>OX645060.1:20278507-30278507 GCA_951905685.1 Eumerus sabulonum
AACCCCGCTGATGAGAAACACCGTGAAAAACACGTTCGACGACATGGCTGTGTCGGGATTCGATCCCGAGCCATCGGCGTCAGAGGCAAACACATTACCCACTGCGCCACGGTGCTCTCAAGAAAAGAACTGCGTGGTTTAAAACACCCGGAGTTCAAGAAGCCATCAGAGAGAGGAAGAAGGCCTGCAGAGACTGGATTCTCTTGGGGGACTCTGCTTCTCGTGACCGATACACTGTGGCGCGAAGAACTTGCAAATTTGCTGTGCGAGCAGCGAAAGAGCAGTCCTGGAAGGAGTTCGGCGAGAAGTTGGAAGCCGGCCATAGATCTGCGAGAAAGGTGTTCCGGCAAACCATTCGCCGGCTCAGAGGAAAGAAATTCAACATCATCGAAGGAGTTAAGTCCAAAGATGGTGTGTTCCTTTCCAATGAGATGGACATCTTACGCAGATGGAGCGAGCACTTTTCGGAGCTGCTCAATTCCGAACAAGGCACTGAGGGAGAGAGACCTATAGTCTTGCGTGTGGCGGAGAATATTACAACGGTGGAGGAAGTCATTTTAGCGATTGAATAGCTAAAAGTTGGCAAATCCGCCGGTAAGGATGAAATTCGGCCAGAAATGCTTAAGGCAATGGGCAAAGAGGGAGTATTATGGCTCTCTCGTGTCATTAAGGTGGCCAGGGAATGCGGTGAGACACCTAGCGATTGGCAAACTGGGGTGATTGTTCCTCTTTTCAAAAAGGGGGATAAAAAAGAGTGCTCCAACTATAGGGGCATATCTCTTTTAAGTGTCCCCGGTTAGGTCTACGCTAAGGTGTTGGTGGCGCATTCTAGAGCTGTGGTCGAATCCAGGATAGGGGATGAACAGTGCGGGTTCCGTCACGGCAGAAGTACAACCGACCAGCTTTACACTCTAAGAATGGTACTCGAGAAGGCTTGGGAGTACGCCAAACCAATCTACAGCTGCTTTGTAGGTTTGGAAAAGTCGTATGACCGAGTTCCTCGAGGTAAACTCTGAAGTGTTCTGCAGGAGTATGGGATTGGTGGCCCTCTATTGAGGGCCATTCAGTCTCTATACACAAACTGTAGCAGCTGCGTTCGGGTTAACGGTAGTAAATCAACACCTTTCACCGTGGGCGTTGGACTTCGCCAAGGGTGCGTCTTGTCACCTCTCCTTTTCATTATATATATGGACTGGATGTTGCAGCGCAGTCGAGGCGAGGAGTTTTTCACATTGGGAGGGTTGAGGATAAGTCATCTTCTTTTTGCAGATGACTTAGGTGTCCTCATATCCTCCCAGATGGAACTTCAGCACGCGCTAGATAGGTTTGTGGCCCTATGTGCTTATGCTGGAATGAGGGTTAACGTGGACAAATCCGAGGTTATGGTTATTTCCAGAATACCTGTCCAATGCACTCTACATGTTAGTGGAGTACCATTGAAGCAGGTGGAGAAGTTTAAGTATCTCGGGGCCTTCTTCACGAGTGATGGGAGAAGTAATACTGAGCTTTCCTGCAGGATTGGCCAAGCTGGGTCAATTTTGAAACAGCTTGGAAGATCTGTAATCAAAGCCAAGTTAGCGGTTTTTAACTCAGTATTTGTTCCAACTCTCACCTATGGTCATGAAATTTGTGTATTGATCGAAAGAATAAGATCGCGAATACAAGCTGCGGAAATGACATTTCTTCGTGCTGTTGTGGAAGTTACTCGCCGGGATAGGGTGAGAAGCACGGCAGTGCGCGGGGAGCTTGATGTTGAGCAGCTGCTTCTCCGAACTGAAAGGGCTATGCTTCGATGGTTTGGTCACGTGAGACGAATGGCGCCATTATCACGACTTCCGAAGCGTGCCTTGGATGCAATACCATCAGGCAGGCGACCGCTTGGCAGACCCAGGACGAGGTAGTTGGACCAAGTCCAAAAACTCGCCTGGGTGCGCTTGTGCATAGCTCCTGATGAGTTAGAGTCGATGGCGGAGGATCGAGTGGCCTGGAGATCCCGCGTGTGCGCATTACCCCCATCATGATGATGATTGTGGTCTTTAATTTTAAATTTAAAGCTACGGTTTTCTAGACAGCTTTCAAACCACTTTAATATCACTCCACGTACACCGATTCTGTCTAGCTGTCTTAATATACTCCCATGGCTCAGGGTGTCAAAGGCCTTTTTAAAGTCGATGAATAGAACTATTGTGTTATGATTTCTATTCAGGCTACTATGTATTTATTTCATTGGTGAACTCTCCCAATAACTGATTTATACTTCTGTTCTTCCGAAACCCGAATTGGTTTTTGACGTGATAACGTCTTATAAATCGATGAACACTGGCTGCACGTACAAAAAAGTATGACTCATTGCCACGTTCCGCCTGAGCTGAGCGTGCAAGCGAGAGCGCGAAACAAGCGATGGGGAGGCATCTATTTTGCCTATGGGATAGAATTTTGTTTGCATACTTGGGGGCATGAAAAAATTGTACGATGGCGTATGCATACTTTTAGGAGTAGTCAGTAATCCAGGTGATACATACACACATGCATATACACGATTCTGAAGAATTTGTGTGAAAAAGTCTGGAATTTGTATGCTGGGTATGCATATACATATACATACATACATATGTACATACATATGTATGTGCCCATTTCCAAATCGAAAAAAAATGCTCACAGCCAATTACTCATGTACGCGTGCGTTTAATAATTGCTCGTTGGGTAGCGCACACTCAGGAGCAGCTCATGAGTGTCTGTGTTTCCTTACCAAACCACAACACTGTCCGAGCAATCTCAGACGTATCGGCTGTCGTCCGAATACCGTAATCAAGCAGCATCGGGTGCGGTTAGTATTTAGATGGTGGACCGCTTGGGAACATCGCGTGTTGTTCATTTCTCATCAATGTTTTCTAATGACGTCACGTAAAATAGTCGTCCGTAAACCGGCTTTACAGACAACCAACATTTTTTGTTTAAAATATTGTTTCTTTCTAAGTATTGGTATAGTCTTTCCGCTATTACCCCCTCGAGTATTTTGTCTACTACTGACAGGATAGAAATTGGTATGTAGTTTAGAATGTCGTTTTTCGTACCACTTTTGTATATTGGTCTTACTATAGATACTTTAAGCATGTCAGGCACATGAGACTGTGTTATGCATTTATTGACCAATTTGCATATTAAGGGTGATAGAATTACAGCGAATTCCTTAAGGTCTTTCTTATCTATCTATTCCTGGTGATTTGTTGTCACCTATATATATATATTCAATATATTCTGCACTTCTCCCACAGTCACTTCCTCCAGATAGATACATTGAGCATACTGCACTTGAAGACGTGGTGCCGATAAAAGTTTGCCGACTGCACTGATGCACTATGTTGCTAATCTCACATGATAGTTGATTGCAAACTTGTTAGCTAGACTTTCTGTTGTATTCTCGAGATCCAAACAAGCTATGTCATTTTATTGTCAATACTCTTAATATAATAAATTACAAATGTAAGAGTGCTGCCAATGCAACATCCCCCCTTAAGATATAAAATCATTATTTTAATTCAGTGTTTTAAATACATACATAACTATATCCATCTATTATATCTTATAATCAATATAACCGTTAAAATTAAATTAATTTAATTGTTATTTTTCTAATGACGATATATCCGTTTTCCAGATCTTGTTATTAAGGCATTCGTTGAATCTCGTCTAGGTATCTCATCTTCCTCTGTTGCTTTGTCTTGAAACTCTGTGGATATCGCTGGGCATCTTTCAGCTTCCTCGCTCACGGGTACTTCATCAATGGGTTGTGCCTGGAACGAGTCTAAATACGAGACCTTAATCAAATGGAACCTATTTCTTCGAACAACCCTTTTATCTGTTTCAATAAGATAAGACCTATTCTGAACTTTCTTTAGAACCCTTCCATGTCGCCTTAGGTCCGTTATCCACACAATATCTCCGGATTCTAATTCGCTTAATTCCCCTACTCTATGTCTCCTGTCATAGTTTCGTTTATACCTGCGCTTATACTCTTCTTCCCTCTTTTTCAGGTTTCGTAGGTTGGGCTTTTCCTTTAAATTTATGTCAGGTAAGGTTTCTCGCAGCTTCCTTCCGAAATTGAGCTCCGCAGGGCTATATCCATTGGTTGCTGTTGGTGTATTACGATATGCTAACAATGCCATGTCAATGTTTTCTTTGTTTTTCTTTAAGAGGGTTTTTGCTATTTTCACCGCCGCTTCTGCTGCCCCATTGGCCTGATGGTGGTGCGGACTGCTTGTGACGACAGTAAAAGACCAGTCCTCGGCGAATCGTCGAAACTCTGATGAACTTAAATTTTGAAATTGAGTTCCACTATCGGTGTAGACCACCTGCGGTATTCCGTAGCGACTAAATGTTAACTTGCACAGTTTTATTATATCCTTCATCCGCATGCGAATTAGTTCTCCAATTTCAAAAAAACCTAGAATAACAGTCCGTAATTACCATGTACCATTTATTTTCTAGTTTAAACAGGTCCATTGCAACTTTTTGCCACGGGTAGTCTGGAAAATCAGAGACTAAAAGTGGCTCATGTTTATTGCTTTTGTGCTGAACACATATTGGACAACATTTGATTTTCTTCTCAATTTCCTTTGAAATTCCAGGCCACCACATAGTTCTTTGAGCTCTTATTTTCGTTTTTGTGATGCCTAAATGTCCCTCATGCAGCTTCGCCAACATCATATTTCTTAACATTTTGGGAATTATTATCCGGTTGTTCCGTAAAAGCATATTATCAATGAACGTTAGCTCATTCCTCACTGAGTAGTAGTCTGTTAATTCCGAACTTATTTCATTTTTGGCGGGCCATTCTTGTTTAACATATACCTTAAGTTTCTGACATTCGGGATCAACCATTTGTGCCCTTATAATTTCAATTATATTATGGTCTTTCATGTGTATATTTTGGAGTGCTATCTCATGAACGTAAGCGCTTATCTCCTCCTCTAATCCTTCCGGTTCCACATCAGTTTCCAACGGTGCTCTTGAGAGTTGATCTGCAACTACCAAATTCTTCCCTGGTATGTAAGATATTGAATAATCATACCTTAACATTCTCATCCGAATCCGTTGTAGCCTCGGTGACAAATCATCTAGGTTTTTAGTTTGTAGAATTTGCAAGAGGGGTTTATGATCTGTTTGTATATCAAAACGCTTCCCAATGAGATAGTTCTTAAGTTTTTCACAAGCCCAAGCTATAGCCAGTGCCTCTCTTTCTATGTTCGCATAGTTTTTTTCAGCTGCTGTTAAGCTTCTCGAAATGTATGCGACTGGGCACCTTTCTTTTCCGTGAGATTGTAATAAAACTGCGCCTAATCCTAGTTGAGAAGCATCACATGAGATAGTTGTATCCTTCGATGGATCATACATTTTGAGGTTAGGAGCTGAGGATAATTTTTGCTTGATTTCCTCAAACGCTTTTTCTTGAGCATATTCCCACAAAAATTCATTACTCTTTCTTAGTAAGCTTGTAATTGGTTCGAGAATAGAGGATTTATTTGGGATGTACTTCCCTATGAAGTTTACCATTCCTAAGAAACGCTGTAACTCCTTAATATTAGTTGGTGCTTTCATTTCCCTGACCGCTCTCGTTTTTTCTTCATCAACTCTTATTTCTCCTTCGGAAATAGTGTGTCCCAAGAAGCAGATCTTAGTTTTTCCGAACTCAGATTTTTGCTTGTTTAGTGTCATCCCAGTATCTCTTATTTTTGTAAGCACAGCTTCGACACATTTATCATGTTCTTCAATAGTCTGTCCCCAAATGAGAATATCATCCATGTGGGCGATGCAGTTTTTCATTCCCGCTAAAATCTTTGTCATCTTTTTTTGAAAGACCTCAGGTGCCGATGTAATTCCGAAGGGTAATCTAAGACATTTGAACCGGCCAAATGGAGTTAAAAATGTGGTCAGATCTTGGGATGCTTTTGACAAGGGAACCTGCCAAAATCCAGAATTTGCATCGAGCTTAGTAAAAAATTTTGCTCCAGTCAGTTGCGACAGTGTATAATCCACACCAAAAATTGGATGTGCTTGCCGCTTTACATATTTGTTCAGCTCTGTGAAGTTTATGCAAATTCTAATACCCTCTTTTTTGGGAATAACCACCATGGGTGCGCACCAATCCGACGCATTTTCAACAGGTGCTATTACACCCGTTCTAACCATCTTTTCTAATTCTGTCTCCACCTTTGAAGCATGTGCGTCTGTAGTGACAGCCAAGCTGCACTAAAAGCTGTGTGTAACCCCTTAACTAGCTCCAAATTTGTACTTGAACTCAAGTCCTTCTTGAACAGAGTCGGCAGACTAAATTCATTGAGGCTTGTATGGGATCCAGGTCACTCCGGGATTCCAGGAAATGAGATCTCTGATGAACTCGCTAGAATGGGTTCAGAGGAGAGCTTCTCAGGACCTGAACCCGCTCTAGGTCTATCTGCTTCCACGGTAAATTCCTACATTAACGATTGTGTATTTAATACACACAACCGTAGATGGAGGGATTGTCCAGGTTGCAAGATGACGCGCTCTAGGTCTATCTGCTTCCACGGTAAATTCCTACATTAACGATTGTGTATTTAATACACACAACCGTAGATGGAGGGATTGTCTAGGTTGCAGGATGACTAAGCGCGTACGCCCTGATGTCTGCAAAAAATCTGCAGCATTCCTCCTGTCTTTAAGGAGAATCGACTGCAGAAGGCTTGTGGGAGTTATCACGGGCCATTACACTTTTGCCAACCATCTCTACGTGCTCGGCATCAGTGAGACGCCTACCTGTGCTGCATGTGGCGAAGAGGATGACGACACTGCAGAGCATTTCGCATTTCGGAAAACGGAGAAAATACAGTAATGTAAGGTGTCTGTCTGGAGTACAATGGACCAGTGTTTGCGTCTGAGTGCTCCAGCGGATAGCAGAAGCCTTCAACAAAAAAAAAAATAAAAAATCGCGGATGTAAGACGTCTTGGACCGTCAAGGATGGAAGGCAACTATAGCTCAGACTCAGATCCTCCATGGATCGCTGGCTGATAAGTAAGTAAGTAAAAGAAGTATGGGATCATCAATACTTAAACCGTAATTCCCACTCAATTCGTGATACTTCTTATTCAAATAATCACATTCCCACTTTGATATCCCAATCCATCTTCATCCCATAATTGACACATGCACTCGGTCATGCTCGGTGAAAGGCACTTTATCTCTAAGTCTCATTCTCATTTCTTATCGCCTCCGGAAAACGTATAATAACAAACAAAGTGCGAAAAACCACATCAATTTCGCTTCACATCTCTCCGACAAATGTGATATGTCACTTTTCAACTGTCAGTGTCACCTTTCAGATACGTACTCGTAGTACCATTACTGTTGTTGGTCGTAACACAAACTCGTATAAATGTCAAATTACCAGCTTAAGCGCAATTCGCTTCCGTACTCATTTATAATTTGACGATATCTCCAATCAAACCCATATGGAAACCATAATCCTTTGGATAACGAACGGTATCCCATATCAATTGTGTCGTACCCAATGTGATGTCGATTTCCCAATGACATCGAGGACCAGCGAATAATCGAGTTATGGCCATAGAGATCGAGTTATGTATTATACGCTACTCACCTGGAGCTATAATAATCAGATTAAAAGTCAAATCCACTTGCATACTGCTCGTATGACCGCACGCACAGGACATTGGCAAGAAGCAATAAAGGATGTTCGAAACGAATCCCATTCAACGCTATCTTATATTGAATTGAAATTTTATTATTTGCCAGCGAGTGAAAAAAGGGAAAGAGCTGAGGTGCCACGATACGCCTGGCATCTAGTCAGCCGGCAAGGACTTCACCACCCACTCTCACACACACACCCCCATGCAGGCCGAGTGAAGTGGCGGAGAAAAGAAGGCGAGACACTCTATTTCATTATAAGGCTTTCATGTAATTACTATTGATGGGATTTTGTGCTCGGATAATACGTTTGCACACTTATGTGTATGGGTGTACTTCTTCCGTGTGGTGGTGGGCGTACGATAAGCAGGATTTATACCATTCTATCGTCTGTTCATTCGCTCGTTCGTGCTTTTGTTCGACAGTTTGTTCGATGGGTTAATATATGGCAAAACAAAATGGTAATTACAGAGATTGTAGATACATATACGAGCCTTGGTAAGGATGCGGTAACCTTTTCGCCCTCTCCAGGACGAAGTGGAATGCTACTCGACGAGTTATTAAATTAAGGTCACACAAAAGGATGGATTTGTTCGAGTTGAATGAATCAGTACGAACATGGGAAGGCATTGACATGGTGCCTTTGAGAAGGTAAATAATGTCTAACTGTGGGAGAGTTACGAGAAACATTTAATCATTAGGTGACTTGTTTGTATGAGGCTAGGAGATTGCTCAGCGAGAAATAAATCAGAAAGGACGTTCCTCATTAAATCGTTGCGGAAAGTGTTTACTTAAATGGAATTGTGCTGTACAGTCGGACGTCACGGGAAAGGAAATGAAGACGCTTTAGGGCTAAACGTGGAAATGTTTGGAATCTGAGGCACGTGGTGCCATGGAAATTTAATTTTAATCGGTGGACGCTTGACTTGGCCGTAATTAAATACAAATTTATTCGGAAATGGCTAACTTCATTTGCTCAATGGCGCAGTCAAGTAAGGACTACATAGGGGATAGATGCTTTTTATTATATTCTATTTTAAATTACGTAATGTACAAGAAGACTGAAATCCGAATGATCTACATATCTTTCACAAAGGGCCAAAACAACCGGTTTTTAGAGGAAAGTGTGAACGTAAGTGGCAAGTATATGTATGTATCCTCATTCCACGGACATTACAAAAATAAATGCAAAAATCCCTCATCCCAAAACATACGGAGTTGATAAGTATATAACACTTCGTCGTTGCGACTGCCTACTTTCCCTACGATTCGATACTGCCCCCACCACCGAAGGTAGTTTCTGAACTCGTAGAGTACCGTGAAGCCAAAGAGATTGGTCCCATCTTGTGTTGCGATGCTAATGCCCAAAACACTGCTTGGGGCAGCAGCAAGTGTAATACAAGGGGAGACCGTCTTTTAGACTTCATTCTCTCGTCTGACCATACCATCAACAATGTTGGCTCTCTATCAGCGTTTGTTACGACAAAACGACAGGAGGTGATTGACCTGACCCTACACAACAGATATGTGAAGGACATCACTAACTGGCGAGTCTTGCCTGATGCTACGCTGTCGAACCACAAATATATCGAATTCCGATTAAGTTGTGGGATCTCTTCCTTGCAACCTAGATGGAATCCGAGAAGGACGGACTGGGTACGGTTTAGAGAGTAGCTTGAGAAATCCACTCAGTTCCTACCTAAGCTCAGAACGAAACAGTTGGTAGAGGACGCTGTTCATAGCCTGAATAGCGTCGTCACCAGTTGTTTTGAACTCGCATGTCCTGTCAGCAAGCCTCCAAAGTCTTCGCAGAGAAGCCAGAAGTCTTCTGCATAGATCGCTCAAATCAAATTCGGAAGATGACTGGAACAAATATCGTTCGAAGCAGAAAGAATATAAGAAACTTATTCGTAAATCGAAGAACGATTCTTATAGGACCTTCTGCGGAGAAATCAAGTTTCTGAGTGCGACTAGCAAGTTGGTTAAAGTCCTCAAAAACCGACAAAGCTAGATGCACTGAGTCTAAAGCGGAAACTCTTAGCTTACTGTTTGAGACTCATTTCCCGGGAAATCAGATCGACATCGGCTCGTTGCACTGTCCTTCAAGGGAACCTGCAACTGAAACGAAAACAACTCGGCGTACTCGGCGTAGCTGAAGCCATTGAATTTGCTGTGGCATCCTTCGACGGTTTCAAATCGCCGGGTACCGACGGAATGTATCCTGTTATGCTGCAAAAAGGTATAAGGCAGCTGCTTCCTACTTTGAAAAGAATTTTTACTGCTAGTCTAGCACTTGCTCACATACCCATTCCTTGGCGTACATTGAAAGTGGTTTTCATTTCCAAAATAGGAAAAGAGGACTACTTACTTGCCAAGAGCTTCAGACCAATTAGTCTAACATCCTTCCTGCTGAAAAGCATGGAGAGACTGGTAGAGTTGCACGTGCGCAAGGCTGCCCTTCGAATGCACCCTCTTTCGAAGATGCAACATGCTTACCAGCGCGGAAAATCTTGCGAGACTGCGCTTCAGAACCTAGTTGGGCGAATTGAATGCGCGCTCGAAAGGAAAGAGTACGCGCTGGGCATTTTCATCGACATTGAGGGAGCTTTTGATAACGCAACTTTTGACAGCATGTGCTACGTTGCCAGACATCATGGCGTAGATGAAGCACTGGTCCTTTGGATCAAAGCAATGCTCATGCACAGGATATTGACCGCAGATGCAGGCCTTGACCAGTGTGTCAAATCTGGCGTAAACAGGGGCTGCCCTCAAGGTGGCGTCCCGTCTCCGCTGTTGTGGTGCATGGTGTTCGATTCTCTGCTTGATGCTCTCAACGCCTCTGGAATCTACGCCCAGGCCATTCTTTCTGTCGGCTCATGTTTAGCGACTGTCCGTCTCAAAGCACAGGTGGCGCAAAATGTGATCGATGATTGGTGTACCAGAAATGGGCTTTCAGTTAATCCTCTTAAGGAGTCATCTTAGATAGTAAGCTTCTCTGGTCAAAGCATGTTGAGTCAAAAACCACCAAAGCGCTGTCAGCTTTCTGGCAATGCAAGGGAGCTTTTGGCAAAACATGGGACTTATCGCCGGCAAAGGTCCTCTGGATCTACACGGCAATGATAAGACCTATAATCTCATATGCACGTCGTAGCCTCTTTTACCAAACTCCAAAGAACGGTTTGTCTCAGCTGCACGGGGGCTTTCCCCAGCACGCCGGGCGCTGCTCTAGATGTCATGATGAACCTTACACCTCCTGATATATTTATCAGAGGGTGTGCTCTGAAAGCCATGTCTCGTCTAAAGAGAAATGGCTCTTGGTTAAACTCGCATATGAATAACGGTGTGCTTGCGCAAGAATTGTCCTGCGACCGCTGTTTCATGGACATGCCTTCTGACGCACTGACGGCCGTTATCCTATTGCGTCGTAATTTCACAGTCAAGTTTCCATGGCGTCAGGATTGGCTATGGCTGGGTCACTGAAGCTCCTTCAAATTTTTTCTCCGGAAAACGGAGAAAAAACAGTAATGCAAGGTGTCTGTCTGGAGTACAGTGGACCAGTAATTGCGTCTGAGTGCTCCAACGGATAGCAGAAGCCTTCAACAAAAAAAAAAAAAAAAAATACAAAACCGGCTAAGCCAGATCCTGAATTGGAACTTGTGCGCCGGTTTTGCAGGAAGAAAACTCCCGTAGGTGAAAAAGTTGCGCAATCTAACACCTCGTGCATGTTACCCTTCCCCCCTCGTGACCGGTGTTCGCACTTAGCACCCACACAAAGAATTGCTTCCCTGTTCCCTCGCACTAAAATCGTTTTAGCGGGCGATCTCAATGTACACAATTCTCCCGGGGCTTCGACATACTGGACAGACAACACCCGAAGGAAGATATGTTGAGAACATGGCTAATTTAAATCAGTCAACTCAACTTGTGAATGAGTCGTCGCGTATCCGCGATGTTGCTGGTCATACCACCAGCCTAACAAATATACGATCTGTATTGTAGCCTCTAGGCTCGTAGGACCTCTACGTGATATCAGCAAAATTTTCGAGCTCCCACCGCCCACTTAAAAAATAAGCTCCTAAGAGAACAATATGGCTAAACGAGAAAGCTAACTGGTGCGGCCTTAACAACTTCTTTCGGATCTTTAACAACGACGACAACGTCGTGGATGCCATGGAATGAAATTTGCAGATCGATATGGCAAATGTCATTCCTAATAGGATTAAAAGCACCAGGTCAAAGGATAAAAAGAGGCAAAGAGGCTTAGAGGCTCAGAAAGCTAAGGTTTCGGACCTGTAAGGCAAAAGGTTCTGAGGAAAACCGAAAACAGTACATACGAGCCAGAGATGACTGCAACACCCACATTCGATGGGTTAAATTCTAATCCGACCAACAATTGAGGCGTAAAATCCTTCAATGTGCAAAAGTTGGTGGTAGTTTGTGAGAAAACATAAAAAAACTCAACTACGCGCTCATCCACAAGGACATTCCTGCTGTCTTACTTACTTATCAGGCCAGCGATCCATGGAGGATCTGAGCCTGAGCTATAGCTGCCTTCCATCCTTGACAGTCCCGGGCACGCCGCTTCCAGTTTTCAAGACCAAGATGTCTTACATCCGCGATTACTTGGTCTTTATACCGGAGGTTCGGTCTTCCTCTTCTTCTCGAACCAGGAGTCGAAGACCCTCTTAGCTGGAGCGTTGATGTCCATGCGCTCGATGTGGCCGAGCCAGTGTAGTCGACGGATCCTTGCCTTCCGGACTACATCCACATCTTGGTACACCTCGTAGAGTTCGCGGTTGTGACTTCTTCTCCATTCACCTTCCTCACAGACAGGACCAAATATTCGGCGCAGAATTTTTCTTTCGAAAGAACCCAAAATCAGCTCCGCTTTTCTGCTTATCGTCCAGCTTTCGGCTCCGTACAGCAAGACTGGCAGAATGAGCGTTTTGTAAAGCATGACTTTGGTCTTTCGAGTGAGGAGTTTTGACCCCAGTTGTTTGGACAAGCCGAAGTAGCAGCGGCTGCCAAGGGCGATTCTATGCCGGATCTCCACTGCGGTGTCATTTGTGGAATTTACGTTTGACCCGAGGTAGACAAACTCCTTAACTACCTCGAAATTGTAGCTGTCAATTGTTATATTTTGTCCCAGGTGGTGAGCGACGGATTGGTTTCTGCTTGATAGCATGTACTTCGTTTATTTGACCTCATTGACCTTAAGACCAACTCGTTTCGCCTGTTCTTCAATCGCCGTGAATGCTTCCACAATGCCACGGCGAGAACCCGCGATGATGTCGATATCATCCGCGTATCCTAACAGCTGGATGGACTTGTAAAAGATAGTGCCTTTCCTGTTGACGCCTGCCCGTCGCACTATCTGCTCCAGCACCAGGTTGAAGAAGTCACATGACAGCGCATCTTCTTGCCGAAACCTCGAAAGGTTCCGAGGTCCCCAATAGTTCTGAAAACGTGTTCTTCTAGGCTGGCAAACCCACTCCGTAAGCTTTTTTACCTTTCCTACTCTTCTGTGCTCTTTCCAAGTAGGTGGAAAATAGCACCTGTACAGCCAATTCCGAAAAATGGCGAATCATCTTCTCCCTACAACTACCGACCCATTGTACTAACGTCCCTTCTTTCCAAAGCTGTGAAAGCGCTGATTAACCGTCAGCTTATGAAATATCTTGAATGACGGAAACTCCTTAATGATCGACAGTACGGCTTCCGTAGCAACAGATCCACTGGTGATTTGAAGGCATATCTCACTCCCTGGATATTTCGAAAGCATTTGACAGGATTTGGCATGAAGCCCTTTTGTCGAAGATGTGTGCTTTCGAAGATCGATGAGTCTCTTCTTCAATGGATTAGAAACTACCTTTCAAATCGTTCAATTCAAGTTGATTTGGACGAATTCAAGTCGGACACCTATTTCTTTAATGCTGGTGTACCCCAGGTTTCCGCCATGTCTCCGAGACTCTTTCCAACTTTTATAAATTACCTCTCATGTCTGCCAGTTCTTATCCAATACACTCGCTGACGACGATATCCTTAGCTTCTTATATTCGTTCAGTACTTTACGACCCTGCTCTTCCGCCGTAAATAGTGAGCGGCAGCGTATGTTAAGCTCATTCACTTCCAATAACTTCCTCGGGTAACAAGGAGAGAGTGGAATGTAATGCCTGCAAAACACAATGCTGTCTCCCGTCGTTAAAGCGTATCACGTATAAAAGGAGAGGAGTGTCGGTTCTGCCCCTGCAATGTTAGGTTCCTTAACAGATCGGATGCGGCTGAACAACTTGCGGACGCCCTAAATTGCTATAAAGCAGACATTACTGCACTCCAAGAAGTGCGATGGGATGGACCGGGTGAAAAGAGGATTAAAAACTGTTACTACGGAAACAAACAACGCTTTTTCGTATGCGGCTCTGTTGCTGGAGTTGGACTTTGACCTCCTAGATAGAACATACGCACAATGTCACCACCAAGACACCAAGACTCTTCTAGGAGATTTCAACGCGAAGGGACCTGGCGGTATCCTGACTAATTATCTCCAGCATCTTGGATGACCGAACTTTCCGAGGATCATTACCTTGTTGCAGCTAAGTCACGCAGGGCCATTCAAGTATGACATCGGAAAGCTGCAACCGCAAGAAACCGCCAAGAAGTTCGCCGATCATGTCTCCCTCCAGCTCTCTCAAGAGCCGATGCAAACTACGTTAGCCATAGATCAACAATGGAGATGTTGTCGAAGCGCCATCAGGGATGCTTCCTCTGATGCATTAGATTTCCTGCCACTAACTAGGAGATTCCCTTGGTTTGATAACGAGTGCAGACAGTTTCCGCAGAAAAACAGAATGCATACATGGCCACGTAACATCGACGTACGAGAGCTGCTCGTGAGCTCTATGAGCAGAAAAAAGGAGGAACACGCGCTTTTTAGAAGGAAAAACAAAGAGTATGTTAAGCGCGCGATCAAGGAGATAGAGAGATGTCATCGCAGGAACAACGTACGAAAGTTTTACCAAAGAGTACAACCAACATGCCAAGGATATAAAGCCAGAGCGACAGCCTGCAGGGATGAACACGGACACCGAAAAGTTGAATCACAGTTGATGCTGAGAATATGCAACTATTGCTTCTACGGAAGATGGCCAGGATGCCGCTGCCAGGCAGAACGTACCATTCACACTGGACGAAGATGAGAGAGAATTCTGTCCACCCGACTTAGATGCGGTTAAAATACGATACGCAGGCGGCCTGCCTGCGGATCTATTTAAAGCAGCTGTAGACGAGTTGGTTGGGGATATGCATCTGCAGGATATGGTCGGAAGAAAGCACACCCGCTGAATAGAGTAATCGGAATCATCATTGTTTGCCCGGTTCATAAAAAAGGAGACCCCTATAACTACGCCAACTAGAGGGGAATAAGTCTCCTTAATATCGCGTATAAGATATTTTCCGCCGTGCTGTGTGAATGCCTGAAATCATTCGTGGACAATTGGATAAATTCCTATCACACTGCGGCAGATCTTGGAGAAGACCCATGAATGTCAGGTCCACATATAGTGTCTATAAAGCCATGTTATGTTTTGACATCCTTGCCAAACTCGTCGGGTTGTGCAGGATGAGAATAGAGAATTCTTGCTGCTCCATTAAGATCAGTAAGTAGTTAACCGAGACCTTCGATGTCAAAGAAGTATTCAGATGGGACGACGCACTGTCAAGTGATTTTTTCAACATCATCCTTGAAAAGATCGTGCGGGATTCCCTGGCCAATGCAAGAGACACGATCTACTTCAATTCTGCGCAATTGCTCGCATACGCAGAGGACATTGACGTGAATGGGGATCGCAGCGAGACGCCAATGAAGCTTATGTGAGCATTGAAGCAAAAGCGGCTAAAGTGGGTCTGAAGTTAAACAAGGGCCTTCTGTCGTCAAAGAAAGACGCAAAACCCCGAAGTCTTGGCCAGAACATCACTATTGGCAGCTATAACTTTGATGCAGTCAAAGACTTCGTCTACCTTGGTTCACTAGTGATCAGCGACAACAACACCAGCGCTGGGATCGAACGCAGAATAACTCTTGCCAACTGCTGTTTCTTCGGGCTTAGGAAGCAATTGAGTAGTAGAGCCCAGTCTTGGAAAACTAAGGTGACCCTTCGGTTCCATTTATGTTGACGGAGAGTGGAGGAGAAAATTAAATCACGAACTGTACGGGCTGTACAGTAACATCGGCCTAGTACGACATCAGCGGATTCAACGTCTAAGATGACCATGTAGAGCGAATGCACAGTACAGCTCCGGCCCGAAGAGTCTTCGACTCCAACCCCAAGGAACGACGCAGCAGAGGACGACCGAATCTAAGGTGGCACACACAGGTGAAAAGAGACTGCAAAGATCATGCTAGCTGGAAAGGTTTGTTAGTTAAGGCCCAGGTTCACCCCGAATTGTAGCGCCACCTAAGTAAGTAAGTAAGTAAAACCATCGACATCTCTTCTATCCCTCTTCATTTTTACCCTTTGCTCGCACGGTGTTGTCGATATAATAAGGTTGTTAAACCTTGAGGGCGCGCATATGCTAAAAAAGGTGCTATGCCCTTACTGAGACTTTCCGCACCGACAAAGAGCAGAACATACAACCTGATATGCACTAGGTATTATTTTATGTATGTTTATGGTGTTACAGCTTCGGAGAAGCTAAGCCTAGCTTCTCTCAATCAAAATGAACATTGGCCATTCCGGACGACAAATATCGAGAAGCTTTTGTTGACAATTACACATTACAGAGGGTTTTGTCAGAACGCTGAGAACGTTCGATGACATGACGGTTGTGGGGATTCGATCCCGTGTGATCAGTGTTAGAGGCCAACACTCTACCCACTGCGACACGGTGCTCCTCCAGTTATTATTATTAGGGTTCCGTACCCAAAGGTAAAGCGGAACCCTATTACTAAGATTTCCCTGTCCGTCCGTCCGTCTGTCACCAGGCTGTATCTCATATGATGATGTTGAAATGATGATGTATTTCTGTTGCCGCTACCACGACAAATACTAAAAACAGAACACAATGAATATTTAAGGGGGGCTCCCATACAACAGACATAATTTTCATCCAAAAAATCCTGCCTGCAACCAGGAGTCCGACTCGCACTTGGCCGCTTTTTTCGTTTTTTTGTTTTTCTTTTCTCTTTTTTTTTTTTTTTTTTTTGTGAATCCGTCCAACAGTCGAAGATACGATTAAGGTTTAATTGCCCAAACACACGAAGAGCGTTTGGTATTTCGCTTTGACGTTCCAAAAATACTTCAGTCTGAGGTTGGTTACACTTTAATTTACTGCCACTTGTCACTTTTTGATACTCTGCTCAATATACCCATGACTTGTCGTCAATCTTTATGAGAAATAACAGTTGTACCTACGCCACTGCAGCCCGACCATCTGTCATCAACAGTATGTATGTATGTATGTATTGAAAACTTTATTTAGAAGAAAAAAAGTACTTAAAGTTAGTATTACAATTTAAACTTAAGTTTAATATGGCTTGGCCCAAGGCCGTCTACCAGATTAACAACTCTTTACATAAATTTCACAATTTAGTACATATGTTTAATTAAAAGTCTCCTTCAATAATACGAGTTCTGTAATTAAGTGCGCTTGAAGCGTATTTAAACAAAGGTTCCCAACCAAGTTCACCATTTAAAATTTTCAGAACATCGTTCATATCCATTTTGTTTACACCAAAGTACCTCATACGGAACTCGCTTAAAATAGGACATCTGGCAATAAAGAGAAATACATCCTCCCTTTCTCGTAAGTTGCACTGGTTACATAGAATTGGCATATCAGGACGATGAGAGATGTAATTTAAATTAATTATTTCACCTCTTACTTTAAATATTAGATTAATCATCTTCAGCGGGAAGCGGTTGAGGAAGTAAGTGTGCTCTTGAAGATTATACTTCAGTTGTCTGTAAAGCATTCTATGTTGTGAAGTTACTGCTTCCGTTTTACACTTATCGTACAAAAACGAGCTTGCTCTCTTAAGTATATTTGTAAAAATCTTCCTTAAATCAGAAGTACTAATGTCTGTGGCAATGCGCACATTTTCACCGATGATATCTCACAGTTCCTCCCACTTTTCGATGAGATTCCCCCTTGTCGAAATAGCTCTCCTGAGCACTAGTCTAGGAAGCCGTTCTTCATTCATTCCCAGTACTTTTATGATGTAGTCAAAGTGAAGTTTAAGGGTATCTAAAAATAGGGGTGGCACTGTCGTTTCCAAATGAAGCATATAATTTGGAGTGGACCTTGGTAACCGAAAAATTCGTTTGAGAAAATATCTGAGGAATCTTTCCACCTCTTCAAACTGGCTGTAACCCCAAACTTGAGCACCATATAGTAATATAGAGGCAGCAGTCGCACGAAATAATTTGAACTTAGTGCAGTGCTCAACATATTTACTATTGATGCATCGGCCCTATACTGAAGAAACAGCTCTTTTCGCCTCCGCAAGCTTAAGTTGGAAATGCTTTTTCAGATTAAGATTCGCCGTAATTAATACGCCTAGGTACTTATACTCACGAACTATTGAAACACTCTCTCCTTTGTAGGTCCATTTTTCATTACGAGCATACCTACTACCGCCAGCTCTGAATATCATAATTTTAGATTTCTCTAAGTTAACAGAAAGATTCCAAAGTTCACAATAACTCTCGAGTCGATTGATCATTCTCTGCAACCCTTCAACTGAATCCGAAAGAAAAACTATATCATCGGCGAAAAGTAGTCCTGGTACCTGCATACTTCTATAATGAATTCCTCCTCCAATTGCCTCTACAATATCATTTATAAATAATATAAAAAGTAGCGTGCTCAGAACACACCCTTGTTTGATGCCCATTTGCGTTTCAAAGACTTCAGATACAAGTTCTCCATCCCATACATACGCGATATTGCTTTCGTACATCGCTTTCAATAAAATGACAATTTTGCTAGAGATTCCCATCTTATACAGCTTATAAAAAAGTGCTTCACGTGCAATAGAGTCAAAGGCAGCACGAAAGTCGACGAAGAAAGCGTATAACTTCTTGCCCCTTCTTTTGAAGCCCTCGACAATATTTGTCAGGATGAATATTTGGTCTATGGTTGCATAGTTTCTCCTAAATCCAGCTTGAAATTCGTTCAGTATTTTCTTGCTTTCGATCCACTACGTAAGTCTATTAAAGATTAAAGTACTAAACAACTTTACTGATGTATTCAGGAAAGAAATGCCTCGATAATTTTAAGGGTTGTCGTACGACCCTTTCTTGTGTAAAGGAAAAATGATTGTCCTTTTAAAGCTTTCTGGAACACTCGCTGTTTCAAATATTCTATTGAATTCGTTGGTCAATGCGGACAGAAACTGAAATGGACAGTTTTTATAAAATTCTGCTGGCACTCGGTCGTCTCCTGGCGCTTTACCAACTTTAGATTTTTTGATGACATTTTCTACTTCACAGACTGAAAATGGAGCATCTAAAAGTTCGTCTTCAAAAAATGGTGGTGCATACTGTGGTAGAGGTGAAAATTGAGGGGTGTTGAGCAGTTTCTTAAAATAATCGCGGAGTTCAGATGCTTGTAAGGATGCTGAGATTATGTTATGTCTCCCGTTGATAGCTTTGGCCGCTTTCCAAAATTCTGCAGAGGATCTCGATGAATTTAAAACGGCTACGGTTTGTTGCTCCAGATGTTTCCTTTTGGCAGAACAGATCAGTTTAAACTCCCTATTGGCTACTGCATACATATTTTTAAAAAATGAAATATTGTAAATCCTTAAGAGTCTTAGAAGCGAAAACGATTTTTTTCTGGCTTTATGGCAATCTGCATCAAACCAGCTCTGTTTTGGAGTAAACCTACGCCTACCTGTGGTGCTTATTGGAATAGCTACTATCATTACTCGAGTTAAGTCCTCCATTTGCAGCGGGTTATTCAACAACCTTCGTTTAGCAAGTTCCTGATTTAGATTATATTGATATATAGGTTGAAATCGATCTCTCCATATCAACTTTGGCGGAAGCCCCATTTGCTTTATGTTCAGCGCTTCTTCAGTTCCCGAAACTGTACAAAAAATGTCCAAAGGCATGTGGTCAGAGAAAGGTTGTGCAGCTATCTTGAAGTTACTCAGCATAGAGTTCCATTTCCCGGCCATAAGGCAGTAGTCAATGACAGAGCACGCCTTTCCTCGAATAAACGTAAATTCACCATACGGATGTCATCAACAGTAAAGCACAAACGTCCTCCCCAAGTTCCAGCAATTTACCAGACCCTCTCTCTATCAAGCATTCCCTCGGTCAACAACATCTTACCCTTTTAGCCACATCGACTTCTTAAATCCATCAAAGCCAATAAGTCCGAAAGATGTAGGAATTAAGGGTCGCCCCACATCCCGTCCGTCGCACAGCGCACACATGAACGCCATTAAGCACATTGCTTCTGGAGGAGTTAAAGCAATTTCCCGCCGAGGGACCAATAGCCAGCAACCGACGGAAAGGGACATTTTTATTTCTATCTGTTTCTCCCACTCTTCTGTATGTATGTATGTATGAATGAATGGATTCATTAGCCTGCGGTCAGGAAGAGATGATCATGCCGATCACTACGATAATGACGATGTGAAATTGGTGCAATTCAGCAAAGTACTGTCCTGCAACGCACTCCTAAACTCCGACTTTCACTAATCATCCCTCGCAAGAGCTTTAAAGGACATGGAGGTTGTTCCGTGCACTGGTATCGTTTTGCTTTTTAAATATTTAATATCCAGTGCTCGGAAGTTCATTCTCGTGTGGAGAGTGCACTACTCCTTACCAGCTGGCTGGGGGATAGAGGCCTCGACAATTTCATTTTCGTTGCAACTCACAACCTAGCATCCGGGAGGTGGTAATACGTCGAAAGAGCCGAAACTTCTTAACGTGGCAAAACGGGCACATGGGCGGCAGGCTACCAAAGGCCTATGGCATAAACAGAGGCGGCGGGCTATGGCTTTTCATTTGTTTTCACGGTTTTTCCAGTTTCCCTTTCGGGTTTCTGGTTTCTGTGTTTTCCTTTTTCCCCACCGAGGTGTTTGAGGAATTTGGAACACTTCCATGCCACCTCTCCATTGCTCACATGCATGTGCTACGTACATTGGTATTTATAGAAGTCCTTGCATTACTTATTAATGTACCACAGTTGCGTACTACAGATTGATATCGACATCGATATCGAGTTCGAAATACATGCAACTGCCTTTACCAAAGGGAAAACCAATGGATAAAGCGAAATAGAAAAAACGAAGAATAGGAAGGAAGGAACCAATTGGACAGACGATTTATCTCCCCCCCGAAATGGGAGAGATGGCCGTGCCCATCTGTTTCCGTTGTCACGCATGCCGGCAATTTTCAATCCGCGGCACGGAATCGTGGCGCAATTAATTTGGCAGTCGCGAGACTGGATGCAAAATGCTCAAGGGACGTGCCGTATTCGATAGAATTCAATGCACGTTACTGGTATTGAGAGAAAATCTGTGGCGAAAAATCACATGAAAAGCAAATCCTTGACGTGAGTTGGTAGGCAGTACCCACTTCGATTGAGGATGTAGTGAATAGGCGCTGTTTAGGGAGCAATCTATTGAAAAGGGTTTCAGTTAATGAAGATGAAATGGAGCGAAAGGCCTCTTCACTTTAATGAATGGACCCGCAATAGGGGTATTGATTATTGGTGAATACAAGCAAAATAAACGAGCAATGGTCGACCGGTCAAAGGGAAGGTAACCGAGAGTATGTCAAACTGGTCCGATGTAACCTTGTCCAGGCTGTGTGTGTGCTTTAATACTGGATTTAACTAAAAATTGGCTCATGGAAAACAAGTTCGTGCCAAGTATGCATGTTAAGTATCGGAGCATCAAATCAGTGTTAGATACATGAAGCACTTATACGCCTCGCCAGTCAATAAAATTTAGATCACCGATTATTCCCCTCGTCAGGACGAGATGTTGTGTAAGACAGACGAAGCCAAACTTGCCGTAGGATTAAAAGGGGAATAAGTTTTCTGAGGGCATGGGGCATGGGCTCGGACATACATGGTTGTTGATTGCTCTCGAGCTGGTGAGACGCTAAACGATCCATGTTTCAATGCCCAGGTCAAGTTGCCATACAGCCGCCACGCGGCGCCCTCTGGATAGCCTCTACAACAACCGTTGAGTGGGGAACAAATGTATGCAGCCACCCTAGGCAAGGGGGCGCTGTAATGCCTCGACCAGGCCCACCGCACAACCGGGGGTCTACTGGAGCGACTCATAAATACCGATGACACGGGATCGAATCCCGCCGACAACAGTCATGTCATCGAAGGTTTTTTCACGGTGCTTCTCCTCAGCGGGGTTTTGACAATACCCCCTATAGTATAATTGTCATAAAAAGCTTCTCGAAATTCGCCAATCGGAACCGGCAATAAAGTGTAGGTCCCTTTCACCTACGGGAAAATGAAATCACACACAACATGGGTAATTGAGAGAAGTTCGGCTTTGGTCCTTTCTGGACTGTAACGTCAACAAACAGGAAACGGTTTGATGAGGAAAAATGATTGCGACATCTATTACAGCTGTCACAAAAGATTGCACATCTTGGGGTGGGGATTTGTCATGGGAAAGCGGTCAAGGACGAAGGTCATCGATTTTAAGCTTATAAGTGATCATCAAAGAGGACTCTTCTATGATCTCTTGAACAATGCCTACGGAGCTTGTCCGGAGTACTTTAACATCATCCCCGGAATTTTATTACCAAATCGATAAGGAGAACATATTTGGCGAAGTGATCGGAATGCACAGCCTCTACGATACAACAATAAATATTGGCTTCCGACTCATGGTCTTTGCGACAGCTCGTGATGCGGTGATAAGTAGCAAAATATTTCCTCGCAAGCGAATCCTCACATCAACTTGGCGATCTTCGGATGGTCGAAACGCCAGCCAAATCGACCATGAGCTCACTGCCGCAAGGCACTCGTCAAACATCATGCATTTGCTAACATTCAGGGGGACAAACGTCGACTCTGACCATTTCCTCGTAGCAGCAAGATTCAGAGCTCGACTCTCCAATGTCAGAAAGCTGCACCAGCCCGCCATGAGGAGGTTCGACATTGGACGCCTGAGCACACCGGAGGTTACCAGAGTCTACAGGGACCAACTGAGCGAAAGGCTCTCCGGTATGCCTATGTCGAGCACAATGTCAACAAAATATAGCTACACTGCCGCTCAGCCATTCAGGAAGTAGCCGAGAACACCTTAGGCTATCTACCACTCCCGACAAGAAACTCGTGGTATGATGGCGAATGTCAGCAGAAAAAGGCGCAAGCGACGAGGCGTACCAAAAGGCGCTGCAGCGAAAACCAGGGCAGCGCAAGAGTAATACCGAGCCCGAAGAAGGGAGCAGAAAAAAATGCTCCAACTAAAGAAAAAATTCTTCGCAGCCTCCCAGCTCAAGGATATCGAGGAATCTAGGGACAAGCATAAAATATGAGCCTTTTATAGGAAAGCAAAAAGGCTTGCAAGAGGCTTCAAGAAAGGCATCCAGGCTCTTCGAAATGTCGATGGTAATCTTGTCACCGAGCCACAGGGAATAGGATGTATTTAAGCAGCATTTCCAGCAACTGCCTAACGAGCATGACCAAGATAGAGTGGTAGGGACTGAGGAAATCCCAACTCTAGCCACTGAAGTAGTCCTCTCACCCAGCATCGAAGAAATAGGCTCAGCTATTCAAAAGCTGAAGAACATCAAGGCCGCAGGCTCAGATGGCTTACCATCAGAGCTCTTCAAGGCTGGCGGCGATGTTCTGGTAGGGAGCATGCACCAGATCATCTGCAGAATTTGGGAAGATGATAGCATGCCCGACAACTGGAATACCAGCTCTATCTGCCCCATCAAACAAAGAAAAGGCGATCCTACCTCTTACAAGAACTATAGTGGTATATACCTGCTCGATGTCGCATACCAGACCCTGTCCAGCGTACTGTGTGAACGTCTAAAGCCCTTTTGCACCGCACTAATCGGCAGCTACCAGTGCGTCTTCCGGCCCAGCAAATCGTCTGTAGAGCAAATATTCCCACTTCGACAAATCCTGAAAAAGACCAGCGAGTTTAAAATCGATATACACCATCTCTTAATCGATTTTAAAGCTCCATCAGCATTCATCGTAAAGAATTGTTTGATGCGATGGCCGAATTCGGGATCCCGGAAAACTGAGACGGCTATGTTGCGCCACGATAAAAAATTGGCGATGCACCGAGCGCCTCTGACGCCTTTAAGGACTGTAACGCCATCATACATATATACATACCGTGCAGTTCGATTGGAGGACATCTGAATTTTTGAAACCTGAACCGGGTTTCGGCAAGGAGCTGGGCTGTCGTCTGACTTCAGGCAGGCAGGCGACGTAATTTCGAGGTGGTTAAGGAGTTTGTCTACCTTGGGGCAAACGTAAACTCCACAAACGGCACCACAGTGGAGATCAGGCATAGTATCGCCCTTGGCAACCGCTGCTGCTTCGACATGTCCAAACAACTTGGGTCAAAACTCGTCACTCGAAAGACCAAAGTCATGCTTTACAAAACACTCATACTGCCAGTCTTGCTGTACGGAGCCGAAAGCTGGACTATAAATAGGACGACGGAGATGATTTTGGGTTCTTTCGAAAGAAAAATTCTGCGCCTGATATTTGGTCTTGTCTGTGAGGAACGTGAATGGAGGAGAAGACGAAGCTGCGAACTCTACGAGCTGTATAAAGATGTGGATATAGTCTGGAAGGCAAATATCCGTCGACTACATTGGCTCAGCCACATCGAGCGCATGAACTCAAGCTCAGATTCTCCATTGATTGCCGGCCTGATAAGTAAGTAAGGAATAAGTTTTCAGGCCTACAAGGCAAACAATTCTGAGCAAAATCGGAAAAAGTATTTACAAGAAAGACTGCAATACCCAAATTCGACGAGCCAAATTCGATATGGCAATCTTAACTTCGTCGAGGTCAGGGGGACGGGAATCTCTGCGGTCTACGTCGTTAAGCATATTGACTAATATCGCCGTTATATAGTCTGCAGAAGTGGTTTTTCCATATTCTCAGTGTCGACTGCGATTCTACAACAAGCTGTCCGTTCTCATCCCTACAGGCTTTTGTTCTGGCTTTATAACCTTGGCATGTTCGCTTTATCCATCGAGCGCTTCTCGTGCTCTTTCTTCTTTCTTCTGAGAAGCTTATGCTGCTCCCTTCTTTCTAACTGGTAGAGCACCGGAGCTGGTCTTGTTCTTCTATGCAGCCAGGCTTTATCTGCATCCCGCTTTGCTGTGTGAATCCTCCTGCACTCGTCATCGAACCAGGTGTTTCTTCGTGATGGATCATTGAAGCCCAAAACTTCAGATGCAGTGATTTTCAGGGCTTGTTTGCAAAGGTTCCACTGCTGTTCTATTGACAGCGTGGAGGCTTGAGGTGTATTGGAGGGCTTAAGGGAGACGCGATCGGTAAAAACACGAGTGGTTTCTGGCGATAGTAGCTTTTCGACGTCATAACCCTGTATTCTTAATCTACTCCGTTGCATTCGTGATATCCGTAGGCGCATCTTGGCTACTTCAAGATAGTGGTCCGAGTCGATGTTGGCTTCTCGGAAACTTCGAACATCAAGAATAGTGGAGGTGCCAGAAGCACGAACTGGCTTAATGAAGATTTTGTCCCGTAGCAAGATCAATCAGCCTGTGTCCGTTATCGGATGTGATGTCGTGTGGGCTATGTTTGCCGATGACTCGCTCCAAGATGCTTTCCTTACCCAGCTAGTACTATTTTGATGTCATAGCTGGGACATTAGGCATACATTCTGTCTAGGAGATCGAGTAACTCTTCTTAGGTGGAATCATCCTTGTCTTCCGTGGGGGCGTGGACGCAGATCATGCTGATGTTAAAAAATGTAGCCTTGAGACGGATCATTATGGGTCGTTCGCTCACATGTCGAAAGCTTAGGACTTTTTGCCTTAGTCTGCCTCGAACAGCAAATCCACATCCGAACAATCGTTGTCCTCTCTTCCTATAGCAGTCGCCGTAGTAAAGTTTTCATCCGCTTTTTACCCGTCATTTCCTGGATGGCGGTTGAATTCGCTTTATAGTGGTCTAAAACGTCAACAAGTTGTTCTTCTGGTCTGTTTTGGTACCTAACATTCCACGTACAGAGCCGAAGATCATTGCTCTTTTCTCGTTTTTTGCAAGGGTCGTCAAAATTAATTCAGTCCGTTTTATCCGAGGCTTGTGGTTGTTTCACTGGTTGTGCTTTTTTTACGGTTACGGGCTTACTAGGCCGTAGTCCAACCGACTAATCGTATTTTCTTGCCGCATAAGGCTCACCATTCGCCCTTTTCTATCTGCAATTTCCATAGAAAATCTCCAGATGGCACCACGAGGAGGTGGTAAGTCCCATGACTTACTAACAAGATGTTCGTCTACGGTGGCTCTTCTCGCTTTTTAGCAGGCCAGCATCCGTCGGATAGATGCTGCCCCTACGAGGTCTTTGCTCGTCCTTTGCCATATAGGATGGCAGATCGCCATCCAGATCGCTCTCTAAAATTTCATAGCACAAGCTTTCCCCATCGCTTTTGGGATACTTTTCTCAATCAGATTAGTTTCCAGGCAATTCCATCTCGCACAAAGTCTAACATTTCATTTCTAAAATGAATAATAAACTTCACATGGAATTTGTCAAGCGTCATAGTCAGAAAGCAATCTGCTTCCCAGCAAGCTAATAAAACTGCATCTAGACTCCCATCATATAACACTCCACGGACTGTCATTCAATTCAATCCAATGAGTTTCCCATTAACCCCACGCAACCATTCAAATCACGATACACATATTTCAAAACTACAATCTACAATCCTAGCTTTCCTCCCATAGGATTGTCTCGTTCGAATATCTCAAACTTTGTAAACTGCTCATCCGGCAGCCGAGCGTTACGAATCCCGTCCATACCAAGTGCAGAAAAAACCTAAAAGCCAAAGGCATGCTGCCCAACATGCCAGCATCCGACTGCAATTTGCAAAGGATGAGGCTCCGAACAAACTTTTCGAATTAAATGTACTTGTGCACGTGGCTGTATCTGTGTCTGCATTTCATTCTACGAAACAAACGATAAATCATCATTATTTGGAAACGCTGGCGAAATGCGGAAACAGAAATTGGATTTATGTCCATTTTTGTTTCAGTCTTTTCCCGGGGACAACCTACTCGCAGAACCAACAAACTCACTTCGGCAATGAATCGCGCGACTTACTTGGACGGTTTCCTCTATTTTGTTCTTATTCTTTTGGTTTCCTGGAATCTCCATTGTTGTCCCATCTCATTGGGCAGGATTTTGTGTTTCTCACTGAATTTTTTTTACAATAGTTTCCATCAACTTTCGAATTATTGGACGGGGTGGCAATAAAACTTTGGATGCAAAATACATAGGAAAAAGTTCTGGAAGAGAAAGATAAGTGGACCGCACTTAATCCGCTGTTCAGCTGGAGAGCAAAGATGGAGAGATTGCAGGCAAATGAAAGTCAGGAAAAAAGGGATTTAAAAGCAAGTTATCGGATTCGAGGCGGAAATCATTGCGGATCATTAGAACTCATGCTAGGGTCGAAGGCGTTTTATACTTCTCGTGTTCCGCTTATTCGCTTTTCATTCTGGTTTCGTTCTCGATAAAGATCTTCTTGCAGTATCATGAGGTAGCTGTGATTTTGAAAGTGTGCAAGTTGTAGGAAATAGTGATGCTTGAAAGAAGAAGACTGATATAGGACTGTACGACACGTTGCTACCCGATCGCTTAAATTTTGGAGCCTAAAGTGTTCTGGGATGGCAAAGGACTAACAAAGGCCTCGTAGGCGTAGCATCTATCCGACGGATGCTGGCCTGCTAAAAAGCGAGAAGAGCCACCGCAGTCGAACATCTTGCCGCACTGTTAGTAAGTCCTATCCCCACCTCCTCGTGGTGCCATCTGGAGATTTCCTATGGAAATTGCAGACGGGGAAGGGCGAATGGCGAGCCTCCTGCGCCAAAAAAAAACAGGATTAGTCGGTTGGGCTACGGCCTAGTAAGCCCTAACCGTAAAAAAACACAAACTCCGAAACAACCACAAGCCTCGGATATAACGGACCCTTGAAAAAAACGAATAAAGGACAATGATCTTCGGCTTTGTACGTGGAATGTTAGGTCCCTAAACAGGCCACGTGCAGCCGAACAACTTGCGGACGCTCTAGACCGCTATAAAGCGGACATCACCGCCATCCAGGAAATGCGATGGAATGGACCGGGCATAAAGCGGATGAAAAACTGCGATATTTACTACGGCGACTGCTATAGGGAGAGAGGGCAACGATTGTTTGGATGCGGATTTGTTGTTCGAGGTGGACTAAGGCAAAAAGTCCTAAGCTTTCGGCATGTGAGCGAACGCCTCATAACGATCCGTATCAAGGCTACATTTTTTAACATCAGCCTGATCTGCGCTCACGCTCCAACGGAAGACAAGGATGACTCCACCAAGGATGAGTTCTACGATCTCCTAGACAGAACGTATGCCCAATGTCCCAGCTATGACATCAAAATTGATGAGACTTCAATGCTAAGCTGGGTAAGGAAAGCATATTTGATTGAGTCATCGGCGAACATAGCCTACACGACATTGCATCCGATAACGGACACATGCTGATTGATCTTGCTAGGGGGCGAAATCTTCTTCTAGCCAGCACGCGCTTCCCGCACCTCGATATACACAAAGGCACCTGGCGGTCTTTTGATCAATCGGCTACCAACCAGATTGATCACATCGCGATCGACGTCAGACACTCCTCCTCTATTCTTGATATCCGAACTTTCCGAGGGGCTAAAATCGAGTCGGACCACTATTATCTTGTAGTAGCCAAGATGCGCTTACGGATATCATGAACGCAGCGGAGTAGTGTAAGAAGTGATGACGTCCGAAAGCTACTATTGCCAGAAACCGCTCGTGCTTTTACCGATCGCGTCTTCCTTAAGCTCTCCAATACACCTCAATCCTCCACGCTGTCAATAGAACAGCAGTGGAGCATTTGCAAACAAGCCCTGAAAAGCTCCGCATCCGAAGTTTTGGGTTTCAAGGCCCCACCACGACGAAACACCTGGTTCGAAGACGAGTGCAGAAGGATTCACACAGCGAAGCAGGATGCATACAAGGCCTCGCTGCATAAAAGAACAGAGCAGCTTCTGAGCTCTATGATTTAAAAGAAGGGAGGAGCTTAAGCTTCTTAGAAGAAAGAAGAAGACCACGAGAAGCACGCGATGGAGGATTTGGAGAGGTGTTACTGCAGGCGTGATGTTCGAAAGTTTTATCAACAGATAAAGCGAACATACCCAGGTTATAAAGCCAGAACGGAAGCCTGCAGGGATGAGAACGGACACTCATCCCTGCAGGCAGAATCGCAGTCGATGCTGAGAATATGGAAAAACCACTTCTGCAGACTGTATAACGGCAATGTTAGTCAATATATCGCTGTCAGGCAGAATGATCCTTTTCCAATCGACGAAGACCGCAGAGAACCCCGTCCCCCTGACCTCGACGAAGTTAAGATCGCCATATCGAAACTCAAATCGAATAAAGCTGCTGGCGCAGACGGACTGTCTACTGAGCTCTTCAAGGCAGCTGGGGATGACCTGGTTAGGGCCAGTTCATCTGTAAGATGTGGTCAGCTGTGGCATGCCCGAGAAATGGAGTCTCAGCATCGTATGCCCGATCCACAAGAAAGAAGACCTCTCTGATTGCGCCAACTACAGAGGAATACGCCTCCTTAACATCGCCTATGAAATCTTCTCTGCCGTTTTGTCTGAACAGCTGAAGCCTTTTTTAAATAAGCTGATAGGTTCTTATCAGTGCGGATTCAGGCCAGGGAAGCCCACCATCGACCAAATCTTCACACTACGGCAGATCCTGGAAAAAACCAATGAATTCCAAGTCGACACTTACCACCTATTTGTCGACTTTAAAGCCGCATACGACAGCGTAATTAGAGATGAGCTATACAACGCTATGTCTACCTTTGGCTTACCTGCTAAACTCATCAGACTTTGTGGAATGACTTTGGAGAATGCTCGCTGCTCCATCCGAATCGGTGAACACCTTACCGGTAGTTTTGATGTCAAAAAAGGATTAAGGCAGGGCGATGCGCTGTCGTGTGATTTCTTCAGCATCATATTGGAAATTATTGTGCAAAAGTCACTGGCCAATACAAGAGGCACAATCTATTTCAAATCCTCGCAACTCCTTGCATACGCCGACGATATTGACATAATAGGTAGATCAGAGCGAGATGTCAATGAGGCGTTTGCGAGTATTGAGATGGAGGCGGCGAAAATTGGTTTGACGGTATACGAGGGCAAAACTAAATATATGCTGTCATCAAAAAAGGACGCTCAGCACTGGCGCCTTGGCCAGAACGTTTGTATTGGCAGATATAAGTTCGAGGTAGTTATGGACTTCGTCTACCTAGGCTCCGCAGTGACCTGGAACAACGACATCAGTTCCGAAATCAAACGCAGAATCACTCTTCCAATCGCTGTTTCTTTGGGCTCAGGAGGCAATTGAGTAATAGAGCGCTCTCCCGAACGACAAAGCTGACTCTATATAAGACCCTTATCATCCCGGTCCTGTTGTACGGCGCATAAGCATAGACACTATCAAAAGCGGATGAGGAGGCCCTTGGTTGGTTCGAGAGAAAGATTTTGCGCGTGATTTTTGGGCCTATAAGCGCAGACGGGAGATGGAGGAGAAGATTCAACCACGAACTTTACGGGCTGTACAGCGACATGAGCCTAGTCAGGCGTCTACGGATTCAACGCCTAAGATGGCTGGGCCATGTAGAGCGAATGGACACCAAATCTCCAGCCCGGAGAGTCTTTGAATCCAACCCCGAGGGACGAAGAAGCAGAGGACGGCCGCCCTTAAGATGGCACACACAGGTGGAAGGGGACCTCAGCCAACTGGGTGTGCGGCAATGGAAAAGACTAGCGAAAGATCGTGCTAGATGGAGGGGCATGTTGGTTGAGGCCCAGGTTCACCCCGAACTGTAGCGCCCACTAAGAAGAAGAAGAAGGTGTTCTGGGAAGTGACAGCTTGCGTGGACAGTGAGTTGAAAACTTTACGTTTGTGCACTTTTCGACTTTTTGATATTAGGTAATGTAGTATTGGCTCGCCAATGCACGCACGCGCTCCCAATCGTGGCTGAGTACGAACTACTCATCCTGTTCTGCATGCACCCGAGACAATATGATTAGGTGTGGGAGAGGTGTGAGTATAATGCTAAGCCTGAGTGCAAGCTGTGTGTTGACATAACTCACACCTGTTACACCATACTTATGTATTTGAATACTAAGGTGCATGATTACTCATGCTGTTAAACCAATGGTGTCAATATAATGATGCCAATATACTACAGGTAATATAGCTCATTTTAGAGCTGAAGTCGAACGACCTGTTACAGTTGAACTTCCGGCAATTGGGCCTTAGAAAAGCTGGAAGAATCTGCTTTTTCGTCAAAATATTGTCCTCAGTGACAAGGTCCATTTCTGGTCTAATGGTATTTTTGGTCTTACGAGCATACCCAGGCAATACAAGAGCTGTCAATGTACTCGGAAAAACGCACTATTGGGGCGTATTAAGATCCAACTGTGCGTAAGAACAACGTTGCCATGAAGCGACCGCTATCTTTCATTGATTTCGAACCTTTTTGGCCAAAAAGCACGAATATAACCTGAACGACATTTAGTCCCAGCAAGACAGCGGTATATACCATACAAACTGGTGGGCGAGTATTTTTTATTTTTTTTCCTTTTTTGTTGTAGGCTTCTGCGATCTGTTGGAGCACTCAAACGCAAATACTGGTCCATTGCCAGACAGACACCTAGCTTCCATAGCTGAATCTTCCCCGTTTTCCGGAGAAAATTGTAGAGCAGCCTCTGTGATGAGGAGCTAAGACATTCGGCAAACATCACGTCGGCCCAAAGGGAACGCCACCGTGCGCTAGCAAAGGTGGGACTGTTACAATGAAAGTGTTTTGCTTTGTCGTTCTCTTCGCAACATGCAGCACAGGGGGGCGTCTCACGGATGGCTCGAAATGATGATGCTTACTTACTTACTCAACGGGCGCTACAGTTCGGGGTGAACCTGGGCCTCAACCAACATGCCTCTCCACCTAGCACGATCTTTCGTTAGTCTTTTCCAATGCCGCACGCCCAGTTGGTTGAGGTCCCCTTCCACCTGTGCGCGCCACCTTAGGTGCGGCCGTCCTCTATTTCTTCGTCCCTCGGGGTTGGATTCAAAGACTCTACGGGCTGGAGCTGTGGTGTCCATTCGCTCTACATGGCCTAGCCATCTTAGGCGTTGGATCCGTAGACGCCTGACCAGACTCATGTCGCTGTACAACCCGTACAGTTCGTGATTGAATCTTCTCCTCCAACCCTCCTCTGTGTTTATGGGACCGAAAATCGAACGCAGAATCTTTCTCTCGAAACGACCAAGGATTTCCTCATCCGCTTTAGATAAAGTCCATGTTTCTGTGCCGTATAACAGGACCGGGATAATTAAGGTCTTATATAAGGTCAACTTGGTCGTACGAGAGGGGGCTCTACTTCTCAGTTGCCTCTTGAGCCCAAAGAAGCAGCGGTTGGCAAGAGTAATTCTGCGCTTGATTTCGAAACTGGTGTCGTTGTTCCAAGTCACCGCGGAGCCGAGGTATATGAAGTCCTTAACTACCTCGAACTTATATCTGCCAATATGCACGTTCTGTCCAAGACGTCGGTGGTAAATGTCCTTTTTCGATGACAGCAGATATTTAGTCTTGCCCTCATTAACTGCCAAACCAATTTTTGCCGCCTCCATCTCAATACTCGCAAACGCCTCATTGACATCTCGCTGCGATCTACCTATTATGTCAATGTCGTCGGCGTATGCAGGGAGTTGCGAGGATTTGAAGTAGATTGGGCCTCTTGTATTGGCCTGTGATTTTTGCACAATCATTTCCAATACGATGTTGAAGAAATCACACGACAGCGCATCGCCCTGCCTAAATCCTTTTTTGACATCAAAACTATCGGTAAGGTGCTCACCGTTCGGATGGAGCAGCGTGCATTTTCCAAGGTCATCCTGCATAGTCTGACGAGCTTCGCAGGGATGTCAAAAGTAAATTATGATGCTATTGTATGTATATATGTTGCCGTTACAGTCCATGAAGGACCAAAGCCGAGCTTCTTTAAATCACCCATGTTGTGTGTGATTTTATGTTCCCATAGGCGAAAGTGACCTACAGTTTATTGCCGGTTCCAAGCGGCGAAAGCTGTTCTTGACAATTATATTACACGGGGTTTTGTCAGTACCTAGCTGAGGAGAAGCACACGTTAGATGACATGGCTGTTGTCGGGTTTCGATCCCGTGTCATCGGCGCTCTTTATGGTTCCGAAATGACGCCCGTAAGGTTTCTGCACTCAATTATGCTTAAGGATAAGAAGAATGCTGCGGATTTCGTGCAGACATAAGGGTGTATACGCTTAGTCATCCTGCAACTTGGTTATTCCCTCCATCTACGATGGTGTGCATTAAAGACCCAATCGTTGATATGGGTATTGACCGTGGAAGCCGGTAGACCCAAGGCGATTTCAAGTCCTTTTCTGGTATCCCAGAATGACATAGATCCCCAAACAAGCGAGTTTAGTCTAAAGACTTTGTTCAGGAAGGCCTTAAGTTCATACACTAACCTGAATCTGGTTAAAGAGATGGAGCTTTGAGTGCAGCTTGGCTGTCACTGCACACGCATATGCTTTGTTCCCTTTCACCTGTGCTTCACAACATAGAGCATGGCCATTTGGATTGCATTTATCTCTGATTGAAAAACAGACGCATATTTTCATAACGAAAAGTGATAAATATATCAAGGGGTGGCCGTGGTGCAGTGGTTAACATCATCGGCCGTCGAGCGGAAGGTCTATATTTCAAATTCGTTTCATAGCCAAGAAAAAGCAATTCCTATACGGAAAAAAGTATGCAACACAGTTGAAAATGGAAAGTGACCAAACGTACTGCTGCAGGCATAACACTCATAGTATGTGGTCAATTGAAATTCATCCTCTGCGTATGCAATACTAACACCAAAAGTGCATGAACGAATTACTGAGAACTATAACCAACATGAAATTTGTTCGGCTCTCATCCTATGTAGGACAAACCACCCCTGAGGGTAGTCAACGAACATCTACGACCCTAAAACCACTGCACTCCGTTCAGGTTGTGTGTCAAAAAACATCAACCTGCGCGAAACTTTCCCTCACCCTGTTACCGTCGCTCGCACAACGTTCATTACGTTATAAGGCCTTAGCTTTAAGTGCTCGTGTGACTGTAAGGAAAAAAAAAAAAAAACGAGAGTGGAAGGTTCAACAGAGAGCAGGGGAAAACCGTTTTTTGAAGTTTGGTGAAAGAGGCTACGACGTGTTTGCGTGTTAGCCTGTTCCACTCGCCAACCAATGAAAATCGGTCTTATCAATGTCGTGTAATTCCAGAGGACCTTTGCCTACGATTAATCCCATGTTCTGCCAAAGATACCTTTGCATTGCCAGAACGCTGACAGCGCTTTTATAGTTTTTGACAAGCTTTGACCAAAGAAGCGTGGATATCTAGATGGGAATGCCTTTAAGCACCAGCTGATTCATGCCAGTGATTTTCCTTCTTCTCGTGAAGAGAACAACGTCGGTCGTAAGGGGATTAACCAAACGCCTGAACCTGAACCTGAACGGAGTGCAGTGGTTTGGGTCGTTGCTGTTAGTTTACTACTCTCAGGGATGGTTGTCCTAGATAGGGAGAGAGCCGACCGAATTCCGCGTTGGTTATAGTCCGTGGTAATTCGTTCGAGCACTTTAGTATTGCATACTTCTTCTTCTTTGGTGGCGTTACAGCCCATGGAGGGCCAGAGCCAAGCTTCTCTCAATCACCCATTTTGTGTGTGATTTTTTTTTTCGCACTGGTGAAAGGGGCCTACAGTTGAATGCCGATTCCGAACGGCGTGAGTCGAGAAGCTTTTTCATGGCAAGTTTACTACGGGGGGTTTTGCCAGTACCCCGCCGAGGAGGAACGTCGCGAAATAAACATTTGATGGCGTTGGTGTTATCAGTATCCGAACTCGCTCATCGTGCGCCAGAGTCCAACACACTAACCACTGCGCCACGGCGCCTATACGCAGGGGATGAATTTCAGTTGATATGTATACTGTGAGTGTTATGCCTGCAGCAGTACTTTCCATTCACCTCAATATAGGAATTGTCCGTATAGGAATTACGTTTCCTAGGTTATGAGACGAATTTAAACTATAGACCTTCCGCTCGGCGGTCGATGATGTCAAACACTGCACCACGGCCACCCCCGTAATCGGTCACATATAGCGCCGCCTGAGCTTTAGCTAAACAAGAGCAGACCAAGAGAACGGCGACATCGTCCGCATTGGCCCGGGCATAGATTCCAGAGGCATTGAAACATTGAGCAGAGATTCGACCACCATGCATCTTAACAGCGGAGACAGGACACCACCTTGCAGGCATTCCTGTTTACGTCAGATTTGACACATTGTTCGAGACCTGCATCAACGATCACTGTCCTGTGCACAAGCACTACTTTGAACCACAAAACCAGTGACAACCACAATCCTCGGACTTAAAGGATGGACTACATGGTAACGACCCCCGCAAACGTATAAAAGGACAGGAGTATCGGTTCTGTACCTGGATAATTAGGCTGTGTTCACGCACCCACAGAAGAAAAAGACGATTGAGTCAGGACCTTCGCCGATCGTGTCTCAGCAGTAGTTATCGGAGCCGAGAAGTTGAGGAAGTAGCGGAGAAGCTGATTAGCAGAAGAAAAGCCGAAAAGCAGAAAATAGAAAGGTACGTTTGTTGGCAAAGTGGGTTTGGAACTGACTGAACTAAGCTTACCGACAACATGACGAAAAGACGCGCTAAAGAACGAGAGGAAATGTACAGCGAGTACGACACCGGACCAGAATCAGTGCTCAACTGTGGGCAATCTTCCTTCGTACTCAATCCCCCTATGACTTTTCCAACTATATTGGTACTTATCTACTATTTACCGAGCTTCATAACTCTCTCTAGGAACACCACTTGATTAAAGCACAAGCCAATCTAATCAACAATCCTAAGTCCTTCTTTCAATATGTAAACTACAAAAGGAAATCTGATGGCTACCCAACCTCACTCTCATTCAATGGCGAAACCTCGAATGATCACAACCCTATCGCCAACTTTTTTTGACAACCTTTTTAAACAATCTTTCGCCGATGACTCCTTTGTGCCGGACAGTTCTTATTTCGACTACCTACCAAATTTCTCCCTTAGTCCATTTCTTCCACGTTCTGTTGAACCCCATATCACTGAAATTAAACTGAATCAACTCAATAATGAGTTCACACCTGGACCCGATGGTGTCCCCGCCATATTATTAAAAAAATGTTCCTTCATTCTCTCCGTCCCGCTCTCAAAATTATTCAACTTATCCCTGTCCCTTGGAGAATTTTCCTAGATATGAAGAACCGCTTTCGTAACTCCTATTCACAAAAAAAGGTCCAAAGAGTGATGTTAAAAACTACCGCCCCATCGCAAAACTGTCACATACACTCAAACCTTTCTAAAGCATCTTCTACGACACTCTAAGTTTTCATTGCCAATCTCTAATCTCCTCAAATCAACATGGATTCCTCAAATCCAGGTCTACAACCACAAACCTTGTCGAATTCGTGTCTTTTACTCTCTCAGCATTAGAGAATGGGAACGAAGTCGACGTCATTACAATTGACGTCACTAGAGCCTTCGATAAAATATCTCACAATATAATACTCTTCAAACTGTCTTCCCCAGGCTTTAAACCCACAGCGCTGAAGTGCATATCTCCATACTTAAAAAACCGTTACTACAGTGTTCGCTTTAGATCTGCCTTTTCTAACCCTCTCTTAGCCTCTTCCGGCGTGCCCCAGGGTAGTCACCTAGGTCCACTTCTTCCATTCTTACCATAAACGACATTGAGATAATCATCAAACATTCATCAAACATGGTTTTTAAGACCATTTCCTCGCTACAAGACTCTTCCCTTATTTAATCCGATCTCAATCGCTTATCTACCTGGTGTTCCAAAAATTGCTTGGAGCTTAACATTTCCAAATGCCAATCTATCACATTCTCACGTAAACGAGTCCAATCCTCTCCTCGTCTCTACTTTCTCCACAGCCAACCCATTCCTACCGTTCAGGTTATCCGCGATCTTGGCATACTATGGACCAAGAGCTCAATTTCCGCGCACATATCGACGATATAATTCTTAAAGCAAATTCTGCACTCGGTTTCGTGAAGCGCTGGTCTAAAGAATTCTCCAATCCCTACGTGACTCGATTCCTCTATATTACCTTCGTCCGCCACCTTCTTGAATACGCATCTCAAGCGTGGTCCCCTTGTCAACAAACCAACATTTTTAGAATCGAGAGCATCCAGCGTCGATTCCTACGCTTCGCTCTTCGAGGTCTGCACTGGCAAAATCCTCTGTTTTACCGCCCTATCAAGACCGACTCAAACTAATAAATCTGAGTACGTTGGAGGAACGAACAGGAGTAGCTGACATCCTCTTCATTCATAAACACCTAACAGGTACCATTGACTGCGCCAACCTCTACAACTCTATATCCCTTAACACTAACCCTCGTAATTCTCGCAATCCTCGTCTCTTCTATCTATCCACCCCCCACACCTCATATGGCTCCAATGAACCCATTTCCCGTATGCTGGGAAGTGTTAATTCGAACACTAACTTCGATTTCAACCCCAGTACTCCATGCCTAGAAATTCGTCTTCTCGGTAGCCTCCTCTTCTCCCAACCATAGTTCCCTAATCACGCCCCTCTCTCTCGTTCTTGTTAGTCAGTTAACTTAGACTAATCGAGAATGTTAGTTAGTTAAGTTAGATTAAAGAATGTTAGCTTGAACTAAGCTTAATAAATGGGGGTGTTGCCCCATCCGTTGTTGATCGCTCTTAACCTGGCGAGATGCCAGCAACGATCCCTGTTTAAATGCCCGGGTCAAGTTGGCATACGGCCTCCTCGCGGCGCCCTCTGGATAGCCTCTTCAACAACCGTAGGGAGGTGAACAAACGTATGCAGCGACAAAACCCCGACCAGAATGGCGGTTGTGTGGCGGGCTAACAATCCGCCCACGTAAAAAACATAAAAGCTATGAATGAGCAAGATGCAACGGATACACGGACGGATACTCGACGACGACAACGCACGAAAAAGGAACACGATTAGCGAGTATGCTCCTGGAATGTCAGAACCCTGTACACTCACGGGGCTGCTCATAAGCTAGAAGGAATCCTCACGCAGTACAAGGCGGATATTACTGCGGTCCAAGAAATACGCTGGATAGGGAACGGTATGATGAGGAAGAAAAATCGCGACATTTATAACAGCTATCACAAAAGGTTGCACTTACTGGGATGCGGATTTGTCGTGGGAAAGCGGTTAGGGTCGAAGGTCATCGACTTTAAACCTATAAGTGATCGGCTGGCTGTGATCCGCATCAGAGGTAAATTTTATAACATCGGCCTTATATGTGCACACGCCCCCACCGACGAGGCTGAAGACCCTATCAAGGAGGACTTCTATGACCCCCTGGACAACGCCTACGGAGCTTGTCCGGAGTACGATGTAAAGATCGTGCTCGGGGACTTCAACGCCAAAATCGGTAAGGAGAACACCCTTGGCGGAGTGATCGAAAAGCACAGCCACCACGATACAACAACAGATAACGGCTTCCGACTCACGGATATTGCGACAGCTCGTAATGCGGTGATAAGTTGCCCAAGATTCCCTTGTAAGCGAATCCACACAGCAACCTGGCGACCTCCGGACGGTCGAACCGCCAAACAAATCGACCATGTGCTCATTGACGCAAGGCACTCGTGAAATATTCTGGATGAGCGAACATTCAGAGGGGCAAATGTCGACTCTGACCACTTCCTCGTAGCAGCAAGATTCAGAGCTCGACTGTCTAATGTCAGAAAGCTGCACCAGCCCATCAGGAGGAGGTTCGACATTGGGCGCCTGAGCACACAGGAGGTTACCAGAGTCCACAGGGAGCAGCTGAGCGAAAGACTCTACGGTATGCCTACGTCGAACACAAATGCCATTAATATGAGCCATTTACAAGAAAGCCAAAGGCCTTGCAGGAGGCTTCAAAAAGAGCACCCATGCTCTTCGAAACTGCGAGGGTAATCTTGTCACCGAGCCGCAGGGAATAGTGGCTGTATTTGAGCAGCATTTCCAGCCGCTGAAGTAGTCCTCCCACCCAGCATCGAAGAAGTCAGCACAGCAATTCAGAAGCTGAAGAACAACAAGGCCGCAGGCTCAGATGGCTTGCCATCAGAGCTCTTCAAGGCTGCCGGCGATGTTCTGGTAGGGAGCATGCACCAGATCATCTGCAGAATTTGGGAAGATGAGAGCATGCCCGACGACTGGAATACCAGCTCTATATGCCCCATCCACAAAAAAGGCGATCCTACCTCTTGCAAGAACTATAGAGGTATATCCCTGCTCAATGTTGCATACAAGATCCTGTCCAGCGTACTGTGTGAACGTCTAAAACCATTTTGCACCGCACTAATCGGCAGCTACCAGTGCGGCTTCCGGCCCGGCAAATCAACTATAGACCAAATTTTCACACTTCGACAAATCCTGGAAAAGACCAACGAGTTTCGAATCGATACACACCATCTTTTCATCGATTTCAAAGCCGCATACGACAGCATTCATCGTGACGCACTGTTTGGGGCGATGGCCGAATTCGGGATCCCGGTAAAACTGATCCAGTTGTGTCGCGCCACGCTAAAAAACACGCGATGCACCGTGCAACTCGGTTCTAGGACCTCGGAACCATTCGAAACATGCACCGGATTTCGGCAAGGAGATGCGCTGTCATGTGACTTCTTCAACCTGGTGCTGGACCAGTTAATGCGACGGGCAGGCGTCAACAGGGAAGACACTATCTTCTACAAGTCCGTCCAGGTGTTAGGATACGCGGATGATATCGATATCATCGCGTGTTCTCGCCGTGGCATTGTGGAAGCATTCACGGTGATTGAAGAACAAGCGAAACGAGTTGGTCTTAAGGTCAATGAGGACAAGACGAAGTACATGCTGTCAAGCAAAAACCAACCCGTCGCTCACCACCTGGGACAAAATTTAACAATTAACAGCTACAATTTCGAGGTAGTCTACCTCGGGGCAAACGTAAATTCCACAAATGACACCACAGTGGAAATCCGGCAAAGAATCGCCCTTGGCAACCGCTGTTACTTCGGCTTTGTCCGAACAACAGGGGTCAAAACTCCTCACTCGAAAGACCAAAGTCATGCTTTACAAAGCGCTCATACTGCCAGTCTTGCTGTACGGAGCCGAAAGCTGTACGATAAGCAGGACAGCGGAGCTGATTTTGGGTTCTTTCGAAAGAAAAATTCTGCGCCGGATATTTGGTCCTGTCTGTGAGGAAGGTGAATGGAGAAGAAGACACAATCGCGTACTCTACGAGCTATACAAAGATGTGGATGTCGTCCGGACGGCAAAGATCCGTCGACTACACTGGCTCGGCTAGATCGAACGCATGGACACCCTCGCACCAGCTAAGAGGGTCTTCGACTCCGAGCCTCCTGGTTCGAGAAGAAGAGGAAGACCGAACCTCCGGTATAAGGACCAAGTAATCGCGGATGTAAGACATCTTGGTCCTGATAACTGGAAGCAGCGTGCCGTCAAGAATGGAAGCAGCTATAGTTCAGGCTCAGATCCTCCATGGATCGCTGGAATTAAGTAAGTAAGTTGGTCTCCACGAAAATCAAATTTCAGAAGCGCACCTATCCGAGGTTGGACGAGAAAATTCGAGGCAGAACATTTCACGACTATGGTGATGGAATTGGTCAAAAATGTATCCAAACTATAGGTATAGTTGCACTTTTTCTATTCTATCTTCTATCTTCTATTAGTCATTTCGTTATTTCAGATATTTCTGTTTAATTGCTTACACGCTCTAAAGCTGTCAGCCGCTGACGTGCAACACGCCTAACCTTGTAAAGCAGAAAATGAACGAACGTCTGCTTAAACACTAAAATAGAACAAGTGGCATCTATATGCAGAGTGGTTACGTGTGAACGAGAACCAGTTCGGCGTGATTTCCCATTAAACGTATTGTATATTGCATCATGTAGTACGTTTGAGTAGCATTAACGTAGAACACCTTTTCCACTTAATCAGGAGATCTAACCGCAGCATCCAATTGCCATTAAGTTCTTCATTACCTTCCCACAACAGCTAGGTCCTTAAGATCATTTCGCAGAGATTGACACTTGTGTACATACGATATATATGCACAAGTAGATCCGATCCAATCTCAGTCATCCATATCTCCTGCCACACCGAGAGCCATAACATCCTTTCACAAACATCCTGTTTGCCTTATTGATTATATTTGCCAACGTATTCTTGGCGGCGAGTAACCTTCCGTCCCATAGCCCTCTTCTCGGGGATCGGTACAATAAAATTTGCCACAAGAGCCATTCGAATCAATTGCCTGTGAAAAATACCACCATCTTCGCAAATTACCACTCGAATTTCTTCTCCGCCGGAACCGGATGGGATCCGCAAACATGTGGGGTAAATATCTCAAGATGCGCTCTTCCGTCGGCCGTCTCGGAGTGGGGCTGTTTCCTTCTTTTTTTTTCTGTGAAAATAGAATGTTGCCTGCAGTAGCAGTAGTCAGCCGGTGGGTATCTGTGAATCTGTGCCAAGAAATGCATTGCAAAGATGAGTTTTTTGGGTGGGTTAGGTCGAGGGTGGCTCTTATGTAAGAACAATAAGCTCTTCAATTAGTTTATGCGCTTAATTAAACGCCATCATCTCCCATCACAAAAGGTTGGTTTAGATGAGGAAAGAAAAGAAAAAAAAAAAAACAAAGCAACCAACAGCAACATCCAAATCAAGATACGGAGTTGTGGATTTCAGATCGTTTGTTGGCGACCAGCCATGCGTGTGCACTTCTCATGCTGCAATACCCTCGTTCGTTCCTTTGGTAATATCAGTTCGAAACTACTATGGAACAAACCCCTACGTACTCGTAAACTCGTAATCACTGCAACTCAATCGATTGCCACTTCACGTCGTTGCTTCATCGCTAGCCTCCGCTTTTCGTATTTTTGAAACCATCGGTGGATGATTCCGTCGAGGATTTCAGGTACAATCACATGTGTACATATGAACCTATTGAAAAACAGGACGAACAGTGAATAGAGTTCGGTGTTAAGTGGATATACGTTTTCGACTGCATTGGAACTCGAATAGCATTTCGAAATTTCGACTTCAGCTCTTACTAAAGGTTCAAGTTCCTTGTCGAATCCGAGCACGTACTGGTATGCCATAGAATCTACACAACAATAACAGATGAATCCCTTTCGAGTAAACATTTCAGGACATAAGAAAATTCCTTACGACGAAAGAGAGGAAAAAATGAGAGTTTGTATCTCCTTGCATAAAATTTGCATTAATTTTCATCGCTTCCCGTAGGTACACCCTTCGGGGAGGGGTACAAAGTCCTTTCAATGCAAAAATAGCAGGAAAGCGATGAGGAAAAACGCAAAACAAGCATGTGCACTGGACCTGGACCCGAGTGACCAGAGGGAAGGTTGGATGGTTTTTTTGTTTTCTGTTTATTTTTCTGCTCCTCTTTTCGTGGGACTTGAATGATGCCTTCGGGAGCTGCAGATACATGTGTAGTATGGTGTCGAACAAAAAAAAAAAAAAACGAGACTGAGTCCACAGTTTTTACGGAACGAGAAGCATTAGCATATGTCGCCAGCAGAGCGGAAATGATTAAAATGGCGTTTGTGGCAATATTGCGTTTTTTTTTCTTATTAATTTTGGTTTCGTCGTTTAGCGTGAAGTTTTTTTCTAAGAAGCTCGTAAACAATGTGGCTGTTTATCGCTTCATTTGCGACTATTAAAATGATCGAACACAAGGACCAGAGTTGGCTATATATGACAGTTGACGCTTAAGTTTAACGTCGATACTCTGGTTCACTGTCACCAGACTTGTCTCCAGATAAAGGGATTAGCGGGAGCGTTAGAGGATGGAGTATCATAAAACTGAATATACCAAATCGTCGATTGCTGTGGATTATACCTCTCAGCATAAGCGCTTGTCATCGTTCGCAACCGGAAATTAGGAACCAGTGATCCAATACGAGACCAGAATTTCTATTACAGCCCATGAAGGACCAGATCCAAACTTCTCTCAATCACCCATGTTGTGTGTGATTTACTTTCCATTCAGGTGAAATGGACCTCTAGTTTAATGCCGACACCAAACGGTGTGAGTCGAGAAGCTTCTTCATGGCAAGGCTACTGCAGCGGATTTTGCCAGTACCTCGCCACGGAAGGACGCCGCGAAATAAACATTCGATAGCGTTGTTGTCATCGGGATCGGAACTCGTTCATCGTGCGTCCGAGTCCAACACACTAACCACGGAGCCAGTCTAATACCTGGTATTATTCTTTAAATAAATAAGTAATATCGAGTACCTATTCATGGAGGTTTCGGCTATGTGTCTGAATACTCAGACGCAAATTCTGGTCCACTGTGCTCTACACGGACACCTATCTTTACTGTATTTTCCTAGTTTCTCGGACAAAATTGTGGATGAGTTTCAGTGACGTAGAGCTATGAAATTCGGCACACCACGTCGACCCCAGAAATACGCCACTGTGCGTGAGCGAAGGCGGGACACTCGCAGGAAAAGTGTTCTGCTGTGTCACCCTTCTCGCAACATGCAGCACAGCTAATGATCTCACTGATGAAGCACGCAGATATGTCATCCTGCATCCTGAATATTCCTTCCATCTAAGATAGTGTGGGCTAAAGACCCAATTGTTAATGAAGGAATTGACCGCGGATGTAAGTAGAACTAAAGCGGGTTTAGAACCAGAGAAATTTTTCTCTGAGCCCGTCCTCGCGAGTTCATCAGAGATCTCCTTCTTGGGATCCCAGAGTGATCTGAAACCCATGCAAGCGTTAATCGTGTAGATTCAGATAACCTTTAGCGGCGAAAACCTCCATATTTTGCGAAAAGAGCCTTGGCACTGTCAAAAAACTGACAACGCTTCTATGGTTGCTGACTCAACATGCCTTGACTAAAAAAACCTGCTGTCTAAGATAACTCCCAGCGCCGGCATCTTTGGACCAAACCGCAAGATCTCGAAGGCCCTGGGAATGAGTCCCAGCATCTTTCAAGCAGAGCTGCATGCCATCCTAACATGCGCCAATCTAAGTCTTGAGACTGGCATTAGAGGAGTAACCATCAACATACTCTTTGATAGCCAAGCAGCACTTAAAGCGCTGGGTTCGTACAGCACGAACTCAAAAACCGTCAAGGAATGCCATGACGCCCTACAAGACCTCGCCAAAAGAAACAATGTTAAACTTTGGTGGGTGCCAAGACATAAAGGTATCGGGGGCAATGAAATTGCCGACCAATTTGCCAGGAAAGGTTCCAGCGATAAATATATGTATAGGTCCGCGACCATTCTGCGGCATCCCCGGGTCTAAGATAAATTAAGATTAAAATTGCAATACCTGAACAGTGTTCGGGGACTCCGTTAATCTAAACATCTTATACGACCCCTGAACAAACACTCTAGGGATATACTCAAACTCAATAGGGTGGATATCAGAAGAGTAGTCAGCTATCTAACAGGACACAAAATTAGCCTCTCGTCTGAAACTGAGTGTCGGCTCTGTCTCGAGGACGAAGAAATGGCGGAACACATACTGTGTGAGTGTGCTGTTCTCTGCCATCTTAGGAAGCGTATCCTTCTCAGCGAATTTATGACCCCTGAGGGGATCCTACGAGAACCATTCTCAACTTCATTATAGAAGTGGAGAGGCTCCTCGGCTAATCGGCTAGCAGGCACAATAGATCTGCAAAGGTCGCAGTGCCATATACTAATGGTAGCACTAGCCCCATTCAAATAAGAAAAAAGATAATTCCCAGGTAATTACCTTCCTTGGATGTCGGAAATGGAAATGCCTTTTAGCACCAGCTGAGTCATGCCTGTATTTTTCCACCTTCTCGTGAAGAGAACAACACCAGTCTTAAGGGGATTAACCAACAGCCCATTTCGCGTGCACCAGTCATCGGTCACATTTAACGCCTCCTGAGCTTTCAGACAGACATTAGCAAAACATGAGCCGACAGAGAGAACGACGACATTGTCCGCATAGACCTGTGCAGCATCGAGCAGAGAGGCGACCACCACGCATCATAACAGCGGAGACAGGACGTCACCTAACGGGCAGCGCTTGTTTACGCCAGATTTGACAATCAATGCCCTGTGCACGATCCTTGCTTTGATCCACAAAGCCAGTGCTTCATCTACGCCATGTCGTCTAGCAGCATATGTAGGTTCTGAATGTAGGTTCTGAAGGGCAGTCTCGCAGGATTTTCCGCGCGGAAAATTCGAACGGCAACTTTGCTCAGGTGCAGCTATACTAATATCTCCATGCTTTTCAGCAAGAAGGATGTTAGACTGATTGGTTTAAAACTCGCGAGTAAGTAATCCTCTTTGCCTATTTCAGGAATAAAGACTACTTTCACCGTACGCCATACGGTAGGTATATTGGCTAGTGCCAGGCTAGCAGAGAAAATTCTTTTCAAAGCAGGAAGCAGCTGTCTTATACTTTTTGTAGCATAACAGGGTATATCCTGTTGGTGTCTGGCGCCTTAAGGCCATCAAAAGATGCCACAGCGAATTCAATTGCCTCAGTCGTTGCCACGCTCGATGCAATATACAAGCTAGGCCGTGTTGTCTTCATCGTTTCAGTTGCAGTTACCGTCGAAGGAGTATGCAACGAGAGAATGACAGTTCGATTTCCTGAGAAATGGGTCTGAAGCAGTAAACTGAGAGCTTCCGCTTTAGACTCAATCGAGATACCATCAGATTTTCGCCGTTTGAGGGTTGTAACAATCTTATAAGAATCATTCTTCGATTTAAGAATGAGCTTCTTCCATTCCTTTTGCTTCGACCGATATTTGTTCCAGTTATCTTCCGAACTCGATTTGAGTGATCTATTCGAGAGATTTTTGGGTGCCCTGCGAATGCTTTGGAGCTCGGCATTCTGCCAATGAACCAATTTTCTGCAGGGAGGTTTACCGACAGGAGATGCGAGTTCGAAACAAATGGTGATGACGCTATTCAGATTATGAACGGGATGCTCTATCAATTGTTACGTTCTTGGTTTAGGTAGAGCCTGAGTGGATTTCTCAAGCTCCTCCCTAAACCGAACCCAGTCCGTCTTTCTCGGATTCCGTCTAGGTTGCACAACTTAATCGGAATTCGATATATCTATGGACCGACAGTGTAGCATCAGGCAGGACTCTCCAGTTAGTAATCGCCTTCACATATCTGATAGATAGGGTTAGATCAATTACCTCCTGTCGTCTCGCCGTGTCAAACGTTGGTTGGGAGCTAACATTGTTGTTGATAAAGTCAGACGAAAGAGTGAAGTCTAAAAGGCGGTCCCTCTTACATTGCATTTGCTGCTGCCCCATGCTATGTTTCGAGCATTGACATCGCAACAAGTATTCTAAAAGTTCAAAAACTGCCTCGTTGGTGGAGATAGCACCGGTATCTACCAGTATTGGTAGTACTGGTTGGTTAATCACTGGAAAAGTCGATGAATTATTACAGCTGGTGGAGCAGGAGCGACACGCAAGTTGTCAGGAGATAACAGTGGCACACCGACCACATGGGAGCTTCTTCTTCCAAAGCCGGCCTTGAGGCTTCACTTCACAATTTGGCTTAGTTGCATATTGAATGTTTTGTGTGTCTTACTGATGGGGAAAGTTAGTATTCAATTCTATAATATTCTTGGGTGAAGAAAAAATACATTACCATTTACGTAAACCCTCTATAAGCCAGATGTTTTGGCGTTTTGTGAAACACAGATTGATGAAAAATTCGATCCTTCGGATTTTAATCTTCCTTGGTATAGCTAAATGCTGTTATTCATACTCCATCGCGGTCCCGTCGATTATATCCGTTTTCACACTGTTCACCAAGTTTTCCCTCTCTCATCATGATGCTCAAATGCACTCTATTCAGCACTGTCTCCCCAATAGTCCAAATGTAGACAGGAACTGACTCAATCCAAAGAAATATTTCCCCATTCCTTTGCGCCTTGGCTCGTCCGACTTCCATCATCACGGCAGAATAAAAGCTTAAAAAAGAAAAATATGGCTTTACGAGAAAGCCGGCTGGTGCGATCCCAACAACTTCTTGCGGAGCTTTAACTTGTCGTTGTGTTTTGTCAACAATGACCCGAACGCGGCCACTGATATTGTTGCAAATATTATCCGAATTTGCATGGCAAACTTTTGCCCTAGTAGAATTAAAAGCGCCAAGCTAAAGGAGAATAAGGGGTTCGACACTCTTTTAGGCAAAGCTAACCTCCTTGATGTCCAGTTCGCAGCCGGCTCACAGCGCCTAGCATGCACCTTGCCTCCGTCTATATTAGAGCGTGTCAATTTCACCATGGGACATATTTACCTTCGTAAATAGATGGCATTTCCCCTATATTTCTGGAGAGGTGTTCTTCTGTCCTACAAAACCACTGCGTAGGCTTTTTCGCCGTTCTTATTCTCCTGGGTCCTTTCCGAGTAAGTTTCCACCTACTTGTGGACAGCACTTGTCCAGCCCATCCTCAAGAAGGCGGTTCTTCTTCCCTTTCCAAATATCGACCCACAGCTGATCAACCGTAAAACTCCTCAATGACCTCGACAACAGTATGCTTTTCGGTGCAACAGATCCGGATGATGGGATCGCTCGCTTCACCAACTAGGTGAAAGTAAAATGGTTGCCCTGGATATTTCGAAAGCATTTGACAGGATTTAGCACTAAGCGCTTGTGTCGAACTTGCGTGCTTTTGGGATGGATGGGTCTCTTCACCAATGGATTAGAAAGTACCTTTCACATCGTTAAATTCAAGTTGTTTTAAAGGGATTCAAGCCTGACATGCACTTTCTAAATGCTAGTGTTCCCCAAGGCTCTGACAGTCTTTCTAATTTTTAAAAATTACTTGTTGTCCGATACTCCTAGCTTAATCCATTCCTTTGCTGACGACAGGAGTCTCAGCTTCTCATATTCATTCACTTCCGTACGACCCTACCCTTAGGCTCTAAATATTGAGCGTCAGCGTTTATATGTTAAGCATCATTATATGGGGAACAAAGAACCGTGCTGTCTTCTGTCGTCCAAACTTACCACCGACACGCAGCCATTATTTATGAATGGCATTTGCATCTTAGAGGTCGAAAAGTTCTCCATTCTGGATATGTGTGTCACTGTCAATCTTAGTTGGAACGACTTATGTGGTCGGTGCCGCCAAGAATGCTGCGAAATGCCTAGGCTTCTTACAGATGCAAGACATTTTTTCATCCTCGGATCTGGCTGCGATCTATATGGCGTACATTCATCCTGAGACCTCCTTACAACACACGTCTTCCTTTAAACGGACCACACGAATCTGGAATGCCTTGCCGGATTCGGTCTTCCCCCTCAGTGCAACAGTGCACTTAAGAGGAACGTACATCGTTATCTCCTCCCTCTACTCCTCTACCTTTCGACCCTCGGCCTTAACTGTGTCGTCGACACAATAAGGTAAACCTTGACTGCGCTCTTACCATAAAAAATAAAGTTTGAATCATCAAAAAAGATGAAGATGCGCAAAAAGATTGATGTTTAGTTGCCATGTAAATGAATGTCAAGAAAATTGATTGACTGAATTGCCGTCAGTAAGATGCCACTGAAACGCAACGAAATCGAGGCATTGAAGAGATCTATTACGAGCGATGAAAGCGATCATCTACAAACGAGTGAGCGTTTAATGGAATTGAAGGAGAAATGTCCATTACGAGCTGCTGTAACCTGGACAAACGTCGGTTTGATCCTTTACTGTGCACAGTCTGACAAAGGGCTTCCTCATCCGCTTTAATTAAAGTCCAGGTATCTGCGCTATAGAGCAGGACCGGGATGATTGAGGTTTTGTATATCGCAACCTTGGTCTATAGAGAGAGGGCTCTACTTCCCCATTGCCTCATGAGCCCAAAGAAGCAGTGGTTGGCAAGAGTAATTCTGCGTTAGATCTCAGCGCTGGTGTTGTTATCGCTGTCCTTAACCACTTCGCTGTAGCTGCCAATTGTGGTGATCTATTTAATGCTTTCGAACGCCCCATTTTTTTTTTTTTTTTTTCGCACAAGAGTCGTACTCTTATAATGTTTGTCTTGTCAAACAATGGAGTACTTCAGATGGTTTGGGTCGTAGATGTTCGTTCACTACTCTCCAGGGGTGGTTGTCCTAGATAGGACTCAAGAGGAACTCGACTGAATTTTAATGTTTGTTGTAGTTCCCAGCAAATGTTCCATGTTGTAGTGTTCTATTATAACTGCACACTCAGAGTATGAATTTGAAGAGACCACTTACTGTGAGTGTTATGTCTTCATCAATATTTTTGATCCCTTCCCATTAACAACAGCTGTGCTGTACATTTGTTTGTATAGGAGTTGCATTTGGCTATGGACACACTTTGAACTATAGACCTTCCGCTCTACAGTCAGTGGTGTTTACTACTGCACCACGGCCATGACCACAAGTACAATGCCGAAAAAGTTGCGTGACAGCGCGTCACCTTGCATAAATCCTTTTTTAACATCGAAGGCCTCTGTTTGCCCATTATCGACCTCAATGGAGCAGCGCGAATTCCCCATTGTCATCCTGCACAGTCGGACGAGTTTGGCAGTGATGTTAAAACTAGACATGGCTCCGTAGAACTCATTTCTATGCCCACTGTTAAACTTATTTACTTACTTAGATGGCGCTACAGTTCGGGGTGAACCAGGGCCTCAACCAACAAGCCTCTCCAGTCGCTTCCAGTGCCGCACGCCAAGTTGATTGAGGTCCCTTTCCATATGTGCGTGCCACCTTAAATGAGGTCGTGCTCTGCTGCATCGTCCCTCGGGGTTGGTGTCGAAGACTCTTCGGGCCGGAGCGGTGATAGTCCAGCTCTACATGGCCCAGCCATCTTAGACGTTAGATTCGAAGACCTCTAACTAGGCCGATGTCGCTGTACAGTCCGTGCAGTCCTTGATTGAATCTGCTCCTCCACCCTCCGTTTACACAAACCGGACCAAAGATAGCACGCATAATTTTCCCCTCGAAACGCCCAAGATCCTCTTCATCCGCTTCTGACAAAGTCCAAGCCACAGCGCCGTAGAGGAGGACCGGGATGATTAAGGTCTTGTGGAGGTATAACTTAGTTTTTCGAGAGAGGGCTCTACTACTCAATTACCTCTTGAGCCCGAAGAAGCAGCGATTGGCAAGAGTTATTCTGCGTTTTATCTCAGCGCTGGTGTCGTTGCTGCTTGTCACTATCGAGCCAAGGTAGACCAAGTCCTTGACTACTTTAAAAATATAGCTGCCGAAGGTGACGTTCTGACCAAGACGTCCGTGTTGCGCGTCTTTCTTTGATGACGGCATATGTTTGGTCTTGTCCCCATTTACCCTTAGACCCACTTTAGCCGCTTCTGCTTCAATGCTTGCGAACGCCTCATTGACGTTTTGCTTTGTCCGTTCAATAGGCAAGCGAATGTGTAGATTTGAATTAGGTTGTACCTCTTGTATTGACCGCAGAGTCCGGCACGATCTTTTCAATAATGATGTTAAAGAAATCCCATGACAGTGCGTCACCCTGTCTAAAACCTTTTTTAACATCGAAGGGGTCGGTTAGTTCACCTCTGACCTTAGTGGAGCAGGATGACCCTGCACAGTCTGACGAGTTTGGCAGGAATCTTCAAGCATGACATGGCTCTGTATAGCTCGTCTCTATAAACACTGTCATACGCGGCTTTAAAGTCGACGAAAAGATGGTGCGTGTCGACCTGGAATTCATGGGTCTTCTCCAAGATCTGCCGTAGTGTGAATATTTGGTCTATCGTGGATTTTCCTGGCCTGAATCCGCACAAGTAACAGGTAGAAACCTATTAGATTGTCCACGAACGGCTTCAAGCGCTTACATAGTAAGGCAGAGAGGATCTTGTACGCGATGTTCAGGAGGCTTATCCCTCTGTCATTGGCGCAGTCATAGGGGTCTCTTTTCTTATGGCCGGGTAAACGATGCTGAGGTTCCATTCATCGGGCATGCATTCTTCCGACCATATCTTGCAGATGAGTTGGTGCATGTTGCCGACCAGCTCATCGCCAGCTGCTTTAAATAGTTTCGCGGGGAATCCGTCTGCTCCAGCAGCTTTATAAGACTTAAGTTTCGATATCGCCATCTTAACATCGTCTCGGTCGGATGGACGGAATTCTCTTTCGTCTTCGTCCATTGTGAGTGGTTCGTTCTGCCTGACGGCGGCATTTTGCAGAAGTGGTCATTCCACAGTCTCAGCATCGACTGTGACTCCACTACTAGTTGTCCGTGCTCATCCCTGTAGGCTTCTGCTCTGGCTTTATAGCATTGGCATGTTCATTTTACTTTTTGGTAACATTTTCGAACGTCGTTCCTGAAATAACATCTCTCCATTTCCTCGATCTCGCGCTTCTCGTGCTCCTTCTTTTTTCTTCTCAGAAGCGCCTGCTTCTCTCTCCTTTTCTGTTCACAGAGCTCGCGAGCTGCTCTCGTCCGTCGATGCAGTGTAGTCATGTATGCATTATGTTTCGTCATCAAACAAGGGGTTTCTCGATCGTGGTGGCCTCTCTGATGGCGTTCTGACAACGACTCCATTGCTGTTCTATGGTTTGTACAGATTGCATCGGGACTTGAGAGAGCTTGAGGGGGACTTGATCGGCGAAGGTCTTGGCGGTCTCCTGCGATTGCAGCTTTCCGACGTTTGATTCAATTGATTGATTGTCGATTGATCGAAAGACCGCCAGGTCCCCTTATGGATGTTGAGGTGTAGGAATCGTGTACTACAAGATTATGTCCCGCCGTAAAGTGTGTTCGTGGCCTGAAACCACATTAATACCACCACATCTACTGATAGTTGTGCGGCTTCTGCTCTGGCATGCTCGTTTTACTTTTTCGTTAAACTTGCGAGCGTCATTCCTCTTGTAGCATCTTTCTATCTCCTAGATTTCGTTCTCTTGTATATTACCTCTTAAAGGTGGAAGGTTATGGAAGAAAGGATTCATATCTCCGATTCGTTCGAAAATAACTTGTCTCCAAAAGTGACCTTGAATTTCCTTGAAAAAAGAACAAAAGCAAAACCTAAAAGAATTTTCCAAAACAACTTCACCACAGGAATGTAGTTTACATTCCAGCATCTCCATCCTCACGCTATTGTTTATTATTTAACACAAAAATGTTCCCATGCATTACACTTTACATTAGGTTACCTAGTCGACTGTGAAGAGCAAGAGTATGCCGCAGGCCACATCATAGAGCGCGACCAGCGCTTGATAGATTAATGGCTTCATGGCTTCATGGAAGGAAATATTTTTACGACCGCATCGTAAAACTCACGAAATGTTTTATATGCTCTTAATTAACGGTAAGTGTGAGGTTTTTTATTTTATCCGAGCTGTTTATGTTCAGCTTTAGCCTTTAGCCAGAAGCATGTAGGATGGTGGACCTGACTTATGGTGATCTGACTGTCTCTGAGAGAGGAGGCTACTGATTGCAAATATGTATTAGGCAAAAGGCCTCATTCTCAGAGCCACGGCAATCCAATTTAACGCTGCCCCTATGCATGCCCTAGTCAAATTGGCATTGGTCGACTGCCAAGTGGGTATGCCGCACTGCTTCACTGTGCCCAAGAGGTAATTTTTAGAATTACTTACTGCCGCAAAACGGTCGGTAACCCAATATTCAATCAATTCCCATCAACCTAACGACACTCCTATTCCTATTCCCTAAAACGGAAGTGGGCAACGTGAAAAGGACAGGGGAGTCCCAAAAAACGAGGAAGGAATCGAAAACAATGTCAACAATCTATTAAATCGCTCAAAAACGAAAATTCAACACGACGAATCAGAAAGGAAGAAACAAAAACAAGGACATCACGTCAGGTCAGCATTCCTCCCCCGGGCGTCCGGTCATAGTGCCTCCGAACATATTTGTCGAACAGATCTGCTCCATCAATGGGTATTTATTCTGTTCAACGTCCAGCCATTAGGGATAAAATGTTGTTTGCACAGTCGTCCTATATGTGTCCTTGTAGCAGTACAAAAGAGCATGGCACCCGATTGCGTGCCGAATCAGGTCGACATTCAACGTCTTCGAAAGGACAAGGAGTTGGGGCACAACCATAGAAAGGACAACTTGCTCGAGAGTTGGCTCGAAGCGGTTTCTTCTTTGTATTGTCCTGTCTGATTACGTGCTCGAACTGAATTTCGAGGACATCTCTAAATGTTTGTGCTTTTACTAGGCATGTCTCGCGTCAACTGTCTACCCAACTGAATCGAAGTGATGGAGTTGACCATTAACTGAATTCAGGGATAATCATATCTCTGCAGTGGTAGAAATGGATTTTGAATTTGCCATGCACAATGCAAATACCTATCACGATTCGCAAATAAAGATACATTTGAATAGACTGATGCTGGCCTCGGGGCACGTAATCGTAACTTGAGAATACCCGAGAAGGCCAGTTGTCATATTGACACGCATCGTGTCTATTTCAGTTGCTACATTTGGTCGAAAGGAATTAGAAGGAAACGAAAATGGAATGGTAGGACATGTGGGATTCCAAGACGTGGGTGTAGTTAAGAGATGGGCATTTGGGTGTGGAATTCAATGACATGTCAGAGGATATGAAGCAAATTGTTTTACTGTCAGCTTGGGATTAAGGTGCTCTTTTGTTCCTATGACGACAGATGTGCGGGAACGTTTATTGATTTTAGCATCTGTGATGGGTGGGAGTGAAGCCGTTTTCTGCCCACATTTAACTCCGAAAACAGCATGACAGATGAGTCCCAGACTGTTTGCAATACTAAGAACAGGTCGATGGGATTAGCACAGAAGGACATGAGGCGGCTAGATATCCATGCACAACTTCTGTTCATAACATTAGTTGCTGTGTGCTGGAAAAAATGCTCTGAAAAAGCTTAAGTTGCACGGCAGTCGACGCCAGACACTCTTCCAGCATATTAGATGTCCGAACATTCCGCGGAGCCAATATTGGCTCGGATCATTACCTTATTGCAGCGTATACCACGGACATTGCGGAGTGAACTAAGATGTCGGAATGTTGCAGTCGCAAGAGAACGCCAAAAGGAAAAAGAAGGAGCACGAGAAGCCCGAGGTCGAGGAGATAGAGAGATGTTATCGCAGAAAGACGGTCGGAAGTCTTACCAATAATCAAAATCAACATGCCAAGCAAGAGCAGAAACCTGCCTAGCAGCTGACGCGCACGCAATGCTGAGAATATGGAAAGGTCACATCCGTAGACTGTATAACGAGGATGATAGCCAAAATGAACAATTCGTCTTCAACGGATATGGAAGAGAATTCCGTCCACCCAGCTTAGATGAAGTTAGCGATCTCGAAACTGAAGTCTAATAAGAATGCTGGCGCAGACGGCCTGACGGCTGACCTATTTAAAGCACATAGAGATGAGCACATAGAGATCTGTATGTATGTACTTTCTTCCGACCATGAAAGCATGCCCGATGAATGTACTCTGAGCAACATTTGTCCGGTGCTTCAGACAGGAGACCCTATAAGTGCCCCAAACTTAGGGGAATAAGTCTCCCTAACATCGTGTATAAGATGTTCTCTGCCGTATTGTGTGAACGCCTGAAACCAAGAGTGAGCAATGTGTTTCTGTCAATCTAGTTTCAGGCCAGAAAAATCATCGAGAGACCATATATCCACATTTCGGTAGATCCTTGAGAAGAATTCCACTCACTCCGGGCTGTAACGCCACCAGAGAAGAAGATAGGAGAAAGTCGGTTGTGTTCTACTCTGTACTCAAAATTCTGACCAGTACGCACTTCCCGGACTCCAACATCATTCCCTCCGATCTCTCTAACATACCTCCGCAGATCAGGGCAGTTAGACCAAACAGGGAGGATTGGAAGAGAGCACGAACGATATTTCACGAGGGAAGCATAAAATGGGCCATCAACTCTTTTGACCCATACAAATCCCCGGGGGAGGATGGCATCTTCCCAGCCCTTCTTCAGAAGGGGAGTGCGCAAATCAGCCCCATGCTCATAAACATCTTTAGAACCAGCTATGCATGGGGTCACATACCAACAAGCTGGACAGAGGTAATGGTAAAATTCATTCCCAAAGTAGGCCGTAGACCCACAGACCTGCCTAAGTCCTACAGACCGATAAGCCCTACCTCTACAGTTTTATTGCCGGTTCCGAACGGCGAGTTTCGAGAAGCTTTTCATGACAATTTTACTACAGAGGGTTTTGTCAGAACCCCGCTGAGGAGAAACACCGTGAAAAACACGTTCGATGACATGGCTGTGTCGGGATTCGATCCCGAGTCATCGGCGTCAGAGGCCAACACACTACCCACTGCGCTATGGTGCTCTCCAACATATGCTTAGCAACAGGAAAATTAACACCTCGCTAGGCAATGACAAAATCAGCGTAAAAGCCGCGAAAGGATGCCCTCAAGGCGGGGTTCTCTCACCACTCCTGTGGTCCATCGTGGTTAACGAACTGATAAGCATACTCAGCAACAATGGCTTCTATGTCCAAGGCTACGCTGACGACATAGTGATCCTGATCAGAGGCAAATTCGAAGACACAGTCTCGGAACTCCTCCAACGGGCACTAAACCTTGTTGCAAACTGGTGCTTAAAGGTTGCACTAAATGTAAATCCCAGAAAAAGCACCATGGTCGCCTTCACCAAAAGAAGGAACAGGCACAAACTTACTAAGCCTACCCTCTTTGGTGAAGCGATAGAGTTCTCAAAAGAAGTCAAATATCTAGGGATAACTCTAGACGAAATGCTCACTTGGAACTCTCACATTACAAAGACCATTGAGAAAGCCAGGATCTCTTTATGGACCAGCAAAAGTCTCACTGGCTAAAACTGGGGCACAAATGTCCCGCTGGCTATATACAGCAATCACCAGACCAATCCTTACATATGCTGCGCCCGTCTGGTGGCACAAAACAAAACAAGTATCAGTGCAAGCCAAGCTCAACAAATTGCAAAGACTAGCTTGCATCTGTATCACTGGGGCCATGATAACAAAAACATTTACATTCTCTCTGACAGCAAGGCTGCACTTCTGGCCCTAAAGAGCTATGAAATCACCTCCAAACTGGTACGGGACCGCCTACTGCTACTTCACCAGCTGGCCAGCACAAACAGAGTTCATCTCATTTGGATACCTGGACACAGCGGCCATACAGGCAACGAAAAGGCGGACCTACTAGCAAGGAAAGGCTCTGCATCACCATTTATGATGCCACGGCCTTTCTGCGGCATACCCACTAGCACCACCAAATGCTGCATAAACAATTGGTTAAGGAACACGACGGATCACTACTGGTCACAAACGAAAGGTAGCAGACAAGCCAAGCTGTTCTTCCCAACTACATCCCTCAAAAGAACGAAACAACTTCTCATGCTTTCGAGGAGTCAGATTCGTTTAATCCCAGGTTTCCTTACTGGACACTGCCCAGTTAATAAACACCTCAAAACAATGGGCATCATACAAGATGACACTTGCCGGATGTGTAATGAAGACGAAGAAACAGCAGAGCACATACTATGCTGACTATGTAACCGCCTGGTCAGTACACGTCTTCGTCACCTAGGCAAGTATTATCTTGAAGCAGAAGAAATTGCTGCCAGCTCACTCAAAAGCTTACTAAGTTTTATCACGGACTCAGGTTTTCTGAGTGAACTGTAAGTGGGGGACATCACAATAGGCCCAATCGTGGCCGCAATGATCAGGCGACTCTGTCCCACCCCCTTAGCCCTATCTATCTATCTATCTGTGTTCTACTCTTTTAGTAAGACTCTTCAGTAAGACTAGAAGCACTAGTCTTCCTTTTCAATGGCACCTTGTAAGCACCATGCTTCTGTAGCATTTTTTGTAGACTTGCTTTTCGAGAGTGACCCTAAGCCTTCAATGTTCAGTGTAAGTGATAAAGGGTAAAGGGCAACTTGATAAAACTGGTCTCTAACAATTGCAGTTATTCGACGTCGATCCTTGAATCATCCTTGCGCTGCTGATATTTACAGTTCGAAGTCTTGGATTTCGTAGAGTTCGGTTAGAGAAATAAACTGGGGAGTGATCTATGCTGCAATCAATTTGGTTCAAATTAATTTGGCAAACGGATTTTCCAGTTTTTGAAGCAGTTGTTAAAGGCGACTTCCGGGATGGTCTTCAGCTCTCCTTTCGACTTCACAAATAGCATCCCATTTGTCTATGCAGATGATACATGTCCAAAAAATCAAAGATTTGATCCTTACAAACTGTCGATTAAAAATTAGAGGTCTTGCTGATGATGTTGACATTTCAGAAGGATCAGACAATACCATTTTAAAGGATGTTTTGAACCTCAAACCCGTCAAATCTCGATTGGTACCGAAAATACTGTTTTTAGGAGAAGACATTATCGCGTTGAAGTGCATGAGTTCGGGACCAGATGAAACGACTGTTTCCAGCTTACCAGTGAAGTGAATATCGTGCTAAAGGTGAGACAAGGCCAAAAACACGCGTTAGAGCCGCTCGAAAATCAAGGTTTAAGTTGACTGTTTTGAATTTTTGAGCTGCTTCCCCCGAGGCAAACTATCAACAAAGAAGCTAATCGCTAGAAAGGCCAGAATTGCAATGTAGCAATTATAGGTTTTTGCACCGTCTTCGTAAGCATTTAGCCAAAAACTCAATCCCTATCGTTCCACAATCACTGTATTCACCTGATTTGGCACCGTGCGATGGTTTTCAGTCGATAGAAGGATGTTACTGCAGGCATGACATTCGAAGTTTTCATCAACAGACAAAATGAACATGCCATGGTTACAAGGCCAGACCCGAAGCCTGTAGGGATGAGAACGGGCACCTAGTAGTAGAATCACACTCGGTGGTGGGAATATGGAAAAACTTCCTCTGGGGAATGTATAACGGCGACTTTAGTCAATATACTGCTCTCAGGCAGAATGATCCATTTCTAATCGGCGAAGACCGCAGAGAATTTCGTCTGCCTGACCTCGACGAAATTAAGATCGCCATTTCGAAACTCAAGTCGAATAAAGCTGCTGGCGCAGATGGACTGTCTACTGAGATCTTCATTGCAGTTAAAGGTGACCTGATTAAGATCATGCACCAGCTCACTTATAGGCGATCACCTATAAGTGAGAGTGGTAGGGACTGAGGAAATCCCAACTCCAGTCGCTGAAGTAGTCCTCCCACCCAGCATAAAAGAAGTCGGCACAGCTATTCAGAAGCTGAAGAACAACAAGGCCGCAGGCTCAGATGGCTTGCCATCAGAGCTCTTCAAGGCTGGCGGCGATGTTCTGGTAGGGAGCATGGACCAGATCATCTGCAGAATTTGGGAAGATGAGAGACTGGAAAATCAAACTTCCGGCCCGGCAAATCAACTATAGACCAAATTTTCACACTTCGACAAATCCTGGAAAAGACCAACGAGTTTCAAATCGATACACACCATCTTTTCATCGATTTCAAAGCCGCATACGACAGCATTCATCGTGAAGAACTGTTTGGTGCGATGGCCGAATTCGGGATCCCGGTAAAACTGATCCAGTTGTGTCGCGCCACGCTAAAAAACACGCGATGCACCGTGCAACTCGGTTCTAGGACCTCGGAACCATTCGAAACATGCACCGGATTTCGGCAAGGAGATGCGCTGTCATGTGACTTCTTCAACCTGGTGCTGGAGCAGATAGTGCGACGGGCAGGCGTCAACAGGGAAGGCACTATCTTTTACAAGTCCATCCAGCTGCTGGGATACGCGGATGATATCGACATCATCGCGTGTTCTCGCCGTGGCATTGTGGAAGCATTCACGGCGATTGAAGAACAGGCGAAACGAATTGGCCTTAAGATCAATGAGGACAAAACGAAATACATGCTGTCAAGCAAAAACCAATCCGTCGCTCACCACCTGGGACAAAACATAACAATTGACAGCTATAATTTCGAGGTAGTTAAGGAGTTTGTCTACCTCGGGGCAAACGTAAATTCCACAAATGACACCACAGTGGAGATCCGGCGTAGAACCGCCCTTGGCAACCGCTGCTACTTCGGCTTGTCCAAACAACTGGGGTCAAAACTCCTCACTCGAAAGACCAAAGTCATGCTTTACAAAACGCTCATTCTGCCAGTCTTGCTGTACGGAGCCGAAAGCTGGACGATAAGCAGGACAGCGGAGCTGATTTTGGGTTCTTTCGAAAGAAAAATTCTGCGCCGGATATTTGGTCCTGTCTGTGAGGAAGGTGAATGGAGAAGAAGACACAACCGCGAACTCTACGAGCTGTACCAAGATGTCGATGTAGTCCGGAAGGCAAGGAGCCGTCGACTACACTGGCTCGGCCACATCGAGCGCATGGACATCAACGCTCCAGCTAAGAGGGTCTTCGACTCCGAGCCTCCTGGTTCGAGAAGAAGAGGAAGACCGAACCTCCGGTATAAAAACCGAGTAATCGCGGATGTAAGACATCTTGGTCTTGACAACTGGAAGCAGCGTGCCCGGGACCGTCAAGGATGGATGGCAGCTATAGCTCAGGCTCAGATCCTCCATGGATCGCAGGCCTGATAAGTAAGTAAGTACCAGCTCATCTGTAAGATATGGTCAGAGGAAGGCATGCCCGATAAATTGAGCCTCAGTTTCGACTGTCCGATCCACAAGAAGGAACGAACCTTTGATTGTGCCAACTACAGAGGAATAAGTCTCCTTAACATCGCCTACAAAATTTTCTCTGCCGCTTGTTGTGAACGCCTGAAGCCTTTTGTAAATAAGCTGGTAGGTCCTTATCAAAGTAGCTTCAGGCCAGGGAAGTCCACTATCGGCCGAATCTTCACACTATGGTGGATCCTTAAAAAAACCAATGAATTTCAGGTCGACACTCACCTCCTATTTGTCGAGTTCAAACCAGCATACGACAGGGTAATTAGAGACGAGCTGCCTTTGATATCCCTGCTAGGCTTGTCAGACTATGCAGGATGACTTTGGAGAATGCTCGCAGCTCCATCCGAATCGGTGAAGACCTGACCAATAATTTTGATATCAAAAAGAGATTTGGGCAGGGCTATCGCTGTCGTGTGATCACCGCGTCATCATCGTATTTGAAATGATTGTACAACAATCCCTGGCCAACACAAGAGGCATACGCAGATGACATTGACATAACCGGAAGAGCACAGCGAGATGTCAGGGAGGCGTTTACGATTATTGAGGCGGAGTAGTTTGGCAGTAATTTAGTTTGGCAGTAAATGAGAGTAAAACTTAATATAGGTTGTCATTAAACAAGGACGCTCACCACTGACGTCTTGGCCAGAACTTGGACCTCTTCTGTGGAACATAATGTCTGACAGAATTCTGCGATTAACGCTGTTACAGGAGGTTAAGACTAACGATTTCACTGACGACATCGCCGTAGTTACTGTAGCAAAACACATTCATGAGGTAGAGTCTGCAACAAATGAAGCGGTCGTCAGTGTCATAAATTGGCTAGAATCTGCCGACATTGAACCAGCTGATCACAAGATGAAAGCTGTCTTTATAACCAGCCGAAATACCGTGGAATACGCAAACTTCCGGGTTGGGAGCCAGTCAATCAGGTCTAAAGAGGCCTTAAAATACTTGGGGGTAATGCTTGACAACCAACTTCATTTTAAAGCCCATTTCAAATACTGCAGTAAAAAGTCGTCACAAATGCAGGCGTCGCTCAATAGAATGCTGCCGAACATCGGTGGACCAGGCGATGCGAGGAGGATTCTAATTTCCAGAGTAATAAGCTCAATACTCCTATACGCTGCACCGGTCTGGCCGGGAGCCCTTACAAAGAAGGACAACAGGAGAAAGCTCTCGTCCGCATACAGACTCTGAGCAATAAGGACAATATGCGGTTTCCGGACGATCTCAGATGAAGCTGCCCGTGTCATAGCGGGTATGGACCCCATCGACACCTTCGCCAATGAGATGCACAGGGTAATCCTTAGGTCAACCACAGACCGTCATGAGAACAGTGTTATCCGGAGCATAAAAACCGAAGAAAGGGAAACATCCATAGCTTTATGACGAGCCAGGTGGGACAATACGACAAAAGGTCGACGGACCTATAAGCTGATCTTACATCGATGTTTGAGGAAAAGAGCCCACGGGGATTGCAATTCTTGTTAGGTCACGGGGGCTATCGAAAATATCTCTACAGATTTGGACACATTAGCTAGCCCTTCTGGCCAGAATGCCCAGAGGAAGAAGAAGACGCGAAGCACGCTATATTTCACTGCAGGCGCTTTGCAGAAGCAATAATAGACCTGCCGATCCCAAAGCTTCTAATAAATCACATGATAAACTCAGAGGAGTACTGGCTAAAGATCTGCACCGTTATAACAAGCGTGCACAATGAGCTAAGAAGGTTGGAGAGTATAAGAAGTAACGGTCGACTGGGTGGTAAAAGAATAACCAAGGCCTCGTAGGAGTAGCATCTGCCGATGGGTTCTGTATGTATGTACATATGTTGGCTTTGCAGTCCATGAAAGACCAAAGCCAAGCTTCACTCAATCACCCATGTTGTGAGTGATTCCGTTTTCCTCTAGGTGAAAAAGACCTACAGTTTTTTGCCGGTTCCGAGCAGCGAAGTTCGAGAAGCTTTTCTTTACAATTATACTATAGTTAGTTTTGTATAATTTTGCACCGTGAAAAACACATTCGACGACATGGCTGTTGTCGGGATTCGATCCCGTGTCATCGGCGTCAGAGGCCAACTCACTACCCACCGCGCCACGGCGCTCTCGCCGATGAGTGCTGGTCCGCTAAAAAAGGTGAGTAAGAATCTCTGCAGCCGAGCACCTTGCAGCTCTGTTAGCGGACACCCTAGACTGCTATAAAGCGGACTTAACCGCCATCAAGGAATACTACTACGGCACTGCTATAGGGAGAGAAGTACAACGGTTGTTCGGATTCGAATTTGTTGTTCGAAGTGGACTAAGGCAAAAAGTCCTAAGCTTTAAGCATGTGAGCGAATGCCTCATAACGATCCATATCGAGGCTAAATTTTCTATCATCAGGCTGATCTGCATCCACGCCCCCACGGAGGACAGACAACGAAGACCCCACCAAAGACCAGTTCCACAATCTCCTACACAGAACGTATGCCCAATGTCCGAGCTATGACATCAAAATTGTACTAGGAGACTTCAATGCTAAGGTGGGTAAGGAAAACATCATTGAACGGATCATCGGCAAACATAGCTTACACGACACCACATCTGATAACGGACACAGGCTGGTTGATCTTGCTATTTGGCGAAACTGCTTCTCACGAGTACGGGCTTCCCGCATCTCGAGATACACATAGGCACCTGGCGGTCGCCAGATCAACCAATCACTAGCCATATTGATCACATTGCGATTGACGTCTGGCACTCCTCCACTATTCATGATGTTCAAACTTTCCGAAGAGCGAACATTGAGTCAGACCACTATCTTGTAGCAACCAAGATGCGCCTACGGATATCACGAACGCAGCGGAATAGAGTAAAAATGCAAAGTTATCACGTTGGAAAGCTACTACAGCCAGAAACCTTTCGTGCTTTTGCCGATCGGGTCTCCATTAAGCTCTCCCAAATTCCTCAACCCTCCTCAACCCATTTCAAACAAGTCCTGAAAAGCACTGCATCTGAATTTTGGGCTTCAAGACTCCGCCACGAAGAAACACATGGTTCGATGACGAGTGCAGGAGGATTCACACAGCGAATCAGGAGGCATATAAAGTTTCGCTGCATAGAAAAATAAGAGCAGCTCGAGAGCTCTACGAATTATAAAGAAGGGAGGAGCATACGCTTTTCAGGGGTAGGGATGAGAACGGACACCTAGTAGTATAATTGCAGTCGATGCTGAGAATATGGAAAAACTACTTCTGCAACTGCCACTGCCAGGCAGAATGATCCATTTCTTAACGACGAAGACCGCAGAGAATTCCGTCACCCTGACCTCGACGAAGTTCGCCATATCGAAACTCATGTCAAATAGAGCTGCTGGCGCAGACGAACTGTCTGCTAATATCTTTAAAGCAGCCGGAAATGACCTGGTCGGGAGCATGCGGCAGCTGATCTATTAGACATGGTCAGAGGAAAGCATGTCCGAGGAAAGGAGTCTTGCATCGTTTGCCCGATCCACAAGAAAGGAGACCCTTTTGACTGCTCCAGCTACTGAGCAATAAGTCTCCTTAACATCGCCCACGAAATTTTCTCTGCCGTTTTTGTGTGAACGCCTTAAGTCTTAGGTAAATAAGTTGATAGGTCCTTATCAGTGTGACTTCAGGCCAGGGAAGTCCACCATCGACCAGAACTTCACACCACTTAAGCAGATCCTGGAAAAACCCAATGAATTTCAAGTCGACACTCACCACCTATTTGTCGACTTCAAAACCGCATACGACAGCGTAATTAGAGATGAGCTATACAACGTTATGTCTACCTTTGACATCCCTGCTAAGCTCGTCCGAATATGCAGGATGACTTTGGAGAATGCTTGCTGCTCCATCCGAATCACTGACCTGTCCGGTAGTTTTGATGTCAAAAAAGGATTTAGGAAGGGCAATGCGCTGTCGTGTGATTTCTTCAACATCGTATTAGAAATGATTATGGAAAAATCACTGGCCAACACATGAGACACAAATCCTCATAACTCCTTGCATACGCGGCTGACATTGACATAATCCGAGGAACATAGCGAGATGTCAATGAGGCGTTTACGAGTATTAAGGCGGATGCGGCAGAAATTTGTTTGGCAGTATGTGAGGGCAAAACTAAATACATGTATGTATGTATGTTGGCGTTACAGTCCATGAAGAACCTGAGCCGAGCTTCTCTCAATCACCCATGTTGTGTGTGATTTCATTTTCACATAGGTGAAAGGGACCTACAGTTTTATTGCCGGTTCCGAACGGCGAATTTCGAGGAGCTTTTCATGACAATTTTACTACAGGGGGTTTAGTCACAACCCCGCTGAGGAGAAACACCGTGAAAAACACGTTCGATGACATGGCTGTGTCGGGATTCGATCCCGAGTCATCGGCGTCAGAGGACAACACACTACCCACTGCGCCACGGTGCTCTCAAACTAAATACATGCTGTCATCAAAAAAGAACGCTCACCACCAACGTCTAGGCCAGAACGATTGTATTGCCAGATATGAGTTTGAGGTAGTGACCTGGAACAACGACGTCAGTTCCGAAATCAAACGCAGAAGCACTCTTGCCAATCGCTATCGGCTCAGGAGGCAATTGAGTAATGGAGCCCAATCCCGAACGACAAAGTTGACTCTTTACGAGACCCCAACCCATCCCCATCCTGCTGTAGGGTGCAGAAGCATAGACACTATCAAAAGCAGATGAGGAGGTACTTGGTCTTTTCGAGAGAAAGATTTTGCTTGTGATTTTCGGTCCTATAAACGTAGACGGGAGGGGGGAGGGAGCGAGCTAACAGAGCAAAGAAGCTGATCGCGTTTAACATGGCAAACGCCAGCTTCGATCTCTGTCCCTACTCAATCCAAGTCGACACATAGCCTCCGCGTGGCCCCCATTGGGTAGCTGCCCTGGCACCCGCCAAGTAGTGAACCAACGTGTGCAGCGACCCAACCCCTTGTTCCTGGGGAAAGAGGAACCTGGCCCTCCGGGTTGGTGGTTGTGCCTAGGGGTAACATCCCTACCACGTAAAAACCTACTTGTTCCGAAACAACCACAAGCCTCGCATACGGACGGATACAAAACTGACGATCCCTGCAAACAACTAACGGACTTGATAGTCTGCACCTGGAATGTGAGGTCCCTTAACAGACCGGGTGCAGGCGATCAATTGGAGCAAACCCTCAACTGCTATAAAGCAGAAATAACCGCACCCCAAGAAGTGCGATAGGATGGACCAGGCAAAAGGCGGATGAAAAACTGCGACATTTACTACAGGGACTGCTACAAACAGCGCCTATTCGGGTGCGGATTCGTTATTCAAGGAAGACTCGACAAAAAGTCTTAAGCTTCCGAGATGTAAGCGAACGCCTCATAACAATCCACATCAAAGCTAATTAGCTTTAGCTTAATTATGAGCTTACGACGCAACTGAAGGGAAGGACGATCGACTCAAAGAAGAATTCTACGATCTCCTAGACAGAACCTATGCCCAATGCCCCTGCTTCGACGAAATAGTTCTAGGAGATTTTAACGTAAAACTGGGCAACGAGGACATATTTGAGTAGATCATAGGAAAGCACAACCTCCATAACATCACTTCCGACAACGGACTTAGGCTAATCGATTTCCTAATGGGGCGTAACCTCCTTGTAGCAAGCGGTCTTTTGATCAATCGACCACCAAACAGATTGATCACATTGCGATCGATGCCAGAGACTCCTCCAGTTTTCTCGACGTACGAACCTTCCGAGGGGCTAACATCGACTCGGGCCATTACCTTGTTGTAGTCAAATGAATGAGGATATCAAGAATGCTTAGGAGTCGAGTAGGACAAAGTAAGTTTGACATCGGAAAGCTACAATCGCAAGAGACTGCCAGAATCTTTGTCGATCGTCTCTCCTCCAAGCTCTCTCAAAATCCGCCCACAGCAGCACAAACAATAGAGCAGGAATGGGCGCATTGCCATAGTGCCATCAGAGACGCTGCCTCAGACGTGCTGGGTTTCAAGCCGCCACCACCTAGAAACCCCTGGTTCGATGAACACTGCGAACAAGCCCATGCAGCAAAATAAGAGGCACATAAAGCCACGCTTCAACGACGGACGAGAGCTGCTCGCGAAATCCATGAGCGGAAGAGAAGAGAGGAAGACACGCTTTTCAGAAGAAAGAAGAGGGAACACGGAAAGCGTGAGATCGAGGAGATGGAGAGATGCTTCGGCGGGAACGACGCGCGGAAGTTTTACAATAAGGCAAAACGAACATGTCATGGCTACAAAGCCAGAGCGACGGCCTGCAGGCCTGAAAATGGAGAACTGGTAGTAGAGTCACAGTCGACGCTGAGTATTTGGAAGAACCACTTCTGCAGACTGTAGGACGGCGATGACACACAAGATACCGCTGTCAGGCAGAACGATCCATTCGTAATGGGCGACGATGTTAGAGAATTCCGTCCACCCGACCTAGACGAAGTTAAAATAGCGATATCAAGGCTTAAGTCTAATAAAGCCACAGGAGCAGACGGCCTGTGTATAGAGATGAGCTATACAAAGCCATGTCTAGCTTTAACATCCCTGCCAAACTCGTCCGACTGTGCAGGATGACAATGGAGAATTCTCGCTGCTCCTTTAAGGTCGGTAATGAGCAAACCGAGACCTTTGATGTTAAAAAAGGATTTAGGCAAGGTGACGCGCTGTCATGCAATTTCTTCAACATCGTGCTTGAAAAGAATGTTGCAAGAGTCACTGGCCAACATGTAGAGCGTGTGGAAAATACAGCTCCGCCCCGAAGAGTCTTCGAATCCATCCTGGAAGGAAGGCGCGGCAGAGGACGGCGGCATCTACGGTGGCGCACGCAGGTGGAAGGGGACCTTAACCAACTGAGCGTGCGGCGCTGGGAACAGCTGGCCAAAGACCGTGCCAGCTGGAGACGCATGTTCGTTGAGGCCCAGGTTCACCACGGGCTGTAGCGCCACATAAGTAAGTAGTAAGTGAACTTAGACGGGGAATGGAGGGTAAGATTCAACCACAAGCTTTACGTGCTGTACAGCGACATGAGTCTAGTCAGGCGTCTACGGATTCAATGCCTAAGATGGCGAGCGAATGGACAACACAGCTCCAGCCCGGAGAGTCTTTGAATCGAATCCCGAGGGATGGAGAAACAGAGGACGGCCGCACCTTAAATGGTGCACACAGTTAGAAGCGACCTCAAGCAACTGGGTGTGCGGCACTTGAAAAGGCTAGCAAAAGATCGGGCTAGTTGGGGGTGTATCTTGGTTAAGGCCCAGGTTCCCCCGAACTGTAGCGCCCGACAAGAGACTATGGTCGACTTGGAGCACATAGCATAAGTTTTTAACCAGTCCCCGCGAAGTAATACCTTACGAAAGTCCCGCGGGAAGAGTGGTTGGTAAGTGTAGAGTGTGGTTTAGTACATAGGCGCATCGAGTATTCGGGTATGCGAATCATACATGTCAGGCATCTTTTGAAGATTGCACATCCTTTAGCGCAACCGAAGAAAAAAGCAAATAATTTGTAAATAAAAATGGTTCTATGAGGTCGACATTTATTAAGGAACAAGAGAAACACGGGAGGATGAATCAGAGTTAGGGCCGTCTGCAAAAGATCTTCCTTCAATACTGCGACGCTCTGAAAGACTGAAAAAGTGAGACAGGTAACGACGGGACCCAACAATGTAACAGTTCAGAATTTCCCGATACAGGATGTCAGTCCGTTAGGCAGGTAGGTAGGTAGGATCGAAGCCTTCCCAGAAATGAGAAGAACACACATATGCCAGGGAGGCCCGTTGTGGAGCTACGAGGGCGCTTAGCCCACTATTCTTGGAACCATTTTGTGCTTCATAAGAAGTTAAGAAGATCAGGTATCCCTACTTGCTGAACCTCTGTCAGTTCGTTAAGGAAATAAGAGTATAGGTATCGTTTCCTGATTGTGCAGAATGCCAGGCAAGTGCAAAGGAGGTGGTGATTGGATTCGACCTCCTCCTCGTCTAGGCAGCTTCTGCAGCAATCATTCGGAACTATACCTAGTTTTTGCGCGTGACTGCCGATAAGGCAGTGTCCGGTGATGACACCTATATCTTTGTAGACGTCAGTTCTTTTTAGGGAGATTATACTCCTTGTCCGTTGACTATCGAGCCGGATGATGACGCTGGTATATCCCTGAGTCCATCTCCGGTTCGTCTCGGCCCTGGCGAGATTAGTAAGAATAAGTTAGGTGGTTGCAAGGGGTATTCCCTCACAACCCGCGATTGATTGTAGCGTCGTTCCCTGTTTGGCGAGTGTGTCGGCTCTTTCATTCCCTGGAATGTCGCTGTGAACTAGTACCCAGATAAGTTGTATGTTGAACTATTCGGCCATCGCGTTAAGAGAGCTTTATTCATCTTAAGTTGTTTGCAGAGGACTCCACTACCCACCCCGTCCTTGGTTTTAGACCCGTCAGTGTAAAAGTCTACGCAGTATCTGCGGGGTTGAGTATGGCGGGTCCAGTTTTGTCTGTCCGGATAAATCGTCATGAAGTTTTTTTCCAAGACCGCGGTGGGTTCTGTGAGGTCCAAGTTTACTTCCATGGTTGTCCTGTTGTTCAGGATGGAGGAAAGGCCAGTAACATAGCTCGTCCATTTCGAGTTGGCTTTTAGTCTAATGGCCGCGTGTGTGGCAATTTGCTTGCCGAAAATATCGAGTTGTGTAAGGTCCCGTATCGTGTTAAGCGCAGCCGTTGGGGTGGACCTGGGGGCCCCGGTAATGCACATATACGCCAACCTTTGTACCCTCTCGAGTTGTTTGTGGTATGTTGTCTTGTCCAGTGCTGTCCACCAGACTATCATTCCATATATTAGTATGAGTCTAACGACCGTGATGTAGAGCGATAGGGTGATCTTGGGGTTGAATCCCCATTTTTTTCCTATGGCTTTCTTGCATGTGTAAGGAGCTATTGTTGCTCTTCCAGGAATTTGGCATTGGAGGAATAGTTTAATCTGGTCCCAAGCAAAGTGATAGGGCAGTGTTCTGGGATTTTATGCTTTTTTGTGAATAGCACGAGCTCCGTTTTTAGGGGATTCACCCTGAGCCCGTTGCTATGCGCCTAGTTGCAAAGGATTGAGAATGCCATTTGCATACGATCATTCAATGTGGATAGGTAATTACTTGAGATTGAAATGGCAACGCCATCAGCGTAGGCAATAACGTCCAGGCCTTCTTTCTGCAGTCTAATTAGTAGTTCGTTGATAACTACATTCCAGAGAAGAGGTGAGAGAACCCTTCTTGCGGGGTTCCCCTGGTAACCACTCTGGTGGTTACTTGGCTTCCCCATTTGGAGACAATCTTGCGTGTTATTTATAACTCGCTGATCAGCTCTGTCAGAGTCCTCTCCACCTTTAACTTTTCTAGCCCTTCTATTATTGCTTTCGGAGTGACGTTGTTAAATTCGCCCTCCATGTCAAGGAAGACTGTTATAGTGAATTCCTTAAGATGGATTGATCTTTCGATTTTCCTCACTAGTGTATGCAAGGCAGATCTACCCTTACAAGAGGCGTGCTGTGCCTTGGGAATTAGGGACGGATCCAAGTTGTGGCGTATGTGTAAGTCTATCAGCCTTTCCAAAGTTTTTAGTGCAAAGGATGATAGACAAATAGGCCTTAGATCCTTGGGGGAAGTGTGAGAATTCCTGCCGGCACCTTTGCGCACTTCCACTTTTCTGGAATGTGACTCCAAACTAGGCATCCTTTAAAGATAATCTCTAGCCATGGTATAGTTCTCAGTCTGTTACTGAGAATAAACTCGAACTTCCACCATTACGTGCCTGCGATAAATCACTAAAGTCCTCCGAACAGACTTTAACGTTTACATTCACAACAACATTTCGAAACTATCACGTCGAACGCTGCTGCTTTCCCACCACTGACGAATCGACTTCACAAGGACACGTTTGTACTGAACCAAAACTCGAAACCAAAGTTCACGATTTGTCATACTAATCGAATGGTTATGATAACTCCCACCTCGAGACAGGGGCATAACCACAAAACCGCCTCACGACAACATAACATAAAAAATATTGAACAAGGACCACTCGTGCGAAAGCAACGCGTCACAAAAAGGACATCAAACGTCCATCGACATAAAAACCTCGTTCTTGACATTTATCGTCTTCACTCTGACATTTCCATCAAGATTTCTTCATTTCCTTTCTCGTTTACTTCAAGGACACACAGATGTTACCCGGATCTGTACGCTCTAATAATTGTTTTAAGCCGAAAACAATAAAACCTAAGGACGTAGCAGTTAAACAATTAAAGGCAAAAATGTGAATTACATGAAGCACGTCCCTAAGGAGGTAACAGTGTCACTGATGTTAACGATTGCTTTAACGACCGTCGATGATTTATCCACGCCACAAGTGGATATCCTTCAATTCAAACAAAACGCACACAGCGAGCGTACAGTATACTCGTATGTAGTTAAAAGCTAGAAAAAATACCGTGATTTCCAAACGACTGAGAGGGGAAAATAAAATTTACAAAACATGGTGTCGGTCGGTTATATTTAGTTAATGCAGTTCGGATGGAAAGGATACTTACACTTTGTCATAGAAATTGTTGCGAGTTGTCGCTTGTCGTCGCGTCGCGCGAACGCTCGTTTGTTTCGGTGTTTGTTGACTCGTGTACATAAGTGTGTGCGTGGCAATTTTACTGATTGGATGACGGCTTGCTTGGTGGCTTGTTGGCTCGTTGCCTTGTTGGCTTTTTCGGGTTCAGCTGGTTAACTGGTTGAATGAGTTGGTCTGCTCTCATCCATGCACTACACTGACACCATGTGGTGATGTTCGTAAATGAAATGCAACAGTGAACGATTAAATGCAAATTAGAATTCCATCTTTGGGGTGAAAGGAGTGATGTGAGCTGCTCGTTGGCATTGTTGAAACTGCACGAGTCCTTTGTACAATGATGACAACAACCACGACGATGATAGCGATGGCAATGATATTGTTGATGAGAATGTCGGTCTTCCCCTCAGCTATGGCACCTAAGTTCAAATATCAAATCCTTGGCATAACATAATAGTCCGGGACAAACGAGAGTGCCTCGCTATTTACATGCACTGTGCATAGTATCTATTAATCCGTCGTCGTCGTTGTTGCTGTGTGTTTTGTTGTCGTTGTCGTTCGTGTCGGGTGTGTGCTCTCTAGTGTGCTGTTGCTTGGGAATGAGGTCGGCCACGGGTGACGAATGTGGGTGGGAGTGTATCCTTTTTTCGCTCCCGTTTGGGTGTGGAGTTCTGTCACTGCACACTGACGTACTACATATATCCTGTGTTCACGATTCAACTACTTTATTTATTGGTGCAATGTGGGACAAGGCAAGTTAAGGAATCCGGTTGCCTTATGTTGTTCTAATGCGCTACACGTAGCACGGAATAGTCGACGGTATACATAGGTTGACGTATTGGCTTTGGCCGTTCTGTCGTTGCGTTGACAGCAGTACGTTTAATGGTAAATGGAAAACGCGCGCGTGAGATAGAACGAAGGAGAGCCTGGTTTGATGGTATTAGTCGAACGCGACACGGCACCGTTTATTGTTTTGCTTTTCTTTTTCCTTCTGACTTCAATCGGGTAGAGGACAGGTGGCTTTAGAGCTTCATCCGCAGCGATTTCACCGGATAGTAATTAAAATACGTGAGTTGTGGTATGTCATCGATTGTCCTTTAATCTTACTCCTACCTACTGTTAAGGATGGTAAACTCGACAAAGTTTCCAAACCACTATGCTTTCGACTCCCTTCTACTAGTTACAAGGAGCAGAAGAAAAGAGAAGAGCAAAAAACACGAATATACGACGTGCAGCCTGTGTAGTGTAATTATGAGTTATGACCCCTCCCTCGCCGCGCACACACAGTGTAACAATAAGTTCGCGTATCGATTTACAACGCTCACATAAGTCAACCAACCCTGGTTCGCGTGTGAACACTTTTCGTTTCCTTAGTGCCTTACTCCTTTCTTTAGAATTTTTTTTTTGTTTTTTTTATTTCTTCGCGCAAATGTCCTCGAATCAGTAAGTGACTCTTCCTTTTGCTGGGAGTTTTCCTTTATGTCTGAACTAATGGATCGTATTCCTAAGCTTATTAGGAATTTTGATTTTTTTTTTTTGTTTATTTTTTGATTTAGTAGACCGTTGAGTGAGGGGTTAAATAAAGTGTAATATAACGGTGAGGTAGATGAGCGCATATACCCGGGGAACCGTTTCGCTTACCTCGATTACCGAACGTCAACTGAATTTTGACATTTGCACGTCGCTTTGACTGAGTGCTTGGAGTGCGTGTTCCAGTTGTTGGAGGTGGCTCTTTGGAGACGGAATGAACAACCAGAAATGACGCATTGGGTCCATGCGCATTGGGGCTAGTGTGGGGTAAACTCCTGGTGGTGTATGTCTATGGTTAGATGGGTGGGCATTAATTACAATTTGGTTGATGACATTGCTTAATGCTGATTTTTTGTTAGTAAGCGACGGGTTGCAGTCTGGGAACTTATCTAGTCGGTTCGGGTATTAGATAAATTGTTTGCTCTACAGTGGTGTAGAAAAATTAAAATCCAATCTTTTAAATGAGCAAAGGAAATATTTTTTTTTATAGAAATATATATTCAATTTGGACTAGGACTTTACATGAGCGAAGTCAAAGGTATTAAATTAATCTGAGCTAGGTAGGTAGGTAGGTAGGTAAGACCGTAGCCTTCCCAGAGATGGGAAGAACACACATAGGCCAAGGAGGCCCGTTGTGCAGCTACGAGGGGGCTTAGCCCCCTATTCGTGGAACCATTTTGTGCTTCTTAAGAATTTAAGAAGATTAGATATCCCCACTTGCTGAACTTCGGTCAGATCGTTGAGGAGGTATGATCCTAGGTATCGTTTCCTGACTGTGCAGAATGCTGGGCAGGCGCAGAGAAGGTGATGAATGGATTCGACCTCCTCCTCGTCTAAACAGCTCCTACAAAAGTCATTCGGAGTGATACCTAGTTTTTGCGCGTGACTGCCAATAAGGCAGTGTCCTGTGATGACACCTATGACTTTATAGATGTCAGTTCTATTTAGGGAGATAATACTCCTAGTCCGTTGACTATCGAGCCGGGGCCAGATTTGCCTGGTGATGAGGCAGGTGTGTCCCTGAGTCCATCTCCGGTTCGTCTCGGCCCTGGCGAGGGTATTGAGATTGTATTTGATGGTTGCGAAGGGTATACCCTCGCAGACCACAGTTGTTTGTAGCGTCGTTCCTTTTTTGGCGAGTCTGTCGGCTCTTTCATTTCCGGTGATGTCGCTATGTCCCGGTACCCATATAAGTTGTATGTTGAACTGTTCAGCCATCTCATTAAGAGATAGGCGACAGTCGAGGCTGGTTTTTGATGTGTACACATAGGACTCCAGCGACTTTAGGCCGCTTGGCTATCCGTGAGAATACGGATGTCCGTGGTGGATATCACGTTCCACTTCAGCCAGGACAGAGCCTCTTTTATTGCCAACAGTTCCGCCTGGAAAACGCTGCAGTGATTAGGTAGTTTTATCGCTTTGTTTAGCTTAAGTTGTTTGCAGAATACCCCACTGCCCACCCCGTCCTTGGTTTTAGACCCGTCAGTATAGAAATCTATGCAGCCTTTACGAGGTTGAGTCTGACGAGTCCAGTTCTGTCTGTCCGGGTATAACGTTATGAAGTTTTTATCCAAGACTGTGGTGGGCTTTGTGAGGTCTAGGTTTTCTGCGATGGTTGACCTGTTAATCAGGATCGAGGAGTGGCCAAAGACGTAGCTCTTCCAGTTCGAGTTGGCTTTAAGTCTAATGGCCGTTTGTGTGGCAATTTGCTTGCCGAAAATATCGAGTGGTGTAAGGTCGAGTATCATGTTAAGTGCAGCCGTCGGGGTGGACCTGAGGGCCCCGGTAATGCATAAACACGCCAGCCTTTGTACCTTCTCGAATTGTTTGAGGTATGTTGTCTTGTCCAGTGCTGTCCACCAGACAGTCGCTCCATACATTAATGTGGGTCTAACGACCGTGGTATAGAGCCATAGAGTAATCTTGGGATTGAACCCCCATTTTTTCCCTATGGCTTTCTTGCATGAATAGAGAGCTATTGTTGCTTTTTTGGCTCTTTCGATTGTGTTGATTTTCCAGGTTAATTTCCTGTCCAGTATGATGCCAAGGAATTTGGCACTGGAGGAGTAGTTTAATCTGGTATCAAGCAAAGTGATAGGGCAGTGCTCCGGAATTTTATGCTTTTTGGTGAATAGCACGAGCTCCGTTTTCTGGGGATTAACCCTGAGCCCTTTGCTATGCGCCCATTTGCAAAGAATTGAGAATGCCGTTTGCATACGGTCATTCAGTGTCGATAGGTATTTACCTGAGATTGAAATGGCAACGTCATCCGCGTAGGCAGTAACGTCCAGGCCTTCTTCCTCCAGTTTAATTAGTAGCTCATTTATAACTACATTCCAGAGGAGAGGTGAGAGAACCCCTCCTTGCGGGGTTCCCCTGGTAACCACTCTGGTGATTGCCTGGTTACCCCATTTCGAGTGAATCTTGCGTGTTGATAGTAGTTCGCTGATCCACTCTACGAGAGTCTTCTCCACCTTTAGCTTTTCCAACCCTTCCGTTATTGCTTCCGGAATGACGTTGTTAAAGGCGCCCTCTATATCTAGGAAGGCTGTTAAAGTGTATTCTTTAAGATGGATTGATCTTTCGATTTTCCTCACTAGGGTGTGCAAGGCTGTTTCGATAGATCTACCCTTAACGTAGGCATGCTGTGCCCTAGAAATTAGGGGCGGATCCAAGTTATGGCGTATATATAGGTCTACCATCCTTTCCAAGGTTTTTAGTGCAAAGGATGATAGACATATAGGCCTTAGATCCTTGGGGGTAGTGTGAGAGTTTCTGCCGGCCTTAGGAATGAAAAGCACCTTTGCGCACTTCCACTTGTCTGGAATGTGACTCCAAGCTAGGCATCCTTTGAAGATTATCTCTAGCCATGGTATAGTCCATTCCATGGTTTGTGTAAGTTCGACCGGGTAAATTCCATCCGGACCTGGCGATTTATAGGGCTTGAAGCTTTTTAGCGCCCATATTATTTTCTCTCTGGAGATGATGTGTTCGAAATTTCCCATTAATGCGGATGAAAAGTGGGTTCCTTGCGGCTGCGGTGAAACCTGCGATTCATGGCATCCTGGGAAGTGCGTATTGAGAAGAAGGTTTAGAGTTTCTTCTTCAGATGCTGTCCAGACTCCGTTAGCTGTAAGGTAGCTTGGGAATTGTGGATCTTTCGAGAGTATTTTCCTCAATCTGTAGGCGTCTGAAATTTTTTCCATATTGTTACAGAAAAGTTTCCAGGATAGCCTTTGCTCTTTCCTCAGAGTTTGTTTGTAAGTTCTGAGTGAAGCTTTATATAGGCTCCAGTCACTATCGTTCCTAGTGCTCTTTGCTTTGTTAAAGAGTTTTCGACAGTTTTTACGGAGCTTGCTTAGGTTTGCGTTCCACCACGAGGGATAAGAGTTTTTCCTCGATTTGTGGCTTGCGCAGCTGTTGACCCGTGCGTTGCCCAAGGTAGCTGTTAAAATGTCAACCATATTATCTATGTCTACCGTGGACCGCGGGTGATCGGGGGTCCTGCTTACTACAGAGTTGCCAACAAGGGCTCTATAGCGCTCCCAATCGATTCTTCTTGGGTTACATGAAGAGTCGATTGGGGTTGGGACCATGAAGGCTAGGTTGAAAACCAAGTAGCGGTGGTCTGAGAAGGAGTGTTCCTCAGAAACTTTCCATTCTCTTATTTTGTCAATGAGAGAGGGAGATGCTAGAGTTATGTCTAGTACCTCCCTTCGATTTTTTGTAACAAAAGTGGGTACATGACCCTTGTTGCATATATTAAGATCAGAGGTAAGAATGAATTCAATAAGCCACTCACCTCTTTCATTTATGTCGCTGCTACCCCACAGGGTGTGATGCGCATTCGCGTCAGCCCCAATGAGGAGTCCAGCTTGGTGGTTTGGCGAGTCTCTCACCAGCCTTTTTATCTCGTCCGATGGGATGGATTCGTCTTGCGCCATGTATGCAGAGGCTATCCATAGCTTGTTCCCGGGTGATTCTACGGCAATCACCGTGGTGTCTGGGGAGCTGTAATTAGGAAGAAGGTAAGCGTTTATGGATTTCTTTGCAAGTATGCAAGTCCGGGGCTTACCTTCTTTTTGTGATGTAAAAATGTTGTAGGCTGGATTTCTCAATCCACGAACCTTGTGTTCATGAACCCAAGGTTCCTGGATTAAGGCTATGTCCTCTTCCCCTTTGGCCAGCCTGAGGAGAAGGTTAGCGGTAGCCGCTTTCGAGTGATGGAGGTTAATCTGAATTAATCTCAGCATCATGGCTGTTATCAATTCGATTGACCTCCACCACGGTGGTGTCGAGATCTTCTAGATTTAGGTCTAGAAGATCGTCTTCCATCGGCGAGCTGGTAGAATAGTCTTCGCTTCCGGAGTCGAGCAGCGATTCTTGGTCCTTGTTGACCAGGAATGTTGCTGTAATTTCAGCTTCAATCGGCGCGGGGCCCTTGCTCCCCGAGGGGAAGGGGGATTCCTGCTCCATTGAGCTGTCTACATTGACCTCGGTGTTGGCCGTGGTTTCGTTGCCGGATGGTGGCATTTCCTCATCCTTTTTGTAAATATTAAGTTTGATCTTCTTGAAACCAAACCTGATGTAATGGTCACATTGGGCCAGAGGTTCCAGGGCTTCACTATTCAGCACAAGAACTGCCTGTCTAGATCGGTCCTTTGGTTCCTCCAGCTTCGCGACCCTCCAATCTCTTGTTGGGAGATTGGGATTACAGAGGTTTATGGTCTCAAGAATTTCGAGGGGGTTGTCTGGTGCCAGCGGGATCCAGCATCTAGCTCTCGGTCGTTTCGGGATCTGGTCCTTGGTGACGACCTTGAGCCTGGCTCCCTCCCATATTTCCCCCATTTCGATAACTGTGGCCTTTAAAAGATCAACCGATCTTTCATCGGCACAGCTTATCAGTTTAACCCTGCCTTGATACCATCCGGCGTCATCACAGATGGGCGGTGGTCCAGGGTTCTTTCTCATGATTTTGAGGAAGTTTGCCGATAGTGCATGGTCGACATCCTTCCATTTTTCGGTCGTCATTTTTCCGTCCGGATCGCTGTCATCAATGATAGCTACCGTCAGGCACTCCCTCGCAACCTCACCGAAAGGCTTTGATGGCTTGGCCAGTGTTCCCAGCCTGACCTTCTTAGCCTCCCGCTTTGGTTCCTCGGGGGACGATCTGGGCCTCTTGGCCTTTGCTTTTCCCTGGGCCAGGATTCCTGTAGCCCAGGCTACCGACTCTTTTTCTTTTTCCGTTAGGTCGGTGTTATGGCCCCATCGTTTTAAGATTCTCAAGGCCGCCTTTTGGTCTTTATAGGCCTTGGACGATGGGTTTATTTTTCTGTTGTCAGCTTTACTTGCCGACAACTTAACGGAGCGGTTTGTCGATTCTCCGATCGGAGTATTAACCGCATTTGATGTAGAGGGGATTTCCTCCCCTTCCGGTTTTTTATGAGATCCGGACTCATTGTTGTTTTTATTTTTGTTATTGTACATTTGGTACCCACGAGTTGCGGAGAAATATATGTCCACCTGGGCAGAGATCCGCAATACCCAGGTAAGGCTAGCTGATCCGGAGGGCGCCAGGTATCCGGATACACCGTTTGCGACTGAGCTATTTTTGGTCTGGGCTCTCAGCCTGGTCGACATCTCGGCACGGTTCGATTAACACCTTATGTCCAGCCCAGGGGATGGGGATTGGATATTCAGGATAGGAGTGTGATAGGATAAGTGGAGTGGGATGGGATTTGCATTGGTGAAAAGGGGATGACGGGGGCGATTATCCTTTGGTGAAAAGCCCCCACACCACGCCAAGGTAGATAATCAGGTGGGGGAAATCTGAGCTAATAGGTAAGTTTCTCAGATTGCAAGAGCATCAAGACATTGCGAGGCCGACAAACTCAAAAGCTTTGAACCCGCCATAATTTATTACCATAGCCCCTGACAACAAGCTTGATGTTTTTCATGTTATAAAAAAAACGTTGGATACAGGGTTTTAAAAGACAAGCCTGTCACAATATATTAGGGGTTTCCTGACATTTTTTTAACAGTACAGAAGCCAGCAGGGATGAGCACGGACAACTAGTAGTGGAGTCACAGTCGATGCTGAGGTTGTGGAAGGACCACTTCTGCAGACTGTATAACGGCGATGATAGTCAAAATGCCGCCGGCAGGCAGAGCGAACGATTCACAATGGACGAAGACGAAGGAGAATCCCGTCCACCCAACCTAGACTATGTTTAGATAGCGATATCGAAACTTAAGTCTTATAAAGCTGCTGGAGCAGACGGACACCCCGCGGAGCTGTTTAAAGCAGCTGGCGATGAGCTGGTTAGGAACGTGCACCAACTCATCTGCAAGATATGGTCGGAAGAACGCATGCCCGATGAATGGAATCTCAGTATCGTTTGTCCGGTCCATAAGAAAGGAGACCTCTATGACTAAGCCAATTACAGAGGGATAAGCATCCTGAACATTGCGTACAAGATCCTCTCTGCTGTACTGTCTAAATACCTGAAACCGTTGGTGGACGATCTGATAGGTTCCTACCAGTGTGGTTTTAGGCCAGGAAAATCCACGATGGACCAAATATTTGCACTACGGCAGATCTTGGAGAAGACCCATGAATTCCAAGTCGACACGCACCATCTTTTCGTCGACTTTAAAGCCGCGTATGACAGTGTTCATTAGAGACGAGCTATACAGAGCCATGTCATGTTTTAGCATTCCTTCCAAACTCGTCAGACTGTGCAGGATGACTATGGAGAACTCTCGCTGCTCCATTAAGGTCGGAGGTGAACTACTCGACCTCTTTGATGTTAAAAAAGGTTTTAGACAGGGTGACGCACTGTCATGTGATTTCTTCAACATTATTCTTGAAAAGATCGTGCGGGACTCTGCGGCCAATACAAGAGGTACGATCTACTTCAAGTCCACACAATTGCTTGCCTACGCAGATGAAATTGACGTTATTGGACGAACATAGCGAGATGTCAATGAGGCGTTTGCAAGCATTGAAGCAGAAGCGGCGAATGTGGGTCTAAGGGTAAATGGGGACAAGACCAAAAATGTATATGCTGTCATCCAAGAAAGACGCACAACACCGACGTCTTGGTCAGAACGTCAGCTTCGGCAGCTATATTTTTGAATTAGTCAAGGACTTCGTCTACCTTGGCTCGATAGTGACAAGCAGCAACGACACCAGCGCTGAGATAAAACGCAGAATAACTCTTGCCAATCGCTGCTTCTTTGGGCTCAAGAGGCAATTGAGGAGCAGAGCCCTCTCTCGAAAAACTAAGGTTTCCCTCTACAAAACCTTAATCATCCCGGTCCTCCTCTACGGCGCTGTGGCTTGGACTTTATCAGATGCGGATGAAGAGGCTCTTGGACGTTTCGAGAGGAAAATTCTGGGTGCAATTTTTGGTCCCGTTTGTGTAAACGGAGAATGGAGGAGGAGATTCAACCAAGAACTGTACGGGCTGTACAGCGACATCGGCCTGGTTAGACGTCTTCGGATCCAACGTCTAAGATGGCTAGGCCATGTAGAGCGAATGGATATCAACGCTCCGGCTCGAAGAGTCTTCGACTCCAACCCCGAGGGACGACGCAGCGGAGGACGACCGCATTTAAGGTGGCGCGCACGTCAACTAACTGGGCGTGCGGCACTGGAAGCGACTGGCCAAAGATCGGGCCGGCTGCAGAGGCTTGTTGGTTGAGGCCCTGGTTCACCCCAAACTGTAGCGCCATCAAAGAAGAAGAAGAAGTTTGGTAAGAGCGCGCGCTTGGGTTATTTCGACAACCACACGGCGCGGACAGAAGTTAAAGAGGAAGAAGAATAGCGAAGAAAACGGTGGACGTAGATCCTAAAATACTGCTTGTCATCCTGAAGGGGGGCGAACGGAACCGGCAAGGCATTTCAGAATTTCGCATGGTTCGGTTAAAGAAATATTTCTTATACAAAGCCTTTCATTAAGCGCTTCCTGTTTTTAAATTTACATAAATCAAAGCGTGTGTGAGGTATCATCGAAGTTTTTTATTCGTTTAAGAAGCTTATCAATGCCATTAAGTACGGAATATAACATCGTTCGAATGTTTGCTGCGGCTTCTCTGGGTGGCGCATCCAAAATGTTCAACTTTCCCTGACTTTGGCGCATAAATCAACCTGAATTTGACCGATGGCATGGGTTATGTTGGCTTTGAGGACCGCTGTAGTTTGTGACTTATATAAAAGTCTGACGGAGTCAAACCGCACGATTTCGTTGGCCAGTTCATGACCGTTCCCTCGAATCGCTCGTGGAGAATTTCCAATGTACGTTGTTGTCTATGGTCGTTCACCTCCAGCTCCTGGGTCAGCTGAATCTTGTACGAGTGCAGGCCCAAGTCACGACGTAAAATTCGTAAAGGCCGAGTTCTTGTGAGCGATGCGAAATCGACTGCCACGGATTCGGTGATGTTTTTGAAAGATCTGCATTTGGTCGACGTACAAGTATCGTTTACTGAACCAGGGGACTCAAATTTATCCACCATATTGTGAATAGTCCCATCAGTAGGACGATTATAGCGACCGTAAAATGGGCGATGCGTGCGGAACGTTTTCCGAACAGAACACCCATTTTGTCAAAACAATTTTATTTATTCATTTATTTATTAGAATATAAATACTATATCCGTCCATATATAGATTGTAGCCCGATCCAAGGGCGAGACGAATTTCGTATCTGTGTAAGAAGCCTAGGCATTTCGCAGCATTATTGGTGATACCGATTATGTGGTTGTTCCATCTAAGATTGCTGGGTTTCTACCACACAAGTGCTATTCATGGATAATGGCTGCGAATCGGTGGTACGCTTGGACGACAGAAGATAGTCCTGATTGTGTTCTTCAGTTATCGTAGTGTTGTACATTTTAAGTTCCTTCCGATGGATCAAACTGCCATGAAAGAACATTATGAAGCCCAAGCCTAATTATGTCGAATACACTAACGGCAGCCAAACTCGTACAATTCTGTGGACAAGACATAGTCTTCTGCTTAAAACACATTTTCCGAGAAACTCGGTTGAGGAAATAGGATGCGCCATTGCATCATTTGGCGTCATCGGCACCAATGAAATATATCCTGACTCGCGTCCTACCTTTGCCTGGGCACCTATTGGGGGTTAGGCTCCTTAAGAAATTCATGCCAATAAGTCTAACCTCCTAACTGCTGAAGAGCAGAGATCCCCTGCCAAAGGACCCCCTTTCCGAAATAAAACACGTTTATCTGTGAGGAAATTCCTGCGAAATCTCGCTTCACGGTGGGACAATTGAGTGTGCCCGACAGGAAAGAGTACGGGTTTTGATAATGTAACTTTTGATGGCACGTGTAATGCTGCTAGGCATCATAGTATTACGGATCAATGCACATAATGCTGGCTGCAGACAAGGGTGTTGACCGTTGACCGTCAAATCTGACATAAACAAGGGCTGCCATCGCAGATGAAGTTGCCGTTCTCCCCATCGGCTCATGTTTGCTGAAAATATATCGCAAAGCTCAACTTGATCGATGATTGGTGCTCGAGAAAAGCCTCTCAGTTAATCCCCTCTAGATTCTGGTCATACCTTAACAAGCTTGACTCCGACCCCTATAACTGCGCCAGCTATAGGGGAATAAGTCTCCATAACAACGCGTAGAGGGTCTTCTCTACCGTGCTGTGTGATCGCCTGAGACCATTCGTGGACAATTTGATAGATTTCTATCAATGCGGCTTCAGGCCAGGAAAATCCACGATAGACCAAATATTCACACTGCGTCAGGCCTTAGACAGTAACAGAATTCAGTCCACCCGACCTAGACGAAGTCAAAATAGCTATATCAAGACTTAAGTCTAATAAAGCCGCTAGCGCAGACGGCCTGTCTGCTGAGCTTTTTAAGGCGGCTGGAGATGAGCTGGTAAGGTGCATGCACCATCTCATCTGCAATGTATGGTCGGAGGAAAGCATGCCCGACGAATGGAATCTCAGCATCGTTTGCCCGGTCCATAAGAAAGGAGACCCCTATAACTGCGCCAACTATAGGGGAATAAGTCTCCTTAACATCGCATATAAGATCTTCTCTGCCGTATTGTGTGAACGCCTGAAACCGTTTGTGGATAACCTGATCGGCTCTTATCAGTGTGGTTTCAGGCCAGGTAAATCCACAATAGACCAAATATTTACGCTACGGCAGATCTTGGAGAAGACCGAGGAATACCAAATCGACACTCACCACCTCTTCGTCGATTTCAAGGCCGCGTATGACAGCGTATATAGAGACGAGCTGTACAAAGCCATGTCTTGTTTTAACATCCCTGTCAAACTCGTCCGACTGTGCAGGATGACAATGGAGAATTCTCGATGCTCCATTAAGGTCGGTAATGAGCAAACCGAGACCTTTGATGTTAAAAAAGGATTTAGGCAGGGCGACGCGCTGTCGTGCAACTTTTTCAACATCGTGCTTGAAAAGATTGTGCAAGAGTCACTGGCCAACACAAGAGGTACGATCTATTTCAAGTCTATGCAATTGCTTGCGTACGCCGACGATATTGACGTAATTGGACGAAAACAGCAAGACGTCAATGAGGCTTTCGTGAGCATTGAGGTAGAAGCGGCTAAGATGGGTCTCAAGGTTAATGAGGGTAAAACCAAATATCTGCTCTCATCTAAAAGAGACGGACAACACCGACGTATTGGCCAGAACGTCACCATGGGCGGATTTAACTTTGAAGTGGTCAAGGAATTCGTCTACCTTGGCTCACTGATTACCAGCGACAACAACACCAGCGCTGAGATAAAACGCAGAATCACTCTTGCCAACCGCTGTTTCTTTGGGCTCAAGAGGCAATTGAGAAATAGAGCCCTCTCTCGGAAAACCAAGGTGACACTATATAAGACCTTGATCATCCCAGTCCTCCTTTACGGCGCAGAGGCTTGGACCTTAACAAAAGCGGATGAAGATGCCCTTGGTCGTTTCGAGAGGAAAATTCTGCGCACTATCTACGGTCCCGTTTGTTCAAACGGTGTATGGAGGAGAAGATATAATGAAGAACTGTACGGGTTGTACAGCGACATCGGCCTGGTACGACGTCTACGGATACAGCGTCTAAGGTGGCTAGGCCATGTAGAGCTCATGGAAGATACAGCTCCGACCCGAAAAGTCTTCGAATCCACTCCGGAAGGAAGGCGCGGCAGAGGACGGCCGCCTCAGCGGTGGCGCACACAGGTGGAAAGGGACCTCAACCAACTGGGCGTGCGGCACTGGAAACAGCTGGCCAAAGACCGTGCCGGCTGGAGACGCTTGTTGGTGGAGGCCCAGGTTCAGCACGGACTGTAGCGCCACCTAAGTAAGTAAGTAAGGCAGGCCTTAGAGAAGGCCCACGAATTTCAGGTCGACACACACTACCTTTTCGTTGATTTTGAAGCCGCATATGACAGTGTCTATAGGGACGAACCAGAGCCATGTTATGTTTTGAAATCCCTGCCAAACTCGTCAGGTTGTGCAGGATGGCAATTGAAAATTCTCGCTGCTCGAATATGGTCGGAAAAGAGTTAGACCATCTGTTCGATGTCAAAAAAGGATTTAGACAGGGCGACGCACTGTCATGTGAATTTTTCAACATCATGCTTGAAAATATCGTGCTAGATTCACTGGCCAATACAACAGGCACAACCTACTTCAAGTCTGCACAATTGCTCGCATACGCTGATGACATTGGGTTGATTGGGAGAACGAAGAGGGCCGTCAATGAAGGTTTTGTGAGCGACTAAAGTGTATCTGATGGTAAACCAGGGTAAAACCAAAAACATGCTGTCGTCAGGGAAAGACGAACAACACTGACGTCTTGGCCAGAAAGCAATAGTTGTTTATGACCATTTACGCCCATGCGATGTCAGTGCTCTACTCTGCCTGCTGGATGATCATTATGCGTCCCCTTGACACTAACGCTCATGCGAGCGCACATTTACATATTTTTTGCTGGCGGGTAAGGAGAGCACACAAAACGCATAAAAGATGGCTGATTTTCTTGCTACGCGGTTTTTCACTGCCCTATTTTCGACATCTTCAGCTTGGTTTCTTATACGCATTGCAAAATTACACTCCTTTGTCCAATGCCTCAAAAAAACGAAATCGTTTTATAGGTAGCTTGACTCGACACAGCTGATTCTAGTGACTTTAGTCCGCACACGGGGGCGTATACGTAACAGCTATAACTTTGATGTAGTCAAGGATTTCATCTACCTGGGCTCACAGGTAACACGCGGCAACAACACTAGCGCTGAGATGAGGCTTAGAAAAACTCTTGCCAACTGCTGTTTCTAAGGGCTCAAGAGGCAATTGAGTAGTAGAGCCCTTTCTCGAAAAACTAAGGTGACCCTCTATAAAACATTGATCATTCCGGTCCTGTATAGCACCGTGGCTTGGACCTTATCAAAAATGAGTGAAAAGGCCCTGGATCGTTTCGAGGCAACAATTCTGCGTACAATCTTGGGTACTGTTTGTGTTGACGAAGAGTGGAGAAGAAGATTCAACCAAGAACTGTACGAGCTGTACAGGAACATTGGCCTGGTACGACGTATGTGGATCCAACGTCTAAGATGGGTAGGCCATGTAGAGCGATTGGCAGCACACTTCCAGCCCGTAGCGTCCTCGACTTCAATCCCGAGGAACGACGTTGCAGAGGATGGCCGCATCTAATATGGCGAGCACAAGTAGAAAGGGACCTCAACCAACTAGACGTAAGAAACTGGAAACAGCTAATAAAAGATCTTGCTAGCTAAAAAGGCCTGCTGGTTGACACCCAGGTTCACTTTGAACTGTAGCGTCGCCTAAGTAAGTAAGTGAGACTCAACTGTACGTATGTTGGCGTTACAGTCCATGAATGACCAAGCCCATGTTATGTGTGATTTTTATTTTCCCATAGGTGAAAGGGACCTACAGTTTATTGCCGGTTCCGAACGGCGATATTCTAGCAGCTTTTCTTGACAATTATTCTACAGGGGGGCTTGTCAGTACCCCGCTGAGGAGAAGCACCGTGAAAAACATGTTCGATGACATGGCTGTTGTCGGGATTCGATCCCGTGTCATCGGCGTCTGAGGCCAACACACTACCTACTGCGCCACCGCGCTCTCAGAGACTCAACTGCTGCTTGAAAACATTGAAAGCTTTCTGTCAAAACATGAGATTCGTCAGCAAGAAAAGTCCTTTAGTAGAACAGAAAATCGTTTAAACACTTACCATCCTCTTGCAACAAACTCCAAAGAATGTTCTACTTCGAATTCGTGGTAGCCTTTTATACCACACTGGGCCTGCTCTGGATGCTCCACTAAACTTCCCGCTCCTTAATTTAGCTTTTAATACGACTCGCATTGGAATGCTGGTGAACTTGCGGGAGAATTATCCTGTGACCTCTATACATGCCATCCGACGCAATGACTCCAAGTCATGATATTGCGCCGTTATTATGTCCTCAAATTTCCTTGGCGCCAAGGCTTGGCTAGTTTATAAGCCCGGAAAGATTGCCTCCGTAACTAAGCGGACAGTTCCTAGTCGGGTGGGGTGTGGAGCTGAAAACGATAATATTCGACTGCGTTCGTGCGCCTGTCTTGCAATCATAGTCCTGTTGCCTTTGCACTACGTTGTTAAGCGCAGGCGGAAGAGGTGAAGAATTTGCATTTGTAGTGACAACCAAGCTGCGGTCAAAGCTTTCCTCAATTGCAAGACACTTCAAACCAAACTTGGAAGATTGAATCCACTGAGACCCAGGACCCAAGATCCAGGGGTCTGATCGCATTCCAGAAAATTGCATTTCTAAAGTATTATGGCTTTGAGGAAGGCTTCTGAGAACCCGAGCTCATTTTAGGTCATCTCGCGTCTCCCATCAAGTCCTCTATCAACAACTGCCACTTCCAGGCTAATCCTTCTATGCTTGGCTCATCAACGTACTTGACATTAAGAAGACATCTACCTGAATTGTTTGTGGCGAGAAGGATGTCCTAACTACGCTCGCAACAAGTGGCGTACCCTAAGGGCAGTTGTAGTATATATAACTCCACATTAGGAGGTATTTCAGTAGCTCGAACTATGATTGTATCTTAATCCTTTATTGACTTTTCTTACTTATATTTAGATGTACATATGCATATAACCAAAATGAATTCTTACTTAGCATGACTACATCGATGAGGGGAATTTGACTTAGATTGGCTGGGGAATGAGTTTTTTTATGAATTCAAGGCATCACAGATTGTTCCTATTCGTCTCCAGTAAAAGAGGACCATCAGGGCCATTTACCGCACATCCCACTCCTTCTTTATCATATCTGATGCCTTCTCGGCTATCATGATCACAATAGCGTTGGTGTGTCCCGTTGGGATTGTTGGCATTATGGAGGCATCCGCCAGTCGGAGACCCTTTATGCCATAGACTTTTAACTCTGGGTCGACGACCGCATCTGGATCGTTTGGCGGTCCCATCTTGCAAGTTCCCACTTGATGTTGAAGGCTTGAACCATATAAGCGAAGGCAGCACTTCCAGTAGGCTCTACTGGCAAAGGGCTCATGTGTACAGCCGGGAAATGGTTTCGAATGGAATCGGCTTCCTACTCTGCGCATCGATTTTGTTTCGCCGACCTTAAGGACCTGTGGAAGGGCTCATAAGTAATAGGAAAAAGTGAAGAATGAGATTAGTATACCATTTCGATTCCCTCAATCATAGCTCGAACATCGTCCTCGTCATCCATGTAGTTCGGTTGCATTCTGGGCCAGTGAAAGGGATTCTTACTGCGCAGGGAAATTCGACCGCGACTCTTAGGACGGAGCAATACTGGAACCAAGCCGTAAGTGGCCTAAAAACTCATCCTCAAAACGGCTGTCGTTACATGTACATACTTAGCTTACCTTTTCACTAATGTCTTTGAAGACGTAATTGTAGAACTCATCAGTGATTCCAAGGAGATTCCGCAAACTGCCTAAAGTGTCGCCACTCAACGATCCTGCTCCGAGTACGATCTCCATATCCGCGTAATCCTTATCTGAAAATGTAACTTTTCTATGAGCTCTAAGAAAGGAAAAAATTCTAGAAATCTTACCAAACTTAGACCCTGGAGTTCGTACAAAAGCAAACGCCTCAGCTCCTCCTGGAATCGTATACGGCCCCCGACCCTCAAGAATATATTGCAGCACATCTGTGGGATTCATGAGTGTCCTATCATTCACTGAAGTTTGATTAATCATGAACACCAGTCCATTGAAGCTCACATGATCCTGAAGGTTATAGCCGACCTTCAAGTCTTGAATTACAGGAATGTCAAATTCCCCCAAGTTCTCCCTTGGCCCGATTCCCGATAACATTAAAAGCTGTGGCGAGCCAATGGAACCAGCAGATAGAATCACTTCCTTGTTAGCATATGCTATGTGCTTGGTTTTGTTCTTCATAAACTCAACCCCTAGGACCTGTTTAGTCTCTGGATCGATGAGGATCTTTGTGACCCATGATTTCATGGAAATATGTAAATTCTTCCTATTGGCCGCGGGCATAATGAACGCCTTTGCCGTGCTACAACGTCGTCCATCTCGTAGAGTAGCTTGAGATCGACTGAAACCCATCAAAGATTTGCCATTCGGATCAGTGATGTTGTAACCCAGTTCCTGTCCGGCCTTTAAGAACGATCGGAGTATCTTCGACGCGTACTTGGAGTATTGGACATCGAGGGGACCCTTGCGTCCATGATAGTGCGACGATCGTAATTCCGGAATTCCAATATTTTCGGATTTCTTAAAGTACGGCAAAACCTCATCGTAGCTCCAACCTTCATTACCCAATTCCACCCAATGATCATAATCCTTTCGATGACCACGTGTATACAGCATGAAGTTGATGATACTCGTGCCACCAAGACCTCTGCCCTTTGGCCAGTTACAAACGCCTCCCACCAAGCCACGACAGGCGTTTTCAGTAGGATCTGACTTGTAGCCCCAGTTATAGCGCGTCATCTGAGTAAGAGCCGCCGTAAGAGGCACGTCGCTTATGAAGGTCTCTTGATCTCCAGCTTCCAAAAGGAGAACGGTCGCGTTGACATCCTCACTGAGACGATTGGCTACCACGCAACCTCCGGAGCCCGCACCTACGACAATGAAGTCGTACGATGAGAGGAATTCGTTTGTGTCCGGAACTCTTGTGTGTAAAAGCGTTGTCTCCAAATCTCGTACCAAATCAACCAGCAATTGCGCTCGGACGGTAGTAACGTAAAGAAATATTAAAAAACTTCTCACAAGCATTGTTGAATGGAAATCACTGAAATGAAAATGAACGGTAAATTAGACATTTAAGAGGTAACCTGGGGTGAACCTGGGCCTCAACCAACAGGACTTTCCAGCTAGTATGATCTCTTGCTAGCCGTTTTCTGTGTCCCAGCCTCTTCGCTGTAAAGGAAGGCCAGAATGACTACGGTTTCATGGAGGGTGATCTTAGTTTTTCGAGGCAGGGTCCTACTTCGCAATAGCCTTTTGAGCCCGAGGAAATAGCAGTTGGTAAGAGATAGGTTAGGTTAGGTGAAAGTGGTTGACATAAGCCAGGCGTAGATCGAAGCCGGCTCTTTGTGATACTACATGGATCATATTACCCTGATCCGCTACCTGAGAACCAACCGGTGCTTCTGATGAAGCGATGGAATTGAGCTATTTTTAGGTCTGCTAGCTCCCTTAGATTGTCATAGAAGGGCGCGTCGAGGTAGATCCTCCTGCGATTCGAAAAAGAGGGGCATGAGCAGAGAAGGTGATGTATTGATTCCTCTCTCCTCATTCATGCAGCCACGGCAGAAGTCATTGGAGGGTAACCCTAGTCTGGCGGCGTGTTTTCCAATGATGCAGTGACCTGAAATGACACCCACTTAAGTGCTGTCAGTGCTTAAGGTTGCCCTTTTGGTTGTCACTAAGTCCCTGGTTCGTCCTAGGTTTAACTTAGGCCAGATTTGTTTAGTGATAAAGCCGATATTACTTTCATTCCATTGGAGGTTGTTCGCCTCTATGGTTCGAAGTTTTTTCATGTGCTTTACCGTACTTATTGGTGTTTCTAGGTACCCGAAGGTAGGAAGACTGAATGTGCTTGACCCTAACTTTGCGAGTTCGTCGGCCGCGCAGTTTCTAGCCATCTCGTCTAGAGATAGGCGGCAGTTAAGGGATGTCTTTGATTTGTGGGTTATCGTGGCCAGGGATTTTGATAGGTTGAGGCTAAGTTCCTCGTAGAAGACTCCACTACCTACACCCGACTCCATCTTAGAGCCATCGGTATAGAGGGAAATCGAGTCCTTTGGTATGACTTTCCCTTCAGCCCATTCCTCCCTGGATGGAAAGACAATTTCGAAGTTGCTAGTGAACACATTCTGCGGGATGATGTAGTCTGTGTCCATGGGTATTTCGAAGTGATTAAGCATGCTAGTATAGCCTTTATGTGATGTGGGCCATTTTCCTATGCCACTAATCCATAGGGCCGCGCAGGCAGCAACTTGCTTGCGGAAGAGGTCCAACGGTGGAAGATGTAATAGGATATTTAGGGCCTCCGTGGGGGTTGATCTGATCGCTCCGCTTATATACATATAAAGTGGCCGATTTTTGTACTTTCCCCAGAAGGTTTCGACAGACTGCCTTGTCCAGAGCAGTCCACCAGTCTACGACACCAAACAGGAGGATGGGCCTTATGACTGCTGTGTAGAGCCAGTGCATAATGCTTGGTTGGAAACCCCACTTCTTGCCCACCTTTTTCTTGTTGCTTTCTTGACGCGATCAAGAATGTTGGGTTTCCAATTCAGCCTCATGTCAAGAACTAGGCTTAGGTATTTAGCCTGATTATCAGTTGGGTTCCACTCAGCCTCGGTGGGTTGAAGGGCGGAATTTTATATTTATCAGTAAAAAGTAATAGGTCGGTGCTCTTAGGATTTACCCCAAATTCACAGTACTGCGTCCAGGTTTCTACTGTATGTAATGCACCCTGCATTAGGTCGCTTAGAGTGCTGGGAAATTTTCCTGTGGCAGCAATAGCAATGGGCGGTCACAGTAGTAACAGTAGTAGTTCGTTGACCACCACGTTCCGGAGAAGAGGGGCACCAGCGAAGTTGGCTTTGACGCTGAAAAGTGGAATCACTCGCTTCACTAAGCAGGTGAAAGCAAAATTGTTGCACTGGATATTTCGAAGGCATTTGACATGGTTTGGCATGAAGCCCTTTTGTCGAAAATGCATGCTTTTGGGATCGATGAGTCTATTTTTCAATGGATAAGAAGGTACCTTTCGAATCGTTCAATTCAAGTTGTTTTGGACGGAAACAACTTGAGTCTGACACTCACTTTGTCTCCGTCACTCTTTCTTATTTTGACAAATGATCTCTTGTCTGTTACTTCTAATCAAATTCACTCCTTCGCTGACGACAGAAACCTCAGCTTCTCATATTCGTTCACTAGTTTGCGACCTTGCACTTTGGTTGTAGAAATTGAGCGGCAGCGTAAGTTAAGCTCATTAAGTTGCGATATCGACAGCATCATCCAATGGGGTAAAAACAATAGAGTGGAATTTATTGCATCCAAAACACAATGCTGTCTCTTGTCGTTAAAGCGTATAACTAACCCGCAGCCATTATCCATGAATGGCACTTGCATCTCAGAAACTGAAAAGCTTTCCATCCTGGGTGTGAGTGTTGCTCACAATCTTAATTGGAGCGACCACATATTCAGTGTCGCCAAGAATGCTGCGAAATGCCTAGGCTTCTTATACAGATGCAAGAAATATTTCTCACCCTTAGATCTGGCTACAATCTGTAAGGCGTTCATTCGCCCCAAATTAGAGTTTAACGCTCATGTCTGGTGGGGGGCATGGGCTCGGACATACAGGGTAAAGTTGTTGATTGCTCTCAACCTGGCGAGATGCCAGCAACGATCCCTGTTTAAATGCCCGGGTCAAGTTGACATACGGCCTCCTCGCGGCGCCCTCTGGATAGCCTCTTCAACAACCGTTGGGAGGTGAACAAACGTATGCAGCGAAAAAAACCCCGACCAGAATGGCGGTTGTGCGGCGGGCTAACAATCCGCCCACGTAAAAAAAACCTAAAGTTATGAATGAGCAAGATGCCTCGGATACACGGACGGATACTCGACGACGACAACGCACGAAAAAGGAACACGATTTGCGAGTATGCTCCTGGAATGTCAGAACCCTGTACACTCCCGGAGCTGCTCATAAACTAGAAGGAATCCTCACGCAGTACAAGGCGGATATTACTGCGGTCCAGGAAATACGCTGGATAGGAAACGGTATGATTAGAAAGAAAAATTGCGACATTTATTACAGCTGTCACAAAAAGTTGCACTTACTGGGATGCGGATTTGTCGTGGGAAAGCGGTTAAGGTCGAAGGTCATCGACTTTAAACCTATAAGTGATCGCCTGGCTGTGATCCGCATCAGAGGCAGATTTTATAACATCAGCCTTATATGTGCACACGCCCCTACGGAGCTTGTCCGGAGTACGATGTAAAAATCGTGCTCGGGGACTTCAATGCCAAAATCGGAAAGGAAAACACCCTTGGCGGAGTGATCGGAAAGCACAGCCTCCACGATACAACAACAGATAACGGCTTCCGACTCGCTGACTTTGCGACAGCTCGTAATGCGGTGATAAGTAGCACAAGATTCCCTCCCAAGCGAATCCACACAGCAACCTGGCGATCACCGGACGGTCGAAGCGCCAACCAAATCGACCATGTGCTCATTGACGCAAGGCGCGCGTCAAACATCCTGGATGTGCGAACATTCAGAGGGGCAAATGTCGACTCTGACCACTTCCTCGTAGCAGCAAGATTCAGAGCTCGACTGTCCAATGTCAGAAAGCTGCACCAGCCCATCAGGAGGAGGTTCGACATTGGGCGCCTGAGCACACCGGAGGTTGCCAGAGTCTACAGGGAGCAGCTGAGCGAAAGACTCTACGGTATGCCTACGTCGAACACAAATGCCAATATTATGTGGCTGCATTGCCGCTCAGCCATTCAGGAAGTAGCCGAAACCACATTAGGATACCTACCACCCCCGACAAGAAACCCGTGGTATGATGGCGAGTGTGAGCAGAAAAAGGTAGCAACCGACAAGGCGTACCAAAAGGCGCTGCAGAGGAAAACCAGGGCAGCGCGAGAAGAGTACCGAGCCAGAAGAAGGGAGGAGAAGAAACTACTGCGACAAAAGAAAAGAATCTTCGCAGCCTCCCAGCTCAAGGATATCGAGGAGTCTAGGGATAAACATAAAATACGAGCCTTTTACAAGAAAGCCAAAGGCCTTGCAGGAGGCTTCAAAAAGGGCACCCTGGCTCTTCGAAACTGCGAGGGTAATCTTGTCACCGACCCGCAGGGAATAGTGGATGTATTTAAGCAGCACTTCCAGCAGCTGCTTAACGAGCATGACCAAGAGAGAGTGGTAGGGACCGAGGAAATCCCAAATCCAGCCGCTGAAGTAGTCCTCCCACCCAGCATAGAAGAAGTCGGCACAGCTATTCAGAAGCTGAAGAACAACAAGGCCGCAGGCTCAGATGGCTTGCCATCAGAGCTCTTCAAGGCTGGCGGCGATGTTCTGGTAGGGAGCATGCACCAGATCATCTGCAGAATTTGGGAAGATGAGAGCATGCCGGACGACTGGAATACCAGCTCTAATGCCCCATCCACAAAAAAGGCGATCCTACCTCTTGCAAGAACTATAGAGGTATATCCCTGCTCAATGTCGCATACAAGATCCTGTCCAGCGTATTGTGTGAACGTCTAAAACCATTTTGCACCGCACTAATCGGCAGCTACCAGTGCGGCTTCCGGCCCGGCAAATCAACTATAGCTAGACCAAATTTTCACACTTCGACAAATCCTGGAAAAGACCAACGAGTTTCGAATCGATACACACCATCTTTTCATCGATTTCAAAGCCGCATACAACAGCATTCATCGTGAAGCACTGTTTGGGGCGATGGCCGAATTCGGGATCCCGGTAAAACTGATCCAGTTGTGTCGCGCCACGCTAAAAAACACGCGATGCACCGTGCACAAGGACCTAGAACCGAGGTCCTTGGAACCATTCGAAACATGCACCGGATTTCGGCAAGGAGATGCGCTGTCATGTGACTTCTTCAACCTGGTGCTGGAGCAGATAGTGCGACGGGCAGGCGTCAACAGGGAAGGCACTATCTTTTACAAGTCCATCCAGCTGCTAGGATACGCGGATGATATCGACATCATCGCGTGTTCTCGCCGTGGCATTGTGGAAGCATTCACGGCGATTGAAGAACAGGCGAAACGAATTGGTCTTAAGATCAATGAGGACAAAACGAAATACATGCTGTCAAGCAAAAGCCAATCCGTCGCTCACCGCCTGGGACAAAACATAACAATTGACAGCTACAATTTCGAGGTGGTTAAGGAGTTTGTCTACCTCGGGGCAAACGTAAATTCCACAAATGACACCACAGTGGAGAACCGGCGTAGAATCGCCCTTGGCAACCGCTGCTACTTCGGCTTGTCCAAACAACTGGGGTCAAAACTCCTCACTCGAAAGACCAAAGTCATGCTTTACAAAACGCTCATTCTGCCAGTCTTGCTGTACGGAGCCGAAAGCTGGACGATAAGCAGGACAGCGGAGCTGATTTTGGGTTCTTTCGAAAGAAAAATTCTGCGCCGGATATTTGGTCCTGTCTGTGAGGAAGGTGAATGGAGAAGAAGACACAACCGCGAACTCTACGAGCTGTACCAAGATGTGAATGTAGTCCGGAAGGCAAGGATCCGTCGACTACACTGGCTCGGCCACATCGAGCGCATGGACATCAACGCTCCAGCTAAGAGGGTCTTCGACTCCGAGCCTCCTGGTTCGAGAAGAAGAGGAAGACCGAACCTCCGGTATAAAGACCAAGTAATCGCGGATGTAGCACATCTTGGTCTTGACAACAGGAAGCAGCGTGCCCGGGACCGTCAAGGATGGAAGGCAGCTATAGCTCAGGCTCAGACCCTCCATGGATCGCAGGCCTGATAAGTAAGTAAGCTCATGTCTGGTCCGGTGCCATTGCACCTATTAGACAGAATACAAAAACGAGCCATAAAACTGATAGGCGACTCCAGCATTACCAAATCATTAGACTCGCTGGAACACCGCAGGAATGTTACCTCTCCCTGTTTTATCGTTACTACCACCAAAAATGCTCTGATGAAATAGCCAGTTGCATTCCGCCCCTTCAACATTTCTCCCGCAATACACGTCTTTCTAGGAATGCTCACCAATATACCCTGAAGCCTGCTTTCGGACGTACCGTCAAATATAGAGAATCTTTCATAAACCGAACCACACGAATCTGGAACTCCCTGCCAAATTCGGTTTTCCCCCCTCAATGCAACATGCAAGCATTTAAGATCAATGTCCATCGGCATCTCCTCTGTCCCTCTTCCTTTCTACCTTCTGTCCGCACTGTGTCGCCGACATAATAAGGTCCTTGAGTGCGCGCAAATTATTTAAAAAAAAAAAAAAAAAATCAGCTGTTCCAGTCGAGCACTGGGACGTCGTAGCATCAAAATTAGACACTGAGTCAAAGGGTCTGTGGGCACGATCGTCGGCAACAAAGGATAGACCCGGGTTTAAGGATATTTGAGATTTCTTGGAAGCCAAACAATTTGAATTAGAATCAGTTTCGGTTAGTATGGTACATATCACAAGCACATAAGCCAATTCGTCGTTCTGTCCATGCAGCAATGTCTCAGTTATGTTCGATGTGCAAGGTGCTTCTTGTCCTCAATTCAGTGCTCTTGATCTCAATGGGAAGCGAAACATCGGTAAAGGGACAACTATACATACAGAAAGAAGAGCAACAGGTTGCAGCGAGTCGAAGGCGGAGACACAGTCACCGGACGGGGTACATACATGGCTCTAGTATGGATGTTCCTCTAAAGGTGTTAACAGCAACTAACGCCGAAATAAGACATCGTAGAAAGGGCTACGATCTGCTTCCTACACCCATGGTGCTGGCCTTGTAGGGCGCTTTTAGACTCCGGTTCTCAAGTAACACTCATGTGATGATGCTTGTGCTCAGTTTTTAGGTTTGTCTCGTAAGGATTGCTCATTCGCTATAGATGCAGTAGGGGATACCGAGTTCAGAGCTAAGGTAACAGTATCGTTGGACATTAAATCAAGAAATACGGGATTTCGGGTTTCCTCTCCAGCGGTCGTACTTAAGGGAATTACAAGGCTATTACTACAATGTAAGGTTAAATATAATATTCCAAGGCAAATTAATCAAACTGACCTAGCTGATCCTTCGCTTGGCCAATCAGGAACAATTGACATTTTGCTAAAGGCCAGTATAGTGTTCAGAGCACTTAAGGAAGGAAGAGTTTATGACGAGAACGGAAGGGTAATAGCCCAAAATACGAAATTTGGATGGGTGTTAGTTAGCGAGGACGAAGAAACTTACAAGGGACGGCGTCAAGTATTTTATGCGGCGGAGGCGCTTGAGCAAATGCTGCAGCGTTTCCGGGAATTAGAAGAGCCCAACACATCAATGCGGACCCTACATGATGACCACCCATGTGGAAGGGACGACCAAGGGACGACCGTTTTGTGGTACGACTTCCGTTCAAGGATTCAGCAGAATCCTGGCAGATGGCGGAACAAAGGCTAATTTCAATGGAAAAACGTTTTGAGCAGGACCAGGAGCTGGGTGCATAGTAAAAGGATCTTATGGCTGAATATCAGTACCTAGGACATATGGTGGAAGTTAAGGAAGACCAAGGGCAAGCAGATGAAACGTGTTATTACCTACCACATCACACTGTTATCAAATCAGATAGCACTACGAATCGTTTAGGAGTCGTTTTCGATGCGACCTGTTCTCCTCTCGGTGGGCATTCCTTAAATTCTCAATTACTCATTGGTCCTGTCCTACAAAATGATTTGCTGACGATTCTTTTCCGATTCAGGCTGAAGCCGATTACATTAAGTGCTGATATTGCAAATCGGCAGATTCTAGTGCATCCGAAGGATCAACGATTTTAGAGGATCTTATGGCGAACCTCGCCAAGGGAGCCGATGCGCATCTTTCAACTGACTACGATCACATACGTTTCAGACGTTTCAAAAGGCGGCTTCCATGATAGATGGATGACTTCATCGCTAGTTGTAATTTTAGTGACGTAAGGCAAGCAAAACAAATCGTTAGTCAATTGTCTAAGCTACTACAGGACGCTGGTTTTAATCTGCGGAAATGGGCAGCAAATTTAAGGGAACTTCTCAACGAAATTCCATTAGAAAGAAGGGAAGAATTAAGACGTTGGGCTTGAGATGGCATCCTGTAACTGATTGTTTTAGTTTCAATATTACTGCGGAGGATGTTTCGTGTTACATCAAAAGAAATATTCTCTCTGAGGCTGCTGTCTTCGACCCCTTAGGATTTCTGCAACCCTTTTGATAAATTACCGAATTCTACTACAGTCGTTTTGGCAAAAAAGGATCGAATGGGATGACCAAATTCCATTAAGGTATATCCATAAATGGTACTGCTTGAGAAACAGTATAGGTGATCTACGAAATCTTAAGTTGCCGAGGTATATCCCGCACAAGGAAGCAGCTATAGAGATGCATGGATTTTGCGATGCTTCCGAGGTAGCTTATGCAGCCGTAGTATACCCCTGCAGTATATTGGAGAATGGCGAAGTAGCTAGTAATAATAATATTAATTAAAGCCGTCATGGTAATAGCTCGGTTAGAGCTTTGTGCAGCCCTGTTAGCCAAGTTAGTCGGGTGGTTACTCGAGGCTAAGGGATATCAGGAGTTTCCCATTTTCGCTTGTACTGACTCAACCATAGTGTTGCACTGGCTTAATGGTCATCCTCGAAAATACACCAATTTTATTGCAAATCGCATATCGGCAATCACGAATGTCATCCCAGCTGGAGGAGATATCAACCTTGCAGACTGTGCGTCTACGGGGTAGGAGTAAACGAGCTGGTTTCTCACCCCTTATGGTGGAGCGGTCCGACCGCTGTTCTCTAATCCCAACCAACAACCCATACCTTGCCTCTATTTTCCGGTGATCAACGTGACTTCGAGTAATTTGTGCCGTCACTACTGATGAAGAAGGAGACCCTGTTAACTTACTAAACCGTTATTCAAACTTAACGACGATGGTTAAGACAGTTACTTGGATTTTCCTATTTCTACATAATACTCGAAGGATTAAGGAGAGTAGAAGAACAGGATGTTAAACTAACGCAGAGATTCAAGAAGCTAGGACGTTGGTAAAGGTAGTACAACACTCATATTTTGAGGAAGAGATAGCGAGGTTAAAAAATGGTCTAAGGATATGCTCAGGTTAACTTGTGAGACTCAATCCGGTATTAGACCCAAGCGGTATGTTACGGGTTTGTGGGCGGCTGGATGCTGCTCCGTTTGGCTATAAGAAGACACCCCCTAATACTACCAGTTTCGTCAAAACTCACTAAGTTAATTATTTATTCAAGATGCTCATCACAAATACCTGCACGCTGAACCGCAGTTATTGTTGGCTGCGGTTAGGGGTGGACACGCCGCTGTATTGTCTGTCAACGGTATAGCGCGAAACTCATACGAAAATTAATGGAGAACCTTCCCTCGGCGAAGCTCAAAGGAGGAAAGGCATTCTTAAACGCTGGAGTAGATTATGCTGGGCCTTTGTTGGCTACACCGTAGCGAAGAAGGGGATGCTGGGGGCAAAAGGTATACGTTGCTGTTTTCATATGTCTTATCGCAAGGGCTATCCATTTAGAGATGGTCACAGACTTGTCGACGGGGGCGTTCATTCTAGCCTTAAGCACTTTATATCAAGAAGGGGCAGGTGTTTAAATTTGTATAGCGACAATGGCACAAATTTCATTGGTGCCAAGAGGGCGCTCGATGATGTAGGGAAATTTATGGCAGTACGTAACAATCAGGAGCCTCCATGACAATTGCTCACCTTGTCGTGGGGGATCGACCTACAAGCCAGGGTGGTTACACTTTGTGTGTGACAACCCAGCTACGGCCGATTGGATGAAGACCAACTTTACGGCCATCAAGAACAAGAGTGGACTTGATATTATGCATGTGGAAGAGGAAATTTTCCCGAAGCCACACATCGTTCGGGGCTACTTCCCACAAAGCACCGGGTTACCCATCACAAAGGTGTTGGCGACGCTGGACTCCCAAGATGACGGCTTATATGCACATAACTGGAAAGTCATGCAGAGCACGTCAAATAAGGAGAAAGACCTCATACACTTAGTTCTGGCAGTCAACGACAAGTCTCTGGCTCGACTAATAGAACTCAAGTGCCAAGTGGCTTATTGATTTGACACCATTAAGATGATTATCAAAAGCCAGGTGAAAACATCCTTAGATCGCTGTAGGCCAGCAGTAAGGTGGTTGCATCTACTGCCGCAGTAGAAAACCCTACATCCAGCCGTATGCTGGTTGCACCTGATGCTGTAGTACTGACGTCAAGATGTGAGGAACCAAAACCCGCTGCCACTTCTGGGCCGACGACCACTAAGGGCCGTCCAAATAAAGGAACAAAACGTCCCCCAACCAAACAAGGGGAATCCTCGATGGGAAGTAGATCAGACGATCACTTCCATCGGGCCGGAAACTTCAGGCGTGGCTACAACAAGCCAGACCAGGCGGCTTCGCAAATCAGACGGCACCTGTACAGTTAATCGCAGGGAAACCCTGGAGACTTTGCTTGAGGTGCACTTCCCTAGTTCTACTCCTCGCTCGATGTCCTCTGACGACCAAACGAACGTCACAAATAGCATCGCTAGCAGAACAAATAGCCTTTCTGGTAGACTTTTCAGCCCTAAAAGGGTTAAATGGGCAATTGGTTCATTGGGTCACATGGGTCTGTCGTCGCACTTACGGTAAAACCTGGGGACTTAAACCTAAAGTAGTCCACTGGTTATACACCGCGATAGTTAGACCTATCGTCACCTATCATTGCAAAAAACTACAATTGTTAAGCCTCAACGCCTTCAGAGACAAGCGTGTCTCGGAATCACAGGCGCTATGCCAACCTGCCCCACGGCAGCCCAAGAAGCACTCATTGGACTCACTCCACTGCACCATTTCATCAAAAAGGTGACACCACGCAGTGCAATCAGAATTCTTTGTTCGGGAACAAATATGCCATGTAGACCTGAGGGTCACATGTCCATATAACAATACCTTCCCGAGCTGGATATGATTACCACAGTCTCGGACGCATTGCCACACATATTCACCTTTGACAAGAGATTTGAGATATTGATCCCAAATCGCTCAGCATGGGAAAACAGTGATCCTTTGCTAAATGTCAAAGGTCTTATCTTTCTTGGATGGCTCCGAGATGGCTTCTGGCGTTAGCACCGGCGTCTTAGTCCCAGCATATTTCAAGCAGAGTTGCACGCCATCCTAACATGCACCAATCTAAATCTTGAGACTGGCTACTCTGGTAGACTGGTTACTCCTCAACCATCAGTATACTCTCTGATAGCCACGCAGCGCTTAAAGCGCTGGGTTCGTACAGCACGAACTCAAAAACCGTCAAGGAATGCCATGACGCCCTACAAGGCCTCGCCAAAAGAAACAATGTTAAACTTTGGTGGGTGCCAGGGCATAAAGGTATCAAGGGCAATGAAATAGCCGATCAACTTGCCGGGAAAGACTCCAGCGATAAATACATAGGTCCGAAACCATTCTGCGGCACTCCCGGGCTTAAGATAAATTTCTTCTTAGACAAGTGGGGAAAATTGCAATACCTGTCCTTTTGGAACAGCGATCGGGGACTCCGCCAATCTAAACGACTTATACGACCCCTGAACAAACATTCTAGTGATTTACTCAAACTCAATAGGGTGGATATCAGAAGACTAGTCAGCTAACTATCAGGACACTGCGGTCTGAGATACCATCTAAACAAAATTAGCCTCTCGTCTGAAACTGAGTGTCGGCTCTGTCTCGAGGACGAACAGACGGCGGAACACATACTTTGTGAGTGTGCTGCTCTCTGCCATCTTAGGAAGCGTATCCTACTCAGCAAAGTTATGACTCCTGAGGAGATCACCTTGGCTCCTACGAGAAGCATTATTCACTTCATTATGGAGAGTGGAGAGGCTCCTCGGCTTATCGGGTAGCAGGCACAACAGATCTGCAAAGGTCACAGTGCCATATGCTAATGGTAGCACTAGCCCTCCAAAAAAAAAAAAAAAAAAAAAAACAACAGGAGCAGTTGCAGAGCGAGGCATGCAAAACATAAGACATTAATTGGCATTTCATACCCCCTTCAGCTCCAACGTTTGGCAGACTTTGGGAGGCAGCAGTGAAATCCACGAAATTTCACTTACGAAGAGTTTAAATTCGAGATCTCTTGTAGCAATATCTGATGCTGTAGATGACATCGAACCCCTGACACCCGCTCATTTCTTAGTAGGGAGTGCAGTCCATCTTATCCCTGAACCCGATTATTTGTCCATACTATTCAGAGTGTAAAATAATGTACTTAACAATGAATCTAACTTCTTATGTTGAAATATTTCAATATTTCATGTAAACGCAATATTTAAACGTAATGTGTGAACGCATGCGTAGTTTAACCAATCTATGTGGAGCCTTACATTGGAAGGCTGGAAACCACACACGTCATTTTCAGTAAGTACTCTTTCTTGTAATAAACACTTCACTACCGATTTTACCACAAGGCGGACGTTTTAAAATAAGGGAAAGGAAATCCAAAGACATCGTCGATCAGAATTAAGGGCGCGAACACCTCCTAAGCAAAGAACAAAGCTTCGCTCTTCTACGACAACTGGTACTGGACATATCTAGGAACCTGGGCCAATGGGCAAGATGCTTACTAGCAATTCCGAAATAAATGATTGAAATTGACGCACCGCATGCCCTTAAGCCCTTCGGTTCTAAAAAATCTTCAAATTGAGTATACCAAGGACAACATGAGTGGTCACTCAGACAACCTCGCAATTCTTCGGACAAGTGAGAGACTTAATAATTGCCATAAACTGCAACATACATATCCAAGGCCTCTGTCAGAAAGTATACTTGACACACAACTATCAATTACTCGCAAGTACACTTGCCAGTAATTGTATTCATTATTTCAAACTCAATCGTTCGATATCAATCACCACAAAGAAGTCGGGTGGCAAATACTATGCAACTCCTCTCAGGGTCACCATTGGTGCCTTTTCTGGGTCAACCGGAGACAACAGAAACGTCCAGTTGCGAATTGTTGCCCGACCAGTTCGAGCGTCTAGGCACTTAATTGCTGGCCCACAGCTAGTTTACGTCCACAAATCGCGTTATCGCTAATTTGCCGATTGGTTACATACAGAATCACCAACGCTATGCCGGTGTTGCAAGTCGATAAGTGTTTTCATTACGTCCAAAGAAGGTCAATGTCATTGATTGGTTTCTGATCGGTTGATCAGTGACTAATGAACGAGTTTTTTCTCTTTCTGCAGATAGACGCACCCGAGGAAAGCCATACATGCATTCCGCATAGCTTAGGCGTAACTCATTTAGTGAATTTTAATAAGCTGGTCGTGACGCTGGCTACCAGTCCGATAACATTTGACTAATTGGATTGATTTTAATTAGTTGCTCATCGATGATCGGATACGGAATGTGCACCAGTTTCGTGCATTTATTTGTTTGTTTTGGTTATTAGGTATGCCCCAAGGTTAGGCGATTAGCTAATAGTTTTTTTTTTGACGAAACGTGGATGTTTTGGGTGGAAAGTTCCACAAACGATCAATATCTCTAATGGACTTGGGGATTGAACTGATGTCGATGCGTTCATCGACGTCTAATTGGGTGCCTCGACTAAAGTGATGAAAACCCTTTCCATATTTTTTAATCATCAACTTTACTGAAAAGAAACAGATAAAGTTGTAGTTATCAATGTATACATACGGAGCAATCTGGGAGGGCTAATATTGAAGTGTAAGTCAACTTAGTGGCGACAAGGCCAATGACTCTGTTGGCTCCAAGAATCCCATTTGTTGAATGGATCCCTACACTGGTGCGTCTTATAAAAGTATGCAACACTAGAGTCTGAGAGAAAAAGTTAGTACTCTTGCGGCTCACAGAGACTGATATACCGTTCGAAGACGTTAACGTCACTGGCAGATATTTGCAAACATCAGTCGTCTTTTACCGAAACCAATTCGAGTAAGTGGAGTCCTCTCTTCTCCATAAACATGTGCACCTTTGGTTCGTACATAAGAATCCCACGAAGACCGATAAGAAACCAATTCAAGAGGCACATCTTTCATGGTCGTTGTCTGAACAAATAATAAAAGTAAAGCGGACGTAAGTCCGGCAAGTTGACATACAGCTCCCGCGTGGCTTCCCCTCTGGATAGCTGCCCTTCCAACCAGCAGGTAGTGAAACAATGTATGCAGCAACCCGAACAAAAAGTCTTAAACTTTCCGGAGCGAAGGCCTCATAACAATCTGCATCAAAGCTAATTTCGGGCACATAAGCTTAATATGTGCTCACGCCCCGACCGAAGAAAATGACGATCGACTCAAGACGACTTCTACGATGTCCTAGACAGAACTTATGCCTCATATCGAGAAGCTTGTTTTAAGGCAAGTTACACTACGCGGGATTTTGCCAATACCCCGCCGAGGAGGGACGCCGCGAAATAAATATTCGATGGCGTTAGTGTTAGGATCCGAACTCGTTCATCGTGCGTTAGAGCCCAACACATTAACTACTGCGCCACGGCCCTTCGTCATTACGAGAGGAAAATTCTGCGTTCAATCTATAGTCCCGTTTGTATAAACGGGAAGTGGGGAAGAAGATACAACGACGAAATATACGGGCTGTACGGCGCCTTCGGCCTAGTACGACGTCTACGGATCCAACGTCTAAGATGGATAGACCATGTAAAGCGAATGGATAACACAGCTCCGGCACAAAGAGTCTTCGAGACCAACCCCGAGGAACGACACAGCAGACCCAGACCTAATCTAAGGTTGCGCACAAAGGTGGAGGGGGATCTTAATTAACTTAACCAAAAGACCGTGCCAGCTCGAGAAGTTTGTTGGTTGAGACCCAGGGTCACACCGGACTGTGGCGCCACCTAGGTAAGTAAGATCTCGGCAAAGTTAAAATTAGCAGCTGAAGATGACCTGCACCAGCTCAGCATCGTTTGTCCGATCTTCTCTGCCGTTTTGTGTGAACGCCTGAAGCCTTTTTTAAGTAAGCCGGTAGATCCTTATCAGTGTGGTTTCAGGCCAAAGAAGTCCACCATGGACCAAATCTTTACACTACGGCAGATCCTGGAAAAAACCAATGAATCTCAAGTCGACACTAACTATCTATTTCAAATCCGCATACGACAACGTAATTAGAGGCAAACTATACAACACCGTGTCTACCTTTGACATCCATGCTAAACTCGTCCGAATCGGAGAAGACCTCACTGACAGTTTTGATGTCAAAAAGGAATTTAGGCAAGGACGTCTCGGCCAGAACGTTTTAATTGGCATGTATAAGTTTGAGGTAGTTAAGGACTACGTCTACCTTGGCTCCGCGGCGACCTGGAACAACGACATCAGTTCCAAAATCAAATTCAGAATCACTCTTGCCAATCGCTGTTTCTTTGGCCTCAAGAGGCAATTGAGTATTAGCGCCCACTCGCGAGCGACCAAGTTGGCTCTATACAAGACCATTATCATCCCGGACCTGATGTACGGCCCAGAAGCATGGACACTATCGAAAGCGGATGAGGGAGTTCCTAGTCGTTTCGAGAGAACGATTTTGCGTGTGATTTTCGGTCCTATAAACGCAGACGGGGAATGGAGGAAAAGATTCAATCACGAACTTTATGGCTTGTACAGCGACATGAGTCTAGTCAAGCGCTTACGCATTCAACGTCTAGGATGGGTAGGCCGAATGGATACTGCAGTTCCAGACCGGGGAGTCTTTGAATTCAACCCCGAGGGACGAAGAAACAGAGGAGGGCCGAACCTGATTGATTGGTCGGATTGGAAGGGAATTGTCCATGATGAGCAGCTACAACCCGGCAAAACGGTAAATTCGACACTAAAAATGAACAACCAGAATTGGGCAACAAAAAATGGGGCTGAGTCATGCTCTTATTATGTTTTGTCACACAACCTGGGTAGAATGCCAATGGTTCGGGTCGTAGATGTTCGTTTACTATTCTCCAGGGGTGGTTGTCCTAGATAGGATTCGAGAAGTACTCGACTGAATTTTCACGTTGGATGTAGTTCCCAGCAAGTGTGCCATGCCATTATGGTTTCATATTAGAACTGCACACACCGAGTATGAATTTGACGTGACCATATACTGTGAGTGTTACCAGTATTTTCGATCACTTCCCACTCACAACAGCTGAGTTGCACAATATGTCCGTACAGGAGATGCATTTCTTGGCTATGATCATACTTTGAACTACAGACCTTTCGATCGACAATATATGATGTTCAAGGCAGGTGTACTACGGAGGGTTTTGCCAGCACCCCGCCAAGGAGGGACGCCGCGAAATAAGCACTCGATGGCGTTGGTGTTATCGGGATCCGAACTCGCTCATCGTACGTTAGAGTCCAACACACTAACCATAGCGCCACGGCGCCGATAAGGCTTGGACCTTGTCAAAAGTGGATGAACAAGCCCTTGGTCGTTTCGGGATGAAAATTCTGCGTACAATCTTCGGTCCCGTTTGATTCGACGGAAAGTGGAGGAGAAGGTTCAACCACGAACTGTACGGGCTATACAGCGACATCGGCTAGGCCTTAGTCTATGAGGGCTAGGCCATGTAGAGCGAATGGACAACACAACTCCGGCCCAAAGAGTCCGAGGAACGACGTTGTAGAGGGCGGCCGCATTTAAGGTGGCGCACACATATGGAAAGGGACGTCAACCAACTGGGCGTGCGACACTGGGAACAGTTAGCACAATATCGTGCCAGCTGGGAAGGCTTGTTGGTTGAGGTCTAGATTCACCCGGAACTCCAGCGCCACCTACGGAAGTAAGTAAGTAATTGAGAAAGAACGACCGGAATCGACCAATAGAAAATGAATTGTACTCCGTCATAACAATGTCAGGCCATACACATCTTTGGTGCCTCTGAACAAATTGACGGAACTTTATTGGGAAGTTACTGTGCATCCACAGTATCGTAACTTGCATCGTCAGACTATCATTTGCATGGCGTAGATGAAGCAATGGTCCAATGGATCAAGGCAATGCTCATGCACAGGACATTGACCGCTGATGCAGGCCTCGACCAGTATGTCAAATCCGGCGTAAACAGGGGCTGCCCGCAAGGTGGCGTCCTGTCTCCTGCTTGATGCTCTCAATGCCTCTGGAATCTATGCCCAGGCCTATGCGGATGACGTCGCCATTTTTTCTGTCGGCTCATGTTTAGCGACTGTCCGTCTCAAAGCACAATGTGATCGATGATTAGTGTACTAGAAATGGGCTGTCAGTCAATCCTCTTAAGACCGATGTCATTCTCTTTACGAGAAAGAGGAAAATTACTGACATGACTCAGCTGGTACTAAAAGGCACTTCCATCCCGATATCCAAGGAGGCTAAGTATCTAGGAGTCATCTTAGATAGTAAGCTTCTCTGGACAAAGCATGTTGAGTCAAAAACCACCAAAGCGTTATCAGCTTTTTGGCAATGCAAAGGAGCTTTTGGCAAAACATGGGGTTTATCACCGGCAAAGGTCCTCTGGATCTACACGGCAATGATAAGACCTATAATCTCATATGCATCGGTTGTCTGGTGGAACAGACTAAAACGCAAGCACGTCGTGGCTTCTTTCACCAAACTCCAAGGGACGGTTTGTCTCAGCTGCACGGAGGCCTTTCCCAGCACGCCGGGCGCTGCTCTAGACGAGCCTTCCACCTCTTGATATATTTATCAGAGGGTGTGCTCTGAAAGCCGTGTCTCGTCTGAAGAGAAATGGCTTATGGTATAGCTCGCATAGAAATAACGGCGTGCTTGCGCACGAATTGTCCTGCGATCCCTGTCTCATGGACATGCCTTCTGACGCACTGACGCCCGTTATTCTACTGCGCCGTAATTTCACAGTCGAGTTTCCATGGTGTCAGGATTGGCTATGACTGGATACTGAACCTGGAAAGGATGGTCTTCGCATTTTCACGGATGGCTCCAGGTCTGGGCGGGGGTCCGGTGCTGGAGTCTTCTTTGAGAGCGAAAACATCCGAGTGCACTTCTCCTTAGGAAAATATGCGTCTGTCTCCCAATCAGAGATATACGCAATCCTAATGGCCATGCACTACGTTGTGAAGCACAGGTGGAAATGGGAAAGCATATGCGTCTGTAGTGACAGCCAAGCTGCACTAAAACCTGTGTGTAACCCCTTAACTAGCTCCAAGTTAGTGCTTAAACTCAAGTCCTTCCTGAACAAAGTCGGCAGACTAAATTCATTAAGGCTTGTATGCGTTCCAGGCCACTCTGGGATCCCAGGGAATGAGATCTCTGATGAACTCGCCAGAATGGGCTCAGAAGAGAGCTTCTCAGGACCTGAACCCGCTCTAGGTCTACCTGCGTCCACGGTAAATTCCTACATTAACGATTGTGCATTTAATACACACAACCGTGAATGGAGGGACTGACCAGGGTGCAGGATGACTAAGCGCGTATGCCCTGATGTCTGCAAAAAATCTGCAGCATTCCTCCTGTCTTTAAGGAGAGTCGACTGCAGAGGGCTTGTGGGAGTTATCAGGGGCCATTACACTGATGCTGGGCACGTAGAGATGCTTGGCAAAGCAAGCCTACCAGTGCTGCATGTGGCGAAGAGGGGGATGATACTGCAGAGCATTTCCTCTGTGATTGTCCCGCCTTTGCTCGCGCACGGTGGCGCACCCTTGGAGCCGACTTGGTGTGTGCCGAATCCCTTAGCTCTACATCACTGAAGCTCCTTCAAACGTTTCTCCGGAAAAAAGGGGAAAAATACAGTAATGTAAGGTGTCTGTCTGGAGTACAATGGACCAGAAGCAGAAGCCTTCAATAAAAAAAAAAAAAAATAGTAATTTGCCTTGGTCTCTACAAAACTTTCTTGATGATAAAAAATTCTCCACTTTTTACGAGGTTACCCTAAAAATGGCAAAAGGTCATAGTTAATAGTGGCCACTGTGCACATGATTAAATTGTATTTCTATTAAGAAAATTGTTTGTACAGATAAGCCGCGGAGGCTTCTTATAACCACTAGGTGCCTTATATGCAAACCTTAAGACCCCAAAAAATCAAAAAACGAATAGAGCTACATACAGAAGAGTACAAGACACTCGAGAGAACAATTTGTTGTTTAAGCCATCACACTGCTTAAAGCAAACAGAAAAAGAAATATTCTATTTTCACCAAGCCTTGCTTAACTCAATGTCTCTCTCAGTAGTGCCCTTCCATTTTCTCGATCACTATTTTGAAATTCACTGAACCATTATTGAACTGAAACAATTGTTTAAGCAAAATGAGATCAGAGCTCGACTGGTATAAAAATTGGACATCAAAAACCGATCACTCAACTCCGAGACAAAACCAATCTTGTAACAGAGCCATTGAACATGGGAAACAATAAAGACAATTCCACGATTTGAAATCCAAATTTCGTAACCATCAAACGTACTTCATTTACAGAAATAATACCTTTTTCGGTTGACAACTGATTACGTATTGTATCCACTGCTCGCACTGACAAATGCAAATCCGCACTCAGAACTCAAGTAAACTTCACAATTCACAGCCCAGCCGCCGTATGCACGCTCGCCTCGCACTATCGTCTACATTTATATTCGCTTCTAGAACGGATATCTTAGAATCTAATTGGCAAACACAACGCGTGCACTTCTGATTAGCACACTTGTATCCTTGATCATGGATAGCTACTCGGTAGCTACGGGTATTTGTTCCAACACACGCGAATGGGTGTTACAAAAAAAAAAAAAAAAAAACCAAAACAAAGCAAAAGAAAAAAAAAAAAAAAAAACGATTGCAACTGAAAACGAAATTGAAATTCAAATTTACTCGTAGATATCGAGCCGGATTTAAGGGGGTCCGCGCGACTGATCGAGTGATCTGTTTCGGATCGACTTCAACCTGAAAATGATCGCTCGAATTCCGATGGTCACAGTCGAGGTATTGTTAGCGCCATTGATACTGACCAGTGGCGCACGCTTGTACGTACGCACACCCGCTCCAATGCGAAAGAGAATCTCGCAGCGTCGACGCTATATTTACCCGCCTCGATGCGAAGTTCAGTGGGACGATTATTTAATTTTGTTTTTTTTTTTGCTTTATCTTGAACTTGATGATGAGCTGTCGTAATAGCAGACGGTTGATGGCAAGTCGAGGAGTTGCCCATGAATTTCACGGAATCTGGTTTTCTGGCAAATAATGGTAATGGTGTTTCGGAGGACACCGTGAATCTCGGGAAGTATTGGCTTGCAAATATGTATTTCATTCTACAAACATTCTACTCGCCGACGACGACGGTGAGAATTGAGGTGGTAAACACTTTTAAATTGTCCAATGCGACTGTCAATACATTCAACACGTATGATGAGCTTCTCCTCCCCTCACACTATTTTTGGATGAGTAATTCCGGAGTTGGACTAAGATCGAAGCTATGAATCTAGCGTCAAATTAGCACGATTGTGTCAGATAAAAGTGAAACGAAGGCGAATTAGTAGGAATTCTATAAAGAATTCGGGTGGCAGGCTACCGTACGACCCGAGTCGCAATTTATGAGTAGACCAGCTATTAACATATGTACATATGTATGTATGTAATCCGTCCGTATCCGAGGCTGTTGGTTGTCTCTGAACAAATATTTGATTTACGCGTAGGGATGTTAACCCTAAGCGCAGCCCCCAACCTGCAGGGCGAGGTTCCTCTTTCGCCAGGAACAAGGGTTAGGGTTGCTGCACACATTGGTCACTACCTGGCGGGTGCCAGTATAGCTATCCAGCGGGGGCCACGCGGAGGTTGTGTGCCAACTTGCATTGATCAGGGACAGAGATCCAAACTGTCCGAACCTTTCGAGGAGCCAACATCGACTCGGATCATTACCTTGCAGTCAAGGTATGGATGCGAATTTCCCGGAATCAACGGAGTCGAGTAAGAACACCAAAATTTAACGTCGGAAAGTTGCAATCGCTCCTTCAAATCTCCCTAAAGCTCTCTCAAGTCCCGATGCAATCCACACAAACCATAGAACAGCAATGGAGTCCTTGTTAGAACGCCATCAGAGAGGCCGCCTCAGATGTACTCGGTTTCAAGCCACCACCTTCGGAAAACCCCTGGTTTGAAGACGAATGCATACATGGCTACACTGCATCGACGGACGAGAGCTATCCGCGAGCTCTGTGAACAGAAAAGGAGAGAGGAGCATGCGCTTCTGAGAAGAAAAAAAAAGAAGCACGAGAAGCGCGAGATCGAGGAAATGGAGGGATGTTATTGCAGGAACAACGGTCGAAAATTTTACCAAAAAGTAAAGCGAAGATGCCAAGGCTATAAAGCCAGAGCAGACGCCTGCAGGGATGAGCACCAACAACTAGTAATGGAGTCCCAGTCGGTGCTGAGATTGTGGAAGGACCACTCCTCCACTGTGTAACGGCGATGATAGTCAAAATGCCGCCGCCAGGCAGAACGAACCATTCACAATGGACGAAGACAAAGGAGAATCCCGTCCACCCGACCTAGACGATGTTAAGATAGCGATAACGAAACTTAAGTCTTATAAAGCTGCTGGAGCAGACGGACTTCCCGCGGAACTGTTTAAAGCAGCTGACGATGAGCAGGAACATACATTAACTCATCTGTCGGAAGAATGCATGCCCGATGAATGGAATCTCAGCATCGTTTGCCCAGTTCATGAGAAAAGATACCCCTACGATTGCGCCAATTACAAAGGGATAAGTCTCCTGAACATTGCGTACAAGATCCTCTCTACCGTACTATGTAAGCGCCTGAAAGCGTTCCTGGACAATCTGATAGGTTCCTACCAGTATGGATTTAGGCCAGGAAAATCCACTATAGACCAAATATTTACACTACGGCAGATCTTGGAGAAGACCCGAATTCCAGGTCGACACGCACCATCTTTCCGTCGACTTTAAAGCCGCGTATGACAGTGTTTATAGAGACGAGCTATCATAGTCATGTTATGTTTTAACGTTCCTGCCAAACTCGTCAGACTGTGCAGGATGTAGGATGCAGGTTTTTAACAGGGTGACGCACTGTCCTGTGATTTCTTTAACATCATTCTTGAAAATATCGTGCGGGACTCTGCGGCCAATACAAGAGATACGATCTACTTCAAGTCTAGCCAATTGCTTGCCTACGCAGATGACATTGAGGTTATTGGACGGACAAAGCGAGAGGTCAATGAGGCTTTCGCATTGAAGCAGAAGCGGCTAAAGTGAGTCTAAGGGTAAATGGGGACAAGACCAAATATATGCTGTCATCAAAGAAAGACGCGCAACACCGACGTCTTGGTCAGAACGTTACCTTCGGTAGCTATATTTTTGAAGTAGTCAAGGACTTCGTCTACCTTGGCTCGATAGTAACAAGCAGCAATGGCAACGACACCAGGGCTGAGATAAAACGCAGAATAGCTCTTGCCAACCGGTGCTACTTTGGGCTCAAGAGGCAACAGAGTAGTAGAACTCTCTCTCGAGAGCTAAGGTGTCCCTCTACAAAGCCTTAATCATCCCGGTTCTCTTCTACGGCGCTGAGGCTTGGACATTATCAAAAGCGGATGAAGAGGCTCTTGGGCGATTCGAGAGGAAAATTCTGCGTGCAATCTTTGGTCCCGTTTGTGTAAACGGAGAGTGGAGGAAGAGATTCAACCAAGAACTGTACAGGCTGTGCAGCGACATTGGCCCAGTTAGACGTCTTCGGATCCAACGGTTAAGATGGCTGTGCCATGTAGAGCGAATGGCTCCGGCCCGAAGAGTCTTCGACACCAACCCCGAGGAACGACGCAGCAGAGGACGACCGCATCTAAGGTGGCGCGCACAAGTGGCACTGGTAGAGGCTGGCCAAAGATCGTGCCGGCTGGAGAGACTTATTGGTTGAGGCCCTGGTTCACCCCGAACCTTAGCGCCATCTAAGTAAGTAGGTAATGTATGTATGTATGCTATATGTATGTGCGGTTAATTAATGAAATTTTGCGTTGTACACCGCGGCAAATCCTTTCAGGTGTCAACTGGTTCTATTGTTGCGACCTTAGCTGCTAGTTGAGGTTCCTTCCCACTAATCAGCCCATCGCCGTCTAAAGTTGGAATCGAAAATTCTCCGTATGGCTAGAAGCTTCCTTATGTGTCTCTGACAAAATGTGCACTGGGAAATAGAAAGACCTAACAATCTGCTAGGGCTGCTAACGAGAGAGGGGGAAATGTAAGAGTAAGTCGGCTCCTCAACTTAACTCTTCTCCAGAACGACGGCGGGCGAGCTAATCAATCCATCAGTCAACGGCAGAGTTTACAGCTTCGATTAGTGGGAGCCATCTCGACAACGCCCCTTTTGGAGCTACTCGCACATATTTCGATGTTCAGGTCTAAAAGGAGATCTCCAAGGTCGGGTCGGGATCCTAGAAAAGAAACGGCGGCGGATGCGCCATATATAGTAGAGCCAACGCCGTCGCTCACAACCTCAGTGAGGTTACGGACACCGGACACACCCAGACCCTCCGCCCGAAGGTAAAAAAAAAGGGGCCTGGACTCCCAGTTGGCGGTTGTGCGTGGGGTTAACTCCCTCATCACGTAAAAAAAAAAATACAGTTCACAAGCAACCACAAGCCTCGGAAAAGGACGGATTTACTGTTGACGACCCCAGCAAACGAAAAAAGGACAATGAATTTTGGCTGTGAGGACCCTCAACAGACCACTTGCAGCCAATGAACTCGTGGAGTTCCGGGCGAAAAGAGGATGAAAAACTGCGGCCTCTATCACGGCGATTGCTATAGAGAGGGAAGGCAGCGCTTACTTAGACGTGGATTTGTTGTTCGAAGCCAAATAAGGCAGAAAGTCTTAAGCGCCTCATAACAATCCGTATCAAGGCTAAATTCGGCAACATAAGCCTGATTTACGCGCATGCGGCGACAGAGTACAAAGATGACAACAGCAAGGATGACTTCTATGATCTCCTAGAAAGGATATACGATATATGCCTCAGCTACGACGCCAAGAATATTCTACGAGACTTCAATGCACAACTGGGAAAGGAAGAAGCCTTTGCCAGAGTCATCGGAAAACCCAGCCTACACGACAATACATTCGGAAACTGACTCAGGCTACTGGATTTCGCCTCGGGGCGGAATCTCTCTGTGGTGAGTACGCGGTACCTCAATATCCATTAGGGGATCAATATCCTCAATATCCATAAAGGGATCTGGCGGTCCGCTGATCAATCAACCGGCAACCAAATTGATCACATAGCGATCGACGTCAGACACTCCTCCAGTATACTTGATGTTCGAACTTTCCGAGGAGCCAACATCAACTCGAATTATTTCTTTGTTATGGCCATGATAAGAGCACGGATATCGACGAAGGCGAGAAAGAATATCAAAGTTTGACGTCGGAAAGCTACAATCGCATCCGACCGCTAGGAACTTTGTAGACCGAGTCACCCAAAAACTCTCTGAAAATTCGACCCCGCCTGCACTAACGGTAGAAAAAGAATGGAAGCGTCATCAAATAGTTATTAAAGAAGCGACACCGCCCAGAAAAAAACCCGTAGTCCGACGACGAGTGCAGGCAGGCTCATGCAGCTAAGCGAGATGCCTACAAGGCAATGCTGCATCGAATGACGAAAGCTGTTCGTGAGCTCTACGAACAGAAAAGGAGAGATGAGAACAGGCTTCTTAAAAAGGAAAAGAAGAAGTATTACAGCAGGAATGGAGTGCTGAAGTTTTACAAAAAGGTGAAACAACTAACCAGTGGACACAAACTCCGGATCGAAGCCTGTTGGGACGGGAATGGACAACTTGTAGTAGAGGCATTGAAGCGGAGGCGGCTAAAATAGGTCTGAGGGCAAACCGAAGTATTATCAAGAAACGGAGCACAGCATCGACGACTCGGACAGGGCGTCACAATGGGCAGCAAGAACTTCGAGGTAGTCAAGGACTTCCTTTACAATTAACACCCATAATTGCGGCACACACTCTAGTGTACCCTTTAGTGTACCAGGTTTTACTGCCCTTTTTGTGTGGTAGCAGCCGAATTTCGAATGAATCAACTTGCTTGAAAGTCCTGTTTTATAGTGCAGAGGAATGGATGCTATTGAAAACGGATGAGGAAGTTCTCGGTCTTTTCGAGAGAAAAGTTCTGCGTGCGATTTGTTGTCCTATTTGCGTTGGTGGCATCTAGAGGAGAAAATTCAACCACGAACTGAACAGGCTGTACGACGGCATGTGCCTGGTTAAATGTCTACGGAAACAACGCTCAATACGGCTAGACCATGTGGAGCCTACTGACAACATATGTAGCTCCGGCCCGAAGAATCTTCGAGTTCGATCTATTAGGACAAAGCAACAAAGGACGCCCTCGATTTGAATGGCGCATACAAGGTGGACCTTAACCAACGCGCGTGACTGGAGGTCGCTGGCAAGACATCGTGCTGACTGGAGTCGGTTGTTGTTTGAGCCCAAAACCACACGGTCCGTAGCGCCACAAAGAAGAATAAGAAGAACAATCAGTCACACTTTGGGCTCAATCGAATGCTGCTGTTAACAGTGACCTGTAGTGAAGTTTTGGTGATGGCAATACGCACGTGTTAACTAAACACAAGATCACTGCTATAGGTGAAGTGCAGATAATTCCACGTCACAGTTTGCATAAAGAATTGATTCAAAATCCAACTGGCACTGGAGCGGAAGAAAAGCAATCATGTATTCACTGACTGAGCGTCAAGGGACAGTGCTTCTGACTGATTCTTTCCTTTACTCAAACTAGATGATACCGATGTGAAAGTTATGTGGTTCAAACAGAAGGGGTTACGTACCACATAGCTGCTGCGAATAGACGTTCTACACCAACGATTAGAGGATTTGGTTATCTGACTTGGTGTCGACATGAACTGACCAACAATTTTTTCCTGTACCATCACTCAAATTCAGCTTGATCTAATTGAATCAGAAAATAGATCTCACAGATGTTCTTTTTAACAGTAATAGAGGTCATTCTGGCACAGAGACATGGACTTTATCAAAAGCGGATAAGGAGGCTCATTGTTGTTTTGAGTGAAAAATGCTGGGAAATGGAGGAGAAGACTTAACAGAGAATTGTACGGGCTGTACAGCGACATGAACGGATTCAACGCCTAAGTTGGCTAGATCATATAGAATGTATGGAACTACAGATTCGGGCCGAAATGTCTTTGAATCAAACCCTGAGACGTACTCGCGTTGGGCCGCAACCAACTAGGAGTGCGGAGCTGGAGATTGCTGGCAAAAGATTGCACCAGTTGGAGAAGCTTTTTGAAGGAGGCCCAGATTCGCCATAAGCTATAGCACCGAAAAAGAAGAAGAGAGGTAATTCTTTGCTCTGTGCCTGCTACATTGGACTTTGGGAGAGGCTTGATCGGCAAAGGTATTAACGGCCACCTGTGATTGTTGGTTTCCAACATACAATTTTGCTAGTCGCACCCGAATCCTCAGTATTTGTGATATCCGCATCCGTACCTTTCCTGCAACAGGGAATTCCAGATTCGTGTGGTTCGGTTCATGAAAGATTCTCTATATTTGATGGTACTCCGAAGGCGGGCTTCAGGGTATATTGATGAGCATTCCTACATAGACGTGTTTTGCGGGCGAAATGTTGAAGGGGCGGAATGCAACTGGCTGCTTCATCAGGGCATTTTTGATGGAAGTTACGATAAAACAGGGAGAGGCAGGAAGCATTCCTGCGCTGTTCCAGCGAGTCTAATGTTTTGGTAATGCTGAAGTCACCTATCAGTTTTATCACGTGTTTTTGTATTGTGTCTAGTAGGTGCAATGAGGTCTTGGAAGCACCGGACCAGACATGAGCGTTAAACTCTAATGTGGGGCGAATGAACGCCTTATAGATTGTAGCCAGATCTAAGGGTGAGAAATATTTCTTGCATCTGTATAAGAAGCCTAGGCATTTCGCAGCATTCTTGGCGACACAGAATATGTGGTCGCTCCAATTAAGATTGTGAGCAACACTCACACCCAGGATGGAAAGCTTTTCAGTTTCTGAGATGCAAGTGCCATTCATGGACAATGGATGCGGATACGCTTTAACGACAAGAGACAGCATTGTGTTTTGGAAGCATTAAATTCCACTCTATTGTTTTTACCCCATTGGATCATGCTGCCGATATCGGAATTGAATGAGCTTAAGATACGCTGCCGTGCAAGGTGGTAAAGAAGTTATGCGTCTAATCCCAGAGCTGGTGTCTTTACCGCTTGTTACCAGTGAGTCAAGGTAGACGAAATCCTTGACTACATCAAACTTATAGCTGCCAATTGAGACATTCTGGCAAAGACATCGGTTTTGTGCGTCTTCCTTTGACGACAGCATATACATGGGTTTGCCCTTGTTCACCTTCAGAAGCTTCTGCTTCAATGCTCAGAAAAGCTTCACTGACGTCTCGCTGCGTTCTCCCAATCACGTCAATATTATCAGCGAATACGATCAATTGTGCCTCTTGTATTGCTCAGTGAATCCCGCACACGATCTTTTCAAGAATGATGTTGAAAAGGTCTCGTAACAGTGCATCGATCTGTCTGAATCCTTTTTTGACACCAAGGATTTCGATTAATTTTTTACAGACCTTAATGGAGCAGCGTGAATTCTTCACTGTCATTCTGCATAACCTGACAAGATTGGAAGAAATGTATAGTTCATCTCTATAAACACTGTCATATGCGGCCCTAAAATCGACAAAAAGTGGTGTGCTCGACCTGAAATTCGTGGGTTTTCTCTAAGATTTGCCGCAGTGTGAACATTTGGTCTATCGTGGATTTTCTGGCCTGAAGCCGCATTGATAGGAATCTATCAAACTGTCCACGAATGGTTTCAGGTGTTCACACAGCATGGCAGGAAGATCCTTTAACGCGTTGTTTTGGAGACTCTATAGTTGGGGTAGTAATATGGGTCTCCTTTCCCATGCACAGGGCAAACGATGCTAAGATTCCATTCATCCGTCATGCTTTCTTCCGACCACATCTCAGAGATGAGCTGGTGCATATTCCCAACCCACTCATCTGCAGCTGCTTTAAATAGCTTAACAGTCAGGCCATCTGCACCAGCCTTATAAGATTTCAGTTGTGATATCGCTATCTTAACCTCGTCTAAGTCGGGTGGACGGGATTCCCTCTCATCTTCCTCCAGTGTGAATGTTGCGTTCTACCTAACAGCGAAATCTTGACCATCTTCGCCGTTGTACAGTCCGCAGAAACAGTCATTCCATTTTCTTAGAATCGACTGTGACTTAACTACGGGGTGTCCATCCCTGCAGGCTTCCGCTCTAGCTTTATAACATTGGCATGTTCATTTTAGTCTTTGGTGAAACTTTCGAACGCCGTTCCTACGATAACTTCAGTTCCTTCAGCTCCTAGATCATGTGCCTCTTGTGCTCTTTCTTTTTCCTTCTGGAAGGCGCATGCTCCTCCCTTCTTTTCCGCTTTTAGAGCTTACGAGCAGCTCTCGTTCGTCGATGCAACGTGGCCATGTATGCATTCTGTTTTTCTGCATGCAACTGTCTGCACTCGGCATTATGGGGTTTCTCCTGGAAACCTATTACTTCAGAGATAGCATCGCTGATGACGCTTTGACCAAGCCTCCATTGCTGTTGTATGATTTGGGAATTTGCATCGGCTCTTGAGAGAGCTTGAAGGAGACACGATCGGCGCAAGTTCTACTGGTCTCTAACGATTCCAGCTCCTCGGCATCAAATTTTGCTGGTCCTACTCGTCTCGGCTATCCGCATACGTTCCTTAGCTGCAACAATGCTGTTCGAGCTAATTACGTCACACGCTGGTGACACCTTCCGTGGAACCCGATATGTTCCAGCGAATGATGTCATCGGCTATTGAGATCCAACAAAAAAAACTACAACAATTTTTCCAGATGTCAACCGACACATTAAATATATAATATATATCCGGCGAATAAAGAAAAGCGATCACCCTTTTATTTGTCTTTCTTTTTTATTCCATTTTTTAATTACAAAACGTTCAGTCACGAACATTTATTGGTCCTTCGAGCAGGATTTTGGACAAAACATAAAATTTATAACTTAAAACTTATAAAATAATACATTGCGTCTAACAGGTGTGCTGCGTCAACGCTGGAAATAGTGTGTGCAACAAGTGAGTACGTTCGAAATTTTCCTTTTTCTTGTCTCGTTTTGCATCATATATACAAAAAGACACGAAACAAATATTGCAAATATGCTAAAAGAAAGTGGGCTCACTATAACTTTGCGACAATTGGAAAAGGATGTGTCCAATTTCAGCAAAACAGGTGTGTCCAGACGCACAATTAATTATTTAAAGAGTCGTTTGGCAATGCTGGAAAAATCCATGGAGACTGCGGATGGACAATATTCGAAGGTTTTGTCTGTATATGACGATGACGATAAGCAGGAGCTTGCGGCTGTCGAGGCCGTATATGATAAAATACGAGAAGGCTATTTCGAGTATCGAAGCGATCTGCTTGATGCTATCGACAAAGCACAGGCTTCCAAAGTGGCTTCAGGTGAACTATCACAGGATCATTCGCTCTCTGTCCCCCCAACATGCAGATCATCGGAGATAAGATTACCGAAAATTAACCTTCCGATTTTTGCAGGTAATTATGAAACATGGCGTGCATTTCATGATATTTTTGTGTCTCTCATACATAACAATACCGCATTGTCCGAGACACAGAAGATGCACTACTTGAAGTCAAGTGTGTCGGGTGAAGCAGAAAAGTTGTTAGCGCATCTTGGATTAGAACGTGGGAACTACGACAAGGCTTGGGAAATCTTGACTGATCGATATGATCATCAACGCTTTTTAGTAACCAGTCAGCTGAAATGCTTATTTAATCAGCCGGTAGTAGTCCAAGAGCAAGCCGAAGCAATCAAACAACTGCTGGATACATCCACAGAAGTAATACACAGTCTGGCCAAGTTAAAGGTACCCGTTGACCAGTGGGACATTTTATTGATCTTCGTGTTGCTTCAAAAACTACCTGTAAGGACACAACAGTTGTGGGAGGAGAGGTTAGGCTCCAAGACTGACAGCAAAGCGTTACCAACTTTCTCGGAGTTCACTCAATTTTTGGAAACTAGGTTTCGCACCTTAGAAGCTGTTGCCCAACAACAACAAACTCGAACTTCATCAACTTACAACAAACTATTGCCCCGTCGAAATGCGCTTCATATAGCGACAAACTCGTCACAATACTCTTGCCAGATTTGCAGCAAGGGTCAACATGCTGTTAGAAAGTGTGGTAAGTTTTTGAAGATGAGCATTGATAACCGCCTCCGACAAGTAAATAGATTAGGACTCTGTCGCAACTGCCTAGCGTATACTCACCACAGTGAATATTGTCCAAGTAGCCGACGATGCTATTACTGCCAACAAGCACACCACTCACTTTTGCATTCCGGTAATGTCCCTTCTATAAGCACTTCGGCTGGCTTATCTCAACCATCACATAATTCAGGACATCCTGCTTCCCCGCTGCAACCTACTGCACCTTCCTTCCAACCGGTAGAAAAAAGACAATCACAGAACGTCAACGCACTTTATTCGCGTTCGACTCATTCTGAGACACAAGCGCTATTGGCAACTGCTGTGGTCAATGTAACTTCAATCACAGGTCAACCCGTTTCGTTGCGCGCCTTATTAGATTCAGGATCCGAAGCAAGTTTCATAACCGCTTCAGCCGCTCATCTGCTTGGTCTTCCCCTAAGGTCAACCTCCGTCGAAGTTTCTGGGTTGGGTTTGGTCAACAGTGGCGTTTGTTCTAAGATGATAGATATTGTTCTGAAATCTCATCAATCAGACTTCAAGACATCTATTCAGGTGCTGGTCCTCAAGACGCTGTCTGGCCATCTTCCAGCCCAAACTCTGACCACAATAGACTGGGAATATCTAAATGGCTTGGCTTTAGCCGATCCATATTTTAATAAGTCAGCCAAGGTAGATCTTTTGTTAGGCAGCGATATCCTAGCGGAGGTTGTGTTGCCAGAACTCATCAGACCTAACAATGAACACCTGCCCATTGCACAGAAGACTAAGTTAGGATGGGTTCTGTTTGGTAGAGTTCCCATACCGCACAGAGTCAATAGTTTTCTTCAAACCTGCCGTGTGGAAGCAGAACTCCGCAAGTTCTGGGAATTAGAGGAGATGCCACTTCAGTCATATACCAAACCAGAAGACATTGAATGCGAGAAACACTTTCTTAAAAACGTACAACGACTGACAGATGGACATTTTCAAGTGGCTCTTCCGTTCAAAGGGACTATTCGTCCTTTTTTAGGCAGTTCTAAGGATGGTGCTCTTAAACGATTCAAGAGTTTGGAGAGCAAGCTCGAGGCGAATCCACAACTAAAACAACAATATGCGGACTGCTTAGAGGAATATTTGACTCTCGGGCATATGGAGGAAGTCGAACAGAATTCGATTTCGGACTTACATCACTATTTTTTGCCGCACCACGCTGTTCTCAAAGAGAGTAGTTCAACCACCAAACTACGAGTTGTGTTTGATGCGTCATTTAAAACAGCAGATGGAATATCATTAAATGATCAGCTGATGATAGGCCCTGCGCTTCAACACAACATCACTGACATCGTCCTTCGATGGAGACTTCATCGATACTCTTTCACGGCGGACATAGAAAAGATGTACCGACAGATCTGGGTACCACACCGTGATTCACAATACCAATTAATACTATGGCGGAGACAGCAACCTGACCCGTTGAAGATCTATCGTCTCAAGACCGTGACTTTTGGAACAGCGTCAGCACCATATCTTGCTATACGCACACTTCTAGCATTAGCGGAGCAAGTCGATGAAATTTACCCTGAAGCGGCTAAAACAATCCGCGCCGAAATGTATGTCGACGACTTAATTTCAGGAGCTGAAACTCTACAAGAAGCTAAATCGAAAGTTCAAGAAATTAAAAACGTGCTAGGCGCAGCTGGCTTTCATTTACGAAAATGGACGGCAAACGACAAAGGAATTCTCGACAACATTCCTTCTCAGGATCACGAACAATTATTTTCCGTTCCTATGAAATCTCTAGCGCATGTAAAGACATTAGGTATACAATGGCTCCCCCTTTCCGATGTGTTCTCCTTTGAATACAGTTTGCCAAATATCGAGCAGCCGACAAAGAGATCGATTCTTTCTTCTATTGCACGATTGTTTGATCCTATGGGTTGGATTGCACCTTCCATAATCAAGGCGAAATTGATTATGCAGTTGCTTTGGGTTCGTAAACAAACATGGGACGATTCAGTTGACCAAGATATTTTGGAAGAATGGATAACTTTCCATAAGGATTTGCCGTCCGTAAATAACTTGCGTATACCCCGGTGGTTGCATACGACGAAAACTATGAAGCGGATCGAATTACATGGATTCTCTGATGCGTCAGAAAAGGCATACGGAGCCACAGTATACCTCAGAGTGGAAGATGAAAATGGGACTATTCACATGCATCTCCTCATGGCAAAGTCAAGGGTGGCACCTGTGAAGCCGGTCACACTTCCGCGTCTGGAGTTATGCGGAGCATTCCAGCTTGCTAAGTTGCTCGATTACGTCACCCAGACTCTGGAGTGGAGAGGAATTCCCACATTTGCATGGACCGATTCTACGATCACTCTCTGCTGGATCCGTGCGGAACCTTCGAAGTGGGACACCTTTGTGCGGAACAGGGTCGGCGAGATCCAACAACTTACTGATATTCGTATATGGAATCACATCCCTTCCCAAGAAAACCCTGCGGACTATATCTCCCGTGGCTTATTGCCCTCGACATTGTTACAATGTTCTTTATGGTGGAACGGGCCCACGTTTTTGAGATTATCTTGGAAATTCCAACTCCCAAACCAGCCGAAGAACTTAGACACCGATGAAGGAATAAAAAATGTGACAGTTCTTTTAGCAGATGTCGAGATCGTCGAAAACAGTATACTTGACTTAATTCACCGTGTTTCAAGTTGGAAAAGGCTCTCCAGAATAACGGCATACTGTCAACGTTTTATTGCAAACATTGAAAGGGATAATGCTGAGCGTATCACCGGATCCCTTGAGCCAGGGGAAATTAAGCGAGCAGAAAAGGTCCTAATACGCATAGCCCAAATAGATATGTTCCGACAGGGGACGTTTACAAGTAAGGGTATACGTTCTTTAGCATGTTTTACGGACAGTGATGGTATAGTTAGAGTTGGAGGAAGACTTAAGAATGCCGGCCTTTCTTACGATCAAAGACATCCGATACTTTTGCAGCCCACTCATTTCCTTACAAGGTTACTAATTCGTGACGCCCACGATAGAACGTTTCACGGCGGCATGCAGATGATGATTGGGTACCTTCGAATCAAATATTGGATTATCCAGGTAAAGAGGGCTATTAAAAAACATATTCATGGATGTACGGTTTGTTACAGGTATCGAAGCAAGGTTGCTAATCAACTCATGGGAGATCTTCCTAGTCCTAGAGTAAACATCGCAAAACCTTTCACACACACTGGTGTTGATTATGCAGGACCTGTCGATATCAAAGCATGGAGGGGCAGAGGATCTAAAACACACAAGGGATATTTAGCCATATTTATTTGCTTAACCACCAAAGCATTACACTTGGAGGCAGTAACGGATCTCACCTCCCAAGCTTTTCTAGCTGCTTTTCGCAGGTTTGTTGCACGAAGGGGATTCTGCCGTGAAATCCACAGCGACTGCGGTACAAATTTTGTTGGAGCTGAAGCAGAACTTCATCGTCTGCTTAAGAATGCAATGCATGATTGGACGGAGGTAGCAGAAGCCCTAGCTAACCAAGAAGTGCACTGGAGGTTTATACCTCCATCCTCACCACATTTCGGTGGTCTTTGGGAAGCCGGCGTGAAGAGTGTAAAATACCATCTAAAGCGAATTGCCGGTAACAGCTTACTCACCTATGAAGAACTCGCTACACTCTTAACACAAATTGAGGCATGCCTAAATTCTAGGCCATTATGCCCCTTATCGGAGGACCCTGATGATTTCCGAGCCCTTACTCCTGCTCATTTTTTAGTCGGTCAAGAATTGCTAACCGTCCCGGAACCAGATATCGGATCAAACAAAATCAACTTTAACGATCGATGGAAATTAATTCAGCTTCGCATGCAGACATTTTGGAAGCATTGGCAACAGGAATATCTGTCAAGGTTGCAACAAAGACCAAAATGGTTGAAACAGCAACCCTCTTTAAAAAGGGGGGATCTAGTGCTCCTAAAGGATGAAAAGCTTCCGCCTTCAAAGTGGAGACTTTGTCGCATCGTAGAGACTTACCCCGGGGCGGACAACTTAGTCAGAGTTGTAAAAATAAAGACCCAAACCGGTGAGTTCAAAAGACCCATAACGAAGCTGTGTCCACTTCCAATCAACAACATCTACAGTGAAGACATCGCTAAAACTTCGACAAATGACACAATATAATTTCTACAATCAACACACCGATACATACTTAACATACTCAACATACTTCAATTTCACAATGGCATCTACAATTAACACCACATTCGCATTTTATCCTTATAACATTATCAACGTCCAATTGCACAAAGAGCCTTCACGAAGTACAGATACAGTCCATTTATTGATGATGAAAGACAGACCCGTCCATAACTACACATACAATCCTGCGGCAATTCCTCATTTGCGTTTACCCATGCAGGTACCTGACCACCAAACATCCATATACATATACAGTGGCTGCAAAATCTATTCGCTCACCCACTTATCCGACGGAAAAGATGTTGTAAAATAAAAACGAATAGGGCTACAAAACTTAGGCTTATATATTTATTCATTTTACATAAAAAGACTTCAGAAAACGAAAAAGAAAAATAAAATATCATGTTGCTTAACAAAATAAATTAAAAAAGTATTCACGAGCTTCGTATTTTAATGTCCAAAAAGTATTCGCTCAGTCAATGAACACTGCACTTTACATCGAGCTAGCGGGATATCGTTTAGAAAAAAATGCAACAAATGCTAGCGGATCAATATATGTCACAGAAAAAAAAACGAAGGAAGGTTTAATTTTGCAGTTTTCGCGATCAGTGGTAAATTTTCTCAAAATGGGTCGAAAGGGAAAAGAAACATCTGTTGAAGTGCGAAAAATTATTTTAAACATGCGTGAATCTGGTGAATCGATTAGATCTATTGGTAAAAGTGTTAATCGGTCATATTCTACCGTAAAAGGTATAATCGACAGATATTTCGGCGAAAACAATGTGTTCAGTGCGCCGCGATCTGGTCGACCATGCATTTTAACGGACAGAGAAAAGCGTGCGGTGATTAAAAAAGTGAGACTAAATCCGAAAAAAAGTGCTACACAAATTCACGCAGAAATACAAGATGAATTTGGAGTCCAGTTATGTGTGAATACAATAAGAAATGTATTGTATGATGCCGGTTATCATGGTAGAGTGGCTAGAAAAAAGCCTTACATTAGCAGCATCAACAAAAAGAAAAGATTTTCCTTCGCAAAGAGCCATGAGAATAAACCAAAGGAGTTTTGGAACAAGTTTATATTTACCGATGAGAGTAAATATAATATTTGTGGATCAGATGGCAGGTCTTTGGTGTGGAGAAAAAAAAATAGCGAACTGGAGGAAAAACATCTTAAGTTGACATTTAAGCATGGGGGTGGTTCTGTCCAAGTATGGGGTTGTATGAGTGCCAAAAGTGTTGGTAGTTTGCACTTCATTGATGGTATAATGGATCACAAACAATACATAGACATTCTAAGAACGCATCTCCGACACAGTGCAAATAAAATGGGTCTTTATAACGACTACATTTTTAGTCAAGACAATGACCCCAAGCATACAGCCTGGAACACTAAAATGTGGCTGCTTTACAACACCCCAAAGTATATTCAAACTCCACCACAATCCCCGGATATAAATCCTATTGAAAATGTGTGGAATATATTAGAGCAGAACATACGAAAACACACTATCCGCAATAAGTCTGATTTGAAAGCGGCTTTAATAGCAGAGTGGGACAAAATTACGCCTGACATAACTGAAAAGCTGGTTAACTCCATGCCAACAAGATTAAAACACATTATTAAAAATAAGGGTGGACCAACAAAATATTAGTGACAGAAAAATTGAGTTAATTTTAATGAGCGAATACTTTTTGGACATTAAAATACGAAGCTCGTGAATACTTTTTTAATTTATTTTGTTAAGCAACATGATATTTTATTTTTCTCTTTTGTTTTCTGAAGTCTTTTTATGTAAAATGAATAAATATATAAGCCTAAGTTTTGTATCCCTATTCGTTTTTATTTTACAACATCTTTTCCGTCGGATAAGTGGGTGAGCGAATAGATTTTGGAGCCACTGTATGTACAATCATATATTCATTACATCCCGAGGTTGAAACACTCCCTACACATCATGCAATCTCTACGCATACGCACACACCTGTTAAATGCCATAATTTACTATTATAAATTCTAAATTCTTATATTACATATAAAATGAATACCAAACGAATCCATAAAACATAAACCAATTATCACAGCTGAACATTTCAATAACACAAACATTAAATTAAAACAAAACAAAATACAAATGTAAACAAACCAAACCAGTGGGTTGACTGACGTCACCAGCCCTTGCTCTCCACTTGTGGTTTCAGTTCATCGTCCGCCAAAATTATTGACACAAAATAGATCGTGTCCCTGCATCAGACTTCCAGTGGAACAGCCGTCGAGATGAACCACACTAATCTTCGTTTCTCTACATGAAGTATCTGGAGATAAGAAGAAGCCGCCAGCCGATCATGGATCAACAGGTGGACCTTGTTCATCGAGGTGGGGGAGAATGTTCGAGCTAATTACGTCACACGCTGGTGACACCTTCCGTGGAACCCGATATGTTCCAGCGAATGATGTCATCGGCTATTGAGATCCAACAAAAAAAACTACAACAATTTTTCCAGATGTCAACCGACACATTAAATATATAATATATATCCGGCGAATAAAGAAAAGCGATCACCCTTTTATTTGTCTTTCTTTTTTATTCCATTTTTTAATTACAAAACGTTCAGTCACGAACAAATGCAATGATTCAATATTTGCTCCTTGGAAGATTCGGACATCCAAAATGCTGGAGGAGTGGCTGGGTTCGGTCGCAACATGATCGATTTGGTTAACAGATAGTTGATTAAGAAACCGCCAGGTCCCTTTATGAGTATTGAGATGAGGGTGTCGTGGGCTAGTTACTAGGAGATTACGCCTCGTCATACAGTCTATTAACCTGAATCCGTTTTCAGACGTGTTGTCGTGTAGGCTGTGCTTTTCTACGACTCGTTCAAAGATGTCCTCCTTACCCAGCTTCGCGTTGAAATATCCTAGAACAATCTTGGTGTCATAGCTGGGACATTGACCGTCATCTTTTACTCTGTCGTCTTATTCTTACGAGGGGGCATGAACGCATATCAAGCTGATGTTTTTGAAGATAGCTTTGATGCGGATTATTATGAGGTGTTCGCTCACATACCGAAAGCTCAGGACTTTTTGCCTAAGTCTATCACAAACAACAAATCCTAATCTGAACAATAGTCGTCCTTTCTGCCTATACCAGTCGCCATACTAGATATCGCATTTTTTCATTCGCTTTTTGCCCGTTCTATCCTATCGCACTACTTGAAGTGCGGTAATGTCTGCTTTATAGCAGCTTAAGGCTTTTTTAAAACTGTTCGGCCGCACCCGGTCTGTTAAGGGACCGGGGGTGCAGAACCGATAATCATTCCATTCATGCATTTCCGAGTGTCTTCGCGTATGTGACGGTTACGGCTTACTAGGCCGTAGCCCAACCTACTAAACCTCTTTTTGGCGCGGAAACTCGCCACTCGCCCTTTCCCGTCTATAATTGTTTGTCTTTTCGTGTCAATGACCTTCAGAAGAGCCTTTCACAGCGAGTTTCATATGTAAAACACACTGACGGCAATAGACATCGGCAATAGAAAAACTATCTATCGATTAAGTAATAGCAAGTAAGGGTCAATCAATATAAGTTCAAATTCTTGACTTAGCTCAATGTAAACACCTTTTGTCAACCGCAACTTGGAAATCATGTACTCAAGGTTCGAGTGAACGACCGGCATGAGTTTTTGCACAGCCACTACCCTTGACATTACTTCGGCCGACGCAATGGGTGCCACGAAATGGCTATGCATTTACTCTGCTTGATCGAAGGAACCTGTTTACTTGGTCGCAAGATGACCATGGCCATAACTTTTGCGTCTGGATTTTTTGTTTTGCGTTTCACGCATGCTTTCATATTAAGAAGTCTCGAGTACTTTTCATTGCGACGCAATTTGTATCACAGAGCATTTGTGAGTTACAAAAGGTGACTAGTACGAAGGCACCATTCCTTCCAGTCTCCAGCTGTCAGCCGAGTCACTTCATCCGTTTGAAAAACTTCTCTATTCTAACGAGCGTATGTAGAGTGCAAAGTAGAATTACAAATAATGGATCTAACGAAATGCGTAGCTCCCATCCGGCCTTTCGTTGTACGAGTGACAAGCGACCTTCACATTTATTGTAGTTAACAACTTCATTTGCTAAGTAAATTTACCATGAATTGGATATTACTTCAATTATCTGCTGCTCGCATGAGATCAGATGACACAGGCCGGAAGATTTGTATCTGGCCAACTTTTAAAAATAAATAACAAATAGACACTTGTTGCTAGTCTTCTGGCTCCTGGCATGTAAGGCAGATCTATGACTTATGAGGACTGCTTGCTAGAGTAATGACTGTGTCCAACAAGTACAGTGACGTTTGAATTCCAACTGCTCGCGAAAATGGTTTTAGGAAAATGCCCATATTTTTAGGTGGGTAGGACTATATTTGACATCTGTGCCAAGTTTCACATCAAAGTATTCATTAGTGTTTCAGATACTCTTCGTTTTATGAGCCGCTAGATCAGAATTTGTCGATTTTTATGTCTAAATTTAAGAATTTGCATTAAATTTTGTTTACGGAGTGAGCTTCCCGCTGCCGATTTACTGAGGACGATGCACGAAACCCTTGTTGATGAGAGTTTTTCGAAAAAAAAAAAATGCTTACAAGTGGTACAACCAGACCCAAGAAGATCAAGAACGTCTCGAAGACGAAGAGCGTCCCGAACCACCATCAATCTCAACCGACGAAGCTCAGTCCCCAAAAATCAAAGACTTGGTTCCTGCAAACCATTGATCAACAATCAGAGTTTGCTGATGATGTTGGTATTTCAAAAGGATCAGTTAATACTATTTTAAAGGATATTTTGGGCCTCAGACGCTTCAAATTATGATTGGCAACGAAAACGTTGATTTTATTGGAAAAGCATTGTCGCGTTGAAGTGTGTGAAGCAATGCTTTCTGAGCATCAGAACAAGATGAGATGCGTTACCACGGGAGATGAGACTTGGATTTATGCTTACGACTCGGAAACAACCGATCAGGTCAGTGAATATCGTGCGATGGCCTCAAACCGCCAGACACCGACGGGGTGTATCCTGTTATGCAGCAAAAAGGTATAACTGGTCGTTGTCTTCTTCCACAACGAAGTGGACGACGCAGCTGATATGATCACAAACATTATCCTAACTGGCATAACCACTTTTAACCCCAACAAGATAAAAAGTATTAAGCCGAAGGATAATGCGTGGTTTGACTTAAGCTGTAAAGAGGTTATTAGGTTGAGAGAGATAAGCCTTCGGAATTATAATTCAAACACCACTGAGGAAAACCGAAAGAGATATATACAATGACTGCAACTACCACATTCGAGGAGCCAAATTTTTGTATGTATGTATGTATGTTGGCGTTACAGTCCATGAAGAACCTGAGCCGAGCTTCTCTCAATCACCCATGTTGTGTGTGATTTCATTTTCCCATAGGTGAAAGGGACCTACAGTTTATTGCCGGTTCCGAACGGCGAATTTCGAGAAGCTTTTCATGACAATTTTACTACAGGGGGTTTTGTCAGAACCCCGCTGAGGAGAAACACCGTGAAAAACACGTTCGATGACATGGCTGTGTCGGGATTCGATCCCGAGTCATCGGCGTCAGAGGCCAACACACTACCCACTGGGCCACGGTGCTCTTCTAATTAGCTCTAAATCAGTGCACGAACTCAAGTTCTTTTTGAACAGAATGGGTAGACTAAACTCACTAAGGCGTTTATAGGTTCCAAGTCACGTTGAGATCTCAGGAAATGAGAACTCTGACGAACTCGTCAGAATGGATTCAGAGGAGAATTTATCAGGACCCGCCCTAGGCCTACCTGCGTCCACAGTAAATTCTTACATGAACAACTTGGTGTTTAATTCACACAACCGTAGGTGGAGGGATTACCCAGGATGCAAGATGACTAAGCGCGTATGCCCTGATGTCTGCAAGAAATCCGCAGCATTCCTCCTGTCTTTAAGGAGAACTAACTGCAGAAGACGAGGAAGAAGAGTTATTACGGGCCATTACACTTTTGCTAAGCATCTCTGCGTGCTCGGCATCAGTGAGACGCCTACCTATGCTGCATGTTGCGAGGAGGATGACACTTCAGAACATTTTCACTGCGACTGTCCCGCCCTTGCTCGCGCATTGTGGCGCAGCCTGGGGGCCGATGTAGTGTGCGCCGAATCTCTTAGCTCTACATCGCTGAAGCTCCTTCTCATTTTTCTCCGGAAAACGGGGAAAATACAATAATGTAAGGTGTGCGTGTGGAGTACAATGGACCAGTATTTGCGTCTGAGTACTTCAACAGAAGACTCGGAATTTCGAGAAGCTTTTCATGACAATTTTACTACTGGGGATTTTGTTAGAACACCGCTGAGGAGAAGCACCGTGAAAAACACGTTCGATGACATGGTTATTATCGGGATTCAATCCCGTGTCATCGGCGTCAGAGGCCAACACACTACCCACTACGCCACGGCGCTCTCACGCTAGACATCAAAATTGTACTAGGGGACTTCAATGCAAAGCTGGGTAAGGAAAGCATCTTTGAACGAGTCATCGGTAAACACAGCCTACACGACACTGCATCCGGTAACGGACACAGGCTGATTAACCTTGCTACGGGACGAAATCTCCTTCTAGCCAGTACATGCTTCCCGCACCTCGATATGCACATAGGCACCTGGCGGTCGCCAGATCGATCAACCACTTATTACATATATTGATCACATTGCGGTCGACGTCTGACATTCCTCCATTATTCATGATGTTCGAATCTAATATTGACTCCGACCACTATCTTGTAGCAGCCAAGATGCGCCTAAGGATATAACGAACGCAACGGAGTTGAGTGAAAATAAAATATTATGACGTCGGAAAGCTACTATCGCCAGAAACCGCTCGTGCTTTTACCGACCGCGTCACCCTTAAAGTCTCTTATACACCTCATCCCTCGACATAGTCAATAGAACAACAGTGGTGCCTTCGCAAACAAGTTCTGAAAAGCACTGCATCTGAAGTTTCTCGATTTAACGCTCAACCACGAAGAAACACCTGGTTCGATGACGATTGCAAGAAGATTCACACAGCGAAGCAGAAGTTATCCAAAGCTTCGGTGCATAGAAGAACAAGAGCGGCTCGAATGCTCTATGAGTTAAAGAGAAGGGAGGAACATAAGCGCGCGATTAAGGACTTGGGGAGGTTTTACTGCAGCCCTGACGTTCGAAAGTTTTATCAAAAGATAAAGTGAACATGCCGAGCTTCTAAGGCAAGTAGTAGAATCGCAGTCGATGCGGAGAATATGGAAAAACCACTTCTGCAGACTGTATAATGGCGATGTTAGTCAATATATCACTGTCAGGCAGAATGATCCATTTCTTAACGACGAGGATCGCAGAGAATTCCGTCCCCCTGATCTCGACGACGTTAAGGTAGCTATATCGAAACTCAAGTCGAATAAAGCCAGACTGTCAGCTGAGCTCTTCAAAGCAGCTAGAGGTGGCCTGGTTAGGTGTCTGCACCAGCTCATCTGTAAGATATGGTCAGAAGACAGCATGCCGGAGGAATAGGGTTTCGGCATCGTTTGCCCGTTCCACAAGAGGGGAGACCGCTCTGACTACGCCAACTACAGAGGAATAAGTCTCCTTAAAATCGCCACAAATTCTTCCCTGCCATTTGTTGTGAACGCCTGAAGTCTTTTGTAAATAAGCTGATAAGTGTTTATCAGTGCGGCTTCAGACCAGGGCAGTCCACTATCGGCCACAATGAATTTCAGGTCGACACTCGCCTCCTATTTGTCGACTTCAAAGTACCATACGACAGCGTAATCAGAGACGAGCTGCCTTTGACATTCCTGCTAAACTTATCAGAATATGCAGAATGACTTTGGAGGATGCTCGCTGCGCCATCCGAATCGGTGTACACCTGACCGATAGTTTGATGTGATTTTCAGTATCGTGTTAGGAATTGTTGTGCAAAAATCAATGGTCAACACAAGAGGAACAATTTGTTTCAAATCCTCACAACCTCCTGACATTGACATAATCGGATGAGCACAGCGAGATGTCAATGAGGCGTTTACGATTATTGAGACGGAGGAGGCGGAATTTAGTTTGGCAGTAAATAAGAGTAATCCTTAATATAGGCTGTCATTAGAAAAGGACGCTCACCACCGACGTTTTGGCCAGAACGGGTGTATGGCAGTGACCCGGAACAACATCAATTCCGAAATCAATCATCCCGCTCTTGTTGTACGGTGCAGAAAGAGGGACAGTATCAAAAGCGGATGAGGAAGCCCTTGGTCGTTTGGAGAGAAAGATTTTGCGTTTGATTTTTAGTCCTATAAACGCAGACGGGAGAGGGCATGGGCTCGGACATACAGGGTAAAGTTGTTGATCGCTCTCAACCTGGCGAGATGCCACCAACGATCCCTGTTTAAGTGCCCGGGTCAAGTTGACATAAGGCCTCCTCGTGGCGCCCTCTGGATAGCCTCTTCAACAACCGTTGGGAGGTGAACAAACGTATGCAAATTAATTTTTTTACGCGACTGGAGTAGTTTTTAAAAAGAGCTAACCAGTTTTGCTTTTATTATATCACTACTACATACACTACTTTACTTAGCTAAATTTACTTATTAAAACACCCAAGCCGCGGAGTCCACTCGATCTCAGTGCTGCTATCGAACTCTGCTGAATCGTCTGATGTTGATGATGAACTGCGGGGTCCTCTGATGTTGATGAACTGAAGTTGGGCTGAACTTAGATTAACTTATATACTAAGCGTTATGCTGCTCTACGGCAGCGTCCCTTTGCTGGACTTTGGACTTAGACCATAAATTATTTTTGCTTGACCTTGGACCTCTAATACAGATCACGAAGAATATGCTGACGCAGCTGCAACCACTTGACTTCGACTAAAAGCATTTTGCCATTAAGTCGCAGCTGTATCAACAAAAAGCGATCGCACTTCCTGGTCTCCCTAATATGTGGCATGTGATTTGACCGCAGATTGTTTACATTACTTACGGATCAAATCAATGGTTCATGTTATTGACTATATGCTGCATGTGATTTGACCGCAGCTTGTTTACATCGCTTACGGATCAAATCAATGCTCTATGATATTAACTCCCCTCTTTCTTAAATGAATCGTCCCGATTCTTCGTTTTACTAAATCATAAATTTTTCATTCAAATCTTTTTAACATAATTTCTTCAAAATGTTCATCATTTTTATTCTCGTTCTTTAATATTTTTACATCGGGTTTCTTACTATGTTCCTTTTTACAATTTGAGAGGGTATTACGTATTTTAAATAAAAACATAAACAACAAAAGTATTATTATAATTGTTATAAGGGAGGTCCAAAGTACCGAGCGGGTTTCGATCTCTTTACGAGTTACATACATAAGATTAATGTTTTCAAATTCCCGTTCCAAATCATCGGGTTCTACATATTCAATTACATTAAATTCTATTGGTCGATTTAGTTTTAGGTAATTAAGTATTATTTTAGTGGGATTGTACAATGTTATATCGCTTATAACAGTAATGTTTTCAAATGTTATTAAATATATTCCATTCAAATTGTACTTATCTACTGTATTGTTTCCTGCTACCAAGATAGCTCCATCTTTGATTACATCAATATTTTTATTTTTCTCGATAATTTTTGTACAATCTGCTTCTTTATTATTTAAAATTAATGACAAGCAAGTCTCTTTTGGACTTAATTTACAAAAGGTATTGGTCAATTCAATTGAACAATTTTCGACCGTTTTAAAAGTGTTATTACATTTAGCGATTCTGTTTTCAATTAGAAGCTTGCTGTTATTTTGGGCAATAGCTCTAGATTCATAAAGATTACATGTTTTTTCTATTATTGGATATCTGATATATATTATTATTACATCTTTATTTTGGAGAATTTTAAATTTGGAAACATCCATAAGGTCTGTTATGGTTATTTTTGTATGTCGTGTCACGTCTTGTATTTCTCTAGGGTCAGTATTCCGGGGTTTAGGATTTAAATGGGGTGTTAGGTTTTAATGTTGTCTTTATGGACTATTCTGTTTTTGTTATATATTCTTATCTTATGCCCTAAATCTTCTTTTACCTTTTGTTTTATATATCTGGGTTTTGGCTTATTTCTTTCCCCTATTCTTTTTTCGTAAACTATGTCATCGGAAGCGTAATTTCTACTATTTCTATTTTTATTATTTCTTTGTAGCATTTTTGCTTGTGCTGCTAGTAATTGGTTACGAACGTTTTCGTGAGGTACCTTATTGTACATGATTTCGAATGGTTTTTCGTTTGTCACAGAGTGGATCGTTTTATTGTATTGTTGAGCAGCTCTGTATATGGATTCCGAATAATCGATTAACTTATATTCGTCTTTTAAGCATCTAGCGATTTCTATTATGGTAGAATGCACTCTCTCTATTTGACCGTTTGTCGTACTGTGGTGAGGATTACAAAAATAAATTTCTATGCTCAGTCTCGACATCAAACTTTTAAATTGTACTGTGGTAAAACCTGGTTCATTGTCTAATGTTATTTTTTTCACCTGTGGGAAGCTTTGCAATATTTCTAAGACTTTTTCGTTTAAATTCGTTTTGTCGGATATTTGTTTTATAGTTAGGAACTTTGAATATGAATCTATGCAAGTTAGAAATTTTAAATTTTGTGCATAGAAAATGTCTATGTGGACATGCTCCCCCTCTTTCTTAGGAATTGGAGCCTCTCCAATTGGTTCTTTTTTTGGATGCCTATCGTATTTATTCCTGTTACATATTTCACAAGCTCTGATATATTGTTTGAACTGCTTATTCATATTAGGCCAGTAATAGTATTTGTGGATCTGTTTAATATTTTCGGTGTAGTTTCTATGTGCTCGGGAATGTGTTTGTTCTACGATTGCCCATTGATCATCGCGATTTGTAATGTCCAAAGGGAAGTTCTTAGTGTATAAAAATTTGCATTGAAATGTCTCTAAAAGTTTTCCTTTTATAATGTATAAGTCTTCTGGTGTACAATGAATTGCTGTCACGAGATTGGGTTGTAAGTACTCTTTTAAAATTGTCATTAAGTTTTCTGGTGTATCAAATTCTATAATATGCCTTGTTTTTCCGAAGTTGTGGACAGATTCATGAATAGTAAACTTTGCTCTTGCAAGAAGGAGCTGTTGCTTAAATTGATTCAGTGGCTTTGAGGTTTCTAAAATTTTAGTGTGGTCACTACTGTCAGCTGAATGTTGAGTGACGAAAGAATCGTCAGATGATTCTGTTTCATTGTTTGTTTGGTCGTCAGACATATTGTTGAGATGTTGTCTCGAAAGTGCGTCTGCTACTACATTAGTGGTTCCTGGCTTGTATACCATTTTAGGTGAAAATTCTTCTATAAATGACCTCCATCTTTTGATTTTTGCATTAGGGTTTCGTGTTGAAATAGCAAAAGTAAGTGGTTGATGGTCAGTATGAATTTCTAAGTCTCTAACTGCGTAAGGATAATTTCTTAAATTTTTGAGAGCCCAGACAATGGCATAGAGCTCTTTTTCGTTAGTTGCGTAATTCATTTCTGTGGAATTTAGGGTTTTTGAAATAAAAGTGATCGGTTTACCTTCCTGAGATAAAACTGCTCCTAGTGCTATATTTGAAGCATCTGTGGTTAAAATAAATTTCTTATTGAAATCTGGCTGTGTTAATTCTACTTGGTTTGCTAACAATTGTTTCAAAGTTTCACAAGATTTTATTGCTTCTTGATCTAAATTAAATTGTATTTTTTTCGATAAATATTGGGAAATTTTTCCGTTTTCCCCTGAAAGATATTTTGTTAGTGGTTTGGTTACCGTCGCATAGTCTTTCACGAATTTGCGATAATATCCAGTCATACCGAGAAAACTTCTAAGTTGTCGAAGTGTGGTTGGTATAGGATAATTTAAAATTGTTTCGATTTTTTTGGGGTCTGTTTTAATTACTTTGTGACCTACTATATAGCCTAAAAATTCAATCTGTTCCGAATAAAATACGGATTTTTCTAAAGATACCTTCATATGGGCATCTTTTAGTGTATCTATTATCAATTCTAAATGTCGAGTATGTTCTTCTATTGTGCTAGAGTAAACTATAATGTCATCAATGTAAACATGGCAAAATTTACCTATAAAGTCTCTAAGGATATTGCCCATTGCTCTTTGGAATATGCTTGGTGCATTTTTTAATCCAAATGGCATCCTTAAATATTCGTATTTCCCATTACTTACTGAAAAAGCGGTTTTCTCAATGTCTTCTTCTTTCATGAGAATTTGGTGGAATCCTGACTCTAAGTCTATCGTTGAAAAGTATTTTGAGTTGCCCAGGTTTGATAGTATTACATTTGTATCCGGAATAGGATAACGATCCGATATTGTTTGTTCGTTAATTTTTTTAAAATCAATTACCATTCTCAATTTTGGAGTACCATCTTCATTTATACCCTTTTTGGGTACTACCCATATAGGAGAATTATATGGACTTTTGCTTGGACGAATTATATTGTCCTTTAGTAATTTATTAATTTCTTGGTTTACGAACGAGTTTACTGAGAGCGGGTAGGGATATTGTTTACTCCATATAGGAGATCCAACAATTGTACGAATTTCCGCTTTAATATCCGTTCTAAATGGAAGATTGGTATCTATATCAGAGTGAATTTCTTCAATCTTTTTCCTCATCACCAATCCTAATCTTTTTAATTTCTCGTTTTTATATTTCGAACTTTCGGCGTTCGTATTATTCATTTTCAAGGTTTCAGGAGCGTTGTCTCCCAAATTTAATTCATTTACCTGTTTATTTAACGTTTCAGCGTCAGCGTCTTTTGCTGCCTGTAGTCCTTCGGATTCGCTACCGAAAGTATTTTCATTTGTTTTAATATCGGTACTTTTTACTGATTCGGATACTTCAGATTCTTTTCCTGAAGTGTATATTTTTTGTACCTCAATGTCAGTATTTTTATCTGACTTTAGTCCTTCGGATTCAATACCGAAAGCATTTTTTTTATTTAATTTATCATCAGTGTTCTTCACTGATTCGCGTACTTCAGATTCTTTTCCTGAAGTGTATATTTTTTCTTCCCTTGTTCCATGTGTAAGCGTGCCTTTCGAAAAATCTAATTTTATATTTGCCTTTTTCAATAAATTATAGCCTATTAAAATATCTGCCTCTAAGTTTTCTATTACATAGAATCTTTCTTTGACTCCGTATATAAATGCTTCGCAAAAATGAGTAATAATGGAAAAACCATTAATTGTCCTAACTCTTTTCCTAATGTCTAATTCCTTTCTATTGGGGAGTGTATTGGGTGAACAGTACGAACTAGTAGCTCCTGTGTCTACCATTATTTGAAATTTCCTTCCCGTTTTCTCACTTAACTTATATATGTAAGGCAATCGGGGCCTTTGTCTAAAAAAGAGTCACTGATATTATTTATTCTTTGAGTTTTATTATGCGGCTGAGCGGAGAATCGTCCACTGCCGTGGGCGCGTTTTTCACCTACGTTTAGATTGTGTGAGTTATTGAAATTACGATTATTTGAAAATCTCTGATTTGAAATCCTATTTGGAAAAGAGTGTCTGTTTGCATGGAAATCATTTCGATTTTGATTGGAAGGATCAACATCCATGGGTACAGGTTTTGGATAAGTGGGGTTATTTTGGTAACTATTATAATTATTTCTTCTTGGAAATCTCAGATTATTATTTTGTGGAGGAGTATTGTTCATGCCTCTTCCGAATTGCATCGCGAAATTGGCTCGAAGATTGTTCGACTCCAATTCTTGAGCCTTTGCAAGCGCGTTGGGTAAGTCTTCGGGTTTGAGAGAAAATAAAATGTTTGCGAGAGGCGCATTTAAACCCGTAATAAAGATGCGTAAAGCATTCGCACGGTTTTTGTTATTGAGTTCTTTTGTAATCGGTGTGTTTGTGCCATAGGTCATGATGGTTTTGTTTATTAACAGGGTCAATTTTTCGTTGACCATATTATAATATTCTAATATTAATTTATTACCTTGGCGAAGTATGCTCATTTCCTGTTCGATTATGTGAATTGGTCTTTTATCGGCATACGCGAAATCTAAACGACTTATAATGCCATCAAAATTCAGAACACATCCGTGATTCGTTAGGATGTTATTTGCATCCCCAACAATCTTATTTCTCAAGATTGTCAAAGCTGCAAAGTATTTGCGACTTCCTTTATCGTATAGACTCATAGTGTTGTTAGCGGCTTCTCGCCAACTAACGTAATTAGCACCTGAAAATACCGGAAGGGATTTAACTATGTCAAGAGATTCTTGACAAACTATGTTATCGTCAATTTGTTCTTGTTTGTATTCCGCGACAAGGTTTGACGAGGTAAGCAATTTCAGCTGTTCTTTTAGCTGATCAAGCTCGGTCTTAAGACTAGCAGTACTTGCACTGATTAGTCTGTTTACTAAGTTTGGGGTTAGTGTCATCGCGTTCAACCCAGTCTGTTCGTCCCGGTCTGCCAAACTCATTTTGTTTAACGATATGGATATTTCCTCCAGATTTAAATCTTATTATATAATATAATTTTTATTATTTTTTTTTTTTTAACAAGTGAGCCCTATTTTAATAGGTGCTGGATACTTAAGGTTATGCAATACGTAAAAAATACAGAAATTTACGCTTACTGTTGACTTCTTCTTGATCTGTTGTCTTTGCTGTCGTCTATGCTGTCATCTATACTCTTGTTGGCTAGTTTTTTTTATTTTGGCAATTAAAGTTCTTTTCTTTTTTATTTATGGCACTTATAGTTTTTGTTTTTTTTTGTTTTTGTTTTTTGTAGTTTTGGCACTTATAGTTTTTGTTCTTTTATTTTGTAATTAGTTTTTCACTTTCCTTTTTCTCTCCGTAGTGGAGATACTTGGTATATACTTACATATGTAGGTATATGTATCTATAATTTTTCTTTTTTCTCTCCTTCGGGGAGATACTTGATAATTTTTTTGTGTTTTTTTCTTTTTTCTCTCCTTCGTGGAGATACTTGATTATCTGCAGCGTTTTGGTTCTGCAGCGCGATTACCGAACTTTACTTGGTTTTTTCAAGGTTTAATTTTTACCGGTTTTTTTATTTTTCGCACTGCCCCGAAAGTTGGGCGTCAATTAATTTTTTTACGCGACTGGAGTAGTTTTTAAAAAGAGCTAACCAGCTTTGCTTTTATTATATCACTACTACATACACTACTTTACTTAGCTAAATTTACTTATTAAAACACCCAAGCCGCGGAGTCCACTCGATCTCAGTGCTGCTATCGAACTCTGCTGAATCGTCTGATGTTGATGATGAACTGCGGGGTCCTCTGATGTTGATGAACTGAAGTTGGGCTGAACTTAGATTAACTTATATACTAAGCGTTATGCTGCTCTACGTCAGCGTCCCTTTGCTGGACTTTGGACTTAGACCATAAATTATTTTTGCTTGACCTTGGACCTCTAATACAGATCACGAAGAATATGCTGACGCAGCTGCAACCACTTGACTTCGACTAAAAGCATTTTGCCATTAAGTCGCAGCTGTGTCAACAAAAAGCGATCGCACTTCCTGGTCTCCCTAATATGTGCCATGTGATTTGACCGCAGATTGTTTACATCACTTACGGATCAAATCAATGGTTCATGTTATTGACTATATGCTGCATGTGATTTGACCGCAGCTTGTTTACATCGCTTACGGATCAAATCAATGCTCTATGATATTAACTTGCAGCGACAAAACCCCGACCAGTATGGCGGTTGTGCGGTGGGCTCACAATCCGCCCACTTAAAAAAAATAAAAGTTATGAATGGATACACGGACGGATATTCGACGACGACAACGCACGAAAAGGGAACACGATTTGCGAGTATGCTCTTGGAATGTCAAAACCCTGTACACTCCCGGAGCTGCTCATAAACTAGAAGGAATCCTCACGCAGTAGAAGGCGGACATTACTGCGGTCCAGGAAATACGCTGGATAGGAAACGGTATGATGAGGAAGAAAAATTGCGTCACAAAAGGTTGCACTTACTGGGATGCGGACTTGTCATGGGAAAGCGGTTAAGGTCGAAGGTCATCGACTTTAAACCTATAAGTGATCGCCTGACTGTGATCCGCATCAGAGGCAGATTTTATAACATCAGCCTTATATGTGCACACGCCCCTATCGACGAGGCTGATGACCCTATCAAGGAGGACTTCTATGACCTCCTGGACAACGCCTATGGAGCTTGTCCGGAGTACGATGTTAAAATCGTGCTCGGGGACTTCAACGCCAAAATCGGTAAGGAGAACACCCTTGACGGAGTGATCGGAAAACACAGCCTCCACAATACAACAACAGATAACGGCTTCCGACTCACGGACTTTGCGACAGCTCGTAATGCGGTGATAAGTGGCTCAAGATTCCCTCGTAAGCGAATCCACACAGCAACCTGGCGATCTCCGGACGGTCGAACCGCCAACCAAATCGACCATGTGCTCATTGACGCAAGGCACTCGTCAAACATCCTGGATGTGCGAACATTCAGAGGGGCAAATGTCGACTCTGACCACTTCCTCGTAGCAGCAGGATTCAGAGCTCGACAGTCCAATGTCAGAAAGCTGCACCAGCCCACCATGAGGAGGTTCGACATTGGGCGCCTGAGCAGACCGGAGGTTACTAGAGTCTACAGGGAGCAGCGGAGCGAAAGACTCTACGGTATGCCTACGTCGAACACAAATACCAATAACATGTGGCTGCATTGCCGCTCAGCCATTCAGGAAGTAGCCGAAACCACCTTAGGATACCTACTTCCCCGTCAAGAAACCCATGGTATGATGGCGAGTGTGAGCAGAAAAAGGCAGCAACCGACGAGGCGTACCAAAAAGCGCTGCAGAGGAAAACCAGGGTAGCGCAAGAAGAGTACCGAGCCAGAAGAAGGGAGGAGAAAAAGCTGCTGCGACAAAAGAAAAGAATCTTCGCAGCCTCCCAGCTCAAGGATATCGAGGAGTCTAGGGATAAACATAAAATACGAGCCTTTTACAAGAAAGCCAAAGGCCTTGCAGGAGACTTCAAAATGGGCACCCTGGCTCTTCGAAACTGCGAGGGTAATCTTGTCACCGACCCGCAGGGAACAGTGGATGTATTTAAGCAGCATTTCCAGCAGCTGCTTAACGAGCATGACCAAGAGAGAGTGGTACGGACCGAGGAAATCCCAACTCCAGCCGCTGAAGTAGTCCTCCCACCCAGCATAGAAGAAGTCGGCACAGCTATTCAGAAGCTGAAGAACAACAAGGCCGCAGGCTCAGATGGCTTGCCATCAGAGCTCTTCAAGGCTGGCGGCGATGTTCTGGTAGGGAGCATGCACCAGATCATCTGCAGAATTTGGGAAGATGAGAGCATGCCCGACGACTGGAATACCAGCTCTATATGCCCCATCCACAAAAAAGGCGATCCTACCTCTTGCAAGAACTATAGAGGTATATCCCTGCTCAATGTCGCATACAAGATCCTGTCCAGCGTATTGTGTGAACGTCTAAAACCATTTTGCACCGCACTAATCGGCAGCTACCAGTGCGGCTTCCGGCCCGGCAAATCAACTATAGACCAAATTTTCACACTTCGACAAATCCTGGAAAAGACCAACGAGTTTCGAATCGATACACACCATCTTTTCATCGACTTCAAAGCCGCATACGGCAGCAATCATCGTGAAGGACTGTTTGGTGTGATGGCCGAATTCGGGATCCCGGTAAAACTGATCCAGTTGTGTCGCGCCACGCTAAATAAAACACGCGATGTACCGTGCAACTCGGTTCTACGACCTCGGAACCATTCGAAACATGCACCGGATTTCGGCAAGGAGATGCGCTGTCATGTGACTTCTTCAACCTGGTGCTGGAGCAGATAGTGCGACGGGCAGGCGTCAACAGGGAGGGCACTATCTTTTACAAGTCCATCCAGCTGCTAGGATACGCGGATGATATCGACATCATCGCGTATTCTCGCCGTGGCATTGTGGAAGCATTCACGTCGATTGAAGAACAGGCGAAACGAGTTGGTCTTAAGATCAATGACGACAAAACGAAGTACATGCTGTCAAGCAAAAACCAATCCGTCTCTCACCACCTGGGACAAAACATAACAATTGACAGCTACTATTTCGAGGTAGTTAAGGAGTTTGTCTACCTCGGGGCAAACGTAAATTCCACAAATGACACCACAGTGGAGATCCGGCGTAGAATCGCCCTTGGCAACCGCTGCTACTTCGGCTTGTCCAAACAACTGGGGTCAAAACTCCTCACTCGAAAGACCAAAGTCATGCTTTACAAAACGCTCATTGCTGTACGGAGCCGAAAGCTGGACGATAAGCAGGACAGCGGAGCTGATTTTGGGTTCTTTCGAAAGAAAAATTCTGCGCCGGATATTTGGTCCTGTCTGTGAGGAAGGTGAATGGAGAAGATGACACAACCGCGAACTCTACGAGCTGTACCAAGATGTGGATGTAGTCTGGAAGGCAAGGATCCGTCGACTACACTGGCTCGGCCACATCGAGCGCATGGACATCAACGCTCCAGCTAAGAGGGTCTTCGACTCCGAGCCTCCTGGTTCGAGAAGAAGAGGAAGACCGAACCTCCGATATAAAGACCAAGTAATCGCGGATGTATGACATCTTGGTCTTGACAACTAGAAGCAGCGTGCCCGGGACCGTCAAGGATGGAAGGCAGCTATAGCTCAGGCTCAGATCCTCCATGGATCGCTGGCCTGATAAGTAAGTAATTAAGTAAGGACTATATTTGACATCTGTGCCAAGTTTCACATCAAAGTATTCATTAGTGTTTCAGATACTCTTCGTTTTATGAGCCGCTAGATCAGAATTTTTCGATTTTTATGTCTAAATTTAAGAATTTGCATTAAATTTTGTTTACGGAGTGGGCTTCCCGCTGCCGATTCATTGAGGACGATGCAGGAAACCTTTGGTGATGAGAGTTTTTCGAAAAAAAAAAATGCTTACAAGTGGTACAACCAGACCCTAGAAGATCAAGAACGTCTCGAAGACGAAGAGCGTCCCGAACTACCATCAACCTCAACCGACGAAGCTCAGTCCCCAAAAATCAAAGACTTGGTTCCTGCAAACCATTGATCAACAATCAGAGTTTGCTGATGATGTTGGTATTTCAAAAGGATCAGTTAATACTATTTTAAAGGATATTTTGGGCCTCAGACGCGTCAAACTTTGATTGGTAACGAAAACGTTGATTTTTTTGGAAAAGCATTGTCGCATTGAAGTGTGTGAAGCAATGCTTTCTGAGCATCAGAACAAGATGAGATGCGTTACCACGGGAGATGAGACTTGGATTTATGCTTACGACTCGGAAACAACCGATCAGGTCAGTGAATATCGTGCGATGGCCTCAAACCGCCAGACACCGACGGGGTGTATCCTGTTATGCAGCAAAAAGGTATAACTGGTCGTTGTCTTCTTCCACAACGAAGTGGACGACGCAGCTGATATGATCACAAACATTGTCCTAACTGGCATAACCACTTTTAACCCCAACAAGATAAAAAGTATTAAGCCGAAAGATAATGCGTGGTTTGACTTAAGCTGTAAAGAGGTTAATAGGTTGAGAGAGATAAGCCTTCCGAATTATAAGGCAAACACCACTGAGGAAAACCGAAAAAGACATATACAAACCAGAAATGACTGCAACTACCACATTCGAGGAGCCAAATTTTTTCACGACCAAAAACTGAGGCGTAAGATCCTACAATGTCCCCAAGGTAGCTGAAGTTTTTGGTCTTTCGTTAAAAACATCAAGAACTCCGTCTCGTCGTCTATACTCACGCTCATCCACAATGATGTTCCAGTTGTCAAACCCTCAGACAAAGCCAATCTGCCTGCTGCCCATTTCGCAGCAAACTCGCAGCTTCCTATATCATCTTTGTCACCGCCTGTTCTGGAGTATGTTAATTCCACCATGGGACAAATTTACTGCCGTACTCGTAAGGGTTCTTAAAGAACTTGACATACACAAATCCGCTGGTCCAGATGGTATTTCCCCAATAATTCTGAAGAGGTGTTCTTCTACGCTGACAAAACCACTGCGTAAGCTTTTTCACCTCTCCTACTCTTCTGGACTCTACCCGAGTAGGTGGAAAACTGCATTTGTCCAGCCCATTCCCAAAAAAGGCGAATCTTCTCTCTCCTATTACCGACCCATTGCACTAACGTCCCTTCTTTCCACTTGCACTTGATATTTCAAAAGCATTTGATAGAGTTGGGCATGAAGCTCTTTTGTCGAAAATGCGTGCATTTGGGATCGACGACTCTCTTCTTCTATGGATTAGATACTACCTTTCGAATCGTTCAATTCAAGTTGTCTTAGACGGATTCAAGTTTGACACTCACTTTGTAAATGCTGGTGTTCCTCAGGGCTCCGTTTTGTCTCCGACACTCTTTCTCATTTTTATAAATTATCTTTTGCCTGTTACTTCTAATCCAATGCACGCCTTCGCTGACACAGTACCCTTAGCTTCTCATATTCGTTCATTAGTTTACGACCCTGCACTTCGGTTGCAGATAGTGAGCGGCAGCGTATGTTAAGCTCATTAAATTCCGATATCGACAGCATCATTCAATGGGGTAAAAACAATGGAGTGGAATTGAATGCTTCCAAAACACAATGCTGTCTTCTGTCGCTAAAGCGTAACACTGACCCAATGCCATTATCCATGAATGGCACTTGTATCTCTGAAACCGACAAGCTTTCAATCCTGGGTATGTGCATCAGTGACAACCTTTGTTGGAAATATCACATATTTAGTGTCGCTACAGGTGCAAGAAATTCTTCACACCCACCGATCTGGCTATAATTTATAAGGCGTTCATTCGTCCTAAATTGGAGCTCAACGCTCATGTCGGGTCAGGGGCATCTTACACCTCTCTGCACTTACTTGACATAATACAAAATCGTGCGATAAAACTCATAGGAGATTCCAGCATCACACACTCATTACACTCGCTGGATCATCGTAGGACCTGTCTTTCATTGTTTTATCGTTATTTTCACCATAAATACTCTAATGAAATAGCCAGTTGCATTCCGCCCCTTCAAAACTTCTCCCGCGATACACGTCTCCCTCGGAATGCTCATGAATTCACCCTGAAGCCCGTTTTCGGTCGTACTGTCAAATATAGAGATTCTTTCTTCAACTGAACCACACGAATGTGGAACGTGCTCCCTTGTTCGGTCTTGCCCCCTCAATACAATATACAGACCTAAAAGACCAATGCCAATAGGCACCTCCTATCCCTCTCCCTGTTACCTTCTGCTCGCACAACGTTTAACGTTATAAGGCCTTAGCCTTGAGTACGCGTGTGTGAAAAGAATTGTCACTACTAGTCTGCCACTTTCCTACGTACCTATTCGTTGGCACACGGTGAAAGTAATCCTTATTCCCAAAATATGAAAAGAGGAATACTCACTTGCCAAGAGTTTTAGACCAATCAGTCTAACATCCTTACTGCTGAAAAGCATGGGGAGACTGGTAGAGATGCACGTGTGCAAAGTTGCCCTTCGAATATATCCTCTTTCGATGGATACGCCCTGGGCTTTTTCGTCGACATTGAGGGAGCTTTTAATTACGCAACTTTCAACAGCCTATGTAACGCTGCCAGACGGCATGGCATAGATGAAGAACTGGTCTCTGGATCAAACCAATTGACCGCTGATGCAGGCCTCGACCGGTGTTTCAAATCCGGTGTAAACAAGGACTGCCCACAAGGCGACATCCTGTCTCGGCGATTTGATCGACTCTCTGCTGGATGCTCTCAATGCCACCGGAACCTATGCTCAGGCTTATGCGGGTGGCGACATCGTCCTTCTTTCTGTCTAAAAGCACAGGCGGCGCTAAATGTGATCGATGATTGGTGTCCACGAAATGGGACGAGAAGGAGGAAAAACATTGACATAAGTCAGCTGGTGTGAAAATGCATCTCCATCCCAATATTCAAGGAACTGGGAGTCATCTTAGATAGCAAGCTTCTTTGTTCAAAGTACATATGTTGAGTAAATAATCACTAAAGGGCTGTCAGCATTCTGGCAACGCAAAGGAGCTTTGGGCAAAATATGGGGTTTATCGCTGGCAAAACTCCTCTGGATATATGTACGTGGCTATGATAAGACCTATAATCTCATATGAATCGGTTGTCTGGTGGAACAGGCTAACACGCAAACATGCCGTAGCCTCTTTCACCAAACTCCAAAGATAGGTTTATCTTAGCTGTACAGAGGCTTTCCCCAGCATCTCCAGATGCTATGATGAACCATCCACCCCTTGATGTACTTATTTGAGGGTGAGCTCTGAACGCCATGTCTTGTCTCAAGAGAAATGGCGCTGTGGTTTCACAGTCGAGTTTCCATGGAGTCAGGACTGACTCTGGCTGGATACTGAACATGGAAAGGATAATTTTCGCATTTTCCCGAATGGCTCCAGACCTGGACGGGGGTCCGCTGCTGGGGTCTTCTTTGAGCGCGAAAACATCCGACTGCACTTCTCGTTAGGAAAATATGCATCTGTCTTTCAATCAGAGATATACGCAATCCTAATGGCCATGCACTACGTTGTGAAGCTCAGGTGGAGGGGAAAAAGCGTATGCGTCTGCAGTGACATCCAACCTTCTAATTAGCTCTAAATCAGTGCACGAACTCAAGTTCTTTTTGAACAGAATGGGTAGACTAAACTCACTAAGGCGTTTATTGGTTCCAAGTCACGTTGAGATCTCAGGAAATGAGAACTCTGACGAACTCGTCAGAATGGATTCAGAGGAGAATTTATCAGGACCCGCCCTAGGCCTACCTGCGTCCACAGTAAATTCTTACATGAACAACTTGGTGTTTAATTCACACAACCGTAGGTGGAGGGATTACCCAGGATGCAAGATGACTAAGCGCGTATGCCCTGATGTCTGCAAGAAATCCGCAGCATTCCTCCTGTCTTTAAGGAGAACTAACTGCAGAAGACGAGGAAGAAGAGTTATTACGGGCCATTACACTTTTGCTAAGCATCTCTGCGTGCTCGGCATCAGTGAGACGCCTACCTATGCTGCATGTTGCGAGGAGGATGACACTTCAGAACATTTTCACTGCGACTGTCCCGCCCTTGCTCGCGCATTGTGGCGCAGCCTGGGGGCCGATGTAGTGTGCGCCGAATCTCTTAGCTCTACATCGCTGAAGCTCCTTCTCATTTTTCTCCGGAAAACGGGGAAAATACAATAATGTAAGGTGTGCGTGTGGAGTACAATGGACCAGTATTTGCGTCTGAGTACTTCAACAGAAGACTCGGAATTTCGAGAAGCTTTTCATGACAATTTTACTACTGGGGATTTTGTTAGAACACCGCTGAGGAGAAGCACCGTGAAAAACACGTTCGATGACATGGTTATTATCGGGATTCAATCCCGTGTCATCGGCGTCAGAGGCCAACACACTACCCACTACGCCACGGCGCTCTCACGCTAGACATCAAAATTGTACTAGGGGACTTCAATGCAAAGCTGGGTAAGGAAAGCATCTTTGAACGAGTCATCGGTAAACACAGCCTACACGACACTGCATCCGGTAACGGACACAGGCTGATTAACCTTGCTACGGGACGAAATCTCCTTCTAGCCAGTACATGCTTCCCGCACCTCGATATGCACATAGGCACCTGGCGGTCGCCAGATCGATCAACCACTTATTACATATATTGATCACATTGCGGTCGACGTCTGACATTCCTCCATTATTCATGATGTTCGAATCTAATATTGACTCCGACCACTATCTTGTAGCAGCCAAGATGCGCCTAAGGATATAACGAACGCAACGGAGTTGAGTGAAAATAAAATATTATGACGTCGGAAAGCTACTATCGCCAGAAACCGCTCGTGCTTTTACCGACCGCGTCACCCTTAAAGTCTCTTATACACCTCATCCCTCGACATAGTCAATAGAACAACAGTGGTGCCTTCGCAAACAAGTCCTGAAAAGCATTGCATCTGAAGTTTCGGGACTTAACGCTCAACCACGAACCACCTGGTTCGATGACGATTGCAAGAAGATTCACACAGCGAAGCAGAAGTTATCCAAAGCCTCGGTGCATAGAAGAACAAGAGCGGCTCGAATGCTCTATGAGTTAAAGAGAAGGGAGGAACATAAGCGCGCGATTAAGGACTTGGGGAGGTTTTACTGCAGCCCTGACGTTCGAAAGTTTTATCAAAAGATAAAGTGAACATGCCGAGCTTCTAAGGCAAGTAGTAGAATCGCAGTCGATGCGGAGAATATGGAAAAACCACTTCTGCAGACTGTATAATGGCGATGTTAGTCAATATATCACTGTCAGGCAGAATGATCCATTTCTTAACGACGAGGATCGCAGAGAATTCCGTCCCCCTGATCTCGACGACGTTAAGGTAGCTATATCGAAACTCAAGTCGAATAAAGCCAGACTGTCAGCTGAGCTCTTCAAAGCAGCTAGAGGTGGCCTGGTTAGGTGTCTGCACCAGCTCATCTGTAAGATATGGTCAGAAGACAGCATGCCGGAGGAATAGGGTTTCGGCATCGTTTGCCCGTTCCACAAGAGGGGAGACCGCTCTGACTACGCCAACTACAGAGGAATAAGTCTCCTTAAAATCGCCACAAATTCTTCCCTGCCATTTGTTGTGAACGCCTGAAGTCTTTTGTAAATAAGCTGATAAGTGTTTATCAGTGCGGCTTCAGACCAGGGCAGTCCACTATCGGCCACAATGAATTTCAGGTCGACACTCGCCTCCTATTTGTCGACTTCAAAGTACCATACGACAGCGTAATCAGAGACGAGCTGCCTTTGACATTCCTGCTAAACTTATCAGAATATGCAGAATGACTTTGGAGGATGCTCGCTGCGCCATCCGAATCGGTGTACACCTGACCGATAGTTTGATGTGATTTTCAGTATCGTGTTAGGAATTGTTGTGCAAAAATCAATGGTCAACACAAGAGGAACAATTTGTTTCAAATCCTCACAACCTCCTGACATTGACATAATCGGATGAGCACAGCGAGATGTCAATGAGGCGTTTACGATTATTGAGACGGAGGAGGCGGAATTTAGTTTGGCAGTAAATAAGAGTAATCCTTAATATAGGCTGTCATTAGAAAAGGACGCTCACCACCGACGTTTTGGCCAGAACGGGTGTATGGCAGTGACCCGGAACAACATCAATTCCGAAATCAATCATCCCGCTCTTGTTGTACGGTGCAGAAAGAGGGACAGTATCAAAAGCGGATGAGGAAGCCCTTGGTCGTTTGGAGAGAAAGATTTTGCGTTTGATTTTTAGTCCTATAAACGCAGACGGGAGAGGGCATGGGCTCGGACATACAGGGTAAAGTTGTTGATCGCTCTCAACCTGGCGAGATGCCACCAACGATCCCTGTTTAAGTGCCCGGGTCAAGTTGACATAAGGCCTCCTCGTGGCGCCCTCTGGATAGCCTCTTCAACAACCGTTGGGAGGTGAACAAACGTATGCAGCGACAAAACCCCGACCAGTATGGCGGTTGTGCGGTGGGCTCACAATCCGCCCACTTAAAAAAAAATAAAAGTTATGAATGGATACACGGACGGATATTCGACGACGACAACGCACGAAAAGGGAACACGATTTGCGAGTATGCTCTTGGAATGTCAAAACCCTGTACACTCCCGGAGCTGCTCATAAACTAGAAGGAATCCTCACGCAGTAGAAGGCGGACATTACTGCGGTCCAGGAAATACGCTGGATAGAAAACGGTATGATGAGGAAGAAAAATTGCGTCACAAAAGGTTGCACTTACTGGGATGCGGACTTGTCATGGGAAAGCGGTTAAGGTCGAAGGTCATCGACTTTAAACCTATAAGTGATCGCCTGACTGTGATCCGCATCAGAGGCAGATTTTATAACATCAGCCTTATATGTGCACACGCCCCTATCGACGAGGCTGATGACCCTATCAAGGAGGACTTCTATGACCTCCTGGACAACGCCTATGGAGCTTGTCCGGAGTACGATGTTAAAATCGTGCTCGGGGACTTCAACGCCAAAATCGGTAAGGAGAACACCCTTGACGGAGTGATCGGAAAACACAGCCTCCACAATACAACAACAGATAACGGCTTCCGACTCACGGACTTTGCGACAGCTCGTAATGCGGTGATAAGTGGCTCAAGATTCCCTCGTAAGCGAATCCACACAGCAACCTGGCGATCTCCGGACGGTCGAACCGCCAACCAAATCGACCATGTGCTCATTGACGCAAGGCACTCGTCAAACATCCTGGATGTGCGAACATTCAGAGGGGCAAATGTCGACTCTGACCACTTCCTCGTAGCAGCAGGATTCAGAGCTCGACAGTCCAATGTCAGAAAGCTGCACCAGCCCACCATGAGGAGGTTCGACACTGGGCGCCTGAGCAGACCGGAGGTTACTAGAGTCTACAGGGAGCAGCGGAGCGAAAGACTCTACGGTATGCCTACGTCGAACACAAATACCAATAACATGTGGCTGCATTGCCGCTCAGCCATTCAGGAAGTAGCCGAAACCACCTTAGGATACCTACTTCCCCGTCAAGAAACCCATGATATGATGGCGAGTGTGAGCAGAAAAAGGCAGCAACCGACGAGGCGTACCAAAAAGCGCTGCAGAGGAAAACCAGGGTAGCGCAAGAAGAGTACCGAGCCAGAAGAAGGGAGGAGAAAAAGCTGCTGCGACAAAAGAAAAGAGTCTTCGCAGCCTCCCAGCTCAAGGATATCGAGGAGTCTAGGGATAAACATAAAATACGAGCCTTTTACAAGAAAGCCAAAGGCCTTGCAGGAGACTTCAAAATGGGCACCCTGGCTCTTCGAAACTGCGAGGGTAATCTTGTCACCGACCCGCAGGGAACAGTGGATGTATTTAAGCAGCATTTCCAGCAGCTGCTTAACGAGCATGACCAAGAGAGAGTGGTACGGACCGAGGAAATCCCAACTCCAGCCGCTGAAGTAGTCCTCCCACCCAGCATAGAAGAAGTCGGCACAGCTATTCAGAAGCTGAAGAACAACAAGGCCGCAGGCTCAGATGGCTTGCCATCAGAGCTCTTCAAGGCTGGCGGCGATGTTCTGGTAGGGAGCATGCACCAGATCATCTGCAGAATTTGGGAAGATGAGAGCATGCCCGACGACTGGAATACCAGCTCTATATGCCCCATCCACAAAAAAGGCGATCCTACCTCTTGCAAGAACTATAGAGGTATATCCCTGCTCAATGTCGCATACAAGATCCTGTCCAGCGTATTGTGTGAACGTCTAAAACCATTTTGCACCGCACTAATCGGCAGCTACCAGTGCGGCTTCCGGCCCGGCAAATCAACTATAGACCAAATTTTCACACTTCGACAAATCCTGGAAAAGACCAACGAGTTTCGAATCGATACACACCATCTTTTCATCGACTTCAAAGCCGCATACGGCAGCAATCATCGTGAAGGACTGTTTGGTGTGATGGCCGAATTCGGGATCCCGGTAAAACTGATCCAGTTGTGTCGCGCCACGCTAAATAAAACACGCGATGTACCGTGCAACTCGGTTCTACGACCTCGGAACCATTCGAAACATGCACCGGATTTCGGCAAGGAGATGCGCTGTCATGTGACTTCTTCAACCTGGTGCTGGAGCAGATAGTGCGACGGGCAGGCGTCAACAGGGAGGGCACTATCTTTTACAAGTCCATCCAGCTGCTAGGATACGCGGATGATATCGACATCATCGCGTATTCTCGCCGTGGCATTGTGGAAGCATTCACGTCGATTGAAGAACAGGCGAAACGAGTTGGTCTTAAGATCAATGACGACAAAACGAAGTACATGCTGTCAAGCAAAAACCAATCCGTCTCTCACCACCTGGGACAAAACATAACAATTGACAGCTACTATTTCGAGGTAGTTAAGGAGTTTGTCTACCTCGGGGCAAACGTAAATTCCACAAATGACACCACAGTGGAGATCCGGCGTAGAATCGCCCTTGGCAACCGCTGCTACTTCGGCTTGTCCAAACAACTGGGGTCAAAACTCCTCACTCGAAAGACCAAAGTCATGCTTTACAAAACGCTCATTCTGCCAGTCTTGCTGTACGGAGCCGAAAGCTGGACGATAAGCAGGACAGCGGAGCTGATTTTGGGTTCTTTCGAAAGAAAAATTCTGCGCCGGATATTTGGTCCTGTCTGTGAGGAAGGTGAATGGAGAAGATGACACAACCGCGAACTCTACGAGCTGTACCAAGATGTGGATGTAGTCTGGAAGGCAAGGATCCGTCGACTACACTGGCTCGGCCACATCGAGCGCATGGACATCAACGCTCCAGCTAAGAGGGTCTTCGACTCCGAGCCTCCTGGTTCGAGAAGAAGAGGAAGACCGAACCTCCGATATAAAGACCAAGTAATCGCGGATGTATGACATCTTGGTCTTGACAACTAGAAGCAGCGTGCCCGGGACCGTCAAGGATGGAAGGCAGCTATAGCTCAGGCTCAGATCCTCCATGGATCGCTGGCCTGATAAGTAAGTAATTAAGTAAGGACTATATTTGACATCTGTGCCAAGTTTCACATCAAAGTATTCATTAGTGTTTCAGATACTCTTCGTTTTATGAGCCGCTAGATCAGAATTTTTCGATTTTTATGTCTAAATTTAAGAATTTGCATTAAATTTTGTTTACGGAGTGGGCTTCCCGCTGCCGATTCATTGAGGACGATGCAGGAAACCTTTGGTGATGAGAGTTTTTCGAAAAAAAAAAATGCTTACAAGTGGTACAACCAGACCCTAGAAGATCAAGAACGTCTCGAAGACGAAGAGCGTCCCGAACTACCATCAACCTCAACCGACGAAGCTCAGTCCCCAAAAATCAAAGACTTGGTTCCTGCAAACCATTGATCAACAATCAGAGTTTGCTGATGATGTTGGTATTTCAAAAGGATCAGTTAATACTATTTTAAAGGATATTTTGGGCCTCAGACGCGTCAAACTTTGATTGGTAACGAAAACGTTGATTTTTTTGGAAAAGCATTGTCGCATTGAAGTGTGTGAAGCAATGCTTTCTGAGCATCAGAACAAGATGAGATGCGTTACCACGGGAGATGAGACTTGGATTTATGCTTACGACTCGGAAACAACCGATCAGGTCAGTGAATATCGTGCGATGGCCTCAAACCGCCAGACACCGACGGGGTGTATCCTGTTATGCAGCAAAAAGGTATAACTGGTCGTTGTCTTCTTCCACAACGAAGTGGACGACGCAGCTGATATGATCACAAACATTGTCCTAACTGGCATAACCACTTTTAACCCCAACAAGATAAAAAGTATTAAGCCGAAAGATAATGCGTGGTTTGACTTAAGCTGTAAAGAGGTTAATAGGTTGAGAGAGATAAGCCTTCCGAATTATAAGGCAAACACCACTGAGGAAAACCGAAAAAGACATATACAAACCAGAAATGACTGCAACTACCACATTCGAGGAGCCAAATTTTTTCACGACCAAAAACTGAGGCGTAAGATCCTACAATGTCCCCAAGGTAGCTGAAGTTTTTGGTCTTTCGTTAAAAACATCAAGAACTCCGTCTCGTCGTCTATACTCACGCTCATCCACAATGATGTTCCAGTTGTCAAACCCTCAGACAAAGCCAATCTGCCTGCTGCCCATTTCGCAGCAAACTCGCAGCTTCCTATATCATCTTTGTCACCGCCTGTTCTGGAGTATGTTAATTCCACCATGGGACAAATTTACTGCCGTACTCGTAAGGGTTCTTAAAGAACTTGACATACACAAATCCGCTGGTCCAGATGGTATTTCCCCAATAATTCTGAAGAGGTGTTCTTCTACGCTGACAAAACCACTGCGTAAGCTTTTTCACCTCTCCTACTCTTCTGGACTCTACCCGAGTAGGTGGAAAACTGCATTTGTCCAGCCCATTCCCAAAAAAGGCGAATCTTCTCTCTCCTATTACCGACCCATTGCACTAACGTCCCTTCTTTCCACTTGCACTTGATATTTCAAAAGCATTTGATAGAGTTGGGCATGAAGCTCTTTTGTCGAAAATGCGTGCATTTGGGATCGACGACTCTCTTCTTCTATGGATTAGATACTACCTTTCGAATCGTTCAATTCAAGTTGTCTTAGACGGATTCAAGTTTGACACTCACTTTGTAAATGCTGGTGTTCCTCAGGGCTCCGTTTTGTCTCCGACACTCTTTCTCATTTTTATAAATTATCTTTTGCCTGTTACTTCTAATCCAATGCACGCCTTCGCTGACACAGTACCCTTAGCTTCTCATATTCGTTCATTAGTTTACGACCCTGCACTTCGGTTGCAGATAGTGAGCGGCAGCGTATGTTAAGCTCATTAAATTCCGATATCGACAGCATCATTCAATGGGGTAAAAACAATGGAGTGGAATTGAATGCTTCCAAAACACAATGCTGTCTTCTGTCGCTAAAGCGTAACACTGACCCAATGCCATTATCCATGAATGGCACTTGTATCTCTGAAACCGACAAGCTTTCAATCCTGGGTATGTGCATCAGTGACAACCTTTGTTGGAAATATCACATATTTAGTGTCGCTACAGGTGCAAGAAATTCTTCACACCCACCGATCTGGCTATAATTTATAAGGCGTTCATTCGTCCTAAATTGGAGCTCAACGCTCATGTCGGGTCAGGGGCATCTTACACCTCTCTGCACTTACTTGACATAATACAAAATCGTGCGATAAAACTCATAGGAGATTCCAGCATCACACACTCATTACACTCGCTGGATCATCGTAGGACCTGTCTTTCATTGTTTTATCGTTATTTTCACCATAAATACTCTAATGAAATAGCCAGTTGCATTCCGCCCCTTCAAAACTTCTCCCGCGATACACGTCTCCCTCGGAATGCTCATGAATTCACCCTGAAGCCCGTTTTCGGTCGTACTGTCAAATATAGAGATTCTTTCTTCAACTGAACCACACGAATGTGGAACGTGCTCCCTTGTTCGGTCTTGCCCCCTCAATACAATATACAGACCTAAAAGACCAATGCCAATAGGCACCTCCTATCCCTCTCCCTGTTACCTTCTGCTCGCACAACGTTTAACGTTATAAGGCCTTAGCCTTGAGTACGCGTGTGTGAAAAGAATTGTCACTACTAGTCTGCCACTTTCCTACGTACCTATTCGTTGGCACACGGTGAAAGTAATCCTTATTCCCAAAATATGAAAAGAGGAATACTCACTTGCCAAGAGTTTTAGACCAATCAGTCTAACATCCTTACTGCTGAAAAGCATGGGGAGACTGGTAGAGATGCACGTGTGCAAAGTTGCCCTTCGAATATATCCTCTTTCGATGGATACGCCCTGGGCTTTTTCGTCGACATTGAGGGAGCTTTTAATTACGCAACTTTCAACAGCCTATGTAACGCTGCCAGACGGCATGGCATAGATGAAGAACTGGTCTCTGGATCAAACCAATTGACCGCTGATGCAGGCCTCGACCGGTGTTTCAAATCCGGTGTAAACAAGGACTGCCCACAAGGCGACATCCTGTCTCGGCGATTTGATCGACTCTCTGCTGGATGCTCTCAATGCCACCGGAACCTATGCTCAGGCTTATGCGGGTGGCGACATCGTCCTTCTTTCTGTCTAAAAGCACAGGCGGCGCTAAATGTGATCGATGATTGGTGTCCACGAAATGGGACGAGAAGGAGGAAAAACATTGACATAAGTCAGCTGGTGTGAAAATGCATCTCCATCCCAATATTCAAGGAACTGGGAGTCATCTTAGATAGCAAGCTTCTTTGTTCAAAGTACATATGTTGAGTAAATAATCACTAAAGGGCTGTCAGCATTCTGGCAACGCAAAGGAGCTTTGGGCAAAACATGGGGTTTATCGCTGGCAAAACTCCTCTGGATATATGTACGTGGCTATGATAAGACCTATAATCTCATATGAATCGGTTGTCTGGTGGAACAGGCTAACACGCAAACATGCCGTAGCCTCTTTCACCAAACTCCAAAGATAGGTTTATCTTAGCTGTACAGAGGCTTTCCCCAGCATCTCCAGATGCTATGATGAACCATCCACCCCTTGATGTACTTATTTGAGGGTGAGCTCTGAACGCCATGTCTTGTCTCAAGAGAAATGGCGCTGTGGTTTCACAGTCGAGTTTCCATGGAGTCAGGACTGACTCTGGCTGGATACTGAACATGGAAAGGATAATTTTCGCATTTTCCCGAATGGCTCCAGACCTGGACGGGGGTCCGCTGCTGGGGTCTTCTTTGAGCGCGAAAACATCCGACTGCACTTCTCGTTAGGAAAATATGCATCTGTCTTTCAATCAGAGATATACGCAATCCTAATGGCCATGCACTACGTTGTGAAGCTCAGGTGGAGGGGAAAAAGCGTATGCGTCTGCAGTGACATCCAACCTTCTAATTAGCTCTAAATCAGTGCACGAACTCAAGTTCTTTTTGAACAGAATGGGTAGACTAAACTCACTAAGGCGTTTATTGGTTCCAAGTCACGTTGAGATCTCAGGAAATGAGAACTCTGACGAACTCGTCAGAATGGATTCAGAGGAGAATTTATCAGGACCCGCCCTAGGCCTACCTGCGTCCACAGTAAATTCTTACATGAACAACTTGGTGTTTAATTCACACAACCGTAGGTGGAGGGATTACCCAGGATGCAAGATGACTAAGCGCGTATGCCCTGATGTCTGCAAGAAATCCGCAGCATTCCTCCTGTCTTTAAGGAGAACTAACTGCAGAAGACGAGGAAGAAGAGTTATTACGGGCCATTACACTTTTGCTAAGCATCTCTGCGTGCTCGGCATCAGTGAGACGCCTACCTATGCTGCATGTTGCGAGGAGGATGACACTTCAGAACATTTTCACTGCGACTGTCCCGCCCTTGCTCGCGCATTGTGGCGCAGCCTGGGGGCCGATGTAGTGTGCGCCGAATCTCTTAGCTCTACATCGCTGAAGCTCCTTCTCATTTTTCTCCGGAAAACGGGGAAAATACAATAATGTAAGGTGTGCGTGTGGAGTACAATGGACCAGTATTTGCGTCTGAGTACTTCAACAGAAGACTCGGAATTTCGAGAAGCTTTTCATGACAATTTTACTACTGGGGATTTTGTTAGAACACCGCTGAGGAGAAGCACCGTGAAAAACACGTTCGATGACATGGTTATTATCGGGATTCAATCCCGTGTCATCGGCGTCAGAGGCCAACACACTACCCACTACGCCACGGCGCTCTCACGCTAGACATCAAAATTGTACTAGGGGACTTCAATGCAAAGCTGGGTAAGGAAAGCATCTTTGAACGAGTCATCGGTAAACACAGCCTACACGACACTGCATCCGGTAACGGACACAGGCTGATTAACCTTGCTACGGGACGAAATCTCCTTCTAGCCAGTACATGCTTCCCGCACCTCGATATGCACATAGGCACCTGGCGGTCGCCAGATCGATCAACCACTTATTACATATATTGATCACATTGCGGTCGACGTCTGACATTCCTCCATTATTGATGATGTTCGAACATTGCGAAGCTAATATTGACTCGGACCACTATCTTGTAGCAGCCAAGATGCGCCTAAGGATATAACGAACGCAGCGGAGTTGAGTGAAAATACAATATTATGACGTCGGAAAGCTACTATCGCCAGAAACCGCTCGTGCTTTTACCGACCGCGTCACCCTTAAAGTCTCTTATACACCTCATCCCTCGACATAGTCAATAGAACAACAGTGGTGCCTTCGCAAACAAGTCCTGAAAAGCATTGCATCTGAAGTTTCGGGACTTAACGCTCAACCACGAACCACCTGGTTCGATGACGATTGCAAGAAGATTCACACAGCGAAGCAGAAGTTATCCAAAGCCTCGGTGCATAGAAGAACAAGAGCGGCTCGAATGCTCTATGAGTTAAAGAGAAGGGAGGAACATAAGCGCGCGATTAAGGACTTGGGGAGGTTTTACTGCAGCCCTGACGTTCGAAAGTTTTATCAAAAGATAAAGTGAACATGCCGAGCTTCTAAGGCAAGTAGTAGAATCGCAGTCGATGCGGAGAATATGGAAAAACCACTTCTGCAGACTGTATAATGGCGATGTTAGTCAATATATCACTGTCAGGCAGAATGATCCATTTCTTAACGACGAGGATCGCAGAGAATTCCGTCCCCCTGATCTCGACGACGTTAAGGTAGCTATATCGAAACTCAAGTCGAATAAAGCCAGACTGTCAGCTGAGCTCTTCAAAGCAGCTAGAGGTGGCCTGGTTAGGTGTCTGCACCAGCTCATCTGTAAGATATGGTCAGAAGACAGCATGCCGGAGGAATAGGGTTTCGGCATCGTTTGCCCGTTCCACAAGAGGGGAGACCGCTCTGACTACGCCAACTACAGAGGAATAAGTCTCCTTAAAATCGCCACAAATTCTTCCCTGCCATTTGTTGTGAACGCCTGAAGTCTTTTGTAAATAAGCTGATAAGTGTTTATCAGTGCGGCTTCAGACCAGGGCAGTCCACTATCGGCCACAATGAATTTCAGGTCGACACTCGCCTCCTATTTGTCGACTTCAAAGTACCATACGACAGCGTAATCAGAGACGAGCTGCCTTTGACATTCCTGCTAAACTTATCAGAATATGCAGAATGACTTTGGAGGATGCTCGCTGCGCCATCCGAATCGGTGTACACCTGACCGATAGTTTGATGTGATTTTCAGTATCGTGTTAGGAATTGTTGTGCAAAAATCAATGGTCAACACAAGAGGAACAATTTGTTTCAAATCCTCACAACTCCTCGTATGACATTGACATAATCGGATGAGCACAGCGAGATGTCAATGAGGCGTTTACGATTATTGAGACGGAGGAGGCGGAATTTAGTTTGGCAGTAAATAAGAGTAATCCTTAATATAGGCTGTCATTAGAAAAGGACGCTCACCACCGACGTTTTGGCCAGAACGGGTGTATGGCAGTGACCCGGAACAACATCAATTCCGAAATCAATCATCCCGCTCTTGTTGTACGGTGCAGAAAGAGGGACAGTATCAAAAGCGGATGAGGAAGCCCTTGGTCGTTTGGAGAGAAAGATTTTGCGTTTGATTTTTAGTCCTATAAACGCAGACGGGAGAGGGCATGGGCTCGGACATACAGGGTAAAGTTGTTGATCGCTCTCAACCTGGCGAGATGCCACCAACGATCCCTGTTTAAGTGCCCGGGTCAAGTTGACATAAGGCCTCCTCGTGGCGCCCTCTGGATAGCCTCTTCAACAACCGTTGGGAGGTGAACAAACGTATGCAGCGACAAAACCCCGACCAGTATGGCGGTTGTGCGGTGGGCTCACAATCCGCCCACTTAAAAAAAAATAAAAGTTATGAATGGATACACGGACGGATATTCGACGACGACAACGCACGAAAAGGGAACACGATTTGCGAGTATGCTCTTGGAATGTCAAAACCCTGTACACTCCCGGAGCTGCTCATAAACTAGAAGGAATCCTCACGCAGTAGAAGGCGGACATTACTGCGGTCCAGGAAATACGCTGGATAGAAAACGGTATGATGAGGAAGAAAAATTGCGTCACAAAAGGTTGCACTTACTGGGATGCGGACTTGTCATGGGAAAGCGGTTAAGGTCGAAGGTCATCGACTTTAAACCTATAAGTGATCGCCTGACTGTGATCCGCATCAGAGGCAGATTTTATAACATCAGCCTTATATGTGCACACGCCCCTATCGACGAGGCTGATGACCCTATCAAGGAGGACTTCTATGACCTCCTGGACAACGCCTATGGAGCTTGTCCGGAGTACGATGTTAAAATCGTGCTCGGGGACTTCAACGCCAAAATCGGTAAGGAGAACACCCTTGACGGAGTGATCGGAAAACACAGCCTCCACAATACAACAACAGATAACGGCTTCCGACTCACGGACTTTGCGACAGCTCGTAATGCGGTGATAAGTGGCTCAAGATTCCCTCGTAAGCGAATCCACACAGCAACCTGGCGATCTCCGGACGGTCGAACCGCCAACCAAATCGACCATGTGCTCATTGACGCAAGGCACTCGTCAAACATCCTGGATGTGCGAACATTCAGAGGGGCAAATGTCGACTCTGACCACTTCCTCGTAGCAGCAGGATTCAGAGCTCGACAGTCCAATGTCAGAAAGCTGCACCAGCCCACCATGAGGAGGTTCGACATTGGGCGCCTGAGCAGACCGGAGGTTACTAGAGTCTACAGGGAGCAGCGGAGCGAAAGACTCTACGGTATGCCTACGTCGAACACAAATACCAATAACATGTGGCTGCATTGCCGCTCAGCCATTCAGGAAGTAGCCGAAACCACCTTAGGATACCTACTTCCCCGTCAAGAAACCCATGATATGATGGCGAGTGTGAGCAGAAAAAGGCAGCAACCGACGAGGCGTACCAAAAAGCGCTGCAGAGGAAAACCAGGGTAGCGCAAGAAGAGTACCGAGCCAGAAGAAGGGAGGAGAAAAAGCTGCTGCGACAAAAGAAAAGAGTCTTCGCAGCCTCCCAGCTCAAGGATATCGAGGAGTCTAGGGATAAACATAAAATACGAGCCTTTTACAAGAAAGCCAAAGGCCTTGCAGGAGACTTCAAAATGGGCACCCTGGCTCTTCGAAACTGCGAGGGTAATCTTGTCACCGACCCGCAGGGAACAGTGGATGTATTTAAGCAGCATTTCCAGCAGCTGCTTAACGAGCATGACCAAGAGAGAGTGGTACGGACCGAGGAAATCCCAACTCCAGCCGCTGAAGTAGTCCTCCCACCCAGCATAGAAGAAGTCGGCACAGCTATTCAGAAGCTGAAGAACAACAAGGCCGCAGGCTCAGATGGCTTGCCATCAGAGCTCTTCAAGGCTGGCGGCGATGTTCTGGTAGGGAGCATGCACCAGATCATCTGCAGAATTTGGGAAGATGAGAGCATGCCCGACGACTGGAATACCAGCTCTATATGCCCCATCCACAAAAAAGGCGATCCTACCTCTTGCAAGAACTATAGAGGTATATCCCTGCTCAATGTCGCATACAAGATCCTGTCCAGCGTATTGTGTGAACGTCTAAAACCATTTTGCACCGCACTAATCGGCAGCTACCAGTGCGGCTTCCGGCCCGGCAAATCAACTATAGACCAAATTTTCACACTTCGACAAATCCTGGAAAAGACCAACGAGTTTCGAATCGATACACACCATCTTTTCATCGACTTCAAAGCCGCATACGGCAGCAATCATCGTGAAGGACTGTTTGGTGTGATGGCCGAATTCGGGATCCCGGTAAAACTGATCCAGTTGTGTCGCGCCACGCTAAATAAAACACGCGATGTACCGTGCAACTCGGTTCTACGACCTCGGAACCATTCGAAACATGCACCGGATTTCGGCAAGGAGATGCGCTGTCATGTGACTTCTTCAACCTGGTGCTGGAGCAGATAGTGCGACGGGCAGGCGTCAACAGGGAGGGCACTATCTTTTACAAGTCCATCCAGCTGCTAGGATACGCGGATGATATCGACATCATCGCGTATTCTCGCCGTGGCATTGTGGAAGCATTCACGGCGATTGAAGAACAGGCGAAACGAGTTGGTCTTAAGATCAATGACGACAAAACGAAGTACATGCTGTCAAGCAAAAACCAATCCGTCTCTCACCACCTGGGACAAAACATAACAATTGACAGCTACTATTTCGAGGTAGTTAAGGAGTTTGTCTACCTCGGGGCAAACGTAAATTCCACAAATGACACCACAGTGGAGATCCGGCGTAGAATCGCCCTTGGCAACCGCTGCTACTTCGGCTTGTCCAAACAACTGGGGTCAAAACTCCTCACTCGAAAGACCAAAGTCATGCTTTACAAAACGCTCATTCTGCCAGTCTTGCTGTACGGAGCCGAAAGCTGGACGATAAGCAGGACAGCGGAGCTGATTTTGGGTTCTTTCGAAAGAAAAATTCTGCGCCGGATATTTGGTCCTGTCTGTGAGGAAGGTGAATGGAGAAGATGACACAACCGCGAACTCTACGAGCTGTACCAAGATGTGGATGTAGTCTGGAAGGCAAGGATCCGTCGACTACACTGGCTCGGCCACATCGAGCGCATGGACATCAACGCTCCAGCTAAGAGGGTCTTCGACTCCGAGCCTCCTGGTTCGAGAAGAAGAGGAAGACCGAACCTCCGATATAAAGACCAAGTAATCGCGGATGTATGACATCTTGGTCTTGACAACTAGAAGCAGCGTGCCCGGGACCGTCAAGGATGGAAGGCAGCTATAGCTCAGGCTCAGATCCTCCATGGATCGCTGGCCTGATAAGTAAGTAATTAAGTAAGGACTATATTTGACATCTGTGCCAAGTTTCACATCAAAGTATTCATTAGTGTTTCAGATACTCTTCGTTTTATGAGCCGCTAGATCAGAATTTTTCGATTTTTATGTCTAAATTTAAGAATTTGCATTAAATTTTGTTTACGGAGTGGGCTTCCCGCTGCCGATTCATTGAGGACGATGCAGGAAACCTTTGGTGATGAGAGTTTTTCGAAAAAAAAAAATGCTTACAAGTGGTACAACCAGACCCTAGAAGATCAAGAACGTCTCGAAGACGAAGAGCGTCCCGAACTACCATCAACCTCAACCGACGAAGCTCAGTCCCCAAAAATCAAAGACTTGGTTCCTGCAAACCATTGATCAACAATCAGAGTTTGCTGATGATGTTGGTATTTCAAAAGGATCAGTTAATACTATTTTAAAGGATATTTTGGGCCTCAGACGCGTCAAACTTTGATTGGTAACGAAAACGTTGATTTTTTTGGAAAAGCATTGTCGCATTGAAGTGTGTGAAGCAATGCTTTCTGAGCATCAGAACAAGATGAGATGCGTTACCACGGGAGATGAGACTTGGATTTATGCTTACGACTCGGAAACAACCGATCAGGTCAGTGAATATCGTGCGATGGCCTCAAACCGCCAGACACCGACGGGGTGTATCCTGTTATGCAGCAAAAAGGTATAACTGGTCGTTGTCTTCTTCCACAACGAAGTGGACGACGCAGCTGATATGATCACAAACATTGTCCTAACTGGCATAACCACTTTTAACCCCAACAAGATAAAAAGTATTAAGCCGAAAGATAATGCGTGGTTTGACTTAAGCTGTAAAGAGGTTAATAGGTTGAGAGAGATAAGCCTTCCGAATTATAAGGCAAACACCACTGAGGAAAACCGAAAAAGACATATACAAACCAGAAATGACTGCAACTACCACATTCGAGGAGCCAAATTTTTTCACGACCAAAAACTGAGGCGTAAGATCCTACAATGTCCCCAAGGTAGCTGAAGTTTTTGGTCTTTCGTTAAAAACATCAAGAACTCCGTCTCGTCGTCTATACTCACGCTCATCCACAATGATGTTCCAGTTGTCAAACCCTCAGACAAAGCCAATCTGCCTGCTGCCCATTTCGCAGCAAACTCGCAGCTTCCTATATCATCTTTGTCACCGCCTGTTCTGGAGTATGTTAATTCCACCATGGGACAAATTTACTGCCGTACTCGTAAGGGTTCTTAAAGAACTTGACATACACAAATCCGCTGGTCCAGATGGTATTTCCCCAATAATTCTGAAGAGGTGTTCTTCTACGCTGACAAAACCACTGCGTAAGCTTTTTCACCTCTCCTACTCTTCTGGACTCTACCCGAGTAGGTGGAAAACTGCATTTGTCCAGCCCATTCCCAAAAAAGGCGAATCTTCTCTCTCCTATTACCGACCCATTGCACTAACGTCCCTTCTTTCCACTTGCACTTGATATTTCAAAAGCATTTGATAGAGTTGGGCATGAAGCTCTTTTGTCGAAAATGCGTGCATTTGGGATCGACGACTCTCTTCTTCTATGGATTAGATACTACCTTTCGAATCGTTCAATTCAAGTTGTCTTAGACGGATTCAAGTTTGACACTCACTTTGTAAATGCTGGTGTTCCTCAGGGCTCCGTTTTGTCTCCGACACTCTTTCTCATTTTTATAAATTATCTTTTGCCTGTTACTTCTAATCCAATGCACGCCTTCGCTGACACAGTACCCTTAGCTTCTCATATTCGTTCATTAGTTTACGACCCTGCACTTCGGTTGCAGATAGTGAGCGGCAGCGTATGTTAAGCTCATTAAATTCCGATATCGACAGCATCATTCAATGGGGTAAAAACAATGGAGTGGAATTGAATGCTTCCAAAACACAATGCTGTCTTCTGTCGCTAAAGCGTAACACTGACCCAATGCCATTATCCATGAATGGCACTTGTATCTCTGAAACCGACAAGCTTTCAATCCTGGGTATGTGCATCAGTGACAACCTTTGTTGGAAATATCACATATTTAGTGTCGCTACAGGTGCAAGAAATTCTTCACACCCACCGATCTGGCTATAATTTATAAGGCGTTCATTCGTCCTAAATTGGAGCTCAACGCTCATGTCGGGTCAGGGGCATCTTACACCTCTCTGCACTTACTTGACATAATACAAAATCGTGCGATAAAACTCATAGGAGATTCCAGCATCACACACTCATTACACTCGCTGGATCATCGTAGGACCTGTCTTTCATTGTTTTATCGTTATTTTCACCATAAATACTCTAATGAAATAGCCAGTTGCATTCCGCCCCTTCAAAACTTCTCCCGCGATACACGTCTCCCTCGGAATGCTCATGAATTCACCCTGAAGCCCGTTTTCGGTCGTACTGTCAAATATAGAGATTCTTTCTTCAACTGAACCACACGAATGTGGAACGTGCTCCCTTGTTCGGTCTTGCCCCCTCAATACAATATACAGACCTAAAAGACCAATGCCAATAGGCACCTCCTATCCCTCTCCCTGTTACCTTCTGCTCGCACAACGTTTAACGTTATAAGGCCTTAGCCTTGAGTACGCGTGTGTGAAAAGAATTGTCACTACTAGTCTGCCACTTTCCTACGTACCTATTCGTTGGCACACGGTGAAAGTAATCCTTATTCCCAAAATATGAAAAGAGGAATACTCACTTGCCAAGAGTTTTAGACCAATCAGTCTAACATCCTTACTGCTGAAAAGCATGGGGAGACTGGTAGAGATGCACGTGTGCAAAGTTGCCCTTCGAATATATCCTCTTTCGATGGATACGCCCTGGGCTTTTTCGTCGACATTGAGGGAGCTTTTAATTACGCAACTTTCAACAGCCTATGTAACGCTGCCAGACGGCATGGCATAGATGAAGAACTGGTCTCTGGATCAAACCAATTGACCGCTGATGCAGGCCTCGACCGGTGTTTCAAATCCGGTGTAAACAAGGACTGCCCACAAGGCGACATCCTGTCTCGGCGATTTGATCGACTCTCTGCTGGATGCTCTCAATGCCACCGGAACCTATGCTCAGGCTTATGCGGGTGGCGACATCGTCCTTCTTTCTGTCTAAAAGCACAGGCGGCGCTAAATGTGATCGATGATTGGTGTCCACGAAATGGGACGAGAAGGAGGAAAAACATTGACATAAGTCAGCTGGTGTGAAAATGCATCTCCATCCCAATATTCAAGGAACTGGGAGTCATCTTAGATAGCAAGCTTCTTTGTTCAAAGTACATATGTTGAGTAAATAATCACTAAAGGGCTGTCAGCATTCTGGCAACGCAAAGGAGCTTTGGGCAAAACATGGGGTTTATCGCTGGCAAAACTCCTCTGGATATATGTACGTGGCTATGATAAGACCTATAATCTCATATGAATCGGTTGTCTGGTGGAACAGGCTAACACGCAAACATGCCGTAGCCTCTTTCACCAAACTCCAAAGATAGGTTTATCTTAGCTGTACAGAGGCTTTCCCCAGCATCTCCAGATGCTATGATGAACCATCCACCCCTTGATGTACTTATTTGAGGGTGAGCTCTGAACGCCATGTCTTGTCTCAAGAGAAATGGCGCTGTGGTTTCACAGTCGAGTTTCCATGGAGTCAGGACTGACTCTGGCTGGATACTGAACATGGAAAGGATAATTTTCGCATTTTCCCGAATGGCTCCAGACCTGGACGGGGGTCCGCTGCTGGGGTCTTCTTTGAGCGCGAAAACATCCGACTGCACTTCTCGTTAGGAAAATATGCATCTGTCTTTCAATCAGAGATATACGCAATCCTAATGGCCATGCACTACGTTGTGAAGCTCAGGTGGAGGGGAAAAAGCGTATGCGTCTGCAGTGACATCCAACCTTCTAATTAGCTCTAAATCAGTGCACGAACTCAAGTTCTTTTTGAACAGAATGGGTAGACTAAACTCACTAAGGCGTTTATTGGTTCCAAGTCACGTTGAGATCTCAGGAAATGAGAACTCTGACGAACTCGTCAGAATGGATTCAGAGGAGAATTTATCAGGACCCGCCCTAGGCCTACCTGCGTCCACAGTAAATTCTTACATGAACAACTTGGTGTTTAATTCACACAACCGTAGGTGGAGGGATTACCCAGGATGCAAGATGACTAAGCGCGTATGCCCTGATGTCTGCAAGAAATCCGCAGCATTCCTCCTGTCTTTAAGGAGAACTAACTGCAGAAGACGAGGAAGAAGAGTTATTACGGGCCATTACACTTTTGCTAAGCATCTCTGCGTGCTCGGCATCAGTGAGACGCCTACCTATGCTGCATGTTGCGAGGAGGATGACACTTCAGAACATTTTCACTGCGACTGTCCCGCCCTTGCTCGCGCATTGTGGCGCAGCCTGGGGGCCGATGTAGTGTGCGCCGAATCTCTTAGCTCTACATCGCTGAAGCTCCTTCTCATTTTTCTCCGGAAAACGGGGAAAATACAATAATGTAAGGTGTGCGTGTGGAGTACAATGGACCAGTATTTGCGTCTGAGTACTTCAACAGAAGACTCGGAATTTCGAGAAGCTTTTCATGACAATTTTACTACTGGGGATTTTGTTAGAACACCGCTGAGGAGAAGCACCGTGAAAAACACGTTCGATGACATGGTTATTATCGGGATTCAATCCCGTGTCATCGGCGTCAGAGGCCAACACACTACCCACTACGCCACGGCGCTCTCACGCTAGACATCAAAATTGTACTAGGGGACTTCAATGCAAAGCTGGGTAAGGAAAGCATCTTTGAACGAGTCATCGGTAAACACAGCCTACACGACACTGCATCCGGTAACGGACACAGGCTGATTAACCTTGCTACGGGACGAAATCTCCTTCTAGCCAGTACATGCTTCCCGCACCTCGATATGCACATAGGCACCTGGCGGTCGCCAGATCGATCAACCACTTATTACATATATTGATCACATTGCGGTCGACGTCTGACATTCCTCCATTATTGATGATGTTCGAACATTGCGAAGCTAATATTGACTCGGACCACTATCTTGTAGCAGCCAAGATGCGCCTAAGGATATAACGAACGCAGCGGAGTTGAGTGAAAATACAATATTATGACGTCGGAAAGCTACTATCGCCAGAAACCGCTCGTGCTTTTACCGACCGCGTCACCCTTAAAGTCTCTTATACACCTCATCCCTCGACATAGTCAATAGAACAACAGTGGTGCCTTCGCAAACAAGTCCTGAAAAGCATTGCATCTGAAGTTTCGGGACTTAACGCTCAACCACGAACCACCTGGTTCGATGACGATTGCAAGAAGATTCACACAGCGAAGCAGAAGTTATCCAAAGCCTCGGTGCATAGAAGAACAAGAGCGGCTCGAATGCTCTATGAGTTAAAGAGAAGGGAGGAACATAAGCGCGCGATTAAGGACTTGGGGAGGTTTTACTGCAGCCCTGACGTTCGAAAGTTTTATCAAAAGATAAAGTGAACATGCCGAGCTTCTAAGGCAAGTAGTAGAATCGCAGTCGATGCGGAGAATATGGAAAAACCACTTCTGCAGACTGTATAATGGCGATGTTAGTCAATATATCACTGTCAGGCAGAATGATCCATTTCTTAACGACGAGGATCGCAGAGAATTCCGTCCCCCTGATCTCGACGACGTTAAGGTAGCTATATCGAAACTCAAGTCGAATAAAGCCAGACTGTCAGCTGAGCTCTTCAAAGCAGCTAGAGGTGGCCTGGTTAGGTGTCTGCACCAGCTCATCTGTAAGATATGGTCAGAAGACAGCATGCCGGAGGAATAGGGTTTCGGCATCGTTTGCCCGTTCCACAAGAGGGGAGACCGCTCTGACTACGCCAACTACAGAGGAATAAGTCTCCTTAAAATCGCCACAAATTCTTCCCTGCCATTTGTTGTGAACGCCTGAAGTCTTTTGTAAATAAGCTGATAAGTGTTTATCAGTGCGGCTTCAGACCAGGGCAGTCCACTATCGGCCACAATGAATTTCAGGTCGACACTCGCCTCCTATTTGTCGACTTCAAAGTACCATACGACAGCGTAATCAGAGACGAGCTGCCTTTGACATTCCTGCTAAACTTATCAGAATATGCAGAATGACTTTGGAGGATGCTCGCTGCGCCATCCGAATCGGTGTACACCTGACCGATAGTTTGATGTGATTTTCAGTATCGTGTTAGGAATTGTTGTGCAAAAATCAATGGTCAACACAAGAGGAACAATTTGTTTCAAATCCTCACAACTCCTCGTATGACATTGACATAATCGGATGAGCACAGCGAGATGTCAATGAGGCGTTTACGATTATTGAGACGGAGGAGGCGGAATTTAGTTTGGCAGTAAATAAGAGTAATCCTTAATATAGGCTGTCATTAGAAAAGGACGCTCACCACCGACGTTTTGGCCAGAACGGGTGTATGGCAGTGACCCGGAACAACATCAATTCCGAAATCAATCATCCCGCTCTTGTTGTACGGTGCAGAAAGAGGGACAGTATCAAAAGCGGATGAGGAAGCCCTTGGTCGTTTGGAGAGAAAGATTTTGCGTTTGATTTTTAGTCCTATAAACGCAGACGGGAGAGGGCATGGGCTCGGACATACAGGGTAAAGTTGTTGATCGCTCTCAACCTGGCGAGATGCCACCAACGATCCCTGTTTAAGTGCCCGGGTCAAGTTGACATAAGGCCTCCTCGTGGCGCCCTCTGGATAGCCTCTTCAACAACCGTTGGGAGGTGAACAAACGTATGCAGCGACAAAACCCCGACCAGTATGGCGGTTGTGCGGTGGGCTCACAATCCGCCCACTTAAAAAAAAATAAAAGTTATGAATGGATACACGGACGGATATTCGACGACGACAACGCACGAAAAGGGAACACGATTTGCGAGTATGCTCTTGGAATGTCAAAACCCTGTACACTCCCGGAGCTGCTCATAAACTAGAAGGAATCCTCACGCAGTAGAAGGCGGACATTACTGCGGTCCAGGAAATACGCTGGATAGAAAACGGTATGATGAGGAAGAAAAATTGCGTCACAAAAGGTTGCACTTACTGGGATGCGGACTTGTCATGGGAAAGCGGTTAAGGTCGAAGGTCATCGACTTTAAACCTATAAGTGATCGCCTGACTGTGATCCGCATCAGAGGCAGATTTTATAACATCAGCCTTATATGTGCACACGCCCCTATCGACGAGGCTGATGACCCTATCAAGGAGGACTTCTATGACCTCCTGGACAACGCCTATGGAGCTTGTCCGGAGTACGATGTTAAAATCGTGCTCGGGGACTTCAACGCCAAAATCGGTAAGGAGAACACCCTTGACGGAGTGATCGGAAAACACAGCCTCCACAATACAACAACAGATAACGGCTTCCGACTCACGGACTTTGCGACAGCTCGTAATGCGGTGATAAGTGGCTCAAGATTCCCTCGTAAGCGAATCCACACAGCAACCTGGCGATCTCCGGACGGTCGAACCGCCAACCAAATCGACCATGTGCTCATTGACGCAAGGCACTCGTCAAACATCCTGGATGTGCGAACATTCAGAGGGGCAAATGTCGACTCTGACCACTTCCTCGTAGCAGCAGGATTCAGAGCTCGACAGTCCAATGTCAGAAAGCTGCACCAGCCCACCATGAGGAGGTTCGACATTGGGCGCCTGAGCAGACCGGAGGTTACTAGAGTCTACAGGGAGCAGCGGAGCGAAAGACTCTACGGTATGCCTACGTCGAACACAAATACCAATAACATGTGGCTGCATTGCCGCTCAGCCATTCAGGAAGTAGCCGAAACCACCTTAGGATACCCACTTCCCCGTCAAGAAACCCATGATATGATGGCGAGTGTGAGCAGAAAAAGGCAGCAACCGACGAGGCGTACCAAAAAGCGCTGCAGAGGAAAACCAGGGTAGCGCAAGAAGAGTACCGAGCCAGAAGAAGGGAGGAGAAAAAGCTGCTGCGACAAAAGAAAAGAGTCTTCGCAGCCTCCCAGCTCAAGGATATCGAGGAGTCTAGGGATAAACATAAAATACGAGCCTTTTACAAGAAAGCCAAAGGCCTTGCAGGAGACTTCAAAATGGGCACCCTGGCTCTTCGAAACTGCGAGGGTAATCTTGTCACCGACCCGCAGGGAACAGTGGATGTATTTAAGCAGCATTTCCAGCAGCTGCTTAACGAGCATGACCAAGAGAGAGTGGTACGGACCGAGGAAATCCCAACTCCAGCCGCTGAAGTAGTCCTCCCACCCAGCATAGAAGAAGTCGGCACAGCTATTCAGAAGCTGAAGAACAACAAGGCCGCAGGCTCAGATGGCTTGCCATCAGAGCTCTTCAAGGCTGGCGGCGATGTTCTGGTAGGGAGCATGCACCAGATCATCTGCAGAATTTGGGAAGATGAGAGCATGCCCGACGACTGGAATACCAGCTCTATATGCCCCATCCACAAAAAAGGCGATCCTACCTCTTGCAAGAACTATAGAGGTATATCCCTGCTCAATGTCGCATACAAGATCCTGTCCAGCGTATTGTGTGAACGTCTAAAACCATTTTGCACCGCACTAATCGGCAGCTACCAGTGCGGCTTCCGGCCCGGCAAATCAACTATAGACCAAATTTTCACACTTCGACAAATCCTGGAAAAGACCAACGAGTTTCGAATCGATACACACCATCTTTTCATCGACTTCAAAGCCGCATACGGCAGCAATCATCGTGAAGGACTGTTTGGTGTGATGGCCGAATTCGGGATCCCGGTAAAACTGATCCAGTTGTGTCGCGCCACGCTAAATAAAACACGCGATGTACCGTGCAACTCGGTTCTACGACCTCGGAACCATTCGAAACATGCACCGGATTTCGGCAAGGAGATGCGCTGTCATGTGACTTCTTCAACCTGGTGCTGGAGCAGATAGTGCGACGGGCAGGCGTCAACAGGGAGGGCACTATCTTTTACAAGTCCATCCAGCTGCTAGGATACGCGGATGATATCGACATCATCGCGTATTCTCGCCGTGGCATTGTGGAAGCATTCACGGCGATTGAAGAACAGGCGAAACGAGTTGGTCTTAAGATCAATGACGACAAAACGAAGTACATGCTGTCAAGCAAAAACCAATCCGTCTCTCACCACCTGGGACAAAACATAACAATTGACAGCTACTATTTCGAGGTAGTTAAGGAGTTTGTCTACCTCGGGGCAAACGTAAATTCCACAAATGACACCACAGTGGAGATCCGGCGTAGAATCGCCCTTGGCAACCGCTGCTACTTCGGCTTGTCCAAACAACTGGGGTCAAAACTCCTCACTCGAAAGACCAAAGTCATGCTTTACAAAACGCTCATTCTGCCAGTCTTGCTGTACGGAGCCGAAAGCTGGACGATAAGCAGGACAGCGGAGCTGATTTTGGGTTCTTTCGAAAGAAAAATTCTGCGCCGGATATTTGGTCCTGTCTGTGAGGAAGGTGAATGGAGAAGATGACACAACCGCGAACTCTACGAGCTGTACCAAGATGTGGATGTAGTCTGGAAGGCAAGGATCCGTCGACTACACTGGCTCGGCCACATCGAGCGCATGGACATCAACGCTCCAGCTAAGAGGGTCTTCGACTCCGAGCCTCCTGGTTCGAGAAGAAGAGGAAGACCGAACCTCCGATATAAAGACCAAGTAATCGCGGATGTATGACATCTTGGTCTTGACAACTAGAAGCAGCGTGCCCGGGACCGTCAAGGATGGAAGGCAGCTATAGCTCAGGCTCAGATCCTCCATGGATCGCTGGCCTGATAAGTAAGTAATTAAGTAAGGACTATATTTGACATCTGTGCCAAGTTTCACATCAAAGTATTCATTAGTGTTTCAGATACTCTTCGTTTTATGAGCCGCTAGATCAGAATTTTTCGATTTTTATGTCTAAATTTAAGAATTTGCATTAAATTTTGTTTACGGAGTGGGCTTCCCGCTGCCGATTCATTGAGGACGATGCAGGAAACCTTTGGTGATGAGAGTTTTTCGAAAAAAAAAAATGCTTACAAGTGGTACAACCAGACCCTAGAAGATCAAGAACGTCTCGAAGACGAAGAGCGTCCCGAACTACCATCAACCTCAACCGACGAAGCTCAGTCCCCAAAAATCAAAGACTTGGTTCCTGCAAACCATTGATCAACAATCAGAGTTTGCTGATGATGTTGGTATTTCAAAAGGATCAGTTAATACTATTTTAAAGGATATTTTGGGCCTCAGACGCGTCAAACTTTGATTGGTAACGAAAACGTTGATTTTTTTGGAAAAGCATTGTCGCATTGAAGTGTGTGAAGCAATGCTTTCTGAGCATCAGAACAAGATGAGATGCGTTACCACGGGAGATGAGACTTGGATTTATGCTTACGACTCGGAAACAACCGATCAGGTCAGTGAATATCGTGCGATGGCCTCAAACCGCCAGACACCGACGGGGTGTATCCTGTTATGCAGCAAAAAGGTATAACTGGTCGTTGTCTTCTTCCACAACGAAGTGGACGACGCAGCTGATATGATCACAAACATTGTCCTAACTGGCATAACCACTTTTAACCCCAACAAGATAAAAAGTATTAAGCCGAAAGATAATGCGTGGTTTGACTTAAGCTGTAAAGAGGTTAATAGGTTGAGAGAGATAAGCCTTCCGAATTATAAGGCAAACACCACTGAGGAAAACCGAAAAAGACATATACAAACTAGAAATGACTGCAACTACCACATTCGAGGAGCCAAATTTTTTCACGACCAAAAACTGAGGCGTAAGATCCTACAATGTCCCCAAGGTAGCTGAAGTTTTTGGTCTTTCGTTAAAAACATCAAGAACTCCGTCTCGTCGTCTATACTCACGCTCATCCACAATGATGTTCCAGTTGTCAAACCCTCAGACAAAGCCAATCTGCCTGCTGCCCATTTCGCAGCAAACTCGCAGCTTCCTATATCATCTTTGTCACCGCCTGTTCTGGAGTATGTTAATTCCACCATGGGACAAATTTACTGCCGTACTCGTAAGAGTTCTTAAAGAACTTGACATACACAAATCCGCTGGTCCAGATGGTATTTCCCCAATAATTCTGAAGAGGTGTTCTTCTACGCTGACAAAACCACTGCGTAAGCTTTTTCACCTCTCCTACTCTTCTGGACTCTACCCGAGTAGGTGGAAAACTGCATTTGTCCAGCCCATTCCCAAAAAAGGCGAATCTTCTCTCTCCTATTACCGACCCATTGCACTAACGTCCCTTCTTTCCACTTGCACTTGATATTTCAAAAGCATTTGATAGAGTTGGGCATGAAGCTCTTTTGTCGAAAATGCGTGCATTTGGGATCGACGACTCTCTTCTTCTATGGATTAGATACTACCTTTCGAATCGTTCAATTCAAGTTGTCTTAGACGGATTCAAGTTTGACACTCACTTTGTAAATGCTGGTGTTCCTCAGGGCTCCGTTTTGTCTCCGACACTCTTTCTCATTTTTATAAATTATCTTTTGCCTGTTACTTCTAATCCAATGCACGCCTTCGCTGACACAGTACCCTTAGCTTCTCATATTCGTTCATTAGTTTACGACCCTGCACTTCGGTTGCAGATAGTGAGCGGCAGCGTATGTTAAGCTCATTAAATTCCGATATCGACAGCATCATTCAATGGGGTAAAAACAATGGAGTGGAATTGAATGCTTCCAAAACACAATGCTGTCTTCTGTCGCTAAAGCGTAACACTGACCCAATGCCATTATCCATGAATGGCACTTGTATCTCTGAAACCGACAAGCTTTCAATCCTGGGTATGTGCATCAGTGACAACCTTTGTTGGAAATATCACATATTTAGTGTCGCTACAGGTGCAAGAAATTCTTCACACCCACCGATCTGGCTATAATTTATAAGGCGTTCATTCGTCCTAAATTGGAGCTCAACGCTCATGTCGGGTCAGGGGCATCTTACACCTCTCTGCACTTACTTGACATAATACAAAATCGTGCGATAAAACTCATAGGAGATTCCAGCATCACACACTCATTACACTCGCTGGATCATCGTAGGACCTGTCTTTCATTGTTTTATCGTTATTTTCACCATAAATACTCTAATGAAATAGCCAGTTGCATTCCGCCCCTTCAAAACTTCTCCCGCGATACACGTCTCCCTCGGAATGCTCATGAATTCACCCTGAAGCCCGTTTTCGGTCGTACTGTCAAATATAGAGATTCTTTCTTCAACTGAACCACACGAATGTGGAACGTGCTCCCTTGTTCGGTCTTGCCCCCTCAATACAATATACAGACCTAAAAGACCAATGCCAATAGGCACCTCCTATCCCTCTCCCTGTTACCTTCTGCTCGCACAACGTTTAACGTTATAAGGCCTTAGCCTTGAGTACGCGTGTGTGAAAAGAATTGTCACTACTAGTCTGCCACTTTCCTACGTACCTATTCGTTGGCACACGGTGAAAGTAATCCTTATTCCCAAAATATGAAAAGAGGAATACTCACTTGCCAAGAGTTTTAGACCAATCAGTCTAACATCCTTACTGCTGAAAAGCATGGGGAGACTGGTAGAGATGCACGTGTGCAAAGTTGCCCTTCGAATATATCCTCTTTCGATGGATACGCCCTGGGCTTTTTCGTCGACATTGAGGGAGCTTTTAATTACGCAACTTTCAACAGCCTATGTAACGCTGCCAGACGGCATGGCATAGATGAAGAACTGGTCTCTGGATCAAACCAATTGACCGCTGATGCAGGCCTCGACCGGTGTTTCAAATCCGGTGTAAACAAGGACTGCCCACAAGGCGACATCCTGTCTCGGCGATTTGATCGACTCTCTGCTGGATGCTCTCAATGCCACCGGAACCTATGCTCAGGCTTATGCGGGTGGCGACATCGTCCTTCTTTCTGTCTAAAAGCACAGGCGGCGCTAAATGTGATCGATGATTGGTGTCCACGAAATGGGACGAGAAGGAGGAAAAACATTGACATAAGTCAGCTGGTGTGAAAATGCATCTCCATCCCAATATTCAAGGAACTGGGAGTCATCTTAGATAGCAAGCTTCTTTGTTCAAAGTACATATGTTGAGTAAATAATCACTAAAGGGCTGTCAGCATTCTGGCAACGCAAAGGAGCTTTGGGCAAAACATGGGGTTTATCGCTGGCAAAACTCCTCTGGATATATGTACGTGGCTATGATAAGACCTATAATCTCATATGAATCGGTTGTCTGGTGGAACAGGCTAACACGCAAACATGCCGTAGCCTCTTTCACCAAACTCCAAAGATAGGTTTATCTTAGCTGTACAGAGGCTTTCCCCAGCATCTCCAGATGCTATGATGAACCATCCACCCCTTGATGTACTTATTTGAGGGTGAGCTCTGAACGCCATGTCTTGTCTCAAGAGAAATGGCGCTGTGGTTTCACAGTCGAGTTTCCATGGAGTCAGGACTGACTCTGGCTGGATACTGAACATGGAAAGGATAATTTTCGCATTTTCCCGAATGGCTCCAGACCTGGACGGGGGTCCGCTGCTGGGGTCTTCTTTGAGCGCGAAAACATCCGACTGCACTTCTCGTTAGGAAAATATGCATCTGTCTTTCAATCAGAGATATACGCAATCCTAATGGCCATGCACTACGTTGTGAAGCTCAGGTGGAGGGGAAAAAGCGTATGCGTCTGCAGTGACATCCAACCTTCTAATTAGCTCTAAATCAGTGCACGAACTCAAGTTCTTTTTGAACAGAATGGGTAGACTAAACTCACTAAGGCGTTTATTGGTTCCAAGTCACGTTGAGATCTCAGGAAATGAGAACTCTGACGAACTCGTCAGAATGGATTCAGAGGAGAATTTATCAGGACCCGCCCTAGGCCTACCTGCGTCCACAGTAAATTCTTACATGAACAACTTGGTGTTTAATTCACACAACCGTAGGTGGAGGGATTACCCAGGATGCAAGATGACTAAGCGCGTATGCCCTGATGTCTGCAAGAAATCCGCAGCATTCCTCCTGTCTTTAAGGAGAACTAACTGCAGAAGACGAGGAAGAAGAGTTATTACGGGCCATTACACTTTTGCTAAGCATCTCTGCGTGCTCGGCATCAGTGAGACGCCTACCTATGCTGCATGTTGCGAGGAGGATGACACTTCAGAACATTTTCACTGCGACTGTCCCGCCCTTGCTCGCGCATTGTGGCGCAGCCTGGGGGCCGATGTAGTGTGCGCCGAATCTCTTAGCTCTACATCGCTGAAGCTCCTTCTCATTTTTCTCCGGAAAACGGGGAAAATACAATAATGTAAGGTGTGCGTGTGGAGTACAATGGACCAGTATTTGCGTCTGAGTACTTCAACAGAAGACTCGGAATTTCGAGAAGCTTTTCATGACAATTTTACTACTGGGGATTTTGTTAGAACACCGCTGAGGAGAAGCACCGTGAAAAACACGTTCGATGACATGGTTATTATCGGGATTCAATCCCGTGTCATCGGCGTCAGAGGCCAACACACTACCCACTACGCCACGGCGCTCTCACGCTAGACATCAAAATTGTACTAGGGGACTTCAATGCAAAGCTGGGTAAGGAAAGCATCTTTGAACGAGTCATCGGTAAACACAGCCTACACGACACTGCATCCGGTAACGGACACAGGCTGATTAACCTTGCTACGGGACGAAATCTCCTTCTAGCCAGTACATGCTTCCCGCACCTCGATATGCACATAGGCACCTGGCGGTCGCCAGATCGATCAACCACTTATTACATATATTGATCACATTGCGGTCGACGTCTGACATTCCTCCATTATTGATGATGTTCGAACATTGCGAAGCTAATATTGACTCGGACCACTATCTTGTAGCAGCCAAGATGCGCCTAAGGATATAACGAACGCAGCGGAGTTGAGTGAAAATACAATATTATGACGTCGGAAAGCTACTATCGCCAGAAACCGCTCGTGCTTTTACCGACCGCGTCACCCTTAAAGTCTCTTATACACCTCATCCCTCGACATAGTCAATAGAACAACAGTGGTGCCTTCGCAAACAAGTCCTGAAAAGCATTGCATCTGAAGTTTCGGGACTTAACGCTCAACCACGAACCACCTGGTTCGATGACGATTGCAAGAAGATTCACACAGCGAAGCAGAAGTTATCCAAAGCCTCGGTGCATAGAAGAACAAGAGCGGCTCGAAAGCCCTATGAGTTAAAGAGAAGGGAGGAACATAAGCGCGCGATTAAGGACTTGGGGAGGTCTTAGTGCAGCCCTGACGTTCGAAAGTTTTATCAAAAGATAAAGTGAACATGCCGAGCTTCTAAAGCATATAGTAGAATCACAGTCGATGCGGAGAATATGGCAAAACCACTTCTGCAGACTGTATAATGGCGATGTTACTCAATATATCACTGTCAGGCAGAATGATCTATTTCTTAACGACGAAGATCGCAGAGAATTCCGTCCCCCTGATCTCGACGTCGTTAAGGTCGCTATATCGAAACTCAAGTCGAATAAAGCCAGACTGTCAGCTGAGCTCTTCAAAGCAGCTAGAGGTGACCTGGTTAGGTCACCTTTTGTAAGTAAGCTGATAGGTCTTTATCAGTGTGGCTTCAGGCCAGGGAAGTCCACTATAGGCCGAATCTTCAGACTACGGCAGATCCTGAAAAAAAAACGATGAATTTCAGGTCGACACTCGTCCCCTATTTGTCGACTTCAAAGTAGCATACGACAGCGTAATCAGAGACGAGCTGCCTTTGACATTCCTGCTAAACTTATCAGAATATGCAGAATGACTTTGGAGGATGCTCGCTGCGCCATCCGAATCGGTGTACACCTGACCGATAGTTTGATGTGATTTTCAGTATCGTGTTAGGAATTGTTGTGCAAAAATCAATGGTCAACACAAGAGGAACAATTTGTTTCAAATCCTCACAACTCCTCGTATGACATTGACATAATCGGATGAGCACAGCGAGATGTCAATGAGGCGTTTACGATTATTGAGACGGAGGAGGCGGAATTTAGTTTGGCAGTAAATAAGAGTAAACCTTAATATAGGCTGTCATTAGAAAAGGACGCTCACCACCGACGTTGTGGCCAGAACGTTTGTATGGCAGTGACCTGGAACAACATCAATTCCGAAATCAATCATCCCGCTCTTGTTGTTCGGCGCAAAAAGAGGGACAGCATCAAAAGCGGATGTGGAAGTCCTTGGTCATTTTGAAAGAGAGATTTTGCGTGTGATTTTCGGTCCTATAAATGCAGACGGGGGATGGAGGAAAAGTTTCAACCACTAGCTTTGCGCGCTGTACAGCAACGTGAGTTTAGTCAGGCGTCTACGGATTCAGCGCCTAAGATGGCTAGGCCACGAAGTGCGAATGGACACCACAGCTCCAGCCCGATGAGTCTTTGAATCCAACCCCACGGGACGAAGAAACAGAGGACGGCCGCATCCACAGGTGGAAGGGGACCTCAGCCAACTTGGTGTGTGGCAATGGAAAAGACTAGCAAAACGTCATGTTGGTTGAGGTTTACCCCGAACTCTAGCGCCCGATAAGAAGAAGAAGAAGAACACATATGAACACAGACCACAATTAGGTGTGTGAGATTTCGTGTATTCGTATTTCGTCGAGATTAATTTCCCAAAACGTAATGATTCCATTCCATTGGATAGTTAATTTCCCATAGCCATTCAAGATATTGGCAAACGCTACCATACGTCTACTCTAAAAAAGATTTACGAAATAATTTGTTCATTTGATAGTTATCTTATTCGAATCTAGATGTTTGCTCCGATGAGCGTAGTATACTTCTGAATAATGAAGTTTGGGATTTAATTCGTTTTTTATGCCTACCAAGATGTCGGACTCCCTCCAATCTCCATTACGACGAATGCGGCAACATAATGCCCTCATCGCCGTACAAATGCTTCTAGACTACCAAAAGAAACCAAAAAAAAAACAAAATACATTCACTGACCTTCAAATTTCAATCTACTCTCCAAACCCAACACAAAATCAATAAAAGCAAAATAAAAACACAAATGTAACGCTTACCGTTAAGCCGCCTCATATGGCATCTCATGAATATGTCTTCAGAGTCACTGCGTCATCACTAGACATCGTTACGAATATGAAATTTCCAATTTGAATAAATCCTACCACCACCGGTCCAAAATACAAAATTCATTGAAACAAGACGACAAACGACGATTAGGCACATTTTTGGCGCGCGTGCATTCCGCCGAAAACGGAGAAAGCGCCCCAAGGAAACTGTGGGCGTTGTTGCCGGTTTTTGTTTTGTGTCATTTTTATTTTGAACGTTAAAGCTCTGCATAAATTTGGAATCGCGAAGATCTGGAATAATGTGAAAAATTATCAAAACTCATTGCGTAATAAATCGCATTACAGCGCCCCTGGCAGTTTAGAAACGTCGATGAAATGGATAGAAGTGAAACGAAGATGTTTATGGATTTAACGGTAACCTATTCGAAAATGCGTTGTTTTACGAAGCGCTCATAATTGGGTTTTTTCCCGTTTCCTAGATTCCGCGTGCGTAAATTACTTGAATATTTATGAGGAAGGGCTGAAGTATGTCAGACAGGTGAACATGCGATTGTGAATAGCGATAAGAAAAGCCATGCGCAGATGCGCAGCTGCGTACAATTGTTAACAAACGTGTGGTGTAATGGTTTACTGGAAAATTTTTCAATGAATTTTCATTAGACCAAAAATATCGGTTACGTAACGTTGGATGAAATACTATCAATTGGTGGTATGTTGTTGTTTGAAACTTTCGTTAATTAACCTTTCCGCCAACGATGAAAAGTGGCAACAGTGAACATGAAAAAGAGTTAAGGAAATAAGATAGCTATTTGGCTCAACGTATCACTTACTTACTTACTTACATAGGTGGCGCTACAGTCCGTGGTGAACCTGGGCCTCAACCAACAAGCGTCTCCAGCTGGCACGGTCTTTGGCCAGCTGTTTCCAGCGCCGCGCGCCCAGTTGGTTAAGGTCCCCTTCCAGCTGCGTGCGCCACCGTTGATGCGGCCGTCTTCTGCCGCACCTTCCTTCCGGGGTAGATACAAGGACTCTTCGGGTCGGAGCAGTATTTTCCATGCGCTCTACATGGCCTAGACACCTTAAACGCTGTATCCGCAGACGTCGTACCAGGCCGATGTCGCTGTACAACCCGTACAGTTCTTCATTATATCTTCTCTTCCATACACCGTTTGAACTAACGGGACCGTAGATAGTGCGCAGAATTTTCCTCTCGAAACGTCCAAGGGCATCTTCATCCGCTTTTGTTAAGGTCCAAGCCTCTACGCCCTAATGGAGGACTGGGATGATTAAGGTCTTATGTAGTGTCACCTTGGTTTTCCGAGAGAGGGCTCTACTTCTCAATTGCCTCTTGAGCCCAAAGGAACAGCGATTGGCAAGAGTGATTCTGCGTTTTATCTCAGCGCTGGTGTTGTTGTCGCTGGTCATCAGTGAGCCAAGGTAGACGAATTCCTTGACCACTTCAAAGTTATATCCGCCCATGGTGACACTCTGGCCAATTCATCGGCATTTGGTTTCACCCTCATTAACCTTGAGACCCATCTTAGCTGCTTTTACCTCAATGCTTACAAAGGCCTCGCTGTGTCCGTCCAATCACGTCAATGTCATCGGCGTACGCAAGCAACTGCGTAGACTTGAAATAAATCGTACCTCTTGTGTTGGCCAGTGACTCTTGCACGATCTTCTCAAGCACGATGTTGAAAAAGTTGCATGACAGCGCGTCACTTTGCCTAAATCCATTTTTAACATCAAAGGTCTCGGTTACCGACCTTAATGGAGCAGCGAGGATTCTCCATTGTCATCCTGCACAGTCGGACGAGTTTGGCAGGGATGTTAAAACTAGACATGGCTTTGTTTAGCTTATCTCTATACACGCTGTCATATGCAGCCTTGAAATCGACGAAGAGGTGGTGAGTGTCGATTTGGTTTTCCTGGGTCTTCTCCAAGATCTGCCGTAGCGTAAATATTTGGTCTATTGACCACACTGATAAGAGCCGATCAGGTTATCCACAAACGGTTCCAGGCGTTCACACAATACGGCAGAGAAGATCTTGTATGCGATGTTAAGGAGACTTATTCCCCTATAGTTGGCGCAGTTATAGGGGTCTCCTTTCTTATGGACAGGGCAAACGATGCTGAGGTTCCATTCGTCGGGCATGCTTTCCTCCGACCATACCTTGCAAATGAGATGGTGCATGCACCTTACCAGCTCATCTCCAGCCGCTTTAAGATGCTCAGCAGACAGGCCGTCTGCGCCCTCGGCTTTATTAGACTTAAGTCTTGATATCGCTATTTTGACTTCGTCTAGGTCGGGTGGACCGAATTCTGTTACATCGTCGTCCATTACGAATGGTTCGTTCTGCCTGACAGCGGTATCTTGTCTGTCATCGCCGTTATACAGTCTGCAGAAGTGGTCTTTCCAAATCCTCAGCATCGACTGCGGGTCGTAATTTTTCATCCTTCTTTTGCCTGGTCCCTCCCATCGCACTTTATTGAGTGCGGTTATATGTATCTGGACCTCAAATTCCAGGTGCAGACTCTCAAGTCCGTTAGTCGTTTGCAGGGGTCGTCAGCTTTGTATCCGTCCGTATCCGAGGCTTGTTTTCGTTTCAGAATATGTAGGTTTTTACGTGATAGGGATGATACCCCTAAGCACAACCCCCAACCTGGAGGGCCAGGTTCCTTTTTCCCCAGGAACAAGGGGTTGGGTCGCTGCACACATTGGTTCACTACCTGGCGGGTGCCAGAGTAGCTATCTAGGGGGGGCCACGCGGAAGCTGTGTGTCAACTTGGATTGAGCAGGGACAGAGATCGAAGCTGGCGTTTGCCATGTTAAACGCGATCAGCTTCTTTGCTCTGTTAGCTCGCTCCCTCCCCCCTCAATATATCACTAGTTCATCGTTATCTATATTTTTGTGCAATTTCGCATAATAACATTTGACTCAACATACTTTGCCCAAGAATCTTGCTGTCTAAGATAGATTCAGATACTTAGCTTCCTTGGATATCGGGCTGAGGATGTATTTTAGCACCAGCTGAGTCATGCCAAACTTTTTCCTCCTTCTCGTGAAGAGAACAACATCGGTCTTAAGAGGATTAACCGACAGCCTATTTCGTGTACACCAATCATCGATCAGGTTTAGCGCAGCCTGTGCTTTTAGACACAGGCCCCCCGGCAAGGACTGGGCATAGATTGAGGAAGTATTGAGAGCATAAGGCAGGAAGTCGACCACTATGCATCATAACAGCGGAGACAGGACCCCGACTTTCGGGCAGCCCCTGATTACGTCGGATTTGACACATTAATCGAGGCCTACATCAGCTGTTAATGTCCTATGCACACGCATTGCTTTGATGTACGCCGGCTTGTCTGGCGTTGCCTTTGTTAATTTATGCAGGCACGTTCCTTAGGTTTAATCTATGTCAGCCTTCTTGGCATCTTAAAAGGTAAACGACTGGGTATTATCATATTCTCGATGCGACAAATAAAGCATTGGAGTATGGGATTCCTTGGGTATGTTTATGTTGGATATAAACCAAAGTCCGAACGTCAAATATATTCACATACCAACGTTGGGGTAGTTGAAAACCAAGGCTGCTTCATTGACTCCAGTTACTTTGATTACTTCATTCCCCAAAATTGCTCACAACAAAAGCTCATCTCCCCAAGGGCTAAGAGGGAAAAGAGGTCAATTTTCCATATTTCGTCAACCAGATAGGTAGGTAGGTAGGTTCGTAACCTTCGCAGAATGGAGAAGAATACACATAGGCCAGAGAGACCCGTTGTGCTGCTACGAAGGGGCTTATCCCCCTATTCATGGAGCCACTTAGTGCTTCTTAAGAAGGTCAGATATCCCTACTTGCTGAGCATTTCTCAGGTCGTTAAGGAAGTAGGATTCTAGGTATCGTTTCCTGATTGTGTGGAATGCCGGGCAGGCGCGGAGAAGGTGGCTGGTGGAATCGACCTCCTCTTCGTCTAGGCAGCTTCTGCAAAAATCATTTAGAACTTGTCCGAGTTTTTGCGCGTGACTGCCAATGAGGCAGTGACCGGGGATGACACAAATGATTTTATAGATGTCAGTTCTTTTTAGGGAGATTATGATGTTAATGAGGCAGGTGTGTCCCTGGGTCCATCCCAGGTTCGTCTCAGCCCTGGCGAAATTTATGAGATTATGTTTAATGGTTGCACGGGGTATTCCCTCACATGCCATGATTGATTGTTGCGTCGTTCCTTGTCTGGCGAGTGTGTCGGCTCTTTCGTTACCTGGGATGTCGTTGCGTACTGGTACCCATAGAAATTGTATGTTAAACTGTTCGGCCATCTCGTTAAAAGATAGGCGCCAGTCGAGGCTTGTTTTTGAGAATTTCGGATATCCGCAGTGGATACCATGTTACACTTCCAAGACAGAACCTCCTTTATTGCCAACAGCTCCACCTGAAAAACGCTGCAGTGATCTGGTAGTCTTAGAGCTTTGTTCAGCTTTAGTTCTTTGCAGAATACTCCACTACCCAATCCGTCTTTGGTTTTTGACCCGTCAGTGTATAAATCCACGCAGTTCCTGCGAGGTTGCGTTTGGCGGGTCCAGTTCTGTCTGCCCGGGTAAGTTATCCCAAGGTTCCTCTCAAAGACTGTGGTGGGTTCTATGTGGTCCGAGTTTTCCGACATAGCTTTCATGTTGTTCAGGATGGAGGAGTGGCTAATGATATAGCTCGTCCATTTTGAGTTGGCTTTTAGTCTTATTGCCATGTATGTGGCAATTTGCTTGCCGAGTATATTGAGTGGTAAAAGGTGAAATATCATGTTAAGCGGTGCCGTTGGGGTGGAAAACCTAAGAGCCCCGGTGATGCACATACATACATACATGTTAGCCTTTGTACCTTCTCGAGTTGTTTGTGGTTTTGTCCAGTGTAGTCCACCAGACTGTCACTCGATTCATTAGTATGGGTCTAACGACCGTAATGTAGAGCCATAGGCTGATCTTGGGGTTGAGTCCCCACTGTAGAGAGCTATAGTTGCTTTTTTGCTCTCTCGCTTGTGTTCTTCATGCAGGTTAGTGTCCTGTCTAGTACAATACCAAGGTATTTGGCACTGGAGGAATAGGTTAACCTCCAGTAAAGTGACTGGGCAGGTTTTCTGGAATTTGTTGCTTTCTGGTGAATAGCACAAGCTCCGTCTTCTGGGGATTTACCCTGAGCCCATTGCTTTGTGTCCATTTGCATATTATGGAGAATGCTGTTTGCACACGGTCTTTCAGTGTGGCTAGGTATTTGCCTGAAATAGAAATGGCAACGTCATCAGCCTAGGCAATAACGTACAGGCCTTCATTCTCCAGTTTGATTAGTAGTTCATTTGCTACTACATTCCAGATAAGAGGTGAGAGGACCCCCCTTGCGGGGTTACCCCACAAGGTTGCTTGGCTTCCCCATTTAGAGTGGATTTTGCGTGTTAATAGTAACTCACTCATCAACTCTATGAGAGCCCTCTCCACCTTTAGCTTTCCTAGCCCTTCTATTATTGCTTTCGGAGTGACGTTGTTGAATGCGCCCTCTATGTCTAGGAAGGTTGTTAAGGTATATTCTTTAAGATGGACTGATCTGTCGATTTTCGTCACTAGTGTGTTCAAGGCTGTTTCGACAGATCTACCCTTAATGTAGGCGTGCTGTGCCTTAGAGATTAGGGAAGGAATAAAGCTGTGGCATATATGTAAGTCTATCGGCCTTTTCAAGGTTTTTAATGCAAAAAATTATAGACAAATAGGCCTTCGATCCTTAGGGGTAGTGTAAGAGTTCTTGCCAACTTTGGGGACGAAGATTACACTTGCGCACTTCCGCGTTTCTGAATTGTGACTGCAAGCTAGACATCCTTTAAATATAGTCTCTAGCCACGGTATTGTCCATTCTAAAGTTTGTGTAAGCTCGACAGGGTAAATTCCATCCGGTCCTGGCGATTTATACGGCTTGAAGCTTTTAACGCTCACATAATTTTCTCTCTGGAGATTATGTGATCGTACAGTCCCTCTATCGCAGAGGAGAGATGACTTCCTCGCGGTTGCACTGAGTCTTGCGATCCATGGCAGCCTGGGAAGTGCATGTTGAAGAGAAGGCTAAGTGTTTCTTCTGTAGACGTTGTCCAAACTCCGTTTGTTATAAGGCAACTCGGAGTTAGTGAATCTTTCGAGAGCATTTTTCTCAGTCTGGAGGCGTCGGGAGGCTTCCTTTGTTCTTTCCTCAGAGTTTGCTTGTACACTCTGAGCAATTCTTTGTATATGCTTCAGTCTCTGTTGTTTTTTTGTTAGAACCGTGAATGCTATGTTAAAAACCAGATAGCGGTGGTCTGAGAAGGAGTGTGGGATGATATTTTCCTGAGCTATATATGATGACACAGCCATGTCATCGAACGTGTTTTTCACGGTGTTTCTCCTCAGCGGGGTTCTGACAAAACCCCCTGTAGTAAAATTGTCATGAAAAGCTTCTCGAAATTCGCCGTTCGGAACCGGCAATAAAACTGTAGGTCCTTTTCACCTATGTGAAAATGAAATCACACACAACATGGGTGATTGAGAGAAGCTCGGCTCAGGTTCTTCATGGACTGTAACGCCAACAGACATACATACATATATGATGAGGTTATCCATAATTTGTCCCTGGATGATTGTACTGTAATCACTTTGGTGTCAGGGGAGCTGTTATTTGGAAGAAGGTAAGCTTTCATAGTTTTATTTGTAGGTATGCAAGTGCGGGGTTTACCTTCGTTTTGTGGTCTGAATACGTTATAGGCTGGAGTCCTTAGTCCGCGAGCCTTGTAGTCCAAGGTGTACCCAAGGTTCTCGGATTAGGACTATGTCTTCTTCTCCTTTAGGTAGCCCGAGAAGGAGACTTGCGGTTGCCGCTTTTGAGTGATGGAGGTTAATTTGAATTAATCTCAGCATCAGAGCTGCTATCAATCCTATTAGCCTCCACCACGGTGCTGTTGAGGTCTTTTAGGTCTAGAAGAAGATCATCTTCCATTGGCGACCTGGTTGAATAGTCCTCACTACCGGTGTCTAGCCGTGACTCCTTGGACCCTTTGTCGACCAGCGTTGTTGCTTCTTCCGTCGCAGGACCCTTTCCCTTTTGATCTGGGTGCTAGCCAGGTCATCGCTGCCGGATAGTGGCATTTCCTCATTCTTTTCATAAATATTCAGTTTGGCTTTTTAAAAGCCAAACATTATTTGATAATCGCATTGGGCCAGAGGTTCCAGGGCTTCACAGTTTATTGCAATAATTGCCTGTCTCGACCTGTCTATCCTTTCCTCCAGCTTCACGACTTTCCAATCTCCTGTTGGGAGATTGGGGTTACAATAGTGATAGTCTCAACAATTTCGAGGGGATTGTCTGGTGCCAGCGGGAGACAGCATCTTGCCCGTGGTCGCTTAGTGATCTGGTCCTTAGTTACGACCTTGGGCCTAGCTGCCTCCCTTCTTCTCTTCTTAACAGGCACTAAAGTTCGGGGTAAACCTGGGCCTCAACCAACATACCTCTCCAACTAGCATGGTCTTTTGCTAGCCTTTCCCATTGCCGCACACCCAGTTGGCTGAGGTCCCCTTCCACCTGTGTGGGTCGTCTTAAGTGCGGCCGTCCTCTGTTTCTTCATCCCTCAGGGTTGAATTCAAAGACTCTCCGGGCTGGAGCTGTGGTGTCCATTCGCTTTACATGGCCTAGCCATCTTAAAGTAAAGTCAAGTAAAGCCCGTAAAGTTCGTGGTTGAATCTTTTCCTCCATCCCCCGTCTACGTTTATAGGCCCGAAAATCACGCGCGAAACCTTTCTCTCGAACCGACCAAGCTACCAAGCTTTCGTCTGCAAAGCTTAACAGCTTTATCCTGTCTTGGTACCATCCAGCGTCGTCGCAGATGGGCGGTGGTGTAGGGTTCTTCCTTGCTATTTTTACGAAGTTTGCCGATAGTGCTTGATCGACATACTTCCATTTGTCAGTCGTCATTTTGCCATCCGGTTCGCTATCATCAATAATTGCGGCCGTTAGGCATCCTCTCGCAACCTTACCGAAAGGCTTTAACAACTTGGCCAGTACTCCCAGCCTAGCCTTCTTAGCCTCCCGTTTCGGTTCCTCGAGGGACGATCTGGACCTCTTGGCTTTATCTTTATCTTGGGCCTGGATTCCTGTAGCCCAGGCGATGGACCCTTTAGCTTTCTCCGGTAGGTCGGTTTTATGGCCCCATCAATTTAGAACTCTCAAGGCCGCCTTATGGTCTCTATAGGCCTCGGTGGATGGATTGAATCTCTTATTGTCGGTTTTGTCTTCCGACAATTTGTTTGAGCGGCGTTTTGGTACTTCTGCTGGAGGTTTTGCAGCCTTTGAAGTAGAGGAGATTTCTTCCCCTTCCAATTTTTTATTACATCCGGACTCATTATTATTTTTATTATTTGGGTTGTTCATTGGGTTCCCACGAGATCCGGAGGGCGCTAGGTATCCGGATACACCGATTGCGACTAAGATATTTTTGATCTGGGCTCTCAGCCTGGTCGACATCTCGGCATGGTACGGTTGATACCTTATGTCCAGCCCAGAGGATGCGGAGTGGATAGGTGGAGTGAGAATGTGCTGGGAGATATGGAATAGGGTGGGACTTAGGTTGGTGAGGTGGAGTGACGGGGTCGATTATCCTTTGTTAAGAAGCCCCCATACCTCGCCAAGCTATATAATTAGGTGGGGGTTCATCAACTAAGTCTGGTCATCATCTTTGTTTGTGCAATACGTTTCAATCGTGAGTAAGTTCATCTAACAATTTCGAATATGCACTCGTAGAAAACAGAAAAATGCCAATTCATGTTGCTGGCCTGTATTCACATCACTATCTCCTTCTCTCCGCGTATCGCTTTAATCAATCAAAACTGAAGCCCCCTTTTAACACCATTTTACAAGTACATTTGGAGGAAATGACGAATTGACAAAGACGAACGAAAGCTGCTTAGTCATTTCTCAAACAATCATTACGTGACATTTTTAGATACCAACCGTCTTTAGCTTCAAATGTGCCCAAAGGGAGAACGCGTACGAAAGTGTACGCTCGAATTGGAGTTTTAACGGTGGGTGATAACGACTGAATTGTCATGCTAATAAGGCTGATGACTTCGTAAAGTGTAACTTGGTGTCCAATGTTAGACAAATTAGCGCTAGTTGCTCTTGAACATGTGCTACACTGTTATTCGCACTGTGGAATTCGAATTATTACTTTTCTGTGCAGACCATTGATACGATCGAAGTTGGGTGCTAATTTGACATAAATGTGACATTGCGAGGGAACTTAAAATGTGAACAACACTGCTTTTGGAAATGACCTAGAAATTGTGTCGAATCACAACACAAGACAATTGAAAAGGGCAAACTGGAAATGCGGAATTTATTAGAAACTGTGCAACAATGGTTGATTAGACATACTAGTACAATAGACTGGGTCAGGTGGCCGACCCAACCATTCACGCAGACGTGATTCTCATTGATGCCTTGAAGTGAGTCACCCTTGTATTAGCTTACCCACTTTGGTTGGTTAAGATGGATGTACATACCTCATGATAAGAGGGATATGAGGGATATGAGAAAAGGAACCATCTCCTTCTCCTCGTCGTCCATGCAGCGACGACATGTTTACCGAAATTTCAGTGGCCTGCTTAGTTACTTAGGTTACGCTACAGTTTGGGGTGAACCTTGGCCTCAACCAATAAGCCTTTCCAGCGGACACGATATTTTGCTAGTTTTTTTCAGTTGGTTGAGGTCACTCTCCCCCTACATACATGCGCCACCTTATGTGCGGCTATCCGGGGTTGGACACGAAGACCTTTCGGGTCCATCCGCTCTACATGGCCTAGCCATCTCAGGCGTTGGATCCGATGACGTCGTACTCTACGTCAACACAAACGGGACCGAAGATTGTACGCAGAATTTTCCTCTCGAAACGACCAACGGCCCTTCACCCATTTTAATAAAGTCCAAGCCTCTGCATCGTAGAGCAGGGAAGATTGAAGTTTAATAAAGGGCTTGAAGCTTCTCGACTCACGCCGTTCGGAATCGGCATTAAACTGTAGGTCCCTTTTACCATTGTGAAAAATAAATCACACACAACATGGGTGATTGAGAGAAGCTTGGCTGTGGCCCTTTGTGGGCTGTAACGTCACGAAAAAAGAAGAACAGGGTCACCTTAGTTTTCCTTCATGACCACTTTAGCAGCTTCTGCTTCAGTTCTCATAAAAGCTTCATTGACGTTCTCCCAATCACGTTAATGCCACGCGAGCATATTTGCGGACTTGAAGTAGATAGTGGCCCTTGTCTTGGCCAATAAATCCCACACGATCTCTTCTAGAATGATGTTGCAAACGTCATGTGACAGTGTATCGCTCTGTCTGAATCACTTTTTCACATCAACGGTTTCGGCTAACTTTTTACCAACCTTAATGGAGAAGCTAGAATTCTCCATTGTCATCCTGCACAACCTGACGAACTTGGCAGGGATGTCAAAACACAACTTGGCTCTATATACCTCGTCCCTATAGACACTGTCACTAGCTGTCATACTGGCTTTAAAATCGACGAAAGGGTGATGTGTGTCGACCTGAAATTCATTAGTCTTCTCCCAAAACTGCCGCAGTATGAATCCCCAAGATCTGCCGCAGTATGAATCTCTTGTGGATTTACCTGACCGCTTTAAATAGCTTGGCATAAGGACCGTCTTTATTAATTTTAAGCTTCGAGATTACTAACTTTGTTTCATCTAGGTGGGGTAGACGGAATTGCCTTGTATCTTCGTCCGTTCCGAATGGATCGTTCTGCTGACAGCGGTATTAGATCTTTCATCGTTCTTTCCATATTATCAGCATCGACTGTGACTCGGCTACTAGTTGTCCGTCTTTATCCCAAAAGGCTTCGGCTCTGGCTACACTTTTCATGCTCTCTTGTTTTCTTCCTTAAAAGCGCGTATTCCTCTCTCCTTTTCTACTCGTACTGTTCACGAGCGGGTCTCGTCCGACTATGTAGTATGGCATTGTAGGTAGTTTGCTTTGCTACATGCGCTTGCTCACATTGCTCATCAGGTCTCAAGTTGCCGGTTGTTTGAAACCCAACACATCAGAGGCAGCGTCTTTGATGACGCCCTTGCAATGCTCCCACTGTTGTTCTCTAGATTGATCCGGTGTCATCGGAGTTTGCGAGCGGTTGAGGGAAACTATATCGGCAAAGGTCCTAGCGATCTCCTGTAATTGTGGCTTTCCGACGTCAAACTTTCGTTGTCCAGCTCGACTCCGTGGCATCCTTAATATCTTTATTTGTACATTGGCTACAACAAGGTAGTGATCCGAGCCGATGTTAGCTCCCCGGAAGGTTCGTACATCTAGGATGCTGGGGGAGTATCTGGCGTCGATCGCAACGTGATCAATTTGATTAATGGTAGACTGATCAGGTGATCGCCAGGTTACTTTGTGAATGTTGAGATGCGGGAATCGTGTGCTAGCCACAAGGGCATTACGCCCTGCCAGGAAGTCGAGTAGCCGATGTCCGTTTTCAGACGTGGTGTTGTGTAGCCTATACTTCCCCGTGGTCGACTCAAATATGTCCTCTTTGCCCAGTTTCGCATTCAAATCTCCTAGAACTAGCCATGAAAAGAAGCATAAATTCGGTATCGAAATTCATGGTGGGCCAGACACTTCGTTGCTTCTTCTCTGGTTTCGAACCCACCAACGTGAGACTAGCTACGATTCCCACACAAACTAAATTTTTCAACATTAGCCTAATTTGTGCTCACGCCACGATGGATGAGAAGGACGAGGAGTTCAAGGACTCTTTGTATGCCCTCCTTAAGGAAAATCGTGATTGGCGACTTCAATGCCAGCCTAGACAACCAAACCTTCACCGCAACACGAAATATGGTGTTTAGTAGCACCAGATTTCAACTTTGTATGTGTATGAGGCAAACATGTTCGAATAGCAAACATGTAAGACTTAAGTCTAATAAAGCTGCTGGAGCAGACGGACTCTCCGCGGAACAGTTTAAAGCAGCTGGCGATGAGCTGGTCAGGAACGTGCACCAACTCATCTGCAAGATATGGTCGGAAGAACGCATGCCCGATGAATGGAATCTCAGTATCGTTTGCCCGGTCCATAAAAAAGCAGTCATAGGGGTGACTGCGCCAATTACAGAGGGATAAGCTTCCTGAACATCGCGTACAAGATCCTCTCTGCCGTACTGTGTAAGCGCCTGAAACCGTTCGTGGACAATCTGATAGGTTCCTACCAGTGTGGATTCAGGCCAGGAAAATCCACGATAGAACAAATATTTACACTACGGCAGATCTTTGAGAAGACCCATGAATTTCTGGTCGACACGCACCATCTATTTGTCGACTTTAAAGCCGCATATGACAGCGTTTATAGAGACGAGTTATACAGAGCCATGTCATGTTTTAACATTCCTGCCAAACACGTCAGATTGTGCAGGATGACTATGGAGAACTCTCGCTGCTCCATTAAGGTCGGAGGTGAACTAACCGACCCCTTCGATGTTAAAAAACGTTTTAGGTAAGGTGACGCACTGTCCTGTGATTTCTTTAAAGATTGTGCTGGACCCTGCGGCCAAGAGATACGACCTACTTCAAGTCTACACAATTGCTTGCCTATGCAGATGACATTGATGTTATGGACGGACAAAGCGAGACGTCAATGAGGCTTTCGCAAGCATTGAAGCAGAAGCAGCTAAAGCGGGTCTAAGGATAAATGGGGACGAGAGCAAATATATGCTATCATCAAAGAAAGACGCGCAACACCGACATCTTGGTCAGAACGTCACCTTCGGCAGCTATATTTTTGAAGTAGTCAAGGACTTCGTCTACCTTTGCTCGATAGTGACAAGCAGCAATGACACCAGCGCTGAGATAAAACGCAGAATAACTCTTGCCACTGCTTCTTTGGGCTCAAGAGGCAACTGAGTAGTAGAGCCCTCTCTCGAAAAACTAAGGTATCCCTCTACAAAACCTTAATCATCCCGGTCCTCCTCTACGGTGCTGAGGCCATGATTTTATCAAAAGCGGATGAAGAGGCTCTTGGGCATTTCGAGAGGAAAATTCTGCGTGCAATCTTTGGTCCGGTTTGTGTAAACGGAGAGTGGAGGAGGAGATTCATCCAAGAACTGTACGGGCTGTACAGCGACATCGGCCTAGTTCGACGTCTTCGGATCCAACGTCTGAGATGGCTGACCCATGTAGAGCGAATGGACATCACCACTCCGGCCCGAAGGGTCTTCGACACGAACCCCGAGGGACGATGCAGCAGAGGACGACCGCATCTAAGGTGGCGCGCACAGGTGGAAAGGGACCTCAACCAACTGGGCGTGCGGCACTGGAAGCGGCTGGCCAAAGATCGTGCCGGCTGGAGAGGCTTGTTGGTTGAGGCCCTGGTTCACCCCGAACTGTAGCGCCATCAAAGTATGTAAGTAAGCACCAGATTTCAACATAAAAATATTAATCAAGCAACTTGGCTGACCCCTGATTAAGGGGCCCGAAACCAAATGGATCACGTTGTGATAGTCGGAAGGTATGCTCCCAGTGTGCTCAGTCCGAGGTTATTGCCGTGTCGCAGTCAGGGTCCGCAACGTCAAGCGACACAGCAAAATTTGGACGTCGAAAAATTGCAGTCACAATGAACAGCCAATAACTTCGCTACTCGACTCTCCCTGCTTTTATTCGAAAACACTTCTCAGAATACTACGAATACTACTCTACGGTCAACTGGATTCAGCACCACGGGAAGGACGGTGAGGAAGAGAACGACCACCTCTCGGATGGAAGGACCAAGCTGAAGACGACCTGAAGACACTTTGTGTATTCAACTGGCACGCGCTAAATAGAGGCACCTGGCGCAGGCGGCCTTAACTGACATACGGTTGTAGTGCCAATTAAATAAGTGAGTATACGCTGCCTACAAGTTTCTATGAAAAGGCTTTGGTGTACTTCCATATTCTTATCCAGCTTCTTTGGAAATTCAGTTTTCAAACTTGTGTCGCCGCGGTTAACCCATGAACCCTTGACTGTTGTATTCAAAACCAGCCTCTGTGTGCTCTTTAAAAGTACAGAGTGGGCCAAATAGAGGTTTCTCTTTAAAAATGCAATAAGATGACCCAAATTGAATTGTTTCCCTATTCTATGGCTTTGTTAGTAAGAACAAACACCCATTAATTATGAAAGACAATTAGCTGCCTCGGCTGGCTTCGCAGTAGCGCATTCTGTCACCCCAATTTTCCAAGACCTTGTTGATGGTTTCGGGCTGTAGCTCACGGGTCGCTTGGATGATTGCCCTTAAGTGCTTGAATTACTTCCGGATTATTGGCATAACATCGGCCGTTCACGGTTCCTCACAAAAAAACAGTCCAAAGGAGTCAAATCGCAGCTCCGAGGCGGCCAATTGAAATCGCCAAGACGGCTGATAACACGATTTGGGAATTCGGTGCGCAAAAGATCAATTGTGGCATGGGCTGTGTGGCATCGCACGCACATCCAGTGTGAACGAAAGGTCGTCTAAGTCCAGGTCTTCAAATTCAGTAAAAAAAAAACAGTCAGTTAACACCGTTCTGTAACGCCCACCGTTTACCGAAACGTTGTCCCCAGCCCCATTTTCTAAAAAAAATGGTCCAATGATGCCACCACTCCACAATCCACACCAAAATGTCACCTCGTCAGAAAAGATGATTTTTTGCCCAAAATCGTTGCCCAACTCGTGCGCCTTCAATTGCTGAGTCAATCAGACCTTGTAAGCGTATAATCCGAGATCTTTGTGCAGAATTCTCCTCAGGCTAGTGCGTGAAATGTTGAGCTGTTGAGATCGATGGTGAGTTGATGTTCGTGAATTGAGACTCACACTCTCGGCCATAGCAGCCACGTTCTTATCTGTACGAAGACGGCACCGGTACCACACAAACTTGCGTACAGCAGCCACAGTAGGTGCTTCATTTCGGTCACTTTGGAGATACTTACATACTTACATACTTAGGTGGCGCTACAATCTGTGGTGAACCTGGGCGTCAACCAACCAGCGTCCCCAGCTGGCACGGTCTTTGGCCAGCTGTTTCCAGCGCCGCACGCCAAGATGGTTAAGGTCCCCTTCTACCTGCATGCGCCACCGTAGATGCGGCCGTCCTCTACCGCGCCTTCTTTCCGGGGTGGATACAAAGACTCTTCGGGTCGAAGCAGTATTTTCCATGCGCTCTACATGGCCCAGCCACCTTAAACGCTGTATCCGCAGGCGTCGTACCAGGCCGATGTCACTGTACAACCCGTACAGTTCTTCGTTAAATCTTCTCCTCCATACACCCGCTCTTGTTAAGGTCCAGGCCTCTCCACCGTAAAGGAGGACTGGAATGATCAAGGTCTCATATAGTGTCTCCTTGGTTTTCCGAGAGAGGGCTCTACTTCTCACTTGCCTCTTGAGCCGAAAAGAACAGCGCTTGGCAAGAGTGATTCTGCGTTTTATCTCAGCGCTGGTGTTGCTGTCGCTAGTCATCAGTGAGCCAAGGTAGACGAATTCCATGACCACTTCAAAGTTATATCCGTCCATGGTGACGTTCTGGCCAATACGTCGCTGTTGACCGTCTCTTTTTGAAGAAAGCAGATATTTGGTTTTACCCTCATTCAACTTGAAACCCATCTTATCCGCTTCTACCTCAATGCTTACAAAGGCCTCATTGACGTTTCGTTGTGTCCGTTCAATCATGTCAATGTCGTCCGCGTACGCAAACAATTGCGTAGGCTTGAAATAAATCGTACTCCCCCGGCAGCTGACCTCCTCGCGGTGGGAGGCGGGCAACAGGTTTGGGGTGTGCGAATTGATTTTCGTACGAACCAAACCTGGCTAACGAAGCGCAAACCCCCATGATGACCAAAAGAAGAGCAGCCTCGGAAATTGCCTACCCTGGGCCCCATTCGGAGCCAGGCCTAAATGGTGGCAGTATGCGAGCGTCTGGTGGCCGGTCTGTCCCGCTCGGCAGCCGGTCAGGCTTAGCCCGAAGAAGTCACGAGCAACCCGGCAGTGGCCTCGTGAGCCATTACGGAGGTGGTTAGTGCATGGGGTTATCACGCCATGCACTAACCAGTGCGTGCGGGGTGTAAAGGGCAACAGACAACGGCATCGACTTAGGATGGGCACGTGGAACGTCTCATCGCTCACAGGGAAGTATCACGAGGTGGTTGAGGAAGCTGCCAGGTATCGGTTAGATATCGTGGGTATCTCTTCGACAAAGCAAAGAGGATATAAAACTGTGGAACTTTTGGACGGGTGGAAACTCTTCCTGTCGGTAGATGTGCCTCAAATGTCTGCACAGGCGGGAGCGGGGATACTCATAAGTTCCAGGCTGGCAGACAGGGTACTGGAGTGGATACCATTAGGAGGGAGAGTCGCGATCTTAAAACTCAAGTTTGAAAGATCAACGTTGGCTCTAGTGCAGGCGTATGCACCGAATCTAGAGTCTGTGTATGCGACTTTCCTGGATGAAATTGATGCGGCCCTTGATAAGGTGATTGAGATAGATTCCTATATCCTGATCCTGACTTCAACGCCCACGTGGGTGTGGATGGTGTGGGGCGAGTGTGATTGGGAGGAACGGTGATCCTCATCAAAACGCGAACGGAGAGAGGTTGTTGGATTTTTGCTGTGCAAATGGCATGTCCATTATGAACACCTTCTTTCTGCACAAAGACATTCATAAATATACGTGGTATCGTCGGAGTCTTCAACAGAAATCTTTGTGGTACCATCGTGTGTGAAACGGATGGTTTGTGAAGTTTGTGTGATGAGAGGGGCTGAACTGTCCACTGATCATCACCTGGTGTTGTGTAAGCTGTATCTTACTGATAGAGTACCTCGTCTGCCAAAGCGGAAACCAAGAGTGGTTACACTCATTCGGTGGGAGAAACTACAGAGCAGTGAGGTGCGGCAACACTTCGCACGACACATATCCGAAAGGTTCGAGCAAATTCCAACTGTTCCATCGCATTTAGAGGAAGAATGGCGACTATTTTCAATAACTGTCACTGCCTCTGCACGTGATGTTTGTGGAGAGAAGCGGCTTGGTGTGGCGGCTGGTGGTGAGAAAAGAACTGCGTGGTTTAAAACACCCGGAGTTCAAGAAGCCATCAGAGAGAAGAAGAAGGCCTACAAAGACTGGATTCTCTTGGGAGACTCTGCTTCTCGTGACCGATACACTGTGGCGCGAAGAACTTGCAAATTTGTTGTGCGAGCAGCGAAAGAGCAGTCCTGGAAGGAGTTCGGCGAGAAGTTGGAAGCCGACCATAGATCTGCGAAAAAGGTGTTCTGGCAAACCATTCGCCGGTTCAGAGGAAGGAAATTCAACATTATCGATATCCAAAAATGGTGTGTTGCTTTCCAATGAGATGGACATCTTACGCAGATGGAGCGAGCACTTTTCGGAGCTGCTCAATCCCGAACAGGGCACTGAGGGGGACAGACCTATAGTCTTGAGTGTAGCGGGGAATAGTCAGACGGTGGAGGAAGTCATTTTAGCGATTGAATCGCTAAAATTTGGCAAATCCGCCGGTGTGGATGAAGTTCGGCCAGAAATGCTTAAGGCAATGGGTAAAGAGGGAGTATTATGGCTCTCTCGTGTCATCAAGGTGGCCTGGGAATGCGATGAGACACCTAGCGATTGGCAAACTGGGGTGATTATTCCTCTTTTCAAAAAGGGGGATACAAAAGAGTGCTCCAACTATAGGGGCATATCTCGTTTAAGTGTCCCCGGTAAAGTCTACGCTAAGGTGTTGGAGGCGCGTTCTAGAGCTATGGTCGAATCCAGGATAGGGGATGAACAGTGCGGGTTTCGTCACGGCAGAAGTACAACCGACCAGCTTTTCACTCTAAGAATGGTACTCGAGAAGGATTGGGAGTATGCTAAACCGATCTACAGCTGCTTTGTATATTTGGAAAAGGCGTATAACCGAGTTCCTCGAGATAAACTCTGGAGTGTTCTGCAGCGATATGGGATTGATGGTCCTCTGTTAAGGGCCATTCAGTCTCTATACACAGACTGTAGCAGCTGCGTTCGGATTGACGGTAGTAAATCAACATCTTTCCCCGTGGGCGTTGGATTTCGCCAAGGGTGCGTCTTGTCACCACTCCTTTTCATTATATATGGCTGTTGCAGCGCAGTCGAGGCGAGGAGTGTTTTACATTGGGAGAGTAGAAGATAAGCCATTTTCTTTTGCAGATGACTTAGTTGTCCTCACATCCCCCCAGATGAAACTCCAGCGCGCTAGATACGTTTGTGGCCGTATGTGCTGATGCTGGAATGATTGTTAACGTGGACAAATCCGAGGTTATGGTTATTTTCAGAACACCTGTCCAGTGCACTCTACATGTTAGTGAAGTCCCATTGAAGCAGGTGGAGAAGTTTAAGTATCTCGGGGTCTTTTTCACGAGTGATGGGAGGAGTAATACTGAGCTTTCCCGCAGGATTGGCCAAGCTGGGTCACTTTTGAAACAGCTTGAAAGATCTGTAATCAGGAAGACCGAGCTTGGTGTCAAAGCCATGTTAGAGGTTTTTAACTCAGTATTTCTTCCAACTCTCACCTATGGTGATGAAATGTGGATATTGACCGAAAGAATAAGATCGCGAATACAAGCTGCCGAAATGAGATTTCTTCGTGCTGTTGTGGGAGTTACTCGCCGGGATAGGGTGAGAAATACGGCAGTGCGCGGGGAGCTCAATGTGGAGCAGCTGCTTCTCCGAACGGAAGGGGCTATGCTTCGATGGTTTGGTCACGTGAGACGAATGTCGCCATCATCACGACTTCCGAAGCGTGCCTTGGTTGCAATACCATCAGGCAGGCGACCGCTTGACAGACCCAGGACGAGGTGGCTGGTCCAAGTCCAAAAACTTGCCTGGGTGCGCTTGGGCATAGCTCCTGATGAGTTAGAGTCAATGACGGAGGATCGAGTGGCCTAGAGATCCCGCGTGCGCGCATTACCCCCGCGACCCTTTTAGTGGAACATGCGGGCCACTGAAAATGTACGTATGTATGTATGTATACTTCCAACGTTGCTCAGGCGCAAAGTGACTCATTTTGTTGAGCGGGAAACAGTCTAGATGGCCCACCCTGTACATCAGCCAGTCTTACATATCTCCCCAATTAGCAATTGATGATTTCCAATTAAACAAAATTCGAAATTTATTTTGAAAAAACGTATTTTATTAAAGAATCTTTTGTTTCAGTTTTTTTGTTTTCTTTCTCACAAAAAAATATTTGCACAACGCCATGCAGGCGCTCAGTACAATGTAGAAAAAAAATCGTATTTTGTCCTTAAATCTTATATTCAATGCTTAATAGCGTATTGAAGGAATTGCTTGTCATTTGATATAGTATGTACGTCTCGCAGGACTTCCATTATTGTTTCGAATACAATTGTTTCATGATTAATTCTTAGAATTTATTGTTTTTGCTTTTCGCTAACTAAAATTAGTAACTACTTTTAGAAAAAGATCAACAATTTTTTTTTGTAGGATAATACTTTTCAAAAAAGGACATTCCATTTAGAAATGTTACGTATAAGTATGCTAGTTAAGGTATATCGGGTTTTTATCGCCCTGCTTTCGTTCGGGGGTCCTTTTCGGACTAGCCTATCGCAGAGCTAGTCGATCCCTCGTCCGAGCAAATCCGATAGTTAGTTGATGGAATCAATGGAAATAAATTAGAATTAAATAAATTGTTTGATGTTGTGGGGGTTGCGTTGAGTCTTGTCGTGGCGTCCTGTGATGGGTGATTTGGTTGTCTTCAGCCTAAAAGTATTTCACATATTTTTACACCTGTATTGGCCAACATGTTGCCAACATCAGTTGACTACCTCGTCTAGTATCTGGTTACGACTCTTACGCTCTTAGATCTTTTCGGTGCTCTTAACTTGTATTTTCTTCCTCAACGCACTGTTCTCTGGGTTGGCCAGAACAGACTGTATGAATTCGGACGTTTCCAGTTGCAGTTGTGCCAGACGCCGTTGTAGAAGCTGATTGCGTCGCACCAATTTGATCGTTTTGACCGCAATATCGAACAGTCCTTTCGTGTTCTTCTCCTGACGTTGCAGCTGGAGGAGAGAGAGCGGTTTATTGGTCTTTTTATTGCCGATGCACGGAGGTATTGAGATCACATCATCGTCGATGACGATGATTTCGTCTTGATTGTTATTATTATTGCTGCTGTTGATCGAGAAGATAGACGACGACTCGCTGTTGGGATAGAAGGGATTCAAACGTTCGGCTAATGGTGAACAAGGTTCGGTAGACATGGTAGCTTCAGATAACGAGAGCGGGGATAGAAGCGACGATTCAGATGATGTTGATATTGAATTGTCTGAAATGTCGGACAGAAGTGATGATTGTGGTGAGAGATTTTGCTCATTAACATCATCGCTGCCTATGCTCGCATCACTGCTACTACTGCTGCGGCAACGAAACCTTTCCGTTGGCGATTGTTTCTCTCGCACCGAATACGGTCGAACCTGCCTTGACCGCTTGTGAGCTGAAATAAGAAGAAAGACCATAATTAGATGTGTTGTTGCTACAGAGAAGATCGAGCATAAAAAACAAATGTTTGTGTAACAAAGTCTGGTGTGCATGTAGCTCTGACATGCCCCTTAGCACGTTTTCTTGGGGTGATAACGATTGCTTATCAATCAATTTCAGGCATCCTTAGTTCGGCGGCTTTGATGGAGTCATTAGCACATGGTACGGTAACAAATGACGTCAACAGGCATCTGGCTGCATACCTCGCCTAATTGTTTTTAGCTTTTCTTTAGCTTTGCGGGTAGTTAATAAAAATAATAAACAGCAAGACGCGCTGCTAGGCAGGAACGTCAACACTAATGTTTGCTCAAAGATTTTGTAACAATAAATGCCAAAGGGAAAATAGGCCGCCTGCCGATCATAAAGCGGAATTTGTTGGAACAAATATTGAGACAACTGCTCGCTTGTGTGCCGAAAAATATCAGAACATACGCGAGACAATAGGAATATTCAAATAGACATTAGCAACTTGAGATCTTTTGATGCTCCTGTTCCGAGACTATGAATGGCAGAAAAATCTATTGACAAAATACACCAACCTGGGCTTTGCTTGAGAGTATTTTGCATATACTGGGGCCTTGTACACCACGTGGTGGTGTTGATGCTTAATATATGCGCATCTGTCAGCCGGACGCGGGTTTTGAAACTTGCCGTTTCGAACTACAGTGATCGACATATAGAGATACGCTTTTAACTATAAAAAGGTAGAAACGCTACAAGAATATGCCAAAAAATTTGGAAAGTGCAGGGTGAGAAGTACAGCATTAAACCACACGACAATCTAGATTCATCTAAAAAGAACCTCGATGCTTGGGTGCCACATGAAAAAACGCTGGGAAATACTGCTGAAGCGCATTGAACATCAACAACACCATCCTCCAATAAAAAAAAAAAAGACAGACAGCATCCTTTGGATCTACATTTACAAATCTCGATAGACGAGGACTCAGTTCCATATCCCTTCCGAGATAAGCATGACATCGAACCTACAAATAAAATGATAACCAATGAACTAGAAGCTTGCACCAGAAAGGAATTAAAAATTAAGAATGCCCCCGGTTATGGCCAGCAGACTGGCAAATCACTAAAAATCTTCCGCGAGTAGTCTTTATCTCTTTTCGTAACCTCTTCATCAGTGTGACATAGTTCCCAAAAGTGTAGAAAGTAGCAGAAATAATATGTACTTACTTACTTATCAGGCCAGCGATCCATGGAGGATCTGAGCCTGAGCTATAGCTGCCTTCCATCCTTGGCGGTCCCGCGCACGCTGCTTCCAGTTGTCAAGACCAAGATGTCTTACATGCGCGATTACTTGGTCTTTATACCGGAGGTTCGGTCTAGCTCTTCTTCTCGAACCGGGAGGCTCGGAGTCGAAGACCCTCTTAGCTGGAGCGTTGATGTCCATCCGCTCGATGTGGCCGAGCCAGTGTAGTCGACGGATCCTTGCCTTCCGGACTACATCCACATCTTAGTACAGCTCGTAGAGTTCGCAGTTGTGTCTTCTTCTCCATTCACCTTCCTCACAGACAGGACCAAATATTCGGCGCAGAATTTTTCATTCGAAAGGCGCATCTCCTTGCCGAAATCCGGTGCATGTTTCGAATGGTTCCGAGGTCCTAGAACCGAGTTGCACGGTGCATCGCGTGTTTTTCAGCGTGGCGCGACACAACTGGATCAGTTTTACCGGGATCCCGAATTCGGCCATCGCCCCAAACAGTTCTTCACGATGAATGCTGTCGTATGCGGCTTTGAAATAGATGAAAAGATGGTGTTGTACGAACTTGTAAATACTTTCCTAATTTTTAAGTTTACATTGTACATATTTTATTTCAATCTTTGTAACGGGAGCTACTGTGTGACAGAGATTATTCGAATCCCCTTTATCGTGGGAATTGTTTTGTAAGCAACGACGAATGCTCGGATTACGTCTAGTGAACCGCAAACATCAATTGTTCTCACAGTAGCTCATCGAGTGATAATTATGCGTTGTACCTACGCAAGGTGGAAAATAAAGTCATTATTAATTTTGACACTGAAGGCAACGGTTGAACATCTCTTTTACTATACATTTTTTGGCGACCGTGACAGGACACTACTAAAAGAATTTAGTGTGCCTGAATATTATCAGAAAAGCAGTGTGTTTAAAATTATAATCAATCATACATTAACTTGAGTGTCTGGTCTTTAACAAACATTTATCTTCTCAACCAAAGATATACCAAATCATTTGTTGTGTCGTGTATTCAATTTTCAGTGCTCATTAACTAACTGAATTCTAGTGCACAGTGTTAAGCCCTAACAAAAATAGACTTAAATATACACAGACGCTTCATACAAATTATCAATCATCATGGTTCGAACACTAGAGGAATTAACTGACCTGCAAGAGCAAGTAGGAAAGGAGATCTGCATCCTCGCTCGAAACTATGGGAAGGATAGTGACAGTCGCAAAACCATGAAAAAATTACATGAAAGGAGGGAAAAATTAGAAAACTTGTGGGACTGTTTCGACACCAACGACAGTGAAATTCGAGATAAGTATGCGGACTCGATACAACATGAATATTTCGCTAAGGGGTACTACGACGAGATTCAGAAGGTGTACGAAAACATGAAGTCAGACATTATCACTCGATTAATGAATTTGCAAGGACGGGACGCAGACCAGATCCAGGAGGAGTCACCAGCAACACCGCCATCAGGATCATCGGTCACACCATCATCAACAGCAACAAAGATGAATCCACCTGAAGCGAAACAAAGGCATCAGGACATTCAATCTTCAAAGACAAACACACTTTCCACTAGAGAAAGATTTAAGGTGCTTTCAAAACATTTCCAAACATCATTGGATAAGTGTGCACCAAATTTGAAAGACACCAACCCCCAGATGTTCAACGTTAAGGTAAACAATATCAAGGAGAATTTTGAAGAATTAAAAATTATGTATCGGCGAATGGATGGTGAATTAAAAGAAGAAGATATCGAAACATATTTCCATCTTCAAGAGCAGTTGGAGTTGCGATTAAGTGAGGTTCTAGTAAGAGTTACACAGGATCAACCATCAAGTACTACGTTAAAGCTACCGAAAATTGAGTTGCCCAAGTTCGACGGAAATTACCTTAAGTGGCGCCAATTTCACGATCTGTTTAAACCAATGATCCTTGAACAACCTATACCACTTGCTCAAAAACTTTATTTTCTCCGTGCTAATCTAACAGGAGAAGCGCTAAGCTTAATACAAGGATTTCCGGCTACAGACAACAACTTTGAAACAGCTTGGAAGACTCTGATTGATAGATACGACAATAAGCGGCTTCTATTGTCAGCACAATTGGATAAGCTACTACAGCAACCATCAGCATCAGGAACTGCATCAAGCTTACGGAAACTTCACGACAATACAAAGGAAGGTATCCAGGCACTTACTAATCTGGGATATCAAGCTCATGACTGGGACCCCATAGTAGTTCATCTAATACTGAAGAAACTGGATAAGGAAAGCAGAACGCTGTTTGAGCAATCGTTGATTGATCCGAGATGCAGTCCTTCGCTAACAGAATTGCTGAAGTTCATTGAATCCCGGTTTCAGACACTTGAAACAATTAATAGTGCAGACGATAGAAGGAAGCCCACAACAGTTATAGCAGCTAAAGTTGATGGCTGCCTAATGTGCAGCTCAGGTAACCATAAAATATTTAACTGTAAGACATTTTTATCTCTTTCAGGTGGCGATCGTGAGAGAGCTGTTCAACGTCTTGGAATTTGCCGAAACTGTCTTAGGTCGGGACATGCCTCCAACACATGTCACTCGAGAGGATGCCAAAGTTGTAATGGCAAACATAATACTCTCCTACACTATCAAAAAGATTCAAGGCAATCTTTGAAAACAAAACCAATTAATAACCATAATCATTCCATAGGTGGTCAACAGCAGCAACTAGCTCAACCATTGGTGCAATCAGCTCAAAGGGGGGAAGGTCAATCAACCAACCATTATACGAATTCCATAAGTAATCAGCAGCATCAGCTAGTTCAAAGAAGAGAAGCTCAAGCAGCCAATGCAGCTAGCTATTCGAGAAATAAATCACGCCAAGTTTATCTAGCAACAGCCTTAATTAATGTCAAGTCCGCATGCGGAACATGGCTTACTTGTCGTGCTTTGTTAGACTCAGGATCGCAAATCCATTTTGTGACTGCAGCTTTTGCACAAGCACTGGGTCTTCCAAAGTATCAATCAGAAAATTCAATAAGCGGCATAGGAGGACATGGCACAAAAACACAATTTGCAATAGGACTCACTTTTCAAGCACACAATTCAAGTTTCAAGGCAAGTATTGAAGCAAACATAATGGCTAGGATTACAGATTACCAGCTACGTGAGGTTCAATCAGGAAATTGGAATATCCCTATCCACATTCAATTGGCTGATCCAGGATTCATGTCTAATCAAAAAATAGATATGCTTATTGGTGCTGAGTTGTTTTTCGATCTTCTTCTCCCAGGGGAAATAACTATTGGATCTCAGCTTCCTAAACTCCGTAACACAAAACTAGGATGGATTGTCGCGGGTGGCATACAGGCTACAAACTCAAATGTTGTTTGCACCATTGCCACGAAGCCATCTCTATCTTCATTAGAGAAACTGGTGAGTAGATTCTGGGAGTACGAAACCCATGAGACGGAAGTAAAACGTATGAGTAATGAAGAACATAACTGTGAAGAACATTGTAAATCGAACACAAAAACTTTGTCAAATGGAAGATTTATGGTAAGTCTTCCTTTCAAAAGGAATCCGACTTGTTTAGGTGCATCTCTCGAAAAGGCACGGAAAAGATTTCTTTCATTAGAACGCCGATTTGAAGGAGATAATGAATTGCGTGAACTTTATTCTCAGTTCCTGCTAGAATACGAGGAATTAGGCCACATGAGTCCGATCGAGAACGATGAGATTCCTCAAAATCATTATTTCATTCCGCATCATTGTGTGCTGAAGCCAGAAAGCTCCTCAACAGCATTGCGTGTGGTCTTTGATTGTTCAGCAAAAACGACATCTGGAGTTTCTCTCAATGATGTTCTTGGCGTAGGGCCAACAGTCCAGAATGACTTGTTTGCAATAATTATTAATTTCAGGTTAGAAAGGTATGCATTTACAGCAGACGTAAGCAAAATGTACCGACAGGTATTGGTAAGGCCAGAAGATAGAGCCTTTCAACTAATTCTTTGGAGATTTCACAGCAATCAACCTCTGAAGGCATATAAGCTTAACACGTTGACTTACGGTTCAGCATGTGCTCCATATTTAGCAACAAAATGTCTCGTTCAACTTGCAGACAATTATCAACAACTTCACGAAAGAGCATCCCAAACTATCCGTGAAAATATTTACGTCGATGATCTACTTACTGGAGCGGACACAGTTTCAAAAGCCAGAGAACTGCTGGAAGAAATAACGCATCTTCTAGGAAAGGCTAAATTTGAGCTAAGGAAATTCTGTGCAAATGATAACAATATTCTCAAGAACATTCCTGACACGCACAAAGAAAGGTTAGTAAGATTCCATCAGTCTGACGTAATCAAAACCCTGGGACTGATTTGGGATCCAACGCTGGATCAATTTGAATTTGGATTTAATTCAGAAAAATTTACAACATATAAGACTCCTATTACACGCAGGACTGTTTTATCGGATCTCGCACGATTGTTTGACCCTCTAGGTTTATTGAGTCCAGTCATAATGCTTGGCAAACTTTTCCTACAAGACTTGTGGAAAACAGAGCTCTCATGGGATGAACAGCTTCCTACGGACATTGCCGAAAAATGGAGCAGGTACGTAAATCAATTCCTTGAGTTAAAAAACCTGAGTATACCTCGATTTGTAATGTGCCCGTTTCCGAAAAGAACTGAACTACATGCGTTTTCTGATAGTAGTATGTCTGCCCTAGGGGCGTGCGTATACGTTAGATGCATAGATGAATCAGGAATTATCTATAGTAAGTTACTTTGCTCAAAATCTCGAATCGCCCCGATGAAGGCTATTACAATCGCTCGTCTGGAGCTTCAAGCTGCAGTGCTATTGGTTGAGCTAGTAAACAGAATACTTAAGACATTTAAGAAGCATATTCATAAGATAGCATATTATACGGATTCAACAACTGTGCTGGCATGGATAAGTTCTCCTTCTTATGTCTGGGACACATTCGTAGCAAACAGAGTAGCGAAAATCCAGGCAGAAACTCAAACAGCACAATGGAATCATATTAAGGGAGAAATTAATCCAGCTGATATAATAACGAGAGGATGCACTCTCCTTGACCTATCATCATCATTGACATGGTTCGAAGGTCCATCATTTCTTAAATTAGAAGAATCAAATTGGGAGCCAAGTAATTACACCATTCCGCAGGTGATACCAGAATTACGAAAAAATAAAACCGCATTGACCACTACAAATCAGAATCAAGATATATTGAATGTTATTAATCACAGAAACAATTTCTATACGTTGCAGAAAATATTCTCATTTTGCAGCAGATTTTTAAGGAATGCCCGACGGCCCGACTTTCTTAGAAGAAGCGGCATGCTTTCTGCTGATGAACTACGAGAAGGAACTCGCTTACTCTTGGTGTACACTCAACGTATGGCGTTTCCAGAAGAATACAAGGCGCTAAAGACAAATGTTAATATAAGTACTCAATCAAGCTTATCAACATTGACGCCATATTTTGACAAAAAACATAACTTAATTCGAGTAGGAGGCAGATTAGCAAATTCTGCACTTTTGCCGGATGCAAAAAACCAAATACTACTGCCGAAGAACAACATCGTTACAAGGCTGCTTTTGGAAAACATACATAGAACAAACTTACATGTATCCCACAGGGCTCTTGTAGCAATTTCACGACAACGGTATTGGATACTAAGCATTGGAAGAGAAGCAAGATCAGTGATCAGAAAGTGTATCATATGTGCGAAATCAAGACCAACATCCATAGCACAGTTGATGGGCGATTTACCTATGCAAAGAGTAACACCATCTGGCCCATTTTACTACACAGGAGTGGACTTTGCTGGCCCTATAAAATCACACTACAAAATCAGGGGTAAGACTCCTTCAAAATCTTATTTAGCAATTTTTGTGTGCTTTTCAACGAAGGCAATCCATATAGAAGTTGTTGGAGATCTCTCCACTGAATCGTTCATAAACTGCCTTAAGAGGTTTGTAGGCAGACGAGGATTGTGCCACACTATCTTCTGCGATAATGCAACTAATTTTGTTGGTGCAAACGATAAACTTAAGGAGCTTAAAGAAGTTATGCAGTCAAAGAGAATGGAGTCAGCCATTCAATCATCATGTATTCAGGCGGGAATTAATTGGCAATTTATTCCTCCCCGTTCTCCGCACTTCGGGGGACTCTGGGAGTCAGCTGTAAAATCTGCTAAGGGATTGTTGGTTAAACACCTGGGTGAGGCTTCGTTAACATATGAAGAGCTCACCACGATCACAATTCAAATAGAAGCTATACTCAATTCAAGACCCTTGACGCCAATTTCATCGGATCCAAATGATTTAGAAGCTCTTACCCCTGGACATTTTCTGATAGGAGCGCCACTCCTTTCAATAGCTGAGCCCGATGTCACTGATAAAAGGGTAAGTTCTCTAAATAAATATCGACAAATCCAGCATGTTCAACAGTCTTTTTGGAAGAGATGGTCGAGTGAGTACTTACATAACTTACAACAACGAACTAAGTGGAAAACTGAATCCCAAAACTTGAAGCCAAACACTCTTGTTTTATTAAAGGAATCTAATATGCCACCAACAAGATGGAAGTTGGGACGTGTACTAGAAGTTATCAAAGGAAACGATGGATTGGTTCGTGTTGCTAACATTAAGACCCAAGGAGGAGTTCTCCAGCGAGCTATTCATAACTTGTGTCCTCTGCCGTTAGAAGAAACAGCTGAGGCGGAGTCTCCAGCAGATGAGCATGAGAAAGAGCCATATCTAAGAAATGAACGAGAACCAACATCACGGAAACTCAGAAACGGCAAGGTTAGATCGGGAACTTTATTGGTGTCATTTTTGATTGCAATGTTGGTTGGACCAGTTAACACAACATACACAGACAACCACGTCCTTACAAATCAGCTCGATAATGCAGTCGGAATCTACTTTGAAGACATTGGAACTCTTCGAATCGTCAACAATTTTTGGAGCCTTTATGTTTTTTACAATCTTACCAATTATTGGTTTGAATTAAATGAAATTAAAACGTATATAAATGAACTGGAAAAAGCTTGCACGACAGATAAAACGGACAAGATTTACTACTGTCATTCGACGGTTGACATTTTTCGACAAAGAGTAGCTATCATTGATCAAAATAACGAATTCATTCACGGGTTTAATACTTCAAGTCGGGCAGCGATTCGACATCGCAGGTCTCCATTCGATTTTGTTGGTAGTGTAGCACATAGTTTGTTTGGCATCCTTGATCAAGAAGAGGCTCAACACATTCAAAATCAGATCAACTTGGCGAATAAACATGAAACTCACTTAGCTGCTCTCATTGAAAAACAAAGTTCCATTTCAGATTCCACTGTTAATATTTTGAGGCAAAATTCATTGGAAGTCAAAAGGCAATTCCAGACACTGAACACATATTTGGCCAGGACGTTTAATGTAATCGAAAAACAGCAAGACAACATTGGCACAAACCAACACTTTGTATCGCTTACGTCTTATTTAATTATGATTTTATCCAACTTTCAGCGCACTCAAGATATTCTACTTGATGTTATACTTGACTTGAATCATGCAAAAATTAACCCTCAGCTTATCACACCAAGGCAACTCAATGACCAGCTGCAGCTTATTCAAGGAAACCTCCCATCAACTTTGAGATTACCTAATGTTTCAGTTTTGGACATGTTTAAAATAATAACAGTCAGGGGACGGACACTTCATGATTCAATCGTTTTTGAAATGCTCATACCATTAGCTGACGACCAAGAATTCCAGATGTTCAATCTAATTCCATTACCCATCATTCACTACAACATCAGCCTCCTAGTGGATATACCTAAACCATACCTTGCAGTTACATTAGCAAGAGACAAATTTTTTAGATTAACAGAGTTTGAATTCTCATCTTGCAAGCTTATAGCTGCGAGAACCCATCTCTGTACTCAGATTGTTCCAACTAATATCCATCAACACAATTTGCAAGTATGTGAAATGGCCTTGATGAATCATGAAAATAATGCATTGGCCGATTGCATCTTAAACGAAATACCATCTCAAAATCGTTGGATCGCACTCAAAGAAACTAACAGCTGGCTATTTTCATTGATTACTAATTCCACAGGTCTACTCATTTGCAATGGAGTTACAAGCAGCATCGCCTTAGCAGGCAATGGAGTGATAGAATTCAAAGAGATGTGCACTCTTAAAGTTGGAAACACGATTATAACCGGACGCTCAAACTTAAAAACAGTTATATCTAACTCGTTCGTTCCGAGTGCAAAAATCAACAACTGGATCGAAAACCATAACTTCACAAAAGACCTTGTCCCCCCATTGAAGGTAAGCACCATTGAACATGATCAATTTAAAAATATTACACAGGAAATAGAAGACCTTAAGAAAGACATGAGAGCACCCGAAGAACCGCAATTGAACATACACGATTACCATCACTACAGTTTGAGCTACCTGCTGCTGTCGATTACCATTGGAATAATAGTATATTATTGCCGACGCCGACATCAGAAAGGGCCGATTCCAGCTCAACGAAGAACAGTTCCTCGCTTTGAAGCCAATATTTGAATTGAAGGTTAAGAACCTCCAAGGAGGGGTGTATGTACGAACTTGTAAATACTTTCCTAATTTTTAAGTTTACATTGTACATATTTTATTTCAATCTTTGTAACGGGAGCTACTGTGTGACAGAGATTATTCGAATCCCCTTTATCGTGGGAATTGTTTTGTAAGCAACGACGAATGCTCGGATTACGTCTAGTGAACCGCAAACATCAATTGTTCTCACAGTAGCTCATCGAGTGATAATTATGCGTTGTACCTACGCAAGGTGGAAAATAAAGTCATTATTAATTTTGACACTGAAGGCAACGGTTGAACATCTCTTTTACTATACAGGTGTGTATCGATTCGAAACTCGTTGGTCTTTTCCAGGATTTGTCGAAGTGTGAAAATTTGGTCTATAGTTGATTTGCCGGGCCGGAAGCCGCACTGGTAGCTGCCGATTAGTGCGGTGTAAAAGGGTTTTAGACGTTCACACAATACGCTGGACAGGATCTTGTATGCGACATTGAGCAGGGATATACCTCTATAGTTCTTGCAAGAGGTAGGATCGCCTTTTTTTGTAGATGGGGCATATAGAGCTGGTATTCCAGTCGTCGGGCATGCTTTCATCTTCCCAAATTCTGCAGATGATCTGGTGCATGCTCCCTACCAGAACATCGCCGCCAGCCTTGAAGAGCTCTGCTGGCAAGCCGTCTGAGCCTGCGGCCTTGTTGTTCTTCAGCTTCTGAATAGCTGTGCCGACTTCTTCGATGCTGGGGGAGAGGACTACTTCAGCGGCTGGAGTTGGGATTTCCTCGGTCCCTACCACTCTCTCTTGGTCATGCTCGTTAAGCAGCTGCTAGAAGTGCTGCTCGGGTCGGTGACAAGATTACCCTCGCAGTTCCGAAGAGCCAGGGTGCCCTTTTTGAAGCTTCCTGCAAGGCCTTTGGCTTTCTTGTAAAAGGCTCGTATTTTATGTTTATCCCTAGACTCCTCGATATCCATGAGCTGGGAGGCTGCGAAGATATACCATAACCAGGAAGAGGTGCAACAATGACAACGTCATACAGACCCATTAGGTTAGTTACATTTCTATCGAAAGTTTTTAAAAATCTCCTACTAAACGACGGCAGCAAAGTCTAACGTTATTCCTAGTTCGGTTAAAAAAGTCTTGGTATCAAGACAAGACACGTTTTTTTTTTCTTTTTTTAAAGGCAAATTCGAAGACACAGTCTCGAAACTCCCCCAATGGGCACTAAACCTTGTTACAAACTGGTGCATAAAGGTTGCATTAAATGCCAATCCTAGGCAAAGCACCATTGTCGCCTTCACCAAAAGAAGGAAAGGGCACAAACTTAGCAAACCTACCCTCTTTGGTGAAGCGATAGAGTTCTCAAAAGAAGTCAAATATCTAGGTATAACTCTAGATGAAAAGCTTACATGGAACTCCCACATTACAAAGACCATTGAAAAAGCCAGGATCTCTTTATGGACCAGCAAAGGTCTCACTGGTAAAAACTGGGACCCCAAAATGTCCCGCTGGCCATATACAGCAATCACCAGACCAATTCTTACATATGCTGCGCCCGTCTGATGGCACAAAACAAAACAAGTATCAGTGCAAGCCAAGCTCAACAAACTGCAAAGACTAGCTTGCATCTGTATCACCGGGGCCATGAGATCAACCCCCACAGCAGCACTAGAAGTCATCACAGACCTGCCACCTCTTCATCTCCAACTGAAGAAAGAAGCAATGGTCTTCGCCCATAGACTGATTGTGGAGGATGACTCTAACCGTAGGCTCTTTCACCCTGATATCCTTACCGAAATAAACAGGCATGAAATCCTAAAGGTATCTCTCACAGACAACTGTCTCCCCAGATACAACTCCAGCCAAAACTACAAGGTCACATTCCCCAACCGACAAAACTGGGAACAGGATAGACGCCCCTTCAATCGTGGATCCTACGTTTGGTACACACATGGTTCCAAAACGAACGAAGGCGTTGGGGCTGGAGTATACGGAGCAAATACAGACGCATGCATCCACGTAGGCATTGACAGATACAACCCCGTTTTTCAAGCAGAGATATGTATTTGCTATAGAACTCTGCCTCAGAGAAAATGTCAACAAAAATATACTTAACAAAAATATTTACGTTCTCTCTGACAGCAAGGCTGCACTTCTAGCCCTAAAGAGCTGTCTACAGCTACTTCACCAGCTGGCCAGCACAAACAGAGTTCATCTCATTTGGATACCTGGACACAGCGGCCATACAGGCAACGAAAAGGCGGACCTACTAGCAAGGAAAGGCTCTGCATCACCATTTATGACACAACGGCCTTTCTGCGGCATACCCATCAGCACCACCAAATGCTGCATAAACAATTGGCTGAGGAACACGACGGATCACTACTGGTTACAAACGAAAGGTAGAAAGTCAGATTCGTCTAATCACAGGTTTCCTTACTGGACACTGCCCAGTTAATAAGCACTTCAAAACAATGGGCATCATACAAGATGACACTTGCCGAATGTGTAATGAAGACGAAGAAACAGCAGAGCATATACTATGCCACTCTAACTGCCTGGTCAGTACACGTCATCGTCACCTAGGCAAGTATTATCTTGAAGCAGAAGAAGTCGCTGCTAGCTCACTCAAATGCATACTAAGTTTTATCACGAACTCAGGTTTTCTGAGTGAACTGTAAGTGGGGGACATCACAATAGGCCCACTCGTGGCCGCAGTGATTAAGCGACTCTGTCCCACCCCCTTATCCTATCTATCTATCTATCTGTCTAAGGGCCAATTCTAACAAATAGCATGAGACACTGCGGCCTACTAGCCGATCAGACGAGGAGCTTCTCCACTTCCTTAATGAAGTTGAGAATGTCTCTCGTAGGAGCTGAAATGATCCCCTCAGAAGACATAATTTCACTGAGAAGGATACGCTTCCTAAGATGGCAACGAGCAGCACATTCACATAGTACGTGCCCTGCAGGTTCTTCGTCCTCAAGACAGAATCGACACTCAGTTTCAGACGAGATGTTAATTTCCCAGACCACAGTGCCTTCGAAATCCAAAGGTGCCGGCGCCAACGCCAGAAGCCATCAGTGCACCACCTAGGGCCTTTGACGTAAGGGGTCATTGGTTTCCCAAGCTGTGAGATTTGGGATCAATGTCTCAAATCTCTTGTCAAAAATTAAAGTGTGTGGTAATGCGTCCGAGGCCGCGGTAATCACTCCAGCTCAGGAAGATGTTGAAAGTTGGACATGTGACCCAGCGAAGAATTCGGATTGCACTACCAATGCAACCTTTTTAATAAAAGGACGCAGTGGAGTAAGTCCAATTAGTGCCTCTTGAGCTTCCGTAGGACAGGTTGGCACAGAGCCTGTAATGTCGAGGCACGCTAGTCTCTGAAGGCGTTGAAATTTAGCGATTGTCGTTTTTTGCTCAACTTTTGTCCACCCTACCGCAAGTGCGTCGATAGGCCCATAAGGCCTTAATCGCCTTTGTAAGTTTGTTTTTAATGTTGGAGATCCAGTTAAGTCTGCGATCAAGGTCAATATCTAGATTTTTTATTTATTTTTTTTTTTGTTGAAGCCTTCTGCTATCCGCTGAAGCAAACACTGGTCCATTGTACTCCAGGGAGACACCTTACATAACTGTCTTTTCCCCGTTTTCGGAAAAAAAGTTCGAAGAGCTTGAGTGATGTAGAGCTAAAAGATTCGGCACACACCACGTCGGCTCCAAGGGCGCGCCACCGTGCGCGAGCTAAGGCGGGACAATCACAGAGGAAATGCTCTGCTGTATCATCCTCCTCTTCGCAACATGCAGCGGAAGGCGTCTCACTGATACCAAGTACGTACAGATGCTTGGCAAAAGTGTAATGGCCCGTGATAACTCCCACAAGCCTTCTGCAGTCGATTCTCCTTAAAGACAGGAGGAATGCTGCAGATTTTTTGCAGACATCAGGCCATACGCGCTTAGTCATCCTGCAGCCTGGACAATCTCTCTATCTACGGTTGTGTGTATTTAATACACAATCGTTAATGTAGGAACTTACCGTGGACGCAGGTAGACCTAGAGCGGGTTCAGTTCCTGAGAAGCTCACCTCTGAACCCATTCTGGCGAGTTCATCAGAGATCTCATTTCCTGGGATCCCAGAGTGGCTTGGAACCCATACAAGCCTTAATGAATCTAGTCCGCCGACTCTATTCAAGAAGGACTTTAGTTCAAGCACTAATTTGGAGCTAGTTAAGGGGTTACACACAGCTTTTAGTGCAGCTTGGCTGTCGCTACAGACGCATATGCTTTCCCCCTTCCATCTGTGCTTCACAACATAGTGCATGGCCATTAGGATTGCGTATATCTCTGATTGGAAGACAGACGCATATTTTCTTAACAAGAAGTGCAGTCGGATGTTTTCGCGCCCAGACCTGAAGCCACCCGTGAAAATGCGAAGACTATCGTTTCCAGGTTCAGTATCCAGCCATAGCCAATCCTGACGCCATGGAAACTCGACTGTGAAATTACGGCGCAATAGGACAACGGGCATCAGTGCGTCAGAAGGCATGTCCATGAGACAGGGGCCGCTGGACAATTCTTGCGCAAGCACACCGTTATTCCTATGCGAGTTGTACCTAAAACCATTTCTCTTCAGACGAGACATGGCTTTCAAAGCACGCCCTCTGATAAATGTATCAAGAAGTGGAAGGTTCGTCATAACATCTAGAGCAGCGCAGTGAAGCTGAGACAAACCGTTCTTTGGAGTTTGGTGAAAGAGGCTACGACGTATTTGCGTTTTAGTCTGTTCCACCAGACAACCGATGCATATGAGATTATAGGTCTTATCATTGCCGTGTATATCCAGAGGACCTTTGCTGGTGATAAACCCCATGTTTTGCCAAAAGCTCCTTTGCATTGCCAGAAAGCTGATAACGCTTTGGTGGTTTTAGACTCAACATGCTTCGACCAAAGAAGCTTGCTATCTAAGATGACTCCTAGATACTTAGCCTCCTTGGATATCGGGATGTAAGTACCAGCTGAGTCATGTCAGTAATCTTCCTCCTTCTCGTAAAGACAACGACATCGGTCTTAAGAGGATTGACTGACAGCCCATTTCTTATACACCAATCATCGATCACATTTAGCGCCGCCTGTGCTTTGAGACGGACAGTCGCTAAACATGAGCCTACAGAAAGAATGGCGACATCATCCGTACAGGCCTGGGCACAGATTCCAGAGGCATTGAGAACATCAAGTAGAGAATCGACCATCATGCACCATAACAGCGGAGACAGGATGCCACCTTGAGGGAAACCCCTGTTTCCGCCGGATTTGACACACTGTCAATATCCTGTGCATATCCTGTGCATGAGCATTGCTTTGATCCATAGGACCAGTGCTTCATCTACGCCATGATGTCTGGCAGCGTTGCACATGCTGTCAAAGTTGCGTTTTCAAAAGCTCCCTCAATGTCGATGAAAATGCCCAGCGCGTACTCTTTCCTTTCGAGCGCGCATTCAATTCTCCCAACCAGGTTCTGAACCGCAGTCTCGCAGGATTCTCCGCGCTGGTAAGCATGTTGCATCTCTGAAAGAGGGTGCATTCGAAGGATATTCGAAGGGCTAGATACTCAACTTCTTCTGAAAATCCTATATTTGTACCATTTAGAAGGATGGAGCCCGGCTGCAACCTTCTAAGGTTGTCTTATTTGGGCTAATCGATAAACCCTCTTCTGCCACACCACTCAGAGATGAACTGAAGCGCAAGCTGCATGCGCTCACAGGCAGAAATTTCGCACCTTCCCGTAACAATAACTGCATAGATACATTGAGTGACAATTAAGTTATCATCCACATTAGATGATGAACAATTTTGCATAGCAGTGGTATTGGTTAAGCTCAGTAAAGTACTCCCTTAAAGACTACTACCTGCTCTTAAAAAGTAACCTGGAACAATGGTGTTTGTATGTTAGAGCTGACGAGAAATGCCTTAATATTCACCGAATTAACGCTGGAGTACCCCAAGGAAGTATTCCTACCCTAGACCCTACACCTCTAGCACTGAAACGGCTACGATCGCAACCTTTACCATGCGATATGGTTAGCATTCCCCTGGGAATTTTACCTCTTGCTCTGGACGAACTGGATCATTTTCTGCTTGCAACTTTTCCAGGATTTCATCATAGTTGGTATATTCTGTATCAGTGATTCATCCTACGATAACGTCTGTCTCTGCATCAAAATTATCTGCTTTGGAACCTAATACTCATCGTCTTCTACTTCAAGATCACTCTACCTTACTTCGTTAATATGCGGCGATCAACATGCTACTCCACCTAACCCCATTCGATATCCACATTAAACAGGTAGGCTCCTACACGCCAGCGAGATGAAAGGCCGTCTCAAAATAGACGAGCAGTATCGCCGGTCATGCTTCCATCGTGAATGACAGGATAACTCTGGGCGAGAACTTCGACTACATTGAGCCCCCCACGATGTTAAAAATAACATACCCAGAAAGACAAAAAGACAAGCGCAATCCCACAGGGGCTGCGTGGACTTTTGCACAGAGGGGTCAAAAACCAAGGACGGGATGGGTAGCGCAGTCTTTTGTTAACAATTAAAACTAAGTCAGGCCCTAAAACTACCAGACTATTGTAGTGTCTTCCAGGTGGAACTGTTAGCAATAAAGGAATTTTTGTCTTGACTAAAGTGGAACGTGATATCTGTCACAAATATTCACTGACAGCCAAGCTGCCCTGAAATCGCTAGAGGCTTATGCCTACACATCCAAGGCAAGCTGTCGAGTTGGCTGAACAGTTTAACACACAATTCTCATGGAAAAGAAAGAGCTGACATGCTCGCCAGACAAGGAATGACTCAACGAACATATATGGCATACGCTGGTAGACCAAAAGCAGCCATTAAACTAAAGCTAACAAATCAAGCCATGACCACGACGAACCTGAGATGGAACCAAGGGTATACCTGCCTAACCCCCGGACAAATCTGGGCCACGACTTGACCGACAGCGAACCACGGGACTAATCTTCATAGAACCGAACTCAACAAAATCGTTGGTGTCATTACTGGTCTGTCTTATTGGCAGTCATGCAAAAAGACTAAGGCAAGTGATGACAAGGAGGAGGTCGAATACATTCAATAGCTTCTCTGCGCCTATCCGTCCCTCTGTCGTAGCAGGAAACGATACCTAGGAAACTACTTCCTTAATGATCTGACTGACGTACAGCGGATAAGGATCTTCTTAATTTTGTATGTAAGAAACGCAAAATGGTTCCATGAATAGGAGGTCGCCCCTCTCGTAGCAACACAAAGGGGCTATCTGGTCTAGGTGTATACTCCCCCTCGTAAGGGCTACGAATTATCTACCTGCCTACCTTCCGACCTGACATATTACTGACACACGGGTTTAATCGATTCAGTGAAGAAAATTGTCTGTTCACAGTCGTTTACTGCTCCCTAATCCGCTGCACAGAGTTCTTTATAAAAAAAAATCAGTTGTCAGGTGCCTGGCATACACATGCCCTATTGCGACCCACAAGGTAATTACTCTATTACTTCCTCCTCCCATTGGTAATAGGCAACACATATTCTGACTGATGACGCGCATAGCAACAGCAGTAAAACCAATCAACTCTCCCGCAGCCCCATTTCCAATTGAGTTTACTCGACCCTCACTGTCCCCATCCCTGTTTGCACTCGTCCATTAATCACCGAATCGTCCACATTGCTCCACACCGTGCTCATAGCTTTACTGCCATTCTCCCTAAGTATATACTCAATCATCACACAAACGACATTACGACAGAGCAATTACTTTATTGCGCGATCATTCCTAACAGTTGGCATCGACACGTGTTCTCGCCTCTCGTATCAGGCCTAAACGCCTCAGCGCTAACAATGCATTAATCACTAACTAGAAGAAAAAAAAAAACTGTACAACCCACGTGTTCTTTATCTCGCACGGAGAACCTGTGGCATGAAGGACAGGTCCCACATTAGTCAGTCAAGCCTCAGTGCAGTGCACAACGACATAACCAACATGTGTACACCTAATTGGCAGTTCCGGATGAACTTCCTCCTAAGACCTAGCTTGTCGTCGTGGCGGTGCTTGCTGCTAAGGTGTTCCACTTAATTGCCCATTGCCCACTAGCTATTCACCACCCGAGTGTCGAATGACTACGTAAGCGAAAAGCCCAGATGACACAGAAACACGTCGTGCTCGTACAGGCTGAGCGGGTGGGATTTGTTGTCATAATCAATGGTAGGTACATTTTGCCTCACGTGGACAGCTCCGTGGAGCAATGTACTCGCAACACTTTGTGCAATTAATTACTGGTTCGGGGCGGAGAAGTCGGGGAAGGCGATCAAAAGAAATTCGATTAAGGGCATCGGACGCGACGTTAGTTGTTTCCGGAGGAATACCGACTGACCCTTACGCAACCATCCAATCAGGCTCTGTTGATTGGACATTTTTTCAACCCCTTCCCCGTCCGAATGATATTGCAAATTAAAAAGACTCTGCATAGACGGAGTGGTAGGAATGGTACGTACTATGCTTATGTAATTGACAGCTTTGGAAGCAGAAATAAAAACACACAAAGCACCGCTAGAATGCCTCGTGCTTCCTGCCATCAGTCGGAAGTGTCATCGGGGAACTCGTGCATCTAACGCGTGTACGATACTGAGCTTTGAGCTGGATAGCTTAACTCTGACGATCATTTTTCCTTTCATTTTGTCTGACCTTTTGTTGCAGGAAAGGCTAAGCCCCGCAAATCTGTGGAGATACTATTACACGTCATCCTATTCACATTCGACTTTGACGCAACGCTCCCAACTGCAAAGACTATTGTTTGCATATTCATGTGAGGTGCGTTGAGCAGTGCACGTCGAAACATTGCAAAGTAGGCGCTGTGGGGTGCGCTTATTTGATTACAGTCTTGTCACGTAGACTTGACGGTCGTTAAGCTGTTGTCCAGGAACTTGATTTGAGGCATTTACGAGTGGAATTACTACGGACGACTGTACATATGTACCTATATTGTTTTTATCGGTTTAATGGCCACAGCAATCACTGGTTCTTGCTCCCGATTTATTCCTGGAAAAGCAATTTTGCTTAGAGGAGCCACGAAGTACGATCTACTGACATCGTTGGGAAGCTTTGACGTAATATCAATGGATAAATCACGTTTCGATAAGCAAGTAGACAATGCTAAATAACACGAGCGTTCGCTAGCGTAAATTTGCGCACAAAACCTTCCATTAGAACCGTGGCCTTATATTGATGAAAAATGCAGGGATTTTAAAAAACCTAAGGGAACGTCCTGGGTAAGAGGGCGCTACAATACCCCGGAAAGTCTGGCGGTTGGCGGCGAGCCATTAACCCACCCACCGCTCGATATTAACGAGCCAACTGCTTCGGATAAATGGACGGATTCTCGAATACGACACGGCGTGAAAAAGGAACACGATTTGTGAGAAAGTCCCTGGAATGTCAGAACTCTGAGCACTCCCGGAGCTACTCATAAACTTGAAAGAAACCTCACGCAGACGTCCCTACCCCATTAAAGAGGACTTCTATGATCTCTTGAACAACGCAAACAATGCTGAGACTCCATTCCTCGGGCATGCTATCCCCTGACCATATCTTACAGATGAGCCGGTGCATGCTCCTAACCAGCTCACTCCCAGCTGCTTTGAAAAGTTCAGCAGGCAATCCATCTGCGCCAGCAGCTTTATTCGACTTGAGTTTCAACATGGCAATCTCAACATCGTCAAGGTCAGGGGGACGGAATTCTCTGCGATCTTCATCATTAAGAAGTGGGTCATTCTGCCTGACTGCGGTATGTTGTTACCGCCGTTATACAGTCATCGCGTGGAGACATTCGTTTTATCTGTTGATAAAATCTTCGCACGTCATGCCTGCAACAGCACCTCTCAAAGGTTTCAATCGCCCGCTTCTCGTGCTCCTTCTTTTTTTTTTCTTGAGAAGCTTATGTTCCTCCCTTCTTTTAAGCTCGTAGGACTCACTGCTCAGCCGCTCGTGTTGTTTTTTTTTTTTTTTTTTTGTGTAAGAAGGCTTTGTGTGACCTGGCGGTCTTTCGATCAATCGACAACCAACCAAATTGATCATATTGCGATCGACGGCAGACACTCCTCCAGCATCCTAGATGTCCGAACTTTTCGAGGAGCCAACATCGACTCGGATCATTACCCTGTTGCCAACACGGATGCGAATCACTTAACGTCGGAAAGCTGCAATCGCAGGAGACCGCCAGGAACTTCGCCGATCAAGTCTCCCTCAAGCTCTCTCAAGTCCCGATGCAATCTGCAGAAACCATAGAACAGCAATGGAGTCGTTGTTAAAACGCCATTAGAGAGGCCGCCTCAGATGTACTCGGTTTCGAGCAACCACCGTCGAGAAATTCCTGGTTTGATGATGAGTGCAGACAGGCCCATGTAGAGAAACAGAATGCATACATGACCACATTGCATCGACGGACGAGAGCTGCCCGCGAGCTCTATGAACAGAAAAGGAGGGAGGAGCATGCGCTTCTGAGAAGGAAAAAGAAGGAGCACAAGAAGAGCGAGATCGAGGAGATGGAAAGATGTTACTGCAGGAACGACGTTCAAAAATTTAACCAGAAAGTAAAACGAACATGCCAAGGCTATAAAGCCAGAGCAGAAGCCTGCAGGGATGAGCACGGGCAACTAGTAGTGGAGTCACAGTCGATGCTAAGATTGTGGAAGGATCACTTCGGCAGACTGTCAAAATGCCGCCGACGAAGACGAGGAGAATCTCGTCCACCGGACCTAGACGATGTTAAGATAGCGATACGAAACTTAAGTCTTATAAAGCTGCTAGAGCAGACGGACTCTCCGCGGAACTGTTTAAAGCAGCTGGCGATGAGCTGGTCAGGAACATGCACCAACTCATCTGCAAGATATGGTCGGAAGAACGCATGCCCGATGAATGAAATCTCAGTATCGTTTGCCCGGTCCATAAGAAAGGAGACCCCTATGACTGCGCCAATTACAGAGGGATAGGCCTCTTGAACATCGCGTACAAGATTCTCTCTGCCGTGCTGTGTAAGCGCCTGAAACCGTTTGTGAACAATCTGATAGATTCCTATCAGTGTGGATTCAGGCCAGGAAAATCCACGATAGTACAAATATTTACACTACGGCAGATCTTTGAGAAGACAAAGCACGCACCATCTTTTTGTCGACTTTAAGGCCGCATATGACAGCGTTAATAGAGACGAGCTATACAGAGCCATGTCATGTTTTAACATTCCTGCCAAACTCGTCAGACTGTGCAGGATGACTATGGAGAGCTCTCGCTGCACCCCTTCGATGTTAAAAAAGGTTTTAGGCAAGGTGACGCACTGTCCTGTGATTTCCTTAAAGATTGTGCGGGACTCTGCGGCCAATACAAGAGATACGATCTACTTCAAGTCTACAAAATTGCTTGCCTATGCAGATGACATTGACGTTATTGGACGGACAAAGCGAGACGTCAATGAGGCTTTCGCAAGCATTGAAGCAGAAGCGGATAAAGTGGGTCTAAGGATAATTGGGGACAAGACCAAATATATGCTATCATCAAAGAAAGACGCGCAACACCGACGTCTTGGTCAGAACGTCACCTTCGGCAGCTATATTTTTGAAGTAGTCAAGGACTTCGTCCACCTTTGCTCGATAGTGACAAGCAGCAATGACACCAGCGCTGAGATAAAACGCAGAATAACTCTTGCCAACTGCTGCTTCTTTGGGCTCAAGAGGCAACTGAGTGGTAGAGCCCTCTCTCGAAAAACTAAGGTATCCCCCTACAAAACCTTAATCATCCCGGTCCTCCTCTACGGCGCTAAGGCTTGGACTTTATCAAAAGCGGATGAAGAGGCTCTTGGGCGTTTCGAGAGGAAAATTCTGCGTGCAATCTTTGGTCCCGTTTGTGTAAACGGAGAGATTTCGTCTGGGGTTTTACGTTGACACCTGCCTTGTTGGCTTAATTCCACGGTGGGCCATCCCACATGGGGTGAATATAATGCGTCCACCAACGCCCCTTCCTTAGATGACATAGTCTGGTTTCAATTTGGAGTCATGCTTGGGGACATGAACACCACCCTTGATAAAGGCCGAGGTCTACCTAACACCTCTTGCATCTGACTTTTTAGACCGAAGACCGAAGTCTTCCTTGATCTTGTCAGATACCATGCGTTCCCGCGATGTTGGGATAACCACAGCCACCACGATGCTCCCACAAGGGGGCCTACCTCAACAGACAGGACCGGAGCGAATTTCGGCTACTGAGTGTGCGTATTATTTGCTACTATCACAATTAATTTTCATCATTGGCACAAAGTGCCTCTTGGCTGTGTTTCTTTAATCACTCACACACTCACTCACCTAGTTCACTCCGGGGGCTTCCTGTCCCCGTGGTACCAATTATTTTTAAAGTGCCTTGGTTTTCACTCCGCAACTAAACCAGTCACTTTCAGTTGAGTCCACCCAAAACTCAAGCCTGACAGCTTGGATTTTAGTCGCCTTTTACGACAGGCATGCCTTACCTCGGGACTATTCTAACCCCGTACCCGCAGGGGGAGTAAACGGAGAGTGGAGGAAGAGATTCAACCAAGAACTTTACGGGCTGAACAGCGACATCGGTCTAGTTAGACGTCTTCGGATCCAACGTTTGAGATAGCTGACCCATGTAGAGCGAATGGACACCACCACTCCGGCCCGAAGAGTCTTCGACACGAACCCCGAGGGACGACGCAGCAGAGGACGACCGCATCTAGGGTGGCGCGCACAGGAGGAAAGGGACATCAACCAACTGGGCGTGCGGCACTGGAAGAGGCTGACCAAAGATCGTGCCGGCTGGAGAGGCTTATTGGCTGAGGCCCTGTTTCACCCCGAACTGTAGCGCCATCTAAGTAGGTAAGTAAGTATGTTACAGTCCATGAAGGACCAAAGACGAGCTTCTCTCGATCACCCATGTTGTGTGTGATTTCATTTTCCCATAGGTGAAAGAGGCCTACAGTTTATTGCCGGTTCCGAACGGCGAATTTCGAGAAGCTTTTCTTGACAATTATACTACAGGGGGTTTTGTCAGGACCCCGCTGAGGAGAAGCACCGTGAAAACATGTGTCATTAGCGTCAGAAGCCAAAACACTACCCACTGCGCCACGGCGCTCTCAGTAAGTAAGTATGGCTTTAACAAATATAGGACGGAATTCAAAGACTGATTCACTTATCGAAAACCACCTGATTTGGCACCGTGCGACTTTTAACTAGTCAATAAGCTCAAGGGACGGCGCTGGAGGTACCGTTTTGAGTCGATGGAGGAGATACAAGCCGCATGGACGACAGAGATGAAGGCCGTCTCAGAACAACTTTAACAGCTGTTTCGAAGATTGGGAAATCCGTTGACTTATGTAAGTTCATTAAATCAGGGGCGGGCTTACTCTGAAGGTGATGAATTTGATTTGGAAAAATGAATAAAGATTTTTCAACATAAGTGCCATGTCACCTTACTTATTAGACACAGTAATAAGGGTCCAGGAAAGGTTGTATGGTTAAGCCCAAAACGTTTGGCAAGCTTAGTCGATCATGAAAGTATGTTTTTTCACTTGTAGTTCTGTTTCCTATTCACTGTAAACTGGCATAAACGCTAGATGCCAAGTGCACATTCGTGACAGATTATAATGCAATGTGCCCTCTAATCCCCGAGTAGGTAAATCAAGTTCATTGCGACTTAGCTAGCTGTCAGACCGCTCCCCAATCCAAACCGAAACGAAAACAGCACAAAACGTAAACAAAGCACCCATCACCTAATACGACCGCAGCAAACAGTACGTACTACACAGCCCAACTGCGGCCTGAGCTCATTGCTGTTTCATCATCACTCTGTCACGTTTCTCGAACTCACGCTTTGAGACGTTTTCTTTTTTTTTTGCTTTTTCCTTTCAATTTTATTCTCCATGCTCCTTTGCTTCATTAGACACCCCAACGTGGGTTTGCACACGGCAAGCTTTTCACACACCCGCCGCCAACAATTCATGCTGTACAATTGCGCTTCCTGATCGAAACGGGCTTCAGTCTCGATTGGATCGAATTCTGTCACCTCAATGCAACAACATCTGACCGTATTTCAAGCCTCTTACGTAACCACCTCTGTTTTTGCATCCACTCTTCGTGTGAGAATTAGCAACATCCCTGCAAGCCGTGTACTAAGTGGAGCCAGCCAGACACACTGCACATGATTCGTGACATGATGGGGAATTTTAATTAGAATAACCGGAGCTGTCCGATGTCGATTGGAGCGTTTTTAGCCCAGGGCCACTGGAAATGGGGGCACGTGCGTTTGCACACTTTCTTCGGTGCCTGCTATCATCAGTTGGGACGGCTCATGTATGTGCTGTGCCGATTGTTATATGGACTAATGAGATGAACAGAGCGATTTTTAAACGTGATACTAAGAGTTTGCCATGCAAATCTGAGATAGTGGAGCAAGGGGGTCTTCCGAATCATTAAATGATTGGACGTAATGCGGATTGTATGACTTGTCGATGAATTTGCATGTAAAGTGCCTTTGTGGCGGGTATATCGATTGGGACGGGAAGTGATAATCGATTATTGACGGTGGAAATTATTCCACTTTGGGGGAGGAACCGTATAATTGTGGCCAATATCCAAGTATGTGATTGCTTTGACGACTCGACCTGGCTTCTAAGTATAATTTAGTAACAAAGTCTTAACAACAATACGACACAAGGCACCCGCACGTGGCTGTGGATCTAATAGGATTCGTTCTCAATTACATTTTGTACCTAAATAGCTACAGATACGCCTGTATGTATAGTACCAACAGTTGCTTACCGTAATTAATGGCCGATGAAGGCGATGTGGACAGGCTGTTTGCGGTGGATTGCTTTCGGATATCCTTAATCCCATTTCGTATCTGAGTCTTTTTATCTGAACAAATTGTGGGTGCCATCACTGATCCACTTAAGCCAAATATAAATTTTCTCTTGTTGGTTTCCTGGACTCTCCTTTTTGTCCTTTCGTCGCTCGTGTGCCTGAAACAATAATAAAGAAAAAATGAATGTTCTGACCGATACTCGATTACTATATGAATAAGGAGAACGTTCGTCAATGATATGTCTGCACGATAACGGACGGAAGCTAGAGTTTTACGGAAGCACTTCAGAACGCCTGGGTGAATGTGATTTGGAAGGAATCACCTAGGTGACTTTGTTGTGTGGGTGATTACGGTGAGCGGATGGCTGTTCGTTTTTATTTAATGAGATTTGATGGGAATTCGTGCGAGAAAGCCATTAAGATAGACGACTAATTGGCAATTTAATTAATTGACTTTTGATCATCTAAAAATGGGAGAACTTGTAGTTTGAAAATAAGGAAAGGTTCAGCAAAAGCATCCAGCAACCGGTGAAGGGTCTGAGTTAATACAGCCTTCAATCTTAGGCGGTTCCGGGCATACTTCTTCCAGTCGGAAGGACCAACTTGTCTTGGGTCCGCGATCACTTACACCAGGAGGCTCGGATTTAAGGACCCTCTTAGCTGGAGCGTTGGTGTCCATAAGCTTAGTGTGGCCGAGCCATTGTAGTCGACGGATTTTTGCTTTCTGGACTACGAGTATCCGCTATACATCGCTGTATAACGGTTATTTCTTCTACTCCATTCGCCTTTCTAGAAGACAGGACCGAATATCCGTGAGAGAATTCTTCTTTCGAAGGAGGCAAGGATCAGCTCGGCTGTCCTACTTATCGTCCAACTTTCGGCTCCATATAACAGGACTGGCAGGATAAGAGTCTTGTAGAGCCTAACTTTGGTTCTTCGGGACAGGAGTTTGGACCGTTCCCGTTTTGATAATCCAAAGTATCAACGGTTGCCGAGGTCGATACTGCGCCGGATCGTCACTATGTCATTCGTGGAGTTTATGTTTGCCCCGAGGTATGTGAACACCTTCACCACCTCAAAATTTTAGCTTCCGATCGTTATGTTTTGTCCTAGGTGATGGATGACGAGCCGCTTTTTCGTTTACAGCATATATTTCGTCTTCTCCTCTTTGATGTGAAGACAAGCTCGTTTCGCCTGATCTTCAATCACCGTAAAAGCTTCCACAATGGTGCGCTGGCTGGGAATTTGCGCCTTGCGTAGCTCAGCAACTGGATCAATTTGCTGAAGATAGTACCTTCCGTGTTGACGTTAGCCCGTCGCACTATTTGTTCCAACAAGAGATAGAAGAAGTCGCATGACAGCGCATCTGCATGCCGAAATCCGGTGTAGGTTTCGAAAGGCTTGGATGTTGCAGAGCCGAACTACGTGGTGCGTTGATTGTTTGCTAGCGTAGCTCGACACATCCGGATAAGTTTTCCCGGGATCCCGAATTCGGCCATCGCGTTAAATAAGACTTTGCGGTGATTGCTGTCATATGTGGCTTCAAAATCGATGGGTATCGATTTGAAACTACCCTACGACTAGTCTATAGTCGATCTACCTGGCCGGAAGCCGCACTGGTATGTGTCGATTAGTGCGACGCAAAAAGGGTTTTATACGTTCACACAATATACCGGATAGGATCTTGTGAGCGACATTGAGCAAGTATGTATATACATACCTCTGTAGTTTCTGCAAGAGGTAGGCTCGCCTTTTTTGTGAATGGGACATATAGAGCTGGTATTCTAGTCGTCGGGCATGCATTCGTCCTCACAAATGTTGAACCTCCTCTTGGTGGACAGATGTAGCTTTCTAACATTGAAAAGTCGGGCTCTGAATCTTGCTGCGACTAGGAAATGGTCAGAGCCGACGTTTGCCCCTATGAACGTCTATGAGCCGTGGTCAATTTATTTGACATTTGGACCATCTGGAGACCGCCAGGTTGTTGTGTGGATCTTCTTGTGAGGAAATCTTTTGCTTCTTATTACCGCATTACGATTTGCCGCATATTCCGTAAGCCGGAAGCCGTTGTCTGTTGTTGTATCATGGAGGCTGTGCTTTCCGACTACTCCGCCAAAGATGTTCTCCTTACCGATTTTGACGTTCAAGTCCTCGAATACGGTTTCGATGTCGTACTCGCGACAAGCGCTATAGGCGTCGCCCAAGAGGTCGTAGAAATCCTCTTTAATGGCTTCATCAGCCTAGTCGGTAGGGGCGTGTGCACAGATGAGGCTGATGTTGTAAAATTGGCCTTGGATGCAGATCACAGCTCGGCAATTTCTAGCTTGCTTGCTTTGGTAACATTGCAGCCCGTGAAGGCCAGAGCCAAGCTTCTCTCAATCACCCATGCTGTGTGTGATTTATTTTTAACAAAAGTGAATGGGACCTACAGTTTAAAGCCGATTCCGAACGGCTTGAGTCGAGAAGCTTTTTCATGGCCAATACCCAGCCGAGGAGGGACGCCGCAAAATAAACATTCGATTGCGTTGGTGTTATCGGGATCCGAGCTCGCTCATCGTGCGTCAAACTCCAACACGCTCACCACTGCCCCACGGTGTCTTCGCTTATTGGCTTAATATCGACAACTTACGACCCTAGCCTTTTTCCCACGACGAATCCATATCCCAATAAGTGCAGCCGTTTGTGGCAACTGTAATAAATGTCGCACTCCATCTTCTTTACCATTCTTATCCTGTCCTATCCAGCGTACTTCCTGGATTGCAGTAATATCTGCATTATAAGCTTTCTAGGTGATGAGTAGCTCCAGGAGTGTAGAGAGTTCTCACATTCCAGGAGCATACTCGCAAACTGTGGTCCTTTTTTTCTTCTGTGTCGTCGTTGGGTATCCGTCCTTGTATCCGAGGCCATATTCTCATTCATAACAAGAATTGATTTTATATGGGCGCGTTGTTAGCCCGCCGCATAACCGCCATCCCAGTCGGGTTGGGCCCTCAGTTCATCTCTCAACGGGTGTTGAGTAGGCTATCCAGAGGGTGCCGCGAGGGGGCTGTATGTCAACTTGAGCATTAGCAGGAATCGTGGTGACCTAAAGCCACTAAACATGATACGATTCCTTAAGATACATCGTTCGATTTAAAACTCATTTCTTATAAACCGTTTGTTTTGGTTGATATTTTCTATGGTCTCACAAAGTGGCTTCCCGGAAGGCTTGCCAGTTAGTAATGAGCCTAATGTGCGTATTGGAATAGGTTAAGTCGACCACTTTAAGCTGTCTTGCGGTAACAAATGTTGGTCGTGAGTTGCAGAAGTCACGACAACGGAACGGGGTTCGATATAATAAAAGATACATTGGCCTTCTAAGATTGCTCATCATACAGCACGGCATCATGTATACCTTCAAAATCAAAGAATCGTTTTGTCGCCAACGTGTCCCTAGTTTTGCCAAGGATGCCTTTCTGCGTCTTAAAGGCACGCCCCTCTGCGCAACACAAACAAGGTTTTCTACTCTTCAAGTTCACGTGCCGTTTGCATATCTATCCAAGCGAACACACAACCTTTATCTCTTGTTCCGTTTCGGCAATTCTATTTATTTGCCTTTCCCCAAATTACACAGCGCACGGCGACCCCACGTTCCGCAATTCCTGATTAGATCATGCGCTCGTATTTACTATAATTTTGTTTGCGCTGCTTGCCTAACGCCTTGACGTCACTCCAGTTGCTTGTCACCGACCTTCCATTTCCATAGGCCTATCGTGGCCACGTTAAAGCAGCACGAGCACTTCGTTAAAAAAGCAAAAACAAGAAAAAAAAGCGAAAAAGGGAATCACCTCCACCTGTGCGTGGCATTATCGGGAAAAGTCAGAACATTTGACTAAGAAGCATCTCTCGGATAGTCCGTCATCACATGGGTATGATGGTGGCCTGCTACTCTGGTGGCATCATAAACAACGAGAAGCAGAGAACAGCTTGCGCGTGTGGATATTTTCTCATCCGTCGGTAGTCATGCTCACTATCTAAACACTTTACCTCACCAACCGTGATGAAGATGTGATGAGGAATTTAACAGCTCAGGACACTTGTTTGAGCTTTTTCTTGTTTTCGAAAAGAGAGTTACGTATGGCAGAATGACTCTGCAGAATGACACGTAGAGTGTCGTCGTCGTATAGCCCTCTGATTAATGCCACACGGGATTCCCAAAAAGAGTCAGATGTTGAGGGCAATTACAAATTGAATTATGGTTTTCCATTCTACCATACGTTGCTTTCCATGTGACAGGTGGTAATTATGCGGCTGGTGAGGGCTTAGGCGGTGACTGCCCATGGATGATTCATACGGGCGAGGACAGAAATGGTTTTTGGCTTCTTTGTTTGACGAGAAATGGATTCTTGTATTTCTTGTCATCTTTCTGGAGAAGGCAGATTACGTGGCTGAACAGATGCCGTCTGTTAACCTCGGTCTTCCTTTGAAGTGTTTTCCTAGAAAACAGCTTTACCTACTCTAGCCTGTAGCCGCACATGAGTTGTGTGACAACTCTTTATTTGAGTTTAAGTACCTTTGTTGCAAAGGAATTTTAAGTAGTTCCTTGCTGTTTAAATGTTCATTCATGGTTCCTTGGGCTTGAAGCCCACAACATTACCTTACACCATGTTTAAAAGTGCTTAGGGTGTACTGCACAGTTTCTGGATTAATATCAATGTTGGATGACAGAAACTTTTCCCTTTCGAAACGAACAAGTACAACCCCTTTCAATAGAGCATAAGCCTCTGAATCATAGGGGCAAACCAAGTTTTGTTAGGAGTTACCTTAAGCCTCAGAGCTGCGATTTTGCCACTTGTCACAACTGATTCAAGGGCAATCCTTCTGTGTCTGCCACGGCTTCCCTGGATAGCCCACATCCGAAATGTCAAATTTTTCATGACTCTGGCGCATAAGTCAGGCGGACTTTGACTGACGGCAGCGGCTTTGAGGGACGCTGTCTGTGATTTTTGGCTTATTCGCATAAACTTGCGACTTCAGAAACCATCTGGCCAAGTCATCATTTATCCTCAAGCCCATCTAGCCGATTAAGCTTTAGTGTTTCTAAATATCATCAGTTTAGGTCTCGCGTCCATTATGTACTGACAAAAACTGCGCCACTTATGGTGGACAGAGTAAATAAGATCTTATAATAAGGCACCGCCCTGCATGAATCATTACATGAAGGGTTTAGTCAGTTCATTACTGGTAGGATCTTGAAGTTGAGCATCAATAATTCTCCTTTAACGTTCTCCACAAACCCGTATAAGTCGTCAAATGGTAGTGAATGTCTATATCGTGCTAAAATTTTCTAACCAGTTTTGCGTGCTCCAGAAGCTTTTATACCCTTATGGCTCCCGTCTTCATCCAACACGGGTATGTAGTTAATTTCCGTCGCTATCCCATATAGGCTATCATTTCCGTTGTACAACTTGAAATTCTCCATGTTCTCTCCAATCCATCATCCTTGTTGTTTGTGGTCTTGCATGACACCGTGGCGGGACTATTGTGGCCGAGTCCATATTTGGTCTTTGAGAGGTTTAGCCTAGATGCTAGCAAGAATTCATCTCCGAACGTGGTGTTGAGAAGGCTGTGCCTTCCTAAGACTCACTGGAAGGATTCTCTCTTACAAAACCCTTCGTCGCCTAGACTGATTTTAGTGTCCTAACTGCGATATTGGGCTTAAGAATTAACTCCTTTTTTCTCGAAAGCAGTTCTGATATTTATTATTATGATGCGCTCGCGCCCATACCGCCAGCTTTAGACTTTTTGACTCTATCTGCCTCTAATAACAAATAACTGATGCTAGTCCATTCAACAGAAATTGTCGCAACGACTCCTCCATCCCGGCAGATCTCCGGTCGATAAGACAGCTTCCAAGTATCATTAATGTCCTCGCGAAGGTGATCCATTAAGCCCTGTCTAAATGGCTAACAAATTCGGTTTCAGAACAGGGCATGACTCGTCTCAGATACCCAATGGAATAAATGCAACAACCCATGTACGGGTGCCTGCCTGGTTGACTTGGAAAAAGCCTTCGTCACCGTATGGTTACAGGGACTCCAAACTCAAACAGTAAGCCATTGCTATATATGATTTATAATATGTTAAAAAGTTGAAAGTTCGTCACTTCTACTGAAACATTTGACATTAAACATTGAGTGCAACAAGGTGCAAGACCAATGATTTCAGTCAATAACTTGGCCTCTAGAGCTTACTACCCCAACGAGAAAGTACGGCTGAACGGCTTTGTTGCGCCAGAAGCATTCCTTCCAATGTTGACTGATCCAGGATAAATCTACTTTACGAACCTGACGTCGTGCTCTTTGAGCCCGACCACCTCAGGTTCATTAGAAGGGTTTCTCGCCGACATCGAGATGACGTTGTAGACAGCATCAACTCTGTTGGTGACTAGAATGGACCCGGTCAGTGGAATAAGATCAAACAATCAAGGCGACGCTGTCGAAAGACATAAGTTAGGTATATAGATATGGTCTATTCTAGGGTACCCGCGTGAGATAGTTATAAGACTGATTTGGTGTCGCAAGTTTTTGTTCACGCATGCGGGTATACTACTGTGTCCAAAAAGTTAGGTGACATTTGAATTTAAGCTGCATGTACAAATGGATTAGGGGAAATGCTTTTATTTTTAGGTTGGTAGGATTGTCTTTGATATCTGTCAGAGACCTGCATGCGGTGCCTGTTTGAGTATTACGAGTGTACTCGCTTTAAATGCGGTGCCGGTGGTACTCACCAGAGATTGACATGCGATCATATTTTTGCGACCTAAAATCTACTCACAAAAAAGCGGTGCAAGTGTGTACGGTCAACGTAACTAGGCGATCGGTGTGTATACTATACTTTCTGCAATGAAGTAAATTCGATATGTTTCTGTTACAAACTCTAGTGTTATATTTTTGACTCAGAGAATCCTGTAATACCGCATATTCATATCGACTTCCCTTAAACACTGGTATGCGCAATCGCTTATGAAAAACAAAAACACCGCATACGACCGCAATATTTATATATACAATATTTTATTATTTTATGATATGTAGTGGTCTGCGGGGTGACAGTGCTGTGTCTACGTCGATCTATGTGTCGAGTGGGAACGTAAGTCAGGACTTTCCAGGAAGGGACGACCAACGGGATGGGAATGTCTATGGTGTGTAGTGTGTAGACTGTGTAAAATGAGCTTGGTAAAACATTCCAAATTTGTGTTGTGCGCTTGATAGACGTGATAGAGCAATTTAAGTTTTACTCATTTATTAGTGATCTTAGAATTTTATCCCTAGAGTTCTTACTATAATGTCGGATAACCTGGATTTTGTTGCCTAAAAAAATTGCTGCTGGTGTTTACACCTTGTCACAACGACGCAAGGGCAGAAGTTTCATTTGGAATGTTTTGTCCGAAATCTTGAAGGAAGACAAAACCATAGTGAAAGGATTGCTTTACTGCCGCACCTACTTAAAATTACTTAAATACTCCGGATATCAAACATCAAATCTCAATCGGCATAAGTGCTGCCGAGAACTTAAGCAGAAAGAAGTTTTAAAACCGGTTACAGCAGAGGATAAAAACAAGATTGAAGGCCATTTTCGGCTATCAGTGGTTCGGGCTTCGTAAAGCTGGTGCAGTTTTTTATTAAGATAGGTGCAACCTATGGAGAAAACGTTGACGTCAATGATTTACTGCCTGATCCAACAACAATTTCAAGAAGGGTGCAGAAATCAGCAGGTGAAGAAAAAACACAATTCAGTAGCGAAATAAACAAAGTTGTGAATAGCGGTGGTGCATCTGCTACAATTGATATGTGGTCGGACAATTATGTGAAACGAAACTTTTTAGGCGTCACATTGCACTATCAGAAAGATTTTAAATCATTTGATATTGTTTTGGGGATGAAATCAATGGATTTTGACAGGTCAACCGGTAATAATATCTTGAGAAAGCTGAAGACTTTGTTTAGTGAGTTTGGTGTCCAAAATATCGAAGCAATTAAATTTTTGACAGACAGGGGAGCAAATATTGTTAAAGCTTTGGAACACAAAACACGCTTGAACTGCAGTAGTCATTTATTAGCAAATGTCTTGGATAAGTCGTTCGACGAAACAGCAGAACTCACAGAAATATTAGAGTCGTGCAAGAAAATAGCGAAATACTTTAAAAAGGCAAATTTGCAGCATACGTTAAAAACTTCTCTGAAGAACCAATGTCCTACACGGTGGAATTCTAATTACACAATGTTCAAATCTATTGTAGATAATTGGTTCGAAATCAACGAAGTACTAACAGAGAACGAAGGAAGCCAACGATTACTGCATATAAATATTTCAACACTTAAAGTACTAGTTGAAATCTGTAAGGGCTTTGAAATAATTTTTAAGAAAATGCAACTTTGCAGCTCTCCCTCTTTGTGTTTCGTTTTACCTTCAATCCAAAAAATTAAAACTCTTTGTGCACCTAACAACGAGGACATAACTAGCATTTCGGCTTTGAAGAAAAAAATTATTCAGAACATTGATGAGATTTGGTCAAAAAATTTGAGTTTATGGCATAAGACTGCATTCTTTTTGTATCCACCAGCTGCAAGTATGCAACCAAACGACCTCAAGGATATTAAGAGCTTTTGCATTTCTCTCATTCACAAATCAGAATATGCTCCACCAGCGTCTACTTCGCAGACAAATTTATCAATTCACCTATCCGATACTGTCTCTTCACCAATAACTTTTGATACAGCAAGTCCTGCCACACCTTCACCTATACCAGTTTCACAAATTGTATACACTCCAACTGACACCAAGGACAACCTATCTGCTTGCTCATCTACAAATTCACCATCACCCCTCAAAGAAGATATTCAGTTCTTTTTCTCAGATTTGTTAAGAGAATCTGAACGGGCATCCCCAGAAACTCCTGAAGAAGAAATAGACAGATATAGCAGAGAACAAGTAAAAATAACTGAGGATTTTGACTTGATTAAGTGGTGGAGGATCAATGCAAAACGCCATCCTCACTTACCAAAGTGGCTCTGCAAATTCATTCGGTTCCTGCTAGCAGTGCAGCGGCAGAATGAGCATTTTCATTAGCAGGTAATATAATAACAGAGAAGAGAAACAGACTGGGACCCAAGACAGTCGATAGTATATTATTTTTGCATTCACACTATAAACATTTCAACACATAATTATTACTGTTAATCTACAGCCTATTTACTTTTGTATTTAACTTTAAATAAAATAAAAAAATAAAATAAAAACGTTGGTCTTTGAGTCATATGGAAAACTGATCTTAGTTGCGGTGTATGCGGTGTTTTTGTTATTCATAAGCGGTCCCACATACCACCGCTTCGGCGAAGTTGATATGAACATGCGGTAGTAAAAAATATGCACGATAAATACATACATACGCAGAACTATCGCATCGATTGCGGTGGTGGTTTACACTCGCATCCCTTTTTTCCCACTCAAAACTATGATCTGAGAAAAAAATCTTAAACATCGCATAGCGCTTGAGTAAGTATAACTACATGAACGCAAAATCATTCGTGTTTGCAGTCAATGCGATGGAGATACATGTTTTATGAAGGATCAATGGGTTAGAGTCATAGAAAAAACGAATATACATTGAGTGTATGAATATTTGCGGTATATCGCTGCAGATCTCTGATCTGTACCAAGTTTAACATCCAATTTTGCTGAGCAAAGAACTTGCATTCAATTTTACTTGCGGAATGAATTTTCAGTCGCTGATTCATTAAGAACAATACAGAAAGCCTTTGGCAGTGACGCTACGTCAAAGAAAATTGGTTACAAGTGGTATAAAGAGTTCCAAGGAGGCCGAAACATGTCGTAGGCCGAGAACGCCCCAGATGACCATTCAATTCAACCGGCGATTTGATTTGGTACTGACAAACCTTCGATTAACAATGAGAAATCTTGCTGATGATGTTGACATTTTAAAAGAATCAGTCAATACCATTTTGAAGGATGTTTTGGGCCTAGGACGCGTCAAATTTCGATGAGTACCGAAAACACTGATTTTTTTTTTTTGGAAAAACGTCATTGCATTGAAGTGTGTGAATATCAAAACAAGATGAAACGCATTATTACGGGAGATGAGACAAGGATTTAAGCTTACGAGCTGGAAACAACATCAATCAAATGAATATCGTGCTAAAGGTGAGGCAAGATCAGAAAACCGCGTCAAAGTCGCTCAAAAATCCAGATCATGTTGACTGTTCCTAGTTTTTTGAGTTTCTTCCATCGAGTCAAATTGAATTGAACTGAATTAAAGGAATCCCCGTATGTCGCATGAAGACACTAATACTGCAACCATAAAGGTCTATTGTACCCCCTTCTCTGAGCTAGGATTGAAGTGCTGTGTTCAAAATTTTGACAACGTCTGTAGATGGGATCTCTTGAAAGTTCTTTCTTGTTAATGTTGCTTTGTGTGTCATTCTGAATCTTTCCCGGGCGAGGCTTGGGCAGACAGTTAATATATGCTCCATGGTTTCTTTAGAATTGCTACAACATTACAGACATCCGTGCTGCTGAGACCCAATTTGTAAAGGTGGTAGTTGCATGCCGCGTGCGCTGTTGGTGCTTCACATATCACTTTTAGGCCGGCTTTGTTGAGTTTTAAAATTTCTTTGGCTCGTTTCGGATTGTAATTTTGTTTCATGAATTTCTTTGAGTGTTTAATACCCTCCTGGTTGTTCCAGAACTGGTTCCTTTATTTTACATAGTACGCATTCTTTGTGCTCTAAGCATGTCAATGTATGTGCCAACAAAACAATATTTGCAGGAAGCGTTGCGTTTTTGTTTTAAATTGAAGAAAAGAGCAGATGAAGGGCCGACTGTCTAGCGGAAGGACTGTAGTTCAAAGCATGCCCATAGCCAAGAAATGCAACTCTTATTCGGACAAATTGTGTAACACTGCTGTTCTGAATGGAACGTGGGTCAAAATACTGATTAAGGCAAAACACTCACAGTATATGGACACTTTAAATTCACACTCTGTTTGCAGTTCTAATATAACATCATAATGGCATGGTAAATCTACTGTGAACTATACCCAACGTGAAAATCCAGTTGAGTTCCCCTCAAATCCTATCTAGGACAACTACCCCTGGAGAGTAGTGAACGAATATCTACGACTACCAAACTATCTGCACTCCGTCAAGGTTGTGTGACAAACATAATAAGAGTATGACTCTTGAACCCGCACGAACTATAAACAAAAAATAAAAAATGATTACTATGTGAAGCGTACGAAGAATATGCTCCTTCAACTTCAATGGCCAAACCGAATATTCATGGCAAGAAGCTAATGCCGTGCATCTGGTTGAATCAGCTCCAAATGGTCTACTATGAGCTATTCCATCTTCACAATACCATCTCTACGGATCGATACCAATAACAATTGATTCAAATAGGCATTGAAACTAAAACGCCCGCAATATGCCAAAAGACATGACAAAGTGATCTTTCAGGGTAACGACGCTCCATGTTACTACATTTGTCAAGGAAACATTGCGGGCACTTAACTAGGATGTCCTACCCCAGACGCCGTGTCCTCCAGACATTGCTCCTTCTAACTACCACTTGTTCTAGTCGATTGACTTCCTACGAAGAAAAAAAATGGGAAGAAAAAAAATCGGTCGATGGATGAAGCTTTCCGCCTAAGTGGGCCGACACAGCTCTCGGCTTTTGCACCACCATAATGCATCATCAGCTCCGGCCCGAAGAGTTTCCGAGTCCAACCCCGAGGAACGACGCAGCAGAGGACGACCGAATATACGGTGACGCACACAGGGGGAAAGGGACCTTAATCAACTAGGAGTGCGTCCTGGAAACAGCTGACATAAGACCGTGCCAGCTAGAGAAGCTTGTTGGTTGAGGCCCGGTTCACACCGGACTGTAGCGCAACCTAAGTAAGTATAAACTCAAAAGGCCGCTCTGGGAACACCATTTTAAATTGACAGAGAAGATACAATACACATCAAACAGAAAGCTGAAGGCAATCCTGGAAATCGACTTTAAGAAGTCGAAGATTGGAAAATCCGTGAATGGAATTGATTCCGCAGAATAAATATAGATTTTTCAAATAAGTGACATGTCACTTTACTTTTTGAATACAGTAGTATATCAGAAGTAAACTTGAACATTGTGTTGTTGGACTTTCCTGCTTTAGCCTGTCTGGGTATCACCCCAATATTTAACAAAAATTCAGGATAAAAGCGGGCTGTGAGGCTGTCATTATACCCCCCGAAGGTCCTTCCAGACGTAAGACTCTATGGAACTTACCCATCATTGTCGTTTCAGCTAAAGCAATTTCACACATTTTGCCTTATAGGTAGGGAAAAAGACTGAACCAAAAACTTGTTAAATTGGTGATAAGCGGTGCCAGGAGGTAATATTGAACAAAATCAGAGAAGGTGCCAATGAAATCAGCAAACTCTAGAGGATCTTCTCTTATTTTTCTTTCTTTCCCCCTTTCTTTGATTAGTTAACGCGATCAGTCGCTACGATCTATTCTCCTGATCGATCGGTTGGACAATCGATCCTATTGATCACCTTAATGCTTAGGTTACTTAACTAACTTGATGCGTTCGTTCGCATAGATCTGTCTAGTAAATATCTAAATATAACAATTGACAGCTACAATTTCGAGGTAGTTGAGGAGTTTGTCTACCTCGGGGCAAACGTAAATTCCACAAATGACACCACAGTGGAGATCCGGCATAGAATCGCCCTTGGCAACCGTTGCTACATCGGCTTGTCCAAACAACTGGGGTCAAAACTCCTCACTCGAAAGACCAAAGTCATGCTTTACAAAACGCTCATTCTGCCAGTCTTGCTGTACGGAGCCGAAAGCTGGACGATAAACAGGACAGCGGAGCTGATTTTGGGTTCTTTCGAAAGAAAAATTCTGCGCCGGATATTTGGTCCTGTCTGTGAGGAAGGTGAATGGAGATGAAGACACAACCGCGAACTCTACGAGACGTACCAAGATGTGGATGTAGTCCGGAAGGCAAGGATCCGTCGACTACACTGGCTCGGCCACATCGAGCGCATGGACATCAACGCTCCAGCTAAGAGGGTCTTCGACTCCGAGCCTCCTGGTTCGAGAAGAAGAGGAAGACCGAACCTCCGGTATAAAGACCAAGTAATCGCGGATGTAAGACTTCTTGGTCTTGACAACTGGAAGCAGCGTGCCCGGGACCGTCGAGGATGGAAGGCAGCTATAGCTCAGGCTCAGATCCTCCATGGATCGCTGGCCTAATAAGTAAGTAAGATTACTTTCACCACGATTTCTGTCAATAATGTCCGATAAATCGTGAAATTGACATGGAATTTTCCCAATCGATTTGTCATCGCAATCAATTCTTATCAGCTACATGTGCCGAGTCCACGAAAACAAACCTCCAACAATAAAATTAAAAACAAACATTCCATAGACAAATTAAATGCAGTTTTTCACGATCTCCCATATGTTAACCACTCATCATGGGATGTGACAAGTTCCATCGAGATATCCAAAGTTCTCACAGGGCATGACCATATCACATTTTTGTCTGCGGCAATACCGTGCCAAACATTTCAACCGAATACTAAAAGCCGGCCAACCGACATGTGGTTGCTGACGAACAATGGCAAGGCGAGGCGCATGATTCCAAATCCAGTTTCGAATCTCTGGATTCACGTAAGGAATTTCGGTGGATAGATACGAGTAGGTACAACGTATCGATTTGCAACTCACATGTACGAGTATCTATACATTCCAGTGGCGAATGCCAGCGCAGATACGCAGATCTACATATTCATGTACTCGTACATCTCACATGTTGATAAATCACTCCATGGTTTAGACTTAATTCCCTGTTTGGTTGCGTGTTGCGTTATCTTCATCAATCAGTGAAGGAACCAGTCGACGTATCTCGTTAATGTACTATCATGTTATGCCTACACGCCCTGGAAATCGATTCAATTTTATCTGCACGACATGTGTTATTACCTTTGAGGTATCGGATTATTTTATTCTTCCCCTCCTTGATTTTGAAACAGAAGCGAGTAGCCTATCGGTCAAGATAAGGTCTCCGTGCGTCGGCGAGGAATGCGATAATTCGTGTCAATCCTATAATCATATACGTAGACAGTTGATATGGGTTAGATGAAGAAGTTTAACCCACAACAATGGGGAATATGCAAAAATCTTGATGAAGTGTCAGAGTCAGTAGGTGATTTATGGTTGACAGTCACATCTATTCGCGATGATATGTTGAAAACATTTAAACAGATCTAGCATCCTTAAAAAAGTTGTTTGTTCTTATGCTACGACACCTTATCAATGTCATCGCCTGCCTTGATGTTATGAATAAGAAACGAAATTTCTTACCCCAAAGTAGTCACATAGTCTAACTATGTATAGAAGTGTCTGTTGAGAGCTCTTCGTTCTACAGGGCATGAGAAATTTCATCGTGACCCTCACTGAAGCGCTATAACCATCTTGGTATATGTACATATATGTACCTTCGACTGGCGCCCTCTTCACCGACACCGATCCATTAACTATTTCATTATTGAGGTTACTATCAGTTTATCTTAATCGTCACGTGCTGGCTTATCTATAAATTTAAAAGGCTACTGTGCCTACCGCGCATTTCACCCATCAAGAAGAGCAAGAGGTGGTTCATCCTTGTTCATAAAAGAGAATATTGACCACTCCACCGAAATCAGTAGAGAACTTGAAACGATGCAAATGTGTACGGTAGAGAGCTTTGACCTTTCCTCAGACCATTCTCCAGTTATACTAACGATGAGCGCAGCTCTAATTAAAATTCAAAGACCACCTAGTTAACCTAGTAGGAGAACTAATTGGGAAAGATTCAGAAACTACGTTGAGGAAAGCTCTGAACTCAGAGTACCGCTAAGACCATTCTATGAATTAGAAGTCGAAGTTGATCGTTTTGTCCAAGCAATGCAATATGCGACGTCGACGAGTACTCCAAACCAAGATCGAATTCCGGTCAGTCTAAAGGTATCCTACCCGTCTGAAGTAAGGCAAATGGTGAACGAAAAACGGAAAGTGCGGAAGCGATAAAACCCGATTAAACCACTTGTGTAATTCACTCAAAAGGACAGTTAAAGACTACAACAATGAGCGTATCGGCATTTATCTAGTAAACTTGACTTCAGAGAAAGAATCAAATTACTCACTTTGGAGAGCTGTAAAAAGTGCTAAAAAGCCGCAAATCCAGGCACCACCAATAAGAAAAGGTCGAGGCGAATGGGCTAAAAAAGATAAGGAAAAAGCAAGCACCTTCGCCGATTACCTAGAGGATACTTTTAAACCCATCCAGGGCCAACCGGTCCAGGATAACGACAATCGCTCCAATACAGAAACGGACTACCGACTACCGAGACTACGCTCTCGGAACTTAAAAAAGTATTTAAATCGTTAAAGTCGAACAAAGCTCCTGGTTCGGCGCTAAATGTGATCGATGATTGGTGTACCAAAAATGGGCTGTCAGTCAATCCTCTTAAGACCGATGTCGTTCTCTTTACGAGAAGGAGGAAAATTACTGACATGACTCAGCTGGTACTAAAAGGCACTTCCATCCCGATATCCAAGGAGGCTAAGTATCTAGGAGTCATCTTAGATAGTAAGCTTCTCTGGTCAAAACATGTTGAGTCAAAAACCACCAAAGCGCTGTCAGCTTTCTGGCAATGCAAAGGAGCTTTTGGCAAAACGTGGGGCTTATCGCCGGCAAAGGTCCTTTGGATCTACACGGCAATGATAAGGCCTATAATCTCATATGCATCGGTTGTCTGGTGGAGCAGACTAAAACGCAAACACGTCGTAGCCTCTTTCACCAAACTTCAAAGAACGGTTTGTCTCAGCTGCACGGGGGCTTTCCCCAGCACGCCGGGCGCTGCTCTAAATGTTATGATGAACCTTCCACCTCTTGATATATTTATCAGAGGGTGTGCTCTGAAAGCCATGTCTCGTCTGAAGAGAAATGGCTTTTGGTACAACTCGCATAGGAATAAGGGTGTGCTTGCGCAAGAATTGTCCTGTGACCCCTGTCTCATGGACATGCCTTCTGACGCACTGACGCCTGTTATCCTATTGCGTCGTAATTTCACAGTCGAGTTTCCATGGCGTCAGGATTGGCTATGGCTAGATACTGAACCTGGAAAGGATAGTCTTCGCATTTTCACGGATGGCTCCAGATCTGGGCGGGGGTCCGGTGCTGGGGTCTTCTTTGAGCGCGAAAACATCCAACTGCACTTCTCCTTAGGAAAATATGCGTCTGTCTTCCAATCAGAGATATACGCAATCCTAATGGCCATGCACTATGTTGTGAAGCACAGGTGGAAGGGGGAAAGCATATGCGTATGTAGTGACAGCCAAGCTGCCCTAAAAGCTGTGTGTAACCCCTTAACTAGCTCCAAATTAGTGCTTGAACTCAAGTCCTTCTTGAACAGAGTCGGCAGACTAAATTCATTAAGGCTTGTATGGGTTCCAGGCCGCTCTAGAATCCCAGGCAATGAGATCTCTGATGAACTCGCCAGAATGGGTTCAGAGGAGGGCTTCTCAGGACCTGAACCCGCTCTAGGTCTACCTGCGTCCACGGTAAATTCCTACATTAACGATTGTGTACTTAATACACACAACCGTAGATGGGGGGATTGTCCAGGTTGCAGGATGACTAAGCGCGTATGCCCTGATGTCTGCAAAAAATCTGTAGCATTCCTCCTGTCTTTAAGGAGAATCGACTGCAGAAGGCTTGTGGGAGTTATCACGGGCCATTACACTTTTGCCAAGCATCTCTACGTGCTCGGCATCAGTGAGACGCCTACCTTTGCTGTGCTGCATGTGGCGAAGAGGGGGATGATACTGCAGAGCATTTCCTCAGTTATTGTCCCGCCTTTGCTCGCATACGGTGGCGCATCCTTGGAGCCGACGTGGTGTGTGCCGAATCCCTTAGCTCTACATCACTGAAGCTCCTTCAAATTTTTCTCCGGAAAACGGAGAAAATACAGTAAGGTAAGGTGGTCTGGAGTACAATGGACCAATGGACCATACGAAGAAAGCACTTCTTAAACTTCTTTTTCTCGTAAATGCGGCACTTAGGTTAGAACATGTACCAAGCCAATGGAAAATCGCAGAAGTTATCATGGTTCCGAGACCCGGGAAACCGCCGACTGAAGTTACGTCGTATAGACCGATTTCTCTTCTACCGATCTTCTCGAAAGTATTTGAGAGAATTCTACTTGATCGACTTTAGCCAATTACTGAAGGTCTCTTACCGGATCATCAGTTTCGTTTCAGAAGCAAGCATTCCACCGTAGATCAAGTACATCGAATAACTGAGGTAATTGATAAAGCGCTTGAACAAAAGTCAAATTGTTCAACAGTTTTTCTTGACATCTCACAAGCCTTTGATAAAGTATGGCACAAAGGCTTGGAGTACAAACTACGACCTGTTCTACCAGGACAGCTATATAATACTCTAAGATCCTACCTATCACACAGACTCTTCCGTGTTAAGCAAGGAAATGAATATTCCGAGCTGAAGGCCGTAATGGCCGGTGTACCGCAGGGTAGTGTTTTAGGCCCGCTACTATACTTACTTTATACTCGTGATATACCACAGACAGAAGGTACTGTGTTAGCAACGTTTGCCGATGACACTGCCATCCTGGCAACAGGTAAAACTGTCGAAGAAGCAAATGTCAAACTACAGTATGCTGTAGATCGTGTAAGTAATTGGACAAAGGTTTGGCGGATCGCGCTCAATGAAACCACGTTCACGTTGACCTTACCTAAAGAAAAATAAATAACTTACCAGTGTCTTACGAAGTATCTCGGAAATAGAAAACTCACGTTAAGAAAAATCGTGGAGAGCTCGAACATAGGTATCGGGAATTGTACTGGCTATTAGGAAAGTATTCCAAGCTCAGTATTTATAACAAACTGCTTATATATAAGCAAGTGATAAAACCTATATGAACTTATGGTATGCAACTATGGGGTTGTACCAAAAACAGTAATGCTGAGATCCTGCAGACTTTTCAAAACAAAGTGTTACTGCTGCTGATTACAACAATCTTACCTATCTTAAGAAAGGCTTACCTACCATAGGAAAGTGTGTATTTTATTAAACTGTCAAAGTTGAAATTGATATTATGCAAGCAATGGGCGAGGCCTTCACAGTGCCATCTATTACAAGAGGGGTTTTTAGACAATGCCAATAAAACGTCCATATTTGAAGAGGCCGGAGGATAGGGCCTGGGCATGTAGGGCAAATTTGCAAGCCTTCGATGGCAATTATGCGCCCATGTAAAAAGAATACTTGTTATGAATGAGAATAAGCCTTGAATACAAGGACAGTACTCACAGAGGGAAAAAGGACCAAGATACTCGCATGGTCCTGGAATGTGAGAACTCTCTACACTCCTGAAGCTACTCATCATCTAGATAAGAACCTCAAGCAGTATAAGGCGGATATTACTGCGATCTAGGAAGTACGCTGGATAGGACAGGGAATGCTAAAGAAGATTTATTACATTTATTACAGTTGCCCCTTGTCGTGGGAAAAAGGCTAGGGTCGAAAGTCATCGATTTTAAGCCATTAAGCGATTGCCTACATAGCTGTAATCCGCATCCAAGGGAGATTTTTCAACATCAGTTTCATCTGTGGACACACCCCTACCGACGAGGCTGAAGAGTCCATCAAAGAGGATTTCTACGGCTTATTGGATGACGCCTATGGAGCTCGTTAGAGGTAAGACATACAAATCTTACTCGGTGACTTCGACGCCAAAATCGTTAAGGAGAGCATCTTTGGCGGAATAGTCGGAAAGAACAGCCTCCACAATACAACAGCGGATAACGTCTTTCGACTGACGGACTTTGCGACAACTCGTAATGCGGTCATAAGTAGTACAAGATTTTCCCGCAAACGAATCCACTCAGCAACCTGGCGATCTCTAGATGGACGAACTACCAACCAAATTGACCACACGCTCATAGAGGCAATACATGCGTCAAATATTCTGAATGTTAGAATACTTAGAGGGACAAACGTCGGCTCTGAACATTTCCTAGTGGAAACTAGACTCAAGTCTGCGTAACTGCTTGCGTACGCGAATGACATTGACGTAATTGGACGAACTCAGCGTGACGAATACAGTGATGCGTTCGAAAGCACTGAAGCCGAAGCGGCTAAAATGGACCTTTCGGTTAACGAGGGTAAGCCGAAGTATATGTATGTTGTCAACCAAAAAAGACGCGCAATACCGACGTCTCAGTCAAAATGTTACAATTCTTTCTTTCTTTTGGTGGCGTTACAGGCCATGAAGCACCAGAGCCAAGCTTCTCTCAATCACCCATGTTGTGTGTAATTTTATTTTCCCATAGGTAAAAGGGACCTACAGTTTAATGCCGATTCCGAACGGTATGAGTCGAGAAGCTTTTTCAAGGCAAGTATACTACGGGGGGTTTTGCCAGTACCCCTCCGAGGAGTGACGCCGCGAAATAAAAATTCGTAGACGTTAGACTCTGACGCATGATGAGCGAATCGAATGTTTATTTCGCGGCGTCCCTCCTCGGCGGGGTACTGCAAAACTTGCCTTGAAAAAGCTTCTCGACTCATGCCGTTCGGAATCGGCGTTAAACTGTAAGTCCCTTTCACCTGTGTCAAAAATAAATCACACACAACATGGGTGATTGAGAGAGCTTGGCTCTGGTCCTTCATGGGCTGTAACGCCACCAAAGAAGAAAGGCGTTGGTGATATCGTGCGTCAGAGTGCAACACACTAACAACAGCACTACAGCGCCCTCCGAATGTTACAATTGGCAGCTACAAATTCGAACTGGTCAAGGACTTCGTTTACCTTGGCTCACTAGTGACCTGCGACAAAAACCCCAGTGCTGAGACCAAACGCAAAATTACTCTTGCCAATCGCTGACTCTTTGGGACAAGAGGCAATTGAGTAACAGAGCCCTCTCTCGGAAAACTAAGGTGACCCTCTAAAAAAACTTAATTATCCTGGTCTTCCTCTACGGCGAAGAGGCTTGGACCTTATCAAAAATGGGTGAAAAGGCCCTTGGTGTTTCGAGAGTAAGAATTCTGCAAATAATCTTTGGTCCGGTTTGTGTTGATGGAGAGTGGAGGAGAAGATTCAACCAAGAACTGTACGAGTTGTACAGCGACATAGACCTAGTACGACGTCTACGGAGCCAACAACTCCGGCCCGAAGAGTTTTCGACTCCAACCCCGAGGGACGACATTGCAGAGGACGGCCGCATCTAAGGTGACCCAACTCGACGTGCGATACTGAAAATAGCTAGCAAATGATCGTGCTAGCTGGAAAGGCTTGTTGGTTGAGGCCCAGGTTCAGCCCGAAGTATAGTGCCACCTAAGTAAGTATGTTAAGGCCACCCCGGTTACCCGAAACCAGGAACCATTGAACTTTGTTGTTCAAGTTAATTTTCTACGACGCACTGCCTCCACATATCCTGATAAATGGGGACATTAATATGAGATTTCCACGCCAACACATTACCATAATGACTTTGCAAGAAACATGTCTTTCCCAGATACATCCACCTGCCAGAAACACATCGATTACGTCTTGCTTATTCATAAACACCAAGTCAACCCCATCAGACCACCCACCAGTGTCGTCGTTCAGTCTCCTTATCTTATCCCGATCGACCTCATTTCCTGCCATTGTATCAGATTTCGACGAACCGCAACAATAAACCAGAAAACAAACACCTTGGTATCGCAAACAAGCATTTCAACGTAATTAGGTCACTTAAGAGCACGTGCAGCCCTTCGGACCGAACAAAAGCGACACGGAAGCCTAAAATAGCAAACAAACTCTAGCTACAGCATGAGGTTATGACCATTAAATACACGCTTCCGACACATGTGTTCGTTATTACGAGGCTTTTACACGCTAAATAGTAGTCGTATGCTCCGCCGCCGTCCTCGCGAGATTGCAGGTGTACAAGTCATTAAAGCCCAACGTTCGTACCCATATCGACCACCATCGTTTCGCTAAAGGTAAACAACATCCTGTTTATCGCTTTCCGGCCAAAATGACTATCTCTTAACCGAAAAGCAACAACGAAATTGGTAGTAAGCAGACTAGATGTGGAAAAAAGCGAAAAACGTGTCGCTCATCCAATTAATCACCGACGGACGGGCGCGTGGTTCCTATTTTTATCTTTTCAAGCTAAAATGGTAAAAGAGGAAAGAAAATAAAAAGAGCTCACGCCCGATTGTATGGATGTATTTCTATCTGTCAGGTTAATTTACTGCCTCAGCGCCATGAGGAAGTAGATGGATGGTGAATGGTTGAGAGACAAATGCATATTACCTTTAGATGTGAAGCACTACATTAGACCGTTTCCTTGCTAATTAGTCGGTGTCGTAAGTCTTTTTATATTGTCTGTCTTGCTCTGAACCTGACCAGCTACCGGAAGCCGATTGGAGGCACGTTTGTGGAAGGAAACACGTGGGAATACATTAATACCTTCGGGACTGGCCGGTCGGATCTGTTTAGGTCTTTGGAACGTAGATTATACAAATTATGTAGACGAAATCGCGGCTTTCTTTTCATTTGTATTGTTCTAGCCGCTTTGGGATGGAACTGCTCTAAAGTACAATGGCCCACATGACGGGTTCAATGCGCGTTTGGAAGAAATAAAAAGAGTCAATGGGACGAAATCGTGGAAAACGAATTAGTAGAGACTCACCATCCTTCCAACGGATATGCTTGAAGCCACATGAGTTGTTGCGTGTTCAGTGTTCACATCTGAGTGTCCGAAATACTCTAACAGGAAATTGGTTTATGTTTCGCCACATGCAACCAATTATGGCCATGCTGGTGCCAAGGAAAAGCACAGAGGACCGTGACCGCAATTTTTTGCAAATCGTTCTCTTGGTGATTAGTTTTACTTCAGTTAATACACTGACGCTTGCCATTTACTTTTGATCGATTATTTCGTTCAAAGGGGGTAAATAATAAATAATGAGGAAAGGGGGGAGGGAGCGAGCGAACAGATCAAGGAAGTATATCGCGTTTAACATGGCAAGCGCCAGCTTCGATCTCTGTCTCTGCTCAATCAAAGTAGACACACAGCCTCTGCGTGGCCTCCCCTGGATAGCTGCCCTGGCACCCGCCAGGCAGTGAACCATTGTGTGCAGCGACCCAACCCCTTGATCCTGAGGAAAGAGGAACTTGGCCCTCCAGGTTGGGGGTTGTGCTTAGGGGTAACATCCCTATCACGTAAAAAACCCACTTGTTCCGAAACAACCACAAGCCTCGGATACGGACGGATACAATGCTGACGGGAAAGCAAACGACTAGAGGACTTGAGAGTCTGCAACTGGAATGTGAGGTCAATTAGCAGACCAGGTACAGACGATCAAATGAAGCAAGATCTCAACTGCGATGGGATGGACCAGGCAAAAGACGGATGAAAAACTGCGACATCTAGGAACAGCGCTTATCCGGGTGCGAGGTTCGAGGAAGACTCCGACAAAAAGTCTTAAGCTTCGGGGATGTAAGCGAATGCCTCATAACAATCCGCATCAAAGCTAAATTTGGAACTATAAGCTTGATATGCGCTCATGCCCAAACGGAAGAAAAGGACGATCGACTCAAAGAAGACAGAACCTATGCCCAATGCCCAGCATAGGCATTTAACGCAAGACTGGGCAAAGAGGACATATTTGAGTCGATCATAGGAAACCATAGCCTCCATAACACCGCATCCGACAACGGACTTAGGCTAATCGATTTCCTAACAGGGCGTAACCTCCTTGTAGCAAGCACGCGATTCCCCCATCTCAACATCCACAAGGGTACCTGGCGATCACATTGCGATCGACGCCAGACACTCCTCCAGTATTTTCGACGTACGAACATTCCGACGAGTCAACATCGACTCGGACCACTACCTTGTTGTAGCCAAGGTACGAATGCTAATATCAAGAATGCTTAGGAGTCGAGTACGACAACGTAAGTTTGACGTCGGAAAGCTACAATCGCAAGAGACTGCCTGAATCTTTGCCGATCGTGTCTCCTCAAAGCTCTCTCAAAATCCGCCCACAGCAGCACAAACAATAGAGCAGGAATGGGCGCATTGCCAGAGCGCCGTCAGAGACGCTGCCTCAGGGGTGCTGGGTTTCAAATCGCCAATACCTAGAAACCCCTGGTTCGATGAACAATGCGAACAAGCCCATGCAGCAAAACAAGAGGCATATAAAGCCATGCGGCAACGACGGACGAGAGTTGCTCGCGAAATCCATGAGCAGAAGAGATGAGACGAACGCACGCTTTACAGAAGAAAGAAGAGAGAGCACGGAAAGCGTGAGATCGAGGAGATGGAGAGATGCTTCCGCAGGAATGACGCCCGTAAGTTTTACAATAAGGTAAAACGAACATGCCATGGCTACAAGGCCAGAGCGGCAGCCTGCAGGGATGAAAATGGAGAACTGGTAATAGAGTCGCAGTCGATGCTTAGGGTTTGGAAAGACCACTTCTGCAGACTGTATAAGGGCGATGATAGACAAGATACCGCTGTCAGGCAGAACGGTCCGTTCGTAATCAAGACTTAAGTCTAATAAAGCCGCGGGCGCAGACGGCCTGTCTGCTGGGCTTTTCAAGGCGGCTGGAGATGAGCTGGTAAGGTGCATTTACCATCTTATTTGCAAGATATGGTCGGAGGAAAGCATGCCCGACGAATGGAATCTCAGTATCGTTTGCCCAGTCCATAAGAAAGGTGACCCCTAAAACTTCGCCAGGAATAAGTCTCCTTAACATCGCATATGAGATCTTCTCTGCCATATTGTGTGAACGCGTGAAACCGTTTGTGGATAACCTGATCGGCTCTTATCAGTGTGGTTTCAGGCCAGGTAAATCCTCAATCCTCATGGCTGCATATGACAGCATGTGTAGAGATGAACTATACAAAGCCATATCTAGTTTTAACATCCCTGCCAAACTCGTCCGACTGTGCAGGATGACAATCGAGAATTCTCGTTGCTCCATTAAGGTCGATAGTGAGCAAACCGAGGCGTTTGATGTTAAAAAAGGACTGAGGCAAGGTGACGCCCCTTTGTAAAGCGATATCGGCCTGGTACGACGTCTACGAATACAGCGTCTAAGGTGGCTATGCCATGTAGAACGCATGGAAAATACTGCTCCGACCCAAAGAGTCTTCGAATCCACCCCGGAAGGAAGACGCGGCAGTGGACAGTCCCATCTACGATGGCGCACGCAGGTGGAAGGGGACCTTAACCAACTGGACGTGCGGCGCTAGAAACAGCTGGCCAAAGACCGTACCAGCTGGAGACGCTTGTTGGTTGAGCCCCGATTCACCACGGACTGTAGCGACACCTAAATAAGTAAGTAAGTATTCAGAGTATTTTACTCTGTCTTCGGGCATTAGGCCCGCATTTGGCTAAGACTAGATTTGCCGCTTATTTCACAGTTGAAGTCTATCGCAGCTTTCTGGGTGTGCAAAGATCGTCCATTACTAGTGCTATTAGATCGACCCACACGGAGGCCCTAAACATTCTACTATATCTTCCTCCATTGGACCTCTTCAGCAAACAGGTTGCTGCCTTCGCGGCCCTACGGAACAGGAAAATGTTCTACACTACACAAAGGCCATACCAATATTTTCAACCATTTCGAAGTACCCAAGGATACAGGCTTCATCATTCCGCAAAACGTGTTTAGCAAGAACTTCAAAGTTACATACTATTCCAGGAGGAATGGGCGGAAGGAAAAGTCATACCGATGTCTCTCTATACTGGCGGCTCAAAGATGGAGACGGGTGTAGGTAGTGGAGTCTACTCCAGGGATTTTAACCTCAACTTATCATTTCGACTCCGAAATCACAGCAGTGTGTACCAAGCAGAAACAGCAGCGATAACGGAGGCCCTCGCATGTCGTAGTATCTAGGTAGATAGGTAGGTAGGATCGTAGCCTTCCCAGAATTGAGAAGAATACACAAAGGCCAGGGAGGCCCGTTGTGCAGCTACTAGGGGGTTTTGCCCCTCTATTCGTGGAACCATTATGTGCTTCTTAAGAAGTTAAGGTGATCAGATATCCCTACTTTCTAAACATCTGTCAGATCGTTAAGGAAGTAAGAGCCTAGGTATCGTTTCCTGATTCTGCAAAATGCTGGACAGGCGCAGAGATGGTGGTGAATGGATTCGAAGTGAAGCGAGTCCAGTTTTGTCTGTCCGGATATATCGTCGTAAAGTTTTTTTCCAAGACTGTGGTGGTTTCTGTGTGGCCCAAGTTTTTTGCCATAGTTATCCTGTTTTGCAGGATGGAGGAGTAGGTTGGTACTGGAGGAATAGGTTAACCTGATGTCAAGCAAAGTGATAGGGCAATGTTTTGGTAAATAGCACGAGCTCCGTTTTCTGGGGACTTATCCTGAGCCCGTTGCTATGCGCCCATTTGCACAAATTTGAGAATGCCGATTGCCTAAGGTCATTCAGTGCGGATAGGTATTTACCTGAGATTGAAATGGCAACGTCATCAGCGTAGGCAATAACGTCCAGGCCTTCTTTCTCCAGTTTGATTAGTAGTTCGTTTACAACTACATTCCAGAGAAGAGGTGAGAGGACCCCTCCTTGCGGGGTTCCCTTGGTAACTACACTGGTAGTTACTAGGCTTCCCCCTTAGAGCGAATCTTGCGCTTTAATTACAACTCGCTGATCAGCTCTATCAGAGTCCTCTCCACCTTTACCTTTTCTAGCCCTTCTATTACTGCTTTCGGACTGACGTTGTTCAAGGCGCCCTCTATGTCTAGAAAGGCTGTTAGAGGATATTCTTTGAGATGGATTGATCTTTCGATTTTCCTCACTAGTTTGTCCAAGGCTGTTTCGACCGATCTACTCTTACAGTAGGTGTGCTGTGTCTTAGAAATTAGGGAGGGATCCAGGGATCGAAGATCGTAGTATCTATGAAATATCCGTAAAGGATATTGTCATTTGCACGGATAGCCAATCTGCGATAAAACCCTTGGCAGCGGTAACCCAAAAATCAAAGACTGCCTCTCATTTGCATCCTATCTCTAAACGAGATGGCTGAACAGTTCAATATAAAACAACTGTGGGTTCCCGGGCATAAGGATATTCCAGGGAACTCGCAAGGTTAAGGTCAAGCGCAGTCAGCCTTCTAATTTAAGACACCAATAAGCTCGGTAAAGCCCATAATAAAACTTCGAACCATTGAAGCTACCAACCTTCAATGGAACGAAAGTAATATCGGCTTTATCACTAAACAAATTTGGTCTATGCTAAACTTAGGACGGACCACAGACCTTGTTGAAACAACAAGGGGGAGCTTAAGCACTCTAAAAGGTGTCATTACAGGTCACTGAACCATTGGCAAAGATGCCGCAAACTAGGGCTACCTGCCAGTGACTTCTGCCGCGGCTGCATGAATGAGGAAGAGGAATCATCACCACCCCCTTTGCTTTTTCTTTTTTTATAGTTTGCGCAGGTTCAAGAGTTATACTCTTATGATGTTTGACACACAACCTGAACGGATTGCATTGGTTTGAGTCGTTGATGCCCGTTCACTACTCTAAAGGGTGGTTGTCCTAGGACGAGAGCCGACCAAATTCCGGGTTTGGTCATAGTCCGTAGTAATTCGTCCGAGCACTTTAGTATTGCATACGCAGAGGATGAATTTCAGTTGACCATATACTGTGAGTGTTATACCTGCAGCAGTACGTCTGGTCACTTTCCATTCACGACTGCGTTGCATACTTTTTGTCCGTATAGGAATTATTTTATCTTGGCTATGAAGCGAATTTGAACTATAGACCTTCCGCTCGGCGGTCGATGCAGTGGTTAACATCACTGCACCACGGCCACCCCATGGCTTATGTTCCTCTTTTGCGAACCGAAGGAGGATCTACATCGGTGCGCTCAACTCCATTGCTCAAAGCACAAATTGGTTTTTAGACGACGGAACTAGTATGATCCATGTGGTATCGCAATGGGCCGATTCCGACCTACGTGTGGTGTATGCAAACCACCACGTAACCTAACCTAAGACCTCTAATATCAGAAAAACGTGGTAGCTTCTACCTACCATAATACCATCTACAAGAAAATAAGTAACTAATCACGTCGATATCAAAAACCCAAAGCCCCACTAGAGGTTCACAAAGCACTGTGCGATAAGGAATAACTAACTAATGACTCAACCTGCATGTGCATTCAAAATTCTCCAACCCACACGTGGTAGTCCTCAGTAGACCTTGACCTGTAAGTGCATTGTAATTTATCATCTCGCGCCACTATAGCCCCATTTGTTCTCATTCCCACGCGAAAACCGAGCAAAACCAGGAATCAACAACCCCCCATCACCGAGGAATGTAATCTCGAAATGAAAAGTAAACAAAACTGGATTTACACTACATGCGCCGCTCGTCGAATGATTACTCTTTGGGTAATTACAACGTTAAATTGTGATCTTTATGGGCACGTGTCGTCGTCCCTGCTCATCTGTACCGTGTCCGAAAGTCCGTTGTCCATGGCTGTGAGTGGAAAAACATCTACGAAACCAACATTGATTTCAATCGATTTGTTTACACACGAGGATGTGTAACAAGCTACTCTTGGCACGAGCGGTGGGCTGAAAGACGTTACGGCGGATGAGTAAACAGCACACAAAGTTGGCACAAGGCATGTCGGGTGTTTTGTTCGAAAACAATGGCAAATAACCCTATGGCCTATCAGTCGTATTCAAGTACATGGATACGAACGGATGTGACTTAAATGATGATCCTATGATGGGAAACCCTGTGTCGTTTTGCGTAAGCCCACGTTAGATTAGAGAAAAAGGGGAAAGGTAGACGCGCCGCCGCCCGCCGGAACCAAATTATGGTTCCGATTACTCGTAGGTCAGAATGGAACAATGACGCACCAGTGGATTATAACATGTATGTAATTCAGTTGGATTCCGAGAAATCTATTTTAGGATTTGTGTGGAGGGGGTTTAGTTGGATTGGCAAGTCACCGTGTCCGTATACTCGCATGCTGGTTATAGAATTTATAATATAGACAAGTGGAACCGCACTGGTTCAATAGCTCCAGGAACTGTGGTATTACAGTCATAAATGCATGAATGGATTCATTGCTTAAGCGTTCCTGTTTTTTTTTTTTTTTTGTAGATACTTGTGCAAATGAAGGTATGTAGATCAAACCAGAAACTTGGAAAAGCTTTTTGAAAATAGTGTGCATGAGTGGCTTGTGTTTGTATTAGACTTTGATGGCGCTTCAGTTTGGGGTGAACCAGGGTCTCAACCAACAAGCCTCTCCAGCCGGCCCGACCTTTGGCCAGCCGCCTCCAGTGCCACACGCCCAGTTGGTTGAGGTCCCTTTCCACCTGTGCACGCCACCTGAAATGCGGTCGTCCTCTGCTGCGTCGTCCCTCGGGGTTGGAGTCGAATACTCTTTGGGCCGGAGCGTTGATGTCCATTCGCTCTACATGGCCTAGCCATCTTAGACGTTGGATCCGAAGACGTCTAACTAGGCCGATGTCGCTGTACAGCCCGTACAGTTCTTGGTTGAATCTCCTCCTCCACTCTCCGTTTAAACAAACGGGACCAAAGATTGCACGCAGAATTTTCCTCTCGAAACGCCCAAGAGCCTCTTCATCCGCTTTTGATAAGGTCCAAGCCTCAGCGTCGTAGAGGAGGACCGGAATGATTAAGGTTTTGTAGAGGGAAACCTTACTTTTTCGAGAGAGGGCTCTACTACTCAATTGCGTCTTGAGCCCGAAGAAGTAGCGGTTGGCAAGAGTTATTCTGCGTTTTATCTCAACGCTGGTGTCATTGCTGCTTGTCACTATCGAGCAAAGGTAGACGAAGTCCTTGACTACTTCAAAAATATAGCTGCCGAAGGTGACGTTCTGACCAAGACGTCGGCATTGCGCGTCTTTCTTTGATGACAGCATATATTTGGTCTTGTCCCCATTTACCCTCAGACCCACTTTAGCCGCTTCGGCTTCAATGCCTGCGAACGCCTCATTGACGTCTCGCTTTGTCCGTCCAATAGCGTCAATGTCATCTGCGTAGGCAAGCAATTGTGTGGACTTGAAGTAGATCGTACCTCTTGTATTGGCCGCAGAGTCCCGCACGATCATTTCAAGAATGATGTTGAAGAAATCACATGGCAGTGCGTCACCCTGTCTAAAACCGTAAATATTTGGTATATCTTGGATTTTCCTGGCCTGAAACCACACTAGTAAGAACCTATCAGATTGTCCACTAACGGTTTCAGGTACTTACACAGTACGTCAGAGAGGATATTGTACCGGATGTTCAGGAGGCTTATCCCTCTGTAATTGGAGCAGTCATAGGGGTCTCCCTTCTTATGGACCAGGCAAACGATACTGAGATTCCATTCATCGGGCATGCATTCTTCCGACCATATCCGACCATCGTCAGCTGCTTTAAACAGTTCCGCGGAGAGTCCGTCTGCTCCAGCAGCTTTATAAGACTTAAGTTTCGATATCGCTATCTTAACATCGTCTAGGTCGGGTGGACGGGATTCTCCTTTGTCTTCGTCCATTGCGAATGGTTCGCTCTGCCTGACGGCAGCATTTTCACTATCATCGCCGTTATACAGTCTGCAGAAGTGGTCCTTCCACAATCTCAGCATCGACTGTGACTCCACTACTAGTTGTCCGTGCTCATCCCTGCAGGCTTCTGCTCTGGCTTTATAGCCTTGGCATGTTCGTTTTACTTTCTGGTCAAATTTTCGACCGTCGTTTCTGCAGTAACATCTCTCCATTTCCTCGATCTCGCGCTTCTCGTTCTCCTTCTTTTTCCTTCCCAGAAACGTGTGCTCCTCCCTCCTTTTCTGTTCACAGAGCTTGCGGGCAGCCCTCATCCGTCGATGCAATGTGGCCATGTATGCATTCTGTTTCTCTACATGGGCCTGTCTGCACTCATCATCAAACCAGGAGTTTCTCGACTGTGGTGGCTCGAAACCGAGTACATCTGAGGCGGCCTCTCTAATGGCGTTCTGACGACGACTCAATTGCTGTTCTATGGTCTCTGCAGATTGTATCGGGACTTGAGAGAGTTTGAGGGAGACTTGATCGGCGAAGGTCCGGGCGATTGCAGCTTTCCGACGTTAAATTTTGGTGATTTTACTCGACTCGGTTGATTCCGATAAATTCGCATCCGTACCTTGGCTGCAACAGGGTAATGATCCGAATCGATGTTGGCTTCTCGAAAGGTTCGGACATCTAAGATGCTCGAGGAGTGTCTGCCTTCGATCGCAATATGATCAATTTGGTTGGTTGTCGATTGATCGAAAGACCGCTAGGTCCCCTTAGGGATGTTAAGGTGTGGAAATCGTGTACTTACTACTACCAGATTATGCCCCGCCATAAGGTCCACTAGCCTTAGTCCATTTTCTGACGTGGTGTTGTGTAGGCTGTGCTTTCCAATGACCCGACCAAAGATAACTTCCTTACCCAACTTCGCATTGAAATCGACTAGAACGATTTTGGTGTCATAGCTGGGACATTGCGCATACGTTCTGCCTAGGAGATCATAGAAGTCGTCTTTATGGCGGTCATCTTTCTCCTCTGTGGGGGCGTGGACACATAATAAGCTTATATTGCCGAGATTGGTCTTGATGCGGATAGTTATGGGGCGTTCGCTTACATACTGGAAGCTTTAGACTTTTTTCCTGAGACTGCCTCGAATAACAAATCCGCATCCGAACAAGCGTTGTTTATTTTCTCTGTAGCAGTTTCCGTAGTAAATCCGCTTTTTGCCTGGCCCATCCCATCGCACTTCTTGGAGCACGGTAATGTCTGCCTTATAGCAGTCCAAAGAGTTGACCAGTTGTCCGGCTGCACCTGGTCTGTTCAAGGACCTAACGTTCCAGGTGCAGATCCGGAATTCGTTTCCTTTTAGCCGTTTGCGGGGGTTGTCAACATGTTATCGTCCGTATCCGAGGCTGTTAGTTGTCTTTGAACAAGCTTTGGTTTTATGCGATAGGCATGTTAACCCTAAGCGCAACCCCCAACCTGGAGGGCCAGGTTCCTCTTTCCCCAGGAACAAGGGTCGGGTCGCTGCACACATTGGTTCGCTGCCTACTGGTATCAGTATAGCTATCCAGGGGAGGCCACGCGGAGGCTGTGTGTCAACTTGGATTGAACAGGGACAGAGATCGAAGCTGGCGTTTACCAAGTTAAGCGCGATCAACTCCTTTGCTCTGTTTGCTCGCTCCCTTCACCCCGTGTACACGTTCCTTAAAAGAACTCACCCAAAAGGGGCATAGAAAACGAAGACTACTTTACCCAAAAAGTAAGGTGACATACTGGGTCTAAAGCAGAAACTCTCAGTTTACTGCTTCAGACCTATTTCCTAGGAAATCATCCTGTCATCGGCTTGTTGCAAACGCCTTTAACGATAGCCGCGACTGAAACGATGAAAACAACTCGGCGTAGCTGGTATATTGTATCGCGCGTGGCAACGACTGAGGCCATTCAATTTGCTGTGGCATCCTTTGATCACTTTAAATCGCTAGACACCGACGGGATATACCCACGCTGTTATGCTGCAAAAAGGAATTGCACTGCTAGCCTGGCACTTGCTTACAAACCTTTTCCATGGCGCACGGTGAAAGTAGTCTTTATTCCCAAAATGGGGAAAGAGGATTACTCACTCGCCAAGAGTTTAAGACCAATTAGTCTGACATCCTTTTTGCTAAAAAGCATGCAGAGAATAGTAGAGCTGCACGTGCACAAAGTTGCCCTTCAAATGCATCCTCTTTTGGAGGTGCAACAAGCTTATAAGCGCGGAAAAGTCTGCGAGACTATGTACGCCTCAAAACCTTGTTGGGAGGATAGAATGCACACTCGAAAGGAAAGAGAACGCGCTTGGCATTTTCGTCGACTTTGGAAGAGCTTTTGATAACGCAACTTTTAACAGTATGTGTAACACTGCAAGACGACATGGAGCACTGGTCTTGTGGATCAAAGCAATGCTCGTGCATAGGATATTGACCGCTGATTCAGGCCTCGAACATTGTGTCAAATCTGGCGTAAATAGGGACTGCTGGCAAGGTGGCATCCTGTCTCCGCTGTCATGGTGCTCGATGCTCTCAATGTCTCTGGGACCCTATGCCCAGGCCTATGCGGATGATGTCACCGTTTTCTCTGTCGACTCATGTTTAGCGACTTTCTGCCTCAAAGCAGAGGTGGCGCGCTAAATGCGATGTATGAGTGGTGCACCAGAAACGGGCTGTCAGTTAATGCTCTCAAAGCTGATATCGTTCTCTTCATGAGAAGCAGGTAAAATACTGGCATGACTCAGCTGGTGCTAACAGGCAATTCCGATATCGAAGGAAGCTAAGTGCATGGGAGTTTTCTCAAACTCTCCAAAGCATGTTGAGTCAAAAACCACCAAGGCGCTGTCAGACCGATAATCTCCTATGAATCAGTTGACTAGTTGAACAGGCTAACACGCAAACACGTTGTAGCCTCTTTCCTCCCAACTCCAAAGACCGGTTTGTATCATCTGTAGGGGGGGCTTCCCCATCACGCTGGGCGCTGCTCTAGTTGCTATGATGAACCTTCCACCCATCGATGTTTTTATCAGAGGGTGTGTACTAAAACCATGTCTCGTCTCAAGAGAAATGGTTTTTGGTATAGCTCTCATTAGAATGACAGTGCGCTTGCGAGGAAAAGATCCTACGACCCGTGTCTTGGTTTCTGACGCAATGACAGTTGTCATCCTAGTGCGCTATAGATAGGTAGGTAGGTAGCCTTCCCAGAACTGAGAGGAATACACATAGGCCAGGGAGACCCGTTGTGCAACTACGAGGGGAGTTTACCCCCCTATTCATGGAACGATTCTTAAGAAGTTCAGAAGATCAGATATCCCTACTTGTCGTTAAGGAAGTAAGATCCTAGATGTCTTTTCCTGATTGTGCAGAATGCCGGACAGGCGCAGAGAAGGTGGTGAGCGATTCGACCTCCTCCTCGTCTAGACAGCTTTTGCAGAAATCATTCGGAACTATTCCTAGTTTTTGCGCCAATAAGGCAGTGTCCTGTGATGACACCAATGATTTTATAGATGTCAGTTCTTTTTAGGGAGATTATACTCCTAGTCCGTTGACTGTCGAGCCGGGGCCAGATTTGCCTGGTGATGAGGCAGGTGTGTCCCTGGGTCCATCTCAGATTCGTCTTGACCCTGGCGAGATTAGTCAGATTATATTTAATGGTTGTAAGGGGTATTCCCCCACAAGCCACGATTGATTGTAGCGTCGTTCCCTGTTTGGCGAGTGTGTCGGCTTTTTCATTACCTCTAATGTCGCTGTGTCCCGGTACCCAGATAAGCTGTATGTTGAACTGTTCTGCCATATCGTTAAGAGATCTGCGACAGTCGAGACTAGATTTTGATGTGTACACATAGGACTCCAACGACTTTAAGGCTGCTTGACTGTCTGTGAGAATTCGAATATCCGTGGTGGATATTACGTTCCACTTCAGCCAAGACAAAGCCTCTTTTATTGCCAACAGTTCCGCCTGGAAAACGCTGCAGTGATCTGGAAATTTTAGAGCTTTATATACCTTGAGTTGTTTGCAGAAAACTCCACTGCCCACCCCGTCTTTGGTTTTAGACCCGTCAGTGTAGAAATCCGCGCTATTTCTGCGCGGTTGAGTTTGGCGGGTTCAGTTCTTCCTGTCCGGATAGATCATCGTAAAGTTTTTGTCCAAGACTATGATGGCTTCTGTGTGGTCCAGGTTTTCTGTCATAGTTATCCAGTTTTGCAGGATGAAGGAGTGGCCAGTGACATAGCTCGCCCATTTGGCTTTTAGCCTTATGGCCGTGTGTGTGGCAATTTGCTTACCGAAAATATCGAGTGGTGTAAGGTCTGGTATCATGTTAAGCGCAGCCGTTGGTGTGGACCTGAGGGCCCCGGTAATGCACATACATGCCATCCTTTGTACCTTCTCGAGTTGTTTGTGGTATGTTGTCTTGTCTAGTGGAGTCCACCAGACTATCACTCCATATATTAGTATGGGTCTAATGGCTCATTTTCTCCTAGGGCTTTCTTACATGTGTAGAGAGCTATTGTTGCTTTTTTGCTCTTTCAATTGTATTGCTCTTCCAAGTTAATTTCCTATCGAGTATAATGCCAAGGAATTTGGCGCTAGGGGAGTAGGCTAACCTGGTATCGAGCAGAGTGATAGGGCAGTTTTCCGGGATTTTGTGCTTTTTGGTAAATAGCACGAGCTCCGTTTTCTGGGGGTTAATTCTGAGCCCGTTACTATGCGCCCATTTGCACAGAAATGAGAATGCCGTTTGCTTGCGGTCGTTCAGTGTAGATAGGTATTTACCTGAGATTGTGATGGCAACGTCATCGGTGTAGGCAACAGCGTCCAGGCCTTCTTTCTCCAGTTTGATTAGTAGTAGTAGTAGAGAAGAGGTGAGAGGACCCCTCCTTGCGGGGTTCCCATGGTAACTACTCTGGTAGTTACTAGCCTTCCCCACTTAGAGTGAATCTTGCGCGTTAATAACAACTCGCTGATCAGCTCTATCAGAGTCCTCTCCACCTTTAGCTTTTCTAGCCCTACTATTATTTTACTTACTTACTTATCAGGCCTGCGATCCATGGAGGATCTGAGCCTGAGCTATAGCTGCCTTCCATCCTTGACGGTCCCGGGCACGCTGCTTCCAGTTGTCAAGACCAAGATGTCTTACATCCGCGATTACTTGGTCTTTATACCGGAGGTTCGGTCTTCCTCTTCTTCTCGAACCAGGAGGCTCGGAGTCGAAGACCCTCTTAGCTGGAGCGTTGATGTCCATGCGCTCGATGTGGCCGAGCCAGTGTAGTCGACGGCTCCTTGCCTTCCGGACTACATCCACATCTTGGTACAGCTCGTAGAGTTCGCGGTTGTGTCTTCTTCTCCCTTCACCTTCCTCACAGACAGGACCAAATACCCGGCGCAGAATTTTTCTTTCGAAAGAACCCAAAATCAGCTCCGCTGTCCTGCTTATCGTCCAGCTTTCGGCTCCGTACAGCAAGACTGGCAGAATGAGCGTTTTGTAAAGCATGACTTTGGTCTTTCGAGTGAGGAGTTTTGACCCCAGTTGTTTGGACAAACCGAAGTAGCAGCGGTTGCCAAGGGCGATTCTACGCCGGATCTCCACTGTGGTGTCATTTGTGGAATTTACGTTTGCCCCGAGGTAGACAAACTCCTTAACTACCTCGAAATTGTAGCTGTCAATTGTTATGTTTTGTCCCAGGTGGTGAGCGACGGATTGGTTTTTGCTTGACAGCATGTATTTCGTTTTGTCCTCATTGATCTTAAGGCCAATTCGTTTCGCCTGTTCTTCAATCGCCGTGAATGCTTCCACAATGCCACGGCGAGAACACGCGATGATGTCGATATCATCCGCGTATCCTAGCAGCTGGATGGACTTGTAAAAGATAGTGCCTTCCCTGTTGACGCCTGCCCGTCGCACTATCTGCTCCAGCACCAGGTTGAAGAAGTCACATGACAGCGCATCTCCTTGCCGAAATCCGGTGCATGTTTCGAATGGTTCCGAGGTCCTAGAACCGAGTTGCACGGTGCATCGCGTGTTTTTTAGCGTGGCGCGACACAACTGGATCAGTTTTACCGGGATCCCGAATTCGGCCATCGCCCCAAACAGTGCTTCACGATGAATGCTGTCGTATGCGGCTTTGAAATCGATGAAAAGATGGTGTGTATCGATTTGAAACTCGTTGGTCTTTTCCAGGATTTGTCGAAGTGTGAAAATTTGGTCTATAGTTGATTTGCCGGGCCGGAAGCCGCACTGGTAGCTGCCGATTAGTGCGGTGCAAAATGGTTTTAGACGTTCACACAATACGCTGGACAGGATCTTGTATGCGACATTGAGCAGGGATATACCTCTATAGTTCTTGCAAGAGGTAGGATCGCCTTTTTTGTGGATGGGGCATATAGAGCTGGTATTCCAGTCGTCGGGCATGCTCTCATCTTCCCAAATTCTGCAGATGATCTGGTGCATGCTCCCTACCAGAACATCGCCGCCAGCCTTGAAGAGCTCTGATGGCAAGCCATCTGAGCCTGCGGCCTTGTTGTTCTTCAGCTTCTGAATAGCTGTGCCGACTTCTTCTATGCTGGGTGGGAGGACTACTTCAGCGGCTGGAGTTGGGATTTCCTCAGTCCCTACCACTCTCTCTTGGTCATGCTCGTTAAGCAGCTGCTGGAAGTGCTGCTTAAATACATCCACTATTCCCTGCGGGTCGGTGACAAGATTACCCTCGCAGTTTCGATGAGCCAGGGTGCCCTTTTTGAAGCCTCCTGCAAGGCCTTTGGCTTTCTTGTAAATGGCTCGTATTTTATGTCTATCCCTAGACTCCTCGATATCCTTGAGCTGGGAGGCTGCGAAGATTCTTTTCTTTTGTCGCAGTAGTTTCTTCTCCTCCCTTCTTCTGGCTCGGTACTCTTCTCGCGCTGCCCTGGTTTTCCTCTGCAGCGCCTTTTGGTACGCCTCGTCGGTGGCTGCCTTTTTCTGCTCACACTCGCCATCATACCACGGGTTTCTTGTCGGGGGTGGTAGGTATCCTAAGGTGGTTTCGGCTACTTCCTGAATGGCTGAGCGGCAATGCAGCCACATATTATTGGCATTTGTGTTCGACGTAGGCCTACCGTAGAGTCTTTCGCTCAGCTGCTCCCTGTAGACTCTGGCAACCTCCGGTGTGCTCAGGCGCCCAATGTCGAACCTCCTCCTGATGGGCTGGTGCAGCTTTCTGACATTGGACAGTCGAGCTCTGAATCTTGCTGCTACGAGGAAGTGGTCAGAGTCGACATTTGCCCCTCTGAATGTTCGCACATCCAGGATGGTCGATTTGGTTGGCGGTTCGACCGTCCGGAGATCGCCAGGTTGCTGTGTGGATTCGCTTGCGAGGGAATCTTGTGCTACTTATCACCGCATTACGAGCTGTCGCAAAGTCAGCGAGTCGGAAGCCGTTATCTGTTGTTGTATCGTGGAGGCTGTGCTTTCCGATCACTCCGCCAAGGGTGTTTTCCTTTCCGATTTTGGCGTTGATGTCCCCGAGCACGATTTTTACATCGTACTCCGGACAAGCTCCGTAGGCGTTGTCCAGGAGGTCATAGAAGTCCTCCTTGATAGGGTCTTCAGCCTCGTCGGTAGGGGCGTGTGCACATATAAGGCTGATGTTATAAAATCTGCCTCTGATGCGGATCACTGCCAGGCGATCACTTATAGGTTTAAAGTCGATGACCTTCGACCTCAACCGCTTTCCCACGACAAATCCGCATCCCAGTAAGTGCAACCTTTTGTGACAGCTGTAATAAATGTCGCAATTTTTCTTCCTAATCATACCGTTTCCTATCCAGCGTATTTCCTGGACCGCAGTAATATCCGCCTTGTACTGCGTGAGGATTCCTTCTAGTTTATGAGCAGCTCCGGGAGTGTACAGGGTTCTGACATTCCAGGAGCATACTCGCAAATCGTGTTCCTTTTTCGTGCGTTGTCGTCGTCGAGTATCCGTCCGTGTATCCGAGGCATCTTGCTCATTCATAACTTTGGGTTTTTTTTACGTGGGCGGATTGTTAGCCCGCCGCACAACCGCCATTCTGGTCGGGGTTTTTTCGCTGCATACGTTTGTTCACCTCCCAACGGTTGTTGAAGAGGCTATCCAGAGGGCGCCGCGAGGAGGCCGTATGTCAACTTGACCCGGGCATTTAAACAGGGATCGTTGCTGGCATCTCGCCAGGTTGAGAGCAATCAACAACTTTACCCTGTATGTCCGAGCCCATGCCCTCTCTACTATTATTTTACTAGAATAAATTATGAACCTTGCAAGTCTTGAGGACCAACCTGAAAAGCAAAAGGACCAATCTGAAACTTGGGTTTTTGCAAGCAACAATTCCAAATTTTATAAAACAACTGCAAGGATACACCAACGCAAGAGGTTATTTTGTAAATATCATTTCTTTCAGCTCATTCTAGTCCATTCTATACCTTCGGACAAACTTCTCGTGAAAACAGACTCAAATTTCTTTTACTTTGAATGAAATAGTAGCGAATAAAGATTGGTGGATGGATCCCAGTTCAGCACTATTCCTCTGTCGTACTAAGAGCTTGTGCAAAACACATACACGAAACAGAATACCAAAAAAAGTTTTAATGAATCCAATTTATAGCTGCCTTAATGGAGTGGAAATAGACAAATAGCGCGGATCATTGCTCTAACATCGACAGCACATCCGCGTGAAATTCGCATAATTTATTATATCCACAGCCGCTCCATTGAAGTAGTAATCCATAAGCGATTGAACACATTAAGCTCTTCTTCTTCCAAATGGACCTCTTCCCATTTACTTAGTACTTCTTCGGAGATTTCATGAAATTTCTTTGCTAATCGACAACGTCGCTTAGCCGTCGATTGCCGTCCGCAATCAATTCTACGGTCTCGACGAAGGAAGCAAACACACTTTCATAGAAATGCCACAGGGAACGACTGTTTATACCGCTAGCACACGTGCCGGAATAAATTATTATTCCGGCGTAACATGCGTCAATGGGGCACAAGGGGAGCAATATTCCTCCATATTTTGCACACCAAGCGGGAGGTGGTTATTATTTCCTCCAGGCAATGTGGAGGTGCCTCCCAAGCTGTTCTACCACCCTCTACGACTCTGGCACACTTTATTAATGCAGGCTTCTTCCTGTATAACTTCCGTGTGTGCTTCGGATTTAGTATGAGCCTCTAATGGATGGCGATGTGGTAGAGCAACCATGGGAAGGCGTTCTGAAGGCCTGGATGAGTGGAATGAAGGGCATTCATTATAGCTAGGACTTAATTTTTGTGCCGAGTGTGTGTCCGGAAATATATTGTTGAATTTATCATAAAGACAGTCGGGCAGAGGTGGACGGAAGTTAAGCTGGGCGCATGTGGCACTTTATGCCGGACTAGATGATTTATCTATAAAAAGCTATCGATGCGAATAGACTGTAGTATTTTGAACTAATACGATTGTGGGAAGTGGATTAATAGACCGTGATATGGCACAGCGCGTGCTTCGATCAGTGTGATATGATGCACGATGGGGTCAAGCAACTTACGACTACACTGAGTCTCACGCCAACTCCTACTATGTAGGCCGCTATCGTTGCATGGCACTTTTAATCGGAAACTATTCGACTTGCAATCAATATCTACTCGACTAAAGCAGCAACAATGTATTCACCAAAGCGCCGACTACACATGACGTTTCGATTACACAATGGTGTCAATGCAAAGTACGATTCCATCTAGCCTCGCACGAGGCAGTTGTTTCGTCTACTTTGTCGTAAAGTACGCGTGTGTAGCGGGCTACGTATCTTTTTTCCATCAAACACGCGCCGCGACGAGTGACACACATTCGACTATGACAACATAGTATTGCTAAGTAAACATTGATAAGAAGTTGATCAGCACATTTTGCCGGCACATGACATGGGTGACAAACTGGATTGGGGCAGGTGGGTAAAATCATTTATCATCAAAACAAACTGAAGTGCCCATGTGAGTCCTTTCAACTAATAGGACGATGAGTTAACGTATGACATATCCACAAGGTAAGAATGGCGACTATTTTCAACAACTGTCATTGCCTCTGCACGTGATGTTTGTGGAGAGAAGCGGCTTGGCGTGGCCACTGGTGGTGAGAAAGGAACTGCGTGGTTTAAGACACCCAGAGTTCAAGATGCCATCAGAGAGAAAAAGAAGGCCTGAAGGGGCTAGATCCTCTTGGGGGACTCTGTTTCTCGTGACGGATACACTGTGGCAGGAAGAACTTGCAAATTGGCTGTGCGAGCAGCTAAAGAGCAGTCCTGGAAAGAGTTCGGCGAAAAGTTGGAAGACGACCATAGATCTGCGAAAAAGGTGTTCTGACAAACCATTCGTCGGCTCAGAGGAAGGAAATTCAACATAATCGAAGGAGTTAAATCCAAAGATGATGTGTTGTTTCCAACGAGATAGACGTCTAACGCAGATGGAGCGAGCACTTTTCGGAGCTGCTCGATCCCGAACAGTGCACTGAGGGGGTCAGACCTATAGTCTTGAGTGGGGCCGAGAATAGTCCAACGGTGGAGGAAGTCATTTTAGCGATTGAATCGTATGGATGAAGTTCGGCCAAAAATGATTAAGGTCATGGGTAAAGAGGGACAAAATAGTGCTCCAACTATAGGGGCATATCTCTTTTAAGTCTCCCCGGTAAAGGCTACGCATAGGTGTTGGAGGCGCGTTCTAGAGCTATGGTCGGATCCAGGATACGGGATGAACAGTGCGGGTTTCGTCACGGCAGAAGTACAACCGACCAGCTTTTCACTCTAAGAATGGTACTCGAGAAGGCTTGGGATGAGGGCCATTCAGTCTCTATACACAAACTGTAGCAGCTGCGTTCGGGTTAACGGTAGTAAATCAAGGGTGCGTCTTGTCACCTCTCATTTTCATTATATATATGGACCGGATGTTGGAACGCAGTCGAGGCGAGGAGTGTTTTACATTGGGAGAGTTGAGGATAACCCATCTTCTTTTTGCAGATGACTTAGTTGTCCCCATATCCTCCCAGATGGAACTTCAGCATGCGCTAGATAGGTTTATGCCCGTATGTGCTGATGCTGAAATGAGGGTTAACGTGGACAAATCCGAGGTTACGGTTATTTCCAGAACACCTGTCCAATGCACTCTACATGTTAGTGGAGTCCCATTGAAGCAGGTGGAGGAGTTTAAGTATCTCGGGGTCTTCTTCACGAGTGATGGGAGAAGTAATACTGAGCTTTCCTGCAGGATTGGCCAAGCTGGGTCAATTTTGAAACAGCTTGGACTAAGCAACTCGGTTCTAGGACCTCGGAACCATTCGAAACATGCACCAGATTTCGGCAAGGAGATGCGCTGTCATGTGACTTCTTCAACCTGGTGCTGGAGCAGATAGTGCGACGGGCAGGCGTCAACAGGGAAGGCACTATCTTTTACAAGTCCATCCAGCTGCTAGGATACGCAGATGATATCGACATCACCGCGTGTTCTCGCCGTGGCATTGTGGAAGCATTCACGACGATTGAAGAACAGGCGAAACGAGTTGGTCTTAAGATCAATGAGGACAAAACGAAATACATGCTGTCAAGCAAAAACCAATCCGTCGCTCACCACCTGGGACAAAATATAACAATTGACAGCTACAATTTCGAGGTAGTTAAGGAGTTTGTCTACCTCGGGGCAAACGTAAATTCCACAAATGACACCACAGTGGAGATCTGGCGTAGAATCGCCCTTGGCAACCGCTGCTACTTCGGCTTGTCCAAACAACTGGGGTCAAAACTCCTCACTCGAAAGACCAAAGTCATGCTTTACAAAACGCTCATTCTGCCAGTCTTGCTGTACGGAGCCGAAAGCTGGACGATAAGCAGGACAGCGGAGCTGATTTTGGGTTCTTTCGAAAGAAAAATTCTGCGCCGGATATTTGGTCCTGTCTGTGAGGAAGGTGAATGGAGAAGAAGACACAACCGCGAACTCTACGAACTGTACCAAGATGTGGATGTAGTCCGGAAGGCAAGGATCCGTCGACTACACTGGCTCGGCCACATCGAGCGCATGGACATCAACGCTCCAGCTAAGAGGGTCTTCGACTCCGAGCCTCCTGGTTCGAAAAGAAGAGGAAGACCGAACCTCCGGTATAAAGACCAAGTAATCGCGGATGTAAGACATCTTGGTCTTGACAACTGGAAGCAGCGTGCCCGGGACCGTCAAGGATGGAAGGCAGCTATAGCTCAGGCTCAGATCCTCCATGGATCGCAGGCCTGATAAGTAAGTAAGTAAGTAAGTTGGAAAATCTGTAATCAGGAAGACCGAGCTTGGTGTCAAAGCAAAGTTAGCGGCTTTGGTCATGAAATTTGGGTTTTGACCGAAAGAATAAGGTCGCGAATACAAGCTGCTGAAATGAGATTTGTTTGTGCTGTTGTGGGAGTTAATCGCCGGGATAGGGTGAGAAACACGTTAGTGCGCGGGGAGCTCAATGTTGAGCAGTTGCTTCTCCGAACGGAAAGGACTATGCTTCGATGGTTTGGTCATGTGAGACGAATGTCGCCATCATCACGACTTCCGATGCGTGCCTTGGATGCAATACCATCAGGCAGGCGCCCGCTTGGCAGACCTAAGACGAGGTGGTGGGAGCAAGTCCAAAAACTCGCCTGGGTGCGCTTGGGCATAGTTCCTGATGCGTTAGAGCCGATGGCGGAGAATCGAGTGGCCTGGAGATCCCGCGTGCGCGCATTACCCCCGTGACTCTTTTAGTGGAACATGCGGTCCACTGAAAATGTAGGGGAAAAGGGTAAATTCCCAACTATATGCAAGCTTGCCATAAAACCAGAAATTGCGACCCGGACCCATGGTGTAATAGGACTCCCAAACCTGTGATCCCGTGTTCAAATCTTAATGTTCATGTGGACGTTTTACGCAGCGAATAAAAACAAAAACTCAGCTATTCGTCGCTCTCCGAGCATTTGTAGCTTCGAGGCTCATCAAGCCCGAAACACTGTTCTTTGCTTTTTGTTTGAGTTTATTTTGTCTTTGAGTCTTTTTGATTTTTGTTGTGGAGCAACACCATGAAACTCATATCATGCCATCTAGTTCGAAGGCTCAATGTAGTATGAGAAAGGAGAAGTTGAGTGGCTGCAGAAATAAAGATTTGAATTTGGATCACTGAGTTGAGTGTCCAGAATGTTAACCGTTACGCCATGGATCCGACTCGCAAACTACTTTCTGGTTTTCTTGGTTGCTTGATCCAAAGTGTGTTAATTATAAATAAGTGTGTCGCTGCAACACACTTAACGTGACAATAGAGTTTTTATTCATGACACGCAATATAACGAGTTATAGTTTTATCACGAATGAGTGTCTCAATTTCAAAGATCAAACGTGTTAAGTGACACACTTAATCTCAAAATGTGTCGAATGACACATTTGCTGCGTCTTGTTTAACACACTAGCATTTGCATTGTTCATAGTCATTGCTGAAAATAGTTCTGTTTAGATGTTAAAGTTGCAATCATTGTTTTAGAGAGCACAACATCAATTTGACCAGTACCTGTGACACAAGCGCCAAGACCAGACGCAGAATGAAAGAATTCCTAATTCTTGCAAGCGCTGTTTTCTTGAACTCAAGTATAAACTGGGTTGCAAAACTCTTTTCCCAAAAACAGGTAGAAACCCCTACTTTTAGGAAAGTTTGATGCCAGCGCGGTTGGCTGCATTGGAGGCATCGAGAACGGCTGTAGGAAGTCTTCAAAGGGTTCAGGAAAACTGGAAACTGACTGATTAATCTCAATATAAGAGCTGTTACATGCCATCGGTATAAAATAAGCTTTCAGCAGTTACTGTCAGTCAGAAACAGATAGCATCTTCTCAACGAGTCTCAATACTTTGACCAAAATGGCTACCCCATGTTAAAGCTCTTTAGTATCTTAATTGCCCAAACTTTAATGACCGATTATAAAAACCTGCTGCAGCATCTAGATCCCTCTTTAAAGCACAAAGACGTGAATGTCTGAAAGTGAATAAAGAAACGAATGGTCGTCTCGATCCGATGATTGCATGTAGTAATTTGTCAGAAAACGAACAAAGGGGGGAAGACAGGATCCAACCACGAATTTTAAAGGCGAATAACGTAGGCATATAGAACTTGAGTGTGCTTCACAAAGGCATGAAGATTGTTCGACAATTTCTAGTTTCTACCTGGCCTTTTGATGAGATGTCGAGTGAGACTGTGGTCAAGTTCTCTTCCATTTGCCGAATCGAAGCCGTAAAAGTGAGTCACACGTATAGTCAACCAGATTTAAACAGGATTTACACCATGTCACCAGCAAAATGCTGAAAAGAGAATCAGCAAATGGCGCATAAAATGGGATTCAGATCCAAAAAGATCATACAGCTCACCGGATTTTATTGATCCGACTGCTCCACCTTACAGTCCATAACCTTTAGGTCTAGAGCTCCTTCTAAGGCGCAGGGAGTGTTTCCTTAAACGAATGCTATACTAAAAGCATCCATAAAACCAATTGGGATTCACCACGCACGCCCAAATTGGGCCTCACGTCTCGCCAAACTCGCAAGCTAAGACGAGTTTGTCGAGACCTCCGTCAAAAACATCCTCAGTAAACCATCCCGTCACGTGTGTCGCCAATCAACACGCTTTTATAGCAATTTTATTCGCCATAAAAACCGGAGCAATAACACATGGCTAAAATGAAACCACCACGATACCGACATTGCCCAATTGATTGCCCAACAATTAATAAATTGCTGTTTGCTGCCTTATTTCAATAAGCCAGTGTGGGAACAGCACTCCCTCGATTAAATCGATTATACCGAATTGATCACGGGCGCTGGTTGAACCTGATAGAAATCGAGTTCGTCGCCATTCCCATTCAAGTAATGGGAGTTGTTGAATGTCATGAAGGCGCCAATTACCGACACATGTGCGACCAGAACTGCGAACATCAGAAATGTATTCCTCTAATGACCATATCACCACTTCCTTGCTTGAGATTTCATGCCCACGTGCGTGTGCTTCTTCCTGGCTATTTGTATGCAGATGTTGAACACTGATTTCGAGCAACATCTATAGCGAATCACGTGCCGTGGCGGTTGGATGGCAGTTACATTGTATACCTTCTATATCGTTGGGTTGACGATAACAGTTTCCATCAAGCTTCCTCACCTAAGTGGGAGTGATTTATTCGATGTTCATCTCGTCACGGTCACAGATAACATCTTAATGAGATGACGTGATGGGAATATACAATTAAGCGGTAACTTACAATCGTCGACACAAGCGGATTAGATAGTACCCGAGGCGCAGATGAATGGTCAGTGGTCAATGGGGACTTTGAAAAGCTACTGAGAATGATCTACATCTAGAGCTGACGTTAGCGCATTGGAATGTTTGCAATCAAACAATATGTTTGACGAGCAAGGAGAGAGAATAGTTTGTGATTGTTGGATGATTCTGCTATCTGTTGGAGCACTCAGACGCAAATACTGGTCCATTGTACTCCAGATAGACACCTTACATTACTGTATTTTTCTAGTTTTCCGGAGAGAGCTAAGAGATTCGTCGGCTCCAAGGGTGCGCCACCGTGCGCGAGCAAAGACGGGACAGTCACAGAGAAAATGATCTGCAGTGTCATTCACCTTGCAACATGCAGCACAGATAGGCGTCTCACTTAAGCCAAGCACGCAGAGATGCTTAGGAAAAGTGTAATGGCCCGTAATGACTCCCACAAGTCTTCTGCAGTCGATTCTCCTTAAAGACAGGAGGAATGCTGCGGATTTCTTGCAGACATCAGGGCATACGCGCTTTGTCATCCTGCATCCTGGACAATTCCTCCATCTACGGTTGTGTGTATTAAACATTCAGTCGTTAATGTGGCAATTAACCGTGGACGCAGGTAGATCTAGAGCAGGTTCAGGTCCTGAGAAGCTCTCCTCTGAGCTTCATCAGAGATCTCATTTCCTGGGATCCCAGAGTGGCCTGGAACCTATACAAGCCATAATGAATTTAGTCGACCGATTCTCTTCAAGAAGGACTTGTACCATCTGTGAGATTGGCTCCAGCCAGAGCCAATCTTGACGCAGGACAATTCTGGCGCAAGCACACTGTTATTCCTATGCGAGTTGTACCAAAAGCCATTTCTCTTCAGACGAGACATGGCCTTCAGAGTACACCCTCTGATAAATATATCAAGAGGTGGAAGATTCATCATAGCATCTAGAGCAGCGCCGGGCATGGTGGGGAAAGCCCCCGTGCAGCTGAGACAAACCATCCTTTGGAGTTTGGTGAAAGAAGCTACGACGTGTTTGCGTTTTAGTCTGTTCCACCAGACAACCGATGCATATGAGATTATAGGTCTTTTCATTGCCGTGTTGATCCAGAGGACCTTTACCGGTGATAAACCACATATTTTGCCAAAAGCTCCTTTGCATTGCCAGAAAGCTGACAGCGCTTCAATGGTTTTTGACTCAACATGCTTTGACCAGAGAAGCTTGCTATCTAAGATGACTCCGGCATTTAACTGTAGGGACCTACACCTGTGTAAAAAATTAATCACACAGCATGGGTGATTGACAGAAGCTTGGCTCTGGCCCTTCAGGGGCTGTAGCGGCACCAAAATAAGGCGTGTTTGGGTCTGATGAACTTGCCAGAATGGAGCAGAGTCTCTCAGAAACTGAGACAACCACCTCTGCATGTTCGGCATCAATGAGACGGCTACCTGTGACTCTGCTTGGGCCTGATGTGGTGTGTGTCGAATCCCTTAACTCTACATCACTGAAGCTCTTCATTTTTTTTCCCGGAAAACTGGGAAAATACAGTAAAGATAGGTGTCTGCCTGGCAGTACAATGGATCAGTATTTACGTCTGAGTGCTCCAGCAGATAGCAGGAGCCTACCATAGCAAAAAAGCACACTGAATCTGAATCCACCTTGGTCTACGTAATCCCCACCGTTTCTACGGAGGGAAGCCACCCAACCTTACCTAAAGTAACTTCTCTGTCAATGACGACGTTGCTTAGATTCCTGTTTAAATTGTAATATCCGTTCTTAGCAATAATAGATACGGTCCATAAGAGTTCAGGTACCTAATTCAACCTTACAACATCAACACGATCTCAGCCACTTAAAACTGACGGTTGCAACCTCAAAAAAATTTTTTTTTTTGTTTGCCCAAATCGTACGAACTGAACGTGGTCGGCATGTGGTTCTAGCAAGACGGTCATTAACAAGTAAATCGATGGACCCGTTGAGAAACGAGTTTACTGCGCTATATCTTTCTACGACAAAGAGAATGAGAAGCTCGCAATCGCGGAGATGGAGAGACGTTATCGCAGGAGGGACGTACGAAAGCCAGTCAAGATGCCGCTGTCAGGCAGAACGCACCATTCCCACTGGACGAAGATAAGAGAGAATTCCGTCCACCCGACTTAGACGAGGTTAAGGTAGCGATATCGAAACTGAAGTCTAATAAAGCTGCTGGCGCAGAGGGCCTGCCTGCTGAGCTATTAAAAGCGGCTGGAGAAGAGTTGGGTGGGCACCAGCTCATCTGTAAGATGTGGTCGGCAGAAAGCATACCCGATGAATGGAATCTCAGCATCGTTTGCCCAATCCACAAGAAATAAGACCCCTGTAACAGAGCCAGCTACAGAGGAATAAGTCTCTTTAACATCGCGTATAAAATCTTCTCTGTCGTACTGTGTGAACGCCTGAAACCCTTTGTGGATAATCGGATAGATTCGTACCAGTGTGGCCCCAGGTGAATGTCATTATGCAGAAACGAGCTATACGGAGCCAGGTCTGGTCAGATTATGCATAATGACAATGGAGAATCCCCGGTGCTCCGTTAAGATCGGTAACGAATTAACCGAGACCTTTGATGTTAAAAAAAGGTTTAGACAAGGTGACGCACTGTCACGTAATTCCTTCAACATCATGCTTGAAAAGTTTACACGAGACTACGATCTATTTCAAGTCTGCACAACTGCTTGCGTACGCGAATGATATTGACGTAATTAGACGAACACAGCGGGACGTCAATGATGTGTTCGAAAGCATTGAAGCAGAGGCGGCTAAAATGGGTCTTTCGGTTAACGAGGGTAAAATGAAATATATGCTGTCAACCAAAAAAGACACGCAACACCAACGTCTCGGCCAGAACGTCACAATTGGCAGGTACAGATTCGAAGTGGTGAATGACTTTGTCTACTTTGGCTCACTAGTGACCAGCGATAATAACACCAGCGCTGAGATCAAACGCAGAACAACTCTTGCCAACTGCTGTTTCTTCGGGCTCAAGAGGAAATGGAGTAGTAGAGCCCTCTCTTGGGAAACTAAGGTGGCCCTCTTTAAAACCTTAATTACCTTGTCAAAAGTGGATGAAGAGGCCCTTGGTCGTTTCGAGAGCAAAATTCTGCGTACAATCTTTGGTCCCGATTGTGTTGACGGAGAGTGGAGGGGATGATTCAACCACGAGCTGTACGGGCTGTACAACCACATCGGCCTAGTACGACGTCTACGTCTAGATGGCTAGGCCATGTAGAGCTCCGGTCCGAAAAATCTTTGACTCCAATCCGGATGGACGACGTTGCAGAGCACGGCCGCATCTAAGGTGATTAGGGACCTTAACCAACTGGGCGTACGACACTGGAAACAGCTAGCAAAAGATCGTGCAAGCTGAAAAGATTGTTGATTTACGCCCGGGTTCACCCCGAACTGTAGCGCCACCTAAGTAAGTATTTCTACCATTTTATACGGACGAACTGGTCGGCTAAATTGTACGAATTGTACGAATCACTCGTCTGTGCTGAAACTAGTACTGATTGCAACCTTATAAAACACTATCGCACGTGTTACTAGCGAGATGCCAGCCAATATATGTGCTCACGCCCCAACGGAAGAAAAGGACGATCGACTCAAAGAAGAATTCTACGATCTCCTACACAGAACCCATGCCCAATGTCCCAGCTACGACACAAAAATAGGAGATTTTAATGCAAAACTGGGTAAAGAGGACATATTTGAGTCGATCATAGGAAAGCATAGCCTCCATAACACCACTTCTGACAACGAACTTAGGCTAATCGACTTCCTAACGGGGCGTAACCTCCTTGTAGCAAACACGCAATTCCCCCATCTCAACATCCACAAGGGTACCTGGCGGTCTTTTGATCAATCGATCACCAACCAGATTGATCACATTGCGATTGACGCCAGACACTCCTCCTGTATTCTCGACGTATGAACCTTCCGAAGGGCCAACATCGACTTGGACCGCTACCTTGTTGTAGTCAAGGTACGAATGAGGATATTAAGAATGTTTAGGAGTCGAGTAGGACAACGTAAGTTTGACGTCGGAAAGCTACAATGCAAGAGACTGCCCGAATCCTTGCCGATCGTGTCTCCTCCAAGCTCTCTCAAAATCCGCCCACAGCAGCACAAACAATAGAACAGGAATGGGCGCATTGCCAGAGCGCCGTCAGAGACGCCATTGACAGTCGTCGCGCGCGGTCGCGAGTCACACGCACGGAAGGAAAAAACAAACAAACGAACAAAACAAAAACAAAAAAAAACGGGAAAGAAAAACAAATAACGTAGTGCAGTGTAGTGCGGGCAAAAAAAAAAAAAAAAAAAAAAAAAAAAACCGTGAAAGTGCCGAACCGAAAATCGAACACCTGGTCGGCTCCAGCGCTGGGCCGTACTCCTGCCTGTCCCTCTTCCCCTCTCGTGACAGTGTTCGCACTCAGCACACACACTGATTGAGTGCTAACGCAACCGACGCGTAGCGGGTCGCGTGTGTTGTTCTTTGTTGGTGGAGCAAATCTTACTGTCGTAAGGGCATAACACCTACGGTAGTTTGTTTTTGCAAATCCGGCGATAGAACTTCACTTACGCGTCTCTGCTTTAACGGTTTTGTGTCTATACATGTTTTGTAGTTTGCATTGATGAGGGATTTCTGTGTGCAGTTCTGCAATATTCGTGGGTTACGGAAGAATTTCTTTGCCACGTATATCCATCTCTCTCGCCACAAACCGGCTGTTTTGGCACTTTGTGAAACACAGGTCGATGAAAAGTCTGATCCTTCGGATTTCAGTCTTCCTGGATATAGCTTAGTGCCATTATTCGTTTCTCGCCGTGGTCTCGCCATCTATGTCCGTAGTGATATTGCTTACCAGTTACTTCCACAGTATAGCCAAACATCCACCCCGGAATTTAATTCCATATGGCTTAAATTCATATTCCGTAAGCACTCCATCCACTACTATTTTCTTTATAGAAGCCCCAATCTAGACAGGAATGCAACATTTGAAGCATTCGACGCACTGTCTGATTCCATCCAAAGAATTGTTTCCCTGTTCCCTCGCACTGAAATCGTTTTAGCGGGCGATTTCAATGTACACAATTCTCAGTGGCTTCGACATTCTGGACCGACAACACCCGAAGGAAGGTATGTTGAAATTTTTGCTGAGTTAAATCACTTAACTCAACTTGTGAATGAGCCATCACGTATCCCCGATGTTGCTGGTCATACCGCCAACACGCTGGACTTGTTTCTTACCTCTCAGCCTGACAAATACACGATCGATGTATTGGAACCCCTAGGCTTGTCTGACCACTGCATGATATCAGCGAAATTCTCGAACTCCCACCATCCAGTTAAAGAAAAAGCTCCTAAGAGAACACTATGGCTATACGAGAAAGCCAACTGGTGCGGCCTTAACAACTTCTTTCGGATCTTTAACTGGTCGTTGTGCTTCCTCGACAACGACGTCGACGCCGCAACTGATATTATCGTAAACGTTATCCGAATCGGCATGGCAAATTTTATTCCCAGCAAGATTAAAAGCACCAGGCCTAAGGATAATACGTGGTTCGACTCGAGCTGCAAAGAGGCTATTAGGCTCAGGGAGCTAAGTTTTCGGGCCTACAAGGCAAACAGTTCTGAGGAAAACCGAAAAAAGTACATACGAGCCAGAAATGACTGCAACTCCCACATTCGACGGATTAAATTCCAATCCGACCAAAAATTAAGGCGTAAAATCCTTCAATGTCCCAAAGGTAGCAAAAGTTTCTGGTCGTTTATAAAAAACGTAAAAAACTCAACTAAGTCGTCTATACCGACGCTCATCCACAATGACATCCCAGCTGTCACCCCCTTAGACAAAGCTAACCTACTTGCTGCCCATTTCGCAACCAGTTCTCAGCTGCCAGCTTGTACTTTGTCTCCGCCTGTACTAGAGTGCGTCAATTCCACCATGGGGCTAATCCACTTCCGCACTCGTACAGTCGCAAGGGTTCTTAAAGACCTCGACATACACAAATCCGCTGGTCCAGATGGTATTGCCTCAATAGTTCTGAAGAGGTGTTCTTCTACGCTGGCAAAACCACTGCGTAAGCTTTTTCACCTTTCCTACACCTCTGGGCTCTTTCCGAGTAGGTGGAAAACAGCATTTGTCCAGCCTATACCCAAAAAAGGCGAATCATCTTCTCCCTCCAACTACCGACCCATTGCACTAACGTCCCTTCTTTCCAAGGTCATGGAAACGCTGATTAACCGTCAGCTTATGAAATATCTTGAATCACGGAAACTCCTCAATGACCGCCAATACGGTTTCCGCAGCAACAGATCCACTGGTGATATGATGGCATATCTCGCTGAAAAGTGGAATCACTCCCTTCACCAAGCAGGTGAAAGCAAAATTGTTGCACTGGATATTTCGAAAGCATTTGACAGGGTTTGGCATGAAGCCCTTTTGTCGAAAATGCGTGCTTTTGGGATCGATGAGTCTCTCTTTCAATGGATTAGAAGCTACCTTTCGAATCGTTCAATTCAAGTTGTTTTGGACGGATTCAAGTCTGATACTCACTTTGTAAATGCCGGTGTTCCCCAGGGCTCCGTTTTGTCTCCGACACTCTTTCTTATTTTTATAAATGATCTCTTGTCTGTTACTTCTAATCCAATTCACTCCTTCGCTGACGACAGTACCCTCAGCTTCTCATATTCGCTCACCAGTTTACGACCCTGCACTTCGGTTGTAGATAATGAGCGGCAGCGTATGTTAAGCTCATTAAATTCCGATATCGACAGCATCATCCAATGGGGTAAAAACAATAGAGTGGAATTTAATGCATCCAAAACACAATGCTGTCTCTTGTCGCTAAAGCGTATAAATAACCCGCAGCCATTATCCATGAATGGCACTTGCATCTCAGAAACTGAAAAGCTTTCCATCCTGGGTATGAGTGTTGCTCACAATCTTAATTGGAGCGACCATATATTCAGTGTCGCCAAGAATGCTGCGAAATGCCTAGGATTCTTATACAGATGCAAGAAATATTTCTCACCCTTAGATCTGGCTACAATCTATAAGGCGTTTATTCGCCCCAAATTAGAGTTTAACGCTCATGTCTGGTCCGGTGCTTCCAAGACCTCACTGCACCTACTAGACAGAATACAAAAACGAGCCATAAAACTGATAGGTGACTCCAGCATTACCAAAACATTAGACTCGCTGGAACACCGCAGGAATGTTACCTGCCTCTCCCTGTTTTATCGTTACTACCACCAAAAATGCTCTGATGAAATAGCCAGTTGCATTCCGCCCCTTCAACATTTCTCCCGCAATACACGTCTCTCTAGGAATGCTCACCAATATACTCTGAAGCCCGCTTTCGGACGTTCTGTCAAATATAGAGAATCTTTCATTAACCGAACCACACGAATCTGGAACTCCCTGCCGGATTCGGTTTTCCCCCCTCAATGCAACATGCAAGCATTTAAGATCAATGTCCATCGGCATCTCCTCTATTCCTCTTCCTCTCTACCTTCTGCCCGCACTGTGTCACCGACATAATAAGGTTATTAGACCTTGAGTGCGCGCAAATTATTAAAAAAAAAAAAAAAAAAAAAGACGCTGCCTCAGAGGTGCTGGGTTTCAAACCGCCACTTCTAGAAACCAATGGTTCGATGAACATTGCGAGCAAGCCCATGCAGCAAAACAAGAGGCATATAACGCCATGCTGCAATGTCGGACGACACACGCTTTTCATAAGAAAGAAGAGAGAGCATGGAAAGCCTGAAATCGAGGAGATGGAGAGATGCTTCCGCAGGAATGACGCCCGTAAGTTTTACAATAAGGTAAAACGAACATGCCATGGCTACAAGGCCAGAGCGGCAGCTTGTAGGGATGAAAATGGAGAACTGGTAGTAGAGTCGCCATTGATGCTGAAGATTTGGAAAGACCACTTCTGCAGACTGTATAACGGTGACGACAGACAAGATACCGCTGGCAGGCAGAACGATCCATTCGTAATGGACGACGATGTAAGAGAATTCCGTCCATCCGACTTAGACGAAGTCAAAATAGCGATATCGAGACTTACTTACTTACTTACTTAGGCGGCGCTACAGTCCGGGGTGAACCTGGGCGTCTCCAGCTGGCATGGTCTTTGGCCAGCTGTTTCCAGCGCCGCACGCCCAGTTGGTTAAGGTCCCCTTCCACCTGCGTGCGCCACCGATGATGCGGCCCTCAAGGAAGATCTTATATGCGATGTTAAGGAGACTTATTCCGCTATAGTTGGCGCAGTTATAAGGGTCTCCTTTCTATATCGAGACTTAAGACTAATAAAGCCGCGGGCGCAGACGGCCTGTCTGCTGAGCATCTTAAGGCGGCTGGAGATGAGCTGGTAAGGTGCATGCACCATCTAATTTGCAAGGTATGGTCGGAAGAAAGCATGCCGGACGAATGGAATCTCAGCATCGTTTGCCGAGTCCATAAGAAAGGAGACCCCTATAACTGCGCCAACTATAGGGGAATAAGTCTCCTTAACATCGCATATAAGATCTTCTCTGCCGTATTGTGTGACCGTTTGAAACCGCTTGTGAATAACCTGATCGGTAGGGTCAGGCTACGGCAGATCTTGAAGAAGACCCAGGAATATCAAATCGACACTCACCACCTTGTTGTCGATTTCAAAGCTGCATATGACAGCGTGTATAGAGATAAGCTATACAAAGCCATGTCTAGTTTTAACATCCCTGCCAAACTCGCTCCTTATGGGTCGGTAATGAACAAACCGAGATCTTTGATGTTAAAAAAGGATTTAGACAAGGTGACGTGCTGTCGTGCAACTTTTTCAACATCGTGCTCTAAAAGATCGTGTAAGAGTCGCTGGCCAACACAAGAGGTACAATTTATTTCAAGACGACATTGACGTGATTGGACAGAGACAGTGAGTCGTCAATGAAGCCTTTGTAAGCATTGAGGAAGAAGCGGCTAACATGGGCCTCAAGGTTAATGAGGGTAAAACCAAATATCTGCTTTCATCAAAAAGAGACGGTCAACACCGACGTATTGGTCAGAACATCACCATGGGCGGATATAACTTTGAAGTGGTCAAGGAATTCGTCCTTGGCTCACTGATGACCGGCGACACCAACACCAGCGCTTAGATAAAACGCAAAATCACTCTTGCCAATCGCTGAGAAGTAGAGCCCTCTCTCGAAAAACCAAGGTGACGCTATATAAGACCTTGATCATCCTAATCCTCCTTTACGGCGCAGAGGCTAGGACCTTAACAAAAGCGGAAGAAGAAGCTCTTGGTCGTTTCGAGAGGAAAATTCTGCGCACTATCTACGGTCCCGTTTGTACAAACGGTGTATGGAGGAGGAGATTTAACGAAGAACTGCACGGGTTGTACAGCGACATCTGCCGGGTACGAGGTCTACGGATACAGCGTCTAGGGTGGCTAGGCCATGTAGAGCGCATGGAAAATACAGCTCCGACCCGAAGAGTCTTCGAATCCACCCTGGAAGTATTCGGGGACCTTAACCAACTGGGCGTGCGGCGCTGGAAAGAGCTGACCAAAGACCGTGCCAGCTGGAGACGCTTGTTGGTTGAGGCCCAGGTTCACCACGGACTGTAGCGCCACCCACCTAAGTAAGTAAGAGGCGAAATCATACGGGAGGAAATAATAGAGAGAAACTGAAACACTAGAGCATCTGAATTGTCTATAGACATAACCCCAAGTAACATGAGTATTCTCTCAGCCCAGATTGCTGGAAATCGAGAACCAAACACCACGCGTGACATTAAATAAGCGAGGATAAGCCATCCGTGGATCAAATTTCATCAACCGAAGTACACCCAGAACAGAGATAAGGCTTCTTTCGCTAGCAGATGTAAATTCGTTATACTGTCAAGGATCATTCATATGTACAAGTAATCCTCTCCATGGAATTCCAGATTACTCCTTGAATGTGCATAGCTCCCACTGCGAACACTCACATGTGCGGGCGAATATACATATAATTACGAAATCCGTTTGTTGGTGTATCTCGATTAGAGTGCTTCGGAGCGAACCGATTTTTTTCCCGTCGGACGGGTATAAAGCAAACGATTTTGAAATGAACCCTTTTTCCAGGAACTCAGGAACTCACCTTTTTGAGAATATATTTAATTGCTCCTACAGGGTATCCCACTCTCAAGTTATACGGTATCTTTTTATCTTTTATTCAACTTCACTTGGAACGCTTCTTTCGTTCCCACTATTACTGGTTTGGGAATCGATTTTCTTTGATTCTTACTTCTTCTGCTTTTTGGAGATTTTTTTATTCACAAACATGCACCAACACAGACGGGGTAACAGACCCTGGAGCTCGAGAACGAGTCCGGAGACAGATTGAATTTATTGGTATACGAAATCCGAATGGAATCCAGGGGAACCGCGAATAATCTTTTGTACCTTGTTGCTCGCGTTTTGTTTCACGTGTTCGTATACGCTCCTGCGTCGCGTCTATACTATACTCACAGTGTATCGTATTCAATCTGAAGCGACTCAATTCGACTGGTCGCTGCAACGTACAAAGATCTAATGTGAAGCAGGAAACCAATCCACTTGTCCATATTCAAGGCGGTAATGTTGCGAAAGCTCCCGATAATCCAAGCACGCGCAACACTTGGAGCAGCTTTCGCTACACGAGCTATGCATCGTCAGAGCACTGGTACACACCAGCCGTAAACACGAGCAGCGAGTTTATAGATGTAGCGGGCGCGGGAGCGCGTGTACGTGACGCTGGTGGAACGTAGAAAAGCCGGTGAACGACGAGCCTTCATTGGCATTACCGTGACATGGCACGTTGATGTCTAAACATGTTGCAGCACTCGTTTTTCAATGGCTTTCTGGTTTTGTGATTATAATTTCGTTTTTTGTTTTCTTTTTGATTTTGTTTGAAATCAGCGTGCGACGTGCGCCGTCGTCGTCTCTCCTCCACATCACAACACAGAGTTTAATGTCCGTTGGCACGTGTGCACCATTTACTTGGGACCAAGTGACCCTCTACACCCTCTGGATATATGTACATAAGTTCTATGTAGATACATGTAGATTGGGGACAACGAGTGCTAGGTATTCGTTTATTTACTTGAAAAGACTCAGATCTCCCAGATTGAATGAAGGGAAAATTGGGTATCCATGGGATGACAGGAAAGCAATCAAGAAGTCTTCCCCGTATGGCCGCTTATCGGTTTGCGTACAGTGTCGTCTGCAAGTCTGGAAACTGTTCGGTGTTGTCGAATAATTGCGATAGCTATATATGTATGTACATATAGTACGTACACTTACGTATCTAGTTTTTTTTACATACATACATACATACGTTTTTTGGAGGAGCAAATAGATGGGTTAGAGTCAACCGAGGCCACCACAGGAGGTGTTCTATCGTCTCTCCTATGGCTCCCCGTAGTCGATGAATTGCTAAAGCTCCTGGAGACACAGGGTGTGAATGCCACGGCCTAAGCCGATGACATTACCATCCTGGTACCTGGGAGATTTCCTCAGGTCCTCAGTGAAAGACTAAATTATCCGCTGCTATTTGTGAATAACCTAGGTCAAGGCCTAGGGGTAAATCCAACTAAAACTGAGATAGTCCTCGTCACAAGAAAAAGATCAATACCAAGGTATACATATCCACGTATAAATGGTATCGACCTGATTCCGAAGAAATCCGCTAGGTATATTGGCATAATCCTAGATTCCAAGCTTAGCTGGAAGGACAACATAAATGAAAGAACCAAGAAAGATTGCGTGGCACTACATTCGTGTGCAGAGTAGCTTTCGGAAAGACTTTAAACCAAAGGTGGTATACAGGTTGTACACCGCGGTGGTAAGACCTGTTTTAGTCTATGGATCAACTGTCTGGTGGAAAGCACTTGAGAAGAAATGCAACCTTCAAAATCTTACAAGGATTCAGAGGGCTGGCTGTCTGGCGGTGACCGGATCTATGGAAGCGATGCTGAACCTTCCACCACTAGACATGTACTGTGAAAGCATTGCTGCTAGGGCTGCGCTAAGGATGCAAGAATCCAGTCACTGGAAAAGATGTCCTCATGGCCACGCATCAAGCCTGGATCGACGGGCTACCCTGAGGTCCGCAACCGAAACGGACCATACCACCCCACTTTCTTGCTGTGAGAGGAGATTTTCTGTTAGGATTCCTCCCAATGAGGAATGGGCCAGTGGTATGGTAAACACGGAAGAGGAACAGGCAATCTATACCGACGGATCCAAAACGGATACCGGTACAGGAGCCGGAGTCTACTTCGAACCTCAGGAAGCGTGTCACTTCTACAGACTTGATGATGGCTGTAGCGTCTGGCGATCTCAGGCTGAGATCTTCGTAATCAAAAAAGGCGCGAATCTGATTCTTAGGGAGAATTTCTCAGGTAAGAGAATCAAAATCTATGTTTACAGCCAGGCAACCATCAAGGCTCTGCAACATGGATGGGGATGGGATCCAAACTCGTACAACTCTGTAAAGAGAAACTAGAAGATATATCGGATGTCAATGAGATAACCATCTACTGGATACCAGGGCATGTGAATATTTCCGGAAATGAGAAGGCGGACGAACTAGCCAGACTGGGATCAGGTGCAGATACTTCGCAGATCACAACTGAGGCTAGAACGCCACTCAGCATACTATTCAGAGAAATAGGGGTGGAACTACTAGGAAAGACCAACAAGCGTTGGTGTCAATTAGACACATGCGCTACGGCAAGGCTAACATGGCCTGTCTATAACAAAAAAAGGACGGAAAGTCCTTGGTAGAGGGAATATACGACTGATAGTCGTAACTACAAGCCTCGGATTAACGGATCGGATTAATGTTGACGACCCCTGCAAGAAACGAAAAAAGGACAATGACCTTCGGCTCTGTACGTGGAATGTTAGGTCCCTAAACAGGCCACGTACAGCCGAACAACTTGCAGACGCCCTAGACCGCCTTAAAGCAGACATAGCCGCCTTCCAGGAAATGCGATGGAACGGACCGGGTATAAAGCGGATGAAAAACTGCGATATTTACTACGGCGACTGGTATAGGAAGAGAGAATAACGATTGTTCGGATGAGGATTTGCTGTTCGAAGTGGACTAAGGCAAAAAGTCCTAAGCTTTCGGCCTGTGAGCCGTATCAAGGCTACATTTTTTAACATCAACCTGACCTGCGTCCATGCTCCTATGACAAAGATGACTCCACCAAAGATGAGTTCTACGATCTCCTACACAGAACATATGCCCAATGTCCGAGCTATGACATCAAAATTGTACTAGGAGACTTCTATGGTAAGCTGGGTGAGGAAAGCATCTTTGAACGAGTCATCGGCAAACATAGCCCACACAACACAGGCTGATTGATCTTGCTACGGGGCGAAATCTCCTTCTAGCCAGTACGCACTTCCCGCACCACGATATACACAAAGGCACCTGGCGGTCTATTGATAAATCGACCACCAACCAGATTGATCACATCGCGATCGGCGTCAGACACTCCTACACTATTCTTGATGTTCAAGCTTTCCGAGGGGCTAACATCGACTCGGACCACTATCTTGTAGTAGCCAAGATGCGCCTACGGATATCACGAAGGCAGCGGAGTAGATTAAGAATACAAAGTTATGACGTCGCAAAGCTACTAAAGCAAAGCTACAAAGCTACGCCAGAAACCGCTCGTGCTTTTACCGATCGCGTCTCCCTTAAGCTCTCCAATACACCTCAACCCTCCACGCTATCAATAGAACAGCAGTGGAACCTTTTGCAAACAAGCCCTGAAAAGCTCTGCATCCGAAGTTTTGGGCTTCAAGGCTCCACCACGAAGAAACACCTAGTTCGATGACGAGTGCAGGAGGATTCACACAGAAGCAGGATATATAAGGCCTCGCTGCATAGAAGAACAAGAGCAGCTCGTGAGCTCTTACTTACTTTACTTACTTACTTATCAGGCCTGCGATCCATGGAGGATCTGAGCCTGAGCTATAGCTGTCTTCCATCCTTGACGGTCCCGGGCACGCTGCTTCCAGTTGTCAAGACCAAGATGTCCTACATCCGCGATTACTTGGTCTTTATACCGGAGGTTCGGTCTTCCTCTTCTTCTCGAACCAGGAGGCTCGGAGTCGAAGACCCTCTTAGCTGGAGCGTTGATGTCCATGCGCTCGATGTGGCCGAGCCAGTGTAGTCGACGGGTCCTTGCCTTCCGGACTACATCCACATCTTGGTACAGCTCGTAGAGTTCGCGGTTGTGTCTTCTTCTCCATTCACCTTCCTCACAGACAGGACCAAATATCCGGCGCAGAATTTTTCTTTCGAAAGAACCCAAAATCAGCTCCGCTGTCCTGCTTATCGTCCAGCTTTCGGCTCCGTACAGCAAGACTGGCAGAATGAGCGTTTTGTAAAGCATGACTTTGGTCTTTCGAGTGAGGAGTTTTGACCCCAGTTGTTTGGACAAGCCGAAGTAGCAGCGGTTGCCAAGGGCGATTCTACGCCGGATCTCCACTGTGGTGTCATTTGTGGAGTTTACGTTTGCCCCGAGGTAGACAAACTCCTTAACTACCTCGAAATTGTAGCTGTCAATTGTTATGTTTTGTCCCAGGTGGTGAGCGACGGATTGGTTTTTGCTTGACAGCATGTATTTCGTTTTGTCCTCATTGATCTTAAGACCAATTCGTTTCGCCTGTTCTTCAATCGCCGTGAATGCTTCCACAATGCCACGGCGAGAACACGCGATGATGTCGATATCATCCGCGTATCCTAGCAGCTGGATGGACTTGTAAAAGATAGTGCCTTCCCTGTTGACGCCTGCCCGTCGCACTATCTGCTCCAGCACCAGGTTGAAGAAGTCACATGACAGCGCATCTCCTTGCCGAAATCCGGTGCATGTTTCGAATGGTTCCGAGGTCCTAGAACCGAGTTGCACGGTGCATCGCGTGTTTTTTAGCGTGGCGCGACACAACTGGATCAGTTTTACCGGGATCCCGAATTCGGCCATCGCCCCAAACAGTGCTTCACGATGAATGCTGTCGTATGCGGCTTTGAAATCGATGAAAAGATGGTGTGTATCGATTTGAAACTCGTTGGTCTTTTCCAGGATTTGGCGTAGTGTGAAAATTTGGTCTATAGTTGATTTGCCGGGCCGGAAGCCGCACTGGTAGCTGCCGATTAGTGCGGTGCAAAATGGTTTTAGACGTTCACACAATACGCTGGACAGGATCTTGTATGCGACATTGAGCAGGGATATACCTCTATAGTTCTTGCAAGAGGTAGGATCGCCTTTTTTGTGGATGGGGCATATAGAGCTAGTATTCCAGTCGTCGGGCATGCTCTCATCCTCCCAAATTCTGCAGATGATCTGGTGCATGCTCCCTACCAGAACATCGCCGCCAGCTTTGAAGAGCTCTGATGGCAAGCCATCTGTGCCTGCGGCCTTGTTGTTCTTCAGCTTCTGAATAGCTGTGCCGACTTCTTCTATGCTGGGTGGGAGGACTACTTCAGCGGCTGGAGTTGGGATTTCCTCAGTCCCTACCACTCTCTCTTGGTCATGCTCGTTAAGCAGCTGCTGGAAGTGCTGCTTAAATACATCCACTATTCCCTGCGGGTCGGTGACAAGATTACCCTCGCAGTTTCGAAGAGCCAGGGTGCCCTTTTTGAAGCCTCCTGCAAGGCCTTTGGCTTTCTTGTAAAAGGCTCGTATTTTATGTCTATCCCTAGACTCCTCCATATCCTTGAGCTGGGAGGCTGCGAAGATTCTTTTCTTTTGTCGCAGTAGTTTCTTCTCCTCCCTTCTTCTGGCTCGGTACTCTTCTCGCGCTGCCCTGGTTTTCCTCTGCAGCGCCTTTTGGTACGCCTCGTCGGTGGCTGCCTTTTTCTGCTCACACTCGCCATCATACCACGGGTTTCTTGTCGGGGGTGGTAGGTATCCTAAGGTGGTTTCGGCTACTTCCTGAATGGCTGAGCGGCAATGCAGCCACATATTATTGGCATTTGTGTTCGACGTAGGCATACCGTAGAGTCTTTCGCTCAGCTGCTCCCTGTAGACTCTGGCAACCTCCGGTGTGCTCAGGCGCCCAATGTCGAACCTCCTCCTGATGGGCTGGTGCAGCTTTCTGACATTGGACAGTCGAGCTCTGAATCTTGCTGCTACGAGGAAGTGGTCAGAGTCGACATTTGCCCCTCTGAATGTTCGCACATCCAGGATGTTTGACGCGTGCCTTGCGTCAATGAGCACATGGTCGATTTGGTTGGCGGTTCGACCGTCCGGAGATCGCCAGGTTGCTGTGTGGATTCGCTTGCGAGGGAATCTTGTGCTACTTATCACCGCATTACGAGCTGTCGCAAAGTCAGCGAGTCGGAAGCCGTTATCTGTTGTTGTATCGTGGAGGCTGTGCTTTCCGATCACTCCGCCAAGGGTGTTTTCCTTTCCGATTTTGGCGTTGAAGTCCCCGAGCACGATTTTTACATCGTACTCCGGACAAGCTCCGTAGGCGTTGTCCAGGAGGTCATAGAAGTCCTCCTTGATAGGGTCTTCAGCCTCGTCAGTAGGGGCGTGTGCACATATAAGGCTGATGTTATAAAATCTGCCTCTGATGCGGATCACAGCCAGGCGATCACTTATAGGTTTAAAGTCGATGACCTTCGACCTTAACCGCTTTCCCACGACAAATCCGCATCCCAGTAAGTGCAACCTTTTGTGACAGCTGTAATAAATGTCGCAATTTTTCTTCCTAATCATACCGTTTCCTATCCAGCGTATTTCCTGGACCGCAGTAATATCCGCCTTGTACTGCGTGAGGATTCCTTCTAGTTTATGAGCAGCTCCGGGAGTGTACAGGGTTCTGACATTCCAGGAGCATACTCGCAAATCGTGTTCCTTTTTCGTGCGTTGTCGTCGTCGAGTATCCGTCCGTGTATCCGAGGCATCTTGCTCATTCATAACTTTATGTTTTTTTTACGTGGGCGGATTGTTAGCCCGCCGCACAACCGCCATTCTGGTCGGGTTTTCTCGCTGCATACGTTTGCTCACCTCCCAACGGTTGTTGAAGAGGCTATCCAGAGGGCGCCGCGAGGAGGCCGTATGTCAACTTGACCCGGGCATTTAAACAGGGATCGTTGCTGGCATCTCGCCAGGTTGAGAGCAATCAACAACTTTACCCTGTATGTCCGAGCCCATGCCGCCCATGCTCGTGAGCTCTACGAGTTAAAAGGAAGGGAGGAGCATAAGCTTCTCAGAAGAAAGAAGAAAGAGCACGAGAAGCGCGCGATTGATGATTTGGAGAGGTGTTACTGCAGGCGTGACGTTCGAAAGTTCTATCAACAGATAAAGCGAACATGCCAAGGTTCTAAAGCCAGAACGGAAGCCAGCAGGGATGAGAACGGAGTAGTAGAATCGCAGTCGATGCTGAGAGTATGGAAAAACCACTTCTGCAGACTGTATAACGGCGATGTTGCTTAATACACCGCTGTCAGGCAAAATCCATTGCTAATCGACGACGACCGCAGAGAATTCCGTCCCCCTGACCTCGACGAAGTTAAGATTGCCATATCGGAACTCAGTTCGAATAAAGCTGCTACTCCGTCACTAAGAGATTCGTTGCCATTTGTATTGACAGCCAGTCAACCAAATCAAAGCTCTCGATCCGTACACAATAACATCCACATTAGTCGCAGAGTGTAATGACGAAATCACCTGTGTATTTCAACATCACTCTTTTCTGGGTTCCTGGCTATAGCAACATAGAGGGAACAGAAAAAGCTGATACGCTGGCAAAGCACGATAGTTCCCTGGCGAAGTCAGTGTCCTCCCCGGACAGACTGGTCAAACGATAATTTTTTCATCATTTCCTCTCAAGGGTGAACTCCTGATATAGCACCCTGAGTAACTGTGTCATATTAAGAAAGATATGACCTCTCTACAACACAAAAAGAACTCACGACCAAGCTAACAGAACTCGACAGAAAATTACCGGAATTGTAGCTATGAGTACTGGCCATTGGCCTGTCGGCACTGTCAAGTTAACCACCCCATTTAACACACACTACCGAAGTTTCAAGAACATGCTGAAAGAGGAATCCCTTAACTTCAAATATCTTAACTCTGGATGGATGGATTTGAAACACAAATCGACACACTAGGACACTTGAGTGGTGTATCTATCTACCGTGACCTAAAACGGTCACGGTACACGGTCCATGATGTTGATTGAACCTTTTGAAATGGTAACATCATTAGCAATTGTTAACCGACGGTTCACTTACTTACTTTGATGGCGCTACAGTTCGGGGTGAACCAGGGCCTCAACCAACAAGCCTCTCCAGCCGGCCTGATCTTTGGCCAGCCGCTTCCAGTGCCACACGCCCAGTTGGTTGAGGTCCCTTTCCACCTGTGCGCGCCACCTTAAATGCGGTCGTCCTCTGCTGCGTCGTCCCTCGGGGTTGGAGTCGAAGACTCTTCGGGCTACATGGCCTAGCCATCTTAGACTTGGATCGGAAGATGTCTAACTAGGCCGATGTCTCTGTACAGCCTGTATATTTCTTGGTTGAATCTCCTCCTCCACTCTCCGTTTACAAAAACGGGACCAAAGATTGCACGCAGAATTTTCCTCTCAAACGCCCAAGAGCCTCTTCATCCGCTTTTGATAACGACCAAGCCTCAGCGCCGTAGAGGAGGACTGGGATGATTAAGGTTTTGTAAGGGGATAACTTAGCTTTTCGAGAGAGGGCTCCACTGCTCAATTGCCTCCTGAGCCCCAAGAAGCAGCGGTTGGCAAGAGTTATTCTGCGGTTTATCTCAGCGCTGGTGTCGTTGCTGCTTGTCACTATCGAGCCAAGGTAGACGAAGTCCTTGACTAGTTCAAAAATATAGCTGCCGATGGTGACGTTCTGACCAAGACGTCGGTGTTGCGCGTCTTTCTTGGATGACAGCCTATATTTGGTCTAGTCCCCATTTACCCTTAGACTCACTTTAGCCGCTTCTGCTTCAATGCTTGCGAACGCCTCATTGACGTCTCGCTTTGTCCGTCCAATAACGTCAATGTCATCTGCGTAGGCAAGCAATTGTGTGGACTTAGAGTATTGGCCGCAGAGTCCCGCACGATCTTTTCAAGAATAATGTTAAAGAAATCACATGACAGTGCGTTACCCTGTCTAAAACCTTTTTTAACATCAAAGGGGTCGGTTAGTTCACCTCCGGCCTTAATGGAGCAGCGAGAGTTCTCCATAGTCATTCTGCACAGTCTAACGAGTTTGGCAGGAATGTTAAGACACGACATGGCTCTGTATAGCACGCCTCTATAAACACAGTCATACGCGCCTTTAAGGTCGACAAAAAGATGGTGCGTGTCGACCTGGAATTCATGGGTCATTTCCAAGATCTGCCGTAGTGTAAACATTTGGTATATCTTGGATTTTCCTGAGCTGAAACCACACTGGTAAGAATCTATCAGATTGTCCTCGAACGGTTTCAGGCACTTACACAGTACAGCAGAGAGGATCTTGTACGCGATTTTCAGGAGGCTTATCACTCTGTAATTGGCATATGACTGCGTCTCCTGGGTCTCCTTTCTTATGGACCTGGCAAACGATACTGAGATTCCATTCTTCGGGCATGCGTTCTTCCGACCATATCTTGCAGATGAGTTGGTGCATGTTCCTGACTAGCTCATCGCCAGCTGCTTTAAACAGTTCCGCGGGGAGTCCGTCTGCTCCAGCAGCTATATAAGACTTGAGTTTCGATATCGCTATCTTAACATCGTCTAGGTCGAGTGGAGGGGATTCTCCTTCGTCTTCATCCATTGTGAATGGTTCGCTCTGCCTGACGGCGGCATTTTGACTATCATCGCCGTTATACAGTCTGCAGAAGTGGTCCTTCTACAATCTCAGCATCGACTGTGACTCCACTACTAGTTGTCCGTGCTCATCCCTGGAGGCTTCTGCTCTGGCTTTATAGCCTTACCATGTTTGTTTTACTTTCTGGTCAAAATTTCGAACGTCGTTCCTGCAGTAACATTTCTACCTCTCCTCGATCTCGCGCTTCTCGCGCTCCTTCTTTTTCCTTCTCAGAAGCGCATGCTCCTCCCTCCAATGTGGCCATGTAAACCGACGGTTTGCAAGCGCCAAATATTTGATCTTTGGGACGTTCGATTCATCGGTTGGGAGGGCATGGACTTGGATAAAATTGATTTATTGCTCTCGACCTGGCGAGATGCCAGCAACCACAGGGATTAATGCCCTGGTCAAGTTGACCTATGTACAACCTGCTCGTGGCGCTCTCTGGATAAGGGAACACAATTTTCGAATGTCCTTGAATGTCGGAACTCTATACACTCCTGGAACTGCTCAGAAACTTGAAAGGACCCTCGCGCAGTACAAGGCGGACATGAAGTTCGCTGGATGGGAAACGTCCTGATGAAGACAAACGCTTACTGCTCTCACAAAAGATTGCAAATGTTAAGGTGCGGATTTGTCGCGGGAAAGCGGTTAACGCATTAGAGGTAGATTTTACAACATCCCCCTCATATGTGCACACGATTCTACCAAAGAGGCTGACGACCCCATCAAGGAGGACTTTTATGATCTCCTGGACAGACCTATGGAGCCTGTTCGGAGAACGACATTAAAATCGTACTCGGGGAATTCGATGCCGAAATCGGCAAGGAGAACACCTTTGGCGGAGTGATCGGAAAGCACAACCTACACGATACAACAATGGACTACAACTTTCAACTCATGGACTTTGCGGCAGTAATGCGTAAAGCGGTGATCAGTAACATAAGATTTCCTCCCAAGCAACCTAGCGATCTCCGAATGGTCGAACCGTCAGCCAAATCGACCATGTGCTCATTGACGCAAGACACTCTTCAAACATCCTGGATGAAGGAACGTTCAGGGGGACTAACCTTGACTCCGACTCTCCAATGTCAGAAAGCTACACCAGCCCAGTATGGGGAGGTTCGACATTGGACGCCTAAACAATATGTGGCTGCTTTGCCGCTCAGCCATTCAGTAAGTAGCCCAAACCACCTTAGGCTACCTACCGCGCCCAATAAAAAACGCGTCGCGAGAGGAGTACCGAGCCAGAAGGCGGAAAGAAATCTGCTGCGACGAAAGAAATTAAAATCCACGGCCTCCCAGCTCAAGGATTTTGCGTGATCTCGGGAAAGGGAGGACAGAGGGCATCGTGGTGCAGTGGTTAGTGTTGGACTATGCCGCACGATGAGCGAGTTCGGATCCCGATGACACCAACGCCATCGAATGTTTATTCCGTGGCGTCCCTCCTCGACGGGGTAGTAGCAAAACCCCCCGTAGTATACTTGCCGAGAAAAAGCTTCTCGACTCTAGCCCTTCGGAACCGGCATTAAACTGTAGGTCCCTTTTACCTGTGTAAAGAAAAAAACAATAAATCACACACAACATGGGTGATTAAGAGAAGTTTGGCTCTGGCCCTTCATGGGCTGTAACGCCACTAAAGCAAGCAAGGAAAAGGGACAAGAAAGGCACCCGGGCTTTTCGAAATTTCGAACTTTCAAATCGTATCACGGAATAGTGAATGTATTCAAGCAGCATTTTCAGCAGTTGCTTAACGAGCCTGCGCAAAAGAGAGTGATAGAGACTAAGGAAATCCCAACTCCAAGAAGTAGTCCTCCAACCCAGCATCGAAGAAGTCGGAACAGCTATTTAAATGATGAAGAACAACAAGGCCGCAGGCTCAGATGGCTCGCCAGTAAAGGACGATAGCTGATTACATTAGTTAACTAGGACGCCACTAGGGGACTGTATGTCAAATCGGCCCATGCACGATCCGTGTCGTTGCTGACATCTCGACAGGTTAAGAGCAATCAATAACTTTACTTATCCAAGTCCATCCTACTCATTTAGTCAAAATAATTTCAATACAATAGGTGATGCATACATATGTAAGTATAAGGGATCCGTCGTTCACTTACAGTATCCTCACGATACACTTCGCAGATTTTTCGGCATGATATTACAACGTTTGTACGCAACAGCTTGCAATCTTCGAACAGACAGCTTGTTAGCTTTGCGAGGCAGCGCTTCGTGTTCCTAATGTTTGGACTTTATCGAAGAGATTTGTGAGTTCATCAAGTGCAGCAATGCGGACAGGAAATGATGACATCGTGCTAGAAGTCCAGCTTCACTCCAATAACCAGAACCTAGGCTCATCTCAATCGCCTACGTTTCTCGAAAAATATTTTTGAGGGACCGACAAATTTGACTACACTACAAGGCAAAGACTTGCTATGTAACCTTAAACTCCCCAAGTGAACTTTCTTCCTAACCACACTGTGAATCCTTTGTTCTGATTCAAGTACAAAGTCATGATGAGTCGTATGTACGAGTTTTTTGCTTTCATATTCTCACCGCCGCAGTAAGCAGACGCAATTGAAATCATGATGAGACGACCTCGATTGGTCGTAAAAAGACCGAGTAGCTGGAGAACTCCCAGTGCCCGACGCACAAATTAACGCTTTTTCGTTTCGCCTCCATTCTCTAGCTGGAGTTTGGGGCCAGACACAGCATCCCAACGGAGTAGCTACGAGTAAGCCAGCGACAGAAATACAATTATCATAGCGGAGGCACGTTTTGGTAATAGATAAGATTTATATTGCTTCATAGCCAGGACAAACTTCGCAAAAAATGCGTCCGTCTATTACTTGCTCTATTCCTTCCGTGCCGTTGGTTCTCGTTCTTATTCTCATTCAACTGTATGTATGTATGTATATTGGCGTTACAGTCCATGAAGAACCTGAGCCGAGCTTCTCTCAATCACCCATGTTGTGTGTGATTTAATTTTCACATAGGTGAAAGGGACCTACAGTTTATTGCCGGTTCCGAATGGCGAATTTCGAGAAGCTTTTCATGACAATTTTACTACAGGGGGTTTTGTCAGAACCCCGCTGAGGAGAAACACCGTGAAAAACACGTTCGATGACATGGCTGTGTCAGGATTCGATCCCGAGTCATCGGCGTCAGAGGCCAACACACTACCCACTGCGCCACGGTGCTCTCATTCAACTGCCTTGAGATAATTCATTTCTTTATTGTATCCGCTGCTAATCGAACGCGCAAGCCGGAGCTTGGGATGCACGGATTGTGGTGTAATTAACACTTTCTTCTAGGTATTTTGTCGTTTTCTATCTTGCCATACAATAGGTCGATAAAGGCACGAAGTGCGGCCAGAATCATCAGGATCGCTAGATGGGAGAGTTTTTCCTCGCCTGTTGCGAGTCGTTCCCATCCGGACTTGGGTTGGTGATGCGATTTTTGTGCTTCCAGAGACGAGGTTCCTAATTTAGAAGTTCCTCTGACCCTCATTATGTAGCCAATTTCAAGGCTGAGCTAACAGGCATACTTATCAAGCTGACTGAGTTCCTTGTATTATTCTGTTCAATGAATGGGTAATTTCTGATTTGCTTTAGAAGTTTGGCAGCATGGTGACTCCGATTAGGTATCGGCGTCCATTTGGGTCATGGTGTTGAGGCCAAAATGCTATCACCCCACTTTGTTCAAGTCCAAGTCCTACAACCCCAATCCTACAGTCTCTGTCCCACTCCCAGTCACACAGTCTCAATCCTAGTCTAGCTCAGTCTCAGCCTAAGTGCCTCGCTCCCAGTGCAAGTCTTAAACCCCATTTCGGACCTGACCTTTCCACCAGATTCTCCAATATCCCAAATCCCTGCCCACAACCTCCTCGTACCTTCACATCTGATTACTCATTGATCCGAAGCCGTTTCAGTGAACCCTATAAAGGAGAGATTCTGTTCCGCATTCATTTCTCGCTTCGTTTAATCCCACTTTGGGTTGGGTAACCCTCCCAACTCTCTCACGATAAACAGAAACCAACGTCGTCAAGAAAACAATAAGAGGGCGGAAGGGGCCTTCACATTCTTGTGAAGTTCTTGTCACAACACAACGCGGCACGTGTCGCTTCTTTAGCAACCGATATGGATCGAGATAAAGGATTTTTGCCGAATTCATTTAGTTCGACCTCAGAGTGGCAGTGCGGTTTCTGCGTCAACCACTCTGGGACGTTGAGTGTTGATTAATAAATTCTCTTGATCAGTGTCCACACCATCGCTGTGAAAAGGCCGCGCCTATGTATCATCACCTCGTTGCAAAACGTTATTAACCTTGTCTCGCATCAGTATCACACGTCGAGTCGACAGGTGAGGTGGTGAGTCCGATTGTCAACAGGTGACTTGAAACTGCTTGACTGGAAAGTCCCTGACTTGAGCACTGTTGATCACATGTGGCATGCTGTGTCCCGCTCTACTTACCACATACCATACACCATGACAAGAATGTGATGTGCTCCGTCAGAAAGCAGTAGTGTGGGTCGAGCAGCATGACGCAACTCCTCCCTCGTTGTAGTACATGTATCTAGTACATGCTTTTGGTGCTCAGTAGCGCGAATTTTCGAATTTCCGTGCTTGATGATCTGGCACTTTGGCAGCTTAAAGTCACGTTTCGGTCTGTCTTGTTGCGAAATCGAGGCCACGTTTGACACCTGACCGCTATTACGACGTCGTGTTTCTAAAAATAAAAAATAAAAAATCGTAATTCGAGGAATGAAATGTAATTCGAATTACCTACCGTGAGTTATGGGGAGACGTACGTACTTAGTTGACTTGCGATGGATTGGGAATTAGAAGGAAATGCTTTTCGTACTTAGTCATGCTCATGACAATGTTTTCAATAGACTCGCGGATTCGAGGAAATAGATAGGAATACACATAGGTGGGAAAGTTTAGGAATTTTCGGACTTGAAGTTCTCAAATTGATTTTTGGGGGGGTTCCGCTTCTGGGAACTGCGGTTTTTGTCGCTGCCTGGAAGTTAAGTCTTTATTTGCTGTGCTGGTGTTTACATATTAGTCACTCATAGGTCAATGCGCCTGCTGAGCGGGCTTTTTTGTTTACATTATGTCATTCGATCGTTGTATGAAATATTTTAACGGAAAGAAGTCTATGGATGATTGGATTTGTTTATCTTGAAGCGTTCAGAGACTGTCCGTGAGGGAAACTGATAACCCAGGAACGGGATATGTAGTACAAATGACATGAAAAGTTTTTTTAATTTATTTTGCATACCTACATGTTCCACTCAAAGGGTCGCGGGGGTAATGCGGGATCTCCACGCCACTCGACCCTCCGCCATCGACTCTAACTCATTAGGAGCTACATATGTCCAAGCGCAGCCAGGCAGGGTCTGCCAAGCGGCAGAATCAGTATTGTTCCAGGCTTCTATTTCTGCGATGGTAGTAGGTACGACGCTGAAGAGAAAATATGTAATTTTCGAGACTGATGCGTTTTAAAGAAGTGGCTTACCTCTGTTCAGGTAAGCCATCTGAGCCATCTGAGCCTGCGGCCTTGTTGTTCTTCAGCTTCTGAATAGCTGTGCCGACTTCTTCGATGGTGGGTGGGAGGACTACATCAGCGGCTGGAGTTGGGGTTTCCTCGGTCCCTACCACTCTCTTTTGGTCATGCTCGTTAAGCAGCTGCTGGAAATGCTGCTTAAATAAATCCACCATTCCTTGCGGGTCGGTGAAAGATTACCCTCGCAGTTTCGGAGGCATTTGGCTTTCTTGTTAAAGGCTCGTGTTTTATTTTTATCCCTAGACTCCTCGATATCCGTGAGTGAGCGGGGAGGCTGCGAAGATCCTTTTCTTTTGTCGCAGTAGTTTTTTCTCCTCCCTTCTTCTGCCTCGGTACTCTTCTTGCGCTGCCCTGGTTTTCCTCTGCAGCGCCTTTTGATACGCCTCGTCCGTTGCTGCCCTTTTCTGCTCACACTCCTACTACGGGTTTCTTGTCGGGGGTGGTAGGTACCCTAAGGTGGTTTCGGCTACTTCCTGAATGGCTGAGCGGCAATGCAGCCACATATTATTGGCATTTGTGTTCGACGTAGGCATACCGTAGAGTCTTTCGCTCAGCTGCTCCCTGTAGACTCTGGCAACCTCCGGTGTGCTCAGGCGCCCAATGTCGAACCTCCTCCTGATGGGCTGGTGCAGCTTTCTGACATTGGACAGTCGAGCTCTGAATCTTGCTGCTACCAGGAAGTGGTCAGAGTCGACATTTGCCCCTCTGAATGTTCGCACATCCAGGATGTTTGACGAGTGCCTTGCGTCAATGAGCACATGGTCGATTTGGTTGGCGGTTCGACCGTCCGGAGATCGCCAGGTTGCTGTGTGGATTCGCTTACGAGGGAATCTTTTGCTACTTACCACCGCCTTACGAGCTGTCGCAAAGTCAGCGAGTCGGAAGCCGTTATCTGTTGTAGTATCGTGGAGGCTGTGCTTTCCGATCACTTCGCCAAGGGTGTTCTCCTTGCCGATCTTGGCGTTGAAGTCCCCTAGCACGATTTTTACATCGTACTCCGGACAAGCTCCGTAGGCGTTGTTCAGGAGGTCATAGAAGTCCTCCTTGATAGGGTCTTCAGCCTCGTCGGTAGGGGCGTGTGCACATATAAGGCTGATGTTATAAAATCTGCCTCTGATGCGGATCACAGCCAGGCGATCACTTATAGGTTTAAAGTCGATGACTTTCGACTTTCGCATCCCAGAAAGTGCAACCTTTTGTGACAGCTGTAATATATGTCGCAATTTTTCTTCCGTATTTCCTGGACCGCAGTAATATCCGCCTTCTAGTTTATGAGCAGCTCCGTGAGTGTACAGGATTCTGACATTCCAGGAACATACTCGCAAATCGTGTCCGTGTATCCGAGGCATCTTGTAACATAACTTTTGTTTTTTTTTACGTGGGCGGATTGTTAGCCCGCCGCACAACCGCCATTCCGGTCGGGGTTTTGTCGCTGCATACGTTTGTTCACCTCCCAACGGTTGTTGAAGAGACTATCCAGAGGGCGCCGCGAGGAGGCCGTATGTCAACTTGACCCGGGCATTTAAACAGGGATCGTTGCTGGCATCTCGCCAGGTTGAGAGCGATCAACAACTTTATCCTGTATGTCCGAGCCCATGCCCTCCAGAAGCATAATTGCATCAAAAAGTTTAAACTCTTTTAGAGCAGTTTTGATGTCAAGACCCCTAGAGTTCGAGCGCATTATATCACTAAGCTAGCTATTGCGATAATGTAGCTTTGTTAGACGGATGGCATTCTGGTCCATCGGTTGTATCAACGGCGTTACGTTGGGTGGCATAATGTATATGTATGTATGTTGGCGTTACAGTCCATGAAGAACCTGAGCCGAGCTTCTCTCAATCACCCATGTTGTGTGTAATTTAATTTCCCCATAGGTGAAAGGGACCTTCAGTTTTATTGCCGGTTCCGAACGGCGAATATCGAGAAGCTTTTCATGACAATTTTACTACAGGGGGTTTTGTCAGAACCCCGCTGAGGAGAAACACCGTGAAAACACGTTCGATGACATGGCTGTGTCGGGATTCGATCCCGTGTCATCGGCGTCAGAGGCCAACACACTACCCACTGCGCCACGGTGCTCTCATGGTGGCATAAATATAACCCAAATTCGACCATCCTCTGTTTCTTGAATAAGTTCTGCTGCCGGTGGATGGCTTGGAGCGTTATCCGGAAGCAAAAGAGCGTTTTTGGGTAAATGATAGGTATCGTTCCACCTATCATTTTTATTTTTTAATCTTTCAAATCTTAAGAAAAAAAAAATCGTTCTTACCTGTGGTACAAAGTTGTTCTCAAACCAGTTTTTAAAAATGCTTGCAGTCATCCAAGCTGACTTGGAAAAGTCATAGTCAACGGGTAACCTTTTGATGTGGCTTCTTTGCCTTACCAACGACAAAAGGCTTTATTTTCAACAATCCTGATGCGTTTGCACAAGCTAGAAAGGTAAAATGCTCTTTTGACGTTTTTCGACCTGGTCTGAAGCTTCACCAGCGTGAACGTAACTACAGTAACTACAACTTCCAAAAAAGCCCAGACTCATCAGCATTAAACACCATATCAATTGTTAATCCATTTTTTTGATGACTTTGAGTAGATATTTCTTGAACGGCTCAACGAGATCGATGCGTGAGGATAGTTTTTCTCCGCATTCTTTAAGAATCCGAACACCAAACCGTTTCTTAAACTTTGTCAGCTATGGTAAAATGTCGATGACCCTCCACAAACGATCTCAAAGATTGGACTGACCCAAACAAGGTAGGTACCTAATTGTTTGGTGAGATTGGAAGGTAATTGTCCATTATAAGCCGCTACAAACTGGCGAAACGATCGGTTCGGCCCTCCACTGTGCACAACTCGACTCGAACGATCAGAATTGGTCGAAAGAAAAGGAGTTGAGTTCTCTCTTGACAATATTAGGCATGGGATCACACTCTTCCTTGATGACTTGAAACAAATCGACGGAACTTGGTTGGGAAGGGAACATTAACTGGCACCGTCTGACTACCATATGCAGTCTCCGCATACCTAACTCTCTTAATGGTGGAAAATTGGCCCTTTCCAAGCGAACGTTGTGAGCTCCTACTGGGCCTATTCCACTGAAAGAGCCAAAAATGCATTAAGTGGGTCGCTCCAATGGCTTTTCCATGTACAACTGATGATAAGGACATGTGCAAATGCTCAATAAAATGTCAACAAAACACCTTTACCCTTGAGTGCCTCTACCATATGTATGTACATACATATGTATGTCTGTAACCCACAGTCCTTTGAGTGTGCAAATACCCGTTCACCCAACAAATCTCTGGCTCCTTTAGGTCTGCAAAAGAAAACCACATCAAATCCCAGTTCCCTATCAGTAACCCAAAGCATGAAACCGCGCACCAACCCAGCATAACCCATAGAAACGTGTACGACTCCCATGACCCCAGACCTTTTAAAATAGTTCTCAATACCTACATACCTACAGTAGGTACATACATTCATAAGGAAGTGAACATACATACATATGTATGTCGATACATCCCCCCATAGTACCCGCATATTGTCCATTCATGTGTGTATCTAAAAATAGCCGATGCATCCGGTTAGCTTTTAGAATCCGATAAAGCCGATTCAAATCACAAAGCTTTTATAGCTCTAGCAACACTCTACCTGTCCGGCAACATTCCATTGGAGCTACAAGAAAGCTTCTAATGAAACATGCGCGTCCAATGTTTTGGCTGAAGTACGATTATGTACATATGTATCTATGTATGTACATATGTTCGTATGAACATCGACCTCCAATTTGCTGGGGGCCAGTCAGTCAAAGGTACGAAACCCCAGCGATCAACATGCACACCCGCACCAAGCATCCGCGGTGGAAAGCTTCATTTAAATTCCTCATCCATTACCGCCGCCCCGCGAATGGATGAGATGTGCCTAACGAATCTATGTATCTGTTGACGGAAGGCGATGGATTTGTTTATTTCTTTTTGTTTTGTTGCTTTCACACTCGGTTTCGAACACGTGCCACCGAGCCGAAAAGCTTATTCGCTTGACAGACGAGCTCATACATACATACATATGGATATAAAGTTCATGTATGCCTGTATGTATGTATGTACATATGTATCTGAAGGTATTGAAGTAATCATGCCACTATCTGCTATAAATAATGTCCACGCGCCGTTCGAGCTGATGCGATTGCATTTTCGCGTCCCAAATTAGCTTCACAATCAACCGGGTTCTCTAAAAAGCCCTCGGAAAGTTTTCCACGAAATCTGGCCGCACGTGTCGACCGGTCCTATTGCCTTTGTGGCGTCGATGTTGTTTGTGGTCTGAGTTGTTAGCGCTTTCAGTAGTTGGGCTGAGTCACCTTGTGGGTATTGTTCCGCTAACTGACAACACGGCACAGAGTGGAGTGGAAAATGTAGTATTGCTTCAACGCCATTGTCATTGTCGCTGTCGGAATCGTTTTACTCGTGTCCGACGTGGCCTGTGCGAAGTCACCTATGTATCTCCATTCTCTCTTGTCTGTTTAATATAAACTGAACGCCGCCGATGAATAAATAAACGAACAATGCAAGCTTGAAACCTTGTGCAAAAGCAGGCCACATGCAGGTAGAATCACCAGATACTGGCCCCTGGCCGCAGTTACTTTTATTTTTTCCATCAGTTTTACTATTGAGATGTGATGTTAGCCATTCGGCAATATGTTCAAGGTGATTCGTATGCATAACTGGTTGCAGTGGAGGAGGTGGCGATTGGTCATGCGCATCCGTCCAACGTTGAGTATTTGATTAGCCTTGCCCGTGGCGGACGCCAAGTGACACACGAACCAAGTTCAATGTTAGGCAAAAGGTTCCTTTGCTTTGGTTGGCTTTGGATTTCTGGACTGGTTGAGGCGTTTTTTAATATGCGAGATTGAGGCATCGGAAGCGTTTGGCACGTGGAGCACATTTTAAAGTCTTTGGCTGGTTATCTGACGAAAGGTGCTTACTGCCTGCCTGAAAGAAAGAGGATGCAAATTATTATTATACACGGCAGAGCCACTTCTTTCTTATGGCCAAACAATGTCACACTTAGTTACGTTAATGGCACTACAGTTCGGGGTGAACCAGGGCCTCAAACAACAAGCCTCTGCAGCCGGCACGATCTTTGGCCAGCCGCTTCCAGTGCCGCACGCCCAGTTGGTTGAGGTTCCTTTCCACCTGTGCGCGCCACCTTAAATGCGGTCGTCCTCTGCTGCGTCGTCCCTCGGGGTTGGAGTCGAAGACTCTTCGGACCGAAACGTCGATGTCAATTCGCTCTAAATGGCCAGGCCATCTCAGACGTTGGATCCGAAGACGTCTAACTAGGCCGATGTCGCTGTACAGCCCGGACAGTTCCTGGTTGAATCTCCTTCTCCACTCTCCGTTTACACAAACGGGACCACAGATTGCACGCAGAATTTTCCTCTCGAAACGTCCAATAGCCTCATCATCCGCTTTTGATAACGTCCAAGCCTCGGCGCCGTAGAGGAGGACCGGGATGATTAAGGTTTTGTAGAGGGATACTGCTCAATTGCCTCTTGAGCCTGAAGAATCAGCGGTTGGAAAGAGTTATTCTGCATTTAATCTCGGCGCTGGTTTCGTTGCTGCTTGTCATTATCGAGCCAAAGTAGACGAAGTCCTTGACTACTTCAAAAATATAGCTGCCGAAGGTGACGTTCTGACCAAGACGTCGGTGTTGCGCTTCTTTCTTGGATGACAGCATATACATATTTGGTCTTGTCCCCATTTACCCTTAGACCCACTTTAGCCGCTTCTGCTTCAATGCTTTCGAACGCCTCATTGACGTCTCGCTTTGTCCGTCCAATATCGTAAATGTCATCTGCGTAGGCAAGCAATTGTGTGACCTTGAAGTAGATCGTACCTCATGTATTGGCCGCAAAGTCCCACAAAGTCCCGTTAAAGAAATCACATGACAGTGCGTCACCCCGTCTAAAACCTTTTTTAACATCCAAGGGGTCGGTTAGTTCACCTTCGACCTTAATGGAGCAGCGAGAGTTCTCCATAGTCATCCTGCAGAGTCTGACGAGTTTGACAGGAATATTAAAGCCTGACATGGCTCTGTATAGCTCGTCTCTATAAACGCTGTCATATGCGGCTTTAAAGTCGACAAAAAGATGGTTCGTGTCCACTTGGAGATCATGGGTCTTCTCCAAGATCTGCCGTAGTGTAAATATTTGGTCTATCGTGGACTTTCCAGGCCTGAAACCAGGTAGGAACCCACCAGATTGTCCACGAACGGTTTCAGGTAAGCACCTGTGTAAGCACAGTACGGCAGAGAGGATCTTGTACGCAATGTTCAGGAGGCTTATCCCTCTGTAATTGGCGCAGTCATAGGGGTCTCCTTTCTTATGGACCGGCCAAACGATGCTGGGATTCGATTCATCGGGAATAAATTCTTCCGACCATATCTTGCAGATGATTTGGTGCATGTGCCTAACCAGCTCATCGCTAGTTGCTTTAAACAGTTCCGCGGAGAGTCCGTCCGCTCCAGCAGCTTTATAAGACTTAGCTTTCGATATCGGTATCTCAACATCGACTAGGTCGGGTGGACGGGATTCTCCTCGTCTTCGTACATTGTGAATGGTTCGCTTTGCCTGACGGCGGCATTTTGACTATCATCGCCGTTATGCAGTCTGCAGAAGTGGTCCTTCCACCATCTCAGCACCGACTGTGACTCCACTACTAGCTGTCCGTGCTCATCCCTGCAGGCTTCTGCTCTGGCTTTATAGCCTTGGCACGCTCGTTTTACTTTCTGGTAAAATTTTCGATCGTCGATCGTGCAGTAACATCTCTCCATCTCCTCGATCTCGCGCTTCTCGTGCTCCTTCTTTTTCCTTCTCCGAAGCGCATGCTCCTCCTTCCTTTTCTGTTCATAGAGCTCGCGGGCAGCTCTCGTCTGTTTCTCTACATGGGCCTGTCTGCACTCATCATCAAACCAGGGGTTCCTCGAAGGTGGTGGCTCGAAACCGATTACATCTGAGGCGGCCTCTCTGATGACGTTCTGACAACGACTTCATTGCTGATCTATGGTTTCTGCAGATTGCATCGGGAGAGTGAGCGAGCAAACAGAGCAAAGAAGTTGATCGCATTTAACTTGGAAAACGCCTGCTTCGATCTCTGCCCCTGTTTAATCCAAGTTGGCACACTCTCCGCGTGGCCTCCGCTGGATAGCTATACTGGCAGCCGCGAGGCAGTGAACCAATGTGTGCAGCGACCCGACCCCTTGTTCCTGGGGAAAGAGGAACCTGGCCCTCCAGGTTGGGGGTTGCGATTAGGGTTAACATCCCTATCGCATAAAACCAAAGCTTGTTCAGAGACAACTAACAGCGGATACGGACGGATTACTTGTTGACGACCCCCGCAAACGTCTAAAAGGAAACGAATTCCGGATCTGCACCTGGAATGTTAGGTCCCTCAATAGACCAGGTGCAGCCGGACAACTGGTCAACTCTTTGGACTGCTAGATGGCAGACATTACCACGCTCCGAGAAGTGCGATGGGATGGGCCAGGCAAAAAGCGGATGGAAAACTATGGAAACTACTACGGAAACATGGGGGTGGCCGTGGTGCAGTGGTTAACATCATCGGCCGTCGAAGGGAAGATCTATAGTTCAAATTCGTTTCATAGCCAAGAAAAAGCAATTCCTATACGGAAAAAAGTATGCAATACAGTTGAGAATGGAAAGTGACCAAACGTACTGCTGCAGGCATAAAACTCACAGTATGTGGTCAATTGAAATTCATCCTCTGCGTATGTAATACTAACACCAAAAGTGCATGAACGAATTACTGAGAAATATAACCAAACGCGAAATTTGGTCGGCTCTCGTCCTATGTAGGACGAACCACCCCTGAGAATAGTCAACGAACATCTACCACCCAAATCCACTGCACTCCGCTCAGGTTGTGTGTCAAAAAACATCAACCTGCGCGAGACTTTCCCTCACCCTGTTACCTTTGCTCGCACAACGTACAATACGTTATAAGGCCTAAAATAAACAACGCTTATTCGGATGCGTATTTGTTATTCGAGGCAGACTCAGGAAAAACGTTGCTTCCAACATGTAAGCGAACGCCTCATAACTATCCGCATCAAGGCCAATCTCGGCAATATAATCTTACTATGTGTCCACGCCCCCACAGAGGAGAAAGATGACCGACATAAAGACGACTTCTATGACCTCCTAGGCAGAACGTATGCGCATTGTCCCAGCTATGACACCAAAATCGTTCTAGGAGATTTCAATGCGAAGCTGGGTAAGGAAGCTTTCTTTGAACGGGTCATTTAAAAGCACAGCCTACACAATACCAAGACAAAAAACGGACTAAGGCTAGTGGACTTTATGGCGGAACATAACCTGGTAGTAGCAAGTACACGATTCCCACACGTCAACATCCATAAGGGACCTGGCGGTCTTTCGATCAATAGACAACCAACCAAATTGATCATATTGCGATCGGCGGCCGCACTCCTCCAGCATCCTAGATGTCCGAATCTTTCGAGGAGCCAACATCGACTCGGATCACTAACTTGTTGCAGCCAAGGTACGGATGCTAATTTCTCGGAATCAATGGACTCGAGTAAGAACACCAAATCTAACGTCGGAAAGCTGCAATCGCAGGAGACCGCCAGGACCTTCGCCGATCAAGCTCTCTCAAGTCCCGATGCAATATTACTATTATGATAATTAAAAACCAAACGCTTAAAATTCACAGAACGTTTTCAAATTACAGTTTGTCAAGTCATTGTCCAAGTGGCTCCCAACATACGAGTATCCTATGGGTCTTATGGTGCAAACAGGGACCCGCTCATTCTCTATTCATCAAAAATGACCGCGAGAGTACTCCACTAGGATGTTGGGGTGGGCGATCTGTGGCAGCAGATAAATATGGCAGCTAACCGAACTTGTTTCCTGAGAGAAGTAATCCCTCTTGGAGCTATGAAAATCGCCACCAAAACAGAGCAAAAGTATACATTTTGGCAACCATTAAAGACCCAACTAAGGCCACAAAAGATTCGGCAATTATACTAGTAACCAGAGTGGAGGTTTGATATTGAAAATTTGTTCGTTATTTTCTGCGTTCAATTTGGAGTGAACGCACAAAGGCGCACTATGCTCAAAAACCTATTTTTAGGCTCAACGAATTATGTCTTAATAAAAAGCATGATTTCAGGCTCCATATGGAAATTCTTGAAAGCTTTTTCTGGTTAAAAAGCATACTCATTGCCGGCTACTTAATCGCGTTGCAGACGTTTTACCGCGTATAGACGCTTGACTTACCATTATCCGGCCTCTGAAAGTCTGTGTTCACAAATTCGTGGTACGTGCCTATAATGGATTTGATGACGATAGCAATAAAGTTCCTCAAAAGGCCATAAACACGTTACATTCTTTGGATAAAAATACACTCAAGCTGTTCACATTCGGCGACACTTGGTGAATGTAAATAGCTGATAAGTTGCAAGACTTTTTGTTTATGATTTATTATACCTCAAAGCAGTTTACACATTCCGGCGAACGAATTCATTATTAGTCAGATATACGAGTATATCATCTTCTATGCACTTCCAGATGTGGTAGCTCCTTGAACTTCAGTGTAAGATTGACGACGTAGTGTAGGTCTTCGAAGGGAAATTTTGTGGAGAATCGAAAATTCCGAACAATTCTCGCGAGGACGACCTTTAGAAGCATCGTTGCGTAGCGCCAACCTGAAACAAATATTCAAGGACATTGCTGAATCACATTGTATCTCAGCGCTTATCATAGATAAACTCACCCAAACAATTACGCGGTCCCTTTGAGAACGGTATGAAGGCGTATGGATGCTTATTGGCTAGATTCTCAGGCAGAAAGTTATCCGGATTGAAGGATGTTGCAGTTGGTCCCCATATATCTGGATCCCGGTGCATGTTAAATATGTCAACAACGAATTGCATACCCTTAGGTATAGACAGATCCTCGGAGATATATAAATCGGCATCTGCTCGGCGGGCGATTACTGGCACTGTGGCAGCAATGCGTAATGATTCGTTAATCACCATATCCATGTAGACCAGTTTTGGAAAGTCATTGTAAGCGACTTCGCAGTCTTTGTCGGGAAAGGCAGAAAGAACTTCTTCGAAAAGCCGTTCCTGATACTGGGGATGCATTGCAAGCATTATCAAAATCGTGTGTAGCGTTGTTGCCGTCGTTTCAAAGGCCTGAAAAGGATAACATCAGGAATAAAATAAAACGTCAGATTGGCGACAAGGTTCATCATAGAAAATGAAACATTTTCCGTTTGAGCTGCATTTTAAAGGATATGAAAAAAGGTTCGAGGAGGTTTCTATTGCTTCATTTTGGATTCGGCTTCATCAAGGTTTGCACCATTCGAGATAATATAAGGAACTTTTAAGGTTATGAAAAAATATTAGGGGACCAAAGTGACTGTCTTGAGGTACGTCAGCCGTAGCGCTGTGTTGAGAGAAAAAAGCAGACTGACAAAAAACTTTGCAGAGGTTACTAATGAAATAGGTGGAAATCCATCAAAAAAATCTGAACTAAGCGCTAATATGTATGTATGTATGTTGGCGTTACAGTCCATGAAGGACCTGAGCCGAGCTTCTTTCAATCACCCATGTTGTGCGTGATTTCATTTTCCCATAGGTGAAAGGGACCTACAGTTTATTGCCGGTTCCGAACGGCGAATTTCGATAAGCATCTCGTGACAATTTTACTACAGGGGGTTTTGTCAGAACCCCACTGAGGAGAAACACCGTGAAAACACGTTCGATGACATGCCTGTGTCGGGATTCGATCCCGTGTCATCGGCGTCAGAGGCCAACACACTACCTACCCACTGCGCCACGGTGCTCTCAAGGGCTAATATACATATAAAAATTCATATAAAGTACAATTGCAGTATAATTGTCGAAAAACTTTCTCTCGAAATTCACCGCCCAGAGTCGGTAATAAACCGCAGGCGGTTGAAAAAAGCTAGGTTATGGTCCTTCATTGACATATCTCATCATACCTATACCTATTTTATTTTATTATTTTATTTATTATTATTATTTATAAATGACATTCTGTATTTTTAAATTACAAGAATAAAAATAGTATCGAATGTCAATACAAGTTGTATACTAGATAATTATTTAAGTTTATGAGGGGTGAAATTTAGAAAATGAATTGTACAATTTACTAACGTTAAGAGAATATATGTAAGTATATGTGAAAGAGAATAATTAAAGGTGCATTAGAATAACATTTAAGGCAAAAAATAAAACGAATATATACAAGTAAGCATTAAAAACAAAAAAAACCAGTATGTCAGCAATAGAGTTTATATCTCAGATCTTAAAATGAGTGATTCTAAGCTAGCATAATTGTAACTGAAAAGCCAATCTTTTATCCGTTTCAGAAACACGCCAGATACTGTAATTGTTCTGATAGTCAAAGGTAGCTTATTAAACAAACGATGAGACCTATACCGATATTGCTCAAGCGTGAGTCACTATAATCTTTATGCGTTCTTGAAAATGGCATCCACACACGTTTCACCTCAGCCTGTAAGGTTAGCGTCTGCCTCTGGTTCTTCAAGTCTTTCAAAACAAAATCACAAACGGAGATTGCTCATCGAGCAGCGAAGGCATGTCTGAGAATTAAGATATTCAGTAACAGGCCACGTTTGTGCAACCATAACTGTTGGCTAAATCTTCATGATTTCAGTTTAAACTTATTTTTTGTGACATCCGCCTAATAGTAATTTCTCCGTCACTTCGTTGAGAACTCCGTTCAGATTTACCCTCCAATTGCCAGTGCAATGTACTGTGGTTTGAAACACAAAAGATTCATTGACCTCGATGGGTTACAAGGCTGAGGCGCAAATGCTTCTACAAATAACCAATAAAGGCAATTGTCACTAGACAAAATATTGAGTAACTTGTATAGGATGGCAAAGGACTAACAAAGGCCTCGTAGGGGTAGTATCTATCGACTACCAACTCGATTGATCACATCGCGATCGACGTCAGACACTCCTCCACTATTCTTGATGTTCGAACTTTCCGAGGGGCTAACATCGACTCGGACCACTATCTTGTAGTAGCCAAGATGCGCCTACGGATATCACGAACGCAACGGAGTAGAGTAAGAATACAAAGTTATGACGTCGGAAAGCTTCTATCGCCAGAAACCGCTCGTGCTTTTACCGATCGCGTCTCCCTTAAGCTCTCCAATACACCTGAATCCTCCACACTATCAATAGAACAGCAGTGGAGCCTTTGCAAACAAGCACTGAAAAGCTCTGTATTCGAAGTTTTGGGTTTCAAGGTTCCACCACGAAGAAACACCTGGTTCGATGACGAGTGCCGGAGGATTCACACAGCGAAGCAGGATATATAAAGCCTCGCTGCATAAAAGAATAAGAGCAGCTCGTGAGCTCTACGAGTTAGAAAGAAGGGAGGAGCATAAGCTTCTTAGAAGAAAGAAGAAAGAGCTCGAGAAGCGCGCGGTTGAGGATATGGAGAGGTGTTACTGCAGGCGTGACGTTCGAAAGTTTTATCAACAGATAAAGCTAACATGCCAAGGTTATAAAGCCAGAACGGAAGCCTGCTGGGATGAGAACGGACACCTAGTAGTAGAACCGCAGTCGATGCTGAGAATATGGAAAAACCACTTCTGCAGACTGTATAACGCGATGTTAGCCAATATACCGCTGTCAGGCAGAATGACCCATTTCTAATCGACGGAGACCGCAGAGAATTCTAATTCTGTCCCCCTGACCTCGACGAAGTTAAGATTGCCATATCGAAGCTCAAGTCGAAAAAAGCTGCTGGCGCAGACGGACTGTCTGCTGAGCTCTTCAAGGCAGCTGGGGATGACCTGGTTGGGAGCATGCACCAGCTCATCCATAAGATATGGTTAGAGGAAAGCATGCCCGAGGAATGGAGTCTCAGCATCGTATGCCCGATCCACAGGAAAGGAGACCCCTCTGATTGCGCCAACTATAGAGGAATAAGTCTCCTTAACATCGCATACAAAATCTTCTCTGCCGTTTTGTGTGAACGCCTGAAGCCTTTTGTAAATAAGCTGATAGGTCCTTATCAGTGCGGATTCAGGCCAGGGAAGTCCACCATCGACCAAATCTTCACACTTCGGCAGATCCTGGAAAAAACCAATGAATTCCAAGTCGACACTCACCACCTATTTGTCGACTTCAAAACCGCATACGGCAGCGTAATTAGAGATGAGCTACACAACGCTATGTCGACCTTTGACATACCTACAAAACTCGTCAGACAGTGTCAATACAAGAGGCACAATCTGTTTCAAATTGACATAATAGGTAGATCACAGCGAGATGTCAATTATGCGTTTGCAAGTATTGAAATGGAGGCGGCGAAAATTGGTTTGGCGGTACACGAGGGCAAAACTAAATATATGCTGTCATCAAAAAAGGACGCTCTCCACCGACGTCTTGGCCAGAACGTTCGTATTGGCAGTTCGAGGTAGTTAAGGACTCCGTCTACCTTGGATCCGCAGTGACCTGGGACAACGATATCAGTACCGAAATCAAACGCAGAATCACTCTTGCCAATCGCTGTTTCTTTGGGCTCAGGAGGTAATTGAGTAATAGAGCCCTCTCCCGAACGACAAAGTTGACTCTATATAAGACCCTTATCATACCGGTCCTATTGTACGGCGCAGAAGCATGGACACTATCAAAACCGGATGAGGAGGCCCTTGGTCGGTTCGAGAGAAAGATTTTGCGCGTGATTTTTGGGCCTATAAACGCAGACTGGGCATGGGGGAAAAGGTTCTACCACGAACTTTACGCGCTGTACAGCGACATGAGTCTAGTCAGGCGTCTACGGATTCAACACCCAAAATGGCTGGGCCATGTAGTGCGAATGGACACCACAGCTCCAGCCCGGAGAGTCTTTGAATCCAACCCCGAGGGACGAGGACAGCAGAGGACGGCCGCACTTAAGATGGCGCACACAGGTGGAAGGGGACCTCGGCCAACTGGGTGTGCGGCAGTGGAAAAGGCTAGCAAAAGATCGTGCTAGTTGGTAGTAACGCCATCAAAGAAGAAGAATATTACATTTATACGAATACGGTGGAATAAACCGTTAATTTGTAAGTCACTGTAAAACCCGAGACGCTCAAATCATTTCATCGATAACAATTGTGAAAGATTGTAATGTCCATTTCCATAACAACCAAACCAAATAACTTTTCCATTTCTATTCATTTTCATCCATAGCCTCCATACCAATCATTGTATCCATTTCAAATAACTCCCAACCGCTTCAAATCATTTAAATCAGTGGCGGTGGTGAGTACGGAGGTAAACTACCGCCTAGTGATAACCAAATCGTCACATATCCTCTTAGAAGCGACAAGAGAACTTGTTGGATAGTCGCCATCAACAGGTACTGCGGATCTCACACTAGTGGGGAAAGTGCTCACAAAGCTTGCATAAAGTTACTGAGAAGTAGGGTTAAAATCTCTGAACTCAAATTACACCACCAAAACATTTTTATTAAAATTAATAAAACAAAAGCCTTGCGCTAAATCTGGCGCCCAACGTGGGGCGTGTCTGCTGAAAGTGTATGTAAGCAATAAAGTGTAAAGTGTGTAAAAGCTTGTAATAAAGATAAAGCGGCCAGATAATTGATCTGAGGTTGTAATAGTAAATAAAGTGTGTGTATTGAATTAAAGAGGAGAAGGGAGCGACCAAACAGAGCAAAGAAGTTGATCGCGTTTAACTTGGCAAACGCCAGCTTCGATCTCTGTCCCTGTTCAATCCAAGTTGACAGACAGTCTCCGCGTGGCGTCCCCTGGATAGCTATACTTTCACCCGCCAGGTAGTGAACCAATGTGTGCAGCGACCCGACCCCTTGTTTCTGGGGAAAGAGGAACCTGGCCCTCCAGGCTGGGGGTTGCGCTTAGGGTTAACATCCCTATCGCATAAAACCAAAGGTTGTTCTGAGACAACTAACAACCTCGGATACGGGTTGATTACATGTTGACGACCCCCGCAAACGTCTAAAAGGAAACGCATTCCGGATGTGCACCTGGAACGTTAGGCCCCTCAACAGACCAGATTCAGCCGGACAACTGGCCAACTCTTTGGACTGCTATAAGGCAGACATTACCGCGCTCCAACGGATGCGATGGGATGGGCCAGGCAAAAAGCGGATGGAAAACTGTGATATCTACTACGGAAACTGCTACAAAGAAAATAAACAACGCTTATTCGGATGCAAATTTGCTATTCGAGCCATACTCAGGAAAAACATTGCTTCCAACATGTAAGCGAACGCCTCATAACTATCCGCATCAAGGCCAATCTCGGCAATATAAGTTTAATGTGTCCAAGCCCCCACAGAGGAGAAAGATGACCGACATAAAGACTACTTCTAGTTAGTTAGTTAGTTTAGTTGACTATTTATTTGACAGAAAAAGTATTGTAACATTAGGTAATTCTTAGTCTATATGGTTTGGCTTAGGCCGTCTACCAGATTGACATTTAAAGTATACATTTTTTTTAAAAGTTTTCTTCCATAATGCATTTCCTATAACGAAGTGCGCTTGTTGTGTATTTGTGCAATAGGTCCCATCCTCGGTCACCGTTTAAGATATCTATCACTTCTTCAAGCGAAAGTACCTGCGCTCCAAAGAATTTGCATCTAAATTCCTTGAGAATGGGGCATATAGCGATGAAGTGGAATATGTTCTCTCGTTCTTGGAGATTGCAAAGGTTACACAAAAGAGGTAGTTCTGGGCGGTGCGGTCTAAAGTTTAAACTTATCAGCTCGCCTCTGATTTTAAAGATGTTGCTTATCATATCCGTTGAGTAGCTTGCCATGAAATACGTTCTGTCTCCTAAACTGTAGTTCAATTTGCTGTAGTATGCCCTGTATTGCGATGACTGGGCTTCATCCACAAATTGCTTGTAGATTTTGTGCCCTGTTTTCTCCAACAGTGCGTAGAACTTATGTCTTAGGTGGGTCTGCTGATCGTTTAGCATAACTGTAAGGTTAAAGTCACATTGCGCTGCTAGGTTTTCCCATTCTTGGACACATTTTCCTCCATGGAGCAGCATTTCGGAAAGCACTAGCTTTGGTAACCTTTCTTGATTCATTCCCATGACTCTTACCACATAGTCAAAATGGAGTTTGAGGGTTTCCAAAAAAAGGGGCGCTACTCCAGTTTCCAGGTGAAGCATGTAGTTGGGCGAAGCACTCGGTAGTTTTAGAGCTCGTTTGAGGAAGTAGCGAAGAAATTTTTCTACTGCTTCAAATGAAGAATATCCCCATACTTGTGCAGCGTAAAAGAGGATGGATACTGCGGTGGCGCGAAATATTTTCTGTTTCGAGTAGTGGCTGATGTTTTTATTGTTGGTACAACTACCCCAAACGGAACATATAGCTCTTTTCGCTTCTGCTAATTTACATTGCAGGTGTTTGTTCATATTCAAATTAGGCGTGATCAAGACACCAAGATACTTATATTCCCTCACAATTTCAATAAGCTCGCCCTGAAACTTCCACTTTTCACTCCGGGAGTATCTACCTCCACCATCTCTGAATATCATCATCTTTGATTTCGCTAAGTTGACCGTGAGATTTGAAGTTTTGCAGTATTCATCCAGCCTGTTTATCATTGACTGCATTGAGTCCACCGACTCCGCGAGGAAAACAATGTCATCTGCAAACAAAAGAGCTGGTATCTTGACTTGATTTAACTCGATCCCACCTCTAACGTGTTCAGTTATATCATTTATATACAGGATGAATAAAAGCGTACTCAGCACGCATCCCTGCTTCACCCCCATTGTTGTACTAAACTCCTCCGACAGATTGTTTCCATCCCAAACACAAGCTACGTTATTTTTGTACATGGCTCTCAATACATTAATCACCTTGGTTGAGATTCCATACATGTAAAGTTTATAAAAAAGCGCTTCACGAGGTATAGAGTCAAAAGCCGCGCGAAAGTCAACGAAAAAGGCATAAAGCTTCTTATGCTTTCTCTTGTAGGTTTCCGCTATGTTCACAAGCACGAATATTTGATCTATAGTTGAGTGGTTTTTCCGGAAGCCCGCCTGGAATTTATGTAAGATCTTCTTGTTTTCTACCCACTGTGTAATTTTATTAAATAGAACACCAGCAAACATCTTGGTTGACGTATTTAAAAAGGAGAGCACCGTGGCGCAGTGGGTAGTGTGTTGGCCTCTGACGCCGATGACTCGGGATCAAATCCCGACACAGCCATGTCATCGAACGTGTTTTTCACGGTGTTTCTCCTCAGCGGGATTCTGACAAAACCCCCTGTAGTAAAATTGTCATGAAAAGCTTCTCGAAATTCGCCGTTCGGAACCGGCAATAAAACTGTAGGTCCCTTTCACCTATGTGAAAATGAAATCACACACAACATGGGTGATTGAGAGAAGCTCGGCTCAGGTTCTTCATGGACTGTAACGCCAACATACATACATACATTTAAAAAGGATATTCCTCGGTAATTGGCTGGATTGTTGAGGTCTCCTTTTTTGTGCAAGGGATAAATTATCGAGTTTTGGAAACATTGTGGAACATCGGCTGTTTTGTAAATTCGGTTAAACTCCTGAGTAAGGACTGAAAGAAATTCGGGCGTGCAGTTTTTATAAAATTCGAAAGGAATCCGGTCGGTTCCAGGGGCTTTATTTTTCTTGGAGTTCTCAATGACCATTTTAATTTCAGCTTCAGTAAAATCCATATCAAGAAATTCATCAACGTACATAGGGGCTGCGTAATGGAAAGGTGATGCTATTTGCTCTGCATTGAGAAGGGTTTCGAAGTGTTCTTTTAGCTGTTCAGCTTGAAGACCTGGGGCGATTGCATTTCTTTTCCCAATTATTACTTTAGCTGCTTTCCAGAAATCTGTTGATGTCCTTGCTCTGTTTAGTAGGGTTATGTTATGATTGTCAAAAGCTAGCTTTTTAGCACGGCAGATGATTTTGAAATTTTTATTTGCCTCTGAGTAAAGAATTTTGAATGAATTGTTGTCGGTCTTCCTTAATAGCCTGAGAAAAGCAAAAGACATGTCCCTAGCCCTCATACATTCGTTGTCAAACCATTTTTGCTTGCTCCTTTTGATGCTTGGTCTAGAAAGTGGGTTCGGTGGGGCGGCTTTCCTGACTACCATTGCTAGGTTCTCCATTCGTGGTGGTATAGCAGTCGGCAACGCATAGTTTATCGTCTCTGAGTTTAATATTCGATTCCGGATGCTTTGTGCGCAGGAATTTCATTAGGGGTAGTAGTTTGGCCTTTCGCTGGCGTACATTGTACGGCAAGTCCTTGCGTATGCTGATTTTGGTGTTTTTTAATTTGTTCGCATTCTTAAGCACCTCAATAGCGGATTTTCTGGACTTCATTTTGACTACCAAAGTTGCAGTACGCTGACCTTGCTTGCTACTAGTGTATGCCGTTTCTATGTCGGTTTCTGCATTGTCTTTGCCCAGCAATCCTGCGCAAACGGACTTAGCTTTCTCTACCATATCAACATTTGGATCAGCCGGAAGGTGCACGACAACGTTGGCTTCAGTGCTTTTCTGCATTAGTTTATCAACCTGCGCTTCAAGGAGTTTGTTACGAGCTTCTAAGTGCAAAACTTTTTCCGAAATCTTGTTTATGTTTGCTTGCAGTCTTGTCAGTTCGCAAAACAGCTGCTGGAAATCTGACTTCGACACAAGCTCTTTCTTGAGTTCGCTGTTTTTTTCGTCCAGAATCGCTCTCAATTGGTCTATACTGATGCCCGATAAATTCTCCGTAGCCATGTCGCCTGAACTTTCAGTGGGTCGTTTTTTAACAGAGTTATGTTGATCGGGGGAAGTCTCTTGCAGTCCTCTTTTGCTCATTAGCTTTAAATTTGACCTTTGTGGTAAAATGTCTTAACTGCTAGGACTTACTCGGTTCTTATTGGATCACGGACTCTTAAAACGCACTTATCAGCACGATTTCGCAATTATTCAATTTTTTTTTTAATCGTTAATTTATAATTATTTCGCGATAGGTCTTCTAATCCGATATCGCTTGACAGATGCAAAAGACTACTTCTATGATCTCCTAGGCAGAACGTATGCGCAATGTCCCAGCTATGACTCCAAAATCGTTCTAGGAGATTTCAATGCGTAGCTGGGTAAGGAAGCTATCTTTGAACGGATCATTGGAAAGCACAGCCTACACAACACCACGTCAGAAAACGGACTAAGGCCAGTGGACTTTATGGCGGGGCATAATCTGGTAGTAGCAAGTACACGATTCCCACACCTCAACATCCCTAAGGGGACCTAGCGGTCTTTCGATCAATCGACAACCAACCAAGTTGATCATATTGCGATCGACGGCAGACACTCCTCTAGCATCTTAGATGTCCGAACCTTTCGAGAAGCAAACATCGATTCGGATCATTACCTTGTTGCAGCCAAGGTACGGATGCGAATTTCTCGGAATCAACGGAGTCGAGTAAGAACACTAAAATTTAACGTCGGAAAGCTGCAATCGCCCGGACCTTCGCCGATCAAGTCTCCCTCAAACTCTCTCAAGTCCCGATGCAATCTGCAGAGACAATAGAACAGCAATTGAGTCGTCGTCAGAACGCCATTAGAGAGGCCGCCTCAGATGTACTCGGTTTCGAGTCACCACCGTCGAGAAACCCCTGGTTTGATGATAAGGGCAGACAGGCCCATGTAGAGAAACAGAATGCATACATGGCCACATTGCATCGACGGACGAGAGCTGCCCGCGAGCTCTATGAACAGAAAAGCAGGGAGGAGACTACGTTTCTGAGAAGGAAAAAGAAGGAGCACGAGAAGCGCGAGATCGAGGAGATGGAGAGATGTTACTGCAGGAACAACGTTCGAAAATGTTACCAGAAAGTAAAACGAACATACCAAGGCTATAAGGCCAGAGCAGAAGCTTGCAGGGATGAGCACGGACAACTAGTAGTGGAGTCACAGTCGATGCTGAGATTGTGGAAGGACCACTTCTGCAGACTGTATAACGGCGATGATAGTCAAAATGCCGCCGGGCAGAGCGAACAATTTACAATGGACGAAGACGAAAGGGAATCCCGTCCACCCGATCTAGACGATGTTAAGATAGCTATATCGAAACTTAGGTCTTATAAAGCTGCTGGAGCGGACGGACTCCCCGCGGAACTGCTTAAAGCAGCTGGCGATGAGCTGATCAGGAACATGCACCAACTCATCTGCAAGATAAGGTCGGCAGAATGCATGCCCGGTGAATGGAATCTCTGCATCGTTTGCCCAGTCCATAAGAAAGGAGACCCCTACGATTGCGCCAATTACAGAGGGATAAGTCTCCTGAACATTGATTACAAGATCCTCTCTGCCGTACTATGTAAGCGCCTGAAACCGTTCGTGGACAATCTGATAGGTTCCTACCAGTGTGGTTTCAGGCCAGTAAAATCCACGATAGACCAAATATTTACACTTCGGCAGATCTTGGAGAAGACGGCAGATCTTTTCGTCGACTTTAAAGCCGCGTATGACCGTGTTTATAGAGACGAGCTATACAGAGCCATGTCAGGTTTTAACATTCCTGCCAAACTCGTCAGACTGTGCAGGATGACTATGGAGAACTCTCGCTGCTCCATTAAGGTCGGAGGTGAACTAACCGACCCCTTTGATGTTAAAAAAGGTTTAAGACAGGGTGACGCACTGTCATGTAATTTCTTGAACATTATTCTTGAAAATATCGTGCGGGACTCTGCGGCCAATACAAGAGGTACGATCTACTTCAAGTCTACACAATTGCTTGCCTACGCAGATGACATTGCCGTTATTGGACGGACAAAGCGAGACATCAATGAGGCGTTCGCAAGCATTGAAGCAGAAGCGGCTAAAGTGGGTCTAAGGGTAAATGGGGACAAGACCAAATATATGCTGTCATCAAAGAAAGACGCGCAACACTGACGTCTTGGTCAGAACGCCACATTCGGCAGCTATATTTTTGAAGTAGTCAAGGACTTCGTCTTCCTTAGCTCGATAGTGACAAGCAGCAACGACACCAGCGCTCAAGAGCAATTTGGTCCCGTTTGTGTAAACGGAGAGTGGAGGAGGAGATTCAACCAAGAACTGTACGGGCTGTACAGCGACATCGGCCTGGTTAGACGTCTTCGGATCCAACGTCTAAGATGGCTAGGCCATGTAGAGCGGATGAACATCACCGCTCCGGCCCGAAGGGTCTTCGAATCCAACCCCGAGGGATGACGCAGCAGAGGACGACCGCCTTTAAGGTGGCGCGCACAGGTGGAAAGGGACCTCAACCAACTAGGCGTGCGGCACTGGAAGCGGCTGGCCAAAGATCGGGCCGGCTGGAGAGGCTTGTTGGTTGAGGCCCTGGTTTACCCCGACCTGTACCGCCATCAAAGTGGGTAAGTAAGTTTTGAATAAACAGTTGTAATTTATCGCAATCCAGTGATCGAACCCTATCCTGAGCGATAACAATATCAATGAATTCTACTATTTTTTGATCACCATATTAATGCAAATCTGAGGTGTGATTGATTACGGTATCATTCCTTTCCATTTATAAGACAATGATTAATGAGAAATCCGTCTACGAATTTAATGTGTCGCCAGTCTGTAATTCCATTCAAAGGTGATTGACGCCAACCTCTTCCGGGGACAGAAATGTCACTCACTTATGTGCTTTTTCGGTACAGTAGATGTTACAAAATCGTACTAAGTTCAACCATTCACTCGCTTGAGACTGCTAGCTTCAGTTTGAATTACATCAAAAGTGATCCAATGCCACAATGTCATGTAACCAGTCAAGTGAAAGTGACAAGTGTACCAAAAAATCTCACACTTATTGCACTAATCCACGTTTAATTACCCGTCAATTCAATACTCACGGCGTAAATCATTGAGCTCGATTCACCGAAAAAGTCATTCCAATCGAACAGATTCTTCTGATACATCTCAATTGCCTGTTCAATAAAGATATTTCGGGACTTTTTGATGTCAACCATGTCGTCGTCTGACTCGGTGTTACATTTGTTGTTGTTTTCCAATGACGACGTCTTGGTTTCATGACTGGTATGTTCCTGTGAACGCAGTTTCTTATCTATCACCTGAAAGGATCACTGTCAGGAAGGGTTTAACATCCATCGAGAGATTGCTTACCTCGTTTACGAATCCGTCGACAACTTTTTTTGCCTCAACGTAGGGTTTGTACATACTTGTCAGGCGGAATATTGAGTCAAAATGTAGCCATGGGTGAAGTAATCGATTCATTGTGGTTGTCAGGACTCTGAAAAGAAGGCATCAAGGGCTTAAATGAAGTCAAATGTGACGTTTGATGTCTGTTACATTTTAGTTTGCGGCAACAAGTTTATACTCTTCTCACGATATTCATCTCCGTCCATACCCATTGTGGTTTCTGGCAAAGTAAAACGTCAGTTTTGAAGTACAATATGTTATATCTGTGCTCTTCCATTACCAATTGATATCCTCAGTGTACATCCATAGATCGGTGAGGATAGATCGGATGCCCCACATCCAACCAGCTTATCGAACTCCTTAATGAGATAACTCGTTCCCTCATTAAAAATAGCAAAGAACGAAAGTAGAATGTTATGACTGAAGGTTGGATTCAGCATTTTCCTGTGAGTTGTACATTTTGGAGCTTCAAAGAAAGGCATTAGTCTGAAATGCACCCTTAAGGAAATGAGAAGATCTACTCACAACTAATGGTTAACAGCCCTCCACCTAGGGCTTTTATAAAGCAGTCATACATATGCGGCTTGTTTAGGCAATTGGGTGAGGTGAGAATTTTTTCTATTAAAATCGGATCCTTTGTGGCAACAAATGGAAGTGGTCCTACAAACGCGAAGCCTGTGTTGCTTTTGTATTCCATTGACATCTTTAGTAATTCAGGGAGGAAGTCTGGAAAATATTTAAGATTTTTATCATAATGATCGCCAGCTGTATGTTTAGGCGAAGAACTGGAAAAAAATATTTTGATGATAACTTCGCTGACAAAGTCAAAGACTTCGTCCTTTTTTTGGTAAAAGATCAGTCTAGCTAGAACTAGTTGGCAACGGTGCCCTTAAGGATCAGAGTTTCACGTGTAATTTGCATTCGGACATGAGCATTTGATTTTGAAAGTATGTGATAGCCAAGTTATCCTTATAGCTTTTTGCTAGTAGTTTGCCATGCGTTGAGAGTTAAAAGAAATATACGAGTAAGACTTCTAGCCTGAATGCCTTCGACAATACTGATTACGCCCAAATACAATGCTGCATCCTTAGCACCGCACGCAACTAGATCAAACATATGCAATGCAATGATAAAATCAGTGTGAAAGCTGCGAAAGGCTGCCTTCAAGGCGGGGTTCTTTCACACCTCCTATGGTCCATCGTTGTCAATAAATACTATACTCATCAACAATGGCTTTTACGTCCCAGGCTACGCTGGCACAATCTCGGGACTCCTCCAAAGGGCACTCACCTTGTTGCGAATTGGCGCGTTAAAGTTTGACTTAATGTCAACCCAAAGAAAAGCACTATAGTCACACTATAGCACTATAGCACATCAACAAAAGAAGGAGCAGGCGTCATTAAGCCCACTCTCTTTGGTGAGGCGATGGAGTTCTCAAAAGAAGTCAAATACCTTGGTGTAACACGAGACGAAAATTTGGAACCTTCATATCACAAAAACCATTGAGAAAGCCAGGATCTCTTTATGGACCAGCAAAAGTCTCACTGGTAAAAATTGGGGCACCAATCCCAAAATATCTCGCTGGCTATATACAGCCATCACCAGACCAATTCTCTCATACGCTGCGCCCGACTGGTAGCATAAAATGAAACCAACATCAGTACAAGACCAACTCATCAAATTGCAAAGACTAGCTTGTATCTGCATCACAGGCGCCATGAGAACAGCCCACACAGCAGCACTAGAAGTCATCACGGACCTACCACCTCTCCACCTCTAACTAAAGAAGGAAGCCATGGTCTTCGTCCACAAGCTCATCGCAGAGGGTGACTCTAATTCTAGGCTTTTTCATCCTGATATTCTCACTGAACTGGACAGGCATGACATCCTAAAACTACATATCTCACATAGACAATTGTTTCGTCAGATACATATAACTCACAATTCCCGCTCGACACACCTGGGAACAGCATAGACCCTCCTTCATTCGTGAATCATACGTGTGGTACACAGACGGCTCCAAAACGAAAGAAGGCGCTGGGGCTGGAGTATACGGAGCTAATACCGGGACACACATCTATCACAGCATGGACAGGTACAACTCCGTATTTCAAGCAGAGATATTCGCAATCGAACTCTATCTCAGAGAAAGTATAAACAAAAACACAACAAACAAAAATATTTATATTCTCCCTCATAGTAAGGCCGCACTTCTGGCCCACAGGAGCAACGAAGTCACCTCCAAATTGGTATAGTATAGTATGGGACTGCCTACAACTATTACACAAACAGTTCACCTCATTTGGATACTTGAGCGCAGCGGCCATATAGGAAACGAAAAAGTAGACCTACTAGCAAGGAAAGGCTGCGCATCACCGCTTATGATGCCACGACCATTCTGCGGCATACCTATCAACACCACCAAATGCTGCATAAACGCAAGGTAGCAGACAAGTCAAGACATTCATACCAACCTGTTCATTTACAAGAAGAAAACATCTCCTCATGGTTTCTACTAGTCAGATTCGCACAGTAACAGGCTTTCTCACACTGCCCAATCCCTGATAAGCTCGTCAGACTGTGCAGGAATGTCAAAAAAGGTTTAAGACAGGGGACCCGCTAACGTGTGACTTTTTCAACATCGTTCTTGAAAGGATCGTGCAAATCTCACTGACTCTCACTCGATGGCACTGACAAACGAACTCAGCGAGATGTCATTGAAGCCTTTACGAGCATTGAGGCGAGAGCGGCTAAAATGGTACTGGCGGTAAATGAGGGCAAGATGTTTAGTTGAAACAAGACACGAACCACCATCAAGGACTTCATATATTAAGGCTTCGCAGTGACATGCAGCAATGACATCAGTGCCGAAATCAAACGCAGCGCGGTTTATTTGGGGTCGGGAGGCAATTGTTTCCCTCTCTCGGAAAACCAAGGTGATCATATACAAGACCCTTATCATCCCGGTCTTGCTTTATAGCGCAGAGAGCGGGTGAGGAGGCCCTTGCTCGTTTTGAGAGAAAAATTCTGCGTACGATTTTTGGCCCGATCTGCATAAATGGGGAGTGGAGGAGAAGACTTAATAGTGAATTGTACTGGCTGTACAGCAATATGGACGTAGCACGGCGTCTGCGGACCTAACGTCTAAAATGGCTAGATTATGTAGAGGGCATGGAAACCACAGCTCCGGCCCGGAATGTCTTTGAATCCAACCCTGACGGGCGATGCAGTGGCGCACGCAAGTGAAAGAGCACCTCAACCAACTAGGACACTGGAGACTGCTGTTTTTTTATAGGAGGCCCAGCTTTGCCATGAACTGTAGAGCCGAAGAAGACGAATTTTTGACAGCTCACGCATGACTTGCGGCATATGTCGAAACGGGGCGTATTTACCTAGTATTACCAACTTGTCAGGATGCGCTTTTACGTATGTATATCAAGGACCGCTCTTCGAACTTAACTTATCATTTATTTCGTTTCGTTACACTAACACATAGCTACATACGCATACATACATACATATTTAGTAGTTCATCGGTATACAGCTCGACCAAACCTCGCATTGGAACGTCCTCGGCTCCATTGAATCCTTTTCCTCCTCGTCGCTCTTGCTTTCGATCTCGGGTCGCAGAGAAGACCAATGCCTGATCTTATCGCTGCTCATGACGGTTGTGAACTTGTGGCGTTTTCACAATGAGCCGACCTCCTTCAACAGGTTTAACAATATATGGCGTGGCTCTGATTTATGTGACTTCCCGGTTGGTTGTAAAAGGCTTGTGTTTCTTGTCCATTCCATTTCCATTTTTCCCGCTCTGTACGGATTCGATATGCTGTAATCTCTCTTTTCCACACCACTGCATGCTTGTCCTTCAGCCTAAGGTAAAATTCGAGTTCGTTTGGACAGAACCCCGTCGTCATGTTGCATAGTGTGGTAATTGTCCATTGAAGATTTCGAGTTTCCAAGTCCCAGTCGGAATCGTCCCTCCTTGATGTACGCAAAAACTGCAGGATCGTTTGATTGATACGTACAATTTGCACGTTGGCTCTGGAGGTTCGTATGCTGGCGAATGTTGTTCCTCATTCGGTTGTCGGCTGCTTCGTCTAGACTTTGGGCGGTTCGAGGTTGGTTTGGTCCTTTCGGGGCATGGTTCGTTCGTCAACAAATCGTGCAACGTTGTTTGCGCTGGGGTTGCTGACAGTTGATGGAGATGTGTCCTGGTTGCTGACAGTTATAGTATTTTATTGTTCGCATGCTGTTCGTTGGCTGTACGGCTCGTTGAGTTTCTGCTAATGAACTTCTGAAGGTTAGAGTTGTCGTCGGCGTATGTCCCCTTGGACGGTTTGTGATGAGTCGGTCGGTGGCATTCCGTATATCGTTAAGAGGGAGAAAATATGAACTCGCTAAAGTGGTCTGAAGTAAGTTCTAGGTGATTCACCTCTTCGTACTCCTACGTTATGATCGCTGCGTCAAATTTATCATGAAAAGATGAAATGCCCTAGACCGCTATAAAGCGGACATAACCGCCATCCAGGAAATGCGATGGAATGGACCGGGTATAAAGCGGATGAAAAACTGCGATATTTACTATGGCGACTGCTATAGGGAGAGAAGGCGACGATTGTTTGGATGCGGATTTGTTGTTCGAGGTGGACTAAGGCAAAAAGTGCGTATAATCCGTATCAAGGCTAAATTTTTTAACAACAGCCTGATCTACGTCGACGCCCCCACGGAAGACAAGGATGATTCCGCCAAAGATGAGTTCTACGATCTCCTAGACAGAACGTATGCCCAATGTCCCAGCTTTGACATCAAAATTGTACTAGGAGACTTCAATGCTAAGCTGAGTAAGGAAAGCATCTTTGAACGAGTCATCGGCAAACATAGCCTACACGACACCACATCCGATAACGGACACAGGCTGATTGATCTTGCTACGGGGCGAAATCTCCTTCTAGCCAGTACGCGCTTCCCGCACCTCGATATACACAAAGGCACCTGGCGGTCTTTTGATCAGTCGACTACCAACCAGATTGGTCACATCGCGATCGACGTCAGACACTCCTCCACTATTCCTGATGTTCGAACTTTCCGAGGGGCTAACATCGACTCGGACCACTATCTTGTAGTAGCCAAGATGCGCCTACGGATATCACGAACGCAACGGAGTAGAGTAAGAATACAAAGTTATGACGTCGGAAAGCTACTATCGCCAGAAACCGCTCGTGCTTTTACCGATCGCGTCTCCCTTAAGCTCTCCAATACACCTCAATCCTCCACGCTGTCAACCGAACAGCAAACAAGCCGTGTAAAGCTCTGCATCCGAAGTTTTGGGTTTCAAGGCTCCACCACGAAGGAACACCTGGTTCGATGACGAGTACATGAGGATTCACACAGCGAAGCAGGATGCATATAAGACCTCGCTGCATATAAGAGCAAGAGCGGCTCGTGAGCTCTACGAGTTAAAAAGAAGGGAGGAGCATAAGCTTCTTAGAAGAAAGAAGAAGGAGCTCGAGAAGCGCGCGGTTGAGGATTTGGAGAGGTGTTACTGCAGGCGTGACGTTCGAAAGTTTTATCAACAGATAAAGCTAACATGCCTAGGTTATAAAGCCAGAACGGAAGCCTGCAGGGATGAGAACGGACAGCTAGTAGTAAAATCGCAGTCGATGCTGAGAATATGGAAAAACCACCTCTGCAGACTGTATAACGGCGATGTTAGTCAATATGCCGCTGTCAGGCAGAATGATCCATTTCCAATCGACGAAGACCGCAGAGAACTCCGTCCCCCTGACCACGACGAAGTTAAGATTGCCATATCGAAACTCAAGTCGAATAAAGCTGCTGGCGCAGACGGACTGTCTGCTGAGCTCTTCAAGGCAGCTGGGGATGACCTGGTTAGGACTATGTACCAGCTGATATGGTCAGAGAAAAGCATACCCGAGGAATGGAGTCTCAGCATCGTATGCCCGATCCACAAGAAAGTAGACCCCTATGATTGCGCCAACTACAGAGAAATAAGTCTCCTTAACACCGCCTACAAAATCCTTTCTGCCGTTTTGTGTGAACGCCTGAAGCCTTTTGAAAATAAGCTGATAGGTCCATATCAGTGCGATTCAGGCCAGGGAAGTCCAACATCGATCAGATCTTCACACTACGGCAGATCCTGGAAAAAACAAATGAATTTCAAGTCGACACTTACCACCTATTTGTCGACCTTAAAGTCACATACGACAGCGTAATTAGAGACGAGCTGTACAACGCTATGTCTAGCCTTGCCATACCTGCTAATCTCATCAGACTATGCAGGATGACTTTGGAGAATGCTCGCTGCTCCATCCGAATCGGTGAACACCTCACCGATAGTTTTGATGTCAAAAAAAGGATTTATGCAGGGCGATGCGCTGTCGTGTGATTTCTTCAAGATCATATTGGAAATGATTGTGCAAAAATCACTGGCCAATACAAGAAGCACAATCTATTTCAAACCCTCGCAACTCCTTGCATACGCCGACGATATTGACATAATAGGTAGATCACAGCGAGATGTCAATGAGGTGTTTGCGAGTATTGAGATCGAGGCGGCGAAAGTTGGTCTGGCGGTAAACGAGGGCAAAATGAAATATATGCTGCCATCAAAAAAGGACGCTCACCACCGACGTCTTGGCCAGAACGTTCGTATTGGCAGTTCGAGGTAGTTAAGGACTTCGTCTACCTTGGCTCCGCAGTGACCTCGGACAACGATATCAGTTCCGAAATCAAACGCAGAATCACTGTTGCCAATCGCTGTTTCTTTGGACTCAGGAGGCAACTGAGTAATAGAGCCCTCTCCCGAACGACAAAGTTGACTCTATATAAGACCCTTATCATCCCGGTGCTGTTGTACGGCGCAGAAGCATGGACACTATCAAAAGCGGATGAGGAAGCCCTTGGTCGGTTCGAGAGAAAGATTTTGCGCGTGATTTTCGGGCCTATAAACGCAGACGGGGGATGGAGGAAAAGATTCAACCACGATCTTTACGGGCTGTGCAGCGACATGAGTCTAGTCAGGCGTCTCTGGATTCAACGTCTAGGATGGCTGGGCCTTATAGAGCGAATGGACACCACCGCTCCAGCCCGGGGAGTCTTTGAATTCAACCCCGAGGGACGAAGAAGCAGAGGACGGCCGCACTTAAGATGGCGCACACAGGTGGAAGGGGACCTCAGCCAACTGGGTGTGTGACAATGAAAAAGGCTAGCAAAAGATCGTACTAGATGGAGTGGCATGTTGGTTGAGGCCCATGTTCACCCCAAACTGTAGCGCCCGTTATGAAGAAGAAGAAGGAGTGAATAACCGTCTGGTTCATATTACTTATTTTTGTTTGAACAATTAAAAGCCAAGCGCTTAAAAAATCAAACGATTAATATGCAATTTACCCTGAAAGTACTCAGTTATAGGCACGTACAACGAGGCGACCTAAGCTTGTTAGGCCGATTTCGTAATAAGAGTCTGGACGCTGTAATCAGCAGAGCATTCTATATCAACAAATTAAAATTGTCATAGGCAATCGCCTCCTTCAAGAGTCTGTATTTTTAAAGCAGATGTTTTCGCCGTCAGAGGAGCTTGGATCTTAAAGACTTTTGACACAAAGCTAAATTACAGTTACATGTGCTATTAGGAAATACAAAGATAACTTTAATTTTCTCACGATAGGCCAAATTGATGTACTCCGCCAGTCAAACCTTTATGTCCACTACCAACAAGAGACATACAAGATGATGTGATGAAGTTAAGTTAGGCGCGCGGCCATACGGCCCACTTAAACCACAATAGGTCCATCGTGCTTCCATACGGATCTAATTCCCAGTACCTTTTACCTTAAAAATCAATTGGTACTTCCAATGAAACGTATGAGTTGAGTTAAGCTTATCACACTTAAGGTGACGAAGAAGGGTGCACCTAGCGCGCATGGAAGTCATTAGAAGGTAGACGCACCTGAGCCGATTGTCTATTGGAATTGTAGTTGGCCGCGATCGGTCAGGAGCAGGTTCTAAATGAATGAGGGAGGCCCGAATTGATTGGACCTCTGACAGGTGATACGCTCAGTCCACTATTTGTTGATGAAGATGAAGATATCGACTTTTAGCTCTTGTCTGACTGGGACAATAGGGATAGGAATAATGTCTAGGGTTGGATAATTGCATAAAATCCGGGTACCCGTAAAGGTTGGTTTATTGTTGAATTGCTCAATCAACTCACTGGGAAATAGATCGCAAAAATTGTAAACGTATGATCTTGATTACTGTGATCTAGATAACACTGCATCGATCCAGTAGCCTAAAATATTATCTGTGGTTAAGCATCTTAAGGCCTGTTTCCAGTTTGAAACTATCGGTATTGGGGCCTGCAGAAATTGCCAGCAATGCCCGACCCTTGCCTTATCCTTCCTGGGGAGAAAAGGCTTTCAGAGTCCTGAATGAAGACAATTTGAAGGTTGATGTATTCCAAAGTATCTGGTCGCTTAAAGTGTCGTATAATAATTAAATCAGTATCTTGGTGTGTATGGTAGCACAAGCGGCAACCTGTTTAATGGACAAGTCCAAAGGTAAGGGACAGAAGAGTGTATTTAAGCCTACAGTTGGCTTGGATTCCATCGGGCCGTTCAATTAGTGGGTCGCTATTCTCTTGACCCTCTCTAACAGTTTGCTAAAAGCGCTGTTATTTAGAGCTGTCCACCATACTACAGCGTCATACAGGAGGATGGGCCTGATGGCAAATGTATCTAGCCAGTTCATCATTTCTTGGACCCACATTTCTTGCTGATAGCCTTTCTGCAACACTAAAAGACAGTGGGTGTTTTGGGTGCTTAGCCTGATTCAGGTTTGGTAATCTGGTACCACTGGTAGCACTGATGGATTAAGCAGTGGAATTTTTTTTTTCTACTAATGAAGAGTACCTGTTTTCATGGGGTCAACACTAAAGCTACAAATTACTTCCCACTCCGAAAGCTCTATATAACTGAAGTACGAGTAACTCCCGTAGGATTGGTTGCCGTCATTACGGAGCACTCTTTGTAACCCTAGTTATGAAACGTAGTTCATAGAAATCGTAATAAAGTCTAGATTCTCTTGAGGTTGCAGATTGCAGGCCCGGAAAACACTTTGTGATTTCCGATGACCGGGCTTTCGATCAACTATCTGGTTTTAAAGGATCAAAATCGCAGGTTTCCTACTGTCCTCAGGAAAAGAATTCCTATATTCTCGTCTGTAAGGAGATTGGCTAAGGAAGTCTTAAATCATTATGGCCAGACACCTCAACCAACTTGACATTAGTAGAAGTCGACCTGCATTGGTCAGAAAGACGACACAGCGGAACAATTCCTCTCGACAGTTCTGCCTATACCCGCATTAGGTAGCGTATTCTCAGGGTTGATGTGATGTGGGCGGAACCCCTTAACTCTAAGTCACTAAAGCTTCTCTTCATTTTAACAGCACAGTAGACCAGTCTGTTAGGAAATGGTTGCCTTAGTGTATTGGCTACCAGGAGCTACTTTGTGAAATTAAAAAACTCTCCGAATAAACTGTATGAATTCGTCGCCATGAAGAAATCCAAAAAGAGCAAACTGTATACAATCTAGGGGCGCGAGAGACTACTATCCGTTGGAGCTTTCAGAAAAAACTATTGATCCATTATATTTTCTTCTTCTTTGGTTACAGCCCATGAAGGATCAGAGCCAAGTTTCTCTCAATCACCCATGTTGTATGTGATTTATTTTTCACATAGGCGAAAGCGACCAACAGTTTAATGCCGATTCCGAACGGCGTGAATCGAGAAGCTTTTTCACGGTAAGTATATTACGGTGGGTTTACCCCGCCGAGGAGGAACGTCGCGAAATAAACATTCGATGGTGTTGATGTTATTGGGATCCGAGCTCACTCATCGTGCGTCAGAGGCCAACACACTGCGCCACCGCGTCCTCCGATTATTCTGGGACCGGAAATGCGATCCCATTGTCACTGGCGTCGAGGTCATGAGACTTTCCCTTCAAACTGTATTATTAACAACTGGTTTTAGGTGGACACTGAATTCCAGCATTTTAGAAAGAAGTTCAGAGGATTTCTAAATGTAGCACGAAAACTGAATCCTTAAAAGACCAAAGAGGGGTATTGACGACCCTCTATAATCCTGTTGTTAAGAACTGATAAATGCTTGTCCTTTTCTCACTTCACACAACGACTCCAACGTTGTCGTCACGATTCCAAGCATCCTTGAAAATTCTCCGAAGTTAACTTATTCAGAACCATGGTTACAGCTTCTCTGACATTCCCTGCACCGTCATGATGAGTAGTTCCCTTCAGATGTGACTTCATCTTGGGCAATATCAGGGCTACAGGGCTACGCGGCAAAATTGGAATGCTTTTTTCTTGCACAATCAACGCTGAATAGACCGGCGCATTGTTGTGGTGTACGGTCTAGCCTTTCTTGGCAAGTTGGAGCTGCACACGAAAAACACGTGCTCGCAGCTTCTTCAGGACGCGAACATAGAAATGTCCATTCAGAGTCTGATCGTTAGGAACATATTCACGATGAGCTATGCCGCTGTTATCGAAAAAAAAAAAAAAAACGATCAACATTTACTTCAGTCGCGACTCCATACACCACCTGCAATTTTCGGGGGATGATCGAGGTCCCGAGCAATGTGAGCAACCACATGCGAGAACCACTCGTGAACACTATGAGCAGGAAAGGAGGGAGGAACAAGTTATTAAGGAAGAAAAAAGAAAGCATAAAAACCGTGAGATGATGGAGAGATGCTACCACAGGAAAGACGTTGGCAAATTGTACGAAAAAGTAAAGCGAATATGCCAGGGCTACAAAAGCTAGAGCAAAAGCCTGTAGGGATGGATATGGACAACAAAAAAATAAGCAAAATAAATAAATAAAGCCGCGGGCGCGGACGGCCTGTCTGCTGGGCTATTTAAAGCGGCTGGAGATAAGCTGGTAGGGCGCATGTATCAGCTCATCTGTAAAATATGGTCTGAGGGAAGCATGCCCGACGAATGGAATCTTAGCATCATTTACCCAGTCCGCAAGAAAAGAGGCTCGTTATAGCTGCGCCAACTACAGGGGAAAAAGTCTCCTTAACATTGCATATAAGATCTTCTCTGTCATACTGTGTGAACGACTGAATCCCTTTTTGGATAATCTGATCCGTTCTTATCAGTGTTCACACTGCGGCAGATCTTAGAGAAAACCCAAGAATACCAAATTGACACCTATCACATAGAGACGAGCTATCCGGGGCCATGTCTAGTCTTGACATTCCTAACAAATTGGTCAGTGCAGAATGACAATAGGGAAGTCTGGCTGCTCCATTAAAGCCAGCAGTGAATTAACCGAGACCTTTGATGTTAAAAAAGGATTTAGACAAGGTGACGCACTGCATGTGACTTTTCCAACATCGTACTTGAAAAGATCATACGAGATTCACTGATCAATATAAGAGCTATGATCTATTTTAAGTCTGGGCAATTGCTTGAGTATGCAGATGACATTGAACGAGCACAGCGAGAAGTCAAACGTTCGAAAGCATTGAAGCAGAAACGACTTAAACGGATAATTCGGTAAATGAGGGTTAAACCAAATATATGCTGTCATCCAAAAAAAAAAAAAAAAAACCCACATACCGACGTCTTGGCTAGGAAGCCACAATTGGCAGCTACAATTTTGAAGTGATTGCGGACTTCGTCTACCTTTTCTCAGTAGTGACGAACGGCAACAACACCAGCGATGAGATCAAACGCAGAATTAATCTTGCCAACCGCTGCTTTTAGCCTCAAGAGGCAATTGAGAAGTAGAGCCCTCTCTCGAAAGACAAAGGTTGCACTATACAAAACCCTAATCATTCCGTTCCTCCTCTATGGGGCTGAGGTCTGGACTTTAACGGAAGTGGGTGAGGATGCCCTTGGTCGTTTCCAGAGGGAAATTTTGCGTTAAATCTATGGTGTCGTTTACATAAACGGAGAGTGGAGAAGGAGATACAGCGACATCGGCCTAGTACGACGTCTTCAGATCAATCGTTTATGACAGCTAGACCAGGTACAGCGAATTGACAACACAGCTCCGGCTCGAAGAGTGTCCAAGCCGAGGGACGACGAAGCAGAGGACGACCGAATTTAATGTGGCGCACATACGTGGAAGGGGATTTTATCTAACTGGGCGTGGGGCAAAAGATCGTACCAGCTGGAGAAGCTTGTTGGTTGAGGCCCAGATATACATCCGACCGCAACGCAACAAAATTAAGTAAATCAGGCGGTTTTCCACCCGATTTCACTAAGGCTTGAATCACAACACCTTGATTGTAAAGGGGGCCACTAATTTTCACGATGCCACTAAAAAAGTTGTCTTTCGAAAAATACACATAACACACAAACAAAACATTCTATCAACATCAACCTTAGATGAAAGCTTGGAAAAAGGTCCCGTCTTTCTAGACAGGTAGTGATGAGTAACGCAGTGTTGCCGATTCTCGAGTTGTGACCAAATTTCCGGAACTTAATTGCCACTTGAGGTAGTAATTACTCGTAAATCACAACATAATCGTCAAGTCCTTGGTCTAAGTCTAAGCAATCAGGTAGTAGTAGCGATTAGGCGAGAAAACAGCCATAACTGTAACAACTATACTGAGTCTACGATGTATTGCTGGAAAGACTGTGCCGGCTAGAGCGGTTTATAGATTAACGCTACTATTCACACCGAGTTTTGGTGCTAATAAGTCAGTAAAAACACATTAATCTCAGAAATAGGGATGTGCTCCCTTTAATTTAACGATACAAAGCACGAAATAAATTTTTATTCGTATGGGGATCACTTCACCAACACCACTAATGAATTGAGATTTAATTTGATTTCAGGACGCTAATTGTGGTACACTTCTTTATAATATAACCTGCACTTCAGATATTTGATTTTAAATTTATTTTTTTCAACTCATTTACATAGGTATTGACGAACGTGTTAGAAATTTGAAAATATCTCCACGAACAATATCTCAATCCACCTACCATCCAACGTTCTAAGTCTCAACGCGATTCCCAGAAACGGCCATCCCCTCGGACCCGGAACCTTCCACGAAAAATAGTAAAACCTCCACCTTGACCAAATGAAATAAATCCACAATAAAACACCGACAACACCAAGCACTATCGCGACCAACATCCTATCTGTACTCGATACGCACTCGAAATGATCACTGTCACCTACCACAGCCCATTCTAAAGACCAACTCGCTAAGCTAACCTACCGCAAAACACTTAGTCAAAGCAAAAGGAGCGAATAAAACGATCAAAACAAAGTATCGAGATTCGTGCACAAGTGATTCCTGATACCTATATGCGTCTCAGAGTGTTTATGACACTACAGTGCGGGTGTTTAAAGGTAATATTTCAATAAAGAGTCTGGAAAACGAGCAATGGAACAATAGACACTCGAGTTGTCATAAACAATTCATCACCAATCGCTGTTTTTGGCCCGAGCAATTAGTTTGCGACATTTTGGGATGCTTGATGGCTTGGTCGTTTTGTGTTTTTGTTTTTCTTACGTTCAGTTCAAGGATGGAATTGGATACATGTGCCGATTGTTTATGTGAAGGCACCATTTGGTTTTGCTTTTCCTGGTCAGCTGGGAGTTGCATTGATCCAAATCGTGCATCGTCTGGTAGTCGGTGTTAGGTTTTAATTGATTTGCAGAAGGTGCATTAACGGTATTGATTTATAAAGTTAACATGTGTCAGCTGCTAAAGATAAGAGCAAATACTGCTAAAAAACATTTGAAATTTTAAAAGGACCGAAGACGCATTGTATGTTTTTTCCTTCACATGTACGACTTTGAATTAGTGAAGCAATATGTTTACTTAATGCCCTGAGTACTTTGGGAGGTCTCAATTAGGATAGTCCCATTCCAGAGGAATAAGAGGAAAGACCTTTCAACAAGTCGAATGCACATTAGATATTTATAACCATATTGACCGAAAAAACGTATAACGGGTACAAATAAGTTTTAAGGGATTTACAAAAGCTGGCGTTACTGGTATCTAATCGCATCAGACCACCTTCTAACTACTCGTACTCGTAAATTCACACCAAAGCATCACCATTTTTGTCTAGTAATTAGTACATGTCACTTCACTGAAGTGTAAACAACACGTATTCCTTGTTCTCTAACAAGTCCATTTACGTGCCAACAAATAGCGGGAAGTCGACAATTGTGGAAAGCTTTAACGTGAAGAAAGGCTGAAGGCCATCGATTGCTATGAGAGACATAGAAACATGTGAATATTGGTCCCGGCGTTTCAAAAGTGCCGATTATTTACTGTGGAAAGTTATCGTATTTTTGCGATTCCATATTTTTACATATCTACACGTTTCAAGGTAATCAGAATCCAAAACCAAGGTTTTCATAGAGATACCTGTGTGTGTATGTGCGTATGTGCCTGCGGAATTTTCCTCTCGATTATCTCGAGAACCAAAGATGATATTGACATGGGGCCGGATTCATTCCACGCGTAGCTACGCGTGTATTGATGGAGTTTTCTACGAAATCGGTCTGGCCGTTTTTTGTTAGAAATTAAATAACTAAAAAATAAGCAAAAAACTAACAAATCGCGATGTTCCCAAGAGGTCCACCATCTAAGTACTGACCTCGCCCTACGCTGGTTGATTGCGGTGATCGGACGCGAACTGATACATATGAGATTGCATTTGTTTTTTGTTTTTTTTTTTTTTTCTTACATTTTAAGACCAGTTTTGTTTTTGACAAACTTAAAAATATCTTACGGGCTAGACAAAATTACTAAAACTAGCTTGTATCATAACTACATTAGATGTCTTACTGACCCTGGGCGGGCACTCTCAAACAAACTATATTTATATTGTTTATCCATGTCTTTCGACTACTTAATATTTAACAGTGTTCTTACTTACTTACTTTGATGGCGCTACAGTTCGGGGTGAACCAGGGCCTCAACTCTAACTCTGGAGCAACGAGGTTGATGTTATCACTACTCACTTTAGTAAAGCATTCGATAAGTTAAGCCATACATTAATTTATTTTAAATTAGAGGCTTTAATCTTCCCGTCCCAAATCATATCATGGCTTAAATCGTACCTTGAGAATCGCCAATATAGAGTATTTTTCAGGCACTGTATCTCTGACCCCATCATCGGCTCTTCCGGTGTTCCGCAAGGTAGTCATCTCGGCCCTTTAATATTTGTCATCGCTTATATTAAAAGATTCCCATTTGTCAATACATGCAGATGACATGAAAATTAGCAAGACAATATCAACTCCTGCAGACTCGCTAGCACTCCAAAGCGACCTTGTATCCTTCGACCTTATATCCTATCACAACTTGGTGTGATAACAACAACCTGGAACTCAACATCGGTAAATGCCAGTTCATTACTTTCTCTTGGAAACGCTTTCCCTCTGCTCCTAGAACATATTGTCTATTTAACGAGCCTGTACCCCACGTCTCCTTCATACGCGACCTAGGTACCATATGCGACAGAGAGCTAAACTCTGTCTCCCACATCCATCATATCATACACAAAGCTAATTCTGCCCTTGGTTTTATAAAACGTTGGTCTAAGGAATTCTCGAATCGCTACGTCACTAAATCCCTCTACATTATATACGTCAGACCTATCCTGGAATACGCCAGTCAAGCCTGGTCCCCGTATTACGTTAGCCATTCTGCACGAATTGAAGCTGTGCAACGCAGATTTCTGCGTTTTGCCTTAAGAGGTATCCCGTGGTCTGTCAGGACTGCATTACCACCCTCCGAAGACCGTCTGCAATTGATCGGCTTACAAACACTGAAAGCACGCCGTGAGGCAGCTGACATTCTCTTCATTTACCAGCTTATAGCTGGAATTATCGGCTCTCCTGCCCTTCTTGAAATGATTTCGCTCAATACCAACCCTCGTCACCTAAGATCAAGTCCACTTTTCAGACTCCCTGCTCATCGCACTAACTATAGCTACAACGAACCAATTTGTAGAATGTTACGTTTAGCCAACCATTCTCAAACATCCATTGACTTTCATTTATCTCTTCCATCCGTTAAAAAATCTCTCCTAAGGTCCAATTAAAAAAAAAAAAAAAATCTAATCTAATCCCTATACCTCCCATACACCACTTTACCCTATTCTCCCGTAGGTTAAGTAGCTAGTATTTAAGTTTAAATTTAAGTTAAGATTGTATAAGAATAGCTTGTAATAATGTATGTATGTTGGCGTTACAATCCATGAAGGACCTGAGCAGAGCTTCTCTAAATCACCCATGTTGTGTATGATTTAATTTTCCCATAGGTGAAAGGGACCTACAGTTTATTGCCGGTTCCGAACGGCGAATTTCGAGAAGCCTTTCATGACAATTTTACTACAGGGGGTTTTCAGAGCCCCGCTGAGGAGAAACACCGTGAAAAACACGTTCGATGACATGGCTGTGTCGGGATTCGATCCTGTGTCATCGGCGTCAGAGGCCAACACACTACCCACTGCGCCACGGTGCTCTCTAGCTTGTAATAAGCTTAATAATAAGTTAAAATGAATTAAAATGAATCAACCAACAAGCCTCTCCAGCCGGCCCGATCTTTGGCCAGCCGCTTCCAGTGCCGCACGCCCAGTTGGTTGAGGTCCCTTTCCACCAGTGCGCGCCACCTTAAATGCGGTCGTCCCTAGGGGTTGGAGCCGAAAACTCTTCGGGCCGGAGCGTTGATGTCCATTCGCTCTACATGGGTTAGCCATGTTAGACGTTGGATCCGAAGACGTCTAACCAGGCTGATGTTACTGTACAGCCCGTACAGTTCTCGGTTGAATCTCCTCCTCCACTCTACGTTTACATAAACGGGACCAAAGATTGCACGCAGAATTTTCCTCTCGAAAGGCTCAAGAGCCTCTTCATCCGCTTTTGATAACGTCCAAGCCTCAGCGCCGTAGAGGAGGACCGGGATGATTAAGGTTTTGTAGAAGGATACCTTCTTATGAATGAGCAAGATGCCTCGGATACACGGACGGATACTCGACGACGACAACGCACGAAAAAGGAACACGATGTGCGAGTATACTCCTGGAATGTCAGAACCCTGTACACTCCCGGAGCTGCTCATAAACTAGAGGGAATCCTCACGCAGTACAAGGCGGATATTACTGCGGTCCAGGAAATACGCTGGATAGGAAACGGTATGATTAGGAAGAAAAATTGCGACATTTATTACAGCTGTCACAAAAGGTTGTACTTACTGGGATGCGGGTTTGTCGTGGGAAAGCGGTTAAGGTTGAAGGTCATCGACTTTAAGCCTATAAGTGATCGCCTGGCTGTGATCCGCATCAGAGGCAGATTTTATAACATCAGCCTTATATGTGCACACGCCCCTACCGACGAGGCTGAAGACCCTATCAAGGAGGACTTCTATGACTTCCTGGACAACGCCTACGGAGCTTGTCCGGAGTACGATGTAAAAATCGTGCTCGGGGACTTCAACGCCAAAATCGGTAAGGAGAACACCCTTGGCGGAGTGATCGGAAAGCACAGCCTCCACGATACAACAACAGATAACGGCTTCCGACTCGCTGACTTTGCGACAGCTCGTAATGCGGTGATAAGTAGCACAAGATTCCCTCGCAAGCGAATCCACACAGCAATCTAGCGATCTCCGGACGGTCGAACCGCCAACCAAATCGACCATGTGCTCATTGACGCAAGGCACTCGTCAAACATCCTGGATGTGCGAACATTCAGAGGGGCAAATGTCGACTCTGACCACTTCCTCGTAGCAGCAAGATTCAGAGCTCGACTGTCCAATGTCAGAAAGCTGCACCAGCCCATCAGGAGGTTCAACATTGGGCGCCTGAGTACACCGGAGGTTGCCAGAGTCTACAGGGAGCAGCTGAGCGAAAGACTCTACAGTATGCCTACGTCGAACACAAATGCCAATAATATGTGGCTGCATTGCCGCTCAGCCATTCAGGAAGTAGCCGAAACCACCTTAGGATACCTACCACCCCCGACAAGAAACTCATGGTATGATGGCGAGTGTGAGCAGAAAAAGGCAGCAACCGACGAGGCGTACCAAAAGGCGCTGCAGAGGAAAACCAGGGCAGCGCAAGAAGAGTACCGAGCCAGAAGAAGGGAGGAGAAATAACTACTACGCCAATGAAAAGAATCTTCGCAGCCTCCCAGCTCAAGGATATCGAGGAGTCTAGTGATAAACATAAAACACGAGCCTTATACAAGAAAGCCAAAGGCCTTGCAGGAGGCTTCAAAAAAAGGGCACACAGGCACAGGTAATCTTGTCACCGACCCGCAGGGAATAGTGGATGTATTTAAGCAGCATTTCCAGCAGCTGCTTAACGAGCATGACCAAGAGAGAGTGGTAGAGACCGAGGAAATCCCAACTCCAGCCGCTGAAGTAGTCCTCCCACCCAGCATCGAAGAAGTCGGCACTGCTATTCAGAAGCTGAAGAACAACAAGGCCGTAGGCTCAGATGGCTTGCCATTAGAGCTCTTCAGGGCTGGCGGCGATGTTCTGGTAGGGAGCATGCACCAGATCATCTGCAGAATTTGGGAAGGTGAAAGCATGCCCGACGACTGGAATACCAGCTCTACATGCCCAGTCCACAAAAAAGGCGATCCTACCTCTTGCAAGAACTATAGAGGTATATCCCTGCTCAATGTCGCATACAAGATCCTGTCCAGCGTATTGTGTGAAAGTCTACAACCATTTTGCACCGCACTAATCGGCAGCTACCAGTGTGGCTTCCGGCCCGGCAAATCAACTATAGACCAAATTTTCACACTTCGACAATTCCTGGAAAAGACCATCGAGTTTCGAATCGATACACACCATCTTTTCATCGATTTCAAAGCCGCATACGACAGCATTCATCGTGAAGAACTGTTTGTTGCAATGGCCGATCCAGTTGTGTCGCGCCACGCTAAAAAACACGCGATGCACCGTGCAACTCGGTTCTAGGACCTCGGAACCATTCGAAACCTGCACCGGATTTCCGAACCTCCGGTATAAAGACCAAGTAATCGCGGATGTAAGACATCTTGACAACTGGAAGCAGCGTGTCCGGGACCGTCAAGGATGGAAGGCAGCTATAGCTCAGGCTCAGATCCTCCATGGATCGCTGGCCTGATAAGTAAGTAAGTAAGTAGATGATATGGTTTCACTCTTTGCTTTGACGGTATTTGCGCCTAAAAATATGCCTTTGATATAATTTCAATTATCGAGCAACAAGGGATGGCCAACAAGTTCCGAGCATTTAAAGTGGCTGTAATCAATGACTGATAATTGTATACGAATAAGTATAGTTTATGATTTTGCCCTACGCTATGGTCAACTTCTTCTTCTTTCTCTTATGTAGCGCTACAGTTCGTTGTGAACCTGCGCCTCAACCAACAAGCTTTTGCAGCTGGCACGGTCTTTGCCAGTTGTTTCCAGCGACGCACTCCACATTGGTTAAGGTCCACCTGTGTGCGTCACCTTCCACTTGGCCGTTCTCTGCTGCGTCGTCCCTCGAAAACTCTTGGAATTGTTATCTATTCGCTTTACATGACCTAACCATCTTAGACAATAAATCTGAAGACGTCATACTATGACGGCCGATGTCGCTGTACAGGCCGTAAAGTCCATGGTGGTGTCTTCTCCTCCACTCTCCGTTTATACAAACGTGATCATAGCATTTTACTCTCGAAACGACTAAGGGCCTCCTCATCCGCTTTCGCTAAAGTCCAGGCCTCTGTGCCATAGGGGAGGACAAGGATGATTAAAGTTTTGTATAACACAACCTTGGTTTTTCGAGAGAGGACTCCACTTCGCAATTGCCCTTGAGCCCAAACAAACAGCGGTTGGCAAGAATAATTCTGCGTTTGATCTCAGCGATAGTGACGGTGACGACGTCGGTGTTGTGCGACTTTCTTTGACGACAGCATATGCATATTTGGTTTTTCCCTCGTTTACTCTTATACCCACTTTAGCCGCTTCTGCTCACAAAAGCTTCATTGACGTCCCGCTGCATTCTCCCAATTACGTGAATGTCATCAGCGTATGAGAGCAATTGTGCAGACTTGAAGTGGATCGTGCCTCTTGTAGTGGCGACTGAATCCCGCACGATCTTTTCAAGGACGATATTGAAAAAAATCACACGACAGTGCGTCGCCCTGTCTGAATGCTTTTTTGACATCGAAGGTCTCGGTTAACGCCTTATCGACCTTAATGGAGCAGCGAGAATTCTCAAAACATAACATGGCTTTATGCAGCTCGTCCCTAGAGACACTGTCATATGCGGCCTTAAAATCGACGAAAAGGTCGTGTGTGTCGACCTGAAATTTATAAGTCTTTTCCAAGATCTGCCGCAGTGTGAATGGGGTGGCCTATGGGGTATTTTCCTAGCCTAGAGGAATGACACCGAACAATAATGGGGCATTCTATCCCAATGGGCATTCTCCCACGAGGAGATGCGCCTTAATGGTCTTGTCTCCCCAAAAGCAATTTTTTAGTTCGACAGATTAATTCAGGACAGATCAGATGTGTCGTTGATATACCACATTTCCCGCGGCTTTGTGAAGCGACGAGTTCTTTTCGGTAATGATGTCGTGTTCCACGAGCCAGAGTGGCTTGGATTTAGTGGGACTGTATCATGCCGCGATTGTAAAGACGCTATTCGACAGGATCAGCAATTTTGGTGGTTGAGAGACGGCTCGACGATGACGCTCGTGAGTACTCCCTCTGCCAGGTAAGGTGGGTCCAATACCGATGGGCGGCTTATATGGGTGTAGATAGCTGTAAGTCTTCGGATATAGGTTAGGTAGGGTGTCCAAAACGTAAGGCGAAATCATTTCGTAATCTATTGTCCTAAATCGGTGTTTCCGGAGCGGTCTTTTGAGTTTGCTGAATAGCCAGGTCATAGGGTACCAATTTGATTAATACGGTGGTTGTGGAACAATATTGTCACATTTTGGCGAAATGGCCGCGAAGAATCAATGCAGTGTGAGACGGCGCATTATCGTGTTGCAAAAATCAAGAGTCGTCCCAACCTCGGCCTCTTTGAGATTTTGGACGTGGGTATGGGAGATGTTCCCCCCGGTAACTAGCAAAGTCACAGAGAGGGCTCTGACTAAGCTAAGCATCTGACTCACAGGTTGTGGAATTAGCTAAATCCGAGTAAAGTGGAAGTTATACTGTTTACCATTAAGTATGAGATACCGACCTTTAATTTCCCTCGACTCAACAATCAGACACTCTCTCTGTCTTCCGAGGCTAGATATCTAGGAGTTAAACTAGATTCACAGCTCCATTGGAAGCTAAACATAGGACATCTGGTACTGAAAGCATGTGTCGCTTTCTACGCCTGTAGCAGAACTTTTGGCAGAAAGTGGGTACTCCTGCCCAAAATGGTGCTGCGGATGAACACAGCCATAGCACGCCCCATTTTCACCTACGGATCACTTGTACGATGGCCTGCAAAGCAAACAGCATCACCAAACTCAACCGAGAACCGAATCGAGAGGTCAACCTCCTCCATCTGGATCTCCATATCAGATAAACCGCAGCTTGCAGCACAATTAGGCTCCGAGAATCCGGATTGCGGTCATCAAAACCTTATGGTCATAGTATGGTGTTGGATCTGCTACCTTGTTATGACTTCAATCGATTTCATTACACTCAAACACAACCTAAACTAAACCGCCCAAGTCCATTTCCCACCCAGAAGGACATGGAAAAATGTCTGGCACTTTACGAACTATCAGGTAGTGTTTTTTACTGACGGCTCGAAGATGGAGTACGGAGTCGACTTGAGTAGCTTCCCAGCAGAACTGAGTATCTCCAAATCACAGAGGTGGCCGCGTTGCAGTGGTAAACACACTGACTGTCGAGCGGAAGGTCTGTATTTCAAAGTCTGTTCATAGCCAAGAAACACAATTCCATTACGGAAAAAGGAATTGTAGGATTGTAGGACACACTAGCGGAGTCGACTCTTGGACTCTGCTAGTGTGTCCCAAGCGGAAGTACTAGCGATTAAGAAAGTTTGTTAGATACTCACCCATTACCAAGAGAGACGTTGCCATTTATATTGGCTCTCAATTCACACACCGTACCATCCAAAGAAGTCGCATAGTGTAAAGGCGAAACCACTTGTGTAGGCGATTATTTCTTCTGGGTTCCTCATCATAGCAACATAGAAAGACACGAAAAATCTAATGCACTGTCACGGCACGACCCTTCCCTTGATAGTTCCCTGGCGGATGCAGTACCTCCTCCCATAGAACTGGTCAAGAGACAAATTTTTCAACATTTTCTCTCAAGGGCGAACTCCAGGTAGAGCAGCCTGAGCGACCGTGTCACATCAAGAAGGATGTGGCCTTCCTACAATTCCTACAACACAAAAAGGACTCATGGTCTAACTAACAGATCTCAACAGAAAATTGCCAGGATTGTAGCTATGACTGGCCATTGGCCTGTCGACACGCACGCTGCCAAGTTAGGCAACCTATTTAACATGCCGGGCTCTAGCTACAACCAGACAGTGTACATGACAGCCTTCTTTGACGACCTGTAACATCATCAAATTTCTCAACTCTATCGGATGGATTTGAAACACCAATTGGCCTTAGTCTCTCTGAGACCAGCCGGCCAATCCTCACTACTTGGCTACCTACCAGGACGTGGGCCTCGTCGGTTGAGCATCCTTTTTCGAAAGAATATGGTAGCTCTTCCCAAAACCGTGGTCATACCAACTCTTCTCTAAGAAGACCGAAACGTTTAATTTAATAACAATATATTCGACATCTTCAACAAAACAATAGGACAGGTGTGAAAGGCGAAGGATTCAATAAAATATTTACAACATGATGCGAAAATGGAAACAAAATAGATGGTCTTGTAAAGCCATTTGCCGTTCACCTCCGGTGGACTTGAAGCTGTGGTGTCACATCGCACCTCAACGACATTTTCATCGTGAATCTCAGCTCTTCGAAAGGAAAGTCTGTTGTGAACCTGAACTTTCTCACTAGCTTGCTCAAGACGATCTTCAGAAAGATCTCGGCATACCTCCATCCTAGAACGAGATAGTGCTAAATGGAAGTTAGTTGAGTAAGAATTTGAATCTTTACCAATGCAATTCCTCGGACCCTTAGAAAATGGAATAAATGCATACGGATGTCTTCCGATGGTGTTCTGAGGTAGAAAGTTGTCTGGATTAAATTTGGTAGCATTTGGTCCCCAGATCTCTTCACTTCGATGCAGACTGAATATATCGATTAGAATCGATGTACCCTGGGGTATGAAGAGCTCATCCGTCAACTTGACGTCTCCAGTTGTCGCCTCACGAGCGAGAAGAGGCAGAGTTGCGGCAACTCTCATGGTCTCGTTGATGACCATTTCCATGTAGATTAGATTTTCAAGATCCTCGTAACAAACATTTGCATCCTGATCGGGAAAGACTTGAACAACCTCTTCGTGGAGTTTCTCTTGGTATTGTGGATGCATGGCAAGCATCATTAAAACTGTGTTTAGCGTAGAAGCTGATGTTTCAAAGGCCTAAAGGAAAAATAATAAGACGAGTGAAAGGTATAAAATATGACCACTTACAGCGAGGACGAGGACATTTGATTCAATGAAGACATCCTTCCAGGAGAACAAGTTTGTTCGATAGAGCTCGGTGGCTTGATCGATGAATATGCGTCGAGACTTGGTTATATCCACGCTCTCCTCGGATTTGTCTTGCGGACTCTGAACATCCCCAATCCTCGATAGCTTCTTGTTGATGAGCTTTAAAAGGGAATTACTCTTTAGAATATCCAATGTACAGGATTCATACTTACTTCCGTGATGTAGGTGTGAATATATTTGCGTGACTCCACGTAGGAATTGTAGCACTTGTTGAAGTAGAAGATTATGTCTAGCTTCCTCCACGGCGCTAACGATCTCTCAACACTGAGCTTTAGATGGCTATCAAGAGAAAGAGATAAGACTATGTAAGTAAACAATCACTCTGTCGTATGTGGAACATTTTATGAAGCGCGTAATTGCATCTGCATTGGAATAGAAACAAAGAAGAAAAGCAAAAATACTATTTACGCCACGCCTTTAGAGCATGATGTAACTGCGTCGTTTGGTTAGGAGGAAAATCAACGACCTTTCCACTTTCATGGTTATCACAGTTAACCGCAAATAGATCGTAATTATTTGAGTACACGGTTGTATGCAACGTCTGGGAGTTGGACAGCGAGCCAGTTGGCATGACATTTAGTGAAAGCGGCCGACAATTGTCATTAACTTTTCAGGGGAAAGAGCAAGCTGCGTTGAGAATCAGGCAAGACGAAGTTGATCTTAGAAGTGACCGGCAAACTGGTCTTCAAAATACGTTACGAAAGTACAAATATACCGACTCGGTGCTGTAACAAAGCCAAAGGGTCAGCGTCTAGACTATCAAGAGAGCTGACCGTAGTACAGTGATAGATATCACTGACTGTCGAGCGGAAGGTCTATAGTTCAAAGTATGTCCATAGCTGCGAAATACAATTCCCTTACGGAAAAATGATGCAACACAGCTGTTGTGAATGGGAAGAGATCAAAATATTGATGAAGGTACAACACTCACAGCATATGGTCACTTCAATTTCATACTCTGTGTGCGCATTGTTGAGAACTACAACCAACGTGAAAATTCAGTCGAGTTCCTTTCGAATCTTATCTAGGACAACCACCCTTGAAGGGTAATAAACGACCCAAACTACCTGCACTTCGCCCAGGTTGTGTGACAAACATAATGAGAGTATGACACTTGAACGTGCGCGAATTATAAAAAAAATATGATGTTATGTGCATGTTAGACAGAATAGGCCAAATACTATAGCAAATTGTAAGTGATCCAGTGGAGATTGAACTTGACTAAGCTAAAAGGGTTTCTAAGCGTCGACAAGCGATTCATGCAGGTACAAGCGTTTGCATCTAGCCTCTGTCAACGAGCTCCTACCGTCGCTTCCACGTGGAGACTCTCGGGAATCTAGTAACTTCGATCGAAGATGGGGCTGATTCCCGTGGAAAGTCGTTGGAGGCTGCTAATGAGAATTGTAAGAGTAAGTTGGTTCCAGGGCTTAACTCTTCCTCAGAACGGCGATCGGTCAACGGCGGCATAGCTCCAGTCAGTGGGAGCCACCTGGACAACACACCTTTCAGAGCTGATTGAATATTTTTGAAAGCCCAGGTCCCAAAAGAGGTTTGCAAGACTCTGGAACAGAAATGAAGCCAGAAGAGCCCTACATAGTAGAGCCAACAGCGGCGCCCACAGACTCACCGAGGTTACTCGCACCGGATTTACCCGGAGTTAAAAAAACAAAGGTCTGGCCTCCCAGTTGGGGATTGTGCGTGTGGTTAACTCCCTCGCGAAGTAAAAATTAACAAAAGTGACAACCATAGATTTGGAGTAAAATGGACCAGTATTTGCGTCTGAGTGCTCCAACAGATAGCAGAAGCCTTCATAAGTCTCGAACAAGGACGGAGTTAGCGCTGATGACCCCAGAAAAAACGAAAAAAGGAAAACGAATTTCCGCTCTGCACGGGGAATGTAAAGTCCCACGTGCAGCCGATAAACACGCGGGGGCCCTCGACTGCTACAAAGCAGACATTACCCCCATTCAAGAGTGTGGTGGGATGGGCCGTCAGAAAGAGGATGAAAAACTGTGACCTTTGCTACGGCGATTGCAATATTAAGGCGGAAGGCGATAAGTCTTAACCTTATACATAGGCAAACGCCTCATAACAATCCGTATCAAGGCAGAATGACAACAGCAAGTATGACCTCTAGGATATTCTATAAAGAACATATGGTAAGTGCCCTAGATATGACACGAAGATCATTCTACGAGATTTTAACTTTGTTAGAGTCATCAGAAAACACACCCACACCCCGGGAAGGAACCTCTCTGTAGCGAGTACGCGGTTGCCACAACTCAAATTCCATAAAGGGAATTGGCGGTCTCTTGATTGCAATCATCGTGGGACACTCCTCCAGTATTCTGGATGTCCGAGACTTTCGAGGATCACCGACCTGAATCATATCCTTGTTGTGGCCAAAGTAAGAGCACGGACATCGAAAAAACAATGGAGTCGACAAAGTAGACTTATATAGGTTATCACGAAAACACATATAACCAGTATTACATAGTGCAATGGTGCGAAGCCTATATGCATTGTAGATACCGGGAAAAACCAGACTTCCTCTGTAATTTTGCGGCCAATATTTGCGCCCGACGGTACATTTTTGAAGCCTATTGGTGCATGAAGCACCTAATTTCTAACCTGCGTCACTGGAGTATGACGTAATTTCGAATGTAAGGCAAAATATTGTTATAATTGAACTGCGTCCACCTATCTAAAGCACTCAGACATGTTATACCATAATTATAAACAAAGAAGCCACTTAATCGAATAAATGCTGGTGTAAGCCAAAGTAGTTTGGTAATGTTCGAAGCAACAACCGCTCAAAATTGCTTTTATGATCAATCAATTTCGACTCGGTGATCACATAGCTCGACACGACTGCTACAAGCAATTAAAGTATAGAGGCGCCATATCGAATCAGCCGCACCTTGGCACTTGGTTTAATCTCGATGGTACCTTTCTTACAACTCATCTCAATCATCCACCAAATCTATGGTTAGCAGCCGATTAGGCTTCGGAATTTAATCAATCCACAGATGGAATACAATCAAACTGGTTCCCATCTACAAAGTAATGGGGGTACTTCGATAGGCTTTGCTTTCTCTTTTAAATCACACAGATAGCGAAAGAAGATACAATTATCCAAAACAGAAAAGAATTCAATCTTACTTTTGCACATGGTACAGATATTTGGCATCTTTTTCGTTGGCCTCATTCAGTTCCACGCCCAAGGTAGTCGCTGAAACAAAAGTCAAATTCGAAAGTAAAAACGGTTGACCACTATGTGTACGACGTTTTTATTTTCTTGTTCTAGAACTCACCGAAAGCAGTTTGGATAGTGAATTTTTGGAACAGATCGTTCATGTCGAATCCGCCTTGACCGACGAGATTATCTAGCTTTTGAAGAAGGTTGTCTGATTTGTTGTTGAAGATAGGAAAGAATTTCAGCAGAACCTTCTGATGGAACGATGGACTAAGTAGTTTTCGGTGATTACTCCACCGAGGTGCTGCAAGAAAATTTAGGAGAAGAAGTAGATTAAGAGGCAATCGTGTAGGTCTAGTGTTTGACTTACTTTTGCTGGAGATCAATCCAGGTCCAATTTCTTTGTCCATAATCTCGAAAGCTGAGGTTTTATCGGTGCAATTCCGTGAGGTCAAAACTTTTTCGATAACCTCTGGATCGAAGGTATAAAGGTACGGAGCGATGCCAATCCATGTGAAAGCCGTCTTGGACTTGTAATCCATGGCAAGAGTGGGCAGGGTATACAGAACATCTGGAAGATCACAAATTTCTGGTTTAAATTTAATCAAGATGATAACACGATCAATTGAACTGCCTATAGAAAAGCTATTCAACACATCCACTAATCGAAAATCGCATTACTGATCCCAAACGTTTCTACTCGTACCAATTCATCAACGTCCGAAAAAAGAAAAAAAGCCTGACAGATTCCTTTTCCCCCTTAAATTAAATAACATTTCTTCCGTCGACCCCAAAACCGTTGCGAACCTTTTTGCTTCATTCTTTAGTCAACCATTCAGGGACTGTGGTTAAAAATACCAAGCATTGTGTCAATTCTATATGCAAACCTCTTTCTACGCTGTTTCGCCATTCACTTTGCCAAGCTTCCTTTTCCAACAATTTGGAAAATCTCCTTTATCTGCCCCATGCACCCCCCCCATGGCCGATACAGACCGATTGCCAAATAGTATTTCTATCCGTAAACCCTTCGAGTCCAGTACAAATCCGCCATTTCCCCCCGCAGCATGATTTAATAAAGGGTAGGTCCACCAAAACCAAAACACTTTTGACACTGAAGCAAGACAAGCAAGTAGATGTTATTACCACCGACTTCAGCGAAGCTTTCGATAAGATAATTTTACTTGCCTACTCACTTAGGTGGCGCTACAGTCTGTGGTGAACCTGGGCCTCAACCAACAAGCGTCTTCAGATGGCACGGTCTTTGGCCAGCTGTTTCCAGCGCCGCATGCCAAGTTGATTAAGGTCCCTTTCCACCTGTGCGCGCCACCTTAGGTGTGGCCGTCCTCTTCTTCTTCGTCCTTCGGGGTTCGATTCAAAGACTCTACGGGCTGAAGCTGTATTTTCCATGCGCTCTACATGGCCTAGCCACCTTAGACGGTGTGTCCGTAGATGACGTACCAGGCCGATGTCGCTGTACAACCCGTACAGTTCTTCGTTAAATCTTCTCCTCCATACTCCGTTTGATAGTGCGCAGAATTTTCCTCTCTATACGACCAAGGACATCTTCATCAAGGGCTTTTGCTAAGGTCCCAGTCTCTGTGCCGTAAAGGACGACTGGGATGATCAAGGTCTTATATAGTGTCAACTTGGTTTTACGAGAGAGGGCTCTACTTTTCAATTGCAGATGTGATTCTGCAATTTATCCCAGCGCTGGTGTTATTGTCGAAAAAAGGATTTAGGCAGGGCGATGCGCTGTCGTGTGATTTCTTCAACATCATATTAGAAACGATTGTGCAAAAATCATTGGCCAATACAAGAGGCACAATCTATTTCAAATCTTTGCAACTCCTTGCATACGCCGACGACATTGACATAATAGGTAGATCGCAGCGAGATGTCAATGAAGCGTTTGCGAGTATTGAGATGGGGGCGGCAAAAATTGGTTTGGAAGATAATGAGGACAAGACTAAATATCTGCTGTCATCGAAAAATGACATTTACCACCGACGTCTTGGACAGAACGTGGATATTGGCAGATATAAGTTTGAGGTAGTTAAGGACTTCGTATACCTCGGCTCCGCAGTGACTTGGAACAACGACACCAGTTTCGAAATCAAGCGCAGAATTACTCTTGCCAACCGCTGCTTCTTTGGACTCAAGAGGCAACTGAGTAGAGCCCTCTCCCGTACGACCAAGTTGACCTTAACTATCCCGGTCCTGTTATACGGCGCAGAAACATGAACTTTATCTAAAGCGGATGAGGAAATCCTTGGTCGTTTCGAAAAAAAGATTCTGCGTGCGATTTTCGGTCGCATAAACACAGAGGGAGGTTGGAGGAGAAGATCCAATCACGAACTGTACGGGTTGTACAGCGACATGAGTCTAGTCAGGCGTCTACGGATCCAACGCCTAAGATGGCTAGGCCATGTAGAGCGAATGGGCACCACAGCTCCAGCCCGTAGAGTCATTGAATCGAACCCCGAGAGACGAAGAAATAGAGGACGGCCGCACCTAAGGTGGCGCGCACAGGTGGAAAGGGACTTCAACCAACTGGGCGTGCATTGGAAAAGACTAGGGAAAGATCGTGCTAGGCGGAGAGGCATGTTGGTTGAGGTCCAGGTTCACCCCGAACTGTAGCGCCCGTTAAGTAAGTAAGTAAGGTGTTATTGTCGCCGGTCATCAGTGAGCCAAGATAGAGGAATTCCTTGACAACTTCAAAGTTCAAAGTTATATCCGACCTTGGTGACCTCTTAACCAATACGTCGGTGTTGAACGTCTCTTTTTGATGAAAGCAGACATTTGGTTTTACCCTCATTAACCTTGAGGCCCGTCTTAGCTGCTTCCACCTCAATGCTTACAAAGGCCTCATTGACGACTCGTTGTGTCTGTCCAATCACGTCAATGTCATCGGCGCACGCAAGGAATTGCGTAGGCTTGAAATAAATCGTACCTCTTGTGTTGGCCAGTGACTCTTGAACGATATTTTCAAGCACGATGTTGAAAAAGTTGCATGACAGCGCGTCACCTTGCCTAAATCCTTTTTTAACATCAAAGGTCTCGGTTTGTTCGATACCGACCTATATGGAGCGGCGAGAATTCTACGTTGTCATCCTTCACAGTCGGACGAGTTTGGCAGTGATTTTAAAACTAGATATGGCTTTGTGTAGCTCATCTCTATGCACGCTGTCATATGCAGCCTTGAAATCGACGAAAAGGTGGTGAGTGTCGATTTGGTATTCATGGGTCTTCTTCAAGATCTTTCGTAGCGTAAGTATTTGGTCTATTGTGGACTTACCTGGCCTGAAACCATACTGATAAGAGTCGATCAGGTTAACCACAAACGGTTTCAGGCGTTCATACAATACAGCAGAGAAGATCTTATATGAGGGGTTAAGGAGACTTATTCCCTTATAGTTGGCGCAGTTATAGGGGTCTCCTTTCTTGCGGACTGGGCAAACGATGCTGAGATTCCATTCGTCGGGCAAGCTTTCCTCCGACGGAACTTTGCAAATGAGATGGTGCATGCACCTCATCTCCAGCCGCTCTATAAAGCTCAGCAGACAGGCTGTCAGCGCCCGCGGCTTTATTAGTCTTGATATCGTTATTTTGACTTCGTCTAGGTCGGGTGGACGAAATTCTCTTACATCGTCGTCCATTACGGACGGATTTTTCTGCCTGACAGCGGTATCTTGTCTGTCATCGCCGTTTTACAGTCTGCAGAAATGGTATTTCCAAATCCTCAGCATCGACTGTGACTCTACTACCAGATCTACATTTTCATTTCTGCTGGCCGCCGCTCTGGCTTGGTAGCCATAAGACAAGATAAGCCACCTATTAATCTATTTTAAACTCGAGGCTTTAGCTCCCCGCCCCTAATTCTCGCGTGGCTTAAATTGGATTTAGAGAATCGTTATTACAAGGTACTTTTCAGAAGTCTCGCAAGGCAGCCATCTCGGTATTCCAATTTCTGTCCCAACCGTTAATGATTTGGACTTTATCATAAAAGACTCAAGCTTGTCCACCTATGCCAATGATATGAAAATTAGTAGGACAATATCAACTCTGGCTGATTCACTCACACTTCAAAATTACCTTTATTCCATCGGTACTTGGTGCGATAATAACTTCCTGGAGCTCAGCGTCATCGCTAAAACGCTTCTCCTCAGCTCTCAGAACGTACTACCTTCTTAACGACCCGTACTGCTTTTCGACTCCCCCATTATAGAACCAACTACGGCCAATTTGAACCCTTACGCTTAGCTAACCATTCACAAATATCCGTCGACATCTGCCAAAAATCCCGTTTACACGCCCAAAGAAGAAATTGTTCATCATCTTATGCTGTTGATCTCAGCCTTTCGCAGACCACAACTTGGCGCTGTGGTTTGGGCCTTACTTACTTACTTACGTGGCGCAACAGTCCGGTTTGAGCCTGCGCCTAAACCAACAAACTTCTCCAGCTGGCCTTTTGCCAGCTGTTTCCAGCGACGTACTCCCAGTCGGTTAAGGTCCCCTTCCACCTGTCTGCGCCATCTTAGAGTCGGTCTTCCTTTGCTGTGTCATCGCTCGGGCTTGGACTCGAAGACTCTTCGGGCCGAAGCTGTGTTATACATTCGCTCTACATGACCTAGCCATTTTAAACGTTGGATCCCTAGACGTCGTACTAGGCCAATGTCGCTGTAGAGCCCGTACAGTTCGTCGTTGTGTCTCTTCCTCCACTCTCCATTTAAACAAACGGTACCATAGATTAACACAGAATTTTCCTCTTGAAACGACCAAGGGGGATCGCGCGCTTCTCGTGCTCTTTCCTCTTCTTCTGAGAAGCTTATGCGCCTCCCTTCTTTGTAACTCGAAGAGTTCACGAGCTGTTCTTGTTCTTTTATGCAGCGAGACCTTATATGCATCCTGCTTCGCTGTGTGAATCCTCCCGCACTCGTCATCGAACCAGATGTTTCTTTGTGGTGGGGTCTTGAAAACCAAAACTTCGGATGCAGAGCTTTTCAGGGCTTGTTTGCAAGGGCTCCACTGCTGTTCTATTGATAGTATGGAAGTTTCAGGTGTATTGGAGAGCTTAAGGGAGGCGCGATCGGTAAAAGCACGAGCGGTTTCTGGCGATAGTAGCTGACCGACGTCATAACTTTATATTCTTACTCTATTCCGCTGCGCTCGTGATATCCGTAGGCGCATCTGGGCTACTACAAGATAGTGGTCCGGGTCGATGTTAGCCCCGCGAAAAGTTCGGACATCAAGAATAGTGGAGGAGTGCCTGACATCGATCGCGATGTGATCAATCTGGTTGGTTGTCGATTGATCAAGAGAACGCCAGGTGGCTTTATGTTTATCGAGGTGCGTAGCAAGATCAATCAGCCTGTGTCCGTTATCGGATGTGGTGTCGTGTAGGCTATGTTTGCCGATGACTCGTTCAAAGATGCTTTCCTGGCCCAGCTTAGCATTGAAGTCTCCTAGTACAGTTTTGATGTCAAAGCTAGGACATTGGGCATACGTTCTGTCTAGGAGATCGTAGAACTCATCTTTGGTGGAGTCATCCTTGTCCACTGTGGGGGCATGGACGCAGATCAGGCTGATGTTAAAAAATTTGCCCTTGATACGCTCACATGCCGAAAGCTTAGGACTTTTTGCCTTAGTCCACCTCGAACAGCAAATCCGCATCCGAACAATCGTTGTCCTCTCTCCCTATAGCAGTCGCCGTAGTAAATGTCGCAGTTTTTCACCCGCTTTATACCCGGTCCATTCCATCGCATTTCCTGGATGGCGGTTATGTCCGCTTTATAGCGGTCTAGGGCGGCTGCACGTGGCCTATTTGGGAACGTTTTTTGCAAGGGTCGTCAACATGAATCCGGTCCGTTATATCCGAGGCTTGTTGTTGTTTCGGAGTTTGTGGTTTTTGTACGGTTACGGCTTACTAGGCCGTAGCTCAACCGACTAATCCTGTTTTTTGGCGCAGGAGGCTCGTCATTCGCCCGTCTGCAATTTCCATAGGAAATCTCCAGATGGCACCACGAGGAGGTGGGGCAAGATGTTCGACTGCGGTGACTCTTTTCGCTTTTCAGCAGGCCAGCATCCGTCGGATAGATGCTACCCCTACGAGGCCTTTGTTAGTCCCTTGCCATCTTTATCGTCGAATTAAGTGATCTAAGACTGATATAGCCCTACTGCGTAAAAACTATTACTCGTATTTGCAAGTGTCGCCTACTGTTTTAAACATATTGAAATCTTCTACGGTGCAAAACTGAACAAAAAACTTTCCTTTCTCAATGTCACAAATATTATGTAAAAACCAGTAAAATGCCGAAGACAAACAAGAAAATAAGAAAAAAGAGATAAACAGCTCGCGGCACGCAACTGATCTCCATCAGATCGTCATCATCTTTACATAAACTTCCTCCTTTCTCAGCGAATGAGTCCCCTTAATCAGCTATCGTCATCTGGGTCTGGGTGTCACGCACTATGCCATTGGACCAGTTACATCTAAATCACGTATTTATGGTTTCTGCCCATCTGGTTTAATTCAACGGTTCACCAAACAATTACATTTGTTCGCACACATCTGGAGTCGACGAAGAACCAAAGTAATTATGAAGTTCAACCGTCACTTTGCCATACCGAGCCTTCAAACCATGACATACGAGCACATGCACCAGGCCATCTTTAATTACATATATTTGCGTGATGCAATGAATCACGTGGAAGTTTTGTATCTTGCATCGCCGACACAAGACCGGAACGTATTTCAGGCGAAACGACGTTAGATTGATTTCGATTATGCAATTCTCCCGCATTCCACTTACCGTCTATCAAATTCAAGTGATTCAAGCCATATGCTAATAACATATGAAATTAAAAAAGAAAAAAACAAACAAAACACACCTTGAGACAAACCAGAAACACTGGACAGTTGATTCGGACAATGACCGGTGGTTTTTGGAAGCAGATGCTCATTTAAACTCGAAGCTCTAGGGCCTGGAGTCGGGTTAAAGGTTCTGACGGGTTGTGACTAGTCCCGCCTGCTGTGCTAGTTGATAATTTTTCATTTCTTGTGAATGTACAATAATCTATCCCCGGTGACGGCACCAGGGTTGATAATCAATAGCATTTGCGCACAACATGCGCCGAACAGACAACGAGTACGGATTAAACGAGACTGTAAGTGGCAGTTATTACCATATCCGCCAACAGTTGATTGTATATTTCACATTGATATCTTTTTATATCAAAATTTGTATGGCATTCTTGTCTGCGGCTACACGCTTACTAGATTCTCGTATTTCGACGGGAACTTCAAATTCTTTGGTGCTTACGTCACCTTAGGGAAAGCGTGATTAGCTAAGCAATCTCTACACCACTACTAACTGTGTCCCGATCGGGTTGCTAGTCGGCTGTTTGTGTGCTTCCCGTATTCCTACATATATATGCATTTATACATATGTACATATACGAATGTTGTTTTTGTTCTTTTTATGTATTTACTTAATCTATCTAAGACAGCCTTACTCAACCTTTTTTTCCCTCGGTCCACATTCATTTGTTTGCTAATTCACGCGGGCCGCAACATTATACATTTTGGGTGATGACCTTTTCGAGGAGCCTAGGGATAAGCATAAAACACGAACCTTTTACAAGAAAGCCAAAGGCCTTGCAGGAGGCTTCAAAAAGGGCACCCAGGCTCTTCGAAACTGCCAGGGTAATCTTGTCACCGACCCGCAGGGAATAGTGGATGTATTTAAGCAGCATTTCCAGCAGCTACTTAACGAGCATGACCAAGAGAGAGCGGTAGGGACCGAGGAAATCCCAACTCCAGCCGCTGAAGTAGTCCTCCCACCCAGCATCGAAGAGGTCGGCACAGCTATTCAGAAGCTGAAGAATAACAAGGCCGCAGGCTTAGATGGCTTGCCATCAGAGCTCTTCAAGGCTGGCGGCGATGTTCTGCTAGGGAGCATGCACCTGCAGAATTTGGGAAGACGAAAGCATGCCCGACGACTGGAATACCAGCTCTATTTGCCCCATTCACTAAAAAGGCGATCCTACCTCTCGCAAGAACTATAGAGGTATATCCTTGCTCAATGTCGCATACAAGATCCTGTCCAGCGTATTGTGTGGACGTCTAAAGCCGTCTTGCACCGCACTAATCGGCAGCTACCAGTACGGCTCCCGGCCCGGCAAATCGACTATCGAAGGACTGTGAAGGACTGTTTGGTGCGATGGCCGAATCCGGGATCCCGGGAAAACTGATCCAGTTGTGTCGCGTCACGCTAAAACTTCGGGACCGTTTGAAACATGCACCGGATTTCGGCAAGTAGATGCGCTGTCATGTGACTTCTTCAACTTGATGCTGGAGTAGATAGTGCGACGGGCAGGCGTCAACAGGGAAGACACTATCTTTTACAAGTCCGTCCAGCTGCCAGGATACGCGGATGATATCGACATCATCGCGTGCTCTCGTCTTGGCATTGTGGAAGCATTCCCGGCGATTAAAAAACAGGCGAAACGAGTTGGTCTTAAGGTCAATGACGACAAAACGTAGTACATGCTGTCAGGCAAAAACCAATCCGTCGCTCACCACCTGGAACGAAATAAATCAATTGACAGCTACAATTTCGAGGCAGTTAAGGAGTTTGTCTACCTCGAGGCAAACGTAAATTCCACAAATGACACCACAGTGGAGATCCGGCATAGAATCGCCCTTGGCAATCGCTGCTACTTCGGCTTGAAAGACCAAAGTCATGCTTTACAAAACGCTCATACTGTCAGTCTTGCTGTACGGAGCCGAAAGCTGGACGATAAGCAGGACAGCGGAGCTGATTTTGGGTTCTTTCGAAAGAAAAATTCTGCGCCGGATATTTGGTCCTGTATGTCTGTAAGGAAGGTGAATGGAGAAGAAGACACAACCGCGAACTGTACGAGCTGTACAACAATGTGGATGTAGTCCGGAAGGCAAAGATCCGTCGACTACACTGGCTCGTCCACATCGAGCGCATGGACATCAACGCTCCAGCAAAGAGGGTCTTCGACTCCGAGCCTCCTGGTTCGAGAAGAAGAGGAAGACCGAACCTCCGGTATAAAGACCAAGTAATCACGGATGTAAGACATCTTGGTCTTGATAACTGGAAGCCGCGTGTCCGGGACCGTCAAGAATGGAAGGCAGCTAAAGGTCAGGCTCAGATCCTCCATGGATCGCTGGCCTGATAAGTAAGTAAATAAAGAAAAACATTACGATGCCAGTGCGAGACACATATAATGCTAGGCATCGCGTTATTAGGCGCGGCGTTCGTTGGTCACAAAAAACAAGGCATCGCGTTAATTGACATTTTGCGAAATCAAATGTTTCATGCTGAAAGTAAACGCGTCATGAGGCATCGCATCGATAGCGATCGCGTCATACCCGCTGGCATTTTAACCATTAATAAAGAATGAGATACCGATCTATTAGCTTTGACAGGCACTTTTACAGTTTGCACCTACAAACGCGTTGCGGTTCGACGGCGTCTTTACTATGTCATTCTGCCGTGTTGCGACCATTTTGCCATGTCTTGACTCTACACATCAACGTCTGGAGACTATCACTGTGTTAGTCAAAAGCGTCGTTTTAAACGGAGAATAACGCGTATAGTATCGGTGTGTATTACAAAATCAAAAACCAACCCCTGCGGGGATCAACAGGCAGACGTACGAAGATGTCGCGATGTCTTGCATTATATTTCCATCTTAACACGTCAGAGAATTAGGCGGAATATTTTGCATAAAGCTAAAAAAATTATTGTGAGAGTATTGATGTCGGAACGTTTCATTTAACGTATGTTTTCAATAAGCAAAATAATTTGAAAAAATAGTGTTCCCCATTAGTGTGTTTCGGGCCGCACATAAAAGATTGGCGGGCCGCACATAAAAGATTGGCGGGCCGCACATAAGAGATTGGCGGGCCGCACATAAAAGATTGGCGGGCCGCACATAAAAGATTGGCGGGCCGCACATAAAAGATTGGCGGGCCGCAGGTTGAGTATGGCTGATCTAAGACTACCCTACCCTACCCTACCCTATGTATGCCACTGGTGCCGGCATTTGTTGCCTGAAAGAAACTCACTTATTAAAAACGCCCACGGTGACCTCTCCGGCCACAAAGCGCGTTGATGCTGCACGACAATGTCTCTCCGATCGCGGTCTGAAACGGCCCTGCTGAACCTGGGGCGCTTTGGTTCACAGAGCGCGACATCAGCTCCATACAGGAATCGCCGCTCCATGTAATTACGGGCCACATAGATGACTAGCGGTCCGCCAATCTATCCTGGTTAGATCTAATTAGAGGATTGCACTTGCAAAGTGACCTCAAATCAGCTTTGTCAGATAGTTGTCTGTCCGTACAATCCTTGCTGTTATGTATAGGACCTCGTTGGGATAGAACTTCGTGTTCTGTCCAATTCGTGACAAGTCCTTAGACATTGTCTCTCAAACACTCGAATCCTTTCCATCAAGCTGGCATTCCCATTGAACATTGCTGAGAACTACAACCAACGTGTAAATTCCATCGTGTTTCTCTCGAATCTTATCTAGGACAACCACCCCTGGAAAGAAGTGAACGAACAATTACGTCCCAAGCCATCTGTGTCTGTGGCTCTTGCCTCTGCGTGGATTAAAAAAAAAAAAAAACAACGGGACATCTGTACGACGATATTGACATAATAGGTAGATCGCAGCGAGATGTCAATGAGGCGTTTGCGAGTATTGAGATGGAGGCGGCGAAAATTGGTTTGGCGGTAAACGAGGGCAAAACTGAATATATGCTGTCATCAAAAAAGGACGCTAAACACCGAAGTCTCGGCCAGAACGTTTGTATAGGCAGATGTAAGTTCGAGGTAGTTAAGGACTTCGTCTACCTTGGCTCCGCAGTGACCTGGAACAACGTAATCAGTTCCGAAATCAAACGCAGAATCACTCTTGCCAATCGCTGTTTCTTTGGGCTCAGGAGGCTACTCAGTTGCCCTCTCCCGAATGACAAAGTTGACTCTATATAAGACCCTTATCATCCCGGTCCTGTTGTACGGCGCAGAAGCATGGACATTATCAAAAGCGGATGAGGAGGCCCTTGGTCGGTTCGAGAGAAAGATTTTGCGCGTGATTTTTGGGCCTATAAACGCAGACGGGGGATGGAGGAGAAGATTCAACCACGAACTTTACGGGCTGTACAGCGACATGAGCCTAGTCAGGCGTCTACGGATTCAACGCCTAAGATGGCTGGGCCATGTAGAGCGAATGGACACCACAGCTCCAGCCCGGAGAGTCTTTGAATCCAACCCCGAGGGACGAAGAAGCAGAGGACGGCCGCCGTTGAGATGGCGCACACAGGTGGAAGGGGACCTCGGCCAACTGGGTGTGCGGCAATGGAAAAGGCTAGCGAAAGATCGTGCTAGATGGAGGGGCATGTTTGTTGAGGCCCAGGTTCACCCCGAACTGTAGCGCCCACTAAGAAGAAGAAGAAGAAGAAGAAGCAGGTTACCTTCACCCTTGAATCGAGTAGGTTGCTATTAAACAGCCATCTTGTCAGACCCCTTGGCAGAGCAGCATTCGCACTTTTATCAAATTATAGATATTGACCCAGCCAGACCCCACTTCTATTTGCAAGGATTGAGCACCTTCGACTGCGCTTTCTGTTGTCCCTAGAGGCCCCAGGCAGCGGTGTTTTGAATAATATGGTCTCTGATTTCCGGAAGTTGATTTTCAACGCCCAGTTATGGCAAGTAATATACTTAAGTAATGTAATCATAAGAATTTATGAAGTTATCTGCGGAATGGCAGAACTCGAGATCAGAACGGAAATGCTTACGTAGTGTCTGTTCTCACGCTCGCGAACGATTCGCGAACGTGCAAACATGCACACAAGTGGAGTTAAATTCCAAGCGTCTCAGGTTGATCTGTTTTCCTGCTCTGCGTGCTGATGCTTCTCGTGGAGCATTAAAATAGTCAATTCTATCGCAGAACCAAAACGAACAACGTCGTTTTATTAGGGTTCCGTACCCAAAGGTAAAACGGAACCCTATTACTAAGACTTCGCTGTCCGTCCGTCCGTCCGTCTGTCACCAGGCTGTATCTCATGAACCGTGATAGTTAGACAGTTGAAATTTTTACAGATGATGTATTTCTGTTGCCGCTACCACGACAAATACTAAAAACAGAACAAAATGAATATTTAAGGGGGGCTCCCATACAACAGACATGATTTTCATCCAAAAAATCCCCTTGGTCACATACTGAACTAAGGTTAGTCGACAATATCCCACAACCAGTCGCAAACATCCCAGTTTTGATCTCTTTTGTGTCTTTGATGAATTAATCCTAGCTGCAAACCTTTTTCCCATATTTCCCATTATTGTTATTCACCTTTTCACATCGTTGCTGTCAAGTAAGATAATAAATTGATTTGAATTCAATGGACACTTTGATGCTCAACTATATCTCATCATGAAGATAGTACATACATAATCTCTTTCATATTTATATATACATATGGTACGGAACCCTTCGTGCGCGAGTCCAACTCGCACTTGGCCGGTTTTTTATAATTGGCGCAGTCGCTACGATAAGTGTGAAAAACCCCAAAAAAAAACAAGAAAGTTAAATTAAGGCCCGGTGCACAAATGCGGTTTTTTGACGCACGGTGACGCTGCGGTGACTCAATTATTCAGTGCACACATGCGGGATTTTCTCGCAGGTCTCAATCTGCAGTTGGCGTTCGACTTTCAGCAATGGAGGATTACAAATAAAAACGAGTAATTTTCGCATACCTAGTGCATAAAAACTATGTTTTTAAAAAGAAAGGACGTTATTGGGTACATTCTTTTGTTGACCATCGGCTAAGAAAAGGATTATTCCATAGAGAGAAAATTCTGAAATTGTTTTTAACTCTTTTCGAATGAGGGTAAAATATTTTGATGAGTTGGCAGTTAAAGTTTCACCAAAAATCAGGTCTTAGGATACACATATGAAATTGTCCATATCTTTCTCCTCTTTCTAAACGGGACTAAGGTTGTCTTATTTGGGTTAATCGACAAACCCTCTCTGCCACAGCAGTCAGAGATAAACTGAAGCGCGATCTGCATGCGCTCACAGGCAGCAGTTTCGCACTTGCCCGTAGCAATGACTATTAGGTCATCAGCATATCCGATGACCTCGTAGCCACAACTGGTTATCTTGCGTAGTAGGTCATCGATGACTATCGACCAGAGAAGGGGTGAAAGGAATCCTCCTTGTGGACGCCCTTTAGCCGCCGATACTGTCATTGAGACCTTCCGCATGGGGCTGATATAATACGGCTATTTAGCATTGCTCTAATCCAGTGATTAATGGGATGGTATACACCCCTGCAGGACAGGGCAGTGGTGATCGAATCATAGCCAGTATTATCAAAGACCCCCTCTATATCGAGGAAGACGCAAATTCCGATCTCCTTGTGTGTGAAACTATTTTCAACGCGCGTCCCAACGTGGTGTAGCGCATTCGCAGTAGATAGTTCTTTCCGATATGCAAACTGATTGGAATGCAGTGGTATCTGATTCTTCAGGATACCTCTAACATGGAGCTATATCAGTTTTTCCATTTTTTTTTTTTTTTAGAAGGAACGATGACAAACTAATAGGGCGATAGAATTTAGGTTGTTCACTTGGCTTTCCAATCTTGGGGATGAAGACATGATTGACCTCGCTCCAGATTTGGGAACTATCAGTGGTGATAAGATATTTTTTTATCACAAATGTTTGACTTTTTTATTAAATTGAAATTAATACGCGGTAAAATGACGCATGTGTGTACTGCACAATACAAAACAATGTACTGGAAGACGCAACTGCGTTTGCGGTGACGCTGCGGTCCCGCAGAAACTTGCGAGTCTTTTTACCCGCAAGAATAACGCACGGTGACGCAGCGTCACCGCAAGTGCGTGTGCACCACTCAATTTATTTGTGAGTACTGTAAGACGCAAATGCGGTGCCGCAGCGTCACCATGCGTCGAAAAACCGCATGTGTGCACCGGGCCTAAGCAAGAAAAAATTAATCAGTGTCACTGGTATGGATCATCTAAAAGTGCTGTAAGTACCTGACAAGTGATCCTTTATATATTTCCCATCTAATCACCCTTTTAATTATCAAATCCCAATTATCAATAAAATAGGAAAAAGACGCAAACTAACAAAAAGAAAAGTAATACGTCGGTGCAACAATTCTTGAAAGTTCATGGCGACACCATCCCCGAATTCGATGGTGATGTGAACGAACTTAATTTGTTCATTGAAGCAATCGATTCGATAGATCAATATTTTTTTGATACAACGAAACGCTTATTCGGATGCGGATTTGTTATTCAAGGCAGACTCAGGAAAAACGTCGCGTCCAACATGTTAGCGAACGCCTCATAACTATCCGCATCAAGGCCAATCTCGGCAATATAAAGATAATATGTGTCCACCCCCCACAGAGGAGAAAGATGACCGGGATAAAGACGACTTCTATGATCTCCTAGGCAGAACAAATGCCCAATGTCCCAGCTATGACACCAAAATCGTTCTAGGAGATTTCAATGCGATGCTGGGTAAGGAAGCTATCTTTGAACGAGTCATTGGAAAGCACAGCCTATACAATACCACGTCAGAAAATGGACTTAGGCTAGTGGATTTTATGGCGGGACATAATCTAGTAGTAGCAAGTACACGATTCCCACACCTCAACATCCATAAGGGAACCTGGCAGTCTTTCGATCAATCGACAATCAATCAAATTGATCACGTTGCGATCGACGGCAGACACTCCTCCAGCATCCTAGATGTCCGAACCTTTCGAGGAGCCAACATCGATTCGGATCATTACCTTGTTGCAGCCAAGGTACGGATGCGAATTTCCCGGAATCAACGGAGTCGAGTAAGAACACCAAAATTTAACGCCGGAAAGTTGCAATCGCAGGAGACCGCCAGGACCTTCGCCGATCAAGTCTCCCTCAAGAACCATAGAACAGCAATGGAGTCGTTGTCAGAACGCCATCAGAGAGGTCGCCTCAGACGTACTCGGTTTCACGCCACCACTTTCGAGAAACCCCTGGTTTGATGACGAATGTAGACAGGCCCATGTTGCGAAACAGAATGCATGCATGGCTACATTGCACCGACGGACGAGAGCCGCACGCGAGCTCTATGAACAGAAAAGGAGGGAGGAGCATGCGCTTCTGAGAAGGAAAAAGAAAGAGGACGAGAAGCGGGAGATCGAGGAGATGGAGAGATGTAACTGCAGGAACGACGTTCGAAAATTGTACCAGAAAGTAAAACGAACATGTCAAGGCTATAAAGCCAGAGCAGAAGCCTGTTGGGATGAGCACGGACAACTACTAGTGGAGTCACAATCGATGCTGAGATTGTGGAAGGACCACTTCTGCAGACTGCAGAACGGCGATGATAGTCAAAATGCCGCCGTCAGGCAGAGCGAACCATTCACAATGGACGAAGACGAAGGAGAATCCCGTCCACCCGACCTAGACGTTGTTAAGATAGCGATATCGAAACTTAAGTCTTATAACGCTGCTGGAGCAGACGGACTCCCCGCGGAGCTGTTTAAAGCAGCTGGCGGTGAGCTGGTCAGGAACATGCACCAACTCATCTGCAAGATATGGTCGGAAGAACGCATGCCCGATGAATGGAATCTCAGTATCGTTTGCCCGGTCCATAAGAAGTGTAAGTGCCTGAAACCGTTCGTGGACAATCTGATAGATTCCTACCAGTGTGGTAGGAAAATCCACGATAGACCAAATATTTACACTACGGCAGATATTGGATGAATTCCAGGTCGACACGCACCATCTTTTTGTCGACTTTAAAACCGCATATGACAGCGTTTATAGAGACGAGCTATACAGAGCCATGACTTGTCTTAACATTCCTGCCAAACTCGTCAGACTGTGCAGGATGACTATGGAGAACTCTCGCTGGTCCATTATGGTCGGAGGTGAACTAACCGACCCCTTCGATGTTAAAAAAGGTTTCTTAAAAATATCGTGCGGGACTCTGCGGCCAATACAAGAGGTACGATCTACTTCAAGTCTACACAACTGCTTGCCTACGCACATGACATTGACGTTATTGGACGGACAAAGCGACACGTCAATGAGGCTTTCGCAAACATTGAAGCAGAAGTGGCTAAAGTGGGTCTAAGGCTAAATGGGGACAAGACCAATTATATGCTGTCATCAAAGAAAGACGCGCAACACCGACGTCTTGGTCAGAACGTCACCTTCGGCAGCTATAGTTTTGAAGTAGTCAAGGACTTCGTCTACTTTGGCTCGATAGTGACAAGCAGTAACGACACCAGCGCTGAGATAAAACGCAGAATAACTCTTGCCAATCGCTGCTTATCTGGGCTCAGGAGGCAACTGAGTAGTAGAGCCCTCCCTCGAAAAACTAAGGTATCCCTCTACAAAACTTTAATCATCCCGTTCCTCCTCTACGGCGCTGAGGCTTGGACTTTATCACAAGCGGATGAAAAGGCTCTTGGGCGCTTCGAGGGGAAAATTCTGCGTGCAATCTTTGGTTCCGTTTGTATACGGATTTTACAGCGGCATCGGCCTAGTTAAACGTCTTCGGGTCCAACGTCTAAGATGGCTGGGCCATATGTAGCGAATGGACTACATCGCTCCGGTCCGAAGAGTCTTCGACACCAACCCCGAGGGAGGCTAGTGCTACCATTAGCTATACGGCACTGCGACCTTTGCAGATCTATTGTGCCTGCTAGCCGATTAGCCGAGTAGCCTCTCCACTTCTATAATGAAGGTGAGTATGCTTCCCGTAGGAGCCAGGGTGATCCGCTCAAGAGTCATAACTTCACTGAGAAGGATACGCTTCGTAAGATGGCAGAGAGCAGCACACTCACACAGTATGTGTTCTGCCGTCTCCTCGTCCTCAAGACAGAGCCGACACTCAGTTTCAGACGAGAGGCTAATTTTGTTTAGATGGTATCTCAGACCGCAGTGTCCCGTTAGATAGCTGACTAGTCTTCTGATATCCACCCTATTGAGTTTGAGTATGTCAATAGGGTGTTTGTTCAGGGGTCGTTTAGATTGACGGAGTCCCCGAACGCTGTTTCAAAAGAACAGGAGTTGCAATTTTTCCCACTTGTCTGAGAAGTAATTTATCTTAGACCCGGGAATGCCACAGAATGGTTCCGGACCTATATATTTGTCGCTGGAACCTTTACTAGCAAGTTGGTCGGCAATTTCATTGCCCTTGATACCTTTATGTCCTGGCACCCACCAAAGTTTAACAGTGTTTCTTTTGGCGAGGTCTTTTAGGGCGTCATGGCATTCCTTGACGGTTTTTGAGTTCGTGCTGTATGAATCCAGCGCTTTAAGCGCTGCTTGGCTATCAGAGAGTATGTTGATGGTCACCTCTCTGATGCCAGTCCCGAGATTTAGATTGACGCATGTTAGGATGGCATGCTGCTCTGCTGGGGCTTATTCCCAGGGCCTTCGAGATTTTGCGTTTTGGTCCAAAGATGCCGGCGCCAACACCGGAAGCCAACTTGGAGCCATCCGTGTACCACCTAAGGCCTTTGACATTTAGCAGGGAATCACTGTTTTCCCATGCTGAGCGGTTTGGGATCAGTATCTCAAATCTCCTGTCAAAGGTGAAGGTGTGTGGCAATGCGTCCGAGACTGTAGTAATCATATCCAGCTCGGGAAGTTGTTGTAATATGGACATGTGGCCTGCGGGTCTACATGGCATATTTGTTCCCGAGCAGAGAATTCTGATTGCACGACGTAATGCCAACTTTTTGATAAAAAGGTGCAGTGAAGTGAGTCCAATGAGTGCTTCTTGGGCTGCCGTGGGGCAGGTTGGCATAGCGCCTGTGATGCCGAGACACGCTAGTCTCTGAAGGCGTTGAAGCTTAACAATTGTATTTTTTTGCTCAACTTTTGTCCACCATACGGTGGACCCGGAGGTGACGATAGGTCTTACTATCGCGGTGTATAGCCAGTGGACTACCTTAGGTTTAAGTCCCCAGGTTTTACTGTAGGTTCGTCGACAGGCCCACATGGCCTTAGTCGCTTTCATGAGTTTATTTCTCATATTGGAATTCCAATTGAGTCTACGGTCTAGGTCAATACCTAGATACTTTACTTCCTCTGAAAATCCTATGCGTGTGCCAATTGGTAGGATTGAGCAGGGTTGTACCTTTCTCCTCTTTGTAGTAAGACCTATTCTAGTCTATGGCTCGGTTGTCTGGTGGAAGGCGCTTGAGAAAAAGTGTCATCTTCAGAGTGTGTCAAAGGTTCAAAGGGCGGGCAGTCTGGCGGTGACGGGATCTATGAAGTCCACACCAACGGCGGCTCTTGAAGTCATGCTGAACCTCCCACCCCTGGACATGTACTGCGAGAGCGCCGCAACCAGAACTGCGCTAAGACTACAGGAATCCGGTCTCTGGAAAAGGAGTCCTCACGGACATGCATCAGTCTTGGATCGATGGGCCGTCTCGAGATTCAGAACTGTAACGGACTATGTCACCCGACTTCCTTCCTGGGAGAGGAGATTCTCTATTAGAATTCCCTCCAGGAAGGAATGGACCGGTGATTTGGTACGCACGAAAAGTGAACTGGCATTCTACATCGACTGATCCAAAATGGATGTTGGCACAGGTGCCGGAGTCTTCTTTGAGTCTCGGGATATGCATCGCTCCTATAGGCTCGATGATGGATGTAGTGTCTTCCAAGCTGAGGTCTTCGCTATCAGCAAAGAGAATATCTCAGGAAAAAGGATCAGCGTCTATGTTGACAGCCAGGCAGCCATTAAGGCCCTCCAGGTAGCATGGATAAGATCCAAACTCGTCAAACTCTGCAAGGAGAAGTTAGATATCCAATGTAAATGAGGTAACCCTTTGCTGGGTACCTGGTCATATGAATATCTCCGGAAACGAGAGCGCGGACGAGCTGGCTAGAGTGGGATCAAGTGCTAACATTGCGCAGATCTCAGCTGAGGCCAAAGCACCACTCAGTGCGCTCTACAGGGAGATAGAGACGGAGCTATCGACTTGGCCCGTCCATAATAAGAAAAGAACGGAAAATCTGCTGCAGTTCAATCGTGGGAATATTCGACTGGCAGTCGGTGCCCTCACCGGGCACTGTATGCTATCCTACCATGCAGCTCGACTAGGCCAGCCCTACAATGACTTCTGCAGAAGCTGCAGGGACGAAGAGGAAATTGAATCCATTCGTCACCTGCTGTGCGAATGTCCGGCGCTAGTCCAAAAAAAGAATATATTCCTAGGAAGATACTTCCTTTCGGGACTAGAAGAGGTAGGTAATATTGGGCTGAACAGAATACTGGGATTTTTATCCTCGTCTGGCTGGTTAAGCTCGGCGGTAAATGGATAGGTATCAACGGGTTAAACCAGTCAAGTGGGCACAGTGGACTCAACGTAGTCTACGTGAGCCTTGACTTTCCGTCAATAGGGCATCCATATACCTAACCTAACCTTCTCCTCTTTGTAAATGGGACTTAGATTGTCTTATTTGGGTTAATAGATAAACCCTCTCTGCCACACCAGTCAGAGATAAGTTGGAGCGCAAGCTGCATGCGCTCACAGGAAGTGATCTCGCACTTGCCCGTAACAATGTCTACTAGGTCATCAGCATATCCGATGACCTCGTATCCCCAAGTGGTTAGCTTGCATAGTAGATCGTCGATGACTATCGACCAAAGCAGTGGTAAGAGGACTCCCCTTTGTGGGCATCCTCTAACCGCCGATACTGTCACTGAGACTTCTCCGCATGTGGCTGGAGGCCCAGGTTCACCCCGAACTGTAGCGCCATCTAAGTAAGTACAGTAATATGCTGTGAGTGTTATGCCTTCATCAGTATGTTTGATTACTTCTCATTCACAACAGCTGTGTTGCATAATTCTCTTTTTCGTATAGAAATTGTTTTTCTTGGCTATGAACTACATAGCCTACTATAGACCTTCCGCTCGACGGTCGGTGATGTTTACCACTGCACCACAGCTACGAGTTTAATCTACTGTTAGTCGAAAGGTCTAAGGTCTAAGTCAGGACCTCTAGGTCTCTAGGTCTGCCTGCGACCACGGTAAATTCCTACATTAACGATTGTGTATTTAATACACACAACCGTAGATGAAGGGATTGTCCGGGTTGCAGGATGACTAAGCGCATATGCCCTGATGTCTGCAAAAAATCTGCAGCATTCCCCCTGTCTTTAAGGAGAGTCGACAGCAGAAGGCTTGTGGGAGTTATCACGGGCCATTACACTTTTGCCAAGCATCTCTACGTGCTCGGCATCAGTGAGAGCCTTGGAGCCAACGTGGTGTGTGCCGAATCCCTTAGCTCTACATCACTAAAGCTTCTTCAAACGGGGAAAATACAGTAATGTAAGGTGTCTATCTGGAGTACAATGGACCAGTGTTTGCGTCTGAGTGCTCCAGCGGATAGCAGAAGCCGCCAGCAAAAAAAAAAAAAGAGAAAGTCAGGACATTCCTCCGTACTCTATCGTATTGGTATCTTTTGATAGCATTAAATGTCTTAACATCACAGTTACATATTATTCTATTATTCTAGTTAACAGCTCAAATAAGTGACTATTCAATTACATCAGCAAGCACATACTACTAGTTATCACACTGCACTCTTTGCTGCTTCCACGTCTTGTTCAACAGGTTTTTCTTTAGTAAATTTTTGATTCCGATAGTTGATATAATTACTGCCTTGCGATCATGCATAGCGGTCTACTACTACCAAACCGAATTTAAAAAAATCAAACAAGCTTCAGTTGCACTTCACATGCTATAAGCTTACACTAGAAGTTAGTCTCAAGGGCAAGAGCTTATGCTTTGATTTACTCTTCGACTTATGTGTGCAATAATTGGCACCGAGGTGATGAAACTGTTTGACAATTTCAGTACATACTGTAGATACACTGTTTCCAAGTGTCGTAATTCAGTTTGCGTAATTTAATCCACGAGTTGTCGGAAAAGTCACAGCTGTGTGCCGCATTCCTCATGTTTAACTGATTATAAAAAAGGCAAGAAAGATAAGTGAAAATGGAGTAATGAAGAGGAACAGGTTCTGAGATATGAAACGACTGTCGTAAGACCCAGTGTTACCTCAGTTGGATAAAGTAAAAAGCTTCAATACCCTTATGAGCGGTATTGGTAAATCTCGTAACACTTGCGAATAAGGAATTGATTTAAATGGCGATTTTGGGGGCAAGGGAAATAATTCAATAAGGAAATGATTTAGAAAAACAAATGAAATCCAAAAGATGCATTCTAAATCCAGTAAAACCGAATGGCATAACTAAATATCTAAAATCTCTGAGTCATAAATGCGTTTGGCGAATACTAATAGCGCTTTGCCTCATTTATTCTAGACACTCTCGTCTAAATAGCATTGTAGTCTGCATTTAATGACGAGAAGCTTTCAGTGGAATCGCCAAAAATCGCCCTGTCCGTCTATGTCTGTTCTCAGTCGCTGGCAGTGAGAAACGAGTTCTTTCTTCTCAAGAGTCAAAGTAACTCACGTTGCTCATGTTAGGTACTTTATCTGCATTAGCAGAACAAGTTTATCTAATGTTTATTGGTTTTCTTTCCTTGTTTTTAGGTTTAGGAGTGATCAGGTTATGACTTGGTTTTGTTTGTTTACTCCACGTTCGGACCGATTTTTTCAAATTTAATTCCAAATATCTAAGAATAGTCCACTAGCGCTAGAGGTACCAGTACTCTCCCTCCAGATTTTCCTGTTTCTCGAAAAAACAAGTTTAAGTAAGTGACATGTAGTGTTACAGAATGGGGCAGACAACCTCAACAAACTAGATATTGTAGAACAAATGCCGAAGTTGTTTACCATTCTTCAAAAAGGGCATCACACTGGACATGATCCTTACTTACCATCCGAACAAGTACAACATTGACGTATTATCGCATCTTGGCTCGTCCGACTTCTTCCTCTTCTTCTTAATGGGCGCTACTGTTCGGGATGAACATGGGCCTCAACCAACATGCCCCTCCAACTAGCACGATCTTTTGCTAGCCTTTTCCATTGCCGCACACCCAGTTGGCTGAGGTCCCCTTCCACTGTGTGCGCCATCTTAAGTGCGGCCGTCCTCTGCTTCTTCGTCCCTCGGGGTTGCATCCAAAGACTCTCCGGACTGTAGCTGTGGTGTCCATTCACTCTACATGGCCCAGCCATCTTAGGCTGAATCTTTTCCTCCATCCCCCGTCTGCGTTTATAGGCCCGAAAATCACGCGCAAAATCTTTCTCTCGAACCGACCAAGGGCCTCCTCATCCGCTTTTGATAGTGTCAAAACCGGGATGATAAGGGTTTTATATAAAGTCAACATTGTCGTTCGGGAGAGGGCTCTATTACTCAGTTGCCTCCTGAGCCCAAAGAAACAGCGAATGGCAAGAGTGATTCTGCGTTTGATTTCGGAACTGATGTCGTTGTTACAGTTCCTTGTCGGGCCAAGGCAGACGAAGTCCTTAACTACCTCGAACTTGTATCTGTCAATACAAACGTTCTGGCCAAGACGTCGGTGGTGAGCGTCCTTTTTTGATGGCAGCATATATTTCATTTTGCCCTCGTTTACCGCCAGACCAACTTTCGCCGCCTCGATCTCAATACTCGCAAACACCTCATTGACATCTCGCTGTGATCTATCTATTATGTCAATATTGTCGGCGTATACAAGGAGTTGCGAGGATTTGAAATAGATTGTGCCTCTTGCATGGGCCAGTAATTTTTGCATAAACATTTCCAAAATGATGTTGAAGAAATCACACGACAGCGCATCGCCCTGCCTAAATCCTTTTTTGACATCAAAACTATCGGTAAGGTGTTCACCGATTCGGTTGGAGCAGCGAGCATTCTCCAAAGTCCTCCTGCATAGTCTGACGAGTTTAGCAGGTATGTCAAAGGGAGACAGCGTTGTATAGCTCATCTCTAATTACGCTCCCGTATGCCGCTTTGAAGTCGACAAATAGGTGGTGAGTGTCGACTTGAAATTCATTAGTTTTTTCCAGGATCTGCCGTAGTGTGAAGATTTGGTCGATGGTGGACTCCGTACTGATAAAGACCTTCAGGCATTCAAACAAAACGGCAGAGAAGATTTTGTAGGTAAGAAGATTTGTTCCTCTATAATTGGCGCAGTCCGAGGGGTCTCCTTTCTTGTGGATCGGGAATACGATGCTGAGACACCATTCCTCGGGCATGCTTTCCTCTGACCCTATCTTACAGACGACCTGGTGCATGCTCCAGGTCATCCCCAGCTGCCTTGAAGAGTTCAGCAGACAGTCCGTCTGCGCCTGCAGCTTTATTCGACTTGAGCTTCGATACAGCAATCTTAACTTCGTCGAAGTCAAGGGGACAGGATTCTTTGTGGTCTTCGTCGATTAGAAATGGATCATTCTGCCTGACAGCGGTATATTGACTAACATCGCCGTTATACAGTCTGCAGAAGTGGTTTTTCCATATTCTCAGCATCGACTGCGATTCTACTTCTAGGTGTCCGTTCTCATCCCTGCAGGCTTCCGATGTGGCTTTATAACCTTGGCATGTTCGCTTTATCTGTTGATAAAACTTTCGAACGTCACGCCTGCAGTAACACCTCTCCAAATCCTCAATCGTGCACTTCTCGTGTTCTTTCTTATTTCTTCTGAGAAGCCTATGCTCCTCCCTTCTTTTTAACTCGTAGAGCTCACGAGCTGCTCTTGTTCTTTTATGCAGCGTGGCCTTATATGCATCCTACTTCGCTGTGTGAATCCTCCTGCACTCGTCATCGAACCAGGTGTTTCTTCGTGGTGGAGCATTGAAACCCAAAACTTCACTCACTCACTCCTGTGTCTGGCTACAGTCTATAAAACTGTTTGGCCTTAATTCAGCACTAAGACCTCATTGCAATTGCCAGATAGATTTCAAAATCGCGCGATAAAACTGACGGCAATCAAAGTCTCCTTTAGTTTCAGGGACATAACGCTCAAAAATCTCTAAGTATCCGAATTGAGTTAAGTTCTCTTCAATTATATGAAGAGGACCAACTCCATACCAAAATGGAACAAATAATCTCCATACTCTTTATAGGAACACAAAAAGGATGTGTCTTCTCGACAATCTAGTATTCTTTATTCTAAAGGAATAAGCTACGTAGCTATACTTCAAATCCTAGGTTTCGCAATTTCGGAGAATTTGATTTGATCACTGATGAACGTTTTGATCCGTGCGTCAAACAGAGCAAAGAGGTTGATCGCGTTTCACGTGACAAACACCAGCTTCGGTCTTTGTCCCTGTTCCGCTTAAGTTGACACACAGCCACCGAGTCGCCTCCCCTGCATTGCTGTCCTGGCAACCGCCAGGCAGTGAACCAATGTGTACAGCTACCCGACCCCCTTGTTGGGGGTTGTGCTTAGAGGTAACATCACCATCACGTAAAAAATAAATTGTTGCAAAGCAACCACAAGCCTCGGATACGGACGGATACAAAGCTGACGACCCCTGCAAACGCACTCCAAGAAGCGCGATGTATGAATCAGGCAAAAGGCGGATTGGTCATTCGAGGAAGACTCCGACAAAAGATCTTATGCTTTCAGGACTCAAGCGAACGCCCCGTAACAATCCGCATCAAAAGCTAAATTCGGGAAAATTTGCTTGATATGCGTTCACGCCCCAATCGACGAAAAGGACGATACTTAAATGCGAAACTGGGCAAAAAGGACATATTTGAGTCGATCGCGGGGAAACATATCCTACACGACAACACGTCTGAAGACGAACGTTGGCTAGCTAGCACACGATTTCCGCATCTCAACATCTACACAGGAACCTGGTGATCACCTGATCAGTTTACCAAGCAGATTGATCACATTGCGACCGACTCCAGACACTGATCCAGCATCTCAGATGTACGAACTGTCCGAGGAGTCAACATCGACTCGGATCATTACCTTCTTGTATCCAACATACGAATGAAGATATCAAGGATGCCACGGAGTCGAGCTGGACAACGAATGTTTGACATCGGAAACAATCGCAGAAGACCGCTAGAATGTTTGCCGATCGAGTTTCCCTCAATCCGATGACACCGAGACAATCCCCAGAACGCTAACCGTCAGAGACGCTAACTCTGATGTGTTGAGTTTCAAAGCCAACGCCAGCTAGAAACCCCTGGTTTGATGAGCAATGTGAGCAAGCCCATGAAGCAATACAAACTGCCTACAAAGCCGTGCTACAAGAGCTGCTCGTAAACAGTACGAGCAGAAAAGGAGATAGGAACACACGATTTTAAGGAAGAAACAAAGAGAGCATGGAAAGTTTGCGATCGAGGAGATGGAGAAGGCTATAAAGGCAGAGTAGAAATCTGTAGGAATGAGAATATGGTAGGAACACTTCTGTAGACTGTTTAACGGTCCTAAATGAAATTAAGGTGGTTATTTCTAAGCATGTGATTAATAAAGCCGCGGGCGCAGACGACCTATCTGCCAAACTATTCAAAGCAGTTGGAAGTGAGCTGGAAAGGTGCATGCACCAACTCATCTGTAAAATAAGGTCGGAGGAAAGCATGCTCGACGAATGGAATCTCAGCATCGTTCGCCCAGTCCACAAGAAAGGAGACCCATATAACTGCGCCAACTACAGGGGAATAAGTTTCCTTTATATCGCACACAAGATCTTCTCTGTCGTACTGTGTGAACGCTTGAAACCCTTTGTGGATAATCTGTTCTTATCAGTGTGGTTTCAGGTCAGAAAAATCCACAATAGACTAAATATTCCCACTGCGGCAGACCTTGGAGAAGACCCAAGAATACCATTTCGTCGATTTCAAGGCGGCGTATGACAGTGTGCATAGAGACAGTCTGCCAAACTCGTCAGATTGTGCAGGATGATAATGGAGAACTCTCGCTGCTCCATTAAGGTTGGTAGTGAATTGATCGAGACCATTGATGTTAAAAAAGGATTTAGGCGCAAAAGATCATACGAGACGCGCTGGCCAACACAAGTGGTATGATCGGTATGATCTATTTCAAGTCTTGCTTGCATACGCGGATTACATTGACGTAATTGGACGAACACAACGAGACCTTATTAAGGCGTTCGAAAGCATTGAAGCAGAGGCGGCTAAAATGGGTCTTTTGATTAACGTGGGTAAAACGAAATATATGCTCTCAACCAAAAAAAGGCCAGAACGTGCCAACTACGCAGCTACGACCTCGAAGTGGTTGAGGACTTCGTCTACCTTCGCTCACTACAAACCAGCGACAACAACACCAGCGCTTGGATCAAACGCAGAATTACTCTTTCCAACCGCTGCTTCTTTCGTCGAAGAGGCAATTGCGAAGTAGAGCCCTCTCTCGAAAGACCTAGGTAAGCCTTAATCATCCCGATCCTCCCCTATGGCTCAGAGCAAAGGACTTTAACGAAATCGCATGAGGAGGCCCTTAGTCGTTTCGAGCAAATATGCGCATCTCTTTCAAGCAGAGATGTGGGACATCTCGATGGCTATGCGGTATGTTTTGAAGGACAGGTGGTAGCTTTCGGATAGATAAGTATAAATCCATATTCGAAAATGGCTTTATTGTTTCTCAAAATATCTCAATGAAAAACAATTGAGGTCCCTCCAAAAAATGTGGTTTGAACACATTAACCATTTCCTGATCTGGTAGAGGGTCAAGCAGACGCAGAGCAGGTGCTGAATGGATGTGTCTTCCTGCAGAAGTCGTTCGAAACTTGCCCTATTCTTTGCAGTCATGCAGCCAATAAGACAGTGGCCGGTGATGACACCAACGATTTTATTGACCTCGGTTCGTTTTAAGAAGATTAGTCCCGTGGTTCGGTGTCGGCCAAGTCGTAGACAGATTGCCCTTGGGTCCATCTCAGGTTCGTTTCGGCCGTGGCCGGACTCGTTAATTTTAGCTAAATGGCTGCTAGTACCATGTTTGTTTGTGGTGTCTTTCCTTGTCTGGCGAGCATGCCAGCCCTTTTATTTCCTGAAATGTTGCTGTGTCCTAGTATCCACAATATTTCTTCTTCTTTGGTAACCTTACAGCCCATGAAGGACCAGAGCCAAGCTTCTCTCAATCAAAGGGTCCTACAGTATAATGCCGATTCCGTTCCTCCCGCCGAGGAGGAACACCGCGAAAGAAACATTCGGTGGCGTTGATGTTATCGGGATCCGACATCGCTCAGGGTCCAACACACTAACCACTGCACCACGGCGGCCTCATCCATAATAGTTAGTAGTAGTAATAGTTAATAGCGGCAGTCGAGGCTTGTTTTTGATGTTTAAGCATAAGACTTCAGCGATTTCAGGAGAGTTTGGCCAAAGCTGCCTTTATTACTAACAGCTCCACCTGGACGACGCCGAAATAGTTCGGTAGCTTTAGAGCCCGACTGAGGTTTAATTGTTTACAGAAGACTCCGCTACCCACCCTATCATTCGTTTTTGACCCATCTGTGTAAAATTCACGCAGCCCCTACAGGGTCGCGTTTGTCAGGTCCAGTTTTGCCTTTCTGGCAGTTGAAGTTTATAGTGAGTTCAATGTGGTCGGAGTTTTCTGCAGAATTATCCTGTCGTTCACGATAGAGGAGTGGCCAGTAAAATAGCCCATCCGTTTTGAGCTGGCGTTTAGCATGGCTACCATGTAGGAAGCTAGCTGTTTACCATGGATGTATGTATGTATGTTGGCGTTACAGTCCATGAAGAACCTGAGCCGAGCTTCTCTCAATCACCCATGTTGTGTGTGATTTCATTTTCCCATAGGTGAAAGGGACCTACAGTTTATTGCCGGTTTCGAACGGCAAATTTCGAGAAGCTTTTCATGACAATTTTACTACAGGGGATTTTGTCAGAAACCCGCTGAGGAGAAACACCGTGAAAAACACGTTCGATGACATGGCTGTGTCGGGATTCGATCCCGTGTCATCGGCGTCAGAGGCCAACACACTACCCACTGCGCCACGGTGCTTTCGTTTACCATGGATATCGACTGGAATTATGTGGAGTAGAATCTTAAGCGCCGCCGTTGATGTCGACATACTAACCTCTGTATTTTATCGATTTATTCATGGTATGTTGTTTTGTCCAGCGCAGTCCACCAGACTACCACACCATACATTAGAATAAGTCTAACGACTGTGATATGCAACCATAGGGTTAGCTTGGGCTTGAAGCCCCATTTTTTCCTTATGGCTCTCTTGCAAATACATGGAGCTATGGTTGCCTTCCTTGCTCGTTCGCTAGTGTTGTCTTCCCAGGTTAATTTCCTGTCTAGTATAATGCCACTAGGAGAGTAGGTTAGCCTGGTGCTGGGTAGAGTGATTGAACATACATAGATATGGTCGGGATCTTATGTTTTCTAGTGAAGAGCACAACTTATGTCTTTTGGAGGTTTATCCCAAGTCCATTATTTTGTGCCCACTTGCGCAGTATGGAGAATGCCATAGCTCCATACTGTAGTTGCAAACTAAGCTCAATTTGCCCGATTTGCTTTTCAAAATAATTCCTTTTAGCTCTATACGCCAATCGAAACGTTCTCCAAAAGTGATGTTTCAAAAAGTTCTCGAAATAGACTAGTTTTAGAGCGAAAACCTTCTCGTTTGGCATGACCTTTGCCACTGAGCCATTTCGTTATTATTTCGACGGCACAATGCAGATGCAATGAGGTATTAGATAAACCGAACCAGTAATTAGGGCTTTTTGTAGCATTCTTGGCCACCCCAAATATGTGGTCATTCCACCTAACATTGCTAGTGGAACACATACACAGGATGAAAAGCCTTCCATTCTAAGATGCAAGGGCCATTCATGGAGCATTGAAAGCATTCAACTGCTGTCGACATCGGAATTTAATGAACTTAACATACACTGAGGGCGCCGTGGCGCAGTGGTTAGTGTGTTGGACTCTGACGCACGATGAGAGAGTTCGGATCCCGATAACACCAACGCCATCGAATGTTTATTTCGCGGCGTCCCTCCTCGGCGGGGTACTGGCGAAACCCCCTGTAGTATACTTGCCATGAAAAAGTTTCTCGATTCACGCCGTTCGGAATCGGCATTAAACTGTAGGTCCCTTTCACCCGTGTGAAAAATAAATCACACACAACATGGGTGATTGAGAGGAGCTTGGCTCTGGTCCTTCTTGGGCTGTAACGCCACCAAAGAAGAAGAAGAACATACTCTGGCGCTCACTATTTACAGCTGAAAGACAGGATCGTAAGGTAGTGGACGAATATGTGATGCTGAAAGCACCCTAAATGAGAAAGAATATCGGAGACAAAACGGAGCCCTGGAGAACATCAGAATTTAAAAATTGGATTTCAGAGTTGAATCCAACCAAAACAACTTGAATTGAATGATTCGAAAGGCATTTTTTAATCCAATGAAGAAGAGACTCATCGATCCCAAGAGCACGCATTTTCGACAAACCGTGTCAAATGCTTTCGAAATATCCAGTGCAACTATTTCGCTTTCACCTGCTTAAAGAAGCGGCCGATTCCATGTACAAATGCTTTTTTCCACCTACTTGGAAAGAGCCCAGAAGAGCGTAAAACCCTTGCAACTATAGGAGTACCAAAGTAGATTTGCCTCACGGTGGAAATGACGCGATCTAACAAGTTGGGAGATACAAGCTGGCTGTGAAGTTGGCAACAAAAAGGTAAGCTTTGTCTAAGGACGTGAGTATTTAATGTTTTTGACAAATGAAGAGGAACTTTTGTTGCCCTTAGTATTTTGGAGGATTTGATGCACAGCCTCCAGTTTCTGGTCGGAGGCTGAAAGCCCCATCAAAGAGGACTTCTATGATTTTTTGGACAACGCCTACGGAGCTTGTATGGAGTACGATATTAAAATCGTACTCGCAGCGACTTCCAACTCACGGACTTTTTGGCAGCTCGTAATGCGGTGATAAGTTGCACAAGATTTCCCCGTAAGCGAATCCACAGCAGCAACCTGACTATCTCCGGATGGTCGAACCGCCAACCAAATCGACAATGGGCTTATTGACGCAAGACACTCGTCAAACATCCTGGATGAGCGAACATTCAGAGAGGCAAATGTCGACTCTGACCACTTCCTCGTAGCAGCAAGATTCAGAGCTCGACTGTCTAATGTCAAAAAGCTGCACCAGCCCATCAGGCGGAGGTTCGACATTGGGCGCTCGAGCCCACCGGAGGTTGCCAGAGTCTACAGGGAGCAGCTGAGCGAAAGACTCTACGGTATGCCTACGTCGAGCACAAATGCCAATAATATGTGGCTGCATTGCCGCTCAGCCATTCAGGAAGTAGCCGAGAACACCTTAGGGTACCTACCACCCCCGACAAGAAACCCGTGGTATGATGGCGAGTGTGAACAGAAAAAGGCAGCAACCGACGAGGCTTACCAGGAGGTACTGCAGGGAAAAAAGGAAGCGTGAGAGGAATACCGAGTCAGAAAAAGGGAGGAGAAAAAACTACTGGAGGGGTCTAGGGACAAGCATAAAATACGGATCTTTTATAAGAAAGCAAAAAACCTTGCACGAGGCTTCAAGAAAGGCACCCAGGCTCTTCGAAACTTCGAGGGCAATCTTGTCAACGACCCGCAGGGAATTGTGAATGTATTTAAGCAGCATTTCCAGCAGCTGCTTAACGAGCATAACCATGAGAGCGCTGAAGTAGTCCTCCCACCCAGTATCGACCAAGTCAGCACATGATTCAAAAGCTGAAGAACAACAAGGCTGCAGGCTCAGGTGGCTTGGCTGGCAGTGATGTACTGGTAGAGAGCATGCACCAGATTATCTGTGGAATTCGGGAAGATGAAATCAGCTATATTTGCGCCATTCACAAAAAAGGCGATCCTACCTCTTGCAAGAACTATAGAGGTATATGTATCCCTGCTCTATGTCGCATATAAGATCTTGTCCAGCGTACTGTGTGGACGTCTTCCGGCTCAGCAAATCGACTATAGACCAAATATGGACCATAACAAATCCTGGAAAAGACCAGCAAGTTTCAAATCGATACAAAGCATCTCTTTATCTATTTTAAAGACGCATACCACAGCATTCATCGCAAAGAATTGTTTGATGCGATGGCGGAATTCGGGATCCCAGGAAAGCCTACGCGGCTATGTCGCACCTCGATAAAAAAATACGCGATGCACCGTGCGGTTCGGTTCTAGGACCTCTGAACCTTTTGAAACATGCACTGGATTTCGGCAAGGAAATGTACTGTCGTATGACTTCTTCAATTTGGCTCTGAAGCAGATAGTGCGACGGGCAGTCGTCAACAGGGGAGGCACTATCTTCTACAGGTCAGTCCAGCTGCTAGGATACGCGGATGATATTGACATCATCGGGCGGTCTCAGCGTGATATTGTGGAAGCTTTCACGGCGATTGAAGAGCAGGCGAAACGAGTTGGTCTTAAAGTCAACGAGTATAAGAGAAAGTACATGCTGTCAAGCGAAAACTGATCCATCGCTCACCATCTGGGACTAAATATAACGCGGTGGTTAAGGAGTTTGTCTATCTCGGAGCAAACGTAAACTCTACAAACGACACCACAGTGGAGACCCGGCATAGAATCGCTCTTGGCAACCGCTACTACTTAGGTTTGTCCAAACAACTTGGTCAAGACTCCTCACTAGAAGAACCAAAGTCATGCTTTATAAAAGGCTTATACTGCCAGTCTTGCTGTACGGAGCGGAAAGCTGGACGATGATCAGGATGACGGAGCTGGTTTTGGGTTCTTTTGAAAGAAAAATTCTGCGCCTTACCTTTGTTGAGGAAGGTGAGGAGGAGAAGACATAACCGCGAAATCTACGAGCTAACCAAAGATGTTGATATAGTCCGGAAGGCAAAGATCCGTCGACTACATTGGCTCGGGCACGGGCCAATGCTCCAGCTAAGAGGATTGTCGATTCCGAATCTCCTGGTTCGAGAAGAAAAGGAAGACCGAAGCTCCAGTATAATGACAAAGTAATCACGGATGTGAGACAACTTGGTCTTGATATGGATGGATCAAGGATGGAGGGCGGCTATAGCTCAGGCTCAGATCCTCCATGGATTGCCGGCTTAAGTAAGTAAATGTACTTGTGACTAGAGTTCTAGTTTAGTTTATTATAGGAGCACTTACTGTTGGGCTTGCTCACGCAACCTTATGGATGCTCTACCGTGTAGCATTTGATTCAACTAACGGGCAGCTAATATCACATATAAGTTGCTTTTGCAGAATACCACAAGCTCAATCTTACTCCTGATATTTGTTCAACACTCAGAATAGACATTGGTTTTGAAAAAATTTATTTAGAGCTACACACTCGTGCTCTAGTCTTGAGAATTTTTTAACGCTGTGCACCTTGTGCATTGAGCTCTTGTAATTCATACAAAATTAAATTTCTTATCGAGCATTTTCCAAGATACGTTTCAAAGCCACGGTATACAGCAACGTATATACATTTTCTCGGTTCCATCGTTAACGTGATTTCTTTCAGCTAAACTAGGCGTTTGTGCTTTGATTTGATTCCTTTTTTAATGCAAGAGCCCTCAGACTCACCTCCAGCTGTTGATCTTTCGACCAAATTACTTACGGAAAGCAATATATAAGTCGTTCACTAATGACCTCAAGATACTCGTTAGATAACAGAATGACAATGCCATTTGTATATTTTGTCATAGTGAAGTCATTGCTTCCAAGGATTGAACAAGTTTGTCGAAAATTAGAGGCCATATAAACGGTGACAAGACTCCATTTATAGTTAAACGCGTTATACTCAAGGCTAAGGCCTCATAACGTCCGCGAGACATTGTGCGAGCAGAAGGTAACAGGGAGAGGGAGAGGAGGTACCGATTGACATCGGTCTTAAATATCTGCATGTTGTATTGAGATGGAAGACCGAACGAGGTAGCCCGTTCCACATTCGTGTCTGTATTTGACAGTACGACCGACAAGGGGCTTCAAAGAGAATTCGTGAGCATTCCGGGAGAGAAATGTATCGGGGGAGAAGTTTTGAAGGGACGGCCTGATGAGTGAGTAAGTCTTCAGGTGACCATTTTTTATAACTTTTGCCGCGGATTGAACCACAGAACCGTGAACCCTAGGTTAAACCACACGACAGTGTTCTACAGGACGAAAAAATCGGTTGTTGTGACAGAAATATCGATTCTGTGCGTGAACTGATGTTGCAAGATCTTCAAATGAAGATCACGACAGGAAACAAATGATGGACCTATACACACGGACCTGAAACTAAGTAACGACCGACTGTATAGCTCTTTGGAGATTTTTTTTTTTTTAGAAACTCGCGCAGGTTCAAGAGTTTTTTTTTTTTTTTTTTTCTATATTCTCTTATGAGGTTTGTATACACACAACCAGAACGGAGTGCAGTGGTTTGGGTCGTTGATGTTCGTCAACTCTCAGGGGTGGTTGTCCTAGATAGGACAAGATCTGACAGAATTCCGCGTTGGTTATAGTCTGTAGTAATTCGTTCAAGCACTTTAGTATAGCATACGCATAGGATGAATTTTCAGTGTCCTCCGCGGGTAATGATGGTATATCCAATGTCGTGCTCAGGCACCTCTCGCCAGTGGCTATAGAGATGTACACCATCCTGTTTAACAATGCCCGGATTAATGCATATTATCCGGTGCATTGGAAAATGGCGGGGGTCCAACCAATCCCTAAGAGGGGCAAAGATTCCTCTAACCCGGCAAATCTCCGGTCAATAAGTCTCCTTCCGAGTATCATTCCGGATAACCAATTCGGTTTCAGGGCGGGGCATGATACCATACATGCCGCGTCGAAACTCGTCTCGGATATCCATTGGAATAAATGCAAGAGCCAAAGTACGGATGCCTGCCTGGTTGACTTGGAAAAAGCCTTCGACACCGTATGGTTAGAAGGACTCTACTACAAGCTCAAACAGTTGGGCATAAGTAAGCCATTGCTATATATGATCCATTACATGATGAAGTGTAGAAAATTGCCAACGTTGCTTCTACTCAAACATTCGAAACTAAAAATGGACTGCAACAGGGCACAGTGAGCTCGCCGATCTTTTCAGTATTTACATCAGCGATCTGATAGTTTCTCTTCGCCAATCGATATCGTACGCGGACGACTTAATTGCGTACAGATCAGGTCCAACGATCGACGTCATTGCTATTTTATTGTAGCGTGACTTCGACAAAATTCAGCAGTTCTGTGATGACTGGAAGTTGAAAATTAACTTCCAGAAATTAGAGACCATTTTATTCAGAACGCCTTTGTCTAGGGCCTCTAGGGATACTAGAAAGCACAGGCGAAGGTTCTCAATCCTTGGTCCGAACGGGCGTCCACTGGCAAATAGTAGTCAGATACCTTGGGATCTGGCTGGATCAGTATCTATATTTTAATAAAAATGTGGATGCTGCTCTGGCAAGGGCTCGGGGCGCTTTCGCTCTGACAAGATGGCTGTTCCATAGCAACCAGCTTGATTCCGAAAGGATTCGAGTGTTTGAGAGACAATGTCTTAGAACTTGTCTCTCATTGCACAGAACACCAGAATCCGAGTACACAAAGTTCTATCCCAACGTGGACCTATACGATGGGGCAAGGATTGTGCGGACAGACAATTATCTGATAAAGCTGATTCGAGGTCACGTTGTGAGGGCAATGACTTCGGTCAATAATTTGATCTCTGGGGCTTGCTACCCCAACAGTATGTACCATGAGCGTGTGCGACTTAGTGGCTTTGTCCTCCCGGAAGCATCCATCTGTTTAGACCATTGTGGGCTGATCCCGTATAGATTGGCGGTACCGCTAATCTTCCATGTGGCCCGTAAGTACGTAGAACGGCGATTCCTCTACGAGCCTGACGTCGTGCTTTGCGAGCCCGAGCGCCTCAGGTTCAGCAGATCGATTTCAAATCACGACCGAAGAGACGTTGTTCGGCAGCATCAACGCGTTTGGTGGCTGGAGATGACTCCGCCGGCGTCTTAAGCTAAGTAAGAAACTTCAAGGCAACAATCGCCAACGCCAATGGCATACAAAGGGTAGGGTAGGTTGGGGTAGGCTAGGGTAGCATAAGTATAGACATAAAAAAAAAACAAAAAAAATTCATACACGTATGTATACACATACACATATATGTACATATAAGGACTCTTGGAGAAGCTTCTGCGGCTCCATTGAATCATGTACGGGTGCAGCTCGTCTGAGGAAGGTCCTTGCAAAAGCTCCCACACAGATGTCCTCTATAAAGAGATCTGATAGTGGCTGGACATACTCAAACGAGAGTCACGGCCTACGCCGATGACATTGCCATTTTAGTCTCTGGAAAATTTCCGCAGGTCCTCAGCGATAGACTAAGCTATGCACTGATGTTAGTGGATAACTGGGTCAAGGGGCGAAATCTGGATGTAAATCCGGCGAAAACAGAGGTAGCACTCTTTACAAGGAAAAGATCTGTACCAAGATACACCTGCCCCCGTATGAATGGTATAGATCTGATCCCTGGAAAATCTGTCAAATATCTTGACCTTTGGAAAGTCATAGGGCCTCAAATCGAGGTTAGTACATTGGTTGTACACTACGGTGGTAAGACCTATCCTTGTCTATGGCTCGGTTGTCTGGTGGAAGGCGCTTGAGAAAGAGTGTCATCTTCAGTGTGTGTCAAAGGTTCAAAGGGCAGGCTGTCTGGTGGTGACGGGATCTATGAAGTCCACACCAACGGCGGCTCTTGAAGTCATGCTGAACCTGCCACCCCTGGACATATACTGCGAGAGCGCCGCAACCAGAACTGCGCTAAGACCACAGGAATCAGGTCTCTGGAAAAGGAATCCTTACGGACCTGCATCAATCTTGGATCGATGGGCCGTCTCGAGATTCGGAACCGTAACGGACTATGTCACCCGACTTCCTTCCTGGGAGAGGAGATCCTCTATTAGAATTCCCTCCAGGAAGGAATGGACCGGTGATTTGGTACGCACGGAAAATGAACCGGCATTCTACACCGACGGATCCAAAATGGATGTTGGCACAGGTGCCGGGGTCTACTTTGAGTCTCGGGATATGCATCGCTCCTACAGGCTCGATGATGGATGCAGTATCTTCCAAGCTGAGGTCTTCGCTATCAAGCAGGCGGCAGACCTGATCGGCAAAGAGAATATCACAGGAAAGGTAGCCATTAAGGCTCTGCAGGCAGCATGGATAAGATCCAAACTCGTCAAACTCTGCAAGGAGAAGTTAGAAGAGATATCCAATGTAAATGAGGTGACCCTTTGCTGTGTACCTGGTCATATGAATATCTCCGGAAATGAGAGGGCGGACGAGCTGGCTAGGGTGGGATCAAGTGCTAACATTGCGCAGATCTCAGCTGAGGCCAAAGCACCACTCAGTGCGCTCTACAGGGAGCTAGAGACGGAGCTATTAGTGAAAGCCAATAAGCGATGGTGTCGCTTAGATACATGCGCAACGGCGAGATCGACTTTGCCCGTCTATGATAAGAAAAGAACGGAAAATCTGCTGAAGTTCAATCGAGGGAATATTCGACTGGCAGTCGGTGCCCTCACCGGGCACTGCATGCTATCCTACCATGCAGCTCGACTAGGCCAGCCCTACAATGACTTCTGCAGAAGCTGAGGAAATTGAATCCATTCGTCACCTGCTGTGCGAATGTCCGGCGCTAGTCTAAAAAAAGAATATATTCTTAGGAAGATACTTCCTTTCGGGACTAGAAGAGGTAGGTAATATTGGGCTCAACGGAATACTGGGATTTTATCCTCGTCTGGCTGGTTCAGCTCGACGGTAATGTTTAGGTATCAACGGGTTAAACAAAGCAAGTGGGCACAATGGACTTAAAGTAGTCTACGTGAGCCTTGACTTTCCGTCAATAGGGCACCCATATACCTAACCTAACCATATGTATATGTGTATATACATATACATATAAGTATATTAGTTAAGTTACTTATTAGTAGGTTAAGGGTGGCCAAAGCTTAGTTAGTTGTAGCTAGAATAGGATAAAATATAAAATTGGATAGTATGCTAAGTTTTTCTAAGAATTACTTTTCTTAGGTCTTAATAAATATTTTAAATTAAATTCAAAGCAGAAAAATATACAAATGTAAGTCGAAAGACAAAACACATGTTTTAAAGGCACCTCAACTGGAGTAGAAAAAGTGCTTCGAAAATTGGTTCAAACTTCACGGGGAATATTTTAAAAAAGCAGTAAAGCCATTTTAAATATAAATCGATCAACCGGAATAATAAAGCAAAGAAAAACGTTTTGTTATTAATGTTTAAGGCTAAAAACTTACATTATTTTTGTAAACTATCAAACCTTGCTACTATGGGCATCGCGATAAAAAATCCGCGAAAAAGCAAAAAATCATTTTAAATCCAAATTTGTATGTATGTTGGCGTTGCAGTCCATGAAGGACCAAAGCCGAGCCTCTCTCAATCACCCATGTTGTGTGAGATTTTATTTTCCCATAGGTGAAAGGGACCTACAGTTTTTTATAGCCGGTTCCGAACGGCGAAATTCGAGATGCCTTCGTTGACAATTATACTGCAGGGGACTTTGTCAGTACCCCGCTGAGGAGAAGCACCGTGAAAAACATGTTCGATGATATGGCGGTTGTCGGGATTCGATCCCGTGCCATCGGCGTCAAAGGCCAACACACTACCTACTGCGCCACGGCGCTCCACGGCAAATTTGCAAAATCATAAAAAAAAATCAAAAAACCGTGTGAAAACTTTTAAAAAATTCCTTTGTCATTCCATTCGCTCAATTAAAAAGGTTTTCTTCGAATCTTAAAACTTACATAACCGACAGTATAGCAACAGAAATTATTTAACGTCTGTCTAGCCAGAAAGGTCTTGTTTTTAGATACATACGTGTTTTTATCACTTGTGAAGTGCTTTCGCATTGATATTTATTACTTTTGCTGTTTTTGGCACTTTACTTGTTCTCCCCTTAATTAGCGCTAACATTTAAATTTATGTGAATTCACCTAACAGGTTTGCTGTATCTTTAGCCGAATTTTATCATGAATCACGAATCGCAGATACTTTGCTACTCAGTTTCTAATCATCATTTACAGCCTGAATAGGATAGCCGGAAGGGAAAATAACGTTACAGCGGCTTACGACTTTGCGAATTTGCGACCATTGCGTTAGGTCTCATAACACCAAATTAACTTTCTTCCAAGATACTTTCGTAGTTTAAACTTAGCGATGCGTGCCAGTGTTCAACTTCAAACGGACCCGAATCAAGATCATCGCGTAATACCTGTCGAGTACTTAGATATGTACACACTGTGGACATGCCCTACGACAACAAAGATTCAAATATTTGACTTCCATTTCGAGCTACTCCATTACTTGAGTAAATAATCGACGAAAAATAATCGACAGGTTCCCAAGGATCCATCACCAAAACACACACAACCACATACACATAGACACATCATACCTTTATTCGGAACCAGGCGAAGTAAGACACCCAGTAATGGTAGACCCTTAGGTCCGGGCACTTTCAATGCAAACAAATAGAATCTTCGCCTCGACCAAAGGAAGTAAAGCCACAGAAGAAACACGATACCGAAGAGATATGCACCAACGATCATCTTAATCTCACCAGTGCTACGAGCACACTAACTTTGTAGAATAAAGCTACCGAACCCGTAAGGTGGAACTTGAAGCTTCACCGCACCGACCACAGTGCGACAATACGACTATGACTACTCGTGCGAACAAATGTCTGCGACGAAAGACCTATTAAGCGTCTTGTGGTGGTAGTGGCTAAGCAGCTAGACATGCGTTTGTTAATTACTTTTGCTTTTCATAGTGATGTTGTTTGGGTTCCCTTTGAGATAGACCGTACTGCAGATACATGCTTGCAATAGATTGAATTAGCAAGGGTACGTTACATGACGGTGAAATTGTTTGGGATCTTAGTTACTTTCTACTCAGGAGCTAAAAGCTATAAACAAATTCGTAGACTGGTACTTAGCTAGATCGTGCAAGAGGGAGAGAGTGGAATTTCCAAATTTCTGAATTGTCATTGTTGGCTTTAGTAATGGAGCGACTCATTAGACCTTTCGAAGGTTACCGCCTGCCTGTTAGCTATGAGAATTGTCGAAGAGCTTGTTTTCGTTTTTTTTTTTTTTTTAAGGGGATGCGATTTAACTTATACTTAGATGCTCGTCTGTAGTAGGTGTCAAGTGGAAAAGTAACCCCATTCGTTTGGGTTACATAAGATGCTATCACAAAGATCGTGATGGATGGCGAGCTGGGGACCGTGATTTACGTGTGGGCGCGAAATACTTTTGGGTAAAAGTCAATCGTTTTTCTGCTCACATGAAGGCGCATATTGTAACTAAGGTGAGACGCGGTACATGTTTGATTTTTTTGGTGCCGATTACTCTTTTCCGACAGTGTGCTATGCCCGACGAGACATGTCCAATGTATTGCCAATGGGTACGATTCAGTAATCGAATTGTTGTGCTAATCACCAATTCATGCTTGATGTATTTTAGTTAGTGCTTCCTCAAAGTAGTTCCGCATTAGCTCAATTATTAAATGCACCTCTCTACGGAACACTGAGGTACTTGTTCATTTAATGGTTAAGGGTCTTAATAGGTATGAAACTGAAAGAAGTTTTATTACATCCGAATTACCTCGCTTTGCTACTGAAAGCCATGTACTTATTTTCCTTTAATGTGCCATATTTTTATATCGTAATGATACCTTCCTTTGCTTCCTTACTTGAAGCCTCCAACTGAAGATGATTAAGTTTCCCGTAATAGGAAAAAAGCCAAAGTGACATAAGTGACAGCAGCTCACGAGAAGATGAGATGTCGTCATAAAATACTGTGTCCAAAAAGTAAAATGGATTTGGGGAAATGCTTTGATTTTAGCTTGATAGGACTGTCCTTGACATTTGAACCTGGGCCTCAACCAAGAAACGTTTTCAGCTAGCACGATCTAGCTAGAACGCCCAATTGGTTCCACCTCTGCAAAGTGGATCTTCGGGGATGGAATCGAAGACTCTTTGGGCCGGTGCTGTAGTGTCCATTCACACGACATGGCCTAGCCATCTTAGGCGCTGGGTCCGAAGACGTCGAACTAGGTCGGTGTTGCTGTACAGCCCGTATAGTACGTGGTTGAATCTTCTCTTCCACTCTCCGTCAACAAAAACGGGACCGAAAATTGTAAGTAGAGTTTTCCGCTCAAAACGACCGAGGGCCTCTTTATTCATTTTCGACAAGGTCCAAGGGATGGCAAAGGACCAACAAAGGCCTCGTAGGGGTAGCATCTATCCGACGGATGCTGGCCTGCTAAAAAGCGAGAAGAGCCACCGCAGTCGAATATCTTGCGGCACTGTTAGTAAGACCCATCCCCACCTCCTCGTGGTGCCATCTGGAGATTTCCTATGGAAATTGCAGGCGGGGAAGGGCGAATGGCGAATGGATTAGGCGCTTGGGCTACGACCTAGTAAGCCGTAACCGTAAAAAAAACCACAAACTCCGAAGCAACCACAAGCCTCGGATATAACGGACCGGATTAATGTTGACGACCCTTGCAAAAAACGAAAAAAGGGCAATGCTCTTCGGCTCTGTACGTGGAATGTTAGGTCCTTAAACAGGCTGAACAACTTGCGGATGCCCTAGACCGAGAACATAACCGCCATCCAGGAAATGCCATGGAATGGGCCGGGTATAAAGCGAATGAAAAACTGCGATATATACTACGGCGACTGCTATAGGAAGAGAGGGCAACGATTATTCGGATGCGGATTTGTTGTTCGAGGTGGACTAAGGCAAAAAGTCCTAAGCTTTCGGCATGCGAGCGAACGCCTCATAACAATTCGTATCAAGGCAACATTTCTTAACATCGGACTGATCTGCGTCCACGCCCCCACGGAAGACAAGGATGACTCCACCAAAGACGAGTTCTACGATCTTCAAGAGAGAACGTATGTCCAATGTCCCAGCTATGACACCAAAATTGTACTAGGAGACTTCAATGCTAAGCTGAGTAAGGAAAGCATCTTTGTACAAGTCATCGGCAAACATAGCCAACACGACACCACATCCGATAGCGGACACAGGCTGATTGATCTTGCTAAGGGGCGAAATCTCCTTCTAGCCAGTACAAAGGCACCTGGCGGTCTTTTGATCAATCGACCACCAACCAGATTGATCACATCGCGATCGACGTCAGACATTCCTCCACTATTCTTGATGTTCGAACTTTCCGAGGGGCTAAGATCGACTCGGACCACTGTATTAGAGTAAGAATACCACGGAGTAGAGTAAGAATACAAAGTTATGACGTCGGAAAGCTACTATCGCCAGAAACCGCTCGTGGTGCATCTGAAGTTTTGGGCTTCAAGGCTCCACCACGAAGAAACACCTAGTTCGATGACGAGTGCAGGAGGATTCACACAGCGAAGCAGGATGCATATAAAGCCTCGCTGCATAAACGAGCAAGAGCAGCTCGTGAGCTCTACTAGTTAAAAAGAAGGAAGGAGCATAGGCTCCTCAGAAGAAAGAACATGAGAAGCGCGCGATTGAAGATTTGGAGAGGTGTTACTGCAGGCGTGACGTTTGAAAGTTTTATCAGCAGATAAAGTGAACATGCCAAGGTTATAAAGCCAGGTTACAAAGCCTACAGGGATGAGAACGGACACCTAGTAGTAGAATCGCAGTCGATGCTGAGAATATGGAAAAAACACTCCTTCAGACTGTATAACGGCGATGTTAGTCAATATACCGCTGTCAGACAGAACGATCCATTACCATTAATCGACGAAGACCGCAAAGAATTCCGTTCCCCTGACCTGGACGAAATTAAGATTGCCATATCGAACCTCAAGTCGACTGTCTGCTGAGCATTTCAAGGCAGCTGAGGAAGACCTGGTCAGGAGCATGCACCAGCTCATCTGTAAGATATGGTCAGAGGAAAGCATGCCCGAGGAAAGGAGTCTCAACATCGTATCCACCCGATCCACCAGAAAAGAAACCCCTCTGACTTCGCCAACTACAGAGGAATAAGATTTCTTAACATCGCCTACAAAATCTTCTCTGCCCTTTTGTGTGAACGCCTGAAGCCTTTTTTTGAATTTATCAGGGATCTCATTTCCTGAGATCCCATACTGACCTGGTACCCATAAAAGCCTTTGTGAATTTAGTCTACCGACCCTGTTCAGGAAGGATAAGTTCATGCATTAATTTGGGCCTAGTTAAGGGGTTAGACACAAGCACACTATTATTCCTGTGCGAAGTGTAAGACAAGGTTCATAATAGCATCTAGAGCAGCGACAGGCGTGCTGGGTAAAGCCCCTGCACAGCTGAGACAAACCGTCCTTTGGAGTCTGGTAAAAGAGGCTACGACGTGTTTGCATGTTAGCCTGTTCCACCGACGCATATGATATTATAAGTCTTATCTTGCCATGTACCTTTGCCCGCGATAAACCCCTTGTTTTGCCAAATGCTCCTTTGCATTGCCAGAAAACGGACAGCGCTTTGATGGTTTTTGACCCAACACACTTTGACCAAAGACGCTTGCTATCTAAGATGACTTCCGGGTACTTACCTTCCTTGGACGGAATGGGAGCGTCTTTTAGTATCAGTATTTCCTCCCCTCTCGTGCAGAGAACGACATCGGTCTTAAGAGGATTAACCGACATCCCATTTCTTGTACTCCAATCATCAATCACATCTACCGCCGCCTGTGCTTTGAGACGGACAGTCGCTAAGCATGAGCCGACAGAAAAAACGGCGACATCATCCGCATACGCCTGGGTATAGATTCCAGAAGCATTGAGAACATCACGCAGAGAGTAGACTACCGTGCTCCATAACAGCGGAGACAGGACGCCGCCTTGCGGGCAGCCCTTGTTTACGCTGGACTTGACACATTGGTCAAGGCCTGCATCAGCGACCAATGTCCTGGGCACAAGCATTGCTTTGCTCCACAAGACATGTACGCTATAGCTTCTGGCAACGTTACACATGCTGTCGAAAGTTGCGTTATCAAAATCTCCCTCAATGTTTACGAAAATGCCCAGCGCGTAGTCTTTTCTTTGGAACGTTTTCCCAACTAGGTTTTAAAGCGCAGTCTCGCATGGATGTAGGATGCATTCGAAGGGTAACCTTCCGCACGTGCAGAAAGATGTTAGAGTGATTGGTCTAAAACTCTAGGCGAGTGAGTCCTATTCTGGGAATAAGGACTACTTTCACCGTGACCCATGAAATAGGCATGTAAGGCAAGTGGCAGGCTAGCAGTGAAAATCAATTTCAAGGTAGAAAGGGTATATCCCGTCGGTGGCTGGTGATTTAAAGGCATCAAAGGATGCCACAGCAAATTCAATGGCTTCAGCCGTTACCCCGCGCGATGCAATATACCAGCTACGCCGAGTTGTTTCCATCGTCTCAGTTGCAGTTTCCCTTGAAGGAGTGTGCAACGAGCCGATGGTCATCTGATTTCCCGGGAAATGAGTTAGAAGCATCAGATTTTCTGAGTGCATCCAGCCTTGTCGGTTTTCCCCGTTTGAGGATTTTAGCCAATTTGTTAGTCGCACTCAGAGACTTGATATCTTTTCAGAGGAGATGGCCGCCTCTCTATAAGAGGGCTGCTTCTCTCGACTCGTTACGATCATTTGGATCTCCTTCTCGGAGGAAGGGGTTTTGTTGCGGTATGTGTCTGCCTCCGAAGAGCGGTTTTTGGCTATATTCGTCTTCTGGCCTATGCTTTGATCGTTCTGGGTCACCACATCTTGCATTTGACTCACACTCTCTCCCTAGCGAGGCTATCCTTGGCGGCGGTCTTCCGATTGCGGGAGCTTTATCCTTTTTCGGTTAAAGCTCCTGTTCCCTTCAGACGACACTCTAGGACAGCCTTGCTTATTCGAAGACTGCTAGGACTCGTAACGACTTTGCCTTCTGCGTTTAGAGTCTGCCTGTCAACCCCATCAGAATCCTTGCTCCAGCCGCGATCAAAGAGTACTCAGATCCTTTTGGTTGTCCATTCATTTTTGGGTCTTGGAGCCTTAGTTCCAGGTCTATGACCTCTTAAGCCTCCCGCCAATGACTGCCTCCCCGAAGAAGGAAGGCAGGAAGCGCTTAATGAAAGACTCTGTATATTCATATTAAGCGCATTTTTTCTGCTCTATGCATCTCAACTTATATGCCAACAAAACAACGTTTGCGGGAAAGCGCTGCTATTCTGCTTTAACTTGAAGTAAAGTGGAGGCCAGTAAAGTTTGAAGACAATGAATTGGAGACATAATTAGACCAATATTCATGCGAAATTCAAAAAGAGCTCGCTGAAACCTTGAGAGTGATTCAACAAGCGATTTCAACCCATCTTAAGATCATGAGTATGGTGCAAAAACAAGGGCATTATGTTCCGCATGAATTCAAACAAAGGAACGACGAACGACGTTTTTTCAAGTGCGAAGAACTGCTCTAAACATAAAACCGGATGGGTTTCTTGCATCGAATAGGGACGAGGGGTGAAAAGTGGTTTCAATACGACAATCCAAATCATGGGGCAAGCCCATTCATGGCAAGAAGCTAATGTTATACATCTGGTAGGGTCAGCTTGAAGTGATCTATTATGAGCTACTCCATCATAACGAAACCATCATAGTAGATCGGCCACTTGTCGCTAAAGTCGTCAAAGAAACTTTGGGGGCACTTAACTGGGATGACCTACCCCACCCGTCTCCTTTCGACTACCACTTGTTCCGGTCGAGGGTTCATAACTTAGTCGAGCAGCATTTGACTTTTTAGGTTATGCTTAGGACCCCGAACAACCGATAAATCAAGTGAATATCGTGCAAAAAGTGGTGGCGAATGTTAGGTTAGGTTAAAGTGGTTGGCATAAGCCACACGTAGGCCGAAGTCGACCCATCGTGATACCACATGAATCATATTACCCTGATCTGCTACCTGAGAACCAACTGGTGTTTCTGGTGAAGCGATGGAGTTGAGCTATTTTTAGGTCTGCTAGCTCACTTAGATTTTCATAGAAGGGCGCGAAGAGGTAGATCCTCCAGCGATTCTGAAAAGAGGGGCATGAGCAGAGAAGGTGATGTATTGATTCCTCTTCCTCCCCGTCCATGCAGCTACAGCAGAAGTCATTGGAGGGTAGCCCCAAACTGGCGACGTGTTTTCCAATGATGCAGTGACAACCGCTAGAGTGCTTAAGGTTGCCCTATTGGTTGCCACTAGGTCCCTGGTTCGTCCTGGGTTCAACTTAGTGATAAAGCCGATATTACATTCATTCCATTGGAGGTTGGTCACCTCTATGGTTCGAAGTTTTATCATGTGCTTTACTGTACTTATTTATGTTTCTAGGTACCCGAGGGTAAGAAGACTGAGTGTGCTTGACCATAACTTTCCGAGTTCGTCGGCCCGGGAATCCACAGTATTTTAATGTTGAGCTGTTGGTTGCCTCATACATACAAAGTTTTGAAAAGTAATGGCGAAACAAACTCTTGATTTTTTCACCAAGATAACGCACCATCTCATATTGCATTGATTCTTCGTTACCATTTCGCCAAAAATTCGTTTCACAGCCATCGTATTCACCTGATTTGGCACAGTGTGACTTATGGCTATTCAACAAACTCAAAAGACTTCTCCCGGGACACGTTTGAGATCTGAGGGTGCCAAATCAAGATAATAGGAAGGATTACTGCGCAAATCGTACCTCAAATCCCACAGTTCTTCCATCGCCCACGCACCCTTGTGTATAGGCGCGTTGTCCTGTTAAAAGGTACTTTTTTTCTTCTTTTTCATTTTGACGTCTGTTGTTATTCTGCATTTTGCAAGGTAATCAATTAAGGGGATCCCTGTCGCATCCCAAAAGACTTCCATGCACTGTTTGGACCTTTCTGTTTCGTCTCATGCATGAAGTGACAAATCGCCGCACAAAATCAGTCGGATCCCTGTGGAATCGATTCATTTTATGCTGACCTTTCGCGTCCCTTGTTGTTGGGGCACCAGTTATCACATTGCCAGCGACGCTTACGTCGAACGGTTGGGCTAGCTTTCGGGCTAGCGTTTGCTTTTTTTTTTTTTTGATTCCCCTTATGGGAATCCATTAACTGGCGCCCGAGCACGGACCGGCCTTGAAATTGATCCACTTTCATACAGGACGGACGAATCAGTACGCCCATCCCGGGTGCAAGTCGCTGTTACCATAGGAACACAGCAGACTATTCAGATTCTGAAGTTGCAAATTCTGACATACCCATGAGAACGTGTACGGAGATTGGCTAGATAAGTAGATTAATTGTGAAGTAATTCGTGTCACGAGTAGGTCGCCTACAATCTCAACGTAGGCTTCTAAAAGGGACAAACACGAAACTTCCATGGCCGGTCCTCGAGAAGGTTACGATACGGTTCGGTAATTTTACGCTTTTTGTTCTTCGTTGCAGCTGATCATCAGCATTACAACCAATTGAACCGTGATCCTCAAATAATAAAAAATTAAAAAAGGGAAATGAACCCACTACACTTATTAACCTGCCTGAACTGCCTAGCAACAGTAGAGGGGTTCCAGATCTTCCAGTACACTACTCCACTCGTCCCCATCAGCGAAAGCAAAGCATGGATAGTCAACGGCAACCTCAACCTTGTACATGTTATTAACCTAAACCAATTTGAGCGTCAAGTAACAGAAGTCGCCAATTCCATCAACAAACACATCATCGATCAAAGCGACAGACGGCTGATTAACATTCATCTTACATCTATCACGGATCGTCGTGGACTACTGAGGAATAGGACACCAAGGAAGCAAAGGTCAATTAATTGGATCGGATCTGCATGGAAATGGGTCGCTGGGAGCTGGGATGTTGTTAGGAGCTAACAACAGGTAGTGGAAAGCAACAACTATCAGTATAAGGTGAACGAGCGGGTCTTGGGATCCATCGAGGAAATTACCAAAAAACTTAGCTGGGTCATCGACAACACCCACAACGAAAGAGCAGTAGCGGACATCCAACATTTTAAACGGGACGTCTTGGACCAAGTCATACTTATGAAAGAAGAAGTCAACGAGATAGTGCGAGCATGCCAGATGGCCAACGGCATTGTGAACACAAATCTTCTTAACCATGATGAGATAAATTTACTGGTAAACGATCTCGAGACTCTACCGTAAGAAAATGAAATTGAAGCAGTCGAATTTGAAGTACCTTCTGTCTATACAAATGGGTCGATTCTCTTGTATGTCTGGTCGATGCCGAAGGTAAAGAAGGAGGATTACAACCTGTTACTAATTAAACCATCAGTAACCAACGACCGATAAGTTAGGTATCATCGATTTCAACAGGATCCTTATCAATCAAGAAGAAACCTATGGCACAATCCAAAAATGCCTCTCAATAAGCGATACCACCATATGTAAAGAAGAATCGTTGTCAAGAATTCCAGAAGATCACTGCATAACCAGATTGCTGAAAGGGGGTCACGCAGCGTGCACATATCGTACGAATACTCGCGAGGTCGTCGTACTGATCAAGGGCAACATCATTTTTGTAACAAACTTCAATGGTGAACTTACGACAGGAAACATCAAACAGCCGTTACATTCATCATCCAGTTGAGTAACGAAACAGTCCGATTAGGAAACAAAACCTTCACGAGCTCCAGCTATACTACTGTCCAAATCCTGCCACCCATGATGACAAATATTAATACGCAAGGACACGAGGTGGATCTCCAATTCGTTCATAAGCTCAGCGTCGAAAACACCAATCGACTCGGCAACCTGACCGTCGGGATGGGGTTCTCGGCATTATGGGACATTGCTGTTTTTACATTGCTAATATCATCCATTATCATCATGTGGCGTACGCTTAGTGGGCAATTGGCTCTTCTAGCGCTAAGGATGCCGGAGGCCGCTGTGGATGTAACTTCAAACTAAGAACGACCATTCAATCAAAAGATGACGTGGCCCATTTGCGGGGCGCAGATTTTTGAAGGGGGAGGAGTTATCACATTGCCAGCGACGCCGACCGGGGAAACTCCACCCTGATCTCGCATTGCATCAGCCAATGCGTTTGAAGATATGCTGACGAAGCACACACGCTTGGGAACGGAAAAATGCGATATGTGATGGTTTCGTGTCGGATATGACACCCGTATGGATCCCAATGTGATCTACTGATCCTCATACCAAAACTTTTCTATAATCAATGCTTATGGTCCTGAACTGTTCATTCCGTTGTCAGAATTGTCACTGCGCTCTAGAATGCAAGTTGTCGATACAATTTTGGAAACCACCGAGTCTGATCGACGAGGGCGCCGTGGCGCAGTGGTTAGTGTGTTGGACTCTGGCGCACAATGAGCGAGTTCAGATCCCGATAACACCAACGCCATCGAATGTTTATTTAGCGACGTTCCTCCTCGGCCAGGTATTGGCAAAACCCACCATAGTAAACTTGCCATTAAAATGCTTCTCGACTCTCGCCGTTCGGAATCGGCATTAAACTGTAGGTCCCTTTCACCTGTGTGAAAAATAAATCACATACAACATGGGTGATTGAGAGAAGCTTGGCTCTGGTCCTTCATGGACTGTAACGCCACCAAAGAAGAAGAAGAGTCTGATCGACTTGTTGTAGGCTTCTGTTATCTGCTGGAGCACTCAAATGCAAATACTGGCCCATTATACTGCCAGGCAGACAACTTACATTAATATATTTTCCCCGTTTTCCAGAGAACAATGAGAAGGAGCTTCAGTGATGTAGAGCTAAGAGATTCGGCGCACACTACGTGCGTCGGCCCCAAGGGTGCGCCACCGTGCTACTATTGTGTGCACTAAGGACTTACGGTGGTAATGTTTCTTTGTGTGAAGTGCCCGCACCTCCGATGAGCAGTTTTTGGTTTTCTTCGTCTTCTGGCTTATGCCTTGATCTTCACGGAATGCCGCATCTGCCGTCAGACTACGAATTGCCGCCGCAACGTCAGAGAAAGAGACATCACCCATTCTCTCCACAGCGACCAATCCGACCAAAAATTAAGGCGTAAAATCCTTCAGTGTCCCAAAGGTAGCAAAAGTTTCTGGTCGTTTGTAAAAAAAGTAAAAAACTCAACTAAATCGTCTATACCGACGCTCATCCACAATGACATTCCAGCTGTCACCCCCTTAGACAAAGCTAACCTACTTGCTGCCCATTTCGCAACCAGTTCTCAGCTGCCAGCTTGTACTTTGTACTAGAGTGCGTCAATTCCACCATGGGACTAATCCACTTCCGCACTCGTACAGTCGCAAGGGTTCCTAAAGACCTCGACATACACAAATCCGCTGGTCCAGATGGTATTGCCCCAATAGTTCTGAAGAGGTGTTCTTCTACGCTGGCAAAACCACTGCGTAAGCTTTTTCACCTTTCCTACACCTCTGGGCTCTTTCCGAGTAGGTGGAAAACAGCATTTGTCCAGCCTATACCAAAAAAAGGCGAATCATCTTCTCCCTCCAACTACCGACCCATTGCACTAACGTCCCTTCTTTCCAAGGTCATGGAAACGCTGATTAACCGTCAGCTTATGAAATATCTTGAATCACGGAAACTCCTCAATGACCGCCAATACGGTTTCCGCAGCAACAGATCCACTGGTGATATGATGGCATATCTCGCTGAAAAGTGGAATCACTCGCTTCACCAAGCAGGTGAAAGCAAAATTGTTGCACTGGATATTTCGAAAGCATTTGACAGGGTTTGGCATCAAGCCCTTTTGTCGAAAATGCGTGCTTTTGGGATCGATGAGTCTCTCTTTCAATGGATTAGAAGCTACCTTTCGAATCGTTCAATTCAAGTTGTTTTGGACGGATTCAAGTCTGATACTCACTTTGTAAATACCGGTGTTCCCCAGGGCTCCGTTTTGTCTCCGACACTCTTTCTTATTTTTATAAATGATCTCTTGTCTGTTACTTCTAATCCAATTCACTCCTTCGCTGACGACAGTACCCTCAGCTTCTCCTGCACTTCGGTTGTATATAATGAGCGGCAGCGTATGTTAAGCTCATTAAATTCCGATATCGACAGCATCATCCAATGGGGTAAAAACAATAGAGTGGAATTTAATGCTTCCAAAACACAATGCCGTCTCTTGTCGTTAAAGCGTATAAATAACCCGCAGCCATTATCCATGAATGGCACTTGCATCTCAGAAACTGAAAAGCTTTCCATCCTGGGTATGAGTGTTGTTCACAATCTTAATTGGAGCGACCATATATTCAGTGTCGCCAAGAATGCTGCAAAATGCCTAGGATTCTTATACAGATGCAAGAAATATTTCTCACCCTTAGATCTGGCTACAATCTATAAGGCGTTCATTCGCCCCAAATTAGAGTTTAACGCTCATGTCTGGTCCGGTGCTTCCAAGACCTCACTGCACCTACTAGACAGAATACAAAAACGAGCCATAAAACTGATAGGTGACACCAGCATTACCAAAACATTAGACTCGCTGGAACACCGCAGGAATGTTACCTGCCTCTCCCTGTTTTATCGTTACTACCACCAAAAATGCTCTGATGAAATAGCCAGTTGCATTCCGCCCCTTCAACATTTCTCCCGCAATACACGTCTCTCTAGGAATGCTCACCAATATACTCTGAAGCCCGCTTTCGGACGTACTATCAAATATAGAGAATCTTTCATTAACCGAACCACACGAATCTGGAACTCCCTGCCGGATTCGGTTTTCCCCCCTCAATGCAACATGCAAGCATTTAAGATCAATGTCCATCGGCATCTCCTCTATTCCTCTTCCTCTCTACCTTCTGCCCGCACTGTGTCGCCGACATAATAAGGTTATTAGACCTTGAGTGCGCGCAAATTAATAAAAAAAAAAAAAAAAAAAAAAAAAAAACAGAGGGCTCTCTTACTTTTTTCGGTTCGAGCGCCTGCTCCCTTCGGACACTGCACTGGGACAGCTATACCAATTTGAGATTTGTCGGAACCCTCTGCGTTCAGGGACTGCCTGTCAGCATCACTATCTTTTTCGGCGGCAGCGCCAGCCATAGCAGGACCCTCAACGCTTCCGGCTCCGCTAGTTCGGGAGACCGTCACACTCTTTTTGGGGCGTTGGTCCCCCCTAGTAAGAGGAAGAGAGTTTGAGGCGCGTACCGAAAGGACTGGTATGCTTGTGTCTTCTACAGCGATCTTTACTACCCCCCGACGTTTACTGCGCCACGCACGCCGAGAAGGGGCGGGACCTCATCTGAGCGGATCGGATCAACTTCCGTAGGGGATACCTCCGTCGACCTAACCTTCTTACTTAATTTCTTCAGAAGTTTGTTTAAATTTGTTTAACCTCGCCTATCGCCTATCCATCTCTCTTAAGATCCGATGTAAATTGCACAAACCATAGAATAGCAATGGAGACATTGTCAAAGCGCCATTAGGGATGCTGTCTCTAATGTATTAGCTCGTTAGCTCTATGAGCGGAAAAGAAGGGCCTAACATCCGCTTTTCATAAGCACGTGATCGAGGAGATGGAAAGATGTTATCGCAGGAAAAACGTTCGAAAGTTTCAACAAAAAGTGATACGAACATGCCACGGTTATAAAGCTAGAGCGGAAGCATGCAGAGATGAACACGGACACCTCGTAGTTGAACCACAGTCGATGTTGAGAATATGGAAACGCTATTTCTGTGGACTGTATAACGTCGAAGATGGTCAAAATACCGCTGTTAAGCAGAACGCACCTTAAACACTGGACGAAGATGAGAGAGAATTCCATACGTCCGACTTAGACGAGGTTAAGATAACGATATCAAAACTGAAGTTTGATAAAGCTCCTGGCGCAGGCGGCCTGCCTGCTGAGCGGTTTCAGGCCAGAAAAATCCACGATAGACCAGATATTCACACTGCGGCAGATAAAATGGAGAATTTTTGAAAAAGATCGTGCGATATTCCCTGGCTAATACAAGAGGCACGATTTACTTCAACTACTACTACTTGACTTGATTGGGAGAACGCAGCGAGACGTCTATGAACCTTTTGTGAGCATCGATGCTAAGGTGGGACTGAAAGTAAACGCTGGCAAAACCAAATATATGTTGTCGTCAAAGAAAGACGCACAACACCGACGTCTTGACTAGACTATAGGCAGATGTAACTTCGACTTAATCAAGGATTTCGCCTACTACGGCTCACTAGTGACCAGCGGCATCAACACCAGTGCTGAGATCAATCGCAGAATTACTCTTGCCAATTGCTGCTTCTTGGCCTCTGACGCCGATGACACGGGATCGAATCCCGACATAGCCATGTCATCGAACGTGTTTTTCACGGTGTTTCTCCTCAACGGAGCTCTGACAAAAACCCCTGTAGTAAAATTGTCATGAAAAGCTTCTCGAAATTCGCCGTTCGGAACCGGCAATAAACTGTAGGTCCTTTTCACCTATGGGAAAATTAAATCACACACAACATGGGTGATTGAGAGAGAAGCTCGGCTCAGGTCCTTCATGGACTGTAACGCCAACATACATGCATACATACATACAATTGCTGCTTCTTTGTGCTCAAGAGGCAATTGAGAAGTAGAGCCCTCTTTCAAAAGATCAAAGTTGCGCTGTACAAAACCTTAATCATTCCGATTCTCCTCTATGGCGCAGAGGCCTAGACATTAATGAAAGCGGATGAATAAGCCCTTGGTCGTTTCGAGATGAAAATTCTGCGTTCAATCTATGGACCCGTTTTTATAAACGGGGAGTGACGGAGAAGATACAATGACGAACTATACAGCGACATCGGCCTAGTATGACGTCTACGGATTCAACGCCTAAGATGGCTAGGCCATGTAGAGCGAATGGACAGCACAGCTCCGGCTCGAAAAGACTTCGCCTCCAACCCCGAGGACGACGTTGCAGAGGACGGTCGCATCTAAGGTGAAGCGCAGGTGGAAAACGACTTAAACCAACTGGGCGTGCGACACTGGAAACAGGTAGCTAGCATGATAGCTGGAAAGGCTTGTTGGTTAAGGCCCAGGCTGACACCGAACTGTAGCGCCACCGAAGTAAGAAAGTATGTGTCCTGCAATTCAGACGCGAAACACTAGGTTATCATGCTACCACAGCGGGCACCATTAAGTGTTTCTACTTGATTGGTTGCACTTTTGAAGAACTTTTAAGCCGCAGTGTCTTTAGTGATAAGTCCATTGCTATGCATGCGTTTGACTCAACTGATTTGTACAATAGATGTTTTGTAGAATAATTGCAAACTGGAGTTTCCATACTTTCGTGGTTTTTACCTGAAAGTCAGATTTCCTAAAAGCTTTCCATGAGATCAGCGATAAAATAAAGGTCATTAGTGGCTGTTTACTTACTCGTACTTTTACCGAGATAAGTGATTACGTTTATCCTATTGTAGGCTACAGGTTGCCGGAAATGACGCAACCGAGGTTAATGCAATTAATTAGCTTGTCAAGAACTTTACAACCCTTTCATGATGTGCTCATATGATCCCCTGACTGCACTAAAAATACTGGACAAGAAACTTGGTTAAACTGAACATTTAAAACCTCCAAGTCATACGGGCAAGCAATCAAGCTTATGTGGAATGTTGTTCGCTATTTCAGGTCTAGGAATCAGCGTGCAAGACCACAACAACCGATTTGAGTCGTTGGCGCTTTTACTATTGAGACGGTCTTCATCATCACGCCGATCATTGTCTCAATGTTTTGCGGCGCACTATAGACGTACTTATCCACAAAAGGCACCGTGATTTATGACGATAGATCAGTCATACATACGTAGTAGTTCCATATCCATTATGCAATAGATACGCATTGTAAGAAGCTTACACAAGAGGCCAAACGAAAAGTTGGGCTTTCAACGAAACCACTGAGAGTTTATCTTTTGCGCGTGATCGACAAGCGAGTGCTGGTGTGAGATACGAAGCGTTTGGGTTGGGTCGAAATGCACGCAGCGAAATGGTCATAAAAAACATTTCCCTTTTGTTGGAGATTAAAAACCGGTGTCTCCATTTAGAAATGCTGTTAAGAAGTACTCCGAGATAGGTATCAACTGAAGGGTATGTAATTGCGATTCTGGAAGCAACAAACGATACTTCGTATAGGTTTCCATTGTTGGCTCTTTAATTGGAAAGACGTTAATGCTTGCATTTTCGTATACCTAGGCTTGGTCTGCCTAGGTACTTTCTTACTTATCTGCTTAAATGGTGCTACATCCGTATGTCTATTTTGGTCGGGCCAATTAGACTGCATCAGCCGCCTCTATGTAGCGCGCGTCGGCGCCAGTCGAAAACACCAAGTGTCGTCAAGACCTCTTTAGCTTGGCGCTTCCATCTGAGAGGTGATCATGCTCTTCCTCGTCGTCCTCCAGATGGGTCCGAATTCAACGCAGCCGCTGTATTCTTGTGCGACAAACTATATTCGGGAAATGGGTTCATTGGAGGCGTATGAGGTGCGGGGGGTGAATAGATCGAAGAGACGAGTATTACGAGGGTTAGTGTTAAGGGATATAGAGTTGTAGAGGTTGGCGCAGTCAATGGTACTTGTTAGGAGTTTACGTACTTGGATTTTTTAGTTTGAGTCGGTCTTGATAGGGCGGTATAAACAGAGAACTTTGCCAGTGCAGACCTCGAAGAGCGAAGCGTAGGAATCGGCGCTGGATGCTCTCGATTCTAGAAATGTGGGTTTGTTGATAAGGGGACCTCGCTTGAGATGCGTATTCAAGAAGGGGGCGAACGAAGGTAATATAGAGGGATCGAGTCACGTAGGGATTGGAGAATTCTTTAGACCAGCGCTTCACGAAACCGAGTGCAAAATTTGCTTTAAGAATTATATGGTCGATATGTGCGCGGAAATTGAGCTCTTGGTCACATAGTATGCCAAGATCGCGGATAACCTGAACGGTAGAAATGAGTTGGTTGTGGAGAAAGTAGAGACGAGGAGAGGATTGGACACGTTTACGTGAGAAGGTGATAGATTGGCATTTGGAAATGTTAAGCTCCAAGCAATTTTTGGAACACCAGGTAGAAAAGCTATTGAGATCGGATTGAATAAGGGAAGGGTCTTGTAGCGCGGAAATGGTCTTAAAGAACTTGGTGTCGTCGGCGTACAGTGAGAGATGGGAATGTTTGATGATTATCCCAATGTCGTTTATGGTAAGAATGAAAAGAAGTGGACCTAGGTGGCTACCTTGGGGAACGCCAGAAGAGGCTAATCAAGGGTTAGAAAAGGCAGATCTAAAGCGAACACTGAAGTAACGGTTTTTTAAATATGAATATATCCACTTCAACGCAGTGGGCTCAAAGCCTAAGGAAGACAGTTTGACGAGTATTAGATTGTGGGATGGCTAGATTTGTCGAAGGCTTTACAGTCAGTTGTAATGACCTCGACTTCGTTCCCATTCTCTAATGCTGCGAGGGTGAAGGACACGAATTCGACAAGGTTTGTGGTTGTAGACCTGGATTTGAGGAATCCATGTTGAGTTGAGGAGATTAGAGATTTGTAATGGAAACTTAGAGTGTCATACAAGATGCTTTCGACAAGTTTGGGTAATGTGAAAGTTTTGCGATGGGGCGGTAGTTGTTAACACCACTCTTTGGACCTTTTTGTGAATAGGAGTTATGAAAGCGGTTCTCTATATCTGGGGAAATTCTCCAAGGGACAGGGATAAGTTGAATAATTTTGAGAGCGGGACAGATAGAATGAAGGAACATTTTTTTAATAATATGGCGGGGAGACTATCGCGTTCAGGAGTGGGCTCATCATTAAGTTGATTGATTAAACTCAATGATATGGGGTTCAACAGTACGTGGAAGAAATGGACTAAGGGAAAAATTTGGTAGGTAGTCGAAATAGGAAGAGTCCGGCACAAAGGAGTCATCGGCGAAAGATTGTTTGAAGAGGTTGTTAAAAAAGTTGGCGATAGTGTTGGAATCATTCGAGGTTTCGCCATTAAAAGAGAGTGAGGTTGGGTAGCCATCAGATTTCCTTTTGCAGTTGACAAATTGACTTAGGACTAAGGGTTGTTGATAAGATTGGCTTGTGTTTTGATCAAGTGGTGTTCGTAGAGAGAGTTATGAAGCTCGGTAAATAGTAGATAAGTACCAATATACCAAGTAGTTAGAAAAGTCATAGAGGGATTAAGAACGAAGGAAGATTGCCCACAGTTTGTTTCTTTTGTTTCTTAAAGAATGGAGCCTGCGATTATACCAAGGATGGGAAGATAAGTGATTGGGTCGAGAAATGGGAACGTATAGAGAAAAAGAATATAGAATAAGGATATAGCGTAATTTATTGTAAGGCCGTCAAAATTAAAGGAGGCGCTATTGAGATATTCATTGATTAGGCTGAAATTTGCTTTGCGGAAGTTGTAAGACTTGAGCGCTGGAGGGGAAGAGTTCAGTGGTGGAGAGTCGAGAAAAAATGAGAGAAGAAGGGGAGGATGGTAGTTGTCGATGGTTGATAAGGAATGGGGACAAAGTGAAACAGAGGAATTAATAGGGTCGGTAGTGAAAATCAGATCTAGCTGTCTAGCCATGTAATTTGAGATGCCACTCACTTGGCTAAGGTTTGAATCGCCTAGGCTATCTAAGAAGAGACATTCTTTGGCAGTAGATAGATTAGTGGCAGTGTAAAATGATTGATCTTCTGATGGAGCCCATTGAAGAAAAGGAAGATTAAAATCGCCGAAGAGATGGATTTCATCGCGGGGATCCCGTAAATCACTTATGTGATCAACCGTATTGATGACGAGTTCATAGGATTCAATAGGTTGAGATGGTAAGATATAAAAGCAAATGTCATAGAGCGATTAACGGAGATGGGGGGAAGAGGATATTGCAATAAGGGATGAGTCGATCGTGTTTAGGGCGGCTATTAAAACACCACGACATTGAGCCCGAAGTAGCACCTCTTGGCAAGATTTATTCTCCGGAAGATCTTCGATTGGAGATCGTTTTTGGCGTTAATGCTAGTGCTCAAATAGACGAACCCTTTCAATACTGTTGGGATTCTTTGTTTGATGACAGGAGGTATTATACTTCGTCTTGTCCTCGTTTACCACCAGACTCATTCGCTTTTCTTCTCGCTCCAAAGTGGCGGAGGCTGCAGACACGGCTCGATTGTGCTAGCTATTTCGACATAGCCAGCAACTGGAGACTTCTAGAGGAAATTGTGCCAATGCGGTTAAGGTCTTCAGTGCGTATTACCGCCTCCAGTATTAGGCGAGGAGTCGCTTTGTCTAATACCTCGTTTGGTGTTGAACGGCTCGGAGAGGTGTTTTTCTATTCTAACAGAGCTGGTGGTAGCGCTCCACGTCGTTTTACATAGCCGTATAAACCATAGCGATGTATGGATAACTTTTTTTCATGCAATCGAAAGCGACCTTGAAATTGACAACAAGATGATGGGTGTCAATTTGCTTCTCATGAGATTTTTCCAGGATTTTACGCATTGCGAAGTCTTGGTCAATGGTTCTGTCAATGGTGGATTTTCCAGGTCTAAAGCCACATTGACGATGGGCTTTAGTCTTTCACATAATATGCTTGGTAAGACCTTATACGCTATATTCAGAAGGCTGCTCCCGTGGTAGCTGGCCCAGTCTGCAGGATACTCCTTTTCGTGGATAGGGCAGAGCAGACTTATGTTTCGGTCGCTGAGCATGCTTTCTTCTGACCATATTTGGCATAGCAACTGGTGCATGCGTCGTACCAGCTCCTCGCCTCCGAATTTGAATAGCTTCACCGACAGCCCATCGAAGCCTACAGCTTTGTTATTTTTGAGCTACACTTTGGCTATTCAAACTTCATTAAAGTCAGGTGGCAAGCCGACTGCAGAACGAACAGCCACTCTGGTGGACTTTTTAGCCCGGATAGAGTCAAATGGGCAATTGGCTCATTTAAACCCTATAAGGCCCTAGGCAAAGGCGGTGTCTTTCCTGATATTCTACAGAAAGGCTTCAACATGATTCTATTACCACTGATAATTCTTTTTAGGTCCTGTTTCAACTTGGGATACATCCCTCAAATCTAGAGATTAGTCAACCTTTTCTTCATCCCCAAGATGGGAAAACCAAGTGAACAACCCGAAACCTATTGCCCTATCAGCCCAACATCGTTCCTATTAAAAACAATGGAAAAACTGATAGAGCTCCATACTAAAGGTACCTAGAGAATCAGGTACCACGCTTCCTAATCAATATGCATGTAGCATGTCGCAAAAAATGATTTACTGAGAATACGTTACGTCACTTAATGGCACGTGTTGAAAATAGTTTCATACGCAAGGAGGTCGCAATTCGCGCCTTCCTCGATGTTAAGGGGGCTCGATAACAACTGCACTATCCTGAAGAGGTGTAGACCATCCCACTAATCACTGGATTAGAGCGATTCTGAACAGCCGTATTATATCAGCCTTATCCGGAGAGATCTCGTTGATAATATCGGCAAAATCTCTGGTCGATAGTTATCGACGACCTATTCGACAAGTTAACCACCCTCGGCTACGAGGTCATCGGATATGCCGATGACCTGGTAATTATTGTTAGGGGCTAGTGGGAAATTTCTGCCTGTGAGCGCATGCAGCTTGCGCTTCAGTTTTTCTCTGACTAATGTGGCAGAGAGTGTTTATCGATTAAACCAAATAAGATAATCTTTGTCCCGTTTACAAAGAGAAGAAGGTTGCAGCCCTATTCTGGGCCTATCGACGCATTTACAGTAAAACCTGGAGATATCCACCTGGGGTAATCCACTGGCTATATACCGCGATAGTAAGACCTATCATCACCTATGCGTCCGCAGCGACTGCGGCTTTTGGCTCCACATCAGTATCATCTATCACACTACAACAGGTCCGAGAGGTGTTCTCTCCATATCATAAGTATGCTCTGAAAATCTGTCACCAGATTGCCGTGACGTTCCACCACGGCCCACATTGCAGTTGACCGTAGTTTGGCCCTATACCCAGCGTCCTTCTCAACAGTAGCGAAACCTTCGTACGAGTTGTTCCCACGTTGAGTGTGGTGGCCAATCATTTCTTCTGCTGCGTTATGTGGGAGATGTGGTTCCACTGGTCGCATATATCATTGAAGTGTTTTCAAATTTATTGGCTGCTCGTTATGGCTGCAGTTTTTCGACGTTTTCTGCTGCACAGAGGTGAGTGCAGACCTTGAATGCGACAAAATAATGATCCGGGTCGATGTTGACACCTCGGATTGAGCGCACATCAAGCACACTGGAAGCATGCCTTCCATCTATCACAACAATTTGATTTGAGAGCCAAGTTGTTTGATGGATTTTCTTATATTGAAATCTCGTGCTACTAACCACCATATTATGTGCCGTGGCGAAGGTTTTGTCGTCGAGGTTGAATTTCTCGACTGTCTGGTAAGAAATTCCTTCTTTGCCTGCCCTGGTAATCGTCGCCAAGCAAGATTTTGACATCGTGGCGGGGGTAGCGCTCATAAGCTTGCCCAAGGAGCGCATAGAAGGCGTCCTTGGCCTCGTTGTCCTTCTCATTTGCCGGAGCGTGAGCACAAATTAGTCTTATGTTGAAAAACTTAGCTCGGATGTGAATCGTAGCGAGTCTCCCGTTAATGGGCTCGAAACCAGGAACGAGGTGACGAAGTCTCCGGCCCACCATGAATCCCACGCCGAATTTTTGCTCCTTTTCATGGCAAGCTATAGTTGATATCACATGATGGCTTTTTGCAACATCTGTGTCCCATCCAACGCATCTCCTGAATGGCGATAATGTGCGCTTTGTATTCATCGAGGGCATTTACACCTAGGTCTGCGGCACCTTCCCTATAAAGGCAGTGGATATTCCAGGCGCATGCCTCAAATCATGGCTCTTGGTTCGTTTGTGGTGGTCGCCATCAAAAAACTTGGTTCGTATAATCCAAGGCTGTTTTTGTTGTTTCACTCGATTGGTCCCAAACCCAACGCACAATCCCTAAGACCCGGGGTTGGTCGCTGCACACATTGGTTTACTATCCGCCGGATGTAAGACAGCTATTCAGGAGAGGTCTGATGGGGGCTGTTTGTCAACTTGGATTGAGTAAGGACAAAGATCGAAGCTGTTAGATCGCCCTGCTAAACACGATCAACATCTTTACTCTGTTTGCGCTCGCTCCTTCCGAAAGATCGTGCTATCGGAGAGGCATGTTGGTTGAGGCCCAGGTTCACCCCGAACTGAAGCGCCTGTTAAGTAAGTAAGTAAGAGTACATACACGTTCTTCCTTCCACTCTTATCTGAAAATCCAACCGCGTGAGATGGCTACACTGTTTTCATAGATATTTAGACATCACTCTTTACGATTTCCTATTATGCCATTAAATAAACTTCTCGAAATCGATTTATCTGCATTACTTAAAGACTCTTCTATTAGAAGGTTGGTAGGAGCACAAAAGAGGCTCACAACGCTACAGTGTTAACTAGAAATTAGCACTTAAATATAACACTTGCAGTTTCAGGAGAGATCGAAACTCTCTGTACGCTCTGCATTAAAGTAAAATCTATTATGTCATGGTAAGCTCATGTGAATTTTAGTTGAGTAATAGTTGAATGAGTGGCAGTGGTCTCAGTGGTTAACATCACCGACCGCCGAGCGGAAGGTCTATAGTTCAAATTCGTTTCATTGCCAAGAAAAAGTAATTCCCATACGGACAAAAAATATGCAACACAGAGGTGAATGGAAAGTGACCAGACAACTGAAATTCATCCTCTGCGTATGCAATATTAAAGTGCTCGAAAGAATTACCACGGACTATAACCAAACCCGGAATTTGATCGGCTCTCGTCCTATCTAGGACAACCACCCCTGAGAGTAGTGAACGAACATCAACGACCCAAATCACTGCACCCCGTTCAGGTTGTATGAAAAAAAAAAAAAAAAGTTGGGTGGTAAACGACTAACAAAGACCTCGTAGAGGTAGCGTATCCGACATGCGCTGGCCGGTAAAATAGCGAGTAGAAGCCACTGCAGCCGAACATCTATCAGCTCTGTTAGTAAGCCCTAATTCTACCTCCTCGTGGTGCCACCTGGGGATTTCTATTTTGAAGCGAACGGAAAAGGGCGAATGGCGAGTTTCCTGCGCCACAAAACAGGATAAGAGTCGGTTAGGCTATGGCCCGGCAAGCCATACCTGGAAAAAAACCAACAAGCCAAAAAAACCCAAAAAAACCTCGGATACAAAAAAACGGACGGAATAACCGATGACGGCCCAGGAAACTACCAAAGGAAAAGGAAGAATCATATTCGGCTTTGTACGTGGAATGTAAGGTGTTTCCGCAACAGTATTGACACAAACCGACGGTTAAGTTCGAATTTCGCTGTCGAAGTTCGAAAGCTCTAGTGAAACGGAAATTCAAATGATGTAAACTGTCAACGGCGTAATGCTAGTTGTCAGAGCATTCTAGAGATTTCCGTAGGGGAACTTCCGACGGCGAACATTCGAGAAGGTGGACCGATAGCTATATAAGCGCGAACGCTCACCCTCGGCATTCATTCAGTTTGTGGAATTGAACAGCGTGTGACAAGTCGGTGTGATCAGTCGATAAAACAGTGGGAAAATAAAAGCTTTCAATAAAGGTTTCTGTATGTAATAAAGTTTAAGGCGCCCAATAGGTTTTGGATAATAAATTAAAGTGGTGAAGCTGCACAGATAATTGATCTGTGGTGAAACAAGAAAAGTGTGTGTTTTAATTTGGATAAAAAGACAATTGTAGTTCATCACAATCCAGGGGTGCGAACCCTATTCGGTGTGGGATTAAATTTCGTAACAGTATTATTACGGACCCTAACAGACGAACAGATAATATTAGTGAGAAAGAGCCAAGGCAGACAAGGATTGTCCTGCCCTCAGATTCGAGGCTACCTCAGCCAGAAACTATCCATCTCCAGTCACGACATAGAAACAAAAAATTGGCTCATGTCGTCGATAGAGAAGATCAAGCCATGAAAAACGCTGATTTGTGTGCAACTCAGGGTAATGACATTCACAAGTTATACACCTGCGTAACATTCGTCCCCGAAGCCGATGACATTACCAATGACACCTTCCTTATGCGCATAATGAGGCAGAATGCGAACATAAGCACTAAAGGACGGAGAGTCCTCAGGATTGCCAAGGAAAAAAGCGGTGGGGACCAAGTAACCTTTGCCATTGATGAGTCTTCTAAAGACGCCATTGTGAAGCAAAACTTTAATCTGTTTCTCAACTTCTCCCAGATCCTAATCAGGATCAAGGGAGTTCCCAAGCAGACAAAGGTAACTGCGGACAACAAAACCAAGGACAGGGTACAAACCCATCCGAAGTGCGATGCCCAAAGTACACCGGCCATGCCCAAGGAAGGGAGTGAGGAACTCGGCGTGCATAAGCCAAGCCAGAGAGCAACAACCATTGCATCGGGCGATAGTTAACCAGCCATAGAGACAATGAAAGCACCCCAAACGTCAAGGCTGCCTGAAGAAACAACTCGGGCAACTAAGACTTCAGGGGTCAGCCATATGGTTGGGTCAATTACCAAAACTGGCAGCCCTGCCAGTACCTCACTGAATCCATCATGCCGGGATTAAGGTACATCCAAGTAAATCTACAGCATGCAAAGGCCGCGTCCGCGGTACTGAGCAATCGATTTAACAAGGAGCACCTCGATATAGCCTTTATCCAGGAACCGTACACGATTAAAGACCAGATCAAAGGACTATAAGGTGAGCTGTTCTACGACTCCACAAATGAAGGACGACCTAGAGCTTGCATAATGTTTAATAACACTATCAAGGCCATTCCCATTCCAGAATTTACGAAGAAGGACCTGGCAGCTGCCACCATCGAGCTATCTACTGCGGAGGATAGGTAAGAAGCCGTAATCTGCTCAGCCTATCTCGCGGGCGACTCCACGGATCTCAGCTTCACACCACTGCAGGATCTTCTCGACCACTTTGGAAGAAGAGGCTCACATATCATCGTATGCTGTGACGCCAACGCTCACCACACAGCATGGGGAAGCTCGGGCATCAACAAAAGAGGTGAGCACCTATTAGAATTTATATTCAGGAACAACCTCAATATCATAAACCATGGAAATAATCCCACCTTTATAAATAGAATGAGGGAAGAGGTATTAGACCTCACCCTAACTACTCCGTTCATAAGCAACTCTATTCTAAACTGGCATGTCTCAACAGAAACATCGATATCAGACCATCGACAGACCTTTTTTGGCATAAAAGCAGGAGATAGAATTACTAGAACATATAGACAACCGAGAGAGAGAGAGATAGACTGGGACACTTATAGTCTAGAAATCGCACAAGCAATCGGAAACTGTCCAAACAGCATCAGAGACGTAGACAGCCTTGAACTCAGCTGTGACAGCCTCAATGTTACCATCCTATCTGCTTTTCACAACGCTTGCCCAGAGAAAGTCAAGTCAGGCAACCGTACCACTCCGTGGTGGAACTGCAATTTGGCCAAGCTAAGAGCACTGACCAGAAAACTGTTCAACAGAGCTAAACGAACTGGTGACTGGACGCAGCATCGTGCCTCACTCACCAACTACAACCAAGAAATTAGAAGAGCCAAAAGAGACTCATGGAAAAAGTTCTGCAGCAGTCTTTCAGACATTCAGAGCAGCGCTCGTATCCACAGAGTTCTCGCCAAAGAGCACACTAACCAAACTGGACTGTTGAGGAGAGCAGATGGCACTTACGCGGAAAATGGTACGGAAGTACTCAAAATTCTGACCAGTGTGCACCTCCCAGACTCCAACATCATTCCCTCCGATCTCTCTAACATACCTCCGCAGATCAGGGCAACTAGACCCAACAGGGAGGATTGGAAGGGAGCACGAACGATCTTTCACGAGGGAAGCATAAAATGGGCCATCAATTCATTTGACACTTAAGAATCCCCGGGGAAGGATGGCATCTTCCCAGCCCTTCTTCACAAGGGGAGTGCGCAAATTAGCCCCATGCTCATTCACATCTTTAGAACCAGCTATGCATGGGGACACATACCAACAAGCTGGACAGAGGTAAAGGTAAAATGCATTCCCAAAAGTAGGCCGTAGACCCACAGACCTGCCTAAGTCCTACAGACCGATAAGCCTTACCTCTTTCTTCCTAAAAACAATGGAAAAAATTCTGGATAGGCATATCAGGGACGGTGCCCTGAAAAGATCACCACTTCACAAAAACCAATATGCCTACCAGCCAGGGAAATCGATCACGCATGCTCTTCAGGAGCTAACAGCCCGGATCAAAAAATCCCTGAGCGACGAAGAAATTGCGATAGGTTGCTTTCTCAATATTGAGGGTGCTTACGACAACACCGACTACACCCAAATAAAATATTGCATCCTCAACACAGGGGTGGATAACACCACATGCAATTGAATCCAACACATGCTTAGCAATAGGAAAATAAACACCTCACTAGGCAATGATAAGATCAGTGCGAATGCCGCTAAAGGATGCCCTCAAGGTGGGGTTCTCGCACCTGTCCTGTGGTTCATCGTGGTAAATGAACTGATTAACATACTCAGCAACAATGGTTTCTATGTCCAAGGCTATGCTGACGACAAGTCTCGGAACTCCTCCAACGGGCATTAAACCTTGTTGCAAACTGGTGCATAAAGGTTGCGCTAAAGGTCAACCCTAGGAAAAGCACTATAGTCGCCTTCACCAAAAGGAGGAATAGGCACAAACCTACCCTCTTTGGTGAAGCGATAGAGTTCTCAAAAGAAGTCAAATATCTAGGGATAACTCTAGACGAAAAGCTCACTTGAAACTCTCACATTACAAGGACCATTGAGAAAGCCAGGATCTCTTTATGGACCAGCAAAAGTCTCACTGGCAAAAACTGGGGCACAAACCCCAAAATGTCCCGCTGGCTTTATACAGCAATCACCAGACCAATCCTTACATATGCTGCGCCCGTCTGGTGGCACAAAACAAGCAACAGTGCAAGCCAAGCTCAACAAATTGCAAAGACTAGCCTGCAAAACTGGGCAAAGAGGACATATTTGAGTCGATCATAGGAAAGCATAGCCTTCATAACACCACATCCGACAACGAACTAAGGCTAATCGATTTCCTAGCGGGGCGTAACTTCCTTGTAGCAAGCACGCGATTCCCCCATCTCGACATCCACAAGGGTACCTGGTGGTCTTTGGATCAATCGGCCATCAACCAGATTGATCACATTGCGATCGACGCCAGATACTCCTCCTGTATTCTCGACGTACGAACCTTCCGAGGGGCCAACATCGACTCGGACCACTACCTTGTTGTAGCCAAGGTACGAATCAGGATATCAAGAATGCTTAGGAGTCGAGTAGCACAACGTAAGTTTGACGTCGGAAAGCTACAATCGCAAGAGACTGCCAGAATCTTTGCCGATCGTGTCTCCTCCAAGCCCTCTCAAAACCCGCCCACAGCAGCACAAACAATGGAGCAGAAATGGGCTCATTGCCAGAGCGCCGTCAGATACGCTGCCTCAGAGGTGCTGGGTTTCAAACAGCCACCACCTAGAAACCCCTGGTTCGATGAACAATGCGAACAAGCCCATGCAGCAAAACAAGACTCATATAAAGCCATGCTGCAACGACGGACGAGAACTGCTCGCGAAATCTATGAGCAGAAGAGAGGAACACACGCTTTTCAGAAGAAAGGGTGAGATCGAGGAGATGGAGAGATGCTTCCGCAGGAATGACGCCCGTAAGTTTTACAATAAGGTAAAACGAACAAGCCATGGCTACAAAGCCAGAGCGGCGGCCTGCAGGGATGAAAATGGAGAACTGGTAGTAGAGTCGTAGTCGATGCTGAGGATTTGGAAAGGACACTTCTGCAGACTGTATAACGGCGATGATAGACAAGATACCGCTGTAGCGATATCAAGACTTACGTCTAATAAAGCCGAGGGCGCAGACAGCCTGTCTGCTGAGCATCTTAAGGCGGCTGGAGACGAGCTGGTAAGGTGCATGCACCATCTCATTTGCAAGGTATGGTCGGATGAAAGCATGCCCGACGAATGGAATCTCAGCATCGTTTGCCCGGTCCACAAGAAAAGAGACCCCTATAACTGCGCCAACTATAGGGGAATAAGTCTCCTTAACATCGCATATAAGATCTCCTCTGCCGTATTGTGTGAACGCTTGAAACCGTTTGTGCATAACCTGATCGGCTCTTATCAGTGTGGTTTCAGGCCAGGTAAATCCACAATAGACCAAATATTTACGCTACGGCAGATCTTGGAGAAGACCCAGGAATACCAAATCGACACTCACCACCTCTTCGTCGATTTCAAGGCTGCATATGACAGCGTGTATAGAGATGAGCTATACAAAGCCATGTCTGGTTTTAACATCCCTGCCAATCTCGTCCGACTGTGCAGGATGACAGTGGAGAATTCTCGCTGCTCCATTAAGGTCGGTAATGAGCAAACCGAGACCTTTGATGTTAAAAAAGGATTTAGGCAAGGTGACGCGCTGTCATGCAACTTTTTCAACATCGTGCTTGAAAAGATCGTGCAAGAGTCACTGGCCAATACAAGAGGTACGATTTATTTCAAGTCTAGGCAATTGCTTGCGTACGCCGACGACGTTGACGTGATTGGACGAACACAGCGAGACGTCAATGAGGCCTTTGTAAGCATTGAGGTAGAAGCGGCTAAGATGGGTCTCAAGGTTAATGAAGGTAAAACTAAATATCTGCTTTCATCTAAAGGAGACGGGCATCGCCGACGTATTGGCCAGAACATCACCATGGGCGGATATAATTTTGAAGTGGCCAAGGAATTCGTCTACCTTGGCTCACTGATGACCAGCGACAACAACACCAGCGCTGAGATAAAACGCAGAATCACTCTTGCCGACCGCTGTTTCTTTGGGCTCAAGAGGCAATTGAGAAGCAGAGCCCTCTCTCGGAAAACCAAGGTGACACTATATAAGACCTTAATCATCCCAGTCCTCCTTTACGGCGCAGAGGCTTGGACCTTAAAAAAAGCGGATGAAGATGCCCTTGGTCGTTTCGAGAGGCAAATTCTGCGCACTATCTACGGTCGCACTAAGATCTAACGAAGAACTGTACGGGTTGTACACGACATCGGCCTGGTACGACGTCTACGGATACAGCGTCTAAGGTGGCTAGGCCATGTAGAGCGCATGGAAAATACAGCTCCGACCCGAAAACTCTTCGAATCCACTCCGGAAGGAAGGCACGGCAGAGGACGGCTGCATCATCGGTGGCGCACGCAGGTGGAAGGGGACCTCAACCAACTGGGCGTGCGATGCTGGAAACAGCTGGCCAAAGACCCTGCCAGCTGGAGGCGCTTGTTGGTTGAGGCCCAGGTTCACAACGGACTGTAGCGCCACCTAAGTAAGTAAGTAAGTAAGCTTGCATCTGTATCACCGGGGCCATGAGAGCAACCCCCACAGCAGCACTAGAAGTCATCACAGACCTGCCACCTCTTCATCTCCAACTGAAGAAAGAAGCAATGGTCTTCGCCCATAGACTGATCGTGAAGGATGACTCTAACCGTAGGCTCTTTCACCCTGATATCCTTACCGAAATAAACAGGCATGAAATCCCAAAGGTATCTCTCACAGACAACTGTCTCCCCAGATACAACTTCAGCCAAAACTACAAGGTCACATTCCCCAACCGACAAATCTGGGAACAGGATAGACCCTCCTTCAATCGTGGATCCTACGTGTGGTACACAGATGGCTCCAGCTCCAAGGCGTTGGGGCTGAAGTATAAGGAGCAAACACCGACACATGCACCTACGTAGGCATGGACAGATATAACTCCGTTTTTCAAGCAGAGATATTTGCTATAGAACTCTGCCTCAGAGAAAATATCGACAGAAATATACTTAACAAAAACGTTTACATTCTCTCTGACAGCAAGGCTGCATTTCTAGCCCTAAAGAGCTATGAAATCACCTCCAAGCTGGTATGGGACTGCATACAGCTACTTCACCGGCTGGCCAGTACAATCAGAGTTCATCTCATTTGAATACCTGGACACAGCGGCCATACAGGCAACGAAAAGGCGGACCTACTAGCAAGGAAAGGCTCTGCATCACCATTTATGATGCCACGGCCTTTCTGCGGCATACCCACTAGCACCACCAAATTCTGCATAGACAATTGGCTGAGGAACAAGACGGATCACTACTGGTTACAAACGAATGGTAGCAGACAAGCCAAGTTGTTCCTCCCAACTACATCCCTCAAAGAATGAAACAACTTCTCATGCTTTCGAGGAGTCAGATTCGTCTAATCACAGGTTTCCTTACTGGACACTGCCCAGTCAACAAACATCTCAAAACAATGGGCATCATACAAGATGACACTTGCCGAATGTGTAATGAAGACGAAGAAACAGCAGAGCACATACTATGCCATTGTAACTGCCTTGACAGTACACGTCATCGTCACCTAGGCAAGTATTATCTTGAAGCAGAAGAAATCGCGGCTAGCTCACTCAAAAGCATACTAAGTTTCATCACTAACTCAGGATTCCTGAGTGAACTGTACGTGGGGGACATCACAATAGGCCCACTCGTGGCCGCAGTGTCTGTCCCACCCCCTTATCCAATCTATCTATCTATCTGTTATGGCAATACGCCTTTTTGAATATTGGCTACATTTTCTTTAGTTGACATTTCCCCGGCGCATCTAAAGTGTCCATTAGGCCAATGACAGTTCCAAATGTCACTTTTCCGACAGCAGCCATTTCTACCTGGCATTGCTGCCAATTGACACCTAATCACGTGCGCCTTTGCGTCTGTTGCTCGACCAACTTTTTTTCATTTTTGTGGACCGCTTCCATCCGTACGGACGCGTCAGGCGCCCAGCATTGTAAACAAATCATCTCAAGGAACTTTCCACTTACGACAGAACACGAAAAAATCGAAAAATGTTTGCCAAAAACGAGAACGAAATGCGTGCTCTCGCCTTGAAGCTGTACGAGATTAATGCATTCAAATTCGGTGATTTCAAGATGAAAGTGGGAATCAACTCGCCCGTGTACTTTGATCTACGGGTCATTGTCAGCTATCCCGAGGTTATGGTAAGTCGTCAAAACTACCTGGAACACCTGTTCTTCCGCCATGACGTCAACACTGAAAACATGTTTCTATTTAAGGATCAAGTATCTAATCTGCTGCTGGACTACATTCGGGAAGAGAAACTACAGAAGAGGCATGTTTGCGGTGTGCCGTATACGGCGTTGCCTATCGCTACAATTATTTCGGTTCGTGAGAATCTGCCCATGCTGGTGCGTCGTAAAGAGGCTAAAGATTACGGCACGAAGAAATTGATTGAGGGGAAGTACAATGCCGGCGACACGTGTCTGATTGTGGAGGACGTAGTCACATCGGGTTCGAGCGTACTGGACACTGTTAAGGATCTACAGAACGTGGGCATTTTGGTTAACGATGCAGTGGTGGTGGTTGATCGCGAACAAGGCGGTAGTGCCAATATCGCTAAACATTCCGTGCGAATGCATTCCCTATTCACGCTGTCGTATTTGATGAATGTGCTCAAGGATGCTGGTAAAATCACACAGGAGACAGTCGACTCGGTGGCCAAATATATCAGCGGATGTCAAATAAACAGCGATGGATCGTTCGTCAATAGCAACAATAAAGTTGGTAAGTAAAGACCGTTTAAAGCAATTGGTTTAGTTAGGTTCGTTGAATCCCTGTTCATCGTGTTTCACATTTCAATGGGTGTCCGTCCGAATTCGTTTACAAATGTGCCCGCGCAGCGCATTAAAGTGCCATTAGTCAGGCACAAGAGGAATAATAAAAATAAATTGGCAAAGGGAAGAATGAAATGCGCAAGCTAAACACCTATCTCCGCCGTTGGGAGGGTATCTGCATACGTTGGCGAGCAGCACCACGGACTTCTTATGACCGTTTGATGTTGGCCACTTCATATTTGTCGTTGACAGGCGATTAGAAACAATTTAAGTTCGGCAGCAACGCAATAAGGGGCTATTAACCAGCTTGTGATGTTGACGATAATGGGATGATTGGATGAATTCAAATTGATTGTCTGCAAGCAGTGAGACTGTGGGAATTAATTAAATGTTGCGTTCGGGTATTGCGCTATTGCTTTAACCCTCTCCGATCGGTATATCGATCTTAATGCGGCCAATTTTATGAAACATTGCCGCTTGCGTCCATGTATTTATAGTTTTATTGATCAGTTGCCACTCATTATTGTCGGCTTCAATTAGGATTGGACAGACGCGACTGTTTGTTATTGCAACATTATAGACAACTGAATTCTATTGATGTTTACGTATTACCGGCGATAGGACGGTATTTACCCTTCATGGCAGGGGACAATATTTATTCAACAGGCAATGTTTACTTATCGCTATGTCCCTGCTGCTTCCGCTCGTAATTTGTTCCGATAAAGCAGGAAAACCGGATTCGTTAGGCTTTTCCTTTCGATCAATATTTGCTTTTTTTATCACAACGATTGTGGGTGTAGTAAAGGTCATAGCTGTCCCATTGCCTAAAGGTTTGAAGCTATCTTTGTGTGGCATCTACTTGCAATGACGTGACCACCTCCCAATCTACTACTCATCTGATTTTTATGAACTCGTCCGGTCTTTCAACAAGATTGTCCTCCATGACATCAAGAGCAATGGAACCACGTCTCAAAAATCCACTGAGGAGTTAAGCAACTGCCCATGCTCGTGTAAGTATAGCAGCTCCCTTGCTCCATCTTGCTCATATACCTTGTATGGTTGGCTCTGAAATCTTCAGCTCACTTACTTAATTACTTAGGCGGCGCTACAGTCCGTGGTGAACCTGGGCCTCAACCAACAAACGTCTCCAGCTGGCACGGTCTTTGGCCAGCTGCTTCTATCGCCGCATGCCTAGTTGGTTAAGGTCCCCTTCCACCTGCGTGGGCCACCGTTGATGCGGCCGTCCTCAGCCGCGCCTTCCTTTCGGGGTGGATTCGAAGACTCTTCGGGTCGGAGCTGTATTTTCCATGCGCTCTACATGGCCTAGCCACCTTAGACGCTGTATCCGTAGACGTCGTACCAGGCCGATGTCGCTGTACAACTCGTACAGTTCTTCGTTAGATCTTCTCCTCCATACACCATTCGAACAAACGGGACAGTAGATAGTGCGCAGAATTTTCCCCTCGAAACAACCAAGGGCATCTTCATCCGCTTTTGTTAAGGTCCAAGCCTCTGCGCCGTAAAGGAGGACTGGGATGATTAACGTCTTATATGTATAGTGTCACCTTGGTTTTCCGAGAGAGGGCTCTACTTCTCAATTGCCTCTTGAGCCCAAAGAAACAGCGGTTGGCAAGAGTGATTCTGCGTTTTATTTCAGCGCTGGTGTTGTTGTCGCTGGTCATCAGTGAGCCAAGGTAGACGAATTCCTTGACCACTTCAAAGTTTTATCCGCCCATGGTGACGTTCTGGCCAATACGTCGGTGTTGTCCGTCTCTTTTAGATGAAAGCAGATATTTGGTTTTACCCTCATTAACCTTGAGACCCATCTTAGCCGCTTCCAAGTCAATGCTTACAAAGGCCTCATTGACGTCTCGCTGTGTCCGTCCAATCACGTCAATGTCGTCGGCGTATGCAAGCAATTGCGTAGACTTGAAATAAATTGTGCCTCTTGTGTTGGCCAGTGACTCTTGCACGATATTTTCAAGCACGATGTTGAATAAGATACATGACAGCGCGTCATTGCCTAAATCCTTTTTTAACATCAAAGGTCTCGGTTTGGTCATAACCGACCTTAATGGAGCAGCGAGAATTCTCCGACGACTTTGGCAGGGATGCTAAAACTAGACATGGCTTTGTATAGCTCATCCCTATACACGCTGTCATATGCAGCTTTGAAATCGAAGAGGTCAGTAGTCTTTTCCAAGATCTGCCGTAGCGTCAATATTTGGTCTATTGTGGATTTACCTGGCCTGAAACCACACTGATAAGAGCCGATCAGGTTATCCACAAACGGTTTCAGGCGTTCACACAATACGGCAGAGAAGATCTCATATGCGATGTTAAGGAGACTTATTCCCCTGTAGTTGGCGCAGTTATAGGGGTCTCCTTTCTTGTGGACGGGGCAAACGATGCTGAGATTCCATTCGTTGGGCATGCTTTCATCCGACCATACCCTGCAAATGAGATGGTGCATGCACCTTACCAGCTCATCTCCAGCCGCCTTAAGAAGCTCAGCAGACAGGCCGTCTGTGCCCGGGGCTTTATTGGACTTAACTCTTGATATCGCTATTTTGACTTCGTCTAGGTCGGGTGGACTGAATTCTGTTTCATTGTCGTCCATTACGAATGGCTCGTTCTGCCTGACAGCGGTATCTTGTCTATCATCGCCGTTATACAGTCTGCAGAAGTGGTCTTTCCAAATCCTCAGCATCGACTACGACTCTACTACCAGTTCTCCATTTTCATCCCTGCAGGCTGCCGCTCTGGCTTTGTAGCCATGGCATGTTCGTTTTACCTTATTGTAAAACTTACGGGCGTCATTCCTGCGGAAGCATCTCTCCATCTCCTCGATCTCACGCTTTCTTCTGAAAAGCGTGTGATCCTCTCTTCTCTTCTGCTCATAGATTTCACGAGCAGCTCTCGTCCGTCGTTGCAGCATGGCTTTATATGTATGCCTCTTGTTTTGCTGCATGGGCTTGTTCGCATTGTTCATCGAACCAGGGGTTTCTACCTGGTGGCGGTTTGAAACCCAGCACCTCTGAGGCAGCGTATCTGACGGCGCTCTGGCAATGAGCCCATTTCTGCTCCATTGTTTGTGCTGCTGTGGGCGGGTTTTAAGAGAGCTTGGAGGAGACACGATCGGCAAAGATTCTGGAAGTCTCTTGCGTTTGTAGCTTTCCGACGTCAAACTTACGTAGTCTTACTCGACTCCTAAGCATTATTGATATCCTCATCCTTGGCTACAACAAGGTAGTGGTCCGAGTCGATATTGGCCCCTCGGAAGGTTCGTACGTCGAGAATACTGGAAGAGTGTCTACCGTCGATCGTAATGCGATCAATCTGGTTGGTGGTCGATTGATCAAAAGACCGCCAGGTACCCTTGTGGATGTTGAGATGGAGGGATCGCATGCTTACTACGAGGAGGTTACGCCCCGCTAGGAAATCGATTAGCCTAAGTCCGTTGTCGGAAGTGGTGTTATGGAGGCTATGCTTTCCTATGATCGACTCAAATATACATAGGTTCCCTCTAGGAGATCGTAGAATTCTTCTTTGAGTCGATCGTCCCTTTCTTCCGTTGGGGAGTGAGCGCATATTAAGCTAATGTTTCCAAATTTAGCTTTGATGCGGGTTGTTATGAGGCGTTCGCTCATGTCTCGGAAACTTAAGACTTTTTGTCGAAGTCTTCCTCGTACAACGAATCCGCACCCGAATAGGCGCTGTTTGTTCTCCTTGTAGCAGTTCCCGTAGTAGATGTCGCAGTTTTTCATCCGTTTTTTGCCTGGTCCATCCCATCGCACTTCTTGGAGTGCGGTTATATCTGCTTTATAGCAGTTGAGGGTTTGCTCCAACCTGCACCCGGTCTGTAAAGGGACCTCACATTACAGGTGCAGACCCTCAAATCCGTTAGTCGTTTGCAGGGGTCGTCAGCTATGTATCCGTCCGTATCCGAGGCTTGTTGTTGTTTCGGAACAAGTTGGTTTTTACGTGATAGGGATGTTACCCATAAGCACCCTATCCAGAGGGGCCACGAAGAGTCTGTGTGTCAACTTGGATTGAGCAGGGACAGAGATCGAAGCTGGCGTTTGCCATGTTAAACGCGATCAACTTCTTTGCTCTGTTTGCTCGCTCCCTCCCTGTACCCGACCCACCCAACCATGAACCCTCTTGAAACCTGTCCAGGTCCGTCCTCTCTGCCTATATTAACTCTCTTAGGATAATACCGATCGTGGTGCTGAACATTCCGTTCCACCTACGGCTGTACATACCTTTGGCAAACAAGCTGCTCTGTCGAGGCCGCTTCCTAACTGAACATTTCTCCAATCAAAACCCGCTCCATTACCGATGCAATATTATAGCTCCTATTCGTCACTTTTCTTAAAATTCTTGTTTTTCTCTTTTCTTTGCAGTTAACGAATTCTCACGCACAAAAATGACCTTCGAGAGCCGCTCGAACCTAGCCAAATGCGAAGTTGCCCAGGATCTATTCAAACTTATGGAATCGAAAAAGACCAATCTTTGCCTGGCCGCCGATTTAACCGATACAGAGAAGATCCTCAACATTGCCGATCTCTGTGGTCCATACATCTGCGTCCTAAAAACCCACATCGATATTGTGGAGAACTTCAACGAAGACTTCATTAGAAATCTAACTAATCTGGCAGAGAAGCACAATTTCCTCATCATGGAAGATCGAAAATTCGCCGATATTGGCAATACCGTCTCAATGCAGTACGCTAAGGGCGTGTACAAAATCTCCGAATGGGCAGATCTAGTGACCGCGCATTCAATCTCTGGTCAGAGTATACTACAAGGTCTAAAGGCCGGTTTAGCTGATTCACCACGAAAGAGAGGTGTCTTCCTCCTTGGCGAAATGTCATCGACCGGCAATCTAATCACCAATCAGTATAAGGAGGCCACAGTGAAATTGGCCACCGATAATGCGGATGTCGATTTCGTAGCTGGAATTGTCTGTCAAAATGCGGAATGCTTTGCATTCCCTGGACTGATTCAACTCACGCCAGGTGTGAAGATAGACGATTCGGGCGATAAGTTGGGACAGCAGTATAACACTCCAGAGTTTATCGTACAGGAGAAGGGTGCCGACATTGGGGTAGTGGGTCGAGGCATCTTAGAGGCAAAGAATGTGGAGAAGGCAGCAATACTGTACCGAGACCGACTCTGGGCAGCTTACTGTGATCGAGTTGCTAAGCAATAGACAATCAAAAATCTTTTAATGTACGTAACACGTAACGTAGCCTTTTAAGTAGCTTGTTGTTAAGCATAAAGCACAAAAGACAGGAAACGATGAAAGACATTTAGAAATATATTTTATTAGCCCGACTGAAAAGTGTTTCATTTAGTACATAGGTTATGGGTATATTGCCGCTAAAGGCCAGCTGATGACACTACGCTCGTCTGAACAACCAAGTGTGCTGCTAGAAAAACTAATTACAAGCCGCCATTGCCGTCAACATTGTAATTGGCGATATTATTCTATTCCAATGCATCGCTGTTCAAGGAAGCTCCCTCGTGTGACGGCAGATATTTATCACTTGTGTTCAGCAGAAAGAGTTAATAAATCATGCCTCCGTGTGGCACCTACGTAGGTGAACTTGGCCAGAGTGCAAACGTTTGCACAAGGTCACGTACTATTTTGCAAATAGCTCTTCTCTACGTACAGCAAGGAATTGAAAAAAAATAAAAGCAAAAAAGTCGCTCGCCCGAGCAGGGACTTGAACCCTGGACCGTTGGATTAAAAGTCCAACGCTCTACCGACTGAGCTACCCGGGCACACAGTAATGATGTGCCGAATACTAGACAAAAGAGGAACAATAAAAATAGTGTTGCCAAGTGTGTGAAATATCACAGGTAGGTTACAGGTATGATAGCAATCAAATAAAAAACCGGCCAAGTGCGAGTCGGACTCGCGCACGAAGGGTTCCGTACCATCTGTATATATAAATATGAAAGAGAATATGTATGTACTATAAAGGGTCCGCCAAATAACTTTTCTTTTTTTTTTGAAAATGCTGTAAAAAAATCTACTGAATATTTTCTCAAATTTCTTTTTTTATTTGAAAGTACAATCCTTCCGGTTAAATAATGGAAAATTATTTCATTCAAATTGCTGCCGCGGCTGGCCATGCAGTAGCCTACACGACCGGTCCAATTTTTAAGCACATTATCGATTGTGTGCAGCTGTATTTCACCAATGGCTTCACGAATATTGTCCTTTAAAGCGTCGATTGTCTCTGGCTTGTAGGCGTAACACTTATCTTTGACGGCACCCCACAAATAATAGTCCAACGGTGTCAAATCGCAGCTCCGAGGTGGCCAAACGACGCAGCTCCGAGGTGGCCAAACGACGCAGCTCCGAGGTGGCCAAACGACGCCAAACAGGGCGCAAAACATCGAGTGTAGCTTCGGCTGTGTGGCACGTAGCGCCGTCCTGTTGAAACCAAATGTTGCCAATATCCTCCTCTTCAATTTTTGTGAACAAAAATTCGTTCAACATGGCCCGATAACGATCGCCATTGACTGTACCGGCCACTCCTTGCTCATTTTCGAAGAAAAATGGCTCAATTTGCTTCTGGACCAAAATCCGCACCAAACAGTGGCTCGTTTTGGGTGCACCGGCTTTTCAATGTATTTTTTTTTGTATACATATATAGGGCTAGTGCTATCAATAGCAATGCGGCACTGCAACCTTTGCAGATCTATTGTGCCTGCTAGCCGATTTAGCCGAGTAGCCTCTCCACCTCCACAATGAAGTTGAGAATGCTTCTCGTAGGAGCCAGGGTGATCCCTTCAGGAGTCATAACTTCACTGAGAAGGATACGCTTCCTAAGATGGCAGAGAGCAGCACACTCACACAGTATGTGTTCTGCCGTCTCATCGTCCTCAAGACAGAGCCGACACTCAGTTTCAGACGAGAGGCTAATTTTGTTTAAATGATATCTCAGACCGCAGTGTCCCGTTAGATAGCTGACTAGTCTTCTGATATCCATCCTATTGAGTTTGAGTATGTCAATAGGGTGCTTGTTCAGGGGTCGTATAAGTCGTTAAGATTGACGGAGTCCCCGAACGCTGTTCCAAAAGGACAGGTGTTGTAATTTTACCCACTTGTCTAAGAATAATTTATCTTAGACGCGGGAATGCCTCAGAATGGTTCCGGACCTATATACTTGTCATTGGAGCCCTTCCTGGCAAGTTGGTCGGCAATTTCATTGCCCTTGATACCTTTAAGGCCTCGCACCCACCAAAGTTTAACATTGATTCATTTGGCGAGGTCCTGTAGGGCGGCATGGTTTTCCTTGACGGTTTTTGAGTTCGTGCCGTACGAACCCAGCGCTTTAAGCGCTGCTTGGCTATCGGAGAGTATGTTGATGTTTACTCCTCTGATGCCAGTCTCAAGATTTAGATTTACGCATGTTAGGATGGCATGCAGCTCTGCTTGGAAGATGCTGGGACTTATTCCCAGTGTCTTCGAGATTCTGCGTTTTGGTCCAAAGATGCCGGCGCCAACGCCGGAAGCCATCTTGGAGCCATCCGTGTACCACCTAAGGCCTTTGACATTTAGCCGGGGGTCACAGTTCTCCCATGCTGAGCGGTTTGGGATCAGTATCTCAAATCTCTTGTCAAAGGTGAAGGTGTGTGGCAGTGCGTCCAAGACTGTAGTAATCATATCCAGCTCGGGAAGGTGTTGTAATATGGACATGTGGCCTGCGGGTCTACATGGCATATTTGTTCCCGAGCAGAGGATTCTGATTGCACTGCGTAATGCCACCTTTTTTTCAATGTATGCGTGCGGGTTTTCTGTGCCCCAAATGCGACAATTTTGCTTGTTTATATACCCGCCAAGATCAAAATGAGCTTCATCTGAAAAAATGTTTTTTTTGGCAAAATCGGCATCTTCTGTAAGTCGATCGCAGGCCCACTTAGCGAAGCGAAAACGCAATGGATGGTCAGTTGGCTTCAACTCCTGAACCAATTGGACTTTGTATGGCGTCATACCAAGGTCTTTATGCAAAATTCGTCTCAATGCTGTCTCTGAAATGTTCGATTGTTGAGAACGACGGTGAATTGATGTTGATGGCGCTTCACGCACACTTTCTGCCGCAGCAGCAATATTCTCGGGTGTACGCACTGTTTTTGGCTTTTCACGCTTTGGTTTATCGATGAGGATGCCAGTTTCTTTCACTTTTTTCACAAGATAACGAACATACGGAGCTGACGGTGCTTCTCTTCTTCCAAAATCCGTACGCAATTTTCGCACACATTCTGCAACATTACCATGATTTTCAAAGTAATGTCGCAATATTTCCCACAACCATATTCGTTCAGCGGAAGGATAAAACTGTCAATCAGACATGAGCTAAGTGTTACCATTCACGTAATAAGCCCTACTTGAAAAAAAAAACGTTAGATGGCGGACCCTTTAGTTGATCATCAAAGTGTCCATTGAATTCAAATCAATTATCTTACTTGACAGCAACGATGTAAAAAGGTGAATAACAATAAATATGGGGAAAAGGTTTGCAGCTAGGATTAATTCATCAAAGACACAAATATATTGTCGACTAACCTTAGTTCAGTATGTGACCAAGGGGATTTTTTGGATGAAAATCATGTCTGTCAGAACAGATTTGTTCTGTTTTTAGTATTTGTCGTGGTAGCGGCAACAGAAATACATCATCTGTAAAAATTTCAACTGTCTAACTATCACGGTTCATGAGATACAGCCTGGTGACAAACGGACGGACGGACAGTGAAGTCTTAGTAATAGGGTTCCGTTTTACCTTCGGGTATGAACCCTAAAAAACCGGCCAAGTGCGAGTCGGACTCGCGCACGAAGGGTTCCGTACCATCTGTATACGTATTCCCCGCTTAATTGACGCTCGCTTAATTGATTTGCCCGCCTAATTGAACGAAAAAAGTGGGCTTGAATACTACTCATATAAAGTATACACAAATTTGATGGTTGATTGAGTTCCGCTTAATTCATTAACCCGCTTAATTGAACTAAAAGTTTACAACAAACAAACAAACAAACAAAATTCACAAATGATAGGCAAATTGTAACATTTGGAAGCGGAAGCATTTTTTTTTTTTCATTTGCCTCACCAGGTCATTTGCTGAAGTAGTTGATCACCAGCGCGTATTTGTTTCCAGCATTGCTCATTGGAAATAGAGGGCATGGACTCGGACATACAGGGTAAAGTTGTTGATTGCTCTCAACCTGGCGAGATGCCAGCAACGATCCCTGTTTAAATGCCCGGGTCAAGTTGACATACGGCCTCCTCGTGGCGCCCTCTGGATAGCCTCTTCAACAATCGTTGGGAGGTGAACAAACGTATGCAGCGAAAAAAACCCCGACCAGAATGGCGGTTGTGCGGCGGGCTAACAATCCGCCCACGTAAAAAAGACTTAAAGTTATGAATGAGCAAGATGCTTGGATACACGGACGGATACTCGACGACGACAACGCACGAAAAAGGAACACGATTTGCGAGTATGCTCCTGGAATGTCAGAACCCTGTACACTCCCGGAACTGCTCATAAACTAGAAGGAATCCTTACGCAGTACAAGGCGGATATTACTGCGGTCCAGGAAATACGCTTGATAGGAAACGGTATAATGAGGAAGAAAAACTGCGACATTTATTACAGTGGGAAAGCGGTTAAGGTCGAAGGTCGTCGACTTTAAACCCATAAGTAATCGCCTGGCTGTGATCCGCATCAGAGGCAGATTTTATGACATCAGCCTTATATGTGCACACGCCCCTACCGACGAGGCTGAAGACCATATCAAGGAGGACTTCTATGACCTCCTGGACAACGCCCACGGAGCTTGTCCGGAGTACGATGTAAAAATCGTGCTCGGGGACTTCAACGCCAAAATCGGAAAGGAGAACACCCTTGGCGGAGTGATCGGAAAGCATAGCCTCCATAATACAACAACAGATAACGGCTTCCGACTCACGGACTTTGCGACAGCTCGCAAGCGAACCAAATCGACCATGTGCTCATTGACGCAAGGCACTCGTCAAACATCCTGGATGTGCGAACATTCAGAGGGGCAAATGTCGACTCTGACCACTTCCTCGTAGCAGCAAGATTCAGAGCTCGACTATCCAATGTCAGAAAGCTGCACCAGCCCATCAGGAGGAGGTTCGACATTGGGCGCCTGAGCACACCGGAGGTTGCCAGAGTCTACAGGGAGCAGCTGAGCGAAAGACTCTACGGTATGCCTACGTCGAACACAAATGCCAATAATATGTGGCTGCATTGCCGCTCAACCATTCAGGAAGTAGCCGAAACCACCTTAGGATACCTTCCACCCCCAACAAGGAACCCGTGGTATGATGGCGAGTGTGAGCAGAAAAAGGCAGCAACCGACGAGGCGTACCAAAAGGCGTTGCAGAGGAAAACCAGGGCAGCGCAAGAAGAGTGCCGAGCCAGAAGAAGGGGGGAGAAAAAACGACTGCGACAAAAGAAAAGAATCTTCGCAGCCTCCCAGCTCAAGGATATCGAGGAGTCTAGGGATAAACATAAAACTCGAGCCTTTTACAAGAAAGCCAAAGGCCTTGCAGGAGGCTTCAAAAAGGGCACCCAGGCTCTTCGAAACTGCGAATGTAATCTTGTCACCGACCCGCAGGGAATAGTGGATGTATTTTAGCAGCATTTCCAGCAGCTGCTTAACGAGCATGACCAAGAGAGAGTGGTAGGGACCGAGGAAATCCCATCTCCAGCCGCTGAAGTAGTCCTCGCACCCAGCACCGAAGAAGTCGGCACAGCTATTCAGAAGCTGAAGAACAAGGCCGCAGGCGCAGATGGCTTGCCATCAGAGCTCTTCAAGGCTGGCGGCGATGTTCTGGTAGGGAGCATGCACCAGTTCATCTGCAGAATTTGGGAAGATGAAAGCATGCCCGACGACTGAAATACCAGCTCTATATGCCCCATCCACAAAAAAGGCCTCTTGCAAGAACTATAGAGGTATATCCCTGCTCAATGTCGCATACAAGATCCTGTCCAGCGTATTGTGTGAACGTCTAGAACCATTTTGCACTGCACTAATCGGCAGCTACCAGTGCAGCTTCCGGCCCGGCCAATCGACTATAGACCAAATTTTCATACTTCGACAAATCCTGGAAAAGACCAACGAGTTTCGAATCGATACACACCATATTTTCATCGATTTCAAAGCCGCATACCACAGCATTCATCGTGAAGAACTGTTTGGCGCGATGGCCGAATTCGGGATCCCGGGATAACTGATCCAGTTGTGTCGCGCCACGCTTAAAAATACGCGATGTACCGTGCAACTAGTTTCTAGGACTTCGGACCCGTTTGAAGCATGCACCAGATTTCGGCAAGGCAATGCGCTGTCATGTGACTTCTTCAACCTGGTGCTGGAGCAGATAGTGCGACGGGCAGGCGTCAACAGGGAAGGCACTATCTTTTACAAGTCCATCCAGCTGCTAGGATACGCGGAAGATATCGATATCATCGCGTGTTCTCGCCGTGGCATTGTGGAAGCATTCACGGCGATTGAAGAACAGGCGAAACGAGTTGGTCTTAAGGTCAATGAGGATAAAACGAAGTACATACATGCTGTCAAGCAAAAACCAATCCATCGCACACCACCTGGGACAAAATATAACAATTGACAGCTACAATTTCGAGGTAGTTAAGGAGTTTGTCTACCTCGGGGCAAACGTAAATTCCACAAATGACACCGCAGTGGAGATCCGGCATAGAATCGCCCTTGGCAACCGCTGCTACTTCGGCTTGTCCAAACAACTGGGGTCAAAACTCCTCACTCGAAAGACCAACGTCATGCTTTACAAAACGCTCATTCTGCCAGTCTTGCTGTACGGAGCCGAAAGCTGGACGATAAGCAGGACAGCGGAGCTGATTTTGGGTTCTTTCGAAAGAAAAATTCTGCGCCGGATATTTGGTCCTGTCTGTCAGGAAGGTGAATGGAGAAGAAGACAAACCCGCGAACTTTATTAGCTGTACCAAGATGTGGATGTAGTCCGGAAGGCAAGGATCCGTCGACTACACTGGCTCGGCCACATCGAGCGCATGGACATCAACGCTCCAGCTAAGAGGGTCTTCGACTCCGAGCCTCCTGGTTCGAGAAGAAGAGGAAGACCGAACCTCCGGTATAAAGACCAAGTAATCGCGGATGTAAGACATCTTGGTCTTGACAACTGGAAGCAGCGTGCCCGGGACCGTCAAGGATGGAAGGCAGCTATAGCTCAGGCTCAGATCCTCCATGGATCGCTGGCCTGATAATGAATGAATAAATGAATACGGCGTGTCTCAAATTAAACTATTTTATTTTGGTCTCCAAATCTGACCCTTGGCTTCCGACCAAATGTGCCCACAGACTTTTTTTGTAATATGGTTTGGTCAAGTTGAGCACGTTTTGATCCATTGGTTGGAGGATAGCGGCGCAGTTTGCTGGTAAACACATAGTGACTATCATTCCATCATCACTTTTCAGTTCGCCATCCTTTGGATGACAAGTTGCGTTGTCTAACAGCAACAGAGCCTTCTTTGGAAGATGTTTAGACCCAAGAAACCGTCTTACCTAAATAAAGAAACAAATAAACCCAGAAGAAAAGGTTGTAAAAGTCAATCAACTTCATTGAACATGTTACCTCTGGCACAAACGTTGAGTGAAACCATTCTTCAAAAAACTAAAATGCTCTAGGACTAGAGTCTTCCCGATGACGAATAATTTCATTTTGCGAATCCCAGATGCATTCGTGCAAGACTTACTTACTTACTTAGTTGGGGCTACAGTCCGTGGTGAACCTGGACCTCAACCAACAAGCGTCTCCAACCCGCACGGTCTTTGGCCAGCTGTTTCCAGCGCCGCACGCCCAGTTGGTTAAGTTCCCCTACTACCTGCGTGCACCACCGATGATGCGGCCGTCCTCTGCCGCGCCTTGCTTCCGGAGTGGATTCGAAGACTCTTCGGGTCGGAGCTGTATTTTCCATGCGCTCTACATGGCCTAGCCACCTTAGACGCTGTATCCGTAGACGTCGTACCAGGCCGATGTCGCTGTACAACCCGTACAGTTCTTCGTTATATCTTCTCCTCCATACACCATTCGAACAAACGGGACAGTAGATAGTGCGCAGAATTTTCCCCTCGAAACAACCAAGGGCATCTTCATCCGCTTTTGTTAAGGTCCAAGCCTCTGCGCCGTAAAGGAGGACTGGGATGATTAACGTCTTATATGTATAGTGTCACCTTGGTTTTCCGAGAGAGGGCTCTACTTCTCAATTGCCTCTTGAGCCCAAAGAAACAGCGGTTGGCAAGAGTGATTCTGCGTTTTATTTCAGCGCTGGTGTTGTTGTCGCTGGTCATCAGTGAGCCAAGGTAGACGAATTCCTTGACCACTTCAAAGTTTTATCCGCCCATGGTGACGTTCTGGCCAATACGTCGGTGTTGTCCGTCTCTTTTAGATGAAAGCAGATATTTGGTTTTACCCTCATTAACCTTGAGACCCATCTTAGCCGCTTCTACCTCAATGCTTACAAACGCCTCATTGACGTCTCGCTGTGTCCGTCCAATCACGTCTATGTCGTCGCCGTACGCAAGCAATTGAGTAGACTTGAAATAAGTTGGCCAGTGACTCTTGCACGATTTTTTCAAGCACGATGTTGAATAAGTTACATGACAGCGCGTCACCTTTGCCTAAATCCTTTTTTAATATCAAAGGTCTCGGTTTGGTCATTACCGACCTTAATGGAGCAGCGAGAATTCTCCATTGTCATCCTGCACAGTCGGTATACATGGCTTTGTATAGCTCATCCCCATACACGCTGTCACATGCAGCTTTGAAATCGACGAAGAGGTGGTGAGTGTCGATTTGATATTCCTGGGTCTTCTCCAAGATCTGCCGTAGCGTCAATATTTGGTCTATTGTGGATTTACCTAGCCTGAAACCACACTGATAAGAGCCGATCAGGTTATCCACAAACGGTTTCAGGCGTTCACACAATACAGCAAAGAAGATCTTATATGCGATGTTAAGGAGACTTATTCCCCTATAGTTGGCGCAGTAATAGGGGTCTCCTTTCTTGTGGACGGGGCAAACGATGCTGAGATTCCATTCGTCGGGCATGCTTTCATCCGACCATACCTTGCAAATGAGATGGTGCATGCACCTTACCAGCTCATCTCCAGCCGCCTTACCTTACCAGCTCATCTCCAGCCGCCTTAAGAAGCACAGCAGTCTGCGCCGCGGCTTTATTAGACTTAAGTCTTGATATCGCTATTTTGACTTCGTCTAGGTCGGGTGGACTGAATTCTGTTACTTCGTCGTCCATTACGAATGGCTCGTTCTGCCTGACAGTGGTATCTTGTCTATCATCGCCGTTTCACAGTCCGCAAAAGTGGTCTTTCCAAATCCTCAGCATCGACTGCGACTCTACTACCAGTTCTTCATTTTCATCCCTGGAGGCCGCCGCTCTGGCTTTGTAGCCATGGCATGTTCGTTTTACCTTATTGTAAAACTTACGGGCGTTATTCCTGCGCAAGCATTTCTCCATCTCCTCGATCTCACGCTTTCCGTGCTCTCTCTTCTTTCTTCTGAAAAGCGTGTGTTCCTCTCTTCTCTTCTGCTCACAGATTTCGCGAGCAGCTCTCGTCCGTCGTTGCAGCATGGCTTCATATGCCTCTTGTTTTGCTGCATGGGCTTGTTCGCATCGTTCATCGAACCAGGGGTTTCTAGGTGGTGGCGGTTTGAAACCCATCACCTCTGAGGCAGCGTCTCTGTCGGCGCTCTGGCAATGCGCCCATTCCTGCTCTATTGTTTGTGCTGCTGTGGGCGGATTTTGAGAGAGCTTGGAGGAGACACGATCGGCAAAGATTCTGGCAGTCTCTTGCGATTGTAGCTTTCCGACGTCAAACTTACGTTGTCCTACTCGACTCCTAAGCATTCTTGATATCCTCATTCGTACCTTGGCTACAACAAGGTAGTGGTCCGAGTCGATGTTGGCCCCTCGGATGGTTCGTACGTCGAGAATACAGGAGGAGTGTCTGGCGTCGATCGCAATGTGATCAATCTGGTTGGTGGTCGATTAATCAAAAGACCGCCAGGATGTTGAGATGGGGGAATCGCGTGCTTGCTACAAGGAGGTTACGCCCCTCTAGGAAATCGATTAGCCTAAGTTCCTATGATCGACTCAAATATGTCCTCTTTGCCCAGTTTTGCATTAAAATCTCCTAGAACTATTTTTGTGTCGTAGCTGGGGCATTGGGCATATGTTCTGTCTAGGAGATCATAGAATTCTTCTTTGAGTCGATCGTCCTTTTCTTCCGTTGGGGCGTGAGCGCATATTAAGCTAATGTTTCCAAATTTAGCTTTGATGCGGGTTGTTATGAGGCGTTCGCTTATGTCTCGGAAACTTAAGACTTTTTGTCGAAGTCTTCCTCGTATAACGAATCCGCACCCGAATAGGCGCTGTTTGTTCCCCTTGTAGCAGTTCCCGTAGTAGATGTCGCAGTTTTTCATCCGTTTTTTGCCTGGTCCATCCCATCGCACTTCTTGGAGTGCGGTTATATCTGCTTTATAGCAGTTGAGGGTTTGCTCCAATTGATCGCCTGCACCCGGTCTGTTAAGGGACCTCACATTACAGGTGCAGACTCTCAAATCCGTTAGTCATTTGCAGGGGTCGTCAGCTTTGTATCCGTCCGTATCCGAGGCTTGTTGTTGTTTCAGAACAAGTTGGTTTTTACTTGATAGGGATGTTACTCCTATGCACAACCCCCAACCTGGAGGACCAGGTTCCTCTTTCCCCAGGAACAAGGGGTTATCTATGTGAGCTAGCAAACCTAAAAATAGCTCAACTCCATCGCTTCATCAGAAGCACCGGTTGGTTCTCAGGTAGCGGATCAGGGTAATATGATCCATGTGGTATCACAATGGGCCGACTTCAGCCTACGTGTGGCTTATGCCAACCACTTGTATCTAACCTAACCTAACCTGCTACACTCGTAGGGATGTGTTTGGACATACTAATGTGTCCAAAAAGTAGGGTGACATTTAAATTTAAAAAGCGCGCGCAAATGGATTTGAGAAAGTACTTTCGCTGATTCATTGGACGCCTGTAGGAAGGATTGCCGAAAAAAATATGTTTACAAGTGGTATAAAGAGTTTCAAGAAGGCCGAGAACGTGTCGAAGACGAAAAGTGTGCCGGACGACCATCAATTTCAAGCGACGAAGCTCACGTTTGCAACCACTAAATCTTTAAAGTTTTTTTTAACTCCTTGTCCTTTAGTAAAACAATAAGCCATTTTGTAAAACAAAACATTTTCTTTTTTAATTCGAACAACATTATTTATACCAATACTTCAATGCATTCATTTTTGAAATTCCTTTTCCCTAAACATTTCGTTCTTTCTTGTACTTTCTTAGTATTCGGCTAGGGCAACCAGCACCTTTTCATAATCGCCAGAGACATCATCCTGCAATAGAAAAACAAAGCCAAATGGGTATTTATAAATAAAAGAATTAAACGACTTCAGTTAACAACAAATCTTTATTCCCGAAAAGTTACTGAGTACACGACAATGAAAAAAACAAAATATCTAACTCGACAAGCATTAACCATGACTACAATTGGTTACTTCAAATGCTACATTCAAAACCAGGCACTGGCTGCATGGATGGATGGTTCGTCGATGATTGCTGTCCTGAAGTGTATATTTGGCTTTTTGTTCTTTGTGATAAATTGATTTTATTTGATTAAATCTCTTAGAAGGTTACAATAAATATAAAAAAAAAAAAAAAAGAAAACAATTTCGAGTATCAGATACACTTTTTTTGAAGAGCCTTTAAGGCAGTAGGGGTAAACGCTGTTTACCAGGAGGCAACGGTGGCGAGCAAATATCCTACATCGGAATCGCAATCATCCTGGAATTAAAATGGATTTTTTGTTTTGGTGAGCATTCATAGATATGCAATTGCAAGTGAAATTACCTATTGTACGAGTACAATAGCTAAATGGAAAGGTAGTGAAAGCGTTTTAACAATGTATGTGCGGATGAGGTGAAGGGTCGAAAGTATGCAAAGCTATGATGTTAACTGTTAAGACACAAATATGCAGAGGACGAAGAAATATCTTTAGTTAAATAAGGTAAGGCAGTTATATATGAACACAAATCAACAGATTCAGACACCTGTTTAATCAGAAAAACCAAAACTTACCAAACAATCTGGACTTCTATGCTCTTTTTAAGAGTCTAGGCAGCCACTTTCGCTAACTACTCATATTAACTTTAGGATCTATCCCTCCGATTTCCTTGACATTGAGGCATATTACTTGGTCTTATATGTACATCAACTACGGCATACAAGTTTTCAGACAAGTCTAGTGCCTGAATCGCAATCAGGCATTGTTTCCAAATTGTAGAAATAACGATCCCAAAACCAAGCCAGCGGCATCATTTGTACCAATTTCATCACAGCCAATCTTGTGCAAGGTGTTCACAAAAATTATGGTCAACGGCTGAATGGAATCAGTGAGAGAAAGAAAGTGATTCCCAATCACCATATCAGTTTGATCTAGTCTGGTTTGATACGGTCTGGCAGGAAGGAAGATTCAAAGAGAAGTTAAAGAGGGAGTTCCCCAGGGCAGTGTATTGGGACCAGATGCTTTTCATATGGTTTCATAAAAGGAAATTCATTCGTTTTGCATGTAATTGGCGGCTCTATTTAGTATAGTTATAATGATTCGATTTAGAACGTTTGCTATCGACAAGAACAAATCGTAACCACTTGGTGACAGGTTCTAGAAGGTAGATGCATAAAAACCTCCCAACCCAAGTCCCTTTAGCATCTAGCGTGTCACTATCGATGTATATGGCCGGGCCTCGCCCTGATGGAACAGAAGCTGACAGCATTAAGGTGATTGACGGTAGTCCAATTGTTGACAATACAGGTTCGATTTAAGAGTTTTGCCGTAAGGCAAAACAATGGACGATCCTCTACAAATCCCACCAAAACACTTCTGGTCGTCAGTAATGGCTTGCCCATGCAAACGGCTCACAACTATTCGACCACGATCGTTTTAGCCTCAGAATGTTTAAAGTGATCCACTTTTCATCAACAGTCAGCATCTGTTCCAAAAATGGGGCGATTTTTTGTAATTTAGCAGCGATTCGCAGACGAAAACTCGTCTATGAGGTATTTTTGCGTCAGCTCATGTGGCACCCAAATGTCGAGTTCCTTTCTGTATCCAGCTTTATTCATATACATAGTTCTAAACGGTTTTTATGTCCAAGGTCAAGCTTCGCCTCTGATCAATCGAAAAAGTGCTTACATGACGTTTTTCTTCCTCTTTGGTGGCGTTACAGCCCATGAAGTACCAGAGCCAAGTTTCTCTCGATCACCTATGTTGTGTTTGATTTTTTTTTCACATACGTTAAAGGGACCTAAAGTTTACGAGAAGAGGTAACGAAAGATACCTAGCTCCCTGGTGGTGTGAGCGAGAGAAGCATACCGAGAGATGGAAGACTGGGCCTTACAACAGCCCTAACGAGCTCCTTTCAATGCATGCTTTACCACAGTACAACCGGCTATGCTTTGGCGGGCCTTTTCTACGCCGGCTTACTTCTCGGATCAAAATGGAACGCAACAAAAATAATAATAATAACATTAATAACTTTAAGGAAAAAACTTCGGGGCTACCCACCAAAGGAAACCAACCGACAGAGTGCTATAGACATGCGACACCACAGACGCACGTTCTGACAGCGCTCAGCCCGAGAATGCAAGCGCTTTTCAGACAACGTCATCGGCCCCAAAGAAGCACATAAGAGCCAGCACATTAGCCTATAGAAAGAGGTGTGCGGCATTTCAATTCCTTAGCCCACTGAATAAAAAGGGCAGGGGCAATTGAGACGAAATGGTTGCTGACTCGTATCAATGGGCTTCGGAAGCCATAGAGGAGTGGAAGAGGGATCTTCCGCATCCGCTTTCAAAGCCAAAAGAGGTGGGTAGTATTATAAAAAAGGCCTCGTTTTCACGATGATACCACTCTTAGCGAAGTGGTGAGGGATCATTTGGTCGAGGTGATCATTGATCAGGGCCACATCACCCATGTGCACAGGAGAATCCTTCAAGGTAAAATCAGTTTTAGCCTTCTCTCCGTGTGCTAGAATAGACCGGAGAAGAAACTTCCAGGGATCCCCGATAGGGGCTGGCTCCATCGGTAGCCTGCGCCCGCATACTCGTGGAACCTAGCGGCCCATAGGACATCTTGCTTCTGTTGCAGAGGCAAAACCTCGAGCTTCCGACGGCAAATTGAAGGTCGTTAAGACGGAGGTCGAAAAGGACTCTGAAAGAACAATCATCTTGTCGCTGAGCAGAGACCCCCTTCCTTCACTAAAAGCAAGGGAAGGTAAAGTCCGATATGGCCTTTAAGCAATCAAGCTGAAGGTGTATAAGCAGGACGACCATTCCCACTACCTCAGCCTCCCTCAGAACACGGCAGGATTCCGGTACCCTATCCTTTGATTCAGAGAATTTGGACGCCACTATTACGATGCTTAACTGATAGTTCTAATGCTGCATATAACCCAGATAAAACTCCATCATAGTAAGGTTGCTTTTGCCAACCTCATTCTCCACCTTGCAGAGAGTGGAGACGACATTGTCCTAATCCAGGAGCCAGGGATTAGCAATAATCGCGTTACCGGATTAAGGATAAACAATTATAAACTACTACACGTAAACTAATGCCCACTTAGCAATAACGGTGACCAAGCCGACTCGAATGGTAGCAGAATTAACCTATCTTGGTCTAAGTGATCCCCACCACTTTGTGGAGGGAGGTCACCCAACCAAACCAACAATCGACTGTATGTTTATACACAAACCACTCCCAAGCAAATGCTCGCTCGTTTTTTTCGGAATGATTGAACAAGTCACCACAATTCTGACCGTTTGTTTAACAGAACTGTTGGTCGCCATAACCACCAAAATGAGACAATCATAGAGCGATTGGTACATTACGGTTTACGGATTCTGTGGAGATACTACACTGCAAATTCTAGTGTGTTAAACAAAACGCAGAAGTGTGTAAGATGACACATATAAGTGTGCCATATGACACACTTTGGGAATAGGTGTGTCACTTAACCCGTCTGATCTTTGAAATTGAGACACTTATTCGAATCAAAACTGAATCAAAACTATAACACGTTCTATTGCATGTCATGAATGAAAACTCTAATGATATCTTAAGTGTGTTGCAGCGACACACTTATTAGTAATTAACACACTTTGGATCAATCAATCTAACAACTATAAGCAACCTTGCCAGGAAACAATTTGCGGGTCGGATCCATGGTGTAGTGATTAACACACTGGACTCTCAACCCAGTGATCCGAGTTCAAATCTCAAGGTCCTTCTTCTTCTTTGATGGCGTTACAGCCCATGAAGGACCAGAGCCAAGCTTCTCTCAATCACCCATGCTGTGTGTGATTTATTTTTCACATAGGTGAAAAGGGACCTACAGTTTAATGCCGATTCCGAACGGCGTGAGTCGAGAAGCTTTTTCACGGCAAGTATATTACGGGGGGTTTTGCCAGTACCCCGCCGAGGAGGAACGCCGCGAAATAAACATTCGATGGCGTCGGTGTTATCGGGATCCGAGCTCGCTCATCGTGCGTCAGAGTCCAACATACTAACCACTGCGCCACGGCGTCTTCTCAAGGTCCGCAGCAACCAAATAACAAGAATACTCAACTACTTCCCTTTCCCATTCTACATTGGCCCAAGATCCAAGAGCGTCCAATGCATCCCGAAAAAGTCACTTTTTTGGTGTGGATTTTGGACTGGCGGCGTCATCGGTCCATTTTCCTTTGAGAACGACGTTGGCCAGGACATCACCGTCAACGGAGAGCCCTATAGGTCGACGAATACCAACTTCTTTTGGCCTGAATTGGATCCCAGCGAAATGTAGTTTCAACAGGACGGCGCTACGTACCATACAGCTCACCCCACATTGGGCTTAATGAAAGGCCCCGTATATATATATTGTCAGTCAGTCTTGTTGTCAAGTTTCACCTTACCAGCTCCACAAGCAAATTGTTGGATGATGATGTCATGACTGGTTTGGCCTATGCTGAATTTAAGACCGACAAAAAGTCTAATTTAACCAAAAAAGAGCGTGACACCAAGTCACCAAGGATTTTTGTCGTTTTGTATCCTGCCTTCTTTGCCAGAACATTTACCACTGGTCGCTATAACTAAAAGGGATTCGTCTACCATCGCAGTTTCTTTGGTCTGAAAAGACTAATGAGAGATAAAACCTCCTCTCCAAAAGCCGAGGTAACGCTTTGGTTATTACGAGTCTTACTTTGACTTAGATCTTATAGGAAGGGTATCAGGACTCGTTTATTGGTTGCGATAATAGAGTTCTGTTACAATCCTGGTTCCCGCTTGTATAGACAGGGATTGGTGAATATTTATCCGCGAATAATACAGGTTGTACCCCCCTCGGCAGGATACTGGCAAAACCCCCCGTAGTATACTTGCCTTGAAAAAGCTTCTCGACTCACGCCGTTCGGAATCGGCATTAAACTGTAGGTCCCTTTCACCTGCGTGAAAAATAGAATCACACACAACATGGGTGATTAAGAGAAGCTTGGCTCTGGTCCTTGATGGACTGTAACGCCACCAAAAGAAAAGAAGTACAGCCACATTAACTAAATAGGCGTCTAGGTTTATGTCCAAAAAGTAAGGTGACATTTGTATTTAAACTGCATGCACAAATGTACTTGTCGACATACTTTTGTCTTTAGGTTGGTATGACTGCCTTTGACATCCATCACAAGGTCTAAGTTTGTTGAGCGAAGAATTTGCATTAGATGTTGTGTGCGGAATGAATTTTCTGTTGCTGATGTGTTGAGTATGGTGCAGAAGGCCTTTGGTGATAAGCCTTAGTCGAAAAAACAAGTTTACAAGGGCTGCAGGAAATAACTCCCCCAAATGGAAAATGAAATAACGCCCCAAAATTGGGGGCTAGTTTCAATGTGAAATTATCCCCTAAACCGAAGATGAAATAAGCCCCCAATGTTGTGAGTATTTTAGGCGACATTGGACGTAAGTGAATAGAAAAAGACCACATATATGTAAGTCCACAACATGCTGCTCCCCTGCAACCCCCCTGCTTGGCATGATTGTTCGATTTGTAATATGTGCGAGGTTGGGTGTGGGCAGAGTTTCTTTATATCCATATTTCGTATGGATTTAGAAAATCTTCGCAGATACCCAACTTCGGACATATCCCAAATCCAACAGTTATGCCAAGCAGGGGGGCAGCATGCCCCCCATACATATCACACAGCTTGCTATCAAAAACTGACCTGCAATCACTTGTTAATTTTCTTTAAATTCCTGACAACTGAATTTGAGGACTTATTTCATAGTTAAACTTGGGGGGTTATTTCCCCAATTTTAAGTACGAAATAGGTTCCCAAAAACCCATGAAACAAATCCCCAATTGTGCGGGTTTACTTCATATGAAAAGAAACCCATCTCCATACAAATTTTGGGGGTTATTTCCTGCAGCCGTTTACAAGCGGTATAAGGAATTCCAAGAAGGCCGAGAACGTGTCGAAAACGAAGAGCATCCCGGTCGACCATCAACCTCAACTGACTAAACTCATGGGGGTGGCCGTGGTGCAGTGGTAAACATCACCGACTGTCTGTCCATAGCCAAAAAATACAATTACTATCCGGAAAAATTGTGCAACACAGCTACTGTCAATGGGAAGTGATCAAAATATGATAAAGTGAAAATTCAGTCGAGTTCCTCCCCTGGAGGGTAGTAAGCGAACATCTACGGCCCAAACCATCTGCACTCCGTCCAGGTTGTGGGACAAACATAATAGTAGGGGAGCCCAAGCGGGGATTTTGCGTGTTACTCGAGCGCGTCAGAAAATCATATGGGGAGAAACCTTGCACCCTGTAATGTACCCCTACCAAATATGACCCCTTAATATAGGGTTCGCCGAGAAGGGACGCCGTGAAATAAATATTCGATGGCGTTGGTGTTATCGGGATCCGTACTCGCTCATCGTGCGTCAGGGTCCAACACACTAACTCCTGCGCCACGTCGCCCTCGGGTTTATGCTTACGACCCGGAAATAACCGATCAATCAAGTGATTATCGTGCTAAGGAAAAAGCAAGATTGAAAAAACCGCGCCAAAGTCGCTAAAAAATCAACGTCACGTTGACTGTTTTCTTCGATTATCGTAATGTGCAATATGAGTTCCTCCGCCAGATCAAATTGTCAACGAAGAATATTATTTGAGCGTTATGAGTCGTCTGCCTGAAGATATTCCCTTAAAGGGGCCAGAATTGTGGCGAGACAACTCTTGATTTTTGCACCAGGATAATGCACTGTCTGATATTCGACCCATACAGTTTCACAAACCGATCCACAAAAAAGGAGACCCCTTGGACTGCGCCAACTATAGGGGAATAAGTCTCCTTAATGTCGCATACAAGATCTTCGCTGCCGTTTTGTGTGAACGCCTGAAGCCATTCGTAAATAAGCTGATAGGTCCTTATCAGTGTGGCTTCAGGACAGGGAAGTCTACCATCGATCAAATCTTCACACTTCGGCAGATCCTGGAGAAAGCCAATGAATTTCAAGTCGACACTCACCATCTATTCGTCGACTTCAAGGCCGCATACGACAGCGTAATTAGAGATGAGCTATATAACGCTATGTCTACCTTTGACATACCTGCTAAACTCGTCAGACTATGCAGGATGACTTTGGAGAATGCTCGCTGCTCCATCCGAATCGGTGAACACCTTACCGATAGTTTTGATGTCAAAAAAGGATTTAGGCAGGGCGATGCGCTGTCGTGTGATTTCTTCAACATCATATTAGAAATGATTGTGCAAAAATCACTGACCAACACAAGAGGCACAATCTATTTCAAATCCTCGCAACTCCTTGCATACGCCGACGACATTGACATAATAGGTAGATCACAGCGAGATGTCAATGAGGCGTTTGTGAGTATTGAGATGGAGGCGGCAAAAATTGGTTTGGCAGTTAATGAGGGCAAGACTAAATATCTGCTGTCATCGAAAAAGGACATTTATCATTTACCACCGACGTCTTGGACAGAACGTGCATATTGGCAGATATAAGTTTGAGGTAGTTAAGGATTTGTCATGAAAAGCTTCTCGAAATTCGCCGTTCGGAACCGGCAATAAAACTGTAGGTCCCTTTCACCTATGTGAAAATGAAATCACACACAACATGGGTGATTGAGAGAAGCTCGGCTCAGGTTCTTCATGGACTGTAACGCCAACATACATACAGTTAAGGATTTCATATACCTCGGCTCCGCAGTGACTTGGAACAACGACACCAGTTTCGAAATCAAGCGCAGAATTACTCTTGCCAACCGCTGCTTCTTTGGGCTCAAGAGGCAACTGAGAAGTAGAGCCCTCTCTCGTACGACCAAGTTGACCTTATATAAGACCTTAATTATCCCGGTCCTGTTATACGGCGCAGAAACACGGACTTTATCTAAAGCGGATGAGGAAATCCTTGGTCGTTTCGCGAGAAAGATTCTGCTTGCGATTTTCGGTCCCATAAACACAGAGAGAGGTTGGAGGAGAAGATTCAATCACGAACTGTACGGGTTGTACAGCGACATGAGTCTAGTCAGGCGTCTACGGATCCAAGGCCTAAGATGGCTAGGCCATGTAGAGCAAATGGACACCACAGCTCCAGTCCGTAGAGTCTTTGAATCCAACCCCGAGGGACGAAGAAATAGAGGACGGCCGCACCTAAGGTGGTGATCGATGCCAGCAACGATCCCTGTTTAAATGCTCGGGTCAAGTTGACATACGGCCTCCTCGTGGCGCCCTCTGGATAGCCTCTTCAACAACCGTTGGGAGGTGAACAAACGTATGCAGCGACAAAACCCCAACCAGAATGGCGGTTGTGCGGCGAGCTAACAATCCGCCCACGTAAAAAACACAAAAGTTATGAATGAGCAAGATGCCTCGGATACACGGACGGATACTCGACGACGACAACGCACGAAAAAGGAACACGATTTGCGAGTATGCTCCTGGAATGTCAGAACCCTGTACACTCCCGGAGCTGCTCATAAACTAGAAGGAATCCTCACGCAGTACAAGGCGGATATTACTGCGGTCCAGGAAATACGCTGGATAGGAAACGGTATAATGACGAAGAAAAATTGCGACATTTATTACAGTGGGAAAGCGGTTAAGGTCGAAGGTCGAAGGTCATCGACTTTAAACCCATAAGTAATCGCCTGGCTGTGATCCGCATCAGAGGCAGATTTTAAAACATCAGCCTTATATGTGCACACGCCCCTAGCGACGAGGCTGAAGACCCTATCAAGGAGGACTTCTATGACCTCCTGGACAACGCCTACGGAGCTTGTCCGGAGTACGATGTAAAAATCGTGCTCGGGGACTTCAACGCCAAAATCGGCAAGGAGAACACCCTTGGCGGAGTGATCGGAAAGCACAGCCTCTACGATACAACAACAGATAACGGCTTCCGAATCACGGACTTTGCGACAGCTCGTAAGCGAATCCACACAGCAACCTGGCGATCTCCGGACGGTCGAACCGCCAACCAAATCGACCATGTGCTCATTGACGCAAGGCACTCGTCAAACATCCTGGATGTGCGAGCATTCAGAGAGGAAAATGTCGACTCTGACCAATTTCTCGTAGCAGCAAGATTCAGAGCTCGACTGCCCAATGTCAGAAAGCTGCACCAGCCCATCAGGAGGAGGTTCGACATTGGGCGCCTGAGCACACCGGAGGTTGCCAGAGTCTACAGGGAGCAGCTGAGCAAAAGACTCTACGGTATGCCAACGTCGAACACAAATGCCAATAATATGTGGCTGCATTGCCGCTCAGCCATTCAGGAAGTAGCCGAAACCACCTTAGGATACCTACCACCCCCGACAAGAAACCCGTGGCATGATGGCGAGTGTAAGCAGAAAAAGGCAGCAACCGACGAGGCGTACCAAAAGGCGCTGCAGAGCAAAACCAGGGCAGCGCAAGAAGAGTGCCGAGCCAGAAGAAGGGAGGAGAAAAAACTACTGCGACAAAAGACAAGAATCTTCGCAGCCTCCCAGCTCATGGATATCGAGGAGTCTAGGGACAAATATAAAACACGAGCCTTTTACAAGAAAGCCAAAGGCATTGCAGGAGGCTTCAAAAAGGGCACCCAGGCTCTTCGAAACTGCGAGGGTAATCTTGTCACCGACCCGCAGGGAATAGTGGATGTATTTAAGCAGCACTTCCAGCAGCTGCTTAACGAGCATGACCAAGAGAGAGTGGTAGGGACAGAGGAAATCCCAACTCCAGCCGCTGAAATAGTCCTCCCACCCAGCATAGAAGAAGTCGGCACAGCTATTCAGAAGCTGAAGAACAATAAGGCCGCAGGCCTAGATGGCTTGCCATCAGAGCTCTTCAAGGCTGGCGGCGATGTACTGGTAGGGAGCATGCACCAGATCATCTGCAGAATTTGGGAAGATGAGAGCATGCCCGACGACTAGAATACCAGCTCTATTTGCCCCATCCACAAAAAAGGCGATCCTACCTCTTGCAAGAACTATAGAGGTATATCCCTGCTCAATGTCGCATACAAGATCCCGTCCAGCGTATTGTGTGAACGTCTAAAACCATTTTGCACTGCACTAATCGGCAGCTACCAGTGCAGCTTCCGGCCCGGCAAATCAACTGTAGACCAAATTTTCACACTTCGACAAATCCTGGAAAAGACCAACGAGTTTCGAATCGATACACACCATCTTTTCATCGATTTCAAAGCCGCATACGACAGCATTCATCGTGAAGAACTGTTTGGCGCGATGGCCGAATTCGGGATCCCGGGATAACTGATCCAGTTGTGTCGCGCCAGGCTAAAAAATACGCGATGCACCGTGCAACTAGGTTCTAGGACTTCGAAACCGTTCGAAACATGCACCAGATTTCGGCAAGGAGATGCGCTGTCATGTGACTTGTTCAACCTGGTGCTGGAGCAGATAGTGCGACGGGCAGGCGTCAACAGGGAAGGCACTATCTCTTACAAGTCCATCCAGCTGCTAGGATACGCGTATGATATCGACATCATCGCGTGTTCTCGCCGTGGCATTGTGGAAGCATTCACGGCGATTGAAGAACAGGCGAAACGAGTTGGAAGATTAATGAGGACAAAACGAAATACATGCTGTCAAGCAAAAACCAATCCGTCGCTTACCACCTGGGACAAAATATAACAATTGACAGCTAGTTAAGGAGTTTGTCTACCTCGGGGCAAACGTAAATTCCACAAATGACACCACAGTGGAGATCCGGCATAGAATCGCCCTTGGCAACCGCTGCTACTTCGGCTTGTCCAAACAACTGGGGTCAAAACTCCTCACTCGAAAGACCAAAGTCATGCTTTGCAAAACGCTCATACTGCCAGTCTTGCTGTACGGAGCCGAAAGCTGGACGATAAGCAGGACGGCGGAGCTGATTTTGGGTTATTTCGAAAGAAAAATTCTGCGCCGGATATTTGGTCCTGTCTGTGAAGAGGATGAATGGAGAAGCAGACACAACCGCGAACTCTACGAGCTGTACAAAGATGTGGATATAGTCCGGAAGGCAAAGATCCGTCGACTACACTGGCACGGCCACATCGAGCGCATGGACATCAACGCTCCAGCTAAGAGGGTATTCGACTCCGAGCCTCCTGGTTCGAGAAAAAAAAGGAAGACCGAACCTCCGCGGATGTAAGACATCTTGGTCTTGATAACTGGAAGCAGTGTGCCCAGGGACCGTCAAGGATAGAAGGCAGCTATAGCTCAAGCTCAGATCCTCCAAGGATCGCTGGCCTGATAAGTAAGTAAGTAAGCACCTAAGGTGGCGCGCACAGGTGGAAAGGGACCTCAACCAACTGGGCGTGCGGTATTGGAAAAGACTAGCGAAAGATCGTGCTAGGTGGAGAGGCATGTTGGTTGAGGCCCAGGTTCACCCCGAACTGTAGCGCCCGTTAAGTAAGTAAGTAAGTTCCATTAACACCGTATCCACCTGATTTGGCATCGTCTGACTTCTGGCTATTCAACAAACTCAAAAGATCGATCCGGAGCCCCCGTTTTAGCTAGACAGAGGCTCGTTGAATGAGGCCTGCATCATTCAAAGGCCCCTGGTAAGAATAAAATTAAAAGGTCCAGGTCACGAGGAACTTGGGATTTTGGGTATTGGAAGAACGCCTCAACCTTCGCGTAAGGTAGGTGCTATCACTGGATTAATGATGATTAAGAGTTAAGTTGACGGTTACATTTAAAGCATAGAAAGCTGCAACCAAGAGGTATCTCCGTCTTTAGATACTCTTTCTTTTAAACAAGCTGTGCAAGTTGCTATCACAGGATAAAAGTGGATGTGTGCATTCTATCTAATAAAACTTGAAATACATACAATAACCAGATACCTGAACACTTTAGACCGCAAGACTCAACCTCCTCGCCTGTTGTATACACAAACATTTTTTTTTTTTTATCTATTCCATTTAATTGACTTTTATTTAAACTTTAAATCTTTTTAAACAAAATTACACTTGCGAATGCGAATAAAAATCTCGCTAAATAGTTAAATAAATTCAAATAAAATAGAAAAAATATTTTATAAAAAAAAATGAAATGTAGTCCCCACGTCTCTCTGTCCACGTTACGATTTTATCTTTTGTTCGTTAGTTTTTAGATGAAAATCAGTATTTTTGTTTGTTTGTTTGTGGGAAGGCATTAAAGCTGAGAATAGGTTAAGTGGATAGTTGTGTAGCGTGTACTGTCTACCAGGCCACAACTGTAGCAAGTAAATATCCAATTTCAGTTCCGGCATCATCCTGAAAATATTATTTATTCGTTTGGTTTCTCTATCTCTTTGAAATCGGTTAGAATTTAGCGGTATTCAATTTTGAATTTTTACTTCTATTTTACGGCCGATTGTTTTTCGGTTTATTTAAAAATTTTGTTTTTGTTTTTAACCGATTTTAAGTGTTTTAGCAAATGAATAAGTAACGAATTGACAGTGCAAGCGACAAAAGAGTCGATAAATTCCATTGAAAGCGTTAAAGAAATATAAAATATATGAACGAGGAGTATGTGGAGATTAAAGTGTTCAGGTTACGTGCTTTTATTTACAATCAAAAATCTGTTGCCCTAATAGTTCTATTCCTCCTACGTTAAATAGACCAGGAAATATAAAGATACTAGTTAGTAGACCCAAGGAAAATAGTCCCAATTGATGTGGATATAATGGAGACAAGTGCAAAAATGAGTTTAAATAGTAAACAATATTTTTAAGGCGTTTTCTTAAAGTTTTATTTATTTTTTTTTGTTTTGTTTTAATATATAATATTTAAAAGTTAATTGTACATTTACAAAAAATATTACAATCGATCTGAATACAGACAATAACAAGAGCGAGAACTGGACAAGGCGGTGTACAAGTTGTTCATCTGAATTATGACTCTTTTTTTATGTAATTTTGTGCAAAAAAAAAAAAAAAAACGAAAAACTTGCAACATCCTTTCTAATATATCGTATATCTATATATTGTTGTATATATATCTACCTAGTCAGTTTGAAAAAAAAAACACAAAAATAATAATAAAAATTGTTGCGAGTGAGAAGGACAGTTTCGTTTACATTTCTCTGTATACGCAGTTCACGTAGTTAGTTGCGTTTTGTATTTTGTATTTTGATTTTATTTTAAGCCTTGCAATGGCAGAGATTTTCGTTTTAATTTAGTATCCAACGATTGCCAATAGGGATCGTTTGTAATCTCCAGAAGTATCGCCCTGGAAAAATCGAACGTTATTACATTGAAATTGAATTTTTGCTTTTTACTTTTTGGTTGCTTATATTTTTATTTTTATTTTTAATTTTAATTTCCACAATATTCCATTATAAAAAAAATATATATTATTATTATTTACGATGGCAAAGACACCATTTTAGAAGGCAATGTTTAATGTTTATTCGATTTTAGAGGGCTTTTTTTTTTTTTTTTTTTAAGGCAAATTTTAGGATACGGGCGATACTCTGGATCATTTAAGCAAGGACGCAGGGATCGCAACTTTTTTTTAAATATATTTTTCATTCAATGTTTATGAGAACATTCATCAGTAATCGCTCTGTTATTGTTATCCTGTTTCCTTAATGCTCGTTATGTGGCGATGTTACTTTTCTAGTGTATATGTGCACAAAACTATTTTTTTTTTTAAGACTATATATGTAGGTAGAAGGCCCTATGTATTTTATCTAATTATAACTAGCATCTCCCTATCATATATCCCTAGCAAGTGGAAGGTAACCAAAGTCATTTTCATACCCAAGGCTGGCAAATGATTTGAGGTCTATTAGTCTTACTTCTTTTCTATTAAAAACTCTAAAGAAGATTTTAGCCCCCCCCCCCCCCCCCCCCCCCCCTCACGAACTGGTTGAGGAAGCTGCCAGGTATCGGTTGGATATCGTAGGTATCTCTTCGACAAAGCAAAGAGGATATAAAACGGTTGACCTTTCGGACGGGTGGAAACTTTTCCTGTCGGGAGTTGCACCTCAAATGTCTGCACAGGCGGGAGTGGAGATACTCATAAGTCCCAGGCTGGCAGACAGGATATTGGAGTGGATACCATTAGGAGGGAGAATCGCGATCTTAAAACTCAAGTTTGAAAGATCAGCTTTGGCTCTGGTGCAGGTATATGCACCGAATCTAGAGTCTGAGAATGCGACTTTCCTTTATGAAATTGATGCGGCCCTTGATAGGGTGGTTGAGATGGATTCCTATATCCTGATGGGTGACTTCAACGCCCACGTGGGTGTAGATGTAACGACACGGGGGAGTGTGATTGGGAGGAACGGTGATCCTCATCAAAACGCGAACGGAGAGAGGTTGTAGGATTTTTGCTGTGCAAATGGCATGTCCATTATGAACACCTTCTTTCCGCACAAAGACATTCATAAATATACGTGGTATCGTCGGAGTCTTCAACAGAAATCGTTGATAGATTTCTTTGTGGTACCATCGTGTGTGAAACGGATGGTTTGTGACGTTCGTGTGTTGAGAGGGGCTGAACTGTCAACTGATCATCACCTGGTGTTGTGTAAGCTGTATCTTACTGATAGAGTACCTCGTCTGCCAAGGCGGAAACCAAGAGTGGTTACACGCATACGGTGGGAGAAACTACAGAGCAGTGAGGTGCGGCAACACTTCGCACGACACATATCCGAAAGGTTTGAGCAAATTCCAACTGTTCCATCACATGTAGAGGAAGAATGGCGACTATTTTCAACAGCTGTCATTGCCTCTGCACGTGATGTTTGTGGAGAGAAGCGGCTTCGTGTGGCGGCTGATGGTGGGAAAAGAACTGCGTGGTTTAAAACACCCGGAGTTCAAGAAGCCATCAGAGAGAAGAAGAAGGCCTATAGAGACTGGATTCTCTTGGGAGACTCTGCCTCTCGTGACCGATACACAGTGGCGCGAAGAACTTGCAAATTTGCTGTACGAGCAGCGAAAGAGCAGTCCTGGAAGGAGTTCGGCGAGAAGTTGGAAGCCGACCAAAGATCTGCGGAAAAGGTGTTCTGGCAAACCGTTCGCCGGCTCAGAGGAAAGAAATTCAACATCATCGAAGGAGTTAAATCCAAAGATGGTCTGTTCCTTTCCAATGAGATGGAAATCTTACGCAGATGGAGCGAGCACTTTTCGGAGCTGCTCAATCTCGAACAGGGCACTGAGGGGGACAGACCTATAGTCTTGCGTTTGGCGGAGAATAGTCCAACGTAGGAGGAAGTCATTTTAGCGATTGAATCGCTAAAAGTTGGCAAATCCGCCGGTGTGGATGAAATTCGGCCAGAAATGCTTAAGGCAATGGGTAAAGAGGGAGTATTATAGCTCGTGTCATTAAGGTGGCCTGGGAATGCGGTGAGACACCTAGCTATTGACAAACTGGGGTGATTGTTCCTCTTTTCAAAAAGGGGGAAAAAAAGAGTGCTCCAACTATAGGGGCATATCTCTTTTAAGAGTCCCCGGTAAGGTCTACGCTAAGGTGTTGGAGGTGCGTTCCAGAGCTGTGGTCGAATCCAGGATAGGGGATGAACAGTGAGGGTTTCGTCACGGCAGAAGTACAACCGACCAGCTTTTCACTCTAAGAATGGTACTTGAGAAGGCTTGGGAGTACGCTAAACCGATCTACAGCTGCTTTGTAGATTTGGAAAAGGCTTATGACCGAGTTCCTCGAGGTAAACTCTGGAGTGTTCTGCACGAGTATGGGATTGATGGTCCTCTGTTGAGGGCCATTCAGTCTCTATACACAAACTGTAGCAGCAGCGTTCGGGTTAACGGTAGTAAATCAACACCTTTCACCGTGGGCGTTGGACTTCGCCAAGGGTGCGTCTTGTCACCCCTCATTTTCATTATATATATGGACTGGATGTTGCAGCGCAGTCGAGGCGAGGAGTGTTTCATATTCGGAGAGTTGAGGATAAGTCACCTTCTTTTTGCAGATGACTTAGTTGTCCTCACATCCTCCCAGATGGAACTTCAACGCGAGCTAGATAGGTTTGTGGCCCTATGTGCTGATGCTGGAATGAGGGTTAACGTGAACAAATTCGAGGTTATGGTTATTTCCAGAACACCTGTTCAATGCACTCTACATGTTAGTGGAGTCCCATTGAAGCAGGTGGAGTATCTCGGGGTCTTCTTCAAGAGTGATGGGAGGAGTAATACTGACCTTTCCTGCAGGATTGGCCAAGCTGGGTCAATTTTGAAACAGCTTGGAAGATCTGTAATCAGGAAGACCGAGCTTGGTGTCAAAGCCAAGTTAGCGGTTTTTAACTCAGTATTTGTTCCAACTCTCACCTATGGTCATGAAATTTGGGTATTGACCGAAAGAATAAGATCGCGAATACAAGCTGCCGAAATGAGATTTTTTCGCGCTGTTGTGGGAGTTACTCGCCGGGATAGAGGGAGAAACACGGCAGTGCGCGGGGAGCTTAATGTTGAGCAGCTGCTTCTCCGAACGGAAAGGGCTATGCTTCCATGGTTTGGTCACGTGAGACGAATGTCGCCATCAACACGACTTCCGAAGCGTATCCGGATGCAATACCATCAGGCAGGCGACCGCTTGGCAGACCCAGGACGAGGTGGTTGGACCAAGTTCAAAAACTCGCCTGGGTGCGCTTGGGCATAGCTCCTGATGAGTTAGAGTCGATGACGGAGGATCGAGTGGCCTGGAGATCCCGCGTGCGCGCATTACCCCCGCGACTCTTTTAGTGGAACATGCGGGCCACTGAAAATGAGATGAGATGAGATGAGAGAAGATTCTAGACGCACACATTCGTTACAGCTGTCTCTCAGGAAGGCTGTCGAATAATCAACAAAGGCAAATCGGTGGAAACAGCACTCCACTCACTGGTCAGCAAAATAGAAAGGTCACTGGAACGTAAGGAATATACTCTAGTCGCCTTTCTCGACGTTAAGGGTGCCTTTAACAGTGTTGAACCATGGGCCGTCACCAAAGCGCTGACTGATCTTGGGGTTACGGGATCAGTGATAGAACTGGTACGACAACTGCTAACACAAAGAGTAGTCAAAGCCAACTTCGCTGGTGCCATCTCAACCAGAATGGTCATCAGAGGTACACCACAGGCCGGAGTACTCTCCTCTGGAACGTGGTGGTCAACTGGAAGGGTACGCTGTGACCGCCTGTGCAGATGACATTGCTATTGCCGCCACAGGAAAATTTCCCAGCACTCTATACGACCTTATGCAGAGTGCATTACATACAGTAGAAACCTGGACGCAGTACTGTGGACTTGGGGTGAACCCTAAGAAGACCGATCTAGTATTGTTTACTAACAAATATAAAATTCCGCCCCTCAACCCACCGAGGCTGGGTTGAACCCAACTAATAATCAAAGAGCAGGCCAAATATCTAGGCCTAGTCCTTGACAAGAGGCTGAATTGAAAACCCAACATTCTTGACCGCGTCAAGAAAGCAACTGTTGCCCTCTACAGCTGCAAAAAAGTGGGGTCTCCAACCAAGCATTATGTACTGGCTCTACACGGCGGTCATAAGGCCCATCCTCCTGTATGGCGTCGTAGTCTGGTGGATTGCTCTGGACAAGACAGTTAATCGAAACCTTCTGGGGAAAGTACAAAGATCGGCCAGCTTATACATAATCGGAACGATCAGATCAACCCCTACGGAGGCCCTAAACATTCTGCTACACCTTCCACCATTGAACCTTTTCAGCAAACAAATTGCTGCCTGCGCGGCCCTGAAGATGAGGAGCATATTAAAATGGCCCACATCACAAAAAGGCCACACAACCATTCTAAAACACTTCAAAGTACCCATGGATACAGATTATATCATCCCGCAGAACGTGTTCACTAGGAACTTCGAAGTTGCCTTTCCATCCAGGGAGGAATGGGCTGAAGGGAAAGTCATACCAAAGGACTCGATCTCCCTCTATACCGATGGCTCTAAGATGGAGTCGGGTATAGGCAGTGGAGTCTTCTCCAAGGAGCTTAACCTCAGCCTATCCTTTAGACTTCCAAATTACTGCAGTGTATATCAGGCAAAAATAACAGCGATAACGGAGGCCCTTACATGGCTCAGGATCAATGTAATATCAGCCAAGGATATTATCATTTGCACGGACAGCCAATCTGCGATAAAGTCCCTGGCAGCGTTAACCCACAAATTAAAGACATCTCTTAACTATCGCCTATCTCTGGACAAGATGGCTGAGCAGTATTGTGGGTTCCCGGGCATAGAGATATTCCAGGAAACTGCGCGACCGACGAACTCGCAAAGTTAGGCTCTAGCACACTCAGCCGATAAAGCACATGATAAAACTCCAAACCATTGAGGCGACAAACCTCCAATGGAATGAGAGTAATATCAGCTTTATCACCAAACAACTCCGGCCTAAATTAAACCTAGGACGAACCAGGGACCTAGTGGCAACCAAAAGGGCAACCTTAAGTACTCTGGTGGGTGTCATTACAGTCACCTCCTCTGCTCTTGCCGCTCTTTTGCGAATCGCAGGAGGATCTACCTTGGCGCGCCTTTCTAAGATAATCTAAGTGAGCTAGCAGACCAAAAAATAGCTCAACTCCATCGCTTCATCAGAAGCACCGGTTGGTTCTCTGGTAGCGGATCTGGGTAACACGATCCATGTGGTATCACAATGGGCCGACTTCGACCTACGTATGGCTTATGCCAACCACATTAGCCTAACCTAACCTAACTAGCAAAATTCTAAGTCCATTTGGACAGAGGGAAAAAAGGATTAAAAGTCTACAAAAATAGACCGAAGTTTCCGGCCTTACCGTGGAAATTGCAGCACTTGCCTACCAACGCTACGGAATGTATTTACGCATCTTTCGAAATGTAATCACATTTCAGCCATTTTGGACACGCAGTTATTGCTTGGCAATCGTTTGTCGATTTCAGTGTTTTTGGAAGACGGGAAAAACTGAGTATGGAGCTGGCATTACTCGGAAATAACAAGGACGAGCTGCATGTTGTATATGGGCAATTTGGGCACTCATTTACCAAAGTGAAATGGGGGGCAGTTAAATGTATGTGTGACCCTACCACCTTGAAAGACAAAAAACCACAATCACTCAGGTACACTAAATAGTGCTAAACAATGCTGAACCTTCCATCCTTGGACAAATGTATACTGCGAAAGCATCGCAGCCAGGACTGCGCTAAGAATGCAAGAATCCGGTCTTTGGGCAAGGAGTCCTCATGGCCACGCATCAGTCCTGGATCGATGGGCCATCTTGAGATTCAAAACCGAAACGGGCTATATCACTCGACTTCCTTGCTGCGAGAGGAGATTTTCCATCAGAATTTCTTCTAGGGAGAAACGGACCAGTGGTATGATACGTACGGAAAACGAACTGACAATCTATACCGACGGATCCAAAATGAATACCGGTACAGGAGTTGGGGTCTATTTCGAATCTCGTGAAGTAAATCAGTCCTATAGACTTGATGATGGTGGTAGCTTTTTTCAAACTGAGGTCTTCGCAATTAAATAGGTTGCAAACCTTCTCCCCTTGAATGACAGTGTTTATAGAGACGAGCTATACAGAGCCATGTCATGTTTTAACATTCCTGACAAACTCGTCAGACTGTGCAGGATGACTACGGAGAACTCTCGCTGCTCCATTAAGGCCGGAGGTGAACTAACCGACCCCTTTGATGCTAAAAAAGGTTTTAGACAGGATGTCGCACTGTCATGTGATTTCTTTAACATTATTCTTGAAAAGATCGTGCGGGACTCTGCGGCCAATATAAGAGGTACGATCTACTTCAAGTCCACACAATTGCTTGCCTACGCAGATGACAATGACGTTATTGGACGGCAAAGGGAGACGTCAATGAGGCGTTCACAAGCATTGAAGCAGAAGCGGCTAAAGTTGGCCTAAGGGTAAATGGGGACAAGACCACATATGACACCAGCGCTGAGATAAAACGCAGAATAACTCTTGCCAACCGCTGCTTCTTCGGGCCCTCTCTCGAAAAACTAAGGTATCCCTCTACAAAACCTTAATCATCCCGGTCCTCCTCTACGGCGCTGAGGCTTTAACGTTATCAAAAGCGGATGAAGAGGCTCTTGGGCGTTCCGAGAGGAAAATTCTGCATGCAATCTTTGGTCCCGTTTGTGTAAACGGAGAGTGGAGGAGGAGATTCAACCAAGAATTGTACGGGCTGTACAGCGTACAGGCCATGTAGAGCGAATGGACATCAACGCTCCGGCCCGAAGAATCTTCGACTCTAACCCCGAGGGACGACGCAGCAGAGGACGACCGCATTTAAGGTGGCGCGCACAGGTGGAAAGGGACCTCAACCAACTGGGCGTGCGGCACTGGAAGCGGCTGGCCAAAGATTGGGCCGGCTGGAGAGGCCTTTTGGTTGAGGCCCTGATTCATCCCGAACTGTAGCGCCATCAAAGTAAGTAAGTAAACACGACGACAAGCAATTGAGCAATTACAAGTTCCAAAGTTGTATGATCAAAATAGTCAATAAGCAATTGTGTACTGAAGCCAGTAAACGTCATACTTAAATGAAGCCTTATAACGTAGGAGACCTGGCTTGGTAGTTTAGACCAAGCCCTTCAGTCTTAAGTTGAGTTGACGATAAATGAGAGGTTACCACGTTTAGAATCGTACTTTTAAAGTTCTTGTTGATAGAATGATCATAGACCAATAGGTTTTGCATTATCGCGCGCAAGTTTGACTTAAGATCAGCTCACTTAGAAATTTTGAAAAGCTGGGAGGCACATTTCACAACCAGGTTACCACCTTTACACCTTTTTTAGCAAACAATCTTGCCTTTGTGACCTCTCTCACAAAAAGGAATTTCCAAATCGCTGCATCGGATTCAACGTTGAGAGCATGGTAAGATCACTTCTGGAGGCTGTATTAGGACGATAAAAACCAAAATGCTGCTGGACGCCAAAGGAACCATACAAATCAAACTAGAGAAAAACGAGAGGGAATTCCACCTGGCTTAGTTTAATAAAGATTCCAATACTGGAACAATGTCATGTGCCGGGTGACAATTGTCGTCCAAGTAGTCAAGGATCTTAAATAACTTGGTTCACTAGTGACAAGGTGACAAGCGGTAAGGACCCCATCGCTGGGACTCAAAAATAGAATAAATTTTGCCAGTCGCGAATTTTTTTTTTTTGATTCAGGAGTCAGGCTCCCATTCCAATAAATAAGGAAACCTTGTAATACCTTGATCAGTCCCAGTCCTTTAACTTCTAGGACTTTATCAATATATGAGGAAGATGCAGCTAGGAACTGTACATCTACAAACCACAGATTTAAGAAGACAAGGCTTTTTAAATAACACAATCCGAAGAGGCGAAAAGAAGTCCTAAACAAATTAGGAATGTGGCACTGCAAACAAATAACTAGATACACAGAAGATGCAGGATTACCCCAAGCTATAGCGCCATCTATATAAGCCAACATCAAAAATTTGAACAAAAAACAGAGAAAAGTTCAAAATATTCCCCTTGAGAAATGGCCGAAAAGAGGTATTTATCGTTGAGACTTTTATGGGGAAATTGCCAGCCGTATATTGCGTGAAGAGCTATTGAACTGAGCAGCTCAAAATTGGGCCGAAGAGCGAAATTTAAATAAAAACGGAAGTAACGAGTAAGCTAAATTGGAAGACTGGACTCCTGGGTTATCAAAATTCTAATACAATAGAGCCCTGAATTAAAGTTTTACAGGAATGTCGAACATTTTTTAAGGTAAGATGGCCACCACGCTGGCCACCCGACTACTCGATTATCCAAACACAATTTAGTGATCCAAGTTCACTGTAGCATGAAGCAACCTTACCATCGTTCACTTTCGTCAATGTCAATCGGATTGCTTTAATGCCAAGTCAGTGTGAGCCAACAGATAGTGTGGACTTTGGCTGTCAGTTACCGTCAATTAGGGAATTTATTACGAGCTTTATGAAAGATATGAATTATAGTATTTGGCAATTTACCGCTCAATAACATACCTTCCTGTTAGTGAAGCTTTTCATGAAAATGGGTGATTTGTGATGCAGATAAATAGGAAAAAACCCCCACAAGAATCACAAAGGTCAATGCATCGCAAAAAAGATCACTGATTTAGGGTTGACCTCAGCATCAACATCTTTAAAATGAATCGATATGATCGTACGCGAAAGAAGCTACAGTTAGTCACACATTAACGATGTCGTGATCCCTTCATAGTTGCCAATAATGTCAACATTGGTTTTAAAAAAAAAAAAAAAAAAAAAGTGGTCTAGGTGCGACCCTAAGGCCCACACGACTAATTTCCCAGTGGGAAAAATTGAAACACCCATTTCATTTAATTTTTTATTTTTTTTTTAATTTTAACCGCCGACGCAAAAAGAGGGGTGTTATAAGTTTGAGGTGTCTTTGTGTCTGTCTGTGCCATCGTACATAACTCCTGAACAAATGGAACGATTAAATACCTTTTTGTTTTTCTTAGATGAATAATGGTCAATCTATCGGTTGTCGTCCGATCACCGCAATCAACCAGCATCGGGGGCGGTCAGTACTTAAATGGGGGACCGCTTGGGAACACCGCGCATTGTTAATTTTTTTTGCCTATTTTTTAGTTATTTAATTTCTAACAAAAAAACAGCTGCACCGATTTTGCTGAAAACTTATTCAGTACTAAGTTGCGTAATTACGCATAGAATGAACACAATCTTATGTCAATACCAATTTTGGTCCACGAGATAATCGAGCGGGAAACTCCGAAACGCACATGCGCACATAGCGACATACACACACACATACATCTCTATAAAAACCTTGAATTTGGATTCGAGGGACATTGAAACGTGGAGATATGTCAAAATTTGGAATTCGCAAAATCGACTCCATTACAATAACTTCCCACTGGGAAGTTAAAAACGATTTCAGCTCGCAATGGCTAGGATCAATGGCCACAGTAAAATCACAGTGCTGAAATCCGATGATGTTGATAAGGAAAAGGATCGTGTTGTGTATGAACGGCTTGTGAGGGATCACTTCTAGGCTAACTGATCTCAAAACAAAAACTCTCCCAAGTGTAAAAATTCAAAGACCTGCCACGCTTGGACCTCGCAAGCCTTCTATAAATCCTCCTTGTTATTTACATTCCCATTCCAATCACTATATATACATGTATGTACATAAAAAGGATAAGCACGTGGTAGTAGTTTGTACATAAATATAGTAAAATAGAAACCAAAAGGAAAAGCAGGAGGAAAGACAGATGAAAAAGAGACTGGGTTCAGTAGAGTGTCCTTATCACTTTTGCGGTCTATTCGTTCAGGATGTTTTGAAACAAAAAATAAAAATTTTGTCACACCTCCTGGTACAGCTGGTGCTGAAACACACATTATACATCAATCTGTATCTAATCCCAAATAGAAATAAAAACGAATAACATATGCGTACGTAACTGAAATAGCAACTAAGCAAAAACCAAAAAAATATTTTTGCTGCTTGCGGCGAGCTTCACTATCCGCATCGAAACGAAATTATAAATAACATTCAAATCAACTAATAATTTGCCTTAAAAAAGTGCCTTTGCCTTGTATTGCTTTGCTTGAAAAGCTATAACAACTCAGGCCATTCAATGCTACTTCACTACGATTCAAGCCACAGAATTTTTTTTCTTTTTGATTTGTTAGTTTATTCAAACGAACTCTAATGCACCCGTTTGTCTTTGTATAGTTAAGTTATACCTTCAATCGAATCGAGTTAGGATTAGATTGATGGTAGACAGTTTAAACAGAGCATGCGGAAAGTAAGATTAAAAAAAAAAAAAAAAGATTGAGACAAGAACAAAAACAAAATAAACAACCCAAGCACCAAGGATATTAATTACAACACGAAGGACAAGTGAAAAGTCTTTGATTTACCTTGATCCACGATTCCAGACTCTTTCCGTATTTGTTTTGGAATGCTTCCTTGATGTCGCCCAAGTCGATTTCCGATCGACTGACAACAATACGAATTAGAGTCTTGTCCTTAGTGCCAATGCCGTGCATTGAGTCGTATAAACGTTCAGCGAAGTAGTCGACCTTTGATTTACAGCACTTAACTAGAATTTTACCAGATACCAATTAGTTTATCCTATAGTGGTCAGAAGGAGATGTTTGCTTACCGATGGCCAAGAAGCCTTTTTGAACGGATCCACTGAACTCACGTTTGATTGCCTTCTCAATCTCATGTCCGGCAATGTTTTCGTATTCGAGGAAGATCTGTCTCAGTTGTTGGTACGATCTTGTGACCAGGATGGAATTGAAAATCGACTCATCGGTACCCCACTGTCCCTCACCGGCTTCGAATAGAGCAGTAGCATCAGCAACAGCTGCAGCCTCATCAACTCCCTAATCGATAATGGTCACTAAAATTCTCTATAATCAAAATTGATTGAAGACACTTACCTGGTTCTCATCACGATTACCCTGGACGAGAGACACGCACAAACGCTTGAAATGACCGCTTGTGTCACCCTTCAAGTCAGATTCTAGAGATTTACCAAAGCTCTGCTCATAGAATTGAGCAATTGTCTTAATACCATAATTGGAGAGTGTGCAAAGGATTTCGATGATAGCCTCATCGTCAGTACCAATCCCAGCGACAGCATCATGCAACTCTTGTGCATAAAACTGTGGCAATGGTGTCATTAGGGCAACGATGACATCCTCGAAACGACCGCCGAGTTCTGATTTCAATTCAGAGATTAAGTCCTTACCGTATGATGTTTTGAAGGATTCGGCAATTTCCAAACGTTGAACGATACCGCGACGGGCCAACACTTCAATGATGGCCTTCTCGTCGGTGCCGAAACCTTTCATTGCCTTACGGAGAGTGGCAGCATCCTCAACTGGATCGAAGGGATCGGCTGGGTAGACAGTTGGGGTGCACTACAAAGAAAAATAAAATAATGAAATGCACAAGAACCATACAAACAAGTTGGAAAACAACAAAGTGGAGAGCAAGTGGAGAGCAAACGACTCTATGAGCTGTTTCAATGGTATTAGCCTCAAGGATTCCGGATTCATCCACTCGACAACTTGTACGATGCATTAGCTCTATAGGTTCATGGCCTACTGGGCTAATCAGACATATCTGGAGCACTTGACATGAGTTTTTAAAATTTTTTTTTGCTAGAGAACTTGAAGACAATTTGTTGCTGGTTATCGTAAGCTTCGTAAACAAATGCGATATGCTCAGTGTGATTGACCACTTAACAGGTTTCATCTGAGACGACAGTTCGGGATCGCTTGGTAAGGTCAATGAACAGTCGTGCATGGAATTATATCATCGTTTTTCGTTTAACAAAGTCGGGCAAGATTACGTGAGCGTTTGTGGACATCTAAAGTCATATCTAGGCCGTATCTGCGAAAACGTTCGTCTGTAATTAGTCTACCTACATGATAAGCCGGATTTCATCTGTATTGATGGCAAAACAAAGACCCATCTACTGAGTATGAGAGTTTTAACATCCCTGGTAATAGTGACAAGCGACCTTTCTCGCAGGAGCACCAAAAACTATATTTTTCCTTAACTTTCTCGTCACAAGCCTTTCTGAATGTATTCTTACTTTATACTATCAAAATGTAAGATGCCTTCGTTCCAAGACCTCAACGGCCTTAACTCTCAACCCTAGTATTCTTGACTCCGAGCTTCTCTCATCCGATTTTTTCGTCTTTCGCTGACGGACAGCGCAATAACACACTTCCCACTGGTCGTGGCGTAATTTTGAGCGCCTGGATGCACCGTAAGTTACAATTTCGAAATCTACCTCTTTTGAACTTGCTTGCGCCAAAAGACCAGTCTTAAAAATATATATCTACACTCAACAACTAGACCACATATTTTCCTTTCCTCCTGCAGCATGGTCTCCTAAAAGGAAGGTCAACCACAATCAACCCTAACGCAAGGCTTAAATCGCTATTACAGGGTATTTTTTAGAAGCCCAATCTCTGATCCCATTATAGCCACTTCCGGTGTTCCACAAGTCAGGCAACTCAACAACTAGACCACATATTTTCCTTTCCTCCTGCAGCATGGTCTCCTAAAAGGAAGGTCAACCACAATCAACCCTAACGCAAGGCTTAAATCGCTATTACAGGGTATTTTTCAGAAGCCCAATCTCTGATCCCATTATAGCCACTTCCGGTGTTCCACAAGTCAGGCAACTCGGTCCTCTAATTTTTGTTGACGATATGACAATCAACAGGACAACTCGATCGAACTCCGAAACGATCTTGATTCCTTCGGTACTTTGTCTAATAATAACTTCCTGGATCTCAACGTCGGTAAACGCCAGTCTACTACTTTTTCTCGAAAACGCTCCCCTCCAGTTCCCAGAACTCCTTCTTAACAAACCCATACCACATGTCTGTTTCATACGGAATCTAGGAATCATATGTACCATATGCACAAAGCAAATTCTTCCGTTGGCTTTATAAAACCATAGTCTAAACTCCTCAAATGCGCTAATCAAGTCTGGTCTTGCGCTTTACCATAAGGGCTCTTCCATGGCCTGATAGGATTAAACGCTACGAAAATCGCCTGCAGTTGATCAGCTTTTTTTGCAGCTTCTGCTATGCGCTGGAGCACTCAGACGCAAACACTGGTCCATTGTACTCCAGACAGACACCTTACGTTACTGTATTTTCCCCGTTTTCCGGAGAAAAATTTGAAGGAGATTCGGTGATGGAGAGCTAAGGGATTCGGCACACACCACGTCGGCTCCGAGGGTGCGAAACCGAGCAAAGGCAGGACAATCACAGAGGAAATGCTCAGCAGTGTCATCCTCCTCTTCGCCACATTGTTTTCTTTTTTTAGAAACTCGCGCAGGTTCAAGAGTTTATATTCTCTTGTGATGTGTTATATACACACAACCTGAACGGAGTGCAGTGGTTTGGGTCGTTGGTGTTAGTTAACTCTCAGGGGTGGTGGTCCTAGATAGGACGAGAGCCGACCATGCAGCACAGGTAGGCGTCTCACTATGGCCCGTGATAACTCCCAAAAGCCTTCTGCAGTCGACTCTCCTTAAAGACAGGAGGAGTGCTGCAGATTTTTTGCAGACATCAGGGCATACGCGCTTAGTCATTAACAATCGTTAATGTAGGAATTTACCGTGGGCGCAGGTAGACCTAGAGCGGGTTCAGGTCCTGAGAAGTTCTCCTTTGAACCCATTCTGACGAATTCATCAGAGATCTCATTCCCTGGGATCCCAGAGTGGCCTGGAATCCAAACAAGCCTTAATGAATTTAATCTGCCGACTTTGTTCAGGAAGGACTTGAGTTCAAGCACTAATTTGCAACTAGTTAAGGGGTTACACACAGCTTTTGGTGCAGCTTGGTTGTCACTACAGACGCATATGCTTTCCCCCTGCTATCTGTGCTTCACAACATAGTGCATGGCCATTAGGATTGCGTATATGTATATCTGATTGGAAGACGGACGCATATTTTCCTAAGGAGAAGTGCAGTCGGATGTTTTCAAGCTCAAAGAAGACCCTAGCACCGGACCCCCGCCCAGACCTGGAGCCATCCGTGAAAATGCGGAGACTATCCTTTTCAGGTTCAGTATCTAGCCATAGCCAATCTTGACGCCATGGAAACTCGACTGTGAAATTACGGCGCAGTAGAATAACGGGCGTCAGTGCGTCAGAAGGCATGTCCATGAGACAGGGATCGCAGGACAATTCTTGCGCAAGCACGCCGTTATTCCTATGCAAGTTATACCAAAAGCCATTTCCCTTCAGACGAGACGTGAGAGCACACCCTCTGATAAATATATCATCATAGCATCTAGAACAGCGTCCGGCGTGCTGGGGAAGGCCCCCGTGCAGTTCTTTGGAGTTCGGTGAAAGAGGCTACGACGTGTTTGCGTTTTAGTCTGTTTTACCAGACAACCGTTGCATATGAGATTATAGGTCTTATCATTGCCGTGTGGATACAGAGGACCTTTGCCGGTGATAAAGCTCCTTTGCATTGCCAGAAATCTGACAACGCTTTGGTGGTTTTTGACTCATCATACTTTGACCAAAGAAGCTTGCTATCTAAGTGGACTCCTAGATACTTAGCCTCCTTGGATATCGGGATGAAAGTGCCTTTTAGTACCAGCTGAGTCATGTTAGTATTTTTCCTCCTTTTCGTAAAGAGAACGACATCGGTCTTAAGAGGATTGACTGCTAGCCCATTTCTAGTACACCAATCATCGATCACATTTAGCGCCGCCTGTGCTTTGAAACGGACAATCGCATAGGCCTGGGCATAGATTCCAGCAACATAGAGGGGAATGAAACAGACCGATGAGCTAGCTCATCTTGGGGCTACCTTAAACTCCCCTACTGAAAGTGTGGGCCTGTCGCTGAACCTTCTCAAAAGCATCATTTGCAACACATTTTCAATATAGCCAATAGTAGGCGGGCAATATCAACTAGATACAGGATATCAAGAAAGACCTGACCCCTCTATTCGAAAACCAAAACAAACGAACGCTTCAACATAGCTAGAATCGTGAAAGCCAGTACGGGGCAGTGGCGTATAGGAACTCGCGCTACTAAAATAGGCATCCGGTCTAACACTCACTTTTGTAGTTGCCACAACACCCACGCAGAGGAAACCGGATAGCATTATCTCTGCGAATAGCCAGCACTGGCAAGTCGCAGGTTCTACGCCTTTGGCAAATTCAATCCCGACGACCTCTCAGAGGTTGCCAACCTTCGTATCCTAAAGGTTTCACGAATTTTTGTGGCATCAAAACGGCGGCTAAGCGCTAGTTATACCCTGACGCGCATAGTCGGGTATCCATCGCGTTAAGGTGGTTTTATCTGTCCCCCTGATTCTATACCCCACTGTCAGTACACAACTTCCAGGCGGCCTCAAAAGACCCACTTAAAAGCTCTCCTCGTCATTTCCTTATTCAATCTTAATTGCAAACTACTGTTCGTGAATAAATTATTGAAATTCCCCGTGACTCAGGTACAACACACAATTCAGTTCGTCGTATCTGCGTAATTCCAAGTTTCCACCCAACACAAACTCGCGATAATTGGCATTGTAAGGCTCAATTTAAAGTGTTATCACGTAACCCAAACAATGTCATGTTATTGTCGTGACGAAGTCTCTACTTTTTTCGACTCACCGATTGCATACAGAAATGAAATGCTCAAAAGATGATCTCATCCATCCTATTGGCATTTTATTACTCTCGTTTATCATACTCGGTATCTTTATCATCCCCTCTATGGGCTAGGCCTCTATATGCCCGTATAGAAGCAAACATACAGCTACAAGGTTGCTGGAATTGGTGAAGAACGAGAAGCATTTTCAGATGTATTTCCTAAAAATAGAATTTTTATTTTTATGCTTTCGAGTTTCGTTCTTCTTCTCGTGGAAACGTACTATAAATCCTTGAGTTTATAAGAAATAAAGATTCTTTCTCGTGGCTTTGATAGATCATGCTCTCAATCAGTTAGAGGTGACAGATATGGCTGGTATGCCACTAAAACGACGGTACAGAGCTTGATTGGATTAAGGGGACTATGACCACTTTTGTATTTTGTATCTCAACACGGTTTATGAACGAGTTTCTTTTTAGGGTTTCGTACCCAAAGGTAAAACGGAACCCTATCACTAAGACTTGGCTGTCCGTCCGTCCGTCTGTCACCAGGCTGTATCTCATAAACCGTGATAGTTAGAGAGTTGAAATTTTGCACAGATAATGTATTTCTGTTGCCGCTACCACAAATACTAAAAACAGAACAAAATGAATATTTAAGGGGAGCTCCCATACAACAGACATGATTTTCATCCAAAAAATCCTGCCTGCAACCAAGATCTGCTATTTGATGAGGTAACATACATAGTCTCTTTCATATTTATATATACAGATGGTACGGAACCCTTCGTGCGCGAGTCCGACTCGCACTTGGCCGGTTTTTTGTATACAATAAACGTGCACTATACAGATATACAGATATAAACAAAACTGAATACTTGAAGATCAAGGTTGAGAATTGGGTTAAACGCAATTTATGGCTATATAACACATGGCCCGTCATTTCTAGTTTTGTTTTGTATTAAAAACCAAAAATATCTCAAAAATATTTGAATTGCCGTTCTTTGTTCGTTGATTTCCTGACTGCTGATCAGAAAGCATTGATAGCGATATCGAAACTTAAGTCTTATAAAGCTGCTGGAGCAGGCGGACTCCCCGCGGAACTGTTTAAAGCAGCTGGCGATGAGCTGGTCAGGAACATGCACCAACTCATCTGCAAGATATGGTCGGAAGAACGCATGCCCGATGAACGGTCCATAAGAAAGGAGACCCCTATGACTGCGCCAATTACAGAGGGATAAGCCTCCTGAACACCGCGTATAAGATCCTCTCTGCCGTACTGTGTAAGTGCCTGAAACCGTTCGTGGACAACATGATAGGTTTCTACCAGTGTGGAAAATCCACGATAGAACAAATATTTACACTACGGCAGATCTTGGAGAAGATCCATGAATTCCAGGTCAACACGCACCATCTTTTTGTCGACTTTAAAGTCGCGTATGACAGTGTTTATAGAGACGAGCTATACATAGCCATGTCACGTTTTAACATTCCTGCCAAACTTGTCAGACTGTGCAGGATGACTATGGAGAACTCTCGCTGCTCCATTAAGGCCGGAGGTGACCTAACCGAACCCTTTGATGTTAAAAAAGGTTTTAGACAGGATGCCGCACTGTCATGTGATTTCTTTAACATTATTCTTGAAAAGATCATGCGGGACTCTGCGGCCAATACAAGAGGTACGATCTACTTCAAGTCCACACAATTGCTTGCCTACGCAGATGACATTGACGTTATTGGACGGACAAATCGAGACGTCAATGAGGCTTTCTCAAGCATTGAAGCAGAAGCGGCTAGAGTGGGTCTAAGGGTAAATGGGGACAAGACCAAATATATGCTGTCATCAAAGAAAGACACGCAACACAGGCGTCTTGGTCAGTACGTCACCTTCGGTAGCTATATTTTTGAAGTAGTCAAGGACTTCGTCTACCTTGGCCTGATAGTGAAAAACGAAGGTATCCACAAAACCTTAATCATCCCGGTCCTCCTCTACGGCGCTGAGGTTTGGACGTTATCAAAAGCGGATGAAGAGGCTCTTAGGCGTTTCGAGAGGAAAATTCTGTGTGCAATATTTGGTCCCGTTTGTGTAAACGGAGAGTGGAGGAGGAGATTCAACCAAGAACTGTACGGGCTGTACAGCGACATCGGCCTAGCTAGACGTCTTCGGATCCAACGTCTAAGATGGGTAGGCCATGTAGAGCGAATGGACATCAACGCTCCGGTCCGAAGAGTCTTCGACTCCAAGCCCGAGGGATGACGCAGCAGAGGACGACCGCATTTAAGGTGGCGCGCACAGGTGGAAAGGGACCTCAACCAACTGGGCGTGCGGCACTGGAGGCGGCTGGCCAAAGATCGGGACGGCTGGAGAGGCTTGTTGGTTGAGGCCCTGGTTCACCCCGAACTGTAGTGCCATCATATTAAGTAAAAGTGATCAGAAAGCATTGATCGTGCCGTACGTCGATCGTTTTGGAGAATGGCTTTTCTGGAGCGATTTTTTTTTTTTTGATTTCATGCCAGACCCTTTTTTACTAATTTTACTCAAATGATGCTTGCACGCCACTGATTATAAGATTGAAGTACAACGTGACTTATGTGTGAGCTCGGACAATTCAGAAGATTATTTGTGGCTTCAAAACTTCGGTTTCTATTCCCAAAGCTTCTTAGCAGTTGTGGAAGATTTCTTTCTCCGCGATTAATTTAGCCTTCTGCTGCAGCGATGGAGCCTCGACCCCAAGTACATACATATTATATTGAGTCGAGAGCATGCTCAGCTACCATTGCCATTTCAACATAGAGAAACTAGCTTGCGAGCAAGGCATGCAAATTATTAAATTTTAATATCAAAATTCGCCATTTTACGATGGTCATATTCGACCTCTCAACTAACTATGTACTAAGGCAAGTCCTCGTTTTTAAATCTTTCATTTACGAGTACATACATATACTGATAAGCCAGTGTCAATTTTTTTTTAGAGACTCGCGCAGGTTCAACGGTGGTTGTCCTAGATAGGACGAGAGCCGACCAAATTCCGCGTTGGTTATAGTCCGTATTAATTCGTTCGAGCACTTTAGTATTGCATACGCAGAGGATGAATTTCGGTTGACCATATACTGTGTGTGAATGGGCGCATTGCCAGAGCGCCCTCAGCGACGCTGCCTCAGAGGTGCTGGGTTTCAAACCGCCACCACCTAGAAACCCCTGATTCGATGAACAATGCGAACAAGCCCATGCAGAAAAACAAGAGGCAAGGACGAGAAGAGGAGAGAGGAACACACGCTTTTTAGAAGAAAGAAGAGAGAGCACGGAAAGCGTGAGATCGAGGAGATGGAGAGATGCTTCCGCAGGAATGATGCCCGTAAGTTTTACAAAGCCAGAGCGGCGGCCTGCAGGGATGAAAATAGAGAACTGGTAGTAGAGTCGCAGTCGATGCTGAGGATTTGGAAAGACCACTTCTGCAGACTGTATAACGGCGATAATAGCCAAGATACCGCTGTCAGGCAGAACGAGCCATTCGTAATGGACGACGATGTAACAGAATTCAGTCCCCCCGACCTAGACGAAGTCAAAATAGTGATATCAAGACTTAAGCTGAGCTTCTTAAGGCTGCTGGAGGCGAGCCATTTCATTTGCAAGGTATGGTCGGAAGAAAGCATGCCCGACGAATGGAATCTCAGCATCGTTTGCCCGGTCCATAAGAAAGGAGACCCCTATAACTGCGCCAACTCCTTAACATCGCATATAAGATCTTCTCTGCCGTATTGTGTGAACGCCTGAAACCGTTTGTGAATAACCTGATCGGCTCTTATCAGTGTAGTTTCAGGCCAGGCAAATCCACAATAGACCAAATATTTACGCTACGGCAGATCTTGGAGAAGAGCCAGGAATACCAAATCGACACTCACCACCTCTTCGCCGATTTCAAGGCTGCTATGACAGCGTGTATAGAGATGAGCTAAACAAAGCCATAGCTAGTTTTAACATACCTGCCAAACTTGTCCAAATGTGCCGGATGACAATGGAGAATTTTCGCTGCTCCATTAAGGTCAGTAATGAGCAAACCGAGACCTTTGATGTTAAAAAAGGGTTTAGGCAAGGTGACGCGCTGTCATGCAACTTTTTCAACATCGTGCTTGAAAAGATCGCGCAAGAGTTACTGGCCAACACAAGAGGTACGATTTATTCCAAGTCTACGCAATTGCTTGCATACGCCGACGACATTGACGTGATTGAACGGACACAGCGAGACGTCAATGAGGCCTTTGTAAGCATTGAGGTAGAAGCGGCTAAGATGGGTCTCAAGGTTAATGAGGGTAAAACCAAATATCTGTTTTCATCTAAAAGAGACGGACAACACCGACGTATTTGCTAGAATGTCACCATGGGCGGATATAACTTTGAAGTGGTCAAGGAATTCGTCTACCTTGGCTCACTGATGACCAGCGACAACAACACCAGCGCTGAGATAAAACGCAGAATCACTCTTGCCAACCGCTGTTTCTTTGGGCTCAAGAGGCAATTGAGAAGTAGAGCCCTCTCTCGGAAAACCAAAGTGACACTATATAAGACCTACGGCGCAGAGGCTTGGATCTTAACAAAAGCGGATGAAGATGCCCTTGGTCGTTTCGAGAGGAAAATTCTGCGCCCTATCTACGGTCCCGTTTGTTCAAACGGTGTATGGAGGAGAAGATATAACGAAGAACTGTACAGGTTGTACAGCGACATCGGCCTGGTACGACGTGTACGGATACAGCGTCTAAGGCGGCTAGGCCATGTAACGCGCATGGAAAATACAGCTCCGACCCGAAGAATCTTCGAATCCACCCCGGAAGGAAGGCGCGGCAGAGGACGGCCGCATCAACGGTGGCGCACGCAGGTGGAAGGAGACCTTAACCAACTGGGCGTGCGGCGCTGGAAACAGCTGGCCAAAGACCGTGCCAGCTGGAGACGCTTGTTGGTTGAGGCCCAGGTTCACCACGGACTGTAGCGCCACCTAAGTAAGTAAGTATATACTTTGAGTGTTATGCCTGCAGCAGTACGTCTGATCACTTTTCATTCACCTCTGTGTTGCATCCTTTTTGTCCGTATGGGAATTACTTTTTCTTGGCTACGAAACGAATTTGAACTATAGACCTTCCGCTCGGCGGTCGATGATGTTAACCACTGCACTCCATCCCCTACTGATTTTTTTTTTTTTTGCTGCATACAAACTTAACGGGGGCTAGAAAGAAACAAAAAGTAGCCTACGTCACTCTCCATCCCTTCAACTATCTCCACTTAAAAAATCACGTCAATTCGTCGCTCCGTTTTGCCGTGAAAGACGGACAAACAGACACACACACTTTCACATTTATATTAGTATAGATGAACTACAGACCTTCCGCTCGACAGTCGGTGATGTTTACCACTGGGCCACGGCCATAAAGGAGATACAGGCCGCATCGAAGAGAGAGAGAGAGAGAGCTGCAGGCCATCCCGGAGACCGACTAAGAACATATTAAAGCTCTTTTCAGTGAAGGGCTTACCGCTTTAAATGTTAATTATTACTTGCTGTGCTAGCATAGAGTCAATGAAAGGTACGAATTTCTCTCAATTAAACGCCATTCAAGATGCCCCTTCTCACTCAGTAAGATTAGACAAAAGTGAAGAACAATAGATGGATAAGTTTATCCTAAAGGATTCGATGGTAGCATTCACAGTGAATAATGTTTTGTGGAAACATTCCACGTACCCAGCCACTTGCAAAAAGAACATAACATCGCATATAAAAACCCATCAATCCGACAGCAAACCGCCAATCATGGAACTCAACCCGTTTTTGTTTCTTTCAACATATCCATGACGCTATTGTGCGTGATGACTATCAGGCAGCAGAAATGTATTTTAATGGATTTATACATAATTCGTGTACAAGGCCCCTACTATACACTCCTTATCAAGGCGAAAACAATTTGTATATAAATAGAACAAGTTGCGATAGATACTTGCAAAGTATGTACTTGTAAAGTATTGTCGTTTTTATCGGAACACCAACAATCGCTGTCTGGTCCCAACAATCTTGCTTCCTTTTGGCTTTCTTTTTGGCACTAACATAAACGAAAACAAATATTGTAAACTCTTGAGAAGAAAAATAAAACAAAGTTTTCGCAGAAAACCACTCAAGGCAGGGTAAGCTAAGTATGATGAATGTAAATCACCCTGGCCCAGCGAGGCATTCGTCTCTTTCCAGCTTCGTATAGATTACTCATCGAAACCGGAAGAATAGCTCACGGAATTATTCCGAGCGCACTGCGCAAAACAATGTGTAATAGTTCTCTGAAAAGCCTTGAGTAGCTGACGAACAGTGTAACACTTGCTGGATACAAACATGAATTACTAATCAACCAGAAGAAGCCTTGACACTGAAACGACTCATGAACTGTAATACACTATCACCTACCAGCAACCTTTCACATTAAACGAACTTAAGGTCTTATCGCTATGTTAACGCATTATAATCGTACTCACCTTGAATGGGTAGTATTCAGCTGAACTCATTGTGATTAGCTTTTATTCAAAAAGATATATGTATCTGAAAGTGAAAAGAAAAACGCAATTAGTTAAATGGACACGGGAAGCATAATTTCGGTTCTACGCAACGGGGAAAATCATGGAAAAAAAAAAACATTAGCACAAGGCACGCCACCAGAAACTTAGAAGCATAATTCCTATCTGTAACATTACATCATCGTAGATCTATGTATGCCGACAAATGCTGGGTGGTGGGCACCTCCTCTATGACATCATACCACTGGCGTTTTATAAATTCAACGAAAACAGAATCGAAGAAGAGTGTGTATAGAAAAGAAACTACTCCCACATGGTATTTCCTCACGTTCAGGCTGCTACGACTAAGTTTTCTGATGGAATGAGAAGGCGTTCGTCGGTTTCATGGACATGGCCTGTCGTCACATTTTCATGTTTTCCAATCGAAAACAAAAGTGGAAATCTTTTTCTCATTAAATCGATATCGTGGTGGTTATGGATTAAAAGAGGACATATCGTTCGACCGCCCATCCATCAAGGATCATGGAAGGTTAAACTTCACAAGCCCACCTTCCGAAAAGTTCGGGTAATCCAATTAGTTTCTAGCTAACGTGTGGGCTAAGTGAGATCGATTGTAATAGTGTCGATGGTCATTTGGTATTTTCATAAACCGGTTGCCTTCCAGGCCACCATAACGACCGACAAACGAGACATTTTGTGGGAATTGTGGTTTATATAGAAATTCGATCCACATGCGACGGAGTGAAACGATGCAGGCAGACACCATGTGTACTATGTGGAGTGGAGCCAATCAATTACGATATGTGCGATGGTTAGAAGGGGGAACAAGAGAATACGTGAAGTGGAGTGAATCCGTCCAGAATGTATAAACACCCGCGTCGGTTGGAATGCTGCTGTAGCATGATTTAGCTGATTTCTCTACTATTGATTACAAAAATGCTGCGGAGGGCACGTATTTAGTTCCCAGTAGAACTTTAACATTTTGTTTACATTTTTTTAACGTAAATACCTTGTACCTCGCGCAGTGATTAGTGTGTTGGACTCTGGCGCATGATGAGCGAGTTCGGATCCCGATAACACCAACGCCATCGAATGTTTATTTCGCGACGTTCCTCCTCGGCGGGGTACTGGCTAAACCCCCCGTAGTAAGCTTGCCATGAAAAAGCTTCTCGACTCACGCCGTTCGGAATCGGCATTAAACTGTAGGTCCCTTTCACCTGTGTGGAAAATAAATCACACACAACATGGGTGATTGAGAGAAAATTGGCTCTGGTCCTTCATGGGCTGTAACGCCATCAAAGAAGAAGAAATACCTTGTACTCTCTACGAGCGCCGTGGCGCAGCTGGTAGTGTGTTGGCTTCTGACGCCGATGACACGGAATCGAATCCCGACAACAGCCATGTCATCGAACGTGTTTTTCACGGTGCATCTCCTCAACGGGGTACTGACGAAACCCCCCGTAGTTATGTTGTTATTATGAAGAAAATCTTCTCGAATTTCACCGTTCGGAACCGGCAATAAACTGTTAGGTCCCTTTCACCTATTGGGAAAATAAAGCTCGACTGTAACGCCAACAAACATACATACACCTTGTACTCTACCCTGATAGTCCCCAAATAGGGCCCTAATTTATGTTTGTCGTCAAAATGTCCATGAAAACTTTGATTTACTCAATCAAAAAACAAATGCATTCCGTGGAATAGTCCATGGGTTAGTTGCGAAGATCGAGCTAATTAGTACCTTTTGGAGGTTATGCAGAATTGTTGGTTTAAGTTGATAACTGGCAGACTATTGTGCCCTTCTAGAAAAAAAAGCTATGGGATAGTTCAAAAGAAGACCGAGAGCGTGGTAAATTTGGTGAAAACATCGGTCAACAAGATCGTATACCGGAAATCGCCTTCTTAGCAATATTAATAAAGATTTGTGCCATTTAAAAAAATGCAACTTCTCTGTGCCCTTAACCTAAAACGTTTAGGCTCTTTCTACTTCCTCTCCAAACTGGTTTACTCTTTTTGGTACAAGTTTAGGATAAGTTTATGGAAGCAGATGCACTTTTAATAGTTAAAACTGAGCCAAAGCTGAAATTTTGTGACTTATAAGACTACGTATGACTTTGTTCAACACCACAAAAACCTAGGAGTTAAAGGCGGATAGGTGGCGGTGAAAGAAGGTAAAGTTGGAAATCCAAGTATTATTGGATAAGCTTTGAAAATAAGTAATAATGACGATTTTATGTGACCACCATGGGTTAAGGAACTCTTTAAATACTTCGACGATCATATCATTTCCTAGAGAATGGTTTCCTACGTAAAATTGTAATCTCAGACCTGGTCTAGACCTGTCTTAACCACATTGCCGCCTAAAAATGTGAGTAAATCATTCGCAAAATAACAAAACAGAGGTCCTATCCTAGCCCCAAGTAAGCCTAAACTTGAAACGTACCCATAAAATCGAACCTATTTCGAGAATTTCAATTGCAATCCTCAGTTTTAGTTGTCCTAATCGAACAAAAATATGCTTTTCGAAGATGGGCTTTAACAACGAGAACACCAGTCTCTGCTCAAAAACCAAGTCGTACACATTAAAAAGACTAAGTTATAGGCTAGATTCGTGTTTTGACGTAATAACGTCTTATAAATCGATGAACACCGGCTGCACGTACGAAAAAGTATGACTCATCGTCACGTTCCGCCTGAGCTGAGCGTGCAAGCGAGAGCGCGAAACAAGCGATAGAGAGGCATCTATTTTGCCTATGGGATAGAATTTTGTTTGCATACTTGGGGGCATGAAAAAAAATTGCGATGATGTAGGCATACTTTTAGGAGTAATCAGTTATCCAGGTGATACATACATATGTACATGCATACACCCTAATTCTGTTTTTAGACGACAAATAGGATTCTGAAGAATTCGTATGAAAAAGTCTGAGTTTGTATGTTAGATATACATATGTACATATGTATGTCCCGATTTCCAAATCGAAAAAAATGCTCATAGCCAATTACCCATGAACGCGTGCGTTTAATAATTGCTCGTTGGGGGGGGGGATAGCGCACACTCACTAGTCGTTCATGAGTTTTTGCGATTCCTTACCAAAACCACAACACTGTCCGAGCAATCTCATATGTATCGGCAATCGTTCGAACACCGTAATCAGTCAGCGTCGGGTGCGGTTAGTACTTAGCAGGGATAAACAATGAGATACCAATCTTTCGTACGTCTGCTTGTTGATCCCCGCAGGGGTTGATTGTTGCTTTTGTAATACACACCGATAATATACGTGTTATTCTCCGTTTAAAAACGACGCTTTTGACTAACACAATGATAGTCTCAAGCGTCGATGTGTAGAGTCAAGACGTGGCAAAAATGGTCGCAACAAGGCAGAATGACATAGTCAAGACGCCGTCAAACCGCAACGCGTTTGTAGGGGCTATCTGTCAAAGTGCCTGTCAAAGCCAATAGATTGGTATCTCATTCTTTATCCCTGGTATTTAGATGGTGGACCGCTTGGAAACACCGTGTGTTGTTAATTTTTCAACAATATTTTCTAATGACGTTATCACGTAAAATAATCGTCCGTAACCGACTTTACAGACAACCAACATTTTTTTAGTTAAGTTTTTTTAACAAACCTATAAACCCCCACATTAACTACATACGGCCAACTTTAACGCCTGAACGCAACCATTTTCATCACTCCACCGCTATTTACAGAGAGACTTATCGGTATATAGTAAATATTTGTTTCTGGAAAAAAGGCGTTAATGAAGTAACCGTCAGCAGCAATGTTTCATATATGTACATATGTATGTACGTATACAATATAAAATCGCCGTCACGCTCCAAAGACTTCTACGAATTGTTTATTACTCTCAGCCTTAAGTCGATTTTGTCTCACCTCCCTCGTTCGTGCCTTTCGAAAAGACGAAAACAAGTTTTGTTACTTAACTAACCAAAAATGCGTTAAAAGCGGCAAAAACGAGGAAAGAAGCGCAAATGATAGACGAAAAAAAAAAAAAACGGACATAAGAGACTCAAAAGTGAAACAGAGTTTGATTCACTGACGTGGCTCAAGACCGGCTGCTCGTGCTGACTAATAGACCTATGTATTCACCTAACCCAGTTAATGCAGGCATATGCACATAAACACAAGTATATACATACTATGTATGTACATACATACGTACATAGCAGCAAGTACTCGTATGTACATCCAGTTTCAAGTGGCATACTTTAGATCTGACGTTATCTCGCTACAGATTGATTCAATGCAATGCCACTCTTGCCCTGCTGCCTTCCTGTTCAGTTTTGTTCCAGAATAATGATGCTCGTGCATCAAGCACTCTTTCTTCTAAAATGAACGACACGACTGTACTGTGTACTCCATAGTATAACACAACACAAATGAAATGCTTAATTCAACACAAGAAAAAAAAATGGCCCCCATCAAATGTAGCAGCTGCCGGTGGAGTGGAGTGAGTGAGGAATATCTCTAAACAAATTGTAGTTGCTAAACACTATACAATACACTCGTCGACCGACGACTATAAATGCTTAAACACACCGTCCCACCTCCCTCCGTGCCTTAGCCAAGACGTACATGGATGAGATGAATACAGAGAATTATAGAATCTACTCAATTTAGAGGCAGATAGAATAGACCCCCCACTAACGAACCACCACTAACGATACAACACTCAAAAATTCTACACCGCGGTGATGTCATCTTTTTTTCGTTTTCCTGTGACTTTTTCTTCGACTTTTCTCGAGCTAGAAGTGCTAATTTCCTTTCTAACACACAGGCACACACATAACTGAAATCATTCATCACTTGAAAAGTACAAAACGCCAATATCATTAAGTCCAGCAACACCAATTTATCCACCATTAAGTCCACCTATAGGCCCTTGAAAGCCTTTTCCGCGATTGATAACCAAATCAAGCTTCAACCGCACCCACCATACCACTAGGCTATAATCAGCACTTACGCACTTTGTGCCACAAAAAGAAAAAGTGAATTCCTCATGCTTGATTAAACAAAAAAAAAAAATTGATTGCACAATAAACGTGAAAACAAAACCGAAACGTACATACAGCTCAAACTTGCAACGAAGGAGAGAGGAAATAGAAATAATAATAATAAATACGCCGGCAAATCAACGCAAACTTACTTCCACTCTGGACAAACACTTTTTCAAGACTGGTGCTCGTCAACCTGCTGTAGACTGCTTTTATAAAAGTAAACGGAAATTGACTCAAGTGCCGGCACTGAAATGCTCAATTTGGATCAGTGACGTCATTGTTTGATTTGTTTGCGAGAGAGAAAGAGCTTTTTCCGAGTGGGATTTTGAGTGAGTGACAATCATGAGAAGTGCGAACATGTGACTATTGTGTTGACACTTGGATTTATGTGTTTGTGTTGTTTGCAATTTATCTGATGATAAAGCTGGAGTAGGGTAGTATACGCCGTAAGTGTTGCTCCATCACCTCACATTCCAGGCTGGGAAGCCACAGTGGGTTGGAGAGGGAGGCGATGGGGAGAGACTCAAGTTTTGTATGAGTCAAGACAACAGCTCCAGATCGTAATTCATATTTGTGACGTCGTTCAAGGCGGATCTTACTTACTTATCAGGTCCCGGGCACGCTCCTTGCAGTTATCAAGACCAAGATGTCTTACATCCGCGATTACTTGGTCTTTATACCGGAGGTTCGGTCTTCCTCTTCTTCTCGAACCAGGAGACTCGGAGTCAAATATCCTTTTAGCTGGAGCGTTGATGTTCATGCGCTCGATGTGGCCAAGCCAGTGTAGTCGACGGATTCTTGCCTTCCGGACTACATCCACATCTTGGTACAGCTCGTAGAGTTCGCGGTTGTGTCTTCTTCTCCATTCACCTTCCTCACGCGTAGAGTTCGCGGTTGTGTCTTCTTCTCCATTCACCTTCCTCACAGACAGGACCAAATATCCGGCGCAGATTATTTCATTCGAAAGAACCCAAAATCAGCTCCGCTGTCCTGCTTATCGTCCAGCTTTCGGCTCCGTACAGCTAGACTGGCAGTATGAGCGTTTTATAAAGCATGACTTTAGTCTTTCGAGTGAGCAGTTTTGACCCCAGTTGTTTGGACAAGCCGAAGTAGCAGCGGTTGCCAAGGGCGATTCTATGCCTATAGATGGCATGGTGTCATTTGTGGAATTTACGTTTGCCCCGAGGTAGACAAACTCCTTAACTACCTCGAAATTGTAGCTGTCAATTGTTATATTTTGTCCCAGGTGGTGAGCGACGGATTGGTTTTTGCTTGACAGCATGTATTTCGTTTTGTCCTCATTGATCTTAAGACCAACTCGTTTCGTCTGTTCTTCAATCGCCGTGAATGCTTCCACAATGCCACGGCGTTAGCACGCGATGATATCGATATCATCCGCGTATCCTAGCAGCTTGACGGACTTGTAGAAGATAGTGCCTTCCCTGTTGACGCCTGCCCGTCGCTCTATCTGCTCCATCACCAGGTTGAAGAAGTCACATGACAGCGCATCTCCTTGCCGAAATCCTGTGCATGCTTCAAACGTGTCCGAAGTCCTAGAAACTAGTTGCACGGTGCATCGCGTATTTTTTAGCGTGGCGCGACACAACTGGATCAGTTATCCCGGGATCCCGAATTCGGCCATCGCACCAAACAGTTCTTCACGATGAATGCTGTCGTATGCGGCTTTGAAATCGATGAAAAGATGGTGTGCATCGATTCGAAACTCGCTGGTCTTTTCCAGGATTTGTCAAAGTGTGAAAATTTGGTCTATAGTTGATTTGCCGGGCCGGAAGCCGCACTGGTAGCTGCCGATTAGTGCAGCGACATTGAGCAGGGATATACCTCTATAGTTCTTGCAAGAGGTAGGAACGCCTGTTTTGTGGATGGGGCAAATAGAGCTGGTATTCTAGTCGTCGGACATGCTTTCATCTTCCCAAATTCTGCAGATGATCTGGTGCATGCTCCCTACCAGTACATCGCCGCCAGCCTTGAAGAGCTCTGATGGCAAGCCATCTAGGCCTGCGGCCTTGTTGTTCTTCAGCTTCTGAATAGCTATGCCGACTTCTTCGATGCTGGATGGGAGGACTACTTCAGCGGCTGTAGATGGGATTTCCTCGGTCCCTACCACTCTCTCTTGGTCATACTCGTTAAGCAGCTGCTGGAAATGCTGCTTAAATACATCCGCTATGCCCTGCGGGTCGGTGACAAGATTACCCTCGCAGTAAAGCCTCCTGCAAGGCCTTTGGCTTTCTTGTAAAAGGCTCGTGCTTTATGCTTATCCCTAGACTCCTCGATATCCTTGAGCTGGGAGACTGCGAAGATTCTTTTCATCTGTCGCAGTAGTTTTTTCTCCTCCCTTCTTCTGGCTCGGTACTCTTCTTGCGCTGCCCTGGTTTTCCTCTGCAGCGCCTTTTGGTACGCCTCGTCGGTTGCTGCCTTTTTCTGCTCACACTCGCCATCATACCACGGGTTTCTTGTCGGGGTTGGTAGGTAGCCTAAGGTGGTTTCGCCTACTTCCTGAATGGCTGAGCGTGAGCGGCAATGCAGCCACATATTATTGGCGTTTGTGTTCGACGTAGGCATACCGCAGAGTTTTCGCTCAGCTGCTCCCTGTAGACTCTGGCAACCTCCGGTGTGCTCAGGCGCCCAATGTCGAACCTCCTCCTGATGGGCTGGTGCAGCTTTCTGACATTGAACAGTCGAGCTCTGAATCTTGCTGCTACGAGGAAGTGGTCAGAGTCGACATTTGCCCCTCTGAATGTTCGCATATCTAGGATGTTTGACGAGTGCCTTGCGTCAATGAGCACATGGTGGATTTGGTTGGCGGTTCGACCGTCCGAAGATCACCAGGTTGCTGTGTGGATTCGCTTACGAGAGAAGCGCCATTCTGGTCGGGGTTCTGTCGCTGCATACGTATGTTCACCTCCCAACGGTTGTTGAAGAGGCTATCCAGAGGACGGAGCGAGGAGGCCGTATGTCAACTTGACCGGGGCATTTAAACAGGGATCGTTGGTGGCATCTCGCCAGGTTGAGAGCAATCAACAACTTTACGAGGCTTTCACTCACATACTGGAAACTTAGGATTTTATGTCTTAGTCCACCTTCAACAACAAATCCGCATCCAAATAGTCTCTGTCCTCTCCCCCTATAGCAGTCACTGTAGTAAATGTCGCAGTTTTTCATCCGCTTTTTACCCGGTCCATTCCATTGTATTTCCTGGATGTCGGTTATGTCTGCCTTATAGCGGTGAGGGGCGTCCGCAAGTTGTTCGGCCGCAAGTGGTCTGTTTAGGGACCTAACATTCCACGTACAGAACCGGAGGTCCTTGTTTGTTTTTTGTTTTATTATAGGGTTGTTAACATACATACATACACCGGATCATCTGCAGAATTTGGGAAGATGAAAGCATGCCCGACGACTGGAATACCAGCTCTATTTGCCCCATCCACAAAAAAGGCGATCCTACCTCTTGCAAGAACTATAGAGGTATATCCCTGCTCAATGTCGCATACAAGATCCTGTCCAGCGTATTTTGTGAACGTCTAAAACCATTTTGCACCGCACTAATGGGCAGCTACTAGTGCGGCTTCCGGCCCGGCAAATACACTATAGACCAAATTTTCACACTTCGACAAATCCTGGAAAAGACCAACGAGTTTCGAATCGATACACGCCATCTTTTCATCGATTTCAAAGCCGCATAATACAGCATTAGAGAGCACCGTGGCGCAGTGGGTAGTGTGTTGGCCTCTGACGCCGATGACTCGGGATCGAATCCCGACACAGCCATGTCATCGAACGTGTTTTTCGCGGTGTTTCTCCTCAGCGGGGTTCTGACAAAACCCCCTGTAGTAAAATTGTCATGAAAAGCTTCTCGAAATTCGCCGTTCGGAACCGGCAATAAATTGTAGGTCCCTTTCAGCTATGTGAAAATGGAATCACACACAACATGGGTGATTGAGAGAAGCTCGGCTCAGGTTCTTCATGGACTGTAACGCCAACATACATACATACATAATACAGCATTATTCGTGAAGAACTGTTTGGTGCGATGGCCGAATTCGGGATCCCGGGATAACTGATCCAGTTGTGTCGCGCCATGCTTAAAAATACGCGATGCACCGTGCAACTAATTTCTAGGACTTCGGACCCGTTTGAAGCATGCACCGGATTTCGGCAAGGAGATGCGCTGTCATGTGACTTCTTCAACCTGGTGCTGGCGCAAAGCGCAAGGCGCAAGCAGCTAGGATACGCGGATGATATCGATATCATCGCGTGTTCTCGCCGTGGCATTGTGGAAGCATTCACGGCGATTGAAGAACAGGCGAAACGAATTGGTCTTAAGATCAATGAGGACAAAACGAAATACATGCTGTCAAGCAAAAACCAATCCGTCGCTCACCACCTGGGACAAAATATAACAATTGACAGCTACAATTTCGAGGTAGTTAGGGAGTTTGTCTACCTCGGGGCAAACGTAAATTCCACAAATGACACCACAGTGGAGATCCGGCATAGAATCGCCCTTGGGAACCGTTGCTACTTCGGCTTGTCCAAACAACTGGGGTCAAAACTTCTCACTCGAAAGACCAAAGTCATGCTTTACAAAACGCTCATTCTGCCAGTCTTGCTGTGCGGAGCCGAAAGCTGGACGATAAGCAGGACAGGGGAGCTGATTTTGGGTTTTTTCGAAAGAAAAATTCTGCGCCGGATATTTGGTCCTGTCTGTAAGGAAGTGAATGGAGAAGAAGACACAACCGCGAACTCTACGAGCTGTACCAAGATGTGGGTGTAGTCCGGAAGGCAAGGATCCGTCGACCACACTGGCTCGGCCACATCGAGCGCATGGACATCAACGCTCCAGCTAAAGAGGAAGACCGAACCTCCGGTATAAAGACCAAGTAATCGCGGATGTAAGACATCTTGGACCGTCAAGGATGGAACGCAGCTATAGCTCAGGCTCAGATCCTCCATGGATCGCTGGCCTGATAAGTAAGTAACATACATAGTATGTCCGTTCCGTTTTTCTATCCGAGGCTGTTTTTTGCTTCTGAGCAATCAGTGGTTTTACGGTTATGGTTTGCTAGACCATAGCCCAACCGACACTAATCTTGTTTGGTGGCGCAGGATACTCGCCATTCGTCCTCTTCCGTCAGTAATTTCCGTTGTAAGGAAATTTCCAGATGGCACCACGAGGAGGTGGAAGTAGGACCTGACTAGCAGAGCTGCAAGATGTTCGGCTGCAGAGGCTCTTACTCGCTTTTTGTCGGGCCAGCATCCGTCGGCCGACGCTACCCTACGGCTCGTACTTACTCCTGCGGCTCACCTATTTATTAATACCGAAAGTAACGATATATGTATATATGTACATATGTATGTGCATATCATTGACGAAACTGCATACGTCCCGGTCCAATAAGCCACGAGGAAAATTCTCAAGAAAAGAGGAGAAGAAAAATACCTCCAACTGGGGTAGCCCCACACAGTCCACGAGGTCAATAACTCAAGCACATTTCGTGAGTGATAGTCTAATGGCAATTCCTTTTAATGAAACGTTAGATTGTTTAGTGATTAGCCCTAAGAGGGTTACGTATTAATCACTTATTAATTCATTCTGGATATATGTATTCAAAATACGTGTGCAAACGACGAAGTACATATGTATGTATGTAACTCGTTTTTCAATTTCAAAAGAATGGTGATTCAATGGTGCACTCAACGGAAGACATAGAAACAATCGTTTCGATAAAATTAGAAAACACTCCATTTACGAACGATTAACAAGTGATTTTCTCGCAATTAAAATCGAAATGAGTGTAGAGTGCAATAAAACAATTTAACTCAAACGCTATCACCTTGGCGGTACGCTCGCTTACCCGCAGAAAACAGGCTTCCAACCCACTCAAATTTGAGTAAAAGCACAAGTAGTTGAGATTTGAGAACGACGAGCAATACGATGCAGGGAATAAAAATTATTCGACAAAATCCATATGGAAATCCCTATCAAAACAGTAAAGGAGCAACTGATAAGCCTTGCTGCCTCATTGCTCGAAAATAGCTCGTTTGTCAGCACTCCCTCAGAAAATAAATTATCCATGCCTCTATGACCCTTCTAAACCACTCCAAGGGCAATCGCTTGTTCACTTCAAGGTTACTCCACACAAAACTCTTCTACGTCACGCAACACGCCATAAGCAAAGCACATTCAGAAAATGGATTTTAGGAATCTGGCAGCTGAATCATAATCAAGTCAATTTCATGTTGATACGTCTCTGGTGTCTTACTAATCACGTTTGTTGTCAATGGAAATTACTCAAAAGTATGCATTCGAATGAGTCACAGTGTTGTTTTCATTTGACGACGTCAGATCATATCATTGGCAGTCGCTACGAGGGATGCCAAGATCACTCTTGCTTCGTGGAAACGAACCTGCTGTCATGGTTATTTGTGGAAATGTTCTGAGTGAGAACAATCAGAGGTGAGTTAGACAACAGCATGACATGTGCCCGGGTAGCTCAGTCGGTAGAGCGTTGGACTTTTAATCCAACGGTCCAGGGTTCAAGTCCCTGCTCGGGCGACCGACTTTTTTATTTTGACATTTCAGAACACGGGTAGCGGCCAACGTTTGGGTTTGGCAAATCTATTTATTTATTAGCGACAAAAGGAGTAACGATAAGATTGGATTATAAAGCCAACAATTAGTGTATTTGCTGTGGAACCTACGGTTGTATACCCTTCGGACTTTCTAAGACGCAATGTGAGAATATACCCAGCTGTTTCCCACAATCGCTGTTCTGGCACCAAACAAGTTTTTTTTTTGTGTCATTTTTCAACGAGCTCTTAAGTCCAGCCACTTATGACCATCTATTAATCCGTAATCATGATAGTCCGCATTTGTGAACGACCCTTCGAGGGTCTGAGCCTGAACGAGAGCCTGCTTTCATTCATATTGGTCCCGGGCACGCTGCTTCCAATTGGAGAGTACAGGTTAACTAAAGTTACTCGCAACGGATAGTCCGTCGTTTCCTAGAAGCGGCGCCCATCTGGATTTAATGTTGCTTTACTCACGACCAGGGAGTAAGGTCCCTGCTCACAACTGAGACTGGCTGACACGAACGAATGGTCTATGAACTGTTTACGTACCGTTGAGTATGACAGTGACCATTGCGGACTAAGTGCCGTAATTGAAATACCGGACGAATTCGCAGAAATGGCAGAGTATGTCCACACGTACCCCTACGATTATAGTAGGGCACGTTGGTCACGCTTTGCCAACTGCCTGACGAGAGCACTCACTTCGAGTGCCTCATCCCCACCGAACAATAGGAACCTATCAAATGACGAAATTGATAGGCACCTAAAACACCGAAGGCACCTGGGCACACGAAATTATCAAACAAACGATGAACAGAACGATACCACGCCAATGGCATTACGATACGACGGACGTGTACCGAAACGCGACCATAGACGCGTACTCTTGTACAGGCGGTTTACCGACAGACAAAACTCGGACGTTTTGTCTGATTAAAAATCTCCGACAGTTAATTAAAGAATGATTTGGGGCAGCAGCGATACAGACGAAAGAGGTGAGTGGCTTATTGAATTCATCCTAACCGTTAACCTTTTTATTTGCAACAAGGGTCATACACCCACATTTATTACAAAAAATCGCAGGAAGGTACTAGACCTAACTCTAGCACCCCCTCTCTCATTGGCAATATAAGAGAATGGAAGGTTTCTGAGGAACACTCCTTCTCAGATCACCGCTACCTGGTTTTCAACATAGCCTACACGGTCCCAACCCCAATTGACTCATCCTGTAACCCAAAAAGAATCGATTGGGAGCATTATAGAGCCTTCATCGGCAACTCTATAATAAGTAGGTCCCCTGACACCCCGCGGACCACGTTAGATATAGACAATATGGTCGATGCTCTAACAATCACATTGGGCAACGCAAGGGCCAACAGCTGCGCAATCCACAAACCAGGAAAAAAATCTTACCCTTCTTGGTGGAACGCAGATCTAAGCAAGCTCCGCAAAGCCTGTCGTAAACTCTTTAATAGAGCAAAGAACACAAGTAACGACAGAGACTGGAGCCTATACAAAAACTCACTCAAGGAGTACAAGGAAAACCTGAGGAAAGAACAAAGGCTGTCTTGGAAACTCTTCTGCAATAACATGGAGAAAATTTCAGACGCCGATAGACTGAGGAAAATACTCTCGAAAGATCCACAATCTCCTAACTGCCTCATAGCAAATGGAGTTTGGACAACATCTGAGGAAGAAACTCTAAATCTTCTCCTCAACACGCACTTCCCTGGCTGCTCTGAATTGCAAGACTCAGTACACTCGCGAGGAACTCATATCTCCTCTGCGGTAGAAGGGCAGTACGATCACATTATCTCCAGAGGGAAAATTATATGGGCATTAAAAAGTTTCAAGCCCTACAAATCGCCGGGTCCAGATGAAATTTAGATGCACGGGGAAGGGTCCTTTTGGAAACGTTTGCGGTTCTAGGGGTGAACATGATGAATACAGGTACTACAAGTACATTCCGCAAGGCCGGTAGATCGTCAATAGTTGACATAACCTTTGTGTGCAATTCCCTTGTTAGTAAAACAACATGGAGAGTGAGCGACGACTACACGCATAGTGACCACCAAGCTATAATAATGGAGATCGGCGAGAGAAAACGCAGGCAGCGTCCAATTCAAACTGGACCAAAGTGGAAGGAAACCTCCTTTGACACCGATGCCTTTGAAGAAGTCCTGAGAGAGGTGACTGTGGATACCGACGCATCTGCCGAGGTAACCTCCAAGCAACTGACACAGGCGCTAACTGCAGCATGTGAAGCAGCGATGCCCAGGAGGAAACCCAGCAGAAGGGGGTCCCCGTGTTACTGGTGGAACGAGAATATCCAGATGCTAAGGGCGATATGTCTTAGAGAGCGGAGAAAATCCCAACGGTCCAGAAATAGGCCAGACTACCAAGAGCGGCTTCTTCAATTCAAGCTCGCAAGACGTCAGCTAGAAAAAGCAATCAGGGAAAGTAAATCGAGATCCTTCAAAAAACTTTGCGAGGAGGCCGACATAGACCCCTGGGGTAAAGCATACAGAGTGGTCACAAAAAAGATAAAAAACAATAGAAGTCCGCCAATATCAGATCCCGAAATGCTCACCCGTATTGTGGAACATTTGTTCCCACAGGGACAGCCGCTTAATAGGAGCAGCATGGCGGGGATTAGCATTGAAGAAATTCCTGGTATTACTCCAGAGGAGCTACATAACGCAGTCTTGAAGGTCCCAAATAAGGCAGTCAAAGCGGCCATTACGGCTAGACCAGACGCTTTCCAACACACCTTGGGGAAATGCTTGTAGGAGGGGATCTTTCCCACACAGTGGAAGCTGCAGCACTTGGTACTACTGCCAAAAGGAAAGAAACCACCTGGTGAACCGTCCTCGTATCGGCCAATTTGTCTTTTGGACACATTAGGCAAGATACTAGAACGAGTGATCTACGATAGGTTACTGGGGTGGCGGAAGCTAACGGTGCATTGTCAGCCAACCATTACGGCTTCAGAAAAGGACGATCAACGGTCGACGCCATAGAAACGGTGGTAAACTTGGCCGCGGACGCCATCAAAGGAAAAAGATGGAAATCGGGGGAGAAGAAGTATTGTGCAGTAATTACGCTTGACATAAAAAACGCTTTTAACTCGGTTAGCTGGACGCATATACAAAAGTCTTTAATTGACATGGGTACCCCCTCCTATTTATTAAGGATTGTCATCGACTACTTTAACAACAGGAGGCTAAGGTACAATACCGATGAAGGCGTAAAGTTCTACCAAGTAACGGCGGGTGTCCCTCAAGGATCAGTCTTTGGACCTCTCCTGTGGAACATCATGTACGATGGCGTTCTACGACTAGCGCTTCGCCGACAATATTGCCATCGTCACAGTGGCGAAGCATATAGAAGAAGTAGAGGCTACTGCGAACGCAGCTATCGCTAAAGTGAAAGATTGGCTCTCAATTGCCGGTCTGGGACTAGCAGCCCAAAAAACGGAGGCTGTGCTTATAACCAGCCGTAAAAAGGTGGAATATGCGAGCTTCTTAGTCGGAGATCGGGCGATAAGGTCCAAGAAAGAAGTCAAGTATCTAGGAGTCATCCTAGACAACAGGCTTTCTTTCAGTGAACACATACTGTATGCCAGCGAGAAGGCATCACACGCACAACGAGCTATTTCGCGAATGCTTCCGAATATAGGCGGTCCCGGATATGCACGCAGAGTGCTACTCTCACGGGTAGTCAGCTCAGTCCTACTCTAAGCTGCTCCAATTTGGGCGGAAGCCCTTGCAGTAAAAGGACTAAAGCGGAAATTGGATTCAGTCTATCGACTGTGCGCAATAAGAGTAATCTGTGGGTTAAGAACCATATCAGATGACGCAGCGTTCGTGATAGCAGGAATGCTACCCATCGATATATTGGCAGACGAGCTCAAAAGGGTATACCGCAGGCGAACACCAGACCGGCAATAGACCAGGCTTATAAAAGCAGAAGAACGGGCAGAATCCATGGCAATGTGGCAAGTCAGATGGGACACTTCCACAAAAGGAAGATGGACGCACAGGCTCATTGCCGTCATCGAAACATGGACATCAAGACCGGCAGGAGACTGCAATTATCATATTTCGCAGTTTTTGTCTGGACATGGTGGCTATCGAAAGTATCTGCATAGATTTGGATATGATAGCTCGCCCTTTTGTCCACAATGCCCAAATTCCGAGGAGGACGCAGAACACATAGTTTTCTATTGTAGTCGCTTTATGCAGGACAGGCAAAGGCTAAATGTACCGAGTCCTGAAAACTTGGTCCCCTATATGATGAACTCGGTGGAAAATTGGAACCAAACACGCTCGTACATTGCATCAGTACAAATAACGCTGCGGCAAGCCGAAGCAGAAAGAAGAACCCAAGAGGCTTCTACTCGAGATACAACGTAAATCGCTAACCAGCCCCGCGAAGTAATACCTAACGGCAGTCCCGCGGGGAGAGTGGTTGAAGTGTGCAGAGGTGTGGTTTAGTACGTAGGCGCGTGGAAAAAGGAGAATAATATCCCGCGAATCGTGCATGCTGGCAACACGGGTTACCAGTATCTTTTGAAGATTCCACATCCTTGGGCGCAACCAAAAAAAAAAAACAAAATATGAAATTTACCCTATCGAACTAACACAAACTATGGAATGGACTATACCATGGCTAGAGATAATCTTTAAAGGATGCCTAGCTTGGAGTCACATTCCAGAAAAGTGGCAGTGCGCAAAGGTATTTTTCATCCCCAAAGCCGGCAGGAACTCTCATACTTCCCTCAAGGATCTGTCTATCATCCTTCGCTCTAAAAACTTTAGAAAGGCTGATAGACTTACACATACGGCACAGCTTGGATCCCTCCCTAATTTCTAAGGCACAGCACGCCTACTATAAGGGTAGATCGGTCGAAACAGCCCTTCACACATTAGTGAGGAAAATCGAAAGATCAATCCATCTCAAAGAATATACTCTAACAGCCTTCCTAGACATAGAGGGCACCTTTAACAACGTCACACCGAAAGCAATAATAGAAGGGCTAGAAAAGCTAAAGGTGGAGAGGACTCTGATAGAGCTGATCAGCAAGTTGTTACTAACGCGCAAAATTCACTCTAAGTGGGGAAGCCTGGTAACTACCAGAGTGGTTACCAGGGGAACCCCGCAAGGTGGGGTCCTTTCGCCTCTTCTCTGGAGTGTAGTTGTGAACGAACTACTAATCAAACTGGAGAAAGAAGGCCTGGACGTTGTTGCCTACGCCGATGACGTTGCCATCTCAATCTCAGGCAAATACCGCAAATACTCAATATTTTCGGTAAGCAAATTGCCACACACACGGCCATAAGACTAAAAAGCTAACTCGAATTGGGCGAGCTATGTCACTGGCCACTCCTCCATCCTGCAAAACAGGATAACTATGGCAGAAAACTTGGACCACATAGAACCCACCATAGTCTTGGACAAAAACTTCACGACCATATATCCGGACAGACAGAACTGGACTCGTCAAATTCAACCCCGCAGAAAATGCGTGGATTTTTACACTGACGGGTCTAAAACCAAAGACGGGGTGGGCATTGGGCTTTATAAAGCTCTAAAATTACCAGATCACTTCAGCGTTTTCCAGGCGGAACTGTTGGCAATAAAAGAGGCTTTGTCTTGGCTGAAGTGGAACGTAATATCCACCACGGATATTCGAATTCTCACAGACAGTCAAGCAGCCTTAAAGTCGTTGGAGTCCTATGTGTACACATCAAAATCTAGTCTCGACTGTCGCCAATCTCTTAACGAGACGGCAGAGCAGTTCAACATACAGCTTATTTGGGTACCGGGACACAGCGACATTACAGGTAATGAAAAAGCCGACACATTCGCCAAACAAGGAACGACACTACAATCAATCGTGGCTTGTGAGGGAGTACCCCTTACAACCATTAAACATAATCCAGCCAATCTCGCCAGGGCCGAGACGAACCCGAGATGGACCCAGGGACATACCTGCGTCATCACCAGGCAAATCTGGCCTCGGCTTGACAGCCAACGCACAAGGAGTATAATCTCCCTAAAAAGAACTGACATCTACAAGGTCATTGGTGTCATCACAAAAACTAGGAATAGTTCCGAATGATTTCTGCAGAAGCTGTCAGGACGAGGAGGAGGTCGAATCCATTCACCACCTTCTCTGCGCCTGTCCAGCTTTTTGCAACATCAGGAAACGTTACCTAGGCTCTTACTTCCTATGCATATTATCCGGTGCATTGGAAAACAGCGGTAGTCCAACCAATCCCTAAGAGACTCCTCTAATCCGGCAAATCTCCGGTCGATAAGTCTCCTTCCGAGTATCAAAAAGGTCTTCGAGAAGGTAATCCATGTAAGCTAGTTTTAATCATTTTGTCTAGCGCGTAAGATAGCTATAAGTTTTTTTGAGAGAATAATTTTGGGCTTAGGTTAGGTTAGGTAGTAGTGGTTGGCATACGCCACACGTAGGCCGTAGTCGGCCCATTGTAATACCACTTGGATCATATTTTTATACATATGTATCTATTAGCTCACTTAAGTTATCGTAGAAGGTCTTTCAGTGTGGCGCGACACATCCGAATCAATTTCCTTGGGATTCCGAAATCGACCATCATCCTGTAGAGCTCTTGACGATGAATGCTATCGTATGTATGTGGCTTCAAAGTCGATAAAAAGGTGGTGAGTATCGACTTGGAACCCATCGGTTTCTTCAGGATCTGGCATAATGTGAATCTGGTCTATAGTCGATTGCCAGACCGGGAGCCACACTGGTACGTGCCTATTAGTGTAATGCAAAATGGTTTAAGACGTTCAGCTAGTACTATGGACAGGATCGTTAGCAGGGTTAACAGGGTTATGCCTCGGTAGCTGGAGCAAGACATAGGATCGCCTTTTTTTAATATGGGGCAGATAGAGCTGGTATGCCAATCGTCGGGCGTTATTTCGTCCTCTAAGATTTGACAGATGATCTGGTGCATGATCCCTACCAGAAAGTCACCGCCGGTTTTAAGGAGCTCAGACAGAAGACCATCCGGCCAGCAGGTTTGTTAGATCTTAGCTTATATATAGCTGAGCTGCTTCCTCGAAACTAGATGGGGGATTAGTTCTTTGACTGACGTTGGGGTTTCTTCTGACCCTATCACTCCCTCTTGGTCATACAGCTGCTGGAAGTGTTGTTTAAACACATTCACTATTTCCTGTGAGTCGTTGACAAGATTACCTTCACAATTTCGAAGCCGGGTGCAAGGGCTTTGCCCTTTTTGTAGAAGGGTTCTACAAAGCTGGGAGGCTGCAAAGGCTCTTTTCTTTTCTCGCTTCTTTTCCTTCCTTCTTCTGTCCCTGTACACTTCCTGCGCTGCTCTTGTTTTCGTATTTTCGCCATCGTACAACGGCGAGGGTGGTGGGTAGCCTAGAGTAGTTTCAGCTATTTTCTGGATGGCAGTGCAGCAGGGCAACCACATGTTGTTAGTGGTCTTTCGTCCAACCGCTATCTGTAGTCTCTGCCTACTCGTGCTACTTCCGTTTTGCTGGCGATTGCAGCTTTCTGACATTGAACAGTCGAGCTACTACCAGGTAATGGTCAGAGTCGATATTTGCGCCCCAATGTGCCTTGCGTGAATCAGCGCATGGTCGATTTGCTTGGCGGTCGACCACCTGGAGCTAGTCAGGTTGCTGGGTTGAATTTTTTGTGAGGGAATCTTTTGCTACTTATCATCGTACTAATCGGAGGACTTTATCTGTTGTCATGTCGTGGAGACTGTGCCTCCCGATCGTGCCGCGAAAGATGTTTTCCTTGCCGATTTTGGCATTGAAGTCTCCTAATCTCCGATTTTGATGTCGTACTCCAGACGGGCTCCGTAGGCTCCATCCAAGAGGTAATAGAAATCCACTTTTATGGACTCCTCCTCCTCATCGGTATGGGCGGTACATTGGCAGACTCTTCGTCAGATTCGAGATCGAAATCTGACATAGTCTCTCCAAGGTCGACCTCGTGGAGGTCCAGGTCGGACAATGGATTGCTATCTTCCCCGGTAATCTCATTCCCTTCTGTAGGGAGGGGTCATCCATCAACATGCCGAGACCTTAACACGTCGCGATAGGAGAGTTGTTTTTGGGATCTGGGGGAGATCCTATGTGACAGCGCATTCTTTGAGGTGGGGGGAAGTTCCTCAGCCGACCTCGGACGCTTGCCTTCTTGTTCTTTACAGATTGAGTTTCCAAGTGTGCTCTTCATTATGCCTTCCACCCAATCAAGAGCCTTCTTACTCCTTTCCGCTGATCTGATCTCTACTTAATATTTCCAAAGCATATGACAAAGTTTGGCATGAAGCTCTTTTGTCGAATATGCGTGCATTCGGGTTCGATGACTCCCTTCTTCTATCGACTAGAAGCTACCTTTCGAATCGCTCAATTCAAGTTGTCTTGGACGAATTCAAGTCTGATACTCACTTTGTAAATGTTTGTGGTCCCCAGGGCTCCGTTTTGTCAGCAACACTCTCTCATTTTTAGGGTTCCGTACCCAAAGGGTAAAACGGGTCCCTATTACTAAGACCGGGACCGGGTATAAAGCGGATGAAAAACTGCGATATTTACTACGGCGACTGCTATAGGGAGAGAGGGCAACGATTTTTCGGATGCGGATTTGTTGTTCGAGGTGGACTAAGGCAATAAGTCCTAAGCTTTCGGCATGTGAGCGAACGCCTCATAACAATCCGTATCAAGGCTCAATTTTTAACATCAGCCTGATCTGCGTCCACGCCCCCGTGGAAGACAAGCATGACTAAGCTGGGTAAGGAAAGCATCTTTGAACGAGTCATCGGCAAACATAGCCTACACGACACCACCTCCGAGGCTGATTCATCTTGCTACGGGGCGAAATCTCCTTCTAGCCAGTACACGCTTCCCGCACCTCGATATACACAAAGGCACCTGGCGGTCTTTTGATCAATCGACTACCAACTAGATTGATCATCGCGACCGACGTCAGACACTCCTCCACTATTCTTAATGATCGAACCTTCCGAGGGGCTAACATCGACTCGCTTACGGATATCACGAACGCAGCGGAGTAGAATAAGAATACAAAGTTATGATGTCGGAAAGCTACTATCGCCAGAAACAGCTCGTGCCTTTACCGATCGCGTCTCCCTTAAGCTCTCCAATGCACCCCAATCCTCCACGCTGTCAATAGAACAGCAGTGGAGCCTTTCCAAGCAAGCCCTGAAAAGCTCTACATCCGAAGTTTTGGGTTTCAAGGCTCCACTACGAGGAAACACCTGGTTCGATGACAAATGCAGGAGGATTCACACAGCGAAGCAGGATGCATATAAGGCCTCGCTGCATAAAAGAACAAGAGCAGCTCGTGAGCTCTACGAGTTGAAAAGAAGGGAGGAGCATAAGCTTCTTAGAAGAAAGAAGAAAGAGCACGAGAAGCGCGCGATTGAGGATTTGGAGAGGTGCTACTGCAGGCGTGACGTTGGAAAGTTTTATCAACAGATAAAGCGAACATGCCAAGGTTAAAAAGCCAGAACGGAGGCCTGCAGGGATGAGAACGGATACCTAGTAGTAGAATCGCAGTCGATGCTGAGAATATGGAAAAACCACTTCTGCAGTCTGTATAACATCGCCTACAAAATCTTCTCTGCCGTTTTGTGTGAACGCCTGAAGCTTTTTGTAAATAAGTTGATAGGTCCTTATCAGTGCGGATTCAGGCCATGGAAGTCCACCATCGACCAGATCTTCACACTACGGCAGATCCTGGAAAAAAACAATGAATTTCAAGTCGACCCTCACCACCTATTTGTCGACTTCAGAGCCGCATACGACAGCGTAATTAGAGAGGAGCTACACAACGTTATGTCTACCTTTGACATACCTGCTAAACTCGTCAGACTATGCAAGATGACTTTGGAGAATGCTGGCTGCTCCATCCGAATCGGTGAACACCTTACCGATAGATTTGATGTAAAAAAAAGGACTTAGGCAGGGTGATGCGCTGTCGTATGATTTCTTCAACATCATATTAGAAATGATTGTGCAAAAATCACTGGCCAACACAAGAGGCACAATCTTTTTTAAATCCTTGCAACTCCATGCATACGCCGACGATATTGACATAATAGGTAGATCACAGCGAGATGTCAATGAGGCGTTTGCGAGTATTGAGATGGAGGCGGCGAAAATTGGTTTGGCAGTAAACGAGGGCAAAACTAAATATATGCTGTCATCAAAACAGGACGCTCAACACCGACGTCTCGGCCAGAACGTTTGTATAGGCAGATATAAGTTCGAGGTAGTTAAGGACTTCGTCTACCTTGGCTCCGCAGTGACCTGGAACAACGACATCAGTTCCGAAATCAAACGCAGAATCGCTCTTGCCAATCGCTGTTTCTTTGGGCTCAGGAGGCAACTGAGTAATAAAGCCCTCTCCCGAACGACAAAGTTGACTCTATATAAGGAACGAAGAAGCAGAGGACGGCCGCACTTAAGATGGCGAACACAGGTGGAAGGGGACCTCAGCGAACTGCGTGTGCGGCAATAGAAAGGGCTAGCAAAAGATCGTGCTAGTTGGAGGGGCATGTTGGTTGAGGCCCAGGTTCACCCTGAACTGTAGCGCCTGTTAAGAAGAAGATTACTAAGATTTCGCTGTCCGTCCATCCGTCTGTCACCAGGCTGTATCTCATGAACCCTGATAGTTAGACAGTTGAAATTTTCACAGATTATGTATTTCTTTTGCCGCTATAACAACAAATACTAAAAACAGAATAAAATAAATATTTAGGAGGCGCTTCCATACAACAGACATGATTTTCATCCAAAAAAATTTCCTTGGTCACATACCTAAGGTTAGTCGACAATATCCCACAACCAGTAGCAAACTTCCGAGCTTTGATTCCTATTGTGTCTTTGTTATATTAATCTTAGCTGCAAACTTTTTTCTATAATTAGTATTATTCACCTTTTCACCTCCTTGCTGTCAAGTAAGATAATTGATTTGAATTCAATGGACACTTTGATGATCAACTATCTCATCATGGAGATATTTGATCATCATACAAAAAATCGTTTCAAATCTTATGAATTGAGTTTCAAGATCTAATTTAGTAAATTAAGTACGCAGTTCAATGCAAAATGGTATTTTCACACAGACCTTTAACAATCATGTTTTACAGAGGCTGTAACTATTCGTTTGACAGTCAACAGAAGAGTATTCTATTTCGTTAATTCAAAAATGACATATGACAGTGAAGTAATACAAAGCAAACTATTATACTTATACAGGGATGTGCTGTTTGACACACAATGTTAATGTGACTTCAACACTCCCACTCATTAATATTTTGTTCACAAATTTACATTTCAGCCCGGAATACAACAAAAGAACAAATTGAAATGTTATCGCAAAAGTTACAATCAAATGAAATTATGCCAAGTTAAGTTTAAGAATGTTACATTTGAACTTTCCCGCCGATAAAGGTTTTGTGAAGACGTCTGCCAGCTGATCCACAGTTTTGATGTATTCAATATCGATGTCTCCTTTGGAATGCTTCTCTCGAGTGAAATGCATAGCCTTGTTTATGTGTTTCGTCCGATGATGATACTCTGGATTTTTAACCAGACGGATAGTACTTTGATTGTCGCATAGAATCTTCGAAGGTCCTCTGGGTCGAAATCCAAGTTCGCTTAGTAATTCACGAAGCCATATTGTTTCTTTTGCACCTTCATATAAGGCGACATATTCGGATTCGGTGGTCGATAAGGTGACATGTGATTGTCGCTGACTTCTCCAAGTTACTGGTCCATCTCCGAGCAAAAAGACATATCCTATCACTGAACGACATGTCTCAACATCTCTGGCATGGTCTGCATCAGTATAGCCAATTAATTCAGGGCACTTAGAACCATAAGTAATACACGTATTTCTGGTATTATTTAAATATTGAAAAATGCGTTTAACTGCTTTGACATGCATCTGGTTGGGATTTTCCATGAACCGGCACACTTCCCCCACTGCATAGGAAATATCTGGCCGAGACACCGTTGCAGCAAACATCAACGAACCACAGGCTTGTCTATATGGAAATAATACTTCTGTGGCACCATCCGTTGTTCTCGTTAATAACGTACCAACGTCTGCAGGTGTAGAAATTGACTTGGAACCTTCCATGTTGAATTTTCTTATTATTTTGTTCAGATAAAATGACTGTCCAATGCTGATGGTTCATTGTTGTCGATTACGCTTGATCTCTAACCCAACATAGTAGTCACCATTGCCCAGAGCGATATGGAATTCTTCGCGTAATTTACCAATTAATACGTTAATTGCTTTCGTACTGGAAGACAAAACTAAACCGTCATCAACATATAAGAATAAAATTACCTTGTCGCCACAAATGTTTCCATAGAAAATGCAGTGATCTGCCTGTGACTGCTGCATATTGCAATGTTTGATGAAATCTACGAATTTTGCATTCCAGGCTCTTGACGATTGCTTCAGACCATAAAGGCTTTTCTTTAATCGACACACTTGAGCTTTGTTGTGTTTTACCCCTTTTGGAACTTCCATAAAAATTTCCTCGTTTAAATGTCCATTCAGAAATGCCGTCTTGACATCAAACTGCACTATTTCCATATCATAAATTGCTGCTAGTGCCAATATGCATATTACGGAATCGTAGCGAACAACGGGTGAAAATGTATCAGTGTAATCGATACCTGGACTTTGCGAATATCCTTTCGCTACGAGTCGCGCCTTAAATGTTGGTCCCTCGTTCGGTGTTGTTTTGACATTGAAAATCCATTTGCACACAACAATATTCTTGCACCCTTCCGGTTTATCAATAATGTCCCAAGTGTTATTATCATTCAATGAATCCAGCTCTTCATTAACTGCTTGTCTCCACTCATCGCTTTGCTCCGATTGCATAGCTTCTTCATATGACTGAGGCTCTAAGAACATAGCTACAAAACCTGTCTCGATGATAGACGGATTTGCTCCCTTGTGACTGCTACGTAGGCATCTCATTTCCTTTTCTTCACTTCTCTTTCTTCTCTCCATCATCTGGCGATTTTCTTTTTGGCTCTTCCTTCATTTTATCTGGTGTTGATTCCTCATTTGCTATTTCCGTCTCGTCTTCTGATCCCTCAGTATTATGAGAAAGTATTATGGATTGATTCGGAGTAAAATTTTCATTGAATTTTATGTCGCAGCTTATTATAATTTTGTTTGAGGCAGAATCGTACAATCTAAAGTTTTTATTTGTTGACTCGTAACCTACCAGATGAACCTTCCTTGACTCAGGATCCCACTTCTTCCTGTTGAGGGCTTTTGGAATGTATGCGAACGCTGTTGTGCCAAAAATTTTGAGATGACCTAAATGTGGTTTTTCTGCAAACCATTGCTCATAAGGTGTTTGGTTTGGAGTTTTTGCCGTAGAAGTTCGATTGAGAATGTAAACAGCTGTCCTCACAGCTTCCGGCCAAAGTAATTTTGGTAAACCGCTGGAAACTAGCATAGTTCTTGCTGACTCTTGAACGGTTCTGTTGTCTCTTTCTATAAGACCGTTTTGTTCTTGTGTGTATGGCGCGATTCGGTCTATAGTGATACCATGTTTAGCTAGTAATCTGAGAACGTCCTTGTTAATGAATTCTTTCCCGTTATCGCAACGTAGTCTCTTTATTTGACAATTCCACGCATTTTTAGCTTGTGCCAGAAAGTCTTCTACTATTATCGTCACTTCCGATTTGTGCTCCAGAAAATAGACCAATCGGAAGCCAGTTGCCTCATCCTTCAGAAGCATAAAATATCTTACGCCGCCAATTCCAACTACTTCCATTGGACCACACAAATCCATGTGAATGCATTCCCCTTTCATAACTGCGCGTTTTGGACCTACCAGATGTGATGCTCATTGCATTTTTCCCAGTTGACAGTCTTCACAAAAGAAATCCTTTTGGTCAGTCAACTTTATTCCATTTACCAAACCTTTGTTACACATTGATTTTATGGTTGCAGTGTTGACATGTCCTAGCCGTTTGTGCCATTGTTGTAGGGATGCTTCTGAGACTTTCATGTTTAAAGAGAAGTATGATCGATTCTCGTTGGTATTTTTGAACGCCATCCTTACCAAACCATTCCTGTCCATATATCCCAGTGCTGACAGTACTCGATCATTTTTATTAAAAATGGTGCAACCTACTCTTGTGAATCTTGTCTCAAATCCTCTTTGTGCAATCTGAATTATTGAAAATAAATTAACTTTAGATTGTGGTATATACCGTACATTTTCAATAGTTCTAGGCTCCCACTGTCCGTTTACCTAGGCTTCTACTTCAATTGTACCTATGCCTTCTACATCGAGAGTGTCGTCATTTGCTATTTTCACACCTTTATGTGCCTTCTCGGAACAAAACGATACAAACCAATCCCGTCGAAAGGTTGTGTGTCGCGTTGCAGCAGAATCTGCTATCCACAGATCCTTGTAGTCAGAAGAGAGAATGTCTTCATTTATTGTATATGCAGCTGATCCGCTCCCTCTGTTGTTGCCATTATAGCTCATCCCTCTTTGTTCCGGACAAAACTGTTTCCAGTGCCCAACTCGACCACACAAATGACACCGTGATTTTTGTTTTCCCTCTTTAGCTAAAACATATTTCTTCTTTTTCACTCCCGTATGTTTCACACTAAACGCTGTCTCTTGTATTTTTGATTGCTGTGTTGTATCCCTTTCTGCCTTTTGCATTTGATCCTCTTCTAACTGTAGTTTTGACAATAACGTTTCTATTGTGCGGCATTCTTTGATATTGTACCAAACGGTTCGAAAATTTTGAAATTTTGGCGCCAGGCTACTTATAATTCTGCACATTTTATTTATTATCTGATAGCTTTTCGCCCTGATCTTCCAGTTCCGCTGCAATTTGTCGCACCTTTGACACATGCGCTGCCACCGATTCATTTTCAGCCATCGTTAGTGCGAAATATTCTTCGTACAGCATCATTACCCGCAAATCACTTTTCTTTTGGTGAATACTCTCCAACATGTCCATGAGCTCTTTTGCTGATTTACAATCAAGAACGTACGAAGCTTGTTCTTGATCAATCGACGCAAATAAGATGGACAAAGCTCTTCCATCACGTTGTGCCCATTTTCTTTTTGCTTCTGCATCTGCATTATCTGCAGGTCTTACAGTTGTTCCATTCACCACATCCAACAAGGTCTGACCACGCAATATTGCATTTAGTTGAAACTTCCAGCTCCTAAAATTGGTGGAGTTTAAGCGATGTGTAATTACTGAATTATCGATTACTGCCCTTGAATCCATTTCATGCAGGAAAGTCGGATCAAAAAAGATATATGTACATATATTCACTCTTTAAATCTGATACACAGCGTAGGGACTGGGCCCATAACCTGTTCGTTTGACAGTCAACAGAAGAGTATCTTATTTCGTTAATTCAAAAATGACATATGACAGTGAAGTAATACAAAGCAAACTATTATACTTATACAGGGATGTGCTGTTTGACACACAATGTTAATGTGACTTCAACAGTAACTACGACAGCACTCCCATTGCATCTGAAGTTTGACTTCAGGTTTACGCTCACGGTATAGTCAATTTTACTTGAGCAGCTGTCCGCCTTAAGCCTTAGTCAATTCAATATGTGATAATGCTCTGAAAATCGAATGTTCTTCCTTTTAAGCGGGAAAAAATAACGGTCTTAACTTAGCTGGTCCTCAGGCATCAGCTTTTTCATCCAAAACGTGGAATTTCCCATCTAAAAATGTAGATTAGACCCACACAACATGACAAGATCCATTCATTCAGACGCCGCCAGTCGGTTGACCAGTTTTTAGTTCAACAGGCTGTCATGAAGACATGTTTTAGGCAAGTCTGGCCTCTTGTATTGCCAAGGGACATTTCTCTTTATTATAAATAGTAAGTCACAACGATTTGCGACATGTGTTAAAGTCAGGCATGCACATTTAGTAATGCCTTTCCATCACGGAAAAACTTGCACGCAAATTACGCATACAACATCATCTCGGTCCTTCCGAAAACGTTAAGGAAGGACTTTAGTGATGTAAAGCCACCTGATGCGAATATAGGGAGTGTCCTGCTGTATGATCCTCCTCAGCACCAGCTATGCAGGAGATCGTCTAACTAATGCAAGTACGTTGAGGTGTTTTTCAATAGTATAGTTACCCCAGTCACTGTTGTTGTGTGTGTAAACACATCATAAGAGAATATAAAAACTCATGAACCTGCGCGAGTTTCTAAAAAGAAAAAATGTAGGGACGCAAACGTCGACTCTGATCATTACCGGGTAGCAGCACGACTTAAAGCTCGGAAATAGCCGGAGACTACAGAGAGCGGCTGGATGAAAGACTCTCCCATATGCCTTAAGCCGACACAAGCGCTAATAATATGTGCTTGCGCTGCTGCACTGCCATCCAGGAAATAGCTGAAACCATCCTAGGCTACGGACCACACCCGCCGTGGTAGGTATGACAGCGAATGTCCGGAAAGGAAAACAAGAGCAACGCAGGAAGAGTACAGAACCAGAAGGGAGGAAAAGAAGCAAAAAAATAAGAGTTTTCGCAGCCTCTCAGCTCTAGGCTATCGAATAGGCCCAGGATAGATAGAAGGTTAGAACCTTCTACAAAAACCCGAAGCCCTTGCATCCAGCTTTATAACGAACGGACACACGGCTCTTCGAAATTGTGAAGGTAATCTTGTCACCAACTCGCCAGGAAATAGTAAATGTGCTTAAGCAACACTTCCAGCAGCTGCGTGAACAAGAGAGAGTGATAGGGTTAGAAGAAGCCTCAACGTCAGTCGTAAAACTAGCTATACTTACTTACTTATCAGGCCTGCGATCCATGGAGGATCTGAGCCTGAGCTATAGCTGCCTTCCATCCTTGACGGTCCCGGGCACGCTGCTTCCAGTTGTCAAGACCAAGATGTCTTACATCCGCGATTACTTGGTCTTTATACCGGAGGTTCGGTCTTCCACTTCTTCTCGAACCAGGAGGCTCGGAGTCGAAGACCCTCTTAGCTGGAGCGTTGATGTCCATGCGCTCAATGTGGCCGAGCCAGTGTAGTCGACGGATCCTTGCCTTCCGGACTACATCCACATCTTGGTACAGCTCGTAGAGTTCGCGGTTGTGTCTTCTTCTCCATTCACCTTCCTCACAGACAGGACCAAATATCCGGCGCAGAATTTTTCTTTCGAAAGAACCCAAAATCAGCTCCGCTGTCCTGCTTATCGTCTAGCTTTCGGCTCCGTACAGCAAGACTGGCAGAATGAGCGTTTTGTAAAGCATGACTTTGGTCTTTCGAGTGAGGAGTTTTGACCCCAGTTGTTTGGACAAGCCGAAGTAGCAGCGGTTGCCAAGGGCGATTCTATGCCGGATCTCCACTGTGGTGTCATTTTTGGAATTTACGTTTGCCCCGAGGTAGACAAACTCCTTAACTACCTCGAAGTTGTAGCTGTCAATTGTTATATTTTGTCCCAGGTGGTGAGCGACGGATTGGTTTTTGCTTGACAGCATGTATTTCGTTTTGTCCTCATTGATCTTAAGACCAACTCGTTTCGCCTGTTCTTCAATCGCCGTGAATGCTTCCACAATGCCACGGCGAGAACGCGCGATGATGTCGATATCATCCGCGTATCCTAGCAGCTGGATGGACTTGTAAAAGATAGTGCCTTCCCTGTTGACGCCTGCCCGTCGCACTACCTGCTCCAGCACCAGGTTGAAGAAGTCACATGACAGCGCATCTCCTTGCCGAAATCCGGCGCATGTTTCGAATGGTTCCGAGGTCATAGAACCGAGTTGCACGGTGCATCGCGTGTTTTTTAGCGTGGCGCGACACAACTGAATCAGTTTTACCGGGATCCCGAATTTGGCCATCGCCCCAAACAGTTCTTCACGATGAATGCTGTCGTATGCGGTTTTGAAATCGATGAAAAGATGGTGTGTATCGATTCGCAACTCGTTGGTCTTTTCCAGGATTTGTCGAAGTGTGAAAATTCGGTCTATAGTTGATTTGCCGGGCCGGAAGCCGCACTGGTAGCTGCCGATTAGTGCGGTGCAAAATGGTTTTAGACGTTCACACAATACGCTGGACAGGATCTTGTATGCGACATTGAGCAGGGATATACCTCTATAGTTCTTGCAAGAGGTTGGATCGCCTTTTTTGTGGATGGGGCAAATAGAGCTGGTATTCCAGTCGTCGGGCATGCTTTCATCTTCCCAAATTCTGCAGATGATCTGGTGCATGCTCCCTACCAGAACATCGCCGCCAGCCTTGAAGAGCTCTGATGCCAAGCCATCTGAGCCTGCGGCCTTGTTGTTCTTCAGCTTCTGAATAGCTGTGCCGACTTCTTCGATGCTGGGTGGGAGGACTACTTCAGCGGCTGGAGTTGGGATTTCCTCGGTCCCTACCACTCTCTCTTGGTCATGCTCGTTAAGCAGCTGCTGGAAGTGCTGCTTAAATACATCCACTATTCCCTGCGGGTCGGCGGTAAGATTACCCTCGCAGTTTCGAAGAGCCAGGGTGCCCTTTTTGAAGCCTCCTGCAAGGCCTTTGGCTTTCTTGTAAAAGGCTCGTGTTTTATGTTTATCCCTAGACTCCTCGATATCCTTGAGCTGGGAGGCTGCGAAGATTCTTTTCTTTTGTCGCAGTAGTTTCTTCTCCTCCCTTCTTCTGGCTCGGTACTCTTCTCGCGCTGCCCTGGTTTTCCTCTGCAGCGCCTTTTGGTACGCCTCGTCGGTTGCTGCCTTTTTCTGCTCACACTCGCCATCATACCACGGGTTTCTTGTCGGGGTTGGTAGGTAGCCTAAGGTGGTTTCACCTACTTGAGCGTGAGCGGCAATGCAGCCACATATTATTGGCATTTGTGTTCGTAGAGTCTTTCGCTCAGCTGCTCCCTGTAGACTCTGGCAACCTCCGGTGTGCTCAGGCGCCCAACCTCCTCCTGATGGGCTGGCGCAGCTTTCTGATATTGGACAGTCGAGCTCTGAATCTTGCTGCTACGAGGAAGTGGTCAGAGTCGACATTTGCCCCTCTGAATGTTCGCACATTCAGGATGTTTGACGAGTGCCTTGCGTCAATGAGCACATGGTCGATTTATGAAACTTTTTATGCAAAAGGAAAACACGACCGCTCGGTTTGAAAGTAACAACGTGAGTGAGTTTTATTAGTCAGGTAAAAGAGAAAAAAGAAGTACAAATGGGAAAGGAACAAAATAGGATCTATGAATGTTGACACAGCACATTTCATTTTTCAACACTTCCACTTGTGTCATACATTGTTCATCAAAATTCCAAAGCAATTCAGTTTTAATTTCATAAAAAAAAATACTCTAAAATTACATATTAAAATTAGTGTATGAATGTACATTTAAAGCAAACTTAAATTTTAGGAATTTTTCCTTAGGCAAAGACTTGGTTAATAAATCAGCAACTTGTTCTTCACTTGGAACATATTCTAATTTAAACAAATTATTTTCAAAGTTTTGTCTTATAAAATGATATCGTACATCAATGTGTTTTGTACGTCTGTGGAATTCAGGGTTTTTAATTAATTTAATTGCACTTTGGTTATCTAAATATAAATAAGAACAAGCTTTGGTCTCATTTATCATCTCCCAGAAAAGTCTCTGCAACCATAACAGGTCTTTAACAGCCTCGGATGCAGCGATATATTCAGACTCGGTTGTCGACAGCGATACACATTTCTGCCTTTGAGACTGCCAAGAAATTGCTCCACCACACAGCATGATTACAGAGCCGCTCGTCGATTTCCTAGTCTCAATGTCTCCCGCATAATCAGCATCGCTGAAACAATGCAGACACAATTTATCAGTGAAATTATAAATTATACCGTGATTAAAAGTTCCTTTGATGTATTTGAATATACGCTTCACTGCGCATATATCGGACTTTTCGGGATTCTCCAAATGTCTACTAACTGAGCTGATGGCAAAGGAAATGTCAGGCCTCGTTGCAACAGCCAGGTACATGAGTGATCCGACTGCCTCTCGGAAGGGAAAGTTTCCTTCACAAGTACTTATGATGGCTGAGTTCGATATCTTCTCGGATGGGGTTGAAACTGGTTTTGAATCTTCCATATTGAATTTCCTTAAAAGCCTCGTTGCATACGCCGCTTGATGAATCATTACCGAACCATCTTTTCTTCGCAGAATTTCGAGTCCAAGAAAATAGTCAGCATTACCATGCGTTACTTCAAACTCTTGCTTTAGGCACTCGAGAAGACGATCCACGTCTTCTTTGCTTGATGCTGCTACTAAGCCGTCATCGATGTATATGGCAAGCAAAATCCTTTTCCCTTTGGAGAAGCTGACGAATACACAAGGATCGTATGAACTTACTTCAAAATTAAATTTTTTTAGGAAGCCGGTGAATTTTTTGTTCCAGCATCTGGAGGATTGCTTTAACCCATAAAGACTTTTTCGCAGTTTGCAAACTTGGCCACTTCCGTCATCGTACCCTTCAGGTTGTTGCATATAAATGTCTTCAGTTAACTCGCCATTCAAAAAAGCAGTTCTTATATCAAACTGAAATAATTTAAGCTTTTCGGCTGCAGATACGGCTAAAATCATTCTGATGGACCCAAATTTCACCACAGGGCTGAATGTTTCGGAGTAATCTATTCCGTATTGCTGGCTGTATCCCTTGATAACCAGGCGAGCTTTATATCGACTCACCTTGCCATCTGCTGCTAATTTAACTTTATACACCCATTTATTGCCAATTACCTTTCTTCCGTTGGGTAAATCTACTAACTGCCAGGTATTATTTTTTTGTAAGCTCGTGATTTCTTCATCCATAGCACATTTCCAGTTACTTGCTAATGGAGATTCCACCGCTTTCTGATAACTAGGAGGTTCGACAATCTCGGCAACAAAAGCAAACCCATCAGATATCACGAAATTGGTTTGTTTTCTGCTTCGTAATCTAAATTTTATATTTTCAGGAGGAGTATCTATCTCACCTGAACGACTATCACTGCTTTGCTGCTCCTTTCCTTCGCCACTGTGCATGCTTATTTGCGAACCATTATCTCTGTTATCGCAGGTATCAGAACTGTTGAAAACAGCATCACACGGATTGTCATGTTCTCCATTTTCATCGTCTGCATGAGCTTCATTCACTATGGTTTTGTTCGAATTGGCATCTCTCTCTCCGTCGTCTGTCTCGTCATTGAACATTTTAACATATGCATAATCAGGCTTGCCATTATCTTCACTAAAATTAAATTGATTAGAATAGCGTTCATTGAATACTACGTCTCTCGAAATATCCACTCTATTACTATCTTCTAAAAAAATTCGATAACCCTTTGTATTATTAGCATAGCCAACCCAAATTCCTTTTTTAGCTTTTTTATCCCATTTCTTAGCTTTTTGACTGGGAACATGCATAAAAACTTCACAGCCAAATGATTTGTATTCAAATATCTCGCATTTTTTATTAAACCACAGTTCAAACGGAGATTTTCCTGTTATTTGACTTGGGCAACTTCTATTCAATACATAAACTGCGGTATTCACAGCTTCTGCCCACAGCTTTTTCTTAAGATTCCTCCCGCATATCATTGATCTTGCAGCTTCGACAATGGTCCTCATGTCTCGCTCAGCACGCCCGTTTTGTTGCGGAGTGTAAGGAACGGTTTTCTGATGGCATACGCCCCGTGCTCGTAATAATGATTCTACGACTTTATTGATGAATTCCGAGCCATTATCGGTACGAAGAGTTTTAACAGAGTGGCCTGTATCAATCTTCACCTGCTCAAGATATACCTGCAGTAGTCTGGTTACCTCGGTTTTTTGTTTAAGAAAATAAACATGGCGAAAATTAGAAAAATCATCTTTCATTAAAAGAAAATACCTGGATCCACCGTATGAAGTTTCATGCATGGGACCACAAAGATCACAGTGCACTAGCTCACCAGGCACAGATGCTCTGTTCACACTCCTGACAAACCGCAACCTATGACTTTTTCCCATGGCACAAGCAGCGCAAAAGAAAGATGAATCTCCAGAGTATGCAATATTATTTGCTTTTAGGAATCGTTTAACATAATTTATATTCTGGTGGCAAAGTCGCTCATGCCACAATTGTAGATCATTGTTAGACGTATGATTCGAATCTTGAACAACGGTATTCACATAAGGTTCACTTGATGTCAATACTCGAAACAAAAGCTTGAACATCTTATTTTCACGCACACCAACAGCAACAACATCACCATCCTTAAGCAGCTCACATTCCTTCTTGTTCGATCTCATTACGAGCCCTTTGTCTAGAGCACAGCTTGTTGAAAACAAATTCAACTTAATATCAGGAACATACAGCACGTTTGATATATGCTTCTCTTTCCAGCTTACTTTGTTATACGCCAATATATTAACATCCCCGCAGCCGTAGGCATGGATTACTTCGCCGTTTCCAAGACGAATATTTAACGGTTTCTCAAATTTCTCAAAAGAGGTATACCAATCTTTCCTGGAAGTCATGTGGTCACTTGCACCCGAGTCGAGAAACCAACTGTCTCTTTCCGATATTTTGCCGCAAACAGTTTGAGATACAAAAGCTTCCCCTCTTTTGATGTTATGTGTAAAATTGGTTTTCCCTTTCTGCTTTGTAGGACATTCCGCTTTCCAGTGTCCCGTTTTCTTGCAGATAAAACATTTGCCCAATTTTTTGTTTTTACCGTTGCTTTCCCGAAAAACGGATTTTGACGAGGTCTTACATTTCCTTGCAACCAGGGCATCGCACTCAATTTGATTTTGCGCACTTATTCTTGATTCTTCCATTAGAAGACGGGCAGTCAAATTCTTTAGTGTTTGCTCACTTGCTGCTGTTGACTCCCATGCACTATAAAAATGGTTGTATGACGATGGTAGAGTCATTAAAATTTTTGTGATGATCATTGACTCTGAGACACTTTCACCCAAATCTTTGAGTTGTTGAACGATTTTTTTAAGCTTTGAAATGTGAATTGATAAGCTTTCATCTTCACTTTTTGCAAAGCTGTAAAATCTTTGCTGGAGCAAATGGATGGATGTCTTGGATTTTTGCTCATATACGTTCTCGAGCTTTGTCCACATATCGAACGCACTATCACAACTCATTATATGCAATAACGGCTCCTGCCCCATCGATGTTACAATCATTTCTTGAGCTTTGGTGTCGCATTTTGCCCACTTCTTGAGTTCTAAGGAATCCGCTGCAGTTTTGATATCCGGTTTCTCCGTCGTTCCATCGACGATCTCCCACAGATCATTTGCTTTCAGCAAAATCCTCATTTGGAACTTCCAAACTGACCACTGATCACAATTTTGCAATTTTTCCATTCTTTGGCGATCCGATTCCATTTTTACCTTCACTCACTGTCGACAGTTAAAGAAACGTTTATTCGACTAACAAAAAAATTAAATACTTTCAAGTATATCTATAATTAATTTCTCGACTGAACGTTTCGACAATTTTATTTTTCTGCCGCGTGCTCTGGGCCCATAACCTATGAAACTTTTTATGCAAAAGGAAAACACGACCGCTCGGTTTGAAAGTAACAACGTGAGTGAGTTTTATTAGTCAGGTAAAAGAGAAAAAAGAAGTACAAATGGGAAAGGAACAAAATAGGATCTATGAATGTTGACACAGCACATTTCATTTTTCAACACGATTTGGTTGGCGGTTCGACCGTCCGCAGAGCGCCAGGCTGCTGTGGTTGGGCTATGTATAGCTAAAACGAAACCGAAGGTGACGTTCTAGTAGGGATCATGCACCAGGTCATCTGTGAAATCTGGAAGGATGAAAGCATACCCGACGATTGGCATACCAGCTCTATCCGTCCCATATTCAAATGAGGCGATATTATGTCTTGCGCAAGCTACAGAGGCATAACTCTGCTCATTGTCGCCTGCAAACTCCTATCTGGTATATTATGTGAACGTCTTAGCCGTTTTGCATCACACTAATAGGCACGTGCCAGGGTGAAACTCGAACTCTACGAGCTGTATAACGATGTGAATGTAATCCGGAAGGCAAAAATCTGCCGACTTCATTCGCTTGGCCACATCGAGCGCGGGGACGACCGCGCTTCAGCAATGAAGGTCTTCGAATCCCAGCCATCTAGTTCGAGAAGGAAAGAGAGACCGAACCTCCCGGTCAGAGACCAAGTGATCGCGCGGTTATCAGAAAACTTGTACTCTACAGTTGGAAGCAGTTTGCCAGGACCTTTGTATATGAATGGAAGCAAACTCTCATTCAGACTCAAACCCTCCAAGGGTCGCTAGCCTGACAAGTAAGAAAGTTTCGCTGCCACTCCAATTGCAATATCAGTGTTATTACAATTTGGTTACCCTCCGTATCGATAGTAGAACAGCTGTGGAGTCTGGAGGATTCGTATATGTGGGCATCTCCAAATGCAGTGGATATCAGTACATCACCTCCAATTGAATTTGCTCATATTGCGCTTACCCTCTGTTCGCTTACATGTCCTTAGGAACTATAACTAATTTATTATTTAGTATCTAATTGTACAATAAAAAGACTTCTGAGTACAGGGCATCTACAGCGTCAATCCGTCCCCCTCACACCGCTTTCCTTAATAATAAATGCTGAGACGACCGACTTACTCTAAACGGAATGCTTACTTTGTCGTTATTTACACATTTTGCCAAGAAGGCAAAATGCTGGTCATTTCGCTTACTAAGTACCACACGTTGTCCGACTTTATGTGCTAAGCTATCACCCAACGCAGGGCAGATCACAGCTTCTTCGTTGGTTATTCGCGTTGTCAACTCGTTTGTAATGACTACCTAGCAAGAGAGTCAAGTAAAGGCACGTTTACAACAATTGCAATACGAGTGCATACAGATAAAGTGTGCTGATCGGCCAATTCTTGGAGGTCGGTCAGAATCTCGTAGACGATTCTCGTTCGTTCTGTGTTGTTATCAAAACTCCGGAATAGGAACGAGAACGAGTCGATGACGATGAGTTTGATCTGCAAAAGTCTTAATCTAAATCACTGAATGGTACTTGAACACCAGATTATTTACGTTATTCGGTGCTTCCAGTAAATGTTTGACTGTCTCCACGGCGGTAAGAAGGTCAATGTAGTCCTTGCAGTAGGTATACGAAATGTTATTCATAATGATACTCTTAGTAAAGTCCACGGTCGGTGCATCATTCTTGTAAAACCTCTGGCATGTTTGGTTGTACCTCTCCTCGCAACATTTTGCAATTTCTGCAAAGAAAAATCAAATAAACGACGAAAAAAAGTCGGTCGCCCGAGCAGGGACTTGAACCCTGGACCGTTGGATTAAAAGTCCAACGCTCTACCGACTGAGCTACCCGGGCACATGCCAGATTCCCTCTCAAGAGCTAAGAAGAGAACGTGCAAATTGAAACAAACGAACCTTCCAGCCGGTAGGGACTAAATCCCTGATTGGTGTCGATAAATATAGCTGTGCCTCCGACGCCTCCGACCTCTTGGGGAAACTGCACATTCACACATAACTGCAGACTATAGAAATAGGACAAATGAACACAAGATTACTATTAGCTTCGTAAATTCGTACCAAAACTGAGTTTTGCCGGTTCCTGGCGCCCCGCAGAATTCTGTGATGACTTTTGCCGGAACTCCACCTCCCAGACATCGGTCCAATACTTTGCATAGAGTTATGATCGATCGATCGTTAGCCTCTTCGGACCAGCAATCCAACGCTGATTTTTTGAACATTCTAATCAAATTTCAATCCGCGAAACATTTGATTTTTTTGAAACACTTTTGACGTTTGCTTTGTTTTGATATGAAGTTGGCATACGTTCCGGTTGCATTCATTTGTAAATCGATTTTTCTATGCTTGTACGCTTTGGTGTGTGGGGAACTTCTCAACACACACGATTGTTGGAGGGAGATACTGCGCTTCCACTAAAGAGTGTGAGAAATGTCAAAAAAAATAAGAAATAAAAAATGTCAGAAGAAAGATATCGGGCTCATAAGGCAAACAATTGGATGGTAAATGACTAATAAGGGCCTCGTAGTAGCATCTGCCGACGGGTGCTGGTCCGCTAAAAAAAAGCGAGTAAGAACGTATGCAGTCGAACACCTTGCAGCTTTGTTAGCCAGGTCCTACTTCCACCTCCTTGTGATACCGTCTGGATATTTCCTGATCATGGCGAGCATGCTGTGCCACAAAACAGGATTAATGTCGGTCGGGCTATGGACTAGCAAACCGTAACCGGAAAACCCCACAATTGCTCAAAAACAACCGCAAGTAACAACAAACGGACTGGATTAATGTAGACGACCCTTGCAAAAAACGAAAAAAGAGCAATGATTTTTGGCTCTGCACAAGCTAGGTCCCTAAACAGACCACGTGCAGCCGAATAATTTGCGAACGCTTTAAACCGCTATTAAGCAGACTTAACCGCCATCCACAAAATGCGACGGAATTAACCCGGGTAAATAGCGGATGAAAAACTGCGGCACATACTACAGCGATTGCTATAGGGAGAGAGGACAACGATTGTTCGGACCTAGAGGACTTGTACAAAAAGTCTTAAGTTTTCGGCATGTGAGCGAACGCATCACAACGATCCGTACCAAGGCTACATTTTCTAACATCAGCCTGATCTGGGAGTTCTACGATCTCCTAGAAAGGATGTATGTATGTCCAATGTCCCAAAATTGTACTAAGATACTTCAATGCTTATCTGGGTAAGGAAAGCATATTTGAACGAGTCATCGGAAAACACAGGCTACACGACACCACATCCGATAATGGACACAAGCTGATTGACCTTGCTACGGGGCGAAATCTCCTTCTAGCCAGTACTCCCTTCTCGTGCCTCGATATAGACAAAAGCACCTGGTGGTCGCCAGATCAATCAAACACTAACCAGATTGATCACATTGCGATTGATGTCAGACACTCCTCCACTATTATTGATGTTCGAACTTTCGGAGGAGCTAACATCGTCTCGGAACACTATCTTGTAGTTGCCATGCACCTACGGATATCACAAACGCAGCGGGGTAGAGTAAGAACACACAATTATGACGTCGGAAAGCTACTATTGCCAGAAGCCGCTCGTGCTTTTACCGATCGCGTCTACCTTAAGCTCTCTTAAACACCTCAAGCCTCCACGCAGACAATAGCATAACAGTGGAACCTTTGCAAACAAGCCCTGAAAAGCACTGCAGCTGAAGTTTTGGGCTTCAAGACTCCACCACGAAGGAACACCTGGATCGATGTTACTGCATGCGTGACATTCCAAAGTTTTATCAACAGATAAAGCGAACATGCCAAGGTTATAAAGCTTGTAGGGATGAGAACGGAGACCTAGCAAATTGAATCGCAGTCGATGCTGAGAATATGGAAAAATCACTTCTGCAGACTGTATAACCTCTACGTTTGTCAATATACCCCTGGCAGGTAGAAGGATCAATTTCTTAACGACGAAAATCGCAGAGAATTCCGTCCGTCTGACCTAGACGAAGTTAGAATCGCCATATCGAAACTCAATTCGAATAAAGCTGCTGACGCATACGAACAGTCTGCTGAGCTTTTCAAAACAGCTTGAGTTAATCTGTTTAGAACATGCACCAGCTCATCTGAAAGATATATATGGTCAGAAGAAAGCATGTCCCAGGAATGGAGTCTCAGTATCGTTTGCCCGATCCTCAGAAAAGGAGACCCCTTTTACTGCGCCAACTACACAGGAATAAGTCTCCTTAACATCGCCTGCAAAATCTTCTCTGCCGTTTTGTGTGAACGCCTGAAACCTTTTGCAAATGAGCTGATAGGTCCTTATCAGTGTGGCTTCAGGCCAAGGTCCACCATCGACCAAATCTTCATACTACGGCAGATCCTGGAAAACATCAACGAATTTTAAATCGACACTCACCACCTATTTGTCTACCTTTGACATCCCTGCTAAACTCGTCAGCCTATGCAGGATGACTCTGGAGAATGCTCGCTGCTCCGTCCGAATCGGTGCAGATCTGACCGATAATTTTGATGTCAAAAAACGATTTAAGCAGGGCGATGCACAGTCGTGTGACATCAAAATTTGTCTCTTGTGTAAGCTGCAATCACAAGAGACCGCCAGATACTTCGCCGATCTTGTCGCCCTTCAGCTCTCTCAAGAGCCGATGCAAACTGCACAAACCATAGAACAACAATGGAGACATTGTCAAAGCGCCATCAGGGTTGCTGCCTTTGGTGTATTAGGTTTTCCAGCCACCACCTTGGTTTGATGACAAGTGTAGACAGGTACATGCAGAAAAACAGAATGCATTACCGGCCACGCTGAATCGACGAACGAGAGCTGCTCGTGAGTTCTATAAGCGGAAAAGAGGGGAGGAGCATGCGCTTTTCAGAAGAGAAAAGGAAGAGCATGAGAAGCGAACGACGTTCGAAAGTTTTACCAAAGAGTTAAACGAATATGCCAAGGTCATAAAGACCATCGATGTCAAAAACGGAATCAAACAGGGCAACGCACTGTCATGTGACTTATTCAACATCATGCTTGAAAAGACCATGTGGGATTCCCTGGCCAATAAAAGAGGCACGATCTACTTCAAGTCTACACAATTGCTCGTATACGCTGATGACATTGATGTGATTGAGAGAACTCGGCGAGACGTCTGAAAATAAACGAAAGTCAAAGAAAGACGCACAACACCGACGTCCTGGCCTGAACGTCCCTGTTGGAAGCTACAACTTTGATGTAGTCAAGGATTTCGTCTAGCTTGGCTCACTGGTAACAAGCGGCAACGACACCAGCGCTGAGACTAGACGCAGAATAACTCTTGCCAGCCGCTGTTTCTTCCGGCTCAAGATGCAATAGGACCCTCTCTGGGAAAACTAAGGTGACCCACTATAAAACCCTAATCGTCGCGGACCTCCTCTACGGCGGCGCAGAAGCTTGGACCTTTTCAAAAGTGGATGAAGAGGTCATTGGTCGTTTTGAGAGGAAAATTCTACGTACATCTTCGGTCCCGTACCCGTTTGTGTTGATGGAGAATGGAGGAGAAGATTCAACCGAGAACTGTATGGGCTGTACAGCGACATCGGCCTAATATGACGTATTCGGATCCAACGTCTTAGATGGCTAGGCCATGTAGAGCGGATAGATAGCACAGCTCCTGCCTAAGAGTCGTTGACTCCAACCCGGAAGGGCGACGTTGCTGAGGACGGCCGCATCTAAGGTAGCGCACACAGGTCGAAAGTGACCTTAACCAACTGGACGTACGACACTGGAAACAGGTAGCAAAAGATCGTGCTAGCTGGAATCGTGCTGGAAAGGCTTGCTGGTCGAGGCCCAGGTTCCCCCCTGGGAACCTAAGTAAGTAATTAAGTATGTATACCATGTTCTTATGGGGAGCACCGCCTCAAAGTTGGAAAAAGAAGACATTTTTTGAACGACGGATTTGAGAAAGACCAGTAACGGAAAGCTGCATTAGAATATAGCGTCTGAAGTACTAGGTTTCAGTATCTCAACTAGAAGAAAACTACACCAACTCATCTGTAAGATATGGTGGAATAAGCATACCTGTTGAATGAACGGAATCTACTGGATATAAGTCTTCGCAAGATTGCAAATAAGATCTTTGATCATTTCTATCAATGTGGACCTGACTAGACTAGATACTTACACTGCGGCAGACCCAGACTAGGTCAGCCCCACAATGACTTCTGCAGAAGCTGCAGAGACGAAGAGGAAATAGAATCCATTCGTCGCCTACTGTGCACTAGCCCTAAAATGGGAACACTTTGCTTGGAAGTTACTTCCTTTCGGGACTAGAAGAGGTAAGAAACATTGAGCTGAACAGACTGCTGGGATTTCTATCTGCTTCTTCGTATGAGGTGGTTCGCCTCAACAGGTAGGTAGATAATACGTGCCTCCACGGAGGGGAGGAGTACACACCTAGGCCAGATAGGCCCTTTGTGTTGCTGTAAAGGGGGTTGAACCCCTATTCATGAACCATTTTGTACTTCTTACGAAATTAGGAAGATCAGTTATCCTTATCCGCTGAATATAAGTCGGTTCGTTAAGGAAGTAGGATCCTAGGTATTGTTTCCTACTATGACAGAGGACCCTACAGGCGCAGAACAGGTTTTAAAAGGACTCAATCTCCTCTTCGTCATATGAAACTTACCCTAGGCTTTGTGTGTGACTGCCAATAAGACAGTGACCAATGATGATACCAACGGTTATGCTGATGTTGTTTCGTCTTAGGGAGATTAAGCCCGTGGTTCGCTGTAGGTCAAGTCGTGGCCAGATTTGCCTGGTGGCTAGGCAGGTATGCTCTTGGGTTAATTTCAGAGTCATTTTAGCAATGGCTTGATTCATTAGGTCTAATTTAATGGCTGATAGTGGTGTACCAGCGTATGCTATGATAGTTCGTTGCGTCGTTCCTTGTTTGGCGAGCATATCAGCTCTAGAATGTCGCTGTGTCCTTGTACCCATAAGAAGTGCAAGTTAAACTGTTCAGCCAACCTGTTTAAGAGATTGGCAGCAGTCAGGGGTTGCCTCGTATGTGTAGGCATAAGACTATAGCGATTTCAGGGCAGCTCGGTTTTCAGTGAACATACGAATATCTGTGAGAGATATTACGATCCACCTTAGCCAAGACAGGACTTTCTTTCTTTCTAGGTTCATTTCCTGCCCAGTATGACGCCAAAATATTTGGCACTAGGGTATTGAGTAGAGTGATTGGACACGTGTCCGGAATCTTGTGCCTTCTAGTGAAGAGTACAATTTCCGTTTTCTGGGGGCCTATCGGGGGCTTATTTTGTGTCCACCTGCACAATGTGCAGAATGGCGTACGCATGCGGTCGTTCAGCGTAGGCAGATATTTGCCTACATCATCAGCGTAGGCAATAGCACCGAGACCTTCTTTCTCTAGTTTAGTTAGTAATTCGTTTGCGACTGCGTTCCAGAGAAGAGGAGAGAGGACCCCCCTTGTAGAATACCTCTGGTAACCGAACTAGTGGTTACTGGCTTCCCCATTTAGAGAAGATCTTGCGTGTTGAATGCAACTAGCCAATCAACTAACTTTTAAGTTTTCTAGCCTGCCCTCTATGTCCAAAAAGGCTACTAAGGTGTACTCTTTGAGGTGGACTGATTTTTCAATTTTCCTCACCAAGGTGTGCAAGGCCGTTTCGACCGATTTACCTTTGCAATAGGCATGCTGTGCCTTTGAGAATGACGCTGGTTCAATGTTGTGTCGTATGTGTACGTCTATCAGCCTTTCGAGGGTCTTTAGTACAAAGGAAGATAGTCAGATAGGCTTAAGATCCATGGGTATAGGGGAGGACTTCTACTAGCTTTGGGGATAAAAATAACCCTTGCGGACTTCCACTTTTCTGCTATATGTTTCCAGACTAGACATCCCTTGAAGATGATTTCCCGTCATCGTATTATCAATTCTGTGTAAGTTCGATGGGGTGAATTCCATCCGGCCCTGGCGGTTTCAAGGGCTTAAAACTTTTTATAGCCCAAGTGATTTTGTCTTTGGATGTTATGGGTTCGTACTGTCCCTCTGTAACTGGAGAAGTCTAAGTCCTCTATGCTTGCTCTGAGTTTTGTATTTCAGAGCAGCCTGGGGGTGTCTGAGATATCTTCCAGACTGCTGCAGAAAGGCATCCAGAATTTCTTTTGCTCTATCCGTAGGGATTTTTTATAATCTCTTAGTGATTCTTTGTATAGGCTCTAGTCGGTGTTGTTTCCTGTGCTCTTCGCTTTGCTAAAGAGTCTAGGACATACTTTTCGGAGCCTGCCTAGTTTAGCGTTCCACCAAGGTGGATACGATTTCTTCTTGGGCTTGCGTTTTGCACAGCTGGTAATTCGTGTGTTGCCCAATGTTTGTGTTATGATGTCGGCCAAGGTGTCTATATCCAACGGAGAGTGTGGAGGGTCAGGGATTGCTTTCACTACAGAATTGCCTACTAGTGCCTCATAAAATTTCGCTGCTGCCCCAGATCGTGTGATGCGCGTTTGCGTCCGGGAAGGCCTTCACCTGGGCCAAATATGTTGAAGCTATCCACAGTTTGGCTCCATGGGATTCGATGGCGATCACCGTGGTGTCGGGAGAGTTGTAGTGTGGGAGAAGGTATACGTTTAAAGTGTTCTTTCCCAAAACATAAGTACGTGTTTGACTTTCTATTTGTAGTGTGATTAGTTGGTAGGCTGGGGTCCTTGGTCCCCGAATCCTGTGGTCGTGTAGCCGTGGCTCTTGGATAAGAACCAAGTCTTCTTCTTCTCTTGTCAACCTTAGAAGAAGATTTGCGGATGCCGTTTTTGAGTAATGGAGGTTAATCTGAATTCATTTTAGCATCGTGGCTGTCGTTGTCGGTATACTTACCGGATTTATTGTTGTTGTTATTGCATCAACCTTCGCAGGATTTAGTTGTGCTTCCTGGCTATCGGTGCCGGATGGTGGGATTTCCTCATCCTTTTTATAGATATTGAGTTTGAATCTTGTGAAGCCAAACCTTACATAATAGTCGTTCGGGGCCAGAATATCCAAGGATTCACGGCTTAAGATATTGATTGCCTGTCTCGACGATTCCTTGGGTTCTTCCAGCGTTACGACAAGCCAGTCTTTCCAATTAGGAGATTAGAATTGCAGTCTCCATGATTTCTAGAGGTTCGTCAGGCACCGGACGGAGCCAGCATCTTGCTCGCGGTCGACTCGCAATCTGGTCCTTGGATACGACTTTGCGCCTAGCTCCCTCCCATACCTTACCTGCTTCTTCGACTGTTGCCGTTGGCAGATCGAAACAGTTTAGAAGCTTTACCCTCCCTTGGTACCGTCCGGCTTCGTCGCAGATGGGTGGTGGTCCAGGGTACTGGCTTGCTATCTTTAGGAAGTTGGCAGCTAATGCTTGCTCTACTTTCTTCTACTTGTCCATCGTTACTTTGCCATTTGGATCGTTAGCATCAATGATGGTGGCGATTAGGCACTCCCCCGCAACCTCATGGAAGAACTTTGATAGCTTGGCCGGTGTTCCTAGTCTTGCCTTCTTAGCCTCTCTTTTCGGTACTTCGGGTGATGATCTAGGTCTCTTGACCAGTTGATCTTTTTCCAGAGCCATGATTTTAGACACTTCTACCTTTCAGTCAGGTCACTCTTATGTCCCCATCTCTTCAAGCTTATCAAGGCCGCCTTACCGTCTCTATAGGCGTTGGAAAACGCGTAAACCTTTTTGATTTTGGTGTCGGCGTCCTTGGGGGATGTGTATGGGATGGGTTATTTGAGACCCCAATCATTGGGGTCTTAACAGCCTGTGGTTTCGAGGAGCTTGCAGATCCTTCCGGCTTTTTATGAGTTTCGACCTTATTCTTCTTCTTAATGGGCGCTACAGTTCGGGGTAAACCTGGGCCTCAACCAACATGCCCCTCCAACTAGCACGATCTTTTGCTAGCATTTTCCATTGCCGCACACCCAGTTGGCTGAGCTCCCCTTCCACATTTGTGCGCCATCTTAAGTGCGGTCGTCCTCTGCTTCTTCGTCCCTCGGGGTTGGATTCAAAAACTCTCCAAAAACATGGCCCAGCCGTCTTAGGCGTTGAATTCGTAGACGCCTGACTAGACTCATGTCGCTGTACGCTTTTTTGACATCAAAATTATCGGTAAAGTGTTCACCGATTCGGATGGAGCAGCGAGCTGCTGCTCGTCCTGCATAGTCTGATGAGTTTAGCATGTATGGCAAAGGTAGACATAGCGTTGTATAGCTCGTCTCTAATTACGCTGTCGTATGCGGCTTTGAAGTCGACAAATAGGTCGGTTTTTTCCAGGATCTGCCGTAGTGTGAAGATTTGGTCGATGGTGGACTTCCCTGGCCTAAATCCGCACTGATAAGGACCTATCTGCTTATTTACAAAAGGCTTCAGGCGTTCACACAAAACGGCAGAGAAGATTTTATAGGCGATGTTAGGGAGACTTATTCCTCTATAGTGGGCGCAATCAGAGGGATCTCCTTTTCTCTGAACATATCTTACAGATGAGCTGGTGCATGCTTCTAACCAGGTCATCCCCAGCTGCCTTGAAGAGCTCAGCAGACAGTCCCTCTGCGCCAGCAGCTTTATTCGACTTGAGCTTCGATATGGCAATCTTAATTTCGTCGAGGTCAGGGGGATAGAATTCTCTGCGGTCTCCGTTGATTAGAAATGGATCATTCTGCCTGACAGCGGTATGTTGAATAACATCACCGTCATACAGTCTGCAGAAGTGGTTTTTCCATATTCTCAGCATTGACTGCGATTCTACTACTAGGTGTCCGTTCTCATCCCTGCAGGCTTCCGTTCTGACTTTATACCATTGGCATGTTCACGCCTGCAGTAACACCTCTCCAAATCTTCAATCGCGCGCTTCTCGTGTTCTTTCTTCTAAGAAGCTTATGCTCCTCCCTTCTTTTTAACTCGTAGGGCTCACGAGCTGCTCTTGTTCTTTTATGCAGCGAGGCCTTATATGCATCCTGCTTCGTTGTGTGAATCCTCCTGCACTCATCATCGAACCAGGTGTTTCTTCGTGGCGGAGCCTTGAAACCCAAAACTTCGGATGCAGAGCTTTTCAGGGCTTGTTTGCAAAGGATTGAGGTGTATTGGAGAGCTTAAGGGAGACGCGGTCGGTAAAAGCACGAGCTTTTTCTGGCGATAGTAGCTTTCCGACGTCATAGCTTTGTATTCTTACTTTACTCCGCTGCATTCGTGATATCCGTAAGTGCAACTTGGCTACTACAAGATAGTGGTCCGAGTCGATGTTAGCCCCTCGGAAAGTTCGAACATCAAGAATAGTGGAGGGGTGTCTGACTTCGATTGCGATGTGATCAATCTGGTTGGTAGTCGATTGATCAAAAGACCGCCAGGTGCCTTTGTGTATATCGAGGTGCCGGAAGCGCGTACTGGCTAGAGGGAGATTTCGCCTCGCAGCAAGATCAATCAGCCTGTGTCCGTTACCGGAGGTGGTGTCGTGTAGGTTATGATTGCCGATGACTCGTTCAAAGATGCTTTCCTTACTCAGCATAGCATTGAAGTCACCTAGTACAATTTTGATGTCATAGCTGGGACATTGGGCATACGTTTTGTCTAGGAGATCGTAGAACTCATCTTTGGCGGAGTCATCCTTGTCTTCCGTGGGGGCGTGGACGCAGATCAGGCTGATGTTAAAAACTTTAGCCTTGATACGGATGGTTATGAGGCGTTCGCTCACATGCCGAAAGCTTAGGTCTTTTTGCCTTAGTCCACCTCGAACAACAAATCCGCATCCAAACAATCGTTGCCCTATCTCCCTGTAGCAGTCGCCGTAGTATATATCGCAGTTTTTCATCCGCTTTATACCCGGTCCATTCCATCGCATTTCCTGGATGGCGGTTCTTCTTCTTTGGTGGCGTTACAGCCCATGAAGGACCAGAGCCAAGCTTCCCTTCAATCACCCATGTTGTGCGTGATTCTATTTTTCACACAGGTGAAAGGGACCTACAGTTTAATGCCGATTCCGAACGGCGTGAGTCGAGAAGCTTTTTCTAGGCAAGTTATACTACGGGGGGTTTTGCCAGTACCCCGCCGGGGAGGGACGCCGCGAAATAAACATTCGATGGCGTTGGTGTTATCGGGGTCCGAACTCGCTCATCGTGCGTCAGAGTCCAACACATTAACTACTGCGCCACGGCGACCTCAATGTTCGCTGGCGGTTATGTTCGCTTTATAGCGGTCTAGGGCGTCCGCAAGTTGTTCAGCTGCACGTGGCCTGTTTAGGGACCTAACATTCCACGTACAAAGCCGAAGATCATTATCCTTTTTTCGTTTTTTGCAAGGGTCGTCAACATAAATCCAGTCCGTTATATCTGAGGCTTGTGGTTGTTTCGGAGTTTGTGGTTTTTTTTTTATGGTTACGGCTTACTAGGCCGTAGCCCAACCGACTAATCCTGTTTTTTTTGGCGCAGGAGGCTCCATTCGCCCGTCTGCAATTTCCATAGGAAATCTCCAGATGGCACCACGAGAAGGTGGGGATGGGACTTACTAACAGTGCCGCAAGATGTTCGACTGCGGTGGCTCTTCATGCTTTTTAGCAGGCTAGCATCCATCGGATAGATGCTACCCCTACGAGGCCTTTGTTAGTCCTTTGCTATCCTTTTGACCTTATTATTATTAGTTTCTTCTTCGTTCACCATAATGTGGTCCCACCAGTTCCAGAGAAATAAAAGTCCACTTGCGCAGAGATCCGCATTACGCAGATAAGGCTAATTGATTCCGGATACACTGTTCTCGACTGAGCAATTCGTGATCTGGGCTCCCAGTCTGGTCGACACCTCGGCATGGTTTGATTAACATCTTATGTCCTGCCCAGGGGATTGGGAGGGAAGAGGTAACAGTGGGGGAGGATAGGTGGATATGGTAGATGATCACCAACCCGATTATCCTTTATCCTTATCCTTTAGTGAAAAGCTGAACAGGTAACTTTTAGGTCTCTTCGGATTATGCTTTAACTGAGCACAATGGACTCCTCATAGTCTAAGTGAGACTTGATCTCTCGTCAATAGGGCTCCCATTCATCTAACCTTACCTAATCTAGATCATCACACACGAGCGAAACAACATGATCCGAATGGTCACTCAGAGGCAGTGTTAGTAGTAAACGTGTAAAGTATTTGTGTAAGTAAAGATTGACATTAACCATGACTTTCGTAAATGACTGGTTATCTCACTAACGGCAAAAAAAAAAAAAAAAAAACTAAAAACTAAAGACCAGCTGCCGAGGTGGCCGGCTACCTCACATAAACCAATGATTCACTAAAAAGCGGTTCTTTCCATAATTCGTGGTATTGTACTCGCGCACTCCAGATGATTCACGCATCATAACATTTTATCTCAAATGACATGCCAAAATCGAACAGATCTTTTTCAACACCTCATGGTTTTAGTGTTCTTTAAAAGATTCTTTAATGAAAAAAAAAAAAACATAATTACGGACCAATTTCACAAGATTACTTAATTCTCCTCTGAACCATATTTGCAAATCAATGATACTAGCGTTGGCTATACATATTAGCAGTGTCATTAAGTCGGTTGCCCGCCAAACGTCCTGCCTTTAAAAACAGAAATCCAATATGTACCTGGTTATCCTATAGTATGCATTACATTTGTGTACATAAATGGATTGCCAGGAAATTTCGGTTGTTTCCATGCAACCTTAGGTAAACAATAATAAGAGTGATGTACTAGAAAAGTCGAAAGCGTCGTTGCCTAGGTTATGGAAAGCAACCAAAAATGAAATACGTAAAACCCCCCCTGAAAACTCACACTACTATGGTGTTCCTTATTCTCTCCAAACGTACACATAGCCAAGCACCGGCTCGAAATTTCTCGAGCCTCAAGAACCGAACAGGTAGTTTGGAATCAAACAAGCAAACCACCTGCTATCGATAAATGTTAATCTCACCACAAAGTGATATTCTCGAACATTACCATTTCAGCTGTCAATTGCGAAGAAATTCTGTTCTTTTCAATAACTCACCACACTTTACCGTCAAACAAACCGAAAAGTGAACAACCACCAGCCGCAGACAGTGCCCCATCAGTCAGTTCAACCAACCCATTGTCACCAAGAGAAGAAGTTCTTTTCCGTGTTGTTCTGCATTTTCTTAATTTCCCTGTGACCTGCTACTTCTAATAATCGTTAAATCGACAAATCTCCAACGAATAGCAACCTCATCATCATCGTCATCAACAACGGCAGTTTACGAATAAAGGAAACGACGAAAAAAAGCAAAACCATTACAGAATCGAAGAGGACAGCAGCATCCATATACACAACATTCCAAGCTCATTCGAAATGAGTTTAAATAAATTTACGAAACGAATTATCGTAGAGAAAAGTGTCAAAGTCTGAGATTCACGGAAGCTTGATACAACAAACAACAGTTGAACAAAAAAGCAAAAAAAAAACCCCCCGAAGGAAAAATTCTAGCAAAACAAAATTCAAACACAAACTCCCCGAAAACCAAGATAGGAATTGTAAGATCAAAAACCAAAAAGAACGAAGAAAAACTAAAAAAAAAAAAAATACAAAAGCTACACTCTCGTACAGCCCATACAGCATACACATCCGCATTCACAGCCTCAGCCATCGCCATACAAACACACACATGCACACAAGAGCAGTTGTCAAAAAGCGTGTGTTGGTTATTTAGTTTCCTTGCAACAGATTCTCCCCCACACCCCGTTCGGTTTTTTTCTATGCGGTGACATTTGCGTGCGCGAAAGAAAGAAACGAGAAAGAAAAAGCTGAGAATCAAGAGTGAAATCAACCGAAAACTAAAATCTGAAATCCGAAATCCAGACTGTATGCGTTGTGTGTGAGTGTCTTGCCTTTTGTAGATTTAAGATTCATTTTCTGTGTTTTGTTTTCGTTCTTTTTTTGACTAACAAATGTTCGTTTTTGTTTGTGAATTGTTTTTTTTTTTTTTTTTTTTTTTGAATAAAGATCCTCGTGGTTTCGTCGTCGGCAAGAAGACAAGCGAAGACAAGATAAATCGAGTGGAAAGGTGTTGAATAAACGTAATTGGAGGCACGAAGCTGTGTAAAAAGGGAAGGAAACAGAGGAAAGAAAGATTTATTGTTGTTGCACTCTCGCAAGGTCGCCTTAACTAAGCTCGAAAAGTCGGCTGTCAGCTCGATATTATTTGGTGTACGTATTCTATTACCCTTCCCTTCTCTTTCTCTAACCCTTGCCGCTATTCTATACTATATTATGATCATGTAATTACAGAAAGAAAAGAAAGCGCAACAGAAGTGCAACATGGTTGATTACTACAAGATACTCGAAGTGTCACGCACATCGAATGATGCCGAAATCAAAAAGGCCTACAGACGACTCGCACTCAAATGGCACCCGGACAAGAATCCCGATAATCTGGACGAATCGAATCGTCGTTTCAAAGAGATCTCCGAAGCATACGAAGTACTATCTGATGATAAAAAACGTCGTATCTATGATCAATATGGTAAAGAAGGATTAATGGGTGATGGACAACGTGCTGGTCGAGCATCAAGACGACATCATCATGGTGCGGGTATGCATGATTTCGAAGAATTCGATATAATGGGCGGTTTTCCATTTGTATTTCGGCCGCCCGATGAAGTGTTCCGTGAGTTTTTTGGCGTAAATTCTCCCTTCGCCGAATTATTTCGCGACGTGCACGGAACAACGCATCCGAGTCGGCGTGGCAACAATGGCACTCATCATCATCACCATCGTACAGCGGGCGTTGGACATCGCCATTCACATCCGGCCCAGAACAATATGATGACATCTTTTATGAGCCCAATGGTCGGTTACTCTATGATGGATTTTCTAATGCCTTCGAACAGTTTCACTTCTTTTTCGTCGTTCAACACCCAAATGACTGGCGCTGGCGGAGGAGGAACTGGTGCAATCAAGCGTACATCAACTTCAACGACTTTCGTCAACGGTAAGAAAATGATGACGAAACGGGTATACGAGAATGGTAAAGAAACCATTTTCAATTATGAAAACGATGTCCTCAAATCAAAGACTGTCAACGGTGTTGCACAGAGCCTATCATCGATAACAAACTGAGAGTAAGCGAGAGAGAGAGATAGAGAGAGAGAGGCAAAATAAAAAAAAATAAAAAACAAAACAAAAACTACAATTCAACAATTAAGTAACATCCATTAACCGCTTGTAACGAATCAATCACACAGCAGCCACATCGGAGATCGGAACAAGAAGCAAGTAAGCGATGAGTCATTTATATACATACATACAAACCCACAAGTCAACTAAACAGAATAATTTAAAATTAAATTCGTATATATATATAAAAGGGATAAATGAATTATAATAAACAGAAAAATATATACTATATATGTATCACACACACAAAATAGAAAATAATTGTATCGGACGCTGTAATCTGCTGTAATCTCCAACCTCCTACTTCTCCTTCTTGATGGCGCGACGGCGATAGCGTTTACTTTTATTTTCATTTAATTATTTTATTTTTTTTTTCTTCTTCTGTCTTCTATTAATTAATCTTAAGCAAAGCAAAATATGATGTAATGTGTGTGTGTGTGTGCGTGGGTGTTTGTTTATTTGTCATCCTCTCTGATCCCCAAACAAAAATCAAAAATCAAAAACTCCCATCATCAGTTCCCTCTACCCCCGCCCGGGTCAGGCCGGACGGATGACAGGAAATTCAAAAAATGATTTGTAATAAATCGGTTAAAATACCGCTAATCAGATTGCCATCTTTCCCCCAAAAAACCACCTAAAAACTAGAAAAAAACCAACAAAAATCGATGTGAAATAAAATTTAAAATTTTTTTTGTTTTCTTATGATTTTCATTTTAATTATTTTGTTTAAAAAAAATAAAAAATTGATTTCGATTGAACGGGGGGGATCAACTTGATTTCGATGTAAGGTAGGAGCGGATGCTAGACATGTATTTATTAAGAATTATATCCTCGCTTTCTACCTTTTTTTTTTTCATTTCTTATTTTCTTAACTTTGTTATATGCAAGTCCTATGTGAGATGAGAGGGTCACGATTGATGTTCACCATTACTTAAAACTGCGATAGATACAAAAATAAAAATAAAACAAAAACACTAAAAAAAAGAAGAAATGATTAAAAACACTTCTACTTAATTGCTAAGGTTAATTGTATTAATTTGTAATAATATATGTAATAATGATGGAAACATAGTAGGTAACGAGAGTTATAGACAAACCTTCGGAGCGGGATGTTTTTAAATGCAAACTAAGAAATGAAAACAAAACAAAAAATATAAAATAAAGAAAATATTTGAAATTAATATTTATTAAACATTAAAAAAACAATGCTGAAAGATATAAAGAAAAGAAACAACAAAAATCGTCTCTTTATTTCAAGGTGCTTAACAATTGCTTTCCATCACTGATCCAGCCTTATCATGAATTCCGAGGGAACGTTTTGTTTCCCCATTTCTTTTCCTTCCAGGGAAAAAGTTCCTCCTATTGTCAATTTCCATCGGAATTTTTTTTCCCCAATCTGAATTCGAAATTCAATTCGAAAATTTTAACGGCTGTCATTTGTTAGTCGGATATTATACGATTCAATTTCGATTCAATTCTCTCTCTTCGAACACGAACATGATGGTGAGAGAAGTGAGAAGCGTCCGGGGCATAGATAAATTAACAAGATGGAAAACTTTCGTTCGTCTGCCCTGTGATCCCCGCAAGGGTTGGTTGTTGCTTATGTAATTAAAGCGGCCCCTAGACGCCTAATAATATTGTGCAATATTTGATATTGCACAATATTATTGTTCGTCTGTAGATGATATTGCAAGATTCTGCGATATATTGCAGAAAATCAAAACGCTTTCGACTTTTAGTACAAATATGAGCGGTCAACTAAATTATTGGGGAAAATATTGAACCGTCTGGGGCAGCAAGCCAATAAAATTGTGCAATATTTTGCACAATAATATTGAGCGTCTAGGGGCCGCCTTAAAATCGACGCTTTTGACTTAGAGTCAAGACGTCGGAACAAGGCAGAATGACATAGTCAAGACGCCGTCAAATCGAAACGAGTTTGTAGGGGCTAGTTGTCAAAATGACTGTTAAAGCCATCGAGATTGCCATCTTGTTAATTTATCTATGGTCCGTGGTAGGTCGTATTGCCTGTACTGGGGATTTGATTCAATACTTTGACAGTTCTCCTTTTCTTTTTCTCTTATTTTGCGAGTGTTGGTGCGGTGTCTCTCAGCATAACGTAAAATTCACACACACAAAAACAAAATGCGGGCTAAGTGTCACTTTGTGGTGAGCTCCCTATTGAATCGTGTAATGATTCGTATTCAACGGACAGAAAACACAAAAGAGAATAAACAAGAATTGAATCAAAGAATTGAATCGTATAATATCCGACTAAGGTGATAGGTGATAGTCACTTTGGTGACAGTCATATGTGACTATCATCATATTTTGGTATCGGGTAAGATTATCACAACAAAAGTTTAGAAAAGGAGCAACACTTGCTTTTTTGGGGTTACTGATAGATAAAGGTAGCCCTAAACGGCGAACTAGAGAGTCTAGCGATAAACATGAAATACGAGCCTTTTACAAGAAAGCCAAAGGCCTTGCAGGAGGCTTCAAAAAGGGCACCCTGGCTCTTCGAAACTGCGAGGGTAATCTTGTCACCGACCCGCAGGGAATAGTGGATGTATTTAAGAAGCACTTCCAGCAGCTGCTTAACGAGCATGACCAAGAGAGAGTGGTAGGGACCGAGGAAATCCCAACTCCAGCCGCTGAAGTAGTCCTCCCACCCAGCATAGAAGAAGTCGGCACAGCTATGCAGAAGCTGAAGAACAACAAGGCCGCAGGCTCAGATGGCTTGCCATCAGAGCTCTTCAAGGCTGACGGCGATGTTCTGGTAGGGAGCATGCACCAGATCATCTGCAAAATTTGGGAAGATGAAAGCATGCCCGACGACTGGAATACCAGCTCTATATGCCCCATCCACAAAAAAGGCGATCCTACCTCTTGTAAGAACTATAGAGGTATATCCCTGCTCAATGTCGCATACAAGATCCTGTCCAGCGTATTGTGTGAACGTCTAAAACCATTTTGCACCGCACTAATCGGCAGCTACCAGTGCAGCTTCCGGCCCGGCAAATCAACTAAAGACCAAATTTTCACACTTCGACAAATCCTGGAAAAGACCAACGAGTTTCGAACCGATACACACCATCTTTTCATCGATTTCAAAGCCGCATACGACAGCATTCATCGTGAAGCACTGTTTGGGGCGATGGCCGAATTCGGGATCCCGGTAAAACTGATCCAGTTGTGTCGCGCCACGCTAAAAAACACGCGATGCACCGTGCAACTCGGTTCTAGGACCTCGGAACCATTCGAAACATGCACCGGATTTCGGCAAGGAGATGCGCTGTCATGTAACTTCTTCAACCTGGTGCTGGAGCAGATAGTGCGACAGGCAGGCGTCAACAGGGAAGGCACTATCTTTTACAAGTCCATCCAGCTGCTAGGATACGCGGATGATATCGACATCATCGCGTGTTCTCGCCGTGGCATTGTGGAAGCATTCACGGCGATTGAAGAACAGGCGAAACGAATTGGTCTTAAGATCAATGAGGACAAAACGAAATACAAGCTGTCAAGCAAAAACCAATCCGTCGCTCACCACCTGGGACAAAACATAACAATTGACAGCTACAATTTCGAGGTAGTTAAGGAGTTTGTCTACCTCGGGGCAAACGTAAATTCCACAAATGACACCACAGTGGAGATCCGGCGTAGAATCGCCCTTGGCAACCGCTGCTACTTCGGCTTGTCCAAACAACTGGGGTCAAAACTCCTCACTCGAAAGACCAAAGTCATGCTTTACAAAACGCTCATTCTGCCAGTCTTACTGTACGGAGCCGAAAGCTGGATGGTAAGCAGGACAGCGGAGCTGATTTTGGGTTCTTTCGAAAGAAAAATTCTGCGCCGGATATTTGGTCCTGTCTGTGAGGAAGGTGAATGGAGAAGAAGACACAACCGCGAACTCTACGAGCTGTACCAAGATGTGGATGTAGTCCGGAAGACAAGGATCCGTCGACTACACTGGCTCGGCCACATCGAGCGCATGGACATCAACGCTCCAGCTAAGAGGGTCTTCGACTCCGAGCCTCCTGGTTCGAGAAGAAGTGGAAGACCGAACCTCCGGTATAAAGACCAAGTAATCGCGGATGTAAGACATCTTGGTCTTGACAACTGGAAGCAGCGTGCCCGGGACCGTCAAGGATGGAAGGCAGCTATAGCTCAGGCTCAGATCCTCCATGGATCGCAGGCCTGATAAGTAAGTAAGTAAGTAAGTAAACGGCGAACATGTTGTCCGAATCCGTTCGTTCGTTTGCGTTACTCTCTACACGGCGAACACATTTGGAGAACATTCATTTCGTGCTGATTCTTCAGAGGGAAAACATGTACGATAAATAAGCACAAGTGGTTGCGCTTATGGTTATTTATTTATGTTTACTCGGCGACATTCACAGCAAATTCACGAACATGTTCGCCGTGTAGGGTTGCCTTAAGACAGCTGTTAGATAGTTAAAAAGAAATTTTGAAATTAAAATCAGGGCCGTTGTCACCGATTGTTTTGCACATGTACATATTAGAAATGCTATTATTGCATTCAATTCATTTATTGGCCAATTATACATTTTGTCGGCGTACAGGGAAAGGAAACCGATTTCTCAAATTCTTCCTCAGAATTCTAGCTTCCATCAATGTCTCATTGAGCTCTTCATCTTCGCTTAAAAATAGTTCCAAGCACGGAAACATTATAATTTTATTAAACACACAAAAGCACAAACAAAGCCATATTAAACGCACAGAACATAGGAAAGTGATAGCTAAATAGCTGTCACCAGAAAACTGTCACAAAAATGTGACAATCACAGTGACTATCACCTTACACGATACCGAAACCGAGAATGTGACTGTCACTTGTCACAAATCACCTTAGCCGATCCCCCCCCTGTACTGTGGATTTGATTCAATACTTTGACAGTTCTCCTTTTCTTTTTCTCTTATTTTGCGAGTGTTGGTGCGGTGTCTCTCAGCATAACGTAAAATTCACACACACAAAAACAAAATGCGTGCTAAGTGTCACTTTGTGGTGAGCTCCCTATTGAATCGTGTAATGATTCGTATTCAACGGACAGAAAACACAAGAATTGAATCAAAGAATTGAATCGTATAATATCCGACCAACAAAAAAGTTGAAGTCTTGTGTTATGGTGTTAATGGCAGAGGTAGAAAAAACACAAAATAGTGAGTTATGCTCAATACAAAGAAAATTAAAGAGATAAATCGAATCCTTTGGAATTACCATCAACCATGTAAATTATTTAATTTTTGCAAAATGTGTTTAAAAGTGCTACGTTTTATGGTATTTGGTTGGTCCAGCAGTACTTTAGGGTAAACAAAACCGTTTTTAAATATTGCTGCGGAGATGCAAACGGACGGTTAAGTTCGAATTCCGCTGTCGAAGTTCGAAAGCTCTCTGGAAGCGGGGATTGGAATGATGTCAACTTCCAATGGAATTGTCAGAGCGTTCTAGAGATTTCCGATGGGGAACTTCCAACGGCGAACGTTCGAGAAGGTGGACCGAGAGCTATATAAGCGTGAACACTCGCCCTCGACAGACATTCAGTTTGTGGTATCGAATAGCGTGTGACAAGTCAGTGTGATCAAACAGTGCGAAAATAAAAGCTCTCAATAAAGGTTTTGTTTGTGTAATAAAGTTTAAAGTGGATTGTATTGGATAATAAATAAAAGTGGTGAAGCTACACAGATAATTGATCTGTGGTGAAAGAAATAAAAGTGTGTGTGTGTGTGTGTCTATTCGGATAAGAAGGACAATTGTAGTTTATCGCAATCCAGTGGTGCGAACCCTATTTGGTGTGGGGATAGAATAAATTCGTAACAATATCTATTGGATATTTTAAGGGAATCCTTGGCCCCATCAAAAAAGGTGTTCGTAATCCCAACTATAGTAAAGTTGACGTCGTGCTTGCGTTTTTTTGCGGAAGGAGGTTACCAAAAAGGAGTTGGAAAAGAGCACGATATAAGCTTAGCTCAGTCGTCGTTTTCATTAGTACTTAGTGAGGTGCTAAGAATATTGGAAGATAAGCTGTGTCCAATATGGATAAAAATGAATACGACACATGAACAGACAAGAACTACAAAACTGAGTTTTTTCGAAAAGTTTGGTATTCCTGGTGTATTAGGATGTGTAGATTGGACACACGTGTCACTAAATTCCCCTCCAAGGAATAAACATTGTTTCTATAACAGAAAGGGAGTTAACACCATCGGCCGAAGTCAAAGGCAAGGTCGAAACAGCATAGCGAATGGGATTCGCTGTGTTATCATTTTGAACGGTTCCCATCATCTCGCCTGTTCCCACACGAAATACATTGACGCAAGTGCACCGAGATCATGTTCGCATTGGCTGATGAAATCGGATGCACGCGTTGCGACCAGCCTGGGAACTTGCACTGAGCGGATGCGTGTGTTCCCACGAAAAAGTCTACGTTGCTGTTTCGGCGTGAGCGATGAGCTTACCTACGAATAGCAGGTTAGCCGATAAGTTAGTTCTAAGGAAGCGGTGGATCAGAACGCTTGCGATCAATAAATCTCTATTCCAAAAATGGCGAGGTTGCTTGCATTGAGTAAAGTTAGTAAGTCGAACGGTTGGGGAGAAGCCCTGCTTCTCCGTTCGCTATTTTTTTAGGATCCCCTTCAGGGAATCCTTTAACTAGGGATTCTACAGCTTAAATGTTTTGCTCGTAAATAACTCTGTGCTTTATATAAAACTTGGCTTAAGTGCCATACATATTCCGCAGGTTTGCGTCTAGTGAAGCCGTTGGCAATATCTGGATATTTCTCCATCCAACTTACTATAGCTTCACTTTGTCTTGTATTGGTTGCATTCGACCAATAAATGTACCTATATAATTATTTTTGCCAAAATTCAAAGATACTTATACATTTTCTTGGTCTTCCCTCCTTTTTTCTTTGTTTTCCCTTGAAAAATTACGGGGAAAAAGTTCGAGGGAAATGTCGTTAGAATTTCCATCGGAAACTTATTCGCAATAAGAAGAGAACTTTTTCCTTTTCCTTTCGAACATTGTTCACAATACCAGGTTTCCCCATGAGAGAAAAAGTTCGGGTCTTGCTTTAACCTGGGATACACACCCCAAATTTGGAGAGAGGTCAATCTCGTCTTCATCCCCAAGATTGGGAAACCAAGCGAGCAACCTAAATCCTATCGCCCTATCAGTTTGACTTCGTTCTTTTTAAAAACAATGGAGAAACTGATAGAGCTCCATATTAGAGGTATCCTGGAAAACCAGATACCTCTGCATCCCAACCAGTATGCATATCGCAAAGAGCGATCTACCGATATGGCACTACACCACTTGGTGACGCACATTGAAAATAGTTTCATACAAAAGGAGATCGCAATCTGCGCCTACCCCGATATAGAGGGAGCTTTCGATAATACTGGCTATGATTCGATAACCACTGCACTATCCTGCAGGGGTGTAGACCATCCCATTAATCACTGGATCAGGGCGATGCTAAATAGCCGTATTATATCAGTCACATGCGGAGAGGTCTCAGTGACAGTATCGGCGGTTAGAGGATGCCCACAAGGGGGAGTCCTCTCACCACTGCTTTGGTCGATAGTCATCGACGATCTACTACGCAAGCTAACCACTCGGGGCTATGAGGTCATCGGATATGCTGATGACCTAGCAGTCATTGTTACGGGCAAGTGCGAGATTACTGCCTGTGAGCGCATGCAGCTTGCGCTCCAATTTATCTCTGACTGGTGTGTCAGAGAGGGTTTATCTATTAACCCAAATAAGACGACCTTAGTCCCATTTACAAAGAGGAGAAAGGTACAACCCTGCTCAATCTTACTAAATGGCACACGCATAGGATTTTCAGAGGAAGTAAAGTATCTAGGTATTGACCTAGACCGTAGACTCAACTGGAACTCCAATATGAGAAATAAACTCATGAAAGCGACTAAGGCCATGTGGGCCTGTCGACGCACCTACGGTAAAACCTGGGGACTTAAACCTAAGGTAGTCCACTGGCTATATACCGCGATAGTTAGACCTATCGGTAGTCAAAAGTTGAGCAAAATACTACAATTGCTAAGCTTCAACGCCTTCAGAGACCAGAGTGTCTCGGCATCACAGGCGCTATGCCAACCTGCCCCACGGCAGCCCAAGAAGCACTCATTGGACTCACTCCACTGCACCTTTTTATCAAAAAGGTGGCATTACGCAGTGCAATCATAATCCTCGGCTCGGGAACAAATATGCCATGTAGACCCGCAGGCCACATGTCCATATAACAACACCTTCCCGAGCTGGATATGATTACTACAATCTCGGACGCACTGCCACACACCTTCACCTTTGACAAGAGATTTGAGATACTGATGCCAAACCGCTCAGCATGGGAAAACAGTGATCCCCTGCTAAATGTCAAAGGCCTTAGGTGGTACATGGATGGCTCCAAGATGGCTTCCGGCGTTGGCGCCGGCATCTTTGGACCAAAACGCAAAATCTCGAAGGCACTGGGAATAAGTCCCAGCATCTTCCAAGCAGAGCTGCATGCCATCCTAACATGCGTAAATCTAAATCTTGAGACTGGCATCAGAGGAGTAACCATCAACATACTCTCTGATAGCTAAGCAGCGCTTAAAGCGCTCGGTTCGTACAGCACGAACTCAAGAACTGTCAAGGAATGCCATGACGCCCTACAAGACCTCGCCAAAAGAAACAATGTTAAACTTTGGTGGGTGCCAGGCCATAAAGGTATCAAGGGCAATGAAATTGCCGACCAACTTGCCAGGAAGGGCTCCAGTGACAAGTATATAGGTCCGGAACCATTCTGCGGCATTCCCGCGTCTAAGATAAATTACTTCTTAGATAAGTGGGAAAAAGTACACCTGTCCTTTTGGAACAGCGTTCGGGGACTCTGTCAATCTTAACGACTTATACGACCCCTGAACAAGCACCCTATTGACATACTCAAACTCAATAGGATGGATATCAGAAGACTAGTCAGCTATCTAACGGGACACTGCGGTCTGAGATATCACTTAAACAAAATTAGCCTCTCGTCTGAAACTGAGTGTCGGCTCTGTCTTGAGGACGATGAGACGGCAGAACATGTAACTTGTTGTCGTTTTTAGGGTTCCGTACCCAAAGGTAAAACGGACCCCTATTACTAAGACTTCGCTGTCCGTCCGTCCGTCTGTCACCAGGCTGTATCTCATGAACCGTGATAGTTAGAGAGTTGAAATACATCACAGATGATGTATTTCTGTTGCCGCTACCACGACAAATACTAAAAACAGAACAAAATGAATATTTAAGGGGGGCTCCCATACAACAGACATGATTTTCATCCAAAAAATCCCCTTGGTCTCCATACTGAACTAAGGTTAGTCGACAATATCCCACAACGGTTTGCCGTTGACAGCCGTCGTGCGCGGACGTACACACGTGTGATAGCCGCAAAAAAAAAAAAAAAAAAAAAAAAAAAGCGTGAAAACGGGGAAAACAAAACAAACAAATCAGAAAAACAAACCCGGTTGTGTTGTGCTGCGTGAACTAAAACAAAAACCAAAAGAAAAACAAATACAAAAAAAAATTCAGTGCAGTGCAGTGCAGATAACACGCGTTAATCGGGCAGTCCATCCACCTCCTTCCCTCTTCGGCGGGTGTTGGCACTCATTACGCCAACTGAGTGAGTGCTAATACCAGTAACACATAGCGGGTCGTGAGTGTTGATTCTTGTTGGTGAAGCGAAACTTACTACTGTAAGGGCATAACACCTACGGTAGTTCGTTTTTGCATTGCCAACGTCGGATCTTCACTTCACGGCTCTGCTTAGTTGGTGTTGCGTCCGTCAATGTTTTGCGTATTGTACTGATGGGGGAATTCAGTATTCATTCCTCTAACATCCGTGGATTAAGGAAGAATTTCTTTGCCACGTATGCCCATGTCTCTCTCCTCAAACCGGCTGTTTTGGCACTTTGTGAAACACAGGTTGATGAAAAGTCTGATCCTTCGGATTTTAGTCTTCCTGGATATAGCTTAGTGCCATTATTCGTTTCTCACCGCGGTCTCGCCATCTATGTTCGTAGTGATATCGCTTACCAGCTGCTTCCGCAGTATAGCCAAACATCCACCTCGGAATTTCATTTCTTATGGCTAAAATTCACTCTTCGTAAGCACACAATTCACTGCTGTTTTCTTTACAGAAGCCCAAACCTGGACAGAAGTATCACGTTCGACGCGTTTGATGCACTGTCCGACTCCATTCAAAGAATTGTTTCCCGGTCTCCTCGCACTGAAATCGTTATTGCGGGCGATTTCAATGTTCACAATTCTCAGTGGCTTCGACATTCTGGACAGACAACACCCGAAGGAAGGTATGTCGAAATTTTCGCTGAGTTGAACCAATTAACTCAGCTTGTGAATGAGCCATCCCGTATCCCGGATATTGTCAGTCATACCGCCAATACCCTGGACTTGTTTCTTACCTCTCAACCTGATAAATACACCTTGGATGTATTATCTCTTCTAGGCTGGTCTGATCACTGTGTCATATCAGCTAAATTCCCATACTCACTCCACTCAGTTAAAGAAAAAGCTCCCAAAAGAATAATATGGGAATATAAGAAAGCTAATTGGTGCGGCCTTAACAACTTCTTTCGGAGCTTTAACTGGTCGTTGTGCTTCCTCGACAACGACGTGGACGCCGCGGCTGATATGATTACAAACATTATCAACACTGGCATAAACAATTTTATCCCTAATAGGGTAAAAAGTCTAAAGCCGGTAGATAATGCGTGGTTTGACTTGAGCTGCAAAGAGGTTATCAGGTTGAGAGAGATAAGTTTTCGGAATTATAAGGCAAACACCACTGAGGAAAACCGAAAAAGATATATACAAGACAGAAATGACTGCAACTCCCACATACGACGAGCCAAATTTTTACACGACCAAAAACTGAGGCGTAAAATCCTACAATGTCCCAAGGGTAGCAGAAGTTTTTGGTCTTTCGTTAAAAACATCAAAAACTCCGTATCGTCGTCTATACCTACGCTCATTCACAATGGCATTCCAGCTGTCAAACCCTTAGACAAAGCTAATCTGCTTGCTGCCCACTTCGCAGCGAACTCGCAGCTCCCCAAATCATCTTTGTCACCGCCTGCTCTAGAGTACGTAAATTCCAGCATGGGACAAATTCATTTCCGTACTCGTGCAGTTGCAAGGGTTCTTAAAGAACTTGACATACTCAAATCCGCTGGTCCAGATGGTATTTCCCCAATAATTCTGAAGAGGTGTTCTTCTACGCTGGCAAAACCACTGCGTAAGCTTTTTCACCTTTCCTACTCTTCTGGGCTCTACCCGAGTAGGTGGAAAACAGCATTTGTCCAGCCCATTCCCAAAAAAGGCGAATCTTCTTCTCTCTCCAATTACCGACCCATTGCACTAACGTCCCTTCTTTCCAAGGCCATGGAAACACTGATAAATCGTCAGTTAATGAAATATCTCGAGTCGCAGAAACTCCTCAATGACCGGCAGTACGGTTTCCGCAGCAACAGATCCACTGGTGATTTGATGGCATATCTCACCGAGAAGTGGAATCATTCGCTCCACCAGGCGGGTGAGAGCAAAGTAGTTGCACTTGATATTTCGAAAGCATTTGACAGAGTCTGGCATGAAGCTCTTTTGTCGAAAATGCGTGCATTCGGGATCGACGACTCTCTTCTTCTATGGATTAGAAGCTACCTTTCGAATCGTTCAATTCAAGTTGTCTTGGACGGATTCAAGTCTGACACTCACTATGTAAATGCTGGTGTTCCCCAGGGCTCCGTTTTGTCTCCGACACTCTTTCTCATTTTTATAAATGATCTCTTGTCTGTTACTTCTAATCCAATTCACTCCTTCGCTGACGACAGTACCCTCAGCTTCTCATATTCGTTCACTTCTTTACGACCCTGCACTTCGGCTGTAAATAGTGAGCGGCAGCGTATGCTAAGCTCATTAAATTCCGACATCGACAGCATCATCCAATGGGGTAAAAACAATAGAGTGGAATTTAATGCTTCTAAAACACAATGCTGTCTTCTGTCGTTAAAGCGTAACACCGACCCATTGCCATTATCCATGAATGGCACTTGTATCTCGGAAGCCGAAAAGCTTTCCATCCTGGGTATGTGCATCAGTGACAACCTTTGTTGGAATGATCACATATTCAGTGTCGCTAAGAATGCCGCGAAATGCCTAGGTTTCCTATACAGATGCAAGAAATTCTTCACACCCACCGATCTGGCTACAATTTACAAGGCGTTCATTCGTCCTAAATTGGAGTTCAACGCTCATGTCTGGTCTGGTGCATCTAAGACCTCATTGCACCTACTAGATAGATTACAAAAACGCGCGATAAAACTGATAGATGACCCCAGCATTACCAAAACACTAGACTCGCTGGAACATCGCAGGAACGTATCCTGCCTTTCATTGTTTTATCGTTACTTTCATCATAAATGCTCTGATGAAATAGCCAGTTGCATTCCGCCCCTTCATAACTTCTCCCGCGATACACGCCTCTCCCGGAATGCGCATGAATTCACCTTGAAGCCCGTTTTCGGTCGTACTGTCAAATATAGAAATTCTTTCTTTAACCGAACCACACGAATGTGGAACGCGCTACCTCGTTCAGTCTTCCCCCCTCAATACAATATGCAGACATTTAAGACCAATGTCAATAGGCAGCTCCTCTCCCTCTCCCTGTTACCTTCTGCTCGCACAACGTCCGTCGTTATAAGGCCTTAGCCTTGAGTGCGCGTACGACTCTAAAAAAAAAAAAAAAAAAAAAAAAAAAAAAAACCAGTAGCAAACTTCCCGGTTTTGATCCCTTTTGTGTCTTTGATGAATTAATCCTAGCTGCAAACCTTGTTCCCATATTTCCCATTATTGTTATTCACCTTTTCACATCGTTGCTGTCAAGTAAGATAATTGATTTGAATTCAATGGACACTTTGATGATCAACTATCTCATCATGGAGATTTTTGATTATCAAAGTAATATGCCCATAACCTGCCTGCAACCAAGATATGTCATCATACAAAAAATGTGATTTAATGTGATGACTGATGAGGTAACATACATACATAGTCTCTTTCATATTTATATATACAGATGGTACGGAACCCTTCGTGCGCGAGCCGGTTTTTTTTTTTTTCTTTCTTGGATTAGGTGACTCATAAATTGAGGCGAGAGAAAAGACACTGAGACAATGGTGTCGCGGCAACCATGAGGAACAATTGTTTTCACGTTCCTTTGTCAATGAAATGGTCACAAAAGGATATTCCATGAAGAGAGAATCCAATTGTTACCAGTCAGACTGCGTGACAGGAGAATCGCTGTTTACTTCCTTATTCTAGAATTCTGTCTTACATCGTTCTACGCTCATACATGCCTCTTCAGTAGTCTTGCAATTCATTGTAATGGGTGTCCGAAAGTCAAGGGGGAGGGAGCGAGCAAACAGAGCAAAGAAGTTGATCGCGTTTAACATGGTAAACGCCAGCTTCGATTTCTGTCCCTGCTCAATCCAAGTTGACACATAGCCTCCGCGTGCCCCCTCATGAATAGCTACCCTGACACCCGCCAGGTAGTGAACCAATATGTGCAGCGATCCAACCCCTTGTTCCTGGGGAAAGAGGAACCTGGCCCTCCAGGTTGGGGGTTGTGCTTAGGCGTAACATCCCTATTACGTAAAAACCTACTTGTTCCGAAACGACAACAAGCCTCGGATACGGTCGGATATAAAGCTGACGACCCCTGCAAATGACTAACGGACTTGAGAGTCTGCACCTGGAATATGAGGTCCCTTAACAGACCGGGTGCAGGCGATCAATTGGAGCAAACCCTCAACTGCTATAAAGCAGATATAACCGCACTCCAAGAAGTGCGATGGGATGGACCAAGCAAATGACGGATGAAAAACTGCGACATCTACTACGGGATCTGCTACAAGGAGAACAAACAGCGCCTATTCGGGTGCGGATTCGTTATTCGAGGAAGACTTCGACAAAAAATCTTAAGTTTCCGAGACATAAGCGAATGCCTCATAACAATCCGCATCAAAGCTAAATTTGGAAACATTAGCTTTCACGCCCCAATGCAAGAAAAGGACGATGGATTCAAAGAAGAACCCTACGATCTCTTAGACAGAACATATGCCCAATGCCCCAGCTACGACACAAAAATAGTTCTAGGAGATTTTAATGCAAAACTGGGCAAAGAGGACATATTTGAGTCGATCATAGGAAAGCATAGCCTCCATAACACCACATCCGACAACGGATTTAGGCTAATCGATTTCCTAGCGGGGCGTAACCTCCTTGTAGCAAGCACGCGATTCCCCCATCTCAACATCCCCAAGGGTACCTGGCGGTCTTTTGATCAATCGACCACTAACCAGATTGATCACATTGTGATCGACGCCAGACACTCCTCCTGTATTCTCGACGTACGAACCTTCCGAGGGGCCAACATCGACTCGGACCACTACCTTGTTGTAGCCAAGGTACGAATGAGGATATCAAAAATGCTTAGGAGTCGAGTAGGACTACGTAAGTTTGACGTCGGAAAGCTACAATCGCAAGAGACTGCCAGAATCTTTGCTGATCGTGTCTCCTCCAAGCTCTCGCTCATTGCCAGAGCGCCGTCAGAGACGCTGCCCCAGAGGTGCTGGGTTTCAAACCGCCGCCACCTAGAAACTCCTGGTTCAATGAACAATGCGAACAAACCCATGCAGCAAAACAAGGGGCATATAAAGCCACGCTACAACGACGGACGAGAGCTGCTCGCGAAATCTATGAGCAAAAGTGAAGAGAGGAACACGCTTTTCAGAAGAAAGAAAAGAGAGCACGGAAAGCGTGAGATCGAAGAGATGGAGAGATGCTTCCGCAGGAATGACGCCCGTAAGTTTTACAATAAGGTAAAACGAACATGCCATGGCTACAAAGCCAGAGCGGTGGCCTGCAGGGATGAAAATGGAGAACTGGTAGTAGAGTCGCAGTCGATGCTGAGAATTTGGAAAGACCACTTCTGCAGACTGTATAACGGCGATGATAGACAAGATACCGCTGTCAGGCAGAACGAGCCATTCGTAATGGACGACAATGTAACAGAATTCAGTCCACCCGACCTAGACGAAGTCAAAATAGCGATATCAAGACTTAAGTCTAATAAAGCCGCGGGCGCAGACGGCCTGTCTGCCGAGCTTCTTAAGGCGGCTGGAGATGAGCTGGTAAGGTGCATACACTATCTTATTTGCAAGGTATGGTCCGAGGAAAGCATGCCCGACGAATGGAATCTCAGCATCGTTTGCCGGTCCATAAGAATGGAGACCCCTATAACTGCACCAACTATAGGGGAATAAGTCTCCTTAACATCGCATATAAGATCTTCTCTGCCGTATTGTGTGAACGCATGAAACCGTTTGTGGATAACCTGATCGGCTCTTATCAGTGTGGTTTCAGGCCAGGTAAATCCACAATTATTTACGCTACGGCAGATCTTGGAGAGACCTAGGAATACCAAATCGACACTCACCACCTCTTCGTCGATTTCAAAGCTGCACGTTGACGATGGAAAATTGCCACTTGGAAAACGTTGATTCAATATCCAGTCAATTGTTTGCTTGATAAAGCTGGTAATTTCCATAATACTTATGTATAGGCGAGCCTGAAACAAACAGTATAAAAAATTGTTTCCAGTACAGACGGATCGTCGAGATCGTCAAAGGTGTCACGGAGCACCTGGTTTTGTACCCTTGTGTACCCTTCAACGGCCAAGTCACACAACATTAACTATAATAATAAAGAAATCGCAGTAATGAACCTATCTTTCACATATTGCAAATCCATCAAATCCATTCAATGAATTTGGAGAAATGCATTTGTTTTTAGGTTGGTAGGACTATCCTTACAGCTCATAGTAGTGCGAAATTCCTACTCACGAAAAACGCCTCCCGTAAAATGTAAAAACTCAGATTTGACGGACGGACTGCATGTTGACGACCTCCGCAAACGCATAAAAGGACTGGTGTATCGGTTCTGCAGATGGCAAAGGACTAACAAAGGCCTCGTAGGGGTAGCCTCTATCCTCTTCTGCTAAAAAGCGAGAAGAGTCATTGCAGACGAACATCTTGCGGCACTGGTAGTTAGTCCCATCCCCACCTCGTGGTGCCATCTGGAGATTTCCTATGGAAATTACAGACGGGGACGGGTAAATGGCGAATTTCCTGCGGCAAAAAACAGGATTAGTCGGTTGGGCTACGGCCTAGTAAGCCGTAACCGTAAAAAACCGACGGTGGTGGCTTGAAACCGAGTACATCTGAGGCGGCCTCTCTAATGGCGTTCTGACAACGACTCCATTGCTGTTCTATGGTTTCTGCAGATTGCATCGGGACTTGAGAGAGCTTGAGGGAGACTTGATCGACGAAGTTCCTGGCGGTCTCCTGCGATTGCAGCTTTCCGACGTTAAATTTTGGTGTTCTTACTCGACTCCGTTGATTCCGAGAAATTCGCATCCGTACCTTGGCTGCAGCAAGGTAATGATCCGAGTCGATGTTGGCTCCTCGAAAGGTTCGATTGATCGAAAGACCGCCAGGTCCCCTTATGGATGTTGAGGTGTGGGAATTGTGTACTTGCTACTACCAGATTATGTCCCGCCATAAAGTCCACTAGCCTTAGTCCGTTTTCTGACGTGGTGTTGTGTAGGCTGTGCTTTTCAATGACCCGTTCAAAGATATTTTCCTTACCCAGCTTCGCATTGAAATCTCCTAGAACGATTTTGGTGTCATAGCTGGGGCATTGCGCATACGTTCTGCCTAGGAGATCATAGAAGTCGTCTTCATGTCGGTCATCTTTTTCCTCTGGAAGCTTAAGACTTTTTTCCTGAGTCTGCCTCGAACAACAAATCCGCATCCGAATAAGCGTTGTTTGTTTTCTCTGTAGCAGTTTCCGTAGTCGATATCACAGTTTTTCATCTGCTTTTTGCCTGGCCCATCCCATCGCACTTTTTGGAGCGCGGTAATGTCTGCCTTATAGCAGTCCAAAAAGTTGACCAGTTGTTCGGCTGCACCTGGTCTGTTGAGGGACCTAACGTTCCAGGTGCAGATCCGAAATTCGTTTCCTTTTTGACGTTTGTGGGCGTCGTCAACATGTAATCCGTCCGTATCCGAGGCTATTGGTTGTTTTTGAACAAAATTTTTATTGTACGCGATAGGGATGTTAGCCCTAAGCGCAACCCCCAACCTGGAGGGCCAGGTTCCTCTTTCCCCAGGAACAAGGGGTCGGGTCGCTGCGCACATTGGTTCAGTACCTGACGGGTGCCAGTATAGCTATCCAGGGGAGGCCACGCGGAGGCTGTGTGTCAACTTGGATTGAGCAGGGACAGAGATCGAAGCTGGCGTTTGCCAAGTTAAACGCGATCAACATCTTTGCTCTGTTTTCTCGCTCTCTTCTCCCCTCCAAGCCACTGATGCTCTTAAAATATTTAATGCCAGCTGTCACGCTGTCTGTTTTCCATTCCTTACCGCATAAATACGGAAAACGAAAATCTTGCGTAGATGTCGGAAAACTCTTTAGGAATTCTGCGAAAAATGTGTTCCAAGAGCGTCATCCTACGCAGGATACATTCCCGTACGGTACGTTTGTACTTACTACCACCTCGCATCCGTATACGAACACTATTTGCTTGATTTATTCATAAATGAATGAAAGATTTGTGAGACATTTATCGCTGTTTCCATTTGGCCATTTATTAGGCAATTTCGTTCCCATTAGTACTGCCCTCGTCCGTCTCGAGGGGGCTTTCCACAACGACTAGTGAGCGGTGACACCATGGATATAAAAATACAATTTTATTGTGCAATTTAATTTTATTATGAATATTATGAGCACATGGGAATGCCCGAAACAGATTGAAGAGTTTTCTTGTTTTGTTTTTAATTCTAGTAGGTTCAATGTGAAGTGTACAACGTAACTAGTCAGTATCTGAAGATGATGGATATGCACTCTTTAGCCAACTCCCAAAAACAGAGCACCAAATCCCTAATTGTCCCAAGAACAAGGCGGTAATAACCAGAAAGTTAACGAATGTGTCAGAGCTCTAAAGCTAAAGCGAAAGCCTACAGGCAGTGGAGTCATCTTCGATGTTGAGGATATAAAAACGACGCCCTGAGTCAGATTACACCCGTTTACCAAATTGACGTTAGGAGTATAAAACACTTTTTATATTTTATAGTTATGTATGTATGTATGTTGGCGTTACAGTCCATGAAGGACCTGAGCCAAGCTTCTCTCAATCACCCGTGTTGTGTGTGATTTCTTTTTCCCATAGGTGAAAGGGACCTACAGTTTTTGCCGGTTCCGAACGGCGAATTTCGAGAAGCTTTTCATGACAATTTTACTACAGGGGGTTTTGTCAGAACCCCGCTGAGGAGAAACACCGTGAAAAACACGTTCGATGACATGGCTGTGTCGGGATTCGAGCCCGTGTCATCGGCGTCAGAGGCCAAAACACTACCCACTGCGCCACGGTGCTCTCTTATAGTTATACGCGCACTCAAAAGTCTAAGGCCTTATAACGCCAGCGAGACGTTGTGCGAGCAGAAGGTAACAGGGAGAGGGAGAGGAGGTGCCTATTGACATTGGTCTTAAATATCAACATGTTGTATTGAGTGGGGAAGACCGAACGAGGTAGAGCCTTCTACATTCATGTGGTTCGGTTGAAGGAAGAATCTCTATATTTGGCAGTACAACCGAGAATGGGCTTCAAAGTGAAATAGTGAGCATTCCGGGATAGACGTGTATTGCGGAAGAAGTTTTGAAGGGGCGGAATGCAACTGGCTATTTCATCAGAGCACTTATGATAAAGGTAACGATAAAACAATGAAAGGCAGAAGACATTCCTGCCATGGTCCAGCGAGTGTAATGAATTTGTGATTCTGCGATCTTGTATTCTGTCCAGTAAGTGCAGTGAGGTTTTGGATGCGTCAGAGCAGACATGAGCGTTGAACTCCAACTTAGGACGAATGAGTGCCTTATAAACTGTATCCAGATCGGTGGGTGCGAAGAATTTCTTGCTTCTGTATAGGAAACCTAGGCATTTCGTTGGTTCCAACAAAGGTTATCACTGATGCAGATGTATGTATGTATGTTGGCGTTACAGCCCATGAAGGACCTAAGCCGAGCTTCTCTCAAAACAGCGGTATCTTGTCTATCATCGCCGTTATACAGTCTGCAGAAGAGGTCTTTCCAAATCCTCAGCATCGACTGCGACTCTACTACCAATTCTCCATTTTCATCCCTGCAGGCCGCCGCTCTGGCTTTGTAGCCATGGCATGTTCGTTTTTCCTTATTGTAAAACTTACGGGCGTCATTCCTGCGGAAGCATCTCTCCATCATCCTTGATCTCACGCTTTCCGTGCTCTCTCTTCTTTCTTCTGAAAAGCGTGTGTTCCTCTCTTCTCTTCTGCTCATAGATTTCGTGAGCAGCTCTCGTCCGTCGTTGCAGCATGGCTTTATATGCTTCTTGTTTTGCTGCATGGGCTTGTTCGCTTTGTTCATCGAACCAGAGGCTTCTAGGTGGTGGCGATTTGAAACCCAGCACCTCTGAGGCAGCGTCTCTGACGGCGCTCTGTCAAAGCGCCCATTCCTGCTCTATGGTTTGTGCTGCTGTGGGCGGATTTTGAGAGAGCTTGGAGAAGACACGATCGGCAAAGATTCTGGCAGTCTCTTTCGATTGCAGCTTTTCGACGTCAAACTTACGTAGTTCTACTCGACTCCTAAGCATTCTTGATATCCTCATGCGTTCCTTGGCTACAACAAGGTAGTGGTCCGAGTCGATGTTGGCCCCTCGGAAGGTTCGTACGGCGAGAATACTGGAGGAGTGTCTGGCGTCGATCGCAATGTGATCAATCTGGTTGGTGGTCGATTAATCAAAAGATCGCCAGGTACCTTTGTGGATGTTGATATGGGGCAATCGCGTGCTTGCTACAAGGAGGTTACGTCCCGCTAGGAAATCGATTAGCGTAAGTTGAACGCGACTAAAGCAGGCAAAATTCGGAATATCCAAAACTACCTTTAACTGTGGATCCTTTTATAAAGGAAACAATTTAACTTGAGCTGTCTTTGTCGAGAGGATTACTCACTCGCCAAGAGTCTTAGACCAATATTTCTAACATCCTTTTTGCTGAACTGAAAAGCATGGAGAGAATAATAGAGCTGCATGTGCGCAAGGCTGCCCTTCGAATGCATCCTCTTTCGGAGATCCAACATGCTTATCAACGCCGAAAATCCTGCGAGACTGCGCTTCGAAACCTAGTTGGGAAGATAGAATGCGCACTCGAAAGGAAAGAGTACGCGCTGGGCATTTTCGTCGACATTGAGGGAGCTTTTGAAAACGCGTCTTTTGACAGCATTGGTAACGCTGCTAGACGGCATGGCATAGATGCACTGGGTTTGTGGATCAAAGCAATGCTCGTGCACAGGACATTGATCGCTAATGCAGGTTTCGGACATTGTCTCAAATCTGGCGTAAACAGAGGCTGCCCGCAAGCTGGCGTCCTGTCTCCGCTGCTGTGGTGCATGGTGGTCGACTCTCTGCTCGATGTTCTCAATGTCTCTATCTATCTATGTCCAGACCTATGCGGATGATGTCGCCGTTCTCTCTGTCGACTCATGTTTAGTGAATGCCTCTCTCAAAACACAGGCGACGCTAAATGTGATCGATGAGTGGTGCATGAGCAATGGACTGTCAGTTAATCCTCCCACTATTGATGTAGTTCTCATCACGAGAAGGAGGAAAAAATACTGACATGAATCAGCTGGTGCTGTAAGGCATTCCTATCCCAGGAAGCTAAGTACCTGGGAGTTATCTTTGACAGTAAGTTTCTTTGGCCAAAGCATGTTGAGTCAAAAACCCCTAAAGCACAGTTGGCGTTCTGGCAATGCAAGGGTGCCTTTGGCAAAATATGGGGTTTATCGCCGGCAAAGGTTCTCTGGATCTATACGGCAATGATAAGACCGATAATCTCATATGTATGCATCTCGGCTGTCCGGTGGAACAGATACGTAGTAGCCTTTTTCACCAAACTCCAAAATACAGTTTGTCCCAGCTGTACGGGGACTTTATTAAGCACACCGAGCGCTGCTCTAGATGCTTTGATGAATCTTCCACCTCTTGATGTATTTATTAGAGGGTGTGCACTAAAAGCTATGTCTCGTCTCAAGAGAAATGGCTGTTGGTACAACTTATTGGAATGACAGTGCGCTTGCGAGGGAAATATCCTGCTTTGCGAAGACTCTGTCCACATACTGAACATAGAACGGATTGTCTTCGCAAAGCTGTGTCCAACATTTTAATCAGCACCAAGTTAGTGTATGAACTAAACTTACTAAGGCCTGTCTAGGTCCCAGGTCATTCTGGGATCCCAGGAAATGAGACCTCTGATGAACTCGCCAGAATGGGCTCAGAGGAGAGTTTCTCAGGACCTGGACCTGCCCTAGGCCTACCTGCTCCCATGGTCAGTTCCCACATCAACGATTGGGTCTTTAATGCACAGAATCGTAGATGGAGGAGTAAAACTTTGGGTGACAGAGTTACCACGTTCTCGCCTACGCCAGAAATTGTGAAAAAAAAAATCTAAAATTGTACTGAAAAACTGTCGATTGAAATGTTCTAAGCTAGCAGTCATGGTAGGCATTGAGAAAGGTCATGTTCATGTCAGGTTGACTGAACATTTGAACAAGAAAAGGTTGTCAGTTGAGAAACGTGTCATCGTAGCGATCAGGGATCAGATAATAAATTTTAAGTCCAATTGCCGATAATGCCTTGTGACCACAAATCCCAACAAACAGTCACTTTTTCGGAATGCATCGGCTGCTTTTAATATTCACAGGGATTCTCATTGACCTTAATGAGGCAGTTCTGCTTAATCATTATCCCAATCAACGTGAAATGCGCCTCATCACTGAAGACGATTTTTGATTAAGATTCTTCTTCTTCTTAATGGGCGCTACAGTTCGGGGTGAACCTGGGCCTCAATCAACATGCCCCTCCAACTAGCACGATCTTTTGCTAGCATTTTCCATTGCCGCACACCCAGTTGGCTGAGGTCCCCTTCCACCTGTGTGCACCATCTTAAGTGCGGCCGTCCTTTGCTTCTTCGTCCCTCTGGGTTGGATTCAAAGACTCTCCGGGCTGGAGCTGTGGTGTCCATTCGCTCTACATGGCGCAGCCATCTTAGGCGTTGAATCCGTAGACGTCTGACTAGACTCATGTCGCTGTACAGCCTGTAGAGTTCATGGTTGAATCTTTTCCTCCATCCCCCGTCTGCGTTTATATGCCCGAAAATCACGCGCAAAATCTTTCTCTCGAACCGACCAAGGGCCTCCTCATCCGCTTTTGATAGTGTCCATGCTTCTGCGCCGTACAACAGGACCGGGATGATAAGGGTCTTATATAGAGTCAACTTTGTCGTTCGGGAGAGGGCTCTATTACTCAGTTGCCTCCTGAGCCCAAAGAAATAATGATTGGCAAGAGTGATTCTGCGTTTGATTTCGGAACTGATGTCGTTGTTCCAGGTCACTGCGGAGCCAAGACAGACGAAATCCTTAACTACCTCGAACTTATATCTGCCAATACATTCGTTCTGGCCAAGACGTCGGTAGTGAGCGTCCTTTTTTGATGACAGCATATATTTAGTTTCGCCCTCGTTTACCGCCAACCCAATTTTCGCCGCTTCCATCTCAATACTCGCAAACGCCTCATTGTTATCTCGCTGTGATCTACCTATTATGTGAATATCGTCGGCGTATGCAAGGAGTTGCGAGGATTTGAAATAGATTGTGCCGACACGACAGCACATCGCCCTGCCTAAATCCTTTTTTGACATCAAAACTATCGGTAAGGCGTTCACCGAATCGAATGGAGCAGCGGGCATTCTCCAAAGTCATTCTGCACAGTCTGACGAGTTTAGCAGGTAAGTCAAAGGTAGACATAGCGTTGTATAGCTCGTCTCTAATTACGCTGTCGTATGCGGGTTTGAAGTCGACAAATAGGTGGTGAGTGTCGACTTGAAATTCATTGGTTTTTTTTCAGGATCTGCTGTAGTGTTAAGATTTGGTCGATGGTGGACTTCCCTGGCCTGAATCCGCACTGATAAGGACGTATGAGCTTATTTACAAAAGGCTTCAGGCGTTCACACAAAACGGCAGAGAAGATTTTGTAGGCGATGTTATGGAGACTTATTCCTTTATAGTTGGCGCAATCAGAGAGGTTTCCTTTCTTGTGAATCGGGCATACGATGCTGAGACTCCATTCCTCGGGCATGCTTTCCTCTGACCGTATCTTACAGATGAGCTGGTGCATGCTCCTAACCAGGTCATCCCCAGCTGCCCTGAAGAGCTCAGCAGGCAGTCCGTTTGCACCAGCAGCTTTATTCGACTTGAGATTGATGAAGATTGATTGAGATTGATTTGATTAACATTGGTCATCAATTATACGGTGCGGTGAGAGCTAATAGACTAACAGCTAATGGATGGTCAGTTGGCTTGAGCTTTATGTTAGTTGAATCTTCTATGAATGTGCTTGCGCATAATTTGCATCAACCTGATCCTTGACATGTACTTTTCTGCAGCTCACTTGGACAATCTTTTATTACAAATAAACCGATGCAAGCTCTCAACCAATTCATTTTCAGCTGAGCTTAATATGTACATATGTATGTAGCTCAGTTATAAGTTCGTCAGCAAGATAGTTGCGGCGCCTTGCACTTCAGCTTCGTCTTCAGTATTTTAACCTCGCCTACGGGTACGGAATTTTATTTCATCTTTGTTCAGAATGAGTCGTTAGTAGTGCCTCACGGCGAAACAATGATTTTGGGATCATGCCTGGGCCATTAGGCTTATGTTCTAACTAACAACTTATCTATGCTCGAACTCGGGGTTATTGGTTGGCCTTGAACAACTTGGTTTTCCACGATAGAAACCATTTATATACTAGACACCATGGAGCCTAGTTTGATTTTTAATGCCTAAACCAGTGGTGTGACGCCAAAAGCTACACACTCGAACTCACCACGTTGCTGCGTGTTCGTTGATTGGAGGCAGTTCAAGGCAGTTTGTTAGCATGTCAATTACCTGATTAAACGCACAAAGCAAACAACCACTGCCCTTAACGAAGGCACTAATCAAATGATTCGTCGTAAGCACCCCATTTACTAATTACATGAACAACTTCACGACCACACAGTCGCGAACTATCTATCTACCTACCCATTCGTATGTAAGTGGGTCAATCGCTACATTTATTAAGTACAACGTCGTCAGTTACTAAACGTCATTGATTGTCGTACATCGCCCTCGTGAGCCATACTCACGCACTATCTTCTCCTGGAATACTACACTAATCTGCCGGATAACAGTTGTAAGCGTTTCATCTTCACATAATACCACCGCGAATGCGAATGAGATAGCCATGGGAACGAATGAATTTTTTATCTTTAGTTTCGCTGTTATTTTCGCTTCCCAATCACGCACAGAAGTTTCCATTAGTCACTGGGTGGCGAGTTTTGCATGTTTTGTGTTTGGAATTATCTCGAAATGGTTATATCTCTCACCCACTCTCGTTCGATAGATATTCACTGTTTTATTTTATTTGAATTTTTTTTTTCTAAATAGAAATGATTATATCACTGTTAATCGCCTACACACTCGGATGCAATCGTACACTGTGAATAGTGGATGGGTGGATGAGATTTGCAGGCATCAATCGATCAGAGCTAGAGGCAAGCATCTATGGAGTGGATACTCAGGTTGAGATTGATATTGTAATTGGTAGTTGGCGGCGTATCGGCTCAGTTACAAATCGTGGCTGGTTAAGTGGTTAGAGGTGTTTGGATCTTGGTGATGCTCGCGGGATTGATTTGAAGATGGAGCTAAATGTGACAGTCGTGCGTCTGTGTACAATAGTTTCAGTGGAATCGTATCTATTTTCGTTGCCGAGCAGGTGATATTTCGTCGGTTGATGTCATTTTATTGGCCGTTCATTGTTGTCAAGTATTTTAAGATCAAGGTGAAGCGTTTGAGATCTATTTTATCCAGCATAGTAGGCGATTAGGAAGACTCATAATGAGCGGACGGGAATGGATGGTTTTTGTTTTTTAGATAATGTGCTGTTAGATAATAGTGATTTGTGGTGACTTTATGGGAACGTTGTTTTTTTTTTTATGTAATTGGAGGGCTGGGACCCATAAAGTATTTGTTGTCCTGCCGCTTTTTGTTCAACAGAAAGCAAAAAAGTTTTAGTTTATGACGTTTGAGACCTCTCCACTTGCTTTTCTTCCGAGTGTACAGGGAACTGGCATGTCTTTGCACTTCTGGGTCTGTTATTTCCACATTATATGCTGGGGCAGGATCATCAAAAACGGTTCGAGAAAGTGTATGTCAATCTTTAGCAGCAAAGTTCGTGAATGCAAAAGGACCTGGCCTTGGTTAGCGGAACACTGAATGGGATGCATATTTATAGGCTAGGGATTTTACAGAGAACGAAAAATGTGAAAGTCCTATGACACAAGGATGAGTGAGTGTGGTGGATGTAGCAAAATAATCACTTCAAACTCTGAACTAGGTTAGGTTAGGTATATGGGTGCCCTTTTGACATAAAGTCAAGGCTCACGTAGACTACGTTGAGTCCATTGTGCCCACTTGTTTTGTTTAACCCGTTATTCCCAGTATTCTGTTCAGCCCAATATTACCTACCTCTTCTAGTCCCGAAAGGAAGTATCTTCCCAGGAATATATTCCTTTTTTGGACTAGCGCCGGACATTCGCACAGCATTTGACGAACGGACTCAATTTCCTCTTCGTCCCTGCAGCTTCTGCAAAAGTCATTGTAGGGCTGGCCTAGTCGAGCTGCATGGTAGGATAGCATGCAGTGCCCGGTGAGGGCACCGACTGCCAGTCGAATGTTCCCACGATTGAATTTCAGCAGATTTTCCGTTCTTTTCTTATCATAGACGGGCCAAGTCGATCTCGCCGTTGCGCATGTATCTAAGCGACACCATCGCTTATTGGCTTTCACCAATAGCTCCGTCTGTATCTCCCTGTAGAGCGCACTGAGTGGTGCTTTGGCCTCAGCTGAGATCTGCGCAATATTAGCACCTGATCCCACCCTAACCAGCTCGTCCGCCCTCTCGTTTCCGGAGATATTCATATGACCAGGTACCCAGCAAAGGGTCACCTCATTTACATTGGATATCTCTTCTAACTTCTCCTTGCAGAGTTTGACGAGTTTGGATCTTATCCATGCTGCCTGCAGAGCCTTAATGGCTGCCTGGCTGTCAACATAGATGCTGATCCATTTTCCTGTGATATTCTCTTTGCTGATCAGGTCCGCCGCCTGCTTGATAGCGAAGACCTCAGCTTGGAAACTCTGAAGTAACAAACCATGAGCATTAGCTAGCACGGCAGCTAATGTTCAAGTTCAAGCTTTCAAAAAAAGAATCACTCTCATCTATTAAAAATAAAATTACCTGAAACGATTTAAATCTGAGAGTTGTCTACCCGGGTCACTCTACTTACTTACAAACAAGCCATTCCAGCATGCCCAGTTGTTTCAGGTCCTGTGTCCACGTGTGTTTTCTGTTTTTTATCCTAAATTAGGATTGAGAGCACGTTTCAAAAATTTTGCGATCGACATGTTTTCGCGACACGACATGCTTACTTACTTACTTACTTATCAGGCCTGCGATCCATGGAGGATCTGAGCCTGAGCTATAGCTGCCTTCCATCCTTGACGGTCCCGGGCACGCTGCTTCCAGTTGTCAAGACCAAGATGTCTTACATCCGCGATTACTTGGTCTTTATACCGGAGGTTCGGTCTTCCTCTTCTTCTCGAACCAGGAGGCTCGGAGTCGAATACCCTCTTAGCTGAAGCGTTGATGTCCATGCGCTCGATGTGGCCGAGCCAGTGTAGTCGACGGGTCCTTGCTTTCCGGACTACATCCACATCTTGGTACAGCCCGTAGAGTTCGCGGTTGTGTCTTCTTCTCCATTCACCTTCCTCACAGACAGGACCAAATATCCGGTGCAGAATTTTTCTTTCGAAAGAACCCAAAATCAGCTCCGCTGTCCTGCTTATCGTCCAGCTTTCGGCTCCGTACAGCAAGACTGGCAGAATGAGCGTTTTGTAAAGCATGACTTTGGTCTTTCGAGTGAGGAGTTTTGACCCCAGTTGTTTGGACAAGCCGAAGTAGCAGCGGTTGCCAAGGGCGATTCTACGCCGGATCTCCACTGTGGTGTCATTTGTGGAATTTACGTTTGCCCCGAGGTAGACAAACTCCTTAACTACCTCGAAATTGTAGCTGTCAATTTTTTTTTTTTTTTTTTTTTTTTTTTAATAATTTGCGCGCACTCAAGGTCTAATAACCTTATTATGTCGGTGACACAGTGCGGGCAGAAGGTAGAGAGGAAGAGGAATAGAGGAGATGCCGATGGACATTGATCTTAAATGCTTGCATGTTGCATTGAGGGGGGAAAACCGAATCCGGCAGGGAGTTCCAGATTCGTGTGGTTCGGTTAATGAAAGATTCTCTATATTTGACAGTACGTCCGAAAGCGGGCTTCAGAGTATATTGGTGAGCATTCCTAGAGAGACGTGTATTGCGGGAGAAATGTTGAAGGGGCGGAATGCAACTGGCTATTTCATCAGAGCATTTTTGGTGGTAGTAACGATAAAACAGGGAGAGGCAGGTAACATTCCTGCGGTGTTCCAGCGAGTCTAATGTTTTGGTAATGCTGGAGTCACCTATCAGTTTTATGGCTCGTTTTTGTATTCTGTCTAGTAGGTGCAGTGAGGTCTTGGAAGCACCGGACCAGACATGAGCGTTAAACTCTAATTTGGGGCGAATGAACGCCTTATAGATTGTAGCCAGATCTAAGGGTGAGAAATATTTCTTGCATCTGTATAAGAATCCTAGGCATTTCGCAGCATTCTTGGCGACACTGAATATATGGTCGCTCCAATTAAGATTGTGAGCAACACTCATACCCAGGATGGAAAGCTTTTCAGTTTCTGAGATGCAAGTACCATTCATGGATAATGGCTGCGGGTTATTTATACGCTTTAACGACAAGAGACAGCATTGTGTTTTGGAAGCATTAAATTCCACTCTATTGTTTTTACCCCATTGGATGATGCTGTCGATATCGGAATTTAATGAGCTTAACATACGCTGCCGCTCATTATCTACAACCGAAGTGCAGGGTCGTAAACTGGTGAGCGAATATGAGAAGCTGAGGGTACTGTCGTCAGCGAAGGAGTGAATTGGATTAGAAGTAACAGACAAGAGATCATTTATAAAAATAAGAAAGAGTGTCGGAGACAAAACGGAGCCCTGGGGAACACCGGCATTTACAAAGTGAGTATCAGACTTGAATCCGTCCAAAACAACTTGAATTGAACGATTCGAAAGGTAGCTTCTAATCCATTGAAAGAGAGACTCATCGATCCCAAAAGCACGCATTTTCGACAAAAGGGCTTCATGCCAAACCCTGTCAAATGCTTTCGAAATATCCAGTGCAACAATTTTGCTTTCACCTGCTTGGTGAAGCGAGTGATTCCACTTTTCAGCGAGATATGCCATCATATCACCAGTGGATCTGTTGCTGCGGAAACCGTATTGGCGGTCATTGAGGAGTTTCCGTGATTCAAGATATTTCATAAGCTGACGGTTAATCAGCGTTTCCATGACCTTGGAAAGAAGGGACGTTAGTGCAATGGGTCGGTAGTTGGAGGGAGAAGATGATTCGCCTTTTTTGGGTATAGGCTGGACAAATGCTGTTTTCCACCTACTCGGAAAAAGCCCAGAGGTGTAGGAAAGGTGAAAAAGCTTACGCAGTGGTTTTGCCAGCGTAGAAGAACACCTCTTCAGAACTATTGAGGCAATACCATCTGGACCAGCGGATTTGTGTATGTCGAGGTCTTTAAGAACCCTTGCGACTGTACGAGTGCGGAAGTGGATTAGCCCCATGGTGGAATTGACGCACTCTAGTACAGGCGGAGACAAAGTACAAGCTGGCAGCTGAGAACTGGTTGCGAAATGGGCAGCAAGTAGGTTAGCTTTGTCTAAGGGGGTGACAGCTGGGATGTCATTGTGGATGAGCGTCGGTATAGACGACTTAGTTGAGTTTTTTACGTTTTTTACAAACGACCAGAAACTTTTGCTACCTTTGGGACATTGAAGGATTTTACGCCTTAATTTTTGGTCGGATTGGAACTTAATCCGTCGAATGTGGGAGTTGCAGTCATTTCTGGCTCGTATGTACTTTTCTCGGTTTTCCTCAGAACTGTTTGCCTTGTAGGTCCGAAAACTTAGCTCCCTGAGCCTAATAGCCTCTTTGCAGCTCGAGTCGAACCACGTATTATCCTTAGGCCTGGTGCTTTTAATCTTGCTGGGAATAAAATCTGCCATGCCGATTCGGATGATGTTTACGATAATATCAGTTGCGGCGTCGACGTCGTTGTCGAGGAAGCACAACGACCAGTTAAAGATCCGAAAGAAGTTGTTAAGGCCGCACCAGTTGGCTTTCTCGTATAGCCATAGTGTTCTCTTAGGAGCTTTTTCTTTAACTGGATGGTGGGAGTTCGAGAATTTCGCTGATATCATGCAGTGGTCAGACATGCCTAGGGGTTCCAATACATCGATCGTGTATTTGTCAGGCTGAGAGGTAAGAAACAAGTCCAGCGTGTTGGCGGTATGACCAGCAACATCGGGGATACGTGATGGCTCATTCACAAGTTGAGTTAAGTGATTTAACTCAGCAAAAATTTCAACATACCTTCCTTCGGGTGTTGTCTGTCCAGAATGTCGAAGCCACTGAGAATTGTGTACATTGAAATCGCCCGCTAGAACGATTTCAGTGCGAGGGAACAGGGAAACAATTCTTTGGATGGAATCAGACAGTGCGTCGAATGCATCAAATGTTGCATTCCTGTCTAGATTGGGGCTTCTATAAAGAAAACAGTAGTGGATGGAGTGCTTACGGAATATGAATTTAAGCCATATGAAATTAAATTCCGGGGTGGATGTTTGGCTATACTGTGGAAGTAACTGGTAAGCAATATCACTACGGACATAGATGGCGAGACCACGGCGAGAAACGAATAATGGCACTAAGCTATATCCAGGAAGACTGAAATCCGAAGGATCAGACTTTTCATCGACCTGTGTTTCACAAAGTGCCAAAACAGCCGGTTTGTGGCGAGAGAGATGGATATACGTGGCAAGGAAATTCTTCCGTAACCCACGAATATTGCAGAACTGCACACAGAAATCCCTCATCAATGCAAACTACAAAACATGTACAGATACAAAACCGTTAAAGCAGAGACGCGTGAGTGAAGTTCTATCGCCGGATTTGCAAAAACAAACTACCGTAGGTGTTATGCCCTTACGACAGTAAGATTTGCTCCACCAACAAAGAACAACACACGCGACCCGCTACGCGTCGGTTGCGTTAGCACTCAATCAGTGTGTGTGATGAGAGCGAACACTGTCACGAGAGGGGAAGAGGGACAGGCAGGAGTACGGCCCAGCGCTGGTGCCGACCAGGTGTTCGGTTTTCGGTTCGGCACTTTCACGGTTTTTTTTTTTTTTTTTTTTTTTTTTTTTTGCCCGCACTACACTGCACTACGTTATTTGTTTTTCTTTACGGTTTTTTTTTTTGTTTTGTTCGTTCTTTTGTTTTTCCCTTCCGTGCGTGTGACTCGCGACCGCGCGCGACGGCTGTCAATGGCAAAATGAATTGCCAATTGTCAATTGTTATGTTTTGTCCCAGGTGGTGAGCGACGGATTGGTTTTTGCTTGACAGCATGTATTTCGTTTTGTCCTCATTGATCTTAAGGCCAATTCGTTTCGCCTGTTCTTCAATCGCCGTGAATGCTTCCACAATGCCACGGCGAGAACACGCGATGATGTCGATATCATCCGCGTATCCTAGCAGCTGGATGGACTTGTAAAAGATAGTGCCTTCCCTGTTGACGCCTGCCCGTCGCACTATCTGCTCCAGCACCAGGTTGAAGAAGTCACATGACAGCGCATCTCCTTGCCGAAATCCGGTGCATGTTTCGAATGGTTCCGAGGTCCTAGAACCGAGTTGCATGGTGCATCGCGTGTTTTTTAGCGTGGCGCGACACAACTGGATCAGTTTTACCGGGATCCCGAATTCGGCCATCGCCCCAAACATTGCTTCACGATGAATGCTGTCGTATGCGGCTTTGAAATCGATGAAAAGATGGTGTGTATCGATTTGAAACTCGTTGGTCTTTCCCAGGATTTGTCGAAGTGTGAAAATTTGGTCTATAGTTGATTTGCCGGGCCGGAAGCCGCACTGGTAGCTGCCGATTAGTGCGGTGCAAAATAGTTTTAGACGTTCACACAATACGCTGGACAGGATCTTGTATGCGACACTGAGCAGGGATATACCTCTATAGTTCTTACAAGAAGTAGGATCACCTTTTTTGTGGATGGGGCATATAGAGCTGGTATTCCAGTCGTCGGGCATGCTCTCATCTTCCCAAATTCTGCAGATGATCTGGTGCATGCTCCCTACCAGAACATCGCCGCCAGCATTGAAGAGCTCTGATGGCAAGCCATCTGAGCCTGCGGCCTTGTTGTTCTTCAGCTTCTGAATAGCTGTGCCGACTTCTTCTATGCTGGGTGGGAGGACTACTTCAGCGGCTGGAGCTGCGATTTCCTCAGTCCCTACCACTCTCTCTTGGTCATGCTCGTTAAGCAGCTGCTGGAAGTGCTGCTTAAATACATCCACTATTCCCTGCGGGTCGGTGACAAGATTACCCTCGCAGTTTCGAAGAGCCAGGGTGCCCTTTTTGAAGCCTCCTGCAAGGCCTTTGGCTTTCTTGTAAAAGGCTCGTGTTTTATGTCTTTCCCTAGACTCCTCGATATCCTTGAGCTGGGAGGCTGCGAAGATTCTTTTCTTTTGTCGCAGTAGTTTCTTCTCCTCCCTTCTTCTGGCTCGGTACTCTTCTCGCGCTGCCCTGGTTTTCCTCTGCAGCGCCTTTTGGTACGCCTCGTCGGTTGCTGCCTTTCTCTGCTCACACTCGCCATCATACCACGGGTTTCTTGTCGGGGGTGGTAGGTATCCTAAGGTGGTTTCGGCTACTTCCTGAATGGCTGAGCGGCAATGCAGCCACATATTATTGGCATTTGTGTTCGACGTAGGCATACCGTAGAGTCTTTCGCTCAGCTGCTCCCTGTAGACTCTGGCAACCTCCGGTGTGCTCAGGCGCCCAATGTCGAACCTCCTCCTGATGGGCTGGTGCAGCTTTCTGACATTGGACCATTGGACAGTCGAGCTCTGAATCTTGCTGCTACGAGGAAGTGGTCAGAGTCGACATTTGCCCCTCTGAATGTTCGCACATCCAGGATGTTTGACGCGTGCCTTGCGTCAATGAGCACATGGTCGATTTGGTTGGCGGTTCGACCGTCCGAAGATCGCCAGGTTGCTGTGTGGATTCGCTTGCGAGGGAATCTTGTGCTACTTATCACCGCATTACGAGCTGTCGCAAAGTCAGCGAGTCGGAAGCCGTTATCTGTTGTTGTATCGTGGAGGCTGTGCTTTCCGATCACTCCGCCAAGGGTGTTTTCCCTTCCGACTTTGGCGTTGAAGTCCCCGAGCACGATTTTTACATCGTACTCCGGACAAGCTCCGTAGGCGTTGTCCAGGAGGTCATAGAAGTCCTCCTTGATAGGGTCTTCAGCCTCGTCGGTAGGGGCGTGTGCACATATAAGACTGATGTTATAAAATCTGCGGATCACAGCCAGGCGATCACTTATAGGTTTAAAGTCGATGACCTTCGACCTTAACCGCTTTCCCACTACAGATCCGCATCCCAGTAAGTGCAACCTTTTGTGACAGCTGTAATAAATGTCGCAATTTTTCTTCCTAATCATACCGTTTCCTATCCAGCGTATTTCCTGGACCGCAGTAATATCCGCCTTGTACTGCGTGAGGATTCCTTCTAGTTTATGAGCAGCTCCGGGAGTGTACAGGGTTCTGACATTCCAGGAGCATACTCGCAAATCGTGTTCCTTTTTCGTGCGTTGTCGTCGTCGAGTATCCGTCCGTGTATCCGTGGCATCTTGCTCATTCATAACTTTGGGTTTTTTTACGTGGGCGGATTGTTAGCCCGCCGCACAACCGCCATTCTGGTCGGGGTTTTTTTCGCTGCATACGTTTGTTCACCTCCCAACGGTTGTTGAAGAGGCTATCCAGAGGGCGCCGCGAGGAGGCCGTATGTCAACTTGACCCGGGCATTTAAACAGGGATCGTTGCTGGCATCTCGCCAGGTTGAGAGCAATCAACAACTTTACCCTGTATGTCCGAGCCCATGCCCTCCCGACACGACATGCAGCATACAAAAAAAAAAGGTGGGTTAAAAAAATATATCAAGTGGACTCTCGTGATCGACCAAAACGACATATGAGCTCGGATCGAAGAGAAAATTTTATCTACAATTTCTTTGCGTTGAACTCTACTTCAAAATTTTTGAAACGTGCTCTCAATCCTAATTTAGGATATGGTCGTCAGAGTCGGGACGAGACTCTCCGCGGCTTTTTTTTTTTTTTTTGGTTGCGCCAAACGTATGTGGAATCTTCAAAAGATACCAGTAGCCCGGGCCACCGGCATGTACGATTCGCAAGCCTGAATAATCGATGCCAGGAATACGCGTACGTACTAAACCACACCATGCACCCTTGAACCACTCTCCCCGCGGGACTGCCGTTAGGTATTACTTAGCGGGGCTGGTTTGCACTTTATGCCCTTCTTTCTCTAATGGGTGTTTCCTGTTCGAAGGGACCTGCCGTTTGGTTTTGATTGCTCTCCCCGTTTCTCTCCAGACGCCGGAGTTCCTTCATAATTCCCGCTGCGGTTTCTTCCACAGCCTCCCATATTTCGCTCGATGTCAGCATATGCCTTATAATGTTCTCGGGAGTCGGTGTTTCTCCAATTCTATGTTCGAGATATTTATTTTCTGCCTCGAAATGTGAGCATTGAAAAAATACGTGTTCTGCCTCTTCTCTAGCCTCTCCACAGTTCGCACAGATAGGAGATTCATCGAGGCCAAACCTGTAAAGATAGGCTCGGAAGCAGCCATGTTCGGTTACGAACTGGGTGATATAAAAATCCACTTCTCCGTGATGCCGGTTTATCCAACTTTGTATGTCCGGTATAAGTCGATGGGACCCATCTTCCCTTTGTTGACTGATTCCATCCCTCCTGCCATATTCCAATGCTACGCCGTCTTTCTTCCAGTTTAATATCTCTGACTGAGGCAAGGGGTTCCTGAATTTTGGCGTCGTAGGACCTTTGCAACTCGATGGCCAAGATATCAGCTGGTAGCATTCCAGCAATTACACATATAGCATAATCCGGTACCGTCCGAAAAGTGCTGCACACTCTTAGTGCGGATAGTCGGTTGGTGGAATTTACTCTTCTTGAGTGGGACTTAGTTTTCATCGCCTTTGCCCATATTGGTGCCGCCATTATTTTGGCTAATGCAGCACACACCTGAGCTGCTTTATCGCACTTTATTTGGTGTTCCTTGTAGCTGAGCCTAGCGTCAATCATCACACCTGAGTATCTGATAGACGGTTTGGACGTTATATTTTGATAGCCTACCCTGATGGTGATTGTTTCCCTTTTCTTGCGGCTGCTTACTAGTACTGCTTCTGTTTTGTGATCGGCGAGCTCTAACCTGACTGTTGACATCCAGCGTCTCACTTTTCTGATACATTCGTTCCCTTTGTCCTCTATTCCTTCCAGGTGTTTCGCTGCTACTACGATTGCAATACATCAGCGAAGCCTATGATTTTTGCCTCATTGGGAATTTCTAGCCTCAGAACTCCATCATACATAAGGTTCCACAGAAAAGGACCTAGCAACGATCCTTGTGGTACTCCGCCAGATATGTGGTACTGCACTACCCCGTCGTCGGTATAGTAGAAAAGATATCGTTTCTCGAAATAGCTTTCAATTATTTTGCTAAGGAATTCTGGCACCATCTTTCGCTAAGTGAGTGTACAATTTGTCCCCAGTTTGCTTATTACGGCACCGTATTTCTTTGCGCCCCATGTGCATCTCTTGCCCTGAATAGCTTCTTCCAGAACTGTGGTTACCCTCCGTATAGCATCGATTATAGAACGGGCTTGCCTGAATCCGTACTGTTCGTCTGAAAGCCCCCCGGCCGCATTCATTGCCACGTCGAGTCTGTTGGCTATCATTTTCTCCAGTATCTTACCCATTGTATCTAATAGGCAAATCGGACGGTATGACGATGGCTCCTCTGGTTGTTTTTTCCCTTTAGGCAGCAGCACCAAGCGTTGTTTCTTCCATTGGTCTGAAAAGACACCTTCGATTAGGCACTTATTGTACATTTCTAGGAATGGTCCCGTGTTTGTTTTAATGGCTAGTTTAAGGGCCTCATTTGGAATGCCATCCAGCCCAGGTGACTTATTGTCCTCGAAATGCTTGCACACCTTTAGGAGTTCAGTTTCCGTAATAGTTTTGACTTCCTGTTCATCCTGGGTTGCTTCTATACGCTCTATCGTTCTTTGCGGTGGAAATAGTCCCGACTCCATATTTTTCATTAGGAGAGGACATGAGGGCGAAGGGGCCCTGATGGTGCCTTTAAGTTTTGCCATGACAGTCCTGTAAGCGGTGCCCCAAGGATTACGTCTGCTTGCTCGCAGAGCTCCTTAAATTTGTTGTTTTTGCTTCTCCTAATGGCCAATTTCAGATCCCTACGTCTATCTCTGTATTGTGCCTGTAGGTTCTGATTAGAGGGCAAACCTCTGGATCGCTGGGACAGTCTTCTCGCTCTATGACACTATGACGTTTTTCGGACCATGGATGCATCGCAAGCCCTCATTACTTGCTTAGTAATATCAGCGGCCGTAGCATTTGCTGTCCCTGACCTTATTGTAGACTCTCTAAAGGTGAAGGTAAATAAGTCTTCATCCAGTGTTTCTATTTTCAAACCCTTTTATTGTGCCTTTTTTAGCGAGGCTCCCTGGTTGGCTCTCCTAGTCTGTATTTCAGAAAGGATAGCCAGGTGGTCACTGTGGGTGTACTGATTGCTTACTCTCCAATTTGCGTCTCTCGTTAGGGAACTCGATACAAATGTGATGTCAACTATGGAACCTATGCCATTTTTGCTAAAGGTGTGCTCGCATCCTGTATTGAGCAGTATTACGTCTAGTGATGACATAGCCTCTAGTAGAGCTTCGCCTCTTCGATTGGTTTGCGTACTGCCCCAATCAGTGGCCCATGCGTTAAAATCTCCAGCTATGATTTTTGGAGTACGGCCTCTGGCATCATCCACGAGCCTATCCAGCATACCCCAAAATTCCTCTAAAGTGCTGGATGGAGGTGCATAACAGCTATAGACGTGTACACCTTTTATCTTTGTTCGAACGAAGCCGGACTGTCCTGTCGTCATTTTTTCTTCAAAGGCGTATTTTCCGCAGGTCCAAATAGCCGCTCTTTTTGAGCTGTCAGCTACCCAAACTTTATCGTCGAGATTCTTGTACTGTTCGCATAGAATGGCAGTGTCTATTTTGGACTCTCGGATGGCTTGTGTTAGGAGATCCTTGCCGCTTCGCAGTGATTTAAATTTAATTGTAGCACCTTCATATTTTTTTGTGGCTTTTTTAGCTTCTTGATATACAGGACATATTGCGCTTCCTGCCACATGTATGAAGTTATTTCTCCCCTTTTCTTCGCAAAGGGCGCTTCATGTGTACAGTCCTTGTACACGAGACCTTTCTGTCCACACTTGGTGCATTCCTCGCTCCTATCAAGCAAATTTCGACACGCTTTTGCTAGGTGTTCGAAGTTAAGACACCTAAAGCATCGTAGCGGTACAACTTTTTCCCGTAACCTGTATACCGTCCATCCGATTTTTATTCTCGCAACCCCAAGGATTTTTTTTGGCGGCGTCTATCGGGAGGCTAATGACTGCAGTTTGTGTTCCCGCATAGGCTTTCCCCATGGATTTAATGGATGAGGGCTGTATACCTTGCACTTCCTCGAACTGCTCGGACAGAGCTTTGCAGATCTCTTCCTTAGTAGTGACTTCGTCTAGGTCCTTCTACCTGTTTGCGCCACCTTAGAGGAGGCCGTCCTTTGCAACGTCGTCCTCGGGGTTGGAGTCGAAGGCTCTTCGGGCCGGAGCTGTGCCGACCATTCGCTCTAGATGGCCTAGCCATCTTATACGTTGGAACCGTAGACATCGTACTAGGCCCATGTCGCTGTACAGCTCGTACAGTTCTTGGTTGAATCTTCTCCTTCACTCTCCGTCTCCATCAAGACAAACGGGACCGAAAATTGTACGCAGAATTTTCCTCTCGAAACGACCAAGGGCCTCTTCATCTATTTTTGATAAGGTCCAAGCCTCTGCACCATAGAGGAGGACCGGGAATATTAAGGTTTTATAGAGGATCACCTTAATTTTCGAGAGAGGAGCCTGAAGAAGCAGCGATTGGCAAGAGTTATTCTGCGTCTAATCTCAGCGCTGGTGTCGTTGCCGCTTGCTACCAGTGAGCTAAGGTAGACGAAATCCTTAACTACATCAAAATTGGAGCTGCCAATAGTGATGTTCTAGTCAAGGCATCAGAGAAGTGTCTGGGGTCGATTGTAATATGATCAATTTGGTTAACAGGTAATTGATCAGGAAACCGCCAGGTCCCCTTACAGATATTAGGATATGGGAATCGTGTTATAGCTACTAGGAAGGGGCATAATCCTTCCGGAAGTCTATTATCCTTAATCCGTTTTCGAGCGTGGTGTCGTGTGGGATGTTCTTTCCTACGACTCGTTTAAAGAAGTTCTCTTTGCCGCTCCGAAGGTCATAGAAGTCATCATCATTGACTCTGTCGTCTTTTTCTTCTATGGGGGCATAAACGCATATCAAGCTGATGTTCCCAAAGATAGCTTTGATGCGGATCGTTATGAGGCATTCGCTCACATGTCGGAAGCTTATGACTGTTTGCCTAAGCCCACGTCGAACAACAAATCCGCATCCAATAGATGTTTTTTTTTTTATAGTTTACTCGCACTCAAGGCTAAGGCTTTATAACGTTTTTTTTTTTTTTTTTTTTTTTTTGGTAACAGGGAAAGGGAGAGTTTCGCGCAGGTGTAGTGGTTTTGGGTTGTAGTTGTTCGTTGACTACTCTCAGGGGTGGTTTTGTCCTAGGACGAGAGCCGACCAAATTTCGCGTTGGTTATAATTCCCAGTAGTTCGTTCATGCACTTTTGGTGTTAATATTGCATACGCCGAAGATGAATTTAAATTGACCATATACTGTGAGTGTTATGCCTGCAGCAGTACGTTTGGTCGCTTTCCATTCACAACTGTGTTGCATACTTTTTTCCGTATAGGAATTGCTTTTTCTTGGCTATGAAATGAATTTGAACTATAGACCTTCCGCTCGACGGTCGCCTTGTGGCAGTTTCCGTAGTAAATGTCACAGTTTTTCACCCTCTTTTTACCCGGTCCATTCCATCGCACTTCTTGGGGTGCGGTAATGTCTGCTTTGTAACAGCTTAGGCCTTTTTCTAACTTTTCGGCTGTATCCGGTCTGTTAAGGAACCTAACATTCCAGGTGCAGAACCGATACTCTTGTTCTTTTAAACGTTTACGGGGGTCATCAACATGTAGTCCTTCCGTTAAATCGGAGGCTTGTGGTTATCTCTGAGTTGCAAAATATTTTACAGGTACGGCTTACTAAGCCGTAGCCCATTCGACTAAACCTATTTTTTTGGCGCAGGACCATTTGCCTTTCCCCGTCTATAACTTCCTGAGGGCATCTCCAGATGGCACCATGAGGAGGTGGGTATGGGACATACTAGCAGTGCCGCCAGGTGCTTGCCTACGGTGTCTCTTTTCGCTTTTTAGCAGGCCAGAATCCTTCGGATAGATGCCAACGCTACGAGTCCTTTGTATGTCCTTTGCTATCCCGGGTCAGTAAAGGAGGATTAATTGGATGTTATTGCTGAATGCTGATGCAGTGGATTTAAGAAATCTGAAAAGACTTACTACAGGGCATCTAAGTCCCAATCCACATGCCTTGCCAGCTGGTGTGATATTCACTTAACCTGACCCTAAGTCTATGTGATTAAGTTGGTTAACATCTACTTTCAACAGATGGAGTGGAGGAAAAAATCCACGGGTACTGACAGAATATCCAGTGTTGTACTTGGGCACAACTGCCTTCCACCAGTGGCTGTAGAGAAGTACACAATTCTGTTTAACAATGCATTGAATAATGCATTGGTGGTCCAATCAATCCCTAAGAGGGGCAAAGACAAGAACCATTGAGAAAGCCAGGATCTCTATATGGACCAGCAAAAGTCTCGCTGGTAAAAATTGGGGCGCCAATCTCAAAATATCTCGCTGGCTATATACAGCCATCACCAGAACAATTCTCACATACGCTGCACCTGTCTGGTAGCACAAAACAAAACAAACATCAGTAAAAGCCAAACTCAACAAATTGCAAAGACTGGCTTGTATTTGCATAGCAGGGGCCATGAGAACAACCCCCTACAGTAGCACTAATTCCAATTCTAGGATTTTTCATCCTGACGTTCTCACTGAACTGAACAGACATGAAATTCTAAAAATATCTCACATAGACAGTTGTCCTCCCCAGATATATGTAACTTCAGCCAGAACTTAAAGTTCACAATTCCATCTCGATAGACTTGGGATCAGAATACATGTGGTACACAGACGGCATCAAAACGAACGAAGGCGTTGGGCCTCGAGTATACGGAGCTAATACCGGAACACACATCTATCACAGCATGGACAGGTAGAACTCCGTATTTCAAGCAGAGATATTCGCAATCGAACTCTGCCTCAGAGAAAATATCAACAGAAACGTAACAAACACAAACATCTATATTCCAAGGCCGCACTTTTGGCTCTCAAGAGCTACAAAGTCACCTCCAAATTGGTATGGGACTCATTACAACTATTACACAACACAGCTGGCAACACAAACGGAGCTCACCTTATTTGGATACCTGGGCACAGCGGCCATATACTTACTTAGGTGGCGCTACAGTCCGTGGTGAACCTGAGCCTCAACCAACAAGCGTCTCCAGCTGGCACGGTCCTTGGCCAGCTGTTTCCAGCGCCTCACGCCCAGTTGGTTAAGGTCCCCTTCCACCCGCATGCGCCACCGTCCTCCGGCCGTCCTCTGCCGCGCCTTCCTTCCGGGGCGGATCCGAAGACTCTGCGGGTCGGAGCTGTATTTTCCATGCGCTCTACATGACCTAGCCATCTTAGACGCTGTATCCGTAGACGTCGTACCAGGCCGATGTCGCCGTACAACCTGTACAGTTCTTCGTTATATCTTCTCCACCATTCACCGTTTGAACAAGCGGGACCGTAGATAGTGGGCAGAATTTTCCTCTCGAAACGACCAAGGGCATCTTCATCCGCTTTTGTTAAGGTCCAAGCCTCTGCGCCGTAAAGGAGGACTGGTCAGTGGTTTTCCGAGAGAGGGCTCTACTTCTCAATTGCCTCTTGAGCCCAAAGAAACAGCGGTTGACAAGAGTGATTCTGCGTTTTATCTCAGCGCTGGTGTTGTTGTCGCCGGTCATCAGTGAGCCAAGGTAGACGAATTCCTTGACCACTTTAAAGTTATATCCGCCCATGGTGACGTTCGGGCCAATACGTCGGTGTTGACCGTCTCTTTTAGATGAAAGCAGATATTTGGTCTTACCCACATTAACCCTGAGACCCATCTTACCCGCTTCTACCTCAATGCTTACAAAGGCCTCATTGACGTCCCGCTGTGTCCGTCCAATCACGTCAATGTCGTCGGCGTGCGCAAGCAATTGCGTAGACTTGAAATAAATCGTACCTCTTGTGTTGGCCAGTGACTCTTGCACGATCTTTTCAAGCACGATGTTGAAAAAGTTGCATGACAGCGCGTCACCTTGCCTAAAACCTTTTTTAACATCAAAGGTCTCGGTTCGCTCATTATCGACCTTAATGGAGCAGCGAGAATTCTCCATTGTCATCCTGCGCAGTCGGACGGGCTTGGCAGGGATGTTAAAACTAGACATGGCTTTGTATAGCTCATCTCTATTCACGCTGTCATATGCAGCCTTGAAATCGACGAAGAGGTGATGAGTGTCGATTTGGTATTCCTGGGTCTTCTCCAGGATCTGCCGTAGCGTAAATATTTGGTCTATTGTGGATTTACCTGGCCTGAAACCACACTGATAAGAGCCGATCAGGTTATCCTCAAACGGTTTCAGGCGTTCACACAATACGGCAGAGAAGATCTTATATGCGATGTTAAGGAGACTTATTCCCCTATAGTTGGTGCAGTTATAGGGGTCCCCTTTCTTATGGACCGGGCAAACGATGCTGAGATTCCATTCGTCGGGCATGCTTTCCTCCGACCATACCTTACAAATGAGATGGTGCATGCACCTTACCAGCTCATCTCCAGCCGCCTTAAGGAGCTCAGCAGACAGGCCGCCTGCGTCCGCGGCTTTATTAGACTTAAGTCTCGATATCGCTATTTTGACTTCGTCTAGGTCGGGTGGACGGAATTCTATACATCGTCGTCCATTACGAACGGATCGTTCTGCCTGACAGCGGTATCTTGTCTGTCATCGCCGTTATACAGTCTGCAGAAGTGGTATTTCCAAATCCTCAGCATCAACTGTGACTCTCCTACCAGTTCTCCATTTTCATCCCTGCAGGCCGCCATGCCGCTCTGGCTTTGTAGCCATGGCATGTTCGTTTTACCTTATTGTAAAACTTACGGGCATCATTCTTGCGGAAGCATCTCTCCATCTCCTCGATCTCTCGCTTTCTGTGCTCTCTCTTCTTTCTTCTGAAAAGCGTGTGTTCCTCTCTTCTCTTCTGCTCATAGATTTCGCGAGCAGCTTTCGTCCGTCGTTGCAGCATGGCTTTATATGCCTCTTGTTTTGCTGCATGGGCTTGTTCGCATTGTTCATTGACCCAGGGGTTTCTAGGTGGCGGCGGTTTGAAACCCAGCACCTCTGAGGCAGCGTCTCTGACGGCGCTCTGGCAATGCGCAAGAGCTTGGAGGAGACACGATCCGCAACGATTTTGGCAGTCTCTTGCGATTGTAGCTTTCCGACGTCAAACTCACGTAGTCTCCTCGACTCCTAAGCATTCTTGATATCCTCATTCGTACTTTGGCTACAACAAGGTAGTGGTCCGAGTCGATGTTGGCCCCTCGGAAGGTTCGTACGTCGAGAATACAGGAGTGTCTGGCGTCGACCGCAATGTGATCAAATTGGTTGGTGGTCGATTGATCAAAAGACTGCCAGGTACCCTTGTGGATGTTGAGATGGGGGAATCGCGTGCTTGCTACAAGGAGGTTACGTCCCGCTAGGAAATCGATTAGCCTTAATCCGTTGTCGGATGTGGTGTTATGGAGGCTATGCTTTCCTATGATCGACTCAAATCGACTTCCTGCCCAGTTTTGCATTAAAATCTCCTAGAACTATTTTCGTGTCGTAGCTGGGGCATTGGGCATATGTTCTGTCTAGGAGATCGTAGAATTCTTCTTTGATTCGATCGTCCTTTTCTTCCGTCGGGGCGTGAGCGCATATTAAGCTAATCTTTCCAAATTTAGCTTTGATGCGGATTGTTATGAGGCATTCGCTTATGTCTCGGAAACTTAAGGCTTTTTGTCGAAGTTTTCCTCGAATAACAATTACGCACCCGAATAGGCGCTGTTTGTTCTCCTTGTAGCAGTTCCCGTAGTAGATGTCGCAGTTTTTCACCCGTCTTTTGCCTGGTCCATCCCATCGCACTTCTTGGAGTGCGGTTTTATCTGCTTTATAGCAGTTGAGGGTTTGCTCCATTGATCGCATGCACCCGGTCTGTTAAGGGACCTCACATTCCAGGTGCAGACTCTCAAGTCCGTTAGTCGTTTGCAGTGGTCGTCAGCTTTGTATCCGAGGCTTGTGGTTGTTTCGGAACAAGTGGATTTTTACGTGATAGGGATGTTAGCCCTAAGCACAACCCCCAACCTGGAGGTCCAGGTTCCTCTTTCCCCAGGAACAAGGGGTTGGGTCTCTGCACACATTGGGTCACTATCTAGCCGGTGCCAGGGCAACTATCCAGGCGGGCCACGCGGAGGCTGTGTGTCAACTTGGATTGAAAAGGGACAGAAATGGAAGCTGGCGTTTGCCATGTTAAACGCGATCAACTTCTTTGCTCTGTTTGCTCGCTCCCTCCCCCCTTTACTGGATATAAGTTTAGAAGAAATATTCCTAACTTCGTCCAGGTCAGGGGGAGAATTCTCTGCTATTATCGTCCATTGTGAATGGGTCGGTCATTCTGCCTGATAGCGGAATCTATTTCGTCATCGCCGATATACAGTCTGCAGAAGTAGTCCTTCCAGACTCTTCGTATCGACTGTAAATCTACGTTTTCATCCCTGCAGGCTTCCGTTCTGGCTTTATATCCCTGGCATGTTTGTTTTATTCGTTAATAAAACCTCCGAACGTCATTCCTGCGATTGCATCTTGATCGCACGCTCCTCATGTTTTCTTCTTTTGTTTTGAGAAGCTTATACTCTTCCCTCTTCTGCTGGTAACGCTCACGAGCAGCTCTCGCCTTTTGTGCAGCGCCGCTTGACAGGCTTGCTGCTTGGCTGCGTGTGCCCTTCTACACTAGTCGTCAAACCATGGACTTCCTGTTGGCGGGGTTTTGAAACCCGGTACCTCAGAGGCAGCGCTTCCTAAGGCTTATTGTCAACGGGTCCATTGGTGTTGTACGGACTGAGCAGGTGTCGGAGGGTTTTCCGAGAGCTTAAGGGAGACGCGATGGGCGTAGGCTCTGACGGTCTGCTGCGATTGTAGCATTCCGCTGTCCTAACTCGATTTTTCTGTGCCAGGCATATTCGTAGTTGTAACCTCTCTGCGACAAAGTAGAGATCCGAGTCGTGGTTGGCCCCTCGGTACGTTCGTACATCTAGAATAGCGGATGCGTGCCTGCCATCAATCGCAATGTGGTTAGTCTGGTTGACGGTTGATTAATCCGGAGACCGCCGGACCCGCCTTGTGCCATAATCCCTTTCGTAACCACAAATGACGCCAGGGGCAGGAGCTGTGAATGAAACCCAAAGCATTCGAAAGTATCGTCAACGAGGAATCTGGTTATATAGGCTCCTGGCCCTTCAACTAAGCTTTTGCCCACTGATTCTCGACATAGGCAAGACGTCATCTTCTTGGCGCCTTCACGCGGTCTCTTTGTGAGCCATTCAACGCTGCCGGACTTCCACTAGGTCAGTTAGCACATCATCAAGATCAAAAATGTGTCCTCCACGTGCCAATTTAGTCACCGAATTTCGAACTTTGCGCTCAACGTCGCCCGCGTGGGAGATATCAATCTAAAAATAGATTCGAAAGAAAGCAATTAATAGCTTTAAAGCAATTATCTTAAGATTCTCTTGCCGATAAAGCTCTTCCACTCGAGTCGATAGGTGAGACATACACGTTGGAGCTTATGAAAGACGTAAACAAAATGAAATTCTGTTTTCCATTCCAGTCAGAGCGAGAAATTCATTTGAATCTATTTCGAGGTGAAGATGACTCACCAGCAGACACAATAAACGAAGAAGAAGCACCATAAAGGCTATGGTGTCGTCACACGGTCCAGAAGTCATCGACATGACTTGGCGTGGGTTAACCAGTAAACAAAACCAGACAATCAGACATATCACTGGTGCTGTAGCCGGAAAGAGGAAGATTGATCAGTTGAAAAGGCAAACCCGACAACATCCTTCTCTAAACGAGCATTCCTGCGTCGAGCACCATCTCCTAAGGGGTCTAGAAAGTACAAGAAACAACGGTAAGGGTTCTGTTATACTTTTTATGCTTTATTTTCCCACGCAAATTCAAATCGAAATTCCGAAACAAGACTAGACACGACACTAATTCTAACTAAACTTTAATGTAAAATACTCCTCTCGGCTATTGCAGCATCCCGAACTCTATCCATTTCACTCTCCGCATTACTGGACTATACTGTTTGCATGCGCAGAGGCAACGTGACGTTTGAGTAAAGCCTTTTGTCGGAAGCCTCTCTCGCACAGGTCACACTTGAACGGACGTTCATTGGTGTGCATCAGCAGATGGGTCACGAGCGTGCCACTCTGTCGGAATTTCATCTCGCAATGTGGACAAGAATATGGCTTGACTCCGGTATGGATTTTTGTGTGAATACTGAGGGCGGTACCCTGAGCGAATCGTTTGCCGCATACTTTACATTCGTATGGCTTCTCGCCGGTATGAGTTCTTAGGTGGTACTTGAGGTTGTCGTTTCGGGCAAAGGCCGCATCGCAATAGATGCACTTGTAGGGACGTTCGCCGGTATGACTGCGAGTGTGGGTCACAAGGCGTTTCTTCTCCGAGAACGCCTTATCGCAGTAGGTGCATTTGTAGGGTCGTTCACCCGTATGAGTTCGCATGTGCGTGCGCAGATAACCCGACTGTTTGGTCGCGTAGGAGCAAATCTCGCATTTGTACGGCTTCTCGCCGGTATGGACTCGAAGATGAGTAGTTAGACTGGTAGTGCAGCGGAACATCTTGCCGCAAAGGTTGCACGTGTACGGACGTTCGTCGGTGTGCGTTCGGCAGTGTACGCGAAGCGTTTTGTTGGATGTGAATTTCTTATCGCACTTGGGACACTGTAACAGTTTGTCGAAGTGGATCCTCTTGTGGGCGGAGAGTTGTCCGGACTCGCGAAACGATTTCTGACAAATGGCGCAGGTGTACGGTTTCTCGCCGGTGTGAATGCGTTTGTGCGACACTAACGAGCTGGAATGCGTGAAGGCAGCCTCGCAGATGTCGCACTTGTACTTGCGTTCGTTGGTGTGGGTGCGCAAATGCACTAGCAGCGTATCGCGGCGCAGGAATGTCTTGTGACAGATGTGACAGGAGCGTTCCTTGTATGTGGGATTCTCGTGAATACGCATATGGTTCCGAATCGACACTTGCCGCGCGTAATTCTTATTCGGACAGAGCTTACAAGTATATGTCGGCTTACCATCCAATTCGACGCTGATATTTATGTAGTCCTGGAACAGTTCCTGTCGCGAGAATCCAGTGTACGGCGTTTTTGGTGCTTGACGATTGGTGAACTCCTTCGGAGGCTGCATGATGTCGTTCTCCTGCTTCAGGGCTTTCTTCGCGTGTTCCTGCACGTGTAACGAAAGTTCTTTGGTCGATAGAAAACGTTCGTCGCAAACCATACATGTGAGCCAGTTGAGTTGCTTGCGATCTTCTTCATCGATTTCGGTCTTCTTCAGGTAAGCTCGAATCTTCTGCTCTTCTTGAACGTCGTCCGAACCAACTATGAACTCGGGCTCTTGCTTGATCATATCCTCGGTCAGCAGGAACTGCGTCATGTGCTCGTCGTCGCCGTCCACATCTTCATCCGGCCAGTCGGAGAAAGTGCAGTTGCCGTCCTTGACCATATCGGAGAATTCGATTTGTGTCATCTCGCCAGCCATTATATCGCTGTGGCGACTTATCGCTTTAAATGGAATGATGTTGTGCAACAAACTCTATCACTGAATCGTGGTTACACTGGGTACATAAGGAACATTGCTTTCGACGCCGTCTGATGATCCTCGTAAGCAGAAAACTGTTTTTTTCCAGGCGACGAATTCTTAAAAAATACACAAAATCGGGGTAATGGAAAAAAAGTATTTAATTTTTCTGTCTGTCAAAAGGGATAGAAAGACAGTCAGCTGCGTTTGTTGACGTTTATGAGCTTGCTTGGAAGTGAATTGGAATATACACTTGGGTCGTAGCACATTATTTGGTACCGATCGGCAAGGTAGTGTTTTGTTTTACGGAGAGTTATAAAAAATAAATTTGGTGTCCAGTTGAATTTTGTTTTTACTTATATGATTTAGTAGATTTTTAGCTTTTCGATCTTTTAAGAAGTTCAAACTATTTACCATTTGAATAAACAGACGGGAGAAGCAGTTCTAACTTTTCTGGTTCAATTGCCATCCGAAAATAAGCTGGAAAGCCTAAAGACGATCAATGCCATAGCTTACAAGATTGTATAATACGTTGGTTGTAGAGAAAGAACAAGTTATCTGGGATGCCCCAGTTATCTGACGGGGGTCGACGAGAAACGCCCTATATTTCCTCACTAAACACCAGCTGGAACATCCCCAACTAGTCGATGTGTTTCCTCGACAACAATGTAGACCCCGCCTTCGATCTTGTCGGAATTAGCTGTAACACCAGCTGTAAAGATGCTTTAGGTTAAGGGGGGAGGCATAAGATCCACCAACGTCCCGAATGTAGCACACGTTCCTGCTAATTTACCAAAAAAACATTGAAAACTAGTTTTTGTCGTCTATACCCACCAATACTTATCTACAACGACACGCCCTTACACAAAGCCAAAGCCAAGACCCCTGTGTAAGCTTTTTCACCTTTCTCGTTCCTATGGACTCTTTCCGAGCAGATGGAATACAACATTTTTCGAGCCAATTCCCAAAAAAAAGGTGAAAGGCGCACTAACGTCCCTTCTCCTCAGGGTCATGGAAACGCTGATCAATCGTCAGTTATTGAAATAGCTTAAGTCGCGGAAACTCCTCAATGGCTAATAGTACGGTTTGCGTAGCAGTAGATTCACTGGTGACTTGATGGCATATCTTACCGACAAGTGGAATTGCTCGCTTCTCCAAACAGATGAAAGCAAAATAGTTCCACTAGATATTTCAAAACCATTTGGCAGAGACGAAACCCTCTTGTCGAAAATGCGTGCTTTTGGCATCGGCAAGGCTCTTCTTTAATGGACTAGAAACTACCTTTCGAATCGTCCAATTCGGGTTGTTTTGAACGGAAGGTTCCGTTTTATCCTCGACACTTTTTCTCATCTTTATAAATTACTTCTTGTCTGTCACTTTTAGTCCAATCCACTCCTTCCCTGCGACATTATCGTCTTACTTACTTACTTAGGTGGCGCTTACAGTTCGGGGTGAACCCGATCTTTTGCTAGCTGTTTCTAGTGTCGCACACCCAGTTGGTTGAGTTTCCTTTCCATCTGTGTGCGCCGCCATAGATGCGGCCGTCCTCTGCAACGTCGTTCCTCGGGGTTGGAGTCGAAGACTTTTAAGAAACAACACTATTCGCTCTATATGGCCTAGCGATCTTAGACGGTGCATCCATGGACGTCGTATTAGGGCGATATCAGTTCGTGGTTGAATCCTCTCCTTCACTCTCCGTCAACACACCGAAGACTGTACGCAACATTTTCCTCTCGCAACGACCGACCGAGAGCACCGTGGCGCAGTGGGTAGTGTGTTGGCCTCTGACGCCGATGACACGGGATCGAATCCCGACCCAGCCATGTCATCGAACGTGTTTTTCACGGTGTTTCTCCTCAGCGGGGTTCTGACAAAACCCCCTGTAGTAAAATTGTCATGAAAAGCTTCTCGAAATTCGCCGTTCGGAACCGGCAATAAACTGTAGGTCCCTTTCATCTATGGGAAAATGAAATCGCACACAACATGGGTGATTGAGAGAAGCTCGGCTCAGGTTCTTCATGGACTGTAACGCCAACATACATACATACATACAACGACCGACGGCCTCTTCATCCATTTTTGATAACGTCCAAGCGTTTGCATTGTCCTATGGGCTCTAAGAAGCTTTGAACCCCACAAGTCTCCAGGACCGAATGGGATCACACCAGCGGAGCTCCAGAAGGTAGCAGATCTCATCCTTCCCTGGCTTGTGGTAATATATAAAAGTTGCCTCTCCTTATCCTACATCCCCAGCAAGTGGAAGGTAACCAAAGTCATTTTCATACCTAAGGCAGGCAAAGGCTCCCACACGTATGTAAATGACTTGAGGCCTATTAGTCTAACTTCTTTTCTATTAAAAACTTCAGAGAAGATTTTAGACGCACCCATTCGTTACAGCTGTATCTCAGGAAGGCTGTCGAATAACCCACATGCCTACAACAAATGCCAATCGGTGGAAACAGCACTCCACTCACTGGTCAGCAAAATAGAAAGGTCACTGGAACGTAAGGAATATACTTTAGTGGCCTTTCTCGCTATTGAGGGCGCCTTTAACAATGTTGAACCATGGGTCGTCACCAAAGCGCTGTCTGATCTGGGTGTTACGGGATCAGTGATAGAACTGGTACGAAAACTGCTAGCGTAAAGAGTAGTCAAAGCCAACTTCGCTGGTGCCGTCTCAACTAGAATGGTTAGCATAGGTACACCACAGGGTGGAGTACTCTCCCCTCTCCTCTGGAACGTGGTGGTCAAAGAACTACTAGACTAGAAGAGGAAAGGTACGCTGTGACCGCCTATGCAGATGACATTGCTATAGCCGCACAGGAAATTTTTCCAGCACTCTAGACCTAATGGAGAGTGCATTACATACAGTAGAAATCTGGACGCAGTACTGTGGACTTGGAGTCAATCCTAAGAAGGTCGACCTAATACTGTTTACAAATAAATATAAAATTCCGCCCTTCAACCCACCGAGGTTGGATGGAACCCAACTCATAATCAAAGGTCAGGCTAGATACCTAGGCCTAGTCCTTGACAGGAGGCTGCGTTGGAAACCTTACATTCTTGATCGTGTCAAAAAAACAACCACTGCCCTCTACAGCTGTAAGAAAGTGGTGGGCAAGAAGTGGGGCTTCCGACTAAGCATTATGCACTGGCTCTATACAGCAGTAATAAGGCCCATCCTCCTATATGGCATGGTAGTCTGGTGGACTGCTCTGGACAAGGCAGTCTATCGAAACCTTCAGGGGAAAGTACAAAAATCGGTCAGTTTATATATAAGCGGAGCGATCAGATCAACCCCCACGGAGGCCCTAAATATCTTATTACATCTTCCACCGTTGGACCTTGTCAGTAGGCAAGTTACTGTCTGCACACCCCTATGGATTAGGGGCATAGGAAAATAGCCCACATCACATAAAGGCTATACTAGCATTCATAATCACTTCGAAGTGTTCACTAGGAACTTCGAAGTTGTCTTTTCATCCAGGGAGGAATGGGCTGAAGGGAAAATCATACCAAAGGACTCGATTTCCCTCTATACCGATGGCTCTAAGATGGAGTCGGGTGTAGGTAGTGGAGTCTTCTCCAAGGAACTTAACCTCAACCTATCATTCAGACTCCCAAGTCACTGCAGTGTGTATCAAGCAGAAATAACAGCGATAACGGAGGCCGGCTAAGGATATTATTATTTGCACGGATAACCAATCTGCGATAAAATCCCTGGCCGCGGTAACCCACAAATCAAAGACATCCCTTAACTGCCGCCTAACTCTAGAAGAGATGGCTGAACAGTTCAACATTAAAATGTTGTGGGTTCCCGGGCATAGGGATATTCCAGGAAACTGCGCGGCTGACGAACTCGCAAAGTCAAGGTCAAGCACACTCTCAGTCTTCCTACATTCGAGTACCTAGATATACCAATAAGTACGGTAAAGCACATGATAACACTTCGAACCATAGAGGCGACCAGCCTCCAATGGAATGAAAGCAATATCGGCTTTATCACTAAACAAATCTGACTTAGGCTAAGCCTAGGACGAACCAGGGACCTAGTGGCAACCGAAAGGGCAACCTTAAGCACTCTAGTGGGTGTCATTGCAGGTCACTGCATCATTAGAAAACACGCCGCCAGACTAGGGCTACCCTCCAATGACTTCTGCCGCGGCTGCATGGACGAGGAGGAAGAGGAATCGATACATCACCTTCTCTACTCATGCCCTTCTTTTGCAAATCACAGGGGGATCTACCTCCGCGCTAGCAGATATAAAAATAGCTCAACTCCATCGCTTTATCAGAAGCACCGACGTCGGCCTACGTGTGGCTTATGCCAACCACTTTTACCTAACCTAACCTATCCTATGCGTCTGCGCCGTAGAGGAGGATCGGGTGACTGTTTCATCAAGGGTAACCTTAGGTTTTCGAAAGAGGGCTCGACTTCTCAATTGCCTCTTAAGCCCGAAGAAGCAGCGGTGGGCAAGAGGTAATCTGCATCTAATCTCAGCGCTGGTGTCATTGCCGCTTGTTACCAGTGAACCAAGGTAGACAAAATCCTTGAGTACATCAAATTTGTAGCTGCCAATAGTGACGGCGTTGAGCCTTTCTTTGATGACAGCATATTTTTGGTTTTGCCCTCGTTCACCTTCAGACCCACTTTAGCCGCTTCTGCTTCAATACTCACAAAACTTCATTGACGTCTCACTGTGTTCTCCCAATAACGTCAATGTTATCAGCATATGCGAACAACTGTGCAGACTGGAAGTCGATCTTGCCTCCTGTATTGGTCAGGGAATCCAGCACGATCTTGTCAAACATAAAGTTGAAAAAGTCACGTATGTCGCCCTGTCTGGACTCTTTTTTGACATTGAAGGTCTCGGTTAACTTCTTACAGCGAGGATTGTCATCCCGCACAACCTGATGAATTTGGCAGGGATGTAAAAACATAACACGGCTCTATATAGCTCGTCCTTATAGACACCGTCATATGCGGCTTTAAAATCGACGGAAAGGTGGTGTGTCGACCTGAAAATCATGGGTCTTTTCCAAGATCTACCACAATGTGAATATTTTGTCTGTCGTGGATTTTCCTGGCCTGAAGCCACATTGATAGGAACCTAGAGACTTATTCCCCTATAGTTGGCGCTGTATTAGGGGTTCCTTTTTTATGAATCGGGCAAACGATGCTGAGATTCCATTCATCGGGCATGCTTTCCTCCGACCATACCTTGCAAATGAGATGGTGCATGCACCTTACCAGCTCATCTCCAGCCGCTTTAAGAAGCTCAGCAGACAGGCCGTGTGCGCCCGCAGCTTTATTAGACTTCAGTTTTAATATCGCTATCTTAACCTCGTCTAGGTCGGGTGGACGGAATTCTCTCTCATCTTCGTCCAGTGTGAATGTTGCGTTCTACCTGACAACGGCATCTTGGCACCTTCGCCGTTATACAGTCCGCAGAAATAGTCTTTCCATATTCTCAGCATTGACTGTGATTTAACTACGAGGTGTCCACGTTCATCCCTGCAGGTTTCCGCTCTAGCTTTATAACCGTGGCATGTCCGTTTTACTTTTTGGGAAAACTTTCGAACGTCGTTCCTGCGATAAGATCTCTCCATTTCTTCGATCACGTGCTTCTCGTGTTCTTTCTTTTTCCTTCTGAAAAGCGCGTGCTCCTCCCTTCCTTTCCGCTCATAGAGCTCACGAGCAGCTCTCGTATGTCGATGCAACGTGGCCATGTATGCATTCTGTTTTTATGCATATACCTGCCTACAGTGCATGGGGGGCATGGGCTCGGACATACAGGGTAAAGTTGTTGATTGCTCTCAACCTGGCGAGATGCCAGCAACGATCCCTGTTTAAATGCCCGGGTCAAGTTGACATACGGCCTCCTCGCGGCGCCCTCTGGATAGCCTCTTCGACAACCGTTGGGAGGTGAACAAACGTATGCAGCGAAAAAAACCCCGACCAGAATGGCGGTTGTGCGGCGGGCTAACAATCCGCCCACGTAAAAAAACCCAAAGTTATGAATGAGCAAGATGCCTCGGATACACGGACGGATACTCGACGACGACAACGCACGAAAAAGGAACACGATTTGCGAGTATGCTCCTGGAATGTCAGAACCCTGTACACTCCCGGAGCTGCTCATAAACTAGAAGGAATCCTCACGCAGTACAAGGCGGATATTACTGCGGTCCAGGAAATACGCTGGATAGGAAACGGTATGATTAGGAAGAAAAATTGCGACATTTATTACAGCTGTCACAAAAGACTGCACTTACTGTGATGCGGATTTGTCGTGGGAAGGCGGTTAAGGTCGAAGGTCGTCGACTTTAAATCTATAAGTGATCGCCTGGCTGTGATCCGCATCAGAGGCAGATTTTATAACATCAGCCTTATATGTGCACACGCCCCTACCGACGAGGCTGAAGACCCTATCAAGGAGGACTTCTATGACCTCCTGGACAACGCCTACGGAGCTTGTCCGGAGTACGATGTAAAAATCGTGCTCGGGGACTTCAACGCCAAAATCGGAAAGGAAAACACCCTTGGCGGAGTGATCGGAAAGCACAGCCTCCACGATACAACAACAGATAACGGCTTCCGACTCGCTGACTTTGCGACAGCTCGTAATGCGGTGATAAGTAGCACAAGATTCCCTCGCAAGCGAATCCACACAGCAACCTGGCGATCTCCGGACGGTCGAACCGCCAACCAAATCGACCATGTGCTCATTGACGCAAGGCACGCGTCAAACATCCTGGATGTGCGAACATTCAGAGGGGCAAATGTCGACTCTGACCACTTCCTCGTAGCAGCAAGATTCAGAGCTCGACTGTCCAATGTCAGAAAGCTGCACCAGCCCATCAGGAGGAGGTTCGACATTGGGCGCCTGAGCACACCGGAGGTTGCCAGAGTCTACAGGGAGCAGCTGAGCGAAAGACTCTACGGTATGCCTACGTCGAACACAAATGCCAATAATATGTAGCTGCATTGCCGCTCAGCCATTCAGGAAGTAGCCGAAACCACCTTAGGATACCTACCACCCCCGACAAGAAACCCGTGGTATGATGGCGAGTGTGAGCAGAAAAAGGCAGCAACCGACGAGGCGTACCAAAAGGCGCTGCAGAGGAAAACCAGGGCAGCGCGAGAAGAGTACCGAGCCAGAAGAAGGGAGGAGAAGAAACTACTGCGACAAAAGAAAAGAATCTTCGCAGCCTCCCAGCTCAAGGATATCGAGGAGTCTAGGGATAGACATAAAATACGAGCCTTTTACAAGAAAGCCAAAGGCCTTGCAGGAGGCTTCAAAAAGGGCACCCTGGCTCTTCGAAACTGCGAGGGTAATCTTGTCACCGACCCGCAGGGAATAGTGGATGTATTTAAGCAGCACTTCCAGCAGCTGCTTAACGAGCATGACCAAGAGAGAGTGGTAGGGACTGAGGAAATCCCAACTCCAGCCGCTGAAGTAGTCCTCCCACCCAGCATAGAAGAAGTCGGCACAGCTATTCAGAAGCTGAAGAACAACAAGGCCGCAGGCTCAGATGGCTTGCCATCAGAGCTCTTCAAGGCTGGCGGCGATGTTCTGGTAGGGAGCATGCACCAGATCATCTGCAGAATTTGGGAAGATGAGAGCATGCCCGACGACTGGAATACCAGCTCTATATGCCCCATCCACAAAAAAGGCGATCCTACCTCTTGTAAGAACTATAGAGGTATATCCCTGCTCAATGTCGCATACAAGATCCTGTCCAGCGTATTGTGTGAACGTCTAAAACCATTTTGCACCGCACTAATCGGCAGCTACCAGTGCGGCTTCCGGCCCGGCAAATCAACTATAGACCAAATTTTCACACTTCGACAAATCCTGGAAAAGACCAACGAGTTTCGAATCGATACACACCATCCTTTCATCGATTTCAAAGCCGCATACGACAGCATTCATCGTGAAGGACTGTTTGGTGCGATGGCCGAATTCGGGATCCCGATAAAACTGATCTAGTTGTGTCGCGCCACGCTAAAAAACACGCGATGCACCGTGCAACTCGGTTCTAGGACCTCGGAACCATTCGAAACATGCACCGGATTTCGGCAAGGAGATGCGCTGTCATGTGACTTCTTCAACCTGGTGCTGGAGCAGATAGTGCGACGGGCAGGCGTCAACAGGGAAGGCACTATCTTCTACAAGTCCATCCAGCTGCTAGGATACGCGGATGATATCGACATCATCGCGTGTTCTCGCCGTGGCATTGTGGAAGCATTCACGGCGATTGAAGAACAGGCGAAACGAATTGGCCTTAAGATCAATGAGGACAAAACGAAATACATGCTGTCAAGCAAAAACCAATCCGTCGCTCACCACCTGGGACAAAACATAACAATTGACAGCTACAATTTCGAGGTAGTTAAGGAGTTTGTCTACCTCGGGGCAAACGTAAGTTCCACAAATGACACCACAGTGGAGATCCGGCGTAGAATCGCCCTTGGCAACCGCTGCTACTTCGGCTTGTCCAAACAACTGGGGTCAAAACTCCTCACTCGAAAGACCAAAGTCATGCTTTACAAAACGCTCTTTCTGCCAGTCTTGCTGTACGGAGCCGAAAGCTGGACGATAAGCAGGACAGCGGAGCTGATTTTGGGTTCTTTCGAAAGAAAAATTCTGCGCCGGATATTTGGTCCTGTCTGTGAGGAAGGTGAATGGAGAAGAAGACACAACCGCGAACTCTACGAGCTGTACCAAGATGTGGATGTAGTCCGGAAGGCAAGGAGCCGTCGACTACACTGGCTCGGCCACATCGAGCGCATGGACATCAACGCTCCAGCTAAGAGGGTCTTCGACTCCGAGCCTCCTGGTTCGAGAAGAAGAGGAAGACCGAACCTCCGGTATAAAGACCAAGTAATCGCGGATGTAAGACATCTTGGTCTTGACAACTGGAAGCAGCGTGCCCGGGACCGTCAAGGATGGAAGGCAGCTATAGCTCAGGCTCAGATCCTCCATGGATCGCAGGCCTGATAAGTAAGTAAGTAAGTAAGTAACCTGCCTACAGTCGTCACCAAATCAAGGGTTTCTCCAAGGTAGTGGCTGGAAACCTAATACATCAGAGGCAGCATCCCTGATAGCGATTTGGCAACGTCTCTATTGCTATTCTGGGTTTTTGCAGTTTGCATCGGCTCTTGAGTGAATTGGAAGGAAACACGATCAGCGAAGTTCCTGGCGGTCTCTTGCGATTGCAATTTCCCTACGTCCAACTCGACTCCGCAGTGTTCGCTATATCCGCACACGTGCCTTGGCTGCAACAAAATAATGATTTGAGTCAACATTGGCTCATCGGAAGGTTCGGACAACCCAGGTGGTCTATAAGAGTCTGGCGTCGATCGCAATTAAGTCAATTTGGTTAACAGATAATAATTGATCAGGAGATCGCCAGATATTGTGATATGGGACTCATGTGGTAGCTTTTAGGAGACTGCGCCCCGTCCCAAACTCTATAAGCCTGAATCTGCTTTCGAACGTGGTGTCGTGTAGATTGTGCTTTCCTAAGACTCGTTCAAATATGTTTTCTTAATCCAGCTTCGCGTTGAAATCTCCTAGAACAATCTTGTTGACGTAGTGCCCCGGAGCGTATGGTCTATCTAGGAAGTCATACTCATAGAAGGCATCTTTGACATCTTTTCTTCTGTGAAGGTGTGAATCCACATTGGGCAAATGTTCCCGAAGAAGGCTTTGATGGGGATTGTCAAGACTTTTGCTCTAAATCCACCTTGATCAAAAAATCCGTATCCAAATAGGCGTTGTTTGTTTTCCTTGCAACAGTTCCCCTAGTATACGTCACAGTTTTTCAACGTCTTTTTATTTGGTCCATCCCATCGAACTTCTTGGAGTGCGGTAATGTCTGCTCAATAGCAGCTTAGGGCTTTTGCTAACTTTTCGGCCACACCCGCTTTGTTAAGGGACTTAACATTCCAGGTGCAGAACCGATATTCCTATCCTCTTATACGTTTCTGGGGGTGATCTACATATAGTCCGCCCGTTAAATCCGAGGCTTGTGGTTGTCTCTGAAGCCTGTAGTTGTCGGAGGCCGTTGATCAACCGACTAAACCTGCTTTTTAGCGCAGGAAACTCGAAACTCGCCTTTCGCCGTTTGTAATTTCCAAAGAAAATCTCCAGTTGGCACAACGAGAAGGAGGTGTTCGTTTGCGGTGGCTCTTGTCGCTTTTGTGCAGGTCAGTATCCGTCGGATAGATGCTACCCCTACGAGACCCTTGGTAGGCCTTAGGTCTTTGCTATCTAATGATAACGACCACATCTTCTGATATCATTGATTTGTAGATGCCAAGGGATTACGAGTCATTTCTCGTTTTATGTCGCCACCGACATTTCAAATGGCATGGTTTGCTGGTCGACGATCTTTTGCTGGGGTTTAATGTTTCCATTGACAAGGGCCATTAGTTGATAGAAGGGTTAAAGCTTTATTTCGCTCCAAAAGCGGCCAATATTAAAATTTTGTCAATAATTTTTGGTTGTAACTCAATAAAATCAAAATTCGTGAATCCCTTTTAAGCGAGAATAAAGTAAAAAACTTCCTCTCTTGCGCCAGTGTATTACAAAGCATTACCATGTTCCCCAGTTCATTTCATGTTCATCGACTAAACAGATTTTTTTTAATTTTTTACCGATAACACAGTGCAGTCGCATGTGTGCCCACCCAAGCGACTTACCATTCCCTCAACAATTCAGCATTCCAATAGACACCATTTCAGTTTCCGCTTATCAAATTCAGCTCATACGTTCCCCTACAGACTGCAGTCCAATTCCAGTTGTTTTCGAAACTTCACTCCGTCAATCAACTTTGGTGCGGTCTTGTCGGTGCTCTAGTTTACTAGGGAAAAAAAAAAGGAAAAAAATATTAAACAAAAAGCGAAAATCCTTTTTCTCATCGGTTTGATCACTTAAACCTAAAATGTGTCTGTCGACCAATTAAATGTGACGAAATTGCGTGTGTAAAACCCCCTGTGTTCTGAGTCGTGTTAACTGCCGCCGCCGTCGCGATTCGCCCAACTCCTCCGTCCTTTGCGCACCGCACTCAGCAGTTACCATCTTTGGATTTGAACACCCTCACCCTCGTCACCAGAACGTCGAGCGAAAACTTCCATTTAAGGTAAGCGACTGATTTTTTTTTGGTCTTTTTCTTGCATTTCTCCTTATTGATTCATTTCCTGTGACCGAATCCGTCATCGATCCCCACGTGCATACATATGTACATACTTGGGGGTAATATCCTCTCAAAACAAACAATAGGCATTCGGAGAGGAAGGAATTGCAACCGCCCATACCCACCGAGTATCTCTATCTCCTCATCCCCATGGTGCTCGTATTCGCCAGGCTGTCGTCGTTGTGCTGTGGGAGATGAGGGTCGCTGATTTTGTTTTGCGGCCGCCTATCACCCCTTGAACATCAGCATAAGAACAAAAAACAAAAAAACACTTAAAACCCAACCCATTTCCTTGCACTCTATCATAGTCTTCCTCAATTATCTCCTTTCAGGGCTGCGTCTCCTTTGTGGTGGAGGAAGGCGGCATATATGTACACCAAACCAAGCTTCGTGTGTATATTTCCTCTTCCATTGGGTTTTTGTCGATAAAAGAAACAAAAACAAAACTAAGATAAGCGCCAGACCAACAGATACGAAGCGGGTATAAGCGCGCCCGCACACACAACGAAAACATGCCCAACGACATCAATATGGATTTCTACGATATCCTGGGGTGTCGGGAAGATGCCACATTTGAAGAGTTAAAGTCTAAGTACAAGCAACTCATTCTGCAGTATCATCCTGATAAATCGCCTGCCACTGACCTGGCGGTATCATCCTCTACCTCTGTGCCATCATCATCACCGGCCAACGACGATGATGACCGTTTCGTGCGGATTAATACCGCGTGGAATACGCTTAAAGATCCCATCAAACGTAAACTCTACGATGCCGAATTGTGTCAGAATCGATTTCAGTTGCACAACAACATCTTCGATCGATTGCGTTTGGCCGATCTTCACGTCGTCGAGAGTTATCGAGACGAGGATAATGGGTCAGTGAGAACAACAATCAGAACGTACCGGTGTCGATGCGGCGGTCAGTATATCGTCGATGACGAGACCGAGTTGCCTTCATCCGATGACGATGAGGTGATGATCGAATGCACTGAATGCTCATTAGTTGTAATCCTTAAGACATGATTGGTCTGTGTATGTAGGTCAGCGTGTTACCTAATCAATAAAGTCGTGAACGCAATTATTGAATCGGATTCAGTGGGGCGCTGATGTGCATTTGCACGTGCGCTACCTCTAGCCGGACAGGTTCTTTTGTTCGTGTGTACCGTAAGAGTGTTTATTATCGTTTTGTATCTTGGGAACCTTGTGTTCATGCGACGTCGAATGCGAGATGCGGTGGTGGCGATGGTGGTGTTTGTCGGAGTGACGTGCTTCTATCCATCACCTTTGTTTTGGAAACAGTCGTACGGTTTACCGAGATGGACGGATGGGTGGAATAACTGTGCAGTGGGGCTTTGGTCTGTTATGTTGTCTGAGTGCAGGCGAGGGCTGTCGTAATTAAAGTAATTGGCACTCGCCTCGTGTACATGAGAATGTTTATGGTCGGGGTGTAGACTTGGGTGTGTAAAGAACTTAATTCATCAGCAACGATGGATTAGCGGTTTTGGTTTTTTGTGTTTGTATTTCCATTCGGGTTCTGTTGGGGATTTTGTTGCGGATGAATCAGACTCCTTGTGACTGTTGTTTGCACAACGAAGACAATTTTTGGTACTTTGCAATAACAAGTGATGTAATCTGGGTATGTGGGAGCAATAAAGCGAACTATCCTGGCTGCGAGCTGTAAAGGCCTGCTTTTGTTAGTGTGACTGATATTAGATGACGCCAGAGTTCGATCTTGAGGATAGTTCGATCTCGAATAAGCCGGTTCTAGTGTTGCAGAGTTAGTTGGTTAAGATCTCACCTTAAAGTATTGGTCCTATATCCTATTTCGTTCCTTGGGGTTGGAAATGTTTGGCGCTAGAAATAGGTTGTCAATTCGTTCTATGTATGTGGCCCTTGACCTTTGGATTCGTAGGCGCCAGATCAAGTCAGTGATGCCATGTGCATGATTCTTGACTATGTGACCTATGCTGTTATGACGTGAACACTGGACCCTCCTTAGCGAAAACGAACCTGATCGAAAAACACTTGGTTTTTCAACTTCTTACACTTCCTCACACTTCCCTCTTAATAAAATCTTCGTTGCTCGAATTGAGTGGCAGTTATAGCCATAGAATTGGTGTTAGGAGGATGTGTATTGATCTCACGCTTAAATACGCGTAGGTACTCTCTTAATTGTCGCTACAATCTGTACTTCCCAGGCAGTAGTGACTCGTATATGACACCTCCTCGGGTCAATCAGCCGAAGACACCTTCCTTCGAGCGTGCTCCTGACCTGGTCAACTACAACAACGTCCTTTGGGCCATAAAGAGCTTTGAACCCTACAAGTCTCCGGGACCGGATGGGATCATACCCACTGTGCTCCAGCAGGTAGCAGATATCATCCTTCCCTGACTTGTGGTTATATATGTACAATAGTTGTCTCTCCCTGTCCTACATCCCCAGCAAGTGGAAGGTAACCAAAGTCATTTTCATACCCAAGGCAGGCAAAAGCTCCCACGCGTATGCAAATGACCTAAGGCCTATTAGTCACTTCTTTTCTATTAAAAACTCTAGAGAAGATTTTAGACGCACACATCCGGTACAGCTGCATCTCAGGAAGGCTGTCGGATAACCAACATGCCTACAACAAAGGCCAATCGGTGGAAACAGCACTCCACTCACTGGTCAGCAAAATAGAAAGGTCACTGGAACGTAAGGAATATACTTTAGTGGCCTTTCTCGCTATTGAGGGCGCCTTTAACAATGTTGAACCATGGGTCGTCACCAAAGCGCTGTCTGATCTGGGTGTTACGGGATCAGTGATAGAACTGGTACGAAAACTGCTAACGTAAAGAGTAGTCAAAGCCAACTTCGCTGGTGCCGTCTCAACCAGAATGGTCAGCAAAGGTACACCACAGGGTGGAGTACTCTCCTCTGGAACGTGGTGGTCAACGAACTACTGCTGTTGCTTGAACAGGATGGGTACGCTGTGATCGCCTATGTGGATGACATTGGTATTGCCATCACAGGAAAATTTACCACCACTCTATGCGACCTTATGCAGAGTGCACTAGATACAGTAGAAACCTGGAGAGGGTACTGTGGACTTGAGGTGAACCCAAAGAAGACCGATCTAGTACTGTTCACTAACAAATATAGAATTCCGCCCCTCAACCCACCGAGGCTGGCTGGAACCCAACTAACAATCAAAGAACAGGCTAAATATTTAGGCTTAGTCCTTGACAGGAGGCTGAATTCGAAACCCAACATTCTTGATCGGGTCAAGAAAGCAACTGTTGCCCTCTACAGCTGTAAGAAAGTGGTAGGCAGGAGGTGGGGTTTCCAACCAAGCATTATGTACTGGCTCTACACAGCATAAGGTAATAAGGCCTATCCTCCTGTATGGCGTCGTAGTCTGGTAGACTGCTCTGGACAAAGCAGTCAATCGAAACCTTCTGGGGAAGGTACAAAGGTCGGCCAGCTTATATATAAGCGGAGCGATCAGATCAACCCCCACGGAAGCCTTAAATGTTCTACTACATCTTCAACCATTAAACCTTTTCAGCAAGTAAGTTGCTGCATGCGCGGCCCTAAGGATGAGGAGCATACGAAAATGGCCCACATCTCAAAAAGGCCACACCACTATTCTAAAACACTTCAAAGTACCCATAGACACTGATTACATCACCCCGCAGAATGTGTTCACCAGGAACTTCGAAGTTGTCTTTCCATCCAGGGAGGAGTGGGCTGAAGGGAAAGTTGTACCAAAGGACTCGATCTCACTCTATACCGATGGCTCTAAGATGGAGTCGGGTGTAGCCAGTGGGGACTTCTCCAAGGAACTTAACCTCAACCTATCCTTTAGACTCCCAAATTACTGTAGTGTGTATCAGGCAGAAATAACAGCGCTAACGGAGGCCCTGGCATGTCTCAGGATCAATGTAATATCCACAAAGGATATTATCATTTGCACGGCATCTCTTAACTGTCGCCTATCTCTAGATGAGATGGCTGAACAGTTCAACATTAAAATACTGTGGGTTCCCGGGCATAGGGATATTCCAGAAAACTGCGCGGCCGACGAACTCGCGAAGTTAGGGTCAAGCACACTCGGCCTACCTACCCTCGGGTACCTAGAAACACCAATAAGTACGGTAAAGCACATGAAAAAGCTTCAAACCATAGAGGAGACCAACCGCCAATGGAATGAAAGCAATATCGGCTTTATCACCAAACAATTGAGGCCTAAGTTAAACTTAGGACGAACCAGGGACCTGGTGGCAACCAAAAGGGCGCCCTTAAGTACTCTAGTGGGTGTCATTACAGGTCACTGCACCATTGGAAAACACGCCGCCAGACTGGGGCTACCCTACAATGACTTCTGTCGCGGCTGCATGGACGAGGAGGAGGAGGAATCAATACACCACCTCCTCTGCTCATGTCCCTCTTTTGCGAATCGCAGGAGGATTTACCTCGGCGCGCCCTTCTTCGACAATTTAAGTGAGCTAGCAAACCAAAAAATAGCTCAACTCCACCGCTTTATTAGAAGCACCGGTTGGTTCCCAGGTAGCGGATCAGGGTAACCTGATCCAGGTGGTATCACAATGGGCCGGCTTCGGCCTAAGTGTGGCTTATGCCCACCACGTCAACCTAACCTAACCTAACCTTGACTGGTCCGGTCCTCTTCTACAGCACAAATGCTGGGACTTAATCGGAAGTAAACGTGGAAAGTTGTGCGCGAAAGAAGGAAAAGGATCTTAAACAAAGCTGAGTGTGACACTAGAAATAGCTATGTAATGGACCCAATCAAAGTGTTAGCATTACTTTATAACTTTGACACCGGTTGGCGGAACGGATTGTAACAGCCCGCATTCAAAGCGTCAGTCTTTGCGAATTTTTACTATGGAACAGTACACGCCACAAAAACGCGCTGTTATTGTGCAGCTTTACAGTCAAAACAATTTCTCAATTGTGAAAACGCCGTACCGTTCGAAATTTGAAGTGAGAGATGCCCCTTCTCACATGACCATTAGGCGTTTGCACCAAACATTTTTGGACACCGGTAATCTTGGCAATGCCAGTCATCAAGGGAGAGAGCGTGTGAGACGATCCGATGAGAATATTGAGGCTGTACGGGCCTCAGTTGAGACCTCACCACGAACATCGCGTCGCCCCCGTTCCGCTCAGTTGGGCATCAGTCGCAGCTCAATGCAACGCATAATTCGGTATGATTTGAAGTGATTTCCGTACAAAATTGAAATTACTCATCGATTATTGCCAGCCTATAAGTCACCTCGCGTCGCTTGGATTATGCGAAATTCGTCGTGAACTTGGCTCAAACCGATACTGATTTTTGGGAAAGAATCATCATGAGCGATGAGGCTCATTTTTCGTTAGATGGAACGGTCAACAAACAAAATTGACGGTTTTACGCTGCTGAAAATCCTCAATCCACGAAGAACCTCTCCACGACTAGCGCCTGACTGTTTGGGCCGGAATTTGTGCGGATAGGGTCATTGGACCGTTCTTTTTTGAAGACGACGATGGGATGCCCAACACCGTTAAAGGCGAGCTTTATCGGGCGATGATAACGGATTTTTTGTTGCCATTTTTAGCGGAATATGAACAAGGCATGGGCAATTTCTGGTTTCAACAAGAAGTGCGCCGTAAGTTTGTCGATCGTCTAATTTCCAAAAACGGTGATTTTGACTGGTCATCGTGAACGCCCGATTTAAACCCACCGGACTTTTTCTTGTTGGATTTTTTAAAGTCCAAAGTCTGTCAACAAGCCACGGACTGTAGAAGAGCTCAAGGCCAATATTCGACGCGAAATAGCCGCTATAGAGCCTACAACACTTCGCAAAGGGATGGAAAATGCTCAAAAACGAGCTCATTGCGCCATCCGCTGTAAAGGCGACCATTTACATGATGTCATCTTCAAGAAGTGGTCAAAACTAACACTAATCACTTAACAGCAAATCTGTTAAATCTAATCACTCTACGTGGGGAAGCCTAGTAACTACCAGAGTGGTTACCAAGAGAACCCCGCAAGGTGGGGTCCTCTTATGTACCTCTTCTCTGGAATGTAGTTGTAAACGAACTACTAATCAAACTGGAGAATCGGCATTCTCATTTCTGTGCAAATGAGCACATACATAGCAACGGTCTCGGGATTAATCCCCAGAAAACGGAGCTCGTGCTATTTACCAAAAAGCATAAAATCCCGGAAAACTGCCCTATCACTTTGCTCGATACCAGGTTAGCCTATTCCTCTAGTGCCAAATTCCTAGGCATTATACTCGATAGGAAATTAACTTGGAAGAGCAATACAATTGAAAGAGCAAAAAAAGCAACAATAGCTCTCTACACATGCAAGAAAGCCCTAGGAAAAAAATGGGGATTCAACCCCAAGATCACCCTATGGCTCTACATCACGGTCGTCAGACCCATAGTAATGTATGGAGTAACAGTCCGGTGGACAGCACTGGACAAGACAACATACCTCAAGCAATTCGAGAACGTACAAAGGTTGGCGTGTATGTGCATTACCGGGGCCCTCAGGTCCACCCCAACGGCTGCGCTTAACATGATACTCGACCTTACACCACTCGATATTTTCGGCAAGCAAATTGCTACACAAACGGCCATTAGACTTAAAGCCATTTCGAACTGGTCGAGCTATGTCACTGGCCACTTCTCCATCCTGAATAACAGGTCAACTATGGTAGAAAAACTGGACCTCGCAGAACCCACCACAGTCTTGGAAAAAAACTTTACAACGACCTACCCGGACAGACAAAACTGGACTCGCCAGACTCAACCTCGCAGAAACTGCGTAGACTTCTATACTGACGGGTCTAAAATCAAAGACGGGGTGGGTAGTGGAGTATTCTGCAAACAACTTAAGTTGAACAAAGCTCTAAAACTACCAAATCACTGCAGCGTTTTCCATGCGGAATTGTTGGCAATAAAAGAGGCCTTGTCTTGGCTGAAGTGGAACGTAATATCCACCACGGATATTCGTATTCTCACAGACAGTCAAGCAGCCTTAAAGTCGTTGGAGTCCTATGTGTACACATCAAAATATAGTCCCGACTGTCGCCTATCTCTTAACGAGATGGCAGAACAGTTCAACATACAGCTTATCTGGGTACCGGGACACAGCGATATTACAGGAAATGAAAAATCCGACACACTCGCCAAACAAGGAACGACGCTACAATCAATCGTGGCTTGTGAGAGAGTACCCCTTACAACCATTCAACATAATCTGACCAATCTCGCCAGCGCCGAGACGAACCTGAGATGGACCCAGGGACATACCTGCGTCATCACCATGCAAATCTGGCCTCGGCTTGACAGTCAACGAACAAGGAGTATAATCTCCCTAAAAAGAACTGACATCTACAAAGTCATCGGTGTGATCACAGGACACTGCCTCATTGGCAGTCACGCCCAAAAACTAGGAATAGTTCCGAATGATTTCTGCAGAAGCTGTCAGGACGAGGAGGAGGTCGAATCCATTCATCACCTTCTCTGTGCCTGTCCAGCATTTTCAATATCAGGAAACGTTACCTAGACTCTTACTTCCTTAACGGTCTGACAGATGTTCAGAAAGTAGGGATACCTGATCTTCTTAACTTCTTAGGAAGCACAAAATGGTTCCACGAATACGGGGGCAAAACCTCCTCGTAGCTGCACAACGGGCCTCCCTGGCCTATGTGCATTCTTCTCAATTCTGGGAAGGCTACGATCCTACCTACCTACCTACCTAACAGCAAATAAATGTCGTTTCTTTTCGAGATATTTATAAAACAAATGCTAACACTTTAATTGGGCCACCCTGTACGTACGTAGATACGTATACAGTTGATTGTGTTAGCGTCTGGGGTGGCCCATACTATTTGGTAAAATGTGAAAAATCCAAAATCTAGCGCAAATCGAACCAGAACGCTTTGCTGTGATCACATCTTTTTGTCTAAAACAAAAACGATTTCCCAATCCATTTACAAGAGTTGAGTTCACGGAACTAAATGAAACCAATTCGATACGAGGCTAATCAACAATGTTTCGTGACATTGAGACACAATCAAAAATCAAAACTCCATCTGATGGTCTTCTCTGTCTCTTTAAACGAAGCCAACAAACACATCATAGAAAAAAGAAACAATTAGACACGGGAACTTACAATGCTCGCTCTTACCTCTCCAAGTGACACTAAAGCTGACAGGAGGAACACATTTCGAGCGGCAAATTGAATAAACACATCGAAGAAGTATATGTCTCCCATACCTACCATCACCCATGACACCGAGACACCAGGTACAAGTACATTGAACACTCAAAGCACTGTTTCCTCCCCTTCTGACATTGACGGACCTTCGACGAGTACAATGGTTTGGATGACTTGAATCTGTGTTTGGCAACTTTTACGACTCGAATTCGTACTCGGAAAACTGAAACAGGTTTAGGTTCGTTTATCGCTAGTCAGTAGTGCATGGTGCTCATAAATAGCCAATTTGCATCCTAATGGCTCGAGTTTGGGAAGCAGGAGAAGCTCAGATTCTCTAGTGACATTTTACCCCGAAGCTCAGTAGTCAGTTGCATAATCATGTCGTTCTCATGGCTGAAAACCAGAATGCTAAAGTTCGACCAGGGAAGTGTCGTTCTAAAATGTTGACTTGTTATTGGAGTTAATTGAAATGAATGAATGAGATGGAACCGGAAATGCAAACGGCATGCTCGATGCAAGACGGGGGCAGTTAAATCAGTTTTGATAGACTTTAATGCCTTGAATACGCAGCTGTCGTAAATCGATCTGTTGAAGTTATTTTGGGAAATTAGTGTCACACTTGATGATGGTAAATAGAATTAAGACTAGGCAATGAATTCATTCATTATTGCTCTGCACGTACAGGTAGAAGGAAAGGAGCATTCGCAGTGAAAGCCCAGCTGCGCTCAAAGCTGTGTATTATACTATTGCTTCTCTCAATCACCCATGCTGTGTGTGATTTATTTTTTACACAGGTGAAAGGGACCTACAGTTTAATGCCGATTTCGAACGGCGTCAGTTGAGAAGCTTTTTCATGGCAAGTGTACTCTACGGTGGTTTTGCCGATACCCCGCCGAGGAGGGACGCCACGAAATAAACATTCGATGGTGTTGGTGTTTATTGGAATCCGAACTTGCTCATCGTGCCTCAGAATCCAACATTGTAACCACAGCGCCCTCGTATAACACTTTTACTGTTTCCAAAAGAGTGCGAGAGCTCAAGAGCTGAAGAAAGTCAAAGGACTGTATTCACTGAGGCCCGCCTGAATCCCGAGTTACGATGTTAGAAAATAGATCTCCGATGAGCTCGTTAGAATGGGTCCAGAGGAATGCCTCTAAAGACTTAAAACCCGCTTCAAGTTTGCATATATTTACGGCCTAATCCCCTGCCAACGGCTGGATCCCCGAGGCCTATCATCGTAGGTGGAGACTGTCCCTATTGTAGATAAGCAAAGCGTATTGCCTAATACCTGCAATGAATCCGCGACTTTTTATTCATAACGCTAAAAATAACTGATTACAGAAGACTTACAGGCTCATTAGAGCTCACTAAATGTTTGCCAGACTCGTACGCACGATACAGGACGATACAGCGGAACCCTGTTTATGATGGATAGCCCGCATTAGATGGCGTACTTAGGGGCTTAAGTTAAGATGTCCTGCAATTCCGAACTTGGGTTGATGAGGTATAGATTAAGACGACAGAACAATTTATAAAAGACAAGTTTTGAATAACTTAAGAAATTGGAAAATCTTTCTGGGCCTTCAAGGTTTTAAAATGGTTTTCATAGCCTTGTCTTCTCTTATTCATACTTTTAAAGTATCAAATGAATTCATTGTATGTATGTGTGTTGGCGTTACCGTCCATGAAGACCCTGAGCCGAGCTTCTCTCAATCACCCATGTTGTGTGTGATTTCATTTTCACATAGGTGAAAGGGACCTACAGTTTATTGCCGGTTCCGAACGGCGAATTTCGAGAAGCTTTTCATGACAATTTTACTACAGGGGCTTTTGTCAGAACCCCGCTGAGGAGAAACACCGTGAAAAACACGTTCGATGACATGGCTGTGTCGGGATTCGATCCCGAGTCATCGGCTTCAGAGGCCAACACACTACCCACTGCGCCACGGTGCTTTCAGACTTGTATTTACCTTATTTAAAAACATGTTTGCGAATGCCTTTGTCTTCTACGAAGCCTACAGATGACAAGAGCCTTCGACATGATCCGACGAGAAGCCTTCTCTTCTGGGAGGCGTCTTGCAAGGTGCGCTTTAAAGTCAAAGACAGCACCTCCTTCACTAACACCAGAGGAGTAAGGCAAAGGTCTGTTTTATCACCCCCGCTCTTTATCATTGTCCTTGTCCTAGACCGCACAAACAACGCCGTTGCCAAAGGAATCCAATAGTCCCTCACAACTGCGCCGACGACGCGGCGTAGTTAGGCGGCGGCCAGAACAAAACAACACGCATTGGACTTTAACGCCACAAGAACTGGACTGAAAATCAATGTCGCCAATACAAAGCTAATGAGCATCGGCTCAAGATGCGAGGCTTCTCTCCTGCTAGACGGAAACCAATCGGGGATGTCAACAAATTCTGCTACCCAGGCAGCACCTTGGACAAAGATGGAGGCGTGTAAACTGATGTCTTCTCTCGTATAGATAAGGCCCGCTACTACTCAATTCGTAACGTCCGGAGGTCCAATCAGCCCTCGACCCCTCTCAAGCTTTAGATATTCAATTCCAACGTGAAATCCGTACTGCTCTACGGATGCTCGACTTGGAAAACAACCACCATCACTGTTCGCAAGCTTTGTCAACAATTGCTTGAGACGAATCCTGAAGGTTTTCTGGCCGCAATGGACCACGAACGAAAGCTGCTATGCAGAGCTTCACCGAAACCCATCACAGTAGAGATCCAACGTTGAAAGTGGAACCGGATAGATCATACCCTGCGTAAACCGATAACGGATATAGGAATTATAGCCCTTACCTGGACCCCAAAAGATCCCTTCTTTACATTGCTAGAAAGCTGGCAAAGCCCTGGTAATTTTTAGCCCAATATGTTATGACAACAGAAACTTGCTTTCTAGAGTCCTGATCCCTAGCCTGGCCTGACCGGTAGCTTAACCTGATCACTAGCCTGCCCTGATCACTAGTCTGTCTTGAACACTAGCTAGCTTGGCTTGATCACTTACCTGGCTTGATCATTCGACTGGCCTTATAACTAGCAGGGCCTGATCCCTAGCCTGACCTGTTCTGATCACTAACCTGACCTGTCCTGGTCACTAGCATAGCTTGTCCTGATCCCTAGCTTGACCTGTCCTGATTACTAGTCTGGCCTGTCCTGAACACTAGCCTTGCCTGCCCTGATCGCTAACCTGGCCTGATCCCGTGTACGGATCACACTAAATTTGAACGATAGCACAGGCTATGGACATGGACTTGCGCTTTTAGACCAGTTCTAAAGAAGTCGAATAGTACGACTACGACGACCAGTTCACATCGTCTCTGTGTGAATAAACCATGTCCCCAAATGGTTCAGAATGTCCATTGTGGCATTAAAACTGGCGCGACACAGAACAGACTGCGTCGAGTACTCCGGCACATTCTTAGGACTAGGACATACGCAACGATTCGGATAAGCGTTTGTTTTGCTTGCTTTGGTGTCGTCACAGCCCGTGAAGGGCCAGAGTCAAGCTTCTCTCAATCACCCATGCTGTGTGTGGTTTATTTTTCACACAGGTGAAAGGGACCCACAGTTTAATGCCGATTCCGAATGGCTGAAGTCGAGAAGCTTTTTCATGGCAAGTGTACTACGGGGGATTTTGCCAGTGCCCCGCCGAGGAGGGATGCCGCGAAATAAACATTCGATAGCGTTGGTGTTATCACTGCGCCACAGCGCCCTCTTATAAGCGTTTACCGAAACAAAACCGTATCAGGGAGTCATTCATGTATTGAGAGTAGAGCATGACACGCGAAACGGTGCATTTTATCAGCAGTTTTCAAACCCAGTCGGTTGATCAACTGAACAATCAAACACATCGGTTTTGCTGACACAGCCGTGACTTACGTTGCTGTTTCCAGGGCGTTTACTGCAGTAGAAAGTATCGAACTAGAAAAGAACCGACCATAGAGGGTTTCGGGGTTTTAGCACAAACTTATTCCTGAAACCGTACTAAGCCGTCGTATGTAGCCTTGACTTAGCAGTCCACAGTCCTCGCCCTCTCTCCCCATCCATGTACAAGGAGCACCATACTCCCTCTCGCCTACCAAACTGAATGTGACACACATTGCGATAACTTCTTAGAACATATCCCGTACTCTATCGGCCATCAGTTCTAATTTATACTCGTATTCATATGCACGAGCCGCTGCTATGTCTGCAACATTGAATACTCGTCTAACTCGTAGGTATCCCCGCAAGGCAAGTAATTAAAACTTTCTTAAGACGGATCTAGCGGATCAACTCTGCCAGTCATGCCCCCCTACCTCGCACGAGGGATTAAAGCATGGACACCAGCACATGGAAGAGCTGGAGTAATGGTAAACGCAAAACAAGCTTAATTGCGGACAGTTAGTCGTGGTCGTACTCGTGTGCGCAACCTACCAGAACGGCATTGAGATCGAATCAAAACAAAACCCAGAAAACTGGTTTACACACACCGGTGACAGGCACAGTGACGATGTCAGTGGCTACAGATGAATCTAGTTGGACACTGAAAATGAACTGCACGTTCTGCAGCCAAAATGCAGGACAAACATTGACTTTTGTGTCTGTTCCTCCCCCCACAAGTGTTCGCTTTTTATCGGCATCATGTCATGATACATACCTAATTGCCGGGCCGAAACGAGAACGTGAATCAAAAGTAAAGCGGAATCGACAGAGGATTTTCCACAAAGGTCGTTCGACAGTTACCGCTAGATGCTGTTTTTGCTGGTGCCGATGCGGTTTCAATTGCCGCAGTTTTATGCTACGTGCCCACCCGTTTCGATGAAGGATTTATGTATACACGAACGAATTGCCTCCATTCCTGCATTTCATTTTATTTTCTACTCTTCGGATTGCTATTACAGAGCCCAACTGCGCCTGACTGGGACACGAAAATAAAAAAATAAAAAAGAACTCAAAACCGGATACGGAGCACATAACGTACACCGGTATGATGAAGTACATAGTAGGACACACGTTTTCGATTTTTCTTTCCAACACTCTCTTAATTGGGTCGGAACCTGAATGTTGCCGAAAAAGTAGGTCTTCCCGAAGAGATCCACCTTAACAGTGAGCAAACATTAAGCAAAACAGGAACCATATTGTGTTTATAGCTTATGTTCACTGTCTTGCGATACTCAGCGCAAGGAAAACATATTTGTTTGTCGAGCCGCTAGTGGTGTAAGAGAAGATGTGTGGTGCAGCTGGAGAATGCTTATGTAAAATACGCGTGCGGTTGAGAATTACCTGAGTGCCTGAACTATGAACCAGGCATTGGACACTTTTCCTTCCTTAATGACGGGCGATTACACCATTGCGTCTCATAGAAGGGCTACATAGGTATGTATGTCAAACGAGCTAATGGCCAACAAATGAGCCATAAATTGCCTCATTACCTACAAAACATTCATTCACGCTACGACTCAACCATCACTATCACTAAACTGATATAGTAAAGGGACGACTACGGAGGATATGGTTAACGAAGTCCATGATATCGTGTTAGCAGATCGTTGGATGAAGATCAGACAGATTATTAAGATTGTGGACATCTCTATTGAACCTAAAATATCCCACATGATAAAATTGCAGCTAGTCGAACTTACACTAAGTGCCGTCAGAAAGATGAAAGTTCTCTGACAGCGTTAAAGGTGCTAATTAGCTAAGAGCATTTACGCCATACTTTACTGTTCTTTGGTGAAGAAGGCGAAAACTCAAGCCAGGCGGCTGGAAATGTGTAGAGGTTATGGTCCTAATACTGCACCAGCCAATCACATGCAGTTTTGGTTTCGTCGATTCTTTTGCGGTAATTTCGATGTCAAAGATGCACCACGCTCTAGAAGGCCATTTGTCGAAAATGTCGACAAAATCATGGAAATCATCGAGTCTGATCGTCACATAAGCACTGTTCCGATTGGCCAGGAGATAAACATTGCATAAAAAACGGTTGAAAACAATTTGGACTCGGCTGGATACAAAAAGCAGTTCGATGTTTGGATGCCGCAGGAGTTAACCCCAAATACTTCATGGACCGAATTTCCCTCTGTAAATCGCTTTTGAATCGTTTTTATTGCGATTCAAAAGCGCTAAGCTGAGTATATCTTAGAAAAAAGTGGAATCACAGTGCCGTCTTCTGTCGTTCAAGCGTACCACCGACTCGCAGCCATCATCAATGAATAACCCTTGCATCTTGCAACCAAAAAGCTTTCCATCCAAGGTACGTGTGTCAATGGCTACAATTTATAAGGGGTTTAATCGCCTTAAATTGGAGCTTAACTCTCATGGCTGGTCTGCTACATCTAAAACCTAACTGCACGTGCTGGACAGAATTCAAAACCGCGCGATAAAACTGATAGAAAATCCTAGCGCGACCAAATCATCAGATTCGCTTGGTTACTTAGAGTCTAAGGCTTTAGATTCTTTAAACAGATATTTATTGTGCCATGTGTATCTTCCCCTTGTTCTTGTGCGCATTACTTTTCACATTTACTTTCAATTAGGTCTTCGCATATGCGCCGTGAAAGAGGAACAGTTCTGTCAAAATATTAATGGCTACTACGGGCTTATAAAAGAGAACGTTACATCTGCATCCCCACATGAAATCAAAGAAACAGCGGTTTGCGCTTGATTACTAGTCTGGTCTTTCCTCTCCTCAAAAATCTGGCTTGTTCTGATCACTGGCCTGGCCTGATCACTAGAATGGCCTAATCGCTAGTCAGGCCTAATCAAAAGCTTGACCTCTCCTGATCACAAGTCTGGCTTGTCTTGGTGACCAGCCTGGCCTTACCCGACTAATAGCCTGGCCTGGTGTAATCACTAGCCTGGCCTGTCCTGATCTCTAACCTGGCATGTCCTGATCACTAGCATGGCCTGTCCTGATCACTGGCCTAAACTGTCCTGATCACTAGCCTGACCTGTCCTGATCACTAGCCTGGCCTGGCCTGATCACTAGCCTGGCCTATCTTGATCCCCAGTCTGGCTTATCCTGATCACTTGTTTGGCCTCTTCTGATTCCTGGCCTGTCCTGATAATTACCCTGGCCTGGCCTGATCGCTAGCTTCGCCGCTCTTAAGCATAAATCTGGTCTGTCCTAATATCTAGCTTGGCCTGTCCTGATCGCTGGCCTGACCTGGCCTGACCTGGCCTGATCACTAGTCCGGCCAATTCTGATCACTAGCCTGACCTGTCCTGATAACTAGCCTGGCCTGGCCTGGCCTGATCACTAGCCTGACCTGTCCTGATCGCAAGTCTGGTTTCTCCTGGTCACTTATCTGACCTGTCCTGATCACCAGCCTGGCCTGTCCTGATCACTAGCTTGCCTGTCCTGATCACAAGTCTAGCTTGTTCTGATCACTAGTCTGGCTTGTCCTGATCACTTTCCTGACCTGTCTTGACCACTAGCCTGGCCTATCTTGATCACTAATATTGCCTGTCTTGATCACTAGCCTGGCCTGTCCTGATCACAAGTCGGGCTTGTTCTGATCACCAGCCTGGCCTGTCCAGATTACTAACCTGGTCAGGCCCGAACACTAGCTTGGCCTGTCCTGATCACTAATCTGGCATGTCCTGATCACTAGCCTGGCCTGTCCTGATCACTAGCCTGGCCTGTCCTGATCACTAATCTGGCATGTCCTGATCACTAGCATGGCCTGTCCGGATACCTAGCCCGGCCTGTCCTGATCACTAGCCTGACCTGTCCTGATCACTAGCCTGGCCTGGCCTGATCACTAGCCTGGCCTATCTTGATCCCCAGTCTGGCTTGTCCTGATCACTTATTTGGCCTCTTCTGATTCCTGGCCTGTCCTGATAATTAACCTGGCCTGGCCTGATCGCTAGCTTCGCCGCTCTTAAGCATAAATCTGGTCTGTCCTAATATCTAGCTTGGCCTGTCCTGATCGCTGGCCTGACCTGTCCTGATCACTAGTCCGGCCAATTCTGATCACTAGCCTGACCTGTCCTGATAACTAGCCTGGCCTGGCCTGATCACTAGCCTGACCTGTCCTGATCGCAAGTCTGGTTTCTCCTGGTCACTAATCTGACCTGTCCTGATCACCAGCCTGGCCTGTCCTGATCACTAGCCTGGCCTGTCCTGGTCACAAGTCTGACTTGTTCTGATCACTAGTCTGGCCTCTCCTGATCACTATCCGGGCCTGTGCTGATCACTAGTCTGTCCTATGGTCATCACTAGCCTTCACTAGAATTTCGGTGATCTAAATGAATCGGACTGAAAGAGGACTGTATTAGGGAATAAATAAAGCAGTATGACATGTATTATACATACAGCCATCTACTTACTAGGCTTTTAAGGTAATAAACGATGTTGAGATTCCATTCCATTCCAGACGTGTTTTGGTACTACTCCACATGTTCTCAACCATTAGTTGATTGGCCCAGGTTTTTTTTTTTTAATTTAAGTTAGACTCTAGATTTGATGTTGTTATCTTAAACTCTTCTCCCTCGTCTTCGTCCAGTGTTAACCATTCACACTGACATCGCAGTCAATGTAGAAGTCGCAGAAGCAGTGTTTTGCAGAATCCTTCTCCTCCTGCAATCAGAAACCACCAAGCAGAGTTGGTAGACAGAAGTTAAGGTGGCGAAATTGCTGGATTTCTTCATACACTGCTTAAACAAAATTTTCTCTTAGCTAACCAATCAACTGGTATCAAGGTAACATCTTCAGATAGGACGTTGCCGCAGGTGACTCACATTTTGCAATTTCCGGCTAGGAGTGAGACCCCACAACCGTACGTAGTTAAAAAAAAATTCGTTTAATGGAAAAAAGTGCCCCAAAATGAGGTGAAACACACGCATATATGTTCTTAACATCGTTTGCTGGCGATCTTACTTCTCACAGTTTCTTTGTTATGGAAGCAAACTGCTCTGTCCCGCTGTGGGTCGAGTACATTAAACTCCAGACGCGACTCTTTGTCTTCGTGGGCATCGTGGCACAAATGAAAAATGACTGTGCCCCAGTATTTAATTAAAAGAACTGAAATCAGTAGTTCACACGTACGATATGGTGTGGCAAAGGGATCAATGTACGAGTAATACCTATTGGTTTTTAGAAATAAAAAAAAGAAGGACCCAGTATGCCCGTTTTGAATAGAATGCATTTAAGAGGCCGTCGATTTGTACCACAATGAACTATGAGTTTGAGTCTTGCAGGTTACTAATGACAACTCTTTCAACCATGTTCATTGTGGAACGTTAGACAGACAGAGTTTCTATACCTACTTGAGAGCGCCGTGGCTCAGTGGGTAGTGTCTTGGCCTCTGACCCCGATAACAGGAGGTCGACAACAGCCATGTCATCGAACGTGTTTTTCACGGTGCTCCCCCTCAGCGGGGTACTGACAAAACCCCCTGTAGTATAATTGTCAAGAAAAGTTTCCCTTTTACTTATGGGAAAATAAAATCACACACAACATGGGTGGTGGAGAGAAGCTCGGCTTTAGTCCTTCATGGACGCCAACATACAACTTACTTAGTGCAGTATTATTCAATGTTTTGAATAGAGCAAAGAACGGGGATTCTAACGACTGATTCTTATTTAATGGTATTGACAGCGCACTTCGCTAGATGGTAATTTTTATGTCTTCTTGATGTAAGCACATTTCGTATTCCTTCCGCATCCAATTGTGGTTACTACAGGACGAATTTCGTGAAGGGCATGAACTGATATTGCAAGAACGTGTGACATGACGTGACCGTGATAAATATACTACTGTGCTCAGATGTAAGGTGACATAGCAATTTCATTGCCTTTAAGGTAATCGATCCTGATACAATGCGCGGCTTTTTCAATCTTCGAAACAGTTGTTTAAGTCGATTTCCGGGACAGCATTTAGCTCTCTTTTCGATGCGGCTTGTATCTCCTCTATCGACTCTAAACGGTGTCCCAAGCAGAACTCGCACCGTGCCAAGTGACTACAGAGATTTTTAGAAACATATGGGTCATGTTTTGTCTGCGAGAGTTGTCTCGCCACAATTCCACCGTCTTTAGGCGAATAATATTCTTTACTGACAGTTTCACCCGGCGGAATGAACTCAAAATGCAAAACACCACGATAGTCCAAGAAAACATGTCGACACGACCATGATTTTTGAGCATGGTTTTTTAGGGTTCCGTACCCAAAGGTAAAACGGAACCCTATTACTAAGACTTCGCTGTCCGTCCGCCCGTCCGTCCGTCCGTCTGTCCCCAGGCTGTATCTCATGAACCGTGATAGTTAGATAGTTGAAATTTTCACAGATGATGTATTTCTGTTGCTGCTACCACGACAAATACTAAACAGAACAAAATTAATATTTAAGGGGGGTTCCCATACAACAGACATGATTTTCATCCAAAAAATCCCCTTGGTCTCTATACTGAACTAAGGTTAGTCGACAATATCCCACAGCCGTTAACAAACTTCCCAGTTTTGATCTCTTTTTTGCCTTTTTGAATTAATCCTAGCTGCAAACCTTTTTTTCCATATTTCACATTATTGTCATTCACCTTTTCACATCGTTGCTGTCAAGTAAGATAATTGATTTGAATTCAATCGACACTTTGATGATCAACTATGTATATCTCATCATGAAGATTTTTGATTATCAAAGTAATATGCCGATAACTTGCCTGCAACCAAGATCTGTCATCGTACAAAAAATGTGATTAAATGTGATGACTGACGAGGTAACATACATAGTCTCTTTCATATTTATACGGTACGGAACCCTTCGTGCGCGAGTCCGACTCGCACTTGGCCGGTTTTTTTAGTCTTGCCTCACCTTTAGCACGATACTCATTTCATTGATTGGCTGTTTGCGGGTCGTAAGCATAAACCCAGTTCTCATCTACCGTAATAATGCGTTTCATCTTGCCCTGATACTTGTCTCTCACACTTCAACGCGACGATGTTTTTCAAAAAATTCAGTGTTTTCTGTTTGACTCGTCTGAGGCCCATGTGGCGCTCCATGTGGCCGAGCCAGTGTAGTCGACGGATCTTTGCCTTCCGGACTACATCCACAACTTTGTACAGCTCGTAGAGTTCGTAGTTGTGTTTTTTTCTCCATTCACTTTGCTCACAGACAGGACCAAATATCCGGCGCAGAATTTTTCTTTCGAAAGAACCCAAAATCAGCTCCGCTGTCCTGCTAATCGTCCAGCTTTCGGCTCCGTACAGCAAGACTAGCAGTATGAGCGTTTTGTAAAGCATGACTTTGGTCTTTCGAGTGAGGAGTTTTGATCCCAGTTGTTTGGAAAAGCCGAAGTAGCAGCGGTTGCCAAGGGCGATTCTATGCCGGATCTCCACTGTGGTGTCATTTGTGGAATTTACGTTTGCCCCGACGTAGACAAACTACCTCGAAATTGTAGCTGTCAATTGTTATATTTTGTCGAAGGTGGTGAGCGACGGATTGGTTTTTGCTTGACAGCATGTACTTCGTCTTGTCCTCATTGACCTTAAGACCAACTCATTTCGCCTGTTCTTCAATCACGGTGAATGCTTTCACAATGCCACGGCGATTATACGCGATGATATAGCTGGACCGACTTGTAGAAGATAGTGCCTTCTCTGTTGACGCCTGCCCGTCGCACTATCTGCTCCAGTACCAGGTTGAAGAAGTCACATGACAGCGCATCTCCTTGCCGAAATCCGGTGCATGTTTCGAACGGTTCCAAAGTCCTGGAGCCGAGTTGCACGGTGCATCGCGTATTTTTTAGCGGGGCGCGACACAACTGGATCAGTTTTCCCGGGATCCCGAATTCGGCCATCGCACCAAACATTCCTTCACGATGAATGCTGTCGTATGCGGCTTTGAAATCGATGAAAAGATGGTGTGTATCGACTCGAAACTCGTTGGTCTTTTCCAGGATTTGTCGAAGTGTGAAAATTTGGTCTATAGTCGATTTGCCGGGCCGGAAGCCGCACTGGTAGCTGCCGATTAGCGCGGTGCAAAATGGCTTTAGACGAGGGCGCAGTGGTTAGTGTGTTGGACTCTGACGCACGATGAGCTAGTTCGGATCTCGATAACACCAACGCCATCGAATGTTTATTTCGCGGCGTCCCTCCTGGGCGGGGTACTGGCAAAACCCCCCGTAGTATACTGGCCATGAAAAAGCTTCTCGATTCACGCCGTTCGGAAGCGGCATTAAACTTTAGGTCCCTCTCACCTGTGTGAAAAATAAATCACACACAACATGGGTGATTGAAAGAAGCTCGGCTCTGGTCCTTCATGGGCTGTAACGCCACCAAAGAAGAAGAAAATGGCTTTAGACCTTCACACAATACGCTAGACAGGATCTTGTATGCGGCGCTGAGCAGGGATATGCCTCTATAGTTCTTGCAAAAGGTAGGATCGCCTTTTTTGTGGATGGGGCAAATAGAGCTGGTATTCCAGTCGTCGGGCATGCTTTCATCTTCCCAAATTCTGCAGATGATCTGGTGCATGCTCCCTACCAGAACATCGCCGCCAGCCTTGAAGAGCTCTGATGGCAAGCCATCTGAGCCTGCGGCCTTGTTGTTCTTCAGCTTCTGAATAGCTGTGCCGACTTCTTCGATGCTGGGTGGGAGGACTACTTCAGCGGCCGGAGTTGGGATTTCCTCGGTCCCTACCACTCTCTCTTGGTCATGCTCGTTAAGCAGCTGCTGGAATTGCTGCTTAAATACATCCACTATTCCCTGCGGGTCGGTGACAAGATTACCCTCGCAGTTTCGAAGAGCCTGGGTGCCCTTTTTGAAGCCTCCTGCAAGACCTTTGGCTTCCTTGTAAAAGGCTCGTGTTTTGTGCTTATCCCTATACTCCTCGATATCCTTGAGCTGGGAGTCTGCGAAGATTCTTTTCTTTTGTCGCAGTAGTTTTTTCTCCTCCCTTCTTCTGGCTCGGTACTCTTCTTGCGCTGTCCTGGTTTTCCTCTGCAGCGCCTTTTAGTACGCCTGGTCGGTTGCTGCCTTTTCTGCTCACACTCGCCATCATACCACGGGTTTCTTGTCGGGGGTGGTAGGTACTCTAAGGTGGTTTCGGCTACTTCCTGAATGGCTGAGCGGCAATGCAGCCACATATTATTGGCAGCTGCTCCCTGTAGACTCTGGTAACCTCCGGTGTGCTCAGGCGCCCAATGTCGAAACTCCTCCTGATGGGCTGGTGCAGCTTTCTGACATTGGACAGTCGAGCTCTGAATCTTGCTGCTACGAGGAAATGGTCAGAGTCGACATTTGCCCCTCTGAATGTTCGCACATCCAGGATGTTTGACGAGTGCCTTGCGTCAATGAGCACATGGTCGATTTGGTTGGCGGTTCGACTGTCCGGAGATCGCCAGGTTGCTGTGTGGATTCGCTTACGAGGGAATCTTGTGCTACTTATCACCGCATTACGAGCTGTCGCAAAGTCTGTGAGTCGGAAGCCGTTATCTGTTGTTGTATCGTGGAGGCTGTGCTTTCCGATCACTCCGCCAAGGGTGTTCTCCTTACTTATTTTGGCGTTGAAGTCCCCGAGCACTACCAGCTCCGTAGGCGCTTAATAGGGTCTTCAGCCTCGTCGGTAGGGGCGTGTGCACATATAAGGCTGATGTTATAAAATCTGCCTCGGATGCGGATCACAGCCAGGCGATCACTTATAGGTTCAAAGTCGATGACCTTCGACCTTAACCGCCTTCCCACGACAAATCCGCATCACAGTAAGTGCAGTCTTTTGTGACAGCTGTAATATATGTCGCAATTTTTCTTCCTAATCATACCGTTTCCTATCCAGCGTATTTCCTGGACCGCAGTAATATCCGCCTTGTACTGCGTGAGGATTCCTTCTAGTTTATGAGCAGCTCCGGGAGTGTACAGGATTCTGACATTCCAGGAGCATACTCGCAAATCGTGTTCCTTTTTCGTGCGTTGTCGTCGTCGAGTATCCGTCCGTGTATCCGGGGCATCTTGCTCATTCATAACTTTTCTTTTTTTTTTTTTACGTGGGCGGATTGTTAGCCCGCCGCACAACCGCCATTCTGGTGGGCTTTTGTCGCTGCATACGTTAGTTCACCTCCCAACGGTTGTAGAAGAGGCTATCCAGACGGCGCCGCGAGAAGGCCGTATGTCAACTTTAAAAAGGGATCGTTGCTGGCATCTCGCCAGGTTGAGAGCGATCAACAACTATCCCACTATCCCACTTGTAAACATTTTTTTTTTTTCGACTAAGACTCATCACAAAGACTTTCTGCACATAACCTTGGAACATAACCTGTTTATCTTGACTACTTCCTGACATTTCCTTGTGTGTTTAATGCCTTAAATTTAAAGCAAGTTCGAATCAAATGTGATCCCTGACACATCGATTACTTAGCAATGAATGAATTACAAGAATTATTTCCGTTCTGTGACAGAGACGGCTGTTCCATTACTGCCAACGTACGGGCTCTCATGAACAAGAAATCTTCAGGAACTGCGTACGTTGGATTATCTGCATAAGATGCAATATGCGCCCTCCCTTCAGGCTTCGAGTTATCTGAAAAACTTTTCTATGGTATGGAAAATCACCACATCTTCCCATGAATCTACAGGAACTCCATAGTTTTGAAGGGCTTGCTTCGCTTCATTGGCAGTGTCTAGTAGATGTGTGATTTCGGCGGTAGATTACCCTCTTACGTGTGGCTGGTCGAATAATATCTTATACTGGTTATCCTTAAAAAGACGCAGATTTTGATAATGCTTCACTTTCACTAGAAGAGCCCAAGCGGACTCAAATTTTCCTTCTGCAGACGTGTTCCGTATCAGCCTTGTTGCTTCTCCACTCAAATTAGCCTTGAGGTAGTGTAACTTATGGCTGTCTGGTATAGTTGTGTTTTTGTTTACCAGGTTCTCAAATACTTACTTAGGTGGCGCTACAGTCCGTGGTGAACCTGGGTCTCAACCAACAATGATCTCCAGCTGGCACGGTCTTTGGCCAGCTGTTTCCAGTGCCGCACGCCCAGTTGGTTAAGGTCCCCTTCCACCTGCGTGCGCCACCGTTGATACGGCCGTCCTCTGCCGAGCCTTCCTTCCGGGGTGGATTCGAAGACTCTTCGGGTCGGAGCTGTATTTTCCATACGCTCTACATGGCCTAGCCACCTTAGACGCTGTATCCGTAGACGTCGTACCAGGCCGATGTCACTGTACAACCCGTACAGTTCTTCGTTATATCTTCTCCTCCATACGGGACCGTAGATAGTGCGCAGAATTTTCCTCTCAAAACGACCAAGGGCATCTTCATCCGCTTTTGTTAAGGTCCAAGCCTCTGCGCCGTAAAGGAGGACTGGGATGATTAAGGTCTTATATAGTGTCACCTTGGTTTTCCGAGAGAGGGCTCTACTTCTCAATTGCCTCTTGAGCCCAAAGAAACAGCGGTTGGCAAGAGTGATTCTGCGTTTTATCTCAGCGCTAGTGTTGTTGTCGCCGATCATCAGTGAGCCAAGGTAGACGAATTCCTTGACCACTTCAAAGTTATATCCGCCCATGGTGACGTTCTGGCCAATACGTTGGTGTTGACCGTCTCTTTTAGATGAAAGCAGATATTTGGTTTTACCCTCATTAACCTTGAGACCCATCTTAGCCGCTTCTACCCCAATGCTTACAAAGGCCTCATTGACTTCTCGCTGTGTCCGTCCAATCACTTCAATGTAGGTCACACACAACATGGGTGATTGAGAGAAGCTCGGCTCAGGTCCTTCATGGACTGTAACGCCAACATACATACACATTCGTAAACCTTATACTTGAAAATATCTCGATCAAAGACCTCGGTGATTGTCTTTTATTCATGCATTCTGCTGGCGGTGCAACATCGGCAATCGTTGGAGAATGAACTTTTTTCAACGTTACGAGCTGTTGCTGACAAAGTAATTTCCGTTCTTGACTTGAACTTGTTCTTGTTCTCTGTTGGATTTGTTGCGTGATGTCGCTGGCGAAGTCATTCTTACATATTGGTGTCTTTTTGCTGTACGTTACTGGCACGCAGTTTAAATTCAAATGTTACTTTACTTTTTAGACACATTAGTATGACCATGTATCCCCAGCCCTGGGAGTGGTTTCTTCATCATATTTACCTAAATACCTTGATGTAGTCATTTGTGTGATCTTGCTCACCACATCGCAGGTGCTTTCCAAGGGCGATGATTCGTCTGGGCCTTTCGCAGTCAATGGTTTATATATGTATAACATGCACTTCATTTGTCTATACCTAAGACCTGTGTCTGAAAAACGTAACCATTGGCGAAAGACCTAACCAGAGATATAAGTAGACCTAAGCTGGGCTCATGCCTACCTCATTTTTCCTTATCGTCACGTTTTATCTCGTGCAAACAGGATCCACCTGGCGAGCCTCCTGCGCCGAAAAACAGGATTAGTCGGTTGGGCTACGGCCTAGCCGTAACCGTAAAAAGAACCACAAACTCCAAACCAACCACAAGTCTCGGATATAACGGTCCGGACTTATGTTGACGACCCTTGCAAAAAAAAGATAATGATCTTCGGCTTGGTACGTGGAACGTTAGGTCCCTAAACAGGCCACGTGCAGCCGAACAATTACAGCCCTAGACCGCTATAAAGCGGACATAACCGCCTTCCAGGAAATGCGATGGAATGGACCGTGTATAAAGCGGATGAAAAACTGCGTTATTTACTACGGCGACTGCTATAGGGAGAGAGGACAACGATTGTTTGGATGCGGATTTGTTGTTCGAGGTGGACTAAGGCAAAAGCCTCATAACAATCCGTGTCAAGGCTACATTTTTTTAACATCAGCCTGATCTGCGTCTACGCCCCCACGGAAGACAAGGATGACTCCACCAAAGATGAGTTCTACGATCTCCTAAACAGAACGTATTCCCAATGTCCCAGCTATGACATCAAAATTGTACTAGGAGACTTCAATGCTAAGCTGGGTAAGGAAAGCATCTTTGAACGAGTTCGGCACCACATCCGATAACGGACACAGGCTGTTTGATCTTACTACGGGGTGAAATCTCCTTCTAGCCAGTACGCGCTTCCCGCACCTCGATATACACAAAGGCACCTGGCGGTCTTTTGATCAATCGACTACCAACTAGATTGATCACATCGCGATCGACGCCAGACACTCCTCTACTATTCTTGATGTTCGAACTTTCCGAGGGGCTAAGATCGACTCGGACCACTATCTTGTAGTAGCCAAGATGCGCTTACGTATATCACGAACGCAGCGGAGTAGAGTAAGAATACGAAGTTATGACGTCGGAAAGCTACTATCGCCAGAAACCGCTCGTGCTCAATCCTCCACGCTGTCAATAAAACAGCAGTGGAGCCTTTGCAAACATGCCCTGAAAAGCTCCGCATCCGAAGTTTTGGGTTTCAAGGCTCCACCACAAAGAAACACCTGGTTCGATGACGAGTGCAGGAGGATTCACACAGCGAAGCAGGATGCATATAAGGCTTCGCTGCACAAAAGAACAAGAGCAGCTCGTGAGCTCTACGAGTTAAAAAGAAGGGAGGAGCATCGACTTCTTAGAAGAAAGAAGAAAGAGCACGAGAAGCGCGCGATTGAGGATTTGGAGAGGTGTTACTGCAGGCGTGACGTTCGAAAGTTTTATCAACAGATAAAGCGAACATGCCAAGGTTATAAAGCCAGAACAGAAGCCTGCAGGGATGAGAATGGACACCTAGTAGTAGACTCGCAGTCGATGCTGAGAATATGGAAAAACCACTTCTGCAGACTGTATAACGGCGATGTTAGTCAATATACCGTTGTCAGGCAGAATGATCCATTTCTAATCGACGGAGACCGCAGAGAATTCTGTCCCCCTGAACTCGACGAAGTTAGGATTGCCATATCGAAGCTCAAGTCGAATAAAGCTGCTGGCGCAGGCGAACTATCTGCTGAGCTCCTCAAGGCAGCTGGGGATGACCTGATTAGGAGCATGCAGCAGCTCATCTGTAAGATATGGTCAGAGGAAAGCATGCCCGAGGAATGGAGTCTCAGCATCGTATGCCCGATCCACAAGAAAGGAGACCCCTCTGATTGCGCCAACTATAGAAACTCTGCCGTTTTGTGTGAACGCCTGAAGCCTTTTGTAAATAAGCTGATAGGTCTTTATCAGTGGAGATTCAGGCCAGGGAAGTCCACCATCGACCAAATCTTCACACTACGGCAGATCCTGGAAAGAACCAATGAATTTCAAGTCGCACTCACCACCTATTTGTCGACTTCAAAGCCGCATACAACAGCGTAATTAGAGACGAGCTATACAACATGAGCCTAGTCAGGCGTCTACGGATTCAACGCCTAAGATGGCTGGGCCATGTAGAGCGAATGGACACCACAACTCCAGCCCGGAGAGTCTTTGAGGGACGCAGAAGCAGAGGACGGCCGCACTTAAGATGGCGCACACAGGTGGAAGGGGACCTCAGCCAACTGGGTGTGCGGCAATGGAAAACGCTAGCAAAAGATGGAGGGGCATGTTGGTTGAGGCCCAGGTTCACCCCGAACTGTAGCGCCCGCTAAGAAGAAGAAACAGGATCCTATTGCTTGTTTGGGTGAGAACATCCCACGTAGCCAACAAACGGGCCAGCGATGCACACAATTTGATGTCAATAGACGTTCGTAATGTTAAAACTTGGTAAAGATGCTCCCTAACAAAGTGGAAACCGCTCATCAATTGCTGACAAGTGGGGTTTACTTAATCGCACGCTTTATTAAAAATTATTTCTTTCCCAAAACCGTAATGAGCAACGAATAAGCAAAATGTCTGTTTTACAGTCCGGAGACCTGAAAGTCATAGATTCCCTCCCTTCAGAGTGACTGTTTGCGCCATTTGCAGAGAAAAAATGTCGCACATGGTGTGGTTCAAACATAAGTTTGTTTTTCAAAATAAAATCAAAAAATGTCCAATATGAGAAGACTTTATTAAAAAGAGCAAATATACGACCTCATTTATGTGTGCGTCTCGACGGGCTTTGCAGTATCATATCCTTCAACTTAATTTCTCAAGACTTGTTGACTGCTTCTGGCCGCATATCACCTATGTCTTGTATAATATTCACGTCCTTTTAACATTGGTCTTTAAGGACACTCAATCGTAAATTTTAACCGGTCGAACTGTGACATAAGGAACCACCCAGCTGAAACCAAAGTCCATGCCGTCAATATCAGCCCGTTAAAGTACTGACTGATTTTTTTGGTGCTAGGCTTTTCAGTTATTCAAGACATGTGCTAAAGTCAGGCACGCTCAGGTAGCATTGCCATTTAATCTTGGATAGACATATCTAAACAACGCTTACAATTAGTTGATAGTTATTATCAAAATTCATGATATGGGAAAATTGGTTTTCGCGCAGGCTATTTGGTATGGGGATTCGTCAAATCATTTAACTATGCCGATAAGCCAAGATCTTCTTCTTGGCTCTGGTCCTTCATGGGCTGTAACGCCATCAAAGATAAGCCAAGATCATTGCAGCTTTGGAAATAAATACTACATGGGCAAAGACACCTCTAACCCGGCGAATCTCCAGTCGATAAGTCTCCTTCCGTGTATCAGCCAGGTCTTGGAAAAGGTGGTCTACAAAGCCCTATCTAAAAGGGTTGAGCACAAAAAACATAATTCCGGGTAACAAATTCGATTTCAAGGTAGGGCATGATAACTATACATGCCCCGTCGAAGTTTATTTCGGATATCGGTAGATAGCTCGTTTATTAAAAACGATCCGTAACAGAGCTCAGGGAACTTGCCCATCCTTTTCAGCATTTACATCATTGATCTGATAGTTTCTCTTCATTATACGATAGCGTACGCGGACGACGACGTCACTGTTTCCCTACTGAAGCATGAATTCGACAAGATTCAGCAGTGCTGTGATGACTAGAAGTTGAAAATCAACTTCTTGAAATCAGAGACTATTTTATTCAGAACGCCTTTTGCCTAGGGACACGAGAGAACACTGACAATATTTCTCAATCATTGGACCGGACGGGCAAATAAAAGTGTTCTATGCAGCCAACTTATCTCTGCCACATGGTCTTAATCTGAACCTAGGTTGCCTACGGATTGGTTTAATGTGAGTGCCAGCTTAATGGAAGGGACTCACGATCTTGAGAGACAGTGTCTAAGGACTAGCCATGGATATCACAACACCAGAGTACGAGTACAATAAGTTCTAACCTAACAAGGTCCTACAATGTAAATGCTACTGTGTTAAACAATACGCCTCAAGTGTGTCATTCGACACACCTTAAGATTATGTGCGTCACTTAACACGTTTGATCTTTAAAATTGAGACACTTATTCGTGTTTAAACTATACCAGTAACACGTTCTATTGCGTGTCATGAATAAAATCTCTGACACCTTAAGTGTGTTGCAGCGATACACTTATTAATAATTAACACACTTTGTATCAATCAATCAAACAAAAGAGAAATTTCCCAACTATGTATGTATATGCAACCTTGCCAGAAAGTAATTTACGAATCGGTTCCATGGCGTAATGGTTAAAATATTGGAATCTCAACCCAGTGGTCCGAGTTCAAATCTCAATGTGCGCAGCCACCAAAAAGCAACGACACTCAACCTCTCCTTTACCATTTTATCTCGGTCCTTCGAGCCGGATGGCAATGATCATCATGATGTTACTTCACAACAAAAACAAACAGTCAATTAAATCAAACAAAACAAATAACAATGTTTCGGGCTTGATGAGCCTCGTAACGACACACGCTCGGAGAGCGAGGACTAGATGAGGCTTATTTTTCGCTGCGTAATTTGCTTTCTGGCAAAGTTGCATATACATAGTTGTGAATTTACCTTTTGTATGTATAGGGGGAGGGAGCGAGCAAACAGAGCAAAGAAGTTGATCGCGTTTAACATGGCAAACGCCAGCTCCGATCTCTGTCCCTGCTCAGTCCAAGTTGAGACACAGCAACCGCGTGGCCCCCCCTGGATAACTATCCTGGCACCCCCCAGGTAGTGAACCAATGTGTGCAGCGACCCAACCCCTTGTTCCTGAGGAAAGAGGAATCTGGCCCTACAGGTTGGGGGTTGTGCTTAGGGGTAACATCCCTATCACTTAAAAACCTCCCGGTTCCGAAACAACAACAAGCCTCAGATACGGACGAATATAAAGCTGACGATCCCTGCAAACGACTAACGAACTTGAGAGTCTGCACCTGGAATGTGAGGTCCCTTAACAGATCGGGTGCAAGCGATCAATTGGAGCAAACCTTCAACTGCTATAAAGCAGATATAACCGCACTCCAAGAAGTGCGATGGGATGGACCATGCAAAAGACCGTTGAAAAACTGCGACATCTACTACGGGAACTGCTACAAGGGGAACAAACAGCGCCTATTCGGGTGCGGATTCGTTATTAGAAGAAGACTCCGACAAAGCGTCTTAAACTTCCGAGATATAAGCGAAGGCCTCATTTCAATCCGCATCAAAGCTAAATTTGGAAACATTAGCTTAATATGCACTCACGCTCCCACGGAAGGAAAGGACGATCGACTCAAAGAAGAGTTCTACGATCTCCTAGACAGAACCTATGCTCAATGTCCCAGCTACGACACAAAAATAGTTCTAGGAGATTTTAATGCAAAACTGGGCAAAGAGGACATATTTGAGTCGACCGTAGGAAAGCATAGCCTCCATAACACCACATCCGACAACGGACTTAGGCTAATCGATTTTCTAACAGGGCGTAACCTCCTTGTAGCAAGCACGCGATTCCCCCATCTCAACATATACAAGGGTACCTGGCGGTTTTTTTTGATCAATCGACCACCAACCAGATTGATCACATTGCGATCGACGCCAGACACTCCTCCAGTATTCTCGCCGTACGAACCTTCCGAGGGGTCAACGTTGACTCGGACCACTACCTTGTTGTAGCCAAGGTACGCATGAGCATATCAAGAATGCTTAGGAGTCGAGTAGAACTACGTAAGTTTTACGTCGGAAAGCTGCAATCGCAAGAGACATTGCCGATCGTGTCTTCTACAAGCTCTCTCAAAATCCGCCCACAGCAGCACAAACCATAGGGCACGAATGGGCGCATTGCCAGAGCGCCGTCAGAGAAGCTGCCTCAGTGGTGTTGGGTTTAAAATCGCCACCACCTAGAAACCCCTGGTTCGATGAACAATGCGAACAAGCCCATGAGGCAAAACAAGAGGCATATAAAGCCATGCTGCAACGACGGACGAGAGCTGCTCGCGAAATCTATGAGCAGAGGAGAAGAGAGGAACACACGCTTTTCAGAAGAAAGAAGAGAGAGCACAGAAAGCGAGAGATCGAGGAGAGGGAGAGATGCTTCCGCAAGAATGATGCCCGTAAGTTTTACAATAAGGTAAAACGAACATGCCATGGCTACAAAGCAAGAGCGGCGGCCTGCAGGGATGAAGATGGAGAACTGGTAGTAGAATCGCAGTCGATGCTGGGGATTTGGAAAGACCACTTCTGCAGACTGTATAACGGCGACGATAGGCTGACCGCTGCCAGCCAGAACGAGCCATTCGTTATGGACGACGATGTAGGAGAATTCCGTCCACCCGACCTAGACGAAATCAAAATACCGATATCAAAACTGAAGTTTAATAAAGCCGTGGCCGCTGACGGCCTGTCTGCTGAGCTTCTTAGGGCGGCTGGAGATGAGCTGGTAAGGTGCATGCATCATCTCATTTGCAAGGTATGGTCGGAGGAAAGCATGCCCGACGAATGGAATGGAATCTCGGCATTGTTTGCCCGGTCTATAAGAAAGGAGACCCCTATAACTGCGCCAACTGTATGGGAATAAGTCTCCTTAACATCGCATATAAGATCTTCTCTGTCGTATTGTGTGAACGCCTGAAACCGTTTGTGGATAGCCTGATCGGCTCTTATCAGTGTGGTTTCAGGCCAGGTAAATCCACAAAAGACCAAATATTTACGCTACGGCAGATCTTGAAGAATACCAAATCGACACTCACCACCTTTTCCTCGATTTCAAAGCTGCACATGACAGCTGCACATGTATAGAGATAAGCTATACAAAGCAATGTCTAGTTTTAACATCCCTACCAAACTCGTCCGACTGCGCAGGATGACAATGGAGAATTCTCGCTGCTCCATTAAGGTCGGTAATGAGCAAACCGAGACCTTCGATGTTAAAAAAGGGTTTAGGCAAGGTGACGCGCTGTCCTGCAACTTTTTCAACATCGTGCAAGAGTCACTGGCCAACACAAGAGGTACGATATATTCCAAGTCTACGCAAATGCTTGCGTACGCCGACGACATTGACGTGATTGGACGGACACAGCGGGACGTCAATGAGGCCTTTGTAAGCATTGAGGTAGAAGCGGCTAAGATGGGTCTCAAGGTTAATGAGGGCAAAACCAAATATCTGCTTTCATCTAAAAGAGACGATCAACACCGAAGTATTGGCCAGAATGTCACCATGGGCGGATATAACTTTGAAGTGGTCAAGGAATTCGTCTATCTGGGCTCACTGATGACCGGTGACAACAACACCAGCGCTGAGATAAAACGCAGAATCACTCTTGCCAAATGCTGCGTCCAGCTCCGACTCGAAGAGTCTTCGAATCCACCCCGGAAGGAAGGCGCGGCAGAGGACGGCCGCATCAACGGTGGCGCACGCAGGTGGAAGGGGACCTTAACCAACTAGGCGTGCGGCCCTGGAAATAGCTGACCAAAGACCGTGCCAGCTGGAGACGCTTGTTGGTTGAGGCCCAGGTTCACCACGGACTGTAGCGCTACCTAAGTAAGTATGTATAGTTTCAAAATGCCCCTTTTTGTGTGTTTTCATAATAACACTTTAAATTGCATAACACACCTTTTGGTGTGTTGCAGTAACACACTTACCATTTGCAGTGTATAAATAGGGCAAGGAACTTGTTCTTTGGGGCTTACTACCCCAATAATATGTATCGTACGAAAGTGCGCCTAAATGGCTTTGTTCCGTAAAAGCATTCCTCTGTTTTGGTCAAGATGGATAACTACCATGTGACCTGTAATTCCATGGAGCCGCAATTCCTCTACGAGTCTGACTTTGTGTTCTGGGCGCCCGAGCGCCTCAGGTTCCACAGGACGGTTTTAGATCCTGAACGGAGATATGTTGTCCGGCAACATCAGCGCTTTTGGTCGCCGGGACTGACTCCGCAGATGGTGTAGGTAGGTTAAGGTAGATTCAGTATAGTTAGTTCTACGTTTAGTTAAAATAATTTAGAATAAGGATCAATCACTCTATACAATGCTGTCACTTAAGAGAGCGGAATCAATTCCATATATTAACCTGAGTGGAGGTCAGGTTTTGGTGGCGCAGCTTAAACATTAAGTCCAATTGATTTCATCATATGTTCAGGTCAAGGCAGCTGGCAGTGTATGATTGTTGGACTTGCTCAAGTAAAACACAGAACACAGACATAAGGCATAGACTGAACATAGGTCAGTAACTTTTAATGGTTATTATCAGGATAAGAACAATTTGTTTCACTTTTGAAACTTCGGATGAATAACAGTCAGTAGCAGCGGAATAGTCATTGACATCAATCTAATTTTTAACTGCTAACAACGTTGCAGCTACATTTGTATCCACTGCACAATAGCAGCTTCAGGGCAGCCCAAATCCAATATAAAAAACAAACACAAAAAGAACAAAGGAAATGGAAGAAATGTTCGTGTTAATCTAATCATTGGCACGCGTCAATGCAACCCGAATAAAAAGCACCATAACCAAACCCACAACAGCTTACGCGCATTCTCCAGATAATAAAACCAGACGAGCGCTTGAACAAAACATGTGATAAAACCAGGAGCACATGCTTTATATTTATACTACGTGCTCCACGCTCCACGCTAAACTTACTCGAACAAGAATCCTATTAACCCAATTTAACAGTCTAGCCTCTCGTACAGGTTCAACAACCAACCACGATCCTCCGGGGTTATTCCGTTCACGAAAGTCAAAGTAAAACAAAGAGAAGAAGAGTAACTTGAGGCGAGAAAAGTTCTTAGCCCGCAGTGACATTGTGACGATAGTGCGATAGGAACTAGAGAAAAAGAGTCTCCTTGCGCAATTTGTTGTCAAACGCCCATTGATCGTCGTTTCAAGACGATCAATCAAAAATTCCCCACGCCTTACAAGTGGAGTGAAATGACAGACCATGTCAATGACATATGCTTGCCATACAACACAAGGGGGATAATGACAACATTTGGGTTCCAATGGAAAGATGAAATTATTGCAAAACAAGGGCGATCGAATCAAGTATCCCATTCAGTCGTCGCCTTGCATTAGATAATCAAAATATTTATTTCATTTCGCCGCATACTCATAGGTCGATATGTAGGGGGGAATCAGATGTGAATGAGATCATCATTTCGATTTTGCATAGAGCTAACGGAGCTCCGAATCAAGAATACGATTACGTATCTTGCCATCAACACAGAGAAGACAATTCGTTCCCGTTATACTCATAACCTCAAATTTAGTATCCATTCGCACCGCTATCCGTTTTACCTCGTTGAATAATGTTTGACAGATTCCAGGCAAAAAGATCATACAAAGAGAGTATTCAAATGATTTGGCAATCTATTGTCAACGATTGTCGTTTCTTCTGCGGTCCGATCGGTATGTGAATCGCTGCAACAGATCGGTAGCGATTAGAGACTACGTTGTCACCGAGGAAACTGAGCTCTAACGCCCTGACTAACTTGGAGCTGATTTTAGTTTGGGATTGGATTATCAGTGGTAAACAATAAGCTTTTCGATACGCGATCTCGTGCGACAAGGAAACAAATTAGAGTATCTGGCAATAAATTGAGTGTCGCTTTCATAGATTCAAGTAACGAGCAGAACTAAATATTCGAACGGATGCTGCTGCCGACTGACAAGTGAATTGCAAATCAACTTTCGCTTTGACGGTAAATAGAGGTGAGTGAAGGTTCAAAAGTAAACGTCAAGTGATATAATGCTATTTAACGGTATTTACGAGTAGTTGGTTCGGGTTGGATTGTCATTTTTAAACATTTGTTTTAATACTCTGCTTCTTCGGAAGGCAGTTCAGTGACCATAACAAACTGGAGTGACGAAGTATGAGCGGCAACTTAGCTAGCACGATCTCTTAGCATTATTCGCTTCTTATTTTATCATCAACCGCTATTAATCGTTTTAATTGCATGTTGTACGTGCTATTTTAGGTTAGTGTTAAGTAATTAGGAACTTTTTGTATCCGGCTTACATAAGGGCTAGACGAAACGGTTGTGACTTCGATTCAAAAAGTGTATGTTAGGTTGCCTTAAGTGTTTTCATACGAACGTGTGACACCAATTGTAAAGCAGATAAAGGTATGCAATATGTATAAGGGAAAATGTCGTTTGAATATCTAAACATTTCGTCCAGATAGTTGATTTTATCAGCATTCTGTGATCGGGTGAGGGACGAATTCTTGTTGTGGTGATGAATTTTGTTACTACCAACATCTAAGCTAATTCTGATTGTGCGACTCTGTTGTTAACCTTTATGATTTAAAACAACTTTCGATTTTTTCCGTCATTGGGTTTTGAGATCGGAGAGTGATTCTAGTTCGGGATTAATGATCGAGCATCTTACAAAGGTGGAAAATGTCCACTTTTATTAGCAGAGGTTCCTTCTTCTTTGTCTTCCCCCACGGAAGACAAGGATGACTCAGCCAAAGATGAGTTCTACGATCTCCTAGTCAGAACGTATGCCCAATGTCCCAGCTATGACATCAAAATTCTACTAGGAGACTCCAATGCTAAGCTGGGTAAGGAAAGCATATTTGAACGAGTCATCGGCAAACATAGCCTACACGACACCACCTCCGATAACGGACACAGGCTGATTGATCTTGCTACGGGGCGAAATCTCCTTCTAGCCAGTACGCGCTTCCCGCACCTCGATATACACAAAGGCACCTGGCGGTCTTTTGATCAATTGACTACCAACCAGATTGATCACATCGCGATCGACGTCAGACACTCCTCCACTATTCTTGATGTTCGAACTTTCCGAGGGGCTAACATCGACTCGGACCACTATCTTGTAGTAGCCAAGATGCGCTTACGGATATCACGAACGCAACGGAGTAGAGTAAGAATACAAAGTTGTGACGTCGGAAAGCTACTATCGCCAGGAACCGCTCATGCTTTTACCGATCGCGTCTCCCTTAAGCTCTCCAATGCACCTCAATCCTCCACGCTATCAATAGAAAAGCAGTGGAGCCTTTGCAAACAAGCTCTTAAAAGCTCTGCATCCGAAGTTTTGGGCTTCAAGGCTCCACCACGAAGAAATACCTGGTTCGATGACGAGTGCAGGAGGATTCATACAGCGAAGCAGGATGCATATAAGGCCTCGCTGCATAAAAGAACAAGAGCAGCTCTTGTGCTCTATGAGCTAAAAATAAGGGGGAGCAGAAGCTTCTCAGAAGAAAGAAGAAAGAGCACGAGAAGCGCGCGATTGAGGATTTGGAGAGGTGTTACTGCAGGCGTGACGTTCAAAAGTTTTATCAACAGATTAAGCGAACATGCCAAGGTTATAAAGCCAGAACGGAAACCTGCAGGGATGAGAACGGACACCTAGTAGTAGAACCGCAGTCGATGCTGAGAATATGGAAAACCCGCTTCTGCAGACTGTATAACGGCGATGTTAGTCAATATACCGCTGTCAGGCAGAATGATCCATTTCTAATCGACGGAGACCGCAGGGAATTCTGTCCTCCTGACCTCGACGAAGTTAAGATTGCCATATCGAAGTTCAAAGCTGCTGGCGCAGACGGACTGTCTACTGAGCTCTTCAAAGCAGCTGGGGATGACCTGGTTGGGAGCAATGTAAGATATGGTTAAGGAAAGCATGCCCGAGGAATGGAGTCTCAGCATCGTATGCCCGATCCACAAGAAGGGAGACCCCTATGATTGCGCCAACTATAGAGGAATAAGTCTCCTTAACATCGCCTACAAAGTCTTCTCTGCCGTTTTGTGTGAACGCCTGAAGCCTTTTGTAAATAAGCTGATAGGTCCTTATCAGTGCGGATTCAGGCCAGGAAAGTCCACCATCGACCAAATCTTCACACTACGGCAGATCCTGGAAAAAAACAATGAATTTCAAGTCGACACTCACCACCTATTTGTCGACTTCAAAGCCGCATACGACAGCGTAATTAGAGACGAGCTATACAACGCTATGTCTACCTTTGACATACCTGCTAAACTCGTCAGACTATGCAGGATGACTTTGGAGAATGCTCGCTGCTCCATCCGAATCGGTGAACACCTTTCCGATAGTTTTGATGTCAAAAAAGGATTTAGGCAGGGCGACGCGCTGTCGTGTGATTTCTTCAACATCATGTTGGAAATGATTGTGCAAAAATCACTGGCCAATACAAGAGGCACAATCTATTTCAAATCCTCGCAACTCCTTGCATACGCCGACGATATTGACATAATAGGTAGATCACAGCGAGGTGTCAATGAGGCGTTTGCGAGTATTGAGATGGAGGCGGCGAAAATTGGTTAGGCGGTAAACGAGGGCAAAACTAAATATGTGCTGTCATCAAAAAAGGACGCTCATCACCGACGTCTCGGCCAGAACGTTTGTTAGGCAGATATAAGTTCGAGGTAGTTAAGGACTTCGCCTACCTTGCCTCCGCAGTGACCTGGAACAACGACGTCAGTTCCGAAATCAAACGTAGAATCACTCTTGCCAATCGTTATTTCTTTGGGCTCAGGAGGCAACTGAGTAATAGAGCCCTCTCCCGAAAGACAAAGTTGACTCTATATAAGACCCTTATCATCCCGGTCCTGTTGTACGGCGCAGAAGCATGGACACTATCAAAAGCGGATGAGGAGGCCCTTGGTCGGTTCGAGAGAAAGATTTTGCGTGTGATTCTTGGGCCTATAAACGCAGACGGGGAATGGAGGAGAAGATTCAACCACGAACTTTACGGGCTGTACAGCGACATGAGCCTAGTCAGGCGTCTACGGATTCAACGCCTAAGATGGCTGGGCCATGTAGAGCGAATGGACACCACAGCTCCAGCCCGGAGAGTCTTTGAATCCAACCCCGAGGGACGAAGAGGCAGAGTACGGCCGCCCTTAAGATGGCGCACACAGGTGGAAGGGAACCTCAGCCAACTGGGTGTGCGGCATTGGAAAAGGCTAGCGAAAGATCGTGCTAGATGGAGGGGCATGTTGGTTGAGGCCCAGGTTCACCCCGAACTGTAGCGCCCACTAAGAAGAAGAAGGAGCATTTCGATGTCAAAGATCTACTCTCGAAAATGTCGACAAAATCATGGAAATCGTCGGGTCTGACTGTCATGCATAAAAACCGGTTGAAAGCAACTCAGCCACAGGAGTTAACCCCAAAAGCCCCATGGACCAAATTTTCCTCTACATACATACATATCTCAACAAAGTCGATCCATTTTTGAAGCGAATGGTGACAACCTCAGTCATAATCGAATAGCGGTATACCGCTGCAAACAGTGGCCAACTGAGCATATCTGAGCATATTTCACTGGATATTTCGAAACGGTTTGACAGGGCTTGGCACGAAGCTCTTTTGTTGGAAATGCGTCAGTCGATGAATCTCTTCTCTCAGGGCTCCGTATTGTCTTCGATACTCTACAGGGCCTCTTGTCTATCACTTCTAATCCAATACACTCCTCCGCTGAGGGTATTGTCGTACATATGTTCGCTCACTACTATACGCTTTTCCTTGTTTAATCGATACTTCCACAAAAATGTCCTGGAGAAATAGTCAGTTGCATTCCAACTCTTTAGCATTTTTCCTGCAATTCACGTCTCTTTAGAAATGCTCACACTGCAAATGCTACTGTGTTAAACAACACGTAGCAAGGGTGTTATTCGACACACTTTAATATTACTTGTGTCACTTAGCACGTTTGATTTTTGAAATTGAGAGACTTATTCGTGTTAAATCTATAACACGTCCTATTGCGTGTCATGAATAAAAACTCTAATGCCACATTAAGTGTGTTGCAGCGACACATTTATTAATGGCTAACACACTTTGGATTAATCAATCAAGCAAAAGGGAAATTTCACAACTAAATGCAACCTTGCCAGAAAGTAATTTGCGAGTCGGATCCATGCCGTAATGGCAGAAAGTAAAAGGGAAATCCCTTTTTGATGCTTTCATAATAACATACTTAAATTGCATAAAAAATGACTGCAATGAAAACACACCTTTTGTTCCGCACTGTGTTGCCAACAACAATTGGACCCTCTGATGGAAGTAATCACACAAAATCGGCCAGTTGTGGCCAATAGGAGAGGAATAGTGTTTCAGCACAACAACGCCAGATCACGTGGATATTGACTTACGGGAGGCTCAGGAAACTTGACACTGGCACCAGGTGATTGCCATCAGTTGCTGTCCATCACAAGCAATTTTGCTGGTGAAAAATTCGCCTCAAGAGAGGCTTGTGAAAAACGACTGTCTGTGTTTATGAGAAAGTCATAATGGAATTACTTTCTAAGCGGCAAATATTTATCGAACGAAACGGCGCATATTGACCTAAATTGGACAATTCTAATTACAACGTGTGTCAATTAAGTTCCGGGAATTCGTAAACAAAAAACAAGCAAATTAAATAAGTCGGAAAATCCTCTAATCTCAAACTTAACCTGACGTTCTAGCGTTGTTCCCTTGATAATCCTCCGAAGTTAACACGTTCAAAACGATGGTTTTTTTTTTTTTTTTTTTTTTTTTTTTTTTTTTTTTTTTTTTAATTTGCGCGCACTCAAGGTCTAATAACCTTATTATGTCGGTGACACAGTGCGGGCAGAAGGTAGAGAGGAAGAGGAATCGAGGAGATGCCGATGGACATTGATCTTAAATGCTTGCATGTTGCATTGAGGGGGGAAAACCGAATCCGGCAGGGAGTTCCAGATTCGTGTGGTTCGGTTAATGAAAGATTCTCTATATTTGACAGTACGTCCGAAAGCGGGCTTCAGAGTATATTGGTGAGCATTCCTAGAGAGACGTGTATTGCGGGAGGAATGTTGAAGGGACGGAATGCAACTGGCTATTTCATCAGAGCATTTTTGGTGGTAGTAACGATAAAACAGGGAGAGGCAGGTAACATTCCTGCGGTGTTCCAGCGAGTCTAATGTTTTGGTAATGCTGGAGTCACCTATCAGTTTTATGGCTCGTTTTTGTATTCTGTCTAGTAGGTGCAGTGAGGTCTTGGAAGCACCGGACCAGACATGAGCGTTAAACTCTAATTTGGGGCGAACGAACGCCTTATAGATTGTAGCCAGATCTAAAGGTGAAAAATATTTCGTGCATCTGTATAAGAATCCTAGGCATTTTGCAGCATTCTTGGCGACACTGAATATATGGTCGCTCCAATTAAGATTGTGGGCATACCCAGGATGGAAAGCTTTTCAGTTTCTGAGATGCAGGTGCCATTCATGGATAATGGCTGCGGGTTATTTATACGCTTTAACGACAAGAGACAGCATTGTGTTTTGGAAGCATTAAATTCCACTCTATTGTTTTTACCCCATTGGATGATGCTGTCGATATCGGAATTTAATGAGCTTAACATACGCTGCCGCTCATTATCTACAACCGAAGTGCAGGGTCGTAAACTGGTGAACGAATATGAGAAGCTGAGGGTACTGTCGTCAGCGAAGGAGTGAATTGGATTAGAAGTAACAGAAAAGAGATCATTTATGAAAATAAGAAAGAGTGTCGGAGACAAAACGGAGCCCTGGGGAACACCGGCATTTACAAAGTGAGTAAGTATCAGACTTGAATCCGTCCAAAACAACTTGAACTGAACGATTCGAAAGGTAGCTTCTAATCCATTGAAAGAGAGACTCATCGATCCCAAAAGCACGCATTTTCGACAAAAGGGCTTCATGCCAAACCCTGTCAAATGCTTTCGAAATATCCAGTGCAACAATTTTGCTTTCACCTGCTTGGTGAAGCGAGTGATTCCACTTTTCAGCGAGATATGCCATCATATCACCAGTGGATTTGTTGCTGCGGAAACCATATTGGCGGTCATTGAGGAGTTTCCGTGATTCAAGATATTTCATAAGCTGACGGTTAATCAGCGTTTCCATGACCTTGGAAAGAAGGGACGTTAGTGCAATAGGTCGGTAGTTGGAGGGAGAAGATGATTCGCCTTATTTGGGTATAGGCTGGACAAATGCTGTTTTCCACCTACTCGGAAAGAGCCCAGAGGTGTAGAAAAGTTGAAAAAGCTTACGCAGTGGTTTTGCCAGCGTAGAAGAACACCTCTTCAGAACTATTGGGGCAATACCATCTGGACCAGCGGATTTGTGTATGTCGAGGTCTTTAAGAACCCTTGCGACTGTACGAGTGCGGAAGTGGATTAGTCCCATGTTGGAATTGACGCACTCTAGTACAGGCGGAGACAAAGTACAAGCTGGCAGCTGAGAACTGGTTGCGAAATGGGCAGCAAGTAGGGGTGACAGCTGGAATGTCATTGTGGATGAGCGTCGGTATAGACGACTTAGTTGAGTTTTTTACGTTTTTTACAAACGACCAGAAACTTTTGCTACCTTTGGGACATTGAAGGATTTTACGCCTTAATTTCTGGTCGGATTGGAATTTAATCCGTCGAATGTGGTTACATGGTTTTGATTTTTTTTGAGTTGTGACTTCGCCTTGGAGAAAAAAAAAAGCCGCAGGGGCGATATTGTTGCTATAGGGTGGATGCGGCAGCGTTGGAATATTTTTTTCGCCAAATAATTTTGCACAATCAACAAGAAATGGACCGGCGCATTGTCGTGGTCCAATATCCAGCTTTTCTTAGCAAGTTCGGGGCACACACGGCAACCTGTTCGCAACCTCTTCAGGCCGCCAACATAGAACTGTCAACATACGAGTATTCATGACGAATGATGCCGCGAGTATCGAAAAAAAAAAGGATCAGCATTTCCTTCACTTGTGACTTTGACATCCTCACTTTCGTTGGCCGCTTCCCATTGTGTTTTAAAGTCTTCACCTATTTCGGTTTTTAGTCTACCGTCCGCAAATGCGGCATCTATCTTGTTAACAATTTTTTCATGCACAAATGATCAAGACGGGTTCACCTGAAATTACTACGAGCTCCGCTATCTTATAAACCTTGACCCGGCGATCGTTCAACGCAATGTCGTGGATTTTGTTGACCAAGTTTTTAATTATGACGCCATTTAGTCATTCTATGCTTTCAGCGTTTTTTGTACTCGTACGACCACAACGTAATCTAGTGAACTAATTTTGTACCATTTTTACAATTACCGGACAGCATGGACAACATCGACTACGTAGGGGTACCACAGCGCTTACTGCTCAGGCACTTATTATTTAATATTGCACTGTATATGGTGAGACATTCTAACTATCATAGCACTGCAACAAGGAGCCTCTATAATAGGCATAAAGAACATGGAGAAATGATCACCAGTCAAAAAACCCTCCAGTAATAGAAACCCAAGAGGAAAGTGTCGTCAATCGACCGGCTATGCATGCCTAGGAGTACAGGGTGGGCCAAATACAAGTTTCTTTTTAAAAATGCAATAAAACGAACAAAATTAAATTTTTTCCATGTATTATGGCTTTATTAGTAAGAACAAAGATACCCATCAATTATGAAATACAACGTCGTTCAAGTGGCTGCCTCGGCTGGCTCCGCAGTATCGCATTCTGTCAGCTTTATTTTCCAAGACCTTGTTGATTGTTTCGGGCTGTAGCTCACAGATTGCTTGAATCGTTTCCGGATTGTTGGCATCGGTCCTTCACGGTTCCCCACAAAAGAAAAGTCCAAAGGGGTCAAATCGCAGCTCCGAGGCGGCCAATTGACATCGCCAAGACGGCTGATAACATGATTTGGTGCGCAAGAGATCGATTGTGGCATGGGCAGTGTGACATGGCGCGCCATCCTGCATGAACCAGAGGTCGTCCAAATCCATGTCTTAAACATGACTCTGTAACGCCCACCGAAACGTTGATCCCGGCTTCATTTTCGAAGAAAAATGATCCAATGATACCACCACTCCACAATCCGCACCAAACTGTCACTCTCTGTGGATACATTGGCTTCTCGACAATAGTATTCGGGTTTTCCGAGCCCCAGATGCGGCAATTTTGTTTGTTAGCCTAGCCGCCGATATGGAAATGCGCCTCGTCAGAAAAGATGATTTTCCGCCCAAAATTATTGTCCAATTCAAGCTACTACAAGGCTCAAACTGCGAGGCGATAACGAAGCAGATGGTCACGCGCCTTCAATTGCTGAGTCAGTTGGACCTTGTGAGCGAATAATCCGAGATCTTTGTGCCAGAATTTTCCTCAGGCTAGTGCGGAAAATGTTGAGACCGATGGCGAGTTGATGTTTGCGAATTGAGTCTCATACTCTCGGCCGCACTCTCTGTGCGCACCGTACGACGACGGTGACCATGAGAGTTATCCACTAGCATACCCGGCTCACGAACTTTTTGCACAAACTTGCGTACAGCAATCGCGGTGGTTGCTTCATTTAGGCAAAACTTATTTTCAAAAAACGCATTGTTTGGGCTACACAGCACTCACTTTGGAAAATAAGTTTTCAATATTTCCCAAAGTTGTTCAAGCGTAAAACGACTCATTTCGTTCCATGGAGGTATGATACTAACTTTCTCTCAAGATTTCCAGCGGGAAACAGCTGACAGTGTCAAAATAACCTATGATTAACAAAGTAAAACCTCTAGATGGCCTACCCCTCATAAGTAGCCTTTTGAACAATCGACATCTTCGCAGATATGATTTTGAGAGTTCATTCCAGAATTATTTAAAGCCTTTTCCGGACCAAAAAGCAACATAAAGGATTGATAGACTAATAAACTGATTTCATCTACGTATGAGCCCACAAACAAACTAGACTATTCGACCTATGTTGCCTTAGACATATTTCGGTTTATAATATCATAAGTCGACCAAAATCGATCCACATCTTTGCAGAATGGTGAAAGAAATTTTATTCAATTAGTAAAAGGCGGACAAACTATTTCGTAAAGGTGAGGCTCGAGTAAGAAGCTCGCGATCGTAGAGATGGAGAGATGCTATCGCAGGAACGACGTTCGGAGGTTTTATCAACGAATAAAATAAACACGCCAGGGATATAGGGCCAGAACGGAGGCCTGCAGAGACGAAAATGAATTCACGAGGGTGCCGTGGCCCAGTAATTAGTGTGTTGGACTCTGCCGCACGATGAGCGAGTTTGGACCTCGGTATCACCATCGCCATCGAGTGTTTATTTCGCGGTGCAGTATAGTTGCTATGAAAAAGCTTCTCAATTAACGCCGTTCGGAATCGGCATTAAACTGTAGGTCCCTTTCACCTGTGTACAAAACAAATCACACACAACATGGGTGATTGAGAGAAGCTTGGCTCTGGCCCTTTATGGGCTGTGACGCCACCAGTAGAAGAAGAAGTAGTGGATTCCTAGTTGGTACTAAGAATCTGGAAAGACTATTTCTGCAGGCTGTATAACGGCGATGGCGAAAAAGATCCCGCTGTTAGGCAGAATGACCCATTCACAACGGACCATGATAGCAGAGAATTCCGTTTCCCTGATCTGGACGAGGTGTATGCTTAAGTCCGACAAAGCTGCTGCTGCAGACGGACTACCTGCTGAGCTCCGACGGATTACCTGCAGCTGGAGATGACCTGGTTGGGAGTATGCACCAACTATTCTATAAGTTGTCACAGGAATGCATGCCCGATGAATGGAATCTTAGTATCGTTTGCCCGATCCACAAGAAAGGAGACCCTTTTGTCTGCGCCAATTACTGAGGTAAAAGTCTCTTGAACATCGCCTGTAAAATCTTTTCTGCTGCACTGTGTGAACGCCTGAAACCGTTCGTTAATAAACTGATCGGTCCATGTCAGTGTGGTTTCAGACACGGGAAGTCTTCTATCGAAAAATATTCACAGAGCTCGGAAGAGACTTGACCGATACCTTTTATGTCAAAAAAGGTTTTAGAAAGGGCGGCACCCTACCGTATGGCTTTCTCATTATCGTCTTCGGGGGACACAATCTTTTTCAAGTCCGTACAACTGCTAGCAAATGCCGGTGACATTGACATAATTGGATGAAGTCAGCGAGATGTCATGTAGGCCTTTACGAGCACTGAGGCGGAAGCGGCTAAAGTGCCACTTTCGGTAAATGAGGGCAAGACGAAATATGTGCTGTCGTCGGAAGAGGACCTGCTTTATGGCCCAGAGACATGGACCTTATCGAAACCGGATAAGGAGGCCCGTTGTCGTTTTGAGAAAAAAATTCTGTGTACGATTTTCGACCCGACCTGCATGAATGGGGGGTGGAGGAGAAGACTTAATAGTGAATTGTACTAACTATACAGCGATATGAATGTAGTAGTGCGTCTTCGGATCCAACGCCTAAGATGGCTAGGCCATGTTGAGCGCATAGAAATCACATCTCCGGCCCGGAAGGTCTTTAAATCAAACCCTGAGGGGCGACGCGGTCGAGGACGGCTAAATTTAAGGTGGCGCACGCAAGTGGAAGAGGACCTCAACCAACTAGGCGTGCTGCACTGGAGACTGCTGGCGAAAGACCGTGCCAGTTGCAGAGGTTTTTTAAAGGAGGCCTGGTTCGCCATGAACTGTAGCGCCGAAGAAGAAGAAGAAGAAGTTCGAGTCAGGTAATATTGAATATTCTCCAAGTCTACGACCGACATATTTGAACGACACGTAGTTCAAGAGCAACATGATTTTAGCGAACAATTATGAATTATTTATTTAATAAAAAGCATACATCCGTATTTGTTCGGAATATAAGAAATGCGTGGAAGTGGCTATTGCACATCAACATGTCAGCTCAAAGAGTCTGTCTCTCTAAACATACATGATTGGATATACAAACTTGTTGTCTAATGGTCACCACCACTACCAGTCGCAAATATCGTTTATGTTGTCAACTCAAATAGCAAGAAAAAAATGTAAAACATTTCCATAATTTACGTGCCTGGGATGAACCTGTTGGCTTTTGGTTTTCCGGCCAACTTGTGCAGATAATAAATTCCAAAAACCACCCACTCACGCGTCAACCATTTCAGTAGCCAACTAAAGCCGATCACCATTCGGTCGATTGATCATTTATTCACTAAGCGAGATCTCATACTTCCTTATCATTCGAGGCATTCTTCAGATGATTTTATGAATTCGTGACACGCTGGCTTATTGTACAATAATATGCATAGAGTACAAACCTATTATGAGATGATGGCAGTTGGTGGCACGTAGTTTGCATAGAAATCGATGGGATCCAAAGGCGGCAATTACATGCCAATTAGACAGAGTGGAAGTAGTTTATTACAGATTGTTTAACGCATATGGTTTGATTTAAATTTATTTGTTGATCATACAAATAATATGGTGACAGTATGTCTGCTTTCGATAGTAGTGCGCAAAAATAATTCTAAGAGAAAATGCAAATCAATTTGAATACCAAAGCACATGCAACAGCTACAAACGAATGTATCTCTTCTTATCTCCAGAGCGGTCTTTTGGCCGCTGCGACGACCCCCGTCAACGTCTAAAAGGAAACGAATTCCGGATCTGCGCCTGGAACGTTAGGTCCAGGCAGCCTCAGATGTACTCGGTTTCAAGCCACCACCTTCGAGAAACCCCTGGTTTGATGACGAATGCAGACAGGCCCAAGTAGAGAAACAGAATGCATACATGAATGGAGGAGCATGCGTTTCTGAGAAGAAAAAAAGAAAGAGCACGAGAAGCGCGAGATTGAGGAGGTGCAGGAACGATGTTTGAAAATGTTACCAAAAAGTAAAACGAACATGCCAAGGCTATAAAGCCAGGGCAGAAGCCTGCAGCTATGAGCACGGACAACTAATAGTAGAGTCACAGTCGATGCTGAGATTGTGGAAGGACCACTTCAACAGGCAGGAACATGTAACAACTCATCTGCAAGATATGGTCGGGAGAATGCATGCCCCATGAATGGAATCTCAGCATCGTTTGCCCAGTCCATAAGAAAGGAAACCCCTATGACCGCGCCAATTACAGAGGGATAAGTCTCCTGAACATTGCGTACAAAATCCTATCTGCCGTACTGTGTAAGCGCCCGAAACCGTTCGCGGACAATTTGCTAGGTTCCTGCCAGTGTGGTTTCTTCGTCTTCTTCTTTGGTGGCGTTACAGCCCATGAAGGACCAGAGCCAAGCTTTCCTTCAATCACCCATGTTGTGTGTGATTTATTTTTCACACAGGTGAAAGGGACCTACAGTTTAATGCCGATTCCGAACGGCGTGAATCGAGGAGCTTTTTCTTAAAGTTATACTACGGGGGCTTTTCCAGTACCCCGCCGAGGAGGGACGCCGCAAAATAAACATTCGATGGCGTTGGTGTTATCGGGATCCGAACTCGCTCATCGTGCGTCAGAGTCCAACACACTAACTACTGCGCCACGGCGCCCTTAGGTTTCAGGGCAAGAAAATCCACGATAGACCAAATATTTACACTACGGCAGATCTTGGAGAAGACAGGCACCATCTTTTTGTCGACTTTAAAGCCGCATATGACAGCGTTTATAGAGACGGGCTATACAGAGCCATGTCATGTTTTAACATTCCTGCCAAACTCGTCAGACTGTGTAGAATGACTATGGAGAACTCTCGCTGCTCCATTAAGGTCGGAGGTGAACTAACCGACCCTTTCGATGTTAAAAAAGGTTTTAGACAGGGCGACGCACTGTCATGTGATTTCTTTAACTTCACTCTTGAAAAGATCATGCGGGACTCTGCGGCCAATACAAGAGGTACGGTCTACTTCATGTCCACACAATTGCTTGCCTACGCAGATGACATTGACGTTATTGGACGGACAAAGCGAGACGTCAATGATACGTTCGCAAGCATTGAAGCAGAAGCGGCTAAAGTGGGCCTAAGGGTAAATGGGGACCGGACCAAATATATGCTGTCATCAAAGAAAGACGCACAACACCGACGTCTTGGTCAGAACGTCACCTTCGGCAGTTATATTATTAAAAGTAGTCAAGGACCTCGTCTACCTTGGCTCGATAGTAACAAGCAGCAATGACACCATCGCTGAGATAAAACGCAGAATAACTCTTGCCAACCCCTGCTTCTTTGGGCTCAAGAGGCAACTGAGTAGTAGAGCTCTCTCTCGAAAAACTAAGGTATCCCTTTACAAAACCTTAATCATTCCGGTCCTCCTCTACGGCGCTGAGGCTTGGACTTTATCAAAAGCGGATGGAGAGGCCGTCGGGCGTTTCGAGAGGAAGATTCTGCGTGCAATGTTTGGTCCCGTTTGTGTAAACGGAGAAAGGAGACAAGTCCTAAGATATTGCCTCTCAAACAGCCGAATCTTTTCCATTAAGCTCGTGTTCACATTGAACTAAACAGGACAATCCATTCATAGGCAATCACGGGCCAAATTAAGGGTAACTTCTAGTGATGCGATGGAATAATAAAAACCAAAAAATTAGCAGCACTAGGAGTGCGAACTTAATGGTTAAGTGAAAACTTAACAGCCACAAAGCGGATCGTGAGTGTTTGTTTTTTGTTGGTTGAGCAAATCACGCTATCACGTAAGGGCATAACACCTACGGTAGTCACTAAACGACTCTAAGATTCTACTGATCGTCAGTGTCAGTGCTCGTCAGTGCCAGTGCTCTTCAGTGTTGTAGGTGTTGTTGTACAAGACTTTTGCGCCCATTGGTGTCTCCTTCCTTCGTCCCTCTTTACCTTCTGCGCCCGCTGTGTCCGTTAACTAAGGCATGCAAAGGTACTTATAACGCCCCGGGCTCTTTCCAGAACCAGATCTCAAGGTACCTGACTACACTTCTATTTGCCGGTGGACTCCCATCCGGTTCAAAACTGCGAAATTTCGCCAGTGTTTTCCACTGTCCCTAGACAAAGTCGTTCTGAATAATATATTATCTGATTTCTGAAAGTTGATTTTCAACTTCATAGTAAGCATCTTATCATTTTACTTGTGCCCGGCTGTCAGGCAGGCACCTGTACATTGGTTCTTGCATTTATTCGAATTTTAACGCGGAAGGTATACATACTATTATACCCTGCCCTGAAATCCAATTAGTTATCCAGAATGATAATAAGGACTTTTCTGCTTTTTGAAGGAGACTTATCAACCGGAGATTTGCCGGGTTAGAGTCTTTGCCCCTCTTAGGGATTGGTTGCACCATCGCACAGCCAATGTTTCCAATGCACCGGAAAACATGCAGTATTCAGTGTATTATGAAACAGGATGGTGTACATATCTCTCTCTAGCCGCTAGTGAAAGGTGTTTAAGCACAACATTGGATATTTCGTCAGTAACCGCAGATTTCTTCTTCCTCCATCAAAATGAACAGAGTGAACTACTTCCACTGGCGATGGCGTTGTTTACCGTACTGTCGTCATTGAACCTGGTAAAATCAAGGCTCTCGGATGGCCAATATTCGACATCATTTCGAAGATAAAAGTGATGTAGCGGGGCTCTGTTCTCCAGTTCATGGTTTAGATGAATGGTATCATTCGTCTTGTACGTTTCCTGTAACACAGCTCCCACTGTCGCAACTTTCTCCAAAAGGTCCTCGATCACAAAGATGTTGTCGGTTAGGATGGCGCTCTCTGGATTAATGCTGATGACGTTCTCGAAGGCTTCAGATCCTCAATGTCATTCTGGTCTCTGAACTTTGCTCTGGTGGCGCTACAGCCCATGAAAGACCAGAGCCAAGCTTCTCTCAATCACCCATATTGTGTGTAATTTTTTTTTTTCACACAGGTGAAAGGGACATACAATTTAATGCCAAATCTGAATGGCGTAAGTCGGGAAGCTTTTTAATGGCAAGTGTACTAGAGGGTTTTTGCCAGTACCTCGCCGAGGAGGGATTTACTTACTTAGGTGGCGCTACAGTCCGTGGTGAACCTGGGCCTCAACCAACAAGCGTCTCCAGCTGGCACGGTCTTTGGCCAGCTGTTTCCAGCGCCGCACGCACAGTTGGTTAAGGTCCCCTTCCACCTGCGTGCGCCACCGTTGATGCGGCCGTCCTCTGCCGCGCCTTCCTTCCAGGGTGGATTCGAGGACTCTTCGGGTCGGAGCTGTATTTTCCATGGGCTCTACATGGCCTAGCCACCTTAGACGCTGTATCCGTAGACGTCGTACCAGGTCGATTTTGCTGTAAAATCCGTACAGTTCTTCGATATATATTTTCCTCCATACACCGTTTGAACAAACGGGACCGTAGATGTATGTATGTATGTTGGCGTTACAGTCCATGAAGAACCTGAGCCGAGCTTCTCTCAATCACCCATGTTGTGTGTGATTTCATTTTAACATAGGTGAAAGGGACCTACAGTTTATTGCCGGTTCCGAACGGACCGGTCAGAACCCCGCTGAGGAGAAACACCGTGAAAAACACGTTCGATGACATGGCTGTGTCGGGATTCGATCCCGAGTCATCGGCGTCAGAGGCCAACACACTACCCACTACGCCACGGTGCTCTCCGGGACCGTAGATAGTGCGCAGAATTTTCCTCTCGAAACGACCAAGGGCATCTTCATCCCCTTTTGTTAAGGCCCAAGTCTTTGCGCCGTAAAGGAGGACTGGGATGATTAAGGTCTTAAATAGTGTCACCTTGGTTTTCCGAGAAAGGGCTCTACTTCTCAATTGCCGCTTGTGCCCAAAGAAACAGCGATTGGTAAGAGTGATTCTGCGTTTTATCTCAGCGCTGGTGTTGTTGTCGCCGGTCATCAATGAGCCAAGTAGACGAATTCCTCGACCACTTCAAAGCTATATCCGCCCATGGTGACGTTCTGGCCAATACGTTGGTGTTGACCGTCTCTTTTAGATGAAAGCAGATATTTGGTCTTACCCTCATTAACCTTGGGACCCATCTTAGCCGCTTCTACCTCAATGCTTACAAAGGTCTCATTGACATCTCGCTGTGTCCGTCCAATCACGTCGGACACGGTTTCAGGCGTTTCAGGCGGTTTCAGGCGTTCACACAATACGGCAGAGAAGATCTTATATGCGATGTTAAGGAGACTTATTCCCATATAGTTGGCGCAGTTATAGGGTTATAGTTATAGGGGCAAACGATGCTGAGATTCCATTCGTCGGGCATGCTTTCCTCCGACCATACCGTGCAAATGAGATGGTACCTTACCAGCTCATCTCCAGCTGCCTTAAGAAACTCAGCAGACAGGAGGCCGTCTGCGCCCGCGGCTTAATTAGACTTAAGTCTTGATATCGCTATTTTGACTTCGTCTAGGTCGGGTCGGCCGAGGAGGGACGTCGCGATATAAACATTCGATGGAGTTGGTGTTATCGGGATTCGAACTCGCTCATCGTGCGTCAGAGGCCAACAGACTAACCACTGTGCCCCGCCTCTCTGAACTATTTTATTTATCTCGCTGTTGGATTTCACATCGCGAGTACTGCTGTTCCAATGCAAACTTACAAATGTTTTGTAATTTTCCTTGATCAATTGTCGAACATTTTTGATCAGTGACTCCAGTGTCTTGACCTCCGAGTCGGTCGGTAAACTGCCCGTACAAGAGTTTGACTCTTGACAGGCGTCTACTTTTCTGTCTGTGAAGTGCGCCTATTATCGCGTTTCGCTACACGTTGGTGGTGTCATCTTTCTATCCATGTTCAGGTATCTTGATCACAGGACTCAATCCGCATACGTCAGTGTCAGTCAGTCAGTCCGATATGTTCGTGTCGTTCGTTGAACACACGTAGCAGCTTGTTTGTAAAAAGCAAGAACGGTATTGGTCCTAGTATCGATCCCTTAGGTACTCTAAAACGAACCAGTGTTTTGCTGCTGTAGTTATCTCCTACCTTCACTTTGACACATCTTTTATTCGGGTAGTCTTGCAACCAGTCACCTAGAATTCCCCTAATGCCTAATCGACTTAAGGCTGCTATTAGCTGATCCTAGTTCAGCGTATCAAATGCTTTACATAAATTCATGAACAAGGCAAGTGCATGGCGTTTTTAGTTCCAGTTTGCATTGGTGGTATCTGCAAATTCTGCCATGAGTTTCTTTTCCTTCTGTGAAGGACAGTCGAATAAGTACATGATATTGTGAATACCGATCGAAAGCGAATGCGCAAACGATTTTCGCAACAATCTTTGGAACGATTCAATAAGGAATCCACCGATTTTGTGGGATGGGACATGGGTCTACCACTACAAGCCACAAACGAAAGAGCAGTTTAAGCAGTGAGTAGAAGCTGTAGGTTCATGACCGAAGAAAATGAAGTCATATCACCTTACGCTCGTACTTTCCTGCGCCTCACTTGGACATATCCTTACATTACAAAAAGGAGAGCACAAATGAATGGTGCGTCTTATTATGCTTATCAATTCACTTGATGTTAGCAACAGGAGTGCAGTGTACTCGCTCTTGTAAAAAACGACTTTAACGTAATCGAATTCCTGGTGTGCAGCTTATGGTTCTGGTATGGGAGTAATAGCGCATCGATTAATCAAAGTTCATCGCGCAATTTGGAATTTTCTGCAAAATTTCTCTTTTCCAACACTTCCTTCCACTTTTCCACAATAAAATTCTTATTTCCCAACTAAAGTACATTTACCAGCTTTCCTCGACCAAGCATAGTGTGCTCAAGATCGACAACTCTCCATGTTATTTTAACTTGCAAAAATGAGTAATTGGCTTTCCGTTTCACGGCTCATTGAACGTTTACGATAGTTCACTTAATAACAATGCATTTGTACGAGCATACCTGTAATGAGTAAACGTTGCAGGTACAAAAAGTGAAAGACTCAAGCGGTAGCAAGTTGCATATTTCTTAGTTTCCCTGTAATTGAATGATTCATACGGTAGAAGAGTACTGGGAACAGCAAGGTGAAGTGATACTAGTTTTCTGTTAAGACTGATTAGCTACTGATATGCAATGTGGCAAGATCAAGTTCGTTGGTTTTGGTTTTTTATTATAACTCTTATCGGAGAACAATGCATATTCCAGTCAGGTCGAATCATCAATGATTCATGTGGCAAATGTAACAACATTTTGCAAGATCGTCTGATTGCCGGCAATACTAATCGATGTTATGCGTCTGCTTCTACACAATACCCACAGAGGAAGCGGAAAGAACACAGAGTAAACGAGCACGAGGGAGAGTAAGATCACGCCCTGCGTCCAGCTGTTTCCGGCGCTTGAGCTATAAAAATACATCAAATCCAATAGTGTCTGCTTTGCGTTTTGCGTGCAAACAACTTGCGTTGAATCTTAAACGCTCGACGAATTCAACCTCAGACCTAAATTGCTCACTCACTGTTGTTGTCTACCATTCGTTCTCGCGACAACAAAGACAAGGAGAAAAGGAACAGAATAAAAACCAAAAATCCGAATCTAAATGTGATAAGAACGGCAAAAGAGATGAGTCAGTAGCCCTGACAGGCGGTACGGTGCGGTACAGTGTTGTTGCTCCTCAATCGTGCGTCGTAAAACTGCTTGCATCAGACATCGACGAGTGCGCCAGCTCCACATCTATACGTCTTTGCGGTGAATTTTGCGTAAAACGTTTCGTTGGGTGCTATCACTTTTATTTTTCATCTTTTCTTTCGCTATAAATATCGCTAATGCCATTTTGCGGTTAATAACCGCACGCAGTGCACTAATAAGTTCACTGGAGGAACTAGGAGTGTGTATTGCCGACTCACGCAGAAATCATGTTGTAAAACGCAAGGCGACAAGCAGCAAGTGGATTTTTGTACATTGCTCGCACTCATTACTCTTCCCTCCTTGCTTCACTGGAGTTTAGTTTGTTTATCTTGTATGACTAGTGTACTTGCAATGCGGTGGTATATCCTCCCTGAGTAATATCGAATTTCCTCTCACTTGTTTGTTATTCGGCCACAATGACTGACGTTGCGGCTACATGCTATCATCTTGCGTATTTAATCATAACCTCTTCTCTCTGTTTTCTCCCCTCTTTTTACAGATATTAATTGTATCGAGTGCTTTACATGATCGATCGATCAATCCGGCGATCTCCTTAGAAAGTCACTGGCCATACAACAACATTGAATAAAAGCAGACGGACGACTATTGCCAGCTTTGCGATCACCAACCTCACGATCGTAGCAGAATATTAATAATCATAATCCGTGGAAGACTGATCGTTAAGCCGGCCGAAACCGTGGCGCACCAACAAACAAGTCGACTGTCGAATAAAATGGCTAGTACAGGTGACATTTGGCTACAGTGGTTCTCGTGCTGTTTCCACCAGCCACAATCACCGTCGCGGCGACGACATCAGCGACTGCGAATCGACAGATCGATGATTGGTAATCCGACGAATTTCCAGCACACCGGTCATATTGGTTCGGCGGACGTGGAATTGTCCACGAATCACTTGGATGCCATACAGACACAGATGCAGAGTAAAGGGGGCTACGAAATGAGTTCTATTCGAGTGCAGGTAATTGCTTCTTATACGCTTGGTATACATAGATGTTAAGTATACAATAACTACTGACGATAGCTCGAGGCTCCTTATCAGTCATATCGTGGCTGTCGTGATAGTATGTGACTAATTAGAGCTTCGTCGAATCTATCACGGAGTTTAGGTCACTCTGTAAACAAATCGTTTCTAAAATTAAAGCGTTTCGGGTGCGGCGTTATCGTTTACATGTACCGCTTGGGTGCTTTGGAATTTCATGAGGCTCTAATGCGTGAGCTTTCATGTGCGAATGATAAAAATTGTTGCTTGCCAACGCGCGTTTTATTTACTTACTTTTTTGCCAAAAGTCGTTCACTCGATTAGACCACTCACATTGGTCATCTGATTCGCGACACTTGGAGTTACTTAAGAAACAAATTGATCTTGGGTCTTGGAGCGACGACTGAAGGGTGTCTTGGAATCAAGTCTCATCTTAAGTTCCTTCTCGACGTTGGGGAAAGCAAGTGAAATACACGTTTTGTGTGGAACATACTCTTGTCTAACTGGCAAAAAAAGACATGTGGTAGTTCTATTCGCTTGAACTCAAAGACTTCGCAACGGGGCGAAATCTTCTAGTTGCTAGCACTCGTTTCCCACATCTCAAAATCCACAAGGGGACTTGGCGATCTCCGAATCAATCAACCGTCAACCAGATTAACCACATTGCGATATTCTGGATATACGAACTTTCCGAGAAGCTAACATCGACTCAGACCATTATCTTGTAGCAGTCAGGTTGAGACTACGAATATGCATGACCTAGAAAAATCGAGTAAGGCCAGCGGCATACAACGTCGCAATGCTACAATCGCAAGATACCGCCAGAGCCTATGCCAATCGCGTCTCCCTCAAGCTATCGGAAAACCCTCCAACACCTGCTCCGACCGTACAGGTTGTCAACAAGTCTTAGAGAGTGCTGCTTCTGAGGTACTTGGTTTTAAAACGCCACCAACAAGAAACCTATGGTTCGACGACGAGTACAGGAGGGCACACGCAGCCAAACAGCAAACCTACCAAGATGCGCTGCACAGAAGGCCGAGAGCTGCTTGTGAGCATCATGAGCCGAAAAGGAAGGAGGAGCATAAGCTTCTCAAAAAAAAAAAAAAAAAAGAGAGCATGAGAAGCTCACGATCGAAGAGATCGAGAGATACCATCGCTGGAATGACGTTCGGAGGTTTTATCAACGAACAAAACAAACATGCCAGGGATATAGGGACAGAACGGAAGCCTGCAGAGACGAAAATGGATTAACGAGGGCGCAGTGGTTAGTGTGTTGGACTCTGCCGCACGATGAGCGAGTTCGGATCTCGGTATCACGATCGCGGTGTCCTTCCTCGGCGGGGTACTGGCAAAACCCCCGGTAGTATACTTGCCATGAAAAAGCGTCTTGATTAACGCGTTCGGAATCGGCATTAAACTGTAGGTCCCTTTCACCTGTGTACAAAACATGGGTGATTGAGAGAAGCTTGTCTCTGGCCCTTTATGGGCTGTAGCGTCACCAAAAGAAGAAAAAGTAGTGGATTCGCAGTCGGTACTAAGATTCTGGAAAAACTACTTCTGCAGACTGTATAATGACGAAACAGACCCCGCTGTCAGCCAGAAAGATCCATTCACAACGGTATCATCGTCCGTCCCTCTGACCTGGACGAAGTGAGGAATGCTTTTTCTAAGCCCAAGTTCAACAAAGCTGATGGAGCAGACGGACTACCTGCGGAGTTCTTTAAGGCTACTGAAGATGGCCTGGTTGGGAGTATGCACCAGCTATTCTGTAAGATGTGGTCAGAAGAATGCATGCCAGATGAATGGAATCTTAGGATGGTTTGTCCAAACCACAAGAAAGGAGATCCAAGGGAGATTACAAAGGTATAAATCTCCTGAACATCGCCTATAAAATCTTCTCTGCTGCGCTGTGTGAATGGCATATTATTCCATATCAGTGTGGTTTCAGGCACGGGAAGTCCAATATCGATCAAGTATTTACACTGAGGCAGATCCTGGAAAAACGAACGAGTTCCAGATCGTTCCACATCGACACCCACTATCTGTTTGTCGACTTTAAGGCCGCATACGATAGCATACATAGAGACAAGCTATACAACGCCATGTCTAGTTTCGCCCGCCAAACTCGTCAGATTGTGCAGGATGACATTGGAGAACTCTCGCTGCTCCATCAGGATCGGAAGCGACTTGACCGATACCTTTTATGTCAAAAAAGGTTTTAGACATGGCGACATCCTATCGTGGGGCTTTCTCATTATCGTCCTTGAAAGGATCGTGGAAAACTCACTGGTCAATACGAGGGACATCATCTTTTTCAAGTCCGTACAACTGCTCGCATATGCCGATAACATTGACATAACTGGACGAAGCTAGATGTCATAGAAGCCTTTACGAGCATTAAGGCGGAACCGACTAAATTGAACTGGCGGTAAATGGGGGCAAGACGAAATATATGCTGTCGTTGAAAAAGGACACGAACTACCGACGTCTTGGCCAGGACGCACATATTGGCAGGTATAGTTTCGAGATAGTCAAGGACTTCATCTACTTAGGCTCCGCAGTGACATGCAACAATGACGTCAGTGCCGAAATCAAACACAGAATAACTCTTGCCAACCTCTGTTTCTTTGGACTCGGGAGGTAATTGAGAAGCAAAGCCCTCTCTTGGAAAGTCAAGTTGACCATATACAAGACCGTTATTAACCCGGTCCTGCTTTATGGCGCAGAGACATGGACCTTATTGAAAGCGGTTGAGGAGGCTCTTGGTCGTTTTGAGAAAAAATGTTGAGTACGATTTTCGGCCCGACCTACATAAATGGGGAGTGGACGAGAAGACTTAATAGTAAATTGTATGGACTATACAGCGACATGAATGTAGTACGGCGTCTGCGGATCCAACGCCTAGGATGGCCAGGTCATGGAGAGCACATGGAAATCACAGCTCCGGCCCGGAAGGTCTTTGAATCCAACTCTAAGGGGCGACGCCGTCGAGGACGGCCCAATTTAAGTTGGCGCACGCAAGTGGAAAGGGACCTCAACCATCTAGGCGTGCGGCACTGGAGATTGCTGGCGAAAAACCGTGCCAGTTGGAGAGGTTTTTTAAAGGAAGCCCAGGTTCGCCATGAATCGTAGCGCCGAAGAAGCAGAAGATGGGACAGTATAGGTTTTACTACACTTTCGCTGAAAATACTTGAAATTATTCGCGAACTTATGTATAGTTATCGTATCGATAGATTTAATACCACGTAGAAGGTAGTTTTCAGAATTGACGAGTCAATTTTAAAACGAATGGTATAGATACTCGTAAGTCCAAATAACAAAGTTTGAAAACTGTTCCTATCTCTTGGTCTTAAGGATTGACTGATTAATTCCTAAAGAAGTACATAGTTCATCCCATTCGAGGTCATTACTGTGTTCTGTGGCCAACACGCAAAAAGAGCAGTATCGTATGGTGAATTGCTTTTTGTTTATAACGGGAAAAAGTGTGATATTGGGTGGTATAAAAAAGACTGTGGGATCCAAACCTAGAGCTTCTATGAGTAACCTGCTCTTTTTAGATGATTTCAAACTGTCATGAGGTTGATGAGCGTGGCGCTCCTGCTACATCTTCTTGACCGACCATATCGACGTGCATCCTTGACATCAACATTTTCGGAACAGAACCGAGCAGACCACTCCTAGTCCAACTTTTACTCATAGCATTCCCCACATACACTACACAAATTTTTCAGCATGTTTTTGTAGCATTTTTAACTTTTATGTAGTTCAAAATCAAAACTGTGGTCTGGACTATCACCTCTCAACCGCGTGTTCGCTTGACAGAATCCAATTAGTGCTACCCGTTGGCAAAAATCCGCGGAGGCTTTATATATCACGCAATATACAAGCAGGACTACAATAATGACTTGGCTTCTATTAGAGAAGGAAGAGATGTCTTTGAGAACAATGCCTTAACGAGGAAACAGGCGAACAGAGAACACTACACAATTACCCGCCATGCATTGTCTGGGTAATAACGTACACTAAGATGGGCAGGCTTGGCGCGATAGATCGCCTAGTGGACATTTTCGATCGATGATGGTCTAGGACTTTCGACATAATCGAAATTCTTTGGTTTTTGGTAATGAAGCACCATCTTGTGCCACTGTGCTTCGCTGATTTTCTGAATTCGATTGTGGTAGTTCAGGACGAATTCCTTGAAGATCGACCAAAATCAGGAAAAAAAAATTATGCTGAGCGTGAACTGCACGATCGTCATGTGGCATATCGTGAGGTAGAGACTTGCTTGGGCACTAGTTCCACTCGCATACGTTCAATAATTTGACAATCGTTCAAAAAAGGCTCGTTTTGATCAAGCGATCTTCAAAACTTGGTACTAAATCAAACAGCACCTGGTTAATGGTTAGAAGTGGCTGAAGTGGAACGTAATATCCACCAGGGATATTCGCATTCTCGCAGACAATCAAGCAGCCTTAAAGTCGTTGGAGTCCTATGTGTGCACACCAAAATCTAGTCTCGACTGTCGCAGATCTCTTAACGAGATGGCATAACAGTTCAACATACAGCTTATCTGGGTACCGGGACACAGCGACATTACAGGTAATGAAAAAGCCGACACACTTGCCAAACAAGGAACGACACTACAATCAATCGTGGCTTGTGAGGGAGTACCTCTTACAACCATTAAACATAATCTGACCAATCTCGCCAGGGCCGAGACGAACCTGAGATGGACACAGGGACATACCTGCGTTATCAACAGGCAAATCTGGCCTCGGCTTGACAGTCAACGCACAAGGAGTATAATCTCCCTAAAAAGAACTGACATCTACAAAGTCATCGGTGTCATCACAGGACACTGCCTCATTGGCAGTCACGCACAAAAACTAGGAATAGTTCCGAATGATTTCTGCAGAAGCTGTCAGGACGAGGTGGAGGTCGAATCCATTCACCACCTTCTCTGTGCCTGTCCAGCTTTTTGCAATATCAGGAAACGTTACCTAGGCTCTTACTTCCTTAACGGTCTGACAGATGTTCAGAAAGTAGGGATACCTGATCTTCTTAACTTCTAAAGAAGCACAAAATGGTTCCACGAATAGGGGGGTAAAACCCCCTCGTAGCTGCACAACGGGCCTCCCTGGCCTATGTGCATTCTTCTCAATTCTGGGAAGGCTACGACCCTACCTACCTACCTACCTACCTAATGGTTAGAAGGTAAATTGTTTAGTTAAAAAAATCTTTGAAGAATTTGGATGCCATCTTCGAATTTCGATTGGTCAACATGTTGGGCATTATTACGTCTTGATAACCACCCTTAAAGCGCATATAGTACTCTTAGACCCTAGTGCGAAATAAACGCTTAGCTCCATACACTTGGTTCTCCAACTAAAGCATTTCGGTAAATACTACCAGGCTTAAAACACAATTTCATGTTTGCTCTTTATTCGGTATTTCGTCACACTGTCACTTACAAAACATCAACTTGTCTTCTAAACGTCCCGTGGTCAAGAATGCCATCCAACTCAGGCAGCAATCAATAGGTGGCGTAACTAGATTGTGTTATTTTGAAAAAAGCATTTTGTTTTTGAGAAGACTTTATCCAAAAATCTCATTTCCCGGGAGCCTAGACTGACCCAGCACAAGTATCCAGATTCTTTCTTTGTTCTTTTGGTGGCGTTACAGCCCATGAAGGACCAGGGCCAAGCTTCTCTCAATCACCCATGTTATGTGCGATTTATTTTTCACACAGGTGAGAGGGACCTACAGTTTAATGCCGATTCCGAACGGCGTGAGTCGAGAAGATAGGAAGTCATCACATCAAAGTAACAGAAATGAATAATGGCTTAATGTGGACACCTGCCTTTACGGCTTAATTCCACGGTGGGCCTACCCACACTGTCGGGACCAAGACAAGCGTTGGTCGACGCCCCAGGGCGGTACAAATACCTCCCCGGTACAATTTAGTGAATATGTTGAGGCATATTCACAACCCTTGCTGAGGGGCGAGGTCTATCTAACACCTCTTGCACCTGGGCGCCCAAGATGTTATTTGAATGCCCAGATGCCATTTATTCCCGCATTTGGGACAACCACAGCCACCACGATACTCCCCGAAGGGGCCTACCTCATAAACAGGCCGGAACCAACAGGCACCGCGGGCTCCTGTCTCCCGTGGTACCCGAATATAGCTTCAGGTGGAGCTTCGCGACCTGTGTCACTACCAGATGAGCCCCGCAAAGCTCGAGGTCTGGCGCCTCATTAACCTTCCATAAACTAACAATAACTGACACTAACAAACAACAAAACCAACTAAAATTGAATTTATGCACACCAGGTCCGTCAGTCAAGGTAGAAACTAACAGCCAGTCACCAGGTATGCACAGGATTCCTACATAAACCTAACCCAAGAATCAACAACAAACAACCCTCAACCAAAAAAAAAAAACTTAGCAGAGTCTTAACAGTGGCTGTTAAGACACTCCGTTAAGTCTATGTTAAGTTGCCGTCTTAACAGCGACTTTACAGTCCTCTGTTAAACCACCGCTGCTAAATAAAATCCTACTGTTAATCAATTATTACTGCTACTGAAGGCAAAATTCTGCCAGGAACCCACCGACATCACAGGTCCCCCCGCTGTGGGTGTCCCAAGGCAACACAGACGACTGAAGGAGCACGGATGCTCAGACAGCCTGCTGCCGTCGCACTCGGAAGACTCATCAAAGTAACAGTAAGAACAGTGACAAATGAACAAATGACGAATATAGCAGCGACACTCACCTCTGTAAGCATTCTACAGATGGATAGCTTGATAGCCAATAGAGTGAAATTGGTGCAAATTTTGCTGATTTCGAATTTGTTGTTCAGTTGGTTTGGTTAGGCCTTTAAATGGTCAGAGTGCTTGAAAAACATTTCTTACAGAAAAGGAATTTCGACAGCAACATAATGGACAGTAAGTCCATAATGAAATAACAATGCTAACTAAGGACGCTTAGTTTTTATACATTCCACTTTTTTATAGCGCTCTCTATTGAGTTACTTACTTTGATGGCGCTACAGTCCGGTGTGAACCTGGGCCTCAACCAACATGCCCCTCCAACTAGCACGATCTTTTGCTAGCCTTTTCCATTGCCGCACACCCAGTTGGCTGAGGTCCCCTTCCACCTGTGTGCGCCATCTTAAATGCAGCCGTCCTCTGCTTCTTCGTCCCTCGGGGTTGGATTCAAAGACTCTCCGGGCTGGAGCTGTGGTGTCCATTCGCTCTACATGACATCCAGCCATCTTAGGCGTTGAATCCGTAGACGCCTGACTAGACTCATGTCGCCCGTACAGCCCGTAAAGTTCGTGGTTGCATCTTTTCCTCCATCCCCCGTCTGCGTTTATAGGCCCGAAAATCACGCGCAAAATCTTTCTCTCGAACCGACCATGGGCCTCCTCATCCGCTTTTCGTTCGGGAGAGGGCTCTATTACTCAATTGCCTCCTGAGTCCAAAGAAACAAGCGATTGGCAAGAGTGATTCTGCGTTTGATTTCGGAACTGATGTCGTTGTTCCAGGTCACTGCGGAGCCAAGGTAGACTACCTCGAACTTATATCTGCCAGTACAAACGTTCTGGCCAAGACGTCGGTGGTGAGCGTCCTTTATTGATGACAGCATATATTTAGTTTTGCCCTCCTTTACCGCCAAACCAATTTTCGCCGCCTCCATCCCAATACTCGCAAACGCCGCATTGACATCTCGCTGTGATCTACCTATTATGTCAATATCGTCGGCGTATGCAAGGAGTTGTGAGGATTTGAAATAGATTGTGCCTCTTGTATTGGCCAGTGATTTTTGCACAATCATTTCCAACATGATGTTGAAGAAATCACACGACAGCGCATCGCCCTGCCTAAATCCTTTTTTGACATCAAAACTATCGGTAAGGTGTTCACCGATTCGGATGGAGCAGCGAGCATTCTCCAAAGTCATCCTGCATAGTCCGACGAGTTTAGCAGGTATGTCAAAGGTAGACATAGCGTTGTATAGCTCGTCTCTAATTACGCTGTCGTATGCGGCTTTGAAGTCGACAAATAGGTGGTGAGTGTTGACTTGGAATACATTGTTTTTTTCCAGGATCTGCCGTGAAGATTTGGTCGATGGTGGACTTCCCTGGCCTGAATCCGAACTGATAAGGATCTATCAGCTTATTTACAAAAGGCTTCAGGCGTTCACACAAAACGGCAGGGAAGATTTTGGAGGCGATGTTAAGGAGACTTATTCCTCTGTAGTTGGCGCAATTAAGCGGGTCTCCTTTCTTGTGGATCGGGCATAGGATGCTGAAACTCCATTCCTCGGGCATGCTTTCCTCCGACCATATCTTACAGATGAGCTGGTACCTGCTCCTAACCAGGTCATCCCCAGCTGCCTTAAAGAGCTCAGCAGACAGTCCGTGTGTGCCAGCAGCTTTTATTCGACTTGAGCTTCGATATGGCAATCTTAACTTCGTCGAGGTCAGGGGGACAGAATTCTCTGCGGTCTTCGTCGATTAGAAATGGATCATTCTGCCTGACAGCGGTATATTGATTAACATCGCCGTTATACAGTCTGCAGAAGTGGTTTTTCCATATTCTCAGCATCGACTGCGAGTCTACTACTAGGTGTCCGTTCTCATCCCTGCAGGCTTCTGCTTTGGCTTTATAACCTTGGCATGTTCGCTTTATCTGTTGATAAAACTTTCGAACGTCACGCCTACAGTAACACCTCTCCAAATCCATAATCGCGCGCTTCTCGTGCTCTTTCTTCTTTCTTCATAGAAGCTTATGCTCCTCCCTTCTTTTTAACTCGTAGAGCTCACGAGCTGCTCTTGTTCTTTTATGTAGCGAGGCCTTATATGCATCCTGCTTCGCTTTGTGAATCCTCCTGCACTCGTCACCGAACCAGGTGTTTCTTTGTGGTGGAGCCTTGAAACCCAAGACTTCGGATGCAGAGCTTTTCAGGGCTTGTTTGCAAAGGCTCCACTGCTGTTCTATTGATAGCGTGGAAGATTTAGGTGTATTGGAGAGCTTAAGGGAGACTTACTTACTTACTTACTTAACGGGCGCTACAGTTCGGGGTGAACCTGGGCCTCAACCAACATGCCTCTCCACCTAGCACGATCTTTCGCTAGTCTTTTCCAATGCCGCACGCCCAGTTGGTTGAGGTCCCCTTCCACCTGTGCGCGCCACCTTAGGTGCGGCCGTCCTCTATTTCTTCGTCCCTCGGGGTTGGATTCAAAGACTCTACGGGCTGGAGCTGTGGTGTCCATTCGCTCTACATGGCCTAGCCATCTTAGGCGTTGGATCCGTAGACGCCTGATCAGACTCATGTCGCTGTACAACCCGTACAGTTCGTGATTGAATCTTCTCCTCCAACCCTCCTCTGTGTTTATGGGACCGAAAATCGAACGCAGAATCTTTCTCTCGAAACGACCAAGGATTTCCTCATCCGCTTTAGATAAAGTCCATGTTTCTGCGCCGTATAACAGGACCGGGATAATTAAGGTCTTATATAAGGTCAACTTGGTCGTACGAGAGAGGGCTCTACTTCTCAGTTGCCTCTTGAGCCCAAAGAAGCAGCGGTTGGCAAGAGTAATTCTGCGCTTGATTTCGAAACTGGTGTCGTTGTTCCAAGTCACCGCGGAGCCGAGGTATATGAAGTCCTTAACTACCTCGAACTTATATCTGCCAATATGCACGTTCTGTCCAAGACGTCGGTGGTAAATGTCCTTTTTCGATGACAGCAGATATTTAGTCTTGCCCCCATTAACTGCCAAACCAATTTTTGCCGCCTCCATCTCAATACTCGCAAACGCCTCACTGACATCTCGCTGCGATCTACCTATTATGTCAACGTCGTCGGCGTATGCAAGGAGTTGCGAGGATTTGAAGTAGATTGTGCCTCTTGTATTGGCCTGTGATTTTTGCACAATCATTTCCAATACGATGTTGAAGAAATCACACGACAGCGCATCGCCCTGCCTAAATCCTTTTTTGACATCAAAACTATCGGTGAGGTGCTCACCGATTCGGATGGAGCAGCGAGCATTTTCCAAGGTCATCCTGCATAGTCTGACGAGCTTCGCAGGGATGTCAAAAGTAAACATGGCGTTATATAGCTCGTCTCTAATTACGCTGTCGTATGCGGCCTTGAAGTCGACGAATAGATGGTGCGTATCGACTTGAAACTCATTGGTTTTCTCCAGGATCTGCCGTAGTGTGAAGATTTGATCGATGGTGGACTTCCCTGGCCTGAAGCCACACTGATAAGGACCTATCAGCTTGTTTACGAATGGCTTCAGGCGTTCACACAAAACGGCAGCGAAGATCTTGTATGCGACATTAAGGAGACTTATTCCTCTATAGTTGGCGCAGTCAAAGGGATCTCCTTTTTTGTGGATCGGGCAAACAATGCTGAGACTCCATTCCTCGGGCATGCTTTCCTCTGACCATATCTTACAGATGAGCCGGTGCATGCTCCTAACCAGCTCACCCCCAGCCGCTTTGAAGAGCTCAGCAGACAGTCCATCTGCGCCAGCAGCTTTATTCGACTTGAGTTTCGACATGGCAATCTCAACTTCGTCGAGGTCAGGGAGACGGAATTCTCTGCGATCTTCGTCGTTGAAAAATGGATCATTCTGCCTGACGGCGGTATGTTGGTTGTCATCGCCGTTATACAGTCTGCAGAAGTGGTTTTTCCAAATTCTCAGCATCGACTGCGATTCTACTACTAGGTGTCCGTTCTCATCCTTACAGGCCTCCGTTCGGGCTTTATTGCCTTGAGACATTCGTTTTATCCGCTGATAAAATCTTCGAACGTCGTGCCTGCAATAGCACCTCTCCAAGTTTTCAATCGCCCGCTTCTCGTGCTCTTTCTTTTTTCTCTTGAGAAGCTTATGTTCCTCCCTTCTCTTAAGCTCGTAGAGCTCACGAGCCGCTCTTGTTTTTTTGTGTAGTGAGGCTTTGTATGCCTCCTGCTTTTCCGCATGAATCCTTCTACACTCGTCATCGAACCAGGTGTTTCGTCGTGGTGGAGCTTTAAGGTCCAGCACTTCCGTTGCTGTGCTCTTCAGGGCTTGTTTGCACAGGCTCCATTGTTGCTCTACTGACTGAGTGGAGGATTGAGGTGTATCGGAGAGCTTAAGGGAGACGCGGTTGGCAAAAGCACTGGCGATCTTAAGGGAGACATGATCGGTAAAAGCACTAGCGGTTTCTGGCGATACTCTACTCCGCTGCGTTCGTGATATCCGTAAGCGCATCTTGGCTACTACAAGATAGTGGTTCGAGTCAATGTTAGCCCCTCGGAAAGTTCGGACGTCAAGAATAATGGAGAAGTGAAGGATGTGATCAATCTGGTTGATAGTCGATTGATCAAAAGACCGCCAGGTGCCTTTGTGTATATCGAGGTGCGGGAAGCGCGTACTGGCTAGAAAGAGATTTCGCTCCGTAGCAAGATCAATCAGCCTGTGTCCGTTATCGGATGTGGTGTCGTGTAGGCTATGTTTGCCGATAACTCGTTCAAAGATGCTTTCCTTACCCAGCTTAGCATTGAAGTCTCCTAGTACAATTTTGACGTCATACCTGGGACATTGGGCATACGTTCTGTCTAGTAGATCGTAGAACTCATCTTTGGCGGTTTCATCCTTGTCTTCCGTGGGGGCGTGGACGCAGATCAGGCTGATGTTAAAAAATGTAGCCTTGATACAAATTGTTATGAGGCGTTCGCTCACAGCAGTAATACTATCAGGTGCTAAACAGTGCTCACATACACCGTCGTCGGTGTCAAATAGGAGAAGATCCTTTTCATTAGACGAGGACATGATAGGGAAGGTGGCTGTGTGACATTGAGTTTTGTCACATTTGCGTTTAGGCGATTCGGTCTCCAATAAGGTGATCCTACTGATTGTTGCAAAAATCTTCTCTCGTATGGATAAAAACCTCTCTATCTTCCCTATGCTTCATTTGTCTGTATAAAGCAAGTCAAAACCGGATGTATGAATTTCCATCACGTCATATCTTCCTTACAAAATTATTATTTATTTTTTTTTACTCCGAATATTGCCTTTGTATTTAAAGACCTAAAAAACTGTATTGAAAGCAACTACGCGTAAAAGGCAAACCCGATTGAATGGTACGTATATTTCTCTTCATTCGAAGAACTACACCCACAGTGCTGCATACGCAATTGGATGGCTTAATCCATCAAATCAAATAATTGGCTAAAGATTAATGATCACCAGCCTTGAGTGGTTTTTATTTTGTTGTCTTTCTGTATCGTAACTTTATTGTTGATTTTGTATGTATTTTGCCATTCCAAAGAGACTCGGTGGCCTTGACAAACATCTATTCGTCACAAGATTTGGTGCCCGCAAATGGATGCAAGGGTATTATGAAAATTAATCAGAAATCAAGTCAGTTGGCCTGCGGTCGTAAAGACGCGGTATATGTACACAAAAGCGTGTTTTCGTTAAAGATTTTATGATCATATGGTGGTAAATAGGATTTTCGATAAAAGGTAGGTATAATTTAATCTGAAGTATAAGATTAAGTTGTTAAAAATGGTTTATTTAGAAAGAATGTATTTCATTGCGTCATGTTCGATAAGTGTACTCCTTTTTTCTCCCTTACCTTACAACCTATTCTTAGTTGAGCTATGATTATGACCCATTCAATCACTTGCGAGTGCATCTAAAGACCAATTTATTGCAAAGTTCTATACCCAAATAAACTCGCATGTCTTGGTAACTTGTTTCTTTCGACCTGGAGTGTATTAATACACATTGGTCTGCTGAGTTATTTCCATCCATCTTTTCGGCGTGAGTGGTTTTTTGTCACTTAAATTATGCATTGGGAACAAGATGATGGCTGCTTACTATGAATAATTTCTGATGATTACTCTCAGACTATTTCTGGATGACGGATCGGTGGCTTTTAGCTTTTTTCTTGCCCAATCATTTACACCATCAGAACACTTCCTTATCAGTAGATAGATCATTAATGTCGCATGACACATGTATGTATACGGCAATGTAGGTATTACCTTCGACAAAAAACATTTGCAAACGTAACAGTGCGGCTCGTTTTTATTAGGACACCAGTGGCAAAACTTTAAATTTAATAAACGACGGTTGGATTACCGTTTTTGAATTTAATCACCGAATTGTATATAAAGTTGACCATTGTCGAGGGAACTGTACATTTTCCAGAACTTGGCTTATGATATGAAATAGCAGATTGTACATAGAAAACAGTTTTTCAATATCGCGATGCCTGCTAATCATTGCACTCGGTTCCCTGATACATGTTTATGGTTTATGTCATCTTATCTGAAATATTTTAGAGGGCTGTTAAGGGGTTGTGGTGCAAATCATTGTTTTTTTTTTAGTTTTCTTAGAATGCGTGTTATGGTTTTAGTAATCCGTATCTCGCGTTAGAAAGAAAAATGTTGTGATTAGTTTATTCAATTTAGTTTGAGAGCACGGACACCAGCGAAGAGAACGCCATATTTCACCTTTTTTTCGATTAAGGTAAAAACGCAACCTCTGCGGCTGATAATGTAACATCCAATCACTCGTTTTCATCAACTCCGTACCGGGAATTTCGATGTCAAAGATACACGACACTCATTGTTGAGTCTGACCGTCAACTAAGTATTGTTTCGATTGCCTATAAACTAAACATTGCACAGAAAAATCGTTTAATAAGATTAGATACAAAAAGAAGCTCAACGTATGGATTCTACACGAGCTAATGCAAAAAAAAAAAAAACCCCGAATTGCTCCCGAATCGCATCAAAGTCGACCCATGTCTGAAGAAGATATTGCAGTAACTGGTGTCGGACAGTGCACCACTAATGACAATCCTCAAGTGAAAACGATTGTGGCTGAATTGCAGTGAGCCGTCGCGAACGGTAGCCAAGCCAGTATTGACGACCAAGAAGATTTTACTGTGTGTTTGGTGGGGTTAGTAGGGAATTCTTAATTCAGACCGGTGTTGTAAACAATTGGACCATCTGAAGCATTCTTCTTCTTCTTTGGTGGCGTTACAGCCCATGAAGGACCAGAGCCAAGCTTCTCTCAATCAGCTTTGTTGTGTGTGATTTATTTTTCACGCAGGTGAAAGGAACCTACAGATTAATTCTGATTCCGAAAGGCTTGAGTCGAGAAGCTTTTTAATAGCAAGTATACTACGGGGGGTTTTGCCAGTACCCCGCCGAGGAGGAACGTCGCGAAATAAACATATGGCGTTGGTGTTTTCACTATCCGAACTCGCTCATCGTGCGCCAGAGTCCAACACACTAACCACTGTGCCATGGCGTCGAAGTCATTATTTTCAAATTCGTTCAACAATATTGTTACGAATTATTTACTCCCCACACCAAATAGGGTTCGCACCACTGGATTGCGATAAAATACAATTGTCCTTTTTATCCGAATTAAAAACACACACACTTTCCTTGTTTCACCACAGATCAATTATCTGTGCAGCTTCACCACTTTTCTTTATTATCCAATACTATCCACTGTAAACTTTATTACACAAACAACCCTTTATTGAAAGTTTTTAGTTTCACACTGTTTGATCACACCGACTTGTCACACGCTGTTAAATACCACAAACTGAATGTCTGCCGAGGGCGAGTGTTCGCGCTTATATAGCTCTCGGTGCACCTTCTCGAATGTTCGCCGTTGGAAGTTCCCCTTCGAAAATCTCTAGAATGCTCTGACAATTAGCATTACGCCATTGGAAGTTGACATCATTCCAATCGCTTTCGAACTTCGACAGCGAAATTCGAACTCAACCATATTGTTGCGGAGACACAAACCGACGATTAAGTTCGAATTTCGCTGTCGAAGTTCGAAAGCTCTCTTGAAGCGGGGGTTGGAATGATGTCAACTGTCGACGGCGTAATGCTAATTGTCAGAGCATTCTAGAGATTTCCGAAGGGGAACTTTCGACGGCGAAAGTTCGAGAAGGTGGACCGAGAGCTATATAAGCGCGAACACTCGCCCTCGACAGGCATTCAGTTTGTGGTATTGAACAGAGCGTGACAAGTCAGTGTGATCAATCGGTAAAACAGTAGGAAAATAAAAGCTTTCAATAAAGGTTGTTGGGTGTGTAATAAAGTTTAAAGTGTTCAATAGGTTTTGGATAATAAATAAAAGTGGTGAAGCTGCACAGATAATTGATCTGTGGTGAACAAAGAAAAGTGTGTGTGTTTCAATTTGAAGAAAAGGTAGACAATTGTAGTTTATCGCAATCCAGTGGTGCGAAGTAGGGATGTTACTCCTAAGCACAACCCCCAACCTGGAGGGTCGGGTTCCTCTTTCCCCAGGAACAAGGGGTTGGTCGCTGCACACATCACTACCAGGCGGGTGCCAGGGTAGCTATCCAAGGGGTGCCACGCGGAGGCTGTGTGTCAACTTGGATTGAGCAGGGACAGAGATCGAAACTGGCGTTTGCCATGTTAAACGCAATCAACTTCTTTGCTCTGTTGGCTCGCTCCCTTCACCCTCCACCAGACGTACTGCTGCAAGCATAACACTCACAGTATATGGTCAACTGAAATTCATCCTCTGCGTATGCAATACTAAAGTGCTCGAATGAATTACTACGGACTATAACCAACGTGGAATTTGGTCGGCTCTCGTCCTATGTAGGACAACCACCCCTGAGAGTAGTGAACGAACATCAACGACCCAAACCACAGCACTCCGTTCAGGTTGTGTGTGTATCACATCATGAGAGAATATAAAAACTCTTAAACCTGGGCGAGTCTCAAAAAAAAAAAAAAAATTAAAATAAAAAATGTGTAGACAGCGAGGGAACTTTTTTTTTTTAGTCTGATTTGAGTCTTTTTAATGATTTTACCCATTTTAGCCAAATCTCATAAGCCAAAGTTCTTTCGATCACTGCATAAATGACAGATATATTGTCGGGTATGCAACCTGGGCGCCCTCTATCATTACTTAATTATGGAACAGCCTTCATAAGAGATTGGATTGTTCTTAGACTATACTTGGCACTTTCGCACTTCCATTTTAAACTTTTTGCATTTTTTTCAGGCATGCTGATAAATCCCGACCGCAATCCGAACCTAATAAACACTATATAGTCAACACATTTAGATCGGACGACTTTCTGAACGCAGCATGCAAATAAATACAAAATCCCTACACTGTTCACACCCATGAGAAGAGGACGACTAAAAGCAAACATTTTACGAGACAAAAAAATTTTAATAATTAAAGAAAAAAAATTATAATTCAAGGCTTCCAATACTGAGTGCAATCAATAATAGCCATTAAATGAGAAGTAAAGACCGCTACGCGTGTGCCGAGTATTACCAATTTAGTTTAAACACCAGGACGTATACACAAGTCTTTGCAGTCAAACAACGCGCGTCACGCACTGTTTTCTTCTTTAACCCCCCAGGCCCTACACCATAACACGCGTATATAAAGGTAACGATATTGACTATGTTGTTTTTAAACATTTTGTAATTTATGTTTTATTTTTATTACTGAACAACAGTTTGTATTGTTATTTAAAATTAAACAAAATGAGAAGAAAAAACGTATTAGATTGTACATACATAAATGTAAAACCGTATTACTTGTAGTTAATTGTTAGATTAAGATTTATTTTTTAGAAGATACACTCGCAAAATTAAAAAAAAAAAAAAAACGAAAAATAGATAAACAAATGGACTTAACATTGGAGCATTTAGATATACACAACACAGACCGAGGAACGCTCACTCGAATATTTCAATTTCCTCTCTATAAAGAAACCAATTCATTTGCATTTTGACTACTTTTTTTATACAATTTTTTTACGATTTACAAAAAATGAAACAAGACTTGAATACATCTCCTTTCAAAGCCCGTTGAAAACGAGCTCGAGCTTAAGCCGCGTGCAAATATTTACGTAAATAAATAAAATAAAAAACAAAAAATTGTTCTTAAGCTGTGTAGTGTTTTTTCCTATATTTTGTATTTTTTTTTTAGAAAAAAAAAACGACTTTTTTGTACTTAAAAAAAGAATTGAATAAAAATGGAAAAAAAAACAAATATTTTCTTATCCAACCGCTGAAGTGGTGTTTACCATAAATTTTTATTTTCTTTTGTCACTCAATTGTAGTCTGGGGTGGAATCGGCTAAGGTGATTTGTGACAAGTGACAGTCACGTTCTCGGTTTCGGTATCGTTTAAGGTGATAGTCACTGTGATTGTCACATTTTTGGGACAGTTTTCTGGTGACAGCTATTTAGCTATCACTTTCCTATGTTCTGTGCGTTTGATATGGCTTTGTTTATGCTTTTGTGTGTTTTATAAAATATGTATGTTTCCGTGCTTGGAACTATTTTTAAGCGAAGATGAAGAGCTCAAAGAGACATTGACGGAAGTTAGAATTCTTAGGAAGAATTTGAGAAATCGGTCTAAGTCGGTTTCCTTTCTCTATTTTTTTTTTTTTTTTTTTTTTTTTACACATGGGGCTAGTGCTACTCTTAGCAATATGGCACTGCGACCTTTGCAGATCTATTGTGCCTGCTAGCCGGGAATGCCGCAGAAAGGTTCCGGACCTATGTATTTGTCGCTGGAACCTTTTCTGGCAAGTTGGTCGGCAATTTCATTGCCCTTAATACCTTTATGTCCTGGCATTCTGATTGCACTGCGTAATGCCACCTTTTTGATAAAAAGGTGCAGTGCAACGAGTCCAATGAGTGCTTCTTGTGCTGCCGTAGGGCAGGACGGCATAGCGCCTGTGATGCCGAGACACGCTAGTCTCTGAAGGCGTTGAAGCTTAACAATAGTAGTTTTTTGTTCAACTTTTGTCCACCATACGGTAGGACCCGTAGGTAACGATAGGCCTTATTATCGCGGTATATAACCAGTGGACTACCTTAGGTTTAAGCCCCCAGGTTTTACCGTAGGTGCGTCGGCAGGCCCACATGGCCTTAGTCGCTTTCATGAGTTTATTTTTCTTGTTGGAGTTCCAGTTGAGTTTGCGGTCTAGGTCAATACCTAGATATTTTACCTCCTCTGAAAATCCTATGTGTGTTCCATTTAGAAGGATTGAGCAGGGTTGTACCTTTCTCCTCCTTGTAAATGGGACTAAGATTGTCTTATTTGGGTTAATAGATAACCCCTCTCTGCCACACCAGTCAGAGATGAATTGGAGCGCAAGTTGCATGCGCTCACAGGCAGTGACCTCGCACTTGCCCGTAACAATGACTACTAGGTCATCAGCATATCCAATGACCTCGTAGCCCAGAGTGGTCAGCTTGCGTAATAGATCGTCGATGACTATCGATTCCTTTCCCTATACGCCGACAAACTGTATAAAAAGTAAATAATTGTACATTATTTACTTTTCCCAGTATTTGTGCAAAACAATCGGTGACAACGGCCCTGATTTTTATTTCAAAATTTCTTTTTAACTATCTAACAGCTGTCTTAAGGCAGCCCTACACGGCGAACATGTTCGCCGATTTTGTTCGTGAATTTGCTGTGCATGTCGCCGAGTAAACATAAATAAATAACCATAAGCGCAACCACTTGTGCTTATTTATCGTACATGTTTACCCCCTGAAGAATCAGCACGAAATGAATGTTCTCCAAATGTGTTCGCCGTGTAGAGAGTAACGCAAACGAACGGATTCGGCGAACATGTTCGCCGTTTAGGGCCACCTTTATCTATCAGTAATTCCGAAAAAGCAAGTGTTGCTCCTTTTCTAAACTTTTTTTTTGTGATAATCTTACCCGATACCAAAAGATGATGATAGTCACATATGACTGTCACCAAAGTGACCATCACCTATCACCTTAGCCGATTCCAGCCCTGAACGTCGACAGTTGCATTTACGGCGCACAAAATCAATTATTTATTTATAAATTAAATAAAAAGCAAAAAACACTTCTATAGACTTAAGTTTATTTTTTATTTTTATTTTTAAATGTGTACGAGTATAGAAAAATAGAATATAATGATAGTATGTACGTAAAGCAACATATACGGAATTGTGAATCAAAGAAAGTAAAAGAAATCCAGAAATGAGTAGATGGATATATATCTAAAGTATGTTGCACGTTTTGAATCTGTACCTTAGAACAATCACTTGAATATTTTTCATTGTACAATTGAAAATGGAAATATAACTGATAAATTATTTTAAATTGTTCATTTCGCATTTACAAATCTGTGCCGACGACTATCATCGGGCAAGGTAAGATCAATGCAGTAGGTTCACTCGCATCATTTAAACCAGACTTTTTGAAGATATGTGAAGCTTCCAATAGAACAGATTTGATGAGTAATACAGACTTCTAGCCCAACTAATATACGATCGATGTATTATCGCCCCTAGGCTCCTCCGACAACTGTGTGATATCAGCTAAATTCTCGAACTCCCTTCCCACTATCCAGTTAAAGAAAAAGCTCCTAAGAGAACATTATGCGAGAAAGCCAGCTGGTGTGATCTTAAAGCTTCTTTCGGATCTCTTTGACTGGTCGTTGTGCTTCCTCGACAACGACGTGGACGCCGTAACTGATATTATAATAGCAAATAAAAGGTGTTTTCTTTTTTTTTTAGAGGTATAGAACTTTCATAGGAAAGCAGAGCCCCCATAACACCAGTTCCGACAACGGACTTAGGCTAATCGATTTCCTAACGGGGCGTAACCTCCTTGTAGCGAGCACACGATTCCCCCATCTCAACATCCTATACGGACAAAAAGTATGCAACGCAGTTGTGAGTGGAAAGTGGCCAGACGTACTGCTGCAGGCATAACACTCACAGTATATAGTCAACCGAAATTCATCCTCTGCGTATGCAATACTAAAGTGCTTGAACGAATTACTACGGACTATAACCAACGCAGAATTTAGTCGGCTCTCGTCCTATGTAGGTCTAGGACAACCACCCCTGAGAGTAGTGAACGAACATCAACGACCCCAACCACTGCACTCCGTTCAGGTTGTGTGTGTCAACACATCATAAGAGAATATAAAAACTCTTGAACCTGCGCGAGTCTCTAAAAAAAAAAAAAAAAAAATCCACAAGGGTACCTGGCGGTCTTTTGATCAATCAACCACCTACCAGATTGATCACATTGCGATCGATGCCAGACATTCCTCCAGTACGAACCTTCCGAGAGGCCAACATCAAATCGGACCACTACCTTGTTGTAGCCAAGGTACGAATGATATTATCAAGAATGCTTAGGAGTCGAGTAGGACAACGTAAGTTCGACGTCGGAAAGCTACAATCGCAAGAGACTACCAGAATCTCTGCCGATCGTGTCTCCTCCAAGCTCTCTCGAAATCCGCCCACAGCAGCACAATCAATAGAACAGAAATGGGCGCGTTGCTAGAGCGCCGTCAGAGACGCTGCCTCAGAGGTGCTGGGTTTCAAACCGCCACCTCCTAGAAACCCCTGGTTCGATGATGAATGCGAACAAGCCCATGCCGCAAAACAACAGGCATATAAAGCCATGCTGCAACGATGGACGAGAGCTGCTCGCGAAATCTATGAGCAGAAGAGAAGAGAGGAACACACGCTTCTCAGAAGAAAGAAGAGAGAGCACGGAAAGCGTGAGATCGAGGAGACGGAGAGATACTTCCGCAATAATAACGCCCGAAAGTCTTACAATAAGGTAAAACGATCAAGCTTTGGCTACAAAGGCAGAACTGGTAGTAGAATCACAGTCGATGCTGAGGATTTGGAAAGACCACCTCTGCTGACTGTATAACGGCGATGCCGCTGTCAGGCAGAACGATCCGTTCGTAATGGACGACGGCTGGAGATGAGCTGGTAAGGTGCATGCACCATCTCATTTGGAAGGTATGGTTGGAGGAAAGCATGCCCGACGAATGGAATCTCAGCATCGTTTGCGCGGTCCATAAGAAAGGAGACCCCTATAACTGCGCCAACTATAGAGGAATAATTCTCCTTAACATCGCACAGAATATCTTCTCTGCCGTATTGTGTGAACGCCTGAAACCGTTTGTGGACAACCTGATCGGCTCTTATCAGTGTGGTTTCAGGCCAGGTAAATCCACGATAGACCAAATATTTACACTACGGCAGACCTTGGAGAAGACCCATGAATTCCAGGTCGACACGCACCATCTTTTTGTCGACTTTAAAGCCGCATATGACAGTGTTTATAGGGATGAGCTATACAGAACCATGTCATGTTTTAACATTCCTGCTAAAGTCTGTGCAGGAGGACTATGAAGGATTCTCGCTGCTCCATTAAGGTCGGAGGTGAAATAACCAACCCCTTCGATGTTAAAAAAGGTTTTAGATAGGGTGACGCATGGTGGTCATGTGATTTCCTTAACATAATTCTTGAAAATTACGTGCGGGACTCTACGGCCAATACAAAAGGTACGATCTACTTCAAGTCTACGCAATTGCTTGCCTACGCAGAAGACATTGACGTTATTGGACGGACAAAGCGAGACGTCAATGAGGCGTTCGCAAGCATTGCGGCAGAAGCGGCTAAAGTGGGTAAAAGGGGACAAGACTAAATCTATGCTGTCATCAAAGAAAGACGCGCAACATCGAAGTCTTGGTCAGAACTTTTCCTTCGGCAGCCACGTTTTTGAAGTAGTCAAGGACTTCGTCTACCTTGGCTCGATAGTGACAAGCAGCAACGACACCAGCGCTGAGGTAAAACGCAGAATAGCTCTTGCCAACTGCTGCTTCTTTTGGCTCAAAAGGCAACTGAGTAGTAGAGCCCTCTCTCGAAAAACTAAGGTATCCCTATACAAAACCTTAATCATCCCGGTCTTCCTCTATGGCGCTGCGGCTTGGACGTTATCAAAAGCGGATAAAGAGGCTCTTGGACGTTTCGAGAGGAAAATTCTGCCTGCGATCCTTGCACCCGTTTGTGTTAACGGAGAGTGGAGGAGAAGATTCCAACGGTCTAGGATGGCTGGGCCATGTAGAGCGAATGGCTCGAGGAGTCCTTGACTCCAACCCCGAGAGACGACGACTGCATCTCAGATGGTGCGCACATGTGGAAAGGGACCTCAACCAATTGGGCGTGGGGCACTGTAAGCAGCTGGCCAAAAGATCGTGCCGGCTGGAGAGACTTTTTGGTTGAGACTTTGGTTCACCCCGAATTGTAGCGCCATCTAAGTAAGTAAGTTAGGAAATATCTTGAATAACGGAAACTCCTCAATGCCCGCCAGTACGGTTTCCGCAGCAACAGATCCACTGGTGATTTGGTGCCGAAAAGTGGAATCGCTCTCTTCACCAAGCAGATGAAAGCAAAATAGTTGCAATGGATGTTTCGAAAGCATTTGACAGGGTTTGGCATGAAGCCCTTCAATAGATTAGAAGCAACCTTTCGGATCGTTCAATACAAGTTGTTTCGGACGGATTCAAGTCTGATATCCTTTTCCTAAATGCGGGCGTTCCCCAGGGCTCAGTCTTGTCCCCAATACTCTTTCTCATTTTTGTAAATTATCTCTTGTCCGTCACTTCTAATCCAGTTCACTCCTTCGCTGACGTCAGTACCATCAGCTTCTAATATTAGTTCACTACTATACGACCCTGCACTTCGGCTGATAGATAATGAGCGGCAACCTATGTTAAGCTCATTAAATTTCGATATCGACAGCATCATCCACTGTGGCAAAAACCATAGAGTGGAATTGAATGCATCCAAAATACAAGGTTGTCTCCTGTCGTTAAAGCGTATAACTAGCCCGCCACTATTATCCTTGAATTGTACTTGCATCTCAGAAACCGAAAAGCTTTCCATACTGGGCATGTGTGTTGCTCACGATCTTAATTGGACCGACCACATATTGAGTGGCGCCAAGAATGCTGCGAAATGCCTAGGCTTCTTATACATATACAATTTTTCACCTTGAGATCTGGCTTCAATCTATAAGGCGTTCATTCGCCCTAAATTAAGTTAAAGGCTCATGTCTGGCCGGTGCGTCAAAGACCTCATTGCACCTACTAGACAGAATACAAGACCGTGCGATAAAACTGATAGGTGACTCCAGCATTACCTAAACTCGCAGGAACGTTTCCTGCCTTTCCCTGTTTTATCGTTACTTTCACAATAATTGCTCTGATGAAATAGCCAGTTGCATTCCGCTTCTTTAACATTTCTCCCGCAACACACGTCGCTCTAGGATTGCTCACCAATATACCATGCAGCTCGCTTTCGGACGTACCCTGAAATATAGAGAATCTTGTTTAACCAAACCACACTAATCTAGAATTCACTGCCGGATTCTGTCTTCCCCCCTCCGTTCAACGTACAAGCATTTAAGATCAATGTCCATCGGCATCCGAATAAGCTGGTCAGGAACATGCACCAACTCATCTGCAAGATATGGTCGGACGAACGCATGCCCGATGAATGGAATCTCAGTATCGTTTGCCCGGTCCATAAGAAAGGAGACCCCTATGACTGCGCCAATTACAGAGGGATAAGCCTCCTAAGCGTACAAGATCCTCTCAGCCGTACTGTGTAAGTACCTGAAACCGTTCGTGGACAATTTGATAGGTTCCTACCCGTGTGGTTTCAGGCCAGGAAAATCCACGATAGACCAAATATTTATACTACGGCCAATCTTGGAGAATACTCCGCACCATCTTTTCGTCGACTTTAAAGCCGCGTATGACAGTGTTTATAGAGACGAGCTATATAGAGCCACTGTGACTATGGACTATAACTATGGAGAACTCTCGCTGCTCCATTAAGGTCGGAGGTGAACTAACCGACCCCTTTGATGTTAAAAAAGGTTTAAGACAGGGTGACGCACTGTCATGTGATTTCTTTAACATCATACTTGAAAAGATCGTGCGGGACTCTGCGGCCAATACAAGAGGTACGATCTACTTCAAGTCCATACAATTGCTTGCCTACGCAGATGATATTGATGGTATTGGGCGGACAAAGCGAGACGTCAATGAGGCGTTCGCAAGCATTGAAGCAGAAGCGGCTAAAGTGGGTCTATGGGTAAATGGGGATAAGACCAAAAATATTCAGTCATCCAAGAAAGACGCGCAACACCGACGTCTTGGTCAGAACGTCACCTACGGCAGCTATATTTTTGAAGTAGTCAAGGACTTCGTCTACCTTAGCTCGATAAGCAGCAATGACACCAGCGCTGAGATAAAACGCAGAATAACTCTTGCCAACCGCTGCTTCTTCGGGCTCAAGGGGCAACCGAGTAGTAGAGCCCTCTCTCGAAAAACTAAGGTATCCCTCTACAAAACCTTATTCATCCCGGTCCTCCTCTACGGCGCTGAGGCTTGGACGTTATCAAAAGCGGATGAAGAGGCTCTTGGGCGTTTCGAGAGGAAAATTCTGCGTGCAATCTTTGGTCCCGTTTGTGTAAACGGAGAGTGGAGGAGGAGATTCAACCAAGAATTGTACGGGCTGTACAGCGACATCGGCCTGGTTAGACGTCTTCGGATCCAACGTCTAAGATGGCTAGGCCATGTAGAGCGATTGGACATCAACGTTCCGGCCCGAAGAGTCTTCCACTCCAACCCCGAGGGACGACGGAGCAGAGGACGACCGCATTTAAGGTGGCGCGCACAGGCCAAAGATCGGGCCGGCTGGAGAGGCTTGTTGGTTGAGGCCCTGGTTCACCCCGAACTGTAGCGCCATCAAAGTAAGTAAGTAAGTCCATCGGCATCTCCTCTGTCCCTCTTCCTTTCTACCATCTGACCTCATTGTGTCCCCGACTAATTACTATCACATTATTGATTTTTGATTTTAAATTGTAACTGAAAAAACTTTATAACGTTTGCGACGCCACAGTTGCAACTTTTTACCTACTGGTTTGTGTAAAAGGTTGTTCCTTATAACTATGGGATATTTCTTTCGTTAAATACCCCATGGGAAATTTTTTTAATATTGACACAAACCAGTTCCCGCCTGGTTTGTGCATTAGAGCATACTATTCAAATTTCCGACATTAATTTCCTTTGTAATTAAAACTACTCGAGTAGAATCTATTTTTTAATGAGATAAGATGGTACGTGTGTCTGACTTTTGAGATTTTTAAGCTACAGCTATTTGTTCTCGTCCCATCGAATTTAATTTAGGAACATTTGTAAGGCGCTACAGCTCATGGCGACCTTGGACCTTCTTCAAAAAGCTCGTTTAACTGGCACGATATTTTGCTAGCAGTCTCCAGTGCCGCGCACGTAGTTGGTTGAGGTCCCATTCACCTGCGTGTGCCACCATAAGTTTAGTCGTTCTCGACCGCTTCGCACATCATAGTTGGATGCAAAAACATTACGGGCCGGAGCTGTGGTGTCTACATGACCTAGCCATCTTATGTATGGACTGAGCAAGTGTTGGAGGGTTTTCCGAGAGCTTGAGGGAGACGTGATTGGCTTAAGCTCTGGCGGTCTCTTGCGATTATAGCAATGCGACTTTATATGCCGCTGGCCTTACTCGATTCTTCTGGCCCAGCCATATTCGTAGTAGTAACCTGGCTGCCAGCGCGCCATTAGAGAAGCTGCCTTTGTCGTGCTGGGTTTCAAACCAGTGCCAACCAGAAACCCCTGGTTTGGTCAGCAAAGCGGGCAAGCTCATTTTGGAAAGCAACCCGCCTACAAAGCCACGCTACATAGACGGAGGTAAGCCGCTCGTGAACACTACGAGCAGAAAAAGAGAGAGGAACACAAGCTTTTAAGGAGGACAAAAAGAGAGCATGAAAACGTGAGATCGACTAGATGGAGAGATGCTACCAGAGGAGTGACGCTCGCAAGTTTTACGAAATATTAAAACGAACATGCTAGGGCTATAAAGTCAGAGCAGAAGCATGTAGGGAGTCACAGCCGATGCTGAGAATATGGAAGGAAAATATCCGTAGACTGTCTAACGGCGATGATAGATCCGACAGCGGTCAGGCAGAATGATCCATTCGCAACGGACGGAGGTGCAAGAGAATTCCATCCGTCCAACCTAGATGAAATTAAGCTGGTTATTCGAAGCTTAAGATGGGCACAGACGGCCTGTCTGCTGAGCTTTATAAAGCGGCTGAAAATTAACTTGTGGGACGCATGCACCAGCTCATCTGTAAAATAAGGTCGGAAGAAAGCATGTCCGACGAATGGAGTCTCAGCATCGTTTGCCTAGCCAACAAGAAAGGATACCCCCCTAACTGCGCCAACTACAGTGGAATAAGTCTCCTTAATAACGCATACAAGATCTTTTGTGCCGTATCTTGTGAACGCCCAAAAAACCTTTGTGGATAATCTGATAGGTTCTTACCAGTGTAGTTTCAGGCCGGGCAAATCCACAATAGACCAAATATTTACACTGCGCAGATCTTGGAGAAGACCTAAGGATACCAAATCGACGTTGATGAAACGTCCAGAGATGCTGAAGAAGACGATCAAACTTCATCACAAACGTCATAAAAGTCAAGCAAACCACCAGAACGCAAAATCTTCATGTAAACTACACGCTGGAGGTACCTTTATTCTGGGGCTAATCCATGACCCCTGGATAAACAAAAACAAAATGTCAGGACTAAATATCAAAAACTATAAGTTGGTATATGACAGATTGGCGGACACACCGAGAGCTGCCATATTAACTGATACTTACTTACTTAGGTGGCGCTACAGTCCGTGGTCAACCTGGGCCTCAACCAACAAGCGCCTCCAGCTTGCAAGGTCTTTGGCCAGCTGTTTCCAGCGCCACACGCCCAGTTGGTTAAGGTCCCCTTCCACCTGCGAGCGTCACCGTAGAAGTGGCCATCTGGAGCTGTATTTTCAATGCGCTCTACATGGCCTAGCCACCTTAGACGCTGTATCCGTAGACGTCGTACCAGGCCGATGTTGCTGTACAATCCGTACAGTTCTTCATTAAATCTTCTCCTCCGTACTCCATCTGAACAAACGGGACCGTAGACATTATAGTGTTACATAATGTCACCTTGGCTTTCCGAGAGAGGGCTCTACTTCTCAATTGCCTCTTGATCCCAAAGGGACAACGGTTGGCAAGAGTGATTCTGCGTTTTATCTCAGCGCTGGTGTTGTTGTTGCCGGTTATCAGTGAGCCAAGGTAGACGAATTCCTTGATTACTTTTTTTTTTTTTTTTTTTTTTTTTTTTTTTTTTTTTTTTTTTTATTTCATGAAAAACATTATGAACAATCTATTATATACATATAACTAAAGAATAATAAAAGGTTTTTATGAAATAATTAGAAACATTCTATTGTCGAAAGACAAGTGGCGAATGAACCATCAGAATAAATTGGACATTAATGTAGGTTGTGGGGTCATTTAGTGCAAAAAATCAAATTCAATTCAAGTTCTTTGATTACAATATTGTTAAATGAAAAATTCAATTAAAGAAAAGAGATACACCAAAACATACGTTTAGACTATAACATTTAGTAATGAATCTATTTGCTTAAAATTAAATGTAAATAGAAACAGTTTCAGTTTTTTCAAGAATAGCACTTCAGTCATCTCACTTCTCAGATTAAAAGGTAGGTTATTGAACAAGCGGGGCGCAGTAACATTATAAAAATGTGAAAAATGTGATTTTCTTACTGTAGGTATGTTCACTAAGAATTGGTTATTGACACGTAAATTATGGGAAACGCACCATCTTGAAGGGTAATAACCAGATCTATTGAAAAATACTTCAAGAACCTTATAAAAATATAAGTGTTTTAAAGGAAGGGTATTAAGTCTCTTGAACAACTCAAAACAGTGAGTCCTGCGATTAACTTTGAACAAGATACGAATCGCATGCTTTTGTTTAACAGTTAAGGGATCTATTTTATTAGAGTGAGTACCACCCCAACAAGTTAGCCCATATTGCAGCTTAGATTTAAATAATCCATTATAAACAAGCTTTAAGATGGGTAACGTGCAATATAGACTAAGATGGTAAATTTGGCGTAGAACATTATTTAGGTATTTGGATAGGTGTGAGGTATGATCCTTCCAACTTAATTTGCAATCCAAAATTATCCCCAGATATTTGAAACTTTCAACTTTTTCTATATTAAAGCAACCACCCGAGCAGTTATTACCAGCATTGAAAGAGGACTTATTAAGTTGATGAAGACAAGTATACAGACTGTACTTAGTGCAACTAGGCGAATGATATATCAACTCTATGTCTTCAGATGCGACACCTGAAATGTTGAAGATCATAAACTTGGTTTTTTCACTTATAATAAGCTTATGAGAACAATACCATTTACGAAGGATTGCTAGATCATAGTTGACCGATGTATACATATTAAAATAGTTTAATTCAGAATACGACAAAGATGTATCATCAGCAAAAGCTGTTACAATGCCTTTAAAAGGTTGGATAAAAAGGGAATTAACATAAATAAGAAATAGGATCGGACCCAGGACAGACCCCTGTGGAACACCTAAATTTATAACTTTTTCCGAGCTCCAACTATCTTTAATTTTCACCATCTGTCTACGATCTCTTAAATAAGAAGCAAACCAATTGTATACAAAGCCCCTGAAACCAATTCTATATAATTTTTGAAGTAGTTTGGTATGATCCACCAAATCAAATGCTTTAGTTATATCAATAAATAAAGCAGCCGCTGTTCCGGAGTTGTTTAAAGTTTGATATAACTCACTACAAAGTTTCAAAACGGCGTCTTCAGTCGACCTCCCTTTTCTGAAACCATATTGAGAATCGCTTAGGAAATTAATTTTGTTCAAAAAGGACGACATCCTTGTTTTCATGGCTTTCTCAAAAACTTTGGCAAAAACAGAAAGAAGAGAGATAGGACGATAGTTGTTAAGACTCGTGGTTTCTCCTTTGAACAGTGGGATGACAATGGCTAGTTTAAGTGCATCTGGAAATACACCTTTATGGATGCTAAGGTTGAAAATGTACATTAAGATATCAGAAACATTGTACGAAATGTTCTTTAAAATATTATTGGAAATCATATCATTTGAACTGGAACTAGATGTTTTCAGTGACATTATAATATTATGAATCTCCAATGAAGTAAAATCTTCAAAGAAAAAGCTTTGAGCGTTAAAGCACTCTTCAATAATACCATCTGAACATTGACATGAGTTTCCTGGAGTAGTGTAATCAATATTAGTATTTATATTTGAAAAATGATTGATAAATAGATTAGCCAAAGAAGTTGGATCATTAATTAAGGAAGAACCATCCTTTATAGAAATAACAGTTTCAGGTTTTTTTTTATTAAGGATTTGATTTACTATGTCCCATTCCTTCTTAGAGTTACCAAAGCTTTCCGCAAACTTTGTTCTGTAATAATTTTCTTTGCATCGCGGAATGTCAGCTTTTAGTTCAATACATAGTTTGTCGTAACGTGTTTTAAGTCTGGAATTCAACGGATGTTTTCTAAATTTAGCATATAGTTTATTTTTTAAATTAATTTTCTTGAGTAAATGCGCATTCATCCACTCTTTTAAATATACCCGTTTTTTATTATAAATACACCGACTGTTGTTTGAAATATGAAACTGAAGTTTCTCCAAAAAGATCTTAAAGGCAACTGAAGGATCATCAGTATTATGCACTTCATCCCAAAATTCAAAAGCTAAGTCAGAGTTAAGCGCAAAAAAATCAACTTTATTGACTGAGTTCATGCAGTTCGACTTATGCCTGGGAATGTGACTATCCAGTTGTATGGTGGTTAATCTATGATCAGTGATCATAACATCATATACTTCTGTTCCATAAGTAATGGTATTGTTCCTATGCAGCCGAATATATATATGATCTAAGCATGATGATTCTCTAGTAGGCTTGTTAACCAAAGAGCTAAAGCCAAAGGAAGATAACATCGCCAAAAAATGATCGGCATCAGAGCTGTTAGATAAAATATCAATATTAAAGTCGCCTAGGAGAATTTGGTTTTTACATATAGAGGAATCTAAAAACTCAGAAAATTCAACCAGGAAATCTTTGACAGTAAATGAGTGCAATCTGTATACTCCGACAAAACTGTATTGAACGCCAGACAATTTAAAATTTAAGCAAATTAAGTCAGCACATAAAAGATTAGGTTTTACAACATCACAAACAATGTCACTCCTATAAAAAACCGCCACCCCACCAGCTGAATAAGAATTATTGCAAGACGCCGCGAATATAAAATTAGGAATATGAAAGTTCCCAATTTCAAACTCATAGATCCAAATTTCTGAGACAAATATTAAATCAGGTAAATGATTGAGAGAACCGAGATGAGCAAGAAATAAATCGAAATTTTTACGGAGACTGCGTATGTTTTGATGAATTGCTGAAAAGCCTGAATAATCTACCATGTACGGATGATGAATACAAAAACAATTCGGTGTTCTATTAGGTAAATGAGAAAAGCAAGTTATACTACTTATACTATCATTATGAGAATTTAATAAAGAGAAAGAATTTATAGCACTAGTCATAGCAAATAATTATTAAGAAATAATAAAACCATTTTTAGAAAAATCCTCATAATTTAGTAGTTTTATTGCTTTGTCGCCTTCTCTCCTTCTGATGAAAACATATGAATCCCTTATCCATACATATGTATTTGCATTTGTTTTGGGATTTAAGTTGCTTAGCTTTCTGCAAAAGAGATCTTGTGTACGCTGTGAGACAGTCGTTGATGTAAATGCGGGAATTGTTGTTGTCTGCAAATAGTTTGAGTTTTTTTTCTCTCAAAGTGCTCATTATTTGCTTCTTCCGCAAGAGAGAAGTAAACCTTACAGCCACAATGGATGGACGGGCAGTGGCATTATCTTTGGTTGTTGTCTTATTTATTTTCAAAACGCAGGACTCGATGTCATTTGGTTCTAAATGCACTCCTACATTCTCAGTTAGAAGTTGAATGACCTTCTCTTTTGCATTTGCATAACACAAGTTAGGCATACCCACGATATCAACTGCATTTTGTTTCTCTTTTTGCTCCAGTACATTGACTTTGGACTCTAAAATGTTCACCGTGACCGAAAGAGCGGCATTTTTTTCTTCAAGAGATTTGATTTTGCCAAGAGCATCTGAATTTATTTGTTGTAATTTCACAATCTCTTGAAACAGCATTTCAAGTGTTATATTTTTTTTCTTAGCAATATAATCTTTGAGGGATGCAGCAGTAAAATCATGGTTCCCAGAAGAAGCAGCAGAGCAAGAAGCAGTTGATGAAGTAGGACCGGAGCAGTGTTTTGGTTGATTGGCGATGTTAGATGTTGAGGAAAGAGATTGGATAGGTAACTCATTTACCGAAAGAGACCTACGACGTTGTCCAGAACAGACTTCGCACTTGTAGGACAGCTCACTGTTCTCATAATATTCGACATCTCTTTTTTCTAACTTTGCACACTTAGCATGTACGTAATTGTTGCAACACTTACATTGAATTTTAAGTTCCTTAAATCTATCGACTTTTAAAAAGCACAATGCACACTTCATTTTCAGTATTTTTCACTTAAGCAATCCAAAAACAACAAAGTAAAAACCTGTCAGTACAGTTCATTTATTAAATTAAGTGTTAAAAAAAGAAAACTGAATAAAATCAAGAGCGATTTGCACAGACGTGTGACCCCTACAACTTCTGTGATCGAACTTACTTCAAAGTTATATCCGCTCATGGTGACGTTATGGTCAATGCGTCGGTGTTGCTCGTCTCTTTTTGATGAAAGCAGATATTTGGTTTTGCCCTTATTAGCCTTAAGACCCACCTTAGCCGCTTCTACCTCATGCTTACAAAGGCCTCACTGACGCACCGCTGTGTCCGTCCAATCACGTCAATGTCGTGGGCGTACGCAAGCAATTGCGTATACTTGAAATAAATCGTACCTCTTGTGTTGGCCAGTGACTCTTGCACGATCTTTCCATGCACGATGTTGGAAAAGTTGCATGACAGCGCGTCACCTTGTCTAAATCCTTTTTTAACATCAAAGGTCTCGGTTTGTTCATTAGCGACCTTAATGGAGCAGCGAGAATTCTCCATTGTCATCCTGCACAGTCGGACGAGTTCGGCAGGGATGTTAAAACTAGACATGGCTTTGCATAGCTCATCTCTATACACGCAGTCATACGCGGCCTTGAAGTTGACGAAAAGAGGGTGAGTGTCGATTTGGTATCCTTGGGTCTTTTCCGAGATCTGCCGTAGTGTAAATATTTGGTCTATTGTGGATTTTCCTGGCCTGAAACTACACTGGTAGGAACCTATCAGATTGTCCACGAACGGCTTCAGGCACTTACACAGTACGGCAGAGAGTATCTTGTACGCGATGTTCAGGAGGCTTATCCCTCTGTAATTGGCGCAGTCATAGGGGTCTTCTTTCTCATGGACCGGGCAAACGGTACTGAGATTCCATTCATCCGGCATGCATTCTTCTGACCATATCTTGCAGATGAGTTGGTGCATGTTACTGACCAGCTCATCACTAGCTGCTTTAAACAGTTGCGCGGGGGGCCCGTCTGCTCCAGCAGCTTTATAAGACTTAAATTTCGATATCGCTATCTTAGCATCGCCTAGGTCGGGTGGACGGGATTCTCTTTCGTCTTCGTCCATTGTGAATGGTTCGCTCTGCCTGACGATGACGGCGGCATTTTGACTATCATAGCCGTTATACAGTCTGCAGAAGTGGTCCTTCCATAATCTCAGCATCGACTGTGACTCAACTACTAGTTGTCCGTGCTCATCCCTGCAGGCTTCCGCTCAGGCTTTAAAGCCTTGGCATGTTCGATTTACTTTATGGTCGTTCCTGCTGTAACATCTCTCCATCTCCTCGGTCTCGCGCTTCTCGTGCTCCATCTTTGTCCTTCTCAGAAGCGCATGCTCCTCCCTTCTTTTCTGTTCATAGAGCTCGCGGGCAGCTCTCGTCCGTCGATGCAATGTAGCCATGTATGCATTCTGTTTCTCTACATGGGCCTGTCTGCACTCATCATCAAGCCAGGGGTTTCTCGACGGTGGTGGCTCGAAACCGAGTACATCTGAGACGGCCTCTCTGATGGCGTTCTCACAACGACTCCATTGCGGTCTTCTGTTCTTGGTGGTGTTCTTTCTCGACTCCGTTGATTTCAAGAAATTCGCATCCGTACCTTGGCTGCAACAAGGTAATGATCCGAGTCGATGTTGGCTCCTCGAAAGGTTCGGACATCTAGGATGCTGGAGCAGTGTCCGTCGTCGATCGCAATATGATCAATTTGATTTGTTGTCGATTGATTGACCGCCAGGTCCCCTTATGGATGTTGAGGTGTGGGAATCGTGTACTTGCTACTACTAGATTATGTTCCGCCATAAAGTCCACCCGCCTTAGTCCGTTTTCTGACGTGGTGTTGTTTAGGCTGTGCTTTCCCATGACTCGTTCAAAGATAGCTTCCTTACCCAGCTTCGCATTAAAATCTCCTAGAACGATTTTGGTGTCATAGCTGGGACATTGGGCATACATATGTTCTGCCTAGGAGATCATAGAAGTCGTCTTTATGTCGGTCATCTTTCTCCTCTGTGGGGCGAGGACACATAATAAGCTTATATTGCCGAGGCGTTCGCTTACATGTTGGAAGCTTAAGACTTTTTTCCTGAGTCTAACTCGGATAACAGATCCGCATCCGAATAAGCGTTGTTTATTTTCTCTGTAGCAGTTTCCGTAGTAGATATCACAGTTTTTTATCCGCTTTTTGCCTGACCCATCCCATCGCACTTCTTGGAGCGTGGTAATGTCTGCCTTATAGCAGTCCAAAGAGTTGACCAGTTGTCCGGCTGCACCTGGTCTGTTGAGGGACCTAACGATCCAGGTGCAGATCCGGAACTCGTTTCCTTTTTGACGTTTGAGGGGGTCGTCAACATGTAATCTGTCCGTATCCGGGGCTGTTAGTTCCCTCTGAACAAGTGTTTGTTTTACGCGATAGGGACGTTAACCTTTAGCGCAACCCCCAACCTGGAGGACCAGGTTCCTCTTTCCCCAGGAACAAGGGGTCGGGTCGCTGCACACATTGGTTCACTACCTGGCGGGTGTCAGTATAGCTATCCAGGGGAGGCCACGCGGACGCTGTGTGTCATCTTGGATTGAGCAGGGACAGAGATCGAAGCTGGCGTTTGTCAAGTTAAACGCGATCAACTGCTTTGCTCTGTTTGCTCGCTCCCTTCTCCCCTAACCCCAGTAAAACAAACATAATTCGATTCACTAAGAGAAGAATAAACAAACTTCAAACCTTTAAAATCAAAGAAACCAACACTGCACAAAAGGAAGAGAGAAAATTCCTGGGAATTGTTATTGGACCAAAAACTCTCTTGGAATGCACAAATAAAAAATATGTATATGTATATACGTATGTATGTTGACGTTACAGTCCATGAAGAACCAAAGCCGAGCTTTTCTCAATCACCCATGTTGTGTGTGATTTAATTTTCCCATAGGGGAAAGGGACCTGCAGTTTATTGCCGGGTCCGAACGGCGAATTTCAAGAAGCTTTTCATGACAATTTTACTACAGGGGGTTTTGTCAGAACCCCGCTGAGGAGAAACACCGTGAAAAACACGTTCGATGACATGGCTGTGTCGGGATTCGATCCCGAGTCATCGGCGTCAGAGGCCAACACACTACCCACTGCGCCGCGGTGTATATGTATACTCAAAGGCAATCAAGGCCCTCTGGTCCCTAAAACAGTTCGTTGGCAAAACATGCGGACTAAACCTAAAGATGAGTCTGTGGTTCTATAATCAAATGATTAAACCAACCATACTCTATGGCGCTACTGTATGGTGGAAAAAATGTGAACAAAGAAGTACCTTGAACAAACTGAATAAAATACAAAGGCTAGCGAGTATCTGCACAACTGGAGCAATGAAGACTACTCCAACTGCAGGGCTGGAAGCAATATTAAATATTTCTCAATTACACACTGCCGTACAGACTGAAGCTGCAAAATAAGTCTTACCTTTACAGAGAGCCTATAATTACAAAGAAGGGGACCTGGTTGGACAATTAGAGGTTCTTAATAGGATGGAAAATATTTGGGAGTTTAACTTTAAAAAACACTACGAAGGACTCATATTAAGTAGGGAAGAATGGAATAACATCCCCTCGTGGATGAACGATGGAGCCCAGAAATGGTTCACTGGTGATTTGAAATCATGATTGGGCCTAGGTGCAGACTACACATTCCTCTCTGCGGTGAGTCAACAATATTTTAGGGGAAACTGTTTGCAAAGATATCGATATTCTCAGATAGTCTAGCAGTTCTCAAAGCACTAAAGAGCTACACTTTAATTTCTAAGGCTGTCTGGGAATACCACAAAATACTGAATAGACTGGCAGGAAACAACAGTCTAAAGCTGATTTGGGTGCTAGGCCATGAATATCATGAAGGCAATGAAAAAGCTGACATACTGGCTAAGATAGGTACTCAAGTACCCTTCACGGGGCCTTCCCCCTTTATGGTTTCAACAATGTGAATACAAAACTACACCTACACAAACGGATCATAAAACAAATGAACCAGTTCTGGAATAGCTTGGAGGGTATTAAACACTCAAAGATGTTTATAGAACAAAATCACAATCCAAAAAGGGCTTAAGAAGCTCAAAGACTAAGCAAAGCTAACCTAAAAGTGATATGTGAAGCACTAACAGAACACGGGGCGATGTAACATTGTCAAAGAAACCATGGAGCATATATTAACTACCTGCCCAAGTCACGCCGTAGAAAGATTCCGAATGACAAAGAGAATTTCAAGAAATCCCATCTAGAGATGTTGTCAAAGAAGGGGGTACAATAGACCTTAAAAGTCGCGGTACGAGTGTTATAATGTGGCATACCCCAATTCCTTCAATTCAATTCAAAATACGTTTCCAGCAAGATCGGTCCCACCGTTTTTTATTAGAAAATAAATAACTAAATTGTAGTCTGTTATCAATATTGGGGGAGGGAGCGAGCAAACAGAGCAAAGAAGTTGGGGGTTGGGGTGTTATGCTCAGGAGTATCATGGAAAAAATCAATTGTTCCAAAACAACCACAACCCTCGGATACGAACGGATAAAAAGTTGGCGACCTCTGCAAACGACTAAGGGACTTGATAGTCTGCACCTGGAGTGTGAGGTCCCTTAACGGACCGGGTGCGGTGCAGAACCTATGCCCAATGTCCCAGCTACACAAAAATAGTTCTAGGAGATTTTAATGCGAAATTGGGCAAAGAGGTAATATTTGAGTCGATCCCGGGGTAATATAGCATTCAAGACACCACGTCCGAAAATAGACATCGGCTGCTCGACTTCCTGGCGGGGCGCAACCTCCTTTTGGCGAGCACACAATTCCCGCATCTCAAAATTCAGAGAGGAACCTGGCGATCACCTGATCAGTCTAACCCCAATCAGATTGACGACGTTGCGATCGTCGCCAGACACTCCTCCAGCATCCTAAATGTACGAACCTTCCGAGGAGCCAACATCGACTCTGATCACTACCTTGCTGTAGCCAAGGTACGAATAAAGATATCAAGGATGCCACGGAGTCGAGCTAGACAACGAAAGCTTGACGTCGGAAAGCTACAATCCCAGAAGACCGCTAGGATCTTTGTAGACAGAGTTTCTCTCAACCACTCGCAAACTCCAATGACACTGGATCAATCTACAGACAAACAGTGGGAGCATTGTCGGCGTGCCATCAGATACACTGCCTCTGATGTGTTGAGTCTCATGCCATCGTCATTTAGAAACTCTGTGTACCAAAGCAAAACGTATACAAGGACATGCTTCATAGACGGACGAGAGCCGCTCGTGAATACTACGAGCAGAAAAGGAAAGATGAATACGCGCTTTTAAGGAAGAAAAAAAAAAAAACAGAGCATGAAAAGCACGAGATCGAGGGAATGAAAAATGCTACCACAAGAATGACGGTCGCAAATTTTACGGAAAAGTAAAACAAACATGCCAATGCTATAAAGCGAGAGCGGCAGCTTGTAGCCAACTAGTAATAGAGTCACAATCAATACTGACAATATAGAAGGAACACTTCTGTAGACTGTTTAACGGCGATGAAAGATCTAATACCGCTGTCAGGCAGAATAATCCATTCGCAACTGACGAAGATGCCAGAGAATTCCGTGCACCCGACCCAGATGAAATTAAGCGGGCGTTGTGGTATTAAAGTTGCTGAAGATGAGCTGATAGGGTGCATGCACCAGCTCATCTGTAAAATATGGTCGAAGGAAAGCATGTCCGACGAATAAGCATCGTTTACCAACTACTTGGGAACAAATCTCCTTAACATCGCATATAAGATTTTCTCTGCCATATGTATTGTGGGGACGTCTGAAACCCTTTGTTATCAATGTGGTTTCAAGCCGGGTAAATCCACAGTTGGAAAGGACCCAAGAATACCAAATGGACACCCATCACCTTTTCGTCGATTTCAAGGCCGCACATGACAGCGCGCAAAGAGACAATCTTTACAGCGCCATGTCTAGTTTTGATATCTCTGCCAAACTTGTCAGATTGTGTAGAATGACAATGGAGAACTCTCGCTGCTCCATTAAGGTCGGTGACGAATTAACCGAGACCTTTGATATTTCAAGTCTACACAACTGCTTGCGTACGCAGATGACATTGACGGGACGAATACAGCGGGACGTCAATGATGGATGTGTTCGAAAGCATTGAAGCAGAAGCGGCTAAAATGGGTCTACCGGTTAATGAGGGTAAGACGAAATATATGCTGTCAACCAAAAAAGACATGCAACACCAACGTCTTGGCCAGAACGTCACAATTGGCAGCTCCAGATTCGAAATGGTCAAGGACTTCATCTACCTTGGCTCACTAGTGACCAGCGACAACAACACTAGCGCTGAGATCAAACGCAGAATTACTCTTGCTAACCACTGCTTTCGGTCCAAGAGGCAATCGAGGTCTCTCGAGGTTGCGCTGTACAAAACCCTAATCATACCGGTTCTCCTCTATAGCACAGACACCTGGACTTTAACAAAAGCGGATGAAGAGGCCCGTGGTCGTTTCGTCCCATTTGTATAAATGGAGAGTAGAGGAGGAGATAGAGGGCATGGGCTCGGACATACAGGGTAAAGTGTTGATCGCTCTCAACCTGGCGAGATGCCAGCAACGATCCCTGTTTGAATGCCCGGGTCAAGTTGACATATGGCCTCCTCGCGGCGCCCTCTGGATAGTCTCTTCAACAACCGTTGGGAGGTGAACAAACGTATGCAGCGACAAAACTCCGACCAGAATGGCGGTTGAGCGGCGGGCTAACAAACCGCCCACGTAAAAAAAACACAAGTTATGAATGAGCAAGACGCCTCGGATACACGGACGGATACTCGACGACGACAACGCACGAAAAAGGAACATGATTTGCGAGTATGCTCCTGGAATGTCAGAACCCTGTGCACTCCCGGAGCTGCTCATAAACTACTGCGGTCCAGGAAATATGCTGGATAGGAAACGGTATGATTAGGAAGAAAAATTGCGACTTAATTACAGCTGTCACAAAAGATTGCACTTACTGGGATACGGATTTGTCGTGAGAAAGCGATTAAGGTCGAAGGTCATCGACTTTAAACCTATAAGTGATCGCCTCGCTGTGATCCGCATCAGAGGCAGATTTTATAACATCAGCCTTATATGTGCACACGCCCCTACCGACGAGGCTGAAGACCCTATCAAGGAGGACTTCTATGACGTCCTGGACAATGCCTACGGAGCTTGTCTGGAGTACGATGTAAAAATCGTGCTCGGGGACTTCAACGCTAAAATCGGTAAGGAGAACACCCTTGGCGGAGTGATCGGAAAGCACAGCCTCCATGATACAACAACAGATAACGGCCTGCGACTCAGGGACTTTGCGACAGCTCGTAATGCGGTGATAAGTAGCACAAAATTCCCTCGTAAGCGAATCCACACAGCAACCTGGCGATCTCCGGACGGTCGAACCGCCAACCAAATCGACCATGTGCTCATTGACGCAAGGCACTCTTCAAACATCCTGGATGTGCGAACATTCAGAGGGGCAAATGTCGACTCTGACCACTTCCTCGTAGCAGCAAGATTCAGAGCTCGACTGTCCAATGTCAGAAAGCTGCACCAGCCCATCAGGAGGAGGTTCGACATTGGGCGCCTGAGCACACCGGAGGTTGCCAGAGTCTACAGGGAGCAGCTGAGCGAAAGACTCTACGGTATGCCTACGTTGAACACAAATGCCAATAATATGTGGCTGCATTGCCGCTTAGCCATTCAGGAAGTAGCTGAAACCACCTGCTCAATGCCGCATACAAGATCCTGTCTAGCGTATTGTGTGAACGTCTAAAGCTATTTTCTTCTTCTTTGGTGGCGTTACAGCCCATGAAGGACCAGAGCCAAGCTTCTCTCAATCACCCATGTTGTGTGTGATCTATTTTTCCCACAGGTGAGAGGGACCTACAGTTTAATGCCGATTTCGAACGGCGTGAGTCGAGAAGCTTTTTCCAGGCAAGTTATACTACGGGGGGTTTTGCCAGTACCCCGCCGAGGAGGGACGGCGCGAAAACTTTCGATAGTGTTAGTGTTATCGGGATCCGAACTCGCTCATCGTGCGTCAGAGTCCAACACACTAACTACTGCGCCACGGCGCCCTATGCGTTATTGGTCGGGTGAAAATCCGCATGTGCTTGATGAATCACCACTTCATCCACAAAAAATAACTATTGGGTGCGGTTTGCATGCAGGCGGCGTTATTTGGCCATATTTTTTCGTCGACGATAACGACCGTCACGTTACCGATCGTCATGATTACCGATTATTTTTGGCCGAAATTGGAAGATATGGACTTGGACGACATGTGGTTTCAACAGGATGGTGCCACAAGCCACACAGCACACGTTACAATCGATTTATTGAAGAGTAAGTTTGATGAGCGTGTTATCTCAAGATATGGGCAAGTTGAATGGCCGCCCTATTCGTACGATTTAACGCCTCTAGACCATTTTTGTTTTTGGGCTACTTTATGTCATTGGCTTATGCCAGTAAGCCAGCGACGTTGGAAGAGATCAGAGCCAATGTATGGCCCAGTCATCGAAAATTGAGTCCAACGAATCGACCGCTGCAAACGTACCCGCGGTGATCATATGAACGAAGTCGAGTTCCATTCATAAACGTTTTGAATGTACTTCAAGCCGATAGTAAAGCTTTCGAAATATCTCAAATGGTTTGCGTTTTATTTAAAAAAAAGTGGTCAAGTCCTTATTGGAAAACCCGATAAATATAAACTTTCATTTAAAAATTCTTCGCCTGATGATGAATATGTACATCCCTACAGAACAGTACAGAGCAGCTTTCACTGTGCGCACCATATCGCATCTCGCATCGCATCTCGTATCGCTTTTCGTATCGCTTCCCGAATCGCATCGCATCGTTTCTCGCATCACTGTGCGCGTAGCCTGAGAGTCGCACCTAGGCCACATTTTTTTTAAAACGCAAATCGCAGTATTTCGTTGTCAGTTCGAGAACTCTCCACCATGCCCTCTAAGTAAGCAAGCGAAATGGGCACCAATCTTGTTAGATTTTTTAATACCCTTAGTAGGTGTAGGGGAGAGAAGGGAGCGAACAAACAGAGCAAAGAAGTTGATCGCGCTTAACTTGGCAAACGCCAGCTTCGATCTCTGTCCCTGCTCAATCCAAGTTGACACACAGCCTCCGCGTGGCCTCCCCTGGATAGCTATACTGGCACCCGCCAAGTAGTGAACCAATGTGTGCAGCGACCCGACCCCTTGTTCCTGGGGAAAGAGGAACCTGGCCCTCCAGGTTGGGGGTTGCGCTTAGGGCTAACATCCCTATCGCTTAAAACAAAAATTTTGTTCAGAGACAACCAATAGCCTCGGATACGGACGGATTACATTTTGACGACCCCCGCAAACGTCAAAAAGGAAACGAGTTCCGGATCTGCACCTAGAACGTTAGGTCCCTCAACAGACCAGGTGCAGCCGAACAACTGGTCAACTTTTTGGACTGCTATAAGGCAGACATTACCGCGCTCCAAGAAGTGCGATGGGATGGGCCAGGCAAAAAGCGGATGAAAAACTGTGATATATACAACGGAAACTGCTACAGAGAAAATAAACAACTCTTATTCGGATGCGGATTTGTTGTTCGAGGCAGACTCAGGAAAAAAGTCTTAAGCTTCCAGTATGTAAGCGAACGCCTCATAACTATCCGCATCAAGGCCAATCTCGGCAATATAAGCTTACAATGTGTCCACGCCCCCACAGAGGAGAAAGATGACCGACATAAAGACGAATTATATGATCTCCTAGGCAGAACGTTTGCGCAATATCCCAGCTATGACACCAAAATCGTTCTAGGAGATTCCAATGCGAAGCTGGGTAAGGAAGCTATCTTTGAACGGGTCATTGGAAAGCACAGCCTACACAACACCACGTCAGAAAACGGACTAAGGCTAGTGGACTTTATGGCGGGACATAACCTGGTAGTAGCAAGTACACGATTCCCACACCTCAACATCCATAAGGGGACCTGGCCGTCTTTCAATCAATCGACAACCAACCAAATTGATCATATTGCGATCGACGGCAGACACTCCTCCAGCATCCTAGATGTCCGAACCTTTCGAGGAGCCAACATCGACTCGGATCATTACCTTGTTGCAGCCAAGGTACGGATGCGAATTTCTCGGAACCAACGGAGTCGAGTAAGAACACCAAAATTTAACGTCGGAAAGCTGCAATCGCGAGAGACCGCCAGGACCTTCGCCGATCAAATCTCCCTCAAGCTCCCTAAGGTCCCGATGCAATCTGCAGAAACCATAGAACAGCAATGGAGTCGTTGTCAGAAAGCCAACTGAGAGGCCGCCTCAGATATACTCGGTTTCGAGCCACCACCGTCGAGAAACCCCTGGTTTGATGATGAGTGCAGACAGGCCCATGTAGAGAAACAGAATGCATACATGGCCACATTGCATCGACGGACGAGAGCTGCCCGCGAGCTCTATGAACAAAAACGGAGGGAGGAGCATGCGCTTCTGAAAAGGAAAAAGAAGGAGCACGAGAAGCGCGAGATCGAGGAGATGGAGAGATGTTACTGCAGGAACGAAGTTCGAAAATTTTACCAGAAGGTAAAACGAACATGCCAAGACTATAAAGCCTGCAGGGATGAGCACGGACAACTAGTAGTGGAGTCACAGTCGATGCTGAGATTGTGGAAGGACCACTTCTGCAGACTGTATAAAGGCGATGATAGTCAAAATGCCGCCGTCAGGCAGAGCGAACCATTCACGATGGACGAAGACGAAGGAGAATCCCGTCCACCCGACCTAGAGGATGTTAAGATAGCGATATCGAAACTTAAGTCTTATAAAGCTGCTGAAGCAGACGGACTCCCCGCGGAGCTGTTTAAAGCAGCTGGCGATGGTTAGGAACATGCACCAACTCATCTGCAAGATATGGTCGGAAGAACGCATGCCCGATGAATGGAATCTCCGTATCGTTTTCCCGGTCCATAAGAAAGGAGACCCCTATGACTGCGCCAACTACAGAGGGATAAGCCTCCTGAACATAGCGTACAAGATCCTCTCTGCCGTACTGTGTAAGTACCTGAAACCGTTCGTGGACAATCTGATAGGTTCCTACCAGTGTGGTTTCAGGCCAGGAAAATCCACCAAATATTTACACTACGGCAGATCTTGGAGAAGACCCATTAATTCCAGGTCGACACGCACCATCTTTTCGTCGACTTTAAAACCGCGTAGAGACGAGCTATACAGAGCCATGTCATGTTTTAACATTCCTGCCAAACTCGTCAGACTATGCAGGATGACTATGCAGAGCTCTCGCTTCTCCATTAAGGTCGGAGGTGAACTAACCGACCCCTTTGATGTTAAAAAAGGTTTTAGACAGGGTGACGCACTGTCATGTGATTTCTTCAACATTATTCTTGAAAAGATCGTGCGGGACTCTGCGGCCAATACAAGAGGTATGATCTACTTCAAGTCCACACAATTGCTTGCCTACGCAGATGACATTGACGTTATTGGACGAACAAAGCGAGATGTCAATGAGGCGTTCACAAGCATTGAAGCAGAAGCGGCGAAAGTAGGTCTAAGGGTAAATGGGGACAAGACCAAATATATGCTGTCATCCAAGAAAGATGCACAACACCGACGTCTTGCTCAGAACGTCACCTTCGGCAGCTATATTTTTGAAGTAGTCAAGGACTTCGTCTACCTTGGCTCGGTAGTGACAAGCAGCAACGACACCAGCGCTGAGATAAAACGCAGAATAACTCTTGCCAATAGCTGCTTCTTCGGGCTCAAGAGGCAATTGAGTAGTAGAGCCCTCTCTCGAAAAACTAAGGTTTCCCTCTACAAAACCTTAAACATTCCGGTCCTCCTCTACGGCGCTGAGGCTTGGACGTTGTCAAAAGCGGATGAAGAGGCTCTTGGACGTTTCGAGAGGAAAATTCTGCGTGCAATCTTTGGTCCCGTTTGTGTAAACGGAGAATGGAGGAGGAGATTCAACCAAGAACTGTACGGGCTGTACAGCGACATCGGCCTGGTTAGACGTCTTCGGATCCAACGTCTAAGATGGCTAGGCCATGTAGAGCGAATGGACATCAACGCTCCGGCCCGAAGAGTCTTCGACTCCAACCCGGAGGGACGACGACGCAGCAGAGGACGACCGCATTTTAGGTGGCGCGCACGGGTGGAAGGGTACCTCAACCAACTGGGCGTGCGGCACTGGAAGCGGCTGGCCGAAGATCGGGCCAGCTGGAGAGGCTTGTTGGTTGAGGCCTGGTTCACCCCGAACTGTAGCGCCATCAATGTAAGTAAGTAAGTAGGTGTAGATTTCCTAATTTAAAAATAGCGTTTTGCCTAAAATAGCTTTAAGCAGTTGTATAAATTAGTAAATTAGAAGTCAATTTCCTTTAAATTAAAAATAAATATAAATAGTTCGCAACCGACGAGGCGTACCAAAAGGCGCTGAAGAGGAAAACCAGGGTAGCGCAAGAAGAGTACCGAGCCAGAAGAAGGGAGGAGAAAAAACTACTGCGACAAAAGAAAAGAATACTCGCAGCCTCCCAGCTCAAGGATATCGAGGAGTCTAGAGATAAACATAAAACACGAGCCTTTTACAAGAAAGCCAAAGGCCTTGCAGGAGGCTTCAAAAAGGGCACCCAGGCTCCTCGAAACTGCGAGGGTAATTTTGTCATCGACCCGCAGGGAATAGTGGGTGTATTTAAGCAGCATTTCCAGCAGCTGCTTAACGAGCATGACCAAGAGAGAGTAGTAGGGACCGAGGAAATCCCAACTCCAGCCGCTGAAGTAGTCTTCCCACCCAGCATCGAAGAAGTCGGCACAGCAATTCAGAAGCTGAAGGACAAGAAGGCCGCAGGCTCAGATGGCTTGCCATCAGAGCTCTTCAAGGCTGGCGGCGATGTTCTGGTAGGGAGCATGCACCAGATCATCTGCAGAATTTGGGAAGATGAAAGCATGCCCGACGACTGGAATACCAGCTCTATATGCCCCATCCACAAAAAAGGCGATCCTACCTCTTGCAAGAACTATAGGGGTATATCCCTGCTGAATGTTGCATACAAGATCCTGTCCAGCGTATTGTGTGAAGGTCTAAAACCATTTTGCACCGCACTAATCGGCAGCTACCAGTGCGGCTTCCGGCCCGGCAAATCAACTATTGACCAAATTTTCACACTTCGACAAATCCTAGAAAAGACCAACGAGTTTCGAATCGATACACACCATCTTTTCATCGGTTTCAAAGCCGCATACGACAGCATTTATCGTGATGGACTGTTTGGTGCGATGGCCGAATTCGGGATCCCGACTGATCCAGTTGTGTCGCGCCACGCTAAAAAATACGCCATGCACCGTGCAACTAGGTTCTAGGACTTCGGAACCGTTCAAAACATGCACCGGATTTCGGCAAGGAAATGCGCTGTCAAGTGACTTCTTCAACCTGGTGCTGGAGCAGATAGTGCGACGGGCATGCGTCAACAGGGAAGGCACTATCTTTTACAAGTCCGTCCAGCTGCTAGGATACGCGGATGATATCGACATCATCGCGTGTTCTCGCCGTGGCATTGTGGAAGCATTCACGGCGATTGAAGAACAGGCGAAACGAGTTGGTCTTAAGATCAATGAGGACAAAACGAAATACATGCTATCAAGCAAAAACCAATCCGTCGCTCACCACCTGGGACAAAACATAACAATTGACAGCTACAATTTCGAGGTAGTTAAGGAGTTTGTCTACCTCGGGGCAAACGTAAATTCCACAAATGACACCACAGTGGAGATCCGGCATAGAATCGCCCTTGGCAACCACTGCTACTTCGGCTTGTCCAAGCAACTGGGGTCAAAACTCCTCACTCGAAAGACCAAAGTCATGCTTTACAAAACGCTCATTCTGCCAGTCTTGCTGTACGGAGCCGAAAGCTGGACGATAAGCAGGACAGCGGAGCTGATTTTGGGTTCTTTCGAAAGAAAAATTCTGCGCCGGATATTTGGTCCTGTCTGTGAGGAAGGTGAATGGAGAAGAAGACACAACCGCGAACTCTACGAGCTGTACCAAGATGTGGATGTAGTCCGGATGGCAAGGATCCATCGACTACACTGGCTCGGCCACATCGAGCGCATGGACATCAACGCTCCAGCTAAGAGGGTCTTTGACTCCGAGCCTCCTGGTTCGAGAAGAAGAGGAAGACCGAACCTCCGGTGTAAAGACCAAGTAATCGCGGATGTAAGACATCTTGGTCAAGGATGGAAGGCAGCTATAGCTCAGGCTCAGATCCTCCATGGATCGCTGGCCTTATAAGTAAGTAAGTAAAGTTCGCTCTCTTTCAAAGTATTTATTTTTCATTTAAATAAAATTCCACTAAAACTAAAACACTCGCAATGAACATGATTACAATTAAAACTATATTCGTTAACTTAGAAAAAGGACATACTGTTCCACGTATTTTAAAATTAGATTTTTCTGTCTGTGTGCTGGGTGCGAATACTGCGAATTGCAGTTTAGTCAAGGAATGCTTAATTTAGTTTTACTTACAACTACGGTTTAATACATTTTCTTATAAAATTAAAATTAAATTAAATAGACGTCCACAAGAGTTATTTACGGTAATGTAGAGATGAAATAATACTAACTCGCCTTCGTTTGTGTTTTCTCGAAGTTTCTCGTACCATACGGATTTAGTTTAGTTGTTAAGAGTTTAAATATTGTATTTAGCGGTAATTTGATACTTTGTCATATTTACATTTGGAGTAGAATACTTGGTTTTCGATTAGTCGGTGAAATTGTGGATAAATGCTGATCTGCATGTATGTACAGTGTGAAAAATTGCACCTAGAGGGATACAGGTTGCGATAGTTGGTCGTGTTAGGGGATCCTTGGGTCCAAATACGCGATGGCAGGATGATTCTTGAGATCAGTTGGTCTGAAATCGTTTCGAAGGATAAAGCATTTAAGAGGAAGCCATCAATTTCGCCGCCTGAATGACATTATGCTGATGATGATATCCGGCCAGTTCTGTAGCTCCATGAACGGCTGCACCGGCCGATGAGGCACTTAATGCACCAAACGTGCCGCCAAAGTAGCAATTATTCACGTAGTCATAGTTGGTGGCGTTCGCTTCAGACTTGACTCCATAGGTGTGTTGTCCCAGGCCAGCGTGATGGTGGTGGTGATGTGCATGATGATGATGCGGATGATGGTGGGCATGATGGTAATTCGGACTTGATGTGCCATTGCCGATGCCATTGGTCAACGCCGAACTAAGACTGGTATTACTACTCCCGCCCGTTGACGAGGCTAGTAAGTGTTCATACTTCGAGGTGGCAGCACCAAACGAGAGACCAGTGTTGGCGGTATTGCTGTGGGATGTGGATACGCCATGCATGTTTGACGAGTACACGTGGTTCGAGGTGGTATGTGTTCGAGATGCCGACGATGACGACGATGATGATGGCAAGTGCATATGATTGTGTGAAAGTATGTTGGATGACTGCTTTGGACTGAGATCGGCACTCAGTTTGGCGGATGCGAGACTCCTCTCAAGAGATAGTGACGATGCACTCGACAGAGATGGTTTCAAATCAACTATAAGTGAAAAAGAGAAAGAGAGAAAGAGAGAGAGAAGATGATGAGAAAGAAGTCAATGAAAAAAAAGAAAACACGAATACGTACCCTCCTCCTTGGAATCCTTTGAGTCACCACCGGATTTTTTGGGTTTCCGTTTTCTTGTCTGGATGCCATCTTTGCGCATCGCCAACGGACGATTTACGCCATGCAACTTGAAGTACAAGCCGCATGCATTACAAACTGGTTCGCCTTCGTTGTTGCGTCGCCACAACGTAGTCGTCCGTGTTCCACAGTTCGTACAGCACAGTCCCAGTCGTCGTGTGGCAGTCTAGAAAGACGACGAAAAAAAAAAAAAAGAATTCAATTTATTTATATCTCGAATTCTGGTTGGTTGCAGTTTGTATCTTACTCACCAATCTCTTGCTTGGTTTTATCAGTGGCCGATTCATGCCGTTCATCTTGTGGTACAGTCCGCATGCATTGCACAAATAGTGTCCGGTGCCGTCCCGACGCCACAATGGTGTGCTAATTGCTCCGCAATTGACGCATTCGCGACCCTCACTAAATTGCAATTCCATTGCACTTTCGTACGGTGAGGTGCGTTGAAATCCCGTGGGATCGTAGGCACGCCAGGTGCCCATCATTACGTTCTGTGCATAGAATTGGGCGGGTATTTGCGAATGTGTTGCACCGAAACTATCGGCTGCTGTCCAGGCATTTTGGGCGGCCGCTGTACTAAAATGTGCGGCGGCATGACCGTATTGACTGTGGGTTAGAGCGCGATTCGAAGGAACGTAGACGGGTGTGCTGGCTGCAGCAGCAGCAGCTGCTTGTTGGTGGTAGGAGGCGGCATTGCCCGAACCACCGGTTATGTCCGGGTAACCGGAACTTGAATGGAACATTTTCGGGCTTAATTCAGACTCAATTGGCTGGAGGAAGAGAAAAAAAAAAGAAAGTGAGGTTAGGAAACGAATAAGAACAAAAATTTTTTCTGATAAAAAAAGATCTAAGCTTGATGGGGAAAGGTCGTGCGTTCGTTCTTTTCTATTTGGACGTAAGGTGACGAATAAAAGCCAAGGAATTCACAACATACATATGTACATACCTAAATGTATGAAGCCTTTCCCAATAGAGCCGAGCAAATTATTAGACTTCATCATTGAAATTGTTGCGGTAACGATGTACGAGTTGTGCCCATTTTTCGATAGTCAACGTTAAGTGCCACTATCTGTCGCAAACTTTGCGGATGTGTATGAAATTTTGCAGGAGAACCCAGGCATATACATACATACCTACATAGTTCCGCGTCGCTCACAAGTATTCGAATTCGAAAAAAGGATCATTTTCACGACGATAGGTCTCGTTGGGATGAATTAAAATCAACACGAGGTCCACCAGGTGGCAATGCACCCGCGCAAAGTTACCCTTTGTTGTGGTGGTGGTATGATCGTACTTTTTTGAGAAGGACGATATCATGGCCATCACCTTCACCGAGGAGTGTTACCGTTTCGCTTGTAGTAATTTCTTTCAACCAAAATTTGATCGCTAAAATTCAACCTGAACCTGGAAAGGATTGTCTTCGTATTTTCCGGTCCGGCGCTAGGTTTTTTTTTTTTAACGCGAAAACGTCCGACTGCACTTTTCGTTAGGACAATATGCGTCTGTGTTTCAGTCAGAGAAATATGCAATCGTAAAAACGTATGCGTTTGCAGTGACAGCGAAGCTCTACTGAAAGCTGTGTCCAACCCTTTAACCAGCTCCAAGATAGTGTATGAACTTAGGCCTTTCTCAGCCAAGTCGGTAGACTAAACTCACTAAGGCTTGTTTGGGTCCCAGGTGATTCTGGGATCCCAGGAAATGAGTTCTCTGCTTAACCCACCGGAATGGGTTCAGTGGAAAGTTTCTTAAGACCTGGACCCGCATTGAGTCTACCTGCTTCAATGGTCAAATCCCACATCAAACAATTGGACCCTTAATCCACATGCAGGATGTCTAAGCGTGGATGCCCTGATATCTGCAAGACGCCTACCTGTGCTACATATCGGAAACAGAACGACACAACAAAACACTTTCTCTCTGACTGTCTCGTCTTTGCTCGCGCACGGTGGCGCACTCTTGGGGCCGACATGGTGTGTGCCGGAGGATAATACAGTAAAGGTAGGTATCTGTCTGGCAATACAATGGACCAGTATTGGAGTATGAGTGCTCCAACAGGTAGCAGAAGCCTACAACAAAAAAAAAAAAAAAAAAACATACTCTCAGAATCTCAGACATTATACATATGTACGCAATAGTCGCCGAAAATTGGGTTTCTTGAATGCCCACCACCTACCTACCAATGACATTTCAAAAAATCAGAAAACGTCTCTTCATGGGTGATGCCTTAAGCATTTTTGTTCAATTGTTAGTCTTCTCTTATTAGCCAAGGTCCAAGACTAAAAGCCCCCCGGCCCATGGAATACTTTGATTGCGTAGCGTCAACTTCAACTTTGACAATTATATGTAATATGTGTGTACTACGTTACGCATAGTATAGCGCATATTTGGCCTTCCTGAGTGTCGACATCCACAAACTTTCAATGTATTGATGACGACGTAATTGGTTGTTAACATTTCCGCAAGAATATATGTGGTTCAAGCGCAGGAAAGTAAACGTCTATTTGTCAGAGACGGGAATTCAGTCATAACCCGAGAACTGGTAACACTACGTCATTCGCCCACATCTGTCTAGGGGGGGGCCCCTTCTCTTAATTTTCATACAGATCTAAAGTCGACACGTTTTGTTTGCGTGTCGTGCTTACTTTTCGAGAAAGAAAAAACTTTTTCGGTGGCGTAACTCACATTACAAGCAATGTGTTGTGACTGAAGATGGCAATACAATTAGATATTTATGAGCGTTACAAACATGTTGTGAAATGAAATAAGGAAAATCAATTATGCGCATTTTGTGAACATTTTGGTACGTGATTTCGAGTACATGGGTTCTGTAAGAAAAGCACCAAAGCCTGGCAGGTTAAATACTGGTCGAACACCGGATAGTATCGCTGTTGCCAAGTAAAGAAACTATGAAGAGCGCGTCGATCACTTGTACTAAGCCATTCAATGACCAGTTAGTTGCGAACTATGTATTATACCAGGACTCGAATTTATGCGCACTTAAAACTCAAAATTCGCGTCGAGTATTCACCAATTGATCAATTTTCATCAAAATCGTCCTCAGCGATGAATGGGCCGGTCAAGAAATAAAACTCGAATTTCGGATAACGAGAATTCGGATGTGCTTTGTGGTAAAAAGGCATCATCGTACCTTTTTTTCGAAAATATACTGCAAATGGTAAGGTGCTAGTGCAACACATTCTAGTGCAACACATTAAGATGTGTGTTTTCATTGTAGTCATTTTGTATGCAATTTAAAGTGTGTTATTATGAAACACACAAAAAAGGAAATTCCAATTACATATGTATGTATATGCAACCTGTTTGGTTGATTGGTCCAAAGTGTGTTAATTATTAATAAGCGTGTCGCTGCAGCACACTTAAGGTGTCATTAGAGTTTTTATTCATGCCACGCAATAGAACGTGTTATAGTTTTAACACGAATAAGTGTCTCAATTACACGGATCAAACGTGTGAAGTAACACACTTAATCTTAAAGTGTGTCGAATTACACACTCGCTGCGTGTTGTTTAACATACTAGCATTTATAGTGCAAAGTTGCAGTGTGGACGAACACTTTATGACGTTATTGGACGAACAAAGCGAGACGTCAATGAGGCGTTCGCAAGCATAGAAGCAGAAGCGGCTAAAGTGGGTCTAAGGGTAAATGGGGACAAGACTGTCATGCTGTCATCCAAGAAAGACGTGCAACACCGACGTCTTGTTTAGAACGTCACCTTCGGCAGCTATGTTTTTGAAGTAGTCAAGGGCTTCGTCTACCTTGGCTTACTAGTGACAAGCGACAACAACAATATCGTTGCTGCTTCGTTGGGCTCAAGGGGCAATTCTTTGGGCTCAAGGTAAAATTCTCCGTTCAATCTATGGAGGTGAAGATACAACGATGAACTATATATATATATATTTTTTTTACAGTCACACGCGCACTCTAGGCTAAGGCCTTATAACGTATTGACCGTTGTGCGAGCGAAGGTAACAGGGTGAGGGAAAGTTTCGCGCAGGTTGATGTTTTTGACACACAACCTGAACGGAGTGCAGTGATTTTTGGCTCGTAGATGTTCGTTGACTACTCTCAGGGGTGGTTTGTCCTACATAGGACGAGAGCCGGCCAAATTTCGCGTTGGTTATAGTTCTCAGTAATTCGTTCATGCACTTTTGGAGTTAGTATTGCATACGCAAAGGATGAATTTCAATTGACCACATACTGTGAGTGTTATGCCTGCAGCAATACGTTCACTTTCCATTCACAACTGTGTTGCATACTTTTTTCCGTATAGGAATTGCTTTTTCTTGGCTATGAAACGAATTTGAACTATAGACCTTCCGCTCGACGGCCGATGATGTTAACCAATGCACCAAGGCCACCCCCTATACGGGCTATACGGGCTGTATAGCGACATCGGCCTAGTTCGATGTGTATGGCTCCAACGTCTAAGATGGCTAGACTATATAGAGCGCGTGGATAACACAGCTCCGGCCCGAAGAGTCTTCGAGTCCAGTCTTGAGGAAGCAGTTCTTAGCAACCGCTGTTCTGTGGGCTCAAGAACTGTGGCAATTAAGAACTAGAGCCCTATATCAAGAGGAAATTCTAAAATCTATGTTTTACAAGACCTCAATCAACCCAGTCCTCTGCTAGGGCAAAGACGTTTGGGTCTTGTTGATGAGAAAGCTGTGGCCATTCGATGGGAAAATTCTGCGTAATCTTTGGTCCCATTTGTGTTGGCGTAAAGTGGGAGAAACCCTTATTGGCTTGTTTCAGTGTATACGAGGGCGCCGTGGCGCAGTGGTTAGTGTGTTGGACTCTGACGCACGATAAGCGAGTTCGGATCCCGATAACACCATTTATTTTGCGGCATCCATCCTCGGCGGGGCACTTGCAAAACCCCTCGTAGTATACTTGCCATGAAAAAGCTTCTCAACTCATGCCGTTCGGAATCGGCATTAAACTGTAGGTCCCTCGGCTCAGCTTTGGTCCTTCATGGGTTGTAACGCCACCAAAGAAGAAGTGTATACGAATCAGAAGTCTAAGAAAGCTGATTTACGTATAGCAAAACGATTTTATAGATTTTAAGGGCGAAGAGCTCTGCTGGGATATTCTTTTGCTCTAAGTAACTGATACCTCGATAAGAGCTTTCGATTCCAATCTCAGAAGACTGCGTATAAGGTAGCGCTCACTGGTACTCATGCATCTTAGCCAGCTGGATGTTCAACACTGCAAGTCACTAAAGACTGAAAGCAAGTGCCACTTTGAGAAACGTATTTCTAAAGGCCCAGGTTCACTCTCAATTGTAACAAATTTCTACTATTTATCTAACCACATGTCTAAGCGATTAACGTCAAGGTTTATTGTTAGCATCTATTAAGATTCGATCGTTGTGGAATTCTCTTAATATTAAGAGGTTGACGTACCTACGTAAGGGATTTGAAAGAGGAAATTTGAGATCAGTTTTGATTTTGATTTGTGACTTCTTCTGGCGTGGGAATTTCGTCTCTATTCTCATATTCATAAATCCTCCTGGTTGTTCATGCCATCATCGATAGTAAGAAATAAAGTTGCACAAGTGTAAACGTACCCTAAAAGGTTCCATCAAACTTTCACATAATCCGACGGATGCTGGCCTACTAAAAAGCGAGAAGAGCCACCGCAGTCGAACATCTTGCGGCACTGTTAGTAAGTCCTATCCCCCCTCCTCGCGGTGCCATCTGGAGATTTCCTATGGAAATTACAGACGGAAAAGAATGGCGAGCCTCCGCGTCAAAAATTAGGATTAGGCGGTTGGGCTACGGACTAGTAAGCCGTAACCGTAAAAAAACCACACTCTCCGAAACAACCACAAGCCTCGGATACAACGGACCGGATTAATGTTGACGACCCTTGCAAAAAACGAAAAAAGGACAATGATCTTTGGCTCTGTACGCGGAATGTTAGGTCCCTAAACAGGCCATGTTTTTTTTTTTTTTTTTTTTTTTTAGAGACTCGCGCAGGTTCAAGAGTTTTTATATTCTCTTATGATGTGTTGACACACACAACCTGAACGGAGTACAGTGGTTGGGGTCGTTGATGTTCGTTCACTACTCTCAGGGGTGGTTGTCCTAGACCTAGATAGGACGAGAGCCGACCAAATTCCGCGTTGGTTATAGTCCGTAGTAATTCGTTCAAGCACTTTTAGTATTGCATACGCAGAGGATGAATTTCGTTTGACCATATACTGTGAGTGTTATGCCTGCAGCAGTACGTCTGGTCACTTTCCATTCTCAACAGCGTTGCATACTTTTTGGCGGTATAGAAACTACTTTTTCTTGGCTATGAAGCGAATTTGAACCATAAACCTTCCGCTCGGCGGTCGATGATGTTAACCACTGCACCACGGCCACCCCAGATGTGCAGATGAACAATCGCGGACGCCCTAGACCGCTATAAAGCGGACATAACCGCCATCCAGGAAATGCGATAGAATGGACCGGGTATAAAGCGGATTTGTTGTTCGAGGTGGACTAAGGCAAAAAGTCCTAAGCTTTCGGCATGTGAGCGAACGCCTCATAATAATCCCTATCAAAGACAAGGGTAACTCCGACAAAGATGAGTCCTATGTTCTCCTAGACAGACCGTATGCCCAATGTCCCAGCTATGATATCAAAATTGTGCTAGGAGACTTCAATGCTAAGCTGGGTAAGGAAAGCATCTTTGAACGAGTCATCGGCAAACATAGCCTACATGACACCACATCCGATAACAGATGTTGATTGATGATCTTGCTACGGGGCGAAATCTCCTTCTAGCCAGTACGCGCTTCCCACACTTCGATATACACCCGCCAGGTGCGGTATTTTGATCAATCGACTACCAACCAGATTGATCACATCGCGATCGACATCAGACACTCCTCCACTATTCTTTATGTTCAAACTTTCCGAGGGGCTAACATCGACTCGGACCACTATCTTGTTGTAGCCAAGATGCGCTTACGGATATCACGAACGCAACGGAGTAGAGTAAGAATACAAAGTCATGACGTCGGAAAGCTACTATCGCCAGAAACCGCCCGTTCTTTTACCGATCGCGTCTCCCTTAAGCTCTCCAATACACCTCAATCCTCCACGCTATCAATAGAACAGCAGTGCAAACAAGCCCTGAAAAGCTCTGCATCCGAAGTTTTGGGTTTCAAGGCTCCACCACGAAGAAACACCTGGTTCGATGACGAGTGCAGGAGGATGCATATAAGGCCTCGCAGGATGCATATAAGGCCTCGCTGCATAAAAGAACAAGAGCAGCTCGTAAGCTCTACGAGTTAAAAGGAAGGGAGGAGCATAAGCTTCTCAGAAGAAAGAAGAAAGAGCACGAGAAGCTCGCGATTGAGGATTTAGAGAGGTGTTACTGCAGGCGTGACGTTCGAAAGTTTTATAGACAGATAAAGCGAACATGCCAAAGTTCTAAAGCCAGAATGGAAACCTGTAGGGATGAGAACGGACACCTAGTAGTAGATACGCAGGCGATGCTGAGAATATGGAAAAACCACTTCTGCAGACTATATAACGGCGATGTTAGTGAATATGCCGCTGTCAGGCAGAATGATCCATTTCTTAACGACGAAGACCGCATAGAATTCTGTCGCCCTGACCTCGACGAAGTTAAGATTGCCATATCGAAACTCAAGTCGAATAAAGCTGCTGGCGCAGATGGACTGTCTGCTGAGCTCTTCAAAGCGGCTGGGGGTGAGCTGGTTAGGAGCATGCACCGGCTCATCTGTACGATATGCTCAGACTTCAAAGCCGCATGCGACAGCGTAGTTAGAGACGAGCTATACAACGCTATGTCTACCTTTGACATACCTGCTAAACTCGTCAGACTATGCAGGATGACTCTGGAGAATGCTCGCTGCTCAATCCGAATCGGTGAACACCTTACCGGTAGTCAAAAAAGGATTTAGGCAGGGCGATGCGCTGTCGTGTGATTTCTTCAACATCATATTGAAAATGATTGTGCAAAAATCACTGGCCAATACAAGAGGCATAATCTATTTCAAATCCTCGCAACTCCTTGCATACGCCGACGATATTGACATAATAGGTAGATCACAGCGAGATGTCAATGAGGCGTTTGCGAGTATTGAGTTCGAGGCGGCGAAAGTTGGTCTGGCGGTAAACGAGGGCAAAACTAAATATATATTGTCATCAAACAAGGACGCTCACCACCGACATCTTGGCCTGAACGTTCGTATTGGCAGTTTTAAGTTCGAGGTAGTTAAGGACTTCGTCTACCTTGGCTCCGCAGTGACCTGGATCAACGACTTCAGTTCTGAAATCAAACGCAGAATCACTCTTGCCCATCGCTGTTTTTTTTTTTTTTTTTTTGGGCTCAGGAGGCAATTGAGTAATAGAGCCCTCTCCCAAACGACAAAGTTGACTCCATATAAGACCCTTATCTTCCCCGTCCTGCTGTATGGCGCAGAAGCATGGACACTATCAAAAGCGGATGAGGAGGCCCTTGGTCGGTTCGAGAGAAAGATTTTGCGCGTGATTTTCGGGCCTATAAACGCAGACGGGGGATGGAGGTAAAGATTAAACCACGAACTTTACGGGCTGTACAGCGACATGAGTCTAGTCAGGCGTCTACGGATTCAACGCCTAAGATGGCTGGGCCATGTAGAGCGAATGGACACCACAGCTCCAGTCTTTGAATCCAACCCGGAGGGACGAAGAAGCAGAGGACGGCCGCACTTAAGATGGCGAACACAGGTGGAAGGGGACCTTAGCGAACTGCGTGTGCTTCAATGGAAAAGGCTAGCATATATCGTGCTAGTTGGAGGGGCATGTTGGTTGAGGCCCAGGTTCACCCCGAACTGTAGCGCCCGTTAAGAAGAAGAAGTCTCCACTATGACCAATTACCCTCCCCCATCTTAAGAAGGATAGCTATTAAATGTATCACATAACCATAAACGACATTACTAATAACCGCCGAACAAAATTTTGCACTTAAAGTCCAATTCTCCTTGATCTACGTGCCTCTTTTCTCCTAAATACAAATCAATCGCCGATGAGATATAAAAAGAATAAAAGAATACCGCCCTGCCGACAAAGAGCAAAGTGAATTAATTATTCTTCGATTTATTCCTACCGCAAAAGCTAACTCATCGGACAAAGGCGTAAAGAAATCAAAAAATCGGCTATAAGTGTCAAAACAAAAAGATACACGGATCCATAGGGAGCAGCCATACGAAAAATAAAAAAAAAGCAGAAAACCAAAAATGCTAAAATCCATATCTGCATACTCGTCCTAATGTCGACTGGCGGAAAGGGGGAATGGGTGGATTCGTGAAATGTATTTGCATCAAAGGAAATAAAGAAAAATCAATTAATTACGTCATTAGTAATAAGGAATTTCGTTAAAATTGAAAATAAAGAAAATCAAAAACAAACGAACGCATCTTTCATGCGAAAGCCCCAATTTGGCGGCAAATACCATGGCGGCGGCAGTATGTTGTGATAACGCCATGAGCCAGGAACCCCACGTTGCCCGACGTTCGGGAGTGAAAGGGGCATCGAGCGATTTTGAGCCTCTACAGAAATGGTCGTGCCGACTATGGCGTCACGTCAGTCGGCCGTTGATCGATCGCCATACAATAATGGTGGCAATGGCCGAAGGGTGAGTTCCGCATCACTATATCGCCCCACATGGTTCGCAGAAGGAAGAAGAAAGGAAATATCCAAGAGTTATGGGCGCACTCTCCCAATTAGCCAAATGGAATGCAATTAGTTTGGCGGCCATTAAGATTTTGTATTTTTTTCCTTCCTCCTCCACGTCTTACCAGGCTTTGTTGGTTATTCGTGCAGATGTCATGGACAATGACAGGCCTGGCGAGTGGTATATGACGCTCATGGCGGGCGGTAGTATTCACAAAAAATGAAACTATTCTCAGCGTTCGACCAATTAAATTGAAAATTTTATTCGACTCGGATGGTAGCGATGCGGATGTAATTCAAACTCACCCTAGTTACATGGCCGCACGAGGGGTGAGTGTCGTTCATTAATTTTTCTTTTTTTTTTTCATTTTTCCTTTCACATTTCCTCCTATGGAAAACGAGAATTTATGAGTCTCTTTATGCCCTAACGCTCTTTTCGTGTTGGGTATTGCTTTTTTTCTGTTTAATTCCGAAATTTCATTCCACTGGGGAGTGGCCTAGGCTTATAATCAAAAAAGAAAAAGGAAAACGAAAGCATTTCCCTTTAGACCCGAGTTCATGACCTAATTTATTGCCTAAGCCTAGCGAGAAAAAATACAAAAAGAAGAAGAAAAATGGAGTTACGACTATCCACAACGCCAATTTGATTGCATAATAGCAAACGTTAAAAAAAAATCTCGAACTAAGCAATTCAAATAAGCACATCCGAAAGACTGACTTGTAATGTTGACAAATGAACCCCTCGGTTTCTCACAGAACCTTGAACATCTCCCAATGAAATATACGATCTTTTCGTGGTTAAATAGGTGGAAAAGTGTCGAAAAGTAGACGGAAAACGAGTGTTTAACGAGCCGCCTTCTGGGCATGGGATGATAATTTAATTAATTAACGAACAATAGTTAATTTAAAGCTGTTGGGTAAACATGGGCGTTTGGTTTTTATGGTTTTTTAATTAATTGTTTTTTCTATTTTTTTTTTTAAATACCTCTCCGTCTTTTTGGGCTACGACGACATGGAATGGAGATATCGTGTACCAGTTTATTACCCGAAGGAATTGGAAGAAAAAAAAAAAAAAAAAAAGAAAACTTTATAGAAAATGGTTTATTGTTAATTAAATGGAAGCAATATACTTGTTTTATGCGCCTATGAACCATTGCGTGACGACTCACAGTCGCTTTTACGAGTAGTATGTTGCTTTATGGGAACGCATAACATCTGCAATGGACGTTCGGAAACTGTTCGTTTATCGCATCGGATGACTTACCGTCTTGGGCCTATGGGAGTCGCTAGGACTAGTGAAATCATGTGCTCAAGAGTGAATATTTAGAAGAGCTATTTTATTCACTAATGCCAGTTTGCATTACTTTGTTGTGGATCATGTTTCGTAAACCGGTCCGTCTTCTCTACCCCATTCTTTCAGCTTTCTGAAAGTCTAGAGAATTGGAGAAATGAGGGAATATATTAAAACCTAACAGAGGCATTTAGGGCTTACAATTTGATTGGAATACCGTCATTGGATCGAACATTACTATGTATATGTTTCAATGAAAGAATCTACAAAATCTTTGACCTGAGCGACTACAACATGTTTAAGATTCAAGCGAAATTGACGAGGTACTGACTGACTAGATGTTTGACAGTTTGTGGAAAGTCGGCCGTATATCGCTTCTTTTGAAATTCCACCAATTTAAACACGGTATTTCACATAGCGAAGGCCTCATAACGATCCGCATCAAAGCTAAATTTGGAAAAATTAGCTTAATATACGCTCACGCCCCAACGGAAGAAAAGGACGATCGACTCAAAGAAGAATTCTACGATCTCCTAGACAGAACATATGCCCAATGTCCCAGCTACGACACAAAAATAGTCCTAGGAGATTTTAATGCAGAACTGGGCAAAGAGGACATATTCGAGTCCATAACACCACATCCGACAACGGACTTAGGCTAATCGATTTCCTAGCGGGGCGTAACCTCCTTGTAGCAAGCACGCGATTCCCCCATCTCAACATCCACATGGGTACCTGGCGGTCCTTTGATCAATCGACCACCAACCCGATTGATTACATTGCGATCAACGCCAGACACTCCTCCTGTATTCTCGACGTACGAATCTTCCGAGGGGCCAACATCGACTCGGACCACTACCTTGTTGTAGCCAAGGTACGAATGAGAATATCAAGAATGCTTAGGAGTCGAGTAGGACTACGTAAGTTTGACGTCGGAAAGCTACAATCGCAAGAGACTGCCAGAATCTTTGCCGATCGTGTCTCCTCCAAGCTCTCTCAAAATCCGCCCACAGCAGCACAAACAACAGAGCAGGAATGGGCGCATTGCCAGAGTGCCGACAGAGACGCTGCCTCAGAGGTGCTGGGTTTCAAACCCCCACCTCCTAGAAACCCCTGGTTCGATCAACAATGCGAAAAAGCCCATGCAGCAAAACAAGAGGTATATAAAGCCATGCTGCAACGATGGACGAGAGCTGCTCGCGAAATCTGTGAGCAGAAGAGAAGAGAGGAACACACGCTTCTCAGAAGAAAGAAGAGAGAACACGGAAAGCGTGAGATCGAGGAGATGGAGAGATACTTCCGCAGGAATAACGCCCGAAAGTCTTACAATAAGGTAAAACGATCAAGCTATGGCTACAAAGGCAGAGCGGCGGCCTGCAGGGATGAAAATGGAGAACTGGTAGTGGAGTCGCAGTCGATGCTGAGGATTTGGAAAGACCACTTCTGCAGACTGTATAACGGCGATGATAGACAAGGTACCGCTGTCAGACAGAACGAGCCATTCGTAACGGACAACGAAGTAACAGAATTCAGTCCACCCGACCTAGACGAAGTCAAAATAGCGATATCAAGGATTAAGTCTAATAAAGCCGCGGACGCAGACGGCCTGTCTGCTGAGCTTTTTAAGGCGACTGGTGATGAGCTGGTAAGGTGCATGCACCATCTCATTTGCAAGGTATGGTCGGAGGAAAGCATGACCGACGAATGGAATCTCAGCATCGTTTGCCCGGTCCATAAGAAAGGAGACCCCTAAAACTGCGCCAACTAAAGGGGAATAAGTCTCCTTAACGTCGCATATAAGATCTTCTCTGCCGTATTGTGTGAACGCCGGAAACCGTTTGTGGATAACCTGATCGGCTCTTATCAGTGTGGTTTCAGGCCAGGTAAATCCACAATAGACCAAATATTTACGCTGCGGCAGATCTTGCAGAAGACCCAGGAATACCAAATCGACACTCATCACCAGCGTGTATAGATATGAGCTATACAAAGCCATGTCTAGTTTTAACATCCCTGCCAAACTCGTCCGACTGTGCAGGATGACAATGGAGAATTCTCGCTGCTCCATTAAGGTCGGTAATGAGCAAACCGAGACCTTTGATGTTAAAGAAGGATTTAGGCAAGGTGACGCGCTGTCATGCAACTTTTTCAACATCGTGCTTGAAAAGATCGTGCAAGAGTCACTTGCCAACACAAGAGGTGAGTTTTATTTCATGTCTACGCAATTGCTTGCGTACGCCGACGACATTGACGTTATTGGACGGACACAGCGAGATGTCAATGAAAGCTTTGTAAGCATTGAGGTAGAAGCGGCTAAGATGGGTCTCAAGGTTAATGAGGGTAAAACCAAATATCTGCTTTCATCTAAAAGACGCGGACAACACCGACGTATTGGCCAGAACGTCACCATGGCCGGATATAACTTTGAAGTGGTCAAGGAATTCGTCTACCTTGGCTCACTGATGACCAGCGACAGCAACACCAGCGCTGAGATAAAACGCAGAACCACTCTTGCCAACCGCTGTTCCTTTGGGCTCAAGAGGCAATTGAGAAGTAGAGCCCTCTCTCGGAAAACCAAGGTGACACTATATAAGACCTTGACCAGTCCTCCTTTACGGCGCAGAGGCTTGGACCTTAACAAAAGCGGATGAAGATGCCCTTGGTCGTTTCAAGAGGAAAATTCTGCGCACTATCTACGGTCCCGTTTGTTCAAACGGTGTATGGAGGAGAGGATATAACGAAAAACTGTACGGGTTGTACAGCGACATCGGCCTGGTACGACGTCTACGGATACAGCGTCTAAGGTGGCTAGGCCATGTAGAGCGCATGGAAAATACAGCTCCGACCCGAAGAGTCTTCGAATCCACCCACGAAGGAAGGCGCGGCAGAGGACGGCCGGAGGACGGTGGCGCACGCAGGTGGATGGGGACCTTAACCAACTGGGCGCGCGGCGCTGGAAACAGCTGGCCAAAGACCGTGCCGGCTGGAGACGTTTGTTGGTTGAGGCCCAGGTTCACCACGGACTGTAGCGCCACCTAAGTAAGTAAGTAAGTAATTTCATATAGCATGCAGAGGACTAGCTTAGAAAATGATGACTTTCTTTTCGATTTTACTGTTCGCAGAATATCTTGGTCGACATCGATCGCATTTCAGTTGTGGCTTTTCAAACCTCTGTTTTGTTCATTTTTAGAGGTTGATGAATTGGTTGTTAGTCGACCTTGCCTGTTTACTATTTTAAAGTGTGATTGCCAAATTCGAGTCGATCAGTTCCGTGAATAACCAACTCAGTACAACCCAAAACCGGAAACATCGCCATTGTCTCTGAGAGTGTTCTGGAGAGCCGCAGACAGTCGATTCCGCGCCGCTCGCAAGAACTTATCGTTCCGCAGAGATCAAATTGGCGAATTCTGCGCCGGGACCTGCGGCTACAAATATCCAAAATTCGACTGATTCTGGAAAGCAGTGGGTTCGGGAGCCGTTAGAAGAAAATTTAATAACACGGATGTGATTAATATTTAGAATCCGCATGGTACTGATGAAGCAATGGATATTTTGCACAAGTGGTTTGAAGAGGTCGTCCGATTCGAGCTCGGTAGACTTGTCTTTATGGGATTTCCTGAAGTCCCAGCTCCATGCTAATAAGCCACAAATTACTTTTTTTTTTTTTTATGGTTACACTCGCACTCAAGGCTAAGGCCTTATAACGTTTTTTGAACGTTGTGCTAGCGAAGGTAAAAGGGAGAGGGAGAGTTTCGCGCAGGTTCACACACACAACCTGAACGGAGTGCAGTGGTTTTGGGATGTAGATGTTCGTTGACTACTCTCAGGGGTGGTTTGTCCTAGGACGAGAGCCGACCAAATTTCGCGTTGGTTGTAATTCCCAGTAATTCGTTCATGCACTTTTGGTGTTAATATTGCATACACAGAGGATGAATTTAAATTGACCATATACTGTGAGTGTTATGCCTGCAGCAGTACGTTTGGTCGCTTTCCATTCACAACTGTGTTGCATACTTTTTTCCGTATAGGAATTGCTTTTTCTTGGCTATGAAACGAATTTGAACTATAGACCCTCCGCTCGACGGTCGATGATGTTAACCACTGCACCACGGTCACCCCGTGGTGGTACTGGTACGCTCAAAGTTAACATAGCCTTGCCATCGCTCAAAATCGCCCTTATCTTGCCAACACTTCCTCGCATTCTTGTGAAAAGTAATCGATAGCCTTGACTATCGGATGATCGCTGTTTGCAATAAAAAACCATGGTTGTCATATAAATGCAACCTAATCATAATTGTCATAGACGAGCCATTCAACACTTATTTTGTAAAAATTGTGTAATCAATTGGACAACAACTCTGAGACTTACTGCTGGCTCGTCGCTTACACAAGGCGGGGCTAAAGTAATGTCATGTGTCATGTAAATGTTTTATATTTATTGTAAATGGCATCAAGTGTAAACAGGGTCCATTAGAGATGTCGCAAAATGCCGGCGAGGATTGCCAAAAGAATCTATTTGGTATTAGTACATGTTGTTTTAAATATTGGTGAAGTTCTAGGGACATACGTTAAACGTTTTTTTTTCTGCTGCATGTTACTGATTTCGTCTTACGCCTTGATTTTTCCAGCAGGACGAAACAGCCGCTCACACAGCTAGGCAGCTATAGAGCCTTCACCTCAACAATTTCCACGAAATGTGATCTCAGTTCGATCGCCAGATCCAATGGCGCCTAGTCTCGTATTTACTACAACGAATTGCAAGTCTTAACAGCCAGCATTGAAGAAAAAATCACCAATCTGAAGCCAGGTGTTATTGGCTTGCCGCTAATATTTTTAGAGAAGATAACTTCTGTAAAGAAGTTCGCAAGCCGCATTCAAAGCCTTTCCATTTAATATGGCTGAATAGGCTGAATAATGGTTTATGCAGTTTTCAGGATCGGATATTAAGTGCAGTTAATGGGCGATGGCGCAGTGGTTAGTGTGTTGGACTCTGGCGCACGATGAGCGAGTTCGGATCCCGATAACACCAACGCCATCGAATGTTTACTTCGCGACGTTCCTCCTCAGTGCAGGAGGAAAAAGCTTCTCGACTCACACCGTTCGGAATCGGCATTTAACTGTAGGTCCCTTTCACCTGTGCGAAAAATATATCACACACAACATGGGTGATTGAGAGAAGCTTGGCTCTGGTCCTTCATGGGCTGTAACGCCACCAAAGAAGAAGAATGGGCTAATGGGAGGGCGCCGTGGGTAGTATGTTGGAATCTAACGCACGATGAGCGAGTTCGGATCCCGATAACACCAACGCCATCGAATGTTTATTTCGCGACGTTCCTCCTCGGCGGGGTACTGGCAAAACCCCCCGTAGTAAACTTGCCATGAAAAAGCTTCTCGATTCACGCCGTTCGGAATCGGCATTTAACTGTAGATCCCTTTCACCTGTGCGAAAAATATATCACACACAACATGGGTGATTGAGAGAAGCTTGGCTCTGGTCCTTCATGGGCTCTAACGCCACCAAAGAAGAAGAATGGGCTAATGGGAGGGCGCCGTGGTTAGTATGTTGGAATCTAACGCACGATGAGCGAGTTCGGATCCTGATAACACCAACACCATCGAATGTTTATTTGGCGACGTCTCTCCTCGGGGTACTGGCAAAAGCTTCTCGACTCACGCCGTTCGGAATCGGCATTAAAATTGTAGGTCCCTGTCACCTGTGTGAAAAAATAAATCACACACAGCATGGGTGATTGAAAGAACCTTGGATATGGTCCCCCATGGGCTGTAACGCCAACAAAAAGAAGACTTCATTAAAGATCGACCGCAAGATCAGGGCCTGTGAATGTCCAAAGTTAAGAACTAAAATCCTTGGTATGGTTGGTAATTTTACCGTTATTTTAATATCTTTGATGTGATTAATCACTGATGAATTCCGCATGTCGCCTATTCCTGCCAATTTTTTAAAGACTAAGGGGTTAGAAGTCGATGCTGAGCGTCGGCTGAGATATCGGCGCCCCGTTCTATCGAAGGTGGAAACAATCAATGTGCCGAGACATGCCTGGTGATTTTACGTATGGCAACAAGGCGCCGTGTCTTCTGCAGGTGAGACTTAGTAATATCCGAAGTAACTACAACCGAAAGGAGCTATGGCGACATGGAGACTGGAAATCATGCCAAGGTTACCTAAGGTATTAAAGATACGTACCTCTAAATATACAGCTAGACCCCCTACCTAGAAGGTACCGCCAGCGTTGGGCAAGTAGCTACATTTTCGAAGACAACTCCTGTCCGTACTCTGCGAGATGCATTTCACCTATCGGCATATCGGTATTTCCATTCTGTCTTCGGTAAAATCTAAGTGGGAAACTTCTCGAAATTCTCTGTTTCAATTCTTGAAATTTTCCTTACAAATCAGCTACAAAATTCAATAATTTTCTAGTATTGTACGTCAATTCACAATCGATTCCAACCATTCTTGCCTAAACTATCGTTAGAAGGGCATCTAATCGCACCAAAACTTTCACACAATCCACATTAACTTTCATTTCTTGTCAACACCTCACTTCGAGATCACTTTCCAGATTATTCCAGTCAAGCCGCTATTAATAATTGCAAACCTTCTTAATACAATGTAATCCCAGTTGCATTGCTTACGAATTGCATACTCTTATTTCTTTTTGTTTTTGAAACAAGAAATACCACCAGCAACTGCTTCCACCACACCATGGAAGTCTGGGGCTCAATTGAAATTACTTACCAACTAATCATCCATCTTCATAATCCCCTTAGCCGAAACATAAAAAATAAAAACAAACGAAAAAGCAATCTCGTTCACTCCCATTCTAAGCATATCCACACGACTCAGCGCACTCAACTGCACGGCTCGTAAGCCTCCGATAAAATCTTCTACGCGCACACGCGGCCAGAGCCATAGAGCAGTTGCCCTTAATTTAATGTTTCATCATTAAACATATCATTCATCTACGACCACCGTCCGTCGTTTGCACTCACACTTACTCACGGAATCGCTCGAAATAATCTCTAGTTCGATGGAATACCACCACATTGACAGTTTGGGCCAATCTTCTTAACTCTTAACTCGTAATCACACGAACATATCTCACACATTTGCACGCACCCAGCCCATAACAGGGCGAGTACGAGTGCGCGCGCATTCACCGACCGAACCCGATCATCGATCGGACTACGATGCAGCGGTAAGCGGAGAGCGGTAACAACGGCGGCGCCAAAACACTTTCGGCCAAGACGACCATTTACATAGGTTTTGTATTAAAAACCGACGTGGAAATGATGTCCACTTTTTCTCTTCATCTTATCCGCCAACGACTGCGATGACGGTGACGACGACGTCTGAATCTGGACGCAGCGATGGAGAGATGCAACGAATCTTTTGATACGACGATGGTGTTGATGCCGAGCAAGCGTACTCGTAACCATGCTGTGCTGTTGTTTTAGTGTGATATGATTCGAATAAAAATCAACTTTACCTTCGTGAGTTGGTGGCGAAGTGTATCGATGTACGAGCCCGGCCACAATGAATTGATCGCTGAAATAAACCAAGCAACTTGGATAGAAATGATAGACGATGAAACGATCTAGTTATTAGTGTCCCTCTGCCTATGAACGTGAAAGCCACCGAGAAGTGAGTGTAAATGTCTCTGTCAAGACATTAGAAGTAAATCCCAACACCACACACGAATATCCTCGATTCGCTTTCGTGTAGATCAATCGACTCCCAACAAAGGTGACCACCGAAAACAACATTTCCAAAAACAACAAAAAATAACAAATGGAACTGCTTAGTCGGCCTGACCAAAAGGTCAAAGCAAACAGACTCGATGATAATAATTTGTCACTTGGAACTTTATTGCAGGATCAAAGGACCCGTAACACTCAATGAGCTATTAATGAGCGCATCCATTCATGCCATATGCTAATGTCGATCGTTTGGTGTCTCTCCCGAAGGGAGAAAGAGCGAGAACTGTGGAGCTCATAAGATATACCGAATTGCCGACGATGAGGAGGATGACGACTAATAAGATGAAGATACAGAAGAGAATCGGATCGGAATGAAATTGAGGGGAATTAGGATGAGTTTTGCCATTAGCATGGGGATGGGTTGTAATGCGTTTTCGAGTGGATCAATTTGTCTGCGGCGGCGTATACAGATTATGTTTGTTTTGTTTGTTTTTTACTTTTGTTCTTCTTGATCCGGTTGTGTCCTGAACAAGGAAGGAAGAACGAAGGAGAGAAATCTCTGCTTTTATTGAGGTTTTCGAATAGATCGTTTGTAGATCGATTTGAAGTCATCTATCGTTATTGCTCGCCAGAGGCATACAGTAAAAGTAACCTCAACTAAGTAACACAAGGTGCTCAACTTTGTATAGGAAATAGAAATAAAAATGAACTGAACGATCTGAAACATTGCTAAGTACTTTCCTTAACAAATAATTGATTGCGTAGGTTTATCCATTATTGAATGTGAACTCTACGAGGCTTAACCGGGTGTTCAATTTTATTCAAAACTTAAACATCAATCGACTGTATGGGTATTTCGAAATGAGCCAAATCCAACATAAGTTGCTCTTGCATATCGTCTGCTTTTTTGCGGAACAGTTGTACATGCCACCACCATTAGAGCATCGTAGAATGGTAAATTCTAAATGGTACCCCACCAGGTAAAATTTGAAAAATAAGGAGTACCAACCGTGGAAGACTGAGGAAATCCCAACTCCAGCCGATGAAGTAGTGCTTCCACTCAGCATCGAAGAAGACGGCACCGCTATTCAAAAGCTAAAAAACAACTAGACCGCAGGCTCAGATGGCTTACCAGCAGACCTTTTCAAGTCTGGCGGCGATGTTCTGGCAGGGAACATGCACCAGATCATCTGTAGAATTTGGGAAGATGAAAACATGCCCGACGACTGAAATAACAGCTCTATTTGTCTTATGAACAAAAAAGGCGATCCTACCTCTTGCAAGAACTCGAGACGTATATCCCTGCACAATGTCGCTTACATGATTCTGTCCAGCGTACTGTGTGAACGTCTAAAGCCCTTTTGCACCGCACTAATCGGCAGCTACCAGTGCGGCTTCCGGCCCGGCAAATCAACTATAGACCAAATTTTCACACTTCGACAAATCCTGGAAAAGACCAACGAGTTTCAAATCGATACACACCATCTTTTCATCGATTTCAAAGCCGCATACGACAGCATTCATCGTGAAGCACTGTTTGGGGCGATGGCCGAATTCGGGATCCCGGTAAAACTGATCCAATTGTGTCGCGCCACGCTAAAAAACACGCGATGCACCGTGCAACTCGGTTCTAGGACCTCGGAACCATTCGAAACATGCACCGTATTTCGGCAGGGAGATGCGCTGTCGTGTGACTTCTTCAATTTGTTGCTGGGGCAGATAGGACGAGGGACAAGTCTCAACACGGAAGGCACTATATTCTACAAGTCTGTCCAGCTGTTAGGATACGCGGATGATATTGACATCATCGCGCGGTCTCAGTGTGACGTTGTAGAAGCTTTCACAGAGTTGGTCTTAAAGTTAATGAGGAAAAGACAAAATGCACGCCGACAACGACACCACAGCGAAGATCCGGCATAGAATCACCCTTGGCAACCGCTGCTACTTCGGTTCGTCCAAGCAATTTGAGTCAAAACTCCTCACTCGAAGAAACAAAGCCATGGTTTACGAAACGTTTATACTGCCAGTCTTGATGTACGGTGCCGAAAGCTGGACGATAAGCAGGACGGCGAAGCTTATTATGGGTTATTTCGATATGTGACCCTGTCTGTGAGGAAGGCGAATGGAAGAGAAAACATAGCCGTGAACTCTACGAGCTGCACAAAGATGTGGATATACATAGTTCGGAAGGCAAAGACCCGTTGACTACAGTGGGTCGGCCACATCAAACGCATGAACATTAAAGCTCCAACTAAAAGAGTCTTCGACTTCGGACCCCCTGGTTCAAGAAGAAGAGGAAGACCGAACCTTCGATATAAAGACCAACTAATTGCGGATGTAAGACAACTTGCTCTTGGTATGTGAAAGCAGCGTGCAGCTTGGTGCAGTGGTAGACATCGCCGAGCGAAAGGTCTGTAATTTGAAGTTTGTCCATAGCCAAGAAATACAACTCCTATACGGAAAAATTATGTAAAAGATATTGCGAATGGGAAGTGATCAAAATACTGATGAAGGTATAACACTGGCAGTATATGGCCACTTCAAATCCATACTGTGTGTGTGCAGTTCTAATATAACACCATAATGACATGAAAATATTTGCTGGGAACTACAACCAACGTGAAAATCCAGTCGGGTTTATATCGAATCCGATCTAGGACAACCACCTGGAGAGTAGTGAACGAACATCTACGACCCAAACCACCTGCACTCCGTTCAGGTTGTGTGACAAACATAAGAAGAGTATGACTCCTAACCTGCGCGAATTATGAACAATAAATATTGAAAAAACTTCATTTGCTTCCAAAGTAAATAACGAAGTTAAGTAAAAAATTCCATTTATTCGTATCTAACAATTTTTGACTTATGTAGGTGGCAAAGTGACCAGCCAATACCGGCAAACCAAGGTAAGTTGTGCGGTCAAATTAATGGAAAACTTAGCTAATTAGTTGGGTAGCAAATGTTCGTCAGCGAGGTATGGCGAGTGGGCACAAAGCCGTCAGGATTAGTGGTAAGTAAGAAGCAAGCTACAAAGAAATACTTTTATTTACGTCCATAAAAGTAGAGCACAATGTGACAAAAACCAGTGAGATTTGCCATATTAAAATCTCAGTGAACAACACGCAAAACCACGACGAAAGCTACAAGAAACTTGCTGTCAAGCAGTCTTTTTCCCTTTGTGAAACTTTAGTAAATGATAGCTAAACGTCTAGAAATCATATTTTATCTTCATTTAAACAATTTAAGAACCAAGAAAAAGCACTTTAATAGCAGAGAAACAATAAGCATTGTCATACCTTCATACACACTCCCATTTTAGTCGTAAGCTGATTTAAAAAAAAACAAACAAAAAAACAAACGCAAATTACACTTCAAGGCTTGCCATTCACTTATTACTGATCACTGATCACTTAACTACTTTTAAACGATTTGCACTCTCTCATCGGCGCACTAGATACTTTTCGTATACCTACATATGTCTTCGTTTTTTGTTTCTCAGTACAAACTCCTCATCACTTTATCGACGACGTGCGCAGCTCGAAGTTGACATCCGGACTGATTACAAAGGTGAGTCCGAAATCCTCCGAAACCTTTTTTCCCTTCGTTCTTTTGTCTTTTGTCATACCGGTGGTATAACCATGAAGACGACATAAAAAAAACCATAGTATGACTAACATCCTCACTATCCATTTCTCCGTTGGGTCAGACGCAGATACAAAACCAAAAAAAAAAAAAAAGGAAAGGAAGGACAAAAAGACAAGATATCTATGTATACCCAAGTGGATAAGAGTATCTATAATGTGCATTAAGCATTCGGTCGCCACATAATCACAAAAGGTGTCTGGAAAATTCAGGACATTTTTTTTACTACTCATTTTTGTTGTTGTTATTATATAAATCTCTACCACTTGAATGCCACTTGACACGATCAAGTGCAAGGTCTTCCCCGGTGGATGGATTCTAATGCCATACATAATTGCAATCGGGAAAATTAGTTTTCCAACAGATGGATGGTAATTGAAATGTTTTGTAATAAAAATTTGAATGTTCCATCATGAGTGGCTGGTGGATCGTCATTCAGATGATTTTCAAATGCCGAGTGGAGGCGAATGATGGGGCAGTCAGGTTAGAATGCACTTTGTGGTAAGTATCACGGTAATACGACGTCGTAATACTGACGGGGCTTTTAGTTTTTCACATAATACACCAATTACTGATCGGGTGAGAGGCGAGTAGTGTCTATGGAAAGGTTTGGTACCATTGTGTGGTCTATTCGACGACTTAATTTCAGGAGGTTTAAAAACGAAATCCTGAAAAATAAATTGTTTTATGGGGTGTTCCTTATTAGATATGTGATTATTGGCAAGACAGAGTTTTAAATCTATAGAATTACCATGAGCATTATCTGGATTGTACAAAGAGTTTATATAAAATTGTCGTATAAAGAGGCCAGTTGAGCAATTCTGCATATGATGAGCACAGCGTAATGAGGAGTAATCAAGAAATATAGTCAGTGCAATACAATCAGGTAATCAGAGTGCAAGGAGCTAATTAGAGAATTCACACTATTCATCTAACAAAGATATAGATATACATAGATAGCTGCAATCTCATGACTTCTTCTTCTTCTTAATGGGCGCTACAGTTCGGGGTGAACCTGGGCCTCAACCAATATGCCCCTCCAACTAGCACGATCATTTGCTAGCCTTTTCCATTGCCGCACACCCAGTTGGCTGAGGTCCCCTTCCACCTGTGTGCATCATCTTAAGTGCGGCCGTCCTCTGCTTCATCGATCCTCGGGGTTTGATTCAAAGACTCTCCGGGCCGGAGCTGTGGTGTCCATTCGCTCTACATGGCCCAGCCATCTTAGGCGTTGAATCCGCAGACGCCTGACTAGACTCATTTCGCTGTACAGTCCGTAAAGTTCGTGGTTGAATATTTTCCTCCATCCCCCGTCTGCGTTTATAGGCCCGAAAGTCACGCGCAAAATCTTTCTCTTGAACCGACCAAGGGCCTCCTCATCCGCTTTTGATAGTGTCCATGCTTCTGCGCTGTACAACAGGACCGGGATGATAAGGGTCTAATATAGAGTCAACTTTGTCGTTTGGGAGAGGGTTCTATTACTCAATAGTTCATTTTTTCTTGTTCATAACATATTACACTAAGTCATTTTTTGGTTTGGCTTAAGGCCGTCTACCAGATTCACAATAAGGCTAACGTACTGAACAAAGTGAATAATGACGTTAATACCTATGTACTAAGTGCGATCAAAAATCGCCTTCCAAAATACGGATTCTATAGCGGCTTGCAGCGGTGGCATAGTTATATACAGCTTCCCACCCATAATGGCCGTTCAATACGGTGATAACCTCGTTGAAGTCCAACGATATAGCTCCGAAGTATCTCACACGGAATTCTTTTAAAATACTATTACTCAATAGTATATGTACATATAGTATATACTCTTTGGGCTCAAGAGGCAATTGATAAGTAGAGCCCTCTCTCGAAAAACCAAGGTGACACTATATAAGACTTTAATCATCCCAGTCCTCCTTTACGGCGCAGAGGCTAGGACCTTAACAAAAGCGGATGAAGATGTCCTTGGTTGTTTCGAGAGAAACACCAAGACGCAGACGGGGGATGGAGGAAAATATTCAATCACGAACTTTACGGGCTGTACAGCGACATCGGCCTGGTACGACGTCTACGGATACAGCGTCTAAGGTGGCTAGGCCATGTAGAGGGCATGGAAAATACAGCTCCGACCCGAAGAGTCTTCGTATCAACTCCGGAAGGAAGGCGCGGCAGAGGACGGCGGCATCATCGGTGGCGCACGCAGGTGGAAGGGAACCTTAACCAACTGGGCGTGCGGCGCTGGAAACAGCTGGCCAAAGACCGTGCCAGCTGGAGACGCTTGTTGGTTGAGGCCCAGGTTCACCACGGACTGTAGCGCCACCTAAGTAAGTAAGTAAGTATATAGTTAGTTTTGCCCTCGTTACCCCCAAACCAATTTTTGCCGCCTCCATCTCAATACTCGCAAACGCCTCATTGACATCTCGCCGTAATCTACCTATTATGTCAATATCGTCGGCGTATGCAAGGAGTTGCGAGGATTTGAAATAGATTGTGCCTCTTGTATTGGCCAATGATTTTTGCACAATCATTTCCAATGTGATGTTGAAGAAATCACACGACAGTGCATCGCCCTGCCTACATCCTCTTTTGACATCAAAACTATCGGTAAGGTGCTCACCGATACGGATGGAGCAGCGAGCTGCTGCTCGTCCTGCATAGTCTGATGAGTTTAGCAGGTATGGCAAAGGTAGACATAGCGTTGTATAGCTCGTCTCTGATTACGCTGTCGTATGCGGCTTTGAAGTCGACAAATAGGTGGTGAGTGTCGACCTGAAATTCATTGGTTTTTTTCAGGATCTGCCGTAGTGTGAAGATTTGGTCGATGGTGGACTTCCCTGGCCTGAGTCCGCACTGATAAGGATCTATCAGCTTATTTACAAAAGACTTCAGGCGTTCACACAAAACGGGAGAGAAAATTTTGTAGGCGATTTTAAGGAGACTTACTCCTTTGTAGTTGGCGCAGTCAGAGGGGTCTCCTATCTTGTGGATTGGGCATATGATGCTAAGACTCCATTCCTCGGGCATGCTTTCCTCTGACCATATCTACATACGGATGAGCTGGTGCATGTAACCAGGTCATCCCCAGCTGCCTTGAAGAGCTCAGCAGACAGTCCGTCTTCGACTTGAGTTTCGATATGGCAATCTTAACTTCGTCAAGGTCAGGGGGACGGAATTCTCTGCGATCGTCGTCGATTTGAAATGGATCATTCTGCCTGACAGCGGTATATTGAGCAACATCGCCGTTGGTGGTGCAGAAGTGGTTTTTCCATATTCTCAGCATTGGCTGCGATTCTACTACTAGGTGTCCGTTCTCATCCGTTCTGGCTTTATAAACTTGGTATGTTCGCTTTATTTGTTGAAAAAACTTTCGAACGTCACGCCTGCAGTAACACCTCTCCAAATCCTCAATCGCGCGCTTCTCGTGCTCTTTCTTCTTTCTTCTTTCCAAGTGACTATAAGCATTACCACAAGAACTAAGGCAAGAAGATTTTGAAGCATACAAAGAGACTCATAGCGCTAAAGGATCTGATATACATATATTTCGCAAAAATTTCAACAGACCGAACAATAGAGCAAACAGTCGTGAAATCCATGAAAATAGAGGGTGGTCGTTTCAGACGTGGAGTAACGTCAAGTGTTGCCTTCAAATGGATAAGAGCAACCTAAGTTACAACAGACGCTGTGGACGGAATGGAAGAATTTTGTGGAGCTTCTTTTAGATCATCATACCAGCATATTGACGCTAGTGATAGCAGAATAAATGCAGATCCGTCAGCAGTACATAAAATTGCAGAAATTCAAATTCAAATTCACAACCCTTTTCCACTAAATCACTTGTTTAGTGTTACTTTTTTAGAGTTAATAAAAAATAATAAACGCAGAAACTTATTTCCTTATATAAATAACATATACATATTGTTTAAACAATACAAATAATTATTTCCCCCCTCTGAAACGTTTCTAATTTTAAATAATATAAAAAAACAAAAATTAGAAAAAAAAATTGTCACAATCGGAACTGGATAATCGACCCCGTCATTCCCTTTCATCAACCCTATTTCCATCCCATCCCTTTTCTCCCATCATATCCCACCTAACCACTCCCCATCCCCTGGGCTGGACATAAGGTGTCAACCGTACCGTGCCGAGATGTCGTCTAGGCTGAGAGCCCAGAACAAAAATAGCTCAGTCGCCAACGGTGTATCCGGATACCTGGCGCTCTCCGGATCAGCTAGTCTTACCTGGGTATTGCGGATCCCTGCCTAGGCGAACATGCCTTTCTCCGCTTCTCGTGGGAACCACATGAACACCAATAACAAAAACAAAAATGAGTCCGGATCTCATAAAAAGCCGGGAGGGGATGAAATCCCCTTTACGTCCAAGGCGGGAAAGACCCCGACAGCGGAATCGATAAACCGCTCCAAAAAGTTGTCGGTAGACAACAAAAGAGAAAACCCATCAACCAAGGCCTACAAAGATCAACAACTTCCTCAAAATCGCTAGGGAGAACCCTGGACCACCGCCCATCTGCGATGACGCTGGATGGTACCAAGGCAGGTTCAAATTGCTAAGCTGTGCCGATGAAAGATCTGTTGATCTTTATGAAGCTACAGTTGCCGAAATAGGGGAAATATGGCAGGGAGCTAGGGTCAAGGTCGTAACTAAGGACCAGATCCCGAAACGACCGCGAGCTAGATGCTGGCTCCCGTTGGTACCAGACAACCCCCTCGAAATAGTTGAGACAATCAACTACTGTTACCTCAATCTCCCAACAAGAGATTGGAGGGTCGCGAAGCTGGAGGAACCAAAGGGCCGATCAAGACAGGCAATTATTGTACTGAACTGTGAAGCCCTGGAACCTCTGGCCCAATGTGACTACTATATTAGGTTTGGCTTTAAGAAAGTCAAAAATAAAAGCTCAATGGAGCAGGAACCCCCAATCCCCTCGGGGAGCAAGGGCCCAGCTACATCCATGGTCAATAAAGACCGGGAGTCATTGCTCGACTCCGGTAAGCGAAGACTATTCCACTAGCTCGTCGATGGAAGACGATCTTCTGGACTTAGATCTGGAAGACCTCGACACCACCGTGGTGGAGGCTAATCGAATTGATAACAGCCATGATGCTGAGATTAATTCAGACTAACCTCCATCATCCCGAAAGCGAATCTTCTCCTCGGGCTGGACAAAGAAGAGCAAGACATAGCCTTAATTCAAGAACCTTGGGTATATGAACACAAGGTTCGTGGATTAAGAACTCCAGCCTACAACTTATTTACTTCACAAAAAGAAGGTAAGCCATGGACTTGCATACTTGCAAAGAAATTCCTAAACGCTTACCTTTTTCCAATTTACATCTGCCCTGACACCACAGTGATTGCCACAGAATCACCCGAGGACAAGCTATGGACCGCCTCCACTTACATGGCGCAAGAAGAGTCCATTCCATCGGACGAGATGAAAAGACTGGTGAGGGACTCATCAGAACATCAAGCTGGACTCCTCATTGGTGCGGATGCGAATGTGCATCACACCATTTGGGGCAGCAGCGATATAAACGAGAGATGAGTGGCTTATTGAATTCATTCTTACCTCTGACCTTAACATATGTAACAAGGGTGATATACCCTCATTTATTACTAAAAATCGAAGGGAGGTATTAGACTTAACTCTAGCATCCCTCTATCTCGCTAATAGAATAAGAGAATAGAAGGTCTCTTAGGAACACTCCTTCTCTGATCATCGATACCTGGTTTTCAACCTAGCTGCTACGGTCCCAACCCCAATTGACTCATCATGCAACCCAAGAAGAATTGATTGGGGGCGCTATAAAGCCTTCGTTGGCAAGTCTATAGTAAACGGGACCCCTGATACCCCGCGGTCCACGATAGATATTGACAATATGGTCGATATCATAACAACTACTTTGGGCAACGCACGGGACAACAGCTGTGCAATCCACAAATCAGGAAAAAACTCTTACCTATCTTGGTGGAACGCAAGTCTAAGCAAGCTCCAAGAACTGTCGAAAACTCTTCAATAAAGCAAAGAGTACAAGAAACGACAAGGTTTGGAGCCTATACAAAGATTCACTCAGAGTGTACAAGCAAACTCTGAGGAAAGAACAAAGGCTATCCTGGAAACTCTTCTGTAACAATATGTAGAAAATTTCAGGTGCCTATAGTCTGAGGAAAATACTCTCTAAAGATCCACAAATCCCGAGCTGCCTTACAGCAAACGGAGTTTGGACAACGTCTGTGGAAGAAACTCTAAATCTTTTCCTTAACACGCACTTCCCATGGTGCTATGAATCGCAAGACTCAGTGCATTCGCGAGGAACCCACCTGTAATCCGCGACAGTGGGAAAGTACGATCACATCATCTCCAGAGAGAAAATGATATGGGCGTTAAAAAGCTTCAAGCCCTACAAATCGCCAGGTCCGGATGGAACTTACCCTATCGAATTCATACAAACTATGGAATGGACTATACCATGGCTAGAGATTATCTTTAAAGGATGCCTAGCTTGGAGTCCAGAAAAGTGGAAGTGCGCAAAGGTGCTTTTCATCCCTAAGGCCGCAGAAATTCTCACACCTCCCCCAAGGATCTAAGACCTATTTGTCTATCATCCTTTGCACCAAAAACTTTGGAAAGGCTGATACACCTACACATACGCCACAACTTGGATCCGTCCCTAATTTCTAAGGCACAGCACGTCTACTGTAAGGGTAGACCTGTCGAAACAGACTTGCACACACTAGTGAGGAAAATCGAAAGATCAACCCATCTTAAGGAATACACTATAACAGCCTTCCTTGACATATAAGGCGCCTTTAACAACGTCGCTCCGAAAGCATTAATAGAAGGGCTAGAAAAGCTGAAGGTGGAGAGGGCTCTGATAGAGCTGGTCAGCGAGTTATTACCAACACGAAAGATTGTCTCCAAATGGGGAAGCCAAGTATCCACCAGAGTGGTTAGTGGTTAACTCTTCTCTGGAATGTAGTTATAAACGAACTACTAATTAGACTGGAGAAAGAAGACCTGGATGTTATTGCCTACGATGATGACGTTGCCATTTCAATCTCAGTTAAATACCTACCCACATTGAATGACCGTATGCAAATGGCATTCTCAATCCTTTGCAAACGGGCGCATAGCAACGGGTTCAGGGTGAGTCCACAGAAAACGGAGCTCGTGCTATTCACCAAAAAGCATAAAATCCCGGAACACTGCCCTATCACTTTGCTTGGTACCAGATTAAACTATTCCTCATTGGCATTATACTAGACAGGAAATGAACATGGAAGAGCAACACAATCGAAAGAGCTAAGAGAGCAATAATAGCTCTCTACATCTGTAAGAAAGCCATAGGGAAAAAATGGGGATTCAACCCCAAGATCACCCTATGGCTCTACATCACGGTCGTTAGACCCATACTAATGTATGGAGTGATAGTCTGGTGGACTGCACTGGACAAGACAACATACCACAACATGGCAGTAAACTTGGACCCCACAGAACCCACCACGGCCTTGGAAAAAAACTTCATGACGATTTACCCGGACAGACATAACTGGACCCGCCACACTCAACCCCGCAGATACTGCGTAGACTTTTGACGGGTCTTAAACCAAAGACGGGGTGGGTAGTGGAGTCTTCTGCAGGCAACTTAAGCTGAATAAAGCTCTAAAATTACCAAATCACTTCAGCGTTTTCCAGGCGGAACTGTTGGCAATAAAAGAGGCCTTGTCCTGGCTGAAGTGGAACGTGATATCCACTACGAATATCCGCATTCTCACGGATAGCCAAGCAACCTTAAAGTCGTTGGAGCCCTATGTGTACACATTAAAAACTAGTCTCGTCTTTCGCCTATCTCTTAACGAGATGGCCGAACAGTTCAACATACAACTTATCTGGGTACCAGGACACAGCGGCATTCCCGGGAATGAAAGAGCCGACACACTCGCCAAACAGGGAACGACGCTACAGTCAACCGCGGCTTGTGAGGGAATATCCCTTGCAACCATTAAACTTAATCTTACTAATCTCGCCAGGGCCGAGACGAACCGGAGATGGACTCAGGGACATACCTACGTCATCACCAGGCAAATCTGGTCCCGGCACGACAGTCAACGGACAAGGAGTATAATCTCCCTAAAAAGAACTGACATCTACAAAGTTATAGGTGTCATCACCGGACACTGCCTTATCGGCAGTAACGCGCAAAAACTAGGTATAGTACCGAGTGATTTCTGCAGAAGCTGTCTAGACGAGGAGGAGGTCGAATACATTCACCACCTTCTCTGCACTAGCCCTGCATTCTGCACAATCAGGAAACGATACCTAGGCTCTTACTTCCTTAAGGAACTGACAGAGGTTCAGCAAGTAGGGATACCTGATCTTCTTAACTTCTTAAGAACTACAAAATGGTTCCACGAATAGGGGGCTAAGCTCCCTCGTAGCTGCACATTTCTGGGAAGGCTCCTACCTACCTACCTAATGGAATATATTAACCCATTCTACGAGTATGTTGATTTTGTCCATCGACTTAAATTAAATATTCTCCATCGACGGCTTACCAACCTTTCATCTGGTTACTGCAGACGTTTATTTCCTCAAATTTTTGTGACGTCTTTCCCACCCATATACATGCTGGGGCTTTAAGGGGCTTTAATATAAGGCTATCATACTAATTTTGGGACTATACCCCGATTTTATGAGAAGAGCTACTGTTGCTCTATGGGATATATAACATTTGTGATTAGACAATTTTAAATTATTGGACAACAAGACCAATTGACATAAATCCCCCACGCAGTCTCACATCTGAGTAAGCTTTAAACATGTTGTAAAGAACTGTCGCCCTAATTTGGTACATTTTCAAGAAACCAGGCATGTCCAGGCAGGCCACTTCCGATTTTGTGCGTTGGCGAATCTTATCTCTGTCCATTAACCAAATGCGTTGTAGATGATGGTGCATATTTACATAATTATTTTTGAGCTAGCGTTGGCTTAATACTTGCAAACATTGTACACATGTTACACATATATAACTCAGTGAAAAACAGTCATATTCCAAGGCCATTAGTGGCACTAGGCGTGTAGGTTAGGCTAGGTACATGGGTGCCCTATTGACGAAAAGTCAAGGCTCACGTAGACTACGTTGAGTCCATTGTGCCCAATCGATTTATTTAACCCGTTGGTACCTAGACATTTACAGTTGAGCTGAACCAACCGGACGAGGATGCTTCCCAGTATTCTGTTCAGCCCAATATTACCCACCTCTTCTAGTCCCGAAAGGAAGTAACTTCCCAGGAATATATTCCTTTTTTGGGCTAGCGCCGGACATTCGCACAGCAGGTAACGAATGGATTCAATTTCCTCTTCGTCCCTGCAACTTCTGCAGAAGTCATTGTAGGGCTGGCCTAGTCGAGCTGCATGGTAGGATAGCATGCAGTGCCCGGTGAGGGCACCGACTGCCAGTCGAATATTCCCACGATTGAACTTCAGCAGCAGTGGTGCTTTGGCCTCAGCTGAGATCTATGCAATGTTTGCACTTGATCCCACCCTAGCCAGCTCGTCCGCCCTCTCGTTTCCAGAGATATTCATATGACCAAGTATCCAGCAAAGGGTCACCTCATTTACATTCGATATCTCTTCTAATTTCTCCTTGTAGAGTTTGACGAGTTTTGATCTTATCCATACTGCCTGCAAAGCCTTAATGGCCGCTTGGCTGTCATCATAGATGCTGATCCTTTTTCCTGAGATATTCTCTTTGCTGATCAGGTCCGCCGCCTGCTTGATAGCGAAGACCTCAACCTGGAAGACACTGCATCCATCATCGAGCCTATAGGAGCGATGCATATCCCGAGACTCAAAATAGACCCCGGCACCTGTGCCAATATATGTATATTTTGGATCCGTCGGTGTAGAATGCCAGTTCACTTAACGTGCGTACCATACCACCGGTCCATTCCGCCCTGGAGGGAATTCCAATAGAGAATCTCCTCTCCCAGGAAGGTAGTCGGGTGATATGGTCCGTTACGGTTCTGAATCTCGAGACGGCCCATCGATCCAATACTGATGCATGTCCGTGAGGACTCTTTTTCTAAAGACCGGATTCCTGTAGTCTAGAGCAGTTCTCGTTGCGACGCTCTCGCAGTATATGTCCAGGGGTAGGAGGTTCAGCATGCCTTCAAGAACCACCGTTGGTGTGGACTTCATAGATCCCGTCATTTTTTCTCGAGCGCTTGCCACCAGACAACCGAGCCATAGACTAGAAAAGGTCTTACCACCGCAATGTACAACCAATGTACTAACCTCGGTTTGAGGCCCCATGTTTTTCCAAAGGCTACCTTGCACGAAACTAAGCTTGGAGTCCAAGATTATGCCAAGGCAGCTTTTCCAGGGATCAGATCTATACCATTCATACGGGGGTAGGTGTATCTTGATACAGATCTTTTCCTTGTACTACCTTGTTACTCCCAGGCCTCGCCCATTGACCCAGTTATCCACTAACATCAGTGCAAAGCTTAGTCTATCGCTGAGGACCTGCGGAAATTTTCCGGGACTAAAATGGCAATGTCATCGGCGTAGGCCGTAACATTAAAACCAGTTGTGTAAGAAAAGCCATAACGAAAGTCCTGATAATTGCAGCTCGGAGTTATCGTGAGACTATAATAAAACATCAGATCCACCGTCTATACAAATGTATATCAAGTCCTTTTAAGTTTTCAGCGCCACTTGCTGTATTTAAATCATCCGATGGCGCCACATCCCTCAGGTAGGAACATGACACATCTCAAATCCTTCAAGGCTAGTCCACAATAGTAGTCACGCTAATCACTCGACGAATGAACATTAAAACAGACTATCTAACGAACTAGCCGAGATAATAATCTGGCTACAAAATAATTAAACTAAAGTGCATCCATCGCATCTGACAACTGCCGACGGCATTAGTACGAATATCTCTTTCCATTTCTCTCCCCATTTTAGTAGACACCAGAAACCAAACGAAACGAAATGAAAAAAGAAAGAATTTGAAACGTTCTCGCCTCTGATAGGATAAGTGGCATATTGTACCACAATGTGTAGTCGTAGGCCCAACCCTGATGGCATTCTCGACGAATCGCGTCCGTCATGATCGTTAATTGATTATTCTAATATCGAAAGTTAAACCGCAAAAGATACACGAATGCGGCAATAAAAAACGATAATAAATCGGAAATTAAAACGACAATACTACAACCAACACACGTCGGGATACAAGCAAACACAGTCGAGAGGTGATCTCTTTTTATGGTGGAATCCACTTAAAACTCAATAATTGTCTCTTGATGTCACCGACATGCTACATGCTCGATACCATATGAGCCTTCTTTCTTTCTGTTTTTTTTTTTTTTTTAAATAAAATATATTTGAATTCAGAGTCGCGCCAGTGCCACCTACCTAGGTGCATATCTTTTAAGTGAGAGAAGTGGACCCTTACGACCAGATGCAGATGTAGATGCCTCTGATGCCTTATGACAAGCTAGCGCCGGATACGTCGCCATTGCCGTCGGCAACGTACTACAGCGATAGAGTTGGAAAAAAATAAAAAAAAATCCCTTTGGAGCCAAATCAATTACCCCGCGTCTGAGGCTTGATTCGAATCATGATATCAAAATCGACGGAACGAAACCATTCTTAAGTTGGAAAATGAAAAGAAAACTGTCACCAATTACCCAGATGCCAATGGGAAATGAGTTTCCATGAGCTCTCATTTACCATTTCATCAACATGTACCATGTCCACTCGGGTCTGCCAAAAACCGAGTAAATATAGGGAAAATGGCATTAAGCTAGCGTGCGTCCCCGGGCAGGTGTGCGACGAGCTGAAGTGAGTGGCTGTCACGGAGAGGTGATTAATGTCAGTTTTATGCAAATTCTGCAAAATGTTTAATTTTTCTTTTTTCAAATATTTATCGCCTGGCGAGTAGGAAATTATCGCGTTTGGGCGCGTGAAACGCGTTACCTAATACAAGTGTTTTACTTGGTCTATGCCTTAGTTTTGCTTAGTAATTAATCTAAATGTATGTAACCGGGAGTAGCAGCGGTATAGAGTGACAGTTGGTGTTTGGGTGCATAACTCACCGGCTATCTTAGTTTAGTTTTATCACTTGTAATCGATGACAGTGATTTTGTCAGGGTTTTAATTGTTTTATAAATGTGAATTTGATTATAATCTGAGAGTTGATGTTGATGGATAAAATAAATATTTATCTGAACTGATCGCGGTTGAGTAATGATCATTTGGAATATGTTGACGTTTATAAGAGTTATTGCTCGCATTATTCACCGAACCTTTAATCAATAAATTTAGATATTTACATATCTATGTTATGTTATGTTTTGTACTTTTAGGAAAACTTTTACTCAAATATTTTGTTACCATTCTTTACAGGCAAAGTTATTTTCCTCAAGAACACAGTGGTGTCGTTACTTAATTACTCTTGGACCGACGGATTTGATACTTTATGATGACAAATGAAGATTTAATCAGCATGATTTCAAATATACCCCATGTACGCCAAGGCAGAAGAGAGAATGGATTATCATTATAATGAAAACTATCACTATTAATAGTGACAGTCGATGGAGATGGAAAGAAGCATCGATGAAAACAAAGGGGTTCCTATTTAAGTCTTAAGATAGACTTGAGTTCCGGGATAGTCAAGTAGACATTAATTAAAGAGTATCAGTGGACACCGATACCCCTTTTGCACAATCCGATTGAGGTGCCTCCAAAATATGTGATTTGAATACCAATACCGCCGATTGTTCTTTAGTTTCAATTCATATGCATAGATCCATTATTCGTCGGCTGTCACAATCTTATAGACTTCATATGATGCACCGTGATTGTATTTTTTCATCATATCTATGCACTAATTGACACGAACCTTTCATGAGCAATTGTCCAATTATTCGGTGCTAGCAAACTGTCGATTAACAATTAGAGATCTTGCTGATGATATTGAGGATCAGACAATACCATTTTAAAGGACGTGTTGGGCCACAGGCGCGTCAAATCTAGATTCTTACCGAAGACACTGAGTTTGTTGTTGACAGTATTATTTGATTATCGTTGTGCTGTACATTTTGAGTTCCTTCGGCCGGATCAAACTATCAACGTTTGAGAGCTCTTCGTCGTTTGTGTGAAGTTATTCACCTAAAGAGGCCAACATTTTGACGAGTCAAATCCTGTTTTTTGCACCACGACAATGCACCGTCTAAAAATGCATTCATTCTTCGTGACAATTTCGCCAAAAATTCGACCCATATCGTTCCACAACTGCCGTATCCACCTGATTTTACACTTCTGGCACCATTTTGAGTCGATAGAGGAGATACAAGCCGAATCGAAGAGAGAGATCGGAAAGTCATTCGGGGGACAAATCAATTTTAACAACTATTTTGAGGATTCAAAAATCCGTTGGTGTAAGTGCGTTGTATCAGGAAGAGGTTACTTTAAAGGCGATGAAAGGAATAAAACGGAAATATAAATAAATACTTTCCTAAGTAAATGTTAAGCCTCCTTACTTTTTGGAACAAAAAAACAAACAAAAAGCCTTAAATAACTCAGCCCATCTTTGATATCGAAACGAAATAAGTTGCAATTTAAGTAACAATTTAAATAACATTTTTAATAGATCCTGACGCTATTTTATGGCAGTAACCCTTTTAAATTTTTACTGAAAAAAAAAACCAGAACACTTGCTTTACCAAATTAATGAAAACATGAGTTAATCTACAATTTATTTCATTTTTTTCGTGGTGACATTCACACATTGGCAAAATGCTCTACAAAGCTGGCATGGATTGCGATTGCAACTTATACTCAACTGGCAAACCAAAGTGCTGGCCTAGAGACACTGCGAAAAACTTACCGATTTTTTTCGTAGTATAAGGAATATCTGATAGTTACATTAAAGTCGAAGACAACTTTGGTCTCTCCTCTGACCATTCTCCAGTTATACATACAGAGATGGACAAAAGTTTTCACACACAGCCATTTGTTGAATGAAACAGGCATTAAAACAAAATCCAAAAAAAAAGCATTGGTTGCATTCTTTTGGCAAAAGAATTACTCAACCTTAAGCTATTAAATATCATAATAATAAAATTAATAAAATAACACCTTATTCTGGAAAACAACAATATATCTAAAATTACACTTTTTTGACCGGACAAAAGTTTTCACACACTAGGTTCTAAGAGATCTCCTTCGACAAGTAAGTTATAAGACTGATTTTGATAATATAATAGAGAGGTAAGGAAACGAATTTCGGTTCTGTACCTGGAACGTTAGGATCCCTCAACAAACCAGGTGCAGCCAAACAACTAGTCAACTCTTTGGACTGCTATAAGGCAGACATTACCGCGCTCCAAGAAGTGCGATGGGATGGGCCAGGCAAAGAGCGGATGAAAAACTGAGATACATATTACGGAAACTGCTACAGAGAAAATAAACAACGCTTATTCGGATGCGGATTTGTTGTTCGAGGCAGACTCAGGAAAAAAGTCTTAAGCTTCCAGTATGTAAGCGAACGCCTCATAACTATCCGCATCAAGGCCAATCTCGGCAATATAAGCTTACTATGTGTCCACGCCCCCACAGAGGAGAAAGATGACCGACATAAAGACGACTTCTATGATCTCCTAGACCGAACGTATGCCCAATGTCCCGGCAATGACATCAAAATTGTACTAGAAGACTTCAATGCTAAGCTGGGTAAGGAAAGCATCTTTGAACGAGTCATCGGCAAACATTGCCTACACGACACCACCTCCGATAACGGACACAGGCTGATTGATCTTGCTACGGGGCGAAATCTCCTCTAGCCAGTACGCGCTTCCCGCACCTCGATATACACAAAGGCACCTGGCGGTCTTTTGATCAATCGACTACCAACTAGATTGGCCACATGGCGATCGACGTCACACACTCCTCCATTATTTTTGATGATCGAACTTTCCGACGGGCTAACATTGAATCGGACCACTATCTTGTAGTAGCCAAGATGCGCTTACGGATATCACGAACGCAACGGAGTAGAGCCAGAAACCGCTCGTGCTTTTACCGATCGCGCCCCCTTAAGCTCTCCTGAATCCTCCACACTATCAATAGAACAGCAGTGGAGCCTTTGCAAACAAGCCACGAAAAGCTCTGCATCCGAAGTTTTGGGTTTCAAGGCTACACCACGAAGGAACACCTGGTTCGATGACGAGTGCAGGAGGATTCACACAGCGAAGCAGGACGCATATAAGGCCTCGCTGCATAAAAGAAGCATAAGCTTCTTAGAAGAAAGAAGAAAGAGCATGAGAAGCGCGCGATTCAGGAGACCCCTCTGATTGCGCCAACTATAGAGGAATAAGTTTCCTTAACATCGCCTACAAAATCTTCCTTGCCGTTTTGTGTAAACGCCTGAAGCCTTTAGTAAATAAGCTGATAGGTCCTTATCAGTGCGGATTAAGGCCAGGGAAGTCCACCATCGACCAAATCTTCACACTACGGCAGATCCTGGAAAAAACCAATGAATTTCAAGTCGACACTCATCACCTATTTGTCGACTTCAAAGCAGCATACCATAGCGTAAATAGAGACGAGCTATACAACGCTATGTCTACCTTTAACATACCTGCTAAGCTCGTCAGACTATGCAGGATGACTTTGGAGAATGCTCGCTGCTGAACACCTTACTGATAGTTTTGATGTCAATAAAGGACTTAGGCAGGGCGATGCGCTGTCGTGTGATTTTTTCAACATCGTATTGGAAATGATTGTGCAAAAATCACTGGCCAATACAAGAGGCACAATCTATTTCAAATCCTTGCAACTCCTTGCATACGCTGACGATATTGACATAATAGGTAGATCACAGCGAGATGTCAATGAGGCGTTTGCGAGTATTGAGATGGAGGCGGCGAAAATTGGTTTGGCGGTAAACGAGGGCAAAACTAAACATATGTTGTCATCAAAAAAGGACAACATAGGCAGATATAAGTTCGAGGTAGTTAAGGACTTCGTCTACTTTGGCTCCGCAGTGACCTGGAATAACGACATCAGTTCCGAAATCAAACACAGAATCACTCTTGCCAATCGCTGTTTCTTTGGGCTCAGGAGGCAACTGAGTAATAGAGTCCCCTCCCGAACGACAAAGTTGACCCTTATCATCCCGGTCCTATTGTACGGCGCAGAAGCATGGACACTATCAAAAGCGGATGAGGAGGCCCTTGGTCGGTTCGAGAGAAAGATTTTGCGCGTGATTTTCGGGCCTATAAACGCAGAACGGGGATGGAGGAGAAGATTCAACCACGAACTTTATGTGCTGTACAGCGACATGAGCCTAGTCAGGCGTCTACGGATTCAACGCCTAAGATGGCTGGGCGAATGGACACCACAGCTTCAGCCCCGAGAGTCTTTGAATCCAACCCCGAGGGACGAAGAAGCAGAGGACGGCCGCACTTAAGATGGCGCACACAGGTGGAAGGGGAAATAACCTTGGAATACAGAATGCTTGCCGAACTGGAAAATATCATAAAATCCCTCAAGCCAAATACAGCACCAGGCTACGACTTAATTACAGGAGACGCCCATTAAAACTTGGCGAGAAATTCTCTGCTCAAACTCTTATATCTTGTTAACGCAGCGTTTAGAATTAAGCACGTACAATGCGAGGTCACCGAAGCTATTATGATTCTAAAGCCCGGAAAGATACCGACGTATAAAATATTTCACCGCCGATTGTCGAAGAAACGCGATTTTTGCCGGATCATCAGTTTGGTTAAAGAAGTAAGCATTCCATTTTAGACCAAGTGCATCGAATAACCGATGGAAAAAGCATTCAGACATGAGCTAATACATATGTTCGAGGGTATTTTTTGACGTTTCCCAAGCCTTTGACAAAGTGTGGCACGAAGGTTTGGGATATAAATTGAGGCAAATTTATCCTGGACAAATATCGAACGTTCTGGAAGACTATTCATTTAATAGACTCTTTCGTGTTGAACACGGAAGCCAATACTCAAATTACGACTGGTGTTCCACAGGGAATGTTACTTGGTCTGCTGCTTTACGTGCTGTATACCAGAGACATGCCACAAAGAATCAACGGCTAAATTGCAATATGGCCTGAAAGGTATAAGCGACTGGACAAAGATTTGGCCAATCGCGCTTAACGATACCAAATCTGTCAACGTAAATTTTACTTATAGAACAGTAAGTGCACTACCTGTCTTTGTAAATGAAGTTCGGATACATAGGCATGACTCTCGCCGCGAATTTCAAATGGGAAGCGCATATGAAGAAAAATAGAGAAGAGCATGAATTGAAATATGGGGAAATGTATGTGCTAGCTGCTAGGAAAACATTCCCAGCTAAGTACTTAAAACAAGCTGCTTGTCTACAAGCAAGTGCATAGACCTAGTTGGGCTCACGGTATTTTACCTTTTTTCGATATCTTATAAAAAATAAATTTTAGGCTTAACCAAGTGGCAATGATTGTCCCATATTTTTTGGTTAACTGTATATTAAAATTAATACTAAAATAAGAAAACTGAAGTAAACGTTTCAGATAAAAACGGACGCATTTGTTAGAACGGGTAGCAGAAAACTGTCAACAAATTAATAGTGTAAAAGACGACTGATACAGTACCATTGCAGCTGGCAACCGCCGAATACGATACTCAAACTTTAGAGATACACATGTCAAAATTAAAAACGAAAAACATTAACCTAAGCCTACACGCAATAGAACCTTGCCTGGACTCGTCGTTTGATCATTCACCCCTTTATATTGAATATCAATTCAGGCCTTCTCTCAAGGAGGTGTTTAATCGCTCTTAGAGCTCTGGTGTACTTCTACAACGCTGTGAACTGCGTCGGTCCTGGAGGCATTTTGCCCTGAGCATTTTGATCTCGTCGTTCCACCAGAAGCAATGTTCCCCTTCTGCTCGTTGATCCTGGGCATCGCTGAATTGCACGCTGCCGCGATTGTTTAATTTAGTTGGTACGATGGGTCGTCCGTTGATCTGTTACTGGTTAAGAAGTCAACATTTAACATTTCCTCGAAAACCTCTTTGTCGAAGAATTCATCTTTCCATTTCGGTCCAGTTAACTTGGGGTACTGCCTGGTTTTCTCTTTGCCAGTGTCGAAAATATTCGCCTGGTGGCGAACGTAATGTCTACAATGGTTGGGAGTATACACCAGCTCATCTGCAAGGTATGGTCAGAGCAATGCGTGCCCGACGAATGGAATCTTAGTATCGTTTGCCCGATCCACAAGAAAGGAGACTACCTTTGCCTGCCTCAATTACAGAGGTACAAGTCTCCTGAACATCGCTTATAAGATATTCTTTCCTACACTGCGTAAACGCCTGAAACCGTTCGTTAATAAACAGATTGCTCCTTATCGGTGTAGTTTCAGGCCCGGAAAGTCTACTATCGATCAAGAATTCAGACCGCTGCAAGTCCTGCAAAAAACCAACAAGTTCAAATCGACACCCGCCACCTGTTTGTCGACTTTAAGGCCGCATACGATAGCGTACATAGAGGCGAGCTATACAGGGCCGTGTATAGTTTTGACATCCCTGCCAAACCCTTCAGATTGTGCAAGCCTAATGATGCTGCTTCATCAGGGTCGGAAGTTTTAGGCTGGGCGGTGACACGCTACATATTTCGCGACTTTTTCAACGTCTTCCTTGAAAGGATCGTGCAAAAGTCACTGGTCAATACTAGGGGCACGATCTTTTTCAAGTTCGTACAACTGCTCGCATATGCCGATGACATTGACATAATTGGACGAGCTCAGCGAGATGTTATTGAGGTCTTTACGAGCATTGAGGTGGAAGCGGCTAAAATGGGACTGGCGGTAAATGAGGGCAAGACGAAATTTATATTGTCGTCGAAAACGGACACGAACCACCGGCATCTTGGCAGGTATAACTTCGATGTAGTCAAGAACTTCGGGGCAAACGTAAATTCCACAAATGACACCACAGTGGAGATCCGGCATAGAATCGTCCTTGGCAACCGCTGCTACTTCGGCTTGTCCAAACAACTGGGGTCAAAACTCCTCACTCGAAAGACCAAAGTCATGCTTTACAAAACGCTCTTACTGCCAGTCTTGCTGTACGGAGCCGAAAGCTGGACGATAAGCAGGACAGCGAAACTGATTTTGGGTTCCTTCGAGAGAAAGATTCTGCGCCCGATATTTGGTCCTGTCTGTGAGGAAGGTGAATGGGGAAGAAGACACAACCGCGAACTCTACGAGCTGTACAAAGATGTGGATGTAGTCCGGAAGGCAAAGATCCGTCGACTACACTGGCTCGGCCACATCGAGTACATGGACATCAACGCTCCAGCTAAGAGGGTCTTCGACTCCGAGCCTCCTGGTTCGAGGAGAAGAGGAAGACCGAACCTCCGGTATAAAGACCAAGTAATCGCGGATGTAAGACACCTTGACCTTGATAACTGGAAGCAGCGTGCTCGGGACCGTCAAGGATGGAAGGCAGCTATAGCACAAGCTCAGATCCTCCATTAATCGCTGGCCTGATAAGTAAGTAAGTAAGTCAAGAACTTCATCTACTTAGGCTCCGCAGTGACATGCAGCAACGACATCAGCTCGTGCCAACCGCTGTTTCTTTGGGCTCGGAGCCCTCTCTCGGAATTCCAAGGTGATCATATACAAGACCCTTATTATACCGGTCCTGCTTTATGGCGCAAAGACATGGCTTTATCGAAAGCGGATGAGGATGCCTTATTGTTCTCCAGCTTTTGAATAGCTGTGCCGACTTCTTCGATGCTGGGTGGGGGGACTACTTCAACGGCTGGACTTGGGATTTCCTCAGTCTGTACCACAATCTCTTGGTCATGCTCTTTAAGCAGCTAATGGAAATGGCGCTTAAGTACATCTACTATTCCTTGCGGGTCGGTGACAAGATTACCCTCGAAGTTTCGAAGAGCCTCGTTGCCTTTCTTGAAGCTTCCTGCAAGGCAAAACCTACATTTTATGCTTGTCCCTAAACTCCTCGATATCCTTGGGCGACGAGACCGCGAAGATTTTTTTCCTAAGACGCGGCGGTTTTTTCTACTCCCTTCTTCTGGCTCGGTACTCTTCTCGTGCTGCGCTGGTTCTTCGTTGTAGCGCCTTTTGGCACGCCTCGTCGATTGCTGCCTATTTCCATTCACACTTGCCATCATACCACGGGTTTCTTGTCGGGGGTGGTGGTAGCCTGAGGTAGTCTCGGCTGCTTCCTGAATGGCTAAGCGGCAATGCAGCCACATATTTTTGACATTTGTTCTCGACGTAGGCATACCGGATAGCCTTTCGCTCAGTTGCTCCCTGTAGACTTTGCTAAGCGCCGGTGTGCTCAGGCGTCCAATGTCGAACCTTCTCATGGTGGGCTGGTGCAGCTTTTTGAAATTGAACATCGCAAATTCAGGTTGTTTGACGAGTGTGTTGCGTCAATGAGCACATGGTCGATTTGGTTAGCTTTTCGCTTGCGGGGAAATCTTGTGCATTACGAGCTGTCGCAAAGTCCATGAGTTGGAAGCCGTTATCCGTTGTGTATCGTTAAGACTGTGCTTTCCGATCACTCCGCCAAAGGTATTCTCCTTAACGATATTCAGATTGAAGTCCCCGAATTCGATTTTGACATCGTACTCCGGACAAGCCCTGTAGGCGTTGTCCAAGGGAGGGGTGTGTGCACATATGAGGCTGATGTTGGCTTAAAGTCAATGACCTTCGAACTTAATCGCTTTCCCACGACAAATCCGCACCCCGACATGTGCGTATTTCCTGGATTGTAATAATATCCGCCTTGTACTGCGCGAGGATTCCTTCCAGTTCAAGAGCAGCTCCAGTAGTGTACAGAGTTCTGACATTTCAGGAGCATACTCGCAAATCGTGGTTCTTTTTCGGGCCATGTCGCCTTCGAGTGTCCGTATATGAATCCAAAGTATTTTGCTCTTTCATAAATTGTCATTTTTTACAAGTGCGGGTTGTTGGCCCGCCGCATAACCGCAACCGTATTGTAGCGCCCTCTTGCCTAGGGCGAAAGCTGCATACATTTGTTCATCTCACAACGGTTGTTGTAGAAGCTATCCAAAGGATGCCGCAAGGATGCTATATGTCAGCTTAGCCCAGGCATTGAAACAAGGATCGTTGCTAGCATCTCGCCATGTCCGAGGCCATGCCCTCCCAAATATGTACATACACCGGGCATATACTGGATCATATAAAAAATTTCCGTAGATTTTTGTCGCTAGATGGTGTCGATGACCATATATTGAGTAGCACAAGACCCGTTCTGTCAAGTGAACGCGAGCTTGAAAAAGCTCTATTAATGTGAAAATGAGTGAAGTATCTAAAGAAATACGCTATGAGATTCATTTTTATTATAAAAAAAGGTAAAAACGCTGTGAAAGCATGCCGAAAAATGTTTGAAGTGTACGGCCAGAATGCAGTGAGAGAACGTCGTACCTAGGAGTACTTTGCTCAACTTCTTTCCGGAAATGTCGATGTCAAAAATGTATCGCGCTCTAGTCGGCTAATCACTGAAAAAGTCGATAAAACTTCGCAGCTGATGGAGCAGGAGTGGCACGCAAACCGTCATGGGAAAACGAAGGCACTAAACGTGAATCCTGTGACAGTTTAGCATCCTTTAAAAGAGTCCTTTAAAAGAAGCACGATAATGAATGCAAGGGAATCCGATTGACCGAATTACCGTCAGTGACGGGCTGTTGGAACGTAACGAAATCGAACAATAATCTCTATTAACGACAGGACAATGGGATCACTGTAAGGTCAGCTTCTTCATTTCCATGTATGACCCCAAAACAAGACTGGGCATATCTACACTCATTCATTAGTCATTGCATTTAATACTCCATCACCTCTTCCAAATAAAATCTACTACCTCCGTAAGGTCATGCATTTCTCATAGAAATCAAAAGCTCTTTGTACGACAAGCTCATCGAGAATCCACTTGGAGACCTTGAGCGACGTCTACTTCCATCTGATTGCTTTATCAAACAGTTAAAAAGCACTATCTCCATGTCCTTCCTCGCTATTAATTGCTCTCAAGAACTAATTGTATACCATCACCTCCCTCCCGCCACCCTCGTCATCCTGTTTCACCCACAATCTTTTGTTGTCGAGGTTTTATAGAAACAACCAAAGGAAATCCCGAAATGCAGATAAGTGCGACAACCATTAACGATCCGAATCGTATCGCAAATTTTTACTCGTCGTGTCTAAGACAAACGAGGCGCTTGAGACATACGAAGCGCCTGAACCGAATACGAACGACCGCGAGAGCCCGACGACGCGAGCCATAAATCACGATATATTATTGCATTGCGACAGGTTAACAACTGCTAGCACTTAAACCACTCAAGGAAATATTTTTTATTGAAAATATCCAACGACGACCCGATTGCGACTCATAATGTTGATTGCTGCCGCTTAAGGAGACTGCAATCGGGAGTCGTCCGAGCTGCATTCGGACTGTGATATGTGTGCTATACGTACTCGTATGTGATACATGCGGGTGTGTTGCCGCGGGAGGGCGGTCTTGATTCGAAGAAAAAAATGCAATATGACTGCCGCGCTATTCCGGTTGCAGTTAAATCATAATGAATGCCATAAAGCTTGGTTTGGTTTATTTCCCCCTAAGGAAGGTGGCGAGAAGGTGAGACTCGCGGATTGGCGCCCAGGTACACGGATAGTGATGAAGGTGGATGGTGTAAGCAGTAGCGATAGCGGTAGCTGAGAGAATAAAGAAATTCCCACTATCGCGGTACCACTCAGTAATGAGTGATGAGTGGTTAGAAGGTTGTAATGTTTATGGCTTTGGTGGAGTGTTGAGAAAAGTTTTCCGTTGACGGGGCAATCATTTTGTTGCGCAGTAGAGGGAGGCATTTATTTGACAGTATACTTATTGGCTACTTATTGATGGCGTAATAATAAAAGAGCAGTATCGCTGGGTGAATCGCTATTTATTTTTTGACTAGAAAGTCTGTGAGGGAGCATTCATTTTCTTCAGCGATGAAGTTCATTTTAAAGTCGGTGAATTCTGCTTTGAATGCCATGAAGGACCAGAGCCAATCTTCTCTCAATCACCCATGTTGTGTGTGATTTATTTTTCACACAGGTTAAAGGGAACTACAATTCAATGCTGACTCTGCCCCTCGGCGTTCTCGGTGAAGTCGGCGAAGTCGCTGAAGTCGATGAATACAATGAGGTTAGGTTAGGTTAGTTGGGTGCCCTATTGACATGATGTCACAGTCCACTTAGACTTCTAAGAGTCCATTGTGCCCATTTTGAAAACTAGCCCGAGGGGAACCTGTTAGTTACCCGCTGAGCTGAACCATCCACATTCAATTAAGAACCCTAGCAGTTTGTTCAGCTTAATGTCTCTTGCCTCCTCTAAACCCGAAAAGAAATAGTTCCCGAGATACGTACATCTTTTTCGGGCCTGTGCAGGGCATTCACACAGTAGGTGACGAATGGATTCTATTTCCTCTTCGTCCCTACAGCTTCTGCAAAAATCGTTGTAGGGCTGGCCTAGTCTAGCTGCATGATATGATATCATGCAGTGCCCAGTGAAGGCACCGACTACCAGTCGTATATTCCCTCTACCAAGATTTAACAGATTTTCCGTCCTTTTTTCGTCATAGACAGGCCATGTTAGCCTTGCCGTAGCGCATGTATCTAATTGACACCATCGCTTGCTGGCCTTTCCTAGTAGTTCCACCCCTATTTCTCTAAATAGTGTGCTGAGTGGCGTTCTAGCCTCAGTTCTGATCTGCGAAGTGTCTACGCCTGATCCCAATCTGGCTAGTTCGTCCGCCTTCTCATTTCCGGAAATATTCACATGCCCTGGTACCCAGCAGATGGTTACCTCATTGACATCCGATATTTCTTCTAGTTTCTCTTTACAGAGTTTTACGAGCTTGGATCTTATCCACGTTGCTTGCAGAGCCTTAATGACTGCCTGACTGTCAACATAGATTTTGATACTCTTACCTTAGAAATTCTCCCTAAGAATCAGATCCGCGCCTTTTTTGATTGCGAAGATCTCAGCCTGGAAGACGCTACAGCCATCATCAAGTCTGTAGGAGTGACACGCTTCCTGAGATTCGAAGTAGACTCCGGCTCCTGTACCGGTATCCGTTTTGGATCCGTCGGTATAGATTGTCAGTTCCTCTTCCGTGTTTACCATACCACTGGCCCATTCCTCCCTGGAGGGAATCCTAATAGAGAATCTCCTCTCACAGCAAGAAAGTGGGGTGGTATAGTCCGTTTCACTTGCGGACCTCAGGATAGCCCATCGATCCAGGATTGATGCGTGGCCATAAGGAGATCTTTTTCAAAGACTGGATTCGTGCATCCTTAGCGCAGCCCTAGCTGCAATGCTTTCGCAATACATGTCTAGTGGTGGAAGGTTTAGCATTGCTTCAAGGGCCGCCGTCTGGACCGCCAGACACCCAGCCCTCTGAGTCCTTGTAAGACTTTGAAGGTTGCATTTCTTCTCAAGTGCTTTCCACCAGACAATTGATCCATAGACTGAAATAGGTCTTACCACCGCGGTGTATAGCCAGTATACCACCTTTGGTCTAAAGCCCCATGTCCTTCCGAAAGCTACCCTGCACGAGTATAGTGCCACGTAAGCTTTTTTGGTTCTTTCATTTATGTTGTCCTTCTAGCTAAGCTTGGAATCTAGAATTATTCCAAGATACCTAGCGGATTTCTTCGGAATCAGGACGATACCATTTATACGTGGATATGTATAATTGGGAATTGATCTTTTTCGTGTGAAGAGGACAATCTCAGTTTTAGTTGGATTTACCCCTAGGCCCCGTTCCTTGACCCAGTTATTCACCAATAGCAGCGCATAACTTAGTCTTTCACTGAGGACCTGAGGAAATTTCCCATGTACCAGGATGGTAATGTCGTCGGCATAGGCCGTGACGTTAAAACCCTGTGTCTCTAGGAGCTTTAGCAATTCGTCGACTACGAGGAGCCACAGGAGAGGCGATAGAACACCCCCCTGTGGTGTGCCACGGCTAACGCTCACCCTTCCATTTGCTCCTCCTATCGACGAGTTTACTATACGAGTACTTAGCATTTGTTCAACCCATCAACAGATTCCCGAATTTATGTGGGCCATCCGTAGGCTGGATATTACTGCCTCGGTACTGACGTTATTGAAGGCACCCTCAACATATAGAAAGGCCCCCAGGGCATATTCCTAAGCATTGAGTGCCTTTTCTATCGTATAGGCCACCCTGTGAAGAGCGGTATCTACGGATCTACCCTTTATGTATGCGTTGTGTGATTGTGATAAGTAGCTATCACCAATCTCAGCTCTTATGTATTTGTCGATTAGTCGTTCCAGTGTTTTCATAAGGAAGGAGGATAGGCTGATAGGTCTATATTCCTTTGCCGTGGCATGGTTGACCTTACCTGACTTGGGTATAAACACCACCCTAACCTCCCTCCATGCTTGTGGGACAATCCATCCTGAGGCACCAGCAGTATATACATACGTTCTAGCCAGGGGATGATAAGTTCCCCTGGTTCTTGCAGCATTTTCGGATATATAACGTCTATTCCTGGCGCCTTGTAGGGTTCGAATGATTTTACCGCCCACAGGATTTTTTCTTTGGTAACGATCTTATCGATTATTTCAGGCCCAGTCTGTTCCCTTACCAGTGTAATTGCCGTCTCGAATGTTCCCGCGTTTACACAGTTAGGGAAGTGACACTTTAGTAGGGCGTCAAGCATGCTTTCGTTTGAGTCTGTCCAGCTACCATCAGATTTCCTGATTGAAGAAACCTGCGTAGGAGCCTTGGCAAGGACCTTTCTCAGACGAGCCGCATCCGTACATGATTCGATAGACCCGCAGAAATTTCTCCACGAGCTTTTTTTTCCGAATCTAATTTCGTTTTTGAGTCGCTTAACATTATCTCTGTAAGTTGACCATTCGATGGAACCCTCTTTAGCGAGGTTCCAACTATGTCTGGAGATACGTAGCCGCTCTGTTATTTTTGCATTCCACCACGGTGGGTGGTTCTTTTTGCTTGGTTTTTTGATGGGGCAAGATCTCTCCAAGGACCGGTTCAGCTTATCGGTTAGGTTCAGTATCATCTTATCGATGTCTTTTGTGGAGTTGGGATTTCCATTCGGAGGCCGAACTAGGGTCTTTCGCAATTCGCTAGTTGAATACAATAAACTTCTGCATCTGATGAAAAATGTGGAGGTTTTAACCATCACCGTCAATTCCCATCACTAGCCTGTGTGACTTTATTAGAAGGACGTTGTTCCAACCGGTCAATTGTTATAGTTTTATTGATATAAACAAACGACTTAAGATATCCGCACGATTGTATGATCTTGGTGTTTTGGACATTTTCCTTGCAAAAACCCCAGTGTAACACTTAATATGCAGCACATTCCATCGTGTTGTTGAAACCACCTATCGTACAAAATGTAAGTTATTATAACTCAAAGGGGGTGCCACTGATATTCACAGTCTAACCAAAGTCCACATCAAACAGTAAGTTTCTCTGGATGCAATGAAGCCATTTGATGCTACAATTTTGTTGACCAAATCATTCAGTCAAAAGTGTATTTTGTTATTCCGAAGGTCAATCAGCGTACGACGACGAACTTGACGATATTGAAGCTTTAGGTCTCACATATATGAATTAGAACATATACAAAAGCATATGCTCATATTGGAGAAATCTTTGGGCGCGACGAACAATCGAGAATGATGAATAGCGGAGCGCGGTTTAATAAAGTAACGGAACATACATACATATGTATATGAACATCCAATGACCGCATTGCAACTTGATATTTTTAACTTCTCAGTGGGAAGTTATTGTAATGGGGCCGAGTTGCGAATTCCAAATTTTGACACATCTCCTCGTTTCAAGGTCGCCGGAACCAAAATCCAAGGTTTTTATAGAGATACGCGTATGTGCGTACGTACGTATGTGCGTATCGGAAATTTAGTCTATATTATCTTGAGAACTAAAGACGATATTAACATAAGATTGTGTTCATTCCACGCGCAATTACACAACTTAGAACTGAGTCGGTTTTCAGCAAAACCGGTCGAGCCGTTTCCTGGCGGCTTGATGCCAACAACACGCGGTGTTTTCAAGCGGCTCTCCATCTACATATGTACTGGCCGCGCCCGATGCTGGTTGACTGCGGTGATCGGACGAGAACCGATACATTACCCATTATTCGACTAAGAATCCTACCGCTGCTAACATCAATAGCTAATGACCTTAAAACATCCCTACAGATCTTCACAAATTGTAGCTAAGAACCATTTCGATCATGTTAGCTTTCATAATGCATCATAATCGGTCCATTCGTTCAGGAGTTATGATGCCACAGACAGACACAGAGACACCTCAAATTCATAACACCCCTCTTTTTGCGTCGGGGGCAAAAAATGAAAAAAATATGATATTAAATGGGTGTTTTCATTTTTCCCACTGGGAAGTTTGTCGTGTGGGCCTTGCGGGTCGCACCTAGACCACATTTTTGAATACTAAACTCTTAAATACTAGGCTTCTCGAATTTCGCCGTTCGGAACCGGCAATAAACTGTAGGTCCCTTTCACCCATGGGAAAATAAAATCACATACAACATGGGTGATTGAGAGAATCTCGGCTTTGGTCCTTCATGGACTGTAACGCCAACATACATGGTTACATACTAGGCAGAACTAGATGTTATGCCCACAAGCTTCTATGCTTCTAGAAACCAAATAGGTAACTGCAAAATTAAGGGATACTCCTTCACTATTGGCAGGAAATCCCGACTCGATTTTTTTTTTGAATTGAAAATACTCCAAAGTATATCCTAGGAGCAGTATAGAGTCCCAGCTGTACAGAAGATGTTTGATTTGGAATGTGCCCAAGATAAATGAATCGTATTAGCAATTTTTTACTATTTTTAGAGGATAGTTTAGTAAGAAAATTTTAGTGGATTTAACGTCGTTTTTACAATTTAAATCAGAGTTGGTGGTATTATTTTGCTGTAACTGAAACCTACACTCTAGTTTGCTAAGTTTTTAGAGGAGGTATTGCAAATCTTGCAGATGAAAGAGATAGACTTAAATTAAATTTGGGTACCTAAGGCCTAAGTGTTTTTTTTTAATGAAAATGCAACTTTATTGTGATAAAATGGTTACAAATGAAGCATACAAAGCACTGCCCATCGCTAGCTTAGATATCAGCTCTAACGAACAAACTGGGCTCTTTTCCAAGGTCAACTTGTCGCTAAAGAAGGTACATATACTTCTTAAATCGATTTTCTATGAAGACAGGTGAAATCCTTGTTTAATAGAGCCAAACGAACTTATAGTTGGACTGATTATAGATCTGTTCTAACGAAATACAACCTTGAATTGAGGAAATCCAAGAGAATGTCTTGGAAGTAACTCTGCGATAACATAGAGTCGCTACCAACTGCGGCCCGATTCTACAAAGTGCTATCCCAGGAGCATACAAATGGACTCGGGCTGGTTGTTTTATTTCCCATTCAATTTATAAATTTACAAAAGGAATATGTCTTCCGACGTCATCATGGAGTTATCCCTTCAATGCTAGATAAAACCTTAAAGCGTTAGAAGAGACCTAAAGGGGTAGACTATGCGAACATGTAAAGGCACAAGCTCAGACACTCCAGCCTCTGTCTGCCAACACCTACTTTAACCTCCACGAGGTAGCTCCTGGATGCCTAGTACCTCAACTATAGATCGGGTAGACCACTTTGTAAGGTTGTTGTGGACGGCAAACTGTTCTACAGAATAGCCTTGGCATTATTCTAGCACCCCTGATAGATCTTTTTAGGTCCTGTTTCAATTTGGGTTCATCCCTCACATCTGGAGAGAAATAAACCTTGTCTTCAGCCCCAATATTGGAAAACCTAGTGTACAACCTTAATTCTATCACACTATCAACCTAAAATGAGAGCACCGTGGCGCAGTGGTTAGTATGTTGGCCTCTGATGCCGATGACACGGGATCGAATCCCGACAACAGTCATGTCATCGAACGTGTTTTTACGGTGCTTCTCATCAGCGGGGTTCTGACAGAACCCCCGGTAGTATAATTGTCATGAAAAGCTTCTCGAAATTCGCCGTTGGGAATCAGCAATAAACAGTAGGTCCCCTTCACCTATGGGAAAATGAAATCACACACAACATGGGTGATTGAGAGGAGCTCGGCTTTGGTCCTTCATGGACTGTCGCCAACATACATACATCAACCACTGCATCCAAACCAATATGCGTACCGCAAAGAACCATCTACTGAGAACGCGCTACATCACTTAGTAATGTTGAAGATAGTTTCACAGGCAAGTAGATCGCAACTTGCGCCTTCCTCGATATTGAGGTGACTTTTGCTAATACTGGCTACAATTCAATAACCACTGCATTATCCCGCAGAGGTGCAGGCTACCCCACTAACCACTAGATTAGAGCGAGGCTGGAAAGCCGTATTATATCAGCTACTTCCAGAGAGGTATCGGTGACAGTATCGGTAGCTGAAGGGTGTCCATAGGGTGGAGTCCTTTCATTCCTTCTCTGGTTAATAGTCATCGGCGACTCACTCTATAAGTTAACCTATCTCGGTTGCGAAGTCATCGAATACGCCGATGACCTATTAGTTATTGTTACAGGCAGATGAGACATTTGCACCTATGTATGCATGCAACTTGCGCTTCAGTATATATCTGACTGGTGTAGCAGAGAGGGTCTATCGATAAACCCACTGCACCTATGTATGTATTTATTAAAAAAGTTTTAGTACGGAGTACAATCTGGCTCCTTCGCTTTTTTTTTTTTTTTTTGTTGTTTGTTGAAGGTTTCTGCTATCCGCCTGGAGCACTCAGACGCAATCACTGGTCCATTGTACTCCGACGGACACCTTACATTACTGTATTTTCTCCGTTTTCCGGAGAAAAATTTGAAGGAGCTTCAGTGATGTAGAGCTAAGGGATTCGGCACACACCACGTCGGCTCCAAGGGTGCGCCACCGTATGCGAGCAAAGGCGGGACAATAACAAAGGAAATGCTCTGCAGTATCATCCTCCTCTTCGCCACATGCAGCACAGGTAGGCTTCTCACTGATGCCGAGCACGTAGAGATGGTTGGCAAAAGTGTAATGGCCCGTGATAACTCCCACAAGCCTTCTGCAGTCGATTCTCCTTAAAGACAGGAGGAAAGCTGCAGATTTTTTGCAGACATCAGGGCATACGCGCTTAGTCATCCTGCAACCCGGACATCCCTCCATCTACGGTTGTGTGTGTTAAATACACAATCGTTAATGTAGGAATTTACCGTGGACACAGGTAGACCTAGAGCGGGTTCAGGTCCTGAGAAGCTCTCCTCTGAACCCATTCTAGCGAGTTCATCAGAGGTCTCATTTCCTGGGATCCCAGAGTGGCCTGGAACCCATACAAGCCTTAATGAATTTAGTCTGCCGACTCTGTTCAAGAAGGACTTGAGTTCAAGCACTAATTTGGAGCTAGTTAAGGGGTTACACACAGCTTTTAGTGCAGCTTGGGTGTCACTACATATGCATATGCTTTCCCCCTTCCACCTGAGCTTCACAACATAGTGCATGGCCTTCGCTTAGACACAGACCTAAGATGTAGCCCATTGGGTCACATATCAGATTTGAGATACTGATGCCAAACCACAAAGCGGCTAACCCTTGCTCAATGTAAAGGGCCTTAGGTGGAACACAGATGAGTCCAAGATGGGTCCTGACGTTGGCGAAGGCTCGAGGGCTCTAGGAATGAGTTCGAGTGTCATTCAGGCCGAATTATACGCCATCCTGACGTGCGTCAGGAAACTGGCAATAGAGGAGTAACCCTTGATAGTCAAGCAACCCTCAAGACGTTGAGTTCGTATAGCACGAACTCAAAGTCCGTTAAGGAATGCCATGATGCGTTACAGGACCTAGCCTAAAGAAATAAGGTAAAACTCTGGTGGGTGCCAGGGCACAAGGGCAATGAAAGGTACATACATATGTGCTAAGCCCTTCTGCGGGTTTTCCAAGTCTAAGATTAACTTTTTCCTGGACAAGTGGGTACAGCGTTCAAGGACTCCGCCAATCGAATAGATTCATACGGCCCCTGAACAAACACTCTATTAATATTCTTAAATTTAGTAGAGTAGATGTCAGAAGACTGGTCAGCTCTTACGGGACACTGTGGTGTCGGATATAATTTCAATAAAATCAACCTCTCGTGTGAAACTGAGTGTCGACTCTGTCTTGAGGACAAAGAAACTGCAGGACACATACTATGTGAGTGTGCTACCCGTCGCCATTTTAGAAAGCGTATCCTTCTCAGTGAAATTATGACTCCTGAGGGGATCATCTCAGCTTCTACAAATGACATTCTCAACTTTATTAAGGAAGTGGAGAATCTCCTCGGCTATTTGGCACAATAGGTCACAGTGCCCCATGCTATTTTAGCACTACCCCCTCAAAAAAAATTATCCAACGTAATGGGATTACACTAGTCAATTATGCAGTTTTTGTTTACTGTCAAAAAGTGACTATTCGTTATGATCTGCAATTTTTTATTCTTCAATAAAAGGATTTTAGCAAAAGATTGTGATGTACGGGATCGCTTAGTTGTAGTATATCTACATTTCCTACGTTAATTCTTGAAGTACTATCATTCAGATTTATATCGAACTCTACCTTGAAGCTTCAGTGAAAAGCATATATCATAACATGGGAATTGAATAGTGCTAATTTGCGAGTTTTTGTCTCATTTCGTCGTAAGATTCAATCTAGTAGCGAATGACACAGAGCTACTTAATCGTCTGTGGTAGCCAGTAGACCACCGTGTTAATTCCCTTTCACCCTGATCGCAGTACCATCTCATAATGAGATCACGACTATTCACTTGAATTACTACATAAAGGCGATGAGCAAAAATAAAAGGAGAACGACCAACTGACTCCTAAACAACTGTACCTGAAACCTGCTAATCTTGTTAATTTATTAACGACAGTGGTAATCGACACATCGTTATCCATTTTTAAACACCTCTAATGAGCCGATCCCGATGACCAGCGGATAAAAATTAAAAATTGATTCCGAGCCGACCTGCAATTATTGTAAACGGTCGCAGTACACTTGATTGAATGAATACGAGCTGAGCATCAATCAGTGCAGATCACTGTGGGGAATCTGAAAATCGGTGCTCAAAAGGCTGGAAATTAATTCAGTATATCAGCGGTATATTCCGCGAAAGCTCATAAAAATCATCACTCGTCTTATAGGTATCATAAATTCCATCTCCAATTAGTTACGTTACCTCCACGCCTCTAGCCAATGACTATATTTACGAGCAACACCAAGATACGCAATACAGTCGGCTAACTTTCATCCGAATCATGTGAACAAGGAAGGCAATTACTATTAAATCTATGCAATGCATCTCTCATCCGATAACCTACATCTCCACTGGTAGCTTTTACTGCCATTGCCTGTGATTTATCTGGCCGCAAATATTTTTAGCGAATCTCCTTTATATCATTCCCCATCTCCGAATCACTCATTAACGCCAGCATATATTACCAGCATCTCAAGCAACAAGCGAGTCCGAAAGGTTGATTATTCCAAATCTAAGCCATCGATACTCATTCTTCCCCCTAAATTGTCACTAAGTGACTCTTTCATTGTCCACAACCATAATTTGCATTCATTAACAAACAAATCAGGAGAAAAAAACAACTCAAAAGTGAAATATAATTTTCATTACCGCTATTGCCGATAGTACGAGTAGGTAATCAAAAATCCAATCGTGAGTCGAAAACAAAGTTGTCAGTGTCACTCCTTGTCACTTGTCATAAGATATTTTGACGAGTCTCCTGTCAGCGGTGCAAATTGTACTTTTGAAACTGGAACTCCCAACGAAATTTAGGTTAATTAGGATAACTGATACGAGCCAGCAACAAGTAAAGGCCAATAAACCATCTAACTCGTCTGGTTAAGAGCACCCGTTCTAGATTGGCGGTTTCGTCGCTTACGTTCTGGACTTGATCGGCACCTCAACCGTCGATCGAGTGGGGAAAAACGGCTAAGAGGAAGGGAAGATTAAGAAATTAATGACTTTTTAGCCGTGAACTGTCGAACTTATCGATAAGAAAGCATACAGCGAATGGCCGGCCATTGATTGCGAGAGCAGACATTTCTCATTTCTCTATCGAGACAATCTGATCGATTGGTTTTGCCTGCCGCTGATGGAAATATGTTTCCGTTTGTTGTCGGAGTTGGCTTTCATGTATCCTCGATACCTCTACAATTGGCTAAATGAGTACAGCTGGTCAACGGGTTCGAATGGTGGATTGTGAAAAGTATCTATGCATACGTGTACGGGTGTGAGCAGTAGGTATGGTATCTTTGTACACATGGGCATGTGGTCAGGTGATGTCATGATTTATTATCGAATTGAAATGAAATTGAATGTAGATTTTGTAATTTATTTGTGAGCGTAATTTCGTTGTTGATTTGTTTTATTTTTTTTTTTGTGTAATGTTTTCGAATGGCGAGTTGGTGAGAAGAGAAATGGTAGTTTGTTCGAGAGGATTAGGAGCATAGGGTGTGGAGACATTGCATTACCGAGTGTGTTGTTGTAGGTGGTAATTAATGATGAATTAATCAAGTATGTATTCGGTCATTTCAAAAAGGACGATCACCTTATGCTTGCCTCCTACATTGTCAACCGTCTGACCTCATTCAGTTGCCAATGTTACAATACACACAATAAGTAATCTGCTTATTGCTGCGTATTGAATTGAATAGGAATGATCTGTTGATTGACATCAATCAATATCAGAGTTTTGGAGTCTTTTTATTAAAACTGTATTCAGAGCAAAAAGAGTCTGAGTCGAAACAATCTGTATAATTAGCGGAAATCAAACCATCGTACCTCTCAAGTAAATATTTTACACAAGGAAAATGAAAATATACGTCAATCAAATGCATGACGTTAATCGATGAGTGTAAAAGGCATTTGTTGACACCATGAAAAAGTATGCCATAGTACGCACTTAACAAATAACGCAATAACCTGTATAACCGCCCTTAATGGTAAAAGGCTAACAAGGCTTTATAGGAGTGGCATCTGCCGACGAGTAATGGTCCGCTAAAAAAAGCGAGTAAGAACCTCTGCAGCCAAACACCTTGCAGCTCTGTTAGCCAGGGAAGAGGACGAACGGCGAGTATCCTGCGCCACAAAACAGGATTAATGCCGGTTGTGCTATGTTCTAGCAAACCGTAACCGGAAAACCCCAGAGTGCTCAAAAACATGCCTAAGATAAAACGGATTAATGTTGACCACCCTTGCAAGAGACGAAAAACGACAGTGATTTTTGACTCTGTACGTGGAATGTTAGGTAAACAATTTGCAGACGCCCTGGACCGATATAAAGCAGACTTAGCCGCTATCCAGGAAATGCGATAGAATGGACCGGGTATAAAGTAGATGAAAAACTGCGATATTTACTACGGCGACTGCTATAGGGAGAGAGAACAGCGATTATTCGGATGTGGATTTGTTGTTTGAGGTGGACTAAGGCAAAAAGTCATAAGCTTTCGGCATGTGAGCGAACGTCTCATAACGATACGTATCAATGCCACATTTTCTAATATCAGCCTGATTTGCGTCCATACCCTCACGGAAGACAAGTATGACGCCCCTATAGATGAGTTCTACGATCTCTTAGACAGAACGTATGCCCAATGCTTCAGCTATGACATCAAAATTAACTTCGAAGAGTAAGGAAAGCGTATTTGAACGAGTCATCGGCAAACACAGCCTACACGAAACCACATCCGATAACGAACACAGGCTGATTGATCTTGCTATTGAGCAAAATGTCCTCTTAGCCAGTAGGCGCTTCCCGCAACTCGAAATACACAAAGGTATTTGGCAGGCGCCAGATTAATCAATCACTAACCAGATTGATCACATCGCGATCGACGTCAGACATTCCTCCACTTTTCTTGATGTTCGAACTTTCAAGGAGCTAACATCGACTCGGACCAAGATGCGTTTACGGATATCACGAACGCAGCTACGAACACAAAGTTACCGCGTCGGAAAGTTACTATCGGCAGAAACCGCTCCTGCTCTCTCATACACCTCAAGGCTTTACCACAAAGAAACACCTGGTTCAATGAAGAGTGCAGGAGAATTCACACAGAAACGCAGGAAGCATATAAACCCTCGTTGCATAGAAAAAGGGAGGAACATTCGCTTCTCAGGAGAATGAAGAAAAAGCACGAGAAGCGCACGATTGAGGATTCCGAGAGGTGTTACTGTGGGCATGACGTTCGAAGGTTTCATCAACAGATAAAGCGAACATGCCAAGGTTATAAAGCCAGAACGGAAGTCCGTACGGATGAGAACGGACACCTCCTAATAGAATCGTTATCGATACTGAGAATATGGAAAAACTATTTCTGCAGACTGTATAACAGCGATGCTAGTCAACACACCCCCATCAGGCAGAATAATCCATTTTTTAATGACGGAGGTCGCAGAGAATTCAGTCTCACTGACCTCGATGAAGTTAAGATCACCATATCGGAACTCAAGCCGAATAAAGCTGCTGGCCCAGACGGACTATCTGCTGAGCCCTTCAAAGCATCTGGAGATGACTGATTAGGAACATGCTCTAGTTCATCGGTAAGATATATTCCATTGAAATAATTTCAGCACCTATAACCTCACTACTGCCAGAGTAGAAGTATCCCGTGAGGAACGCTTTTAGATTTTCGCTTAAACTTAAACTAAAACATTGAAATCCCACCTGGAAATTCGATTAGGAGTTCTAAGCGAATCAACTGGGATAAATATGAGGCTAACCATTGAGCCGCCCATGACTCCGCTTAAGTAAGTTACACTAAGACGCTCTGGCCCTTCACACCACCACACGTGGACATTGGACTTTGACTGCGCCTACTACAGAGGAAAGGCTCCTTAACATCGCCTATGAGGCCGCCGTTTCGTGAGGATGCCTGAAATCCTTTGTAAATAAGCTTATAGGTCTTTATTAGTGTGGCTTCAGGCCAGGAAGTTCACCATCGACCAATCCTGCTCACTGCGGCAGATCCTGGAAAAAACAATGAATTTCAAGTCCACACTCACCACCTATTTGTCGACTTCAAAGCCACATAGGACAGTGTGATTAGAGACGAGCTTACAACGCCATGTCTACCTTTGATATCAGACTATGTAGAACGACTTTGAAGAACACTCGCTGCTTTATTCGAAAAGGTGCAGGCCTGACCGAAAGTTTTGATGTCAAAAAAGGATTTAGACAGGGCGCTGCGCTGTCTTGATCTTGTATTCTTTAACTGGCCAACACAAGAGGAACAATTTATTTGAAATTCCCACAACTCTTCTCATATGCGAATGACATTAAAGCTGAGGCGAGAAAAATTGGTTTGGTAGTAAATGAGGGCAAAACTAAATATATGCTGTCAACAAAAAAGGACCCACAACATTGACGTCTTGGCCAGATTGTCACAATTGGCAGCTACAATTTCGAAATGGTCAAGGACTTCGTCTACCTTGGCTCGCAGGGACCTCGGACAATGACATCAGTTCCGAAATCAAATGCAGAAGCACTCTTGCCACTCGCCGTTTCCCTAGACTCAGGTGGCGGTTGTGTAATAGAGTCCTCTCCTCTACGACCAAGTTGACTCTATCTAAGAACCTTATCGTCCCGGTTCAGCTGTCCGCCGCAGAAACATTAACACTATCAAAAGCGGATGAGGCAGTCCTTGCTCGTCTCGAGAGAAAGATTTTGCGTATAATTTACAGTACCCTAAACGCAGACGGGGGATGGTGGAAAATATTCAACCACGAACCTTACGGATTGTATAGCGCCAGGCGTCTGCGGACGCCAGAGGAATGAAGAAACAGAGGACGGCCGCACCTAAGGTGGCGCACACAGCTGGAAGAGGACCTCTCGAATGACACTCTGCCTAATTTTTTTCCGTTCTCGTACTAGTACACGTTGTATGGTTGTAACGCATACGGGAAGTCCATCGGGTTGAGATCGAGCCAGGATAAAAGCTATTCTGCCGTTGAAATGAAGTCAAAAATGTTTTTTCGAAGCCAAGCCTTCGTCGTCCTGGCATTGTGACTGGGTGTATAGTATAGAGTTTAGCTGGAAAATTTAGCAGTTTTTTCTCAAATATTTGACAGCCCCCGGTTTGACACAGCCTTCCAACGTAGTTTCTTTTTAAAATCTGGCATTCATTTTTACTCCCACTATCAAGGACGCTGGTTTTTGACGACGAGATGCCTACGATCGATCTAAATTCATATAGAGTGTCAAGACGTTTCTGTGTTTCGTTGCGGATTGGATTTTGCGCCTTCTTTACGTTCTCAGCTGATGTTGCAGTTAGTCGATGTCTGAGGTTAAAACAAGTCGCGAGCAGAATGGATTTAGAAACCGGAAAAGGGGATCAACCGACGAACATTGGTTTTAAACTTCAGCGGGTTGTAATTGTTGCGAAACACAGAGCTTGATAGAGCATTCCACATTTGTATTGTACAGCTAAGGAAAGACTCTGAACGTGAGTCCGAAGACAGGCTGCAGGGTGGACTGATGTACATTTCGAGCTTTGCGGATATTACTAGTGAGGAATTGAAGGGATGGAATGTAACTGGCTAATTCACTGGATCACTTGTTGTGGGAAATATGATAAAACAGAGAAAGAGAGGCAGAAGACATTCCTACAGTGCATAAGTAATAACAATGTTTTCAAAATGTTGCTACACCGATTAGTTTTATCGCACGATTTTCAAATCTATCCAGAATGTACTGGGAGGTATTGGAAATGCCAGGCCAGGTAAGGTTACTGAATACTAGTTTGGGGTGAATAGATCCATTTTTTATTGTGGCCAGATCAGAGGTGAGAGCACCGTGGCGCAGTGGGTAGTGTGTTGGCCTCTGACGCCGATGACACGGGATCGAATCCCGACACAGCCATGTCATCGAACGTGTTTTTCACGGTGTTTCTCCTCAGCGGGGTTCTGACAAAACCCCTTGTAGTAACATTGTCATGAAAAGCTTCTCGAAATTCGCCGTTCGGAACCGGCAATAAACTGTAGGTCCCTTTCACCTATGGGAAAAAAGAAATCACGCACACCATGGGTGATTGAGAGAAGCTCGGCTCAGGTTCTTCATGGACTGTAACGCCAACATATGTACATACATACAGATCAGAGGGGGAAAATAATCGTTTGCATCACTTGAGAAATCTTAAACGCTTCGCAGCGTTTTCAATGATTTTGAATATGTGATCACTCCAACGAAGACTGTCTTTCAGCAAAACAAGTGCCATTCATGGATAGCGTTTGGATCATAGAGTTTCGATTTAAGAACAGAAGACCAGGTACAATAGATCTGTACAGGTTGCAGTGCCTCGTGCTATTTGTTAGCACTAGCCCCTTAATTAAAAAAAAAATGAATAGAAGACAAATTTAAAAAGCTTCTTCGTCGTCGACAGAGAAATAAATTGGATTAGAAGTAACAAGCAGGATATCATTGATAAATATGAAAAAAAAGAGTCGTAGACAAAACAGAGCCTTGTGGTACACCGGCATCCACATTATAGAAAGCATACTTAAAACCGCCCAAAACGACTTGAGTTGGACAACTCGAAAAGTCGTTTCCATTGAAGAAGGGGCTCATCGATACATACAAGCACAACAAAAGAGCTCTGACCAATGCCTTTCAAATGTCAAGTGCTTCGATCTCCCTTTCACCAGAGTTGTTCTGAGATCGATTCCACTTTTCGGTGAGAATACCGTCAAATCATGAGTGGATCTATTCCTACGAAAATCGAGGAATATGATAAGCCGACACTTTATCAGCGTTTCCAAGACCTATGAGTCTGTTGGAAGAGGGTTCACCGTTTTTAGAGACGGACTAGACAAATGCTGTTTTTCATCGACTCGGGAAGAGCTGAGTAGGATAGATAGAAAAGCTTACACGGAGCTTCTATGCTATGTCAGCATAGAAGAATACAACTTCAGAAGTATAGGGGGAATACCACCTAAACCACTGCATTTGTGAATGATTAGATAAAGACAAGATTCTAGCTTAGATATCGCAACTCATGAATTATTGCTGAAATCGATTTATTTACCGAATAAAGTGGTCACTTTGGTCGTGATCGTTTTTATTCATGGTTATGGATCGATGCAAAAACTTGATTGAAGAGTCCTCCCGTCTGTCTTCTTCCTAATTGCACAAGGAGCACAAGAAGCCGTATTTTATCGTTCGGATAGTAGCCCGATTTATTTAACTATTTTTTTCACTCAAAATGTAGTCCCTGCTAGAGCTCTTCCTCTATTAATTGTTGCTCTCAACATGCCCACTTTGGTTTTGACATCTAGCAGTCACTACGTCTAGGGCAGGGTAGGCGTCAGTAAACAGGCACCTAAGTGTCATCGTTTAAATCTACAAGTATATTTATCTCTTATAGTGCTTTCTGGTGTGTAAACATGATACATCGAGCCATAGTATGCCTTATAAGTCTTTTTTCCCTAAACGTCGTCTGCTTTTCAAAACCTCTTTAAGGCACCTAGCATAATATAACGAATTTCTGTTCCATATATCGACCAGGTGTTTCTTCAAGCTCGAATGACTTGTCTGCAGACGTCTGCAAAGCCGGTTAGATAGCCGCAACCAGCATTGGGGGAAAAAAACCTCGAAAACAAGTTGAATATCCCTAACAGCAGATACTCCACTCCACACCATATCTCTCCTCCTTAACACAAATACATATTTATGTCTGCCTTTGCATAGATTACGTGCGAATGAGCTTATCACGGAATTCCCCTAGTTACAGTCTCAGCCCCTCGGTCGCGATGTACGAACAACAACTGCAGATATCAAAAACAAGAAACAAGAAAAGTTGGAAAATTAATTTTACACACATTTACTTATCGCAATGTGTATTCCGCCCGTTGCTCGACGATAAACAGCCCGCATGTGTCAAGACCTCGAATCCATAACACACTATATCGCAACTACAGTTTCATTTCGAGTTAATAAAACTCAACCCAGATACACGACGTGTCTCGGAATAACGCACAGTTCCGCTTAAACCACTTTACCTGTGATAAGCGAAACAAAGGATCAAGCGACGAGGAAGAGGAAGATAAAGAAGCAGCTCCTCCACTTCCGGCAAGTGACATCGCGCCATCGTCATCAGCCGATAGACCACGAGAATCGCTGATTGGAACTGTGGGCTGTCAAACGTGGCTCCTCTGGCACCCACATGCCTGTAATCTCTGTTAGCTGGTGGAATGCTTGGTCGGTTGGTTACTTGGCTTGTATGCAAATTAGCGTTAATTGCTTTTAAAAGCGTATCGCTTTTTGTGTGACAATTTTTTGGGTTGAAACAAAGGCCAGATACGAGCATAAAGCAGCGAAACAACATCGATAAATCAAACGAGCATTTGTCGTCGTATTTTTGAAATCATCCATTTCCTTACATGGTAGCATTCGGAGCACACTTTCGGTGAAATTTGAGAAAAGATCGAAATCGAGAAAAGAAGGAAAACAAAAACGTAAAAGATACTCTACGGCTCGAATGCGATCCAGGAGCTCAATTAAGAGAGCAAACAACACCTCGGCCAACTACCTGTTTTACGATTTTGCTTTGATTCAACCTTTTTTTTTTGTCTCTTTAAGCCGGTGAGCAGGATCTCGCACAGCGACAGATAGGGATACATACGTACACAGATACTAATGGTATGAAAGTGAAGGAGGACCGAAGGGAGGGACAGAGCAATTACTCATTGGACTAATGATAGTTCGCTGGCACGGCGGTGGCGGCCAGGATTGAGTGATGGTGGGTGTGTTTGTTTCGATTATGCGGTGATAGGTTCTGTCAACAGATCGAATTAATGAATGGAATTAGGGGATTATAAAGGACGGTGCTGTGTGCAATGAATTACAAAGTGGTGTTGTGGTAAAAAGAAAGGATGAGGATGAGGAGGTGGAGAATGACAAAAGGAGCAATGATGCACGAGGGCAGTGAATGGGATTTTGTGGTTTCTGTGGTTTTTTGGTGATTTATTGAAAAAATACTCTTCTCCGATGGCTTGTGCTGACAGGATGGATGAATGTCGTTGTTGTTGAGGGACTGAAATCGAAGGACAATAAACATTGTTCCTCCATTGTCAGGAGCAATATTAGCTTCGATCTTGAGCAAATTAATTACTGAGTGTTTCAATAAGTCAATAAGATTTCGCGTCTGACATAAAGATATTGTTAGTCAGAAACATTTTTATTTTTTCATGGTTTCCCCTTTTAACCGTGTGCACTTTTTCCAAGCTCGTTCTCCTTTCTTAAAACACAATACAAGACTCAAATACATACGTTTTGGAAACGAAAAAGAGCTTTTTTCTTTAGTCATGTACTTCCTACAGTCATAGAAGCAACAATTGGGTTTACTCTTCAGTGCCAAATAACCCTGATAGATAAAATCTTAATTTATTTCAATCTGCTCCAACATTTTGTTATTTAAAACTAAAAAAGCGAATTACCGAATAATACTGCTCTTTCTATAGCGTGATTAACACCTGATACATGGCTAAAGTCTCGAACAATCAGGAGTCTTCTCCTTTGTTACCCCTACGTCTGTATAAGAGTATACTCAGTACATAAGAAGTATTTACTTAACCTAGACTATAAGTAGCTCTTAAGTTTAAGAATTCGCTCTCTCTTACTTTGACCGGCAATCAATCAATAAAGTCGTTACTTCACCATAACCGCGTGTTTGACTTAACATCCTCCTTTTCGTATAAGCTGATATGAGAAGAATGGGAAAGCGTGCTCTCGAAGAGCTTATTATTCTGCCACAGATAGTAGTTTTGAAGGATTGAAGTGCTTTCATTTGTCAAATTTGTTGAGTAAATTAATGAATTTTCGGCTGCTGATTCGTTTAGGATGGTGCAGAAAGTCATTGGTGATGCAACTTTGTTAGAATAAAATGATTACAAGTGGTATAAAGAGTTCCAAAAAGGCCGAGAGCATGTAGAAGCTACTCTTGTAGCTCAAGTCCAAAAAATCAAAAACTTCGTCCTGGCAAAGCGTCGATTAACAATTAGAGATCTTCCTAATGATAATAGCATTTCAAGAGGATCAATTAATACCATTTTAAAGGATGAGTTCGGCCACAGACACGTCAAATCTCGACATGGTCCGCAGAGATGCTATTTGGAATGCCTTGGAGAACATTATCATCGACCTCGTACGCGAATTGTACCGAGAGGCTCCATGCACGGTGCACTTCAAGGCCTTCATCAACACCAGAGGAGTGAGACAAGGATGTGGTATATCCCCTTGCTTTTCATCGCTGTCCCCTATCCTGTCTTCATGCGCTCCAAGTCGGAAGCTCCCAATGGAATCCAGACGCAGATGACATCTGTCATGCAGCAGAAATTGAACGCGCTCAACATTAATGCTTTCAAAGCTGGACGCAGAATTAACATCGCCAAAACGAAGCTAAGAAAGAAAGAAAAAACGAAGCTAATGAGAATCGGCACGAGATGATGATGATGATGATGAGACAATCCTCTCTCTCAACGGGATACCGATCCAAGATGTTGACAAGTCCTGCTTCCTCGGCAGCATGCTTTGCAAAGACCGGGGTTCAAACCTCGACGTCCCGACATATATCAACAAGGCGCGCTCGGCCTTGTTATTTCTTCCTCTCTAAAACTCCGGATCTTAAACTCCAATGTCAAATCCGTCCTCCTCTATGGCTGTGAGATGTGGAAGACCACTTGTCAATGAAACTTACTTATCAGGCCAGCGATCCATGGAGGATCTGAGCCTGAGCTATAGCTGCCTATAGCTTGGTCTTTATACCGGAGGTTCGGTCTTCCTTTTCTTCTCGAACCAGGGGGCTTGGAGTCGAAGACCATCTTAGCTGGAGCGTTGATGTCCATGCGCTCGATGTGGCCGAGCCAGTGTAGTCGACGGATCTTTGCCTTCCGGACTACATCCACATCTTGGAACAGCTCGTAGAGTTCGCGGTTGTGTCTTCTTCTCCATTCACCTTCCTCGCAGACAGGGCCATTGAAAGCTACAGGTATGTACCAACAAATGCCTGAAGAGGACTTTTAAGATCTTTTGGCCGGAATGAATCACGAACGAGGACCTGCTACAGAGAGCTTCCAACTACCATTGGCGACCATTCCGACGGTTCCAAAAGGAATACCGGTACAGTAGCCGGGGTCTATTTCGAATCTCGTAAAGCTAATCACTCCTATGGACTTTATGATGACTGCAGCATTTTCCATGCTGAGGTGTTCGCAACTGCACAGGCTGTGGACCTGATGAACCTATGAACCTCTCAGGCAATCTACATATGTTGACAGCCAGGCAGCCCTCAAGACTGTGCAGGCAACATGGATAAGATTCAAGATCGTTAAACTCTGTAAAGAAAGGCAAGGGGAGATATAAAATGTCAATAAAGTGACCGGCTGCTGGGTACTGAGTCATATGAATATTTCCGGAAATAGAAAGGTGGTCGAGATAGATGTATTAGGATCAGGCGCAAACTCCACGCAGATCACAACTGAAGCTAAAGTGCCGTTCAGTACACTTTTCAGAGAAATAGAGGCGGAGATGGTATCAATTAGATACATGCACAACGGCAAAATCGACATGGCCTGGCTATGATAAGAAAAAGACAGAAAGTTTGCTAAAGCTTAGTTGTGGAAATATTCGATTGACAGTCGGTGCTCTCACCGGGCACTGCATGATATCTTACATGCAGCCAGACTGGGCCAGTCCCACAATGACTCCTGTAAAAGCTGCAGGGTCTAACAGGAAATCGAATCCATTCGTCCCCTATTGTGCGAATGCTCGGCACTAGCCCAAAAAAGGAACATATTCCTCGGAAGTCCCTTCCTCTCGGGACCAGAAGAGTTACTTACCATTGGGCTAAACAGACTACTGGGATTCTGTATCTAGGTGGTTCAGCTCAACGGGTAGCTTAGGTTTCTACGGGATAGACGTTAGCACAATAGACTCCTCGTAGTCTAAGTGAGCCTTGACTTCTCGACAATAGAGCACCCATTTACCTAACCTAACCTAAGGGAGAGACATATAAGCTACCAGTGAAAATTCTTTTCAGTGTAGAAAGCAGCTGTCTGGTAGGTAAGGTTAGGTACAACCGTACAAGTGGTTGGCATGAGCCACACGTAGGCCGAGGTCGACCCATTGTGATACCACATGGATCAATTTACCCTGAGCCGCTACCTGAGAAACAACCGGTGCTTCTGATGAAGCGATGGAATTGGGCTATTTTTAGGTTTGTGCGCCGAGGTAGATCCTCCTGCGGTTCGCAAAAGAGGGGCAGAAGGTGATGTATTGATTCCTCTTCCACCTCGTCCATGCAGCCGTAGCAAAAGTCATTGGAGTGCAGCCCTAGTCTGGCGGTGTGTTTTCCAATGATGCAGTGACCTGTAATGACACCCATTAGAGTGCTCAAAGTAGCCCTTTTGGTTACTACTAGGTCCCTTGTTCGTCCTAGGTTTAACTTAGGCCAAATATGTTTAGTGATAATGCCGATATTACTTCCATTCCATTGGAGGTTGGTCGCCTCTATGGTTTGAAGTTTTATCATGTGCTTTACCGTACTGAGTGTGCTTGACCCTAACTTTGCGAGTTCGTCGGCCGCGCAGTTTCCTGGAATATCCCTATGCCCAGCAACCCATTTATCTAGAGATAGGCGACAGTTTCTCACCCAGCATCGAAGAAGTCGGCACAGCTATTCAGAAGCTGAAGAATAACAAGGCCGCAGGCTCAGATGGCTTGCCATCAGAGCTCTTCAAAGCTGGCGGCGATGTTCTGGTAGGGCGCATGCACCAGATCATTGCAGAATTTGGGAAGATGAAAGCATGCCCGACGACTGGAATACCAGCTCTATTTGCCCCATCCACAAAAACCACAACGAGCTGCTCGTGTGGTGTGCACTATCCAACGAGCAATTTTTAAACGCACGCGCTCATGAGTAATTGGCTGTAAGCACTTTCATTTCCGCTCACGAACACGAGTGTATGCATTTATAGAAACTCACCCCTGTGCGCACTTCATTTGTTCGTTAAAGAGAACGCACACTTATGTGCACTCTGTAGGGTGGGTTCTGTCTAACGCAAATGTGGAGTGCGCACATGGGGTGAGTTTCCATAAATGAACACACTCGTGTTCGGGACCTAAAATGAGTTGATTTACTGTTCGGGAGTTGTTTGCAGAATGAACGATAATATTCAAAAATAATTTACATATTTACTTTTACATAGAAGTTTATCAAGATATTCTTGTTAGTCACTCTTTCTGACTGTGGGGTTGTGTACATACATACATCCCAGGAACGTCTATCATAGTTGTGAACTTTCGCTTACTCTTGCGCCTGAATTTCGAGTTATCCCCTTCCCCCAGACGTCATGGTCGACTATCAAAAAACAGGTCCAACTTATTGCAGTTGATCGTAAGGCATGCGTCCTTCCACAGTTTACCAACATAGAAAATAACTTTGAATTCTTTGTGAAGGAATGCTGTTAGCTCACATATTTATCCAGACTACTCCGATTGCAAGAACGAAAAAAGTCTTTGACGACAAGTTCCTTAAACCTCTAACCACCCCAAAACAGCAGCCGAATTAAAATCTTAATAAATCCCATCTCCAGTCGAATACAAAATTGTCACAATTCCGTGTCACATCAACATATGAATCACCCGTCCATCCATTCCATCCTTTCGCATCTCTAAATTCCATTCCTACACCTTGGCGGTCGTCTTTTTCATCGCCACATCAAAGCAATCCGCCATCCTGGGGATCAATAACAAACACCCATTCCAAACGAGGCGCAACCAAAAGGCGCTCCGAATGACCGGCATGAAAACGAAGAAGAAAAGCCAACAACAACAATGCCAAGAAGATGCTCCAAATCAAACACCAGGTAGACGGCAAACCGACAAGCGAACCAAAACTACCATTTAGCCACACTTTTCTGCTTTCAACCATCACATCCATCCATGGACCATCCTCAGATCCTGATTCATGCCATAGTCTTCTCGATCGGCCGAGAGCTAATTGATTTTTTATTAACCATTCGACCTTTTTTCAACCTTCGTTTTATGCCACTCTTTACCTTTTAATGTGTCACTCGCCAATGCCATCCGTATCCACCGTGCCGCCTCGAAATCCAAATGCACGTGGTGACATTGCTGCATTAAATATTGCCGAGCGACGAACGAAGACATGGCATAATGGAGTGGTAGGAGTCAGGAATGTCCGATATTGGAATGTTGGCGCACAAAGGAGAACAACAAGAAAAAAATAAGTGGAAACACTCGGCTAATGGCACGCAGCGAGTGACCGGAAACTTGTCGCCAAATAGTTACCCAATAACGCTTCAATGCGTTTCACGTCATGCCCTTAATTAAGTGCTCCTACCTACCCTTCACACCCTTACTGAAACAAGGGACGAGCAAAAAATTACTAAAAAAAGTGAAAAAGAACAACTGCGCGGCATGTGGCCAACATCGTACTATTACCTGTACTACATCTGAGCAGAAACAACACCATTCGGACAGGTAGAGGAAGTCGAGTTGCATCAGTTTGGTACCGAACGTCCCTTTTGTTTCGGTTGAGATTTATGACGCAATTGAAACTAAATGACCTGCCGGATTGTCGTAAATTATTGGCGCTTACCGGTAAGGTAAGTGATTCCCGATGGTTATGAGTTTATTGCGTACGGTTTGTGGCGCAAAAACAAATCCATTGTTGCATCGCCGGGGCTGTCTGGGAGGATCTATTCATTCATTGTGGAAATTGGCGCCAGCCTTAATGGCACTTTTTTCAATGAGATACTTTGAAAAAGGGAACAAACATGACCGTCGAGCTAGAACGAATGCTTCCGGGTAATGACGTGGATTTCTATTTTCACATCATAATCAAGTGTAACCCGCTCAGGGTGATAAGATGCCCTAACCTATGTACGCACTTGCATGAGTACTGGATACCATATCATAACTTTCCGATAGTACATAGTGAGCCTTATCGACTCGGTTATATTTCTGGACATGTTTATCCGAAACGGAAGCTGCACAACTACGAATGGAGACGTTGTTTTGAAGTTGAAATGTTAATCTTAACTGATGTGGATGTTAACAACTGTAGCACGCGCCCGAGTTACTATTGGAGGGGAGATACATACGAGTACATACAATGTAATCACAAAGTTGAATAGTCGAGGTTCGTTATCGCAGTTTGGATGATTGTTTTTGCTCTTAGTTGCGGTTTTTACGGTTTTCTCCTCTGTTTGGGCTTGGAATGTATGGTATACAATGTGCATGGCATTGAAATCTACGGACCAAAAGCTTCATATTAGAAACAACAGAGATTAAGTAACTTATCAGACTTAGCGAGGTAGTGGCTCAAAAAATTTAAATTTATACGACATAGTCTAAGTGTAGCAGGGCTTAAGTGATGCAGGGTGATGTAAAGATTTGCCAACTTCTCCAGCCACAGAGAAAATGTATATGTCGACGATACTGCCACGAAACTTCTTGTAAATTACCCTGCATCCCTAAAGAGGTTCAAAAGTAGACGGCAGAATTTTTCCAAGGAATGCGACATAAAAATCTCTACTGGACAACGATAAGTAAGGGGGTTGTCCTAATGTACATTAGCGCTACACCGTTAAACAACGCGTCAAATTATTTAAATTTATTATGAAATTTCGTATTCAAAACTGCAGCCGCAATAATTGCTTAACCAAGAAAACAGTGCAACGAATAATTGTGAAATTTGAGGAAAGCTTTTCACTTGCTGATCAGCAGTCAGACAGTCAGGTTGCTTTTGCTTCCCAAAAAAGTGGCTTGAGACACAAACCTCCCGATTACTCTGGGAATTTTGCTTAGACCTAAGCATGCATCGTTATAAGATCCAGTTGATACAATATCAAGTTCACGTTCACCAAGCCTTTCATACGTTTTCTAGTCAGCCTCTCGAGTAGTAGGAAACATATACAAATTTTGTCGAAAAAGTCATCATGATTAAACTTTCTGGGAGGCTAAATTGATGTTATAGAAAGGAAGCTCCCAGAATATGCTATTTTCATTGGAGACAATTAAGAGCGGCTGCCAAGTTCGTGCAATTTGACGTGTGTATGCTACTTTTCTACTGAGTGAGAGGCTCTCCGGTATGCCAACGTCGAGCACAAATGTCAACAATATGTAGCTGCATTGCCGCTCAGCCATTCAGGATGTAGCCGAGAACACGTTAGGTTACCTACCACCCCCGAAAATAAGTCCATGGTATGATGTCGAATGTAAGCAAAAAAAGGCAGCAACCGACGTGGCGTAGCAAAAGGCGCTGCAGCGAAAAACCAGCACAGCGCGAGAGGAGTACCGAGTCAGAAAAAGGGAGGGGAAAAAACTGCTGCGACTAAGCAAAAGAATTTTCGCGGCCTCCCAGCTCAAGGATATCGAGGAGTCTAGGGACAAGCATAAAATACGGGCCTTTTAAAGGACCGCTAAAAGCCTTGCATGAGGCTTTAAGAAAGGCACCCATGCTCGTGGAAATTACGAGGTTAATCTTGCCATCGACCCGCAGGGAATAGTGGATGTATTGAAGCAGTATTTCCAGCAGGTGCTTAACGAGCATGACTAAGAGAGAGTGGTAGGGACTGAGGAAATCCCAACTCCAGTCGCTGAAGTAGTCCTCCCACCCAACATCGAAGAAGTCGGCACAGCTATTCACACAGCTGGCGGCGATGTTGTGGTAGGGACCATGCATCAGATCATCTGTAGGCTTTTTGGAAGGTGAAAACATGCCCGAAAACTGGAATATCAGCTCTACGAGTATTTGTTCCATCTAAAAAAGAGGCGATCCTATCTCTTGCAAGACCTATAGAGGTATACCCTCGCCCATTGTCGCAAACAATATCCTGTCCAGCGTGTTGTGTGAACGTCTAAAGCCGCTTTGCACCTCACTAATTGTCAGCTACTAGTGCGGCTTCCGGCCCAGCGAATCGACTATCGACCACATTTTTACTCTTCGAACTGCACCATGCAGTTCGGTTCTAGGAGATGCGCTGTCGTGCGACTTCTTCAGATAGTGCGACGGGTAGGCGTCAACAGTGAAGGCAATATATTCTACAAGTCTGTCCAGCTGCTAGGATGATATTGCGGATGATACTGACATCATCGCGCGGTCTCAGCGTGACGATGTAGAACCCATCACAACAGACGAAATGAATTGAATTTATCTTAAAGTCATCGAGGGTAAGACAAAGTACATGCGGTCAAGCAAAAACCAATCCGTCGCTCCCTACCTGGGACAAAATATAACAGTTGACAGCTACAATTTCGAGGTAGTTAAGGAGTTTGTCCACCTCGGGGTAAACGTAAACTCCACAAACAACACAACAGTGGAGATCTGGCATAGAATCACCACTGGCAACCACTGCTACTTCGGTTTGTCCAAACAACTTGGGTCAAAACTCCTCACTCGAAGAACCAAAGTCATGCTTTACAAAACGCTAATACTGCCAGTCCTGCTGTACGGAGTCGATGGCGGGACGATAGGCAAGACTTCAGAGCTGATTTCGAGTTCTTTCGAACGAATTGTTTTCCTAGTAGCAAGTACATTTTCCTGTATAGGACCGTCCGTTTGTATATGTACGTCTCTGGTAAAGCAGCGAACCAAGTAAGCTTTCTTGTGGAACGCCAGCCTCTAAAACTGGATTATTCGCTCTCGTATTGAACACAAAAGAGTCTATTACACCAGTAGTTTTCCAGAACGTTCTTAATAGCAGATGCAAATTGTACATATGCATTTTCCAGCGGATAGCGTAAAACGCCGTTCTCATCTAGAAAGGTAGCATATCTTCCTTTTCATTGGTGGCGTTACAGCCCATGAAGGGCCAGAGGAAAGCTTATCTCAATCACCAAGGTTGTCTGTCATTTATTTTTTACACCGGTGGAGTCTGGAATCATCTTTTTCTGAATGGTAAAAAAGAATCTCAGTGACTTCGATATTAACAAAACTTAATTCGCCTTCTTTATGTTATGATTGTATTCGTTTGGAATGGAATACTTATACCTTCGGGTTATGTGTTCTTTGCTATAAAAATGCCAATTCTATCGCGTTCTTACTAACTGCCAGTAGGATACCAGCTCTTTAAATTTCAAATCGCTTTCTTGCTTAGGACACGGTTTGTAAATGGGCAGCTTGTCTCTTTGAAACTGAGTCACTATGGAGCGTTTGTGAAAGCAAATTGCGCTTTATGTGTGCAAGATGACTTAAACTTACTTACTTAGGTGGCGCTACAGTCCGTGGTGAACATGGGCCTCAACCAACAAGCGTTTCCAGCTTGTTTCCAGCGCCGCACGCCTAGTTGGTTAAGGTCCCCTTCCACCTGCGTGCGCCACCGTTGATGCGGCCGTCCTCTGCCGCGCCGTCCTTCCGGGGTGGATTCGAAGACTCTTCGGGTCGGAGCTGTATTTTCCATGCGCTCTACATGACCAAGCCACCTTAGACGCTGTATCCGTAGACGTCGTACCAGGCCGATGTCGCTGTACAACCCGTAAAGTTCTTCGTTATATCTTCTCCTCCATACACCGTTTGAACAAACGGGACCGTAGATAGTGCGCAGAATTTTCCTCTCGAAACGATCAAGGGCATCTTCATCCGCTTTTGTTAAGGTCCAAGCCCCTGCGCCGTAAAGGAGGACTGGGATGATTAAAGTCATATATAGTGTCACCTTGGTTTTCCGAGAGAGGGCTCTTCTTCTCAATTGCCTCAGGAACAGCGGTTGGCAAGAGTGATTTTGCGTTTTATCTCAGCGCTGGTGTTGTTGTCGCTGGTCATCAGTGAGCCGAGGTAGACGAATTCCTTGACCACTTCAAAGTTGTATCCGCCCATAGTGACGTTCTGGCCAATACGTCGGTTATCCGTCTCTTTTAGATGAAAGCAGATATTTGGTTTTACCCTCATTAACCTTGCGACCCATCTTAGCCGCTTCTACCTCAATGCTTACAAAGGTCTCATTGACATCTCGCTGTGTCCGTCCAATCACGTCAATGTCGTCGGCGTACGCAAGCAATTGCGTAGACTTGAAATAAATCGTACCTCTTGTGCTGGCCAGTGACTCTTGCACGATGTTGAAAAAGTTGCATGACAGCGCGTCACCTTGCCTAAATCCTTCTTTAACATCAAAGGTCTCGGTTTGCTCATTACTGACCTTAATGGAGCAGCGAGAATTCTCCATTGCCATCCTGCACAGTCGGACGAGTTTGGCAGGGATGTTAAAACTAGACATGGCTTTGTATAGCTCATCTCTATACACGCTGTCATATGCAGCCTTGAAATCGACGAAGTGATGGTGAGTGTCGATTTGGTATTCCTGGACCATCTCCAAGATCTGCCGTAGTGTAATTATTTGGTCTATTGTGGATTTACCTGGCCTGAAACCACACTTATAAGAGCCGATCAGGTTATCCACAAACGGTTTCAGGCGTTCACACAATACGGCAGAGAAGATCTTATATGCGATGTTAAGGAGACTTAACGGCTCATCTCCAGCCGCCTTAAAAAGCTCAGCAGACAGGCCGTCTGCGCCCACGGCTTTATTAGACTTAAGTCTTGATATCGCTCTTTTGACTTCGTCTAGGTCGGGTGGACTGAATTCTGTTACATCGTCGTCCATTACGAATGGCTCGTTCTGCCTGACAGCGGTATCTTGTCTATCGTCGCCGCTATACAGTCTGCAGAAGTGGTCTTTCCAAATCCTCAGCTTCGACTGCGATTCTATTACCAGTTCTCCATTTTTATCCCTGCAGGCCGCCGCTCTGGCTTTCTAGCCATGGCATGTTCGTTTTACCTTATTGTAAAACTTACGGGCGTCATTCCTGCGGAAGCATCTCTCCATCTCCTTGATCTCACGCTTTCCGTGCTCTCTCTTCTTTCTTCCGAAAAGCGTGTGTTCCTCTCTTCTCTTCTGCTCATAGATTTCGCGAGCAGCTCTCGTCCGTGGTTGCAGCATGGCTTTATATGCCTCTTGTTTTGCTGCATGGACTTGTTCGCATTGTTCATCGAACCGGGGGCAGCGTCTCTGACAGCGCTCTGGCAATGAGCCCATTCCTGCTTTATTGTTTGTGTTGCTGTGGGCGGATTTTGAGAAAGCTTGGAGGAGACACTATCGGCAAAGATTCTGGCAGTCTCTTGCGATTGCAGCTTTCCGACGTCAAACTTACGTAGTCCTACTCGACTCCTAAGCATTCTTGATATCCTCATTCGTACCTTGGCTACAACAAGGTAGTGGAGAATACAGGAAGAATGTCTGGCGTCGGTCGCAATGTGATCAATCTGATTGGTGGTCGATTGATCAAAAAACCGCCAGGTACCTTTGTGGATGTTGAGATGGGGGAATCGCGTGCTTGCTACAAGGAGGTTACGCTCCGCTAGGAAATTGATTAGCCTAAGTCCTTTGTCGGATGTGGTGTTATGGAGGCTATGCTTTCCTATGATCGACTCGATTTTTGCATTAAAATCTCCAAGGACCATTTTTGTGTCGTAGCTGGGGCATTGGGCATATGTTCTGTCTAGGAGATCTTTGAGTCGATCGTCCTTTCCTTCCGTTGGGGCGTGATCGCATATTAAGCTAATGTTTCCAAATTTAGCTTTGATGCGGATTGTTATGAGGCATTCGCTTATATCTCGGAAGCCTAAGACTTTTTGTCGGAGTCTTCCTCGAATAACGAATCCGCACCTGAATAGGCGGTGATTGTTCTCCTTGTAGCAGTTCCCGTAGTAGATGTCGCAGTTTTTCATCCGTTTTTTTCCTGGTCCATCCCATCGCACTTCTTGGAGTGCAGTTATATCTGCACTTAAGATGACTTAAAGCTACTATAAAAATTAAGGCCACAGAATGCCAATTAGAAGATTGACTTCGTAAAGCAGGCAAATGAGTCTTTGTCAGCGCTCACCAGCATATTGTCTTCAGATTAAGTTCATTTTCTTCTTAACGGAACGTATGTACATTGTTCATATTCGGAACTACGAATCCGAAACGCAAGCAATAGAGACCTCTTTATACTCCCTACTAAATTTTCAACATTATGTGGAAATGTTAGACGAATTCCTGGTGCCTGAACTGCAAAACTTTCCGGGTATAACTAAATAATATGATTCCAGCAGGATAGAGCATTCACGTTCAAAAAGTTCGCATCGATAGCGTCGTTAAGGCCATATGATGAAGTCAAGTTTAGGATAAGTCGGTACTTGGGGCTCTTTGATCAGCTAACTTTCTGTATATTATAACTCTAGCTTACTTTGTAGGGGGAGGGAGCGAGCAAACAGAGCAAAGAAGTCGAGCACGTTTAAAATGGCAAACGCAAGCTTCAATCTCTGTCCCTGTTCAATTCAAGTTGGCACAGAGCCTCCGCCTATCCTCCCTTGGATAGTTGGCCTGGCGCCCGCCAGGGAGTGAACCAATGTGTCCAGGGGCCTGACCCCTTGTTCCTGGGGACAGAGGAACCTGGCCATCAGGTTGGGAGTTGTGCTTATGGGTAACACGGGCTACTCGACTTCCTGACGGACCGCAATATCCTTCTGGCCAAGGCACGAATGAAAATATCAAGGATGCCACGGAGTCGAGCTGGACAACTAAAATTTGACGACGGAAAGCTACAATCGCAGGAAGACCTTTGACCTAGGACCTTTGCCGATCGAGCCCCTCAAACTCTCGCAAACTCAAATGACACCGGAACAATCCATAGAACAACAGTGCAGTGCATTGCCAGCGTGCCATCAGAGACGCTGCCTCAAATTTGTTTGGTTTCAAGCCACCGTCAGTTAGAAACACCTGGTTTGATGGGCAATGCGGCCGACCTCATGTAGCAAAGCAAAACGTATGCAAAGCCATGCTACATAGACGAACGAGAGCCGCTCTTGAAAATTATGAGCAGAAACGGAGAGAAAAATACACGCTTTTACGGAAGAAAAAAACAACATGAAAAGCGTGAGATCGAGGAGATGGAGAGATGCTATCACAGGAATAATGCTCGCAAGTTTTGCGAAAAGTGAAACGAACATGACAGGGCTATAAGGCCAGAGTTGAAGCCTGTAGGGATGAAGATGGACAACTAGTAGTAGCGTCATAGTCGATACCAAGAATATGGAATGAACACTTCTGTAGACTGTATGACGGGGATGAAAGATCTAATACCGCTGTCAGGCACAATGATCCAATCGCAACGGACAAAGATGCAAGAGAATTTCGTTCACCCGACCCAGATGAAATTAAGCTAGCAATTTCAAAGCTCGGGAGTAAAAAAGCCGGGGGCGCAGACGGGCTGAATGCATCAGCTCAACTATAAAATATGGTCGGAGGAAAGCATGCCCGACGAATAGAATCTCAGCATCGTTTGCCCAGTCCAAAAGAAGGGAGACCCCTATAACTGCGTCAACTACAGGGGAATAAGTCTTCTGAACATCGCATACAAGATCTTCTCTGCCGTAATGTGTGAAAGTCTGAAACCCTTTTTGGACAATATGATAGGTTCTTATCAGAGTGGTTTCAGGCCAGGTAAATCCACAATAGACCAAATATATCACACTGCGGCAGATCTTGTAGAAGGCCCAAGAAAACCAAATAGACACAGATCATCATTTCGTCGATTTCAAGGCCGCGTATGACAGCATGCATAGAGTCGAGCTATACAGCGCCATGTCTAGTTTTGACCTCACTGCCAAACTCGCCAGATTGTGCAGAATGACAATGGAAAACTCTCGCTGCTCCATTAAGGTCGGTAGCGAATTAAACGAGACTTTTGATGTTAAAAAAGGATTTAGACAAGGTTACGCACTGTCGTCATGTAATTTCTGCAACATCGTGCTTGAAAAGCTCTTACGAGACTCACTAACCAACACAAGATGTACTGTCTATTTCAAGTCTGCACAACTGACGTAATTGGACGAATACAGCGGACGACCGAATCTGAGGGGGCGCACACAGTTGGAAGGGAACCTTAACCAGCTGGGAGTGCATCTCTGGAAACCGCTAGCAAAAGACGGTGCCAGCTAGAGTAGTTTGTTGGTTGAAGCCCAGGTTCACACTGGACTGTAGCGCCACCTAAGTAAGTAAGTAAGTGAGCTTACTTTGTAGCAAGTAAATAAGAACGTATTCACATCACTTAAGTGACATTACCTAGTTTATACCAAAACTCGGGCTTTAGATGTCATTAACGAATTAATTTAGTACAAATTATTGCCGCATAAACTATTCATTTTATGCCTTTTATACACATAGGGTCATTACTTTAGAATGTTTACCAATTGCAAGATGAAAATAAATTGCCCATGCCAAAACTCGCTCAAGTAAGCATCAAAATGAAACACATATTGCATTAAAATTAATTGCAACATTATATATTGCAACATATATATCGATCAAACTCAAAATTTCGATTAACGTTCGCTATAAATCACACAAAAAACAAAAAAAAAACATAAAAACTGCACTCGAAAAACCGTCAGTAAATTCGCTGTGAGAGCTTTTCTCTCGTCATTCCCCCTCCGCACATGCTCCTATTTAAGATCGTAAATCATGCACATCAAAAATACATCATATAATCGATAACAAATTTGTTTGAGTACAGGTTATCGGCAAAACCGTCAGTAAATGACACTTAAAATTACAATACCAGTTCGCTACTCAACTCTTTTGTTTTCCTATGCGTGAAGGCAATCTTATTTAAATATATACATTTATTGCATGTGTGCGTTTCGCATGAGAAGACAACATTTTTATTGTGCTAAATATGGAATAAATTAGCGATGGAATATATTATATTATGCCGCACTATAGTTGAGCTGTTAAAGCGGGGGTAAAACGAGCCAAATGAGTTGCGTTTTATTTGTTAAACGTGAATGAGATACAGTTTAGGCTATATAGTCGAGGACTTTGTGTTTTTTCGTTAGAAATGAGTTAATTAGCATAAGTCCCTTCCGTAATTGAAGCTTTGTGTATAAGTGCTAACGTATTAGGAATGATTCATTGCGTGATAGTCTCAATTCAAAGCATTGTTTGCTTTAATTGAAATGCATCTTGGTTGCAACACGTTATAGTCTATAAAAGTAAAAAGAACGAAACAACTGTTCAAACAATAGCTAGCGCCATAGCGACAGAAATGCCAATTCATTTTCAATCTGTCCGAAATACTATCCCTCCACTCGACACCAACCAACCAACCAGCCAATATCCAACCGGCACCAGATGTCATAAGCGCTCTCCATTACCATACATCTGTCATCGGCGAATTGACAAATACAAATGACCATAATAAAATCACCAGAATTATTCAATTCACTTTAAAAATGGCAATACTCATTCGTTCTCAAACCGAATTGCATTCGAATACCACTGCACTCCATATTCGAATGTACATTCTCGTTGTTTATTTTACTCGTACTCGTATTTCTGTGGAAATAAATTCGTGTGTGCCCACATGAAAATCAATTTCTGCATCTCTAACGTCACGTCAGGTCGCTGGCACACGCGTCTGACAGCACGCGAAAAACGCAAATTCCACTTGAAGTTTTATTTTTATCGCCACACAAACAGGGAATTTATGTATATGTGAGTGGATTCGTGTATTGTGTATCATGAGTATATGTGTATGGATGTTTCTTAGTGGCCAATATTTAGTGGCAAATGCATCGTAAAATTGGAAATTAAATCTTGACTACTTGGCTTACTGATGCGATGGGATGCATGCTTATCAGATGGGCCATTACTCATGGTGTGGGGTCAGTGACTGTTTCTTTCTGATGTGTTCGGTGACTCGTTGCCGCAAGCGAATAAATCCATAAAATTGAAAACAAGACAGTTATCCACAGTCAAACAATTAAGTGATGATGGATCCCTTTTCATCGTTTATGACTCGTTTTGTTTTAATTTTGATTTCGTGTCTTTATTGCGTTGTAGGGCATTTATTACGTTCTGAATTTGAATGTGAATCATGTGTTCAGATTTCAAATAAATTGAGCAAACTACCCACGATTCCAGATTTTTGAGATCAATTTCAATGGACCTTATCGTCATCTTGATAGCGAGTTTCACATAGTTCATACATACATACGTACTATGTATGGATATATTAATGAACAACATATTTCCAATGTTAAACATTATTGGAGAAGTAATGAAGTCTTGAAAATGTTTGTTCAAATTGCAGCCTAAATACGAATTTGACTTTTCCAACTGTGAAGAGATCAAGAAGTGCCCTTAAATTTACTTTTAACAAGTTGTACAAAGTCGCAAATTTGGCCCTGTATGTATGTATGTTGGCGCTACAGCAAATGAAGGACCAGAGCCGAGCTTCTCTCAATCACCCATGTTGTGTGTGACTTAATTTTCCCATAGGTGAAAGGGACCTACAGTATATTGCCGGTTCCGAACGGCGAATTTCGAGAAGCTTTTCATGACAATTTTACTACAGGGGGTTTTGTCAGAACCCCGCTGAGGAGAAACACCGTGAAAACACGTTCGATGACATGACTGTGTCGGTCGATCCCGTGTCATCGGCGTCAGAGGCCAACACACTACCCACTGCGCCACGGTGCTCTCAGAAATTTCGCACGGTATTCTGGAATTATCTGTTGTGAGCCCAAGTGACCGATGTTTTAAGAACGCAAATTTAAATGGTACATATTTCAATACTATGTCTTTACGTTCCCATTCACCTTGCTAGTTTAGGAAAATATAGTGGTATTATTGGCTTCTAAAGAAATGTGAGTCGATGCGTACTTTAAAACTGAACGTACGAACGAATTATAAACTTTACTTTGGGTTATACATTTATGTACAGTTTGTCAAGAAAATGTTTGCAAAACGTAAAAAAAACCAACAGAAATTTAACAAAACCTATCCAATGCTGTTTTTTCACTGTCAAATAATTCTTTGCAAAAGTGCATAGAGTTCGTGAAGTTTTTTTAATAATACACATTAGCGGTAATTTCATTGCGTTTTGGAGTTGTGTGTCAGTTTGTTAGTCATTAACGATTTCATAGTGTTCAGAAAATTTCAAAAAAGTAATCTTGAATATGCCAGGCAAACGGTTAAGTGATGATGTAATACAATTGGTGTATTATAACTACCACAAAGGAAAATCCGCTAGGGAATCGGCTGAAATGTTTTGTGTAAAATTAAGAACTGTGTACAACGTTACAAGCCGTGCTGAAAAAGAAGGCAGACTAGATCTGAACCAGTCAACAGGCAGGCCAAAAAAAACTAACAAGCAGGGACGAAAGAAAAATTTTGCAACAAAACACATTTGTGTTCCGGTAGAGTATTGGAACGATGTTGTGTTTTGTGACGAGTCTAGTATAAAGCTGTACTACCATGCAGGACCGCCGAGAGTATGGCGAAAACCGCTTACAGCCCTCGACAACAAGAATATCATTCCAACAGTAAAATTCGGGAAATTGTCAGTGATGATATGGGGCTGCTTCTCAAGCAAAGGTGTTGGTGAGTTAAAAATTATTGATGATATAATGACAAAGGAAGTTTATTTGGATATTTTAAGATAAAATTTGAAAAGAAGTGTTGGGAAACTCGGCTTTGTGGACCCAGAAAACGAAAACAAATTACTTTTTAAATTGTACCAGGATGACGATCCAAAGCATAAATCATATTTGTACAGGGAGTGGTTGCTTTATAATTGCCAAAAAGCAATTGACACCCCTGCGCAAAGCCCCGATCTCAAACCTATTGAGAATTTGTGGGCCCATTTAAAAAAGAAGGTGGCAAAAAGAAGTCCGAAATCGAAAAATGATTTAATTAAGTTTATCGACGAAGAATGGCTTAAGAATCCCGATGAATATGACCTTCAGAAGCTCATTCAATCAATGCAGGGTAGATTACAGGCTGTCATTAAAGCTAATGGTGGTCATACCAAGTATTAAAAATGAGAAAATTGGTTCTTGTAATTTTAATTAATTTGGTCGGCAAGCAGCATTTCGCAAAGAATTGTTTGACAGTAAATAAACTGATATTGATCAATTTTTGTTAAATTTCTCAAGTGTTTGGTTGATTGTGTTTTTTCTTTTTATATATTACGGTAACCAGTTAATACGAAAATGGAATTATGAAGAAGGTTTCAAAAAAAATATTATTTTACTTAGTAAATATATGCTTTTAACATTATTTGCTTTTCATTTCTACGTTTTGCAAACATTTCCTTGACAAACTGTATGTACATAATTGGAAAAATCATGATCGCCTACAACAACGTATGAAAAACACGCTGTCCGAATTGTCAATACCAATCTTTTTTTAGAGTTCGCGAAGGTAGAGAGTCATATTCTTAAAATGTTTGTCACACAATCTGGACGGAGTGCAGATGGTTTGGGTCGTAGATGTTCGTTCACCACTCTCTAGGGGTGGTTGTCCTAGATAGGATTCGAGAGGAACTCGACTGAGTTTTCATGTTGGTTGTATTCCCAGCAAATGTTCTATGCCATTATGATGTTATATTAGAACTGAACACACAGAGTATGAATTTGAAGGGACCATTTATACTGTGAGTGTTATGCCTTTATCATTATTTTTGATCACTTCCCATTCACAACAGCTGTGTTGCATAATTTTTACGTATAGGAGTTGCATTTCTTGACTATGGACATACGTTGAACTACACACCTTCCGTGTGACAGTCACCGACTACTAAACAAAAAACAAAAAAAAAATACCTGCGCTTCTGGATTCAAGTTGTCACTCCTACTCGTTGCATAAAATAGTTGCTCTTTAATTCAGATCAATTGTTCAACCAGTTGAACTAAAATTTGGATTGTCTCATCATTTTGTTACATTTTCGTTATTTTTTTCGCTCACGCGAATATTTTACAATTTCTTCGGATTTTATTTTTAGTGGCCTACACCCGTGTTCACATTCAAAATTGCATTATACAAGGGCTTGCTTACCTTAATTATTTCTTATGTAAATAATATTTAACATCATGAATAAATAAAAGATTAAAAATATAATTCATTTTATTAAAATAAAAAAAAAAATAAAAAAATCATGTGCAGCATCGTACACGTGGTAGAAATGAAACTTCTTGAAACCTAGAGAATGTGAGAAATTGTAGTTGTGTAGTTGTGTATGTGAGAGAGGGAGAGAGAGACAGGGATTTCAAAAGTGATGTATGTAACAGTAAAAACAGATTTACACTATCTATCATCGGTTGGTGGTTTAATTGGTATGCAAAGGTTGAAAAAGAGCAGTTTCATTCGGTGATTCGCTTTTCTTTTTAAACTTTTTTCCTTTCATTTAGAATTTAAGGAGCATAATTTTCATCGACCTTTTTGATGAAGGAAGAATCATCCTTTATGGTAACTAAGTTAAGTCATTGCTTAGTTTAGTCACAAATTCATTTTGAAATGATGGAGTAAAGAAATTGTGGATCGTTTTCTGTACCGTCTTTGCAAGCGGTCGTCTTGATAACTCAGAAAACCACTATTTCTTCTTTTTATTTTCAAATAGCAAGAATATTCGAGGAGAGCTGAGACAAGTATCTTGAATAGAAAAAGAATTTTTAAGAACGTCGTTTCAATGACGGTACAAGGGCTGGTACCTTGTAAAGGCCAGGATGTGTAATCAATCAGAATAAGACATGCAGCTGAATACGCGTATAATGTGTCTATAATTGTTGTACATAAATAAAATTACTTGACCCAACTCAGTAGTTACTCTTGCCTTGTTCGAAATTCGACCTTAACTGGGTTAAATTAGCTATTCAACCTTGTATGGAAAAGAGCAAAAAATCACAAGAGTAAAAAGTCCTTGTTTCCGCTTCATGCAACGTATCGTAGTGAGCTGTTTTTGCGTATAAAAAGTGAGCCAACTATTAATCTACGTAATAGATGTGTGACAACTTGGCGGAGGTTATGGTAATCATCTAAAGTAACAAGGACGAGACAAGACAAGGAAAAATAATTCTAGGTTTTGTAGTCTCTTCAAATTAGCTTAATGTCATTAACAACAGACAAAAACAACTTCGGATAAAAGCTAACCAATCAAGACTTGTTTTTTAAACCCTCTATATTATAAATGTGATGCTTAGATGTCCAACAAGATAAAGAGGCAATTCATTTAATGAGAATTATTAGCCTTGCAACAGAAAATTGCGTTTGAGAAAAACATGTTTAATCTAACGTGTAGTTTCCTTAACCATGGGCTTTGTCAATGTGCCACAGTAAAGTCCGTTGGGTTGGAAAAATTGGAATCAATTGATTACAAAACAAAAAAAAAAAAAATTGTCAGAAAACAAATGGAGCACCTCATTTATATGTACGAGCTCTGCCAGTTCTTTTATTTAAGGAAACAATGACACGATCGTGTCTGACTGACAACTACTAGTCCCAATCAACGACTAATTACTAAGAAATGTTACGATCATATTAAGCCATTATTTAATATTGAAACCAATAAAGTTTTTGCCTTTCGTTTTCTACTAGCTACTTGTAATATGTAAAAACATGATTCGTTAGCTAAATGCTTTTCGATCAATTAAGACCCAGTGGATTTCACAGTCATAAAGTAATTTACCCACTAACTACCGGCTACTTTTCACATTCCGTTTAATACTTACATTGAATAGGCTTTGCCGAAGCCTATTAAAAAGAAACATGGACTTACGCTCCAATTTAATAACTTTTTGTTGCAACTCAACGATCCTATATCTCATTTCTTGTTTTCCAAAAAAAGGGTGCAAGAAACAATTTAAAAAAAAAAACCTATGTAATTGCATATAACATTTATCTTACGGCTTTTATCACTTGAAGCTACGTGTGATATTAATCAAAGCTACAATTAATTTATCGACCATGTGCGATGAAAAGTACATAGAAAAATATTCTAACCTAGGCATTAGGTAGCTATTTAATTAGCCTTCAAAATATATGGCACCGTTGAATTGTTTATGCACTTAATAAAAAACATTGTTTAGTAGTCGCGTTTTTCATGCATTTTCATTTAATATGCGGAATAGCTCATGAGCAGTTTCATTAGCTACTAATTATGAATTAATGTGGGTTTGAAAAGCTTTATAAAAAGCATAACAACTTAGATATGACCGCAATTTTTGTAAACAAGGATGCCAAGTTCTTGAACACAAATCAAGTTTACAACAAAACTTTTTAAATATTCGGACCTATGGCCAAACCAGCTGAAAAGGACTCGCATTTACCTTAGTGTTTAGGTAATTAAACATATTGTAACTACACTTAATATCTACCGCTTTTGGCTTTATTAATTTAACTTGACATTAACAAACATATTTAAAATGGGATAGTTTATATATTCATTATACATACGAAACTATGTTCCATCCCTAGAGTATCTATAACCAAGGGACATATTCTCCTGACAAAAATAATCTCTCTATCGGTGTTTAATATATTTTATTGCACATTTTGGCCATGTGATAACATCACTCAAAAAGTCGTCATAAAAGCCTTGATTTAATTAGATTACTACCTATAGGGCGGACAGAATAAGGTACGTCGATGTCTATCAACGTATAAAATGATACTTGACTTTCAATTTATTCATAAATTAATAAGTTAATTATGGAATACTAATAAGAACCATGACCTTTTTATTTCAATATTTAATTCGATATATGACAATTTTAACATTCCATAAATAAAGAAAATACATTAATTTATACATTTATTTCCGTTATATAAATTATTTTATTAGAAGCTATTCTCGAGAATTAAAAACTTAAATTTTTGCATGCCGATTGGCACTCCTCAAGTGATTAGATAATATGTTGTGTTGCTGCGAAAAATTAAAAGACTCATATGCCAAAAACCTAGAGCGTGTAGGTCTGGTCAAGATAAGAAAAAATCGTATGGGAGGAGGGAGGTCTTTTCCCGCCGGTTTAGGCGGTAGGGGCAGTTTTCTAAAAAAATTACTTAATTTGGAAAACAGAATATTAAAAATCGACGGTTACATCCACAATACCGTGATATACTTTTTTGTAAAGCCAGAAACCTCTTCTTTCATTCTGTTTCTAAACGAAGCAGTTTTAGGTAACAGTTTTTGAGAAATAAATTTTCAAACTCAAAATTTTGAAAAAAAAAAATGCCGAACTATTTTTGTTTTTTTAAATTTATTTAATTACATAAGTACTAATTTTTTTCCAAGAATTCAATTCTCTTATTAATTTTTAGTTTAAAACAGAAAACCGGATGCAAAACTGTATTGTAGTTTTTGAGAAATTAAAAAAAAACCCAAACCACTTTTTTCTAAGAAAAACCTTTTTTTGGTTTTAACGCGGCTGGACTTGTAGACAAGTTAATGTATGAAACATTGGCCTCTTTTTTATTATTTTTAAGAAAATCGGAGTTTTATGAGGATACAATTAAGTGACACGGTATTGGAGTAGCCCTGGATTAATACATTTTTTTTTTCATTGATAACGCCGAAAAACTGACCTGGCAATTTCGTCTGGGTCCGCCGCCGATGGGTTCTACCCGCTAGGACCTTAAGACAATAAAACCGCAATTTTTCTTTATTGAAAAACAAAATATTTGCAACCCAAATGTAAATAAAAAGCATCGCATTTTTAATAAAAAAAACATTTCCAAATTGGATGTTAACTCATCAACACATTACGATGTCAAACTAATACTCTCGAGAAGAATTAACGGACATGCACTTCTGATACGGCTTAGCTAATGGTCGAGATCGTGAAACCGAAGGACCCTACGCTAAAAGATATCCCAATCGGAGGTGTCCCAGTCGTAGTATTGTTGCAAGAATTCACCTACGTCTGCGAGAGCACGGAGTGCTAGAGCATAGAAGAAGCGAAAGATCAATTGCAGATGGATCAGAAGTCTTAGATGAAAGAATTTTGGTTTCGGTCCGACGTAATCCCTCCCTTAGTACAAGGAGTGCTTGGAGTATGCTTGGAGTGCCCAAATCTAGAGTATAGAGAGTGCTTCATACCGAAAAGTTACATCCGTACCATTTTACACCAGTTCAATGTTCTGGCTTTACAAAAAGGTATATCATGGCATGTGGATGTAACCCTTGATTTTTAATATTTTTTTTTCCAAATTAAGTAAATTTTTTAGAGAATTGCCTTTCCCGCCTAAACGGGGGGGAATAGACCCCTCCTCCCGTACGATTTTTTTTTCGTCTTGACCAGACCTACACGCTCTAGCTTTTTGGCACACTGCTCGTGGAGCACCCTGTATAGTATAAACGTCGTTAAAATACCGCTGATTCACTTATCTCGTAATATGTAGAACCTTCGAACCCAGTCTCCATTTTTTATTTTTACATACATATATGCATGTAAATATACATGACTCCAAACTCGTTCTAGGAGATTTCAATGTGAAGCTGGGTAAGGAATCTATCTTTGAACGGGTCATTGGAAAGCACAGCCTACACAACACCACATCAGAAAACGACTGAGGCTAGTGGACTTTATGGCGGGACATAATCTGGTAGTAGCAAGTACACGATTCCCACACCTCAACATCCATAAGGGATAAGCACGGACAACTAGCAGTGGAGTCACAGTCGATGCTGAGATTGTGAAAGGACCTCTTCTACAGACTGTATAACGGCGATGATATGCAAAATGCCGCCAGGTAGAGCGAACTATTCACAATGGACGAGGACAAAGGAGAATCCCGTCCACCCGACCTAGACGAAGTCAAAATAGCAATTTCGAAACTTAAGTCTTATAAAGCTGCTGGAGCGGACGGACTCCCCGCGGAACTGTTTAAAGCAGCTGGCGATGAGCTGGTCAGGAACATGCAGATATGGTCGGAAGAACGCATGCCCGATGAGTGGAGTCTCGGTATCGTTTGCCCGGTCCATAAGAAAGGAGACCCCTATGACTGCGCCAATTACAGAGGGATAAGCCTCCTGAACCTCGCGTACAAGATCCTCTCTGCCGTACTGTGTAAGCGCCTGAAACCATTCGTGGACAATCTGATAGGTTCCTACCAGTGTGGTTTCAGGCCAGGAAAACCCACGATAGACCAAATATTTGCACTACGGTAGATCTTGGAGAAGACCCATGAATTCCAGGTCGACATGCACCATCTTTTTGTCGACTTTAAAGCTATGTATGACAGTGTTTTTAGAGACGAGCTATACAGAGCCATGTCATGTTTTAACATTCCTGCCAAACTCGTCCGACTGTGCAAGATGACTGTGGAGAACTCTCGCTGCTCCATTAAGGTCGGAGGTTAACTAACCGACCCCTTTGATGTTAAAAAGGGTTTTAGACAGGGTGGCGCACTGTGATTTCTTTAACATCATTCTTGAAAAGATCGTGCGGGACTTTGCCGCCAATACAAGCGGTACGATATTCTTCAAGTCCAATCAATTACTTGCTTACGCAGATGAAATTGGCCTTATTGAACGGACAGAGCGAGACGTCAATGAGGCGTTCGCAAGCATTAAAGCAGAAGCGGCTAAAGTGGGTCTAAAGATAAATGGGGACAATATCAAATATATGCTGTCATCAAAGAAAGACGCGCAACACCGACGTCTTGGTCAGAACGTCACCTTCGGCAGCTATATTTTGGATGTAGTCAAGGACATCGTCTACCGTGGCTCGACAGTGACAAGCAGCAACGACACCAGCGCTGAGATAAAACGCAGAATGACTCTTGCCAACCGCTGCTTCTTCGGGCTCAAGAGGCAATTGAGTAGTAGAGCCCTCTCTCGTAACTAAGGTATCCCTCTACAAAACCTTAATCATCCCGGGCCTCCTCTACAGCGCTGAGGCTTGGACGTTATCAAAAGCGGATGAAGAGGCTCTTGGTCCCGTTTGTGTAAACGGCGAGTGGAGGAGGAGATTCAACCAAGAACTCTACGGGCTGTACAGCGACGTCGGCCTAGCTAGACGTCTTCGGATCCAACATCTAAGATGGCTAGGCCAGCGAATGGACATCACCGCTCCGGCCCGAAGAGTCTTCGACTCCAACCCCGAGGGACGACGCAGCGCAGGACGACCGCATCTAAGGTGGCGGGCACAGGCGGAGAGGGACCTCAACTGACTGGGCGTGCGGCACTGGAAGCGGCTGGCCAAAGAACGGGCCGGCTGGAGAGGCTTGTTGGTTGAAGCCCTGGTTCACCCCGAACTATAGCGCCATCAAAGTAAGTAGGTATTTCTATCAGTCGACGAGGCATTGATTTTAGCTATTTTTTTGTCAATTTATTTCATATTGGTGATGTCTTTTCTTTCTTCTTTTGGTGGCGTTACAGTCCATGAAGGACCAGAGCCAAGCTTCTCTTCAATCACCCATGGTGTGTGTGATTTTATTTTTCACACAGTTTAATGCCGATTCGGAACGGCGTGAGTCGAGAAGCTTTTTCCAGGCAAGTTATACTACGGGGGGTTTTGCCAGTACCCCGCCGAGGAGGGACGTCGCGAAATAAACATTCGATGGCGTTGGTGATATCGGGATCCGAACTCGCTCCTCGTGTGTCAGAGTCCAACACACTAACTACTGCGCCACGGCGCCCTCTGGTGATGTCTTTTTTTTGTTTTAACATGTATTGTGGGCGTAGATAACTTCTACAATAAATGTTTATTAAACTTAAACCTTCAATTTGTTCTCTTATAAAATCGCGATGAGTAGGCAATAAAATATAATGATGTAAATAACGAACACCGAACGGTATATTTCAAATAAAGGCTCTAATGAGGTCTTAAATACCCAACCGTCTATGAGGAAATTATCCGTAGATATCTACATTCCAGTACTGACTTGGACTAAATAATCGGGGCCAATTAAAAAGTGGAAAATAATGACAAAACTTGTTGTGTACAAATACCCAACAAAAACCATTTCCGCTCCATCTCTCCCTCTCCTGTATTTCTACCCGTCAATTTGGTCCGTTGTCCTCTTCTGAGGGTGGCCTCGGTGCATACGCGGATCAGGAGGATCCGTGGATCGTGGTCCGACACTCTTGAGGGGGCAACAAAGCGGGTAAGACCGGACGGACGGTCCGGCACAGATATGAGACGTCGTCTAACGCCGACGACAGGGCCGCACGATCCCCAACGTCGACAACAGGGACGGACGGTCCCCAACGCCGACAACAGGGACGGTCGCAGACGCAGGACTAAGGTCGGGATAACATCAAATAGTGAGCTTCTACCACAAAACCTCACTTCGACCATGAAGCATGGTGGAGGTTCAGTGGTGGTTTGAGGTTACATGTCGATTTCGGAAACGGGAAATCTTATTTTTATTAAATCAGCAATGAACAGAAAGGGTTATCTAGCCATCTTAAAAGACAATCTACTCTCGCCCTGGTCTTCCAACAAGACAATGACCCAAAATATACGGCAAGAACTGTCAAAGAATGGCTGTTGTACCATACCCTCAAACAGCTTAACTCTCCTCCACAATCTCCATACCTTAATCCCATTGAGCATCTGTGGAAAGTTTTGGAAAGAAATATCAGGAAACGGATCAAAACGTCAAAACAAGGCGTTCGGACGGTATTAACCGAAGAATGGGCTAAAACCTCTCCTGAAGTTATAAAAAAACTTGTTACTTCGGTTCCTGGAAGATTGGCTGCAGCTATTAAAGCCCACGGAGGACCCACGAAGTATTAACGCTCAGCTGTTTAAGCCTATGTAAGACTATAAGTGTTTATTTCTAAAGTGTATACTCATTTTTGACTGCTTTTTTCAGATGATTTTTGCTTTAATCATAAATATTTTTTGAATTAATATTTCTGTTGAACTATTTTGTAGTGGAAAATAAGATAGTTAGTTGTAAGCCTTATTTGGTGTTTAAGTAATTTTTCTACTCACTTGCAACATAGCGTATTTTAAGTTCTGTACTAGTAGGCGCTGGCTGTATACTATTTTTTGACTCTCACTGTATATTAATGAAAATATCTCTCATGCAAATCATATCTCTGAGCAAATTATGCAAATTGTGCGATAACCTATGTAACTTTTAAACGATTCATGTTACGTCCTTTATTTTAAATATTGGATTTCTGTCAGTCGACGAGGCATTGATTTTAGCAATTTTTTCATTAATTCTAGTTTTATGCCACTCTTCATTTATTTGTGTTTTTCATTTGTTTTTATTGTTTATTTACTTACTTAGGTGGCGCTACAGTCCGTGGTGAACCTGGGCCTCAACCAACAAGCGTCTCCAGCTGGCACGGTCTTTGGCCAGCTGTTTCCAGCGCCGCACGCCCAGTTGGTTAAGGTCCTCTTCCACCTGCGTGCGCCACCGATGATGCGACCCTCCTCTGCCGCGCCTTCCTTCCGGAGTGGATTCGAAGGCTCTTCGGGTCGGAGCTGTATTTTCCATGCACTCTACATGGCCTAGCCACCTTAGACGCTGTATCCGTAGACGTCGTACCAGGCCGATGTCGCTGTACAACCCGTACAGTTCTTCGTTATATCTTCTCCTCCATACCCCGTTTGAACAAACGGGACCGTAGATAGTGCGCAGAATTTTCCTCTCGAAACGACCAAGGGCATCTTCATCCGCTTTTGATAGTGTAAATGCTTCTGCGCCGTACAACAGGACCGGGATGATAAGGGTCTTATATAAAGTCAATTACTCAATTGCCTCCTGAGCCGAAAGAAGCAGCGATTGGCAAGAGTAATTCTACGTTTGATTTCGGAACCGATGTCGTTGTTCCAGGTCACTGCGGAGACAAGATAGACGAAGTCCTTAACTACCTCGAACTTATATTTGTCAATACAAACGTTCTGGCCAAAACTTCTCTTTTGACGACAACATGTATTTAGTTTTGTCCTCGTTACTGCCAAGCCAATTTTCGCCGCCTCCATCTCAATACTCGCAAACGCCTCATTGATATCTCGCTGTGATCTACCTATTATGTCAATGTCGTCGGCGTATGCAAGGAGTCGCGAGGATTCGAGATAAATTGTGCCTTTTGTATTGGCCAGTGAGTTTTGTGCAATCATTTCTAATATGACTTCAAAACTATCGGTAAGGTGTTCACCGATTCGGAAGGAGCAGCGAGCATTCTCCAAAGTCATCCTGGATAGCCTGACAAGTTTAGCAGGGATGTCAAAGGTAGATATAGCGTTGTATAGCTCTTCTTTAATTACGCTGTCGTATACGGCTTTGAAGTCAACAAATAGGTTGTGAGTGTCGACTTGAAATTCATTGGTTTTTTCGAGGATCTGCCGTAGTGTAATGATTTGGTCGATGATATAGAACGTATAAAATTTTAAAATATGTTATGATTGCAATGTCCTTAAGGAGGACAACCAAGAGGTTGGCCCAACGGTTCACTGGAAGAAATAAAACGCACGCACTGCTTTATTCTTCGGCTGCAATGTATTTTCAGATTATATTCTACAACTGTCCAGCTCGAAGGTTCTCTAAAAACTAACTTAATCCTAACATCCCACCTTGCATGCAATCGCTATCTTCTTCCATCAAACCGCTGAGTCAAGAGTTGGGGTCGTCGCCTGTATCCGGTGCATCGCGAATGTAACCCAATGCGTATACGAATTACCGTGGGAACATATTTGCACCTGAACAAGTGTATTATGCTTACATTGCAAATATGGATCATGCCGGTTCCCCGTGGCTCGCGTGCGTGGTGTTAACTTGGATGTTCATATTTATTTATTTAACCATTGTTATTATTTTATTATTATATTGCATTTATCAGAATTGGGATTCGCATTATGTATCTTATTTGCTTTTAAAAGAGGAATTTACGTTCTTCAAGATTGGATTCCTGATCCTTTATAGTTTTTTGATTACAAGTTGTTTGACGTCTGCTCCTTTTTTTACCCATTATTCTCTGAATAACATGAGACATAGACGAGGAATTGATTTTTCAAGATTCTAAAGCTCTGTCTCACGGTTTGGAGGAGATTTGTAGCCAGAAAGAGTATGTGTAGGAAATGAAATCGCTAGAAATGTTTTAGTGGGGTTGGGTGATTTGGCACGGAAAGAACTATGTATCCGCTCTCTCATACTGCTAACATTGCAAACGGTAAGTGAGTTGCGTAACACACCAAAATGTGTGTTTTTATTGCAGTCATTTGTTATGCAATTTAAAGTGTGTTCTTAGGAAAGCACACAGAAAGGGAAATTTCTCATCTATACACACAAAAGAGAAATTCCAAACTAGAGGCAACTTATTCAGAGAGCAAATTGCGACCGACGTATGATGTAATGGTTAAAGCACTGGACCCAGTGATCCCATGTTCAAATCTTTAGGTTGCGTCCAACATTTTTCGCAGCGAACATAAATAAAGGACTTATCTAGTCCTTGCACTCTCAGCATTTATCGCTTCGAGGCTAATCAAGCCTGAAACATTGTTCTTCGTTTTTTGTTTGTTCTTATCTTTTTGTTGTTAAACAGCATCATGATGATCATGCCGTCTGGCTGGAAGGACCTATGTAGATTGGGAAAGAAGAGGTTGGGTGGCTTTGCTTTTTGGTGGCTGCGGCCATTGAGATTTGATCACTGAATTTTCCAACTAACAATTAACCACTTTGATGATGTTGCGAAGCCTGCGCAGAGCTAGGATTTGACGAAGACAATTCAATCACTTAAGCACATGTTTATCAAGGGAATGAAAAAGGCGGAATGCGCTATTACAAATTCACTCAAAGTAACCACTTGAATGTTTATTTCGCGGCGTTCCTCCTCGGCGGGGTACTGGCAAAACCCCCCGTAGTATACTTGCCGTGAAAAAGCTTCTCGACTCACGCCGTTCGGAACGGGCATTAAACTGTAGGTCCCTTTCACCTATGTGAAAAATAAAGCACACACAACATGGGTGGTTGAGAGAAGCTTGGCTCTGGTCCTTCATGGGCTGTAACGCCATCAAAGAAGAAAGGACCACTTGAATGAATGCATGTTCCACAGCTATCAGGTTGTAGCAAAGATATTACACGACATTTTAATGTCTTTTTAACTTTAAGTAAGTCGCTAATGTAATTTCCTTCGGTGAACAGAATTTCACGCTAAAAAACACGCAATGCACCGTGCAATTCGGTTCTAGGACCTCGGAACCATTCGAAACATGCACCGGATTTCGGCAAGAAGATGCGCTGTTATGCACTTCTTCAACCTGGTGCTGGAGCAGATAGTGCGACGGGCAGGCGTCAACAGGGAAGGCACTATCTTTTACAAGTCCATCCAGCTGCTAGGATACGCGGATGATATCGACATTATCGCGTGTTCTCGCCGTGGCATTGTGGAAGCATCCACGGCGATTGAAGAACAAGCGAAACGAGTTGGTCTTAAGATCAATGAGGACAAAACGAAATACATGCTGTCAAGCAAAAACCAATCCGTCGCTCACCACCTGGGACAAAATATAACAATTAACAGCTACAATTTCGAGGTAGTTAAGGAGTTTGTCTACGTCGGGGCAAACGTAAATTCCACAAATGACACCACAGTGGAGATCCGGCATAGAATCGCCCTCGGCAACCGCTGCTACTTCGGCTTGTCCAAGCAACTGGGGTCAAAACTCCTCACTCAAAAGACCAAAGTTGTGCTGTACAAAACGCTCATTCTGCCAGTCTTGCTGTACGGAGCCGAAAGCTGGACGATAAGCAGGACAGCGGAGCTGATTATGGGTTCTTTCGAAAGAAAAATTCTGCGCCGGATATTTAGTCCTGTCTGTAAGGAAGGTGAATGGAAAAGAAGACACAACCGCGAACTCTACGAGCTGTACCAAGATATAGATGTAGTCCGGAAGGCAAGGATCCGTCGACTACACTGGCTCGGCCACATCGAGCGCATGGACATCAACGCTCCAGCTTAGAGGGTCTTCGACTCCGAGCCTCCTGGTTCGAGAAGAAGAGGGAGACCGAACCTCCGGTATAAAGACCAAGTAATCGCGGATGTAAGACATCTTGGTCTTGACAACTGGAAGCAGCGTGCCCGGGACCGTCAAGGATGGAAGGCAGCTATAGCTCAGGCTCAGATCCTCCATGGATCACTGGCCTGAGAAGTAAGTAAGTAAGTAAGAACAGAATTTCTGTCACTTCTCAGCCAATTATGAATGCCGCAATTAATTTTTTTTTCTTACTTTGGAACAAATGAAGATCTGAAGGTGCTCCTTTAGGAAAATAAAGCGGATGCACCAGGTAGTGTCCGGATGAAATAGAGCCCACCTGTCCGCTGTTGTCAGGAAACTTCTGTGGTGATAGTCCGGTTATGACGTAATAACTCAAAATGGATTATCCTTTTAACATCCCACCGCACAATCCTAATACCCAGAGTGGGTGAAGTCTATCTCTACGATCGGTCGGTTCTTTGGACTAAGCCATTGGTGGCAACATGTAATGTAAAGAGCGATTCGATTCGAAAATCGAATCGAATTGATTGTGACGCCACTGAAGTGCAGTCCAAGTTTCGATTCTTTGCTGCCGACTATTTTGTGAGAAATTTTTAATTTTTGTTAGGTGTCAGTGGGTGATCATTTGCAAATCTTATCATCGACGGAGGAGTTCAGGAGCCCACCGTTTAGTTGTTCTTATTTCTAAAACTTGCAAACCAACTCCGACCCCGGACTCGCTAGAGGACAATACCCCCAAATCTTGAATGCTCTACTTTTTGTAACGATTTAAACAAAGAGCATTCTTTGTAGAGCTTCAAGCCATTTGCTTGACATAAAGTAATAAATAAATACATTACGACTTAGGCACTTGTCCGTTGAAACACGCCGGCGAGCTTTGCTTTGAGTTCTAACTCTAGGTCTTGAGAAAAAAATCAAATTATGGGAAGTGTGAGCAGAAAAAGGCAGCAACCGACGAGGCGTACCAAAAGGCGCTGCAGAGGAAAACCAGGGCAGCGCAAGAAGAGTACCGAACCAGAAGAAGGGAGGAGAAAAAACTACTGCAACAAAAGAAAGGAATCTTCGCAGCCTCCCAGCTCAGGGATATCGAGGAGTCCAGGGATAAGCATAAGACACGAGCCTTTTACATGAAAGCCAAAGGCCTTGCAGGAGGCTTCAAAATGGGGCGCCCAGGCCCTTCGAAACTGCGAGGGTAATCCTGTCACCGACCCGCAGGGCATAGTGGATGTATTTAAGTAGCATTACCAGCAGCTGCTTAACGACCATGACGAAGAGAGAGTGGTAGGGACCGAGGAAATCCAAACTCCAGCCGCTGAAGTAGTCCTCCCACAAAGCATCGAAGAAGTCGGCACAGCTTTTCAGAAGCTGAAGAATAACAAGGCCGCAGGTTCAGATGGCTTGCCATCAGAGCTATCTAGGGCTGGAGGCGATGTTCTGGTAGGGAGCATGCACCAGATCATCTGCAGAATTTGGGAAGATGAAAGCATGCCCGACGACTGGAATACCAGCCCTATTTGCCCCATCCGCAAAAAAGGCGATCTCCCTCCTGCAAGAACTATAGGGGTATCCCTGTTCAATGTCGCATACAAGCTCCTGTCCAACGTATTGTGTCAACGTCTAAAGCCATTTTGCACGGCACTAATCGGCAGCTACCAGTGCGGCTTCCGGCCGGCTAATCGACTATAGACCAAATTTTCACACTTCGACAAATCCTGGAAAAGACCAACGAGTTTCGAATCGATACACACCATCTTATCATCGATTTCAAAGCCGCACGATGAATGCTGTCGCATCGTGAAGGACAGTTTGGTGCGATGGCCGAATTCGGGATCCCGGGAAAACTGATCCAGTTGTATCGCGCCATGCTAAAAAATACGCGATGCATCGTGCAACTCGGTTCTAGGACTTCGGAACCGTTTGAAACATGCACCGGATTTCGGCAAGTCGCTGCCATGTGACTTCTTCAATTTCGAGGTAGATAAGGAGTTTGTCTACGTCGGGGCAAACGTAAATTCCACAAATGACACCACAGTGGAGATCCGGCATAGAATCGCCCTTGGCAACCGCTGCTACTTCGGTTTATCCAAACGACTTGGGTCAAAACACCTCACTCGAAGAACCAAAGCCATGCTTTACAAGACGCTTATACTGCCAGTCTTGCTGTACGGATCCGAAAGCTGGACGATAAGCAGGACGGCGGAGCTAATTCTGGGTTCTTTCGAAAGAAAAATTTTGCGCCGGATATTTGGTCCTGTCTGTGAGGAAGGTGAATGGAGAAGAAGACACAACCGCGAACTCTACGAGCTGTACAAAGATGTGGATGTAGTCCGGAAGGTAAAGGTCCGTCGATTGGCTGGCACTGGCTCGGCCACATTGAGCGCTAAGAGGGTCTTCGACTCCGAGCCTCCTGGTTCGAGAAGAAGACGAAGACCGAACCTCCGGTATAAAGACCAAGTGATCGCGAATGTTAGACGTGCTATAGCTCAGGCTCGGATCCTGCATGGATCGCGGGCCTGATAAGTAAGTAAGTAAGATGGTAAAATATGACCAAAATAGGTTGTTTGTCGCCTCCTTATTTTAAAGTTCGGTCAACAAAGCCTTTTATACGACGACATCTTGCTTTGGGCAAAAGCTTGTCCCTCAATGTCCCCGCGGCTTCTTGTCACTGGATGATGTTGATGTCCATATGTTGGGTAGCACTAATTCTGTGAAGCGAACACGCATCAAAAATTTTGTGAAGTGTACGGTAAGAATGCTGTGAGCAAAAGACGTAGGTACCCAGGATGGGTCGCTCTATTCTTTTCCCGAAATTTCGATGTCACAGATGCACCCGCTTTGGCCGGCCACTGAAAAAGTCTATGAAATGTTGCAGCTGGAGGAATTGGAGTAGTATGCAAGCGATAAAGAGATAGCGTAGGCATTAAACATCACATGACAGTCGGGAATAAAATGTATAGACCGAGTTATCATCAGTGAAACGCTGCTGAAACGCATCATTTTTGAAGCGAACTATTACGGGTGATGAAAGAGGCATTTAGTACGAAAATTTCCAACTTAAGCGACCATGGTCAAAGGCATGGTTGGAAAGTTTTGATGCATCCATTGTATAGCTCGGACCTTGCACCGTTACCAATGGTTTCGGTCTCTACGAAACTCTTCACGATTCCCTTAACTGAAAAGTTTACATGACAACGCCCATGCCAGAAAATGTGTTTTTGTATTACAAAAAAACATAGTATCCACCGGCGGGAAGTTTTAGTTAAGATATTTTAGAATTGTTTGTTGTGAGTATTGCGGTGTGCAATAAAACAAGGGTGTCTTAAAGGTCAAGGCTGGAAAGGTTTTGAGATACAGTCGACTTCTAAGACGGCAGACAAAAAATATATTCAAAAATGGTTTCCTGATATTCGGTGCTGCGTGTCTTGTGAATATTTAACTCAATTATCGATTTTATTTTCCTCCGTCGGCAAAATAGAACCAAAACTTGTTTTTCATTTATTTTTTTAATCGATGCAACGAACCAAAACTGTAAGGCAGCGCTAAACATGTTAAGCAAAGATCTACCTATCTAGTTTCACAACACATACATATGTACATACATAATAAAAATGTTCAGTACACACCTTTGTTCCCGGCAAACGTCGTTCGTAATTATTCCCAAAGTGACGTGGATTGCATAAACCGCCTGCAGATACTCGTCCAATTACACATTCACTAAAAACGTATATTTCTGTTTGATTGTACGTTTAATTAGCGATATTTCAACCCCGTGTGCCGCAGATAAACAAGAATAATAAATCATCACATATGCACTCCAAATGCATATTCATATTCGTATCTTTCCACTTAACAAATTGTTGTTGGATAGTATAATCAATTCCAATTTATTCGCATTAGCCGCACACGTATTAACGGATTGGATCGACAATTTGAATTCGTTGCAAAACTTTCAAGCGCACTTATACACCCAAAAATTGCTCGTACGGCATCCGTCTTATCATTTTCTCACCACAAACCTCAATGATCGTATTAGGACGGATGGAAAAATCACAAAACAAAAACAAAAAAGATAAAAAAAAGAAAAACACTCCAAGCGATTAGTCGTGTGTATCTGTTTCGATGCGCACGATCATGTATCTATCCTCCTTCAAGCACTTATCTTCAGTATCTAGGCGTCGTCGGATGGAAAAGAAACACCGAACTATCAAGGAATCTGTTATATCTATCAAGATGTGACCGATATCTATCTTGTATGTTGACGCACCTACTATGTCGTTATATCAATTGAAAGATCACCACCGATCAGACAACTAGAAACCACAACATCAACATTCGGGGACCGATAGCACACACGGATGTCGAGGAATCTCCGATCACGAATCTCAAATCTCAAATGCTAGGATGGATTTGAGGGTAAAAATTCTCGTGTGTTTGCGCGCCGCCGTTCCTTAGCATTCCAACAGCAAACTCAAACTGGTCACCGCTGTTTACACAGCTAAACTTGACTTCTGGATACTTTCCTCCTTTTCAGTTTTTTTTTTTTTTTTTCTTGTCTCTCGGCTTCTCGCTCTTCTCTTGATGCCTTTTGCTTTCCAATTTCTTATTTTTCGTTTTGCTTCCAAACGAGTTCTGGCTCGTATTGGGCTGGCATTTGTGGTCGCTGCGTCCGAGTTTATCTTCCGGTTCGTCCAACCAGAACTGGTATGTCGACGCTTATGGGAGGGACCTGCTATCCAAATGGAATTTTTATTATTCATTTTTCGTCTTTTTTTCCCCCTCGGAATATCATTTTCTTTTTAATTAGCGCTGACGTAGAGCACAGCCCACTAAGTGTGAGCATGAGGATGACGAGAAATACGCGAGTAGGAGCACGAGAATGTTGCTTTCCCGGGTTTTTGCTTTTTCTTCTTCTTTCTACTCGAAGTGTTGTGTGAGAATTGCGAGTTCTATCGGCGAGTGAGTATAGAAAGATTGATTGCAAAAGCGCCTTTTCGGCTTTGTAGATACAAAACTTCAGCGGGTGACGATTTTTGTCAGCGTTTATCTATTGTTAGCTGATGATATATGCGCTTAGTAATTGTCAGTTATTCCACTGGTGAATTGATATACGAGTACGTAGATAAAGTTGGAAGTTGACTAGGCATAGAGACGAGATAGGATGGCACTTTGCATCTTTTAAATAATTATTTAAGAAAAAACGTAAACTGAGTGGTGTTGGTGCTTATGTAGCTCAAAATGTTGCAGCTTAGGAGCGTCTAATAGTTTGTGTCAGAATCAAAATGAGGCCAAATTCATTGGGTATCATTTCGTTATTGATTAGGATTGAGATCTAACACTATTATGAGGAGTAAAATGGTACCCCCTGTTAAGGGAAAATACTTCTTAGAACATAGTAATAGAAATTCGAACTTGTAGAAAATGGATTGGGTAGCAACTTGGTTTTGGTATGCAGATACTGGAGGCAGAATTTTAGCCTGGATGTCTGGTTCATTGCTTCACGAAAGTCCGTAGATGCCTTTAGGGATCCATTCATATTCTTGGCCCTACGCGCCCTTTTGTGTAGCAATCAGCCATTAGACATGACAAGGTTCGGGATATAGTAAGCAATCAAACTTACCGTCCCTTGCTTCCTTGTTTTATCTTATATCTACCAGCATTATGGGTCGTTAAGGTCGAGACCGCCCATATGACGGTTGTTTTTTTCTAACAAGTTTGGTCTATCCTTACCTTTTGTTGTGCTTATCGTATCTGGACACTTGTGATTTGGGAAGCTCACCCACAAAACTGAAGGCAACTGTGATTAGTTTGTTGTCCTTCCAGGCCCTTGTGGATATACATATGTACATACATACATATGTATGTATGTACCTATTTGTTGTATTTATGTATGTAGATATGTATATTTGACGTCGGAAAGCTACAATCGCAAGAGACTGCCAGAATCTTTGCCGATCATGTCTCCTCCAAGCTCTCTCAAAATCCGCCCACAGCAGTACAAATAATAGAGCAGGAATGGGCGCATTGCCAGCGTGCCGTCAGAGACCCTACCTCAGAGGTGCTGGGTTTCAAACGGCCACCCCTGGTTCGATGGACAATGCGAACAAGCCCACGCAGCAAAACAAGACGCATATAAAACAACGACGGAAGAGAGCTATTCGCGAAATCTATGAGCAGAAGAGAAAAGAGAAACACACGCTTCTCAGAAGAAAGAAGAGAGAACACGGAAAGCGTGAAATCGAGGAGATGGAGAGATGCTTCCGCAGGAATACCGCCCGGAAGTTTTACAATAAGGTAAAACGAACATGCCATGGCTACAAAGCCAGAGCGGCGGCCTGCAGGGATGAAAATGGAGAACTGGTAGTAGAATCGCAGTCGATGCTGAGGATTTGGAAAGACCACTTCTGCAGATTGTATAACGGCGATGACAGACAAGATATCGCTGTCAGGCAGAACGATCCGTTCGTAATGGACGACGATGTAAGAGAATTCCATCCACCCCACCTAGACGAAATCAAAATAGCGCTATCGAGACTTAAGTCTAATAAAGCCGCCGGCGCAAACGGCCTGCCTGCTGAGCTTCTTAAGGCGGCTGGAGATGAGCTGGTAAGGTGCATGCACCATCCCATTTGCAAGGCATGGTCAGAGGAAAGCATGCCCGACGAATGGAATCTCAGCATCGTTTGCCCGGTTCATAAGAAAGGAGAACCCTATGACTGCGCCAACTAAAGGGGAATAAGTCCCCTTAACATCGCATATAAGATCTTCTCTGCCGTATTGTGTGAACGCCTGAAACCGTTTGTGGATAACTTGATCCGGCTCTTATCAGTGTGGTTTCAGGCTAGGTAAATCCACAATAGACCAAATATTTACGCTGCGGCATATCTTGGAGAAGACCCAGGAATACCAAATCGACACTCACCACCTCATCCTCTATTTCAAGACTGCATATGACAGCGTGTATAGAGATGAGCTATACAAAGTCATGTCTAGTTTAAACATCCCTGCCAAACTCGCCCGACTGAGCAGGATGACAATGGAGAATTCTCGCTGCTCCATTAATGACCAAACCGAGACCTTTGATGTTGAAAAAGGATTTAGGCAAGGTGACGCGCTGTCATGTAACTTTTTCAACATCGTACTTGAAAAGATCGTGCAAGAGTCACTGGCCAACATAAGAGGTACGATTTATTTCAAGTCTACACAATTGCTTGCGTACGCCGACGACATTGACGTGATTGGACGGACTCAGCGGGACGTCAATAAGGCCTTTGTAAGCATTGAGGCAGAAGCGGAAATCCAAATATCAGCTTTCATCTTAAAGCCGGGGTTGGCAGTGGTGCAGTGGTTAACATCATCGACCGCCGATCGGAAGGTCTATAGTTCAAATTCGCTTCATAGCCAAGTAATTCCTATACGAACAAACAGTATGCAACGCAGTTGTGAATGGAAAGTGACCAGACGTACTGCCTGCAAGCATAACACTCACAGTATATGGTCAACTGAAATTCGTCCTCTGCGTATGCAATATTAAAGTGCTCGAACGAATTAGTACGGACTATAACCAACCCGAAATTTTGTCGGCTCTCGTCCTATCTAGGACAACCACCCCTGAGAGTTGTGAACGAACATCAACGACCCAAACCACTGCACTCCGTTCAGGTTGTGTGTGTAACAACACTTCATAAGAGAATATAAAAACTCTTGAACCTGCGCGTGTCTCTAAAAAAAAAAAAAAAAAAAAAAAACAAGAGACGGTCAACACCGACGTATTGGCCAGAACGTCACCATGGGCGGATATAACTTTGAGGTGGTCAAGGAATTCGTCTACCTTGGCTCACTGACCGGCGACAACAACACCAGCGCTGAGATAAAACGCAGAATCACTTTTGCCAATCGCTGTTACTTTGGATTCAAGAGGCAATTGAGAAGTAGTATGTATATAAAACCTTGATCATCCCAGTCCTCCTTTACGGCGCAGAGGCTTGGACCTTAACAAAAACAGATGAAGATGTCCTTGGTCGATTCGAGAGGAAAATTGTGCGCACTATCTACGGCCCCGTTTGTTCAAACGGAGTATGGAGGAGAATATTTAACGAAGAATTGTACGGGTTGTACAGCGACATCGGCCTGGTACGACGTCTACGAATACAGCGTCTAAGGTGGCTAGGCCATGTAGAGCGCATGGAAAATACAGCTCCGACCCGAAGAGTCTTCGAATTCAATCCGGAAGGAAGGCGCGGCAGAGGACGGCCGCATCTACGGTGGCGCACGCAGGTGGAAGGGGACCTTAACCAACTGGGCATGCGGCGCTGGAAACAGCTGGCCAAAGACCGTGCCAGCTGGAGACACTTGTTGGTTGAGGCCCAAGTTCACTACAGACTGCAGCGCCACCTAAGTAAGTAAATATGTATGTACACATGCATGTACATATGTATGTAGATATGTACTTGGGTCAAGACTCCTCATGCGAAGAACCAAAGTCATGCTTATACTGCCAGTCTTCCTGTACGAAGCCGAACGCTGTACGGTAAGCAGGGTGGCGGAACCTGTTTTGGATTCTTCTGCGGCGGATATTTGGTGCTGTCTGTGAGTCTGTGGTGCTGTCTGTGAGTAAGGTAAATGGAGGAGAAGACATAACCGCGAACTCTACGAGCTGTACAAAGATGTAGATATAGTCCGGAAGGCAAAGATCCATCGACTACATTGGCTCGGCCACATCGAGCGCTTGAACACCAACGCTCCAGCAAAGAGGGTTGTCAACCCCGAGCCTCCTGGTTCGAGGAGAAGAGGAAGACTGAACCTCTGGTATAAAGACCAAAGTCAAATTGGACATTGAGGCAATTTTATCTAGTTTTTCTACAATTGGCCGGATTTTGTAGAGGCGAGAATTGTCTACGTGATCTGGAAGAACAGGGAAGTTGTCGCTGATTTTTTTTAAATTTGTTCACTGGCATTGTGTCTTTTACTATAGATGTTCCTGTAAACCATTTCAACGTTTCATCACTCTTGGAACATACGTGGTGTGGCAAATTAGTTGTCAGAAGTTGTAAACAAAAACAAGAAAATTAAGTTTGTCGCAAAATGTTGTTATCGACCTTCACAATACTCCCCCTTTAACTCTACACAATGATTCCAATGTTGATCCCTACGATTCGAAGCACCTTGATAATCCTTCGAAGTTAACTCGTTGAGAACTATGGTTACAGCCTCTTTGACTTTCTCTACCACGCCAAAATGGTTTCCCTTGGGATGTGACTTCATCTTGGAAAATAAAAAACAGTCACAGGGGGCAATATTGTTGCTACAGCGTGAATGCGGCAACGTACGAATGCTTTTTTGCCAAAAACTCATGCCCAATCAACGAGCAATATGCCGGCACATTGTCTTGGTGCAGGAGCCAGCTCTTTTTAGGACGCTAACACGGGAGATCCTTCAGGTGGATCGTTTTCTCCTGACCTACGACCCTTCTTGAACCGTTTTGCCCATTCAAACACACGTGTTTTCGACATACACTCGTACACTACCTGAATTTTTCGGAGGATTTTCGAGTGTTTTTTGCCAGATTTTACTAAAAATTTAATCAAGAGCCCCTCCTATACAGATGTTGACGGAAAAAGCATTGTAACTCAAGTTATGTATGTATGTATGTTGGCGTTACAGCCCATGAAGGACCAGAGCCGAGCTTCTCTCAATCACCCATGTTGTGTGTGATTTAATTTTCCCATAGGTGAAAGGGACCTACAGTGTTATTGCCGGTTCCGAACGGCGAATTTCGAGAAGCTTTTCATGACAATTTTACTACAGGGGGTTTTGTCAGAACCCCGCTGAGGAGAAACACCGTGAAAACACGTTCGATGACATGGATGTGTCGGGATTCGATCCCGAGTCATCGGCGTCAGAGGCCAACACACTACCCACTGCGCCACGGTGCTCAAGTATTGCAAGTTATGACCATATCGTATTTGTTAAACCTCGTACATACCTATACCATGGACATGATAAAATCCAGGCGCGAAATATCATTTTATAATCTTTCCGCACAATAAAGTTTGGCCGGCAATTTCTCCAAAAAGTTCTTTAAAGAAGAACTACACCGTACTATCAAGCTCTGAAAACTCTGCTGGCACGTCTTCATCAATTTTCAAATTCAAGTTAAAATTTTTGCTTTCGTTGGTTGGTTGAGGACGCCGTGACGCAGTGGTTAGTGTGTTGGACTTTTAACGCACGGTGAGCGAGTTCGGATCCCGATAACACCAACGCCATCGAATGTTTATTTCGCGGCGTCTCTCCTCGGCGGGGTACTGGCAAAACCCCCCGTAGTATACATGCCTTGAAAACGCTTCTCGACTCACCCCGTTCGGAATCGGCAATTAACTGTAGGTCCCTTTCACCTGTGTGAAAATATAAATCATACGCAACATGGGTGATTGACCACTCGACGTGGTTAATAAGTTCATTGAACCTCACAACTCACAGTAGTGAATTCAGTTCAGGTACCAACGTTGTCCGAAATCAGGTACATTAAACTAATTTGCTTCAATTTGAGGATAAAACTTAGTATTGATCAAATAAGGCGTAGAAAAGTAATGCTGAAGCCAAAGCTTGCACTTGGGCGCCACGGCGCTCTCAGACTACAAGTACTTATATTTAAATCAAGTTGGGTATCCTGTTTTGAGGGCGCACCGAGGCCATTTATGAATAAACAATCATATTACTTCGAAATTTCACCTTAGCTAGTCTTATACCTATAGACATCAATTCGATGATCAACTTTTTGGCGATATCATCCAATAGGGCTGTTTCTATGGCATTTATTTCGATAGCAACAGCGTCTCTAGGTACTGAACGGTGTCTAGTTTTTTAAAATACTGGACTTTGTTTTGGAAACATTTTTTTTTTTCGAAGAATCCTTGCAACTCTACGTATCATCTGGTCGAAAATTAACATCATTGTATGTCGGTTCTATCAAGCTGAGGCAAACCAATTGTTCGTTTACTTTGCATGGTTTGGTCCTCGATTTCTCAAAAAATAAACTCCGATGACGTCTTTTGCCCAGAAAACACAACAAATAGCTACTTTTGGGGAATCCAGAGGCTGCTCTTGATATTCTCCTGGATTCTCGCCGGAACAGACGCGGCATGCGCCTGTTCACTGATGATGAATTTTGTTGATTATTTCACATCTTCCTTAAAACTTTGCTTTACAATCATGGTATTATCTGCTAACTGACCAGTTCTAGGCCTGCAAATTTTGGTCCATCTCCCAGAGAATCTGGAGCCTCTAATGTACGTAATGCACGTACCAAGTGACATATGGTTCATATGGGGCGGATAAGCCCACTAAACGTAGCGTCTTAGTCAAATTGGCGTTTACTTTTTGGTGCGTTTCACTTGGACAACATTGGATATTAGAAACGAGCACTCACTATTTCGTTTAGAAATATGTACCATCAAAGCCAAATTTTCAAATAACACCGCGCCACCCTGTAGTAATCATTTTCATATCCAAAATTTATTAACATATCGCAAAGCTGAAAATGCCTGCGCCTTTACAAGTCACTTTGCACGCAACCAGCATTTAAATATTTCCCACATACCATTTTTCATACCAAGTCCGTACGGAATGGTATTTAAATATTACTACTCACTACTATTTTCACTACCACTTTGGTGGCACACACTACGGAAGTTGAAAAGTTGACTTGTCAAACCAGAAACCACAAGGGAGGGATCTCCATCGAAACTGGAATTTTGATAAACCACGCCTCTGACATTGTTTCATTCACTACAAACCAGTTTGAGCGGACAACGCACAGCAGAGATTCGATAGTCGCTTGTCGATATACCGAACGCAGATACATAGTGATAGAGGTAGATAGATACCAGCGGTGGTGTTGTTTATCGCGCTGAATATGGAGTCGATCCAGGTTTTCGTTGTCGGCTTTTCATGAGTCCACCAACGTGATGGGTGGGATGGTACTCTGCGACGATATATCCAGCAGTGGGCTGGGTATATGGGCTGCCATTACAATACTCCTGGGTTTGTTAAGTGTCGGTGGTTTCGTTGGAGAGTGTGGGCACAATGGGATTTGAGTACACCTTAGTCGGTTGGATGTATGCGGTTGAGTGTATTGGGGCGTCGGTTTCCTATCTTTGCAAGTAATTTCTGTTTGATATCCAATCAGAATCCATTAGGATAATGGAAGATAGTTGGTATGACCAGCATGGGGTGGTGGACATTTTATAGGATCTTTGCTTTTGTTTTTCGGTAAGACAAGATGAAGAGGAATATTTTGCTTAATGGTTTTGGACATGCGATTGGTTTGTCGTTATTACACAGACCCGTCTAGTGAGGGTTGAAAATCAATAAAGTATCTATAGGAGTCGCAAAGAGTTTGTGGACGATTGCTGGGAAAGTTGTTAGTTGAGATATAACCTAGTTTATCACGTTTGTCGTCGTCGTAAAAATGTATGCAGTTTCTTGCGATATTTTTTTTTTCATCTATTAAATGTTGACTCCTGTTAAACCTAAAAGAAATGAAAGATAAAGGTGAAAAATGGTGGTAGACAGCACCACTCACACAAATTTATCGAAAACGACTCCAGGTAGTCAAGAGCTGAAAGTTACTTTTGGACAACATAGAGAAGCTGGATTGCTCGTTATGATTGATAGGAAGCCCATGGGGATTTTAAACATCAAAATAAACCTGAATAAGATCCCATAAAAATGGAGGAAGAAAAGTTTTTCTTTTTTTGAATAAATTAAAACAAAAATTCAAATTCAAATCGAAACTTGTGAATTCTGATATTATTAGTCAAGCAAATTTTGCTTATCTGCTTTATACAATACAGTCTTCTATCTGACCCTACCGTGAAGTATCTGACAAGTTTATGTGATTATGGTAAAAGGTTCCATTAAACACACGATCTATTGCCCATTTAGATATTCTTGAATAAGAAATAAATTTGACATTTTTGTATACTTCTTCACAGATACTAGATAACTTCGAAAATTGGAAATGAACTTGGCTTCTGTCTATGATGGGTAAACCAAAGAGTTATTCAGATCGTTTGGACTATCTATCTTCACGCGATAAATTATTTAACAAAATATTTTGGCGATTGATTTTGGTACGGGAATGGCGTTGACTTACTACGGGGTCGAGTAAGTAAGGCGAGATTTGAATTTAAACTGTACGGGCAACTGGATCTGAGCAAATGCTTTTGTTTTAAGGTTGGTAGGACTGTCTTTCACATCCGTGCCAAATTCCACGTTAAAATATTCATTCATATTCATTCAGTGTTTGGTATGAGCTTAGTTTTAAGCTCGCATTCAATTTTGTTTGTGAAATGAATCTTCTGCTGCGAATTCATTTATGATGATGCAGAAAGCCTTCTTTGATGCAGAAAGGCTTCTTTGTCGAAAAAAAAATGTTTACAAGCGGTATAAAGAGTTCCAAGAGAGCTGAGAACGTGATGTAGAGGAAGGGCGAACATCAACCTCAACCGATAAGCCTCCCGTGCAAAAGATCAATAGTTTGGTGGTTTGGGACTGAGACGCGTCAAATCTCGATTGGTATTGAAAACAACGATTTTTTTTTTTTTGAAAATATCATCGCGTTGAGGTGAACAATGCTTCCTGAATATTAGGACATGATGAAATGCATTGGTATGGGAGACGAGACTTGGATTTATGTTTACAATCCAGAAATAACCGATCAATCAAGTGAATACTAAAAAAAACACGCCAAAGTCGCTCCGCCGAATCCACTGTAATTTTTTTTTATGGCGCTACAGTTCGGGGTGAACCAGGGCCTTTACCAACAAGCCCCTCCAGCCGGCCGGATCTTTGGCCAGCCACTTCAAGTCCCGAACGCCCAGTTGGTTGAGGTCCCTTTCTACCTGTGCGCGCCACCTTAAATGCGGTCGTCCTCTGCTGCGTCGTCCCTCGGGGTTGAAGTCGAAGACTCCTCGGGCCGGAGCGTTGATGTCCATTCGCTCTACATGGTCTAGCCATCTTAGACTTTGGATCCGAAGACGTCTAACTAGGCCGATGTCGCTACACAGCCCGTACAGTTGTTTGTTGAATCTCCTCCTACACTCGCCGTTTTACAAACGGGAACAAAGATTGCACGCAGAATTTTCCCCTCGAAACGCCCAAGAGCCTCTTCATTCGCTTTTGATAACGTCCAAGCCTCAGCGCCGTAGAGGAGGACCGGGATAATTAAGGTTTTGTAGAGGGATACCTTCGTTTTTCGAGAGAGGGCTCTACTACTCAATTGCCTCTTGAGCCCGTAGAAGCAGTGGTTGGCAAGAGTTATTCAGCGTTTTATCTCAGCGCTGGTGTCGTTGCTGCTTGTCACTATCGAGCCAAGGTAGACGAAGTCCTTGATTACTTCAAAAATATAATTAGCTGCCGAAGGTGACGTTCTGACCAAGACGTCGGTGTTGCGCGTCTTTCTTGGATGACAGCATATACATATGTATGTATTTGGTCTTGTCCCCATTTACCCTAAGACCCACTTTAGCCGCTTCTGCTTCAATGCTTGCGAACGCCTCATTGACGTCTCGCTTTGTCCGTCCAATAACGTCAATGTCATCTGCGTAGGCAAGCAATTGTGTTGACTTGAAGTAGATCACACCTCTTGTATTGGCCGCAGAGTCCCGCAGGACCTTTTCAAGAATAATGTTAAAGAAATCATATGACAGTGCGTCACCCTATTTAAAACCTTTTTTAATATCAAAGGGGTCGGTTAGTTCACCTCCGACCTTAATGGAGCAGCGAGAGTTCTCCATAGTCATCCTGCACAGTTTGACGAGTTTGGCAGGAATGTTAAAACATAACATGGCTCTGTATAGCTCGTCTCTATAAACACTGTCATACGCGGCTTTAAAGTCGACGAAAAGATGGTGCGTGTCGACCTGGAATTCATAGGTCTTCTCCAAGATCTTACTTACTTACTTAGGTGGCGCTACAGTCCGTGGTGAACCTGGGCCTCAACCAACAAGCGTCTCCAGCGGCACGGTATTTAGCCAGCTGTTTCCAGCGCCGCACGCCCAGTTGGTCTATCGTGGACTTTCCTGGTCTGCAACCACACTGGTAGGAACGTATCAGATTGTCCACGAACGGTTTCAGGCGCTTACACAGTACGGCAGAGAGGATCTCGTACGCGATGTTCAGGAGGCTTATCCCTCTGTAATTGGCGCAGTCATAGGGGTCTCCTTTCTTATGGACCGGGCAAACGATACTGAGACTCCATTCATCGGGCATGCGTTCTTCCGACCATATCTTGCAGATGAGTTGGCGCATGTTCCTGACCAGCTCATCGCCAGCTGCTTTAAACAGTTCCGCGGGGAGCCCGTCTGCTCCTTCGTCTTCGTCCATTGTGAATGGTTCTCTGCCTGACGGCGGCATTTTGACAATCATCGCCGTTATACAGTCTGCAGAAGTGGTCCTTGCACAATCTCAGCATCGACTGTGACTCCACTACTAGTTGTCCGTGCTCATACCTGCAGGCTTCTGCTCTGGCTTTATAGCCTTGGAATGTTCGTTTTACTTTCTGGTAAAATTTTCGAACGTCGTTCCTGCCGTAACATCTCTCCATCTCCTCGATCTCGCGCTTCTCGTGCTCCTTCTTTTTCCTTCTCAGAAGCGCATGCTCCTCCTTGCTTTTCTGTTCATAGAGCTCGCGGGCAGCTCTCGTCCGTCGATGCAATGTGGCCATGTATGCATTCTGTTTCTCTACATGGGCCTGTCTGCACTCATCATCAAACCAGGGGTTTCTCGACGGTGGTGGCTCGAAACCGAGTATATCTGAGGCGGCCTCTCTAATGGCGTTTTGACAACGACTCCATTGCTGTTCTATGGTTTCTACAGATTGCATCGGGACTTGAGAGAGTTTGAGGGAGACTTGAGCGGCGAAGGTCCTGGCGGTCTCCTGCGATTGCAGCTTTCCGACATTAAATTTGATTCCGAGAAATTCGCATCCGTTCCTTGGCTTCAACAAGGTAATGATCCGAATCGATGTTGGCCCTCGAAAGGTTCGGACATCTAGGATGCTAGAGGAGAGTCTGCCGTCGATCGCAATTTGATCAATTTGGTTGGTTGTCGATTGATCGAAAGATCGCCGGGTCTCCTTAGGATGTTGAGGTGTGGGATTCGTGTACTTGCTACTACCAGATTATATCCCACCATAAAGTCCACTAGCCTTAGTCCGTTTTCTGATGTGGTGTTGTGTAGGCTGTGCATTCCAATGACCCGTTCAAAGATAGCTTCCCTACCCAGCTTCGCATTGAAATCTCCTAGAACGATTTTGGATTCATAGCTGGGACATTGCGCATACGTTCTGCCTAGGGGATCATAGAAGTCGTCTTTATGTCGGTCATCTTTCTCCTCTGTGGGGGCGTGGACACATAATAAGCTTATACTGCCGGATAGTTATGAGACGTTCGCTTACATACTGGAAGCTTGAGACTTTTTTCCTGAGTCTGCCTCGAACAACAAATCCGCATCCGATTAAGCGTTGTTTATTTTCTCTGTAGCAATTTCCGTAGTAGATATCACAGTTTTTCATCCGCTTTCTGCCTGGCCCAGCCCATCGCACTTCTTGGAGCGCGGTAATGTCTGCCTTATAGCAGTCCAAAGAGTTGACCAGTTGTCCGGCTGCACCTGGTCTGTTGAGGGACCTAACGTTCCAGGTGCAGATCCGGAATTCGTTTCCTTTTAGACGATTGCGGGGGTCGTCAACATGTAATCCGTCCGGATCCGTATCAACTGTCAACATAGAATATTATTTGAGCGTATGCTATTCGCTCAAAGACTGCTCCGAGGCACCGTCTTGAGTCGATAGGAGAGATACAAGCCGCATTAAAGAGAGAGCTCCAAGCCATTCTGGAAATCGACTTAACAAGTCGATTGCAGTCCCCTTTATGTATCTTAGAATACGTTTTATTGCACTAATATGTTTTCAAGACGAGTACCTCAAATGTCTTGAAACAGAACCTATCGCGGACGAAATGTCTGGTCTCACCGCTACAGCAAGGTAGCTCCACGAAAGAAATACAAATGGGTTCACTTGCCTTGACCTCGACGTTTCTGCTGGATGGCATTCATACAATCAATTTTTGCAGTAGTCTTACAGAATAATTCGATTGGTTTAAATGAAGAGAACCGTCATTTCTAAGCAATAGCTGGAGTACAAGGCCATTATTACTTGTAGCAATGAGTCCGTTGTCGATGTACAACGCCACCATAATCGAGTCAGAATCCACTTGATGCAAACAATATATGAGTCCACAACACTGGGGGAAATTGGAATTCCTCAAGAAACTTGGCAATATCTCGAAACTTGCTTTGGGTCATTCAAGCTTCTCTTCAATAAGCACACACGACCACTAAGATAGTTGAAACCTTCAGGCTGTGGCATGTAATTTTTCCTCCTAAGAGCAAATGCAGTTTTAACGTCGAACTTCAAAAGATTTTCCACCTACCGGGCTACCGGGCTAAATGTCCTCGCTTTGTACCTTTCGATTTTTTCGATTTTGTTACTTTTTGATAGCATGGCCTACTTCCACCTCCTCGTGGTGCCATCTGGAAATTTCCTTAAAAGGGAAATTACTGACGGAACAGGCCGAATGGCGAGTATCCTGCGCCACCAAACAGGATTAGTGTCGGTTGGGCTATGGTCTAGCGAAGCATAACCGTGAAACCACAAATTGCTCAGAAACAAAAAACAGCCTCGGATATTAAAACGGAACGGATCTATGTTGACGACCCTATAAGAAAACAAAAAACAAACAAGGACCTTCGGTTCTGTACGTGGAATGTTAGGTCCCTAAACAGACGACGTGCGGCCGAACAACTTGCGTACGTCCTAGACCGCTATAAAGTGGACATAACCGCCATCCAGGAAATGCGATGGAATGGACCGGGTAAAAAGCGGATGAAAAACTGCGACATCTACTACGATGGCTGCTATTGGGAGAGAGGACAGAGACTATTTGGATGCGGATTTGTTGTTAGAGGTGGACTAAGACATAAAGTCCTAAGTTTCCAGTATGTGAGTGAACGCCTCATAACGATCCGCATCTAGGCAAATTTCTGTAACATCAGCCTCATATGCGTCCATGCCCCCACGGAAGACAAGGATGACTCAATCACAGACGATTTCTTTAATCTCCCATATACCAAATGCCCCAGCTATGATCCAAAATCATACTAGGAGATTTTAACGCAAAGCTGGGTAAAGAAAGCATCTTTGAGCGGGTCATCGGCAAACACAGCTTACATGACACCACATCCGATAACGGACACAGGCTGATCGACCTTGCCACGGGGCGAAATCTTCTTGTAGCCAGCACACGATTTTCCCACCTCGATATACACAAAGGCACCTGGCGGTCACCGGATCAATCGGTCACCAACCAGATTTACCACATCGCGATTGACGTCAGACACTCCTCCACTATTCTTGATGTTCGCACTTTCCGAGGAGCGAACATCGATTCAGACCACTATCATGTAGTAGCCAAGATACGTCAACGCATAACACGAACACCGCGGAGTAGAGTTAGAACACCAAGCTATGACGTCGGAAAGCTACTATCGCCGGAGATCGCCAGTACCTTTGCCAACCGCGTCTCCCTAAAGCTCTCCGATACACCTCAATCCCCCACTCACTCAGTAGAGCAACAATGGAGCCTGTGCAAACAAGCCATGAAGCTCACAGCAATGGAGTGCTGACCCCTTAAAGCTCCACCACGACGAAACACCTGGTTCGATGACGAGTGTAGAAGGATTCATGCGGAAAAGCAGGAGGCATACAAAGCCTCACTACACAAAAAAACAAGAGCGGCTCGTGAGCTCTACGAGCTTAAAAGAAGGGAGGAACACAAGCTTCTCAAGAGGAAAAAGAAAGAGCACGAGAAGCGGGCGATTGAAAATTTGGAGAGGTGCTATTGCAGGCACGACGTTCGAAGATTTTATCAGCGGATAAAACGAATGTCGCAAGGCTATAAAGCCCGAACGGAGGCCTGTAAGTATGAGAACGGACACCTAGCAGTAGAATCGCAGTCGATGCTGAGAATTTAGAAAAACCATGCACCGGCTCATCTGAGTCTCAGCATTGTTTGCCCGATCCACAAAAAAGGAGACCCCTTGGACTGCGCCAACTATAGAAGAATAAGTCTCCTTAATGTCGCATACAAGATTTTCGGCGTCGTTTTGTGTGAACGCCTGAAGCCATTCGTAAACAAGCCGATAGGTCCTTATCAGTGTGGCTTTAGGCCAGGGAAGTCCACCATCGATCAAATCTTCACATTCCGGCAGATCCTGGAGAAAACCAATGAATTTCAAGTCGACACGCACCATCTATTCGTCGACTTCAAGGCCGCGTAATTAGAGACGAGCTATATAACGCCATGTTTATTTTTGACATCCCTGCTAAGCTCGTCAGACTATGCAGAATGACCCTGGAAAATGCTCGCTGCTCCATCCGAATCGGTGCAGAACTGACCGATAGTTTCGAAGTCAAGAAAGGATTTAGACAGGGCGATGCGTTGTCGTGTAATTTTTTTAACATCGTATTAGAAACGATTTTGCAAAAATCACAGGCCAATACAAGAGGCACAATCTATTTCAAATCCTCGCGACTCTTTGCACACGCCGGCGACATTGACATAATAGGTAGATCGCAGCGAGATGTCAATGAGGCGTTTGCGAGTATTGAGATGGAGGCGGCAAAAATTGGTTTGGCAGTTAATGAGGGCAAGACTAAATATCTGCTGTCATCGAAAAAGGACATTTACCACCGACGTCTTGGACAGAACGTGCATATTGGCAGATATAAGTTCGAGGTAGTTAAGGACTTCATATACCTCGGCTCCGCAGTGACTTGGAACAACGACACCAGTTTCGAAATCAAGCGCAGAATTACTCTTGCCAACCGCTGCTTCTTTGGGCTCAAGAGGCAACTGAGAAGTAGAGCCCTCTCTCGTACGACCAAGTTGACCTTATATAAGACCTAAATTATCCCGGTCCTGTTATATGGCGCAGAAACATGGACTTTATCTAAAGCGGATGAGGAAATCCGAGGTCGTTTGGTCGATTTTCGGTCCCATAAACACAGAGGAGGGTTGGAGGAGAAGATTCAATCACGAACTGTACGGGTTGTACAGCGACATGAGTCTGGTCTACGGATCCAACGCCCAAGATGGCTAGGCCATGTAGAGCGAATGGACACCACAGCTCCAGCCCGCAGAGTCTTTGAATCCAACCCCGAGGGACGAAGAAATAGAGGACGGCCGCACCTAAGGTGGCGCGCACAGGTGGAAAGGGACCTCAACCAACTGGGCGTGCGGCATTGGAAAAGACTAGCGAAGGATCGTGCTAGGTGGAGAGCCATGTTGGTTGGGGCCCAGGTTCACCCCGAACTGTAGCGCCCGTTAAGTAAGTAAGTAAGGCCTTAAAAAAACACTTGTTATCAACCAATTTGACTCATCAAGAAGCTCCTAAGCCCCATTTAGTGTGTTGGTCTCTGACGCCGATGACAGGGATCCGAATCCCGACAACAGCCATGTCACCGAACGTGTTTTTCACGGTGCTTCTCCTCAGCGGGGTACTGACAAAACCCCCTGTAGTATAATTCCCAAGAAAAGCTTCTCGAATTTCGCCGTTCGGAACCGGTAATAAACTGTAGGTCCCTTTCACCTATGGGAAAATGAAATCACACACAACATGGGTGATTGAGAGAAGCTCGGCTTTGGTCCTTCATGGACCTTAACGCCAACATACACATACATATACATATGTAAATCTCTTCCTTGCATGGCCTGTTTCACTTGATACTCTTACTTGAGCCCAATTGAGCCCACCGCTACTTATGGTTTCTTGGTTCAAGACAGTCAGTAATGAACACATGGCCCCCACAGATGGAAGCGACAATTTTCTGTGCCCTACGGTCTTTTGAAAGCCATGCAGAAACATCTGATTTTTCTTTTGATTCCCCTTTATCTGACTGAGTTTTGTCCCACTCCAAGTATATTGCTGGCGGTGAGTAGGGTCTTAACCAAGTGCTCCACAGATCGTTTGTCACTAACATATGTACGTATTCTTAAAAGTCCGACGCTGTTAGCAAAATAGTGCCCGAAAGTCGTCGTTGCGATTTGATTTAAATGCGCGCTCTGGTAAAAGTGTTACATCCATCACCGTCCTTATCTGGTCAAATTAAGTCAAGCGCCATATGTATGTATATGGCACGAAAAAACTCCTTTGTCACTCTGGCTAGCTCCGAGTCAGGTAATGCACACTCGTAAATAACGCCGCCGATTTCGGTTCAACTTGAAATACTCAATGGGAGTGCATGACCCAGTGGAAATAAAAGGGAGGCAGTTGGCGAATGCAAATAAAGAAGGCGCAAGCTCATCCAAGTGGTGTGGAGGTACAAGTGAGTAGATTTATCACCACCGAAGGCGATCTGGTCCTGAAATCTGACGCTTCTTCCGTTTCTTCTTGCTCGCATCGTAGAAAGTGTCCTTCTTGCTAGTGAGGGGAAATCCCACAACAGGAGAACAATAGTTCCGGGAATACTGGAGTTGGACACGGTCAATATTCTGTAACGGCCACTGCTATCGCCAAGCAATATGATAGCTGGCGAGCGAGGAAAAAATGACCGAAGTGAGCGTGGTGTTTTATCATTGGTGATCATAACGTGGTGGGCGTTTTGAACTCTGGCGCACGATGAACGAGTTCGGATCCCGATAACACTAACGCCATCCAATGTTTATTTCGCGGCGTCCCTCCTAGGCGGGGTACTGGCAAAACCCCCCCGTAGTAAACTTGCCTTGAAAAAGCTTCTCGACTCACGCCGTTCGGAATCGGCATTAAACTGAAGGTCCTGTGTCAAAAATAAATCACACACAACATGGGTGATTGAGAGAAGCTTGGCTCTGGTCCCTCATGGGTTGTAAAGCCAACAAAGAAGAAGATCATAACCAAAGGCGAGTGTTGCGACCGACAAAGTTAAGATGCCAGCTGTCAGTAATTGCTTCTCAAATACGAGCTTTCGGCACGCCAATACCTTCCTCTGAACAGGCAAGGAAACAAAGGACTAATAAAGACCGATAAGCAGCTTTCGTATAAAATCGACTTTCGTAATTCGACTTAAAATGATCCAATTAGAAGTGGCATGGCTGAAAATGGACGACAGCATGAATTAGAAGCATTGTGCTTAAGATTTCTCTCTTTGGAAACTCTTCCTAATCTATTGGTCGACATCAGTTCATTTCAAGGAAAATCAGGGAGTAAGAAAAAAGTGCTGACATGAATCCGTACGCAGAATCCGGGGTTTAATTATAAATCCTGGGTTGTTTACTACTATAGGCAGGGCAAAAACTCTTTGAAAGAGGCACGGACTCATGTCCCTACTTCGGCCTCAGTAGAATTCAGTTCACTTATTGTCAAGTAGACGAAAGGTGGGACGCGTCTTAGAGTTTAAGTCTTTGCTCAGATCAACCTACAGCACTGCAAGCACTGTAAATGCAAGTGTGTTAAGCAATACGAAGCAAGTGTGTCATTCAACACACTTTAAAATTAAATGTGTTACTTAATACGTTTGATCGTTGTTAAAACTTTAACATGTTTTATTACTTATCATGAACAAATACTCAAATGACACCTTAAGTGTGTTGTAGCGACACACTTAAATAACTGACACACCTTGGATCAATTAATTAAAGAAAAGTGAAATTTCCCAACTATATGTAAAGAGTTAGAGGGGGTAAGGGGGTGGGACAAAGTCGCCTGATCACTGCGGCCACTTATGGTTAGCATAGATGCCTTCCAACTATATGTAACCTTGCCAGAAAGTAATTTGCAAGTCGGATCCATGGCGTAATAATTGACAAAAATCTTAATGTCTGCAGCCACCAAAAAGCAAAGACACTCAATCTCTCCTTTCCCATTCTACATTGGTCCTTCGAGCTGGATGGCATGATCATCATGATGTTGCTTTACAACAGAAAGTGCAGTGGTGCAGTGGCAGTGGTGCAGTGGTTAACATCATCAACCGCCGAGCGGAAGGTTCATGGTTCAAATTCGCTTCAAAGCCAAGAAAAAGTAATTCCTATACGGACAAAAAGTATGCAACGCAGTTGTGAATGGAAAGTTACCAGATGTACTGCTTGCAGGCATAACACTCACAGTATATGGTCAACCGAAATTCATCCTCCACGTATGCAATACTAGAAGTGCTTGAACGAATTACTTCGGACTATAACCAACGCGGAATTTGGTCGGCTCTCGTCCTATCTAAGTCTAGGACAACCACCCCTGAGAGTAGTGAACGAACATCAACGACCCAAACCACTGCACTCCGTTCAGGTTGTGTGTGTCAACACATCATAAGGGAATATAAAAACTCTTGAACCTGCGCGAGTTTAAAAAAAAAAAAAAAAACGGAAAGAAAAGATCAATTCAATCAAACAAAAAACAAAGGACGTTTCGGGCTTGATGGGCAACGAAGCGACTGGATCACTGGGTTGGAAGTCCAATGTGCTACTTGAAAACGACCTTACCTAAATATATGTATGTACATGCAAATAAAAAAGATAAACATAAGTAAACATACGGCAAGGATTCTAGAGCCCCCAACATTCATTGTTAACCCTACGGCAGCCTGGATTGATACCGGCTCCTGCGACTCACTGTCTGACCATCTGGTCCAACTGAGCATGGGCGGTGCATCCAGTGGAGGCGACACCAACAATGGCGCGGCACGGGAAATCGCAAAGGTGGAACGAGCCCCAGAATTGGGACGTACTCCTGAACGCACTGCTAAGTGCCAAAAAGTAGAGGTAAGGGGCGTGCCCGAAAATTGTGCAAAGTGGCTGACAAAGCCGAAGGCACAATGGTCGAGGCTAAACCTCTGGGGGAACCAGTTAAGAGAGTTAGGTCGACGGAGGTATCTCGTACCGGAATCGATCCGACAATTATCACAAATCATCACTTTGAATCCATTCAAGAACCGTGGGTGTGGAATAAACGCATATGTGGCCTTGGTGGTATACGTGATGCGCTACGATTCTTTATGATGAGCGATCCGAAAGGCCTGGGGTCGGCCTCATCATATCGAACTCACTATCGGCAATTAAACTTGGGCACTTTTGGGGACAAGATCTGGTGGCTGCTGGAGTAAGCTACAAAACGCACGGAGCAATAGAACACTTCGTCGTTGCGTCTGCCTACTTTCCCTACGATTCGTTACTACCTCCACCACCGAAGGAAGTTTCTGAACTCATAGAGTACTGTGAAGTCAGAAAGATTGGTTTCATCTTGCGACGCTAATACCCAAAACACTGCTTGGGGCAGCAGCAAGTGTAACACAAGAGGGGACTGTCTTTTAGACTTCATTCTCTCGTCTGACCTTACCATCAACAATGTTGGCTCTCAACCAACGTTTGTTACGACAAGACGGTAGGATCCTACCCAACAGATATGTAAAGGACATCACTAACTGGCGAGTCATGCCTGATGCTACGCTGTCGGACCATAAATATATCGAATTCTGATTAGGTTGTGGGATCTCTTCCTTGCAACCTAGACAGAATCCGAGAAGGACGGACTGAGTACGGTTTAGAGAGTAGCTTGAGAAATCCACTCAGGCTCTATCTAAACTTAGAACGAAACAATTGGTAGAGAACGCTGTTCATAACCTTAATAGCGTCATCACCAGTTGTTTTGAACTCGAATGTCCTGTCAGCAAACCTCCCTGCAGGAAATTGGTCCCCTGGTGAAATGCCGAGCTCCAAAAGTCTTCACAGGGAAGCCAGAAGTCTTCTAAATAGATCGCTTGAATCGAATTCGGAAGATGACTGGAATAAGTATCGGTCGAAGCAGAAAGAATATAAGAAGCTTATTCGTAAACTGAAGAACGATTCTTATATGTCCTTCTGCGAAGAGATCAAGTCTCTAAGAAACTTATTCGTAAATCGAAGAACGATTCTTATAGGTCCTTCCGCGAAGAGATCAAGTCTCTGAGTGCGACTAGCAAGTTGGTTAGAGTCCTCAAACGGGGAAAACCGACAAAGCTAAATGCACTCAGAAAATCTTATGGTACCTTTACAGAGTCTAAAGCGGAAGCTGTCAGTTGACTGCTTCAGACTCATTTCCCGGGAAATCAGATCGCCATCGGCTCGTTGCACACTCCTTCAAGGGAAATTGCAACTGAAACGATGAAAACAACTCGGCGTAGCTGGTATACTGCATGGCGTCTGGTTACGACTGAAGCCAATGAATTTGTGTGGCATCCTTCGATGGCTTCAAATCGCCAGGCACCGATGGAATATATCCTGTTATGCTGCAAAAAGGTATAAGGCAGCTGCTTCCTACTTTGAAAAGAATTTTCACTGCTAGTCTAGCACTTGCTCACATACCCATTCCTCGGCGCACAGTGAAAGTGGTCTTCATTCCCAAAATAGGAAAAGAGGACTACTCACTTGCCAAGAGCTTCAGACCAATTAGTCTAACATCCTTCCTGCTGAAAAGCATGGAGAGATTGGTAGAGTTGCACGTGCGCAAAGTTGCCCTTCGAATGCACCCTCTTTCGGAGATGCAACATTCTTACCAGCGCGAAAAATCCCGCGAAACTGCGCTTGCGAACCTAGTTGGGAGAATTGAATGCGCGCTCGAAAGGAAAGAGTACGCGCTGGGCATTTTCGTCGACATTGAGGGAGCCCTTGATAACGCAACTTTTGACAGCATGTGCAATGCTGCCAGACTTCATGGCGTAGATGAAGCCATACTCATGCACAGGACATTGACCGCTGACGCAGGCATCGACCAGTTAGTCAAATCTGGCATAAACAGGGGCTACCCGCAAGGTGGCGTCCTGTCTCCGCTGTTATGGCGCATGGTGGTCGATTCTCTGCTTGATGCTCTCAATGCCACGGGTGGCCGTGGTGCAGTGGTTAACATCATCGACCGCCGAGCGGATAGACCTTCCGCTTCAAGTTCGCTTCATAGCTAAGAAAAAGTAATTCCTATACGGATAAAAAGTATGCAACGCAGTTGTGAATGGAAAGTGACCAGACGTACTGCTGCAGGCATAACGCTCATAGTATACGGTCAACTGAAATTCTTCATCTGCGTATGCAATACTAAAGTGCTCGAACGAATTACTGCGGACTATAACCGACGCGGAATTTGGTCGGCTCTCGTCCTATCTAGGACAACCACCCCGGAGAGTAGTGAACGAACATCAACGACCTAAACCACTGCACTCCGCTCAGGTTGTGTGGAGACTAAGTATCTAGGAGTCATCTTAGATAGCAAGCTTCTCTGGTTAAGGCATGTTGAATTAAAAACCACCAAAGCGTTGTCAGCTTTCTGGCAATGCAAGGGAGCTTTTGGCAAAACATTGGGTTAATCGCCGGCAAAGGTCTTCTGGATTTATACGGCAATGATAAGACCTATAATCTCATATGCATCGGTTGTATGGTGGAATAGACTAAAACTCAAACACGTCGTAACCTCTTTCACCAAACTCCAAAGAACGGCTTGTCTCAGCTGCACGGGGGTGCTGCTCTAGATGCTATAATGAACCTTCCACCTCTTGATATATTTATCAGGGGGTGTGCTCTGAAAGCCATGTCTCCTCTGAAGAGAAATGGCTTTTAGTATAACTCGCATAGGAATAACTGCGCGCTCGCGCAATAATTGTCCTGCGACCCCTGTCTCATGGACATGGCTTCTGACGCACTGACGCCCGTTATCCTACTGCGCCTCAATTTCACAGTCGAGTTTCCATGGCGTCAGGATTAGTTATGGCTGGATACTGAGCCTGGAAAGGATAGTCTTCGCATTTTCACGGATGGCTCCAGGTCTGGGCGGGGTCCGGTGCTGGGGTCTTCTTTGAGCGCGAAAACATCCGAATGCACTTCTCCTTAGGAAAATATGCGTCTGTTTTCCAATGAAATGATTCTTAACGGGGAAAATCGACAAAGCCCTATGTACTCAGAAAATCTGATGGTACCTTTACCAATCCTAATGGCCATGCACTATGTTGTGAAGCACAGGTGGAAGGGGGAAGGCATATGCGTCTGTAGTGACAATAAAAGCTGTGTGTGACCCCTTAACTAGCTCCAAAGAAGTGCTTGAACTCAAGTCCTTCGTGGACAGAGTCGGCAGACTAAATTCAGAGGAGAGCTTCTCAGGACCTGAACCCGCGCTAGGTCTACCTGCGTCCACGGTAAATTCCTACATTAACGATTGTGTATTTAATACACACAACCGTAGATGGAGGGAGTGTCCAGGTTGCAGGATGACTAAGCGCGTATGCCCTGATGTCTGCAAAAAATCTGCAGTATTCCTCCTGTCTTTAAGGAGAATAGATGAAGAAGACTTGAGAGAGTTATCACGGGCCATTACAGTTTTGCCAAGCATCTCTACGTGCTTGGCATCAGTGAGACGCCTACCTGTGCTGCATGTGGCGAGGAGAAGGATGACACTGCAAAGCATTTCCTCTGTGATTGTCCCGCCTTTGCTCGCGCACGGTGACACACCTTTGGAGCCGACGTGGTGTGTGCCAAATCCCTTAGCACTCAAAGCAGTGTCCAACCCTTCAACTAGCTCCAAATTAGTGCATGAAATCAAGACCTTCTTGAATAGAGTCGGTAGACTAAATTCACTAAGGATTGTATTGAATGTAGGAAATGAGATCTCTGATGAACTCGCCTGAGTTGGTTCAAAGGAGGGATTATCCATCCTGGAGGGATTATCCAGGATACAGGATGGCACGCATAGCCATCTGCCCGGATGTCTGTGAGAAATCCGCAGCATTTTTCCTGTCCTTAAGGAGAATTGACTGCAGAAGACTTGTGGGAGTTATTATGGGCCATTACACTTTTGCTAAGCAGCTCCGCGTGCTTGGCATCAGTGAGACGCCTTTTTGTGCTGCATGTTGCAGGGAGGATGACACAGCAGAACATTTTCTCAGCGACTGTCCCGCCTTTGCTCGCACACGGTTGCGCAGCCTTGAGTTACATATCGTAACCGTAAAGAAATTGTAGCAAAAGCTTTTAACATTTAAAATACTTCCTACTCATATGGAACTTCAAAATGATACCACAAAAGACCACACACTTGTTATTTTGATCCACAAGACGACAAGTGTGCAAAAACGACAATTCGAGAGAGAGAGAGAGTTCAGGTCAGGTTATGATATGTAACTCTTGGGGACGACGTGCTATGTAAGTGCCCAATTTCTTAGCTCTATATCACTGAAGCTCCTTCTCCGGAAAACCGGGAAGACACATTAATGTAAGGTGTCTGTCTGGAGTACAATGGACCAGTATTTGCGTCTAAGTGCTCCAACAGATAGTAGAAACCTCCAACAAAAAAAAAGAAAAAAAAAAAAAAACTGGCCCATTGTGATACTACCTGGATCAGGTTACCCTGATCCGCTACCTGGGAACCAACCGGTACTCCTGATAAAGCGGTGGAGTTGAGCTATTTCTTGGTTTGCTAGCTCACTCAGATTGTCGAAGAAGGGCGCGCCAAGGTAAATCCTCCTGCGATTCGCAAAAGAGGGAGGTGGTGTATTGATTCCTCCTCCTTCTCGTCCATACAGCCGCGACAGAAGTCATTGTAGGGTAGCCCCAGTCTTGCGGCGTGTTTTCCAATGGTGCAGTGACCTGTAATGACACCCACTAGAGTGCTTAAGGTTGCCCTTTTGGTTGCCACCAGGTCCCTGGTTCGTCCTAAGTTTAACTTAGGCCACAATTGTTTGGTGAGAAAGCCGATATTGCTCTCATTCCATTGGAGATTGGTCTCCTCTATGGTTTGAAGCTTTATCATGTGCTTTACCGTACTTTTTGGTGTTTCTAGGTATCCGAGGGTAGGTAGGCTGAGTGTGCTTGACCCTAACTTTGCGAGTTCGTCGGCCGCGCAGTTTCCTGGAATATCAGTATTTTAATGTTGAACTGTTCAGCCATCTCATCTAGAGATAGGCGACACTTAATGGATGTTTTTGATTTGTGGGTTACCGCTGCCAGGGATTTGATCGCAGATTGGCTATCCGTGCAAATGATAATATCCTTTGTGGATATTACATTGATCCTGAGCCATGCCAGGGCCTCCGTTATCGCAGTTATTTCTGCCTGAAACACACTACAGTAATTTGGGAGTCTAAATGATAGGTTGAGGTTAAGTTCTTTGGAGTAGACCCCACTGCCTACACCCGACTCCATCTTAGAGCCATCGGTATAGAGGGATATCGAGTCCTTTGGTATGACTTTCCCTTCAGCCCATTCCTCCCTGGATGGAAAGACAACTTCGAAGTTCCTGTTGAACACATTCTGCGGGTTGATGTAGTCAGTGTCCATGGGTACTTTGAAGTGTTTTAGAATAGAGGTGTGACCTTTTTGAGAGGTGGGCCATTTTCTTATGCTCCTCATCCTTATGGCCGCGCAGGCAGCAACTTGCTTGCTGAAAAGGTTTAATGGTGGCGAACTAGCTAAGTAAGGCTGGATCTTGCACCATGACAGTGCGCTGGCCCATTCCTGGTTGATTGTGCAAATTGTTTTTGGCGGAAAAAAATGCATTGCAACGCTGTCGCATCCACCCTCTTTCTTTTTTTTTTTTTTTTTTTGGTGGCGTTAAAGCTCATGAAGGACCAGAGCCAAGCTTCTCTCAATCACCCAAGTTCTCCCAAGTTGTGTGTGATTTATTATTCACACAGGTGAAAGGGACCAACGTCTGGCTGGTTCAGCTCGACGGAAAATGTATAGGTATCAACGGGTTAAAAAAAAAACAAGTGGGCAAAATGGACTCAACGCAGTCTACGTGAGCCTTGACTCTATGTCAATAAGGCACCCATATACCTAACCTAACCTAACCACTACGCCAATGCGCCCCACTTTATAGTCCCGATATTGCCCCTGCTACTTTTTTTATTTCGCAAATTGAAGTCACACCTCAACGCAACTCATCAAGGCGGTGTAGAGAAAGTCAAAGAGGCTCTAACCATAGTTCAGAACGATTTAACTTCGGAGGATTATCAAGGGTGCTTCGAATCGTGGGGGCAACGTTGGGATCGTTCGGCAGAGTTAGTCGGGGAATATTGTGAAGGTGGATAATAAAATGTTGCGACAAACTTGTTTTTTGTTCACAAGTTCCAGAAACTCATGCAGAACTTGAACGAGTTTTTCTGTTGCATTGCTATCAACAAGTTGATTATGTTTTTGCAACTTTGTCCTAATCCTTGAGTTCCTTCTTTCACAGAATGTAAATACATATGTATCGCTTATCACTCTGAAACCTCACAACCAAACAGAAAGTCACATCTCTACGGTATCTTCCATCAATCCGTGACTCAAAATCTCTGCCGCATAGCATACATAACCTCACAAATCCTTGAGCATCCATCGTTTCCGCCTGCCTATCTCCTGCCGTTGTTTCTATAAATTTAAGCTTACACGACTTCAAGTGATTTCTAATTGCAAAAATGTTAATCCGATAGCCCCGCCATGACATTTTCCATTTTTAAAGGAAAACTCCTTATCAATCCTTCGTTGGTTGTTCGCCGCTTTCTGTTTACCATTCAATAGTCGGCCGATGGCATAAATTTTCCCGTTACCGCCGAGAGACAACCTAGACGTTCGTTTGCCTTAGATGTGCATATTGCTAGGCAACAGGCACAATCGAAAAGGTGCATATAATTTCCCCTAGTTGCCTCGTTACTCCTTCGCGGACGCCTTTAATTAAAAGCCGCACTAGGCCGCTGTGTAACGAGAATTGTCTAGATGCTCGGTCGGTTGAAATTCATGCCCATGCGAGTAGTCTTATCGCATTTAATGCCTTCAACTATGGTCATCTAACGACGCGCAGTGAACTCGTGCAATTGCAGCGATACGTTGCATTGCACCAGGATTCAATTTACCATATCTTGGTGGTGGACCTTTTGTAATTAAATCTTTGCTTGAATGGTTCGTGATTTTTGCGTTAAGATTTATTAGGTTCACGGGCTATGCGACTGTCAACGAAGCGTAATCGCTGTCAGTGTGACATGGGAAACGAACAGAAAACACAAAAAAAAATGTTGGTTTTAAGGAACGTGAACGAGGAAATCCCAAGAAACGGATGATTCTCAGAAAATCTCATCGAATTCCAAGAAACACTCATACTAAGCTGCAGACCAGAGATACATATGTATACTAAAAGACCCATACAAGATGTACCTGATGGGATACTATTCGACTCTGACGAAGGATGTGAGTGTTTATCGGTTGAAAGAGTTCATCCGCACTTATCTAGAGTTAAGTCGCTTCTTCGCCGATGATGATGACGATCACGACGCCGTTCGGAATCCATTCATTCGAGAATAGATGGATATAGCGACACCAAAAATAACCAGGTGAAAGGCATCCACAGTCTACAGCAGTCGCACTGGTCTGGTGAACCCTCCCGAGACCACTAACTGACGCCTCGTGCCTTGTTCGCCACTAATGCATTCTGAGGACAAAAAAGTGTCCGAAATTAAGATAACGCCTTCGTCGATTCGTTTATATGTATGTATGTTGTTAGCTCAGTTCCGTTTATTTATTTTTTTTATTTCTTCATACCTTCGCCTCGTGGCTAGGGAACCTCATGATGCCCGCCGGGTCACCATACCATCATGCCATTATGCCGTCTAGCATCTGTCCGGTCGTCTACTTCATTCGCCGAATGCCCGTTCGGGGAGAAGAACTCTAGTTGGATGAGGTGAGTGCATATCTTGCTGTTATCAGTTCCGCGGTATGGGATATCACACAGAAATTTATTGCCTTCCAAAAGGAGCAAAAATAATTGTTATACGTTTTATCCTTTTTTCGTTTTTGTCCCGTGAATGTGTGCAGCAGCACTTTGGACAACGAAAAAGGTGAGGCGCCACGTTATGAAAATTAAAAAACAATGACCATGTCCCGCATTAGAACGACATGTCGGATGCGAGGGATAGCACGGTCGGAATGTGTGCTTTTGGGATAAGATTATTTTGGGACACCGGTTTAGATGGTGAAATGTTAATTAGGAGTTTTTGCTTTTGTTTTTTGGTTTTTTTCGATTTTGGGGAAGCCGATAAGTAGTCGTTAAGAGGCGGCGGTGACAGATGAAATGCTGATCCTTAGCAACTGGATGTGTTCGTATTTTTGCGTTAAATTATTATTATTTATTTATTTTTTATGTGAAATTAAACCTCACATCGAATATTGGGAGGAGCACATTAAAAAAGGGGTTGATGGCGATGGTTGTAGTCTCACTACTGACGTCTTTTGATTTTGATTTCCCTTCAGGATACCTGGTGCATTGAACTACCTTTCTGTGGCCAGTGAAATGTGATGGTAATTTAAGGTGCTATAGATACATTTTTTCACATGTGTCTTTTCAAAGTATGTTTTTTTCAACTTCCTAGTGGGAAGTAATTGTAATGGCAAATTTTGACATACCTCAACGTTCCAAGGTAACCAAAATTAAAATCCAAGTATTACATGTGTGTGTATATGTATGTATGTATAATGTGCGTACATATGTATGTACGCTCGGAATTTTAGTCTAGCACCTGCTCGCATACCCATTCCTTGCCGCACAGTGAAAGTGGTCTTCATTCCCAAAATAGGCAAAGAGGACTACTCACTTGCTAAGAGCTTCAGACCAATTAGTCCAACATCCTTCCTGCAGAAAAGCATGGATGGACTAGTAGAGTTGCACGTGCGCAGAGTTGCCCTTCGAATGCACCCTCTTTCGGAGATGCAACATGCTTATCAACGCGAAAAATCCTGCGAGACTGCGCTTCAGAACCTAGTTGGGAGAATTGAATGCGCGCTCGAAAGGAAAGAGTACGCGCGGGGCATCTTCATCGACATTGAGGGAGCTTTTGATAACGCAACGTTTGACAGCATGTGCAACGCTGCCAGACATCGAGGCGTGGATGAAGCACTGGTACTATGGATCAAAGCAATGCTCATGCACAGGCCTCGACCAGTGTGTCAAATCCGGCGTAAACAGGGACTGCCCGCAAGGTGGCGTCCTGTCTCCGCTGTTATGGTGCATGGTGGTCGATTCTCTGCGTGATGCTCTCAATGCCTCTGGAATCTATGCCTAGGCCTATTCGGATGATGTCGCCATTCTGTCTGTCGGCTCATGTTAAGCGACTGTCCGTCTCAAAGCACAGGCGGCGCTAAATGTGATCGGTGATTACTTACTTACTTTGATGGCGCTACAGTTCGGGGTGAACCAGGGCCTCAACCAACAAGACCCTCCAGCCGGCCCGATCTTCGGCCGGCCGCTTCCAGTGCCGCACGCCCAGTTGGTTGAGGTCCCTTCCACCTGTGCGCGCCACCTTAAATGCGGTCGCCCTCTGCTGCGTCGTCCCTCGGGGTTGGAGTCGAAGACTCTTCGGGCCGGAGCGTTAATGTCGATTCGCTCTACATGGCCTAGCCATCTTAGACGTTGGATCCGAAGACGTCTAACCAGGCCGATGTCGCTGTACAGCCCGTACAGTTCTTGGTTGAATCTCCTCCTCCATTCTCCGTTTACACAAACGGGACCAATGATTGCACGCAGAATTTTCCTCTCGAAACGTCCAAGAGCCTCTTCATCCGCTTTAGACAACTTCCAAGCCTCAGCGCCGTAGAGGAGGACCGGGATGATTAAGGTTTTGTAGAGGGAAACCTTAGTTTTTCGAGAGAAGGCTCTACTACTCAACTGCCTCTTGAGCCCGAAGAAGCAGCGATTGGCAAGAGTTGTTCTGCGTTTTATCTCAGCGCTGGTGTCATTGCTGCTTGTCACTATCGAGCCAAGGTAGACGAAGTCCTTGACTACTTCAAAAATATGCTGCCAAAGGTGACGTTCTGACCAAGACGTCGGTGTTGTACGTCTTTCTTGGATGACAGCATATATTTGGTCTTGTCCCCACTTACCCTTAGACCCACTTTCGCCGCTTCTGCTTCAATGCTTGTGAACGCCTCATTGACGCCTCGCTTTGTCCGTCCAATAACGTCAATGGCATCTGCGTAGGCAAGCAATTGTGTGGACTTGAAGTAGATCGTACCTCTTGTATTGGCAGCAGAGTCCCGCACGATCTTTTCAAGAATAATGTTGAAGAAATCACATGACAGTGCGTCACCCTGTCTAAAACGTTTTTCAACATCAAAGGGGTCGGTTAGTTCACCTCCGACCTTAATGGAGCAGCGAGAGTTCTCCATAGTCATCCTGCATAGTCTGACGAGTTTGGCAGGAATGTTAAAACATGACATGGCTTTGTATAGCCCGTCTCTATAAACACTGTCATACGCGGCATTAAAGTCGACGAAAAGATGGTGCGTGTCGACCTGGAATTCATGGGTCTTCTCCAAGATCTGCCGTAGTGTAAATATTTGGTCCATCGTGGATTTTCCTGGCCTGAAACCACACTGGTAGGAACCTATCAGATTGTCCACGAACGGTTTCAAGTACTTACACAGTACGGCAGAGAGGATCTTGTACGCGATGTTCAGGAGGCTTATCCCTCTGTAATTGGCGCAGTCATAGGGGTCTCCTTTTTTATGAACCGGGCAAACGATACTGAGTATCCATTCATCGGGCATGCGTTCTTCCGACCATATCTTGCAGATGAGTTGGTGCATGTTCCTAACCAGCTCATCGCCAGCTGCTTTAAACAGCTCCGCGGGGATTCCGTCTGCTCCAGCAGCTTTATAAGACTTAAGTTTCGATATCGCTATCTTAACATCGTCTAGGTCGGGTGGACGGGATTCTCCTTCGTTCCCTCCATTGTGAATGGTTCGCTCTGGCTGACGGCGGCATTTTGACTATCATCGCCGTTATACAGTCTGCAGAAGTGGTCCTTCCACAATCCCGCATCGACTGTGACTCCACTACTAGTTGTCCGTGCTCATCCCTGCAGGCTTCTGCCCTGGCTTTATAGCCTTGGCATGTTCGTTTTACTTTCTGGTAAAATTTTCGAACGTCGTTCCTGCCGAAACATCCCTCCATCTCCTCGATCTCGCGCTTCTCGTGCTCCTTCTTTTTCCTTCTCAGAAGCGCATGCTCTTCCCTCCTTTTCTGTTCATAGAGCTCGCGGGCAGCTCTCGTCCGTCGATGCAATATGGCCATGTATGCATTCTGTTTCTCTACATAGGCCTGTCTGCACTCATCATCAAACCAGGGGTTTCTCGACGGTGGTGGCTCGAAACCGAGTATATCTGAGGCGGCTTCTCTAATGGCTTACTGACAACGACTCCATTGCTGTTCTATGGTTTCTGCAGATTGCATCGGGACCTGAGAGAGCTTGAGGGAGACTTGATCGGCGAATGTTCTGGCGATCTCCTGCGATTGCAGCTTACCGACGTTAAATTTTGGTGTTCTTACTCGACTCCGTTGGTTCCGAGAAATTCGCATCCGTACCTTGGCTGCAACAAGGTAATGATCCGAGTCGATGTTGGCTCCTCAAAAGGTTCGGACATCTAGGATGCTGGAGGAGTGTCTGCCGTCGATCGCAATATGATCAATTTGGTTGGTTGTCGATTGATCGAAAGACCGCCAGGTCCCCTTATGGATGTTGAGGTGTGGGAATCGTGTCCTTTGCTACCACCAGGTTTTCTGACGTGGTGTTGTGTAGGATGTGTTTTCCAATGACCCGTTCAAAGATAGCTTCCTTACCCAGCTTCGCATTGAAATCTCCTAGAACGATTTTGGTGTCATAGCTGGGACATTGCGCACACGCTCTGCCTAGGAGATCATAGAAGTCGTCTTTATGTCGGTCATCTTTCTCCTCTGTGGGGGCGTGGACACAAAGTAAGCTTATATTGCCGAGATTGGCCTTGATGCGGATAGTTATGAGGCGTTCGCTTACATACTGGAAGCTTAAGACTTTTTTCCTGAGTCTGCCTCGAACAACAAATCCGCATCCGAATAAGCGTTGTTTATTTTCTCTGTAGCAGTTTCCGTAGTATATATCACAATTTTTCATCCGCTTTTTGCCTGGCCCATCCCATCGCACTTCTTGGAGCACGATAAGGTCTGCCTTATAGCAGTCCAAAGAGTTGACCAGTTGTTCGGCTGCACCTGGTCTGTTGAGGGACCTAACGTTGCAGGTGCAGAAACGAAATTCGTTTCCTTTTTGACGTTTGCGGCGGTCGTCAACATGTAATCCGTCCGTATCCGAGGCTATTGGTTGTCTCTGAACAAAATTTTTGTTTTAAGCGATAGGGATGTTAGCCCTAAGCGCGACCCCCAACCCGGAGGGCCAGGTTCCTCTTTCCCCAGGAACAAGGGGTCGGGTCGCTGCACACATTGGTTCACTACCTATCCAGGGGAGGCCACGCGGAGGCTGTGTGGCAACTTGGATTGAACAGGGACAGAGATCGAAGCTGGCATTGGCCAAGTTAAACGCGATCAACTTCTTTGCTCTGTTTGTTCGCTCCCTTCTCCCCTTTGATCTGTGATTGGTGTACCAGAAATGGTCTGTCAGTCAGTCTCTTAAGACCGATGTCGTTCTCTTTACGAGAAGGAGGAAAAAGGAGCTGGTGCTAAAATGCGCTTCCATCCCGATATCCAAGGAGGCTAAATATCTAGGAGTCATCTTAGATAGCAAGCTTCTCTGCTCAAAGCATGTTGAGTCAAAAACCACCAAAGCGCTGTCAGCTTTCTGGCAATGCAAAGGAGCTTTTGGCAAAACGTGAGGTTTATCGCCGGCAAAGGTCCTGTGGATCTACACGGCCATGATAAGACTTATAATCACATATGCATCGGTTGTCTGGTGGAACAGTCTAACACGCAAACACGTCGCAGCCTCTTTCACTAAATTTCAAAGAACGGTTTGTCTCAGTTGCACGGAGGCTTTCCCCATCATGCCGGGCGCTGCTCCAGATGTTGTGATGAACCTTCCACCTCTTGATATTTTTATCAGAGAGTACCTATGCTCTGAAAGGCATGTCTCGTCTGAAGAGAAATTGCTTTTGCTATAACTCCGCATAGGAATAACGGTGTGCTTGCGCATGAATTGTACGCAATTGTATTGTAGAGATATAAGTTATGTACGAAGACAACACGTCTGCTGAACACAATCAACAATGTAAGCCCAGCAAACAAAACATCAAATAACAAAGCGCGTTGTGGCTTGATTTCCCCATCGAGCTTGGGTAGAAGTCTCCCGAAAGCGAAGTAGATCGGACCTCCTCATAGAGGAGTTTATATAAAAGGAAATAAATAAGTTTTTACAAAAAGTGAATATTTGTTTTATTAATTGGCGCCCAACGTGGAGCGACGCGAATTTTAAAAAAAGTTCTTATAAAGGATAATAAATCGCGTTGCTAAGTAGTTCGGACACAGTGAATTAAATTTTCTGCCGGTGCTACGTAAAAGTAACCCCATTGAAGAGGTGAAAAAAAAAATTCAAAATAAGCGTAAAAATGTTTGAAAAATAAGACTATTTCGCGAAACAAGTGATAACTATAAAACAAAAACAGCAAAAGTGCGTTGGTAGGTAGTTCGGACACGGCGAATCAAATTTCTGCTGATGCCACAAATAAGTAACCCCATTGATGAGGTGAAAAAAATTTCAATCAGTTAAAGATAAATTCCAAATTTTCAAAATTAAAACTATTTCGTGAAACAAGTGAAAAGTTTAAAACAACAACAATAACAGTTACAGTTGAGTGGTGAAATTTCCCTTCAAACAGACCGATTAACTGCTAGATAAAAGATTAGAGAAAAACCCAAGCCAAGCCATTAAATAACTGTTTCCACAACCGGAGCCGACGCTTCGTGATTGAACGCAAGATAACAACAAATTACTGTAAGCCCAAGCCATACTCTTTCTCTTTCTTTCTTTAGTACTAGTAATACTTAGTTGTTAATAGTATAATATTTATAATAGTTTAGTAATAATAGTAATTTAGATTGTTTTCCACAATATTTACATAAGATATTATAATACTAAGGTTAGTTTAAGACTTGAATTGCGTAGTATTTAGTTAGATTTTCCTTTCTTTTCCACATAATTTTTGTTAAATTACTGATTTAATGGACGCGGAACAATTGAGTGCGGTAGTAACCGCTGCAGTTCAGGCTGCAACCGAACAAACCCGAAAAGCGTTTGAAGCGACGATCAACGAACTTACGACTCGACTAAGAACATTAGAAACTCCTACATTTATTGAAGAATATAAGCCAATAACAATCGAACCTAATGTAACTTGCAACGAATCATTAGACTTGATCAAATACCTGCCTGAATTTAGCGGAGAACAGATTCGTTATATTTCATGGCGACAAGCTGCATTCACTGCCTACAAACCTTTCCAGGCATATGAAGGAAGCTCTGGACACTATCAAGCGGTGGCCATTATAAGAAATAAAATCGTTGGCTCTGCCGATCAAGTTCTAGCATCCTTCAATACAGTACTTAACTTTAATGCAATAATTGCAAGATTAGACTTCACGTATTCTGACAAAAGACCTGTTTATCTGATAGAACAGGAAATGTCCACCTTACGCCAAGGTAAAATGACAATTCATGAGTTTTATGATGAGGTAGAAAAGAAATTAACTATGATTATTAACAAGACTTTAATGCAACATGAGGGCAATAAACCTCTGACTGATTCTCTAAGTCATAAGTATCGTCAAGATGCCTTAAGGACTTTTATCTCGGGCTTGCGGAAACCTATAGGCGATATTATATTTTCATCTCGACCTACCGATTTGCCAAGCGCTTTAGCCCTTGCACAGGAACTAGAGGCAAACCAAACAAGGCTTGCTTTTGCAAATTCATTTTTCAACAGAAATGAATACTTGGGATCCAATCACATTGTGCCTAAGCAGTTCCTTAACGTCAATTAATATAACCCACATTATTTACCTCATTACAGACAAGTTTTTCCCGACCGAATTCGTCATAAGACAGTTCCCATGGACGTGGATCCAACCCTTCCCATGCCAGAAATTCAAACAATTTTCAAAAATCTATACAAGGTCCGAATAACTTCCAACCACTTGTAAATATTTCCAATCGTAATTTTCGGAAAAATCCGGAAGACCTCAATCATTTCCAAAGACCTATTAATAACCCATACGAGCAGACTAGACCATGTAAGCGACATTATGAATCTGATAGGCGAACCCTTCCGAAGCTTCAACGAATAAATAATCTTAATCAGCAAAAGTTGACCTCAAATACTAATGTGATCAACCAATACAATTCAGATGAGGATTTGAATATTCACAGTGAAGGGTTATATAATTGCACCTGTTCTAATGAAAAGCAATTCATCGACAACGAAACTCATGAGATTGGATATAATAATATCAGGAGCAATGAAATCCCAGAAATATCAGACGAAATTAATTTTTTAGGGGAAGGTCCCTCCTGCCATATATTAGCCGAACATTGGCGGGGAAGAAATAAAGCTCTTAGTAGACACTGGTGCTGCAAAGAATTACATTAAGAATTTCAGCACACTTAAAGCCATCAAGCTAGTCAATGCACCGTTTTCTGTAAAATCTATACATGGAACTAGCCAGATAACGTCAAAGTGCATTATAAATCTTTTTGATAGGAATACAACATTTTTTGTACTCCCAACCCTTAATTCATTTGACGGCATTATCGGATTTGACCTACTAAAAGAAATAGCTGCTCATCTCGACTTAATGAACGGAATTTTGTCCTACAATGGAAATGAAGAGAAATTACTTTATTTCCATTGCAGAGATGTAAACAATGTCTCCTCAATCATTGACCCCACCCTTCCAGAACAGTTTTCTACGGTATTAAACCGACAATCGAAAGTTTTCGCTGACCCAAATGAATCATTGCCATTTACCACGAATGTTGTTGCAGCTATAAGGACTACTGACAATAACCCAGTCTATTCGAAGTCTTACCCGTATCCTATGGCTGCAACTGAGTTTGTCAACAGTGAAGTTGCAAATTTACTGCGTAATAAAATTATTAGACCATCTCGATCCCCATACAACAATCCCATTTGGGTTGTTGACAAGAAAGGTGTCGATGAACTTGGTAGGCGGAAAATGCGTCTAGTCATAGATTTTCGAAAGTTAAATAGTAAAACAATAAGTGATAAATACCCGATTCCAGATACTGGAGTTATACTTGCTAACCTTGGGAAAGCTGCATTATTTACCACACTTGACTTGAAGGCAGGATTTCACCAAATAAAACTTTCTGAACGGGATCGAGAGAAGACTGCTTTTTCCGTTAATAACGGAAAGTTTGAGTTTTGCAGACTTCCATTTGGCCTGAAAAATGCACCGAGTATTTTTCAAAGAGCCATAGATGATGTTCTTAGGGAAGATATTGGTAAAACCTGCCATGTTTACATCGATGATGTCATTATCTTCTCAAAAACAAAAGAAGATCATATCAAAGACGTTGAGCGAATCCTTGTAAAGCTTTATGAAGCAAATATGAGGGTCTCTCTTGAAAAATCCATTTTTTTAAGGAAGAGGTTGAATTCTTAGGATTTGTAGTGTCGAAAAACTGAATAAGAACGTGCCCTGAAAAAGTAAAGGACATTGTAGGTTATGAAATTCCTAAGACACTCCGCAGTCTACGATCTTTTCTTGGACTCTCGGGGTACTATCGTCGATTCATTAAAGACTATGCACAAGTTTCGAAACCCCTCACAAAATATTTACGAGGTCAGAATGGAAATCTAGGTACCAATATATCCAAAAACACGAAAATAAAGTTAGATACGGATGCAATGCAGGCTTTTAATAGGATTAAGAAAATCCTAGCTTCAGAAGATGTACTGCTTCTTTACCCTGATTATGAGAAACCATTTGACTTGACAACGGATGCTTCGTCGCAAGCACTTGGCGCTGTGCTCTCTCAAGGCGGTAGGCCCATCACAATGATTTCTCGAACATTGTCCTCTACCGAAGAAAGCTATGCTACAAATGAGCGGGAGCTTCTGGCTATAGTGTGGTCACTGCAGAAACTTCGAAACTATCTTTATGGAGTGAAACAGCTCAACATCTATACTGACCACCAACCACTCACGTTTGCTATTTCGGACAAAAACCCTAATTCGAAAATTAAGAGGTGGAGGGCTTTCGTTGAAGAATTCTCACCATCTTTTTTTTATAAGCCCGGGAAAGAAAACTTTGTTGCCGATGCCTTATCAAGACAGCATATAAATACTTTGGATCAATCTTAAGACTCAACTTCCTCAACTCTTCATTCCGAAAAATCCCTCACTCGAACAATAGCCAGTATTCAGAATCCAGTCAACTGCTTCAGAAATCAAATAATCCTCAAGGAGGGGTTTGATCTGTCAAAAATAACCAAAATAATTTTTAAAACTCAAATTAGACACACAGTTACATTCAATAGCCTAGATAATCTGTTTAAACTCTTTAAAGAAACTATTAACCCGGATGTCGTTAACGCAATTCATTGCGACTTGCAAACTTTAGCCAAAATTCAGGATAAGCTAATTTCTTCGTTTCCTTCAGTGAAGTTCTTTCATACCGAACAAATGGTCACAGACATTTTTAATCCAACTGATCAACTAGAAATTCTCACTGCTGAACACAATCGTGCTCATCGATCTGCGCGTGAAAACACCCAGCAAGTTCTGAAAGATTACTTCTTTCCTAATATTAGAAAACATTTAAAGCAAATAGTTTCAAACTGTAAAATTTGCCATGAGGCAAAGTATCAGAGGCATCCACCAAAGCCTCAGATAGGAGAAACCCCCATACCTCACCACCCAGGTGAAATTCTTCATTTAGACATTTATACTACTGCCGGAACTCATTTTCTCACATTATTAGATAAATTTTCAAAATTTGCTGTGGTAAGGCCAATTAAATCCCGTGCAATAATTGATATTAAAGACCCTCTTTTGGAATTACTGAACATTTTTAAAAATTCAAAAACAATAATTTGTGATAACGAAAGATCACTTAACTCAGAAACCATTAGATCAATGCTAAGAAATCACTTCGCAATAACTATTTTCACTATCCCACCTTTTCACAGTACCACGAACGGACAGGTAGAGAGGTTCCACAGCACTTTATCGGAAATAGCAAGATGCACAAAACTTGAACAAAATATTAGTGATCCCAGTGAGCTCCTTTTACTTGCCACGGCTAAGTACAACAGGACGATTCATTCGGTAACAAACTACAGACCAATTGACATCATTCACTCAATTTTAACAGCGTTAAGAGATGAGACCAGTGGAAAGTTAATTAAAGCTCAAAAGGCGAACCTAGACTATCACAACAAAAATAGACAAACTCAGACATTCAAACCAGGCGACAAAGTTTTTGTGCGAACAAATAGACGCATTGGTAACAAATTCTCTAAGGTTTTTATCGAAAAGACGGTTCAAAAGACCTAGGAACTACGGTTCTTATTGACGGCAAAAAAATTCACAAAGATAATCTGAGATAAAAATTATATATTAAAGAAGGTTAAGAAATTAAATCAGTAATTCTATTTCTTTTTCTAACAAAGTATTTGTTTATAACAAAAGATAGATAATAGAAAACCCACATATTTCGTTTTAGTTATTAATTACCCTGTAAGCATTGAAAACATTTGGTAGTTAAGATTTTTTATACATATATATATATATATATTTATTAAATAAGAATACTTTCTGTAATCCAAGGAAAATAGCATTACTGAAAATGTGTAATTGAAAATTAATTAACAATGAATTCCATATTAAATATATTTGTTGAAAACTAGATACCTTAATATGTAATATGAACTATTAAATAAAAGTATTTGCAAGAAGCCGAGGACGACTTCATTTAAGGATGGGGATAGTTATGTACGAAGACAACACGTCTGCTGAACACAATCAACAATGTAAACCCAGCAAACAAAACATCAAATAACAAAGCGCGTTGTGGCTTGATTTCCCCATCGAGCTTGGGTAGAAGTCTCCCGAAAGCGAAGTAGATCGGACCTCCTCATAGAGGAGTTTATATAAAAGGAAATAAATAAGTTTTTACAGAAAGTGAATATTTGTTTTATTAATTTATACGCAATCCTAATGGCCATGGGCACTGTGGCTCAGTAGTTAGTGTGTTGGACTCTGATGCACGATGAGCGAGTTCCGATCCCGATAACACCAACGCCATCGAATGTTTATTTCGCGATGTTCCTCCTCGGCGGGGTACTGGCAAAACCCCTTGTACATAGTAAGCTTGCCACGAAAAAGCTTCTCGACTCACGCCGTTTGGAATCGGCATTAAACTGTAGGTCTCTTTCACCTGTGTGGAAAATAAATAACACACAGCATGGGTGATTGAGAGAAGCTTGGCTCTAGTCCTTCATGGGCTGTCGTCTGGACCTAATAATATGTGACAGTGTGCATGCCCGCATACGCCCCGCGCGCACACGTTAACCCCATGCATGTACACGTCTAAACACAAACAAGGGCGGACCGCACTCGTGATTTGCAATAACTGTAATTAATATGCAGGCTTTAATAAACAATATTGAACATACATATATGGTAGAAGACATTCGCGCTGATTATTAGTCATAAACATTCCAAGCACAAAATAAAATACGGGGAATCCCCACAAGTCAGTATAAACGGTGTTTCCAGCAGTCGCTACAAAATATCATTCAAGTAAAGGGGATTCCCCGATTTCGTCACAGAATAAGTAATGAAAAATTCCGTGCTCTTTTCAATCGGTCCGAATATGTAGTTGCGATAAAAATATGAAATGGTTCAAACGTTTTTATTATTTATTGTGAAATGTGAAATGTTGCCCCCGCTGCCCCTGCTGCCCCCACTCCCCTTCGCGACTGCTGTATATCACCGATTTCCCATCACTACCTAATTGCGAAGCCGTCATCTGTGCTGATGACACTGCGATATTTTCATCTCATGAATCTTAGACACCAAACTAACATTCACTCCGCATGTTACAGACACACTTAATATCCTCTTATAAGTCACAGCTCTAAGATAACAGCAATTTTCCAGCCAATTCTCCTGTATGGTTGCCATTGCGCAATGATCCACTTTAAGGAACTACAGATTTCTCAAAACAAATTACTCAAAGTGATGCTTAATTAACTGTGACATCATTTGACGCATGATATTCATGCTAAAGCGAATGTTTAATTGATCTTCGAAATGATCTAGAAACCGAATCAACGTTTTATGGAACGATGTGATTTGCTGTTACCTAATATACTTTTTTTTTTTTTTTTTGGAGCACTCAGACGCTAATACTGGTCCATTGTACTCCAGACAGACACCTTACATTAACGTATTTTCGCTGTTTTCCGGAGAAAAATGGGAAGGAGCTTCCGTGATGTTGAGCTAAAAGATTTCGGCACACACCACGTCGGTCCCAAGTGTGCGCCACGGTGCGCGAGCCGTGTCATCCTCCTCGCATTATGCAGCACAAGTAGCCATCTCACTGACGCCCAGCACGCGGAGATGCTTAGCAATAATGTAATGGCCCGTAATAGCTCCAACAGGTCTTCTGCTTTTTCCCTATATCTCTCATTGAAAGACAGACGCATATTTTCCTAACGAGAACTGCAGTCGGATGTTTTCGCGCTCAAAAAAGACTCTAGCTCCGGACCTCTGCTCTGTGAAAATGCGAACACTATCCTTTCCAGGTTCAATATCCAGCCAGAGCCAGTCCTGCCGCCATGGAAACTCGACAAGCCAAAAATGACAGCAACTCCCACATTTGACGAGTCAAATGTCTACACGACCAAAAGCTGATGCGTAAACTATCCTACACTGTCTCAAAGGTAGTAGAAGTTGTTGGTCTTTCGTAAAAAATATGAAGAGCTCCGTCTCGTCCTCTATACCCACGCTCATTCACAATGACATTCCAGTTGTCAAACTATCCGACAAAGCCGATCTGCTTGCTGCCCACTGCGCAGCAAACTCGCAGTTCCCAAAATCGTCTTTGTCATCGCATCTCCAGAACATTCATTCCACCATGGGACAAATTTACTTTACCAGATGGTATTTCCCCAATAATACCACTACGTAAGCATTTTCACCTTTCATACTCTTCTAAGCTCTATCCGAGTAGGTGGAAAACAGCATTTGTTCAGCCCATTCCTAAAAAGGCGAATTTTCTCCTCTCTCAGCTAATGAAATATCTCGAGTCGCAGAAACTCCTCAATGACAGATCCATTGGTGATTTGATGGCATATCTGACCGATAAATGGAATCGTTCGCTCTACCAGGCGGCTGAGAGCAAATAGTTGCACTTGATATTTCAAAAGCATTTGACAGAGTTTGGCAGAGCTTCTCATATTCATTCACTTCTTTACGGTCCTGCACTTCGGGTGTAGACAGAGAACAGCAGCGTTTGTTCAATTCCTATATCGACAGCATTATCCAATGGGGCATCCAAAACGCAATGCTGTCTTCTGTCGTTAAAGCATAACACTAACCCAGTACCAGCCCTTGTATCTCTGAAACCGTGCATCAGTGACAACCTGTGTTGGAACGATCGCATATTTGGTGTCGCCAAGAAGGCCGCAAAACGCCTAGGTTTCCTATACAGATGCAAGAAATTCTTCGCACCCCACCTCTCTGACTCTAATTTATAAAGCGTTCATCCTAAGTTGGAGTTCAACGCTCATGTCCGGTCTGGCGGATCTTAGACCTCAATGAACTTAATGGACAAAATACAAAATCGCGCCATTACACTCGCTGGATCATCGCTGGAATGTCTCCTGTCTGTCATTGTTTTATCGTTATTTTCATCATAAATGCTCTGATGAAATAGCTAGTTGCATTCCGCCCCTTCAAAACTTTTCCCGCGATACAGATCACTACCTTGGACTCTACAGCTCGTTTTCTTGGACACCACCATGTGGGACCTTAAGATGGTGTGCGGTGACCTGAAAGACCTGAGTTTCCCTCAAGGTCAGCCGTGGTCTGAAAATCATTCTAGTTTTTCGGCCCTTTTGCCCCCGATCGAATTGCTGTCATTACAAGAGATCACAAAACACAGCTGAGGAAAGGAATCTCTCGTATCAGCACATTTATTAATCTTCCGTTCCGATGGCTCGTCTAAGGGGAAATGGGTGGAATACTCTCATGTCTTCGTGAACATGTTCTTACAATGCTTTTCAATAAAATCTTAGGTAGACGCACTTGGACTTTTTATAATGAAGCACTAAACGATTCCAACGATACTGAAGTAACGTTGATAGCCCCCAAAGTTAGCTCGTTCGGAAGGTCTTGAGTTTCCTTAGCGTGTAACTTTATCTTGGGAAGTAAAAATAACTCACAGGGTGCAATATCGGGGCTATAGTATGGACGCGGAAACGTTGGAATGTTTTCTTTTTCGCCAAAAACTCTTGCACAGTCAACGAGGAATAGGCCGGCGCATTGTCGTGATGAGGGTTGTACAGATAAACCTTAACCACTGCGTGGCCGCACAGGATTTGCTGGCACAAATGACGAGGGCTAAAACGAAACGACATTGCCGTTATTAGTGAGTAATACAAACCCCTCGAGGGTTACAGTTGGACAGGCGACAACACAAAGAAGGTTGCAATATGGACCTGTGTGGAAAGCACGCGCCGCAAAAAGACGGTGGCCAGCGAACTTCTCCGTCACTGCTTAAATAAAGTGAATCCATTTCTACAACTGCTACTCGGATCGTTACCTTGTTGCAGCCAAGGTACGGATGCGAATTTCTCGGAATCAACGGAGTCGAGTAAGAACACCAAAATTTAACGTCGGAAAGCTGCAGTCGCAGGAGACCGCCAGGACCTTCGCCGATCAAGTCTCCCTCAAGCTCTCTCAAGTCTCGATGCAATCTGCAGAAACCATAGAACAGCAATGGAGTCGTTGTCAGAACGCCATTAGAGACGCCGCCTCAGATGTACTCGGTTTCGGGAAACCCCTGGTTTGATGATGAGTGCAGACAGGCCTATGCAGAGAAACAGAATGCATACATGGCCACATTGCATCGACGGACGAGAGCTGCCCGCGAGCTCTATGAACAGAAAAGGAGGGAGGAGCATGCGCTTCTGAGAAGGAAAAAGAAGGAGCACGAGAAGCGCGAGATCGAGGAGATGGAGAGATGTTAATGCAGGAACAACGTTCGAAAAATTTACCAGAAAGTAAAACGAACATGCCATGGGGTGGCCGTGGTGCAGTGGTTAACATCATCGACCGCCGAGCGGAAGGTCTATAGTTCGAATTCGCTTCGTAGCCAAGAAAAAGTAATTCCTATACGGACAAAAAGTATACAACGCAGTTATGAATGGAAAGTGACCAGACGTACTGCCTGCAGGCATAACACTCATAGTATATGGTCAACTGAATTTCATCTCCTGCGTATGCAATATTAAAGTGCTCGAACGAATTAGTATGGACTATAACCAACCCGGAATTTGGTCGGCTCTCGTCCTATCTAGGACAACCACCCCTGAGAGTTGTGAACGAACATCAACGACCCAACCACTGCACTCCGTTCAGGTTGTGTGTCTATGGGCACATCGAGAATATAAAATCTTGAACCGGCGCGAGTTTCTAAAAAAAGAAAACAAAAAAATGCCAAGGCTATAAAGCCAGAAGCCTGCAGGGATGAGCACGGACCAATAGTAATGGAGTCACAGTCGATGCTGAGATTGTGGAAGGACCACTTGTGCAGACTGTATAACGGCGATGATTGTCAAAATGCCGAAATGCCGCCGTCAGGCAGAGAACCATTCACAATGGACGAAGACGTAGGAGAATCCCGTCCACCCGACCTAGACGATGTTAAGATAGCGATATCTTAAGTTTTATATAGCTGCTGGAGCAGACGGACTCCCCGCGAAACTGGTTAAAGCAGCTGATCAGGAACATGCACCAACTCATCTGCAAGATATGGTCGGAAGAACCCATGCTCGATGAATGGAATCTCAGTATCGTTTGCCCGGTCCATAAGAAAAGAGATCGCGTACAAGATCCTCTCTGCCGTACAGGAAAATCCACCATAGACCAAATATTTACACTACGGCAGATCTTGGTGAAGATCCATGAATTCCAGGTCATTAAGACCACTCGTTTCGCCTGTTCTTCAATCGCCGTGAATGCTTCCACAATGTCACGGCGAGAACTAGCGATGATGTCGATATCATCCACGTATTCTAGCAGCTGGACGGACTTGTAGAAGATAGTGCCTTCCCTGTGGACGCCTGCCCGTCGCATTATCTGCTCTAGCACCAGGTTGAAGAAGTCACATGACAGCGCATCTCCTTGCCGAAATCCGGTGCATGTTTCAAACAGTTCCGCAGTCGCGCGTATTTTTTAGCAGGGGGCGCGACACAACTGGATCAGTTTTCCCGGGATCCCGAATTAGGCCATCGCACCAAATAGTTCTTCAGGATGAATGCTGTCGTATGCGGCTTTGAAATCGATGAAAAGATGGTGTGTATCGATTCGAAACTCGTTGGTCTCTTCCAGGATTTGTCGAAGAGTGAAAATTTGGTCTATACGCGATTTGCCGGGCCGGAAACCGCACTGGTAGCTGCCGAATAGTGCGGTGCAAAATGGCTTTAGACACGATTCCCCCGCGATTCCCCCATTTCAACATCCACAAGGGCACCTGGCGGTCTTTTGTTCAATCGACCACCAACCAGATTGATCACATTGCGATCGACGCCAGACACTCCTCCTGTATTCTCGACGTACGAACCTTCCGAGGGGCCAACATCGACTCGGACCACTACCTTGTTGTAGCCAAGGTACGAATGAGGCTATCAAGAATGCTAAGGAGTCGAGTAGGACTACGTAAGTTTGACGTCGGAAAGCTACAATCGCAAAAGACTGCCAGAATCTGCCTCAGAGGTGCTGGGTTTCAATCCCAGCCTAGAATCCCCTGATTCGATGAACAATGCGAACTAGCCCATGCAGCAAAACAAGAGGCATATAAAGCCATGCTGCAACGACGGACGAGAGCTGCTCGCGAAATCTATGAGCAGAAGAGAAGAGAGGAACACACGCTTTTCAGAAGAAAGAAGAGAGAGCACGGAAAGCGTGAGATGAGGAGATGGAGAGATGCTTCCGCAGGAATGACGCCCGTAAGTTTTACAACAAGGTAAAACGACCATGGCATGGCTACAAAGCCAGAGTGGCGGCCTGCAGGGATGAAAATGGAGAACTGGTAGTGGAGTCGCAGTCGATGCTGAGGATTTGGAAAGACCACTTCTGCAGACTGTATAACGGCGATGATAGACAAGATACCGCTTTCAGGAAGAACGAGCCACTCGCAGTGGACCACGAAGTAACAGAATTCAGTCCACCCGACCTAGACGAAGTCAAAATAGCGATATCAAGGATTAAGTCTAATAAAGCCGCGGACGCAGACGGCCTGTCTGCTGAGCTTTTTAAGGCGGCTGGAGATGAGCTGGTAAGCTGCATGCACCATCTCATTTGCAAGGTATGGTCGGAGGAAAGCATGCGCGATGAATGGAATCTCAGTATCATTTGCCCGGTCCCTAAGAAAGGAGACCCCTATAACTGCGCCAACTATAGGAGAATAAGTCTCCTTAACATCGCATATAAGATCTTCTCTGCCGTATTGTGTGAACGCCTGAAACCGTTTGTGGATAACCTGACCGGCTCTTATGAGTGTGGTTTCAGGCTAGGCAAATCCACAATAGACCAAATATTTATGCTACGGTAGATCTTGGAGACAGATAGGGAACACAATATCGACACTCACCACCATTTCGTCGATTTCAAGGCTGCATATGACAACGTGTATAGAGATGAGCTATACAAAGCGAAGTCTAGTTTTAACATCCCTACCAAACTCGTCCGACTGTGCAGGATGAGAATGGAGAATTCTCGCTGCTCCATTAAGGTCGATAATGGGCAAACCGAGACCTTTGATATTAAGAAAGGATTTAGGCCAACACAAGAGGTACGATTTATTTCAAGTCTACGCAATTGCTTGCGTACGCCGACGATATTGACGTGGTTGGACGGACACAGCGAGACGTCAATGAGGCCTTTGTAAGCATTGAGGTAGAAGCGGCTAAGATGGGTCTCAAGGTTAACGAGGGTAAAACCAAATATCTGCTTTCATCAAAAAGAGACGGACAACACCACCGTATTGGCCAGAACCTCACCATGGACAGATATAACTTTGAAGTGGGCAAGGAATTCGTCTACTTTGGCTCACTGATGACCGGCAACAACAACACCAGTGTTGAGATAAAACACAGAATCACTCTTGCCAACCGCTGTTTCTTTGGGCTCAAGAGACAATTGGGAAGTAGAGCCCTCTCTCGGAAAACCAAGGTGACACTATATAAGACGTTAGCCATCCTAGTCCTCCTTTACGGCGCAGAGGCTTGCACCGTAACAAAAGCGTTGGTCGTTTCGAGAGGAAAATTCTGCGCACTATCTACGGTCCCGTTTGTTCAAACGGTGTATGGAGGAGAAGATATAACGAAGAACTTTACGGGTTGTACTGCGATATCGGCCTGGTACGACGTCTACGGATACTGCGTCTAAGGTGGCTAGGCCATGTAGAGCGCATGGAAAATACAGCTCCGACCCGTAGAGCTTTCGAATCCACCCCGGAAGGAATGCGCGGCAGAGGTCGGCCGCATCTACCGTGGCGCACGCAGGTGGAAGGGGACCTTAACCAACTGGGCGTGCAGGGCTGGAAACAGCTGGCTAAAGACCGTGCCAGCTGGAGACGCTTGTTGGTTGAGGCCCAGGTTCACCACGGACTGTAGCGCCACCTAAGTAAGTAAGTAAGTATCAAGAATATTTGAACAAATTATTAAAAACAAGATCTTGTAACTTCTTTCAAGACTGAATTCTTTAGCCCAGTATGGCTTTAGACCAATGTTTTGTATATAAGATGCCTTGTTGTACTTCTGTTCCTTTACACAAAAAGTTGATATAATAGGAAATGCTGTATTCACAGTTGTCTAGTACCGTATTTAATTAATCGAAGTCCGAAAATAAAGTGAAAAATGCTTTTATCAAATCGAAGGACATTAACTAAGCCGTACCTCAAGGTTCTGTGCTTTATACGATTCCTTTTTAATTTATATTAATTCATTATTTGAACAAATTCAAAGGGATTTCGCAAGTGCTCTTGTGCTTGGGTATAATGCTGTTAGGACAAAAAATGCAAGGAAAGAAACTCATCCATGCGGCTATCAACCTTGCATCTTGTCCGGAATGCGAATATTCAACCTGCAGCCTGTTTCTACAACCATATTTGCCGTCACCCATAAATCCTTCTAAGAGTAGAGCAAAAACCAAAATCAATCCAATTTTAAAGTAACACTGGACCTCTGAATCTACAATGGAATTCCAGGGCAATAACCACCGCGCACCCACACGCCCATATACTAGTACGTAGTACATAAAAGAGGCGCCACTTAAGATCCCACCACTGACAAGATCACAACAGCTCAACATTACACACTAGCTCTACCGCCGCTGGCCCATCAACGCACACACAACACATATCTCTGTGCCTCATCCCAGATACTCCTTTCATCTGAAGACAACATCTCAGATCGCGATGCAAGTCCATTACAAAACCCGACTCTGTCCATATCAAATCCAGATTTCTGCTAAGCACCAAACGAGCTACACAGCCACACAGCCACATGTACATATTCACAGAGGACGCCTCAGATTCAGATACCCAAATGTATCTGAGTGCATTTGTAATGATCGTCATATAAATCTTAAGCTCGATTAGTACCTTTCCCTCATTGGTGCGACGAGACGTGCCTCCATCTGGCCATGTTGTGGCTATGGCTAAAGCAGGACAAAACAGCGGCAGTTAGTTAGATGCAAATGCAGCGCATTTGTACACAGATACAAGATTGTTAAACAACGGCCACATACCACATATCGTAGCGCCCGCAGACTCCAGACCACCGATCAACGTAAGAAAAGGAGTGAAGCACCGACAAGAGTCCTATTCATGTCTCACGGAGTGAGTGGGACCACAAAGCACTACGTAGAGGGAATCAACTTGAAAATGAAAAAGGAACGCCAGGAACAGATGGAATTATAAGATTTTTGTGATCATGTATCAAAGTCGGCGCGGCGACGACAGGCTTTTAACCGATGACACCAAATTGCTATTTAAATCTCTCCTTGCCTTCCCTGACTCTTAATCCTTTCTGTTGTCTTTCTTCCACCCGGTTATATTCGAATTAACAAAATCGATACAGATGTCGGAATATGGATATTATGAGTAGCATGATGCCGCCGCCGCCGACACCATGGACTCCATTTTCGGTTACGCCGTCGGATGGATACGGTGATGCATGTAGAGCATTCGTTCGTTTGTCATTTGTTCGTTTGTTTTGTATAGATTTCGTATCTAATTTCGAAAAAGCCGGCTAATTATTTGAGACTGATTTATGCTGTTTAAGCAGTCGGTAGACGTGAGAGAGAGAGAGAGAGAGAGTGGAGGGACAGGGAGAAGTCTTTAAGATCACTTGTCGTGTTTAGGTGGACTTAAGTGGTTTATGTGGGGTCCTCGGGAATCGGGGCCCTGTGAAATGTATTGTACTTTGGAAGGTTTCATTGGAATTTTGCACTGGGAATGGACCTGCAAACCTTCTTCATTCTTCACAGGCACTCAAATCGCTTGTTGTATAAGAAAAATCATTTGAAAGTGGTAAAGATCAGGTGGAATTTGAGCAAGAGCGATGTCCTTAGCCCCCAATCCACACTGGTTGAAGCATTGCTACTTGGTGAATCTCGTGCGGATTGAAATCATCCCAGATCCGATAATTCTGTTTGTTGATTCAGCCGAAAATGGGCTTCGCCTCTTAAAATTTAATTTTTTTGCTAAAATCAGGATCCTCTTCGAACTGCAAACACACGACGTTGTCTAGGGTTGTTTACCGTAAGCTCCTGGAAAGTTAGATTTTGCATGGATGTTCATATGTACATATACAGGGTGCGCCGCGAGAAGTGTGCCAAAAAGCTAGAGCGTGTAGGTCTGGTCAAGACAAGAAAAAAATCGTATGGGAGGGGGGGCTATATTCCCCCCATTTAGCCGGGAGGGGCAATTTTCTAAAAAGTTGGCTTAAATTGAAAAAAAAAATATTCAAAATCAACGGTTACATCCACAATGCCGTGATATACTTTTTTGTAAAGCTAGAAACCTCTTCTTTCACCATGTTTTTAAACCAAGCTGTTTTAACGAATAGTTTTTGACAAATTAATTTTCAAACTCAAAATTTTGAAAAAAAAACTGGAAAAAAAAGTTTCGAACTAATTTTTTTTCAAAATTTTATGTAATTAAATACTCATTTTTCTTCAATAATTCAATTCTCTTATTAGTTTTTTTTTTTTGAGAAATTAAAGAAAAACCCAAACCACTTTTTTCTAAGAAAAACCTTTTTTTTTGGTTTTAACGCGGCTGGACTTGTAGGCAAATGAATGTATGAAACATTGACCTCTTTTTATTATTTTTAAATAATTCGGAGTTTTATTATAATGAATTTTCTATATGATCCCCATTTTTTAGAAGGCAAAGATTATATCTCCTTCTAATGGCTGCACATAAGTCTATGCTTGATAAATTTTCCTGCAATTTGACTCCAGCGACTTCAATCCGTTCTTTCAGTTGTTCCAAAGATACTATTTCCACTTCGTAAACATAATTCTTCATGAATCCCCACACATAAAAATCTAGAGGAGTTAAGTCTGGTGATCTAGGTGGCCATTCCGTGGGGCCCCTTCTTCCGATCCAACGGTCACTAAAATGATCATCCAGCCAGTTTCTAACCTGTAAGCTGTAGTGTGCTGGTTCTCCATCTTGCTGGTAGATTAAATTATCTGCTATGGCCAAGGGAACATTGTCCATCAAATCGGGCAAAAGTCTCGTAGGAACTGCAGGTATGATTCTCCATTAATAACGGCATTCAAAAACTGGGGCCCGATTACAGTTTGTCCAACAATACCAAGCCAAATATTACAGCTAAAGCGGTGTTGTGATTTATTTTGTTTTTTGTTATGTGGATTGGTGCTACTACAGTGATGCAAATTGTGGAAGTTAGTAACCCCATCTCTGGTAAGCTGTGCTCCATCCGTCCAGAATATCCTTGCAAAATAGTTTCGTTCAGTTTCATCTCGAAGCAGTAATGATCGACAAAATTCTGCTCTCAAAAACTTGTCGTTTGAGGTGAGTTCCTGAACTGGCGTAAAATGGTACGGGTGTAAGTTTTCGGTATGAAGCACTCTCCATACTCTAGTTCTGGGCACTCCAAGTATAATAGGTATCCTCCTTGTACTAAGGGAGGAATTACGTCGGACCAAATCCAAAATTCTTTCATCTAAGATTGCTGATCCATCTGTAATTGATCTTTCGTTACTTCGATGCTCTAGCACTCCGTGCTCTCGCAGACGTCTGTGGATTCTTGAGAACATTCTACGACTGGGACACCTCCGATTGGGATATCTTTCAGCGTATAGTCTTTCGGCTCCACGATCTCGACCATCAGCTAAACCGTAGCAGAAGTGCATGTCCGTTAATTCTTCTCGAGAGTATAAGTTTGACATCGTAATGTGTTGATGAGTTTACATACAATTTGGAAATGTTTTCTTATTAAAAATGCGATGCCTCTTATTTACATTTGGGTTGCAAATATTTTGATTTTCAATAAAGAAAAATCGCGGTTTTATTGTCTTAAGGTCCTAGCGGGTAAAACCCATCGGCGGCGGGCGGACCCAGACGAAATTGACAGGTCAGTTTTCAGGCGTTATCAATGAAAAAAAAAGGATTAATCCAGGGCTAATCCAATACTGTGTCACCTTATTGTATCCTCATAAAACTCCGAATTATTTAAAAATAATAAAAATGTTTCATACATTAATTTGCCTACAAGTCCAGCCGCGTTAAAACCAAAAAAAAGGTTTTTCTTAGAAAAAAGTGGTTTGGGTTTTTCTTTAATTTCTCAAGAACTACAAGACATTTTTGCATCCGGTTTTCTGTTTTCAACTAAAAACTAATAAGAGAATTGAATTATTGAAAAAAAATGAGTATTTAATTACATAAAATTTTGAAAAAAATTAGTTCGAAATTTTTTTTTCCAATTTTTTTTTTTCAAAATTTTGAGTTTGAAAATTCATTTCTCAAAAACCATTACTTAAAACAGCTTGGCTTAAGAACGTGGTGAAAGAAGAGGTTTCTAACTTTACAAAAAAGTATATCACGGCATTGTGGATGTAACCGTTGATTTTCAATATTTTTTTTTCAATTTAAGCCAACTTTATATAAAATTGCCCCCCCCCCCTCGGCTAAATGGGGGGTTGGATAGACCCCCCTCCCATACGATTTTTTTCTTGTCTTGACCAGACCTACACGCTCTAGCTTTTTGGCATACTGCTCGCGGCACACCCTGTATACTGAAGCCTCGTTAGTAGCTGAGTTTCGGTATCGTACGTGTGCGGGCTGAACATCCGATGAATAATAGTCTAGGCAGGATACATAGTCGGCCACACACGTATCGTTGTCACAACACAACATCCGTATTGATTGCACGACGTTGAAACTGCTATTGGCAACTTGACTTAAATGTCCGGAGCATATCCATACGTATTGGAGAACATTTTTCATGCTTTCTTCATGTACTTCAAAATCTTCTTCCTTCCTCCCTTTTCGTCATCAAAAGTTGCGTGCCTCTCTTAACCAGCTAGCGTAAGCTAGGGCCGAAATGCTTCCATTCAGGACTATTCTGTTGTCCCCATCGGTACTTTCGGCACGCGATTCTACAATTCTTGCGCAAGCACACCGTTATTCCTATGCGATTTGTACCAAGAGCCATTTCTCTTCAGACGAGACATGGCTTTCATAGCACACCCTCTACTAAATACATATATCAAGAAGTGGGAGGTTCATCATAGCATCTAGAGCAGCGCCTGGCGTGCTGGGGAAAGCTCCTGTGCAGCGGAGACAAACGACGGGTTTGCGTGTTAGTCTGTTCCACCAGACAACCGATGCATATGAGATTATAGGTCTTATCATTGCCGCGTGGATCCAAACGACCTTTGCCGGCGATAGACCCCATGTTTTGCCAAAAGCTCCCTTGCATTGCCAAAAAGTTATCTAAGAAGAATCCTAGACACTTAGCTTCCTTTGAGACAGGGATGGAAGTGCCTTTTAGTACCAGCTGAGTCATGTCAGTACTAGCTGAGTCATGTCAGTATCAGAGAACGATATCGGTCTTAAGAGGATTGACCAACAGCCCATTTCTGGTATACCAATCATCGATCACATATACCGCCGCCTATGCTTTGAGACGAACAGTCGCTAAGCATGAGCCGACAGAAAGAACGGCGGCATCATCCGCGTAGGCCTGGGCATAGATGCTAGAGGCATTGGGAGCATCAAGCAGAGAGTCGACCACCATGCACCATAACAGCGGAGACAGGGACGCCACCTTGCGGGCAGCCCCTGTTTACGCCGGATTCGACACACTGGTCGAGGCCTGCATCAGCGGTCAATGCCCTGTGCACAAGCATTGCTTTGATCCACAAGACCAGTGTCTCATTTACGCCATGACGCCTGGCAGCGTTGCACATGCTGTCGAAAGTGGCGTCATCAAAAGCTTCCTCAATGTCGATGAAAATGCTCAGCGCGTATACCTTTCCTTCCGAGCGCGCATTCAATTCTCCCAACTAGGTCTTGAAGCGCAGCCTCGCAGGATTTTCCGCGTGTAACGTGTGCTTCATGCTTTTCAACAGGAAGGATGTTAGACTAATTGGTCTAAAACTCTTAAAACCTATTTTGGTGAGATTAAGGAGATATGTCGCTAAAAGTGCTTAAGGCCGCCGTTCCATGAAGCACATATCGTTAACTGAAAAAAGCGACTGCACAGGTGTATTATGTATCTAAGGAGATTCTTCTTCTTTTCTTCTTCTTCTTCTTTGGTGGCTTTACAGCCCATGAAGGGCCAGAGCCAAGCTTCTCTCAATCACCCAACTTGTGTGTTATTTATTTTTCACACTGGTGACAGGGACCTACAGTTTAATGCCGATTTTGAACGGCGTGAGTTGAGAAGCTTTTTCATGGCAAGTTTACTACGGGGGGTTTTGCCAGTACTCCGCCGAGGAGGAACGTCGCGAAATAACCATTCGATGGCGTTGGTGTTAGCGGGATCCGAACTCGCTCATAGTGCTAACCACTGCGCCACGGCGCCCTCATCTAAGGAGATTAATAATCTATGTTGGCATATTGACAGATCGTTCACTTAGCCGCCCTCTATTATGTCAAAATTGGAATGCCACTTATCTTCTCTTCAAAATCTTTTAACTGATGATTTCTAGATTTCCATGCAACGAGGCTGAGGACTTTATTCAGCATAGTTACATTGAACTGATTTAGTAACCCTCGTCCCTATTGTCCCCTAAACAGGGAAAGTCATTTTTCACAAGACTTTCCTGAGGCGAAAACTCGGACAGGAACGGATGGTAATCATTTCGTGCGACCTTTACAGATCTATTGCGCCTGCAAGCCGATTAGCCGAGGAGCTTTTCTATATCCATAATTAAGTTGAGAATGCTCCTCATAGGAGCCGATGTGATCCCCACAGGAGTCATAACTTCACTTAGAAGGATACGATTCCTAAGATGGCAAAGGGCAGCACACTCACAAAGTATGTGCTCTGCCGTCTCTTCGTCCTCAAAACAGAGTCGACCCTCACTTTCCGACTGAGAGGCTGATTTTGTTAAGATGATATCTCAGACCGCAGGTTCCCCTACAGGTAGCTGACTAGTCTTCTAATACCCATCCTATTAGGTTTGACTATGTTAACAGAGTTTTTTTATTTATTACAGCGGTCACAAAAAGTTGCACTTACTGGAATGCGGACTTGTCGTGGGAAAGCGGCTAAGGTCGAAAGTAATCGACTTTTAACCTATAAGTGATCGCCTGGCTGTGATCCGAATCAGAGGCAGATTTTATAATATCAGCCTTATATGTGCACACGCCCCTACTGACGAGGCTGAAGACCCTATCAAGGAGGACTTCTATGACCTCCTGGACAACACCTACGGAGCTTGTCCGGAGAACGATGTAAAAATCGTGGTCGGGGACTTCAACGCCAAAATTGGTAAGGAGAACACCCTTGGCGGAGTGATCGGAAAGCACAGCCTCCACGATACAACAACAGATAACGGCTTCCGACTCGCTGACTTTGCGACAGCTCGTAATGCGGTGATAAGTAGCACAAGATTTCCTCGCAAGCGAATCCACACAGCAACCTGGCGATCTCCGGACGGTCGAACCGCCAACCAAATCGACCATGTGCTCATTGACGCAAGGCACTCGTCAAACATCCAGGATGTGCGAACATTCAGAGCGGCAAATGTCGACTCTGACCACTTCCTCGTAGCAGCAAGATTCAGAGCTCGACTGTCCAATGTCAGAAAGCTGCACCAGCCCATCAGGAGGAGGTTCGACATTGGGCGCCTGAGCCCACCGGAGGTTGCTAGAGTCGAACACAAATGCCAATAATATGTGGCTGCATTGCCGCTCGGCCATTCAGGAAGTAGCCGAAACCACCTTAGGATACCTACCACCCGCGACAAGAAACCCGTGGTATGATGGCAAGTGTGAGCAGAAAAAGGCAGCAACCGACGAGGCGTACCAAAAGGCGCTGCAGAGGAAAACCAGGGCAGCGCAAGAAGAGTACCAAGCCAGAGGAAGGGAGGAGAAAAAACTACTGCGGCAAAAGAAAAGAATCTTCGCAGCCTCCCAGCTCAAGGATATCGAGGAGTCTAGGGATAAACATAAAACACGAGCCTTTTACAAGAAAGCCAAAGGCCTTGCAGGAGGCTTCAAAAAAGGCATCCAGGTTCTTCGAAACTGCGAGGGTAATCTTGTCACCGACCCGCAGGGAATAGTGGATGTATTTAAGCAGCATTTCCAGCAGCTGCTTAATGAGCATGGCCAAGAGAGAGTGGTAGGGACCGAGGAAATCCCACCTCCAGCCGCTGAAGTAGTCCTCCCACCCAGCATCGAAGAAGTCGGCACAGCAATTCAGAAGCTGAAGAACAACAAGGCCGCAGGCTCAGATGGCTTGCCAACTTTTCATCGATTTCAAAGCCGCATACGACAGCATTCATCGTGAAGAACTGTTTGGTGCGATGGCCGAATTCGGGATCCCGGTAAAACTGATCCAGTTGTGTCGCGCCACGCTAAAAAACACGCGATGCACCGTGCAACTCGGTTCTAGAACCTCGGAACCATTCGAAACATGCACCGGATTTCGGCAAGGAGATGCGCTGTCATGTGACTTCTTCAACCTGGTGCTGGAGCAGATAGTGCGACGGGCAGGCGTCAACAGGGAAGGCACTATCTTTTACAAGTCCATCCAGCTGCTAGGATACGCGGATGATATCGACATCATCGCGTGTTCTCGCCGTGGCGAGATCAATGAGGACAAAACGAAATACATGCTGTCAAGCAAAAACCAATCCGTCGCTCTCCACCTGGGACAAAATATAACAATTGACAGCTACAATTTCGAGGTAGTTAAGGAGTTTGTCTACCTCGGGGCAAACGTAAATTCCACAAATGACACCACAGTGGAGATCCGGCATAGAATCGCCCTTGGCAGCCGCTGCTACTTCGACTTGTCCAAACAACTGGGGTCAAAACTCCTCACTCGAAAGACCAAAGTCGTGCTTTACAAAACGCTCATTCTGCCAGTCTTGCTGTACGGAGCCGAAAGCTGGACGATAAGCAGGACAGCGGAGCTGATTTTGGGTTCTTTCAAATGAAAAATTCTGCGTCGGATATTTGGTCCTGTCTGTGAGGAAGGTGAATTGAGAAGAAGATACAACCGCGAACTCTACGAGCTGTACCAAGATGTGAATGTAGTCCGGAAGGCAAGGATCCTTCGACTACACTGGCTCGGCCACATCGTGCGCATGGACATCAACGCTCCAGCTAAGAGGGTCTTCGACTCCGAGCCTCCTGGTTCGAGAAGAAGAGGGAGACCGAACCTCCGGTATAAAGACCAAGTAAGCGCGGGTGTAAGACATCTTGGTCTTGACAACTGGAAGCAGCGTGCCCGGGACCGTCAAGGAAGGAAGGCAGCTATAGCTCAGGCTCAGATCCTCCATGGATCGCTGGCCTGATGAGTAAGTAAGTATGTTAATAGAGTGTTTGTTCAGGGGCCGTATAAGTCGTTTCGAATGCGATTTTGCGTTCGTTGCGATTTTTTCCACTTGTCCAAGAAGAAATTGATCTTAGACTTGGGAGTGCCGGAGAATGGTTCTGGACCTATATACATATTTATCGCTGGAACTTTTTCTGGCAAGTTGATTTGCATTTTCATCACCCTTAATACCTTTGTGCCCTGGCACCCACCAGAGTTTGACATTGTTTCTTTTGACGAGGTCCTGTAGGGCATCATGGCATTCCTTAACGGTTTTTGAGTTCGTGCTGTTCGAACTCAGCGCTTTAAGCGCTGCTTGGCTTTCAGAGAGTATGTTGATGGTTACTCCTCATATGTCAGTCTTCAGATTTAGATTGACGCATGTTAGGATGGCATGCAATTCTGCTTAAAAGATGGTAGGACTCATTCCCAGGGGCTTCGAGATCTTGCGATTCGGTCCAAAGAAGCCGGCGCCAATGCCAGAAGCCATCTTTGAGCCATCGGTGTACCACCTAAGGCCTTCGACATTAAGCAAGGGATCCCATGCTGAGCGATTTGGGATCCATATCTGAAATCTCTTGTCAAAAGTGAAGGTCTGTGGCCAGAGGCGGCGTAAGGCGTGGGCGACGTGGGCCACCGCCTACGGCCTCGCGGTCCAAGGGGCCTCGCGCCTCGAAGGCCCGCGAACGCAAATATAGATATAATTATAATTAGATATCTGGCAATACTAACCCTTCACATTCGTTTTTTTAGGATTTAGTCTGGCAACATTTGCTGGCGTTGCGGGTGTTACGATACCTCTCATATTGGTATCATGGGGATCTGGTTCAGCAAAACGAAAAAGAAAAGCTAAACGAGCTGTAGCAAATCAGGTTTTGAGTTCAAGTATGATGAAGTTTCTCAAGAAAAGTCCTTCAGAATCATCTGAATCAATTGCTTCGATTTCCTCAAAAGATATAGACACTTCCGATTCCGAGACACCGCCAACTGTGGAAAGCACTCCAGACGCACTGAGTACCGAACTAAACTCTAGCCTATCGGGCTCTGAAAATTCTAACTATCCTGTAAAGCAGTAGAATTCACGAAGAAAAAGTAGTTTATCCGCCAGTTAGCAGCGATACCAGTGATGCAGTCATGACATAGTTCAAAGCGGCCCTACACAGCAGTTAAAAAATAATGATGAAAAATATCCATCCGTCGATGATCCATTTCTAATCGACGAAACTCCGTCCCCCTGACCTCGACGAAGTTAAGATTGCCATATCGAAACTCAAGTCGAATAAAGCTGCTGGGGCAGACGGACTGTCTCCTGAGCTCTTTAAGGCAGCTGGGGATGACCTGGTTAGGATCATGTACCAGCTCATCTGTAAGATAAGGTCTGAGGAAAGCATGCTCGAGGAATGGAGTCTCAGCCTCGTATGCCCGATCCACAAGAAAGGAGACCTCCTTGATTGCGACGCAAACTACAGAGGAATAAGTCTCCTTAACATCGCCTACAAAATCTTCTCTGCCGTTTTGTGTGAACACCTGAAGCCTTTTGTAAATAAGCTGATAGGTCCTTATCAGTGCGGATTCAGGCCGGAGAAGTCCACCATCGATCAAATCTTCACACTACGGCTGATCCTGGAAAACACCAATGAATTTCAAGTCGACACTCATCACCTATTTGTCGACTTCAAAGCCGCATACGACAGCGTAATTAGAGACGAGCTATACAACGCTACGTCTACTTTTGCCATACCTGCTTAACTCATCAGACTGTGCAGGATGACTATGGAGAATGCTCGCTGCTCCATCCGAATCGGTGAACACCTTACCGATAGTTTTGATGTCAAAAAAGGATTTAGGCAGGGCGATGCGCTGTCGTGCGATTTCCTCAACATCATATTGGAAATGATTGTGCAAAAATCACTGGCCAATACAAGAGGCACAATCTGTTTCAAATCCTCGCAACTCCTTACATACAATAGGCAGATCCCAGCGAGATGTCAATGAGGCGTTTGCGAGTATTGAGTTCGAGGCGACGAAAGTTGGTCTGGCGGTAAACGAGGGCAAAACTAAATATATGCTGTCATCAAAAAAGGACGCTCACCACCGACGTCTTGGCCAGAACGTTCGTATTGGCAGTTATAAGTTCGAGGTAGTTAAGGACTTCGTCTGCTTTGGCTCCGCAGTGACCTGGAGAAACGACATCAGTTCAGGAGGCAATTGAGTAATAGAGCCCTCTCCCGAACGACAAAGTTGACTCTATATAAGACCCTTATCATCCTGGTCCTGTTGTACGGCGCAGAAGCACGGACACTATCAAAAGCGGATGAGGAGGCCCTTGGTCGGTTCGAGAGAAAGATTTTGCGCGTGATTTTCGGGCCTATAAACGCAGACGGGGGTTGGAGGAAAGGATTCAACCACGAACTTTACGGGCTGTGCAGCGACATGGGTGTAGTCAGGCTTCTAGGGATTCAACGCTTAAGATGGCTGGGCCATGTAGAGCGAATGGACACCACAGCTTCAGCCCGGTATGTCTTTGAATCCAACTCCGAGGGACGAAGAAGCAGAGGACGGCCGCACTTAAGATGGCGCACACAGGTTTAAGGGGACTTCAGCCAACTGGGTGTGCGGCAGTGGAAAAGGCTAGTAAAAGATCGTGCTAGATTGAGGGGCATGTTGGTTGAGGCTCAAGTTCACCCCGAACTGTAGCGCCCGCTAGGAAGAAGAAGAAGAAGAAGAAGAAAGGGACCTACCTTAATGCCGATACCGAACGACTTGAGTCGAGAAGTATTTTCTTGGCAAGTATACTAGGGGGGTTTTGCTAGTACCCCGCCAAGGAGGGTTAACGCGAAATGAACATTCGATGGCGTTGGTGTTATCTGGATCCGAACACGCTCATCGTGCGCCAGAGCCCAACACACTAACCACTGCGCCACGACGCCCTCTTTCACCTATATTGTTAACTATAACAATCCTGGTTGTGGTAATGCTAAATATTTCTTGTATTTTTTTTAGAAATATTAAGGTTTTCTACGCTTTTGCCAAATTTTCAATACAAACGTGCTACAATGGCTCAATAAGACATCAAAGAATATTTATCTTTATTCGTTAAATTTACAAAAACATTAAAGGAAAAAAGAAGAGAAATAAAAAACGTCTTAAAATAACACTAACATTAAAGAGAAATGTTGTGACAGTTTTCAAAGGCCACTTAAGAGCCATTTTGATGGGGTTTCCTCTCGGTAATATGGAGATAAATTGGAAAACGCTCAACTCTCGAATAACTCCTAACGGTTATCGAGTGTTGACCCAATCAGTGTTTAAGTTTTATTGACACCCAATACTATTACGAGTGAGCTTTAATGATTGATCGGATAACAGTTTCCTAACATTCCTCGAGAGCCGTGCGATAACCACCTTACCTTTTATTCATTTTCCATAAAATCACACAAGATCTCGAAAACCATTGATGGTCAAGCTATTATGCACATCCTCACGAGTATTGTCTACTCGTATGTTTCAAATACAAAAAAAAGAAGGACAAACGGACAAGAGATAAAAGATCTCGTCGCTGACAGATTGTTATCATTCGCACGATCGCTTAATTGACCATTCCGTTCGTGTGCTACTCGTGTCGTTCCAATTCTCACTGCCCAGCAGATACAAGATACACATGGTAACAACAGCTGAACAGCATGGCACGGCATCCAACGACACAGTAAATAGCTGTGATTCGAAGATGATGATGTTGCCTGCAGATAACGATAATGGTGATGGCTTATGTGAAATGGTCAGGTGATCATCTGGTTGGCACTGGAGCGCGGCTTGGCCTTTAATTACTCGTAAAATGGATGGATGCAAACCGTATATGTATGTATGTATGTGTTAAATGGCGTTAAGATTTTATAGATTGTTCATCTCATGGATAGAGCAGAAGAATGTGCCGGTTGTGAAGTTTAAGAAAAAGGGAGAGACGTGTGTTTGGTGCTGTATGGGATATAGAGAGCAACAAGATGGACCGTGCAGATAATTCGTGTGAGAGCTCAGTGAACTCCGAAGAAGGCAAAAGCGAACCATCGCTTGACAGTAAAACAGTGACCTGATTATCGGGACTGTGATGAGCCTCGTCTCCCCCATTTAATTCAGTCATGCTTTCTTCCTTCGAGTAAATTAAACAGTTTAGCTCACATCACTTATTAGTGATTGACAGGATCTATAAGAGCTCTCAATCAGGCTAGATCTTTTGGCTTAAGCTGCAATTTAGGCCTATCCCAGATGACCTGCATACGATAGCTGGTGTAACGTTGTTTCTTTCGACCTTATGTTTATATTTTTATTTGCCTGAAATTTCATTCCTTGATACTTGAATTGTTGCATTACGAGAACTGTTTGATTGGGGACTTTGATGTAATATGACGCTCGAGCCGCATTGAGGGCCCGACTGACAACCTAAAAAAACCCCTCGACTGTTACAAAGCAGGGATATAACTGCAAGAAGTGCAATTGAATGGACCAGGCAAAAAAGGGGGAAAAACTGGGTTATTTATTACGGTAACTGCTACAAGGAAAATAATCAGCGCTTATTCCTACCTTCCGGCATGTAAGAGAACGCCTCATAACAATCCCCATCCAAGGCAACCTGGTGAATATAAGCCTTATATGCGTTCATGCTTCAACGGAAAAAAGATAATCGATTCAAGAATGACTGCTGTGATCTCCTAAACCGAACGTACGCCCAATGCCCCAGTTATGACACCCACATTTTACTAGGAGATTTGATCGTAAGATTGGTCAAAGGGGACATATTTGAGCCGATCATAGGAAAACAAAGCTTCCATAACACCACAGTCCACAACAGACACAGGCTAATTGACCCTTAATAGCCGGGCTTAACCTCCTTGTAGCAAGCACACTATTCCCACATCTCAACATCCGCAAGGCGGGCCCTGATCAATCGACCACTAACCAAATTGATCAAATCGCGGTCGACGCCAAACACTCCTCTAGCATTTTTATATAGGAACCTTCCGAGGAGCCAAATTCGACTCGGAACACTACGAAATCGGACAGGACAACGTAAGCTTGACGTCGGGAAGCCTCAATCGCAAGAAACCGCTGGGATTTTTGCCGACTGCGTCTCACGCAAACTATCTCAAAGTCCTATTACACCAGGAAAATCCACAGACCAGCAGTATGGAGACCTGACATAGACGAAGTAAAGATAGCAATATCGAAACCTAAGTCTAATAAAGTAGCGGTCAGCAGACAGCCTGTCAGGCAACTGGATATGAGCTGGTAGGGCGCATGCACGAGCTCATCTGTAAAATATGGTCGCAGGAAAGCTTGCCCGATGAATAGAATTTCAGCATCGTTTACCGAGTCCACAAACAAGGTGACCCCACTAATTGCACTAAAAACAGGGGAATAAGTCTCGTTGACATCGCATACAAGATCTTCTCTGCCGTACTGAGTGAACGCCTGAAGCCTTCTGAGGATAACTTGCTCGGCACTTTTTAGTGCGGCTTCAGGCCAAACAAATCCACAGTAGACCAAAAATTCACACTGCGGCAGATATTGGCGAAGACTCAAAAATTCCAAATCGACATCCGCCACCTCTTCATCGATTTTAAAGTAAGAGACGGGCAATGCCGAGCCATGTATAGTTTAAGCATCCCTGCCAGCCTCGTCAGATTGTGCAGCCTGACAATGTAGAATTCTCGTTGCTCCAATAAGATTGGTAGCGAATTAACCGACACCTTTGATGTTAAAAAAGGATTTAGACAAGTTGACGCCTTGTCGCGTAACTTTTTAACATCTTGCTTGATACGATCATACGAAACTTACTTATTAACATTACCGAATCTAAGGTGGCATACACAGGTGGACCTTAACCAACTGGGGGTGCGCAGTGGAACAAGCTTGGTACCCTTGTTGGTTGAGGCCCAGGTTTACACCAAATTATTGCGCCACCTAAGGTAATAAGTAGTGTGTTGGCCTCTGACGCCGATGACACGGGATCGAATCCCGACACAGCCATGTCATCGAACGTGTTTTCACGGTGTTTCTCCTCAGCGGGGTTCTGACAAAACCCCCTCTAGTAAAATTGTCATGAAAAGCTTCTCCAAATTCGCCGTTCGGAACCGACAATAAACTGTAGGTCCCTTTCACCTTTGGGAAAATTAAATCACACACAACATGGGTGATTGAGAGAAGTTCGGCTCTGGTCCTTCATGGACTGTAAGGCCAACATACATACACACAAGGTAATAAGTAAGTAAGAAAGGACAATTGAGGAAACTAGCCACAGACTTAAGAGATATTATGGAGACTCAGCAATCGCAGATAGAATAGCACACAAGCGCCACAAGACGTACGGCACTATGTCGCCCAAAGGACGTCACTACAAAAGAAATGGTCGTGAGAACATAAAACTAATGGTCATATGTACATAGCGCTGAAGCACGGCGCTTGTACTTGGCAGAAAACTTTCGTGTTTCGGCCGGAGATTTAAATGCCAATCATGGTGGTTTTGCCTGCTAGGTGAGTGGTCTACAAGCGCTTTATAAGCCGTTAAATTCGACAGTAGCCATTGCAGACTTTGTGCCGTATTCCAAATACCGAGCGAGTTTACAGAAATGGCAGAGTAAGTCCAAACGTACCCGAGCACATTGGCTTCGTTTCGTCAATTGTCTGACGAGAGCACTCACTTCTTAGCGCAACTCCTTCCCACCGACCAACAGGAATCTGTCACAGACTGAAAAGAAGATTCCTTTCAAGACTCAAACGCTTGTACAGGTAGCTCACTGACAGACAAACTCAGGGCCAGGATACTAAAGTCCGGTTTATTAAAGAAAATTACAAAATTTGCAGAAGTTGGCATTGGAACAACAGAATTCGTGTTGTAACATCCACCAACATACATATATAAAATATTTCGGAGAAAAATCAGACCCACGGTCAGGATGTGAAGCCTCTAAGAACGTCGAAAAATGAACGCCTACGATGTACAATCACGTCTGATACAGAGAGCACCGACCTAGACGATTTTTTTGTGGCCAACGATCTTCAGGAGAAAGTGGCGACAGAGGCAGCGTTCTTCCAAGAAGTCTGCAGGATGAATTATGGTATTCTCTCGAACCACGACCTGGAGGACAGAGCTCTGCTCCACCACTTCTGCTGTCGAAATGATATTTAACAATGGCGATCAGAGAGTCTTGTTGGACGAACTTCCGGTGACCAATGCTGTCGGCAATGAAAGTGCTAACACCCTGTTTAAGACAGTATACGGATACAGAGATTACAAAATTCCTCATATATGAGGCAATCCAAGAATCGACACAAAGTGAAGTGCTGCTCTGCCCTGTCATGAGCTACCGACCGGAACAAGTGGTAGTCGGAAGGACCAATATCTGGAGAATGCGGCGGGTGGGGTCGGACATCACAGTTAAATGCTTCCAAATCTGGCCTGACGTCTTTAGTAGCATATGGCCAAGCATTGTCGTGCGAAAAATTAACTCCCGTGTCTTTTGGCATATTGAAGGCGTTTAAGAATCAATTCTTAAGTCAAATGGTGACGATTGGTTGGATACGATCCGCTGTAATGGTTGACAGGAAATGAGTGACAACCAACCAGTCAGGCAGCCAGCCAACCTAAGGAAAGTTAAGGTAAGCAAACCTAAACTTACACTTTCCTAATACTAACTTATCCTAAACTTAGCTTATCCTAACCTTACTTTGTACCAAGCCTACCTTATCGTAACCTTACCTTAGCCTAACCTTACTTTATCTCAACCATGCGCTATCATAACTTTTTCCTTTCGTCAAATTACCCTATCCTAATTTTAACCTATACTAACCTTACTTTAACCTAACCTTACATTATCATGAGTTTACAATACTATAGCCTTATTTTATCATAATCTTACCGTTTCCTAACCTTACCTTATCCTGAACTTACCTTGTCCTAACTTTACCATATCTTAACCTTACCTTATCCTAATCTTACTTTATCCCAACCTTATCTTATCTTAACCTTACATTATCTTAATCCTATCTTATCTGACCTTACTTTATCCAATCGTACCTTATTCTAATGTTCCTTTTCCTCTTTGATGGCGTTACAGCCCATGAAGGACCAGAGCCAAGCTTCCCTCAATCACCCATGTTGTGTGTGATTTATTTTTCACATAGGTGAAAGGGACCTACAGTTTAATGCCGATTCCGAACGCGAGAGAAGCTTTTTCACGGCAAGTATACTACGGGGGTTTTGCCAGTACCCCGCCGAGGAGGAACGCCGCGAAATAAATATTCGAGGGCGTCGGTGCTATCGGGATCCGAACTCGCTCATCCTGCGTCAGAGTCCAACACACTAACCACTGCGCGACGGCGTCCTCTTTATTCTAATGTTTCGCCATCCTAATCCTAACTTATCCTAACCTTACCATATCTTAACCTTACCCTATCGTAACCTTACCTTATCCTAACTTTAATCTTAATCTTACCTTATCCTAACCTTAACTTTTCCTAACCTTAACTTTTCCAACCCTTAGTTAATCCTAAGCTTAAGGTGCCCCAAACTGACCTTACCGTATCCTACGCTTACCTTATGCTAACCTTACTTTCCCCTGACCTTATTTTATATCTTATTTTCCCATTACTAAAATTAGCTTATCCTAGCCTTACAATATCCTAACTAAAACTTGCTCAAACAGTACCGTATCCTAACCTTACCTCATCCTAACCTGACCTTATGCTAACCTTACCTTTTAATAACTTTTTTTTTGCTGAACTTAACCAACCTTAACCTGGCCTTGTCCTGACGTCATCTTATCTCAATCTTACCATATCTCAACCTCACCCTATACCAACCTTACCATATACTAATCCTACCTCACCTTACCTTACCCTCCCTTCCCTTATCCTAACCTTACTTCATCCTAATCTTACCTATCATACCACCTAACCTCTCTCTATCCTATCCTTACCCTACCCTAACCTTACTTTATACTAACCTAACGTTACCTAATGCTATCATTACCTTACGATAATCTTACACTATCCTAACCTTAACCTATCCTAACCTTACCATATCCTAACCTTGCCCTAACATTACCTACTCCTAGCCTTACCTCATCCTCATCTTACCTCATGCTAGTCTTAACCTATCCTGACTTACCTTATCCTAATCCTACCTTGGTTTGATCTTACCTTGTCCTATCCTTATCCTAACCTAACCCTACTTTATCCTGATCCTACCTTATACTAACCTACCTAACTGCTACTAACTCTATCTGCAGTGACCTTGCCCAATAGCAGTGACCTTCCTTATTAGCAGTGACCTTGCTTATAAGCAGTGACCTTGCTTATAAGCAGTGACATTGCTTATTAGCAGTAACCTTGCTAGTTAGCAGTGACCCTGCTTATTAGCAGTGACCTTGCTTATTAGCAGTTACTCTGCTTATTAGAAGCGACCGTGCTTATTAGCAGTGACTTTGCTTATAAGCAATGAACTTGCTTATTAGCAATTACCTTGGTTATTAACCGTGACCTTGCTTATAAGCAGCGACCTTGCTTATTAGCAGTGGCTGGCCGGCTGGCAGGTAAGGTTATGATGAGATAAGGTTAGGATAAGTTAAGTTTAGGATAAGATAAGGTTAGCATAAGTTAAGGTTAAGGTTAGGATAGGATAGGGTTATGTTAGGATAAGGCAAGGTTAGAAAAGGGTAAGATTTTGATAACGTAAGGTAAGGTGAGGTAAGGTAAGGCAGGATAAGGTAGAGTACCGTAAGATAAGGTGAGATATGGTAAGGCAAGGTAAGGGGAGGTTCGCTAAAGTAAGGTGAGGTAAGTAAAGGTTGGGATGGGTGAAGTTAGGGTTAGGTTAGGTGGCACAATGTAAGGTTAGGTAAGGCACGGTAAGATAACCTTTACCTGAGGGTTAAATGAAGGCAAGGTTAGGATAGGGTAGGGTTAGGATAAGGTAGGGTTAAGATAGGGCAGGGTTAGGATAAGGGATGGTGAGATAAGATAATGTTCGCATGGGGTTAGGTTAGGTTAGGGAATAGTTAGGATAAGGTGAGATTAGGATAAGTTGCGATAAGGTAAGGTAAGGTAGGATAAGGAAAGGTTTGCATAAGGTGAGGTTAGGATGACCTAAGGTAAGGAATGGAGTTGGTAAGGCAAGGCTAGGACAGGTAAATTTGTGATAAGATAATATAAGATAAGGCAAGTTTGTGATGAGGTAGAGCGAGGATATAGTAAGTTTGGTATAAGGTAAGGTTTAGATAAGCTAAGGTTGAAATAGAATAAGGTTTCGATAAAATAAGTTTGTGATAATAAAGGTTCGGATATGTTAGGAAGAGGTTAGGAAGGTAAGGTAAGTTAATAGAATGAAGTTAGGGTAATATTAGTTAAGTATAATATAAGGTTAGTATAAGTTATGATTAGGATAAGCTTAGGTTGGGATAAGATTAGGTAAGGATGAGATAACCTAAGGATGAGGTGAAGTTAGGATAAGGTAAGGTTATAATAAGGTAATTTTAGGATAAGGTAAGATTAGGAGGTGGTAACCTTAGTATAATGTAATGTTACAATAAGTTAGTGTTAGGGTAGGGTAAGTTTAGGATAAAGCAAGGTTAGTAAGAGGTAAGGTTTGGATGGTTGGTTTGATGGTTAGGTGGCATCCCTTCGTAAAGCGGTGGGGATCGCTTAGACTACGATAGGCCCACTGTGCTACCACTTGAGTCGGCTTGGTGACCGTTACTCTTGGAACCACTTTGTGTTTTGAATAAAATTCTATAGTTTGCTGAACTTCGTTTCGGATGGATCCGTCAGTTCTTCAAATAATTATTTTCCCAGAAATCGTCTTCATGAGGAGGCGCGTTAACACATTGGTTCACTACCGACGAATGCCAGGCCAGCTGTCCTGACTGAGATCGATGCTGGCGTTTGCCATGTTAAACTATGACTTCTTTGCTCGCTCCCTCTCTCTGCGCATCTTCTGCAAATATTCATGTGTCAGGCTATAACTTTCCAGCTTACCCTTGTAAATAGACATGTAAAGAGGCTCCTGTAACGAACCTTACAAACTCCCAGCCAAATGAAGCAAGGGCAATAGTATACCCACACTGTCAATGTTTTTGACACTGTGGTAATTAGAACACAGATCGTATGCTACTAATTTAGTTTTATTATGTTAACAGGACTTAAGGTATAGTGCCAATTTTTAAAAAATTGTTTAAATGGTAAGTACTAGACATTTGTTTATAATATTTACAAAAGCACGATCAAGTAACTTTTCCCTTAAACTAGTTGCTTATTTAAAGGACTTAAGTCCATTATCTTCGCAGCATTAAGCACAAAAGATAGTTGCTGTATGTTGGTCGTTCAGTTATTGGACGTCCGTTCGGGAATGCCAGTGCTTGTGATGACGCTAGTTGTTATCTCTCCGTTCACCGACCTGCCGCCATCTATTGGTGGAACCCTGGAAATGTTTTTATTATTCATATTTAAATTTGGATTTATTTGGACGGGACTGAACGACTTACGTCTGGTTGATTTGTCGACTAAGTGTGCTGGAGTTGGGCAAGTGTGGTGATTGGCTTTGGGATGGCGGATCGCAGCAGTTGTATTGGGAGGAATGATTTTCACCGACTGAAGTCGGTACGTCGGAGGTGATGTGGTGACGTACAACATCGGTTGGATTGATGGTGATCCGATTAATCGTGTGCGCGGTTGTGTTGGAGATGTCATGGAGCTCGTGCGATGTGACCATGGGTAGACTGATGTTTTGCACTTGGGATGGGTACATCAGATGGTGATTGGGAACGTTTATACCTAGATGGTGAATAAGGCTGTTGAAAAATGTGCTTCAGGAGGAAAAAGAAAAAAAAATTAAAGCATTCATACACCATAACACTCTGTATTCACACCCAAGAAATATTGCTCAGAGAGGAGAGCTTAGTTGCCGAGTACACTAGCATATATGTACTAGTTTCCAAGATTATACCTATCAACTAGATCCTTTCTACTTTTGTTAAGACTCTGAAAAAGGTATTCGGTGGCATATGTCAGTTGTCGGGATTTGATTTCGTGTCATCGGGGTCAGAGGCCAACACACTACCCACTGTGCCACGGCGCTGATGGTGAAGTAGCCTACAAAAATGTCTTGCACGACTGCATCAATTATACGGACCGCATATATGGCCGCATTAACATCTCTTATAAGAACATTAGGAATAGTGTGGCTTTCACACAGCCTTTAAGTATGACTCGGTATGAACTCAGTCAGGAACTGATTTATGATTTAGTCAGACTAAATATATGCCGTACTCCTCCCAAAGGGTGACGTCAATATCGACCTGGGAAATCTTACTTGGTGAGTGGGCTTCCGAATCAGAAAAGAGGAATAGCAAGCTGACATGACGCGAAGAAACCGATGTCACAGTCTATGGTTAATTTCAGAGCTCCCATTTTCCCGACCGGTAGAGACAATCGCTCTCGCTCCGGCTGCTCTGCCAGCTAGCGCCTCTAAGGCGTATAAAGCCGGTTGCGATAGGAGTACTACCACTGGAAGATGACTGCCAATAGTAATTGGAGTGGGCAATCTTAGAAATTCTTAACGCCAGTAGAAAACCTGGCTCTAGACCGTGAAGAACTTACAAAGCAATTCAGAGGAATTTATCTCCCCGAAAAGGGTGTCTATTAGCCTTTGTACGATTTTTTATTCTACGGATTGTACCGGAATCTTCGGAATGTTCCGTGAAATTCGTTCAAGATCGGTTGTCATCCCCGAAAAGATTCGATGTATTCGTGAAGATCCTCACAAGATCCTCATGTGACACTCGCACATTGACATCGCAAACGTAGTACTTCAAGAGAGGTCTGTAAGATGATCATAGATCTATTCATATGAACCTAAAGCGAAATAACAAACAACTGTAGGGGCTTTTGAAGACGAGCCTGAAGAAGCGTTGGATGCATCCACATCACATGTTTGGAGGTACATCTATCGGAGTGGGAAAAGTGTTTCGGAAATTGGCTTATGAAAAAAAAAACGAGAATACGTTTTTACATGTTTAACTACGAACTTAAGTTTATCTCAAAACATAAGTAGCAAATCTCGGTTTTCGTTTTCCTAATTTAAAAAAAAGAAAAATCTCGGTGATGGAAAGAGACTCGGCACACACCTGACCAACTCCCAGGTGCGTCATCTGATACGAGCATACGCCGAAGAGTTTCGCTGTATCGTTCTCCTCGTTGCAAACAGTACAATTGGACATTTCACTAATGTCAAACACGTTTAGCTGGCTGGCAAAAGTGTAATGATTCGAAATGACGCCTTAGGATTCCTATTCACCTTAGGAATACGAAACAAGTCGCGGATTCCTTGCTGACACTAGGTCGTATACGCTATATTAACCTACTGTCTAGACAATCTTTCTATCTGCGACGATAGCCCTTGAAGATCAAATTATTGCCATAGGATTGGACTGCCGTGGCGCAGTGGTTAGTGTGTTTGACTCTGACGCACGATGAGCGAGTTCGGATCCCGATAACACCAACGTCATCGAATGTTTATTTCGCGGCGTCCCTCTTCGGCGGTGCCATGAAAAAGCTTCTCGACTCACGCCGTTCGGAATCGGCATTAAACTGTAGGTCCCTTTCACCTGTGTGAAAAATCACACACTACATGGGTGATTGAGAGAAGCTTGGCTCTAGTCCTTCGTGGGCTGTAATGCCACCAAAGAAGAAGAAGATAACCAAATTCAGACTATTGTATCTCCGGAACCTTAAATTCAAAATGTCAAACCTTTTCCAGCATTTATTTGTCATTCAATTGTCTGTCAAACGCAAGTAACCTCTTGAGATATGTATAAGTAATACGGACCGCTATGGCCTCGCAGATAAAACATAATTCTGTGATCTCACCTTAATCGCGAGTTGCAACATCTGTATATTCGTTTGCCGGACAACAAAACGACATCGGGATGTCTGCACTGAAAACAAAAATAATAATGTTGGACGTCGGACGATTGTAATATCAGCTGAGAAGGTGAAGAAGGTAAGACGTAAATTGGAGCGAAGTCCACATCGTCGCAGGGAAAATTCTTTACCAAAAGACTTAAGTGTGTTCAGCGTAAGCATGTGTCGGACGGAGTAAGCTGATGCTCGAGCCTTTCAAATGGCAAAATGTTGAAGACCTTATAGTTGCACGTTCGCGGTGACTTGAAAAATGTTGTAATACGATGTATGTAGTTTAGTAGCGGGTCAATTGCGGGTATTACGTTGTCAAAAATCTCCGGCTTCGGGCGTGACGACACGGGAGTGAAAATTGATGTCGGAGTTTTACGAGACGTTCTACTGGAAGGTTGTGTCAAACCATGGGTAGCCGAGTTTCTCAAAAAAAAAAAGCTGCTAAATTTACCAGCAGGACTCTGCACCCGGTGGTCACAAAGCGTCGACCTCATTTTACCTCGCCTGATGTCTACATTAAAAGAATTAACTGAAAATTATATTTCGCCGGTTAAAAATATGTGTAGTTCCCCAGAAAGAATAGTTGAAATAGCAAGAAATGCCTATTGTGGATATTAGCCCATTCTAGTCTACTTCTCAGGAGCTCCCTAGAACTACACAAATGGCGAGGAAGAAGCATGGCATGTGAGGTACGAGCTCTGGAATAAATTTTTTTTACTTAAGGTTCTTATTATGTCGACGACACAGTGCGGGCCGATGGTAAAGAGGCAGAAAAATAGAGGAGATATCGATGGGCGTTGATCTTAAATGCTTGTGTGTTGTACTTAGAGGGGAAGACCGAATCCGACAGGGAACCAGTGAATCTAGTGAATTGATGATGCTGTGGTCTCCTATCAGTTTTATCACTCAGTTTTGGTTTCTGTCCATCAGGTAAAATAAGGTCTTAGATGTACCGGACCAGACTTGAGCGTTAAACTCTAATTTAGGGCGAATGAACACCCTATTGTAGTCTGATGAAAGGGTGAGAAATATTTCTTGCATCTGTAGAAGAAGTCTAGGCATTTCACAGCATTCTTGGCGACACCAAATATGCGGCCGTACCTACCCAGATTGTCAGTTACGAACATACCCAATCGGTTTTAGAGATTCCAATCGCACTTGATTCGTAAACAATGATTGTCGGTCGTTGATACGTTTGACAACAAAAGATAGCACTTAACTTTACTCTATTTTTCCCCCCATACTGATCCATTTCTAATCGACGAAGACCGCAGACAATTACATCCCCCTGACCTCGACGAAGTTAAGATTGCCATATCGAAGCTCAAGTCGAATAAAGCTGCTGGCGCAGACGGACTGTCTGCTGAGCTCTTCAAGGCAGCTGGGGATGACCTGGTTGGGAGCATGCACCAGCTCATCTGTAAGATATTGTCAGAGGAAAGCATGCCCGAGGAATGGAGTCTCAGCATCGTATGCCCGATTCACAAGAAAGGAGACCCCTCTGATTGCGCCAACTACAGAGGAATAAGTCTCCTTAACATCGCCTACAAAATCTTCTCTGCCGTTTTGTGTGAACGCCTGAAGCCGTTTGTAAATAAGCTGATAGGACCTTATCAGTGCGGATTCAGGCCGGAGAAGTCCACCATCGATCAAATCTTCACACTACGGCAGATCCTGGAAAATACCAGTGAATTCCAAGTCGACACTTAACACCTATTTGTCGACTCCAAAGCCGCATACGACAGCGTAATTAGAGACGAGCTATACAACGCTGTTAGTCCTTTGCCATCCATCAAGGCCGCTTACGACAGCGTAATTAGAGACGAGCTATACAACGCTATGTCTACTTTTGACATACCTGCTAAACTCGTCAGACTATGCAGGATAACTTTGGAGAATGCTCGCTGCTCCATGCGAATCAAAAAAGGATTTAGACAGGGCGATGCGCTGTCGTGTGATTTCTTCAACATCATATGTATTAGAAATGATTGTGCAAAAATCACTGGTGAATACAAGAGGCACAGTCTATTTCAACTCCTCGCAATTCCTTGCATATGCCGACGATATTGACATAATAGGTAGATCACAGCGAGATGTCAATGAGGCGTTTGCGAGTATTGAGATGGAGGCGGCGAAAATTGGTTTGGCGGTAAACGAGGGCAAAACTAAATATATGCTGTCATCAAAAAAGGACGCTCACCACCGACGTCTTGGCCAGAACGTTTGCATTGGCAGATATAAGTTCGAGGTAGTTAAGGTTCCGTCTACCTTGACTCCGCAGTGACCTGGAACAACGCCATCGGTTCAGAAATCAAACGCGGAATCACTCTTGCCGATCGCTGTTTCTTTGGGCTAAGGAGGCAATTGAGTAATAGAGCTCTCTCCCGGACGACAAAGTTTACTCTATATAAGACCCTTATCATCCCGGTCCCGTTGTACGGCGCAGAAACATGGACACTGTGAAAAGCGGATGAGGAGGCCCTTGGTCGGTTCGAGAGAAAGATTTTGCGCCTGATTTTCGGGCCTATAATCGTAGACGGGGGATGGAGGAAAAGATTCAACCACGAACTTTACGGTCTGTAAAGCGACATGAGTCTAGTCAGGCGTCTACGGATTCAACGCCTAAGATGGCTGGGCCATGTAGAGCGAATGGACACCACAGCTCCAGCCCGGAGAGTCTTTGTATCCAACCCCGAGGGGCGAAGAAGCAGAGGACGCACACAGGTGGAAGGGGACCTCAGCCAACTGGGTGAGCGGCAATGGAAAAGGCTAGCAAAAGGTCGCGCTAGTTGGAGGGGCATGTTGGTTGAGGCCCAGGTTCACCCCGAACTGTAGCGCCCGTTAAGAAAAAGAAGAACAAGCACTGCCGCTCACTGTTGACAACGTAAGAGCAGGAAGGTAATAAACGATTGTAAGAAGCTGAGAGTACTTTCGTTAGGAAAGCAATGGATTCGATTAAAAGAGATAATTTTTATAAAAATGACGAAGAGTGTCGGACACAAAACTGAACCCTGGGGAGCACCATACTTTAAAAAGCAGATGCCAGACTTAAATCCGTTTAAAACAACTTGAATTGAAGGATTCGAAAGGTAGTTCCTAATCCATTAAAAAAAGGCTTATTGATCTCAAAAGCACGCATTTTCAACAAAGAGGTTACGTGCCAAACCCTGTCAAATGCTTTCGAAATACCCAGGGCAACAATTATATTTTGCTTTCACCTGTTTGGTGAAGCGAGCGATTTCACTTTTGTGTAAGATTAGCTAGCAAATCACCAGTAAATCTGTTGATAAGGAAATCATATTGTGGTCATTGAGGAGTTTCCGCAATTAGAGATAACTTAATAACTGACGGTTGATAAGCATTTCTATGACTATGGAGAGAAGGGACGTTAGTGCAGTGGGTCGGTAGTTGGAGGTAAAAGAAAATTGGCCAGAGGAACACCTCTTTAGAACTATCGGGGAAATGCTATCGCACTAGCGAGATCTTTGAGAACTTTACGAGTACGAAAGTAGATCTGTTCCATGGCGGAATGACGCGCTCTAGTACAAGAGTTCCGGTAAAGACGACTAGGACGAGTTTATAATGTTTTTGACAAATTACCAGAAATGTCTGGTACCTTTGGGATATTGAAGGATTTTAATTTCTGTTTTTTTTCAATTCAGATTTGAATTTGGTTGGTCTGATATGGGTATTCCAGTCCTTTGTGGCTCGCACATACTTTTTCCGTTTTTCCTAAGAATTATTTGTCTTCAAAGCCCGAAAAAATAATCACTTTCTTGCGCGAAATGATACACAAGCTCCGCATTGGGATGGTTTGTGGTCGATATTGATTCGATTTCACTCCTTACACTACAGAGATACTTTTAACAACCTTAGGCCGTAGTGGGTAAATACGTTCCACAGTCAAAATGGCGCACAAATCACAAAAAGGAAAACAACAAAAAACTAAATATTCAAAGAAAAACTCACTTGGCAGGGTATTCTTCATCTGCACACCATTGACAAGCTTCGGCTTGCGTTTCCTCTTCTGGATGCCATCCTTCTTCATCGTCAACGGGCGATTCATGTTGTGCAACTTGAAATACAATCCACATGCGTTACAAACCGGTTGACTCTCGTTATTCCGTCGCCACAATGTTGTCGATGTTGTGTAGCAATTGGCACATGAGACTCCCGTGCGACGATTATTATTTGCGGTCGATGTCTTCGGTTTAGTTTGACGCGGCGGCAAACGTACCACATGCGTATTGCGTGTGGACGAGCATGATAGACAAATATAATCGTTATCCTTGCGATACAATGGCGATCCACAGTATTGACACTTGATCTCGATACCGCCGCTTGTATCAAAGCTGGCCGAAGTTGGTGTACCGCCAGTTGATGTCACCCATGTACTGCTGCCCGGCGAACCATATTCTTCAGCTATCACCTGGTTGTAGTTCTTGAATTAGATACAGATAGATTTTTTTTTTGTCGAATTGGGGCTGAGAGGAGGAGGTGCAGTGGATGCGTGGGATACTTACGATATTGGGAAACTCGATGGTGGTGCCGCTGGACCAGTAGGACTCAGTTCCGTTCGGATTCTCGTATACCGTAAGCGGAAATTGGCTATTGGGGCGAATGGAGTTAAGCGCCGGATCGGTTTTGTACAGCATCGGATTGGTGCTGGTCATGTTGTAGGCTGGTAAACTGGCGTACGGACCGTTTTGGCTGTAGTTATTCGAGACGGAGTATTCGGTACCGCCGCCAGGTAGGCCTCCGGCTGCGGAGCCTAGATTGGTGAATGTCTTGCCCTCGTTATGCGCGTCTACAATGGTCGCACTATTCGGGGCACTCGGATCGTAGTAGATAATCGGAGCCTGTTCACTATTGGTTATGGTGGTGGTATAGTGATCCTCTTCATAATCGCGCAGGGTGTTGTGATGTTGCCCGTGTTGGTTGTGTTGATTTGAGAGCGCTGACGCTGAAACGACCGTGGCCTCAGTGAAGACGGATGTTGTGGTGTTGTTGGATGGTTGTTCGGTCGATTGTTGCTGCTGTTGTAGTTGCTGTTGCTGGGGTTTTTGGTCCTTCTCGAGGGATTCTATTTTGATGGATGGATTCTCGGACATAATTAAGTTTGTGGTGTTTGGATTGGGCTCGTAGGTATAGACGGTGGTTGGTTCATCGGGTCGGGGTGTCATCGCGACGTATTCGGACGGTGAATGTTGGTGGTTTGGGTAGTCCGAATCAGCTTCGTTCTCACGTACTGGATCGCTCACTTCCCTAAACAAGACAGTGTAAAGGAGAATCAGGAACGAAACAATGTTGAACTCACCTCAATGTACCAGCAGTCGTCAGGATGCGTTTTTGCTGCGTGCGTATGATGGGCAGTGACTGCGGGTCGATTAATTCCTGTCGCAGTCGTGTCACATTCAATCCATTCTCTTTTCTGTGCTGTTGATGCTGTTGCTGTTGTTGCAGTTCGTGCTGGAGGTGCTGTTGCAAATGTTGTTGCAAGTGTTGCTGTTGTTGCTGCTGTTCCTGTTGATGTTTATTCTGTTGCTGCTGCTGCTGTTCCTCAAGCGTTGGCGTTCGCGATTGTACTTGATCACTATTGGGCTCTGTTTTGATCTCTGCTATCAGCTCGACGGGCTGCGATGTTGGCTGACTTTCCATCTGTAAAGGTAAAACATTGAATGAATGATAGTTATGACCCCGAAATATGTTTGTGGCGCACTTTGTTGCGCTCTAAACAGAAAATATAAGAGGAAAATGGGTGCGTACGTGAAACGACGTCTAACTCACGGGCAGGAACTGTGTATGTATGACACAGTCATGTCAATCCATTCGATGACATGGCATGAAACGATCGGCGAAAGAGAATCATATCCCAGAGTGGGGCATGTTCTTGGGTCGCGACAGGAAACACAATTTCAGTTTTTTTTTTTTTTTTTTTTTTTGTTATACTGTTTACCAATAAGTCGAATGACTGGAGAGGTGTTAGCGTACGCCAAAGACAGACAGTGCTACAGAGCAGCGGAGGTGCGGTAAATGAAATTGGGAAGACAATGAGAAATCGGAAACAACAAGAGACGTTCAAACAAGTATCGGTATCACTCAATATTTGCTTTGCAACGGATGCGTGCCGTGACTATGACGGTGTCGTGTGGCACTGTGATGATTTGGTTTGGCGGTATTTTTGAACGTCATGATCAGACCAAATGACGACGCATACGATGGGTGTTGCATGTATCGCAAGAGGTCGTTTTAATTTGTTTTGTGTGTCAGCCGAAAACCCATTGTCGGATGTTTAATTGCTTGTGGGTGTTTTCCAGTTTTTCCATTTTTGTTATTTCCCAAACAAGTGTCAACAAGATGAGACGGCTTACAAGGTTGTAGCCAAGTAAAACAGCAAGTACTTAGCGGAAATCATGAAGTGCTTGAGTTCATGTGTAGGTTACTTGGTGCACGACGATTTCTTGAGTCAACTCTCTAGCACATTCGCCTTTCCGGGCGGAATGCGATTGTATTGTCACATACATATGCACGTACATTCACGTAAATCCTGATGTTGCATTCTGACCTTAATAAAGTGCAAGGTATTCTTCTTCAAATACTTACTTACTTACTTAGCGGGCGCTACAGTTCGGGGTGAACCTGGGCCTCAACCAACATGCCTCTCCACCTAGCACGATCTTTCGTTAGTCTTTTCCAGTGCCACACGCCCAGTTGGTTGAGGTCCCTTTCCACCTGTGCACAGGATTCAAAGACTTTGCGGGCTGGAGCTGTGGTGTCCATTCACTCTACATGGCCTAGCCATCTTAGGCGTTGGATCCATAGACGCCTGACTAGACTTATGTCGCTGTACAACCCGCACGGTTCGTGATTGAATCTTCTCCTACAACCCTCCTCTGTGTTTATAGGACTGAAAATCGCACGCACAATCTTTCTCTCGAATCGACCAAGGATTTCCTCATCCGCTTTAGATAAAGTCCATGTTTCTGCGCCGTATAACATAATAAGGTCTTATATAAGTTCAACTTGGTCGTACGAGCCCAAAGAAGCAGCGGTTGGCAAGAGTAATTCTGCGCTTGATTTCGAAACTGGTGTCGTTGTTCCAGGTCACTGCGGAGCCAAGGTAAATGAAGTCCTTAACTACCTCAAACTTATATCTGTCAATATGCACGTTCTGTCCAAGACGTCGGTGGTAAATGTTCTTTTTCGATGACAGCAGTTATTTAGTCTTGCCCTCATTAACTGCCAAACCAATTTTTATCGCTTCCATCTCAATACTCGCACACGCCTCATTGCCATCTCGCTGTGATCTACCTATTATGTCAATATCGTCGGCGTATGCAAGGAGTTGCGAGGATTTGAAATAGATTGTGCCTCTTGTATTGGCCTGTGATTTTTGCACAATCATTTCTAATACGATGTTAAAAAAATCACACGACAGCGCATCGCGTTTTCTAAATCCTTTCTTGACTTCGAAACTATCGGTCAGTGTGCGGCCTTGAAGTCGATGAATAGATGGTGGGTGTCGACTTGAATATCATTGGTTTTTTTCAGGATCTGCCCTAGTGTGAAGATTTGGTCGATGGTGGACTTCCCTGGCCTGAAGCCACACTGATAAGGACCAACCAGCTTATTTACGAACGGCTTCAGGCGTTCACACAAAACGGCAGAGAAGATCTTTTATGCGACATTAAGGAGACTTATTCCTCTGTTGTTGGCGCAGTCAAAGTGGTCTCCTTTTTTGTGGATCGGGCAAACAATGCTGAGACTCCATTCCTCCGGCATGATTTCCTCTGACCATATCTTACAGCTGTTTGGAGAGCTCAGTAGACAGTCCGTCTGCGCCAGCAGCTTTATTCGACTTGAGTTTCGATATGGCAATCTTAACTTCGTCGAGGTCAGGGGGACGGAATTCTCTGCGATCTTCGTCGATTAGAAATGGATCATTCTGCCTGACAGCGGTATATTGACTAACATCGCCGTTGTACAGTCTGCACAAGTGGTTTTTCCATATTCTCAGCATCGACTGCGATTCTACTACTAGGTGTCCGTTCTCATCCCTTTATCTTAATATCCTTGGCATGATCGCTTTATCTGTTGATAAAACTTTCGAACATCACGCCTGCAGTAACACCTCTCCAAATCCTCAATCGCGTACTTCTCGTGCTCTTTCTTCTTCCTTCTGAAAAGCTTATGCTCCTCCCTTCTTTCTAACTCGTAGAGCTCACGAGCTGCTCTTGTTCTTTTATGCAGCGAGGCCTTATATGCATCCTGCTTCGCTGTTTGAATCCTCCTGCACTCGTCATCGTACCAGGTGTTTCTTCGTGGTTAAGCCTTGAAGACCAAAACTTCGGATGCTTCGGGGCTTGTTTGCAAAGGTTCCACTTCTGTTCTATTGATAGCGTGGAGAGATGTATTGGAGAGCTTAAGAGATACGCGCTCGGTAAAGGCACGAGCGGTTTCTGACGATAGTAGCTTTCCGACGTCATAACCTTGTGTTCTTACTCTACTCCGCTGCGTTCGTGATATCCGTAAGCGCATCTTGGCTACTACAAGATAGTGGTCGAAGTCGATGTTATCCTCGGAAAGTTCGAGCATCAAGAATAGTGGGGGAATGTCTGACGTCAATCAGCCTGTGTCCATTATCGGATGTGGTGTCGTGTAGGCTATGTTTGCCGATGACTCGTTCAAAGATGCTTTCCTTACCCAGCTTAGCATTGAAGTCTCCTAGTACAATTTTGAGATCATAGCTGGGACATTGGGCATATGTTCTGTCTAGGAGATCGTAGAACTCATCTTTGGCGGAGTCATCCTTGTCTTCCGTGGGGGCGTGGACGCAGAGGATTTTATTTGTATTTCTCCTCCAATTGACTTATTATTGTGTATTACTATTTAATTTTTTTTTTTAACTTTCTTCCGATAAATATCTCAGAAGAAATGATACTATACTATCCAATCTCTGTACTGTAAAATGTGTGATGACTTCTAATGTTTTTTTTATTATAATACGAAATAGAATCTATCTATCTATCTATCTGGACGCAGATCAAGCTAATGTTACAAAATGTTGCCTTGATGTGAATCGTTATAAGGCGTTCACTCACATACTGGAAGCTGAGGACTTTATGCCTTAGTCCACCTCTAACAAAAAATCCGCATCCAAATAGTCTCTGTCCTCTCTCCCTATAGCAGTCACCGAAGTCGCAGTTTTTCATCCTGTTTTTACCCGGTCCATTCTATCGCATTTCCTGTATGGCGGTTATGTCCGCTTTATAGCGGTCTAGGGTGTTCGCAAGTTGTTCGGCCGCACGTGGTCTGTTTAGGGACCTAACATTCCACGTACAGAACCGAAGGTCCTTGTTTACTTTTCGTTTTCTTAAAGGGTCGTCAACATAGATCCGTTCTATTTGATTATCCGGGGCTGTTTTTTGTTTCTGAGCAATACGTGGTTTTACGATTATGGTTTGCTAGACCGTAGCCCGACCGACACTAATCATGTTTGGTGGCGCAGGATACTCGCCATTCGGCATATCCGTCAGTAACTTCCCTTGAAAGGAAATTTTCAGATGGTATCACGAGGAGGTGGAAGTAGGATCTGACCAGCAGAGCTGCCAGGTGTTCGGCTGCAGAACACCTGGCAGCTCTGCTGCTTTTGCTAGTTCTTCTTCAAATAGGGTAATTTAGAAAGAACTTATGGCGTTTGTTTTAGCACTGGAAAATAATTCACGCTGTTTTGTACTTTTTAGTGTTTCCTGTTACATGGATATAGACTTGGGCATACAAGGTAAAGTTGTTGATGGCTCTTAGCCTGGCGAGATGACAGCAACGATCCCTATTTCAATGCCCGGGTCAAGTTGACATACAGCCTCCCTGTGGCGCTATGTGAATAGCCTCTCCAACACTCGTTGAAAGGTTAAAAGGCGTTACAATACCCCGAACAGAATGGCGGTAGTACATCGGGCAAGAAACTCGCTCATTTACAAAAAAAAAAAAACTTTTACGAATGAGCAAAATCCCTGGCATAAACGGACGTGTTCTCGAAGACCACATGGCGAGAAAAAGGAACACCATTTACGAATATGCTCCTGGGATGTCGGATTTCTCTATACACCCGGAGCTGCTCATAAACTGGGGAGAATCTTCATGCAGTACAAGGCGTGTATTACTGCGATCCAGGAAATACGCTGGATAGCAAACGGTATGATGAGGAAAAAAGAATGCGACATCTATTATAGCTGTCACAAAAGCTTGCACATGCTGGGGTGCGGATTTGTCGTGGGAAAGCGGTTAAGGTCGAAGGTCAAACATACATATATGTAAGTGATCGTCTGGCTGTAATCCGCACCAAAGGCATATTTTACAACATAGGCCCCATATGCGCACACGCCCCTACCGGAGAGGCTGGGTTACACATTAAAGAGGACTTCTATGATTTCTTGGACAACGTCAAGATCGGTAAGGAGAACACCTTTGGCGGAGTGATCTCCGACTCTGACTATTTTGTCGACGCAGCAAGATTCAGAGCTCGATTGTCCAATGTCAGAAAGCTGCACCAGCCAACCATGACGAGGTTCGATATTGAACGCCTGAGCAGACCGGAGATCACCAGAATCAATAGGGAGCAACTAAGCGAAAGACTCTCTCCGGTATGCCTATGTCTAGCACAAATGCCAAGAATATGTGGCTGCATTGCCGCTCAGCCATACCGTACCAATCAAGAAAGAGGGAGAAGAAGAAACTACTGCGACTAAAGAAAATAATATTTGCAGCCTCCTAGTCTAGGGACAAACATAAAATACGGGCATTTTATATGTAAGATAAAAGCCTTGCAGCAGGCTTCGAATTTGCTGAGGTAATATTGTCGCTGACCCGCAGGGAATAGTGGATGTATTTAAGCAGCATTTCTAGCAGCTGCTTATCAAGCATGACCAAAAGAGCGTTACAGGTGCTAAGGAAATACCAACCCTTGCCGATGAAGTAGTCCTCTCACCCAGCATCAAAGAAGTCAGCACAGCTATTAAAAAATTGCAGAACAACAAGGCCGCAGGGCTTAGATGGTTTGCCAAGCATGCCCAACGACTGGAATAACAGCTCTATTTGCCCCATCCACAAAAAAGGCAATGTTACCTTTTGTAAAAACTGTAGAGCTATATCGTTCCTCAATGTCGCATACAATTTTCTGTCCAGCGTACTGCGTAAACACCTAAAGCCCTTTTGCCCCGAACTAATCGGTACGTACTAGTGCGGCTTCCGGCCCGGAAAATCGACTATAAACCGCATCTTCACCCTTCGACAAATCTTAGAAAAGACCAGGGAATTTCAAATCGATACACTCTATCTCTCATTCGATAGCATTGATCGCAAAGAATTCGGGATTCCAGGAAAACTGATCCGGTCTTGTCGCGTCCACGCTGAAAAAAAAAAGTGATGCAGCGTGCAGTTCGGTTCTAGGAACTCCGAACCATTTGAGTCAGTCTAGCTGCTGGGGTATGCTGACGATATTAGTATAATCGCGCGGTCTCAGCGTGCCATTGTAGAAGCTTTCAAGGCGATCGAAGTAGAGGAGAAATGAGTTGGTCTTAATGGGACTAAGACAAACTACATGCTATCAAACAAAAATCGATTCGTCACTCACCACCTGGGACGAGACATAACGATTGACAGCAATAATTTCGAGGTAGATAAGCAGTTTATATACCTTGGGGCAAATGTAAACGACACCACAACGGAGATACGACATAGATTCGCCCTTGGCAACCGCTACTACTTCGGTTTATACAAACGACTTGGGTCAAAACACCTCACTCGAGGAACCAAAGTCATGCTATACAAGACGCTTATACTGCCAGTCTTGCTGTACGGAGCCGAAAGCTGGACGATAAGCAGAACGGCGGAACTAATTTTGGGTTCTTCTGAAAGCAAAAGTCTGCGCCGGATATTTGGTTCCTTCTGTGAGGAAGGCGAATAAAGGAGAAGACATAACCGCGAATTCTACGAGCTGCACAAAGATGTGGATATAGCCCGGAAGGCAAACATCCGTCGTCTACACTGGCTCGGCCACATCGAGCGCATGAACATCAAGACTTTTATTTTTGGGCTGGTAGGTCTGTCTTCGGCATCCGTGCCAAGTTTCACATCTAAACATTGATTAGTGTGTGAGATACGTTTCGTATCTCACTAAAAGGGAATTTTTCCGATTTTTGTAAAATCTAGATTTGTCGAGCAAAGAATTTGCATTAGATTTTGTTTGTAAAGTCATTTTTCTACTGCGGATTCATTGAGAATAGTGCAGAAAGTTCCTGGCGATGACGCTTTTTTATACAAGTGTTATAATGAGTTCCAAGAAGGCCGATCCCGCATCGAAGACGAAGTGCGTCCCGGTACAAGCCGCATCAAAAAGATGGCTGAAGGCAATCCCGGAAATCGACCTTAAAAACTGTTTGGCAGATTGGGAAATCCGTTGGCACAAACTATCAAACTATCTATAAAATCAGAAGATTTAAACACAAAAAGATATGACAACGCCCCAATATTTGGGGGCTTGCGTCGTTGAATAAATACAATAAACTACGCCAAGCCAAAGATAAATCTTAATCTCTTCACATGACAAATGTAGGTCTAGGACCTTGTCTGACCTAAGTCAGACGAATGAGTCACTGGTCGTCGATCATTCTACCAATCTGCCCCATTTATGAACATAAATTTACATCCAAAGGTGCCAGTATACGTATAAGAGAAACGAGTTATCTTATGCTGATACTATACAATGCATACGACACAAAATACGAATATCTGTAACGGGACAAATCTTATCTTATGCGGTATACAATAACCAAGATAGTTAAGGTATGAACGATATATCTTTGGACATGACCTCCTGCAAGGAAGATAGTATAAAAGCAACAATAACATCAAACACCTTTTCATGAAGCTTTTTTACCGATTACTCATTTGCTCATAAGTTACAGATACACACCTTTAACATAGTAAAGGTGCATGTGGGCGCAGCTTGACAGGTTTCCCTGAATGTGATTACATATTTGGTTTTTTGGAAAATCGTTTGGTTGTATAGTGAGTAACTGAATTTTAAGGGAGTATTTGAAGTTTCATGGGAATTCCACACCTTGTGCAACATGTCCCCAAGGCCACAGGATAAGCTATATCTGTACGTCAGCGAATACAAGATAGGTTACGTAGTTACGATCATGTAACAGATAATAGAAAAAGGTCAGAAATTCTATTACGCACCAAAAAACAATCACAAATGCCGTGACCACGTTTCGAAAATATGGCAAGGTACATATGAGAAGAAAGATAAAAAAAAGGAAAAACACGTAAGAAAGGCTTGTTGCTTAACCGAAGCACCTGTAACAAAAGTCTTGAAATACTGTCGTACTAGCCCGTTGTATCGAAAATTCATCGATGCGATTTTTGCATAAAAATCTGTTGGACAGAATGTTTGGTGACAATTTCCAATTGGGACGTTTCTACAGCGTTTATATCAGCGGGGGTCTGTCTATTAAGTCTTTAATGTTGGTTCTTGCAGGTCAATTCACATTCACGTTTCAGAAGCCGGTGGCAGTCTATCTGCCGAAATAAGTCAATATCTGAGAATAGATTAAAAAAACCGGCCAAGTGCGAGTCGGACTCGCGCACGAAGGGTTCCGTACCATCTGTATATATAAAAATGAAAGAGACGTTGTATGTTAGCTCATCAGTCATCACATTAAAACGGCTAATCCGTTTGAAATGATTTTTTGCATGATGACAGATCTTGGTTGCAGTCAGGTTATAGGCATATTACTTTGATGATCAAAAATCTCCATGATGAGATAGTTGACCATCAAAGTGTTATGGGGAAAAGGTTTGCAGCTAGGATTAATGCATATATCAAAGACACAATAGGGATCAATGCTTGGAAGTGTTTTATTGATTGTGGGATATGATCGAAAATTAATTTCAAAACAATTGAATTGGTTGCAACATTTGATATTTTAACCAATGAGGATGGAAAAGGAGGGAAATAGCAATTGTACGAAAGGGTTTGCAGCAAGGATTAACTTAGCAGTGACACAATAGGGATCTTCAGAGCTTAAAGGGTATTTTTTATTTTTTTTTTTTTTTTTTTTTAATATAAATTTATTATTGGTTGTTCGTAATTATAGAAAAAAGGGTTGCAGCTAGGATTAATATATCAAAGACACAAAAGGGATCAAAGCTGCGAAGTTTCCTACTGGTTTTGGGATATTGTCGACTAACCTCAGGTCAGTATGTGAATCAATCATGTCTTTTGTATGGGAGCCCCCCTTAATTATTTATTTTATTCCGTTTTTAGTATTTGTCGTTATAGCGGCAAAAGAAATACATCATCTGTGACTGTCTAACTATCACGGTTCATGAGATACAGCCTGGTGACAGACGGACGGACGGACGGACAGGGAAGTCTTAGTAATAGGGCCCGTTTTACCCTTTGGGTACGGAACCCTAAAAAAGTCTTTCTCAATAAGTAAAGACTAAGTACATATTTGGATGTGACTTTAACTGTAGGCAAAGAGATTGGAGGTGCATTAGAGCGAATGCCTGTGGGAATCTACTATCGGAGTCTGTTCAGTGTGTTCTCCCGTATATTCCTACATATAATATATTCCGGTTGTTGCGAGAGGTCAGTCATCTGCAGTCGACATTTTTACTACAAATGTTGCATTCAGCGATCTTAGTTCGGACTATAGCCCGGTTTTTTTCCAAATAAATTTTAAACATGCGAACTAAGCGCAATTTCAATCTGAATTAAAGAAGGGGCTACTACTACTACAAAATTAACAGCCTTGAGGAAGCATTTTCAGTAACTAGGAAAATGTTATCTATCAAGATTCCTGGTCGTGTTCTCGTTTACATTTGGAAATATTTTATTAAGACAATGGCACATGTATCACATGCTGTTTCTATTGCTCATTTCTATAAAAATCAAGAAGCAGAAAAATAAAGAACGGAATTAGAAGCTAAGCGCTTTAACCAAAAATTATAAACCCTAACCATTTTAGAACATAGCTGGGATAGTAGTAGGCGGATTTCGACTGACAACATTCTTTGTACGGATACCGATAAGGCAAATACTCTTCACCCTTTAAAAAGAACCACGCGCTTTTTCAGCACCTGGTTGTCATAGACACAAACTCTATTGTGGTGGAGGTTTTGGTAGTATTGCGAGCCATCTCCAGGCCAGTACGTATCCCGAACTGATATTGTGGAATACCCGAAGTGTCCTAAATCGAAAAACTATCTTGACGGTATATAAAGCCTGTACCTACAGCTGGGATACAAGTTTTTACTTTTCTTATTAATGCATGCCTCAAACTTCAGTACTTTTCGAACAACTGGAAAATCGTTGAAGTTCCACCGATTTTAAAAGTTCGAAGCTGATACCAATTAGCCACTTAGTCGTCATAGCAAAGCTCTTGATGACAGTCGTGTATTCTAAGATAAACGATTTGGTATCAAAAGTAGTCACAACACATCTCATCTACATTTGAACATGTTAGCTCGTCAAGAGAAACTTCGAGTTTCGAAAACCCACGTGCCTAGTGTTGAGAAAAGGTTTTGAATGTGACACAATGGTATTGTATTCAAGTTTATACAAAGGCTCTGCAAAGTTTCCTGGCTAATATGCAGAAGTTTTAAAATTTATGTTTATGATAAAACGCGCAGGAGTATCACAGAGTTCAGTTCTTAGTTCAGATCTTTACATTGTTTAAACCTCCGACTTCCCAGATCTCCCACCACGTGAAATAACTATTTACGTCAACGACACGGGTATGTTTTCTCCAAGTGAGTTTAGTATCAACATTGAGACTCACCTCCGATTTGAGATTAGATTGTTTGCTAATTATTTCATAAGTGGAAAATAAAAATAAATGCCGAAAAAGTGAAATCCCGCCACCCACATAGTCTGTGCGGCATAAGTGTCAGTTTGAAGCCTGGTGTGGTGTATCTAAAAAATCACCTAAACACAGAACTAACTTTCAAAGAACATAATTCCAACTAAACTCAACCAAGAAAAAGAATCTTGGTATTAAGGGATATGTATGTATGTATGTATGTTGGCGTTACAGTCCATGAAGGGCCTGAGCCGAGCTTCTCTTTCAACCACCCATGTTGTTTGTGGTTTCATTTTCCCATAGGTGAAAGGGACCTACAGTTTAATGCCGGTACCGAACGGCGAATTTCGAGAAGCTTTTCATGACAATTTTACTACAGGGGGTTTTGCCAGAGCCCCGCTGAGGAGAAACACGTTCGATGACATGGATGTGTCGGGATTCATCCCGTGTTATCGGCGTCAGAGGCCAACACACTACCCACTACGCCACGGTGCTGTTAAGGGATATATCGGTAAATATTTCTTATGAACCTCAAATATCGGGAAGTTGTGCAAATTTGTCACATTAAGAAACTACCAATTTTATAAATCACTATCAGAATGTTGTCGTATAATATGTTGACGTTACTGTCTATCGAATATCGAACCCTAGCTTCTCTATCACCTATGTACCTACATATGTTGAGTGGGATTTCATTTCTCACCAGTCAGTCACCAACAGTCCCACCAGAGTCATACTCCGGTGCAGATGGTTTAGATCGTAGATGTTCGTTCACTATTCTCCAGGGGTGGTTGTCCTAGATAGGATTTGGGAGAAACTCGACTGAATTTTCACATTGGTTGTAGTTCCTAGCAAATGTTCCATGCCATTATAGTGTTATTCTAGAGCTACGCACACAAAATATGAATTTAAAGTGACCATATAATGCGTACTAAGTATTTTGATCACTTACCATTCACAACAGCTATAGAACAATTTTTTCGTATAGGATTTGTATTGGCTAATGAGGCCTTTGTAAGCATTGAGGTTGAAGAGGCTAAGATGGGTCTCAAGGTTAATGAGGGTAAAACCAAATATCTGCTTTCATCTAAAAGAAGCAGACAACACCGACGTATTGGCCAGAACGTCACCATGGGCGGATATAACTTTGAAGTGGTCAAGGAATTCGTCTACCTTGGCTCACTGATGACCAGCGACAACAACACCAGTGCTGAGATAAAACGCAGAATCACTCTTGCCAACCGCTGTTCCTTTGGGCTCAAGAGGCAATTGAGAAGTAGAGCCCTTTCTCGGAAAACCAAGGTGACACTATATAAGACCTTAATCATTCCAGTCCTCCTTTACGGCGCAGAGGCTTGGACCTTAACAAAAGCGGATGAAGATGCCCTTGGTCGTTTCGTGAGGAAAATTCTGCGCACTATCTACGGTCCCGTTTGTTCAAACGGTATATGGAGGAGAAGATATAACGAAGAACTGTACGGGTTGTACAACGACATCGACCTGGTACGACGTCTACGGATATAGCGTCTAAGGTGGCTAGGCCATGTAGAGCGCAAGGAAAATACAGCTTCGACTCGAAGAGTCTTTGAATCCACCCCGGAAGGAAGGCGCGGCAGAGGACGGCTGCATCAACGGTGGCGCACGCAGGTGGAAGGGGATCTTAACGAACTGGGCGTGCGGCACTGGAAACAGCTGGCCAAAGACCGTGCCAGCCGGACACGCTTGTTGGATGAGGCCCAGGTTAACCACGGACTGTAGCGCCACCTAAGTAAGTAAGTAAATGTATTTCTTGGTTATGGAAAGACTTTGAACTAGAGACCTTCCACTCGACAATTGGTGATGTTTACCACTGCACCACGGCCACCCCGACTTCGAAAAGCTTTACTTGACAATCATACTACAGGTCATATTGTTAGTAGCCTGCTAAAGAAGATTGTTGTGTCAAAAGTAAAGAGAAAATCATTTCTTCAAAAATACGTGGTTTGTTAAAAAAATAGGAAAAATATTTGAATCATGCCTTAGCCACCGTATTAATCGGACTAACACTTTTTTCTGTTGCCAAAACTTAAAAGACTCACGAGATGATGGAGATTTTCTACGATTGAAGAAACCGAAACTGTCGTGCTGGAAGTTGTTCTTGACAGTATGCCAGAAGACAGACTTAAGGGTTAAGTGATGTGCATTCATAATTTGGCGGATATTGCGGGTAAAGACTTGTACGTATGGAATGCTGCTGGTTATGCCGCTGGACCATTGATTGTGATAGATGCGGTAAAACAGTGATTCTACTAATTTTAGTTTGTTGTTTTCTTCTTCTTCTTCTTCTTCTTCTTTGGGGGCGTTACAGCCCATAAAGGACCAGAACCAAGCTTCTCTCCATCACCCATGTTGTGTGTGATTTATTTTTCATACAGGTGAAAGGGACTTACAATTTAATGCCGATTCCGAACGGCGTGAGTCGAGAAGCTTTTTCATGGCAAGTTTACAACGGGGGGTTTCGCCAGTACCCCGCCGAGAAGGAACGTCGCGAAATAAACATTCGATGGCGTTGGTGTTATCAGGATCCGAACTCGCTCATCGTGCGCCCGAGTCCAACACACTAACCACTGCGCCAAGGCGCAGTTAATTAGTTAATTTTATCGCACGATTGTGAATAAAGAAAAAATAGAGGTAATTCAGTGTGGGGTGAACAGAAAGTACTGTACACGCCCGAGGAGAGGGGACAGAAAAAGTCGTACAGGAGGTACAATGAATACAATTTCAAGGTTCATACAAATTTTATAGTTTACTAGGTGAATAATTTCAACAAGATTTCGATTTCATTATGGTTGTTATTCAAAAGCCAAAGTTCCACTTTACATAAAAAGATCCTTGATCCGGATGTGTGCAGGAAGCATGGTAAATAATTTAGGAGAGCGCCGTGGCGCAGTGGGTATGTGTTGGCCTCTGACGCCGATGACACGGGATCGAATCCCGATAATAGCTATGTCATCGTACGTGTTTTTCACGGTGTTTTTCCTCAGCGGGGTACTGACAAAACCCCCTGTAGTATAATTGTCAAGAAAAGCTTCTCGAATTTCGCCTTTCAGAACCGGCAATAAACTGTAGGTCCCTTTCACCTATGAGAAAAATAAAACAGAGAAGCTCGGCTTTGGTCCTTCATGGACTGTAACGCCAATATACATATGTACATATAATTGATTAAAAGCTGCGTAAGTTAGAGATGCGAAAAGTGAGTATGCTAACCATAGACCTAGAATTGCTTCGAAGGTTATGGTTACAATTGATGGAGCTCTGTAGGTGCCCACCTCTAAAAACCAAAATCCTTAAAATTTTAAAATGGTCTAACTGGCAAAATACTCTTTTTATTTAAAAGAGCAAAAGTGTTGGCTAAGCGGAATTTAAATTGCTGGTTGTTTAGTTTAGCAGCTTATACCATATTGCAATCTAGAATGAAAGATTCCAAAGTAAATATTTCTTAAGGTGCTTATGGGGAGGTACTATTGAAGCCGGTAGAAGTTTCGCAGAGGTTATAGCAAATATTGCTTTAGCAGCAGCTCAAGTTTCGGTCAATTGCGACACCTAAGTACTTACAGTTCTTCACAAATTCAATGGTAAAGCAGTTAGAATAACAGCCAATATTTACATTGTATAGGACGCTGCATCCACAATTCAGCAAGTTAAAACTGCGGCAACTAGTTGCATGAAACACAATATTAACTTCAGGAGGTTCTTTAACGGTAAGGCTGAAGAACATAAGCTTCGTCTTACTGCTTGCTATTAACCTATGTTGCGCAAACCACAGTAAACGATAGTCCTAATCATGGTTAATTTCAGCATATAGGTTGAATAAGTGTTTGAGCAATACGCGAAAGGGAAGACTGGAGACTGAGTTAACATATACTAAAAACAATAAGGGACCAAGGACAGATCCTTGCGGAATGCCTTATACGAAATTAAGGTGAAAAGTTTTCGATCTGATACAGTAAAAACGTATGTTTCCTGTTCATGTGATAAATTTCATCTCTCTCTTTCTCTCTCTCTCTTAGTTTAGAAGAATTTTTGAATTCTTCATTTGGGATGGACTAACTTGCAAGGAAATTCATTCGAAGTTGGGCTCTGTTCCTTCGATGTCAACCGTTAAAAAGTGGATAGCTGAATTCAAACATCGAAAAAGTGATATTGTTTTGGACAACAGGCGAGTGAACGTAAGTGAGATAGCCGAGGCTGTGGGGATATCGGAGGAAAGGGTGCGAAACATCTCGCAGAAAGAACTGGAAATGCAATGCTGTACGCATGATGGGTGTCGTATTTCTTGAATTCTGATCAAAAGCAAATGCATAAACGATTTTCGGGGCGATCCTTGAACCGATTCAATTAGGAATCGACCGCCAATTTGTCACCATAGATGAGACATTGGTCCACCACTACACGCCAGAACAAAACCGAAGTCCGACCCTTAGGTGGAAGTCAGTGGTCCAGCGCTACTCGAAAAGCATATTGCCAGCATGTTTTGGGATGCGAAAGGAATCCTGATCATTAATTACTTTGCAAAAGGCAGAAAAATTGCTGGTGAATATTACTCCAACAAGCTGAATGCCAACTTTACTAAGAGGGCTCTATCTTGGAAAATAAAAAAATAATCTTTCACCAGGTCAACGTACCAGCGAAGGAGTTGAGAGCGCTGCAGATAAACTCTCACTTGTGGGAAAGAAGTGCCGAACCAAGTGTGTTGAAGTCAAAGGAGATTATTGTCAGGCTGAGAACTATTCACCTTACCTTCGTAGATTATGACCTGATCGAAGAACCTGGAAACTTAAACATTGCACAGCACTTTTAGGGACGTTAAATATGTGGTAACATTGCCAGGGAAAGGCTGGTGTTTTGGCTATGATGGTGGTTGGGTCCTAGAGTTTCACTTTAAAGACAAAAGGCAGCACTGTATTTTGAAAGCATTCCATTTTACGCTGTTGAGATTTCCCCATCAAACTAAATTTAATAAGTTGCTCTATTTCCATGGTCGAAGAGCAAGGCCATGAATCCAAGATCAAATATGAAAAGTTGAGAGTACTGTCGTCGTCGAAGGAATGAATTGGGTTCAATGTAACAGACAGCAGAGGTTTGGAGTACACCGGTATTTATTTTATAGTAGGTGGACTTAAAATGGACTGAAAGTTGTTACTAATCCAATGAGCAATATCTGTAAAATCCTTTTCAAATGTCAAGTGCAACGATCTGCGAAATATGCAGCTCGCAGGCTCGTCCTGTCTACTATGCTGACAGCTGGAAAGTGATTGTATATGAGCGTGGGGATCGGTGAAGAGAACATATTCTTGATATTTTTGATGAAATACTTTTGGGATATTGTATATTTTTTGTATTAACTTTTGATCATATACGAATTAGCCTTCTATGAAGTTTGTTCAGTTGTGGTGCCCTTTCAACTCAAACGCGCAGGTTCAAGAGTTTATATTCTCTTATGATGTGTTATATGTATGTATATGTACACACAACCTGAACGGAGTGCAGTGGTTTTGGGTCGTTGATGTTCGTTAAGTCTCAGGGGTGGTTGTCCTAGATAGGACGAGAGCCGACCAAATTTCGCGTTGGTCGTAGTCCGTAGTAATTCGTTCAAGCACTTTAATATTGCATACGCAGAGGATGAATTTCAGTTGACCATATACTGTGAGTGTTATGCCTGCAGCAGTATGTCTGATCACTTTCCATTCACAACTGCGTTGCATACTTTTTGTCCGTACAGGAATTACTTCTTCTTGGCTATGAAGCGAATTTGAGCTATAGACCTTCCGCTCGGCGGGCGATGATGTTAACCACTGCACCACGGCCACCCTTTTCAGCTCAAGTCGTGTCACCCGTTCTCCTTTGGTTTGATACTTTCTTCTCTGTGAGGACTAAGGTGGTATCAGCAGTGGCACCCACGTTGCTTGTGGTAAAGTTTGGAGGGCTAGGTATACAACCGCGATGAGAGAAAAATGATGGCATCTAGGTAGCTTTAGCTCAGGAAAATCACTAATAACCTGAGTTATGCTTAGTGCCAAAACATCTGGTTTTTGGAGACAGGTGTGAACGAAAGCAACAAAGGAATTCGACCTTACGGTGCGAATATTGCTAATATTGATCCTGAATTGGTTCCCTATTACATTATCTGAGTTATTGTAGGAAGAATCTACCGCCAGAGCGTCTATGTTGAAAAATCAAGAAAGCTCGCCTTCTCCAAAGGTTTATACATTTGTAAAAGCGAATAAAGATGCCCTTAGTTGTTTTGAGGCAGTAAATTCACGTGAACTTTTATACTCTTTGCCTTGCCGGGTAATGTCAAAATGTAACCGCGTACTGTAAGCCAAAATGTACTCCGTAACTCCGACAGCTGAATCTGTCGTAGTTGACTGGGGTTAGTAGAGTGAATTGATAAAATAGCTTCATCTGATGAGCCTTTGATTCGAACAACTGGCTGAAGGCTTATCGGTTAAGGCCTAGGTTTACCAATAGTTGTAAAGTTTATCTTTATATAAGTAAATAAGAATGTATGTACTAACTACATCTGAACCTACTCTTAACGTGTTCTTTAAAAACCTAAACTAACCCGAATTGGTTTGTCTCAGCTGCACGGGGGCCTTCCCCAGCACGCCGGGCGCTGCTGTAGATGCTATGATGAGCCTTCCACCTCTTGATATATTTATCGGAGGGTGTGCTCTGAAAGCCATGTGTCGTCTGAAGAGAAATGGCTTTTGGTATAGCTAGCATAGGAATAACGGCGTGCTTGCGCAAGAATTGTCCTGCGACCCCTGTCTCATGAACATGCCTTCTGACGCACTGACGCCCGTTATTCTACTGCGCCTCCATTTCACAGTCGATTTTCCATGGTGTCGGAATTGGCTATGGCTGGATACTGAAACTGGAAAGGATAGTCTTCGTATTTTGACGGATGGCTCCAGGTCTGGGCGGGGGTCCTTTGAGCGCGAAAACATCCGACTGCACTTCTCCTTAGGAAAATATGCGTCTGTCTTCCAATCAGAGATATACGCAATCCTAATGGCCATGGCTGGTTGTGAAGCACAGGTGGAAGGGGGAAAGCATATGCGTCTGTAGTGACAGCCAAGCTGCACTAAAAGCTGTGTGTAACCCCTTAACTAGTTCAAAATTAGTGCTTGAACTCAAGTCCTTCCTGAACAAAGTCGGCAGACTAAATTCATAAAGGCTTGTGTGGGTTCCAGGGCACTCTGGGATCCCAGGGAATAAGATCTTTGATGAACTCGCCAGAATGGGTTCAGAAAAGAGCTTCTCAGGACCTGAACCCGCTCTAGGTCTACCTGCGTCCACGGTAAATTCCTACATTAACGATTGTGTATTTAATACACACGACCGTAGATGAAGGGACTGTCCAGGGTGCAGGATGACTAAGCGCGTATGCCCTGATGTCTGCAAAAAATCTGCAGCCTTCCTCCTGTCTTTGAGGAGAGTCGACTGCAGAAGGCTTGTGGGAGTTATCACGGACCATTACACTCTTGCCAAGCATCTCTACGTGCTCGGTATCAGTGAGACGCCTACCTGTTCTGCATGTGGCGAAGAGGAGGATGACACTGCAGAGCATTTCCTCTGTGATTATCCCGCCTTTGCTCGCACAGCTCTAGGACTTGCTAAGAACTACTGTCCATACCATGAAACTACAATGATTCATTTCTGCTCCTGTCAAAAACATGGCAGAGTGCCAAAATTCCCTATACACTCTATGGTTGATTAACTGATCGGTACTCCATTATTTTAAATTCACATCCGCTCAACCAGATGTTGTCGTTTAAGGGGAACTCCGACCGGCACACATCAACACAGAAAAAAAATTGAAAATTTCTACGCAATTAATTAACTTCTTATCAGTTTTTCAGTCTGCCTGTCAGAAACGAATCTATCTGGTAATCCAATTAACTGATACTCGCATCGCTCCTTCACCGGTAACTTGAAGGCAACCAAAACTATATCACCCAGTCACACACACCGTAGGGTGCAAATGTCTCAATTGCGACCTTTTTGTTGTTTTTTTTGTCCATCACATATCCGATCGGGTGCGTCCGGTTCTGATCATTGGCTTTGGCGCAATGCCGATTAGAAGTAATGTACTTCAGTAAATAAATCAAGTAAATCTTATCTTACCAAGCAATGACACTTGAGAGAATGTGTTTATTGCCCAGATGGCCTATGTGGCCACGGTGGCAATTGGTATAGTTACACGGTGGCATTTCCATTGGAAGTCCATTGGACTTCCAAAATGGGTAGAGGGAAGACTAGTCATTGGGGGTCGTTGTTTATTGTTCAAGAGAAGTCAATGTGTCGTCTGTCCTTGATTGATTCGACTCGGATTGTGATTAATGGTTTTACCTGTGTGACAGTCACATGCCCGATTGATGGAGCAGATTCCTATGTACGAGGGGCCAAGGCGCAGTAAATATAGCCATTTAGTGGATAGTGATCAGCTGAACAAGTGGTTTATTGGGAAATCAGAAAACTTTGCCAATAGACGTGAGACGGAGATATTTGATATACGGGTAGACGCTGTCGAATAGTACATGGTAGAGTAAAAAGCTCTTTTGAGAAGAGTCTGATTTTATTAGAAAGATGTTGGTCTAAGGACTGTTTTATGAACGATTGAAGAACTAAGAAGCACTGAATAAAAGCTCCTACAACATTGAACGTTAGATTACATGTAGTCAACGGTAAATGAAATATTTATAAAAAATTCACTGTGAATTTTAATTCGATGGCAGGTCTTTAACACCATACATATGTGTTTGAAATCATATGGTGTAAATAGAGTACACGTCTTACTACTGTTGTATGCTGTACCTTACTAGGCGGTTTGATGTTAAATTTTGCAATATTTCAGTGACTAGTTGACTAGTTTAAAAAAGACCAGTATTTCTAGCCTAATCGCATTTTATTTTTATTTAGAAAAACGCGTGAAAATACAGGTGCTAACTAAGGGAACTCTCGACTATCGATTGCTGTTGCCAGATCTTGTTCAACGGGTATACATTTGTTCCTGCAACTGTTCATCTTAGGTTAGGTTAGGTGAGTGGAGTCAACTATCCACAGTTGACGCTTAACGCGTGGAAACCTAACAATTCCCCGTTAAGCTGAACCACTTAGATGCAGATAGAAATCCTAGTAGTCTGTGTAGCCCAAAGTTGCTTACCTCTTCTAGTCCCAAAAGGGAGTGACTTCCAAGGAATATGTTGCTTTTTTTTACTAGTATTGGGCATTCGCACAGTAGGTAATGAATGGATTCGATTTTCTCTTTTTTTCTCTTTGTCCCTGCACTTTCTGCAGAAGTCATTGTGGGGTTGGCGTAGTCTGACTGCATGGTAAGACATCATGATGTGTCCAGTAGGGGCACAGAGTGCCAATCGAATATTCGAATATACGGGCCAAATTAATATTGCCGTTGTGCCGTTGATACCATTGCTCATTGGCTTTCTTTATTGGCACCACCTCTATTTCTCTGTAGAGTGTACTGAGTGCCGTTTTAGCTTCAGTTATGATCTGCGCGGAGTTTGCGACTAATCCTATTCCCTACCCAGCAGAGGGTCACCTTATTCACATCTGATATTTTCTGCAGCATATCTTTGCAGGGTTTGACGAGCTTGGATCTTATCCATGTTCCCTGCAAAGCATTAATAGCTGCCTGGCTGTCAACATCTTTTTCTTGAGAGGTTTTCTCTAAGAGCTAGGTCCGTAGCCTGTTTGATTGCGAAGACTTTAGCTTGGAAAAAATTGGTGCGATTTATTTCGCGAGACTCGGAATAAAACCCGGCTCCTGTACCAGTGTCCATTTTGGATCCGTCGGTAGAGATTGCCGGCACATTTCTCGTATGTACCATACCACTTGTCCATTCCTCCCTGGAAGGAATTCTTCCTCTCGCAGGAAGGAAGCCCGGTGATATTGTCCGTTTCGTCTTTGAATCTCGAAATGGCCCATTGACCCAAGGCTGATGCGTTGCCATGAGGACTCCTTTCCCAGACACCGTATTCCTGTATTCTTAGCGCAGTCGCGGCTGCGATGCTCTCGCAGTATATATCCAAGGGTGGAAGGTTCAGCATTGTTCCAAAAGCCGCCATAGGTGTGGATTTCACCTACGCCAGACCACCTGCCTCCTGAACCCTTGAAGCAAGGGTGGCATTTCTTTTCAAGTGTATTCCAAAAGACAAGAATAGACCATATACTAGAATAGGTCTTACCACCGCAGTGTGCAACCAATATAGAACTGTTGGTTGGAACATGGAAAGTCATAGGTCCAAAAGCTATTTTGCACGAATACAGGGCCAATTTTTGGGTTCTTTCATTAATGTTGTCCTTCCAGCTAAGCAATGGAATGACAACTTAAGTACTGGACGAGTGAACTTGCTCCACATAAGACGAACACCTTTCTCATCGAGCCAAAAAATAGCGGCCAACATTTCTGCGATGAAATTGACTTGGTCGTCCTGAGCCTCTTAAAAATAGAAGGAATCATCAAGAAATCGTATTACAGTCGCGACGATTATTTGAAGAGCATGAGAGTTCCTCACTTTTGAACAGAATAGTAGATAAATTGCTTGCCATATTTAAACAAGTCCTGAAGACAAATACGAAATAACGAAATAACGAAGCGATGGGGTGACCGTGGTGCAGTGGTAAATGTCCCCGGCTGTCGTACGGAAGGTCTGTAGTGCAAAGCAAGGGTTGGTTGTTGCATTTGTAATACACCGATACTATACGTGTTATCCTCGTTTAAAAACGACGTGCTTTTGACTAACACAATGATAGTCTCAAGACGTCGATGTGTAGAGTCAAGACGTCGGAACTGGTCGGAACAAGGCTGAATGACATAGTCAAGACGCCGTCAAACCGCAACGCATTTGTAGGGGCTATCTGTCAAAATGCTTGTCAAAGCCATCGGATTGCCATCTCTATATTTATCTCTAGTGCAAAGTCTGTCCATAGATAAAACAGTTCCTATACGGAAAATTGTTCACAGCTGTTGTGAATGGGTGGTAATACTGATATTCTGGGTGTGCAGTTCTTATATAACACCTGAGAGCTATAACCAACGTGAAAATTTAGTCGAATTCCTTTCGAATCCAATCAAGGACAACCACCCTTGGAGAGTAGTGAACGACCATCTACGACCCAAACCATCTGCACTCGGTCTAGGTTGTGTGACAAACATAATAAGAGTATGACTCAGGAACTTACTCGAAAAAAAAAACAAATTCACTGCGGATCTTTGCCAACAACAACTGATGCAATTAAACCCCCAATATGCCAAAAGAAAGGACAAAGTTATCTATCAGCACGAGAACGTTTGGCCACATGTTGCCAAAATCGTCAAGAAAACTTTGAAGGCACTTAACTAGGATGTCCTAGCCCGTCTGTCGTATTCTCCAAACATTGCTCTTTCCAACTACCACTTGTTCCAGTTGATGGCTCATAACCTAGCCGAGCAGTAACTCACTTCTTACAGATAATAATTGGGCAAATTCTTGAACCGCCTCCAAGGATCAGGAATTTTTTAGAAGCGGTACCCATATGTAGTAGTAGAAAACGATGGCCAATACTTTTAATAACGTCTCCGTAACTCTGAATAAAGCTTCAAAATTATAAAGGAAAAAACCCTTAATTACTTATTTGTGTACCTATTAAATACAGGATATCTCACTTGAAGTATACCAACTTCAGACTGATGTATCTTTGGAACGGCAAATCGAAACGCCAAATGCTCTCCAGCGTTTATTTGTCATTCCATTGTCTGTCAAACAAAAGTAACCTCCTGAGATATAAGCGACGACGATCGACGCTATTGACTTGCATTTTATTTGACGACAAAGTCAATTTGGGCGATAGTTCGTGCGTTGCGGCATCAAAAGGCAAGACGTATATTCGTCTACCGGATCATGAAATACGTCGGTGGACTTAGACTGACTGAAACAAAAGCTGACAACGTGAACAAGGTGGGAAGCAGATCGGAGAGGAATACATTCGCAGCGGATACGTAATGGCAAAGAGTTAGGCAGTGAGCATACATCGCATTTTACGACATAAGTGGGCAGTCAAGCATTTCAAAATACAAAATGTTTAAGATCTAACAGTTCCTCAGAAAACAATGCGGCTCCGAGGATCCATGATGTTTCAACGACAGATTGGCCTTCGTCATCAACCATATGGACTTCGTCAAATCACTTTTAGAACTGACACGCAATTAGGCGGCTTTTGGCAATAAAAGTTAGTTACTCATACATTTGAGTGTCGTTAAGGTTAAATGGTAAATAGAGATATTGAAAAACTATGACTAAATCAGGTTGTAGGATCGACCATTTCTAGTCTCGTCTGGAGGACTATTAAGTTGGATCTGTTCTCCCACATTCATACTATGGAAGGTTTGTTCCTAAACGTCCCGTCCATTACCTGCAATTTTTTAAATCTTAAAGCTTGTTGCTTAAGACCTATGTGGGGTCACAAAGTCTTTGACAAAAATGCTGCTCTAAGTGTCGAAGATAAAATATAAACAATCAGTCATCACCCATGTTGGTGTTAGTTGCATCTATGTATTCACTCAAGATAGTTCATTTGGTTCACAACTATCTTGAAGCCAACGCTATCACAAGATAGACGACAACACAGCAGATTATTGTGTCGCACAATTATCGATTATTAATTCAGAAAAATTCGAAAATATCGTTACCTTCATTTTAATTCACTTTTTTTGCTTTTGAAATGAAGTTCTATAGAAACAATTTCCCTCACTATTCAGATTATGGCACTTTGGAGTTTTGAAACACAAGAGGTCACTTAAAATCTATCACTAGCTCTAAGTGGCGCGCATTTCAAGCACTTTAGGAAAGGGAACGCGAAAGCGGCAACTAGACAACAAAATGAAACGATAACCTGGAACTGGTGACACAGGTGTGCCTGTCGCTGTTTATGAGAAACTGGAACTGGGATTTTGAAGCATATTTGCTATAAACGTTCATATCGTTATCAGTAAGCGATAACGTTGCGTACATTAGTGTGGCTTTTTCCGAAGGGTATTCTACACTTGTTGGAGCTAAACTGTGGTTATGTCTTCGATGGTGGAGAGGTATCGAAAGTAAGAGTGTATTAAATTGTGCGTCTTTGTCAGTTATTTTATTGAGAAAAAAAAAAAAAAAACATGAAGAAAATCGCGACGGCAAGGTGGAATTATAAGTGTCTGTGTCCACAGCGAATCGTGTTGTGCTACAAGTTCTTAACGTTATTATTGGGCAATATGTGTTCTTTAGAAGGAGTACTAGTCCTTGTCGCAAAGTGCATGTAATTTGAACCATACTTTGTATTTGATAAATAGAGAACTGACTTAGTATACTCCCTCCGTACTAATTCTTCAATTATTATATTGAATATGACTCATGAGTTTAATTAAAGGTGTATTATTCAGCAGAGCTCGATACTTTGTCAACACCTTGCCAGCCCGCCGATCAATAGTACTGATGATCTAAGAACTTACGAGAACGTAGAGCAGGTAGTCTAAAAGAGTACTTTTTTGGGTATCGCGCAATATAGCAGTTCTAACGACAATACTCCATCGAATCACCGCACGCGTTAAAAATGGCTAGAGCGTATTACTCCATGTCGCTTCTCTACTAAACTTGGCTCATTACGACTAGCGCTTTTTCACCGATAAACCCATTTTTTTTTTTGTATGGAGCTAGTGCTACCATTAGCATATGGCACTGCGACCTTTGCAGATCTATTGTGCTTGCTAGCCGATTAGCCATGGAACCTCTCCACTTCTATAATGAAGTTGAGAATGCTTCTCGTAGGAGGCAAGGTGATCTCCTCAGAGTCATAACTTCGCTGAGAAGGATACGCTTCCTAAGATGGCAGAGAGCAGCACCCTCACACAGTATGTGTTCCGCCGTCTCTTCGTCCTCGAGACAGAGCCGACACATAGTTTCAGGCGAGAGGCTAATTTTGTTTAGATGATATCTCAGACCGCAGTGTCCTGATAGATAGTTGACTAGTCTTCTGATATCCACCCTATTGAGTTTAAGCATATTACTAGGGTGTTTGTTCAGGGATCGTAAAAGTCGTTTAGATTGGCGGAGTCCCCGAACGCTGTTCCAAAAGGTCAGGTATTGCAATTTTTCCCACTTGTCTAAGAAGAAATTTATCTTAGACCCGGGGGTGCCGCAGAATGGTTCCGGACCTATATATTTATCGCTGGAATCCTTCCTGGAGAATTGGTCGGCAATTTCATTGCCTTCGATGCCCTTATGTCCTGGCAGCCACCAAAATTTAACATTGTTTCTTTTGGCGAGGTCTTGTAGGGCGTAATGGCATTCCTTGACGGTTCTTGAGTTCGTGCTGTACGAACCCAGCGCTTTAAGCGCTGCTCGGCTATCAGAGAGTATGTTGGTGATTACTCCTCTAATGCCAGTCTCAAGATTTAGATTGGCGTATATTAAGATGGCATGCAGCTCTGCTTGAAAGATGCTGAGACTCATTCCCAGGGCTTTCGAGATCTTGCGATTTGGATCAAAGATGCCGGCGCCAATGCCAGAAGCCATCTTGGAGCCATTCGTGTATCACCTCAGGCCTTTGACATTTAGCAGGGGATCCCTGTTTTCCCATGCTGAGCGATTTGGGATCAATATCTCAAATCTCTTGTCAATGGGAAGGGTGTGTGGCAATGCGTCCGAGACCGTGGTTATCATATTCAGCTCAGGAAGGTGTTGTAATATGGACATGTGACCTACGGGTCTACATGGCATATTTGTTCCCGAGCAGAGAATTCTGACTGCACTGCGTAGATCCACCTTTTTGATAAAAAGGTGCAGTGGAGTGAGTCCAGTGAGTTCTTCTTGGGCTGCCGTGGGGCAGGTTGGCATTGCGGCTGTGCTGCCGAGACGCGCTAGTCTCTGAAGGCGTTGAAGCTTAACAATTGTAGTTTTTTGCTCAACTTTTGTCCACCATGCGGTGGACGCGTAGGTAACGATAGGTCTTACTATCGCGGCGTACAACCAGTAGACTACCCTAGGTTTAAGTCCCCAGGTTTTACCGTAGGTGCGTCGACAGGCCCACATGGCCTTAGTCGCTTTCATGAGTTTAGTTTTCATATTGGAGTTCCAGTTGAGTCTGCGGTCTAGGTCAGTACCTAGATACTTTACCTCCTCTGAAAATCCTATGCGTGTGCCAATAAGAAAAATTGAGCAGGGGGCTTCTTCTTCTTTGGTGGCGTTACAGCCCATGAAGGACCAGAGCCAAGCTTCTCTCAATCACCCATGTTGTGTGTGTTTACCTCCAGTTTATTGCCGTTTCCGAAGGGCGAAGCTTTTTATGACAATTATACTACAGGGGGTTTTGTCAGAGCCCCGTTGAGGAGAAGCACCGTGAAAACACGTTCGATGACATGGCTGTTGTCGGGATTTGATTCCGTGTCATCGGCGTCAGAGGCCATCACACTATCCACTGCGCCACGGCGCTCTCTCCGTTTTTAAGCACGTTGGATGTCCGACACCGCGAAGAACCCATTTTCTTTTAAAAAGAAGTTAAGAAATGATAATAATACATTGGAGGATATATACAAATAAAAAAACGAAAGAAAAAAAAATGTAATTAAAAAGATAAGTAAATAGATAAATAAATAAATATAATAAACAAGTAAATAAGCATACACATACAAAAGGGGTGATAGATGGATCAATGTCTTGATTAGTGTTGGAATTTAGGTTATTCCAAGTGGATTTTCCGCAAGATCACAGCGATCACTAGAATGTTGATATAAGTATAGGATAGGTTAGGTAGTCCGTAGGGGGGAGTATACATTCCTAGGCCAGAGAGGCCCGTTGTGTTGCTACAAGTGGAGTTGACCACCTATTCATGGTAATACTTAGTGCTTCTTAAATAATGAAGAAAGTCAGTTATCCCTACCTGTTGAAGGTCGGTAGGATCCTAGGTAGCGTGTCCTGAAATGATCAGAGAGCCGGACAGGCGGAGAGTAGGTGATGAATGGATTCGACTAACACCAATCATTTTGTTGGTCAGTTCGTTTTAGGGAGATCAGTCCCTTGGTCCGTTGACTATCAAGCCGTGGCCAGATTGATGAGGCAGGTTAGCCCCTGGGCCCACCTCAGGTTCATCTCAGCCATGGCGAGGTTTGTGAGTTTAAGTTGAATGGCTGCTAGAGATATGTATACCTGGACATGCCATATTTGATAATTGCGTCATCGTTCCTTGTCTGACGAGTGTGTCGGCTCTTTTATTTCCTGAGATATCGCTGTGTCCTGGTACCCATCATCTCATTAAGAGGTAGGTGGCGGTCAAGGCTTACTTTTGAAGTGTACACATAGGACTCAAGCGATTTCAAGGCGCCTTGACTGTCTTTGAGGATTCGAATATACGTAGTAGATGTTACGTTCCACTTCAGCCCAGACAAGGCCTCCTTCATTGCCAATAGCTCCGCCTGAAAAACGCTGCAATAATCCGGTAACTTTAGAACTTGACTCAGGTTTAATTGTTGGCAGGATACTCCATAGTTCACGCTCTTGTAAGGTTACGCCTGGCGGGACTAGTTCCGTCTGTCCGGATATGTTATTTTGAATTTCTTCTCAAAGATTGTGGCGGGCTCAATGTGGTCAGAGTTTTTCAGAGTTTACGGCGGATTTGATACATTGGACGAGGACCTTGCGCTACCCGCAAGGTGGCGTTCTGTTTACGCTGTTATAGTGCATGGTGATCGACTTTCTGCTTGATGCTCTCAATGCCTCTGGAATATATGCCCAGGCCTATGCGAATGATTTCACTGTTGTTTCTGTCGGCTCATGCTTAGCGACTGTCCGTCTCAAATCACAAGCGGCGCTAAATGTGATCGATGATTGGTGTACAGAAATGGGCTGTCGGTCAATCCTCTTAAGACCGATGTCGTTCTCTTAATATGATATGCTGGTATGACTGATTTGACTCAGCTGGTACTAAAAGGCACTTCCATCCCGATATCCAAGGAGGCTAAATATCTAGGAGTCATCTTAGATAGCAAGCTTCCCTGGTCGAAGCATATTGAGTCAAAAACCACCAAAGCGCTGTCACTTTTCTGGCAATGCAAAAGAGCATTTGGCAAAACATGGGGTTTATCGCCGGTAAAGGTCCTCTGGATCTACACGGCAATGATTAGACCTATAACCTCATATGCATTGGTAGTCTGGTGGAACAGACTAAAACGCAAACACGTCGTAGCCTCTTTCACAAACTCCATCGAACGGTTTGTCTCAGCTGCACGGGGGCTTTCCCCAGCACGCCGGGCGCTGATGCTACATCCACCTTGGCGTCTCACCGATGCCAAGCACGCAGAGATGCTTAGCAAAAATGTAGTGGCCCGTAATGACTCCCACAAGTCTTCTACAATCAATTCTCCTTAAGGGTAGGAGGAATGCTGCGGATTTTTGCAGACATCAGGGAATACGCGCTGCATCCTGAATAATCCCTTCATCTACACTTGTGTGTATTAAACACCCAATCGTTAATGTAGGAATTTACCGTGGACCCAGGTAGATCTCGAGCGGGTTCAGGTGCTGAGAAACTTTCCTCTGAACTCATTCTGGCAAGTTCATCAGAGATCACATTTCCTGGGATACCAGAGTGACATGGAACCCATACAAGCCTGAGTGAATTTAGTCGACCGACTCTGTTCATGAAGGTCTTGAGTTCATGCACTAATTTGGAGCTAGTTAAGGGGTTTCACACAGCTTTTAGTGCAGCTTGGCTGTCACTGCAAACGCATGTATTTTTACCCTGCCACCTACATATACTTCACAACATAGTGCATGGCCATTAGGATTGCGTATATCTGGGATTATCGGTCTTAGAATTGACTCAACATGATTTGACCAAAGAGCTTGCTGCCTAAGATAACTCCCAGGTACTTAGTAACTTCTTTGGATATAGGGATGGAAGTGCCTATTAGTACCAGCTGAGTCAGTTAAATGTTGCAGGAAAGTAAAAATACAGTCCCCGACAAGGCTATGTACACGTGCAAATAAATGCATTGAGGAAGCAATGGTTCTAACTTTTTCCGATATTTTACGTGATATCCAATTATGGTGGTTGGAAATGGAAGCAAGAAAGGCTTGTGTAAATAATTGTGTCAGTGACTGTAGTTTTCACCATTTTGTTTTTTCCTTTCTTTTTTTTTTTTTTTTATTTTTTATTTTATTTTACTTCTTCAGGTCTTTCCCGAGACTATGCCCGTAGCGTGTCAAAGAAAAGACTCAAGCTGATGGACGTCATGACGGGACGTTGCCTTTACGAAAGCTGCATGATAAGTACCTGTGTCAGACGCATTTCTTCTGTTTTATTTCAAAAATAACAACAAATGCCTTGGCACCGAATCTAGATGACGGAGTGAATGAGGTAGCAAATGGTAGTCTAATTCGACCAGCTTTCCTGTGACGATTGCGGATAAGTGAGTTGATACGTTGTCATGGTGAAAGAGCAATCGTGAAGTCCACTGCTTTGGCTGTTCTTCATTTTTGCAATATGATCTTCTCTGCCACGGGTATAAGCACCTGAAACTATTCGTGCACAATGTTGTTTTAAGCCAAAAAAAAAAAATCCACGACAGACCACATATTTACACTACGGCAAATTTTGGAGAGGACTCATGTATATCAGACAGACACGTACCGCCTTTTCGTCGACTGTAAAATCGCATATGACAGTGTCTATAGAGACGAGCTATATAAGCCATGTCATGTTTTGACTTCCCTGCCAAGTTTGTCAAGTTGTGTAGAATAACAATAGATAACTCTCGCTGTACCAGAAAGTTCGGGACCGAGTTTCCCGGGGGCATTCGGTATCAAAAACGGAATTAGGGGGGCAACGCATTGTCATCATACTACAAAGAATTGTGACAGTGCAAGATGTACGCTGATGACATTGACGTGATTGGGAAAATACAGTGAGACGTTGATGACGCCTTCAAGGGGATTGAAGCAAAAGTGACTAAAGTGGGCCTGAAGGTAAATACAGGCAAAATCAAATATGTGTACGATATACTGTCACTGAAGAAAAACGCACAACATCGATGTCTTGGCCGGAACGTTTCTACTGGCAGCTATGTATAACTTTGAAGGGGTTAAGGATTTCGTCTACCTTGGTTCACTAGTGACAAGTGATAAAGATACCAGCACCGATGTTAGACGCAGAATAACTCTTGCCAACCGCTGTTTCTTTCGGCTTAAGAGGAACAACCGATGATCCATTATCCTCCTCCATAGCGCGACAGCTTGGATCTTATAAACAATTAAGGAGAATGCCCTTGGCAATGTAAAGGAAAAAATTCAATTAGGAACTGCACGTGCTGTACAGCGACAATGGCTTGGTCAGTCGTCTATGGATACAACACCTAAGATAGCCGGGTCATATAAAGTGAATAGATACCACAGTTCTGGGTCGAAGAGTTTTCGAATTTAACCCCAAGTTCCGACGTTACGATAAACGACCGCATTAAAACCGGTGAAAAGCGACCTCAACCTATTGGGAACGGATGGTAAAATATCGTGCGGATCCTGAGGATCAGGACCATCCTCAAACTTGGCATTTTCTCACGCTGAATTTCTCGTGTAAGATATATTATGTGCATTCAGTTGAAATGATTACCATGTCATCCGCACATCAACCATATCATTTGTAGTCACTTCTATCGGACGGCCGATGGTAGTCTTCGAATTTCCGTGGTCTTCGTACACGTTATGCTTCTCAACGAAAAAATTCAATTATTGATCGGCATTGCGCTTTCTCCAGGATCTTGACAACTTCAAAAGACATCAAAACGAAACTAGTTATCGTACAGCCGTAAGTAGCCAAATATGTCTTTTATATCTCAAGACTCACTTGGCAACCTTGCCGGCAACCGATAGTCAATGCTCATCAAATTGCAAACACGAAAGATATTTCTTCTACCGAAGAGTCAATGTTAACGTGGACATTGTGTACTTCAGTGGGGTGTCCAAAGTGGTAAGTAAGAAACTCGCTAAACCATAGACCAGAGATACGTATGTAGGCCAGACACTATCAGGCTTGTTACGTCTGATGTTATTAGCGCTGATCTGATAACGAATGAGACGAGTTATGTACCTTAAAAAAAGTCCAAGAATCCTTTCAAGAGACTCGTAGGCAATATTTTGGCTTGGGCATAAATCTAAATCTAATCTGGCGTTCTTTGGTAAAGGCTTGTAAAGGCAGCTTTCTCAGATTCTGCTTTCAACGCTCAAATAGCTTTGCTGAGAGACACCTTTAAGTACCTCTCGGATATTATCTAAGGCAAAGATACAGAAGCCAAACAAAAACCAAATACAGTAAAATACCATGACCTTTCTCTACGACAGCTTGTCTGTGGTTTCATGATTACCGCCGCGATAACGACGACTAGAGAGATACCTCCCAGGAAAACGTGATAATGCCTTGCCTTGTCAGGTGTGAGCGCCCGAATCAATCGAATCGTGTGCCACCGAGAACCATATCTGAAAAGATATCCTTCATATCTGTCCATACAAATATGATAACACATCCCCGTAAATGGGAGAGAAGACGCCCGTCTAGCCCAGTGTATCTACTCGATTCTCTCATTGTTTACGTGATTTCTGCAATATCTAGTCGTATCGCATTCCTGACTCAACACCTAAGACCCTAAGCTCTCTGATATGGTAGAGGTATTTGTCACCCTAGACACGAAGGCATTTTAAGACTTTCGCCTTAGGCAGACCATTGACGCATGCTCTTTGAAGTCATAGGCATGATTAATGGCAGTGAGCTCTGCTAACACCATCTCCAAATAAAGCTATTCATATTTCAGTATTCGATTAATTAGGATTTACGCGGCGATCGTTGTGAATGTCAATACGCCCACAGTGGCCCGCTAAGTATTCTGAATCCTCCACGCCTGGTTCTGGACAAACAAAGTACATATCTATTATGACTACTGGCTGGCCATAAACGCGGATTGATAAAAGGCATTTCGTCATTTTATCTGCAATGTAATTTGCTTGTATACGTGTGTGTGTGTGTATCTGCAGATTGAAAATAGGATCTGTTGGCTGCCCCAGTAAAATATCTATGGTGCACGGTAATGTTGAATTCATGTATTACCATTTGTAATACGCCAGACGGTAGATCGATAGATACTTTTTATGCCACATGGAGATTAATTACATCTCCAGTTGAATCCGGCAGATACACATACACGTAGTTAGAGTCATGCTTCATGCATCTAGTCGAGTGTTGGTGGAGCTTCTGTATCCGGTTCTTGGACGGCTGAGATTGCTGCTCTGGTGATGCATTTTGATGATCGTTTAGGGTAGAACGATTGTGGAACTGAAATAATGGATGGAAGTTGGCATTTATAGTGTAATTTAATGGATTTTCGGACATTGGGAATTACGGTTAGCAAATGGATGGTGATAAGACGCAATGATAGGCCGTTTAAGAGGGCGGAACACGTGGGATTGCGCTGTCTTGTACATGGAGAAAGTTTTGCCTAGTCTCTTGAGAGTGGGCTCGCAAATGAATTGCGGATTTCATAAGGTAATTCCGCAATGCTCCAACTTATTTCATATCAATGAAGCTTGGATCTCTTCGTGTTCTTTGATGAACGATACGTTGAGATCATATAAGGAAGCTGCTGTGTATGATCTTATCTAACACCACAAAAATGATAAAGATGTAGGCCGATAGAAAGAGGTGAATTGGGACAATTTGAAAACTCACATATTTCTCGGTTACCCTTTTTCGAGGATTCAGATTCGCTTAATCACAGGTTTCCTTACTGGACGCTGCCCAGTCAACAAACACCTCAAAACGATGGGCATTATACAAGATGACACTTCCAGAATGTGTAATGAAGACGAAGAAACAGCAGAGCACATACTATGCCACTGTAACTGCCTGGTCAATACACGTCATCGTCACCTAGGCAAGTATTATCTTGAAGCAGAAGAAATCGCTGCTAGCTCACTCAAAAGCATACTAAGTTTTATCACGAACTCAGGTTTACTGAGTGAACTGTAAGTGGGGGACATCACAATAGGCCCACTCGTGGCCGCAGTGATCAGGCGACTTTGTCCCACCCCCGTACCCTCTCTAACTCCAACTCTAACCTTTTTCGTGGTAACAGCACAATGTATGTACTTATGTTGGCGTTTTCAGTCCATGAAGGACCAAAGCCGAGCTTCTCTCAATCACCCATGTTGTGTGAGATTTTATTTTCCCATAGGTGAGAAGGACCTACAGTTTATTGCCGGTTCCGAACGGCGAAATTCGAGAAGCTTTTCTTGACAACTCCGCGGATGTAAGACATCTTGGTCTTGACAACTGGAAGCAGCGTGCCCGGGACCGTCAAGGATGGAAGGCAGCTATAGCTCAGGCTCAGATCCTCCATGGATCGCAGGCCTGATAAGTAAGTAAGTAAGTAAGTTTCTTGACAACTATACTACAGGAGGTTTTGTCAGTACCCCGCTGAGGGGTAATGGCACAAGCTGGCATAATAAAAAAAATCATTCACAAGTTTGTACCGAACGATTTTTTAAGTGTTTGGTTTTTAATTTCATTGAAAAGAACCCAGAGGTATTAAAAGTGTATACGCTTTTTATTTAGGTTAATAAACCGATACTTGCCATCTATGATTCAAACTTTCCCATACAAATATTCACAACAATTACGTTTTAAGTGGTCCATACAGATAGTCAAATTTTTAGTCACTTTATCGAGCATATTAATAATAATATGTTTCGCTAATAACATTTGTAATGCTATCCTTCAAGGTTGCATTTGATGCTAAAGACAGTTTTTCGATAAAAGAGCGGATCTTCATACAGCTGGAAAGTCAACGCTGTATCAGGTCGTTCGGCTTCAGTTCTTGCATGAGCTGTATTTTGTAAGATTCTAGACCAAGGTCTCTGTATACAACCTTCCACGTAGGAGGGTAACATAATCTGTAGCAATGGATGACGAATAAACAAATTAAGGTCTTCATTACAACTTAAAACGGCGGCCAAAGCCTTGTGGACCTGTTCATTGGTTACATACCGCGATAGTAAAACCTATCATACTATGAGCCCGCGGTATGGTATGTTCAACAAGAGTTGAGCAAAAAGCAGTAATCGTTAAACACCAGCCCCTTCAAGGCTAGTGCCTCGGCATTACAGGCACTATGCCTATCTGCCCCACGGCAGCTCAAGAATCACTGATTAGGCTTACTCCACTGCACCTTTTTATTGAAAAGGTTGCATTACGCTCAAAAACAGACCTACCATGTAGATCAACGGGTCACATGTCCATCCTGCAACATCTTCCTGAGCTGGATAGGAATACCACGGTCTCGAATGCATTACCACAGAACTCCACTTTTAACAAGAGATTTAAGAAATTGATCCCAAACCGCACAGCATGGGATTCCTTGCTCAACCTCAAAGGCCTGATGTGGTGGCTTCTGGCGTTGGCGCCGGCATTTTGGGACCAAATTGAATGATCTCGAAGACTCTAGAAATGAGTCCTAGTCCTTATATGCCATCCTGACGTGGGTCAATCAATCTTACAGGCATAAGAGGAATAACCATCAATATACTCTCTGATAGCCAAGCAGCGCTCAAAGCGCTGAGTTCGTATAGCATGAACTCTGAATCCGTTAAGGAATGCTATGATGTTCTACAGGACCTTGCCAAAAGAAACAAGTGCAAGCTCTGGTGAGTGCCAGTGCACAAAGGTATTAAGGGCAATGAAATCACCGATCAACTCGCTAGGAAAGGTTCCAGCGAAAGGTGCTGAACCTTCGGCATTCCCAAATCTAAGATCAACTTCTTCTTAGACAAGTGGGAAAAAACACCTGTCCTTTTGGAGCAGCGTTTACATATATCAGATCTTCTCTGCCGTATTGTATGAACGCCTGAAACCGTTTGCGGATAACCTGATCGGCTCTTATCAGTATGGTTCCAGGCCAGGTAAATCCACAATAGACCAATTATTTACGCTTTGGCAGATCTTGGAGAAGACCCAGGAATACCAAATCGACACTCACCACCTTTTCGTCCACTTCAAAGCCGCATATGACAGCGTGTATAGAGACGAGCTATACAAAGCCATGTCTAGTTTTAACATCCCTGAGAAGCATTGAGGAAGAAGCGGTAAAGATGGGTCTTTTTTTTTTTTTTTTTTTTTTTTAGAAACTCGCGCAGGTTCAAGAGTCTTATATTCTCTTATGATGTGTCATATACACACAACCTGAACGGAGTGCAGTGGTTTTTGGGTCGTTGATGTTCGTTAACTCTCAGGGGTGGTTGTCCCAGATAGGACGAGAGCCGCCCGAATTCCGCGTACTAATTGGTTCTAGTCCGTACTAATTCGTTCAAGCACTTTTTAATATTGCATACGCAGAGGATGAATTTCTGTTGACCATATACTGTGAGTGTTATGCCTGCAGCAGTACATCTGGTCGCTTTCCATTCACACCTGCGTTGCATTCTTTTTTGTCCGTGTAGGAATTCCTTTTTCTTGGCTACGAAGCGAATTGAACTCTAGACCTTCCGCTCGGCGGTCGATGATATTAACCACTGCACCACGGCCACCCCGTCTTAAGATTAATGAGGGTAAAACCAAATATCTGCTTTCATCTTAAAGAGACGGTCAACACCGACTTATTGGCCGGAACGTCACCATAAGCGGATATAACTTTGAAGTGGTCAAGGAATTCGTCTACCTTGGCTCACTGATGACCGGCGACAACAACACCAGCGCTGAGATAAAACGCAGAATCACTCTTGCCAACCGCTGTTTTTTGGGCTCAAGAGGCAATTGAGAAGTAGAACCCTCTCTCAGAAAACCAAGATGACACTATATAAGACCTTCATCATCCCAGTCCTCCTTTATGGTGCAGAGGCTTGAATCTTAACAAAAGCGGAAGATGCCCTTGGTTGTTTCGAGAGGAAAATTCTGCGCTCTATCTACGGTCTAGTTTGCTCAAACGGAGTACGGAGGAGAAGATTTAATGAAGAACTGTACGGGTTGTGCAGCGATATCGGCCTGGTACGACGTCTACAGATACAGCGTCTAAGGTGGCTAGGCCATCTAGAGCGCATGGAAAATACAGCTCCGACCCGAAGAATCTTCGAATCCACCCCCGAAGGAAGGCGCGGCAGAGGACGGCCGCATCTACGGTAGCGCACGCGTGTGTGCTGGAAACAGCTGGCCAAAGACTGTGCTAGCTGGAGACGCTTGTTGGTTGAGGCTCAGGTTCACCACGGACTGTAGCGTCACCTAAGTAAGTAAAGTATGTTTATGTCGATGAACTTCAAAATACTGTTTTCAAATAATCAAGATTTTCACACATACGGAAAGGTTTAATGAAGTTCAATCCCGAACACCAATGGCCTACATATAAACACTTGCCTCTATAATTACTACAATATTTGATGAATAGTGAAATTTTCTCCTACAAGCTATTGAGAATCCTTCAATTCTCATCAATACCACTCATCTAAATGCTGAATTAACATTTCGGTAATTATTCAAAAAAGGCCTTAATCGCTGATTTTGATGAAATTCGAATACAGAAGAACCTCGAACCTCGATGGGCGTTACAGCCCATGAAGGACCAGAGCCAAGCTTCTCTCAATGACCCATGTTGTGTGTGATTTATTTTTCACACAGGTGAAAGGGACCTAAAGTTTAAGGCCGATTCCGAACGGCTTGAGTCGAGAAGCTTTTTCACGGCAAGTATACTACGGGGGGTTTTGCCAATACCCCGCCGAGGAAGGACGCCGCGAAATAAACATTCGATGGCGTTGGTGTTATCGGGATCCGAACTCGCTCATCGTGCGTCAGAGTCCAACACACTAACCACTGCGCCACGGCGCCCTCGATTATCCGAGCTAATTCGGACCGAGACTAGTTCGGATAATCAAAATTTCGGTTGGTTTTATGGGACAAGGTCAAACAAAAACAACACCTTTTTTACGTAAAAACAGTATAGTCTATTTAAATTCGACATATGTATGTACATACATATTACCGTTGAAATATAAAACACCTAAAAGAAGTCAAATAGGGGAGAAGGGAGCGAACAAACAGAGCAAAGAAGTTGATCGCGTTTAACTTGGCAAACGCCAGCTTCGATCTCTGTCCCTGCTCAATCCAAGTTGACACACAGCTCCGCGTGGCCTCCCCTGGATAGCTATACTGGCACCCGCCAGGTAGTGAACCAGTGTGTGCAGCAACCCAACCCCTTGTTCCTGGGGAAAGAGGAACCTGGCCCCCCAGGTTGGGGGTTGCGCTTAGGGCTAACATCCCTATCGCTTAAAACAAACATTTTGTTCAGAGACAACCAATAGCCTCGGATACGGACGGATTACATGTTGACGACCCCCGCAAACGTCAAAAAGGAAACGAATTTCGCTTCTGCACCTGGAACGTTAGGTCCCTCAACAGACCAGGTGCAGCCGAACAACTGGTCAACTCTTTGGACTGCTATAAGGCAGACATTACCGCGCTCCAAAAAGTGCGATGGGATGGGCCAGGCAAAAAGCGGATGAAAAACTGTGATATATACTACGGAAACTGCTACAGACAAAATAAACAACGCTTATTCGGATGCGGATTTGTTGTTCGAGGCAGACTCAGGAAAAAAGTCTTAAGCTTCCAGTATGTAAGCGAACGCCTCATAACTATCCGCATCAAGGCCAATCTCGGCAATATAAGCTTACTATGTGTCCCTGCCCCCACAGAGGAGAAAGATGACCGACATAAAGACGACTTCTATGATCTCCTAGGCAGAACGTATGCGCAATGTCCCAGCTATGACTCCAAAATCGTTCTAGGAGATTTCAATGCGAAGCTGGGTAAGGAAGCTATCTTTGAACGGGTCATTGGAAAACACAGCCTACACAACACCACGTCAGAAAACGGACTAAGGCTAGTGGACTTTATGGCGGGACATAACCTGGTAGTAGCAAGTACACGATTCCCACACCTCAACATCCATAAGGGGACCTGGTGGTCTTTCGATCAATCAACAACCAACCAAATTGATCATATTGCGATCGACGGCAGACACTCCTCCAGCATCCTAGATGTCCGAACCTTTCGAGGAACCAACATCGACTCGGATCATTACCTTGTTGCAGCCAAGGTACGGATGCGAATTTCTCGGAACCAACGGAGTCAAGTTAGAACACCAAAATTTAACGTCGGAAAGCTACAATTGCAGGACCGCCAGGACCTTCGCCGATCAAGTCTCCCTCAAGCTCTCTCTCTCTCTCTCTCTCTCTCTCTCTCTCTCTCAGATATACTCTCCGCCTCAGATATACTCGGTTTCGAGCCACCACCGTCGAGAAACCGCTGGTTTGATGATGAGTGCAGACAGGCCCATGTAGAGAAACAGAATGCATACATGGCCACATTGCATCAACGGAGAGAGAGCTGCCCGCGAGCTCTATGAACAGAAAAGGAGGGAGGAGCATGCGCTTCTGAGAAGGAAAAAGAAGGAGCACGAGAAGCGCGAGATCGAGGAGATGGAGAGATGTTACGGCAGGAACGACGTTCGATAATTTTACCGGAAAGTAAAACGAACATGCCACGGCTATAAAGCCAGAGCAGAAGCCTGCAGGGATGAGCACGGACAACTAGTAGTGGAGTCACAGTCGATGCTGAGACTGTGGAAGGACCACTTCTGCAGATTGTATAACGGCGATGATAGTCAAAATGCCGCCGTCAGGCAGGGCGAACCATTCACAATGGACGAAGATGAAGGAGAATCCCGTCCACCCGACCTAGATGATGTTAAGATAGCGATTTCGAAACTTAAGTCTTATAAAGCTGCTGGAGCAGACGGACTCCCCGCGGAGCTGTTTAAAGCAGCTGGCGATGAGCTGGTTAGGAACATGCACCAACTCGTCTGCAAGATATGGTCGGAAGAACGCATGCCCGATGAATGGAATCTCAGTATCGTTTGCCCGGTCCATAAGAAAGGAGACCCCTATGACTGCGCCAATTACAGAGGGATAAGCCTCCTGAACATCGCGTACAAGATCCTCTCTGCCGTACTGTGTAAGTACCTGAAACCGTTCGTGGACAATCTGATAGGTTCCTACCAGTGTGGTTTCAGGCCAGGAAAATCCACGATAGACCAAATATTTACACTACGGCAGATCTTGGAGAAGACCCATGAATTCCAGGTCGACACGCACCATCTTTTCGTCGACTTTAAAGCCGCGTATGACAGTGTTTATAGAGACGAGCTATACAAAGCCATGTCATGTTTTAACATTCCTGCCAAACTCGTCAGACTATGCAGGATGACTATGGAGAACTCTCGCTGCTCCATTAAGGTCGGAGGTGAATTAACCGACCCCTTTGATGTTGAAAAAGGTTTTAGACAGGGTGACGCACTGTCATGTGATATCTTCAACACTATTCTTGAAAAAATCGTGCGGGACTCTGCGGCCAATACAAGAGGTACGATCTACTTCAAGTCCACACAATTGCTTGCCTACGCAGATGACATGGACGTTGTTCGACGAACAAAGCGAGACGTCAATAAGGCTTTCGCAAGCATTAAAGCGGAAGCGGCTAAAGTGGGTCTAATGGTAAATGGGGACAAGACCAAATATATGCTGTTATCCAAGAAAGACGCGCAACACCGACGCCTTGGTCAGAACGTCACCTTCGGCAGCTATATTTTTGAAGTAGTCAAGGACTTCGTCTACCTTGGCTCGATAGTGACAAGCAGCAACGACACCAGCGCTGAGATCAAACGGAGAATAACTCTTGCCAACCGCTGCTTCTTCGGACTCAATACGCAATTGAGTAGTAGAGCCCTCTCTCGAAAAACTAAGGTATCCCTCTACAAAAACCTTAATCACCCCGGTTCTCCTCTACGGCGCTGAGGCTTGGACGTTATCAAAAGCGGATAAAGAGGCTCTTGGGCACTTCGAGAGGAAAATTCTGCGTGCAATCTTTGGTCCCATTTGTGTAAACGGAGAGTGAAGGAGGAGATTCAACCAAGAACTGCACGGGCTGTAAAGCGATATCGGCCTGGTTAGACGTCTTCAGATCCTCCGTCTAAGATGGCTAGGCCATGTAGAGCGAATGGACCTCAACGCTCCGGCCCGAAGAATCTTCGACTCCAACCCCGAGGGACGACGCAGCAGAGGACGATCGCATTTAAGGTGGCGCGCACAGGTGGAAAGGGACCTAACCAACTGGGCGTGCGGCACTGGAAGCGGCTGGCCAAAGATCGGGCCGGCTGGAGAGGCTTGTTGGTTGAGGCCCAGTTTCACCCCGAACTGTAGCGCCATCAAAGTAAGTAAGTATGTATGTAGATAGTATTACACGTCGAAGAAAACAGGGTGGTCTGATCAACGTATGTTGGAAAGACTATATTGGGCAATTTTGACCCACAAATACAACGTACGTAATTGGAAAAAATTGTTCATAAAATCTTATAAATTAACAAATGTTATAATTTTTTTTTATAGTTCTATTCATTTGCTTAAAAAAATTAAAGTCAAAAAATTTCTGATAAATATATTCACAAATAAGCGAAGCAGGGCGATGCGCTGTTGTGTGATTTCTTCAACATCATATTAGAATAATCATTGGCCAATACAAGAGGCACAATCTATTTCAAATCCTCGCAACTCCTTGCATACGCCGACGATATTGACATAATAGGTAGATCACAGCCAGATGTCAATGAGGCGTTTGCGAGTATTGAGATGGAGGCGGCGAAAATTGGTTTGGCGGTAAACGAGGGCAAAACTGAATTTATGCTGCCATCAAAAAAGGACGCTCACCACCGACGTCTTGGCCAGATCGTTTGCATTGGCAGATATAAGTTCGAGGTAGTTAAGGTTTCGTCTACATTGACTCCGCAGTGACCTGGAACAACGACATCAGTTCAGAAATCAAACGCGGAATCACTCTTGCCAATCGCTGTTTCTTTGGGCTAAGGAGGCAATTGAGTAATAGAGCTCTCTCCCGAACGACAAAGTTGACTCTATATAGGACCCTTATCATCCCGGTCTTGTTGTACGGGGCAGAAGCATGGACTCTATCAAAAGCGGATGAGGAGCCCCTGGGTCGGTTCGAGAGAAAGATTTTGCGCATGATTTTCGGGCCTATAAGCGCAGACGGGGGATGGAGGAAGAGATTCAACCACGAACTTTACGGGCTGTACAGCGACATGAGTCTAGTCAGGCGTCTACGGATTCAAAGCCTAAGATGTCTGGGCCATATAGAGCGAATGGACACCACAGCTCCAGCCCGGAGAGTTTTTGTATCCAACCCCGAGGGACGAAGAAGCAGAGGACGGCCGCACTTAAGATGGCACACACAGGTGGAAGGGGTCCTCAGCCAACTGGGTGTGCGGCTAGCAAAAGGTCGTGCTAGTTGGAGGGGTATGTTGGTTGAGGCCCAGGTTCATCCCGAAGTGTAGCGCCCGTTAAGAAGAAGAAGAAGCGAAATAACTCATATGAAAGGTGTGTTTGGGCAATTTTGACCCATGAATACAGGATAAGGGTTAAGGAAACATGGGTACGTTTTGGTCTGCTATCTGCCTTAGGAGCTAGAAAGAATTGGCCTGCAAGTTGCTCATAATCAATTCTGCCTCCTCGACTATAGTTCTTTTCGTTTAAGACATAAAGGAGTTTTATGGCCTCAAACTAAACCAGAGAATAAATGGGCCAGAAAGTCGACCACGCCAACAGAAACCCAATAGAACAAAGTCTACGTTGGGTGCGGAATATTTTTATTCGTCTTATCGGAAATAACCCAATGTCAATCGATACTTTGTCTTTTTTTAATTAAAGTCGCAAAAATATATGTATGTACATATGTATATGTAAAGGTAAATACTTCAAAGAACTTATCACTTCCATCGTCCCCGATAGTCTTATCTATAAAGGCATATATGTATGTACCTATGTATTACATACATACTCATAAAAAAAAGAGAATGTTAATAAGACCATCCAACTCACCTGGCCAACTGATGATAAGCTGATGTCAATCGCTCACGTACGAACTGGTAGTCCATTAACCACACTCACAGTAGTGTGTACTCGTATTTTTCCAAATTAATGGCATTACGCAGCGAGATGGAATGATACCACGACACCCCAGTATATGTAATCGAAGCCAAATAAATTATTTGAAAAACCAAATGAAAACAGAGAACCGAATGAAGGGCGGGCTACACCGCCGCCGCTCCCCATTCACACATATTAGCTCCACCAATCAGTGAATGAGGTCATGAATTCACTCATCGATCGAGTGCTCCCCTTGGGTATATAACACATATATCAGGCTCCCGTGTATTGCCACCTCGAAAATAAACAAAAGCAAAATAAATAAAAAAAAAAAAAAAAAACGAATTTAATGGAACGCCATTATGACAGAAGCGTTGTACAATCACTCATATTCAACTTCAGTTTTCCTTAACAAGGGAACGGAGAAATAATAAAAAAAAAAAAAACAAAGAAACACTCTTGAGCAGTAATCGAATATTAAAATCAATATTATAAGAAGACGTATAACAAAAACAAAATATATTCCACGACACCACGGCGCCGATCGTGCTATTTTCGATTTTATTTGCTTTTTTTCGATTTGACATTTCTAGGAATTTTTTGATCGGTCCTTTGCTATATTCCGATCGATCGGATAAGTCATTGTTGAAATGCTTTTTCGTTGCACAAAAGGTTTATTCCATTTTATTTGTATTTCGTTTTTTATAATCACATGAGAACGATTTGAATAGCGCGATTGAAATGATATGGATTTAACGGTAATAACTGATTTTTCGCTCATTACGTTTGCCTTTCCGATTTTTGCATTGTTTTCAACTGAAACACTGTCTCATCGATGGCTGAGGTTTCCCTATCGTATTTAGTACACACAAAATCGAATATCTCAGAATAGATAGTGGCATTAGATAAGTTAACGGGACTGGTACGATTTCAGAGATTTCGTTTTTACACCAGATAAAAGTGCGAAAACAGATAAAACGAAAAAAAAATTTATTAATGTCGGTGGAAAACAAATATTTGACTTTGGTGTACTCTGGACGAGTATAGGGTACTGCCGCTCTTGTACAATTGAATATAAAGTCTATCCTCCATTTCTGTAGTCTTTATAAAAGACTCCAATTTAGATAGTAGATATAATGGACACTACTTAGACGGTGATCGCCTGTGTCAAATGAATTGTCATGTTATTGCAATTACCTACTCTACCTAGGAATCGAAATCGAAATTTTACGTATGTTGGCGTTACAGTCCATGAAGGATCCGAACCGAGCTTCTCTCAATCACCCATGTTGTGTGTGATTTAATTTTCCCATAGGTGAAAGGGACCTACAGCTTATTGCCGGATCCGAACGGCGAATTTCGAGAAGCTTTTCATGACAGTTTTAATACAGGAGATTTTGTCAGAACCCCGCTGAGGAGAACCACCGTGAAAACACGTTCGATGACATGGCTGTGACGGCATTCGATCCCGTGTCATCGGCGTCAGAGGCCAACACACTACCCACTGCGCCACGGTGCTCTCATCGAAATCGAAATTACCGCTAGATTAAGCATAAATCGTGTCTCCTTCCAACTCCCTCAAAACCAAATCCGCCCACAGCAGCACAAACAATGGAGCAGGAATCGGCGCATTGCCAGAGCGCCGTCAGAGACGCTGCCTCAGAGGTGCTGGGTTTCAAACCGGCACCACCTAGAAAGCCCTGGTTCGATGAACAATGCGAGCCCATGCAGCAAAACAAGATGCATATAAATCCAAGCTGCAATGACGGACGAGAGCTGCTCGCGAAACCTATGAGCGGAAGAGAAGAGAGGAACACACGCTTCTCATAAAAAAGAAGAAAGAACACGGAAAGCGTGAGATCGAGGAGATGGAGAGATGCTTCCGCAGGAATGACGCCCGTAAGTTTTACAATAAGGTAAAACGAACATGCCGTGGCTAAAAAGCCAGAGCGGCGGCTTGCAGGGATGAAAATGGAGAACTGGTAGTAGAGCCGCAGTCGTTGCTGAGGATTTGGAAAGACCACTTCGGCAGACTGTATAACGGCGATGATAGACAAGATACCGCTGTCAGGCAGAACGAGCCATTCGTATTGGACGACGATGTAAGAGAATTCCGTCCACCCGACCTAGACGAAGTCAAAATAGCGATATCGTGACTTAAGTCTAATAAAGGCGCGGGCGCAGACGGCCTGTCTGCTGAGCTTTTTAAGGCGGCTAGAGATGAGCTGGTAAGGTGCATGCACCATCTCATTTGCAAGGTATGGTCGGAGGAAAGCATGCCCGACGAATGGAATCTCAGCATCATTTGCCCGGTCCATAAGAAAGGAGACCCCTATAACTACGCCAACTATAGGGGAATAAGTCTCCTTAACATCGCATATAACATCTTCTCTGCCGTATTGTGTCAACGCCTGAAACCGTTTGTGGATAACCTGATCGGCTCTTATCAGTGTGGTTTCAGGTAAATCCACAATAGACCAAATATTTACGCTGCTGCAGATCTTGGAGAAGAATACCAAATCGACACTCACCACCTTTTCGTCGATTTCAAGGCTGCATATGAGAGCGTGTATAGAGATGAACTATACAAAGTCATGTCTAGTTTTAACATCCCTGCTAAACTCGTCCTACTGTGTGTTAAAAACCAATTGAAGAATGTAAACTATATATGTATATGTAATGTCATAACGAAATATCTACTTTGCTGTAGTTTACTTTGCATAACTTTATTATTAAAAACATACTACGCTATGATTTGTTACTGTCATCAAATAATAAATATAAATTATTATTGCTTTTTGAACTGTCACCGAGTACGTTTCTTTAACATGGTTATGGGCCCAGCAAAATCCAGAAAAAAGTTAAGGCACCATTGAATACAATAAGTTTCGTATTTTTTTATTCAATACCAAGATCTAAAAACTAAGTAAAGTATGGCGAATCATCATTTGGTCAAGATTGAAGCGTTAACTCGTGAAAATTTTGATACATGGAAACTCCATGTGGAAGCACTTTTGGTAAGGAATGATACATGGGACTACGTTTTTGGAATCAAAAGGAGACCTGAAAAAGATGAAGTAGCACAAGCGCTGTGGGATAAGGAAGACAGAAAGGCGAAATCGGATTTAATTTTAGCGATAAGTCCATCGGAACTTAAGGAGGTAAAAGGTTGTGTCTCTTCGCGTGACGTTTGGAATAAACTTCACAAAGTGTACGAATCGAGAGGACCAGCCAAGAAAGCCGCTCTTTTAAAACAACTCGTTTTGAACAAAATGAATGAAGGCGATGACATACATGTTCATCTGTCTAAGTTTTGTTCAGCCGTTGATAAGCTAACCGATATGGACTTACATGTTAATGGCGAATTACTTTCCATTCTTTTATTATACAGCCTTCCTGAATCCTTCGAGAACTTTAGAGTGGCGATCGAAACGCGAGATGAGCTGCCTGACCCTGAGACCCTAAAAGTTAAAATTATGGAAGAACACGATGCAAGAAAAGGGAAGAATGACGATCAAAGTGGAGCATTATTCATCAAGCAGCGGCAGCAGCACCAAAAGTACAGGTTAAGTTCAAAGTTCGTACCGAAAATTCGTTCGAAGAGAACAGAAAATGGGATGGTAAGGGAAATAAATATTTTCGTTTCAAATGCTACCGCTGTGGTCGCAACGGCCATAAGGCAACAGATTGTAGATCAGAAAACTACAATGCAAGTGATAAATCATTGGTGACAGAGGAATCATTTTCTTTATCGGAAGTAAGGGACCAAGTTTTCTCTCTAAAAACTTTTTCAAAAAGCGATATATGGTGTTTGGACAGTGGCGCTACGTCACACATGTGTGGAGACAAAAATAAGTTCTCTAAACTAGATTGCATTCATTCACGTCATTTATTGCTCGCAAACAACAAAACTACTGAGATTAAAGGCCAAGGCATTGTGCGAATTTCAACATTAAAGGACAAGCGAATAAAACTAGAAAACACTCTATACGTGCCAGACTTGCGAACAAATTTAATTTCAATAGCGAAAATAACCGAAAAGGGATTTACGGTGACAATTAATAAGCAATGTGCCGTTATAAAAAACTCAGATGATAGTGTCGTTTTGATAGCTCAAAGAAAAAATGGACTTTATTATGTCGATGAAAATGTAGAAGTTGCAAACGTCAGCTCAAGTACTCAATCCGACATCAGTGATCTGATGGAGTGGCATAAGAAATTTGGTCACCTGAATTTGAGAACTATGTGTGATATGCAACGAAACCAGTCAGTTTTTGGTATGAAATTTCGCAACCCTGAGCTACGACTTAATGAGATACAATGTGAAGTTTGTATAGAGGCAAAACTCTCCAGAAAGCCATTTCCAAAAGGAACAACATTGCGAAGTAAGTATCCCTTGGAATTAATCCACAGTGACATTTGTGGGCCTATGAAGTCGAAGTCAAATGGTGGATGTAGCTATTTTGTTACCTTCATAGATGATGCTTCAAGATGGTGTGAGGTATATTTCTTGAAACACAAAAATGACCTTTTTACAGCGTTTAAGGATTATAAAACTCATGCAGAAAATTTCACAGGACGAAAAATCAAAGCCTTACGGTCAGACAATGGCGGAGAATATTGCAGCAAAGAGTTCAACCGATATCTTTCAGAGGGTGGCATCAAGCATCAATTTACCGCAGACTACACGCCTCAACAAAATGGAGTTTCTGAAAGAATGAACCGGACACTAGTTGAAATGGGACGATGCATGTTACTTCAGTCGGAGTTACCTCAATCGTTTTGGGCCGAGGCCATAGCCTGTGCAAAGTACATTAGAAATCGATGCTCGTCTAGTAGTTTTGACGGAGAGGTCCCCTACAAGGTCTGGACAGGGAAAATCCCTGGTGTGAACCATTTCCAGGTATTTGGTTGTAAAGCGTATTCTTTAGTTAAAAATAAATACAAAAGCAAATTTGATCCCAAGTCAAAGCCATATACATTCGTTGGGTACTGCGAAAACGCCAAAGCTTATAGATTATGGTGTGATAAGACTAGAAAAATTATCAAAAGTAGGGACGTTATATTCATTAATAAACATTTTGCATGCAATTTCAACTTAAAAGATACAAAAATGGAATCATTTTTCGAACCTGAAACTATTAAAGATGAATTGAAAGAAAACGGAAAGTTAGAATTAAAAACAAATGAGAATGAATATATACATAGGCATTTAGATATAGATACAGAAGCAGACACGGTATACCACGAACAAAGTCAGGATCTGAAACAGAGTGAGGAGCAGGAAAATAGAATAAAAAATATAGATGCAGTGGCTATGAGAACAAGGTCAAAGAAGAGATTGCATAGACAAATTGAAACTTCAAATAATGAGTCAGAAGATTCCGATGCTTTTACCGATGCCGTTTGCATGTTAACTTCAGATCCGCAAAATGTCAGTGATATATTGAAAGATTCCAACGCTAGGGAATGGAAGCAGGCCATGAACGAAGAACTCTCGGCACATGAGACAAATAAAACATGGACCATTGTTGATCGTCCAACGGGGGAAAATATAATAGGCAGTCGATGGGTTTTTCAAACAAAAACGAACTCTAAGGGTAATGTTTGTAGAAGGAAGGCACGGCTAGTCGCAAAAGGTTGCTGTCAGCGGACTGGCATAGACTTTAAGGAAACGTTTGCTCCAGTGGCTAGGCAATGTTCGATTCGTCTCCTGATTGCGCTTGCTGCTGAATGGGGGCTTATCTTGCATCAACTAGATGTTGTCACGGCTTATTTAAACGGAAGCATTGATGAAACATTATACATGGAAATACCTGAAATGTATTCCGAATTAACAGGGGAAAATATAAACAAAAATAAGGTTTGTCGTGTCCACAAGGCCATATATGGATTAAAACAATCGGGAAGGCAGTGGTACTTAAAGCTAAATGAACAGCTTTTAGAAATGGGAATGAAGCCTCTTGTATCTGATCCTTGTATTTACATGTTACATAAAGAATCCACCATATTAATCGTTGCTATATATGTTGATGATATTATAGTAGGATCGAACAGCATGGATGAAATCATTTTATTTAAAAACAAGATGAAATCCAAATTTCAAATGAAGGACATGGGAAAACTAAACTATTTCTTGGGTATAGAGTTTAACCAAAACGAAAATGGAGAGATAACAATGAGTCAAAACAAGTATATTACGGAGTTACTAAAACGTTTTCACATGGAAGATTCGAATCCGGTCACCACGCCTTTAGATCCAAATACTAAACTTTCAAAGAAAAAACTTAATGCTAACAAAAACTCAGATAAAGAAAAGTTAACTAATTTACCTTACCAGAACTTAATCGGCTCTTTACTTTATTTAGCAGTCACGACTAGACCAGATATCTCGTATGCAGTTAGTTTCCTAAGCCAGTTTATCCAAGAATATGACTACCCGCACTGGGCGGCAGCCAAAAGGGTGTTGCGTTATCTTAAGGGAACGATAAATTTTGGGCTGGTTTTTCGAAAAACTGGTAGGAATGTAGAAGGCTTCACGGACGCTGACTGGGCTGGAAGTACAGATGATAGAAGATCCTATACTGGGTACGTCTTTAAGCTCGGTGGAGCAGCGGTGTCATGGGAATCCAGGAAACAGAGGACGGTCGCTTTATCTAGTGCGGAAGCCGAATACATGGCTATAGCGGATTCAGTCAAAGAGGCAATGTATCTACAAAAATTCCTTAAGGAAACTCGTTTTTCAGAACAAAAGGCTGTTGTTATTTATAATGATAACCAAAGTGCTCATGCGATCGCAAAGAATCCAGTTCAACACTCACGCACGAAACACATTGACATTCGTCACCATTTTGTCAGAGATACAGTACAGAAAGGACTTATAATCCTACAACATGTTGATACACATAACATGACCGCCGATGTTCTCACCAAGGGTCTCACATCATTGAAGCACTACAAACACGTAGAGGCGCTCGGTTTATCATTTCTCATTTGAGGAGGAGTGTTAAAAACCAATTGAAGAATGTAAACTATATATGTATATGTAATGTCATAACGAAATATCTACTTTGCTGTAGTTTACTTAGCATAACTTTATTATTAAAAACATACTACGCTATGATTTGTTACTGTCATCAAATAATAAATATAAATTATTATTCCTTTTTGAACTGTCACCGAGTACGTTTCTTTAACACTGTGCAGGATGACAATGGAGAATTCTCGCTGCTCCATTAAGGTCGTTTCTACGCACTATCTATGGTCCCGTTTGTTCAAACGGAGTATGGAGGAGAAGATTTAACGAAGAACTGTACGGTTGTACAGCGACATCGGCCATCTAGAATCTTCGAATCCAGCCCGGAAGGAAGGCGCGGTAGAAGACGGCCGCATCTACGGTGGCGCACGCAGGTGGAAGGGGACCTTAACCAACTGGGCGTGCGGCGCTGGAGACAGCTGGCCAAAGACCGTGCCAGCTGGAGACGCTTGTTTGTTGAGGCTCAGGTTCACCAGGGTCTGTAGCGTCACCTAAGTAAGTAAGTAAGTAGCTGTAGCTTTTGTTATGCGGCTTTGGGATCTTTCTTAAAGAATGACTGAGTGAGTACCGGTCTAAAGCAGCCTAATTATTATTACTTATCTTAAACGTAAACAATCTAAGCTTAGAACTAGAAAAAAATGTACTAACTTACTTACTAACTTGTCGTTGTCCGTTCTATCCTCACCTATGGCTCCCTAGTTTGGTGGCCAGTCCTAATCAAAGCTTATAACGTCGACAAACTTAACAAGATCCAGAGATCAACAGGAATCGGATTAACCGGAGCCATGGGAACATGTCCATTCGAAGCGCCCAAAACCCTGCCGATGGAAGATACATAAATAAGAAGGCGGCGTGCGGCGTCATCAGACTAAAAAAAGTGAGCTACTGGTCACCCAGACCGTATGGTCCCGGCAGAATTCTGTTACTTCTGCCAACGAATTTAACCTCGCTTCCTGCGGAGTTCATCTTACTTTCTCTCGACTTCAGTAGTGTAGTGGCCTATAGGAACTCATGCTGCCAGATTAGTCATCCGGGCCCAACACCCACAGTCGTAATAGTCAAAACACCCAAGTAGAGGAAAACCCGTACCATACCCAGCACTGGCGAGTCGCAGATTCTGTACCTTTGACAAATATGTATAACACTTCCTCGACGATCTCTTAGAGATAGCCAACCACAGTTTGACCAACATAACCAGTTTTCTTAACTCCACAAGCTAGATTTAAATGAGCAGGGGATGTTCATCTCTTATGTTTCACGAGTTTTGTGGCATTAAAACGGGGCAAGTCGGGTAGCGACCTTAACCTACCTATAGGAACTGAACTAAGAAAGGTATGAGGTGGGAGGACGAGTGGCGGTGTCATAGAAACTAGAAGAGCCGAGGTAGGATATTGTGATGAATGATGAGTGAATGCCGAGAATTTGCTAAACGTAACATTCTGTAATTAGGGTCAAACTGGACGTAGTTGGTGCGAATTGAAAATCGGTGGTAATCGAAAAAACAATGCACACGTTGGGCGACGAGCTTCATGAGTGAAATCTTTTCCAGAGGGGCAGGTAAGTCGATAGTTCCAGCAAACAGTTGGCACAAACAACTATTTCACGGCGTATTTTCCGTGTTTGTAAAACGATCTTCGTAGGGTGATAACTTAACTCTAACAGACAATGGGAGATCCCTTTATGCAAAACACAAGAACCTGCCTAGCACATCTTCAATCCGTAAGTAATAACTTAAGGAAAAGGGTAACATAACAATAACAAACATAACAAATGTATATGCTATTTATACAGGAGAGGTCTGTCGTAAGTCATGTGGAGGGATTTGATAACGTAGGGTTTTATGAATTGTTTAGACCAAGTACCGAAAAGATCTAGGTCCTTTTGGAGTGCGACCAACTCAGCCGGTCAGCTGATATTGTCCCACTAATTTTCATATCGTCTGCATAGGTTGACAAATTAGAGTATTATATGATTAAGTCGACATTAATAACTCTAAGGACCAAAAGAACCGCCTTGTGGAACACTGGAAGAGGCAACAATGGATTCAGAGATTAATCCACGATTTCAGACGTGGGCTGATTTGGGGCGAGAAGCATTAATTTAGGGATAGAAGACTATTTCAATCTTAGAAGACGACAGAATTTTTCCGCATTGTAGGGAACAGGCAAAAAAGTGTAGAAAGGAGTTGAAGTAGCGAATTGATACATTTCTTAAGGAATAGGGCTAGTAGACCGTCAGGACCCAGAGAGAAGTCTCGTTCAGATGTTTTATCTTGTGATGTACCATTTTTATATTTGTGCATCCGTTCTATTTACTTATAGACAATTGTGTCGGTGATGACAATCTCATTGGTAGGAACATTTTTTTGCTTCAACCGTTTCTTCATATTTGGATACAAAAAGAAATCGCAGAGAGCCAGACTTGGTGTGTATGGCAAATTGCGGCGGGTCTGCCATTGGGTTTTTTCGGCGCAGATGTACCCAGAGACGTATACTTATCTCAATCAATTCCTGTTTTTTCTCGGTAATGATAGTTTCATATAGAAATTCCTGCAAGTTTACATTAAGAGATTCAATGTTTCGAGCACATGAGCACATGTAGTATTCGGACTGACAATTATTCCACTTCTAATTTCGGAAGCTCGACACTAAACTTATTTAGCCTACATGTGACTGCCATCATCGTTGGCTAAGTCTTCCCATATGTAGCGTCCTAGTATTTTCTTATCAGCTCGCGACTTTTCATTTTGAAAAGTAGAAAGCGAATCTCTAAGCAATACTCCTCTTTTTTTATTTTAATAAAAACTATGACAAAAACAATTGCCCGCCAAATACGTGAATAAAGAAATGATTGTACACAAAGATAACCAACACTTTCATGAACAATACAGGCATAAGTAGGAGTACGCGAGTGTCTTGAAAAAGTCGCTTCTATTTTTACTTCCAAATAATACTGGCATTCTTTAAACTTTTAATGAAGCTCGTTGAGTGTCGCATGGGCACGTCTTTTCTGGGAAAACATATTTATCTCGGAAGACAAAATTGTATATGTATATTTTCACATTCTTCTGATAGCCCGCGAGTTTTTCGCAATATATGACAAAGGTTAACATGCTCAGATAGCATTGCTATTTCTTGGTGAGATCCAGATTCACGCACTTCGAACACCTTACGGTCGACATAATAGCCTAATACTGAGAAAGCAGATTCAAACCAACGTAATTTGGCCGTCTAGAACGTGCTATCTTACGATTTTAAACCATTTATTAGTCCACCTCAATTGTAGCCTTGGAAGGCAACATTACACTTGATATTAAGGGAATATCAGACAATTTGCACGAAATAGTTACTCGAGCTTGGACTTTCTGTATGGACAATTTAAAACGCGAAATTGTTTTCAAGTCATATGTAAATGGCCAACATTGGCTTAAAAATTCTATTTAAAATGTTGTATGCCTTCCTGTTTTATAGACAATTGAACTCCTAACAGTTAAAAATCACACGATACTTAACGAAATCGCAACGTATTGAGGTTTAAAATTTAGACCTCCGAAAGCTTATACTCCATCTCAAGCGATTTACCCTAACTAAAAAAAAGCCGCGCAGAGTCTCGTCCCGACTCTGACGACCATATCCTAAATTAGGATTGAGAGCACGTTCCAAAAATTTTGAAGTTCCGTAGAGTTCAACGCAAAGAAATTGTAGATAAAATTGTCTCTTCGATTCGAACTCGTATGTCGTGTTGGTCGATCACGAGAGTCCACTAGCGTTTATACAAAATGAAATTTCTCTCTTCGATCCGAGCTCGTATGTCGTGTTGGTCGATTACGAGAGTCCACTTGATATATTTTTCTAACCAAAATTTTATTTTTGTATGCTGCATGTCGTGTCGCGAAAACATGTCGATCGCAACATTTTTGAAACGTGCTCTCAACCCTAATTTAGGATAAAAGTGTCCACCGGGAATTGTTCAACTTTAAATTTCGAGTGTTCGAAAACCTGCGGGTTGAAGTACATAAGTGCGGGAGTCATCGTTCGATGCGCATTTTTTGCAGATTTATTAATCGCGATTAGTAGTTGATTCGGAGCACCCCGCGCACTTCCGGTTGAGCAATATTTGAAAGCGGGTAAGTCGTTGGTTCGTGCGCGTCGAATTTTTTGTTCTGAATTCAATTTACGCAGGCTGAGAGAATGTCCGAGCACGCAGCTTATTGTGGGTCGTGAGTGCAAAAGTTTAGACGAAAAGGGACAGAAGGTGAACAGAACACCTCCGGGACCTACAACATCAGCAGCGATGCCGGAACATGTCGCTCATTCGACACGAAATTATGTGAAATCCGCGTAAGCCCATAAGAAAAGTTGAAAAACTCAAACACGCTGTTTTGAAAAAAAAAGAAAAAATTGTGTTCCACCCACACAAAATCCAAATCGTGCAAGGTCTAAGGTAAGTGACGATCCCTTGCGAAAAACCTTAGCAAGAACAATGCTCGAACATTTTTGAACAGCACGAACATTTGGCAACATATTGTTTAGTTAGGAAGGATATTTCATATCGACGGCTACGTGAGTAAACAGAACTTGCGTTACTGATGCTCAAATAACCCTAGAAAATGCCATCGAAAACGTTTACATTGCCCCAAAACGACGGCATGGTGTGAAATTTCAGCCCGAGGGATAATTGGCCCTTATTAGGGTTCCGTACCCAAAGGTAAAACGGAACCCTATTACTAAGACTTCGCTGTCCGTCCGTCCGTCTGTCAACAGGCTGTATCTCATATACCCTGATAGCTAGACAGTTGAAATTTTCACAGATGATGTATTTCTGTTGCCGCTACCACGACAAATACTAAATACAGAACAAAATGAATATTTAAGGGGGCTCCCATACAACAGACATGATTTTCATCCAAAAAATCCCCTTGGTTACATACTGAACTAAGGTTAGTCGACAATATCTTTTGTCTCTTTCATATTTATATATACAGATGGTACGGAACCCTTCGTGCGCGAGTCCGACTCGCACTTGGCCGTTTTTTTTAACTAACAAGAGGCCGTCACTGCCAAAGTGTATTGCCGAATGATCGACGAGCATCTATTGCCGCAACTGTAGCTGTTCCCCGGGCACAACAACAGAATGATATTTCAGCTAGACTGTGCTACACCACATACGGCTAGGATCTCGATGGAGAATCTGGGGGTTATTTTACCGAACAAATCGATCGACAAATATGGAGACATACACAAGGGTTTATAATAAAAATGCTCGAATAATTGAGGAGAGAATATTCGCTATGAGCTCTTCGCTTATGCGTTATTGCAAATGTGAAGGTCCAGCTGCAGAGTGCCTGGAAAGCAACGGGCGTTATTTAGAAGACACTTTCTTTAAAAAATAAAATTAGCGACATGACTGTATATTTTCCCAAATTTTACGGGGTGGGCCACATTCAAGTTTCTTTTTAAAAATGCAATAAAATGAACAGAATAAAATGTTTTTCATGTGTTAGGGCTTTATTAGTAAGGACAATCATTTCCATTAATTATAAAATACAATGTTGTTCAAGTGGCTGCCTTGGTTGGCCTCGCAGTAGCGCATTCTGTCACCCCAATTTTCCATGATCTTGTTGATGGTTTTGGGCTATAACTCACGGATTGGATTGCTTGGATGATACTGGCCTCCCCCACAAAAAAAGTCTAAAGAAGTCAAATCGCAGCTTCGAGGCGGCCAATTGCCATCGCCAAGACGGCTGATAACATGGTTTGGGAATTTGGTGCGCTAAGATCGATTGTGGCATGGGCTGTGCGGCGTGGCGCGCCATCCTGCATGAACCATACCCATGTCTTCAAATTTCACTAAAAAAAAAGTCGGTTAACATGGCTCTGTAACGTCAACCGTTGACCGAAAAGTTGTTCCCAGCCTCTTTTTCAAAAAAAAAAAAATGGTCCAATGCTGCCACCACTCCACCATCCGCACCAAACTGTCATTCTCTGTGGATGCACTGGCTTCCTGACAATAACGTGTGTCAATTTTGTTCGTTAACCCAGCCGCTGAGATGAAAATGCGCCTCGTCAGAAAAGATGATTTTTCGCTCAAAATCGTTGTCCAATTCAAGCTGCTCTAAGGCCCAAACTGCGAAGCGATAACGAAGCGAATGGTCGCGCGCCTTCAATTGCTGAGTCAATTAGACCTTGTAAACGAATAATCCGAGAACTTTGTGCAGAATTCTCCTCAGGCTAGTGCGTGAAATGTTGAGCTGTTGAGATCGATGGTGAGTTGATGTTCGTGAATTGAGTCTCACACTCTCGGCCACGGCAGCCAAATTCTCATCTGTGCGCACCGTACGACGACGGAGACCATGAGTGTTATCCACTAGCATACCAGTCTTACGAACTTTTTGCACAAACTTGCGTACAGCAGTCGCGATGGGTGCTTCATTTCGGCCAAAATTTCTTTTCTAAAAAGGCGCTGTTTGAGCTAACAGCACTCATTTTGGAAATAAATATTCAATATTTTCCAACGTTGTTAAGAGAAAAGCGACGCACTGGACACCCTTTTAGTTTTATAGAAGAGGTTGGTAATAATGTTGTGGAAAGGCATGTATTGTATCTCCAGCATTTTCCGTTTTCCTTAAATTCACGACCCTAACCAAACCTACATTTGTTAGCATTTAATCGAATTTAGATACCTATTTGGTAGGATAACTTCAGTATCCTGTCAATACAGTCATTATCAATACTTTTTTCATACAAATTTAAATACCTCGTTGTAAACCGGCGAAGGAAAAATCGTACTTTTTTGTTTTGAGTAAGGTTCTTTTTAGTTTTTTAGTCTGAAAAATGTATTTTCCGAACCTATAAAGAAATCGCAACTTTTAAAATGCTTTTTGTTTTGTTTTGGCATAGGGTAAATCAGATCCACATCGAACCGATTCATAGTATTTCAAGTGTTTTACTCATGCACTGCTCTTATTACAGATTAAAATAATGATGAGTGATGTGAACTTATTTGAAAGCAAAAGAAAACTAATTTTATCTTAAATAACGATAGAGCAAGAATGCATAGAACGATAGCAGTGGGTACATGTTCTCGATTAGATATGAGAAAAAAAGAAAAAAGAAAATTACTTTGCTTACGAGCATAGAATACGATTTCAAGGCATGGAACTTGGAGCTCATTCTATTTGAAAGATTTTCAAAAAAAATTCATAATACGAAAAATGCTAACAGGACACGTTATAGAGCAAAAATAACTCAAAAACAGGTACTTAATGTAGAAGCAAATTTAGACCACATAACCTGTGAACAAGATGTAGAATCTCTCGTAGCAAATTTTAGATTCTGCTGATGAGAGTATACCAAAAGTGGCGTAGCTAAGAAAGACTTTTCTTTCAAGCTTCCTTCTCATATTCTATTTTTAATAAAGGTGCATTTGCAGAAGGAATTAGCAAAGTTATATACAGGCTCCTTTTAGGGTTCCGTACCCAAAGGGTAAAACGAGACCCTATTACTAATACTTCGCTGTTCGTCCGTCCGTCTGTCACCAGGCTGTATCTCATGAACCGTGATAACTCGACAGTTGAAATGTTCACAGATGATGTATTTCTGTTGCCGCTATAACGACAAATACTAAAAACGGAATAAAATGTATATTTATGGGGCGCTCCCATACAACAGACATGATTTTCATCCAAAAAATCGCCTTGGTCATATACTGACCTATGGTTAGTCGACAATATCCCACAACCAGTAGCAAACTTCCGAGCTTTTATCCCTATTGTGTCCTTGATATATTAATCCTAGCTGCAAACCTTTTCCCTGTAATTATTGTTATTCACCTTTTCACCTCGTTGCTGTCAAGTAAGATAATTGATTTGAATTCAATGGATACTTTGATGATCAACTATCTCAGCATGAACATTTTTGATCATCAAAGTAATATGCCTATAACCTGCCTGCAACCAAGATCTGTCATTTTTTTTAATGTGATGACTGATGAGCTAACATACAAAGTCTCTTTCAATTTTATATATACAGATGGTACGGAACCCTTCGAGCGCGAGTCCGGCTCGCACTTGGCCCGTTTTTTTAAAAGATGCACTTAAATGTCTAAACAACTCGTCAAGGACAATATTGCTCGATGGCAAAATGAATCCTGGAAAGGGAAGCTTAACAACCTGGATAAAAATGCGAAACCTTCCTGGAATTTGAATCCCTAGCACAGGGGTAGATAACACCATATACAACTGGATCCAACATATGCTTAGTAATAGGAAAATAAACACTTCCCTAGGCAATGATGAAATCAGTGTGAAAGCTGCTAAGGGCTGCCCTGAAATCTATACTATACTCAGCAACAATGGCTTCTATTTCCAAGGCTACGCTGACGACATTGTGATCCCAATCAGAGGCAAATTCGAAGACATAATCTCGGAACTCCTCCAAGGGGCACTCAACCTGGTTGCGAATTGGTGCATAAAGGTTGGTCTAAATGTCAATCCAGAGAAAAGCCCTATAGCTGCCTTCACTAAAGGAAGGAGCAGGCATCAACTCGTTAAGCCCACTCTCTTTGGGGAAGCGATAAAGTTCTCAAAAGGAGTCAAATACCTAGGTGTGACACTAGAAGAAAGGCTCATTTGGAACCCCGACATCACAAAAACCATCGAGAAAGCCAGCATCTCTCTATGGACCAGCAAAAGTCTCACTGGTAAAAAATTTGGGCACCAATCCTAAAATATCTCGCTGATTATATACAACCTAGATAGAACATAAGGGCGCCGTGGCAGTTGTTAGCGTGTTGGACTCTGGCGCACGATGAGCGAGTTCGGATCCCGATAACACCAACGCCATCGAATGTTTATTTCGCGACGTTCCTCCTCGGCGGGGTACTGGCAAAACCCCCCGTAGTAAACTGGCCCTGAAAAAGCTTCTCGACTCACGCCGTTCGGAATCGGCATTAAACTGTAGGTCCCTTTCACCTGTGTGAAAATTAAATCACACACAACATGGGTGATTGAGAGAAGCTTGGCTCTGGTCCTTCATGGGCTGTAACGCCACCAAAGAAGAAGAAGATAGAACATACGCTCAATGAGATTGCAACGTGAACCTGAGTAAAACTTTGAACGAGTAGTAGGAAAGCGCGACCGACACGACACCACGTACGAAACCGAATTCAGGCTAATATGTAGACTTCGTTACGGGGCATAATCTCCTGGAAGCTAGCCTCAGATAAGGGGACTTGGTGGTCTCCTGATCAATTATCTGTTAATCAAATCGCCAGACGCTCCTCCAGCATCTTGGGTTAAAGATCCTTCCGAGGAGCTAAAGTTGACTTGGATCATTATTTAGTTGCAGCCATGATATACACTTATGCAGATATCGCAAACACTGCGGAGTCGAGTAGGATCAAAAAAATTTTAAGACGGAAATATCAAATTTCGGATCCTCAAACTCTCTCAAAAGCCGACGCAAACTACACAAACCATAGAACAGCAATGGAGACGTTGTCAAAGCGTCATCAGGGATACTGCCTCAAATCAAAACCCAAATCTAATAAATCTGCTGGAGCAGACGGCCTGCCGGTTGAGCTATTCAAAGCAGCTGGAGATGAGTGGGTTAGGAACATACACCAGCTCATCTGTAAGATATGGTCGGAAGGAAGAATCTCATTCATAATAAAAAGGGATATCCCTGTAACTGCGCCACCTATGAGGGAAAAGTCTCCTTAATATCGCGTATAAGATCTGCTACGCCGTGCTATTAACCGAGACCTTCGATGTCAAAAAAGGATTCAGACAGGGCGACGCACTGCCACGTGATTTTTTCAATATCATTCTTGAAAAAATCGTGCGGGATTCACTGGCCAATACAAGAGGCACGATCTACTTCAAGTCTGCACAATTGCTCGCATACGCCGATGACATTGACGTGATTGGAAGAGCGCAGCAAATGAATGAGCACTGAAGTAGAAGCGGCTAAAGTGGGCCGGGCCTGAGGGCAAACGAGGGCAAAACTAAATACATGCTGCCGTCGTAGAGCTCTCCATCTGAGTAGTAAAGCTCTCCATCGGAAAACTGAAGTGACCCTCCATAAAACCTTAATCATCTCGGCGCAGAAACTTGGACCTTATCAAAAATAGATAAAGAGGCCCGTAGCTGTTTCTCCGATCCCCTTTGTGTTGCCGGAGAGTGGAGGATTCTACTCTAGTACGACATCTACGGATCCAACGTTTAAGACAGCACAACTCCGGCCCAAAGAGTCTTCGACTCCAACTCCGAGGGACGACGTTGCAGAGGACGGCTGCATTTAAGGTGGAGCACACAGGTGGAAAGGGACTTTAGCCAGCTAAGCGTGAAACACTGGAAACAGATAGCAAAAGATCGTGCTAGCTGGAAAGGCTTGTTGGTTGACGCCCAGGTTCACCCCGAACTGTAGCACGGACAAGCCCAATAATTTCTTTACAAATAATTAGAAAAATCGCTATTGTATGTCATTCTGCCTTTCAACTTTTTTTTGCGTCCTACAGTAAACAAACACCAAACACAGTCTTAGGAGTTAGCTTTATGCTAAGACAAAGGGTCGGCTTATCAGCCCTTTCTAGCTTCAAACAGAATATCGCAGTAGCCTAAAAATAAAAATGGTCGAAATGCTGCCAGAAGATATGTAGATTCAACAAAGATAAACAATCAGATGGCTGGAAAAAGTAGCCGCTTCAGCAATATGTATGGTCGCTCCTTTTTTGCTGTTTGAATTGTCGGTTCCACTTTTGACAATTTTCGTGAGATTCAGGATATATGCTAAATGATGGCATTGCCATCTCACTATGGATAAAGTTATACCCGAAAAATGCTTACGTATTATTCGATGGGCGCCGTAGTTAGTGTGTTGGACTCCGACGCACGATGAACGGGTTCGGATCCCGATAACACTATCGCCATCGAATGTTTATTTCGCGGCATCCCTCCTCGGCGGTGTACTGGAAAGACCCCCGTAGTATAACTTGCTTCTCGACTCACGCCGTTCGGAATCGGCATTAAACTGTAGGACCCTTTCACCTGTGTGAAAAATAGAATCTCACACAACATGGGGGATTGAAAGAAGCTTGTCTCTGGTCTTTCATGGGCTGTAACGCCACCAAAGAAGAAGATTATTCGATAGCAAGGTCGTGGATTTGACGTCTTTAAACTACTTTTCATGGAGATAGGCCAAATCGCTCGCCCACGTCGATAAGTTAACGTCTTGTCAACGTCAATAGGAAATTGACAACTTTTTGCTTTAATAAAATTTGTATGATTTGCAGACGTTGCCCGTTCTAGATTAGTGAAAGGGTGCGATCATAAATTGAATTCAAAGTTGTCAATTCATTATTGGAAAACCCTTTATATTATATGGTTGACGAGATATTAGAAAATATGCTCGAAAATGTGACTCATATAGATCACTTTAAACGAAGCCGTGATCAACATTTACACAAAATAATTACTAATATAAAAATGGCATACATTGTCTAACCAACATAGATAAAAATTGTGCACAGTTTTGCAACTTTCTTTATTGTTTTTGACAATTGAAAACCAAACGCTTGAAAATTCGATAGTTGTTGGTCAGAAATAAGCAGATTCGGCCTAAGATGTCTAAAAATGTTGGCATGATCGGTTGAACCCTGTTCAAGACATGATGTAACTCTATTTCTTTGTCAAAAATGCAAATTCAATCCATGACAACTATGAAGAATGTATTTAGAGTAGCCCTAGGAAATGTTGATTTTTTATTTGCTAGAAACGTTAGACCATTGGACCAATAGGCGCGAAAAGGCTGCCTTCACTGCGCTTGCTTAAAGATAGCATGCATTCTTTCATTCAGGCTTACCCTTTAAGCACGCAACATCTATGTACAGAAATATCTCCATTCTACCAGAAATCATTTTGTGCAACTTTTTATTCCACATCACTCCCCCTACATGTGTAGGGTGCCGCCGCCGGCATCTGCTGCCATAAATTGCCACAAAATATTGCTTGCGTTAGATAGATTTATACGAAAAGGAAATCTTATGAATCGTTTAGCAAAACGCACACCAGAATCTGGTTGCATTCATTCATGTGACGTTCTTATTCGATAAAGTTGCATGACACATTGTGATGGTTGCACGTACCTCGAGTCGAGCGCTTTTGCTAGAGAGTGCCATGCAATTAATTGGTTTCGCTGTGGAGTTTAGGTAAGGGTTATTGGAATGTACGGGATAGAAGCATGCAAAACAATGGCGCATTTAATAGGCTGGATAAATTGAATTAGTGTCCACCTTTCTTGATTCTGAGTGGAGTAATAACTTTAGAGTCATCGGGCGATTATCACTTGTTAGAAAGAGCCTCCCTGTAACGATCTGAGATGATGGGAAATAAGACTCCGCCTCAGACGACTGAAGGTTTTTAAAATTACATCGGCGAAGAAGTGAAATACACCAGATAATATAGTTTAACGTCCTCAGTTAAGGTGATCAATAAACTTCGTTCCAGGAAAACCTTCCCTCCGTCTGACTCATGGTCTTATCATCTACAATTTCCCAGAGAAAGCTCGGAGAGCCTTCGTATTAAGCTATTGTAAAAATATTAAGTCCACCTGTCCCTTGGACTTTTTGTTATAATATACTTTTAATATGCGATAGCAAAGAAAAGTCGCATATGTCGGTGAATAATCAAAGTAAAGCTAAATGCATGACAAAGAATATTTGCTAGCTGACCTTGAAATATGACCGAATTCGCCGCTTATTGTCGGCATTAATTGACCACGTTCCTTCTACGCCTTTAGTCTGATGGAGTAATTTATGGAGTAGGCTTTAGTGAGCGGTATCAGACAATAAAACGTTTATTGTTATGGTTGCAGTTCTTCAATTGCCCCGAGGGAGGAAACCATTCTCTTCTTGTTTCAAGGGCTGTGAGTTCTAATGATAAGACGTTGACGTTAGTCGAACTTTAATCTACATAATGTCTGCACGTAAGAGGGGGTGTTGACATTTTACTCTCTTGATAATCCGCTCATGGCGTTATATGGGGATTTAGTTTGGAACCCAACTAACAAGCACTTCAGCTAACAGGTTTATCCGATGTTGTTCATCATAGAAGAAACATCTGTTCACCACTATACGCTAGAAATGAAAAAGAAGTCCAAGCAGTGAGTGAAATTCGGTGGTTCAGCACCAAAATAAGGGAATCGATCTCATCTGCCGAAAAGGTCTGGGCCAGCGTGTATTGATGTACGAATAGGGCAGAACAATTAGAGGCGAATATTACCCCAACCTCCTGACTTGTTAGTTACCTCCTCCTGTACTCCTGATTTAGCGCCGTCAAACTTCTATCCATTCTCAAATTTGAAAACGTGTGTTCCTGGGAAGGTTTCTCCCTTTAAATGAAAAAGTTGAGAGGGCTGTAAATGAATATTTCCATCGGCTTACACACTTTTACTTCAGGGAAGGAATATCAATGTTAATGTCACGTGTATTGAAGGCAAGGAAATTGCGCCAGTAGAAAAACTAAACATACTGTCCACTTCTTCCTCTTTGGAGGTGTTACAGCCCATGTAGGACCAGAGCCAAGCTTCTTTTCAACCACCCATGTTGTGTGTGATCTATTTTTTACACAGGTGAAAGGAACCTACGTCCACAAAAAAGGCGATCCTACCTCTTGCAAGAACTATGGACGTAAATATATCCCTGCTCAATGTCGCATACAAGATCCTGTCCAGCGTATTGTGTGAATGTCTAAAGTCATTTTGCACCGCACATGCACCGGATTTCTGCAAGGAGATGCACTGCGCGTGCGGCGGGTAGGCGTCAACAGGGAAGGCGCTATCTTCTACAAGTCTGTCCAGCTGCTAGGATACGCGGATGATATCGACATCATCGTGTGTTCTCGCCGTGACATTGTGGAAGCATTCACTGCGATTGAAAAACAGGCGAAACGAGTTGGCAAACGTAAATTCCACAAATGACACCACAGTGGCAACCGCTGCTCTTTCGGCTTGTCTAAACAACTGGGGTCAAAACTCCTCACTCTAAAGACCAAAGTCGTGCTTTACAAAACGCTCATACTGCCAGTCGGTCTCATCATTGCCGTGTGAATCCAGAGGACCTTTGCTGGAGATAAACCCCATGTCTTGCCAACGGCACCTTTGCATTGTCAGAAAGCTGACAAGAGAAGCTTGCTATCTAAGATAACTCACAGATACTTAGCTTCCCTGGATATCGGGATGGGAATGCCTTTTTGCACCAGCTGAGTCATGCTTCACGACATCAGTGTTGAGAGTATTAATTGATTGAGAGTATTAATTGAGTCGACAAAAAGTATGGCGACATCATCCGCATAGGCCTGGGCATAGATTCCAGAGGTATTGAGAGCATTAAGCAGAGAGTCGTCCACCAGACACCAAAACAGCGGAGACAGAACGCCGCCTTGCAGGTAGCCCCTGTTTACGCCAGCTTCGATCCACAAGACGTTTGCCATGCCGTCTGGCAAAGTTACACATGCTGTCAAAATTTGCGTTCTCAAAGCTCCCTTAATGTCGGCGAAAATGCCCAACGTGTACTCTTTCCTTTCGAACGCGCATTAAATTCTTCTAACTAAGTTTTGAAGTGCAGTCTCGCAGGATATTCCTCGCCAAAAGAGGATACATTCGAGGGGCAACTTTGCGCACATGGTTTGGGTCGTAGATGTTCGTTCACTACTCTTCAGGGGTGGTTGTCCTGGATAGGATTCGAGAGGAACTCGACTGAATTTTCGCGTTGTTTTAATTCCCAGTAAATGTTCCATGCCCTTGCGGTGTTATATTAGAACTGAACACACAGAGTATGGATTTGAAGTGACCCATACTGTGAGTGTCATTCCTTTACCAGTATTTTGACCACATATGTATATGGCAGCAATGCATTACCCTATTATGCTGCAGTATTGTCTGATTCACACAGATACATATTTAATTCTTTGACATAATCCTAGAAAAATGTATGTGAAACGATCAACAGAAAAAAACGGATGATGCGGAAGAGAGCAAGCATGTCTAAGGCGGAGCACATAGGTGAAAAGAGATTTCAAGCAACTGGGCGTTAGTATAGTCTCAAAAAAAAAAAAAAAAAACGAAGGGACGTAGGAATAGTCACTACCTATTATATAAGAGTTCACATTTTTTTTAATGAAAACAAATGGAAATATCACTTGGTCTCATAAAAAAATTGAAATAAATCCAAAATTCACTGCACTGTTGGACTATCATCTGTCTGAATCATACAAGAATAGAGCTAGAATGAGGATTTTCACAAGACTTTTTCGACAAATATTATAGATCTGCAATGCAGCACAACCTCCGAGCAACAATCCTCATTTCCAATCACATCTCGTCTTTATATTCAAATCGATAAGAGCAGCAAGGACAAATACGATACGCAGCGACATAGTTAAGATAAAGCAACCAATCTTTCATATCATATCTTCCGACCCTAGATATGCACCTACCATCTGGTACCTAGATAAAGCCTATCAAAGAAAACCGTACAAGGTAGAAAGTAATCTACTTCCAATCCTTATAAAACCTACACATGTATTCTATTGTACATGCATGCACAATGCTGTTCATGATGACGATTTCTGCCATCTAGTCCTCCCAGTCATCCCCTAATTGTAAACACCACCTTTCCAGATATAGATACGACTATAGTTTATCATATCATTATGCTCTTTCTCTCATTATCAAGCATATTATCTTAACTTATCGTTTATTTTCATTTCCTATCTGTATTACAATATTTAAAAAAAAAAATTAAATAAATAAAAGAAAACCAGAGATATTGCCGACACGAAATATATTCATTATATTCCGGATATACCCGCCCAAGGGTTAAGTAGACTGGCTCGCTTCACTCGCTGATTTGTTGTCTAAATTTACCTCATTTTTAAGGTCTAAAGTATCTACATAGATTTATTCATTAAATTTTAATTCTCATTATACTAAAAGTATTTTTCCATTTTTGTGTAAATAAACTTCAATCCGAAATTGTTATAATAAAAATGTAAAACCCAAAAAGCAAAGAATAATAATATCTGAACGAAGTGCTATTGTGTGGCTTTTGTTTGTTCTAGTTTTGTTTTTGGGGAGAAAACAAATTAATTTTTTTCCTTATTTTATCAGATAAAAAAACACAGAAAAAAAAATCCCAAAAATATATGTGAACAAAATAATGACAAAAACAAATTGGTCCGATTATCATTTCGAGTGGTGACAAGAAATAAAATATACAGTTAATTGTATCTTGGCGCAATAAAGAATATACGTATTTAACCAACCTTCCCTATCATATACCTTGCTCATACTTATGACTCTAGTACTTATGGTGACACGAGCTTCACTTGATGAAAATAATAAAACAAGAGCAAGGAAAAAATATAGGTACAAACGTATCTATGTACTATATAATGATGATAAAATGATATAAAAATATTGGTGAGGTGCGCAAGAAATTAGTTTTCTTAAGTATTACTCGGTGGTGTTTGTGCGCTGCTATTGTCGTCTGTTTGCTTTTTACTTGGATGTTTTTGGTTTTTTTCTTCGCTCTTTCCTGTGTTTTTTTTAATTTTTTTATTTTTGTGGAGAGCCTCGTTTATGAGAGGTGTAGGCATAAATGAAATATATGTTTGTGGGTACATATGAGGTTGTTGAATGGTTTATAGCGTACTTGTTTGCGTCTAATTGCTCGACTTGACGCAATAAAATACTTTAGTCAACCCTTCCGTCCAGCCATTGTCGCGTCATGCGGCCATGTGACTTAACACATTTGTCATGTTGAGACACAGTCAATATGAGCAAGATTGGATGGATGATAGCAGTATAGAAATAAATTTTGTTGAGTAATATTTGACATGTGTATCTGGCATCAAAAATCAATAGTCTCCCATCAATCCATCAATATAAAATTGCCTATCAGGCAATCGGCAATCTATTAATTGATCTAGAAAACAAATACGAAATAAAGACAAGATCTTCAGAATTGAATTTTTAGTGAAGACTTTCTTTGACTTTTGAGATATTGAAGGCAGCGAGAATGTTTTGTCACGTACATACCCTTGAGTAGATTTCGGTATCACTTGAAATCCTGCACATATTCGTCATTGTCGACGTTCAACAATATTTTCTTATCTGTTAGAAAATAGGTGTACCAGGACTTGGTACACTGCTTTGGCTCGTTCCTAAGATCTATGTATGAAGATCGGTAACAGAATACGGCTCCAATACCTTCGGGTTCCAAGCGCAGAAGGTTTGGTCGTCGCAGTTGGCTTTATGTGGCGTTTCAGCTTATGGAGCACCTAAGCGTAGCTTCTCTCAATAACACATGTTGTGTACAATTTTTTTCTCCCATAGGTGACAGGGATGGTAAAAGACTAACAAAGGCCTCATAGAAGTAGTATCTGCCGACGGGTGTGGGTCCGCTAAAAAAAGAGCGAGTAAGAGCCTCTACAGCCGAACATCTTGCAGCTCTATTAGCCATGTTAGCCAAGTCTTACTTCCACCTCCTTGTGGTACTATGTGGAAATTTCGTGACCATGGAAATTACTTACGGTAGAGGACGAATGGCAAGTGTCCACAAAACAGGATTCATGTCGCTTGAGCTATGGTCTAGCAACCGGAAAACACCACAATGCTCCCAAACAGCTACAAGCCTTGGATGGAACGGACCGATTAATGTTGACGATCCTTGCAAAAAACGAAAAAAACACAATCAACTTCGGCGCTGTACGTGGAATGTTAGGCCCCTAAACAGGCCACGTGCAGCCGAACAACTTGCGGACGCCCTAGACTGCTATAAAGCCGACATAACCGCCATCCAGGAAATGCGATGGAATGGAGTGGGTAAAAAGCGGATGAAAAAACTGCGACATCTACTATGGCGCCTGCTATAAGGAGAGATGACAACGATTGTTCGAATGCGGATTCGTTGTTCGAGGTGACATGTGAGCGAACTCCTCATAACGATCCGTATGAAGGCCAAATTTTCTAACATTAGCCTGATCTACGTCCACAACCCCACGGAAGACAAGGTAACCCACAAATCAAAGTCATCTCTTAACTGTCGCCTATCTCTAGATGAGATGGCTGAACAGTTCAACATTAAAATACTGTGAGTTCCCGGGCATAGGGATATTCCAGGAAACTGCGCGGCCGAAGAACTCGCAAAGTTAGGGTCAAGCACACTCAGCCTACCTACCCTCGGGTACAGAGAAACACCAATAAGTACCGTAAAGCACATGATAAAGCTTCAAACCATAGAGGAGAAAAACCTGGAATGAGAGCAATATCAGCCTTATCACCAAACAATTGTGGCCTAAGCTAAACTTAGGACGAGCCAGGGACCTGGTGGCAACCAAAAGGGCAACCTTAAGCGGCTGGATGGACGAGGAGGAGGAGGACTCAATACACCAGCTCCTCTGTCCCTCTCTTGCGAATCCCAGGAGGACTTACCTCGGCGCGCCCTTCTTTGACAATCTAAGTGAGCTAGCAAACCAAAAAATTGCTCAACTCCACCGCTTTTTTAGACCGACGGTTGGTTCCCAGGTAGCGGATCATGGTAACCTGATCCAGGTGGTATCACAATGGGCCGGCTTTGGCCTAAGTGTGGCTTATGCCTACCACGTCAACCTAACCTAATCTAACACGTCGGAAAGCTACTGTTGCCAGAAATTGCTTGTGCTTTTGCCGATCGCGTCTCCCTTAAGCTCTCTCATACACCTCAACTCTCCCCGTAGTCAATAGAATAATAGTGGAACGTTTGCAAACAAACCTTGAAAAGCACTGCATCTGAAATGTTGGGCATCGAGGCGGAGAAACACCTGGTTCGATGACTAGTGCAGGAGAATTCACAAAGCCGAAGAAAGGGCAACTTCCATGGCATTATGTCAAGTCAGGTGAGACAACACGACAAAAAGCCGTTGGACCTATTAGCTGATCCCTGCGATCGAGTTTTGGGGTGATTGCAATTACCACCTTACGCCATTCCTGTTAGGTCACGGGGGCTATCGAAAAAATCTTCATAGATTCGGACACGTTAGCTCGCCCTTCCGGCCAGAATGTCCAGACGAAGAAGAACACGCGGAGCATGTGCCATATTCCACGCTTTGCACGGCACGAATGGAACTGCTGATTCCGGAGTTCTTAATAAGCCGTCTGACAAACTCAGAGGAGTACGTGCAAAATAATAATAATAAGAGAATTTGAAAAGGTTGACTCGGTTGAAAAGGTTGACTCGGAGCTCATAGTATAAGTTGCTAACCAACCCTGCGAAGTAATACCTAACGGCTTTCCCGCGGTGAGTTATTGATGAGTGCAAGGAGTGCAGTAGCCCGGGCTAAAGGCATCTTTTGAAGATTAAACATCCTTTGGCGCAACCAAAAACAAAACAAAAAAACGAAAGAAAGGTTACTGCACCATTGTGGAAAACATGCCATCAAACTACAGCTACGTGCCAATGACTTCTGCCGCGGCTGCATAGATGTGGAGAAAGAGGAATCAATTCATTACCTCCTCTGCTCGTGTCCCTCTTTCGCGAATCGCAGGAGAATTTACTTCGGCGCGTCCTTCTACTACAGTTAAGGTGAGCTAGCGAATATAAAAATAGCTCAAATCCATCCCTTCATTGGAAGCACTGATTGCTTTTCAGATGGCGAATTTAGGTAGTAGGCATACGCATACGTGTGGCGTATGCCAAACACTAAAACCTAACCTAACGGGGGTGGCCGTGGTGCAGTGGTAAACGTCACCGACCGTTGAGCGGAAGGTCTGTAGTTCAAAGTCGTTCCATAACACAGCGGTTTTTTTTTTTTTTTTTAGAGTCACACACGCGCACTCAAGGCTTAGGCCTTGTAACGATGGACGATGTGCGAGCAGAAGGTAGCAGGGAGAGGGAGAGGAGCTGCCTATTGACATTGGTCTTAAATGTCTGCATATTGTACTGAGGGGGGAAGACCGAACGAGGTAGCGCGTTCCACATTCGTGTGGTTCGGTTGAAGAAATAATTTCTATATTTGACAGTACGACCGAAAACGGACTTCAAAGTGAATTCATGCGCATTCCGGGAGAGGCGTGTATCGCGGGAGAAGTTGAGAAGTGACGGAATGCAACTGGCTATTTCGTCAGACCATTTATGATGAAAGTAACGATAAAACAATGAAAGGCAGGACACGTTCCTACGATGTTCCAGCGAGTCTAGTGTTTTGGTAATGCTGGGGTCATCTATCAGTTTTATCGCGCGTTTTTGTATTCTATCTAGTAGGTGCAATGAGGTCTTAGATGCACGAGACCAAACATGAGCGTTGAACACCAACTTAGGACGAATGAAAGCCTTATAAATTGTAGCCAGATCGGTTGGTGTGAAGAATTTCTTCTATCTGTATAGGAAACCTAGGCATTTCGCGGCATTCTTAGCGACACTAAATATGTGATCATTCCAACAAAGGTTGTCACTGATGCACATACCCAGGATGGAAAGCTTTTCGGTTTCCGAGATACAAGTGCCATTCATGGATAGTGGCATTGGGTTAGTGTTACGCTTTAACGAAAGAAGACAGCATTGTGTTTTGGAAGCATTAAATTCCACTCTATTGTTTTTACCCCATTGGATGATGCTGTCGATGTCGGAATTTAATAAGCTTAACATACGCTGCCGCTCACTACTTACAGCCGAAGTGCCGGGTCGTAAAGAAGTGAACGAATATGAGAAGCTGAGGATACTGTCCTCAGCGAAGGAGTGAATTGGATTAGAAGTAACAGACAAGAGATCATTTATAAAAATGAGAAAGAGTGTCGGAGACAAAACGGATCCCGGGGGAACACCAGCATTTACAAAGTGAGTGTCAGACTTGAATCCGTCCAAGACAACTTGAATTGAACGATTCGAAAGGTAGCTTCTAATCCATAGAAGAAGAGAGTCATCGATTCCGAATGCACGCATTTTCGTCAAAAGAGCTTCATGCCAAACTCTGTCAAATGCTTTCGAAATATCAAGTGCAACTACTTTGCTCTCACCCGCCTGGTGGAGCGAATGATTCCACTTCTCGGTGAGATATACCATCAAATCACCAGTGGATCTGTTGCTGCGGAAACCGTACTGCCAGTCATTGAGGAGTTTCTGCAACTCGAGATATTTCATTAACTGACGATTTATCAGTGTTTCCATGACCTTGGAAATAAGGGACGTTAGTGCAATGGGTCGGTAATTGGAGAGAGAAGAAGATTCGCTTTTTTTGGGAATGGGCTGGACAAATGCTGTTTTCCACCTACTCGGGTAGAGCCCAGAAGAGCAGAAAAGGTGAAAAAGCTTACGCAGTAGTTTTGCCAGCGTAGAAGAACATCTCTTCAGAATTATTGGGGAAATACCATCTGGACCAGCGGATTTGAGTATGTCAAGTTCTTTAAGAACCCTTGCAACTGCACGAGTACGGAAGTGAATTTGTCCCATGGTGGAATTAACGTACTCCAGAACAGGCGATGACAAAGATGATTTGGGGAGTTTCGAGTTCGCTGCGAAGTGGGCAGCAAGCAGATTAGCTTTGTCTAAGGGGGTGACAGCTGGAATATCATTGTGAATGAGCGTGGGTATAGACGACGATACGGAGTTTTTGATGTTTTTAACGAAAGACCAAAAACGAATGAGAAGTGATCAAACATACTGATGAGGGCATAACACTCACAGTATATGGCAACTTCAGAGTGATACTCTGTGTGTGCAATTCTTATATGACACCTTAAGTTCATGGAACAGTTGCTGAGAACTACAACCAGCTTGAAAATTCGGTCGGTTCCTTTCGAATCCTATCTAGGACAACCACCCATGGAGAGTAGTGAACGAACATCTACAACACAAACCACTGCACTCCGTTTAGGTTGTGTTATAAACATTATCAGAGTATAAACTATTGAACCTGCGCGAAAACCTAACCTTCCAGAATCTGCCGTAGTGGGAAGATTTAGTATATGTTGGACTTCTCTGGCCTGAAGCCACTTTGATAAAGACCCATCAACTAATTTATAAAGACTGTAGTTGGCGCAATTAAAGGAGTCTCTTGTAGATCGAATAAACGATGCAGAAAAAAGGACTAAGAAAAGTATCGTAGGAGTAGCATTTGCCGACAGATGCTGGTACGCTAAAAAGAGCGAGTAAGAGCCTCTGCAACCGAACACCTTTCATGTCTGTTAGCCAGGTCCTAATTCCACCATTTGGAAATTACTAATGGAAGAGAACGAATGGCAAGTATTTTGCGCCACAAAAGAGGATTAATTTCAGTAGGGCTATGGTCTAGGAAACCGTAACCAGAAAACCCCACAATGACAGGCCTCGGATAAAACGGACTTAAAGTGATTAATTAATTTGTCCTACGACTAGGTGCTATATGAATGTAGAAGACGCATTAACTTATGGTCTTCTGAGAGAATGATCTCATCAAGTCGAAAGAAATCTCAACCAATTGAGTACGCTTCCCTAAAAGCCCTAAGGATCTTACCAGCTGAAACGCTTCTTTTTCTTGTTGTTAAAAGAACCCATGTTAGCTCTACTATTTCGCTTGGGCTATAATTCATTTCATAAATCATTCCCATAGTATGAACGCCGTGTAATGGAAAGATAAGTTTCAATTAACAAATGAAAGTCTATATCCTTTTGTAATATTGTTCTCATAACTTGGCTGATAAAATAGGATTTAGGACTAGAAGTCGAGACTGGAACATTGATCGTTGGTGTCTTAAGCGACCATATTTTGTAATAGTATATTTTGCTTATCAGCAGTTACATATAAATACATGAAATGCGGGTATGAAATGATTAGTTATAGGTAAGTGTTGTACGAAACTAAATTAATTTTTGTCGTCTCATCCGTCGGTATTTTTGTTATTGGATGTGACAAGGGCGGGTATACGTTAGTAAGCTCAAAGTATGTTGGAGAAAATAATGCTAAGCACCTGCAATAAAGTAAAGAGGTGGTGCCGGCAGTGTTTAATTGTATCTCATATCTGAGTGTGTATTTTGATATGTACAGAGGTTGGGGTAACTTATTAAGTTATGGCATTTCCGGTAATAGCTATTTTTTCCAGGAAATTTAATAAAATTTTTCTAAAAATGTGTACATAGTCATAACAGGGCGGTGCACTATGACTAAGTGAGTACTAGTACTTGAAATATGTGTTTTTTCAGTATGACAAATAAATGTAATTGCCTTAGGGGAAACACTAGATAGAAAGTACTTGTCCCTAAGTGACTCAATTATGGCTCATCATACGAATCGGCAGGAGAAATTCCCAAACCTAGTATCTACTGATCGTTTATTGGTTATTGAAATGATCTTTATACTACCCGGCTCTTAGATATGCTTTGTTATTTTTTATCGTTCAACCATGTTAGATAGATTTTCAAGGAATGAGAGTAAAAAAAGGAGTAACGCTGATAAGATTTAAAATATTATCTCAATAGAATATAAGATAATACGATAAGCGTCAATCTTTACTGATTGCATTATCAAAGATAAATGCACTATCTTTTGCCCAGATACATACCTTTATTATACATATATGTAACTTCAACATGATGTGTATTTACAATAGATAAATTAAATTTGAATGAATCTTATCGTTAAAGATACTCTTGGACGCTTTCGCGCGATATGCCAAGGTCGTTTGATAAAGACGATTGACGAATATTTTCATTTTCATTTTGATTATCTACGTAGTATTGCTTAGTTTCTCCCGCATAGATGATGAGCGACGTAAAAATTGTTTTGCCGACGGAAAGTTGAAAAACGATAGCTCTATGTGTTTTGCATCGTCCTTTTGTACCTTAAGGATAATCATGTTCAAATGATTGTTTGATATTTTTGCCGATGGTGAATGAAGATGAGCTATTAAATTAAGGGCTAAATTCGTATAAGACACATATAAGGAAACTGATTTTGAACGCACGAAACCAAAGTTTATTCATTGTGAATTATTATGGGTCACAGGTCACAGCCCATGCTGAAAACACTAACTTAGCACTTATAATGGGAAACAGTTAAAGATTATTAATCTGTCATAAGTGAAATTTTTCTTATACTCGTTCATATACTTACTGATAAATTAATGTCTATTGTGAATGATCAGTGATGAAATGATGATGCCGGCGAAAAATCACCTGTAAATCATTTGCTATTGTGAATGATCAGTGATAAAATGACAAAAAACCCCAGTATTTTCTTGTTATTTTAGTTATAAGCCCGATAATTTTATGATGAAATTCTATTGTGAACGTCAAAAAGAAAAATAGTTCCTGATTTCCCCAAATTAGGTTTTAGTTCAATTGAAACACACAAGATTGGGAACACCTGAGATGTTAAAGGTGTAGTTACATATTACAGTTCCTTTGTAATGAGTATCGCTATGATTTCCTACAAGTTCAGAATAATTAGCTCTAATTGTGAATGAATTATTAATGCTATGTTTCATTGAAACTCAATACAGTTTTGAAGTTTCAACAAGATGGTACTTAATATTTATTTACCCACATAATCCAATATTCAACATATTATTACATATAATCAATTCAGGTAAATCGATATTAATTTCTTATTGTGAATAACAGTGTGATTGTCTGGGGACTAGTAAAATAGGGTTTTAAATAAAATTTTTATTATTTACAGACGCTGCTCGTTCATGTACTTTATCAGGATGAAAATGTTGAGTTTAGTGAATAAACTGAAAATGACAGTTCGATGATTAAGGAAAGGGTGCGTTGACAAATTGAATTCAAAGTTGTCAAGTCCTTATTGGAAAACCCGATATTTTCTAATATCAAACATGTAATGCCAGATTTTTACATATTGGTCAATACATTTCCACGTAAAATTTAAATTGGATGGGATCATCGCAAACATTTTTGAGATCGGTTCACAATAGTTACAAAACTAAGTTGACGATCTCCTTCTTTATCAGTTTTGATCGCACATTCTCCTGTTCATGTGCTTACATTCGTTGAAAGAGTCAGATGAATCTAATATCATGGCTGCTTATTAGCCATGCATTTTGTCGATTAATACTTCACAATTGAGAGAATAATTCAATCTGACATGACTATTACCTTTTTAAAAGACAATCGAAACTTGCTTGACATAGGTATTACATAATATCATGTGAAAGAGAATAAATTGAATTTTAAGTTAAAAATAGCTTTCCATTGTGAATACTAGATAAAGGTGTGGCTGATACTATGTTACATAATTAGGTTTCATTTCACTTCATTTATTTATTTATCTATCAAGTGTACAAAACTTTCGTAGACAATAGTGTAAGTCAATAGTTAATAGTGTGAATACTCATACAGGCAAAAATATAATAAAAGTGTTCAAAATTACGTAATAGCATTCAATAAAGCAGTTTTGCATGTATTTCGAGTTTGATTAAAATCAATTACATCACCATATAAATTATAATTAAGACAAGCGGTATTAATTGGATGGAATGGAGCATAATTAGAGCTATGTTTAGAGATATATAAGAAATCATGTTGTTTGGGTCACAGGCCGCGCGAAGGTGCATACATTTTAATAGAAGAAAGGAGATCCGGACAACTAATATGTCCAACGATTATGTCCCTAGCGAACAGTGCCGAATAGTATAATCTCCGCTTGCTTAGCTCCTTAAGACTTATCAATGCACATCTGGCATGATAAGGGGGAATAACTGAATTCCAAACTATCTTGCGCAATGCAAACTTAGAGAATCTCTTTTGGATCTTCTCAATTCGGTTTGACCTATTTAAGTAGAAGGGGTTCCACACTACACAACAGTATTCCAATACTGACCGGAATAAAGTAATATACAGGGTCTTCAGTGCATTCAATGTAATCGATGTGCATCGAGAAGTCAAGTTTCTTGTCGAATATTACACCCAAATCTTTTTGCTCATTAGGTCTTTTCAGGATGCTGTTGTAAAGGGTGTAATCAAAAACAATGTCGGTAGATAACCTAGAAAAGGTCATTACCGAGCACTTGCTAATGTTAAAATGTAGTCGATTAACGTAACACCAATCAGTTAAACTAATAATGTCATGTTGTAAATCCGCAGCGTCAGAATATGTCGATATCGACTTAAAGATTTCCAGGTCATCAGCAAATAGTAAAGAGTTAGAATTCCGTATATATAAAGGTAAGTCATTTATGAATAAAAGGAAGAGGAGTGGGCCTAAGTTACTGCCTTGAGGAACTCCTGAGTAATTAACAATTACTTTGGACAGCGTAGTTCCAATAGCTTTGAATCCAGAGCAATAAGTTGGAGTGGAATCCAAGAAGACGAATTTTCGAGATCAGCACATTGTGCTGAACGCGGTCAAATGCTTTCGAGAAGTCAGTGTAGATAGTGTCGGTTTGGCAATGGCTTTCCATACTTTTGATTACATAATTGATAAATATTACTAGGTTAGTTGCCGTGGATCTACCAGTTACAAAACCATGGTTTCCAAACACTTGGCCTTATTTCGATGTCCTACGAACTATTTTTATCCGTTCCAGTGCCAAATCTATTCGAAATCAGAAATTCAGGGAAACTGATTGCCCATTGTGAATGATTTATTAATCGAAATGGTTGCAAATACGTTTAACTGTGGAAACGTGGATTAAGGACTCGATTTTTATTCGAAATATTTTTTCGTGCCAGTAATAATATGGCGTCATTCAGAAAATGCAGGCGATTGGGCATTAAGTTATTGAGATACATAGGTAGGGAGCGTCCGAGAAAGGTGTATGAATCGACTTTTTCACGATCACCTCATGTTATTCAGCACGCTGTCCTAAGTAAGTGACAATTTTCTTGTTACGTACTAGATCTAGATCAAATCAGTAAAATAGCATTTTAAGAGCATTAAAGTGATTGCAATGATTTTAAAACGTTTCCACGATTCTATTGTGTGACTCTGCCAATTGGCCAGTATTACCGCCACCTCATGAATCTAGAAATCACAGTTTTTTTTTTCTTCTAATTTTTAGGCTTAAAAAGCATTTTTAAAATCGAAATAATTTTTATCGATCGCAGCCTGACCAAACACTTGTCAAGTTCTCATTTTATCTGATCGCTGATCAGATAGTAGGTAACGAATACACGACCTCAGCTACTTGTTCCTAATCACATCGAGCGAGCCGGACCACAGTCACGTCGAATTCACAGCGTTTAAACACGGACGGCAAAAGACAATCTTACGTATACACTTGATCACTTTATCGCACTTTGGTTTATCGAAATTAAAAATCTTGTGAGCTCACAAGTGATATCTGCGATCTGATTAAATTGTAATCTAAAATGTATGGTTGTATCATACCTTGAATGCGAATTTGTAATCTGTTGCTCGTAATCGTAGCTGTAGCCGTAGCCGTAACCCCGCTGATATCGTCGCCGATGTCGTTCTCCTTCTCCTTGTTGTCACTGTTGTTGTTGTTATTGTTGTTGCAGTTGCTACTGTTGATTTCGGTGGCTGGGCCGAGTCGTTTAATCGGTGGTGCCGGGATTCCCTGTCTTTCTCCGGTAAAAATTTTTAATCGGTTATGCACTTTACTACACACAATATCTAGTTTGATATTATTATCTGTGACTGCCGCGTATACTTAAGCGATATCTTTCCGATATCAGATCTCGCTTAGTAATGATAAGAACATTCTGCATATCTTCATTCTCAGGTGAACGATGATGATGGTGTCTGGTGTACACGGTGCTGGAGAACGTTGTTCTTCGGTTAACGTTGTGTCGTTTCCTTGTATGGCGCATGCGTTGCTTCTTATTTACCACATCCGTCATTGTATTTCTTATTTCTTTTTCTGTTCCCGTCGTTTTTATCTGAACACCTTGTGATATATTGTAATGTATCTGTTCATGTGATAAGACCGCCCTATTAGAAAATCAACTCACATTCACGCGTACCGCACAAGGGACATATTCATATCAAGTCTATAGAAATATTGTATGAAATTGCGGCGGCCATATCGGTACGAATGGGACTTCCCTAGGGCTCAACGAGGAGCATGCATACCGTCAAGGATCAACAACAGCAGGGAGATTGTGATTTTATTCCCGTGTTGACTTTTTCTCATTTTTTTTTTTTTTGTTTTTTTTTTTTTAATAAATAAAACCCGACGGTGAGCGGGCTGTTTGTGTGCTCCAGAACATCCTTATCTAAGGTAAATATTTGGACTTGCCGACACACATATGTATGTACTGCAGAGTGGAATGGAGTGGAATGTGTGTTGGTTTGCCAGCGATCGGATGTGTAGTCGTTCATCGTGTTGACGCATGAACCGCAGTATAATATGCAGTATCTTACCTGACACCGAGATGTACACTCTACATGCCAAACTTAGTTTAATTTACAACGTAATAAAGACAGATACTCACACATATGACTATCATCGACTTTGGTATATAAGCTGTTGACGGGGAATATTGAACAAGCTGACAAACTGAAGTTGTGTCATGTGTTTAGACGTTTAAGCCTGGTTGATGAAGAAATCACTTTTCCCTCATACATATTGTACACCTAATATTGCAAGTGATTAATGACATAATTTATCAGCCCTGCTCGAGAACAATTGTCAACAAATTTGAAATGAAAAAATGAAAAAAGTGAACCTTGTCTTCTTGTTCTTGTTCCGATAAGATTTTAACAAGCCTTCAATCGTCTCAGTTGGTTGGTACTTTGTCAAGGCTTTTTTCATTATTTTATTTTACCACAATGTCTACATGTTTGCTGATCAATTAAAGAACTCTCTCCATGGCACATTCCCTTAGAAATTTAGTTAAGTGATTTCCTGCCATCTTGCTACAGGAGGGCCAGAGGTGGAGGATCATTGCTTTTCTTCTACTTGTAGTATGTTCCCCCTAAACCAGACTTAAAATAAATCTCATAAATGTCATTAATTAATTTTTTCTTTGTTTTACCTTTTTGTTAAACTTTCCCTTATGCTTTCGTGATGAAACCTGACTAAATAAGGTGCAAATTAAGACATTTTCTTCTTTTTCGTGGCGCTACAGGGCAGTTTGGTCTCGGGCCTCAACTAATAAACGACTCCAGCCAGCCGTCTCTAGTCACGCACACCAAGTTGGTTGAGATCCTTCTCCACTTGTGTCCGCCATTTAAGTCGAGGACGTCATCACTTTCGTTGCCCCAAGGGCTCACATTCGAAGATTCTTCGGGTCGGAGCTATGTTGTCAATAAGCTCTACATGGCCCATCCATCTTAAGCGTTGTATCCGTGGACGCTTAAGCAGGCACATGTCGCAATACAGGCCGTAGAGTTCGTAGTTGAATTTTCTCATCCAGATGCCTTAAAGCAGGACTGGGATAATCTTCTTCTTCTTAACGGGCGCTACAGTTCGGGGTGAACTTGGGCCTCAACCAACATACCCCTCCAACTAGCACGATCTTTTGCTAGCATTTTCCATTGCCGCACACCCAGTTGGCTGAGGTCCCCTTCCACTTGTGTGTGTCATCTTAAGTGCGGCCGTCCTCTGCTTCTTCGTCCCTCGAGGTTGGATTCAAAGACTCTCCGAGCTGGAGCTGTGGTGTCCATTCGCTCTACATGGCCCAGCCATCTTAGGCATTGAATCCGTAGACGCCTGACTAGAATCATGTCGCTGTACAGCCCGTAAAGTTCGTGGTTGAATCTCTTCCTCCATCCCCCGTCTGCGTTTATAGGCCCGAAAATCACGCGCAAAATCTTTCTCTCGAACCGACCAAGGACCTTCTCATCCGCTTTTGATAGTGTCCATTCTTCTGCACCGTAAAACACGACCGGGATGATAAGGATCTTATATAAAGTCAACTTTTTCGTTCGGGAGAGGGCTCTATTACTCGATTGCCTCCTGAGTCCAAAGAAACAGCGATTGGCAAGAGTGATTCTGCGTTTGATTTCGGAACTAATGTCGTTGTTCCAGGTCACTGCGGAGCTAAGGTAGACTAATTCCTTAACTACCCCGAACTTATATCTGCCAATACAAACGTTCTGGCCAAGACGTCGGTGGTGAGCGTCCTTTTTTGATGACAGCATATATTTAGTTTTGCCCTCGTTTACCGCCAAACCAATTTTCGCCGCCTCCATCTCAATAATCGCAAACGCCTCATTGACATCTCGCTGTGATCTACCTATTATGCCAATATCGTCGGCGTATGCAAGGAGTTGTGAGGATTTGAAATGAATTGTGCCTCTTGTATTGACCAGTGATTTTAGCACAGTAATTTCCAATATGATGTTGAAGAAATCACACGACAGCGCAACGCCCTGCCTAAATCCTTTTTGACATCAAAACTATCGGTAAGGTGTTCACCGGTTCGGATGGAGCAGCGAGCGTTCTGCAAAGTCATCCTGCATAGTCTGACGAGTTTAGCAGGTAAGTCAAATGTAGACAAAGCTTTGTATAGCTCGTCTCTAATAACGCTGTCATATGCGGCTTTGAAGTCGACAAATAGGTGGTGAGTGTCGACTTGGAATTCATTGGTTTTTTCTAGGATCTGCCGTAGTGTGAAGATTTGGTCGATGGTGGACTTCCCTGGCCGGAATCCGCACTGATAAGGACCTATCAGCTTATTTAAAAAAGGCTTCAGGCGTTCACACAAAACGGCGGAGAAGATTTTGTAGGCGATGTTAAGAAGACTCATTCCTCTGTGGAAGACTTATTCTTGTGGATCGGGCATACGATGCTGAGACTCCATTCCTCGGGCATGCTTTCCTCTAACCATATCTTACGGATGGGCTGGTGCATGCTCCCAACCAGGTCATCCCCAGCTGCCTTGAAGAGCTCAGCAGACAGTCCGTCTGCGCCAGCAGCTTTATTCGACTTGAGCTTCGATATGGCAATCTTAACTTCGTCGAGGTCAGGGGGACAGAATTCTCTGCGATCACCGTCGATTAGAAATGGATCATTCTGCCTGACAGCGGTATATTGAAAAAACCTTGGTATGTTCGCTTCATCTGTTGATAAAACTTTCGAACGTCACGCCTGCAGTAACACCTCTCCAAATCCTCAATCGCGCGCTTCTCGTGCTCTTTCTTCTTTCTTTTCACGAGCTGCTCTTGTTCTTTTATGCAGCGAAGCCTTATATGCACCCTGCTTCGCTGTGTGAATCCTCCTGCACTCGTCATCGAACCAGGTGTTTCTTCGTGGTGGAGCCTTGAAACCCAAAACTTCGGATACTGAGCTTTTCAGGGTTTGTTTGCAAAGGCTCCACTGCTGTTCTATTGACAGCGTGGAGGATTGAAGTGTATTGGAGAGCTTAAGGGAGACGCGGACTGTAAAGGCACGAGCGGTTTCTGGCGATAGTAGCTTTCCGACATCACAACTTTGTATTCTTACTCTACTCCGCTGCGTTCTTGATATCCGTAAGCGCATCTTGGCTACTACAAGATAGTGGTCCGAGTCGATGTTAACCCCCCGGAAAGTTCGAACATCAAGAATAGTGGAGGAATGTCTGATGTCGATCGCGATGTGATCAATCTGGTTGGTAGTCGATTGATCAAAAGACCGTCAGGTGCCTTTGTGTATATCGAGGTGCGGGAAGCGCGTACTGGCTAGAAGGAGATCTTGCCCCGTAACAAGATCAATCAGCCTGTCGGATGTGGTGTCGTGTAGGCTATGTTTGCCGATGACTCGTTCAACGATGCTTTCCTTACCGCGCTTAGCATTGAAGTCTCCTTGTACAATTTTGATGTCATAGCTGGGACATTGGGCATACGTTCTGTCTAGGAGATCGTAGAACTCATCTTTGGTGGAGTCATCCTTGTCTTCCGTGGGGGCGTGGACGCAGATCAGGCTTATGTTATAAGATTTAGCCTTGATACGGATAGGAATGAGGCGTTCGCTCACATGCCGAAAGCTTAGGACTTTTTGCCTTAGTCCACCTCGAACAACAAATCCGCATCCAAACAATCGTTGTCCTCTCTCCCTAAAACAGTCGCCTTAAATCGCAGTTTTTCATCCGCTTTATACCCGGCCCATTCCATCGCACTTCCTGGATGGCGGTTATGTCCGCTTTATAGCGGTCTAGGGCATCCGCAAGTTGTTCGGCTGCACGTGGCCTGTTTAGGGACCTAACATTCCACGTACAAAGCCGAAGATCATTGTCCTTTTTTCGTTTTATGCAAGGGTCGTCAACATAAATCCGGTCCGTTATATCCGAGGCTTGTGGTTGTTTCGGAGTTTGAGGTTTTTTTACGGTTACGGCTTACTAGGCCGCAGCCCAAGCGACTAATCCTGTTTTTTGGCGCAGGAAGCTCGCCATTCGCCCTTCCTCGTCTTCAATTTCCATAGGAAATCTCCAGATGACACCACGAGGAGGTGGGGATGGGACTTACTAACAGTGTTCGGCTACGGTGGCTCTTCTCGCTTTTTAGCAGGCCAGCATCCGTCGGATAGATACTACCCCTACGAGGCCTTTGTTAGTCCTTTGCCACCCACGCTTTTACATACGGCCTTAAAACCGACAAATATGTGGTGAGTGTCGATCTGCATTTCTTGGGTCTTTTCCAGGACTTCCCTGGTCTGAACCACACTAATATAGATCTATCAGAGTGTTGACGAACGGTTTCAGGCGTTCACACAAAACAGCAGAGAGGATTTTATATGCGATGTTAAGGAGACTGATCTCTCTGTAATTGACGGTGTCAAAGGGTTCTTTAATAGCTTTTTGACAACGCTTCCATTCTTCTTCTGCCGTTAGTGCAAGCGACGTCAAACTTTCGAAGAGTTTTTGGGAGACTCGGTTGGCAAAGTTCCTAGCGGTTGGTTGCGATCGTAGCTTTCCGATGTCAAACCTTGGTGTTCTTTCTCGCCCCCATTGTTTTTTGATATCCGTGCTCTTACCTTGGCCACATCAAGGAAATGATCCGAGTCGACGTTGGCTCTTCGGAAGGTTCGGACATTGAGAATACTGGAGGAGTGTTTGACGTCGATTGAAATGTCATCAGTCTGGTTGACGATTGATTGATCAGGGGAAGGAACCGCCAGGTCCCTTCATAGATGTTGAGATGTAGGAACCGCGTAGTCACTACAGAAAGGTTCCGCCCCTAGGCGAAGAAATCCACCAGCCTGAGTCCGTTCTCGGATGTGGTGTCACGCAAGCTTTGTTTTCCGATGACTCTGGCAAAGACTTCTTATATTCCCAGCAGTGCATTGAAGTCTCCTAGAACAATCTTGGTGTCGTAGCTGGGGCATTTATCGTATGTCCTTTCTAGGAGATCATAAAAGTCATCCTTCTGGTTGTCATCCTACTTCTCTGCCGAAACCTGGCCGCAAATCAGGCTAATGTTCCCGATTTTAGCTTTGATGCGGATCGTTATGAGGCGCTTGCTGATATATTTAAAGCTTAAGACTTTTTGCCTTAGTTTGCCTCGAACAACAAATCCACAATTGTAGCAATTGCCCTAATAGAGGTCACAGTTGTTCATCCTCTTTTGGACCGGCCTATCCCATCGCACTTCCTGGATTGCGGTAGTGTCCACTTTATAGCAGTCAAGGGCCTCCGCGAGTTCGGCTGCACGTGGTCTGTTAAGGGACCTCACGTTCCACGTGGAGAGCCGAAATTCATTGCTCATTTTTTGTTTACTGGGGTCGTCAACAGTAACTCCGTCCTTGTCTGAGGCTTGTGGTTGTCTGTGAACTATTACTTATTTACGGGGTGAGGGAGTTAGCCCTGCGCCCTTTTTCTTTTACTTTCGGTCGGATGGTCCGATCCGGTGTCGGTAACTTCGCTGAAGCTATGAGCGCCGCCGTCGGCTCTACCATGTAGGGCCCATACGCCGCCGTCTCGTTTCCACGGTCACGACCCGGCATTGGAGATCTCCTTTTGGACCTGGGCATCGAAAGATGTCCGACCAGCTTCGAAAGAGGTGTTGTCCAGATGCCTCCCACTAACCGGAATTGTCAACGCCGTAAACAGCCCATGTAGGGCCAGATCCAAGCTTCTCTCAATCACTAATGTTTCCAGCAAAATCGGATCATCCGTTTTTTGTTGAATATTAAATAACTAAAAAAGCAAACTAGTTTCTCGTCACGATTATCTCGAGAACCAAATATGATAATGACATAGGACCGGGTCCCTTTGACGCGGCGACTTTACAGCTTAACAGGCCATCATAAGTGGCCGGCAGCTCGACGGCTTAAGAGGCTACAATAATTGGTCGGCAGATCGACAGCTTACCAGGCCACCATAAGTAGCTCGACAGCTTACCAGGCACCATAGGTGACAAGCAGCTCGAGAGCTTACCAGGCCACCATAAGCGGCCGGCAGCTCGATAGCTTACAAGGTCACCATAAGCGGCCGGCACCTCGGTAGCTCGAGCGGCCATAAATAGCCGGCAGCTCGACAGCTTAAAAGGCCACCTTACTTAGTCAGCAGCTCAATAGCTTACCAGAACACCATAAGTGGCCGGCAGTTCGACAGCTTACCAGGTTACTATAGGTGGATGGCAGCTCGACAGTTTATCAGGCCACGGTAGGTGGCCGGCAGTTCGACAGCTTCCCAGGCACGATAGGTGTCCAGCAGTTCGACAGATTACCAGGCACCATAGGTGGCCGACAGATTGACAGATTATCAGGCCGCCGTAGGTGGCCCGTAGTTTGATAACTTACCATGCAACCATAGGTGACCAGCAGCTCGAGAGCTTACCAGGCACCATAGGTAGCCGGCAGCTCGACAGTTTATCAAGCCACGGTAGGTGGCCGACAGTTAGACAGATTCCCAGGCACGATAGGTGGCCGAGAGTTCGACAGAGATTACCGGGCCACCATAGGTGACAAGCAGCTCGAGAGCTTACCAGGCCACCATAAGGTGGCCGGCAAACCCAACAGCTTACCTGGCCTCCATATGTGGCCGGCAGCTTGACAGTTTACCAGGCCACCATAGGTGACCAGCAGCTCGAGAGTTTACCAGGCACCATAGGTGGCCGGCAGCTCGACAGATTCCCAGGCACCATAGATGGCCGGCAGTTCGACAGATTACCAGGCCATTATAGGTCGTCCGCAGCTCGACAGATTGCCAGACACCATAGGTCGCCGGCAGTTCGACAGATTACCAGGCACATAGGTGGTCGGCAGCGCGAGAGCTTATCAGGCAACCATAAGTGGCCCGCATCTCGATAGCTTACCAGGTCAGCATAAGTGCCCGGCAGTTCGACAGCCTACCAGGCACCATAGCTGCCGGCAGCTCGACATCTTATCAGGTCACCACAGGTAACCTCCACTTCGACTGCTTCCCAGGCAACATAGGTGGTCTTCAGTTTAACAGATTACCAGGCCACCGTATGTGTCCGGCAGTTCGACAGTTTACCAGACACCATAGGTCGCCGGCAGTTCGACAGATTACCAGGCACCACAGTTGGCCGGCAGTTCGACAGCTTACCACGCAAGATAGGTCCCCGGCAGTTCGACAGCTTACCAAACACTATAGGTGACTGGCAGCTCGAGAGCTTACCAGGCAACCATAAGTGACCCGCATCTCGATAGCTTATCAGGTCAGCATAAGTGGGCGGCAGCTCGACAGCTTACCAGGCCACCATACTTAGGCATCAGCTCGACAGCTTAACAGGCTACCATATGCGGCCGGCAGTTCGACAGCTTACCAGATCGGCATATTGACAGCTTCCCAGGCCATTTTAGGCAGCCAGCAGTTCGACAGCTTATCAGACCGCCAAAGGTGACCGGCAGTTCAACAGCTTACCAGGCACCATAGGTGGCCGGCAACTTGACAAATTACCAGGCCAGGGAGAGCACCGTGGCGCAGTGGGTAGTGTGTTGGCCTCTGACGCCGATGGCACGGGATCGAATCCCGACACAGCCATGTCATCGACAACAAAACCCCCTGTAGTAAAATTGTCATGAAAAGCTTATCGAAATTCGCCGTACGGAACCGGCAATAAACTGTAGGTCCCTTTCACCTATGGGAAAATGAAACCACACACAACATGGCTGATTGAGAGAGAAGCTCGGCTCAGGTTCTTTATGGACTGTAACGCCAACATACATACATACATTGGTGGCCGGCGGGTTGACAGATTACCAGGCCTTCATAGGTGGCCCGCAGCTCGACAGATTCCTAGGCCACCATAGGTGACCAGCAGCTCGAGAGATTACCAGGCACTACAGGTGGCCGGCAGCCTGACAGATTACCAGGCCACCATATGTGGCCGGCAGCTCGATAGCTTACCAGGCCACCTTAGGTGACTTTCAGCTCGAGAACTTACCAAGCCACCATAAGTGGCCGGCAGCTCGATAGCTTACCAGGCCACCATAAGTGGCTGGCGTTTCGATATTTACCAGGCTCCATAGGAGGCCGGCAGTTCGGCATGTTCACAGGCGCCATAGGTGGCTGGCAGCTTGACAGCTAACCAGGCACCATAGGTGACCAGCAGCTCGAGAGCTTACCAGGCCACCATAAGTGCCCCGCAGCTCGATAACTTACCAGGCACCATAGGTGGCCGGCAGTTTTGACAGATTACCAGACCACTATAGGCGGATGGCGGCTCGACAGTTTATCAGGCCACGGTAGGCGGCCGGCCATTCGAGAGGTTACCAGGCACCATACGTGGCTGGCAGCTCCAGGCACCATAGATGTCCGGCAGCTTGACAGATTACAAGGCCACCATAGGTGTCCCGCATCTCGACAGTTTGCCAGGCCACCATAGGATGTCGGCAGCTCGACAGCTTACCAGGCCGCCATATGTTACCGGCAGCTTGAGAGTTTACCAAACCACCATAAGTGGCCGGCAGCTCGACAGCTTACCAGGTCACTGTAGGCGGATGGCAGCTCCACAGCTTACCAGGTCACTGTAGGCGGATGGCAGCCCGGCAACTTACCAGGCCGCCATAGATGACTGGTAGCATGTCTGATTACCAGGCCACTATAGGTGGCCGGCAGCTCGGAGAGTTATCAATGGTGTTAGGATGATGTTTATGCCTCTCTGAAGAATAGCAGAAATGACACCATCTTTACCTGGAGTTTCGTAGGGCTTACATGAACCAAATGCCCTTTTAACTCTATCATCGCTAAAAAGTCTGCCAGAGAGGCTAATTGTCTTACTATTAGTGTTATTCTTTACGCTCGTTTGATCGCCAAAGGGCACATGTTTGGGGTGGAGTCAGGCAAGTGTACTTCAAGCAAGGTCTCCAGGGTTTCCCATATTGGCAGTAAAGGTACCGTCTGATTTGCAAAGCAGCCCGATTCCATTTGTATGCTCCTGGGACATAACAGTACTCGTATAGAGTTTGGCCGCAGTTGGTAGCGAGTCTATGTTCTCGCAATATTTCCTCCAAGATATTGCCTTAGATTTCCTCAATTCGGGATTGTGTTTCGTTAGAGCAGATCTATAATCAGTTCAACTATTAGTTCTTTTACTTACTTACTTACTTATCAGGCCAGCGATCCATGGAGGATCTGAGCCTGAGCTATAGCTGCCTTCCATCCTTGACGGTCCCGGGCACGCTGCTTCCAGTTGTCAAGACCAAGATGTCTTACATCCGCGATTACTTGGTCTTTATACCGGAGGTTCGGTCTTCTTCTTCTTCTCGAACCAGGAGGCTCGGAGTCTAAGACCCTCTTAGCTGGAGCGTCGATGTCCATGCGCTCGATGTGGCCGAGCCAGTGTAGTCGACGGATCCTTGCCTTCCGGACTACATCCACATCTTGGTACAGCTCGTAAAGTTCGCGGTTGTGTCTTCTTCTCCATTCACCTTCCTCACAGACAGGACCAAATATCCGGCGCAGAATTCTTCTTTCGAAAGAACTCAAAATCAGCTCCGCTGTCCTGCTTATCGTCCAGGTTTCGGCTCCGTACAGCAAGACTGGCAGAATGAGCGTTTTGTAAGGCATGACTTTGGTCTTTCGAGTGAGGAGTTTTGACCCCAGTTGTTTGGACAAGCCGAAGTAGCAGCGGTTGCCAAGGGCGATTCTATGCCGGATCTCCACTGTGGTGTCATTTGTGGAATTTACGTTTGCCCCGAGGTAGACAAACTCCTTAACTACCTCGAAATTGTAGCTGTCAATTGTTATATTTTGTCCCAGGTTGTGAGCGATGGATTGGTTTTTGCTTGACAGCATGTACTTCGTTGTGTCCTCATTGACCTTAAGACCAACTCGTTTCGCCTGTTCTTCAATCGCCGTGAATGCTTCCACAATGCCACGGCGAGAACACGCGATGATGTCGATATCATCCGCGTATCCTAGCAGCTGGATGGACTTGTAAAAGATAGTGCCTTCCCTGTTGACGCCTGCCCGTCGCACTATCTGCTCCAGCACCAGGTTGAAGAAGTCGCATGACAGCGCATCTCCTTGCCGAAATCCGAATTCCAGGATTTGTCGAAGTGTGAAAATTTGGTCTATAGTTGATTTGCCGGGCCGGAAGCCGCACTGGTAGCTGCCGATTAGTGCGGTGCAAAATGGCTTTAGACGTTCACACAATACGCTGGACAGGATCTTGTATGCGACATTGAGCAGGGATATACCTCTATAGTTCTTGCAAGAGGTAGGATCGCCTTTTTTGTGGATGGGGCATATAGAGCTGGTATTCCAGTCATCGTGCTTTCATCTTCCCAAATTCTGCAGATGATCTGGTGCATGCTCGCTACCAGAACATCGCCGCCAGCCTTGAAGAGCTCTGATGGCAAGCCATCTGAGCCTGCGGCCTTGTTGTTCTTCAGCTTCTGAATAGCTGTGCCGACTTCTTCGATGCTGGGTGGGAGGACTACTTCAACGGCTGGAGTTGGGATTTTCTCGGTCCCTACCACTCTCTCTTGGTCATGCTCGTTAAGCAGCTGCTGGAAGTGCTGCTTAAATACATCCACTATTCCCTGCGGGTCGGTGACAATACTACCCTCGCAGTTTCGAAGAGCCAGGGTGCCCTTTTTGAAGCCTCCTGCAAGGCCTTTGGCTTTCTTGTAAAAGGCTCGTATTTTATGTTTATCCCTAGACTCCTCGATATCCTTGAGCTGGGAGGCTGCGAAGATTCTTTTCTGTTGTCGCAGTAGTTTTTTCTCCTCCCTTCTTCTGGCTCGGTACTCTTCTTGCACTGCCCTGGTTTTCCTCTGCAGCGCCTTTTGGTACGCCTCGTCGGTTGCTGCCTTTTTCTGCTCACACTCGCCATCATACCACGGGTTTTTTGTGGGGGGTGGTAGGTATCCTAAGGTGGTTTCGGCTACTTCCTGAATGGCTGAGGGGCAATGCAGCCACATATTATTGGCATTTGAGTTCGACGTAGGCATACCGTAGAGTCTTTCGCTGGTGGTGGGCTGGTGCAGCTTTCTGACATTGGACAGTCGAGCTCTGAATCTTGCTGCTACGAGGAAGTGGTCAGAGTCGACATTTGCCCCTCTGAATGTTCGCACATCCAGGATGTTTGACGAGTGCCTTGCGTAAATGAGCACATGGTCGATTTGGTTGACGGTTCGACCGTCCGGAGATCGCCAGGTTGCGGTGTGGATTCGCTTGCGAGGGAATTTTGTGCTACTTATCACCGCATTACGAGCTGTAGCAAAGTCAGCGAGTCGGAAGCCGTTATCTGTTGTTGTATCGTGGAGGCTGTGTTTTCCGATCACTCCGCCAAGGGTGTTTTCCTTACCGATTTTGGCGTTGAAGTCCCCGAGCACGATTTTTACATCGTACTCCGGACAAGCTCCGAAGGCGTTGTCCAGGAGGTCGTAGAAGTCCTCCTTGATAGGGTCTTCAGCCTCGTCAGTAGGGGCGTGTGCACATATAAGGCTGATGTTATAAAATCTGCCTCTGATGCCTAATCATACCGTTTCCTATCCAGCGTATTTCCTGGACCGCAGTAATAGTTCTTTTGCCTCTGTTAGGTGAGATCTCACCTGTTTCCTAAGACATTCAAGCTGTGAATTTCTATCAAGGTACACACCGCCTGTGTTTATTTATCCTAGGTTTACAGCTGTGTCTACAAGATGAGATGAGTGCTTGATTGAGTTGATGAGCCGTTTCTTCGATCATCGTTAATGCAATCGTTTAAAGGAGCATTTCATCTTTAGCGGCAAGTTGAGCTTGGAAAGGAACCCAGTTTGTTCGTTTGGGCTTATATCTATGCTCTGGTTCTCAAACGTCACTAGCGATGCTAAATCTGATATGTTGGTGACCAGATAGTGAGGCCTCATTGGAGGCGTGCCAGTCACTAGTGGTGAGACTGCTATCGCAATCACTGTTACTCAGAACTATGTTCTTCGCTCGGAGCAGACCAGTCACAAATTGTGTTTGAGACTAAGGGGCTAAAGATTGTAAGGTGAAGTACTTCTTCATTACACTGCAAATACTAGTGTGTTGAACAACACGCAGCAAGTGTGTCATTTGACTCCCTTTAAGGATAAATGTGTAACTTAACACGTTAGATCTTTGGAATTTGTTTGTGTTAAAAATATAACACGTTCTATTGCGTGTCATGAATAAAAACTCTAATGACATTTTAAGTGTATTGCAGCGACATATGTATTCATTAAGAATTACCACACTTTGGGTTAATCAATCAAACAAAAGGGAAATTTTCTAACTATATGTAACCTAGCCAGAAAGTAATTTGAGGATCAGATCCATGGTGTAATGGTTAACACACTGGACTTTTGTGTGTATTGTTGGGAAATTTCCCTGTATGTGTGCTTTCGTGTTACTATACTTTAAATTGCATCAAAAATGACTACAATTAATACACATCCCTTTGGTGTGTTGCAGTAACACGCTTACCATTTACAGTGTACTTGAATTTATAAAGGTAGGGTTGTTGCCTCTATTGGAAGCGATGAGATTGCTACTCGGTTCTCGGATGAGTCCGAGGAAAATTTCGTCGCAATAGAATCGCAGACTAAAGAGTCCGTGGTACCCTTAGCATGGTGCACGTTGCCCACTCATTTTGCTCGACGGTAGGTCGGGTCCTTCGCTCGGTATGGCTTATTATTGCTACGCCGGAAGTAAGCAGTCCGATGGAAGTGATCCATCGATCTTCTTCCTATCGAAAGTTCCCCGTGTTTAGTGGGGGGCATGATCTACTGATGTATTTGGATGACCTTTAGTGGTCGTGGACCCAGGTGTGGCAATGTTCGTTGGATTGCCACTAGTTGGTGTCGCTGTTGCAACAGTAGGTGCAACTACCGCACTGCTTGTTCTAGGTTGCTTGATTTCTGCAGCTACCGGTAATACATCAGTTGATGTCTTTTGTGGTTTTTTATGGTGATCTTGACATCCCCAAAGCGGTAGAATCAGACGCAGGAGACCTTTTCCCCTTATCTGGCGTGCTTTGCATGACTCGCCAGTGTTGTGCATACAGGCCATCATTTTGGGAGTCCAGCGTCGCCAAAACTTTGGTGATGAGTAAGCCGGTACTCTTTGGAAAGTAGCCCCAAAGGATGTGAAGTTTCGGGAAGGCGTCTTCTTCCACCAGTATCAAGTTTGCTCATGCCTTTTATGACCGTGAAATTGGTCCCCATCCAATCGGCAAAAGTAGAACCAACCTGACTTATATGTCGATCCTTTAAAGTGAGGTTTGGGCGACTTATCCAGCTGTTCGATGGATGTGTAAAATACAGTCTCCTGAATTGAATCTGCGTTGCAGTAAGAGGGTTTGCGCCCAGATCCTTGGGAACGGTTTCAAGTCAAATTTTGCCAGCTACACTGCTGTAGCTCTATTAGTCGGCTTGGGGGTTACCGGTGTATTGTCGGCGGAACCATATTGTTTCAGTTCAGCACCCTTGGGGGAAGGGGCAGATTTTGCCTTTACTAGAGCCACATTTCTAGTTTTGCCCTGATTGATGGCAGCCTTAAAGCATCACTGTTTGGACGACTTTAGTTTAACAAAACCGTCAGATGGTAGAGACTTGTTCTCCACAGGGTTGGTACTTTCGTTTCCTGCCGCACATGGAAGTTCATCTGAGAGCATACTCACAGAATCCCCACCGAGTGTGGTGTCGGAATCGGAGAGTCAAGACACTTTTTTTGCTTTCCGTCCGCTTGCAATGTCGGCAAAAGATACCGACATCGCTTGTATTTGTTGAGCTGCTGAGGGCTCACAGGTCCTAGTAGGCGATGACATTTGAGAGGAATCGCTCTCTATAGAATTGTTTTGAGTAAAAAATTTGTTCCCACGGTTTCACGGGAAAGTAGGGTCACCTACAGCGGAACCCGAGACACGGCAGGAAGGGTTGAATGAAATCGAGGTTGCCGAGTATCCCAAGTTCGCATATTAGTAGCTAAGCACCCTCTTAGCCATGCATCCATTGGCGTTTGCTTATAAATTTCGAATCATCAATCGTCTCCATATCTGAAGCGCATTTGCCCCACTAGCAACGTGCCAGTAACCTAAGGATTTATAGTCATTAAAGGAAAAGTCATCTTTCTTCAGCAGAGGCGCATAGGTTGTTTTTACATAATAATTACAACATGAGTAAATGCAAAACAGCAGACGACACTTGCTTAGACGTTATCGTAAACACGATTGGAAACTAGATAAAAGGAATATTGTGTTAATAATGTGCGAGATAATAAAAGCCAATGAACTCGACTCGATTACAGGTAGCCCACTCCTACTGAGTAAAACAAACATCATACGAAGTAGAAGGTGAAAAACATGTTTAATCCGCGATTACTGATAAACTGCGTACTGATTAGAACGTATCTATTCTAGTACGCTATACCAATATCTACTTGCACGCACCAGGTGCGGTAGAATTGCGGATATGATAGCAACTGCTTACGGAAGTTTTGAGGATTTATGCGTCATCATCTCAAACAGAATCTAGCCGAAAAGTTAAAATCTAGCAGGCTGCTTAGCCCACTCACGCCCAGGAAATGCTTGGCTTATCAGCACGATATCAAATTTCCCAATATCGGCTAGTATGAACTCAAACCATTTTATTCTGTATTCATGTGTACTTTTAGTGCTTCATGCGCACCTAGCGGAAAAATCTGGAAGTGTAACTTAATTTTCCTATGGTTGCATCGGAGATTCAAACCATCTTGTATGTAATGAATCCACCACTCTTGGACCGGCACCAAACAGTCACTGTTTTTTATTTAAAGAGAAAATAGCGGGAAAACTGTTTTAAACATTTTTCGCTATAGAATACCAAAGGGGAACAATTTTTATAGAAAAGCTTTATCAAGTTCGAGGCCAAGGCATAGGATCGTAAATGACTAACAAAGGTCTTTTTCGGGTAGCATTTTTCCGGCGAACCTTGATCCACTAAAGAGCGGGAAGAGCATCCGCAAGAGAACACCTTGCGGCACAGGAAGTAGTCAACAAACAGAAGCTCAAATGGGCGGTAAATAACTGCTTTTCATACAAATCTGCATATCCGGATGGAGTCTACCCGCTAGGGATGTAAAGTGCTTATGGCATTCTCGAACCGTGGCATTTGGTACTGTTCTTTTCGACATCGCAGCATTCCAATTGTAAGGGGAAATCAGTAGATACAGCTCTACACACCATAGACTTTGAGTAATCACTTTCCAACAAAGAATTCACAATGATGATTGTCTTCCTTGGCTTTCAACAACATTAAACCACTAGTTATCACCAGTGCACTAAGCTAGTTATCACCGTGGTCGTTAGGCCTATACTGATGTACGGCTGCTTAGTATGGTCGACGGCACTGTGTAGATCTAGTTATGTCAAACTTCTAAGCAGGGTACAAACGATGGCATACATCGCTATAACCGAGGCACTGCGAACAACGCTCACTGCAGCCCTTGAAACGCGGCGTCGCCTTGATACATACATGCAACTACGCGAGACAGACCTGGCCTAAGTACTGTCATCGTAGAACCACTTACTTACTTACTTACTTAACGGGCGCTACAGTTCGGGGTGAACCTGGGCCTCAACCAACATGCCTCTCCACCTAGCACGATCTTTCGCTAGTCTTTTCCAATGCCGCACGCCCAGTTGGTTGAGGTCCCCTTCCACCTGTGCGCGCCACCTTAGGTGCGGCCGTCCTCTATTTCTTCGTCCCTCGGGGTTGGATTCAAAGACTCTACGGGCTGGAGCTGTGGTGTCCATTCGCTCTACATGGCCTAGCCATCTTAGGCGTTGGATCCGTAGACGCCTGACCAGACTCATGTCGCTGTACAACCCGTACAGTTCGTGATCGAATCATCTCCTCCAACCCTCCTCTGTGTTTATGGGACCGAAAATCGAACGCAGAATCTTTCTCTCGAAACGACCAAGGATTTCCTCATCCGCTTTAGATAAAGTCCATGCTTCTGCGCCGTATAACAGGACCTGGATAATTAAGGTCTTATATAAGGTCAACTTGGTCGTACGAGAGAGGGCTCTACTTCTCAGTTGCCTCTTGAGCCCAAAGAAGCAGCGGTTGGCAAGAGTAATTCTGCGCTTGATTTCGAAACTGGTGTCGTTGTTCCAAGTCACCGCGGAGCCGAGGTATATGAAGTCCTTAACTACCTCGAACTTATATCTGCCAATATGCACGTTCTGTCCAAGACGTCGGTGGTAAATGTCCTTTTTCGATGACAGCAGATATTTAGTCTTGCCCTCATTAACTGCCAAACCAATTTTTGCCGCCTCCATCTCAATACTCGCAAACGCCTCATTGACATCTCGCTGCGATCTACCTATTATGTCAATGTCGTCGGCGTATGCAAGGAGTTGCGAGGATTTGAAGAAGATTGTGCCTCTTGTATTGGCCTGTGATTTTTGCACAATCATTTCCAATACGATGTTGAAGAAATCACACGACAGCGCATCGCCCTGCCTAAATCCTTTTTTGACATCAAAACTATCGGTAAGGTGCTCACCGATTCGGATGGAGCAGCGAGCATTTTCCAAGGTCATCCTGCATAGTCTGACGAGCTTCGCAGGGATGTCAAAAGTAAACATGGCGTTATATAGCTCGTCTCTAATTACGCTGTCGTATGCGGCCTTGAAGTCGACGAATAGATGGTGCGTATCGACTTGAAACTCATTGGTTTTCTCCAGGATCTGCCGTAGTGTGAAGATTTGATCGATGGTGGACTTCCCTGGCCTGAAGCCACACTGATAAGGACCTATTAGCTTGTTTACGAATGGCTTCAGGCGTTCACACAAAACGGCAGCGAAGATCTTGTATGCGACATTAAGGAGACTTATTCCTCTATAGTTGGCGCAGTCAAAGGGGTCTCCTTTTTTGTGGATCGGGCAAACAATGCTGAGACTCCATTCCTCGGGCATGCTTTCCTCTGACCATATCTTACAGATGAGCCGGTGCATGCTCCTAACCAGCTCACCCCCAGCCGCTTTGAAGAGCCCAGCAGACAGTCCATCTGCGCCAGCAGCTTTATTCGACTTGAGTTTCGACATGGCAGTCTCAACTTCGTCGAGGTCAGGGAGACGGAATTCTCTGCGATCTTCGTCGTTAAAAAATGGATCATTCTGCCTGACGGCGGTATGTTAGTTGTCATCGCCGTTATACAGTCTGCAGAAGTGGTTTTTCCAAATTCTCAGCATCGACTGCGATTCTACTACTAGGTGTCCGTTCTCATCCTTACAGGCCTCCGTTCGGGCTTTATAGCCTTGAGACATTCGTTTTATCCGCTGATAAAATCTTCGAACGTCGTGCCTGCAATAGCACCTCTCCAAGTTTTCAATCGCCCGCTTCTCGTGCTCTTTCTTTTTTCTCTTGAGAAGCTTATGTTCCTCCCTTCTCTTAAGCTCGTAGAGCTCACGAGCCGCTCTTGTTTTTTTGTGTAGTGAGGCTTTGTATGCCTCCTGCTTTTCCGCATGAATCCTTCTACACTCGTCATCGAACCAGGTGTTTCGTCGTGGTGGAGCTTTAAGGCCCAGCACTTCCGTTGCTGTGCTCTTCAGGGCTTGTTTGCACAGGCTCCATTGTTGCTCTACTGACTGAGTGGAGGATTGCGGTGTATCGGAGAGCTTAAGGGAGACGCGGTTGGCAAAAGCACTGGCGATCTCCGGCGATAGTAGCTTTCCGACGTCATAGCTTGGTGTTCTAACTCTACTCCGCGGTGTTCGTGTTATGCGCTGACGTATCTTGGCTACTACAAGATAGTGGTCTGAATCGATGTTCGCTCCTCGGAAAGTGCGAACATCAAGGATAGTGGAGGAGTGTCTGACGTCAATCGCGATGTGGTCAATCTGGTTGGTGACTGATTGATCTGGCGACCGCCAGGTGCCTTTGTGTATATCGAGGTGGGAAAATCGTGTGCTGGCTACAAGAAGATTTCGCCCCGTGGCAAGGTCGATCAGCCTATGTCCGTTATCGGATGTGGTGTCATGTAGGCTGTGTTTGCCGATGACCCGCTCAAAGATGCTTTATTTACCCAGCTTAGCGTTAAAATCTCCTAGTATGATTTTGGTATCATAGCTAGGGCATTTGGTATATGTTCTGTCTAGGAGATCAAAGAAATCATCCTTGATTGAGTCATCCTTGTCTTCCGTGGGGGCATGGACGCATATGAGGCTGATGTTACAGAAATTTGCCTTGATGCGGATCGTTATGAGGCGTTCACTCACATACTGGAAACTTAGGACTTTATGTCTTAGTCCACCTCTAACAACAAATCCGCATCCAAATAGTCTCTGTCCTCTCTCCCTATAGCAGTCACCGTAGTAAATGTCGCAGTTTTTCATCCGCCTTTTACCCGGTCCATTCCATCGCATTTCCTGGATGGCGGTTATGTCCGCTTTATAGCGGTCTAGGGCGTCCGCAAGTTGTTCGGCCGCACGTGGTCTGTTTAGGGACCTAACATTCCACGTACAGAACCGAAGGTCCTTGTTTGGTTTTTGTTTTCTTAAAGGGTCGTCAACATAGATCCGTTCAGTTTGATTATCCGAGGCTGTTTTTTGTTTCTGAGCAATTAATGGTTTTACGGTTATGGTTCGCTAGACCATAGCCCAACCGACGCTAATCCTGTTTGGTGGCGCAGGATACTCGCCATTCGGCCTCTTCCGTCAGTAATTCCCTTTTAAGGAAATTTCCAGATGGCACCACGAGGAGGTGGAAGTAGGACCTGACTAGCAGAGCTGCAAGATGTTCGGCTGCAGAGGCTCTTACTCGCTTTTTGTCGGGCCAGCATCCGTCGGCAGATGCTACCCCTGCGAGGCCTTTGCTAGTCCTTCACCATCCATCGTAGAACTAGCTAGCTTGCTAAAAATACGCAGGCAATGTACAAGCAGCCTAATTGAAGTACTAAGCGCTTTAGAAAAAACATGTTGCTAAATTAGGACTGCCATATAACGACTATTGCAGTAGGTGTCATGATGAGGAAGAGGAAGAATCTCCATCCCATTTTCCATGCCATTGCCCTGCCCTAGGCTCCTCAAGAAGACGATTTCTGGGAGAATACTTCTTTGATGAACTGGCGGATTTATCCCCCATTTGCTGCTTTATGCAAAGCATAGGAGTTATAGGAGTAAAGGTGACCAAGCCGACTCAAGTGGTAGCACAATGGACCCATCGTGGTCTAAGTGATCTCCACCGCTTTACGGAAGGAAGCCACCTAACCAACCAACCAGTAAGTCCTAGTAAGTGAGAAAGTGCGATAGAATGAACTTGATTAAACTCGGACGAACAACAGTGACATACAATAACACAAACTGCTAAAAATAGAACAAACAATGCCCTTTTGGATAAGGGCTTGTTGTTCAAGGTAGGTTTAGGCAAGAACTCTTAAGCATGTGAGCGACGACCTCATAACGACCTGATTCAAAACTCCTTTTGTGAACATCAGTAGAATATGCGTTCATGGTTCCATAGAAAAAAAGGAAAGCTTCTCGACTCCCGCCGTTCGGAATCGGCATTAAACTCTGTAGGTCCCTTTCACCTGTGTGAAAAATTAATCACACACAACATGGATGATTGAGAGAAGCTTGGCTCTGGTCCTTCATGGGCTGTAACGCCACCAAAGAAGAAGAAGTTCGAGCATGCCACGATCGGCGCCAGATGCTGCTACAATATGTTGGACGGAACAAGGAGCCTTATTGGATATGTATACAACGGATACTCCAAAGTCGTGTAAGGCAAAATTGAATGTGGGGAAGGTAAAGTTGGAATAGGCCACCAGTAAATTTGGTCGACTACGTCTCCCTCAGGCTTTCCTAAGATTCTGCGCAATGTACAAAAGCCAGTGATATATAAGTACATATGTGGTTCAAGCACTATGAGAGATGCCGCCGTGATATTTTTGGTTTCAAGGCACGAACTTTTTGCAGAAAAAGAAAGAGCAGTAATAGCACGAGATCGTTCGATTCACTCGATTTTCGGTCGTTTATTCTGCGATAAGTTTGGACGCATTATACTGTTTAAAAAAAGTAAATTCCTGGCAAAATTTAAACGAAATGCCAGCATATTGGCTAATTTGAATTGATACAACAGAATCATGCTGTAAGTTACATGTTGGATCCGTAGACGCCGTACTAGACCAATGACTCTGTACAGCCCGTATAGTTCGTCATTGTATCTTCTGCTCCACACTTCTTTTATACAAAGGGGACCATAGACTGAACGAAGAATTTTCCTCTCGTTAAAGTCTATGGCTCCTGCGCCATAGAGGAGAACCGGGATGATTGAGCGCAACCTTGGTCTTTCGAGAGAGGACTCTACTTCTCAATTGCCTCTTGAGCCCAAAGAAGCAACGAGTGGTAAGAGTAATTCTGCGTTTGATCTCAGCGGTGTTGTTGTCGCTGGTCACGAGTGAGCCAAGGTAGACGAAGCCCTTGGACACTTCGAATCTGTAGCTGCCATTTGTGACGTTCTGGCAGAGACGTCGCGTCGGTGTTGGCATCTTTTTGGTTGACAGTATGTATTTCGTTTTACCCTCATTAACCTTTCGAATGCTTCATTGACGTCCCGCTGTGTTCGTCCAATTACGTCAACTTCATCTGTGGACGCAAGTAGTTGCGCAGACTTGAGATAGATCGTACCTCTTGTGTTGGCCAGTGAATCTCGTATGATCTTTTCAAGTCCGATGTTGAAAAAATTATATGGCAGCGCGTCACCTTGTCTACATCCTTTTTTGATACCATAGGTCTCGATTAATACACTACCGACCTTAATGGAGCAGCGGAATTCTCTTTACCTGGCTTGAAACCACACTGATACGAACCTATCACCCCTACAGGCTTCCGCTCTGTCTTTATAGCCCTGGCATGTTCGTTTTACTTTTTCGTAAAACTTGCGAGCGTTATTCCTGCAGTAGCATTTCTCTATCTCCTCGGTTTCACACTTTCCATGCTCTCTTTTATTTTTTTTCCTTAAAAGCGTGTGAGAGCGCCGTGGCGCAGCAGGTAGTGTGTTGGCCTCTGACGCCAATGACACGGGATCGAATCCCGACAACGGCTATCTCATCGAACGTGTTTTTCACGGTGCTTCTTCTCAGCGGGGTACTGACAAGACCCCGTTTGGTATAATTGTCAAGAAAAGCTTCTCGAATCTCGCCGTTCGGAACCGGCAATAAACTCTAGGTCCCTTTCACCTATGGGAAAATAAAATCTCACACAACATCGGTGATTGAGAGAAGTTCGACTTTGGTCCTTCATGGACTGAATCGCCGCCAAAGAAAGGAGAGCAGAGTAAAAAAGCTGATCGCGTTTAACATGGCAAACGCCAACTTGACTTCTGTCCGTGCTCAGTTCAAGTTGACACACAGCCTTCTCGTGGCCTCCCATCGATAGCTGCTTGGCACCCACCAGGTAGTGAACTAATGTGTGCAGCGACCCGACTCCATTTTTCCTGAGGAAAAGGGAACCTGGCTCTCCAGGTTGGGGGTTGTACTACCCCTAAGCACATCCCTATCAGGGAAAAAATGAAGTGTAACGTAGCAATTACAAGCCTCGGATACGGACGGATACAAAGCTGACGACCCCTGTAACCGATTAAATGACTTGCGAGTCTGCACCTGGAGGTCCCTTAAAATACCGAGTGCAGGATACCTGTTGGAGAAAACTCTCAACTGCTATAAGGCAGATTTAACCGCACTCCAAGAAGTGCGATGGGATGGACAAGGCAAAAGACGGATGAAAAACTGTGACATCTACTACGGAAACTGCTACAAGGAAAACAAACCGGGCCTATTCGGGTGCGGATTCGTTATTAGAGGAAGACTCCAACAAAACGTCGTAAGCTTCCAAGATATAAGCGAACGCCTCATAACAATCTGCATCAAAGCTAAATTTGGAAACATTAGCTTAATATGCGCTCACGCCCCAACGGAAGAAAAGGACGATCGACTCAAAGAAGAATTCTACGATCTCCTAGACAGAACCTATGCCCAATGTCCCAACTACGACACAAAAATAATTCTAGGAAATTTTAATGCAAAACTGGGCAAAGAGGACATATTTGAGTCGATCATAGGAAAGCATAGCCTTCATAACATCGATTTCCTAACGGGGCGCAATCCCCCTGTAGCAAGCACGCGATTCCCCCACCTCAACATCCACAAAGGTACCTGGCGGTCTTTTGATCAATCGACCACCAATCAGATTGATCACATTGCGATTGACGCCAGACACTCCTCCAGTATTCTCGACGTACCAACCTTCCGAGGGGCCAACATCGACTCGGACCACTACCTTGTTTTAGCCAAGGTACGAATGAGAATATCAAGAATGCTTAGGAATCGAGTAGGACAACGTAAGTTTGACGTCGGAAAGCTACAATCGCAAGAGACTGCCAGAATCTTTGCCGATCGTGTCTCCTCCAAGCTCTCTTAAAATCCGCCCACAGCAGCACAAACAATAGAGCAGGAATGGGCGCATTTCCAGAGCGCCGTCAGAGACACTGCCTCATAGGTGTTGGATTTCAAACCGCCACCACCTAGAAACCCCTGTTTCGATGAACAATTGGAGCAAGCCCATGAGGCAAAACAAGAGGCATATAGAGCCATGCTGCATCGACGGACATGAGCTGCTCGCGAAATCTATGAGCAGAAGAGAAGAGAGGAACACACGCTTTTCAGAAAAAAGAAGAGAGAGCACGGAAAGCGTGAGATCGAGGAGATGGAGAGATGCTTCTGCAGGAATAACGCCCGGAAGTTTTGCAATAAGGTAAAACGAACATGCCATGGCTACAAAGCCAGAGCGGCGGCCTGCAGGGATGAAAATGGAGAACTGGTAGTAGAATCACAGTCGATGCTGAGGATTTGGAAAGACCAGTTCTGCAGACTGTATAACGGCGATGACAGAAAGATACCGCTGTCAGGCAGAACGATCCGTTCGTAATGGACGACGATGTAAGAGAATTCCGTGCAACCAACCTAGACGAAGTCAAAATAGCGATATCGAGACTTAAGTCTAATAAGGCCGCGGGCGCAGACGGCCTGTCTGCTGGGCTTCTTAAGGCGGCTGGAGATGAACTGGTAATGTGCATGCACCATCTCATTAGCAAGGTATGGTCGGAGGAAAGTATGCCCGACGAATGGAATCTCAGCATCGTTTGCCCGGTCCATAAGAAAGGAGACCCTATAACTGCGCCAACTAAAGAGGAATAAGTCTCCTTAACATCGCATATAGGATCTTCTCTGCCGTATTGTGTGAACACCTGAAACCGTTTGTGGTTAACCTGATCGGCTCTCATCCGTGTGGTTTCAGGACAGGTAAATCCACAATAGGCCAAATATTTACGCTACGGCAGATCCTGGAGAATACCCAGGAATACCAAACCGACACTCAACACCTCTTCGTCGATTTTGAGGCTGCATATGACAGGGTGTATAGAGATGAGCTATACAAAGCCATGTCTAGTCTTAACATCCCTGCCAAACTCGTCCAACTGTGCAGGATGACAATGGAGAATTCTCACTGCTCCATTAAGGTCGATAATGAGCAGACCGAGATGTTAAGAAAAGGATTTGGGCAAGGTGACGCGCTGTCATGCACCTTTTTCAACATCGTCCTTGAAAAGGTCGTGCAAGAGTCACTGGCCAACACAAGAGGTACTTTGTATTTTAAGTCTACGCAACTGCTTGCGTACGCCGACGACATTGACGTGGTTGGACGGTCACAGCGAGACGTCAATGAGGCCTTTGTAAGCATTGAGATAGAAGCGGCTAAGATGGGTCTCAAGGTTAATGAGGGTAAAACCAAATATCTTCTTTCATCTAAAAGAGACGGTCAATACCGACGTATTGGAAAGAACTACACCATGGGCGGATATAACTTTGAAGTGGTCAAAGGATTCGTCTACCTTGGCTCACTGATGACCGGCGACAACAATACCAGCGCTGAGATAAAACGCAAAATCGCTCTTGCCAGCCGCTGTTGCTTTGGGCTCAAGAGGCAATTGAGAAGTAGAGTCCTCTCTCGGTAAACCAAGGTGACACTATATAAGACCTTGATTATCCCAGTCCTGCTTTACGGCGCAGAGGCTTGGACCTTAACAAAAGCGGATGGAGATGTCCTTGGTCGTTTCGAGATGAAAATTTGGCGCACTATCTACGGTCCCGTTTGTTCAAACGGTGTATGGAGGAGAAGATTTAACGAAGAACTGTACGGGTTGTACAGCGACATCGGCATGGTACGAAGTCTACGGATACAGCGTCTAAGGGGGCCAGGCCATGTAGAGCGCATGGAAAATACAGCTCCGACCCGTAGAGCTTTCGAATCCACCCCGGAAGGAAGGCGTGGTAGAGGGCAGAAGCATCTACCGTGGCGCACGCAGATGGAAGGGGACCTTAACCAACTGGGCGTGTGGCGGCGTTGGAAACAGCTGGCCAACGTGCAGTTGGAGACGCTTGTTGGTTGAGGCCCAAGTTCACCACGGACTGTAGCGTGACCTAAGTAAGTAAGTAAGTATATACTGTGAGTGTTATGTTCATCAGTATTTTGATCACTTCCCCTTCACAATAGCTGTGTTGCATAATTTTTCCGTATAGGAATTATATTCCTGACTATGGACAAACTTTGAACTACAGTTGGCTGTTTGTTCGTGCTCAAGAGGCAATTGAGTAGTGGAGCCCTCTCTCGGAAAACTAAGGTGACCTCTATAAAACCTTAATCATCCCGGTCCTCCTCTAAGGCACAGAGGCTTGGACCTTATCAAAAATGGATAAAGGGGCCCTTGGTCGTTTCGAGAGGAAAATTCTGCGTAGAATATTCGGTGCCGTTCGTTTTGACGGAGAGTGGAGGAGAAGATTCAATCACGAATTGTACGGGCTGTACAGCGACATTGGCCTAGTACGACGTCTACGGATCTGACGTCTTAGATAGTTAGGCCATGTAGAGCGAATGGACAGCACAGCTCCGGCCCGAAGAGTCTTCGACTCCATCCCGGAAGGGCGACCTTGCAGAGGACGACCGCATCTAAGTTGGCGTCCACAGGTGGAAAGGGACCTTAACCAACTGGGCGTGCGACACTGGAAACAGTTAGCAAAAGATCGTGCTAGCTAGAAAGACTTGATGATTGAGGCCTAGGTTCATCCCGAACTCTAGCGCCACCTAAGTGCTAGCTAGAAAGACTTGATGATTGAGGCCTAGGTTGAGGCCTAAGTAAGTGATCGATCAACTAAACAGAAGGTCCCAACAGAGCGAGAGCGACAAGTTTAAATAAAGTCCATTTATTTCAAAATATTTTATAAACGACTATGGATACATCGAGAGGAAATAATTCGAGTTTTGTTTTTTTATTGTCTTTGTTCGTTCTTCTACCTACTAAATACTTTTAAGAAAAAGAAACTAGATACAAAAAGAGAAAAGGTAATTGCTTTTACAACAGATACATTTCTTGCTTGTTATCAACTGTAAAACTAAAATAGAAAGTATCTATTTAACTCAGTATTTTGCTTATCACTTATTATAAACAAAACAATATGTTTAGGCGCCACGATCATACACGTGACGCATAGGGCTTACGAACTAGATTGATCTTTGTCATTTTTCGCTGTATCTTTTTTGTAATTCTTTATCTCCTTCCTTAGAGGAATCAATCAATTGCATAGATATTTACACAAAAGTAAAATATAAAAATAAAAAATATTTAATAACGAAACGAAATAGAAAAGTAAATAATATCGTCGTGGAGAATGAGCGGCATTGAGATTGCTATTCCATCTTAACGACAGTCGAACGTTCGAGTTGCCGTTCGAGTTTCCGCTCAAGATCGTTGAATGCGTTCAGTTGATTTTGAAATATCTGTTGATGTTGGTGTTGACGTTGACGCATGTCGTAGTTGTCTTCGATGGACGATCGACGACTCATGATGATTTGATTTGAGGATTGGTGGTGATGATGCTGTTGTTGTTGATTATGCGCATGTTGGTGGTGGAGATTTTCGATTTTGATGGCATCATGCTCGACGCCGCCGGTCAGTTGGTCATAGAAGTAGTTGGGCGAATGCGATGGAGAGTAGGCGTGATGTTGTTGTTCGGTTGGCGACGGTGACATGTCAAACATTTGATGTGTGGATGACATGAGGTGTTGTTGCTGTTGTTGTTGCGGCTCCTGATGGATGGCTAGATACTTTTGCATGTATTTCAAATTTGGAGTGATGAGATTGTTGTTATTTTGACTGCTGGTGTTGTTGTTGTTGTTTGTAGAGGAGGTTAGGGAGGTTGGCGATGAGCCGTTGAGCATCGTAGAAGAGTTATAATGCAGTGGCGACATGTTGTCATGCTGATTGATGGGAGACGATGGGGTTCCGGGCGTGACGACTTGATGATGTGACGATGCTGATGATGTTGTCGGCGTATGAGGTGGTGGCGTTATTGTGGTTGGACTACTGGTATTCGAGTGATTCAAGGTGCTGGTGTGTTGAATCGATGATGTTAAAGATTTTAGTTCTATGAACAAAAAGCGGTAGAAGTGAGATTGATTTTTTTTTATTAATTTTCGCAGTGTGGCTAATGACTTACCATTAGTGCTTTCTTGGATGGTGGTTATGTTATTTGAGTTCTTGTTGCTATTTGCTGTAGAAGAGGATTTGTCTGCATTTTTGCTTCCCTTTGGCTTACGTTTTCTCGTCTGAAAGTAGAGTAAATATGGTAGATTTAGATAATGGTATATTACCCAAAGTGATTTGCATGATAATTACCTGAATAGTGTCTTTCTTCATGGTTTGGGGACGTTTAACGCCATGCAATTTGAAGTATAGGCCGCAAGCGTTGCAAACTGGTTCACCGTTTGGATTGCGTCGCCACAGAGACGTTTGACTGGTATGACAATTCGAACAGGAGAGTCCCGACCGGCGTGATGCACTCTGTACAAGTAAAAAAATGTGTTGAATGAGGTTCGAAATAACGTGTTTCTTTTTTTTTTTTTGTTACTTAAGGTTATCTAAATGCTTTAAAGTGATCTGACGGCTTTCGAAAAGGCAATAGTCCTTGAGATGTTTAGCCAAAAAAAAAAAAACCAAAAACCCCAAGTTTTTAGTTCTAGTCAAATCGTCAATTCGCATTTCAATAAACTTAAGTAACAATCAGGTATGCATGCATGTTGACTATTTGTGTAAGAACAAAATTTTTGAAATATCTTCAATGGAAAGCAATTTCTTTATAGTTATATACGAAATGATAGTAATTAACAAAAAAAAAAAAAAAAAAAAAAAGAATGGAAGAATATGCAAACCTACCAGTCGACGATTCGATTTTGTTTCCTCTGCTGACCTACTCGGCAATGGATTACACTGATAGTAGCTCTTATAGAAATCCCCGCCTTGTTCAGCCACTGGAATAATATTATTAAATTGTTTTCAATAATTTAATAATTTTCTTTCTTCGTTTTTTTATTTTTTTCAATTATTTTTAATTTGTTCTCTCTCAAATTAATATAAGAAGCAAAGGAAGAAAAATAAGGTAAATTGTAGTTGAACCCTACTAAGGACTCGTCTAAAGAGCATCAGATCGAGTTTTGTTTGTTTTTTCCTTTCTTAATTTTTTTTTTAATTTATAATAAATTCAATTAATCAATGCGTTGGCCCCTGGGAAACGATAAACAGAACGACGGATTTCTATAAGATTTACTTTAGATTTACTCACTTATTTACTTTTTATTTATTTTATATTATTTTTTTATGCAAATTTCGTATTTCAAAAATTTTGTTCATTCATCAAATGTACTTTCGAGTGGGAAAAATAAAATTGTTTAAAATGGAGGAAAGAGATAAATTACCAATCTTCGAGGCTGTTTAACTAAAGGTCGATTCATTCCGTTCATTTTATGATAGAGACCGCAGGCATTGCATAAGTAATGTCCGGTATTATCGCGTCGCCATAATGGGGTTGATATAGCGCCACAATTCACACATTCACGCCCCTCAGTGAAAAAGTCGGCGTCGAAAAATGCTTTAAATAATAATTTATATTTTTTTTTGTGATGCTTTTGTTTTCAATATTTTGTGTTCTTTTGTTTTTATTTGTGTTGTGCTTTTTCTCTGTTTTTTTTAATTTATTTTTGTGTGTAATTTTAATTTTGTTTGATTGTTTTGATTTTTTTCCTTAATTTCCCTAATTTTTGATTACCCATGAAATTAATTGAATTTATTATAAAATTAAATTTAATTCATAAATCTTAAACTAAGGAAGGGGAAATGTAATCAAATTGAGATTATACAAGAAATAATTAAGCGTGGCTCCTAAGTTTGGAAGTCAGGACATCATATTCATTTAATTTAATTAATGTAATTGATTAGCATACTAAAGGAATGAATATACAATTTCTATTCTTAACTCTCTCATTAAAGTCAATGGGATCTTAGAGTTGCTAGTTTTAGAGCAACAATTACCTCACTGACGATTTACCTCCAGCAAATTTTCGCTACCGCTGGGTGGATGACTAATAAACTGTGGAAATACCTTCTTATAGGCTTATTCAACGACGAGGCTATAGAGGTCATTTTTTTGTTTTTTTGAAAAATCATCGGGGCAGGACATACTAACATACACTTGTGCGCGCGAATGAATTTGTATTTTGTATCACACCGTGTGACTTTGAAGGAATGCTTTTATTTTTATCTTTTGGTAGGACATCCATGTCAAAATTCAGGTTTAAATATTTATTTTTGTCTGAAATAAGTACATGGTATGTCCATTCTTGTGAGTTGTTAGAAATATTTTTTTTTTTTCGATTTTTATAATTTCTAAATTTGTTGAGCAAAGAACTGGCATTCAGCTTTGTTTCCGGAATGAATTTTCTGCTGCTGATTTACTGAGGATGATGCAGAAAGCCTTTGGTGATAAGACTTTGATGAAAGAAAATGTTTACAAGCGGTATAAAGAGATCCAATCATCAATCATTGATCCACCATCAATCTCAACCGACGAAACTCACGTCCAGAAAATCAAAGATTTAGTGCTTGCGAGCTTTCGAATAACAGGTATGCTGTTAACGATGTTGCTGATGATATTGTCACTTCACAAGGGTCAGACAGTACCATTTTAAAGGATGTTGTGAGCCTCAGGTTTGTCAAAACTCGATTAGTACCAAAAACGAAAAATTTTTTCGGAAAAAAACGTCGTCACGTTGAAGTGTGTGAAACAATGCTTTCTTAGTACCAGGACAAGGTGAGAAGCATTACCACGGGAGATGAAACTTGGATTGATGCTTACGACTCGGAATTGTAGGGAGACAAATCTTAGTTTTTGCATCACGATAATGGACCGTCTCACACTGCATTGCTTTTTCGTTACCATTTTGCACCACAACCACCGTACTCACCTGATTGGGCACCGTGTGACTTAGGACTACTCAACAAATTCAAAAGACCACTCCGGGGACGTAGTCTTAAGTTGATTGCGGAGATACAAGCCACATCGGGGAGTGTTGAATGCCACCCCGGAAACCGACTTTAGCAACAGCTCCGTTGGCATAAATGAATTGTATCCGCGAGGCGATAAAATTGAAGGCGATAAAATTGATATGGAAGATTAAATAAAGATTTTCCAAAATAAATGCTATGTCACCTCACTTTTTGAACACAGTAGTGCTATAAAGCTACGGCCTAGTAAGCCGTAACCGTAAAAAAAAAACACAAACTTCGAAACAACGGACGACCCTTCCAAATACCGAAAGAAGGACAATGATCTTCGGCTCTGTACGTGGAATGTTAGGTCCCTAAACAGGCCACGTGCAGCCGAACAACTTGCGGACACCCTAGACCGCTATAAAGCGGACATAACCGCCATCCAGGAAATGCGATGGAATGGACCGGGTATAAAGCGGATGAAAAACTGCGACATCTACTACGGCGACTGCTATAGGGAGAGAGGACAACGATTGTTCGGATGCGGATTTGATGTTCGAGGTGCTTTCGGCACGTGAGCGAACGCCTCATAACCACACGTATAAAGACTACATTTTTTAACATCAGCCTGATCTGCGTCAACGCCCGCACGGGAGACAAGGATGACTCCACCAAAGATGAAATCTACGATCTCCTAGACAGACAGCTATGACATCAAAATTGTACTAGGAGACTTCAATGCTAAGCTGGGTAAGGAAAGCATTTTCGAACAAGACATCGGCAAACATAGCCCACACGACACCACATCCGATAACGGACACAGGCTGATTAATCTTGCCACGGGGCGAAATCTCTTTCTAGCCAGTACGCGCTTCCCGCACCTCGACATACACAAAGGAACCTGGTGATCACCTGATCAGTCGACTATCAATCTGACAGATCACGTTGCGACCAACGCTAGACACTCCTCCAGCATCCTAGATGTACGAACCTTCCGGTGAGCCAACATCGACTCGGATTACTACTTTTTTGTAACCAAGGTACGAATGAAGATATCAAGGATGCCACGGAGTCGAGCTGGACAACGAAAGTTTGACGTGGGAGAGATACTAACACAGGAATGACGCCCGCAAGTCTTACGAAAAAGTAAAACAGCCATAAAGCCAAAGCGAAAGCCTTTAGGGATGAGATGGACAACTAGTAATAGAGTCACAGTCGATGCTGAATATACGGAAGGAACAGTGTGCATAAGGACGAGCTATACGGAGCCATGTCCAGTTTTAACATCCCTGCCAAACTCATCAGGTTCTGCAGGATGACAATGGAGAATTCTCGCTGCTCCATTAAGGTCAGTAGTGTATTAACCGAGAACATTGATGTTAAAAAAGGATTTAGACAATGTGACGCGCTGTCATGTAATTTTTTCAACATCGTGCTTGAAAAGATCATCGGAGACTCACTGGCTAACATAAGAGGTACAATATACATATTTCAAGTCAGCGCAACTGCTAGCGTACGCGGACGACATCGACGTAATTGGACGGTCAATGGACGTCAATGAAGCGTTCGAAAGCATTGAAGCAGAAGCGGCTAAAGTGGGTCTTTCGGTTAACGAGGGTAAGCCAAATACATTGTCAATCAAAAAAAAAAAAAAAATTCACAACACCAACGTCTTGAGGAGAACGTCACAAGTGGCAGCTACAATCGAAGATATCAAGGACTTGAACCACTAGTGACCAGCGACAACAACACCAGCGCTAAGATTAAACGCAGAATTACTCTTGCCAATCGCTGCTTCTTTGGGCTAAAGAGGCAAGTGAGAAGTAGAGCCCTCTCTCGATAGACAAAGGTTGCGCTATGCAAAACCTGGGTTCAATCTGTGGTTCCGCTTGTAGAAACGGATTGTGGAGGAGCGGATACAACCACAAACTATACGGGCTGTACCAGACATCGACCTAGTACGGCGTCTACGGATCCAACGTCTAAGGTGGCTAGGCCATGTAGAGCGAATGAATAATATAACTCCTGCCCGAAGAGTCTTCGAATCCAACGCCGAGGGACGGCGCAGAGAGGACGACCGAATCTCAGATGGCGCACACAGGTGGAAGGGGACCCTAACCAACTGGGAGTGCGTCGCTGGAAACAGTTAGCAAAAGACCATGCGATCTGGAGAAGCTTGTTGGTTGAGGCCCAAGTTCACATCGGATTGTAGCGCCAGTAAGTAAGCTCACTTAAGTTATCGTAGAAAGGCGCGCCGAGATAGATCCTCCTACGGTTCGCAAAAGAGGGACATGAGCAGAGTAGATTGTGAAATTATTCCTCTTTCTCCTCATCCATGCAGCCGCGGCAGAAGCCCTTGGCAGGTAGCCCTAGTTTGGCGGGATGTTTACCAATAGTGCAGTGACCTGTAATGACACATACATATTAGAGTGCCTAAGGTTCCCTTTTTGGTTGCCACAAGATTTATGGTCTATCTTAAGTTTAGCTCAGGCCAGATTTGTTTAGCGATAGAGCCGATATTACTTTCGTTCCGTTGAAGGTTGGTGGCTTCTATGGTTCGAAGTTTCCCCATGTGCTTTACCGAGCTTATGGGTGTTTTTAAATTCCTAGGTGTTGGTAGACTGAGTGTGCTTGGCCCTTGCGAGTTCATCGGCCACGGCAGTTGAGAGCTGTCTTTGATTTGCGGGTTACCGCTGCCAGGGTTTTTATCGCGGATTGGTTGTCCGTGCAAATGATTTTATTTTTACGTTCATTTCTGCTTGGTACACACTGCAATGATTTGGAGGTCTAAATTATAGGTTGGGGCTAAGTTCCTTGGAGTAGACTTCACTACCTACCCCATCGCCATCTTATAACCGTCGGTAAAGGGAGATAACGAGCCCTTGGGTATGACTTTTCCTTCAGCCCATTCCTCCCGGGATGGAAAGATAACTTCGAAGCTTTTGGTGAACACGTTTTGCGGTATGGTGTAGTCCGTGTCCTTGGGTGCTTCAAAGTGGTTGAAAATGTTGGTATGGCCTTTGTGTATTGTGGGCTACTTTCCTTTGTTCCTGGTCCATAGAGCCGCGCAGGCAGCAACCTGTTTGCTGAAGAGGTCCTGGTCCTGCAAGTCCTGGACGATCTTTGCACTTTCCCTAGAAGGTAGACTGTCTTGCCAAGAGCAGTCCACCAGACTGCGACTAGGTTGAAGACCCCACTTTTTACCCAACACTTTCTGGCAACAGCAGAGGGCAGTGGTTGCTTTCTTGATACGAGCAACAATGTTGGGTTTCCATTTTAGTTTCCTGTCAAGGATTATTCCAAGATATTTCGCCTCTGAAGCAGTTTGAGGCGAATCCTGACTTCAGCGAAAAATATGTCTTCATCGACGAGCTCCATATTTAGATGAAGAGGTACCTCAAGGGCCCAATGTGTCTTATGTTAATCAAGTGGCGATGCATCTGCAAAAGTATGCGTATGTATATGGCAGGTAAGCTGTAGATGCCATCTGATATTCTACTCAGTAATGCCTATTCAGAGCCTATCCCTTTGGCCTCAGGAAAAACAGTCGTCTAGGAAGACATTTAAATTTATTATTTTTAAGTCTTGAAGAACAATGAATTCTCTTCTGACTATCATAGCGCAAGGTCTGCCCCTTTCAGTTTATTTTAAACCAAAATCTAGAGTAACGAATCCTAGTTGAGTTCCTAAAAAAATATTATTCCTCGAGCCAAGTAACATAGTGCTGATGCGTCTTTGTTGTCTGCCCCTCCGTATTCATTTGCTATTACCAAATAAACAAACAGAGAAATCGAACCTCCACTTCGACTGGCAAAAAGCGAAAGTAAACTCAGATGGTAACCGAGAACCAGACACCCACATATCGTCCTATTTACACACCGATTCGACCATTTGTTACATTCGCACTGTGGTTACCTAGCAATTTTCTTTACAGACGAGTGAATGGGAAGAAAACATTTACAAAGGACTCGTGAAAATTGCCACGAAATTGACAAACCAAATGTTCACAGGATCTACGGAGCACAAAAGAAAAACACCGACCACGTGTGTAAAGGATACGTGACCATATAGAGAAGAGAGAACGGCGCCGATGATCATAAAAACCTTACAGCGCCTAGTGACCTATGTCTATGTCTCTTCCATCCTGTTCCTAACTTCCTTATCCATTTTGTTCCTTACAAGCAAGGACAAAGACAAAAGAAAGAAACCACGTTTCCCAAACAGTACTTACTTGCTGACAGCGAAGCTGATGCTGGCAAATGTGTGGCTGTTGAATCATTTCCTGTCCGACCGCGGGAACTCGGATTAGAACTGATAGTCCCAGCTATTGTGGTATTTGCCGTCGCATAGCTAATCGGCTCGAAATGTCCTTGCCAATTACCACTATCATTCTAGAAGAAGAAAACACATATTATGTTATTGGATACCACTGAGGGTCATAATTGAGGACTCACCTGGGTACGGTAGCTGGTCAGTGGTGTGTATTGATTTGTAACACGTCCGGCGCTGGTTATAAAGTTTCCATTCACGCCAGAGGCTATTCGCTGGAATGCAGGTAAGGTTCCACCGCCCGTTTTTGTTGGATCATATTCGTCGGAAGCTGTACTGACACGTCCGCCCGAGGGTGTGATCAGATTCGACGCAGTACTGGACCACATGTGAGAATTGTCATGCGTTGGACTTTCGTTCAGGTATTGCATACCATTTGTTATTGAGCTTTGTAGTGGTCTCGCATAGACTGAGCTGTAATGAAAAGAAGAATGGAAAAGTGAGTGGATTGTTTACTAATGAATCATTTTTGAAAAATGTTTAATTAAAAACAGAATTCCATGGAAAACGTTGAATCATGGGAACGTAGGAATTATTGATCGTCTTGTCAAGGTGACCCACAATTCTACAAACAAGGAACTCCTGGAAAAGCCGAAGGACTCCAAATCCAAAATCACTAAAATTATTTCGTCACGATCAAAAAACGATCAGCCTCCAAACATTTTAGAAAAGCAGACACATTTAATTTTACGGCGTCTAGTTATAACCATGGTTAGACGATCAGTAGGTGTTACCAAATTAAATTGACATGATCATAGGTGATCGCTTTACAAACAATTTGCCACCAGACGGATCACAATGGAAATTCAGTTACGTCAGGACTTAGATCACTTAGAAGATCACCGACAAATAAATTGAAGACACCGAAATATAAAACTAAAATCAAAGTCTAGATTTACCAAATGGTAAGCCGAACACAAAAAGAGGACTATACTGGCACCAAAGATCATTTAAAGGTCAACAGAAATCTGAATCGAAGGGTTGTATAAACAGAAACCAGAGTCGCCAGAGGGCATGGGCTCGGACATACAGGGTAAAGTTGTTGATTGCTCTCAACCGGGCGAGATGCCAGCAACGATCCCTGTTTAAATGCCCGGGTCAAGTTGACATACGGCCTCCTCGCGACGCCCTCTGGATAGCCTCTTCAACAACCGTTGGTAGGTGAACAAACGTATGCAGCGACAAAACCTCGACCAGCATGGCGGTTGTGCGGCGGACTAACAATCCGCCCATGTAAAAAAACAAAACAAAGTTATGAATGAGCAAGATGCCTCGGATACACGGACGGATACTCGACGACGACAACGCACGAAAGAGGAACACGATTAGCGAGTATGCTCCTGGAATGTCAGAATCCTGTACACTCCCGGATATGCTCATAAACTGGAAGGAATCCCCACGCAGTACAAGGCGGATATTACTACGGTCCAGGAAATACGCTAGATAGGAAACGGTGTGATGAGGAAGAAAAATTGTGACATTTATTACAGCTGTCACAAAAGATTGCACTTACTGGAATGCGGATTTGTCGTGGGAAAGCGGTTAAGGTCGAAGGACATCGACTTTAAACCTATAAGTGATCGCCTGGCTGTGATCCGTATCAGAGGCAGATTTTATAATATCATGCACCCTACCGACGAGGCTGAAGACCCTATCAAGGAGGACTTCTATGACCTCCTGGACAACGCCTACGGAGCGTGTCCGGAGTACGATGCTAAAATCGTGCTTGGGGACGCCAAAATCGGTAAGGAGAACACCCTTGGCGGAGTGATCGGAAAGCACAGCCTCCACGATACAACAACAGATAACGGCTTCCGACTCACGGACTTTGCGACAGCTCGTAATGCGGTGATAAGTAGCACAAGATTCCCTCGTAAGCGAATTCACACAGCAACCTGGCGATCTCCGGACGGTCGAACCGCCAACCAAATCGACCATGTGCTCATTGACACAAGGCACTCGTCAATGTCAGAAAGCTGCACCAGCCCATCAGGAGGAGGTTCGACATCGGCATTGGGCGCCTCATCACACCGGACGTTACCAGAGTCTACAGGGAGCAGCTGAGCGAAATACTCTACGGTATGCCTACGTCGAACCCAAATGCCAATATCATATGGCTGCATTGCCGCTCAGCCATTCAGGAAGTAGCCGAAACCACCTTAGGGTACCTACCACCCTCGACAAGAAACCCGTGGTATGATGGCGAGTGTGAGCAGAAAAATGCAGCAACCGACGAGGCGTACCAAAAGGCGCTGCAGAGTAAAACCAGGGCAGCGCAAGAAGAAACTGCGAGGTTAATCTTGTCACCGACCCGCAGGATGTATTTAAGCAGCGTTTCCAGCAGCTGCTTAAGGAGCATGACCAAGAGAGAGTGGTAGGGACCGAGGAAATCCCAACTCCAGCCGCTGAAGTAGTCCTCCCACCCAACATCGAAGAAGTCGGCACAGCTATTCAGAAGCTGAAGAACAACAAAGGCCGCAGGCTGAGATGGCTTGCCATCTGCAGAATTTGGGAAGATGAAAGCATGCCTGACGACTGGAATACCAGCCCTATATGCCCCATCCACAAAAAAGGCGATCCTACCTCTTGCAAGGACTATAGAGGTATAACCCTGCTCAATGTCGCATAACAAGATCCTGTCCAGCGTACTGTGTGAACGTCTAAAGCCATTTTGCACCGCCCTAATCGGCAGCTACCAGTGCGGCTTCCGGCCCGGCAAATCGACTATAGACCAAATTTTCACACTTCGACAAATTCTGGAAAAGACCAACGAGTTTCGAATCGATACACACCATCTTTTCATCGATTTCAAAGCCGCATACGACAGCATTCATCGTGAAGGACTGTTTGGTGCGATGACCGAATTCGGGATCCCGGGAAAACTGATCCAGTTGTGTCGCGCCACGCTAAAAAATACGCGATGCACCGTGCAACTAGGTTCTAGGACTTCGGAACCGTTTGAAGCATCCACCGGATTTTGGCAAGGAGATGCGCTGTCTTGTGACTTCTTCAACCTGGTGCTGGAGCAGACAGTGCGACGGGCAGGCGTCAACAGGGAAGGCACTATCTTCTACAAGTCCATCCAGCTGTTAGGATACGCGGATGATATCGATATCATCGCGTGTTCTCGCCGTGGCATTGTGGAAGCATTCGCGGCAATTGAAGAAGAGGCGAAACGAGTTGGTCTTAAGGTCAATGAGGACAAGACGACGTACATGATGTCAAGAGAAAACCAATCCGTCGCTCACTATCTGGGACGAAATATAACAATTGACAGCTACAATTTCGAGGTATTTCGAGGTAGTTAAGGGCAGACGTAAATCCCACAAATGACACCAGAGTGGAGATCCGGCATAGAATCCCCCTTGGCAACCGCTGCTACTTCGGCTTGTCCAAACAACTGGGGTCAAAACTCCTCACTCGAAGGACCAAAGTCATGCTTTACAAAACGCTCATACTGCCAGTCTTGCTGTACGGAGCCGAAAGCTGGACGATAAGCAGGACAGCGGAGCTGATTTTGGGTTCTTTCGAAAGAAAAATTCTGCGCCGAATATTTGGTCCTGTCTGTGAGGAAGGTGAATGGAGAAGAAGACACAACCGCAAACTATACGAGCTGTACAAAGATGTGGATGTAGTCCGAAAGGCAAAGATCCGTCGACTACACTGGCTCGGCCACATTGAGTGCATGGACATCAACGCTCCAGCTAAGAGGGTCTTCGACTCCGAGCCTCCTGGTACGAGAAGAAGAGGAAGACCGAACCTTCGGTATGAAGACCAAGTATTCGCGGATGTAAGACATGTAAGACCGTCAAGGATGGAAAGCAGCTATAGCTCAGGCTCAGATCCTCCATGGATCGCTGGCCTGATAAGTAAGTAAGTAAGAGTCGTCAGAGACGGAAATGTTTGTGGTAAAATCTCCTGTACACGATCACTAAGCAATTAACCTAGGGTTCGATGAATAAAAAACACTCAAAACTTGAAAAGAGTATCAAGAGTATCCGGGTTGTAGCGGATTCCTCTTAATTGGAGTCATCGTATGTGTACTTTTCGGTTTCCTCTCAATCGGAAGCCCTGAAAAACAGGTAAAAATAACTCACTCATCTCAGGATCACCTACGATCACTTGGATATTAGTCTAAAGCCGCTAATATCGGTCTTCAAGATTCAGTCAAACGACGCTATAACCGTATCAATAGGAAGTTGGCAAAGTTTTTAAATTCAAATATTTTGGACAAGATCACTTGCGATCAGTTACGGTCTAAATTATTTTAAAAAAGAAAATACAATTCTAACGCACATGGCCCGCCAGCATAGAGAACACGTGTATTTGAACGAAATCACTAAAGGCGCGAATATTCGGTAAGATCACTTGCGATCACTCAAGAAAAGATAACCTATCTGTCTATTTTATTTTCAACTAAGAATATCAAAAAAATTCCACCGATATTTACCAAACAGCAAAGCACTGTCCAATTGTCATCATCACACCAAAGCGGGAGCCGAAGGACAAATAAAACTAAACTCAACATCGGAATGACCACGAAACAGAAGTCAACAAATGAACTGAAACCGCTACCACGCTTACGGTCCACCAGCTACCGATCTATGATTTATTTTGACACTCCCGCGTGAGCATCTGCCTGGTCAGAATGGGTTGATACTATCGCATAAACCAGCTACCGGTATGCCCTATCTCCTACGGACCATCCTTCTCCCGTAGAACTGTTTATTTGTTTTCTTTGACATTTTCTGCATCGTTTTGCGCCAGTCTCCATTCACCGGCTTTAATGACCGACTCTGTGTCTCGCGCTGTGTGGCTCTGCAATTGTAGCAAAGAGCCGAAAGGGTCATGGTTACATTGACGTTTTTGTCAACAAAACAAAACATAATTGCTTTTTGCTTTAGTTCTTAGCACGATCTTTACTCGGTCAAGTTCTCATTTGAGAACGCGTTGGTGGTCTCTCATCACAAAAAACACCGTAAAAATAAAAAGAAGAAGAAAATGCTCCGGACACTCATCGTTGGAGCCATGCTGCAGTTTAGTTGTGTCAACCGATATTGTTTAAGTTTTGAAAAGTGTAAATAAATGAAGAAGTAACCGAGGACGACAGAACCGAAATGATACGGAATATGACGACGACGTCGCGAGAATGGACGATGGACAGGAGAAGGTTGTTTGGAATATGAGAGTAATGACGACAGTATGGTCAATTTGGAGCAAGTCATCAAATTTGTGGTGCGCGCGAATGAGGATTTGTTACAACTTCCGTTGTTTGGATTTTAGTTGCAATAAGGATGAGGGAAAGATGAATGAATAAACTCATCGTGGCGAGGTGTATGTACACTTATGATGTCGAGGCGTCAGGTTCGTGCGGTCAAATTTAACGAATACAGCAAGGGTAAGTGGAGGTGGTGGAGGATGCATTCTTGGGTTTGTCTTTCATGGAATTTGGTGCAATGGGAGTAGGGTTTTGTAATGCATCCGCGATGGCATTGGCAGTGTCATTAACCTGCTGATCACCAGTTGATCGTCAAAGGTAGTGTCTTAAGAGAAGAATGTTATGCTTCTGTACATGATCCTAACCATGATCTCAAAATTAGTCGATTCATGTGAATTCAAGTAGGAGCAGCCATTTTAGGATTCTCAGCACAACAAGATCGCCAGGTCTTTTTTGGTGTCAAGCATCATTATGCTAACAAAGCTAAACAGAGTGATGACATGATCAACATGATCAACATTTTAAAGCAAATAGAATTGGAACAAGTAGTTCTAGACCAGTCATCATTTCCTCTTAGACCCTACCTTCAGCTTACACGCGAAAAATTTAAGTGTCAGAGTCAATCCCACTATCAGTTTTTCATAAACGCATTGACAGGATCGTCCATATAATATTGCTCGCCATCAAAATCCACTTAAAAATGACAAACACAGTTACGATCATTTCCTACTCAGTATGAAACCAACCTATAGAAACAAAATCATCAAGCGACTGGAGCTTAGACACAAATGGAAGAAAACATCGTAAACATGTCCAAACTACGAAAACATCAATAATGAACTAGACGCAAGAAAATTTATGAAATGCATAGTCAGATCAATCGCGATCAAAGGATCCAGGACAGGATCAGTTCGGGATCGCCATAAAGCTGTAATCAGAAAAAAACGATGGTATTTACCATAGCTACTTATAGTTAGCAAGAATCCACCAAAAACAATACTAACCGTCGATACGGGGTTTAAAAAACAGAAGCAGTATTGGTATGATCATAAGTGATTTAGCTGTTGTCCCCACGACGGGATCTTTAAAAATATAGGTAATGACCTGCATAAAACTGAAGTCTGACTTCCAGAAACAAAAAACGAAAATCACCAATGAGGGCTTATCATAAGGAACAATACTGACATGATCATAAATCATTTAGTGATTTTGTCACAAGCTCGACAAAATCGCAAAGAGTCAATTTGATACAGAAAAGGCATACAATACGCGATCAAATCACTCGCGATCAAATCCGAAAGATCACCAGGGCGGGATCATAATCAACATAAAGCTAAGTCTATCTTCCGTAAAAAAAAAAATTACTAAATTCAGCTCAACCATTATGTTTTCGGCATAAGTCAATTAGGACTTAAATAGAAAACATATACTGGCATGATCATAAGTGATCACATTGTTGTTGTCACAAGCCCGATAAAATTGGCAAAAGCCAAGAGGCAAGAACAACACGAAATTCAGAATGAAATCACTCATGATCAAATCTGAATAGAAAAATTAAAGGAATCCGAAAATAGATCACTCACGATCACCTTCTATATTCCATATGAATAGGACATGTAATAAGAAAATATTTACATTGGGAAGTCAATTAATGCATTTTACTCGTGTAATCCTCAGTAGTTGAATCGAAGCGATCTAAGAGTGATCGTGTCAGAATTAATGACAATTAGTTATGTATGATGTCTTGAAAAATTGAAAAGCAACTTATCTTAGAACTTTCGTCTAATTAAATCAGACAATTTCATCCCTCTACAACATGAACTTGACCTTAGGGTTGATCATTGGGGAATGAAGGACATATCTAATCGAAAAGATCATCAAGGGCATGAGTTTTATGGCCATAATTATCATGGTGGTGATCATGGGACTGGTCGTAAAAGTGATCGTCAGACTGATAAAGGATAAAGATAACTGAGAAGATGATCTTCGAAATGAACGTGGAATTGCTTATTGATATGATGACTATTGGTATAATCGATGTGACGAATATCATAGTAGTGATCGTAAGGACGATCTGAACTATTAAAGTGGGAATAATCGTAGGTACAGGGCGTCATCTATGTAAATCACAAGGAACTTTAATTCACTTGAATATATGCGCAAAAATTGGTCTCTATAACTGCCGGATCAAAATATAGGATTTTCCAACACAAAGGCAGGTTTTACCAAATTGTTAAAAATTTTTCGAAATAAGCCGTGCAGGCAAATATTCATAGGACAAGTTGTCCAAAAACCTTAAAGGCAGATACAAAAAAAAATACAGGACTGGAAAGAACGTATTTCGGTCGATCCAAAAATACTCAATAAGTTAGATTTAATAACACAGGCAGTCGTAGTTCAGTTGCTAGATCTAAAGATTTAGATCCAAAATCTGCCATATACGTATATACAATATGTAAATATGGCAGTGATCAATATTGTGCTATGAAGTATGGTTTAATACCACGACTTAATCCTGTTAACTTCCCATGAGCCACGATATGACACAGCAATGATTCAACACGATTTTAATAAATGGTTGGGCATTGTATAGAAAATATGGACCATGTTAAATCAGGACACATCACAATACAGAACAACTCAAAACACACCTTCAATGAAGCATCGTATAAAAGGCAAAACGAAAACAAAAAAATCCATTAAAACTGCAATAAGATTTTACACGAAAACTAACTAATTGTACGGCACGTTCCAAATAAAAAACAAAAAAAAAAAAAAACTTCACAATAGACTTTAGGTAGGGCATCCGGCGCCTCATTTCTCCACATCGATCGACAGTGTAAAACCTTATTCACAAAATTTGTAAAAAAAAAAAAAAAAAAAATTACAGAAAACCCCCTCGTCACATACCACTTCTCCATGACGGTGTCCATGAAGCGTAGGTCCATCCTCAACTGCGATCCATATCCTCTTCACGAAACGGATATCCTTTAGAATTGAGATTCACTAAAATGTAATATCCTGCGACAAGGTTCATCTAATCCAGAAAGTTGTCTCTATACCACTATTGATCAGCAAGGTTGGTAAGGTGGGTAAATCGACGTGTTATCGTCTCCACAATTCTAGTTCAACTACGCACCCGAAAACTTGGCAGTTGGACGCATCCGATAAAAAAAAACAAAAAAAAAAAAAAACCAAAAAGGCCTCTCTAAAGAAACAAAATACTGAACTTAGATGACTACTCGTCAGTCTCGTTCTGACAAAGGGGCTCCACAGACCCACACGACATCGACGTCAGCTTGACACATACCTGCACCTCGTTACTCTTGTCGTCTTCGCTGTTGTATCGTTGTATCTCGTTTTTCATTTTTCATTTCGTTACACTGTTTTTTCCAATTTTTATGGTCTTTCTAGTTAGGTGTTTCTGTTCCGTGCATTTGAAACGTGTGTATTTGCATTTATTATATAACACAGAGTATTGGAACGAGCATATATGTATGTAGGCATATAGGAAGTTGGAGGCTACTAAATGCGAAATGGAGGAAATTGCAGTGCTTCGGGAAGCTGAGGAATATATTGTAGTACGAGTACGTGCAAAAGGTTTTGTTTTTGAGATGCACGCGCTCATGAGAGCGCCCTGGACCGCGGACAGTTTGAGTGTTCGAGTTTTATGGTCGGGATGGGGAGCAAAGTAGGTGATGATGTGGTTTATGCATGGAGATGAAATATGGGTGACGACATCTCATTGGTTCTGGTGAAAAATGCGGAAAAATGGGAGCAGTAGGGGGAGCGCGAATAGTAAGTGGAGTGTCCTAGAGGAAATGTAGGTTAATTGAGATACTGATCAAGTGTATGTTCGTGCATGTACATATATGGCGGCGATGCACGGACGAGATGCGGTGACTGCAAGTATGTCATTGGTACTGAAGGGCTTTTGTTGGAAAAGGAAGCTTGTTTGCTGCGGACAAAGGAAAGTTCTAAAGGGAGAGGTGATATAGAAGGTGTGGTGGTACTTCGCATACTTTCTCTGGTTCGACGAAAAAAGCGAAATTCGCTTATGTATGTACCTAAGATATAGCCGAGCTACTTGCCAACCTTAACCCCTATATGAGCGGGTCCACACTCTTGGTGAAAATAAATCATTAAGACTGATAAGTCCCAACACTCAGAGGCTATTTATAGAAGCAGAGTATAATATGTGTAAAATGGAAGGTATCTTTTCGCGTTCAAATAGCCCTTGTAGGTTAGCAAGGCTTGTTTAAGTCATTAATATCAATATTGAAAACGATGACACGTATAAATGATACGTATAAATACGGTAAATACCACAAAACAAAAACAGAATGGAGTGTTGAAAAAACAGATATTTTGTTAGACCACTTTTGGAGGCAATACAAGTGTGGAAATTGGGTGCCAACCCATAGCACCAGCTGTGAGATGAATTGAAAAATACCTGTTTTTTCAACTTCCTCACATATCCAATTCTTGCCCGCTCCACTAAATACTTATTTTGGATCCGCGGTTAAGTCTCCACGGTTTCTTGTCACTAGATTGTGTTGATGCCCACATATTGGGTAGCATTAACCCGATTCATTCAAACAAACGTGCGTTGGAAAGGCGACATTTCAAACTACATTTCTTGCGTATGTACATAGTGTAATTCGTTATTTTTGTAAAAGGTTATATTGATTTGAAAATGATGTGCAGAAACATACCGAAAAATTCGTGAAGTGTACGATGAGAACAAAGTGAGTGAACAACGGGCCCAAAGGTGGTTTGCTCAATTCAGTTCCGGAAATTTCGTTATCAAAGATTCACCTCGCTCTGGTCGGTCAATCAAGACCAAGACATAATAGTTTTAAAGCATCGAAAAAGGGCAAGCTACTCTTTCTTTTTCTTTTGGTGGCGTTACAACCCTTGAAGGACCAGATCTAAGCTTCTCTCAATCACCCATGTTATGTGTGATTCATTTTTTACACAGGTGAAGGGACCTACAGTTTAATGCCGATTCGGAACGATGTGAGTCGAGGAGCTTTGTCATGGCAAGTATAGTTCCGGGGGTTTTCCCAGTACCCCGCCGAGGAGGAGCGTCGTGAAATAAATATTCGGTTGTGTTGGTGTTATCGGGATCCGAACTCTGGCTACTCTAAGAAGCTTAATAAGCGGGTGCCACCTGACCTAATCGGTGGCCGACGACGCCCCATAAGAGGCTTCAAAGCATGGATAGACAGCAAAGAAGATGAGTTTGAGTATTTGCTGGGTTTAGAGGGACATTGTCCACTATGAGCCGCTACATCCTGGCGAAATAGTCAATTCGGTTCTCTACTGTGCACAACTTGTCTGTTTGAAGGAAACAATCAAGAAAGAGCGACCAGAACTGACGAACAGAGTATTCCAATACGACTATGCCAGGTCACACATATCTTTCATGTCTCGGAACGAATTCACGGAATTTGGTTGGAAAACTGTGACGCACCTACCGTATATCCCGAATCTTGAGCATCCTGACTACTAGTTTCTCCTTACTTACTTACTTAAATGGCGCTACAGTTCGCGGTGAACCAGGGCCTCAACCAACAAGCCTCTCCAGCCGGCACGATCTTTGGCCAGCCTCTTCCAGTGCCGCTCGCCCAGTTTATTGAGGTCCCTTTCCACCTGTGGGCGCCACCATAGATGCGGTCGTCCTCTGCTGCGTCGTCCCCCGGGGTTGGTGTTGAAGACTCTCCGGCCGGAGCGGTGATGTCCATTCGCTCTACATGGCCCAGCCATCTTAAACGTTGGATCCGAAGACGTCTAACTAGGCCGATGATACTGCACAGCCTGTACAGTTCCTGGTTTAATCTCCTCCTCCACTCTCCGTTTACACAAACGGGACCAAAGATTGCACGCAGAATTTTCCTCTCGAAACGCCCAAGAGCCTCTTCATCCGCTTTTGATAAAGTCCAAGCCTCAGCGTCGTAGAGGAGGACCGGGATGATTAAGGTTTAGTAGAGGGATACCTTAGTTTTTCGAGGGAGGGTGTCATTGCTCCTTGACTACTTCAAAAATATAGCTGCCGAAGGTAACGTTCTGACCAGGACATCGGTGTTGCGCGTCTTTCTTTGATATATTCGGCCTTGTCCCCTTAGACCCACTTTAGCCGCTTCTGCTTCAATGCTTACGAAAGCCTCATTGACGTCTTGCTTTGTCCGTCCAATAACGTCAATGTAATCTGCGTAGGCAAGCAATTGTGTAGACTTGAAGTAGATCGTACCTCTTGTATTGGCCGCAGAGTCCCGCACGATCTTTTCAAGAATGATGTTAAAGAAATGACATGACAGTGCGTCACCTTGTCTAAAACCTTTTTTAACATCGAAGGGGTCGGTTAGTTCACCTCCGACCTTAATGGAGCAGCGAGAGTTCTCCATAGTCATCCTGCACAGTTTGACGAGTTTGACAGGAATGTTAAAACAAGACATGGATCTGTATAGCTCGTCTCTATAAACGACTAGTTCCTCCGGTCTTTATGAATTCTCGCACCAACTTTCCAGACTCCAGAGGGTTTAAGCTGTCATATAACAATTTTCTGAATAAATCACCCGACTACCTTAAAGCAGGAATTAACCTAACCACACGCTCTTCTTTCGCCTTTACGATGGGAATAGGTAACGTTATGTAGAAGTTATTACCTTCAAGACAAAATTCCGGATCATGTCTGTATCGCTGACGCCCCCCTAAAATGCGCCCGGTAAAATAACCTAGTCGAAGCAAATGTTTTGGCTCAAATCATTCAAGAAAAGAGAGTGTCATCTTAAACAAGGTAAGAAACAGAACTTGAAACTACTGCTCCTCTAAGATTTTGCGCCGCAGGCTGCTATACCAACTAACTCTTATTAAATTTTCAACGCGTTTTCGTCTGAGATATAACTTAAAGTCTCTTCGCCTCCTATAGATTGGCAACTTGTGTGCCCCTTTTTTATCAGTCTAAATACCAGTCGAGCACGAGAACGTATGCTTTTTTTTTTTTTTTTAATACATAGTTCGCACAGGTACAAGGCTTATACTATTATGATATTTGTCACACAACCTGGGTGGAATGCAGATGGTTTGGGTCGTAGATGTTCCTTCACTACTCTCGAGGGGTGGTTGTCCTAGATAGGAGGAGAGGAACTCGATTGAATTTTTACGTCGGTTGTAGTTCCCAGCAAATGTTCCGCGTGGTTATGGTGTTATATTGCACACACGGAGAATGAATTTGAAGCGACCATATACTGTGAGTGTTATGCCTGCGTCAGTATTTTTGATCACTTCCCTTTCACAACATCTGTGTTGCACAATTTTTCCATATAGAAGTTTCATTTCTTTGGCAATGAACAAACTTCCGCTCGACAGTCGGTGATGTTTACCATTGCGCCACGGCCACCCGCCGTAAAAAGGATTTAGTAAGCAACCTATTATTCTACCCCAAAATCCTGCTGGCATGGCAACCTATTCAAAGAATTCACTGGAATCCAGGCAGAATATTCAGTATATTCAGACATCCACTGTTCAAATCCGCATGAAAGACGTCACTTATTCAAAATAAAAAGCAAATACATAAAATGACTCAAACGACCATCTAAGACTACATGTTAATGCCCACTCGACCCCAAAGCAAGACGTTGACTCCCATCAACCTGATAATCCACCCTAACCTATCCACCTTCCTCCGCAACAACAAAAACCACCTCAAGCAAAATAACTAAAGAAAAACAAAACAAAAAGAAAAATGAAAGATAGATTAGGAACGTATCCCATCATCATAAATCCAAAGTTCACTGACACATTCGGAAGCGAGTGTCGGCTCTTCAGTCTTATCGCCGGACTCACTTCACATACTATTCCGCATGCAGTACACGTCCCACAAAAACTGGAGTAACGTCCATAATATTAGTAATCAACAAACAATAACGTTCACTAAACGTCTAAACAAGTTCTGCGGGTGCCATTAAAAAACAAAAAACCAAAAACTGTCACCGTGACGCCACAAAGGTTTTCATACACTCTCACGATCCGCAAGTTCGATGCACAGTAGCGCAAACGCCCAACAATGCTTCTTCCCTCATCGAATTTGTATGTACTAATAAGTACGTACCATATGTACCACACTTGTGTTGTATTGTGCTCGCATGACTCGCATTTGGCCAACACCACCCCCGTGTGCTTCGGATTCGGACTCAAAATAATCGCATAAGTACACGAACACAGGTTTTCGATGCTTTGGCTGGGTTGTAGGTACGGAACACCTGGGATGTATGGAAACAGAGCGTGGTTCCCATTGTTTTCGAATGGAATTGGCGTTGGAGCACGCGTGCATGCATTTCTCATACCTGCATGTTTCCTTAATATGTTTTTTTTATTTTCTTGAGATCCAATGTTTACTGGTTCGGTGGATGGAGGGTACTCAGTGTTGTTTTTTTAAATTGATTTTTTATGAAAAATCTTGAAGACACTTGGCAAAGTTTGGCAAAAACTGGATTAAGTAAGGTTAGCGAAATGGCCTACTTAAGTAAGGAATAGGGAAATACGGGCTGAGGTGACCTATTACAGGAAAGTTTAAGACACAGGGATACGAAAGCTCTGCAGCTAATTTGTTCACACTATTTGAACAAAGTAATGCCATTGCCAGAGGCTAGTTGTTTCTGAACAAGATAAGGATGTTAACCCTAAGCGCAACCCCCAACCTGGAGGGCCAGGTTCCTCTTTCCCCAGGAACAAGGGGTCGGGTCGCTGCACACATTGGTTCACTACCTGCCAGTATAGCTACCCGGGGGAGGCCACGCGGAGGCTGTGGGTCAACTTGGATTGAGCAGGGACAGAGATCGAAGCTGGCGTTTGCCAAGTTAAACGCGATCAACTTCTTTGCTCCCTTCTCCCCAAGAACGCATGCCCGATGATTGGAATCTCAGTATCAATTGCCCGGTCCATAAGAAAGGAGACCCTGAACATCGCGTACAAGATCCTCTCTGCTGTACTGTGTAACCGTTCGTGGACAATCTGATAGGTTCCTACCAGTGTGGTTTCAGGCCAGGAAAATCCACGATAAACCAAATAATTACACTACGGCAGATCTTGGAGAAGACCCATGAATTCCAGGTCGACACGCACCATCCTTTCGTTGACTTTAAAGCCGCGTATGACAGTGTTTAAAGAGACGAGCTATACAGAGCCATGTCATGTTTTAACAGTCCTGCCAAACTCGTCAGACTGTGCAGGATGACTATGGTGAACTCTCGCTGCTCCATTAAGGTCGCAGGTGAACTAACCGACCCCTTTGATGATAAAAAAGGTTTTAGACAGGGTGACGCACTGTCATGTGATTTCTTTAACATCATACTTGAAAAGATCGTGCAGGACTCTGCGGCCAATACAAGAGGTACGATCTACTTCAAGTCCACACAATTGCTTGCCTACGCAGATGACATTGACGTTATTGGACGGACAAAGCGAAACGTCAATGAGGCGTTCGCAAGCATTAAAGCAGAAGCGGCTAAAGTGGGTCTAAGGGTAAATGGGGACAAGTCCAAATATATGCTGTCATCCAAGAAAGACGCGCAACACCGACGTCTTGGTCAGAACGTCACCTGCGGCAGCTATATTTTTGAAGTAGTCAAGGACTTCGTCTACTTGGCTTGATAGTGACAAGCAGCAACGACACCAGCGCTGAGATAAAACGCAGAATAACTCTTGCCAACCGCTGCTTCTTCGGGCTCAAGAGGCAATTGAGTAGTAGAGCCCTCTCTCGAAAAACTAAGGTATCCCTCTACAAAACCTTAATCATCCCGGTCCTTCTCTACGGAGCTGAGGCTTGGACGTTATTAAAAGCGAATGAAGAGGCTCTTGGGCGTTTCGATAGGAAAATTATGGGTGCAATCTTTGGTCCCGTTTGTGTAAACGGAGAGTGGAGAAGGAGATTCAACCAAGAACTCTACGGGCTGTAGAGCGACATCGGCCTAGTTAGACGTTTTCGGATCCAACGTCTAAGATGGCTAGGCTATGTAGAGCGAATGGATGGACATCACCGCTCCGGCCCGAAGAGTCTTCGACTCCAACCCTGAGGGACGACGTAGTAGAGGACGAACGCATTTAAGGTGGCGCGCACAGGTGGAAAGGGACCTCAACCAACTGGGCGTGCGTTACTGGAAGCGGCTGGCCAAAGATCGGGCCGGCTGGAGAGACTTGTTGGTTGAGGCCCTGGTTCACCCCGAACTGTAGCAACGTCAAAGTAAGTAAGTAACGTAATGCCATTGCCAGTGTTTCCCAAATCACAAAGTCCGAATTATTTTAATAGACTTAAGATGCTAGTAGTACTAAAATTGAGTATTCAAAGTTTAAGACAGATTCGAAGTTACATGAGAAGCTCATAACCTTTAAAAGCTGTATTTAAAATTGATATATGTGAGCATTTAAGTTTAGCCGACCACTTTAGTCCTACTTTGGTTGTATAGCTGAAAAAAAGGGAAGATACTCTTTGACTAAATGAAGAAATTACCCTATGCTGACTCTTGGGAATATAGTTGGTGGTCGAGCTCTAAAAATCTATTGAGCTATCGCACAGGATGACCCAGTTTCTTGTTTCTTAGCTTTAATACAGGGGAAAATATCTTATTTTATTTTTCATTTGTTGGATAGGTGACATTAATCATTATTTTAAGAAATCCGCTGCTTAGAAATGTTTAATTTAGAAACACATCAGAAGAAACCTTCTTCTAAAAATTGGAACCTATTCCCTGCTGTTTTATTAGCTTATTTGCTTACTTTCCAGGCCAGCAACCCATGTCCATGTCCAGTGGACATTCCAGTATTCCAGTCGCTGGACATGAAGTTATCCTCGCAAATCCTACAGATGATCTGTTGCATGCTCCCTACCAGAACATCGCTTCCAGATTTGAAGAGCTCTGATGGTAATCCATCCGAGCCTGCGACCTTGTTGTTCTTCAGCTTCTTAATGTTTTGAGCTGGAAGCAGATTACACGAGATGTGGCAAAATCTTACTATCGATCTTCACAGTAGTCCCTCTCTACACCTACACAATGATTTCAAAGTTGCACCCACGATTCGCAACAATTTTGATAGTCCCCCAAAGTTAACTTGTTCATATCAATGGTTATAGCCTATTTAACCTCCTCTACTTCTCTTCTTCTTCGACGCTACAGTTTATGGCGAACCTGGGCCTCCTTTAAAAAAACCCTCTAATTTGCACGGCCTTTCGGCAGCAGTCTCCAGTGCCGCACTCCTGGTTGGTTGAGGTCCTCTTCCACTTGTATGCGCCACCTTAAATTTGGCCGTCCTCGACCGCCTCTCATGGTTGGATTCAAAGACCTTTCCATGCGCTCACATGACCTAGCCATCTTAGATGTTGAATCCGCAGACGCTGTGCTACGTTCATGTCGCTTTACAGCCCATACAATTCACTTTTAAGTCTTTTTCTCAACTCCCCATTTATTCGCTTCCGATAAGGTCCATGTCTCTGAGCCATAAAGCAGGACCGGGTCATGCATATAGTCACCATGATTTTCCGAGAGAGGGCTCTGCTTCTCAATTGCCTCCCGAGCCTAAAGAAGCAGCGGTTGGCAAGAGTTAATCTGCGTTTGATTTCGACACTGATGTCACTGTGTGCGTGCCAGTGTGTCGCCTTGTCTAAAAACTTTTTTGACATAAATGGTATCTGTCAAGTCAAGACCCTGATGCAGCAATGAGAGTTCTCCAATGTTATCCTGCACAATCCGACGTGTTTGGCAGGGAAGTCAAATCTAGACATGGCGTTGTACAGCTCATCTCTATGTACGCTATCGTATGCGGCCTTAAAGTCGACAATCAGAAGGTAGTTGTTGATCTGGAACTCGTTGGATTTCTCCAAGATCTACCGCAGTATGAATACTTGATCGATAGTGGACTTCCGGTGCCTCATACCACATTGATATGGACCAATCAGTTAATTACCGAACGGTTTCAGGCCTTCACACAGTGCGGAAGAGACTTGAGAACGCCGTGGCTCAGTGGGTAGTGTGTTGGCCCCTGATGCCGATAACACGGGATCGGATCCCGACAACAGCCATGTCATCCAAGGTGTTTTCACGATGCTTCTCCTCAGCGGGGTTCTGACGAAACCGCCTGTAGTATAATTGTCATGAAACAGCTTCTCGAAATTCGCCGTTCGGAATCGGCAGTAAACTGTAGGTCCCTTTCACCTATGGGAAACTGAAGTCACACACAACATGGGTGATTGAGAGAAGGTCGGCTTTGGTCCTTTATGGACTGAACGCCAACATACATACATACGTTTAGGAGACTTATACCTCTACAATTGGCGCAGACAAAGGGCTCTCCTTTCTTGTGGATCGGGCAAACGATACTAAGATTCCATTCATCGGTCATGCATTCCTCTGACCATATTTTACAGACGTTGGTGCATACTCCCAATCCGGTCATCTCCAGCTACCATAAAGAGCTCGGCAGGTAGTGCGTCTGCAGCATTTCCAACTTGTTCCAAGCCAGGGGGACGGAATTCTCTGGCATCATCGTCCGTTGTGAATGGGTCATTCTGCCTGACAATGGAATCTGTTTGGTCATCGTCATTATACCGTCTGCGGAAGTAGACTTTCCAGATTCTTAGTACCGACTGTGAATCTACTACTAGATTTCCATTTTCGTCCTTGCAGACTCCCGTCTGACTTTATATCCCTGGCATGTATGTTTTATTCGTTGATAACGTTGATAAGACCTTCAAACGTCATTCCTGCTATAGCATCTCTCCATCTCTTCGATCGCCTCTCATGCTCTCTTTTTTTGTTTTGAGAAACTTATGCTCCTCCCTCCTCTTCTGCTTATAATACTCACGAGCAGCTCTCGTTCTGCTATGCAGCGCCCCTTGATAGGCTTGATGCTTGGCTGCGTGTGCCCTCCTACACTCGTCGTCAAACCATGGGTTTCTTATTAGTGGCGTTTTGAAACCCATAACCCCAGAAGTAGCACTCTCTAAGGCTCGTTGACAACGGGTCCATTGGTGTTGTACGGTCTGAGCAGGTGTGGGAGGGTCTTCTGAGAGCTTGAAGTCCACGCAATTGGCAATAGGCCCTGGCGGTCTCTTATGATTGTAGCACTGCGATGTTGTATGCCGCTGGCCTTCTGGGCCAGGCATATTCGTAGTCGTAACCTGGCTGCCACAAAATAGTGATAAACGACAAACAAAGGCCTCTTAGGGGTAGCGTATCCGACGTGCGGTAGCCCGTGAAATAGCGAGTAGATGTCACTGCAGCCGAACATCTCTCTGTTAGTAAGACTTATTTTAACCTCCTCGTGGTGCCACCTGGGGATTACGTGGTCTTTTGATATAAATGCTTAATCTAATTTTTTTATATTTTTTAGTACATAGTAGAAAATGTGTACTCTCGAATAGTGATAAATACGCCTCTGTTCCTGTGATCACTTCATCATCCTCGCTTTTACTTTCAAACGCAGAAACAGGCGTATATGGTAGGGTCCGGTAACAATTCGTAACTCAGCACATGTAACTCCATAGCTCACAAAGAAAGTACCCAAATGTTCATCCTTTCGTTTGTAAGTTTTCTCGTTAAAAAATTAAGCGATTCCCCATGTAATACTGCTCTTTTTTCGTCTTGGCTATTCAAAAAAGGTTTAAAGCAACTGCCTGTCAAATGCCGACTACATATGATGGTCGTATATCAAATGGCAGCTTCGATGCTAACAATAGCCCTACTAACTTGTTTTAAAACGCCGGTCCAGAATTGTTTATAGAAAGATTTAGACAGTCTTTCAAATAAAGCTTCGATAGAAGAAAGTTTGGAAGTAATATTAGAATGCAGGTTTGTCTATGGCCTCCCTGTAGCCTCTACATTACGAACAGATTAGCCAGTAAAGGACATAAAACCATTTAAGGCAGGGAAAAAGTGAAGGGAAGGTACAGAAGATGTTAGATACGACGATATGTTGAACACTAAATAAAAGATCTGTAAAAATCACCACTGTTAACTGAAAGTCATCCACTTAATAGAATCTCCATACGTTGTTCATTTTGAAAAAGGAGGGGAGAAAGGGGTATGTATAATATTGAGCAAAAACGTTAAATTGTCCGTTAAATAGCAATTTGAAATTTGTGCGGCAAGGCGAAGTAGCACGCCCCTACAGAGGAGAAAGATGACCGACATAAAGACAACTTCTATGATCTCCTAGGCAGAACGTATGCGCAACGCCCCAGTTATGACACCAAAATCGTTCTAGGAGATTTCGATACGAAGCACAGCCTTCACAACACCACGTCAGAAAGCGGACTAGAGCTAGTAGTAGCAGTAGTAGAAAGTACACGGTTCCCACACCTCAACATCCATGAGAGGACCTAGCGGTCTTTCGATCAGTCAACAACCAACCAAATTGATCATATTGCGGTCGACGGCAGACACTCCTCCAGCATCCTAGATGTCCGAACCTTTCGAGGAGCCAACATCGACTCGGATCATTACATTGTTGCAGCCAAGGTACGGATGCGAATTTCTCAGAATCAACGGAGTCGAGTAAGAACACCAACATTTAACATCGGAAAGCTGCAATCGCAGGAGACCGCCAGGAACTTCGCCGATCAAGTCTCCCTCAAACTCTCTCAAGTCCCGATGCAATCTGCACAAACCAAAGAACAGCAATGGAGTCGTTGTCAAAAAACGCAATTAGAGAGGCCGCCTCAGATGTACTCGGTTTCGAACCACCACCGTCGAGAAGCCCCTGGTTTGATGATGAATGCAGACAGGCCCATGTAGAGAAACAGAATGCATACATGGTCACATTGCATTGACGGACGAGGGCTGCCCGCGAGCTCCATGAACAGAAAAGGAGGGAGGAGCATGCGCTTCTAAGAAGGAAAAAGAAGGAGTACGAGAAGCGCGAGATCGAGGCGATTGAGAGATGTTACGGCAGGAACGACATTCGAAAATTTTACCAGAAAGTGAAACGAACATGCCACGGCTATAAAGCCTGAGCAGAAGCCTGCAGGGATGAGCACGGACAACTAGTAGTGGAGTCACAGTCGATGCTGAGATTGTGGAAGGACCACTTCTGCAGACTGTGTAACGGCGATGATAGTCAAAATGCCGCCGTCAGGCAGAGCGAACCATTCACAATGGACGAAGACGAAGGAGAATCCCGTCCACCCGACCTAGACGATGCTAAGATAGCGATATCGAAACTTAAGTCTTATAAAGCTGCTGGAGCAGACGGACTCTCCGCGGACGCATGCCCGATGAATGGAATCTCAGTATCGTTTGCCCGGTTCATAAGAAAGGACTGCGCCATTTACAGAAGGGTAAGCCTCCCGAACATCGCGTACCAGATCCTCTCTGCCGTACTGTGTAAGTGCCTGAAGCTGTTCGTGGACAATCTGATAGGTTCCTACCAGCGTGGTTTCAGGCCAGGAAAATCCACGACAAACCAAATATTTACACTACGGCAGATCTTGGTGAAGACCCATGAATTCCAGGTCGACACGCACCATCTTTTTGTCGACTTGAAAGCCGCGTAGGACAGTGTTTATAGAGACGAACTATACAGAGCCATGTCATGTTTTAACATTCCTGCCAAGCTCGTCAGACTGTGCAGGATGACTATGGAGAACTCTCGCTGCTCCATTAAGGTCGGAGGTGAACTAAAGACCCCTTTGATGTTAAAAAAAAGTTCTAGACAGGGTGACGCGCTGTCATGTGATTTCTTTAAAATCATACTTGAAAAGACGGGACTCTGCGGCCAATACAAGAGGTACGATCTACTTCAAGTCCACACAATTGCTTACCTACGCCAATGACATTGACGTTATTAGACGGACAAAGCGAGACATCAATGAGGCGTTCGCAAGCATTGAAGCAGACGCGGCCAAAGTGGGTCTAAGGGAAAATGGGGACAAGACCAAATATATGCTGTCATCCAAGAAAGACGCGCAACACCGACGTCTTGGTCAGAACGTCACCTTCGGCAGCTATATTTTTGAAGTAGTCAAGGACTTCGTCTACCTTGGCTCGACAATGACAAGCAGCAATGACACCAGCGCTGAGATAAAACGCAGAATAACTCTTGCCAACCGCTGCTTCTTCGGGCAATTGGCAATTGAGGCAATTGAGTAGTAGAGCCCTCTCTCGAAAAACTAAGGTATACCTCTACAAAACCTTGATCATCCCGGTCCTCCTCTACGGCGCTGAGGCTTGGACGTTATCAAAAGTGAATGAAGAGGCTCTTGGGCGTTTCGAGAGGAAAATTCTGCTTGCAATCTTTGGTCCCGTTTGTGTAAACGGAGAGTGGAGGAGGGGATTCAACCAAGAACTGTACGGGCTGTACAGCGACATCGGCCTAGTTAGACGTCTTCGGATCCAACGTCTGAGATGGCTAGGCCATTTAGAGCGAATGGACATCGACGTTTCGGTCCGAAGAGTCTTCGACTCCAACCCCGAGGGACGACGCAGCAGAGGACGACCGCATTTAAGGTGGCGCGCACATGTGGAAAGGGACCTCGACCAATTGGGCGTGCGGCACTGGAAGCGGCTGGTCAAAGATCGGGCCGGCTGGAGAGGCTTGTTGGTTGAGGCCCTGGTTCACCCCGAGCTGTAGCGCCATCAAAGTAAGTAAGTAAGGCGAAGTAGCAAGAAATCCAACGCCTTCATTCACAAATCACCAAACATATGATGTGGCAAATTCCTTCAATAGCATTAACGTATCTCTCTTCTTATTTCTGTTCCATAACACTCTCTGTTTTCTATTCAAATAGGAGCCAATCGAAAATAACAATAAAAAGTCCACTGCCATTCATGCGTTTTAAGCAAATCCAATAAAAGTCACGTGAAAAAATCACATCCATACCAATTGTCATAACTCTTCCGTCCAAAAGCACCACCATGCAAATACTCCTGACTCATTCGTTTTCCATCGTTTCGTCGTTTCGTATTTTTCGTAATTTTCTTCTCATTTCTACTATTCGGTTTCGTTGAGATCTGACACGCGTCTCTCAACGCGCGTCTGTTCGAATTTACGCCGACAACGTCTATTCCGCATACTCCCTCGCAGAAAAATGTGCATTTTTTCATTTTTCCAAAAGTACTCGTACGACGACGAAAATGAAAACAAATAGGAAAATGATACTAAATTGGGTTATGATGGCAATCTGACACGATCGCAACGGTCAAGTTGAAGCGCAAACATTTGGTTGACCGTTTGCCACCATATTTCTTTTGGAAAAACTCATTTTCGTTTGAGTTATGGTTGTAGATCACCTGTTAGCGGGCTTTTGTTATTGGAAACTAATTAGTCATAATTGGGGGGAGTTCAATTATATCGGACATTGAACATTTGGCACGTTGTCGAATGCATACGATCGATGGGTGTCGGGGACATTGAAAATATTGAGTGAGCGGGGCGCGATCAGTATGATCGTCATCGTATCCATTCAGTGAGCTAGTGATGTGAAGTTTTGATGAATAGGAAATGATTCAAGCGTTGAATTGAATCGATTATCGATTATTATGGAACAAAGAAGGTTGCGATCGTACATATGTGATCTCTGATCGGTGAACTTTGTTTATGAAATATTGGTTAATTGTCACGTTTGTCCGCACCTTGGAGGAATAATGAACGTAGCGAAAAATGCCTAATTGATTTTCCTATATAAACGTATTGCTCATAAAGGTAAGCTCCTTGGAAAGTGTGACGACGATCACTAGAACTCCAGGCGCGTTCACTTCAATGAAGTATGAACATGAGCCAAATATGTGTTTATCGATTTTCTCGTCAAAGAATGACAAAATGAAAAGCGACGTCAACACACGAGATAAGTTACTCTTTTTTCGGACAGCGTGCTAGAATCTCTGGCGATTCTCTCACTGTTAACCTACAGCAAAATGGGCTTTAGCTTATAGTATGTGAACATAATGTGACTTCGATTGCCTTAAAATCTTGGCACCAGTTTACGTCCTGACCATAAAAGGTATTTAACAAACTCCAACAACAAAGCCGACACTCCATTCCGAAGACTCAGAGTTATATTGAAAATGAGCGCACAGGATCCTAAGCCGAAGGTGACTTTCCGGATATACATATTCAATTGCCAAGGTTTGTTTGTACGGCCTCATACGGCCAACATTTCAAAACAACAACGCTCCAAAGATTGGTGTCTTTACGTATCATGCCCTGGAGCAGGGGTATTAATAGGACTTTTTCACTTCTATTTAGTAAAAATCCATTGTTTATATAACAATCACAACAGAGCTTCCTGAACTGGATATGATATCTGAAATCTTACTATTAAAGTACATATTTGACAGAAAATATGACATCAATATTCATCATCAGGGGAGAAGGGAGCGAGCAAACAGAGCAAAGAAGTTGATCGCGTTTAACTTGGCCAATGCCAGCTTCGATCTCTGTCCCTGTTCAATCCAAGTTGCCACACGGCCTCCGCGTGGCCTCCCCACTGGCATTCGCCCCTTGTTCCTGGAGAAAGACGAACCTGGTCCTCCAGGTTGGGAGTTGCGCTTAGGGTTAACATTCCTATCGCATAAAACAAATACTTGTTCAGAGACAACTAACAGCCTCGGATACGGACGGATTACATGTTGACGACCCCCGCAAACGTCAAAAAGGAAACGAATTCCGGATCTGCACCTGGAACGTCAGGTCCCTCAACAGACCAGGCGCAGCCGGACAACTGGTCAACTCTTTGGATTGCTATAAGGCAGACATTACCGCGCTCCAAGAAGTGCGATCGGATGGGCCAAGCAAATAGCGGATGAATACTGTGATATCTACTACGGAAACTGGTACAGAGAAAATAACCAACGCTTATTCGGATGCGGATTTGTTATTCGAGGCAGACTCAGGAAAAAAGTCTTTAGCTTCCAGTATGTAAGCGAACACCTCATAACTATCCGCATCAAGGCCAATCTCGGCAATATAAGCTTATTATGTGTCCACGCCCCAACAGAGGAGAAAGATGACCGACATAAAGACGACTTCTATGATCTCCTAGGCAGAACATACGTCTAGGAGATTTCAATACAAATCTGGGTAAGGAAGCTATATTTGAACGGGTCATTGGAAAGCACAGCCTACACAACACCAGGTCAGAAAACGGACTAAGGATAGTAGACTTTATGGTGGGACATAATCTAGTAGTAGCAAGTACAAAATTCCCACAGCTCAACATCCATAAGGGGACCTGGTCTTTGGATCAATCGACAGCCAATCAAATTGCGATCGACGGCAGACACTCCTCCAGCATTCTAGATGTCCGCACCTTTCGAGGAGCCAACATTGACCCAGATCATTACCTTGTTGCAGCCAAGGTACGGATGCAAATTTCTCGGAATCAACGGAGTCGAGTAAGAACGACAAAATTTAACGTCGCAGAGCTGCAATCGCAGGAGGCCACCAGGACCTTCGCCGATCAAGTCTCCCTCAAGCTCTCTCTAGTCCCGATGCAATCTGCAGAAACCATAGAACAGCAACAGTCAGAACGCCATCAGAAAGACCACCTCAGATGTACTCGGTTTCGATCCACCATTGCCGTCGAGAAACCTCTGGTTTGATGATAAGTGCAGACAGGCGAATGTAGAGAAACAGAATGCATACATGGCTACACTGCATCGACGGACCAGAGTTGCCCGCGAGCTCTTTGAACAGAAATGGAGGGAGGCGCATGCGCTTCTGAGAAGGAAAAAGAAAGAGCACGAGAAGTGCGAGATTGAGGAGATGGAGAGATGTTACTGCAGGAACGACGTTCGAAAATGTTACCAAAAAGTAAAACGAACATGCTGCTCGCTGCTCCATTAAGGTCGGAGGTGAACTAACCGACCCCCTTGATGTTAAAAAAGGTTTTAGACAGTTTGACGCACTGTCATGTGATTTCCTTAACATCATATTTGAAAAGATCGTGCGGGACTCTGCGGCCAATAAAAAAGGCACGATCTACTTCAAGTCCACACAATTGCTTGCCTACGCAGATGACAGAAGCGGCTAAAGTGGGTCTAAGGGTAAATGGGGACAAGACCAAATATATGCTGTCATCCAAGAAAGACGCGTAACACCGACGTCTTGGTCAAAACGTCACCTTCGGCAGCTATATTTTTGAAGTAGTCAAGGACTTCGTCTACTTGGCTCGATAGTGACAAGCAGCGACGACACCAACGCTGAGATAAAACGCAGAATAACTCTTGCCAACTGCTGCTTCTTCGGGCTCAAGAGGCAATTGAATAGTAGAGCCCTCTCTCGAAAAACTAAGGTATTCCTCTACAAAACCTTAATCATCCCGGTCCTCCTCTACGGGGCTGAGGCTTGGACGTTATGAAAAGCGGATGAAGAGGCTTTTGGGCGTTTCGAGAGGAAAATTCTGGGTGCAATCTTTGGTCCCGTTTCTGTAAACGGAGAGTGAAGGAGGATATTCAACCAAGAACTGTACGGACTGTACAGTTCGGAACCAACGTCTAAGATGGCTAGGCCATGTAGAGCGAATGGACATCATCGCTCCGGCCTGAAGAGTCTTCGACTCCAACCCCGAGAAACGACGCAGCAAAGGAAGACCACAACTAAGGTACCGCGCACAGGTGGAAATGGACTTCAACCAACTGGGCGTTTGGCATTGGAAGCGGCTGGCCAAAGATCGTGCCGGCTGGAGAGGCCTGTTGGTTAAGGCCCTGGTTCACCCCGAACTGTACGCCATCAAAGTAAGTAGGTAATATTCATCAACGGAACTTAAAACTCTTGCCCTCAACGAGGAGAGTCCTAGATATTACACAGATGGCTTGAAAATGGATTCCAGAGTTGGTGTAGTATCGAAGATGTTTGGAAAAGCCCTAGTATTTCTTAAGCCATTTAAACATGCGTGCATTTAAACAATAGTGCTCAAAGCGATAAGCCTGGAGAGCATGTATTGCAGTTCCCTCAACCTCTCCTTTCTCAATCTACATTGGTTCATAGAGCCGGATGACATGATCATCCGGCTCCTTCACAAAAAAAAAAAAAAAAAAAAAAAACAAAACAATCAATTCAATCAAAAAAAAAAAAAAAAGGAAACAAAGAACAATGTTTTGGGATTGATGAGCCTCGAAGCGACATATGCTCGGAGAGCACGGGCTAGACGAATTTTTTTTTTATTCGCTGCGATGAATATTCGCAGAAACATTGAGATTTGAGCACGGCATCACTGGGTTGGGAAGTCCAGTGTGTTAACCATTACACCATGGGTCCGAGTCGCAATTTGCTTTCTGACAAGGTTACATATAGTTGGGAAATTTTCCTTTTGTATCAATAGTCTGAGTGCTCTATAATCTGAGTGCTTTCATAATAACACACTTCGACTTGCATCAAAAAATGATTCAATGAAAACACACACTTTGGTGTGTTACGGCAACACATTTATCATTTGCAGTGTGCGATGCTCTATAAAACATAAGAGGAAAAAGCTAATATCTAGGCATATTAGCATTCACCAATTGGCAAGAAAAGGGCCATTACTACCCATTCTATTCTACAGGACCCCAAACTCCAGAATTAACACAGAGTCTGTTCTACTGGCACCAGGTTTAACGTCTATGCCAATATAAAAGTATCAAAAGATGACCTCAATCACCGAACTCGTCAGCAAAGTTGGAGGTTTTCTCGTCTCACCTGTCTCAACGGAATGTTTGATCTGCTTGGGCGTCACTACCCTCCACTGTACTATTGGGTTGGTCAGAAGTAACTGGATTTTTTTCTAAGCAGGAAGGATTTAATTGAATTACAATTTTACCTCACAGCCAATTTCACACTCAAACCTTACAATTATTATATATTTACACTGCTGCTAAAGCGAGGCTTGCTTCTGGGAAAGTTCGACTGGAAAGTTCAACTGAAAAATTGCGCAGTAGTTGTCACTAATTTAAATATGGAAAGTTATACCGTCATATCGGTAAGCATTGCCTTTGCCAAGTTCGATCATTTATGATTAGTTAAAACACATGGGTTTAATCTCAAAAATCGATTTGGGGGTTTTTTTTTCAAGTTCTTATTGGAAGAAATGGATACTGTCGTATTGACGCCTATAATTTGCTTCTCCAGCGTCATGAAAATGATCCATTTTTAAGGGCATGGATGGGCTATCAACAACAATGTTAAACATAAGAGTACAATAGATGAACCGGCGTAAAACACCTTGAAATTCGTCATTCTTTTAAAAAAGTTGATGTTTGGTGAGATTGCAAGGGAATCGTTGCTATTTGAAGCTTCTACCGGACGAGCGATCAATTCTGTAGCTTACCACCAACAGCTGGACAAATTTATCAATTCTTTTAAACAGAAAAGGCCAGATTTGATTACATGCCAAAAGAATTTATAGCTTGGATGGGAATTACTTGACTAACAACCTGCTACTCACAAGCAGACAGATGAAAGAGACCTACAGTTTAGTGAAGATTCCGAACGGCGTGAATCAAGAAGCCTTTTCAAGGCAAGTTATACTACGAGTGTTTTGCCAGTACCCCGCTGAGGAGGGACGTTGCGAAATAAACATTCGATGGCTTTGGTATTATCGAGATCCGAACTCGCTCATCGTGTGTCAGAGTTCAACACACTAACTATTGCGCCGCGGCACTCTGCAAAAAAAAAAACATAGATCTTATCGACGGACTAGAAGGGCTGAAAATTAAAGTAAGGCTGAGCGCTTATAATGCACGTCGCCCCTCTTAAATCACGGTCTATAATGGTGTGAAACTGTAAAGATACCTCATCAGGCGCCAAAGTCGCCATGTCCATTATCGAAACCTTTGCATTTTCAAGTTCCCACACTTCAAAAATGGAAAGAAGCTTCAGTGTACAGAAATTTTAACCAGATATGACCTGAGTCTTTACCATACAGGACATTGTCGGTGATCGGAATCCAAGCGGCAGGCGGCTCTCTAGGATACAGCCAAATGTTGGTGGGTTCGGACATGCGGAGAGGATTCTGCTGAGCAGAGTGGTGAGCTCAGTCATGCTGTATGCTGCATCAAAACTTTTATCGGTATACCGGCTCTGTGCACTGATGACAATAAGCCTCTTCGAGGCTCATCAAGCCCGTAACACTGTTCTTTGTTTTTTGTTTGATTGTTTCTTTCTGTTGTGAAACAACATCATGATGATCATATACCACACCCGGCTCGAACGACCAATGTAGAATGGAAAAGGAGAGGTTGAATGTCTTTTTCTTTTTGGTAGATGCGGACATTGATATTTGACCTCGGATCACGGGGATGAGAGTCCAGTGTGTTCCATTACCATAACCATAATTGATCCAACATATTTTAATTATTAATAAATGTGTCGCCGTAACACACTTAAGGTGTCATTAGAGTTTTTATTCATGACACGTAATTGAATATGTTATACTTTTTATACGAACAAGTGTCTCAATTGTGACGCCCGGCAACAGCCATATCTTACTTACTTATCAGGCCAGCGATCCATGGAGGATCTGAGCCTGAGCTATAGCTGCCTATCATCCTTGACGGTCCCGGGCACGCTGCTTCCAGTTGTCAAGACCAAGATGTCTTACATTCGTGATTACTTGGTCTTTATACCGGAGGTTCGGTCTTCCTCTTCTTCTCGAACCAGGAGGCTCGGAGTCGAAGACCCTCTTAGCTGGAGCGTTGATGACCATGCGCTCGATGTGGCCGAGCCAGTGTAGTCGACGGATCCTTGCCTTCCGGACTACATCCACATCTTGGTACAGCTGTTAGAAATCGCGGTTGTGTTTTTTTTCTTCATTCACCTTCCTCACAGACAGGACCAAATATCCGCCGCAGAATTTTTCTTTCGAAAGAACCCAAAATCAGCTCCGCTGTCCTGCTTATCGTCCAGCTTTCGGCTCCGTACAGCAAGACTGGCAGAATGGGCGTTTTGTAAAGCATGACTTTGGTCTTTCGAGTGAGGAGCTGACAACCATATCACCGAACCTGTTTTTCACGGTGCTTCATTTCAGCGGGGTACTGACAAAACCCCCTGTAGTAGAATTGTCAAGAAAAGCTTCTCATATTTCGCCGTTCGGAACTGGCAATAAACGGTAGGTCCCTTTCTTGCTTTGCTCTGATGGCGTTACAGCCCGTGAAGGGCCAGAGCCAAGCTTCTCTTAATCACCCATGCTGTGTGTGGTTTATTTTTCCGAACGGCTTGATTCGATAAGCTTTTTCATGACAAGGATACTACGGGGGGTTTTGCAAGTACCCCGCCAATGAGGGATGCCGCGAAATAAACATTCGATGGCGTTGGTGTTATCGGGATCCGAACTCGCTCACCGTGCGTCAGAGTCCAACACACTAACCATGGGTGATTGAAAGAAGCTCGCCTTTGGTCCTTCATGGACTGTTACGCCAAAATACAACCTACATACGAGTGTCTCAATTACAAAGAGCAAACGTGTTTAATGACACTTAATCTTATAGTATGTCGAATGACACATTTGCTGCATGTTGCTTAACACACTAGCATTTGCAGTGCACAACAAAGGGTAGATGGACTCGTACCCTGATTTTATCAACCGATATATGTAAATATGGCTTAACCGAACACAAGACCGCGGTGGTTACCGTAAATACCTGTATCGCTTTGGATACGATACTTTTGTTCTTCGTCTAGACTGTCCAAGCCAGGACGAGGACGTAAAACACATAATCTTTGAATGTAGGCGCACTCTACTAAGCCCAGGAAACATAATTCAGCGAATGGTGGATTCGAAGGAATACTACCTATACCTATACACTAATCAAAAATGTGAAGACAGAGTTGAGGAGGATAGAAGCGGCAAGGAAATTAGAAAAATATCTGAGCAGAAAGCAAAAGCAAAACCCAAAACCCTTCACAGTTTTGGTTTCATTGATTCCGTTCCAGTAATTTTTTATATTACAGCTGCACCACGCTTAGGAAGGCCAATTGTGGAAAATGAGTCTTATAGTCGAGCAAGCACTGTTTCGTTTGCCTAGGAGGAGCTAAATGTTGCATAGAAAATCATTTGGAACTATTTACATAAATAAGGCTGGGTGTAAAAGAAGCTCAAGGTATGGATGCCACACGACTTATGGTAAAAAATAGTAACAAAATCGACAACATAAAGCGAAAATGGTCCTGGCTAACTCGTGGTGAGCCGAAATTGGCAGCCGGGAAGGGTTTACTCTGTATTTGGTAGGATTGACAAGAATCATGACATTATGAGCTGCTCCCCTACTTCATATCTTTTAATTCGGACCTGCACTGTCACCAGTTGGACCGTTCAAACGAAGTAATCGCGAAGAAGTGCCCAGCTTTGGTCAATAGGAGATGGATTAAGATCACCGCCAGACGATCCATAAGCCTGATTGCCTGATTGGGAGGTATTTATGCTTATAGTCCGGACCTTGTATTTGCCCTAAATGGGATCATTCTAACTGTGCTTATTCTAACTTCAATTTCATGCTAAAATAATTAACTTCATTTTTTATCGATGAATATGAGCTTAAGGTATTGAAAGAACTTTCGGCACTTTGAGCTGAGATATAATCCTGCCCAAACCTTCCCTAGAGACTAACATTTAAACGACCGTCTGCAGTTCAAGTGGTAATCACTTTCCTAGAATGAGTTTGTTTAGTCCACCGTCTAGTCATGGACAAACAAAAACTGGTAGCCAGTCATGTGCCAAGTTGGGCTATGTGAACATAACCTAGCTCTAGCTGCAAGGCTGGCAAAATGTTGGTTAACAAGTGATCGTTTTCGAAAATGAATACCAAAAACTCGGTTTGGCGACGGTTGTCGTTAAATCGGAAGAAGGTGCCTTAAAACTTGGGTAACTAAGATACTACGACTATTTCAAATAGGTACTCTGCATCACTATGTTATCAACTTCATCACGTAGACCAAACTCAAGACCTACGATGACTCTCCATGATATCCGCTGACCCTCGAATCATTTCAACTCGCTCCACATACATAATTTAGAGACTTGGCACCATACCCTATCAGTACATTCAAGGCAACTCACAAGTTGTAGGATAAAAATAGGAATAAAGATAGTAATGACAACTCACCCGCTCGTCAGGCCTGGACTCAGTGCCTCAAAGTCATTCACTTGATGAATCAGAGTATGCTCGGGTGACACACTAGTATAAATGCTATCGCGATGCGTTGCACTCGTCAGCTGCGTGAAGCTCTGCAGGCCGACATCGCTGTCGTGCGGCGATTCACCGCCGCTACTTGTTGAATTATTGTGCTGTTGCTGGTGATGCTGATGGTGATGATGATGCTGTGACTGTTGCTGTTGTTGCTGATGATGATGATGATGATGATGATGTTGCTGCTGCTGATGAAGATGCAAACTGCCTCCGCTAGTGAGAGTTAGATAACTGGTTGTCTCACCATTTGCGCTGCTTCCTGATCCTAAATGGTGTTCGTCTACCATCGAACATGTCTCGTCCTTTAACGTGTCCTGAATCACATCATCGATGCTACTTGGCGTGGCATTGTCCACAATTGATGCTGCCGTTGTCGCATGCATATGTTCGTTCGTCGCTCCCCCATACGCTGGGTATAAAGCCAAACTATTTCGTATACCAAGCTGATCGAGAGCCGTTTGTGAGGCTGCAGTCAACAGGATATCATGCGTATGCTGATGATGCTGTTGGTTATGATGTTGTGCTTGATGGTGTTCCACCACAAGTTTACCATTGTCGGCATCCTTGTTCAGCGACAAGTCATATGCCCAATTGTATGGTGGCATATTGGACAGATTCAGGTACTGATCGCTATGATCGCTCAGGTTTACTAGATTCGCAGGCGAAATATTCGTGTACCGCGCCGTATACGGTTGCTGTTGCAGCTCGGCGTACTGCAGTGTTGTTGTCGGTGCCGTTTGGCCCTGCTCCAAATGCTGTTGCAGGCGATTGTTAGAAATGATCACTGTGTTGTTAGAGCCGCGATAACCGATCGGTATGCTTTGCACCGCATTCGGTGAGTCGGTTGCCGATAAGAGTATAATGTTCTCGTCACTTTCACTGTTACTGTTCGAATTATTGTTATTATTGTTGTTGTTATTCGAATTGGTAGCGTTGTTCAAGCGTAAAATGACACTAGCATCGGTGACGTTACTATTATTATCGGTCGAGTCTTTTTGCAAATTTTCAATCACTGACACACCACTAATGACAGATATGGTTGAAGACGGCGTTTGCGCCGATGCGGATGATTGTTGCTGCTGTAACACTGATAATACACTACCACTAGCACTATTGGCAGCAACGACACTTGTTTGCGGTGATAAGATACTCTTGGACACAACTGTCGACGCTGGTGTACACGAATCGATATCTAAGCCTGGTTCAGTTTTGCAGCATAAAACTGTTTGGTTTGGTGTTTCACTGGCAACTGATACGATGGTCGTGCTCAGTGTCGAGTTTGACATGGCTGCGGACGTTGTGGTGGTCGATGGTGGTTCTACAGTCGCTGTGGCTGTGAACGATGACGCCTGTGACTGTGGCGATGTTGAGGACGAGGTAGACGGCGAACGCTGACCATGTGTGGGTGTGTATTTCAATTGCTGTTGATTGAGGTGGTGTTGGTGGTGCTGGTGCTGATGGTTGTGAATGAGAAGAGATCCTTGGTCGTTGGTTACATTCATTACCCCTCCACAATCGGATTGCATGATGGCATTGGTTGAGGATAATGATGAATTGTTGTTGTTCGATGTTGTCGATGGGATATTACTATTTGCCGCAAGACTGGTGGATAAATTATTCAAATCCCTGTTCTGTCCATCATTGTTACTGTTGTTGTTGTTGTCGGCGGCGGCTGTGGTATTGCGGGTAGTGCTATGACGCTTGGGCGATACGACAACTGGTAGTTTCATGCTGTCCGAGCAAACTAAAATGTAAAAAAAAAAAAAAACAAAAACAAAAAAAACGTACATTATAGCAAGTGGATTCTTAGTAGGACAGAGAGGGAGTATGATCGTTCGTATCGATCAAAGGAGAAACAGAGAAGTAGGAGGTTTGCTATAAAAATAGCTTCACCCATTGAATTTCATATGTCTATCTCGCTTGTCTGTTAATTCAATTCCGAGTATATAAGTATAAATGAGATGATAGGTGAGGCAGATTGTATCCGCCCAATTGCTTTGTTTTGTAATTCGTCTGGGATGCGATAGAGCGGGATGGAATGAGGGATGAGAACAATATGGAATTAAGAATGCGAGTAGACGAATGGATGTATGGTTTATTGTTTGAAGTATGTACTTCGACAGGGTTGCCATGGGGTTAATTTTAGAACTGCGGACTGTGGCCTGTGGGTTTTGATGCGGTTTTCTTTACTTGGGAGAATAGATTAATGAAACTGCAAGTGTAATTATGGAATTTTGGGGATAGAGCAAAGACAGCTTTTTCTGCAAAGAAACCTTTGAAATGAGTAATCGATGGCTGTGTCGCAAAATAGGAAAAGATATATTCCAATTTCAAACGATATCTCTTGTGTATTCATTGAGATGATTTACTGCAATTAAAACTGACGGTTGAAGGCGTTTTTCTTTTTTTTTTTTTCGTAAAGCGTAGACAACATAACGTTTCACTCTGGCCTCTGGCCCGAATTAAAATAATTTTGATAAGAAATGCAAAATTCAGACAACACTTTGGCCAGTGAGTACCTATGACCAAAATTTGATGAAGTGTATTTCACTAATTTAGAGATTCTTATCTATGTTATCACTGATTTTCAAATTGTGATTTATCACGCCTCCGATGGAAAAACAAAAAACTTGCTTTAAAGCGCTAGTTGTAACCTTGCTAAGGCGAGTAATTTGATTTTTAATATGGGTGGGGACAGAGCTTCCATTTATTTACTTAATCTGACCTGCAAACTAACGAGCGAAACACTAAGAGGTAGGGCGATTAAGAAGATGGATGGAGTGCTGCAGTTGAAATCGAAGTAAATATTCGAAATAAACATAAAATACAAGCCTTTTACAAGAAAGCCAAAGGCTTTGCAGGAGGCTTCAAAAAGGGCACCCTGGCTCTTCGAAACTGCGAGGGTAATCTTGTCACCGACCCGCAGGGAATAGTGGATGTATTTAAGCAGCACTTCCAGCAGCTGCTTAACGAGCATGACCAAGAGAGAGTGGTAGGGACCGAGGAAATCCCAACTCCAGCCGCTGAAGTAGTCCTCCCACCCAGCATAGAAGAAGTCGGCACAGCTATTCAGAAGCTGAGGAACCAGATCATCTGCAGAATTTGGGAAGATGAGAGCATGCCCGACGACTGGAATACCAGCTCTATATGCCCCATCCACAAAAAAGGTGATCCTACCTCTTGCAAGAACTATAGAGGTATATCCCTGCTCAATGTCGCATACAAGATCCTGTCCAGCGTATTGTGTGAACGTCTAAAACCATTTTGCACCGCTCTAATCGGCAGCTACCAGTGCGGCTTCCGGCCCGGCAAATCAACTATAGACCAAATTCTCACACTTCGACAAATCCTGGAAAGACCAACGAGTTTCGAATCGATACACACCATCTTTTCATCGATTTCAAAGCCGCATACGACAGCATTCATTGTGAAGCACTGTTTGGGGCGAAGGCCGAATTCGGGATCCCGGTAAAACTGATCCAGTTGTGTCGCGCCACGCTAAAAAACACGCGATGCACCGTGCAACTCGGTTGTAGGACCTCGGAACCATTCGAAACATGCACCGGATTTCGGCAAAAGAGATGCGCTGTCATGTGACTTTTTCAACCTGGTGCTGGAGCAGATAGTGCGACGGGCAGGCGTCAACAGGGAAGGCACTATCTTCTACAAGTCCGTCCAGCTGCTAGGATACGCGGATGATATCGACATCATCTCGTGTTCTCGCCGTGGCATTGTTGAAGCATTCACGGCGATTGAAGAACAGGTGAAACGAATTGGTTTTAAGATCAATGAGGACAAAACGAAATACATGCTGTCAAGCAAAAACCAATCCGTCGCTCACCACCTGGGACAAAACATAACAATTGACAGCTACAATTTCGAGGATCTCCACCACAGTGGAGATCCGGCGTAGAATCGCCCTTGGCAACCGCTGCTACTTCGGCTTGTCCAAACAACTGGGGTTAAAACTCCTCACTCGAAAGACCAAAGTCATGCTTTACAAAACGCTCATTCTGCCAGTCTTGCTGTACGGAGCCGAAAGCTGGACGATAAGCAGGACAGCGGAGCTGATTTTGGGTTCTTTCGAACGAAAAATTCTGCGCCGGATATTTGGTCCTGTCTGTGAGGAAGGTGAATGGAGAAGAAGACACAACCGCGAACTCTACGAGCTGTACCAAGATGTGGATGTAGTCCGGAAGGCAAGGATCCGTCGACTACACTGGCTCGGCCACATCGAGCGCATGGACATCAACGCTCCAGCTAAGAGGGTCTTCGACTCCGAGCCTCCTGGTTCGAGAAGAAGAGGAAGACCGAACCTCCGGTATAAATACCAAGTAATCGCGGATGTAAGACATCTTGGTCTTGACAACTGGAAGCAGCGTGCCCGGGACCGTCAAGGATGGAAGGCAGCTATGGCTCAGGCTCAGATCCTCCATGGATCGCAGGCCTGATAAGTAAGTAAGTAAGCTCCGAGCAGTTCTTGGAACACCAAATAGAAAAACTGTGGGGGCTGTGAACCGAGGAAATGATTTTGAACCACTTGGAATGGTCGACGTGCAGTGGGGTGCGGGAATGTTCGATGGCTAATATAATATTAATCTTGTTAACGATGTCTTCGGGGCTACCGGAGAAAAAAAGTATTCGACGGCTGTAATATCGACTTTCCGAGCAACCTCTTCATCAAAATAGATTCAATGCCAAAGGTGGCGGGGCTGACAGGGAGACTCCGAACGCAGTAGGCGAAGTCGTTACGGGTCCTAGCAATCCTGGTAAGGCTGTCCCAAACCGGCGTCCGAAGGGAGCAGGAGCGTTAACCGAAAAATCTGAGTAATGTGAAGCCAGAAAGATTGGTCTCATCTTATGTTGTGATACTAGTGCTCAAAACACTGCTTAGGGCAGCAGCAATGGCAACACAAGAGGGGACCGTCTTTTAGACCTCATTCTCTCGTCTGACCTTATCATCAACAATATTGGCTCTCAACCAACGTTTGTTACGACAAAACTACAGGACGTAATTGACCTGACCCTATCCAACAGATATGTGAAGGACATCACTAACTGGCGAGTTTTGCCTGATGCTACGCTGTCAGACCATCAATATATCGAATTCCGATTAGGTTGTGGGATCTCTTCCTTGCAACCTAGACGGGATCCGACAAGGACGGACTGGGTACGGCTTAGAGAGGAGCTTGAGAAATCCACTCAGGCCCTACCTAAACTTAGAACGAAACAATTGGTAGAGAACGCGGTTCATAACCTGAATAGCGTCATCACCAGTTGTTTTGAACTCGCATGTCCTGTCAGGACAGGACAGAAAGAAAGAAAAGAGTGTGCGCTGGGCATTTTCATCGACATTGAGGGAGCTTTTGATAACGCAACTTTTGACAGCATGTGCAACGCTGCTAGACATCATGGCGTAGATGAAGCAATGGTCCTATGGATCAAAGCATTGCTCATGCACAGGACATTGACCGCTGATGCAGGCGTCGACCAGTATGTCAAATCCGGCGTAAACAGGGGCTGCCCGCAAGGTGGCGTCCTGTCTCCGCTGTTATGGTGCATGGTGGTCGATTCTCTGCTTGGTGCCCTCAATGCCTCTGGAATTTACGCCCAGGCCTATGCGGATGATGTCGCCATTCTTTCGGTCGGCTCATGCTTAGCGACTGGCCGTCTCAAAGCACAGACGGCGCTAAATGTGATCGATGATTGGTGTACCAGAAATGGGCTGTCAGTCAATCCTCTTAAGACCGATGTCGTTCTCTTTACGAGAAGGAGGAAAAATACTGACATGTCTCAACTGATACTAAAAGGCTAAGTATCTAGGAGTCATCTTAGTTAGCAAGCTTCTCTGGTCAAAGCATATTGAGTCAAGAACCACCAAAGCGTTGTCAGCTTTCTGGCACAACATGGGATTTATCGCCGGCAAAGTTCCTCTGGATCTACACGGCAATGATAAGACCTATAATCTCATATGCATCGGTTGTCTGGTGGAACAGACTAACCCGCGAACAGGTCGTAGCATCTTTCACCAAACTCCAAATAACGGTTTGCCTCAGCTGCACGGGGGCTTTCCCCACGCTGGACGCTGCTCTAGATGTTATGATGAACCTTCCACCTCTTGATATATTTATCAGAGGGTGTGCTCTGAAGGCCATGTCTCGTCTGAAGAGAAATGGCTTTTGGTACAACTCGCATATGAATAACAGTGTGCTTGCGCAAGAATTGTCCTGCGACCCCTGTCTCACGGACATGCCTTCTGACGCACTGACGCCCGTTATCCTACTGCGCCGTAAATTCACAGTCGAGTTTCCATGGCGTCAGGATTGGCTCTGGCTGGATACTGAATCTGGAAAGGATAGTTTTCGCATTTTCACGGATGGTTCCAAGTCTGAGCCGGGGTCCGGTGCTTTGATCTTCTTTGAAAGCGAAAACATCCGACTGCACTTCTCCTTAGGAATATATACGTCTGTCTTCCAATCAGAGATATACGCAATCCTAATGGCCATGCACTATGTTGTGAAGCACAGGTGAAAGGGGGAAAGCATATGCGTCTGTAGTGACAGCCAAGCTGCACTAAAAGCTGTGTGTAACCCCTTAACTCGCTCCAAATTAGTGCTTGAACTCAAGTCTTTCTTGAACAGAGTCGGGAGACTAAGTTCATTAAGGCTTGTATGTAGGCTTGCATTTCCTCTGTGATTGTCCCGCCTTTGCTCGCGCACGGTGGCGCACCCTTGGAGCCGACGTGGTGTGTGCCGAATCCCTTAACTCTACATCACTGAAGCTCTTTCAAATTTTTCTCCGGATAACGGAAAAAGTACAGTAATGTAAGGTGTCTGTCTGGAGGACAATGGACAAATGTTTGCGTCTGAGTGCTCCAGCGGATAGCAGAAGCCTTCAACAACAAAAAAAAAAAAAACAAAAAACAAAAAAAAAAAAAAAAAAAATGCCGAAGGGAGACCAAGTGACAAGAATTAGCCTGTGGTAGATAAAAGACTAACAAAAGCCTCGTAGGTGTAGCATCTGCTGACGGGAGCTGGTCCGCTTAAAAAGGGAGAAATAACTCGAACACCTTGTTAGCCACGTCCTACTTCCACCACCAAATTGATCACATCGCGATCGACGTCAGATACTCCTCCACTATTCTTGATGTTCGAACTTTCCGAGGAGCTAACATCGACGTCGGAAAGCTACTACCGCTGGAAACCGCTTGTACTTTTACCGATCGCGTCTCCCTTAAGCTCACTCATATACCTCAACCCTCCACGCAGTCAATAGAACAACAGTGCAACCTTTGCAGACAACCCCTGAAAAGGACTGCATCTAAAGTTTTGGACCTCAAAGCTTCACCACGAAGAAACACCTGCTTCGATGACGAGTGCTAGAGGATTCACACAGCGAAGTAGGAGGCATATAAAGCCTTGTTGCGTAGAAGAACAAGAGCAGCTGGTGAGCTCTATGAGTTTAAAAGAAGGGAGGGACATAAGCTTCTCAAGAGAAAGAAGAAAGATCAATTGAGGACTTGGAGAGGTGCTACTGCAGGCATGATATTCGAAGGTTGTATCAACGCTCCCTCTATAGGGAAGGTGACGCTACACAGCTGGTAAATGTCTTCGATTAATATAAAGCGGACATTACCACCATCCAGGAGATGCGATTGACGGGATACGGTCGTTGGAAACAGCCTCCATGTGACATCTACTACAGCTGCCATGATAAAGAACACAAATTCGATGTCGGATTCGTGGTGAGCCGGAACTTTGCCCCCTCGTCTCTAGTTTCGAGCCCACCAACGAGAGACTCGTTTTTCAACATTAGCCAAATTTGTGTTCACGCCCCAATAGATGAGAAGGGCGAGAAGGCCAAGGACTCCTTCCATGCGCTCCTCGAGCAAACCTATGAACCCTGCCTCCGACACGATGTCAAAATCGTGCTAGGCGCCCTCAATGCCACGTCGGCCAACGTGGGGAATATTTGGCCCGACTGTCGGAAAATTTAGCCTCCATGACCCAACCTTCGATAACGAACTGAGGCTGATCGACTTCGTCGTGGAACGAAATATGGCAGTTAATAGTACCAGATTCAACATAAAAAGATCTATCAAGTGGCTTGTCTGACCCCTGATCAAAGGACATAAAATCAAATTGATAACGTTGTGATAGACGGAAGGCATGCTTGCAGTGCAATCCGAGGTGCCAACATCGACTCGGATCATTAGCTTATCCCAGTCAAGGTTTGCAGTCGCCTCTGTGCAGCAAAAAACTTACATACGTCAAGCGACACTGCGAAAGTTGGACGTCGAAAAACTGCACTCAGAACGAACAGCCAATAACTTCGCTACTCGACTCCCACTGCTTTTGTGAAACCACATCTCCCACTCTTTAAGCACCGCAGCCGAGGAGGTGATGGCCACCACAGTCAACGTAAGAACAACTGGTACGATGATGCCGCCACTGTTGAGAAGGACTCTGTGTACAGGGCAACAGTACTCGTACGGTCAACTGTAACGCGGGCGATGTGGAAACTATATCGTGAGAAGAGAAGGGAAGAGAGATGCACTTTCAATGGAAAGAAGTGTGAAGAGAAGGCCCACTGTCAACAAACTGATTGGGCTTTATTAGTGTGGCTTTAGATCCGGGAAACCCACCACTGACCAAATCTTCGCAATACCTCAAATCCTGGAAAAGACTCATGTGGAGCAAATTGACACCCACCATCTTTCTGTCGACTTCAAAGCCGCTTTCGGCATGAAAAGAAGTTGCTTGTACACCGCGATATTTGAGTTTGGTATTCCTGTCAAACTTATACGGCTGTGCAAAATGACGTTGAGCGCTACCAACTGCTCTGTCAGACAAGGCGACTCGTGTGACTTATTAAACCTAGTGCTGGAGAAGATAATACACTTAACCGCACTTTCACGATTTATCATAAAAGCGTCCAGTTTCTGGCCTATGTCGATGATATCAACATATATATGTAGTGGGCGAGAAGCAAAGCGCATGGCTTTGGTGGTAAACGAAGACAAGACGAAGTGCTTCCTGTCATCAATCAAAGAATCTCAACGCCTCGGTACCATATTACTGTTGTCAACAGTCCTTTGAGGTAGTGAAGGACTATTTGGGCACCAGCATTATCGACAAAAACGATATTAAACCGGAAATCTTTCGGAGAATAAATATTGCCAACAGAGAACCAGAGCCCCCTCTCACTATATATGTCGCTTATTATGCCCATCGTGGTGTATGGGGCAGTAGCATGGGTGTTTTGGTAGCTTTCCAGAGAAAAGTTCTCCAAAAGACCTTCGGTCCTCCCCACGTAAGCGAAGGTGAATTCCGAATTCGACGGAATGACAAGCAGTATGAGCTAAGGCGGCTCCGCTGGCTCGATCATGTTATCCGAATGGACGAAGATCCCCAGCTCGCAAATTTTTTATGCGGCACCATCTGGAGGACGGCGAGGAAGAGGACGACCACCTCTCAGACGGAAAAACCAAATTCAAGAAGGTCGCCACTAAGGAGGGCTTAGGCCAGAGGCCAGAGAGGCCATTTGTGGATGAATAGGGGGGTCGACTTCCTTTTCAATGAACCACTTTGTGCTTCTTATGTAGTTAAGAAGATCGTTATCTTTATCTGCTGAACGTCAGTATGGCAAGTATACTACGGGGGGTCTTGCCAGTACCCCGTCCAGGAGGACGCCGCGAAATAGACGTTGGTGTTAGCGGGATCCGAACTCACTCATAGTGCGTTAGAGTCCAACACACTAACCACTGCGCCACGGTGCCCTTTAATCAAGACAGAGCTTCATTTATTGCTAACAACTCCGCCTGAAAGACGCTGCGATAGTTCGTCAGTTTTATGGCCCGAGTGGGATTTAATTGTTTGCAGAAGACTCCGCTACCCACTCCATTCATACATTTTGATCCAATTGTATAGAAGTCCACACAGCCCCTACGGGGTGGCGTTTGTTGGGTCTAGTTTTGCCTTTCTGGGTATGTTATTCTAAAGTTTTTCTCATACGAATGTAGTGGGTTCGATAGGGCTGTTGCCCCCATTCTAATACACGAAACATCAACAACTTTTGGTAAACTTTACTTCAGTTTTTCTTAAATACTAAATGACAATATCTAACTATGTCAGTGACTAAGTTGTTTGATACATAAAAACGACGCTGTTGTAAGTCCCTTGTACGGAGTGATTTCGTCTTTGATGACTAACAGTTCCATTGCAAAGCCTAATATAGTCCCACCTACTGCTTTTAAATCAAACTTTATGACCTCGAGCAAAAAAACAACAAACAAATATGAATATTTTACGTCCCAACAGGAACTCAGTATTTTTTTCACGGTTTTCACCCTCACCCTAAATCTGACTATTGTATCTCGGACTACGCGATCCACTTCCGTGTTTGTACTCATATGATACCCTCGCCCAGGTCATAAACACGAATTTGAAAAACAAAAAACAAAAAAACAACAAGAACATGTCCTTGGAAGTGATCCTCAAACAAAAACATTTTCATTTCGTAAACAAACCAATTAAGCGAAACCCTACGACCCATGTCGATCATCGTTGATGTGTCATCATGATCGTCGTCATCTTCAGTGACCACCAATAAATCCATCTTTAGGATGGGCACGTGACCCTAGACGATCGTACGTACGAGTACCTGAATACACGAACTATGTATTTGAACAGGTACTCGGGTTGCATAAAATCCTTTAGGCAAACAAACAAGCGATGAATATGTGCCTAGATACTTTCGCTGTTGTTGCTTTGTTTCCTTTTTGCTCCTTTTAGTTTAACTGCAAAACACATACAATCCGTGTTATGTTTGTCGTCCGATCGACATTTGTTTGCATTGCATGAGTAATCATTGGTTAGATGCAAAACAAGAAGAGATTTGTATCTGAAGATCGCGACCTCTGCTGCAGTTGATTTATTACTGTGTCGATCGCATTTCAACATATCACAAACGATCACATTCAGATTGTACGCCCGATGATCAGTGATCGTTACATACTCGTATGCATCCATCTATCCGTCTGTGTGACCATTCGAGTATAGCAAATTTGTCGCTTGGGAATTCATCAGAGGCACTCAGTTCGACTATGAATCCACTCATGGTTCGATGATGAGTTTACGTTCAGAATACGTAAAGTCGGAGGTAATGCGTACATTTCTATACCCGGGGGGCGTATAGGCCATTCTACTATCACAATAGCTCGACAACATATGGACCGGACTGTCCACAACCGCATCTGGTTATTTTCGTGGATTTTTGGGGCGTAAACTACAACGTTTTCCAACTAACGTAACCCTTCTTCGGCTTCTTCGATTCCTACTACTGTTCGATCGGTCTCCAGGTAGGTAAGTGCCAATGTTGGGTAAACATGTTGACCAGCAGTAGTGCTGCAAATCGGCGCGGATTTTCCAGAGCGGTCTGATGTGATAATGGCTGCAATTCGGTATGGCGTATGCATGGCAAAGTGTCCACCCTTTCATATGTGGTATGAAGCCATGCAGTGGCGCTCATGCTGTGTACTGTGAATTGCAGAGGCGGACTGGCGATAATTTGATGCCAAAGAGGATGGCGCTTATGATTGCGATAAATCTGTATTTTCTGTTTGTTGCATTTCTTTGTTTGTCTTTCTTTGGATTCAGGGATTGGTAAGGAGTGGGAGTGGTTATCAGTTCCCTAATTCTTGGTATGAGACATGTGCGATAAGTTTTTGTACTTACACACATACATACATACATAGTATGTAACTGGAAGTCATGTTTCGAGTGGAATGAAAGAGTTTTCGGAAGGACTTTTGTGGCGTTATCTAGAGGCTGAGCTGCTGATTATCGTGAAATAGGTGTCGGTTATATGGGAATGATGAGGGAGACGAATGTCGCCATTATCATGACTTCCGAAGCGCGCATTGAATGCAATACCATCAGGCAGGCGACCGCTTGGCAGACCCAGGAAGAGGTGGTTGAACCAAGTCCATAGCATAGCTCCTGATGAGTTAGAGTCGAGGGCGGAGGATCGAGTGGCCTGGAGATCTCGCGTGCGCGCATTACCCCCGCGACCCTTTTAGTGGATCATGCGGACCACTGAGAATATATGTATGTATGTAGGTATGAAAGAAACACGTGAGCGAGGGTTCAATAAGGCGTTCGAAAGCATTGAAGCAGAAGCAGCTAAAATGGGTCTTTCGGTAAATGAGGGTAAAACCAAATACATACAGAGGTGACGGAAGCTCCTTCATACACTTGTGAGAATTTTCGCAATACGTGGTTGACTTGTGGGTCACATCGAAGCTAGCATTAGCTTAAAAGAGATCAATGAGTGATCGCAATCGACAATGTCGGTTTTATTACGACTATCTTGACTATTATGAGTGCTGACCAATTCACACAGGATGCCATACTGTCTTACTAACTTACTTAGGTGGCGCTACAGTTCGGGGTGAACCTGGGCCTCAACAAATACGCCTTTCTAGCTAGTACTATCTTTTGCTGGCTGTTTTCAGTGTCACACACCCAGTTGATTGAGGTCCCCTTCCACCTGTATGCGCCTCCCTAGATGCTATACTTACATGCTGTCATCCTCTGCGACGTCGTTCTTCGGAGTTGGATCCGAAGACGTCGTACTAGGTCGATGTCGCTGTACAGCCCATACGGTTCGTCATTGTTTCTTCTTATTTATTCCCCGTTTATATAAACGGGACTATAGACTCAAAATTTTCTCTCAAAGCGAACAAGGACCTCCTCATTCGCTTTCGTTAAAGTCTAGGCCTCTGCGCCATAGAGGAGGGCCGGGATGATTAAGGTTTTGTATAACGCAACTTTGGTCTTTCGAGAGGGGGCTTTACTTCTCAATTGTCTCTTCAGCCCACAGAAGCATCGGCTAGCAAGAGTAATTCTGCGTCTGACGAAAGACCCATTTTTGCCGTTTTTGCGTCAATGCATTCGAACGCTTCATTGACGTATCGCTGTGTTCGTCCAATTACGTCAATGTCATCCACGTACGCAAGCAATTGTGCAGACTTGAAATAGATCATACCTTTTGTGTTGGTCAGTGAGTCTCGTATGATCCTTTCAAGCACCATGTTGAGGAAATTAACTGACAGTGCGTCGCCTTGTCTAAATCCTTTTTTAACATCAAAGGTCTCCGTTAATTTGCTACCGACCTTAATGGAGCAGCGAGAGTTCTCCGTTGTCATTCTGAACAATCTGACGAGTTTGGCAGGGATGTCAAAACTAGACATGGCATGTATAGCTCGTTTCTATGCACACTGTCATACGCGTCCTTGAAATCGACGAAAAGGTGATGGGTCTCGGTTTGGGGTCTTCTCCAAGATCTGCCGCAGTGTGAATATTTTGTCTTTTGTGAATTTACCTGGCCTGAAATCACACTGATACAAACCTGTAAGATTATCCACAAAGGGTTTCAGGCGTTTCCACAGTAGGGCAGAGAAGATCTTGTATGCGATATTAAGGAGACTTATTCCCCGACTACAGGGGTTATAGCCGTCTCCTTTCTTGTGGACTGGGCAAACGATGCTGCTTTCATGCTGCGGGCATGCTTTCCCCCGACCATATTTTACAGATGAGCTGGTGTATGCGCCCTACCAGATCATCTCCAGCCCCTTTAAATAGCTCGGCAGACAGCCTGTCTGCGCCCGCGGCTTGATAATTTTTCAGCTTTAAATTGATAGATAAATTCTATCTAGGTCGGGTGGACGGAATTCCCTTGCATCCTCGTGCGTTGGGAATGGATCGTTCTGACAACGGCATTAGATCTTTCATCGCCGTTTACCAGTCTACAGAAGTGCCCCTTCCATATTCTCGACTGTGAATCTACTACTAGTTGTCCGTCTTCATCCCTACAGGCTTCCGCTCTGGCTTTATGGCCCTGGCATATTCGTTTTACTTTTTCATAAAACTTGCGAGCATTATTCCCATAATAGCATCTCTCCATCTTCTCGATCTCACGCTTTTCATGCTGCCTTTTTTCCTTCCTTAAAAGCGTGTGATTCTCTAACCGTTTCTGTTCGTAATGTTCACGCTTAGTAGGCGTTTTGCTTTTTTACATGGGCTTGCCCGCATTGCTCATCAAACCAGGTGTTCCTCGCTGACGATGGCAGCCCAGCTCATCAGAGGCAGTGTGTCTGATGGCACGCTGGCAATTCTCTCACTGTTGTTCTGTGGGTTGTTCCGGTGTCATTGGAGTTTACGAGAGGTTGAGGAAAACCCGATCGGCAAAGGTCCTAGTGGTCTCCTGCAATTGTAGCCTTCCGACGTCAAACTTTCGTTGTCCAGTTCGACTTCATAGTATCCTTGATATCTTCATTCGTACCTTGGCTACAACAAGGTAGTGATCCGAGTCGATGTTGGCTCCTCGGAAGGTTCGTACATCTAGGATGCTGGAGCAGTGTCTCGCGTCAACCCCAACGTCGCAGTTGTCTTCATACACCACCTGCAATTTTTGGAAGATTTCCGAGGGTTTTTGAACAGATTTCGCTAAAAATTGATTCTGGGTTTCAACTGGTAAATCAGTTCCGAAAATGCCAAAAGTGATGTCATCCGGACCGGAAAAGTAATGGACACTGTTTGCTAGGTTTTAAAGGGTGCAATCCTTTTGAGTTTCTTGGAGAAAGGAGGAACCACATGGCAATACTCTAGAGAGTATTGGTCCCATTCATTGTCGAAGCGTAGACGAATCCCGGAAAATTGGAGTAAGAGGGTTACAAACCTTTCAGGAACGTTGGGAGAGGAGTGACTCTTATGACGCTTGCTATCAAAAACGAGTACTTACTGACCTGCCTTCAAGGAGCATGAATATGTCAATGATATCGATTTCCTTCTAGCATATAAATTATTTTCTTTTCCCTCTAAGATTAACTGAGGTATTGCTTTAAGATTATCCTGATAATGAGTGAATTTCACTTTTTAATAAATATTCAGTTAGAATATTATAGCCATTTTAGGAGCTATAAAGTGTGCATTATTGAAGGACTTTCAACGGGTACACAACAACCGGCTCAATATGATGGGTTCCATGTATCAATATCTTCATCTTCTTCTTTTTTGGAGCTACAGTTCATGGCGAACCTGGGCCTCTTTTAAAAAAAACCTCTCCAACTGGCACGGTCTTTCGTCAGCAGTCTCCAGTGCCGCACGCCTAGTTGGTTAAGGTCCTCTTCCACTTGGTTGCGCCACCTTAATGGTGACCGTGTCACCCCTCGGGGTTTGATTCAAAGACCTTCCGGGCCAGAGCTGTGTTTTCCAAGCGCTCAACATGACCTAGCCATCTTAGGCGTTGGATCCGAAGACGCCGTGCTATGTTCATGTCGCTGTACAGACCATACAGTTCACTATTAAGTCCTCTCCTCCACTCCCTATTTATGCAGGTCGGGCAGAAAATCGTAAGCAGAATTTTTCTCTCAAAACAACCAAGGGCCTCCTCATCCGCTTTAGATAAGGTCCATGTCTCTGCGCCATAAAGCAGGACCAGGATAATAAGGTCTTGCATATGGTCACCTTGGTTTTCCGAGAGAGGGCTCTGCTCCTCAATTGCCTCCCGAGCCCAAAGAAACAGCGGTTGGCAAGAGTTATTCTGCGTTTGATTTCGGCACTGATGTCATTTCTGCATGTCACAGCGGAGCCTAGGTATACGAAGTCCTTGACTACCTCGAAATTATACACGCCAATATGTGCGCCCTGGCCAAGATGCCGGTGGTTCGTGTCCTTTTTCGACGACAGCATATATTTCGTTTTGCTCTCATTTACCGCCAGTCCCATTTTAACCGCTTCCGTCTCAATGTTCGTAAAGGTCTTGATGACATCCCGCTGACTTTGTCCAATTATGTCAATGTCATCGGCATATGCGAGCTGTTGTACGGACTTGAAAAAGATGGTGCCCCTCGTATTGACCAGTAAGTTTTGCACGATCCTTTCAAGGACGATGTTCAAAAAGTCACACGATAGCGTGTCGCCCTGTCTAAAACCTTTTTCGACATAAACGGTATCGGCCAGGTCGCTTCCGACCCTGATGGAACAGCGAGAGCTCTCCAATGTCATCCTGCACAATCTGACGAGTTTTGCAGGGATGCCAAAACTAGACATGGCGTTGTATAGCTAGCCTCTATTTATATTATCGTATGCAGCCTTAAAGTCGACAAACAGGTGGTGGGTGTCGATCTGGAACTCGTCTGTTTTTTCCAGGATCTGCTGCACTGCGAATAATTGACTATCCCGGTGCCTGAAACCACACTGATTTTATAAGCGATGTTTAGAAGACTTATACATACATCCTTTCTTGTGGATCGGGCAAACGATACCAAGGTTCCATTCATCGGGCATGCATTCCTCTGACCATATCTTACAGATAAGCTGTTGCATACTCCCAACCAGGTCATCTCTTACTTACTTATCAGGCCTGCGATCCATGGAGGATCTGAGCCTGAGCTATAGCTGCCTTCCATCCTTGACGGTCCCGGGCACGCTGCTTCCAGTTGTCAAGACCAAGATGTCTTACATCCGCGATTACTTGGTCTTTATACCGGAGGTTCGGTCTTCCTCTTCTTCTCGAACCAGGAGGCTCGGAGTCGAAGACCCTCTTAGCTGGAGCGTTGATGTCCATGCGCTCGATGTGGCCGAGCCAGTGTAGTCGACGGGTCCTTGCTTTCCGGACTACATCCACATCTTGGTACAGCTCGTAGAGTTCGCGGTTGTGTCTTCTTCTCCATTCACCTTCCTCACAGACAGGACCAAATATCCGGCGCAGAATTTTTCTTTCGAAAGAACCCAAAATCAGCTCCGCTGTCCTGCTTATCGTCCAGCTTTCGGCTCCGTACAGCAAGACTGGCAGAATGAGCGTTTTGTAAAGCATGACTTTGGTCTTTCGAGTGAGGAGTTTTGACCCCAGTTGTTTGGACAAGCCGAAGTAGCAGCGGTTGCCAAGGGCGATTCTACGCCGGATCTCCACTGTGGTGTCATTTGTGGAATTTACGTTTGCCCCGAGGTAGACAAACTCCTTAACTACCTCGAAATTGTAGCTGTCAATTGTTATGTTTTGTCCCAGGTGGTGAGCGACGGATTGGTTTTTGCTTGACAGCATGTATTTCGTTTTGTCCTCATTGATCTTAAGGCCAATTCGTTTCGCCTGTTCTTCAATCGCCGTGAATGCTTCCACAATGCCACGGCGAGAACACGCGATGATGTCGATATCATCCGCGTATCCTAGCAGCTGGATGGACTTGTAAAAGATAGTGCCTTCCCTGTTGACGCCTGCCCGTCGCACTATCTGCTCCAGCACCAGGTTGAAGAAGTCACATGACAGCGCATCTCCTTGCCGAAATCCGGTGCATGTTTCGAATGGTTCCGAGGTCCTAGAACCGAGTTGCACGGTGCATCGCGTGTTTTTTAGCGTGGCGCGACACAACTGGATCAGTTTTACCGGGATCCCGAATTCGGCCATCGCCCCAAACAGTGCTTCACGATGAATGCTGTCGTATGCGGCTTTGAAATCGATGAAAAGATGGTGTGTATCGATTTGAAACTCGTTGGTCTTTTCCAGGATTTGTCGAAGTGTGAAAATTTGGTCTATAGTTGATTTGCCGGGCCGGAAGCCGCACTGGTAGTTGCCGATTATTGCGGTGCAAAATGGTTTTAGACGTTCACACAATACGCTGGACAGGATCTTGTATGCGACATTGAGCAGGGATATACCTCTATAGTTCTTACAAGAGGTAGGATCGCCTTTTTTGTGGATGGGGCATATAGAGCTGGTATTCCAGTCGTCGGGCATGCTCTCATCTTCCCAAATTCTGCAGATGATCTGGTGCATGCTCCCTACCAGAACATCGCCGCCAGCCTTGAAGAGCTCTGATGGCAAGCCATCTGAGCCTGCGGCCTTGTTGTTCTTCAGCTTCTGAATAGCTGTGCCGACTTCTTCTATGCTGGGTGGGAGGACTACTTCAGCGGCTGGAGTTGGGATTTCCTCGGTCCCTACCACTCTCTCTTGGTCATGCTCGTTAAGCAGCTGCTGGAAGTGCTGCTTAAATACATCCACTATTCCCTGCGGGTCGGTGACAAGATTACCCTCGCAGTTTCGAAGAGCCAGGGTGCCCTTTTTGAAGCCTCCTGCAAGGCCTTTGGCTTTCTTGTAAAAGGCTCGTATTTTATGTCTATCCCTAGACTCCTCGATATCCTTGAGCTGGGAGGCTGCGAAGATTCTTTTCTTTTGTCGCAGTAGTTTCTTCTCCTCCCTTCTTCTGGCTCGGTACTCTTCTCGCGCTGCCCTGGTTTTCCTCTGCAGCGCCTTTTGGTACGCCTCGTCGGTTGCTGCCTTTTTCTGCTCACACTCGCCATCATACCACGGGTTTCTTGTCGGGGGCGGTAGGTATCCTAAGGTGGTTTCGGCTACTTCCTGAATGGCTGAGCGGCAATGCAGCCACATATTATTGGCATTTGTGTTCGACGTAGGCATACCGTAGAGTCTTTCGCTCAGCTGCTCCCTGTAGACTCTGGCAACCTCCGGTGTGCTCAGGCGCCCAATGTCGAACCTCCTCCTGATGGGCTGGTGCAGCTTTCTGACATTGGACAGTCGAGCTCTGAATCTTGCTGCTACGAGGAAGTGGTCAGAGTCGACATTTGCCCCTCTGAATGTTCGCACATCCAGGATGTTTGACGCGTGCCTTGCGTCAATGAGCACATGGTCGATTTGGTTGGCGGTTCGACCGTCCGGAGATCGCCAGGTTGCTGTGTGGATTCGCTTGCGAGGGAATCTTGTGCTACTTATCACCGCATTACGAGCTGTCGCAAAGTCAGCGAGTCGGAAGCCGTTATCTGTTGTTGTATCGTGGAGGCTGTGCTTTCCGATCACTCCGCCAAGGGTGTTTTCCTTTCCGATTTTGGCGTTGAAGTCCCCGAGCACGATTTTTACATCGTACTCCGGACAAGCTCCGTAGGCGTTGTCCAGGAGGTCATAGAAGTCCTCCTTGATAGGGTCTTCAGCCTCGTCGGTAGGGGCGTGTGCACATATAAGGCTGATGTTATAAAATCTGCCTCTGATGCGGATCACAGCCAGGCGATCACTTATAGGTTTAAAGTCGATGACCTTCGACCTTAACCGCTTTCCCACGACGAATCCGCATCCCAGTAAGTGCAACCTTTTGTGACAGCTGTAATAAATGTCGCAATTTTTCTTCCTAATCATACCGTTTCCTATCCAGCGTATTTCCTGGACCGCAGTAATATCCGCCTTGTACTGCGTGAGGATTCCTTCTAGTTTATGAGCAGCTCCGGGAGTGTACAGGGTTCTGACATTCCAGGAGCATACTCGCAAATCGTGTTCCTTTTTCGTGCGTTGTCGTCGTCGAGTATCCGTCCGTATATCCGAGGCATCTTGCTCATTCATAACTTTGGGTTTTTTTACGTGGGCGGATTGTTAGCCCGCCGCACAACCGCCATTCTGGTCGGGGTTTTCTTCGCTGCATACGTTTGTTCACCTCCCAACGGTTGTTGAAGAGGCTATCCAGAGGGCGCCGCGAGGAGGCCGTATGTCAACTTGACCCGGGCATTTAAACAGGGATCGTTGCTGGCATCTCGCCAGGTTGAGAGCAATCAACAACTTTACCCTGTATGTCCGAGCCCATGCCCTCCAAACCAGGTCATCTCCAGCTGCCTTAAAGAGCTCGGCAGGTAGTCCCTCTACTGCAGCAGCTTTGTTGGACCTAAGCTTAGAAAAAGCATTCCTAGCTTCGGCCAGGTCAGGGGAACGGAATTCTCTGCTATCATCGTCCGCTGTGAAAGGGTCATTTCGCCTGGCCGCGGGATCTGTTTCGTCATCGTCGTTATATAGTCTGCAGAAGTAGTCTTTCCAGATTCTTAGTACCGACTGTGACTCTACTACTAGGTTTCCATTTTCGTCCCTGCAGGCCTTATATCCCTGGCATTTTTGTTTTATTCTTTGATAAAACCTCCGAACGTCATTCCTGCAATAGCATCTCTCCATCTCTACGATCGCGAGCTTCTCATGCTCCTTTTTTTTGCCTTGAGAAGCTTATGCTCCTCCCGCCTCTTCTGCTCACATTGCTCACGAGCAGCTCTCATCCTTCTATGTAGCGCCTCTTGATAGGCTTGCTGCTTGGCTGCGTGTGGCAAACCTTGGGTTTCTTGTGGGTGCGATTTGAAACCCAGTACCGCAGAAGCAGCACTCTCTAAGGCTTGTTGACAACGGGTCCACTGGTATTGTACGGTCTGAGTAGGTGTTGGAAGGTTTTCCGAGAGCTTGAGGGAGATGCGATTGGCATAGGCTCTAGCGGTCTCTTGCGATTGTAGCATTGCGACGTTGTATGCCGCTAGCCTTACTCGGTTTTTAGTGGGCTAGGCATAACCGCAGTCGCAACCTGGCTGCCACAAGATAGTGGTCCGAGTCGACGTTGGCTCCTGGATCAATATGATCGGTTCATCTTCTATAACATTTAATTAGAATTAATTCAGATTTGAAACAATATTCTGACAAGAAACGGCGCAACTTTGAAATTATAAAAAAGAGAAAACCGAGCTCAAGTACAGTCTATTGAGTGTAAAGTCCACCAATCAACCATAGCCCATTAGTTAAAAATTCGAACAGCCCACAATCCTTCTCCATTCGAAGCACTTCAATTCGCTCCACTCATATTCCTCATCCAACCACAGTCGTCCTCTTCCAAGACTCACGTATACGAAGTACACGATCTCGACATCGATTCAAACTGAACTGAACACTTGTAACAAATTTCTGAAATCGTCCAGAAAATTATCTCATAAATCATAACGCCACCGTACTAATTCCAGAGTACAACACACACTGCACGCAATACTCGTATGTTCTGTGCCTCATCCATTCCCTTGTATCCTTTAACGAGGTTCTCAACCAAAGAAAATGATCATCAAGACCATAAACTACCATGAGGCATTGAATTACCCGCGAGTCACGCTTTGGTTACGAGTTTCTCTACGAACGCCGAACCGTCCATTCATCCCCAGAGTATCTGAGTATATAGGCGACAACCAAACATTTTCAAAATCGAAAATTAATATTTTCCAAAATGCACATAAATATTTTTTCAAACTCGTTGATGGAAAGTAACTAAAACGAATTCGAACAAATCAGTCGGTGCCGTGTACCTTACTTACTTATGATGTTGCACTCGACACGGTGCTCTATGGAACTCGGGCGACTTACTTGGATCACATATCGGTTAATGGATGGTCGAGGAAAGTAATAAAATTGCGGACTTTTTACGACTTTTTGTTCTTGTTGCAGTGGGAGTACTGTTCACGTGAAGTAGATTGGACTATGTTCATAACGGAGTTATTAAAATCCCATATCAGTCGAAAACAAATCGTTGACATTGTCAAAAGAAATATAAAACGGAACATTAAAAAATTTCACTAATTTTTATGACTGGGCAATGGTGCGACAGTAGAGTAGGTGGGGAGGACAATGCCTTTAATCAGGGCATGAGAAACCACTTTCGAACTCAATGGATTCTTGGAAAAAAAAAAGAAAGAGAAGATTGCTTTCGTTCTTTCATGAAAAGGAACTCCGCGCTGATGATCTGAAAACCTTTTAGCACACATTGGTCAACAGGCCTAAGACTGCGCCAGAAGGCCGACGCAGACCCTTGGTCAGACAGGCACTTTCGACAGATTGCACCTGCAAACGCTTTGCGGTTTGACGGCGGCGTCTTGACTACATATGTCATTCTGCCTTGTTTCGACGTCTTGACTCTCCATATCGACGTCAATGATAAGTCAAAAGCGTCGTTTTTAAATGAGAATAGCACGTATAGTAAAAGCAACAACCAATCCCTGCGCGGATCACGGGCAGTCGTATGAATGTTTGGTATCTCATTCATCCTCCCTGCCCTTGGCAATCGTGCAGCCGAACAATTTACGGGACACTCTAGACCGCTATAAAGCGGACTTAACCAGCATCCAGGAAATGCCATGAAGTGTATCGGGTAAAAAGTGGATGAAAAACTGCGGCATCTACTACGGCGACTGCTACGGGGAGAGAAGACAAAGATTGTTCGAATGCGGATTTGTTGTGCGTTGTGGACTAAGGCAAAAAGTTCTAAGCTTTCGGCATGTGAGCGAACGCCTCATAACGATCCGCATCAAGGCTACATTTTTTAACATCAGTCTGATCTGCCCCCACGGAAGACTAAGATGACTTCACCAAAGATGAGTTCTACGATCTCCTAGGCAGAACGTGTGCCCAACGTCCCAGCTATGACATAAAAATTGTACTAAGAGACTTCAATGCTAAGCTAGGTATGGAAAGCATCTTTGAACGAATCATCGGCAAACCTAGCCTACACGATACCACATCCCATAACCGACACACGTTTATCGATCTTGCTACGGTACGAAATCCCCTTCTAGCCAGTACGTCCTTCCGGTGCCTCGATATACACAAACGCACCTAGCGCTGGCTAGATCAATCAATCACTAACCAGATTGATCACATCCCAATCGACATCAGACACTTCTCCACTATTCTTGATGTTAGAACTTTCCAATAAACTAACATCGGCTCGGACCACTATCTTGTAGTAGCCAAGATACTTACTTACTTACTTACTTATCAGGCCTGCGATCCACGGAGGATCTGAGCCTGAGCTATAGCTGCCTTCCATCCTTGACGGTCCCGGGCACGCTGCTTCCAGTTGTCAAGACCAAGATGTCTTACATCCGCGATTATTCGGTCTTTATACCGGAGGTTCGGTCTTCCTCTTCTTCTCGAACCATCGGGCTCGGAGTCGAAGACCCTCTTAGCTGGAGCGTTGATGTCCATGCGCTCGATGTGGCCGAGCCAGTGTAGTCGACGGATCCTTGCCTTCCGGACTACATCCACATCTTGGTACAGCTCGTAGAGTTCGCGGTTGTGTCTTCTTCTCCATTCACCTTCCTCACAGACAGGACCAAATATCCGGCGCAGAATTTTTCTTTCGAAAGAACCCAAAATCAGCTCCGCTGTCCTGCTTATCGTCCAGCTTTCGGCTCCGTACAGCAAGACTGGCAGAATGAGCGTTTTGTAAAGCATGACTTTGGTCTTTCGAGTGAGGAGTTTTGACCCCAGTTGTTTGGACAAGCCGAAGTAGCAGCGGTTGCCAAGGGCGATTCTATGCCGGATCTCCACTGTGATGTCATTTGTGGAATTTACGTTCGCCCCGAGGTAGACAAACTCCTTAACTACCTCGAAATTGTAGCTGTCAATTGTTATATTTTGTCCCAGGTGGTGAGCGACGTATTGGTTTTTGCTTGACAGCATGTATTTCGTTTTATCCTCATTGATATTAAGACCAACTCGTTTCGCCTGTTCTCCAATCGCCGTGAATGCTTCCACAATGCCACGGCGAGAACACGCGATGATGTCGATATCATCCGCGAATCCTAGCAGCTGGATGGACTTGTAAAAGACAGTGCCTTCCCTGTTGACGCCTGCCCGTCGCACTATCTGCTCCAGCACCGGGTTGAAGAAGTCACATGACAGCGCATCTTCTTGCCAAAATCCGGTGCATGTTTCGATCGGTTCCGAAGTCCTCCAACCGAGTTGCACGGTGCATCGCGTATTTTTTAGCGTAGCGTGACACAACTGGATCAGTTTTACCGGGATCCCGAATTCGGCCATCAACCCAAACAGTCCTTCAAGATGAATGCTGTCGCATGCGGCTTTGAAATCGATGAAAAGATGGTGTGTATCGATTCGAAACTCGTTGGTCTTTTCCAGGATTTGTCGAAGTGTGAAAATTTGGTCTATAGTTGATTTGCCGGGCCGGAAGCCGCACTAGTAGCTGCCGGCAAGCCATCTGAGCCTGCGGCCTTGTTGTTCTTCAGCTTCTGAATAGCTGTGCCGACTTCTTCGATGCTGGGTGGGAGGACTACCTCAACGGCGGGAGTTGGGATTGCCTCGGTCCCTACCACTCTCTCTTGGTCATGCTCGTTAAGCATCTGCTGGAAATGCTGCTTAAATAAGCAATACATCCACTATTCCCTGCGGGTCGGTGACAAGATTACCCTCGCAGTTTTGAAGAGCCAGGGTGCCCTTTTTGAAGCCTCCTGCAAGGCCTTTGGCTTTCTTGTAAAAGGCTCGTATTTTATGTCCTCGATATCCTTGAGCTGGGAGGCTGCGAAGATTCTTTTCTTTTGTCGCGGTAGTTTTTTCTCCTCCCTTCTTCTGGCTCGGTACTCTTCTTGCGCTGCCCTGGTTTTCCTCTGCAGCGCCTTTTGGTACGCCTCCTCGGTTGCTGCCTTTTTCTGCTCACACTCACCATCATACCACGGGTTTCTTGTCGGGGGTGGTAGGTATCCTAAGGTGGTTTCGGCTACTTCCTGAATGGCTGAGCGGCAATGCAGCCACATATTATTGGCATTTGCGTTCGGTAGGCATACCGTAGCACACTCAGCTGCTCCCTGTAGACTCTGGCAACCTCCGGTGTGCTCAGGCGCCCAATGTCGAACCTCCTCCTGATGGGCTGGTGCAGCTTTCTGACATTGGACAGTCGAGCTCTGAATCTTGCTGCTACGAGGAAGTGATCAGAGTCGACATTTGCCCCTCTGAATGTTCGCACATCCAGGATGTTTGACGAGTGCCTTGCGTCAATGAGCACATGGTCGATTTGGTTGGCGGTTCGACCGTCCGGAGATCGCCAGGTTGCTGTGTGGATTCGCTTGCGAGGGAATCTTGTGCTACTTATCACCGCATTACGAGCTGTCGCAAAGTAGCCAAGATAGGCCTACGAAAATCACGAATGCAGCGGAGTAAAGTAAGAATACAAAGTTATAACGTCGGAGAGAAACGCTCGTGCTTTTGTCGATCGCGTCTCCCATAAGCCCTCTCTCATACACTGTAATCCTCAACGCAGTCAGTAGAACAACAATGGAACCTTAGCAAACAAGCCCCGAAAAGCACTTCATCTAAAGTTTTGAACTTCAAGACTTCACCACGAAGAGGAGCATAAGCCTCTCAGGACACACAAGAAAGAGTTAGACCTGGAGGGATGTTACCGCAGGGATGAGGTTCGAACGTTTTATCAAGAGATAAAGCAAATATGCAACAGTTATAAGGCCAGAACGGAAGCCTGTATGGCATCTTCAGCAGTGACTGTCTCATGTTGGTTAAACAAATAAGGACCAATTATCCCTTGGGCAAAAATGGCACCCTACACCGTCGTTTTGGGGCCATGTAAATATTTTTGATGGCATTCTCTAGGGTTGTTTGGGCACCACGCAAGTTTTGTTTATTTAATTAGCTGTCGATGTGAAAATGCGCTTCACCACTAAACAATATCTTGCCAAGCGTTCGTGTTGTTCGAAAACATTCGAGCATTGTTCATGCGAAGATTTGTGACATGTTCCGCCGTCGCTGCTGATGTTGATGGTCCCGGAAGAGTTCTGTTCACCATTGCCCCTTCTTGTCTAAACCTTTGTACCCACGACCAGATAAGCTACGTGCTCGGACTATCACTCAGCCTGCGTAAATTGAAGCGACACGGATTTCGGGTCAATGCTGCTGTCGCATCGAGGTTTTAAAATACGCTGTAAAACCCGGAATTGATAGCGTTCGCGGTGACAGACCATACATATTTGAGCAGGATTGCTCCTTCAGACAAAGGGATGACGAAACAGGATTGCTTGGCCTAAAATTTCCATAATCACATCACCCATCTTACGGTCACCATAATCGTCCTACCGAGAGCACTATTGGTGGCAGTGTGATGGATAAAATTGAGTCCACCACTTTAGTAAACGATAAACCAACACCAAGATCTCCCAAAAACATCGCCGCTGTCCGGGAGAGTGTGCAGGAGAATCCGAGGCAGTCCACTTCGCGTCGCTTGCAAGAACTCGGCCTTTCGTAGACCACAACTTGGCGCAATTTTCATTGTAACTTGCACCTGCTTTGGTGAAGTTACCGTCCATGAAGGACCTGGGCCAACTTCGCTCAATCCCCCATGTTGTATGTGATTTATCCATAAGCTTTATCGATAAGCTTTTTTATGGCAAGTATACTACGGGGAGAGACGCCGCGAAATAGGCATTCGTGCGTACACTGACTTACGCCTGCATCCGTACAAAATTCAACTGACTGAATGGGCTCTGGAGCAGTTGGAAACTGACCCTAATTTCCATTGAAAAATCATCTTCAGCGATAAGGCCCATTTCTGGATGAATCGGTACGTCAACAAACAAAATTGTCGAATTTGGGACGATGCCAATCCACATGAGATCCAAAAGCGTCCAAAGCATACCGGAAAAGTCACTGTTTTGTGTAGTAGACGTCATCGGCCCATATTTCTTTGAGAACGACGTTGGTCAGGCCATCATCTTCATTAGCGAGCGCTATAAGTCGATGATTTCTAACTTCTTTTGGCCTGAATTGGATAATGTGGACACCAGTAACATGCTGTTTCAACAGGACGGCGCTACGTGCAATACAGTTAAGGACGCATTGGAAATTCTGTACGAGAGATTCAAGTGCATGGTCATCTTTCGTGGAGGTGATGTGAACTGGCCACCGAGATCGTGCAAGTTGACACCTTTAGATTTTTTCTTGTGGAGTTTTTTGAAACCACAGCGGCCCTCAAAGACAAAATAACCCAGGCCATCGATCAAATTTAGCCTGATTTATGTGCAAGAGTCACGGAAAATTGGAGATTTCGGATGCGCGCCACCCAGATATTTGAAGGATGTTATGGTATGTTCCATACCTAATGGCATCGACAGGCCCTTCAAACGAGTGAAAATTTCGATGATATCTGGTACACACTTTGTTTCATTTAAATTTAAAGTTTGGAAGCGCTTAATGTACTAACATACACATACGGTTGTTGCGAACCGTGAGCATAGATCGAGAAGATGCTGTTCTGGATGACGACTTCTTTGTGATCGAAGATCCACAAGAGAAAGTGGCGACAGTGGGGGGCTGTCTTTCAGGATGTGTATAAGGTGAATGAAAACATTCGCCCGAACCACGACCTGGAGAACAGGGTTCTGCTCCACCACTTCTACCTCCGAAATGATATCGAACATTGGCGAGTCGAGAACAATGGCTTCACTAGGTTCAGTGACGATTTCACGGCAAACAATGTCATCGCCAACGATGGGCTTAATACCCCTTTTGTATCGACGGTAGAGCTTCAGACGATCTTCGAATGTCTGAGAAAGAAGAAATCCACGGGCATCGACGGAATATCTAATATTGTACTTAGACACCTTCCACCGATGGCTATAGAGGCATTCACTATCCTGTTTAACAACGCACTGAATAATGCACATTATCCGGTGAGTTGGAAAACAGCGGTGATGCAGCCGATCCCCAAGAAAGGAAAAGGTTCGTCCAACCCGGCAAATCTCCGGTCGATAAGTTCCTTCCGAGCATCAGCAAGGTATTCGAGAAGATGATTCACAGAGCCCTTTCAAAATGGGTTGAGGACAATGACATCATTCCGGATAACCAATTCGGTTTCAAAGCGGGGCATGGTACTATTCATGTAACGTCGAAACTCGTGTCGGATATCCAATGGAACAGATGCAAGAACCAATGCAGGGGTGCCTTTCTGATTGACCTGGAAAAGGCCTTCGACACCGTTGGTTAGAGCTTAACCGGCTAGGCATAAGTAAGCCTCTGCTGTATATGATCTATGATATGTTAATGGGAAGAAAGTTCGTTGTAAAAATTGCGAACGTGAGTTCTTCTCAAACATTTGATATCAAAAATGGTCTACAACAAGGCACGGTGAACTCGCCGATCCTTTTCAACATTTACGTCAGTGATCTGATAGCTTCGCTTCGTCACTCGATAGCATACGCAGATGACCTAGTCGCGTACAGGACAGGCCCAACGACTGAAGTCATAGTTACTCTCTTGCAACGTGACTTCGAAAAAATTAAAATGTTTTGTAATGATTGGAAACTAAAAATCAACTTCCAAAAATCGGAAACTATTTTGTTTAGAACGCCATTGTCTAGGGCCTCTAGGGATACCAGGAAAAACTGGCGAAAATTCTCCATTACTGGACCGGATGGGCGTCCACCCGCGAACCAAAATGTAGTCAGATACCTTGGAATCTGGTTGGACCAGTATCTGTATTTTCATAAACATATGGATGCTGCATTGGCCAGGGCCAACTTGATAAGAGAGTGAAAATAATATGGCTTTAGTCAGGCCCATGATCGCCTATGGATGTCCCGATTGGTTCAATGTGAGTGCCAGCTTGATGGAAAGGATTCGAGTGTTTGAGAGACAATGTCTAAGAACTTGTCTCTCATTGCACAGAACACCAGAATCCGAGTACACAAAATACTATCCCAACGAGGTCCTATACAACAGAGCCAAAATGATTAGGATTGACAACTTTTTGATCAAGCTGATTCGAAGTCACGTTGCAAGGGCAATGACTTCGACCAATAACTTGATATCTGGGGCTTATTACCCAAATGAGTTATATCACGAGAAAGCTCGTCTTAGCGGCTTTATTCCCCCAGAAGCATTCTTACATTACGACAACCGCGAACTAATACAGAACAAATCGGCAATTCCGTTAATCTTCCACCTGACCCGAAGGTCTGTGGAAAAGAGCTTATCTTACGAACGGGATGTTGCGCTCCGTGAGCCGGGGCGCCTCCGTTACAGTATGGCAACGTCAGATTAGGATCGCGCAGACGCTACTCGACAAACGCAATGTTTCTGGTGGCTCGAAAAGTCTCCGTCGCTGGCATAGCGTCATAAAAACACTATGTATATAAAATGCCAATAGCTGATTATAGACTAAGGTAGTACTAAGTTAATTAGGTTATTTTTTTTTTTTTTTGTTGAAGGCTTCTGCTATCCGCTGGAGCACTCAGACGCAATCACTGGTTCATTTTACTCCAGACAGACACCTTACATTACTGTATTTTCCCCGTTTTCCGGAGAAAAATTTGAAGGAGCTTCAGTGATGTAGAGCTAAGGGATTCGGCACAGACCACGTCGGCTCCAAGGGTGCGCCACTGTGCGCGAGCAAAGACGGGACAATCACAGAGAAAATGCTCTGCAGTATCATCCTCCTCTTCGCCACATGCAGCACAGGTAGGCGTCTCACTGATGCCGAGCACGTAGAGATGCTTGGCAAAAGTGTAATGGCCCGTGATAACTCCCACAAGCCTACTGCAGTCGATTCTCCTTAAAGACAGGAGGAATGCTGCAGATTTTTTGCAGACATCAGGGCATACGAGCTTAGTCATCCTGCAACCCGGACAATCCCTCCATCTACGGTTGTGTGTATTAAATACACAATCGTTAATGTAGGAATTTACCGTGGACGTAGGTAGACCAAGAGCGGAAGACAGACGCATACTTTCCTAACGAGAAGTGCAGTCGGATGTTTTCGCGTTCAAAGAAGACTCCAGCACCGGACCCCCGCCCAGACCTGGCGCCATCCGTGAAAATGCGAAGACTATCCCTTCCAAGTTCAGTATCCAGCCATAGCCAATCCTGACGCCATGGAAACTCGACTGTGAAATTACGACGCAATAGGATAACGGGCGTCTGTGCGTCAGAAGGCATGTCCATGAGTCAGGGGTCGCAGGACAATTCTTGCGCAAGCACACCGTTACTCCTATGCAAGTTGTACCAAAAGTCATTTCTCTTCAGACGAGACATGGCTTTCAGAGCACACCCTCTGATAGATATATCAAGAGGTGGAAGGTTCATCATAACATCTGGAGCAGCGCCCAGCGTGCCTTGGGAAGGCCCCCGTGCAGCTGAGACAAACCGTTCTTTGGAGTTTGGGGAAAGAGGCTACGACGTGTTTGCGTTTTAGTCTGTTCCACCAGACAACCGATGCATATGAGATTATAGGTCTTATCATTGCCGTGTAGATCCAGAGGACCTTTGCCGGCGATAAGCCCCATGTTTTGCCAAAAGCTCCTTTGCATTGCCAGAAAGCTGACAGGGCTTTGGTGGTTTTTGACTCAACATGTTTTGACCAGAGAAGCTTACTATCTAAGATGACTCCTAGATACTTAGCCTCCTTGGATATCGGGATGGAAGTGCCTTTTAGTACCAGCTGAGTCATGTCAGTATTTTTCCTCCTTCTCGTAAAGAGAACGACATCGGTCTTAAGAGGATTGACTGACAGCCCATTTCTGGTACACCAATCATCGATCACATTTAGCGCCGCCTGTGCTTTGAGACGGACAGTCGCCAAATATGAGCCGACAGAAAGAATGGCGACGTCATCCGCATAGGCCTGGGCATAGATTCCAGAGGCATTGAGAGCATCAAGCAGTGAATCGACCAGCATGCACCATAACAGCGGAGACAGGACGCCACCTTGAGGGCAGCCTCTGTTTACGCCGGATTTGACACACTGATCGAGGCCTGCATCAGCGGTCAATGTCCTGTGCATGAGCATTGCTTTGATCCAAAGGACCAGTGCTTCATCTACGCCATGATGTCTGGCAGCGTTGCACGTGCTGTCAAAAGTTGCGTTATCAAAAGCTCCCTCAATGTCGATGAAAATGCCCAGCGCGTACTCCTTCCTTTCGAGCGCGCATTCAATTCGCCCAACTAGGTTCTGAAGCGCAGTCTCGCAAGATTTTCCGCGCTGGTAAGCATGTTGCATCTCCGAAAGAGGGTGCATTCGAAGGGCAACTTTTCGCACGTGCAACTCTACCAGTCTCTCCATGCTTTTCAGCAGGAAGGATGTTAGACTAATTGGTCTGAAACTCTTGGCAAGTGAGTAGTCCTCTTTTCCTATTTTGGGAATGAAGACCACTTTCACTGTGCGCCAAGGAATGGGTATGTGAGCAAGTGCTAGACTAGTAGCGAAAATTATTTTCAGAGTAGGAAGCAGCTGCCTTATACCTTTTTGCAGCATAACAGGATATATCCCGTCGGTGCCCGGCGATTTGAAGCCATCGAAGGATGCCACAGCAAATTCAATAGCTTCATGCCTATGTCACAATGCTACTACACGGCGCGGCGACAGCGCAACTACAAACGCCGTAGCTGTCAAATCCATATTCATGCAATGGAATTATATGGAGTAAGTCACATAGCCACGTATGTAGTCGTGTCGCAGCGCTGTAATTTCGAAATTTTGAAAAACTGTCGCAACTACACGGCGTTTTCCTATTTCGAATTCGACATTGGAGGAATACGTTTGATAACTTGGTCTAACCCACCACCATCTTCTGACTTTTGTTTTCGCTTTTAACTTTTTATAGGCTACAGCAATCGCACATGTTAGCAATAATGTTTTTTTCAAATTATTTTGATCCATTTATAACCTAAATTCAGTTTCAATCTTCGAATTTTTTACCGATGCCAACTTCACTCTATAGAATTCACCACCAACTTCACTCACAGAAGTACCCTGCTGTCAAAAAAAGCGCCGATGAAAGTCGCTACATTGTGTGTTGACTGAACTACTTTACAACCACAGCAAACGCCAGCGTTTGTAGTTGCGCTGTCGCCGCGCCGTGTAGTAGCATTGTGACACAGGCATCAGTCCTAACCACGCGCGACGCAATATACCAGCTACGCCGAGTTGTTTTCATCGTTTCATTTGCAGTTTCCCTTGAAGGAGTGTGCAACGAGCCGATGTCGATCTGATTTCCCGGGAAATGAGTCGCAAACAGTAAACTAAGAGTTTCCGCTTTAGACTCAGTAAAGGTACCATCAGACTTTCTGAGTGCATCTAGCTTTGTCGGTTTTCCCCGTTTGAGGACTTTAACCAACTTGCTAGTCGCACTCAGAGACTTTATCTCTTCGCAGAAGATCCTTAAAGAACTGTTTTTCGATTTACGAATAAGTTTCTTATATTCTTTCTGCTTCGACCGATACTTGTTCCAGTCATCTTCCGAATTCGATTTGAGCGATCTATTCAGAAGAATTCTGGCTTCCCTGCGAAGACTTTGGAGCTCGGCATTCCACCAGGGGAACAATTTCCTGCAGGAAGGTGTACTGACAGGACATGCGAGTTAGATAGGTAGTTGTAAGTTATGTATATGTATATACATATGTATATATATATGTATATATATACGTGTCTATGCATGTATATATACATATGTACATACATATAAAATAGGCTAGGTTAGATTAGGATTACTAGGTAGTGTAGTTTTAGTTAGTTTTAAGGATATACACGTTAATAATATGCTAAGTTTCTTTTTAATTGGATTTTTCTTAACCTTAGTTCTAATAAACTAATGTAACGAATACCACAATAGAATAGACGTCGAAAGACAAAATTAAAAATACATATACCGTATAGCTTAGAGTGCCCGTTCAGGTCCAGTATGCTACTATAAATAGATAAGATATTTAAGATAGGTTTAAGTGTTTTTACCTAGAATAGATAGATAGGTAGGTAGGGTCGTAGCCTTCCCAGAATTGAGAAGAATGCACATAGGCCAGGGAGGCCCGTTGTGCAGCTACGAGGGGGTTTTACCCCCCTATTCGTGGAACCATTTTGTGCTTCTTAAGAAGTTAGGAAGATCAAGTATCCCTACTTTCTGAACATCTGTCAGACCGTTAAGGAGGTAAGAGCCTAGGTAACGTTTCCTGATATTGCAAAGAGCTGGACAAGCACAGAGAAGGTGGTGAATGGATTCGACCTGACAGCTTCTGTAGAAATCATTCGGAACTATTCTTAGTTTTTGTGCGTGACTGCCAATGAGGCAGTGTCCTGTGATGACACCGATGACTTTGTAGATGTCAGTTCTTTTTAGGGAGATTATACGCCTTGGGCGTTGACTGTCAAGCCGAGGCCAGATTTGCCTAGAATAAGTTGTTTGGGAAAAAATTAATAAAATGCTTTTAAAATGTAAACAAAAAAAAAAAATATGTATTGTTGCGGACACGAACCGACGGTTATGTTTGGATTTCGCTGTCAAGGTTTGGAATGCTCTTATGAAGCCGAAAAGGAAATGATGGCAACTTTTAGCAGTTTACTGCTGAATGTCATTCGAGGATATTCTAGAGACTTCCGAAAGAGGACATTCGAGACATTGGACCGAGGGCTATACATATAAGCCGGAGCACTCACCCTCGGGAGCATTCAGTGTCGGTGAAAGACATCAAGCCACCTAGCGAGATGTAGAGACAAAAGTTGTAGTAACGGCGAAGCGCCCAGATAATTGATCTGAGGTGGAATAAAAAAGTAAACAGTTGTAGTTAATCGCAATCTAGCGATCGAACCCTATTCGGCCTCGTAGTAATTTTCATAACAATATGTATCTTTCTAACTTTCATAGTTAAACTATTTACATATGTTATAGGTATCAAGGTTCAAGAGTTCTTATATTCTCTTATGATGTGTTGTTACACACACAATCTGAACGGAGTGCAGTGGTTTGGGTCGTTGATGTTCGTTCACTACTCTCAGGGGTGGTTGTCCTAAATAGGACGAGAGCCGACCAAATTCCGCTTTAGTTATAGTCCGTACTAATTCGTTTGAGCACTTAAATATTGCATACGCAGAGGGTGAATTTCAGTTGACCATATACCGTGAGTGTTATGCCTGTAGCAGTACGTCTGGTCACTTTCCATTCACAACGGCGTTGCATACTTTTTGTCCGTATAGGAATTACTTTTTCTTGGCTGTGAAGCGAACTTGAACTGTAGACCTTCCGCTCGGCGGTCGATGATGTTAACCACTGCACCACGGGCACCCCACAAGGAAATCAGTTTTCAGGATTCAGCGTGAGCTTCTGATGAGGATCTTGAAATCTATAAAATAAAGGTCAAGTGGCATCCTACAATAAGCAGGAATAAACTATGTAATAGTCTAAACACTATGTCTAAAGACATAAATAAATACGCCATGCTAAAGACAATGATGCTACACGATCAGTCATACATGTGCACATAAGTGTACTTCAAGTGAATGCAATTTTGCCTATGCTTTCCAGATTAACTTTTCGACATTTCCAATTTAAATTCGAAATCAAATACTAATCATGTTGCCTGGCAGACCATTTAACCACATTCCTAGTCCATTCACGTATACGGTTCCATGCGTCTTTGCCACAATTTGGAAAATGTATAATCCAAGCGTCAATTCAAATTTAATTACAAAATAAAAATATGAATGATGACAATTTCATTTTCATCATAGAAAAATAAGAAAAAAAAAAAGAAACAAACAGGCCTCACGTAACCTTTCGGATTCGACTTGGCCCAGCGCGCTGATAAGGAAAGCATTTTGCTTTTCTTCGGTTTTTTTCTTTTTAAAAACAGAAACGCGAAGAGAAAAAGTTCAATTAGGTTAAATCCAAAATAAATTATTTTAAATAATACTTTTTCATTGAAAAGCATTTTTTCTTTTTTGTCTTAATTCGGTTTATTCATCTCGTCATTTTTTTGCGTCGCTATTAATTATTTTATTTAATGTAGAGCAAGCAATGGGGAGCTAATTGAAAACGCGTGTTTTCGTTTTTTCTTTTTGTTCTGTTTTCTGTATTTTGTTTGTTTTTTGGTTGAATTTTCATCGAAAGTGTTTTGGGTAGATCCTGTCGGATGAACATTTCCGTCCATCCTCAGCGGTTTATTTGACAAACAATTATGTACCCACAAGTAAAGAGAATCATAGGAATCACCTGTTGTCGGATATTGTTCCTTTCATTTTCATCCCACATAGGTACATACATATGTCTCCACTTGAGTTTTCCCGAAAAGAAAAAGGAACCATATAGGCCGCGGGGAAGCGAGGTATTTGCACATATTATACAAATGTCTGTCGTGCCGCCACCGCAACAAAGGAGAGTGACAATGTAATGAAAACAAATGACGGACTAATTGCTCGTCTAGGTTTGTGGTGTTTGCTCAGATCACGTGTGGACGTACGGAGATTACCTTTACCTGCGTCCAATGTCCTAATGGAATGAATCGAGTACAGAAAAACGCCGTGAATGAGCCGCAGGGACAAAGGACTACTGGGAAGTAATGGTAATAATTGGGTCAGGCATGGTACTATAAGTAATTAACCTTGTCAGGAGAGGGGCAATAAACACTCTTTAAAGGTAGACCCTTAAAGTGCCAATTAGTAATTTATTACTACTGATCTGGCCACTAAGCAAACAGGCTACTGTATTTTAAGAATATTGCTTTATTTTGTTCCGGTTCGCTCTTCGTTATACTCGTAGTAATGGCAAGGATATGTACAGTCGTATCCATACTGAATTTTCATAGGCAGACTTCTTCCAAATATTTTAAAAAATCGTGAAATCGATATATAATAGCTTATCAACAAGACTTCTTTCCCTCAATCATCTTCTTTCTTCAATGAGGTTCATTCGGTTTTTACACTTCGACAGACGTCCCTCCAACTTTTTCAAGCCTGTGGAAAAATATGAATGATGTAGTTTTTCAAAAATTTCTAACATCAGCCTGATCTGCGTCCATGCCTCCGCGGAAGAAAAGGCAGAACGTATGCCCAATATCCTAGCTTTGACATCAAAGTTGTACTAGAAGACTTCAATGCTAAGCTGGGTAGCATAGCCTACACGACACCACATCCGATAACGGACACAGGCTGATTGATCTTGCTACGGGACGAAATCTCCTTCTGGCCAGTATGCGCTTCCTGCACCTCAATATACATAAATCACAATCAATCAATCGCTAACCAGATATTGGTCAGAGGAAAGCATGCCCGAGGAATGGAGTCTCAGCATCATATGCCCGATCCACAAGAAAGGAGACCCCTCTGACTAAGCCAACTACAGAAGAATAGGTCTCCTGAACATCGCCTACAAAATCCTCTCGGCCGTTTTGTTTGAACGCGTGAAGCCTGAATAAGCTGATAGGTCCTTATCAGTGTGGATTCAGGCCAGGGAAGTCCATCATCGAACAAATCTTCACACTATGGCAGATCCTAGAAAAAACCAATGAATTTCAAGTCGACCTATTTCGATCAAAGCCGCATACGACAGCGTAATTAGAAACGAGCTATACAACGCTATGTCTACCTTTGACATCCCTGCTAAGCTCGTCAGACTATGCAGGATGACTTTGGAGAATGCTCGCTGCTCGGTAAACACCTGATCGATAGATTTGATATTAAAAAAGGATTTTTTGCAGGGCGATGCGCTGTCGTGTGTTTTCTTCAACATGTTATTAGAAATGATTCTACAAAAATCACTGGCCAACACAGGAGGCACAATTTATTTCAAATCCTCACAACTCCCCTCATAGGCGGATGGCATTGACATACATATGTAACTGGAAGAACACAGCGAGTGGTCAATGAGGCGTTTGAGAGTATTGAGGCGGAAGCGCGAAAATTGGTTTGGCAGTAAATGAGGGCAAAACTAAATATATCTTCTTCTTTAGTGGCGTTACAGCCCATGAAGGACCAGGGCCAAGCTTCTCTCAATCACCCATGTTGTGTGTGATTTATTTTTTACACAGGAGAAAGAGACCTACAGCTTAATGCCGATTCCGGACGGCATGAATCGAGAAGCTTTTTCATGGCACTTATACTACGGGGGTTTTTGCTAGTACCCCGCCGAGGAGGAACGCCGCGAAATAAACATTCGATGGCGTTGTTGTTATCGGGATCCGAACTCGCGCATAGTGCGTCAGAGTTCAACACACTAACCACTGCGCCACGGCGCCCTCAAACTAAATATATGCTATGATCAAAAAGGACTATCGATGCCTTGGCCAGAACATTTGTAATGGCAGATATGTATAAGTTTGAGGTAGTTAGGACTTCGTCTACCTTGACGCCGCAGTGACCTGGAACAAAGACATCAGTTCCGAAATCAAACGCAGAATCACTCTTGCCAGTCGCTGTTTCTTTGTGTTCAGGAGGCAACTGAGGCAACCGCGGTCCTGTTGTATGGCGCAGAAGTATGGGCACTATCAAAAGCGGATAAGAAGGTCCTTGATCGGTTCGAGAGAAAGATTTTGCGTCTTATTCTTGGTCCTTTACAGGGACCTACAGTTTTAAAATAAATCACACACAGCATGGGTGATTGAGAGAAGCTTGGCTCTGGTCCTTCATGGGCTGTAACGCCACCAAAAAAGAAGAAACGCAGACAGGGGACGGAGCAAAAGATTTAACCACGAGCTTTACGGATTGTACAGCGACATGACTCTAGCCAGGCGTCTACGGATTCAACGCCTAAGATGAAGATCGTGCTAGTTGGAGGGGCATGTTGGTTGCGGCCCAGGCTCACCCCGGGCTGTAGCGCCACCTAAGTAAATAGGTTGTCATATGTCAAGACTTAAGCAGCCACTTACGTAACACATGTAATGCTACTAGGGGAGGTATCGCCCAGTTAGTTGGGGTCCCTTTGTACCTGCGTGCGCCCCTTTAGATGCGACCGTCCTTTGCTGCGTCGTCCCTTGTGGTTCGATTCGAAGACTCTTCGGGCTGAAGCTGTGACGGATGTCACTGTACAGACCATAGAGCTCGTGGTTGAATCTTTTTCTTCACTCTCCGTTAACACAAATGTGTCCGAAGATTACACGCAAAATTTTCCTCTCAAAGCGTTCAAGGATCCAGGCCTCTACGCTATAAAGAAGGACCGATTGGTAGGGGGCCACCTCAGTCTTTCGAGAGAGGAGTCTACTTCTCCATTGCCTCTTAAGGCTAAAGAAACAGTGGTTGGTAAGAGTTATTATACGTCTAATATCAGCGCTTGTGTTGTTGCCGCTTGTCACTAGCGAGTCAAGGTAGACGAAATCCCTGACCACCTCAAATTTGTAGCTACCCATAGTGACGTTTTGGCCAAGACGTTGGCGTTGAGCATCTTTCTTTAATGAAAACATATATGTATTAGGTATTGCTCTCGTTTATTCTCAGACCCACATTTGTCGCTTCCGATTCAATGCTCATGAAAGCGTCACTGACGCCTTGCTAAGCTCCCCCAATTTCGTGTTTTTTTTTTTTTTAATAATCCCCGCAGGTTCAAGAGTCCTCTTATTATGATTGTCACACAACCTAAATAGAGTGCAGGTGGTTTGGGTCGTAAATGTTCGCTCACTACTCTTTAGGGGTAGTTTACCTAGATAGGATTCGAGAGTAAACTCGACTGAATTTTCAAGTTGGTTATTTTCACAGCAAATGTTCCATGCCATTATGGTGTCATATTGGAACTGCACACACAGAGTATGATTTTGAAGTGGCCATGTACTGTGAGTGTTATGCCTTCACCAGCCACGTCAATGTCATCAGCATGTGGAAGCAATTGTGCAGATTCGAAATAGATCGCGCCTTGTATTAGCCTCGGTTAATTCAGTGCCGACCATGGTGGAGCTGTGAAATTTCTCCATTGGCATCCTGCACAGCCTGACGAGTTTGGCATGGATGTCAAAACAAAGCATGGCTCTATATAGCTCGGCCCTATAGACACTGTCAAATGCGTCTTTAAAATCGTCGAAAAGGTCGTGTATGTCGACCTGAAATGCATGGTTCTTCTCCAAGATCTGCCGCAGTGCGAATATTTGGCCTATCGTGGATTTTTCTGGGTTGAAACCACATCGATAGGAAAGGAATCGATCACATTACCCACGAATGGTTTCAGGCGTTCCCAAAGCACGGTATAGAAGACCTTATACGTGATGTAAAGGAGACTTATTCTGCTATAAATGGCTCAATTATACAGATCTCCCTTCTGATGGGCCAGGCAAACAGTGCTGAATTTCAGCCCATGGGCATGTTTTCTTCCTTCCGTATTCTACAGATGAGTTGGTGCATGCTCCCTATCAAACCTGACATTGTCATCCTAAAGTTTAATGATCTCAATGGTTGTTACTTGAAACAACTTGGCTAAAAAATAGAATTAAATCGTGAAGATTTTTGTTTATTTTTTTGCTGCGACTTTCGACCTGGGTTAAGCCCGCAATAGTGTGTCGGTCAACTCACTTTTGGTGATGATGTAATATATCGAGCCACCGTGTTTCGCTGGTTTTAAGAATTCATTCGTGGTCGCATTTGACTAAAGAATGAATTTCGTGAAGGTTGCCCAAAATTGGTCAGAATGCTGCGCGTAAACTGACATTGCGAGATCGTCATGTGGCATACAGTGAGATTGAGGCATGCTTGGGTATTGGATCACATTGCATGAAAATTTGGTTGTCAAAAAGATTTGTTCGAATATTATGACAATCGCTCAAAACAGTCTTGTTGAAAACATTCAATAATTGTGCTCTAATGCCTCAATGGATCTTTATCTTGTAATGAGATGTGATCACTAAGGGCAACGTCCAAGCTGAAAGGCCAGGCCTCTACGTACCCCAGGAGTAAGGGTTCGTTATGCGCAACTCCTTGTCGACCTTATCAAATATCTGTATATAAACGTACGCTAAGGCAGGCGGCGTTGAACATATTCCAAAAATATTGTTGAGGATCTCATTTCTTGGGATCCCAATAAGGGATGAATTAGTATCTTACTAAATAGAGCTAAGCACAACTTCGAGTGAAGTTTGGCCATTATTAGATATGAACAAGCCATTTCTCTCAGTGTGCGTACTACTTGCAAGCACGATTCTCACCCTTAATGTTTCGCGTTAAAATTACGTCTGCGTAAATCACATTGTCTTCAAGCATTGCTTCGCGAAGCCGGTTAATAAACGCTCTTTTCAAAAGGCTAGTCGAAATTTCCAATTCGCCTCTGATTTTCCTGCCTCACAAGCTCACTCATAATGGCCGTTGGGAGTTGTTTCAATGCATTCGTTTTATTACACTATTACCGAGAGTAAACAAAGTGCTTCGAAAATTGGTTCAAACGCATGAAAATGGTATCGACTTTCTTGAGGAATATTTTGGAAAACAAAAAAGCAATTATTGATCCCAAAACCCTCGTATAAGCGAGTCGAAGAAATGACTCAAAGTGATGGGGAGACCACATACGAACCATTTAAAAAGCAGTCGAGGTTAACATTTACAGGAAGTACATTTAAAAAAAATAAATGGCGAACACTGATTTGTTTACTCAAACATTTTATACACATTTGCAGTTTTTCTGAAACTAAACAGCAAATAATACCAGTGCGGCTTCCGGCCCGGCAAATCAACTATAGACCAAATTTTCACACTTCGACAAATCCTGGAAAAGACCAACGAGTTTCGAGTCGATAGACACCATCTTTTCATCGATTTCAAAGCCGCATACGACAGCATTCATAGTGAAGAACTGTTTGGGACGATGGCGGAATTCGGGATCCCGGTAAAACTGATCCAGTTGTGTCGCGCCACGCTAAAAAACACGCGATGCACCGTGCAACTCGGTTCTAGGACCTCGGTACCATTCGAAACATGCACCGGATTCCGGCAAGGAAATGCGATGTCATGTGACTTCTTCAACCTGGTGCTGGAGCAGATATGGCGACGGGCAGGCATCAGGCATTACAAGTCCATCCAGCTGCTAGGATACGCGGATGATATCGACATCATCGCGTGTTCTCGCCTTGGCATTGTGGAAGCATTCACGGCGATTGAAGAACAGGCGAAACGAGTTGGTCTTAAGATCAATGAGGACAAAACGAAATACATGCTGTCAAGCAAAAACCAATCCGTCGCTCACCACCTGGGACAAAATATAACAATTGACGGCTACAATTTCGAGGTAGTTAAAGAGTTTGTCTACCTCGGGGCAAACGTAAATTCCACAAATGACACCACAGTGGAGATCCGGCATAGAATTGCCCTTGGCAACCGCTGCTACTTCGGCTTGTCCAAGCAACTGGTTTCAAAGACCAAAGTCATGCTTTACAAAACGCTAATTTTGCCAGTCTTGCTGTACGGAGCCGAAAGCTGGACGATAAGCAGGACAGCGGAGCTGATTTTGGGTTCTTTCGAAAGAAAAATTCTGCGCCGGATATTTGGTCCTGTCTGTGAGGAAGGTGAATGGAGAAGAAGACACAACCGCGGACTCTACGAGCTGTACCAAGATGTGATGTAGTCCGGAAGGCAAGGATCCGTCGACTACACTGGCTCGGCCACATCGAGCGCATGGACATCAACGCTCCAGCTAAGAGGGTCTTCGACTCCGAGCCTCCTGGTTCGAGAAGAAGAGGAAGACCGAACCTCCGGTATAAAGACCAAGTAATCGCGGATGTAAGGCATCTTGGTCTTGACAACTGGAAGCAGCGTGCCCGGGACCGTCAAGGATGGAAGGCAGCTATAGCTCAGGCTCAGGCTGGCCTGATAAGTAAGTAAGAAACAGCAAACAAGCTGAATACATTTGAAGCCACTGGCACCACTTGATAATTTGAAGCCACTGGCATCTGAAGCCTCTAGCATTTAAAGTAAATGGGATATATGAAGCTATCGCCCAGGGCAAGAGGGCCCAATCCGACCAGGATGGCGGTTATGGGGAGGGCTAACAACCCATCCATGTAATAGGAAAACATGTTATAAATGAGAACAAGGTCTCGGATAAAAGGGCGAATATCCAACGACGACACAGTGGCCATAAAAGGTTGCACTTATTGGGATGCGGATTCGTCGTGAGAAAAAGGTTTAGGTCGCAGGTCATCGATTTTAAGCCTATAAGCGATCGCCTAACTGTGATCCGCATCCAAGGCAGATTTTACAACATTAGCCTCATCTGTGCAAACGCCCCTACCGACGAGGCTGAGTAACCCACCAAAGAGGATTTCTACGATCTCTTGGACGAAGCCTACGGAGCTTGTCCGGAGTACGACATCAAAATCGTACAATATCTTTGGCGAAGTAGTCGGAAAGCACAGCCTCCACGGTGTAGAGAAGGAGTTAGTTTCGGAACATAGTCAGGGGTGCTTCGAGTCGTGAGAGCAACGTTGGAATCATTGGGAAGAGTTAGAAGAGGACTCTTGTAAAGGTCGATGCCTGTTTTTTGTTTACAATCTCCCGAAACTTGATAGCCACACGTCGTATAATGCATCTGAAAAAAGGATCTGGTTTGAGCGGTTTATACAAGGGTATGCCAAATACAAGTTTCTTTTTAAAAATTCAATAAAATTAAAAAAAGTATTTTTTTTTTTCATGTATCACGGCTTTAGTAAGAACAAAGATTTTCATTAACTATGAAATACAACGTCGTTTAAGTGGCTGTCTCGGCTGGCTTTGCAGTAGCGCTTTCTTTCACCCCAGTTTTCGAAGACCTTGTTGATGGCTTCAGGCTGTAGCTCATGGATTGCTTGGATGATATTGGCCTTAAGTGCTAGAATCGTTTCCGGATTGTTAACATAACATCAGACCTTCACGGTTCCCCCCCGTAAAAATTCCAAAGGGGTCAAATTGCAGCTCTGAGGCGGCCAATTGACATCGCCAAGACGGCTGATAACACGATTTGGGAATTTGGTGCGCAAAAGATCGATTGCGGCATGGGCTGTGTGGCATGGCGCGCCATCCTGCATGAACCAGAGGTCGTCCAAATTCATGTCTTCAATTTTAGTAAAAAAAAAAGTCGGTTAATATGGCTCTGCCACGCCCACCGTTGAACGAAATGTTGTTCCCAGTCCAATGATGCCACCACTCCACAATCCGCACCAAACTGTCACTCTCTGTGGATTCATTGGCTTTTCGACAATAACCTGCGGGTTTACTGAGTTTGTTAACGACCAAAATCGTTGTCCAATTCAATCTGCTCTAAGGCTCAAACTGCGAAGCGATAACGAATCGGATGGTCGCGCGCTTTCAATTGCTGAGTCAATTGGATTGATTGGATTCGGATTGTAAGCGAATAATCCGAGATCTTTGTGCAGAAATCTTCTCAGGCTATTGCGTGAAATGTTGAGCTGTTGAGATCGATGGCAGGTTGATGTTCGTGAATTGAGTCTCACACTCTCGGTGGTGCTTCATTTCGGCCAAAAACTTCTTTTCAAAAAACGCACTGTTTTGGCTACACCGCACTCACTTTGGAAATAAGTTTTCAATATTTCCCAACCTTGTTCAAGCGGAGGTATGATACTGACTTTCTATCAAGATTTCGAGCGGGAAAAGCTTTCAGTGTCAAAATAATCTATGATTTAAAAAAACAGAAAACAGTAGATGGTGTGAGAACAAAGTTGTCATTCATGACGCCCGATATTGCTTAAAAATTGTGAATACTTTTTGCCCAAAATGTACGAGCTCAACGTGATCGAGAAGTGGTTACAGCAACAAGGAAGTTCAGTGGATTGGCCGGCTAGATCGTGCAATTTGACACCTTTAGGTTATGTGTTACGGGAATACGTTAAATCACTCGTACTTATATGTATGTCAATAAGCAAGTGTCGATTTCGGCCTTTAAAGATAACATTACGCCTACCGTTAATGAGATACCAGTCATAAAGTGACTCAAAAATGGCCTAACTTCCCTTCGTACACTTCTAGGTAGCATTTGGTAGTAGCCTTTAGTGATATGTATGTATGTACAAGATGCATGTGAGTTCATACCACTGCTAATGTCCTTAGTATTGGTTGAAGTCAGATCTTTTGTGGAAGTCTGCATATCCTCTTACAATGACTCCACATCATTTTGTACTGTTTTTGAAAATTTGAACTCTAACTATACCAAAAATGCCTAAGTCATCGAGTCTTGTAACATCTATTTAAATTCAACTTTTTTAGGGCTAAATACAATGTACATATGTATATCAGTTACAATTGCAGGTTAATTAAATTCTTGGTTGAGTAATTAATTCAATTAAAATAAATCAGTTACGCACGGCTCAACTGCGATCTGCACCTTGTGCCAAATAACTGTTAGTTCACCGTAAATATGCAAATGACCTAAAATCAATTTAGACCTCTCTCCAGTCGCCGTACACCGTTTGCTATCTGTTCCATTTGCATTTATAAGTCGCACAACTGCCAACATTTAATTCCCGCCTCGAAGTCTCTCTTTCCCAAACTACTAATGCGTCACCATGTGGTAATATGTAGAATAGAATGCAAAAGCACCTACAACTACTCCAATTCACCGTTCGGCCGGCAATAGATAAGAGCATAGCCACCCCTTAACGACTAAGGAACTTAACCTTATTTGTATGCTCCCAATTCGCAGCTTGAATGACAAAAATCCGAACACAAATTAAACTACATACATATGTATCTCCACATTGAGCCTTATGAGTGTCTTAAAAAAAAAAGATATTACGTCCAGTCCATAAAAGGAGAGTGTAGAATTACCCTGTCACGCTCCGAACCTGACCATCCGACAGTCATCCCCGTTTGTCGCTGCATTAATATCGAAAGAAAAACAACAACACAAAAACCCATAAACCGTTTCTCATAGCTCAATAGATAAAGTGCGATCGCAAGGATTACTTTGACAAATTTATGAGCTCCATCGGGACCGGCCTGTCCAATCTCACCGAAATGTCCTTCGATGACGTATTTATTACAACCTCTAAAACGTTTTTTTTTTTTTTTTTTATTCCTTATTTCTTCTGTTTACATTTTGAAATATCTTTTTACGATCGAAATCGATGTCATGTCAAAAAATTATGACGGTGGTTGGAAACGCCACAACAGAGACGACGAACGACCACTTGAATTCCGCATCGGAAGGCCGAGCGAGCGACTGAACGTATCGAGTGTCCGACACTTGAGCGAACCATTTTTAGCACATCCCGACAAGTGGCTGTTCCCTGGCGCTAATTCGTACTTCAAGAGTCATTATCGCGTGTTTAATCGATTTTGAGAATTGCCCACGATGGTGTTCAAAATATGCTCACGATCGATCCTCGATGATCGGTTTATGATTTTATGAACTACTAAGTGGTTTAATCGGTTTGTCTCGGAGATGGGGAATAGGAGAAAGATAAATGACTGGTGAGCTGGTTATGCAAGAGTAAATATGACGTACCACCATAGGCTGTTTGAGGATCATAAATCGTTGTGATCAAACGGTTTTGCCACGGATGAATTCGAATGCAAGTCGAGCGTGAGAAGAACGTAAATATCGAAGATTTTCTTCCTTCTCTTCATATTTGTACAATCGTATTTGAAGTGAAAAGTAATATTTTAAATATGGAAAAATGGGGGACCACTAAAAAATACACTCTTTCTTTCAAGTAAAAGAGTCAGCCTGGTCTTGTCCGATGAGCTCCCATCTAATGGGTTGTCAGTCTTACATTCGCCGGCGTTGCTATTCACAGGCTTGTCAATAGAGGTATGAGTTAAGGAGAAGTATTCTTCTCTCTTCTCTAGTGCTCGACGAACTGCACTAGACGTTTCTGCCAACCTTTAACAAGTGAACGCATTTAAGGATCTTTATCTGAGCTGGTGAGTAGAGACTTATGAACTTTGCGTCAATCCCATAAACTAGATCTAGTTCCCTTCTATATGAAAGTACAGCATTTCTGGGCGAATCGGGAAAGAATTCGAGCAACTTCATTGAGTTGTATCACATAAATGTTTTTTCCTGAAGTAACTTCATTGATTTCAAGAACTTAAGATATCCCAGAGTTGGTTTTACAAATCTTTAAAATCTCTTAATTCTTCCTCTTTGGTGGCGTTACAGCCCATGAAGGACCAGAGCCAAGCTTCTCTCAATCACCCATGATGTGTATGATTTATTTTTCACATAGGTGAAAGGCACCTACAGTTTAATGCCGATTCCAAACGACGTGAGTCGAGAAGCTTCTTCATGGCAAGTTTACTACGGGGAGTTTTGCCAGTACCCCGCCGAGGAGGAACGTCGCGAAATAAACATTCGATTGCGTTGGTGTTATCGGGATCCAAACTCGCTCATCGTGCGCCAGAGTCCAACACACTAACCACTGCGCCACGGCGCCCTTCGCCTCTTAATTGATTTGAATAAGTCCGACAATCTCAGTGACTTCGAAACTTGGAACTTAACTTTTAAGGCTACGTTGATTTCAAAGATGTCACTGCTATCAAACGCTTCCGAGGTTTAATTTATTACTAAAACTTCAAATGACTTCATTGGTTTTGCTAACTTAAATTACGCGCTTCAGTAAGTGGTTTTGAAATTACTTTAAAGATTCCAATAACTTCATGACATTAAAGCTATCAAGGACTTCGGGCCACTTTACTTCACTGACCTCACACGCTTCAGTAAGTGGTTTTGAAATTACTTTAAAGATTCCAATAACTTCATGACATTAAAGCTATCAAGGACTTCGGGCCACTTTACTTCACTGACATCAAACGCTTCTGTAAGTGGTTTTGAAATTACTTTAAATATTCCAATAACTTCATGACATTAAAGCTATCAAGGACTTCGCGCCACTTTACTTCACTGACATCACACGCTTCAGTAAGTGGTTTTGAAATTACTTTAAAGATTCCAATAACTTCATGACATTAAAGCTATCAAGGACTTCGGGCCACTTTACTTCACTGACATCAAACGCTTCTGTAAGTGGTTTTGAAATTACTTTAAATATTCCAATAACTTCATGATATTAAAGCTATCAAGGACTTCGGGCCACTATACCTCACTGACTTCAATGATCTTGTTGGTTAAAGTGACTTCAAAGAGGTACATTTTTTCGATGACTTTATTGACTTCAGTTGATTTCAATAAATTTAATTAAAATGTAATACATAGTATTTATAAGTTTGATATCTTTACAGAAGCTTATATTATAGATAAGTAAGTAGGCTTGAGTCCATAACACTGCTGGTAGGAATACTGCTATTGAGTCAATATTGTGAGTACTAAGGGTAGAATGATATTCTATAGTGTTGACCAAATAAGGTGCAGGAAAGTAAACACGAATTGGGACTACAAAAAATTATCTTTCAATCAAATTACGTATTAGGTGTACAAATAAATTTTGAGGGATTTACAAAAGATGGCGTAGCTAGTGTTAAATCGTATCGGACCATCTTGTACTATATTCATATTAAAGCGTCAACATTTTCCTCATTTCGTTGAAGCGTAAGTAACACGCGTTCTTTGTGCTCTAAGCATGTCAACTTATTTGCCAAGTTTTAACTTGGAGTGCAAGAGTGTAAACGCGCAACTGAAGGACATCGATTGCTATGTGAACCATAGGGGGAAAGACCTTGTAAACACTGATTCCGGCAAAAAAAAAAACGCGAAGGGAAGCCTAAATTCATGCAAACTCAAGAGGAGCTCGCTGCAACCCCGATAGTAAGCATTTTTCTTGCCAAAATATAATAATAAAAGTAATTAATCACTGTAGATTTGTAAGTAAGCTAATAGGTCCTTATCAGTGCGGATTCAGGCCATGAAAGTCCACCATCGACCAAATCTTCACACTACGGCAGATCCTGGAAAAAATAATGAATTTCAAGTCGACACTCACCACCTATTTGTCGACTTCAAAGTCGCATAAGACAGCGTAATTAGAGACGAGCTATACAACGCTATGTCTACCCTTGGCATACCTGCAAAACTCGTCAGACTATGCAGGATGACTTTGGAGAATGCTCGCTGCTACATCCGAATCGGTGAACACCTTACCGATAGTTTTGATGTCAAAAAAGGATTTAGGCAGGGCGATGCGCTGTCGTGTGATTTCTTCAACATCATATTGGAAATGATTGTGCAAAAATCACTGGCCAATACAAGAGGCACAATCTATTTCAAATCCTCGCAACTCCTTGCATACGCCGACGATATTGACATAATAGGTAGATCGCAGCGAGATGTCAATGAGGCGTTTGCGAGTATTGAGTTCGAGGCGGCGAAAGTTGGTCTGGCGGTAAACGAGGGCAAAACTAAATAACTATATGCTGTCATCAAAAAAGGACGCTCACCACCGACGTCTTGGCCGGAATGTTTGTATTGGCAGATATAAGTTCGAGGTATTTAAGGACTTCGTCTACCTTGGCTCCGCAGTGACCTGGAACACCGACATCAGTTCCGAGATCAAACGCAGAATCACTCTTGCCAATCGCTGTTTCTTTAGGCTCAGGAGGCAACTGAGTAATAGGGCCCTCTCCCGAACGACAAAGTTGACTCTATATAAGACCCTTATCATCCCGGTCCCGTTGTACGGCGCAGAATCATGGACACTATCAAAAGCGGATGAGGAGGCCCTTGGTCGGTTCGAGAGAAAGATTTTGCGCGTGATTTTTGGCCCTATAAACGCAGACGGGGGATGAAGGAGAAGATTCAACCACGAACTTTACGGGCTGCACAGCGACATGAGCCTAGTCAGGCGTCTACGGATTCAACGCCTAAGATGGCTGGGCCATGTAGAGCGAATGGACACCACAGCTCCAGCCCGGAGAGTCTTTGAATCCAACCCCGAGGGACGAAGAAGCAGAGGACGGCCGCACTTAAGATGGCGCACACAGGTGGAAGGGGACCTCAGCCAACTGGGTGTGCGGCAATGGAACAGGCTAGCAAAAGATCGTGCTAGATGCAGGGGCATGTTGGTTGAGGATCGGGTTCACCCCGAACTGTAGCGCCCGCTAAGAAGAAGAAGAAGAAGAATCACTGTAGGTATTAAGTAGTCGAAAGTCATAGGTTAAGTATATATGTAGATAGTGTTTGTTTTAGAGTGCCCGCAGAGGGTCAGTAAGACATCTAATGTAGTTATGATATAAGCTAGTGTTAGTCATTTTGTCTAGCAAGTAAGATAGTTGTAAGTATGTCAAATAAAAATTAATGTAAAATGCAAATGCAAAAGGAGCTCGCTAAAACCTTGGGAGTGATCAACTAGCGATTTGTTGCATGTATGGTGCAAAAACCTGAACTCAAGCCAGGAGACGCCCAACGCCGTTTTTTCACGTACGAGCACCTGCTCCGTAGACAAAATCGTAAGGATTGTTTGCATTGAATAGGGACGGTGGATGAAATATGGATTCACTGCGACAATCCAAAGCGCAGAAAATCGTGGTGTTATCCAATCCATGCATCAACTTCAACGGCCAAACACAGCTAGTGCTGTGCATCTGGTTCGATCAGCTCGGAGTGAACTAATATGAGCTATTCCATCTCAACGAAACCATCACTGCGGATCGTTACCAACAACAATTGATGCAATTAAGCCGAGCATTTAAGCTTGAACGCCCCCAATATGCCCAAAGACGGCACGGCAACGCTCGGTTACATGTTGTTAAAGCTAAAGTCGTCTAGGAAATTTTGGAGGCATTTAACTGGGATGTCCCACCGCATTCTCCAGACATTGCTCCTTTCGACTACCACTTGTTCCGATCGATGGCTTATGGCCCGGCCCAGCAGTGTCGATCCTTGGATCACCTCACAGATGAGGAATTTTTTAAACGCGGTATCCGTATGCTGCCTGGAAGATGGTCAAAGGTAGTAGAAAACGATGAGCAATACGTGTGTATGTACATATGTACATTATCCAAATTACTCTGTACACCAATTACTTTTTTAAGGGACTCATCGACGCCATTTATGTTTGAAAGAAGAATGAACATTTGAATGATGTTACTGGGGCTGGTTTCACAAACAGCGACGTCGATACGATGGTCAATAATGTTGATGAGATCTTCCCATAGAGGCGTCTTTATAGCATTCACCAGTGATGCCATTTTTTAGATCTTGAATGGTGTCAAATCTAAAATTCCAGTTCCATGATCTAGCAGGACAATTCATATTTCCGTGACGCAAAGGTAAGCGATTCGATACCATCATATTGGGTACAAAATTGTGCGAACTGTTTTTGGCCTGCAAGGGTTTAATGCTTCTTCCATAAAACTCATGCTAAAGGCAACCACAGAGCGGCAAGCTTAGTTAAGCTAGACTTTCGGACTTTCATTTGGCCTACGTCCATCATTTCTACGATGGTCAAACGCTTTGTGCGCCGTCGTCGGTTACATGAAGCGTAAGCGAATACACTCTGCAAATCAGACTTTGCCCGAAGCCTCTTTGGACAATGTGGATTGAGTCTCGACCAATGACACAAAGCAAGTTGTAAATTTCCATGAAAATGTGTTTTGTTATTTCCTCCTTTCTCACAAACTACATATATACACGTACATATGTAAGTCAAAAACAAATATTCTTCATCATAAACCGTCCATTAGCCTGCGGTGATCATTCCTATTATTGTGGATCCAACAATTGTTCCTAGGCGTCCACCGTCCTCGTCGTCGCTGTCGATCGTTACTTATTTGTACGGCAATATGTACATACACAAGTACATGTATACATGAAGGCAGCGTAACGAACAACGATCCGCATATTTGTCATGAACGTAAGCGTCTTATCAGCAGAACAGCGAAAACAAAAGAACTGACTGACTTCCTGTCAAAGTTCAAAGCAGCACCACAGAGCACCATGGACACCACACAACACAATCATCGTACCATGTAGCTCCACATACTAGCACCGCAAGCCAGCAAAACCCTAGACCGAATGATTGTACATATAGATCAAACCTATGTAAGTATCTATATACATTTGATCATACATACACTTATAGTGTATTAATGCCGCCTTCATTTTTATTATTTAGGCGACACAGGCAGCTCCACTCGGCCGGTCAGAAATGTTTTTTTTTCCCTCTTGATTTCTGTTGATTTCTCTAGCTTCGAAAACAGAATCAACAAGCTAAAAGACTTGTCTTGAGAAGTCGTTTGGTCCGTCATTACGTGGATGGTTTTTTCTTTTTTTTCGCTTCGTGAATAAATTTCTTTCAAGTACCCTGCGGTTTCCGTTCCGGGAGGAATGCGAAACAGCTATTATGGCGGCTGGGAAACACATGTCGAGAAAACATTCAAACATTCGAGCATGTGCGAATGTGGCGTATTTACAGGCCCTCCTCTACCCTCTGGGTACACTTTAAATGAGGTACTAACTGGTGGACGCAATTTATGATAGCCTAAACGTTCGCGTGCTTACGAAACCTTGGATACCGATGGTGCAGATTACGCTCCGCATTTCCTTTTTGCACCTAAAATGGAGAATTCTTAACAAATTAGGCGCACTGGACGCTTTGGAACAAGCCAAGAAACGTGAGGGGTAAAAAGTTCCAGGTCTGACAACGAGAGACTGCGATTTTCAGTTACAAAGTGATTTTACTAATCTCCCAGCGCCTCTCCAATATCAGTTTTTCCTTCCCGAAAGTGATAGTCTACGGTTTCCTTAACTTCTTCGTTGGATGTGAGGCTATTTTCAGAATCAAATTTGGGAACAAATGGAAGTCTGAGGGTGCCAGATCCGGAGTGTAGGAGGATGACCGTGAAAATCTAATCCTTTATTGCCAGCACACCCCTGGTACGTTGTTCTGATGAAAGATAATTTTTTCTTCTTCAAGCCAGGTATCCAGCTGGACAAGAAGGTTGGAGTAATATTTGCCTGTAATTCTTCAACTTTTTCCAAGGGAATCAATTTCGCATCCCAAAACACGCTGATCATGACCTTTTCGGCAGATGCGATCAACTTCGCTTTTTTTGACGCTGAATCACCGTCTTTCACCCACTGCTTGAACTGCTGTTTCGTTTCTGGCGTGTAGTTGTGGACCCATACCTCATCCCCATGGTGACAAATCACCTATTGAATTGGTCCATAGATTGCCTTAGACGTGTTGCTATGTGACCATGTGTGACCGTGTTTAAATTCAGAGGCAACGCAGGAGCAGAGTCCTTGTAACTTTGATTAACTTCGGATGAATTTCCTTAGGGCTTAATCCATATGACCGCACGTAGTAAGACGCCTACTGTAAGAATTCGTGTAAGCAACCTCCTTGAAGGAAACTAAGGACACGTGAACTTAGGAAGGAAACATAAAAGTTTTCTGATTGAAATGCTGGCAAAAGACTAAAAGGGCCCACAGACACCACACTTGTGTGTACACATGTGTCGGTGTGCGAACATGTCTGCTGTCTGTGGGCTGGTGCACACACCGTTTTCGGTGTCAGACACGGAGTGAGTAAAAATCAAAAGTTTTTGATTTTTGGTGTCGGTGTCTCTATCGGTATGACGTGTGTGGCGCAATCACACGCCGGTGTCGATACACATGTGTACACACAAGTGTGGTGTCTGTGGGCCCTTTAACAGACGCCTCGTAGGGGGTAGCATCTATCTGCTGATGTTGGCCTGCTAAAAAGCGAAGAAAGCCACCGCAGAGCAGACGAACATCTTGCGGCACTGTTAGTAAGTCCCATTCCTACCTCCTCGGGGTACCATCTGGAGATTTCCTATGAAAATTACAGACGGGAAACGGCGAATGGCGAGCCTCCTGTACCAAAAAACAGTATTAGTCGATTGGGCTACGGCCTACTAAGCCGAAACCGTAAAAAAAAACACAAACTCCGAAACAACCACACTTACTTACTTATCAGGCCTGCGATCCATGGAGGATCTGAGCCTGAGCTATAGCTGCCTTCCATCCTTGACGGTCCCGGGCACGCTGCTTCCAGTTGTCAAGACCAAGATGTCTTACATCCGCGATTACTTGGTCTTTATACCGGAGGTTCGGTCTTCCTCTTCTTCTCGAACCAGGAGGCTCGGAGTCGAAGACCCTCTTAGCTGGAGCGTTGATGTCCATGCGCTCGATGTGGCCGAGCCAGTGTAGTCGACGGCTCCTTGCCTTCCGGACTACATCCACATCTTGGTACAGCTCGTAGAGTTCGCGGTTGTGTCTTCTTCTCCATTCACCTTCCTCACAGACAGGACCAAATATCGGGCGCAGAATTTTTCTTTCGAAAGAACCCAAAATCAGCTCCGCTGTCCTGCTTATCGTCCAGCTTTCGGCTCCGTACAGCAAGACTGGCAGAATGAGCGTTTTGTAAAGCATGACTTTGATCTTTCGAGTGAGGAGTTTTGACCCCAGTTGTTTGGACAAACCGAATTAGCAGCGGTTGCCAAGGGCGATTCTACGCCGGATCTCCACTGTGGTGTCATTTGTGGAATTTACGTTTGCCCCGAGGTAGACAAACTCCTTAACTACCTCGAAATTGTAGCTGTCAATTGTTATGTTTTGTCCCAGGTGGTGAGCGACGGATCGGTTTTTGCTTGACAGCATGTATTTCGTTTTGTCCTCATTGATCTTAAGGCCAATTCGTTTCGCCTGTTCTTCAATCGCCGTGAATGCTACCACAATGCCACGGCGAGAACACGCGATGATGTCGATATCATCCGCGTATCCTAGCAGCTGGATGGATTTGTAAAAGATAGTGCCTTCCCTGTTGACGCCTGCCCGTCGCACTATCTGCTCCAGCACCAGGTTGAAGAAGTCACATGACAGCGCATCTCCTTGCCGAAATCCGGTGCATGTTTCGAATGGTTCCGAAGTCCTAGAACCGAGTTGCACGGTGCATCGCGTGTTTTTTAGCGTGGCGCGACACAACTGGATCAGTTTTACCGGGATCCCGAATTCGGCCATCGCCCCAAACAGTGCTTCACGATGAATGCTGTCGTATGCGGCTTTGAAATCGATGAAAAGATGGTGTGTATCGATTCGAAACTCGTTGGTCTTTTCCAGGATTTGTCGAAGTGTGAAAATTTGGTCTATAGTTGATTTGCCGGGCCGGAAGCCGCACTGGTAGCTGCCGACTAGTGCGGTGCAAAATGGTTTTAGTCGTTCACACAATACGCTGGACAGGATCTTGTATGCGACATTGAGCAGGGATATACCTCTATAGTTCTTGCAAGAGGTAGGATCGCCTTTTTTGTGGATGGGGCATATAGAGCTGGTATTCCAGTCGTCGGGCATGCTCTCATCTTCCCAAATTTTGCAGATGATCTGGTGCATGCTCCCTACCAGAACATCGCCGCCAGCCTTGAAGAGCTCTGATGGCAAGCCATCTGAGCCTGCGTCCTTGTTGTTCTTCAGCCTCTGAATAGCTGTGCCGACTTCTTCTATGCTGGGTGGGAGGACTACTTCAGCGGCTGGAGTTGGGATTTCCTCAGTCCCTACCACTCTCTCTTGGTCATGCTCGTTAAGCAGCTGCTGGAAGTGCTGCTTAAATACATCCACTATTCCCTGCGGGTCGGTGACAAGATTACCCTCGCAGTTTCGAAGAGCCAGGGTGCCCTTTTTGAAGCCTCCTGCAAGGCCTTTGGCTTTCTTGTAAAAGGCTCGTATTTTATGTCTATCCCTAGACTCCTCGATATCCTTGAGCTGGGAGGCTGCGAAGATTCTTTTCTTTTGTCGCAGTAGTTTCTTCTCCTCCCTTCTTCTGGCTCGGTACTCTTCTCGCGCTGCCCTGGTTTTCCTCTGCAGCGCCTTTTGGTACGCCTCGTCGGTGGCTGCCTTTTTCTGCTCACACTCGCCATCATACCACGGGTTTCTTGTCGGGGGTGGTAGGTATCCTAAGGTGGTTTCGGCTACTTCCTGAATGGCTGAGCGGCAATGCAGCCACATATTATTGGCATTTGTGTTCGACGTAGGCATACCGTAGAGTCTTTCGCTCAGCTGCTCCCTGTAGACTCTGGCAACCTCCGGTGTGCTCAGGCGCCCAATGTCGAACCTCCTCCTGATGGGCTGGTGCAGCTTTCTGACATTGGACAGTCGAGCTCCGAATCTTGCTGCTACGAGGAAGTGGTCAGAGTCGGCATTTGCCCCTCTAAATGTTCGCACATCCAGGATGTTTGGCGCGTGCCTTGCGTCAATGAGCACATGGTCGATTTGGTTGGCGGTTCGACCGTCCGGAGATCGCCAGGTTGCTGTGTGGATTCGCTTGCGAGGGAATCTTATGCTACTTATCACCGCATTACGAGCTGTCGCAAAGTCAGCGAGTCGGAAGCCGTTATCTGTTGTTGTATCGTGGAGGCTGTGCTTTCCGATCACTCCGCCAAGGGTGTTTTCCTTTCCGATTTTGGCGTTGAAGTCCCCGAGCACGATTTTTACATCGTACTCCGGACAAGCTCCGTAGGCGTTGTCCAGGAGGTCATAGAAGTCCTCCTTGATAGGGTCTTCAGCCTCGTCGGTAGGGGCGTGTGCACATATAAGGCTGATGTTATAAAATCTGCCTCTGATGCGGATCACAGCCAGGCGATCACTTATAGGTTTAAAGTCGATGACCTTCGACCTTAACCGCTTTCCCACGACAAATCCGCATCCCAGTAAGTGCAACCTTTTGTGACAGCTGTAATAAATGTCGCAATTTTTCTTCCTAATCATACCGTTTCCTATCCAGCGTATTTCCTGGACCGCAGTAATATCCGCCTTGTACTGCGTGAGGATTCCTTCTAGTTTATGAGCAGCTCCGGGAGTGTACAGGGTTCTGACATTCCAGGAGCATACTCGCAAATCGTGTTCCTTTTTCGTGCGTTGTCGTCGTCGAGTATCCGTCCGTGTATCCGAGGCATCTTGCTCATTCATAACTTTGGGTTTTTTTTACGTGGGCGGATTGTTAGCCCGCCGCACAACCGCCATTCTGGTCGGGGTTTTTTTCGCTGCATACGTTTGTTCACCTCCCAACGGTTGTTGAAGAGGCTATCCAGAGGGCGCCGCGAGGAGGCCGTATGTCAACTTGACCCGGGCATTTAAACAGGGATCGTTGCTGGCATCTCGCCAGGCTGAGAGCAATCAACAACTTTACCCTGTATGTCCGAGCCCATGCCCTCCCCGAAACAACCACAAGCCTCCGATAAATCGGACCGGATTTATGTTGATGACCCTTGCAAAAAACGAAAAAGGGACAAAGATCTTCGGCTCTGTACGTGGAATGTTAGGTCCTTAAATGTTTCTTTCTTCTTTTGGTGGCATTACAGCCCATGAAGGACCACAGCCAAGTTCCTCTTCAATCACCCATGTTGTGTGTGATTTCCGAACAGGTGAAAGGGACGTTTACAGTTTAATGCCGATTCCGAACGGTGTGAGCCGAGAAGCTTTTCCAAGGCAAGTTATAGGTTATACTACGGGGGGTTTTGCCATAACACCACGTTGGTGTTATCGGAATCCGAACTCGCTCATCGTGTATCAGAGTCCAACACACTAACTACTGCGCCACTGTCCCTAAATAGACCACTATAAAGCGGATTTAACCGCCATCCAGGAAAAGCGATGGAATGGACCGGGTATAAAGCGGATGAAAAACTGCGACATTTACTACGGCGACGGCTATAGGGAGAGAGGACAACCATTATCCGGATGCGGATTTGTTGTTAGAGGTGGACTAAGGCAAAAAGTCTTAAGCTTTCGGCATGTGAGCGAATGCCTCATAACGATCCCTATCAAGACTAATTTTTTAACATCAGCCTGATCTGCGTCCACGCCCCCACGGAAGACAAGGATGGACTACACGAAAGATGAGGTATACGATCTCTTAGACAGAACGTATGCCCAATGTCCCAGCTATGACATCAAAATTGTACTAGGAGACTTTAATGCTAAGCTGGGTAAGGAAAGCATCTTTGGACGAGTCATCGCCAGACATAACCTACACGACACAATATCCGATAACGGGCACAGGCTGATTGATCTTGCTACCGGGCGAAATCTCCTCCCAGCCAGTACGCGCTTCCCGCACCTAGATATGCACAAAGGCACCTGGCGGTCGCCAGATCAATCAATCACTAATCACATTGATCACATCGCGATCGACGTCAGCTCCGAGGAGCTGAAATCGACTCGGACCACTATCTTGTAATAGCCAAGATTCGCTTACGGATATCACGAACGCAGCGGAGTAGAGTAAGAATACAAAGTTATGATGTCGAAAAGCTACTATTGCCAGAAACCTCTCGTGCTTTTACCGATCGCCTCTCCCTTAAGATCTCCTCAACCCTCCAAACTGTCAATAGGACAACAGTGGAACCTTTGCAAACAAGCCCTGAAAAGCACTTTATTTGAAGTTTTGGGCTTCAAGGCTCCACCACGAAGAAACACCTGGTTCAATGACCGTTGCAGGAGGATTCACACAGCGAAGCAGGAGGCATATAAAGCCTTGCTGCATAGAAGAACAAGAGCAGCTCGTGAGCTCTACGAGTTACAAAGAAGAGGGGAGCATAAGCTTCTCAGAAAAAAGAAGAAAGAGCACGAGAAGCATGCGATTGAGGATCTGGAAAGGTGTTATTGCAGGCGTGACGTTCGAAAGTTTTATCAACTGATAAATCAAACATGTCTAGGTTGTAAAGCCAGAACGGAAGCCTGCAGGGATGAGAACAGACACCTAGTAGTAGAATCGCTGTCGATGCTGAGAATAAAAAAAAAAAAAAAAACACTTCTGCAGACTGTATAACGGCGATGTTAGTCAATATGGCGAGGTCAGGCAGAATGATCCATTTCTTAACGACGAAGACTGCAGAGAACTCCATCCCCCTGACCTCGACGAAGTTAAGATCGCCATATCGAAACTCAAGTCGAATAAAGCTGCTGGCGCAGACGGGCTATCTACTGAGCTCTTCAAGGCCGCTGGAGATGACCTGGTTAGGAGCATGCATCAGTTCATCTGTAAGATATGGTCAGAGGAAAGCATGCCCGAGAAATGGAGTCTCAGCATCGTATGCCCGATCCACAAGAATAAGTTTTCCACAGAGGAATGAGTCTTCTTAACATCGCCTACAAAATCTTCTCTGCCGTTTTGTGTATCATCAAACAAGGACGCTCACCACCAACGTCTTGGCCAGAACGTTTTTATTGGCAGATATACATAAGTTTGAGGTAGTTACGGACTTTATCTACCTTGGCTCCGCAGTGACCTAGAACAACAACATCAGTTCCGAAATCAAACGCTGAATCACTCTTGCCAATCGCTGTTTCTTCGGGTCCAGGAGGCAGCTGAGTAATAGAGCCATCTCCCGAACGACAAAGTTGACTCCATACAAGACCCTTATTACCGCGGGGGTGGCCGCGGTGCAGTGGTTAACTTCATCGACCGTCGAGCGGAAGGTCTATAGTTCAAATTCGTTTCAAAGCCAAAAAAGCCAATTTCTATATGGAAAAAAGTATGCAACACAGTTATGAATGGAAAGCGACCAAAAGTACTGCTGCAGGCATAACACTCTCAGTATATAGTCAATTGAAATTCATCCTCTGCTTATGCAATATCAACACCAAAAGCGCGTGAACGAATTACTGTGAATTATAACCAACGCGCTCGTCCTATCTAAAACCTCCCAACCTCCACCCCTGAGAGGAGTGAACGAACATCTACGACCCAAAAGACCACTGCACTCCGTTCAGGCTGCGTGTCAAAAAACATCAACCTGCGCGAAACTCTCCCTCTTCCTGTTATCTTCGCTCGCACAACGTTCAAAACGTTATAAGACATTAGCCTTGAGTGCGGGTGTAACTAGAAAAAAAAAAAAAAAAACCCTTATTACCGCGGTCCTGCTGTACGGCGCAAAAGCATGGACACTATCAAGAGCGGATGAGGAGGCCATTGGTCGGTTCGAGAGAAAGATTTTGCGCGTGGTTTTCGGGCATATTAACGTAGACGGGGGATGGAGGAAAAAATTAAACCAGGAACTTTACGGCCAGCGACATGAATCTAGTCAGGCGTCTACGGATTCAACGCCTAAGATGGCTAGGCCATGTATAGCCTAGCTCCAGCCGGAGAGTCTTTGAATCCAACTCCGAGGGACGAAGAAGCAGAGGACGGCCCAACTTAAGATTTGGCACACTGTTGGAAGGGGACCTTAGCCAACTGAGTGTGCGGCAAAAGAGCGTGCTAGTTGGAGGCGCATATTGGTTGAGGTCCAGGTTCACCCCGAACCATAGCGCCCGTTAAGAAGAAGAAGATTGAAATGCTATCTCTGTATCAGGCCAAGAACTTTTCACCTGACCCTTATGTACATATACAGGGTATTTCAACTTCAGACTAATGTTTGTCAATTATCTATCAAGCGCAAGACATCACTCAGGGTATATAGAGCATTAACCGACGCTATGGTATTGCAAATTAAACGTGATTCAGTGGCCGCACTTTATTTGGCAACTTCGAACGGACGTCGATAGTTCGTAAGTTGTGGCATCGAAATGTGAATCGTATTTTCGCTTGCCTTACCAGAAAACAATGTCGGGATATCGGCACGGTAAACCAAAACTACAGTTTTTTTTTTTTTTAGAGACACGCGCAGGTTCGAGAGTTTTTTTTATATTCTCTTACAATGTGTTGTTACACACACAACCTGAACGGAGTGCAGTGGTTTGGGTCGTTGATGTTCGTTCATTACTCTCAGGGGTGGTTGTCCTAGATAGGACGAGAGCCGACTAAATTCCGCTTTTGGTTATAGTCCGAAATGATTCGTTCGAGCACTTTTGATATTGCATACGCAGAGGATGAATTTCAGTTGACCATATACTGTGAGTGTTATGCCTGCAAGCAGTACGTCTGGTCACTTTCCATTCACAACTGCGTTGCATACTTTTTGTCCGTATAAGAATTACTTTTACTTGGCTATGAAACGAATTTGAACTATAGACCTTCCGCTCACAGTGGTGAACATCGACCGTCTGCAACATCAGCTGACAACATGAAGCTCCAAAAATGATAATATGGCCTTACGAGAAAGCCGGCTTTTGCGGCTTTAACAACCGGACCGCTCGACAACAACGCGAACGTTGCCGCAGATATTACCTCAAATGCTATCCGGATTGGTGTGGGCGAATTTAATCCTAGGAACCCTATCCCTAAAGGAAGTAGGTTTCCGGGCCTATGAGGCAAACAATTCTGAGGAAAACCAGAAAATGCTTATACGAGCCAGAAATGACTGCAATTTCCTTTTCCGATGAGCCAAATTTAAATCCGACCAAATACTGAGGCGTAAAATCCTACAATGTCCCAAAGGTACCAAACATTTCGGGTCATTAAGAACCCGTCCTCGTTATCTGTACCGACACTAATCCACATTGACATTCCGGCTGTCACACTAGCTGACAAAGCTAACCTTCTTGCTGCCTACCTTGCAGCCAGCATCCAGCTTCCACCTTGCACTTTGCCTTCGCCTGTGCCCGAGCGCGTCAATTCCACTGTGGGACCAATTTACTTTCGTGCTCGGTACAGTTGCAAGAGTTCTCAAAGATCTCGACATACGAACATTTTAATCTTAATCTTCTTCTTCAATTACCGAACATCCATTGCACTAATGTCACTTCTCTCTTAGTTCATGGAAACCATCAGTTAATGAAATGCAAGAGTATTGAGACGGTCTATAATAAGGGTGGTCGCGCACAACTTTTGACAGATGTACATCTTCGCCTTATGAAGCATTTCATGGTTAAAAAAGACGCCAAGGCACTTAAATTAGGCTGATGTGAAGGCCAAGCTTAAATTTTGTAAAGATCATAAAAATGGGATGATGAATGACTGGAAACGAGTCATTTGGTAAGGTGAAACCAAAAATCAATAGGTTTCAGTCCGGCGCTAAAGCATATGATGGGCATCAATTAATGAGACCTTTTAAAGGCATCACGTCAAAACAAACCATAAACCACAGTGGAGAATGTCTCATAGTTCGGCACTACTTTACTTGGTGCCATGTTAGTCAATTGGTTAAAATGAAAAGCGAAAATAATTTGAATATTCTCACAAGCAGTAGCCCCGACTTTATTGAAGAGAGTGCGCTTATCCAAAGGAGAAAATATTTTCTTAAGAGGATGGCAACGCTTAGCGCACTGTCAACATGGTTAAAAAATGGCTTGAAGATCGAGCTCTTCAAGATAATGACGTGCCAGCACAGAGCACAGAGAATATACTAAAGTGGAGCGCGTTCAAAATATGGGTAAGCCTTCGGATAGCCCAAGCAGTTATAGACTCATTAGCTTCCTGAGTAAGTAAGTAGCGGTAATTACATATATCAGGTATTAAATGTGCGCCTGGACGTGTACCTATACCAGGCCCCATTCTAATATAGAATAGAAACTAAAGTCAAAAGTTCTATAAAAATAATATGACCGGACTATATAGCAATGTACAGCTGGGAAAGTAAGAAGTCCTTGCCATCATCGGAAAACACAGCCTACACAACAATACATCCGGGAACGGACTCAGGCTAGTGGATTTCGCCTCGAAACGGAACCTCTCTGTAACGGGTACACGGTTTCCACACCTCAACATCCATAAAGGGACCTAACGGTCAATCAGCCGTCAACCAGATTTATCAGTATTCTCGATGTTTGAACCTTGTCCTAGATAGGACGAGAGCCGACCAAATTCCGCGTTGGTTTTAGTCCGTAGTAATTCGTTCAAGCACTTTAATATTGCATACGCAGAGGATGAATTTCCGTTGACCATATACTGTGAGTGTTATGCCTGCAGCAGTAAGTCTGGTCACTTTCCATTCACAACTGTGTTGCATACTTTGTTTGAAAAGGAATTACCTTTTCTTGGCTATGAGGCGATTTTGAACTATAGACCTTCCGCTCGGCGGTCGATGATGTTAACCACTGCACCATGGCCACCCCCAAATGGTGACACAGGATCGTCCCAAATGTATGGCTTCCGAGCTCCCCAGACTTTAATCTCCTGAATTATTATGACTAATTAATATTGTTTTCCACTTATCCGCACTCCAGTTTACATGCTCTTTAGCGAATTTAAGTCGTTTCAGGTGGTTTGCTTTTGAAATAAGTGGCTTCTTAGCTGGACGTCGTAACCTGAATCTAGCATCTACTGTTTTCTGCCTCACTGTATGAGATGCAATTGGTAGGTCGAGCTTTTCGTCAAGCTGCTTCGAAGATAGAAAAGGTTCTTTCTTATAGTCCTTAGAAGCAATGCATCCTGCCTTGCTGTTGTTTTGCCTTTTCTTCCAACTTTGTAAACTACTGCAACACATCCACTTGAATTGAATCGTTTGATATTTCTTGAAATCGTCGACTTTGGAATGTTATGTTTCGTGGAAATGTCTTTCTGCGACATTCCAGCACGAAAGTCGGCAATAATACGAACCCCTAATGCAGCAAGAGGAGTAACGAGCCAGAAGAAGGGAGGAGAAAAAACTACTGCGACAAAAGAAAAGAATCTTCGCAGCCTCCCAGCTCAAGGATATCGAGCATAAAACACGAGCCTTTTACAAGAAAGCCAAAGGCTTTGCAGGAGGCTTCAAAAAGGGCACCCAGGTTCTTCGAAACTGCGAGGGTAATCTTGTCACCGACCCGCAGGGAATAGTAGATGTATTTAAGCAGCATTTCCAGCAGCTGCTTAACGAGCATGACCAAGAGAGAGCGGTAGGAACCGAGGAAATCCCAACTCCAGCCGCTGAAGTAGTCCTCCCACCCAGCATCGAAGAAGTCGGCACAGCTATTCAGAAGCTGAATAATAACAAGGGAGCATGCACTAGATCTTACTTACTTACTTAACGGGCGCTACAGTTCGGGGTGAACCTGGGCCTCAACCAACATGCCTCTCCACCTAGCACGATCTTTCGCTAGTCTTTCCCAATGCCGCACGCCCAGTTGGTTGAGGTCCCCTTCCACCTGTGCGCGCCACCTTAGGTGCGGCCGTCCTCACTTTTTTTCTCCCTCGGAGTTCGATTCAAAGACTCTACGGGCTGGAGCTATGGTGTTCATTCGCTCTATATGGCCTAGCCATCTTAGGCGTTGGATCCGTAGACGCCTGACTAGACTCTTGTCACTGTACAACCCGTACAGTTCGTAATTGAACCTTCTCCTCCAAACCCTCCTCTGTGTTTATGGGACCGAAAATCGAACGCAGAATCTTTCTCTCGAAACGACCAAGGATTTCCTCATCCGCTTTAGATAAAGTCCATGTTTCTGCGCCGTATAACAGGACCGGGATAATTAAGGTCTTATATAAGGTCAACTTGGTCGTACGAGAGAGGGCTCTACTTCTCAGTTGCCTCTTGAGCCCAAAGAAGCAGCGGTTGGCAAGAGTAATTCTGCGCTTGATTTCGAAACTGGTGTCGTTGTTCCAAGTCACCGCGGAGCCGAGGTATATGAAGTCCTTAACTACCTCGAACTTATATCTGCCAATATGCACGTTCTGTCCAAGACGTCGGTGGTAAATGTCCTTTTTCGATGACAGCAGATATTTAGTCTTGCCCTCATTAACTGCCAAACCAATTTTTGCCGCCTCCATCTCAATACTCGCAAACGCCTCATTGACATCTCGCTGCGATCTACCTATTATGTCAATGTCGTCGACGTATGCAAGGAGTTGCGAGGATTTGAAGAAGATTGTGCCTCTTGTATTGGCCTGTGATTTTAGCACAATTATTTCCAATACGATGTTGAAGAAATCACACGACAGCGCATCGCCCTGCCTAAATCCTTTTTTGACATCAAAACTATCGGTAAGGTGCTCACCGATTCGGATGGAGCAGCGAGCATTTTCCAAGGTCATCCTGCATAGTCTGACGAGCTTCGCAGGGATGTCAAAAGTAAACATGGCGTTATATAGCTCGTCTCTAATTACGCTGTCGTATGCGGCCTTGAAGTCGACGAATAGATGGTGCGTATCGACTTGAAACTCATTGGTTTTCTCCAGGATCTGCCGTAGTGTGAAGATTTGATCGATGGTGGACTTCCCTGGCCTGAAGCCACACTGATAAGGACCTATCAGCTTGTTTACGAATGGCTTCAGGCGTTCACACAAAACGGCAGCGAAGATCTTGTATGCGACATTAAGGAGACTTATTCCTCTATGCATGCACTAGATCATCTGCAGAATTTGGGAAGATGAAAGCATGCCCGACGACTGGAATACCAGCTCTATTTGCCCCATCCACAAAAAGGGGGATCCTATCTCTTGTAAGAACTATAGAGGTATATCCCTGCTCAATGTCGCATACAAGATCCTGTCCAGCGTATTGTGTGAACGTCTAAAGCCATTTTGCACCGCACTAATCGGCAGCTACCAATGCGGATTCCGGCCCGGCAAATCGACTATAGACCAAATTTTCACACTTTGACAAATCCTGGAAAAGACCAGCGAGCTTCGAATCGATACACACCATCTTTTCTACGATTTCAAAGCCGCATACGACAGCATTCATCGTGAAGGACTGTTTGGTGCGATGACCGAATTCGGGATCCCGGGAAAACTAAAAAATACGCGATGCACCGTGCAACTCGGTTCGAGGACTTCGGAACCGTTTGAAACATGCACGGATTTCGGCAAAGAGATGCGCTGTCATGTGACTTTTTCAACCTGGTGCTGGAGCAGATAGTGCGACGGGCAGGCGTTAACAGGGAAGGCACTATCTTCTACAAGTCCGTCCAGCTGCTAGGATACGCGGATGATATCGACATCATCGCGTGTTCTCGCCGTGGCATTGTGGAAGCATTCACGGCGATAGAAGAACAGGCGAAACGAGTTGGTCTTAAGGTCAATGAGGACACAACGAAGTACATGCTGTCAAGCAAAAACCAATACGTCGCTCACAACCTGGGACAAAATATAACAATTGACAGCTACAATTTCGAGGTAGTTAAGGAGTTTGTCTACCTCGAGGCAAACGTAAATTCCACAAATGACACCACAGTGGAGATCCGGCATAGAATCGCCCTTGGCAATCGCTGCTACTTCGTCTTGTCCAAACAACTGGGGTCAAAACTCCTCACTCGAAAGACCAAAGTCATGCTTTACAAAACGCTCATTCTGCCAGTCTTGCTGTACGGAGCCGAAAGCTGGACGATAAGCAGGACGGCGGAGCTGATTTTGGGTTCTTTCCACAGAAAAATTCGGCGCCGGATAATTGGTCCCATCTGTGAGGAAGGTGAATATGTAGAGAAGAAGACACAGCCGCGAACTCTACGAGCTGTACAAAGATGTGGATGTAGTCCGGAAGGTAAAGATCCGTCGACTACACTGGCTCGGCCACATCGAGCGCATGGAAACCAACGCTCCAGCTAAGGGGGTCTTCGACTCCGACCCTCCTGGTTCGAGAAGCAGGGGAAGACCGGACCTCCGGTATAAAGACCAAGTAATCGCGGATTTAAGACATCTTGGTCTTGATAACTGGAAGCAGCGTGCCCGGGACCGTCAAGGATGGAAGGCAGCTATAGCTCAGGCTCAGATCCTCCATGGGTCGCTGGCCTGATAAGTAAGTAAGTAATGCAGCACCAAACTTGTATTGAGCCATTATTGTAACTTATTTAATTTTAGTCACATATAGATACAATTATGCTGTCAACAACATAACGGTTTCGTGATGTTTTAATCGCCCTTGTTCTATTAAGTCCTGCCAATCGTGTGCAAAAAGCACATTCAGTGTGAAGTAACATATGTATGTGGCGGAGACTTAAGGGTGCGCTCAGCCAACACTGGCAACACCATACAACACCGGGAGGAGAAGGAACGAGCGGCAACTTCAACTTCATGTGGTGAAGGAGCGACGACTTCATGTGGTGAAGGAGCGACAACTTCACGTGGAAAAACTAGCGACAACTTCACGTGGAAAAACGAGCGACGACTTCACGTTCTTCTTCGGTGCACGAGCTCACAACGAGAGGTTACGTTTTCGACCTCTCATTTTAATTAAGTTGAAATAAAGTTAAGCGTTCAGGAGTTGAAGCCAACTGACCATCCAATGCGTTTTCGCTTCGCTAAGTGGGCCTGCGATCGACTTACAGAAGATGCCGATTTTGCCGACAAAATCATCTTTTCAGATGAAGCTCATTTTGATCTTGGCGGGTATGTAAACAAGCAAAATTGTCGCATTTGGGGCACAGAAAACCCGCACGCATACATTGAAAAGCCGGCGCACCCAAAACTAGCCACTGTTTGGTGCGGATTTTGGTCCAGAGGCATAATTGGGCCATTTTTCTTCGAAAATGAGCAAGGAGTGGCCGTTACAGTCAATGGCGATCGTTATTGGGCCATGTTGAACGAATTTTTGTTCACAAAAATTGAATCGGAGCTGCGATTTGACACCGTTGGACTATTATTTGTGGGGTGCATCAAAGATAAGTGTTACGCCGACAAGCCAGAGACATTTGACGCTTTAAGGGACAATATTCGTGAAGCCATTGGTGAAATACAGCTGCACACAATCGATAATGTGCTTAAAAATTGGACCGATCGTGTAGGCTACTGCATGGCCAGCCGAGGCAGCCATTTGAATGAAACTATTTTCCATTATTAACCGGAAGGATTGTACTTTCAAATAAAAAAAGAAATTTGAGAAAATATTCAGCAGTTTTTTTTATAGCATTTTCATAAAAAAAAGTTATTTGGCGGACCCTTTATGTGTGTGTGTATGTATGTATGAGCGTATGTGCGCTCGGAGGATAATATTGACATTGGATCTGGTTCTTTCCACACGTAATTACGCAACTTAGAACTGATGAAGTTTTTAGTCTTTTTTGTTATAAATTAAATAACTAAAGAACAGGCAAAAAAATGTACAGCACGCGGTGTTCCAAGCGGTTCCCTATCTAAGTACTGACCGTGCCCGACGCTAGTGATCGGACGAGAACCGATCCATGACCCATTATTCGTCCAAGAACCCTAGCGCAGCTAACAAAAAGGGCTGAACACCTGATCAGATCTTCAGAAATTGAAGCTAAGAACCATCTAGGTCACGATAGGTTCCAAGAAAAAAGAAGCATCATAATCGGAGCTACGATGCCACAGTCACTTCAAACTTATAACACCCCTCTGTTTGTGTCGGGGGTTAAAAATGAAAAAAATATGAAATGAAATGGGTCGCACCTATTATTTTTTTAATAAATTACTTTAAATAAAGGATATTTTATGGGTAATCACGTTATTTACGGCAAAAAATGTATAGTAAACCAGAACAAAAACGTTAAAAACAAAAAAAAAAAAAAAAAAAAAAACAGGTGGGTATCTATTAGATGGGCTCATAGGACTTCCGTCGGTAGTCGAGCAACAGGCGTAACATCAAAATTAGTTTGAAAATTCACTGATCCCATTTTGTAATACAACTATCACCGCCGTCCTTCAGCAAATATTTGCCGTGTGATCGTTGTCGCTGCCCAGAGATTCCTAAACCACGAAAATCACCATCCTCGATCGGCATCACCGCCGTCTACTGGTGCATTTGAAATTTCTTCTCCTTGATAACACACTCGTGTCACTCGATCACACTTTCACAGCCCACGATAACACCATAATCAGTTAAAAATTGGACGAAGGAAATAGAAAGAAGAAACACACCAACAACACGCCCCCTTACCGGCGTACAACACCCCCGGGCCACGACACTACATACCAACTTCCACTGTACACTGATAGGGAAAAGTTTAATGATAACCAAATCACAAAATAAATGGAAAAAAAATAATAATAAAAACAAATTGTTAAACAAACTTTTTTATCAGGCTCAGGCTATGCGCTGAAAATCAGTAGTTGCTGGTAAAAAACCGATCAGAAATTAGTCGCCCGCTTAATACCTTCTCTGACGAGCAGGTCGCTTGTTGCAGCAGAAAATCCTGCCGGAATCGACCATATCACTTAATTCGTTTCGAGTGTCCTTTTTGTGTTTAAACTTTGCTTTATCGCTACTTACATGTGGGTGAAGTATGAGATTTGTCCGCGGCAAAAAAATAAAAACCAAATCAATAGGAAATCGTTTTTTTTTTTTTTGTTTTTTGAAATTAACAGTATTGCAATAGAAAACTCCGCGCGAAAATTCGAGTAGTCACGGTTCGAAGCGACGATCGACAACTTGGAAAGAATAACAAGGCAACGAGTAGAGCCGTAGATGCTGGCCACGTTCTCGAACGGGTACAAGAGAATAAATCGGAGACGAAAGCTACAAGAGGCGTTTAATAGCGCGCACACGACATACGAGCGGTACCTCGGAGCAATGGCGTGAATTATTCTTCCATTTTTGGTTTTTTTTTTTTTTGTTAATTCCATTTTGTATAAATTTCTTAAATTCTGTTTTTTTTTTTTATGTACGAGATGTACATACTCGGCAGTTGGCACTGCTCTTATATATTGAGGAACAATATTTCGATCACATTACGGTGCGGTATGGTGGCCGGATAGCATCCACACTATGTATTACACATACGACGAAGTGAGATGAATTTTTTTATTTTTGATTTATTCTAGTTTTTATAAATCGAATGAAGCTAGCGAACAACAACATGAGTATTTAATTACTATTTGTTTATAATGAGCTTGTGTTTGTTAAGCTGGACAGTGCACAAGTGTACGTGTGCTCGGTACTAGATCCGATTTTATTGGAGCCTTGGGTATTGCAAAATTGTTACTATGTAGCGGTATTCTGTTTCAATATTAATAAGTTGACTTTTGTATGAATATAGAAAAATAGTTTTGTTTATTGCGTGATTTGTTGGAAAGCAAACAAAACGATTATTGTAAAAAGAAAAACGAAGAGCGCAGTGTCTGGAAGTATTTTATAAAATTATTATGTTTTGAGTGACTGTGGAAAAAATGCTGATAAGAGCGCTGCTATTTAATCAAAAACGCTTAGTCGTTGTTTTACGCGCTTGAGTATGTCAAGAAATATTTTTTTTTTTTTTTTTTTTTTTTTATATAAATGTTTGTTTGTAATAAACTATTGGATGATTGTTATTATTAGTTCGGATTTGGCACCTTTTTTTAAAGTAGTTTTTCTGAGATGGCGGACCTTCTGTTTTAAGGTCAAAAGTATAAATCATACAGCTCATAATAGCGTTAAGGAATCGAATGTATAATATGAATTAAATGGCTGCTATGATGATGACAATGTACAAAACTTACTTAGTTAGTTAGGTGGCGCTACAGTCCGCGGTGAACCAGGGCCTCAACCAACAAGCATATCCAGCTGGCACGGTCTTTGGCCAGCTGTTTCCAGCGCCGCACGCCCAGTTGGTTAAGGTCCCCTTCCACCTGCGTGCGCCACCGTTGATGTTGCCGCCCTCTGCCGCGCCTTCCTTCCGGGATGGATTCGAAGACTCTTCGGGTCGGAGCTGTATTTTCCATTCGTTCTACATGGCCTAGCCACCTTAGACGCTGTATCCGTAGACGTCGTACCAGGCCGATGTCGCTGTACAACCCGTACAGAATTGTGCGCAGAATTTTCCTCTCGAAATGACCAAGGGCATCTCATCAGGAGAACTGGGACGATCAAGGTCTTATATAGTGTCACCTTGGTTTTCCGAGAGAGGGCTCTACTTCTCAATTGCCTTTTGAGCCCAAAGAAACAGCGGTTGGCAAGAGTGATTCTTCCTTTTATCTCAACGCTGGTGTTGTTGTCGCCGGTCATCAGTGAGCCAAGGTAAACGAATTCCCTGACCACTTCAAAGTTATATCCGCCCATGGTGACGTTCTGGCCAATACGTCTGTGTTGTCCGTCTCTTTTAGATGAAAGCAGGTATTTGGTTTTACCCTCATTAACCTTGAGACCCATCTTAGCCGCTTCTACCCCAATGCTTACAAAGGCCTCATTGACGTTTCGCTGTGTCCGTCCAATCATGTCAATGTCGTCGGCGTAAGCAAACAATTGCGTAGACGAAATAAATCGTACCTCTTGTGTTGGCCAGTGACTCTTGCACGATCTTTTCAAGCACGATGTTGAAAAAGTTGCATGACAGTGTGTCACCTTGCCTAAATCCTTTTTTTAACATCAAAGATCTCAGTTTGCTCATTACCGACTTTAGTGGAGCAGCGAGAATTCTCCATTGTCATCCTGCACAGTCGGACGAGCTTGGCAGGGATGTTAAAACTAGACGTTTGCTTTGTATAGCTCATTTCTATACACGCTGTCATATGCAGCCTTGAAATCGACTTACCCTTGGACGGAGGGTCCGCGTGTATCCGGTGTCGGTAACCTCACTGAGGTTGTGAGTTGTTGGTTTTACTTCAAGGTCCGACTCGACATTGGTTGGAGATCTCCTTTTGGACCTGGACATCAAAATATGTTCGAGCAGCTTCTAAAGGAATGTTGTCCAGGTGGCTCCCACTAACCGGAACTGTGGATGCCGCCGTGGACCGATGGATTGATTAGCTCGTCCGCCGCCGTCCTAAAGGAAAATTAAGCCCTGGAACCGACTTACTCTTACACTTCCCCCTCTCTCGTTAGCAGCTCCCGACGCCGGTCCTATCTTCGCTCAAAGGTACTAGGCTCCCAAGTTTCACCACGTGGAGGTGAGAGTAGGAGTTCCTTGATAGAGGCTAGGTGCTAGGAGTTCCTTGATAGAGGCTAGGTCCGCTTGTCGACACTTAGCAACTCAGAATTCAACTTTAAGTTATGTAGATATATTTTGAGGGCACGAGTGCGACAACTTTGGCGCCAAAAATTGATAACGTTTTTTTATAGTGCCATCAAAAACAAGCTTTTTTTACCCTGGGAGGGGGGGGGGGTCTATCTCGCACCGTTTAGGAGGTAGGGGCAATTAAAAAACATTATTAGAAAACAAGGGCAACACCTCCAATGAGGTACTGTACTAAATTTTAAAGCGTTCTTTAACAAAGAATTTTAAATAAATTAGAGAGTCCGATTTCCGTTGCGCCGCGATCTGACGATGGATTTAGCTAAATCGACCGAAAATTATTCGAAAATGATAAATATCATTTTTCGATATCTCGCTTCATTTTCGATAAAATTCCAAATAGTCCTCATGTCAAAATTTTGAAATAAATTGATCTAAACTTTTTTTTTTTATCAACATTTTGAGTTTGGATGCGAATTTATCAAAAACTGTTGACATAAATAATTTAATTCTAATTTAGCATTAAAGAACAGGTTTCTGGCTTTCGGAATTAGTACAGTACTTCATTTCACTTCGTATTTAGTCTTTTTTTTAATTGCACCTACCACCTAAACGGGGCGTGATGGACCTCCCTCCCAGAGTAAAAAATGCTTGTTTTTGATCCCTCTAAAAAAACCGTTATCAGTTTTTGGCGCCGAAGTTATCCTTCTCTTCCCGAAGTAATGCAAGCAATGACCATGTACCTATTCAGTTGACGCAAGAAAACAACTACAATTTTAGGGTTCCGTACCCACAGGGTAAAACGGGATCCTATTACCAAGACTTCGCTGTCCGTCCGTCCGTCCGTCTGTCACCAGGCTGTATTTCATGAACCGCGATAGGTAGACATTTGTTGTATTTCTGTTGCTGCTATAACAACAAATACCAAAAACAGACTCAAATAAATGTTTAAGGGGGGCTCCCATACAACACACATGATTTTCATCCAAAAAATTCTCTTGGTCACATACTGACATACCCCGCCGAGGGGGGACGCCGCGAAATAAACATTCGATAGCGTTGGTGTTATTGGGTTCCGAACTCGCTCATCGGGCGTCAGAGTCCAACACACTAACCGATGCGCCACAGCGCCCTTCTTCTTCTTCTCTTCTCTTCTCTTACCGAACCTTAAAAACGTTTAGGCCTCTTTTCGAACATTAATTTAAACTCAGTCTTCTGACGGGCAAATTTTTGTGGTGGTGGTCAACATTCTTTCCATAATCACTCATCTTTTAAGTCAACCCCGCAAGATATAGAGTCTTGCTCGTCTATTGTTTGTTACCACCACCATTTTTATAAAGAACCAAAGGTATAGAGGAAGACGAAGAGTGGCGCATAAACAACACGCATTCTTTGTGCTCTAAAGATGACGCAGATGGAAATACATGCTGCGTTTTTGCTTTAACTTGAAAAAATGCAGCTGAAGGGCATCGATTACTATGTGAAGCATATGCAGAACATGAACCATCAATAAAAACATGTGAGTATTGGTTCCGGCGTTTCAAAAGTGGCGATTTCGACACCAGTGACAAAGAACGCGAAGAGAAGCCAGTAAAGTTTAAGGACACTAAGTTGGTAAAGGACTAGCAAAGGCCCCGTAGGGGTAGCATCTGCCGACGGATGCTGGTCCAACAAAAAGCGAGTAAAAGCCTCTGCAGCCGAACATCTTGCAGCTCTGCTAGTCAGGTCCTACTTCCACCTCCTCGTGGTACCATCTGGAAATTTCCTTACAAGGGAAATTACTGACGGAAGAGGCCGAATGGCGAGTATCCTGCGCCACCAAACAGGATTGGGTGGGGCTATGGTCTAGCAAACCATAACCGTAAAACCACTGATTGCTCAGAAACAAAAAACAGCCTCGGATAATCAAACGGAACGGATCTATGTTGACGACCCTATAAGAAAACAAAAAACAAACAAGGACCTTCGGTTTTTGTACGTGGAATGTTTGGTCCCTAAATAGACCACGTGCGGCCGAACAACTTGCGGACGCCCTAGACCGCTATAAAGCAGACATAGCCGCCATCCAGGAAATGCGATGGAATGGACCGGGTAAAAAGCGGATGAAAAACTGCGACATTTACTACGGTGACTGCTAAAGGGAGAGAGGACTAGGACAGAGGTGGTCCTAAGTTTCCAGTATGTGAGTGAACGCTTCATAGCGATCCGCATCAAAGCAAATTTCTGTAACATCAGCCTCATATGCGTCCACGCCCCAGAAAAACAAGACACGGCTGACTCCATCAAGATGATATCTTTGATCTCCTAGACAGAACATATACCAAATGCCCCATCTATGATACCAAAATCTTACTAGGTGATTTTAACGCCAAGCTGGGTAATGAAAGCTTCTTTGAAAGGGTCATCGACAAACACAGCCTACATGACACCTCATCCGATAACGGACACAGGCTGATCGACCTTGCCACGGGGCGAAATCTTCTTCTAGCCAGCACACGATTTCCCCACCTCGATATACACAAAGGCACCTGGCGGTCGCCAGACCAATCAGTCACCAACCAGATTGATCACATTACAAACAACCAACAATGAATACCCTTTAAACTTTGATGACCCCTCTTGTGTCACTGCAAGTCCTTGCTGCAAACCCTTTCGTACAATTGCTATTCCTCTCCTGACAGGTAAAGATATCAAATGTTGCAACAAATTCAATTGTTGTGAAATTAACTTCGGATAATATCCCACAACCAAAAACACGCTTCCAAGCTTTGATCCCTATTGTGTCCTGGATATATTAATCCTAGTTGCGAACCTTTTTCCCATAATTATTGTTATTCTCCTTTTCATCTCCTTGCTGTCAAGTAAGATAATTGATTTGAATTCAATGGACACTTTGATGATCAACTATCCCATCGTGGAGATTTTTGATCATCAAGGTAATATGCATATAACCTGCCTGAAGCCAAGATCTCTCATCATGCAAGAAATAATTTTAAACGTATTAGCCGTTTTAATGTGCTGACTGATGAGGTAACATACAACGTCTCTTCCATTTTTATATACACAGATGGTACGGAACCCTTCGTGCGCGAGTCCGACTCGCACTGGGCCCGTTTTTTCATATTCAATGCTTTGCAAGGCAGCTAGCTTTTTTCTGTACTCTTTTCCCAACATCATAGACTAAGAGTTAGTAACAAAAAATTATTTGTTCATCTACAGTGTGTGCCAGAAATGAATCCCAAATTTTTGAAAAATGTTGTACCTATTCAGTTGAAGCGGAGTGTATGTTATTCAAAGTATTTTCCATCGCTTTCTACTACCTTTGGCTATCTTTCAGGCAGCATAAAGATGTATGTAAGTATATACGGCACTACAGCTCATGGAGAACCTAGACCGCCACGATTTTCTGGCGATTGTCGTAGGGGATCTACTTTTCATTCCCCGTCAGTATTAAATGCAAAAAAGCATTCGACGTTTGAAGTCTCTTGGCTTAAGTTCATGTGGAACTCAATGTCCTTACCTTTGCACCATATCCATGGCCTTGAGGCGGTTCAAAATCTCTTGTTGAATCATTCTCAAGATTTTATGAATCTTGAACCAATAATGTCTTCAACTTACTTACTTACTTACTTAACGGGCGCTATAGTTCGGGGTGAACCTGGGCCTCAACCAACATGCCTCTCCACCTAGCACGATCTTTCGCTAGTCTTTTCCAATGCCGCACGCCCAGTTGGTTGATGTCCCTTTCCACCTATACGCGCCACCTTAGGTGCGGCCGTCCTCTATTTCTTCGTCCCTCAGGGTCCGATTCAAAGACTCTACGGGCTGGAGCTGTGGTGTTCATTCGCTCTATATGGCCTAGCCATCTTAGGCGTTGGATCCGTAGACGCCTGACTAGACTCTTGTCGCTGTACAACCCGTACAGTTCGTAATTGAACACCCCTCTGTGTTTATGGGACCGAAAAATCGCATGCAGAATCTTTCTCTCGAAGCGACCACGGATTTCCTCATCACTTTAGATAAAGTCCATGTTTCTGCGCCGTATAACAGGACCGGGATAATTAAGGTCTTATATAAGGTCAACTTGGTCCTACGAGAGAGGGCTCTACTTCTCTGTTGCCTCTTGAGCCCAAAGAAGCAGCGGTTGGCAAGAGTAATTCTGCGCTTGATTTCGAAACTGGTGTCGTTGTTCCAAGTCACTGCGGAGCCGAGGTACATGAAGTCCTTAACTACCTCAAACATATCTGCCAATATGCACGTTCTGTCCAAGACGTCGGTGGTAAATGTCATCTTTCGATGACAGCAGATTGACATTGCACTACGATCATTGACATCTCGCTGCGATCTACCTATTATGTCAATGTCGTCGGCGTATGCAAGGAGTTGCGAGGATTTGAAATAGATTGTGCCTCTTGTATTGGCCTGTGATTTTTGCACAATCATTTCCAATATGATGTTGAAGAAATCACACGACAGCGCATCGCCCTGTCTAAATCCTTTTTAGACTTCGAAGCTATCGGTCAGTTCTGCACCGATTCGGATGGAGCAGCGAGCATTTTCCAGGGTCATCCTGTCAAAAGTAAACATGGCGTTATATGTATAGCTCGTCTCTAATTACGCTGTCGTATGCGGCCTTGAAGTCAACGAATAGATGGTGCGTGTTGACTTGAAATTCATTGGTTTTCTCCAGGATCTGCCGTAGTGTGAAGATTTGATCTATGGTGGACTTCCCTGGCCTGAAGCCACACTGATAAGGACCTATCAGCTTGTTTACGAATGGCTTCGGACAAAACGGAAGCGAAGATCTTGTATGCGACATTAAGGAGACTTATTCCTCTATAGTTGGCGCAGTCCAAGGGGTCTCCTTTTTTGTGGATTGGGAAAACAATGCTGAGACTCCATTCCTCGGGCATGCTTTCCTCCGACCATATCTTACAAATGAGCTGGTGCATGCTCCTAACCAGCTCACCCCCAGCCGCTTTGAAGAGCTCAGCAGGCAGTCCATCTGCGCCAGCAGCTTTATTCGACTTGAGGTTCGACATGGCAATCTCAAATTCGTCGAGGTCAGGGAGACAGAATTCTCTGCGATCTTCGTCGTTAAGAAATGGATCCAAATGGTTTTTCCCAATTCTCAGCATCGACTGCGATTCTACTACTAGGTGTCCGTTCTCATCCATACAGGCCTCCGTTCGGGCTTTATAGCCTTGAGACATTCGTTTTATCCGTTGATAGAATCTTCGAACGTCGTGCCTGCAATAGCACCTCTCCAAGTTTTCAATCGCCCGCTTCTCGTGCTCTTTCTTTTTTCTCTTGAGAAGCTTATGTTCCTCCCTTCTTTTAAGCTCGTAGAGCTAACGAGCCGCTCTTGTTCTTTTGTGTAGTGAGGCTTTGTAAGCCTCCTGCTTTTCCGCATGAATCCTTCTACACTCGTCATCGAACCTGGTGTTTCGTCGTGGTGGAGCTTTAAGGCCCAGCACTTCCGTTGCTGTGTTCTTCAGGGCTTGTTTGCACAGGCTCCATTTTTGCTCTACTGACTGAGTGGAGGATTGAGGTGTATCGGAGAGCTTAAGGGAGACGCGGTTGGCAAAGGCACTGGCCATCTCCGGCGATAGTAGCTTTCCGATGTCATAGCTTGGTGTTCTAACTCTACTCCGCGGTGTTCGTGTTATGCGTTGACGTATCTTGGCTACTATAAGATAGTGGTCTGAGTCGATGTTCGCTCCTCGGAAATTGCAAACATCAAGAATAGTGGAGGATTGTCTGGACTTCAATCGCGATGTGATCAATCTGGTTAGTGACTGATTGGTCTGGCGACCGCCTTTGTGTATATCGAGGTGGGGAAATCGTGTGGTGGCTAGAAGAAGATTTCGCCCCGTGGAAAGGTCGATCAGCCTGTGTCCGTTATCGGATGTGGTGTCATGTAGGCTGTGTTTGTAGATGACCCGTTCAAAGATGCTTTCTTTACCCAGCTTAGCGTTAAAATCTCCTAGTATGATTTTGGTATCATAGATGGGGCATTTGGTATATGTTCTGTCTAGGAGATCAAAGATATCATCTTGGATGGAGTCAGCCGTGTCTTGTTTTTCGGGGGCATGGACGCATATGAGGCTAATGTTACAGAAATTTGCTTTGATGCGGATCGCTATGAAGCGTTCACTCACATACTGGAAACTTAGGACCACCTCTGTCTTAGTCCACCTCTAGCAACAAATCGGTATCCAAATAGTCTCTGTCCTCTCTCCCTTTAGCAGTCACCGTAGTAAGTGTCGCAGTTTTTCATCTGCTTTTTACCCGGTCCATTCCATCGCATTTCCTGGATGGCGGCTATGTCCGCTTTATAGCGGTCTAGGGCGTCCGCAAGTTGTTCGGCCACACGTGGTCTGTTTAGGGACCAAACATTCCACGTACAAAAACCGAAGGTCCTTGTTTGTTTTTTGTTTTCTTATAGGGTCGTCAACATAGATCCGTTCCGTTTGATTATCCGAGGCCGTTTTTTGTTTCTGAGCAATCAGTGGTTTTACGGTTATGGTTTGCTAGACCATAGCCCAACCCAATCCTGTTTGGTGGCGCAGGATACTCGCCATTCGGCCTATTCCGTCAGTAATTTCCCTGGTAAGAAAATTTCCAGATGGCACCACGAGGAGGTGGAAGTAGGACCTGACTAGCAGGGCTGCAAGATTTCGGGCTGCAGAGGCTTTTAGTCGCTTTTTGTTGGACCAGCATCCGTCGGCAGATGCTACCCCTACGAGGCCTTTGCTAGTCCTTTACCAACTTAGTGTCCTTAAACTTTACTGGCCTCTCTCCGCGTTCTTTGTCACTGGTATCAAAATCGCCACTTTTGAAACGCCGGAACCAATACTCACATGTTTTTATTGATGGTACCTGTTCTGCATATGCTTCACATAGCAATCGATGCCATTGTTGTTGTTGTTTATGCGCCAATCTTCGTCTTCCTCTATACCTTTGGTTCTTTATAAAAATGGTGGTGATAACAAACAATAGACGAGCAAGACTCTATATCTTGCGGGGTTGACTTAAAAGATGAGTGATTATGGATAGAATGTTGACCACCACCACAAAAATTTGCCCGTCAGGAGATTGAGTTTGAATTAATGTTCGAAAAAAGGCCTAAACGTTTTTAAGGTTCGGTAAGAGAAGAAAGAAAAATTGTGTCTTTTACTACGGAAACTTATATGATTGTAGATCGATGTTCAAGTCAAACTTGGCTTTTAACATAAGTTAGAACTGATTTCAGTGACCTGAACTTAGCATATGTACAGCTGACTCAAGTATGACCCTGAGATGGTGAAGGTTTTTTCTTGAATGAGTCGTGAGACAATTTAAAACAACACGACCGACCTGCTTTGCAAGCAATACTTGACATAGTGGCCTAATTTCACGCTATTGGACATCAAGTCACCCATTCTTATGCTTAGAGTGCATACAGAGGAAAATACTGCTGTTGTTTCCGCTGGTGATAATGAAGACTGTGGTTTGTCCTTCCGTCGCGGCTTGCAGCAATTTGGAGCTTGGTCTAAAAACTTACAAAGTACTGACCGCGCAAAAACTGAAGTCCAAAGACCTGCCACAGAATCGAATTTTTGGTTAGTGGGCCTTAGAAAGTTTACTGATCTTTATAGAGAAACAATAAAGCCTATAACCTTAAGTAGCGGCTTAGCTACTAAACCGATATCGACCGATTGGCCTTGGAAAATATGTAATGTCAAAATATGGGACAAGGCATCTCTTCAAACGAAAGTACATTATTATTACATTTGCCGCAGTGGAACTTAAAGGACTGAAGCGAATTTTTTTGGATTCTATTTCCCTTTTATTGAGCGAACGATGCTAAGATTTCGATCTTCACTCACGTTATCCCTTAACATCTAATTCATCTCCTGCTACAAACATCTTTATGAGACCTAGACCTCCTCTAAATCGGATCGGCAACATCTCTCTCTCTCTCTCTCTCTCTCTCTCTCTAACGCTAAAAATGTAATTTTGACAATAATCGCTATCATGTGGTTTAAGTCAGTAGTCTTCCTATAATCCTTGCATTAGCTGTGACTATGTTTTTTTTTCTACAAGCTTTTGCAATGGCTCCATAGACTTGTTTGTCCTTTACTACCTTGGCTGCAACAAGGTAAGGATCCGAGTCGATATTGGTTTCTCGAAAGTTTCGGACATCTAGGATTCTGGAGGAGTGTCTGCCGTCGATCGCAATATGATAAATTCGATTGATTGTCGATTGATCGAAAAACAGCTAGGTCCCCTTATGGGTTTTGAGGTTTGGGAATCGTGTACTTGCTACTACGAGATTATGTCCCGTCATAAAGTCTACTAGCCTTAGTCCGTTTTTGAAGTGGTGTTGTGTAGGCTGTGCTTTCCTATGACTCGTTTAAAGATAGCTTCCTTACCCAGCTTCGGACTGAAATCTCCTAGAACTATTTTGGTGTCATAGCTGGGACATTGGGCATATGTTCTGCCTAGGAGATCACAGAAGTCGTCTTTATGTCGGTCATCTCTCTCCTCTGTGGGGGCGTGGACACATATTAAGCTTATATTGCCGAGATTGGCCCTGATGCGGATAGTTAGGAGGCGTTCGCTTAGATATTGGAAGCTTAAGACCTTCTTCCTGAGTCTGCTTCGAATAGCAAGCATCCGAATAAGCGTTGTTTATTTTCTCTGTAGCAGTTTCCGTAGTATATGTATATCACAGTTTTTCATCGGCTTTTTGCCTGGCCCATCCCATCGCACTTCTTGGAGCGCGGTAATGTCTGCCTTATAGCAGTCCAAAGAGTTGACCAGTTGTCCGGTTGCACCTGGTCTGTTGAGGGACCTAACGTTCTAGGTGCAGATCCGGAATTCGTTTCCTTTGCGGGGGTCGTCAACATGTAATCCGTCCGTATCCGAGGCTGTTGATTGTTTTTGAACAAATTTTTGTTTTACGCGATTGGGATGTTACCCCTAAACGTAGCCCCCAACCTGGAGGGCCAGGTTCCTCTTTCTCCAGAAACAGGGGGTCGGGTCGCTGCACACATTGGTTCACTAGCTGGCGGGTGCCAGTATAGCTATCCAGGGGGGGCCACGCGGAGGCTGTATGTCAACTTGAATTGAGCAGGGACAGAGAGCGAAACTGGCGATTGCCATGTTAAACGCGATCAACTTCGCATTATTTGGAAAAGATTTCTGACTTCTAGAAATGCTTTTGAGTAGCCAGGGCAAACACAGTATATCTCAGGTAACACTGGCAAGACTTCTGTGAAGCATAGATTGACAAAAAAAAAACAAAAAAAATAAAGGTCCAAGCCGAACTTAAGTTTTGGGAGGTTAGGTTAAGTGACTGCCGTAGTCTCCATTCACCTTCTACGACCATTACCTCCATGGATTGCCAAACGGATCTGACTTTCAGCCCCTTGACACCAATAAAATGAACCATATGATACAGGGACCTGTGATTATACCACTTAGAGCCCATAATATTCGTCTTAGAAAATACAAGGTTCTTTGTCCGACCTAAATTGATTTATACCCAGATTTGTCTTGTGATTTGACAGGTAAAGACCTCCGTCAATGTTTGTTAAACAATGATGGTGCTAGGCTTTACTATCTACACTCTGATTCACATTTCCACCGTTTCATACACACTATGCCTCAGTCAGCTTAAGAAACGTTGTCTTGCTGTTACGTGGCGATCCCCCCTGCGGGTACAGGGTTAGAATAGTCCCGAGGTAAGGCATGCCTGTCGTAAAAGGCGACTAAAATCCGTCGCCGGAAGACTAGTAAATCTACAATAACGAAGGCGGGAAAGGAGGATGGATCAGATGGAGAGGTACCAAGGGTGACGCTCGGCTCTCCTCTGTCCCCGTACTCCTGGATCGCCGATAAGTTATAAAAAGTAGATAAGATTCCGGTCGGAGTGTTCTGAAATCCTAGCACACTCAAAATTGAAAGGAGGTGAGCGGACAGGCTCGAGTTTTTGTGGAAGCTTATCTGTAAGTGACCTCGGTTGTGAAGTGAAAAACCAAAGTACTTAAAACTCAATTGGTACCACGGGGACATGGGTGGCCCCCGGAATATACGGTTACTTTTAGTAGTAAGTCATTCGCCGGATGTTCCGGCCCTGTCGGATGAGGAAGGATTCGTGGGGGCTGTGGTTATCCCAAATGCGGGAACAACTGGTATCTGGCGTCAGGTTTTATTTTGCGCCAGATGCAAGTGGTGTCGGTGTCTGACGTCTGTATTTTCTAAACGTCAGATACAAGAGGTGTGATAGGCCTCGGTCTTCATCAAGGACGGTGTTCATGCCACAACATGTTCACTAATTGAACCATCGGTAGTTTACTACCTTTGGGGCAATAACCAATGCTTGTCCTGGTCCCGATTGTGGATAGGCCCACCGTGCAATTAAGCCGTAAAGGCAGGTGTGCACGTTAAGCTTATCTATGATCTCTGTTACGTGGTGATTGGAGGGCTTTATACGCCAAATTACGTAATGTCTTCCTAAATCTTGGCCACTTAGACAGTCTGCCCAAGTAAGCATCTGAAATGATCTGGGTTAGAGGGAAACAGTAATGAAGCTTGTCGTTCACTAGAAAAGGCAAAAGGAAAACCAAGAGTTCCTGTGACTCCTTAGAACACAACATGTAAGTGGACACATCCAATACGACCACGAGTCTCCACTAAACCATATACATTCATAACAACAAATAAATCAAAAACCCAACAACCAAACTGATAAATTGCAACGAGACCTTGTGCCTTATCATTCGGAGGCGTGCTACTCAACTCCTATCCATCCGGGCACCATCCCACCTTGACCACACATGTGTGATATTAGATTGAGCGCACAGCAGAGAGGCATCTCATATCGTCTCGTCTTACTTTCTACTATACACACGAGTATCAACAACAATTTTTTTTTATCGGCACAAGTCTCTTCGCCAATGGGCGCTGATTAGAGTTTATCGCCTCACGTTATCGAATATTTAAATGTTGCTACTACGATTGTTCGTGCCAGTGTTGTTGTCGTTTCGTGTTGTTGTGATTTTTTTAAAAGTGAAACCGCTAGACAAAGTGGCAGACGGCTAAGTTGTTGACTTGAGACTGAGGGAATCTCCTGCCTTGACTACTACGTGTATACTATTGATATGAATGTGAGTAAGTAAACGTCGGTTTTTATCTTATCAAGGTCACGGTTACGACAAATTGCTTCCCCGGAGATTAGTTATCTTTCATTTTCGTTTCTTTCCGTTTTTTTTTTTTTTTTTTTCCTTTTGTTTTGATTTTAGTTTAGTTGCAAATAAGTTGAGAATACATGGGTGAGAGGGAGAGTATCTGTAGTCCGCGTCTCGTATTTTGAGGTTCATTCATAAAGTGGGTTGAAAGTGATAAAAGGCGGGAGTGGGTTTGTTGAGATAGCCGAATGTGGACGCGATTCTGGTTAAGATAAAGCTGGAGAGACGGTTGAGTATGTAGGTTATCAGCAAATAGGATTCGTAGGAAAGAGTCAATGAGGTTGTAATCTAGTAAAGCTTACGTGTGATTTCATCTACATGAAAAGCTTTTGGAGTAAGCAGATTATCAAATACGGTGCAACCTGACATTTCGATAATCTTGTTAATCTTGTTTAGGAACGTGAAATAAATGATAACTACGTGAACCTTTACTTAGGATCACTTGTTGTTTTGCCTCTCAGGCAAAAAATGTGAATTATCCAATTGAGGTAGGAAAGTGGTAAGTGAGTTTCCGACTAACAATTATATCACCATGAATATGAACAAACACCTGCAATGTAAATTAGCTGAAGCGAAAAGAGCTATCTGTTTCGTTCGTTTCGGGGTAGTTGTACCAACAATAAAAACATCAGCTACTGCTCGAAACAGAAAATATTTCGTGCCACCGCAGTATCCATCCTCTTTTACGCTGCACAAGTATGGGGAAATGCCCGGGTCAAGTTGACATGCGGCCTCCTAGCGGCGCCCTCTGGACAGCCTCTTCAACAACCGTTGGGAGGTGAACAAACGTATGCAGCGACAAAACCTCGACCAGTATGGCGGTTGTGCGGCGGGCTAACAATCCACCCAAGTAAAAAAAAAAACAAAGTTATGGATGAGCAAGATGCCTCGGATACACGGACGGATACTCGACGACGACAACGCACGAAAAAGGAACACGATTTGCGAGTATGCTCCTGGAATGTCAGAACCCTGTACACTCCCGGAGCTGCTCATAAACTAGAAGGAATCCTCACGCAGTACAAGGCCGATATTACTGCGGTCCAGGAAATACGCTGGATAGGAAACGGTATGATTAGGAAGAAAAATTGCGGAATTTATTACAGCTGTCAAAAAAGGTTGCACTTACTGGGATGCGGATTTGTCGTGGGAAAGCGGTTAAGGTCGAAGGTCATCGACTTTAAACCTATAAGTGATCGCCTGGCTGTGATCCGCATCAGAGGCAGATTTTATAACATCAGCCTTATATGTGCACACGCCCCTACCGACGAGGCTGAAGACCCTATCAAGGAGGACTTCTACGACCTCCTGGACAACGCCTACGGAGCTTGTCCGGAGTACGATGTAAAAATCGTGCTCGGGGACTTCAACGCCAAAATCGGTAAGGAAAACACCCTTGGCGGAGTGATTGGAAAGCACAACAACAGATAGCGGCCTCCGACTCATGGACTTTGCGACAGCTCGTAATGCGGTGATAAGTAGCACAAAATTCCCTCGCAAGCGAATCCATACAGCAACCTGGCGATCTCCGGACGGTCGAACCGCCAACCAAATCGACCATGTGCTCATTGACGCAAGGCACTCGTCAAACATCCTGGATGTGCGAACATTCAGAGGGGGAAATGACGACTCTGACCACTTCCTCGTAGCAGCAAGATTTAGAGCTTGACTGTCCAATGTCAGAAAGCTGCACCAGCCCATCAGAAGGATGTTCGATATTGGGCGCCTGAGCACACCGGAGGTTGCCAGAGTCTACGGGGAGCAGCTGAGCGAAAGACTCTACGGTATGCCTACGTCGAACACAAATGCCAATAATATGTGGCTGCATTGCCGTTCAGCCATTCAGGAAGTAGCCGAAACCACCTTAGGATACCTACCACCCCCGACAAGAAACCCGTGGTATGATGGCGAGTGTGAGCAGAAAAAGGCAGCAACCGACGAGGCGTACCAAAAGGCGCTGCAGAGGAAAACCAGGGCAGCGCAAGAAGAGTGCCGAGCCAGAAGAAGGGAGGAGAAAAAACTACTGCGACAAAAGAAAAGAATCTTCGCAGCCTCCCAGCTCAAGGATATCGAGGAGTCTAGGGATAAACATAAAATACGAGCCTTTTACAAGAAAGCCAAAGGCCTCGCAGGAGGCTTCAAAAAGGGCACCCTGGCTCTCCGAAACTGCGAGGGTTATCTTGTCACCGACCCGCAGGGAATAGTGGATGTATTTAAGCAGCACTTCCAGCAGCTGCTTAACGAGTACGACCAAGAGAGAGTGGTAGGGACCGAGGAAATCCCAACTCCAGCCGCTGAAGTAGTCCTCCCACCCAGCATCGAAGAAGTCGGCACAGCTATTCAGAAGCTGAAGAACAACAAATGCTGCTTCATGGAGGAAAATGTGTCCAAGAATGGAAAAACCTAGCAGGGCAATGTGATTTTAATCTTTTGGTTATGCCAGATGAGCAGCAGACCCACCTAAGACATAAGTTCTATGCACTGTTGGAGAAAACAGGGCACAAAATCTTCAAGCAATTTGTAGATGAAGCCCAGTCGTCGCAATATAGGGCATACTATTACAAATTGAACTACAATTTAGGAGACAGAACGTATTTCATGGCAGGCTACTCAACAGATATGATAAGCAACATCTTTAAAATCAGAGGCGAGCTGATAAGTTTAAACTTTAGACCACACCGGCCAGAACTACCTCTTTTGTGTAACCTATGCAACCACCAAGAACGAGAGAACATATTCCACTTCATCGCTATATGCCCCATTCTCAAGGAATTTCGCTGCAAATTCTTTGGAGCGCAGGTACTTTCGCTTGAAGAAGTGATAGGCATCTTAAACGGTGACCGAGGCTGGGACCTATTGCTTTCTGATGACTCTCTAACGTCATCGCCGGCTAGGGCCTGTGAGTCCTCAGCAGCTCAAAAACCGGAAGTGATGCCGACATTGCAGCCGGACGGAAAGCAGGGGACATGTCTTCACTTTCCGATTCCGACACTACACTTGGCGGAGATTCTGTAAATATGCTCTCAGATGAACTCCCAAGTGTAACAAAGAACGAAACCGTCAGGCAGGTAGAGGAAAAGCCTGTAGCACCTAGTGGTTTCGTCAAACTCGAACCGTCGAAGCAGTGACGTTTTAAAGCTGCTATAATGCAGGGCAAAACCAGAGATGAGGCTCTAGTTTATGCAAAATCTACCCCTGCATCCAAAGGTCCGGAACTGAAACGTGATCGTTCCGCAGACACTACTCCACCAAACCAGGCCGCTAAACGCAGCAAAATCGATAAAAAGAGCTACAGTAGTGTAGCTGGGAGGATTCAACTCGGCATCGTCCCCAAGGACTTGGGAACGAACCCCCTTACAACAGCGCAGATGGCAGCCGTTCAGGAGGCTGTAGTCGACACCTCCATCGAGCTGTTGGATAAGGCACCCAATCTTCGCTTTAGGTGATCGACCTACAAGTCAGGGTGGTTATACTTTGTGTGTGACAACCCAGCTACGGCCGATTGGATGAAAACCAATTTTACGGCCATCAAGGAAAAGAGTGGACTTGATATCATGCTTGTGGAAGAGGAAGCTTTCCCGACGCCACATATCGTACGGGCTACTTCCCACAAAGCACCGGCTTACCCACGGCCTACACGTACAGAACTGGAGAGTCATGAAGAGCCCGTCAAATAAGGAGAAAAACCTCCTGCATTCAGTTCTGGCAGTCAGTGAGAATCCCTGGCTCGACTAGAGAACTTAAGTGCCAGGGGCTTAAGTGGCTTGCAGACTTGAAATCATAAAGATGATTATCAAAAGCCAGGTGAAAACATCCTTGGCTGTAGCAACAATCGCTGTAGGAAAACCTACAACCAGCAGCATGGTGGGTGCACCTACTGCCAAAATAGGAAAACCTACAACCAGTAGTATGGTGGTTGCACCTACTACTGTAGTAGAAAAACCTACAGCATGCAATAGGGTGGTTGCACCTATTGCTTAAGTAGACACGCCCAGATGTGACGAGCCAAAACCCGCTGCCACATCTGAGCCGGCGACCACTAAGGGTCGCCCAAATAAAGGAAACAAACGTCCCTTAACTAAACAAGGGGAATCTTCGATGGGAAGTAGATCAGAGGATCTACTTCGGCTGAGGACACAACAAGCCTTACAGAACGAAGGATCCGGCCTACCGTCGCAAATAATGGCAACCTGCACCATGACAAAGGTTCCTCGGACACCTTTAGCCTGCGACTGTAACGCGACAGGATCAGCATTGGGCTAATCCAAGAACCATGGGTTTATAAAGGTAAGATTATGGGCCTGCAAAACAGGTCGCGTAAACCAATTTACGCCACAGGAGGTTCTCCTCCTAGGGCCGCATGTGTGATCGGCACTAATCTAAATTTTCTCCCCATTCCAGAATTCATCACAAGGGACCTGCAGCCGTCATTGTGGATGTCCCCACCGATGGAGGAGTAAGGGAGGTTGTATGCGCCTCCGCTTACTTTCCTGAAGACGGCCAACAAATCTCTCCCACTGAAGTCCAGGATCTGGTTAGGTATTGCAACCAGAAAAAAACCCACCTGGTAATTGGATGCGACGCCAACGCGCACCATACGGAATGGGGCAGCAGCAACACCAACAAACGAGGTGAGTCACTCCTTGAATTTTTAATCATTAACGAACTCACCGTTGCCAATAGAGGCAACAAACCCACATTCATAAGTGCGGTTAGAGAAGAGGTGCTTGACCACCATCTCTAGCCCATTTATCTCAAATGTGATTGGGGACTGGCATGTCTCCAATGAAGCCTCACTGTCTGATCACCAGTATATCAGATTCAACATCTCCGGTGAGGTTAATGAGGCTGAGCCCGGATATCAGCCCAAACGAACGAATTGGGCTCGGTTCCAAGCTCAACTCGCCGCTAAATAGGATATGCTTCTTAAGTCGATTGAATCGACAGACGATATCGACGAAGCGGCTTACCAGCTCAATGCAGCACTCATCTCATCCTTCAGAGATAGCTGTGCACCCAGAACAACTACACACAAACGGTGTATGCCCTGGTGGAATACTCAGCTTGAGTCCCAAAGGAAGCAGGTGAGATCGCTGTTTAACAGAGCTAAACGGTATAATAGTTGGACTGATTATAGATCTCCTCTAACTAAATACAACCTCGAATTGAGGAAATCTAAGAGAACGTCTTGGAGGAAACATTGCGAGAATATAGACTCGCTTCCAACTGCGGCCCGACTCCACAAAGTACTATCTCGAGAGCACACAAATGGGTTCGGGCTGCTTCGCAAACCCTGGAGACTTTGCTCGAGGTGCACTTCCCTGGTTCTACTCCTTACTCGTTGTCCTCTGACGATCAAATTAACGTCATAGATAACATCGACAGTAGAACAAATAGCCTCTCTGGTAGACTCTTCAGCCCTGATAGGGTACAAGGCTCCAGGCAAAGACGGTGTCTTTCCTGCGATCTTATAGAAAGGCTGATAGTTCTTTTTAGGTCTTGCTTCAACCTGGGATACATACCCCAAATTTGGAGAGAAGTCAACCTTGTCTTCATCCCCACGAATGGAAAACCAAGTGAACAACCTCAATCCTATCACTCTATCAGTCAAACATCGTTCCTATTAAAAATAATGGAAAAACTGATAAAGCTCCATATTAGAGGTGTCCTAGAGGATCGATACCACTGCATCCTAATCAATATGCGTATTGCAAAAAACGATCTACTGATAATGCGCTACATCACTTGGTTAAATATAGTTTCACACGCAAGGAGATCGCAATTTGCGCGTTCCTTGATATTGAAGGCGGCTTTTAGTAATATTAGCTACAATTCAATCATCACTGCACTATCCCGCAGAGGTGTAAGCCATCCCACTAACCATTGGATTAAGGCTATGCTAAAAAGCCCTATCATAACAGCCACATCCGGAGAGGTCTTGGTAAGAGTATCGGCAGCTAAGGGATGTCTACAAGGAGGAGTCCTTCACCTCGGCTACGAAGTCATCGTATACCCCAAAGACCTAGTAGTTATTGTTACAGGCAGATGCGACATTTCTGCCTGTGAACGCGTGCAACATGCGCTTTAGTCTATTTCTCACTGGAATGGCAGAGAGGGTTTATATTAGTCCCCTTTACAAAGATGAAAAATATACAGCCTTTCAAAACGGTACAAACACAGGATGTTCAGAAGAAGTTACATATCTAGGTATTGACCGTGATCGCAAACTTATGCGTCTGCAGTATATGGACAAATGTTGAACAAAAAACCATAATCCACTTCCACTCTTTCAGAGACTAGCGTGTATCAGTATTACTGGTGCTAAGTAAACCTGCCACACCGCAGCCCAAAAATAACGTTCTTATTAAAAAGGTTGCAATACCCAGTACAATCAGAATTCTTTGCTCAGAAACAGGCCTACCATGTAGAACATTGGGTCACATGTCCATTTTGCAACATCTTACTGAGATGGATATTGTTACGAAACTTGTTAGCCCAGAATAGGGTTCGACCACTGGATTGCGATAAACTACAACTGTTTGCTTGTTTATTCAATACACGCACTTTATTACTCCACCTCAGATTATTAATCTGGGCGCGACACTTTTATTACAAGCTTTTATAACACCTTTCTATTACACACTCTGTCTCTACAACTGTTAGATAATTAATTGTCCAATAACTCACTAGATGGCTTGATTACTTTCACACTGGATTACCGACTGATCACTGACTCACTGATACTGAATACTAAGTGCCCCCGAGGGCGAGTGTTCCCGCTTATATAGCCAGCGGTCCAATTTCTCGAATGTTCGCGGTCCCCTTCAGAAGTCTCTGGAATGTTCCGTGCTCTGGCATTGTCGTTTGACAGTATGCCGCTGAAAGTTACCATCGTTTCTTTTTTAGCTGCCACAGAACATTTCAAACTTTGATAGCGAAATTCGAACACAACCGTCGGTTCGTGTTCGCAACAATATGATTACTACACTTTCGGACGTAAAACCATACATGCTCTCTTTTGACAAGAGAATTGAGATACTGATTTCACAGCTTGAAAAAACGGCGAATCCTCGCTCAATGTGGCTCCAAGGTGCATTCCGGTTTTGGCACTGACATCTTTGGACCAAAATCGGAATATCTCGATGACCAGGTTCACGTGCGTCAAAACAAGCGTATCCAGCTGGCACGGTCTTTGGCCAGCTGTTTCCAGCGCCGCACGCCCAATTTGTTAAGGTCCCCTTCTACCTGCGTGCGTCACCGTAGATGCAGCCGTCCTCTGCCGCGCCTTCCTTCCGGGGTCGATTCGAAGACTCTTCGGGTCGGAGCTGTATTTTCCATGCGCTCTACATGGCCTAGCCACCTTAGACGCAGTATCCGTATACGTCGTACCAGGCCGATGTCGCTGTACAACCCGTACAGTTCTTCATTATACCTTCTCCTCCATACACCGTTGAAACAAGAGGGACTGTAGATAGTGCGCAAAATTTTCTTCTCGAAACGACCAAGGGCATCTTCATCCGCTTTTGCTAAGGTCCAAGCCTCGGCGCTGTAAAGGAGAACTGGGACGATCAAGATCTTATATAGAGTCACCTTGGTTTTCCGAGAGAGGGCTCTACTTCTCAATTGTCTCTTGAGCCCAAAACAACAGCAGTTGGGAAGAGTGATTCTGCGTTTTATCTCAGCGCTGGTGCTGTTGTCGCCGGTCATCAGTGAGTCAAGGTAGACGGTTCCTTGACCACTTCAAAGTTATATCGTCGGTGTTGCCCGTCTCTTTAAGATGAAAGCAGATATTTGGTTTTACCCTCATTGACCTTGAGACCCACCTTAACCGCATCTACTTCAAGGCTTACAAAGGCCTCATTGACGTCTCGCTGTGACCGTTCAATCACGTTAATGTCGTCGGCGTACGCAAGCAGTTGCGTAGACTTGAAATAAATCGGGCCTCTTGTGTTGGCTAGTGACTCTTGCACGACCTTTTCAAGCACGATGTTGAAAAAATCGCATGACAGCGCATCACCTTGCCTAAATCCATTTTTAACATCAAAGGTCTCGGTTTCCTCATTACCGACCTTAACGGAGCAGCGAGAATTCTCCACTGTCATCCTGCACAGTCGGACGAGTTTGGCAGGTTTAACTAGACATGGCTTTGTATAGCTCATCTCTATACACGCTGTCATACGCAGCCTCGAAATCGACGAAGAGGTGGTGAGTGTCGATCCATAATCTGCCGTAGCGTGGATATTTGATCTAATATGGATTTACCTGGCGTGAAACCACATTGATAAGCGCCGATCAGGTTATCCACAAACGGTTTCAGGCGTTCACACAATACGGCAGGGAAGATCTTATATGCGATGTTAAGGAGACTTATTCCCATATAGTTGGCGCAGTTATAGGGGTCTCCTTACTTATGGACCGGGCAAACGATGCTGAGATTCCATTCGCCGGGCATGCTTTCCTTCGACCATACCTTGCAAATGAGACGGTGGATGCACCTTACCAGCTCATCACCAGCCGCCTTAAGAAGCTCAGCAGATAGACTGCCTGCGCCCGCGGCTTTATTAGACTTAAGTCTCGATATCGCTATTTCGACTTGGTCTAGGTCAGGTGGCCGAAATTCTCTTACATCGTCGTTCATTACGAATGGATCGTTCTGGCTGACAGCCGTTATACAGTCTGCAGAAGTGGTCTTTCCAAATCCTCAGCATCGACTGTGATTCTACTACCAGTTCTCCATTTTCATCCTTGCAGGCCGCCGCTCTGGCTTTGTAGCCATGGCATGTTCGTTTTATCTTATTGTAAAACTTCCGGGCGTTATTCCCGCAGAAGTATCTGCCCATCTCCTCGATCTCACGCTTTCCGTGTTCTCTCTTCTTTCTTCTGAGAAGCGTGTGTTCCTCTCGTCTCTTCTGCTTATAGATTTCGCGAGCAGCTCTCGTCCGTCGTTACAGCATGGCTTTGTATGCATCTTGTTTTGCTGCATGGGCTTGTTCGCATTGTTCATCGAACCAGGGGTTTCTAGGTGGTGGCGGTTTGAAACCCAGCACCTCTGGCAATGCGCCCATTCCATGAGAGAACTTGGAGGAGACACGATCGGCAAATATTCTGGCAGTCTCTTGCGATTGTAGCTTTCCGACGTCAAGCTTACGTAGTCCTACTCGACTCCTAAGCATTCTTGATATCTTCATTCGTACCTTGGCTATAACAAGGTAGTGGTCCGAGTCGATGTTGGCCCCTCGGAAGGTTCGTACGTCAAGAAAACTAGAGGAGTGTCTGGCGTCGATCGCATTGTGATCAATCTGGTTGGGGTTTGATTGATCAAAAGGCCGCCAGGTACCCTTGTGGATGTTGAGACGGGGGAATCGCGTGCTTGCTACAAGGAGGTTACGCCCCGTTAGGAAATCGATTAGCCTAAGTCCGGTGTCGGAAGTGGTGTTATGGAGGCTATGCTTTCCTATGATCGACTCAAACATGTCCTCTTTGCCCAGTTTTGCATTAAAATCTCCAATAACTATTTTTGTGTCGTAGCTGTTTCCAAATTTAGCTTTGATGCGGATTGTTATGAGGCGTTCGCTTACATCCCGGAAGCTTAAGACTTTTTGTCGGAGTCTTCCTCGAATAACGAATCCGCACCCGAATAGGCGCTGTTTCTTCTTGTAGCAGTTTCCGTAGTAGATGTGACAATTTTTCATCCGTCTTTTGCCTGGTCCACCCCATCGCACTTCTTGAAGCGCGGTTATATCTGCTTTATAGCAGTTAAGGGTTTCGCCCAATTGATCGCCTGCACCCGATCTGTTAAGGAACCTCACTTTCCAGGTGCAGCCTCTCAAGTCCGTTAGTCGATTGTATCCGTCCGTATCCGAGACTTGTGGTTCCTTCTGAACAAGTGGGCTTTTACGTGATAGGGATGTTACCCCTAATGTAAGAATGTAAAGGATGTTACTCCTTTTCCCAGGAACAAGGGGTTGGGTCGCTGCACACGTTGGTTCACTACCTATCGGGTGCCAGAGTAGCCATCCAGGGGGGCCACGCGGAGGCCGTGTGTCAACTTGGATTGAGCAGGGACAGAGATCGAAGCTGGCGTTTGCCATGTTGCTCACTCCCTCACCCCAACAATGGACTTTAGGGCAATGAAATCGCCGATCAGCTCGCTAGGAAAGGTTCCAGCGGGAAGTACATACATAGGTGCTGAACCTTTCTGCGGCATTCCCAGGTTTAAGATTAACTTTTTCGTAGACAAGTGGAAAAAATTAGAACACCTGTCCCTTTGAAACAGCATTCAAGGACTCCGCCAACGAAGAGATTTATACGTCCCCTGAACAAACACTCTATTAACATCCTCAAACTTAATAGATTCGATATCAGAAGACTAGTCAGCTACCTTACGGGACGCTGTGGTCTGAGATATCATCTCAATAAAATTAACCTCTTGCCTGAAACTGAATGTCGAAGAAACTGCAGGGCACATACTATGGGTGTGTTGCCCTTTGCCATCTTATTTCCTAAGATCCGTATCCTTTCAGTGAAATGATGACTCCTGAGGGGATCATCTCAGCTCCTACGAGATGAGTTCTCAACTTTATTAAGGAAGTGGAACACGCGTTTAAAAGGTGACGTTTTAGACTACATTTTGTAATTCGCCAGGTAAAAACTTATATTGATTTGAAAATTGCTGATAAAATACGCTATACGAGCAGTGGCAGTTAAGATCAATGAGGACAAAACGAAATACATGCTGTCAAGCAAAAACCAATCCGGCGCTCACCATCTGGGACAAAATATAACAATTGACAGCTACAATTTCGAGGTAGTTAAGGAGTTTGTCTACCTCGGGGCAAACTTAAATTCCACAAATGACACCACAGTGGAGATCCGGCATAGAATCGCCCTTGGCAACCGCTGCTACTTCGTCTTGTCCAAACAACTGGGGTCAAAACTCCTCGCTCGAAAGACCAAAGTCATGCTTTACAAAACGCTCATTCTGCCAGTCCTGCTGTACGGAGCCGAAAGCTGGACGATAAGCAGGACAGCGGAGCTGATTTTGGGTTCTTTCGAAAGAAAAATTCTGCGCCGGATATTTGGTCCTATCTGCGAGGAAGGTGAATGGAGAAGAAGACACAACCGCGAACTCTACGAGCTGTACCAAGATGTGGATGTAGTCCGGAAGGCAAGGATCCGTCGACTACACTGGCTCGGCCACATCGAGCGCATGGACATCAACGCTCCAGCTATGAGGGTCTTCGACTCCGGGCCTCCTGGTTCGAGAAGAAGAGGAAGACCGAACCTCCGGTATAAAGACCAAGTAATCGCGGATGTAAGACATCTTGGTCTGGTCATCTTGGATGCTTTTTTCGCGCCAAAAACTCATGCACAATCAAAGAGGAATGGGCAGCAATCCTCATGTGATATTTTGAGGACGGTTTATTGATATTTAACTCGTCAGACTGATTCATGGCCTTTCTTGAACCGTTTTCCCCATTCAAACATACGTGTTTTCGATATACACTCCTCTCTATACACCATCTGTAATTTTTGTTCGATTTGCGAGGGCTTTTAACTAGATTTCACTAAAATTTTAATCTCAACACGTTGCTGTAATGTGAGTCACTCATTTTTACGACGCTACTAAAAAAAAGTTTATTTTCCGCAAAACATACACCCAGCCTTCAGCCTTGGATAAAAACTAAAGGAAAGAGCCACCTTTTCTATACAGATGTTGATAAATATCGCAGTGCTACCAGTTCTCGAGTTATGACTTAATTCCCGGATCGAAATTGCTACACCTCGTGGGTTATGGTGAAGGAGACTTTTACGCCCAAGATGGGAAAAGTGAATTCATCTCTTCTATTCTCCAACTGTTTGCATCAGGAGCGAACCTAGAGTACACTCCACAGTAAGGAGTACGAAATGGAATTTTTCGTCAATATTAGGTCAAACCCTACAATTATAACCTCGGATATGACTTTTATTAGTACGTCGTGTCTAGTGTAAGTAGGGACTGACCGCAGGGTGGCGTTCATAACGGTCGATTGCCTGTTCATTACTCTTAAAGCCTCTGAGGTCTACACTCAAATTGTGTCCAAAAAAGTAAATAGGCATTTAAATTTAAACTGCGCGCGCAAATGGATGATGAGCCTTTGTCCAGAAAAATATTTACGAGTGGTCTAAAGAGTCCCAAAAGGGCGCCCGGACGACCATCAACATCAACCAACGAAGCTCACACATCGCATATATCTGATTTGGCACCATGCGACTTCTAGCTATTGAACAAAATCAAAATACCATTTTGAGCCACAACGAAAAGAGAGCTAAAGGCCATCCCGGAACCCGCCTTTAATAACGGTTTCGAAGATTGGGTCAGGGAGTATTACTTTGAAGGCGATGAAATTAATTTGAGAGAATTCGCCTTACTTTTTGGGCACAGTACTCGAAGTATTCTTATGTGAAGGTAAGTCCGGGATGAACCAAGGCCTTGACCGACATGCTTCTCCAGCCAGCCTAATCTTTCGCTAGTCGTCTTTAGTGTTGCACTCCGAGATGGTTGAAATCGCTCTTCACATATGTACTCCACTATGGCTCTTGGGTCGTCCCTCATGGTTGGATTTGAAAATACTTCAGACGGGGGCGTTACCGTCCATACACTTAATGTGGCCCAACAGTCCCGGCATTGGATCCCTGGACACTTAACTAAGCTATGGTTAATGATTGTATTTTCTTCACCTTTACCCGTTTTCATTCATAGGACCGAAAAACATATTTGTATTTGCCTTTGACAAACTCCATGTTTCTGTGGCAAAGAGCAGGACCGGGATGATAAGTGTCCTGCCTCGGTTACCTCGGTTTTCGGGAGAGGGCTCTACTGCTCAGTTGCCTCCAGAGTTCAAAGAATTTATATCTGTCAGTACACACGCTCTGATGTCAACGAACGTGTTTTCACGGTGTTTCTCCTCAGCGGGGTTCTGACAAAACCCCCTGTAGTAAAATTGTCATGAAAAGCTTCTCGAAATTCGCCGTTCGGAACCGGCAATAAACTGTAGGTCCCTTTCACCTATGGGAGAATTAAATCACACACAACATGGGTGATTGAGAGAAGCTCGGCTCAGGTTCTTCATGGACTGTAACGCCAACATACATACATACTGTTGCGGAGATGCAAGCGGACCGTTAAGTTCGAAAACTCTCTGGAAGCGGGGATTGGAATGATGTCAACTTCCAATGGAATTGTCAGAGCGTTCTAGAGATTTCCGAAGGGGAACCTCCAACGGCGAACGTTCGAGACGGTGGACCGAGAGCTATATAAGCGCGAACACTCGCCCTTGACCTTCATTCAGTTTGTGGTATAAAACAGCGTGTGACAAGTCGGTGTGATCAACCAAGGTGAAAAGAAAAGCTTTCAATAAAGGTTTGTGTATTGTGTAATAAAGTTTAAAGTGGATTGTACTGTGTAATAAAGTTTAAAGTGGATTGTATTGGATAATAAATAAAAGTGGTGAAGCTACACAGATAATTGATCTGTGGTGAAAGAAATAAAAGTGCGTGTGTGTTTTTTAATTGGGAAAACAAAGAAAATTGTAGTTTATCGCAATCCAGTGGTGCGAACCCTATTTGGTGTGGGGATCGAATAAATCTCGTAACATTTGGTGTCAGAAGTGGGATTGCGAGTAAACGAGTGAAACTTTATTTGAGTTGTGAAGTGAATAATTGCAAAAGTGAGAAAATGGTAAAATTGGAGAAGTTGACAATTGAACAACTGAAAAGAGAGCTGGATGCTCGGCAATTATCCACAGTGGGAAGTAAAGCCAACCTGGTGGAGAGATTGCGATCAGCGTTGCAGGAAGAAGGTGTCGACTGGGAGAGTTACGAATTCGTAGTGGAGAAGCCGTCGACATCTACTGAGCCAGGGTTCGATATGCAGCAAATTCTCGCGGCTATGAACGCTATGAGTGCTTCCATGAACCAGAAACTAGAAAAGTTGGAGGAAAATTCCAGTTCCATAAGCCAGAGACTAGAAGCAACCATACATCAAAAGTTGGAAGAAAATTCCACTTCTCTGAGTCAGAAACTGGAGGAAAATTCTACTTCCCTGAGCCAGAAGTTGGAGACGGTAGAAGAGATGCTAGAGAACAATCGAGAAAGCTTGAGAGACATCCAGAAAGCCGTTAACGATCGATTCCAGAATGTCGAAGAGAAAATCGAGACACTGGACAAGAAGGTTCTAGATCTCGAGAATAGTCAAGAAAAGAGAATCGAGTCACTGGAATCGAGGTTCGACATGAAGGTTCTGGAACTCGAGAAAACTATCCAGAACGTACAGCATCAAGGAATCGTCGTACCGACTGCAGCATCAAAATTCACCGCTCCCAACTTCGACGGCAAGAGCGCTTTTAACATCTTTAAGCTCCAGTTCGAGACAACAGCGGAACGGAATCAATGGGGAGAGGAAGATCGTGTGGCTGCCCTAGTAATTTCCCTTAAAGGTGAAGCAGCTGACGTTCTACAGACCATCCCGGAGACCCAGAGAAGGAACTACACAGCCATATGGGATGCTCTCCATCAAAGATACGGCAGTGAGCACATGCAGGAGATGCACAAGCTGGAACTCAAAGGGCGCAAGCAGCGTTTAAACGAGACCATACAACAGTACGCTGCCGACATCGAGAGGCTGTCTCATCTAGCCTACGCGGATGTTCCAGTTGATGTGGTGGAGAAACTTAAAACGGATTCTTTCATCCAAGGGCTAAGGGACCCCGATACGCAACGAAGCCTGATTCTCCTGCCGAAGACATCTTTCAAGGAGACAGTTGCCAGCGCTCTCGCATGTGAAACATCGCTCTTGATATGCCGACCTTCCATCAAATTACGGCGCATATCTCAAGATCGGGATAGTTCCAGAACAACAACGGCGAGTAGGAGTGGTTCATTCCCGGGTAGATGCTACATCTTCGACCAGCAGGGCCACATTGCGAGGAACTGCCGTCTGCGAAGGAAGCGTTCGAGGTCTAGTTCGCCAAAAAGAGACCATGGGAGTGAACGCGACCGTGGAGGTGCAAAAGGTGCACCTAACAATCCGTTAAACTAAAACGAGTCAGTGCAGAGGGGCATGCGCTGGCTCCCACATTGGAGTGCCCCAGCATCCTCGTATCCCGAATCTGTAGGGGTGCAACCAGCCTAGTCATCGAGGGAACGATGGACGGGCGACGATATCTGCTGACGTTGGACACGGGCGCAACTCATTCAGTCATCCGAAGCGGATTGGTTTCTGACATCGAACCATTTTCCGAGGTAAGGCTTCGTACAGTAACTGGTGAGAAGGCGGAAGTTAAGGGAAAGGTCCAGAAAAGTGTTACGATGGGGACCATCGAGTTTCAGCATGATTTCATCGTTGCGGACATCACTGATGACATCATAATCGGCGTCGACTTCATGATTAGGCATGGCTTCACATTGGACCTCAACCAAAAAGTGATGAAGTATGGCAACTTGGAGCTCCCATTAACAATAGATAATGGACAGGGTAGCAAGGTCAGGCGAATAGTCGTGCAAGCGCGCCAAACAGTTCCCCCGAATGCAGAAGCTGTGGTTTGGGCAAAGATAGAAGAGGATGCGGGGACAAGCCGAATGTGGGTGGTCGAACCCGACAAACGAAATCGACCCAGCGATATAGTTGTTGGAAGGGCTCTCGTGGAACCCCGACAAGACCAATTGGTTCCAGTACGAGTCCTGAATCCTGCCAGTACACCTAGGACGATACACAAGGGAACAACGATCGCTCAATGCCAAGAAGCTGCCGCCATTATGAACTGCGAAGATAGGAAACACCGGGAAATCCAGAAAAACCAACCGTTCTTGAAAACAATGGCCAGAGAGTGGACGCAACATCTAGTGGAGAAGCAGAAAAGTCAAGCACTCTCCCTGCTTCGTAAATATTGGACAGTTTTTGCAAATGGTAAGAACTGTGGAAGAACATCAATTGTGAAGCACAGAATAGACACAGGGGACTCTAGACCGATCCGGCAACCACCGAGGAGGGTACCTTTGGCGAAAGAAGGCGAGGTGGTCAAACTAATCGACGAGATGGAAAAGGAGGGCGTGATCGAACCATCTGCAAGCCCATGGAGTTCTCCAGTAGTGCTAGTTAAGAAGAAGGATGGAAGCACCCGATTCTGCGTGGACTATAGGAAGCTGAACGACGTCACGAAAAAGGACAGCTATCCTTTACCAAGAATCGACGACACCTTGGACACCCTATCTGGTGCAAAGTGGTTCTCGACGCTGGACTTGCAAAGCGGATACTGGCAAATAGAGCTTGACCAGCAAGACAAGGAAAAGACCGCGTTCACCGCCGGGGGAGAGTTGTGGCAGTTCTCTGTGATGCCCTTCGGTCTTTGCAATGCGCCAGCCACATTCGAGAGACTTATGAACCGGGTACTAAGAGGACTTCACTGGAGGACTTGCCTTGTCTATCTGGATGACATAATTGTCATGGGCAAGGATTTCGACGATCACCTTAAGAAGCTTGAAGAGGTACTGGAACGTATTCAAGCTGCCGGACTGAAATTGAGCCCGAAGAAATGTTCGCTCTTCCAGAACAAGGTGAAGTACTTGGGACACGTGGTGACTGCAGAAGGAGTCCATACAGATGAAGAGAAAATCTCAGCGGTTAAGGAATGGCCGCGGCCGAAGAATCTTCATGAGTTAAGGTCATTCCTGGGACTTTGCACATATTACAGGCGATTCATCCCAGGATTTGCAAACGTTGCCAGCAGTTTGCACGAGCTCACCAAAAAGAATCGGCCATTCAAGTGGGAGAAGCCGCAGGAGGAAGCGTTCATTCACCTGAAGGAATTGCTCTGCAGTGCGCAGATTCTTGCATATCCTGCCCCGGGAGAAAAGTTTATTTTGGACACAGATGCGAGCGGACATGGAATCGGAGGAGTACTCTCTCAAATGATTGACGAGCGAGAGCGGGTCATCGCTTACTACAGTAGGATCCTATCGAAGCCGGAGAGGAACTACTGTGTAACTAGGAGGGAGCTTTTAGCTGTGGTTGACTGTGTCAAGCATTTCCACAAATATCTCTATGGCCGAGCTTTTCATCTTAGGACGGACCACGCAGCGTTGAGGTGGTTGCTGCAGTTCAAAAACCCGGAAGGCCAGCTTGCTAGATGGATAGAGAGAATCCAGAGTTATGACTTCAGTATCGAACACCGGAAGGGAAGCAGTCATGGAAATGCGGATGCATTATCGAGGCGACCTTGCGATGTTGAATGCAAACATTGTTCACGCGCCGAGACCAAGGAACAGGTCACCGACATCCGTTGTTTCCAGGTGCTGCCAGAAGATTCCTGGACTGTCGAGATGGTCGGAAGGAAGCAGCGAGAAGATGCCGATCTGGCAGTCATCATCGACTACCAAGAACGAGGTTTTCGACCAAGTTGGCAGCAAGTATCCAGTGAAAGCCCAATCGTGAAAGCCTACTGGGCTCAATGGCAGAGTTTGAAGTTGAAGAACGGTTGCCTCTACCGCAGTTGGGAGAGTGAGGACGGGAACATTGTAAACGATCTGCTGGTAATTCCGAAAGGACAAATCGAAGAGGTCATCCGAGAATACCACGAGGGACCAAGCGGGGGTCATCTTGGTGTTAACAAGACTGTAGAAAAGATCAAGAGACGTTTCTACTGGGTAGGATGCCATGAGTCGGTTACGCGTTTCATTCGCAGGTGTGAACAGTGTGCGAAGGCAAAGGGTCCAGTTAGGAAAACTCGAGGAAATATGCAGCAGTACAATGTTGGAGCACCGTTCGAACGTATCGCAATGGACATTGCAGGCCCATTCCCAACGAGCAACGCTGGAAACAAGTACGCGCTAGTGGTGATCGATTACTTCAGCAAGTGGCCTGAGGTGTTTTGCATCCCGAACCAGGAAGCCAAAACCATTTCGGATGCATTCGTGAATAACTGGGTTTCGCGTTATGGAGTACCAATGGAACTACACTCAGACCAAGGGAGAAACTTCGAGTCGTCGGTGTTCAAGGAACTCTGTGACATGCTAGGTATCAGAAAGACGCGGACAACACCATTACATCCACAATCTGATGGCATGGTCGAAAGGTTCAACCGGACGATGGAGGAATACCTGAGGAAAGTCGTCGTCGGAGATCAGAAGGACTGGGATGAACATCTCCCCCTTTTTCTAATGGCATACCGTTCGGCACAGCACAATTCAACGGCAACAACACCCGCCGAAGCCATTTTTGGAACTGATCTCCGACTTCCATCGGACTTGAAGTTCGGCGTGGTACTACCGACAACTAGCGGCAGGGAAGACTTCGTAACCGAAAAGAAGGAACAGCTGAACTCCATCCATCAGTTCATCCGGGAGCGACTGAACTTGGTCAGCGATAAAATGAAGGCGCGATACGACTTGAGGGCGAATACTTCTGGATTCGAGACCGGACAATTGGTATTGCTGTACAACCCACGACGAAAAAAAAGGCTTGTGCCCCAAATTGCAATCGGCTTGGGACGGACCATATGAGGTAATCAAGAAACTCAATGACGTGGTATACCGGATACAGCAGATGGGAAACAGACGGGCGAAGTATAAAATTGTCCACGTAGAGAGGTTAGCACCATATTACGGAGAAGGGTCCAATCGCTTGTTCGAGGACGAACAAGTTTAGGAGGAGGGCAGTGTTGCGGAGATGCAAGCGGACCGTTAAGTTCGAAAACTCTCTGGAAGCGGGGATTGGAATGATGTCAACTTCCAATGGAATTGTCAGAGCGTTCTAGAGATTTCCGAAGGGGAACCTCCAACGGCGAACGTTCGAGACGGTGGACCGAGAGCTATATAAGCGCGAACACTCGCCCTTGACCTTCATTCAGTTTGTGGTATAAAACAGCGTGTGACAAGTCGGTGTGATCAACCAAGGTGAAAAGAAAAGCTTTCAATAAAGGTTTGTGTATTGTGTAATAAAGTTTAAAGTGGATTGTACTGTGTAATAAAGTTTAAAGTGGATTGTATTGGATAATAAATAAAAGTGGTGAAGCTACACAGATAATTGATCTGTGGTGAAAGAAATAAAAGTGCGTGTGTGTTTTTTAATTGGGAAAACAAAGAAAATTGTAGTTTATCGCAATCCAGTGGTGCGAACCCTATTTGGTGTGGGGATCGAATAAATCTCGTAACAATACATTAGGCAGGTATGCCCTTGGGTCAAACTCAGGTTCGTCTCGGCCATGGTGTTAGTTCATTGCGTCGTTCCTTGTCTGGCGTGCATGTCTTCTTTTTCATTTTGTGGAATGTATGTTAAACTGTTTAGCCATCTCGTTAAAAGATAGGCGGCAGTCAAGGCTTGCATTGGATGTATAGGCATATGACTCCAGCGATTTCAGGGCGGCTTGGCTGTCAGTGAAGATTCGAATATCTGTGACATATGTATATCACGTTCCACCTTAGCCAAGACAGGACTTCCTTTATTGCTAGCAGCTCCGCCTATAAGACACTGCAATAGCCTGCCAGTTTTAGGGCAAACAGCTCCGCTAACTAACCCGTCCCTGGATTTTGACACATTGTGTAAAAGTCCCCGCAGCCCATGCGGGCTCGCGCTTGTCGGGACCATTTTTGTCTTTCTGGTTATATTATTTGAAACTTTTTCTCAAAGACTGTGGTGGGCTCAATATAGCCGGAGTTCTCTGCCAAAGTTGTCCTGTCGTTGAGGTTGGAAGCGTGGCCGACAATATACCTCGTCCATTTTGAGGCGGCCTTTAAGGTCACAGCCGTGTAGGTGGCTAGCTGTTTACTATCGATATTAGGTGGAGTAGCATGTTGAGCGCCGCCGTTGGAGTAGACCTTAGGGACCAATGAAAAACGTACAAGCTAACCTCTGTACCTGGTTGCCTTCCTTGCTCGTTCGGTAGTATTTTCTTTCCATGTTAATTTCCTGTGCAGTGTGATGACAAGATATTTGGATATAGGTTAGTGTGTAGAAAAACCAAAATTGATAATGTAAGAAAACGTAAGGATTGTTAATTAGTCTGTTCGCAGTGATCCCGACCTTTCGATTTAATGGTTTTCGCGAACGCGAGGGCTTACATTTAGATGACATTATTTTTAAGTTATAAATTCCCAAGTTGTGAACTTTAATGATAAATAAAATTGTTTTCGATAGAATGTTTACTTCGTTTTTAATCGATCCACTAAATATAAACTTTCTTCTGAGACACCTTGTACTTACAATGAACCGTCAACCGCCGATTTGAAGATTTCCTTGTGTTTTGTTTTTTTTCTACACAGCTGTCACAATGTCGTACGACCAAGTTAAAAGTTAGCCAACTCGCGCGACACACCCTACGACCGAGACAGCGACCGCGACATCATTGTGTTTACGTTATGGGATTTACGTACATTTAACTTTGGACAGGCCACCGAGACAGCGACCGCGACCCCATTGTGTTCAGGCAGTTAGATGTCAGCATATACTTCAATAAGTATTGCCAGTCTCATTTTAGGCACCTCTGTTTAAGTCGCAAATGATTCATTGACGTCTCGCTGAGTTCTCTAATAACATCAATGTCATCCGCATAGGCGGGCACACACTGCAAATGCTAGTGTGTTAAACAACACGCAGCAAATGTGTCATTCAGCACACTTTAGGATTAGGTGTGTTACTTAACACGTTTGATCTTCGAAATTGAGACCCTTATTCGTGTTAAAACTATAACACTTTCTATTGCGTGTCATGAATAAAAACTCTAATGACACGTTAAGTGTGTTGCAGTGACACACTTATTAATAATTAACAATCAATCAATCAAATAAAAGAGAAGTTTCTCAACTATATGCAACTTTGCCAGAAAGTAATTTAACAGTAGGATCAGTCGGATCCATTGCGTAGTGGTTAACACACTGGACTCTCAACCCAGTGATTCGAGGTGAAATGTCAATGTCCACAGCCACTAAAAAGCAAAGACACTTAACCTCTCCTCTTCCATTCAATATTGGTCCATCGAGCCGGATGGCTCTACCACAAAAAGAAAATATCAGTCCAATCAAATAAAAAACAAAGAACAATGTTTCGAAGCGACAAATGCTCGGAGAGCTGCCAAAAGTGTTCACAGGAACTTGAGATTTGAATACAGGGCTAAGAGTCCAGTGTGTTAACCATTACCCCACGTGATGGGTCGCAATTTGCCTTTTGGCAAGGTTGTATTTAGTTGGGAATTTCCCTTTTGTGTGATTAGTTGGGAAATGCCCCTTTCTGTGTGTTTTAAAAATAACACACCTTTTGGTATGTTGCAGTAACACACTTACCATTTGCAGTGCGCTGACCTGAAGACTCTTTATAACACTGAAGGCTTCTATTAGATCTCTCCCATGTCACAACTTAACATGGTGCTATATAACTCGTCTCTAAATACGCAGTCGCATGCGGTTTAAAAATCGACAAACAGGTGGCGAAGGTCAATCTGGAAACTCGTTGGTGTGTTTTGTATGTGTTGTAGTGCGAGTTGTTGATCGATAGTGGTCTTACCGGGGCAGAAAGCGCACTGATATTACTAACGAGTGATGGGCAAGGGACTGGCAGGGAATCATAAATCAAAAGCCGCTCCCTCACGGCAAAATTCTTACTATAATTTGGGCCTGTACAGTCAGCAATTGGACACTCTCAAAGGAGGAGCCCGCCAGAAGTGGCCAGCTTTGGTCAATAGGAGAGAAATTGTATTCCATCAGGACAACGACAAACCACACACATGATTATGCACTACAGTCCGTGGTGAACCTGGGCCTCAACCAACAAGCGTCTCCAGCTGGCACGGTCTTTGGCCAGCTGTTTCCAGCGCCGCACGCCCAGTTGGTTAAGGTCCTCTTCCACCTGCGTGCGCCACCGTTGATGCGGCCGTCCTCTGCCGCGCCTTCCTTTCGGGGTGGATTCGAAGACTCTTCGGGTCGGAGTTGTATTTTCCATACGCTCTACATGGCCTAGCCATAGACGCTGTATCCGTAGACGTCGTACCAGGCCGATGTCGCTGTACAACCCGTACAGTTCTTCGTTATATCTTCTCCTCCATACCCCGATTGAACAAACGGGACCGCAGAATTTTCCTCTCGAAACGACCAAGGGCATCTTCATCCGCTTTTGTTAAGGTCCAAGCCTCTGCGCCGTAAAGGAGGACTGGGATGATTGAAGTCTTACGTGGTGTCTTCTTGGTTTTCCGAGAGAGGGCCCTACTTCTCAATTGCCTCTTGGGCCCAAAGAAACAGCGGTTGGCAAGAGTGATTCTGCGTTTTATCTCAGCGCTGGTGTTGTTGTCGCCGGTCATCAGTGAGCCAAGGTAGACGAATTCCTTGACCACTTCAAAGTCATATCCGCCCATGGTGACGTTCTGGCCAATACGTCGGTGTTGACCGTCTCTTTTAGGTGAAAGCAGATATTTGGTTTTACCCTCATTAACCTTGAGACCCATCTTAGCCGCTTCTACCTCAATGATTACAAAGGCCTCATTGACGTCTCGATGTGTCCGTCCAATCACGTCAATGTCGTCGGCGTACGCAAGCAATTGCGTAGACTTGAAATAAATCGTACCTCTTGTGTTGGCCAGTGACTTTTGCACGGTCTCTTCAAGCACGATGTTGAAAAAGTTACATGACAGCGCGTCGCCCTGCCTAAATCCTTTTTTAACATCAAAGGTCTCGGTTCGCTCTTTACCGACCTTAATGGAGCAGGGAGAATTTTCCATTGTCATCCTGCACAGTCGGACGAGTTTGACAGGGATGTTAAAACTAGACATGGCTTTGTATAGCTTATCTCTATACACGCTGTCATATGCAGCCTTGAAATCGACGAAGAGGTGGTGAGTGTCCATTTGGTATTCCCTGGGTCTTCTCCAAGATCTGCCGTAGCGTAAACATTTGGTCTATTGTGGATCAACCTGGCCTGAAACCACATTGATAAGAGCCGATCAGGTTATCCACAAACGGTTTCAGACAATACGGCAGAGAAGATCTTATATGCGGTGTTAAGGGGACTTATTCCCCTATAGTTGGTGCAGTTATAGGGGTCTCCTTTCTTATGGACAGGGCAAACGATGCTGAGATTCCATTCGTCGGGCATGCTTTCCTCCGACCATACCTTGCAAATGAGATTGTGCATGCACCTTACCAGCTCATCTCCAGCCGCCTAAAGAAGCTCAGCAGACAGGCCGCCTGCGCCCGCGGCTTTATTAGACTTAAGTCTGTATATCGCATGATTATATGCATTAGGATGCTACCAATGCTCTTTATGGTATGGGCCCAACCGTAATGCTGATATCCTCAGTAACTTTTCTGGTAGTGATTCGATGATCCTCCATAACAATTTTCAAACATCGTCGTTAATACCTTCTGATAACGTTCGATTTTCTCTCCGAAACCCAGGGACCTAGGTGCCGTCTTGCTAAACCATGTGTGCTCTATACCAGAGATAAGGTCGCCTCATGCACTTACAAAAGAAAACATCTTAAACACTCCACATTGCCAAGCAAAAGTCACCCGGAGGTTGGAGTGGCAAGATAACAAGTCCATGCAACCATCCACTGCCCCAAAATGGCCGCCAAATGATCCGACAGTCTGTCATACTGCCTGCATCGGGTTATCATCCGGCTCTCGTTCTAAATTGAATTTTCAAAACGAAATATTAAATTCTCGAAACCAACCGAGCAACAATCTCTTCACATTAAATGACGTTCAAATGAACATTAATGTCACCATTAAAGAAAAACGAAAAAAAAAAAAAAAACAATTTCATTACACTCATCGGCGGTACGTGCATGTCCAGTAGCCGCTGCCACTGTCGTCGTCGTCGTCTAGAGCGATAAAACGCTCCTCAGCAGCCTGGTGATAAGGAGGACGTCATGTCATGCTAGTGGGAAACCAAATTTCAATAGTTGACTTGCTGGATTCCATGCCGCTCGATCCTGATAAGGCCAGACCCAATGGATTTTCTCTCGCGGCGCTCTACAGTATTTGTTTTCATTGCTATTGTTGGTGTCGCTCGACCTTATCAGCAGGATTGCTATGCTTAAGGGCGTTATCACACCATTGATGATGGCGATGCTGATGGTGATGGTGTTGGTTATGGTTTATCTGGTAGTCGGCAGCCTTGTTGTGTTCACAAAAATGTGTGTTCGTTCGCAGATAAGCTTATTGTTATCATTTCACAGTTTTAGTTTTTATTTTTAAATTTTTTTTTAATTTTTTCAATTAGAATACAACAATCCGGAGGAGTATGGATAGAGGAGGTTGCCGTCATCTCGGAGAGACTTTTCGTTACGACTACGAGTTGTGGAAAAATTCACTGTACATATGCGGTTCGAATGGGGTTTGTGTGACAGCCGGAATTGAAATCAATCGAGTGGTATCAGTTAGTGAAATTGATTAGATAAAGTCAACCGACTGGATGGGGTGCACATTTCGCCAGTCAGCCCGGCAAGTCTAGTTGCTTGAGATAAGTTAGTTAGTATTGAGTGTTGATTTAACGATTCGGAGGAGGTCAGCTTGTGCGGATTAGGGGTTAATTTCGTAATGAGCGGATCACGTGAACTATTTGAAGTGCGCCGAGCAGAGGCGCTTGACATGTCTGTCGTGTTGGCCATGATACAGGTTAGTGTCAAGTAATCTCGTTATTAGACGTTTTCCTACTGAATCGGTGTTGGTTTTCATGGTAACTTTTATTTACTATCGCTAACGATGTAACAATGTGAGTACGATGTACCACTCTCCTGAACTTGTTCAATAGATTTTCTATGTAGAATCTTCAAGTACGCATCTTTCGTTGAACATAATAGTAACACTTTTGCAACTTCTTGGCTGTTTTAACCAAATAATGCACTTTGGGTTGGTAAATTAGTCATTGAAAAGATCGTAATGTATTGGCTACGAACAGTAAGGAACTTCTGACGCGAAAAATCTCGAAATAGAGAAGCGAACGCAGTATACGCCAGATAGTATATCGGTTATGTAAACCTCCTAAGGAATCGATACCTGAATGTAATAAATAAGGTTCACGTTTACAGCACTCTTTTAATAGAACAGTGAAATTTCTTATGACGGCTCCGCAGGTAGACTTCTTGATAGCGGCTATTTCGTGACAGATTTTTCGTGGCCTTAGAAAGCTAATCAGAGGCTTTTCGGATTCCTAGGCGACCGCAGCTTAAGTTAGGTTAGTTTGGTGCCCTATTGACGCTAGATCAAGGCTCACTTAGACTACAAAGAGTCCATTGTGGCCAGTTTAAGATCTAACTCTAGGGGAACCTAATAGTTTCCCGCTGAACTGAATCACCAGATACAGTTAAGAACCAGAGCAGTTTGTTCGGCTAAATGTCCCTTGTCTCCTCTAAACCCGAAAAGAAGTGACCCCCAAGGAACGGATATCTTTTCCGGGCCAGTGCCGGGCATTCGCACAGTAGGTGACGAATAGATTCTGCAAAAGTAGTTGTAGGGCTGACCTAGTCCAGCTGTATGATATGGTAACATGCAGTGCCCAGTGAGGACACCGACCACCGGTCGTATGTTCCCTCTAGTAAAATCTAGGAGACCTTCCGTCATTTTCTGGACATAGACGGGCCATGTTAACCTTGCCGCGCTTGTTGGCTTTTTCTAGTAGTTCCGCCTCTATTTCTCTGAATAGTGTGCTGAGTGGCATTTTAGCCTCTGCGTGAGATCTGCGTCTGATCCCAATCTAGCTAGTTCATCCGCCTTCTCATTTTCGGATATGTTTACATACCCTGGTACTCAGTAGATGGCCACCTCGTTGACATCCGATTTCTCTTCTAGTCTTTCTTTACAGAGTTTTACGAGTTTGGATCTTATCCATGCTGCTTGTAGAGCCTTAAGGGCTGCCTGATTGTCAACATAGATTTTGATTCTCTTACCTGAGAGATTTTCCATAAGAATCAGATCCGCAGCTTGTTTAATTGCGAAGATCTCAGCCTGGAAGACACTGCACCCATTATCGAGCCTGTAGGAGTGATATGCTTCCCGAGGTTCGATGTAGACTCGGGATCCTGTACCGGTATCCATTTTGGATCCGTCGGTATAAATTGCCATTTCCTCTTCCGTGTTTACCATACCACTGGCCCATTCATCCTGGAGAGGATCCTGATAGGGAATCTCCTCTCGCAGCAAGAAGATTAGGTGATATAGTCTGTTTCGGTTGCAGACCTCGAGATAGCCCATCGATTGAGAATTGATGCGTGGCCATGAGGACTCCTTGTCCAAAGATTGGACAAGTTTCAGCATCACTTCAAGGGCTCCCGTTGGTTTGGATTTCATAGATCCGGGCACCGCCAGACAGCCAGCCCTCTGAATCTTTGTGAGACTTTGGAGGTTCCATTTCTTCTCAATTGTTTTCCACCAGACAGTTGATCAATCGATGCACACCATCTTTTCATCGATTTCAAAGCCGCATAAGACAGCATTCATCGTAAGAGTTGTTTGGTGCGATGGCCGAATTTGGGACCCCGGGAAAACTGATCCAGTTGTGTCGCGCCACGCTAAAAACCGTGCAACTCGGTTCTAGGACTTCGGAACCGTTTGAGACATGCGCCGGATTTCGGCAAGGAGATGCGCTGTCATGTGACTTCTTCAACCTGGTGCTGGAACAGATAGTGCGACGGGCAGGCGTCAACATGGAAGGCACTATCTTCTACAAGTCTGTCCAACTGTTAGGATACGCGGATGATATGGACATCATCCTGTGGTCTCGCCGTGACATTGTGGAAGCATTCACGGCGATTGAAGAACAGGCGAAACGAGTTGGTCTTAAGGTCAATGAGAATAAAACGAAGTACATGCTATCAAGCAAAAACCAATCCGTCGCTCACCACCTGGGACAAAATATAACAATTGACAGCTACAATTTCGATGTAGTTAAGGAGTTTATCTACCTCGGGGCAGACGTACATTCCACAAATGACACCACAGTGGAGGTCTGGCACAGAATCGCCCTTGGCCACCGCTGCTACTTCGGCTTGTCCAAACAACTTGGGTCAAAACTCCTCACTCGAAAGACCAAAGTCATGCTTTACAAAATACTCATACTGCCAGTCTTGCTGTACGAAGCCGAAAGCTGGACGATAAGCTGGACAGCGGATCTGATTTTGGGTTCTTTTGAAAGAAAAATTCTGCGCCGGATATTTGGTCCTGTCTGTGATGAAGGTGAATGGAGAAGACATAACCGCGAACTCTACGAGCTGTACAAGGATGTGGATGTTGTCCGGAAAGCAAAGATCCGTCGACTACACTGGCTCGGCCACATCGAGCGCATGGACATCAATACTCCAGCTAAGAGGGTATTCGACTCCGAGCCACCTGGTTCGAGAAGAAGAGGAAGACCGAGCCTCCGGTATAAAGACCAAGTAATCGCGGATGTAAGATATCTTGGTCCGTCAAGAATGGAAGGCAACTATAGCTCAGGCTCATATCCTCCATGGATCGCTGGCCTGATAAGTAAGTAAGTAAGACAATTGATGTCTTACCACCGCATTGTATACCCATTATACCAGCTTTGGTGTAAAGCCCTTTGTGTTTCCAAAAGCTATTTTGCACGAATATAGTGCCACGTAAGCTTTTTTGGTTCTTGCCTTTATGTTGTCTTTCCAGGTAAGCTTGGAATCTAAGATTATGCCCAAATACTTAGCGGACTTCTTCGGAACCAAATCGATACCATTCCTGCATGGATATGTGTAATTTGGTATTGATCTTTTCCTTGTGAAGAGGACAACTTCGGTTTTCGTTGGGTTCATCTCTAGGCCTCGTCCATTGACCCAGTTATTCACCAACAGCAGCGCATAACTTAGTATTTCACTCAGGACCTGGGGAAATTTCCCAGATACCAGGATGGTAATGTCGTGAGCGTAGGCCGGGAAATTGAAACCCTTTGTCTCTAGGAGTTTTAGCATTTCGTCGACTACGAGGAGGCATAAGAGAGGCGATGGAACACCACCGTGTGGCGTGCTTCGATTGACCCCCACCCTTCCATTTGCTCCTCCTATCGACGAGTTTATTATGCGAGTACTTAGCATTTGTTGAACCCATCGACAAATTCCCGAGTTTATGTGGGCCATCCGAAGGTTGGACATTATTGCCATATAAGTTAGGGCTTAACAGGTTTCTGCTTTTGCCCTAGTCCTGATTGACACTACATCATAGAACTATTATTAGTTCTTTTGACAGGATCTTCTCAACTGATAGAATAATATAGCGACTAGGCACCTAACCGATGATGGTATGCATATTTCCGGCTCCAGCCGGAAGTAAGTTGAAATGAAGTAAAGTAAATCCATTTAACTAATCTGGGAGAGCCCATTGAGCTGCCTAAAACATATCCTCCCATCAGTTTAATATCACTTCGTCTTGAAGTTGATAGTGAAATTCCTTGAGCTTCACACTGGGGGTAAACAAGCTAATACCCCCTGAACAACACCCTGAATGCCCAGTTGGTGAGGTCCCTTTCCACATGTCAACGCTACGTAAGATGTGACCATCTTCTGCAACATGATCCCCCGGGGTCGGGCCAGAGCTGTGCTGTCCATTCGCTCTACATGGCCTAGCCATCCTAGACGTTGGATCCGTAGACGTCGTATTAGGCCGATGTCTCCGTCAACGCAAACGAGACCGAAGATTGTATGCAGAATTTTCCTCTCGAAACGACCAAGGGTCTCTTTATTGATAAGGTTTAACCCTCTGTGCCGTAAAGGAGGACCGAAATGATTAAGGCTCTATAAAAGGTCATCCCAGTTTTCCGAGAGAGTGCTTGACTTCTCAATTGCATCTTGAGGCCGAAGAAACAACGGTTGACAAGAGTTATTCTGCATATAATCTCAGCGCTGGTGTTGTTGCAGCTTGTTATCAGTGAGCCACGGTAGACAAAATCCATGACTACATCAAAGTTATAGCTGCCAATAGTGACGTTCTGACCAAGACGTCGGAGTTTTTTTCTTTTCTTTCTTTGATGGCAGCATACATTTGAATTTTCCCTCGTTTACCTTGAGACCCACTTTAGCCGTTTCTGCTTCAATGCTCACAAAAGCTTCATTGACGTTTCGCTGTATTCTCCCAATCACGTCAAAGTCATTAGCGTATGCCAGCAATTGTGTAGAGTTGAATGAAATCATACGTATTGTATTGGCCAGGAAATCGCACTCGATCTTTCCAAATATTATGTTGAAAAAGACAAATGACAGAGCGTCACCCTGTCTGAATCCTTTTTTACATCAAAGTTCTTGAAGGTCTCGGCTAACTCCTTACCGACTTAATGGAGCTGAGAGTTTGGCAGGGATGTTAAGACGCGGCATGGCTCTATGTAGCTCGTCCCTGTAGATGCTGGCATATGCGGCTTTAAAATCGACGAAAAGGTGGTGTGTGTTGACCTGAAATGCAAGGGTCTTCTCCAAGATCTGCCGCATTGCGAATATTTGGTTTATCGTGGATTTTTTCGGCCTGAAACCACATTGATAGGAACCTATCAAATGGTCCACGAATGGTTTCAGGCGTCCACACAGCACGGCAGAGAAGATTTTATATCCGATGTTAAGTAGACTTATTCCCCTATAGTTGACGTAGTTATAGGCGTTTCCTCTCTTATGGGCCGGTTTTTATCCGGTCTTCAACATGTAGTGCGTCCATTACATTCGAGGCTTGTAGTTGTCTCTAAACATACAGTGTTTTTCGGCTTAGTAGGCCGTAGCCCAACCGGGGAGAGGGAGCAAGCAAACAGAGCACAGAAGTTGATCGCGTTTAACGTGGCGAACGCCAGCCTCGATCTATGTCCATGCTCAATCCAAATTGACACATTGCCTCCGCGTGGGCTCACCTGGATAGCTGCCCTGGCATCCGCCAGGTGGTAAACCAATGTGTGGAGCGACCAGACCCCTTTGTTCATGAAGAAAAAGGAAACTGGCCCTCTAGGTTGGAGGTTGTGCTACCCCTAAGCATCCCTATCACGGAACAAATAAATTGTTGTGAAGCCATCACAAGGCTCGGATATAGACGGATACAAAACTGATGACTACTCGACGATTAAATGACTTGCGAGCCTGCACCTGGAATCTGAGGTCCCTTAAAGACCTTGCAGCAGGACCGGGATGATGAGGGTCTTGTATAGAGTCAACTTTATCGTGCGGGAGAAGGCTCTGTTACTCAATTGCCTCCTGAGCCCAAAGAAACAGCGATTGGAAAGAGTGATTCTGTTTGATTTCGGAACTGATGTCGTTGTTTCAGGTCACTGCGCAGGCAAGTTAGACGAAGTTCTTAACTACCTCCAACTTGTAACAAGACGTCGGTGGTGAGTGTCCTTTTTTGATGACAGCATACGAGAGCACCGTGGCGCAGTGGGTAGTGTGTTGGCCTCTGACGCCGATGACTCGGGATCGAATCCCGACACAGCCATGTCATCGAACGTGTTTTTCACGGTGTTTCTCCTCAGCGGGGTTCTGACAAAACCCCCTGTAGTAAAATTGTCATGAAAAGCTTCTCGAAATTCGCCGTTCGGAACCGGCAATAAAACTGTAGGTCCCTTTCACCTATGTGAAAATGAAATCACACACAACATGGGTGATTGAGAGAAGCTCGGCTCAGGTTCTTTATGGACTGTAACGCCAACATACATACATACATATATTTTGTATTGCCCTCGTTTACTGCCAAACCAATTTTCGCCGCCTCCGCCTCAATACTCATATACGCCTCATTGACATCTCGCTGTGTTCTTCCAACTATGGAATATCATCCGCGTATGCGAGGAGTTGTGAGGAATTGAAATAAATTGTGCCTCTTGTGTTGGCCAATGATCATTTCTGATACGATGTTGAAGAAATCACACGACAGCGCATCGCCCTGCCTAAATCCTTTTTTGACATCAAAACTATCGGTCAGATGTTCGCCGATTCGGGTGGAGTTCTCCAAAGTCATGCTGCATAGTCTGACGAATTTAGCAGGGAGTTCAATGGTTGACATGTCGTTGTATAGCTCGTCTCTAATTATAGTAGGTGGTGAGTGTGGACTTGAAATTCATTAGTTTTTTCCAGGATCTGCCATAGTGTGATGATTTGATCGATGGTGGACTTCCCTGGCCTGAAGTCACACTAATAAGGACCTGTCATCCGACCATATTTTACAGATGAGCTTCTGCATGCTCCTAACCAGGTAATCTCCAGCTGCTTTAAAGAGCTCAGCCGACAGTCCGTCTGCGCCAACAGCTTTATTTGACTTGAGTTTTGATATGGCGATCTTAACTTCGTCGAGATCAGGGGGACGGAATTCTCTGCGATCTTTGTCGTTAAGAAATTGATCATTCTGCCTGGCAGCGGTATATTGACTAACATTGCCGATATACAGTCTGCAGAAGTGGTTTTTCCATATTCTAAGCATCGACTGCGATTCTACTACTAGGCGCCCGTTTTCATCCCTAATGACTTCCGTTCTGGCTTTATGACCTTGGCATGTTCGCTTTATGGGTTGATAAAACTTTCGAACGTCACGCCTGCAATAACACCTCTCCAAATCCTCAATTTCGCGCTTCTCGTGCTCTTTCTTCTTTCTCCTGAGGAGCTTATGTTTGCCACCTACTCGGAAAGAACGTAAGAAAGGTGATAAACCTTACGCTGTAAGAACTATTGGGAAAAGACTATCTGAACAGGGGGTCTTCGAGAACTTTTACAATCGTACGAGTTCGAAAGTAAATTTGCGACAGTGTAGACTGAGAGCTGCGAGCTGGCTGCAAAATCGGCAGCAAGATTAGCTCTGTGTAAGAGGGTGGCAGCTGGAATGTTATTGTGATTAAGATGAGGAAGTTTTTAACACACTCAATAACCCTAAGCGCTATCCAATGCACGTCTAAGACCGAACTCAATTTTTTCACCAGTTCAGTGCAAAGTATGCCTCGTGCCAGGACAAAACACCTTCGAAGTCAGCCGAAGTTTTAATATCCTACAAGAGTAGACTTTGTAGGCCGACAGTAACGCTAGTTTTATACAGAACATCAGTAAAATTTAGACATGAAACAGGCAGGTATTAAGATTGCTGCAGGCCAATGTAGAGAAGGCCAAGAAGCACCAATTTCATGACTACTTATCACCAGCATTTGCCTAGCACTCCCTGCAATAGATCACCTTTGTGTCTTTTGTACATATCAATTTCTTGTTGGCCCTACTGATAGAGATTTCCTATCTTTTCCCTTTCCTTCTAGGAGCTGGCGGATTTTGAAAAGATGAGCTCCGGCCCGGAGCTCACAGTCCAAGGTACTACATGCATATGTACATATTTCCAATTCCTTCTCACATTTTCCCATGAAAACGATATATTTTCAGATCTAATCCACGATGCAGGCCTCGACGGCAGTAAAGAATTCTTCCACTGCTACATTGTCGAGACGTGCGACAACGAAACACCGACACCCAGAATGTAAGTGTCTCACACAAGCCCTTCTCAACACCCAATCCCAACATTTACGTTCAACAAACACCGCAACAAATCAATGTAAACCGCACTCATTACCAGCGCTGCTCCTCTCACAAATCATAAGACCTCTAACCCCTTGACACGCTTATCAGTGGAACGCATCAAATCCAAAATGATCGTACAGTGAACGCATTGCATAGAAATCCGATTCCAATGATCGCATCGTTCCGATTTTACTGATGTGAAGCTTGTCTCTACTCATCGCCAGAACGTGCATACATCGACGCGTCTCTATGGCGCGACCCTCCAAAGTACACATAATCCGCGCGGAGCAACGACAATTTCCAATAAAATCATCGCACAGCGGACAACGACAAGCAGTGCAACAATCAGCAAATATTTGCCTGGATCCCCTGCCCGCAAGTACTCGTACATTTATATGTCATGTAAACACCCGTGGACTGCATCGAGCTCGAATTCCGATCGGAAACAGATCGATCGATGACTTTACATCATCGCGACTTACTTTCTGTCGTTTAGTGTGATCGTCTTATGTATGGGATCAAGCCCCGATCTTAAGCAAACACAGTGGAATTGGGAAAATTCATTCTTTCATTCGCTGGATGGACAAACACGGGGATGATCTGATAAGATGAGGACAGGGAAATGCCCGGAGTGTTTGGTGGTTATCGGGTCAAATGTTTGCTTCAGGGACCGTGTGCAATGATTCACAGTTGGCTGATGAACAATGTGATGCACGAGCAAATAGAACATGACTAAGGCTTGGACCTTGAGCTAGCTAAACGTGACACATCTCCCTTAAGGGTTTTTTGAATTCGTTTTTTTTTTCTTTTTGCAGGAAGCCCGTCGGCTATTCGATTTGCTTCTTTTCCTACTCCACGTGGCAAGGCAAATCGTATTTCATGGAGGACATCTATGTCAAGCCTGAGTATCGGAATTTGGGCGTAGGTAAACTCCTCCTCAAAGAAATAGTAAGAAACGCTAAAGCATTCGGATGTAAACGTGTCGACTTCCATGTACTTGGCTGGAATCCAGCTCGAAAGTTCTACGACCGAATAGGCGCGGAAGATTTGACGGAAACCGAAGAGTGGCATTTCTATCGGCTGCAAGGTAAATCCCTGGATAATCTATGTAATGAATAAAGACGGAAAGTTGTGGAAGAGGTATGGAACATTTACTGAGATAAATAAACGAGTTGCATATAAATGTGTTGATGTGGTATTTGGTTTTGGTTATTATTGTTCTCCACTGTTGCCAGCCATCACGTGGATCTGCATGCTCTTCGTTGAATTGTATACTTGTCCCGGTGAGAATGGCATCACTTTGGAGTGATCCGTGTGGTATTGTGATAGACGAATGCCAGGCATTGGCAGGAAACCCGTACTTAGCGGCATAACGTCCAATGAAATGGAATGACTCTCGACGTCCTTCATTGAGATGACACCTGCAAAAGAGACGAGAAAGTCATTTACAAAAAGAATTTTAAAAAATAGACCAACAAATGAGCTTTGGAATATAAATGGCAATTCGATTCAGATATTGGTATTGACCTTATGGCTATTGAAATCAAGTCGATGATTGTATTGGTTGGTTATACAATTCCTCCAGCCTTAGGGCCAACAGATGTTTGATTGATGACCGTAACCAAGTGAGGAAAGAAGGAATTTACTAAGCGGAATGCGTTTACTTCATGCGAACAGGCTATCGTGTCTCAGAATGATGGGATATAAACACCAGACTCGACTTTGTAGGCTGGACATTATTAGCAGTGATGATAAACCAACCATTGTTACACTACATATATAGCGTTGAAACAGAACATAGTGTACAAGAAATGAAAATACTAGAACTTAGAACTCAGTTAGAACTTATACAGCCGAGGCTCTCAGCCCCAAGGATTCATAGAAAAGGTCTTTCGCTAGGTGAAAACTGAAACACTGGGTTGCCATTTGGGCTGCTAAGACAAATAACGTACTGGTCGACTAGATTACGAGGGTAAAGTGAACAGTTCTCGGTCTGGCAACGAAAGACTGCAATTTTCAGTTAAAAGATTATTTATTTTCCTACAACCTCTGTGGACTTCAACACACTAGGTTCAGCATTTCTCTAACATCAGTATTCTTTCACGGAAGTGAGGGTCTGGAAGGGTGTGAAAATATTTATCTATGGCCCTCTCAACTTCTTCGTTGGATGCGAAGCTTACTTACTTACTTAGATGGCGCTACAGTTCGGGGTGAATATAGGCCTCAATCAACAAGCCATTCCGGCTAACACGATATTTTGCTAGCTGTCCAGTGTCGCACGCCCAGTTGGCTCAGGTCCCGTTGTGCATTACCTTGGATGCAGCCGTCCTCTGCAATGTCGTCCCTCGGGGTTAGATTCGAAGCCTCTTCGGGCTGAAGCTCGGTGTCCATTCGCTCTAGAGGGCCTAGTCATCTGAGACATTGGATCCGTAGACGTCGTGCTAGTTCGTAGTTGAATCTTCTACTCCACTCTCCGTCAACACTATTGGGACCGAACATTTTACGTAGAATTTTTCTCTCGAAACGACTAAGAGCCTCTTCATCCAAGCCTCTGCACGGCAGGGGAGGACCGGGATAATTAAGATTTTATAGAGGGCCAACTTAGTTATCCGAAAGAGGGCCCTACTTCTCAATTGCCTCTTGAATCCGAAGAAACAGCGGGTTGGTTGATGTCATCGCAGCGTGTTACCAGTGAGCCAAGGTAGACGAAATCCTGGATCACCTCAACTTTATAGCTGCCAATAGTGACGTTCTGGCCGAAACGTCGGTGTTTTTTTTTTCTTTCTTTGATGGCAGCATATATGTATTTGGTTTTGCCCTCGTTTACCTTCAGACCCACTTTAGCCGCTTCTACTTCAATGCTCATAAAACTTCATTGATGTCTCGCTGTGTTTTCTCAATCACGTCAATGTCATCAGCATATGCGAGCAATTGTGCAGACTTGAAGTAGATCCTGCTTCTTGTATTGGCCAGGGAATTCCGCACGATCTTTTCAAGCATGAGGTTGAAAAAGTCATATGACAGTGCGTCGCCGTGACTGAATGCTTTTTTTTACATCGAAGGTCTCGGTTAGCTCTTTATGACCTTAATGGAGCAGCGAGGGTTCTCCATTGTCATCCTGCACAATCTGACTAGTTTGGCAGGAATGTCAAAACGTGACATGGCTGATATAACTCGTCCCTGTAAACACTGTCTATAGGCTTTAAAATCGACGAAAGGGTGATGTGTGTCGACCTGTGTAAATATTTGGTCTATCGTGGATTTTCCTGGCCTGAAACCACACTGGTAGGAACCTATCAGATTGTCCACGAACGGTTTCAGGTACTTACACAGTACGGCAGAGAGAATCTTGTATGCGATGTTCAGGAGGCTTATCCCTCTGTAATTGGCGCAGTCATAGGGGTCTCCGACGGGGCAAGCGATACCGAGATTCCATTCATCGGGCATGCGTTCTTCCGACCATATCTTGCAGATGAGTTGGCGCATGTTCCTAACCAGCTCATCGCCAGCTGCTTTAAACAGCTCCGCGGGGAGTCCGTCTGCTCCAGCAGCTTTATAAGACTTAAGTTTCGATATCGCTATCTTAACATCGTCTAGGTCGGGTGGACGGGATTCTCCTTCGTCTTCGTCCATTGTGAATGGTTCGCTCTGCCTGACGGCGGCATTTCGACTATCATCGCCGTTATACAGTCTGCAGAAGTGGTCCTTCCACAATCTCAGCATCGACTGTGACTCCACTAATAGTTGTCCGTGCTCATCCCTGCAGGCTTCTGCTCTGGCTTTATAGCCTTGGCATGTTCGTTTTACTTTCTGGTAAAATTTTCGAACGTCGCTCCTGCAGTAATATCTCTCCATCTCCTCGATCTCGCGCTTCTCGTGCTCCTTCTTTTTCCTTCTCAGAAGCATGCTCCTCCCTCCTTTTCTGTTCATAGAGCTCGCGGGCAGCTCTCGTCCGTCGATGCAATGTGGCCATGTATGCATTCTGTTTCTCTACATGGGCCTGTCTGCACTCACCATCAATCCAGGGGTTTCTCGACGGTGGTGGCTCGAAACCGATTATATCTGAGGCGGCCTCTCTAATGGCTTTCTGACAACGACTGCATTGCTGTTCCATGGTTTCTGCAGATTTCTACGGGACCTGAGAGAGCTTGAGGGAGACTTGATCGGCGAAGGTCCTGGCGGTCTCCTGCGATTGCAGCTTTCCGACGTTAAATTTTGGTATTCTTACACGACTCCGTTGGTTCCGAGAAATTCGCATCCGTACCTTAGCTGCAACAAGGTAATGATCCGAGTCGATGTTGGCTCCTCGAAAGGATCGGACATCTAGGATGCTGGAGGAGTGTCTGCCGTCGATCGCAATATGATCAATTTGGTTGGTTGTGGATTGATCGAAAGACCGCCAGGTCCCCTTATGGATGTTGAGGTGTGGGAATCGTGTACTTGCTACTACCAGGTTATGTCCCGCCATAAAGTCCACTAGCCTTAGTCCGTTTTCTGACGTGGTGTTGTGTAGGCTGTGCTTTCCAATAACCCGTTCAAAGATAGCTTCCTTACCCAGCTTCGCATTGAAATCTCCTAGAACGATTTCGGTGTCATAGCTGGGACATTGCGCATACGTTCTGCCTAGGAGATCATAGAAGTCGTCTTTATGTCGGTCATCTTTCTCCTCTGTGGGGGCGTGGACACATAGTAAGCTTATATTGCCGAGATTTGCCTTGATGCGGATAGTTATGAGGCGTTCGCTTAAATATTGGAAGCTTAAGACTTTTTTCCTGAGTCTGCCTCGAACAACAAATCCGCATCCGAATAAGCGTTGTCTATTTTCTCTGTAGCAGTTTCCGTAGTAGATATCACCGTTTTTCATCCGCTTTTTGCCTGTCCCATCCCATCGCACTTCTTGGAGCGCGGTAATGTCTGCCTTATAGCAGTGCAAAGAGTTGACCAGTTGTTCGGCTGCACCTGGTCTGTTGAGGGACCTAACGTTCCAGGTGCAGAACCGAAATTCGTTTCCTTTTTGACTTTTGCGGGGGTCGTCAACATGTAATCCGTCCGTATCCGAGGCTATTGGTTGTCTCTGAACAAAATTTTTGTTTTAAGCGATAGGGATGTTAGCCCTAAGCCCTAAGGGAAGGTCTTATACGCGATGTTATATGAGTCTCCTTTCTTATTGATCGGGCAAACGATTCTGAGATTTCATTCATCGGGCATACTTCCTTCCGTATCTTGCAGATGAGCTGGTGCATGCTCTAAACCGACTCACCTTCTGCTGCTTTAAATAGCTCAGCAGGCAGGCCGCTTGCGCCAGCAGCTTTATTGCAGTTTTGTTTCGATATCGCTACCTTAACCTCGTCTAAGTTGGATGGACGGAACTCTCTCTCATCTGCGTCCAGTGTGAATGGTGCGTTCTGTCTGACAGCGGTATTTTTACCATTTTCGCCGTTATACAGTTATACTTTCCATATTCTCAGCAACGACAGTGATTTAACTAAGAGATGTTCAATGGCCCTGGCTTTATATAAGGACAAGGTTAGCACTAAAAATATCAAAGAAAGAGCACATGCAATCCGTTCTTTTAGAATGGAAGAGGACTCTGCAAGCTCTGATCTTTCACACACTGACAAAGTCCCATCTCAAAAGAGGCGCTATTCGCTCTACATGGTCTGAAGAGCTACTTCACGCTTCAAGTTCAGAAATAAGTGCACTTATTTTCAGTAAAATCTAAATTACGGTTTGAGATACCTGCTTGAGGGAGAGGGAGCGAGCAAACAGGGCAAAGCATCGATCTCTATCCCTGTTCAATTCAAGTTGACACATAGCCTCCCCTGGAAAGCTGCAATAGCATCCGCCAGGTGGGAAACCAATGTGTGAAGCGACCCGACACCTTTGCTCTTGGAGAGAAAGGAAACTGGCTCTCCAGGTTGGGGGTTGTGCTTAGGGGTAACATCCCTATCTCGGAACAAATAAATTGTTGCGAAGCAATCACAAGGCTCGGATATAGACGGATACAAAGCTGACGACCACTGCAAACGATTAAATGACTTGCGAGTCTGCGCCTGGAATGTGAGGTCCCTTAAAGACCGGATGCAGGCAATCAATTGGAGCAAACCCTCAACTGTATGAAGCAGATATAATCGCGTCCCAAGAAGTGCGATGTGATAGACCAGGCAAAAGGAGGATGAAAAACTGCGACCTCTACGGGAATTGCTGCAAGGCGAACAAACATGCTTAGTCGGATGCGGGTTCGTTATTCGAGGAAGAATCTGACAAAAACTCTTAAGCTTTCGGGATGTTAGCGAACGCCCCGACAAAGTTAATTTCGGGAACAATAGCTTGATATGCACTCATGCCCCAACCGAAAAAAAGCAAAATCGACTTAAGAACGACTTGTACGATCTCCTAGACAGAACCTATGACGCGATTTTAACGTGAAACTGGGAAAAGAGGACATATTTGAGTCGATCACGGGGAAATATAGCCTACACGATACCACGTCCGAAAACGGACATCGGTTATTCGACTTCCTGGCGGGGCGCAATCTCCTTCTGACTAGCACACGATTCCCGTATATCAACATTCACAAAGGAACTGATCAGTCTACCACCAATCAGATTGATCACGATGCGATCGACGCCAGACACTCCTCCCGCATCCTAGATGAACGAACCTCCTGAGGTGCCCACATCGAATCGGATCACTACCCTGTTGTAGCCAAGGGACGAATGAAGATATCAAGGATGCGACGGAGTCAAGCTGGATAACAAAAGTTTAACGTCGGAAAGCTACAATCGCAGGAGACTGCTAGGATCTTTGCCGATCGAGTTTCCCTCAACCTCTCGCAATTCCCGATGACACCGGCACAATCCATAGAACAACAGTGGGAGCATTGCCAGTGCGCGATCAAGGAGGCTGCCTGGTTTCAAACCACCGCCTACTAGAAACCCCTAGTTTCATGAGCAATGCGGGCAAGCCCATGTAGCAAGGCCATGCTACATAGACGGACGAGAGCCGCTCGTGAACATTACGAGCAGAAAAGGAGGGAGGAACACACGCTTTTAAAGAAGAATTAAAAGTAAAACGAACGCGACAGGTCTACAAAGCCAGAACGAAAGCCTGTAGAAATGAAGACGGACAACTAGTAGTAGAGTCACAGTCGATGATGAAAGTATGGAAGGAAGACTTCTGTAGACTGTTTAACGGCGATGAAAGATCTCATACCGCTGCCAGGCAGAATAATCTATTCACAACGGACGAAAATGTAAGGGAATTCCGTCCACCCGACCTAGATGAATATAAGCTGGAAATTTCAAAGCTTAAAACTAATATGTAAAGCCACGGGCGCAGATCGCCTATCTGCCGAATTATTGAAAGCGGCTGGAGATGAACGTAGGGGGAAGCATACGAAACGAATGGAATACCAACATCGTTTTCCCAGTCCACAAGAAAGGAGACCCTTATAACTGCGCCAACTACAGGCGAATAGGTCTCCTCAACATTGCATACAAGATCTTCTCTGCCGTACTGTGTGAACGCCTGAAACCCTTTTTGGATAATCTGAAATGTTCTTATCAGTGTGGTTTCTTGCTTAGGTGGCTTTACAGCCTATAAAGGGCCAGAGCCAAGCTTCTCTTAATCACCCATGTAGTGTGTGATTTACTTTTTTTTTACACAGGTGAAAGGGACCTAGAGTTTAATACCGATTCCGAACAGCTTGAGGCGAGAAGCTTTTTCTTGGCAAGTATACTACGGGGGGTTTTGCCAGTACCCCGCCGAGGAGGGACGCCGCGAATTAAACATTCGTTGGCGTTGGTGTTATTTCAGGCTAGGTAAATCCACAAAGGACCAGATATTCACACTGTTGCTGATCTTGGAGAAGACCCAAGAATATCAAATCGGAACCCATCACCTTTTCGTCGATTTTAAAACCAACCGCGTTTGACAGTGTGCTTAAGGACGAGCAATACGAAGCCATGTCTAGTTTTAACATCCCTGCCAAGCTCTTTAGATAATGCAGGATGACCATGGAGAATTGCCGCTGCTCCATTAAGGTCAGTAGGGAATTAACCGAGACCTTTGACGTTCAAAAAGAACTTAGACAAGGAATTTTTCATGCAATTTTTTCAACATCGTGATATGACGGAGAAGCCTGGACTTTAACCAAAGCGGATGAGGAGGCCCATTGTCGTTACGGGAGGAAAATTCTGCGTTCAATCTATGGTCCCGTTTGTACAAACGGAGTGTGGAGGAGAAGATACAACGACGAACTATACGAGCTATACAGCGACATCGCCCTAGTACGGCGTCTACGGACCCAGCATCTAAGATGGCTAGGCCATGAAGAGCGAATGGATAACACAGCTCCGGCCCAAAGAGTATTCGAGCCCAAACCCGAGGGACAACGCAGCAGAGGACGACCGAATCTAAGGTGGCGCACACAGGTGGAAGGGGGCGTTAACCACCTGGGAGTGCGTCGCTGGAAACAGCTGGCAAAAGAACGCGCCAGCTGGAGAAGCTTGCACAGGTTCACGCCGGACTGCAGCGCCATCTATGTAAGTAAGTCGTAGGTAAGTAAGATACTTACTTTGGACAATGCATCAAATACACACATAAACAGGCTAAAAATCCTGCAAGATAACATTCTAAGGAAGATAAGCAAAACACATCCAGAATGAACGTTCGTGGAAAACACTTGGAAAGTACTGATAGTAACACAAATCTTCGAGTTGATGGCATGAGTAGAAAAATACAACCACATTCGCTTCAAAACTACAGCAAGAGACAACTTTTTATGTTAATTCGTGTGGCACTAAAACACCGAGCTTCGTCGAGTAGTCTGCTCTTTTTAGATGATTCCAAACTTGATTCGAGACTTGTTCAGTGATTGGCCGACCAGAGCCAGGTGCATCTTTGACACCGATATTTCCGGAAACCACTCTTGGGCGTAGTGTTCACTCACAGCATTCGGACATACAAAATGGTGTCTGAAATATCACCTTTCAAACACACGTTCTTTTGACTGAATTGAAATAGTGCCACCCAATATGTGAACCTTCTAGTGACAAAAAAGCGCGCAGTTTTAACCGCTTTAAGGCAACTTGGCAGTCAACACAAGATTTACAGCTGTAGATAAAGATATAAACGACTCTCTTTCTTAGATGCTATTTCCAGGAATGACTTCATCATCGTTGGAAATTTCAAATCTTTCATTCCTGCAAATGGTCCCATCAGAGAACGATTGCTTTCTTGCCCCTATAAATGCTTCCGTTGACAAACAAATCGTTTCCACCGACCACTTTGTAGGGTATAACCTTTTTTAGTTCAGCAGTATCACTAAAAACCTTAGTTTACAACTAGATCTTTTATTATCATCTTATGCCTACAACTCCATTGTTACTGCGAGCAATGCCTCCGGTTACTCTCCCATGCCTCCGGTTACTCGAATTAACGACAGGCTTTCCTACGTTCCTCGATTCTCTCTAAACCTCTGTATAACTCATATCTTGAAGGAATGTAGTCGTCTCCCGCTACTGATCCTAGATGTTTCTATCAATTCATCAACGTCAAAAAACATCTAACAGGATCCTTTCGACTCTTAATTTCGCTGCATTCTTCAGCCAATCACTCAACGACTGCAGTCAAAAACCTGACATCTCTCTCTGTAACTCTCATAAAGGAGGATATAGTATATTAAAAGCTAAACCATCTCAAAGACGACTTCATTCCGGATCCTGATGGTCCTGATGGCCATATACCTCTAGACATGTAACAATTCTCTTTGCAAACCTCTTACTACGCTTTTTCGCAATGCACTTCGTCGAGCTTCCTTCCTTACAAGATGGGAAGATTCTTTCATCTTTCCTATACCCATATGGGAATATATCCTATACATTGCCTTTTATCTCTAAACTCCTTGTCCATTGTGTAAGACTTAATGTCCTTCCACCTTTCCCCCACCGGCAGCATGGTTTCCTAAGGAGTGGGACCAAAGCAACCGCCCTTATCGAATTTGTCTCCAAAACGCTTTTAACATTGAAGCGAGGCAATGAAGTAGATTTTAGTTCTACCAACTTTAGCAAAGCATTTGATAAGATCGGCCATCCATTAGGCTTTAAGCTTCCCTCGCTAAATCATCGCATTACTTAAATCGTAGATAGAGGTGCACATACGACACCACCTTGATCCATCGTTAATTTCAAAGGCACAACATGCCTACTGCAAAGGTAAATCGGTCGAAAAGGCCATCCACACTTTGGTGAGGAAAATTTAAAGATCAATCCACCTCAAGAATACACCTTAGTATCCTTCTTGGATAAGGAGAGCGCCTTCAACAACATGACAACGGAAGCAATTACGCAAGGGCTAGAAAACTTAGAAGTAGAGAGGACTCTGGTAGAGTTGATTGGCGAGTTGCTTTCAACACGCTTCTTTAAATGGGGAAGCCAAATAACCACTAGATCGGTTAACAGAGGCATTCCACAAAGGGGAGGTCCTCTCTCCTCTTCTCTGGAACGTAGACGCAAACGAACTACTAACTAAACTGGAGAAAGAAGGCCTCGGTGTTATTGCCTATACTGATGACGTTGCTATTACCATCTGAGGCAAATACCTGCCTACGCTGAATGACCGCATAAAATAATGGACTCGGGATAAACCGCCAGAAAACGAAACGTATGCTCTTCACGAGAAAGCACAAGATCCCGGACACGTGTCCATTCACTCGATACCACACTAACCTATATCCAAATATCTTGTCGTCACACTGGACAGGAAATTAACATGGAAAGAAAATACTACCGAACGAGCAAGGAAGGCAACCAGGTACAGAGGTTAGCTTGTACGTTTTTCATTGGTCCCTAAGGTCTACTTCAGCGGCGGCGCTTAACATGCTACTCCACCTAACCCCACCCGATATCGATGGTAAACAGCTAGCCACATACACGGCTGTGACCTTAAAGGCCGGCTCGAAATGGACGAGCTATATTGTCGGCAACGCTTCCAACCTCAACGACAGGACAACTTTGGCAGAGAACTCCGGCTATATTGAGCCCACCACAGTCTTTGAGAAAAAGTTTAAAATAATATAACCAGAAAGACCAAAATGGTCCCGACAAGCGCGAGCCCGCATGGGCTGCGGGGACTTTTACACAATGTGTCAAAATCCAGGGACGGGTTGGTTAGCGGAGCTGTTTGCCCTAAAACTGGCAGGCTATTGCAGTGTCTTATAGGCGGAGCTGCTAGCAATAAAGGAAGTCCTGTCTTGGCTAAGGTGGAACGTGATATACCTATGTCACAGATATTCGAATCTTCACTGACAGCCAGGCCGCCCTGAAATCGCTGGAGTCATATGCCTATACTTCCAATGCAAGCCTCGACTGTCGCCTATCTTTTAACGAGATGGCTAAACAGTTTAACATACATTCCACAAAATGAAAAAGAAGACATGCACGACAGACAAGGAACGACGCAATGAACTAACACCATGGCTGAGACGAACCTGAGTTTGACCCAAGGGCATACCTGCCTAATGTATGTATGTATGTTGGCGTTACAGTCCATGAAGAGCTTCTCTCAATCACCCGTGTTGTGTGTGATTTCATTTTTCCCATGGGTGAAAGGGACCTACAGTTTATTGCCGGTTCCGAATGGCGAATTTCGAGAAGCTTTTCATGACAATTTTACTACAGGGGGTTTTGTCAGAACCTCGCTAAGGAGAAACACCGTGAAAAACACGTTCGATGACATGGCTGTGTCGGTATTCGATCCCGTGTCATCGGCGTCAGAGGCCAACACACTACCCACTGCGCCACGGTGCTCTCCTGCCTAACCACCAGACAAATCTGGCCACGACCCTAAAACGAACCGACATCAGCATTATCACTGTCTTATTTGCAGTCATGCACAAAGACTTGGGCAAGTTTCGAGTGACTTCTGCAAGAGCTGGGAAGAAGAAGAGGAGGTTGAGTCCATTCAACACCTGCTCTGCGACTGTCTGGTCCTCTCTCGTAGGATGTTCAGCGGATAAGGATAACTTATTTTCTTAACTTTGTATGAAACGCAAAATAGTTCCATGAATATGGGGTCGTCCTCCTCGTAGTAACACAAGGGGCCTATCTGACCTAGGTGTGTACTCCCCCTTGTGGAGTCTACGAATTACCTACATACCTACCCACCTCAAATCGTACCTCGAGAATTGTTATTAGAGTATTTTTCAGAAACTCAATCTCTGACCCCATTGTAGGCCTCTTCTGGTGTTCCGCAAGGCAGTCATCTTGGTTCTCTAATTTTTCTCTCAACCGTAATGATGTCGCCTTTATCGCGAGAGTCCAATTTGTCAATCTTCAAATTCGGTTGATTCGGTTGCATTCCAAAATGACTCTGATTCCTTCGGTACTTGGGTTGATAATAGGTTCCTAGAGCTTAACGCCGGTAAATGCCAGTCCATTGCTTTTGCTCGAAAACGCTTCCCCTCAGCTCCTAGAACTTACTACCTTCTTAACGAATCTGTACCTCATGATTTATAAAACGATGGTCTAAAGAATTCTTGAATCCCTACATTACCAAATCCCCCTACATCAGACTCCTCTACGAATATGCTAGTCAAGCCTGGCCTGTATATTACATTAGCCATTCTGTACGAATTGAAGCTGTGCCAATTAGATTCGTTTGGCCTTAGGGAGTCTCTAATGGTCTGATAGAATCGAAATACGCCGGGAAGTAGCCGACACGCTTTTTGTGTAACAGCTGCGACTCTCCTGCCCTTCTGGAAAAGATTTCACTCAGCATGAACCCTCGTTGCTTAAAGTCTATACCAGATTTTCCATTGCCCCTTCATCGCACCAATTACAGCCACTTTGAACCCATTTGCAGAATGTTACGTTTAGCACAAATATCTCTCGGCTTTCAGAGAACGCCGTATAATAAAAAATCTCTTTACACGTCCTCCTAATGTCCTACCTAGTGCTGCCCTCCAAAGTTCATCCATTAGTTCTCCTACCTTACTCTAGCCATCATCTCCAAACGAAAACCAAGGCGAATTCAATAATTCCTACTGTACTTCCGCAGTTCCATTTACCCAATTTCAAGTGTCCACTTAAGCACCTTAAAAGCTAACTACAGACTACACGACAAACGTCTAACTGTTACTCACCAGCCGACTGACCGCAAACTGCCCACATATGGTCGGTCAATACCTCGTAGATCAGATCCGCGTACTTGCTGTTCCTCATCTTCGTAATCTTCAAATTCATGTTGCACACCGACTTCAATCGGCACAGCTCGTTCGGCACCAATTGCGCTTGAATCTTGAACAAAGTGTTATAGTCGCTTAGCTCAAAGGCGTACGTAAAGTCTTTTGTCTGACCCGGCCTGTCATCCACCGAATATTTCACTTTAAACTCCGCAGCAATGCTCGATCCAATGTCGGCATTCCAGTCAAATTGTATGCCCCAAACGAAAGCCACCGTCAAGTTCTTGTAGATTCTCTGAAAGGGACAAAACACTTAGAAGCCGACAGTCTAGATTTAAAGGCACAGCCTCCTTACAACTTGCTTCTGCGAGCCCGGATTCAGGTCAGTCAAGTGAACGCCGGGCACATCGCATTTAACATGAGCATCCGTGAGAACTAGTTCTGCATTGACGCCCTTTAGCAGCACTTGCAAGAATTTCTGCGTACCGCATGTGTGCAGGCGACAAGACGCCGTCATCGCTGGCATAAAATGCAACGGAATGCTTAGCTCATTCGACGACCACGGACAACCAAGTACAATGTGGTGCTCGACGTGTTTGGCTACACTGATTCCGGGCAATTTGCTGAGTACTTCGAGACCAATCTCACGCTCCTCGAAGGATTTGAAATTCGTCAGAGGCACATTGAGATTGCTCTCAAAGTCGTTGGGGTGTTGAGTGTCGACCAATCGGGCGCGCATATGCTTGGAACAACGTAGATGGATTTTAGAGTCTGGCGGGAAGATGAAACTGCCGCCGGAGACTATCAAGCGAACGGGTTGAATAATGCCGGCGATGAGATCCTTAAAGCTGAGCACCGCTGTAGCCGGTTTTGTTGTGATCTCAAATGGAGTAACCTTAAATGGGATCCTGTCGGAGAGGAACTGCAGTTGATTCATTCGAATCGACATCTAGAAGAACAAATGAGAGAGAAACTCACACATTTACTCTGTGTTCGAAACCTACCTGTTTGAAGACCCAAATGCCGGACCTTGAGGCCTTGGTCTTCATCTCGATTATGTTGAAGCCCGGTTGTAGAGCAATACTCTCTGCGGTCACGAGATTTTCGAAGTTCGACTGCACTGTTGGCGATAGTTTCCTCTTCGTACTGCTTGTCCTGCGCACGGGGTTGGTCTTCTTGACCTTCTCACAAGCCACAGCGGCATATTCCAGTGTATTGTCCTGCTTGTACGAAAGGTGTAGGGAGACATTCAGTCGGGGCAGTGGATTGGGCAGCGCAACGTCTGTCTGTGCTTCTTCCTCGGGTGAATTCAGTTCGAACGAAAGCGAAACATTCTCCACGAAGACTTCGCGCGGAAAGAAGCTCTCCACCTTCACCTGGACATGGATAATGTCGTCGGTGATAATTGGCTTTGCGTTCAATACGAAAATGTCGCAAATCTTGAAGTGATCCTCAAGGACACAGAAGTTTGCTGTATTCTCCAACGATTGTACGGTTAAGTTGGCTTTAAGAACCCGAAGACACTTCAAGAATTCATCAAAGTAGAAGGTCCGCACTAGCATTTCTAAGTCATGCGAGCACGAGATCGCACTGCATGTCTTTGTGTACGAAATGTGATCATCCATTTTGCGATAGCAACTGGCCAACTCTAGGAGTGTTTGACTGGCTAGGTAGTTCCAATTTTCAGCCTTCAATTCACGTAGTAAGTCGGTGAAGAACACCACAGCCTTGTGGGGCTCATTCAGTGCGCAATAGAAATTACCCAGATCCAATCCAGCCAAACGGGCTGACCGAAGGCGAGAAACGTGCTTATAGGTACTGATCGCCAACTCGCTTAGCTCCAAGTACAACTTCTGAAAGGCCTGGTTTGACCCGAAGGCTTTCTTCAATTGATCCGTAGCGCATTCCTTCGGTTTGCGATTGGGCGAGTGTGACCTATTGTCCAGTTGCGGCGTTGGATTGAGAAACTGATGCTCAAGCGGCGTGTCTCCAATGCCAGCCGAGAGGCCGACAACAATATGCAGTTGCTCCGATGTTGGGGTGAAACCCGGAAGCAAGCCACAGAGCTTGCCGAGCTCGTATAGCTTGTCCTTGGCTAGATTCCATATGGGCGCACAGTGCTGAAAACATGTTACTTCGTCGGGTTCTATGGCCTGGTCGCAGGTCTGAAGGACTTCTAAAGCGCATACGAACTCCCAGCACTGTAAAGCGCCCTCTTGACAATCGATCTTGATCACTTCGATCTCTCGCAACGTGGAGAAGAGGAAATTCAAGAGGCGCTCGGCAATCTCTGGAGTTTTGTTGGAGATTTGCAGCAAATGCGCTTGACGCTCGAACAAGTAGTTCCGAAATTCCAAAATCGACACTACGGAGTCTCGTATTTTCTCGCGCATTTCGAATTTATTCTTCCGCGATAGACAGATTCCATGGAATGCGCTCAATGGCTGCCGGAAGTGTTCCAGCCACTTTTGTTTCTCACCGAAGCCGGAATTGGTTATAAACTGCGAGAACATAGCGTCCAGCTCGTCATACTGAACCAAAGCATCGGCGTACAATTCGAGTTTCTCAAAGACAAGCGCGAGATCCTCTTGCAGGAAGAAGTACTTGCGAAAATCCCAGCCATCGTGGTTGCGTTTCTCCCGATGCGCACGAATCAGCTCTTCGTATTTGCCGATGTAACGATTGTAGCTCGTTAGCATGAGGAATCTTAATGGAAATTGCATAAGCCATCATGAGAAGAAATAGCTAATGATTCTTACCTGATCCTTTGCACCAGGCATCGGAAGGATTCCGTGGATTTCTGTTCGCATTTAGCTGGATTCAGAACAGAAATACAGCGATCTTCATTCTTGGTGCCGAAATCAAGCCGGATCTTGTCCAACACCGTGGTTCGTGGGAGTAGATTCTTAGTTTTCCTTGCGTCAGTTGACTCAACGAGCAAAATCAACCAATCGGGAATGCCGTACGACGATAATTGCTTCAACCACGAGTCGATTTCTTCACGAGTGGTTGATTTATACGTGTCCAAGTCCTAGAATAGGAGATTTATCATATTGTTGTCCAAGTTATTTTGCATGAACTTACACTACATTCGGTGACGAATATGTGAAGAATGGGGTGTTCAATGATACTCCAATCGCCACGTTTATACCTCTCCAGAGGCTCCACACCGAACGGCTGAACTGCGCCTTCTAATCGGACATATTTCGATGGGCGTTGATACGTTCGTCGCCATTCGCAGGTGTCCTGTGGGATCGCTGAAACAATGTTGGCCTCTAGCGAGCGGAACAAGGGTCCCGCCCCGGAATCTATAATGAAAACCAAGCATCAGAAACCGGACGGAGAACAGGAAAAACTAAGCAAAACTCGCAGGTAATGATGGGTTTGATGTTCATCAATGAAGCTCCTCGGTTGTTTCTGTTCAGACTTTGGAATCTTCGTCTTTTCGTGAAATGTGTTGACGTTTACTTGAATTCTGAATTTGATGTCAAAATCAGCTGGCTGCGAATTTCCTTCGAAATCTCAACAAATCAAGGGAAATTTTTTTGATTGGCTGGCTCAACCTGTCAAGTAGGTTCGTCAAAAAATGACAGCCGTTGATATTTCGTTTTTGTTGATTGTTTCCTGCTCAAACTATTTTGCGTTAATTTCGTTTTATTCATTTGTGCAAGCTATTTGTTAACGAAAGGGCAGACTGGTATGGACGACGAATTCTTCTCGGTCATTATTGCCATACTGATTTTAGCGGAAGCATCTGAATTACTGAAAGTAATCGAAGATAACAGTCGCAAGCGTAATATTCGTCGATCGTACGAGCACCGAAGCCGGCATCTTCACGGATGTATCGCTACCCACTTCGAACGGCTGTATAACGATGATCCAGTAGGTTTTAAGAAGTCAGTGGGTATGAGTACGGAAGTCTTTAACACGCTGCTGAATTTCGTCAAAGGGGAGTTGACTAAAAACTCTTACAAAGCCGTAATATCGCCAAAGTGCAGGCTGTTTTTGACACTAATGTAAGTATGTGATTATTATTAACCCTTAATATCAATATTCCCTCTCATGTGTGTTCTTTTTACGTGTTCCGGTTCTGTTCCATCTGTTCTAGGTCTATACTTTTGTCCTTCCATCCCCGACGCGACCGTGTTAATGGTCTTCCTCTCTTAGGTCATCCTTTTGGCTCTTCGTACGTTATATGTTCGTTCCGCATCTAGAAAAAAATTCTCGTTCGCTTGGTTTGTAAAGTTTCCTCCATAGGCCTTACAAGATATTGGTCTGCAGGAATACGGAGCAATTGTCCAACTTCTAGGCCGGAGACTTCTCGTGACTTCATCGGACTTTTTTTTTATCCTGAAAAGTTAAAGTTCCTCCGTACAGACATCGGCATAGCAATAGCACCATATATGCTTTCGTACTTATCCTTTTGCATGTTGCGCCAAACAGGAGTTCCTTGAAGGTGGCATCTGGAAATCCAGCATATCAGATGCGGCGTTACTAATGGCTTCTTGGTAACCCTTCATATACATATGTATGATCCATGGATTGTACTTGTAGTACAGGAAATTTATAGTCTTATCCGTAGTTGCACCGAGTTCCATATGATAACGTCCACTCCGAAAGTGCTAGTCTGCTTAGCTAGCTCTGCTATGCATAAGCAACAAACTGTAGTAGAATAGCCTTCGGTACGGAGGCTAGGGAAAAGCACTTCTGCAGACTGCATGACGGCAATGATAGACAAGATTGCTTTGTCAGGCAAAGCGATCCATTTTTGTCGGATGTCGATAGGAGGAAATTCCATCCCCTGTACGTAGCTATATTGCAACTTAAATCCAAAAACTTTTTTGACCCAGGCGAAGATGACCTAGCGACTTAGTGCATCAGCTCATATGTAGGATGTGACCATAGGAGAGCATGCCCTTTAAATGGGGAACGAAGAATAGAGTGGAATTAAATGCTTCGAGAACACAGTGCTGTCTTCTGTCGTCCAAGCGTACCACCGACTCGCAGCCTTTATCCATGAACGGCAATTGCATCTTAGAAACCGAAAAGTACTTCTGCATTCCGGGTATCACTAGCAATCTTAGTAGGCTTCTTACACATATGGAAGTAATTCGTCTTATCATTGGATATGGCCACAATCTTTAAGGCATTCAATCACTCTGAATTAGAGTTTGACGCTCATGGTCTGATGCATATGAAACCTCATTTCACCGAATAGACAGAATTCAAGATCCTCTTCCACTTGCGTGCGTAATCAACGGCGTCGCCTACCTGGGTCATTTTAGGCGTTGGATCCGCAGACCCTTTGCTACATTCATGTCGCTGTACAGTCCGTACAATTCACTATTAAGTCTACTCCACTCCCAATCTATGCATATCGGGCCAAAAATCGTACGCGAAATTTTTCTCTTAAAACGACCAAGGGTCTCCTCATCCGCTTTCGATAAGGTCCATGTCTCTGCGCTATGAACCAGGACCGGGATGATAAGGGTCTTGTATATGGTCAACATGGTTTTCCGAGAGAGGGCTCTACTTCTCAATTTCCTCCCGAGCCCAAAGAAACAGCTGACAAGAGTTGTTCTGTGTTTGATTTCGGCACTGATGTCATTGCTGCATGTCACTGCGGAGCCTAGGTAGATTAAGTCCTTGACTACCTCGAAATTATACCTGTCGACATGTGGGCACTGGCCAAAACGCCGGTGGTTCGCGTCCTTTTTCGCAGACAGCATATATTTCATTTCGCCCTCATTTATCGCCAGTCCCATTTTAGCCGCTTCCGCCTCAACGATCGCAAATGCGTCCGTCTACTCCAGCAGCTTTCTTGGACTTAAACTTAGAAAAAGCATTCCTATCTTCGTCCAGGTCAGGGAGAAGGAATTCTCTGTTGTCATCATCCGTTGTGATTGGGCTATTTTGCCTGACAGCGAGATCTGTTTTGTCATCGCCGTTATACAATCTGCAGAAGTAGTCTTTCCTGATCCTTAGTACCCACTGTATTACTACTAGGTTCCCATTTTGATCCATGCAGGCTTCCATCTCTTCGATCGCGAACTTCTCATGCTCTCTTGTTTTAGTTTTAAGAAGTTTATGCTCCTCCCTTCTCTTCTGGTCATAATGCTCACGAACAGCTCTCGTCCTTCTGTCCAGCGCCTCTTTATAGGCTTGCTGCTTGGCTGTGTATACTCGTCGTCAAACCATGGGTTCCTTGTTGGTGGCATTTTGAAAGCCAGTACCTTAGAAGCAGCACTCTTTAAGGTTTGTTGACAACGGGTCCTTTGGTGCTGTACGGTCTGAGCAGGTGTTGGAAGCTTTTCCGAGAGCTTGAGGGAGCGATTGGCATAGGCTCTGGCGGTCTCTTGCGATTGTAGCATTACGCCGTTGTATGCCGCTGGGCGGGGCATATTCGTAGTCGTAACCTGGCTCCTCTGAAAGTTCGTACATCCAGAATATCGAATGCCAATGACACTATCAAAAGCGACTTCCTCCTCCAGTTTCGCGTTAAAGACTCCCAATTCGATTTTAACATCGTAATTGGGGCATTTCACGGTGTTTCTCCTCAGCGGGGTTCTGACAAAACCCCCTGTAGTAAAATTGTCATGAAAAGCTTCTCGAAATTCGCCGTTCGGAACCGGCAATAAACTGTAGGTCCTTTTGACCTATGGGAAAATTAAATCACACACAACAAGGGTGATTGAGAGAAGCTCGGCTCAGGTCCTTCATGGACTGTAACGCCAACATACATACAATTGGGACATTGGGCATATGTTCTACTAAGGAGATCGTAGAAGTCGTCTTTTGTAGCGTCATATTTGTCCTCGTTAGGGGCGCGAGCGCAAATTAGGTTGATGTGGGCGAATTTAGGCTTGATGCGGTTAGTTATGAGGCGTTCGCTTACATGCCGGAAGCTTGAGACTTTTAGCTATAGCCTAGCCGAGACTTATCCTGTTTTGTTGCGCAGGAAACTCGTCATTGGCCCTTTTCCGTTCGCGATTTCATATAGAAATCCCCAGGTGGCACCACGTGGACGTGAAAACAGAGCTGCTAGATGTTCGGCTGCAGTGGCTTCTACTCGCTATTTTACGGGCCCCTACGAGGCCTTCGTTTGTTGTTTACCAACCGTGAAACGAACATATTGGGACTATAAGGCCATAGTGTAGCTCTATGGGTACAAATACAGGCAACTTGTGCTGGATTTCTAGAAAGCATTCTGCGAATTAGTAAATGTCTCAATAGAGCTTCTTCCAACTTTAATAAAGCAACAGCAAATAAGGTCATATGTAATCCTTTTCTTCTTCAGGTAACATTTTTCGAAGCATAGGCTCCGTATTTTGAGAAATAATCTCTCTCTCTCTCTCCCTCTCTTTCAATGATGAAACGGCAAACGACCCCAAAACTATCGTTGACTTTTCAACAATCTTTTCCCGACGAGTTCATTGTTCACCAACTTTTTCCCTATTCTTTGTACTGTTGGTCTCTCTACCATTGAAAATCACCTGTCTTCGATGGTCTTTCTTTTTTCTCTTCGTCTCTCAAACATTTTTGGTTTACCCTTATCGCTGGAAGGATACGTCCGCGCGAGAAAACTCATGTCGCTCTACATTGCCTAGCCATCTTAGGCGTTGAATCCATTGACTGTACAGCCCGTAAGGCTCGTCGTTGAATCTTTTCCGCTTTTGATAGCGTTCATGTTTCTGCGCCGTACAGCAGGACCGGGATAATAATCATAAGTGCTCCGATGGAATAGTCAGTTGCATTCCGCCGCTTCAAAACTTCTCCCGCGAAACACGTCTCTCCCGAAATGCTCACAAATTCACTTGAAAGCCCATTTTCGGTCGTACTCTCAAATATAGAGATTCTCTCTTCAACCGAACCACACGAATGTGGAACGCGCTTACCCGTTCTGTTTGGCCAATGTCAATATGCACCTTCTCTCCCTCTCCCTGTTACCTTCTGTTCGCACAACGTCGCGCTGATGTTATAAGGATCCAGTCTTGAGAGCGTGTAAAATTAAAAAAAAAAAAAAACATTTCCACGATATTTATTTGATTGGTCGGTTGTTTCTGGGTCGTAAGCATAAATTCAAGTCTCATCTCCTGTACTAATGCGTTTCACCTTCAACGCAACTATGCTTTTCCAAAAAAAAAAATCAGATTTGCGTGTCTGAGACCCAAAACATCCTTTTGAAGTGTTAACACCATCAGCAAGATCTCTACTTGTTAATCGGCGGTTTAAGGTTGATGGTCCGGAACGCTCTTCTCTTGGGCATCTTACTTACTTACTTAGGTGGCGCTACAGTCCGTGGTGAACCTGGGCCTCAACCAACAAGCGTCTCCAGCCGGCACGGTCTTTGGCCAGCTGTTTCCAGTGCCGCACGCCCAGTTAGTTGAGGTCCCTTTCCACCTGCGTGCGCCACCGTTGAGGCGGCCGTCCTCTGCCGCGCCTTCCTTCCGGAGTGGATTCGAAGACTTTTCGGGTCGGAGCCACCTTAGACGCTGTATCCGTAGACGTCGTACCAGGCCGATGTCGCTGTACAACCCGTACAGTTCTTCGTTATATCTTCTCCTCCATACACCGTTTGAACAAACGGGACCGTAGATAGTGCGCAGAATTTTCCTCTCGAAACGACCAAGGGCATCTTCATCCGCTTTTGTTAAGGTCCAAGCCTCTGCGCCGTAAAGGAGGACTGGGATGATCAAGGTCTTATATAGTGTCACCGTGGTTTTCCGAGAGAGGGCTCTACTTCTCAATTGTCTCTTGAGCCCAAAGAAACAGCGGTTGGCAAGTGTGATTCTGCGTTTTATCTCAGCGCTGGTGTTGTTGTCGCTGGTAATCAGTGAGCCAAGGTAGACGAATTCCTTGACCACTTCAAAGTTATATCCGCCCATGGTGACGTTCTGGCCAATACGTCGGTGTTGTCCGTCTCTTTTAGATGAAAGCAGATATTTGGTTTTACCCTCATTAACCTTGAGACCCATCTTAGCCGCTTCTACCACAATGCTCACGAAAGCCTCATTGACGTCTTGCTGTTTTCGTCCAATTACGTCAATATCGTCGGCGTACGCAAGCAATTGCGTAGACTTGAAATAAATCGTACCTCTTGTGTTGGCCAGTGACTCTTGCACGATCTCTTCAAGCACGATGTTGAAAAAGTTGCACGACAGCGCGTCGCCCTGCCTAAATCCTTTTTCAACATCAAAGGGCATCTTGGAACTCTTTTTTCTACAAAGCCTCATCACCAAAGTCTTTCTGCACCATCCTCAGCGAATCTTCTTCTTCTTTGGTAGCGTTACAGCCCTTGAAGGACCAGAGCCAAGCTTCTCTCAATCACCCATGTGGTGTCTGATTTATTTTTGATACAGGTGAAAGGGACCTTCAGTTTAATGCCGATTCCGAACGGCGTGAGTCGAGAAGCTTTTTCAAGGCAAGTATACTACGGAGGGTTTTGCTAGTACCCCACCGAGGAGAAACGTTGCGAAATAAACATTCGATGGTGTTGGTGTTATCGGGGTCCGAACTCGCTCATCGTGCGCCAGAGTCCAACACACTAACCACTGCGCCACAGCGCCCTCTCCTCAGCGAATCAGCAGCAGAAAATTCATGTGACACCTTACTTTTTGGACACAGTCGTATGTGGCTCTCATCCGCTTGTTGAAGCTAACATTTAGGAATATGTTGCTATTGAGTTCATACTGGCAGTCATTGTGTAGTTTCCGTGACTCTAGATGTTTCATATGCTGACGATTTACCTTGGCAAGAATAAGCATTATGCATCGTGTCGGTCTTTGATGGGGCAAGAGATTTCCTCTTTCTCACGAACGGACTGGACAAATGTTTATCAACTGTTTGGAAAGAGCCCAGAAATGTAGAGTAGATGGAAAGAAAGATTCAAGACAACAAAAGCACTTCATTTCCTTTAAGAATCGTCAACTTTCTCAAAGGGTTTATTGAGTACATTCAAGTGCGAGGTCTAGATCGTTAGCATAAACGGGCGTGGACGTGGTTCCAGTAGAAGTTAATGTATGTATGTATGTTGGCGTTACAGCCCATAAAGGACCAGAGCCGAGCTTCTCTCAATCACCCATGTTGTGTGGTGATTGTGACCTACAGTTTATTGCCGGTTCCGAACGGCGAATTTCGAAAAGCTTTTCATGACAATTTTACTACAGGGGGTTTCGTCAAAACCCCGCTGAGGAGAAACACCGTGAAAACACGCTCGATGACATGGCTATGTCGGGATTCGATCCCGTGTCCTCGGCGTCAGAGGCCAACACACTACCCGCTGCGCCACGGTGCTCTCATAGTAGAAGTTAATAGGACGCTGATAATCCACATTTGACCATATATTATTTCCTGATCCTTAGTACCCACTGTATTACTACTAGGTTCCCATTTTGATCCATGCAGGCTTCCATCTCTTCGATCGCGAACTTCTCATGCTCTCTTGTTTTAGTTTTAAGAAGTTTATGCTCCTCCCTTCTCTTCTGGTCATAATGCTCACGAACAGCTCTCGTCCTTCTGTCCAGCGCCTCTTTATAGGCTTGCTGCTTGGCTGTGTATACTCGTCGTCAAACCATGGGTTCCTTGTTGGTGGCATTTTGAAAGCCAGTACCTTAGAAGCAGCACTCTTTAAGGTTTGTTGACAACGGGTCCTTTGGTGCTGTACGGTCTGAGCAGGTGTTGGAAGCTTTTCCGAGAGCTTGAGGGAGCGATTGGCATAGGCTCTGGCGGTCTCTTGCGATTGTAGCATTACGCCGTTGTATGCCGCTGGGCGGGGCATATTCGTAGTCGTAACCTGGCTCCTCTGAAAGTTCGTACATCCAGAATATCGAATGCCAATGACACTATCAAAAGCGACTTCCTCCTCCAGTTTCGCGTTAAAGACTCCCAATTCGATTTTAACATCGTAATTGGGGCATTTCACGGTGTTTCTCCTCAGCGGGGTTCTGACAAAACCCCCTGTAGTAAAATTGTCATGAAAAGCTTCTCGAAATTCGCCGTTCGGAACCGGCAATAAACTGTAGGTCCTTTTGACCTATGGGAAAATTAAATCACACACAACAAGGGTGATTGAGAGAAGCTCGGCTCAGGTCCTTCATGGACTGTAACGCCAACATACATACAATTGGGACATTGGGCATATGTTCTACTAAGGAGATCGTAGAAGTCGTCTTTTGTAGCGTCATATTTGTCCTCGTTAGGGGCGCGAGCGCAAATTAGGTTGATGTGGGCGAATTTAGGCTTGATGCGGTTAGTTATGAGGCGTTCGCTTACATGCCGGAAGCTTGAGACTTTTAGCTATAGCCTAGCCGAGACTTATCCTGTTTTGTTGCGCAGGAAACTCGTCATTGGCCCTTTTCCGTTCGCGATTTCATATAGAAATCCCCAGGTGGCACCACGTGGACGTGAAAACAGAGCTGCTAGATGTTCGGCTGCAGTGGCTTCTACTCGCTATTTTACGGGCCCCTACGAGGCCTTCGTTTGTTGTTTACCAACCGTGAAACGAACATATTGGGACTATAAGGCCATAGTGTAGCTCTATGGGTACAAATACAGGCAACTTGTGCTGGATTTCTAGAAAGCATTCTGCGAATTAGTAAATGTCTCAATAGAGCTTCTTCCAACTTTAATAAAGCAACAGCAAATAAGGTCATATGTAATCCTTTTCTTCTTCAGGTAACATTTTTCGAAGCATAGGCTCCGTATTTTGAGAAATAATCTCTCTCTCTCTCTCCCTCTCTTTCAATGATGAAACGGCAAACGACCCCAAAACTATCGTTGACTTTTCAACAATCTTTTCCCGACGAGTTCATTGTTCACCAACTTTTTCCCTATTCTTTGTACTGTTGGTCTCTCTACCATTGAAAATCACCTGTCTTCGATGGTCTTTCTTTTTTCTCTTCGTCTCTCAAACATTTTTGGTTTACCCTTATCGCTGGAAGGATACGTCCGCGCGAGAAAACTCATGTCGCTCTACATTGCCTAGCCATCTTAGGCGTTGAATCCATTGACTGTACAGCCCGTAAGGCTCGTCGTTGAATCTTTTCCGCTTTTGATAGCGTTCATGTTTCTGCGCCGTACAGCAGGACCGGGATAATAATCATAAGTGCTCCGATGGAATAGTCAGTTGCATTCCGCCGCTTCAAAACTTCTCCCGCGAAACACGTCTCTCCCGAAATGCTCACAAATTCACTTGAAAGCCCATTTTCGGTCGTACTCTCAAATATAGAGATTCTCTCTTCAACCGAACCACACGAATGTGGAACGCGCTTACCCGTTCTGTTTGGCCAATGTCAATATGCACCTTCTCTCCCTCTCCCTGTTACCTTCTGTTCGCACAACGTCGCGCTGATGTTATAAGGATCCAGTCTTGAGAGCGTGTAAAATTAAAAAAAAAAAAAAACATTTCCACGATATTTATTTGATTGGTCGGTTGTTTCTGGGTCGTAAGCATAAATTCAAGTCTCATCTCCTGTACTAATGCGTTTCACCTTCAACGCAACTATGCTTTTCCAAAAAAAAAAATCAGATTTGCGTGTCTGAGACCCAAAACATCCTTTTGAAGTGTTAACACCATCAGCAAGATCTCTACTTGTTAATCGGCGGTTTAAGGTTGATGGTCCGGAACGCTCTTCTCTTGGGCATCTTACTTACTTACTTAGGTGGCGCTACAGTCCGTGGTGAACCTGGGCCTCAACCAACAAGCGTCTCCAGCCGGCACGGTCTTTGGCCAGCTGTTTCCAGTGCCGCACGCCCAGTTAGTTGAGGTCCCTTTCCACCTGCGTGCGCCACCGTTGAGGCGGCCGTCCTCTGCCGCGCCTTCCTTCCGGAGTGGATTCGAAGACTTTTCGGGTCGGAGCCACCTTAGACGCTGTATCCGTAGACGTCGTACCAGGCCGATGTCGCTGTACAACCCGTACAGTTCTTCGTTATATCTTCTCCTCCATACACCGTTTGAACAAACGGGACCGTAGATAGTGCGCAGAATTTTCCTCTCGAAACGACCAAGGGCATCTTCATCCGCTTTTGTTAAGGTCCAAGCCTCTGCGCCGTAAAGGAGGACTGGGATGATCAAGGTCTTATATAGTGTCACCGTGGTTTTCCGAGAGAGGGCTCTACTTCTCAATTGTCTCTTGAGCCCAAAGAAACAGCGGTTGGCAAGTGTGATTCTGCGTTTTATCTCAGCGCTGGTGTTGTTGTCGCTGGTAATCAGTGAGCCAAGGTAGACGAATTCCTTGACCACTTCAAAGTTATATCCGCCCATGGTGACGTTCTGGCCAATACGTCGGTGTTGTCCGTCTCTTTTAGATGAAAGCAGATATTTGGTTTTACCCTCATTAACCTTGAGACCCATCTTAGCCGCTTCTACCACAATGCTCACGAAAGCCTCATTGACGTCTTGCTGTTTTCGTCCAATTACGTCAATATCGTCGGCGTACGCAAGCAATTGCGTAGACTTGAAATAAATCGTACCTCTTGTGTTGGCCAGTGACTCTTGCACGATCTCTTCAAGCACGATGTTGAAAAAGTTGCACGACAGCGCGTCGCCCTACCTAAATCCTTTTTCAACATCAAAGGGCATCTTGGAACTCTTTTTTCTACAAAGCCTCATCACCAAAGTCTTTCTGCACCATCCTCAGCGAATCTTCTTCTTCTTTGGTAGCGTTACAGCCCTTGAAGGACCAGAGCCAAGCTTCTCTCAATCACCCATGTGGTGTCTGATTTATTTTTGATACAGGTGAAAGGGACCTTCAGTTTAATGCCGATTCCGAACGGCGTGAGTCGAGAAGCTTTTTCAAGGCAAGTATACTACGGAGGGTTTTGCTAGTACCCCACCGAGGAGAAACGTTGCGAAATAAACATTCGATGGTGTTGGTGTTATCGGGGTCCGAACTCGCTCATCGTGCGCCAGAGTCCAACACACTAACCACTGCGCCACAGCGCCCTCTCCTCAGCGAATCAGCAGCAGAAAATTCATGTGACACCTTACTTTTTGGACACAGTCGTATGTGGCTCTCATCCGCTTGTTGAAGCTAACATTTAGGAATATGTTGCTATTGAGTTCATACTGGCAGTCATTGTGTAGTTTCCGTGACTCTAGATGTTTCATATGCTGACGATTTACCTTGGCAAGAATAAGCATTATGCATCGTGTCGGTCTTTGATGGGGCAAGAGATTTCCTCTTTCTCACGAACGGACTGGACAAATGTTTATCAACTGTTTGGAAAGAGCCCAGAAATGTAGAGTAGATGGAAAGAAAGATTCAAGACAACAAAAGCACTTCATTTCCTTTAAGAATCGTCAACTTTCTCAAAGGGTTTATTGAGTACATTCAAGTGCGAGGTCTAGATCGTTAGCATAAACGGGCGTGGACGTGGTTCCAGTAGAAGTTAATGTATGTATGTATGTTGGCGTTACAGCCCATAAAGGACCAGAGCCGAGCTTCTCTCAATCACCCATGTTGTGTGGTGATTGTGACCTACAGTTTATTGCCGGTTCCGAACGGCGAATTTCGAAAAGCTTTTCATGACAATTTTACTACAGGGGGTTTCGTCAAAACCCCGCTGAGGAGAAACACCGTGAAAACACGCTCGATGACATGGCTATGTCGGGATTCGATCCCGTGTCCTCGGCGTCAGAGGCCAACACACTACCCGCTGCGCCACGGTGCTCTCATAGTAGAAGTTAATAGGACGCTGATAATCCACATTTGACCATATATTATTTTGATCGTACTATATGCCTAAGTTTACTATGTTCATCCTTATAGGTACTTATCAAATGGAGGCAGCAAGCAGTTATTTTCCATGGCCTTCCAATTGGGACTAACAAGTGTCAATCGAATCGTGAAGGAAACCTGCGATGTTCTTTGGAATACTCTAAGCCATATATACCTGCCAGTGCCAAATAAAACAGAGTGGAAACAGATTTCGGATGACTTTAAAACTATGTGGAATCTACCAAACTGTGTGGGTGCTATTGATTGGAAACATTTTGACATTAGTTGGCCTTCAAATTCTGGATCATATTCTATCATGTTTTTGGGAACCTGCGATTCCAATTACAATTTTACTGGCATTGACATTGGCACCTGTGGCTCCCAAAACGACAGTAGTATTTTGTGGCAATTGGGTTTTGGCCAGAGATTTTTTGATAATCAAATCGACCTACCAAAGAAGCAGAATCTACCTAATAGTGACATGAGCTTTCCTCATTATTTCGTTGGAGATGCGTCATTTCCTTTGAAACCTTTTCTGATGCGCCCATATCCAGGTATAGTAGATACGACTTTCTTGTATTTTACACTAAAACAATTGTATTTGGTTAAAATTCATTTAGGGAGGCAGTTATTTAAGGACCGAGAGAATTTCAACAAGCGCCTTTCACGCGCCAAGCAGGTTATCGATAATGCATTTGGCATTTTAATGTCCCGATGGAAAATCTTACATGGACCGCTGATAATGTCTCCGGAATCGATGGAGAAAGTTGTGAAGGCAGTTGCCTTACTTCACAATTTTGTAAAGACACATGATGCCACCTATATTCCTCCAGACTACGTGGACCATTACGATGGCGAGAATCTAATTTATGGCCAGTGGCGGAAGCAAGCATATGTTCAGTTGAAGAAACCAAAAAAAGTGTTCTCAAACAACGCGGCAAGGAACGCATTCATTTTGCGAGACCAACTGAAAGACTACCTCTTGTACGATTAAGCTATTCTATTTTCTATCAATAACACGATATTTATTTTATGTTTCATTTGTGTTTCTGTATTTCGTCAAACACTTGGCGTAGGAACATTGCTTTTAGGTCGTCCTGAGTGTCTTCCGGTAGCTTGATGAGGTAACCGTCCAGCACTCGGTAGAAGTGATCGTTTCGTCCTTGTACTTTCTTTTTCGCCAAATATTGTGAGGCAGCTTCTAGCAATGTATTCAGTCGGTCGGTTGCCTGTTCGACGATTTTGCGCTTTCGCGGGTCCGACGCTATTGAATGTGTATCATCCGACGTTTGGCTTCCGTCCGGTGTCATTTGCATCAAAGTTTTTGTTGTAACCTCCTCTTGGCCGTTAATCATGTGATCAAAATCGCCTTCGTTCACGAATCTGGACGGGCTCGCCTCCTTAACGTCGACCATGTCCACTGTTCCATTCCATTCAGACTTTGGAAATGTACTACAAAACAAACGATGAAGTATGAAATGATAAAAAAAAAAAAAAAAAAAAAACAAAGACATACGTCGTCGTTCGCCGGCCGACGTGACCCTCAAGGAACTGCAACGCCGAGAAGTATTGCCATTCTCTATCGTCTTCATCATCATCAAGTGATGGCTTCCTATGAAGCTCTTTGAGGAAACGATCTCTGAGCGATCTCCATCGGATCTGGCATTGTCTCACTGAAATAAAATCAAACATTAATTTGAATGTTCATTTCCAAGTTGTTTTTTTTTGCTATTCCATTACCATCCACGCCAACAAAAGACGATACATTCGACCAAGATTTTCTCTTTTTTTCTTTATTCCTGTAGGATCTTAGTGATTTGTCATATATACAGGGGTTTCTTTTGACCGCTTCAATTAGTCGATCTTCAAACATAATTTCTTCTTCAAATAAACACTTAATACACCAATATTCGTCACACAAAAATAGTTAAGATTGAAATGTCAACAAATTAACACGCTTCCGCCATTGTTTGTTTTCGTTCTTATTTTGTAAATGTGTGAACTGTCAACGGCGTAGAAGAAAGTAAATTGTAAGCCTAAGGGCACGATAACATTTTGAGTTGCGAGTTTAAAACAATTGATATAACAGTTGATGGAAATGGAATTCGTGAGTTATTTTTGTACATTTTTTAACACGAATTTTCCTTGTTGAATTTCAATTTATTCGCCATCAATTGGCCATCTATTATCATATCTATAACCTTTTGCCATTTTTCGGGTAGCCTCATAATTCCATCGTCATAGAACTTCTGCGGGAAATTTGGCCAAGTGAGATTGAGCTACTGTTCGGCTAGCAATTTTTTTATACCTTCAAGAGAGTTATGCAGAGGGAATGGGCTCGGACATACAGGGTAAAGTTGTTGATCGCTCTCAACCTGGCGAGATGCCAGCAACGATCCCCGTTTAAATGCCCGGGTCAAGTTGACATACGGCCTCCTCGCGGCGCCCTCTCGATAGCCTCTTTAACAACCGTTGAAAACCCCGACCAGAATGGCGGCGGACTAACAATCCGCCCATGTAAAAAACCTAAAAGTTGTGAATGAGCAAGATGCCTCGGATACTCGACGACGACAACGCACGAAAAAGGAACACGATTTGCGAGTATGCTCCCGTAATGTCAAAACCCTGTACACTGCCGGAGCTGCTCATAAACTAGAAAGAATCCTCTCGCAGTACAAGCGGATATTACTGCGGTTTGAAGTAGTTCTCCCACCCAGCATCGAAGAAGTCGGCACAGCTATTCAGAAGCTGAAGAACAACAAGGCCGCAGGCTCAGATGGTTTGCCATCAGAGCTCTTCAAGGCTGGCGGCGATCTTCTGGTAGGGAGCATGCACCAGATCATCTGCAGAATTTGGGAAGATGAAAGCATGCCCGACGATTGGAATACCAGCTCTATATGCCCCATCCACAAAAAAGGCGATCCTACCTCTTGCAAGAACTATAGAGGTATATCCCTGCTCAATGTCGCATACAAGATCCTGTCCAGCGTATTGTGTGAACGTCTAAAACCATTTTGCACCGCACTAATCGGCAGCTACCAGTGCGGCTTCCGGCCCGGCAAATCAACTACAGACCAAATTTTCACACTTCGACAAATCCTGGAAAAAACCAACGAGTTTCAAATCGATACACACCATCTTTTCATCGAATTCAAAGCCGCATACCACAGCATGCATCGTGAAGAACTGTTTGGTGCGATGGCCGAATTCGGGATCCCGAAAAACTGATCCAGTTGTGTCGCGCCACGCTAAAAAATACGCGATGTACCGTGCAACTCGGTTCTAGGACTTCGGAACCGTTTGAAACATGCACCGGGTTTCGGCAAGAAGATGCGCTGTCGTGTGACTTCTTTAATTTCATGCTGGAGCAGATAGTGCGACGGGCAGGCGTCAACAGGGAAGGCACTATCTTCTACGAGTCCTTCCAGCCGCTAGGATACGCGGATGATATCGACATCATCGCGTATTCTCGCTGTGACATTATGGAAGCAATCACGGCGATTGAAGAACAGGCGAAACGGTTTGGTCTTAAGGTCAATGAGGACAAAACGAAGTACATGCTGTCAAGCAAAAACCAATCCGTCGCTCACCACCTGGGACAAAATATAACAATTGACAGCTACCATTTCGAGGTAGTTAAGGAGTTTGTCTACCTCGGGGCAAACGTAATTTCCACAAATGACACCACAGTGGAGATCCGGCATAGAATCGCCCTTGGCAACCGCTGCTACTTCGGCTTGTCCATAAAACTGGGGCCAAAACTCCTGACTCGAAAGACCAAAGTCATGCTTTACAAAACGCTCATACTGCCAGACTTGCTGTACGGTGCCGAAAGCTGGACGAAAAGCAGGACAGCGGGTTCTTTCGAGAGAAAAATTCTGTGCCGGATATTTGGTCCTGTCTGTGAGGAATGTGAATGTAGAAGGAGACACAACCGCGAACTCTACGAGCTGTACAAAGATGTGGATGTAGTCCGGAAGGCAAAGATCCGTCGACTACACTGGTTCGGCCACATCGAGCGCATAGACATCATCGCTCCAGCTAAGGGGGTCTTCGACTCCGAGCCTCCTGGTTCGAGAAGAAGAGGAATACCGGACCTCCGGTATAAAGACTAAGTAATCGCGGATGTAAGACATCTTGGTCTTGATAACTGGAAGCAGCGTGTCCGGGACTATCAAGGATGGAAGGCAGCTATAGCTCAGGCCCAGATCCTCTATGGATCGCTGGCCTGATAAGTAAGCAAGTATGTGTCTAGTGCTGTTATGAAAAGCACGAGAGAGAGAGTGCTGAGCACTGTTTTATAACTGATATGGTCATGCAGTGCTCGGCAGCATGAATCAATAGCTGAATACCCTTATAACTGCACCATGTATAGGGGAATAAATCTCTTTAACATCGTGTATAAGATCTTTTTTGCCATGTTGTGCCAACGCCTGAAACCATTCAGCTAGAATGAGACCAGGCTAGGAAAATCCACGATAGAGCAAATATTCACGCTGCGTCAGATCTTGGAGAAGACCCATCAATTTCACGTCGACATACACCATCTTTTTGTCGATTTTAAGACGCATATGACAGTGTCTATAGGTATGAACTACATGTGTATATCGAGCCTTGTTAGGTTTTGACATCCCTACCTGATTCGTCAGGTTGTGCAGGATGACAATCGAGAAATCGAGGTGGTAACCGAGACCTTCGATGTCAAAAAAAGATACAGACAGGGCAACGCACTGTCATGTGATTTTTTTTTTCAAAATCATCTACGAAAATATCGCACAGGATTCACTGGCCAATACAAGAGGCACGATCTACTTCAAGTCTGCACAATTGCCCGCATACGCTGATGACATTGACGTGATTGGGAGAACGCAGCAAGATGTCCATGAAGCTTTTATGAGCATTGAAGCAGAAGGGGCTAAAGTGAGTCTGAAGGTAAACGAAGGCAAAACCAAATGCATGTATGCTGTCGTCAAAGAAAAACGTACAACACCGATGTCTTAGCCAGAACGTCACTATTGGCAGCTACAACTTTGATGTAGTCAAGGATTTCGTCTACCTTGGGTCACTGGTAACAAGCGGTAACGATAACAGCGCTGAGACTAGATGCAACTCTTACTCTTGTTCCTTTGGGCTCCAGAGGCTATTGAGTAGTAGAGCCGTCTCTTGGGAAACTAAGGTGACCCCCTATAAAACTTTAATCATCCCGGTCCTCCTCTACGGTGCAGAGGCTTGGAAAAAGTGGTCCTTGGTCGCTTCGAGAGGGAAATTCTGCGTACAATCTTCGGCCCCATTTGCGATGGCGGAGAATGAAGGAGAATATTCAGCCACTAACTCTACCGTCTGCACGTAATACGATGTCCTCGGATCCAACGTCTAAGATGGCTGGACAGCACAGCTCCGGCCCGAAGAGTCTTCAACTCCAAAGCCGGAAGGACGGCCGCATCTATGGTGGCGCACACAGGTAGGAAGGGACCTTAATCAACTGGGCGTGCGACACTGGAAACAGCTGGCAAAAGACCGTGGCAGCTGGTCGAAGGAACTCTATGAGCTGTACAAAGATGTGGATATAATCCGGAAGGCAAAAATCCGTCGACTACAATCGAGCGAATGAATATCAACGCTCCAACTAAGAGGGTCTTTGAATCCGAGCCTCCTCGAAAGCTGTATTAATTCAGGCCCAGGCTCACCATGGCTTGCTGGCCTGGAAAAAAAAGAATGCTAATGGAAATAACAAATAAAATTGCAACCCTATTGCTCCTACTAATTAAACATTATCCCGTTCCTATCATCCTGTTCGTCCTGATCTCTCAGATGTAAACAGATTCCTTAAAAGCGCAATTGGCCCATTTCCACCGACAGACAAAGAAATTTTTCTCTTATCCGTGAACGTACCCTAGTGAAAAATCCCACCACAGGTTTCCCCTCTGAAACCAACAAGTTGACATTGGCTGACATTTCCCATCTGTCATCAGGTGAAAAAAGAAATTCTGACGTTATGGCCCACTGCTTTGTTTACTACTGAGAAGTAGAATCTAAAATAGAAAAATTGAGGAAAAATAAATGAAAACAGCTCATCACCACAATCGGAAACAAAGAAAAACCTCACAATGGAAATGGCGAAATCAATTTTCGGCTCCAGAGACCACGAGGGCTACGTGGGCCGGGAGGAGCATGCCGTAAGTTATTGCCACCCATTTCGTCAAATATGTTTTCTGACACCCACACTTTCTCGTAGAGAAAACTGCAATTCAGCAACTTGGACGATGACAATGATTTGCCCGATTTGATTGATGAACTGAGCATGGTAGATGGCTTGCGTCCGAATCCTGGCGGGCCATTCTCCGCTCTCACACCATCGATGTGGCCGCAAGAGATATTGGCCAAGCTGGGACAGCCTGAATCTGAAACGGGACCCAATGATCAGCCGGACTATCGGTTTGATGAATTCGGATTTCGAGTCGAGGAGGAGGACGGCCCGGAGCAGAGCTCGAAAAAACTGCTGGGTATTCCATTTGTTGAGAATGCGGAACAGAGAAAGCAATGGATTGCCCATTTGGAGTTCTCTCACAATAAAGAAGCATGTGAATTAACGTGGGAAAACGTAGATGTCGTTTTGCCACGTACCGAAAAGCTTCGTCAAATGGTTCGAGATGGAATTCCGCACTCTTTACGGCCGCAAATGTGGATGAGGTTGTCGGGTGCGTTGCAGAAAAAGATCAAATCGGAAACCTCATATCAGGAGATTATCAAAGCATCGGGAAATGACGCCCTGATGACATCAAAGCAAATCGAGAAAGACCTGTTGCGAATTCTTCCGACCAACGCATGTTTCAGCAACCCGCATGGAACTGGTATTCCTCGATTGCGAAGGATTCTACGAGGAATCGCATGGCTTTTTCCCGATATCGGCTATTGCCAAGGAACTGGAGTGATAGCTGCATGTCTGCTGCTTTTCATGGAGGAGGAGAATGCGTTTTGGATGATGGCGACCATCGTGGAGGACCTTTTGCCCGCATCGTACTATTCGTCGACACTACTGGGAATTCAGGCTGATCAGCGAGTCATGCAGACCCTCATTGCCAACTACCTTGCTTCGGTCGATGAGACTCTCAAGAAACACGATATCGAGCTGTCGTTGATCACACTACACTGGTTCCTGACGCTCTTTGCCAATGTTGTCCATATGAAAATCCTTGTTCGCATTTGGGATTGGTTTTTCTACGAAGGCTCCATCGTCCTCTTTCAGCTAACGCTCGGTATGCTAAGAATCAAAACCAACGACCTGCAGCATCTGGAGAACTCAGCACAGATCTTCAACTCGTTGTCTGACATTCCCGGCGAAATCGACGACGTCGAGGTGCTTTTCCAGAATGCCATAGAAGTAGGTGGATCCCTTAGTCAGACTGTCATCGATACACATCGTCGACGACACTTGGCGTACCTGATGGCCGACCAGGGCGGTCTGGTTGGTAACCCCGAAGCCGTACCCAACTTGCCCAAGCAGCATCTAGTCCGACGTCAAGTGAAACGTACAAAATCCGTACTCCAGACGTTGCTCTTCCGAGGTGGCGAAGACGGCGAAGCTGATGACGTGAAGAATAAAAACATCCGACAGACTGAGATCCTGGTAGATCTCCGTGAAGCCATCCTGAAAGTCGGTCGTCACTTCCTTACCATCGAACCAAAGCTACAGGCGCACATATGCCTCACTGCCGACTACAATACGAATAGTCACGCTAAAGATCACGAGAATTTCATCAACGTGGCCAGAACCCGCAAGAGACGCGCCAAAGCCTTGCATGATTTTGAGCGACATGACGATGACGAGCTAGGCTTTCGCAAGAACGACATTATTACCATTATCAGTCAGAAGGACGAGCACTGCTGGGTTGGTGAATTGAACGGTCTTCGCGGCTGGTTCCCGGCTAAATTCGTCGAACTGCTGGACGAACGTAGTAAGCAGTATACCTCTGCAGGTGATGACGCAATCTCGGAAACTGTCACCGACTTGGTTCGGGGCACTCTCGCGCCCGCAATCAAACAAGTCCTCGAGCATGGCATGAAACGGCCATCATTCCTCGGCGGACCGTGTCATCCGTGGCTGTTTATCGAAGAAGCCGCCACACGCGAGGTGGAAAAGGACTTTGACTCGGTCTACAGTCGTCTGGTGTTGTGCAAAACCTATCGCCTAGACGAGGACGGTAAGGTGCTTACCCCCGAAGAACTACTATACCGGTGTGTACAGGCAGTAAATCAGAGTCATGACGATGCTCATGCGCAGATGGACGTCAAGTTGCGCAGCCTCATTTGTCTGGGATTGAATGAACAAGTCTTGCATTTATGGCTGGAGGTGTTATGCTCATGCGTTGAAGTCGTACAGAAATGGTATCACACGTGGAGTTTTGTATACTCGCCCGGTTGGGTGCAGATCAAATGCGAATTGAGGATTTTGTCGCAATTTGCATTCAACTTGAATCCGGATTGGGAGCTACCGCCGAAACGTGGCAAGGAGAGTCAACCATTGAAGGATGGCGTACGGGATATGCTCGTGAAACATCATCTGTTTTCGTGGGATCTTTGAGGTAAGAGGACAAAGGCGACAGGTGGTGAAAGTGGAGAGTATTTTCGGTACCATTCCTAGCTTAGAAACTCGATTGGTAGACGTATGTATGTGTGTTTATTTTATATTCCAGCACGTAACTTGTAAATGTTGTCCTCTTTTATCCCTTGGAGTATTGCTAGGCCTGATTATTTCTACTATTATTGTTAGTAGACTCGAGGAAGAAGCACAAACGTTGGAGAGAAGTGAGTAAGACGTGCCAGTTGTAATTCAATCTGTAATCTCATCTTGATATAATCCTCGATCCCTTTGATTAGTGCCATACACTGCTAAGCTCCCACCTATTAAGGATACAAGTACTAACTGCTGTGTCCAAAAATTAAGGAGACATAGCATTTAATTTTAAGAAACCCTTATTTGTTGTTCCAAATCAGTTTCATCGCCTTGAAAATAATCCCGCCTTGATGCGATGAACTTATGCCAACGGATTTTCCAATCTTCGAAACCGTCTTTAAAGTCGATTTCCGGGATGGTCTTCAGTTCTCTCTGCGTTGCGGCTTGTGCCAAGTCGGGCGGTCGAGTTTTTAGCGAAATCCTAGGTCCATAGTCACCTCGAGATGCATACCATGCCTGCGTGCCATCTAGTTCTGACTTCTGCAACGCGTTTGAGCTGCCTCCAACTCATCCCTAAGGATCTCGATTCTTCCTCGATTGTTATACACCACGTTTGCCTAGGACGACGCGCTACGAATTCTACATTTAGCTACCGTCAATGCTACACGGAGTACATCACTGAGAACCACCAAGAGCAATAGTGGTGACAGTATGCATGCTTGACATTTCCACTTTGGACACCCAATTCCTCTGGTATGCCTTTTATGCGCACGGCCAACCATATAGCATCTCGGTTCAAGCTATCGACAGCATTCTCAAAGTCAATAAATAGCAGATACATATAGCGGAGACCTGTACTCAACGCATTACTCAATTATAATCCGTAAGGTGTTTACGTGGTCGATACAGGAGGGTCCAGTGCGAAAGCCCAACTGTTCGACATCAAGAGTAGGGTCTAGATGCTTTTTAATCCCTTCCAGCATTATTTTTGTCATTATTTTAGCTACAGCTGGGAGCCGTTCCCCTTTTTCCGAAGTTTAATGATCATCCCTCTTTTCCATTCCTGCCGAAGATGTTCGCTATCACAGGCTCTCCGTATGAGCGGATGCAGCAAATCTGCTGATATGTTTGTTGCCCATCGCCTTGGTTTTCTTGAGAGACTTTCCGGAGATTGTTGATGCGGAGTGGTTTGGCACTGCATTATTCTCCCCATCTATTGAGTTGATCCTCATCCGAAACCAGATGTTCACCGGTTCTTGCTTGGAGTTTTTATGGCCGATGAGCTCCTTGGTGACGCTATAAGCAGTCCTACTGTCGCAACTGCTTGCGGCTTCTTCAGCCTTTGAAGTCAGTGTTTCGATATACTGATGTTTGTCACGTCTCACACTACACTACACTTTTTTCTTCTTCGCCGGGAATTAGGCTTATAGCTTGGTTTTCTTTACTGCTGAGGCCGCTGCCATCCGAGCTTTTATTGCTGTATCCGTCTCCAAGTGTCTGCCGAAAGCCATGTGCGGTGATGCAGCTGCCTTTTTTCAACGTAAGTGCTTGCCCGTCGCAAAAACATTTTTCACGGCGTTCCAATGGTCATCCATGCTCTCGTGCATTGAGCTGCTGATTGTTTCCATCATTATCGTGAAGCAAAAACCAAGAGTTGTCTCCCCACAAATCCAGCCTCTTTATGCAAACTGTGCGTGATGCTCAAATAATATTCTTTCCACAATAGGACGATAATCGAAGAAAACAGTCAACATGACCTTGATTTCTGAGCGAGTTAGGCGCGGTTTTTTAGACTTGCCTCACCTTTACCGCGGTATTCACTTGACTGATTGCAAAAGTCTTGTAATTGTACTACACCCGCGCCACGTCTCGCAGCCATATAACCGTCATAGCACCGTCTTTACGCAGGTGTTGAGTACTTGCACTTTTGCTTTATGCTGTTTGATCTCCATACCCGGTTCAGCCACGCAAATGCCTTTCTACAATAGCTTTGTTTACACGGTTCTTTACATATTTAAGTGTGCCCTCATCCGTCGTTAGAACGTACACAAGATATTCAAAGGGGTTCACGTCTTGTACAGCCGTGTTGTTTACATAAAAATAATTCAGATTTTCGGTTTTTACCCGACTTGACTTTGTTTTGTTTGCGTTTATTCTATTCTGCATTTCCGTCTGCGAATTTGCAAGTAACACAACATCGTCTACGTAGCACAGTTCACTATGTTTCTTCCAGGGATGCCGTATGAATTGTGGTTTCTGGTTTCGAAGAGAAAGCCTCTGCTGCTGTTATGCTTTGCATGTTAAACCCTAGTAATCGTTTTTGACTTCACGTATTGTTTTTCAAGGACTCCTCTCGCTTCAAGCGCTTTCTATATAAAGTCTTTCATGCGTTGGGAAGAGTCTCTTCCTCCCATAGTCTCTGAAACTGTGAAACCGTGAAGTAGTGCTGTAGCTTTCCCTATAAGTCCCGCGTTAATCTGTATAGTTCTTTTAGATCATGTTTCTCTGCTCTTCTTTTTGCTGATCTGCCTAATTCTGCAAAGTATTTCGCCTTATCGACTTTCCTAATTCGGCTTGCCATGTGACCTTGTGTTTGGGCTTGTGCATGAACAATGTGCCTCATTGTCTTCACGTCATGATTCACGCATGTTTCAACGAAGAGGTCATCGTTTTCATTTCTATTTCCGAGCCTTTTTCTGTTTTGTTTTTTTTTAATATACAGTTTGCGCCAATGGATGTGGAATCCTCGGAAAATGTTATTCTCCTTTTTCCTCGCGCCTACATATTAAACCTAACCTCTGTCTGCCCATTTCAACCACTCTCTTCCCAGGACTGCCATTAAGTAGTATTTCGCGGGGCTGGTTTGTGATTTACGCTATATTTCGAGTGGCTGCCTCTTGAGCTCTTCTCTCTGCTGCGGCCTGTTGCCTGCGCTGCATCGTCTGAGATAGTCCTGAGTCCGCTGATTGTTCTTATTGCGCAGAGTCTATAGACTCCATTATCCGCTTTAGTCGTCTTGTATGTATGTATGTTGGCGTTACAGTCCATGAAGGACCAGAGCCGAGCTTCTCTCAATCACCCATGTTGTGTGTGATTTCATTTTCCCATAGGTGAAAGGGACCTACAGTTTATTGCCGGTTCCGAACGGCGTGAGTCGAGAAGCTTCTTCATGACAATTTTACTACAGGCGGTTTTGTCAGAACCCCGCTGAGGAGAAACACCGTGAAAAACCCGTTCGATGACATGGCTAGTCGTCTTAGTATTATGAATACTCCAGCTCAAATTGAAGCAACAAACTATAGGACAACCAAACTGACTACCCGTCCGCCTACATTCAGGAGCATTCGTGCGAGCGCTCCTTGTGTAAGAAATGGCCTTCTCGCTGACATACCTTACGTGTTCACGAAAGTAGAGCCTGTTGTTCAGCATAGCCCCTAGGTACTTTACTGATTCCTTGGACCAACTGATCTCCAAATAAGAAGTTCGCACATTCCCTCTTCTTGCGGCTGATTACGAGCACGGCCTCCGTTTTGTGGGCCGCTAGTTCCAGGCCGGCATTTATAAACCCTTTTGGAGATAGCTGTTTTCGTAGCAGCCTCCACTTCCTCTATCTGCTAAATCACTGTAACAATAGCAATGTCGCCGGCAAAACCGATGATTCGTATTCCTTCAGGAAGCGCTAGTCGTAAAACGCTATCATACATAATATTCCACAGTAAAGGTCCGAGGACTGAACCTTGCAGAACTGCCGCCGTTAAACTGTAGAATTTGACACCGGTATAGTGACTATCTTTAGCGAATAGAGGGGGTAACTCATGACAATTAGAGATCTTCGTATATGCATCCAGTTCGTTGAGTTTAATACATTTTTAACGTTCAGCGTAACTTACTTAGGTTGCGCTATAGTCCGTGGTGAACATGGGCCTCAACCAACAAGCGTCTCAAGCTGGCACGGTCTTTTGCCATCTGTTTCCAGCGCCGCACGCCCAGTTGGTTAAGGTCCCCTTCCACCTGTATTTTCCATGCGCTCTACATGTCCTAGCCACCTTAGACGCTGTATCCGACGAAGGGCATCTTCATCCGCTTTTGTTAAGGTCCAGGCCTCTGCGCCGTAAGGGAGGACTGGGATGATCAAGGTCTTATATAGTGTCACCTTGGTTTTCCGAGAGAGGGCTCTACTTCTCAATTGCCTCCTGAGCCCAAAGCAACAGCGTTTGGCAAGAGTGATTCTGCGTTTTAGCTCAGCGCTGGTGTTGTTGTCGCTGGTCATCAGTGAGCCAAGGTAGACGAATTCCTTGACCACTTCAAAATTATATCCGCCCATGGTGACGTTCTGGCCAATACGTCGGTGTTGTCCGTCTCTTTTAGATGAAAGCAGACATGTATTTGGTTTTACCCTCATTAATCTTGAGACCCATCTTAGCCGCGTCTACCACAACGCTTACAAAGGCCTCATTGACGTCTCGGTGTGTCCGTCCAATCACGTCAATGTTGTCGGCGTATGTAAGCAATTGTGTAGACTTGAAATAAATCGTACCTCTTGTGTTGGCCAGTGACTCTTGCACGATCTTTTCAAGCACGATGTTGAAAAGTTGCATGACACCGCGTCACCTTGCCTAAATCCTTTTTTAACATCAAAGGTCTCGCTTTGCTCATTACCGACCTTGATGGAGCAGCGAGAATTCTCCATTGTCATCCTGCACAGTCGGACGAGTTTGGCAGGGATGTTAAAACTGGACATGGCTTTGTATAGCTCATCTCTATACACGCTGTCATACGCAGCCTTGAAATCGACGAAGAGGTGGTGAGTGTCCATTTGGTATTCCCTGGGTCTTCTCCAAGATCTGCCATAGCGTAAATATTTGGTCTATTGTGGATTAACCTGGCCTGAAACCACATTGATAAGAGCCGATCAGGTTATCCACAAACGGTTTCAGGCGTTCACACAATACGGCAGAGAAGATCTTATATGCGATGTTAAGGAGACTTATTCCCCTATAGTTGGCGCAGTTATAGGGGTCTCCTTTGTTATGGACCGGCAAACGATGCTGAGACTCCATTCGTCGGGCATGCTTTCCTCCGACCATACCTTGCAAATGAGATTGTGCATGCACCTTACCAGCTCATCTCCAGCCGCCTTAAGAAGCTCAGCAGACAGGCCGTCTGCACCCACGACTTTATTAGACTTAAGTGTCGATATCGCTATTTTGACTTCGTCTGGGTCGGGTGGATGGAATTCTCTTAAATCTTCGTCCATTACGAACGGATCGTTCTGCCTGACAGCGGTATCTTGTCTGTCATCGCCGTTATACAGTCTGCCGAAGTGGACTTTCCAAATCCTCAGCATCGACTGTGATTCTACTACCAGTTCTCCATTTTCATCCCTGCAGGCCGCCGCTCTGGCCTTGTAGCCATGGCATGTTCGTTTTATCTTATTGTAAAACTTCCGGGCGTTATTCCCGCGGAAGTATCTCTCCATCTCCTCGATCTCACGCTTTCCGTGCTCTCTCTTTTTTCTTCTGAAAAGCGTGTGTTCCTCTCTTCTCTTCTGCTCATAGATTTCGCGAGCAGCTTTCGTTAGTCGCTTGCAGGGGTCGTCAGTTTTGTATCCGTCCGTATCCGAGGCTTGTGGTTGCTTCTGAACAAGTGAGTTTTTACGTGATAGGGATGTTACCCCTAAAGCACAACCCCCAACCTGGAGAGCCTGGTTCCTCTTTCCCCAGGAACAAGGGGTTGGGTCGCTGGGTGTGTGTGTGTGGGGGGGGGGGCTAGCGTTTGCCATGTTGTCACGCCACGCTATCGACTTCTTTGCTGTGTTTGCTCGCTCCCTCCCCCCATTCTTAAGTCATCGATTGGAAATTTCTACTATTTAACGCACGAGTCGAAACGCAACGAAAAATAGAAAGGGAAGCTTCTTATTAGTAATGAGAAACAATCACATGGAGAAGCAAAAGTTAATTGTTTCTTGTCTCACAATCTCGGTTAAGATCCTAGTCTAGTTTTATTCTCTTTCTCCCTCTTTCTATGCACATGTTTCCAGAAATTCGCCACAAGGTTTTGCTTTTATTGCTTTTATTTTCTTTTATACTAGGTTTAGTCCTCTGCGGCTTGCTTATCAACAATGTAGGGCACTCCACTTTTGTTGGAAGGACGTACAGTGGCTCTCAGCTTAAAATATGCAATCACTTTCAGACTGCAGAGGAAGCAATTTCAAGCAAACGCGTCTAAAACCTGCTGAAAGTAATAACTGGACTGAAAGAATGGAATTCCTTCTATTGGTTTTAAATTGGAAAAAGAAACAGAAATTAACCGTTTGTTTCATCCATTAAAGAGAAGAAAAAACATTCCTAAAAGTTACGTCACAGCTTAAATTATGCATTTTTTTTAAAACGGTAAATTAAAACTGTTTACAATTCCACTGAAGGGTAATTGTAACAGAAGAAGAAGTTCGGCTAGTTAATCTGTGTTGTGCAGGGATAAATATAGAGATACCATACTTTTGTACGTCTGCCCTGTGATGCCCGGAAGGGGTCTGTGTTGTTTTTGTAATACCAAAAAAAAAAAACGACGCACAGCTGTTCACGGAGTGAGCTTTCTCTTTCCTGCTTTCTTCTTTCCTCTAATGCAATGCATTGAAAATCCATTTAGTCTATGTTCGAAAGATAACCCAAGTTTAAATGGTGAAAAGAAACTGAAATCCGAGAAAAAGATGAAACAGGTCCTTAATTTCGACAAAAAAATTGCTCTTTTTTCACGTTTTCTTTGGAAATAAACATACTAGCAGGAGGAAAGCGTTAAATTCTGACTCCCAAAAATGAAACGCTAAGAAAATCAGAAAAACAGAAACAAAAAATAAAATTTTCGCCCGAAATAATGAGCAAATATATGAAAAAAGTATAATCCGGCAGTAATTACTTTAATTGTGCATAGTTTACTCATAAATTACTCATAATTATTAAAATATTTGCCTTTTTCCTGAGTTGATTATCTATACAACGGTCTATATAACGGTCGTTAAATTCAAATTCAAAAAAACAAGCGAACATGTTCCTTCCCACAATAATTGGTGTTATTGTAATGTGTATTAAATTGTTCCACGATCGGCCTTCCACACACCAATTCCACTCACGAATTTCCAGTTTTTCCAGAAATAAAGTTCGTGGGCAAATACATCAAAAATTAGTGCAAACCATCAGAGCCTTGGTATCTCTATATTTATCCCTGGTGTTGTGCATTGAAAGTGATCGTATCGGTATTTTATCTTAACATGGGACCGCGGACAAGCATTAAAACTCGTGAGTTAGTACTTTTCGCGATGGAAAAAGCCAAAGAAAAATAGCCGAAATGGTGAAACTAAGCTCGTCGACAGTTCAGCACATTATTGAACGTTATGTGCATCAAAACCGAGTGGAAAATAAAGGTAGAACCGCCCCAAACAAAATGTTTTCCGATAGTGATCGCCAATGGATAGTAAGACAAGTGAAGAAAGATCCTACTTTGAGCGCACCAAAATTGGCGGAGGAAGCTCACAGATATCTTAATAAATCGTGCAGTGCAGAGACAATACGTAGAATATTAAGAGAAGCCGATCTTAATGGAAGGAGCATTCGAAAGAAGCCTTTCATTAGCCATAAAAACAAGTTGCGTCGTATTCAATCCGCTCGTGAATATATGAATAAGGATGACACATTCTGGAACTCGGTTATATTTGTGGATGAGAGCAAATTTAATTTGTACGAGTCAGATGGCAGATCATACCTTTGGAGGAAGCCCAATACAGGGCTCCAACCAAAGAATTTACGTTTCACTGCGAAACATGGGGGAGGCCATGTTATGGTCTGGGGCTGTATGTCTTCTGCTGGTGTGGGGAATTCAGCGTTCATTGAAGGCAATATGAAAAAGCTGAAAAGTTGAGTATTCGCAATAATTTTAGACTCTATCAAGACAACGATCCTAAACACAAATCTGAGCTTGTGCAAACTTGGTTAATTTGGAATTGTCCGCACATAATTCAAACACCTGCGCAGTCGCCAGATCTTAACGTAATAGAAAATGTATGGGCCAAACTCAAACGTGAAATTAGAAAACATGATCTAAGAAACACTTCTTCTTCTTTGGTGGCGTTACAGCCCATGAAGGACCAGAGCCAAGCTTCTATCAATCACCCATGTTGTGTGTGATTTATTTTTCACACAGGTGAAAGGGACCTACAGTTTTTAATGCCGATTCCGAACGGCGTGAGTCGAGAAGCTTTTTCACGGCAAGTTTACTACGGGGGGTTTTGCAAGTACCCCGCCGAGGAGGAACGTCGCGAAATAAACATTCGATGGCGTTGGTGTTATCGGGATCCGAACTCGCTCATCGTGCGCCAGAGTCCAACACTCTAACCACTGCGCCACGGCGCCCTCTAAGAATCACAACAGATCTAAAAAAGGCGCTTTTGGAGGAGTGGAATCAAATATCTGCAGAATACACAACAAAACTTGTGAAATCAATGCCGAAAAGATTGGAATCCGTGATTAAGCAGAAAGGATACTCTACAAATATTAAGAATACGCTCAGTAACAAAAACAAATGAATTGTCCTTTTTTAGGGTTCCGTACCCATAGGTAAAACGGAACCCTATTACTAAGACTTCGCTATCCGTCCGTCTGTGACCAGGCTGTATCTCATGAACCGTGATAGTTAGGGAGTTGAAATTTTCACAGATGATGTATTTCTGTTGCCGCTACCACGACAAATACTAAAAACAGAACAAAATGAATATTTAAGGGGGGCTCCCATACAACAGACATGATTTTCATCCAAAAAATCCCCTTGGTCATATACTGAACTAAGGTTAGTCGACAATATCCCACAACCAGTAGTAAACTTCCCAGTTTTGATCTCGTTTGTGTCTTTGATGAATTAATCCTAGCTGCAAACCTTTTTCCCATATTTCCCATTATTGTTATTCACCTTTTCACATCGTTGCTGTCAAGTAAGATAATTGATTTGAAATCAATGGACACTTGATGATCAACTATATCTCATTATGAAGATAGTACATACATAGTCTCTTTCATATTTATATATACAGAAATTATGGTTTGGCTTAACGTGAGCACCTGTCTTTTAAGACTTAATCTCACGGTGGGCCTACCCACAATCGGGACCAAGGCTGCATTGGTCTTTGCCCCAGGGTACGAATACCCTGGTACAATTGGTGAACATGCTTGGCGACATGTTCACCGCCCTTGATGGAGGCCGAGGTCTACCTAACACCTCTTGCATCTGACTTTTTAGACCGAAGTCTTGTCAGATACCATGCGTTCCCGCGATGTTGGGATAACCACAGCCAACACGATGCTCCCACAAGGGGGCCTACCTCAACCGACAGGACCGGAGCGAATTTCGGCTAATGAGTGTGCATTATTTGCTACTATCACCAACTTTGTATTGACGGCGTTAGTCAATTTTCATCATTGGCACAATGTGCCTCTTTTGCTGTATTTGTTTTAGCCAGTCAAACACTCACTCACCTAGTTCACTCCGGGGGCTTCCTGTTCCCGTGGTACTAATTATTTTTAAAGTGCCTTGGTTTTCACTCCGCAACTAAACCAAGTCACTTTCAGTCGAGCTTCCCCAAAAACTCAAGCCTGACAACTTACCTACCGTTCAACTGAGCGTGCCAGATTTCGCACGCTCGACTGGTCATTTTTGAATGGGCCCCCAGCCAGGCCCATATCCACCATGCACCACTTAGGTTCCTTGTACCACCAAGCACCACCAGATTAAGAAAACCCGAGGGAATTCTTTTAGATATCTAGGGATCAAGTCCCTTTTCTCCCACTATGAATCAGGCAACATTTGCTACCTGACCCATCCTCCGGATTTTAGTCGCCTCTTACGACAGTCATGCCTTACCACGGACGTATTCTAACCCCTCATCCGCAGGGGTATTTATATGTACAGATGGTACGGAACCCTTCGTGCGCGGTCCGACTCGCACTTGGCCGGTTTTTTATTTCGTTTTATTTTCTACTGTGCATCTCTTAAGCTGCGGCATTATTTTCTCATAGTTGATTAAAATAAATTGAAATCGTATTATTGTTTACTTATTTCGGGCAAGTTTTGGATACGTTTTCTTAACTTTTCTATTGAGACGTTAACTACATCATTTAAGCTGAGAGCCACTGTACGTACGTATCTGTTTTTTGTTCTCGCCATTACACAATGTCTGAGGTATGCTCCTCCTGTTCTTCAGCCGTCTTACTTCCTCATAAGTTTATTATAATTATTTTATTGTTGTTAGATATTTTCTATTTTATTATACAACACTTGAACTCTGTGTCTTGCATTTTGTTTTTATTCTAAGCATTTATTTCGCTGGCGATACTCCTCCATACTTATGATACCTGGCTATGAAAGCCAAGCTTAGGCACATGTTTTTACGATGTTTGTATCTACTACAGCATATAATATATATTGTATTTATATATGAATCTAATCGTCCATTGCAAAGAGAATTGTTGTTTATTTAAATCAAAAATATTCATTTCATCGTTGTTATTTTAAACAATTTGCATTTAATGTATCCAAAAAATTGAATCAAAACTTTATACGTATCCGCAGCTACCTACATGCATACATGAAACTGTATTTGTAAACATATTTAAGTGTAACGTACATACAATTTGTATATCTAATAGGACATCTAATAATTATTTTTAAAGTAAAAACGCTATCGTTGGATACGCCTTACACATAGGTCTATTGTAAGATTCTTTGCTGAAATAAATAAATAAATTTATCAATCAAACACTGTATACCGTTCTTCGTTGATTTCTTTTTGTTTTGGTTGCGCCAAGGGATGTATAATCGTTAAAAGGTAAAGGATTGTCCAAGTGAGGCCCAGGAGAGTGAACGTCAATTTAATATCAATACCAAGCTACCTTCGCTCTTAAGTCAAGTTGGCTGCAATGAAACAGCCATCTTGTCAGAGCGAAAGTGCCCCGGGCTCGTTCTAGAGCAGCAACTACATTTTTATCAAAATATAGGTGCTGATCCCTCCAGATCCCAAGCTATCTGACTAAACTTTTATTTGCTAGCGGATGCCTGTCCGATCCGATGGTTGCGATCTTTCGTCAGTGTTTTCTAGAAGCCCTAAACAAAGTCGCTCTGAATAAAATAGTCTCTGATTTCAGGAAGTTGATTTTCAACAGAGGCGTAGACGGCCTGTCCTGCTATTTAAATCGTAAAATATGGTCGGAGGAAAGCATGCCCGACGAATGGAATCTCAGCATCATTTGCCCGGTCCACAGGAACAGCGACCCATATAACTGTCCCAATTACAAGGAAATAAGTCTCCCTAACATTGCATACAAGATGAGGACGTCTTCGGTTCTAACGTCTAAGATGGCTAGGCCACATGGAGTGAATGGATATCACAGCTCCGGCCTGAAGAGTCTTTGAATCCAACCCCAAGGGACGACACAGCAGAGGACACAGTGCTAAGTAAGTAAGTAAGATGAAGTCACGCCTCATGATTTTTTTTTAAGGAACTCGCGCATGTTCAAGAGTTGTATATTCTCTTAAGATGTGTCATATCCACACAACCTGAACGGAGTGCAGTGGTTTGGGTCGTTGATGTTCGTTAACTCTCAGGGGTGGTTGTCCTAGATAGTAGATAGGACGAGAGCCGACCGAATTCCGCGTTGGTTATAGTCCGTACTAATTCGTTCAAGCACTTTTTAATATTGCATACGCAGAGGATGATGGTGCAGAGAAGGTCGAAGAGTGTGTAACCATGGTTCTAAACGAGTTAGCTTGGAAGGATTATCAAGGGTACTCCGAATCGTAGGCGCAACATTGGAATCATTGTGTTAGAGTTAGAGGGGGACTTCACAATAGTCCGATAGTAAAATGTTGCGACAAACTTAATTTGCTTGTTTTTGTTTAGAAATTCCCGGAACTTAATTGCCGCACATCATACTGAAAACAGTCGTCAGAAAATTTGAAACGCATTGCCACTCTCAGGAAAAATTCAGACTTACGAAACTCGGGCACGCTGCTTCCAGTTATCAAGACCAAGTTGTCTTACATCCGCAATTACTTGGTCTTTATACCGGAGGTTCGGTCTTCCTATTCTTCTCGAACCAGGAGGCGACTCTCTTAGCTGAAGCGTTGGTGTTCATGAGATCCGGCATAAGACTGGCAGTATAAGCGTTTTGTTAAGCATGACTTTGGTTCTTCGAACGAGGAGTTTTGACCCAAGTTGTTTAGACAAACCAAAGTAGCAGCGATTGCCAAGGGCGATCTTATGCCGGATCTCCACTGTGGTGTCGTTTGTGGAGTTTACGTTAGCCCCGAGGTAGACAAACTCCTTAACCCATTCGAAATTATAGCTGTCAATACCTATATTTTGTCCCAGGTGGTGAGCGAGGGATCGGTTTTCGCTTGACAGCAAGTATTTTGTCTTATCCTCGTTGACTTTAAGACTAACTCGTTACACCAGTTCTTCAATCGCCGTGGAAGCTTATACAACGTCACGCTGAGACCGCGCGATAATGTCAATATCATCCGCGTATCCTATAAGCTGGACAGACTTGTAGAAGATAATACCTTCCCTGTTGACGCCTGTCCGTCACACTATCTGCTCCAGTACTAAATTTAAGAAGTCGCACGACAGCGCATCTCCTTGCCGAAATCCGGTGCATGTTTCAGACGGTTCGGAGGTACCAGAACCGAACTGCGCGGTGGATCGTGTTTTTTTTTTTTTAGCGTGGCGCGACACATCCGGATCAGTTTTCCTGGAATCCCGAATTCGGCCATCGCATCATACAATTCTTTGCGATGAATGCTGTCGTATGCGTCTTTCAAATCGATAAAGAGATGGTGTGTATCGATTTGAAACTCGTTGGTCTTTTCCAGGATTTGTCGAAGTGTGCAAATTTGGTCTATAGTCGATTTGCCGACTGGTAGCTGCTGATTAGTGCGATGCCAAATGGTTTTAGACGTTCACATAATACGCTGGACAGGATCTTGTATGCGACATTGAGCAGGGATATACATCTATAGTTCCTTCAAAAGGTAATATCGCCTTTTTTCTGGACAAATAGAGATGATATTCCAGTCGCCGGGCATGCTTTCATCTTCCCATATTCTACAGATGATCTGGTGCTTGCTCCCTTTGAAAACATCGCCGCCAGCCTTGACGAGCTGTGATTGCAAGCCATTTTACCCTGCGGCCTTGTTGTTCTTCAGCTTTTGAATAGCTGTGCCGACTTCTTCGATGCTGGGTGTGAGAACTACTTTATCGGCTGGAGTTGGGATTTCCTCAGTCCCTACCACTCTCTCTTGGTCATACCCGTTAAGCAGCTGCTGAAAATGCTTCTTAAATACATCCACTATTACCTGCGGGTCGGTGACAAGATTACCCTCGAAATTTCGAAGAGCCTGGGTGCCTTTCTTGACGCCTCCTGCAAGGCTTTTAGCCTTCTAATAACAGGCCCGTATTTTATGTTTGTCCCTAGACTCCTCGATTTCTTTGAGCTGGGAGGCCGCGAAGATTATTTTCTTTAGTCGTAGCAGTTTTTCCTCCTCCCTTCTCCTGGCTCGGTACTTTTCTCACGCTGCCCTGGTTTTTCGATGCAGTGCCTTTTGATACGCCTCGTCGGTTGCTGCCTTTTTTTGTTCACACTCGCCATCATATCACGGGTTTCTTGTTGGGGGCTGGCGGCAATGCAGCTACATATTGTTGACATTTGTGCTCGACGTAGGTATACCGGAGAGCCTTTCGCTCAGTTGCTCCCTGTAGACTCTGGTAACCTCCAGTGTGCTCAGGCGTCCAACGTCGAACCTCTTCATGGTAGGCTGGTGCAGCATTCTGACATTGGACAGTCGAGCTCTGAATCCTGCTGCTACGAGGAAATGGTTAGAGTCGACGTTTGCCCCCTCGAATGTTTGCACATCAGAATGTTTGACGAGTGTCTGGGGTCAATGAGCACATGGTCGATTTGGTAAGAGATCGCCGGGTTGCTGTATAGAGTCACTTGCGGGGAAATCCTGTGCTACTTATCACCGCATTACGAGCTGTCGCAAAGTCCGTGAGTCAGAAGCCGTTATCTGTTGTTGTATCGTGAAGGCTGTGCTTTCCGCTAAAGGTGTTCTCCTTATCGATTTTGACATTGAAGGGGTCTTCAGTCTCTTTGCTAGGGGCGTGTGTACATATAAGGCTGATGCTGTAAAATCTGCCTTTGATGCGGATCACAGCCAGGCGATCCAGTATAGGCTTAAAGTCGATGATCTTCGACCTTAACCACTTTACCACGACAAATCCGCACCCCAACATATGCAATCTTTTGTGACAGCTCTATCCAATATGTTTCCTGCGTCGCGTGAGGATTCTTTCCAGTTTATGAGCAGCTTCAGGAGTGTACAGAGTTCTGACATTCCAGGAGCATACTCGCAAATCATGTTCCTTTTTCGCGCCATGTCGTCTTTGCGAATCCGCCCGTTTATCCGAGGCTTTTTGCTCATTCATAACTTGTTTTTTTTTTACATGGGCGGGTTGTTGGCCCGCCGCACAAACACCAGTCTGGTCGAGGTATTTTAGCGCCCTCTTGCCTAGGGCGATAGCTGCATACATTTGTTTACCTTTCAACGGTTGTTGTAGGGGCTATTCAGAGGGCGCCGCCAGGAGGCTATATATGAACTTGACCCGGGCATAGAAACAGGGATCTCTGCAGGTATATCGCCAGATTGAGAGCAATCAACAACTTTATCCTGTATGTCCGAGCCCATGTCCTCCACAAAACTTTATTCAAGGGTGTATCAAACCGGAAGTGTCAAATTGGGAAAGGCAATTTAGATTGGACCTTCCGCTCAAGTCTACCTGCCGCTACGTATCTAATTTATATATTTGAGGACTATATTATAAAAATGTCCATGATCAGGCCTAGATTCTGTAATATTTGTTACGAACTTTATGCAGGACCTATGGCATCTTTTTTTCTCAATCAATAGCGAGTTTTCTTTCAATACCAATTAGTCAAGGGTAAGTAAGGCTCCCTTAGGTGTCAGATCCCTTAAAGTTGGCTAGAATTCCTAACTTCCGTATTCCCTTTTATGAGCACTTCTCGGACATTTACTTAGGCAATCCCTTCTGATTGGTTTTTAGATCTATGGGCTTAAACGAAAATTCTACTTACCTTGGGCTAAGATAGTATCGATTATCTCATTGAGTATCTGCATCTACAGTCTTCAAGCAGGAATGACAATACAAAATTGGAACACAATCTTTAAACGAATTTTCAATCTTTTTTTTTTTTCAAAACCGTAAAATACAAACATATAGAAACTAAAACACGAAAGTCGCCCACGGGCTCACTACGTTGAGGCGCGTTTAAGTTCCCTGATGTTCATTACCAACTTGATGCCAAAGTGATAAAACAATTCAATCAAGCTCAAGGTGGATACGCCCAGAAAAAGTCCCAACAGACCGCCCATATTAGAAAGCAAGTCTGTGAAACTATAAATCTCATTCCGCTGTTTAGCTAAAAACTCATTTAATTTGAAATGAACATTGACGCGTGATAACTCTTCCCTGCTTTTCTTATCTTCAGCGTCTTCAAAAACTCCAGTAATTCGTTCCATATTTATAACGCCCTCCGAGGTCTCATAATCATAGGTTAAACTGAAGCAACCTGGTAGGCATTTGCACTCCTCCTCGCCGATTTTTTCGGGTGCAAACTCTTTAACCAGGTAATCCAATTCGGCCTTATCGTAGCAGGAGATCTTGTGCCAGTCACACACCTGCGTATGGAGAAGTCGTGGCATTGAAAACTGTACGCAGCCGCATCTGCGGAGTGTAAAATTTGCGAGACATTCCATCTCGCAATTGTTCTCCGAGTAGTGACGGAAGAATTGTAAGCGACGCTCGTGCGGTAAATAGCACTCACGCTGGAATGGATCATATTTCTCGACCTCTTTGACTGTCGATACATATTGGGGTTGGACAAGTACTAAGACATCTCTATCGTATGGAATGTGAATGAATCGTCTGTCCACATGTGGCACTTCATCGGGCGAATGAAGAATCATCTTGAATCCCTGTATTGGACCACGACACACATCATCGGCGTGTTCCAATCGACCCCTTAAGCCGAGGATTAGTCCTGTCCTTGGTCCAGAACCGATTATTCGCTCCGGGTAGGCATCAAAATTGTTTGGATCGTAGTATCCAGTGGTTATGTCCCATTCCAGCTTCCCCGGCCTCAATTGATTCTGATGCTCCTCTACAAACTGGGCATAGTGATAGGTGTTGGAACGAAACAATTCTGTATTGTTTAGCGAATTGAGAGTATAGCAGATGCCTTCTTCCGTGTAGATTTTCATGAACAACTGGTGGCAGTCGTTCGATCGTTTGAATGCGCAAAAAGCGAAAGTATCATTTAGCGAAATGGCAATTTCATCCAAGTGGTCAGTGATAAGAATCGGCTCCTCGTCGGGAAATTTTAAGCCATCGGCTAGATAATTGCCGCAGACTTGAAGCAAGGCTCGCATCTGCTTATACTCGTCGTCAGTCAACCAATTCGGCTTTTCGACTACTTCATTGGTGTGCCGATACTTGTTCAAGTGCTCATAGAATCGAGTAAAGTTTAGTGTTTCGGATTTAATGCTCTTTGCCTCGGTGCAGACAGTGATGGCTGGAAATGGTATCTCGAACACTTGAATATCATTATTGGCGAAACTCAGAACAACTGGAGATTCCTTCCACCGTATGTATTGCGTTCTGATCATAAAGCAACAGATTATGAGTGAGGTGATGAACACAGATAGCCAGATATATTTGTCCCATTTATTGCCTTCATGGAAGTATGACATGCCATGTATGGTAGAGTCCTTCGCATAGTCTTCATATGTTTTTCTAAATACATCTTTAAGATTGCGTGGTCTTGTGGGACGTCGTTTCACAGGCCTATGGTAGATTTGCAGTTTAAAAACTTTCCTTGATCGAGGTGTCCTGCTGGTCGAAACGGTTTCGAGTGATTCGTTGGATGTATCGACTTTGGATGGGGGTTCCTGAAAATTTCTTAGGGTGGGGCGCAAACCCCGTTCTATACGCAGGATACGTACAGGCTTCATTAAGCGAAATCCTTTATTGCCTCTTTTAAGAAAAACGTGACATTTATACTAGAAAAAAAACTTCGTAGGTAGGTTGATTTGATTCTAGTTTGAAAAAGAAGTGTTATAAATGATGAATAGGATTTTACCCTCGATGTTTCCATAGATTTAATTTCCAAGATTTTCTTTGCATCGCAGTCACTAACATCTCAAGCAGCTTACCAATAACAACAATCGACAGTCTCTGCTGATGTGAACTTGTCCTGAAAACAACCCCTGCTTCATCCTCTCTAGCTCAGAGATGGTGGAGGAGCGCAGTGTACTTAAAGTCCGCGAGAAAGTTAAAGTGATTGAGATGCGCCAAAAGGAAGGGGAGGAAAACCGTCTTCGTTTTCAACAACAACAGAAACAACAGAATCATCCACAACAGGAACAGCAGCAGTTAAAACATTTGGAGCAACAGCCGCGGCAGCTAAGACAGCAAAAACAGCAGCAAAAGCCGCAACAAGATCAATTGCAGCAACAGAAGCAGTAGTAAGAGCAGTAACCTCAACAGAAGCAAGAGTAACAAAGCAACCAACAACGTACTTCCTATGATAGGGTGCCATCGATTATGATCCACGTCAATGCTCTAAGACAGACTTTGAATTTATGTAAGTATGCCACTGGTGCAGGTATTTTTTAAATTAATTGTTTATGGGTAAAACGCTTTGCTACCCAGTGCTAGACAGTGGAACAGCATGAGCTGATCTTAACCCTTTTAAGAATTCAACTACTGAATTTTACTCCTTCATTAAAACCAAGAGGTTACAGACAATGCTCCTATAAGGCATAAACTCTCCCTGTGACCCCGAGGAGTTGCTCTTAGAGCTCAAAACGTTCGAGAGCGACGAGCTAAGTTCATATGAGTCATCACGCCCCGACCCAAACGGAAGAAGCAGAAACTAACCTTCTTCCATGATCAGCTCACATGCAACAACTGACTGAAGAATATTGGGACCATCAATTCCTTCAGATCCAAATGGCGTGTAATGGGAAAAATGATTATATCGCTGCCAACGTTACACCCGCGTATCGCCGAATTACAAAAAGGAATAATGTGACTTTTACAAAGACAAGGACGCAGACAAGCAGCTTTCGTGTACACTCCGTGGGAACCAAGGGCTCTCCGCAAACCTTTGGGGATGTCTTAGTTTTCTATAAATTAAATCAAATTTTGTCTGCCGAGACGTAACCAAATACGAGCCGTCATCCCCCACGCCCAAATAGCGGCAGGTCCGAGAAAGTCGGTATAATCACTCAAGGCTTTTCTCCCAAAGCCTCAGCTCGACTCTGCTCGCTATTTAAAGGCAAATCGGTCAGCTGATCTGCCAGCTTTTGCCGAGCTTAACGCCGGATCGAGCGAAAATACGAACGAATGGTCTACTAACTGTCTGTGAATTCGAATACTCATATATCAGTGACCGCTGCGAACTGAGTGTCGTGATCAAAATACTAGAAGAGCTCGCAGAAATGGTAGAGCACGTCCAAACCAAACCAATCGCCAATTTTCTGACGATAGAGTTCATTTCATCTGCGTTCACACAAAACGGCAGAGAAGATTTTGTAGGCGATGTTAAGGAGACTTATTCCTCTGTAGTTGGCGCGATCAGAGTGGTCTCCTTTCTTGTGGATCGGGCATACGATGCTGAGACTCCATTCCTCGGGCATGCTTTCCTCTGACCATATCATACAGATGAGCTGGTGCATGCTCCTAACCAGGTCATCCCCAGCTGCCCTGAAGAGCTCAGCAGAGAGTCCGTCTGCGCCAGCAGTTTTATTCGACTTGAGTTTCGATCTGGCAATCTTAACTTCGTCGAGGTCAGCGGGACGGAATCTTGTGCGCTCTTCGTCGATTAGAAATGGATCATTCTGCCTGACAGCGGCATATTGACTAACATCGCCCTTATACAGTCTGCAGAAGTGGTTTTTCCATATTCTCAGCAACGACTGCGATTCTACTACTAGGTGTCCCTTTTCAACCCTGCAGGCTTCCGTTCTGGCTTTATAACCTTGGTATGTATGCTTTATCTGTTGATAAAACTTTCGAACGTCACGCCTGCAGTAACACCTCTCCAAATCCTCCATCGCGCGCTTCTCGTGCTCTTTCTTCTTTCTTCTGACAAGCTGATGCTGCTCCCTTCTTATTAACTCGTAGAGCTTACGAGCTGGTCTTGTTCTTTTATGCAGCGAGGCCCTATATGCATCCTGCTTCGCTGTATGAATCCTTCTGCACTCGTCATCGAACCAGGTGTTTCTTCGTGGTGGAGCCTTGAAACCCAGAAAAGTAGACTCTTCTTAAGACTTAAATTTTTGTACAGACAGTTTACCGACAGACCTCAACTGTTTAACAGCTTCGTTCCCCTAGAGGCATTCCTCTATTTGGATCAGGGTGAGCTGATCCAGGACAGATTAATTAGTGGTGTTGTTCCACGGAACAGCCCTTCTTTTACGGTTCTAACATCGCACTATACGAGCCAAGAGCCTCAAGTTCAGTCGAGCGGTTTCATATAACATCATCGCTTTTGGTGGTTGAAACGGATTTTAATCTTGCCATTAAGGGAGTTTTCTAAAAACCGGAACAAGTGGAACTCAGGCGGAACAAAGTCCGGGCTATACAGTGGATGCATCGAAACTTCCCAACCAAATTCCGTCAATTAGTTTCTGAGACAACAAGGATGAGTGTGACCTGGCATTATAATCCTGGTCACTCTTTCTTGATTGCTTCATTCAAACGGTTGAGTTGTGTACAGCAGATGACCACAAACACAGCGAGCTGACGAACTGTCATTTTGTCGTATTATTAGCAGAAGCACTAATCCGCTGCGTTCTGATAGCTTAAGTGCCGCTTTTACTCAACCAGCATCAACATTTCAACGATTTTTCCAGTGACTGCATCTTTGACACCGATATTTCTAGAACGGAATCGAGCAAATCACTTTGGATTCGGCGTCCGCTCATAGAATTTTCAACGTACACTTCACAAATTTTTCGGCATGTTTTTGCAGGGTTAAGCAGGCAAAGCCATCGAAAAGTTCTAGTAATTTGTTCCCAAAAATGTTAATTCATCTGTGAGCAGCTTTATCAACGCCAATAAAAGTGAAATCAAATCATTGTGTCGTCCTCTTCACTGTCAGCATTGTCTCGCTAATACCAAACACGTGCCAAGTCGATGAACGGGATGGCCTTTAGCTCGCTCTTGCGGCTTGCGGCATGTATCTACTTTATCAATTCAAAACAGTGTCTTTGAAGCGGTCTTTTGAGTTTGTTGAATAACCAGAAGTCCCACGGTACTTCGTTTGGTGAATACTCCTACAGTGGTTGTGGGTCGAGTTCTTGGCAGCGTATTATCATGGTGCAAAAACTAAGGGTTGTCTCGATACAACCTCAACATCTTTAGGCATGCAAATGACGCATACCGCTCATATACTATTCTTTGTTGACGGTCTGGTCCGGCGGAAGGCACAACACCACGATGATCGAAGAAAACAGTCAACATGAACTTGATTTCTGAGCGACTTTGGCCCAGTTTTTTCGGTCTTGCCTTGCCTTTAGCACGCTATTCTCTTGATTGATCATTACAGCTCGATGGGAGCCTGAGCTTAGCTCCTCTCGTTCACTTGTTTTGTGTGGGATTTGTTTTTCACGCAGATGAATGGGACCTAGTATTTAATGCCGACTTCAAGGCAAGCATACTACGGGAAGTTTTGCCAATACTTCGCCAAAGAGGGACGTCGCGAAGTAAACATTTGATGGCGTTGGTGTTATCGGAAGCCAAACTCGCTCATCGTACGTCACAGCCAGGCACATTACCCATTGCGTCACAGTATTCCTCGTTGTATGCATTGCTCACTAAAACAGCGTCATCAGCGTTGGACAGGTCTCCAAGTTTTTGAGTCATCTTCCAGTTAATGACACATCTATTGTAGGATTAAAATACCATGTCCAGTGCTGTTATGAAAAGCACGGGAGAGAGCGCTGAGCCCTGTTTTACTGATATGGTCATGCAGTGCTCGACAGCATGAATCGAAATCTGACAACCTCGTATTGCGTTCCGGATTCTGGTCACGGATTTCTATCAGCATGTCCCTCTTATTCATAAAAAAGGAGACTCCTATAACTGCGCCAACTATAGGGGAATAAATCTCCTTAACATCGTGTATAAGATCTTTTCTGCTATGTTGTGTGAACGCCTGAAACCATTCAGCTAGAATGAGATCAGGTAGGAAAATCCACGATAGACCAAATATTCACGCTGCGACAGATCTTGGAGAAGACCCATCAATTTCACGTCGACATACACCATCTTTTTGTTGATTTTAAGACGCACATGAAAGTGTCTATAGGTATGAACTACATATGTATATCGAGCCTTGTCAGGTTTTGACATCCCTACCTAATTCGTCAGGTTGTGCAGGATGACAATCGAGAATTCTCGTTTGTCCTTTGAGGTCGTCAAGGTGGTAACCGAGACCTTCGATGTCAAAAAAGATTCAGACAGGGCGACGTACTGTCATGTGTTTTTTTTTTTTTTTTTTTTTCAACATCATCTACGAAAAGATCGCGAAGGATTCACTGGCCAATACAAGAGGCGCGATCTACTTCAAGTCTGCACAATTGCCCGCATACGCTGATGACATTTTCGTGATTGGGAGAACGCAGCAAGATGTCCATGAAGCTTTTATGAGCATTGAAGCAGAAGGGGCTAAAGTGAGTCTGAAGGTAAACGAAGGCAAAACCAAATGCATGTATGCTGTCGTCAAAGAAAAACGTACAACACCGATGTCTTAGCCAGAACGTCACTATTGGCAGCTATAACTTTGATGTAGTCAAGGATTTCGTCTACCTTGGCTCACTGGTAACAAGCGGCAACGACAACAGCGCTGAGATTAGATGCAGAACAACTCTTACTCTTGTTCCTTCGGGCTCAAGAGACAATTGAGTAGTAGAGCCGTCTCTCGGAAAACTAAGGTGACCCTCTATAAAACTTTAATCATCCCGGTCCTCCTCTACGGTGCAGAGGCTTGGAAAAAGTGGCCCTTGGTCGTTTCGAGAGGGAAATTCTGCGTACAATCTTCGGTCCCGTTTGAGTTGGCGGAGAATGAAGAAGAAAGTTCAGCCACTAACTCTACGGTCTTTAAGTAGTACGACGTCTACGGATCCAACGTCTAAGATGGCTGGACAGCACAGCTCCGGCCCGAAGAGGCCAACCTGGAAGGACGGCCGCATCTATGGCGCACACAGGTAGGAAGGGACTTTAATCAACTGGGCGTGCGACACTGGAAACAGCTTGCAAAAGATCGTGCTAGCTGGAAAGGCTTGTTGGTTAAGGCCCAGATTCACCCCAAGCTTTAGCGCCACCTAAGTAAGTATGTCCTTCTTATTCTAGGGCTTTCCTGAAAGCCAGTAGATGGCGTGTGTTATTGTGTCAGCTTACGGAAACTGGCGGAAAGAATTTCCGGTATAAGTTTGTGTGTGGGTGCTTTTTTCTTTTTCGTTTAAGCACCAAAGTCCTTCTAACGCCGCACTTGGATGTTTTTACCGATTTGTGACAGTTTCGCGAGCTTGCGTGGTGGCACTATGACTTAGTTTCAGTAACAGCTAAACGCCGAATCACTCCTTATCCGGGGAACGCAAACTCCCTAGCTCTCTTTTTAGAAAGTACTCCTTATCAGTAAGAGTAATGGAAGCAGACGCGTCGGTCAAATGCGTTGGTGAGCCAGTGATCCTTTGTGGCTTTGATAGGTGAAGACGCTACTGACCCAATCGGTAGCATTTTCTGCCACCATGCAACTCATGCCCAGGCTGACATACAGGTACTTAACTCTATTAACAGTATATCTAAAACTGTCACTCTTGGATCCTGGGAAATAATATCTAAGATGAGCTTGCCTAAATGTTCCAAGTCTTCGGTCACATCTACCATTAAGGACTGAACACCTTATGCACATCATTTTAGGTAGAAAATTAAGCACATTCTCCAGCTTGGTCTTAAGGTCACGATTCAGTAAACTCTAAGTTTCTTAGAAACAAATTTCACTCGATTCAAACCCAACGTTCTAGCTCTAATAAGAATTTCTTTCATCTATTTGCTTAAGTTACACTTTGTAAACCTTTGTTACAGAGATAAGATAGTTTTTTAGCTATTTTCTTTAATTGTTTATTTGTAGTCCCTCAAATACATGGTATTTCATCAAAGTCTTATCTCAAAGGTTTCAATTGCACGTTCAAGGCTGTGATGTTGGTTGTAATGTCAAGGCGAAGTATGATAAAAACTATAAACATCATTAAGTACTATTTATCTATGAACTTTTTTACAAGACTTACATAATTCTTTATCATTGGTGTCAGTGGGGTATCGCATTGTAAAGGGCTTCTTCCGGTGGAAGAATGGCTACATCTGCACACCCTTTGAACTGCTCCTGTGGTCCGCAACCAAGTCCACCCGTCCCATCTGCACAAATTCCCCATGAATTTCCTATAGTATAGCAGCTTTCTTCAATATTAACCGAGATAAAGACAGCAAGAAAGCTTACCAGTCATGTAAGTCCATCTCAAAACACAATGGTTACAAATGACATCCGAGGGGATAACAACTGTGGTGTTGTAGATCCCATTTCTAAACGATGGCAAATGGTATTCAAAGCCTCCTTCTCGTAAGAGCAGTGGTTCTTCGTTAAAACATTCCTCAGACTCTGTTTGGTCGTCTATGTTGCACAAGTGGAAGAGGAAATAGCCCTTGTGATTGGTCGTTACCTTCACACTTATTTGGACGCTCTCGCCGGCTGTGTAGTTTCGGACAATAACTCCTCTTCCATAGTATCCACCGTGTTCATGAGGTCGAGGTGCCTTCTCACCGTAGCTATCCCCGCAAAGCCCGCATTTTCCACCATAAACCGACCATTGAGTCTAAGAGGAAATACAACTATACCTTGAGCGAATCCCCACCAATGGCTCTGTTTCGAACGCTGTACTCACATAAAAACCTCCACAGAATCCCGCATTGTCGTTGTAATCCTTCGGAGCGGTTGGATCGAATCTCCATAGTGATGCTCGATTCGGTGGTTCTAGCATCATCCCGTGACTATCTACGCCTGTCAGGTATCCAGAAACAAGATATATCACTACACCGCAAAGCGTTAGATAGGACTTTTTATCGAGCATGATTCGGAGAAGCAATCACCGGCAAGAATACAATATGAGCATTCCTGGTCCGATTGCTTGGCATTTATAGGCGATCTAGACCAGCTGGAGCAAGTGTCTCTATCTTATCGTCAAGTGTGATGGATTGTTTAATCAGATACGAGTTGGTAGACGAGTTTCTTATCCCTCTCTGCACTCTCCCTGAGTATTTGGACTGGGGGTAGTGGGTGTTTTCCATCCAATTGGCATTTAGCCCATTGTCTGCTGTCATTTATATGAAATATCTAGCTACTTGAGATTCTATTGAACTTCCTTCGAGCACTTGGCATACTTTTAGGAATCGGTACGATTTGTAAGGCAGCCTGTCTAAGCCCATTACATGGATAGCATACTGTGGTAGTAAGGTGGAGCTAGAAAATATTAGGCACATGTCACCGATAGCTTAATATTTATGCAAAACCCCGCGTTATTTGTGCTCGTGACAGTGTTCTTTGGTGCTAAATGGTTTTCGTGAACATTTTATCTATTTTATAAGCCTGCAAGCCCCTAACAATCTTGGGAAGCATTCAGCTTCTTTGAGTAGTTTGCTCTTTTTAAATGATAACAAAGAGCGAGGTGCATCATTGGTATCAACATTTCTGGAACGGAATCAAGTTAGGCACTTGGCTTTAACATTAATTTATAGTAAAAAAACCGGGCAAGTTTGAGTCGGACTCGCGCACATAGGGTCCCGTGCCATTATCTATAACAAGACAATAGCGCACAAATCGGTCTCAAGTAGAGCAACGTGGACGCCTTACTAAGAATTTTTATTTTTTGTTTTTTATGCCGCGGGCGGCATAAATTGAAAAATGAATATCTCCTAAGATATTGGTCGTAGAATGCTCATTGTGGGCTTATTTTTTTCATTAAATATTCATCTACAAACCGATTCAACAAAACTTAACATTACTTACTTACTTACTTATCACTGGATGGACTTGTAAAAGATAGTGCCTTCCCTGTTGACGCCTGCCCTTCTCACTATCTGCTCCAGCACCAGGTTGAAGAAGTCACATGACAGCGCAACTCCTTGCCGAAATCCGGTGCATGTATCGAATGGTTCCGAGGTCCTAGAACCGAGTTGCACTGTGCATCGCGTGTTTTTTAGCGTGGTGCGACACAACTGGATCAGTTTTACCGGGATCCCGAATTCGGCCATCGCCCCAAACAGTTCTTCACGATGAATGCTGTCGTATGCGGCTTTGAAATCGATGAAAAGATGGTGTGTATCGATTCGAAACTCGATGGTCTTTTCCAGGATTTGTCGAAGTGTGAAAATTTGGTCTATAGTTGATTTGCCGGGCCGGAAGCCGCACTGGTAGCTGCCGATTAGTGCGGTGCAAAATGGTTTTAGACGTTAACACAATACGCTGGACAGGATCTTGTATGCAACATTGAGCAGGGATATACCTCTATAGTTCTTGCAAGAGGTAGGATCGCCTTTTTGTGGATGGGGCATATAGAGCTGGTATTCCAGTCGTCGGGCATGCTTTCATCTTCCCAAATTCAGCAGATGATCTGGTGCATGCTCCCTACCAGAACATCGCCGCCAGCCTTGAAGAGCTCTGATGGCAAGCCATCTGAACCTGCGGCCTTGTTGTTCTTCAGCTTCTGAATAGCTGTGCCGACTTCTTCGATGCTGGGTGGGAGGACTACTTCAGCGGCTGGAGTTGTGATTTCCTCGGTCCCTACCACTCTCTCTTGGTCATGCTCGTTAAGCAGCTGCTGGAAGTGCTGCTTAAATACATCCACTATTCCCTGCGGGTCGGTGACAAGATTACCCTCGCAGTTTCGAAGAGCCTGGGTGCCCTTTTTGAAGCCTCCTGCAAGGCCTTTGGCTTTCTTGTAAAAGGCCCGTATTTTATGTTTATCCCTAGACTCCTCGATATTCATGAGCTGGGAGGCTGCGAAGATTCTTTTCTTTCGTCGCAGTAGTTTTTTCTCCTCCCTTCTTCTGGCTCGGTACTCTTCTTGCGCTGCCCTGGTTTTCCTCTGCAGCGCCTTTTGGTACGCCTCGTCGGCTGCTGCCTTTTTCTGCTCACACTCGCCATCATACCACGGGCTTCTTTTCGGGGGTGGTAGGTATCTTAAGGTGGTTTCGGCTACTTCCTGAATGGCTGAGCGGCAATGCAGCCACATATTATTGGCATTTGTGTTCGACGTAGGCATACCGTAGAGTCTTTCGCTCAGCTGCTCCCTGTAGACTCTGGCTACCTCCGGTGTGCTCAGGCGCCCAATGTCGAACCTCCTCCTGATGGGCTGGTGCAGCTTTCTAACATTGGACAGTCGAGCTCTGAATCTTGCTGCTACGAGGAAGTGGTCAGAGTCGACATTTGCCCCTCTGAATGTTCGCACATCCAGGATGTTTGGCGAGTGCCTTGCGTCAATGAGCACATGGTCGATTTGGTTGGCGGTTCGACCGTCCGGAGATCGCCAGGTTGCTGTGCGGATTCGCTTGCGAGGGAATCTTGTGCTACTTATCACCGCATTACGAGCTGTCGCAAAGTCAGCGAGTCGGAAGCCGTTATCTGTTGTTGTATCGTGGAGGCTGTGCTTTCCGATCACTCCGCCAAGGGTGTTTTCCTTACCGATTTTGGCGTTGAAGTCCCCGCGTACGATTTTTACATCGTACTCCGGACAAGCTCCGTAGGCGTTGTGCAGGAGGTCATAGAAGTCCTCCTTGATAGGGTCTTCAGCCTCGTCGGTAGGGGCGTGTGCACATATAAGGCTGATTTTATAAAATTTGCCTCTGATGCGGATCACAGCCAGGCGATCACTTATAGGTTTAAAATCGATGACCTTCGACCTTAACCGCTTTCCCACGACAAATCCGCATCCCAGTAAGTGCAACCTTTTGTGACAGCTGTAATAAATGTCGCAATTTTTCTTCCTAATCATACCGTTTCCTATCCAGCGTATTTCCCGGACCGCAGTAATATCCGCCTTGTACTGCGTGAGGAATCCTTCTAGTTTATGAGCAGCTCCGGGAGTGTACACTCCCGTACAGGGTTCTGACATTCCAGGAGTATACTCACAAATCGTGTTCCTTTTTCGTGCGTTTTCGTCGTTGAGTATCCGTCCGTGTATCCGAGGCATCTTGCTCATTCATAACTTTTAGGTTTTTTACGTGGGCGGATTGATAGCCCGCCGCACAATGGTAAATTTCGTCTATTTTCTTGAATAACTAGGAAACTATTTATTCTAAAATTACAAAAAAAATGCATTTAAGATCGTATCAATAAGACCTTCCATTTGATATATCACACGATGCAGTTTTTTTTTATTTTCCACCTTCCCCCAAAAATGACCTCCCATTTACAGATTTGATCTATTCACGTCACACCTCTGCCTTTGGGTCACAGAAATTGATATGTGTGCCAAATTTCAACTTAATCGGCCCAGTAGATTCGGAGATAATTGACTGTGAGCGACGGACAGACGGAAGCACGAGTGATCCTATAAGGGTTCCGTTTTTTTTCGGACGCACGGAACCCTAAAAGTCAATCACATCGCGTATTTCTTTGTACTCAAATCAGAAGATGATTTCTATCAGGGCTTGAAACCTATTTCAGGAACAGAAGCTTTAAAGATACTTTAAGTAAAAAAGGGACCTTAAGCTAATATGTCAAATCTGGTGTAAGCCCCTGTTCCTGCAAGGTGTCGTCCTCTCTTTAGTGCGTGGTGGTCGACTCTCTGCTCGATGCTCTCAATGCCTCTGGTATCTATGCACAGGACTATGCGGATGTTGTCGCCATTCTCTCCGTCGGCTCATGTTTAGCGGTTGTCTGTCTCAAAGCTCAGGCGGCGCTAAATGTGATCCATGACTGGTGCACGAGAAAAGGGCTGTCGGTTAATCCTCTTAAGACTGATGTCGTTCTCTTCACGAGAACTGGCATGACTCAACTGGTATTTCCATTCCGATATCTAAGATCATCTTAGCAATCTTCCTTGGTCAAAGTATGTTGAGTCAAAAACCATAAAAGCGCCGTCAATTTTTTGGCAATGCAAAGGTGCCTTTGGCAAAACACGCGGCTTATTACCGGTAAATATCTTTTGGATCTACGCGGCAATGACAAGACCGGTAATTTCATATGCATCGGTTGTCTGGTGGAACAGGCTAATACGCAAACATATCGAAGTCTCTATCACCAAACTCCAAAGAGCGGTTTGTTTTAGCTGTACGGGGCTTTTCCCCAGGACATCTGGCGCTACTCTAGATGTTAACCTTCTGCCAATTAATATATGCATTTATCGGATGGTGCGCACCAAAAGCCAGGTCTCGCCTCAAGAGAAATGGTTTTTGGCACAACTCGTATGGGAATGACAGTACGCTTGCGCGATAAATATCATACGACGCAAAGACACCTGTCATCCTATTGCGCTATAATTTCGCAGTCGAATTTCCAAGGCCAGAAACGGAACCTGAAAAGGATTGTCTTCGCATTTTCACAGATGGCTGGGGTTCGGCGCTGGGGTTTTCTTGGAACGCGAGAACATCCGACTATACTTTTCGTTAGAAAAATATGCGTCTGTCAATCAGAGATATACGCAATCCTAATAGCCATGCACCATGCGCCATGCGCCGAGAAATGTTATCGCGAAATAAACATTCAATTGCGCTGGTGTTATTGGGATCCAAACTTGCTTATCGTGCGTCAGAGCCCAACACAATAACCACGGACCCACACTGCTCTAAATAAACCGAGTTAACCTGCCACATTAACCTTACCTAACCTAACCAATGCTTAGGTTAGGCAGTGAAAACGTCCGAAATCCAAAACTTTGGGTGGCCCCATTAAATAAAATGAAAGACTCAAGGAACTCGTAATTAAGAAAGGCTTATTCTCTGCCTTTCTAAAGGTGTCAAACCATCGGGGGTGGCCGTGGTGCAGTGGTTAACATCATCGACCGCCAAGCGGAAGGTCTATAGTTCAAGTTCGCTTCGTAGCCAAGAAAATGTAATTCGGACAAAAAGTATGCAACGCAGCTGTGAATAGAAAGCGACCAGACGTACTGCTGCAGGCATAACACTCACAGTATATGATCAACTGAAATTCATCCGCTGCGTATGCAATATTAAAGTGCTCGTACGAATTATTATGGGCTATAACCAACGCGGAATTTGGTCGGCTCTCGTCCTATCTAGGACAACCACCCCTGAGAGTAGTGAATGCACATCAACGACCCAAACCACTGCACTCCGTTCAGGTTGTGTGTGTGTAACAACACATCATAAGAGAATATAAAAAAAAAAAACTCTTGAACCTGCGCGAGTCTCTAAAAAAAAAAAAAAAAATCTGTACCCAAAAAAAACCCAATTCGTACCAAACCTTACTGTTGTCTCCAATAGGGACTTCCGAACTTTGACAGTTGTTAGCGGCCTTATTGTTGAAGCTACATCTGTCAAATTTGCTCAAAACATCACCGCTGTCCGTGAAAGTGTGCAGAAGAATCCGAGACAGTCGGTTTCGCGTCACTCAGAAGAACTCGGCCTTTCGCATACCACAACTTGGCGAATTATGCGTCGTGACTTGAGCCTGCACCCCTTACAAAATTCAACTGGCCCAGGAGTGGAAGGTAAACGACCATAAATAACGATGTGTGTTCGCTGAATTGGCTCCGGAGGGTGCCATGACATAACGCCAAGTGACAAATGGCCAAATTCCAATCTCAGTGACATAAGACCAAATTAAAAATTTGGCCTTATGTCGCCTTTGCAGCTTTATGTCACTTTCCTATGTTTATCTGATTTTGCTTACCTGATTAATATATACTGCTACAAGGAGAACAAACAGCGCCTATTCGAGTGCGGATTCGTTATTCGAGGAAGTACTTACTTACTTATCAGGCCTGCGATCCATGGAGGATCTGAGCCTGAGCTATAGCTGCCTTCCATCCTTGACGGTCCAGTTGTCAAGACCAAGATGTCTTACGTCCGCGATTACTTGGTCTTTATACCGGAGGTTCGGTCTTCCTCTTCTTCTCGAACCAGGAGGCTCGGAGTCGAAGACCCTCTTAGCTGGAGCGTTGATGTCCATGCGCTCGATGTGGCCGAGCCAGTGTAGTCGACGGATCCTTGCCTTCCGGACTACATCCACATCTTGGTACAGCTCGTAGAGTTCGCGGTTGTGTTTTCTTCTCCATTCACCTTCCTCACAGACAGCACCAAATATCCGGCGCAGAATTTTTCTTTCGAAAGAACCCAAAATCAGCTCCGCTGTCCTGCTTATCGTCCAGCTTTCGGCTCCGTAATGCAAGACTGGCAGAATGAGCGTTTTGTAGAGCATGACTTTGGTCTTTCGAGTGAGGAGTTTCGACCCCAGTTGTTTGGACAAGCCGAAGTAGCAGCGGTTGCCAAGGGCGATTCTACGCCGGATCTCCACTGTGGTGTCATTTGTGGAATTTACGTTTGCCCCGAGGTAGACAAACTCCTTAACTACCTCGAAATTGTAGCTGTCAATTGTTATGTTTTGTCCCAGGTGGTGAGCGACGGATTGGTTTTTGCTTGACAGCATGTATTTCGTCTTGTCCTCATTGATCTTAAGACCAATTCGTTTCGCCTGTTCTTCAATCGCCGTGAATGCTTCCACAATGCCACGGCGAGAACACGCGATGATGTCGATATCATCCGCGTATCCTAGCAGCTGGATGGACTTGTAAAAGATAGTGCCTTCCCTGTTGACGCCTGCCCGTCGCACTATCTGCTCCAGCACCAGGTTGAAGAAGTCACATGACAGCGCATCTCCTTGCCGAAATCCGGTGCATGTTTCGAATGGTTCCGAGGTCCTAGAACCGAGTTGCACGGTGCATCGCGTGTTTTTTAGCGTGGCGCGACACAACTGGATCAGTTTTACCGGGATCCCGAATTCGGCCATCGCCCCAAACAGTGCTTCACGATGAATGCTGTCGTATGCGGCTTTGAAATCGATGAAAAGATGGTGTGTATCGATTTGAAACTCGTTGGTCTTTTCCAGGATTTGTCGAAGTGTGAAAATTTGGTCTATAGTTGATTTGCCGGGCCGGAAGCCGCACTGGTAGCTGCCGATTAGTGCGGTGCAAAATGGTTTTAGACGTTCACACAATACGCTGGACAGGATCTTGTATGCGACATCGAGCAGGGATATACCTCTATAGTTCTTGCAAGAGGTAGGATCGCCTTTTTTGTGGATGGGGCATATAGAGCTGGTATTCCAGTCGTCGGGCATGCTCTCATCTTCCCAAATTCTGCAGATGATCTGGTGCATGCTCCCTACCAGAACATCGCCGCCAGCCTTGAAGAGCTCTGATGGCAAGCCATCTGAGCCTGCGGCCTTGTTGTTCTTCAGCTTCTGAATAGCTGTGCCGACTTCTTCTATGCTGGGTGGGAGGACTACTTCAGCGGCTGGAGTTGGGATTTCCTCGGTCCCTACCACTCTCTCTTGGTCATGCTCGTTAAGCAGCTGCTGGAAGTGCTGCTTAAATACATCCACTATTCCCTGCGGGTCGGTGACAAGATTACCCTCGCAGTTTCGAAGAGCCAGGGTGCCCTTTTTGAAGCCTCCTGCAAGGCCTTTGGCTTTCTTGTAAAAGGCTCGTATTTTATGTTTATCCCTAGACTCCTCGATATCCTTGAGCTGGGAGGCTGCGAAGATTCTTTTCTTTTGTCGCAGTAGTTTCTTCTCCTCCCTTCTTCTGGCTCGGTACTCTTCTCGCGCTGCCCTGGTTTTCCTCTGCAGCGCCTTTTGGTACGCCTCGTCGGTTGCTGCCTTTTTCTGCTCACACTCGCCATCATACCACGGGTTTCTTGTCGGGGGTGGTAGGTATCCTAAGGTGGTTTCGGCTACTTCCTGAATGGCTGAGCGGCAATGCAGCCACATATTATTGGCATTTGTGTTCGACGTAGGCATACCGTAGAGTCTTTCGCTCAGCTGCTCCCTGTAGACTCTGGCAACCTCCGGTGTGCTCAGGCGCCCAATGTCAAACCTCCTCCTGATGGGCTGGTGCAGCTTTCTGACATTGGACAGTCGAGCTCTGAATCTTGCTGCTACGAGGAAGTGGTCAGAGTCGACATTTGCCCCTCTGAATGTTCGCACATCCAGGATGTTTGACGCGTGCCTTGCGTCAATGAGCACATGGTCGATTTGGTTGGTGGTTCGACCGTCCGGAGATCGCCAGGTTGCTGTGTGGATTCGCTTGCGAGGGAATCTTGTGCTACTTATCACCGCATTACGAGCTGTCGCAAAGTCAGCGAGTCGGAAGCCGTTATCTGTTGTTGTATCGTGGAGGCTGTGCTTTCCGATCACTCCGCCAAGGGTGTTTTCCTTTCCGATTTTGGCATTGAAGTCCCCGAGCACGATTTTTACATCGTACTCCGGACAAGCTCCGTAGGCGTTGTCCAGGAGGTCATAGAAGTCCTCCTTGATAGGGTCTTCAGCCTCGTCGGTAGGGGCGTGTGCACATATAAGGCTGATGTTATAGAATCTGCCTCTGATGCGGATCACAGCCAGGCGATCGCGATCGAGGAAGACTCCAACAAAAAGTCTTAAGCGAACGCCTCATAACAATCCGCATCATTAGTTTAGCATGCGTCACTGTTTGGTATGGATTTTGGGCTAGCCATCAGCTATAAGTCGATAATATTACCGATCTCTTTTGGTCTGAGTTAAATAATATGGACACCAGCGACATGTGGTTTCAACAGGACGGCACTACGTGCCATACAGCGCACGCCACATTGCAAATTCTGCACGAGCGATTCGAGGGCTGATCTGGCCACCAAAATCATGCGATTTGACCCCCTTAGACTATTCCTTTTGGGATTTTCTGAAGTGGCAGATTTATGTGAATAAGCCACAAACCACAGCCACCCTCTAAGTCAACATAACCCATGTCATCGGAAAAATTGGACATTTCAGTTGCGCGCCACCCAGAGAAGCTGCGGCAGACATTAGAACAATGTTATATTCCTTACACACACTTTGTTTTATTTAAATTTAAAGACAGAAAGCAGTTAATGAAATACCCTTCATGAATGCATCTAAACCTTCCATTGAACTGAAGTATCCGGATGTTTTCCTAGTGCATCGATAAGAATCGCATACGCAAGAAAAAATACACTTAACAAGCGCAAATTTAAAAGCGGGAAAAACAAAATTTCCCTTCGATAAAATTCGTAACGATTTCATTGAACCTTGACAATGTAAATATCGATACTACTTATCGCTACCAAGATACTATGCGAGCAACTGTTCACTTCAGGTACGTGTCTCCTTCCTACTTAGCTCTGCTTGTTTCTTTTAAGACTTGGTTGTTGCCCTTGCAGATAATGCCATCGTGAGGTATGAGGCTAACAGAAGTATATACTACATAATGGTTTGAAAATTTGTTAGTCAGTCATTTGAATTGTATCCCATACCACAGCTATCGGGTTGCAACTATCTTATCTTATTTGTACGGTAGCTATTCACGGTTAGCGTATCTCTAACTTGAAATTATACGACTGATGTTTGTGATTGGTCATTTCTGCTTTAGCAATCTACTTAACTTAATTAGTAACATAATAGCAGGTACCTCAGCTCCGACGCTGATGACGCTAGCGTTACCGTAGTGGACGTAGGTTAGGTTAGGTTAGGTTGACGTGGTAGGCGTAAGCCACACTTAGGCCGAAACCGGCCAATTGTGATACCACCTGGATCAGGTTACCCTGATCCGCTACCTGAGAACCAACCGGTGCTTCTAATAAAGCGGTGGAGTTGAGGTATTTTTTGGTTTGCTAGCTCACTCAGATTGTAGAAGAAGGGCGCGCCGAGGTAAATCCTCCTGCGATTCGCAAAAGAGGGACATGAGCAGAGGAGGCAGAGGCATGCAGCCGCGACAGAAGTCATTGTAGGGTAGCCCTAGTCTGGCGGCGTGTTTTCCAATGGTGCAGTGACCTGTAATGACACCCACTAGAGTGCTTAAGGTTGCCCTTTTGGTTGCCACCAGGTCCCTGGTTCGTCCTAAGCTTAACTTAGGCCACAATTGTTTGGTGATAAAGCTGATATTGCTCTCATTCCATTGGAGATTGGTCTCCTCTATGGTTTGAAGCTTTATCATGTGCTTTACCGTACTTATTGGTGTTTCTAGGTACCCGAGGGTAGGTAGGCTGAGTGTGCTTGCCCCTAACTTTGCAAGTTCGACGGCCGCGCAGTTTCCTGGAATATCCCTATGCCCGGGAACCCACAGTATTTTAATGTTGAACTGATCAGCCATCTCATCTAGAGATAGGCGACAGTTAATGGATGTTTGGCTATCCGTGCAAATGATAATATCCTTTGTGGATATTACATTGATCCTGAGCCATGCCAGGGCCTCCGTTATCGCAGTTATTTCTGCCTGAAACACGCTACAGTAATTTGGGAGTCTAAATTATAGGTTGAGGCTAAGTTCCTTGGAGTAGACCCCACTGCCTACACCCGACTCCATCTTAGAGCCATCGGTATAGAGGGAGATCGACTCCTTTGGTATGACTTTCCCCTCAGCCCATTCCTCCCTGGATGAAAAGACAACTTCGAAGTTCCTGGTGAACACATTCTGCGGGTTGATGTAGTCAGTGTCCATGGATACTTTGAAGTGTTTTAGAATAGAGGTGTGGCCTTTTTGAGATGTGGGCCATTTTCTTATGCTCCTCATCCTTAGGGCCGCGCATGCAGCAACTTGCTTGCTGAAAAGGCTTAATGGTGGAAGATGTAGTAGAACATTTAAGGCCTCCGTGGGGGTTGATCTGATCGCTCCGCTTATATATAAGCTGGCCGATCTTTGTACCTTCCCCAGAAGGTTTCGATTGACTGGTTTGTCCAGAGCAGTCCACCAGACTACGACGCCATACAGGAGGATAGGCCTTATGACTGCTGTGTAAAGCCAGTACATAATGCTTGGTTGGAGACCCCACCTCCTGCCCACTACTTCCTTACAGATGTAGAGGGCAACAGTTGCTTTCTTGACCCGATCAAGAATGTTGGGTTTCCAACTCAGCCTCCTGTCAAGGACTAGGCCTAGGTATTTATCCTGCTCTTTGATTGTTACTCGGGCTCCACCCAGCCTCGGTGGGTTGAGGGGCGGAATTTTATATTTGTTAGTGAACAGTGCTAGATCGGTCTTCTTTGGGTTCACCCCAAGTCCACAGTACCGTGTCCAGGTTTCTACTGTATGTAGTGCACTCTGCACAAGGTCGCATAGAGTGCTGGGAAATTTTCCTGTGACGGCAATAGCAATGTCATCCGCATAGGCGATCACAGCGTACCCTTCCTGCTCCAGCAACAGCAGTAGTTCGTTAACCACCACGTTCCAGAGGAGAGGGGAGAGTACTCCACCCTGTGGTGTACCTTTGCTGACCATTCTGGTTGAGACGGCACCAGCGAAGTTGGCTTTGACAACTCTTTGCATTAGCAGCTGTCGTACCAGTTCTATCACTGATCCCGTAACACCCAGATCAGACAGCGCCTTGATGACGGCCCATGGTTCAACATTGTTAAAGGCGCCCTCAATGTCGAGAAAGGCGACTAGAGTATATTCCTTGCGTTCTAGTGACCTTTCTATCTTACTGACCAGTGAGTGGAGTGCTGTTTCCACCGATTTGCCTTTGTTATAGGCATGTTGGTTATCCGACAGCCTTCCTGAGATGCAGCTGTACCGGATGTGTACGTCTAAAATCTTCTCCAGAGTTTTTAATAGAAAAGAAGTGGGACTAATAGGCCTTAGGTCATTTACATACGTGTGGCTACCTTCCACTTGCTAGGGATGTAGGAAAGGGAGAGGCAACTTTTGTATATAACCACAAGCCAGGGGGGGATGATATCTGCTACCTGCTGGAGTTCAGCTGGTATGATCCCATCCGGTCCCGGAGACTTGTAGGCTTCAAAGCTCTTTATGGCCCAAAGGACGTTGTTGTAGTTGACCAGCTCAGGAGCACGCTCGAGGGAGGGTGTCGTTGGTTGATTGACCCGAGGAGGTGTCATATTCGAGTCACTACTGCCTGGGAAGTGTGAGCTTAGGAGAAGTTCCAGGGCTTCCTCTCTGGAGGTTGTCCAGGAGCCGTCATTACGCATCAGGTGGCTTGGATTATACGGAACCGAGGCCAGAATCTTCCTTATTCTTGAGGCCTCGGAAACCGCCCTTATATTATCGCAGTAGTCCCTCCAGGATTTCCTGATCGCTGCTTTAAGAGACTTTAGTGCCTCCTTGTAGAGGTCCCAATCCTCTTGCAAGCGGGTTTATTTAGCTTTGTTGAAGAGCTTTCTGCTCTCTTTCCTTAGGGAGACTATCTCTTTGTTCCACAGGGGGGTTTGGGTTTGCCTCTGGGTGGCTAACTGCACAATATTGAGACAGTGCTCTATTGAGGGTTTCTGTCAGCTCATTTACTAAGCTGTCTAATTCCGCTGAGTTTAGCGGATAGGTGGGTGTCTTGTCCCTAGGTGGGGTTCAACATAGGTTCTATATTTATGCCAGTCAGTTTTCATGTAGTTCCTGAAAGGAGCTCGGGCACTGACGTGGTTGACTATGCTGAATTGAATGTAAAGATGGTCAGAGAGGGAGTGTTCTTTTAGGGCTTTCCAATCTCTGACTTTGTCGACAATGTCCTGCGATGCAAAAGTTACATCCAGGACTTCCTGTCTGTTTTTGGTAATAAAAGTTGGTTAACAGCCGTTGTTGCAAACGGTGAGGTTAGTATGTAATACATAGCTATACAAAGACTCACCTCGCTCGTTTATGTTGCCGCTTCCCCAAATCGCATGGTGTGCATCAGCCACACCACCTATGATCAGTCCGGCATTTGTTTACCAAGTTACCAAGTTGGCCGGAGGGGGAGGACTTGGGTGGTCATGGGCTAAATAGGCCGAGGCAATCCAGATCTTGAGGGAACTGCCCTCGACACTAATAGCCGTGATATCCTGGTCGCTGTAGGATGGGAGTAGAAGGGTTTTTATGTGTGATTTGGTTAGGATACAAGCTCTTGGCTTACCTGCATCGCGCACGTAGGTGAGCTTATATTCGGATGTTCCGAGTCCACGTACCATGTTATTTACTATCCATGATTCCTGGATCAGAACTACGTCTTCTCCGCTTTTGGTGAGGCTGAGCATTAGGGCGGCCGAGGCCGCGATAGAATGAGGAGATTAATTTGAAGAATCCGCAGCATGATGGCCGAAGTCTTTAACCTCCGCTGTGACGTTGGCAGACTGTTCGTCAGACTCCAGCTCGAAATCTGACATAGTCTCGCCAAGGTCTACCTCGGGAAGGTCCAGGTCGGACAGTAGATTACTGTCTTCTCCGGTAATCTCGTTCACTACATTGGAGGGGGTCCCAGTCAAGAAAGTCTCCTCAGTGATCATCGGCTCCATGGTAGGGAGTTGCTTTGGGTTCGTCGATACCATGGAGTCGGCTGATGCAGCACAGGAGGCTCTCTTAGCTGAGTCCTCCCCGCCTTTTTTGTATATTCTGAGCTTCGCAGAGTCAAAGCCCAGAGAGATCATGTTGTTGACCAGAGCTAGAGGTGCCAGGGAATCCTGATTGATAACGATGGTAATCAATCTTGAAGGTCCCTTAACATCCCCTTGACTACTAGCTTGACTACTTTCCAATCCTTGGTGGGGATTAGGGGATTGCAATTCTGCAGGATTGCCGAAATCTCCTTAGGGTCCTCGGGATAGGCCGGTATAATGGCTCTAGCCCTAGGTCTATTCGGGATTTGGTTCAAGGGTACAGCCTCAAGTTGATCTCCCTCCCAGACCTAACCGACTCTGCTGAGTGCGAGCTTAAAGAGGTCCATAGACCTTTAGTCTTCGAAGGAGATCAGCTTGATTCTGCCTTGATAGTACCCTGCATGATGGGTAATAGGGAAGGGTCCAAGGTGTTCCTTGAGTATCGGGAAGTAGCTTTTGAGCAGCACATTGCTAATCAAAGTCCACTTAGCCGGAGGGACATTCCCATCCACATAACCCCTGTCGACAACAGCCAATGTGATCAAGACCTTTAGCACGTCGCGATAGGATAGTTGTGTTTGGGGAATCCAGGGGAGATGCTTTGAGACCGCGCTTTCTTAGAGGTGGAGGGGAGTTCCTCAGCCGACCTCTGGCGCTTGCCATCCTGCTCTTTAACGGATGAGTTACCAAAGCTCTTGATTGTGCATTCCGCCCAGTCAAGAGCCTTTTTTCTCCTTTCCGAGAGCTGATCCCTTGGTATGTCACGCAATTTTTCCACTAGCTTACTAGCCGCGCGACGTTGTTTGTAGCTTGTTTTGGGGGCACTCAGGGTTGGGTCGCAAGGAGCATTCCTCTCCTTGTTAACACCTGAGGGTGCTGGACCAGGCTTCTGTTTGTCGGCCACTGTCCTGGCACCTTGCCTTTCATTCGTATCGTGACTGCTCCTTGAAGGTGCGAGACCAGGATTTTGTACGAGGGCCGATGTCGTAGCACCTTGTCGGGTAGCGGCATCTCTGCTGCTTCCTGAGGGTGTTGGACCGGGCTTTTGTACATATGCCAGTGTCTTAGCTCCTTGTAGAGCGACTGACACGGTACCACTATCAGAGGATGCTGGACCAGGCTTTGTGGGGGCCCCTGTCACAGCACCTCGCCGAGACTCGGCAGTTGTACTTATTTCTGTACATTCTGCCGGTTTCTTGTTTCCTTTTTTGTTGTTGTCGTCGTTGTTGTTGTCATTATTATTGTTATTGTCTATTGTTTTTGTTCATATAAGTCCCTCGAGTAGCGGAGAAAGGGAATACCACCCCCACGCAGAGATCCGCATTACGCAGGGGGGGGGGGGGGGGGGGCTAAGTAATCCTGAGTGCGCCTGGTGCTCAGGATACTCCGTTAACGATTGGGCTATTTTTGGGATGGGCCCCCAGCCAGGCGGATCATCGGCACAGGTCGTATAACACCTTGATCCGGCCCATTTGACCACATCTTAGCTTCATGTCTCCTCTGGGGTTGCCCCGAGAGTCTGTGACCTTTACTACGCGCTTGCACCGCATCGAGGTGTGTAGTCACGCAAGAGGTAGTGGATGTAGCAGACTGTAGAAATTATGTATGTACAACTATCGACACCTCGCTGGGGAATTGCCTGCTTCTCTTTATCTAACTGTTCAGCAAATGTAATACGGAATATTACCCTTGCCCTTTTTGATTGTTTTTTTTTTTTGGTCGCGCCAAGGGAAGTGTAATCTTCAAAAAATGTCACTAGCCCGGGCTACGATTCGCAAGCCCGAATACTTGATGCGCCTATATAATTAACCACAAACCCGCACTCAGCAACCACTCGCCCTGTGGAACTGCCGTTAGGTATTACTTCGCGGGGCTGGTTGCCGACTTATGGTATGTGCTCCAGTCGACTGTTTCAGCTCTTCTTATTCTTTCCAGCCTTCTTAACTCGTTTTGCACGCTTGTTATAAATGAGCAGATCTCCAGCCAGTACTCCTCTGAGTTTATCATACGGCTTATTAAAAGCGATGGGTTCGGCTCGATCGTAGGGATCACCTCATATGTCCATCGGCCTTTGGTCGTGTTATCTCACCTGGCTTGCCATAATGCTATGGATGTTACCCTTTCTTCGGTTTTATCCTTCAGATAACACTGATCTATTGACGGCCTGTGGTTCGCCTAAGGTAAACCCTGTGCAGATATCGATGGAGACCATACCCGCTATGACGCAGGCTGCTTCATCCGAGATTGTCCAGAAACCGCATATTGTCCTTATCGAGCTAAACTTGTATGCAGACGAGAGCTTTCTCCTCGTCTCCTTCGTTGTAACACCGCCCTTGACTGTCAGTGACCTGTTGTAGCTTATATACGTGCAACTCTCACAACTTGTATTCTAATAAAATCTTTAAATACGGCTTCGTCTTCTGTCTCCTTAAAATGGCCATGACATCACGACAGTGAGAGTTTACGCCGACATTCAGGAGGCTATAGCTCAGCTTGCCATATTTACAACCCATGATTTAATTTGGACTGAACTCACACTGAAGTTTTTATTCATACTACGTGCTCAAACAGAATGTCAAACTGCACTCCTACTTGGTGAACAAGCTTGCAGGCTCAATAAGCCTTTTATAAGTAGAGCAGACCGAACTTAAACCGTGTTATAGTCTGACTTAACAATGACATTAGCAGAGAGACTCTTCTGCGGCAAGGTAGAAACAACTTTAGAGATTTCCACCCGAACCACCTTACCCTAAAAGTAAAATTAATGTGTAAAATGTATAGACTGTGCTTAGTCAACGCTTAACCTTTAATGCTGATTGGCGACGATCTTGCTAAGCTCTTCACAGTAAAAAGCCTAACTTGAGCGTTACGCAGTTTCAATCGAAATCTGCAAATCCGAAGCTAAGTGAAATCATTCTTCCCAATAATTGGATTTCATTTTTAGAAGCAGCCAAGAAAGGACCAGGCAGGCGAAGGATCCCATGCTTAAACTAATAGTTTGGAAGTCATCTCTATCTTGTATTCTTCTAAGAGCTATTGACAAGTTTCTGCACCATTAAAGCACGTCATCAAGCTTTTAACATTTCAGCAGCAAGATGGATCCGCTCCCACTCATTGATAGATACCATCAAAAAAATCATTAGATTATATCACCATAGTAGCCTTCCCTGATAAGAAGGGGGTCTCAGCAACACCAAAACCGGGACAGCTTTTCAAAAAAGGGTCATCAGATCCAATTTCAACTAACGTTGTTACTCGCAGACTTAACAAATGGGCCCTTAACAAACTGGCTTCCAATTTCTTCTTCATTTAGTCAGGTGGCATCCTACATCCCCAGCAAGTGGAAGGTAATCAATGACATTTACCCAAGGCAGGCAAAAGCTCCCACACGTATGCAAATTACTTGAGGCCTATCAGTCTAACTTCTTTTCTATTAAAAACTCTAGAGAAGATTTCAGACGCACACATTCGGTACAGCTGCATCTCAGGAAGGCTGTCGGATAACCAACATGCCTATAACAAAGGCAAATCGGTGGAAACAGCACCCCACTCACTGGTCAATAAGATAGAAAAGTCACTAGAACGCAAGGAATATACTCTAGTCGCCTTTCTCGACATTGAGGGCGCCTTTAACAATGTTGAACTATGGGCCGTCATCAGAGCGCTGTCTGATCTGGGTGTTACGAGATTAGTGATAGAACTGGTACGACAACTGCTAACACAAAGAGTCGTCAAAGCCAACTTCGCTGGTGCCGTCTCAACCAAAATGGTCAGCAGAGATACACCACAGGGTGTAGTTCTCTGCCCTCTCCTCTGGAACGTGGTGGTCAACGAACTACTGCGGTTGCTTGAACAGGCAGGGTATGCTGTGACGGCCTATGCAGACGACATTGCTATTGCCGTTACTGGTAAATTTCCCAACACTCTATGCGACCTTATGCAAAGGGCATTGCATACAGTAGAAACCTGGACGCAGTACTGTGGACTTGAGGTGAACCCTAAGAAGACCGATCTAGTACTGTTTACTAACAAATACAAAATTCCGCCCCTCAACCCACCGAGGCTGGGTGGAACCCAACTAACAATCAAAGAGCAGGCTAAATATCTAGGCCTAGTCCTTTACAGGAGGCTGAATTGGAAACCCAATATTTTTGATCGCGTCAAGAAAGCAACTACTGCCCTATACAGCTGTAAGAAAGTGGTAGCCAGGAAGTGGGGTCTCCAACCAAGCATTATGCACTGGCTCTACACAGCAGTCATAAGGCCCATCCTCCTGTATGTCGTTGTAGTCTGGTGGACTGCTATCGAAAAGGCAGTCAATCGAAGCCTTCTGGGGAGGGTACAAAGATCGGCCAGCTTATACATTAGCGGAGCGATCAGATCAACCCCCACGGAGGCCCTAAGCATTCTATTACATCTTCCACCTTTGAACCTTTTCAGCAAGCAAGTTACTGCCTGCGCGGCCCTAAAGATGAGGAGCTTAAGAAAATGGCCCACATCTCAAAAAGGCCATACTACCATTCTAAACCACTTCAAAGTGCCCATGGACACGGACTACATCATCCCGCAGAATGTGTTCACTAGGAACTTCGAAGTTGTTTTTCCATCCAGGGAGGAATGGGCTAAAAGGAAAGTAATACCAATGGACTCGATCTCCCTCTATACCGATGGCTCTAAGATGGAGTCGGGTGTAGATAGTGGGGTCTTCTCCAAGGAACTTGACCTCAACCAATCTTTCAGACTCCCAAATCACTGCAGTGTGTATCAGGCAGAATTAACAGAGATAACAGAGGCCCTTGCATGGCTCACGATCAATGTAATATCCGCTAAAGATATTATCATTTGTGCGGACAGCCAAGCTGCGTTAAGTCCCTGACAGCGGTAACCCACAAATCAAAGATAGCTCTTAACTGTCGCCTATCTCTAGATGAGATGGCTGAACAGTTCAATATAAAAATACTGAGGGCTCCCGGGCATAGGGATATTCCAGGAAACTGCGCGGCCGATGAACTCGCAAATTTAGGGTCAAGCACACTCAGCCTACCTACCTTCGGGCATCAATATGCTCCAATAAGAATGATAAAGCACATGATAAAACTTCAAACCATAGAGGAGACCAACCTCCAATGGAATGAGAGCAATATTGGCTTTATCACCAAACAATTGTGGCCTAAGTTAAGCCTAGGACGAACCAGGGATCTAGTGGCAACCAAAAGGGCAACTTTAAATACTCTAGTGGGTGTCATTACAGGTCACTGCATCATCGAAAAACATGCCGCCAGATTAGGGCTACCCTCCAATGAATTCTGTCGCGGCTGCATGGACGAGGAGGAGGAGGAATCAATACACAACCTCCTCTGCTCATGTCCCTCTTTTGCGAATCGCAGGAGGATCTACCTCCGCGCGCCCTTCTTTGACAATCTAAGTGAGCTAGCAAACCAAAAGATAGCTCAACTCCATCGCTTCATTAGAAGCACCGGTTGGTTCTCAGGTAGCGGATTAGGGTAACTTGATCCAGGTGGTATCACAGTGGGCCGACTTCGGCCTACGTGTGGCTTTTGCCTACCACATTAACCTAACCTAACCTAGTCAGGTGGCCGACCGTATGTCCCAAACCAGACCCATTGCCATGAAATGCAGATGTGACTCTAATGGAGTGTACGACGTGTGTCACCATTATGTTGACTAACATACTTGGGTTAGCAAGACAAGTGCACCTTGTCGAATAAGAAGGCCTTCTGCTAAGTGCAAGAGAGAGGTTTCAAAATAGGAGGTAAAGAACCATTTCCTTCTCCGAAATTAATATGCCTTTGATGACGGATTTGTCTGACCGTCTGATCGGTGACACCCTCCATCCATCATTTTCTGATGAAGTTGAAGCTATCGTGTATTATATTTTGCTCGACTGAAGCGTGAGGGATAGAAATATTGTCCAGAATATGATGGTTGAAAGTGTTTGTGCTGAGCCCAGCGAGTCGTCGGCCTCAAGGTTTGCTGGGATGTCCCAGGGTGAAGACACTCACACAAATTTAATATTTATTTGCTTAGTCATATCGTTGAGATAAACCTCTATTGGAAGCGCCTTTGATGTTAAGGAAAGTCACAAAAGTGAATGTTCCAGCGAGTGGAGTGCAGTATCGTCCGACGTAGTTTTGCTATACCTATTCTGGGAAGCTGATGGCTTTCCAAAGTCTTTAGAAGAAAAGTTGATCGATTTAAAGCTCCCAGCTCTCAATCAATGTCAAATTGATATGCGAACTTTGCCTGCCTTTGGACTAAGAACTACATTTATTTCCGTCCACGCTTTCGGGACATAGAAAAACCGAAGATTATAGATGGCCAAGGTAAGATATCTACCTTATACTGGAGACCAGCCGGTACCATTCCATCCGAACCTGCGGTTGTAATGAATTCAAAGTCTGGAATACGCGGTTGGGGTACTACCGGAGGCCGACACTCCTTGTACGAAGTTTGTAGTAGTCGCTTCATAGAAATTGCGAGACCCAGTGTAGCTCCAGCGCCAGCGGCTCAATTTTGAATGACTATATTTTACACGAGATAGCTAAAATGTATGTATGTTATACCTGCAATTTATTGCCGGTTCCGAACGGCGAATTTCGCGAAGCTTCTCATGACAATTATACTACAGGGGGTTTTGTCAGAACCCCGCTGAGGGCAAACACCGTGAAAATGGGTTCGATGACATGGCTGTCTTGGGATTCGATCCCGTGTCATCGGCGTCAGAGGCCAACACACTACCCATTGCGCCACGGTGCCACGATAGCTAGAACATTGAACCGAAACGTCGAGAGTCCTTCTTCGTCTTCAGGCTTCCGATACTTCCTCTTACCATATAAGAGTTTCACAGACTGCCTCTTGGCTCTCCTGATCTTTGTTTTAAGTATATTGACTCCCTCCTTATTAGAGATCCAGTCCCCCGTCAATCGAGGGTTTTCAGGCTAAGGTCTACCACGTATACCAAGCTTCACAAAGCCGAGCGGCGCATTTATATTTGAACCAGTCAGGGGAAGGAGTGTTATTTTATTACCCTCTAGTCTCTTATCGTGCCCGTAACGTTCCCGGGAACGTGTGTGTCCCGTTTAAGAGCTCTTGCCTTTTTTTGCTATCTACGTACATACATCCGACATTAGAAATTATTAAATTTGTATTGAGCAAGGAATCATATAAAAAAGTGTCACATCTCAAAATGAGTACAGCTCTCTACTTCTCTGCATTCCCGATGAGCTTCCCCAAGTTATTTGGAGGAAGCGAGCCCTAGTTGTAGTGAGGGAAGTGGGCTGTGGTGATCCAAAATGTCTGCATTAAGGCTTCAATATTTGTTTGATCAGAATACAGGGCTGTCTAAGTTTGATAGATATAAGAGCCTGAGTGATTTAGAGCTCTTGGAAGAAGGCAACATCTTTGCTGATCTGTTGGCCTTCCTAGGCTTTATTTAGCGTTTTGTTCGATAACTTGTTGACATTTTGAAGGTTGTTATTCTTATCCCATAGAAGCCCTCGTCACTATTGACAAGCAACTAGGACAGGCGTTTTTCACAGACCTCTCAATTAGACGAATTTTTGACCACAAAAAATATTCACTACGGGCAGGAACAGGTAGTAATCATTTGGTGCCAGGCCCAACTTATAAGGCATAAGGCATGGGAACCTCTAACCAAACTCCCGAAGCTTGTGTGTTCACTATCCTATTTCAGGCGGTCCAAAAGTAGACAATACAAGTCGGAATTAAGATTAGTAATAGGAGAGCAACTCACAGTAGATGATTTCTCACCAATCCCACCAAATACACAGAAAAATCTTCATGTCAATCCTGGCTCAACGCAATCCGACCACGACCGCTTTCACTTGAGGTTGTCATAGTTGATCCACTTTTTACCACCAATCGTCAGCCGCTTCAGAAATGGGTCAATTTCGTTGCGATTCAGTAGGAATTCGCAGATGGATACCTGGTCCCTACCTACTTGTAGCAATGGTTAACCTATACCCTTTGTACCAGCTATCGAACATTGCAGTTGCTTTCAAAGCTGTCTGTCTAGTAAGTAACATTGGTCAACAAGGATATGTTTGCCACTGTGCACCTGGCTTATGCCGGGGCCCACGATGATCGGCAGTTCAAATTCAAATTCTTCTGCTCAAATTTCTCAACTTGGATGCGAAAAGAAAGTTGCTTAAAGTAGCTCCATTAAATGACCTTCACAGGGTTGACCATTAACAAGAGTTATAACGCTTCCATCGCTAGAGTTTCTTGTATAAATCTGTCCAGTAGACCGAACTTTCTTAAAGGAATGCTATTATCGGTGCTCAACTGACTCTTTCAAGAGGAGGAAACTTAGCGCCGCAAGCTCCGCCTCAGGGAGATCTTTCTTGGCAGTTATCTTTCGTTTGCCAGCACCCTTTCCTTGAAATGTTTTGCCAAGACACTGTGTACAATATACAACAATATTTTACCAACATTACCTCTATTCTTGGGTATTTAGGAACATTTCAAAAAGCCGACCTTACCGACATCAGTTGAAGGCGTTCACCTACCAAAAAGGTAAACACAGAACACACGTGTACCTATCTGTCACATTTGTCAACCGCTGCATGTACCAGCTACCAGCAGCAGTCGTGTAAATAAATCCCACGAGCTCGCGAAGCATTTATATTACTTTTTCATAAAATGGCATCGAAAAGCCTTAAACTTAAAGCACCCAAGCGTAAGTAATATAAGAATGCATTTGGGGTGTTTCTCTACATATATCCCTTCTCCACAGTGTCGCACCAGGAGAAGCCGGCCAAACGTGTTGATACTTCCTCGTCTGAAAACGAAGAAAATGAATCCGAACCTGAAGAAACAATCGGGAACGCCGGCTGGGCTGATTCCATAGCTAAAGTGCTCAACACAAACAAACCGAAGGCAAAGAAGACGATCGTTCTCTCTAAAGCGAAAAAGGTTGCCCCAAAATCCAAGAATGCTACAGATGCGATAAGCTTTGAAATCGACGGTGAAATCAAAGAAGAAAAACCCAGCAAGGAGGAACTGGATCAGCAAGGGAAGAAACTCAAGAATCAGCTATTGACATTGAGAGCAAAACCGTCCATTCAGGATTTCGAACGCGAACGTACGCTACGTAAAATAGCAACTCGAGGCGTTGTGCAGCTCTTCAACGCCGTACGCATTCAACAGAAGGACATTAACCGACAGTTGGTCGCAGCAGGTCCTTTGGATTCAAAGAAAGAAGCAGTGCTCAATAATATCGATAAACGAAAGTTCTTGGACGTACTGATGGGAGGTAAGCGAGCGAAATCTGAGGCCGTGGACAATACGGTGAAGTATGAAGTCAAGACAGGTGATCAGAGTGATGACGAGCAGGGGGATGGGAACAAAAAAGGCTGGAGTGTTCTGAGGTATAGCCAGGCGTTGTTTAAACCTATTTAGCCTCTGGATTAATTCAAATATTCGTTTTCAGTGACGACTTTATGACAAGCAAGAAGAACAAGCACTGGGACCAGGAAGACAGCGATGAGGACAATGCCGGAGCCACATCAGGGTCAGATGGCGACGCAGAAGATTAACCGATTTTTAAGCAACAACTTCTTTTATGTACATAGGATAGATCTTAGAGCTAAATTAAAGTATTTCCATGCCAAAAAGGGATTAATCGGTGTTTCTCTTGAGGAAGGGTGCATTGAACAGTCTCGCTACACCGATAGAAACAGCTCCTGCAAGTAGAGTGTTTTTAAAACGCCAATTTGCACGGTGAGAGGAGCCAAATTACCGGCTGATATGACTTTCATGACATTCGCTTCGACTTTTCTCCTCCTCTGGGCTTGGGAATATATGTAGGCGCCGATAGCTATTATGCCGAAGCCACTAACCAGCCTACAACCCAAGCAGTCGTTCTCGTCCTTCGTTTCACTCACTTTACTTGCCATCTTGCGAATTTAAACAATTTCTCAAACACTTCTTCGTTCGGCATCACCTTTTGGTGGTGAATGACAGATGATTTGACATCACGCCGGTATGGCGGACGAAAATGTACTAGATTACGCATAGATAACTTTTTGGATAGTTAGGCAATATAGTGCTTCCGTATACTTACTTACGTGGCGCTAAGGTCCGTGATGAACCTGGGCCTCAACCAACAAGCGTCTCCAACTGGCACGACCTTTGGCCAGCTGTTTCCAGCGCCGCACGCCTAGTTAGATAAGGTCCCCTTCCACCTGCGTGCGCCACCGTTGATGCGGCCATCCTCTGCCGCGCCTTCCTTCCGGGGTAGATTCGAAGACTCTTCGGGTCGGAGCTGTATTTTCCATGCGCTCTACATGGCTTAGCCACCTTAGACGCTGTATCCGTAGACGACGTCCCAGGCCGATGTCGCTGTACAACCCATACAGTTCTTCGTTATATCTTCTCCCCAATACACCGTCAGAATTTTTCTCTCGAAACGACCAAGGGCAAGAGCCTCGTCCAAGTCACGTCAATGTCGTCGGCGTAAGCAAGCAATTGCGCAGTCTTGAAATAAATCGTACCTCTTGTGTTGGCCAGTGACTCTGGCACGATGACTCATTCCCAGAGCCTTCGAGATTTTCCAATTGGGTCCAAACCGGAATCCATCTTGGAGCCATCTGTGTACCACTTAAGGCCCTTGACATTGAGCAAGGGTTCGCCGCTTTCTCAAGCTGTGCGATCTCATGTCAAAAGTGAACGTGTGTGGTAATGCGTCCGAAACTGTGATAATCCAGCTCAGAAAGGTGTTGTTAAATGGACATGTGACCCAATGGTATACACGGTAGGTCTGTTTCTGAGCGAAAAATTCTGATTGCGCTGCGTATTGCGGAATATATATAACCAGTGGATTACCTTAGGCCTTAATCTCCAGATTTTACGGTAAGTGCGTCGACAAGCACATTTGTCAGTTTATTTTTGATGTTGGAAGTCTAGTTAAGTTTACTATCAAGGTCAATAACTAGACACTTGACTTCTTCTGAAAATCCTATGTTTGTACCGTTTAGAGAGACGGACCAAGCTGTATCATTCTCATTCTTGTAAACGCGACTAAGATTGTCTTATTTGGGTTTACCGATTGACCCTTTCTACTACGGATATACAGAGATTAAAGCGCATGTTTCATGCGTTCACAGGTATAAGTCTCACATCTGCCTGTAACAATAACTATGTAATAGGTAACCGTTGTATCCGATGACTTCGTAACCGGAGTCTATGTATCTAGATGGACGGCGTCTAGAAAACAACACAAGAAATTATCGTCATCATTTTCCGGATATGCAGTCGATGTCGTATTACACGGCGAAACCCTCACCTGTAGGACAAGTAATGAAATACGAGCACAGAAGTCATTCAGAATTCACGGTCTTTTGCCAGCTGTTTCCAGCGCCGCACTCCCAGTTGGTTAAGGTCTCCTTCCACCTGTGATTAGATTCGGTCGTCCATTCGCTCTTCATGGCCTAGCCATCTTAGACATCGGATCCGTCGTACTAAGCCGATGTCGCTGTACAGCCCGTATGGTTCGTCGTTGTGTCTTCTCCTCCTCTCCTCGTTTATACAAACCGGACCATAGACAGAATTTTCTTCTCCAAACGACCAAGGGCCTCTTCATTCGCTCTCATTAAAGTCTAGGCCCCTGTGCCAAAGAGGAAGACCGGGATAATTATGGTTTCGTACAGCGCAACAGGTTTCTACTTCTCAATTGCCTCTTGAGCCCCAAGAAGCAGCAAAAATAACTCTGCGATCTTAGCGCTGGTGCTGTTGTCGCTGGTTACTAATGAGCCAAAGTAAACGAAGTCCTTGACCACTTCGAATCTGTACTTGCCAATCGTGACGTTCTGGCCGAGACGTCGGTGTTGCGCGTCTTTTTTGGTTAACAGCATATCTTTCGTGTCACCTTCGTTAATCGAAAGACCCATTATAGCCGCTTCTGCTTTAATGCTTTCGAACGCATCATTGACGTCCCGCTGTGATCGTCCAATTACGTCAATGTCATCCGCGTAAGACCTTCACATCGAAGGTCTTGGTTAATTCGCTACCGACCTTAATAGAGCAGCGAGAGTTATCCATTGTCATTCTGCACAATCTGACGAGTTTGGCAGGAATGTCAAAACTAGACAAGGCGCTGTATAGCTCGTCTCCATGCACATTGTCATACGCGGGTTTCAGGCGTTTACACAGTACGGCAAAGAAGATTTTGTATGCAATGTTAAGGAGACTTATTCCCCTGTAGTTGGCGCAGTTATAGGGTCTCCTTTCTTGTGGACTGGGCAAACGATGCTGAGATTCCATTCGTCGGGCGTGCTTTCCTCCGACCAGATTTTACAGATGAGTTGGTGCATGCGGCTTACCAGGTCATCTCCAGCCGCTTTAAACAGCTCAACAGACAGCCCCTCTGCGCCCACGGCATTATCATTTTTCAGCTTTAAAATTGCCAGCTTAATTTCATATAGGTCGGGTGGACGAAATTCTCTAGCCCAAGTTGGGACAGGACCTAAAAAGAGCTATTTGTGTTGCTAGAATACGGTCTAGGCCTTTCTGTAGAATAGCGGGAAAGATACCGTCTTTGCCTGAAGACTTGTAGGGTTTGTATTAACCAATTGCCCATTTAACCGTATCGGGGTTGAAAAGTCTGCCAGGGACGCTAATTGTTTGGGAGAGTACCTGGTAGCGGGTCTATATACTCGTAGTGTTTTTTCCAACACATTCTCTTGGATTTCTTCAGTTCGAAGTTGTATTTCATTAGAGTGAGAAATCTTGAGAGTGCGCTTAATCTATGTGTAAACAATAGATAGGCATCCACGTCGTTATTCGCATCTATTTTTTATTTTCTCGATCTGTTAGAACCTTTCCAAGGCCATGGTCAATGATCTTCACTTTGCATTCCTATCACTTGTTCAAAATTAATTTCGTGAAATCCTTTTACCAAGAAATGTCGGCACTGTAGTGCCAAGCAACATTCTAGTACAATAACAACACGTTTGACAGCTCGCTTAGACCAGTCATAAAATCTCGATTTTTCGCCACCAGCGGAAAACATATTTATTGCTTCGCCAAACCAGCCAAACAATCAAACAATCCACCATTAAATAAACAAAATGCTTCAAATGAAATTGGAAGCGTTGGAGCACCCCAACCCATCATCTGTAGACGTTAAAGGTAATTCAAACAACTTTTCCCATCTCCTCCCGGTAAGACAGTACAAATTTCTTCACCAGATCGTAAGATATTCGCAAGCACTGTGCTCTGGTTGGAGGATCAAAAGATCCGGCAGTACAAAATCGAAGATCGCAATGGCCTACGCCAAGTAGATGATCTGAACGCGTGGGAGGCGGCATACAAGCAATACAAGAAAGATGTGGGTATACCGAAATTCGACACAGCAATGGAAGACTTGTCGTGGCTACTGAGCTACGCTGTGAGATTGGAATTTCTGGATAATCCAGAGAATTATGAGAGCATCACGTCGAAAGAGGTTAAGGAACGTGACAGTAAATCTGTTGCGCCAAGCATAAAGGCAGAGAATCTCTTCGATAACATTGATTGTGAGTAGGCAAAGATACTTTTTCCGAGTAGATCTCAAACTTCGTCTTTTGCAGTTAGTCATAAAGACTTTATAACAGGCGTGCGTGCCTTGGCTAAGAAGCTAGATGTTGCATATCACCCGAACCACTTAATACAACTGGAAGCAATTGCTCGAATAGTGCACGATCGATTGGCTCCGGAAGTGAGAAAGCGAGCCCCAATTACCGGTACACCATTCCCCTTTCTTCAGGGCAACGACGTGGTCACCGATGATCCGGCTTTAGAGAATGCCGTTCGGATTCTACGACTTTTACAAATACAGAGCCTACGCAAGCTGCAAACGTCGATTAACGAGACAATCGTTTGCGTACAGGATCTTACCGCTAACCCGAAGACTGACACCAAGTTGGGCAAAGTCGGATTCTAAGAAAAACTTTATCATACACGTGAAATTGAGTGAAAATATCAATTTTGAATAAATTACTTGAAACGACGCTTGACACCTTTATTTCATTCATTTGATAAGTAAGCTAAACGCCGGGCTGGGCGAGTAGATCTGCAGGGGATTGGCTGAGTAGATGGTGACCGGCAGGTTCCAAATCATCGTCTCGACTGGAACCTCCTTTGGCGCCGTAAGTTCACCGGTTTCGGCACTCGGCTTACCGATATCCATCATTGTACTGCTGACAAATTCAAAGTGCAATCGCCACCTAATGTCAACTTGGTCAGTGCAGAATGAGGGAGCAACGTGCAGCGGAATGGGAATGATTATCTGCGTCTGCAGCATGGAATAGCAGACTTGATGGCTGGTCGCGTAGGTGCTGATCTTGCCCGTTTGATCTTCGGGTTCTATTGATTTTGTTCCTTCGACAGCAATGCTACTAATGTCCGACGAGGAGTTCATCGATATAGTGTCGGCATCGTCCTTGGATAGTGGGCTTTTCTTGAGAAGAATCTCTTCGGATTGCAGTTTGACAGAGAATTGCACACAACGAACTTCGCAGTTGGTAAAGTCTAGGCTACCTACGATGTCTTCGCCAAGTTTATAGGCGGTTTTAAATAAACAGAAGCGCCCTACGTAGCCACGTTTGTTTGTGATCCGAAAGAACTTTGGAGACCTCCGGGCGGTTACATTCTGAAAAGGGAATTTTATTAATTTCTGCATGATGGAGGACTTAGAAGGAAGAGGGAACCTTTAAATGATGCCAAGATACTTCGAGCTCTGTGATTTCCCTCTTCTCGAGGAACGGATTCGTCGGCGTTAGTTCCTCATTTGTCTCTGTACCAAGAAGCTCTTCCGGTCGCGGTATTACCGGGATGGGAAGAACTCGAATCGGTACTGTCAGCGTTTGCACTTTCGACTTGACTCTCTGTGTGGCGATGGTGATTTTGTAGAAATACTTTATATCATGTCCACGATACGTTGGCGGTCCTTCTCGCGGCACACAATCGTTAAAGAAATCTGCAAAAACCGTATTGTAGTCAAACGATTTGAGTCTTCCTACATGACTTACATATCTTGCTCTCTGCGGGGCGCAGTTTAAGATCACAAAACAAGATCTTCGGCTTTGTAGCGACGATAATCTCCCCGGGTGTCTGCGTGACTGCATCTAGGGCGGTCCTCCCTATCATTTCCGTCAAATCCGTCACCGAATTGGATGAAAACGTCGTCTTTCGATAGCAGTGGATCTGAACAGAAGCCCAAGCAAGGTTTTCATAGTTATCACTACAAGCAAAGGTGATTAGCAGAGTTCAAGTGCCGATGTTGATGTAAGTGGTTACCTAAACGATTCGTTGTCATTTGGCTGGGTTTTGTTGGTGAATTCGATGAGGCATTCGACCTTTTCTCCTGTTGCGTATATCGCCGAGTCTGCTCGAATCAGTTTTGCTTTAATTTCTATCATTTTGAGTGCGATAACCAGGAGAAATCATCCAAAAAAGCAGGTTGGGTGAGTGGAATCAGTTGAGAAACACAAAGTTGACGTTTGGAAACTAATGACAAGCTGGTGACCAGAGATAAATACATAGAGATGGCAATCCGATAGCTTTGACAGGCGCTTTGACAGATAGCCCTTATAACGCGTGTAGTCTGACGGCGTCTTGACTATGTCATTCTGCCTTGTTCCGACGGCTTCACTATGCACATCGACGTCTTCAGAATGTCATTGGATTAGTCAAAAGCGTCGTTTTTAAACGGAGAATACACGTATAGTGTTGGAGCCTATTACAAAAGCAACAACCAACATCTGCGCTGATCGCAGGGCAGACGTTTCCATCTTGTTAATTTATCTATGCTGGTGACAAGGCAGCAGCTGATTGGCTTATAACGCCTTGAATTTAGCCTATGGGAATGTTCAAAAATGCTACCTTTGCCCAACAATCATCATTTTAAAGCCGATCATTCTGAGAAAACAGTCAGTTATTCACCGCCCATATGTAGATGAAATAACGTGTTTTTACAGTGCACCATTTATCTGTAGACGACAATATGTCTACAGTAAACCACCAAATATTGTAGAAACTTGTGAGGAACTATATGTACGCCCATCTAAACGATCTATAAGGCCTTAAGAGCATTAAGGAGATGTGTTCAGCGCAAAAGATTGCTTAATACTTTAAGTCATGGCTCCCACTAAATATGTAGTACAAAATCCTTGATATGTTGCCAACTTTGAGCAAATGCAGAAGAACCTTGTGTGATACAATTTCATACATTAAATCTAAAGAAATAACGGCAACTGCCTTCAATAAGTCTTGGCGAGCTCGTACGAGATAATTGCGAAGTGAAGCCGCAGGACGTGGCTTTTGTAGTTTAGGACGTTGTCAGAGAGAGATAGTTTTTAGGTACTGGATCTCTTTGAAGGACATCCCTTCACGTTTTCGGTATTAGGGAGCTTTCGGGAACGTTAAGTTCAGAAGAAAGTGGTGACAGTGGGAGCTGTCTGCCAGGAAGTATATAGGGTGAAAGCATTCGCCCAAATCATGACCTGAAAAACAGAGCTCTGCCCCAGCACTTCTACCATCGAAATTACATCGAACCTTGGCGATCCGAGAACCTTTGGAACACCGGGTTCAGTGGCGATTTTATGGCTAAGGGAATAATCCACTACTCATTTCGACGGGGAATCTCCAGTTTATTCATGGCTAAACACCATCCTGTTTAGCAGTACACTGAATAACGCATATTATCTGGTGCATTGGAAAACGGCGGTGATGCGGCCAATTCCTAAAAGGGACAGTAAGGTAAATAAGTATCCTTCCAAGTATCAGTATTGTCTTCGAGAAGGTGGTCTATAAAACCCTGTCTAATGTGTTAAGGAGGGCGGAGGGAGCGAGCAAACAGAGCAAAGAAGTTGATCGCGTTTAATATGGCAAACGCCAGCTACGATCTCTGTCCCTGCTCAATCCAAGTTGACACACAGCCTCCGCGTGACCCCCCTGGATTGCTACCCTGGCTCCCGCCAGGTAGTGAACCAATGTGTGCAGCGACCCAACCCCTTGGCCCTCCAGGTTGGGGGTTGTGCTAAGGGGTAACATCCCTATCACGTGAAAACCCACTTTTTCAGAAGCTACCGCAAGCCTCGGATACGGACGGATACAAAGCTGACGACCCCTGCAAATGACTAACGGCCTTAAGAGTCTGCACCTGGAATGTGAACTTTCCGAGGGGCTAACATCGAGTCGGACCACTATATTGTAGTAGCCAAGATGCGCCTACGGATATCACGAACGCAGCGGAGTAGAGTGAGAATACAAAGTTATGACGTCGGAAAGCTACTATCGCCAGAAAACGTTCGTGCTTTTACCGATCGCGTCTCCCTTAAGCTCTCCAATACACCTCAATCCTCCACGCTATCAATAGAACAGCCCTGAAAAGCTCTTCATCCGAAGTTTTGGGTTTCAAGGCTCCACCACGAAGAAACACCTGGTTCGATGATGAGTGCAGGAGGATTCACAAAGCGAAGCAGGATGTATATAAGGCCTCGCTGCATAAAAGAACAAGAGCAGCTCGTGATCTCTACGAGCTAAAAAGAAGGGAGGAGCATAAGCTTCTCAGAAGAAAGAAGAAAGAGCACGAGAAGCGCGCGATTGAGGATTTGGAGAGGTGTTATTGCAGGCGTGACGTTCGAAAGTTTTATCAACAGATAAAGCGAATATGCCAAGGTTATAAAGCCTGAACGGAAGCTTGCAGGGATGAGAGAGGACACCTAGTAGTAGAATCGTAGTCGATGCTGAGAGCATGGAAAAACCGCTCTCAGGGTGTATAACGGCGATGTTAGTCAATATACCGCTGTAAGGCAGAATGATCCATTTCTAATCGACGGAGAGCGCAGAGAATTCCGTCCTCCTGACCTCGACGAAGTAAAGATTGCTGTCTGCTGAGCTCTTCAAGGCAGCGGCGGATGAGCTAGTTAGGAGCATGCACCAGCTCATCTGTAGGATATGGTCAGAGGAAAGCATGCCCGAGGAATGGAGTCTCAGCATCGTGTGCTCGATCAACAAGAAAGGAGACCCCTCTGATTGTGCCAACTACAGAGGAATAAGTCTCCTTAACATCGCGTACAAAATCTTCTCTGCCGTTTTGTGTGAACGCCTGAAGCCTTTTTTAAATAAGCTGATAGGTTCTTACCAGTGCGGATTCAGGCCAGTGAAGTCCACCATCGACCACATCTTCACACTGCGGCAGATCCTGGAAAAAAGCCAATCAATTTCATCTCGACACTCACCACCTATTTGTCGACTTCAAAGCCGCATACGACAGCGTAATAAGAGATGAGCTATACATCTATGAGCTATGTCTACCCTTGACATACCTGCTAAACCTTGACCTCTGCTAAACCTTTGACCTTTCGCCCTGCTAAAAAGGATTTAGGCAGGGCGATGCGCCGTCGTGTGATTTCTTCAACATCATATTAGAAATGATTGTGCAAAAATCACTGGCCAATACAAGAGGCACTCAACATGGCGAGACGCCAGCAACGATCCCTGCTAATGCTCAGGTCAACTTGACATACAGCCCCCTCGTGGCACCCTCTGGATAGTCTCCTTAATACCCGTTAAGAAGGGAACTGATGTATGCGGCTACCGCCCTAGGCAAGAGGGCCCAATCCGACCAGGATGGCTAATGTAAAAAGAAAACTTGTTATGGATGCGAATATGGGCTCGGGTACAAGAACGGATACCCAACGACGACATAGAAAGGAAAAGGACCCCGATTTGCGAGTATGCTTCTGGAACATGAGAACTCTCTACACTCATGAAGCTACTCTTCAACTGGAAAAGACCCTAAAGCAGTACATATAAGGCGGATATTACCGCGATCCAAGAAGTATGCTGGATAGAACAAGGAATGGTAAAGAAGAAGTGCGCACTTATTGGGATGCGGATTCATCGTGGGAAAAAGGCTAAATTCGAAAGTCATCGATTTTAAGCCAATAACCGATCGCTTAGCTGTGAGCCGCATCCAAGGCAGATTCTCCAAGATCAGCCTCATCTTAGCTCATGCCCCTACCGGCGAGGTGGATGAACCCATCAATCAGGATTTCTACGACCTCTTGGATGACGTCTACGGAGTTTTTCCAGAGAACGACATCAAAATCGTACTCGGGGAATTCAACGTCAACGCGATAAGAATGCACACATCCCGTCTTTAGGCAAGAAGCCCTCATGGCCAGGCATCGGTCCTGGATCGATGGCTATCTCGAGATTCAAAATCGAAACGGAATATATCGCCCGGCTTCCTTACTGCGAGAGGAGATTCTATATCAGAATTCCTTTCAGGGGGAGTGGTATGGTATGCACGGAAAATGAGCTTGGAATCCACACAGGTACAGGAGCCAGGGTCTATTTCAAATCTCGTGAAATCCAAGCTGAGGTCTTCGCAATTAAACAAGCTGTGGACCTGATTCTTAGAGAAAACCTCTCAAGTAAAAGAATCATCATCTACTTGTATTGACAGTCGGGCAGTCATTAATGCTCTGGAGGCAACATGGGTAAGATCCAAGCTCTTAAAACTCTGCAAAGGGAGACTAGAGGAGATATCAGATGTCAATAAGGTGACCCTCTGCTGGGTGTCAGATAGACGAGAGCCGCTCGTGAACACGCGCTTTAACGAGCAAGGAAGAAGATCATGGAAAGCGTGAGATCGAGTAGATAAAGGGATGCTACCACAGGAATGACGCTTGCAAGTTTTACGAAAGAGTAAAACGAACATGCCAGGGCTTAAAGCCAGAGCAGAAACCTATAGGGATGAAGACGGAGAACTAGTACTAGAGTCACAGTCGATGCTGAGAATATGGAAAAAATGCTTCTGTAGACTGTTTAACGGCGATGATAGCAAGCCGTAACCGGAAAACTACACAATGCTCCGAGATAGGGCAGGCCTCGGCTAAAACGGAGCGGATAAACATTGACCAAACTTGCAAGAAACGAAAAAAGGACAATGATCTTCGGCTCTGTAAGTGGAATGTTAGGTCCCTAAACAGATTACGTGCAGCCGAACAACTTGCAGATGCGCTGACCATCCAGAAAATGTGATGAAATGGGTCGCGTAAAACGCGGTTGAAAAACTGCGACATCTACTACGGCGACTGCTATAGGAAGAGAGGACAACGATTATTTGAATGCGGATTTGTTGTTCGAGGTGGATTTAGGTAAAAAGTCCTAAGCTTTCGGCATGACAGGGAATGCCTCATAACGCTCCGTATCAAAGCTACATTTTCTAACATCAGCCTGATCTGCGCCCCCACGGAAGACAAGAATGACTCCACCAACGTGGTTTCTCTGATCTACTCGACTTCAATGCTAAGCTGGGTTAGGAAAGCATATTTGAACGAATCAACGCAAACACAGCTTACACGAAACCACATCCGATAACGGACACTGGTTGATTGATCTTGCTACGGAGCGAAATTTCTCTCTAGCCAGCACGCGCTTCCCGCTTCTCGATATACCCAAAGTCACCTGCCGGTCGCCAGATCAATCGGTCATTAACCAAATTCATCATATCGCGATCGACGTGAGACACTCCTCCACTATTCTTGATGTTCGAACTTTGCGAGGAGCTAACATCGACTTGGGCCACTATCTTGTAGTAGCCAAAATGTGCCTACGGATATCACGAACGCAGCGGAGTAAAGTAAGAATACAAAGTTATGACGTCGGAAAGCTACTATCACCAATAACCTTCCGTGCTTTTGCCCTTAAGCTCTTTTATACACCTTAAACCCCACCTTTGCAAAAAAGCCCTGGGCCTTAAAGTTCCACCATAAAGAAACATCTGGTTTGATGACGAGTGCAGGAGGATTCATACAGCGATGCAGGAGGCATATAAAGCCTCGCTGTATAGAAGAACAAGAGCAGCTCGTGAACTTTACTTGGAGAGGTGTTACTGCAGGCATGACGTTCGAAGGTTTTATCAACAGATAAAGCGAATATTCTTCTTCTTTTGGCGCTACAGTTCATGGCGAACCTGGGCCTCCTTTAAAAAACCTCTCCAACTGGCACGGTCTTTCGCCAGCAGTCTCCAGGGCCGCACACCTAGGTGGTTAAGGTCCTCTTCCACTTGGTTGCGCCACCTTAAATTTGGCCGTCCTCGACCGCGTCGCCTCTCGGGGTTAGATTCAAAAATCTTCCGGGGCGGAGCTGTGTTTTCCATGCGCTCAACATGACCTAGCCATCTTAGGCGTTTGATCCGAATACGCCGTCACTATTAAGTCTTCTCCTCCATTCCCCATTTATGCAGGTCGGGCCGAAAATCGTACGCAGAATTTTTCTCTCAAAACGACCAAGGGCCTCCTCATCCATTTTTGATAAGGTCCATGTCTCTTCGCCATAAAGCAGGATCTGGATAATAAGGGTCTTGTATATGGTCACCTTGGTGTTTCGAGAGAGGGCTCTGCCTCTCAATTGCCTCCCGAGCCAAAAGAAACAGCGGTTGGCAAGAGTTATTCTGCGTTTGATTTCGGCACTGATGCCATTTCTGCATGTCACTGCGGAGCCTAAGTAAACGAAGTCCTTGACTACCTCGAAATTATACCTGTTAATATGTGCGCCCTGGCCAAGATGCCGCTGGTTCGTGTCCTTTTTCGACGACAGCATATTTTTCGTTTTGGCCTCATTTACCGCCAGTCCCATTTTAGCCGCTTCCGTCTCAATGCTCGTAAAGGCCTCAATGACATCTCGCTGACTTCGTCCAATTATGTCAATGTCATCGGCATATGCGAGCAGTTGTATGGACTTGCCCCTCGTATTGACCAGTGAGTTTTGCACGATCCTTTCAAGGACGATGTTGAAAAAGTCACGCGATAGCGTGTCGCCCTATCTAAAACCTTTTTTGACATAAAAGGTATCGGTTAGGTCGCTTCCGAACCTGATGGAGCAGTGAGAGTTCTCCAATGTCATCCTGCACAATTTGACGAGTTTGGCAGGGTTGTCAAAACTAGACATGGCGTTGTATAGCTCGTCTCTATTTATACTATCGTATGCAGCCTTAAAGTCGACAAACAGGTGGTGGGTGTCGATCTGGAACTCATTTGTTTTTTCCAGGATCCGCCGCAGTTTGAATAATTGGTCCATAGTGGACCACACTGATATGGACCAATCGGTTTATTAACGAACGGTTTCAAGCGTTCACACAGAACAGCAGAGAAGATTTTATAGGCGAAGTTCAGAAGACTTATTCCTCTGTAGTTGGCGCAGACAAAGGGGTCTCCTTTCTTGTGGATCGGGCAAACGATACTAAGATTCCATTCATCGGGCATGCTTTCCTCTGACCTTATCTTACAGAGGAGTTGGTGCATACTCCCAACCAGGTCATCTCCAGCTGCCTTAAAGAGTTCGGCAGGTAGTCCGTCTACTCCAGCAGCTTTGTTGGACTCCTCTTCTGCTCATAATGCTCACGAGCAGCTCTCGTCTTTCTATGCAGCGCTTCTTGATAGGCTTGCTGCTTGGCTGCGTGTGCTCTCCTACATTCATCGTCAAACTATGGGTTTCGTGTTGGTGGCGGTTTGAAACCCAGTACCTCAGAAGCAGCACTCTCTAAGGCTTGGTGTTGTACGGTCTGAGCAAGTGTTGGAGGGCTTTCCGAGAGGTTGATGGAGACGCGATAGCGAATATGCCGAGGCTATAAAGCTGGAACAGAAGCCTGTAGGGGTGAGAATGGATACCTAGTAGTAGAATCGCAGTCGATTCTGAGGATATGTAAAAAACACTTCTTCAGACTTTTAAACGGCTATGTTAGTCAGTATACCGCTGTCAGGCAGAATGATCCATTTCTTAATGACGAAGAACGCAGAGAATTCCGTCTCCCTGACTTCAACGAAGCTAAGATCACCATATCGAGATTCAAGTCGAATAAAGCTGCTGGGGCAGACGGACTGTCTGCTGAGCTCTTCAAGGCAGCTGCGGATGACCTGGTTAGGAGCATGCACCAGCTCATCTGTAAGATGAATGGAGCCCCAGTATCGTTTGCCCGATTCATAGGAAAGGAGACCTCGTTAACTGCGCCAACTACAGAGGAATAAGTCTCCTTAACATTGCCTACAAAATCTTCTCTGTCTGGCAGTAAATGAGGGCAAGACTCTATATATGCTGTCATCAAATAAGAACGCTCACCACCGACGTCTTGACGTTTTGGCCAAACATATTGGCAGATGTATGTATGTATATTGGCGTTACAGCCCATGAACGACCAAAGCTGAGCTTCTCGCAATCACCCATGTTGTGTGTGATTTTATTCTCCCATAGGTGAAAGGGGCCTACAGTTTACTGCCGGCTCCGAACGGCGAAATTCGAGAAGCTTTTCTTGACAATTATACTACAGGGGGTTTTGTCAGTACCCCGCTGCGGAGAAGCACCGTGAAAAACATGTTCGATGACATGGCTGTTGTCGGTATTCGATCCCGTGTCATCGGCGTCAGAGGCCAACACACTACCCACTGTGCCACGGCGCAGATATAGGTTTGAAATACTCGTAGTTAAGGATTTCGTCTACCTTGGCTCCGCAGTGACCTGGAACAACATGACATCAGTTCCGTAATCAAACGCAGAATCACTCTTGCCAATTGCTATTTATTTGGGCTCAGGAGGCAATTGAGTAATAGAGTCCTCTCCCGAACGACCAGGTTGACTCTATGCAAGACCCTTATCATCCCGATCCTGCTGTATGTCGCAGAGGCATGGACATTATCAAAAACGGATGAGGAAGCCCTTGGCCCTTTTGAAAGACCGTCAGTCCTATAAGGTAGGTAAGTTCGTAGCCTTCCCAGAAATGGGAAGAATACACATAAGCCAACACTCCTATAAACGCAAACGGGGAAAGGCGGGAAAGATTCAACTACGAACTTTATGGGCTTTACAGTGACATGAGCCTAGTCAGGGGTCTACAGATTCAACGCCTAAGATGGCTAGGCGATATGGAGCGAATGGACACCGCAGCTCCAGTCCGGAGACCCCTTGTATACACGAGCCCTTGTATACACGAGGGACGTAGAAACAGAGGATGGTTGCACCTAAAGTGGCGCACACATGTGGAAGGGGACCTCACACAACTGGATGTACGGCAATTGAAAAGGTGAATGTAGTCCTAGTTAAAAGGGCATGTTGGTTGAGACCCATGTACACCTCGAACTGTAGCCCCCGATAAGAAAAAAGGAAGACGGTACAACCACTTAAGCCAAATTAAAGAAATGCATCCTAACCAAGCGAAATTTGATCACTTGGGCTTGAATTGTTTGCTCAGTACTCGTAGGTTGATTATAACGACGAGAAATGCTTTCTTAAGATGGCGGCTACAGTTTTTTGGCCATCCCGTCGTGCTATTTTCATTCGCTGTGCGGTAGAGACACATTTTAATAGTCTCAGCCTTTTCAGCCAGATATAATAATAAGAAGCTGCAATCGAATGCGGAATTCCATCCAAAGAACATTGTCATTTAATACGGCCTTGGGCTGGCGTACGCCCCTGATTTGCAGATGAAATATTTGACTTACGAATTTCTTATTCAAATTATTTGTCATTTTAAGAAAACAACTCCAAATTACTCGAAATCCAATTAGAATCCAGCCCATAGCTCCATCATACAGAATTCCGCATACGTTCCAACTACCATTCACAATCATCCAATTAGAGTCCACCGTAACCCACCACCAACCAATCCAATCACAAAACCACCAAGCGCCACTGAACTCGAAAACTCGCACACCGAACACTGTGCCTGTGTATGCGGATTTCGGCGTGCGTTGACTGTATGTCGGTCGGACAATCGGGCAATTTTGATTGAAGTGTAGTCTGGTTTGCTTGCATGTCAGTGAGAATTGTAATAAAAATTTCCAGTAAATTATTCTAGAATTTAAACGCATTTGTAAGTTGAAAAGCAATCAATATCAATTATATTTCGTTTTAGTGCATTCAATAATGTTGCTGCGGCCGTACTTTCATCTCGAATTCGAATGCAAAAAAAAAATCCGAGTGAAGACGGGGAAAAAAATTCCAATCGGCTACGCGAGATTTTCATATATTCTTCTTTCCCTTCCCTTATATTCTTGTTCTCTTTTCTCTTGTTCGTATTTTATTTTCTTTTTTTGTCATTCCTTGTGTGTAGTTTCCTTCCTTGTCTTTCCTTTGGTGATTTGGCTTTATGCGATGCCGCTGGTATGTGGAATATAGAGTGGCTGGCTGGCAACCTTTTGATCCACGGATCCGGATCGCAATGGCGGTTGACGGTGGCAACCACCCCACCACCACGACCCCTGTCCGGAATTAGGATTCGCGAAGCGAAATGTCAAAAAATGTTTGTAAAATCTGAAAATCCTTTTTTCTCGTTTCCTTATTACCCTGGACCGTACCGCCTTGACACGATTGAATATTGAGATTTCTGAATGGCATTTGTCGCGGTGCTCTGCACAGCGCTCGGGGTGCCAGAGTGCAATCGACAATCAGCCTTTTGCTGATTTGGAATGTAACACGGCGCTGCAATTAGTGAGATGTTTGGAATATGTAGATGGTGCATGGAAGAGGAGAAGACCGTGTACTGATCGCTGCCGAAGAGCGAGCTAAAAATTTCTATTTATTTTTAGTGACATCATCAATTTGGTGTGTGCGAAAGCTTTCTCTTGTGTGTGGGGCTGTCACTCAAAAAGGAGGCACAATTTCCCCTCGGCCGCTTCCTTGGACTGCAAAAACGATGATTCTTGTTGCATCGCAATCAGAAATTATTAATTGCACGACCAACAAGTCAGCCAACTAGCCAGCCGGCTAGCGAACGAACGGACAGACGAGAACGATGATGAATAATGTGTTTCCATCCATTCTTTTGTTCGTCGTTTAGGTGGCCAGTCTGTGTGTCGTGGCCTATTTAAAAGTGGCGTTTAGCGTTCTGTACACATACAAATCGCAACGAGACGTATTACTCAGCTATCAGTCGTATCCCCTGTGCCACTGGGGGCCTAGAAACTAGAAAATATTAATAATTTGTCTGTTCAATTGCGATTGCATGTTTATTTGAGTGGCGAGTGACGACAGCATGTGGTGTATGTATATATATATTCACGACTGGCCCCGGCAAGAGAATCTAGGCGGCCGACAATTGGATAGACGAGAACACATCGTCGTCACCTTGTGTCCTGTCCTCTTAATAAATAGTGTTTGGCTACGCGATCGTATTCGATGATGATACTACGAACGTGTGAGCGCCTTTCTTTTCTCGCTACTTATTCATCTTCCGGTTGATGACCTTAGCCGGCTTCCACATTCAGGCTGGCCGTTCGTTTTCATCGGAAAAGTAATTGTTTAATTAAACAAACATGCGAAGCGGTGGCGGTGTACGGGTGTACGCCTTAGCTCCCCTCAATCTATTGTTTCTGTTCGATTCTCTTTTATACTTTAGTTTTCCTTTGCCCTCTGTTTTTCTGTTCTCTTGTCTGTTGTTTCTCTTTTTCGAGAGCCACCGGACCGAGTCAGCGAGCCATTGATGGCTTATAGGGCACCCCCATTGGAAGCGGTAAAAGCCGGTTGTGTTGTTCATCATTAGAATTCCAGCATTCCAAGAGCATACGTGGTAGTTTTCTATTTCTAATCTATTATCTCTATTTGGTACTGGACTGGTTGCGATTGTTGCTGTCGTCAACGTACATATAGGTCTGATACGCTAGTCGCTACGCGTCGTCGTTGTTGTCGTCTTGTCATTGTCGTGTTGCTCTCTGTAATTGATTTTGTAGTACACATCTGATTTTTGTTTTTGCATTAAGTGTATTCCTTTTATCAATCGGGCGGACTGTTTGTGTTCTGACGTCTGAAAAGAACCAAATTTCGTCAAGATAAACGTTCACATTCCGGTAGATCGTTCAAACATTTGCTTTTCCGTTTTTTGTACATTATCTTCCGCCGGTTTCAAGTGCTGATTAGACTACACTGATTTGTTTTCTTACGTACTGCAAGTAAGTGTTAAATATTGTTGTTTTTTCTTCGTTGACTGTTTCCTGAGTCGATCCTACATCATACCTATGTACGGGTCTAATATGACGGACGGCTATCGGCTTTATTGTTGCCGTTCGTCTTCGACTGAGTTTGAGGGTCGGTTAATAACTTTTCTGTTCGACGAACGAAAAACCGGATAACCAATAAAATTCCTCACAAATCCGTGAACTCTTGTTTGTGTTTTGCAATACCCCAGTCGATCTTTTGTTGTTGTTTTTTGCTTCTTCATCTTCATCACCTTCGTTCACTTGTGTACCTGATGGTGATGGTGATGATGTACTCACATATACCTATGATTTTTTAAAAAGAAACCTCACTGATGGTGATTTTTGCAACACAAAATGATCGATGATCGTCGTTAAATGCTGTGCACAGCTCACCCCCGAAGTTTTCGCACAGATTAATGGCTGCACATACATATATGTATGTATGTATGTATCATTTTAGATTGACCGTCTCTTGCAATGATGGGTTTAACTGACGTCAGAAGAAATTCCAGAAACTGAAGTTTCATTTTATCGTCTTGTTTGGCTCGCAATTGTTGTTCGCCGTTGAGAGAATGGAATTCTTTTTAAAACAACGGTAAAGGGTTTATTCTTCTTTTTAGTTGAGTGTGCAGTGGCAGATTTGAATAAAAAGTAGTCTCGATGTATATGCTTGAGGCCTGAACTGAAATTGGGTCATGAAAAGAAGAGAAATGTGGATTGAAATACATAATGTGCCGTTGGGTTAATTGGTTGGCAATGCACTTCTCAGCGCGCTGGTATGCAGGTCAAGTGTGTTAGCATTGAATGATTGCTAGAAAATTACTGGCGAATCAAATGTTGTATGGTCACGAATGTGTGTTGTGTGTTGATCGAGTTGTTGTTGATGATTTTTAGATGTGTTTCGGTGCCCTGCTGGCACAAGATCATTTGGGAGCGATATCATCGTCGACGTACTTCCGGTCGATCATTGCCGGTTGTGTATTGAGGTTCTGTTAGCGCGAAATGCCACGGTGGCAGCTAATTTGAATTTTGTTCGTAGCATTTGCTGTTTTTAGGAAAACAACATTATTTACAATGATTACCATTTTTCGACTGAAGACATGACGTCATCGTTGGAAAACTGAATGCAGTGGTTCTCACACATACCATATTCTCATTAAGAGAGTTTTGAAGAAACTAGAACAATAATATTCCAACCGATCTTGCAATTTCTGCCGAACGTTGTTGTGAACAAGGCAACACCTTTCCTATTGGTCGTTTTGGGCCGTTTTCTTTTAAAGACCTGACGAAATTCATAGACTTATTGGAATTACATACTTCATGTTGGGTAATTCCCTTCCAGTCTAACCACACATACAGCGTCATAAGGCTTGTGTGCATACGTACATATGTACCTACTATGTTCGCTCATGATCTCTGGTTATGCTCTGATCATTTTTCATCACCGGTTATGACTCGCCACTGAAACATTTCGAATTAATTGTGCCTATCTCGATCGACATACATATGTACATATGCAAATTAATTTTTTTACGCGACTGGAGTAGTTTTTAAAAAGAGCTAACCAGCTTTGCTTTTATTATATCACTACTACATACACTACTTTACTTAGCTAAATTTACTTATTAAAACACCCAAGCCGCGGAGTCCACTCGATCTCAGTGCTGCTATGAACTGCGGGGTCCTCTGATGTTGATGAACTGCGGGGTCCTCTGATGATGATGAACTGCTAAGTCCTCTGATGTTGATGAACTGAAGTTGGGCTGAACTTATGTAGATTAACTTATATACTAAGCGTTATGCTGCTCTACGGCAGCGTCCCTTTGCTGGACTTTGGACTTAGACCATAAATTATTTTTGCTTGACCTTGGACCTCTAATACAGATCACGAAGAATATGCTGACGCAGCTGCAACCACTTGACTTCGACTAAAAGCATTTTGCCATTAAGTCGCAGCTGTGTCAACAAAAAGCGATCGCACTTCCTGGTCTCCCTAATATGTGGCATGTGATTTGACCGCAGATTGTTTACATTACTTACGGATCAAATCAATGGTTTATGTTATTGACTATATGCTGCATGTGATTTGACCGCAGCTTGTTTACATCGCTTACGGATCAAATCAATGCTCTATGATATTAACTTGCACTATGTACATATTTGATGATTGATTTTCAATGATCCTCTGCTCGGATATGTAATTTATACAGTGTTGGAAAAAATAATAGAAATAAAGGCAGACACAATAGTAACCAAACAGCTGTGGGTCATAATTACATCTCACAACCCCGTTTACATGCGTAGTTGAATCCGGATTCAACTAGGATCGAATCCATATAAACGCGGATCGAGTTGAAATAAAGTCGACTCGACTCGATCCAACTAGCAGAGCTGGATCGAGTTGAAAAAATGCATGCAAACCTGGGTCGAGGGGTCGAACTGACATTTTGTCTCTGTATGTGTGAGATATCTTTTTTGCTTTTCTTTCTTTTCGCTTGCTGGTTGACACAACGCAGGACTAACACAATCAAATAAAAGGTCCGTATAGTATAAAGGGTCCGCCATCTAACGTTTTTTTTTTTTTTTTTTTTTTTTTTTTTTTTCAAGTAGTGCTTATTTCGTGAATGGTAACACTTAGCTCATGTCTGATTTGACAGATAATTAGTTTTATCCTTCCGCTGAACGAATATGGTTGTGTATACGCTTGAACAACGCTGGGAAATATTGCGATATTACTTTGAAAATCATGGTAATGTTGCAGAATGTGTGCGAAAATTGCGTACGGATTTTGGAAGAAGAGAAGCACCGTCAGCTCTGTATATTCGTTATCTTGTGAAGAAAGTGAAAGAAACTGGCATCCTCATCGATAAGCCAAAGCGTGAAAAGCCAAAAACAGTGCGTACATCCGAGAATATTGCTACTGCGGCAGAAGGTGTGCGTGAAGCGCCATCAACATCAATTCACCGTCGTTCTCAACAATTGAACATTTCGGAGACATCATTGAGACGAATTTTGCATAAAGACCTTGGTATGACGCCATACAAAGTCCAATTGCTTTAGGAGTTGAAGCCAACTGACCATCCAATGCATTTTTGCTTCGCTAAGTGGGCCTGCGATCGACTTACAGAAGATGCCGATTTTGCCAAAAAAAAAATCATCTTTCCAGATGAAGCTCATTTTGATCTTGGCGGGTATGTAAACAAGCAAAATTGTCGCATTTTGGGCACAGAGAACCCGCACGGATACATTGAAAAGCCGGTGCACCCAAAACGAGCCACTGTTTGGTGCGGATTTTGGTCCAGAGACATAATTGGGCCATTTTTCTTCGAAAATGAGCAAGGAGTGGCCGTTACAGTCAATGGCGATCGTTATCGGGCCATGTTGAACGAATTTTTGTTCACAAAAATTGAAGAGGAGGATATTGGCAACATTTGGTTTCAACAGGACGGCGCTACGTGCCACACAGCCGAAGCTACACTCGATGTTTCGCGCCCTGTTTTTGAAGATCGCATTATCAGCCGCAGAGCTGATGTCGTTTGGCCACCTCGGAGCTGCGATTTGACACCGTTGGACTATTATTTCTGGGGTGCCGTCAAAGATAAGTGTTACGCCGACAAGCCAGAGACAATTGACGCTTTAAAGGACAATATTCGTGAAGCCATTGGTGAAATACAGCTGCACACAATCGATAATGTGCTTAAAAAATTGGACCGATGGTATAGGCTACTTCATGGCCAGCCGAGGCAGCCATTTGAATGAAATTATTTTCCATTATTAACCGGAAGGATTGTACTTTCAAATAAAAATAGAAATTTGAGAAAATATTCAATAGTTTTTTTTTTATGGCATTTAAAAAAAAAAGTTATTTGGCGGACCCTTTACATACCAAATGTCACTTCAACTACGTTTGAACTCTTCGATCTTTCGACTACGTAGCGGAAAAACCTGGGTCGAAATTTCAACTTATTTTTGACTCGATCTTTCGACTACGCAGTTAACCGGGTTATTGACACCACTATTGCATATGAATGCTACCTAACAGTACTTTGAAATGGTGCATTTGCTTATCTTCTTTCGTTATGTAGGTATTTGATATTGCTTGAACGAAAAAAAAAAAAATACAAAACAAAGGGTCATGCTGCTGGAAAAACTAATAGAAACGAAGGATTATGGCATTTTCGCATTAGAGATTCCTTAAATAAAGACAGTTTAATTTTCAAATCAAAAGTTCTGTGAAAATGGGTCGGGGAGCCCACTGCACTGATTCTGAAAGAAAATGAATTAAAAATTTAAGAAATGACGATTGTACAATGGACAGAAGAGCGCATATAATGAAGTGTTCTAAAAAAAGGCATTTACTGCCCTACATTTTCATCCCAAAGAAGAATCGAGACGCAGGAAACGAAAAACGACGTCTCAGTTCGACAATCTTCTTGTGCGTCTTTGTAGGTCTTAACCGTTTTCTTCTTCGGAGGAACTTAAAAATGAGTTGGATGCACCTGTATCAAGCCGAACAATCAGGAACAGGTTAAGTGAAGTAGGTTTAATGGCAAGGAGTCCAAAAAAATCCGTTTTCTAAGTAAGAAAAACATACAACAGAGGCTAACTTTTGCCAACAGACACCTCTACCGTGAAAACTGGAACAATGTCTTGTGGTCGGATGAAACAAAGATCAATTTGTTTGGATCTGATGGAAAAATGCACGTGAGGCGACCAAAAAATTCCGAATTCGACCCAAAGTACACAAAGAAAACAGTAAAGCACGGTGGAGGTAACCTTATGATTTGGCGCTGCTTCTCATCATCTGGTGTTGGACCACTTTTCTGGATAAAGGACAAGATGTGTGCTGTAGACTATGTATGTCAACATCCTGAATACGGTAATACTACCATTTGCTGAAGAGGATATGCCTCTTAAATGGGAGTTTATGCAGGATAATGATCCCAAGCATTCCTCAAAACTAGCAAAGCATTGGCTCCAAACGAATAAAATTGCTGCCATGGAATGGCATTCACAATCCCTTGATCTAAATCCGATCGAACACTTGTGAGCGTTCTAAAACGTAAGATCGGGGAATGTAAAGCCAGAAACAAAAAAGAATTTTGGTTCAAAATACAGAAAACATGGTACTCTATACCTGCCGAAACTTAACTTGTGCCAACTTAAATACAAAGGTGCTACGACCAAGTACTAAAAAACGGATGAGAGCTTTCAATGTAAAGTAATTTATTACGTGAAAAAAATAACAATTTTAGTCTTGTTTCTAAAGGGTCCGCCAAATAACTTTTTTTTTTGAAAATGCTATACAAAAAAAAAAAATACAAAAAACTGCTGAATATTTTCTCAAATTTCTTCTTTTATTTGAAAGTACAATCCTTCCGGTTAGTATGTATGTATGTTGGCGTTACAGTCCATGAAGAACCTGAGCCGAGCTTCTCTCAATCACCCATGTTGTGTGATTTCATTTTCACATAGGTGAAAGGGACCTACAGTTTATTGCCGGTTCCGAACGGCGAATTTCGAGAAGCTTTTCATGACAATTTTACTACAGGGGGTTTTGTCAGAACCCCGCTGAGGAGAAACACCGTGAAAAACACGTTCGATGACATGGCTGTGTCGGGATTCGATCCCGAGTCATCGGCGTCAGAGGCCAACATACTACCCACTGCACCACGGTGCTCTCTTCCGGTTTGTAATGGAAAATAATTTCATTCAAATGGCTGCCTCGGCTGGCCATGAGGTAACCTACACGATCGGTCCAATTTTTAAGCACATTATCGATTATGTGCAGCTGTATTTCATCAATGGCTTCACGAATATTGTCTTTTAAAGCGTCAATTGTCTCTGGCTTGTCGGCGTAACACTTATCTTTGACGGCACCCCACAAATAATAGTCCAACGGTGTCAAATCGCAGCTCCGAGGTGGCCAAACGACATCAGCTCTGCGGCTGATAATGCGATCTTCAAAAACAGGGCGCAAAACATCGAGTGTAGCTTCGGCTGTGTGGCACGTAGCGCCGCCCTGTTGAAACCAAATGTTGCCAATATTTGTCCTCTTCAATTTTTGTGAACAAAAATTCATTCAACATGGCCCGATAACGATCGCCATTGACCGTAACGGCCACTCCTTGCTCATTTTCGAAGAAAAATGACCCAATTATGCCTCTGGATCATAATCCGCACCAAACAGTGACTCGTTTTGGGTGCACCGGCTTTTCAATGTATGCGTGCGGGTTTTCTGTGCCCCAAATGCGACAATTTTGCTTGTTTACATACCCGCCAAGATTAAAATGAGCTTCATCTGGAAAGATGATTTTTTTTGGCAAAATCGGCATCTTCTGTAAGTCGATCGCAGGCCCACTTAGCGAAGCAAAAATGCATTGGATGGTCAGTTGGCTTCAACTCCTGAAACAATTGGACTTTGTATGGCGTCATACCAAGGTCTTTATGCAAAATTCGTCTCAATGATGTCTCCGAAATGTTCAATTGTTGAGAACGATGGTGAATTGATGTTGATGGCGCTTCACGCACACCTTCTGCCGCAGTAGCAATATTCTCGGATGTACGCACTGTTTTTGGCTTTTCACGCTTTGGCTTATCGATGAGGATGCCAGTTTCTTTCACTTTTTTCACAAGATAACGAACATACGGAGCTGACGGTGCTTCTCTTCTTCCAAAATCCGTACGCAATTTTCGCACACATTCTGCAACATTACCATGATTTTCAAAGTAATGTCGCAATATTTCCCAGCGTTGTTCAAGCGTATACACAACCATATTCGTTCAGCGGAAGGATAAAACTAATTATCTGTGAAATCAGATATGAGCTAAGTGTTACCATTCACGAAATAAGCACTACTTGAAAAAAAAAAAAAAAACGTTAGATGGCCGATCCTTTATTATTTTTTCCAGACTAAAATCGTCAAAAAAAAAGCCGCGCAGAGTCTCGTCCCGACTCTGACGACCATATCCTAAATTAGGATTGAGAGCACGTTTCAAAAATTTTGAAGTTCCGTAGAGTTCAACGCAAAGAAATTGTAGATAAAATTTTCTCTTCGATCCGAGCTCGTATGTCGTGTTGGTCGATCACGAGAGTCTGCTAGCGTTTATATAAAATTTTCTCTTCGATCCGAGCTCGTATGTCGTGTTGGTCGATCACGAGAGTCTGCTAGCGTTTATATAAAATTTTCTCTTCGATCCGAGCTCGTATGTCGTGTTGGTCGATTACGAGAGTCCACTTGATATATTTTTCTAACCAAAATTTTATTTTTGTATGCTGCATGTCGTGTCGCGAAAACATGTCGATCGCAAAATTTTTGAAACGTGCTCTCAATCCTAATTAAGGATAAAAAACAAACGATTTTTTTTATTTTGACTATTCAATAAAAAAAATGAATATTCGTTCATATTACCATTATTTAAGGAACGAGTTAATATATATTTCATTTATGTTTGCGTTCACGTTTTCATTATTTTTATATTAAAAAGTGCAAAACGGGTTTGTTTGTATTATTTTTTCCAACACTGTATATGGTTTTCCAATAGGGAATTGACAATTTGTGAACGCACCCTTTCACTAATCATCGAACTGTCATTGTCAATTTATTCAGTAAACATTTTCATCATGGTAAAGTACACGAACGAGCAATGTCTGCAAATTATAAAAATTTTATTCAAAAAAAAAAAAAAAAAAAGTTGTCAAGTCCTTATTAGAAAACCTGATATTTGCCACAACGATGGCTCTCTAATTTCCCTTTGTCATAATATGGGGTTTTTCATTCAACGTTTAATCTTAAAGGGCCTACAAAAAACCATGCCTGGAGTATCACAGAAATCCATAAATTCGGCAATTTTGCTTGTTTACATAGGTATCCATTTAACTTAAAATGGGCTTCAACGGAGAACAACATTTTGCGTTGAAAATGAGGATCAAAATGAATCATCGAAGCTACGACGCGTATAATGGTCACGCGGTTTCAACTCTTACACAAGCTTGTTCTTATAAGCTTTTAAGATCTTTCCGTAAAATGTTCCACAAAGTGGATGGGCATAGTTCCAATTGCTGTGCACCATAGCGAATCGACTCCTTCAGATTCTCAACACTGCGCTCCACACCGGAAATAACCTCTTCTGTTCGCACTGTTTGTTGGTTGTTGCGTTCGTAGTACACACCGATACCATACGTGTTATTCTCGTTTAAAGCGATGCTTTTGACATCATTATGTTAGTCTTAAGGCGTCGATGTTTAGAGTCAAGACGTCGGAACGAGGCAGAATGACATAGTCAAGACGCTGTCAAACCGCAAAGCGTTTGTAGGTGCAATCTGTCAAAAGTGCCCGTCGGAGCCAGTGGTTTGGTATCTCATTCATTATCCCTGGTTAATATATGTATTCATCGTAGGTAGGTAGGTAGGTAAGACCGTAGCCTTCCCAGAGATGGGAAGAACACACATAGGCCAAGGAGGCCCGTTGTGCAGCTACGAGGGGGCTTAGCCCCCTATTCGTGGAACCATTTTGTGCTTCTTAAGAATTTAAGAAGATTAGATATCCCCACTTGCTGAACTTCGGTCAGATCGTTGAGGAGGTATGATCCTAGGTATCGTTTCCTGACTGTGCAGAATGCTGGGCAGGCGCAGAGAAGGTGATGAATGGATTCGACCTCCTCCTCGTCTAAACAGCTCCTACAAAAGTCATTCGGAGTGATACCTAGTTTTTGCGCGTGACTGCCAATAAGGCAGTGTCCTGTGATGACACCTATGACTTTATAGATGTCAGTTCTATTTAGGGAGATAATACTCCTAGTCCGTTGACTATCGAGCCGGGGCCAGATTTGCCTGGTGATGAGGCAGGTGTGTCCCTGAGTCCATCTCCGGTTCGTCTCGGCCCTGGCGAGGGTATTGAGATTGTATTTGATGGTTGCGAAGGGTATACCCTCGCAGACCACAGTTGTTTGTAGCGTCGTTCCTTTTTTGGCGAGTCTGTCGGCTCTTTCATTTCCGGTGATGTCGCTATGTCCCGGTACCCATATAAGTTGTATGTTGAACTGTTCAGCCATCTCATTAAGAGATAGGCGACAGTCGAGGCTGGTTTTTGATGTGTACACATAGGACTCCAGCGACTTTAAGGCCGCTTGGCTATCCGTGAGAATACGGATGTCCGTGGTGGATATCACGTTCCACTTCAGCCAGGACAGAGCCTCTTTTATTGCCAACAGTTCCGCCTGGAAAACGCTGCAGTGATTAGGTAGTTTTATCGCTTTGTTTAGCTTAAGTTGTTTGCAGAATACCCCACTGCCCACCCCGTCCTTGGTTTTAGACCCGTCAGTATAGAAATCTATGCAGCCTTTACGAGGTTGAGTCTGACGAGTCCAGTTCTGTCTGTCCGGGTATAACGTTATGAAGTTTTTATCCAAGACTGTGGTGGGCTTTGTGAGGTCTAGGTTTTCTGCGATGGTTGACCTGTTAATCAGGATCGAGGAGTGGCCAAAGACGTAGCTCTTCCAGTTCGAGTTGGCTTTAAGTCTAATGGCCGTTTGTGTGGCAATTTGCTTGCCGAAAATATCGAGTGGTGTAAGGTCGAGTATCATGTTAAGTGCAGCCGTCGGGGTGGACCTGAGGGCCCCGGTAATGCATAAACACGCCAGCCTTTGTACCTTCTCGAATTGTTTGAGGTATGTTGTCTTGTCCAGTGCTGTCCACCAGACAGTCGCTCCATACATTAATGTGGGTCTAACGACCGTGGTATAGAGCCATAGAGTAATCTTGGGATTGAACCCCCATTTTTTCCCTATGGCTTTCTTGCATGAATAGAGAGCTATTGTTGCTTTTTTGGCTCTTTCGATTGTGTTGATTTTCCAGGTTAATTTCCTGTCCAGTATGATGCCAAGGAATTTGGCACTGGAGGAGTAGTTTAATCTGGTATCAAGCAAAGTGATAGGGCAGTGCTCCGGAATTTTATGCTTTTTGGTGAATAGCACGAGCTCCGTTTTCTGGGGATTAACCCTGAGCCCTTTGCTATGCGCCCATTTGCAAAGAATTGAGAATGCCGTTTGCATACGGTCATTCAGTGTCGATAGGTATTTACCTGAGATTGAAATGGCAACGTCATCCGCGTAGGCAGTAACGTCCAGGCCTTCTTCCTCCAGTTTAATTAGTAGCTCATTTATAACTACATTCCAGAGGAGAGGTGAGAGAACCCCTCCTTGCGGGGTTCCCCTGGTAACCACTCTGGTGATTGCCTGGTTACCCCATTTCGAGTGAATCTTGCGTGTTGATAGTAGTTCGCTGATCCACTCTACGAGAGTCTTCTCCACCTTTAGCTTTTCCAACCCTTCCGTTATTGCTTCCGGAATGACGTTGTTAAAGGCGCCCTCTATATCTAGGAAGGCTGTTAAAGTGTATTCTTTAAGATGGATTGATCTTTCGATTTTCCTCACTAGGGTGTGCAAGGCTGTTTCGATAGATCTACCCTTAACGTAGGCATGCTGTGCCCTAGAAATTAGGGGCGGATCCAAGTTATGGCGTATATATAGGTCTACCATCCTTTCCAAGGTTTTTAGTGCAAAGGATGATAGACATATAGGCCTTAGATCCTTGGGGGTAGTGTGAGAGTTTCTGCCGGCCTTAGGAATGAAAAGCACCTTTGCGCACTTCCACTTGTCTGGAATGTGACTCCAAGCTAGGCATCCTTTGAAGATTATCTCTAGCCATGGTATAGTCCATTCCATGGTTTGTGTAAGTTCGACCGGGTAAATTCCATCCGGACCTGGCGATTTATAGGGCTTGAAGCTTTTTAGCGCCCATATTATTTTCTCTCTGGAGATGATGTGTTCGAAATTTCCCATTAATGCGGATGAAAAGTGGGTTCCTTGCGGCTGCGGTGAAACCTGCGATTCATGGCATCCTGGGAAGTGCGTATTGAGAAGAAGGTTTAGAGTTTCTTCTTCAGATGCTGTCCAGACTCCGTTAGCTGTAAGGTAGCTTGGGAATTGTGGATCTTTCGAGAGTATTTTCCTCAATCTGTAGGCGTCTGAAATTTTTTCCATATTGTTACAGAAAAGTTTCCAGGATAGCCTTTGCTCTTTCCTCAGAGTTTGTTTGTAAGTTCTGAGTGAAGCTTTATATAGGCTCCAGTCACTATCGTTCCTAGTGCTCTTTGCTTTGTTAAAGAGTTTTCGACAGTTTTTACGGAGCTTGCTTAGGTTTGCGTTCCACCACGAGGGATAAGAGTTTTTCCTCGATTTGTGGCTTGCGCAGCTGTTGACCCGTGCGTTGCCCAAGGTAGCTGTTAAAATGTCAACCATATTATCTATGTCTACCGTGGACCGCGGGTGATCGGGGGTCCTGCTTACTACAGAGTTGCCAACAAGGGCTCTATAGCGCTCCCAATCGATTCTTCTTGGGTTACATGAAGAGTCGATTGGGGTTGGGACCATGAAGGCTAGGTTGAAAACCAAGTAGCGGTGGTCTGAGAAGGAGTGTTCCTCAGAAACTTTCCATTCTCTTATTTTGTCAATGAGAGAGGGAGATGCTAGAGTTATGTCTAGTACCTCCCTTCGATTTTTTGTAACAAAAGTGGGTACATGACCCTTGTTGCATATATTAAGATCAGAGGTAAGAATGAATTCAATAAGCCACTCACCTCTTTCATTTATGTCGCTGCTACCCCACAGGGTGTGATGCGCATTCGCGTCAGCCCCAATGAGGAGTCCAGCTTGGTGGTTTGGCGAGTCTCTCACCAGCCTTTTTATCTCGTCCGATGGGATGGATTCGTCTTGCGCCATGTATGCAGAGGCTATCCATAGCTTGTTCCCGGGTGATTCTACGGCAATCACCGTGGTGTCTGGGGAGCTGTAATTAGGAAGAAGGTAAGCGTTTATGGATTTCTTTGCAAGTATGCAAGTCCGGGGCTTACCTTCTTTTTGTGATGTAAAAATGTTGTAGGCTGGATTTCTCAATCCACGAACCTTGTGTTCATGAACCCAAGGTTCCTGGATTAAGGCTATGTCCTCTTCCCCTTTGGCCAGCCTGAGGAGAAGGTTAGCGGTAGCCGCTTTCGAGTGATGGAGGTTAATCTGAATTAATCTCAGCATCATGGCTGTTATCAATTCGATTGACCTCCACCACGGTGGTGTCGAGATCTTCTAGATTTAGGTCTAGAAGATCGTCTTCCATCGGCGAGCTGGTAGAATAGTCTTCGCTTCCGGAGTCGAGCAGCGATTCTTGGTCCTTGTTGACCAGGAATGTTGCTGTAATTTCAGCTTCAATCGGCGCGGGGCCCTTGCTCCCCGAGGGGAAGGGGGATTCTTGCTCCATTGAGCTGTCTACATTGACCTCGGTGTTGGCCGTGGTTTCGTTGCCGGATGGTGGCATTTCCTCATCCTTTTTGTAAATATTAAGTTTGATCTTCTTGAAACCAAACCTGATGTAATGGTCACATTGGGCCAGAGGTTCCAGGGCTTCACTATTCAGCACAAGAACTGCCTGTCTAGATCGGTCCTTTGGTTCCTCCAGCTTCGCGACCCTCCAATCTCTTGTTGGGAGATTGGGATTACAGAGGTTTATGGTCTCAAGAATTTCGAGGGGGTTGTCTGGTGCCAGCGGGATCCAGCATCTAGCTCTCGGTCGTTTCGGGATCTGGTCCTTGGTGACGACCTTGAGCCTGGCTCCCTCCCATATTTCCCCCATTTCGATAACTGTGGCCTTTAAAAGATCAACCGATCTTTCATCGGCACAGCTTATCAGTTTAACCCTGCCTTGATACCATCCGGCGTCATCACAGATGGGCGGTGGTCCAGGGTTCTTTCTCATGATTTTGAGGAAAGTTTGCCGATAGTGCATGGTCGACATCCTTCCATTTTTCGGTCGTCATTTTTCCGTCCGGATCGCTGTCATCAATGATAGCTACCGTCAGGCACTCCCTCGCAACCTCACCGAAAGGCTTTGATGGCTTGGCCAGTGTTCCCAGCCTGACCTTCTTAGCCTCCCGCTTTGGTTCCTCGGGGGACGATCTGGGCCTCTTGGCCTTTGCTTTTCCCTGGGCCAGGATTCCTGTAGCCCAGGCTACCGACTCTTTTTCTTTTTCCGTTAGGTCGGTGTTATGGCCCCATCGTTTTAAGATTCTCAAGGCCGCCTTTTGGTCTTTATAGGCCTTGGACGATGGGTTTATTTTTCTGTTGTCAGCTTTACTTGCCGACAACTTAACGGAGCGGTTTGTCGATTCTCCGATCGGAGTATTAACCGCATTTGATGTAGAGGGGATTTCCTCCCCTTCCGGTTTTTTATGAGATCCGGACTCATTGTTGTTTTTATTTTTGTTATTGTACATTTGGTACCCACGAGTTGCGGAGAAATATATGTCCACCTGGGCAGAGATCCGCAATACCCAGGTAAGGCTAGCTGATCCGGAGGGCGCCAGGTATCCGGATACACCGTTTGCGACTGAGCTATTTTTGGTCTGGGCTCTCAGCCTGGTCGACATCTCGGCACGGTTCGATTAACACCTTATGTCCAGCCCAGGGGATGGGGATTGGATATTCAGGATAGGAGTGTGATAGGATAAGTGGAGTGGGATGGGATTTGCATTGGTGAAAAGGGGATGACGGGGGCGATTATCCTTTGGTGAAAAGCCCCCACACCACGCCAAGGTAGATAATCAGGTGGGGGTATTCATCGTAAATTGGCAAAACGTTCTAGCCACAAATCAACTTTCAGCTGTCATAATTAATTTTAGCTATTTCGACTCTATGTTGAATACAGTGGCACTCCATTGTAAAAAAGAGAACGAATGAACACATTGCCACTTGAAATTTCAAATCAAAAAATGTGGTCTACTCCTACAGAGTGCACATAAGTGTGCGTTCTTTTAAACGAACATACTGTTGCGGAGACACAAACCGCCGGTTAAGTTCGAATTTCGCCGTCGAAGTTCGAAAGCTCTCTTGAAGCGAAGATTGGAATGATGTCAACTGTCAACGGCGTAATGCTAATTGCCAGAGCGTTCTAGAGATTTCCGAAGGGAAACTTTCGACGGCGAACATTCGAGAAGGTGCACCGAGAGCTATATAAGTGCGAACACTCGCCCTCGGCATGCATTCAGTTTGTGGTATTGAACAGCGTGTGACAAGTCGGTGTGATCAATCGGCAAAACAGTGGGAAAATAAGAGCTTTCAATAAAGGTTGTTGTGTGTGTAATGAAGCTTAAAGTGTTCAATAGGATTTGGATAATAAAGAAAAGTGGTGAAGCTGCACAGATAATTGATCTGTGGTGAAACAAGAAAAGTGTGTGTGTGTTTTTAATTCGGATAAAAAGGACAATTGTAGTTTATCGCAATCCAGTTGTGCGAACCCTATTTGGTGTGGGATTGAATATTTCGTAACAATACATATGAAGTGCGCACAGGGGTGAGTTTCCATAAATGCACACACACACTAGTGTTCCTGAGCCAAGAGTGTGCGTTTCCTTACCCAACCAAAACACTGTCCGAGCAATCTCATATGTATCGGTTATCGTCCGATCACCGAAATCATCCAGCGTCGGGTGCGGTTAGTACTTAGATGGGGGACCGCTTGGAAACATCGCGTGTTGTTTATTTTGTTTTGCCGATTTGTTAGTTATTTAATTTCTAACACCGATTTTGCCGAAAACCTACTCAGTTCTAAGTTGCGTAATTACGCGTGGAGTGAATCCAATCTTATGTCAATATCATCTCGGTTCTCGAGATAATGGAGGGGCGAAAATTCCGATACGCACATACATACATACATACATATGTATGTACATACACACACATCTCTATAAAAACCTTGGATTTGGATTCTGGTGGCCTTGAAACGTGGAGATATGTCAAAATTTGGAATTAGCAAAATCTGGGAAACTGGGAAGTTAAAAAAGCTGCAGTACTGAAAACCCTTTAGTATTGTAGAATGAAGGCGGGCGACAATCGAGTTGAACGAAGCGTGGACGAAAGTCAGATAAATCTTGTTTCGTTATCAAAGAACGAGTATTTAGTGCATCCTTTTTTATTTCGTACTATTGACCTTGGATGGAATTCGCATTTGATGACAAAATGAAGTAAGGGACTTAGTCGTTTAGCCGACATTTTTAGTTGCCAAAGGTCTCAATACATTTCCGAGAGGTCTAAAGGCAAGCGGATAAAGTCAATCGGCCATTGTAGTTGTTCGACCGATGGTTCTCAAATTTGAAGGCCCTATCCAGGGATCAAATTTTCGTCCGATCGTTTTGTTTATTCGATAAGAAAAGTTCTCCCGTCAGCGAGCAGGATATTCGGTAGCTAGCCATGTGCGTTTAGGCGCAACAGATCTTGTGTGCCCTGTCGAACTTAATTTTTTATGAGATGTTTTCCTTTTTTTAGAATTTATAAGACCCACTTGGACCTTTACTCTATATTTGACTTCCATTACGGATAGAACAAAAATTCACTTAACTGAGGCTCGTAACCAGTAAAAAAATTGTCATTGGGCGAAACCTCCATGCAATTTTATCTTTTAGAATTACATCCTTCAGAAGTTGGTTGCAGTCTAATAATGTACCCCTGTGCTCTCTTTTTGAGTCGATTTACTTTTCTCAGTGATGTTCAATAGCTTTGATGTCTTGTTTATAGTGAGAGGCATGCAGCTACTCAAAATAACAATCAGCCGCGGACTTGGCCTCTTCGTTGTCGGCAAGGTTCCTTCTTTTGTTTTTTTTTTTCTTACGTTTGCAAAATACAAAATGATCTGAAGGTGGTGACCAAGTCTGAGTAGAATAGGTAGGTTGCATGGGAAAGTAATTCGAAGTTTAACTCATTAAGTTTGGCCATTGCGACCACATACATATGTATGTGCGAACTCTGGTGCATTGTCTTAATGAAGTAGGTGGCAGCTAATGGATCGATTCTGTTTCATTTCATTGTGAGTAATCACGGCGCCCACATTGTGCGCAGCTTTCTCACATGTGGGGTTTAGCACCTTTTGAAATACCTATCATGCCTGCTAATTCGTTAACTTTCAAGTCGATGTTCGTCCTATACAATTTTGTGGACTCGTCCATCATTTCCAACGAAGCAACATACTTCGTTAGAGTAGACGGAGACCCTTCAAATAGAAACATGTTGAAGCTATTCTACCAAGCCAGTTCTGCACCTTTGTTATTCTATATTTTCACTTGCTTGTTTTACTTGGCGTGTCTGAAAACGTGGTGCTTGAGTTACAATTACGTTTCTAATTGTTTTTGGTTTGTAGAAGACTTTCTATTTCCCCAGACACCAATTATACTTATCATTCCCAAAGGTCACCTAAGCCTTATACATGCGATAAATAGAGCTTCGTCGTTATATGATCTTGTCTTATCGCCTACGATCAGTCGTTGCTCGATAACGCACAAAAGCAGTTATGTACCGAGTTCAAGGTAGACCTTCCTTACATGTTTTAAGACCAGGAACTTATAGCGACAATTCTCGCTTTTTTCTGTCAATTGTACCATGAACACCAATAACAGGGTTCGTTCTCCAGAAATTTTTCTGTATACACTCGCATTTTAGTTAGATAAGTACCCACTTATCACGTTCCTTTCGTTGACTTTTCGTGTTTTTTTTTTTTTTTTTGCTTCGAAACTATTTGTGTATAGGTGATAAGCGAATGTCAGCTGATGGTAAATACAATCGACCAATGGCAGTGTTACACTTCTGTTATGGGAAACCAAAGCTTCTGACGCACGGGTAGGCCCCTTTTCACTCACTCTCAAAGGAGCCTAATGCCCGCAAAAATACTCGTTAGATTAGATAGTAGGCGAATGAAAGGAAGATATTTTGGTAATTCCATCGCTAATTGCTGGCTATTAGTCAGATTAATGGTTTCACACCGTAATTTCTTGAAATCTAGGCCAAAAAGATCGGTTCCTATTAGCCTTCGGTTTTGTTTTACTTTTACTTTAGAGTTTGAGATAGCACCGGGCGTTAATCTGTTCGGGGGCAATGTGTTATTTTATTTCCATTGATCTGGTTTCGTTAGAAAGGTGCTCTTTCTCGCCGTCGATGAGAAGTGGTCTTGTGTAAATTTTTGACTTTCGTTCCTGTATGCCCAGTAAACTGCTTAAGTTATTTGGTTTTACGGGCGATTTCGGATTGTTTGTCACGCTTTGTTTGCTTTAAGACGCATGTGATATTCAAAACGGTCGTTAGGCAGCATTCACCTTGTATATATGAATGGCGTAACGTGAAATTGGTAATGCGACTGACTATGTGGTCGATGAACTTGAGCTTCACAGGCATGGCATCATAGTATTAATTGTTGTTTTTTTTGTATTTAATCCAATAATCAATCTTCAGTTTTGAGAGCGTGTGATCTTATTTTCTACGGAAATCACGAGTACGATATCGAAAAGAAGGTAGATTTCTAGGGGAAATAACTCAAGTTAGTCATGTTCTTATACAAAAACTGGTAAACAGTGAATATCCAAAACACACACAATTACTCATAAGCATGATCAGATCTTAAGGCCACCTATAGTTCATAGACCTTCTAGTGCTAATAAATTGTAATGACGTAGGCGCCGTGGCGCAGTAGTTAGTGTGTTGAACTCTGACGCACGATGAGCGAGTTCGGATCCCGATAACACCAATGCCATCGAATGTTTATTTCGCGGCGTTCCTCCTCGGCGGGGTACTAGCAAAACCCCCCGTAGTGTAACTTGCCTTGAAAAAGCTTCTCGACTCACGCCGTTCGGAATCGGCATTAAACTGTAGGTCCCTTTCACTTATGTGAAAAAATGAAATCACACACAACATGGGTGATTGAAGAGAAGCTTGGCTCTGGTCCTGGCTCTGGTCCTTCATGGGCTTCATGCCACCAAAAGAAAAAAAAGGACGAGCTATTTAAAAAGAAGCTGGCGCTTTTTGCTTCTAATCATTTCGTTTACCTGCAATAAGGGTTTTGGAAGAACGTCTGACACGACTGGCGTACAATTTTTACGAGCATCTCGAGTTATCAAGTTAAAATCCGTTTCATCCCGTGGATGACAGTGAAACATAATTAACTCTCTGCCGTAGCCGGTTCCGAACTTTCCCACTGCGGAGCTATTATTAAATATTAACTCTTCTCTATAAGCCCATCGGGATTAGTCGAAGTATTTAATTTGTCTACTCATTCTTTACCTTATTCGCGTCATCAAAGGTTTAATATTGAAGAACGCATGTGGCGTGTCTTTATTGTCCTTGCTACAGATGTTTTGTATAAATTTGTTCGAATGTGTCTGGAAAGCGCCAAGTTCGGTTAAGAAATGAGTGATGTAAACATTGGCTTCCACATGAGATCGATTACTTGCGAGGAAGGCTAAGCTTACATTTTTCTCTCAATTTGACTCATACCCCGCTGTTTGTCCTCTTGTGGGATTCTGAATTTGGTGTCGTATATCCGTTGTAGTTTGTTCGTCAAATATCTCCAGCAAGCATTTCTGCACAGCACATACATATGTATGTACATATGCAAGTCATCGTCCGGCGTAAGAGTTGCTGATTTGATAATATACTATGAACGCCGATTCTGTTAGTGATTACCTCTTTCTGCTTACAACTGTTCCTGAGTTCATCTTGTGCTTAGTGTTCTGCCAGTTCTAGCCCAGCGAAGACTGCTTCACGTTTCAATATATTACCAGCGAAGTTCTTAATTTTCATCTCTTTTTGAGCCTTCTGTCTTGAGATTTTATCGTACATAATGTTAGTATAGCGTAGGTCCTAGCATTGACTTCTGTGGAACTCCACAAATATTTTAGAAATATGTATTTCGGGTGGCGTTGTTTTAGGTGTATCTACTATGAATCCATCGTTTGGAGAGTTGAGTGCATTTACGACGTTCAATTTTAATTGCTTTAGTGTGGCACCAGTGAATTTTTCCAAGTATTATAGCTTTATTAGTAAGAACGAACATTCCCATAATTATGAAATACAACGTCGTTCAAGTGACTGCCTCGGCTGGCTTCGCAGTAGCGTATTCTGTCACCTCAATTTTCCAAGACCTTGATGGTTTCGGGCTGTAGCTCACGGATTGCTTGGATGATATTCGCCTTAAGTGCTTGAATCGTTTCCGGGTTGTTGGCATAACATCGGTCCTTCACGGTTCCCCACAAAAAAAGTCCAAAGGGATCAAATCCGAGGCGGCCAACTGACATCGCCAAGACGGCTGATAACACGATTTGGGAATTTGGTGCGCAAGAGATCGATTGTGGCATGGGCTGTGTGGCATGGCGAGCCATCCTGCATGAACCAGAAATCGGCCAAATCCATGTCTTCAATTTCAGTAAAAAGAGTCGGTTAACATGGCTCTGTAACGCCCACCGTTGGCCGAAACGTTGTTCCCAGTCTCATTTTCGTAGAAAAATGGTCGAATGAATGTGTGGATGCATTGGCTTCTCGACAATAACATGCGGATTATCCAAGCTCCAGATGCGGCAATTTTGTTTGTTAACGTAAACGCCGAGATGAAAATGTGCCTCGTCAGAAAAGATGATTTTTCGCCAAAAATCGTTGTCCAATTCAAGCTGCTCTAAGGCCCAAATTGCGAAGCGATAACAAAGCGGATGGTCGCGCGCCTTCAATTGCTGAGTCAATTGGACCTTGTAAGCGAATAATCTGAGGTCTGTGTGCAGAATTCTCCTCAGGCTAGTGCGGGAAATGTTGAGCTGTTAAGATCGATGGCGAGTTGATGTTCGTGAATTGAGTCTCACACTCTCGGCCACAGCAGCCACATTCTCATCTACCGTACCGTACGACGACGAGGATCATGAGTGTTGTCCACTAGCACACCAGTCTCACGAACTTTTTGCACAAACTTGCGTACAGCAGTCGCGGTGCGTGCTTCATTTCGGCCAAAACTTCTTTTCAAGAAAAGCACTGTTTGGGCTACACAGCACTCTCTATGTTTTCATATTTCTTCAACGTTGTTCAAGCTTAAAGCGACTCATTTCGTTCCGTGGAGGTATGATACTAATTTTTTGTCAAGATTTCGAGCGGGAAGCAGCTGTCAGTGTCAAAATAACCTATGATTAATATAAAAAAAAAAAACGCTGGATGACCCACCCCTTATTGCTTTAGGTGGGGGTCATATCAATGGCAAATGTATGGAATAAGGAGGTGCAGCTACAATTAGTGGCCCACAATCTCCTTCCTTTGGCCTTCGCCCTTACTAAATACACCGGTTCAATAAGTTCTTGATTTTGTTTCGTCTGTTGCCGAAACCTTCCTTATCACCGTTTCTATTATATTACTCACATATTATGGCAACGTCCATTATCCACAAATAGTGGACAGTGTATGACAAATGTTTTTGTGTCGCCTCTCAAAGTGATAAATACTAGGCTGTTGCAGAACATATAGACCGTATACACTACATATTGCTTTTTCTGTTGTCTTGGCATATAACGCATTTGCGATTCATTGCTTCAACTCGCGGTAAGCGTCCTTGATAAGCCTCGTAAACATTCCAGTCGCCATCAACGCGCATAAATCGTCAGCTAATGATTTGATGGCATGTCTCATCGAAAAGTGGAATCAATCTCTGCACAGTTGTGGTGAAAGCAAGAAAGAAAGGAATTTTACACAGTTTGCAATCAGACTTTTGTCGAAAAAGCGTGCTTATGGGATCGATGAATCTCTTCGTCAACATTATTTCTAATTCAGTTCATTCCTTCGCCGACGACAGTACTCTCAGCTTTTCATATTCGTATTTTTAGATTCACGGCCCTGCTCTTTGACAATGGAACTAAAGCTGTCGTGTATATATATTACGCTTATTAAATTACGATCTCGACAGCATAGTTAACTGGGAAAATGTTAACCATGTGGAACTGAATGCTTCTAAAACACAATTCTGTATTTTAAAACAAAACTCTAAGATCAAGCCATTTGCTTGGCCGAAACCGAAAAACTTTCTCTTCTTGGTTTGTGCGTCAATGACAGCCTTCGTTGGAATGGCCACATATTCAACGTCGCAAAAAATGCTGCGAAACGTTTAGGTTTCCTCTAGCGATGTAAAAATTCTTCTTCAACTCTGATTTTGCTACATGTTGATATGTATAAGGCATTTATACATACGTCCTAAGCTAGAGTACAGCTCTCATATCTGGTTTGGTGCCCCCAAAACCTCCCGGGATAGTACTGAAAATCATGAGATAAGACTAATCGGTGATAGGAACACTTCGAAATCACTAGTATCACTTGAGGAACGTAGGAATGTGTCCTGCCCTGACTCTCTGTTTAATCATAGTTTCCGTATTAAAGACTCTAGTAAATTAGCCAGGTTCATTCCACTCCTTCAAGACCTCACCCGCAATGTCCACATCTTTTCAGCCATAAGCCTGTCTTTGGGCGTATTGACAAGTACACGAATGTGTAATGCTTTACCAAATTCTGGGTTTCCTAGTGATAACAGCATTCAGAATCCAAAGTGCGCATGCAAATTATAAAAAAAAAGATAAAACAAACAAAGGTGGTTTGGTACGTACATTCGTGGTGACGATGTCTGTGGGAGATGCACCAAAGTCTGGTAGAGCAAAACCTGTTCGCATATCGGATAATATCGCTGTTTTCAAGCGAAGTAATAAAGGTGATCCGAAACAATCAACAACGCGTCGATTAGGTACATACATATGTATGTATGTATATTGGGCATTACAAGAACCAGTTTATTGCGAGCTTTGCGCAAGAACTTGAATTTACACTCATACGAGATTCAATTATCACAAAAACTCAATAGGTCACCAGTTTTTATCAAAAATCATTTTTAGCGATGAGGCTCATTCCCGTTGAATGGAATGGTGAATAGGCAAAACTGTCATATTGGGGAGACCAATGGGAATGCACGTAAAAATCACGAACAGCCGACACCAAGCACTGATAACGACTTTGTTGTGACCCAAGCTTCGCAGAATCGGCCTGGATGATGTTCATATTCAACAAAATGGTGCAACTTGTGACCATTGTTCTTCGAAAATCACTTAATTTTGCGCCGTGATCATTTGAATTAGCCCATAAGATCACTGGATTTGACACTACTTACTTCGTTTTCAGAAAGCAGGTGGCGTTGGTAGGCCAGTCATCATTCAAGACCTAAAAAATAACATCACTGCCCAATTAAATGCCACAAAAAACGTCTTTATCGGAATATGTCAAAAATGTTAACCATCGGATCGACGAGTATAAGACCAGACGTGATGAAAACCTCATAGATTCACCCTTGTGCTGTACTCAGGAGCGCCTACATTTTCAGCGAAAGCTTCTGAGCCTTGTGCTATACTCAGGAGCGACTACATTTTCAACGAAAGCTTCTGAGTCTTTAACCACATTCTCTCTTCTGGCGAAATTTTGTTATTTTCTGATTTGGAAATAATATTTCCCATTAGTCTTAATTAAACTCAATGTGTTCTTTTGTGCTTTGTTGGAGTCAATTGAGAGGTACTTGGTTGATTGTCGTTCTGTTTTTCTGCTGTGATGGTTATTGTATTTCTTTTTTTATTTGTTGAGAAAAGCAACTGGTTTTAGATCTTGTTGCCCCTGTAGATAATTGACTAAATGCTTTTAGCCCTCAACCAATGGTTATATAACGTGTACCTAAGCAACTGATAAGCTACCAGTAAAAGTCTGTATTCCCTATGACTATTAGCTAAAAGGCTGGTTTATCTGAGGTATCTGCTCGTCATTTGATTCAATTGCTGCACGTTTTCTGTTTACGTAAGTGCTCGTGTTTTGAATGACGTAAAGCAAACAGCTCAAGCAACAACCATGGCGTATATGCTTACTCCAACTTCTTAAGAACGAAATTTCCACACCGATTTCTTTCAATTAGCCGATACACACAATCAGATCGAATTTGTTTATCTTTCAACAACCATCACGAATATGTAAATGATTTATGAGAAATATATTTAAAACAGTTTTCTCTACTTCGGTGCAGGGTACTATTGACATTTCTTAATCGTGATTAGATACGGTCTTAATTGGCATGAAGAGCGGACCTGTCGTGTGATTTGTTACTGACTCGCCGATGAGGGAAATTATTGATGTCACGGATAAGTAATGTAGACGATTTCTTGTGTGTAAATCAAGTTCTGGTGAATTTTTCTCAAGACACACCACAGTAGAGTTCATCTCATCCATATTGGTTGGCTTATTTTTAATATATTAATTAAAAAGTAATTTAATCGATTTTACTGGGCAATGACCAGAATGTTTCAGATCCCTGATTGATCTAGACTCTTCTGATGTTTCACTTTATTCCTTTTTGGAACTTAATCTGGCGAAACTTAAAAAAGCCGGTGGTCGGCGGTTTATTCCATACATTTCCTAAGTTTTTGGTTATTTTTTCGATACTAAATGCATTTAATTCGTGTCGCACTCGTCATCATCTGTTAATAGTTATTTTCAGTTAGACTCCACCTCCTTGGGACATTCGTCGTCTGTTCCTCACCATTGAAATCAATTATTGAGCGTCGCTAAGATATCATCTCGACATCATGGATGGGGGAAACCACTTTTTTCAGAGGAAATATTTACAAACGGAAGCCACAAAATGTGTGCTGCCATTCGACATTTTATTTGCTTCCAACTAAATTGTGATTCATGCTCTTGTCTGTTAAAAGGTGTGAAATTCTTTGTTTTTATAATCAATTGTTTACTTGTCAGATTATCATCGTTATTTTCGAATGCTTCACATATGTATGTAGCGTTCCACGAATTGAGGTGACTATTATCTTTGGTCTCTCACATCGATGCTGATCTAAAATTGCAAGTCGATTTGTTTCTAAGTCCCATCATTTAGACTAGATATACATATGTATGTATATATTCCCCATCTACTTCTTCCAAAGAAAACGTGAAGTTCGTCTACATAATCCTTGTTACGTGGGTGTTTTCTTTACACTAGGTTTTTGCAAGTGAAGCTCTATACAAAGTGGAAGCCAACGTTTTGTTCTCAATGAAAATTCGAGATATACATTCTATCTTTCAATAAACCGTTCATATCTTAAAGAAAACAATTACGTACGCAAATATTTGCGTTAGACGATGACCAGCTTATGATGCATTTCTTTAACTAGACACTAAAACACAAGAGCAAAAGGTTGTTGTCTGCCGATGTCAAGGATGTTGCTGATTGGATGATCTCTCTTCATATTAATTTTCAATTGTTTGGTGGCATGAAATAGAATTTCCACGATATGTGGTGTAGATGTCAATCTTTGACCAACATGCTGAATGAACAACTTGCTGGTGAACAACTTGTACGTCTTCTTTAACTTTTGAGGCCTCGGGCGATGAGAGCCTCGTTGACGAAACTACGTCAAGATCCCCTGTCATGAAGGTATACAAATTCAATATGAAATAAAACACTTGAAGCTAATGTTAATGTTTATGATATTAGCTAGCGCGCCACTCGAGCTAACGAGTGAAGCGCAATTGTGAAGTCAAATTTTTGACAACTTATCGAGCAAGTGGGACCGTATATTTGCAATGACTTGCCAAATGTTGATTTCTAAATCCTCCAAATTCGCTGGTTTATCGGCATAGACTAATTGCTTCACATACCTCCAAAGAAAGTAATCTTAAGGTGTGAGATCACAGGATAGTTGAGGCCAATTCACAGGTCCATCACGCGAAATTATGCGATCAGTAAATGTTTCTCGCAATAAATTGATGGTGTCGCGCGCCGTGTTGCATGTTGTTCCATCTTGTTGAAACCAAAGCACTGTTCTGGCCCGCATCGTCCTTAAAGAAATATGGGCCGTTGATTCCACCAGCCCATAAAGCACACAAAATAGTGAGTTTTAATGGTTGTAAGGGGTTTCCTCACTCCAAATTTAGCAATTTTGCTTGTTTAAATATCCATTTAACCAAAAATTGGCCTCAATGGAGAACAAAATTTTGCGTTGAAAATGGGGATCAAGCTAAATCATGTTTTCGGGTCATTCACTGAAATTTACTTACATACATAGATGTCCCTACAGTTCGAGGTGAACCAGGGCCTCAACCAACAAACCTCTCCAGCCGGAATTATCTTTGGCCAGTCGCTTCCAGTGCCGCACGCCCAGTTGGTTGAGGTCCCTTTCCACCTGTGCGCGCCACCTTAGATGGGATCGTCCTCTGCTGCATTGTCCCTCGGGGTTGGAGTCGAAAAATCTTCGGGCCGGAGCGGTGATGTCCATTCGCTCTACATGGCTCAGACATCTTAGACGTTGGATCCGAAGACGTCTAACCGATGTCGATGTCGGTGTACAGCCCGTACAGTCCTTGGTTGAATCTCCTGCTCCACTCTCCCCTTACACAAACGGGACCAAACATTGCACGCACAATTTTCCTCTCGAAACGCCCAAGAGCCTCTTCATCCGCTTCCTCCGCGCCGTAGCGGAGGACCGGGATGATTAAGGTTTTGTAGAGAGAGGGCTCTACTGCTCGGTTTCCTCTTGAGCCCAAAGAAGCAGCGGTTGGCAAGAGTTATTCTGCTTTTTATGTCAGCGCTGGTGTCACTGCTGCTTGTCACAATCGAGCCAAGGTAGACGAAGTCCTTGACTACTTCAAAAATATAGCTACCGAAGGTGACGTTCTGAACAAGACGTCGGTGTTGCGCGTCTTTTTTTGATGACAGCATATGTATATTTGGCTTGTCCCCATTTACCCTTATACCCAGTTTAGCCGCTTCTGCTTCAATGCCTGCAAACGCCTCGCTTTGTCCGTCCAATACCGTCAATGTCATCTGCGTAGGCAAGCAATTGTATAGACTTAAAGTAGATCGTACCGCACGATCTTTTCAAGTATGATGTTCAAGAAATCACGTGACAATGCTTCACCCTTTCTAAAACCTTTTTTAACATCGAAGGTTTCGGTTAGTTCACCTCCGACCTTAATGGAGCAGCGGAAATTCTCCATAGTCATCCTGCACAGTCTGACGAGTTTGGCAGGAATGTTAAAACAAGACATGGCTCTGTATAGCTCGTCTCTATAAACGCTGTCATATGCGGCTTTAAAGTCGATAAAAAGATGGTGCGCGTCGGCTTGCAATTCATGGGTCTTCTCCAAGATCTGCCGTAGTGTAAATATTTGGTTTATTGTGGATTTTTCTGGCCTGAAACCACACTGGTAGGAACCTACCAGATTGTCCACGAACGGTTTCAGGCGCTTACACAGTACGGCAGAGAGAATCCTGTACGCAATGTTCAGGAGACTTATCTCTCTGTAATTGGCGTAGTCTCAGGGGTATCCTTTCTTATAGACGGGGCAAACAATGCTGAGATTCCATTCGTCGGGCATGCATTCTTCCGACCATATCTTGCAAATGAGCTAGTGCATGTTCCTGACCAGCTCGTCGCCAGCTGCTTTAAATAGTTCAGCGGGAAGTCCGTCTGCTCCAGCAGCTTTATGAGGCTTAAGTTTCGATATCGCTATCTTAACATCGTCTAGGTCGGGTGAACGGGATTCTCTTTCGTCTTCGTCCATTGTGAATGGTTCGTTCTGCCTGACGGTGGCATTTTGACTATCATCGCCGTTATACAGTCTGCAGAAGTGGTCTTTCCACAATCTCAGCATCGCCTGTGACTCCATTATTAGTTGTCTGTGTTCATCCCTGCAGGCTTCTGCTCTGGCTTTATAGCCTTGTAGCATTCATAGTATGTTCGTTTTATTTTTTGGTAGTACTTTCGAACATCGTTCCTGCAATAGCATCTCTTGAGCTCCTCGATCTCGCGCTTCTCATGGTCCTCCTTTTTTCTTCTCAGAAACTCATGCTCCTCCCTCCTTTTCTGTTCATAGAGCTTTTTTTCACCGAAACTGCAACGCGTATAATTGTCACGTGGTTTCAACTTTTGCATAAGCTGGATCTTATAAGCTTTTAAGCCAAGATCTTTCCGTAAAATCTTCCACAACGTGGATGGGCATAGCTCCAAATGCTGTGCACGATAGCGAATCCACTCATTCTCTACAACACTACGCTCTACAACAGCAATTACTTCTTCTGTTCGCACTGTTTGTTGTCTTCGGAAATACGTATTATCCACTAGAGTGTACGTGGTACGAAAACGATTCATCGTGTTCCGAATAACCTGTTCAGATGGATGGTCGGCCGTAAAATAAAAAAAGTTTAAGTTTCTCTGAACTAATAAGCAAACAAAAGTCTGTGTGTTTCTATTAAAACAAATTTGGTAAAATAGCAGAGTAGATATTTGCCATTATAGGTATATTTAATTTTTGGTGTGGACTAGTCATTTTAAAGTTCAAACTCGTCTGTTAGTATGTATGCATGTGTGCCTGCATTGCGGTGAACACCTCTCCGTCGAAGGTGATTTCGCTGTGTTCGTCGTGGAAGCGAATCTTCACTTCGAATGCACTACGGCTTCCGAGAAGTCGTGGAGAGCCATGGGCACGAAAAAGACGCATGGAAGAGCCAAACATGCAGGAACTGTGGAGATGTCCAAATTACAGCTGCAGCCAGCAATGTGGTAGTATCTGCTCCTATGACAACGCAAGACCAACCGTCCAAGAGAATGCGTGAGCTCAGCAGCCCAGGTAACCCAACTAACACCATCCCAACTCTCAACAACTCAGTTGTTATAGCGGAAATCCGTCTTCTGAGAGGCGAAATAAAATAAATTGCGGCAAGCTGCGATTTTCTAGCTGCTAAGTACGAAGAGCTTAACACTAACATGAAAAAAAAAAAAAAAACATTGATCTTATGGAAAACATCAAAAAAGAACTGAATGAAACGATAGAAACCAACAAAAGAAAATATGGTATTATTGAACAATTACAAACACAGATTAACACACTTGAATAGCAAATATGTAATTACAAACAATATTGATATAAAGAATATTCCCCCTGCCCCTCAAGAAAACCTAATAGAGGAAGTAAAGGGAATAGGAAAAACTGTCAATTATGAGATCAACGACACCGACGTCACCGACATATTTATATCGCACAAAAACAAAAAAAAAACCGAGCGATCGACTATAGTTGCAACATTTGTGTCCAGCATAAAGAAAATGCAATTTATGAAGCAAACACGCTCCACTCACTCCATTAAACTAATAGCAGTATTGCAAAAAACCAACAACACCCCAAGCGTGAGCACAGCTTTGCCCGATGCCACTGTTTACATTAACAATCAGCTGACCAAGCACAATAAGCACATAATGTGGTTGGCAAAGGAGAGAGCGTGTGAGAGAGTGAGGGAAGAATACTTGCTAGACGTAAAGAGAGAACTCAGCCGATTTGAATAAGCACCGTTAACGATGTTGACAACATTACATGCACTCAATAAAACCGTGGTTTTATATAAATGTATTTAAAGGAAATAAATGTTTCTATGTCTTTACGAAAGAATTGGAATGACTTCTGCCTTTACGTTAGTCACATCATCAACATTTTAAAAATAATAGTATTAGTTGAGACTAATGTATATGTTGAAGAAAAATGTCATTACAGTATAGATGGTTTCCAAGCAGAGTTTCTAAATCGAGATAAACGTAGAGGAGGTGGAATTCGAATTTTAAGACGTAAGGACTTACAATATACATATGCGATTAACATCTGAAAGTGTGGCTTATGAAAATACCCAAATCCAAGTTAAAGAAGTACAACTATGTAATAGTGGTATGTTTATGATTACAGCCGAAAAGGATTTATCAAAGAATTTGGAAACAGCATTGAACAACTTAGTCTAATAAAGCCGCGGGCGCGGACGGTCTGTCTGCTGAGCTTCTTAAGGCGGCTGGAGATGAGCTGGTAAGGTGCATGCACCATCTCATTTGCAAGGTATGGTCGGAGAAAAGCATGCCCGACGAATAATCTCAGCAACGTTTGCCCGGTCCATAAGAAAGGAGACCCATATAGCTGCGCCAACTATAGGGGAATAAGTCTCCTTAATATCGCATATAAGATCTTCTCTGCCGTATTGTGTGAACGCATGAAACCGTTTGTGGGTAACATGATCGGCTGTTATCAGTATGGTCTAAGGCCAGATAAATCCACAATAGACCAAATATTTACGCTACGGCAGATCTTGGAGAAGACCCAGGAATACCAAATCGACACTCACCACCTCTTTAGCGGTTTTCAGGCTGCATATGACAGCGTGGATGAGCTATACAAAGCCATGTCTAGTTTTAACATCCCTGCCAAACTCGTCCGACTGTGCAGGATGACAATGGAGAATTCTCGCTGCTCCATTAAGGTCGGTAATGAGCAAACCGAGACCTTTGATCATAAAAAAGGATTTACGCAAGGTGACACCGCCGACATTGACGTGATTGGACGGGCACAGCGAGACGTCAATGAGACCTTTGTAAGCATTGAGGTAGAAGGGGCTAAGATGGGTCTCAAGGTTAATGAGGGTAAAACCAAATATCTGTATGTATGTATGTTGGCGTTACAGTCCATGAATAACCTGAGCCGAGCTTCTCTCAATCACCCATGTTGTGTGTGGTTTCATCTTCCCATAGGTGAAAGGGACCTACAGTTTATTGCCGGTTTTCATGACAATTTTACTACAGGGGGTTTTGTCAGAACCCCGCTGAGGAGAAACACCGTGAAAAACACGTTCGATGACATGGCTGTGTCGGGATTCGATCCTGTGTCATCGGCGTCAGAGGCCAACACACTACCCACTGCGCCACGGTGCTCTCAACCAAATATCTGCTTTCATCTAAAAAAAGACGGACAACACCGACGTATTGGCCAGAACGTCACCATGGGCGGATATAATTTTGAAGTGGTCAAGGAACTCGTCTACCTTGGCTCACTGATGACCAGCGACAACAACACCAGCGCTGAGATAAAACGCAGAATCACTCTTGCCAACCGCTGTTTCTTTGGGCTCAAAAGGTAATTGAGAAGTAGAGCCATCTCTCGGAAAACCAAGGTGACACTATATAAGACCTTAATCATCCCAGTCTCCCTTGACGGTGCAGAGGCTTGGACCTTAACAAAAGCGGATGAAGATGCCCTTGGTCGTTTCGTGAGGAAAATTCTGCGTACTATCTACGGTCCCGTTTGTTCTAACGGTGTATGGAGGAGAAGATATAACGAAGAACTGTATGGGTTGTACAGCGACATCGGCCTGGTACGACGTCTACGGATACAGCGTCTAAGGTGGCTAGGCCATGTAGAGGGAATGGAAAATACAGCTCCGATCCGAAGAGTCTTCGAATTCACCCCGGAAGGAAGGCGCGGCAGAGGACGGCCGCATCAACGGTGGCGCACGCAGGTGGAAGGGGACCTTAATCAACTGGGCGTGCGGCGCTGGAAACAGCTGGCCAAAGACCGTACCAACTGGAGACGCTTGTTGGTTGAGGCCCAGGTTCACCACGGACTGTAGGGCCACCTAGGTAAAGGTGGCCCTACGAAAAGCTAATAGAAGTACTGGAATACAATGTCATAAGAGGTTTGATGGCAAGTTGGCTAAGGGAATACCTGAACAACAGGCAGTTTTGGGTTAAGATCAATCAGTCATAAGGAACATGTGCAATATGGAGTCCCTCAAGGATCAGAATTGGGCCCAATCCTCTTTATCAATCAAGCCATACCCTTCGCGTATGCAGACAACACAGCGATAGTGGTACGACACAGGAGGAGTTCAATAATGCGGTAAAATGGTCATGATCACAGTTTAACGATCAACGCATCAGAAATTAAAATGATGCACATACGAAGTCCCCAAATCAAAGCTACTCAACAAACCGAGCTTCTCTCATTCACCCATGTTGTGTGATTTCATTTTCCCATAGGTGAAAGGGACCTACAGTTTATTGCCGGTTCCGAACGGCGAATTTCGAATAGCTTTTCATGACAATTATACTACGAGAAGAGAAGAAGCACAGTAAAAAAACACGTTGGATGACATGGCTGTTGTCGGGATTCTATCCTGTGTCATTTGCGTCAGAGGCCAACACACGATTTAAAGTTCTTACAGTGGAAGATATTTTAAAGATGACCCTTAGTTTGGAGTACTATGAAGACAATCGGTTTATCACGCCAATTCAGCATGAGATCAACACTAGAAGGCGAGCAAAAGGTATGCTTCAAGAGCCCCGATTCCATAAATGGTACGGGAGAAGACAGCTAAAATGCAGAGTATCAGAAGTCTTCAATACACTTCCACAAGAGCTAGGTTAGGTTACGTACAAGTGGTTGGCATAAGTCACACGTAGGCCGAAGTCGGCCCATTGTGATACCACATGGATCATATTACCTTGATCCTCAACCGGTGCTTCTGATGAAGCGATGGAGTTGAGCTATTTTTAGATCTGCTACATAGCTCACTTAGATTTTCATAGAAGGGCGCGCCGAGGTAGGTCCTCCTGCGATTCGCAGAAGAAGGGCGTGAGCAGAGAAGGTGATGTATCGATTCCTCCTCGTCCATGCAGCCGTGGTAGAAGTCATTGGAGGGTAGCCCTAGTCTGGCGGCGTGTTTTCCAATGATGTAGTGACCCGTAATGACACCCACTAGAGTGCTTAAGGTTGCCACTAGGTCCCTGGTTCGTCTAGGTTTAGCTTAAGCCAGATTTGTTTAGTGATAAAGCCGATATTACTTTCACTCCATTGGAGGTTGGTCGCCTCTATGGTTCGAAGTTTTATCATGTACTTTACCGTACTTATTGGTGTTTCTAGGTAACCGAGGGTAGGAAGACTGAGTGTGCTCGACCCTAAATTTGCTAGTTCTTCAGCCGCGAAATTTCCTGGAATATCCCTATGCCCGGAAACCCACAGTACTTTAATGTTGAACTCTTCAGCCATCTCGTCTAGAGATAGGCGGCAGTTAAGGGATGTTTTTGACTTGTGGGTTACCGCGGCCAGGGATTTTATCGCAGATTGGCTGAAGGTGCAAATGATAACATCCTTAGCGGTAGGTTGAGGCTAAGTTCCTTGAAGAAGACTCCACTACTTACACCCGTCACCATCTTGGAGCCATCGGTATAGAGTGAAATTGGGTCCTTCGGTATGACTTTTCCTTCAGCCCATTCCTCCCTGGATGGATCAACAAGAGCTAAAAAAAACAACAAATATAAAAAACTTTTTTTTTTTTTTTGTTTTGCTTGCATGATACATATAATTAATGTAATGTAGAGGGCGTCGTGGCGCAGTGGTTAGTGTGTTAGACTCTGGCGCACGATGAACGAGTTCGGATCCCGATAACACCAACGCCATTGAATGTTTATTTCGCGGCGTCCCGCCTCGGCGGGGTACTGACAAAACCCCCCGTAGTATATGCCAAGAAAAGCTTCTCGACTCAAGCCGTTCGGAATCGGCATTAAACTGTAGGTCCCTTTCACCTGTGTGAAAAAATGAAATCACACACAACATGGGTGATTGAGAGAAGCTTGGCTCTGGCAATTCGTGGGCTGTAAACCAAGCAAGCAAGAAATGTAATTAAACAGAGCTTGCTATTTAAAATCTATTATACAATTTTGAAACGCAATCTACCGCAGAAACGCCTTTACAAGGCTTCGCGGAAACATATGTAACTAACTATTTCCTGAAAATGGAAATAAAACTGAATTGAATTCGCTGGCGTTGCTCTGACTTTAGTATATCTATCGTAAAATGTCAAAATGTATTAATCACTAATCAGCTTTCAGTTGTCAAATTGATAATCTGTATAAACAGTGTTGCCAGTCGAAAAACCAAACCTCTAAAAAAAACATCCTTCATTCTTCTAAGTCAAGTCCATTATCGTTACCATGGGTGGCCGAAAGATCAGAGAGCTGAGCCTTTCCCTGCTTTGTTCTCTTGTCATTCGGTATTAGAGAAGTTAAAGACTGTTGGGGCCAGATTCGTGATGTTTATTCACTCTTACGACGCTTTTAAACTGACTAAGACAACAGGTCACCGCCATGTTCTGTCAGCACCTCTAAGGACCACCTCTCAGATCTAAGGGATGATTATTTTTTGCTGTTTGCTGTTTTTATTTCCGACACATCGCGCGTTGATTGTGACATGTGCCAAAGACAATCATGCTCAATTAATATTGCCATTTCGTCGTGGAAAAAGACGCATCCGAATAACGCTTACAAATTACTGAATTTTATTATCGAAATGTGTGCGCTCTGTGGGTGATGTTTGTGGTTTATTCCCATAATTGTTTGGTCTTAATAAACGACTTACTGCGCAAGCAATGTGACCAAATTTCGCATCGATTTGAGGCTGCTGGACATCAAGCCGCCTACCCGTATATGTACCGAGGGCGTACAGAAGAATGTATTGCTGCTGTATCTGGCAGTGTTAACGAAGACCATGATTTGTCCATTAATAACTGTTCGCTGTAGTTAATCTTGTGTTACTCGGCTATGTGGAAGAATTGACCCGAGGAATTTTATCTAAAACTACTATAGATATTTGGTCGAATGAGCGTCTGCCCTTAATGCATGTAGTACATACATATATGGTTCGGCGTAATCATTGGCCCCTATGTTTTCAAAGATCACCGTGAGAATAAGGTTACGCGCTACCGTTAACTTTCTTTTTGCCCAAAATGCACGAGTAAGGCTTGGTCAACTTGTGGTTACAACATTACGGCGCTATATCCCATACAGCAGTCGATGGACCGATTGATTGTTTACCGGTGAATTGATCGACTAGATTGTGCAATTTGACGCCTCCGGGCCGTGTTTTATGGGGATATATCAAACCACTCATTTTGCCGCTAAACCAGTATCAATTACAGCCCAAGAAGATAATATTACATGTATGATTGGTGCCAGTCAATATGTTTGTAAAAGTGATTCGAAATTTGACTCTCGGTAGGGGCCACTTAAAACTTATTATTGGTCACATCACACTACATTTTAGCGACTTCTATTCCAACGCTCGGATTGATAAAATTGGCTTTGATATCATCGGCCACACTAATAAGAACTTATTAAATTTTCGGAATTGGTTCCAAGTGCGGTATTCATAAAATGTTACAGGAAAAATGTCGTGCGGGTACTACTTGGCGCAGTCCTTTTTTTTTATGGATCGGCAAGAAACCCCCTAGATTGCGTACACCACTTGTTCCCCTCTGGCGGTACCTCACGGATGAATTAGTACATATTTACAAACAACTTCTCTCCGACCGTGCCATTAACTTCGTTCAGCTCTTAAATTTGTTACCATAATCTTGACCTCGGCTGAGCCGTGCGGGCAGAAGTGAGATTCGCCTGGTGAGATTGCTTCCTTTTGTCTGACAGGCGTTGATCGAGCACAATCACTTTTTTAAATTCCTGTCATGTCTCCTCCATCGACATCGAGGATAACTTTCAGCCACATGAGTCACATAAGTCTTTCTCGAGTCTTGAGCTTTTCTTTGTCTCCTATGGAGTGTGAATGCGTATTGGTAATTTTAATATGTTTTCGCTCACGTTCCGGAAATTTTGACGAAATATTTTCTTAATATAACGTCATTGGATCCGACTTAATACTTACAAACTTAGCACTTGGATTGTTACTACTCTACAAAGCAAAACCCCTGTTACTTGATCTCATTTTGGAGAGGTTCTTGGATTTCGTATGCTTGATGCAACGAAAATAACACATCATGCTCCTTACTCTCGACATTCAATTTAATTTCCCTGAAAAGGTCAAAATAAAGTTGACCTGTCTGCATCAGGCTTAGGACTCTAGTTCTGAAACTCACCACGCCTACAGTGCAAGTGCATTCCCTGTCATAATGCATCTTATCGGGTTAATCTTTGGATGAACCTGAACTTCTACATTTCCGCAATTCATGTCATCTTTGTATTGTTTCCAAGTGCAATCGAAGTGGCAAATCACTTTATCAGTGACGCTTTCGCTTAATTTGTATTTTAGTCGCATTTCTGTAGAGAATGCAAGCAAGGCGGTATTTCTAGATGCGTCAGTAATAGAATATGCCTGAATGCTCAACAAGTGTTTTGCAAATTGCCACGAATTGGTTAAACTGTATACACACTAGTATAGCCAGCGATTGCACAGGGTTCCATCATAGTCATTGTCATTGAGAGAAAGAGGAAGGAAGGAAGCACAGGACAAGAGTGTTGTTTTTCGTTTGTCTTTGAACTTGTGCATAACTGATGATAGAGTCTCTCCTCATCGATCTATCGACTGCCACTTGTTCCTTCTTAACGGAAACGGATGTACAGTGAGTAAATTTGTTCTCGTACGTGTACACCATGCAGTCGCGCGAGAATCATTAATCGGTTCTCAATGAATTTAAATATTTATACCGCTGGTGAATGAATAGTTTGGCGACAAACTAAATATACAGCGTACGCCGATGAGATTAAATAAATTGCAATTCGGGTTACTGGCACCGTGACCCATTTGACGACGAAGCAGGGAGGCATAGTTTGCTGAAATAGAGCCGCAACCACGAAGGAGAACATTGAGCTAAATTGATTAATTATTGTGTATGCTCGAAAAGTATGTTTTGCTTGTTGCTGTCGGCGTTTTGTGTGTGTATGTGACTGTCGTTTGTTCGCCAATAGTGCCAGTGCTGCCTCCACTACTACTGTACAATGCACTCATCGTATTCCACTGTTTTTGTTGTTGCCTTTAGATAGATTTAGTAGCGAGTAGTGACAGGGAACATGAGCACCATGCATCTGCCTAATAGTTAATTGTTTGTTTATTCTATAGGCAGCGAACTTTCGCTTGGTGCTGTTTTGCTATCTTTTTTATTGTTTATCGCTTTCGTCTGCATAGCGATGTGTCTTTTTGTCCTATTATTTCTTTGAATAAAGAAAGCAATTGTGCAAATTGACGCCGGCGGGCAGTGCTGATGCCCCAAGACAAATAACATAAACATTCGCCGTAGACTGATTGAACAACGGCAAACTGTGAACGCGCCAAGACGACAGAGTTTATATACTGTATACTTACTCAAGTCAGATTTAAATAAATGTTCGGTTCTGTATTGTTTCATTCTTTTTTCGGTTGATACATACTTACATATGTATGTTGATGAAACAAATTTAAATGCAAACAGTTGTGTGACAGTCTGCAACGGTGTATACATGATCAAGAACCAATTTAATTGGAAATGATAGAATAACATGGCTTAGTTGAACGGATCTATAATTAATCTATTTGATTTATGATAAATATCAGAAAACACAAGGGGGGAAGTACCTGTAAAGGCCGAAAAAAAAGGACTTTTTCGCGATTTATTTTCAGGAAAATGAAAACGGCGCAAATGAAAATTATATTATATATATTTAGAGTAATGTTTAAAGATGAAAAAAAAAAACATGTTTTACATTATGAAAAAGAAGAACTTCATTCACTTGTGGTGGCTCCTGTATGTCGTGTCGCCGCAGACATCGAAATCTGCGTAAATTCTCCCGACCACAATTTTCATCTAAATGTTATTTCACTCAAGAGGGTTTTTTATCCTAGATGAACTACGATCTTTGGGAAATTCGACCATTAACCATAAAAATGAGGGTCTCAAAAAAATGTTGGCTTTTTTGCGAAAAGTTTCGATTATTTTTGCGTTAAAAATGGTCTAAAATCGTTTACGCAAATTTGAAAAGCATGGTTTCGAGAAAACGCCGTTTAAAGTTTGCGGTTGAGGGAAAAGGAACTTACCTAAGTTGGAAGCTAATCGGCCAGGCTCATAGAGTAAGCCCTCAGCTTCCTCGAAATATTCATTTTCCGCGAGTTGTGCCGCTCTACGAGCACTGCGGGCCTCCTTCGTGCTGTCTCTGTGCCGTCGGTCTGCGCGCGCCATTCTAACTTCGTCCATCTGGTCGGCTCACATCTTGCACTGATGCCCAATGATGCAGTCCAAAAATCCCATAAGCATCAAAATCGAACTGTAGCCTCCATTAAACAATCCGGCAGCGATGTACGCACAATGTCAATGATTTTTGTCCCGGAATTAAGATGCTTTGGAGCCATGTGCCACACCGTGGCGTTAAATGACTCGTTCGCGTTCTGCGTATTTCCGCCCAGGCTCCTAGTCAGGAGACCGTCCCTTGAGAGATCATTATAAATGGGACGAACGCTAGATTCTACGTCGGATGAAATAAGGCGTGGCGGGTGCTTGTAGGACTTCAAACTTTTGGTGGCCTCTGCCCTACGCCACGCGCACCATGTGTTTTCGCCTTTTGGGCAGTTTCTATCTCTGGGCTTTTGGTTTGTGGAACTAGTGATCCAGTGTCGACATTATAGCCTTTCTCATATCCTTGACCGAATTTGCATTATTCCTTATTGCCAAGCCATAATAATTCGTTAATTTTTTGATAACACCCTCTGTCAACCGTCCCTTGCCTCCGAGTTTCTCCGTCTTTTTAACATTTCACAGTCGCGTGCCCATTCTTTTTTGGACATGGTCCACACACTCGCTTTTGGTTACCGGAAAATCGTCACCGTAAGGATTGTTTTTCAAGATGCTCGCGAAAGTCTTCGAGTCACCGTCGCCGATATAATTCAAATATTTCACTCCGGCTCGGCGCGAACCACTTTCAAGTGGCATAACTTCCACAATTTTCAAGATAGGTTTTTGAAATTTCGCAATGATTTTCTTAGAACATATACCTATCGATTAAGACAATAAAAAAAATCGATTTTTCAAAACGTCTTGAGGTACTTCCCCCCTTAAGGCCTTGATAAGTCATTGTTATACACAAGTCAACAATTTATCGATGCCTTTGACGACTGCAAACTCAGATAAGGTTCTATTCCCTTTTTGATTCATGTTGGTTATGATTTAAAGACAGAGCGATCGTGGTTTCGTAGGCTTTTATGTTAAACACTGCCGAAAACTCTAACTCTAACAAAAGTCAAGGTGACTTTTGTGTGGTCGTCTCCATGTGCCATTTAAGGTGCATTGACCCCGAAGGTGTGAACGAAAATAGCTGATTATTTATTATTTATTTATTTATTTAGTAGCGCTGATTACATACGTTGTATTATTATTTACGATATAGGATATATTCCTTTACAGCTTTGAATCTCTAGGTTTTTTATACAATAAGTTACATTTCAGGATATAACATTTTGATATTTTAAGGGAAAAGCTACAAACAAAAACCCTTATTCGAAACTTAATCCTTACTTACTTACTTATCAGGCCTGCGATCCATGGAGGATCTGAGCCTGAGCTATAGCTGCCTTCCATCCTTGACGGTCCCGGGCACGCTGCTTCCAGTTATCAAGACCAAGATGTTTTACATCCGCGATTACTCGGTCTTTATACCGGAGGTTCGGTCTTCCTCTTCTTCTCGAACCAGGAGGCTCAGAGTCGAATACCCACTTAGCTGGAGTGTTGATGTCCATGCGCTCGATGTGGCCGAGCCAGTGTAGTCGACGGATCTTTGCCTTCCGGACAACATCCACATCCTTGTACAGTTCGTAGAGTTCGCGGTTATGTCTTCTTCTCCATTCACCTTCATCACAGGCAGGACCAAATATCCGGCGCAGAATTTTTCTTTCGAAATAACCCAAAATCAGCTCCGCTGTCCTGCTTATCGTCCAGCTTTCGGCTCCGTACAGTAAGACTGGCAGAATGAGCGTTTTGTAAAGCATGACTTTGGTCTTTCGAGTGAGGAGTTTTGACCCCAGTTGTTTATTTATTTATTTATTTGTGGAATTTACGTTTGCCCCGAGGTAGATAAACTCCTTAACTACCTCGAAATTGTAGCTGTCAATTGTTATGTTTTGTCCCAGGTGGTGAGCGACGGATTGGTTTTTGCTTGACAGCATGTATTTCGTTTTGTCCTCATTGATCTTAAGACCAATTCGTTTCGCCTGTTCTTCAATCGCCGTGAATGCTTCCACAATGCCACGGCGAGAACATGCGATGATGTCGATATCATCCGCGTATCCTAACAGCTGGATGGACTTGTAAAAGATAGTGCCTTCCCTGTTGACGCCTGCCCGTCGCACTATCTGTTCCAGCACCAGGTTGAAGAAGTTACATGACAGCGCATCTCCTTGCCGAAATCCGGTGCATGTTTCGAATGGTTCCGAGGTCCTAGAACCGAGTTGCACGGTGCATCGCGTGTTTTTTAGCTTGGCGCGACACAACTGGATCAGTTTTACCGGGATCCCGAATTCGGTCATCGCCCCAAACAGTACTTCACGATGAATGCTGTCGTATGCGGCTTTGAAATCGATGAAAAGATGGTGTGTATCGATTCGAAACTCGTTGGTCTTTTCCAGGATTTGTCTAAGTGTGAAAATTTGGTCTATAGTTGATTTGTCGGGCCGGAAGCCGCACTGGTAGCTGCCGATTAGTGCGGTGCAAAATGGCTTAAGACGTTCACACAATACGCTGGACAGGATCTTGTATGCAAAAAACTTAATCCTACTATTGCAAACTAACCCGAGTGCACACTTAAATGTGCAATAAGTGCATTTTCAGAACAGGAACTTTTTTCGTAAAACTTATTTTTTTTGGCTATTTATAATTATACTGATAAGGTTGACGCAAGCCAATTCATGAAGATGTAGGGTTGGGAAATCTCTAGGTAACCCAAATATCAATTTAAGGATTTTGTTTTGACATCTTTGTAGTTTGAGTTGATGGGTTTTTGCGCAATCAAACCAGACCTGACACCCATAAAGCAGTTTAGCTTGGAATATAGTTCTGAATAGAATAATTTTATTTTTAATGCTGAGGCTAGACTTTTTGTTAATGAAATGGTAAATTTTTTTTGTCAGGTTAACATTATTAATGCGACTGATTATATGCTTTTGAAACGTTAGTTTTTCGTCCAGGATCACTCCAAGATACTTGCACGAGCTTGCCCAGTCTGTATCAACTAAATAAAGTTTTAATTTTCTATTTGGAAGAAAGCAATTTTTTCTGCGTTTAGAGAACCAGACAGCTTGGGTTTTATCCGCGTTTATCTTAATTTTCCATTTGGCGAAATATTGCTCAATTTCAATTATGGAATTCTGCAGTGGGCAGAAGACATCATCAAAATATACCCCCGACGAAAAGACTGCGGTGTCATCGTACTACGGGTGAGACAAGACCAAAAAAGCCGCGCCAAAGTCGATCAAGAAACAAGGTCATGTTGACCTTGCATTTTGAGTTTCTTTCTTCGCGTCAAACCTTAAAAACAGTGATGGTGCGCAATAGAAACTGTCCATGGCTTACTTCTGAGGTTCATCATGCCATTAAAATTCGCAGGAAACTGTACTTGAAGTGGAAGCGAAATCCAACTACCTTGAATTGGGCAAATTTCTGTCGAGCGCGCAATATCTCAACTTCCGTCACGAGGTCTTATAAGAAAAGATATTTCTTATCTAAGCTGGGAACAAATCAAAATGCTTTAGAGCAACTTGCGTTCGATTGGTATCGGAAAAAAAGATATTATAGACGTCATCCCTGATCTTGATGATCTCAATAATACATTTTTATCCAATTCGTTAGATAATACCCCTCTGCCCAACTTACAACATTTCCCTGAACCGCAAACAGCCTTTGAATTCGAAGTTGTATCGGAAACTGACATCATTTACATCATTCGGTCTCTCAAGTCTGACGCTATTGGTGAGGATGGAATTCCCATTCGGTTTATTAAAATGATCTTGATACACCTGCTTAGCGCAATTACACACGTAATTAATTTTTGCATAACTTCATCCTCATTTCCATCTAGCTGGAAGCTGGCTAAAGTCATTCCGGTCCCAAAACAACCTTTACCCTCCGTGACTACTGATTTTCGCCCCATTAGTATCTTACCTTGCCTGTCAAAAGTCATGGCTAGGCAGATTTCTGATCACCTAGATCGGCATAACCTACTTGCTTCGGTCCAGTCAACCATAGTTGCTCTACAGCTATGGTTAAAATTCTCGATGACATTAGGATCAACTCCGACTTGGACTACCTGACAATACTCTGCCTCCTTGAATTTTTAAAAGCTTTTAATACTGTTAACCACTTAATTCTTCATGAGAAGATATTTTGGATTTAGTGAGAGTTCGGTGCGCCTCATCAGTAATTACTTAAGTGATCGCTGTCAAAGGGTTGTAGCTGGTGATAAATCCTCTCATGTTAGGAATATTCTTGCAGGAGTACTTCAGGGTTCGATTCTGGGTCCTATTTTGTTTTGCATATTCATTAACGACCTGCCGGAAGTTTGTTCAAATGCTAGCATTCACTTTTATCCGGATGATGCGCAATTATATTTATCTAGACCTATAAACCTAGTTCAGGATCTTATCTGCAGGCTGAACGTAGATCTATCTGCAATCTACGAATGGTCGCTCCGCAATTATTTTACTCTCAACCCAACAAAATCTCAGCTGATCTTGTATGTTGGCGTTACAGCCCATGAAGGACCAGAGCCAGGCTTCTCTCAATCACCCATGTTGTGTGTGATTTATTTTTTCACACAGGTGAAAGGGACCTACAGTTTAATGCCGATTCCGAACGGCGTGAGTCGAGAAGCGTTCTCAAGTATACTATAGGGGGTTTTGCCAGTACCCCGCCGAGGAGGGACGCCGCGAAATAAACATTCGATGGCGTTGGTGTTATCGGGATCCGAACCCGCTCATCGTGCGTCAGAGTTCAACACACTAACCACTGCGCCACGGCGCCCCTCAGCTGATCTTAATTTCTAAAAAAAATTGAAATGCAGAACTTCTATCACCAATTTACCTCAACAATACTCAATTGCAGTTTGTGGAGACCGTAACCAACTTGGGGTTTAAAATTAACCGTTCTCTCTCGCCGGATAGCCAAATCAACTACACTGTTGGACGAATTTATGCTGGTCTACGTAAGCTTTGGTTGTTCTCAAGTTTTACTCCTGTAACTACGAGGCTGAGACTTGTCAAGAACTTACTCATTCCTTATATTGATTATGCATCAGTTGTGTACTACAAACTTGATTCCTTATCTCAGTAGAAATTAACTGTTGCCTTTAATGATATGATCAGATATGTATATAGGCTCCGACGTAGAGACCACATATCTAATTACAACAAAAATATCCTTGGGTGCACACTGCGGCAGTTTCTGCACATTATGTGCTGTGTCTTCTTCCACAAAATAATACAGAAAAGGTCGCCACCATACCTATTCGAAAAACTTCAATTTGCCCGTTCAGCTAGGACTCTTAACCTCATAACTCCTTCCTCGAATTACTTGAACTCTTCTCGTCTGTTTTTCGTCTTTGTCGCCAGACTCTGGAACTCTCTGCCTACACCTATAAAACAAATAATTGGAGCCACCAAATTTAAAAAAGCCACCTTAGAGTATTTTCTTAAAAATGCAACAACAAATGTATCCTCCTTCCCGTTTCCCTCCCCTCCTATCCTCTCCTCAATCAAAACACTTCATTTTTGAATTAAATAATTATTAAAATTAAATCCTGTAAAACGAAAATGTAATTAAGTACTATAAAAGGCAGTCTTATTTGTACATCCTTACTTAAATAGATAAATTTAATTGAATTGAATTGAAATGCTCTGTCGCCTTACTTTTTGGACACGGTAGTAAAGGTGAGAAGTTTATACCTATTTTTGGTGAAGAAACCATCACTGCACCACAAGGTGAATGGAGTATATGTACATATGTACAAGTTTGATTACTCGTATTGGACCGGGGCAACTAGATTGCTGCTTTCCTGTCTGTTGTCTTGTGAATGTAATTTAAACTATGACTTTTAGCCCCTTTACTAGTCCATGCAAAAGCTTTTAACTCTGGCTGGGTTTTGACATAATACAACTGCATACATATCTATATACTACATACTAACGGTTGAATCTAATTTAAAAAGAAATAGCAGTTTCTTTTGGAACTTTATTAATTCCAAACGCAATTCAATGGGTCTTCCAAGCTGCATGGTCTACTCTGGTACTGTTGCTAGTGATCTTTCATCAATCTGTAATTTATTTGCATCCTATTTTAAAACCGTTTACTCAATAGACTCTATTCCCTCAAATAACTTACGGTTCTAACCATTGCGATATTGGATCGGTTACAATTAGTATATCCGACCCAGATACAACTTCAGCCAAAACTACAAGGTCACATTCCCCAACCGACAAAACTGGGAACAGGATAGACCCCCCCTTCAATCGTGGATCCTACGTGTGGTACACAGATGGCTCCAACACGAACGAAGGCGTTGGGGCTGGAGTTTACGGAGCAAATACTGGCACATCCATCTACGTCAGCATGGACAGATATAACTCCGTTTTTCAAGCAGAGATATTTGCTATAGAACTCTGCCTCAGAGAAAATTTAAACAGAAACATACTTAACAAAAACATTTGCATTCTCTCTGACAGCAAGGCTGCACTTCTAGCCCTAAAGAGCTATGAAGTCACCTCCAAACTGGTATGGGACTGCCTACATTTACTTCACCAGCTGGCCAGCACAAACAGAGTTCATCTCATTTGGATACCTGGACCCAGCGGCCATTCAGGCAACGAAAAGGCGGACCTACTAGCTAGGAAAGGCTCCGCATCACCATTCATGATGCCACGGCCTTTCTGCGGCATACCCATCAGCACCACCAAATGCTGCATAAACAATTGGTTAAGGAACACGACGGATCACTACTGGTTACAAACGAAAGGTAGCAGACAAGCCAAGTTGTTCCTCCCAACTACATCTCTCAACAGAACGAAACAACTCCTCATGCTCTCGAGGAGTCAGATTCGCTTAATCACAGGTTTCTTTACTGGACACTGCCCAGTCAACAAACATCTCAAGACGATGGGCATCATACAAGATGACACTTGCAGAATGTGTAATGAAGACGAAGAAACAGCAGAGCACAGACTATGCCACTGTAACTGCCTTGTCAGTACACGTCATCGTCACTTAGCAAGTATTATCTTGAAGCAGAAGAAATCGCTGCTAGCTCACTCAAAAGCATACTAAGTTTTATCACAAACTCAGGATTCTTGAGTGAACTGTAAGTGGGGGACATCACAATAGGCCCACTCGTGGCCGCAGTGATCAGGCGACTTTGTCCCACCCCCCCCGTACCCTCTCTAACTCTCTCTCTCTCTAGTATATGCGAAGTTAGAGATGCACTGGCGAAATTGTATGTGACTAAAAGACAAGGACCTGATGGCTTTCCACCAATTCTTTTAAAGTCCTGCGCAATAGCCCTTGCTAAACCTCTAGCATATATCTATAATCTCTCCCTAGAACGCGGTCAATTTCTTGACAGCTGGAAAATTTCATATATATCTCCAATATTTAAATCTGGTTCTAAACAAAATATTACTAACTACAGGCCGATTTGTAAAATGTCAGCAATTCCCAAACTTTTTGAAAAAATCATATAACAAGATCTTCTTTGCTATTAAGGAACATATTTCGGACTTCCAACATGGTTTTGTATCAGGAAAATCGACTACAACTAATTTGTGTTTAGCAACAAATTATATCATCAACGGTTTTGAAGATAACTTTCAAACTGATATAATATTTACTGACTTTGCCAAAGCCTTTGACAGGGCCAACCACAAGGTACTTCTATATAAGTTATCGTGTTTTGGATTTCATTCCAGTTTAATCAAATGGCTAGAATCGTATCTTACAAGTCGAACTCAAACAGTTAAAATTAACAATTGCTTTTCTCACAGCATCTCGGTACTATCTGGCGTGCCACAAGGAAGCCATCTTGGTTCACTGCTCTTCCTGTTATTTATTAACGACATCCCGGAAACATTTAAATACTCGACGTGCCTTCTCTATGCCGATGATCTGAAACTTTTTCGTAAGATTACTTCGGGAAGATAATGTCAGCTCCTCCAGCAGGACTTGAATATTCTTGCGCATTGGTGCGAAGCTAACTATTTACATCTAAATGTTTCCAAGTGTCAAGTTCTTTCTTGCAGTAGAAAAACAACAACGATAGAATTCAACTACTGCATTGATAATATAACTCTCGAAAGAGTTTCGAAAAAAAAGACCTTGGCGTAATTTTTGATCGCAAGCTTTCATTTCTGCCGCATGTTGATTACATAGTAAACAAGGCCAACTCAATGCTAGGTTTCATCAAAAGGAACAGCAAGGAATTGTCAGATCCCTTCTCGTTAAAAATGTTGTACGTGTCACTGGTGAGGTCCTTGCTCGAGTACTGCAGCTTAGTTTGGAACCCTTATTATAAGAATACATCTGATCGCCTTGAGCGTTTCCAAAAACATTTCACCCGCGTTGTTATGTACAAGTTAGGATGGGATATGGAGATGCCATCATATCAAACCCGGTGTGGTTTAATTGGTTTGCAATCGCTCTATAGCCGTCGAAGGTATTTTTCTTTAATGTTTGTGAGAGATGTCCTATCTTATCACATAAAGTGTCCGAATATCATCTCTATTCTCATTACGTATCCCGACAAGACACACTCGCTTGCGCGTTATTTTTTTTTAATATCCCCATAGCACAAATTACGGCTGTAATGAGCCCATTACGCGTTGCATCCGAGAAGCTAACTTGATCTGCACGAATGTTGATTTCTTTGCAAATGTATCTAGAGAAGAATTTAGATCCTGTATTCTATCTATCTTAAGTTTTAATTAATGATTGTAATAGTAGAATTTCATAGTCTGTTTTGATCATCCTCTAAACTTTATCGTTCACTACTTAGTTGGTCAAGACAGCTGAACAAATGCCTTATTATTTGGTGTTTGCCCTTTCTAACAAACACTCTATGTAAGTTCTGGCACTGGCAAAACTCCCCGTAGTAAAACTTGCCTGGAAAAAGCTTCTCGACTCACGCCGTTCGGAATCGGCATTAAACTCTAGGTCCCTTTCACCTGTCTGAAAAATAAATCACACAAACCATGGGTGATTGAAAAGAAGCCTGGCTCTGTTCCTTCATGGGCTGTAACGCCACCAAAAGAAAGATATGTAAGTTCTGATCGATTATCCGCAACAGGTGTCGAACTTAGCTGAAACAGCAACGTGTGCTGGTTGCAATGCCCTTGAATCTTTTTCTCATCTAATTGCTCGCTCTCCATGAGCGAATTTGTAACAACATCTGCTATTTACTGATTCCATCAAAATATTGACTTTAGTCCATAATTACCGAATCACTAGAAAAGAGAAAAGCAAAATACTCTACAACCGCTAGACTGTGGGTCCGTCATCTTTAAAAAAGAAACTCAAACCTTACTTAAGAGCGGCAATTTACACATGAATAGTGGTCATTAGCATAATGACGGCATAAGTCAATTATTGAAATACGATATCTCAATCTAGTGGAACGGTAAGCTTTAGGAAATTACGATTTGCTTATCTGTTAAATTGATGACCAATTGAATTAGATACAAGTGTGGGAAAATTGATTGATGCTATCCTACGTGGCTGGTATCAAGCGGTTGAAGTGGATCATGTCTTAAGTGACGATGTCGTGCCTTTTAAGCCATCCTTTCTTGCTGATGATTGCAGATTTGTCGTCACATATGGAATTCGCATACTCGAATTAGAATCGACTTGCAATCTCTGTTGCTACACATGCTTATCGCTCTGTACAAGCTCACTCGTTTTATAGCGACAATCTTGTTTTTCTTAAAAAAAAAAAAAAAAAAAAAAAAAAAAAACACGCCTCCGCGCTAGTATTATAAAGTTAGATGCACATTTAATGGCTTTATCTTGGCATCTCGTCTGGCTAAAAATACTACTTTCCAACGAACCAATCTGCGGTTACTCAATAAATGTGTTGTTCCCATCGTATTTTATGATCTTTGACCAATTGGTCGCGCCATATCTCAAGCTTTAATGAAAACTCAATCAAAAAAATGCAAATTACTTATACCCACATATGTGACAGACTTATCAGCAAAATGTGTGACGTCAACTCAGAAACCACTCTTATAAACCATTCCCCATCGACTTTCTTACACCAGTCCATCTTCTGTTCATTTGCTTTCGATCACTGTTGTTCGATACGATCGATTGTCGACAGAGAGATCTCGAAAGGGGGGGGCACTACATATGTATGAATTACATTTCAAAAATGGCGAATCTGCAAAGGTTGCGAGTTTCATTTCGTTCCTCCATTTCACGTACTGACGACGACGATCGATGGCTGGATGGAATCGTGGTTATAAAACCAATAAAAAGTGATCGTCGTGGCTTCGACCACGTAGAATGATTGTTTCGTCAAGTTCGGTTTTGTTTTTTTTTTTTTTATGTTTTGTTTAATTTTTAATCACAACACATCGACACAAGACCAAGCAAACACATTTGAATCATCAATTAGATATGCATGCATACATATGTATGTATGTGTATTAGCAAATTCAACAGAACTTCAGTTGGTTCCTTCGGCTTTCTGTTTCGCGTCTTTTTGGTTAGTATGTACGACCGGTGACCATCATCGGGCGGCTGAATGAATTATATTCCTGTTTGCCGCAGTAGCACCGAAAAGAGTTGTTTATTCCAAAGGAATGGACTTTGGAAATGTTGTACATCACACGTTTGAGTACACATATGATCGTGTATGAATCTTTGAATTATTTTTAATCTGTTTTCTATAAATTAGCGAGAGAAGCAATAAAATATAAACAAGTCGAGCCAAATGAAGATAGATACACACATGATGTACATATGATGCAGAAATGCCGGATCGAATCAGATCGGGCGTGGGGTATTATAATAGCGGCCAGCCACATGTTGTGGTGGTGGCTAGCTAGTGGTTATTGACATAGTCTTCTAAGTAAAAAGACAAAAAAAAATGTACACGTGAGCTCGAATGATTTATGGTTTTGTGACCAGATGGAAGACTATAGTTTTTTGCTTGTGGTTTTTTCTTTTATTTCGTATAGCTTTATGGGAAAAATTAGGGGTGTGGTTCGCAGGCGCCGCCATTACCGCGTCGGTGGATTACGGATTACGTGCCATCCATTTGCATTCATACATATGTGGGATAGTAATTTGCCAACTGCATTGTGTTTATTGAAAGAACAAAAAAAAAAACAAAAGAACATACAGCAAGTTCCGCAATCTACAGCCCTGAGCCAAATCTCAATTTGACCAAAAATGAAGGCATTAAAAGCTCGTCCTCGATGTCTACACCAATTCATCCACAACGACATTACAGCTGTCACCCCTTTAGACAAAGCTAAGCTTGCTGCCCATTTGCTAATTTTTTAGGTTCTATCTGAGTAGGTGGAAAACAGTCCATCCGCAAAAGAGGCGAATCTTCTTCGTCCAACTACTGACTTATTCTACTAGTATCCCTTCTTTTCAACCGCCAGTCATTGAAATATCTGGAATCGCGAAAGCTCCTCAATGACCAAGACTATAATTTCTGTTGCAACAGATCCATTGGTGATTTGAATGCGTATCTTACCGAAAAGTGGAATCGCTCGCTTCACCAAGTACTTGAAATAGTTACCCCGGCTACTTTGGAAGCATTTGACAGGTTTTGGCTTGAAGCCCTTTTGCCGAAAATGCGTGCTTTTGGGATCGATGAGTATCTTTTTCAATGAATTTAAAACGACTTGTTCAATTAAAATTGTTTTGAACAGATTCAAATCCGACATCCACTTTTTACATGCTGGTGTTCCTCAGGGTTCCGTTTTGTCTCCGACACTCTTTCTTATTTTTAAAAATTGCATGTTGTCTGTCACTCTTAATTTGATGCATTGCTTCGCTGACGACAATAATAGACTCAGCTTCAGATATTGGTTCACTACCTGGCAGCATACATACATATGTATGTTAAACTCATTAAATTCCGACATTGATAGCATCATTATATGGAGCAAAAAGAATACAATGCTGTCTTCTGTCGTGCAGAATAGCACTTGCATCTTCGAAACCGAAAAGCTTTCCATCTTGAAACGACCAGATATTCTGTGTTGCCAATAATGTTGTGAAATGCTTAGGCCTCTTATACAGATGTAAGAAATATATTCGTCACTCCTGGATCTGGTTACAATCTATAACGCGCTCATTCTCCCTAAATTTTAATTCAAACCCCATACATCAAAAAGATGTATGTTTCTCCGCCTAGAGTGTGATTTCGTCAAAGATGTTTTAATAAATTTCTGCCACATTTCTTGTGCTTTCAGATAGCACTGCAGCTTAGCGAATTTGAGCTTTAAGACACCTCTGCCGCCACAATCATTGGAGATACATACATACAAATCTAAGCCCAAGAGGGAGGCTGATCAAGATTTTATAGAGAAAGCCTTGGCTAATGCATACGTTCATACTTGTATCCTAGGCATTTTCGCTTCACTCTTCTATAAAACGTTTTAATGTCATTCTCCCGACCGAGTTCTTCCATCTCCTCGATTTTGTGCTCTCTCTTTCGTCTGAAAAATCACATGACCACTTGATCTTTCCGAGCAACTCTCGATCATTATGGATGTTGATTTATTTCCGTTGTGAAATTCACTTTTACTGAGCTTAGGATATTTGTTACCGTAGATAGATTTCGCTGCCGAATGTACGAAAGGTCTGCTTATGAAGGCTTTCCGCTTATAAAAGATATGCGCTTAGGAGAAATGTCCGCTTATTAGGGTTATCCGCCCATAAGTCATCTTAAACTCCCCGTATCAAGTCCTAAACTCCTTGTATCAAGTCTAAACTCTTCATATCAAGTCTTTAACTCCTCGTCTCAAGTCCAAAATTTCGCGTATCAAGTCCTAAACTCCTCGTATCAAGTCCTAAACTCCTCGTATCAATTCCTAAACTCCTCGCCTCAAGTCCTAAACTTCTCGTATCAAGTCCTAAGTTCCTCGTATCAAGTCCAAAACTCCGTGTATCAAGTCCTAATCTCCTCGTATCAAGTCTAAACTCTTCATATCAAGTCCTTTACTCCTCCTATCAAGTCCTAAACTCATCGTATCAAGTCCTAAACTTCTCGTATCAAGCCCTAAACTCCTCGTATCGAGCCCTAAACTCCTCGTATCAAGTCCTAATCTCCTCGTATCAAGTCCTTAACTCTTCGTGTCAAGTCATTAACTTTTCGTATCAAGTTTTTAACTCCTCGTATAAATTCCTAAACTCCTCGTATCAAGTACTAAACTCATCGTATCAAGTCCTAAACTCCTCGTATCAAGTCCAAACCTCCGTGTATCAAGACCTAATTTCCTCGTATCAAGTCTAAACTCTTCGTATCAAGTCCTTAACTCCTCGTATTAAGTCCTAAACTCATCGTATCAAGTCCTAAACTCCTCGTATCAAGTCCAAACCTCCGTGTATCAAGACCTAATCTCCTCGTATCAAGTCTAAACTCTTCGTATCAAGTCCTTAACTCCTCGTATTAAGTCCTATACTCATCGTATCAAGTCCTAAACTCCTCTTACCAAACTCTAAACTCCTCGTAACAAGGCCTAAACTTTTCGTGTCAAGTATGAAGTCCTAATCTCCTCGTATCAAGTCTAAACTCTTCGTATCAAGTCCTAAACTCCTCGTATCAAGCTCCAAACTCCTCGTAACAAGTCCAAAACTCCGTGTATCAAGTCCTAATCTCCTCGTATCAAGTCTAAACTCTTCATATCAAGTCCTTAACTCCTCCTATCAAGTCCTAAACTCATCGTATCAAGTCCTAAACTTCTCGTATCAAGCCCTAAACTCCTCGTATCGAGCCCTAAACTCCTCGTGTCAAGTCCTAATCTCCTCGTATCAAGTCCTAAACTCTTCGTGTCAAGTCATTAACTTTTCGTATCAAGTTTTTAACTCCTAGTATAAATTCCTAAACTCCTCGTATCAAGTACTAAACTCATCGTATCAAGTCCTAAACTCCTCGTATCAAGTCCAAACCTCCGTGTATCAAGTCCTAATCTCCTCGTATCAAGTCTAAACTCTTCATATCAAGTCCTTAACTCCTCCTATCAAGTCCTAAACTCATCGTATCAAGTCCTAAACTTCTCGTATCAAGCCCTAAACTCCTCGTATCGAGCCCTAAACTCCTCGTGTCAAGTCCTAATCTCCTCGTATCAAGTCCTAAACTCTTCGTGTCAAGTCATTAACTTTTCGTATCAAGTTTTTAACTCCTAGTATAAATTCCTAAACTCCTCGTATCAAGTACTAAACTCATCGTATCAAGTCCTAAACTCCTCGTATCAAGTCCAAACCTCCGTGTATCAAGACCTAATCTCCTCGTATCAAGTCTAAACTCTTCGTATCAAGTCCTTAACTCCTCGTATAAAGTCCTAAACTCATCGTATCAAGTCCTAAACTCCTCGTATCAAGTCCAAACCTCCGTGTATCAAGACCTAATCTCCTCGTATCAAGTCTAAACTCTTCGTATCAAGTCCTTAACTCCTCGTATTAAGTCCTAAACTCATCGTATCAAGTCCTAAACTCCTCTTATCAAGCTCTAAACTCCTCGTAACAAGGCCTAAACTCTTCGTGTCAAGTCATTAATTTTTCTATCAAGTCTTTAACTCCTCGTATGAAGTCCTAAACTCCTCGTATCAAGTCCTAAACTTCTCGTATCAAGTCCTAAATTCCTCGTATCAAGTCCTAAACTCCTCGTATGAAGTCCTAAACTTCTCGTATCAAGTCATAAACTCCTCGTATTAAGTTCTAAACTCCTCGCATCAAGTCCTAAACTCCTCCTATCTAAGTCCAAGCCTCCACGTATCAAGTTCTAAACTGTTCGTATCAAGTTCTAAACTCCTCGTATCAAGTCCTAAACTTGTTTCCAGCTAGGAATTCATAGTTCAAAGTATGTATGCTGTCATTATCGCTATTCTTTGTGGATCATAGGAAGTCTTCACTTTTTCGTCTGTAGAGAGGTTGCTGCCACCAGGCCTTGTTCAGTCACATGATTGTGGTCTCCTCCTTTTGCGTAATTGGCATATGCGAAACATTATTCTTTTACCTCAATTCAGGCAATACAATAATTTTAAGGTCCATTAATTTCGATAGTACTGGCTTGATTCCGATTTGGTGCAGAGTTGAAGTTTATGAGTAAAAACCTTGCTCAAAAGCATAAGTAGGCGTTTGTATCTGGCTTGGCAGTTGCTTGTTAGCCTCTGTCGTTGAAGTAAAAAGTTAGAATATGGAACTCGACGACTTCTCCATTAGACTGAATGAACAACGATTTCTGAACTAAAGGATGCGCCCCTGCTTTTATCTACACTGCAACTCGACCTTAGTGTCTGTCGAGGCTTTTATTTAGGGTGGGGATGTATGTAAGAAACACATGACGCCGGTCTGCCATTTACCTTGCCGTTGAACATATTACGTTCTGATTCCTGAAAAAAAAAAGCCAAGCAATCACTGCTTATCGCTATTGGCTCGAACAAAAGTCAACTCCAATCACCAGAAAGTGCATCGCTGCTATCCTCCTTTCATGTAAATGTAAAGAATCAGCAAAAAACCACTTTCGCAAATGAATTAACTTGAATAATATGCATTTCAATCACTCTGTTGCCAAGACCTAGTAGCAGCCAACACGCAGATGATCTATTTTTAAACCTTTTTCCATCCATTTCCCCCAGTGATGAGTAAACAACTCTGTGTGTCACCTGTGTCACTTCATATCTACCACTAATCTAGATTTTTTTTTTGTATTTTTTGCAAAGAACAAAACGACAAAACTCGTCTGTCTGCATTCTTTACAACGATGAATGAGGTAACTGCATAAACAGCTGAAAGAAATGAAAAAAGACTGAACTAAATCCACAAGAGACGAAGGAAATGACTCATATCCGAGTATATTAGGTTGACTGAAGTCACATTTGATCGAGAATGAACCGGATCTTTCTCAGGCCTTTCGTTACGTGGGCTGATAAAAAGCGATGTGTAAGAGTTGTTTACCATGACTAGTATAGGACTATTGACTTCTATATGTCGTCAGTTTTAGAAGATGATATTCTCCACAAAACTCGAGAAGGAATCGTTGCTGATAGTATGTGGATTGAGTCCATTTGACGTCAACTGCTGGTGTGAACCTTATTCGCCTTGATCTTTGTTAGCTTTCTCATACACGTGTCGCGAAATTCGTTATTCGCGAGTTACTCGCTAAAAAGCTAAATCTTGTCTCACATGCAACACCATCTTCAAGAAAATTGGCTACAACGACCGGAGAGATAATGATATTGTGTTGAGTTGCTATCAACTTTGCTGATCCGAAAGGTCAAGTGCGACTGTTTGTTGGGTGCGAAATTTCTATCTCGAACAATAAATCAAAAATATTTAATTCAAATTCAATATTGGTGTAAGAGAACCCTACACTCTCGCTCGTGTCGTAAGCCATTGACACGGCTTGTGGAACGAGTGATAGTGTCATTGAACATCTTCTGTCTGTCATAGGAAATAATCAGCTTTTTTCCGATATTGTTGGAAAAACAAGTTTCCGGAAAATGAATCAAAATAAATCGATCGGTTTTGTGGTAATGATTACTATTACTTCAATCAATCAGTGATGTGTCCGGTATTTTGTAAATAAAACCCTGTTACTCTCTTGTCTCGTGTTATCAATTTGCATTCACTACAAACGTGAGTACATTCCGGTCGTCATGGGCTATCTCGTGCCGTCCTTATTGTGCTAATTTTAAATTTATCTTATCACCAGACAGCTACCAATTACCCAATACGCTTATACTTCCAAGTCCATTCTTAATTGACGATGACTCTCGATTACATTTTGTTGTCAGTGTTTCTGGATTTTTCTTTTCTACTTACCATTGCTGTTTCTTCCTTCCAATAACCAACCACTGCCCTCTCAAAATAGAACAGAAAAACAAGGAAAAGGTACAAGAAATAAATATAAGAAAAGAAATCCGACAGCCGTCATTCCATTGTCGACGAACTTCAAATCGCATTAAACGTCGTACATTCGACACAAATTCATATTCCTATCGATTTACCATCACACAAACTTACCATCCGAGCATATGTATATATTTCTCTGTACTCGTATGTAATTATTAATCAGCAATTTGTCTTCTCATCTCCTCTCTTTCCAGATATATTAATTTAGAGTTCCGTGGTTAAAATTGTTCCATAGGAGATATGCAAAGATGGATTTTCATATAGTGGTCATAATCGCATGTGTGTTCTTGGTGTCACTGTTTTCCCTGTTGTTCATAAATAAGATTTTCCGTCGGAAGACATTCGAAGAGATCGTAGCCGAAAAAAAGGCATTAACGGAAAAGATCTACGGACCGGCTAAGGCTGCAAAGAAACAAGCTCGCATTAAGGCACCATCCAAGAAGGAACTGAAGAAGGAAAAACGTCAGAGACAACAGAAGAAGGCCGAAGATAATAATACTGAAGTCGATGATAGCGATAATCAGTCGGAGAATGCATCGGCCGAGGATAGTCCACGTCCGCAGGAGCAGGAAAAATCAAACAAGAAGGTAATTACCGCTCAATTGGCAAGCGTACATGTTGAATCTGTACCCGAACCGGAAGTTGTTGACTCTGATAATGGTAGCTCAGCTGGTTTAAGACGTTCTAGTGCCGATAGCAATAATCAAAAATTGAACAAGGCTAACAAGCAACGTAAAAATGCCAACACCAAGGGTAGTGGTTCGATTTTGATTAACAAGAACGAAGCAGTGTTTGTGAAGGAGCCCTCGACAATCGAAGATGAACCGTCGCTTAACAATTTTGAGGCCAAACCACCAAAAGACGTTATCGAATTGAAGAAATGGGAAAATCTTGAAACCAAGAAACCAAAAGAAGCACGTAAAGCTAATAAGAATCAACAGAAGAAGGAAAATCAGCCGCCAACAAACGAATCAATTGAAGTTCTAAGCGCATCAAAGGAATTAAAACAGCTCGATGAGAAGCCCGCCCGTACGGGTTCGCCCAAGAATCAGAATAATAAACTCAAGCAGCAGCAAAATAAGAAAAAGAACGACAAGGATAACGTCCTTCTGGACAAGATCACCGAGAACGATGCAATCGATGTCAATTTGCTGATGAATCTCTTCGGTCGCTCCGAGCTCAATCGTAGCGAAATCCAATTGCTTATTGATTATTTGCTCAACAAGCAACAAGATATGCCTGTCAGCCACTCCGAATGGAGCGACGATAAGGTACAAAAGCTGAAGAAACAACTCGAAGAGAAAGAAAAGGCTTTACATGAGGAACAAGAAGCATCTGCTGGTATCCAAGCTAAACTCCGTGAGTTGCGCACTGAGATAAATACGGAACGTGCTCAGATCGTTGCCGAACGTGCACAAATGTCCGCCAACATCAAGACCTACAATGAAGAGTTAGAAATTAGGAAGAGTGAAATCGCTGCTTTACGACAAGAAATCCAATCGTTGAACGAGAAATTCACCGCAGAAAGACAACAGTTCCAGAATAAGTTGCGTCTCGAGAAGCAAGCTGGTTCGCAGGATGTTCTCTTGCAATTGCAACGTGAAAACGAACGTTCATCAATGCTACAAGCCGAATTGTTGCATAAAGAACAAGCAATCAATGAACTCAACACCGAACTAGTCCACAAGGAGCAGTGTATCAATGAACTAAAACATTTATTGAGCGCTTCGCAACAGGGCACCGAAGAGGCCAAGCAAAAATCAAACGAAATCATCCAGACACAGGTCAATCAAATCCATGTACTCGAACAGAAATTGGACGAGGCCGAGGTACTTATCAATGAGCAACGTTATGCGTTGGATAAGGCCAAGACCGCCGAAAGCGAACTCGAATCGAATAAAGTCGAACTTCGTAACCTTCAGAATGCATTGGATTCACAACAGGATGAACTCGATTTGGCACGCAATGAATTGGGTGATAAGCAACAGGATATCAATACGTTGAACTTACAAAAAGAGGAACTTATCGAAGAGCTTAATAGCATTCGAGGCAAGATATCAGAGCATAGTAAAGAGCAGGGGGATCTGCTGAACAATTTGGATATATTGCAGACTGAGCTGGCTGAAAAAGAGAAGAAATTGGCCGAGTATGAGGCGTCCCTCAACCAACAGGCAAGCAAAGAGGATGAACTGATTAAGCAGCTCCAGGAGCAGAAAGAAAAGAATAATGTGAGTATAAACAATGCTTTTTAAACATCTTTTTTTTTGGTTTTTTTGGTTTTTTTCGTTCACATTTGGCGTAAATAACACACGAGATCGTTTAGCATGTAAAAGGTAGTGATGACTAGGATTCTTTCGATTTGCTTACAATTATTACATTTCATTGTCTTTATTCAGCGCCCAGGCACTTTATATATACATTACCGTCAGCTCCAGTATGCCACCAATATACATACCTTTGCTCAACGTTCAACAACCTATAGACCCTCCTAGTGCTTTAGTTCGAAAAATCGTTTAACTATTTGCTTCATTGTAATTTACTCACTAAAAATGTGAATAGGTTCCGTTTTGTTTCTTTCGCATACATAGTTGGACACCCTACATTACTTGAACCTGATCGTATCCTGAAAAAAAAAAAAATAGAGGAAATGCGTATGTCGTTTTTGGTTTAATGGGAAATGCTCATAAAATCAGCTCAACAATCGTTTTTCTTTTTTCTCCCTGCCCCGTGGGAAGCACGCCATGGCGTACTGTGTCCCTATAATGCGATCGTCCTCTCTAAACGAACAGTTAATATATTAGGGCCGGGAAAAGTTTTAGTGAGGCTTGAAATATAGTTTACTTTTTCAGTAGAACAAGACATTTGCGCTTCGACATTTAGACTTTCGCTCTGTATGCTGTACGCCCGCCATCAATTACCTCGATTTTCTTATTTGGTCGCTCAAACTACCTTTTTTTAGGCTAAAGATGTTCAATTGGGTTCGGGTTTGGGAACTGCGAAGCTCAGTTTAGTCATGTGTCTGTAATTAACGTTCTCTACAACGAAGACCACAATAGAAGACCAACACTGCCCGATGATAAGCAACTTCAAATCGTGATCGTGTCATTACCATACTTCATTATCCTCGTGATTTTTAGAACTTAGCACACAAATTTTGCAATATGCTAAACGAAACCAAAATAAATTCGGAACAAATTCAAAGCTTCACATGATACAGTTTTGAATCTTCTCTTCTACTATCTTCTTCTTCGGTGCTACAGCTCATGTCTCCTTTAAAAAGAACTTGTCCAACTGGCGCGGTCTTTCGCCAGCAGTCTCCAATGCCGCGCGTTTAGTTGGTTGAGGTCCTCTTCCACTTGCGTGCGCCTTCTTAAATTTAGCCGCCTTGACTGCGACGCCTCTCAGGGTTGGATTTAAAGACGTGGACCCGAGATGTGGTTTCCATGCGTTCTACATGACCTAGCCATCTTAGGCGTTGGATCCGCAGTCTCCATGCTAAGTTCATGTCGCTGTGTGTACAGCAAGCATAGTTCACTATTAAGTCTTCTTCTCCACTCTCCATTTTTGCAGATCTGACCGAAAATGGTATGGAGAATTCTTCTCTAAAGACGACCAAGGGCCTCCTCATCCGTTTTCGATAAGGTCCATGTCTCTGCGCCATAAAGCACGACCGGGGTGATAAGCGTCTTGTACAGGGTGGCCCAATTAAGTTGTTTTATAAATAACTCGGAAAAAAAAAACCGATTTATTTGCTGTTAAGTGATTTTAGTCTTTTATTTTTGATCTTGAACAATTTGTTTTGATCACTTCTTGAAGATGACATCATGTAAATGGTCGCCTTTATAGCAGATGCCGCAATGAGCTCGTTTTTGAGCATTTTCCATCACTGCGAAGTGTTGCGGACTCTACTTACTTACTTATCAGGCCTGCGATCCATGGAGGATCTGAGCCTGAGCTATAGCTGCCTTCCATCCTTGACGGTCCCGGGCACGCTGCTTCCAGTTTTCAAGACCAAGATGTCTTGTATGTATGTATGTATGTTGGCGTTACAGTCCATGAAGAACCTGAGCCGAGCTTCTCTCAATCACCCATGTTGTGTGTGATTTCATTTTCACATAGGTGAAAGGGACCTACAGTTTTATTGCCGGTTCCGAACGGCGAATTTCGAGAAGCTTTTTCATGACAATTTTACTACAGGGGGTTTTGTCAGAACCCCGCTGAGGAGAAACACCGTGAAAAACACGTTCGATGACATGGCTGTGTCGGGATTCGATCCCGAGCCATCGGCGTCAGAGGCCAACACACTACCCACTGCGCCACGGTGCTCTCGATGTCCAAGATGTCTTACATCCGCGATTACTTGGTCTTTATACCGGAGGTTCGGTCTTCCTCTTCTTCTCGAACCAGGAGGCTCGGAGTCGAAGACCCTCTTAGCTGGAGCGTTGATGTCCATGCGCTCGATGTGGCCGAGCCAGTGTAGTCGACGGATCCTTGCCTTCCGGACTACATCCACATCTTGGTACAGCTCGTAGAGTTCGTGGTTGTGTCTTCTTCTCCATTCACCTTCCTCACAGACATGACCAAATATCCGGCGCAGAATTTTTCTTTCGAAAGAACCCAAAATCAGCTCCGCTGTCCTGCTTATCCTCCAGCTTTCGGCTCCGTACAGCAAGACTGGCAGAATGAGCGTTTTGTAAAGCATGACTTTGGTCTTTCGAGTGAGGAGTTTTGACCCCAGTTGTTTGGACAAGCCGAAGTAGCAGCGGTTGCCAAGGGCGATTCTACGCCGGATCTCCACTGTGGTGTCATTTGTGGAATTTACGTTTGCCCCGAGGTAGACAAACTCCTTAACTACCTCGAAATTGTAGCTGTCAATTGTAATGTTTTGTCCCAGGTGGTGAGCGACGGATAGGTTTTTGCTTGACAGCATGTATTTCGTTTTGTCCTCATTGATCTTAAGACCAACTCGCCGTGAATGCTTCCACAATGCCACGGCGAGAACACGCGATGATGTCGATATCATCCGCGTATCCTAGCAGCTGGATGGACTTGTAAAAGATAGTGCCTTCCCTGTTGACGCCTGCCCGTCGCACTATCTGCTCCAGCACCAGGTTGAAGAAGTCACATGACAGCGCATCTCCTTGCCGAAATTCGGTGCATGTTTCGAATGGTTCCGAGGTCCTAGAACCGAGTTGCACGGTGCATCGCGTGTTTTTTAGCGTGGCGCGACACAACTGGATCAGTTTTACCGGGATCCCGAATTCGGCCATCGCCCCAAACAGTTCTTCACGATGAATGCTGTCGTATGCGGCTTTGAAATCGATGAAAAGATTGTGTGTATCGATTCGAAACTCGTTGGTCTTTTCCAGGATTTGTCGAAGTGTGAAAATTTGGTCTATAGTTGATTTGCCGGGCCGGAAGCCGCACTGGTAGCTGCCGATTAGTGCGGTGCAAAATGGTTTTAGACGTTCACACAATACGCTGGACAGGATCTTGTATGCGAAGTTGCGGACTCTATAGCGGCTATTTCGCATTAAATATAGGCCCTGAGCTCTTCCACAGTTCATGGCTTGTTGACATAGACTTTGGACTTGAAAAAACCCCATAAGAAAAAGTCCGGTGGCGTCAAATCGGACGATCTCGGCGGTCAGTCAAAATACCGTTTTTGGAAATTAAATGATCGACGAACTTACGGCGCAATAAAACGATGGTGGCCCGAGCTGTGTGGACTATGGCGCCATCTTGTTGAAACCAGAAGTTGTCCATGCCATGTGCCGCTAGAAATGGCAACAAAAAATCCGATAACGCTCGCCATTAACGGTGATGGGCATCTCATCGTCGTCTTCGAAAAAGAACGGTCCAACGACCCCATCCTTTTGAATGTACAGCCACTTAATAACAGCGCGTTTTTGTGGTGTGTACTGTTCCATAGTAAAAATTCACAAAAGACTAACGCTTTGAATGCGGGTTGTCACAATCCGTTCTGCCAACCGGTGTCAAAGTTAGTGGGGTGCCTGATGCTAACACTTTAATTGGCCTTCCCGAGCCCAAAGAAACAGCGGTTGGCAAAAGTTATTCTGCGTTTGGTTTCGGCAATGATGTCTTGGCTGCATGTCACTACTGAGCCTGGGTAGATGAAGTCCTCAACTACCTCGAAATTATATCTGCCGGTGGTTCGTGTCCCTTACCGACGACAGCATATATTTCGTCTTACCCTCATTTACCACCAGTCCCATTTTAGCCGCTTCCGCCTCAATACTTGTAAATGCCTCAATGACATCTCGCTGAGTTCGTCGTCATCGGCACATGCGAGCAGTTGTACGGATTTGAAAAAGATCGTGTCCCTCGTATTGACCAGTGAGTTTTGCACGATCCTTTCAAGGACGGTGTTGAAAAAGTCACAATAGCGTGTCGCACTGTCTAAAACATTTTTTGACAATAGGTCCCTGCTGCCGGCCTTGAGGAAGCAGCGAGAATCCTCCAATGTCATCCTGCACAATCTGCGACTTTGGCAGGGATTTCAAAACTAGACATGGCGCTGTATAGCTCGTCTCTGTATAAGCTATCGTATGCGGCCTTAAAATCGACAAACAGATGGTAGGTGTCGATCTGGAACTCGTTGGTTTTTTCCAGGATCTGCCGCAGTGTGAATATTTGGTCGATATGGGCCAATCAGTTTATTAACTGATGTGTGAACGGGTTCAGGCGTTCACACAGTGCAGCAGAGAAGATATTATAAGCGACATAACTGGCGCAGAAAAAGGGGTCTCGTTTCTTGTGGAACGAGCAAACGATACTAAGATTCCATTCATCGGGCATGCATTCCTCTAACCTTATCTTACAGATGAGCTGGTTATCATCGTCCGTTGTGAATGGGTCATTCTGCCTGTCAGCGGAATCTGTTTCGGTCGTCGCCATTATACAGCCTGCAGAACTTGTCTGTCCAGATTGTTAGTACTTTTCGGTAAAGTTTTTATTGACCAAGGTATCAAATTGCTGACAATTCATTATGACTTAAATTGCTTGATCAGTAGGTTCATTATGATGGCCGTAAAATGGTCGAAGTGCGCGTGAATATTTTTCATAGAGCACGAATCTCAATAGTAGCATTCAAAAAATTGTAAGCATTAGTCGGGTGTAAGTCTTTCTATGCTCAGCGTATTTCGCACTATATTGATGGCGGTAAAGAAATAAAATGACAATACAACAAGAGCAGACAAAGTCATCAGAAAAGTGAACTTTTCTGGCCTTAAAGTCCACAGTTAAAAATCTCGCGTTTTTTTAGCGTTCACGTAGCTAAGAATTGAAAGAAGTTTGGCTCTGTCCCTTCATGCGCTGTAACGCCACCAAAGCAAGCAAAGTCGCACAGACTACAACCTTTGTACTCACAACAATGGTTCATATGGCTTACTCCTCCATCAATGGAATTGACTTAATCTTTTGCACAGCCGGTTCATCCAGAAAAACCGTATTTTTCGACTTGTTGATTTCTGTTTTGTATAAATGAGTCCAGGGTTGTCTGCGCTGACCATTTGATGCCAAAAACTTCTCTGGACGCCCAAACAAGGTTTCGAGAACGTCGGTGTAATCCGTTTGTTACACTGATTGTCGTTCTCTTGCACTCTTGCACAATCAACGAGGACTGGGCAAACCATTGTCATGGTGTAAGTTCCATTCTTGGCGAGTTCGGAAAGCACACCGAAAACACGTGCTCGAAGCCACTTTAGGACACCAACATAGAATTGTCCAGTTACTGTCTGGTCGTTAGGAACATATTCATGATGAACGAAGCCGCGGCTGTCGAAAAAAAACGTCGATATTCCATCAGTCGCGATTTTGAGATCCTCGTTTCGGTAGCCGCTCCTCACTTTTTACAGCTTTCACTAGATTTCACTAAAAATTGAATCACAACACGTGGCTTGTAATGCGAGTAGTTCATTTTTACTACTACTACTACCACTAAAAAGCTTTTTTTTTTCGAAAGAGACGCACAAGACAAACAACATGCTGTTGACCTCAGCCTTGGACGAAAATTGAAAGAGGGTCCTTCGTTCTAGAAAGATTTTGACAAACGACTGTGTTACCAGTTCCCGAGAATTTCATTGACATTTTCGACATTTTCTTCGGTACCACATCTGCCGGACGACATGGTCGCTGCTCATTAAATCGGTTGAAGGACCACGCTTAAACTTGTTAAACCAATATTTGAATGTGGCCATCGATAGACAAGAATCTCAGAAGACAGCATTAACCTTTTCTTTAATTTCCTCGCACATATTCCCTTCAAAAGTAAAAAGCGAATCACAATATAATACTGCTCTTTTCCAAATCACCACTAACCAAGAATCCAAATCACCACTAACATGTATGTATGTATACCAGCAGGTGAAATTTAGCTTTTCGTCGTTTAACAAATTATCACACATCGAACACAAATACTCAACAACACAGGTTTTCTCGTAACAACAACGTTTGTAGCAATCCCTTTAGTAACACATGAGAAGTTAATCGAAATATTGCTCTTTTACTCAACTTTCTAAGCCTTTCAGCGGTACTTGGTAACACTGAATCGTGATGAGTTGATTTTATAAACATTCCTTTCTATATTGACTATATCGTTCCGCTTCGTAAAGGTCATAGTCATTTGCTTATGTTTAGGAAAAGTTTAAAGGAAGCCGTGAAATCGAATGAGATTTCCACGTCAAATGTAGATAAGTTATATATAAGATATTTCTTTACACAATACTAACACAAAAGAAATTAAAATATTTGTAAGACTAACAACACGGCTTGTGTTTGATATCAGCTGTTGCTACATCGATTCAAATCATTACATTCTTAACAAGAGCGTACACAATAACCAGAAACGTTACACCATACTTCCAGTTTACTTCGGTTTTTTTGTAACTAATAACTAATCTCTCCAAAAGATTACAAACTGAATGTTGTAAATGAAGTTCTCTCAGATAATTACGACAATCATACGCAACAAGCCGCCGGCAGCATTGCACTGTTTTAATTAGAAGAGAAGAGAAAATCTGTTTTTAGTTTATGCTTAAATCTCTTTTCTTCCTCTTTCTTTGCTTTTTTTTTTTTTGTTTTTCTGTCAATTTTAAAACAAACAAACCGTGTCACCTGTGTTATGTTTTGTTTCATAGGATTTGCGAACTAAAAACTGGAAGTTGGTTGAAGCTTTACAAGCTGCTGAAACAGAAAAGAAACAAATTAGCAACAGTTTAGTTGTAAGTGTTATATCGTAAGCTACTACTATTGGTCTACAGTCTCCCTTATCCCATCCCACACTCCTCCTAAATACATTGATTTACATAAATTCATAATCTCGTTTTTATTGCAGCAACAACAGCAGCAGCATGCATTACTACTTTCCGAGCAACAGCAGAAAGTAGTTGTAGCAAAAGCAGCGCCATCATCCGATCCTGCTCAGGATCAGAAACAAATCCGCGATATACTCGAACGCCTCTATCCGGATGCGGTGAAAGCAAATGCCGGATCAGCACTAACGTTATCGTTCGATCAATGGATCGAACAAGTCCTAGCGACACACGTGAAACAATCGATAAGTAAAAGTAGTGCAACTACATCTACCAACACCACCCAAACACCAGCAACAATAAATAGCAACAGTAGTAGTAATCACTCTTCACATAATCATAATAACTTAAATAGTAGTGAAGAGCAAACAACAAACAAAAACAATAGCGTTAGTATTAATAGTAGCAGTAGTGTAGGCAGTAGCAGCAACAATAGCGACGTGGAATCGTCTGCGGCCGCGGACCGAGCTGAAATCATTAAGCTGAGATCAGAGAATGCTCAACTGCGAGCGAAAACGGATGAGTTGACCAAACTCGTTACAAAAACTGTAAGTAAAGCATTCAATTTACGATATTATACGATTTAACGTACTAACAACAATATTGTATGGACCGTTTTTGTTGATATGTAGGAAAATACATTGTTGGGGCTGGAGGCTCGTGCACGTGCACAGGATGAATTCTGGCAGAATATCGTCCATGCCAAGGAGGATGAAATCAAATCGTTAAGATATCCTAATGGAGAACAAGTGAGTCTGAATGTAGCGTAGATGCGTACTGTACACAGAGGTACGTGGTGATCGTTTACAATGATCTGCCTACAAATTGTACCTTTGCAGGTTTACAAACACGTTTGAAGTCGCTAACATATAGACTTGTTCCTTAACTCCTCCTGTCCCTTAAACAAGGTCTTCCCTCTCATTAAACAAATGTGTTGAATGTGCCAACTCCCTGTGTCCTCACCTTCTTTTCCCTTTTTCTCTCCATTTTCTTACACGCCAAGATCTTATTGGGCTTGATACAAAGCACAGTTTAGAAAACGTGATGGAGACATTCGCACTATAATACTTTGTGCTTAAAGTTCTCGAAATCGTGTCGCAGCAACCAGAGCGTTGTCTGACAACGAGGCGGACCTTTAAGAAACAAGTTTTTGTGCCTCTGAGAGGTGTTTTGATACAGTTTTTACTAGCATTTTGAGATCTCTTCTGATCTGTTTCTAGTGTCTTTTTGGAGTGCGACAACATTACGTGAATCTCCTAAGTAGATAATGCCATGTACTATGTTGACAACAAAGCTGTGTTCAGAGCTTTATTCTACTTCCAAAATAGTACTCAACCTTGGGATCTATTTGAATAAGGTTTGAAAATTGTATTCGCCGATTCGATTGGATCACGCATTATTCCTGGACTCAAAAGAGATTCTGCGACACTATTGGTCTGTCCAGATCTCTGTCTCTATTTAGGTCTACAGACCATAATTCGATATAATCATTGATACCAAAATAATCGGAGATGACAGCGTGCATTTCAGCGATTCGCACTGCCATAAAGCATGTCGAACGAGTGTTTTAAGTCGCCGCAAACTTTTTTGAATAGCCTTCTCTTCCAATAACGCTTCCCTTTCATTGGCAAATGCTCTTGGTGGTGAGAGTGTGATTTTTTGATCGCGCTATTTTTCATCATTTCGTGTGGAACAAAGCGTGAACCTACATTTTGGAGACCCACGTGTTCGGTCAAAATGCGATCAATTATTGTTTTGGAGTTATTCAATTCTATTTCCATTAATTTGAATGACGATTTTGGCGCACTTTAATGAATTCAATCACAGTTTAGGTGGCACATTCGGTTATTACAAATTTCGTTTGGCCAATATTGTAGTCAACATTTATGTCTTGACTACTAAAAAGTTTGACCAAAGCAGAGTTAAAGCAGAGCCTAATTTTGGCTATCATTTCTTGGCACCAATGCAGCAAACACATTGTCTCTTATGGAAATGACTTGGCTTCTAATCTTGTATTAGCCAGTATATGTACAGTGGCGGGCATGCAATTAGAAGCACTGTAGGTGACCAGCTCTCTCACTTTATAACTCATGTGTAGAAACACATGAAGGCATGGCAGTGGTAAGCATCACCGACTGTCAAGCGGAATGTCAGTAGTTGGAAGTCTGTCCATAGCCAAGAAATACAATTCCTAAATGGAAAAATTGTGCAAGGCAGTTGTTGTGAATGGGAAGTGATCAAAATACTGTTAAAGGCACAACACTTACAGTATGCATATTTGGTCACTTCACTTGCATACTCTGTGTTTATGTATATATGTTGGCGTTACAGGCCATGAAGGACCAGAGCCAAGCTTCTCTAAATCACCCATGTCGTGTGTGATTTATTTTTTCACACAGGTGAAAGGGACTTACAGTTTATAGCCGGTTCCGAACGGCGTGAGTCGAGAAGCTTTCTCAAGGCAAGTATACTACGGGGGGTTTTGCCAGTACCCCGCCGAGGACGGACGCCGTGAAAGAAACATTCGATGGCGTTGGTGTTATCGGGATCCGAACTCGCTCATCGTGCGTCAGAGTCCCACACACTAACCACGGCGCCCTCTGTGTGTGCAGTTCTAATATAACATCATAATGACACGGAACATTTGCTGAGAACTACAACCAACGTGAAAATTCAGTCGACTTCCTATCGCATCTTATCTAGGACACCCACCCCAGAGAGTAGTGATCGGGCATCTACGACCCAAACCATCTACACTCGCCCAGGTTGTGTGACAAACATAATAAGAGTATAACTCTTGACCCTGCGCGAATCATCACCGTCGAAATTCTTTATTCGTTAGAAAGGCCTGCCAATGCCATTATGGATGGAATATAACATCGTTCAAATATCCGCCATGGCTTCAATGTGTGGCGCGCATCCGACATGTCCAATTTTTCATGGCTCTGGCGCATCAATCAGATGAATTTGGCCGGTAGCGTGGGTTATGTTGCCTTTGACGATCGCTGTGGCTTATTTGCATAAACCTGCCACTTCAGAAAACCTCTCAAGAAAAAATCGAACGTAGTCAAATGGCACGATCTCGGTGGCCAGTTCACATCACCTCCATGTAAATAACCATGTCCTCGAATCGTTCGTGCAGAATTTGCAATGTGACGTCAGATATTTGAGACGTAACGCCGTTGTTTTGAAACCACATATGGTTGGTGTCCATATCATCCAAAACAGGCCAAAAGGAATAGGTAATCATCGACCTATAGAGACCGTTGACGGTGACGGCATGGCCAACGTCGTTCTCAAATAAATATGGGCCGATGACGCCGCCAGCCCTAAATCCCACCAAACAGTGACTTCTTCGGAATGCATGGACGTTCTTGGATCTCATGTGGATTTGTATCATCCCAAATTCGACAATTTTGTTTGTTGACGGGCCATTCATCCAGAAATGAGTCTTATCGCTGAAAATGATTTTCCGATAAATTGAGGGTCAATTTCCCACTGCTCCAGAGCCCATTCAGCGAACACACGTCGTTGTCTATGGCCGTTTACCTTCAGCTCAGTTGAATTTTATACAGGTGCAGACGAGCACCTATTTTGACACGTGCTGTTGAACGCTATGTCCATCTATTTGGATTTGGCAAAACGGACTGAATAAATGACAGCGAAGTTGACAATATGGTGGCTATCCACTGTTAAAGTTCGCTACGCTATTGTTAATCCCTCAAAACGTATAAGTACATCTAATTGTATTGTATGTGGCGGTACGGCTCATGGGAAACCTAAAGCGGAGCTTCTCTAAGAAACCTGCAGTTTATTGCAAATTTACAGAAGCTCTTCTTGACGATTACACCTTAGTTTTTCGAGAGAGGGCTCTTCTACTCAGGTGCTTCTTGAGCCCAAAGAAGCAGCGGTTGGCAAAAGTTATTCTGCGTTTTATGTCAGCGCTGGTGTCCTTGACTACTTCAAAAATATAGCTGCCGAAGGTGACGCTCTGACCAAGGCGTCGGTCTTGTGCGTCTTTCTCTGAGGACAGCATATATTTTGTCTTGTCCCCATTTAGCCTTAGACCCACTTTAGCCGCTTCTTTAATGCTTGCGAAAGCCTCATTGACGTATCACTTTGTCCGTCCAATAACGTCAATGTCATCTGCGTAAGCAAGCAATTTTGTAGACTTGAAGTAGATCGTACCTTTTGTATTGGCCGCAGAATCCCGCACGATCTGTTCAAGAATAATGTCAAATAATGTAATGCGTCACCCTGTCTAAAACCTTTTTTAACATCGAAGAGGTCGGTTAGTTCACCTCCGACCTTAATGGAGCAGCGAGAGTTCTCCATAGTCATCCTGCACAGTCTGACGAATTTGGCAAGAATGTTAAAACAAGACATTGCTCTGCATAGCTCGTCTCTATAAACGCTGTCGTATGCGGCTTTAAAGTCGATAAAAAGATGGTGTGTGTCGACCTGAAATCCATGGGTCTTCTCCAAGATTTGCCGTAGTGTAAATATCTGGTCTATAATGGATTTTCCTGGCCTGAATCCACACTGGTAGGAACCTATCAGATTGTCCACAAACGGTTTCAGGCGCTTACACAGTACGGCAGAGAGGATCTTGTACGCAATGTTCAGGAGACTTATCCCTCTGTAATTGGCGCTGTCATAGGGGTCTCCTTTCTAATGGACCAGACACGATGCTGAGATTCCATTCATCGGGCATACATTCTTCCGACCATATCTTGCAGATCAGTTGATGCATTTTCCTGACCAGCTCATCGCCAGCTGCTTTAAACAGTTCCGCGGGGAGTCCGTCTGCTTCAGCAGCTTTATAAGACTTAAGTTTCGATATCCCTATCTTAACATCGTCTAGATCGGGTGGACGGGATTCTCTTTCGTCTTTGTCCATTGTGAATGGTTCGTTCTGCCTGCATTTTGACTATCATCGCCGTTATACAGTCTGCAGAAGTGGTCCTTCCACAACTCGGCATCGACTGTGACTCCACTACTAGTTGTCCGTGCTCATCCCTGCAGGCTTCTACTCTGGCTTTATAGCCTTGACCCATATGACCCAATATTTTTCGTAATATGTATGTACTCCCAAACGTTGCTCTTTACCACCAACTCTAATCGCGCGTTTTGTTATCATTTCACATATTTTTATCTTTTCGCTCGATCTTAGAGATCACGGGTAAATCTTCTAGACATTCTGTGTTCTGCTCGGGTCTTAAAACCAGGGTGTCATGTTCTTAACCAATGGCAATTAATTCGACAAAGTCGAGTGATGGTCTTTTGCGACTGTAGCTCTACAATCCCATTTTTCTTTTTGTTGGCCTACTTGACACGTACATCCGTGCCTTGGCAGCAGCAATGTATGTATTGTGAGAATGATGTTCTGTCAGAAAAATCACTTTCTATGGAGATGTGAATGTATATTAAGCAGCTTAGGTATTGATTAATATAAGTCATTCGTCTCCGCGCAGGAAGCTCAAGACTTCTAGTCTAAACCTGCCTTGGAAATATATCCGCATCCAACTATTTGGTATCATTAGTAGCCTCCATAGCAGATGCCACTTTTCCATTTTCCCTCCACATTTTACCTGATCACCCATCCCATCAAGGATAAGTAGGACCCTGTACTATCTTCTGCTAATAATTCTAATTGTAACATTTACTTTTTGTTGCCTATTGTTTAATGGTAGATTTCACTTTTGCTGCTTTCTTTTTTGTTTCCTGTTTAACATGTCCTTTTTGTTTCTTTTTCATCTCTTTCCTTGTTTTTATCATTCCCTTTTACACAAAATCTTTAACATTTTTTTCAGGAAATTTAATGTTGAATACTATCGCCAACTGTAAGTGGAGATTATAATTGCCTTCCAGAATTCAACGTTTTGAAATAATGAAAATCACTTAAATCAACTTCTAATTTACGTATTATATTAGAACGTGACTTTTTTCATCAACACATAATGCAGGAGAAAAAGAAAACAACAAACTCAAAACTATAAACAAAAGCAGTGCGCCGTTTAAACGATTTCTCTGTCGAAACAACGGGGAGCTTACAATCAACTTGCTTCTATCAATCAGTTGAGGAGAAAAAGTAAAGAAATTGATGTGCTTAACCGTTGTTTTTAAAAAGAAATTCAAAATATGTAAAGAAAAATATATATGAAAGGCAAAACTAAGGGACAATTCTGTGTTAGATTACCACAACCAATCATAATAGAAACCATATTACTTTATTCCCAACTAGACTTGTTTCTGGGTCTAACTAAAAACTGAATTTAAAAGAAAACAAAACAAATAGAAAGAACTCGATTAACTAATACTTTTTTTTTTTATTATTTTCCCACAAAATCGCTGAGGATCGTCGCGGTTCGCTGCAAAGATTCTCTTTCTCTCCTTCTATTGCTCTTTAAAAGAAGTCGAACGTGTACTTTTAGCCAAGGTCCAGAGAATAGACCATAAAAAAATAAATAATCAACAAGAAAGAAAACAAAATTAAGAAAAAGTTAAAAAAAGAACTTAAAACACATGGAAAAGATCACTTATACATAACTTTAAATTGTAATGAATCTATTTTTATATAATATACAATAATGTAAGAAACGAAAAAACAAAATCAATCGAATGTGGAATGAAAAAACAAAACTATACATAAATGTTTGAATGCAGTGTTTAGATGAAGGGATGCGAAGAATGAGAATAGGCAAATACGAATCTACGAAACGGAAAATGCGATCACAGCTAAAATAAACAAAAAACAAATTATATATCTTGATATAAATAAAAATGAACTTTTTAACTTAATTTCTTTTCTTTTTACATACTCTTTTTTTATTTTTAATTATTAAAACAATGTTATGTTTTTCGTTGTTGCTTATGTGAGAATTACACCCGAGGATGCATAAAGAACACAACAGAAAAAAAAAAGAAAAGGTTTACTGTGCAATTTAGAATGAAACATTTAAGCGAAATAATGGGGAAAGCCTTAAAAAAAAAAAAAAAAAAAGCCAATGATATTTAGAAACTTAAAAATATATTTTCAAAGAATGCATGTATTTGAAATATCTTTTTTTTATCGTATTTTAATTTCTTTATCTTCCTGTTAAGCATGTTTTTAGTTTAATGAAACGGGAAACAACTACAAAAAAATAGAAATAAATCTGCAACTGAATTTAAAAAATATACACATAAAAACAAACCTAATTAAATAAATGAACTGAACGATAGTGTCAAATTAGAAATGAAAAATCGTATAAGAAATCAAATATTAATTATAAAAAATAACTATTTTAATATAGAAAACAAAGCAAGCCGCAACCATATATCTGGACATGTAATTCTCTCAAAATAACTTAATAAGAACAAATACAATAATATTTAGTAAAAATAGAAAGGAGAACGATTGCGAAAACAGAACAATATTATAAATTCTATTCCATGTTATTATTATTTTCTTTTTCTTTATACGCGCCTCTCAGTCAGAACATGAATAAAATGAAGCGAACATAAAAAACAAAAACGACAAATAAGAAATAATTCCATTTATTATTATTATTATAATTAAAATATATGTTTTTATCAATAAAATATTATTTTTCTTTTTGTGTTTATTTTCATAATTATATGTTCTTTTTTAAACAAGAAATTACTTATAAATATATGTAAAGAAAAAATATTTGTATTTTTTTGTTTTTCTATGCGACCTACATATTATTGTTTTATGTTTTATTTTTCTTGTTAAACAAAAAAAAAAAAACAACAAACAATAAAAATTTGTTCCAATTATCTTTCTGTTGTACAGCGAATTTAGTTAAAGTTCGTAATACTCTTGTTTTCAAATTACACATACATACATATGTACGTACGTACATATTATTTGATATAACAACGATATTAGGAAATGATAAATGAAAAAGTGAGAAAAATTCAAATAAAACAAAATGTGTTAAGCTGAACTGAACATAGCGATTAAACAGAAATAAAAAAAAAAATAAATCCAGATGAAACCGATTATGATGTGTTATGACGTAGGCTCAAAACTCACGTACACCACACACTCGAGGCCCATAAGAGTTCGATGAAAACAATAAAAAACAAAAAAGAAAAGACGAAAATAATGCTTTATGAGAATAAATAAAATGAAATGAAACAAATATTTAAATGAAAATATTAAAAAAAAACGTAGAAAATAGATATACAATAAAAAAAAAAAAAAAAAAACGACTGGGGTTTTCCTTTTTATTAGAGTTGGGTAGTTCCGGACATGTATAGTTCACGGAACTATGTCCTCTCGTTCCGCAAATTGAACGAAAATAGTTCTATAGTTTCATTCCACCCTTATTCATCAATCACATATGTACAAAACGAAAAAAAAAAAAAATTAAATGCAACGAACATGCTTCTCATACGGTATGAGTTATACCCCGTAGTTTTCAAGAAACCCAAAAGTATGGAGATGTGGCGATAAAGCTCGAACAGTTGGTGTACACTGTACAGCACACTTGAACTGAAATGGAAGAATATAATGCCCGCACCACATTTCGCGAACGAATGTCATACATGTGTATGTATGCATTCAGGTCCCGACATGGACATGGTTTGCTAGTTCAATATCGATGCGAGTACGCATACAGGGGTGGAATCGGCTAAGGTGATATATTTCATATTTATTTCATATTTATTTATTTAACATAAGAGGTATGTACATTAAGATCTACATCTTTTTTTGTACTTAGTCATTAAATTCCAGTTGAAACAGTTTAATTCAAAATTAACGTATGTTCTTAAAGCTAAGTGACGGAAGGGATCAGTTTTTATGGGAGTGTTGAGAAATGACGGAAAATTGCACTTTTAAAGTTTCTGTGATTATATATAGATTTTATAGCAAAAGGTAAAGAGTTCCATAGTTTTATAGTGTGAATGAAAAATAAGCGGGACGAATTTAAAAAGTTACTGCAGTAGGGAATTAGATTGATTGTCCTATTGGAACGGGTGAAATTTAGCTTGTTGAACAGGTATTCCGGAGTACGACTGTGAATGATTTTGTGGAGGAAAATACAGTTCCTTGCCTTAATATACTGTTGAAGACTGCACCCAAGCAGGTTCCTAGCGTAAGCAGAGATGTGCTCACATCTACGAATGCCGTGAATATAGCGTATTGCATCATTAAATGCCACCTGTAGCTTTTGCATGGAGAGCGAATCAGGATGACAATATATTAATTCACCGTATCTTATGAGAGGTAGAATTAGGGCAGTTACTAGTTTTTTCCGGGTATCTAGCGGAGTGTAATAAGCACTGGTCCACAGCTTGCGAAGGCATCCATAAATGCGACCGACGACCATATTAGTATGATCATAACCAGATAGATCTCTGTTTATTACATATCCTAGACTAGTGGTTTTCTCTACGGCTTTGATCATAGTAGTGCTTAAATAGAGGGCAGGAAGATGGTCGAGATTAAATTTTGTTTTAGAGATAGGGATTACTTGGGACTTGATTGGATTGAGTTGTAAACCATTCGCTTTTGACCAACCATAGATACATTTCAGATCATCGTTCATGAGAGACGCCAGTTCATTTATATTTGAAAGGGGCATGGCTAAATGCAATTGAACGTCATCAGCGTACATGTGTACTGAAGAGTGCCTGCACACGGATGGTAGATCATTAATGAACATGCAGAAGAGAATCGGGCCTAAAATTGAGCCCTGCGGAACACCTTGCTCTACTTTCATAAGAGACGAATCGCATTCACCCATTACGACTTTTTGTGACCTCCCGGAGAGAAAACTCCTCACTAATTTAACCGCACTAGTACTAAAACCAAAGTTGTTCCGTAGCTTCCAGCATAGGATGTCATGATTTACTTTGTCAAAAGCCTTCGAGAAATCCAGTAGACACAAATACGAGATGTAATTTTTGTCAAAGAATACTCTTATTTCTTCCAGAACATTAATCATGGCTGTAGAGCAACTGTGATTTGCTCTGAATCCTGATTGCTGGGTATAAAGAAGATCATTAACTGATAGGTGTTTTGTAATTTGATTCGCTATTATTTTCTCGAAGACTTTGGATAAGCAGGGCAGGATACTAATTGGTCTAAAGTCGGCAGTGGACGCTGGGTTGGTTTTCTTAGCAATGGGTATAATTCTAGCGACTTTCCAGGACTGCGGAAAGGTCGATGTAATTATACACCAATTGATCACATGTGCAAGATGGGAGGCGATTTGTGGTAAAATAAGTTTGATAAATCGAATTGGTATGCCATCCTCTCCTATGGAGTCTGATTTAATACCACTTACACACCGGATAATTTCATTTTCTGAAGCTACGACAAACTCATCTAGTCTTGAACTTGCATTGTCTAATGTATTATTAAAGTCAAAGTCTGTTGAACTAGGTTTTTCCCCCAGGAATGCATGGTTTAGTTCATCAGCACTAAAGTCACATTTAGAGATGTGGTTACAACTAGATATTCCAATTTTCCGTAGGTTGTTCCAGAGTTTCTTTGGTGGGAGAGATGCACTTAGTTTAGATCTGAAAAAAATCAATTTTGAAGCACGCACTACTGCGGTAGCGGAGTTCCGTGCCGTCTTGTATGATGACCAGTTGGCTTGAGATGGGCTATGTTTCCATTTACTGTAGAGCCTGTTCCTTTTTTTAATGGCATTAACCACTTCGACCGTATACAAAGGGCATGCTTGATTATGGATCTTGACTGTTTTTGTAGGTACACAATGATTGAACAATTGCATCAAGATTTCTTGAAAGGTAGCGATTTTGTCGTTGGGATTGGCCTTGTTACGGCATAGCACCCAGGGGGCGGAAATAGCGGCAGCTTGAAGGTATTCCAAGTCAATAGACTTAAAATCTTTAAATGAAAAGATATCAGGGACAACAGTTTTTGACAGGTTCAGATCATAAGTACAGAAAAGAAGATCGTGGTCGGAAAAACCAGACGATAATTGGTCAAACAGTAAGACAAATGACGGAGAAGAGACAAATATTAGATCGAGAAGGCTCGGTGTGCAATTATTAGCGAATCGTGTAGGATAGCTGGTATTAATTATTTCCATTCCGGCGGAAGCAACTAAGTCTTTCATTTGAAAGGCCATTGAATCTGATTTCCTTAGGTCTATATTGAAGTCACCGCAGATGATTATATGTTGGTATTGTGCACAATAATCAGATAAGGTTGTGAAAAAAGGAGTAGGTGAGCATCTCCTATTATTGTTATACGCACATGCTACCAAGCATTTCGTATTGCAGTCAGATATTTGGACCATAAGATATTCGATTCCACTTCCACTGGATTTAGAGATAAACTTACAGTTTAGTCCAGATTTGCAGTAAATTGCTACTCCACCACCCGTGGTATCGGTCAATCGATCATTCCTGAATAGTTCATAATTAGGTATACTATATTTCAGATCATGGAAGTACGGCTTGAACCATGTTTCACTGACACCGATTACATCAACAGAGGATTCAGAAAACAGATATTTCAAATAATCTAATTTACAGTCCTTTAAACTGCGCCCATTAAGATAGCAAACTTTAAGACCCTCACAGCGTTTACAAAGAACATTTATCATAGTGGACGTTGATTTTTCATTCACACTGTATCTTATATCATCCATTTAAGAGAGAAACAAAAATAAAAGTTATATATATATATATATGTATAAAAAGTGCAATCAGAACAGAGAGGAAGAAAGAGTAATTAGGAGGTTGATTAGAGAGGAAGGGAGTGAGGGAGAAAGAATGTATATATAAAAAAAAAAAAAAACTAGATTACAATAATACAATAGTCGGCTTACGTATTACAATTAGATAGACAAAGGTGGGTTCAATGTTGTGCCGCAGCCCCGGCAAGCAGATCATGAGAGCTTTCGATAAGAAAGCCTTTATCATTCGCCGATCTCTTAACATACACAGATCCTTGTTTTGTGTAAACAGCTTGTAGTTGTTTCTTTCGACGAAGTGCAAGAGCGTTGTTCAGGAGAAGTCGGGTTCGCCTCGTTAAACTCTCATTTAAGTAACAGCTGTTGCTAGAGTCCAAGCCTAGGTCATGAAGACGGAGTTCCCTCGAGTGCTGCTGTCGGAAACTCGCTGCAGTCATCAAAACGGTATTCCTCTCTTGTGTGTTACTGAATTTTAATACAATGGGAGGGGATGCAGTGTTGTTGCTATCGTTGCCTTTTTTTATTCGAAAGATGTTTAACAAGAGAGGCGGCTTGCAGTCTATGGTGTGGCAAAGCCGATTGAATAGGTTTTTGAGATTCTCATTGGCGAGTGCCGGTATTCCAAAGAGTACGGCGTCGTTAGCTACTTCTCTTTTTTCAAGAGCATCACATCGTCGTTGAAGATCGGTCATTTCAGCCTTGTACTGTTGAGTTGCAATATTATTTCTCTCATCAAGAGCGTCAATGCGTTTACTCATATCAGTAACTTTATTGAGCAAGTCATCAAATCGCAGACTCCAACTTGTTTTTATTTCGTTAATCTTTTGGGAGAAGTCATTCTGCAACTTGGCGAGCTCGTTCGCGAAGCTCAAGCGCATGGATTCTGCCTGTTTGGCGAGATATTCCTCTAATATCTGAGCGGTGAGGTAGTTACTGTCGCTATTGGGCTGTTTCACCATGGGTGATGCTGGTTGTGTTGATACTGCTGGTGATGATGGTGGCACTTTTGATGAGACAGTTTTTGATCTTAGGTTAAGGGCAGACATGACTTTAAGAGAGATTCTCTTTAAATTATGTTAACAGTGCGGCGGAAAAAAATGTCAGTATAAACGCAAAAAGGGACCGGAAGATTATTTTCTTAAAAGTTTTTAGATTTAAATGTTTACTTCACAATGATTGGTACCGGGCTTGTAACAAGTGAGTATAAGGTTAGGCCGAGTGCAAGGAGGTACGTTTACACCGTATTGCTTTACTTGGGCTGAGCGACAAAGAAACGCGTCTACTCTACTCTAGCTCAAAATCATCACTCAATATGTGACAAGTGACAGTCACATTCTCGGTTTCGGTATCGTGTAAGGTGATAGTCACTATGATTGTCACATTTTTGTGACAGTTTTCTGGTGACAGCTATTTAGCTATCACTTTCCTATGTTCTGTGCGTTTGATATGGCTTTGTTTGTGCTTTTGCGTGTTTTATAAAATACCTATGTATATTTCCGTGTTAAGAACTATTTTTAAGCGAAGATGAAGGGCTCAATGAGACATTGATGGAAGTTAGATTATCTGAGGAAGAATTTGAGAAATCGGTCTAAATCGGTTTCCTTTTCCTGTACGCCGACAAAATGTATAATGTATTGGCCAATAAATGAATTGAATGCAATAATAGCTTTTCTAATATGTGCATTATTTACTTTTCCCAGTAATTGTGCAAAACAATCGGTGACGACGGCCGTGATTTTAATTTCAAAATTTCTATTTAACTATCTAATAGCTGTCTTAAGGCAGCCCTACACGGCGAACATGTTCGCCGATTTTGTTCGTGAATTTGCTATGAATGTCGCCGAGTAAACATAAATAAATAACCATAAGCGCAACTACTTGTGTTTATTTATCGTACATGTTTACCCTCTGAAGGATCAGCACGAAATGAATGTTCTCCAAATGTGTTCGCCGTGTAGAGAGTAACGCAAACGAACGGATTCGGCGAACATGTTCGCCGTTTAGGGCTACCTTTATCTATCAGTAACTCCGAAAAAGCAAGTGTTGCAAGTGATAATCTTACCCGATACCAACAGATTATGATAGTCACATATGACTGTCACCAAAGTGACTATCACCTTAGCCGATTCCACCCCAGGTTCGGACATGGACATGGTTTGCTAGTTCCATATCGGTGCGATAATACATTTAGTTCCGGACATGGACATGTTTTTCCTAGTTCCATATCGGTCCGAGTATACATTTAGTTCCGGACATGGACATGTTTTTCCTAGTTGCATATCGGTCCGAGTATACATTCAGGCTTAACATGGATTCCGAGGGAACTTGTTTCCCCATTTTTTTTCCTTCCAGGGAAAAAGTTCCTCCTATTGCCAATTTCCATCGGAATTTTTTTCCCCAAACTGAATTCGAAATTCAATTCGAAAGTTTTTTTTTTTTTTTTTTGTGAAAGGCTTCTGCTATCTGTTGGAGCACTCAGACAACACTGATCCATTGTACTCCAGGCACCTTACATTACTGTATTTTTCCCGTTTGTCGGAGAAAAATGAGAAGGAGCTTCAGTGAGCTAAGAGATTCGGCACGCACCACGTCGGCCACAAGGGTGCGCTACCGTGCGCCAGCAAAGGCGGGACAGTCTCAGAGAAAATGCTCAGCGGTGTCATTCTCCTCACAACATGCAGCACAGATAGGCGTCTCGCCTATGCCAAGCACGCAGAGGCTTAGCAAAAGTGTAATGGCCCGTAATGATTCCCACAAGTCTTCTGCAGTCGATTCTCTTTAAATACAGGAGGAATGCTGCGGATTTCTTGCAGACATCAGGGCATACGCGCTTTGTCATCCTGCATCCTGGACGTCGTTAATGTGGGAATTGACCGTGGACGCAGGTAGATAGACCTAGAGCGGGTTCAGGTCCTGAGAAGCTCTCCTCTGAACCCATTCTGGCGAGTTCATCAGATATCTCATTTCCTGGCATCCCAGAGTAGCCTGCAACCCATACAAGCCTTCATGAATTTAGTCTACCGACTCTGTTCAAGAAGGACTTTAGTTCAAGCACTAATTTGGAGCTAGTTAAGAGGCGACAACATCCACAAAGGCCCGGACATAGATTCCAGAGGCACTGAGAGCATCAAGCAGAGAGTCGACCACCTTCTTCTTCTTTGATGGCGTTTCAGCCCATGAAGGACCATGGGCCATGGGACCCATGTTGTGTGTAATTTATTTTTTCACATAGGTGAAAGGGACCTACAGTTTAATGTCGATTCCGAACGACGTGAGTCGAGAAGCTTTTTCACGGCAACTATACTACGGGGGGTTTTGCCAGTACCCCGCCGAGGAGGAACGCCGCGAAATAAACATTCGATGGCGTCGGTGTTATCGGGATCCGAACTCGCTCACTGTGCGTCAGAGTCCAACACACTAACCACTGCGCCACGGCGTCCTCAACCACCATGCACCATAAAAGTGGAGACAGGACGCCGCCTTGCGGGCAGCCCTTGTTTACGCTAGATTTAACACAATTTTCGAGACCTGCACCAACGATCAATGGCCTGTGCACAAGCATTGCTTTGATCCGAAAGAGCAGTGCTTCATCTACGCCGTCCCGCCTGACATGCTGTCGAAAGTAACGTTATCAAAAGCTCTCTAAATATCGACGAAAAAGCCCAGCGCGTACTCTTTCCTTTCAAGCGCGCATTCAATCCTTCAAACTATGTTTTGAAGCGCAGTCTCGCGGGTTTTCCGCGCTGATAAGCACGTTGCATCTCCGAAGGAGGATGCATTCGACGGACAACTTTGCGCACGTGCATCTCTGTCAGTCTCTTCATGCTTTTCAGCGTTCTCTACCAGTTGATTCATTCTAAGTTTAGGTAGGGCCTGAGTGGATTTCTCAAGCTTCCCTCTAAACCTCACTCAGTCCATCTTTTTCGGATTCTGTCTGGTTTGCAAGAAAGAGATCCCACAACTTAACCAGGTATCAGGCAAGACTCTTCAGTTAGTGATGTCCTTCACATTTCCGTTGGATAGGGTCAGCTCAATCACCTCCTGTCGTCTTGTCGTATCAAACGTTGGTTGAGAGCCAACATTGTTGATGGTAAGGTCAAACGAGAGAGCGAAGTCTAAAAGAAAGTCCCCTCTTGAATTGCATTTGCTGCTGCCCCAAGCTGTGTTTTGGGCATTAGCATCGCAACACAAGATGAGACCAATCTTTCTGGATTCACAGTACTTTACCGAGTTCAAAAACTTCCTTCGGTGGTGGAAGTAGTATCGAGTCCTAGCGAAAGTAGGCAGACGCTACGACGAAGTGTTCTATTGCCCCGGGCGTTTTGTAGCTTACTCTAGCAGCTACCAGATCTTGTCGACAAAAGTGTCTCAAGTTTGGTTGCCAATAATGAGTTCGATATGATGAGGCAGACCCTAGGCCTTTCGGATAGCTCATCAATCATGCCGATCATTGAATCCGGCGGATTGACTGCGGCGGGAGTTCATCCAATCCGCATCACTTCACTTCCGCAGTTTGACCCTATCATTGAATACGGCGGATGCACTACATTATCGGTCGGAAGAACCTCATTACCGATCTTCTTTTACATCAGTTGTGTTCTGTCATTTTAATTTGTTTGTACAAGAAATTTATTTCAAATTCCGAATAAATTGAAATTATGGACACGATTGCAATTCTTTCAGACTTGGAGGCAGATCTATGTGATTGCCGACATATTCGTCACAAAATAAGAAGTATGACAAAGAATATTTTTTGTTACCCAATGCTAAGTGGATAAGAATTTTTGTGTGTGTGAGTGTGAGTGTGTTTGATGAGGAACACGGATCAATAGAATTAGTTAACGAAGTTGAAGGCAGCCATCCTCACAATACACAAACAGAAATGTACTTAATGGAGGCAAAAAAGAAATTGTGCAATGCTTTATTTAAAATAAAAATATTTTTTTTTTTTCAAAATTTTCAAATTTTTTCATATTGCTGACTGGAATCCGCATCAATTGTGTTGCGGTTGAGAAACGTCACAATTTGTATAGAGTGCGGATCGAATGCGTATTCAATGATGGCTGGATTTTAGACTTCTTTATCGACATTTACTCACTTGCGGATTCAATGATGGCAAAACAGAAAAAGTGAGCGATTCTCCCGCCGCAGTCAATCCGCCGGATTCAATGATCGGCATGAATATGAATCGTAGGATCACGTATACGCCACATAGGCATTTATTCCACACCCACGGTTCTGGGTGTGGAATACAATGTGATTTGTACTACTGCATGCAATTCTACTATGTACTGAAAAGAGCAGTAGCAGCCTTTCAATGGTGTAGATTGATCTGGATAGAAATTATCCTGACCTTTTCAGAGATACTTACATTTTCTTGCTTTTCCTTCCTTTGTTCTTTGTTTTCCCTAGAAAAATTACAGGGAAAAAGTTCGAGGCAAATTTCGTTAGAATTTCCTTCGGAAAATTATTCACAATAGGGAGAAATTTTTCCTTTTCCTTTCGAACATTGTTCACAATACCGGGTTTCCCGATAAGAGAAAAAGTTCGGGGGTAATTTGGTTCATAATAAGGCTGATTTAGTTCCGAACATGGACATGTTTTTCCTAGTTACATATCGGTCCGAGTATACATTTAGTTCCGGACATGGACATGTTTTTGCTAGTTCCATATCGGTGCGAGTATGCATTCAAGTCCGGAGATGGACATGGTTTGCTAGTTCCATATCGGTGTGAGTATGCTTGCATACAATACAAACTTAAATTTTGTCACCGTTGAAGTGCCTAATTTATTTAAATATATTTGTTATTTTCTCAGTTTCTGAAACAAAGAATATGAATAAATGAAATAAACCACACTCATTTTTTATGGTTGCTTTTGGTTTGAAATGATAATGAAACATGTTTTTAAAAAATCTATCCTAACTTTTCATTTTGCCATTGAATTCAGTAACAAAAAAGCTAAATACATATGTCCATACATGTAGTTTGTGCAACTAAGTAAAAATAACAATATGGCTTTATTTTAAATCAATTTAGTATTATTTAATTAATTCCTTTTCAATAAAAAAAAAAAAAAAAACAGTTATTTTATTTGACATAAAAGGCAAAACAAACTTATCGGTGACTTGCCCGCTTCGCGACTTTTCCTCTACTCTTTGATTGCCTCTGACTTTGTTTTTTCTCTTCTCACACGAATTTTCCTATGCTACTTTGATTGCGTTTTACTTTGTATTTTCTTTCCACTCCTCGGCTCTACATACATTTGTATTGTAGTTCCGAGGAACTAGTTCCGATCAGGGAAAGAACGGTTCCATGTTCGTTCCGCGGTTTTTTGCGCAACTCTACTTTTTATGTATAGTTTAGAAGGACCTTTAAACCGCGACATGCTCTTGCTCATAGAAGTGTCACTTCCGTACTTGCACTTGCACAGTCGCAAGGGTTCTCCGCTGGTCCAGATGGTATTGTCACAATAGTTCTGAGGAGGTGTTTTTTTACGCTGGCAAAACCACTGCGGGGTAATTCCATGAAAAGCGGACATGAAGTTAGAAAAAAAAAAAATTATTTTTCGACTTTCTACTTATTCCTACTTATTAACTAAATGCGACAACACTTCTTGCAAGTGTTCTATGTAAGACATATCGGATTATGCCATTATAAAATCAATGCAAACTTGCCATTGCAAATGAGCAACAACTGGTGGCGTAAACGTGCTTCAAAGAAAATAAATTATCGTGATTGTTTTATTAAAGCTGGTAGTGAGTTATGCCTGATTCACAACACTGCGTTAGTGCTAGCTGAGACATCCAACACAAGCAATTCAATGGGGTAGTCATAAATACTGCGTTTGCGTTGGCGAACTTACGTTCATTGAAAAATGAGAGGAAATAAGAAAAAAATGAGAGGAAATAAGAAAAAATGAGAGGAAATAAGAAAAAATGAGAGCGAGAGAAAACGTAAGCTCACGTAACCAAAGCAGACAAAAGTCAAACACGTCGAAAATTTCTGCGCGTTTGAACGACTGTTGCTGTGTATTGATGTGTATGCTATATCTGTGTATTTTGTGGTTTGTGTTGTGTGCGTTTACTTGGACATGGAGCAGCCGAAAAAATTGAATTGTCATTTTCAAAGCATGCGTCGAGGCATTTCTCGTAACACGTAAAGTGCCTCGCACCAACGCAGTGTTGTGAATCAGGCATTAAGGTGACTAGTTTTATACTTTTCAAGCGATCGATACTATGTCAAAATAGTTCTTTAGCATAAGATTTAATGTGTAAAATAATAAATGGAAAGTGCAAAATTTTTCTGTAACGCGAGTTACCACTGCAGACACTTTTTTGCTATATTTTGATTTTTAATTATTCGAATTAATTAAAAACTCTGTTCCTGTTTTAACGTGTTATTCTATATCGATAAACAAACAAAAGTTTCTCTGTTGCACATTACTTCCATAAGAATTTTCGTTTATTTTTTTGTAACGTGAGTTACCAGTAACTCGCGTCACCAATTTGTATCGCGTTTTATCCACACTAAGAACTTATTCCCTTTGAATTTCTTTCTAATTCGGGTGCTTATAGGTAAAATGCCACTTTCAGACTTGAACGTGAGCGTTAGGGGAAAATTAAGTTTTTACACCCAGGTATATACATACATCAGATAGTGACAGCAGTGATGATAATATACCACTCTCAATGTCATAAATTATTAAATAATAAAAACAAGTCATTTCACCTTTAATGCATTTAAGATAAATTGTGGCGAATTTGCTTCTGAAACTTTAATTTTTGAAGTAAGAAGGGGAAGTAACGCGAGTTACCGATTTTGTGTAACGCGAGGTGCCGTACATTTTTTAAATTTTCTTTAAAGTTTCACCTTAAATATTAATTTTCTCATTAATAATGAACAGATCTGGTTATCTTCATTTCACTTCTGTGTAACAAATTCACTTTATTTGGTAAATTTCGCAGAAAATGTTTAGTAAACTATATTTGCGAAACCCAGTGTCCAAAAACTGTAACGCGAGTTACCAACATGATTTTATTTTTTGTTTAGTAAATATTTAGTTTTCAAAAAATATTTGTTTCTACCTCGCTCTGGAAATGGTTATTAGGTGAGAAAATAATATAATTTGTGTAATTTAATGTTGGCATTCAGATGCAAATTTCAATTTATTAGCTATGAATCGTTCCGAATGTAACGCGAGTTACCATGGAATCACCCTGCGTGAGTTTTTTTTTACAGCATTTGTCCCGCCTATACTCAAGAAATGTGAACCTTCTCCCTCCAACTATCGACCCATTGCAATAAGTCATTTCTTTTCAAGGTCATGGAAACGCTGATTAACCGACCGCTTATAAAATATACTTGTACAGAAACAACCAATAGCCTCGGATACGGACGGATTACAGAGATTGAAAATTGGCTTTACGTGGGCACCTACCTTTACGGTTTAATCCCACGGTGGGCCTACCCACAATCGGGACCAAGGCTGCATTGGTCATTGCCTCAGGGTAGTAAACACCCAGGGCTGGGATCGGCTAAGGTCATATGTGATGGTCACTTTGGTGACAGTCATTTGTGACTATCACCATCTTTTGGTATCGGGTAAGATTTTTCACAAAAAAAAATTTTGAAAAGGAGCAACACTTGCTTTTTCGGAGTTGATAACAGATAGAAAGCTGTCAAATGATGAAAAAAAAAAAAAAGTAAAAATTCAAAACAGGACCGTTGTCACCGATTCTTTACATAAATACCCTGCAAATGTAAGTAAATTACATATTAGAAATGCAATAATATACAATTCAGGTCGCAAGCAAATAAATTCCAAATGAGTATTTTAATCCAATACATGGAAAAAAATCCCAATTTGGCGAGATCATTTTCGCCAACAGTCACCACTGTCTCATTCATCTCTTCATCTTCGCTTAAAAATACATAGCTCCAAACCCGAAAACATATTTTTTATTTTATAAAACACACAAAAGCACAAAACAAAACCACATCAAACCGAGGTCTACCTAACACCTCTTGCACCAGGCTCCTCTAGGATACCTCAGTGCCATGCGTTCCCGCGATGTTGGGATAACCACAGCCACCGCGATGCTCCCACAAGGGGGCTTACCTCATCCGACAGGACCGGAACCATCAGCGAATGACTTTAATTCTATTAATAGTAACCGAATACGTTCCGGGGGCTTTCTGTCCCCGTGGTACTAATTTTGTTTAAAGTGCTTTGGTTTTCACTCCGCAACCGAAGTCACTTCCAGATAAGCTTCCCCAATAGCTCAAGCCTGACAACTTACCTCCGTCATTCTAGGTGTGCGTGGATTTTAGCACACCGACTGGGTATTTTTGAATGGGCCCTCTGCCAGGCCCATCTCCACTATGCACCAATTAAAAAAACTCAAAGGAATTCTTTTCGTTATCTGGGACCTCAAGGGTCCCTTAAATTAAGACGACTCAAGGAATTCTTTTAATTTTCTAGGAACCTCTTGGGTCCTTTTTTTAAGATTTAGAGTCCCTTAACTCCCCTTCCGTACATTCCTGAGTGTGCCAGGGATTCAGCACACTCGACTGGGATATTTTTTAGTGTGGGCCTCCAGCCAGGCCCAGCCATCATTTACTACGATTACATAGGAGTGTGCAACGCACCGCCTATGCGTCCTCAAAAGCCCCGAAGGGCACCTTACCCCGAAGGGTGTCATCAGAATAAGATTTAAAATCTTTAATTATCTAGGGAAATTTCCCTTTTTCTCCCCATTATGGACCAGGCAACAATGTTACCTGGCAACAATGTTACCTGGTCCATCCTCCGGATTTTAGTCGCCACCTACAACAGGCATGCCTTACCCCGGGGAAAAATCTAACCCCTAACCCGGTGAGGGGGGGGGGGGGGGGCGGACGGATTACATGCTGACGACCCCCGCAAACGTCAAAAAGGAAACGAATTTCGGATCTGCACCTGGAACGTTAGATCCCTCAACAGACCAGGTACAGCCGAACAACTGGTCAAGTCTTTGGACTGCTATAAGGCAGACATTACCGCGCTCCAAGAAGTGCGATGGGATGGGCTAGGCAAAAAGCTGATGAAAAACTGTGATATATACTACGGAAACTGCTACAAAGAAAATAAACAACGCCTATTCGGATGCGGATTTGTTGTTCGAGGCAGACTCAGGAAAAAAGTCTTAAGCTTCCAACATGCAAGCGAACGCCTCATAACTATCCGCATCAAGGCCAATCTCGGCAATATAAGTTTAATGTGTGTCCACGCCCCCACAGAGGAGAAAAATGACCGACATAAGGACGACTTCTATGATCTCCTAGGCAGAACGTATGCGCAATGTCCCAGGTATGACAACAACATCGTTCTATGAGATTTTAATGCGAAGCTGGGTAAGGAAGCTATCTTTGAAAGCATTGGAAAGCACAGCCTACACAACACCACGTCAGAAAACGGACTAAGGCTAGTGGACTTTATGGCGGGACATAATCTGGTAGTAGCAAGTACACGATTCCCACGCCTCAACATCCATAAGGGGACCAAACCAAACCAAACCAAACCAAATTGATCATATTGCATCCAGCATCCTAGATGTCCGAACTTTTCGAGGAGCCAACATCGACTCGGATCGTTACCTTGTTGCAGCGAGGGTACGGATGCGAATTTCTCGGAATCAACGGAGTCGAGTAAGAACACCAAAATTTAACGTCTGAAAGCTGCAATCGCAGGAGACCGCCAGGGCCTTCGCCGATCAAGTCTCCCTCAAGCTCTCTCAAGTCCCGATGCAATCTACAGAAACCATAGAACAGCAATGGAGTCGTTGTCAGAACGCCATTAGAGAGGCCGCCTCAGATGTGCTCGGTTTCGAGCCCCCACCGTCGAGAAACCGCTGGTTTGATGATGAGACAGGCCCATGTAGAGAAACAGAGTGCAGAGAAGAAGGAGCGCGAGATCGAGGAGATGGAGACTGCAGGGATGAGCACGGACAACTAGTATTGGAGTCACAGTCGATGCTGAGATTGTGAAAGGACCACTTCTGCAAACTGTAAACGGCGATGATAGTCAAAATGCCGCCGTCAGGCAGATCGAACCATTCACAATGGACGAAGACGAAGGAGAATCCCGTCCACCCAACCTAGACGATGTTAAGATAGCGATATCGAAACTTAAGTCTTATAAAGCTGCTGGAGTAGACGGACTCCCCGCGGAACTGTTAAAAACAGCTGGCGATAAGCTGGTCAGGAACATGCACCAACTCATCTGCAAGATATGGCAAGATCGATGTTACCGAGGCTCAACTCACCATCGTGGCTATTCATGTAGTTTCGGCTATTTTCGGTCCCAAAATCTGGGTCGCTAAGACATTTAACATTGAAATATGGACAACACTTTCACTAATGACCATTGTTTGTGGCATATGGTCGTTATCTTACATATTCTTAGTAATTTTGGCAGGCGGTGTTGGAAAGAACGACTCCACAGTTGCAGGCACTAGTGTCCTTTCACCTGCTTGGTGAAGTCAGCGATCCCACTTTTCGGCGAGATATGACATCAAATCACCAGAGGATCTGTTACTGCGGAAACCTTACTGACGGTCACTGAGGAGTCTCCGTGATTCAAGATATTTCATAACTTACTTACTTTGATGGCGCTACAGTTCGGGGTGAACCAGGGCCTCAACCAACAAGCCTCTCCAGCCGGCCCGATCTTTGGCCAGCCGCTTCCAGTGCCGCACGCCCAGTTGGTTGAGGTCCCTTTCCACCTGTGCGCGCCACCTTAAATGCGGTCGTCCTCTACTGCGTCGTCCCTCGGGGTTGTAGTCGAAGACCCTTCGGACCGGAGCGTTGATGTCCATTCGCTCTACATGGCCTAGCCATCTTAGACGTTGGTTTCGAAGACGTCTAACTAGGCCGATATCGCTGTACAGCCCGTACGGTTCTTGGTTGAATCTCCTCCTCCACTCTCCGCTTACACAAACGGGACCAAAGATTGCACTCAGAATTTTCCTCTCGAATCACCCATGAGCCTCTTCATCCGCTTTTGATAACGTCCAAGCTTCAGCGCCATAGAGGAGGACCGGGATAATTAATGTTTTGTAGAGGGATACCTTAGTTTTTCGAGAGAGGGCTCTACTACTCAATTGCCTCTTGAGCCCGAAGAAGCAGCGTTTGCCAGGAGTTATTCTGCGTTTTATCTCAGCGCTGGTGTCGGTGCTGCTTGTCACTATCGAGCCAAGGTAGACGAAGTCCTTGACTACTTCAAAAATATAGCTGCCGAAGCTGACGTTCTGACCAAAACGACGGTGTTGTGCGTCTTTCTTGGATGACAGCATATATTTGGTCTTGTCCCCATTTACCCTTAGACCCACTTTAGCCGCTTCTGCTTCAATGCTTGCGAACTCCTCATTGACGTCTCGCTTTGTCCGTCCAATAACGTCAATGTCATCTGCGTAGGCAAGCAATTGTGTGGACTTGAAGTAGATCGTTCTTGTATTGCCCGCAGAGTCCCGCACGATATTTTCAAGAATAATGTTAAAGAAATCACATGACAGTGCGTCACCCTGTCTAAAGCCTTTTTTAACATCAAAGGGGTCGGTTAGTTCACCTCCGACCTTAATGGAGCAGCGAGAGTTCTCCATAGTCATCCTGCACAGTCTGACGAGATTGGCAGGAATGTTAAAACATGACATGGCTCTGTAGAGCTCGTCTCTATAAACCCTGTCATACGCGGCTTTAAAGTCGACGAAAAGATGGTGCGTGTCGACCTGGAATTCATGGGTCTACTCCAAGATCTGCCGTAGTGTAAATATTTGATCTATCGTCGATTTTCCTGGCCTGAAACGACACTGGTAGGAACCTATCAGATTGTCCACGAACGGTTTTAGGCGCTTACACAGTACGGCAGAGAGGATCTTGTACGCAATGTTCAGGAGACTTATCCCTCTGTAATTGGCGCAGTCATAGGGGTCTCCTTTCTTATGAACCGGGCAAACGATACTGAGATTCCATTCATCGGGCATGCATTCTTCCGACCATATCTTGCACATGAGTTGGTGCATGTTCCTGACTAGCTCATCGCCAGCTGCTTTAAACAGTTCCGCGGGGGGTCCGTCTGCTCCAGTAGCTTTATAAGACTTAAGTTTCGATATCGCTATCTTAACATCGTCTAGGTCGGGTGGACGGGATTCTCTTTCTTCTTATAGCCTTGGCGTGTTCATTTTACTTTTTCGTACAATTTTCGAACGTCGTTCCTGCAATAACATCTCTCCATTTCCTCGATCTCGCACCTCGATCGTGCTCCTTCATTTTTCTTCTCAGAAGCGCATGCTCCTCTCTCGTTTTCTGTTCATAGAGCTCGCTGGCAACTCCTGTCCGTCGATGCAGTGTAGCCATGTATGCATTCTGCTTTTCTACATGGGCCTGTCTGCATTCGTCATTAAACCAGGGGTTTTTTCGAAGGTGGTGGCTTGAAACTGAGTACATCTGAGGCGGCCTCTCTGATGGCGTTGTGACAACGACTCAATTGCTGTTCTATAGTTTGTATAGATTGCATCGGGACTTGGGAGACTTGAGCGGCGAAGGTCCTGGCGGTCTCCTGCGATTGCAAATTTCCGACGTTAAATTTTAGTGTTCTTCTTACTCGACTCGGTTGATTTCGAGAAATGCGCATCCGTACCTTGGCTGCAACAAGGTAATGATCCCAGTCGATGTTGGCTCCTCGAAAGGTTCGGACATCTAGGATGCTGGAGGAGTGTCTGCCGTCGATCGCAATGTGATAAATTTGATTTATTGTCGATTGATCGAAAGGCCACCAGGTCCCCTTATGGATGTTGAGGTGTGGGCATCGTGAACTTGCTACTACGAGATAAAGTCCACTAGCCTTAGTCCGTTTTCTGACGTGGTGTTGTGTAGGCTATGCTGTTCTATGACTCGTTCAAAGATAGCTTCCTTATCCAGCTTCGCATTGAAATCTCCTAGAACGATTTTGGTGTCATAGCTGGGACATTGGGCATAATGTTCTGCCTATGAGATCATAGAAGTCGTCTTTATGTCGGTCATCTTTCTCCTCTGTGAGGGCGTGGACACACATTAAACTTATATTGCCGAGATTGGCCTTGATGCGGATAGTTATGAGGCGTTCGCTTACATGTTGGAAGCTTAAGACTTTTTCCTGAGTCTACCTCGAATAACAAATCTGCATCCGAAGAGGCGTTGTTTATTTTCTCTGTAGCAGTTTCCGCACTATGTATAAATTTTCAACCGCTTTTTGCCTGGCCCCTCCCTCTGTGCTTTCCAACGGTTTGGCCAAAATATGCCTTCTTTAACCAGCTTGGCATTAAAGTCTCCTAGAACATTCTCGATGTCGTAGCTGGGATATTGTGCATAAGTTCTGTTTTCCTTGATTCTACCGCCTTTTTCTACAGTGGGGACATCGAAGTGAACGAGTTCGAAACGGCCGGGTAAACGACGATAAAAGAAAGTATGAAAGGGATCGCAGTATCGCAATCTGGCAACAACAGTGGAACGAATCCGTAAAGGGAAGATGGACACATCGTCTTATACCAGAAATCGAGGTATGGGTAAAACGTGACCATGGTGAAACAAATTATTATTTAACTCAGTCTCTGATGGGACCTCTTCAAGCGCAAACACGAAGTTGCCCCTTACTGCCCACATTGTTTTTTCATTGTTCACGATATACAAGTGAGAGGATCGTTCTTTAAGAACAGTTTGGGGAGAGGCCCACTTCTGAGAATATTATAAGTTACATGCTTCAGAAAGTAATGTGGCGGTACGCATAATGAGCGACCTTAGGCGCCTAGAGCGCCAACGTAACGCGAATAGCTCAAACACCAGAGCTTCAAACCAGAGTATTGCCTAAAAGGCTAACCAGCCCCGCGAAGTAGTACCTAACGGCAGTTCCGCGGGGAGAATGGTTGGAAGCGTGCAGGATGTGGTTAAGCACGTAGGCGCATTCCTGACATCCTTAGCCAGGCCTGCGAATCGTGCATTCCTGTAGACCGGGCTCATGGTATCTATGAGGATTCCACATCCTTTGGCGCAACAAAAAAAAAACAGTGGGGGCGTGGATGCATGTTATACTGATGTTCTCGAGAGTGTGATGACGTGCAGGCTATCATTCCTTATGACACTCTGAAGAAGGCCTTCTTGTCTAGGTTCTTATCACACGTCTTGGTATCACTGAATCGCTTTTATGTGAATTGTTATGAGACGCTCGCTTATACACTTAGGCTTAGCCGTCCACTTTTTTGTCTGAGAAATCTTCGAAAGGCGTTGTTGTTGTTTCTCATTGCAACTATCGGCAACTACAATTTTTCATCCGTGTGGCGGGGCTTAAAGACGATTAAACGTTTCTAGCAAAGAGCATTTCTTCCACAACTAGTTAGTGGATTGTTGTCCTACCCCATGGACTCATTTAAAATGAACCTGCTGCCAGACAAATTGGAAAACCTATTGTAATAAAAAATAGCGTATTGTTTATTAAGTAAACTGTAAGATACACAAAACCCGAGTTATGTACGTTAATCATATCCTCGTAGTCTGAATGAGTTCATGGTCTAGAAACTACTTTATTGTCGTGATGTGATCTGTGTATTGATTAGTTAATTTGCACATGGCGAACCTGAGCATTGAGCTGCATCAATTTCTGATTTAATTTCAGATTGTGGTCCTTTAGGTAGTTGATGAGATCGGCCTGAAAAAGAGTATCAGAAAAAGGTGGTTAAGTGCTACCTATTACCTTCGCCTTCGGGATACGTAATTACCTGTTTTTCGAGAAGCTCAGCCGTGTTGCTTCCTGGTTGCATAAGTCCCAATGAACCGGAGGGGCTATTACTGCCACCGAGTGCATCAGGCGGCGGAGCAGACTTATTAAATTTCACCACTCGAGCTGAAATGTGCCAAAGGTTCTATTAATCATCCACTTCTATGGATTCGAATAGATTGTACCGATATAAGAGCCATGGGTAGCAGCTAGGACGAGGGTTTCAAGAACATTGAAAGCAGTGATGTATGTGATTGGCGACAAAAACTTCTCCAAACAGTGTTCGCCGAAATTGTTGCCATAATAATGTTGCATCATTGCTTGTACAGCTAGAATGACAGTATTCCATAATGAGACGACGGTTAATGGGACTCCCTTGTGCATAGCTGTGGAACGGTGGAACTCATGATAACCATTGAGACGTAGTTCTTCATGTCGATATTTAACGAAGTGATCAAAGAGCTGGAAAAGGAAAAATTGCATTCAGAATTGGCGCGTTACAGTACCACGTGTATTCTACTTACATATGTACACACCCAAAAGGCAGCACGCAAGTAAAGCATTATAAAGTAGGCTTCGCATCGTTTCTCCGGCGGCCAAACGGAGGCCAATAAAATTCCAGTGAATGAAATTACAGTCGAGATAAGGAGATGTACACTGTGAAAGTAAAGCAAAAGTCATTGACACTTACTGCGACAGTCGAACAATGGGAATCATTGCTGAGTCGAGTGCAAATTATTATCATGTATTGGATGCGTTCATCGATTTGTCATTGACCTATTTCAAAGTACAACGATCGTCGGCAGTAGGAATGTGTAAACGGGAAGGGTAAGCGCAAACGAAATCGAATTGAGACCGATGTTAAAGGCGTGATGAAAGGGTTACTGTAATGATGTTGTCGTATCTGCTAGTTACAAGTAATATTGTGCAATCCACGTAATGTGGAGCGGTGCGGTGATATGCCTAAAGAACACGACGTGAACAGAAAAAAACCAGAGTACTCAATCTAGAAGTAAGTGACCCAATCGATTAAAATGTACAAAGTACTTAGCCGGAAATGTGGTTAACGACCTGATACCTAACATCTTAAATTGGATTGTTTTCCTTCATGTGTTGCCATGTAATCAATCACAAATATTCCTACGTGATCTACGAATGTCGTTTTTGGACGTCAGTGACTCCAGTAAAGTGCAACTTTGTCGCGTATCAGTTGTGAGCTCCAAAAGGCGACATTCGGACCAAGAACCCTTGATAGCCTTCTAGGTGTCCCATTAGCAATGTTTTCATTTTTTTTTATATCGTCCGAGTTTATTTTAGCTCACGTAATTGTAAAAAACCGGACTTGCCCGTAGAGGGCTTCTAAGAAAATGTGCAACTGAATTGAATGCGAAGCTAAATCTAATCCTTGGAACGGATACAGTCGAGATGAACTCAATTCTAATTCCGACCAGTATCAGGATCCCCATAGTGCTTACACTTTTTCACATTGGTTAGAATCAGGTTCCATACCGGCCACGCCGTTTCTCAGAGTTGAAATCGAAATTACCGAATTTCCATCGGCAATCGCTGTTGAACCACAAAAAAAAAAAAAAACACGAAGGGGATAGTGACCGGAGGAAGTGACGGACAAGAAGAGCTTGCTGTGTTTGGTTGGATTTGCAGGGAATTATCTACTATAATTTTTCCGGAGGCTTCAGCTTTATCCAATAGGATAAACGCTAGGTCACACACATTGGTAGTGACTCGCCAGAAGCTCCGGAAGCTTGATTGGGAAGTTTTTGCATCCACTTTATAGTTTGGCCTGGCACGAAGTGATTACCATCTGTTCCTGCTCAGTGACTGCCCCAGTTTACTTGCCAATAGAGAAGAGGGCTTCCATTAAAGAGGCTTAACCCATTAAGAGCCAAGTGTGTTTAAAACCAACAATTTTGAAAGCCATTTATTTTATTTAAGTAAAAGGAACGGAAGAAACTCGAAAAATATGATATCAAGAAAAACTAAATTTGTTCTGTAGGATTTTGAGACTGTACCCAAGCGAATACAATGGCACAATATGGGGCTCATATGAGCTCATTTTTTTTTGTATGGAAAATCTTATAACAGTCTCTTTCTACACAGAGGGGTATGCCGCATTGCTCGCAAACCAACTGACTTTCAATTCTCTTTGGAAAATGGTTTCCAGTAGTAGTTGCTACAGAGGATATAACCGTTCGCTTTAATAATGAAGAAGTCTGCGTGTTATTTCGTAGGTAGTGACGGACGTCGGAAAGCTACTATCGCCAGAAACCGCTCGTGCTTTTACCGATCGCGTCTCCCTTAAGCTCTCCAATACACCTCAATCCTCCACGTTATCAATAGAACAGCAGTGGAGCCTTTGCAAACAAGCCCTGAAAAGCTCTGCATCCGAAGTTTTGGGTTTCAAGGCTCCACCACGAAAAAACACCTGGTTTGATGACGAGTGCAAGAGGATTCATACAGCGAAGCAGGATGCATGTAAGGCCTCGCTGCATAAAAGAACAAGAGCAGCTCGTGAGCTCTACGAGTTAAAAAAAAGGGAGGAGCATAAGCTTCTTAGAGGAAAGAAGAAAGAGCACGAGAAGCGCGCGATTGAGGATTTGGAGAGGTGTTACTGCAGGCGTGACGTTCGAAAGTTTTATCAACAGATAAAGCGAACATGCCAAGGTTATAAAGCCAGAACGGAAGCCTGCAGGGATGAGAACGGACACCTAGTAGTAGAACCGCAGTCGTTGCTGAGAATATGGAAAAACCACTTCTGCAGACTGTATAACGGCGATGTTAGTCAATATACCGCTGTCAGGCAGAATGATCCATTTCTAATCGACGGAGACCGCAGAGAATTCTGCCCCTCTGACCTCGACGAAGTTAAGATTGCCATATCGAAGCTCAAGTCGAATAAAGCTGCTGGCGCTAAAGGACTGTCTGCTGAGCTCTTCAAGGCAGCTGGGGATGACCTGGTTGGGAGCATGCACCAGCTCATCCGTAAGATATGGTTAGAGGAAAGCATGCCCGAGGAATAGAGTTTCAGCATCGTATGCCCGATCCACAAGAGAGGAGACCCCTCTGATTGCGCCAACTATAGAGGAATAAGTCTCCTTAACATCGCCTACAAAATCTTCTCTGCCGTTTTGTGTGAACGCCTGAAGCCTTTTGTAAATAAGCTGATAGGTCCTTATCAGTGCGGATTCAGGCCAGGGAAGTCCACCATCGACCAAATCTTCACACTACGGCAGATACTGGAGAAAACCAATGAATTTCAAGTCGACACTCACCACCTAGAGCCCTCTCCCGAACGACAAAGTTGACTCTATATAAGACCCTTATCATCCCGGTCCTGTTGTACGGCGCAGAAGCATGGACACTATCAAAAGCGGTGAGGAGGACCTTGGTCGCTTCGAGAGAAAGATTTTGCGCGTGATTTTTGGGCCTATAAACACAGACGGGGGATGGAGGAGAAGATTCAACCACGAACTTTACGGGCTGTACAGCGACATGAGCCTAGTCAGGCGTCTACGGATTCAACGCCTAAGATGGCTGGGCCATGTAGAGCGAATGGACACCACAGCTCCAGCCCGGAGAGTCTTTGAATCCAACCCCGAGGGACGAAGAAGCAGAGGACGGCCGCCCTTAAGATGGCGCACACAGGTGGAAGGGGACCTCAGCCAACTGGGTGTGCGGCAATGGAAAAGGCTAGCGAAAGATCGTGCTAGATGGAGGGGCATGTTGGTTGAGGCCCAGGTTCACCCCGAACTGTAGCGCCCACTGAGAAGAAGAAGACGGACAATTGTGCGATTAAACTCCAGTAGGTCCATATTAGAATTGTTAGCTGCTTAATACAATTTCCAGGGGTTGACCATAGCAGAATTCATCATAGCACTTTTTACCATGAATTTTTATTCTATAATTATTGAGTGCTTGGTCATGATGATCAACGCCTCTCATTCCAGAGTTGTACTCGACGATAAGTTTTGGTTGTTTGACACTTATTGTTGCTTTTGCTGTCGAACACCATCGAATGGCGGAACTCTTCGGCTCAATACTTTCAAAGTTTGAAACAACTGTTACGGCGCTGTTGTCATTCCACTTCAAAAAAAAGTATTTTATTGACCGTGTCGTACCTGTAATCATAGAATCCTCTTTTCTCTTTCGTGAACATTGCCTTCGTTTTTAACGGACATTTCTTTGTTCTTGACTCTCGTAAAGTTCCAATAGCTCGAAATCCCTTTTGTTTTAGCGTAACTAGCAGATCATATGAAGTAAAGAAATCGTCAAAGAAAACTATGTGATCGGAAGGATTTAATTCTTTGTCCAGAAATTCAGCAACGACCCTGGATTTGGCATTTGTTGTTTTTCCGCAGTAACGCCTTTGGCTCCAAAGTAGGTATCAAACTGGTACAAATAACCGCAACTGCTAGTCAGCATCCAATTTTTGAAGCCAAATCTTACAGGTTGGCCTCTAATGATTTGCTTCGAAGAGTGGCTGCCATTGACTCATCCATTGAAAATTTCTCATGCCTGTATCCAAATTGGCAGAATTTTTCGCATGTAAGTTTTGCCAACGGCCTAACCTTAGCCATTTTGTCGGTAGCTATCAAATGGGTATTGCCAGCAAGATGAAGGTATTTTTTGATTTCCTTGAATCTGTTTCGGGCCATGTTGTTAGAAATGATTTCCGTACGAGTATCTTCGTCTTTTTGCCAATACATATTCTCTCTTGGCATAGAGTGGTAGCCAGTATATAGTAGAATACCCCAAAAACCTTCAAATCGTTTTCATTGAATGAAAAATTGTGCATGTTATCATCTGACGCATCAAGGCAAGTTTGCTCAGTAATTAAATTTACCACTTCTTTGTCAAATAACGCTTCGAACACTTCAATTCCCAATTTTTCTGCCAATTCTGAATCAAATTTCACATTGATTTCCAAGAGAAAGCTAGTTTTCGACATCTCAATATCACAAGATCTTTGTGACCATTTTGCAGAATTGCGACACAGTTCTTGAAGAGATGTGTCGTCATCGCTATCGCTGCTACAAAATACCTCGATTTCGCCCGGAACTTCTTGCGGCACGATGTTTGCATGAAGATCCTCGCACTCAGCTTCCTCCTCATCAATATTACAATCTGTATCTGGAGGAATCAAAGCGATGTCGAACGTGACATGATTTCAAGCACTTTCCACGAAATCCAAAGCACAACCCAAGTTTTGAAATCTTCGGCCATAAAAACTTGAATGTTTGATGCCTTCAAATGACATTTCGACGCGAACGACTATCTGGAAGAAATGCTTACCTTATTAGCCATTGTACTCAAGCGAGTACACTAATATTCTAACTTACCTTAACTTAACTTCTAACTACTTGGTAACAATATGAGGAAACAGCCCTTTTTCTTTCTGATTTCCAAAGAAAATTGTCTAATTATAACGCAACACTATTTTTACGCAGCCGTTGTCGCTTTTGTATGTACACGCAGCTGTTCAGGACAGTGTATATAATTGAAGCGCAAAAATACCTTTGCAAAAGGATTTGTCTAGTTAAAGTAACGGCTATTTGAAAGTTGCTGTTTTTCTGTACCCGCTTGGGTACAGAGGTTATTAATGGGCCATCTTAAGACTTTTAAGATGGTGCATATTTGACTGTTTATAGAGCCGAAGGCCAATTAAGTCCCGGGAATTTGCAAAGAAAAAACAATTAGGTTGGTCGCAAAATGTTACACAATTGTCCCTCTTTTAATTCTACACAACGATTCAAACGTTGCTTCCACGATTCGAAGCACTCTTGATAATCCTCCGAAGTTAACTCGTTCAAAACCATGGTTACAGCCTCTTTAATCTTCTCTAAAACACAATGGTGAGTGCTCTTGAGGTGTGACTCCATCTTGGGGAATGAAAAAAAAAAAGCCGCAGGGATAATATCGGGGCTACAGATGATGCAGCAACGTTGTAATGCTTTTTTCGCTAAAAACTCTTGCACAATCAGCCGGCGCATTGTCGTGGAGCAAAATACAGCCCTTCTTGGCGAGTTCGGGTCGCACACGAAAAACACGTGCTTGCAGCCTCTTCAGGACGCCAACATAGAACTGTCCACTCACTGTCTGATCGGTAGGATCATATTCAGGATAAACCATGTCGCGGTACGAGAGGGGACGGAAGCTCTTCAGGTGGATCATCCTCTACTGATTCACAGGATTATTTTTAATACGATAAAATAAATTTGGATCATCTTACTTTCTGGACATAGTAGTATATCAATTCAGTTAACAATCGATCAGCGTTTAAGAACTCGGCCTTTCGCAGATATCGATTTGGAAACACGACCATAGACACCTCGTGTATTTGCTGACTGGATTCTGGAACAAGTCGAGGAGTTGATGATGAGTCGAGGAGTCTATGATGAGTCGTGGACGAGTCGATGATGAGCCGAGGAGGAGTCGATGATGAGTCGAGGATTCAAGGATGAGTCGAGGAGTCAAGGAATCGATGATGAGGCGAAAAGTCGATGATGAGTTTAGGAGTCGGTGATTAGTCGAGAAGTCGATGAAGAGTCGAGAAGTCGATGATGGAGTCGAGGAGTCGATGATGAATCGAGGAGTCGACGATGAGTCGAGGATTCAAGGATGAGTCGAGGAGTCAAGGAATCGATGATGAGGCGAAAAGTCGATGATGAGTCTAGGAGTCGGTGATTAGTCGAGAAGTCGATGAAGAGTCGAGGAGTCGATGATGGAGTCGAGGAGTCGATGATGAGTCGAGAGGTCGAAGATGAGTCGATTATGAGTCGAGAAGTCGATGAAGAGTCCGGGAGTCGATGATGAGTCGACGAGTCTATGATGAGTCGTGGAGTAATCTATGATGAGTCGAAGAATCGGAGAGGAGCGGGTAGATCTTGTTAAGGCTTATATTACTGCCATCACGAAACTAAGATTTAGCAAAATTAAATACGGAACTATGTCGGAACAGGATAATTGGTGTCGTTCTTTCAGAAGACATATTCATACGATAGAATTCGTAGGCTAAGTTATTGCAGAAACACTGTCATAAATGCAAAATTTTTTTTTTTGGAAATTCGGAAAGATGTAAAGATTGTTCTTAATATGTATAAAGATTTTGGGGCTAACAGCACGGCGTTGAGGTTTTCCTTCAAAGCAGACTAAGTTGAATTTGGCGTTTAGGTAATCTAACACTAAATGTTTACATCTATCACCAAGGCTAAAATGTGCGTAGGGCTTTCGATGACATCATTAGTCAATTGTTAGTTTTAAGGAGGTAAGAACGCCAACTGGTGATGAAGGGATCCTATGGTATCACTGACGAAAGGAAAATATTACTATAGTATCTGCTATGTAGTAACTGCACACCGATTCAAAGGCTATGACGGTCCATTCATAAGCAATCATTCCAAAGTAATAGCACATGACTCTCCTAGTATATTACGGAGCGATACGGCAAACGAAACTAAATTTTCAATTGCCTAATCCTCGTTTATCGTGCAGAACAGAGAACCGGCAGTAGGTAAGTCTACATCAACTCGCCAACAATAAAATGTTTTTCGTTTGATAAAAACAAGCAACAAAATAGCAAAGAGAGTGAAGTTGACGATCCCCTACCTATTTCCACATTCCGCATTGTTCGACAATGACTTCACGGACCAACAGCTGCAACTGCACGTCTACGAAGTGACTTGTTGCATACAAAATGACACCTAACCCACGCAGAAAACCAAAGGCGAACCTCAAAGTTCATTCGATTGCCTGAGACGTAGTACTCATGTGTTTATCATAGAAAACGAATGACTAATTGTCATCCATCAGGCGCACAAGAATCAATTTAACAAAAGAAAAACACGCACACACCCTACCGCCGATAATGAACAATCACCAATCAACGTATCGGGTAACTCACCTAAAAGCCGGCACAGTCTTCAGGGGCGTGAAATTACTATTTGAATTTGCAGCCAACACCGGCAGCAATTGCTGCTGATCGCTAGAGTGTCCAGAATCATTTGTATTACCACCGCTCGGCTCGTCCATATATTGTGCACCCTAGCGACATAAAAGCCAAAATGAGCGAAAGTGGAAGAAGAAATTCGACGAGCGCACTGCATCGCTTACCGTGTTCATGTTGAAGTTGTGTCCCAAACTGACCATAATATGGTAAAACAAAACCGAGAAATTAGATTGTGTACATTTAGATAAGGAAAAATGAATGCGATTTGACGGCTGATACCTGGCATAAAATAAAACGAATCGCTTGGCTATAATCTGGATGTGGAACGCAAATGAAATTACGATGGATAATGCGTAATAAATGCACCAAAACCACCAAAACTTGAAGTCAGAGAGGAGAAGCGACTGCACGGGATTTCTTGTTTTTAGTTTTGTATCACGGCTGACGGCTGATGAGTGACGTTTGAACCAGGGATAAAGAATGAGATACCAATCTTTCGTACGTCTGCCCGTTGATTGCCGCATGAGTAGGTTGTTGCTTTTGTAATTAAAGCGGCCCCTAGACGCCTAATAATATTGTGCAATATTTGATATTGCACAATATTATTGTTCGTCTGTAAAGAATATAGCAAGATTGTGCGATATATTGCGGAAAATCATAACGCTTTAGACTTTTATTACAAATATGAGCGGTCAACTAAATTATTTGGAAAAATATTGAACCGTCTGGGACAGCAAGCCAATCAAATTGTGCAATATTTTGCACAATAATATTGAGCGTCTAGGGGCCGCTTTAAAAACGACGCGTTCGACTTAGAGTCAAGACGTCGGAACAAGGCAGAACGACATAGTCAAGACGCCGTCAAACCTCAACGCGTTTGTAGGTGCAAACTGTCAAAGTGCCTGTCAAAGCCAATAGATTGGTATCTCATTCTTTATCCCTGGTTTGAACGACAGAATGACGTTTTGCGGGAAATGTTCAAAAGTATCGTCTTTCTAGAACGTTGGGATCAGGGATTATGAATGAGATGGCAATCCGATGGCTTTGACAGGCTTTTTGAAAGATTGCACCTACAAACGCTTTGCGGTATTCAATTATGAATAACCAGTAGCCTTTGACGACGGATAAATTTTCGGCTCATCCGATATATTACGTAACGATTGGTAACCGTCAAGGCAATCAATACGTTTTTGCACAATTTGAAAGTATGGAGTCGCCAGGTACTGATGGAATATACCCTGTAGCTGCTTCTTGCCCGGTTTTTACACTGAAAAGAAATGTTCACTGACAGCTTGAGCTGACTTGTATATGTACATATAGCCTATTCCTTGGCGCAAGGTGAAAGTGGTCTTTATTTCCCTCTTGCTGCAAAGTGGCCAATATGCTTATCAACGAGAAAAATCCTACGAAACCTCGCTTTGAAATCTACCCTGTTTGAAAAGCTAATTATGTGCCCGACAAAAAGGAGTTCGCGAGGGAGCATTTGACAGTGACAGGTAGGTAGGTAGGTTGATGTGGCTACATCTAACACTGCACATCGGGGTACAATGAGCGCTTGGGCGCCGTTCTGATGCCACAAAACTCGTAAAACCTAAGGGATGTGAAGGGGAATGTTCAATTACATCTAGCCTGTGGTTGTGTATGCCAAACTGAGGTTGGTTATCTCTGAGAGATCATGGAAGAAGTATTTGCCAATGACGCAGAATCTGTGAGATATCAGTGCTGGGAACTCGCGGAGCAAATGGTGTCGGGTTTCCTCTGCGTAGGTGTTGTGACAACTGCGGCAGTGGGTGTTAAACTGGATGCCTATTCTCGCAGTGCGAGCTCCAATAGGTTAATGGCCCGTATTGGAAGGGTGTCTATTGGGAAGGACGATTGTTTTGTTTTTCAATATGAGGGCCAGGTTTCTCTTGATATTCCGTACCTAGTTGATTTTGCTCACCTATGATTGGCTATATGGAAAAAGTGTTGCAGAATGTAGCATTTGAGAAGGTTCAGCGACAGGGCCACCGTTTCAGTAGAGGAGATTGAGGTGGGCCCCGAGCTTGGCTAGCTCATCGGTCCTCTCGTCCCCCTCTATGTTGCTGGGCCCTGGAATCCAAAGAAGCGTGATATCAGTTCAGCCAGCTCGTTTAATTACTTTCTTATATTGGTCCACCAGCTAAGAGAAGGTGGTAGCAGACGAAAGAGCTTTAATAGCTTCTAGACCGTCGCTACAAATAGCAGTGGACGCGTAATTGGGGCAGGCTGCACTGAGTATTTTACACGCTTTCCGGATCGCTACAAATGAATTTGAGATATCCAGTTGTATCAAAAATATTCCCGATCCTACACCGTGCTCCAGCTTGGTGCCGTCAGTGAAAATCAGAAGTTGGAATTTCGCGACTGGCTTGCACGCTTTCCATTCTTCTCTGAAAGGAAAGTGAGAGTGCACCACACTATTGAAGTCGAGGGAACGTGAAATGTAATACGTAGGGAGTGAGGTGAAAACTCTGCAGATATGAAAGTTCTGTCATATCTGCAGAGCTCTGCCATGACCATACGGTAGGGTGACCAGTGAAAACTGTGCTGTGTGTTTGGTGTAAACAGGGAGCTGTTGCTAGACGTAAGGGGAAGGGGAAGGGGATATTGTGTCTCAAGATTTTGCAAACCATAGACATTTAAGAAAAAAAAAAAAAAAACCGCTGGCTTTTTCTGCAGGACTCTGAACCTGATCACAGAGCCGGGACAGCCCAGGCTTGGCTTAGAAAAAAACATTCCTGACTTCATTCGTCATCACCCGACCTCAATTCGATGGACTTCCTTAAAAGACTAACAAAGTCCTCGTATGAGTAGCATCTACCGACGGGTGCTGGTTCGCTAAAAAAAAAAAAAGAAAAAACGAGTAAGAGCCTTTGCAGCCGAACACCTTGCAGCTCTGTTAGCCTGTCCTACCTCCACCTCCTCATGGTACCATCTGGAAATTTCCTGACCATGGAAATTACTAACGGAAGAGGGCGAATGGTGAGTATACTGCGCCACAAAACAGGATTAATGCTCAGAAGCCTCGGATGAAACGGACGGGATTCATGTTGACAACCCTTGACAATGATCTTCGGCTTTGTACGTGAAATGTTAGGTCCATAAACACGTGCAGCCGAACCGCTATAAAGCGGACTTAACAGCCATACAGAAAATGCGATACACCTACTACGCCGATTGCTATAGGGAAAGAGGATAACGATTGTTCGGGTGTCCTAAGCTTTCAGCATGTGATCACATCCTCCACTATTCTTAATGTTCGAACTTTCCGAGGAGGCGGTGTTCCCCAGGGCTCCGTTTTGTCTCCAACACTCTTTCTTATTTTTATAAATGATCTCTTGTCTGTTACTTCTAATCCAATTCACTCCTTCGCTGACGACAGTACCCTCAGCTTCTCATATTCGTTCACCAGTTTACGACCCTGCACTTCGGTTGTAGATAATGAGCGGCATAAGCTCATTAAATTCCGATGTCGACAGCATTATCCAATGGGGTAAAAACAATAGAGTGGAATTTAATGCATCCCAAACACAATGCTGTCTCTTGTCGTTAAAGCGTATAACTAACCCGCAGCCGTTATCCATGAATGGCACTTGCATCTCAGAAACTGAAAAGCTTTCCATCCTGGGTATGAGTGTTGCTCACAAACTTAATTGGAGGGACCATATATTCAGTGTCGCCAAGAATGCTGCGAAATGCCTAGGCTTCTTATACAGATGCAAGAAATATTTCTCACCCTTAGACCTGGCTACAATCTATAAGGCGTTCATTCGCCCCAAATTAGAGTTTAACGCTCATGTCTGGTCCGGTGCTTCCAGGACCTCATTGCACCTACTAGACAGAATACAAAAACGAGCCATGAAGCTGATAGGTGACTCCAGTATTACCAAAACATTAGACTCGCTGGAACACCGCAGGAATATTACCTGCCTCTCCCTGTTTTACCGTTACTAGCACCAAAAATGCTCTGATGAAATAGCCAGTTGCATTCCGCCCCTTCAACATTTCTCCCGCAATACACGTCTCTCTAGGAATGCTCACCAATATATCCTGAAGCCCGCTTTCGGACGTACTGTCAAATATAGAGAATCTTTCAATAACCGAGCCACACGAATCTGGAACTCCCTGCCGGATTCGGTGTTCCCCCCTCAATGCAACATGCAAGCATTTAAGATCAATGTCCATCAGCATCTCCTCTATTCCTCTTCCTTTCTACCTTCTAACGCTTCTAAAGCTAACATCGACTCGGACCGCTATCTTGTAGTAGCAAAGATGCGCCTACGGATATCACGACCGCGGCGGAGTAGAGTAAGAATACAAAGTTATGACGTCGGAAAGCTACTATCGCCAGAAACCGCTCGTGCCTTTAAGGATCGCGTCTCCCTTAAGTTCTCTCATACACCTCAACACTCCACAGTGGAACCTTTGCAAACATGCCCTGAACGCAGTGCTCCGTCTGAAGTTTCGGGCTTCAAGGCTCCACCATGAAGAAACACCTGGTTCGATGACGAGTGCAAGAGGATTCACAGCGAAGCAGGAGGCATACGAAGCTTCGCTGTATGACGTTCGAAGGTTTTAAAGTGAACATGCCAAGGTTTTAACGCTAGAACGGAGGTCGTTAGGGATGAGAACGGACACCTAGTAGTAGAAACGCAGTCGATGCTGAGAATATAGAAAAACCACTTCTGCAGACTGTATAACGACGATGTTAGTCAATATGCCGCTGTCAGGCAGAATGATGCGTTTCTTAACGACGAAAATCGCAGAGAATTCCGTCTCCCTGACCTCGACGAAGTTAAGATTGCCATATCGAAGCTCAAGTCGAATAAAGCTGCTGGCGCAGACGGACTGTCTACTGAGCTCTTCAAGGCAGCTGGGGATGACCTGGTTGGGAGCATGCACCAGCTCATCCGTAAGATATGGTTAGAGGAAAGCATGTCCGAGGAATGGAGTCTCAGCATCGTTTGCCCGATCCACAAGAAAGAAGACCCCTTTGTTTGCGCCAACTACAGAGGAATAAGTCTCCTTAACTCGCCTTTTAAATCTTTTCTGCCATTTTATGTGAACGCTTGAAGCCTTTTCTAAATAAGGAGACAAGTCCTTGTCAGTATGGCGTCAGGCCAGGTAAGTTCATCATCTACCAAATCTTCGAGCTTATCAATGCCATTTCTACCTTTGACCACCCTACCTTACTTCACAGCAAGATGTTAAAGAGGCGTTTGCGAGTATTGAGATGGGGGCGGCGAAAATTGGCTTCCCAGTAAAGGAAGGTAAAACTAATTATATGTATGTATGTTGGCGTTACAGCCCATGAAGGACCAGAGCCGACGTTCTCTCAATCACCCATGTTGTGTGTGATTTAATTTTCCCATAGGTGAAAGGGACCTACAGTTTTATTGCCGGTTCCGAACGGCGAATTTCGAGAAGCTTTTCATGACAATTTTACTACAGAACCCCGCGGAGGAGAAATACCGTGAAAACACGTTCGATGACATGGCTGTGTCGGGATTCGATCCCGTGTCATCGGCGTCAGAGGCCAGCACACTACCCACTGCGCCACGGTGCTCTCTAAACTAAATATATGCTGTCATCAAAAAAGGACGCTCACCACCGACGTATTGGCCAGAATGTTTGTATTTGCAGATATAAGTTCGAGGTAGTTAAGGACGTCGTCTAACACGGCTCCGCAGTGACCTGGAGCAATGAGATTAGTTCTCTGGACTCAGGAGGCAATAGAGCCCTTTTCCGGTTGAAGAGTCTGATGTTTACTGCAGCTTTCGACTAAAAACAATTTAACTACCACTTTGAAATTACTAACCATTTTGCATTGGAGAATACAGGATACACTTCTTGATTTTCTCACCTAGATGTCGCCCGCAATATTTAGACGCAAGCAACTTCACTGCAGTCTTCTCTCCAATACAACTGTCAAAATAATTTCAAAATTCTGTTTTGTTTATTTGAATGAAGAATAACCATATTCCCGCGAATTCACATTGTTTCCTCTAGAATAAATGTCCTTCCTGCCAAAGAGAGTCAAAGACCTACCACGCCTGGAGCCCGATTCCGATGATGAACTTCGAACACCCCAAAAGCCGTAAATAGCCCACCAACTTGGATTCTAATTAGAAACCACTCTCATGACCATTTTCCTCATTCTAGGAAAAAGGAGAATAAGGAGAACTTTAGAATACATCGCGGTGATGGTGGTTCCTCCATCTCGTTTTGTAGGCCAGTGAGAGTTTCGGAGATTCCACCACTCGAGTCCGATTCGGACGAGGACGAGACTAAGAATGACCGACTGAACTGTGCCATCCTGAATGACTCGTTCATAATCAGTCCGGCGAGAAGTGATCATGAGGACACGACGCCTCGTAAAGAGACACGCAATCTCACGAGACCAGGTGATGAATCGCTGCTACAGCATTTCGACAAGATGAAACTCGGTGAAAGTTCGACCTCAACCGTCAAAAAACCTACAAGTCCGCCGAAGATTGCCGCGATAGCCCATTCCACTCAGCGCTTAGCGAGACAACCTCCGCTACATCCGATTGAAGAGAACATAGTCGCGCCGAAAGTTCAATTACCGGCTATATTGCCACCTCCCAGGAAATTGCAATTGGAAACACCTCTAAAAGAAGCCGAAGCACAATTCGCAACACCTCAGATTCACTCGTGGTCGGTGGTCAGAAGACCACGGGACCTCTGCTCTACGCAAAACAAAAAGACTCGCAGTGCGATTAACAATGAATTCAGGTCGCAAAAGGTGCTCTTTCAGACACCGATGGCTGTTTCACGACCACCAATCGCTTGCATGACTAACGACAGTATTACGTTGTCCCTCTGTGACACAATGAATGAAAGTGGGACACCGGGAACGGCTGAAAAACCACCGCCACCACCATCGGAGAGCAGGAACACCAGCGATGTAAAGTCCAAAAAATCCCTCAGTGATGCCTTTAGCGGACAGGAGAAGGAGATGAAGAAATCCGAACCACCGGCGGCAAAGCCGAAGGAAAATATCGTCGTGATCAACGGTTCGGAATACGTGATCCAAAAGAAACTGGGTTGTGGCGGTTCGAGCAGTGTTTACCTGGCCAATCGCAAGGATTCCGGAAAAGACTGCGCACTCAAGGTGATCTTCTTTACTCTTCCGCAACATTTTACTAAGTTGTATTCGTGTCTCTTTAGATAGTCGACCTGCGAGGAGATGCGGCTGTCGTCGAAGGTTACCTGAATGAGACGAAATTACTCGCTAAACTCCAGGGCAACATATGCGTTGTCTCCCTTTTCGAATAGTAAGTTGTCGTAGTCCCATCAGCACACATCTTATTCCATCCTAATTTCGTGACTGTTTACAGTGAACTCCTTGCCAAAGAATCCAAACTATTCATGGTCATGGAGAAGGGTGACTCCGATCTGCACAAAATACTGCAAACCTACAAAACCCATTTACCGCTTTATGTGCTTATGAACTTCTGGTATCAGATGTTGCAGTCCGTTAATTATATACATCAGAATGGTGAGTTGGTTATACAAGAATGTATCTATGATTCTAACAGATTAGTTGATGAATTCAGGTGTTATACATTCGGATTTGAAGCCAGCGAATTTCCTGATGGTGAATGGGCGACTGAAGCTTATCGATTTCGGAATTGCGAGCAACATTGCTTTGGACTCGACTAGTATAATTAAATTCTCGCAAGCTGGTACGTTTAATTACATAAGTCCGGAGGCACTGATCGACACTTCGTCTGGCAATAGCCCGATGGGGAAAAATCAACCAAAGATTAAGGTAATCACTTAAGTTTCTGTAATATGAAGACTACTTTTTTGGGATTTGACTTCATTTTTGGCACCCGTGTTTATTGACAATGTGGTAAGGTTGACCTCAGATTATGGAAACATTGATTAGAATGGTTTTATAGGCTATGATGGGAGTCTTCTCCGCCTAATTGCTGGTTCAGTTCAGCGTGTACTGTCTGGGCTTGGTTTTCATTTGTGCTCTCCTTTACTCTTTCTAAGTGCCGATAATCCTTTTTGACTATTGCTAGGCTGCGAATGTAGCCTTCGATTGTACCATAACATACCCAACGGAAGTTAGAAAAATACATGCTCAGCATTATCCCACTTCTCTTCGGTATTGAAGCTAGCAGAAGATTCCTAATTCAGCTTCTTCTTCTTTGGTGGCGTTACAGCCCATGAAGGACCAGAGCCAAGCTTCCCTTCAATCACCCATGTTGTGTGTGGTTTCATTTTTCCATAAGTGGAAGGGACCTACAGTTTAATGCCGATTCCGAACGGCGTGAGTCGAGAAGCTTTTTCTAGGCAAGTTATACTACGGAGGGTTTTGCCAGTACCCCGCCGAAATTCAGCTTATTGCAAGCTAATAAAATCTTAAACAATCTAGGTGTTGGGGTCGAAAATTAAGAAAGAAAACCCGGCACACGAATTTTAATAGCGTTTTATTGCTTGGTAAGTTATACAAAAATATATATGATAAAACAGCACTACGCTTTAAAAACTTCGTGTTGCTACCGCGCGAGCTTTACTTCGACTGCGTCTTTTTCATGTGTCTCACAAAATTATGTGTGAGTATGTGAGTGTATTTCAGAAAGGCGTCGGTAGCAATACTGCGTAGTTGGATACAGTGTGGTATAAAAAAAAGGGATGAATTCATGAACTGATAGGTTTAAGAGAGGATGATTGATACGGCGGTAACACTAGGCTCAAAGCTACGTAGCTAAAAAAGGAGAACTGTCTAACTACATGAACTTATCCTAGAAAGGAATAAGGTAGGAGCACGAGCGGATGAACTATGGAGGCGGACAATGGCGTATTAGAAAGCAGAACAACCGGGTAGAATAGATTTTTTAATATACGCTATAGATGAGTGAAGAAAGCTCCGTAGCGCAGTAGGTAGTGTGTTTTGCCTCTGACGCCGATGGCACAGAATTGAATTCCGACAACAGCCAGCGTCTTTCATGGTACTTCTCCCCAGTGGGGTTCTGGCAAGTTCCCCTGTAGTATAGTATAATCGTCAAGAAAAGCTTATCGAAAGTCGCCGTTCGGGACCAGCATTAACTGTGGGTCCCTTTCACCTATGGGAAAATAAAATCACACACAACATGGGTGATTGAGAGAGGCTTAGACTTACGTTCTCCATGAGCTATAACGCCATATACAATATAATACGATAGATGAGTGAAAGTCACGGGATATTTGTGATTGATTAGCTAAACGTAACATTCTACAAATGGGTTTAAAGTGGCCTTAGATGGTGTGGTGAAGTAGGAGTCAAAAAAATGGTAAAGTGGCTTGGTGTTGAGCAAAATCTTTTCCAAAAGGTAGGAAAGCCGATAGTTCCAGCTAACAATTGGTACAAAAAGAGGGTGTTGGTTACGTCATGGTGTATTTTCAGGGTTTGTAGGCCAGGTTAAGGCAAAACGCAAGAATCTACGTTGCACTGCTTCAATTGGTACAGAATGACTGACTCCAAGGGCAGAATATGCTTTCTATATAATATGGTTAATATGGGAAAGGAAATCGAGCTCTATCAGAAGAAGAAGTAACATGGGTATCGGGCTCGCTGAAAAGGAGCTTTTCTTTGGTGGCGTTACAGCCCATGAAGGGGCAGAGCCAAGCTTCTCTCAATCACCCACGACTCCACAGTGGAGATCTGGCATAGAATATCGTTGGCCCCGAAAAAATCGAGTAAGGCCAGAGGCATACAACGTCGCAATGCTACAATCGCAAGAGGCCGCCAGAGCCTATGCCAAGCGCGTCTCCTTCAAGCTCTCGGAAAACTCTCCAACACCTGCTCAGACAGTACAACACCAATGGACCCGTTGTCAACAAGCCTTAGAGAGTGCTGCTTCTGAGGTACTGGGTTTCAAACCGCCTCCAACAAGAAACCTATGGTTTGACGACAAGTGTAGGAGGGCACATACAGCCAAGCAGCAAGCCTATCAAGAGGCGCTGCATAGAAGGACGAGTGCTGCTCGTGAGCATTGTGAGCAGAAGAGGAGGGAGGAGCATAAGCTTCTCAAAAAAAAAAAAAAAAAAAAAGAAAGCATGAGAAGCTAGCCATCGTAGAGATGGAGAGATGCTATCGTAGGAATGACGTTCGGCGGTTTTATCAACGAATAAAACAAACATGCCAGGGATATAAGGCCAGAACGGAAGCCTGCAGGGACGAAAATGGAAACCTAGTAGTGCATTCACAGTCGGTACTAAGAATCTGGAAAGACTAATTCTGCAACTGTATAACGGCGATGACGAAACAGATCACGCTGTCAGGCAGAATGACCCTTTCACAGCGGACGATAATAGCAGAGAATTCCGTTCCCCTGACCTGGACGAAGTTAAGAAGTTAAGCTAAGCTTAAGTCCAGCAAAGCTGCTGGAGTAGACGGACTACCTGCCGAGCTCTTTACGGCAGCTTGAGATAACCTGGTTGGGAGTACGCACCAGCTCATCTGTAAGATACGGTCAGAGGAATGCATGCCCGATGAATGGAATCCTAGTATCGTTTGCCTGATCCACAAGAAAGGAGACCCCTTTGTATGCGCCAATTACAGAGGTATAAGGTATAAGTTCAATTTATGACACGCTTTCTGCCTTGTCCAATGACCTTGAAAATAGGCATGTCAATTATACAGGTGAATTTCTAGTCACTCGGGAGCTTTGGCATTGAGGTGAGGGTAGAGGTTAATGTCGACACCTAAATATGATTTGCGTACGACTATCATTCGACTATCATGTTTCTCGGCTTCATTTGAAAACCTATAATTTCATGGAATGTAACTTATTGGAATGACAAGACCTAATGCAAGTGCGAGTACTCTATTTCTTTACTGTTCCTTTTTATATGTGAATGCCACCTCTATTGCTGTTTCGAGTATTATCCTTTCTTATGCGTGGAAATACTTGCAGTTTTTCTTCTGAACCAACTGATGAAGTTTGACTAAAGCATCGACTAATCCAATTTAGATCTCAACCAAATCGGACGTGTGGTCATTGGGCTGCATTCTATACCTGCTGTTGTATCAGAAAACTCCATTCGGACACATCAAGAACATTTACGCCAAGGTAAATGCCATCACCAGTCCAACAACAACCATTGAGTATCCAACACTGCCGCCCTTCTATCCAATCATGTTAATCCAGGTATAAATCCGTTAACAGCCATTGCATACACCAGATTAATATACTTTTTTTTTTGTTTTTGTAGATGGCGAAGAAATGTCTACAGCATAATCCAAAGCAGAGACCGTCCGTTGCAGAATTGCTTCAGTATCCGTTCAACATGGTTATACCGATTCAAAACCTCACCGTGCCCACGACAGAAACAACAACATCAGCCAAATAGTTCATATGACCAACATATGACCATTAAGTGTACGTCTACTTAAGAGTAGTTTATAGAGTAGATTAGAGAAGCTTAAGAACAAAACTAGTTACGTGATTAGTCGTGTTTTAATATGCAAGCATTTTATTTATAACTTTAGTCCATAATAAAGAGTAGAAGGATGAATGAAAATGTATTGTGCAACGAAGAGAAGCGGCTTTTCAACTAACTAACAGTATTATCTTTTGCCCCTTCCTTTCGTAACAGCTACCTTCTTAAATCTCAGTAAAGGTAAGAGCCGAACGATACAAAATTTCGTCTAAAGAGTGTACAACTGGACTGGGTCTATTCCGTATTTTAGATGAGCCCTTTGCCGATGTTTCATTAAAGTCCCATTCTTTTGGACCAAGAAATCCTCTAAGTCCTGTTTCATGGCCTCTGGGCTCATTTTTCTAATGGTTGCCCAAACTTCGGAAAAGATGGCAGTCGGTCGGGGATAAGAAAAGGCTTCAGGTGTGCTGCCAGTCCTCTACATGGTTTTGCATTATCACGCAGCGGTATGGGACCATGCCTGTTAACCAGTGGCGGCTGTTTTTGTTTTGTCATACATTCTGTTGATTTCTCTATCCTTTCCGATGTCTGAAAGCTACGGCAAGTTCTTGATTACTAACAAATCTCTTGGCATGTTTTCAAGTAAAAAATCTCCTTCGAACTTGGTAAACCAATTTCGGACTACTCTTTTACTATACGTATCCAAACCAAGTGGGAATTGTGTGCTAGCTACTAGGAGATTACGCCCCGTCACAAAGTCTATTAGCTTGAATCCGTTTTCGGACGTGGTATCGTGTAGGCTGTGCTTTCCTACGACTCGTTTAAAGATATCCTTCTTACCCAGCTTAGTGTTGAAATCTCCTAGAACAATCTTGGCGTCATAGTTGGGACATTGAGCGTATGTTCTATCTAGGAGGTCATAGAAGTCATCTTTGACTATCGCGTCTTTTTCTTCTGTGGGGGCTTGAACGCATATCTAGCTGATTTACCCGAAGATAGCTTTCATGTGGGTTGCTACAAGGCGCTCTCTCACATACCGGAAATTTAGGACATTTTGCCTAAGTCCACCTCGAACAACAAATCCGTATCCAAATAGGCGTTTTTGGTTGTCCATCCTCTTCTTAACCTGTCCCTCCCATCGCACTTCTTGGAGTGCAGTAATATCTGCTTTTCAGCAGTTTATGGCGTTGTCTAACTGTTCGGCCACACCCGGTCTGTTAAGAGACCTAACACTCCAGGTGGCAAAACCGACAATCCTGTCCTTTTATACGTTTGCGGAGGTCGTCCGTCCGTTAAATCCGAGGTTTGTGGTCGAGTCTGAGTTTTTACATCTTTCTACGGCTGCGGCTTACTAGACCATAGCCCAACCAATTGAAACGCCATTCGCTCTTCCCCGTCGGTAATTTCCAGAGGAAATCTCCAGATGGCATCACGAGGAGGTGGGGATGGGACTTACTAGCACTGCCGCAAAATGTTCGTCTGCGGTGGCTCTTCTCGCTTTTTAGCAGGGCAGCATCCGTCGGATAGATGATAACCTTACGAAGCCTCTGTTAGTCCTTTGCCATTCGAGAGCAAAATTCTGCGTACAATCTTCGGGCCCGTTTGTGTTGACGGAGGAGAAGAATATACCACGAACTATACAGCGACGTCGGCCTAGTACGATGTTTACGGATCCAACGTCTAAGATGGCTAGGCTATGTAGAGCGAATGAACGGCACAGCCCCGGCCCGAAGAGTCTTGGGCTCCAACCCGTAAGGATGACGTTGCAGAGGACGGCCGCATCTCATGTGGGCACATAGGTGGATAGGGACCTTAACCAACTGGGCTTGCGACAATGGAAACAGCAAAAGATCGTGCTAGCTGAAAAGGCTTGTTGGTTGAGGCCCAGGTTCACCCCGAACTGTAGCGCCTTTAATTCATCCAAAAATCACTCATTGAGTCTCCATACAACGATTTGCGCGATCAAGAAGCGCGTCAAACCAGTCTTCTAGGTCGTCTGTATGCGATGGCTGAGCACTTCAGCAATAAACTTGTGGTATGGTGATTTGATAAGTGAGATCCTCTGCTTGATGGACTGCTAATCGAGCAAAGCTTTTTTTGGGAGCTCACGGAGAACCTAAGCCTAGATTCTCTCGATCACCCTTCTTGTGTGTGAACTGAGGCTTACCATGCTTCAAGGACCCAAAGGTAGCAAAGGTGTCTAGCCTTTTGTCAAAAACATTAAAAATCCGTCCTCGTTGCCTAAACTGATTTATCCACGACATTCCAGCTGTTACTTCCTTAGACAAGGCTAACCTTCTTGCTGGTACCAGACAGTGATCTTTTGTTCTCCAAGCGTACCACTGACTCGCAGCCATTGTCTACATATGAATCAAACTTGTATCATAGAAACAGAAAAACTCTGTTAAGTATGTGTGTCAACATTAGCAGTCCTAGTTGGGACGACTACATGATTACTGTCGCCAATGATGGGAAATGCATAGGTTTCTTAACTGTCTAAGAAACATTTGTCACTCTATAAGGCATTAATTCGCTTTAAACTAGAGTTTAGCTCTCATGTCTGGTCCGGTGCACCTAGGATTTCATTGCACCTGCTAGACAGAATTCAAATCGCGCGATAAAACTGAAAGGATACTCCAGTAACACCAAGCCATTAGATTCCCTGTTTTATCGCTACTTCCGCAGAAAATGCTTTAAAGAGATAGTCAGTTGCATTCCGCGCCATCAACAATTTTCCTGCAACTCACGTCTCTCTAGAGGAATGCAATATTTCCTGAAGCCCACTTTCGGACATACCGTCAAATATTTATATGGAATCTTACTTTAGAGAGCACCGTGGCGCAGTGGGTAGTGTGTTGGCCTCTGACGCCGATGACACGGGATCGAATCCCGACACAGCCATGTCATCGAACGTGTTTTTCACGGTGTTTCTCCTCAGCGGGGTTCTGACAAAACCCCCTGTAGTAAAATTGTCATGAAAAGCTACTTGTACATATGTACAATCTTACTTTAACCGAATTACACGATTCTGGAATTTCTGCCTCAGTACAACATACAGGCATTTAAGATCAATGTCCATCGTTATCTCCTCTATTCTTCTTCCTCTTTGCCTTTAAAACGCGAAAAAGAACTCCATTGGATCTACCAAATCCTGAAATCTCTAATGGTAGGTATATCCTGCTACTGTGACCCATAGTTTCATGTTACTTCTTGGTTTTGAAGCTGCAATTAGTTTTTCATATCCATCCAAACATTCTCTATTGGGTCGAGGTAACTTGATTGTGCAGCCCAGTCCATAACAGTTTTATTGTTAGCTCGAAACGAATCCTTAGCATGTGTGTTTGGGTTAATTTTCTTGTTAACAGACCCATTTTAGTGGCATTGCCTGCTCGGCGTAAGGCATGTTGATCCGTCGCAACAATTACGCTTTAAGGCCTACAACCGCACACGCTGCAACTTGTTTGCTGAAGATGTCGAGAGTTGAAATGGGATCCGGGGCCATCCTGTACACCATACAGAAGTATGAGCCAATAAATGACTACCAGACTCGCTTCTTCCACACTATTCTATAACCATGACGACATTAAAAAAAAATGGAGCGCAGGCTAAAGCTGTTGATTGCTCTCAGCCTGGCGAGATGTCAGCAACGATTCCTGCTTCAATGCCCGGGTCAACTCGATATACAACCTCCTCGTGAGGCCCTCTGGATATCTTCTTCAACACCCGTCGAGAATTGAACTAATGTATCAGACCATGTAAAAAATATCATGCTATTCTCAAAGACGACATGGCGCGAAAAAGGAACACGATTTGCGAGTATTTTCTTGGGACGTCAGAACTCTGTACACTTTCGAAGCTGCTCATAAACTTGAAGGAATCCTCACGATATTACTGCGATCCAGGAAGTACGCTGGATAGGAAACGGGATGATGAGAAAAGAAGATTGTGACATCTATAACAGTTGTCACAGAAGATTGCACTTGTTGGGGTGCGGATTTGTCGTGGGAAAGCGGTTGAGGTCGAAGATCATCGACTTTAAGCCTATAAGTGATCGCCTGGCTGTGATCCGCATCGAGGGCAGGTTTTACAACATCAGGATCATATGGTGCACACGCCCCTAACGAAGGGGTTGAACACCCCAACAAAGAGGACTTCTATGACCCCTCGGTCAACGCCTACAGAGCCTGTCCGGTGTATGAAGTTCCGTCTTTGGCGGAAAGATCGAAAAGCATAGCCTCTACGATCCAACAATGAAAACTCATAAAACATTCTTGATGTGCGAAGATTTAGGGGGGGCAAACATCGACTCTGACCATTTCCCCGTAGCAGCAGGATTCAGTGCTCGACTGTCCAATGTCAGAAAGCTGCACCAACCCACCATGAGAAGGGTCGACACTGGTCGAGATCTTTGTGCAGAATTTTCCTCAGGCTAGGGCGTGAAATGTTGAGCTGTTGAGATCGATGGCGAGTTGATGTTCGTGAATTGAGTCTCACACTCTCGGCCACAGCAGCCTTATCTGTGCGCACCGTACGACATCGGGAATCATGAGTGTTGTCCACTAGCATACCAGTCTCACGAACTTCTTGCACAAACTTGCGTACAGCAGTAGGGGTGGGTGCTTCATTTCGGCCAAAACTTATTTCCAAGAAACGCCCTGTTTGAGCTACATAGCACTCACTTTGTAAATAAGTTTTCAATATTTCTCAACGTTGCTCAATCGTAAAGCGACTCATTTCGTTCGACGGAGGTATAATACTGACTTTCTGTCAAAGATGTCGAGCAGGGAACAGCTGTCAGTGTCAAAATACCCTATGATTAAAAAAAACCGCTAGATGGCTCACTCCTTACATGTCTTTGACAAAACACCGCGAATCTGTTGCATCTTCGGCCCAAAACCATTAAGTTTTCTAAGTCGAGCTTCACACGTGCGCTAAGGTACGAGTATAATAAGACTATAGACAGACACACAAGGTAATACCATCAACCTACCAACATGCCCCTCCATCTAGCACGATCTTTTGCTAGTCTTTTCCATTGCCGCACACCCAGTTGGCTGAGGTCCCCTTCCACCTGTGTGCGTCATCTTAAGTGCGGCCATCCTCTGCTTCTTCGTCCCTTGGGGTTGGATTTAAAGACTCTCCGGGCTGGAGCGGTGGTGTCCATTCGCTCTACATGGCCCAGTCATCTTAGGCGTTGAATTCGTAGACGCCTGACTAGGCTCATGTCGCTGTACAGACCGTAAAGTTCGTGGTTGAATATTTTCCTCCATCCCCCGTCTGCGTTTATAGGCCCGAAAATCACGCGTAAAATCTTTCTCTCGAACCGACCAAGGGCCTCCTCATTCGCTTTCGATAGTGTCCATGCTTCTGCGCCGTACAATAGGACCAGGATGATAAGGGTCTTATATAGAGTCAACTTTGTCGTTCGGGAGAGGGCTCTATTACTCAATTGCCTCCTGAGCCCAAAGAAACAGCGATTGGCAAGAGTGATTCTGCGTTTGATTTCGGAACTGATGTCGTTGTTCCAGGTCACTGCGGAGCCAAGGTAGACGAAGTCCTTAATTACCTCGAACTTATATCTGCCAATACAAACGTTCTGGCCAAGATGTCGGTGGTGAGCGTCCTTTTTTGAGGACAGCATATATTTAGATTTGCCCTCGTTTACCGCCAGACCAACTTTCGCCGCCTCGAACTCAATACTCGGAAACGCCTCATTGACATCTCGCTGTGATCTACCTATTATATCAATATCGTCGGCGTATGCAAGGAGTTGCGAGGATTTGAAATAGATTGTGCCTCTTGTATTGGCCAGTGATTTTTGCAATATCATTTCCAATATGATGTTGAAGAAATCACACGACGGCGCATCGCCGTGCCTAAATCCTTTTTTTACGTCAAAACTATCGGTAAGATGTTTACCGATTCGGATGGAGCGGCGAGCGTTCTCGAAAGTAATCTAGCATAGTCTGACCAGTTTAGTAGGTATGTCAAAGGTAGACATAGCGTTGTATAGCTCGTCTCTAATTACGCTGTCGTATGCGGCTTTGAAGTCGACAAATAGGTGGTGAGTGTCGACTTGAAATTCATTGCTTTTTTCCAGGATCTGCCGTAGTGTGAAGATTTGGTCGATGGTGGACTTTCCTGGCCTGAATCCGCACTGATAAGGACCTATCAGCTTATTTACTTTTCAGCTTATTGGCTTCAGGCGTTCACACAAAACGGCAGAGAAGATTTTGTAGGCGATGTTAAGAAGACTTATTCCTCTGTAGTTGGCGCAATCAGAAGGGTCTCCTTTCTTGTGGATCGGGCATACGATGCTGAGACTCCATTCCCCGGCCATGCTTTCCTCTGACCATATCTTACAGATGCGCTGGTACATGCTCCTAACCAGGTCATCCGCAGCTGCCTTGAAGAGCTCACCAGACAGTCCGTCTGCGCCAGCAGCTTTATTCGACTTGAGTTTCGAAATAGCAATCTTAACTTCGTCGAGGTCAGGGGGACGGAATTCTCTGCGGTCTTCGTCGATTAGAAATGGATCATTCTGCCTGACAGCGGTATATTGACTAACATCGCCGTTATACAGTCTGCAGAAGTGGTTTTTCCATGTTCTCAGCATCGACTGCGATTCTACTACTAGGTGTTCGTTCTAATCCCTGCAGCCTTCCGTTCTGGCTTTATATCCTTGGCATGTTCGCTTTATCTGTTGATAAAACTTTCAAACGTCACGCCTGCAGTAACACCTTTCCAAATCCTCAATCGCGTGCTTCTCGTGCTCTTTCTTCTTTCTCCTGAGCAGCTTATGCTCTTCCCTTCTTTTTAACTCGTAGAGCTCACGAGCTGCTGCTTTCATGCAGCGAGGCCTCATTTGCATCCTGCTTCGCTGTGTGAATCCTCCTGCACCCGTCATCGAACCAGGTGTTTCTTCGTGGTGGAGCCTTGAAACCCAAAACTTCGGATGCAGAGCTTTTCAGGGCTTGTTTGCAAAGACTCCACTGCTGTTCTATTGATAGCGTGGAGGATTGAGGTGTTGGTTGGAGAGCTTAAGGGAGACGCGATCGGTAAAAGCACGAGCGGTTTCTGGCGATAGTAACATTCCGACGTCATAACTTTGTATTCTTACTCTACTCCGCTGCGTTCATGATATCCGTAAGAGCATCCTGGCTACTACAAGTACAAGATAGTGGTCCGAGTCGATGTTAGCCCCTCGGAAAGTTCGAACATCAAGAATAGTGGAGGAGTGTCTGACGTCGATCGCGATGTGATCAATCTGGTTGGTAGTCGATTGATCAAAAGACTGTCAGGTGCCTTTGTGTATATCGAGGTGGCGGAAGCGCGTACTGGCTAGGAGATTTCGCCCCGTAGCAAGATCAATCAGCCTGTGTCCGTTATCGTAGGTGGTATCGTGTAGGCTATGTTTGCCGATGACTCGTTCAAAGATGCCTTCCTTACCCAGCATAGCATTGAAGTCTCCTGGTACAATTTTGATGTCACAGCTGGGACATTGGCCATACGTTCTGTCTAGGAGATCGTAGAACTCGTCTTTGGCGGAGTCATCCTTGTCTTCCCTGGGGGCGTGGACGCAGATCAGGCTGATGTTAAAAAATGTAGCCTTGATACGAATTGTTATGAGGCGTTCGCTCACATACCGAAAGCTTAGGACTTTTTGCCTTAGGCCGCCTCGAACAGCAAATCCGCATCCAAACAATCGTTGTCTTTTCTCCCTATAGCATTCGCCGTAGTAAATATCGCAGTTTTTCAATCGCTTTATATCCGATCCATTCCATTGCATTTCCTGGATGGCGGTTATGTCCGCTTTATAGCGGTCTTGGGCGTCCGCAAGTTGTTCGGCTCCACGTGGCCTGTTTAGGGCCTTACATTCCACGTACAAAGCCGAAGATCAATGTCCTTTTTTCGTTTTTTGCAAGGGTCGTCCACATTAATCCGATCCGTTATATCCGAGGCTTGTGGTTGTTTTGGAGTGTGTGGTTTTTTTACGGTTGAGGCTTACGGCTCAACCGACTAATCCTGTTTTTTGGCGCAGGAGGCTCGCCATTCGCCCTTCCCCGTCTGCAATTTCCATAGGAAATCTCCAGATGGCACCACGAGGAGGTGGGGATGGGACTAACTAACAGTGCCGCAAGATGTTCAACTGCGGTGGCTCTTCTCGCTTTTTAGCAGGCCAGCATCCGTCGGATAGATACTACCCCTACGAGGCCTTTGTTAGTCCTTTGCCATCTACATAGGAATTCTAAGCAGAGAGAAAAAGAGGTGCCAAATTTAAAATCAGCATGCTACTAGACAACCGGAAAGAACCGTAATATCTGTCTTGTTGCAATCGAGCCTAAGGCCCAGTTTGCAAGAGTTTGCAGCCACAAATTTACAAATTTACCATGTTGTCTTTTCTTGTGGTACAATATGAGTAGATCTATTATAAGTCGTAGTGCCCTACCTGTGCTATTTGTGGCATCAGCCATCACCATACGTAGAAAACAAGTCAGCGTTTTGCGCTCCAATAAAAAACCGAATTTTGAGTCAACAAAAGAAAATATTTTTATTAAAAACCAAAATGTAGCTAAAAAGCACACTCTCATAAAAAAGAGTAGCGAAAACCCCGTAGCGATGTATAATGGCAAAAAAAAAAAAAAAAGACAAAATCAGACGAAACCCCTAACTTTCTAGTTCTTATCCTTGGTAACGATATACTTGGGTATGTCAACAATGTGCATTGTGTTGTCCTTGGCCGATGTAATGATCTGCAAATACAACTCATTTACCATCTTAGTTGGTTTCAACGAAGCCTTTTCGTACTCACCTTGTCTCCCGCGATCTCTAACGCTAGAATCATCTTCCCGGATCCAGGAAAACGTCCAATCTGGCAACCTGTTGTGTTATCTAAAACATACACAAAACCATCGTAACATCCAACAAAGATGAACTTATCTTTGTACAGTTTCATAGAGACTGCACCATTGCCACAGCGAAATATTGCAACCAGTCCGCCAGTCTGCAATGAAAGAAGAAACGATTTCCCTTAGAAACCTGTATGATACGCCGGCCGCCTTCCGTTGATTGAGAAAATTACCGTGAAACTGTATTTGTGGATTTCATTGCGTTGCGTTCCACAAAACACGCAGCCCTCATGAAGGAGTATGCTGTATATGTGAATGTTTTCGGGGACATCTAACGACCTAAGCAGCAGCCCGGTCATGGCGTCACGGAAATTTATTTGATTGCCTTTCGATGAGACAATCAGTATTTTACGTGGTCCCTCCTTGGTAGCTTTGATGGCGATTATTGAGCTTCCCGTTGAACACAAAAGAGACTCGGTGAGATTGTTGCTCTAAAATCCAAAAATAAAAACGAAATCTTCAGTTGCAAAAAGATGAAAAAAGGACTTCCTGCAGATGCGGGGCATCGATCCCCGTACCTCTCACATGCTAAGCGAGCGCTCTACCATCTGAGCTACATCCCCGATACAATTCGATTGCAAACGAAGAATTTTACTTGGCGCTTAAGTGAAAGTAGATGACGATCGGTTGGTCAGCTACCTGTGTACACGACACGTGACTTCAATGTCAATTGCACTTACTTTCAATTGATTTTAAAGAGATTTGGTTGCAATTTAGATCGCAGGTAGACGAGGGGATGTAGCTCAGATGGTAGAGCGCTCGCTTAGCATGTGAGAGGTACGGGGATCGATGCCCCGCATCTCCAAATGTGCCTTTACAGGACTTCTTTTATGGGTGTTTTATGTAAAGCAGCGAATGTTTATTTTTTTTTGCAGACATCTTACAATTTCTTTCTAGGTAAATGGCTTAATAGGTCTGACAGACCTCAAGTGTCACATCTACTTTGCGACGTGCCGTAATCCCCTAGTAACTAGTATACGATTCTCTCATCTCGGCATCCATAAAGGTTCGTTAGGTCCGCTGTCCTGATCAATTAACTGTCAACCAAACACTCCTCTAGTTTATTAGATCATTAAGTTGTTGCAGATACCGTATGGACCAGAAAAATTTGAGAGACCGCCAGGTCTTTCGCCCATCATGTCTCCCTAAAGCTCTCTCAAGATCAGATGCAAGCTGCGCAAACCTTAGAACATTAATGGATACGGTATAAGTTTTCCAGCCGTCATCTAGAAGAAACCCTTTGAAGACGAGTGCAGAAAGGCTCATGTTGCATGGATGGACGAGAGTCACTCGTGAGCTCTGCGAACGGAAAAGAAGGAAGGAACACGCGCTTTCCAAAGGAAAAAAGAATGAGCACGAAAAGCGCGAGGTCGAGTAGTTGGGGAGATGTTACCGCAGGAATGACCCTCGAAAGTTTTACCAAAAAATAAAACGAACATACCAAGGGTATAAAGTCAGACCGGAAGCCTGCCCGGGTGAAAGCGGACATCTAGTAGTTGAATCACAACCTTCTTAACATCGGCTACAAGATCTTCTCTGCCGTGCTCGGTGAACGGCAGAAAGCATTCGTGAGCAATATAATAGGTTCCGATCAACATGTTTTCAGGCCAGAAAATTCCACGATACACCAGATGTGTGAATGCGGCAGATCCTGGAGGAGAAGACGCCGATACGTCGAATTTACGGACACATATGACAGTGTTTAAAAGGATGAGCTCTACAAAGCCATGTCGCGCTTTGACATCTCTGCGAATCATCTTTTGCAAGATGACAATGGAGAATTCTCGCTGCTCCATCAGGGTCGGCATCGAATTAACCGAGATTTTTGATGCCAAACAGGCAGAGCGACGCATTGTTATGTGGCTTCTCCAACATCTTTGAGGTGGTCAAAGATTTCGTCTACCTTGGCCCACTAGTGACAAGCGTCAACAACACCTGAAGTAAGCCCGCTGTTTCATTGGGCTCAGGAGACTATTGAGAAGTAGAGTTCTCTCTCGAAAGTTCATCGTGACCCTCTACAAGACCTGAATCATTTCGATCCTCATTTATGGCGCAGAGGCTTTGACCCTATCAAAAATGGATGAGGAGGCACTTGGATGCAGCGAGAAGAAGCATGTGTGTAATCTTCGATTTTAAGGCTGCATACGACAGCATTCATCGCAAAAAATTGTTTGATGCGATGGCCGAATTCGGGATCCCAGGAAAACTGGAGCTTGAGCAGAGAGTACGACAGTCAGGCGTCAACAGGAAAGGCACTATCTTCTAAAAGTCTGTCCATCTGCAAGGATACGTGGATAATATTGACATCATCGCGCGGTCTCAGCGTGACGTTGTAGAAGTTATTACGGCAATTGAAGAACATGCGAAATGAGTTGGTCTTAAAGTCAACGAGGATAAGACAAAGTACATACATGCTGTCAAGCAAAAACCGATCCGCTCACCACCTGGGACAAAATATAGCGATTGACAGCTGTTATTTAGAGGGGGTTAAGGAGTTTGTCTACCTCGGGCAAACGTAATCTCCACAAACGACACCACAGTGGAGATCCGGTATAGAATCGCCCTTCGGCAGCCGCTGCTATTTCGGTTCGTCTAAACAAATTGGGTCAACATTTCTCACTCGAAGAACCAAACTCATGCATTACAAAACGCTTATACTGCCAGGCTTGCTTTACGGAGCCGAAAGCTGAACAATAAGCAGGATGGCGGAGCTGCATTTAAGGTGGCGCACGCAAGTGAAAAGAGACCTCAACCAACTGGGCCTGCGGTAATGGAAACAGCTGGTCAGAGATCGTACCGGTTGGAGAGGCATGTCGGTTGAAGCCCAGGCTTACCACGGGCTGTAGCGCTACAATTGGTAAATGCGAGTCCTATTTCCAAGCCCACCTGAGTTTCTTTTCAAAATAAAATGCGGAAAGAAGTGGCATACAAAAACAGAAACAGTGCCGCTTTGTTATAGTCCAGAAAGCCGTAGCAGGAAAAATAAAATCCACATTTTCGCACTCAAATATATGAAACTGTAGGCAGACATACAGATATAGAACTTGTTTCAGATTCTGAGAAGTACAGAATGGTACATTATAAGACAGACCATCTCAAAGATGACCTCTCTTCGGGTCCTGACGGTCCGTCAGTCATATTGTTAAAGAAATGTATCAATTCTCTATGTAGTCTCCTTTCTACACTTTTTCACCTTTCGCCAAGCTACGAGTACCTTCCATGGGTAGGTAGATAGGTAATTCGTGGCCTTCACGAGGGGGAGTACACACCTAGGCCAGATAGGCCCTTTATGTTGCTACGAGGGAGACGACACTCTATTCATGGGACCATTTCTCGATTCTTACAAAATTAAGAAGATCAGTTATCCTTACCCGTTGAACGTCAGTTAGGTCGTTAAGAAAGTAGGATCCTAGGTATCGTTTCACAGCTCCTGCAGAAGTCATTCGAAATTTAGTTCTAGTCTTTGTGTATGACTGCCCATAAACAGTGACAGTGATGACACCTACGATTATGTTGATGTCCGTTCGTTTTAGGGAGATTAGTGCCAAGATTCGCTGTCGGTCAAGTCGTGGAGAGATTTGCCTTGGCCTTAGCTTAATGACTGCAAGTGGTGTACCAACGTATGCCATATTAGTTCGTTGCGTCGATCCTTGTCTGACGAGCATATTAGCTCTTTCACTTCCTGAAATGTCGCTGTGTCCTGGTGCCCAGGAGAGGTGAATGTTAAACTGTTCAGCCATCTCGTTAAGAGATAGCAGCAGTCAAGGCTTGCCTTGGAAGTGTAGGCATAAGACTCCAGCGATTTCAGGGCAGTCAGTGAAAATTCGAATATCTGTGACAGATATCACGTTCCACCTTAGCCAAGACAGGACTTCCTTTATTGCTAGCAGCTCTGATAGGATTAAGAGCTGACTTAGTTTTATTTATTCCGTTACCCATCCCGTCCTTGGTTTTTCACCCATCTGTGTAAAAGTTCACGCAGCCCCTGCGGAGTCGCGTTTGTCTCGACCAGATATTTTTAGGGCAATGATGCAAAGGTGCCTTAAGGAGGCGATTTTCCCTGAACCATAGAAACTCTAACATCTGGTGTTGCTACCCAAGGGAAATAATCACCTGGCGAACCTTCGGCGTACCTGCTAGATACAACAGGAAAGATCCCAGAACGAATCATATACGGCAGACTAATCGCCGTGGCGGAGGAAAGAGAAGCTTTGTCCGATCGCCAATATGGTTTCAGGTAATCGCACCCTACCGTCGATGCCATAAAAGTAGTAGTAGACACAGCAGTTGAAGCAATACGGGGGAAAAGATGGCAAGTAAATAGTAACACTGGACGCAGGATCACACTGCGGCAGATCCTGGCTTCATACGATAGAATAAATAGAGACGACCTTTACAACATCCCTGCCAAACTCGTCTGATTGTATAGGATGACATTGGAGAACTCTCGCTGCTGCATCAGGTTCGGAAACGACCTAGCCGATACCTTTTATGTCAAAAAAGATTTTATACAGGGCGACACGCTATCATGTGACTTTTTCAACATCGTCTTTGAAAGGATCGTGCAAAACTCACTGGTCAATACGAGGGCACCCTCTTTTTCAAGTCCGTACAACTGCTCGCATATGCCGATGACAGTGAGATGTGATTTTGGCCTTTACTAGCATTGAGACGGAAGCGGCTAAAATGCGACTGGCGGTAAATGAGGGCACAACGAAATATATGCTGTCGTCGAAAAAGGACACGAACCACCGGCGTCTTGGCCAGGGCGCACATATTGGCAGGTATAATTTCAAGGTAGTCAAGGACTTCACTTAACTAGGCTCCGCAGTGACAAGCAGCAATGACATCAGTGCCGAAATCAAACGCAGAATAACTCTTGCCAACCGCTGTTTCTTTGGGCTCGGGAGGCAATTGAGAAGCAGAGCCCTCTCTCGAAAAACCAAGGTGACCATATACAAAACCTTTATCATCCCGGTCCTGTTTTATGACGCAGAGACATGGACCTTATTGAAAGCGGATGAGGAGGCCCTTTGATAGTTTCGAGAGAAAAATACTGCGTACGATTTTCGGCCCGACCTGCATAAATGGGGAGTGGAAGAGAAGACTTAATAATGAACTGTACGGGCTGTACAGCGACATAAACGTAGCATGGCGTCTTCGGATCCAACGCCTAAGATGGCTAGGTCATGTTGAGCGCATGGAAAACACAGCTCCGGCCCGGACCGGTCACCCCGAGGGGCCACGCGGTCGTGGACGACCAAATTTAAGGTGGCACAACCAAGCGGAAGAGCACATTAACCAACTAGGCGTGCGGCACTGGAGACTGCTGGCGAAAGACCGTGCCAGCTGGAGAGGTATTTTTAAAGGAGGCCCAGTCTCACCATGAACTGTAGCGCCGAAAAAGAAGAAGAAGAATCACTTATGAAGAAGTTATTGAACTCAATAGTATTTACAAAAGACTTCAAATTTAGTTTTCCCATTCTTGTAGTAGCAATTTTCCAAATTACTATTAGTGGCAGAAATGTTAGGTACAATTAAATAGTCTTTTCATATCTCGATCAATTGTATTCATTTTTACTTCCTTTGTCTCAGCCCATTCCTTGCTACTCTTTGGCGGCCATTTTTCCTTTCTTCTACGAAAAATACAACAAAGCAAAAATGAATTTCTTTATACATAGTTTGCACTACAAGAACTGCAGACATCTTTCCCACTCTGCCAGCTTTAAGCTATGATGCATTGTCCCAAGAAATACCATATGCCGACGTCCACCAATGAGACTTGTATATAAGGATAACATGTACATAGGATCTCCCACCAACCAAAAGCCTGCCCACTTCCAGCTGCACTGAAACACAAAAGAAAATAAGCTTTCCAGCGACATGTGGAATCACATCGACTCTCATTGCAGTAAGAAAAAGGACCACCAACGCTGGGATTGCACCTGACTCTTTCGGCGCCAGAAATAAAACCAAAACCCTCCTCCAAGGAGATGTTGAATTCCTTCAAATGTACATTGCATCGATGTATGCAAGATATTTTCTCCTTGCAGTGGCATTCCCATCCAAAGACCGAATCTAACGCATGCGCTTCAAACGAGAACTTTCCCGAAAATAGAAGCAAGCTTTATTGTGCACTTTATTTATGTTTGTTTTACTCCTAGTCACAAGGACTAGTTTGTTTTTCATTAAAGGATTGGCGGCGCATCTTTGCAAAACGCCCCCGTCAGGGCGGAGAGCACGTATTGCAGTTGTGCACTGTCTCTCCGCATAGATAGAGACAGGAAACTCGCATCTTATTATTATCCAAGAATTCGTGATGTCCTTCCATTTGCATATCTAGGATGAGACATTTAAGTGTATGTGTGTCATGGTGTGAGGTGTAAGAAATATCTGGAAATAGGTACCGTGAATTACAATCACGTCTAGGCAATAATTTAAAATCGATTGTTATGACTGAAAGATATTGTAATGACGTGATGGTATGCCTTGGGCGTCGTTGCGCTGTCTTCTGCCAAATGAGTTTTTAAATTGGTTTTCGCTGTTAATTGCGTTTCAAAGATAACGGTAGCGAGAATTCTTTGTTTTTATGTAGTTATTGTGGAGAAAACCTCATAGTCTGTTGGATGAGTGATTGTTGCGGGAGTTTTGACTTCCGGCAGGACTGCAGTATTTGTTGGCTTTTTTGACTTTTGAGTAAATTTTGAAAACTTCTGAGGTGGTACTACGGTCCCTAGACGTGTTATTGATCACTAAGTAACAGCCTACGTACTTATATAAGACTAAGTCTGACTGTAATAAACGCTCAGCCAAAAGGCTTATGTATTCTACAATTTTAACTTTGGCCTGCAGAATCGCAAATCTTCGCGGATTGTAGAATTGATTCCACCGAAAGAACGGATTGATTCCAACTAAAGAGACATTTTTGAAAGATGATTCAGAAAAGTGGATTCTATCGCGGTTACGAGCTATCTTAAAGTAGCCACTACACGACTTCAATAGCCCAACGTTCATAAGAAGACCAGGCAGGACCAGAACCAAGTTACAGTCAACTAAATTGATCATATAGCGATTGACGTCTTAGACTGCTCTTGCATGTTAAATGTCCACACATACTGAACATCGGTTCTGATCATGTCGCTGCTAAGGCACGGGTGTGACGGGCACTGCGTAGGCGTGTGGGATCAATAAAATATAACGTCGCTGCAGTCATGAACGTAGAACAGAGCCATTAGAAAGGGTACAGCTGATGTGTTTAGCATCAAACCACTTCAAAATGGCTACGCGTATATGGGCTATGCTATATCGGTGGACAAGAGCGGAGCAGCGTAAGCTTTGCGAACAGAAAGAATGAACATGAGACAGAAGTTGATCAAAAAATATAGTAAAGCACGGGCATTCAATAGCAATTATTGCTGAAAATTTGGAAAGACCACTTCGGCAAGGTGTAGGTGTCATCATTTAAATATTCCCCGATGTTTTTTAAAAGATAAGTTGTTCGTTCAGAATCAATTTAACTAAGTGACCTTTTGCCATACTCAGATAGCTTTACAATTTCACCAATGTAAAACTTCTGTGGTTTATCGGCTGCCCGGCCGACGTATTTTTTACCAATCAGACAGAGACCGAAACAAATGGTAATCAGGCGCTACAAGTTCCGGGTCATACGGTGGATGCATCAGAATTTCTCAAACAAGTTTCGTGAATTTATTCCGAGACGTCAAAGATGTGTGAGGCCTGATGGAACATAACTCCTTTTCTGTTGGCCAATTCTGGTGAGTTTTTCCTGAATGCTACGTTCAAACGGTGGAGTTGTGTGTAGTAAGGGACCAAACTGACCGTTTTGCCAGGTTGTAGCATCTTATAATAAACAATATCCCTCCAATACTACTAAATATTCAGCATCATCTTGTTTGTCTTCGATCCAAGCTTTGAAGTAATTTGTGATGGGACACCTGCCTTTTACCATTTTTCATCACCCGTAATAATTCACTGCAAAAATGGATCGATTTCGTATTTTTTTTTTTATAATTCGCGCATAACTCTTATTATGTTTTGTCACACAAGCTGGACAGAGTGCAAATGGTTTGGGTCGTTGATGTTCGTTCACTGCTCTCCAGGAGTGTTTGTCCTAGATAGGATACGAGAGGAACTCGACTGAATTTTCACTTTGGTTGTAGTTCTCAGCAAAAACTGCACATACAGAGTGTGAGTCTATGGTCACTTCCCATTCACATAAGCTGTGTTGCACAATTTTTCCGTATAGGGATTGTATTTTTTGGCTATGGACAGACTTTGATCTACAGACCTTCCGTTCGACAGTCGGTGATGTTTACCCCTGCACCACTGCTACCCGTCGCCTTTTAGCAGCGTTTCACTGATGCTAATTCCGTAAATCAAATTTCTTTGCGTTAATTCTTGTGTCACCCAAACATCGAACTTCTTTGAGTAACCTGCTCTTTTTAGATGATTTTTTGATGACAAAAATGCCACTTTGAAATCGAAACTTTCGGAATGGAGATGGACATACCATTCCTAGGCCCGGTTTCCACTCATAGTATTCTCACCACAAGACGAATAACAAAATTGTATGGAGAAAAAAATGTAATCTGAAACGTCGTCATCAACACTATCTGGTGGCAAAAATACTTTTTAACTTGAACCATCATTTTATAAAAAGATGAAGAATTAGTTGACAATGAAAATGGGATTGTTGTTACTGCTTTGGCTAATTTTCGGCCTTTTGTTTTAATGCAACGAGGAGTTCGTCATTGTCCTGCATCGGCCAACTAGAAAAGTGATAGTCTGTGATATTCCCGGTATTAGCAGAGGTTTGTTGTGTCAATTTTGTGCTATCCCTGCCATTTAATCGTTGCTCTGTTAAACTTAGTACAAGAAAAAGCCTATTCTGTATCTAAAATCATAAACAGCGAAAAGAATTCACTGTTAGTAAGTCCTCTCCCCACCTCCTCGCGGTGCCATCTGGAGATTTCCTATGGAAATTGCAGACGGGAAAGGGCGAATGGCGAGCCTCCTGCACAGAAAAACCGGATTAGTCGGTTGGGCTACGGCCTAGTAAGCCGTAATCGTAAAAAAAACCACACACTCCGAAACAACCACAAGTCTCGGATATAACTGACCGCATTAATGTTGACGACCCTTGCAAAAAAAAAAAACGAAAAAAGGACAATAATCTTTGGCTCTGTACGTGGAATGTTAGGTTCCTAAACAGGCCACGTGCAGCCGAACAACTTGCGGACGCCCTAGACCGCTATAAAGCTGACATAACCGCCATCCAGGAAATGCGATGAATTGGACCGGGTATAAAGCGGATGAAAAACTGTGATTTTTACTACGGCAACTGCTATAGGGAGAAAAGACAACGATTGTTCGGATGCGGATTTGCTGTTCGAGGTGGACTAAGGCAAAAAGTCCTAAGCTTTCGGCATGTGAGTGAACGCCTCATAACGATCCGTATCAAGGCTAAATTATTTAACCGCAGCCTGATCTGCATCCACGCCTCCACGGAAGACAAGGATGACTCCGCCAAGGAAGAGTTCTACGATCTCCTAGACAGAACGTATGCCCAATGTCCCAGCTATGACATCAAAATTGTACTAGGAGGCTTCAATGCTAAGCTGGGTAAGCAAAGCATCTTTGAACGAGTCATCGGCAAACATAGAATACACGACACCTCATCCGATAACGGACACAGGCTGATTGATCTTGCTACGGGGCGAAATCTCCTTCTAGCCAGTACGCGCTTCCCGCACCTTGATATACAAAAAGGCACCTGGCGCTATTTTGATCAATCGCCCACCAACCAGATTAATCACACCGCGATCGACGTCAGACATTCCTCCACGATTCTTGATGTTCGAACTTTCCGAGCGACTGACATCGACTCGGACCACTATCTTGTAGTAGCCAAGATGCGCCTACGGATATCACGAACGCAGCGGAGTAGAGTAAGAATACAAAGTTATGACGTCGGAAAGCTACTATCGCCAGAAACCGCTCGTGCTTTTACCGATTGCGCCTCCCTTAAGCTCTCCAATACACCTCAAAACTCCACGCTATCAATAGAACAGCAGTAAAACCTTTGCAACCAAGCCCTGAAGAGCTCTGTATCCGAAGCTATGGACTTCAAGGCACCACCGCGAAGAAACACCTGGTTCGATAGCGAGTGCAGGAGGATTCACACAGCGAAGCAGGATGAATATAAAGCCACGCTGCATAAAAGAACAAGAGCAGCATAAGCTTCTCAGAAGAAAGAAGAAAGAGCACGAGAAGCGCGCGATTAAGGATTTGGAGAGGTGTTACTGCAGGCGTGACGTTCGAAAGTTTTATCAACAGATAAAGCGAACATGACAAGGTTACAAAGCCAAAACGGTAGCCTGCAGGGATGAGAACGGACACTTAGTAGTAGAATCGCAGTCGATGCTGAGAATATGGAAGAACCACTTCTGCAGACTGTACAACGACGATGTTGGTCATTATACCGCTGTCAGGCAGAATGATCCATTTCTAATCGACGAAGACCGCAGAGAATTCCGTCCCCCTGACCTCTACCAAGTTAACCAATGAATTTCAAGTCGACACTCACCACCTATTTGTCGACTTCAAAGCCGCATACGACAGCGTAATTAGAGACGAGCTTATACAACGCTATGCCTACCTTTGACATACCTGCTAAACTCGTCAGACTATGCAGGATTACTTTGGAGAATGCTCGCTGCTCCATCCGAATCGGTGAACACCTTACCGATAGTTTTGATGTCAAAAAAGGATTTAGGTAGGGCGATGCGCTGTCGTGTGATTTCTTCAACATCATATTAGAAATGATTGTGCAAAAATCACTGGCCAATACAAGAGGCACAATCTATTTCAAATCCTCGCAACTCCTTTTATACGCCGGCGATATTGACATAATAGGTAGATCACAGTGAGATGTCAATGAGGCGTTTGCGAGTTTTGAGATGGAGGCGGCGAAAATTGGTTTGGCAGTAAACGAGGGCAAAACTAAATATATATTGTCATCAAAAAAGGACGCTCACCACCGACGTCTTGGCCAGAACGTTTGTATTGGCAGATATTAGTTCGAGGTAGTTAAGGACTTCGTCTACCGTGGCTCCGCAGTAACCTGGAACAACGACATCAGTTCCGAAATCAAACGCAAAATTACTCTTGCCAATCGCCGTTTCTTTGGGCTCAGGAGGCCTCTCCCCAACGACAAAGTTGACTCTATATTAGACCATTATCATCCCGGTCCTGCTATACGGCGCAGAAGCATGTACACTATCAAAAGCGGATGAGGAGGCCCTTGGTCGGTTCGAGAGAAAGATTTTGCGCGTGATTTTCGGGCCTATAAACGCAGACGGAGGATGGAGGAAAAGATTAAACCACGAACTTTACGAGTTGTACAGCGACATGAGTCTAGTCAGGCGTCTACGGATTCAACGCCTAAGATGGCTGTGGCGAATGGACACCACAGCTCCGGCCCGGAGAGTCTTTGAATCCAACCCCGAGGGACGAAGAAGCAGAGGACGGCCGCACTTAAGATGGCACACAAAGGTGGAAGGGGACCTCAGCCAACTGAGTGTGCGGCATGTTGGTTGAGGCCCAGGTTCACCTCGAACTGTAGCGCCCGTTAAGAAGAATAAGAAATTGCTGGATTGATCTCAAGCATTGTAGGTTTCAGCAGGACGAAGCAACCATTCCCACAGCTTAGATAGTGGTGGAGATATTGCGAAGAGATGTTTATTTGACTGATATCATTTTTCCAACTTACTGTGAATTTCACGCCTTTCAATAAGCGTTTAGTAAAAGTAGAGCCCAATTCCATTTCCCACTTTGTATTGGGTCATATAAAAGTTTTCGGATTTTGGTCACTAGATGGTGTTGATGTCTATATATTGGGTAACTCTAATCCGATTCTGTCAAATGAACGCGCGTTTAAAAGGTGACATTTCAAACTATGTACATTTATTGTCTATACACAGTCTGATAATTGTAAAAAAAAAGTAAAAAGTTATATTGGAAAAAATACGATATGCTGCAAAAACGTGTCGAAAAATTTGTGAAGTGTATGGTAAGATTGTTGCAAGTGAACACCGGAAATGTCGGTATCAAAGACGCACCCCACTCTGGTCTATCAATCACTGAAAAATCTAAGGAAATTTCGCAGCTATTGATGTAGGAGTGGCACGCAGGCTGTCAGGAGATATTGGTCATAACATTTTGTATCATCTAAAACGAGCAGACTACTCAAACAAGCTCGATGCTTGGATGCTACATGAATTAATGCAAACAAATTTGATTGTCTGCATTAGATAAGAAAATATCAAACGATCATGGTCAAAGGTAGGTGACACTCCACAAAGGACTTCAAAGCTTATGTTGACGACAAACAAGCTGATGCTGAGCGTTTGGTGGTATTATGAGCTGCTACAACCTGGTGAAACATTTAATTCAGCCCTCTGTTGTGCTTGGTTCTGTAAGATAACGATATAGAATTGCCATTGCACTAATCATGTCAGGCACAAGTTAACTGAGACGAGCAAAACATTGTCTCTGTGATTACTCCTAATATCATGTTCGAAAAGATCGTGAGACTCATTGGCCAACTTAAGGAGGATAAAATTGTTCAAATCCGAATGATTGGCTGCAAAGATGACATTGTTATTGGCAAACGAAGGGAGCAATGAAACAAAACCGGCCATAGAGCTGAAGAGGCAAGTGAGAAATTCAAAAGCCACTTACAAAACCTTGGTCGTTCCACTTTACTTGTATCGCCGGAGGGTGGAGGATAAGAGTCAACCACGAGTTAAACCACGTCTAAAACAGTTCGAACAAATAAGAACTTAGATAACCATCGAAAGTCTTCTGGTTAGTATTAGGACTGACGTCCGTCAATAGCCCAACTTGCTTTAATGGTTAGAATATCGCATGGAAACAGCGGGCAGCTACAAACGAAAGCAACCACATGGGACAAATCGATTAATAGAAACAATTACAAAACTTTTTTGCATCCGCTTCCCTTAATATTCAATAAAGATACGCAATAGTCTGCAATTGATACTGAAAACGAAGGTCAAAGGCTAATAGTCGATTAGTGCATCATAATGCTCTTGGAGTTCACGCACATTGCGTAAATCATGCCGTAATAAAAAGCCCTACAAGTACGGCGCCAACGTTTTCACTTTTAACTTAGTAATTATCAAAGACTTTACGTGAAGCAAAAAAGAAGTTTGATACGCAACTCAGTTTCGCATTATAAAAGTGCAGGTGCATGACGACAAGATCTTCAGTATTATTTCTCCTGCGCCATGAGGCTTCCAGTGTTGCAACTAATTATTCAAGTACTCGACAGTCTTTATCTCAAAATCTCGGATTTTAGTACAATTATTCTCTTTTAGATATATTTAGTTTCGTTGCAAGGGAAGGATTGGCTTGCAAATGGTTTGGGACTATTTTCGCCGCCAGCAGTAGCACCTTTGCCTGCTCCAGCTCCAGTTGCATATCCTCCAGCACCACTCTTTCCTTCACCTGTATACGTCCTGGCACCGGCTTACGCTCCAGCTCCTTTTCCTTGCTGTGCACCTGCTTATCCATTTGCACCGCCACCATATCCAGCTCCGCCGCCATATCCAGCACCGTATCCCCCGCTAGTAGGATATCCTCCTCCCTTTGGACTGGCCTCAGCCCTTTTGAACCTGATTTTAGCTAAGAAAGGAAAATATTTGCCCCCTCCTCCGTTCCCATATCCACCGCCACCTCCACCTCCACCCCCACCACCGCCACCATATCGATATCCACCAGAGGTAAGGTCTTAATGTAAAGGTGTTTCATAAGCCCTAGCTTGTTTTCCCCCGACAGAATCATGTGCTCAACGTTCACATAACGAAGGAGACGACAGCAGACGACCATGGCAATCATCACTCGCATCATCAGCGCAACAATAACCAGAAATGGAACTAGTGTATCTACACCAACTCGAGTAAACATTCATGAAATCCTTTTACAATAAATAAGTTCAGTGCTTACATTGGCCCTTTTAAATACAAAGTGTATTGGATTTGCAAAAGATGGATCTTGTGTTTCGGCTTAAAAATTTAGATTTCATCAAACGTTTTCAGAATTCTTATAGTTGGAAGATAAAGGGTTGACCAAATAAGGCGCAGGAAAGTAAACGCGAATTAAGGCTACAGATATTTATTTCTGAATCAAGTTAAGTATTACGGCTTATCGAGTTGTCATACGGCTTCTTAGAAGCTCTGGGGTCGGCGGGTCCATTCGTGCTTCTGCAAAGCGTCTGCAGTGGCATATGGCATGCTCCGCGTTTTCTTCTTCCTCTGGACATTCTGGGCGGAAGGGCGAGCTAACGTGTCCAAATCTATGGAGATATTTTCGACAGCCCCCGTGACCTGACAGGGATTGCGTAAGGTGGTGATTGTAATCTCCGTGTGTTCTTTTTCCCCAAACCTCGATCGTAGGGATCAGCTTATAGGTCCATCGGCCTTTTGTCGTCTTGTCCCACCTGGCTTGCCATAATGCCATGAATGTTGTGCTTTCTTCGGCCTTTATTCTCCGGAAAACACTGATCTGTTGATGGTCTGTGGTTCCCCTAAGGTAAACCCTGTTCATCTCCTTGGCGAGGATGTCGATGGGGACCATACCCACTATGGTCCTGCTGCTCCATCCGATATTGTCCGGAAACCGCATATTGTTTATTGCGCAGAGCCTGTATGCAGACGAGAGCTTTTTTCTCGTCGCCTTTGTTGTAAGGGCTCCCGCCCAAACTGGCGCGGCGCCACGTATTGGAGTTTTGAGCTTACCACTATGGAAAGCTATTCGGCATGGGCTTTAAAATTAATTTGATTGTCGTGCATTACCCCCGCTTTAGATTTGATTGGCTGGCTCCCAAACCGGAAGTTTGCGTATTTCAGTCTTTCGGCTGGTTATTAAGACAGCTTTGGCTTCGGCTAATTTAAGTTTAGCAGATTCCAGCCAATTTTTAATCTTGACGCTTCATTTGTGGTAGACACCATCTCGTCAGTGTGGTACCTGAACTATGGCGATGTCGTCAGTGAAACCGATAATCTTAACTCCCTGTGGCAGCTTTAATCGCAGAGTTCCGTCATATATTATGTTCCACAGAAGAGGTCCAAGTACTGAGCCCTGAGGGACTCCCGCAGAGACATTGTAGTACTTAAGGCCATCGTCCGTTTGATACCTCAGCTTCCTGTTAGTGAAGTAGCTAAGGATTATCTTCAAAAGGTAATGTGGTGCGTCCATTGTGGTCAGAGACCTCCTGATACAAAACCAATTTGCTGAGTTAAAGGCATTTTTAACTTTTTCTTTCTGTCTCCTCGCTATCTTTCCTCCGGTATTGCTTCAGCTGCTGTGTCTACTACCACTTTTATGTCATCGACGGAGCCTATCGTCCTCTTCACAGACGCCTTATGTTATTAGGTGCATAACATTCTCGCAGTTTATTAATAGATGGCTCCAGCAGTAAGTGCTGGTCGATTTTAACATATCCAAAACGTCATGAATCAAACTCGTGTCTGAACTCAGACACATGGTAAGAAAACCGTTTTGAAACATCAGTGATTTTGCCTTGGCGTCATATGCTTTTAGTTGTGCTCCAAAAAATTAGATGCTACTCTTAGTAAAACAGCGTGTCGTAATTTGTTCTGTCGCTTACAAAGACGGTTATTTTGATATTAACGACCGTCCGCGTGAAGGAAGGCTAAAATTCTTACAAAACGCTGGCTTGGGGGCATTGCTGGATGAGCAATGCTTGTTGCAGCATTAGAAACTACCCGAAATTTCCAAGGGATTTGCTGTGGTGGGAATGATTCAAAATCAAGGAACTTGGGTTCCTTATGATTTGAAGCCAAGGGACGTTGAGCGTCGTTTTCTTACTTGTGAACAGCTGCTGCAACAGTAAAAAAGGAAGTGTTTTCTTCGTCGGATCGTGATGGCTGACGGATTCATTACAGTAACCCAAGGAAATGAACGCCATGAGGACTGCCCGGTCATGCTTCTACGGCTCGGCCGAATATTCACGCTGCCAATGTTATGCTGTGTATTTGGTGGGACTAGGTTGGTGTAACATATCTATTATGAACTATTGAAATCCAACGAAAACATTACGGGGGAACGGTGTCGACTTTGAATGATGTGATTGAGCCGAGCTCTACGCAAAAAACGGCCACAATACGAGCAGAGGTACGAAAAGTTGCACGGCCTCACATGGCCAAACTCGTTAAAACCTACCTGGAAACACTCAAATGGGAAGTCCTATCCCACTCGCCATATTCTCCAGATATTGCACCGTCCGACATAAAAAAAAACGGCTTGATTCGTGGATCAGAAAAACTAGCTAAAAAAATGTGCACTCAGTTGTTATCCGAATGCACCATTTTGTTTTTTGGTTGGAGGCTTCTGCTATCTGGTGGCACTCAGATGCAAATCGCCGTTTTCCGGAGAAAAAAAAAGAAGCTTCAGTGAAGTAGAGCTAAGAGATTCAACGTGGTGTAGGCCACAAGGTTGCGTCACGGCGCGCGAGAAAACATGCAACATGCAGCACAGGTAGATGTCTCACTGATGCCAAGCACGCAGAGATGCTTGGCAAAAGTGTAATGACGACCGCAAGTCTTCTGCGGTCAATTTTCCTTAAGGATAAGAAGAATGCTGCGGATTTCTTGCAGAGATCAGGGTGAATGCGCTTAGTTGTTCTGGATATTTCCTCCATCTACGACTGTGTCCATTTTAATTCCCGATGTAGAACTTGACCTTGGTCCTACTCTCCACTGATCCCATTCTATCGAGTTCATCAGAGATGTCAATTCCTGGGAACTCAGAGTGTCCTGGGACCGTTACAAGCTATAGTGAATTCAGTCTTCCTACTTTGTTAAAAAAGGTTAGGAGTTCATACACTAATATGGAGCTGGTTAAAGGGTTGGACACAGTACGCACATGTTTCTCCCTCCCACCTGTGCTTCACAGCATAGTGCATGGCTATTAGGTTTGCACATATCTCTAATTGAAAGACAGACGCATATTTTTCTGACGAAAAGTGCAGTTTTCATGGTTCAAAGAAAACCCCAGCGCCGGACTCCCGCCCAGCCCTGGCGCCATCTGTTAAAATACGAAGAGATTATTTTCCAGTTTAAGTATATGACCAGAGCCAGTTCTAACGCCATGGACACTCGAGTGAAAATAACAGCCTCCATACAACTGAGACAAACCGTTCTTTGTGTTAAGCAACACACAGCAAGTGTGTCATTCGACACACTTTAAGATTAAGTGTGTCACTTAACATGTTTGATCTTTGAAATTGACAAATTTATTCGTGTTAAAACTATAACACGCTCTATTGCGTGTCATGAATAAAAACTTTAATGACACCTTACTGAACTCTCAACCCAGTGATCCGAGTTAAAATCTCAATGTCCGCAGCCACCAAACAGCAAAGACACTCAACTATTTCTTTCCCATTTGTCCTTCCAGCCGGATAGCATGATCATCATGATGTTGCTTCACAATAAAAAGAAACAATCAAGCAAAGAACAATGTTTCGGGCATGAAAACACACCTTTTGGTGTGTTGCAGTAACACACTTACCATTTGCAGTGAGGTAACGACGCGTGAGGGCGCCGTGGCGCAGTGGTTAGTGTGTTGGACTCTGGTGCACGATGAGCGAGTTCGGATCCCGATAACACGAACGCCATCGAATGTTTATTTCACGACGTTCCTCCTCGGCGGGGTACTGGCAAAACCCTCCATAGTAAACTTGCCATGAAAAACTTCTCGACCCACGCCGTTCGGAATCGGCATTAAACTGTAGGTCCCTTTCACCTGTGTGAAAAATAAATCACACACAATATGGGTGATTGAGAGAAGCTTGGCGCTGGTCCTCCATGGGCTGTAACGCCACCAAAGAAGAAACGACGGGTTTGCATGTCAGCCTGTTCCAACAGACAACCGATACATATGAGATTATCGGTCTTATCATTGCCGTGTAGATCCCGAGAACCTTTATCGGCAATAATTTTCACGTTTTGCCAAAGGCACCTTTATATTGCCAAAGAGCTGACAGCGCTTTGGTGGTTTTTGATTCAACATATTTTGACAAAAGAAGCTTGCTATCTAATATGACCTCCAGGTACTTCCTTGGATATTTGGCTGATGCTGATAATATGTCGGGCTAAATCCTATTGATTTTGGTTTAATCTGACCAAATGACTAGTCATTCACCGTCCAATTCTTATGTTCTAGCTGCCTACTTACATTAGTGGGGATCATTGTTGCAATGCTTTAGGTGTACTGACGCCATAACGCGATGCGGTGTTTTAGGTCGACATTCTGCGCATAAACAGCGTCCGAAAAGTAAGGTGACATAGTGTTTACTTTGAAAAATCTTTACTTATTCTCCCAAATCAAGTTCATCGTCTTTAGAGTAATCCCCCCCTGATATAGCTGTTAAAATCGATTTCCGGGATGGCCTTCAACTCTCTCTCTTCGATGCGGCATGTATCTCCTCCACCGACTTAAAACCATGTCCCCGAAAACGCACGATGTCAAATCAGGTGAAAACGATGGCTATGGAGTTGGACGGTTATTGGTCGAGTTTTTGTCGAAATGATCACGAAGATGCAATGTGAGACGGTGCATTATCGTGGTACTAAGAGTTGTCTCGCCGTGTTTTCGATACCAATCGTGAGGCCCAAAACATACTCTAAAAGGGTATGGACTGATTCTATTGAAATGCCAACAATATCTCCAAGATCTTTAATCTTGTTTGCAAGCACCAAATCTTTGATTTTTTGGAACGCTCTTCGTCTTCGACACGTTCTCGTCTTTCTTCCAACTCTTTATACTACTTGTTAACATTTTTTTTTTATCACCAAAGGCCTTAAGGGGGAGAAGGGAGCGAGCAAGCAGAGCAAAAAAGTTGATCGCGTTTAACTTGGCAAACGCCAGCTTCGATGTCCCTGTTCAATCCAAGTTGACACACAGCCTTCGCGTGGCCTCCCCTGAATAGCTATACTGGCACCCGCCAGGTAGTGAACCACTGTGTGCAGCGACCCGATCCCTTGTTCCTGGGGAAAGAGGAACCTGATCCTCCAGGTTGGGGGATGAGCTTAGGGTTAACATCCCTATCGCATAAAACAAACACTTGTTCAGAGACAACTAACGGATTACATGTTGACGACCCCCGCAAAGGAAACTAATTCCGGATCTGCACCTGGAACGTTAGGTCCCTCAACAGACCAGGTGCGGCCGGGCAACTGGTCAACTCTTTGGACTGCTATAAGGCAGACATTACCGCGCTCCAAGAAGTGCGATGGGATGGACCAGGCAAAAAGCGGATGAAAAACTGTGATATCTACTACGGAAACTGCTACAGAGAAAATAAACAACGGTAGTGTTAAGCTTCCAGTATGTATGGGAACGCCTCATAACTATCCGCATCAAGGGCAATCTCGGCAATATAGGCTTATTATGTGTCCACGCCCCCACAGAGGAGAAAGATGACCGACATAAAGACGACTTCTATGATCTCCTCAGCAGAACATACATATGCCCAATGTTCCAGCTGTGACACTAAAATCGTTCTAGGAGATTTCAATGCGAAGCAGGTTAAGGAAGCTATCGAACGAATCAGTAGAAAGCGCACCTCAACAACGATAAGGGGACCTGGCGGTCTTCCGATCAATCGACAACCAATCACATTGATCATATTGCGATCGACGGCAGACACTCCTCCAGCATCCTAGATGTCCGAACCTTTCGAAGAGCCAACATCGACTCGGATCATTACCTTGTTGCAGCCAAGGTACGAATGCGAATTTCTCGGAATCAACGGAGTCGAGTAAGAACACCAAAATTTAACGTCGGAAAGCTGTAATCGCAGGAAACCACCAGAACCTTCGCCGATCAAGTCCCCCTCAAGCTCTCTCAAGTCCCGATGCAATCTGCAGAAACCATAGAACAGCAATGGAGTCGTTGTCAGAACGCCATCAGAGAGGCCGCCTCAGATGCACTCGGTTTCGAGCCACCATCGTCGAGAAAACCCTGGTTTGATGATGAGTGCAGACAGGCCCATGTAGTGAAACAATGCATACATGACTACATTGCATCCACGGACGAGAGCTGCCCGCGAGCTCTATAAACAGAAAAGGAGTAAGGAGCATGCGCTTCTGAGAAGGACAAAAAGGAGCACGAGAAGCGTGAGATCGAGGAAATGGAGAGATGTTACTGAAAATTTTACCAAAAAGTAAAACGAACATGCCAAGGCTATAGAGCCAAAGCAGAAGCCTGCAGGGATGAGCACGGATAACTAGTGGTGGAGTCACAGTCGATGCTGAGATTGTGGAAGGACCACTTCTGCAGACTGTTTAACGGCGATGATAGTCAAAATGCCGCCGTCAGGCAGAGCGAACCATTCACAATGGACGTAGACGAAAGAGAATCCCGTCCACCCGACCTAGACGATGTTAAGATAGCGATATCGAAACTTAAGTCTTATAAAGCTGCTGGAGCAGACGGTTTCCCCGCGGAACTGTTTAAAGCAGCTGGCGATGAGCTGGTTAGGAACATGCACCAAGTCATCAGCAAGATATGATCGGAAGAATGCATGCCCGATGAATGGAATCTCAGTATCGTTTGCTTTCTGCCGTACTGTGTAAGCGCCTGAAACTGTTCGTGGACAATCTGATAGGTTCCTACCAGTGTCGTTTCAGGCCAGGAAAATCCACGATAAACCAAATATTTACACTACGGCAGATCTTGGACTAGACCCATGAATTCCAGGTCGACACGCACCATCTTTTTGTTGACTTTAAAGGCGCATATGACAGTGTTTATGGAGACGAGCTATACAGAGCCATGTCATGTTTTAACATTCCTGCCAAACTCGTCAGACTGTGCAGGATGACTATGGAGAACTCTCGCTGCTCCATTAAGGTCGGAGGTGAACTAACCGAGCCCTTTAATGTTAAAAAAGGTTTTAGACAGGGTGAAGCACTGTCATGTGATTTCTTAAACATTGAAAATAACGTGCGGGACTCTGCGGCCAATACAAGAGGTACGATCTAAGTCTACACAATAGCTTGCCTACGCAGATGACATTGACGTTATTGGACGGACAAAGCGAGACGTCAATGAGGTGTTCGCAAGCATTGAAGCAGAAGCGGCTAAAGTGGGGTAAATAGTAAATGGGGACAAGACCAAATATATGCTGTCATCAAAGAAAGACACACAACACCGACGTCTTGGTCAGTACATCACTTTACGCAGCTATATTTTTGAAGTAGTCAAGGACTTCGTCTACCTTGGCTCGATAGTGGCAAGCAGCAACGACACCTGCGCTGAGATAAAACGCAGAATAACTCTTGCCAACCGCTGCTTCTTTGGGTTCAAGAGGCAATTGGCAACTCTCAGGGGTGGTTTGTCCTAGGTAGGACGGGAGCCGACCAAATGTTGCCTTGGTTATAATTCACAGTAATTCGTTCATGCACTTTTGGTATTAATATTGCATACGCAGAGGATGAATTTCAGTTTCAAAATAGCGACCGTTGTCGCTTTGGCCAACGGGAAGTTTATTTATTCCGTCATTCTGGAAATCGGGGGGCTATGAACTCCTTGAAGGCAGTTTTGACGTCGTCCTGGTTCTCACGCAGAAGTGGTCGAAATGCTTGAACAAGTATGGTGAATGGGACAAGGTTGCGTAGCCCGGCTTGTTCAACTTCTAAAAGGTCAGCTGTGTGACGTGTGGCTTCGTTTAGAGGTCGCATTCTTTTTGTCTGTGGTAAATTTTTGCTATTTTGTCACTTAAATGAGAGTAAAGAGCCTAACAGTATTAAACCGCACGATCTTGGCGGTCGTTCCACATTGCTTGTTTGTGCAAATAACAAGTTCTGGTCCAAGCAATTATCGTTGGCTTGTCACCGCTTGGCTATTTAAGTTTTGGAAGATTTAGGGTAAAATTACTCCACCTGATACAAAATCGACACCAAACAATACATTTCTCTGGACACAATTGCGACTTGATACTGCTCTTTCATCAAATATATAGCTTGAAAATAATCAAAGTTGCCGCTTGTAGTTGTCTACAAGAAGCAACCGCATCAGCATGAAAATGTTGTAAAGGTACCCAACCAATTGGAAATACAAAAAAATAATAAACCAAAGATGACGCTTATATAGGATTGAAACTCCAGTAATTGTTGTCTACTTACCTTAATGTCATATGTAAAAATGTTTCCCCAGCGACTTCCGATAAAGGCTGTGCCCCACTCGATGTCAATTGACTGTAAAGGCTCTTGCAAGTTGAGAGATTGGATCTCCAGCCCAAAATTCTACAAATCCAAGACACAAAAGTGAAAAAGAAAAATGTGAAATCCAGAAAAAGTGATTACAACTAAATGAGATACTCAGTAAACAGCCATGCATAGACCTACCTCCACTAACGTCTTTTTCAGGTATCCATCCAACGATGTTGTGTACACAAACTTTTCCTTCGGGCAAACGAATATCTGCGTGATAGCCTCAGTGTGCTTCGAAAACTTTGATTCCAGCTCACGGGTTCGAATGTTAAATTTATAAATATTGCCATCCTCCGACGCGGCGACTATTGCCTCGCTTACGACAATGATCTGAGTAATTGGTAACTTCCATCCTTCGAAACTGCCATTCGGTACATCTGTATAATCGACTTGTGATATCTCAATTGCTTTCTCTGATTCTGGTTTTGGTGGTTCTGGCGGTGATTCACCCACCGATGTTGATGTTTCGATTTTCACTCCAGTACCACCTGACGTCGGTTTTTCAACATTCGGAGCTGACGAGCCTCTAGTGCTTGTCGGCTTCGACCTTTGGGATTGATTGCTGGATCTGGCAGAGCTCCTAGCATTTACAGACGGTTTATCCGTGCAATGTTTCTTCCGATTTCGCGACTTCTCTTCAACCGAAGGGGACACGGTTTTCCTCTTCTCCGCAGATATTGTTTTCCTTGGGACATCTGAAGAACCAACTGCATTGTTCGCTAAAGCAGAATTCAGAAGGATGAATTTCTCATTCTGTAACTTCATAGTGCATAGGTCAACTTCCATTTTATCTTTATGAAGTCTCAGTATCATCTCCTCGATGTACATTTTTCGCTTGTGCAGTTCCATTAGTTTGACATCGATCTCGCGAATGCTGTTTACAGCCTCGTCACCGATAGCATTCTGCGACGTTAACGTGCACAGATCGAGTGAACTCATTCCAAATGGCATCTGTTTTATTCCGACATCACTTAGCGTTGTCGGTATCTCGGTTTCTATGCATTTCTTCTCGCCCGGTGACTTCCATTGTCTCATGGGTGGGTGGTGACTGTTACTGTTCGCAGGCAAATCATCTAAATCGGATTCGGAATTCGATTGTTTGTTGCTGGTAGCCGGCTTGTCGCTATCAGCATCCGTTGCCATCACCCCTTGTGCTGAGTTCGCACTTTCCACGGTGGAGTTGCCGTCGTTCCTATTAACACCACTTGCGGCCGGTGGTGGTCGGGGTGATGGAACATCATCCACTTTACTACTCGTTTGATGTGCTTTCGCTGTGTTGGCGGTTTTGTTTGCCTGTTTCGGCTGCTCATCAGTGGGATTGTCATGATTACATGTAGAGTCTTTCGATTTCTTTGACGGGCTAATGGGATTAGAGTGTTTATTACTGTTTCCCAGCTTGCTGGCAGGATGAAGGTCCTTCCCTTTGCCCTTCTGTCGTTTCTCTTCCTTTTGCTGCTCAAAGAGATCTAGAATGGCGGTCATTAGGAACTCCAGTGCTTGCGCGTTGTCCGATGAGCTGAGATTGTGCTTGAGCTTGACTTTCTCCTTCGAATCGAGTGTATTGTTGCGGCGACTTGCACGACTCACGCACACGCCATAGATGTACATGAGAGAGCTCTTGATGCTTTTGGAGTATTTTTTCTTATATCTGCGTCGCTGTGATTCGGAGAGGTTGGGCAAGATAAGTTTTTCAAAATTCTCCACGACGTTTGCCTCGAGGATACCCTTTTTTCGCTTGCGCCGTTTATACGACGAACTCGTGCTGGATGAAGATGAGCTTGAATCCGAGTCACTGCCGGAACTCGAATTAGACGAACTGGATGAGGATGAATTGACGATCACTATCTCGTTGCTGTCTTTGCTTTTGGCACGCTTTCTTGGCGTGCTTTGTTTCTCTGCTTGGGATTTGGTCTCCTCGAGCATCTTCAGTCTGGTCATTAGGTCTGGAGATTTGGTTGAAGTTCCTTCTGTTGATTGGGATATTGCCGACGCGCTGTTCTTTTCCGAATCGTTGATTACCTTCATGTCATCTACAAGGACGATACCGAAGGCTTTTCGAATCTCATCCAATACTACGGCGGGAATGTTCATCGAATCCACAATCTCGTCCGGGACCAGGACGTTATTCTCACTATTCTCTGTGGGAGTAAAATTCATTGTCTTCAATTGTTTTCGGATCTCTTCGCGGAGCCGCTTTCGAGCTTGGATTTTAAGAGCGGCATCGTATTTGGTGCCAGAGTTGTTGATCACATTCTTGATTCCCACCTTGTCCATGTTGACCACTCTGTGGACGAGATTTTCGCTAAGTGAGCCGGAATCGTCTCCGTTGAAGGATTTCTTCCGACGTTGCACTAGATTTGGTCTTAGTGTCGGTCTTCCTCGGCCTGGGGTGGACGGGGTTGTGATGTCGATTTGGTTTAGGTCCTGAAGCTCACTCTTTATGAGTCGTGATATAGGAATAAGGGATATTGAGCGGAAACTGTTGTCGCGATTTACATTAAAACAGTTTGCTAGCTCTACATCAGAGTATGTTGGATCATCAACACCGGGTAATGGAAGCGGCTCTTGAGCAAGTGGCTCGAAATCGGATTGAGGCAGATCGATGGCGAAACCTGGCAATGGTTCTTGCTCTTCGCTTGAGCCGCAGGTTGGTTCTTCTTTCACGTCGACGGACGTGTTATCATAAGACTCGTTCAAAGTCTCTTTGGTTGGCGGTGTAAATTGGTCGTCAGTGGCCTTTTCTAGTTTGATAGAATTCACATTTGGGGGTTTTTCTACCCCTGAAGTTGTGGCTTTATCGGGTGAAACTTTATTTGTGGTCTCGCTGGGTTCTTGGCAGACTTTTTCTCCCACAGTGTTTGTGTCACAATTAGATGGCGTTTTATTCCTTTCGAATCGGGCATCGAATTGAAAATCTTCATCAAAATTATAGTCGTGGTATTCGTGCTCGTCGAACGAAGGGAGGTTGTCGAACCAGTATGGCTCGTTAGAAGGATTGCCTCTATCGTTTACAAAGTTGTCTGGGTGACTGTGGAAAGGATTTGACAAACTATTTCGATTCCATGTTAAATTGCCATAAAATGAGCCGTTCGAATTCCTGTCAGTTTTTCGATTGTTTCTTGGCCGTTGTTTCCAGCCTCGGTTATGCCGGTTAGAGATATAGTCAGTCTTGCGCTACGTGGTTTTTAAATTGTATGACATAAAGGACAAGTTCAGATGTAATGTGTTGAATACTTACGTTGTTTTCGTCTGGATGATAATTGCGATAATTTGTCGAGTTGTATATATTACCTCGATAGTGTCTGAAAAATGAAAACAAAGAAACAGTGAGTGAGAGGTCATTTCGTTAGACACCTAAGAGTAAGGTAGATTCCTGGACCTAACCTTAAAAAAGGGAAAAAAGCCAACATTGTCTGGAAAAGTGAATTGTTGTTTGAGTAGGATCCGGATAATTGAGGACCATCAACCCAGTATTTGTCATGGGGCCGTTTACTATACAATGTATATTTGTTATTATTTGAAAACCATGAAAAGCCTCTATATACAGGGTGCGCCGCGAGCAGTGTGCCAAAAAGCTAGAGCGTGTAGGTCTGGTCAAGACAAGAAAAAAATCGTACGCCCCCCCATTTAGCCGGGAGGGGCAATTTTCTAAAAAAGTTGGCTTAAATTGAAAAAAAAAAAATATTCAAAATCAACGGTTACATCCACAATGCCGTGATATACTTTCTTGTAAAGCTAGAAACCTCTTCTTTCATCATGTTTTTAAACCAAGCTGTTTTAAGGAATGGTTTTTGAGAAATTAATTTTCAAACTCAAAATTTTGAAAAAAAACTGGAAAAAAAAATTCGAACTAATTTTTTCTAAAATTTTATGTAATTAATTACTCATTTTTTTTTTCAATAATTCAATTCTCTTATTAGTTTTTAGTTAAAAACAGAAAACCGGATGCAAAAATGTCTTGTAGTTTTTGAGAAATTAAAGAAAAACCCAAACCACTTTTTTCTAAGAAAAACCGTTTTTTTTTTTTTTTTTTTTTTTTGGTTTTAACGCGGCTGGACTTGTAGGCATTGTAGCATTTACAGACGGTTTATCCGTGCAATGTTTCTTCCGATTTCGCGACTTCTCTTCAACCGAAGGGGACACGGTTTTCCTCTTCTCCGCAGATATTGTTTTCCTTGGGACATCTGAAGAACCAACTGCATTGTTCGCTAAAGCAGAATTCAGAAGGATGAATTTCTCATTCTGTAACTTCATAGTGCATAGGTCAACTTCCATTTTATCTTTATGAAGTCTCAGTATTATCTCCTCGATGTACATTTTTCGCTTGTGCAGTTCCATTAGTTTGACATCGATCTCGCGAATGCTGTTTACAGCCTCGTCACCGATAGCATTCTGCGACGTTAACGTGCACAGATCGAGTGAACTCATTCCAAATGGCATCTGTTTTATTCCGACATCACTTAGCGTTGTCGGTATCTCGGTTTCTATGCATTTCTTCTCGCCCGGTGACTTCCATTGTCTCATGGGTGGGTGGTGACTGTTACTGTTCGCAGGCAAATCATCTAAATCGGATTCGGAATTCGATTGTTTGTTGCTGGTAGCCGGCTTGTCGCTATCAGCATCCGTTGCCATCACCCCTTGTGCTGAGTTCGCACTTTCCACGGTGGAGTTGCCGTCGTTGCTATTAACACCACTTCTAAAATTTTATGTAATTAATTACTCATTTTTTTTTTTTTTTTTCAATAATTCAATTCTCTTATTAGTTTTTAGTTAAAAACAGAAAACCGGATGCAAAAATGTCTTGTAGTTTTTGAGAAATTAAAGAAAAACCCAAACCACTTTGTTCTAAGAAAAACCGTTTTTTTTTTTTTTTTTTTTTTTTGGTTTTAACGCGGCTGGACTTGTAGGCAAATTAATGTATGAAACATTGACCTCTTTTTTATTATTTTTAAATAATTCGGAGTTTTATGAGGATACAATAAAGTGACACAGTATTGGATTAGCCCTGGTTAAACCTTTCTTTTCATTGATAACGCCTGAAAACTGACCTGGCAATTTCGTCTGGGTCCGCCCGCCGCCGATGGGTTTTACCCGCTAGGACCTTAAGACAATAAAACCGCAATTTTTCTTTATTGAAAAACAAAATATTTGCAACCCAAATGTAAATAAAAGGCATCGCATTTTTAATAAGAAAACATTTCCAAATTGGATGTTAAGTCATCAACACATTACGATGTCAAACTTATACTCTCGAGAAGAATTAACGGACATGCACTTCTGCTACGGTTTAGCTGATGGTCGAGATCGTGGAGCCGAAAGACTCTACGCTGAAAGATATCCCAATCGGAGGTGTCTCAGTCGTAGCATGTTCTCAAGAATCCATCGACGTCTGCGAGAGCACGGAGTGCTAGAGCATCGAAGAAGCGAAAGATCAATTACAGATGGATCAGCAATCTTAGATGAAAGAATTTTGGATTTGGTCCGACGTAATCCCTCCCTTAGTACAAGGAGGATAGCTATTATGCTTGGAGTGCCCAGAACTAGAGTATGGAGAGTGCTTCATACCAAAAACTTACACCCGTACCATTTTACGCGAGTTCAGGAACTCACCTCAAACGACAAGTTTTTGAGAGCAGAATTTTGTCGATCAATACTGCTTCGAGATGAAACTGAACGAAACTATTTTGCAAGGATATTCTGGACGGATGAAGCACAGTTTACCAGAGATGGGGTTACTAACTTCCACAATTTGCATCACTGGAGTAGCACCAATCCACACAACAAAAAACAAAATAAATCACAACACTGCTTTAGCTGTAATGTTTGGCTTGGTATTGTTGGACAAACTGTAATCGGGCCCCGGTTTTTTAATGCCGTTATTAATGGAGAATCATACCTGCAGTTCCTACGAGACCTTTTGCCCGATTGGATGGACAATGTTCCCTTGGCCATAGCAGATAATTTAATCTACCAGCAAGATGGAGCACTAGCGCACTACAGCTTACAGGTTAGAAACTCGCTGGATGATCATTTTAGTGACCGTTGGATCGGAAGAAGGGGCCCCACGGAATGGCCACCTAGATCACCAGATTTAACTCCTCTAGATTTTTATGTGTGGGGATTCATGAAGAATTATGTTTACGAAGTGGAAATAGTATCTTTGGAACAACCGAAAGAACGGATTGAAGTCGCTGGAGTCAAATTGCAGGAAAATTTATCAGGCATAGACTTATGTGCAGCCATTAGAAGGAGATATAATATTTGCCTTCTAAGAAATGGGGATCATATTGAAAATTTATTATAATAAAACTCCGAATTATTTAAAAATAATAAAAAAGAGGTCAATGTTTCATACATTAATTTGCCTACAAGTCCAGCCGCGTTAAAACCAAAAAAAAAGGTTTTTCATAGAAAAAAGTGGTTTGGGTTTTTCTTTAATTTCTCAAAAACTACAAGACATTTTTGCATCCGGTTTTCTGTTTTCAACTAAAAACTAATAAGAGAATTGAATTATTGAAAAAAAAAATGAGTACTTAATTACATAAAATTTTGGAAAAACTTAGTTCGAAATTTTTTTTTCCAGTTTTTTTTTCAAAATTTTGAGTTTGAAAATTAATTTCTCAAAAACTATTCCTTAAAACAGCTTGGTTTAAAAACATGATGAAAGAAGAGGTTTCTAGATTTACAAAAAAGTATATCACGGCATTGTGGATGTAACCGTTGATCTTGAATATTTTTTTTTTCAATTTAAGCCAACTTTTTAGAAAATTGCCCGTCCCGGCTAAATGGGGGGAATGGACCCTCCCCCCCCCCTCCCATACGATTTTTTTCTTGTCTTGACCAGACCTACACGCTCTAGCTTTTTGGCACGCTGCTCGCGGCGCACCCTGTATATTTTCTTTTTTCATAAGTACATCTATGTACATCTATGTACACTCCAATTGTATTATAATAAAACTAAAATGCAAGTTGTCGCTAAATAAATACTTCTACTACTAGTAATAATAAACATGTAATCAAGGAAAAACTCTGAGTATAAAAGGCAGCGCAAATTTAGAATAATAGCTCACTTCTGGTTATGATCGCTTCGTACCTATCCAATTCGACGGCCTTTTGGTGTCTGAAGCCTTGACAAAGAGAAGTCCGAGTTCACAAGCGTTCCAATTGACGGAGGTATACTACCGCCTCTTTGGTTTCAGCATTATTTAGAATTTTAACGAATTGAGTTGGCGCCTATTCAGCGGGGTACTGCGTCTTTTCAATCCGATCACCCTTGCACTTTATTTTGTTTTGTGTATTAAATAAACTAAAAATTAAAATAATAAACCCTCTGCGTTTTACTGTCCCTGCGAGGGGAATATATGTATGAAGAGATTGGTGAGCCCTACCCCGTACATGAGTACCCTACAAAAGTCGGAGAAGCGAGAAACAGATCTCGTTACACATTCCTTTAAACGCAAGAGCTGTTCTGTGTTGAACAATTTTTGAACTGACCGAGCAAGTCACGCTATCGTAATGTGATTTATTTTAATTTGTGTTTTTCTGTATCAATAAAAAGTGTCCTGGAGATGCGGGGCATCGATCCCCGTACCTCTCACATGCTAAGCGAGCGCTCTACCATCTGAGCTACATCCCCGACATAAAACAGTCCAAGAAATTTGGTTAAAAAACACTTAATGTACTCAAAGGTCGACCATTAGCCAACTTGAAAGTGAATGACGTTGTACCCATGGCATATCAATAAGCGTAATGAACGCATGAAAAGTATTTAAATGAAAACCAGTTTGAATTCAAAATGGGTATGGCTGTAAGTATGACCACTTCTTGGTTGATCTACATATGTGCATATTTACACCCGGAGTATAAATCGCCTTACACCTTTGTTGAATAGCAGGTAGAGACTGCCCAATAGTTTGTAACACAACACAACTTAGGTTAAACACAAGTTTTCAGCCGCAAAATCTGTTAAGGCCGTAAGGGATAAAACATCGTAAAAGGCTCATTTCATATTTTCAGCATTTGTTTACATCAATTTAGATACAACAAATCTAAACTTTACCGGGAAACTTTGTTACTATGTATTATTACCACAACCGCATTGAATAATCATCGATATTTCTCTATATGGAACGAGATATCGCTTCTTCATCGCAACAATTCGCAATATTTGGAAAGACTTTTATCAACTCCTGATTCGTTTTGCGGCAATTCGTAAAGCAACACGGAATAATTAATGCAATCAACGCTCTACAAGGTTTGCTTGCCCCCCAAAAAGGACTCGGCAAAAAACAAAAAGAGCGAAGCGCCAGGATTAATTTAACAGATTTAAAATTTATAACCCAAGACTGTAAGCTTGGAACGAAAAAAAAAAAAGAATCCGAAATTAGAACAACATTTTAATAAATCTCCCCAAGCAGTGATGGTGGAATGGCGAAAGACGAGCAACAGCAACAATCCGGCTAAGACGAACGAGCTGCTCTGCCACAAATCTTTTCACCTTAAACTAATTAAAAAATGTTCCTTTGAATTAATTCGCTTAAAAATGCATGTCCTTTGTTTGTAAGGACTTACAAATTCTTCAACTTTCTTCTCGCGGCTGATTGTGAGTCTGGAGGATACGCACCTGACTCGAGGGCGTGACGTTAAGCGATGGAGAAGTGATGTACCCCACGATCTAATAAGTATTTTCATTAATCACTGCGATAAATATTTCATGGTATTTTTGGTAGAGCACAAAAGTTTTGAGTTTCGAGGAAAAGTTTTTCTTTTTTTCTGAATAGCAAGTAAATTGAGGTAAATCACAAATTAGGTTCCATTTCAGGGATTCTGACGACTGTCGGTTGTGGTGTGACGGGTTTTGCCCTTAGGAAGTGGGTGTCGGGTGTCAATAGGTGCGATGGTGTATCTGGTATGCAGAGCACGTACTTGGAAGGATTCCTCTTTTTCGTTTGGCAGATTTTAAATTTTCTGAGATATTTACTGATTGGGTGGGTGGAGAGTGGGGGTCAATCAGGCGTAAGGGTTGACACTAGATGTCGAATGCAATAACACACTCTAAGACAAAGAACGGAATAAGGGGAGAAATTAGGATTAGAAATATATTTTATGATCAATCTGAACCTCAAAAGGGGCTCATCATTTAAATGAGTGTTTTAAAAAATAGGGGGTGGGCCATCTCGTGGTCTTTTTTAAGTCATAGGTTATTTTGACACTGACAGCTGTTTCCCGCTCAACATTTTGACAAAAAGCCCGTATCATACCTCCGCGGAACGAAATGAGTCACTTTACGCTTGAACAGCGTTGGAAAATATTGAAAACTTATTTCCAAAGCGAGTGCTGTGTAGCCCAAGCAGTGGGTTTTTTGAAAATAAGTTTTGGCCGAAATGAAACCCCCACCGCGACTGATGTACGCAATAAAGTTCGTGAGACTGGTATGTTAGTCGGCAACACTCATGGTCCCCTTCATCGTACGGTGCGCACAGTTGAGAGTGTGGCTACTGTGGCCGAGAGTGTGAGACCCAATTCACGAACATCAACTCGTCATTGATCTCAACAGCTGACACCCCCTTAGACAAAGCTAACCTACTTGCTGCCCATTTCGCAACCGCTGCGTAAGCTTTTTCATCTTGCCTACTCCTCTGGGCTCTTTCCGAGTAGGTGGAAAACAGCATTTGTCCAGCCTATACCCAAAAAAGGCGAATCATCTTCTCCCTCCAACTACCGACCCATTGCACAAACGTGACTTCTTTCCAAGGTCATGGAAACACTGATTAACCGGCAGCTTATTAAGTACCTTGAATCACGAAAACTCTTCAATGACCGTCAATACGGTTTTCGCAGCAACAGATCCACTGGTGATCCAAAAGTGGAATCACTCGCTTCACCAAAGCAAAACTGTGGCACTGGATATTTCGAAAGCATTTGACAGTGTTTGGCATGAAGCCCTTTTGTCGAAAATGCGTGCTTTTGGGATCGATGAGTCTCTTCTTCAATGGATTAGAAGCTACCTTTCGAATCGTTCAATTCAAGTTGTTTTGGACGGATTCAAGCCTGATACTCACTTTGTAAATGCTGGTGTTCCCCAGGCCTCCGCTTTTTCTCCGACATTCTTTCTTATTTGTATAAATGATATCTTGTCTGTTACTTCTAATCAAATTCACTCCTTCGCTGACGACAGTACCCTAAGCTGCTCATATTCGTTCACTAGTTTACGACCCTGCACTTCGGTTGTAGATAGTGAGCGAGAGCGTATGTTGAGCTCATTAAATTCCGATATCGACAGCATCATCCAATGGGGCAAAAATAATAGAGTGGAATTTAATGCATCCAAAACACATAGCTGTTTCTTGTCGTTAAAGCATATAACTAACCCGCAGCCATTATCCATGAATGGCACTTGCATCTCAGAAACCGAAAAGCTTTCCATCCTGGGTATGGGTGTTGCTCACAATCTTAATCTTATAAGGCGTTCATTCGCCCCAAATTAAAGTTTAACGCTCATGTCTGGTACGGTGCTTCCAAGACCTCATTGCACCTACTAGACAGAATACAAAAACGCGCGACAAAACTGATAGGTGACTCCAGCATTACCAAAACATTAGACTCGCTGGAACACCGCAGGAATGTTACCTGCCTCTGCCCGCACTGTGTCGCCAACATAATAAGGTTATAAGACCTTAGGTTATTAAAAACAAAAAATAAAAAAAAAAGCTCAACATTTCAACATTTCACGCATTAGCCTGAGGAGAATTCTGCACAAAGATCTCGGATTATTCGCTTACGAGGTCCAATTGACTCAGCAATTGAAGGCGCGTGTTTATCCGCTTCATTATCGCTTCGCAGTTTGGGCCTTAGAGCAGCTTGAATTGGACAACGATTTTGGGCGAAAAATCACCTTTTCTGACGAGGCGCATTTTCATCTAGGCGGCTACGTTAACAAACAATATTGCCGCATCTGAGACTCGGAAAACGTTATTGTCGAGAAGCAAATGCATCCACAGAGAGTGACAGTTTGGTGCGGATTGTGGAGTGATGGCATCACTGGACCATTTTTCTTCGAAAATGAACAAAGAACAAAGTTTCGGTCAACGGTGTGCGTTACAGAGCCATATTAACCGACTCTATTTTTTTACTGAAATTGAAGACATGGATTTGGACAAACTCTGGTTCATGCAGGATGGCGCGCCATGCCACAATCGATCACTTGCGCACCAAATTCCCAATTCGTGTTATCAGCCGCCTTGGCGATGTCAATTGGCCGCGACGGAGCTGCGATTTGACGTCATTAGACTTTATTTTTGTAGGGAACCGTGAAGGACCGATGTTATGCCAACAATCCGGAAACGATTCAAGCACTAAAGGCCAATATCATCCAAGTAATCCGTGAGCTACAGCCCGAAACCACCAACAAGGTCTTGGACAGAATGTTCTGTCTTTGATTTATGATAAGAGTTTTAAGATGAAACACGATTCGTTTCGTGTTGGACAAGACTGATTGTACTCTCTTGATTGCCTAGTTCGAACGGTTGAGTTGAGCACAATAGGTGCAGTAGGTACGTTAGGATATAGCAGCTTATAATGAGCACATTGTCTCCAATCCCACTTAAGTTTGAAAATGAAAAACTTGGCCAATTCTGGTCGCACTTTTTTAATTGCTTCGTTCAAACGACCAAGCAGCTTATAATCCCGCCAAACACTCAGCATTACCTTATTTGTCGCAATATAACCTTGGAAGTCGTTTGTGGAGGGCCACCGACCTTTGATCATGATTACTCGCGTGGGATATTTTCGTATTTTATCCATGACTCGTTTTTGTATTGTAGCATATTTTTTCAGACAAATCACTCATTTTCAAAGCAATATAATTTTTTGCGTAAATAACGATATGTCACCTTTCAAGCGCGACCAAAGCAGGTTGTCTTTAGTCAATTTTGCCCATTACCTTTAAGGACGTCGACCCCAAGGGTGCGCGACCGTGCGCGAGCAAAGGCGGGGCAGTCACAGAGAAAGCGTTCTGCTGTGTCGCAAAATGCAGCACAGTTGGCGTCTCACTGATGCCGAACATGCAGAAATGCTTGGCAAAAGTGTAGCGGCCCGTATTGACACCCATAAGTCTTTTGCAGTCAATTCTCTTCAAGGATAAGAAGAATGCTGCGGATTTGCTGCAGACATAAGGGCATACGCGCTTAGTCATCCTGCACCCTTCATATTCTCTACGATTGTATGCTTTAAAGACCCAATCGTTGATATGGGTATTGACCGTGGTTGCAGGTAGACCCAAGGCGGGTCCAGGTCCTGAGAAACTCTCCTCTGAGCCCATTCTGGCGAGTTTATAAGAGATCCCAGATCGACCTGGGATTGCGAAGACAATCCTTTCCAGGTTCAGTATGTGGCCGGAGCCAATCCTGACGCCATTGATATTCGATTGTTCAGTTATAGCGTAATTGGATGACAGGTGTGATTGTGTCAGAGGTTATATCCATGATACACTTATCGTAGGATGTTTCCCGAGCAAGCGCACTGTCATTCCAATGCGAGTTGTACCAAAAACAGTTTCTTTTAATACGAGACATGGCGGAAGGTTCATTAAAGCATCTAGAGCAGCGCCCGGCGTGCTGGAGAAAGTCCCCGTACAGCTAAGACAAATCGTTTTTGGAGTTTGATGAAAGAGACAGGATATTTGGTCCTGTCTGTGAGGAAGGTGAATGGAGAAGAAGACACAACCGCGAACTCTACGAGCTTAACAAGATGTGGATGTAGTCCGGAAGGCAAGGACCCGTCGACTACACTGGCTCGGCCACATCGAGCGCATGGACATCAACGCTCCAGCTAAGAGGGTCTTCGACTCCGAGCCTCCTGGTTCGAGAAGAAGAGGAAGACCGAACCTCCGGTATAAAGACCAAGTAATCGCGGATGTAAGACATCTTGGTCTTGACAACTGGAAGCAGCGTGCCCGGGATCGTCAAGGATGGAAGGCAGCTATAGCTCAGGCTCAGATCCTCCATGGATCGCAGGCCTGATAAGTAAGTAAGTAAGTAAGTAGTACGTTTTTGATATAAAGAAAGTGAGGAAGCCTGTTTTCTCTTCTGTATTGGCGTATCATCGCTTTTTCTCCCTACTGTACCTTTAACAAACCCTTGTTCCGGTTTCATTAAGTTTCTTTCAAATCCGCCGAGAAATGTCACAAAAGTCAATTAAAAAAGGTAAAACGTGACACAAGCTCCAAACTCCAGCCCCATCTTTCGCCCGCTACTATATTCCCATATTCGACGTGCAACATCTTAAGTTGGAGTGTTTCCTTTATTTATTTTCTTCACAACCACATTCCAAAGGGGGAGAGAAGAAAAGAGTGCACGATTTGTGTGGAAGAAGTTAAAGTGTTATTGTTATCCTTTCCCTTATCAGAACGAAAGGCAAAAGAGGATATTAAGGGTGGGAAGGAAGTCTTATCAAGGAGTTTTATGAGTTCTCGTAAATATGAAAACGTTTACCTCTTCTTGTTTTGTTGTTGCCTCAACTAATTGTTGCATGTGTGCGTTAACAATTTAATGATTGCTGTTAAGATCTTGTATCTTGTATCATATATTAGGGGACCAAGAGTTGGGGTTGTAAAGAACATTTAATATCGAATTGATGTGCTTCCACTTTTGGATTTTTCATTATCTTCTGACGAAGGCAAAAGAGTTCGAATCGTATCTACCTCGGGGATTTAGATATTGTTATCTGTATCTGAAGAAATGTGAACACAGGTCAATCAAAAAGAAAGCCACAAACACTGTAACAAAGCGTAAGACTAGAGAATGGGCGCCACGAAGCGAAGGTGGCTATAAATAGCTTACGTGAATTGTGTGTTAATTGTCTGGTGATTTAGTGGAATGTGGCGGGTAGAATTAGTAGTTCTTTTTTTGTCTTTTTCAAACGACAAAATTCGTCTGCTCCATTACGCACCGGTTTGATATGGGGTGATGTAGCTCAGATGGTAGAGCGCTCGCTTAGCATGTGAGAGGTACGGGGATCGATGCCCCGCATCTCCAATTATTTACTTTTGCTTCGATTTATTTTAGTAAATAGATTTAATAAATTAATTTGGGGGTGGCCGTGGTGCAGTGGTTAACATTATCGACCGCCGAGCGGAAGGTGTATAGTTCAAATTAGCTTCATAGCCAAGAAAAAGTAATTCCTATACGGACAAAAAGTATGCAACGCAGTTGGGAATGGAACAAGACCAGACGTACTGCTGCAGGCATAACACTCACAGTATATGGTCAACCGAAATTCATCCTCTGCGTATGCAATATTAAAGTGCTCGAACGAGTTAGTACGGACTATAACCAAAGCTGAATTTGGTCGGCTCTCGACCTATCTAGGACAACCACCCCTGAGAGTAGCGAACGAACATCAACGACCCAAACCACTGCACTCCGTTCAGGTTGTGTGTGTAACAACACATCATAAGTGAATATAAAAACTCTTGAACCTGCGCGAGTCTCTAAAAAAAAAAAAAAATCGTGGCGCAGTGGTTAGTGTCTTGGACTCTGGCGCACGATGAGCGAGTTCGGATCCCGATAACACCAACGCCATCGAATGTTTATTTCGCGGCGTCCCTCCTCGGCGGGGTACTGGCAAAACCCGCTGTAATATACTTGCCAAGAAAAAGCTTCCCGACTCAAGTCGTTCGGAGTCGGCATTAAACTGTAAATCACACACAACATGAGTGATTGAGAGAAGCTTTTCTCTGGCCCTTCATGGGCTGTTACGCCACCAAAGCAAGCAAGATTTAATAAATATTTAATTTACATATGTTTAATGGCTGGTTGCAATTTGGAAAATTTGTCAAAAAGCAGCTGTCAACTGTATGCTTGACATGTTAGTTGACGGTTAAACAGCTACCCATAGGATAGTATACATTAAGGGCTTAAAGTCGGAAAACTTGATTCTCACAAATCTCTGGAATGTCCTTCGTAAGCCGCACTTGTTTGAGAAGAATTCTAAGGGATAAACCCGAAAATGATGTGGATTTAGGCTGTCATTTACTGAATTCTATATGATTAACCTTTTCGAGAGATCTCAAGTGCAGTCATAAAGTCGTTTGCCGTGCAATGAAGCAGGTTATTCAAATTTATTCTGAATATCCTATTCAAAAGTTACTGTACCAGAAAACTCATTCATAAAAAACGAATGCATTCCAAAAAAGTCATTGTGGGGCGGACTAATTGTTGGTATTATGGGCTAATTGTTTAGAAAGTCGTGAATGTTACCTTCGGAAGATCGCTACAAGAAGAGCTGTGGTGGTCACATGAGAGATGTTGTATTTCATTTATAATTGCCATCATTTCTTTAACAAAAAACAATATTGATGTTTTAAATGAAAACTTCCACACTAGCTGTTGGCTCACCCACCAAAGTGTCTAGGTTTTCGCTTGTTTTCAACTTATTTGGGCATTGTAGGGAAAGGATATTTCGCTTCAGTATCTACTTTCTGCAAGGGCTTTAGATGAACATGCATCAATGCCAGACAATCTTTTCAGTAAAACATTGAATTGTTTTTTTTTTTTTTTTCATATCAGTTTTTAGAAAAAAATTCCCCGACAGTAATTGTTAACTAAATATTTCAAAATCCCGACCATTAATCTGTTGGGTCAACAAATTATCCTTCTCCATTTTAACTATGTACGTAAACTGAGCAAAATTTATACAAAAACACTATAACTACGGCGAAATTGTGCAAACCAGCTGTTGTCGATTGGAATTGATCAAAGTACTGACGAAGGCAGAACACTAACAGTATATGGTCACTTCAAATGCATACTCTGTGCGCGCAGTTCTAATATAACACCATAATGGCATTGAACATTTGCTGAGAACTACAACCAACGTGAAAATCCAGTCGAGTTCCTCTCGAATCCGATCTAGTACAAAAACCCCTGGAGAGTAGTGAACGAACACCTACGACCCAAACCATCTGGATTCCGCCCAGGTTGTGTGACAACCATAATAAGAGTATGACCTTTGAACCCGCGCGTATTATATATAAAAAAAAAAAGAAAAAAAGAACTTACTTTAGGGATAACAGCGTCATCTTTTTTTTTTTCTGTTGAGAGTTCATATTGATAAAAAAGATTGCGGCCTCGATGATGGATTAAGACATAAGTGTAAATGCAGAAGTTTAAATTTTAAGTCTGTTCGACTTTTTAAAACACACATGATCTGAGTTTTTAGTATATTTTCATAGTAAATCAATTATTTTATAAGCTGTTAAATGATATTATAAAAATTCATAAAAAGAAATTCTATATAATGCTAGACAAAAAACCGAATAGATTTCGATGGTTATAAATTTAAGTATTGGAAATGGAAATTCAGGATATTTTATACATCTTTAAATCATCTGATTCGCGTATATTAAGCATAATAATGGTCACCATAAATTCTCAAACGGGTCTCTATATATTTAAGAAAGAAGAACTATTTCACTCTCTTTGGGGGGTGAAGGTGTTGTTGGAATACAAAGTCATCTATTATTAATTCATCAGTCTTCTTCCCCATTGTTTCCTTCAATAGTTTTATGTATTTTTAGGAGCTTGCTCACCCGTAAGCGGCTAGAAGCCGTCTTACCAGCGTAACAGGAACCAGCCCAAATCTTAACACTACTGCCCCGATTCGCCTAGTAAATTCCACTACCTCTTTCATTCTGTTATCATACCAAAACATAGAAACATCTATCCATCATCGGGATCCTTTCGAATTTCTCGAAATATTATCTGTTATTGGCGATCGCTTACCATTGTACATATTATACTTGTCACCCAAACTTAAAAAGTTGTGGACAACTGTATGAGACTGGCCGATTTTTTTCGCAATCTCCCGCAATGAATGCCCAAATAGATTGTAGACAATTACTTTTCCCTTTTTTTTATCTATTAAGACTTTTCTACTATTTAATTTACCGTACTGCAAAAAATGTGAAGACTCGGGGTTGGATTCACAGACTCTACGGGCTGGAGCTATGGTGTCCATTCGCTCTACATGGCCTAGCCGTTTTAAGCATTGGATCTGTAGACTCCTGACTAGACTCATGTCGCTGTACAACCCGTACAGTTCGTGATTGAATCTTCTCCTCCAACCCCCCTCTGTATTTATAGTACCGAAAATCGCACGCAGAATCTTTCTCTCAAAACGACCAAGGATTTCTTCATCCGCTTTAGATAAAGTCCATGCTTCTGCGCCGTATAACAGGACCGGGATAATTAAGGTTTTACATAAGGTCAACTGGCTCTAATTCTCAACTGCCTCTTGAGCCCAAAGAAGCAGAGGTTGACAAGAGTAATTCTGCGCTTGATTTCGAAACTGGTATCGTTGTTCCAGGTCACTGCGGAGCCGAGGTATATGAAGTCCTTAACTACCTCTACCTTAACCTTATATCTGCCAATATGCACGTTCTGGCTAAGACGTCAGTGGTAAATGTCCTTTTTCGATTACAGCAGATATTTTTTCTTTGCCCTCATTAACTGCCAAACCAATTTTTGCCGCATCCATCTTAATACTCGCAAACGATTCATTGACATCACGCTGTGATCTACCTATTATGTCAATGTCGTCGGCGTATGCAAGGAGTTGCGAGGATTTGAAATAGATTGTGCCTCTTGTATTGGCCTGTGATTTTGGCACAATCATTTCTAATCTGTAGCACGATGAGCGAGTTCGGATCCCGATAACACCAACGCCATCGAATGTTTATTTCGCGGCGTCCCTCCTCGGCGGGGTACTGGCAAAATCTCCCGTAGTATACTTGCCACGAAAAAGCTTCTCGACTCACGCCGTTCGGAATCGGCATTAACCCTCTAATGCTTTATTTTTTGATTCGATTATAAAAATCAGTCTATACTTATATGGACACGGTAAAATCGAATCTGAAATTATTTTCAAAAAAAAATATTTTTTTAACGTTTTACAGGTGTAACTATTCACACCGCCTCTAGGCGGGGTTGGGTCGTTACGGGAGAAAAAGCATACACGAGTGAAGTTATAAAAATAATAGTTTATTCAATGAATAATGTTGAAAATGAATCAAAAATATATGAAAACGAAGTGAAAAATGTTTGTATGGGAATATATTACGTTAACGTTGATGGAAGGCAAAGAAACACGACTTTGTGGTTGAATTGCAGAGATTCAATTTACATTTTGTACAATATGCCTGTGTTTCTGACGTACATTCCGGGAATTTACACATCTTTTTTCCCTTGCGGTCGAGGAATATGCACCAATGGCCCACGTTGTCGTATCGAACTTCTGGAGTTGGAAAGTATGACTTTTTTGCCTTGCGGGGTGGTGGTGCTGGTGATGACGTTGGACGACCTCTCGATTTTTTTGCTTCACTCGAAATCATGCACAATGATTCCGCAACTTCAGAGCGAAAATTTGGCAGTTCGATTTTGACTTCGTTGTGCAGTCTATGATAAAGAATGTATGCGTTGACCATCGCCACATCCAACAGGTGGAAAAAAATGCGGTTCGTCCATTTTCGGGTTTTCATGCGAATATGATAGCGACCAAGAAGACCATCCATGAGATCGACACCGCCCATATGTCGATTATATTCTTTTATAATAAATGGACAATCAATTTCTATTCGTTGCTGTTTTTTTCTGTCCCATCGCGAAGATTTTGAGGGTGGTGCAACAAGCTCTCTCGAGAGAATTGGTTTAATGCCTGCATAGGTCGAAAGTAGTCGAACGCTTTTGTTGTCCAGCCACAAAACGCTGCTTATGTCTATGCCGTAAGCGTTAGCGACATATTCCTCGGAGTAGCCTCGCTCAACTCTTCTCTTCGTCAGTTCAACATCACTTGACAATTTTATGTTTGGTACTCGATTTGCGCGCACGGTTCCCAAACTATATATACCCCGGCTTCTTAGATATGTCAGCAAACCCAATGACGTGTAAAAATTGTCAAAATATACTATATGGTTCACGTTGTCTGGGATTTTACTTGACAAACGAACAACGACATTTGACGAAGCTCCGAGATCGGGTGCGTTTTCTGGTACAACATTGTCTCCTGCGCCAGAATAAATTTCAAATGAATATGAGAACCCCATGTGATCACATAGAACAAACAGCTTCGTCCCCCATTTATGTGGTTTGGCTGGCATATATTGTCGAGTAGGGTTGCCACCCATTTTTGTAGCACACATCTGTTCGTCTACACAAAGACGATGAAGCATCGGAATAGACCCAAAGCGTTCGTTGAAATGTGTTATAAGTGGCCGAACTCGATGTAACTTGTCGTATCCAGGCTGGCCATTCGGGATCATAGTGGAGTTATCATTGAAATGCAAGAACTGGCGCATTTGTTCGAATCTCGTTCGTGTCATTGTGGTCCGTATAACTTCCAGCGAATGTCTTCCCCAGTAGGAACGAACATTTGGATAGCGGTAAACAGACATTAAGAACATGATTCCGATGAACTGTCGAACTTCCTGTTGGTTAGTTATGAATCGAGTTTCGATTTTCTGCTGGCACGCGTACAAATTCATTTCATTAACCATATACTGTATAAATTCGTCAGTCACAAAGTAATGGAAAAAATCAAATGGCGTTTTCAAAGCTCTTACTTCGTCTGGCAGCTCTTTTACCCCACGAAAAACGACTTCGTTTATGTGCAGTTGCATATTTTTTTTTCTCCATAACATGGATTTGAATTCCTGGGAATCATTCTTCACTGTATGGAGAAGACCAATGAATTGACCCGTGCTTGAACAATGTGGGCCAACTTCCTCTTCTTGCAATTCACTGCCATCCGAATCGCGTTTACGTTTTCTGTAGCGTGACGGGACAACATAGGGCTCAGGTATGCAAGCGGAACTTGATGCAGTATTAGCTCTCACGTCTGATTCGAGAGCAGCAACAGAAGCAACGGATGTTGAAGGCAATGATGTTACAACAGAACTTGAACTGATGTCCAAACTTGGATTTATTGCATCAATCAAGGCTTGACTCGAATTCATCAAACAATGATCAACCAAGAGTTCGTCTTCAGAGCAAAGAAAGTCTGGATCGTCAACATTGTCATCATCATCGAAATCGTCTTCACCGTCAGTGTCTTCAAAACTTGAAATGGCATTCATCATTTCCAATATTTCACCATCTGTCATTTTCGACAGGTTCCTGGAAGATCTTCTTGACATTGCTACCTAACAAAAGCACTGGATCAGTTATGAAGAACTTACGCAAATGCCTGAACCCGCCTCTAGACGGGTTCAAGAAAACTCTGATAGTTTATATAAAAAACATCACAGCTTTGAACTTTTTTCACTTGTCGATAAAGAACACTTTTCTCTACTCACCTGTTATTTTTCCTATTCGATCAGACGAAAAATAGTGTTTGGATTCTACAAACGAAAATCGTATTTGCAAAAAAATAATTATTTTCGAGGTTGCGAGGGTATTTTTCACTCTGAACAAACTTAGCTTGCAAACGAAATGCACTACAGCTTTGTAATAAAAAACTATGCAGAGAACGATATTTAAACTAAAGATAAAGCTTACCAGGTTGGACAAGAGATCATACCGTTATCTGTAGATAGCTTTAAGCTTTACCCCGCCTAGAGGTAGTTCAAGGCATTAGAGGGTTAAACTATAGGTTCCTTTCTGATTAAGGCATAACACTCACAGTATACATATGTATGTATGTTGGCGTTACAGTCCATGAAGGACCTAAGCCGAGCTTCTCTCAATCACCCATGTTGTGTGTGATTTCATTTTCCCGTAGGTGAAAGGGACCTACAGTTTATTGCCGGTTCCGAACGTCGAATTTCGAGAAGCTTTTCATGACACCGAGTTTTCTCTCGAATCGTCTATCAGCGACTTCAGAGCATTAAGAGCAGCATAGCGATGACTAAATCGGACAGCCATATTCATTCATACTTACCTACTTATCAGGCCGGCATTCCATGGAGGATCTGAGCTTGAGCTATAGCTGACTTCCATCCTCGACGGTGCCGGGCACACTGCTTCCAGTTATCAAGACCAAGTTGCCTTTCATCCGCGAAAACTTTATACCGGAGGTTCGGTCTTCCTCTTCTTCTCGAACCAGGAGGCTCGGAGTCGAAGACCCTCTTAGCTGGAGCGTTGGTTGGTGTTAATGCGCTCGATGTGGCCGAGCCAATGTAGTTGACCGATTTTTGTCTTCCAGACTATATCCGCATCTATGTGCAGCTCGTAGAGTTCGCGGTTCTGTCTTCTCCTCCATTCACCTTCCTCACAGACAGGACCAAATATCCAGCTTAGAACTTTTATTTCGAAAGACCCCAAAATCAGCTTCGCCGTCTTGCTTATCGTCCAGCTTTCGGCTCCGTATAGCAAGATTGGCAGTATAAGCGTTTTGTAAAGCATGACTTTGGTTCTTCGAGTGAGGAGTTTTGACCCAAGTTGTTTGGACAAACCTAAGTAGCAGTGGCTGGCAAGGGCGATTTGTGGAGTTAACATTTGCCCCGAGGAAGACAAACTCCTTTATCACCTCGACCTTATAGCTGTCAATCGTTATATTCTGCCCAAGGTGGTGAGCGACGGATCGGTTTTTGCTTAACAGCATGTCTTATCTTAGTTGACCTTAAGACCAACTCCTTTCTCCTGTTCCCCAATCGCCGTGAAAGCTTCTACAACGTCACGCTGAGACCGTGCGATGATGTAAATATCATCCGCGTATCCTAGCAGCTGGACAGACTTGTAGAAGATAGTGCCTTCCCTGTTTACGCCTGCCCATCGCTCTCGCATGACTGCGCATCCCCTTGCCAAAATCCAGTGCATGTTTCAAACGGTTCAGGTGTCGTAGAACCGAACTGCATGGTGCATCGCGTATTTTTAAGCGTGGCGCGACGCAGCCGGATCAGTTTTCCTGGGATCCGGAATTCGGCCATCGCATCAAACAATTCGTTGCGATGACTGCTATCGTAAGCGGCTTTAAAATCGATAAAGAGATGGTGTGTATCGATTTAAAACTCGTTGGTCTTTTCCAGGATTTGCCGAAGTATGAATATTTGGTCTATAGTCGATTTTCCGGGCCGGAAGCCACACTGGTAGCTGCCGATGAATGCGGTGCAAAAGGGCTTTCGACGTTCACACAGTACGCTGGGTAGGATCTTGTATGCGACACTGAGCAGGGATATACAAATTAATTTCATTTGTTGTGAAAAAATGAAATAAAAAACTTTTTATTTTTTTGGGGCACGATGCCTTTATTACGTAACCCGCACAACCGGTTGCTTCTGACTCTAACTACAAACTGGCCTTAGAAACTAAATCCAATCCAAAGGACAGCATCCCACGATGATCGGTCAGGCCGTGGTCCCCTGGCATTACGGCATGTGTTGAGTGACGACGGTGATGGCTTGGCCGAGGACGCCACTTAGTTGAGTTAATTGATTCGTCGTATTTCTGTGACGGCGATGGCTTAGCTGAGGACATCATTTAGAAGAGCCAATTGATTCGTCGTATTTCTGCTCTTAAAAGCAAGTGTTGAATGATTTGTTTATTAGTTCGATATACGTTATGGAAATACGTCCGACCGTACTCCGATACTTAGTATATCGATACTTAAGGGTTAATTGCTTTGTGTTTTTGTTTATTTCAGAGAAATACGCCTGATCGTATTCCGGCACTTAACATCCCCCTTCCTTAATTGAATCGTCCCGATTCATCAAATTTGTTATTTTTTCTTTTAATTCGATAAATTGTTTTTCATTATCTTTAGCATTTTTTTCTTTTTTCTTTGTATTAACAAATTTAATAATTTTAAATAGCAAATATAAAGTTATTGCAATTATCAAAACCATCACAATTATCAATATTATACTCATTGTTGGTCTTTCGGAATACTCGTTTCTTATTTCATCAATTAAGTTTATATTATCAAATTTTAGGTGTTCATTGTTACTTTCAACATATTCTATAATATCAAATTCATCAAAATAATGTTGTCTTAAATAGTAATACATTTTACCTTTAGGGTTTTCATAAGTACAATTATCAATGGTTATGGTTCCGTTAAAAGTTATTAGATATGTTCCAGAGAGGTTAACATTATTGATGGTATGATTACCTGATACTAATATGGTACCATCTTTAATTATATCTATTTGTTTGTTTTTCTCTTTTACCTTCTTACATTGTGTATGTTTTTTATTCAAGATATCTGTAAGGCAGTTAGTTTCATTATTTATTTTACAAAATATATCGCTTAGTTCTATTTTACATGTTTCGATATTAAAATATTTATTTTCACAATTGATTATCTCGTTTGGTACAATTAGTTTTCCATCTTTTTGGGAAATTGCTTTAACTTCGAATAAATTACATTTTTTAATTACCAACGGGTATTTAATGTATAGGATTATTAGGAATTCTTTCTGTACTATTCTAAAATCAGAAACATCAAGTAGATCAGTTATATGAATTTGCTTATATTCGTGTTGCAATATATCTTTAATTTCAGTATAATGAAGTATAGACGGGTTCAGGATAGAAGCTTTAGCTAAAGTAATTGTTTGTAGAGTATTTTGTAGGTCATTGATTACGAGTTTTAGCCTATGTCTTCTCATAAATGTTTCGCGATTATGCCCTATGAACTTGTTAACTGAAGTACTCAATTTCTCTATTGTCTTGAATAATTCTGAGTTTGTAGCATGCTGCTTATTGTTATTAATAATTAAGTCATTAATTTTGTTCGTTACGTATGTAAAATCATCGTGGTCAGGAGTTCCTGTTATCCACTTCCATACTGTTCCTAATTCATTTATGCCTCTTCTATATCTTTTATAGGATAGCTGTCTAAGCAGTGTTTCCGCCAATCCTATTTCCATGTCAATTTCCAAAAAATCTGATTGAGTAGAAGGGGGTTTTGTTTTTTCTTTTCGAACAAATGATTTCTCTTCTTCTAGGATATCATTATAATAAGTCAAGTTGGTTACGTGCAGTAGGTCACCGTAATTTTCGTATATAAGGGAATCATCGTTTTCAATTAATACATAGTTTTCTCTAGTGTAGTCAGTTATGTCGGCAGTCGCTAAGGTGATTGTCGTTACGAATATGATGCAGTTCATTTTCTATAAATATATAACAAATATTAGGCATCGTATCTATTTTTGATATTATCTTTATGGACTATTCTATTTTTATTATTTATAATGATTTTATTTCCTACATCTTCTTTTACAATTTGTTTTTTATACCGGGGTTTCAACTTATTTCTCTCTCCTACTATTTTTTCATAGATCACTTGACCCGTATTAAAGTTCTTTTCTTTCCTGTTCTTATTATGTATTTGGAGCATTTTATCCTGAGCTAACTTAAGTTTTTCTGGAATGTCTTCATGTCGTACTTTATTGTAAAATACGTCATATGGCTTTTGTTTTGTTACTGAATGTACTGTTAAATTGTATTGTTGTGCTGCTCTGAGCATAATTTCCAAGTCATCGACTATGTTATATTCTTGTTTTAAACATCTACCTATTTCTATAATAGTTGAGTGGACTCTTTCTACTTGTCCGTTAGTGGTACTATGGCGAGGATCACAGTAGTATGTTTCAATATTTATTCTTTGCATTAAAGATTTAAATTGTGGAGTACTTAAACTTGGTTCATTATCCAGAGTAATTTTTTTTGCTTCTGGAAATGACTGCAATAATTCTAAGACCTTCTCGTTCAGATTTAATTTATTTTCAATATTTTTCAATACTAGAAATTTCGAGTATGAGTCCACACATGTGATGAATTTCAAATTTTGTGCATAAAATATATCTATGTGTAGCAATTCGCCTTCTTTTGTTGGAATGGGTGCTTCTTTGATCGGTGTCATTTGAGGATGTCTATCATATTTATTGTTATTACAGATTTCGCAGCTACGGTTATATTCTTTAAGTTGTTGGCGCATCTTTGGCCAATAATACATATCTTCTATTTGTTTAATATTTTCATTAAAATTTCGATGAGCCCTATTATGTGTTTGTTCGATGATCATTGACTGGTCGTCAGCGTTCGCAACATCGATCGGAAATTTTCTCGTATAGAGAAATTTATTGCTAAATGTCTCCTTAAGGGATTTTTTAATTTCATATAAATCTTCTAGTGTACAGTGTATTGCTGTAACCAATTTGGGTTGTAAATATTCTTTGAGAATAGTTAACAGATTTTCTAAAGTGTCGTATTCTATTATATGCCTAGTGTTTCCGAAATTGCGAATGGATTCATGGATGGTGAAATTATTTTTCGAAACTAATAATTGTTGTTTGAATTGATTCAGTGGTTTCTTCGTTTCTTCTATAAAGGAAATATAACTACTTTGCGCAGAGTGTTGGGTATTACTATCCCAATCGTCTTCAACGTCATCATCAGTGATGTTGTTAACTTCAATTCTTGACAAGGCATCTGCTACCACGTTTGTAGCACCGGGCTTATAAATTATTTTGGGTGGGAACTCTTCAATGAAAGCATGCCACCTTTTCATTTTGGAATTGGGGTTGCGATTTGAGATCGCAAAAGACAATGGTTGATGATCTGTATGAATTTCTAGATTGGTCACTCCATACAAATAATTTCTTAAATTTTTTAAAGACCAAACTATTGCATATAACTCTCTTTCATTTGTGGCGTAATTACGTTCGGTTTTGTTCAGAGTTTTTGAGATAAATGTAATGGGCTTAGAATCTTGTGACAATACCGCTCCTATTGCTGTATTAGACGCGTCAGTATTTAAAATAAATTTTTTACTATAGTCAGGCTGAGTTAACTCTATACGAGCGGTTAGCTCATTCTTCAAATTGTTAAATGCTAACAATTCCTCATCATTTAATTTAACTGGAGTATTTTTTGACTTATTTTTAGAAACTTTACCATTATCTCCTGAAGTTAGCATAGTTAGTGGTTTAGCAATTTTTGCAAAGTTCTGCACAAATTTCCTATAGTAACCTGCCATTCCCAAGAAACCTCTTAGCTCTCTTAGAGTTTTTGGAATGGGATAATTTACAATAGTTTCAATTTTCTTGGGATCTGTAGTTATTGTTTTATGAGCTATCATATAACCCAAGAATTCGATTTCTGTTTTAAAAAACTCAGATTTCTCGAGGGAAATTTTCATGTTTGCTTCGTGTAATACATTAATAATATTTTCTAGATCGTTACAATGTTGATCTAGTGTATCAGAAAAAACAATAATATCGTCAATATAGACGTAACATATTTTACCTATATACGGACGGAGAATATCGTCCATTGCCCTTTGAAAAATACTCGGGGCATTTTTCAGACCAAAAGGCATCCGCAAAAATTCATATTTTCCATTATTAATGGAAAAAGCGGTTTTCTCAATATCTCTTTGATGCATCAAGATTTGGTGAAACCCGGATTCCAAATCAATCGTCGAGAAATACTTTGATTTGCCCAAATTTGAAAGAATAATATTTGTGTCGGGTATCGGATATCTATCCGGAATGGTTTGCTCGTTCAATTTCTTATAATCAATTACAAGTCTATGTTTTGGAGTACCATCTACATTGGTTCCTTTTTTTGGAACAACCCATATCGGAGAATTATATGGGCTATTACTGGGTTTAATGATGTTATTTCTTAACATCTTTTCAATTTCGTCATTAACAAATGCGTTGACCGAGAACGGGTATGGGTATTGACGACTCCATATCGGATCATCTGATTCCGTTCTGATTTCGGCCAACACGTCAGTTCTGAAAGGCAGTTGCGTATCAATTTTGGAATGCATTTTATCTACCTTCCTTTCAATTATTTTCCTCAGACGGATTCTTTTCCGATCATCAGAAAATTTAGCTTTAGGTGAGTTTGAGTTACATTTGTTTGAGCCAGAGTTGTCCGGGAATGCTAGAGAGCTTTTCTCATAAAGCATTGTTCGTTCTTCATCAGCTTCTTCAGGATATATGTATCCGGAGCTGACTTCCATATTGAACACTTTATTTGCGTTCATCAATTTGTCAACACGTTTCATACTAACATTATTCTGATGTTTAATATTGTCAGAACTTTCCACACCGCGTTGCTTACAAGCTTCACTTGTATTTTTTGGTTTAACAACCTGTTCAGGACGCTTTCCCAAACTTTCATTTTTGTATTTTAAAAGAACACACTGCTTAGTTCCGTTCTTCTTTGCTTTAATTTTGTTTTCTACCTTCCTATAATTTTCAAATATTTTTTCTTCTCCTCCTACACATTGTAAAAGGCCTTCTTCTAAGTTAATTGTGGCTTGTATTTTTTTCAAAAAATTATAGCCCAACAATAGGTCTGCTTCCAAATTTTCGACTTCATAAAATAATTGTTTTTGTCCAAAAATGTGAACAAAGTGGTAATATTTGATTATAGTGAAACCATTGATGGTTTCAACTCTTTTCTTAATTGCTAATTCATTTTTATATTTGTAGATGCCAGCTTTAATGAAACTAGCTGTAGCACCCGTATCTATTAGTATTTTGAATTTTTTATTTATTGCTCGGTCCCATTGGTAGACGTATGGGAGACCGAAGGTTTCCCTAAAAAATGGTTCTCGGCAATGTTGTTAATTCTCTGTGCCTTCGCTTGAGGCTGAATAGTATTATTACACATAGACGACCGCGGATGTTTTCTGAAACTATTTTCGTATTGTCTTACAGGGTTAGGGTTATTAAAATGGTTGGCCCTGTATCGATTTTGTTCCCTATATGCCGGTTTTGGTATATTATGGGAGGTGCACGGATCAACATCCATTGGTTCGGGTCTTGGTTGTGGTCTGTAAACTTTCCTTTCAAACCTTAAATTGTTTTGATTAACATCGTTCGTTTTCCTTCCAGAGTTAAACTGAAAGGCGAATCTTGCACGAACGTTGTTAGATTCCAGCTCTTGAGCCTTTGCAAGAGCGTTAGGAAGATCAGTAGGTGAGAAAGAGAATAGTATGTCTGATAACGGGGGTTGGAGACCCGTTATAAACACTCTTAAGGCTGTTTGCCTATTTTTATCGTTTAGTTGTTTTGTAATATCGGATTGGTTACCATGGGTCATTATTGTTTTATTTATTAAAAGAGTCAATTTTTTATTAACTAAATTATAATATTCAAGAACTGACATTGTACCCTGCCGAAGGATACTCATTTCTTGTTCTATTACATGTATTGGCCGTTTGTCCGCGAATGCGAAATCGAGACGGCTAATTATAGCTTCGTAATTCAGAATCGTACCATGATTTGTCAGAATGTCATTTGCATGACAAGTTATTTTATTTCGGAGAATGGTGAGTGCAGCGAAATATCTTTTGCTGCCCCTTGTGTATAGGCTCATACAATTACTAGTAGCCTCCCGCCAGCTAACATAAGTGTTCGGCTTGCCACTAAATTCTGGCAATGACTTTATAACATCGAGGCTTTCCTCGCATTTGATTTTATCATCAATAGTCTGGACCTTGTATTCTGTCACGTTGCTCTGTCCGGTCAGTAACGTCAATTGGTTTTTTAGATCTAAGACTTCTGTCCTGACTGAGTTCAAATTTTGAGTAATCAGTCTTGCGACCAATTCATTTAGATTATCGTTAGTAGTCATTTTTTCGAATTTTTCAATTAACTGATCCACTTTTACAATTTTCAATTAACTGATAACCCAATAGCAATACATATATAATACATATACAATATATATACAATATAACTCACTGGAATTCTGATGAACTCGTTCCGTTGGTGATGGGGATGACTCGGATGATTCTGCTCCACGGCTTCACACTCTCACAATATCACTATTTAGTTCTTTTTTGTAAGTTTTTCAATGTTTTATTTATGGTATCGTGATCACTTGATTCACATATATTATCTATTATTGTATTTATTATTTTTCTTGGTTGCTTGAATTTGTTTATAGCACGAACGTCTTTTTGTTTCAACCCTCCTTTTTTTTGCACTTGTTCCAGATACTTCACCGTATTTAAATTGTGCGATAACACATAAATTTTCATAAATTTTCAAATGAAAATTAGTATCTCTTTTTTCTTACAGAGTCTTTTTGCCCCGTGGTCAACGAGACCTCGACAATTTTCTGATTAAAAAAAAAATTGTATTTAACTACTTTTAAATTAGTTTATATTTTTAACATCGTGCCCCACGTTGGGCGCCAATTAATTTCATTTGTTGTGAAAAAATGAAATAAAAAACTTTTTATTTTTTTGGGGCACGATGCCTTTATTACGTAACCCGCACAACCGGTTGCTTCTGACTCTAACTACAAACTGGCCTTAGAAACTAAATCCAATCCAAAGGACAGCATCCCACGATGATCGGTCAGGCCGTGGTCCCCTGGCATTACGGCATGTGTTGAGTGACGACGGTGATGGCTTGGCCGAGGACGCCACTTAGTTGAGTTAATTGATTCGTCGTATTTCTGTGACGGCGATGGCTTAGCTGAGGACATCATTTAGAAGAGCCAATTGATTCGTCGTATTTCTGCTCTTAAAAGCAAGTGTTGAATGATTTGTTTATTAGTTCGATATACGTTATGGAAATACGTCCGACCGTACTCCGATACTTAGTATATCGATACTTAAGGGTTAATTGCTTTGTGTTTTTGTTTATTTCAGAGAAATACGCCTGATCGTATTCCGGCACTTAACATACATACCTCTACATTTCTTGCAGGAGGTAGGATCGCCTTTTTTGTGGATGGGGCAAATAGAGCTGATACACCAGTCGTCAGGCATGCTTTCATCTTCCCAGATTCTACAGATGATCTGGTGCATGCTCCCTACCAGAACGACGCCCCCAGCCTTGACGAGCTCTGATGAAGTAAAAAAAAAAAAAACAAAAACGTATAAATTTGCTTCTGCCAGGAATCGAACTTGGTTCTACGAACTGAGTGTCTTTCAGACAATCCATCAACCCACTGTGTGTTATTTAAACTTTTTAGCAAATATTCCAACAAAAGCCTCGAAGACGCTGTCGCGATCATAATACTGACGATTAATTATCACCTCGTATAATCTTCCAGTGTCTACGCGATAAGGTATTGCGCTATAAATCAAGCGCCAGGCGTCGACTGCTGATCGTATATGTATTTATTTAAAGCAATGCGCCTGATTATCGTATTCACCTCGCGATCGTTTTCATTTGACCCAAAGTTCATTATCCCCTGTACGATTAAAACCTAAAATAGTAAACCTCTGTGAAAAGACAATCAAAAATATCTAGTTTGTACCAAAAAACATATGGGGATGAGGGGGATTAGATCCCCAAATGTTCCACTTCTAAGTGAGAACTCTACCATCTGATCTACATCCCCTATGATAGAACACCGTACTTTTTCGATCTTAAGCTAACCGAATGTAAACAATAGCCCACCTACGTTAGAATTACGTATTCAAGGCACGTTTAGCAAGTCCAAAATAGCATACCACCACACCATACTCGTTCATCGATCGCTTCCCATAAAACAACGACGATGACAGTGAGTGGAACGCGAGAGCATCTACGTCGTTGTCAGTATTCGTAAGGAGCATTAAGGCGAACACCGCCAACAATGTCGTAAAACACTTAGAACAATTTAAAACACTCAGGTAATAAATTTTCATTTGTCAGGCGGAACAAGAACGAACTTTTATTCTCGTACAGCACGCCCTGCCTCCCTTAGCGTCCCACATCAAGCTCATCGATGCCGCATCAGATCCCAGCATCGACAAAACGTTGAATCTCTGGCACATCAGTCGAGCGCCAATCGCTAATGTCTAATCTAAACAAATGCCAGCATGCCGAACTATCCATTCTGATGCTAGTGCTCTGTCTTGGATATAAACAACCCTTGACTGCAGAGAAGAACCAACAACGTAGACAGAGGAGGAACGAACTGAACTAACCAAACTGCCGTGTAATAATGACAGTGATCTTGACTTTTTGAGATTGTAAGTCGACAAATTGCGAGGGGAACAACTTGGTTCGTAACGGTATCGGGTAAAATTAATACAGAAACTGTCATCGTAAATAGCACGTCATGTATCATTATACTGCACAAGTCGACGATTCTCGCCACCAGTCTCCAAGGAGCGCATATGAACCCCCTCATACGGTTTTTTAATTGCCAACTTAGGAAAACAAACAGAAGGAAGCCCTTTCCCCTGGGGAGATTGGGGAGGAAATCAAATTACGCGGGTTGATTCCACCTCCTGCATCCATTCTGCAGGAAGAACTGCTTAAACAGCCCATGCGGGAAGTATGCACGAGTACTCGTATGTACCGGCAAACAAATGAGACTTTTCTTTTTTTGGCTTGGTTTTACAGTCGACAAAAGTATCCTTTACAGTCGTTAACTCAGGCTACCACTTAGTGCCAAGCTCGGAGGTCTGTGAATATTCATCATTTGCTCTCAAGGAACACATACTACTCCGCACCGTCCCGTGTGTGTAAGCAAGGACGAAGATGGGCGGCAGTTGTTCTTCCCATCAGCCAAGTGGGAAAAATGTTTTGTCGTCTGCGGTGGAATATTTGATATACGAGTACCTAGATCCAGTAGCTTTGGCACTTTTGCCGGATAAGCAAAATCGACAGATGGAAGTGAATAATTAATTGAATACTTTTCAAAATGGCTTAAGAAGGACGTAGACTGAGAGGAGATACCTTACTGAGTGGGTGTGTGACGATTTTGAATTTTCCATTCAAGGGGTTAATTGATAGATACTTGGAATATTGGATTTTAAACTGCATCTCATTAATGAAAAGGGTAAAGAAGTGAGATAATTACTAGTCGCTTTTTAGGTAAAGCTGTTTTAAGGACCAGTAAATTTTTTGGGTATTCCAATTGAACATCAATTTTCAATATGACCTTTGAATAGAACCAACCACAGTGTCCAATATGTCGGCAAACGCATTCCACGAGTCTCGAATTTTGTTCCATTCGTGGACAAGTGCACGATCCAACGCTTTTGTAAATATGTTGCTATATGTCGAAGTCTATTGGACTAAAGTTGTGTGAGGACGAAGACCGAATTACTGTTGAAATTAAGTCAGGAACGTTCTTTCAAATCCAAGATTCAGTTCCCTTGACCTTATGAGCAGGCGTAGAGACCTGATGGAGAATCCAGCGACTTTTGTATGACACAACCTTCCAACACAATTTCTCGATAAACTCCGGCGTTAATTTTTACTTCCATTGGCACAGAATCAAGCGGAGTGCATCCAGTCTCGGTAACTTCGGTCTAAGCAATCACAGACGTTAGTTTTTGGTGATGAAATGCCCGCAATCGATTCAAATTCATATATGTTATAGTAGAGCGTTCAGACAACCGAACTCGATGGTGTGGCAGTTAAGTTTAGCGAATTTAGGAGCGAGTTCGGATCCCGATAACACCAACGCAATCGAATGTTTATTTCACGGTGTCCCTCCTTGGCGGGCGAAGCTCCCCGTAGTGTATTTGCCATGAAAAAGCTTCTCGACTCGGAAACGGCATTAAACTGTAGGTCCCTTTCACCTGTGTGAAAAATAAATCCCAAGCGAAGCTTGGCTCTGGTCCTTCATGGGCTGTAACGCCACCAATCCTTATTTAACGCGATGGCCGAATTGGGGATACCGGAAAACTGATCCAGAAGAGTCAAGCCACGCTAACAAACACTCGATGCACGTGCAGTTCGGCTCCAGAACTTCCGAGCCTTTTGAAACCTGAACCCGATTTCGGCAGGGAGATGCGCTGTCATGTCTTCAATCTCGTGTCGGAACAAATAGTGCGGCGGGCTAACGTCAACACGGAAGGCACTATGCTCTCAAATCGGTCCAGTTGCTGGGCTACGCAGACGATATTGATATTGTCGCAAGTTCCCAGCGCACCATTGTGGAAGCTTTCACGGCGATTGAAGTTCAGCTGGTCTTCACATCGATGAAGACAGGACGAAGTACATGCTGTCAACAAAAAAGCCATCCGTCACCCATCGCCTATGACAAAATATAACGATCGGCTGCTATAATTTCGAGGTGGTGAAAGAGTTCACATACCTCGGAGCAAACATAAATTCCACGCGCAGAATCATCCTCGGCAACCGCTGGTACCTCGGCTTCCCGAGGAAACAGGATTATGCTCTACAAGTCTCTTATCCTGACAGCCCTGATATATGGAGCCGAAAGCTGGATGATAAGCAGGACATCAGAGCCCTACACTCTGGACAGGCACCACTCGAAAAAAGGTATGTAAAAATACCCGATGAGTTGAATCAACTAAATCAACTCGTGGATAAGTTGTCATATATTCACGATATTGCTAGTCATTCCTTATTTCCCAGTCTAATTAAAACACTATTGGTGTTATATTGCTTCTTGGCTCGTCCGACCATTGCGTTATATTAGCCAAATTCCATACTTTCTCCACCCAGTTATAGAAAAAGCTTGAAAAAAGAAACACATTATACGGCTTTACGTAAAAGCCGATTAGTGTGGTCCTAAAAGCTTCTATCGGAGTTTTCACTGGTCGTTGTGCTTTCTAGCCGGCGTTGACGCCGCTGCTGATATTGTCGCAAATTTTATCCGAATTGCCATGTCAAATTTGATTCCAAGTAGAATTGAAAACACCGGCCTAATATTATCCTGATTTGACACAAGCTATAAAGAGGTTATTGGGTTAAGGCAATAAAACTGTCGGACATTTAAGACCTACACATATAATTTTGACGAAAACCGAAAAAAGTGTACACGAGCCAGAAATGACTGCAATATCGACAACCGTCAAGTCAAATACCAACCCGACCAAAAACTGAGGCGTAAAGTCCTTTAATGTGCCAAAGGCAGCGAACGTTTTTGGCCATTTCTCAAAGACTCCAATGCCTTTAGAGACCAGCATGTCGCGGCATTACAGGCACTATGCCATTTTGCCCCACGGCAGCTCCAGAGCCATTTATTGGGCTTATTCCATTGCACCTATTTATTAAAAAGGTTGCAATATGAAGTGAAATTAGACTCCTTTGCTCAGAAACAGACCTTACATGTAGACCATTGGATTACATATCCATTTTGCAACACCCTCCTTAGCTGGATATGATTTCCACAGTTTCGGACGCATTACCACACACGTGGTGAGATAATGGACCCAAACTACACAGTTTGGAAAGGGGTGACCCCTTGCTAAATGTCAAAGGTCTCAAGTGGTACACAGATGGCTTCAAGATGGACTTCGATGTTAGCGCTGGCATCTTTGGACCACATCGGACATCTCGGAGACTCTGGGAACGATTCCAAATATCTTTCAGGCCGACTTATACGCCAACATCACGTGCGTCAATCTAAACTTAGAGACTGGCAGAAGAGGTGTAATCATCAAAATACTCTCGATAGTCAGGCAGCATTCAAAGCGCTGAGCTCGTAACTACGAACTCAAATTCTGTTAAGAAATGCCATGATGCCCTACAGGACCTAGCCAACAGAAATAAGGCCAAACTCTGGGGGGGCCAGGGCACAAAGGCGTTGAGGGTAAGCTCAAGCGAAAGGTACATAGTCGCTGAACCTTTCTGCGGTATTCCCAAGCCTAAGGTTAATTTTCCCCTAGACAAGTGGAAAACATGGCAACACCCAGCCTTTTGGAACATTGTTCAAGGACTCCGCCAATCGAAAAGATTGACGATTATACGACCCCTACACAAGCCCTCTTTCACACAGGTTAAAGGGACCTACAGTTTAATGCCGACTCCGAATGGCGTGCGAGAATCTTTTTCAAGGCAAGTTATACTACGGGGGATTTTGCCAGTACCCCGCCGAGGAGGGAGTCCGCGAAATAAACATTCGATGGCGTTGGTGTTATCGGGATCCGAACCCGCTCATCGTGCGTCAGAGTCCTACACACTAATTACTCCGCTACGGCGCCCTCGATTAATATTAAATTAAAGTTAACAAAAAAAAAAAAGATAATCTACGTTCAGTGGTCCAACGACATCAATTTGACGTTCTCTACAGCGCGTCCTCAATTCACGAACAATAATTGGAAAACAAACGCATCCACAATGAGCCAGTGTTTGTGCACTCGAATCACCGTTGAATAATTTGTTTTTGAGGATGTGATTGGCCAGAAATGATGCTAGCATACTACTGAGCTATGTGTTGCTCCCGAGAGAGTAACCGGAGGACATGCTCCAATTGCTATTAAATTACGCAAAATTTTCTATTCGATTAGAATAAACAAAACAAAAGAGATTAGTTACAGAAAAGAATTTAAAAACTTATCAGATAATTTGTCTGTTCCTCAACCGACAATCAACTCAAACTTGTCACTTCACCATGTAACACCAATCCAACTCACATTATCCGTACACACTTTCCCGAGCCTTGTTTACTTTTCATTCAGAACGAAGCACCCCAGTTACTCAAACCATCACCACAACAGTATGCGAGTCTGCAATCCGTGGACCCAATGATGACGACAGAACTTTTTACTCTCAATGAGTCCTTGCGAAATCGCTTTCTTACAAACAAACAATAAAATATTGGGCACATTAATGTTTAGTCAGACGTAAAATTACTTTTAAGTCTTTCGTTTTCCCCCCCTGCAAGCGATCCTGTGGGCCGCCATACTTGCCTCCTTGTTTAGCACGAAACTTTTAAAATAATGCAAAAGAATTTCATATATTTTCCGGGCATTAATCCGCTTTATTGCGATCCACGGGATAGTGGATTGAGGCACAATGGCAGACGGTGGCAATCTGGATTGATGCTTTGCCTTTTGCTGTCGATATAGCATCCGCCCACCCCTTGGGTAGACTTATGAGCAAAATATTGTGATCATCTCAATTAGGGGATGGCAACGGTGACGCACTGTTCCTGGACTGTTCAATTGCTCTTTCGTTCATCTTCGATTGTTCGATTGTGTGCCTCTGATTATATTCCGATTGACAGAGAAGTCAAGACGGACAGAGGAGGTGATTAGTGTTCGGTTGAAGTTCATTACGTTCGGATATCTCTGACGACACTGTGACAAAGAGGCTGGATGGGAGAGAGTGGCGCTTAATCAGATTGTCGGGATGATTTGTCTTCCCGCATCGATGGTTCGGATGGTATTAAAACAAAGGAGGAAACACTTAGTCAAAGTAAAATAGATTTTTGACGCGCCGGCAATTGAAAATAAACTTTTCTCAAGTGCGATTGCAGTTTAATTAAAAAAGAATTCAATGTTTTTTTATTTCGTGTAAGACGGGACCAGATGTCAACCAGGAGGAGGAGAATTCTCTTGAATCATAATTATCATTGGAAATGTGTCTTAGACTGTCAAGTAGCGAGCCAGTAAATATTTATTTATTCATTTTTCTTCGCGGTAATGATTTGAATGAGACAATAAACATAATTAAAAAAAATAAATGGAGATGCGGGGCATCGATCCCCGTACCTCTCACATGCTAAGCGAGCGCTCTACCATCTGAGCTACATCCCCGACAGGCATTGTCCACCCCAGGGGAACAAAAGAGCATTGGCTGACCAACAATATATATTACATACCATTCAAGTGAAATTGTTTAAAAAGAGAAAAGAAAATTGTAAATTCAGTCACGTTTTGGCGTAAAAGAGTTCGCGCGAATCATTTGTCTTCAGAGCGAGCAATGTATGAGCGTCACTACAACAATGCTCACATGTGACTTGTATTGATCTATTGTCGAGCATGAATGAAGAATACATTTACTAGTATGTCCCGTGGTGCCTGTTCGGCCGACCAATTTTCTAACAGCAAGAGAGCTTTGCTAGGACGATGCGTCAGAACTTCTCAACCAAGTTTCGTCACTTTGTTTCAAGACATCAAAGATGTCCGGCCTCGCATTGTTATTATGCAACACAACTCCTTTTCGGCTCTTTCTTGATTGCTTCGTTCAAACGATCGAGTTGGGCATTACGGTTTTTTTTTTTTTTTTTTGGTCGGAGGCTTCTGCTTTCCGCAGAGCTAAGAGATTCGGCACACACCCCGTCGGCCCCAAGGTACGCTACCGTGTGCCCGAGCAAAGGCGGGACAGTCGCCGAGAAAATGCTCAGCCGTGTCACCCTCCTCGCAACATGCAGCACAAGTAGGCGTCTCACTGATGCCAAGCAGAGATGCTTAGTAAAAGTATAATGACCCGTAATGACTCCCACAAGTCTTCTGCGGTTCTCCTTAAGATTCCTTGCAGATATCAGGGCATACGCGCTTTGTCATCCTGCATCCTGGATAATTTCTCCATCTAAGGGAGTGTGGTGATCGTGGACACAGAGAAACTCTCCCCTGAACCCATTCTGGCGAGTTCATCAGTGATCTCATATCCTGGGATTCCAAAGTGACCTGGAACTCCGTGAGACAGGGGTCGCAGGAAATTTCTTCCGCAAGCACACTGTTATTCCTCTGCGAGTTGTACCAAAAGCCATTTCTCTTAAGACGAGAAATGGCTTTCAGAGCACACCCTCTGATAAATATATCAAGGGGTGGAAGGTTCATCATAGCATCTAGAGCCGTGCCCGGCGTGCTGGGGAAAGTCCCTGTACAGCTGAGACAAATCGTACTTTAGAGTTTCATGAAAGAGGATACGACGTGTTTGCGTGTTAGCCTGTTCCACCAGACAATAGATGCATGTGAGATTACAGGTCCTTACAATGACATGTAGATCCAGAGAACCTTTACCGGCGATAAGCCGCATGTTTTGCCAAAAGCTCCTTTGCATTTTCAGAAAGCTGACAGCGCCTTGGTGGTTTTTCACTCAACATGCTTTGACCAAAGAAGCTTGCTATCTAAGATGACTCCCAGGTACCTAGCTTCCTTGGACACCGGGATGGGAGTGCCTTTTAGTACAAGCTGAGTCAAGTCAGTATTTTTCCTCATTCTCGTGAAGAGAACGACATCGTTCTTAAAAGGATTAACCGACAGCTCATTTCTTGTACACCAATAATCGATCACATTTAGCGCCGCCCGTGCTTTGCGACGGATAGTCGCTAAGCATGACGTAACAGAAAGACCGGCGACATCATCCGTGTTGGCCTGAGCATAGGTTCCAGAGGCACTGAGAGCATCAAGCAGAGTCGACCACCACGCACCAAAACGGCGGAGACAGGACGCCGCCTTGCGGGAAGCCCTTGTTTACGCCAGATTTGATACATTGGTCGAAGCCTGCATCAGTGGTCAATGCCCTGTGCACAAGCATTGCTTTGATCCACAAGACTAGTGCTTTATCTACGCCATGCCGTCTAGCAGCGTTACACGTGCTGTCGAAAGTTGCGTTATCAAGAGCTCCCTCAATGTCGACGAAAATGCCCAGCGCGTACTCTTTCCTTTCGAGAGCGCATTCAATTCTTCCAACTAGATTTTGAAGCGCAGTCTCGCAGGATTTTCCGCGCTGATAAGCATGTTGCATCTCTGAAAGAGGATGCATTCGAAGGGCAACTTTGCGCACATGCATCTCTACCAGGCTCTCCATGCTTTTCAGCAGGGAGGATGTTAGACTAATTGGTCTAAAACTCTTGGCAAGTGAGTAATCCTCTTTTCTTATTTTGGGAATAAAAACTACTTTCACCATGCGCTAAGGAATACATTAGTATGTAGGCAAGTGCTAGACTAGCAGCGAAAATTATTTTCAAAGCAGGAAGAAGCTCCCTTATACCCGTCAGTGCCTGGCGATTTAAAGCCATCGAAGGATGCCACAGCAAATTCAATGGCTTCAGTCGAAACCACGCGCAATGCAATATACCAGATATGCCGAGTTGTTTTCATCGTTTCAGGTGCAGTTTCCCTTCAAGGAGCGTGCAACAAGCCGATGGCGATCTGATTTCCCGGGAAATGAGTCTCAAGCAGTAAACTAAGAGTTTCCGCTTTAGACTCAGTTAAGGTACCATCGGATTTTCTGAGTGCATCCAGCTTTGTCGACTTTCCCCGTTTGAGGACTTTACCCAACTTGCTAGTCGCACTCAGGGATTTGATCTCTTCGCAGAAGCTCTTATAAGATGTATAATTTTTCCATTGACGAATATCTGCTTCGAGCGATACTTGTTCCAGCATCTTCCGAATTAGAGTTGAGCGATCTATTCAGGAGACTTCTGGCTTCTCTACGAAGACTTTGGAGCTCGGCATTTCCAGGGAACCAATTCCCTGCAGGGAGTTTTGCTGACAGGACATGCGAGTTCAAAACAATCGGTGATGACGCTATTCAGGTTATAAACGGCGTTCTCTCCCAGTTGTTTCGCTCTAAGCTTAGGTCGGGCCTGAGTGGATTTCTCAAGCTCCTCTCTAAACCGTGCCCAGTCCGTCTTTCTCGGTTTCCGTCTTAACTAACTTAATGGGGATTCGAATTATCTATCGTCCGACAGCGTAGCATCAGGCAAGACTCTCCAGTTAGTGATGTCCTTCACATATCTATTGGATAGGGTGAGGTCAATCACCTCCTATCATCTCGTTGTAACAAACGTTGGTTGATAGTCAACATTGTTTATGGAAAGTTCAGACGAAACATTGAAGTCTAAAAGACGGTCCCCTTTTGTATTGCATTTGCTACTGCCCCAAGCAGTGTTTTGGGCATTAGCACCGCGACACAAGAAGAGACCAATATTTCTGGCTTCACAGTACACTACGAGTTCAGAAACTGCTTTCGGTGGAGTAGGCAGACGCAACGACGAAGTGTTCAATTACTCCATGCGCTTTTTTTAGCTTACTCTGGCGGCCATCAGATCTTTTCCACAAAAGTGACCAAGTTTGGTTGCCGATAGTGAGTTCGATATGATGAAGCAGACCCGAGGTCTATCGGATCGCTCAACATAAAGAATCGTACCATCACGTACACCACCAAGGCCACACAGGCGTTTATTCCTCACCCACGGTTCGTGAATGAATACAACGTGAGTTGGGCATAGTAGAGGACCGAATTGACCGTTTCTCTTCAAATCTCACCAAACACTCATCTTGTTTTTTATAGAAACTCGCGCAGGTTCAAGAGTTTATATTCTCTTATGATGTGTTATATTCACACAACCTGAACGGGGTGCAGTGGTGCAGTTTGGGTCGTTGATGCTCGTTAACTCTCAGGGGTGGTTGTCCTAGATAGGACGAGAGCCGACCAAATGTCACGTTGGTTATCTTCTTCTTTGGTGGCGTTACAGCCCATGAAGGACCAAAGCCAAGCTTCTCTCAATCACCCATGTTGTGTGTGATTAATTTTTCACACAGGTGAAAGGGACCTACAGTTTAATGCCGACTCCGAACGGCTTGAGTCGAGAAGCTTTTTCCAGGCAAGTTATACTACGGGGGGTTTTGCCAGTACCCCGCCGAGGAGGGACGCCGCGAAATAAACATTCGATGGCGTTGGGGTTATCGGGATCCGAACTCGCTCATCGTGCGCCAGAGTCCAACACACTAACCACTGTTAGTCCGTAGTAATTCGTTCAAGCACTTTAATATTGCATACGCAGAGGATGAATTCCAGTTGACCATATACTGTGAGTGTTATGCCTGCAGCAGTACGTCTGGTCACTTTCCATTCACAACTGCGTAGCATACTTTTTGTCCGTATAGGAATTACTTTTTCTTGGCTATGAAGCAAACTTGAACTATAGACTTTCTGCTCGGCGGTCGATGATGTTAACCACTGCACCACGGCCATTCATGCGAAAACTGGTATTAACCGAATTGCATGTTGCTCACGTCGGAATAGTGAAAATGAAGGCGCTTGCGAGGAGTTATGTTTGGTGGCCCAGCATGGACAAGGAAATTGAGCACTTAGCACGTGAATGTTTTGCATGCAGAAGTGTGATGAAGCAAATATCAAATAAGGTATAGCATCCATGGGAGTACCCTTTGGCTCCATGGCAGAGGATCCACACAGACTTCGCAAGTTCTTTCATGAACAACTACTTTTTAATAATAGTCACGCTTATTCAAAGTGGCCAGAGATTATATAAATGAGGGGTATGGCGGCAGAGAAAACAATTGAAGTTTTACGCGACATTTTTGCCCGCTATGGCTTACCATACACATTGGTTAGTGACAACGGACCTACTTTCACATCGGAGGAGTTTAGGAAGTTCATCAAGGAAAACGGAATTCAACACAAGTTCACCGCTCCATAACATCCAGCCACCAATGGACAAGCTGAACGTTTTGTGCAGAATATGAAGGTCGCCCTGCGGAAGATGATGAACGATCCTGGTACCCTTAAATTCAAACTCGCCAACTACCATATGCGTTACAGTAAAACTCCAAATGCTCATCTTGTTTAAAACTACCTTGCGTGCCGATCTTGCTCTACTAGCTGCAAAATTTTATCGACTTTTTCAGTCATTGGCCAACCAAAGTGAGGTGCGTCTAAGACACTGAAATGTCCAAAAATGAATCGATCAAACCCCTCGCGTTCCCTCACTGTATTCTCACCGTACACTTCACACATTTTTCTCCGTGATTTTGTACCGTTTTTACCTTTTTTTACAGTAAAAGACGTCACATAGCGTATCAAGGTGTCGAACCTCATTAATATAAACACCTCTGGGTAGTCGTCGAACATGGACGAAAGTGCCCGATAGGGATAACAAACAAACAACAAAATAAAAGAAAAATAAAAAATATTTTTACAGCTCGCGGCCGCTGCATTAAGTCAAATTCTAATTCAAACAATGAAAAAATGGTTACATTGATCGAATGTAAACATAACTAGCACATATCGGTCCATGGCGTCACACCACCTGCGGTAGTAGTTAGTGTATTTGTAAAACCGACGATATGCCTTTACTCTAAGACTCCGCGATGATTTTCAGTGACGTTCGACGTGAATTAAGCCAACCGAAGTTCGCCGACCAACTCGCTTCGACTTTTGGCTTTCCGAATTCAATCGTGGTCGCTACACCGCGAGATTGAGGCATGCATGGACATTAGTTCCACTCGCATGCATGAATATTGCATGAACATTTGGCCGGGAGATCTCCGCAGATAAGATGCCCAAATATGTTGAGGACTATTATGGTGTACATATTTGCTAAAAAGCTAAATACCATGCCGACAATCATCCGAGAAACAGACCAAGTACTCATAAAAATAGTAGACAAAAAAGCGCCGGGGTCCGATGGAATCCCCAATTTAGCCCCGTGTTCCCAGAACCGCCCAAGATGCAACACCTCGTACTTCTTCCATTTTACCGTCGCTTCCAATAAAGTTTCCCTTTTTTCTCCCATGTCTGGTTTTATATTTTTTTTTCCTAACATTTTTGCTGGGAATCGTCGACAGTCAATACCTTATGCGCATTGTCTCTTCAAAAGACAATATGAGGACCAACAGCGCGTGCTCATAAGGGATGGGCCATCTAGTGGGCCAGCTGTTTTCCGCTCGAAATCTTGACAGAAAGTCAGTATCATACCTCGGCGGGACGAAATGCTTGAAAAACTGGGAAATATTGAAAACTTATTTCCAAAGTGGGTGCTGTGTAGCCCAAATAGTGGGTTTATTGAAAAGAAGTTTTGGCCGAAATGAAGCACCCATCGCGACTGCTGTACGCAAGTTTGTGCAAACAGTTCTTGAGAGTAGTATGCTAGTAGACAACACTCATGGTCCCCGTCGTCGTACGGTGCGCACAGATGAGAATGTGGCTGCTGTAGCCGAGAGTGTGAGACAATTCACGAACATCAGCTCGCCATCGATCTCAACAGCTCAACATTTCACGCACTAGCATGAGGAGAATTCTGCACAAAGATCTCGCATTATTCGGTTCAATTTACTTAGCAATTGAAGGCGCGCGATTATCCGCTTCGTTATAGCTTCGCAGTTTAGCCTTTAGAGCAGCTTGAATTGGACAACGATTTTGGGCGAAAAATCATATTTTCTGACGAGGCGCATTTTTAACTCGGCGGCTACATTAACAAGCAAAATTACCGCATCTGGGGCTCGGAAAACGTTATTGTCGAGAAGCCAATGCATCCACAGAGAGTGACAGTTTGATGCGTATTGTGGGTCGATGGCATCATTGGACCATTTTCTTCGAAAATGAGGATGGGAACAACGTTTCGGTCAACGGTGGGCATTACCGAGATATGTTAACCGACTTTTTTTTACTGAAATTGAAGACATGGATTTGGACGACCTCTTATGCCGGATGGCACGCCCTGTCACACAGCCCATGCCACAATCGATCTTTTGAGCACCAAATTCCCAAATCGTGTTATCAGCCATCTTGGCGGTGTCAATTGGCCGCCTCGGAGCTGCCAATGAACTATGAACTATTTTTTTTTTTTTCTAGGGAACCGTGAAGGACCGATGTTATGCAAACAATTCGGAAACGATTCAGGCACTTAAAACCATCAACAAAGTCTTGGAAAATTGGGGTGACAGAATGCGCAGTGGTTAGTGTGTTGGACTCTGGCGTACGATGAACGTGTTCGGATCCCGATAACACCAACGCCATCGAATGTTTATTTCGCGACGTTCCTTCTCGGCGGGGTACAGGCAAAACCCCCCGGAGTAAACTTGCCATGAAAAATATTCTCGACTCACGCCGTTCGGAATCGGCATTAAACTGTAGGTCCCTTTCACCTGTGTGAAAAATAAATCACACACAACATGGGTGATTGAGAGAAGCTTGGCTCTGGTCCTTCGTGGGCTGTAACGCCACCAAAGAAGAAGACGAATGCGCTACTGCGAAGCCAGTCGAGGCAGCCACTTGAACGACGTTGTACCTTATAATGGCAATGTTTGTTCTTACTAATAAAGCCATATTACATGGAAACAATTTATTTTGTTCATTTTATTGCATTTTTAAAAACAAACTTGCATTTGGCCCACCCTGTAGTAGTATTCGATTTGACTAACTAAAAACACCACCCTTCGAATTAAGAAATTTTTTTTGCAGTTTTCCGTTCACGAGGTAATCGAGTTTAGTAGGCAGCTTTCCAGTGAGAGTTCCTGCAATCCGCAGAGTGCGTGCAGTTAAGGTGGTTTTGTCCTTTAAAGAAGTCGTAACAGGTTTCGTCCTAGACGATCTCTATGTTTTCGGATTTTAATTTTCGACATTTTCAATGTAAATCACGATGAGTATCATTATGCACTTTTCACTTGAGTTTTACGTCGAGTTGTCATGCCCAGGTATTTTGCCTCGTTTGCAAATGGGATCCCAAAAAAAGAGAGGTACTGCACTTACTTTTTTATCAGTCAAACGTACGTGGACAGATTTGATTTCGTTAAGCGCAAACCACCAGATGACATTGACATTATTGGACGGACAAAGCGAGACGTCAATGAGGCGTTCGCAAGCATTGAAGCAGAAGCGGCTTAAGTGGGTCTAAGGGTAAATGGGGATAAGGTCAAATATATATATGCTGTCATCCAAGAAAGACGCGCAACACCGACGTCTTGGTCAGAACGTCACCATCGGCAGCTATATTTTTGAAATAGTCAAGGACTTTGTCTACCTTGGCTCGATAGTGACAAGCAGCAACGACACCAGCGCTGAGATAAAACGCAGAATAACTCTTGCCAACCGCTGCTTCTTCGGGCTCAAGAGGCAATTGAGTAGTAGAGCCCTCTCTCGAAAAACTAAGGTATCCCTCTACAAAACCTTAATCATCCCGGTCCTCCTCTACGGCGCTGAGGCTTGGACGTTATCAAAAGCGGATGAAGAGGCTCTTGGGCGTTTCGAGAGGAAAATTCTGCGTGCAATCTTTGGTCCCGTTTGTGTAAACGGAGAGTGGAGGAGGAGATTCAACCAAGAACTGTACGGGCTGTACAGCGACATCGGCCTGGTTAGACGTCTTCGGATCCAACGTCTAAGATGGCTAGGCCATGTAGAACGAATGGACATCAACGCTCCGGCCCGAAGAGTCTTCGACTCCAACCCCGTGGGACGACGCAGCAGAGGACGACCGCATTTAAGGTGGCGCGCACAGGTGGAAAGGGACCTCAACGAACTGGGCGTGCAGCACTGGAAGCGGCTGGCCAAAGATCAGACCGGTTGGAGAGGCTTATTGGTTGAGACCCTGGTTCACCCCGAACTGTAGCGCCATCTAAATAAGTAAGTAAGTAAGCGCAAACCACCAAATCGCCGTCTAGTCGCTTATACGTATTAAGGCATATTGCAATTTAGTCGTTGATTCTTCAACTGATTTTCCTGTGCCCAAAATTGCAGTATTATCGGTGAATGTAGCCAGCATAGTACCGTCTATTAGTGGTATGTCTCTGGTATGCAGCAGGTAGAACAGCGGCACAAATACGTTTCCCTACGGAACGTCAGTAGTTTTCCATAACGTTTGACAGTTGTTCGGGTAAACCTTGTCTCAATTTACATCCCAAACCTTCGTGCCACACTTTGCGAAAGGCTTGGAAGACGTCAAGAAATACATTCGAATATATATGCTTATGTTCGAGTTCTATTTCGATCACATCGGTTATTCGATGCACTTGGTCCTAAGTGGATTGCTTGCTTCTGAAACCATACTGGTGATCCGACAAAATTCGCTTTTCGTAGACAATTGGCTCTAAGCGATTGATTATAATTCTTTCGAAGACTTTCCAAATTATCGGCAATAATGATATTGGGCGGTAAGATTTTTTATCCATCGGTGGCTTTCCGTTCAGGTTCCGCAGGTTCAAGAGCTTTTACTCTTATAAAGTTGATCACACAACCTGAACGGAGTGCAGTAGTTTGGGTCGTAGATGTTGGTTCACTAATCTCCAGGGGTGGTTGTCCTAGATAGGATTCGAGACGAACCGACCGAATTTTCATGTTGGTTGTAGTTCTCAGCAACTGTGACATGAATATGAAGTGACCATATACTGTGAGTGTTATGCCTTCATCCATTTTTCCGTAGCACGTGCTTACCACTGCCACCCCACAACAATATTAGAACCATTATAACTTCTGCGACCTTCCATTGGTTTAGTACGCGTTCTAACCTAAGCCGGCAAATTTTTAAGGACATCTCCGGTAAGTCGTAGCAATGTGCTTTATTTGGCTTGAGGGATTTTATGATATTGTTACGGATACACAAACCGACGGTTATGTTCGAATTTCGCTGTCGAAGTTCGAATGCTCTGGTGAAGCGGAAATACTGCTGAATGCCAGAGCATTCTAGAAACTTCCGAAGGGGAAATTCTGATGGCGAACATTCGAGAAAGTGGACCGAGGGCTATATAAGAGGGAGTACCCGACCTTGGGAGCATTCAGTTCCCGGGATTCAGTAACGAGTGATCGGTCGGTAATCAAGCCATAATGTGAGATGTGAAGTGCTCAGATAATTGACCTGAGGTAAAATAACAAAAGTGTATTGAATAAACAAGCAAATAGTTGTAGTTTATCGCAAAAATAATAATAAAAGATAGAAAATATAAAATGCCGCTTCTTACAGCTCGCGGTTGCTACTTCAGCTCACATTTCTTCAAATCCCTATCCCGTTTGCGTCGCATTGACGGAGTGCAAGAATAATAACGCACATACGACGGTCATGTTTGCTTTGGTGGCGTTAAAGCCCGTGAAGGGCTAGAGCCAAGCTTCTCTTAATCACCCATGTTGTGTGGGATTCATTTTTTACACAGGTGAAAGGGTGTGATTTATTTTTTACACAGGGGCCGGTCCGAACGACTTGAGTCGAGAAGCTTCTCACGGCAAGTATTCTACGGGAGGTTTTGGCAGTACCCCGCCAGGAAGGGACGCCGAGAAATAAACATTCAAGACGTTGGTTTTATCGGGATCCGAACTCGTTCATCGTGCTTCAAAGCCCAATACACTAACCACTGCGCCCGACGCGGGTCATGGGTGTTGTTTTTTGTTGGTGGTGCAAAACACGCCATCGTAAGGGCATAACACCTACGGCAACTAGTGTTTTTGGAAACCGGCGATTTATTTTCACTTCACTTGTATTAGATTAGATAGAAAAAAAAAAAAAACAAACGAATTGGCAACATTGAGGCATCAATTATCTATAATATAAAAATGAATCGCTGAATGTGTTGCTAAGCGCAAATCTCGAGAACAGCTGGACCGATTTCGCTAATTCTTTTTTTATAATATTCCTTGAAGTACGAGGATGGTTCTTACGGGGAGAAAAATTTAAAAAATTGCCTAAAAAAATAAAAAAAAATTACAAAAACACTTTTCTGTCTATAATATAAAAATGAATCGCTGAATGTGTTGTCGAAATTTAAAAAATAAGTGAAGAAATTTACCATCAGGCATTGATTTCCATTGAGGATATGTGCTTGATGATGTCAAACAAGCTATTATGCCAATTGAGGATGGCCGCACCCAATCGCCTAATGCACGATGCTTTTCATCAAGAGTTACAACGTGAAAAATCGTATGATCTCAATACTTTGAAAGAATCGATTCAAATAAATCTTCCACTATTGAACGAAGAACAAAAGTATGTATTTGATACTCTTATGAAAGTAATAAATGATGGAACTGGAGGGATTTACTTCTTGGATGCTCCTGGTGGTACAGGAACAACTTTTTTGATTACTTTAATGTTGTTAACAATTCGCTCAAAAAATGAAATTGCTCTAGCTCTTGCTTCATCAGGCATTGCGGCAACTTTGCTTGAAGGCGGTCGAACAGCCCATTCCGCTTTGAAATTGCCATTGAATATGCAAAGAAACGAAACTCCAATCTGCAACATTTCCAAGAATTCGGCAATGGCAAAGGTTTTGCAGCAATGTAAACTAATAGTGTGGGATGAATGCACGATGGCGCATAAAAAATCTTTAGAGGCTTTAGATAGAATCTTAAAAGATCTACGGAACAACCAAAACCAGTTTGGTGACGCAATGATTTTATTATCAGGAGATTTCCGCCAAACATTGCCAGTGGTTCCACGTTCAACGCAAGCTGATAAACTGAATGCATGTTTAAAGTCCTCTTATTTGTGGAAACATGTCAAGGTATTACATTTAAGCAAGAATATGCGTGTCATCTTGCAAAATGATCAAATGGAGACGAATTCTCTAAACAACTCATTGATATTGGTAATGGCAAATTTCCTATAGATGTGCTGACTTGCTGCATCACCTTTCCTGAGAGTTTTTGTCAGTTAACGCAATCAAAAGCTGAACTCATTCAGCTCACTCATTTATTTTTTAACATTATGCAATTGTTGTCTTACCAACTTTCTTTTTTTTTTTTATCTTACTAGCTGACCCGGTGTCCCGAATAGCAGTATTAAAAAAAAAAATAGAAAATTGAAGAATCGACTGTTAGGCGGTACAAAGTTCGCCGGGTCAGCTAGTTTTAAATATAAATTTGTCATCATCTAAAATAGGTAGTTGTGTTGATTTTAAAAATGTCAAAAATCGAATGTATAAATGTAGCGTTTTTGAATCACATTCCTTTCTAATCTTAGCAGTAAAGTCAACAGTAGGACCCTATTTTGGAAATTATTTTGCTAATTTTTGTCGCCGTCAATAAAAGTGCGGCGGGTAGGTGACAACACGGAAGACACTATCTTCTGCAAGTCAGTCCATGCGCTGGGATACGCAGAATAAATTGACATTATCGCGCGTTCCGTTGTAGAAGCTTTCACGGCGCTTGAAGAGCAGGTGAAACAAGTTGGTTTTCAAATTAATGAGGATAAGACATGCTTTCAACCTAAAGCCAATCCGTCGCTCACCACCTAGGACAAAATATAGAATAGAATCGCCCTTGCCAACCGCTGCTACTTCAGTTTGTTGGGTCAATACTCCTCACTCGAAGAACCCAAGTCATGCTTTACAAAACGCTTATACTGCCACTCTTGCTTTACGGAGCCGAAAGCTGGACGATAAGCAAGACGGCGGAACTGATTCTGATTTTTTTTTTTAAAGAAAAGTTCTGCGTCGGATATTTGGTCCCGTCTGTGAGGAAGCCATAACCGCGAACTCTGCGAGCTGTACAAAAATATGAATATAGTCTGAAAGGTAAAGGCATTAACACGAAAGTTCCGAATAAGAGAGTTTTCGAATCCGAGTCTCCTAAACCGAGGAGAGGAAGACCGAACCTTGGGTATAAATATCAAGTCACCGCGGATGCAAGACAACTTGGTGTTAACCGTCAAGGATGGAAGACAACTATAGCTCAGGTTTAGGTTCTCCATGGATCGCTGGCCGATAAGTAAGTAAGTAAGTAAAAGAGCCATAGAGCTCTATTGTTATCTTATCCAACTATCAGGTTGTAACACCAAATGGAATTGAAGCCACTAGAGAAACCCAATATGTGTATGGAGAGCGTACTCTTAGCGAGTGTCGACACAGAGAATGATAGTAAAGTTCCAGAAGTCAGCGAAGTCAACGTAAGCTACCGGCTACCAACAAAAATGGCAAAAATCACTAAGCCGGCAAAATAGATACCACCCTCCGCAAAATAATCCTTAACATTGGATCGAAGCTCGAATTGCACTTCTGCCGCGTCTTAATAAAAACCGCTATCCAAGATAGTCCGGTAGACCGACCATAACTCATTTGAGTTGTAACCTCATTGTCTCGTTTTAAATGCACGTCATCGAATTCATTGTTACATTTTTTTTGGTTGGAACGTGTGCCATCGGCACTACTTAAATGGTGAATTTCGTGAATTTCACCACCAGCTGAAATGATCGTACTATCGACCATCGTACAATCCAGCACTTTTTCTTCCTCTTTGCATTTTGTACTTCGAACAATCAACATCTCCTGCAGTCAATAAAGGGCTTTGTCACCATTCGTTTTCGTTTCCTTTTTTTTTAATTTATCTTTGGTAAAATAACCAAAGATCGAACATTGGCGACCGTGACAGGACACATTCATTTTACGCTTCTGTCGTATAAATTTTCGATTTGGGAATACTTAAATTCGCGAATTAATGGAGAGTGAGAAATCTCTTAGCACGTTGAGAAGAAAGCTTGCAGCAATAACGGGACAGGTCACGAGAATGAAGAATTTCCTCTCCACGGTAGCTGCAGATATAACTGTTCCAGAATTGAATACGAGACTGGGGTTACTAGAAATATATTTCACAAAATTCGATAACATATAAACAAATATCGAAGTGTTAGATGAGTCTGAGCTGGAAAAGGACAAGCGCTCCAATTTCGAGGATGCTTACTGTGAGTCAAAAACTAAAATTCTTACTTTAATTAAGGCTAGGAATTCCACTACCACGTCGCATTAACTTTGTCATTCATAAAGCTAAATCTACTCGCCTACCTAATCTGAAACTAAACTCCTTCAATGGTAAATACAGTGACGGGCTCGACTTTTATGGAATGTTCAAGACCTTTGTAGATCATGATGAAGAGTTAACCACAATCGAAAAGTTCCAACATCTTCGTTCGTGTCTGCTAGATTCTGCGTACAAAACGATACAATCATTAGAGGTTACGGCTAAAAATTATCCTATTGCGTTACAATTATTGAAAGAACGATATGATAATAAACGACTTATTTTTCAGGCTCATATTAAGGATCTTTTTAGTCTGAAAAGATTAGAAACCTGCTCTGTGCACAAGCTCCGAGAAATGAGTGATGCTATTAATGCCTATTATCGTGCTCTTCAAAGCTTAGGAACAGTGCAGCAAATTGCTGATGCAATGTTAATACATCTTATTGCCAACAAATTGGACTGTCAAACATACCAAGTGGGAAGAAGAATCAACACTCATAACCAAACTATGATTACAGAAGTCCGCTGTCAAGAGATTTGCAAATTAAAGTCGACACTAGAGCAGAAACGGCTAGGTAGGGTTAATGATGGAATCATCGGGATAACTCTAGTCAACACACAGCTAGAACAACCTAAACACAGTTGCAGGAGTTCGATTCGCAAAAAATGGTGTATCCGTTTTATTCTACAGAAACTTTCATGATGGAAACAACTGAGATCTCTGTACCTCTATATTTTGTAATTTAATTCAAAATTGAATTAAATTGAAATTGAATAAATTGAAATAAATTTTTGCTGTCAAAAGACCATGGCGTCTTGTAGCATATTGTTAAATCCAAATAGATCCAAATCAAATGAAATGAAATGATGTCCAAAAGGCTCTTTGGGAGTTTTTTTTTTTTTTTTTTTCATCAAAGCCAACAACATTTTTTTGCGACGGAATAAAAAAGTTGCCTGAGAAGAGATCAGAAGTGTTGTCCAATAAATGAAATTACGTTGACGACTAATTGTTAGCATTTGGTGCAAGTAAGTTAACGTTAAACAGACATTCATCTATATATAGGTCACCTTTCAAGTGTACACACTACATTGTGTGCACAGTTTTGTAATCAGTGACTTGCCTAATAGAATATAATGATTCGAAAATGAGTGTGATATCTAAAGAAATACACTAGGTGATGTTTTCTTAATATAAGACACGCTGCAAAAACATGCCGAAAAATTTGCGAAGTGTACGTTAAAAATGTTGCCCTACACAGAAGCGACTTGCTCGATTCGGTTTCGGAAATTCCGGTGTAGATAAAATTTTGCAGCTGGCTGCCAGGAGATAGCGGAGAAACTAAACTTCACCCACATGACCAATTGGAATCTCCTAAGAAGAGTGAAACGCTGCTGAACAATTTTTAAGGCGAATTATTACGGACGATGAAAAATGAATTAAATATGAAATATTCAACGCAAACGATCACATTTTTAGTTACCCCCTGACGAGGACCATTCAGTCGTTTTTCATTATGACACGATCAGGTCACACACATCTTTGTTGTCTCGGTAAAAATTGACGGTACTTGGTTGATGCAGTTTTGATTCATCCACGGTCTCTGCAAAACCATTTTGAAGGTAACAACGACCGTCGTTGAAAGTCACTTGGCCAAGTTTTTCGCTGAAAAACCACAGAAGTTCTATACCGATGGAATTAGGAAGACTTTATTTAAATAACAACCTTATCATGTTGGCGACAGAGTTCGAGCAGAAGGTAGAAAGGACGAGGGATAGAGATGTCGATGGACATTGATCTTAAATGTTTGCATGTTGTAATGAGGGGGGAAGACCGAATCCGACCGGGAATTCCAGATTCTTGTGGTTGGGTTAAAGATTAGGAAGATACTCGAAGCTACTAGAACATTTTTTACTTAACGCGTATTTGTTGTAAACATTTTCTCGGTTCCTATATCCGCGGAAGCCCTTATGCTGACAATCACCATAAACTCATGGATTCAATACGATCATCGATGGCAGAGGGTTTTCGTAAGCAGCAATCAAAAAAGCGAAAAGCGAACAATACTGCTCCTTTTCGACTATACGAACAACTCTAAATACGACTAACGCAAGTGCCAATAACATAAATTGATTTAACAAATTTCACGACCTATCGTCGAAATTAATTATAAACAAACGAATAGTATAATGTTTTTTAAAACAAGTGAAACGAACCTTTTAAAATAATCTCCTTTACTGCTTTTAATATTTTTCAGTCTTTGATTCTACTTATCTTTAGTAATCACAGTGTTAGTATTGATTTTTAAAATCGCTCAGTTTCTTACATAATACTATAAAACGAACACGCAACTTTGTTGCTTACCACAGCACTTAATTACAAACAATTTCACATAAAATACAAAACATACATCACTCGCACATAAATTGGGTTTTAATCGGCGTTTAAAAAAAAAATTACGATTACACCGTTGGCTGTCGGTATCCATCGCACCACCGAAGCACTTCGCACATCATTTAAAACACATTCGCACTTCAAAGGATCTGTCCACTCGCTCCCACGACACTATGGAGCGCATAGAAACACATCACACGCAGCGAAGGTAAAATGAATAAAAAGAAGATGACAACAACAACAACAACCACGACATCCTTTTTCCCATCGGACGATTAAAAAACACACCAAACAACCGATTTGGGAGCCAACAAGCAAATGCCAGAATCCTGCTGGCTGGCCAGGCCACTTAGCATTCCGTTGTTGTGTGTTCTGTGGAACAACCCTCAACACTTATACGAAATACCTATATAGAGATCAGATGAAAGGAACGGCCCTCCGTGCTAACGATAGCGCCATAACAAAAAGAAAACAACAAAACAAAACAAGTGTTGTGGGGATTGGAAGAATTCCCACAGAGTTCGCACGTGGACTTGCTGTCCACACCACCATCATCCGTGCTTCTAATTGCAACCAGGGTCTACTTGTTTTGTGGATCTCAATCGTTTGCCGCCAAAATCTCATGAATGACTGAGAGAATTCTGTGGACTTCATTGGTTAGGACGCAAGCGTCATCCCTGCTTTCGAAGGATGAACGAAGAAACTTTAAGTAAACATACACCAGTTGGAGCGAGGGAGTCGTGTGGCAATCGTCATCGAATGGAGAAGTACCATTAAGGCGAGTCCTCTTCATCCATTTCTAAGAATAACACCCAAATGTGTCCTTTTCGTTACGAGTCCTTTGTTGGTGAGGACAAACTTTGGAATAACAACAGCACGTGAAGACACGAAGATGAAGTAGAAGAAAGTCGATCTGTTTCGGTCTGTTTCGACGGGCAGGAGGTGTGGACCTAGATAAACAGGACGCGATTGCATCCATTTTACTTTTGCAAGTTTTGTTTGTTTTCCCATCGTCCTTCGTTCATTTTTCCGTTGTTTTTTGTTGGAAAAAACAAAGGTCCTGTGCTATATGTATATTTTTTCTCCGACACAAGAAATGCATATTTAGTGGAGTGTTAATAATCTTGTCCCATAGATTGGGGTTGAAGGTGTGTTGGGAGATCCTTATTTTGGGTTTTATATTTTGCCGACTTCTGGTCCTGATTCGAGATGAGTGACTCTCGGGGGGAGGCAAATGCTGCAGAGCGAAAGGTGAAAGTTTGAGATGAGATAATTTCGTTATTCAAATTCATTTCTTTCGTGCGGATTTTTTTTTTTTATTTGAATCCTGTGATCCCTGGGGGGAGGACGAGATGATGTTGGCATCTTAAGATAGTCGGCTGTATTTTATGTGCAAATGTCGAGACGTTTATTCATTTCCGCGTATTTTCTTATTGTCCTGACGCAAGGATTTACTTATTACTTTTTTTGAGTTAATTTTTGTTTTTTGTTCCTTCTTATATTGTGTGGCCACTGATGGAGGGGTTTGAATATTTTAATTTAGACCATAATTAAACAAAAAAGGATATCCGTGATTTGTTGAAAAGAATTGGCGAGGGCCTGTGACAAGGAATTTGGCACAAGGAGGAAGAAATGTCTGACAGAAACGAGTGCAAGGTAAATAGTCGGAAGAATTTTGGCTCAACGTCTTGATAGTGAACATTTTATTAAAATATGAAATCCGTAATTACAAGGTGTAGACGTATATACAGCCTTGCGTAAGGTACTGAGTATTCAAAAAGAATTCCTGGAGATGCGGGGCATCGATCCACGTACCTCTCACATGCTAAGCGAGCGCTCTACCATCTGAGCTACATCCCCGAATTGTACCAATGCCACGAAAAATGGTAACTTTACGCTTTCAATTAAGTTTCGGGCAACGCGATAAACTGGCAGGCCATTATGCTATTTGCCGTTCTACACTGTTCATATCATGCACGGTCACTAAAACTGGTTACACGTGACTGTCGTCCAAAAATGAAGCAAAAGACACAAGAAAAAAAAAAAAAGGTTGCGTATACGCCACATGTGCCACTTTAGTGAATACAAACGAACTACAAAGGAAGTAGAGCAGCAACCACTCCTACAATTTCAATGAAAGTCCAAGCCAAGAAGAACAACATTTTCGACAGTATATGGTAATGGCTGTTTTGAAGCATAGTGTGAAAGATGATCAATAACGCGTCAGTTTCTTGAATTTGTTGCGAATTATGCACAAAGAATTGAGTGTATATGCACTACTGTGTCTAAAAGTAAGGTGCTGTAGCATTTCTTGCAAAGCAATTCCCTCTGATATAATGCATTTATGTTATCGGATATTCCAATCTCCGATTTCCGGGATGGCTTTCAACTCTCTTCTCGATGCGGCTTGTTTCTCCTCTCCTGAGCGACTTTGGCTACTTTGTTATTTTGGTTTTGTCTCACTTTTAGCGCGATATTCACTTGATTGATCGGTTGTTTCCGGATCGTAAGCATAAATCCAAGTCTCATCTCATCTAATGCATTTCACACTCTTCCACGCAACGATGTTTTTGGTTGGGTTGGTGCTTTTCACAACGGCACGCCAATACCTATTTGCGGCTTCGTGGTATGGTGGACAGTTCTTAGTAAAAGAATGTCATGATATTGGGTCGTTTGTGCATAAGTGCAGAACTTAGATCCACTCCAAGAGAGGCTCAGCAAGCTAGTTGCTGGTTGTATGACCCTACATATCAGAGCTTTTCCTCAATTTAACCTAAAGCTTGTGTGGATAACGGGTCGTAGGCTTCGACAATTGTAAGCTTTCAGCTCCTTAAAAATTTATCTAAAATTTTAAATCTTGCTTGACGTTATTAAGGCTGCAAGCAAATTATAGCCACAGGGCTTCACTTACGAGAATTCGACGTACATATGTAAATATGTGCAACGACTTTGTTCAAAAAGGGTTGGACACAACTTTGAGGTCAGCTTGGCTGTCACTGCAGACGCATATGCTTTTTCATATGCGAACGTTTTCGTGTTCATAAAAAACCCCAGCGCCGGACTCCCGCCCAGACGTTATGGGAATTCAACTGTGAAATTATAGCGAAAGGGTGACAGGTGTCATTGCGTCGAAAGGCATATCCATGAGGCAGGGGCGTAGGATATTTCTCGCGCAAGCGCACTGAGCTATACCAAAAACCATTTCTCTTGAGGCGAGACATGGCTTTCAGTGCGCACTTTCTGATAAATATATCAAGGGGCGGAAGGTTCATCATAGCATCTAGAGCACCGTTCTTTGGAGTTTGGTGAAAGAGGTTATAACGTGTTTGCGTATTAGCCTGTTCCACCAGACAACCGATGCATATGAGATTATAGGTCTTATCATTGCCATGTAGATCCAAAGGACCTTTGCGGCGATAAGTTCTATGTTTTGCCAAAAGCTCCTTAGCATTGCCAGAAAACTGACAGCGTTTTGGTGGTTTTCGACTAAACATGCTTTGACCAAAGAAGCTTGCTATCTAAGGTGACTCCCAGGTACTTAGCTTTCTTGGATACCGGGATGGGAGTGCCTTTTAAGACCAGCTGAGTCATGTCATGGATCGGTCTTGAGAGAATTAATCAATAGCCCATTTCTTGTACACCAATCATCCATTACATTTAGCGCCGCTTGTACTTTGAGGCGGACAGTCGCTAAGCATGAAACGACAGAAAGAACGGCGACATCATCCGTATAGACCTGGGCATAGATTCCAGAGGCATTGAGAGCATCAAGCAGAGAGTCGACCACCATGCACTATAACAGCGGAGACAGGACGCTGCCTCGCGGGCAGCCCCTCCCAGCTCAAAGATATCGAAGAGTCTAGGGACGAACATAAAGTACGGACCTTTTATAAGAAAGCAAAAAGCCTTGCAGCAGGCTTCAAGAAAGGCACCCAGGCTCTTCGGAATTTCGAGGGTAACCTTGTCACCAACCCGCAGGGAATAGAGGATGTATTTAAGCAGCGTTTCTGGCAGCTGTTTAACGGGCATGACCAAGAAAGAGTGGTAGGGACTAAGGAAATCCCAACTCCAGCCGCTGAAGTAGTCGTCCCACACAGTATCGAAGAAATCGGCACAGCTATTCAAAAGCTGAGAACAATAAGGCCGCAGGCTCTTCAAGGCTGGCGGCAATGTTATGGTAGGAAGCAAGCACCAGATCACCTGTAGAATTTGGAAAGATGAAAGCATGTCCGACGACTGGAATATCAGCCCTATCCACAAAAAGGGCGATCCTACCTCTTGCAAGAACTATAGAGGTACATATATCCATACTCAATGTCGCATACAAGATCCTTTTCAGCGTACTGTGTGAACGTCTAAAGTCCTTTTGCACCGCACTCATCGGCAGCTACCAGTGCGAAGTCTGGCCCGGCAGATCGACTATAGATCAAATATTCACACTTCGACAAATCCTGGAAAACACCAGCGAGTTTCAAATCGATACACACCATCTCTTTATCGATTTTAAAGCCTCATACGACAGTATTCATCGCAAAGAATTGTTTGATGCGATGGCCGAATTCGGGATCCCAGGAAAACTGATCCGGCTGTGTCGCGCCACGCTAAAAAATACGCAATGCACCGTGCAGTTCGTTTCTAGGGCATCTGAACCGTTTGAAACATTCACCGGATTTCGGCAAAGAGATGCGCTGTCATGCGACTTCTTCAATTTAGTGCTGACGCAGATAGAGCGACGGGCAGGCTTCAACGGGGAAGGCACTATCATCTACAAGTCTGTCCAGCTGCTAGGATATGTAGATGATATTGAAATCATCGCGTGGTCTCGACGTGACGTTGTAGAAGCTTTCACGGCGATAGAGGAACAGGCGGAACGAGTTGGTCTTACAGTCAACGAGGATAAGACAAAGTACATGCTATCAAGCAAAAACAGACGTGCCGCTCACCACCTGGGACAAAATATAACAATTGACAGCTATCATTTCGAGGTGGTTAAAGAGTTTGTCTACCTCGGGAGATTCGGCATAGAATCGCCCTTGGCAACCGCTGCTACTTCGGTTTGTCTAAACAACTTGGGTCAAAACTCTTCATTCGAAGAACCCAAGTCATGCTTTACAAAACGCTTATGCCGCTAGTATTGCTGTACGGAGCCGAAAGCTGGACCGTAAATAGGATGGCGGAGCTTATTTTGGGTTATTTCGAAAGAAAAATTCTGCGCCGGATAATTGGTCCTGTCTGTGAGAAAGGTGAAATGGGGAGAAGACATAACCACGAACTCTACGAACTCTACAAAGATGTGGATATATCCGTCGAATACATTGGCCCGGCCACATCGAGCACATGAACACCAACGCTCCAACTAAGAGGGTCTTCGGCTCCGAGCCTCTTGGTTCGAGAAGAAGAGGAAGAGCGAACCTCCGGTATAAAGACCAAGTAATCGCGAATGTAAGACAACATGGTCTTGATAACTGGAAGCAGCGTAGCGTAAGGATGGAAGGCAGCTTTAGCTCAGGCTCAAATCCTCCATGGATTGGTGGCCTGATAAGTAAGAAATAAGTATCTAGGTGACACACTGGTCGAGGCCTGCATCAGGGGTCAATTTCCCGTGCACAAGCATTGCTTTGATTCACAAGACTAGTGCTTCATCTACGTCATGCCGTTTGGCAGCGATACATATGTTGTCGAAAGTTGCGTATTCAAAAGCTCCATCAATGTCGACTGGGTACGCGCTTTCAATTCTTCCAACTCTAGGTAGTAGACGTTCGTTGTCTGACGTTCTCGGAGGAGGCTATAGATCCTGAATGTCATTCCGATTTTTTCCCCGAAATATTTTATCTATCTGCGGGAACATATTCGCGTTGTTGGATTTTACAGCGCGAATTTTGTTCTTCCAATGCAGACTTACAGATTGTAATTTGTTTTACTTAATTGTAGAAGATTCTTAATCAGTGACTTTAGTGTCCCTAGTTCTGAGATTTGTCTCTCGGTAGACTGCCTTTATTTTTTTTTTTTTTTTTTAGAAACTCGCGCAGGTTCAATGATGTGTTATATACACACAACCTGAACGGAGTGCAGTGGTGCAGTCGTTGATGTTCGTTAACTCTCAGGGATAGTTGTCCTAGATAGGACGAGAGCCGACCAAATTCCACGTTGGTTATAGGCCGTAGTAATTCGTTCAAGCACTTTAATATTGCATACGCAGAGGATGAATTTCAGCTGACAAGAGTACAAGAGTTTGAGTCTTGACATGAGTCTTGGTACTTCAGTGGTAATGCCGCGACTATCGTTTGTTTTATTATTTCTTTAATTTGTTGGAGGTATACATATCAACCTCGTCATTTGATAGTTTCCTGTTGGTCGGTGGGAAGGAGGCGCTCGAAATGAGCGCTCTCGCCAGGCAGTTGGCAAAGCGTGGCCAACTATTATAATCGTATGGTTGCGCTTGAATATACTCCGTCATTTCTGCAAACTCCTCCGGTATTTTTTTTTTTTTTTTTTTTTTATTTATTTATTCTTTATTGATCCATTTTTCCAATTTTCAGATAACATACAATTTAATAAAGAATATTAGGTGTCATTCTGTAGTTTTTTTTTTTTTTTTTTTTTTTTTTTTTTAGAGACTCGCGCAGGTTCAAGAGTTTTTATATTCTCTTATGATGTGTTGACACACACAACCTGAACGGAGTACAGTGGTTGGGGTCGTTGATGTTCGTTCACTACTCTCAGGGGTGGTTGTCCTAGACCTAGATAGGACGAGAGCCGACCAAATTCCGCGTTGGTTATAGTCCGTAGTAATTCGTTCAAGCACTTTTAGTATTGCATACGCAGAGGATGAATTTCGTTTGACCATATACTGTGAGTGTTATGCCTGCAGCAGTACGTCTGGCCACTTTCCATTCTCAACAGCGTTGCATACTTTTTGGCGGTATAGAAACTACTTTTTCTTGGCTATGAAGCGAATTTGAACCATAAACCTTCCGCTCGGCGGTCGATGATGTTAACCACTGCACCACGGCCACCCCTAAAACTAGTTGTAAAACTAGTATCGAATGACCCGTTTTATAATTAACAATAATTAAAACAGATTAATGAATGAATGTGGGGTTCATACATTAAGTACAGTAAGAAGTTCAAAGTATATTTAACAATCTAATTTTCCAGTTAAGCAGATTATACTAGATGGATAGGAGAGGGAAAAAAATATTAAGAAACAATATTCAGAAGGTCAAGCAGTTACTTAAAGATAGCTGAAAACAATTTCTATGACTTAGTTCAAGAAAAGATTTCTGACTTCTGAACTATCCATGTCAAAAAGCCAATTTTTTAATTTTTTTAGGAACAAATTCAAAATCTTAATTTTTCTTATTTCATATGGCAATTTATTAAATAATTTAGGTGCCGATGCGGTAAAAAAATTTGAAAAGTGAGTTTTGTTGGACTTCGGAACGTTTACCAGAGCCCGTGTATTTAATCTTAAATTATAAAGGTTACAGTTTCTATGATGTAGATTGTAGCCGCTTATCATAAAAAAACAGTTTGAGGACTTTGAAGATATAAAGATGCTTCACTGGCAGAATTCTCAGTTGTGAAAAGAGGGGCCAGCTACTAGTTAGTCTGGATTTTTTACAGATTATCCTTACAATGTGTTTCTGCGATTTAACCATTGGATCAAGTGTATTAAAATAAGCACCTCCCCAACTTGCTATACCATACTGCAGCTTAGAATGTACAATACCATAATATATGGTCGTAAGTAGTTTCAAAGAACAAAATTCTTTTAGTAAAAACATTTTCCGCGTAGCTGACAGAAGATATTTTTTTAGATCATCAGCACGAGCCTTCCAATTTAAGTTGTGGTCTAACAATACTCCTAAATACTTGAAACGGTCGACAACATCTATTTTAAAGCAACTAACATCACAGGTAGCATTATTATTGAAATTTAATATGCCACAAGTATGATTTGATAGTTGAAGCTTTTTACATGAGGAGGAATGGAATAGAACTTCGCAATCAATTGGATACATTCTACTTAGGCTACAAAACATAATCTTTGTTTTAATACTAATTACCAGTTCATGCTTGACAAACCACTGTCTCAAAATCTGCAAATCTTTCTGCAAGTTAACAAACGCTTCAAAACCAGAGCTGTTCACATAGGTCAGAGCTATATCATCAGCAAATGCGGTTATGCTGCTAAACGATTGTTTGAAAATTGAGTTTACATAAATTAAGAACAAGAACGGGCCCAAAACTGAACCCTGAGGTACACCAATGTCTACTTTCAGTTCATCACTTAATAAACCATTTAATTTTACTCTTTGTGATCGTCCGGATAAGTAAGACGCTAACCAATCGTATACCTGTCCACGAAAACCAGCTTTGTACAGTTTATCTAATAAAATCCTATGATTTACCATGTCAAAAGCTTTTGTCATGTCAATGAACAAGGCAATTGAATTTTTATTATTATTAAAACCTTCGCAAATTTCAGAACACAATTTTAAAATAGCATCTTCAGTGGACTTACCTTTGCGAAACCCAAATTGGCAATCGCTAAACAATTTGTTTTTATTTGCAAAAGATGTCATTCTGTCTTTCATCAGTTTTTCAAACAGCTTAGAAAACGTTGACAACAAGGAAATTGGTCTATATTGGCTCATTAAGCAACGATTACCTTTTTTAAAAAGGGGTAACCCCTTGGCAATTTTTAAGGATGCAGGAAAAATACCTGCATTGACACTTAAATTGAAAATATATGTAAGTATATCGGCTAGATAGAAGGCAATCTCTTTAAGAGTATAGTTTGTTATACTATCCGACGTACTTGAACATTTGTTATCAAGAGACATTATTTTTTTATATATTTCAAAGGAAGTAAAGCTATCGAATACAAAGCTCTCAGGCTCAAATTGGTCTTCCTTGAGATCCTCGTAAATGTTGCACGAGCATGTTTTATTTGGAGGACAGGGTTTGGACAAGGAGGCTATTGTAACGAAATACTCATTAAAATGATTGGCAATGTCTTAAGGATTTGTAAGAAATTGATCTTCAACTTCTATTGTTTGAATAACATTCTCATTACTCTCCTTATTTAAGATACAGTTTACCACTTTCCACTCTTCCTTAATATTGCCACTGCATCTTTCAAATTGATTACCATAGAATGTATTTCTACTATCCTCAATCTGTTTTTTTACTATTTTTTTTAAATCAGTGTAAAGGTTTTTTAGTTTCAAGTTCTGAGGATGCAGCTGACATTTTTTCCAAATCGTATTTTTCTTCTTTATGATTTTATTTCATCGATCCATGGCTTAATTCGTCTTAATTTGGAGGGTTTAAGGGATTGGAAAGATGATGAACAGTTATCAACATATTTTATTAAAATTTCAATGAAGGTATCATACGCTACTGACGGGTTTTCTTCATTGTAAACACGATCCCAGGACTCTAATTTAATAGCTTCTCTTAGTAATGAATAATTTATTTTAGTTTTGATTGGTGATTGTGGGTGATTTGTAATGTTATTTAAGTTTTTTTTCGAAAATATTTAGTTTAATTAAACAATGATCTGTAATTTCATAATCTAAGACTTCACTAGAGAACTCGTTCGGCCAGTTTGATCGATATCTTACGAAGACATGATCAAGGCAAGTTTTTGATTGAAATGTTATACGAGTCGGCTCATTTACTAATGATTTTAATCCGTAAGAAGACATAAGACGCAAATAATCATCTGTGTCATTGCTATCTTTTAGAATATCAATATTTATATCAATATTTATATTACTAGATTTTTTGTCCTTATTTCTTTTAAGAGATCATTCATTTGCTCTAGGAATATTTTTTTGTTCAAATTGTTTTCATGTAAGCGATACACACACAATATAACAAAATTCTCATTATTGATAATGCAATTGACTTTAATAACATCAGCACTTTTCAAATTGTAAGAAGTAACCGTGCATTGATACGATTTTTTAATAAATAGAACAACACCTCCTGCATTATAAGAATTATTGCAATTGCCATATAGGTCGTAACCTGGAAGACTATAATGTGGCAGTTCAGAGTCGTACAGCCAAATTTCAGTTAAAAAAATAAAGTCTGTAACAATGTTTGAGGCTTCAATGTGGGCTAGAAAAGAATTGAAATTTTTCCTCATACTACGTTTGTTCTGATGAATAATAAGAGATGAAATGTTATTAATACAAGGTTGAGAAGTATTTGTAAACTTAAGATTTAAAGAATGCATTACATTAGGTTAATTTTTCTAAGTCATCAAAGCATTTTACTTTGATAACTCCTCCGGTATTTGAATTGCGGCACCACCACAAGTTCACAATGGCCACTGTCGTATTCTAGGGTACGTAAAAAGTTCATAGACCATTCGTTGGTTTCGGCCAGTCCTAGCCACGGGTCAAGCAGTATTAAATCCAGATAGGCGCCGCATCTAGGAATTATCCGTTGTGATTAACTTGGTTGAGAGAAGCTCGGCTCAGGTCCTTCATGGACTGTAACGCCAATATACATAGTTACATACATACATACATTAACTTGAGTTTGTATTCAATGTTGCGCTGTGCCCACCAGTGGCCCACGTCAGAACCAATCTTGGGTCTGACGTTCACTCATAATGTTCTCACCGTACATTTTCGGCCTGCTTTTGTAGCGTTTTTAACTTTTTTATAGTAAAAAGAATCACAAAGCGTATTTCGTCAGATATTTCACTCATTTTCAAATCAATATATGTAACAAATGGCGCAAATGACGAATTAGAAGATTCTTCTTCTTTGATGGCGTTACAGCCCATGAAGGACCAGAGCCAAGCTTCTCTCTCTCAATCACCCATGTTGTGTGCGATTTATTTTTCACACACTTGAAAAGGATCTACAGTTTAATGCCGATTCTGAACGGCGGGAGTCGAGAAGCTTTTTCACGGCAAGTATAGAAGGAACGCCGCGAAATAAACATTCGATGGTCTTGGTGCTATCGGAATCCGAACTCGCCCATCTCAGAGTCAAACACACTAACCACTGCGCCCTCATTAGACATTGGGTGCATAAAATATGTATGTGGTCCGAAATATCAACTTTCAATCGTTCGTTTGACAGAATCGGATTAGTGCTCTCCAATATATGGGCTTCTTGCTTTGGTGGCGTTACAGCCCGTGAAGGGCCAGAGCCAAACTTCTCTCATGGGCTTCTACCCCAACTAAAAATGTCAGAATGACCAAGTGACTGAACTTTATGAACTCTTCGCCCCTTGTTTACTGAAGTTAAATGCAACTGAGTTTTGTACAAATTTAAAATAGTCTCAATATGAAAGTGATTTCCTTTCCACCTCTAAGTTATTAGATATGCACCATTCGGTTGATCCCTTACCGTTCTCTTGATGTATTCCACTGTCTAGAGCATGTTTATTCTGATCGTGATCATTTCCGCACATTCCCTTGTGCCGTTGTGGTTCTTCCCAATCATATTCCCAGGATAAAAAAAAATCCATAAAAACAATTTGGAGATGCGGGGCATCGATCCCCGTACCTCTCACATGCTAAGCGAGCGCTCTACCATCTGAGCTACATCCCCGTGAAAGGCTTAACTTCAACGTTACCACTTAAGACTTTCTATTATACTTGACCACGCCCGCCAGTATCGGAACAAACAATTCAACCTCTCAACTGGTTTAGCGCGCTCCACGCATTTTAATGTCCACGAATAGGTAAAGTGGTTGGCCGTGCCTCTGTTTTGTCTGCTTTGAATTGGTTTTATGAGTGTAAACTGCAAGCTGACTTGTTCGTGACCGTTTAGTAACACAAATCCAAACACAATGAATGCAAATGCAGCTGTTGGACTCTTACTCTTCTTCCTTGGAATCGACAGAAGTTTAGCAGAAACCTGACAGCCGAATATTACCTTGAGGCTATTTATCCCGGCTGCTTGCAGTCAAGACAACAACAAGAAAAACCTATTCCCATCAATGTGTTTTCGTTTTCGTGTTGCCAGCAGCTCACCATCGGTTACAATGTCGCTTACCAGAAGGGATACATGACCATCGTTACTGAGCCAGCGCTTACAGAGAATGTTATCATAAAAGTTTTCCACGCCGACGATGATGATGGCATGGATGAAAAAACAACAATCCACGACATCTTCCTGTAAACGAGGACAGATATTCAGATGAATACCGGTTCTGACCAGACCATGCCTTCGCGGCAACTCCTAGTTGTCATCGTCTCCGTCATAGTCGTCGTTTCAAAAAATTACTTTGCTTTCGCGCCGGCGGCATCATTCTACTCTGCCATGCTTGGTGAAAACCAACTTTTAAAATCCTTCTCGTCCACTATACGCCCTGCCATCCCCGTACGCCAAATGAGTTGGTTGAGAGAAATTTGGGAAAACAAGAAAAATTTTTGTTGGCGATTGATTGGAATTTTTATTTTTATTAACCCTCCCATACCTCCGCACTGAACTCCTGAAACTTTGCATTATGCTTTGTATGGTCCCGGTGGTTGTACCTTAAATTGAAAAACCATATATCCTGCTTTGGATAGATAGGGAGGGAGTGGGTGTGGGCGTGTGTGGTATGCCTGTGGTGTGTATCCGTCTGCAGATGGTATTCTGCAAATAAGGAAGGATCAGTGTTGTTAGTTTAAGAATGTAGAATGTCCAGGACATGAGGAGCCGGAAGAGTGTACGTACGACTGGTATTCGGTCAGTTGTCCAATTTGTATGTCTTCCACCCTCCCTTCGATGGAATAGAAAAAAAGAAAAACAAAAAACCGTGAACAAGGGATTTGGATAATTGCTATTTGTGATCCAGATGATTGGGTTGTGGCAGCAGCAGGAACGAATACGAAAGCAAAAAACACACGACAAACATCCTGCGCAAGGAGTGGGTAATTTATTAAAATTCCTGGAACAATGGAATCACGATGAATTAGGGTTTTACTCTTTAGTCCGTCCCATCCTTCTGGAATGCCATTCACACTTGTCCAGTGCGCGAGAAAAAATATATACTATACACTCGCGCCCCTTCCTGGACTCATTTATAATAATCATTCCTTCGTCGTCCTTTTTTTTCTCTACGTTTTCTATTCACTCTCTCGGCCATCGTTGTTTGTGTTTGCACCTTTTGTGTATTTAAGAAAAATTACTTTTCACACCGGACGGCGACACATCTCATCGAAGGTGGAAAAGGAAACAAAAACAAAAAAGGAAAATGTTGGCCTTTTCCCTTTGGCCATCCATTTGAGGTGTCACCTCTGATTCGAATGCCGGATACCGAGAAGTTTTGTGACTAAAGTCCAGCGAGTAAAAGTCGAAAAAAAGGAAAATTAACACATAAATTTCTGCCAATATCGTGGAAAGTTTTCAAGAACGCCAAGAGTTGAGGGCAGGGGTCAGGGTATAAGGCATTCCAAGTGAATAGTCCTGTCAAAGTTTTTCAATACATTTACTCGAGCTTTTCTCGCTGAATGGATGAAATCGGAGGGAGGGTTACATGTACGAGTGGAATTGACAATTCTACGAGGAAGCATCCCGGAGCATCTGGATTTATGTACTCAATTTAATTTGCCTGAAGTAGTAGTAAGTTGTTTTTACGATGTTGACTTCTTTTATGCTGGAATTGGTTTAGGTTTAGAAGAAACTATTGCTTTAGGTGAGTCAGCGAGCTATGGTCTCGCTAAATACGGCCCAATCTTGCTCATATTTTGGTGTATTGTTTCAGGAATGTACTCTTCTTCCGTTATAGAATCTGTAGCGGCTTTTAGGCCTGCATACGATGCAGTCGCCTAAGCGTTTTATGGTTGAGGTTATAATTAATCGTAAACTTCTTCTTCCTATCGGGTGCTACGGTTCGGGGTGAACCTGGGCCTCAACCAACATGCTCCTTCAACTAGCACTATCTTTTGCTAGCCTTTTCCAGTCCCCTTCCATCAGTGCGCACCATCTTAGGTGCGACCGTCCTTTGTACATATCTTCGTCCCTCGGGGTTGGATTCAAAGACTATCCGGGCTGGAGCCCTACATAGCCTAGCCATCTTAGGCGTTGAATCCATATACGCCTGACTAGACACATGTCGCTGTACAGTCCGTAAAGCTTGTGGTTGAATCTTTGCCTCCATCCCCCGTCTGCATTTCTATGTCCGAAAATAACACGCAAATCCTTTTTCTTAAACCGGCCAAGGACTTCCTCATCCACTTTTGTTGTTCTGCACCGTACAGCAGGACCGGGATGATAAGGGTCTTGTATAGAGTCAACTTTGTCGTTCGGGAGAGGGCTTTATTACTCAATTGCCTCCTGAGCCCATAGAAACAGCCATTGGCAAGAGTGATTCCGCGTTTGATTTCGGAACTGATGTCGTTGTTCCAGGTCACTGCAAAGCCAAGGTAGACGAAGTTCTTAACTACCTCAAACTTATATCTGCCAATACAAACGTTCTGGCCAAGACGTCGGTGGTAAGCGTTGTTTTGCCCTCATTTACTACCAAACCAATTCTAGCCGCCTTCGCCTCAATACTCGTAAGCACCTCATTGACAGCACGCTGTGTTCTTCAATGTCATCATGTGTTATGTCAATGTCATCCGCGTATGCGAGGATAAATTGTGCCTCTTGTGTTGGCCAGTGATTTTTGCACAGTCGTTTCTAATACGATGTTGAAGAAATCACACGAGTAGTTAAAATAAGAGGGGTTTGGCGTTATCTTGCGTTGCGGTTGCGTTGTGGTTAGGAAAGATATGGGGGTTCTGGCGCTATCAGTGTTGCGGTTTTGTCGCGTGCTGTTTTTGTCGTGTGCCGCGTGCGTTGCGGTTAGGAAATACAGGTGGGTTCTGGCGCTATTGTTTTTGTCGCGTGCCGATAAGTGTGTGTCGAGTAGTGGTTTTGTCGTGCGCCGAGTTGTGTAAGGTTAGTGACCGTAGTGACCGGCCGAATTGTTTGTTATGTGTGATAAGGTGGTTATCATGTGCCGAATTTAGAATAGCAATAGATGTCTTCATGTTGGTATGCAAAAAGCGGGGCGAGGTGGTTATCATGTGCCGAATTTAGAATAGCAATAGATATCTACATGTTGGTATGCAAAAAGCGTGCCGAGTTGTGTCGAGTTTAACAATTACGCAAAACGTGCCGAGTTGTTGTTTTGTCGCGTGGCGATAGTGACCGGCCCAGTTGTTTGTTATGGGTGATAGCGTCGCGTTATCATGCGTAGTAGTTCGAAATAAGCGTGGATCGTAGTATTTTGTTAATATTTTGCAGAGTTGTGGTTTTAGTGAGTTGTGCGGGAAGGGGGTTAGTGACCGGGGGCCCAGTTGTTTTTTATGGGTGATAGCGTCGCGTTATCATGCGTAGTAGTTCCAAGTAAGCGTGGATCGTAGTATTTTGTTAATATTTTGCAGAGTTGTGGTTTTTGTGAGTTGTGCGGGAAGGGGGTTAGTGACCGGGGGCCCAGTTGTTTGTTATGGGTGATAGCGTCGCGTTATCATGCGTAGTAGTTCCAAGTAAGCGTGGATCGTAGTATTTTGTTAATATTTTGCAGAGTTGTGGTTTTCAAAAAACAAAAAAAAAAAAAAAAGAAATGGACTTGGACATACAGTTTGTCAAGAAAATGTTTGCAAAACGTAAATATAGAAAAAAACTGATTTAAAAGCATATGTTTACTAAGAAGACAGCAAATGAGCTATTTTTTTTTATAACTAATCCATTTTCATATAAACTCGTTGCCGTAATGTAGAAAAAAAAGGCAAATGTAACCCAAAAACCAACAGAAATTTAACAAAACATATCCAATGCTGTTTTTTCACTGTCAAATAATTCTTTGCAAAAGTGCATAGAGTTCGAGAAGTTTTTTAATAATACACATTAGCGGTAATTTCATTGCGTTTTGGAGTTGTGTGTCAGTTTGTTAGTCATTAACGATTTCATAGTGACCAGAAAATTTAAAAAAAGTAATCTTGAATATGCCAGGCAAACGGTTAAGTGATGATGTAATACAATCGGTGTATTATAATTACCACAAAGGAAAATCCGCTAGGGAATTGGCTGACATGTTTTGTATAAAATTTAGAACTGTGTACAACGTTATAAGCCGTGCTGAAAAAGAAGGCAGACTAGATCTGAACCAGTCAACAGGCAGGCCAAAAAAACTAACAAGCAGGGACGAAAGAAAAATGATAAGACGTATTGAAAAAAAACCCTCATACCAGCATCAGAATATTAGCCACGGACTTAAGAAACGGTTACGGAGTTCAAGTGTCTCATGAGACAGTTAGAAAAACTATACTCAAGCACAAGTACACATCAAGAGTTGATAGAAAAAAACCATTACTCTCACCGTTGAATATTTGCAGAAGCGTCAATTTTGCAACAAAGCACATTTGTCTTCCGGTAGAGTATTGGAACGATGTTGTGTTTTGTGACGAGTCTAGTATAAAGCTGTACTACCATGCAGGACCGCCGAGAGTATGGCGAAAACCGCTTACAGCCCTCGACAACAAGAATATCATTCCAACAGTAAAATTCGGGAAATTGTCAGTGATGATATGGGGCTGCTTCTCAAGCAAAGGTGTTGGTGAGTTAAAATTATTGATGATATAATGACAAAGGAAGTTTATTTGGATATTTTAAGACAAAATTTGAAAAGAAGTGTTCAGAAATACGGCTTTGTGGACCCAGAAAACGAAAACAAATTACTTTTTAAACTGTACCAGGACGACGATCCAAAGCATAAATCATATTTGTGCAGGGAGTGGTTGCTTTATAATTGCCAAAAAGCAATTGACACCCCTGCGCAAAACCCCGATCTGAACCCTATTGAGAATTTTTGGGCCCATTTAAAAAAGAAGGTGGCAAAAAGAAGTCCGAAATCGAAAAATGATTTAAATAAGTTTATCAACGAAGAATGGCTTAAGAATCCCGATGAATATGACCTTCAGAAGCTCATTCAATCAATGCAGGGTAGATTACGGGCTGTCATTAAAGCTAATGGTGGTCTTACCAAGTATTAAAAATAAGAAAATTGGTTCTTTTGCTTGTAATTTTAATTAATTTGGTCGGCAAACAGCATTTTGCAAAGAATTGTTTGACAGTAAATAAACTGATATTGATCAATTTTTGTTAAATTTCTCAAGTGTTTGGTTGATTGTGTTTTTTCTTTTTGTAACATTTGTAAACATTTCCTTGACAAACTGTATGAATATTTAGTGTGGGAAAATGTAAAACGGGGAAAATGTAAAACGGACATTCCTGTGGGTTATGTGTAGCCCAAAAAAAAAAAAAAAAAGAAAAAAGCTTGGACATATGAATATTTAGTGTGGGAAAATGTAAAACGGATATTGTGAAATTACAACCGCCAAAAAAAAAAGACAAAAAGCTAATGAAAACCGCAAAAAAAAAAAAAAAAAAAAAAAAACGAAAAAAAAAGCTAAACAAAATTGACGGCAACTTATGTATATAAATAGGGGAGTTCCTGTTCAATGTGACATTGTGATAGTAATAACGAACCCGACTTAAGATACGGCATATAATTTATTAGTGAATATTAAAAGTGTCAACGAGTAGTGTAAATTAGTTTCAGGTATGGTATTATATAATATTAATAAATATATATCTATGTATGTATGTAAATGTATGTATGTAATTCCCCCCCCCCCCCCCCCCCCATTCACTTTTAGTTATAAGTATGTATTAAAAAGTGTTACATTTATCGGTATCATTCGTTTCAATAGGAGAAAATTCATCTGATGAATTTGTAAAGATGCTAGTTGAGGACTTAAAATACCTATATAGGGAGTATATGCAGGAACCAAAAGCGATGAATCAATTGACAGATGTTGAGAACTACAACCATCATAGTGCTTCAATATATTGTATATGTATATAGAGGAACTTCACATAGTGTAATTTAGATTTTCAACAACCAAATTTTTTCCCAATACTTTTACATAATTTTTCGGGCTACGACTGTCATCTTTTTGTGAAAAGTTTAAGTAATATTGATGGTGAAATAACAATTATTCCATTAAAAAAAGAAAATTATATATCACTTTCCAAGCGAGTGCATTTAGACGCAAATAACACCTTTGAAATAAGGTTTTTAGATTCATTTCGATTTCTTCAGTCGAGTATAGACTCGTTAGCAAATAATTTATCTGAAGATGATTTCATTATAAGCAAAAGGTATTACAAAAATGACGACTCATTCAAATTAATGACTAGGAAAGGAGTATTTCCTTACGATTATCTCAATTCATGGTTTTACATACAGGCTGTACTCAGTAGCCTGCATGTCCACAACCACGCATGCGCATCAACGTGGCAACGACCGGGCAAGTACAATCCCGTACTATATTGCGGGGGCCGTACGAGGGAAAATCGTACAGTGCCAATGGCTTGGCTTTGCACTGCAGAGAAGCCAAGCCCAAATCGGCCGTCCGCTGTCCCGCTGCCACACAGAGTGAACGGTGGTCGACGGCAAAACCATATGACCATACATGGTAGGATGCTCGTGTTGGTGTGCGGTAACGATTAGAATAAGTAGCGGAATGTATAAGGTAGCGTAGTTAGATTTAAGTTAGTGTTAAGCAGGGATAAAGAATGAGATACCAATCTTTTGGCTTTGACAGGCATTTTGACAACTAGCCCCTACAAACGCGTTGCGGTTTGACGGTGTCTTGACTATGTCATTCTGCCTTGTTCCGACGTCTTGACTCTTAAGTAGGGTACACACCGTCGATCAAAAGTGACACTTTTGTTGGTTGTCACTCAAAACTGATAGTGTGTACATGTAAATGATGGTTTGTCGATCAAAACTGATGAGTTGCAAAAATGTCTGCTACTGAGTGACGATCAGCGGCCATGTTGGTTTTTGTCGACAGTGTGTACGTGAATTCTTCATTCAAGCGTTGGACATGGATGAGAGTAGACAATTCCTGGAGCAATTCATAAATATTTACGAGTCTCATCGTTGTCTCTGGGACGTAACGTGTCCAGAATATATACGTCGGGACAAAAAAGACGAAGGTTACCAGGAATTAGTGAATTTAATGAAAAAATACAAATTCGCTGTCCATGGTGTCTGCGCGAAATTATGTACTTGAATGATGTTTTGCGTGTCAAACATGATCTTTAGTGTGTACATGAGACACTTCACTCAAAACTGACGTCAGTTTTGATCGTCACTTTTGATCGACGGTGTGTACCCCACTTTAAGTCAAAAGCGTCGTTTTTAAAGCGGCCTCTAGACGCTCAATATTATTGTGAAAATATTGCACAATTTTATTGGCTTGCTGCCCCAGACGGTTCAATATTTTTCCCAATAATTTAGCTGACCGCTCATATTTGTATTAAAAGTCAAAAGCGTTTTGATTTTACGCAATATATCGCACAATCTTGCAATATTATCTACAGACGAACAATAATATTGTGCAATATCAAATCTTGCACAATATTATTAGGCGTCTAGGGGCCGGTTTAATTACAAAAGCAACAACCAACCCCTGCGGGGATCAACGGGCAGACGTACGAAATTTGGTATCTCATTCTTTATCCCTGGTGTTAAGTCAGAAGTAGATCAATCAACAATATCTTTCAAGTGTTCTTGTTTAAGTGTTTTAATAAATATATAAAACTATTGTGATGTGTTTTATGGTGAGTAGTCTTCGGCAATAACTTTATAACTGTTCGTATTTAAGTAATTTAATAAATATATGTACATATATATGTATAACTTTTGTGTTGTGTTTTGGTGCGAATAATCCCAGGAGAATCAATAACTCGCGCGCCAATTAAATTTGGCAGTCCTCGACCGCGTCGCCCCTCAGGATTGGGTTCAAAGACCTTTCAGGACGAAGCTGTGGTGTCCATACGCTCTATATGACCTAGCCATCTTAGGCGTTGGATCCGTAGACGCCGTGCTTCGTTCATGTCGCTGTACAACACGTACATTCCGATTTATGCAAATCGGGCCGAAAATCGTACGTAGAATTTTCCTCTCAAAACAACCAAGGACCTCCTCATCCACTTTCAATAAGGTCCGTGTCTCTGAGCCATAAAGCAGGACCGGACTGATAAGGGTCTTGTATATATGTAGTCATCTTGGTTTTACCGAGATGGGGCTGCTTCTCAATTGCCTCCCGAGCCGAAAGAAACAGCGGTCGGCAAATGTTATTCTCCATTTGATTTCGGCACTGAGTAAAATACGGAGGGGGAGCCAGTCGTGACTCGCAAGAAAAAACACAACGGGATCTTATTTATTTTGATCTTTATTTGACCACCTTCCAATGTAGAATGATCTCACAAGCTAACTTAGCAGAAAATTAACCCTAAATTTTATTGCTTATGTGGTAAAGATAGTAAGAAAGAGATGGTTTGTTTGCATGCATGCGAACAGCGGGTCTTTTGTCCAAATATGGTCACTCTTATGCTGCTGTTTTGGCATATATTTCCAAGCGGCTTGGCTTGGGTTTTTCCGTTAGATGCATAGTAGCGTCGTTTGTGGCCTGATAAATGGCTTGGCTTCTCATCTGACCAAGGGCAGATGAGGGCATGGGCTCGGACATACAGGGTAAAGTTGTTGATTGCTCTCAACCTGGCGAGATGCCAGCAACGATCCCTGTTTAAATGTCGGGGTCAAGTTGACATACGGCCTCCTCGCGGCGCCCTCTGGATAGCCTCTTCAACAACCGTTGGGAGGTGAACAAACGTATGCAGCGAAAAAAACCCCGACCAGAATGGCGGTTGTGCGGCGGGCTAACAATCCGCCCACGTAAAAAAAAAACAAAGTTATGAATGAGCAAGATGCCTCGGATACACGGACGGTTACTCGACGACGACAACGCACGAAAAAGGAACACGATTTGCGAGTATGCTCCTGGAATGTCAGAACCCTGTACACTCCCGGAGCTGCTCATAAACTAGAAGGAATCCTCACGCAGTACAAGGCGGATATTACTGCGGTCCAGGAAATACGCTGGATAGGAAACGGTATGATTAGAAAGAAAAATTGCGACATTTATTACAGCTGTCACAAAAGGTTGCACTTACTGGGATGCGGATTTGTCGTGGGAAAGCGGTTAAGGTCGAAGGTCATCGACTTTAAACCTATAAGTGATCGCCTGGCTGTGATCCGCATCAAAGGCAGATTTTATAACATCAGCCTTATATGTGCACACGCCCCTACCGACGAGGCTGAAGACCCTATCAAGGAGGACTTCTATGACCTCCTGGACAACGCCTTCGGAGCTTGTCCGGAGTACGATGTAAAAATCGTGCTCGGGGACTTCAACGCCAAAATCGGTAAGGAAAACACCCTTGGCGGAGTGATCGGAAAGCACAGCCTCCACGATACAACAACAGATAACGGCTTCCGACTCGCTGACTTTGCGACAGGTCGTAATGCGGTGATAAGTAGCACAAGATTCCCTCGCAAGCGAATCCACACAGCAACCTGGCGATCTCCGGACGGTCGAACCGCCAACCAAATCGACCATGTGCTCATTGACGCAAGGCACTCATCAAACATCATGGATGTGCGAACATTCAGAGGGGCAAATGTGGACTCTGACCTCTTCCTTGTAGCAGCAAGATTCAGGGCTCGACTGTCCAATATCAGAAAGCTGCACCAGCCCATCAGGAGGAGGTTCGACATTGGGCGCCTGAGCACACCGGAGGTTGCCAGAATCTACAGGGAGCAGCTGAGCGAAAGACTCTACGGTATGCCTACGTCGAACACAATTGCCAATAATATGTGGCTGCATTGCCGCTCAGCCATTCAGGAAGTAGCCGAAACCACCCTAGGATACCTACCACCCCCGACAAGAAACCCGTGGTATGATGGCGAGTGTGAGCAGAAAAAGGCAGCAACCGACGAGGCGTACCAAAAGGCGCTGCAGAGGAAAACCAGGGCAGCGCAAGAAGAGTACCGAGCCAGAAGAAGGGAGGAGAAAAAACTACTGCGACAAAAGAAAAGAATCTTCGCAGCCTCCCAGCTCAAGGATATCGAGGAGTCTAGGGATAAACATAAAATACGAGCCTTTTACAAGAAAGCCAAAGGCCTTGCAGGAGGCTTCAAAAAGGGCACCCTGGCTCTTCGAAAATGCGAGGGTAATCTTGTCATCGACCCGCAGGGAATAGTGGATGTATTTAAGCAGCACTTCCAGCAGCTGCTTAACGAGCATGACCAAGGGAGAGTGGTAGGGACCGAGGAAATCTCAACTCCAGCCGCTGAAGTAGTCCTCCCACCCAGCATCGAAGAAGTCGGCACAGCTATTCAGAAGCTGAAGAACAACAAGGCCGCAGGCTCAGATGGCTTGCCATCAGAGCTCTTCAAGGCTGGCGGCGATGTTCTGGTAGGGAGCATGCACCAGATCATCTGCAGAATTTGGGAAGATGAAAGCATGCCCGACGACTGGAATACCAGCTCTATATGCCCCATCCACAAAAAAGGCGATCCTACCTCTTGCAAGAACTATAGAGGTATATCCCTGCTCAATGTCGCATACAAGATCCTGTCCAGCGTATTGTGTGAACGTCTAAAACCATTTTGCACCGCACTAATCGGCAGCTACCAGTGCGGCTTCCGGCCCGGCAAATCAACTATAGACCAAATTTTCACACTTCGACAAATCCTGGAAAAGACCAACGAGTTTCGAATCGATACACATCATCTTTTCATCGATTTCAAAGCCGCATACGACAGCATTCATCGTGAAGAACTGTTTGGGGCGATGGCCGAATTCGGGATCCCGGTAAAACTGATCCAGTTGTGTCGCGCCACGCAAAAAAACACGCGATGCACCGTGCAACTCGGTTCTAGGACCTCGGAACCATTCGAAACCTACACCGGATTTCGGCAAGGAGATGCGCTGTCATGTGACTTCTTCAACCTGGTGCTGGAGCAGATAGTACGACGGGCAGGCGTCAACAGGGAAGGCACAATCTTTTACAAGTCCATCCAGCTGCTAGGATACGCGGATGATATCGACATCATCGCGTGTTTTCGCCGTGGCATTGTGGAAGCATTCACGGCGATTGAAGAACAGGCGAAACGAATTGGTCTTAAGATCAATGAGGACAAAACGAAATATATGCTGTCAAGCAAAAACCAATCCGTCGCTCACCACCTGGGACAAAACATAACAATTGACAGCTACAATTTCGAGGTAGTTAAGGAGTTTGTCTACCTCGGGGCAAACGTAAATTCCACAAATGACACCACAGTGGAGATCCGGCGTAGAATCGCCCTTGGCAACCGCTGCTACTTCGGCTCTTCCAAACAACTGGGGTCAAAACTTCTCACTCGAAAGACCAAAGTCATGCTTTACAAAACGCTCATTCTGCCAGCCTTACTGTACGGAGCCGAAAGCTGGACGATAAGCAGGACAGCGGAGCTGATTTTGGGTTCTTTCGAAAGAAAAATTCTGCGCCGGATATTTGGTCCTGTCTGTGAGGAAGGTGAATGGAGAAGAAGACACAACCGCGAACTCTACGAGCTGTACCAAGATGTGGATGTAGTCCGGAAGGCAAGGATCCGTCGACTACACTGGCTCGGCCACATTGAGAGCATGGACATCAACGCTCCAGCTAAGAGGGTCTTCGACTCCGAGCCTCCTGGTTCGAGAAGAAGAGGAAGACCGAACCTCCGGTATAAAGACCAAGTAATCGCGGATGTAAGACATCTTGGTCTTGACAACTGGAAGCAGCGTGCCCGGGACCGTCAAGGATGGAAGGCAGCTATAGCTCAGGCTCAGATCCTCCATGGATCGCAGGCCTGATAAGTAAGTAAGTCTCATCTGACCACGGTCGGTTGCATGCATGTAACTACTGGTGTCATTGCTGCATGTCACTTCTTCTTTTCTTTTGGTGGCGTTACAGCCAATAAAGCTTCTCCATGTTGTGTGTGATTTATTTTTCACATAGGTGAAAGGGACCTACAGTTTAATGCCGATTCCGAACGGCTAGAGTCGAGAAGCTTTTCCAAGACAAGTTATACTACGGGGGGTTTTGCCCGTACCCCGCCGAGGAGGGACGCCGCGAAATAAACATTCGATGGCGTTAGTGACATCGAGATCCGAACTCGCTCACCATGCGTCAGAGTCCAATACGCTAACCACTGCGCCCTCCTGCATGTCACTAGATGAAATCCTCGACTACCTCGAAATTATGCCTGCCAATATGTGCGCTCTGGCCAAAATGCCGGTTTTTTCCTGGTTTTTCATCATTTTTTTTTCTTTGTTTTTTTTTTTTTTTTGTTGAAGGCTTCTGCTATCCGCTGGAGCACTCAGACGCAAGCACTGGTCCATTGTACTCCAGACAGACACCTTAGATTACTGTATTTTCCCCGTTTTCTGGAGAAAAATTCTAAGGAGCTTCAGTGATGTAGAGGAGCGGTAGCAGCCTTGAAATGCTGTAGATTGATCTGAGTAAAAATCATAGATTCATCCTTCGACTACTTGACATTAAAATGGAAAGAGATCCTACCAAGGCCGAAGTAGGGGATTTCAGATTTCAGAGTCCCGACGGAGGCTTCATCTATCCCCACAACCAAAGTAGAGCCCTCTTTTTTCAGAGAAACCTTACTCTTTGTAGGAGTAGATAACCCAAGCTGTCGTGTCAAGCCCTGGATTCTGTGTGCGTAAGCGCGTCAGCACATCCACCTTATTTCCAGGTTTCCCCGGAATCCGGCAGAAGGCGCGAATTATGGGCTTAGAAAAAAAAACACTTAATATTTTTTTTTCACTTTAAATTTTATTTATCAAAATTTCGATTAATTTAGTTTAGTTGGTTTGGTTCAATACAATCTTAATTTAGATTTACAAGTTTTGTTTTTTTCGACTTGCCCGGTCGGTGGTCTTTTATCGAGTGATTATATCTGCCGGCATCTATGCACCTACTTAACAAAAACACGAAAGCTGCACAGTTCACGTAAACAAATGAGTGGAAAACAAATTGGAAAAAGGGATGCGTAAGTGGATAGGGAGCGAGTTAACCAATCACACGATCATCGACACGTAAACAAATATGTGGGTGGAAGCGAAATTGGAAAAAGGGACGCGTAAGTAGGTAGTTGGTGTGGTTAACATATCGTAAACAAAGAGGTGGGAAAGAAATTGGGAAAAGAGACGCGTAAGTGAATAGGTAGAGTAGTAAAAATAAATCGCATGATCGTAGGCAAATAAACAAATAAGTATAAAGGAAAACTAAGTGCATAGATGCAAAGTTACGGCATACAAAACATAAGGCAACATGTTGCGAAACGTAACTCGCGCGTTCATTTCGGGGGACTAACTACCTGGTAAGTAGCAGTTCCCAGAGGGGGATTTTCCGCACCGTGTTCCGTTGGTCATTCTATCATCGCCAGCTTTCCCTATCCTGACCTTTTTAGAGGAGATGGCCGCCCCTCTATAAAAGGGCTACTTCTCTCGACTCCTTACGGTCACTTGGATCTCCTTCTCGGAGGAAGGGGTTTTGTTACGTGATGTTCCCGCCTCCGAGGAGCAGTTTTGGGCTATCTTTGTCTTCTGGCCAATGTTTGATCCGTCTGGGTCGCCACATCTGCCATTGGACTCCGATTTCCCACCGCCCCACCGGAGAGGGAGGCATCGCACACTCTCTCCATAGCGAGGCTATCCCCAGCGGCGGTCTTCCGTTTGCGGGAGTCTTTACCTTTTTCGGTTAAAGCACCTGCTCCCTTCGGACGAAGGTCCGGGACAGCCTTACCAGTTCGAGGATTGCTAGGACCCGTAACGACTAGGCCTTCTGCGTTCGGAGTCTGCCTGTCAGCCCCGCCACCTTTTTCGGCGGCAACGCCGGCCATAGCAGAAACTTGACAGCTTCCGGCTCCGTCATTACGGGAACTGATCACGCTCTTACTGGGTAGTTGAACCTTCCCAGTAAGAGGAAGAGAGTTGGAGGCGCATGCCGAAAGTGCAGACGCTTTCCGCGCTGCGCACCTTCGAGAGAGGGGTGGAGCTCAGGAAGGAGGGTCGGATCAATTTCGGTACAAGATACCTCCGTCGACCTAACTCTCTTAACTGGTTCCCCCAGAGGTTTGGCCTCGACCATTGTGCCTTCGGCTTTGTCAGCCTTTTTGCACAATTTTCGGGCACGCCTCTTACCTCTACTTTTTGGGCACTTAGCAGTGCATTCAGCAGTACGTCCCAGTTCTGGGGCGCGTTCCACCTTTGCGGTTTCCTGTGCCACGCCATCGTTGGTGTCGCCTCTGCTGGATGCACCCCTCATGCTCAGTCAAACCAGGTGGTCAGTCAGTAGTGTTAAAAATGAATGTCGGGGCCTCCAGAATCCGTGCCCCAGCCGCAATCAAGGCGATCGCGGTTGGATTTCCGCTGTTGCGGGTACCACCTGGAGTACTCAATTCCTTTTGTTTGTCCATTCATTTTTGTGGTCTTCGAGTCTTAGTTCGAGGTCTATGACCTCTTAAGCCTCCCGCCACGACAAGGCGCCCGAAGAAGGGTGCCAAGGGCAACATTGACGAAAAGACCAGGTTAAATAGGTAGGGCAGGACAAGGATGACTACATCAAAGATCTGCTAAACAGAACGTGTGCCCAATGTCGCAGCTACATCCAAATTGTACTAGGAGACCTCAATGCTAATCTGGGTAAGGAAAGCATTTTTGAACGAGTCATCGGCAAAAACAGCCTACACGACACCACATCCGATAACGAACACGCGAATTGATCTTGCTACGGAGTGATATCTCCTTCCAGCTAGTACGCGATCGACGTCAGGCCCTCCACCACAATCCTTGATGTTCGAACTTTCCGAGGGGCTAACATCGAATCGGATCACTATTTTGTAGGAGCCAAGATGCGCCTACGGATATCACGAATGCAGCGGAGTAGAGTAAGATTACAATGTTATGACGTCGGAAAACTATTATCGCCAGAAATCGCTGGTGCTTTTACCGATCGCGCCTCCCTTAAGTTCCCTCAAACACCTCACACAGTCAATAAAACAGCAGTGAAACCTTTGCAAACAAGCCCTGAAAAAGTTGAAGTCTTGGGCTTCGAAAGCTCCCCCAGAAAGAAACACCTAGTTCGATGACGAGTGCAGGAGGATTCATATAGCGAAGCAGGAGGCATATAAAGCCTCGGAGCATAGAAGAACAAGAGCAGCTCGTGAGTTCCACGAGTTAAAAAGAAGGGAGCATAAGCTTCGTAAGGGAAAGAAGAAAGAGCATTGAGAAGCGCGCGATTGTAGACTTGGAGACGTGTTACTGCAGGCATGATCTCCGAAAGTTTTATCAACAGATGAAGCGAAGATGCGAAGGTTATAAAGCCAGAACGGAAGCCTGTAGGTATGAGAACGGAAATAGTAGAATCGCAGTTGATGCTGAGAATATGGAAAAACCACTTCTGCAGAATGTATAACGGCGATGTTAGTCAATATACCGCTGTCAGGCAGAATGATCCATTTCTTAATGACGAAGATCACGGAGAATTCCGTCCCCCCTACCTCGACGAAATTAAGATCGCCATATCGAAACTCAAGTCGAATAAGCCCCCTACACATCGGATACAAAATCTTCTCTGCCGCTTTGTGTGAACGCCTGAAGCCTTTTGTAAATAAGCTAACAGGTCCCTGTTAGTGTGGCTAAAACAATGAAGTGTGGAAAAAAACAATGAGTTTCAATATGTAGAGCGAACGGATACTGCAGCTCCCGTCAGGAAAATCTTTGAATCCAAGCTAAGCAAGGAGTCCTCATAGCCACGCATCAGTCTTGGATCGATGGGCCATCTTGAGATTCAAAACCGAAACGGACTATATCACCCGGCTTCCTTCCTGCGAGAGGAGATTCTCTATCAGAATTCCTTCCAGAGAAGAATGGACCGGTGGTATGGTACACCCGGGAAATGAGCTGGCAATCTACACCGACAGACCCAAAATGGATTCAGGCACAGAAGCCGGGGTGTATTTTGAATCTCGTGAAATACATCGTTCCTAAAGACTTGATGATGGCTGTAGCGTCTTCCAAGCTGAGATTTTCGCAATCAAGCTTGCGGCGTACCTGACTCTCTCAAGAAAAGGGTCAACATCTATGTTGACAGCCAGGCAGCCATTAAGGCTCTGCAGGCCATATGGATAAGATCCAAACTCGTCAGACTCTGCAAGGAGAGGCTAAAGGAGATATGTCAATAAGTCCACCATCTGCTGGGTACCAGGTCATCTGAATATTTCCGAAAATGAGAAGACGGACGAGCTAGCTAGAAAATGATCAGGTGCAAACGGCCAGACCAATAATCGATGGTATCAATTAGATATGTATGCACATGCGCAACGGCAAGATCAACTTTGCCCGTATATGATAAGAAAAGGACGGAAAGTCTGCTAAAGTGCAGGAGTGGGTGCCCTCAATGGGCACTACATGATATCCTACCATGCAGCCAGACCAGGCCGGCCCCACAATGACTTCTGCAGAAGCTGCAGGGACGAAGAGGAAATTGAATCCATTCGTCACCTACTGTGTGAATGCCCAGTACTAGCCCAAAAAAAAGGAACATGTTCCTTTGAAGTCACTTCCTTCCGGAACTAGATGTGGTAAATAACATAGGGCTGAACAGACTAGTTACTGCGATTTCTATCTGCATCTACATAAGTGGTTCAGCTCAATGGAATTTTTTTTAGGTTTCTACGGGTTAAACGTTAACTAGGCACAATGGATTCCTCGTAGTGTAAGTGAGCCTTGACCTAAACTAACCTAAGACGGTAAACAACGTACGCTGGCAGAACTGCCCTTCCTTATATGCGAACGATTCGCAGGTGAAAATTGACCAGAACTGTTCGTAATCCCTATATAGGGAGAGAGGGCAGGACTCTCAGAAACCACAATCAATGGCAAGGCGGCAATATACTACAAAAATACTCACCAGCTGTTGACAGAAAAACTTAAACTAGAAGTCCATCATTCAGCTATCATCAGATAGCAACGAAATAAAACTGATTTACGCAAATCTATTGAAAGAATCCATTGAACCAAAAGAAACGCATTGGTTCCATATGCAAAGGATTGCTGGGTTCTCCCACCCTTTTCCTTATACATATTAGCTTTCCCACTTCGTGTTATTTTTGAGACAGCTGTTGGCAGCAACACGAAGGATGAGCATGTGCGTTATGATGGAAGAAACGTGTCGATAATCGATTGGCATGAGAATATGAAGTATATTTCTGGCTTTTTATCCTTAACCCTTGGGTGGCAGGTTGATATTACACGTCTGGTGTGCAGGACCCACTTGCGTCTGATGCCTAATGTGAAATAAATACCAAGGAATTCGATTCAATGAATCGTGTTTTAAGCATTTTCTCCCTAAGATGAGACGAAGTGAGAGCTTGATTGTAATTTTGGGCGGTATTTGCTTTAGTTATGTAAGTGCAAACTGCTTATATGGCAAGGAGAGATTTACACGTCCGTGACGGTATTAGACGTAGAAGTTCCTAAACGAAGATGCAGTGGGTCTTTATTTGCACTCTTTTGGGGGATAAAAGCACGAATATCATTATGTTAATAAACGTAACAAAGCAAAAGGGTTCGGCAGAACCTAAACAAACACTTGTGGCGGCTTTTTCACTCGTTTTTCACGGACATGACAGACCTGACCGGATATTCTACCCAGGGATAATGATAATTCGTTATCCCTGATTCTACCGCTACTGAACTGGCTACATAGACCATTTACACGCTCAACTTACTTATTCTTTTTCGATTTCCTGCCCCTCGAATCGTTTTGATCATTTGGCCGTTCATACTCCGGGTAACGCTTCTTATTCCGGTGCCTCCACGCGTCATCCTGTTGTCTTGATGGTGATTTATCTCGCGATTTTTTCGAATCCATCCCAAGAATGTGAATATGTCTACGAGTAAGCTCTAAATTGCATTTAACAAGTCCCATTCGGAAATAATATTGCTCGCGGGATCACTCTGCACTTTTCCGATTTACCTAAACAGCCGCGCACTTGACCGCAATACACTTAAAGAAAAAACCTAAAACAACCAAAACAAGACAGAATATTCCATGATTCGTTTGCACTACATTCGAATATCGTTCACGACGCGGAAATGTGTTAAATTTTGAAAAAGAATTCAATAAATCCGTATTTGTGTGTAAAAATTGAATTCCCACACGTGACAGCTGACACTTCGCGTAGCCGGCCAATAACAACTGTGAAGTTGGCTGTGGTTCAATTTAAGAAATGTATTCATTACAACAGTGGCTCTCAAATTGGCAGATTTTGTTGAGTGAACATTTAAGAAAAATAACAAAATTCGTTTTTTCCTGATTTTAAGGGAGGGAAGGCACTAAATAAGCTCCTATTAGGAGGGTAAGTTGTGTATATCCACCACTTATACCACCGATGCAGAAATAGCTTTCGTTTTGTTTTTACATTATTTTCAGGACAAAATCGTCTACATTGTCTTGTCCTCCGTGCTTAAAGGACACCTTCCGAAATCAACCGCAGGCTAATTAAAACCGCGAACTGTAATGATTAAACTTTCGATTACTTTCCGTCTTCTCGCCCGGAGGTAATAGCATGTCCCACTGAAACAATGGTTCTTGCCTAAAAGCCATTCAGTCAAATTAGCTGCCACTAGGAGGTAGAAAAGAAGGCAAAAAACCGATTAATTGTTGAACAAAAAAAATCCTTGAATCATCGACCAACACTTCATTCTTTTCCTCTTGATTTCCGACAGATAGCCAATCTGTCTGAGCGGCGGCGATTTGAATGAATACAAAAGCGAAATCATTAACGCCATTCGAAGCAGAAATGTTAACCCAAACCACCGACCCACCATGCATGCCAGTGAAGCGACCAAATGTTAAACCAACCCTGAAACCACTCCGAGTCACACAAACCAACCAGGTGGTGGAGGACGACTTAAAATCAAACACCACGACACACTTCCGTGGAATGACTTTCTCCGTCTTCGCTGATAGTTTCAAGGAAGCAGAAGCATTGCTTCTTGGGTTGTGCTGTGGCATGAGGAGGATCTTGAAGGAATTGTTGGTGAGAAAACTTTCTGGCAGCCTTGACTGGCTTGAGTTGAATTTAATTATTCATAACTCCTTCGGGTTTGGTAATAACGATGTCGTTAAACATGTTTTCTTATCGGGGAACGTAGTAGAGGTGGGGTGGGGCTTACCTATATGAGTTGTACCTTGTGGCTCGACGGTGATATTGAGACGACAGTGTAAATACAAAAGCGAATAATGTTGCTGGGGTTGATGGAAAGGGTTGCTGGGACACATGGTGGCATTGTTATTCAATGGAACATAAGTTCTTAGCTTTTAGACGGATGTTCAGTGAGCGGTGGGTGGGTGACGGAAAAAGTTATGACCCGAAGATACGTTTTGCGATTCGTTAATTTAACTTTAATGCAATGACGTTTTGTGTACGAAGAAACAAAGGGGAACATAGTCTGCTGGTGGTCGGGTCGTGTAAAATCTGTAAACAATCAGTTGGGCGGGGAACTATAGCTGGAATTGAGAATAATTCCTTTAGCGGCAGTGGTGGGAAGCCGAGGCACTCGGCAAACTATCGTGGTTGTTCAAGATTCCAACAAGTTAGGAAAATCAAAGTAGCTCGGAAGAGAGTTGAGAAGATACTTCCACGGGACGTATTCAAACTCAAGCCCTTGAAAAAGCTGTCCCGAAAGCCCTTGCGAATGTCCCTAAGACACCGGGAGGCCGAGGTGGACCTGCAAATAGGTCAGTTCCAGCAGCAGATCCAGATGAAACTCGCTTCTGCTGAGCTTAGTGTTTCAATAGTCAGATTAGATACGCGCTGTTCTTTTTGACTTGTCACAGAAAGCCCTAACGTGTTTCTGGCTAGCAAAATTAAGCTAAACCAAAAGTACGAAATTCGGTACAATTCTTATGATATAATTCGAAGAGACGGATCCAATGCCACTCAAGGCGGATGTGTCGCTATCTTCATTCGTAGGAATATAAAACATAAGGTCATATATAGCGGTGAAATACGGCAGTTCCAGGTACTAGAGGCTTTTATTGTGTGTATCCCTCTTCAGAACGAAACGGAAGGAGCGTGTACATAGTATCGGCCTATGAACCTGGAGCACCTCATCTCAATATCTGTATTGCAGAGCTCGAACACTTTTTCGATATCTGCGCTTTGAACTCGCCAGAAAACTTTTATATTTTGACCGGAGATTCGAATGCCAAACATGGCGATAGGAGAAATAATGTTCTCAATACCAGAGGGAGCTTAGTAAGCCAATGGTGGGACCTGCCCAACATTTAATACAAAAAATCAAATCGCACTCTCTTATAATACATAATGTTGGGGTAGTAATCCCCAAATATCAAGTTATTGATCAACGTCATCGCCACTGCAACATAACCTCGAACTAGTTTTATCAGGAAGTTGTCTCTCCGTAAAATCCTTCCCCTATTGTATAGGACCTCGCTGGGATAGAACTTCGTGTACTCGGACTCTGGTGTTCTGTGCAATCCGAAACAAGTTCTTAGACATTGTCTCTTAAGCACTCGAATCCTTCTTATCAAGTTGGCACTCACATTGAAACAAACGGGACATCCAGAGGCAATCATGGGCCTGATTAAGGCCATGTAGGAGATTACCTGGAATCAAGTTGGCTGCTATAGAACAGCCACCTTGTCAAAGCGAAAGCGCCCCGAGCCCTTGCCAGAGCAGCTCATTTTGGTTCGCCAGTGGACGCCCATGAGGTCCAGTAATGGAGAATTTTCACCAGTTTTTCCTGGTATCTCTAGAGGCCCCAGACAATGGCTTTCTAAACAAAGTAGTTTCCGATTTTTGGAAGTTGATCTTTAACTTCCAGTTATTACCAAACGTCTGAATTTTTTTCAAAGTCACGTTGCAAGAGTGCGACTATGACATCAATCGAGGGCCTTTTCCAGGTCAACCAGACAGGAACTGTGCATTGGTTCTTATATCTATTCCATTGAATATCCGACACGAGTTTCGACGCAGCATGAATAGTACCATGCCCCGCCTTGAAACCAAACTGGAATGATGTCCTTGTCCTCAACCCATTTAGATAGGGCTCTGTGAATCATCTTCTCGAATACCTTGCCTTACCGACTGGAGATTTGCCGGGTTGGATGAATCTTTTCCTTTCTTGGTGATTGGCTGCACCACGACTGTTTTCCAACGCACCGAATAATATGAATGTGAATGTCTCTATAGCCATCGGTGGAAGGTGTCTAAGTACTTACTTACTTGGGCCTCAACAAGCCAGCTGTTTCTAGTGCCGGATGCCCAGCTGGTGACGGTCTCTTTCCACCTGTGTGTGCCACAAAGTCTCCTTAATATCGCGTATAATATCTATTCTGCTGTGCTATGTAAAAGTCTGAAACAATGAACGTGGACAGTTTGATAGATTCCTATCAATGTGGCTTTAGGCCAGGAAAATCCAATATAGACCAAATATTCACACTGCGGCAGATTTTGAAGACCAATTAAGGCAATTAAGTAGTAGAGCCCTCTCTCGGAAAACTAAAGTGACCCTCTATAAGACCCGGTCCCTGTCCTCCTCTACGGCACAGAGGCTTGGACTTTGTCAAATATGGATGAAGAGGCCCTTGGTCGTTTCGAGAGGAAAATTCTGCGTACAATCTTCGGTTCCATTTGTGTTGACGGAGAGTGGAGGAGTAGATTCAACCACGAACTGTGCGGGCTGTACAGCGACACTGACCTTGCACGATGTCTACGGATCCAACGTCTAACATGGTTAGGCCATGTAGAGCGAATGGACAGCACAGCTCCGGCCCGAAGGTCTTCAACTCCAACCTAGGTGGTGGCTGGAAACCTTATACATCAGACGCAGCATCCTTGATGGAGCTTTGACAACGTCTTCATTACTGTTCTATGGTTTGTGCAGTTCGCATCGGCTCTTGAGAGAGCTGAAGGGAGACACGATCGGCGAAGTTTCTGACTGTATCTTGCGATTGTAGCTTCCCGACGTCAAATTTTGCTGGTACTACTCGACTCCGCAATGATCGCGATATCCGCATACGTACCTTGGCTGCAACAAAGTAATGACCCATCCTTGGAAGGCTGGGACATCCAATATGCTGGCGGAGTGTCTGGCATCGATCGCAATATTATCTATTAGATTAACAGGTAATTTAACAGGAGATCGCCAAATCCCGTTATGGATATTGAGATGTGGGAATCGTGTGCTTGCTACTAGAAGATTACGCCCCGTCACCAAGTCTATTAGCCTAAATCCGTTTAAAGAAGTGGTGTCGTGTAAGCTGTGTTTTCTACTCATTCAAATATGTGCTCCTTGCCCAGGTTCACGTTGAAATCTCCTAGAATAATCTTGGTGTCGTAGCTGGGATAATGAGCGTATTTTCTATCTAGGAGGTCATAGAAGTCATCTTTGACTCTGTCGTCTTTTTCCTCTGTGGGGGCGTGAACGCATATTAAGCTGATGTTCCCAAAGATAGCTTTGATGCGGGTTGTTATGAAGCGTTCGCTGACATGCCAGAAGCTTTGAACTTTTTGCTTAAGTCCACCTTGAACAACAAATCGGCATCCAAATAGGAGTTGTCTGTTCTCCTTGTAGCAGTGTCCGTAGTAAATGTCACAATTTTTCATCCTCTTTTCACACGGTCCATCCCATCTTCACTTCTTGGAGTGCAGTAATGTCTGCTTTATCGCAGACCGGGCCGTACCCGGTCTGTTAAATAACCTAACATTCCAGGTGCAAAACCGATACTCTTGTCCTTTTATACGTTTGCGGGGGTCGTCAACATGTAGTCCGTCCGTTAAATCCAAGGCTTGTGGTTGTCTCTGAGTTTTTACATTTTTTTACGGTTGCGGCTTACTAGGCCGGTGCCCAACCAACTGAAATGCTATTCGCTCTTCTCCGTCTGTCATTTCCAGAGGAAATCTCCAGATAGCATCACGAGGAGGTGGGAATAGGACTTACTAACAGTGCCGCAAAGTGTTCGTCTGCGGTGGCTCTTCAGCATCCGTCGGCCTTTGTTAGTACTTTGTGTTTTAGTACAATATTATAGATTCCGTCAATGCCCGTGGATTTCTTCTTTCTTAGAGATTCGAAGGTCGTTTGGAGCGAGCTCTACTGCCGATACAAAAGGGATATTAAGCCCATCATTGGAGACGACAGCTGGCGTGCCGCTCCTACTTCAAAAACTACAAAATCTGATCGATTTTTTTAGTAGCGACCGGGTAAAGCGAAGTGCATCTTTGACACCGATATTTCCGAAACGAGATCAAGCAAACCACTCATGGGCCTGGCGTTTTCGGGATGCTATTGCTGCATTTTTACCTTTTTTTGTAGCAAAAAAGCATCACAAAGCAAATCAATGCAACTTTTTCCGCAATTACAAAAAAGCGTACACAAAAACCTTGGTCTGAAATGTCATCTTTCAAACGAGCGATCTTTTAATAAAATTGGATTAGTGCTACTTAATATATGAGTGTCAACACAATTTAGTGACAAAAAAACGCAGAAACTTAGCCCCACGTCCAAAATAACCACAGTATTCTACTCTTGGAATGGAATGTATTTAAGTTGTAGGGCTCCTACGGCCAACAGAAAGTTGGCAAGTTGCAATTTAAGGACGAGTTCTCAACACTGTAAAATATAGAAGCTAGTGTACCACAAGGGAACGTTCTTGGACATCTGCTGTATCTTATGCTAGTACAATATATACATCTCACATTCCAACACACCCAACAAGAAATAATAATCACGCAGATGAAACTGTAATCTTTTATTGGAATGAAAATCTAGGGCAAGCGTTAAACGAGCTTGAGTGATATACAGAGACAGCAATCGCACCGTAGCAACGCTTCAGTATCAACTGCCTTAAGAATCTCTATTTTGAGATGAATACGATTCGTTTGAAGGAAATATCACTCATACGCCTGACAAAGTAATCTGTGATTTTTTCGCTGTTTAGTTTTTTAGTGTTCTGTTTTCGACAACTTATGCATGATTCGTGATATGCGTCAAAATCGGGCGTGCTTGGTTGGTCTTGCTATTTTATTATAGAAAGGCTTACATCCAAAAAATGCCTATAAATTATTGATTGGAATTTTCAAAATTCGTCGTCTATGGAAAATGTTTTTTGGCAATAAAAATCCTTGCGCTTAATAAATCTCACGATATAACCTCAAAATAAATTATGTAATTCATATTAAGTATGCACAATCCTCATTATAAAATACAGTTATCTATTCAAAATATAATCACCCAGGCTAGGTCACAGTGGTTCCATTTTGCCAGTCCGTTCGGTATCGGGGATGTAGCTCAGATGGTAGAGCGCTCGCTTAGCATGTGAGAGGTACGGGGATCGATGCCCCGCATCTCCAAAAGATTATTTATTTTTTTATTTTATGGGCTACTGAATTAGAAGTAGACTGTTGATGGCCATACCATGTCAATGGTTACAAGTGACAGCACCACTAGTTTCCAGGCTCGGGACAGCTTCTTTGAGCTAACAAAATTAAGGTAAATAAAGACCGCTCACCTCTTTTGTACTAACGGAGAATGGAGAAAAAGATTAAACTATGAAAAGTGACATCGATTTAGATCAATTTTGGTGGCTTCCACAGGAAGATTATTTAGTCACAAGGGACGACGCTTTAAAGGGAGACTACGTGGGCTAAGATAGTACGTTTACATAATATCTCCTACTGTACGGGATGCGATGCCAACGCGCACCACATGGAATAGAGCAGCAATAATAAACGAGGTGAGTCACTTTTTGAATATTTACTTAGAAACAATCTCGCCGTTGCTAATAGATGCAACAAACCTACCTTTATCAATTCAATTAGAGAAGAGGTACTCGACAATCTCTAGCCTTTTTGACTCAAATAGAATTTGTGACTGACACATTTCAAACGAGACCTGACTATCTGATCAGTGATCACGAACGCAAACGAACTACTAACTAAACTAGAGAAGGAAGACATCGATGTCATTGCCTACGCTGATTATGCTGCTATTGCCATCTCAGGCAAAGCCTGAGAACGGAAAAAACGGGGCTTTAGCCCCAAAGTAACCCTATGATTGTACATCACAGTCGTTAGACCCATTCTTTTGTATGGTGTATTAGTCTGGTGGACTGCACTAGACATAACACAAACAAATCGAGAAAGTACAGAGGTTAGCAGGCATGTGCATCACCAGGCCCTAACGTACACTCCAACGGCGGCGATCAACATGCTAACCCCACTCGATATCCACGGTTATCAGCTAGCCACATATACGGCTGTGAGATTCAAGACCGGCTCAAAAAAGACGAGCTATATTGCCGGCCACGATTCTATTCTGGACGACAGAACAGCTTTAGCAGAGAACTTCAAATGCATTGAGCCTACCACGGGCTTGCCTAAAATAGCATACGTATGTATGTATGTATGTTGGCGTTACAGTTCATGAAGGACCTGAGCCGAGCTTCTCTTTCAATCACCCATGTTGTGTGTGGTTTCATTTTCCCATAGGTGAAAGGGACCTACAGTTTATTGCCGGTTCCGAACGGCGAATATCGAGAAGCTTTTCATGACAATTTTACTACAGGGGGTTTTGTCAGAGCCCCGCTGAGGAGAAACACCGTGAAAAACACATTCGATGACATAGCTGTGTCGGGATTCGATCCCGTGTCATCGGCGTCAGAGGCCAACACACTACCCACTGCGCCACGGTGCTCTCAAAATAACATACACAGAAAAGAAAAAATGGTCCCGACAACTGCTTGGACTTTTACACAGATGGGTCAAAAACCAAGAACAGGGTGGGTAGCGGAGTCTTTTGCAAACAATAAAAACTGAATCAGGCGTGAAAGCTACCAGACTATTGCAGCGTCTTTCAGGCGGAGCTGCTAGCAATAAAGGAAGTCCTGTCTTGGCTAAAGTGGAACGTGATATCTGTCACAGTTATTCGAATCTTCACTGGCAGCCAAGCTGCCCTGAAATTGCTGGAGTCTTATGCTTACACATCCAAGGTAAGCCTTGACTGCCGCATATTTCTTAACCAGATGGCTGAACAGTTTAACAATCACCTCTCATGGGTACCAGGACACAGCAACATTTCAGAAAATGAAAGAGCTGACATGCTCGCCAAGCAAGGAACGACGCAACGAACTAACATGGCATAAACTGATCATCACTAGCGGCAATTAAACTAAAGCTAATGAATCAAGCGAAAGCTGAGATGAACCTGAGATGAACCCAAGGGCATATCTGCCTAACCACCACGCAAACCTGGCCACGTCTTGACCGACAGCGAGCCACGGGACTGATCTCCCTAAAATCAACCGACATCAGCATAATCGATGGTGTCATCACTGGTCGCTGTCTTATTGGCAGTCATGCACAAGGCTAGGGCAAGTTTCGTATGACTTCCGCAGGTGCTGTGAAGACGAAGAGAAGGTTGAGTCCATTCAATACCATCTCTGCGCTTGTCCGGCCCTCTGTCAAAGTAGGAAACAATACCTAGGATCCTACTTCCTCAACGACCTGACTGACGTCCAGCGGATAAGGATAACTGTTCTTCCTAATTTGGTAAGAAGTACAAAATGGTTTCATGAATTGGGGGTCGTCCCCCTCGTAGCAACACAAAGGGCCTATGTGGCCTAGGTGTCTTGGAGGAAACACTGCGAGAACATAGACTCTCTACAAACTGCGGCTCCACTCTATAAAGCGCTGTCCCAAGAGCATACAAGTGGACTCGGGCTGGACTCGCAAATCAAACGGTTCTTTTACTGTCCTGGAGACCTTGCTTGACGTACACTTCCCTAGTTCTACTCCCCAACGAATGCATTTTGATGATCAGATGAGCGTCACAAGTAACATTGATAGTAGAACAAATAGCCTCTCTGGCAGACTTTTCAGCCCCGATAGAGTTAAATGGGCAATTGGTTAATTTAAACCCTACAAAGCTCCAGGTAAAGATGGTGTTTTTCCTGCTATTCTCGATGTCATTCTAATAGCTCTCCTTAGGTTCTGTTTCAACATCAGGATACATACCGCAAATCTGAAGGGATGTTAACCTCTACTGAGAATGCGCTACATCACTTAGTAGCTCGTGTTGAAAATAGTTTAAATCAAGTGTCTAGACTTATCAGTGGATTAAAAAGAAATCCATTGTTTTAAACAGACGGCTTAAGTAATCGGAATGCCATCAGACAGATGGGGCTTTGTACAAAACGGGCTTCTCTGCCAGTTTTGGCAGCACGCGTCAACGCAAAGCGGGCGACTGAAAATGCATAGCCTTTTATGAACCTAACACTGGAACATTTTGTTTTCGTCGTTTCCGTTCCAATAATTTTGATGTCTAAAACGCATCAAAATTTGCCAATTATCGAGAATGTGAATGAACTCATGGAAGTCATCAAGTCTGACTGTCACGTAGGCACTGTTTCGATTACCCATAAGCAAAGCTTTCTACAAAAAAACAAAAACAAAACGTCTGGAACTACATACTTGAATAAGGCTGGACACAAAAAAGAAGCCCGATGTGTGGGTGCCACATGAAACCAGAAAAACCTCACTACTGAACCGCAACAAAATCGACCTATTTCTAAAGCATGTGATGACTTTTGATGAAAAGTAGATCACTTATGCAAGCCCTAAGCGAGAACGGTTTTGCTTTGTGTTTGGTGGTATTGGCAGGAAATCATGTATGTTGAACTGCTCCCATACGGCAAAACTCTTAATTTGGACCTCTACTGTTTAAAGGAAGTTTTTTTTTTTTTTTTTTTTTTTCGCCCAGAAGCGACCAACGTTGATCAATAGGAGAGGAATTGTATTCCATCAAAACAACGCTTTGCGACATACATTGATAGTGACTCGCCGGAAGTTCCGGAAGCTTGGTTGGCATATTATTACACTCTGGACCGGGCACTAAGTGATGCCCACCTGTTCTGGTTTTAATGGTGAAAAATTCCCTACATGACTTAAATCGGGTCATTCTCGCTATCGCCAAATAGAGCCATCAATATTCTGTAAAAGTATTTGATTTCCTTTTACGACATCTAACATATTGTGCGTCTAAATGAGTACTTTGTCGAAATATTTATGCGAATTGAGTACAACGATGTTATCGACAAATGTAGCTATCACTGAAGAAGATATCATCGGAACTGGAACATCTTATGTGTAAAAAATACCTAAGAGTGGACCCAATACACTTCCTTGTGGAACTCTTGTGTGTACTGATCTTTTTTGATCTTTCGCCTCGGCAACGTACGTGACGCTGTCGGGCTACTGATTAATTGCACTTTGTACGAGTATGCAAGAATAAGTTAGGTAATCGCAGATGAGATGGCAACCTTGTGGTGTGAGCCGTTGATGTCAGTTGTTGTTGTTGAGAACCGAAGTCGATCGAGTCTTCGATACAGGGAAGTCTGGATCATCGGGTATTTGCCAAACCATGAAGCCGTCACCTCTATCAGTCACCATTAAGTTGCCAAGCAGTGAGTCGTCGCAATTATTGATTACCACATTTTTATATAAAGCTCTGTATTGTTAAAGAATAACATTACATCCATACATTACATGTATTTACTGTAGAGTAGAATACTGTTCGCGGAATCCGAACGCGTGACTGTCTGTGGAAGCTGGTGGTTTAACGTCAAAGAAAGTAAAATCGACTGCATCTGCCGGAAAGTCCATGGCTAGCGTATTTTGAGAAGTGAAAAGGATTCTGTTACAAAAGCCAGGACAATTACAGGCGAATATTAGTCCATCTGGTTGGATGCCAAAATTCCTAAGAGCAGGCTTGGCTTAAAGAAAAAAGAAACGTATTTCACCAGAACAACGCACCTGTTCACAAGGGTGCTTAGGTGATGAAGAAACTCGAGAATCTCCCCTAATCTACTGATTTATACCTCCATCTGCTCCCAAAGTGGGGGAAATTTGTTTTTTGATAAGATCATCTAAAAATGATTGGCTTGAGTCTCAGCCTTATCACTGTCTTTTGTCAAGCCTTCCTATGAAAGAAGTTTTTTTTTTTTACTAGGCGCTAGTGCTACCAATTTGCATTTGGAACTGCGACCTTTGCAGATCTATTGTGCCTGCTAGCCGATTAGCCGCGAAGCTAATACGTCTCGTAGGACCCAAGGTGATCCCCTTAGGAGTCATAACTTCGCTGAGAAGGATACGCTTCCTAAGATGGCAGAGAGCAGCACACTCACACAGTATGTGTTCCGCCGTCTCTTCGTCTTCGAGACAGAGTCAACACTTAGTTTCAGACGAGAGGCTAATTTGATGTCTCAGACCGCAGTGTCCTGTCAAATAGCTGACTAATCTTCTGATACCCACCCTATTGAGTTTGAGTATATCAATAGAGTGTTTGTTCAGGGGGCGTATAAATCGTTCCGATTGGCGAAGTCCTTGAAGACTGTTTTAAATGGATAGGTGTTGCGATTTTTCCCACTTGTCTAAGAAATTAATCTTAGACCTGGGAGTGCCGCAGAAAGGTTTTGGACCTATGTATTTATCGCTGGAACCTTTCCTGGTGAGTTGGTCGGCAATTTCATTGCCCTCAAACCCTTGTGCCCTGACACCCACCAAAGTTTGACATTATTTCTTTTGGCGAGATCTGGGCATCATGGGGCATCATGGCATTCCTTGACGGTTTTTGAGTTCGTGCTGCACGAACTCAGTGCTTTCAGCCAGTCTCAAGATTTAGATTGGCGCATGTTAGGATGGCATGTACCCCTGCTTGAAAGATGATGGGACTGGTTCCCGGGGTCTTCGAGATCTTGCGATTTGGTCCAAAGATGCCGGCGCCAACGCCAGAAGCCATCTTGGAGCCATCCGTATACCCCCTAAGGCCTTTGACATTTAGCAAGAGATCACGGTTTTCCCATGCTGAGCGATTTGGGATCAATATCTCAAATCTTTTGTCAAAAGTAAAGGTGTGTGGCAATGCGTCCGAGAGCGGGGTAATCATATCCAGCTCGGGAAGGTGTTGTAATATGGACCTGTGACCCTCGGGTCTACATGGCATATTTGTTCCCGAACAAAGAATTCTGATTGCACTGCGTAATGCCACCTTTTTGATAAAAAGGTGCAGTAGAGTGAGTCCAATGAGTGCTTCTTGGGCTGCCGTGGGGCAGGTTGGCATAGCGCCTGTAATGCCCAGACACGCTAGTCTCTGAAGGCGTTGAAGCTTAACAATTGTAGTTTTTTGCATATTGGAGTTCAAGTTGAGTCTGCGGTCTAGGTCAATACCTAGACACCTTACTTCCTCTGAAAATATTATGCGTGTGCCATTTAGGAAGATTGAGCAGGGCTCTACCCTTCTCCTCTTTGTAAACGGGACTAAGATTGTCTTATTTGGATTAACCATTTAACCCTATCAGGGCTTAAAAGTCTGCCAGAAAGGCTATTTGTTCTATTTCTTCTTCTTCTTAACGGGCGCTACAGTTCGGGGTGAATCTGGTCCTCAACCAACATGCCCCTCCAACTAGCACGATTTTTTGCTAGCCTTTTCCATTATCGCACACCCAGTTGGCTGAGGTCTCCTTCCACCTGTGTGCGGCATCTTAAGTGCGGCCGTCCTCTGCTTCCTCGTCCCTTGGGGTTGGATTCAAAGACTCTCCGAGGCGGAGCTGTGGTGTCCATTCGCTCCACATGGCGTTGAATCCGTAGACGCCTGACTAGACTAATGTCGCTGTACAGACCGTCAAGTTCGTGGTTGAATCTTTTCCTCCATCATCCCCTGCCTGCGTTTATATGCCCGAAAATCACGTACAAAATCTTTCTCTCGAACCGACCAAGGGCTTCTTCATCCGCTTTTGGTAGTGTCCATGCTTCTGCGCCGTATAGCAGGACCGGGATGATAATGGTCTTATATAGAGTCAACTTTGTCGTTGGGGAGAGGGCTCTATTACTCAATTGCCTCCTGAGCTCAAAGAAACAGCGATTGGCAAGAGTGATTCTGCGTTTGATTTCGAAACTGATGTCGTGGTTCCAGGTCACTGCGGAGCCAAGGTAGACGAAGTCCTTAACTACCTCGAACTTATATCTGCCAATACAAACGTTCTGGCTAAGACGTCGGTGGTGAGCGTCCTTTTTTGATGACAGCATATATTTAGTTTCGCCGCCTCGAACTCAATACTTGCAAACGCCTCATTGACATCTCGCTGTGATCTACCTATTATGTCAATATCGTCGGCGTATGCAAGGAGTTGCGAGGATTTGAAATAGATTGTGCCTCTTGTATTGGCCAGTGATTTTTGCACAATCATTTCCAATATGATGTTGAAGAAATCACACGACAGCGCATCGCCCTGCCTAAATCCTTTTTTGACATCAAAACTATCGGTAAGGTGTTCACCGATTCGGATGGAGCAGCGAGCATTCTCCAAAGTCATCCTGCATAGTCTGATGAGTTTAGCAGGTATGGCAAAGGCAGACATAGCGTTGTATAGCTCGTCTCTAATTACGCTGTCGTATGCGGCTTTGAATTCGACAAATAGGTGGTGAGTTTCGACTTGAAATTCATTGGTTTTTCCCAGGATCTGCCGTAGTGTGAAGATTTGGTCGATGGTAGGTTTCCCTGGCCTGAATCCGCACTGATAAGGACCTATCAGCTTATTTACAAAAGGCTTCAGGCGTTCACACAGAACGGCAGAGGAGATTTTGTAGGCGATGTTAAGAAGACATATTCCTCTGTAGTTGGCGCAGTCAGAGGGGTCTCCTTTCTTGTGGATCGGGCATGCGATGTTGAGACTTACAGATGAGCTGGTGCATGTTCCATCCCCAGCTGCCTTGAAGAGCTCAGCAGGCAGTCCGTCTGCGCCAGCAGCTTTATTCGACTTGAGTTTCGATACGGCAATCATGCAAAGTTTGCAAAGACTCCACTGCTGTTCTATTGATAGCGTGGAGGATTGAGGTGTTGGTTGGCTTAAGGGAGACGCGATCGGTAAAAGCACGAGCGGTTTCTGGCGATAGTAACTTACCGACGTCATAACTTTGTATTCTTACTCTACTCCGCTGAGTTCGTGATATCCGTAGGCGCATCTTAGCTACTACAAGATAGTGGTCCGAGTCGATGTTAGCCCTCGAAAAGTTCGAACATCAAGAATAGTGGAGGAGTGTCTGACATCGATCGCGATGTGATCGATCTGGTTGGTGATCGATTGATCAAAAGACCGGGGTTTTCGCCACGTAGCAAGATCAATCAGCCTGTGTCCGTTATCGGATGTGGTGTCGTGTAGGCTATGTTTGCCGAAGACTCGTTCAAAAATGCTTTTCTTACCCAGCTTAGCATTGAAGTCCCCTAGTACTATTTTGATGTCATAGCTGGGACATTGGGCATACGTCCTATCTAGGAGATCGTATAACTTATCTTTGGCAGAGTCATCCTTGTCTTCCGTGGGGACGTGGACTTTTTGTCTTAGTCCACCTTGAACAGCAAATCCGCATCCGAACAATCGTTGTCCTCTCTCCTTATAGCAGTCGCCGTAGTAAATATCGCAGTTTTTCATCCGCTTTATAGCCGGTCCATTCCATCGCATTTCCTGGATGGCGGTTATGTCCCCTTTTTATAGCGGTCTAGGGCGTCCGCAAGTTGTTGCACGTGGCCTGTTTAGGGACAGGCCTTTTTTCGTTTTTGCAAGGGTCGTCCACATTAAACCGGTCCGTTATATCCGAGGCTTGTGGTTGTTTCGGAGTTTGTGGTTTTTTTTTACGGTTATGGCTTACTAGGCCGTAGCCCAACCGACTAATCCTATCTTTTGGCGCAGGAGGCTCGCTATTCTTCCTTCCACGTCTGCAATTCCCATAGGAAATTTCCAGATGGAACCACGAGGACTTGTGGATGGGACTTACTAACAGTGCCGCAAGATGTTCGACTGCGGTGGCTCTTCTCGCTTTTTAGCAGGCCAGCATCCGTCGGATAGATGCTACCCCTACGAGGCCTTTGTTATTCCTTTGCCATCCATTTGTTCTACTGTCGATGCTATTCATGACGTTCGTTTGATCGTCAGAGGTCATCGAGTGGGGAGAAGAACCAGGGAAGTGCACCTCTAGCAAAGTCTCCAGGGTTTCCGTGCAATTGACGGTAAAGGTGCCGTCTGAGTTACTAAGCAGTCCGAGTTGGAAGCTAGTCTATGTTCTCGCAGTGTTTCCTCCTTCTCTTGGATTTCCTTAATTCGAGGTTGTATTTAGTTAGAGCAGATCTATAATCAGTCCAACCATTATTCCGTTTAGCTCTGTTAAACAGAGATCTCACCTGTTTCCTTAGGAATTCAAGCTATGTGTTCCACCAGGGCACACACTGCTTGTATGTACTTGACTCCTATGAAAGAATAGTTCTGGGTGTCATATTAAAGCCACTTATTTGCTTTCCAAAACAAATCGATCGTTGTGGATATCGATGATTTACCAGAAATCTAAATATATGTTATAATTTAACGTCTTATTTGGATTGAATGCCTCTAAAGGAAGACCTAACCCATCATACGTTCGCTCCATTGGTTCAGTGAATTAAGACAACGCTGAGTATAAAGATCAAATATGGTATTCATATACCCTTCCGCTTTACAAATATTCAATTAAAGGACATCTCTTTGGATTCTGTCGTTTCCTAGTAATCAATACGCAAGTTCAATCCTTTTGTCTTTGAAAACTATTCAAACAACCAAAAGTCGAGGAGCGGAAATTAGAAAGGCAAAAACACCTCCTGCTTTTGAAGCACAATCACATGTATGTATGTACATATATAGGTGGTATACACACGCACTCATCCTTTCGCAATTCCCGCATACAAATGTCCTTCGGCCAATAATAATTCTATAATCCAAATTCTACTGAGCATTCCTAGTGTTCATCTCATATCAACTCGTCGCGTCTGTAGCGTGCCAGTTCATACGAATAACCCTTAACACATTTGAAAGCTCGGCAGGACACCATTTGCATAGCTAAGCACCGATTTAGTCCGAAAATGTTCTCCTAATTGGCTGCGATAGTACCCGAGGGACCAATGTAAGTGACAGCGGATACCAGCATCATCATCATCAGTATCATCTTTGCCGCCATCATCATCGTTTCGCATGAAAGGGAGCGCGACTCTATCATCCCATCGGACATAGGACGATGTGGGGCGGAGGCTGAATGTGTATGGAGTATTTATCCTTTTTTCGGTTGAATGCTGGGTGGTCGACGGCAATGGTTAAATGGACGGTTATCGTTGTAATCGGTTTACGCGCTCGGATGGAGATGAAATTAGCATTCGGGTTGGCTTTTGTGGATTGAGGTTATGGAACTCGGTTGACCTCTAGTCGCAGTTGCCGAGTCCACACGGACGTTTTCTTTTAATCTGAATCTTAAGTGGATGGCACAGAGTATTTGTGGGTTTATTCCGAGTTCATGGAATACTCATGAAGGAATATCGATTCCATTAATGCGTAGCAGAAAGAATCATTGTAACGTAGTCCAGGGCCCTGCCGAATCCAAGGAAGATAAATAGCCCACATCTCGTCCGATTGTACAGACGGCAGTTACTTTGCCCAGGATGTGGAGTGATGGAGTGGCGGAATCTTATTGCCTGATCAAGGGATACAAACACATTCGGATTTGATGGAGATTCTTTTGTTTCGGAGTTTCGCGATTAAGAGATAAAAGGGAAAGGAAAGAAAAAACTAATTTTGTTTCTTCGATTGGCATTATGGGCAATCACCTGCGAGTGAACTGCTGGGAGTGCATTGGGCTTTGGGTTATACTACAAAGCGTATACCGCAGGATATGAGGTTGGAATCACAATTTTCAGCATTTTTATCAAATTTAAATAGCGAACGCCTTCATTACAGCTGTTATTCAACACTAGACAATAAAGACGGGAAAAACTGCATGAGGATGTTTTCTTCATTTAAGAGCAAGTAAGACTTAGGAGAGTTTTGAATCCTTCGGTTGAAGGTAAACGTTCTGGTGTACGAATTCATGATTTCTAGCCCAAAGCTCTTCTACATGGATTCTGGATTTTTTTGTCTTCTTTGGTGGCGTTACAGCCCATGAAGGACCAGAGCCAAACTTCTCTCAATCGCCCATGTTGTGTGTGATCTATTTTTCGCACTGGTGAAAGGGACCTACAGTTTTAATGCCGATTTCGAACGGCGTGAGTCGAGAAGCTTTTAAATGGCAAGTTTACTATGGGGGGTTTCGCCAGTACCCCGCCGAGGAGGAACGTCGCGAAATAAATATTCGATGGCGTTGGTGTTATCGGGATTCGAACTCGCTCATCGTGCGCCAGAGTCCAACACATTAACCACTGCGCCACGGCGCCCTCGGATTCTGGATTTAAACACTAATATTCCCACATAGTTAAAAACTGTATAAGCTTGAGAAGTCTTAGGGGTAAGGTCTGTAATAAGAAAATGAATAATTGCCTCTGAGGCCGCACCGGACAGACAACGAAAGCATTTTTTTTTTTTTTTGGGACATAGTACTTAGGGACTATTAAATTGAGAGCGCGTTAACCATCCATACAGACAGAATTGATCACCGGAGCATCGTGATTACCCCTTATTTTTGGCCCGAATTGGATGATATGAACTTGGACGATATGTGGTTTCAACAGGATCGTGCCACAAGTCACACAGCACACATTACAATCGACTTATTGAAGACTAAGTTTGATGAGCGTGTTATCTCAAGAAATGGGCCAGTTGATTGGCCCCCTCGTTCGTGCGATTTAACTCCTCTAGACTATTTCCTTTGGGGCTAGGTTAAGTCATTGGCTTATGCCAACAAGCCGACGACGTTGTAAGAGCTCAGAGCCAACATTAAACGCGAAATAGCGGCCGTTTCGGCCGGAATGTGTAGCCGAGTCATCGAAATAATGGCGGTGGCCATATGAACGAACTCGAGATCCATTCATAAATGTTTTGATAGTACTTCAAGCCGATAATAAAGTTTTTGAAATATCTCAAATGGTTTGCGTTTGATAAAAAAAAAAGTTGTCAAGTCCTCATCGGAAAAAACGGTACACATATCCCCTTTACATATGTCCCCTTTACAGTAACATTAATTCGTTTTCTCCAAGTTCCAATTGCCTTTTTGATGATCTTCCATGCAATGGAATGGAATATGGATCTTTGATGATGAGTTTTTTTGATTATTGAATTCAATTCAATACTCCTGATGTTGATAATTTTTTCTCACTAATGGCTTTATTCGGCTTTGATTCACTTTTAAATGAACCAACTCGTTCTCAATCTTGTTTGGATCATATTTTCTTAATACTGCAAAGAAACAATTTTGTAAATCATCAGGCGATGGCCTTTGATTTAAGAATAACAGACCATAGTTTAACCAGTTTCCACCTCGATTGCAGAAAATCCAAGTCTAAACATTCGGTATATGCGACTTTTAAAAAAAACTCGATTTTCCAAATCTCAAATCGAGTTTAAATTTTGAGCAATGGGAGGAAGTCTATAACTCTGAGGACCCATCCTCCGCCTTTGACTTATTTCTTAATAAATTGCAGTCCCATATTTCAAGCCGTGGATGACAATGGCTTTACTCAAAAAAGTCAAGAAGAAGCATCTTATCTATTCACATGTGAAAAACATCCTAACAATATAAGGCTTAAATGTTATTACGATAAGTTGTGTAAAGAACTTAAGACAGAAATAGCTTATTGTCGGGATGCTTATTTTAGAAGAGGATTAGCCGAAAATGTTGGTAATGTTAAAAAAGAATGGAAAGTTGTGAACGAAATTTTGAATGGAGCCAAAAGGATTAACGAGATGGCTTTAAGGAATAATAACATTGATGTGTCTGACTCTTTACAAATCGCAAATATATTCAACGACTATTTTTCAAATCTGAGCTCGGCATATGAATATTTAAATGAAGAAGTTTCATCGTGTCAATGTGAAATTTCCATTAATTCAGACGGTCTACAAACGCAAACATTTTTTTTCCAAGAGTTCACGGCATTCGAAATTCACAAAATTGTAATGTCCTTAAAAACAACAAGATCAGCATCGTTTGATTTTATCTCCAGTTCTGTACTGAAACTGATTTCTTTCAATATTTCTGATCCCCTAAGCTACATTTTTAATCTCAGTGTCAAACAGGGAGCGTTTCCTGGATCACTGAAAGTAGCTATAGTAAAGCCTCTTCATAAAAAAGGTGATACTACGATATTAAATAACTATCGTCCTATATCCCTTTTGTCAGTGTTTTCGAAAGTATTTGAAAGAGGCATGAAATCAAGAATTCTTGTATAGAATTAGTTTTTTGTATAGAATTAGCTTTTTCAAACATTGCCAATTCGGATTTAGAAGTGATAAATCTACCGAAAGTGCTCTTCTAAAATTTACTGGTGAAATATACAATAGCCTTAATGATTCCAAAGCCTCTGCTGCACTTTTTATAGATATCTCTAAGGCCTTTGACTTGGTGAACCATACTTTATTACTGGATAAACTCTATCAGGCTGGTTTTAGAGGTTATATTTATAACTGGTTCGATTCGTATTTAAAAAAATCGAAAACAGATGGTAAAAATCGAAAATTGCTTCAGTTTACAGAAATTTATCAATATGGGTGTTCCCCAAGGCTCCGTTTTGGGTCCAATCTTGTTTCTAGTGTATGTTAACTCCTTATTTATTCAACCATTTAGGGGCAAAGTCACCGCTTTTGCCGATGATACGGTTCTCTCTTATTCGAATACGAATTTTTTCGATCTCTTCTCGGATGTTAATTATGACCTCGAAATACTTAAAAAGTGGTTTAAGAATCATAAACTTGTAATCAGTCCCAAAACAAAGTTTATGATTTTTAACATCAATGGCTCAAAGGAAACGAATTTCCTTTGGTTTACCATTCTCCGAATTGCCCAAGATTTAGCTTAGTTCAGTGCCAACACAACGAACTCTCCCTTAAGAGTAATATAGATTGCTGCGATGCATGTTTCGAAGTCAAGTGTGTCAAACATTTCAAATACTTAGGTATTATATTAGACAATAAGCTTAACTGGAAAGACCACACTTCTTATCTCACAAAGTATCTGAATACAGTGGTGAAGCAGCTCTGTCCTCTTAGCCTTTATAGTAGCGAAACTGTTTTAAAACTTGTTTATAATGGCTTACTCATACCTAAGCTACGGCATAGCATGTTGGTGGTGGTTCATTCTTCATTAACACCAAACCTTTACTAACTAAGCAAAAACGTGCAGTCAGAATTGTCTGTGAAGTCGTACTACTCCCAGTTTTAAACTTTTCAAGAATCTTGGAATTCTACCTTTAAGGCACATTTATTGTTATAAAGTCCTAAAGATATTTTTTGAGCTTACGTATCAGCTTACGTATCAATATCAGCAATTTTGTTTTAGTACCAAGAATTAACAAAACGCACTTTTCACGATCCTACCTTGTCATTGTGCCTCGTTTGATTAATTTTCTACCGGAAAACATAAGACGCGAAAGAGTCAAATCAGTATTTTTGCTCAATACTAAAAAATGGCTTCTCTCATTTGGTTATTCTGCTATTGACGCATTTTTACACCTTTAAAAGTACTCTGAATCTTGCATGGGCTATCCGCTCTTTAATTTTCTTTTTTTTCATTTTTTTCTTCAGCTTTTCTCTTCTTTTTCTCTTTTTGTTTCTTTGGATGATCAAATTTAACAATAAAAACGAGTAACCTACAAAATAGTTTCAAATTTGAATTCCCCATCAACCTGTTCTTTTTTAATCTATAATTTGAATTGTTAGATACCTACATTGGCCTCTTGTTTTGTGAACAACTGGATGTACTTGGCACTATTCCTTGTTTTTATTTATTAGATATTAATTATTGATTGTAATTTTTCCATACAAAAATGTACAAATATTATTAAGTCACTTGTTGTTGTAAGTCTAAGGCAATGGAATAAAGATGAAGTTTAAAAAAACCGGCCAAGTGCGAGTCGGACTCGCGCACGAAGGGTTCCGTACCATCTGTATATATAAATATGAAAGAGACTATGTATGTTACCTCATCAAATGACAGATCTTGGTTGCAGGCAGGATTTTTCGGATGAAAATAATGTCTGTTGTATGGGAGCCCCCCTTAAATTTTAATTTTGTTTTCTGTTGTCGTGGTAGCGGCAACAGAAATACATCATCTGTGGAAATTTCAACTGTCTAACTATCACGGTTTATGAGATACAGCCTGGTGACAGACGGACGGACGGATGGACAGCGAAGTCTTAGTAATAGGGTTCCGTTTTACCTTTGGGTACGGAACCCTAAAAAAAGAAAAAAAGTTTGACATTAAAATCTCCTAGTACTATTTTTGTATCTTAGTTGGGACATTGGGCATAGCTTCTGTATAGGAGAACGTAGAACTTTTCCTTGAGTCGATCGTCCTTTCTTTCGGTGGGAGCGTGAACGTATATTAAGCTAATGTTTGATGCGGATTTTTATGAGACATTCGCAAAGGGATAAGATCGCTGCACACATTTGTGTTTGCTCGCTCTCTCTCCATTAACAACTCGAAGGTCTAATCTGGGGAAACCTTGTCTAGTTCAATTCGTCAGAAGAACAAAGATAAATCCAAGTGTAGTGGAGCTAGAGTATTCCTCAAAATTGGTCTAAGTGAGTCGAGTCACCCTCATACACTAACGTAACCGAATCCAGCTTTAAATCCTATTCAAGGGATATGGGAAAGTAATGTGTCCTTAAGATCGATGTACACATAAAAATGTGTAAAAAAAGTACACAAACAACTCGTGTCAATCGAAGGATTTTGTGTTTTAGAACAACCTTAAGTAAGCCCCTAATTCCACGACCCTCATGGCACAAACATCGAAAGAGCACAATACGTACAGCTATTAAAAATCCCCAGGGGATCTAAGTGATCCATTTATCTTTCCTGTAACAACGACACCGCACATCCACAACAATCGATTTATCTTGAACGAGCACAAAAAAAATAAAATGAACAAAAACAGCAACAACAACACCAATAACTGGCAACTGGTAACTGGGAGCTGTCGAACTAATCCTAATCGAAATAAAGCAAAAGAAAAGTAAACGAAAATGCGGCGAATAAATACAGAAAACGATTTCATCGATTGCAAATGGCAAATGGCGGGTATCTGAACCATTTCGAAAGACGACGACGCGCTTCAACGAAAGAAAACTCACTAAAAAGTATCAAACGGACATAATTTATACCCAACCTGCCAGGACCTGGCACAACGATTGGCTACAACGATTATCCGTCGAGATAAGCAAGTGCTAGAAGGAACCACCCATTCATCGGTGTGGCTCGGTTCGGCTATCGATTGATTTTACGAACTGAAACAAAACAACTTGTTTTCCATTACCACGTCCTTCCGATTTTCGATTTCGACGAGAAGGCACAATAAAAAGATGTACTTGCCGGCTATGGAGGGGTGGAAGTCCTTCTAATGGACATCTCATTTTGCTTCGATGGAGCTGGATGAAGGGTGTGAGGGGAGAGGGAGGCCTTCAACACTTTGTCGAGGAATGCCAGTAATGAGGGTGATTTCATTGGGAGATTTGTCTGCTGGTTATCCTGTTTCGGTTAGTCCTGTTCGTGTTAGTCCAAGAAAATCATTTGTCCATTTAACACTGGATTGCTAGCGTGGCCATTTATCCACTTTCTCACATTCAATGGATGGGAGATGGTAAAATCCTGTATTTCGATAGTAGGATTTGTGGATTTCTGCTGATTGCGAGGTTTTACAAGCTAGCCATCGTCGTAGGATATTAGTTGTTTATTACTTTGGGACCGGATCATCACCACAAATCACTGGCGAGATGGTAATTTGCAAATTGTTTCGCATACACCAAAGATGACACCATAAAAAGCAATCTGTCCGAAGGATGACCGCAGGATATAGGAATACAGAAAAAGGACACACAAAAAAAAAAAGGAAAATATGCGATAATGTGGAGAGATTCCGCAGGACACGTCAGCATTTTACTGTGATTTTTTTCTTCTTTTTTTTTTTTGTGCTTGTATCTGCTCGTATCTTTTTCAAGCACCAGCATAATTTCCATGGACAGGAATAAAAACAAAAGGACAACGTGTTACGATGATGGCATCTACCACATTACCTTAGTTCGTCGTGGGGCAGCATATCTGGGGGTGGACATTCGAGCATTAACATAATTTATGTGGTAATGGGTGGTGACCTAGACGGAAAAAGATGAGGGAAACGATGGCCACTGCCAGGCAATTTGCTCGCCTTGAACCGAGAATGAATGTCTGGTCGTTCTTGAACGCAAGTTAATATCTTAAAGCATTGGTTTGATCCGTAAGCAATGTAAACAAGCTGCGGTCAAATCATATGCAACATATATATATAATTATGGGGAAACCAATAGACGCGAACGATCATTGTTGACACAGCTGCGACTTAATGGCAAAATGCTTTTAGTCGAAGTCAAGTGGTTGCAGCTGCGTCAGCATATTCTTTGTGATCTATATTAGAAGTCCAAGGTCCAGCAAAAATAATTTATGATATAAGTTCAAAGTCCATCAAAGGGACGCTGTCAAAGAACAGCACATACTATATAAGGCACATATTGTTAATCTATAGTTGAGTTTTATTCCATCAGCGTCAGTGTACAGGTCATCAGCACCAGTCACCCGAGCAAGACAAGCAGTTCCTGATCAGTACCGTCACGGTTTCCTGACTGAGCTCTCGGGCAACGCAGATGGAACTCCGCAACACAAATAATAGAATTAAGTTAAGCACATAATAAAGTTTGATTTTTTTAAAAAGTTAAAAAGTTGAACAAATAAATTAATTGGCGCCCAACGAGTAGGGCATCACTCGAGTACACGAAAATATATCCCGAAAGGAAAAGTAAGGATCGGTTCGCGAGTGCCCAAAACTAAAAAATAAGTATCCTTTAAAAAGGAGAAAAAATTCTAACGAGTATCTCCACTACGGAAAGTGAAAAACCAATTATAAAATAAAAAAAACTATAAGTGCCAAAACAAAAAAAAAAAAACAAAAAAACTATAAGTGCCATAAAAGAAAAAGAAAAAAAGAACTGTAAGTGCCAAAACAAAAAAACGACAGCATAAATGTAAGCAGCATTACATATAGACGACAGCAGCAACCAGCATACAGAACAGCAATCTGCCGAGAAACATCACACAAGAACAAGCCAAAGTAACAAGTAACATATTTAAGCTTACATTACTATAGTATTATAAAATATTATTATTATTATATTATTAAATAATTTCTGGTTAGTATATAAACCAAGTGATTTTCAAATAAATTGTGAAAAATAACTATACAAGGTGGATTCATACGGTGAAATAGAATTGTTACCAGGAGAGAGGGAATATTTGGACAACGAAGCTAGGGACCTAAGAATTCCATCCACGTACGAAATGGCAACAACAGAACAAATTAAAGGCCTAATAGAGGCTCAGGCAGGCCCATTACTTAGAAAAATAGAACAATTAACTATGAATTTGCAGCAGTTGATCACGTTCAACACTGTTTCAGAATATCAGGTCGAATCGATAGATGAAAGAATTAGCTGTGAGGAATCATTAGATGTAGTGAAATCGTTGCCGCCGTTTAATGGCAGAAATTCTTATGTTAGTTGGCGAGAGGCCGCGAACAATTCGATTAGTTTATACAAAAAAGGAAGCCGTAGGTACTATGCTGCTTTGACAATACTTAGGAACAAAGTAACGGACGAGGCAAACGACATTTTAACAAACCATGGTACTGTGTTGAACTTTGAGGCTATCCTTAGTCGCTTAGACTTTGCGTATGCGGACAAAAGACCGCTACACATCATCGAGCAGGAACTGAGCATCATGCGACAGGGTCCTCTCAGCATCATTGACTATTACAATGGGGTTAATAAAAAGTTAACCGCCTTAATTAACAAAACAATTATGTCGCATGGCTCTAACTCTGAATTAACGAAGGAACTGAATAAGAGAAACAGACAGTATGCCTTGAGAGTGTTTATAACGGGATTAAACCCACCATTAGCCAATATCCTATTTTCACTATCCCCAACCGATCTCCCTAACGCTTTGGCAAAGGCCCAAGAACTTGAATCTAACAATATAAGAGCAAATTTTGCCCTTCAATTTAATCGAACCAACAATTCAAGTGCCAATCATCAAAAGTCACATAACTTCTTGCGCTTTCCACAACGTAACCAAGGCGAAGCCCGAATTAAATTTTCCCAACCTCAACCAACCCAACCGAAACCCGAACCTATGGAATTAGGTAGTTCGGCCAACGTGGTTCAAAAACCGCGACAGCCTTTTTATAATAACTATTCTAATCCACAAAGTCCCTCTCGACCAACCTTCAACAATAGTTATAACAATAACTATTCTCAAAAACCCAATCAGTGTAATTTCCAAAATTACCAGCAGAAGCCTATGGGCTTCAATAATTTCCAACAAGGCGTTAAACGGCAACCTCAAAGTGCCCAAATAAGTTATCAGCCACAATATAAAACACCGCGAATAAATAACCTAAATGAAGAATCTTTTTTAGGAGAAAACCCGGATTGCCCTATATCGTTAAAAGAGGGTCATCCGGAAGAACATATAAAATATTAATTGATAGCGGTGCTACGAGCTGCTACTGCAGCCCAAACGTTTTTAAAGATAAAAAAGAATTAGTGATAAAAAAAAGAGTAAGAACAATAAACGGTTACACGATAATTCAACATTTTAGTCAAGCGAGGCTTTTCGGAATTAGGGAACGATTTTATGAGATTCCTAATCTCGAGGCCGATATTTTAATAGGATACAGATTTTTGAAAAAGGCAAATATAGTGTTAGATTTTGAAAAGGGAACCCTAAAGAGTGGTAATCATTGTGAAAAATTCCTTAACTTTGGTGAAACAGAGAAGGAGGAAACAGATGAGGAAATCGATTCTCAAAATGAAGCAGAATTAGAAAATATTAACTATATAAAAAAGCACGAAGACATCGAATATTTAAGAGGTAAAATTGTTAAGGAAATCGAAGGGCTTCATTCTAAAATTAATATGAGGCTACCATTTAGGACAGACATAAGGGCAGAAATTCGCACAATTGCTGAAACTCCTATATGGAGTAAGCAATATCCATACCCCATGTCTGTCAACTCTTTTGTAAATAAAGAGATACAAAACTTATTGGACGATAGTATTATTCGGCCAAGCAAAAGTCCTTACAACTCACCGATATGGGTGGTACCAAAAAAAGGAACGAATGAAGACGGATCCTCAAAATTGAGGATGGTAATTGACTACAAAAAATTAAATGAACAAACAATTGCAATGAACTATCCCATTCCTGACTGTAGTGTCATTCTATCGAATCTAGGTAGAGCAAAATACTTTTCAACAATAGATTTAGAATCTGGCTTTCATCAGATATTAATGAAAGACACAGATGTCGAAAAAACTGCTTTTTCCGTGAACAATGGAAAATACGAATTCGTTAGGATGCCGTTCGGATTAAAAAATGCTCCTGGTATTTTCCAAACCGCCATGGATAATATTCTTAGGAAGTATATCGGAAAATTCTGTCATGTCTACATAGACGATATAATAGTATACTCGTCGTCAGTAGAAGAACACAGAATTCACCTCTCGGAAGTAATAAAGACTCTGAGAGACGCAAATATGAAAATATCGTTAGAGAAATCTGTATTTTATAGAGAAGAAGTTGAATTCTTAGGATATAGAGTAGGATTTAATGTAATAAAAACTGATCAAAAAAAAATCGAAACCATTCAAAATTACCCCCTGCCAACAACCTTACGTCAGTTGAGAAGTTTTCTAGGAATGGCAGGCTACTACAGAAAACTTATAAAGGATTACGCGTTAGTCACAAAACCCTTAACAACGTACCTAGCAGGAGAAAATGGTAGAATATCACAAAACATGTCGAAAAAAGTAGAAATTACATTAAACGCAGAAGCAATTACAGCCTTCAATAAAGTGAAAACGCTACTAATAGGTCAAGTAGAACTGGTGCAACCAGATTTCAATAAAAAATTCACTTTAACCACAGATGCATCGAACGTCGCAATAGGCGCAGTGTTAAGCCAAAATGGGAAACCTATCACGTTCATCTCCAAGACCCTTAATTCCACTGAAAGAAATTACGCTACAAACGAAAAAGAATTGTATGCTATAGTGTGGGCATTAAAAACATTAAGGAATTATTTATATGGTGTATCAGATTTGGAAATCTACACGGACCACCAACCTTTAACATTTGCAGTATCCACTAGGAATCCTAATGCCAAGATGAAAAGGTGGCACGCTTTTATCGAAGAGTTTGCACCCAAAATCATATACAAACCAGGAACGCAAAATACGGTCGCAGACGCATTCTCGAGACAGTATCTTAACAATATGCCTGATGCCCAAACAAGTACCGAAACAGAATCATCTAACGATTCTTTTGCCACACAACATTCAGCCGACAGTAGTGACCACACAAACATTTTAGAAACGTTAAAACCATTGAACCAATTTAAACAACAACTACTTCTTGCAAAAGCAAATTTCACCATTCACGAATCTGTTCACAACTTCGGAAAAACAAGACATATTATAGAGTTCGACACACCAGAAAACTTAGTAACAATCCTAAAAGAGTACTTACAACCCAACCTGGTAACCGCAGTCCACTGTACACCAGAAGATCTATACACTGTAAAAGATAAACATTTAGAAACATTTCACTGCAAATTCTTGTACACTAAGAACTTTCCCTTAGACATCATAAATCGTGATGATCAATGGGCAATCATAGAACAAACACATTCCCGAGCACACAGAAACTACACTGAAAATATCAAACAAATTCACAAATACTATTACTGGCCTAATATGAGTAAACAGTTTAAGCAATATATTAGAGCTTGTGAAATATGCAATAGGAATAAATATGACAGGCACCCAAGTAAAGAGCCAATTGGAGAGGCTCCAATTCCTAAGAAAGAGGGGGAGCATGTCCATATAGATATTTTCTACGCACAAAAATTAAAATTTTTAACCTGCATTGACTCTTACTCAAAATTCTTAATTTTAAAACAGATATCCGACAAAACGAATCTAGATGAAAAAGTCCTAGAAGCCATACAAAGTTTCCCACAAGTAAAGAAAATAACGCTAGACAACGAACCAGGTTTTACCACTGTACAATTTAAAAGTTTAATGTCGAGATTGAACATCGAAATCTATTTTTGCAATCCTCACCATAGTACCACAAATGGTCAAATAGAGCGCGTACATTCAACCATAATCGAAATTGCTCGATGTTTGAAAGAAGAATATAGCTTAATTAACGATTCAGAATCCATTAATAGAGCCGCGCAACAATATAACAAGACAATCCACTCAGTGACAAACAAAAAACCATTTGAAATAATGTTTAATAAGGTATCTCACGAAAATTTACGAAATCAATTAATAATAGCCCAGGCCAAAATGTTAGGAAGAAATAATAAAAACAGAAAGCATAGAAACTATAATACTGATGATATAGTATTCGAGAAAAGATCAGGAGAGAGAAATAAATTAGAACCCAGGTATAGAATTAGAATATACAATAAAAACAGACTAATCCACAAAGATAATATTAAAACATAAACCCTCATTTTCAGAAAATGATCATCCTTTTACTATTAGCTCTCAGCAAAATGACTCTGGCAGAAATTATAGACTACACCAGAGAAGACTATGTACTAATAGAACACGGCCAAACAGCTATTTACCAAAGTTTGGGAGAGTTATTCCACGTGACCAATTTAACTTACTATAGAACATTAATAGAGGAAGACAATAAATTATTACGTATAGCAAACAGGAATAAGATAGACAAACTGAATCCCGAAAACATTCTTCTTGAGACATTATTTAGACAGCTTCAATTGACAGGTAGACCCAAGAGAGGAATCAATGAATTAGGAACCCTCTGGAAATGGTTATCAGGAACCCCGGATCATGATGATCTCGTCACAATCAATAATAAACTAAACGAATTAGCGAAGAACAATAACAAACAGTTTATTGTTAATTCCGAATTGTTCAAGGCAATAGCAAATCTTACCGATATTGTCCAAACCCTGACTAACTTCTCAAAGATAAAGCAAATAACGAAACAGAAAAGAAAATTAATCACTGCAGAATTGCAGAAAATCCTTCACACCCTTACCCTAGCAAAACTTGGAACTTTAAACCCAGAAATATTGAACCTTAAGGAAATAGAGGACGTAACAAGACATGAACATGAAAGCATAACCATCACAGACCTTATGGACGCTTCTGATTTTAAGATCGTCCAAAACAATGACGTAATAGTTATTTATATTAAGTACCCGAAGATAGAAAGAACATATGATCTTTATGAATTACGAGCCATTCCTCATAATAACACTAAACTTATGATAGAAAACAGAATTGTTAAATGCGAAAACATATTTAAAACAATAGAAAATTGTACAATAGAAATAAGTAACACATTTTGTAAATTGAGTCAAAAAGAAACTTGTTTATCTAAAATTTTGAATAATAAAAAAGCAAATTGTTCTAAGATTATAGGAAAAAATAAAGATCTGGAAATAATCAAAGATGGAGCTATTCTAGTATCAGGTATTAATATTGTAAACGAACATATCTTAAATGGGATATATCTAATAACCTTTGAAAATTCAACTGTAATAAATAACGTAACTTATTTCAATCCCACTAATGCTATACAAAACTTTTTGAAAATGAACCAACCCATCGAATTTGATGTTATTGAATATGTAAGGCTCAATAAATTAAATATGGAAAATATCGATATATTAGATGTAAGACAGGATGAAATAAAAACTCGCTCGGTACTTTGGACCTCCCTAATAACATTTGTAATTATCTTATTGTGTATGTTTTTATATAAAATGCGTAAAACCCTCTCAAACTATAAAGAAAAAATTTGTAAGAAACCTAAAAAGAAAAACGATGTAAATAAAAACATCGAAGAATCAATAAAAGAAAACGATGTAAATAAAAGTAATGAAAACATCGAAGAAACAATGCTAAAAGATTTAAACGAAATAATCGAAGAATTAATGAAACAGAATTAAGAATCGGGACGATTCACTTAAGAAAGAGGGGAGTTAATATCTTAAAGCATTGGTTTGATCCGTAAGCAATGTAAACAAGCTGCGGTCAAATCATATGCAACATATATATATAATTATGGGGAAACCAATAGACGCGAACGATCATTGTTGACACAGCTGCGACTTAATGGCAAAATGCTTTTAGTCGAAGTCAAGTGGTTGCAGCTGCGTCAGCATATTCTTTGTGATCTATATTAGAAGTCCAAGGTCCAGCAAAAATAATTTATGATATAAGTTCAAAGTCCATCAAAGGGACGCTGTCAAAGAACAGCACATACTATATAAGGCACATATTGTTAATCTATAGTTGAGTTTTATTCCATCAGCGTCAGTGTACAGGTCATCAGCACCAGTCACCCGAGCAAGACAAGCAGTTCCTGATCAGTACCGTCACGGTTTCCTGACTGAGCTCTCGGGCAACGCAGATGGAACTCCGCAACACAAATAATAGAATTAAGTTAAGCACATAATAAAGTTTGATTTTTTTAAAAAGTTAAAAAGTTGAACAAATAAATTAATTCGCATAAGGACCTAATAAGGGAATCCATACGGATGGGTGGATGTTTTTTATCGTTTCACTTTATGCCGCTTCCGGGTTGTAGTTCTTTTATCAATGGTCTGAAGCGTATTATTTTTCAGATAAATATTTCATTTAACTTCAAAAAAAGAAAAAGTCTCTTGGAGATGCGGGGCATCGATCCCCGTACCTCTCACATGCTAAGCGAGCGCTCTACCATCTGAGCTACATCCCCGTTGGAACCCGTTACATCAAAATCGAAGCACAGTCCTCTGCTCTGTTCGAAAACTGATTGAGATTGGAAAATATCTCAGTGAGTGATCTAGATTTTTTTTTTCGCGGAGCGCGTAATTGATACGCCTTTAGGCAGCCGCTACATTGATCGCTTGATTCATGTAGCGACGTGATACGATTACTTAAAAGCGTGCAAGAGTTACTGTGTATCTGTGAAACTCAAGCCAACTGTTAAAAAATAGAAAATGGGTTCGGCGCTATATACTCGTATGTGCTATACTTAATTGAAGTGTAGCCAATCTCATCCAAATGCCGAACGAACCAATTATGTACTTGCCATTCAACTGTCTGTCAAACGCAAGTAACTTCTTGAGATACTCGTATTAGCAACGCAAATCGGCGCTATGGAATTGCAAACACAGTATATGGTCAACTGAAATTCATCCTCTGCGTATGCAATACTAAAGTGCTTGAACGAATTACTACGGACTATAACCAACGCGGAATTTGGTTGGCTCTCGTGCTATCTAGGACAACCACCCCTGAGAGTAGTGAACGAACATCAACGACCCAAACCACTGCACTCCGTGTAAACAGATCATGACTAAAAACTCTTGAACCTGTACGAGTCTCTAAAAAAAAACATTTTTTTTATTCATTTTTAAATTCATTTTATTTATGAATTCTTGTAACTACCTTATGGTAGACAAAATGATTTAAGCTATCTTACTACATACTTACTTAGGTGGAAACGACCAGGGGCATCTTCATCCGCTTTTGTTAAGGTCCAAGCCTCTGCGCCGTAAAGGAGGACTGGGATGATCAAGGTCTTATATAGTGTCACCTTGGTTTTCTCAATTGTTTCTTGAGACCAAAGAAACAGCGGTTGGCAAGAGTGATTCTGCGTTTTATCTCAGCGCTGGTGTTGTTGTCGCCGGTCATCAGTGAGCCAAGGTAGACGAAATCCTTGACCACTATCCGCCCATGGTAGCGTTCTGGCCAATCAGTCGGTGTCTCTTTTAGATGAAAGCAGATATTTGGTTTTACCCTCATTAACCTTGAGACCCATCTCAGCTGCTTCTGCCTCAATGCTTACAAAGGCCTCATTGACGTCTCGCTATTTTTTTTTTTTTTTTTTTTTTTTTTTTAGAGACTCGCGCAGGTTCAAGAGTTTTTATATTCTCTTTTTATATTCTCTTATGATTTGTTTACACACACAACCTGAACGGAGCGCAGTGGTTGGGGTCGTTGATGTTCGTTCACTACTCTCAGGGGTGATTGTCCTAGACCTAAATAGGACGAGAGCCGACCAAATTCCGCGTTGGTTATAGTTCACAGTAATTCGTTCGAGCACTTTAGTACTGCATACGCAGAGGATGAATTTCAGTTGACCATATACTGTGAGTGTTATGCCTGCAGCAGTACGTCTGGTCACTTTCCATCCACAACTGCGTTGCATACTTTTTGTCCGTATAGCAATTACTTTTTCTTGGCTACGAAGCGAATTTGAACCATAGACCTTTCGCTCGGCGGTCGATGATGTTAACCACTGCACCACGGCCACCCCATGTCAAGCAATTGCGTAAACTTCAAATAAATCGTATCTCTTGTGTGTACGATGTCGAAAAAGTTGCATGACAGCGCGTCACCTTGCCTAAATCCTTTTTTAACATCAAAGCTTCATAGCCAAGAAAAAGTAATTCCTATACGGACAAAAGTATGCAACGCAGTTGTGAATGGAAAGTTACCAGATGTACTGCTGCAGGCATAACACTCACAGTATATGGTCAACTGGAATTCATCCTGTGCGTATGCAATATTAAAAAGTGCTTGAACGAATTAGTACGGACTACAACCAAAAACGCGGAATACGGTCGGCTCTCGTCCTATCTTGGACAACCACCCCTGAGAGTTAACGAACATCAACGACCCAAACCACTGCACTCCGTTCAGGTTGTGTGTATATGACACATTATAAGAAAATATAAACCTACGCGAGTTTCTAAAACAAAAAAAAAAAAAAAAAAAGGTCTCGGTTTGCTCATTACCTCATTTAATTGAGCAGCGAGAATTCTCCATTGTCATACTGCACAGTCGGACGAGTTTGGCAGGGATGTTAAAACTAGACATGGCTTTGTATAGCTCATATCTATACGCGCTGTCATATGCAGCCTTGAAATCGACGAAGAGGTCGAGATCTGCCGTAGCGTAAATATTTGGTCTATTGTGGACTTATCTGGCCTGAAACCATACTGATAAGAGCCGATCAGGTAATCCACAAACGGTTTCAGGCGTTCACACAATACGGCAGAGCAGATCTTATATGCGATGTTAAGGATACATACTTATTCCCCTATAGTTGGCGCAGTTATAGGGGTCTCCTTTCTTATGGACCGGGCAAACGATGCTGAGATTCCATTCATCGGGCATGCTTTCTTCCGACCATATCTTACAGATGAGCTGGTGCATGTTTCCAACCAACTCATCTCCAGTCGCTTTAAATAGCTCAACAGACAGGCCGGCGCCGTGGCGCAGTGGTTAGTGTGTTGGACTCTGACGCACGATGAGCGAGTTCGGATCCCGATAACACCAACGCCATCGAATGTTTATTTCACGGCGTCCCTCCTCGGCGGGGTACTGTCATGAAAAAGCTTCTCGACTCACGCCGTTCGGAATCGGCATTAAACTGTAGGTCCCTTTCACCTGTGTGAAAAATAAATCACACACAACATGGGTGATTGAGAGAAGCTTTCCGTGCTCTCTCTTCTCTTTTCTGAAAAGCGTGTGTTCCTCTCTTCTTTTCTGCTCATAGATTTCGCGAGCAACTCTCGTCCGTCGTCGCAGCATGGCTTTATACTTATGCCTCTTGTTTTGCCTCATGGGCTTGTTTGCATTGTTCATCGAACGAAGGGTTTTTAGGTGTTGGCGGTTTGAAACCCAGCACCTCTGAGGCAGCGTCTCTGACGGCGCTCTGGCAATGCGCCCATTAGTGCTCTATTGTTTGTGCTGCTGTGGGCGGATTTTGAGAGGGCTTGGAGGAGACACGACCGGCAACAATTCTGGCAGTCTCTTGCAATTGTAACTTTCCGACGTCAAATTTACGTAGTCCTACTCGACTCCTATGCATTCTTGATATCCTCATTCGTACCTTGGCTACAACAAGGTAGTGGTCCGAGGCGATGTTGGCCCCTCGGAAGGTTCGTACGTCGAGAATACAGGAGGAGTGTCTGGCGTCGATCGCAATGTGATCAATCTGGTTGGTGGTCGATTGATCAAAAGACCACCAGGTACCCTTGTGGATGTTCAGATGGGAGAATCGCGTGCTTGCTACAAGGAGGTTACGCCCCGCTAGGAAATCGATTAGCCTAAGTCCCTTGTCGGATGTGGTGTTATGGAGGCCATGCTTTCCTATGATCGACTCAAATATGTACATATGTCTTCTTTGCCCAGTTTTGTATTAAAATCTCCTAGGACTATTTTTGTGTCGTAGCTGGGGCATTGGGCATAAGTTCTGTCTAGGAGATCGTAGAATTCTTCTTTGAGTCGATCGTCCCTTTCTTCCATATTAAGCTAACTGTTCATTAAGTTCATTCGCGGATTCACTATAAAGTCCAATTGATTTCTGTTCAAAGGTAACAAAATAGGTAAAAGAAATAAAACGATAATCCAGTATGTAGTATATAACTATTTTATTGAACAAAATGCACACGCGAGTGGTTACATATAGGTCGTTTTTAGGAGAGCGCGAAAAATGGACTGACCACTATATACATAGGTCACCGTAGCAAAAAAGGAAGAAGGAGAAGGAGAAGGAAAATGTAGGTGTTATATTTGGAAGGTAGTAGATGAGAAAAAAAAGTACTACGTGTAGCAGATCGCGAGGCGTTAACATTCCGCCCACCAAATTAAGCTTGATTAATTTCGGGAGTGTCTTCCAATGGGAGCTTGCATAATTTGTGGACAGCTCTATTGATAATGCCCCCCCTAGTCCTGAGTTGAACCGTTCGAACTAATCCATCTGGTCCAGGGAAAACTTCCGACACTCTCCCCAAACTCCACTGCATAGGAGGACGATTTTCTTCCCTGATCAGCACCATATCACCAATGTTTAAATTTCTTGTAGTTACATGCCATTTAGAGCGAAGATACAATGTAGATAGGTACTCTTGGGACCAGCGTTTCCAGAAGTGTTGTACGCACTGTTGAATAATTTGCCATCTCGTTAATCGACTAAGCGTCGTTTCAGTAAAGTCACGATCTGGAATAGATGTCAGCGGCTCTCCAATCAAAAAATGTGCCGGAGTCAGTGGTTGAAGGTCGTTTGGGTCCGATGATAATGGTGTTAATGGCCGTGAATTTAGGCAAGCTTCTATCTGTACAAGGAGTGTGTTAAGTTCTTCAAAGGTCATATTATGTGTTTTCAAAACGCGTCGCAAATGATGCTAAGTAGATTCGATTCCAGCCTCCCATAAACCCCCCTGATGAGGTGAACCTGCGGCAATGAATTTCCACTCGATCCCTTCGTCCGTTGCAAGCTCTTGTAGCTTCCCCTTGTGGCCCGGGTCATGAAGTAATTGGAACAATTCCCTTAGCTCTCCTTTGGCACCAACAAAATTGGTAGCATTGTCGCTATAAATTCGTGAGCAACGACCTCGGCGTGAAATGAATCGTCGTAAGGCAGCAAGGAATGCGGAGGTGGTGAGCTCGCTGACGACCTCAATATGTATGGCCTTCGTCGTGAGACACACAAATAGTGCTATATAAGCCTTTGTTGTTTTCGCACCCCTATTCCTCGATTGGAGAATGGTGATAGGCCCGCCATAATCGACTCCGCATATCTTAAAGGCCCTATTCATTCGAATACGATCTTCTGGTAAGTCTGCCATCAACTGTGTGACCCTAGATGGTTTCGCATGAAAACATTCAACACACTTACGAGTAGTTCGTCGAGCGTAGTCCCTTCCATTGAGAGGCCAAAATCTTAATCGGATTGATGCTAGCAACAACTGTGGTCCTGCGTGAAGCAATCTTCGATGTTCGCTATCAAAGAGTAATTGCGTGAATCGTTCCTTCGATGGCAGCAGGATTGGATTTCGACCGGAGACACGACCGCCCACCCTGAGAATATCATGGGCATCGATGAACAAATTGAGGGACTGAAGCTGCTTGTTAATGCTGCGTTTAGATTTTAGAGAATCGATGATGGATGCAAAACGTTTGAATTGAATATATTTAATTATAATGAGTAAAGCTGTTTCCAGTTCCGCAGGATGTAATTCCAACGTGGGAACTCCTTGAGCAATTTTACGAGTTTGGTGTATGAAGCGAAGACAATATGCCAGAACATGAATAAGCCGTGAGTAATGTGAAATTTTATTAATTAACGAGTCGAGAAACGAATCCGTGTCTACAGTTAAATGCGAAAGCGTTTGTTTTGTTGGTCGAAGTTCGAGGTCTGCTAATGTCCTGTCGCAATCAGATATTTTGGGCCCTTGTGTAGAAGAATCTTTTGTCGAGTCGAGAAGGAAATAGGGTCCGTGCCACCACAAGGAGTTTTTTACTATTGTTGATGAATAATTTGAGCGCGTGAGTAAGTCAGCAGGGTTTAATTCCGTTGCAACGTGATGCCAAATAGACGGATTACAAATGGCGACGATTTCATTTACCCGATTTGAGACAAATGTTTTCCATCGAGAGGGATCACCTGAGATCCAAGCGAGTACAATGGTAGAATCACACCAACAGCTGATATTATTAAAATTGAGTTTTATCGAGTCCGTGATTTTTTTTATTAGTAATGCAAGGAGATGAGCACCGCATAATTCGAGTCGTGGGAGGGAAATTCGTTTTATTGGAGCCACACGTGATTTAGAGCACAATAATCGAGACGAGATAAGGCCATTATTGTCAACTGAACGAATATACAGACTTGCCCCATAAGCCAGCTCGCTTGCATCACAGAATCCGTGGAGTTCGAGTCGAGAATACTCCGAGAATTCTATAGCCCTTCGAGGTATTACACATTTTGTCGAGTGGATGAACATTAATTGGTATGCCTCCCACTGCTTTGATAAATCCTCTGGTAAGCAATCATCCCAAGAAATCTTCCTTTTCCATAACTCCTGCATCAGTAGTTTTGCGGTGATGATCGTGGGACCAAGTAAGCCTAATGGATCGAAAAGCTTAGCAATCTCAGATAGAACAATACGTTTCGTGGGTGTTCGTGATGAATTAAATACGGTGAATTGGAAGTTGTCATTCAATGGGTGCCACCTTAGGCCAAGCGTTTTGATTTCCTCATCTAGGTTAAAATCTATGTCTGATATTTCGCGGTCTGCTAAGGGTATTTCATCGAGAACCTCTTGGGAGTTAGTGACCCATTTCCGCAAATTAAAACCGCCGTGTCGAAGAAGCTCCTTCAGCTCACGTTGTAACAACCTTGCTTCCCTTACAGTTTTACACCCAGTCAACACGTCATCCATGTAGACATCAGTAAGCAGTACACGTTTAGCTAGGGGAAAGAACTTTGAGTCCTCTACGAGTTTGAGTAGGCAACGCGTTGATAGATATGGAGAACAACTGAGTCCATAGGTAATGGTATTCATCTCGAAGACGCTTATCGGATCTGATGTATTGAAGCGCCAAAGAATTCTCTGAAAACGTCTATCTTCCTTCTTTACCCAAATTTGTCGAAACATTTTTTCGATATCGGCCATCAGAACAATGTTATGGGTTCGGAAACGGATAATAATACTAAAGAGAGTATCTTGACATGGACGACCTACCATTAGGGCCTCGTTTAAGGAAACTCCTGTTGTTGTTTTTGAGGAACCGTCAAATACCACTCTTAGTTTAGTTGTAGAACTCGATAACTTCCACACACCGTGATGTGGTAAATAGTAGACATTCTCTGCGAGACTATGCTGCAAGGTTCCTAATGATGTCATATGTCCTAGCGTAATATACTCTTGGATAAAATTATCGTATTCTAATTTTAGTTTCGAATCGCGTGTGAACCTGGTTTCCAAATTATTTAGACGCCTTATGGCTTGTTTCTCGGACGATCCTAGACGTGAAATCCTTTCATTAAATGGGAGTGAAACTATAAATCTGCCATTTGAGTCACGAGTCGTGTTCCGGAGAAAGTGTTGTTCACATGAAGTTTCTTCCATTGATAAGGATTTTTTATCATCTAGACCATAATCTATCTCCCAAAATGTTGACAAACGCTTATCAAGAATTTCATTAGATACAAGCATACAAGTTTGGGTAACACTATGGGTGTGAATGGAATCGGGAATGTATCTGCCAGTAACAAGCCAACCGAAGACCGAGTTTTGCATAACAGGTTTCTCGATTCCCAAGTCTACACGTTCAGGCAGCAAAACCTTGTAGAAATATTCAGCGCCTAGCAATAAATCGATGGTGTCAGGAACATTAAAATATGGGTCGGCTAATATCAAATTATTTGGAATGTCTAGTTGTTTAATATTTATTCTGGATTGTGGAACGTCATTAGTTATGTGGTTTATTATAAGGCATTCGATATTGTTACTAAAGGTTGAATTACGAGAACGAACTAATATATTGGATTTTTTTGTAATAGGTTGTGAAATCTGACCGATTCCTTGTATCGAGAACGTAATGTCGATCGTGGCTAACCCCAATTTGGTAATAAGTGATTTTGTTACAAAATTAGACTGTGACGCTGAATCTAATAAAACACGATGAGGATGTGGCGATCCATTACTGTCGTAAACCCAAACAACTGCCGTGGACAAAAAAACGTGAGCTCGAGAAGTACTGGACAGCGTAGTAGCGGCTGCTAAAATATGATTGGAATCATCATAGTTCTCAATAGTTCCAGGATGTCTCGTATCAAATGGCTGAGTTGACAATGCCGAGACGAAATTCCTTTGCGAATAGCATAAAAGACTGCTATGCCCTTTGCTGCAGTACTTGCAACTTCGGGATCGGCAAATATTAACATTATGCGAGTCTCTAAGACAGTTCAGACATAAATTTAGTTTTTTAGCGTGCCGGATACGTTCGTCGATGGTAGAAGATAAAAATGTTGGACAATGATAAATTCCATGTGATTCCGAGCATCCCATTTTGCATTTTACGGGTTGAGTTACAAATGTTTTAGACACTGCCGATTTTTGAGTAATATTTTGCGAGTTAAAATGAATAGGAGAATGATATTTCTTACCGCTATACTGCTGCGAAGATTCCAGTGTAACACATTGTTTTTCTAAAAAGGATATAAAAACTTGCCAATCATAATCCCTTTCTCCATTTTCGTGAGCCCATAGACGCTTAGTGTCACTGTCTAATTTCTGTACTGCAATATGAACCAACCAATGATCGCGTTCTTTAGCCTTCAATGATTTTAAGGCTCTAACAACTTCGTCAGATGTATCATATAAACGACGTATCGCTACCGCATTGTTAGGTTCCTTGATAATTGGTTGATCTAGAAATCGCTGAATGTGTTTTGTTACGGTGGGTATTTTTTTACTGAAGCGTTGTTTAAGCTTTTCCCATGCTTCTTGATAATTCGCATCGGATACCAATGTGTGTTTCAACAGTGCTGCAGCCTCATCCTTCACAAGCGTTTTGAGATATTGAAACTTCTTGATACCTGATAACCTATCGTTGTCATGCACTAAACTAACACACAGATCGTGAAATGGGATCCAATCCTCATAACGTCCACGGAATATGTAAAGCGGGTAATTTGTGTTCTAAATCCGAAGAAGAAATATTTGTTCTTTGTAGCAACGTATCATTAAATTGTTCGAGAATTCGATTCTGTTGTTCTACAATTCGCGAAAATATGGTATTTGTGTCGAGTATTGTACTATTACATTCTTCGGACGATTGCCGATGGGGTGAAGACGTAAAACGATCCGAGTTAATCGCGTTTAACCGAGTCAATAAATTCGATTTCAATTCGACAAACTTAGCCTCGAAATTCTCTTCATGTGTAAAGTTATCTGCAAGATTAGGATTTTCGGTTGTGTTTATAATTTTCAATTGGATTTCTTCGTACTTTCGTTTATTATCTACGAGCTGCTCTAAATGCACTTGAATTTCCTCCTTGGGAATTGTTCGAGAATCCTTATCGGATTGCACTAGAATATTCGCGAGAATTGTCAATTTTCGAATAATTTGACCGCGTTGTTGACGTAGATTCGGTAACACATCCATTTCAATTCAAAAAAAAAACTAACGCAGCCAATAATGTGTCTGTCTCCTTCAACCTTGTATGTTAATATGTACCGCTTGAATTGTCGTGCGATTGTCACGCGATGAAAACTCAACTGTTTCACAATTGTATAAAATGTAAAGCCGGTACCGTTAGGTATTCGTTTATCGAAATTTTAATTTCGAACTTCAAATTCTAATGGCTACACTGAAAACACCCCGATAATCGTTTATTAAATCGTCCCGAAGCGAGGAGACGATACGCAATAACATAAGGGAAAACACGAAGCGAAAGAAGAGAAAAACAAAAAACACACGATCGCAATGATGACTGACACTGGGCTCTTGTACCGATTCGGCTCGATGGACCAGAAAAAATGTGCGATAGTTCATTCGCGGATTCACTATAAAGTCCAATTGATTTCTGTTCAAAGGTAACAAAATAGGTAAAAGAAAAAAACGATAATCCAGTATGTAGTATATAACTATTTTATTGAACAAAATGCACACGCGAGTGGTTACATATAGGTCGTTTTTAGGAGAGCGCGAAAAATGGACTGACCACTATATAGGTCACCGTAGCAAAAAAAAGGAAGAAGGAGAAGGAGAAGGAAAATGTAGGTGTTATATTTGGAAGGTAGTAGATGAGAAAAAAAAGTACTACGTGTAGCAGATCGCGAGGCGTTAACATTCCGCCCACCAAATTAAGCTTGATTAATTTCGGGAGTGTCTTCCAATGGGAGCTTGCATAATTTGTGGACAGCTCTATTGATAATGCCCCCCCTAGTCCTGAGTTGAACCGTTCGAACTAATCCATCTGGTCCAGGGAAAACTTCCGACACTCTCCCCAAACTCCACTGCATAGGAGGACGATTTTCTTCCCTGATCAGCACCATATCACCAATGTTTAAATTTCTTGTAGTTACATGCCATTTAGAGCGAAGATACAATGTAGATAGGTACTCTTGGGACCAGCGTTTCCAGAAGTGTTGTACGCACTGTTGAATAATTTGCCATCTCGTTAATCGACTAAGCGTCGTTTCAGTAAAGTCACGATCTGGAATAGATGTCAGCGGCTCTCCAATCAAAAAATGTGCCGGAGTCAGTGGTTGAAGGTCGTTTGGGTCCGATGATAATGGTGTTAATGGCCGTGAATTTAGGCAAGCTTCTATCTGTACAAGGAGTGTGTTAAGTTCTTCAAAGGTCATATTATGTGTTTTCAAAACGCGTCGCAAATGATGCTAAGTAGATTCGATTCCAGCCTCCCATAAACCCCCCTGATGAGGTGAACCTGCGGCAATGAATTTCCACTCGATCCCTTCGTCCGTTGCAAGCTCTTGTAGCTTCCCCTTGTGGCCCGGGTCATGAAGTAATTGGAACAATTCCCTTAGCTCTCCTTTGGCACCAACAAAATTGGTAGCATTGTCGCTATAAATTCGTGAGCAACGACCTCGGCGTGAAATGAATCGTCGTAAGGCAGCAAGGAATGCGGAGGTGGTGAGCTCGCTGACGACCTCAATATGTATGGCCTTCGTCGTGAGACACACAAATAGTGCTATATAAGCCTTTGTTGTTTTCGCACCCCTATTCCTCGATTGGAGAATGGTGATAGGCCCGCCATAATCGACTCCGCATATCTTAAAGGCCCTATTCATTCGAATACGATCTTCTGGTAAGTCTGCCATCAACTGTGTGACCCTAGATGGTTTCGCATGAAAACATTCAACACACTTACGAGTAGTTCGTCGAGCGTAGTCCCTTCCATTGAGAGGCCAAAATCTTAATCGGATTGATGCTAGCAACAACTGTGGTCCTGCGTGAAGCAATCTTCGATGTTCGCTATCAAAGAGTAATTGCGTGAATCGTTCCTTCGATGGCAGCAGGATTGGATTTCGACCGGAGACACGACCGCCCACCCTGAGAATATCATGGGCATCGATGAACAAATTGAGGGACTGAAGCTGCTTGTTAATGCTGCGTTTAGATTTTAGAGAATCGATGATGGATGCAAAACGTTTGAATTGAATATATTTAATTATAATGAGTAAAGCTGTTTCCAGTTCCGCAGGATGTAATTCCAACGTGGGAACTCCTTGAGCAATTTTACGAGTTTGGTGTATGAAGCGAAGACAATATGCCAGAACATGAATAAGCCGTGAGTAATGTGAAATTTTATTAATTAACGAGTCGAGAAACGAATCCGTGTCTACAGTTAAATGCGAAAGCGTTTGTTTTGTTGGTCGAAGTTCGAGGTCTGCTAATGTCCTGTCGCAATCAGATATTTTGGGCCCTTGTGTAGAAGAATCTTTTGTCGAGTCGAGAAGGAAATAGGGTCCGTGCCACCACAAGGAGTTTTTTACTATTGTTGATGAATAATTTGAGCGCGTGAGTAAGTCAGCAGGGTTTAATTCCGTTGCAACGTGATGCCAAATAGACGGATTACAAATGGCGACGATTTCATTTACCCGATTTGAGACAAATGTTTTCCATCGAGAGGGATCACCTGAGATCCAAGCGAGTACAATGGTAGAATCACACCAACAGCTGATATTATTAAAATTGAGTTTTATCGAGTCCGTGATTTTTTTTATTAGTAATGCAAGGAGATGAGCACCGCATAATTCGAGTCGTGGGAGGGAAATTCGTTTTATTGGAGCCACACGTGATTTAGAGCACAATAATCGAGACGAGATAAGGCCATTATTGTCAACTGAACGAATATACAGACTTGCCCCATAAGCCAGCTCGCTTGCATCACAGAATCCGTGGAGTTCGAGTCGAGAATACTCCGAGAATTCTATAGCCCTTCGAGGTATTACACATTTTGTCGAGTGGATGAACATTAATTGGTATGCCTCCCACTGCTTTGATAAATCCTCTGGTAAGCAATCATCCCAAGAAATCTTCCTTTTCCATAACTCCTGCATCAGTAGTTTTGCGGTGATGATCGTGGGACCAAGTAAGCCTAATGGATCGAAAAGCTTAGCAATCTCAGATAGAACAATACGTTTCGTGGGTGTTCGTGATGAATTAAATACGGTGAATTGGAAGTTGTCATTCAATGGGTGCCACCTTAGGCCAAGCGTTTTGATTTCCTCATCTAGGTTAAAATCTATGTCTGATATTTCGCGGTCTGCTAAGGGTATTTCATCGAGAACCTCTTGGGAGTTAGTGACCCATTTCCGCAAATTAAAACCGCCGTGTCGAAGAAGCTCCTTCAGCTCACGTTGTAACAACCTTGCTTCCCTTACAGTTTTACACCCAGTCAACACGTCATCCATGTAGACATCAGTAAGCAGTACACGTTTAGCTAGGGGAAAGAACTTTGAGTCCTCTACGAGTTTGAGTAGGCAACGCGTTGATAGATATGGAGAACAACTGAGTCCATAGGTAATGGTATTCATCTCGAAGACGCTTATCGGATCTGATGTATTGAAGCGCCAAAGAATTCTCTGAAAACGTCTATCTTCCTTCTTTACCCAAATTTGTCGAAACATTTTTTCGATATCGGCCATCAGAACAATGTTATGGGTTCGGAAACGGATAATAATACTAAAGAGAGTATCTTGACATGGACGACCTACCATTAGGGCCTCGTTTAAGGAAACTCCTGTTGTTGTTTTTGAGGAACCGTCAAATACCACTCTTAGTTTAGTTGTAGAACTCGATAACTTCCACACACCGTGATGTGGTAAATAGTAGACATTCTCTGCGAGACTATGCTGCAAGGTTCCTAATGATGTCATATGTCCTAGCGTAATATACTCTTGGATAAAATTATCGTATTCTAATTTTAGTTTCGAATCGCGTGTGAACCTGGTTTCCAAATTATTTAGACGCCTTATGGCTTGTTTCTCGGACGATCCTAGACGTGAAATCCTTTCATTAAATGGGAGTGAAACTATAAATCTGCCATTTGAGTCACGAGTCGTGTTCCGGAGAAAGTGTTGTTCACATGAAGTTTCTTCCATTGATAAGGATTTTTTATCATCTAGACCATAATCTATCTCCCAAAATGTTGACAAACGCTTATCAAGAATTTCATTAGATACAAGCATACAAGTTTGGGTAACACTATGGGTGTGAATGGAATCGGGAATGTATCTGCCAGTAACAAGCCAACCGAAGACCGAGTTTTGCATAACAGGTTTCTCGATTCCCAAGTCTACACGTTCAGGCAGCAAAACCTTGTAGAAATATTCAGCGCCTAGCAATAAATCGATGGTGTCAGGAACATTAAAATATGGGTCGGCTAATATCAAATTATTTGGAATGTCTAGTTGTTTAATATTTATTCTGGATTGTGGAACGTCATTAGTTATGTGGTTTATTATAAGGCATTCGATATTGTTACTAAAGGTTGAATTACGAGAACGAACTAATATATTGGATTTTTTTGTAATAGGTTGTGAAATCTGACCGATTCCTTGTATCGAGAACGTAATGTCGATCGTGGCTAACCCCAATTTGGTAATAAGTGATTTTGTTACAAAATTAGACTGTGACGCTGAATCTAATAAAACACGATGAGGATGTGGCGATCCATTACTGTCGTAAACCCAAACAACTGCCGTGGACAAAAAAACGTGAGCTCGAGAAGTACTGGACAGCGTAGTAGCGGCTGCTAAAATATGATTGGAATCATCATAGTTCTCAATAGTTCCAGGATGTCTCGTATCAAATGGCTGAGTTGACAATGCCGAGACGAAATTCCTTTGCGAATAGCATAAAAGACTGCTATGCCCTTTGCTGCAGTACTTGCAACTTCGGGATCGGCAAATATTAACATTATGCGAGTCTCTAAGACAGTTCAGACATAAATTTAGTTTTTTAGCGTGCCGGATACGTTCGTCGATGGTAGAAGATAAAAATGTTGGACAATGATAAATTCCATGTGATTCCGAGCATCCCATTTTGCATTTTACGGGTTGAGTTACAAATGTTTTAGACACTGCCGATTTTTGAGTAATATTTTGCGAGTTAAAATGAATAGGAGAATGATATTTCTTACCGCTATACGCTGCGAAGATTCCAGTGTAACACATTGTTTTTCTAAAAAGGATATAAAAACTTGCCAATCATAATCCCTTTCTCCATTTTCGTGAGCCCATAGACGCTTAGTGTCACTGTCTAATTTCTGTACTGCAATATGAACCAACCAATGATCGCGTTCTTTAGCCTTCAATGATTTTAAGGCTCTAACAACTTCGTCAGATGTATCATATAAACGACGTATCGCTACCGCATTGTTAGGTTCCTTGATAATTGGTTGATCTAGAAATCGCTGAATGTGTTTTGTTACGGTGGGTATTTTTTTACTGAAGCGTTGTTTAAGCTTTTCCCATGCTTCTTGATAATTCGCATCGGATACCAATGTGTGTTTCAACAGTGCTGCAGCCTCATCCTTCACAAGCGTTTTGAGATATTGAAACTTCTTGATACCTGATAACCTATCGTTGTCATGCACTAAACTAACACACAGATCGTGAAATGGGATCCAATCCTCATAACGTCCACGGAATATGTAAAGCGGGTAATTTGTGTTCTAAATCCGAAGAAGAAATATTTGTTCTTTGTAGCAACGTATCATTAAATTGTTCGAGAATTCGATTCTGTTGTTCTACAATTCGCGAAAATATGGTATTTGTGTCGAGTATTGTACTATTACATTCTTCGGACGATTGCCGATGGGGTGAAGACGTAAAACGATCCGAGTTAATCGCGTTTAACCGAGTCAATAAATTCGATTTCAATTCGACAAACTTAGCCTCGAAATTCTCTTCATGTGTAAAGTTATCTGCAAGATTAGGATTTTCGGTTGTGTTTATAATTTTCAATTGGATTTCTTCGTACTTTCGTTTATTATCTACGAGCTGCTCTAAATGCACTTGAATTTCCTCCTTGGGAATTGTTCGAGAATCCTTATCGGATTGCACTAGAATATTCGCGAGAATTGTCAATTTTCGAATAATTTGACCGCGTTGTTGACGTAGATTCGGTAACACATCCATTTCAATTCAAAAAAAAAACTAACGCAGCCAATAATGTGTCTGTCTCCTTCAACCTTGTATGTTAATATGTACCGCTTGAATTGTCGTGCGATTGTCACGCGATGAAAACTCAACTGTTTCACAATTGTATAAAATGTAAAGCCGGTACCGTTAGGTATTCGTTTATCGAAATTTTAATTTCGAACTTCAAATTCTAATGGCTACACTGAAAACACCCCGATAATCGTTTATTAAATCGTCCCGAAGCGAGGAGACGATACGCAATAACATAAGGGAAAACACGAAGCGAAAGAAGAGAAAAACAAAAAACACACGATCGCAATGATGACTGACACTGGGCTCTTGTACCGATTCGGCTCGATGGACCAGAAAAAATGTGCGATAGTTCATTCGCGGATTCACTATAAAGTCCAATTGATTTCTGTTCAAAGGTAACAAAATAGGTAAAAGAAAAAAACGATAATCCAGTATGTAGTATATAACTATTTTATTGAACAAAATGCACACGCGAGTGGTTACATATAGGTCGTTTTTAGGAGAGCGCGAAAAATGGACTGACCACTATATAGGTCACCGTAGCAAAAAAAAGGAAGAAGGAGAAGGAGAAGGAAAATGTAGGTGTTATATTTGGAAGGTAGTAGATGAGAAAAAAAAGTACTACGTGTAGCAGATCGCGAGGCGTTAACACTAACGTTTCCAAATTTAGCTTTGATGCGGATTGTTATGAGGCGTTCTCGGAAGCTGAAGACTTTTTCTCGGAGTCTTCCCCGAATAACGAATTCACACCCGAATAGGCGCTGTTTGTTCTCCTTGTAGCAGGTTCTCATCCGTCTTTTGCCTGGTTATATCTGCTTTATAGCAGTTGAGAGTGTGCTCCAATTGATCGCCTGCACCCGGTCAGTTAAAGAACCTCACATTCCAGGTGCAGACTCTCAAGTCCGTTAGTCGTTTGCAGGGGTCGCCAGCTTTGTATCCGTCCGTATCCGAGGCTTGTTGTCGTTTCGGAACAGGTATGTTTTTACGTGATAGGGATGTTACCCCTAAGCACAACCCCCAACCTGGAGGGCCAGGTTCCTCTTTCACCAGGAACAAGGGGTTGGGTCGCTGCACACATTGGTTCACTGCCTGGCGGGTGCCAGGGTAGCTGTCCAGGGGGGGCCACGCGGAGGCTGTGTGTCAACTTGGATTGAGCAGGGACAGAGATCGAAACTGGCGTTTGCCATGTTGAACGCGATCAACTTCTTTGCTTTGTTTGCTCGCTTCCTCCCCCCTGATTTAAGCTATATGAACTATCTTAATAAGCTTTAAAACACCTTATTGACCCCGGGCGCGGGCACTCTAAAATAAACAATATTTATTTTTAAATTTCGTGTTTCGACTACCTACCTGTATGCCACCCTCTATGGCCCAATTAAAGTGTTTGCATTTGTTTTATAAATAACTAGAAAAGAAACACATTTATTTGCTTTTTTTTGACCTTGAACAATTTGTTTTGATCACTTCTTGAAGATGACATCATATAAATGGTCGCCTTTACAGCGGATTGCGCAATGAGCTCGTTTTTAAGCATTTTCCATCCCTTTGCGAAGTGTTGCGGGCTATATAGCCGCTATTTCGCGTCGTATATTAGCCTTGAGCTCTTCCACAGTCCGTGGCTTGTTGACGAAGACTTTGGACTTTAAAAAACCACACAAGAAAAAGTCCGGTAGCGTCAAATCGAACGATCTCGGTGGCCAGTCAAAGTCACCGTTTTTGGAAATTAGTCGAATTTTGCATAACGTGATATATCGGTTGGCAATAATCGATGAGCAATTTGAATTTCGTACGGAAATAACTTTAAATCATACCGAGTTATGCGTTGCAGTGAGCTGCAACTGATGACCAACTGAGCGGAATGGGGGCGACTCGATGTTCGTGGTGAGGTCTCAACTGAGGCCCGTATAGCCTCAATATTCTCAATACATAAGAAATGTTGCTGTTCGAATAAATGAGTATCGCGAACGCGAGGACTTACATTTAGATGACATTGTTTTTAAGAAATAAATTCCCAAGTTAATGATAAATAACATTTTTTTCGATAGAATGTTTACTTCGTTTTGAATCGATCAACTAAATATAAACTTTCTTTTTAGACACCTTGTACTTACAACGAACCGTCAACCGCCGATTTGAAAATTTCCTTGTTTTGTTTTTTTTTTGTCTACACAGCTGTCACAATGTCGTACGACCGAGTTAAAAGTTAGCCAACTCGCGCGACACACGCTACGACCGAGCCAGCGACCGTGACATCATTGTGTTCCAGCAGTAATGGTCATGTGAAAAGGTGCGTCTCTCACTTCAAATTTTAATCGGTATGCACGTTGTGTTTTCACAATTGAGAAATTGTTTTGACTGTAAAGCTGCAAATAGTGGCGTGTACTGTCCTATAGTAAAGATTAACACTTTGAATGCGGGCTGTCACAATCTGTTTTGCCAACCGGTGTCAAAATGATTGGTTTGTCTGATGCTAACACTTAAATGGGACACTATGTATGCTATTGGTATTGGCGATTGTTGCCTGGAAGAGGCTTGCTTATTCTAAGACGCCCGCGGCGAGCACTCCAGCCACCAAAAGCGCTGGTGCTGGCGAACAACGTCTCTCTGATCGCGATTTGAAACCGATCTGCTGAACCTAAGGCGCTCGAGCTCGCAGAGCACGACATCGGGCTCGTAGAGGAATCGCCGCTCCACGTAATTACACATGGAAGATTAGCGGCACCGCCAATCTATCCTGGATCAGCCCACTATTAGCCAAATAGAGGAATGCTTCTGGGGGGACAAAGCCATTAAGACGCACTCTCTCATACTACATACTGTTGGGGTAGTAAGCCCCAGAGATCAGGTTATTGACCGAAGTCATTGCCCTCGCAGCGTGACCTCGAATAAACTTTATCAGAAAATTGTCAGTCCGTAAAAACCTTGTCCTGTTGTTTAGGACCTCGTTGGGATAGAATTTAGTTTACTCGGACTATGGTATTTTGTGTGAGACATTGTCTCTCAAACACCCGAATCCTTTCCATTTTCATCTGCGTATGCAATACTCACACCAAAAGTGCATGAACGAACTACTGAAAATTATAACCAACGCGAAATTTGGTCGGCTCTCGTCCTATCTAAGACGAACCACCCCTGAGAGTAGTCAACGAACATCTACGAAACCGATCAGGCTATGTGTCAAAACATCAACCTGCGCGAAACTTTTCCTCTCCCTGTACACAACGTTCAATACGTTATAAGGTCTTATCCTTGAGTGCGCGTACCAGACGGGACATACATGGGCAATCATGGGCCTGATTAGGGCCATGTAGCAGATTACCTTCACCCTGGAGTCAGAGCAGCATCCACACTTTTATCAAAATATATATACTGATCCAGACAGGTTCCAAGGTACCTGACTACACTTTTTTCGCCAGTGGACGCCGTCCGGTTCCATGATTGAGAACCTTCGCCAGTGGTCTGCTACTAAGTCTTCTGCTTACGCTATAGAATGGCGAAGCGAAGCTTATGTAGATGCTGAAAACGATCGGCGAGTTCATTGTGTCCTGTTGCAGAACATTTTTAATATCGAACGTTTGAGTAGAAGTCACTTTGGCAAGTTTCACAACGAGCTTTCTGCCCGTCATCATGTCTCACATCATATGTATAAAGCAATGGTCTGATTATGCCCAACCGTTTGAGCTTGTAACAAAGTCCGTCTAACCATATGGTGTTGAATGCTTATTCCAAGTCAACCAGGCAGGCACCCGTACATTGGTTCTTGCATTTATTCCATTGGTCATCCGAGACGAGTTTCGACGCGGCAGGCCCAGGCCTGAAATCGAATTGGTTATCCGAAATGATGTTCTTCTTCCCAACCCATTTAGGCAGGCCTCTATGGATCACCCTCTCGAGGACCTTGCTGATACTCGGCAGGAGACTTATCGACCCGGGGATTTACCAGGTTAGAGCTGTCCTTGCTCCTCTTAGGATAATATGCATTATTCAGTGCATTGTTAAACAGGATGGTTTTCCTCTCCACAGCCATTGGGGGACTTGCAAACCAAATGTGATTCCGTGATCACATTTTATGTGGCAACTAAACGTGAATTTAAACGATATCGGGATACCGGCACCGATACCGACCGACTGCAACATCAACTGATAAAGTTAGGAAGGTTAGAAGCAGGTTGGAGCGAAATTCACGTCGTCGCGGAAGCGCAATTTCAAAAGAATTAGTTGATGGTCAAGCCGTTCTTAATAGAAAAGGTTCAATAGTTGCTTAAAAAGCAATACAACTGGAAAGATCGAAAGCGTCGAAGCAGTGACTCGTTAACGGCGACTTCAAACATTGTTTATTCACTGATGAGAATATGTTCACTATCCAACAATTCGTAAACAAACAAAATGATACGTTATGAATTTGGATCAATTGATCCAAGCTGTGTTGGTTTTGGCCGAAGTAAACGAGACTGGACGTCTCGTCAAGCCAGTTTTTTTCTTCCTTCTCGTGAAGACAACGATATCAGTCTTGAGAGGATTGACTGACAGTCCATTTCTCGTGCACCACTTATCCATCACATTTAGCGTCGCCAGTGCTTTGAGTCAGACAGTCGCTAAACATAAGTCGACAGAGAGAACGGTGACATCATTCGCATAGGCTTTGGCAGAGATTCCAGAGTCAACCATAACAGCGGAGACAGGACGCCGCCTTGCCGGCAGCTCCTCTTTATACTCTCCTCAGCGGTCAATGTCCTGTGCAAAAACATTGCTTTGATTAACAATATTTTGGAAAAAAAAAAAAAAAAAAAAACATAAGTACATAATCCATATACGAATGCGAATGAACACCGCATTCATATCCGACAATGGAATTTCTCCATAATTACGAGATCTTCCCTGTCAAACGAACAAATGGTTAAAGCACCATACGGCAGGTCTGGGAGAATATTTGCTACTCCAAGCCAGACTTAGACCAAATATTAATCAAATTTGGCTTTAAGTTCAATGAGGAAGGAAAGATACGAATGAGGAACATGTGTTCTTGGCTCTTGATTCATTCCACTTATAACGCAGCTTTTTACAAAACAAACAACCATTCCATTTCGTCTCTACTCAAGGACGACCAATAACCAGATGGCTCTCGTTCTGGATCGGATTAAAGCTCATCGGTCGTCAAATTAATTTAATTGGGTTCAGCTCCCATCTCCCACTTCCCATCCTTCGCATCCCAAGTCAAACAAAAATACCCATAGAACCTTTTTTAAGTGCTTTTAGCAGCCATTAAACGTTGAGAAACGCTCTTCATGCCCTCAAAGGCATTTGAGCGTTTTTGTTTTCGTCCCAATCACCTGACCCATCGCCTTTCGTCTCCCAAACGCCCACTTTTGGGAAAATATTAATTATTCATGATAATGGTTTGTTGTTGATGCTTGAACCTGGACAGATCGTTCAAGAGAAATTGATGGATGAACCAGACAATTTCCACTGGCGACTGAGACGATGACGGCCAGGAAATTGTTTCCCGATAAAAGTCACGCCGCAATCAAATCACAAGAACCACTAAATTATCCGTCATAAAATTGCAGATACCCTTGCTCCTTCAATGCCATGAGGGCTGGATACCATGACGCCGAAGGGGAGACACAGACGAGCTCTGGAAACGGTGGTACTCGGGTGTTAAGCAAATTTCAAAACTTCTCGAAAGTATTTCTTTCCGTCCGCAATAATTACCGAAGAAAGAAAATCACACGACCGACAACAAACCAGGACAGGGATGATGTGATTGTTGTTGTTATTGAGTTGTTGGCGAATTAAAACACCAAACGCCACTAAGCCCCGGAAGGGAGTTAGAATCCTGGTGTGCCGTTTCTATTTTTGGAATTTTTCCTCCTATTGATGATGGTAGGGCGGTCCCCTTGGGGAACCATTTCGACCAAGCAACCGGCAAGTAAACGATTTATCTGAAATGGTAAAAGTTAAAAAGAAAGTTTTGCATTATTTTCGAGAGATTAAATTGTTTTAATGGCCCCGAAAGTTCGAAGGCGGTTAAAAGTTCTGCTGCGCCAGTGTTAAATTGTTTTTCCACAAAAACGTATTTAACTGTGGAATAAGTGGCGGTTTACTTACAAATCTCTATCAGAATTGGCTTGGAATGGAATGGAAGTTTGAAGTGATTTTTTAAGCTATGACGGATGAGGCCCTGGGTTATGGATTTGTAATTGTTCGTTTGATGTTAAAAGAAAATAGTTGTATTGATAACGAAATTTCAGTTATTGAGCCTTCAAGGAAAACTGATTACAAATAGCTATTTAGGATTAGGTACAATTGAAATAATGGGTTTTACACTGCCAAGATATCTTTTTTTAAAATTAAAAAAATTTGGATGAGTGCGCCGGGTCTGCTCCCACTGCTTACTCCTCACTGAATGCTCCTAAAAAACTGGACAGTACATTTAAGACTTACTCACCTACTTAGGTACTTACTTACTTATTTAGTTGGAGGAGAGGGAGCGAGCAAACAGAGTAAAGAAATTGATCGCGTTTAACATTGCAAACGCAAGCTTCGAGCTCTGTCCCTGCTCAATCCAATTTGACACACAGCCTCCGCGTGGCCTTCCCTGGATAGCTGCCCTGGCACCCGCGAGGTAGTGAACCTATGTATGCAGTGACCCAACCCGTAGTCCCTGGGGAAAGAGGAACCTGGCCCTCCAGTTTGGTGGTTGTGCTTAGGGTAACATGTTCCAAAAAAACCACAAGCCACGGATACAGGGACGGACACAAAGCTGACTTGGGAGTCTGCACCTGGAATGTGAAGTCCCTTAATAGACCGGGTGCAGGTGATCAATTGGAGCAAACCCTCAGCTGCTACATATAAAGCAGATATAACCGCACTCCAACAAGTGCGATGGGATGGACCAGGCAAAAGACGAATGAAAAAAAACAGGGGAGTTGCTACAAGGAGAACAAACAACGCTTATTCGGATCCGGATTCGTTATTCGAGGAAGACTCCGACAAAGAGTCTTAAGCTTTCGGCACGTAAGCGAGTAAGCGAACGTCTTGTAACAATCCGCATCAGAGCTAAATTCGAGAACATTAGCTTAATATGAGTTCATACCCCAACCCAAGAAAAGGATGATCGACTTTAAGATGTCTTCTGCGATTTCCTAGACAGAACCCCAGAACAGAATGTCCCGGCCACGATTTAAAACTGGTACTAGGAGATTTTCATGTGAAACTGAGCAAAGAACAAAGTGTAGCCTGCACGACACTACCTAACTTATTCGCGGGGGGTAATCTCCTTCTAGCACATGATTCTCGCATCTCAACATTGAAGCTGCAACACCTATAACTGAAGGGGAAAAAAACCACCCGGAGTACCATCGTCATACCGCCCGATATGCCTGCTTGATACAATGGGAAAGATCCTAGAGCGGGCAATACACGATAGAGTACTGTAGCAGAAGAGAAGGGAGCCCTCTCAGATCACAAGTGTGGATTTACTATCGACGCAATCCGAAAAGTAGTCGATATTGCATCTGATGCCATAGCAGGACACTCATGGAGATGGGAGTCAAAGAAGTACTGCGCAGTAGTGACTCTAGACGTCAAAAACGCGTTCAATTCTTTCAACTGGACCCTGATAAGAAGGTCGTTAGCATGAATGGAAACACCGTACTGCCTGCTACGGATAGTTTCCGACTACCTTAAAGACAGAAAACTGAAGTACGTCACGGGACAGGGAACGAAATATCTCGGCCGGGGTTCCTCAGGGATCGGTTCTGGGCCCCCTTCTTCGGATCCTAAGGTACGATGGAGTCCTGAGACTAAGTTTTCCGCAATAAGTAAACATCATCGGACTTGCGAATGACATAGCTATTGTGGTTGTTGCAAAGCACACACACAAAGCCGATTCAGCCATGAACGCAGCAGTCGCCCTGATACAGCAGTGGCTGAACTCAGCAAGCCTCGAACTGGCAGACCATAAGACGAAAGCCGTCCTCATAACAGGCAGGAAAACGATAGAATACAACGATATGCGAGTGGGTAACCAGAGTATCCGATCCAAGAAAGAAGTTAAATACCTCGCAGTGATGCTTGACAATAGGCTGTGGTTCAACGTACACGCAGACTATGTGAGCAAAGAGGCATCTTCTCTACAAACGTCTCTTTCCAGGATACTAACAAACGTTGGCGGGCCCAGCAAGCGCTGCTGCACCAGTCTGGGCAGAAGCGCTCAAAACATAAGTTTGTGCGTTTGTTGGTCTCTCACGCTAATGACATGGGACGTATGCCGACACAACCATGTTATTTGTTGTTCACAGTGCTTTTCCTCAGCAAGTTACTGACAAAACCCCCTTGAAGTCTGGAATAGGCAATAAGCTCTAGGTCCCTTTCACCCCCGGGAGAATAAAATCTGCATGAGCTGTAACCGCACATACATACATACATAAGTTTGCGCTAGTTTTGGTCAACAATCAATTTGACGACAGACCCCTTGGAGGCTTAAAGGTAGCGCTAGCAGTAACTCAGCCTCAAATTGTCCGTTGGTTATGAAATATTGACAAAAGTAAAGTAGTAAAGGATATAAATACTTTCCAATTCAAGAAGACATCAATAGATGGCACCACAAGAACATGCTATTAGGTGACGAAAGTCTCCGCATTTTATTTTCGTAAATTTTCTTTATTGAAAATCGATTTCATCATTTACATATTGGCCATTATTGTCTTTGACCTTTTGACCTTTTGCCCTTTTTTGGGTGACTTCATAATTCTAAAACTTCTGTGGTTTATCGGCTAAAAATATGACCAAGTGATTTTCAGCGGGTGACATACCGGCCAATTTTTACCATCAAATGAGTCTTGAAGAGACCGAAACAAATGGTAGTCAAATGGTGGCCTGTACCAATCGTTTTCCTTAAGGATCTTGCGTGATTTAACTCTTGTCCTTCCGATCATATAATGTCCCGAGATATCAGCACCCACCACCCAGATATAAGTGAATTTTGAGGAGCTACAGGGAGAAAACGAATAGTTGACGAGTGGATTATCTCAGACAATGGGCTCGTCTCCATGGAACTCGCTCTACTATACATATATCAGCCTTCTCCTAAGATTTTTCTTCGTTTTTGTTTCCACATGCAATATTTACATGAGCACTCTTGTTGCTGTTAGATACAAAAAAAAAAAATAATAAAACTTTTCTCTTGTTCCTCCATTAAAAACACATTTAATTTCTCTCCCGTTGCAAATGTTTATTTAGGACACTCAGTTGGTGAAACAACATAAAGCAATTACCGATGTGGGTCTATTGAATCGTTTTTTTACTTACTCGATTGTTGTTCTTTAATCAATTCTTGTACTAACTTTAGTGTTTCCTAGCACTCAGGAATTTATTCAATTAATTTTTTAAAGTTACCTCGGAAGATATGTGTAAAACTCTACTCCATTGCCATCCCCATCGAAGCACCCACCTAAAGGTTGAAAGCAAAAAACAGAACATAAGGTAAACAACTGTTCTGTTTGCATGTATCTCAAAAACACACAAATCAATAGCTTCAATCATTTTGCGCGCCATCGATGGCGTCCTGACTCACTTGCCCCCCTCATACCCCCTCCTAACCAGCGATAACCGAAACCAGAGTTCTGTTTGCCCAAAGTCTTTAACCATAATAGATGACCTCATAAAAAAAGTTTGATTTTTTATTGTCAAACATAAAAAGCCAAATCGCAAACACACTTAAGTCGATGCTGCGCCAAAGGAATCGTCTTTAGCCTCCCTAAAGCATAAAAGATCCAAATGTCAATAGGACGCCGGAACGAAGAAAAGAATAAAAAAAAAAAAACAAAAACATTTGTACATTCAACGACCGCATAAGCATAAAACTTAAGACATTCAATAAGGAGCACATTCGACCTTTTATCCTTTTAACAATTCCTTTATGCCGCCACGCACTGGCTTTGTGTGTACATATCGTTTTTCTTTGCTCTCCTATGGTCTGTTTCTTTGAACAAGGATATTCGTTCTATGTGTTATTATATTTCGAAGGATAAACAAAACGGACACACTGCCGTACTTAACGTCGAGGTCATATTCCCAAAATCTCAACTTTCAACATGCCCAACGCCTGATGCTTGATGCCCGGTGCACCTTTCCTAATTTGCCATTTCTTTTTTTGGTTCCTTTGCAGCCACCTCCAGGATGCTGGATGCTTTTCATTATTTGCACATGTTTACATGAAATATCCATGCGAGTGAATTCGGGGTGTCCTTTCGAGTCGTTTTTTATTTTCCGGGCGATTCGTGTAACTGAATCATATCTGGAACAATGTAAATATGGAAAAATTTGTTCAGGTTTTCTTGCTTTTTTTTCGGATTTCCTGTTTTGGAAGGCGTTTGGGCGAACAAGGCCCGCATTTGCACGATTCGTTAAACAGGGGACTTGCTTTACTCAATCGCATATGTACATGGGTTGTTTGTCCGCTTTTTAATTCGGGAAAAGAAGGAGGGCATCTACGTATATGTATATATTTAAGTTTAAGTGGAGCAAGGTGATGATTTTAAAAATAAAATTGAAGTTTTTGATTATCAGGGCTCATACCGAGTAATTGGGGAAAGGTCATAATATTTTGAAATCGATACAACTTTAAGGGAATATTAGATGTAGTTTACGACGCTGATACTGTAACAGTCACATACGCGCCCTTTGGTTTCGTCGAATTTTCGTAATTTTGACGACAAAGATGTACGATGCTCTGAAAGACCAATTGTCGAAAAGACGATAAAATCATGCAAATCGTCGAGCCAAAGGGGTTTACACCAAAAACAGTTTTGAAACCATTCAAACAAGGCTGGATACAAAAAAAAGAAAGTTAAAAAATGTATCCACGTGTGGCACACGACTTACTCCAAATGAAAACGATCGTAGTCGAACCACGGTGAGCGAGCGTAAACAATAATGAAGTCAGAATTGACATCCAGAAAGGTTTTGTTGTGTGTTTGTGGGATTGGCAGGTTGTCATCTACTGCTCCTCTACGGCGAAGCTCTTAACTCGGACCTTAACTGTCAATAATTAGACCATCTGAAGGCATAGTACCACACGCATAGATAGTTATATGCCGGAAGCTGTGGGAATTTCGTTCGTGATTATCGCCTATTCTTGTCCATGGCGAACGATTTTGTTAATGAAAATTGACTTCAGGGAAGACATGTGAAAAACGGTTGTCCAAAGTGTTTTTGTCATGTGGCATGGGTCCACCTATAGTTGTCAAAATAGAGACAGTAGTCCAAGCAGAGGGTGACAACGCAAAGTCGATCGTATCTGCCGGTATGGCGATGGCCAGTGTGTTTTCAGTTGCGTAAGGGATCCTCTTAATTGATAAACCTGCAAAAGCCAGAACAATTACAGGTGGGTATTACACCAACCTTCATGATCAGTTGGGTGCCGGAATCCATATGAAGAGGCCTATTTTGATAAGATGACGCACCTGTACACATGGGCGCGTTGGCGATGAGGGCCGTGGAAGTTAAGGTAGATTATGTAAAGAAAAATAAAATCACTTTAATTGAAAATTATAGTCTTCTATTTTCAGAGCGGGAACTTTTCACCTTACCCATAAGATGAGTGCCCTTATTTCTTCTATTACTAAGAGAATAAGTTAAAAGCCTTCTGTGGGCACTCTTTCTTCTGCTTCTTCTTAGGTGGCATTACAGTTCGGGGTGAACCTGGGCCTCAACCAACGAGCCTTTCTAGCGATCACGATCTTTTGCTAGCTGTTTTCAGTGTCTTACGCCCACTTTGTTGAGGTCCCTTTCCACCTGTGTGCGCCACCTTAGATGCGGCCGTCCTCTGAAACGTCGTCCTTCGAGGTTGGAGTCGAAGACTCTTCGGGCTGGAGCTATGCTGTTCATTCGCTCTACATGGGTTAGTCATTTTGGACGTTGTATCCGTAGACGACGTCGTACTAGGCCAATATCGCTTTACATCGCGTACAACTTGTGGTTGAATCTTCTCCTTGAATCTCCGTCAACAGTTTTCTGAAAGAGGGCTCTACTTCTAAATTGCAGCTTGAGCTCGAAGAAACAGCAGTTGGCAAGAGTTATTATGCGTCTAATCTCAATGATGGTGTCGTTGCTAATTAATACCAGTGCAAGGTAGACGAAATCATTACATACATCAAAGGGGGTGTCAAAACATAACGTGGCTCTATACAGTTCGTTCCTAAAGACACTTCATATGCGGCTTTAAAATCTACGAAAAGGTGGTGTGTGTCGACCTGAAATTCATGGGTCTTCTCCAAGATCTGTCGCAGTGTTTTCATAGCCTGAAACCACATTGATAGGAATCTATCAAACTGTCCACGAATGGTTTCAGGCGTTCACACAGCACGGCAGAGAAGACCGTCTACGCGATGTTAAGGAGACTTATTCCTCTAAAGTGGGGCAGTTATAGGAGCATGCTTTCTTCCGACCATACCTTATAGATAACCTGGTGCATGTTTCAACCAACTCAATTCCGGCTGCTTTAAATAGTTCAGAATTCAGGCCATCTGCGACAGCAGCTTTATTAGACTTCAGTTTTGATATCGCTATCTTAACTTCGTCTAAGTAAAGATCTCTTACCTTCCTCCAGTGTGAATGTTTTGTTCTGCCTGACAGCGGTATGTTGACTATCTTCGCCGTTATACAGCCCCCAGAAATAGTCTCTCCATATTCTACGCACCAACTGTGATTCAACTGTCCGTGTGCTTCCCCTCTGGCTTTATGACCTTGGCGTCTTCGTTTTACTCTTTGGTAAAACTTTCGAATGTCATTCCTATAATAACATCTCTCCAACTCCTCGATCGTGCGCTTCTCGTGCCCTTTCTTTTTCCTTCTAAAAAGCACATATCCTGCCCTCTTTTCCGGCCATAGAGCAGCAGCTCACGAACAGTTCTCGTTTGTCGATGCAACGTGGCCGCGTATGCATTCTGTTTTTCTGCATGTACCTGTCTGTACTCGTCATCAAACCAAGGGTTTCTCCTGGGTGCTAGCTGGAAACCTAATACATCAGAGGCGGCATCCCTGACGGCGCTTTGACAACGTCTCCATTGCTGTTCTATGGTTTGTGCAGTTTGCATGGACTCTTGAGAGAGACACGTTCGGCGAAGGTCCAGCGGTGTCTTGCGACTGCAGTTTTCCGACGTCAAATTTTGCGGGTCCTACTCGACTCCGCAATGTTCGCTATATCCGCATACATACCTTGGCTGCAACAAGGTAATGATCTGAGTCAATATTGGCTCCTTGGAAGGTTCGGACATTCATGATGCTGGCGCCGATCGCAATATGATCGATTTGATTAACAGGAAATTGAACAGGAGACCGAAAGGCCCCCTTATGTATATTGAGATGTGGGAATCGAGTGCTAGCTGCTAGGAGATTAAGCCCCGTCACAAAGTCTATTAGCCTGTATCCGTTTTCGAATGTGGTGTCCTTATCCAGTTCGCGTTATAATCTCCTAGAGATATTGGAGACGTATTTGCGATATTGAGCGTATGTTCTTTCGAGGAGGGCATCCTCTTTTTCTTTTGTGGGGGCGTGAACGCATATCAAGCTGATGTTCCTGTAGATAGCTTTGATTGTTATGAGGCTCACATGCCGGAAGCTTAAGACTTTTTGCTTAAGTTCAAATAGAACAACAAATCTGCATCTGTTTGTTGGGCTTGTAGCAGTTTCCTCTTTTTACCCGGTATATCTCATCGCACTTCTTGGGGTGCGGTAATATCTGCTTTATAACAGCTTAGGGCTTTTTCTAATTGTTCGGCCGCACCCGGTCTGTTAAGGAACTTAACATTCCAGGTGCAAAACCGATACTCTTGTCTTTTTATACGTTTGCGGGGGTCGTCAACATGTTACGGTTATAGCTTACTAGGCTGTAGCCCAACCAACTAAAGCTGTTTTTTGACGCAGGAAACTCGCAATTCGTTATGGCACCACGACGAGGTAGGGATGGGACTTACAAGCAGTGTCGCAAGGTGTTAGTCTGCTATGGCTCTTCTCGCTTTTTTAACAGGTCAGTATCCGTCGGACAGATGCTACCTCTACGAAGCCCTTGTTAGTCCTTTGCCATCTTGTGGGCACTAACTTCCTCAAATGAGTCATTAGTGTTTTTCGCTGCCAGAGATGCATTATGCATTACTTCCTGCTACAGATGTTTACTCTGATGGAAAATCGGACAGTTCATATGGTATGACCTCACAGTAGAATCAATAATTGATATATCACAATACAGTGATATATACACATATATACAGTGATAATACAGTTCTTCGTTAGTCTCTATCAATTTCGAAAAATAGCATCACGGTGAATCCATGTTTCAAAAATACACATTTTGGACAAACGGTGTCAAAATGAGGGTACAAGTCTGACTTTTTCCAAATATGCTCTAATCCGTTGACTAAAAGAGACTAAAAACTTCTATAAGCCGAGCTTGTAGCAGATCGGTTTGACGGTATACAAAAGAAAACAAAAACACATTGTACGCATGGCGTAAGAGCACTAATGGAAGCTGCTTTTTCGGAAAAATCAAAACCGTTTTAAATCGAAATGGAAGCAAGACAATCTACTGTTAACGAATGATAACCCCAATTGAAATTTAGAAATTTAGCTTCAGTCAACTCCTAAAAGTCAGAAATTCTGTAATTTTTTTAGTTGTTTCGGGCTATCGTTTTTTCGACTTCGAAAATTCTTTTCCTATTTAAGCAATACCGTCATATTTAAAGTAAATCTAGATCCAAAAAATCGAGGTGTTTGTGCTCATATATTGGGTAGCACTAATCCGATTCTTTCAAACATTTCGAGCTATTTTGTACACTGTTTTCTAATAAAACAAAAAAAAAAATCTATGTGAGGCTTTTTTACTAGAAAAAGGTAAAAAAGCTGCAAAAACAAGCCGAAAGATTTGTGAAGTGTACAATCAGTACGCTTTGAATGAACGCCCCACTTGAGAGTGGAGTTTATCCAATTCTTTCTCGGGAGTTTCGGTGTCAAAGGTTCACCTCACTCCAGTCGGCAATGAAGTAACGATGAAATATTGGATCTGGTTGAGCAGGAGCAGCATACAAATTGTCAGGAGATAGCGAAGGCACCAATGAATTTCAAGTCGACACTCACCACCTATTTGTCGACTTCAAAGCCGCATACGACAGTGTAATTAGAGACGAGCTATACAACGCTATGTCTACCTTTGACTTACCTGCTAAACTCGTCAGACTATGCAGGATGTCTTTGGAGAATGCTCGCCGCTCCATCCGAATCGGTGAACACCTTACCGATAGTTTTGATGTCAAAAAAGGATGTAGGCAGGGCGATGCGATACATCATATTAGAAATGATAGTCCAAAAATCACTGGCCGATATAAGAGGCACAATTTAATTCAAATCCTCCTTGCATACGCCGACGACATTGACATATTAAGTAGATCACAGCGAGGTGTCAATGAGGCGTTTGCGAGTATTGAGATGGAGACGGCCCAGAGGGACGAAGAAGCAGAGGACGGCCGCACTTAAGATGGCGCACACAGGTGGAAGGGACCTCAGCCAACTGGGTGTGCGGCAATGGAAAAGGCTAGCAGAAGATCGTGCTAGTTGGAGGGGCATGTTGGTTGAGGCCCAGGTTCACCTCGAACTGTAGCGCCCGTTAAGAAGGAGAAGAAGCGAAGGCACTAAATGTCCACCACATGAAAGTTTGGAAATTATTCAAAAAATTGTAATGCTTGGGTGCCACATGAAATTTGTTTTACCGAATTACTGTCAGTGAAACGCTGCTGATGAAAGGAAGTCAAACCATTATGAAACCGAATTGTTACAGACTTTAAAAAATGGATCAAGTGCGAAAATGTCCAATGAAAGCGATTATGGACAAAGATTGGTGACCTTTCAGAAACGACTTTAAAAGTCTGAATTGATGGTTAACAAGGTAATGCTGAGTGTTTGGTGGAATTGTCGATTATGAGCAGCTAAAGCCTGGCAATCGATTAGATCCTTTATTGAACACATCTCGACCATTTTGAAAGACGCAGCCAGCAAAGGACGACATAAACTGACTATGTCAATGCCCGACCACATACAAATTTGATGTGTCCCAGGAATTGAAGGACCGTGGTTGGGAAGCTTTAACGCATCCGACGAACGGTTTGTTCAAACATTTAGAAACAAAAAAACTTGGAGAAGTTTTATTGTTGCTTTGCGCAGATTGATGATTATGTACAGCTTATCTCCGTGGACACTATTACCCAGCTCTGAAGTTAGTAAAATTTTTACTTGAAACTATTGTAGGATATTGTTGGTGCCGTCGTATACTATCATTTATTTCAGAACATTACACTAAATTTCACAAAAATACTTATAAGTATATTTAAGACAGCCCGAAAATAGCAGTGTTTTTAGATGATTCACTTATGCAAGATGAAAGAGCGAAAAAAAAATGTGTGCCAACGAGAAGATCAGATAGAGATGAATTTTTAGCAATTTTTCCTTAAAAGCTTCATTCATCCCCGGAACTTGTACATGCAAGGCACTCGGTGCGTTAAGAAATCTAAGGAAGGTGATAGGATTTGGATTTGCGGAAAACCTCTCACCTGCCTTATTACATTAGGCATTGAGCAAGGGACTATGTTATTGTATGTACTATGTATTCTCCTTGGCTGCCGTATCCAAATGACCTTAGTGCTTTTCAAACTACGACTTTTCCTCAATCCAATTGAGAAAATCGTGACTCAATGGGGTTTCATTGCCCCTGTGCATTTTAGGTAGGTGGCAAAGAGATTTTGTTCGTTCTTGTGAGGTGTAATCTAGGGACGTTTTGCTGAGATTCACCCCGCTCCAAGTGTATCAAAATCAACTACTATTTTTGATTTCCATTTCGATTTTATTAAAAAGCAGAAATAGACAATCCCAAGAGAAAAGTTTAGCATTGCAGATGCTGACAATCTCCCGTCGTTCACCAAGTTACACAACCTCCTGATATAACATTCATCATAACAAAAACACCAATAGCACCATCAGGAGCACTAAAACAGCAAAACAAAACGAACATAGAAAAAAGTCACGAATGAAAACAGAAAAATAAAAAAATCAAAACAAAAGAAATGAAAAATCACTGTTTATCCAAATGAAAAGTCTTTCTCTTTCGAGGTTATTTGCTTACCCGCCCTTACCGTTGCGCTCAAACTGCCAAAGAAAACCGTGATTTCTGCTCCCGCAGAAGAATTTTAAATTTCCATAATTATATGCATCAGCAGGTTAAAGAATAAAAAGCAACGCGGAACGAAGCACATCATACACGAACAGGGAACAATGCCACCTCGAGATGGTGGAGTTGGATTGTATTGTGCTAGGATCTTTCCTCCTTTTTCCATTGGGTTCTGTCAATATTGACTAAATAGAAATTATTTAAAAACATTATTCCAATTCGTTAAAGGGAGATTGTGGAATGTGTGGTCGGTGGTAGACATACGTACAGAACCATATCCCAATGTCCTTATCGTAGGACTATGTCCAGTTTCCAAAAACAGATTTCCTTACTCCCCGTCATATTTTTCAACGGAAAACATTTTAATTATCAGCACAACCACTCGACCAAACAGGACACAAGTTTCCATAACGCTTAAGCGGATTTGCAAGGACATTCCCTTCAGTTGACCATTGGGAAGGAACAGCATTGGGCACGAGTAAATGAAACTCCTAAATCACCGCTCAATGAACGTGTTGTCACCCAAAAAATACAAGTACTCCTTTCTGAGATTAGCATCCTCGTTACAGACTGGCTCCCGTCCTTGTCCTAGTCCACATGTCCTGATAAACCTAAAAAAAGAAAAGCATAAACCCAAGTGGGAGTGTAAAATAATATCTGTCAGTGATTAAAAGTTTTCATCCTTGTGAACGTGCCCGCCGCTGTAATTAATGCCATTTGTGGTCCTTTTCATATCAACTCGCCATGCATGTCTACGCGTACGTTGCTCATGTTAAATACGAAATCGTAAATTAAAAGCCCTTTTTTGGGGACTTTTTATACGAGAAAGAGAAGGACTGCATTCAATTGGGATCATCAGCTACAGAAGAGCGGCTAGCACTCTAAAAAGTTCTTCGATAAACTTTAACGTGGCTTTTATGCAAATAACTGCTATTACAACGATCCATCGTTATTTCTTCGCTCACTCATTGTATATACTCAGACTCCTTGAAATCAAATAGTAAGTAGGGGCCCGTGGAGAGAAGTACTCATCGAAAAGTCCTTTACATGTATCCTTGAAACCGACTCATATTCAATAAGCCATTTCGGAGTATGCAAACTCCTCAGGAGTGCTTATTGTTTGATTTATGTGTCTGCTTCCAGGACTGTGTTTATTGGCCTAAGGACTCCTCTACTGCCGATGAAAAATGCAGATCCTTTCTAAGTCAACATCGAGGCGGAAGCAAGGAATTGTTCTTTCTCAAATATTTAGTGTGCATAATTTATAAATTTCAATTTCGGCAACAATCCCATATTTCCATGTCCTTCCGCGTTTACAGTGCACCGCTAATTAATTAACAAATTTTTGGCGCGCACATTTTTGATGAGCTCATCGTTAAAATCATACCGGAAATCCTCTACCCGCTGAGTCGCACACACATATGCGGTTGGTGTTGAGGGCGCGGAAAAGCACATATGAGTGGATCATACTTTTTCCTGGTGGCAACGCGCTTCTGAGGGTGAAAGATCCGCCACAGTTTCCTGTAACGTGGAAATTGTTTGCCTTTTCCTTGGATGAGGGATAAGATGTGTGCATGGGACTGAATTGTGTTTATTTGGCTCGCCATAAATTTAGTTTGCACAAAAGTTTAAGGATATTTGAATAGCGGCGAACAAGGATAGTTTCTTGTTCTACTTGTAGTTTCAGTAGTGTAGGGGTGTGAGGAGAAGTCGGCATGGGTTACATGCATCGTCATCGATTGAGCACCATTAACAAGTGCGTCGCTCTCTGGTACTTAATCTAGTATTTTCAAGAAATGTTGGAGTTGAGAAGCGTTAGTAATGGGATCTCCAACTATTTGACGGTGCTGAAAGGCTGCTTGATTGATATTCAGTTTAACGATGCGATCCGGAATAACTTGGAGCCTAAATTGAAATGTACAAACCCCGAAAACATCATGTTTTGTGCGATTCTTTAAGCAATTGGTTTTTAATTGTCAAAAAAAAAAAAAAAAAAATATGGAGGAAATTGGAAACGTATTGCATTTTTTAAGCGCATCCACAACGCATCCAGATAGGTCCACTTTAAGTCAATTATTCGAGCACATCCTGCTAATAAATTCTGTAATATTGTCCTCCTAGGTTGCAATTGATGCTGGCTTATCGGCATATCGGCTCATCGGTTAAATCCGGCGTAAACAGGGGCTGCCCGCAAGGTGGCGTCCTGTCTCCGCTGTTATGGTGCATGGTGGTCGATTATCTGCTTGATGCTCTCAATGCCCCTGGAATCTATGCCCAGGCCTATGCGGATGATGTCGCCATTCTTTCTGTCAGCTCAAGTTTAGCGACTGTCCGTCTCAAAGCACAGGCGGCGCTAAATGTGATCGATGATTGGTGCACTAGAAATGTGCTGTCAGTCAATCCTCTTAAGACTGATGTCGTTCTCTTTACGAGAAGGAGGAAAAATTCTGACATGACCCAACTGGTATTAAAAGGCACTTTCATCCCGATATCCAAGGAGGCTAAGTATCTCGGAGTCATCTTAGATAGTAAGCTTCTCTGGTCAAAGCATGTTGAGTCAAACACCACCAAAGCGCTGTCAGCTTTCTGGCAATGCAAAGGAGCTTTTGGCAAAACATGGGGCTTATCGCCGGCAAAGGTCCTCTGGATCTACACGGTAATAATAAGACCTATAATCTCATATGCATCGGTTGTCTGGTGGAAGAGAAATGGCTTTTGGTATAACTCGCATAGGAATAACGGCGTGCTTGCGCAAGAATTGTCCTGCGACCCCTGCCTCATGGACATGCCTTCTGACACCCTGACGCCCGTAATTCTACTGCGCCGTAATTTCACTGTCGAGTTTTCATGGCGTCAGGATTGGCTATGGCTGCATACTGAACCTAGAAAGGATAGTCTACGCATTTTCACGGATGGCTCTAGGTCTGGGCGGGGGTCCGGTGCTGGGGTCTTCTTTGAGCGCGAAAACATCCGACTGCACTTCTCAATCCTAATGGCAATGCACTATGTTGTGAAGCACAGGTGGAAGGGGGAAAGCATATGCGTATGCAGTGACAGCCAAGCTGCATTAAAAGCTGTGTGTAACCCCTTAACTAGCTCCAAGTTAGTGTTTGAACTCAAATCCTTCCTGAACAAAGTCGGCAGACTAAGTTCATTAAGGCTTGTATGGGTTCCAGGCCATTCTGGGATCCCAGGGAATGAGATCTCAGATGAACTCGCCAGAATGGGTTCAGAGGAGAGCTTTTCAGGACCTGAACCCGCTCTAGGTCTACCTGCATCCACGGTAAATTCCTACATTTACGATTGTGTATTTAATACACACAACCGTCGATGGAGGGATTGTCCAGGTTGCAGGATGACTAAGCGCGTATGCCCTGATGTCTGCAAAAATTCTGTAGCATTCCTCCTGTCCTAGAAGTTATCACGGGCCATTCCACTTTTGCCAAGCATCTCTACGTGCTCGGCATCAGTGAGACGCCTACCTGTGCTGCATGTGGCGAAGGGGAGGATGACACTGCAGAGCATTTCCTCTGTGATTATCCCGCCGTTGCTCGCGCACGGTGTCGCACCCTTGGAGCCGACGTGGTGTGTGCCGAATCCCTTAGATCTACATCACTGAAGCTCCTTCAAATTTTTCTCCGGAAAACGGGGAAAATACAGTAATGTAAGTTGTCTGTCTGGAGTACAATGGACCAGTGTCCTCAATGCACCAGGTTGCATGATTTAGCCAGTCATTTCACTATAGTTTGAATTGCTCACTCAGTCGACTACGTCAATCATAAAATGGTCAAAGCACGTGAAAGACATTTTTCATAGAGCACGAATTCTGTGATTTCCGCAGAGCAAGCACATGAATTGGGGTAATAATTATTGGTCCGGCGGAAGTCATTAAGGGGAGAAGGGAGTGAGCAAACAGAGCAAAGAAGTTGATCGCGTTTAACTTGGCAAACGCCAGCTTCGATCTCTTTCCCTGTTCAATCCAGCCTCCGCGTGGCCTCCCCTGGATAGCTATACTGGCACCCATTAGGTAGTGAACCAATATGTGCAGCGACCCGACCCCTTGTTCCTGGGGAAAGAGGAATCTGGTCCTCCAGGTTGGGTGTTGCGCTTGGGGTTAACATCTCTATCGCATAAAACAACTAACAGCTTCGGATACGGACGGATTACATGTTGACGATCTCCATAAACGTCAAAAAGGAAATGAATTCCGGATCTGCATCTGGAACGCTAGGTCCCTCAACAGACCAGGTGCAGCCGGACAACTGGTCAATTCTTTGGACTGCTATAGGGCAGACATTACAGCGCTCCAAGAAGTGCGATGGGATGGGCAAGGCAAAAAGCGGATGGAAAACTGTGATATCTGCTACGGAAACTGCTACAGAGAAAATAAACAACGGAAGTGTTAAGCTTCCAGTATCCGCATCAGGGCCAATCTCGGCAATATAAGCTTATTATGTGTCCACGCCCCCACAGAGGAGAAAGATGACCGACATAAAGACGACTTCTATGATCTCCTAGGCAGAAGATAAGCCCAATGTCCCAGCTATGACATCAACATCGTTCTACGAGATTTCAATGCGAAGCTGGGTAAGGAAGCTATCTTTGAACGGGTCATAGGAAAGCACAGCCTATACAACACCACGTCAGAAAACGGACTAAGGCTGGTGGACTTTATGGCGGGACATAATCTCATGGTAGCAAATACACGATTCCCACACCTCAACATCCATAAGGGGACCTGGCGGTCTTTCGATCAATCGACAATCAATCAATCCTTGATGTCCGGCCGTTTCGAGGAGCCAACATCGACTCGGATCATTACCTTGTACGGATGCGAATTTCTCGGAATCAACGGAGTCAAGTAAGAACACAAAAATTTAACGTCGGAAAGCTGCAATCGCAGGAGACCGCCAGGGCCTTCGCCGATCCAGTCTCCCTCAAGCTCTCTCAAGTCCCGACGCAATCTGCACAAACCATAGAACAACAATAGAGTCGCTGTCAGAACGCAGAGAGGCCGCCTCAGATGTACTCGGTCGAGAAACCCCCGGTCTGATGACGTATGCAGACAGGCCCTTGTAGAGAAACAGAATGCATGGCTTCACTGCATCAACGGACGAGAGCTGCCCGCGAACTCTATGAACAGAAAAGGAGGGAGGAGCATGCGCTTCTGAGAAGGAAAAAGAAGGAGCACGAGAAGCGCGGGATCGAGGAGATGGAGAGATGTTGCGGCAGGAACGACGTTCGAAAGTTTTAGCAAAACGTAAAACGAACATACTAAGGCTATAAAGCTAGAGCAGAAGCCTGCAGGGATGAGCACGGACAAGTAATAGTGGAGTCAGAGTCGATGCTGAGATTGTGGAAGGACCAATTCTGCAGACTGTATAACGGCGATGATAGTCAAAATGCTGCCGTCAAGCAGAACGAACTATTCTTAATGGACGCTGACGAAAGGGAATCCCATCCACCCGACCTAGACGATGTTAAGATAGCGATATCGAAACTTAAGTCTTATAAAGCTGGCGATGAGCTGGTTAGGAACGTGCACCAACTCATCTGCAAGATATGGTCGGAAGAATGCATGCCCGATGAATAGAATCTCAGCATCGTGTGCCCGGTCCATAAGAAAGGAGGCCACTATGACTGCGCCAATTACAGAGGATAAGTCTCCTGAACATTGCGTACAAGGTCCTCTCTGCCATACTGTGTAAGCGCCTGAAACCGTTCGTGGACAATTTGATAGATTCCAACCAGTGTGGTTTCAGGCCAGGAATATCCACGATAGACGAAATATTTACACTACGGCAGATCTTGGAGATGATCCATGAATTCCAGGTCGACACGCACCATCTTTTAAAGCCGCATATGACAGTGCCTATAGAGACTCACTATACAGAGCTAAGTCATATTTTAACATTCCTGCCAAACTCGTCAGACTGTGAAGAATTCCCGTTGGAGACTTTCGATGTTAAAAAAGGTTTTAGATAGGGTGCCTCACTGTCATGTGATTTCTTTAACATCATACTTGAAAATATCGTGCGGGACTCTGCGGCCAATACAAGAGGTACGATCTACTTCAAGTCTACACAGTTGCTTGCCTACGCAGATGACATTGACGTTATCGTACGGACAAAGAGACGTCAATGAGGCTTTCGCAAGCATTGAAGCAGAAGCGGCTAAAGTGGGTCAGAGGGTAAATGGGGACAAGACCAAATATATGCTGCCACCGATGGACGTTAACAAAAGCGGATAAAGAGGTTATAGGGCGTTTCGAGAGGAAAATTCTGCGTGCAATCTTTAATCCCGTTTGTGTAAACGGAAAGTGGAGGAGGAGATTCAACCAAGAACTGTAGTTCTATATTCTCCGGAAGACAGAGAAAATGTCCAACGGTTTATGCTGTCTTCGTCGCTACCTATTCCTACAGTCTTGCCTTCCATTTAGTGTCTTATGAATAAAATGCAATTATCCTTGTCAGGTTATTTATTTTCTCCGTATTTTTTGAGGATGAAAATTACTTATCCAAAGGTCTCCGTTCCACACAATGGAAGATTAAACTCTCCTTGATATATCGTGCTTAAAATTGAAACCATAACTCCATCCAGGTGTCTCCAAATGGTCAGTTTCACTCATCTGAGAAAGAAATATGTCCTAACCCCATCGAAAACCATTTTTTCCCTTAAGTGAAACCTTTCGTCCCCGTCAAGCTGTTACGATATCATTGAATGCGAGAAATATTACGGTAATAAAGTGTAAAATGTGAGTAAATAAAATGAGCGGCGGTTGTTATTTGAAAATTCAATATTTCTGTGTAGAAACTTTATCGCAACCGTTATATCTGAAAGAAATCAAATTCACTGCATAAAACCACTTCCGTAAAACGTTAGAATCCCCTTGCCTTGTTTTGTTTCTGGCATTCTTTGCTTTTAAGAGAATCCCTTAAAGGCAACTGAGTATCTATGAGTGTAATGTGAATCAGCCGTGTTTGTTTTATTGTTTCATTCTATCGTTTTGTCGGACGAGTGGGATGTGATTTGCCCGCAAGGACTCATGGGACTCTCGGTTGGGCTCTGTGCAGAAGGATAATAATGAAGAGTTTATTTTATTTTCTTTCAGTAATTTATGTATTATTAACGGTGTATGATTTTCATTATATCTTCTTCGAATTAAAACCAAACAATCATTCCACTGACAACGGTTGCGGTGGTTGGGCCCTATTGCGGCACGTAGTATTCGCTGCTGTTTTAGAAACATGTTGAAGGAATGTTGTTGTGTTCTTGGAATTGTTTTAAGAGTAATTGCTGTCAGTTGGGGGTTACTGATATACAGATGCAATTTAAGTTTCTCATTTCAGTTGATTTTTTGTTTTACTTGAATTTTATGTGACGCAGGGATGTTCTGTATGACGCAGTAAGCCCTTATTTCCGACATCAACTTTTGATTTCTTGTATATAAGGATATGTGTATGGAACTACGTGGAATCCCCCCAAATGACAAAGTCATTGTTCTCATTTTTTAGTGTTAAGTACCTCTGTTAATGTTGGCGGTCATTCTAGTTTCTTGTGATTATCCTGGTTTTGCTTGCATCAAGTAGCTTTTTTTGGCGCTGAATTATTCTACACTGAATCCCTTGACCATACATCTGTGAAACTTCTCTGCTTACAGTAAAGTAAGCTGTCTGTCAGCAGTAGTAGTAGTACATTCACTACAAATGCTAGTGTGTTAAGCAACACGCAGAAGTGTGTTAGATGACACATATAAGGCTGTCATTTGACACATTTTAAGAATAAGTGTGGTGATTAACACGTTTGATCTTTAAAATTAAGACACATGTTCTTGTTAAAACTATAACATGCGTGTCATTAATAAAAACTCTAACATCACCTTAAGTGTGTTGAAAGGACACACTAATTAATAATTAACACACTTTGGATCAATCAATCAAAATAAGTGACATTTCCCAACTATATATGTACACATATGCTACCTTGCCAGCAAGTAGATTGCGAGTCGAATGGTTAACTCACTGGATTCTCAACCCAGTAATCTGAGTTCAAATCTATTCAAAAAACAACTATTCCGCTTTCCCATTCTACATTGGTCCTTTAAGCCTGGTGGCATGATCATGCCATGTTGTTGAACAACAAGTTACGGAGTGTTATTCATAATAACACACTTAAAATTGCAATGAAAATGACTACAATGAAAACACACACTTTGGTGTGTTACAACAACACACTTACCATTTGCAGTGTTGGATCAGTAGTTTCATGTAAGTGCTCCATTGTACAAAGCGGTGTCTGTTATTCTAAAGTTTGTTTGAATGACCTGATATACATATGTATATGTATGTACGCATATATGCCGAACTTTTCTGGACCTACGGTTTATTGCCGATTCTGTACGGCGAATTTCGAGAAGCTTTTCATGGCAATTATACCGAAGGGGTTTTGTCAGAACCCCGCTGAGGAGAAGCACCGTGAAAACACGTTCAATGACGAGGCTGCTGTCGGTATTCGATTCCGTGTCATAGGCGTCAGAGGCCAACGCACTACCCACTGCGCCACGACTGTGTTCTCTGATCTGACATCCAATTGCAAATCCTTAAAAAGGTTCTTAAGCTTCGTAAGACCACGTTAACAAAGACTAACTGTAGACCACTTGCAACTGACATTTGGTCTGAGGCGATCTGACTAAGATCTTGGTTGTCATTCGACATACGAAGACGTACAACCTCTTCGTACTGGATGACTCTTGCCAATTTTAATTTTATTGTCTTTAGGTAGTAATAAAATATCAAGGGCACCGTAGCGCAGTGGTTAGTGTGTTGGACTCTGGCGCATGATGAGCGAGTTCGGATCCCGATAACACCAACGCCATCGAATGTTTATTTCGCGGCGTCCCTCCTCGGCGGGGTAATGGCAAAATCCCCCGTAGTATAGTTGCCTTGAAATAGCTTCTCGACTCACGCCGTTCGGAATCGGCATTAAACTGTAGGTCTCTTTCACTTGTGTGACAAATAAATTACACATGACATGGATGATTGAGAGAAGCTTGGCTCTGGTCCTTCATGGGCTGTAACGCCACCAAAAGTAATACAATAACAAGGTTCACTCTCAAATATCCTACTATAGGCCAACAAACGCCGGTGAGATGCATTGACATATAATATCTTAGGTTAGGTTATTTGGGTGCCCTATTGACATGAGGTCGAGGCTCACTTAGACTGGAGTCCATTAATTGAGCTGAACCACCTAGATGCAGTTAAGAATCGCAGCAGTTTGTTCAGCTTAATGTCCCTTGCCTCCTCTAAACCCAAAATGAAGTGACTCCCAAGGAACGTATATCTTTTCGGGCCAGTGCCGGGCATTCGCGCTGTAGGTGAAGAATCGATTCTATTTTCTCTTCGTCCCTACAACTTCTGCAAAAATCGTTGTCTACTAAAATTAACGGGCCATGTTAAGCTTGCCGTGGCGCATGTGTCTATTTCACACCATCGCTTGTTGGCTTTTTCTAGTAGTTCAGCCTCTATATGACATCTTTAACGTAATACTTGAAGGAATTGGGAGAAACTCAAGAACCACAATCAATCTCAAGTCTGTACAATCGCTCCCATACGATGATGATGTTGAAGTGATTGGGACAGCGTAGCGAGGGAAGCTTTTGTGAGCATTGCATTAGAAGTGGTTGAGATCTGCCTGATGAAAATTACGAAAAAAACCAAATATGTGCTGTCATCAAGGAAAGACGTAATACAACATCGACATCTTCGCTAAAACGTTACTATTGGCAGCTATAACTTTGAAGTGGTCATAAATATCGTTTACCTTACTTCACTAGTGATAAATGGCAGCGATATTAGCGCTGAGACTAGACGCAAAATAACTCTTGTCAGCCGGTGTTTACTTAAGCTCCGAAAACCTCCTCTACGTCGCAGAGTCTTTTAAGGATGGCGTTACAGCTCGATGAGAGCCAGAACCTAGCTTCTCTTTGAGATCTACTATTTTAATGCCGATTCCGAACGGCGAGAGACGAGAAGCCTTTTTTTCAAGGTAGGCCAACAGGCGTTGGTGTTGTCGGGATTTGAACTTACTCATCGTGCGTCAGAGGCCGGCACACCACCTATTGCGCCACGCCGCCAAACTTGAACCTATGAAAAATTGACGAAGAGGTCATTAGACGTTTTAAGAGGAAAATTCCGCCCACAAACTTTGTTCCCTTTTGTGTTGACGGAGAGTGAAGAGATTTAATCACACACTATACGGGCTGTACAGCAACATAAGCTTGGTCAGCCCGCCGGAAGATATGGTAGAGATTATGAGCATCTAAAGTTGCGCATACAATTGGAAAGGGGCTTTAAATAACTTAGCGTGCGGCACTGAAAACAGCTGACTAAATGCCATACTGGCTGAAAGGACATGTTGTGTTAGTTGAGGTCCCTCTAAGAGACCTTAAGTACTCTAGCTGAGTACGTAAGTATGTAAGCCCCGCATTCAAGGAAAAACATCCAGAATCCTTGAAAAGACACGACAAAATCATTTTGCAGCTTGACAGTGTTCCTTGTGACATCCTACTCCGACTGCATATTCTCGAAATACTGCTTCTTCTAATTATCGCTTGCTCCAGTAAATAATCCAGACAAGGCGTTCCTCTGATAAGCGTTTGTGACTAAATGACGGTAATTTTCTGGCATGCATTATCCAAACTTTTTAAGTCTGTGAATTGTTGACATAATCTTTTGATTACAAATAACCCCTCAGGGAAGAAGCCTGAAGAAATTAGGTGAAGTGATCGCAAAGGCCAGCTAATACCACATTTCAGCCTTATGAACTGTGGAGTTGTCCTATTGGAATTAAGAGTTGTCCGTGGTATTATCAGTCTAAGAGAGCAGCAAGAAATTCATTATCAGAGTCCGAAGATGCTCTTCCTTAATGGTTACAGCTACTGCAGCGTGAATTCCTGTCGAAACCGAAACAATGCATCGCTCAGGATGATTAAATGTTAACACTTACCGTCGATTTGAATCATGTTTACCACCAAACTTGCAATCTCAGATCGGGTAGATCAATTTTATCTTAATGTTCTCATCAAACCACATTGGGCAATGTCGGAATAGTATAACTTGAAGACGTATATGACATAGATGATGATATTATTGGTCAATCCATTAAACGCCGTATACTCCTATTTCTATAGGTACTGACCGTCCACAACCTACATTAACGGATAAAGTCTAATACAGTCACTAATCGAAACCACATGTGTTAATCGTTCATTCGTTACTAATCTCTTCAAGTGCACGTGAAATAGACCAGTATGGCCTTCTAAACACAGACGACGGGAAATCAAGGCTCCTTTTGGATAATGTCCATTACTCCCTGTATCTTTTAATAAGCAAAGCACACCCGGCCGTCCCCATTAACATTACGACCAACTATTAAATCCATTTTCTAATTACCACAAAAGATTCAAAAACAAAATACCAAATTTCTGATGCCCAGTCACAAACTAAAATTAACACAACGTCCATTACATTCGCCACCACCATCACGCGCGCCGCCGTCCCTTCGTCCTTGATCATTTAATAACTCCAAATTAGACAATTGTCCAGTTACTCGTAGGCAGGAGAAAGGCAATTGTCGGTCCCCTGATTAAACTTAGAAATGGCATACTGCGGACAGGGAGGCACACACACAGCGTGCAACTTTTCCGAACAGCTATTGTCGTCGTCATCGCCTTCTTGGCTCCTAATTAAAGTTAAGCCTCGAAAAACGACCGCACAATTAGGTATAACAAGAAATTACCTCTGCCAAAGGATTACATCTTTTCTTCTTTAATTTCTTCCATTCTCAGTCCGCAATCGGCCCAGCAATAGTCCTCAGTCTACACCTGGCTCGTTAATGTATGGAAGTCCCTCAACCCCACTCGCAGGAGCAGAGAGTTACGAACGAGATAAGGGAAATTATCGTTTTGTTTGTCTTAATTTTAATTGTTTGCAAGCTGTATCCTTTGTTGTATTTCTTTTTTGCTCCTGTAGATGCAAATTTATCTGTGTCCTTTACGTGTGTAAATAATTACTGAGCTACAGGAAGAGGAGGACGTACCGCGTGTCTGACAATAAACCTTAATTTATCAATTTAATTTCGAATTATGTTTCTTATTAACTTATCCTTGTTTCAAGGAGGCAACACGTCCTGCTGCCTCTTCCTTTAGACTGCTGCGTCTTCATGTGTGGGCGGAATGTGGTTACAGGCGAGATTCCTTGAAGAAGATGTTGAATTGGATTGTGGAAATATGTTCGGTCATTGACAAGGGAAAGACGTAAATTATTCATAACCGTTTGCCCTTGTTGTCTCTTGTCCTTGGCAATAAATGTCCTTTTGCCGTTGTCCTATGCCCGGATGGTCGGTTCGAAAAGGAATCGTCTTCGTAAGACGTGAGCTGCCCCGTTAGTGTGTTGAAATTAATTGGCATCCTTGTGCGTGTAAGGGATGTGAGTAGTGTGTGGAATCGCTGACACATGTTAAACGGAGTCAAGTGGCAATTGCCAGCCATACCATACGGACGAAATAGTGGATGTAGTAGCTAAATCAACGCTATCAGGGACATTAAACTATTATTATTTTTGGGTAACTAAATATTTATGTTTGCATATGCATGAGAAGGGTTGTGTGGGATGGAAGGAGATGGCTCTGGGTTCGTGAATTAATTGATTGCCTCGGGGATGGAGTCGGGTAGATGGCAGACGAGGAGGTTGAGTTGTTTTTTGGTGATAGCTTAATTGTGTGGAACTGATTTAGATACGTCTACTGAGTGATTCATTTAAAAGGATCGTGTTAAGGCTTGGGATGTTGAAATGGACAGATGATATTGTGGCTATAATGGCACGGACGACTTATTATGCTATTTATGGATATTCTTTTAGTCTTGGGACCGTCGCTTGAGTTAACTACCCTAGCAATATATTAGCCTCTAACCTTACAAAAAACAAAAATGATCTCAATGAATGGAGACGAACTGATCCATTTGCCTACAGCAGCGGCAGGGATTTTGGCTTCGCCAACATTCATTAAGACTCCTTTTGCCTGACCCACTGACCGAAAAGAAATCGAATCAGACACCCTTAAAAGTCACCTGAATAAATTAATAACTTTGAGCACCGGACGCCATATACTCATGTACATATTACCTATGTATGGATGCATGGCGGCTCTTTGGAGACATTTGTCTAGAGGGACAGATGACCCGAATTTGTTATTCTTTTTTCCTCTTATAATGATGCGGTCGATTTCAAAGTTTATTGAGCTTAACATACATATGTAAGTACGCCGCCGTTCAATATTTACAGCCGAAAAACAGGATCATGTACTGTCGTCACAGACATTTATAAAAATAAGAAAGAGTGTCGAAAACAAAACGCAGCCCTGGGTAACACCAGCCCCCTTATAAACCCCCTTACTCGGAAAGAGCTGAAAAGAGTAGAAAAAAACACCATCTGGACTACCGGAGAACCTTTGCAACTGCTCGAGTACTCTCTTGCACTGTAGTACACGCAGAAAGAGAACACAGCTGGAAGCTGGCTGCGAAGTGGGCATCAAGAAGGTTAGCTTTGTCTAAAGGAGTGACAGCTGGAATGTCGTTGTAGGTGAGTGATTGCACAGACGACAAGACGAGTTTTCGACATTGACGGATTTTAGGCTTCAGGTATTGTGATCATTTCTGGTACGTATATACGTTTTACAGAATGGTTTGCCTCTTAACCAAGCTATCCTTGGGCTTGCTGCATTTAACTCTGCTAGTAATAACAACGGCCGTGGCCACACCATAGTCAAGTCCGAAAAAAGTTCTTATTGCACTATCCTCGTATACATATGAGCTTAAGTTCTCGGTCTGACAATATAAAACTATGGGCTTCAGCTATATGAGTAAGTGATTTTATTTTTCAACTTTAATGACTTTAACAACATGGTCCAACATTCCTCTAATATGTATCAGTATTCCTTCCCGGAGGTGAAAGCCTGTAAGGAGTTGGAAGTCTGAGTGTGCCAAATCGAGAGAACATAAAGGTGGCCGAAAAAATCGTACGCTAAATCCCAACACACCCTTGTCTACAGTTGCACTGTCCTGGTAAGATCTGATTTTTTTTTTCTTCATCAAAACAGGCATCTTTCCTGGATTTCTAGCATACAGCTGGTCAAAAAGGTTGGAGTAATATTTGCCTGTAATTGTTTCGCCTTTTACAATCAAGAGGTTCCCTTTCGCATCTCAAAACACTATGACTATAACCTCTCCAGCAAATGCGATCAATTTCGCTTTCTATTACCCTGAATCGCCAGCTTTCACCCAGTGTTACGTCTGACGTTAAGGGATAGACTCATCCTTCGTCCATGGTAACAAATCGCCACGCAGATGTTAATAATTGCCAGTTACCCGTTATCTATTGTCATTGTCTTCCAAGCGTAGAATCCCTATTGCATGGCATAACGATGCCTTTTTAACGATGACGTAAGGTCAAGTGAGTTCGACAAGTACCTCAAAAGCTGCTATAGAGCAGGTTTGCACGGCACCTGTCATGGATCGAATCCCGACACAGCCATGTCATCGAACGTGTTTTCACGATGTTTCTTTTTAGCGGGGTTCTGACAAAACCCCCTTTAGTAAAATTGTTATGAAATGCTTCTCGAAATTCGCCGTTCGGAACCGGCAATAAACTGTAGGTCCCTTTCACCTAAGGGAAAATGAAATCACACACAACATGGGTGATTGAGAGAAGCTCGGCTCTGGTCCTTCATGGACTGTAACGCCAACATACATACATACATGACCCTGATATGCAGTTCAAAGGAGCTGAGTGCGACAAGCAAGTTTGTTAGAGCCCTCAAACGGGGAAAATCGACAAAGCTGCATTGCAATGCCTTCAGAAAATCTGAGGGTACCTTTATTGAGTCTAAAGCTGAAACTTTAAGTTTACTGCTTCATACCCGTTTTCCGGAAATCAGATTGTCATCGGCTCGGTGCATACGCCTTCAATTTTAACTTCTACTGAAACCACGAAAATAATATGGCGTAGTTGGTATATTGCGTCGCGCGTGGCAACGACCGATGCTATTGAATTTGCTGTGGCATCCTTTGATGGCTTTAAATCGCCAGGCACCTACGGTATATACCCTGTTATGCTGTTATGCTGCAAAAAGATATAAGGCAGCTGCTTCCCTCCTTGAAAATAATTTTCACTGCTAGCCTAGCACTTGCCTACATAGGTACATACATATGTATCCTATGGTCAACGGTGAAAGTAGTCTTCATGTCCAAAATAGGAAAGGAGAACTACTCACTCGCCAAGAGTTTTAGATCAATTAGTCTAACATCCTTCCTACTGAAAAGCATGGAGAGAATGGTAGAGATGCACGGACGCAAATTTGTCTTTCGAATGCATCCTCTTTCGGAGGTGCAACTTGCTTATCAGCGCGGAAAATCCTGCGAGACTGCGCTTCAGAACCTAGTTGGGAGGATAGAATGCGTACTCGAAAGGAAAAAGCCTTTGATAACGCACCTTTTGACAGTATGTGTAACGCTGCTAGACGACATGGCATAGATGAAGCACTGATTTTGTGAGTCAAAGCAATGCTCGTGCACATTGATCGCTAGTGCAGATCCTGCTTGCCAGGTGGCGTCCTGTCTTCGCTGTTATGGTGCATCGTGGTCGACTCTTTGCTCGATGCTTTCAATGTCGCCATTCTCTCTGTGGACTCATGTTTACCGACTGTCTGTCTCAAGGCATAGGCAGCGCTAAATATGATCGATGTGTGGTGCACGGGAAATGGGATGTCAGTTAATCCTCTCAAGACTGATGTCATTCCTTTCACGAGAAGGAGAAAAAATACTCGCATGACTCAGCTGGTGCTAAAACGCATTCCCATCCTGATATCCAAGGAAGCCATGTAAGTACATGGAAATCATCTTAGACAGCAAGCTTTTTGGTCAATGCATATTGAGTCAGAAACCACCAAGGCGCTGTCCGCGTTCTGGCCATCCAAAGGTGCCTGCGAAGAAACCAATAATCTCATATGCATCAGTTATCTGTTGTAGCCTCTTTCATCAAACTTAAGAGAACGGTTTGTACCGGGTTTGTAACGGGGGCTTTCCCCAGCACGCCGGGCGCTGCTCTAGATGCTATGATGAACCTTCCACCCCTTGACATATTTAACAGAGAGTGTGCAGTCGAAGCCATGTCTCGTCTCAAGAGAAATGGTTTTGGTACAACTCGCATTGGAATGAAAGTGCGCTTGCTCGGGAAACAGCCTACGATCCATGTATCTTGGATATAACCTCTGACGCAATGACACCTGTCATCCAATTGCGCTATAATGTTACAGTCGAATTTCCATGATGCCAGGATTGGCTATGAGCACATACTGAACCTGGAAAGGATTGTCTTCGCATTTTCACAGATGGCTCCAAGTCTGGGCTGGGGTCCGGCGTTGGGGTTTTCTTTTAATGCGAAAACGTCCAACTGCACTTGGAATTATGCGTACGTCTTTCAGTCAGAGATAGACGCAATCCTGATAGCCCTGTACTATGTTGTGAAGCATAGATATGTAGAAAGATAAAAACATATGCGCTTGTAATAACAGCCAAGCTGCACTCAAAGCTGTGTCCAACCCTTTAACCACCTTCAAGTTAGTGTATAAACTTAAGGCCTTCCTGAACAAAGTCGTTCGACTAAACTCACTAAGGCTTGTTTGGGTCCCAGATCATTCTGCGATCTCAGAGATCTCTGATGATCTCGCCAGAATGGGCTAAGAAGTGAGTTTGCCAGGACCTGAAGCCGCCCTGGGTCAAGCTGCTTCCACGCTCAGTACACACATTAACGATTGGGTCTTTAAAGCAATAGTAGATGGAGCGAATATCCAGGATGCAGGATGACTATGCGCGTGCGCCCTGATGTCTGCTAGAAATTCGCAGTATTTTTCTTATCCTTAAGGAGAATTGACTGCAGATGACATACGGGCATCGTTATGGGCCATTACATTTTGGCAAGCATATCTGCATGACGGTCTGATTGGCATCAGTGAGACGTCTACCTGTGCTGTGGTGTGTACTGAATATCCTTCCCACTTTTTTTTCCGGAAACGGAGAAATATACAGTAAAGGTGGGTGTCTGTCTAGCAGTATAATGGACTAGTATTTACGTCCAACAGGTAGCAGAAGCCTTAAAAAAAAAAAAAAAAATAATGATTAACTTGACTTCCTCTCAGCTTTGAAGGATATAGCCCAGTTTAAAGCCGGGCCCTAAGAGAGATTACATTCCAGTGAAATTTAACTTCTTCTGAAGTAAGATTAGCAATATAAAATAATTCTCTAGCATCCTATAGGTTTCGTACCTATTGCTCATTTAATTTTATTTAAGATAGGTTGTTGGTTCTATTGTCGGGCATTTCTGAGATAGCTGTTGATGTTTACCTGAGGAGTACAATCAGGAAAATGAACTTCAAACAAATACTCCAGAGTTGAGCATGAAGGACCCATGTAGCGAATTGATGCTTTTAATCAAATGATGCTTCAAATGAAATTACTTTTTTATTAAACATCTCAACGTACTTTGTAATTGTGAGATGCATTCTCGCAATGCAAAGTCGAAGATTCTTCTATTTTCTAATCGAACTCAATTTATTTTTGGCCTCGAATTGATAGACAGTTTCCCCCACTGTACAAATTAATATAGTCGAACGTCCACTCCAACATCATTCTATCTCCCATCCACTCTGTCATGGTACAGCTCGACATCTGAATATTTATAAACCCACGCCGATTCAAATATTCCAGCCATTTGTGGTCATCCACCCATGCCCCAGCCACCGGATCTGGCAACAGTGTTCGATTTAATAAAGAAAAACTCAACCGTCCCGCATTCATTTGTTCTGTCTTTTTTTCTATTTATTCGTTCTCTATTGTATCCCAAAATCGAAATTTCTCTCACTGACAGCGGGTAAGACACTTAAGACAGTTTACCCAAACGGTTTCGACGGCTTCCATTCATCGCCATTGTCCTTATTATCGTTCAACTGTCGCTGTAAGTAAGTCGAACTCATTGTCGCATTCAAGTTTCAGCTTTCGTTTTATTACAATTTTCCGGACAGGAAAATGGTCAATTCTGTTTTCCTTCTCGCATTGACTGTACTGCCACCAATCAACTGATTCGGCATGAAAAGGATGTAAATCATGGCAAATTGAAAAATTCCTTATTCGGAGGGCAACAAAAAATAGACCAAACGACCGACAGGATGCTACCTAAATCATGAAGTCCTAAAATTCCAAATCAGCAAATCAGTTCTCGGGAAAGTTTTATTTAATTTTTAATTGCGGAAGGACATTGCGGCAACTGCGCTGGTTGTAGGATTGAAATTGTGACTTGTAATTAAATCCTGATCCATAATACGATGGCTTTGCTACATTTTGTTATCCTGCCGAATGGAATAAAAGTAGCTCAATCCTGCTGCGGTAGTGTTACGAACCAATGGACATGTGGTTTAACCTTATGCCTCACACCAACAAATTAAAAAGGATTCGAGTGAAAACTTTGCCTCTGTTGAAATAAATTTGTCTCAGGATACGTAAATATTGTTGATAATAAAAAATCTGTGACAAAATGTTCATCTTGTATTTCATTTATGTTAATCGATCCTAGGGATGGAGGAAGGATGTCGTTTTCCTTGTTGCTGCCGACTTTACGACCGATTGGAATTATCATAAAAAGTTATGATTTATCAATTTTATTCGACAAAATTATGACCAGTTACTGATGTCGGGATGAGGACGACATAGAGGCGAATATATGACGTAGTGGAAGTCGCGGAGGGATTGAAATCCTTTATTGCTCTATGCAAATTCGTGAGAGTTTGTTTTATCTTTTTTTTTTCTTTGCCATTCCAATCCCCCATTTGTGTTTGCTATAAATGTCCTGAATGTTTGAATAAAAACAATTCCCACATCATCGGATTGAATGAATCGTGGGGGGAAAATGGTGATGACAAAGGACGGAACGGTTTCAAGGACTCACACATGTCGCATGTGGGAATTGAATTTTTTGTTTCGCTCTCGTTACTTTGTGTTTGTGATGTGAATATTCGGCGGCGTATGAGCGCTTTTATTGCTTTTTATGTGTAATTTTACGGTAGTTTTGTTTATTTTACGAACAAGCGAGATTTGAGGTTAGGTTTGTTAATGTTAGGTTGGGGTTAGAATAAGAAGTAGTTGACCTAAATCGAAAGCAGTTTTTATCATTCCTTTACATTTATGGAGCTAGAATTTGAAATAACTTGGAAACTAGGAAAAGTAGAAATATGAGCTTGACTTAATCACATTCTCAATTTTTGTTTTTTTTTACCATTATAGTCATAGAAATTGATTAAAGCATTTGAACTGCCTGCCCACTTTTCGAACAGCAATCTGTTAATTTTTTGGGTATGCTTGTCTTCAAAGGATGAATTACTATATTTCTGATCAAGACGCTATAGCTATATTTTCAGTCCATGAACTAAGAATGTCTGGTGCACTCAGACATTCGATGAAACCTTGACCTGCTTCACTTGTGGCTAATTTACTAGAACGATTCTTCAAAACACTGGTATTCGAAATTTGTGGTGGAAAATTTCACGTATGTATGTTCGAGTCACAAAACGTTTTTTTTTTTTTTTTGTTTGAGAAACTCCCATCGAAAAATGCAATTTCAATGATTTTGTTTTCGGAGATGACAAAGGACCAAACTTAGCATCAAAGCCACCATAAAAAACATTTTTAGTGACTAGGTTTTTGGATTTTTTTTTTTTTTTATTTGTAGCTAAAATCACCTCCACTTGTATAACATTCAGTCATGGTTTATTGCCACGAGTGGGCATATAAATGGTAACATTCGCAGCTCTGGCTATGCTAAAATAACTAAAATTCCAGCTTGGATCATTAAATTCTCCCCGAATCAACACTGTTCGTTTCTTATTGCGAATTTCAGTCGTAGGGGACTCAAAAACACATTTCTTTTACAAAACTTTTACTCTTACATACGCCACTAGATTTATAAAAAGCTGGGAATGAAGGTGCGGATGTTCAGCGACTGTAGTGCTCGGAATTCAACTGCTAATTTGGAATTTTGTGATTTATAAAAATAGTATTGTATCCGAAGCCACATTCTCGTTTATAACAAGTTTTCTTTTTACATGGCGGGCTGTCAGTCCTCCACATAACCATATTGGTTGGGGTGGGCCACCTTACTTAGGGAGGTAGCTGCATACATTAGTTCACCTCTCAATGGGCGTGGAGGAGGCTAACAAGAGGGTTCCTCTAGGAACCTGACCTGAGCTATAGCAGGGATCATTGCTGGCGTACGTTGATTGCAATCAGCAACTTTGCCCCATATATGCAGACCCCACCCTCCAGCCTCAACGCCAAAATCTGTAAGAAGAACATGTTGATGAAGTAGTTGAAAAGCATAGCCTCCACGATAAGATAACAGACAACGGCTTCCGACTAATGGATTTTGCGTCAAACCTCGAATACGGTAATAACATGATTTCCTCATAAGAAGATCCACACAGCAGCCTGACGGTCTCCACATCTTTTTTTTTTTTCTTGTTTTATAATTCGCGTAAGTTCAAGACTCATACTCTTATTATGTTTATCACATAACCTGGGTGGAGTGCAGATGGTTTGGGTTGTAGGTGTTCGTTCAAAACTCTCCACGGGTGGTTGTCGTAGATAGGGTTCGAGAGGAGCACGACTGAATTTTCACGTTGGTTGTAGTTCCCAGCAGATTTTCCATGCCAGTATGGTGTTATATTAGAACTGCACACACAGATTATGAATTTGAATTGACCATATATTGTGAGTGTTACACCTTTATCAGTATTTTAATCACTTCCCATTCACAACAACTCTGTTGCACAATTTTTCCGTATAGGAATTGTACTTTGTGGCTATGGACAGACTCTGAACTACAGACTTTCTGCTCGACGGTTTGCTAACCAAATGGACGATGTGCTCACTCTTATTCTGCCAGTCATGCTATATGGAGCCGAAAGCTGGACAATAAGCAGGACCGCAGAGCTGATCCTTGGAAAATTCTGCGATGGATTTTCGGTTCGGTCTGCGAGGAAGGTGAACCGCGAACTCTATGAGCTGTGCAAAGATGTTTATATAGTCCGGAAGGCAAAAATCCTACAGTAGTATTCGAATAATTCTCAAAAATCCTAGGTTTGATGAGTAATCGGTTCAGGCGTTGGGCTGTACTGGGCTAACGGCCTCAAAAATCTATCTGCACCTTTTCTTATTTTTTCTAAATATCTTCCCAAGATGGAAAACTGGCTTTGTATGGTGAATCCTTGTGTGAAAACTTGAATTTGATAGCATTTCTGTGGTACGAGGGGTACCGATATTACAGTTAAAAGTCCAAAATGTCCACTGGCAGATGTCTTTGAATATCCTCACATTCAGTGCAAATAACGTCAAAATCCACGGAGTGGCTTAGAAACGCCTAAAATCGAGTGTTAACCAGGTTTACCAACAATCCTCTCCATAAAGCTTCTGGCGTGTTGTTTCCAGTGCTGTATTCGAATTGAACACTCTTCAAAGCTGAACAATGGTGGTTATTCACTCTATATGGCCGAGTGATATTAGGCCTTGGATCTATAAAGTCTGACCAGACCGATATCTCTGTTCATGTTGTACATTTCGTGGTTGAATCTCCTGCTCACAAACATGCTAAGAGATCGAACGCGGTATTAGTGGATTTACATTTGATGTAATCACATATGTAAGTTTTCCAAGCGAATATTTACTTGTCTACAATCTTACCTTTCCTTTTTTATTTTTCCCTTAGTTGTCACCAGACGCATCATAATTGCTTTGGCTATAATACACATGTATGATAAAGGAATGCCTCACGCAGCTTTTCCAATGTGGTTCATGTTGTTAACGTACGTGAACATTTGTGTCGACTTGAAATAGATCGCTTCTCTTACGTAGGCCAGATTCTCAAAATCACCGAACGACTTTGGCCAGAGCTTAGGCGCTAAGTATTTAGGCGTTATCATAGATCCAAAGCAAGTCCAAGGGAAATGCAATTTAAAAAACCGGGTAAAGAGATCTAGTGTAACTTTCTACGCCTACTGCAAAATTTAAGGTAAAAGGTGGGGACTCAAACCTAGGCTGATCCTGTGGATGTGCACAGCCATTGCCTGTTCTATCCTCACCTCCACCACATGGAAAATTCTTGGGTTTCCCTTTAGAAATAGCTAATCTGGATCACTTCTGTAACAGGACAGCAGGTTTGTTGTAAAAAAAGTGAAAGAGACTCACTGTACATGTGTTAGCTATTCTTTTCGATATAAAGGGTATAACCACTGTGCTACGGACACATGCACCTCTATTGTTGCACTGGTTAACATGGCTTATATGACATTAAGTTCGTGTCGGAGGACGTCTGCGTCGTGGACAATTTAGGAACACCTCTTAAACTATCTAATTCAGTAAGAAACAAACTTTCGTCATCACACAACCAATTGAAATGGCTTCGGTCCAAAACCAAATGGAAAAAGAAAAACATTTCCAGACAACCGCTGTTGTCCAACAAAACGAAAAAAGGACAATTGAAAAGAAGAATCAAGAATCCTTCAGACAAAAACAACACATTACCTCGCACTCAACTACAATATCCAAATCATGAGTATCTGACCAAATTGTTTTTCTTTCATTTTGCTACGAGTACTTCCAATCCTGACCACAACAGATTCCGCAGCACCAAACCAATTTAACATGACGTCGTCGACGTGTTACATTTTTCAGTTTATTTGTTGTTGTTTTTTCCTTCTGCCTCGACTTGATGTTCTTTATGTCCATCCATATTTGGACAGACTCATCGAGTAGCACCTTTTTTGCTATGTGATCGCCTAATATATCTGGACAGAGGATGATATGGATATTTATCTCCCACCAGGCGAATCATTCGTCCCCACAGATATGAGCAGAACAAACACAACGACTACAACGATGCATGATGGGACGGTGTAAAGATGAAGAAATTGTGATGTGGGTATGCCTCGGGTGTTGTTTTTCCTTCTGGTGGTGTTCTTTTGGGAAGAGTACCTTCATATCTTTGGGGTCCTTTTTCAATTAAAATCAAATTGCACTCTTGTCTGTTGTATGATATTTGTTTGTTTAGGACACTCTCCTGCACCAGAAACACTTGGACACAGTTGCTGTGCACATGTGAGCTTGCATCACATGTTCGCGGTCAAGTAATAGCAAACAATAGCTCCACATTTTATGAAGATTATCATAGTTTCCCCATGTGTATGGGTTAGATCAAGAACTACTGTAGACCATTAATCAGGACCCGTTGATGGTACTTATTGAAAATCCCAGCTCATTTCCGGTTCCGCCTTCTTTTCATTTGCATAAAACACTCAACACCCATCGAATCAACCACTCTTCTGTGGCGAAACGGATGCTCTCTCTCGGTGTCCTTTTTCACTTCAATACGAAATTCAAGTACCAACTGGGCGTCGACAAGAATCTAGACGGCATCAATTGGAAAACAAAAACAGCAAACGAAAGGATTATTTTATAGTAAAAGTGGAATTTGATAAAGTCATGCTGCTTGTCCTTGACTTAAGGTTTAAGGATTAAAAGCTGACAAAAAAACAAATATAATAATTTATTTCAATTGAGTCCTTTTAATCGGCTTATGGAATTGTAAATGTATTTCAATTTTTATAAGCACTCTGTTTCCGAGCGATATGATTTCGAGTACGCGTATCTTGTGCCATACGACTCGGATGTGTCCTTGTAGTGTACACGTATAGTGAGGACACACCTTCGTCATATTGTCTTTGGGTTATTTCACTCGTCTTAATAAATCAACCAGATAATCCTGTCAAGATTTATTGGATGATTATCTGGCCGTAGACAGGTGGAAAGGAAATATTCCTATCATTTGGATGAGGGTGTAAATCGTGGGTTTCGGGTGAGGTTGAGACAAACAAGTCAAGTCGTGCGGAAGACAGATGCGTATGAATCGACTTTTTGTTATTCAAGAGAGCTGCCCGCATGGAAAGAGATGCCTTAGCCAGTAGAATAAGAAAAGTAAAGGTACGAATTGTCGGATGCAAAATCCTTTGAGTATACTCAGTTGGGGTGCGGGGGGAGACGAACGTAAAGGGGCGAAGTATTTTATTTTAATTTTCCTTTCATGAAACTTTACCATATCTTCTTCTAAATGACTTGTGCACGTAGAAAAGGTATTTATCGATCATGTGACTTATAGATCATGGTGGTAAGAATAACATCCGATGGTGCAAATAACTGTCATGGATAATGAGAGCTTTGGTTTTAAAAAACCCTAGGGTTAATTCCATATGAAGTCGAGACGATATTTAGATATCTAGATGATTCCAATATCATTCGCCCTCCATACATATACATATATCACCTTAGATGCAGTCTTTCCCTATTGAATCGTTTCTTGTAGTTAGAGTTAAGACTTTTAGGCACGATGTCAACCACAAGTTTTGCACCATTTTCTACAAGAGTGATATTGAATTAGCCAAAAATTGAGTTTTAAAATCCTTAACATAGTATGAGAGGTCTACACATTCGCTATGTATGTCATTAATGCCTCGTACATGAGACGCGTCACAGAACGGCTTCTTCTAAAAGAACTGATTAGAACGACACATTTTCTGGTATACATTTTACATCCCTCAGTTGATTTAGATATGATTTGGAATCAAGTTATAGACATTCAAGTGACAATTCCTAATTTTGGATTTTTTATTGCAAAAATTGAATTGTAGATAAATGGTCGAATCCTAGCTTTCTCATATGTATCATCGTCACCATCAGTCATAAAAAATCATTCCTATAGACTCGATGATTGCTGTAGAGTTTTTCAAGTTGAGGTTTTCGCAATCAAACAGGCTACGGACCTGATTCTTAGAGACAGCTTCTCAGGAAAAAGGATCAATATCTATGTTGACAGCCAGGCAGCCACCAAGGCTCTGCAGGCAATATGTATAAGATCAAAGCTCATAAAACTGTGTAAAGTGAGCCTGGAAAAGATTTCAAATGTCAATAAGGTAACCCTCTGCTATGTACCAGGTCATATGAATATTTCCGGAAACGACAAGGCAGATGAGCTAGCTAGATTAGGATCAGGTGTAAGCTCCGCGCTTCAAAAAGGGCACCCTGGCTCTTCGAAACTGCGAGGGTAATCTTGTCACCGACCCGCAGGGAATAGTGGATGTATTTAAGCAGCACTTCCAGCAGCTGCTTAACGAGCATGACCAAGAGAGAGTGGTAGGGACCGAGGAAATCCCAACTCCAGCCGCTGAAGTAGTCCTCCCACCCAGCATAGAAGAAGTCGGCACACTATTCAGAAGCTGAAGAACAACAAGGCCGCAGGCTCAGATGGCTTGCCATCAGAGCTCTTCAAGGCTGGCGGCGATGTTCTGGTAGGAAGCATGCACCAGATCATCTGCAGAATTTGGGAAGATGAGAGCATGCCCGACGACTGGAATACCAGCTCTATATGCCCCATCCACAAAAAAGGCGATCCTACCTCTTGCAAGAACTATAGAGGTATATCCCTGCTCAATGTCGCATACAAGATCCTGTCCAGCGTATTGTGTGAACGTCTAAAACCATTTTGCACCGCACTAATAGGCAGCTACCAGTGCGGCTTCCGGCCCGGCAAATCAACTATAGACCAAATTTTCACACTTCGACAGATCCTGGAAAAGACCAACGAGTTTCAAATCGATACACACCATCTTTTCATCGATTTCAAAGCCGCATACGACAGCATTCATCGTGAAGCACTGTTTGGGGCGATGGCCGAATTCGGGATCCCGGTAAAACTGATCCAGTTGTGTCGCGCCACGCTAAAAAACACGCGATGCACCGTGCAACTCGGTTCTAGGACCTCGGAACCATTCGAAACATGCACCGGATTTCGGCAAGGAGATGCGCTGTCATGTGACTTCTTCAACCTGGTGCTGGAGCAGATAGTGCGACGGGCAGGCGTCAACAGGGAAGGCACTATCTTTTACAAGTCCATCCAGCTGCTAGAATACGCGGATGATATCGACATCATCGCGTGTTCTCGCCGTGGCATTGTGGAAGCATTCACGGCGATTGAAGAACAGGCGAAACGAATTGGTCTTAAGATCAATGAGGACAAAACGAAATACATGCTGTCAAGCAAAAACCAATCCGTCGCTCACCACCTGGGACAAAACATAACAATTGACAGCTACAATTTCGAGGTAGTTAAGGAGTTTGTCTACCTCGGGGCAAACGTAAACTCCACAAATGACACCACAGTGGAGATCCGGCGTAGAATCGCCCTTGGCAACCGCTGCTACTTCGGCTTGTCCAAACAACTGGGGTCAAAACTCCTCACTCGAAAGACCAAAGTCATGCTTTACAAAACGCTCATTCTGCCAGTCTTGCTGTACGGAGCCGAAAGCTGGACGATAAGCAGGACAGCGGAGCTGATTTTGGGTTCTTTCGAAAGAAAGATTCTGCGCCGGATATTTGGTCCTGTCTGTGAGGAAGGTGAATGGAGAAGAAGACACAACCGCGAACTCTACGAGCTGTACCAAGATGTGGATGTAGTCCGGAAGGCAAGGACCCGTCGACTGCACTGGCTCGGCCACATCGAGCGCATGGACATCAACGCTCCAGCTAAGAGGGTCTTCGACTCCGAGCCTCCTGGTTCGAGAAGAAGAGGAAGACCGAACCTCCGGTATAAAGACCAAGTAATCGCGGATGTAAGACATCTTGGTCTTGACAACTGGAAGCAGCGTGCCCGGGACCGTCAAGGATGGAAGGCAGCTATAGCTCAGGCTCAGATCCTCCATGGATCGCAGGCCTGATAAGTAAGTAAGTAAGTAAGCAAGTAAGCTCCGCGCAAATCATATGTAACTTAGGCTAAAACGCCACTTGATACAATTTTCAGAGAAACAGTGACGAGCCAACATTGGAAACCAAAAAACGATGGTATCAATTGGACACATCCGCAACGGCAAGATCAAAATTTCCCGTCTATGATATGAAAATGACAGAAAGTCTGCTAAAGTTCAGTGGTGGAAATATTCTACTGGCAGTCAGTGTCCTCACTGGGCACTGCATATTACTCTACCATGCAGTCAGACTAAGCCAGCCCCACATTGACATCTGCAGAAGCTGCCGGGAAGAAGAGAAAATTGAATCCATTCGTCACCTACTGTGCGAATGCCCGACAGTATTTTAAAAAAGAACATATTCCTTGGAAATCACTTCTTTTCGGGACTAGAGAGGTAAGTAACATTGGGCTGAACAGACTACTGAGATTTCTATCGGCATCTAAGTGGTTCAGCTCAACGGGCAACTTTTAGGTTTCTACGGGTTAAACGTTAACTGGACACAATGGATTCCTCGTAGCCTAAGTGAGCATTGACCTTTCGTCAATAGGGCACCCATGCACCTAATCTAATTTTCTCATAAGGACTCCAGTCACTAACTTCGACCGATTGCTCTGAAATTTGGTATTGGAATGTTGTGGGGTAAAGTAAAGACCTGCTATTTTCGACGAATTTCGGTACAGTATTTTTTTAGGGGCAGGCAATTTTTGAACAACACGATATTAAACGGCTTTCTTCTTGGAAATGCTAGGATGGCTCTCCTCCAATATGCATATATGCATGGATCTTAATAAAACTGAATACTTGCCAATGAATCCACCAATCCTCTTATTTTTTTGATTGATGATTTTTCGAAAATCAAAAAATACAGCTCAAGGGAGAAATAAGAAAACATCAAATTAAAAAGTTCGGAAGTTCGTCTAAATTGAAATCCTCGAACCTTCGCGGTAAATGACGTGCACATTTTATAATGTCTGTGACTTTTCAATTGCGGGCTGCACAGCGACACCACACTGTACAGCCCGCACTGTTCTTGGTTGAATCTTCTCCTCCACTCTCCGTCAACATAAACGTAACCGAAGATTGTATGCAGAATTTTCCTCTCGAAACGACCAAGGGCCTCTTCATCCATTTTTGATACCGCCTCTACGACGTAGAAGAGGACCGGTATGATTAAGGTTTTATAAAGTGAGCCAAGTGAGCCAAGGTAAACGTAATACTTGACTTCATCAAAGTTACAGCTGCCCACAGGTCTGGTCAAAACGTCGGTGTTGTGCGTCTTCCTTTGACGACACCATTTATTTAGTTTTGTTCTCGTTTACCTTCAGACCCACTTTAGCCGTGTCTGCTTCAATGCTCACAAAAGCTTCAATGACATCTCGCCGCGTTCTCCCAATCACGCCAATTACATCAGCGTATGCAGCAATTTTGCGAACTTGAAACAGATTGTGCATCTTGTATTTGCCAGTGCATCCTGCACGATCTTTTCGAGAATGACGTTAAAAAAATCATATGACAGTGCGTCAGCCTGTCTGAATCCATTTTTGACATCGAAGGTCTCGGTTAACTCCTTACCGACCTTAATGGAGTAGCGAGATTTCTCCAGTGCCATCCTGCACAACCTGACGAGTTTGCCAGGTATGTTGGCGTTACAGTCCATGAAGGACCAAAGCCGAGCTTCTCTCAATCAGCAGGCAGGCCGTCTACGCCAGCAGCTTTATAAGACTTCAGTTTTGATATCGCTATCTTAACCTTGTCTAAGTCGGGTGAACGGAATTCTCTCTCGCATTTCTCCAATGTGAATGGTGCATTCTGCCTGACAGCGGCATCTTGACCATCTTCGCCGTTATACAGTCCAAGGGGCTTCCTTATGCGCTTTCGATAAGGTCCATGTCTCTGCACTATAAAACAGGACCGGGATGATAATGATATTATATAAGGTGGTTTTCCGAGAGAGAGCTCTATTTCTCTATTGCCTTACGAGGCCAAAGAGACAGCGGTTGGCAAGAGTTGGGTTTGATTTCGGCACTCGTGCCATTGCTGCATATCGCTGCCAATATATGTGCTCTAGCCCAGATGCCGGTGGTTCGTATTCTTTTCCGATGACAGCATATATTTCGTTTTGCCCACGTTTACCGAGTCCTATTTTAGCTGTAAGGTAAGCTGACAAGTCCATCCAGCTGCTAGGATACGCGGATGATATCGACATAATCGCGTGTTCTCGCCGTGGCATTGTGGAAGCATTCACGGCGATTGAAGAACAGGGGAAACGAATTGGCCTTAAGATCAATGAGGACAAAACGAAATACATGCTGTCAAGCAAAAACCAATCCGTCGCTCACCACCTGGGACAAAACATAACAATTGACAGCTACAATTTCGAGGTAGTTAAGGAGTTTGTCTACCTCGGGGCAAACGTAAATTCCACAAATGACACCACAGTGGAGATCCGGCGTAGAATCGCCCTTGGCAACCGCTGCTACTTCGGCTTGTCCAAACAACTGGGGTCAAAACTCCTCACTCGAAAGACCAAAGTCATGCTTTACAAAACGCTCATTCTGCCAGTCTTGCTGTACGGAGCCGAAAGCTGGACGCTAAGCAGGACAGCGGAGCTGATTTTGGGTTCTTTCGAAAGAAAAATTCTGCGCCGGATATTTGGTCCTGTCTGTGAGGAAGGTGAATGGAGAAGAAGACACAACCGCGAACTCTACGAGCTGTACCAAGATGTGGATGTAGTCCGGAAAGCAAGGACCCGTCGACTACACTGGCTCGGCCACATCGAGCGCATGGACATCAACGCTCCAGCTAAGAGGGTCTTCGACTCCGAGCCTCCTGGTTCGAGAAGAAGAGGAAGACTGAACCTCCGGTATAAAGACCAAGTAATCGCGGATGTAAGACATCTTGGTCTTGACAACTGGAAGCAGCGTGCCCGGGACCGTCAAGGATGGAAGGCAGCTATAGCTCAGGCTCAGATCCTCCATGGATCGCAGGCCTGATAAGTAAGTAAGTAAGCTGACGGGGATGTACGACTATACAAGGATGAGAGTGGAAACTGATAGGCACTGGCTTTTCTCTGTTCCTGATGATTGACATCCGGTCATTAAAAAATGTCCGTAATAGAACACGTTTGGGAGACAAGGAAAGCCAATTGTCGAAAAAATTGTCGAGCCCGACCATTGTTCGATTGCCTAGAAGCTACAAAATTGTTTGGAACTACTTGAATAAGGCCGATCATGCCACAGAAATTAACGTTGAATTAAAGCCCGGTGGATCGAATGGCTGCTGAATCTCAACGAAATAGACCCATTTCTGGTGCGTATGGTGACTGGTTATGAAAAGTGGTTCACTTACGACAACTCTTAGCGGAAATGGTCGGATCACGATGAGCCGACGCATACGGTTGCCAGACAGCCTTGACGGCCAGGAATCATCTACTATACTGTATATTGGGCTTGGCAGGGGATCACCTACTATAAGCTGTTCCCTACGGCAAAACTCCTAATTCTGGCCTGTATCACAACAAACTGAGGAAAGCAATCGCCCAGAAGAGGCCACATTTGGCCAATAGAACAGGAATTGTGTTCTATGAGTACAACACATTGATAGCGGCTTACGATATTTCTGGAAGTGAAAGAGCTGACATGTTCGCCAGACAAGGAACGACGCAACGAACAAACAGCCATTAAACTAGAGCTAATGAATCAAGCTATGGTTGAGATGAACCTTAGATATACCCCAGGGCATACCTCCCTAGTCACCATGCAAATCTGTTTCGAATGTCTTCTGCAGGAGCTGTGAAGACGAAAAGGAGGTTGTGTCCATTCAACACCTGCTCTTCACCTGTTCGGCCCTCTGTCATAGTAGAAAACGATACCTAGTATCCTACTTCCTTGCGACCTGACTGACGTTCAGCAGATAAGGATAACTGATCTTAATATTGTAAGAAGCGCAAAATAGAAACAGGTCATTGAACAAAACGGCGCACATTCAAGTTTAGAGTGGATTTCGGGGTGGGACAAGGTCGATCCCTAATGGGAATATTGTGATATCCCCCACCTATTATGCTTTTTGTTGACTGGGCAGTGTCCAATAAGGAACCATGTGACTGTACGAATCTGACTCATAGAAAGCATAAGGAGTTATTTCGTTCTTATGAGGGAAGAAGTTGGAAGGAACGACTTGGCTTGTCTGCTACCTTCCGTTTGTGACCAGAAGTTTTTTTTTTTTTTTTTTCTTAGAGACTCGCACAGGTTCAAGAGTTTTTATATTTTCTTATGATGAGTTGACACACACAACCTGAACGGAGTGCAGTGGTTGGGGTCGGTGATGTTCGTTCACTACTCTCAGGGGTGGTTGTCCTAGACCTACATAGGACGAGAGCCGACCAAATTCTGCGTTGGTTATAGTCCGTAGTAATTCGTTCAAGCACTTTTAGTATTGCCTACGCAGAGGATGAATTTCGGTTGACCATATACTGTGAGTGTTATGCCTGCAGCAGTACGTCTGGTCACTTTCCATTCACAACTGCGTTGCATACTTTTTGTCCGTATAGGAATTACTTTTTCTTGGCTATGAAGCGAATTTGAACCATAAACCTTCCGCTCGGCGGTCGATGATGTTAACCACTGCACCACGGCCACCCCCAAAGAAGTGATCGGTCGTATCCCTTAACCATCTGAGCAGCATTCGGTGGTGCTAATGGGTATGCCGCGGAAGGGCCGTGGCATCATGAACGGTGATGTGGAGCCTTTTCTTGCTAATAGGTCTGCTTTTCCGTTACCGCTGTGCCCAGGTATCCAAATCAAGTGAACTCTGTTTATCCTGGCCAGCTAGTTGTAGGTAGTCCTATACCGGTTTAGAGGTGATTTTGTAGCTCTTTAGGGACAGAAGTGCAGCCTTACTGCCAGAGAGAATAATAATGTTTTCGTTTGATATGTTTCTGTTAATATTTTCTCTGAGGCTGAGTTCGATTGCAAATATCTCTGCTTGAAAAACGGAGTTATGCCTGTCCATGCTGTAATGGATGTGTTTTCCGATATTAGCTCCGTATACTCCAGCCCCAACGCCTTCGTTCGTTTTGGAGCCGTCTGTGTACCACACGTAAGATTGACGATTGAAAGAGTGTCTATCCTGTTCGCAGGTATATCGAGAGGCAATTGTGACCTTATAGTATTGCCTAGAATTATATCTGGGGAGACAACTGTCTATGTCAGATATCTAAAGGATTCCATGCCTGTGAGAGCGCCGTAGCGCAGTGAGTAGTGTGTTGGCATCTGACGCGGATGACACGGGATCGAATCCCGACAGCAGCCATGTAATCGAACTTGTTTTTCACGGTGCTTCTCCTCAGCGGAGTACTGACAAAATCCCTTGTAGTATAGTTGTCAAGAAAAGCTTCTCAAATTTCGCCTTTCGGAACCGGCAATAAACTGTAGGTCCCTTTCAACTATGGGAAAATAAAATCACACACAACATGGGTGATTGAGGGAAGCTCGGCTTTGGTCCTTCATGGACTGTAACGCCAAATTACGTACATACATGCAGATACAAGCTAGTCTTTGCAGTTTGTTGAGCTTGGCTTGTACTGATATTTGCTTTGTTTTGTGCTACCAGGCGAGCGCAGCGTATATGAGAATTGGTCTGGTAATGGTTGTATAAAGTGAGACTTTTGCTGGTCCATAGAGAGATCCTGGCTTTCTCAATGGTCTTTGTAATGTGAGAGTTCCAAGCGAGCTTTCCGTCTAGAGTTACCCCTAGGTATTTGACTTCTTTTAAGAACTGTATTGCTTTACCAAAGAGGGTAGGTTTGGTGAGTTTACGCCTGTCCCTTTTTTTGGTTAAGAGCCCTTTGGAGGAGTTCCGAGATTTTGTCTTCGAATTTGCCTCTGATTAGAATCACTATGTCGTCGACATAGCCTTGGACATAGACGCCATTGTTGCTGAGTATGCTAACCAGTTCATTGACAATCATGGACCATAGAAGGGGTGAGATAACCCCGCCTTGACGGAAGCCTTTCGCAGCTTTTACACTGATTTTATCATTGCCTAGTGAAGTGTTTATTTTTCTATTACCAAGCATATGTTGGATCCAGTTGCATGTGGTGTTGTCTACCCCTGTGCTAAGAATGCAGCGTTGTATTTGGGCGTAGTCGGTGTTGTCGAAGCCGACCTCGATGTCAAAAAAGCAACCTATACGCGATTTCTTTGTCACTCAGGGACTTATTGCTCCGGGCTGTTAGCTCCTGAAGAGCATGCATCGTTGATTTCCCCGGCTAGTAGGCATATTGACTACTATAGAGTGCTGATCTTTTCAGAGCACTGTCCCATAAATGCCTATCCAGTATTTTTTCCCTAGTTTTTAGGAAGAAAGAGGTAAGGCTTATCGGTCGGTAAAATTTGGGCAGGTCCGTAGGTCTACGGCCTGCTTTGGGAATTAATTTTACAATCCTCAATGAAGATACAATCCTCACCAGGAGATTTAAGATGGTAAAAGTAGTTAATGTCCTATTTTATACTTCCCTCGTGAAATACTGCTCGTGTTCTCTTCCAGTCCTCCCTGTTGGGCCCGGTTACCCTGATCTACGGAGTTGAATTGAAGAGAGTGGAGGGAATGATGCCGAAGTCTGGGAAGTGCGTACTGGTTAAAATTTCTGGAATGTTTCTGGACTGTTTTCCACATCGGTGCCATCTGCTTTTTTCAACAGTCCAATTCAATTAGTGTGTTCCTTGGCGAGGAATCTGTGGACACGAGCGCTGCTCTGAATGTCTGAGAGAATAGTCGTTCTTTGTTGAACTTTTTCATGGCTATTTTGCAAAGATACATCTGAGTTTCCACATTTGAATTTATTGGCCTAATAACTCACTGAGAGGGCGCCGTGGCGCAGTGGTTAGTGTGTTGGACTCTGGCGCACGATGAGCGAGTTCGGATCCCGATAACACCAACCCCATCGAATGTTTATTTCGCGACGTTTCTCCTCGGCAGGGTACTGGCGAAACCCCCCGTAGTAAATTTGCCATGAAAAAGCTTCTCGACTCACGCCGTTCGGAATCGGCATTAAACTGTAGGTCCCTTTCACCTCTGCGAAAAATAAATCACACACCACATGGGTGATTGAGAGAAGCTTGACTCTTGTCCTTCATGGGCTGTAACGCCACCAAAGAAGAAGAATAACTCACTGGGACGTTTATCATCTTTACACATACCCCGAATTCGAATGACCAAATTCACATTAGAGGGGGGAGGGAGCGAGCAAACTGAGCAAAGAAGTTGATCGCGTTTAACATGGCAAACGCCAGCTTCGATCTCTGTCCCTGCTCAATCCAAGTGGACACATAGCCTCCGCGTGGCCCCCTCTGGATAGCTACCCAGGCACCCGCCAGGTAGTGAGTCAATGTGTGCAGCGACCCAACCCCTTATTCCTGGGGAAAGAGGAATCTGGCCCTCCAGGTTGGGAATTGTGCTTAAGGGTAACATCCCCATCACGTAGAAACCTACTTGTTCAAAAGCAACCACAAGCCTCGGATACGGACGGATATAAAGCTGACGACCCCTGCAAACGATGAACGGGCTTCAGAGTCTGCATCTGGAATGTGAGGTCCCTTAACAGACCGGGTGCAGGCGATCAATTGGAGCAAACCCTTAACTGCTATAAAGCAGATATAACCGCACTCCAAGAAGTTCTACTACGGGAACTGCTACAAGGAGAACAAACAGCGCCTATTCGAGGAAGACTCCGACAAAAAGTCTTAAGCTTCCGAGACAAGCGAACGCGTCATAACAATCCGCATCAAAGCTAAATTTGGAACCATTAGTTTAATATGCCCTCACGCCCCAACGGAAGAAAAGGACGATCGAATCAAGGAAGTATTCTACGATCTCCTAGACAGAACCTAAACCCAATGTCCCAGCTACGACACAAAAATAGTTTAAGAAGATTTTAATGCAAAACTGGGCAAAGAAGACATATTTGAGTCGATCCTACGAAAGCATAGCCTCCATAACACCACATCCGACAACGGACTAAGGCTAATCCATTTCCTAGCGGGGCGTAACCTGCTTGTAGCAAGCACGCGATTCCCCCATCCCAACATCCACAAAGGTACCTGGCGGTCTTTTAATCAATCGACCACCAACCAGATTGATCACATTGCGATCGACGCCAGACACTCCTCCAGTATTCTCGACGTACGAACCTTCCGAGGGGCCAAGGTACGCATGAGGATATCAAGAATGCTTAGGAGTCGAGTGGAACTACGTAAGTTTGACGTCGGAAAGCTACAATCGCAAGAGACTGCTAGGATCTTTGCCGACCGTGTCTCCTCCAAGCTCCCTCAAAATCCGCCCACAGCAGCACAAACAATAGAGCAGGAATGGACCACATTGCCAGAGCGCGGTCAGAGACACTGCCTCAGAGTTGCTGGGCTTCAAACCGCCACCACCCAGAAACCCCTGGTACGATGAACAATACGAACAAGCCAATGAGGCAAAACAAGAGGCATATGAATGAAGCCATGCTGCAACGACGGACGAGAGTTGCTCGCGATATCTATGAGCAGAAGAGAAAAGGGGAACACCCGCTTTTCAGAAAAAAGAAGAGAGAGCACGGAAAGCGTGAGATCGAGAAGATGGAAAACTGCTTCCGCAGGAATGACGCCCGTAAGTTTTATAATAAGGTAAAACGAACATGCCATGGCTACAAGGCCAGAGCGGCGGCCTGCAGGGATGGAAATGGAGAACTGTTAGTTGACGGCGACGATAGACAAGATACCGCTGTCAGGCAGAATGAGCCATTCGTAATGGACGACGATGTAGGAGAATTCCATCCATCAACCTAGACGAAATCAAAACAGCGATATCAAGAGACTTAAGTCTAATAAAGCCGCGGGCGCAGACGGCCTGTCTGCTGAGCTTCTTAAGGCGGCTGGATATGAGCTATTAAGGTGCCTATACCATCTCATTTGCAAGATATGGTCGGAGGAAAGCATGCCCGACGAAAGGAATCCCAGCATCGTTTGTCGGGTCCATAGGAAAGGAGACCCATATAACTGCGCCAACTATAGGGGAATAAGTCTCCTTAACATCGCATAAGAGATCTTCTCTGCCGTATTGTGTGAACGCCTGAAACCCTTTGTGGATAACCTGATCGGCTCTTATTAGTGTGGTTTCAGGCAAGGTAAATCCACGATAGACCAAATATTTACGCTACGGCAGATCTTGAAGAAGATCACCACCTCTTCGTCGATTTCAAGGCTGCATATGACAGCGTGTATAGAGATGAGCTATACAAAGCCATGTCTAGTTTTAACATCCCTACCAAACTCGTCCGACTGTGCAGGATGACAATGGAGAATTCTCGCTGCTCCATTACGGTCGGTAATGAGCAAACCGAGACCTTTGATGTTAAAAAAGGATTTAGGCAAGGTGACGCGCTGTCATGCAACTTTTTTCACATCGTGCTTTAAAAGATCGTGCAAGAGTCACTGGCCAACACAAGAGGTACGATTTATTTCAAATCTACGCAATTGATTGCGTACGCTGACGACATTGACGTGATTGGACGGACACAGCGAGACGTCAATGAGGCCTTTGTAAGCATTGAGGTAGAAGCGGCTAAAGTTAATGAGGGTAAAACCAAATATCTGCTTTCATCAAAAAGAGACGGACAACACCGACGTATTGGCCAGAACGTCACCATGGGCGGATATGACTTTGAAGTGGTCAAGGAATTCGTCTACCTTGGCTCACTGATGACCGCCGACAACAACACCAGCGCTGAGATAAAACGCAGAATCACTCTTGCCAACCGCTGTTTCTTTGGGCTCAAGAGGCAATTGAGAAAACCAAGGTGACACTATATAAGACCTTGATCATCCCAGTCCTCCTTTGCGGCGCAGAGGCTTGGACCTTAACAAAAGCGGATGAAGATGCCCTTGGTCGTTTCGAGAGGAAAATTCTGCGCACTATCTACGGTCCCGTTTGTTCAAACGGTGTATGGAGGAGAAGATACAACGAAGAATTATACGGGTTGTACAGCAACATCGGCCTGGTACGACGTCTACGGATACAGCGTCTAAGGTGGCTAGGCCATGTAGAGCGCATGGAAAATACAGCTCCGAAGGCGCGGCAGAGGACGGCCGCATCAACGGTGGCGCACGCAGGTGGAAGGGGACCTTAACCAACTAGGCGCTGGAAACAGCTGGCCAAGGACCGTGCCAGCAGGAGACGCTTGTTGGTTGAGGCCCAGGTTCACCACGGACTGTAGCGCCACCAAAGTAAGTAAGTAAATCCACATTATAATGCCTTAGCAAGTGATATGAAAAAGAATTGGGTTAATTCCATGCTACCACAGCTCATCGTGGATAGGTCTATAGAATCCTTGAATTTTACCACCTTGATATAGGAGTTCTGCCTCCTTCTATTGTCATTCGTTAAAGACACTTACCAACCTACTAAATGATAAATTTCGCTTGAAAACCAACATTCTTTAGTAATAACCAAAGAAATCCTAAAATGATTGTATCGCCAAAATATGTAAATCCGCAACACAAAGATGTGACAAGGCAAAAGGAATAACCGCGACAGATAATCGCATCCTAACGCCATGTAATTATGGTCATAATCGTCTATAGGCGGCTAAGATATCCCCTAACGAGTCAAAGGAATGTCCTTGTTATGCTAATTTTATTTACCATAAGAAAGATAAGTACAAGCGAAGGATTCGGATCCATAAGACGCAACAAATTGTCATTGAATGTGGTATACAAAAGGAAAAATCTGATAGGGAGCAACTGAAATAAATATCTAGGAAAGGGCAGTACCTGTCTGTCTAAAAAGGACATACTGTGCTCATGAAAAAAAATGTCTTAACTCCCCACGAAAGCATTCGCTTTTGAATTACAATGCTAATTAGCAGCTCTCCCATAAAGCCATCACCATCGAATAGACAAAAAGAAAACAACAACTCAACTGGCTATCTATTTCACCTGCAACAAAACAATTCCAACAGGACACTAACTATGCCCGCAGGCTTCCTTTATGTTTTATGTCAACAGATGTCCACTTGTGGACAATAGACACATCCTAATGGTCAGTGCTTCATCCAATGGTGCTCTAACCATTTGAGCCATCCAAACAAGTAAACTTTTGGCGATTTCGTATCTCGTATCTCTAGTTCTTTTCCTTATTTTTTTTTTTCGAGGGATACATTTTTCAACTCGCCACTCGGCATGCATGTAAAAGATATCCGCTCGTTATCACAGTATCTTGTCATCACAAGTTCTTTTTTTTCCATGAACACATTCGTATCCAAAGTTGAGTTCCTTCTTTTTTCTGGTTTCGGTTTTGTTTTGGTTCCGTGCAAGTCTTCATTCTCGCTCATCTGGATGTGATGATAAAGAGGAAGAAGACTGCTACACCATAGAAGCTGGGCATAAAAAATGGAGTGGACTTCAGTATCCGATTGCGGATTAAACACACTTCTGACTTCTGGAACATGACAGCGGAACGAATGCTGTTTGAATGCTTTTTTATTCTTCTTCAGTTTAGATCCATACTTCATTGTTTCGTTGTTTGTATCGGGGAGGAGTGATCAAATTCATCTAGTGCTGTTGTGGAATTTTATTAAATTTTAAAAATACTGCAACCGCATCACCTTTCTATGATGTCCCTTTAGCCCTATAATCCTACTGTTATTTACGAGTCTTGCACACACGCTCCTCCAACGAAGCCTGGGATATGGGGCATGTATCCATCTATAGATTTCGTGGCTCATTGTTATGCTTACTCAACGAGACGATAAGTGCCATAAAAATAATTCAAAATAAATTGCTTTACATAAAAATTGGCTTCGTCTTGCGTTTTCTTTCTTTTTCGTTCGCCTCCCAAATAGATACAATGTAGTACTTGTATCTAGGAGCGAATACGCTGGGTGGAATGGTTGAGTGAAGGTGAATGATGACGATGCAAAGTATTTGCTCCGTCATTGTTGGTGCGATAATTTACGGCAGTAGCAAATAATTTGGTAATAATAATGCGCGTCATGACTTTGCTGCAGAGAATATTTTTTTTTAAAGACAGCTTTATGGCCTTATCGTATGAAGATGGAAATAAAGATGCTTTCTTTAATTTCTACTGGAACTAACCCATGTTGCATCAAACTTTTAGGTAAGAAAAGGTAATCTAATCAGTCGTGTCTAATGAGCGTTCAAAAAGTAAGAGCCAATCGGAGATGCAGGGCATACAACGAATATTATCATTAGTTGTTCATTGATTGGATGTGGAGAAAGCTGCGACAGCGGCACAGTTGGCTAAAAGTGACTTGACATGGCTCATACAAGCCCATTTCAAGCGGCTCAATGGTCTAGGGGTATGATTCTCGCTTTGGGTGCGAGAGGTCCCGGGTTCAAATCCCGGTTGAGCCCGCGTACAACTTTTTTCCATCTGTATCTTTTGTAATGATAGGTAAGTAATATAATAATAAGTAATGATATAAGTAAAAGTGAGATAGTGAATGAGTGTATGTACACGTCTACGTTTTTGCGTCAAGTTGGATTTTGGTACGTGGCATTTGAGTTGTCGACGTGGCTTAGAACGTGAACCGCTGGTTTCTAAGTCGGATGGTGCCCAGTTCAATTCACGCTGGGAGTTTGCGTATTTATTGAGGCGCAGGTTTGAAAGCTTTATATCTAAAGTAAAATATTGAACGACGGCGAATAGATCATTAATGTGGCAGCATTGAGAGAAACGAAATAAAAAAAAATTAGAGGGATGAGGCGAAACATTGGAAAGACTTGGCCCCATTGGATACACTTTCCAGGAGTAGTCACTATGAACGAAAGTGGCCTGAGTGGCGACAGTTTGAAAATCAATGCCACCCTACCTTCTCTCAATGAATTGTGACGGTCAAACGCTTCATTCTATAATGTGCATCGCCCCAGAGAAATGGCAGCAGAAACTCCGTTATAGTCCTTTAAGGGTTTATATACATACGTTACTAGAGATGATGAATATATGTATTTTACTTCTTTCAACTGATTAGAAAATATTCTGTTTTTCGAAGCTCCAAACAGGAGCAATTCGGGCCATTCATCGTGAATTGACACAATGTAAGTTGAGGTAGCTACCCGAATTTGCACGTCAGGGTACAATTAGCGGGCTATTCTGGCAGCGTGAGTTCCAATAGGCCAATGGCCCGTACTGACTGACACGACACCAACTATATTGGGACGGTGTCTACTGAGAAGGTCGTTTGTTTTCATTTTTTAATTGGGGGGCCAGGTTGTTCTTGATATCCTGTATCTAGATGATTTTACCCACCAAAGATTAGCTATATTGAAAAAGTGTTGCAGGATGTTACCTTTGAGAAGATTCAACGAGAGGCCCATAGTTTTAGTAGGAGTTTCCGATGGCCCTGAGCTTGGCTAACTCATCAACCCTCTCATTCATCTATGCTACTGTGTCCTGGTACCCAAGGGAGGTGATCTCAATCTATCCCCCAGCTTGTTTAATTTCTGTCCAGCGGCTTGTCTGTCGCGGGCTACACTTAGTATTTTACACGCTTCCCGGATCGCTACCCCCCACTTCAGCTTAAAAGATGCTCGAGTGATCGGGGAGACGAAATGAGTTTAAGATATTCAGTTGTGCCGAATATACTCCCGATGCTACACCGTGCTCCAGCTTGGAGCCATCAGTAAAAATCATAAGTTGGAATTTTGCGACTGGGTTGCATGCTTTCCATTCTTCTCTGGAAGGAAAGTGAGAGTGCACTACACTATTGAAGTCAAGGGAAGGTGGGATTTAGTCCGTAGGAAGCGAGGTCATATTCGTCGTTTTCAGAAGTGACAAAACTCAGCACTGGCTAAACAGCCTGGGCCGCTTGCGCTATTTTGGTATTGGTGGTAAATAATAGTAGCTTAATTTTCATTGAGTTTCTGCTTGGGCCAAAGGCCGCTGTGTGATTTCAGTATTCATAGAAGGAAAAATTCCCGATTACCACATCACCACATCGCTACCACTTTTAATCCCTTGCTGTCCAGCTCAACCAGGATACCGTTAATACCGTTTAAACAGCTATAAAGAGGTAACATAACTCCACCTTGGGGAGTACCACTATTATCGGGTTTTGTAAAAAGTGATTTGACGTAAGGTACGAAAAGCTTTTAAAGGTCTTGGAGCGATTCCTAGGATGACGAGAGCTTCGTCATCTATCCTTTCGTAAAATGCCCGAACTTTTAGAGGAGCTTCCTTAGAGCTACAAGTTCCTAATTGTGTTTGAAGGGAAGAACTGTTTCAAAGCATTTTATCCATGGAGGTTTCGAATTATTGTAGAGTGTTCCCCTGGGAACTATTCATTCGAATTGTTAAGAAGGTTTGAAATGAGCGATAAGAAAGGCAAAACTTAGCTTTGAATAACTAAGTACGGTCATGGTAGAAACTCGGCAGATTGTTAATAGTCGCGCCCTAACATCAATGTCCATGGATTCCCTTAATTTAACGCCTTTTTTACTATCGGGTTTCTTCCTTGGACTCAGAAGTGGATCAATTGAATTAGCACCCGCCGAAGTCAAGGAAAGAATTATACGCTTGAAAGTTACAAATGTCCTACACTCACAAACTTCGAAGGCAATGGCAACGCGTCTCTGATTGTAAGATCCAATTGGCTCAGGACATGAAGAAAAAGACCATAGGCAACGCTATGTGTTCGCTGATCAACTTCTTAGGCAGTTGGCGGTGGACTACGAATTTAGAAAAAAAAAACTGTTATTAGATTGGCTGTTACTAGCCAAATCCATTATTTCGTGACAACGTCTATTATACGATTTTATGAATGAGGTATAAATATTATATATTCAACAATTACATATAATTTTTTTATTGATTTCAATGTTTTATTTTCATATTACAGTATTATACATGTATTTAATTGAATAAGACAATTTTATACTCAAACGTTTAAGTGTTCTTTATTTCTAATATTCTGTCAACAATAGATCTATAATATGATTTTATTTGATTTAATTCCACCAAACGACGCCGAATTTTTTTTATCTGACATGTTGATCACTTTCGCGCGAGCTCACTACTACACATTCGCTAGGCCACGCCTACTCACACGGTTAGTCTACATTTTTCTGCGTTTTTTGCGTTTCGGCATCCAATATTTCAGCGCTAACCGATTTAATAGACGTTGTCACGTCAAAAAAAACCGTATTCAACGACATCCTATTTTGGTGATGAGAATATAAACGATGTAGCGTGCCACACAGCTGATGTCACAATAAACTTTCTGCACGAACGATTTAAAGACGTGGTTATCTCATACGAAAGCGACGTGAATTGGCCACCGCTAGATTTTTCTTGTAGATTTGCCTTAAGCCGCTAGTAAGCTTCAAACGACCAGCATAACCCAAGTGGTGTTTTAGTAGATCTCCTAAACGTCGTTAATACTTACTACATCACCACGTATTCGAGACTTAAACCTTTTTTTGTTTCTTGTATAAAAAATGACAAATACAAAACCAACAATATAGGGAACAGAATCTAACTAACTGTTAAACATTTTTCAGAGATTGGAGATGCGGGCCATCGATCCCCGTGCCATTGAGCGCTCTACCATCTGAGTTACATTCCCATATGTCTGTTGTTATCAGCATATAAAACCTGAATTGTATCTGGATGCATTACCACTCGCTTGATTAGGTGTGGCGCGAGATATGACTGTGGCGTAATTGGCCAACAAGAGAATGTGGTTGCGCTGCGATTTGGACTGGCTCTTATAAGCCTATCTCAAGCGGCTCAATGGTCTAGGGGTATGATTCTCGCTTTGGGTGCGAGAGGTCCCGGGTTCAAATCCCAGTTGAGCCCGTGCTACAACCTTTTTACCCGACTTCTGGTGATTCTGACCAAATTTTATGAACAACGTAAAATGCCTGTTTTTTAATGTTTATTTATGTTTCCTATAATATAGCTTAAGTGGTGTTAAATTAATTGAAAAATCGCTTCTGCTGTAAAACACTCCGAACAGAGTTTTAAAATGATTTTACGAATGTGTCGTAAAGGGAAGCCGCAAAGATAAACGAAATAAAATATTTAGATTGAAAACTGAAGTTCTTAACAAGTGCGAGCAGCGCAGTCAAGAACAATGGGAAGACAAAGCACACTTAAAATGTCTCTGCAATTAGATACAATATTGTGTGAAACTTGAGTGTCAGTTCCTTGCAATACGTGCATCAAAATGCGCTATGAGAGAAAGCCGACTGGTGCGGCCTTTACTTCGTTCGGATCTTTAACTAGAGTTCTTTCTCGACGAACGCCGCAACTGATATTATTGCAAATATAATCCGAACCGGCATGGCAAATTTTATTCCTAGTAGGATAGCATAAGGCCAGGAGGCTATTAGGCTAATGGAGCAAAGTTTCTGGCCTATAAGGCAAACAGTTCTGAGGAAAACCGAAAAAATGTATACTGCAACAAAAGTAGCAAAAATGTCTGGTCGTTTGTAAAAAACTTTCTGGTCGTTTGTAAAAAATATATAAAAACTCAACTACGTCGTCTATACGACCGCTCATCCACAATGATATTCCAACTGTCGCCCCCTTAGACAAAGCAGCAAGTTCTCAGCTCCCAGCTTGCATTATGTCTCCGCCTGTACTAGAGTGCTTCAATTCCACCATGGGAATAATCAACTTCCGCACTCCATACTGGGTATGCGTGTTGCTCACAATCTTAATTGTCGCCACGATTGCTGCTAAATGCCTAGTCTTCTTATACAGATGCAAGAAATATTTATCACCCTTAGATCTGGCTTCAATCTATAAGGAGTTCATTCGCCCTAAAATAAAGTGTAACGCTCATTGCACCACTAGATAGAACACAAGATTGCGCGATAGAACTGATAGGTGACTCCAGCATTACTAAAACATTAGACTCGCTGGAACATCGCAGGAATGTTTCTTGCCTTTCCCTGTTTTATCGTTACTTTCACAAAAAAATGCTCGGATGAAATAGCCAGCATTCCGCCCCTTCAACATTTCTCGCGCAACACACGTCTCTCTAGAAATGCTCACCAATATAATCTGACGCCCGCTTTCGAATATACCGTCAAATATAGAGAATGTTTCTTTAACTGAACCACACGAATCTGCAAAGCCAGTGGTTCAGTACCACAGGAAAGATCCTAGAACGTATCATATATAGCAGACTAATCACCATGGCGGAGGAAAGAGGAGCTTTGTCTGACCGCCAATATGGTTTCAGGAAATCGCGCTCTACCGTCGATGCTATGAAAGAGGTAGAAGACACAGCAGCTGAAGCCATACGGAGAAAAAGCTAACGAGGAGGTATGTATAAGGAAATACTGTAACACTGGACGAAAGCTGTTCTTGTATTAGGAAGCAGCTGACCAGAATGGACGCACCACATTACCTTGTGAAGATAATCCTTAGCTACTTCACAAACAGGAAGCTGAGGTGTCAGGCGGACGTTGGCCTTAAGGATTACAATGTTTCTGCGGGAATCCCTCAGGACTCAGTACTCGGACCTCTACTGTGAAACATAATGTATGATGGAATTTCGCGATTAAGGTTGCCACAGGAAGTTAAGATAAGCGGTTTCGCTGACGTCATCGCCGTAATTACCGTAACGAAATACTTTCAAGAGATAGAGTCTGCAACAAATGAAGTGGTCGTCAGGATCAAAAATTGGCAAGAGTCTACCGATTTGGATCTAGCCGACTACAAGAGCGAAAGACCGTGGAATACGCAAACTTCCGGATTGGAAGCCAGTCAATCAAGTCTAAAGAGGCCTTAAAATACTTGGAGGTAATGCTCGACAACCGAATTAATTTTATCACAAATGCAGTCCTCGCTTTCCAGAATGCTGCCGGAAATCGGTGGACCAGGATACGCGAGAAGGATTATACGCTGCGTTGATCTAGGCGGGTGCCCTTACAACGAAAAAAACAAGAAGAAAGCTCTCGTCTTCTATCAAAATGAAGAAATGCTTCCGGAGGCACAAAGCCGTCAAGACCACTTTTTCATGATACATGGAGTTGGGGTAGTAAGCCCCAGAGATCAAGTTCTTGACCGAAGTCATTGCCCTCGCAAGGTGATCTCGAATCAGTTTTCTCAGATAATTGTCTATTCGCACATTCCTCGCCCCATCGTATAGGACCTCGTTGTTATAGAACTTTGTGTGCTCGGATTCTGGTGTTCTGTGCAATGCGAGACAAGTCCTTAGACATTGTCTCTCAAACACTTGAATCCCTTCCGTCAAGCTGGCACTCACATTGAACCAAACGGGACATCCATACGCAGTCATGGGCCTGGTTAAGACCACGTGGTAGATTACTTTCACTCTGGAATCAAGTCGGCTGCTATGGAACAGCTATCTCGTCGGAGCGAAGGCGCACCGAGCCCTTGCCAGAGCAGCACCCACATTTTTATCAAAATATAGATACTGATCCAGCCAGATCCCAGGGTATGTGACAACACTTCTATTTGCCGGTTCGGTTCAAGAATAAAGAACCTTCGCCAGTGCTTTCTAGTGTCCCTAGAGACCCTAGATAGCGGTGTTCTGAATAATATATTCTCTGATTTCTGGAAGTTAATTTTCAACTTCCAGTCATCACAGAACTGCTGAATTTTATCGAAGTCACGTTGCAATAACACAGCAATGACGTCGATCGGCGAGTTCACTGTGCCTTGTTGCAGACCATTTTTAATGTCAAATGTTTGAGTAGAAGTCACGTTGGACATTTTCACAACGAACTGTCTACCATTCATCATGTCATAGATCATATATAGCAATGGTTAACTTATTCCCAACTGTTTGAGCTTGTAGTAGAGTCCTTCTACCCACACGGTGTCGAAGGCTTTTTCCAAGTCAACCAGTCAGGCACCCGTACATTGGTTCTTGCATTTATTCCATTTGATATCCGAGACGAGTTTCGACGCGGCATGTATGGTGCATGCCCCGCCCTGAAACCGAATTGGTTATCCGGAATTATGTTTTTATCCTCAGCCCATTTCGACAGAGCTCTGTGGATCACCTTCTCGAAGACCTTGCTGATCCTCGGAAGGAGACTTACCGACCGGAGATTTGCCGGGTTAGAGGAAACTTTGGCCCTCTTAGGGATTGGTTGGACCACCGCCGTTTTCCAATGCATCCGATAATATGCATTATTCAGTGCATGGTTAAAGAGGATGGTGTACCTCTCTTTAGCCACTAGTGGGAGGTGCCTGAGCATATCATTGAATATACCATCATTCCCTGCAGACTTTTTCTTTCTGAGTGCCATGAAGATCAACTGGAGATCCTCCGTCGAAATGAACAGTGTATTAGCACCTTCATTGGCGATGGCATTGTTTGCCGTAAAGTCGCCATTGAACCTGGTGAAACCATGGTTCTCTATTCGCCAATGTTCGATATCATTTCGAAGTTAGAAGTGGTGAAGCAGGGCTCTATTTTCCAGGTCATGGTTCGGGCGAATGCTTTCATTCACCTTGTACACTACCTGGTAGACAGCCCCCACTGTCGCCACTTTCTTCTGAGGATCATCAATCACAAAGAAGTCGTCATCTAGGACGGCGCTCTCTGGATCGATGTTGACTGTGCGTAATAAACGTTCGATACCTGACGTGCTCGGAAGCTATAGATTCTGAATGTCATTTTGATCTTTTCTCCCAAATATATTATTTATCTGCGGGAACATATTCGCGCGAATTTTTTGGATATTTTATAATTTTCTTTGATTAGCTGTCGGAGGTTTTTAATCAGTGACTTCAGGGTCCTGACCTCCGGGTTTTGTCTGTCGGTAAGCCGCCTGTACAAGAGTCTTGACCGGAATCTACTTTTCTGTCTGTGAAGGGCGTCTATGGTTGCGTCTCGGTACACGTCCGTGGTATCGTAATGCCGTTGGCGTTGTATCGGTCTATCCATCGTTTGTTTAATTATTTCGTCCATTTGTTTTAGGTGCCTGTCAATTTCGCCTTTTGATAGGTTCCTACTATTCGGTGGGGATGAGGCACTCTCGTCAGGCAGTTGGCAAAGCGTGGCCAACCTGCCCTACTATAATCGTAGGGGTAGGTGTGGACATACTCTACAATTTCTGCGAATTCGTCCGGTATTTTAATTACGGCACTAAGTCCGCAATGTGCACTGTCGTAGTCGACAGTCCGTAGACAATTTGTAGACCATTCGTTCGTGTTAGCCAGTGTCAGTCACGAGTCAAGCAGCATAAGATCCAGATGGGAGCCGCTTCTAAGAAACGACGGACTATCCGTTGCGAGTAATTTGATTTTGTGCTCAATGTTGCGCAGATCCCACCACTGGCTTAGTAGGCTCCCTCTTGTGTTGAGTACATTATTTCCCCAAATAATAGTTCTCCGCCGAGTCCAAGCGCAGAAAACGAAAGTGTGTATCGAGCTCTGTAATAGAGATGTTGGGCCGAGATGCTTCGGGTACATAGGCCGACACTATGTACATCTTCCTTCCGTTCCGAAGGGGGATACACGCAATAGAAGCCTCCAGCAACCGGAACAGCTTACCTCACCATTATATACGTCCTTGTGTTTTATATTTTTACGGATAAAGATCGCGACATCTGCGCCTTGAATGGCGTTGGCTCGGTCTCTTCTGATAATATTGTAAGAATTATGCCGAGTGCTGTGCCTCTGGTGTAGCTTAGTTTCGCTAGCCAGAAACACATCAGGGTTTTCGTTCTGCAACAGGTTAAGAATATCAGTTCTTCGCTCGATCCTGATCAGTGAATTTACATTCACAGACAGGACCTTTAAGGGACTCTCTATCAGCGTACCCATTACGACTGTAGAGGCGCTAGGCCCGGCAAAAGCGAGTAAATCTAGTCCATCCGATTCGCCTACCTTTGGATCTGTTGTTGGAGTTCGCCGATGTGCCCTTGGATAGAGAGGAGGATCGAGATCATGTCCACCTCAGCCTCCGGTGCCTTAGAAGCGGGTACCGGAACTTTGGGAACAGCCTTGGGCACCGTCTTTCCCTGACCTGACACCATTTGGGCGTAGGTCATGTGGGTGGTGATGGCTGGTGTTTGGACGGACTTCGGGGGAGGTATCCGCTCCGCTTTGTGTTTCTGGACCTGATTTGTTTGTTGAAGTTGCTGGAACCTAAGACATCCGCTATAGTTTGCAGGGTGTTCTGAGCTACATACTCAGATACCAATTGTTATCCGCATATAAAACCTAAATTGTATCTGAATGCAATACGAGTACCTATCGATCGCCTGGGTGTGGCGATAATTGGCCAAAAAGTAAAAATTACTTCGCTGCCAATTGATCTGGTTCATTTAAGCTTGGCTTAAGCGGCTCAATGGTCTAGGGGTATGATTCTCGCTTTGGGTGCGAGAGGTCCCGGGTTCAAATCCCGGTTGAGCCCGATTTTTTTGCTTCTTTAACATTGTCAGCAAAAACAACTTAATATCTGGAACCACCATACTTGCAAGTTTGAAATTAATTTGTGTCTATTTGTGTCAACTTCGATTTGCGTTTGTTTGCACAATTGGCTGGCACACATGTAGCCCAGTTATTTCCATTAATTGAGTTCATTTCTCTTACGTAATATTTGGCTTGGCGGTGAGACAATTGCTAACGCAGTCATTTTTAAATATATTTCAAAGCAAAGCACAGTACAGCAAATAAAATATGTGACGTAGATAAACTGATGGAAGAATGAAAGTAGGATAGAAGTGGCAGAGTTGTTCTTAGCCTCATTGGATTCCTTCAATCGTATAACTTAGCGCGATGTGTTCAAATCCGTCTATGTATGTTTGTGCCTATATATACCAGAATTAAATAGGTAAAAATAAATTTCACAGCGAATGTACTAGTATTAACTGAATGGATGGAAAAACGATTAAATGGGCCGACGAGTAGTACTAACTTGGACAATTCGCACACTTGAATGACCGACGTTAACTGTTTGAATTCACTCTGCGGAGTTAATCAGCCTCTCTATGGAAGCTGGATATACATATGTCGTCAAAATTTTGTCTGTAATTCGCAATGGTTTGAGTCTAAATAGGCGCCACGAATATTAAAATTGACCCCACTTATACGCTTGGTAGAAATCAACATTTTCGTTGCCTGACTCAATCAATGTTGACAATATTCTAGATAAGGTTACAGCTATCCGGAAAGCTTACGCAATATGCGGCTCTAAAATGTTCATTGCAGATGGGCAAACTCTTTATAGCTTAAAAGAAATGCTGTTTTAAACCGCATCATTCATATACCAGCCGGTTTCATCCATTGCTTTATTTATTTATTCATCCATTGATATATAATCTGTTGAATATAGCTAATTAGAAATAACATTTGCAAGAACTATAGAGGTATATCCCTGCTCAATGTCGCATAAAAGATCCTGTCTATCGTATGGTGTGAATGTCTAAAGCCATTCTGCACCGCACTAATCGGCAGCTACCAGTGCGGCTTCCGGCCCGGCAAATCGACTATAGACCGAATTTTGACACTTCGACAAATCCTGGAAAGGACCAACGGGTTTCGCCGTGCATCTCGGTTCCAGGACTTCGGAACCGTTTGAAACATGCATCGGATTTCGGCAAGGAGATGCGCTGTCATGTGACTTCTTCAACCTGGTACTGGAGCAGATAGTGCGACGGGCAGGCGTCAACAGGGAAATCACTATCTTTTACCGTCCAGCTGCTAGGGTACGCGGATGATATCGACAACATCGCGTGTTCTCGCCGTGGCATTGTGGAAGCATTCACGGCGATTGAAGAACAGGCGAAACGAGTTGGTCTTAAGGTCAATGAGGACAAGACGAAGTATATGCTGTCAAGCAAAAACCAATCCGTCGCTCACCACTTAGGACAAAATATAACGATTGACAGCTACAATTTCGAGGTAGTTAAGGAGTTTGTCTACCTCGGGTCAAACGTAAATTCCACAAATGACACCACAGTCGAGATCCGGCATAGAATCGCCCTTGGCAATCGTTGCTACTTCGGCTTGTCCAAACAACTGGGGTCAAAACTCCTCACTCGAAAGACCAAAGTCATGCTTTACAAAACGCTCATTCTGCCAGTCTTGCTATACGGAGCCGAAAGCTGGACGATAAGCAGGACAGCGGAGCTGATTTTGGGTTCTTTCGAGAGAAAAATTTTGCGCCGGATATTTGGTCCTGTCTGTGAGGAAGGTGAATGAAGAAGAAGACACAACCGCGAACTCTACGAGCTGTACAATGACTACACTGGCTCGGCCACATCGAGCGCATGGACATTAGCGCTCCAGCTAAGAGGGTCTTCGACTCCGAGCCTCCTGGTTCAAGAAGAAGAGGAAGAGCGAACCTCCGGTATAAAGACCAAGTAATCACGGATGTAAGACATCTTGGTCTTGATAACTGGAGGCAGCGTGCCCGGGACCGTCAAGGATGGAAGGCAGTTATAGCTCACGCTCAGATCCTCCATGGATCTAAGTAAGTAAGTAAGAAATAACATTTTTAAAAGGATTTAGTACAATTCTTTTAAATATACTTCTATTTATTTGAAGGTCGACTTAATGCTTAATTGAATAATAGTAAGGAACGGGTTTGTTTAGACCATGATTTGTCCTGTGACTAGGAATAAAAAAGAGAACGTTCCTATTTCTTAGGTTTCTCACAGAAATATAAAGAGGCAATTAAATCCGGAGAATCGATTCTGCCAATGAGTATATCCTTAATAAAAAGAACACTCAGAGTTTGTCTACGATATTTCTAATATTTTAAATCAATTAACGCGCATCTAGAACTATAACTAGACAGACTATCGAACCACCTTAAATTTCTTAAGCCATATCGAGTGAATCTTTTCTGAATGTTTTCAATCCTATTAAAGGAATCCTGGTAAAAAGGAGACCACATAACGCAGCAATATTCCAAAATGGGTATTACTAAGGATAGTATAAGGGTCTTTGAAGTATAAACATTTTTAAAAGTCACCGAGTTGCATTTTAAAAAGCCCAGCAAAGAATTGGCCTTAGTTACTGACCCCTCCCCACCTCTCTGCTTCCACTGTACCTATCACTCCCTCACTCCCCTAACACCAAGGCGGAACCGCATACGCCGACGGCGACCTCCAGTTTAAATAAAGCCTTCCTGCAGTGTCTCGGGCTCCGCTACAGGTGGCCGTACTTTCCTGTGTGTTCGTGGGAACCACTGAGTCCATATGACCTGAAAAAGACAATTTAGAATCAATTATAATACCATGGTTTTTGACTTCATTGACTGATAAGAGACTTTCATTACCAAGAGTGTAATTAAATGTCGTGCGTTATAATGAGCGAAAAGCACTAACAATTTTGCTCTTAGTAATATTCAGGTTCAGGTGTTTATATATACACCATTCGAAAAAATTACTTTTATCTTTTTGAAAATTCAGGCAAACATCAATTTTAGAAATAGATGAAAATAGTTTCACATCATCTGCAAACATTAAACAATTAGAGAACTGAAAACAGTCCGGAATCTCGTTGACGAAGGGATTAAAAAGGAGGGATCCCAAGTGACATGAACATCTATGAAAAGATATTGAAAACGTTCGATTATAACTATCTGTTTGATTTGACAAATAGGATTTCAACCATTCAAGAAACTTGAATCCCATTCTTTTAAGCTAATTTATTAAAAGCCCATGATGAACTTTATCAAAAACTTTCACGAAATCTGTGTCCAAGACATCAACCTGCAATCTTTCTTCTAAGGCAGGAACACTAAGTGAGTGAAAAGAGATAAATTCGGTGTTGTGGAACGACCACTATTAAATCCATACTGATGAGAACTTAAAATTCCTTTCACCGCGAAGTTGAGCCTATTGAAAACCAGTTGTTCCATTAGCTTTGGTATTGCTGAATGTTTGAGACTGGCTTGTAATTCTTAATTAAGTGCTTGAAGCCATATTTATATATAGGACTTATAGACGATATTTTCCACTCCTCCAGGAAAATTCCAGTAGCAATTGATTCAATAAAAATAGTTTTTAACGCTTTAAGAAGTAAAACAGCGTAATTAGATAATCGAAGAGATGGAACCGAATCAACACCAGCCTTAATATTTAAATCCAGCCTAGTTAAGCCATCAAGGACTTCTTGATCTGAAAAGGAAAAGAGATCGAAGTTTGTTACAGAAGTAAAAGTTGAATATAGATCTTCACTATTATGTAAACCATCTCTATTATAGTCTGATTCGAAAAATGTCACAAAAAGGTTACAAGTAGATTGACTATCATAAGAACACTAACGATCAGCTCCATAGTGTTAGGAAAAATTGAACTCTGACGTTTTGACTTTAAAAAACCCAAAACCCATTTAATATTCCTTTCAACAGTACTAATGTATTGTGAGTGAAGAAATCGATTTATAAAATCAAACTTCCTACGCAGTTATATGAAACGAGTTCTATCTTCAGGTCTGTCTGATGCTTTACTTTTCCTTGAAGCCTTGTTTTTGACATTCTCTAAATTTTTAAGTCGCTCATTAAACCAAGGGAATTTAAAGAACTTTCTCTTTTTTGCCAAAGGAACAAATTGTTGGACGCGCTCAAATAAAAGTGTTGTGAATATAGTGCACGTCTGTTCCACAGTTTTATCAAAAAGTGCTTACTCCGAATTGAAGGAGGAAAGGAAATGATTTCAAGTCCACCTTTTAAACGTTAAAACAATAAGAGCTATTTGTACTTAAAGATTGAAATTGATAAAATTGAATTATTACATCAAAAGCTTTATGATGAACTTGGTTCTTTACTAAAGAAAAGAGTGACTCTGAAATCATATATTTAAGATCTTTAAGAATTAAAAATAAAATCAAGATAATTGATTTAAATCAATCCCAACGATGAAAAAATATTAATTAATTCAATTTCCGTAGCCCGAGAGACGTTAAATGGAACATGGATTTGGTCATCATCTAGATAACGCCAATCAATGTCGCCAAAGACACATGGAAATCGATTCGACAATAAATTTCTCACTAAAGTATTGACGTCCGAGATAAGTTGAACATACGACTCTAAGCTAGATTTACAATAAAACGATATGTTGTTTGAAATATTCTCTAAGGGCACAAGAACGCATAAAAGCTCGAAATGAGAAGAAATCATTGGGAAATCCACTTATTGACTGTCAAATTAACTTCGAACTGCAATCAACACTCCCCCGCCTCGCTCCATACCGGAATCCTGAGACCGATCCATACGATACACGACATATGATGAATCGAACAGCTCAGAAAAGTAGATGTAGAGATGCTTTACTCTTTATTCTATGTATTACTTTTGAATACCATGTGATTTTTTAAGCGTTTGATTTTTAATTGTCAAAACCAAGAAAGAAAGTTGAAATATTATAAACTACTTTTTACGTGTGTTAATAAATCATTATTTGCCATTTACTTTTCCTTACTAGATATTCTATACGAGTGTCAACCACGACTCCACTCTAAGTGATCCATATGGAGAGTCCAATCCTTTGAGTATATTGGTTAGTATCTCGCTAATAAGACATGTAATGTTGCCCCTCAAAACTGCGATTGACGCCGACTTATCAGCATAGGTGAGTGATTTGACGTATCCCCATAAAAAGTAGCCTTAAGATATCGAATCGCACAATCTAACCGACCATTCACTTGTCCAAAACGAGATATATGTATATTACTCACCAAACTCATTGCTCAAATGGTCATCGTGTGTTGCGTAGTATGTACTGCGGTTTTGTTGAAACCACATGCCGATCAGGTTCAGGTCGTGTATTTTGGACACGAAAAAAAATGTTCCACATCATTCAGCGGCCGGAACATGAACTGTACCAAACAATGTGTGTCGAACCAAATACAACATATCCATTCAATGAGTTGTAGACAAAAAAGCTCCTCTAAGGCCCACTAACAAAAATTGGACCATGAGACAAGTCTTACGGCTCTAGTTCTTGCCTCACTCCAAAATTATTGGGTAAACTCTCCCAGCGAAGGGCGATGAGTGGGCAATTTATGGTCTTCATTAACACTGATCGATACAGCAGCATTATTTTCCTACGTACACGTCCTACGTATAAGGGTAGGTGGCTCGATGTCCCATATCGTAAAATTGGTGCGAATTCTGGCTAATATGGCTTGAATTGCTTATTCAGCAGATCGAACACTATCTATATGCATTTTCTGAAGTGCACACAAAACATATTAAAACGACACTGCTAAGAGAAAATGCTTGAACAGCAAAAACATCCGTCATTATTTGGCTACCTAGACAATTGCGACACCATCGCCCAAATCTATGACTTTGTCGTAGGCTTGGGGCGATAATCCTCGTTATCGTTGAAACAGCCTCCTAGCTTTATGGAACTTACTGCTGTTTTGATTCAACCGGTTTTCTTGAGTTCTAATGGGTCTTCCAATAGGGACTTCCAGCCATACTGTTAAAGCTAGGTCAGTCTGTTTTACTAACTGCCATCATGGACGGACATAGCGTTCAAATGATAAAATGGTTTTATCAAAATGGGTGTTCTTTCCGGGCAACGTTCGGCGCGCTTTGCCTATTTTACGGTCGTCATAATCGTTCTACCGAGAGGACTATTCGTAGTGTGGTGGATAAATGTAAGTCCTCTGGTTCAGTAAACGATAAGCCAACACTCGTACATCGTCGAAAAATCTGCCGAAAACATTGCCGCTAGTGTGCAGGAAAATCCGAGGCAGTCGACTTCGCGTTGCTTACAAGAACTTGGCCTTTCGCAGACCACAACTTGGCGAATTTCGCGTCGTGGCCAAGGCCTGCACCAGTACAAAATTTAACTGACTCAGGAGCTGTAGGCAAACGACATGTGTTCGCTGAATGGGCTCTGGAGCAGTTGGAAACGAACCCTAATTTTCATCGAAAAATCATCTTCATTTCTGAATGAATGGGTACGTCAACAAACAAAATGGTCGAATTTGAGACGATACCAATCCACATGAGATCGAAAAAGTCACAGTTTTGTTTGGATTTTGAGCTGGCGGCGTCATCGGTCCATATTTCTTTGAAAACGACGTTGGCTAGACCATCACCGTCAACGGCTATAAGTCGATGATTACCAACTTTTTTTGGCCTGAATTGGGTGATTTGGGCACCAATGATATGTGGTTTCAACATGACGGCGCTACATGCCACACAGCTCACGCCACATCGGGCACTCTCTACGAGCGATTCGGAGGTATGGTGTTATATCGCAGGATAGGAAACAGGAAACCTATGAGAATTTAAGATGACAGCAGGAGAAGAAAGCCAAAACGTTCGTCTTGTGGCACTTGTTATTGAATGCCTTTATTCACAATGGTGGTACTCTAATTAATGTATGTATGTATGTTGGCGTTACAGTCCATGAAGAACCAGAGACGAGCTTCTCTCAATCACCCATGTTGTGTGTGATTTAATTTTCCCATAGGTGAAAGGGACCTACAGTTTATTGCCGGTTCCGAACGGCGAATTTCGAGAAGCCTTTCATGACTATTTTACTACAGGGTGTTTTGACAGAACCCCGCTGAGGAGAAACACCGTGAAAACACGTTCTATGACATGGCTGTCTCGGGATTCGATCCCGTGTCATCGGCGTCAGAGGCCAACACACTACCCACTGCGCCACGGTGCTCTCATTAATTATTATTCATAAGATAATTCACAATACGAGTATAACAAGATAAGTTTATAAATAAAAGTAGGTAATCCATTTATAACACGGGATCGAATCCCGACACAGCCATGTCATCGAACGTGTTTTTCACGGTGTTTCTCCTCAGCGGGGTTCTGACAAAACCCCCTGTAGTAAAATTGTCATGAAACGCTTCTCGAAATTCGCCGTTCGGAACCGGCAATAAACTGTAGGTCCCTTTCACCTATGGGAAAATGAATTCACACACAACATGGGTGATTGAGAGAAGCTCGGCTCAGGTCCTTCATGGACTGTAACGCCAATATACACATACATAATCCATTTATAACATATGGTCATCGCACTTGAAGGTGATGTCTACTGGACATCAAAATAATGCGATTTGACCCCGTTAGACTTTTTCCTGTCGGGTTTTCTGAAGTCGCACGTATATGCGAATAAGTCACAAACCAGAGAGCCCCTCAAAGCCAACATAACCAAGCCATCAGTCGAATTCAGCCTGTTTGTGGGCCAGAGTCATGGAAAATTTAGTATTTCGGATGCACGCCACCCAGAGAAGCCGCGGCGACATTTGAACAATGTTATATTTTATACGTAATGGCATCGATAGGCGTTTCTTTGCCCTGAGGATAACCGTGGCCATTGACCCTCTAGAGCCCAAGCCATTTCTGCAAAGTATGTGCTATCCATACCATCCTATCCATACTAAGCAATATTTCTTTTCACTCCGTCTATTGATACGAGTGCGGTCTGCAACAGTGGCTGATGCAATGAAGTTTCTATCTGCAACGGAATTCGGTTTTCTTCTTAGGACACAACCTCTCGATTATATACTGACACCCTACCAGTTAACTGGAGTAAATTAACATCATTTCATCAAAAAGCATATCTATGGGATAGAATAGGTGGTTTCCCCCATGTTATTTGAATTTCAGAGGAAATGATACCAAAGACTACACAAGTGATAGCTTGCTCCACAAGACAGTTGGTGCATATGAGATGGTAGTATGCATGAGCCAGTCCGGGTGGCAAGTGTCAGGTCTTTCGAAAAGCATCCTACTAGCACGCTTAAGCCATTTTTGTCGCTATGCGTTTTGACCAAATAGTTTGATATTAAAGAGGAGCCAACTACAATTTTTTGAAGGGACTATCTTAGAGCCAACTACGAGTGTCTCACAAACGCAAAGCAGAGCTGCACATATTCGTAGATGTCTAGGCATTCCATTGTGATTTTACATCGTGTATGGAATTCATATACATAATCGTATTTCTATTAAAAAAAAAAACTGTTATTAGATTGGCTGTTACTAGCCAAATCCATTATTTCGTGACAACGTCTATTATACGATTTTATGAATGAGGTATAAGTATTATATATTCAACAATTACATATAATTTTTTTATTGATTTCAATGTTTTATTTTCATATTACAGTATTATACATGTAATCAATTGAATAAGACAATTTTATACTCAAACGTTTAAGTGTTCTTTATTTCTGATATTCTATTAACAATAGGTCTATGATATGATTTTATTTGATTTAATTCCACTAAACGACGCCGAATTTTTTTTTATCTGACATGTTGATAATTCTCGCGCGAGCTCACTACTACATACTCGCTAGGACACGCCTACTCACACGGTTAGTCTACATTTTTCTGCGTTTTTTTTGCGTTTCGGCATCCCATATTTCAGCGCTAACCGATTTAATAGACGTTGACACGTCAAAAACACATATCTTTAAAGAAGTTCCTTTTCCCGGTTTCCCAAGCATTTTCCTTCCTCTCAACTTTATACATTTTATACAATAGTTCGCCGCGACGTGGGACACATTCCTCATCCCGACACCCGATGTTTCGAGCACCGGCGTTTCACTTCCATTCCATTCAAATGAGATATTAACACCCCATAAATCTTCACAAGGATTCCGCATGTGATTTATGCCAAAGGGGAACCGATTTTTTTTGTTCTTCCTCGACTCGACACTCAAACAAAACAACAAACTTCTCGCCACAAGGACCTGGGACGCCGGAAATTGATTTTTATCTCATCGGTCTTTTGCTGAGCTCATCCGCCTCTCCCCTCCCACACCCACTCGACAATCGCACGTTTTATTAATTTCCAAAACAAACAAGGATGCCGAGTAAACAGTTACAGAACAGATCCTCAACGCGACCAGTTCAGACGCAGACCAATTAAATCTCGGCTAATTTTCCACGCGCTCTTAAACGGCCAGGAGGTAAGGCCAATCCTTTGATAACCGAAATAGAAAAACAGAACCGAAACAAAAACTTTTCGGCAAACATTTGACCCCAAAGGCCACTGTCCCTCACCGTCGACCACCCGCGCAGCGCCAGCACGACCATGGCGGCTTAATTTTTCCATTAAAAATAATTGTTCTTCGCAAAAGATAATTTCCTTGATGTAGGGTTAAAAATTAGTGTTGGCGCCAGCAAGGATACCATTATCCCATTTCATCTGTTTTCGGCTGTTGTTTGCTGCTTTCATGCTATACTGTTTGGCGTTTAGCCGATTCGGCGAAAGTTTTCAAATTAAATTAAAAACAAAAAAGGATAACAGGAAGTGGAAAAACAACGAAAGAAAAAAAAATGGAAATAAATGCTGATGATTGTGCCGTTTCTGATTAAAAGTCAATAAATCATAAAAAAGGGATAAGACACGAGACTCCTTCCCGAGTTGCCATTCCTTCGTCATCGAAAATTGTTTCTTTTCGAACGCGGAGGGTAGGGCAACTGGATGCTTGAGGGTGGTATGCAAATCGGTTGTGCAGTGGCAGATGTTCAAACACGACATTCAGTCGCGGTAATTTCAATACGCTCATGTACCTGTCACGTTTGACGTACCATATACTCACCTACTTGCATGAGTATATATGAAAAAAAAAAACATGTTTATTGAACGTGTTGCTTTTTTGGTTCCCAATCGAACTCCAATAGGTGGAGTAGAGCCATCATAGTTCAGACAAATGCTTTACGAAAGCCATCTAAACTATTCAGAACAGGAATGTTGACTAAAATAGTAGTACGGGCTCAACCGGGATTTGAACCCGGGACCTCTCGCACCCAAAGCGAGAATCATACCCCTAGACCATTGAGCCGTTTAAGCCAAGCTTATACGAACCAGATCAATTGGCTGCGAAATTATTTCTACATTTTGGCCAATTACCGCCACACCCAGGCGATCGATGGGTACTCGTATTACATTCAGATACAATTTACATAGGTTTCATATGCGGATAACAATTGGTATCTGGGGATGTAGCTCAGATGGTAGAGCGCTCGCTTAGCATGTGAGAGGTATGGGGATCGATGCCCCGCATCTCCAATCCCGGCTTTTTGTCCTTCTGAAAAACGTTTGACAACACAATAAAGATTGCTAGTTACATTATGTTTGATACTGTTATCATTTTTTGTTTTATTTTTTAGTCAACAACTGAAAGCTAAATTCTGGAATTTGAGTTGTGTGTAGCCACCACTGTCGGAGGTATGTATACACACACTAGTAGACCCAAACTCTGCGTTAAAGATACGTAAAAACCACTTCTGCATAATGTTTGAGGCTATTTTCCTCCATTTCATTTTTAGATCATTTTATTCAAATCAATCTAATAACTATCTTAAGCTAGACAAAATGACTATAACTGGCTTAAACACATAATTACATTATAGATACCTTAGTAGGCATATGGCAAAGGACTCCCATTTTGATAAAACAATTTTACCATTGGGACAAGTTCTTGAACGCTACGTTCATCTATGGTAATTTGGCGAATCTACAGTGGCCAAATTAACAGATATAACTTCAACAGTAGGACAGGAGGACATATTTGAGTCGATCATAGGAAAGCATAGCCTCCATAACACCACATCCGACAACGGATTAAGGCTAATCGATTTCCTAGCGGGGCGTAACCTCCTTGTAGCAAGCACGCGATTCCCCCATCTCAACATCCACAAGGGTACCTGGCGGTCTTGTGATCAATCGACCACCAACCAGATTGATCATATTGCGATCGACGCCAGACACTCCTCCTGTATTCTCGACATACGAACCTTCCGAGGGGCCAACATCGACTCGGACCACTACCTTGTTGTAGCCAAGGTACGAATGAGGATATCAAGAATACTTAGGAGTCGAGTAGGACAACGTAAGTTTGACGTTGGAAAGCTACAATCGCAAGAGACTGCCAGAATCTTTGCCGATCGTGTCTCCTCAAAGCTCTCTCAAAATCCGCCCAGAGCAGCACAAACAATAGAGCAGGAATGGGCTCATTGCCAGAGCGCCGTCAGAGATGCTGCCTCAGAGGTGCTGGGTTTCAAACAGCCACCACCTAGAAACCCCTGGTTCGATGAACAATGCGAACAAGCCCATGCAGCAAAACAAGAGGCATATAAGGCCGTGCTGCAACGACGGACGAGAGCTGCTCGCGAAATCTATGAGCAGAAGAGAAGAGAGGAACACACGCTTTTCAGAAGAAAGAAGAGAGAGCACGGAAAGCGTGAGATCGAGGAGTTGGAGAGATGCTTCCGCAGGAATGACGCCCGTAAATTTTACAACAAGGTAAAACGAACATGCCATGGCTACAAAGCCAGAGTGGCGGCCTGCAGGGATGAAAATGGAGAACTGGTAGTAGAGTCGCAGTCGATGCTGAGGAGTTGGAAAGACCACTTCTGCAGACTGTATAACGGCGATGATAGACAAGATACCGCTGTCAGGCAGAACGAGCCATTCGCAATGGACCACGAAGTAACAGAATTCGGTCCACCCGACCTAGACGAAGTCAAAATAGCGATATCAAGACTTAAGTCTAATAAAGCCGCTGGCGCAGACGGCCTGTCTGCTGAGCTTTTTAAGGCGGCTGGAGATGAGCTGGTAAGGTGCATGCACCATCTCATCTGCAAGGTATGGTCGGAGGAAAGCATGCCCGACGAATGGAATCTCAGCATCGTTTGCCCGGTCCATAAGAAAGGAGACCCCTATAACTGCGCCAACTATAGGGGAATAAGTCTCCTTAACATCGCATATAAGATCTTCTCTGCCGTATTGTGTGAACGCCTGAAACCGTTTGTGGATAACCTGATCGGCTCTTATCAGTGTGGTTTCAGGCCAGGTAAATCCACAATAGACCAAATATTTACGCTACGGCAGATCTTGGAGAAGACCCAGGAATACCAAATCGACACTCACCACCTCTTCGTCGATTTCAAGGCCGCGTACGACAGCGTATATAGAGACGAGCTGTACAAAGCCATGTTTAGTTTTAACATCCCTGTCAAACTCGTCCGACTGTGCAGGATGACAATGGAGAATTCTCGTTGCTCCATTAAGATCGGTAATGAGCATACCGAGACCTTTGATGTTAAAAAAGGATTAAGACAGGGCGACGCGCTGTCGTGCAACTTTTTCAACATCGTGCTTGAAAAGATTGTGCAAGAGTCACTGGCCAACACAAGAGGTACGATCTATTTCAAGTCTACGCAATTGCTTGCGTACGCCGACGATATTGACGTAATTGGACGAAAACAGCAAGACGTCAATGAGGCTTTTGTGAGCATTGAGGTAGAAGCGGCTAAGATGGGTCTCAAGGGTAAAACCAAATATCTGCTCTCATCTAAAAGAGACGGACAACACCGACGTATTGGCCAGAACGTCACCATGGGCGGATATAACTTTGAAGTGGTCAAGGAATTCGTCTACCCTGGCTCACTGATTACCAGCGACAACAACACCAGCGCTGAGATAAAACGCAGAATCACTCTTGCCAACCGCTGTTTCTTTGGGCTCAAGAGGCAATTGAGAAGTAGAGCCCTCTCTCGGAAAGCCAAGGTGACACTATATAAGACCTTAATTATCCCAGTCCTCCTTTACGGCGCAGAGGCTTGGACCTTAACAAAAGCGGATGAAGATGCCCTTGGTCGTTTCGAGAAGAAAATTCTGCGCACTATCTATGGTCCCGTTTGTTCAAACGGTGTATGGAGGAGAAGATATAACGAAGAACTGTACGGGTTGTACAGCGACATCGGCCTGGTACGACGTCTACGGATACAGCGTCTAAGGTGGCTAGGCCATGTAGAGCGCATGGAAGATACAGCTCCGACCCGAAAAGTCTTCGAATCCACTCCGGAAGGAAGGCGCGGCAGAGGACGGCCGCCTCAGCGGTGGTGCACGCAGGTGGAAAGGGACCTCAACCAACTGGGCGTGCGGCACTGGAAACAGCTGGCCAAAGACCGTGCCGGCTGGAGACGCTTGTTGGTTGAGGCCCAGGTTCACCACGGACTGTAGCGCCACCTAAGTAAGTAAGTAACTTCAACAGTATGGCCGTTATAAACTGTCAAAGTTAAAAAGTCGCTATTGGAATATCCTATGTAACGTAACTTACGACTAACCTAACTTACAACTTTTTTCGAGGTTCGGTTTTTGAACTGGCAACACTATTTCTTCAGATTGTCAATTTGACAGTTGAAAGTTGACTTGTGGTTAGTACGCCTTGCCATTTTACGATGAAAATGTTAGCCCCAGAACAACGCGTGAAAGTTGTGAAAACTTATCTTGAAAACCGTGCGCTACGTCCATTTTGCGGTCGACATAAACGTCCATCTGAGCAAGTTATTCGGAACACGATGAACCGTTTTCGCACCACGTACACTCTAGTGGATAATACGCATCCCCAAAGACGACAAACAATGCGAACTGAAGAAGTTATTGCCGTTGTGAAGCGCGGTGTTGAGGAGAACCCGAATGAGCCGATTCGCCATCGTGCACAGCAATTGGAGCTATGCCCATCCACTTTGTGTATCTTGGCTCAAAAGCCTATAAGATCCAGCTTTTGGAAGAGTTGAGATCGCGTGACCAATATACACGTCTTAGGTTCGATGAATGGGCCCAAAACATGATTCAGTTTGATCCTCATTTTCAACGCAAAATTTAGTTCTGCGATGAGGCCCATTTATGGTTGAATGGATATGTAAAAAACCATAATTGCCAAATTTGGAGTGGAGAAACTGCAGAAGCCTTTGTCGAAACGCCCTTATTTACTTATTATCAGGCCGACAATCCACGGAGGATCTGAGCCTGATCTATAGCTGGCCTCCACTGGGCACGCTGCTTCCAGTTACCAAGAACAAGTTGTCTTGCATCCGCGAATACTTGGTCTTTATACCGGAGGTTCGGTCTTCCTCTTCTTTTCGAGACAGGAGGCTCGGAGTCGATGACCCTGGTGTTCATGCGCTCGATGTGGCCGAGCCAATGTAGTTGTCGGATCTTTGCTTTTCGGACTATTCATATCTTTGTAGAGTTCGCGGTTATGACTTCTCTTCCATTCACCTTTCTTACAGACAGGACCAAGTATCCGGCGCAGAATTTTTCTTTCGAAAGAACCGCGCGTTGGTACTGATGTGGTCCTACACGTTGAGCACCAATGCGATGCCACCCGTTGGATGACAATGAAACGAGATGGAGAGAGGCTTCTCTCGGTGGAGACAGAGCTCCTCTGCCCCCACGCTGCTTTGCTGTACTCTCCGCCACGATGAGTGCTGTCCGAAGACCGCAGCAGACGCTGAACGGGCAGTCAAGCAAATGAACAAAATGATGTAATCCAAAAGGCAGGAGTGGAACCAAAAGAAATGATAACACTTCGGCTATTACTTACTTACTTACTTATCAGGCCTGCGATCCATGGCGGATCTGAGCCTGAGCTATAGCTGCCTTCCATCCTTGACAGTCCCGGGCACGCTGCTTCCAGTTGTCAAGACCAAGATGTCTTACATCCGCGATTACTTGGTCTTTATACCGGAGGTTCGGTCTTCCTCTTCTTCTCGAACCAGGAGGCTCGGAGTCGAAGACCCTCTTAGCTGGAGCGTTGAATTCGGCTATTAGTGAATTCAAATGTACAAAATTTATTTCTTAATAGAAATTTATCTTCAAAATTCAAATTAGACCTAAACAATTAGGCGCTCTTATTTAAGCGGGTGAAGGCATGAACATTGGCGGTGGAAAACCCGACCGTCGAATGCTACACCCAAACACACTTAAATAACAAAAAAAACCTAGTGCTAGTGCTACCGCTAGTGCCCAAGTGGAACACTTCTTGATTAGTGGAATGACCCGACTAATCGCCACGAAGTGCTAAACCTGAGTGACTTTGACTGGCATAAGCTCGGCTTATATACAGTCCGGTGGTGTTTACAATTTTGAGTGTATTCCGTTATTGTTGGTATTCAATTGTTGGTGGCAATTACAAAATAGATATAGGTATTAGAATTAAAATATTAAAATTAATGAATTTCAGTAATAAAAATAATCAATAAACATAATTTCAAAATAATTACGTGAAAATATATGTAGTGTTACATAAAAACATATGTAGTGTTATATAGGTAGTGTTACACGTTGACTTTAAGACCAACTCGTTTCGCCTGTTTCTTAATCGCCGCGAAAGCTTCTACGACCTCACGCTGAAACCACGTGATGATGTCAATATTATCCGCGTATCTTAGCAGCTGGACAGACTTGTAGAAGATATTGCCTTCCCTGTTAACGGCTGCCATCGCACTTTCTGCTCCAGCACCAAATTGAAGAAGTCGCACGACAGCGGATCTCCTTGCCGAAATCCGGTGTGTGTTTCAAACGGTTCAGTTGTCCTAGAACCGAACTGCACGGTGCAGTGCAGTTTTCCTGGGATCCTGAATTCGGCCATCCCATCAAATATATCTTTGCAATGCTGTCGTATGCGGCTTTAACATCGATAAAGAGATGGTGTGTATTGATTTGAAACTCGCTGGTCTTTTCCAGGACTTGCCGAAGTGTGAATATTTGGTCTATAGTCGATTTGCCGGGCCGGAAGCCGCACTAGTAGCTGCCCATTAGTGCGGTGCAAAAGGGCTTTAGACGTTCACACATTACGGCACATGCGGCATTGAGCAGGGATATACCTCTATAGTTTTGCAAAAGGTAGGATCGCCTCTTTTTTGGATGGGGCAGATAGAACTGGTATTCCAGTCGTCGGGCACGCTTTCATCCTCCCAAATTCTACAGATAATCAGATGCATGCCCCCTACCAGAACATCACAGCCAACCTTGAAGAGCTGCCATCTGAGCTTGCGGCCTTGTTGTTCTTCAGCTTTTAAATAGTTGTGCCGACTTCTTCGGTGATGGGTGGGAGGACTACTTCACTCAATCTTGGACATACTCGTTAATCAATTGCTGGAAATGCTGCTCAAATACATCCACTATTCCCTGCGGGTCGGTGACAAGATTGCTTTCGCGATTTCAAAGAACCTGGGTGCCTTTCTTGAAGCCGTCTGCAGGGTTTTTCGGCTTTCTGGCTCGGTACTCCTCTCGCGCTACCCTGGTTTTTCGCTGACACGCCTTTTGGCTATTCAAAGGGTGCCGCGAGGAGGCTGTATGTCAACTTGACCCGGGCATGGAAACAGGGATCGTCGCTAGCATCTCGCCAGGCTCAGAGGAATCAACAACTTTACTCTGTACGTCTGAGCCCACGCCCATGATCTTACACCTTTAAATTACTTTCTTTGGGGGTATTTTAAGTCACTAGTCTATGCCAATAAACCAGAGACGTTGGACGATTTGGAAGTCAACATTAGCTGTTTTTTTGCTGATATACGGCCCCAGTTGCTTGATAAAGTGGAAAAATGGACTTCATTCATACTTAGTCACTAATGGCATAGGATTATCTATTAAGCAAAGCTAATATCGTAATCAGTACTTTAAGTACTTTTTTCATATTGAATTTGTATACCTTTACAGAGAACATCTTTCTTTATTATGACATTGCACCTAAGGAGAATTCTGAGATGGAGTCTCGACAATCTATCAGAAACGCTATACTTGTAGAACAACCTCTGCTCTCAGTCTTAGTCTGATGTCGTCATATTAAAACGGAGGCGCTCCGGCTCACGGGGCATGAGGTAGATTGGTAGATTAGGAATTGCCGAGTCCTGTATCAATTCACGGTTGTAATTGTAGAACGCTGGAACAAAACTCTAAAGAGTCGCACGGAGAGAGCGTACATTTGTACATGTATGTATATGTACGCCATCAGCGCAAAACTTTCCTTATTTTCTTTAGAGAATCTCCTCTACTTTTCTTCCTTATTTTTTTTTTATAGTTATAAACGCGCACTCAAGGCTAAACCTGATAACGGCAGTAAGGCGTTCACCGAGCAGAAGATAACAGGGAGAGGGAGGTGCCTATTCACATTGGTCTTAAGTATCTGCATGTTGAATTGAGGGAAGACCGAACGAGGTAGGTTCAACATTGTTCGTCACTATATTTGAAATACAACCGAAAACGGACTTTAAAGGGAATTCGTGAGCCGGGAGAGACATGTATCGCGGATGAAGTTTGGGTATGACTGGGCAACACAAGGTTCAACAACTCGACTCACTTGTTCTCTGTCCAGAATGTGGAAAGCTGTGGAAAGCCACTGAGAAATGTGCACATCGAAATCATCCGGCTGTAACGATTAGGTTGCGATGAAACAGGGAAAACAAATTCTTTGGATGGAGTGGAGGAGGAGTGCATCAAACGCTAGTAGAACATCTCTTGCCCGAAGATAATTTTGTCTACGCACTTGACAGTCAAAATCTAACTTGAAGCAAAAACGATGACGTGTACACACACATTTTTACTTGTGTATTTCATTAGCTTGTGAACTTATACAAACGAATGATCGTATACACAAAAGAGACAGATGAAAAAAAATAGATGTACGCGGGCTCAACCGGGATTTGAACCCGGGACCTCTCGCACCCAAAGCGAGAATCATACCCCTAGACCATTGAGCCGCTTGAAATACCAAAATCTCCAACTAACTAGACAGTTGGTAAGATATTTTACTTTTAGTTTTCTTGCAGTTGATTTGAAAATAAACAAAAAGTCAACAACAAACTGCGGCGATGGAAAACTGGGTCAACAAACTGGTTTTTTGGGGGCATATGTATATCGCATTCAATGGCAGTGAATTAAAATAGAACACGTGGTGTTGTGATTTTCTTTCTTTTTGACTTCCAGCTTGTTTCAATCGGATAACGGTAAGGCAGCAATCATGGGGATGTAGCTCAGATGGTAGAGCGCTCGCTTAGCATGTGAGAGGTACGGGGATCGATGCCCCGCATCTCCAACTGTCCACTTTTTGCATGCAGTGCAAATGAAATTCCTTTTAAAATGACAACAAACACTTGTTTTCCATGCCCGCTACTATACAAAGAGCCAAAAAAGGTATACAAATCTATCTTCTGTCTTCTTATATCCTTATTTATTTAAAATTTGAGATCTTCGATCTCTATGTTGCTATTGTATCATATCCAAATACTTACTGCACTAATTTGTCGAACATTACTTACTGCGCTAAAGAAAATTATATTGTAAAAAGGGTTTCTGCAGTTTTATTTTGTAAATATTTGATTTAACCAAGTACATATGTATGTAAGTATAAGTACATAAGGTAGCAATTAAGTTTCGGGAATTTGTAAACAAAAAAACAGTAAATTGAGTTTTTCGATCTTATTATCGACAATCACAATAGTCCTCCTCTAAATTTAAAATCTCCTGGTGAGGATGGTATCTTCCCATCCTTCCTTCAAAAAGGGAGTGCGCAAATCAGCCCTCTGCTAATCAACATCTTCAGAACCAATTACGCATGGGGTTATATACTGACAACCTGGAAGGAGGTAACGGTAACATTTATTCCCAAAGCAGACCATAGACATACGGACCGGCCCAAATCTTACCGACTGATAAGCCTTACCAATTTCGTCATAACAACTATGGAAAAGATACTGGATGCGCATTTAAGGGACGGTCCTTTGAAAATATCCCCACTTCACAGTAACCATTATTCCTACCAGCCTGGGAGATCAACTACGCATACTCTTCAGTAGCTAACAGCTCGGATCAGTAAATCTCTGAACGACAAAGAAATTGCGATAGGTTGCTTTCTTGACATCGAGAGTGCCTTCGACAGCACCGATTACACCCAAATACAACGCTGCATCCTTAGCATAGGGGTAGATAGCATACATGCAACTAGATCCAACATATGCTTAGTAATAGAAAAATAAAGACTTCCCTAGGCAATGATAACATCATTGTATAAGCTGCGAAGGGTTGCCCACAAGGCGAGGTTCTCTCACAATGAACTGATTACCATACTCGGTAACAATGGCGTCTATGTCCAAGCCTATGCCGACGATATAGTGATATTTGCCAGAGGTAAATTCGAAGACGTAATCTCGGAACTCCTCCAAAGGGCACTCAACCTTGTTGCGAATTGAAGTATAAAGGTTGGACTAAATGTCAACCCCAAAAACAGCACTGTAGTCGCATTAACCAAAAGAAGTAACAGGCATAAACTCGCCAAACCCACTCTCTTTGGTGAGGCGATAGAGTTCCCAAAAGAAGTCAAATACTTAGGGTTAGCTCTAGACGAAAAGCTCACTTGGAACTCTCACTTTAAAAAGACCATTGAGAAGGCCAAGATCTCTCTATGGACCAGCAAAAGTCTCACTGGCAAAATTTAAGGTACCAATTTCAAAATATACCGTTGTCTATGTACATATACCCATCACCGGACCGATTCTCACATACGCTGCGCCCCTCTGGTGGCACAAAACAAAACAAATATCAGTACAAGCCAAAGCTCAATAAACTGCAAAGACTAGCTTGTATCTGCATTACAGGGGCTATGAGAACAACCCCCACACCAGCACAAAAAGACATCAGGGACCCACTACCTCTTCAACTCTAACTGAAGAAAGAAGCCACTATAACTGTAGGCCTATTAGTGGCCTGATCACTGCGGTTAGGCGACCTTGTTCCACCCCTCAAAATCTATTCTAATTCTAATCATTAACTCGTTCAGAACCATTGTTACAGTCTCTTTGACCTTCTCTATACCGCCATGAGCTCCGTTGGGTTAACTTCATTTCGGGAAATAAAAGCAAGTCGCAGGGGCCAATATGGGAATTATAGGGTGGATGTGGCAACGTTGAAATGCCTTTTTTCGCCAAAAACTCTTGCACAACCAACGAGAAACATGTCAGCGCATTCTCGGTCACACACGAGAACCACGTGTTCGCACCCTCTTCAGGACGCCATCATAGAACTGACCAGTCACTGTCTGGTCGACAGGAATATATTGGCGATGAAATGTTCCGCGGTAATGACTTCATAACACCCAAACACAACCTTAACAAAGCCGCCCAAGTCCATTTCCTATCCAGAATGAAATTGAAAAATGGATTGCACTTTACGAACTATTTGCTGGTTCGATTGTGCATTTTTTACCGCCGGTTCGAAGATGGAGTGTGGAGTCGGTTCGGGTATCTTCTCAGCGGAACTAAATATCTCCAAATCATTTCGACTTCCGGACTCTGCTTGTGTGTTCCAAGCGGAAGGACTAGCGATTAAGGAGGTTTGCAACAAAATACTCACCCGTTACCCCATTACTAAGAGGGACGTTGTTTTGACAGTCAGTCAGCCATCATAGCTCTCGATTCATGCAACAAGACCATACTCCCTGTGTAGGCAATTATTTCAACATCACTCTCTTCTGGAACAAATTTTTCAACGTTTCCCCTCAAGGGCGAACTCCAGATGGAGCACCCTGAGTAACTTCCTACAACCCAAAACCTAACTAACAGAACTCGATAGGAGATTGCTAGAATTGTAGCTATCAGTACTGTCTGGATACTGAACCTGGAAAGGGTAGTCTTCGCATTTTTACGGATGGTGGAGACTAGCTCCGAATTAGTACATAAACTCGAGTCCATCTCGACCAACGTCGGTAGACTAATCTCGCTAAGGTTTGTATGCTTCCAGGTCATTCTGGGATTCCAGGAAATGAAATCTCTGATGAACTAGCCAGAATGGAGGTCGGTCGCAGGACCTGAAGCCGCTCTAGGTCTTCCTGCGTCCACGGTAAATTCCTATATTAACGATTGGGTGTTTAATACACACAACCGTAACTGGTTGGATTATCTAGGTTGCAGGATGACTAAGCGCGTATGTCCTGATGCAGAAGACTTGTGGGTGGCATTACAGGCCATTTCGCTTTTACTATGCATCTCTGCGTGCTTGGCATCAGTGCTGCAAATTGCGAGGAGGATAACACTACAGAATATATTCTCTGTGACCGTCACACCTTTGCTCGCGCACGGTGGCGCAATCTTGGCGCCGAGGTAGATCCTTGTCATTGTCAGGTGTCTGTCTGGAGTGCAATGGCCCAGTATTTGCGTCTGAGTGCTCCAACAGATAGCAAGAGCCTCCGACAAAAAACAAAAAAAAAAACAGTACTTGCCAGTTTTTCGGCACTCTTAAACCCCTTAACCTTTAACCATTTCCTTTGCGAATACCCGGCTCCAGCTAGAGCCAGACAGCGCACACTCGGCAAAGCCTTCTTTGAAGTCCTATCAGAATTCAGTAACATGGAATTCACCAACATCATTCAATTTCTCAACTCTACAGGATGGATTTGAAACACAAATCGACACACTAGGTCACTCGAGTGGTGGCAACGGCGCACAAGCACTAATTGGGCCTTGGTTTCTTTGACACCAAACGGCCACTACTACCTGCATACCTACCTACCATGCCGCGGTACGAGAGGTGACGAGAGCTCCATCACATGGTTCCTCTTTTACTGATTCAATATTCAACCCAAGTGCTTTCAACATACGCTCGTCTGCATATACTACCTGCAATTTTCGGAGGATTTCCGAGGGTTTTCATCGGATTTCATAGCTTGGGGGGATAGGGGATGTTTGCAATGTAAATCACTAGTTTTTACGAAGCCGTTAAAAAAAGTTTTTTTTTGGGACAGATGTTGGCAAATGACGTAGTGTTGCTAGTTTCTGAGTTATGACTAAATTCCAAGAACTTTATTGCCACTCTTGGTAGAGATCAAAGAGGGAGGTCCTTCAACCGGCAACAGTCGATATAAGCAGACGAAAACCTTGTTCCGATAACGGCTTCAGTAATTTTTTTACACATTTAGACCTTACTTGGTAGAAAAATTTGAGGTGGGTCGGACACATACTATAAGAATTCGCTTACTCAAGTAACCAGAATACGTCCATGACAGGCGTGTGACTCGTCAAATGTTTGTCACCAACTTCATTTAGTTCGTTCTGTTCGTTCAATGTCTGACTACTCAGACTTGGTTCGCGAAAAATTTTTCTTTTAATACTTCACTTACTAAAGGTACCAGAAAATGAATATCAATCGGAAATGAGTACTATCTATCTATTGTACTATCTATTCCGTTGTTTCTACTTTTTCTCTCCTTAAATTACGATTTAGTACACCTTGAATCAATAGCTTCAGATATTCCGTACTTGCTTCACACGAAGTTATCTTCACAGTGCTTGTCTTCAAATGTGTCGGCCTCCCTGCACCAGTTTAAATTTCTTTCTTATCTCTACTTTTACCCACTTTGCCCACTACTTGTATCCATCAAAGTACCACAACTATGGTCGCTCCACACTTCATTTTACATCCCATTATCCTTGAAAAGAACCAAATCATCCAATTGGTGTCTCATGAAGACATCCAAGCTGTCTGTCCATCCAATACACTATTACCACGACGTGTAGTCCCTCTGGTGTTAGTCTCCGCATCCTACACTAGCCGGCACTTGGTTATGATGAAATCAAAACAATCCTCATCCCTAAGCATTACTTGCTCATCATCCACTCTCCACGTTCGGGCGTCAATTGAGTAAAGTTGGCCAGGGTCGTTGGTCGTCAGCCGTTCGCCGTTGGTCAGAAGAGTACTCGTATACACGAGCTATGATGATGATGCTGCTACTGATGATGAATTCCTTTTTTCCAATTAAAAGCGAATTGTTTTCTTGTCTGTCCAGTGTTTATTTAGGACTTGTGAAAAAGGTTGTGCATCCAATTCCACCTAGAGAACCATGACCATCGGTCATTTCCTGTAATGCTTTGCAAAAATCTATTAAGGTATCCATCAAATGCCTGAGTGGTCAAGAGGTGTAGAAGAAACATAAACTTTCTATAAGTTATTGGGAAGAAGTATGTGATATCGAAGTTGAATTGTTTCCTTCGTAGAAGGAAACGTCAGCAATTGTTCTCGAGATGATGAAGTTAATGGACAGTCTGAAGGTCAGTGTCGGTTGTCTTTTTTCTATTTCTGTTTCTTCACCTGTCTATCTGAAAATTTCTTGAAATGGAAATTTCAATATTGTGCTTTCGAGGAAATGCGGATGGTATCCGCATTTTATTTTCCAGTTTTTATTCTTTTTGTTTTTTGCTAACCGGAAGGCAAAAGATTTTAAATACAACTTTACGACTGCTTTAATTACAACAGTAAGGGCTTGGTTAGAGTACGCAAATAGTTATGGAGATGTAGGGATTTATAAAATCTCAGGAACATATTGCCAATTATGCTTAGGTTTCATTCAAGTAAGATACGAAATTCCAATGAATCTTTTCAAATGATCACTTTAGTCCTAATCTCTTCTTCTCTGAAGCAGAAGAGGAGATTAGGACTAAAGTGATGACAAGAGTAATTCTGCGTTTGATCTCAGTGCTGGTGTTGATGCCGCTTATCACTAGTGAGCCAAGGTAGACGAAGTCTTTCGCCACTACGAATTTGCAGCTGCCAATTGTGACGTTCTGACAGCACACATTTGATTTTACCCTCGTTAACCGAAAAACCCATTTTAGCCGCTTCTGCTTCAATGTTTTCGAACGCATCATTGACGTCCCGCTGTGTTCGTCTAATTGCGTCAATTTCATCCGCGTAAGCAAGCAGTTGCGCAGACTTAAAATAGATCGTACCCCTTGTGTTGGCTAGTGACTCTCGTATGATATATTCAAGCACTATGTTGAAAAAATTACATGGTAGCGCGTCACCTTGTCTAAATCCTTTTTTAACATCAAAGGTCTCGATTAATTCGTTACCAACCTTAATGGATCAGCGAGGATTCTCCATTGTCGTCCTGCATAATCTGACGAGTTTGGTAGGGGGGTCAAAACTAGACATGGCTCCGTATATCCACACTTTCATACGCGGCTTTGAAATCGACGAAAAGGTAATGGGTGTCGATTTGGTATTCTTGGGTCTTCTCCAAGATCTGCCACAGTGTGAATATTTGGTCTATTTGGGATTGACCTGTTCTGAAACCACACTGATAAGAACATATCAAATTATCCACGGAGGGTTTCAGGCGTTCACCCTTATACGCGACATTAAGCAGACCTTTTGCCTTTACTACCTTGTAGTTGGCGCAGTTACAGGGGTCTCGCTGAGATTCCATTCGTCGGGCATGCTTTCCTCCGATCATATTTTACAGTTGAGCTGGTGCATGCGCCCCACCAGCTTATCCCCAGCCGATTTAAATAGCTCGGCAGACAGACCGTCTGCGCCCGCGGTTTTGTTAGTTTTAAGCATCGAAGCTACCAGCTAAATTTCATCTATTAAGGTCGGGTGAACGGAATTATCTTGCACCTTCGTCCGTTGACAGCGGTGCAGAAGAGTTCCTTCCATATTCTCAGCATTGACTGTGACTGTTGCCCGTCTTCATCTATACAGGCTTCCGCTCTTCTTTATAGCCCTTGCATGCATCTCTCCATCTCCTCGATCTTATTAATATGAGTGACGAAACTAAAAAGGTCGCTTATCACTGTATTAGCAGAGATGTGAAAACGCTCATGAAAGCGGTTGAAGATTCCCCTCAGAGCTATTGGGCCAGAAGGTAGACCTTGTTCTTAGATGGAAACCATAACATTGGTGTTTGTTTTGCCGTCAATACAGATGGAATTCGGCTTATAATAAAGGTAACCTAAGTACAGACAAATGTTTTGATAGAGCCGGAGTTGCGCAATCGAAACATCACATAATCACCATCGAGATATTTTGGTGGCGGGACCTTCACTGCGCTTATTTTGCGCAAAAGTACTCGTAATTGAAAATGAGGCTAAGAAGGTTTACTGGGGGTTGAAACGGATTTAGAGAATGAATGAAATTGAACAGTAGGGGACAGTGGTTCGTGGGAGTATATGGCTGGCGACAGCATGTGTAACGCTGTCAGACATAATGGCGTAGATGAGACACTGATCTTGTGGATTAAAGCATTGCTTGTGCACAGGACACTGACCGCTGATGCAGGCCTCGACCAGGGTGTCAAATCCGACGTTAACAAGGGCTGTCCGCAAGGTCCTGTCCTGTCTCCGCTGTAATGGTGCACGGTGGTCGACTCTCTGCTTTATGCTCTCAATGCCTCTGAAATCTATGCCCAGGTCTATGCGGATAATGTCACCGTTCTTTCTGTCGGCTCATTCTTTGCGGCTGTCCGTCTCAAAGCACAGGCGGCGCTAAATGTGATCGATGATTGGTGTATCAGGAATGGGCTGTCGGTCAATCCTTTAAGACCGAGAAGGAGGAAAAATACTGACATGACTCAAGTGGTACCAAAGGGCACTTCCATCTAGATATCCAAGGAGGCTAAGTATCTAGGAGTCATCCTAGATAGCAAGCTTTTCTGGTCAAAACATGTTGAGTCAAAAACCACCAAAGCGCTGTCGGTTTTCTGGCAATGCAAAGGAGCTTTTGGCAAAACATATGGTTATCGCCGGCAAAGGTCCTGTGGATCTACATGGCCATGATAAGACCTATAATCTCATATGTATCGGTTGTCTGGTGGAACAGACTAACACGCAAACATGTCTTACACCAAACTCCAAAGAACGATTTGTCTCAGTTGCACGGGGGCTTTTCTCAGTACTCCGGGCGGTGCTTTAGATGCTATGATGAACCTTCCACCTCTTGATATATATATATGAGAGGATGTGCTCTGAAAGCCATGTCTCGTCTAAGGAGAAATGGCCTCTGGTACAACTCGCACGGGAATAACAGTGTGCTTGCGCAAGAATTGTCCTGCGACCCTTGTCTCATGGACATGCCTTCTGACGCATTGACGCCCGTTATCCTACTACGTTGCAATTTCACAGTCGAGCTTCTAGGATGGCGCCAGGATTTGCTTTGGCCGGATACTGAACCTGGAAAGCATAGACTTCGCATTTTCACGGATGGCTCCAGGTCTGGGTGGGGGTCCGGTGCTGGGCGCGAAAACATCCGACTGCACCTCTCGTTAGGCAAATATGCGTCTGTCTTGCAATCAGAGATATACGCAATCCTAATGGCCATGCACTATGTTGTGAAGCACAGGTGGAGGGCGAAAAGCATATGCGTCTGCAGTGACCGCCAAGTGGCATTCAAAGCCGTACGCAATCCCCTAACTAGCTCCAAATTAGTGCTTGAACTCTGCAGTGACAGCCAAACTGCATTCAAAGCCGTACGCAATCCCCTAACTAACTCCAAATTAGTGCTTGAACTCTGCAGTGACAGCCAAGCTGCATTCAAAGCCGTACGCAATCCCCTAACTAGCTCCAAATCAGTGCTTGAACTCAAGTCTTTCTTGTACAGAGTTGGTAGACTAAATTTACTAAGGCTTGTATGGGTTCCAGGTTACTCTGGGATCCTAGAAAAGGAGATCTCTGATGAACTCGCCAGAATGGGTTCAGAGGAGAGCTTCTCAGGACCTGAACCTACTAGTGTCCACGGTAAATTCCTACCTTAACGATAGGGTCTTTACACACAACCGTAGATGGAGGAATTGTTCAGGTTGCAGGATGACTAAGCGCGTATGCCCTGATGTCTGCAAGAAATCCGCAGCATTCCTCCTGCCTTAAAGAGAATCGACTGCAGAAGCCTTGTGGGAGTCATTAAGGGCCACTACACTTTTGCTAAGCACCTCTGCGTACTTGGCATCAGCGAGACGCCTACCTGTGCTGCATGTTGAGAGGAGGATGATACTACAGAGCATTTCCTCTGTGATTGTCGGTAATGTAAGGTGTCTGTCTGGAGTACAATGGACCGAAAAAAAAAAAAAAAAACAAATAAAAACAAATATGGCTAGCGAGAGGGATTAGAGGAAACTCGAATATAAGAAGTGTCGTATAAAGTTGCTCAGTAGACACCTACTCAATTTTAGAAAAGGTCGTTTCCGATTTCCGCTATAGACGCAATCGGGACCTATGCTCGTATGGTCGACAGCTGAAGCCTATTGACCTTTTATCAGTGCCAATTAACATAATGCAAGACATATTAAAACCGACACAAATTCGTGCTGAAGTCTAGCAATTTGTCCTTAAAAACCACGGAAAACACTACCTACCCCACCATGAGTACACTTCACTCCTTCAAACATTCATATTTTAAATAAATTAACTTTTCCATTTCACTAGTCTAGCTTTGATAAACTGCTCCCCCGCAAAACGGACGAAATGAAGTCAGAAAATAACCTCCATCCATCCACTACATCTCGTCTCGTGAAGGATTTCATAAATCCACCAGCTCACGTTCCAACCATATTTCTTTATTAAAAAACATTCACCAACTTGGCCTGCTTTTCTCCACCGCCTCGTTGCCATGTGGTGTGATGACTTTCGGTCTCGTTCCGTTTGGCACATTACACTCCACATCTGACAAGAATTATCGCACTTTACCCGGTTTTAACCCGACTCCCTATGAGTTATGACTGCGCCGGGCTAATCGTACTCCCAACCGCCACCGTTCTTGGTGGCATTGGAAATCTCTCCCACAGGTGACACAAAACATTTCGACTAAGTGGCCCCATTCTCGGCTGCGATGATTTAAATTTTCACTTCACGCCCTCGAAACAAAACAAAGCACCATCGTGCCATAGCCCAACACCATCATCATCATCATCATCGCCACCGCCGCCCGGCGCAAGTGCCTGGTACTTTATCTCCAAGGGGCGCTGTAAAGCATGACGTTGCTGGAAGGACGTACGTGCCAATAAAATGTCGCACGTTTTTATTGTAATTTCAGAAACGTACGAGAACTGTCACGATGATAATAATGAGCAGCATTGCCACACTTTCACCTCAACTCAACCAGAACAAAGCTTGAGAAATTGCACGTCTTCAAGTCTACGAGTGATATGGGACGATGAGACATCACAGACGAGGATAGAGTGGCATCTGGAAATGAAGACCGACGACCACCTGCATCTCGGCAGATGGGCTTTTTGTTTGCTTATCAAATTGTAATTGATTGACTTCATACGGCAGTGCAAATTCATCAGCGAACGACAATATTTTCTGTCCACTGGCCATCAATTTCCGACTTCCGTCGAACCACCACTTCATTCGTGGATACATAGTATCGTTGGCTCTCGATGCAAAATGCAAACGAGAATGATGGGGGTGTGCATTGAGCCCGATGAATCGATGTCATGTTGTGTAAACAAGTCGTGTACGGCATGAAATCGAAAGGATAACGACGGATGGCTTAATGGATCCACCTGTTGTGCCAGTCCAGAAGGATGCGATGGAGCCTATGAATGGATAAAAGTCATCGATGGAAATGAAAAATGTATAATTCAATTATCTTATTTGCAACTGTTTGTCCTTCACACATTTCGAAAATAAAATAAAAACAAAATCGACAGTCCTCGTGCATCCGGGTCCTTTTTGTTTTGTACCGAAAAATCGAAAAAGTGGCGATGGAATTACTTGCACCCAGCATCAATGTCCTGTCGCAGATTTATTTTATTTTATTTTCGTTATCTATTTTTTATGCCCAAACGAACAAAACAAGGAACAGGATAATAAGGACAATAGCTTTATTATACGCATTACTTTTATGGATTTAATTCGCAATGTCCTGCTGTCGACAACACATCCGAGCACTGTCCACTCCGAGTGGTGGTGATGGTGGTTTGTATAGTGGACAATATCCTTTCTAATTTCCTTCAATGTTGTAGACATCCCCCGTACCCCGTGACCGTATCCTGATCATGATTTTTCCACAATTGTCAGCATTTTCGTTGTCCTTTACTGTTGGTGGTGTTCATTTGGTTTTTATGATTATATCCAATAGGGTAAGGAGAAGATGACGGCGACGACGATGCGTCGATGGGAGTTAAACGAATGTGTCCGAGTCGTTGGTACGTATGTACATGGTTGGGGCATTGTCGTAGGCGGACGTTAACATAATTTATGTGGTTACATGCGGATGGACACTGTGAGGAGTGATAGTTTCAGTTGAATGCTTACAAGGGATGCGATAGTTGGTTTCAGTGGATTATCGCCATATGGGTATGGACGTGGGAGAGATTTCCATGACAAGCGCTCTGTGTGATCCTAGTATAGCGCAATTGTAAAAAATGTTATTTAGCAACGACATACTCTCCCTCTTGTTTACAACTCCTAATAAAGTGATTGGTCTTGGTTATAAGGCGCTAAAAACTTATTTAAATAATAAGTGTGAGCACTGTGTGGAGTTAATCAGTTGATTCATTGGAGGTGATGGCGTTAACGTGGGACTCAATTAAGTTGCTGCGTAAGCCAACTTACTCTCATTTGGTTGAGGTATTCTTTTACCTGCCTCCATCGACTTGGTTAAGGTGTTAGATTGCGTCTAGCTTTAGCGCATTGAAATTGGGTACTTATAGGACCATACCTTAGTTCTAAACTTAAACAGTCAAACGTAAGTATTAGATAAGCTAAGGGAACTTAATCTGGTAAAGGATAAGGTAGAAGAACTGTGGAAACAGGTAATGGTAAGTTAGAAAAAGGGAGAGCAGAGGAACGAGATTTTTTTAAAAGGAAGTATAGAAAAGTGGAAGTCGAGGGATAATAGTGTTCGTTTAGCTAAGATGTAGAATGTCAACAAATGGGTTAAAAGTGGGCGCAGTTGATGCAATGAAGGGGAATTTGAAAGAGCGGTATGGACTTTAAGCGGCGAGGGTTGCTATTAAGTGGGATCAATTCCAAAAGGGCAAGAGAATCAATGGTTCCAGCTAGCAGCTTGTACACGAAAATGAGGTCTGCTACTTGCCGACGTGCTTTCAGGGCTTATAAGCCGGTCAACTGCTATCGATATTCTTACTTACTTAGGTGGCGCTACAGTCCGTGGTGAACCTGGGCCTCAACCAACAAGCGTCTCCAGCTGGCACGGTCTTTGGCCAGCTGTTTCCAGTGCCGCACGCCCAGTTGGTTGAGGTCCCCTTCCACCTGCGTGCGCCACCGCTGAGGCGGCCGTCCTCTGCCGCGCCTTCCTTCCGGAGTGGATTCGAAGACTTTTCGGGTCGGAGCTGTATCTTCCATGCGGTCTACATGGCCTAGCCACCTTAGACGCTGTATCCGTAGACGTCGTACCAGGCCGATGTCGCTGTACAACCCGTATAATTCTTCGTTATATCTTCTCCTCCATACACCGTTTGAACAAACGGGACCGTAGATAGTGCGCAGAATTTTCCTCTCGAAACGACCAAGGGCATCTTCATCCGCTTTTGTTAAGGTCCAAGCCTCTGCGCCGTAAAGGAGGACTGGGATGATCAAGGTCTTATATAGTGTCACCTTGGTTTTCCGAGAGAGGGCTCTACTTCTCAATTGCCTCTTGAGCCCAAAGAAACAGCGGTTGGCAAGAGTGATTCTGCGTTTTATCTCAGCGCTGGTGTTGTTGTCGCTGGTCGTCAGTGAGCCAAGGTAGACGAATTCCTTGACAACTTCAACGTTATATCCGCCCATGGTGACGTTCTGGCCAATACGTCGGTGTTGTCCGTCTCTTTTAGATGAAAGCAGATATTTGGTTTTACCCTCATTAACCTTGAGACCCATCTTAGCCGCTTCTACCTCAATGCTCACGAAAGCCTCATTGACGTCTTGCTGTTTTCGTCCAATTACGTCAATATCGTCGGCGTACGCAAGCAATTGCGTAGACTTGAAATAAATCGTACCTCTTGTGTTGGCCAGTGACTCTTGCACGATCTTTTCAAGCACGATGTTGAAAAAGTTGCACGACTGCGCGTCGCCCTGCCTAAATCCTTTTTTAACATCAAAGGTCTCGGTTTGCTCATTACCGACCTTAATGGAGCAGCGAGAATTCTCCATTGTCATCCTGCACAGTCGGACGAGTTTGACAGGGATGTTAAAACTAGACATGGCTTTGTACAGCTCGTCTCTATATACGCTGTCATACGCGGCCTTGAAATCGACGAAGAGGTGGTGAGTCTCGATTTGGTATTCCTGGGTCTTCTCCAAGATCTGCCGTAGCGTAAATATTTGGTCTATTGTGGATTTACCTGCCCTGAAACCACACTGATGAGAGCCAATCAGGTTATCCACAAACGGTTTCAGGCGTTCACACAATACGGCAGAGAAGATCTTATATGCGATGTTGAGGAGACTTATTCCACTATAGTTGGCGCAGTTATAGGGGTCTCCTTTCTTATGGACCGGGCAAACGATGCTGAGATTCCATTCGTCGGGCATGCTTTCCTCCGACCATACCTTGCAAATGAGATGGTGCATGTACCTTACCAGCTCATCTCCAGCCGCCTTAAAAAGCTCAGCAGACAATCCGTCTTAAGTCTTGATATCGCTATTTTGACTTCGTCTAGGTCGGGTGGACTGAATTCTGTTACTTCGTGGTCCATTGCGAATGGCTCGTTCTGCCTGACAGCGGTACCTTGTCTATCATCGCCGTTATACAGTCTGCAGAAGTGGTCTTTCCAAATCCTCAGCATCGACTGCGACTCTACTACCAGTTCTCCATTTTCATCCCTGCAGGCCGCCACTCTGGCTTTGTAGCCATGGCATGTTCGTTTTACCTTGTTGTAAAACCTACGGGCGTCATTCCTGCGGAAGCATCTCTCCATCTCCTCGATCTCACGCTTTCCGTGCTCTCTCTTCTTTCTTCTGAAAAGCGTGTGTTCCTCTCTTCTCTTCTGCTCATAGATTTCGCGAGCAGCTCTCGTCCGTCGTTGCAGCATGGCTTTATATGCCTCTTGTTTTGCTGCATGGGCTTGTTCGCATTGTTCATCGAACCAGGGGTTTCTAGGTGGTGGCTGTTTGAAACCCAGCACCTCTGAGGCAGCATCTCTGACGACGCTCTGGCAATGAGCCCATTCCTGCTCTATTGTTTGTGCTGCTGTGGGCGGATTTTGAGAGAGCTTTGAGGAGACACGATCGGCAAAGATTCTGGCAGTCTCTTGCGATTGTAGCTTTCCAACGTCAAACTTAAGTAGTCCTACTCGACTCCTAAGCATTCTTGATATCCTCATTCGTACCTTGGCTACAAAAAGGTAGTGGTCCGAGTCGATGTTGGCCCCTCGGAAGGTTCGTACGTCGAGAATACAGGAGGAGTGTCTGGCGTCGATCGCAATATGATCAATCTGGTTGATGATCGATTGATCACAAGACCGCCAGGTACCCTTGTGCATGTTGAGATGGGGGAATCGCGTGCTTGCTACAAGGAGGTTACGCCCCGCTGGGAAATCGATTAGCCTTAATCCGTTGTCGGATGTGGTGTTATGGAGGCTATGCTTTCCTAAGATCGACTCAAATATGTCCTCCTTGCCCAGTTTTGCATTAAGATCTCCTAGGACTATTTTTGTGTCGTAGCTGGGACATTGGGCATATGTTCTGTCTAGGAGATCGTAGAATTCTTCTTTGAGTCGATCGTCCTTTTCCTCCGTTGGGGCGTGAGCGCATATTAAGCTAATGTTTCCAAATTTAGCTTTGATGCGGATTGTTATGAGGCATTCGCTCACATCTCGGATGCTTAAGACTTTTTGTCGGAGTCTTCCTCTAATAACGAATCCTCTAATAGGCGCTGTTTGTTCTCCTTGTAGCAGTTCCCGTAGTAGATGTCGCAGTTTTTCATCCGTTTTTTGCCTGGTCCATCCCATCGCACTTCTTGGAGTGCTGGTATATCTGCTTTATAGCAGTTGAGGGTTTGCTCCAATTGATCGCCTGCACCCGGTCTGTTAAGGGACCTCACATTCCAGGTGCAGACTCTCCGTATCCGAGGCTTGTTGTCGTTTCGGAACAAGTGGGTTTTTACGTGATAGGGATGTTACCCCTAAGCACAACCCCTAACCTGGAGGGCCAGGTTCCTCTTTCCCCAGGAACAAGGGTTGGGTCGCTGCACACATTGGTTCACTACCTGGCGGGTGCCAGGGTAGCTATCCAGGGGGGGGGGGGGGGGGCACGCGGAGGCTGTGTGTCAACTTGGAGTGAGCAGGGACAGAGATCGAAGCTGGCGTTTGCCATGTTAAACGCGATCAACTTCTTTGCTCTGTTTGCTCGCTCCCTCCCTCCTATCGATATTCGTAGGGTGGTAATTACATTCTATCAGACCATGGGAGACCTCTTAGGGCAAAACGCAAGAATCGGCGTTAAACAGCCTCAGTTCTTACTGAATGGTGGATGTAATGTGGGGACCGGACTTGACTAGCGTATTCAAGAAGATATCTGACATAAGTGATAGAGGATTTGGTAACATAAGAGTTTGAGAATTCTGATAGTTAATAGTTGTGACTTCTAAAAAACAGGTTTAGTCGGTTGGGCTACAGGATACGGGCAGTTGATACGCGTTCACGCTTCCTCGGAAGAAACAGACGACAGAGTCATATATGACTTTTATGGCCCCTTAGGTAGAACATAGGCTCAATGTCCCAGCTATTAAACCAAGATTGTTCTAGGAGATTTAAACGTGAAGCTGGGTAAAGAAGACATTTTTGATCGGGTCGTAGGAAAGCCGGATTCAGGCTAATAGACTCCTAGTAGCTAGCACACGATTCCCACATCAAAATATCCATATGGGGTCCTCGTGGTCTCCTGATCAATCAACCGTCAATCAAATCGGTCATATAGTGGTCAACGCAATGTTGACTCGGATTGACTCGGATTATTACCTTATTGTAGTCAAGGTACGTATGGAGGCGCCGTGGCGTAGTGGTTAGTGTGTTGGACTCTGGCGCACGATGAGCGAGTTCGGATCCCGATAGCACCAACGCCATCGGATGTTTATTTCGCGGCGTCCCTCCTCGGCGGGGTACTGGCAAAACCCCCCGTAGTATAACTTGCCTGGAAAAAGCTTCTCGACTCACGCCGTTCGGAATCGGCATTAAAAACTGTAGGTCCCTTTCACCTGTGTGAAAAATAAATCATACACAACATGGGTGATTGAGAGAAGCTTGGCTCTGGTCCCCATAATTGAAAGGGACCTACAGTTTATTGCTGGTTCCGAACGACGAATTTCGAGAAGGTTTTCATGACAATTATACTGCTTAGTAGAACGCGAAAACACGTTTGATGACACGGCTGTTGTCGGGAATCGATCCCGTGTCATGGACTTCACACTGCACCACGGCGCTCTCTGGATGAAGAGGCCCTTGGTCGTTTCAAGAGGAAATTTCTGCGTACAGTCTTCGGTCCCGTTTGTGTTGATGGAGAGTGGAGGAGAAGATTCAACCAACGGGATGTACAGCGACATCGGCCTAGTACGACGTCTATGGATATAACGTTTAAAATGGCTAGGCCAAGTAGAGCGAATGGACTGCACAGCTCCGAGCCGAAGAGCGTTCAACTCCAACCCCGAGAGGCGTCGTTGCAAAGGACGGCCGAATCTAAGTTATTGCACACACATGGAAAAGGACCTCAACCAACTGGGCGTGCGAAATTAGAAACAGCTAGAAAACGATCGTGCTAGCTGGAAACACTTGTTGGTTGAGGCCCAGGTTCACCCGTTAAACACTGTATCTTGATTGTTTCGTTTAAACGATCGAGTTGTGCAGAGTAGAGGACCGAATTGACCATTTCGTTAGGTTGTGGCAGCTCAAAATAGACAATTCCCTTTCAATCACACCAAACACTCAGCATCACTTTGTTTTCCCTAAGCCCAGCCTTTGAAACCATCACTTGCTTCAAAAATGACTCAATTTCGATATGATCCAAACATCGAGCTTCTTTGATTAGCCTGCTCCTTTTAGATTATTCCAAACTGTATTGTGGTTGAAGTTTAGTACCTCCGCTGTCTGCTGACAGCTTGTGTGCGGCTCCTGCTCCACTAGTTGCAAAATTTCATCGACTTTTTCAGTGATGGGCCGATCAGAGCAAGATGCTTCTTTGACAGGGGCCCGGCGTTCCGTCACAGCATTCTCACAGTATACTTCGCTAGTGTCGGCATGCTTTTGCAGCGTTTTCCCCTTTTTGCTACTAAACAAGCACCGCTTAGCGTATCTCTTCACATACTTTATTCATCTTCAAATCAATCAAACTCAGTACACAAAATATCATCATCAACACCATCTAGTGACAAAAAATGGCCGTCTTCTGAAAGCCTCCTAACCTTAAGGTTAATAATTTCATTGTATCCCTTCGAATACTTTTCTACTGAACCTTCCATCTTACTAAGTACATCTTACACAACTTCCAAACGAACTCAGCTTATTTGCCACCCCCGTCTATGAACAAAATAACTCCTCTCAAGCCTATTAGCATTCCTATGCCGGGACGCCCAGCTCATAGCACCCAATTTGCACCTTTTGCCGTAAAATCAATGAAAGCATCCTCCCACTGGCATCCGAAATGACTCAATAAAATAATATTTTGCCATTTCTTGAATACCATCAAATCAGTAAATCCCTTTCCCCGAACCCCTCTGCCTGTATCTGTTAAGTGCGGCATCCTGTGGAACAACTTAACAAAACCGCATCACCCTCCAATCAACTGCTTTTTTGCTTTTTCACCTTTTCTCAAATGGCTTTCGGAGGTTGTGGAGTAAAACCAATATCCCATGGAGTAGTGGAGGAAGGAAAAAGGTGTGGATCTCAAAGATAAATAAATATCTAGGTATTAAGAGGCAAATTTACTACGGATTACTGTGGGATTATGGCGCCTGACATGACTTTGATGGAGTTCCAAGGCGAGCCGGTGATGATGGGGATTTTGTTGAATGGAACAGTGAAAGTCTTGAGTCATCGAGTCTCGGGATGTTTCTTTATGACGTCTCGTATCTTATTCCTGGTCTCCATGGTCATTCCGGTGTTTCGCATGTCGATGCGCCGCAGGACTTTGTTAAAGCCCACTATCTTGTATACCTTCTGACCGGCGTCCTACATAGAAGAAAAGGAATAAGCAGGAAAGCAATCTTATGCTTAAGTAAGAACCTCTCCGAGTGTATTGTTGGATATGTCGAGCGTCTCAAGGGTCTTGTTCTCGACAATCAACTGCATGAGTAGTTTCGTAATAGTCTCAGTCATTGTGCATCCACTAATGTCCAGTTCCTTGAGTGGTAGATGGCGGATGACGGAAAATATAGCTGCCGCACCATCACTTTCAATCGGATTTAAGCGAAGAATAAGCTTTTCTAGAGGTCTGCCTTGAAGACTCTGACTCAATAAAAACGCCCCTTCCGGAGCTAGACACAGTTTACTGACAGATATGGAAAGGAACAGGTATGAGGAGACCTTACAAATATAGTTATCAGTTAGATCCAATTCCCGCAAGCCTGCGAAAGATTCTCGAGTACATGCGTCTAGGAAACGCTGCAGTCCATCGTCGTGCATTGTGCAGTGAGTTATCGCCAGCTTAGTCAAATGCTGGCAGCCTTTGTCCAGCGCTCGTGAGATATATGCCAGTTGGAACGGCTCAAGCCTGACGCTGTGGAGCCTTGAACAATATCTCATTCACTAGCTCAAGGGCTTGTCTAAGGGTGACTTACCAGAACTCGGTGAGTTCATAACACTGGCTGAGACCATTCGAAAAACTGAGGATATCATTCCGAGACATTGCGGAGCAACCAATGTAGAAGTTAGTCCCTATCGTCTTGGTACAGTAAGTCACACGGAAAGATTTCAACTCTGGCAGGTTACTTAGCACGTAATCCAATTGGATGTGATCTGGAAAAAGCCCTAAAGTGAATTGGAACTTCTATAGTCACTGGCTGTAAGTACCATTTCTCTCCCCCAACGATGCCTGGAGACAGTCGATCTGAAGTCGGTTAACGTACGGAGCGCATATGTCGAGCACCACTTGGACACTCTCCTGGTCATAGTCGTAGATCTCGGCATTTTCAAGGTACTCCTGGAGGTGCTTTTCCATATAGACATTGATCCATGGACGATTATCTGCATCTGGCGGCAGGACTTTCCATCGATATAGGTACGACTTATTCCAGAAAAAGTCCTCTTTGATGTGAGCACTGGACACCTTTATGGGGATATTCAGGTCGAGATGGTCTAATATGTAATTTTTGTCCACTTGCCGGGGGATCTCCTGAAAGTATGGAGTTTCTACAACGAAACGATAGCACACGGTGGCCGTTAAGAGAGGCCGAATGCTCACCAATCCAGTTCTCGATAATTTTGTCCAGTGCCAATCGGCGTAGTGACTTTGGTTGAAGGATATCCCATTCAAGATTAAAGGTTTGTATTCGACCTTTGGAGTCCGGAGGTGCTGTCGCCGATGGATCTGTGCTAAAATACGCCTTGAAGACGCTGATATCAAGTGAGCAGGGTATGTTGTTCATTTCTGGAAAAGAACTTACTCGTCTGTTTGATAAACATTTCAGTTCACCGTGGTAACCCGCAGTAAAATTTGTTTATGTCTCGGAAAGGCAAATAATTTACAAGTGCGCACCCTTTTCCAGCTGAAAATATGAACAGGAACTTAAAGACCACAAGCTTACATCAAAACCGGGCTTTAAAGTCATTCAAGGACACTAGATTCGCCTTCTTCCTTGTGCAACCCATCGAGACGCCGTATAGAATTAAGAAAACTAAATCGAAAGTTTAAAAAGCACTGTTGAATCCAACAACGCCTAACTCGAAACGTGACTCGGGTGACTCGCGTCTGGAATAAACGCCTAATTGTCAGTTGCTGGTTTTGACACTTTCTATTCAATACTCAAACCTTTTTAGTCGTTACAATTCAAAAAACACTAAATTCGACTTAAATTCTATTGCTCGTTGCACAGTGGATGTTAATTCTTTCTGACGCAAGGATATCCGAAAAAGGAGCACCCAGAGTTTCGGTACATTTACCCCGGCACTGCAGCCGCATACGGTGAAGCATAGACCGGATACGATTGATATGGCTGCGGAGTTCCATAAGTATACGGCACTGGAATCGGTTGCGTCATAGTCTGAGCCACAGATGTTGGTTGATAAATCTACGATTGCTGCGGAACGAGGGGCTTCTAAAACAGTGGGACAGTGGGAATAGGTTGAATAGCCGGCTGAAGACTTTGTACTATCTGAAGAGTCTGCCGTGGCTTGCAGTTGTAGAGTTCACAGCTAAAGTATCCGAAGAAGACAGGACCAGCACCGTAGGAAGCCGGATAATGGTTCTGCCAGCGGGATTTAATCGGTTGAATGAGTCTACCGAGGAAGAAGAAAGGTCGCCCATCTTGCAGATCATCATAGTCCATTGAACGGTCACTTTGTACGTCTGCAATGAGCAGGCTGATAAGGATAAATTCCTATTTATAAATTATAGAAATGAGTCGATACTGAACATATTGCTTTTCTCCACCTTACCACAATGCGAGTCATATTGAATGTGCACTTTGGATGCTGCTTCAGAGCAACTAAGTGTAATTAGAGTGTACAGTTTCTTATATTAGGTTGACCCCCACACGGGTATTTCGGAGGTAAAGGATCATTAAGCAAATGACGGAATGCTCACCGGCATGTCACCATCTATCGTGAAGAGATGTTAGGCATCAGAAGATTTTTAAATGACACTCTTATAAGATAACATACTTAGGTTGCTTAACCTTAAGTGTCAATACGTTATCCGGCTGTAGTAAGAAGTCGGGATGGTTGTTGATTAGCTAAAGGAGATGAATCACAACTTATCATGCTCAAAAGTTGATAGGTTAGGTTGCGTTAGGTTGTAGTGGTTGGCAGACACCACACGTGGGTCTAAATCGGCCCATTCTGATACCACATGGATCATATTGCCTAGATCTGACACCTGAAAATCAATTAGTGCTTTAGATGAAGCAATGGATTTGAGCTACTTTTATATCTGCTAACTCACTTAAGTTATCGTAGAAGGGCGCCCCAAGATAGATCCTCCTGCGAATCACAAAAGAGGGATATGAGCAGAGGAGGTGGTGATTTGATTCCTCTGCCTTTTCATCTTCTCATCCAAGTAGCTCCGGCAGAAGTCATTGTTTGGTAACCCTAGTTTGACGGCATGTTTTCCAATGGTGTAGTGGGCTGTAATGATACTTATAAAGGTTCCATTTTTGGTTGCCACAAGGTCTCTGTTCCATCCTTAGTTTAGCTTAGGCCAGATTTGCTTAGTCATAAAGGTTGGTAGCCTCTATGGTTCGAAGTTTTATCATGTGTTTTACCGAGCTTATTGGTATTTTTGAATTCCTGAGGGTTGGAAGACTGCGTGTGCTTCATCCTAACTCGGGAGCCCACAGTATTTTTATATTGAACTGTTCAGCCATATCGTCTAGAGATAGGGGGCAGTTGAGAGATGTCTTTGATTTGTGAGTTACCGCTACCAGGGATCTTATCGGAGATTGGCTATCCGTGCAAATGATAATATCCTTTATGGATACTAAGGCATGCAAGGGCCTCCATTATCGCGGTTATTTCTTGATACATACCGTGTGAAGCCCTAACCAACAAACTTCTCTGACACGGTCTTTTGCCAGCTATTTCCAGTGACGCACTCTCAGTTGGATAAATTGGTATAATAATTGGATAGATTCGGTCGTCCTTTGCTGCGTCGCCCCTCGGGGTTGGACTCGAATACTCTTTGGGTTGGAGCTACGTTATCTATTCGCTCTACGCGGCCTAGCCACCTTAGACGTTGAATCCGTAGACGTCGTACTAGGCTGATGTCGCTGTACAGCCGGTATAGCTCGTCATTGCATCTTCTCCTCCACTCTCCGTTTTTACAAACGAGACCATAGATTGAACGCAGAAATTTCCTCTCGAAACGACCAAGGGCCTCCTCATCCGCTTTCGTTAAAGTCCAGGCCTCTGCGCCATAGAAGAGGATTGGAATGATCAAGGTTTAGTATAGTGCAACCTTGATCTTTCGAGAGAGGGCTTTACTTCTCAGTTGACTCATGAGCCCAAGAAAGCAGCGGTTGGCAAGAGTAGTTCTGCGCTTGATCTCAGCACTAGTGCTGTTGTCACTGTTCACTAGTGAGCCAAGGTAGACGAAGTCCTTGATCACTTCGAGTTTGTAGCTACCATTTGTGACGTTCTGGCCGAGACGTCGGTGTTGCGCGTCTTTTTTGGTTGACAGCATATATATATAGTTTCGTTTTTTTTTTTTTTAAACAAAATTCAAATTTATTTAGTACAAAATTTAAGAAAAACACATTTATTTCATTTACATAATAAAAAATAGGGAAAAATTCAAATAAAAAAAACTCAATGCACAATCTTCACGTCACACAACTTGTCTTTTCTTTTTCTTCTTCTCGTTAACAAAAATAATCTCCTTCGCGATTTAACCGCCTTGACTTAACTCTGACTACTGTCTGATTACTTATCTCTTCTTTTCTAGTTGGCTAACTGCTACTTTTCTTTTTCTCTTTTAACTCCTACAACTCTCTTATACTCTCTGATAGATTTAAAACCAGGGGCTTTAACCTGACGAATTAACTTTATACTCCATTGTTTGCAAAATTACTTTACAATAGAAAAATAGAAAAAATAAACAAATTAAACCATAACTACACGGCCATCCTGCATATCGTCTGCCTCAGACGATTTCGTCTTCACTCTCAGCATCGTAGCACCTCCAGGGTTTCATATTATCAACGGATGTTGATGTTAGATTTGGTCCTTCGTGCACGCCTACCTTTTTGACATCATACCTGTCGTTTCTCTTGACTTTGACGACCTCGTACGGACCTAAGTACTTCGGGTACAGCTTCAAGCCTGCGCCGAACTGGGTACGTGAGATGGCGACTAGGTCACCCGGCTTGTATTTTGTTGACGCTCTCCTCTTCTTATCGAACTCTCTTTTGTTCTCAGCCTGAACTTTTTCAATCTGCTCTTTTGCTTGGCGACGAGTTACCCTCCTTTCTTCTTCAAACTGCCAAAGGATTTCCTCCTCGAAAAGATCTTTGAGCTTTAGATCTTCCGGAGCGTTCATAGGAACCCCAATCAATAATTCAAATGGTGTTTTTTGTGTGCTCCTTGACACAGTCGAATTAATGGCTCTTTGCACACGGCCTACGTATTTGTACCATCTCATAGGCTCCTCCAATGAAAGTTTAGCAAGCATTCCGATAATTATTTTATTGATTCTTTCGACTTGCCCATTGCCCCTAGGTACTCCGGTAGTGATCATATGATGAGTTATGCCTCGGTCTCCACAGTAGTCGTTGAAGTCGTTGGATGAGAAAGCGGTCCCCTTGTCCGTTATGATTCGCGTAGGATGTCCGAAGGTTTCACTTTGCAGTTCCATTTTCTTTATAACCTCTTCAGTATTGCAGCTTTTAACTGGGTAAATCCAAGAAAATTTTGAAAACGCGTCCACAATTACGAGTAGGTACTTATAGGACTTTGCCGTTGAAGGTAGTGGGCCCAAGTGGTCTAAGTGATAGGTATGTAGAGGTATATCGGGTTTCTCGATGGGATTAAGTAGACCCTCGGCTTTTCCTTGTTTCTTGGACGTTACGATACATGCAATGCAATTCTTTATCACTTCCTCCACATGTTTTTTTAGGTCTTGAATATAAAAATCATTACGAAGAATCGCCTCAACCCTTTGGGCACCGATGTGGCCCTTTTCGTGGACAGTCTTTATTAACTCCCTTCTCATGCTTTTCGGTACAACCAACAATTGTAAACCATTTTCAAACTTATGTAAAACGCCGTTCCGATTTTCGAAGTTCTCATACTGTTGCTTCTCTAGCAACTTTAATATTATAATGCAGTTGTCGTCTTTCAACTGAGCCCTCCGAACCGCTTGAAAAATACCATCTTCCACCTTTAAAACTACGGGGTATCTGCTAAGTGCGTCAACATGCCGCATCGCACTCCCAGAACGATGTTGGATTCTACAGTCAAACTCTTCGATCTGCATAGCCCAATGAGCTACCTTGCTGTTCAATGTTTTTTTCGCCATAGTGAGTTTAAATGCTTTGCAGTCGGTGTAAATTTCAAAAGAAAGTCCTAACAAGTAGATTCTTAAACGTTTAAGAGCCTTTACGACAGCTAGCACCTCGAGATCGTAGCTAGAATAATTCCTTTCCACAGCGCTGGTTTTATAGCTTAAATAGAAGACCGGATGAAAGTGATTATCTTCATGTTTTTGCATTAACATCGCACCAAGCCCTTCTTTGCTTGCGTCAGTATGCAACTGGGTAGGTAACGCCGGGTTAAATAGCTTAAGCACTGGCTCGTTGCATAGGATTTCCTTTAATTGGTTAAAGGCACTCTCCTGGCTCTCCCCCCATGTGAACTTTTGACTGCGTTTGGTCAAATCTGATAGCGATTTCGCTACTAGCGCATAGTTCCTAACGAACTTCCTGAAAAAACCGGTTAGTCCCAAGAAACTCATTACGTGTTGGACGTTCTCAGGTTTAGGAAATTTTCGAACGGCTAACACTTTTCCTTCAGATGGTCTTATGGTCCCGTTCTCAACAACATGTCCTAGGAACTCTACCGTCGTCTTTAGGAATCTACACTTTTCCCAGTTTATCATCAATCCATTGGTCTCACAAACAGAAAGCACACTTTGCAGCTTTTCAACACTTTCTTCATTGTTTTTCGCCGGTATGATTAAATCATCCATATAAACTAGAACCATCTTCTTCATAATAAGGCTTTTAAAAACTGTGTTGATGTAACGCTGGAAAGCCGCTGGCGAATTGCACAAACCGAAGGGTGCTTTAAGAAACTCGAATTGACCATCTGGTGTCACGAACGAGGTAAATCTCCTGGAAGACTCATCCACATCTACATGAAAGAAGCCATTACGGAGGTCAAGCGTTGTAAAAATGTTTGCGTTATATAAGCTTTCTAGGATCTCCTCAATATTGGGTAAAGGATACCTGTCTCTTATCACCTTAGCGTTTAATTTTCGAAAGTCAACGCAAAGCCTATAATTTCCATCTTTCTTCTGAGCCAATACTACGGGACTCGCGTAATTCGAGCTGCTCTCTTGGACGATGCCCTCATCCATCCATTCCTGTATTTGCTGATTAACAAACTCTCTCTCTTTCGGTGCCAATCGCCTTGGTCGCTGATAAATTGGCTTATCATCCTCCAAGCAAATATGCATTTTGATACATGAAGACTCTGGTTTGATTGGTCTGTACGACTGGACAAGGTTGATTACCTGTTTCTTTATCGCGCTTTCTAAATGGTAAAGATCATCCAACACTGATGTGGACTCACAATAGCGCACCAAGTTGACTCTCGCCAAAAATAGCCTTGCATTGTCAGGTTCAGCTTTATATGTGATGACTTTTCCTCTGTCGATAAAAACAGATGCCACGTTTAAGAAATTTTTCCCAACTAAAATATCCTCGCTCATAAAGTCGTCGGGAACCACATGGAAGCTCAGCAAAAAGGGTTCTGAATCAACAATGGCAACTAGGTTCGTGAACCCAAGTGTCTTTTTTGCATCGTTTCCAAAATTAGATACAACAATTCCCGGCCCATCAAAATGTTCTATCTTTAGGTCGTTACTTACTGATCTTCTCATTATAGTTATATCACTTCCCGTATCTAGATGTGCCATAAACTTAGTTCCCTTTAGAACCATTTCAAATGTCAGATCTGGTACCTTGACCCAATTTACATGCGCTGCTGGTTGGTTAGGACTTGAATTGCCACTTCGATATTTTGAAGCTGATGTACAGTTCGGTGCAATATGTCCAAATTCATTGCATTTAAAACATCGCGCGCCTTTAGCTTTATCCGGACATTCGCTAGCCATGTGAGATAACCCGCCACAATTGTTACACCGCTTGGAACGAACCTTGCTTTTGTTGTCTTTGTCCCTTGGAAATGGAGTGGAACCCGCATTTGCTCTTTTTCTTTCTTTAATTTGGTCGCTCTTAAGCCGTTCGTATGCTTTAAAATTTTGTTTTAGCTCTTCTAAATTTCTCGACTGGTAAAGCACAGATTTGTTAAGAGTATCGTCTGGAATTCCGGCTATTATGTACGCGATCAAATGTTGAGTCTCTACTTTTCCTCGTTGTGAGATTTTTTTCATTCTGTATAAGAATTCCAATAGGGACTCGTTTGGCGATTTCTTAGAAGTATCTAAAATTCGGTGTACATTTTCCAGATCTCTCGTACCGAACTCTGATTTTAACACCGACTTCAATTTGGTCCAACTATTGATACCCGATTCCGCTTCAACGGCAAGCTTGGCCGCACCGCTTAACAAGCGCCTACCATATAAGAATTTTTGTACATCGTTCCATCGGCACACTTCAGAAATACCTTCCAAATCCTCTAACCATTCCACAACCCCTTTGCTTGATTCGCCATTAAACTTCTCTAGCGATTCCTCAACATCCTTCAACTGAATATTGTTTTGTACGGGTTTGTTGTCATTATCTGAGTCACTCGGCATTGTTGGTAACTTAACTTTGCACCTATCTATGTTCTCTAGGCAATCTTCCGAATCCTCGTCAGTAGATTCCTCACCACTTAGAACCAAACCTGATTGCACACCTTCGTCGGCTACCTTTTCTTCTCGATGTATAACTTTTCTTGTTATGTCCCTTGCGTTTAAAACGTTGCGAAGCCTATTGACTAATTCGGGTTTTGTCTTATAGCTGTATGATAGGCCGCGATTTTTGAGTAATTGTTGTAATTCCCTGACAGTAAAAGATGATAAAACGCTATATAAATTCATCAACGCTGGCCGTCGGAAAGTCTTTGTTGTTTTTATTTTTCCCACATATAATTTAGTTAAGCTGAACTTAGGTTTGTGTCCTAGCTTTTTTCAAATGTAAGCTTAACTAGAGCTTTTTTTCGTTAAAATTTCGATAAATTTTCATAAGTTGGGGCTTGTCTACACCAAAGCTCGGCTCAAAGCTCAAACTACGCTTAAACTTTAAACTATCATGCAAATCATATATGGAAAGCGCTCACCCGATTATTGCCTGATTGTCGGCTATATACAATATGCACTTTAGAAACGGTTGTTTTTTTTTTTTTTGTACAAGGTCCGTTTTCTGATAAAGTCTTATATATTTTATGTTTTTTCCACGCGAGTTTGGGATTCTATATTTGACCGAAATCCCACTTCTGACACCATATAGTTTCGTTTTTTTTTTTTTTTTAAACAAAATTCAAATTTATTTAGTACAAAATTTAAGAAAAACACATTTATTTCATTTACATAATAAAAAATAGGGAAAAATTCAAATAAAAAAAACTCAATGCACAATCTTCACGTCACACAACTTGTCTTTTCTTTTTCTTCTTCTCGTTAACAAAAATAATCTCCTTCGCGATTTAACCGCCTTGACTTAACTCTGACTACTGTCTGATTACTTATCTCTTCTTTTCTAGTTGGCTAACTGCTACTTTTCTTTTTCTCTTTTAACTCCTACAACTCTCTTATACTCTCTGATAGATTTAAAACCAGGGGCTTTAACCTGACGAATTAACTTTATACTCCATTGTTTGCAAAATTACTTTACAATAGAAAAATAGAAAAAATAAACAAATTAAACCATAACTACATATATATTTCGTTCTACCCTCGGTAACCGAAAGACCCATTTTAGCCGCTTCTGATTCAATGCTTTCGAACGCATCATTGACGTCCTGCTGTGTTCGTCCAAATACGTCAATATCATCCGCGTACGCAATCAGTTGTGTAGACTTGAAATAGATCGTACTTCTTGTGTTGGCCTGTGAGTCTCGTATGATCTTTTCAAGCACGATATTGAACAAATTATATGAAAGCGCGTCATCCTTCTTTAATGGAGCAGTGGGGATTCGCCATTGTCATCCTGCATAATCTGACGAGTTTGGTAAGGATGTTAAAACTAGACATGGCCCCGTATAGCTTGGCTGTGAAATCGACGAAAAGGTGATGGGTGTCGATTAGGTATTCTTGGATCTTCTCCGAGATCTGCCGCAGTGTAAATATTTGGTCTATTGTGGGTTTACCTGGTCTGAAACCACACTATTAAGAACCAATCAGATTATCCACACTCATGCGATCTTGAGTTGTAGTTGGCGCAGTTATAGGGGTCTCTTCCTGTTCCCAGTTGGAGAACGTTGCTGAGATTCCATTCGTGGGGCGTGCTTTCCTCCGACCATATTTTACAGATGAGCTGGTGCATGCGCCCTACCATACCATACCTATCGCTTTAAATAGCTCGGCAGACAGGCCGTTTGCACCCGTGGCTTTATTAGTCTTAAGCTTTAAAATTACTAGCTTTATTTCATTTACGTCGGGTGGACGAAATTCTCTTGCACCTTCGTTCGTGGCGAATGGATCATTCTACCTGACGGCGGTATTAGATCTTTCATTGCCGTTAAACAGTCTACAGAAGTCTTCCTTCCATATTCTCAGCATCAACTGTGACTTTTTTCATGATGTCTTTCTTTCTTCCTTAAAAGCCTGTATTCCTCTCTCCGTTTCTGCTCATAATATTCACGAGCGGCTCTCGTCCATCTATGTAGCACGGTTTTGTAGGCATCTCGCTTTGATACATGGGCTTACCCGCTATGCTCATCAAACCAGGGGTTTCTAGTTGCCGGTTGTTTGAAACCCAACACATCAGAGGCAGCGTCTCTGATGGCGTGCTGGCCATGCTCCCACTGTTGTTTTGTGGATTATTCCAGTGTCATCGGGTTCGCGAGAGGATGAGGGAAACTCGATCGGCAAAGGTTCTAACGGTCTCCTGCGATTGTAGCTTTCCGACGTCAAACTTTCGTTGTCCAGCTCGACTCCGTGGCATCCTTGATATCTTAATTCGTACCTTGGCTACAACAAGGTAATGATCCGAGTCGATGTTGGCTCCTCGGAAGAATCGTACATCTAGGAAGCTGGAGGAGTGTCTGGTGTCGACCGCAACGTGATTAATCTAATTGGTAGTAGACTGATTAGGTGATCGCCAGGTTCCTTTGAGAATGTTGAGATGCGGGAATCGTGTGCTAAAGTCTCCTAGACATTGGGCATAGGTTCTGTCGAGGAGGCCGTAACATTTTTCTTTGAGTGTACCGTCTATTTCTTCGGTTGGGGCGTGAGCGCATATCAAGCTAATGTTTCCGAAAATAGCATTTCGAAAGCTTAAGAGTTTTTGTCGGGGCCTTCCCCGAATAACAAATCCGCATCCGAATAAGCGTTGTTTGTTCTACTGGTAGCAATTCCCGTAGTAGATGTCGCAGTTTTTCAAACCTCTTTTGCCTGGTCCATCCCATCGCACTTGAAGTGCGTTTATATCCGCTTTATAGCAGCTGGGGGCTTGCTCCCCTTCCAATTCCAGGTGCAGACTCGCAAGTCATTTAAGCGTTTACAGGGCTCGTCAGCTGTCCTGTTTTGAAGACCCATATTCTTACCTTTATGAACCCATAGTTCCTGGATGAGTCCCAGTGAGATTTTGTCGCGATAGAATCGCATGGTGGATGGCAAAGGACTAACAAACATCTATCAAACAGATGCTGGCCTGCTGAAAAGGAAGAAGAGCGACCGCAGAGGAACATCTTGCGGCACTGTTGGTAAGTCCCATCCCCACCTCCTCGTGGTGCCATCTGGAGATTTCCTATGGAAATTACAGACGGGGAAGGGCGAATGGCGAGCTTCCTGCGCCAAAAAACAGGATTAATCCATACAAAAAAACTATAAACTCTGAGACAACCACAAGCCTCGGATATAACGGACGACCCCTGCAAACGTATAAAAGGACAAGAGTATCGGTTCTGCACCTGAAGTATTCGACGCGAAGTCGTAGAAAGCACAGCATACACGACAACACGTCTGAAAAAGGATTCAGGTTAATAGACTTTGTGACGGGGCGTAATCTTCTAGTAGCTAGCACACGATTCTCACATCTCAATATCCGTAAGGAAACCTAGAGACCGGCAGGAGTTTCGCCGATCGACCAACCATCTGCACCAACCATAAAACAGCAATGGAGACGCAATCAAAACGCCATTCAGGGATCCTGCCTCTGATATATTCGTTTTTCCAGCCACCACCTAGGAGAAACTCTTGGTTTGATGACGAGTGCAGACAGGTACATGTAGAAAAACAGATTTCATACACGGCCACGTCGTACCGAAGAACGAGAGCTGCTCGTGAGCTCTATGAGCGGAGAAGAAGGGAAGAGCATGCGCTTTACAGAAGGAAAAAGGATGAGAATGAGAAGCGTACGATCGAGGAGATGGAGAGATGGTATCGCAGGAACGACGTTCGAAAGTTTTACCAAAGAGTAAATCGAACATGCCATGGCTATAAAGCCAAAGCGGAAGTCTGCAGGGATGAACACAGACACCTCTTAGTTGAAACACATTTGATGCCTAGAATATGGAAAGACTATTTCTGCGGGCTGTATAACGGCTAAAATGGTCATGATACCGCTGTTAGGCAGAACGCACCATTTACGCTGGACGAAGATGAGAGAGAATTCCGTCCACCCGACTTAGATATGGTTAAGATAGCGATATCAAAACTGAAGTCTAACAACGCTACCGGCGCAGACGGCTATTTGAGCTATTTGAAGCAATCGGAGATAAATTGGTTGGGTACATGCACCAGCTCATCTGTAAGACATGGTCAGAAGCGTGCCCGGTGAATGGAATCTCAGCATCGTTTGTCTAGTCCATAAAAAAGGAGACCCCTATAGCTGCGCCAACTATGTATAGGGGAACATCTAACATCTCATTTCGTCTACCTTGTCTCACTGGTAACAAGAGGCAACGTTATCAGCGCTGAGATTAGACGCAGAATAACTCATGTCAACCGCTGCTCCTTCGGGCTCAAACGGCGGCGTCTAAGGTTGTTAAGGGACCTTAACAACTGGGCGTGCGACACTGGAAACAGCTAGCAAAAGATTGTGCTAGCTAGATCGTTATCGCATGGTACAGCTTGCCTTGCAACACACACAACCCACTCATTTCTGCGACAGTAGGCCGGGTCCTTCGTTCGGTATGGCTTATTATTGCCTCGCCGGAAGTTACCGGTCCGAGGGAAATGATGCACTGATTCTATCGAGGATTCCTCGAATTTAGTGGAGGAGACGATTCGTTGATGACGACCTTTCGTGGTCGCCGACCCAGGTGTGGCAGCGGTCTTTGGATTGTCACATTTTGGTATGGCTGTTGCGAACGATTTTGCTGGTGAAAAATTCGCCTCAAGTATGGCACTTAGAACACGACTACCCCAATTTCTTGCCAATAGAGACGAGGGCTTTTATGAGGAGGCATACTGGAATAACTTTCTGCTTAACTGTTTAACAAAATCTTTAATTTCATGCTAAATTAATGGATTTCCTTTTATTACAACTTGATGTAAGCACAAAGGTAAAATGAATCAAGCCATGTGAGCGAAGAAAATCATTCCACATAAGTGTGATAATGAGACACAAAAAATCATGTGGCTCAATGGTCTAGGGGTATGATTCTCGCTTTGGGTGCGAGAGGTCCCGGGTTCAAATCCCGGTTGAGCCCGATGCCTTTTTTGTATTTTACAACAACTTTTTTTCCTATTGTGGTATAAATTTGAAGATACGTACATATTTCCTCTCTCACACCTCATAGAGACCGACCTCATCAATCAGTCAGTCGTCCATTGATCTAGCACTCCTATTCATGAATTTGTTTCTGCCACTCCCATCGCTTCTGGGTAGTACCTACAAAATGGTTTCATTCGTTTTAAGTGCCATAAAATGCGATTCGAATAAGTTGTCATGTACGAGATTCCCCATTGCCACACACCCAATGGAACACCATGGTCAGAAAACATCAGTTGCATGTCATGTTCTTCACAACTAATTGGCACGGCACCTATGTATGTACATATATACTCATTGAGTCATTCTCAATGAGAGCCTTGGAGTATTAAACTGAATACCCCTCATCGTCACATGTTAAGACTAACCGACTAAAACCGGTTAACCAGAAAACCAAAGGGTTCACTATTACGCAAGAGTCTCCCAATGCAGCACTGCGGCAGAATGATGCTTTTCGGTGCGGAACTTTACTTTACTTCACATCTTCGCTTGGGAGGTGTAGAAAACCTGGAGTTCATGCATGACTCATCTCTGTCAACAACATACACACCTGCGTGGCTGCCTGGTCTCGTTGGAAATGAAAATGAAAGCGAAAGCCGAGATGAGTACTCGAGATAAATGCGAAGCGACCTTGATAGCGCTTTCGGTCGTATTCAGCAATTGATCGAGATAAAACCAACAACATGGGAATCGTTGGTAAATAGATGCGCAGTGTTATGGAAATGGATCCATTTAAATTCTGTTTCTTAATTGAATTTGTCAATATGGATTCGGTCGAAAATTCGAAAAAACGATCACGCTCACGAGAACACTTTATTTCTTATACAAAATTAATAAATAAGTCTTTACCTAGTCCTCGCCGTTCTTAGCCAAAGAACCCGAGACCGCCGAAACCACCTCCGTACCCTCCTCCATATCCTCCGCCATAGCCACCGCCATACCCCCCACTATAATGTCCACCATAATGACCACCGTACTGACCGCCATAATGTCCACCATAACCGCTACCATAACCACCTCCGAAACCACCTCCATAACCAGGATAACCTCCACCAAAGCCAGGGTATCCACCAAAGAACGGCGGTCGTGGCTTATAAAATCCACCACCGTATCCAGGTCCAAGGCCGTGTCCATATCCATGTCCATAACCACCGCCATATCCAAATCCTGCTCCGTAAGACGATTCAAATCCTGATGCTCCAAGACCCAAAGCACCGCCTAGCAATCCCAGCGTTCGACCTTCAACCTTCTCTGCCGCCACTGTACTAGCCACCACCAGCATTACAACACCAAGGAGTATCTGCAACAAAACCAGTCGCATAAAATTGGAACAAATCCACGAATCGTGAAACTTACGAGGGCACGCATTGTCTCTAGTCGTCCGTTTTTTTTTTCTTCTTCTTCACCGGTCACTTGACTGGTTATTCAATCACGTCGTAAGTGATACTAAGTTGATGCCGATCCGGTGGCAGTGTTTTATATAAGACGCCCTGACCCACGGAAATGGATAAAGAGAGAATGTTTCTCCTGCGACTCGGTTTTTCCTCCCCAAGAATTCGACACCCAAGTTCAAGTGCTTCAAGCTCGGATCACTGAAAACGAACGTTAATCAGTGACGTCGGCATTTGTTTAATCGGGGCCAGATGTGTACCGTGATGGGTTTTATCGAGGGTCAATGGAAGCAAATAATCATTACGGTCGACCGATCGTCTTGATATTTTGGCTATGATAATTAGCCGGTGTACGAGGTGCCAATGTTTGGATAGATGATTGCGCTGATGGCTTTGAGAAAGGTCAGATCTTGGGTATTTCCCAGAGTTTATTAGTCTGACGAAATAGATGTATAGTGACCGCTGGGCTGTTAAGTACTAGCTCGTTTAGGGCCATAAATACTTAATGCAAGCGACGATGGTAAAGTGGATGAATTGCATTTGTGAATTCGTGAAAATCTATTGGTTGTTGGTCAACTATTTTTTATTGCAGTTACATTGCGTGATGTCTAATGGGCTATGTTATAGTAAAAAAAAATCGTTTTACAGTAGTAGTCGTCATGTATCTGTGCATGAAATCCTCTCTATATAAACAGCTTAATATAGAAATAGGGAATCAAGCTATTGTCAATGCCAATCCAAACTGGCTTGCCATCAGAGTTCTTCAAGGCTGGCGGCGATGTTCTGGTAGGGAGCATGCACCAGATCATCTGCAGAATTTCGGAAGATAAAAGCATGCCCGATGACTGGCATATCAGCTTTATTTGTCCCATCTACTTACATCCCTGTTCAGTGTCGCATACAAGATCCTGTCCAGCGTACTGTGTGAACGTCTAAAGCTCTTTTGCACCGCACTAATCGGCAGCTACCAGTGCGGCTTCCGGGCCGGTTCTTCAATCGAAGAACAAAAGTCATGCTTTACAAAACGCTTATACTGCCAGTTTTGCGGTTCGGAGCCGAAAGCTGGACGATAAGTAGAACGGCGGAGCTGATTTTGGGTTATTTCGAAAGAAAAATTCTGCTCTAGATATTTGGTCCTGTCTTTGATTTTTAAAGCGAATTAGCAGGGGCGACGAAAAGTGAATTAAAATGAATCATGCTCTGTCCCTGCTCAATCCAAGTTGGCACACAGCCTCCGCGTGGCCCCCCCTGGATAGCTACCCTGGCACCCGCCAGGTAGTGAACCAATGTGTGCAGCGTCCCAACCCCTTGTTCCTGGGGAAAGAGGAACCTGGCCGTCCAGGTTGCTGGCTGTGCTTAAAGGTAACATTCCTATCACGTAAAAACCTACTTGTTCCCAAACGACGACAAGCCTCGCATACGGACGGATACAAAGCTGACGACCCCTGCAAACTACTAACGGACTTGAGACTCTGCACCTGGAATGTGAGGTCCCTTAACAGACCGGGTGCAGGCGATCAATTGGAGCAAATCCTCAACTGCTATAAAGCAGATATAACCGCACTCCAAGAAGTGCGATGGGATGGACCAGGCAAAAGACGGAAGAGAAACTGCGACATCTACTACGGGAACTGCACTGCTACAAGGAGAACAAACAGCGGGTGCGGATTCGTTATTCGAGGAAGACTCCAACAAAACGTCTAAAGCTTCCGAGATATATGCGAACGCCCCATAACAATCGGCATCAAAGCTTAATTTGGAAACATTAGCTTAATATGCGCTCAGGCCCCAACGGAAGAAAAGGACGATCGACTCAAAGAAGAATTCTAAGATCTCCTAGACAGAACCTATGCCCAATGCCCCAGCTACGACACTAAAATAGTTCTAGGAGATTTTAATGCGAAATTGGGCAAAGAGGACATATTTGAGTCAATCATGGGAAAGCATAGCCTCCATAACACCACATCCGACAACGGACTTAGGCGAATCGATTTCCTAGCGGGGCGTAACCTCCTTGTGGCAAGCACGCGATTCCCCCATCTCAACATCCACAAGGGTACTTGGCGGTCTTTTGATCAATCGACCACCAACCAGATTGATCACATTGCGATCGACGCCAGACACTCCTCCTGTATTCTCGACGTGAGAATTTTTGCCGATCGTGTCTCCTCCAAGCTCCCTCAAAATCCGCCCACAGCAGCACAAACAATAGAGCAGGAATGGGCGCATTTCTAAAGCGCCGTTAGAGACGCTGCTTCAGAGGTGCTGGGTTTCAAACCGCCACCACCTAGAAACCCCTGGTTCGATTAACAATGCGAGCAAGCCCATGCAGCATATGAAGCCATGCTGCAACGATGGACGATAGCTGTTCGCGAAATCTATGAGCAGAAGAGAAGAGAGGAACACACGCTTCTCAGAAGAAAGAAGAGAGAACACGGAAAGCGTGGGATCGAGGAGATGGAGAGATGCTTCCGCTGTAATGACGCCCAGAAGTTTTACAGTAAGGTAAAACGAACATGCCATGGCTACAAAGCCAGAGCGGCGGCCTGCAGGGATGAAAATGGAGAACTGATAGTAGAGACGCAGTCGAGGCTGAGGATTTGGAAAGACCACTTCTGCAGACTGTATAACGGCGATGATAGACAAGATACCGCTCCCAGGCAGAACGATCAGTTCGTAATGGAATCCCGTTACCCGACCTAGACGAAGTCAAAATAGCGATATCGAGACTTAAGTCTAACAAAGCCGCGGGCGCAGACGGCAGGATTTAGGCAAGGTGACGCGCTGTCATGCACTCTTTCAACATCGTGCTTGAAAAGATCGTGCAAGAGTCACCGGCCAATAGAAGAGGTACGATTTATTTCAAGTCTACGCAATTGCTTGTGTACGACATTGACGTGATTGGACGGACACAGCGAGACGTCAATGAGGCCCTTTGTAAGCATTGAGGTAGAAGCGGCTAGGATGGGTCTCAAGGTTAATGAGGATAAAACCAAATATCTGCTTTCATCTAAAAGAGACGGACAACACCGACTTATTGGCCAGAACGTCACCATGGGCGGATATAACTTTGAAGTGGTCAAGGAATTCGTCTACCTTGGCTCATTGATGACCGGCGACAACAACACCAGCGCTGAGATAAAACGCAGAATCACTTTTGCCAACCGCTGTTGCTTTGGGCTCAAAAGGCAATTGAGAAGTAGAGTCCTCTCTCGGAAAACCAAGGTGACACTATATAAGACCTTGATCATCCAGTCCTCCTTTACGGCGCAGAGGCTTGGACCTTAACAAAAGCCGATGAAGATGGCCTTAGTCTGTTCAAACGGTGTATGGAGGAGAAGATTTAACGAAGAACTGTACGGGTTGTACAGCGACATCGGCCTGGTACGACGTCTACGGATACAAAATCTACGGTGGCTAGGCCATGTAGAGCGCATAGTAAATACAGCTCCGACCCGAAGAGTCTTCGAAGCCACCCCACAAGGAAGGCGCGGCAGAGGACGGGCGTATCTACGGTGGCACACGCAGGTGGAAGGGGACCTTAACCATCTGGGCGTGCGGCGCTGGAAACAACTGGCCAAAGGCCGTGCCAGCTGGAGACGCTTGTTGGTTGAAGCCCAGGTTCACACGGACTGTAGCGCCACCTAAGTAAGTAAGTATTCGCGGATGCAAGACAACTTGGTCATGATAACTGGAAGCAGCGTGCCCGGGGTCGTCAAGGATGGAAGGCAGTTATAGCTCAGGCTCAGATCCTCCATGGATTGCCGGCCTGATAAGTAAGTAAGTAAGCTCTTACCTTGGCCACAACAAGGAATTGATCCGACCCGATGTTGTCTGCTTTGTAGCAGTCGAGGGCGTCCGCGAGTTCATCGGCTGCGCGTGTTATGTTAAAGGATCTCACATTCCACGTTCTGAGCCGAAATTCGTTGTCCTCCTTTCGTTTGCTAGGGTTGTCAACAGTAAATCCGTCCTTGTTCGAGGCTTGTGGTTATCTCTGCACTATGTTTTTTTTCGTGGTTACGTCGCGGAAGGTCCGAGTAGATCCGGTGTCGATAACCCAGCTGAGGTTGTAAGCGCCGCCGTTGGTTCTACCGGCGTTTCTTTTACAGCGTCCCGAACCGACCTTGGAGATCTCCTTTTGGACCTGGCCATCGAAATATGGTCGAGCTGTGGCGATAACACCAACGCCATCGAATGTTTATTTCGCGGTGTCCCTCCTAGGCGGGGTACTGGCAAAACCCCCCATTGTATACTTGCCATGAAAAAGCTTCCCGTCCACGCCGTTCAGAATCGGCATTAAACTGTGGGTCACTTTTACCTGTGTGTAAAATAAATCACACACAATATGGTTGATCGAGACAAGCTTGGCTCTGTTTTTGGTCCTTCATAGGCTGTAACGCCACCAGAGAAAACACGAAAAGGGGTGTTGTCCAGGTGGCTCCCACAAACCGAAGCTGTGAAAGATGCTGTTGACCGATCGATTGATTATCTTGCCCGCCGATGTCCTGAAGAAGAATTAAGCCCTGGAACCGACTTACTCTTACACTTCTCCACATCTCCCTCCCAAGTTTCACCACGTGGAGGTGAGAGTAGGAGTTCGTTGACAGAAGCTGGGTTCAAACGCTTGTGTCCGCATGAGTCGCTTGTCGATGCTTAGAAACCCATTCCAAACTGCTACCCAATCTCAAAACCGTTCTAAAACGGGTCTACTTCATTAAAACTTCTACACCTGCCTCTATCACGTCCAACCGCTTCAAGTGGACTTCGAAGCCAGTCCCGGTCAACTAGAAACAGCTCTTCATTGACTAAGTAAGTCAACATTAAGAAACTGCATAGCCAACGATCGAACTCAACTTCATTTGACTACGTATAGCTCTCCACTTTTCAAATAGCTCAATATTCTCATCGCAATCCATTAAGCTCGTCATCGATGCCATAAATTGTCGGTGAACTACTCAAGCGCTCTTTTCACTAATTGACAGAAAACACACATGGACGCATTTTTCTTTAATAATCTTGAGTGACAATAGTGTGGTTCGACTCAGCCGATTCATCAAAAACTCGAATATTTGAACATTAGATCCGTCAATAAAGCTACTTTAGTCTAAACGACGCACCTAAGCCACCTATAACCATAATAACAAAGAACTCTCGAGCTATGAGCTATGGACAACAACAGAAGGTCCTTACCCATTACAAGGCTTAAACGTTTGCTGTACGTACTGGACAGTGACATCGGCCTAATGAATCTTCTTTTGGAAACTTCTGACGCAGCTACATTGAATGAATAAAAAGCATAGCCTCAACCCGAAGAGCCTGTTAGTTTAACTACGATAACGTAGCCCAGGGCAACTGCATCATTTTATCGTTGAAGCCTCCAACCACCATTAAGGTTTAAATTAAGCGATGTGCTCGGTATATTTCAATAATACAAATAGTATTCAATCAAAAATTAGTTAACCTAAGGTAGTCGTATTCCTAAATATTTCGAATAGGCATTCTTTTGCTAAAAATGGTTTCCGCCAAAATGTCCAAAATGACCGTCAAACTAGTCATCAAACCCATCGTAGCCCCCATGAAAATCTAAATCGTGAAATCCTTCATGAACGTGACCGCCATGCAATACGGGTGCATGAACTATTGATGTATGAATGACGGGTGAGTGGATGTATTCTCTATGGAATCCCGAATAGTGGACGCCAGGATAGAATCCTCCATGATGATCAGATTGCTTATGCTCACACTTATGACCTTTGTCCTTTTTGAAAAGGTCAAACGTTCTGCGGTTTCCCTCAATGTATTCTTCCTCCTCAGCCAGGATGTATGGGACTACGATCAGGAAGAGGAATACGATGATCTGAAAGCAGAGGGAAATTTTCTTTTGTTTACTTCCAACAAAGGCGTCTTCATTGGTTATTTCTTACTAAACCCTTCATTGTGCTTCTTTGATTTGGATTTGGTGAAATTTCTTAAGATACTGTCCAGCTATCTCTGATGATCTGGACAAGCTGGGAACTCGTTTTATATAGATTTGAGAAAGTACAAAATTCCAATCAGCTGTGACAGTTTGTCTATCATACCAGTATGTTCGCCTTAACTTTCATTCGATGGCAAAACTTATATTACTGCCGGGTTCCAAGACATTTCGGCCATCATGCTTGGCAGCACATGATACTCACACGGCAGTAATTGCTTTCCGCTGACAGTAAATTTCACAAAATTTCGGAAGCCTCAACGACACAATAGTTTGAGAATTCATCACGAGATCAGCCGACTGTAGAATGAGTTCGTTGGAAATTGCGGTAATACCAGCGGTTCGGTCAGTGATCTACCTTGAGGCTCGTCAGACGAATTTTTTTTTTTGGGAAGTGTTATTTACCATTTGGTAATGTGGGAGTGAATTAATTGTGACTGATGATTGTTGCGATATTATGGCATACAGCATGGGTGGTTGAAAAGGAAAGTGCTTAGTATCTCATTAAAAAAAAAATCGGGTAACCTATCTTGTACCTCCTTTCGGTTGCGTGCAACCAAAAGCTTGCGATAAACTTACAATGATCTCTTGCAAAATATTACTCGGGATATTTGCGTCAATTGTGTATGCCATGACGTCCTTGATTTCAGCTAAGTAACAACCCTAGCCTACTTAAGTGAAAATGCTGCAATTTGTATTTAATGTCAAAAACAATGCTGTTGATGAATAGCAATATTTCAAAATGAAGCAACACTTAAAGCGATGACTAGTTGAAATGTTCATGTCTCTTTAAAAGTTCCTCTCTACCACGTTGTAATATTGGTTCCAGAGTTTAAGTTCCTTTTTAACGTTTGCAGACACAGACCCTGACGTCGTTGTGTAACGACTACCCCGCAAGCACTTCTAGCCTAGCTCCAAGCCACAAACTCTTATTTCCAAACCTAGACAAAGAAAGTGTATAACTCTCTCACTAAAAGCTTCTAATCTACTGAAGGGTATAGAAAAATTAGTCCACAGCTTCCTCGCTTAACTGTGCTTCAAAGCTTGTTTCGAGAACTAAGTGTGCGCTGGAAAACAATGCGTTAAGCATTTTCGCAAGCGCCGATGTCGATCTCTTATTTGATTGGTGCTGTCAATGGGAATTATGCTCAGGCTTAAGCGGATGATATTCCATTGCTCTGTGGCTTCATGATCTAAAGGCCTTACCTACTTACTTTTCAGGCTAGCAAGGCTGGAGGGTCTGGGCCCGAGTACAGACTTCCATACTTGGCGGTCCCGTGCACGCCGCTTCCAGTTGGAAAGACCAAGTTGTCTTACGTCCGCGATCAAACATATTGATGAAGGCATAACACTCACAGTATATGATCACTTTAAGCTCATACTCTGTGTGTGCAATTCTAAAATAACACCATAAGTGCATGGAAAAGTTGCTGATAACTACAACCAATGTGAAAAAACGGTCGGTTTCTCTCGAATCCTATCTAGGACAACCACCCTTGGAGAGAAGTGAATGAACCCAAACCACTGTACTCCGTTCAGGTTGTGTGACAAACATCATAAGAGAATAACTCTTGAGCCTGCGCGAACTATAAAAAAAAACAATACTTAGTTTTTTATTCGAAGGAGCCAAGGATCAACTCTGTCCTGCTTGTCGCCCAGCTTTCGGCTCCATATAGCAGGTCTGGCAGGATAAGAATCGTATAGAGGATCACCTTGGTCCTTCGGAACAGGACCTTAACTGTTTTAACAAGCCGAAGTAGCAGCGGTTGCCGAAGGTGATTCTGCGCCGGATCTCCACTATGATGTGATTCGTAGAATTTTTGTGCCCCGAGGTATGTGAACTTCTTCACCGCCTCGAAGTTAAAGCTGCTGATCTTTGTATTTTGTACTAGGTGATGGGTGACGGACCGCTTTTTTACTGACAGCATATATTTCATCTTCTCCTCACTGTTTTGAAGACCAGCTCTTTCGCTTGATCCTAAATCGCCGTAAACGCTTCCACAATGGTGCACTGGGAACTTGCACCCTTACTTACTGAACAATATGTATCAGTATCGTCTGCGTAGCCCAGCAACTGAACTGGAAGATAGTGCCTTCCGTGTGCAGCGCATCTCCTTGGCGAAGTCCGGTGCAGGTTTCAAAAGTCTGGGAGGTTCTAAAGCCAAACTGCATGGTGCACCGAGGGTTTGATAGCGGGGCTCGACACATCCGGATCAGTTTTCCCGGGATCCCGAATTCGGCCATCGCGTTAAATAAGACTTTGCGATGAATGCTGTCATATTCTTCCTCTTCTTCTTAACGGGCGCTACAGTTCGGGGTGAACCTGGGCCTCAACGAACATGCCCCTCCAACTAGCATGATCTTTTGCTAAGACTCTCCGGGCTGGAGCTGTGGTGTCCATTCGACATCTTAGCCAGAACATCACGCTATAACTTTGATGTTGTCAAAGATTTTGTCTACCTTGCCTCATTGATTATAAGCTGTAGCGACACCAGCGCTGAGATTAGACGCAAAATAACTCTTGTCAAACGGCTGCTTCTTCAGGCTCAAGAGGCAACTGAGTAGTAGAGTCGGGAAACTAAGGTGACCCTCTATAAAAGCTTAATCATCCTGCTCTACGGCACAGAGGCTTGGACCCTATCAAAAATGGTTGAAGAGGCCCTTGGTCGTTTCGAGAGAAAAATTCTGGACGCAATCTTCTTTCCCGTTTGTGTTGACGGAAAGTGGAGAAGAAGATTAAACCAAAAACTGTACGGGCTGTACACCTTCATCAGCCTAGCACAACGTCTACGGATTCAACGTCTAAGATGGCTAAGCCCTGTAGAGCGAATGGACAGCACAGATCCGGCCCGTAAGATCCTCGGCACCCGGGGGACGACGTTGCAGAGGAAGGCCGCATCGAAGGTGGTGCACACGGGTGGAAAGGGACCTCAACCAAATGGGCGTGCGACACTGGAAACAGCTAGCAAAATATCGAAAGGTTTATTGGTTGAAGCCCAGGTTCACTCCGAACTGTAGCGCCACGTAAGTAAGTAAGTACGTCAAAACACAGCAAACTATGTGACAGGAGAATTCCAATTCCATCACTGTAATTGCAGTTAGTATAATTTGAAAACATTGAGCCTCAAGGCGTTTCCATCAAGCTTAATTGTCTGGATGTTATAAAGGGAAGAAATGATTTGCACCAACTCAAAAGGCTGGAGGATCGACGAAATGTGTACGATGGTACACTCAACTTTACAATTATCACCCAAACGGGAATTTTAGATTCTGCTGACGCGGTAATAACTGGAATACTTATCAAAAAGCACCTTAACTTGTAAAATATTCTATATTCCATGCGATATACATATTTACATATATGACAACAAACTCCATCTGGCAGTTGGATGAGCGTAAGACTAAAAGATTTGAACTTTAAATAATTTCAATGAGCACTACTACAATTCACAATAAATACACATCCCCGCAGCTCTACTTTCCGAAGAAACCTCCACCTCCTCCGATAGCACCAACGGCACCTCCAATGCCTCCGCCATGTCCATAACCACCAGCGTATCCACCGCCACTACTGTAACTGCTGTGATAACTGCTACTATGATGCTCATATCCATAACTGTGCTCATGTCCACTAAATCCACCACCGAATCCTCCCACGCCTCCTACTGCTCCAACGCCACCAAAACCACCCACGAAACCACCGCCGAATTTGCCTTTTCTGAACAGCCCCAAGCCCGGACGATGCACACCGAGTATCTTCAGCTTTCCAGCCATAACATAGCTGATAAGGATCAGCACAGCTATCGTGTATCTCTAAAAATCGAACATCTTACACATCACGTCAAATCTAAGTGAGACTTATCCAACTCACCGTGAAATTCATAATTTCGCCTGTGGAAACGTGCGCGCCAGTCTGCGACCGATCACTCGAACGCAGATAATTAAACTAAACCGATTGGCTCGAACGCCTTATATCGTCAACTTATGCAATTACCATCGAACGACCGAAAGCTAATTGCTTTGGTCCATGGGTGATTCCCACTTTCATCTCGTTTTCGTCTTTCCAATCTTACCTTAGCTGAAGCGCACAAAACGTACGCATTGCCCAACACGTTTCGAATAAAACTGCGCTGGTGAGATGGTCACTTACAAGAGTAACGACCTCGAACGATTTTTGTCTCTATGACTGGGTTAACACTGTGATGTAATTTTGTGGCGAAGGTTAAGCGTGTTAGCGACGTGTAAATACGCACCCACTAATGTTGGTTTTTTTTTGACCACTTTTCTTTGACTGTTTGAATAACGCGGCCTGACTCACAATGGATAAGGCCAAATGTGTCATTACTCATAATGTGGCTAACCGCTTCCAGTTAGGGTCTAAGTGATGGAAATTGGTCATTAAGTCTGAGATGAGTTGTTACTTGAAGAAACGAGGGAATGCAGGGCACCAATTCATCATTGACAATCTACAATCGGAAGTATTAGGTGCATTGAGTGTGTTTTTTGTAATCTTGAAGCTTTATTCAGAGTAGCTTCCAGTGCCGCACGTCCAGTCCGTTGAGGTCCCTTTCCACCTATGCGCGCCTCGGTCGTCCTCTGCTGCGTCATCCCTCGGGGTTAGTGCCGAAGACTTTTCGGGCCGGAGCGGTGATGTCCATTCGCTCTACATGGCCCAGCCATCTTAGACGTTGGATCCGAAGACGTCTAACTACGCCATAGTCGCCTCCACTCTCCGTTTAAACAAACGGGACCAAAGATTGCACACAGAATTTTGCTCTCGAAACGCCCAAGAGCCTCTTCATCCGCTTTTGATAAAGTCCAAGTCTCAGCGGTATAGAGAAGGACCGGGATGATTAAGGTTTTGTAGGGCGATCATTTAGTTTTTCGAGAAGGGGCTCTACTACTCAGTTGCCTCTTGAGCCCAAAGAAGCAGCGATTGGCAAGAGTTATTCTGCGTTTTATCCCAGCGCTGGTGTCACTGCTGCTTTTCACTATCGAGCCAAGGTAGACGAAGTCCTTGACTACTTCAAAAATATAGCTGCCGAAGGTGACGTTCTGACCAAGACGTCGGTGTTGCGCGTCTCTCTTTGATGACAGCATATATTTAGTCTTGTCCCCATTTACCCTTAGACCCACTTTAGCCGTTTCTGCTTCAATGCTTTCGAAAGCCTCATTGACGTCTCGCTTTGTCCGTCCAATAACGTCAATGTCCTCTGCGTAGACAAGCAATTGTGAAGACTTGAAGCAGATCGTACCTCTTGTATTGGCCGCAGAGTCCCGCACGGTCTTTTCAAGAATGATGTTAAAGAAATCACATTACAGTGCGTCGCCCTGTCTAAAACCTTTTTTAACATCAAGGGGGTCGGTTAGTTCACCGCCGACCTTAATGGAGCAGCGAGAGTTCCCCATATTCATCCTGCACAGTCTGACGGGTTTGGCAGGAATGTTAAAACAACACATTGCTCTGTATAGCTTCTTCTTCTTTCGTGGCGTTACAGCCCATGAAGGACCAGAGCCAAGCTTCTCTCAATCACCCATGTTGTGTGTGATTTATTTTTCGCACAGGTGAAAGGAACCTACAGTTTAATGCCGATTCCGGACGGCGTGAGTCGAGAAGCTTTTTCATGGCAAGTTTACTACGGGGGATTTTGCCAGTACCCCGCCGAGGAGGAACGTCGCGAAATAAACATTCGATGGCGTTGGTGTTATTGAGATCCGAACTCGCTCATCGTGCGCCGGAGACCAACACACTTACCACTGCGCCACGGCGCCCTCTGTATAGCTGGTCTTTATAAAAGCTGTCATATGCGGCTTTAAAGTCGACAAAAGGATGGAGCATCTTCTCCAAGATCTGACTTAGTGTAAATATTTGGTCTATCGTGGATTTTCCTTGCCTGAAACCAAATTGGTAGAAACCTATCAGATTGTCCACGAACGGTTTCAGGCGCTTACACAGTACGGCAGAGAGGATCCTGTACGTAATGTTCAGGAGGCTTATCCCTCAGTAATTGGCGCAGTCAACCATATCTTGCAGATGAGTTGGTGCATGCTCCCAACCAGCTCATAGCCGGCTGCTTTATACAGTTCCGCGGGAAGTCTGTCTGCTCCAGCAGCTTTATAAAGCTTAAGTTTCGAAATCGCTATCTTAACATCGTCTAGGTCAGGTGGACGGGATTCTCATTCTCTGACGGCGCCATGAGGCTGTCATCCCCGTTATACAGTCTGCAAAAGTAGTCCTTCCACAATCTCAGCATCGACAATAACATCTCTCCATTTCCTCGATCTCGCGCTTCTCGTGCTCCTTCTTTTTTCTTCTCAGAAGCGCATGTTCCCCTCTCCTTTTCTGTTCATAGAGCTCGTGGGCAGCTCTGGTCTGTCGATACAGTGTAGCCATGTATGCATTCTGTTTCCCTACATGGGCCTGTCTGCATTCGTCATTCAACCAGGGGATACGGATACGGATATCATACCAGCATATGGATACCGCGTTTAAAAAATTCCTCCTCTATTGAGGCGATCCAAGAATCAACCCAATTTTCGGCTCTTTCGGCCAGGTCATGGCCATTGACCGCAACAAGTGGTAGTCGGAAAGAGTAATGTTAGGAAAACACAGCGGATGGGGAAGGACATCCCAGTTAAGCGCCCCCAAAGTTTTCTTGACGACTTTAACAACATATGACCGAGCATTGTCGTGCTGAAAAGGTGATCTTTCGTCTCTTTGGGCATGTTGGGGGCATTTAAGTTTCAATACTCAGCTTAAATTCATCAATTATTCTTGGTAACGATCCGCAGTGATAGTTTCGTTAAAATGGAGTAGCTCATAGTAGATCCCTTCGAGCTGATCCCACCAGTTGTCGTAGTGGATCCACTTCTCATCCCCCATCACTATTCGATGGAAAAAATCTTTCCGATTTTGTCTTTGGAGTAGTTGTTCGCACCTAAAAAAACGGTGTTCGACGTCTCTTAGCTTGAGTTCATGAGGAGCCCAATGTCCTTCTTTTTGCACCATACCAATGACTTTAAGACGGTTTAAAATCACTTGTTTAGTCACTCCCAAGGTGTCAACGCTTGAGTTTGGCATAAATCTTGATCCAATAATGTCTTCAATTCAGCGTCTTCAAACTTTACTGACCTCCCTTTGCGTTCTTTGTCACTGGTGTCAAAATCTCCACTTTTGTAACACCGGAACTAATAGTCACATCCTTTTATTGATGGGGCACCGTTTTGCACCGTACAGCTTCCGGCCCGGCAAATAGACAATCCTGGAGAAGACCAGCGAGTTTCAAATCGATACCCACCACCTCTTTATTGTTTTTAAAGCCGCATATGACAGCATTAATCATAAAGCCTTATTTAACGCGAATTCGGGATTCGGGGAAAATTGATCCGGATGTGTCGAACCACGCTAACAAACACTTTTGATGCACCATGCAGTTCGGCTCCAAAACCTACGAGCCTTTGGAAACCTGCACTGGATTTCGGCAAGGAGATGCGCAGTCATGCGACTTCTAGTGTGGCTAACTAACATCAACACGAAAGGCACTATCTTCCACAAATCGGTCCAGTTGCTGAGCCACGCGGACGATATTGATATTGTCGCAAGTTCCCAGTGCACCATTGTGGAAGCCTTCACGGCGATTGAAGATCAAGCGAAACGAGCTGGTCTTCACATCAATGAGGTGAAGACTAAATATATGCTGTCAACAAAAAAGCGGACCGTCACCCACCACTGATTTCGAGTTGACGAAGGAGTTCTCATACCTCGGGGCAGAACCACAGCTGCTACTTCAGCTTATCAAAACAGCTAGGGTCCAAACTGCTGTCCCGATGAACCAAGGTTATGCTCTACAATACTCTTACCCTGCAAGTCCTGCTATATAGAGCCGAAAGCTGGACGATAAGTGTAACAGCAGAGCTGATACTTGCCTCCTTCGAAAGAAGAATTCCGCAACGAATATTCGAACTTGTCTGCGAGGAAGGCGAATGGAGGAAAACATAACCGCGGTCTGTATGAGCTGTACAAGAAGATGTGGACTACAATCACTTAGCATCATCCACCGTATGGACCCCAAAATTCCAACTAAGATAGTCTTCAAATCCGAGCCCCTTGGTTCGAGAAGAAGGATGAGACCGAACCTCCCATATAAAGACTAAGTGATCCCGGACGCAAAACAACTTGGTTTTTTCGAATGGAAGCAGAGGAAAGACATTACTCTTAAATATTTGTACATATGTTATACTGAGGGGAGAAGACCGAATCCGGCAAGGAATCCCAGATTCGATTAAAAAAAGATTCTTGACGGTATGTCCGAAAGCGGGCTTCACGGTATATTAGTAAGCATTCCGGAATGCAACTGGCTATTTCTTGAGAGCATTTCTGTGGAAATATCTTCTACTGATTCGGTGGTGCTTAAGTCTCCTGTCAGTTTTATCGCGCGATTTTGAATTCTGTGTAGCAGGCGCAATGAGGTCTTAACTCGAGCGTTAGACCCTAGTTTAGGGCGAATGATCGGTTTCAGACATCCAAGTGCCATTTATGGATAATGGCTGTGAGTTAGTGGTACGCTTGGATGACAAAAGACAGCACTGTGTTTTGGAAGCATTAAACTCCAGTCTATTTTGTTTCCCCCATAAAATGATGCTGTCGATGTTAGAATTTAATGAGCTTAACATACGCTGCCGCTGCCGAAGAACAGGTTTGTAGGGTAGTGAACGAATATGAGAAGCTGAGCGTATTGTCATTAGCAGAGAAGTAGATCGGATTAAAAGTGGCAGACAAGATGTTATTTCTAAAACTGAAAAAGGGTGTCGGAGATTAAACAAAACCCTGAGGAGCATCGGCACTTAAAAAGTGGAACTCAGACTTGAAACCGTCCAATCCTTTGAAGAAATGAGCCATCGATCCCAAAAGCACTCATTTTTGATAAAAAGGCTTCGTGCCAAGCAAATATTATATTTTGTTTTCACCTGGTTGGTGAAACAAGAAATTTCAGTTTTCTGTAAGATATGCCATCAATTCACCAGAGGATCTGTTGCATACTACCGGTCATTGAGAGGTTTGGAACCTGCGAGCTGGCTACAAAATGTGCAACAAGAATGTTAGCTTCGTCTAAGGAAGTGACAGCTTGAATGTTGTTGTGGGTTCGTATTGGCCAGAAACTTTTGCTACCTTTGGGACATTGTAGGTTTTGGTCGAAATGGAATTAAGATCGCCCGATGTGGATATTGAAGTCATTTCGGGCCTTGTAAACCCGGAAACTTTCTTCAGTTGATCTAATACCTAGCTTCTAAACAGCTTGTATCAAACCACTTATTATCCTTTGATCTGTTGCCTTTAATCCTACTAGGAACAAAATTGGCCAAGACAATTCTCATTATATTTGCAATAATAGCAGCGGAGGTGTTTACGTCATTGTCGGGGAAACACAACAATTAGTTGAACTCCGAAAGAAGTTCTTAAGGCCGCACCATTCGGCTTTCTCGTAAGGAGAATTTGGGAAGCAATGTCACTATGAATATAAACGGCGAGGGGGCGATTGTGCATGACTAGTGGCACTACGCTGCTTTATCGCAGGAAGATTAAGATTTTTCGTCAACCTGTGTTTCACAAAATACGAGAGTATTTCACGGTGCTTCTCCTCAGCGGGATACTGACAAAAACCCGCTGTAGTATAATTCTCATGAAAACCTTCTCGAAATTTGGCGTTCGGAACCAGCAATAAGGTCCCTTTCACCTATGGGAAAAAAAAGCCCCACGCGACATGGGTGATTGGGAGAAGCTAGGCTTAGGCTCTCCATGAAACGAGCACGCTGCTTCCAGTTATCAACACCAAGTTGTCTTACATCCGCGATTACTTAGTCTTTATACCTGAGGTTCGGTCTTCCTCTTCTTCTCGAACCAGGGGGCTCGGAATCGAAGAGCCTTTAGCTGGAGCGTTGGTGTTCATGCGCTCGATGTGGCCGAGCCATTAAGCCGTTCTGCTTATCGTCCAGCTTTCGGCTTCGTATAGCAAGACTAGCAGTATAAGCGTTTTGTAAAGCATGTCTTTGGTTCTTCGAGTGAGGAGTTTTGACCCAAGTTGTTTGGACAAACCGAAGTAGCAGCGGGTGGCAAGGACAATTCTATGCCGGATCTCCCCCATGGTTTGTGAGGTTTACGTTTGCACCGAGGTAGACAAGCTCCTTAACCACCTCGAAATTATAGCAGTCAATCATTATATTTTGTCCAAGGTGGTGAGCGATGGATCGGTTTTTGCTTGACAGCATGTTCTTTGTCTTATCCTCGTTGACTTTAAGACCGGGCCGGAAACCGCACTGGTAGCTGTCAATTAGTGCAGTGCAAAAGGGCTTTAGACGTTCACGCAGTACAGGACGTTCCCTGTCGCATACAGGACAGGATCTTGGATGCGACAGGGATCGCCTTTTTTGTGGATGGGGAAAATTCTACAGATGTTTTGGTGCATGCTCACTACCAGAGCATCGTACATACATACATACGTACATACTTATGTATGCACCCTGACTTCAACACACGGGGTCCATCGTTTCTACAATACTAGTATTCCTTCCCGGTAGTAAGAGTCCAGAAAGCTATGAAAATATTCATCTATGCCCCTCTCAACTTCCTCGTTGGATACGAAGCGCTTCTCAGAAACAAACTAATCCCGCAGTGCTCCTATCGCCTACGCAGCCTTCAGTACAGGTGCGTTGCTCTGGTAAATCGCATCTCAAAACATGCTGGCCCTGAACCTTCCGGCAGATGCGATCGACTTCGCTTTCTTTGGCGCTGGCTTTCACCCATTGCCTAGGCTGCAGTTTCGTTTCTGGCTTGTAGTGACGGACCCTTGCCTCATCCTTGATGACAATGAGACGCAGGAAATCGGTGAAATTCCTTAAAGAATCGTTCCAAAAATTGCAACTTGAAACTTGTCATCCGAACTAATGACTAGAGCCCATACAGGAAACATATATTTTTGCTAATTGAAATTATATCTCTGTGCCAGGCCGATAACTTTTCACCTTTCCTTCGTACCTCAATTGTAGTGGGAAAAATGCTTCCAAAATTGGCTGAAACGCATCCAGAAATGTGTTCTCTTCACGACGAATATTTTTAAAAATAATAGATACATTTTTACAATTCTATCTCAAAAAATAAGTAGCTAGCTACCCCCATAGTAGCCGGGGAAGCATATTCCGAATTTTTCCTTCAGAAGTGGAATTAAAACATCACCATTGTACATAGGTGAATTATTTTAAGCAAAAAAAATGGTATCTTTCTTACGAAAGCTTATTTAACGACCAAGTACCTTGCGCAACGGCGGCGGGGTTCCCAGCTCTCGTTAGTGGGAGCCATCTGGACAACACCCGTTTTGGAGCTGCTCGAACATATTCCGATGCCCAAGTCCAACAGAAGATCTCCAAGGTCAGGTCCGGACCCTGGAAAAGAGACGGCGACGGATGAACCCTACATAGTAGAGCCAACGGCGGCGCTCACAACCTCAGTGAGGTTACCGACACCGTATACATTCGGCCCCTCCGCCCGATGGTAAAAAACATTGGCCTGGCTTCCCAGTTGAGGGTTATGCGCGGGGCTAACTCCCTTACCATGTAAAAAAATGACGGTTCAGAAATAACCACAAACTAACTAGCCCATCGAAAACGTAGCTCCGGCCCGAAGAATCTTCGAATCCGAGCCAACAGAAGATGCCCTCGACTTAGATGGCGCACACCAGAGCGCGTGTGGGTGACTGGAGGCGGCTGGCAAGAGATCGTGCTGGCTGGAGTCGCTTGTTGTTTGAGGCCCAAGATCACACCGGTCTAGAGCGCCACGAAGAAGAAAAAGTACGAGTATTTTGTACAAATTTTTTATTTAACGATAAAATTTCCTCGATCGAAGGAAATAAATAAATAAAAGGAAATAAAAAAGAAGCAGCCTCGCTCCAAAGCACTATTTGTTTCCGCCCGGGTTCGAACCGGGGACCTTGTGCGTGTGAAGCACACGTGATAACCACTACACTACGGAAACTGACAATTCACTTTTTCCCAAAGTGGTACAAAAGATCAAATATGATGAGAGACAGTTGTGAACATATGTATGTGCATACATATGTATTTACTGAGATTTTTAACTTCCCACGCTCAGCCTATAAAAGAGCTTGTCATGAGGTTGACCTTACGTCACTTGGGAATTCCCCATTAAACGCATAATGCAAAATTAGAGCTTCGTTACTACCCACGTACACTTTTCCTATATCCAAATATTACGTTGCCTCGTATAAGTATAAATAAATGCCTTAAGTAAAAGAAACATAATACTGAGCTAAGCGACACCTTTTTCGGTCTTTACGTTTTGCTCTTTGCCTTTAAAAAGGCGAAAAAAGCTAACTGGAGATGCGGGGCATCGATCCCCGTACCTCTCACATGCTAAGCGAGCGCTCTACCATCTGAGCTACATCCCCCGACAGTCTTTCGGTGATCGAAAGTGTAGACAACCTTACCACCCTATTCGTCTCTTTTGTACTCAAAAAAAATATTGCATAAATGCAAAACAATTCATTTTTACACATTTTATTAACAAACAAAAAAATAAAAACAAAAATAAAATCATCCAAAGAACGGTGGAGGAGCACCAAATCCGCCAAAGCCACCGCCATACGGTGGATAACCATATCCATATCCGCCGCCATATCCATTATATAGACCAAATGGAGGTGGTAGAGGGTAACCACCAAATCCGCCTGTCTGTCCACCGAGACCTAGTAGATTAGTAAAGAGTCCCAATATTCCGCGGCCGCCGCCTAGTCCACCGCCGCCCAGTAATCCTGGCAAAATTCTCTGTTGGGTACCCCCTGCTAGACCGATTGGTTCCTGAGGCGCTGCCTGAACCATCGCGATCAAACATACTGCAGCTATTAAAACTCCCTAAAGGAATAAATATATTAAGTAAATCACGAGAATAATTTAAAATTTTGCAAAATCTTTACTTTGACTTGCATGTTAAACGGGTTGCTTACGATCCAAGATCCAATGGAACACTCTTAGCTCTAAGATTGAGTGCTACAGTTTATATACTAATGGATTCATAAAATTTGCGGATATTGACCTTTCATTTACCTTTACCCTACTATAAATGGAAAAGGTGTTTTCCGGGTGATTTGTTTCCTATTCCCTAATATGTCCGTCGAAGGCTCGATTGGTTTCAATATAAAGATGAAATCTCATCGATTGAGCAATCAGTTAATATCGCACGTAGAATAGTGTTAAAATGTTTTTATCGGTGGGCAAGTATACTCCCTGCAGCTATTCCATTCTAATTGTACCCATTTCAGGAATGCAGGATCGCCTTCCTTGGACTTATTGTCTACGGCGTATGTTGCATGGCAATAGATGAAGAAGAGGGACGCAGTCTAGGACTGTTCAAGCCATACGGTGGAGGACAGACAGTTCACTATGAACGATACGGAGGGTTTGGTGGAGGTCCATTTTTCAAACATCCTGCATACGGTGGCTATGAGAGTTATACCCTTAGTGGAGGAGGATTTGGGAAACCGTTTGGAAAGCCTTTCCTTGGACATGGACTCGGACATGGATTTGGTCATGGTTTTGGAAACGGTTTCGGCTATCCAGGTTTTGGATATCCAGGCTATGGATATCCTATCTCTGGATATGGACTTGGTTTTGGAAATGGTTTCGGTTATTTCAAATGAAAAAAAAGTAAAGTGAAACGAATGTAAAACGCTTTTTGAAGAAGTGGAACCTTATTTTTAGGCTTTGAATGATGAATTGTTTTGTGGCCGATTTTTGTAATGGATTTCTGATATTTATACCATAAAATAGAAGAAAATGTCGTGCTTTTAGGAGATAACAGAGTCAATAACGAACATCAACGACCTCAACCACTGCACTCTGTTCAGGTTGTTTGTGTCAACACATCATAAGAGAATATAAAAACTCTTGAACCTGCGCGAGTCTCTACTTACTTACTTACTTATCAGGCCTGCGATCCATGGAGGATCTGAGCCTGAGCTATAGCTGCCTTCCATCCTTGACGGTCCCGGGCACGCTGCTTCCAGTTGTCAAGACCAAGATGTCTTACATCCGCGATTACTTGGTCTTTATACCGGAGGTTCGGTCTTCCTCTTCTTCTCGAACCAGGAGGCTCGGAGTCGAAGACCCTCTTAGCTGGAGCGTTGATGTCCATGCGCTCGATGTGGCCAAGCCAGTGTAGTCGACGGGTCCCTGCTTTCCGGACTACATCCACATCTTGGTACAGCTCGTAGAGTTCGCGGTTGTGTCTTCTTCTCCATTCACCTTCCTCACAGACAGGACCAAATATCCGGCGCAGAATTTTTCTTTCGAAAGAACCCAAAATCAGCTCCGCTGTCCTGCTTATCGTCCAGCTTTCGGCTCCGTACAGCAAGACTGGCAGAATGAGCGTTTTGTAAAGCATGACTTTGGTCTTTCGAGTGAGGAGTTTTGACCCCAGTTGTTTGGACAAGCCGAAGTAGCAGCGGTTGCCAAGGGCGATTCTACGCCGGATCTCCACTGTGGTGTCATTTGTGGAATTTACGTTTGCCCCGAGGTAGACAAACTCCTTAACTACCTCGAAATTGTAGCTGTCAATTGTTATGTTTTGTCCCAGGTGGTGAGCGACGGATTGGTTTTTGCTTGACAGCATGTATTTCGTTTTGTCCTCATTGATCTTAAGGCCAATTCGTTTCGCCTGTTGTTCAATCGCCGTGAATGCTTCCACAATGCCACGGCGAGAACACGCGATGATGTCGATATCATCCGCGTATCCTAGCAGCTGGATGGACTTGTAAAAGATAGTGCCTTCCCTGTTGACGCCTGCCCGTCGCACTATCTGCTCCAGCACCAGGTTGAAGAAGTCACATGACAGCGCATCTCCTTGCCGAAATCCGGTGCATGTTTCGAATGGTTCCGAGGTCCTAGAACCGAGTTGCACGGTGCATCGCGTGTTTTTTAGCGTGGCGCGACACAACTGGATCAGTTTTACCGGGATCCCGAATTCGGCCATCGCCCCAAACAGTGCTTCACGATGATTGCTGTCGTATGCGACTTTGAAATCGATGAAAAGATGGTGTGTATCGATTTGAAACTCGTTGGTCTTTTCCAGGATTCGTTGAAGTGTGAAAATTTGGTCTATAGTTGATTTGCCGGGCCGGAAGCCGCACTGGTAGCTGCCGATTAGTGCGGTGCAAAATGGTTTTAGACGTTCACACAATACGCTGGACAGGATCTTGTATGCGACATTGAGCAGGGATATACCTCTATAGTTCTTACAAGAGGTAGGATCGCCTTTTTTGTGGATGGGGCATATAGAGCTGGTATTCCAGTCGTCGGGCATGCTCTCATCTTCCCAAATTCTGCAGATGATCTGGTGCATGCTCCCTACCAGAACATCGCCGCCAGCCTTGAAGAGCTCTGATGGCAAGCCATCTGAGCCTGCGGCCTTGTTGTTCTTCAGCTTCTGAATAGCTGTGCCGACTTCTTCTATGCTGGGTGGGAGGACTACTTCAGCGGCTGGAGTTGGGATTTCCTCAGTCCCTACCACTCTCTCTTGGTCATGCTCGTTAAGCAGCTGCTGGAAGTGCTGCTTAAATACATCCACTATTCCCTGCGGGTCGGTGACAAGATTACCCTCGCAGTTTCGAAGAGCCAGGGTGCCCTTTTTGAAGCCTCCTGCAAGGCCTTTGGCTTTCTTGTAAAAGGCTCGTATTTTATGTCTATCCCTAGACTCCTCGATATCCTTGAGCTGGGAGGCTGCGAAGATTCTTTTCTTTTGTCGCAGTAGTTTCTTCTCCTCCCTTCTTCTGGCTCGGTACTCTTCTCGCGCTGCCCTGGTTTTCCTCTGCAGCGCCTTTTGGTACGCCTCGTCGGTTGCTGCCTTTTTCTGCTCACACTCGCCATCATACCACGGGTTTCTTGTCGGGGGTGGTAGGTATCCTAAGGTGGTTTCGGCTACTTCCTGAATGGCTGAGCGGCAATGCAGCCACATATTATTGGCATTTGTGTTCGACGTAGGCATACCGTAGAGTCTTTCGCTCAGCTGCTCCCTGTAGACTCTGGCAACCTTCGGTGTGCTCAGGTCGAACCTCCTCCTGATGGGCTGGTGCAGCTTTCTGACATTGGACAGTCGAGCTCTGAATCTTGCTGCTACGAGGAAGTGGTCAGAGTCGACATTTGCCCCTCTGAATGTTCGCACATCCAGGATGTTTGACGCGTGCCTTGCGTCAATGAGCACATGGTCGATTTGGTTGGCGGTTCGACCGTCCGGAGATCGCCAGGTTGCTGTGTGGATTCGCTTGCGAGGGAATCTTGTGCTACTTATCACCGCATTACGAGCTGTCGCAAAGTCAGCGAGTCGGAAGCCGTTATCTGTTGTTGTATCGTGGAGGCTGTGCTTTCCGATCACTCCGCCAAGGGTGTTTTCCTTTCCGATTTTGGCGTTGAAGTCCCCGAGCACGATTCTTACATCGTACTCCGGACAAGCTCCGTAGGCGTTGTCCAGGAGGTCATAGAAGTCCTCCTTGATAGGGTCTTCAGCCTCGTCGGTAGGGGCGTGTGCACATATAAGGCTGATGTTATAAAATCTGCCTCTGATGCGGATCACAGCCAGGCGATCACTTATAGGTTTAAAGTCGATGACCTTCGACCTTAACCGCTTTCCCACGACGAATCCGCATCCCAGTAAGTGCAACCTTTTGTGACAGCTGTAATAAATGTCGCAATTTTTCTTCCTAATCATACCGTTTCCTATCCAGCGTATTTCCTGGACCGCAGTAATATCCGCCTTGTACTGCGTGAGGATTCCTTCTAGTTTATGAGCAGCTCCGGGAGTGTACAGGGTTCTGACATTCCAGGAGCATACTCGCAAATCGTGTTCCTTTTTCGTGCGTTGTCGTCGTCGAGTATCCGTCCGTATATCCGAGGCATCTTGCTCATTCATAACTTTGGGTTTTTTTACGTGGGCGGATTGTTAGCCCGCCGCACAACCGCCATTCTGGTCGGGGTTTTCTTCGCTGCATACGTTTGTTCACCTCCCAACGGTTGTTGAAGAGGCTATCCAGAGGGCGCCGCGAGGAGGCCGTATGTCAACTTGACCCGGGCATTTAAACAGGGATCGTTGCTGGCATCTCGCCAGGTTGAGAGCAATCAACAACTTTACCCTGTATGTCCGAGCCCATGCCCTCCGCGCGAGTCTCTACAAAAACAAAAAAATTACTGGCAAAAGAGGTGATGAACTATTTTGGTGAAGCAATCACATTATACTAGACATTAACAAACGAAGTCATCGAAAAAGCTTCTAAAGTGACTGCCATCAAGACGGGCAGTGAACGAAAATGACCAACTTTATTACAAAGATATTAAACCAATGGACACTTCAGTTCCAACCCCAACATTTCAAGCGACCGGCGCACTGTGTTAGCGTTTCTTGAGCCTTGCATTGAAATAATTTTAGTGATTCAATGTCCACAATTTTCTATGGCTTCAACAATCTGGACACTCAACACCCGAAAGAAAGTATGCTAAATTTTTCTCTGAGTTAAATCAATTAACTTGAATGAGAAAGCTCTTGGCTTTTCCAGAGAAAAGTTCTGGGTGTAACCTTTGGTCCTGCTTGCGTTGATGGCATTTGAAGGGAAAGATTCAACCACGAACTGTACGGTCTGTACGGCCGGCGGCATGTTCCTAGTTAAGCGTCTATGGATATAACGCTTAAGATGGCTAGGCCATGTAGAGCGTATCGATAACATAGCTCCGTCCCGAAGAATCTTCGAATCCGACAACGCAGCAGAGGACACCCTCGACCTCAACCAACTTGGTGTGCGTGACTGGAGACGGCTGGCAAGAGATCGTGCTGGCTGGAGTCGCTTGTTGGTTGAGACCCAATACCATACCGGTCTGTAACTCCATGAAGAGGAAGAAGAAGAAATCTACTAGCTCAACTCGTGTATAAGCTAGTTATACCGCCAACACATCAGAATCGCTCCTTATTTCCCAGCCTAACAAATACAACATTAACATATTCGTATTATCGCTTCTTGGCTTTTCACAAATGTTATTCGAATTGGCGTGTCGAACTTTATGCCCAATAGGATTAAAAAAAAGGTCTGCCTTACGGCACTGTTAGTAAGTCCCTTCCCCACCTCCTCGCGGTGCCATCTGGAGATTTTCTCTATAAATTACAGACAGCGAAGGGCGAATGGAAAGTTTCCATTTAACAGATTTAACGGACGGACTACATGTTGACGACACCCGCAAACGTATAAAAGGGCAGGAGTATCGCTTCTATACCTGAAATGTTAGGTCTCTTAACAGACCGGGTGCGGCCGAACAGTTAGAAAAAGCTCTAAGCTGCTATAAAGCACACATTACCGCACTCTAAGAAGTGCATCCTATCGGGTAAAAAGGGGATGAAAAACTGTGACTTTTACTACGGAAATTGCTGCAAGGAGAGCAAACAACGCCTATTTGGGTGCGGATTTGTTGTTCGAGGTGGACCTCGGCAAAGAGACCCAAGCTTCCGCCATGTGAGCGAACGCCTCATAACAATCCGCATCCAAGCTGTCTTCGGGAACAGCAGCTTGATATGCGTTCACGCTTCCTTGGAAGTAAAAGACGACAGAGTCAAAGACGACTTCTGTGACCTCCTAGAGAGAAAATACGCTCAATGTCCCAGCTATGACACTAAGATTGTTCTAGGAGATTTGAACACGAAGTTGGGAAAAGAGGACATCTTTGAACGATTCGTAGGAAAGCACAGCCTATACGACTACACGTCCGAAAACGGATTCAGGCTAATAGACTTTGTGACGGGTCGTAATCTCCTAGAAGCTAGTACATAATTCCAATATCCACAAGTGGACATGGCGGTATCCTGATAAATTTTCTTTTAATAAAATCGGTCATATTGCAATCGACGCCAAACACTCCTTCAGCATCTTGGATGTCCGACTGCACAAACCGTAGAACAGCAATGGAGTTAACCGAGACCTTCGATGTCAAAATAGGATTCAGACAAGGCAACGCACTGTCATGTGATTTTTTCAACATCATCCTTGAAAAGATCGTGCGGGATTCATTGGCCAATACAAGAGGCGCGATCTATGTACTTCAAGTCTGCACAATTGCTCGCATACGCTGATGATTGGGAGAACGCAGCGAGAAATCAATAAAGCTTTTGTGAACATTGAAGCAGACGTTGCTAAAATGAGTATGAAACGGGGGCAAAACCAAATATATGCTGTCGTCAAAGAAAGACGCACAACACCGGCGTGTTGTTTGATGTAGTCAAGGATTTCGTCTACCTTGGCTCACGGTAACAAAGGGCAACGATACCAGCGCTGAGGATAGACGCAGAATAACTTTTACCAAATGCGGTTTCTTCGCTCTCAAGAGGTAACTGATTAGTAGAGCCCTCTCTGGGAAAACTAAGGTTACCCTCTAAAAATCCGTAATCCGGTCCTCCACTACGGCGCAGAGGCTGGATGAAGAGGCCCTTGGTCGTTTCGAGAGAAAAATTCTGCATACAATTTTCGGTCCCGTTTGTGTTGACGGAGAGTGAAGGAGGAGACTCAGCCAAGAACTGTACGGACTGTACAGCGACATCGGCCTAGTACGACGTTTACGGATCCAACGTCTAAGATGGCTAAGCCATGTATAGCGAATGGAAAGCACAACTCCGGCCCGTAAAGTCTTCGACTCCAACCTCGAGGGACAACATTGCAGAGGACGGCCGCATCTAAGGTGTCGCACACATATGAAAAGGGACCTCAGCCAACTGGATGTGCGGCACTAGAAATAGCTAGCAAAATATCGTGCCAGCTGAAGAAACTTGTTGGTTGAGGCCCAAGTTCACCCCAAACTGTAGCGCCACCTATGAAGAAAGAAAGATTAAAAGAAGCAGGCCAAAGAAAAGTACGTGGCCTGACATAAGCTGTAAAGATGTTGGTAGCTTGACGGAAGAGAATTTCGAGCCTGTAATGCAAATAATTCTGAGCAGAACCGGAGAAGTATATACGAGTCAGATTATAATCCAATTGCAAAGGCTCTCTAAGACCTCGACACACATGAAGCTGCTGGTCCAGGTGATATTTCCCTAATAGTTCTAAAGAGGTATTTTTTTACCTTCAGCTCTTTGCGAGTAAGGTTAAACAGCATTTGTCGAGCCCATCTCCAGAAAAATACCGAACCTTCTCCTTCCTCCATGGAAACGTTGATCAACTGTCAAGATATTATTGAAATACATATGTATGTATGTAATGGCGGACACTCTTTAATGACCGACAGTATAGTTTCCGTTGCAACAGATCCACTGATGATTTGATGACATATCTTATCGAAAAGTAGAATCTCCCGTCTGATCGGCTAGCAGGCACAACATATTTGTATAGGTTGCAGTGCTCCATGCTATGTTAACCCGTATCAAAAGAAAAATCCTTTTACACCATCATTGGTATCGTAATGTCGGGCAGTGAGTCCAAAGCGACATAATATCTTTTCGCATAACTCACTTGATTTTGATTTGAAATCTTCTAAGTAAATGGAGTGTAGTAACTAGGAGTCTAGTCGAGATATCGACTTCACTTAAAAGTTTTTCAACAACTCACAACCTTAGCGATGGAATCGAAAGTTGAAATACACATCCTCAATTGGTAATATAAGAAACCGTAGGGGAGCAGTCATGACAAGTTGTAGGCGACATAACTACACCGATAAGGTTTGATTCCCTGACATAAAAGTCCAAATCGAACAGATGTATAAACACGTTTTTGTAAATATAAAACTGCAGCCACTCTACTTTATTAACAACAAACATAAAATAACAAATTACATAAATAATCTACCAAACTAAACACTTATCATAGGTGAACTCTAGCCATACCTTCTGTAGACGGGTGGGGCGTTTCCACTCAGCTGCTGAATGATTCCATTCACCGTGGTAGCTACACCGCCAACCAGCTGTCCAGGCGTTAGATTGGGCTAGAAAAAACAAACACAAAATGAGCACATGTGGACCATTTCTTAAAGTATATCCATTAACGTACCGTTCCAGTGTACGCGCTGGTTGTACCACCAACAGCTCCGGTCGAAGTACCTCCAGTGCCCGTGCTGTCTAACGACGGGTCAACGCTAGGATCGTTTAACACTCCTGCAGGTAGATTACTGCCTGTGTCGGACTGAATAGGTGTTTGGAATGGCAGTCCTGGATTTGGATTGAGTGCACCACCCGGTACAAAGAGGTTCAAGAAATTTTGGAAGAATCCTCGTCTGAAAGGTCGATATCCATAGTTACCGCCAAATCCGCATCCATTTGACTGAGGATATATATTGTACACATTTAAATCCCATAGGAACCTTCCTTCTGCTGGTTGTTGATCCGCACTTCGGAAGTAACATGGATCTCCAAATTTTTTTCGTCGAATTAAGTTGAGGGATTTCTCTTCGGCTTCCTGATTCTGCACGCCAAGGAATTTAGCATTTTCGGTGTCTGCCCGACTGGCAGTATTCTGTGAGGGTCGACGGAATTGCTGATATCTATTCTGAGCTTGTAGTCGTTGTGCCTGCAATCTCTGCGCCTGAATTCTCTGTGCCTGGAGTCTCTGTGCTTGAAGTCTCTGCGCTTGTATCCGTTGCGCGTTGGCATAGTAATTATATCCCTGGGGTGCACTCAGAACAATATCGATCGTTAGGATCACGATCATAACACAATAACGATTCATCTGAAACGAAAAAGATTAGACACGTTTCAAATCCACTCTGGCTGACCACCTACTTTGCAGGTGCTTGACTGGACAATCCACTCGGGAGCAGTCTTAAATCACAACTAATACTCGAATGCGGCTTCCAGCGCCACTCAACACTTTTACTATCTCGCCAAAGATATTGAATTCGTTACCTCTTTAGCTTGTGACATTGGATGGTTTTCGGAACTCCTGATAAGGCATTATTGCATAATCTATTTCTCGAATGTGTGCCAAACTACTGACGCCGTGGTTTCGCATACATATTTAATGCAATGGTTTCAAAGCGCTTTGGTTAACAGATTGCTACCCACGCCCGATTCCATTTTGGGAATTTAATACATTGAGCAAGGGTGCGTAATTGGTGATTTGTTCAAGGGAACAGCAGCGGATAAAAGATATTTCCTTGTTATCGATTCATGGTACTTCCTCATTGCTGAATCTTTGGGAATTCAGAGCAAATAATGTGTTCCATACGTATAGGAACTTAAATTTCGTTACATCACTCTTTGACCATGAGTTGCTGAGCAAACAATATGCATTCAATTTTGATGCTGATTCATTGAGGAAGACGAAAAGCGTCCCGTACGATCACTAACATCAACCGATGAAACTCGCGTCCAAAAAATCAAAGATCTGCTTCTATTAACAATTAGAGATCTTGCTGATAGATGTTGGCGCTTCCAAAGGATCGGTCAATACCACTCAAGAGGAGGTTTCGGGACTCAAACTCGTTAAACCCCGATTGGTGCCGACATCGTCGTATTAAAGTGTGTGAAACAATGCTTTCTGAGCATCAGGACAAGATGAGACGCACTCTTGCGGGAGATGAGACTTGGATGTATGCTTACGACCCAAAAGCAACCGATCAGTCAAGTGAATATCGTCCTGCGACGAAGGATGGTCAGTGAGACGGATAGGACAAAAACACCGGACCTGATAGGTTGCGACGCAAATGCTTACCACACCATTTGGGCAGTAGCGGCATCAACAAAAGAAGTGAGTTATTATATACATATACATATAAAAGACACAAATCTTGTTATTTGCAATAGGGACAATAGGCCAACGTATCGAATTATTCCAACATCCCGATTGCAAACTGATCGGTATCGGAAAAAAACACCTTCTCCGATCATTGAGACATATGCTTCCACTTAAACTTTGAAATCCCATCCAAGAAATCGTTTACGAATCCGAAACGGATCAACTGGGATAAACGTGAGGCTAACCTTAAAGGCGCCCTTGACCCCGCTCAATTAAACAACTCTAGGTCGCATGCAGACATTGAACATCTGGCGACTAAACTTACAGAAAAAATCATCAAATCCCTTCTAAAGTCTTGCCAAGTAGTAGACCAGAAAAGAGTCCCAAGCTCTCATGGTGATCTGCAGATCGTGGTACCCTCAGAATGGAAAACAGACGGCTCTCTAATAAAGCAAAGACTCAAAATGGAAATGAGGACTGGAACCGTTACAAGATCGGTCTCAGACTATACAATAAATATCTGCTCAGAAATAGAAGGAAATCGTGAGGCCAATAGAGTAAGGAAAATACGTTCAAAGGCTCCCACTATAACTGCCCTAATTAACAAACCACATGGCACCTCAACGGTGACCAGTAAGGAGTCACTAGACCTCTTGCTTATTTATTTTATTTTATTTTATTTATTTATTTAATTTAATTTATTTCATCGCAAGCTTGAAACTAGGACAATAAATGATTAAAGAAATGAACAATGAAATAATTATAAGTACAATCAGTTGTCAGGCAGACAAGAGGCGAATGTACTATCAATTCAAATATAGAATTAAATTAAATACAACACAATGTTGATGGGGAAACAATATGGTATTATTTCGAGGACGGTGTAGATACAAAATGAAAAGCAGAATATCCAAACATATTTACAGTTAAACTAATGGTGCAAAAGTTCGTTCAATAGCCGTGTGATTAAAAGAGAAAAGCCATTTTATAATTGCAACTAAGAATACTGTTTTCACTCTTTCACACCTGATGTTTTCAGGAAGCAAGTTGAAGAGTCGAGGTGCAGTAACAAAATAAAACCTAGAAAAGTGCGATTTGTGAACTACTGGCACTGTTACAAAGTTTCTGGTGTTGATACGCAAGTTGTAGTAATACACACTCATACCGAGTACTTCGTTCATTTCTAAGGAAGTTGTAAGCAAACAGAAGCTTAAATGGGCGGTAAATAGCTTCCATCCATACAAATCTTCAGGACTGGATGGAATCTACCTGGTAGAGATGCAACCTGCTTATGCCATTCTCGAATCGTGGTTTTTGGTAGTGTTCTCCAACCTAGACTGGGGCTACATACCAGTATCCTGGCGGGAAGTAAATGTAACATATCTACCAAAAGCAGGAAAAGCCTCCCACACAATTGCTAAAGACTAAAGACCTATAAGTCTATATTCCTTTCTTCTTAAGACTCTAGCTAGAGAGACTGGTGGACCTATACATGTATGCCCTACCTACAAGAAGGTATGCTTTCAACATCGCAACATGCTTATTGTAAGGGGAAATCAGTCGACACAGCTCTACACACGATAGTTTGAACCATTGAAAAATCACTCTCCAACAAAGAATTCACCATGATTGCCTTCCTCGACAATGGAAGAAGGAGCTTTCAATGAACCGCTAGCCATCACCAATGTGTTAAGCAAGCTAGAGGTTAATGGTGATATTATACTTGGGATCCAACAAATGCTTTCAAGCATGTTGATTCATTCGAAATTCAACTGCTACCACACGAAAAGGGCAGTAAAACGTGGCATACCACAAGAAGGAATACTATCGCCGCAATTATTTGTGATAGTTGTAAATGAAGTACTCCCAACAACCCGAGATTTTATGGAAATAGGCCTAGGCACATTGGCCAAATGGGTAGAGGACTGCGGGTTCGGAACAAATCCTTTATTCACAGGGAAAAAGCAGATACTCCAAATCACTCCACCAATACTTCATGGGTCTTACCTTAGGTTACTTTACGATAGGAAGCCCAACTGGAAATTGAATGCGGAAGAACGCATCAAAAAAGCAACAATTGCGCTGTATATGTATCTACAAGAAAGCCTTGGGCACCAAATGGGGTGTCGAACCCCATATCACACACACTCGCTGTATAACTCGGCTGTTAGGCTTATATTAACATACGACTGCTTAGTCTGATGGACGGCACTGTGCACTATGTAAAACTTCTAAGTAGAGTACAAAGGATGACATGCATCGCAATAACCGGGGCACTACAAACAACCCCCACCTTCGAAACGATGCTTCACCTACTCCCCTTGCATCTTTTTGGCAAGGAAAAGGCGATATAATCGGCCTTGTGACTTAAGGAATCAGCTAATTAGAAGTTTTCCAAAATAGGGCACGCTTGTATTCTACGCCAAAACAATGATTTAAGCGACGACAATGGGATGGTAATGAGCTACCGAGAAAAGGCACTGCACTAGACGGACGGGTCCAGGACAGGCAGTGGTGGGGTGCCAGTCAATCCTTCAGACTACCGATGGACAGACAGCCACAGAGAACCAAGCGGCAATAAAAGCCTTCGAATCGCTAATTATAAAATCTAAATTGGTCAGCCGCATACAAAATCCTGTCCAGCGTATTGTGTGAACGTCTAAAACCATTTTGCACCGCACTAATCGGCAGCTACCAGTGTGGCTTCCGGCTCGGCAAATCAACTATAGACCAAATTTTCACACTTCGACAAATCCTGGAAGAGACCAACGAGTTTCGAATCGATACATACCATCTTTTCATCGATTTCAAAGCCGCATACGACAGCATTCAACGTGAAGAACTGTTTGGTGCGATGGCCGAATTCGGGATCCTGGTAAAACTGATCCAGTTGTGTCGCGCTACGCTCAAAAACACGCGATGCACCGGGCAATTCGGTTCTAGGACCTCGGAACCATTCGAAACATGCACCGGATTTCGGCAAGGAGATGCGCTGGCTGTCATGTGACTTCTTCAACCTGTCGCTGGAGCAGATAGTGCGACGGGCAGGCGTCAACAGGAAAGGCACTATCTTTTACAAGTCCATCCAGCTGCTAGGATACGTGGATGATATCGACATCATCGTGTGTTCTCGCCCTGGCATTGTGGAAGCATTTACGGCGATTGAAGAAGAGGTGAAACGAGTTGGTCTTAAGATCAATGAGGACAAAACGAAATACATGCTGTCAAGCAAAAACCAATCCGTCGCTCACCACCTGGAACAAAATATAACAATTGACAGCTACAATTTCGAGGTATTTAAGGAGTTTGTCTACCTCGGGGCTAACGTAAATTCCGCAAATGACACCACAGTGGAGATCCGGCATAGAATCGCCCTTGGCAACCGCTGCTACTTCGGCTTGTCCAAACAACTGGAGTCAAAACTCCTCACTCGAAAGACCAAAATCATGCTTTACAAAACAATCATTCTGCCAGTCTTGCTGTACGGACTCGAAAGCTGAACGATAAGCAGGACAGCGGAGCTGCTTTTGGGTTCTTTCGAAAGAAAAATTCTGCGCCGGATATTTGGTCCTATCTGTGAGGAAGGTGAATGGAGAAGAAGACACAACAGCGAACTCTACGAGCTGTACCAAGATGTGGATGTAGTCCGGAAGGCAAGGATCCGTCGACTACACTGGCTCGGCCACATCGAGCGCATGGACATCAACGCTCCAGCTAAGAGGGTCTTCGACTCCGAGCCTCCTGGTTCGAGAAGAAGAGGAAGACCAAGTAATCGCGGATGTAAGACATCTTGGTCTTGACAACTGGAAGCAGCGTGTCCGGGACCGTCAAGGATGGAAGGCAGCTATAGCTCAGGCTCAGATCCTCCATGGATCGCTGACCTGATAAGTAAGTAAGTAAATTGGTCAGCCACTGCCACAAATTTCTAAATAATTTATCGAGCAGCTGCACTGCTACGTTGTGCTGGGTACCTGGGCAAAGTGAGATACCAAGTCAAGCAGACGAACTAGCCAGAATGGGCACCACACTGAAGATATTGGGGATATCCATCCAACAATGGAAACGCTAAAATATAAACTCTCGAAATATGCACTGCTACAGGACAATAGATGCAGTGGCCTTGTTACTTGCAACTACGCAAAACAGACCTGGCCCAGATACTATCAAAGTAGAACAACTATGCCGCTAAAAATACGCGGGCAATGTATAAGCAGCCTAATTGAAGTCTTAACAGGACATTGCGCTTTAGGAACATGCCGCCAGATTAGAACTCCCATATAACGACTATTGCAGTAAATGTCATGATGAGGAAGAGGAAGGATCTCCATCCCATCTCCCATACAATTATCCTGCCCTAGCTTCCTCAAGAAGACGATCCTGGTCTACAGACGCACATTCCTACAAACTTCTGAATCCCGGAGGAATGCTGGCCTATCGATGCCATTATGTATTGAATATGGCATTGACCGATGGCATGGGTGACATTGGCTTTGAGGGCCGCTGGGGGTTGTGGCTTATTTGCAAAGACCTGCGACTTCAGAAAACCCTACAAAAAAAGTTTAACGGGCTCAAATCGCACGATCTCGATGGCCAGTTCACATCATTTCCACATGAGATGACCATGCCCTCGAATCGCTCGTGCAGAATGTTCAATGTGGTATGAACAGGTCGATGGTAATCATCGACCTATAGCACTCGCCGTTGACAGCCAACGTCGTTCCAAATAAATATGTATTTACCGATAACGCCGCAAGACCAAAATCCACACCAAACAGTGACTTCTTCGGGATGCATTGGACGCTATTGGATTTCATGTGGACTGGTATCGTCCCGAATTCGACAATTTTGTTTATTGACGTACCCATTCATCCAGAAATGGACCTCATCGCTGAAGATGATTTTTCGATGAAAATTAGCGTCAGCTTCCAACTACTCTAGAGCACCATGTGAACACACGTCGTTGCCTATGGTCGTTTACATTCAGCTCTGGGTCAGTTGAATTTTGTACGGGGGCAGGCCCAAGTAACGACGCAAACTTCACCAAACTGTGGTCTGCAAAAGGCCGAGTTCTTGTGAGACGCAAAATCGACACGGACAACGGCGATGTTTTCGGCAGATCTAGCGTTTCGTCGACGTACGGGTGTTGATTTATCGTTTACTGAACCAGGGGACTCACATTTATCCACCACACTGTGAATAGCCTTCACGGTAGGACGATTATGATGACCGTAAAATTGGGTAAGAATAATAAAGCCGCGGGTGCAGACGGCCTGTATGCCGAGCTATTTAAAGCGGCTGGAGATGAGTTGGTTGGGAGCATGCACCAGCTCATCTGTAAAACATGGTCGGAGGAAAGCATGCCCGACTAATGGAATCTCAGCATTCACCAACTGGGAAGAGGAGGAGACTGCGCCATAACTGCGCCAACTACAACTACTACTCAACATCGCGTGAAACTCTTTGTGGATAATCTGGTTGGTTCTTATTAATGTGGTTTCAGGGCACGTAAATCCACAATAGACCAAATATTTACCTTGGGGCAGATCTTGGAAAAAACCAATGAATTTCAAGTCGACACTCACCACCTATTTGTCGAGTTCAAAGCCGCATACGACAGCGTAATAAGAGACGAGCTATACAACGCTATGTCTACCTTTGCCATACCTGCTAAACTCATCAGACTATGCATGATGACTTTGGAGAGTGCTCGCTGCTCCATCCGTATCGGTAAACACGTCACCGATAGTTTTGATGTCAAAAAAAGATTTAGGCAAGGCGATGCGCTGTCGCGTGATTTCTTCAACATCAAAATCACTGGCCAATACAAGAGGTACAATCTATTTCAAGTCCCCGCAACTCCTTGCATACACCGACGATATTGACATAATAAGTAGATCAAAGCGAAATGCCAATGGAGGCGGCGAAAATTGGTTTGACAGTAAACGAGCGCAAAGCTAAATACGTGCTGTTATCAAAAAAGGACGCTCACCACCGACGTCGTGGCCAGAATGTTTGTATTGGCAGATATAAGTTCGAGGTAGTTAAGGACTTCGTCTACCTTGGCACCGCAGTGATCTGGAACAACGACATCAGTTCCGAAATCAAACGCAGAATCACTCTTGCCAATCGCTGGTTCGTTGGGCTCAGGAGGCAATTGAGTAATAGAGCCCTCTCCCGAACGACAAAGTTGACCGACAAAGTTGACTCTATATAAGACCCCTATCATCCCGGTCCTGCTGTATGGCACAGAAGCAAGGACACTATCACGAGCGGATGAGCAGGCCCTTGGCCGGTTCGAGAGACAGATTTTGCGCGTGATTTTCGGGCCTGTAAACGCAGACGGGGGATGGAGGAAAAGATTCAACCACGAACTTTACGGGCTGTACAGCGAATAGACACCACAGCTCCAGCCCGGAGAGTCTTTGAATCCAACCCCGAGGGACGAAGAAACAGAGGACGGCCGCATTTAAGATGGCGCACACAGGTGGAAGGGTGTGCGGCAATGGAAAAGGTTAGCAAAAGATCGTGCTAGCTGGAGGGGCATATTGGGTGAGGCCCAGATTCACCCCGAACTGTAGCGGCCGTTAAGAAGAAGAAGAAGATCTTGAAAAAGACCCAGGAATGCTAATTCGACACCTATCACCTTTTCGTTGATTTCAAAGTCGCGTATCGCAGCCACACTCGTCAGAATATTCAGGATGACAATGGAGAATGCCCGCTGATCCACTAACGTCGGTAGCGAATTAACCGAGACGTTTGATGTTAAAAAAGGATTTAGGATTGGTCCTGTTTGTATAAACGGAGAGTGGAGGATAAGATACAACGACGAACTATAGGGCCTAGTACGAAGTCTACGGATCCAACGTCTAAGATGGCTAGGCCATGTAGAGCATATGGATAACACAGCTCCGTCCCGAAGTCTTCGAGTCCAACCCCGAGGGACGACGCAGCAGAGGACGCCCGAATGTAAGGTGGCACACACAGGTGGAAGGAGACCTTAACCAACTGGGAGTGCGTTGCTGGCGTCGCTTTGTTGGTTGAGGCCCACGTTCACACCGGACTGTAACGCCACGTAAGTAAGTAAAATGGGGGAAGCACGCGGAATGTTGCCTGAATAGAACACCCATTTTGAAAAAACAATCTTTTTATTTGCATGTGTTTTTGAGCGCTATGTCCTTCCATGGTGATTTGGCAGAACAGACTGAATAAAAAACAGCCTATTTGGCAGGTGCAACTTCAACAATATGGCCACTATCAACGGTCAAAGTTCGGAAGACCCATTACCTAAATCTGTATAAGACAGCTATGGACATTTCTTGTATTTATTTTTTATGGCAATGGATCCAAGGGATTCAGCGACTTAGTCTCTTGAAGCCATCAGACACGATGCGCTTGTCGAGCAACGTCTGTTCGATCTTGGTCTGCTGTTGCCATACTAACACGGAGACGCTCCGGCTCACGGAGTGTAACATCGCTTTCGTAAGTTAGCCTCTTCTCCGCAGACCTTCGTAGAGGAATCGCCGATTTATCCTGTATCAGTTCGCGGCTGTCATAACCCACTTTACCTGCTTCTGCTTCAATGCTTGCGAAAGCCTCATTGACGTCTCGCTTTGTCCAATAACGTCATGGTCACCTGGGTATGCAAGCAATTGTGTAGACTTGAAGCAGATCGTACCTCTTGTATTGGCCGCAGAGTCCCGCACGATATTTTCAAGAATAATGTTGAAGAAATCACATGACATTGCGTCACCATGTCTAAAACCATTTTTAACATCCAAGGGGTCGGTTAGTTCACCTCCGACCTTAATAGAGCAGCGAGAGTTCTCCATAGTCTTCCTGCACAGTCTGACGAGTTTGGCAGGAGTGTTAAAACATGACCTGGCTCTGTATAGCTCGACTCTATAAACACTGTCATACGCGGCTTTAAAGTCGACGAAAAGATGGTGCGTGTCGACCTGGAGTTCATGGGTCTTCGCCAAGATCTGCCGTAGCGTAAATATTTGGTCTATCGTGGATTTTCTTGGCCTGAAACCACACTGGTAGGAACCTATCAGATTGTCCACGAACGGATTCAGGCGCTTACACAATACGGCAGAGAGGATCTAGTACGCAATGTTCGCAATGTCCCTCTGTAATTGGCGCAGTCATATGGATCTCCTTTGTTATGGACCGGGCAAACGATGCTGAGATTCCATTCATCGGGTATGCATTCTTCCGACCATATCTTGCAGATGAGCTGGTGCATGTTCCTAACCAGCTCATCGCCAGCTGCTTTAAACAGTTCCGCTGGAAATCCGTCTGCTCCAGCAGCTTTACAAGAATTAGGTTTCGCTATCGCTATCTTAACATCATTTAGGTTGGGTGGACGGGATTCTCTTTCTTCTTCGTCCATTGTGAAGGGTTCGTTCTGCCTGACGGCGGCATTTTGACTATCATCGTCGTTATACAGTCTGCAGAAGTGGGACCATTTCCACAATCTCAACATCCAATGTGACTCCACTCCTAGTTGTCCGTGCTCATCCCTGCAGGCTTCTGCTCTGGCTTTATAGCCTTGGCACGATCGTTTTACTCGATCTCGCGCTTCTCGTGCTCCTTCTTTTTTCTTCTCAGAAGCGCATGCTCCTCTCCTTTTCTGTTCATAGAGCTTGCGGGTAGCTCTCGTCCGTCGATGCAGTGTAGCCATGTATGCATTCTGTTTCTCTACATGGGCCTGTCTGCATTCGTCATCAAGCCAGGGGTTTCTCGAAGGTGGTGGCTTGAAACCGAGTACATCTGAGGCAGCCTCTCTGATGGCGTTCTAACAACGACTCCATTGCTGTTCTATGGTTTGTACAGATTGCATCGGGACTTGTGAGGGCTTGAGGGAGACTCGAACGGCAAAGGTCCTAGCGGTCTCCTGAGATTGCAGCTTTTCGACGTTAAATTTTGGTGTTCTTACTCGACATCTAGGATGCTGGAGGAGTGTCTGCCGTCGATCGCAATGTGATCAATTTGATTGATTGTCGATTGATCAAAAGACCGCCAGGTCCCCTTATGGATGTTGAGGTGTGGGAATCGTGTACTTGCTACCACGAGATTATGTCCCGCCATAAAGTTCACTAGCCTTAGTCCGTTTTCTGACATGGTGTTGTGTAGGCTATGCTTTCCTATGACTCGTTCAAAGATTGCTTCCTTACCCAGCTTCGCATTGAAATCTCCTAGAATGACTTTGTTGACATAGCTAGGACATTGGGCATATGTTCTGCCCAATCATAGAAGTCGTCTTCATGTCGGTCATCTTTCTCCTCTGTGGAGGCATGGACACATACTTATTTACTTAGGTGGCGCTACAGTCCGTGGTGAACCTGGGCCTCAACCAACAAGCGTCTCCAGCCGGCACGGTCTTTGGCCAGCTGTTTCCAGTACCGCACGCCCAGTTGGTTGAGGTCCCCTTCCACCTGCGTGCGCCACCGCTGAGGCGGCCGTCCTCTGCCGCGCCTTCCTTCCGGAGTGGATTCGAAAACTTTTCGGGTCGGAGCTGTATCTTCCATGCGCTCTACATGGCCTAGCCACCTTAGACGCTGTATCCGTAGACGTCGTACCAGGCCGATGTCGCTGTACGACCCGTACAGTTCTTCGTTATATCTTCTCCTCCATACACCGTTTTAACAAACGGGACCGTAGACAGTGCGCAGAATTTTCCTCTCGAAACGACCAAGGGCATCTTCATCCGCTTTCGTTAAGGTCCAAGCCTCTGCGCCGTAAAGGAGGACTAGGATAATCAAGGTCTTATATAGTGTCACCTTGGTTTTCCGAGGGAGGGCTCTACTTCTCAATTGCCTCTTGAGCCCAAAGAAACAGCGGTTGGCAAGAGTGATTCTGCGTTTTATCTCACCGCTGGTGTTGTTGTCGCTGGTCATCAGCGAGCCAAGGTAGACGAATTCCTTGACCACTTCAAAGTTATATCCGCCCATGGTGACGTTCTGGCCAATACGTCGGTGTTGTCCGTCTCTTTTAGATGAAAGCAGATATTTGGTTTTACCCTCATTAACCTTGAGACCCATCTTAGCCGCTTCTACCTCAATGCTCACGAAGGCCTCATTGACGTCTTGCTGTTTTCGTCCAATTACGTCAATATCGTCGGCGTACGCAAGCAATTGCGTAGACTTGAAATAAATCGTACCTCTTGTGTTGGCCAGTGACTCTTGAACGATCTTTTCAAGCACGATGTTGAAAAAGTTGCACGACAGCGCGTCGCCCTGCCTAAATCCTTTTTTAACATCAAAGGTCTCGGTTTGCTCATTACCGACCTTAATGGAGCAGCGAGAATTCTCCATTGTCATCCTGCACAGTCGGACGAGTTTGGCAGGGATGTTAAAACTAGACATGGCTTTGTATAGCTCATCTCTATACACGCTGTCATATGCAGCCTTGAAATCGATGAAGAGGTGGTGAGTGTCGATTTGGTATTCCTGGGTCTTCTCCAAGATCTGCCGTAGCGTAAATATTTGGTCTATTGTGGATTTACCTAGCCTGAAACCACACTGATAAGAGCCGATCAGGTTATCCACAAACGGTTTCAGGCGTTCACACAATACGGTAGAGAAGTTCTTATATGCGATGTTAAGGAGACTTATTCCCCTATAGTTGGCGCAGTTATAGGGGTCTCCTTTCTTATGGACCGGGCAAACGATGCTGAGATTCCATTCGTCGGGCATGCTTTCCTCCGACCATACCTTGCAGATGAGATGGTGCATGCACCTTACCAGCTCATCTCCAGCCGCCTTAAAAAGCTCTGCAGACAGGCCGTCTGCGCCAGCGGCTTTATTAGACTTAAGTCTTGATATCGCTATTTTGACTTCGTCTAGGTCGGGTGGACTGAATTCTGCTACTTCGTGGCCCATTGCGAATGGCTCGTTCTGCCTGACTGCGGTATCTTGTCTATCATCGCCGTTATACAGTCTGCAGAAGTGGTCTTTCCAAATCCTCAGCATCGACTGCGACTCTACTACCAGTTCTCCATTTTCATCCCTGCAGGCCGCCGCTCTTGCTTTGTAGCTATGGCGTGTTCGTTTTACCATATTGTAAAACTTACGGGCCTCATTCCTGCAGAAGCATCTCTCTATCTCCTCGATCTCAGGCTTTCCGTGCTCTGTTTTCTTCCTTCTGAAAAGCATGTTCCTCTCTTCTCTTCTGCTCATAGATTTCGCGAGCAGCTCTCGTCCGTCGTTGCAGCATGGCTTTATATGCCTCTTGTTTTTCTGCATGGGCTTGTTCGCATTGTTCATCGAACCAGGGGTTTCTAGGTGGTGGCTGTTTGAAACCCAGCACCTCTGAGGCAGCATCTCTGACGGCGCTCTGGCAATGAGCCCATTCCTGCTCTATTGTTTGAGCTGCTGTTGGCGGATTTTGAGAGAGCTTTGAGGAGACACGAACGGAAAAGATTCTGGCAGTCTCTTGCGATTGTAGCTTCCAACGTCAAACTTACGTAGTCCTACTCGACTCCTAAGCATTCTTGATATCCTCATTCGTACCTTGGCTACAACAAGGTAGTGGTCCGAGTCGATGTTGGCCCCGCGGAAGGTTCGTACCGTCGAGAATACAGGAGGAGTGTCTGGCGTCAATCGCAATATGATCAATCTGGTTGGTGGTCGATTGATCACAAGACCGCCAGGTACCCTTGTGGATGTTGAGATGGGGGAATCGCGTGCTTGCTACAAGGTTACGCCCCGCTAGGAAATCAATTAGCCTTAATCCGTTGTCGGATGTGGTGTTATGGAGGCTATGCTTTCCTATGATCGACTCAAATATGTCCTCCTTGCCCAGTTTTGCATTAAAATCTCCTAGGACTATTTTTGTGTCGTAGCTGGGACATTGGGCATATGTTCTGTCTAGGAGATCGTAGAATTCTTCTTTGAGTTGATCGTCCTTTTCTTCCGTTGGGGCGTGAGCGCATATTAAGCTAATGTTTCCAAATTTAGCTTTGATGCGGATTGTTATGACGCGTTCGCTTACATCTCGGAAGCTTAAGACTTTTTGTCGGAGTCTTCCTCTAATAACGAATGCGCACCCGAATAGGCGCTGTTTGTTCTCCTTGTAGCAGTTCCCGTAGTATATGTCGCAGTTTTTCATCCGTTTTTTGCCTGGTCCATCCCATCGCACTTCTTGGGGTGCGGTTATATCCGCTTTATAGCAGTTGAGGGTTTGCTCCGATTGATCGCCTGCACCCGGTCTGTTAAGGGACCTCACATTCCAGGTGCAGACTCTCAAGTCCGTTAGTCGTTTGCAGGGGTCGCCAGCTTTGTATCCGTCCGTATCCGAGGCTTGTTGTCGTTTCGGAACAAGTAGGTTTTTACGTGGTAGGGATGTTACCCCTAAGCACAACCCCCAACCTGGAGGGCCAGGTTCCTCTTTCCCCAGGAACAAGGGTTGGGTCGCTGCACACATTGGTTCACTACCTGGCGGGTGCCAGGGTAGCTATCCAGGGGGGGCCACGCGGAGGCTGTGTGTCAACTTGGATTGAGCTGGGACAGAGATCGAAGCTGGCGTTTGCCATGTTAAACGCGATCAACTTCTTTGCTCTGTTTGCTCGCTCCATCCCTCCTAGTCAATCATTAGGCCCATGAAACACAGTATATTAAGATTGCCCGCACAATGCCATGAATAGCGGACCTTTGCCCGCATCCTTACCTATTTGTTGCAAAGGAAAACTGCAGTCCCCATGTTATATAAAGAATCTTTACACAAATCCAAAATATTTTATTGAACATCACTGTACAACAACACAGAAACATATCTATTTTTAAGTCGCATGCATTAGCATTTTCAAAAACACTAACTACCATTAAAGACACCTTTGTCTTTAATAATATAAAAAAATATACAATCACTCTCTACTTGCGTCTCCAATTCTTTTTTTTTTTTTCCTTAACTATAGCTAAAATAAAAGTATACTGTACACGGAAAGCACATGTAGCATTAGGGACATCCACTTAACATATTCACATAACACAGAAGTGGATGTCCGAATCGTACGAGCTAAAAAGAGCAAGGCCCTTAAGTATGTGAAGCATTAAAGAAGCATTAGGCGTTTCCTAAACCATTATATGTGGTTCCTTCGTTGAATTTTTGAATTTTTTGTCTTTTTTTTTGGATTAAAAAAGATTGATATTATTAACAGCCCGTATGTACAGAAGAAAGCTCGACGCGTTTAGTAAACTCAGATTTGTAAAGAACTTCAAGAAATCCGCACGTCGCGAGAGACGTGTGAGTCCAGTTTGGTGTTGTACTAAACTGACATTTTGGGTCGAGTCACTTCCGCTCGGCTACGGATCGCCTTTAATCGTTGATTGCAGTAAACTCGTAGGAAGATTGCTAGGAAAACAACTAGCACGCCGAAGACCCCGAGCGGTGATATGCTGTGGTTGTAGATGATGCAGGAGAGCATTATAGCAGCGGCCTGAAAAGGATTAAAAGAACAACATGAAATTAAGCAATTTGCTGTGGAGAAGGTACGAGAGTGGAGAAAGTCAAAGTTTTCACGTAATATTTTGCCTGCACTTCGGCTCATTAAATTCCGATATCGACAGCATAATCCAATGGGGTAAAAGCAATAGAGTGGAATTGAATGCTTCCAAAACACAATGCTGTCTTCTATCGTTAAAGCGTAACACTGACCTAATGCTATTATCCATGAATGGCACTTGTATCTCTGGAACCGACAAGCTTTCTATCCTGGGTATGTGTATTAGTGACAACCTTTGTTGGAACGATCACATATTTAGTGCCGCAAAGAATGCCGCGAAATGCCTAGGTTTCCTAAACAGATGCAAGAAATTGTTCGCACCCTCCGATCTGGCTGCAGTTTACAAGACGTTCATTCGACCTAAGTTGGAGTTCAACGCTCATGTCTGGTCTGGTGCATCTAAGATCCCACTGCACTTACTGGATCGAATACAAAATCGCGCGATAAAACTCATAGAAGATTCCAGCATCACAAATTCATTATAATCGCTGAATCATCGCAGAAATCTCTCCCGCCTTTCAATGTTTTATCGCTACTTTCATCATAAATGCTCTAATGAAATAGCCAGTTGCATTCCGCCCCTTCAAAACTTCTCCCGCGATACACGTTTCTCCCGGAATGCTCACGATTTCACTTTGGAGCCCGTTTTCGGTCGTACTGTCAAATATAGAGATTCCTTCTTCAACCGAACCACAAGAATGTGGAACGCGCTACCTCGTTTGGTCTTACCTCCTCAATAAAATATGGGGATATTTAAGACCAATGTCAATAGATACTTCCTCTCCCTGTTACCTTCTGAACGTCCCGTTGACATTATAAGGCCTTAGCCTTGAGTGCGCGCGTGACCATACAAAATAAAAAAGTAATTCTTATCTATTACCTTCGCCATGAGGTTGGCAAGTTCTATATTAGGTATCACAAGCTCTCAGTAATCATGTAATTTTGCCACAGAAAATCACTAAAAGCTTCAAAGCTGGCGAAACCTTGCTAACAGTATGCATCGGAAATCTATTAACACCAGAAACCCGACACAAGAGACGTTTTCAACTAAGCAAATAATCAGACCGAAATTCTGGGATTTCAAATTAGACACACGAGCAAAACGCCTGTCTCAATACGAGCGTAAACAACTTACCTGCCGCAACGTCATAATGATGGTAAACACCACCGGCCCAAATACTGAGATCGTGTAGAATATAAACAACTGTCCGATCGCCGAACTAATCGACAGAATCAGGCAATCAAAGATGAATTTCGGATGCTGTAAAACAGAGAACCAATCAATTCGTACCCATGTGTGCTTAACAGATCAACTCACCTCCGTAGCAAATGCTAAGGAATCCATAAAACCGCCTTGCATCGTCAACGATGTCGCCGTAAATATCGTACTGAACAAATTCACACCGCACATCATCTGTATCGGCGATATCGTGTACGCCTTGAAGAGCGCACCCTGCCAATTCGTTGTGAAACTATCGAACACCATATACATCGCCAGCAGGAAGACACCGGTTAACGTTGTCACTGACGAAGCTTTACTCTCGTCCGCACTGCCCGTCATAAAGAACACCATACCCATGGAGATCATCACGGCCGTCAGGTACTCATAGCACTCGTATTTGGTTCGTGAGATGATTTTACCCATCAGCATGACGGGAATGATTTTACATGACTTGGCCAGCACCTGAGTGGGGAAATTGACAAACTTCAGTGCCTCGTATTGGAACCATGCGCTCATGATGTTCGAGAATGAGGCAAATGAATATTTGAAGAGTGGCGTTCGATGTCTGGGCTGTTGGCGGAACTTGATGCATAGACCAGCTACGGTGAAAGCCAGTAGACGATTGGCAAACACCAGGAACTGTGAGTCTTTGAAGTATGACGTTTCGCCGTTGAAATTCTTATACTCTTGGGTCATGATTTTCTCTTGCAGCACGCCCCACGTCAGGTAGGAACTCATCAGGCCAAAGAAACAATAGATCAAGAGGACGGCTTCCTGGGAACTTGTGCGTTTAATCGCCGAAGCCGTATTGACTGCGCCATTTGGAGGTGACGTTGAAGGAGATGATTTCGTTTGTGACAATGGATCAATGCGTTCGCTATCGCTGTGTGTGGTGCCTGTGATGCACATAAGCACTGCCGAATGGAGAATGGTCTTATCTGCAAAGAGGGAATGGGTTAATGCATGAGAAACTAGTCAGATGTGGCATATCCAATAGAGTTTGCAAAGTACAACATTCGCGCGCGTGTCTAATTGCATTCCTCAACCTGACACCCGCCGCGATTTCTGTTTACGACCACAACCGTTGTTTATAAATCATCTACTCACCGGCCTTCTCCAAGTAATTTGTGCGCTCGACATATTTATAGATCAGATAACCAGGCACAAAGACACAGCTGTATCCAAAGGTGTTGACCAGCAGCTTTAGTAGCCAAGAGTACTCTTTGGCATGCGACTCCACCAGCTGCGACAATGTCTGATGCGTGTAATAACCACCCAGGCTGGCGCGCATCAAATCCGAAAAGAAATGTATCACCAGCAACGTAGCCAAAATCAGTCCACTGAAACCAATCACAAGTTACGACTCGTCCCATTCGAGATCAAGTTTATGTAATGGATTCGTACCAGATAATGAAATCAGGAACTCTATTGCCCATAGTCAGATTTGCTGGTGTCAACATTTAGTTTTTTTTTTTTTTTTGCTCCACTATTGTGCGACGGAAGTGTAATCTCCAGGGTTCTAACGCCAACTGACACGTAGTCACTGTAGCCCGCCGCGTGTTCCTGATACGTTTCAAATTCTCCTAGCCGAACACCAACAAAAGAATGAAGAAAACATAAAAAACTTAAATCAACATTTGGCCCGAGGCATGGAACTAGTTCGAATGATCAAAGCTCGGCGACGGGATCTCGCATTTCGTTTTCGTTGTTTTCGCGCCTGCCGTCAGTCATGCAGATCAATACGATTTGCTAGTTAACTTCGTTTTTTGCCCATTAACCAGCGGTGATGGTAATTTATGCCCGCAGATTAGTGGCCGCAGGCAAATATTCCAAATTGCATATGTAATGAAGCGAATTTGCTTATTTGATTTGATTTGAATGCTGCCGAAGGGTTTTTTCTCACAGCGGATGTGACAGCTTATGTCATTCACCCGAACTGTGATTGATAACAAAACCGGTGAATTTCACTTTATTGATTATGCGGCACCTGGCGGACAAGCAGATGGATACAGTCAGGAGGGAAAATATATTTTTATTTAAATATTCAATTTCTTTAAACTACACAACCATGATAAAAGTGTTACAAAAATTAACACTACGTACAAGCCCAGAGACCAAAGAGAATTATATTGACCTTCTGTAATTATTCTAAGTAACATCCTTCTACTAACAAAGACGCCGTCAAAGTCGAACTAGCTGAAAAAGTACACAACATAACGAACATTTATAACCTAATTTATACATTAGAACTGGAGAGCAGCAGGAACACCATGGACGTATACTATTTCGTCGACATTTTAGGGCGACATTTGAGTTCTTGTATTGGTAGGACTGCTTTTGACATCCGTGCCAAGTTTCACATCCAAGTATTCATTAGTCAGTTATTACACGGCGCGTCTTTTTGAAGTGCAAGTCTCGATGATTTCCTTTTGGACTGACATTTCGAGTTGCAAGGGTTACTACATGCAGCTTATCTTCATTCTGTGTTTTTTTGACATTTTGTTTTACATTTCATTGTCGTTAGCCTGTGGTGAAGTTTGAAAAGTAAGAATGGAAACCAAACACACACGTTCAAATCAGAAACACGAGTGAAGCACAAATCGCAAAACAAAGAAAAGGAAATGTCAAAAAAACGCACGAAGTAGCCTACCCACGCGTTACTGTGCCGTTGTATTTTTGTTTCACTAACCCTCTCTTTCGCACTTATTTCAAAATTTACTAAACACGCGCCGTGTAATAACCGACTAGTGTTTAAGATTCGCTTTGTTTTGTGAGCCACTAAAAGTTTTTTTTTTTTTGATTTTTATCTCTTAATTTGTTGAGCAAAAAATTTGCATTCAATTTAGTTTGCGGATTGAATTTTCTGTTGCTGATTTGTTAAGGATGATACAGAAAGTCTTTGCCGATAAGGCTTTGTTGAAAAAATATGTTCCTGATACCTGATATTCATCGGTGATCTCTTGTCTGTTACTTCAAATCCAATACACTTTTACGCCGATGGTAGTACTATCAGTATTTTAGACCGTCTACGTATGCTAATATCATCAAATTCTGACTTCAACAGAATGGTTAAATGGGGAGATCTTAACAGCGTGGAACTTAATGCTTCTAAAATACAGGGCTGTCTTCTGTCTTTAAAGCAGAACTCTAAGAGCCAGTCACTGTGCATGAATGGCACTTGCAAAACTGGAACCGAATAAACTTTCCCTTGATGTGTGCGTCATTAACCACATATTTAACGTCCCGCTCTGATCTGACTACAGTATATAAGGCATTTGTTCGCCCCAATTTAGAGTACAATTCTTACGTCTAGTATGGTGGTCTCAAAATCATCCTGCAGAGTCTATGCTGAATCCTGTTGGAAATAATTGATGGATAGGTAGACTAACTAATGGATAGAAAGACTGATAAATATATTACTTACTTACTTACTTATCAGGGCCGCAATCCATGGAGGATCTAAGCCTGAGCTATAGCTGCATTCCATCATTGATGGAACCTGCTGATCTGCCGCTTCCAGTTATCAAGACCAAGTTGTTTTGCATCCGCGAATACCGGAGGTTCGGTCTTCCTTTGCTTATCAGAGACTCGGAGTCGAATACCCTCTTAACTGGAGCGTTGGTGTTCATATGCTCTATGTGGCCGAGCTAATGTAGTCGACGGATCTTTGCCTTCCGGACTATATCCACATCTTTGTACAGCTCGTAGATTTTGCTGTTCTGTCTTCTACTCCATTCACCTTCCTCACAGACAGGACCAAATATCCGGCGCAGAACTTTTCTTTTGAAAGAACCCAAAATCAGCTCCGTCGTCCTTTGGCTTTGGTTCTTCGAGTGAGGAGATTTGACCCAAGTTGTTTGGACAAACCAAAGTAGTAGCCGTTGCCAAGGGCGATTCTATGCCGAATCTCCACTGTGGCGTAATTTGTGGAGCTTACGTTTGCCCCGAGGTAGACAAACTCCTTCTTCTTCTTCTTAACGGGCGGGGTGAACCTGGGCCTCAACCAACATGCCCCTCTATCTAGCACGATCTTTTGCTAGCCTTTTCCATTGCCGCACACCTGGTTGGCTGAGTTCCCCTTCCACCTGTCTGCGCCATCTTAAGTGCGGCCGTCCTCTGCTTCTTCGTCCCTCGGGGTTGGATTCAAAAACTCTCCATGGCCCAGCCATCTACATGGCCCAACCATTTAAGGCGTTGAATCCGTAGACGCCTGACTAGGCTCATGTCGCTGTACAGCCCGTAAAGTTCGTGGTTGAATCTTCTCCTCCATCCCCCGTCTGCGTTTATAGGCCCGAAAATCACGCGCAAAATCTTTCTCTCGATCCGACCAAGGGCCTCCTCATCCGCTTTTGATAGTGTCCATGCTTCTGCGCCATACAGCAGGACCCGGATGATAAGGGTCTTATATAGAGTCAACTTTGTCGTTCGGGAGAGGGCTCTATTACTCAGTTGCCTCCTGAGCCCGAAGAAACAGCGATTGGCAAGAGTGATTCTGCGTTTGATTTCGGAACTGATGTCGTTGTTCCAGGTCACTGCGGAGCCAAGGTAGACGAAGTCCTTAACTACCTCGAATTTATATCTGCCTATACAAACGTTCTGGCCAAGACGTCGGTGGTGAGCGTCCTTTTTTGATGACAGCATATATTTAGTTTTGCCCTCGTTTACTGCCAAACCAATTTTCGCCGCCTCAATTGGCATCTCGCTGTGATCTACCTATTATGTCAATATCGTCGGCGTATGCAAGGAGTTGCGAAGATTTGAAATAGATTGTACCTCTTGTATTGACCAGTGATTTTTGCACAATCGTTTCCAATATGATGTTAAAGAAATCACACGATAGCGCATCGCCTTGCCTAAATCCTTTTTTGACATCAAAACTATCGGTATCACCGATTCGGATGGAGCAGCGAGCACTCTCCAAAGTCATCCTGCATACTCTGATGAGTTTAGCAGGTATGGCAAAGGTAGACATAGTGTTGTATAGCTCCTCTCTTATTACGCTGTCGTATGCGGCTTTGAAGTCGACAAATAGGTGGTGATTGAAGAAGTCGCATGGCAGCGCATCTCCTTGCCGAAATCCGGTGCATGTTTCAAACGGTTCAGATCTCCTTGAACCGAACTGCACGGTGCATCACGTATTTTTTAGCGTGGCGCGATGAATATTTTAGGTGATGGATAGGCTAAATGATGAATCGACAGACTGGTGTATAGACAGACTGATGGATAGGCTGACTGATGGATGGGTTAACTGATTAATAGGCTGACGTACGGATAAACTGCCTAATGGATATACTGACTGATGGATAGGTTGACTGATGGATAAGCTGACTGACGGATAGGCTGCCTAATGGATAGAGTGGCTGATGAATAGGCTGATCCATGGATAAATTATGTCCGCGTTGTGTCTTAACTCTGTGACATACGAGTACAAGGGCTATCATTACACCTTGTTCGCTTATGAAAATTATTAAAAACGCACTAATAGATTTAAAGGAGGGCCCAGAAAAATTATTTGGATTTCCTACACCATGTGTACCAAGAAATCCGGTCGCCCTACTAAAGTATGTCAAAAAATATTTTCGAGCGTCCTCCAAGTCAGTACATTTCGATTACAATGGATCTGCAAAAATATCTTATGCAGGGGAGAGGCGCCGAGTTGTTTGAACACCGCGCCTCAGTTAAGGAATTCGTCAAACGATTCCCTATTCACGAAGTACATTATTGCCGAGGAAGATCATTAAGGCAATATCTGAGTAGAGATTTGTCTTTAAATAAAATATACAGACTCTATCAAGGGGAAGCTATGACGTCTCTTAAAGTCAATAAGTGTTTCTTCCGAAATGTGCTTAACACTTTTTTTAATATTGGGTCTAAAGGGCCAGTCACATAGAACGCGTCCGTGCGTGTGTGCGCTAATTTTCATTGACAGCCAACGCGCGGCAGGCAAGCATCGGCACATAGAATCCGTCCATCCGTGCGTCTGTCAGAAATGAATGTCAAATAATTCAATGACATTCATTAATCAGTGTTGTGCGTTTAACTGAAAAACATTCCTAATTGTTAATATAAGACATAAAAATATGGACGAGCTTATTTCGACAATCATATTTATATGTATTTTGTCGCAAGCATTTTGTATTTGTATTGGTATTGTATTTGTATTTTGTCGCAAGTATATTGTGGGCGAAACCTGCGATATTCTCTGGAATAACCTCGGCCATATATATTTGGGCGCCGTGGCGCAGTGGTTAACGTGTTGGATTCTGGCGCACGATGAGCGAGTTCGGGTCCCGATAACACCAACGCCATCGAATTTTTATTTCGCGACGTTCCTCCTCGGCGGGGTACTGGCAAAACCCCCCGTAGTAAACTTGCCATAAAAAAGCTTCTCGACTCACTTCGGAATAGGCATTATACTGTAGGTCCCTTTCACCTGTGTGAAAAATAAATCACACACAACATGGGTGATTGAGAGAAGCTTGGCTCTGGTCCTTCATGGGCTCTAACGCCACCAAAGAAGATATATATTTGTCAGTCCCGAATAAAACAGAGTGGAAACAAATTGCCAGTGACTAAACACCAACTAAACACCAGTTCTGTGACATCAAATCGAATAGTACTTTGAAATGTCAACCGAATTTGAAGTTTCTCTCATTGCGAGAGAGTTCCTTAACATTCTCTCAATGCATCCACCAATGAACGTGCTTACTCTCAATTTGTCTATATGTGATCCTCAAATTGTAAATGCGTAAGCTCCAATATGTGAATGTATGAACTGTCAGCGCGGGTTATAAAGTAGAAAGTAGCTCCACTCTGCGCGTCGAAGCGCGTGTGTCCGTCGGCTATGTGCATTTTCCCATAAAGAACGTGTGTATTCTACTTGACTGTTAAAGCACGCACGCACGGACGCATTCTATGTGATTGGTCCTTAAAGTTAGAAACACATTCAGGCTTGCGCGCGCGCCTACTTTGACAGCATGAGTAGGACCAACGATATCCTATGAAGTAACACATAATGTTACCTCAACTTTTGCTCGACCTCATATCGTAAATATCATAAAGTCAAGCAAAGCGCCGGAGTAGAGCTACTCTCTACTCGGACGTGCGTTTGACAGATGTATTTCATTTTGTTATGGGAAATTTGTGAAACTAATGGTAGAAACACAATGTGGCGTGCGCGCGCGCGTGCTTTTGATCGGCTTTGTACCGATTTACGGGATAATGTGTCAGACGCACGCAACCACAATTCGCAACACACAATCTGGCTTCAAGTCAGCTGCGCGTAGAGAGCTTAGGAATATGACAATACTATGTTCTGTTTCCTCAAAATGTACACATATGAATTTAGTGCAGAAAGAAGAGTAGATTTGTGTTCTGTTCTATTTATATGATTTAATTGAAACATAAATATAAGAAAATTTCATCTCAAATAAAGGTATATGCTTATAAAAAAATATGCGTTTAGTTCTGTAATACCCATCATCATTAGTTTGCATCCAAAAAATCCAATAATAAGCTACGAAAATGTATGCATGTTGAAAGCGAACAACTCGGAACACTACATGACAGAACACGTTACACTATTCTGCTACAATCGAACAACACAATGAAATACATCTGTCAAACGCATGCCTTGAGTAGAGAGTAGCTCTACTCCGGCGCTTTGCTCGACTTTACGATATTTACGATATGAGGTCGAGCAAAAGTTGAGGTAACATTATGTGTTGCTTCATAAGATATCGTTGTTCCTACTCATGCTGTCAAAAGCACGCGCGCGCGCACGCCACATTGTGTTTCTACTTTAAACTCCCTACGTGCAGCTGACTTGAAGCCAGATTGTGTGTTGCGAATTGTGGTTGCGTGCGTCTGACACATTATATCGTAAGTCGGTACAATGCCTGTCAAAAGCCGGCGCGCGCGCAAGCCTGTATGTGTTTCTAACTTAAGGCTCCCGCTACAGATGTTTGCTCGACCTGTACATCTTTGAAAGAACGCATTAAAATTGAGCAAAATGCAGATGTCAAAAACAACTTATTATTGTCGGAGTCTACACGAGGGCTATCTGATGAGGGCTAAAATAAGTGTAAAAGAGAGGGTAAGTGAAACAGAAATACAATGGCACACTCACGCGCGGGTAGCTACTTCGTGGGTTTTTTGCCATTTCCTTATCTCCTTTTCTTTGTTTTACGATGTCGCTTCACTCCTGTTTCTGACTTGGAAGTGTACGTTTGGATACCATTCTTACTTTTCAAACATCACCACAGGCAACGAAATTGAAACGTGAAGCGAAATGTCAAAAAACAGGCACGCGCAGAAAAGCTCCGTGTGGACGCGTCCTCAAATTGGAACGTAGGTTCAAAAGAAAAAGGCGCAAAAAGAAAGCCCTCGTGTAGACTCCGACATTGAGTCCACGGTTCACAAAAAGCGGGGAACAGCATTTTTTCAGATGGCAAAAGAAGGAAAGCCTGAACTTTAACATTATCTTTTGACTGCCAAAAAAATATGCCAATGCCAAAAATTCCGGCTTAAGCCGCATGTTACTCCAAACAGTTATATTTATTGAACTTAGGTATTATTGTGGCCAAAACAAGAACACCACCATGGTTGCCGCTTGTGTTTATTGGCTAAAAAAAAACATTCGCCAGCCAATTCTCATCAATTTCAACATGTTTTTCCTGTTGCCGGGCACCCTTGTTCCACCAGATAGAGTGTTTGGAAACACAGAGAAAGAAGTTAAATTAAAAGAAAATATAATAACTAAGGAAGATTACTTTGAAATATTTAAAACACATGGAACCATTATTCATTTGGGAAGCTCCGAATGCCCTGTTTGGAACTGGAAAGAGGAAGCCGTACAATTTTTGAAAGTTCCCGGAAGCTGGCACTTTAAATTCAACCAGTCGAAGCGCTTTTTACTATACAAGATGAAATCGGGTCTAGTAACGATGCAGGGTGAAGCTTTTTATTATAAAAAAAGTCTGATATGAAACTAAATGCTTTGTCGGTTGTCTGGTGGAACAGACTAAAACGCAAACACGTCGTAGCCTCTTTCACCAAACTCCAAAGAACGGTTTGTCTCAGCTGCACGGGGCTTTCCCCAGCACGCCGGGCGCTGCTCTAGATGCTATGATGAACCTTCCACCTCTTGATATATTTATCAGAGGGTGTGCTCTGAAAGCCATGTCTCGTCTGAAGAGAAATGGCTTTTAGTACAACTCGCATAGGAATAGCGGTGTCCTTGCGCAAGAATTGTCCTGCGACCCCTGTCTCATGGACATGCCTTCTGACGCATTGACGCCAGTCATCCTATTGCGTCGTAATTTCACAGTCGAGTGGATACTGAACCTGGAAAGGATAGTCTTCGCATTTTCACGGATGGCTCCAGGTCTGGGCGGGGGTCCGGTGCTGGAGTCTTCTTTTAACGCGAAAACATCCGACTGCACTTCTCGTTAGGAAAGTATGCGTCTGTCTTCCAATCAGAGATATACGCAATCCTGATGGCCATGCACTATGTTGTGAAGCACAGGTGGAAGGGGGAAAGCATATGCGTCTGTAGTGACAGCCAAGCTGCACTAAAAGCTGTGTGTAGCCCCTTAACTAGCTCCAAATTAGTGCTTGAACTCAAGTCCTTCTTGAACAAAGTCGTCAGACTAAATTCATTGAGGCTTGTATGGGTTCCAGGTCACTCTGGGATTCCAGGAAATGAGATCTCTGATGAACTCGCTAGAATGGGTTCAGAGGAGAGCTTCTCAGGACCTGAACCCGCTCTAGGTCTACCTGCGTCCATGGTAAATTCTTACACTAACGATTGTGTATTTAATACACACAACCGTAGATGGAGGGATTGTCCAGGTTGCAGGATGACTAAGCGCGTACGCCCTGATGTCTGCAAATAATCTGCAGCATTCCTTCTGTCTTTAAGGAGAATCGACTGCAGAAGGCTTGTGGGAGTTATCACGGGCCATTACACTTTTGCCAAGCATCTCTACGTGCTCGACATCAGTGAGACGCCTACCTGTGCTGCATGTGGCGAAGAGTATGATGACACTGCAGAGCATTTCCTCTGTGATTGTCCCGCCTTTGCTCGCATACGGTGGCGCACCCTTGGAGCCGACGTGGTGTGTGCCGAATCCCTTAGCTCTACATCACTGAAGCTTCTTCAAATTTTTCTCCGGAAAACGGAGAAAATACAGTAATGTAAGGTGTCTGTCTGGAGTACAATGGACCAGTGTTTGCGTCTGAGTGCTCCAGCGGACAGCAGAAGTCTTCAACAAAAAAAAAATAAAAAAAAAAAATTCTTTGTATATGGGTGTTTTGATCAAAGATGAGCCGAAAAAGGGATGTCGCAAAGCTGCTGGCACTACACTCTGGCACTGAGTGGGAAAAATCCGATAGACTTTCTTTTTACAAAAGGCTTATGGAGGAAGATCATTATGCAGAACATGAAACAAGTCAAATTTGTGAAGAACAAGATCATATCAAAGATCTTCGTATATAACATTTGAAACTAATATTCTTTATATTCCTTAATAACGTATGAAGACTGAAACTATTGAAGTTTTTTTTTATTAAGTCTGGATTTTGTATGTTGGATATACATATATACATATGTAAGCCGCATCATACCACCATCGGACGACACGACCCGTATGCGTTGTGTTGTTGTGCTGGCCAACAACACAACACAGCAAGCGGCTATCATCGCAGTCGGTCGTCGCCTATAAAAGGGGACGGCGTTTCAGTAGCAGTGGGAGAAAGATTTCAGACTTGAGTTTTTATTTTTCGTTTTACACATACATATGTATGTACACATGTGTGTGCCCATTTCCAAGTCGAAAAAAATTCTCACAGCCAATTACTGATGAACGCGTGCGTTTAATAATTGCTCGTTGGGTAGCGCACACTCACGAGCAGCTCATGAGTGTTTGCGTTTCCTTACCAAACCACAACACTGTCCGAGCAATCTCAGATGTATCGGCTGTCGTCCGAATACCGTAATCAACCAGCGTCGGGTGCGGTTAGTACTTAGATGTTGGACCGCTTGGGAACACTGCGTGTTGTTCATTTTTCATCAATGTGTTCTAAACCGACTTTACGAGGGCGCCGTGGCGCACTGGTTAGTGTGTTGGACTCTGGCGCTCGATGAGCGAGTTCGGATCCGGATAACACCAACGCCATCGAATGTTTATTTCGCAACGTTCCCCCTCGGCGGGGTACTTTAAAACCCCCCGTAGTAAACTTGCCATGAAAAAACTTCTCGACTCACGCCGTTCGAAATCGGCATTAGACTGTACATCCCGATGTGTGAAAAATAAATCACACACAACACATGGGTGATTGAGAGAAGCTTGGCTCTCGTCCTTCATGGGCTGTAACGTCTTTCTCCAAACCGACTTTATAGACAACCAACATTTTATTCTTATAATTTTTGGGTTTAGCTTAAGAGTTCAAAACCGTACGAAATAGATATGGATCATTCCAAACTTACAATTTAACTTTTAAACCAATATTTTTTATCATTTTAGCAGCTTTTAACAGTTTTTTTTTTTCCATTTTACCCAAAATTCTCAAAAGGAAAAACAAAGTTTTGAAATTATAACCTTCATAAACGAACGAGAAATTTTAATTCCCAAAGTTGTTGGCCCTAACTGTACAACAGCGTTTGACATTACTGTACTAGTGAATTCATTCCGCTTATTTGTTCTTCTTCTTCAATCGCCATTTTACCACACTTTACTTTGATCGTTGTTGAAGCCGGGTTGTGGCCTGTGGCCAGGGATAACCAGGAATAAAATAACAATTATCACTGGTCGAAGCATCAATTCATTGGCTGTGATTTTCATTGAAAAAGTAAAAGTGCAAGTGTTAACATATTCTTAATATTGGAAATGTTAAATATCATTGAATAACGTCTTAAGGACGTAGTTAAAGAGTCGTAAAAACGCTCTATAAAAAGGAGATTTGGGGAAGTGGTAGAAAAACATTTAAGAAATTACGAGAAAAAAAGGTAATTTTAAGACTTCTGTGGTTTCTAGTGAAACAAATACATATGTATGTATGTAAGTCATTCAGGGTTGAAAATGTCTTTTTGGTATAAAATAAATCAATAGAACCTGGTGGTATGTATGTATATGACTCATGGGGGCGAAAGATGCCTGCAAGTTACAGTGCGCGAGTTTTTTCACTTGTCTTTCGCATACTTTCCTGAGTTGAATATTTATCTAACGTACGTTTTAACCGTCGTTAAATTCAAATTGAAAAAAACAAGTGAACATGTCTCCCCCCGAAATAATTTGTTATTGTAATGTGTGTTAAATGGTTCCACAAACATCTTTCCGCAGACGAATTTTCAGTTTTTGTATTCAGACCTCTTGTAGGCAAATATCGCCAAAATGCATGCAAACCGTCAAAAGTTTTCCATCTCCTTGATCCCTGGCCATGACAAGCGTCAATCCACACATCAATATTCTTATTTTCAGACACAAACCCACTGATTTGCGCACAAACTGCAACAAATGATGTAACAATCAAGCTAGCAACATTGCATGTTGGAATATGCCCGTATCACCGTTCGCGAGTCGAACGTACGCCAGCCGTCGAACTCCCAGGCGAACTAAGCTGATCGAGGTATCACGGTTCGCGAATCTCTTTATTCGCCTGATATTCACCCAAATTCACTCGCTGACAATTGACTGACTGTCATTTCACTGGTTAGCGACGTTCACACTAGGTGTGTTCCCGTACTTTGTGCACCAAAATTCACACTTCTTCAATTTTCATGAAGTGGGGATGAAATTCTCTCAAAGAAAGGCAAAATCACCAAAAAGTACGGGAACGCATTAAACCACAAATGCTACACACTTTTTAAATGTCAAAAACATACACTTGCTCGCGTAAGTCTGCGTAAAGTTCTTTTGAGCAAAGGAAACAATAGTTTCATGATGTCCTAGTAGCTCGTTGGATATCCTTTTCGCTTTAATACCTCCTCTCACAGTACACATTTATTTTCCTTTATTTTCCATAGCTTATTTAAATCAACTTATCTTTCCAAAATACCAGAAAATAATTAAATACAAATCTGCAGTCTAGACACGGAGTAATATGGAGTCATATGGAGTAAGTCACGTAGTTCCTATGTGACTTACTCCCTATAATTCCATTGAATGAATATGGATTTGACAGCTACGGCGTTTGTAGTTGCGCTGTCGCCGCGCCGTGTAGTAAGTAGCATTGTGAAACAGGCATGAGGTCACACCGCGTCGTTTTTGTTGGTGTTAGAAAAGCAACAATCAACCCTTGCGGACATTACCGGGCAGACGTACGAAAGTTTGGTATCTCTATAATTTATCTATGGTCATGGCGAAAAGCATCTTGTCATGGTCTAACCCATTTTGTGTGCATGTTAGTCATTTTTCAAAATTCGGAAATACTAAAGTATAAGTTGCACGTTACGTTAAATAGTTGTGCCACCAACGAGTCCAAATACTCGCTGGTTACCAAGGCAACAATTGGCGAAATGCCGGTTAGTGGATTGTTACTTGCTCATGAGAAATATGCAAGACAAGCTGGAGGTACGTTTAATCTGGGGCTACTTTAAGAACCCGGGAATAAACAAGAACAAAATATCAAGGCTAAACATCCAAAACTGTAAGTTAGGATATCAAAAATTGACAGACATGGACATTACGGTGGCAAAAATCGTCAGAACAGCAGACGGAAGGAGATTATTATTAATGTTTATTTATTTAGCAAAACTCTGCTACTTAAATTCAAAATTTAAGCTTATCCTACGTCACATATGTATGTGCCTCTGCCACCGCGTCTCCCTTAAGCTCTCCGATACACCTCAATCCTCCACTCAGTCAGCAGAGCAACAATGGAGCCTGTGCAAACAATTCCTGAAGAGCACAGAGACGGAAGTGCTGGGCCTTAAAGCTCCACCGCGACGAAACACCTGGTTCGATGACGAGTGTAGAAGGATACATGCAGAAAAGCAGGAGGCATACAAAGCCTCACTACACAAAAAAAGAGCGGCTACGGACGCACCTAAGGTGGCGCGCACAGGTGGAAAGGGATCTCAACCAACTAGGCGTGCGGCATTGGAAAAGACTAGCGAAAGATCGTGCTATAGGTGGAGAGGCATGTTGGTTGAGGCCCAGGTTCACCCCGAACTGTAGCGCCCGTTAATAAAGTAAGTAAGTACGTCACATATTAAACTTTGTACGTTTAGTATTTGTGATCATAATATTGGAGTTGGGCATTTGTTACATTTGCGGATATTTATTTTTATGAAAAAAAATTTTGATTTCTCATAAAGGTTTTAAGATTCGTCTCGTTTTTTATATTACTGGGCTCTAAGCCAAATATCCAGGTCATACGAGAAAAGATGACTTTAAAAAAACGTGAGCTAAGTTTTCGACGCGACCTACTACTCCTGCACTCGTCATCGAACCAGGTGTTTCTTCGTGGTGGAGCCTTGTAATCCAAAACGTCGGATGCAGAGCTTTTCAGGGCTTGTTTGCAAAGGCTCCACTGCTGTTCTATTGATAGCATGGAGGATTGAGGCGATAGTAGCTTTCGGACGTCATAACTTTGTATTCTTACTCTACTCCGCTGCGTTCGTGATATCCGTAAGCGCATCTTGGCTACTACAAGATAGTGGTCCGAGTCGATGTTAGCCCCTCGGAAAGTTCGGACATCAAGAATAGTGGAGGAGTGTCTGACGTCGATCGCGATGTGATCAATCTGGTTGGTAGTCGATTGATCAAAAGACCGCCAGGTGCCTTTGTGTATATCGAGGTGCGGGATGCGCGGACTGGCCAAAAGGGATTTTCGCCACGTAGCAAGATCAATCAGCCTTTGTCCGTTATCGGATGTGGTGTCGTGTAGGCTATGTTTGCCGAAGACTCGTTCAAAAATGCTTTTCTTACCCAGCTTAGCATTGAAGTCTCTTAGTACAATTTTGATGTCATAGCTGGGGCATTGGGCATACGTTCTGTCTAGGAGATCGTAGAACTCATCTTTGGCGGAGTCATCCTTGTCTTCCGTGGGGGCGTGGACGCAGATCAGGCTGATTTTAAAAAATTTAGCCTTGATATGGATTGTTATGAGGCGTTCGCTCACATGCCGAAAGCTTAAGACTTTTTGCCTTAGTCCACCTCGAACAACAAATCCGCATCGAAACAATCGTTGTCCTCTCTCCCTATAGGAGTCACCGTATATGTCGCTTTATACCCGATCGATTCCATCGCATTCCCTGGATGGCGGTTATGTCCGCTTTATAGCGGTCTAGGGCGTCCGCGAGTTGTTCGGCTGCACGTGGCCTGTTTAGGGACCTAACATTCCACGTACAGAGCCGAAGATCATTTTCGTTTTTTGCAAGGGTCGTCCACATTAATCCGGTCCGTTATATCCGACGCTTGTGGTTGTTTCGGAGTTTGTGGTTTTTTTTTACGATTACGGCTTACTAGGCCGTTGCCCCACCGACTAATCCGGTTTTTTTGTTCAGGAGGCTCGCCATTCTCCCTTCCCCGTCTGCAATTCCCATAGGAAATCTCCAGATGGCAGCGCGAGGGGGTGCCGCAAGATGCTCGACTGCGGTGGCTCTTCTCGCTTTTTACCAGGCCAGCATCCGTCCGATAGATGCTACCCCTACGTTCCATTTATGGATGTCTTCAGCTGTGCAGTTCACCTACCCAAATGATTTAATTAAAAGACAGGAATCTTAAAAAAAGTAGAAATCAAACCTCAGGATTTATAGCATCGATCAGTTTCATTGCATTCTCCACTTCAAAATTGATTTCTAGGTACAATTCCTCTTCTAAATCAATAAGTGGAATATCATCTTCCGGATCATTTTCATCACCTACGAAACTTAAAATATTTTTCCAGTACTTTGCGATTGTGTCCGTTTCCAATCGATCCCAAGCTGATTTTAAGAATGAAATTGAATCTCAAAGTTATTTTTTTCAGTGTTTCTGGAATATCCGCTGGTTTCGCTACAACCGAAGCTAACAGACTAGTTTGACAGCAAAGCTTGGTAATTATAATCGCATTTTGATCCATGGGTTGGATCGGTGTTTTCACATTTGGAGGCATAAACATCACAGAAGGGCCTTCACTGGTAGACACTGATTTTTCATAAATGATATTACCTAAAAAAGCTTAGTATACATAAGTCTGCATTTGGCTAATTTCCGTCATACATACTTGTGGCGCAAATGAATCATGAAAATCATGAAATCATGAATATAGCCGCGGTCATCTAGGATGATTTCGAACCCTTGTAGTCTACTGGGCAGTTAAAATTTTTAAATAAACGAGGATTTTTCGCCTTCCCAATCACCAGTGGCGTCAGCCTATGCAATCCAGTTGCATTTGTACACGCGAGGAAAGTTATGCGCTGTTTGTCGGTTTTTCTGCCAGGAGCGTTTTTTTTAACGACGAAACATACGTTTTGTCCGGCAAAAGCTTTCAAAACAGCCCTGTTTCGTCTGCGTTATAAAGTCGGTCGGTGCTCACTCCCATCGTATCAATCGTTTCCTGCAGCTTACGTTTGAATGGGTCTACCAGCTCGGGTTGGGAAGACAGTTTTTCACCAGTGATTTTAATGAATCTCACGCCGTATCGAGTTTTGTCCCAGGTGGTGAGCGGCGGATGGGTTTTTGCTTGACAGTACTTTTATCCTCGTTGACCTTAAGACCAACTCTCTTCTCCAATCCCCGTGAAAGCTTCTACGTCACGCTGAGACCGCGTGGTGATGTCAATATTATCCGCGTATCCTAGCAGCTGGACAGACTTGTAAGCAATAATAAACAGAATTAAAATTGTTATTTTTTGTCATGTAATAAACTATCTTACATTGAAAGTTCTCATTCCTTTTTTAGTACTTGGTCGTATCACCCTTGTATTTAATCACTGCCTTACATCTTGGTGAATCTGGTCAAGGATGCTGAGCAAACAAATGCCGGACTAATTATACGGAGTGATGCGAATGCACACGACGCGATTTGGAGCAGCAGCAACATCAACGAGAGAGGTGAGTCTTTGTTTAATTATTTATTACATACTAACCTCACCGTTTGTAATAACGGCTGTAAACCAACTTTCATCACAAAAAACAGGCAGGAGGTTCTAGATGTAACCTTTGCATCGCAGGAATGGCATGGGAATGGAAAGTCCTAAAAGAGCACTCCCTTTCTGACCATCGCTATATTCAATTCAGCATAATCAGCCACGTCAGTGCCTCAGCTCCCTTCAGGAACTACAGGAAAACTGACTGGTAAAAATATAGAACCTATGTTGAGCCCTACCTAGGGACAAGACACCCTACATATCCGCACAACTCTGCGGAATTAGACAGCTTAGTAAATGAGCTGACTGAAACCCTTAACAGAGCACTGTCTGAGTCTTGTGCGGTTAGCACCCTCAGAGGCAAACCCAAACTCCCCTGGTGGAATAAAGAGATAGTCTCCATTAGGAAAGAGAGCAGAAAGCTCTTTAACAAAGCTAAATGTACCCTCTTGCAAGAGGATTGGGACCTCTACAAGGAGGCATTTAAATCTTTCAAAGCAGCGACCAGGAAAGCCCAAAGACAATCTTGGAGGAACTACAGCAATAATATCAAGGCGGTCTCCGAAGCCTCAAGAATAAGGAAGATTCTGGCTTCGGCCCCGTACAACCTAAGCCACCTAATGCGAAATAATGGTTCCTGGACGACCTCCAGAACGGAAGCCCTGGAACTTCTTCTAAGCGCAAACTTTCCGGACAGTAGTGACTCGGTTATGACACCTCAGGTCATCCAGCCGACGACATCTTCCTTCGAGCGTGCTCCCAACCTGGTCAACAATAACAATGTCCTATGGGCTATAAAAAGCTTTGAACCCTACAAGTCCCCAGGACCGGATGGGATCATACCAGCTGAGCTTCAGCAGGTAGCAGATATCATCCTCCCCTGGCTTGTGGTCATATACAAGAGTTGCCTCTCCCTATCCTGCATCCCCAGCAAGTGGAAGGTAACCGAAGTAATTTCATACCCAATGCAGGCAAAAGCTCCCACACGAATGCAAATGACTTGAGGCCTACTAGTCTTCTTTTCTATTAAAAACTCTAGAGAAGATTTTAGACGCACACATTCGTTACAGCTGTATCTCAGGAAGGCTGTCGGATAACTAACATGCCTACAACAAAGGCAAATCGGTGGAAACAGCAATCCACTCACTGGTCAGCAAAATAGAAAGGTCATTGGAATATACTCTAGTCGCCTTTCTCGATATTGACGGCGCCTTTAAAAATGTTGAACCATGGGTCGTCATCAAAGCGCTGTCTGATCTGGGTGTTACGGGATCAGTGATAGAACTGGTACGACAACTGCTAACACAAAGAGTCGTCAAAGCCAACTTCGCTGGTGCCGCCTTAACTAGAATGGTCAGCAGAAGTGCACCACAGGGTGGAGTACTATCCCCTCACCTCTGGAACATGGTGGTCCACGAACTACTGCTGTTGCTTGAACAGGAAGGGTACGCTGTGACCGCCTAAGCAGATGACATTGCTATTGCCGCCACATGAAAATTGCCCAGCACTCTATGCGACCTTATGCAGAGTGCATTACATACAGTAGAAACCTTGACGCAGTACTGTGGATCTGGGGTAAACCCTAAGAAGACCGATCTAGTACTGTTTGCTAACAAATATAAAATTCCGCCCATTAACCCACCGAGGCTGGGTGGAACCCAACTAATAATCAAAGAGCAGGCTAAATATCTAGGCCTAGTCCTTGACAGGAGGCTGAATTGGAACTCCAACATTCTTAATCGCGTCAAGAAATCAACTGTTGCCCCCTACAGCTGAAAGAAAGTGGTGGGCAAGAAGTGGGGTCTCCAGCCAAGCATTATGCACTGGCTCTACACAGCAGTCATAAGGCCCATCCTCCTGTTTGGCGTCGTAATCTGGTGGACTGCTCTGGACAAGCCAGTTAATCGAAATCTTCTGGGGAAAGTACAAAGATCGGCCAGCTCTTATACATAAGCGGAGCGATCAGATCAACCCCCACGGAGGCCCTAAATATTCTATTACATCACAAAAAGGCCATACCACCATTCTAAAATACTTCAAAGTACCCATGAACACAAACTACATCATCCCGCAAAATGTGTTCACTAGGAACTTCGAATTTATCTTTCCATCCAGGGAGAAATGGGCTCAAGGGAAAGTCATACCAAAGGACTCGATTTCCCTTTATACCGAAAGCTCTAAAATGGAGTCGGGTGTATGTAGTGGAGTCTTCTCCAAGGAACTTAACCTCAACCTATCTTTCAGACTCCCAAATTACTGCAGTGTGTATCAGGCAGAAATAACAGCGGTAACTGCTAAAGATATTATCATTTGCACGGACAGCCAATCTGCGATAAGATCCCTGGCCGCGGTAACCCACAAATCAAAGACATCCCTTAACTGTCGCCTATCACTAGATGAGATGGCTGAACAATTCAACATTAAAGTACTATGGGTTCCCGGGCATAGGGATATTCCAGAAGACTGCGCGGCCGACGAACTCGCAAAGTTAGGCTACCTACCCTCGAGTACCTAGAAACACCAATAAGTACTGTAAAGCACATGATAAAACTTCAAAACAAAGAGGCGACCAACCTCCAATGAAATGAGAGTAATATCGGCTTTATCACTAAACAAATTTGGCCTAAGTTAAACCCAGGGCGAACCAGGACCTAGTGGCAACCTTAACTACTCTAGTGGGTGTCATTACAGGTCGCTGTATCATTGGAAATTCACGTCGCCTGACTAGGGCTACCCTCCAATGACTTTTGTCGCAGCTGCATGGACGAGGAAGAAGAGGAATCAATACAATACAATACCTCTGCTCATGCCCCTCTTTTGCGAATCGCAGGAGGATCTACCTCGGCGTGCCCTTCTATGATAATCTGTCAGCTAGCAGACCAAAAAATAGCTCAACTCCATCGCTTCATCAGAAACACCGGTTGGTTCTCAGGTAGCGGATCTTGGTAATATGATCCATGTGATATCACAATGAGCTTATGCCAACCACGTTAACCTAACCTACATCCTGGTCCCATGGAGTGAACTAAGTTGGCACAGGTTTCGGCAGGTATAGGGCAACATGCTTCTTGTATTTTGGACCACAATTTTTCTTTGTTTCTGGCTTTACATTCTCCTATCTTGCGTTTTAGAACGCTCCACAAGTGTTCTATCGGATTTAGATTAGGGGATTGTAAAGACCATTCCCTAACAGCAATTTTTTTTTTGTTTGGCACCATTGCCTTGCTAGTTTTGAGGAATGCTTGGGATCATTATCTTGCAAATATCCCCATTTCAGTGGCATATCCTCTACAGCAAATTATAGCATTGCCGTATCTAAGATGTTAACATAGTCCACAGCACCGATTTTGTCTTTAGCTAGAAAAGTGGTCCAACACTTTTTTTTTTTTTAAATTACACCCGCACTCAAGGCTATGGCCTTATAACGTATTGAGCGTTGTGCGAGCGAAGGTAACAGGGAGAGGGATAGTTTCGCGCAGGTTGATGTTTTGACACACAACCTGAACGGAGTGCAGTGGTTTTGGGTCGTAGATGTTCGGTGGCTTATCCTAGATAGGACGAGAGCCAAATTTCGCTTTGGTTATAATTCGTTCTTGCACTTTTGGGGTTAATATTGCATACGCAGAGGATGAATTTCAATTGACTACATTCTTCTTTGATGGCGTTACAGCCCATGAAGGACCAGAGCAAGCTTTTCTCAATCACCCATGTTGTGTGTGATTTATTTTTCACACAGGTGAAAGGGATCTACAGTTTAATGCCGATTCCGAACGGCGTGAGTCGAGAAGCTTTTCCATGGCAAGTTTACTACGGGGGGTTTTGCCAGTACCCCGCCGAGGAGGAACGTCGTGAAATAAACATTCGATGGCGTTGGTGTTATCGGGATCCGAACTCGCTCATCGTGCGCCAGAGTCCAACACACTAACCACTGCGCTTCGGCGCCCTCGACCACATACTATGAGTATTATGCCTGCAACAGTACGTTTGGTCACTTTCCATTCACAATTGTGTTGCATACTTTTTTCCGTATAGGAATTGCTTTGTCTTGTCGATGATGTTAACCACTGCACCACGGCCACCCTTTGGTTGGCCGAATTCGAAAACGTTGACGTGACGATCCCTTCAACGACACGATGGTCATTTGCAATCCTGCGACTGTTATATTAAATTGCCATCGTATATGTTGATGTTTTAGACTGGCTTTATTAGTAAGAACAAACACTCCCATTAATTATGAAATACAAAGTCGTTCAAGGGGCTTCCTCGGCTGGCTTTGCAGTAGCGTGTTCTCTCACCTCAATTTTCCAAGATCTTGTTCATGGTTTCAGACTGTAGCTCACGGATTGCTTCATTGTAAAAAAAAAGAAATCACACACAACATGGGTGATTGACAGAAGCTTGGCTCAGGCCCTTCATGGGCTATAACGCCACCAAAGCAAGCATGCATACTGGTAGAGAATAGGGCGGAAATCTTCGCATTTGTTCGATCCCCTGACTTACAATGGGCATTACAATTTATTGTTTCCATTTGTCGGAAACAACCATTAGACAGCGACCTTAACTACTCTTTTGTGTTCATGTTGTTCACGAGGGCGGGTCAATAAGTTTTTATAAAAGATAGTAAAATAATTTGTTGGTTCATTTTTCTTATTTTTCAACATAATCTCCTTTTAGTTTTTCTTCTAGACTAAGATCTGGAAGACTTCAACCCCACCGTAGTGGAGCTCTGATGCTGAGATTAATTCAAATTAACCTCCATCGCTCTAAAGCGGCAACCGCAAATCTCCTTCCCAGGCTGACTGAAGGAGAAGAAGATATAGTCCTAATCCAAGAGCCATGGGTACACGACCACAAGGTTCGCGGACTAAGGACTCCAGCCTATAATTTATTTAAACCACTAAACGAAGGTAAACCCCGCACTTGCATTCTGCCAAAGAAAACTTTAAACGCTTACCTTCTTCCAAATTACAGCTGTCCTGACGCCACGGTGATTCCAATACAATCACCCAGGGACAAATTCGGATAGCCTCATCTTATATGACTCAGGAGTAGGCCATCCCACAAGACGATGTCAGACTACAAATCGAGGACGCGTCAAGACAAGCTGGGCTCCTAATCGGTGCAGACGCAAATGCGCAATACACGATTTGGGGCAGTAGTGATATAAACGAACTTATTTATTCATTATTGAATTTATGCTAACCTCTAATCTATGTACTTGTAATAAGAGAAATATACCTACATTCATTGCCAAAAACCGCAGTTATTAAGACATAAATCTAGCATCTCCCTCTCTCAATAGCAGAATAAGAGAGAGGAGAGTCTCTAGCAATCACAGTCCAAACTCCAGCCGACTATTCTTACATACCAAGAAGGATTGACTGGGAGCGCTATAAAGCCTTCATGGGAAATTTTATAGTAAAAAGGACCCGCGGGTCCCCGTCAAATATAGACAAACTGATCGATATGTTGACAAATACATTGGGCAACGCACAGGCTAATAGCTGCGTAATCCACAAATCCAGAAAGAACTCTTACCCATACTGGTTGAACGCAACTCCAAGCAAACTCCGCAGGGACTGTCAAATGCTCTTCAATAAAGCAAAGAGCACAAAAAACGACAGACTGTACAAGGAATCAATCAAGGCGCATAAGCAAACTCTGAGGAAAGAACAAAGTAAGTTTTGGAAACTCTTCTGCAGCAGGCAAACGCCTCCCGACTGAGAAAAATCCTCTTCAAAGATCCACCAACTCCGAGCGTCTGCTAACAGAGTTTGGACAACGTCAGAAGAGGAAACACTCAACCTTCTCCTCAATACGCACCAGGTTGCTCTGAATCGCAAGACTGCAGACACGAGGAACTCAAATCTCTCCCGCGATTGGGAGACAGTACGATATATGATCTCTAGAGAGAAAATTACGTGGGCGTTAAAAGTTTCAAGCCCTTTAAATCGCCAGCGCTGGTGGAATCTACCCTATCGAGCTTAAACAACCTATGGAGTGAAAAATACCATGGCTAGAGTATATCAATAAAGGTTGCCGGAAGTGCGCAAGGGTACTCCTCATCCCCAAGGCCGGCAGGAACTCTCATACCTCCTCCAAGGACCCACGGCTTATTTGTTTATCATCCTTTGCATTATAATCTCTAAGGCACAACACGCCTATTGTAAGGGTAGATCTGTCGAAACAGCCTTGCATACATTTGTGGGGAAAAATTGAGACATCAATCCATCTTAAAGAATATATGTACCTTAACAGCCTTTCTAGACATAGAGGGCGCTTTCAACAACGTCACTTCGTGTCTAGTGGTTGTTTGGCTTCCCCATTTAGAGTGGATTTTGCGTGTTGAGAATAACTAGCTGATCAACTCTGTGAGAGTCCTCTCTACTTTTGTGGTCCTCTCACCCCTTCTCTGGAATGTAGTTGCCTACGATAATGGCGTTGCCATAACCATCTCGGGCAAATACCTACCCACACTGAATGACGGTATGCAAACGGCATCCTCTATACTATGCAAATGGGCTCAGGTTAAATCCCCAGAAGTCGTAGCTTGTGCTATTCACCAGAAAGTACAAAATTCCGGAAACCTGCCCAGTCACTTTACTTGGCATCAGGATAACCTACTTTTCCAGTGCAAATGCCTTAGCATTTTACTAGACAGGAAGCAACTATAGCTCGCTACACTTAGCCTTGGGGAAAAAATGGGGATTCAACCCCAAGCTCACTCTGTAGCTCTACATTGTACGGAGTAATAGTTTGGTGGGCTGCATTGGACAAAACAACATACCATAAACAATTCGAGAAGGTACTAAGGCTGACATGTATGTACATCACCGGGGCTCTAAGGTCCACCCCAACGGCAGCGCTAAACATGATATTTCATCTTACACCACTCGATATACTTGGCAAGCAAATTGCCAGATATACGGCAATAAAACGAAAAGCCAACTACAAATGGACGAGCTGTATCACTGGTCACTCCTCCATCCTGAATAACAGTATAACCATACCAGAAAACTCGGACCACATAGAGTCCATCATAGTCCTTGGAAAGAAATTCAAGATGGATTTCTACACTGACGGGTCAAAAACCAAAGACGGGTTGGGTAGTGGAGTATTCTGCAAACAACTAAACCTGAGCCACCTAAAATCGCTGGAGTCCTCAAAGATAAGTCTCGACTGTCGCCTATCTCTTAACGAGATGGCTGAACAATTTAACATACAACTCCTATGGGTACCCGCACACAGCGATATCTTAGGCAACGAAAGGGCTGACACACTCGCCAGACAAGGAACGGCGCAACAATCAATCATGGCATGCGAGGGAATACCTCTTACAACCATTAAACTCAAACTCATAAATCTCGCCAAGGCTGAGACGAACCTGAGATGGGCCAGGGGCATACCTGCCTCATCACCAGGTAAATCTGGCCTCGGCTCGATAGTCAACGGACTTGAAGAATAATCTCCCTCAACAGACCTCGTGCAGCCGAACAACTTGCTGAGGCCCTACACTATTATAAGGCAGATATTACCGCAATCCAGGAAGTGCGATGAGATGGACCGGGCAAAAATAGGATGAGAAACTGTGATATCTATTACGGCGACTACTACAAGGAGAGAAGACAACGCTTATTTGGATGCGGATTTGTTATTAGCGGTAGACTTAGGCAAAAAGTCTTGAGCTTCAGGCATGTAAGCGAACGTCTCATGACAATCCGCATCAAGGCTAAATTCGCAAACATTAGCCTAATATGCGCTCACGCCCCTACCGAGGACAAGGATGACGCTACAAAAGACGACATCTAGGACCTCCTAGATAGGATATATGCCCAATGTCCCAGTTACGATGTTAAAATCGTACTGGGAGACCTTATCGTAAATCCGGGCAAGGAAGTCGTCTTTGATAGGGTTATTGGCAAGCACAGCCTACACAACACCACATCCGAAAATGGATTTAGGCTGATAGACTTCACCACATTGACCACATTGCGATTGATTACAGGTGCGCATCCGACATTCTGGATGTGCGAACTTTTGTAGGAGCCAACATCGACTCAGACCACTACCTTGTGGCAGCCAGGTTGCGACTACGAATATGCATAGCCCAGAAAAATCGAGTAAGACCAGCGGCATACAACGTCGCAATGCTACAATCGCAAGAGACCGCCAGAGCCTATGCCAATCGCGTCTCCCTCAAGTTCTCGGAAAACTCTCCAACACCTGCTCAGACAGTACAACACCAATGGACCCGTTGTCAACAAGCCCCGTTGCTTCTGAGGTACTGGTTTCAAACTGCCACCAACAAGAAACCCATGGTTTGACGACGAGTGTAGGAGGGCGCACGCAGCCAAGCAGCAATCCTATCGAGAGGCGCTGCATAGAAACACGAGAGCTGCTCGTGAGCATTATGAGCAAAAGAGGAGGGAGGAGCATAAGCATCTCAAAACAAAAAAAAAGAGAGCATGAGAAGCTCGCGATCATAGAGATGGAGAGATGCTATAGCAGGAATGACGTTCGGAGGTTTTATCAACGAATAAAACAAACATGCCAGGTATACAAGACCAGAACGGATGCCGAAAATGGAAACCTAGTGTCGGATTCACAGTCGGTACTAAGAATCTGGAAAGACTACTTCTGCAGACTGTATAACGGCGATGACGAAACAGATACCGCTGTCAGGCAGAATAACTCTTTCACAGCGGACGATTATAGCAGAGAATTCCGTCCCCCTGACCTGGACGAAGTTAGGAATGCTTTTTTTAAGCTTAAGTCCAACAAAGCTGCTGGAATAGACGGAATACCTGCCGAGCTCCTTAAGGCAGCTGGAGATGACCTGGTTGGGAGTATGCACCAGCTCATCCATAAGATATGGTCAGAGGAATGCATGCCCGAAGAATGGAATCTTAGTATCGTTTGCCCGATCCACAAGAATAAGTCTTCTGAACATCGCTTATAAAGTCTTCTCTGCTGTTCTGTGTGAACGCTTGAAACCGTTCGTTAATAAACTGATTGGTCCATATCAGTGTGGTTTCAGGCCCGGGAAGTCCACTATAGACCAATTATTCACACTGCGGCAGATCTTGGAAAAAACAAACCTCTCTGGAAGACATTTTAGTCCCGATAGGGTTAAAAGGACAAGGCTCAGGCAAAGACGGTGTCTTCTATGCTATTCTACAGAAAGGCCTAGACATTATTCTGGCACCACTGATCGCTCTCTCAGGTTTCAAATTGGGCGACATCCCTCGAATCTGGAGAGAAGTCAACCTTGTTTTCACCTCCAAGATTGGAAAAACCATCTTTCCTACTAAAAACAGTAGAAAAATTGATAAAGCTTCATATTAGAGGTATACTGGAGAATCGAATACCACTGCGTCCAAATCAGCATGCATATCGCAAAGAACGATCTACTGAGAATGCGCTACATCACTTACAAGCCCTTGTTGAAAGTAGTTTCACACGCAAAGAGATCGCAATTCGCGCTATCGATATTGAGGAGCCTTTTGATAATATTGGCTATACTTCAATCACCACCGCACTATGCCGCAGAGCTGTTGACCATCCCACTAACCACTGGATTATGGCGATGCTGGAAAGCCGTATTATATCAGCTACAACCAGAAAGGTCTCGGTGATAGTATCGCAGTTAATGGCTGTCCACAACGTGGAGTTCCTTCACCCCTTCTCTGGTTGATAGTCATCGGCGACCTACTCTACAAGGTAACCAATCTCAGCTACGAAGTCACCGGATACGCCGATGATTTACATCGTAGTAACTGTTCCAAGCAAATTCAAAATTTCCGCCTGTGAACGCATGCGACCTGCTCATCAGTCCAACCCTGACTGGTGTGGCAGAGAGTGTTTATCGTTTAACCCAAATAAGACAATCTCAGTCCGGTTCACAAAGAAAAGATTCAACCTTGTTTCGTCTCATAATGGTACAAACAAAATGATTTTCAAAGGAAATTAAGTATCTACGTATTGACCTTGATCGCAAACCTAACTAGAACTTCAACATTAAAACCAACTTTGACGACTAAGGCAGTGTGGGCGTGTCGGCGCACTTACGGTAAAACCTGGGGATTAAAACCAAGTATTGTGACGCATGCACTCCAAAAGAGCCTTAGAAGAGACCACTCGATTGCGTTTATTCTCGGCTGAAAGAAAATACGGCACCCATCTCGCAGATATTTTTCTCATACCATTCCAGTCCTAAATGATGGAGGAGTAAGGAAGATCGTGTGCGCCTCCGCTTACTTCCCAGGAAACGGCGATCAATTCCACCTACTGAGGTAGAAGACCTAGTGGAGTGCTGCTATTGGCGTAAACGACATCTGGTCATTGGATGCGATTCCAATGCACACCACGTGGAATGGGGCTGCAAAAACACCAATAAACGAGAGGTGATTCATACCTTTTTAAATTCAATTAGAGAAGAGGTACTTGACCTTACAATCTCTTGCCACTTTGTTTCAAATACATGGTGGTATGGTGATCAAAAGTTGAACAAAAAACGATAATCGTTAAACTTGAACACCTTCAGAGACTAGCGTGTCTCGGCATTACAGGCGCTATGCCAACCCGCCCTACGGCAGCCAAAGAGGCACTGATTAGACTTACTCCACTGCACTTATTTATTAAAATGGTTTGCAATACGCAGTGCAATCAGACTTCTTCGCTCAGAAACGGGGTTTCCATGTAAATCATTGGGGTCACGTGTCCATTCTGCAACAACTTCCTAAGCTGGATTTGATTACCACGGTCTCGGACGTGTTAAGATGAGTAATCTTATTGGAACCACATGCCATTCATATCGATATCCAATTTGGGTAACCGAAAATTGCATCATTTGGTAGCGTTTCTCTTGATGGTGGTGACAATACCAGCGTTGTTTTCGAAGAACAAGGGACCGCTTATGCCGCTTGCACACAATCCACAACAAACTGTTTACGTGTCAGTTAGATTTTGTACGGTTGTAGGACCAAGTTACGACGAAAGGCCGAGTTCTTGTACGTGGAGCGGATTCGACTGCTTCAGGGTTGCTTTTACACACATAATTTGAACGTAAACCGAATATAAGCGCAACACTCGTAGGCACCATACAACATTTTGTCCGCTGCCTCGTGCACTTTCAGTCGACGGCTGTCTAATTCAATTGTTTGGCATTGTACATGAGTTCTAGTGCTGAACTATAAGTATCGATTACCGGCTGTATCAAGTCCTAATTGCAATAGTTCCAAAGCAGTTTGGTGCGATATCAAGTAGATGTCCCGAAAGCGCACATATCAAGCCAATAGCTTCAGACTACACAAAATCTCACTGCGTTTTTCCTTATTTTAATCTATTTTTCTAATATTTTTCTTTCAGGGGCTAAATAAAGAAAATGATCAACAAAACACAAATTGCTGCCAACTTGATAGATATGTACGTATATTAGGTCGTTCAAAAAATAGTGTATGTCGGTCCTTACATGGCGATCCTGCACACCGAACCTGCGAACCTGACAACTATCCTGATCCTGATACTGCAAATCCGAAACATACATCCGTGAAGACGAGAGGAATGAATGAAAGCAAAGAACACCACCAAGAGAAGAAAACTATAACGATAGATAGATAGATAGTTTTGGTGTGACTTACTTACTTACTTACTTTGATGGCGCTACAGTTCGGGGTGAACCAGGGCCTCAGCCAACAAGCCTCTCCAGCCGTCCCGATCTTCGGCCAGCACGCCCAGTTGGTTGAGGTCCCCTTCCACCTGTGCGCGCCACCTTAAATGCGGTCGTCCTCTGCTGCGTCGTCCCTCGGGGTTGGAGTCGAAGACTCTTCGGGCCGGAGCGTTGATGTCCATTCGCTCTACATGGCCTAGCCATCTTAGACGTCGGATCCGAAGACGTTTAACCAGGCCGATGTCGCTGTACAGCCCGTACAGTTCTTGGTTGAATCTCCTCCTCCATTCTCCGTTTACACAAACGGGACCAAAGATTGCAGGCAGCCTCTTCATCCGCTTTTGACAACGTCCAAGCCTCAGCGCCGTAGAGGAGGACTGGGATGATTAAGGTTTTGTAGAGGGAAACCTTAGTTTTCCGAGAGAGGGCTCTACTACTCGATTGCCTCTTGAGCCCGAAGAAGCAGCGATTGGCGGGAGTTATTCTGCGTTTTATCTCAGCGCTGGTGTCGTTGCTGCTTGTCACTACCGAGCCAAGGTAGACGAAGTCCTTGACTACTTCAAAAATATAGCTGCCGAAGGTGACGTTCTGACCAAGACGTCGGTGTTGTGCGTCTTTCCTGGATGACAGCATATATTTGGTCTTGTCCCCATTTACCCTTAGACCCACTTTCGCCGCTTCTGCTTCAATGCTTGTGAACGCCTCATTGACGTCTCGCTTTGTTCGTCCAATAACGTCAATATCATCTGCGTAGGCAAGCAATTGTGTGGACTTGAAGTGGATCGTACCTCTTGTATTGGCCGCAGAGTCCCGCACGATCTTTTCGAGAATAATGTTGAAGAAATCACATGACAGTGCGTCACCCTGTCTAAAACCTTTTTTAACATCAAAGGGGTCGGTTAGTTCACCTCCGACCTTAATGGAGCAGCGAGAGTTCTCCATAGTCATCCTGCATAGTCTGACGAGTTTGGCAGGAATGTTAAAACATGACATGGCTCTGTATAGCTCGTCTCTATAAACACTGTCATACGCGGCTTTAAAGTCGACGAAAAGATGGTGTGTGTCGACCTGGAATTCATGGGTCTTCTCCAAAATCTGCCGTAGTGTAAATATTTGGTCTATCGTGGATTTTCCTGGCCTATAACCACACTGGTAGGAACCTATCAGATTGTCCACGAACGGTTTCAGATACTTACACAGTACGGCAGAGATGATCTTGTACGCGATGTTCAGGAGGCTTATCCCTCTGTAATTGGCGCAGTCATAGGGGTCTCCTTTCTTATGGACCGGGCAAACGATACTGAGATTCCATTCATCGGGCATGCGTTCTTCCGGCCATATCTTGCAGATGAGTTGGTGCATGTTCCTAACCAGCTCATCGCCAGCTGCTTTAAACAGCTCCGCGGGGAGTCCGCCTGCTCCAGCAGCTTTATAAGACTTAAGTTTCGATATCGCTATCTTAACATCGTCTAGGTCGGGTGGACGGGATTCTCCTTCGTCCATTGGGAATGGTTCGCTCTGCCTGACGGCGGCATTTTGACTATCATCGCCGTTATACAGTCTGCAGAAGTGGTCCTTCCACAATCTCAGCATCGACTGTGACTCCACTACTAGTTGTCCGTGCTCATCCCTGCAGGCTTCTGCTCTGGCTTTATAGCCTTGGCATGTTCGTTTTACTTTCTGGTAAAATTTTCGAACGTCGTTCCTGCAGTAACATCTCTCCATCTCCTCGATCTCGCGCTTCTCGTGCTCTTTCTTTTTCCTTCTCAGAAGCGCATGCTCCTCCCTCCTTTTCTGTTCATAGAGCTCGCGGGCAGCTCTCGTCCGTCGATGCAATGTGGCCATGTATGCATGCTGTTTCTCTACATGGGCCTGTCTGCACTCATCATCAAACCAGGGGTTTTTCGACGGTGGTGGCTCGAAACCGAGTATATCTGAGGCGGCCTCTCTAATGGCTTTCTGACAACGACTCCATTGCTGTTCTATGGTTTCTGCAGATTGCATCGGTGTGGTGTGACTACCAAAACAAAACACTTCCTACATAGCCACCAAATCAAAACGTCATAATAACGTTATAACAAAACACTTCCCAAACATTGCATAATGCACACCACATAATAGCGCCATGTGACACCAAAAAGACATACACTGGACGGCACTCGCCAAAAAGTGCCGACACCGTATGAAGACAGGCAGAAGGAGTTGGAACGTAAACATTACTACGTCCACTGCACTGTGTGTCACCAGTGATATTCGATGCGAAGCATTTCGCTTAATGTGTCCTCTGGTGAAGTGACCCCTTGTGGAGTTAAGTGCAGTACAACAAAAATGACGACCCACATCCTATCATTGGAAATCGATATGCGTTGCTAACGGGAATCAGTATATAAGGAACTCAATTATCGAAATAAAATCAGAAATATTTTAGAAGCCAAATTGCACGGCAGGTCTACTTTAATTCTCAAGGAGTGCCAGGAAACAGGCACCCTGACTGTCCAGTGGCGTTCCACGCCTGACACCACTATAGGTCGACCGCTCCTCTATTGGGAAGTTATTTCCAGACAAAACACACTGTACTTTTTCCACAGCCACACTAGAAGTCTCAGTCCTACATGGCAACCTTGCTGTATTGATCCAGCATCTTTACACGCCAAATAAAAAGACAAATTCCCCAAACTAAAACACCACCAAAGCGACGAGGAGGTAAACTAGTGCGTGATCGCAAACAGTTAGCCCACATCAAGACAAGAATCCAATCCCGTGGAAAACATCCTGCAAGATTTGGAACAAGATCGAAATTTTAGAACAGCAAAGTAAAGAGGAGGTTGTAAACATAAATAATGGAAGCTGCAACAATAACAACCTTACAGAGTTGACGTCAAAGTTGACATCAATAGAAGTAATTATTATAAAATTAGTAAGCCTAATTGTACTTATAACTTTATTTCATAAAATACACAAATATTTTAAAAAACTATGTAAACAAACGCATAAATATAAGATATGTAAATAATGTTTAATAAAATAAATGGAAAAATACCCAAAATATTAGAAAAAAATAATCAGACCATATACTAGGGAAACAGTAGACCCAAAGCTAAAAGAATTGTCTAAAAACCGAATACAACAAAAATCAAAAAACCTGATTTATCAGAACCGATTGAAAAATTTTCAAAAGACTACAAAACAGCAAAAACTCTTAACCAGACCAAGACAGACAAACAAGATGGAAACATTTAATATCGAAACTGTGGCCAAAACTATCCCAACCTTCACCCGGAATTATCGAGAATTGGACTCATTCCTAAAAATAGTGGAAATAATAGACAAGACCCTACAACCCAGTACAAAACAAGATTTAATAGGGTTCACTTACCACTTAAAGCTGAGCTCAAACGTTAAGACAGCCTTATGTCGATATCACAATACTGCGTTGGTGCGTGCTTCATTACGTGTTACGAGGAAATGCTTCGACGCATGCTTTGAAAATGACACTTCAATTTTATCGGCTGCTCCATGTCAAAGTAAACGTACACACACAAACCACAAAATACACAGATACAGCATACACATCAATACACAGCAACAGTTGTTCGACGGCACAGAAATTTCCGACGCGTTTGACTTTTGTCTGCTTTGGTTACGTGAGCTTACGTTTTCTCTCACTAGCGGCGTTCACACCATACGATTTGTCTATACGATTTTTTTGACAATCAAAAGTACGTAGCGTCCACACTATACTGCAAGTTTGATACATTTCATTTGTGAGAGAGAATTTGTGTCGTGAATATCGTTACCCCTGTTTTTTTTTTTTAAATATACATCCGAGTTGTTACAAAACGGGGAGAATGAAAGGCATGCCTGTCGTAAGAGGCGAGGCGCTGGAGTACTGCCTTACTCCAAAGTTGGTAGTTTTTCTAGGGTGAGGTGCTAGACCTCGAGCTTTGCGGGACTCATCTGGAAGTGACCTGGCGATCGCGAAGCTCCACCGGTAGCTATAATCTGGTACCACGAGAAACAGAAGCCCCGCAACTGGCGGTCGGTATCTCGGTGCCTGGCGTCGGTCCCGGCGGCTCCCAAGTGGAAGTATCGTGGTGGCGTGTAGTAGAAAATATTTTTGGAATTATAACCACAAGATTTAGAGTTTTGCTGACCACTACCAATTTAAGCCAGCTACATACATATATCCGAAGCTCGGAAGTAGACACCAATCCCGCCAACAATAGTCTATTATTACATCTACAAGCTTGGAAATGCCATAACTTGTTACTAAATTCGTCGTCATATCGCCTTTGTCCGCTGATGTTCACCCTTCGAAATCACAAAAAAAGTGAAAAACGTATGGAAGTACAATTTCTGACTTTTACACATACACGGGCACCCACACAAGCAAGGCAAAAAGTCGAAAATTCTGAACTTCATACTACAAATCGTATCGACTTGCAGTATGGAGCGTTCACATTGACGATTGGCAGTACAGACACGAGTCATCAAGCAAATCGTATAGACAAATCGTATGGTGTGAACGGCGCTAATCTCTTTTTTTCTTATTTCCTCTCATTTTTCAATAAACGTAAGCTCGCCAACGCAAACGTAGTATTGTAGAGTTACCCATTAAATTGCCTGTGTTGAATGTTAAACGTCACTCGAAGCTAGCGCTAACGCAGTATTGTGATATGGGCATTAAACTCTGTTGAAAAACCGACAACATTAAAAGATTTACGGACATTACTACAAGCAAGGTTCAAAACAAACAAAACAATACCGCAATTACACACAACTGTCGTCATCTCACACAGAGAGGGAACATAAAAAACTACAAAGACAAAATACTGACTATGATATCAGAACTAAATAGTTTACAAATAAAAGACCTATGTAGGTGCAGAATGTACAACAGACCAGAAAACGACTATAACAAAAATAAACGCCACTTACGCACTTACAGTCTTCAAGAATGGTGTTAACGAAGACTATAAACAAACGATTTTTGCAGCACAACCAAAGTCATTCTCTGACGCAATAACGCTTGCACTCGAGCTTGAGCAAACAAGAAACCAAAACACAGCGCAGATATCATACATTCGAAACAGAATCCCAAACTACAACTCACGAAGACGTATTCAAACTAACCAAACCCACCATACATACGACATGAGACGAAACAAAAACCAAGGGTAGAATAACAACCCACGATACCATAACGTCAACAACAGTGAAATAAAATTCGTTAAAAATAAAGAAAAGACCCGAGTCGCAACAAGAATAACAAATTTATTTAAACCGATCTGGTTGAAAGTTAGAACAGGAATGCCATCAAAAGGAAGATGAAAATGACTCAAAGAAAATATGACGGCTTAAACCATATGACAGTTCAGAATGTTACAGGGTGAACAATTTTCTAGAAACAGGTACAACAACAACCAACCAACCCGATTCAAAATAACAACAACAACCACAGAAACCACAATATGTCCAACAATAACTATCAAAACAGACCGAATTCGAACAACCGAAACTCCCAGAATCGATCAAACCCTAACAGACGAAACCAAAACACTAGATATATCAATGTAGGTAGGTAGGTAGGTAGGACCGTAGCCTTCCCAGAAATGAGAAGAACACACATAGGCCATGGAGGCCCGTTGTGCAGCTACGAGGGAGTTTAGCCCCCTATTCGTGGAACCATTTTGTGCTTCTTGAGAAATTAAGAAGATCAGATAACCCTACTTGCTGATCTTCGGTCAGATCGTTAAGGAAGTAAGATCCTGGCTATCGTTTCCTGATTGTGCAGAATGCCGGGCAGGCACAGAGAAGGTGATGAATGGATTCGACCTCCTCCTCGTCTAGACAGCTTCTGCAAAAATCATTCGGAATTATACCCAGTTTTTGCGCGTGACTGCCAATAAGGCAGTGTCCAGTGACGACACCGATGACTTTGTAGATGTCAGTTCTTTTAAGGGAGATAAAACACCTAGTCCGTTGACTGTCGAGCCGGGGCCAGATTTGCCTGGCTACGATTGATTGTAGCGTTGTTCCTTGTTTGGCGAGTGTGTCGGCTCTTTCATTTCCTGGAATGTCGCTGTGTCCCGGTATCCAGATAAGTTGCATGTTGAACGTTCGGCCATCTCGTTAAGAGATAGGCGACAGTCGAGACTAGTTGTTGATGTGTATACAAATGACACCAACGACTTTAAGGCTGCTTGACTATCCGTGAGAATGCGGATATCCGTGGTGGATATCACGTTCCACTTCAGCCAAGACAAAGGCCTCTTTTATTGCCAACAGTTCCGCCTGGAAAACGCTGCAGTGATTTGGTAATTTTAGAGCTTTGTTCAGCTTGAGTTGCTTGCAGAATACTCCACTACCCGCCCCGTCTTTGGTTTTAGACCCGTCAATGTAAAAATCTACGCAGTTTCTGCAGGGTTGAGTCTGGCAAGTCCAGTTTTGTCTGTCCGAGTAGATCGTTGTAAAGTTTTTCTCCAAGACTGTGGTGGGTTCTGTGAGGTCAAAGTTTTCTGCCATAGTTGACCTGTTATTCAGGATAGAGGAGTGGCCAGTTACAGTTCGTCCAGTTCGAGTTAGCTATGAGTCTAATGGCCGTTTGTGTGGCAATTTGCTTGCCGAAAATATCGAGTGGTGTAAGGTCGAGTACATGTTAAGCGCAGCCGTTGGGTTGGACCTGAGGGCCCCGGTAATGCACATACACGCCAACCTTTGTACCCTCTCATGCTTGAGGTATGTTGTCCTGTCCAGTGCTGTCCACCAGACTGTCGCTCCATACATTAGTATGGGTCTAACGACCGTGATGTAGAGCCTTAGGGTGATTTTGGGGTTGAATCCCCATTTTTTCCCTTGGGCTTTCTTGCATGTGTCGAGAGCTATAGTTGCTTTTTTAGCTCTTTCGATTGTGTTGCTCTTCCAGGTTAATTTCCTATCTAGTATAATACCAAGGTATTTGGCATTGGAAGAATAGTTTAATCTGGTACCAAGCAAAGTAATAGGGCAGTGTTCCGGGATTTTGTGCTTTTTGGTGAATATCACGAGCTCCGCTTTCCGGGGATTCACCCTGAGCATCCTGCAATTAAAACAATCGGTGATAACTGATGGATAGGGAGACTAACTAATGGATAGAAAGACTAATGAATAGATTGAGCGATGGACAAACCGACTACTGGATAGGGTGACTGATATATAGGCTGAATGAGAGGTAGACTAGCTGATGGATAAGCTGATTGATGGATAAACTAACTAATCCTACCATAACCTATGCGTCCACGGTATAGTGGACAAAAGTTGAGCAAAAAACGATAATCGTTAAATTTCAACGCCTTCAGAGAGTAGCGTGTCTCGGCATTACAAGCGCTATGCCAATCTGCCCTACGGCAGCTCAAGAAGCACTGATTGGACTTACCTTTTATTTAAAAGATTGCATCATGTAGTGAAATCAATCTTTCAGAGCTAGATATGATTAGCATGGTCTCGGACGCATTGTCACACACCCTCACCTTTGACAAGAGATTTGAGATATTGATCCCAAACCGCACAGCTTGAGAAACCAGTGATCTCTTGCTCAAAGGCCTTAGGTGGTAAAATGATGGCTCCAAGATGGCTTCTGGTGTTGGCGCCGGCATCTTTTGATCAAATCGGGAAATTTCGAAGGTCCTAGGAATGAGTCCTAGTACTTTCCAAGCGGAGTAATATGCCATTCTAACATGCGTCAATCTAAACTTAGAGACTGGCATAACAGGAGAATCCATCAATATATTCTCTGATAACCAAGCAGCGCTTAAAGCACGGAGTTCGTATAGCACGAACTCTAAGCCCGTTAAGGAATGCCATGATGCCATACAAGACCTTACCAAAAGAAAGTCAAACTCTGGTGGTTGCAAGGGCACAAAAGGTATTAAGGGCAATGAAATCGCCGATCAACTCGCCAGGAAAGTTCCAGCGAAAGGTATATAGGTCCTGCGGCACTCCCAGATCTAAGATTAAGTTCTTAGACAGGTATCCTTTCAGAACAGTATTCAAGGACTTCGGAACAACGACATCAGTTCCGGAATCAAACGCAGAATAACTCTTGCCAATTGCTGTTTGTTTGAGCTCAGGAGCCTCGAGGGAAAGATTTTGTGTGTGATTTTCCATCCTATAAGCGCAGACAGGGGATGGAGGAAAAGATTCAGCCACGAGCCTTACGGGCTGGACAACGACATTCGTCTAGTCAGGCGTCTACGGATTCAACGCCTAAGATGGCTAGTCCATGTAGAGCGAAAGGACACCACAGCTCCAGCGCGGAGAGTCTTTGAATCCAACCCCAATGGACGAAGAAACAGGGGACGGCCCCACTTAAGATGGCGCACACATGTGGAAGGGGACCTCAGCCAACTGGGTGTGAGGCAATGGAGAAGGCTAGCTAAAGATCGTGCTAGTTTGAGGGGCATGTTGGTTGAGGCCCAGTTTCACCCCGATCTCACGCTTTTCATGCCCTTTTGTTTTGTTCCTAAGAAGGGTGTGTTCCCTCCTCCTTTTCTGCTCGTAATGTTCACGAGCAGTTCTCATCCTCTATGCAGCATGGCTTTGTGGCTACATGGGCTTGCCCGCATTTCTCATTAAATCAGAGGTTTCTAGTTGTCGGTTGTTTGAAACCCAACACCTAAGAGGCAGTGTCTCTAATGGCACATTGGCAATGCTCCGTTGTTGTTCTGTGGACTGTTCCGATGTGAACGGAGTCTGCGAGGGATTAAGGGAAACTCGATCGGCAAAGGTCCTAGCAGTTTCCAGCTCGCCTCCGTGGCATCATTGATATCTTCATTCGTACTTTGGCTACAACAAGGTAGTGATCCGAGTCGATGTTGGCTCCCCTTCAAATCTTCACCCACAATACCCGCCAAAGTCGGACATCAATTCAGCCTTAAGCCTCCCTTCAGACCTACTGTCAAGTATGGAAAGTCTTTCTTTAGTCACACAAAACGAATGTGGAATGCTTTATCAAGCTCTGTGTTTTCTAGATATTACAAACCAGCAGAAATGTAAAACCAAAGTTCAGCGGTTTCCACTCCTTCCAATTTACTTGGTCACGAAAACTATGTATACATATGTACATATACATATACATTAATGACATGAAAATTGTACGAACGAAAAATTTTAATTCTCAAACTGTTGGCCCTAACTGTACACAAGCGTTTGACATTACTGTGCGAGTGAATTCATTCCGCTCATATGTTCATCGTGTTCAATCGCCATTTTCGCATCGTAGTTAAAGCATCAATTTTATTCGTTGCTTAAAAATAGCGATTTTCACATTGAATAATCATTGGAAAAGTGAAAGTGCAAGTGTTAACATATTATAAATATTATAAATACTAAATATCATTGAAGAACGCCTTGAGGACGTGGTTAAAGATTTGTAAAAAAGCTCTGCAAAAAGGAGACATTTGGGGAAGTTGAAGAAAAACTTTTCAGCAGGTTACGAAAAAAAGGTAATTTAAGCCTGTTCTGTAGTTTCTAGTGAAATAATTACATCATTCAGGGTTAAAAGTGTCTTTTTGGTAAAAATCAATCAACAGAATCTGTGGTATGTGGATTGTGTGACAATGACGCCTCCAATTCGCAGTGCAGCTGTCCTTTCTTTCCTATTTTTAGAGAAATAAAAATCCTAATTTCCACTTGTCTTTTTCGGTATACTTTGTGAGCAATGCTTATACATATGTAGATATACATGTTGTATACATTTGTGCATAGTATCACGCGTGGGAAGTCTTTTTTTTTTTTTTGGGGGGGTGATTAATGCATGGTAATAAGCACAAGGTGAGTCTTGTGTTTTGCTCGGAAGTGATATTTCTGTTTTGAATAATATACTGACGTTAGCTCATCATTTATTAATTAATATCAATATGCACTGTTGCTAGCATCTTTTGTTGCAGTTTGTGTGCGCAAATCAGCGGGTTTGTGTCTGAAAATAAAAAGAACATTGATGTTGTGGATTGTGACACATGCCATGACGGAAGTAAATTCGTGTCTTAACCATTTTGTGTGCATGTTAAGTCAGTTTTCGAAATGTTACTAAATTCAGAAGCACTAAAGTAACAGATGTACGCTATGCTAAACAATTGTGACACCTGAATCAAGCCGATTGAGGCGTTTATCCGCCCAGAAACTCGCTGGTTACCATGCCAACAATGGGCAAAGTGCTGGTTAGTGGCTTGTTACGATCATGTTCTTGAAAACTGTAACCCACTTTATTCCACCGAACGTTTAATGCTTGCATACCCTAGCTGAGAGCACCGTGGCGCAGTGGGTAGTGTGTTGGCCTCTGACGCCGATGACTCGGGATCGAATCCCGACACAGCCATGTCATCGAACGTGTTTTTGACGGTGTTTCTCCTCAGCGGGGTTCTGACAAAACCCCCTGTAGTTAAATTGTCATGAAAAGCTTTTCGAAATTCGCAGTTCGGAACCGGCAATAAACTGTAGGTCCCTTTCACCTATGGGAAAATGAAATCGCACACAACATGTGTGATTGAGAGAAGCTCGGCTCAGGTTCTTCATGGACTGTAACGCCAACGTACATACATACCCTAGCTGACGGTCGCTCTAAGTCCAGATAATCTTTAATGTTCCTCGAGATCGTTCTGGAAGCACGACTCATCTCACTGAACAGCACTTTCTGCTTCTTACTGCCTGAACACAATGAGGTCGCTGTCTCGGTCGTCTGTCAAAAGTCCCATAATGTAAACACAATGATGTCGCGGTCGTAGGGTGTGTCACGCGAGTTGACTATTAACTCGGTCCTACGACATTGTGACAGCTGTGTAGAAAAAAAAAAAAAAAAAACAAAAGGAAATCTTGAAATCGGCGGTTGACGTTTCGTTGTAAGTACAAGGTGTCTTAAAAGACACCCAAGTTCACAACTTGGGAATTTATTTCTTAAAAATAATGTCATCCAAATGTAAGCCCTCGCGTTCGCGACAACCATGTAATCGAACAGCAAAATTTCACATTACAGCTCTGCGCGCTTCCAAATCGAAAGGTCGGGATCACTGCGAACAGACGGATTAACATTCTTTACGTTTTCTTACGTTATCGATGATCTTGACCGTCCAGATTTTGGTTTTTCTAATGCTGAACCAGTCTCTTCAAACTTTTTTACCCATTTTCGAATGAGAGGAATGCTTGGCGCATCCTTTAAATGGCGTAAAATTATTGTAGAATTTTCTACGCGCCGCCACAGTTGCCGAATCACCGTTTTTGTAAAACTCTCGCACGCACAACTCGCAGTGCACCCGAGAAACGCTCCATAGCGAGTGAATTGCCAAGAGCGAGGCTACCGATTGACGTATCCCCGCGCCCCATGGATTCGTTGCGATTGCGCAATAAGCTAAACAAATGTAAACTTTCTTTTGAGACACCTTGTACATATATGGACAAAGGTGAAAACAGCTGTTAAAATTTGCATAACAAAGCGACCTGCCAATCCCAGCGACAGAAATGCCGACCGCGACCGAGACAGCAACTGCGACCTCATTGTATTCAGGCAGTTAATGTGTATTAGAGCACCCGATTATCCTATTCTCGGAATTCATTCGTTAATTACATATGCATGTATGTATATATTCCGCTCATAGTCTTCGTCTGTACTACTTTTAAGCAATTGTTTCCTTATATCACACTTCGAGCGATGGCAGGCTTCCGCTAGATAGATAGATAGGAGAAGGGGGTGGGACAGTGTCGCCTAATCACTGTGGCCACGAGTGGGCCTATTGTGATGTCCCCCACTTACAGTTCACTCAGAAAACCTGAGTTCGTGATAAAACTTAGTATGTTTTTGAGTGAGCTAGCAGCGATTTCTTCTGCTGCAAGATAATACTTGCCTAGGTGACGATGACGTGTACTGACCAGGCAGTTACAGTGGCATAGTATGTGCTCTGCTGTTTCTTCGTCTTCATTACACATTCGGCAAGAGTCATCTGGTATGATGCCCATTGTTTTGAGATGTTTATTAACTGGGCAGTGTCCAGTAAGGAAACCTGTGATTAAACGAATCTGACTCCTCGAAAGCATGAGAAGTTGTTTCATTCTTTTGAGGGTATAGTTGGGAGGAACAGCTTGGCTTGTCTGCTATCTTTCGTTTGTAACCAGTTAATTCAGCACTTGGTGGTGCTAATGGGTGTGCCGCAGAAAGGCCGTGGCATCATAAATGCTGATGCAGAGCCTTTCCCTGCTAGAAGGTCCGCCTTTTCATTGCCTGTATGGCGGCTGTGTCCAGGTATCCAAATGAGATGAACTCTGTTTGTGCTGGCCAGCTGGTGAAGTAGCTGTAGGCAGTCCCATACCAGTTTGGATGTGATTTCATAGCTGTTTAGGGCTAGAAGTGCAGCCTTGCTGTAGAGAGAATGTAAATGTTTTTGTTAAGTATATTTCTGTTTATATTTTCTCTGAGGCAGAGTTCTATAGCAAATATCTCTGCTTGAAAAACGGAGTTATATCTGTCCATGTCTACGTAGATGCATGTGTCTGCATTTGCTCCGTATACTCCAGCCCCAACGCCTTTGTTCGTTTTGGAGCCATCTGTGTACCAAACGTAGGATCCACGATTGAAGGAGATTCTATCCTGTTCCCAGTTTTGTCGGTTGGGGAATGTGACCTTGTAGTATTGGCTGAAGTTCAGGCTTCCGCTAAAATATTCCTGTTTGGATTCTTGTACCGAAAATTTGGCACCTGAATAAGTAGACCATCTATGCAGGTCTATTGTTATTTTTAAACAAAATAAAAACATCATCTGCCAGGAGCAACGATCAACTAATTTATATTTTGAGGTGATTTAACCATCTTCACCATCAACCATTCAACCGTCTTCTTTTTCGCTTGGATACTTTAGACTTCCAATTCAAAGCACAAACAAAAACAAAAGACACACTATCTTGAATGATATCAAACTAAAAGAGACACTTTCGTGCATATGGGTGGGAGCTGGAGTGCACGGCGTAGAAGTCTTCGGCTATCTGTGGGAGCACTCAGACGCAAAAATTGATTCATTGTACTCCAGACAGACACCTTACATTAATGTATTTTCCCCGTTTTCCGGAGAAAAATGAGAAAGAGCTTCAGTAATGTAGAGCTAAGAAATTCGTCATCGCCTCGCAACATGCAGCACAGGTAGGCGTCTGACTTATGCCAAGCACGCAGAGATGCTTAGTAAAAATGTAATAGTCCGTAATGACTCCCATAAGTCTTCTCCTTAAAGACAGGAGGAATGCATACGCGCTTAGTCATCCTGCAATCTGGATAATCGCTCCATCTACGGTTGTGTGTATTAAACATCCAATCGTCAATGTAGGAATTTACCGTGGACGCAGGTAGACCTAGAGCGGGTTCAGATCCTGAGAAGCTCTCCTCTGAACCCATTCTGGCGAGTTTATCAGAGACCTCATTTCCTGGGATACCAGAGGGAACTGGAACCCATACAAGCCTTATGTCTCTATCACGAATATCAAAAAGAAAAACGATAAACGACATTTATCAAAAAAATGATAAGCGAGGTTCACACTATACGATATGCTTGATGACTTGTGTTTCAACGGCCAATCGTCAATGTACGCTATGGAGCGTTCATACTGCAAGTCGATACGATTTGTAGTATGAACGTTGAAAATCTTCGGCTTCTTGCCTTGCTTGTGTTTGGCCGTGTATGTATGTATGTATGTGTGAACGTTTGACGTTTTACTTTCATACGGCTTTCACTTTATTTGTGATTTCGATGTGTGAACATCAGCGCCAAGGCAGTACAAGTACCACCGCAGTACAATTAAGTGAACATGTTAAAACATGTTCACAACCCTCGCTGAGGGGCGATGCCTTTCTAACACCTCTTGCATCCAGGTGGCCTAGACGCCCGGTTGCCATTTGTTCCGCCTCCCTGTCCCACTTGACACGTCGGGACCGATGTCAGGCACCGAGGTACCGAACGTCAGGCTTCTGTCTGCCGTGGTACCAGATTATGGCTTCGTGTGGAGCTACGCGACTGTAAGGTCACTTCCAGATGAGCCCCGCAAAGCTCGAGGTCTGGCACCTCACCCTAAAAAAAAACTCCCAACTTTGGATCAAGGCAGCAATCGCCTCTTATGACAGGCATGCCTTACCTCGGGCATATTCTGACCCCTACCCGAAGGGAGTAGGTACCACAAATACAAAAGGATGATCTTTTCTAAGATTTTCTTTCATTCTCATTTTCTAACAACTCGTATATTAAAAGGACCGCAACTAGAGCACGCGCCGCCATGTTTTGGATATTCACAACACAAAGTCTCGTTCACAAATGCAGTTTGGTGTGAACGCTACTTTCTTTTGGTTGTCAAGCATATGGTACAGGCAGATCGTACAGTGTGAATCCCGCTAATCGGTATTATGAACGTCAATTCAAGTTGTTTTTAGGGTTCCGTACTCAAAGGGTAAAACGGGACCCTATTACTAAGACTTCGCTGTCCGTCCGTCTGTCACCAGGCTGTATCTCATGAACCGTGATAGTTAGAGAGTTGACATTTTCACAGATGATGTATTTCTGTGGCTGCTATAGCAATACAGAATACAACAGACATGATTTTCATAAAAAAAAAACACCCTTGGTCACATACTGATCTAAGGTTAGTCGACAATATCCCACAACCAGTAGCAAACTTCCCAGCTTTGATCACTTTTGTGTCTTTGATGTATTAATCCTAGCTGCAACCCTTTTTGCTGTAATTACGAACAACGAATAATAAATATCCTTTAAGCTTTGATGATCCCTATTGTCTCACTGCTAAGTTATTCCTTGCTGGAAACCCTTTCGTACAATTGCTATTCCCCCTCCTTTCCATCCTGATAGGCTAAGATATCAAATGTTGCAATAAATTCAGTTGTTGTGAAATTAACTTTCGGTCATATCCCACAACCAATAAAACACTTCCAAGCATTGACCCCTATTGTGTCCTTGATATATTAATCCTAGCTGCAAACCTTTTCCCCATAATTATTGTTATTCACTTGTTCACCTGCTTGCCGTCAAGTAAGATAATTGATTTGAATTAAATGGACACTTTGATGATCAACTACCTCATCATGGAGATTTTTTATCATCAAAGTAATATGCCTATAACCTGCCTGCGACCAAGATCTGTCATCATGCAACAAATCATTTCAAACGGATTAGCCGTTTTAATGTGATCACTGATGAGGTAACACACAACGTCTCTTTCATATTTTTATATACAGATGGTACGGAACCCTTCGTGCGCGAGTCCGACTCGCACTTGGGCGGTTTTTCTCGATAAATGTCTCAATTTTATTCAACTGCCTTTTTGTGCACTAAAGAAATTGATGAACTGAAGATGTAAGCATATGTATGTATGTTGGCGTTACAGTCCATGAAGGACCAGAGTCGAGCTTTTCTCAATTACCCATGTTGTGTGTGATTTCATTTTCCCATACTACAGAGGGTTTTGCCAGACCCCCGGATAATTACATATTTTACATGTTACCCTCCAATTCGAGTTGTTTGGAAATGTCTCTTAAATACATATGTCCTTCTTTACATCTTTCTTCTTTGGAGGCGTTACAGCCCATGAAATGCCAGAACCAAACTTCGCCCCAAGGGTGCGCCACTATGCGCGAACAGAGAAAGTGTTCTGCTGTGTCGTCCTCTTCGCAATATGCAGCACTGGTTGGCATCTCACTGATGCCGAGAGACGGACAGTCGCTAAGGCGACATCATCCGCATAGGCCTGAACATAGATTCCAGAGGCATTGAAAGCATCAACCAGAGAGTCTACCACCATGCACCATAACAGCGGAGACAGGACGCCACCTCATGGCAAATATACTTCGGGGAGTTTTGCCAGTATCCCACTGAGAAGGGACGCCGCGAAACAAACATTCGATGGCGTTGGTGTTATCGGGATCCGATAACCACTGCGCCATGGCGCATAACGTGTATAATCTCATCACGCTCATTTTGCTCTTCATCGCAAATCACAATTTCACCGAAGTCATTATTAATAAGGCAATTTTTCTTTTTGAAAAGCCTATTCTCATTTCTTTTTCTGTTCGTAGAGCTCACGAAAAGCTCTCCTCTTTCGATGTAGCATTGCATCAATGGGATAGCTGTTTTATCTTTTGATAAAACTTCCGAACTTCATTCCTGCTGTAATACCTTTCCATCTCCTCGACCGTGCGCTTCTCATGCTACTTTTTTTTTCTTTTTGAAAAACCGGTTCTCATCTTCTTTTTTTTGTTCATAGAGCTCACGAAAAGCTCTCCTCTTTCGATGCAGCATTGCCTTGTAGGCGTCTTGATTAGCTGCATGGGCCTGCCTGTACTCGTCGTTAAACCGCGGGTTTTCCCTGGACGGTGGTGTCGTAAAACCCAGCACATCAGTGGCAGCTTTTTTCATAGCTTATTGACAGTGATCACTTCCCTATGATTTTCTCCCACATCAAAAACAGTAATGAGTAATTATTAGCAAAGCTACGTTGCAAGAAAATGGCAGCTTAGAAACACACATAAAATACTCCAACCAATGTCTGAAATCTGAAATCATATAAAAAATCAAAGTTTAATTCCGCCATAAGATGAAAATAAGCAAAGCAAAATGTTTGAGCGATTTTACCTAAAGGTTGAACCCGAACTCACCGCCAGCGAAAATTTGGCACAACATCCGCAACCTTACCAGTAACTGCACTCAATTCTTCCAATAATACCCAAAGATCCAATTACAACACCTGAAGATAAGCTCTTTTTTGCAAATAGTTGGTCAAACCTTTCACTTGACGAATCTTTCCATTCAAACTTTGGAACACAAAAAATAATTACCCTGACTTCCCCTCCTCTACCCTACACTAACATTTAGGCGCAGCTAAGCACGTCGAAAAGCTTTTAACCACAATGGAACTGGATTGCAGGTTATTCAAAGTTAAAGGCAAAACACCGAGTAGGGATCGCATACTTACTCTATGTTAAATCGAATGCCATTCTCTGCAAGACTTAAACTCATAAGTATTCTCAACAATATCTTAGACACAGGTATTATTGCAACTATTCTTCCATTGCACAAGCCGAAAAAGGATAGTAATTCAATTGAAGGCTGTCGGCGGCCCATCTTGTTGATTCCGTGCATAGCCAAGGCCCTGCAAAAAATAGTTACGCGTCGACTATTGTGGTTCTTCAATTCAAAAAGTCCAAATCAAGTTGCCGTTAGAGCTAATAAAGGATGCTTCGATGTCCTCCTGTACATGGACTTTTACATTTCAAATGCTCTTTCGGCTCGTAACCATGCCACCAATCTTTAACTGAACCTAGAAAAAGCTTTTGACAGAATCGTAATTCACTTAGTCCTAAACAAATTAAAAGACTGGCGTATTGGCCCAAAAATATCTAATTTAATAAAGACCTCCTGGTGACTCAAGGTCTTTTGTGCTCGTACGTCCACAAGAAAACCCCGTTTCATGCGAGGGAGCAGAGTGTCCAATATATCTTTTAAGGAACGGATATGGTCATGGATGGACACTTCTACTGGGGTTCCACAAACACGGTTTCACCACCGTCACTTTTTGCGGTCGATTACCTTCAGCTTTTTTTAGGGTTCCGTACCTAATGGGTAAAAAACGGTACCCTATTACTAAGACTCCGCTGTCCGTTTGTTCGTCTGTCGCCAGGCTGTATCTCATAGACCGTGATAGTTAAACAGTTGACATTTTCACAGATGATGTATTTCTGCTGCTGCTATAACAACAAATACTAAAAACAGAATAAAATAAATATTTAAGTGGGGCTCCCATAAAACAACCCTTCGTGCGCGAGTCTAACCTGCTCACTGAAAAATTTTAAATGGCCGCAGTATTTTAACTGTGCAAAGGTAGCATAATCAGACTCGCACTCGGGCGGTAAGACCGTCGTTGATGTCTGCTCCATTCTCACCGATTTGGCCACCAAACAATGAGTAGTAGATGGAATAAATATCCTATCCGAGTTCTGGTGGCTGAGTTATACGTACCGACTAGTGGCTGTATCAAATGCTAATCGCAATAGTTCCGGAGGCAGTTTGGAAAGAATGAATAAGAAAACTGCAATGTCGGTTCGTTTGCTCGACAATTTTTACTTTTGGAATCAAGTAGATATTCCGAAAGTGCACATTTCTAGCCCATAGCTTCAGAATGCACATACTCTCGCTGCCTTTTTCCTTATTTTAATTTATTTTCTTAATGTTTTTGTTTCAGGAGTTAAATAAACAATTGAATCAAACAAAACGAATTGCTGGCAACCTGACATGATAAATATAATAGAAAAGAATCAAACAAATATAATTTGATAGTCAAATTGAATTCAAGAAGAAACACAAATACGAGTACAAGAACCAGAAGGCAAATATCTATTCAAAACAAGGGACACCACCGATAAAGAGAAAATTAAACATCACAAGGCCAAACAAAAACAATCAATAGTCAAGAACTACTTCCTCTGCACCCTTATAAAACAAAAGAACAAGCAATGGCAAATTCCGGATCACTCTCGGCTATCAACAAAATCCACATAAACAACTCAACAAAAATGACATTAAGCGATCGCTTCACAAGCTTCTCGGAACAACCAAAAATCCTACCGAGAACATCACCACGTTACGATATGATGTCGGTTAACAGTCGTACCGATCGGGCAACCTCGATCGCCAATCGTCGTCTACTCAAACAACTCGCCCAGAAGCATACACGGGAAGCAGCCCTCAGATTGAAAAGAGTACGCATCCGCTTTAGTTAAACTACTTCTATCGCAAACACTACTTCTCTATCTATGTATATTTCACATATTGAATGATATCAGAGCCCATTTTCGTGCCCTTAAATCGACCAGGCGTACGTCTCTCCTAAAATAGACGTACGATGCGTCCGAATAGTAGACACAGAGAGATAGAATCAAAACAATTAATAATAAAAATAAACAAAACAACAATGGAAGACACACAGATTGCCTATTTCATACATTTTCTTTTCTCTTTATCATTGAACATTGCAGAGGAGCATGAAACCGAGACCACCACCGTCGGCTGCATACAAGCGAGTCTCGAATGGCGTTCCATTGAAACGCGGATCGGTGAAGGCATTACGCCTTGGCCCCAACGGACGCCTGATGAAAGCAAACAGTATAACGAATGTTGCAACGTAAGGATCAACAAGTACTTTTTTTTAAACAAATCAAATTAAACAGATTTTCCTTAAAAAAAAAACAAACATAAGCTAAACTAAAATCTCTGGAATCAAAACGAGGTTGAGCATAAGTTTGAGAGAGAGTGAAAGAGAGAAGAGGTGGAGAGCGACTTGCCGCATGTAGCTAAAAAGTAACTATCACCGTACTCGTCCAGTGCGCTCTCTCTGCTCTACTCTACTCGTCAGAGCTCATTATTGAGTCTTTGTCCCAGTGACAGAGGCTTAATCCAATATCACAGACCGAGAGTATAGTCGAACAATCGAAAAAAAAACATTTTTTTGTCTAACAATTCCCCCCAGAACAGTAGAAAAACCGAATCCTCATATTGTGTATTACCTACCTCCCTACAGAATGGAAGCGGATTTCTTAGGACCGCCAATGAGACGGTCGAACTCTGTCTCTCGTATTGCGGAACGCATTGGAGGACGATCATCGGAAATGCTTGGTGGCGGTCGATCACGACGCATTGGCCGTCCTATTTGGCGTGGCAACAACAATAATTCACAACTACCACCGCCACCACCAATGCCGCGTATGCGATCCAGGAGCCGTTCCCGCACACGACGAATTAATCCCGCCGCCATGGCATCATCATTATTACAAAATTCACAAGCCGGCATCGCACAACGTCTATCGCGAGTCCGACGATCAAATAGCCGCACACGAATGCCCGCTGGCCCGACTAATCGCAGCCGATCACGATCACGATTAGCAAGGAATCGTATTGTGCAAAGGATGAATAGCAATCGTGCTAGCACTAGTGACTCGTCTGTACCGATTAAGAGTCGTTTAGGCAGGCGACCTTCAGCAGCCGTACCGAAGAGATCACGTTCGGTTAGCCGCGGAGGCGTTGGAGGTCGACGTCCACGACGAGACGGTGTTGTCTCGGGACGCATCCAAAAGAGACGCAATTCGCTTAAGCCAATGACTACTGGCGGCGGTGGTAATATTGTGCAAAATCGGATTAGTCGCACCCGAGGAAGGTATAACACTCAACAACGAACAGCTCAACCGGCTTATCAGAGAATTAATACCCAATTTCTTAAAAATAGAAATATTCCCACACGCGGACGTGCTCGATCGCGTAGTCGCCTTGGCAACAATAGACTAAACAACAACACACAGAGGAACAATGGAACAATTCCACAACAAAACACACGCGGTCGTGCATTTGGAGTACGCGGCACAAACCGTCGTGGTCGCAGTCGTCAACGAGGAGCAACTCGTGGAGTACAACGTAACGCTTCGAATGGACAACAAAAGCAGCAACAACCGCAACCACAACGACGTGGTCGTAGTCGCAGTTTACGTCGCGGAATTTCACGTGGTGGAAGGCAACTAGGTAAAGACGAACCGAATATCAATGGGAGCTTAGAACTAGTCGTGAGATCTCAATTCGCTGCTGCCAGTCAGGCCCATCGATGAGTTTTTTTTGCACTCATTCAAACTTACCATTAACCCATAGTGCATCTATTAACATTTTGTTTGTTCTCTCTTTTTTCTCTTTTTCCCCACATCCTTCAAACAGGTAAAGACAGGCCCGAGGTGAAGAAGGAAGACTTGGACAAGGAGCTCGATCAGTACATGTCCAGCACTAAGGCCGGCGATGAACTATAAACGACATGGACAGTTAGTCTACCGCCCGCAAGTGATTGTTCTCTCATCCGTATATTGAATAAGGATTCATTTTAATTTCTTTTTTCACTGATTACTCAGGGAGCAGTAACTGCTCTCGTTCTAGTTGTAGTATTTCTGAACCTTTTCTGTTTTTGTTTCGCTGTTCTTCATCCATTCTTTTTTGTATTTGAAAGTATTTTGAAGCAAACTGAATTGAACTGATGTACATTATATGTAAGGAAATGTATGAAAAAAATATATGAATATAACAAGAACTTCTGTTTTTTAAATGGTGTCTTGGGTCGGTAGAGGAGGCTTTTCGGCTTGTAAAAATGGTTTTAGATGGAGTATGGCTCTCAGGAATACGTCGTTCTCAGTCTCGTTGATAGTCGTCTGCTACTCCCTCTCAAGAAAATCGTCCAAATTGCTCGATTCGTGCCATTTTGATGAAAGTTACTTCATTTTGTAGCTCGGTATTGTGAAACTTAGACCACCCGATTCCGGAGGGTATTGATTTGAACATACAGCGTAAAGTTGTTGATTGTTCACAATCTGGCGAGATGTGAACAACGATCCGTGTTCCAATGCCCGGGTAAAGTTGACATACAACCTCATCGTGGTGCCCTCTGTTATGAAGCAGATCAGTTAAAGAGACTGTTCAGATATTTGCGGTTAATATCCAAAAAGCCAGGGAGGAGGGAGCGAGCAAAAAGAGCAAAGGAGTTGATCGCGTTTAACATGGCAAACGCCAGCTTCGATCTCGTCCCTGCTCAATCCAAGTTGACACACAGCCTCCGCTTTCCCCCTCCTGGATAGCTACCCTTGCACCCGCCAGATAGTGAACCAATGTGTGCAGCGACCCAACCCCTTGTTCCTGGGTAAAGAGGAACCTGGCCCTCCATTTTGGGGGTTGTGCTTAGGGGTAACATCCCTATCACGTAAAAGCCTACTTGTTCCGAAACGACAATAAGCCTCGGATACGGACGGATACAATGCTGACGACACCTGCAAACGACTAACGGACTTGAGAGTCTGCACCTGGAATGTGAGGTCCCTTAACAGACCGGGTGCAGGCGATCAATTGGAGCAAATCCTCAGCTGCTATAAAGCAGATATAACCGCACTCCAAGAAGTGCGATGGGATGGACCAGGCAAAGGACGGAAGAGAAACTGCGACATTTACTACGGGAACTGCACTGCCACAAGGAGAACAAACAGCGGGTGCGGATTCGTTATTCGAGGAAGACTCCGACAAAACGTCCTAAGCTTCCGCGATATAAGCGAACGCCTCATAACAATCCGCATCAAAGCTTAATTTGGTAACATTAGCTTAATATGCGTTCACGCCCCAACGGAAGAAAAGGACGATCGACTCAAAGAAGAATTCTAAGATCTCCTAGACAGAACCTATGCCCAATACCCCAGCTACGACACTAAAATAGTTCTAGGAGATTTTAATGGGAAATTGGGCAAAGAGGACATATTTGAGTCGATCATAGGAAAGCATAGCCTCCATAACACCACATCCGACAACGGACGACGGACTTAGGCTAATCGATTTCCTAGCGAGGCGTAACCTCCTTGTAGCAAGCACGCGATTCCCCCATCTCAACATCCACAAGGCTACCTGGCGGTCTTTTGATCAATCGACCACCAACTAGATTGATCACATTGCGATCGACGCCAGACACTCCTGTATTCTCGACGTACGAACCAACATCGACCCGGACCACTACCTTGTTGTAGCCAAGGTACAAATGAGGATATCAAGAATGCTTAGGAGTGGACTAGGACTATAATCGCAAGAGACTGCCAGAATCTTTGCCGATCGTGTCTCCCCCAAGCTCTCTCAAAATCCGCCCACAGCATCACAAACAATAGAGCGGAAATGGGCGCATTGTCAGAACGCCGTCGAACTCTTGGTTCGATGAACTATGCGAACCAATCCATGTAGCAAAACAAGAGGCATATAAAGCCATGCTGCAACGACGGACGAGAGCTGCTCGCGAAATCTATGAGCAGAAGAGAAGAGAGGAACATGCTTTTCAGAAGGAAGAAAACAGAGCACGGAAAGCCTGAGATCGAGGAGATAGAGAGATGCTTCCGCAGGAATGAGGCCCGTAAGTTTTACGATAAGGTAAAACAAACATGCCATGGCTACAAAGCCAGAGCGGCGGCCTGCAGGGATGAAAATGGAGAACTGGTAGAGTCGCAGTCGATGCTGAGGATTTGGAAAGACCACTTCTGCAGAGTGTATAACGGCGATGATAGACAAGATACCGCTGTCCACCGGAACGAGTCATTCGTAATGGACGACAATGAAACAGAATTCAGTCCACCCGACCTAGACGAAGTCAAAATAGCGATATCAAGACTTAGGTCTAATAAAGCCGCGGGCGCAGACAGGCCTGCTGAGCTTCTTAAGGCGGCTGGAGATGAGCTGGTAAGGTGCATGAACCATCTCATTTGCAAGGTATGGGCGGAGGAAAGTATGCCCGATGAATGGAATCTCAGCATCGTTTGCCTGGTCCATAAAAAAGGAAACCCCTATAACTGCGCCAATTATAGGGGAATAAGTCTCCTTAATATCGCATATAAGATCTTCTCTGCCGTATTGTACGAACGCCTGAAACCGTTTGTGGATAACTTGATCGGCTCTTATCAGTGTGGTTTCAGGCCTCAAAAATCCACAATAGACCAAATATTTACGCTACAACAGATCTTAAAGAAGACCCAGGAATACCAAATCGACACTCACCACTTCTTCGTCGATTTCAAGGCTGCATATGACAGCGTGTATAGAGATGAGCTATACAAAGCCATGTCTAGTCTTAACATCCCTGCCAAACTCGTCCGACTGTGCAGGATGACAATGGAGAATTCTCGCTGCTCCATTAAGGTCGGTAATGAGCAAACCGAGACCTTTGATATTAAAAAAGGATTTAGGCAAGGTGACGCGCTGTCATGCAACTTTTTCAACATCGTGCTTGAAAAGATCGTGCAAGAGTCACTGGCCAACACAAGAGGTACGATTTATTTCAAGTCTACGCAATTGCTTGCGTACGCTGACGACATTGACGTGATTGGACGGACACAGCGAGACGTCAAGGAGGCCTTTGTAAGCATTGAGGTCTCAAGGTTAATGAGGGTAAAACCAAATATCTGCTTTCATCTAAAAGAGGCGGACAACACCGACGTATTGGCCAGAACGTCACCATGGGCGGATATATCTTTGAAGTGGTCAAGGAATTTGTCTTCCTTGGCTCACTGATAACCAGCGACTACAACACCAGCGCTGAGATAAAACGCAGAATCACTCTTGCCAACCGCTGTTTCTTTGGGCTCAAGAGGCAATTGAGAAGTAGAGACTGCTCTCGGAAAACCAAGGTGACACTATATAAGACCTTAATCATCCCAGTCCTAGGGGGTGGCTTTGGTGCAGTGGTTAACATCATCGACCGTCGAGCGGAAGGTCTATAGTTCAAATTCGCTTCGTGACCAAGAAAAAGTAATTCCTAGACGGACAAGAAGTATGCCACGCAGTTGTGAATGGAAAGTGACCAGACGTACTGCTGCAGGCATATCACTCACAGTATATGGTCAACTAAAATTCATCCTCTGCGTATGCAATATTAAAGTGCTCGAACGAATTAGTACGGACTATAACCAACCCGGAATTTGGTCGGCTCTCGTCCTATCTAGGACAACCACCCCTGAGAGTAACTGTGAACGAGCATCAACGACCCAAACCACTGCACTTCGTTCATCATACTTACTTACTTACTTATCAGGCCAGCGATCCATTGAGGATCTGAGCCTGAGCTATAGCTGCCTTCCATCCTTGACGGTCCCGGGCACGCTGCTTCCAGTTGTCAAGACCAAGATGTCTTACATCCGCGATTACTTGGTCTTTATACCGGAGTTTCGGTCTTCCTCTTCTTCTCGAACCAGGAGGCTCGGAGTCGAAGACCCTCTTAGCTGGAGCGTTGATGTCCATGCGCTCGATGTGGCCGAGCCAGTGTAGTCGACGGATCCTTGCCTACCGGACTACATCCACATCTTGGTACCGCTCGTAGAGTTCGCGGTTGTATCTTCTTCTCCATTCACCTTCCTCACAGACAGGACCAAATATCCGGCGCAGAATTTTTCTTTCGAAAGAACCCAAAATCAGCTCCGCTGTCCTGTTTATCGTCCAGCTTTCGGCTCCGTACAGCAAGACTGGCAGAATGAGCGTTTTGTAAAGCATGACTTTGGTCTTTCGAGTGAGGAGTTTTGACCCCAGTTGCTTGGACAAGCCAAAGTAGCAGCGGTTGCCAAGGGCGATTCTATGCCGGATCTCCACTGTGGTGTCATTTGTGGAATTTACGTTTGCCCCGAGGTAGACAAACTCCTTAACTACCTCGAAATTCTAGCTGTTAATTGTTATATTTTGTCCCAGGTGGTGAGCGACGGATTGGTTTTTGCTTGTGACAGCATGTATTTCGTTTTGTCCTCATTGATCTTAAGACCAACTCGTTTCGCCTGTTCTTCAATCGCCGTGAATGCTTCCACAATGCCACGGCGAGACCACGCGATGATGTCGATATCATCCGCGTATCCTAGCAGCTGGATGGACTTGTAAAAGATAGTGCCTTCCCTGTTGACGCCTGCCCGTCGCACTATCTGCTCCAGCACCAGGTTGAAGAAGTCACATGACAGCGCATCTCCTTGCCGAAATCCGGTGCATGTTTCGAATGGTTCCGAGGTCCTAGAACCGAGTTGCGCGGTGCGTCGCGTGTTTTTTAGCGTAGCGCGACACAACTGGATCAGTTTTACCGGGATTCCGAATTCGGCCATCGCCCCAAACAGTGCTTCACGATGAATGCTGTCGTATGCGGCTTTGAAATCGATGAAAAGATGGTGTGTATCGATTCGAAACTCGTTTGTCTTTACCAGGATTTGTCGAAGTGTGAAAATTTGGTCTATAGTTGATTTGCGGGGCCGGAAGCCGCACTGGTAGCTGCCGATTAGTGCGGTGCCAAATGGATTTAGACGTTCACACAATACGCTGGACAGGATCTTGTATGCGACATTGAGCAGGGATATACCTCTATAGTTCTTGCAAGAGGTAGGATCGCCTTTTTTGTGGATGGGGCATATAGAGCTGGTATTCCAGTCGTCGGGCATGCTTTCATCTTCCCAAATTCTGCAGATGATCTGGTGCATGCTCCCTACCAGAACATCGCCCCCAGCCTTGAAGAGCTCTGATGGCAAGCGATCTGAGCCTGCGGCCTTGTTGTTCTTCAGCTACTGAATAGCTGTGCCGACTTCTTCGATGCTGGGTGGGAGAACTACTTCAGCGGCTGGAGTTGGGATTTCCTCGGTCCCTACCACTCTCTCTTGGTCATGCTCGTTAAGCAGCTGCTGGAAGTGCTGCTTAAATACATCCACTATTCCCTGCGGGTCGGTGACAAGATTACCCTCGCAGTTTCGAAGAGCCAGGGTGCCCTTTTTGAAGCCTCCTGCAAGGAGGTTTAACACCCTCATTAAATGGAAGCGAAATATCATATCGTCAATCTGCTAGACGTTGTGTTGTCCTCTGTTCTCGTCGCTTTAAATGTGTTGAAATGGCACTTCTTCGATTTTACACAATCGACGTAGTCGGGTGTCAACATCAATGGCGTGATGAAAGACCCTTATCGTTGGGGTCGTTACCTTACCCATCAAAACTCAACCCAGTGTGGTGTTCTGTGCCACTGGAGATATTTCATTTCCCTTTGATATTTCAGGTAGGATGATGTCAGTGTACACATCACTACCTAGCAGTAGATCTACCGTAGCAGGTTGAAAAAATAGTGGATCTGGTAAAACCAATCCATCGATGTGTCTCCACTTGTTGTATGTCAGTTGGTTGCCGGTAGCAGGCCAGACAGAGATTTGTACACAATGGCTCGAGTGGGCCGACCGATGCCATGCTCCACTGCTGATCTGCCCTAACCCTGACACTTCAATGTGTGTTCTGTGATGAAAGTCGCCTCAGAACCTGGATCTATCAATGCCCTAAAGTTGAAATATGTATGTACCTTCCCTTTTGCAGACCTTACTCTTACCACAGCCGTAACTAGCAATACCTTGGAAGTTGGTGTGGTAACGCGCCGCGAGATCGCGATTGACACCAGAACTCACAAGTTAGTTCAATTCACTTGATATGATTTTAATTTGCTCGTGTTTGTTCACTTGAGGTAAGTTAATTTGATTTGATTTAATTTAATTTTAAAACACTTAAATTAATTTTATTCAATTTAATTTCATCTACGAGTCATCGACTAGCTTTCGTGCAAGACACATCTGTTTGTCAACCGGCTGCTTTCGTTTTATCCTTAACAAACCACTTTCTTCCTTTTTTTTTCTTTCTCACGCGTTTATTTCCAATACTTGCCGTCGTCCCTCGGGGTTGGAGTCGAAGACTCTTTGGGCCGGAGCGGTGATGTCCATTCGCTCTACATGGCCTAGCCACCTTAGACGTTGGATCCGAAGAAGTCTAACTAGGCCGATGTCGCTGTACAGCCCGTACAATTCTTGGTTGTATCTCCTCCTCCGCTCTCCGTTTACACAAACGGAACCAAAGATTGCACGCAGAATTTTCTTCTCGAAACGCCCAAGAGCCTCGTCATCCGCTTTTGATAACGTCCAAGCCTCAGCGCCGTAGAGGAGGACCGGGATGAATAAGGTTTTGTAGAGGGATAACTTAGTTTTTCGAGAGAGGGCTCTACTACTCAATTGCCTCTTGAGCCCAAAGAAGCAGCGGTTGGCAAGAGTTATACTGCGTTTTATCTCAGCGCTAATGTCGTTGCTGCTTGTCCATATCGAGCCAAGGTAGACGAAGTCCTTGACTACTTCAAAAATATAGCTGCCGAAGGTGACGTACTACGATCTCTCAAAAGATCCTTCAAATCCTAGCTATGGAACTTGCACAGACTATGGAGTGGATAATCCCATGGCTGGAAGTTATCTTCAAAGGATGTCAGGATGGGCCAAATGAACAGAATTAAATTTTTTCCAGGTATTACGGCTTTATTAGTGAGAACAAACATTTCCGTTAGTTATGAAATACAACGTCGTTCAAGTGGCTGCCTCGACTGTCAGTAGGTCAGTAAGACCTTGTTGAGGGTTTCGGGCTGTTGCTCACGAATTGCTTGGATGATATTGACCTTAAGTGCTTGAATCGTTTCCAGATTGTTGGCATAACATCGGCCCTTCACGGTTCCCACCAAAAAAAAAAACGTCCAATGGGGTGAAAGCGCAGCTCCGATGCGTCAAATTGACATTGTTATCGACTGATAACAAGAATAGGGAATTTGGTGCGCAAAAGATCGATTGGTGGCATGGCGCGCCATCCTGCATGATCCAAATCCATGTCTTCAATTTCACAATAAAAAAATGTGATCTGGGTGCGACCCGCAAGGCCACACGACTAACTACCCAGTTGGAAAAATGAAAACACCCATTTATGTAATTTCATATTTTTTCATTTTTGACCCCCGACGCAATAAGCAGGGTGTTATAAGTTTGGGGTGTCTGTGGCATCGTAGTTCCTGGACCGAATGGACCGATTATGATTTTATTTTTTTTTTTGAGAGCTTACTTGATCGAAATGGTTTTTAGTTACAATTTGTGAAGGTCTGTTTCAAGGTCATTAGCTCTTTTTATTCGTTGCGGCAGAATTCTTAGACGAATAATGGGTAATGTATCGGTTCTCGTCCGATCACCGCAATCAACCAGTACCAGCCGCCTTTTTGCTGTCGCTCCATGTAACCCAGGGTAAAGGAACGCACACTCATGTGCTCACACTAAACAATCTTCTTCTTCTTTGGTGGCGTTACAGCCCATGAAGGGCCAGAGCCAGGGTTAGGGTCCAACACACTAACCACTGCGCCACGGGGCCCTCTATTGCTCATAAATTGTTCACGTGCGTGTGCAATTTCGATTGCTGAAATATTCTAATTTAGACTTGCCAGAAAATGAAGTCATCTTAGACTAAAATATTATAAAAGTGGAAAAAAAAAAAAATGTCAATTGAAATGTTTCCATGTTTTATCACTCTCCGAACAGCTCCCGAGTAGTAAATCAACTCATTTTATAGCTCACGAACGCGAGTGTGTGCATTTATGGAAACTCACCCCATGCGTGCACTCCACATGTGCGTTAAACAGAACCCACTCTACAGAGTGCGAGCAAACAGAGCAAAGAAGTTGATCGCGTTTAACATGGCAAACGTCAGCTTCGATCTCTGTCCCTGTTCAATCCAAGTTGACACACAGCCTCCGCGTGGCCCCCCTGGATAGCTACCCTGGCACCCGCCAGGTAGTGAACCAATGTGTGGAGCGACCCAACCCTTGTTCCTGGGGAAAGAGGAACCTGGCCCTCCAGGTTGGGGGTTGTGCTTAGGGGTAACATCCCTATCACGTAAAAACCCACTTGTTCCGAAACGACAACAAGCCTCGGATACGGACGGATACAAAGCTGACGACCCCTGCAAACGACTAACGGACTTGAGAGTCTGCACCTGGAATGTGAGGTCCCTTAACAGACCGGGTGCAGGCGATCAATTGGAGCAAACCCTCAACTGCTATAAAGCAGATATAACCGCACTCCAAGAAGTGCGATGGGATGGACCAGGCAAAAAACGGATGAAAAACTGCGACATCTACTACGGGAACTGCTACAAGGAGAACAAACAGCGCCTATTCGGGTGCGGATTCGTTATTAGAGGAAGACTCCGACAAAAAGTCTTAAGCTTCCGAGATGTAAGCGAACGCCTCATAACAATCCGCATCAAAGCTAAATTTGGAAACATTAGTTTAATATGCGCTCACGCCCCAACGGAAGAAAAGGACGATCGACTCAAAGAAGAATTCTACGATCTCCTAGACAGAACATATGCCCAATGTCCCAGCTACGACACAAAAATAGTCCTAGGAGATTTTAATGCAAAACTGGGCAAGGAGGACATATTTGAGTCGATCATAGGAAAGCATAGCCTCCATAACACCACATCCGACAACGGATTAAGGCTAATCGATTTCCTAGCGGGGCGTAACCTCCTTGTAGCAAGCACGCGATTCCCCCATCTCAACATCCACAAGGGTACCTGGCGGTCTTGTGATCAATCGACCACCAACCAGATTGATCATATTGCGACCGACGCCAGACACTCCTCCTGTATTCTCGACGTACGAACCTTCCGAGGGGCCAACATCGACTCGGACCACTACCTTGTTGTAGCCAAGGTACGAATGAGGATATCAAGAATGCTTAGGAGTCGAGTAGGACAACGTAAGTTTGACGTTGGAAAGCTACAATCGCAAGAGACTGCCAGAATCTTTGCCGATCGTGTCTCCTCCAAGCTCTCTCAAAATCCGCCCACAGCAGCACAAACAATAGAGCAGGAATGGGCTCATTGCCAGGGCGCCGTCAGAGATGCTGCCTCAGAGGTGCTGGGTTTCAAACAGCCACCACCTAGAAACCCCTGGTTCGATGAACAATGCGAACAAGCCCATGCAGCAAAACAAGAGGCATATAAGGTCGTGCTGCAACGACGGACGAGAGCTGCTCGCGAAATCTATGAGCAGAAGAGAAGAGAGGAACACACGCTTTTCAGAAGAAAGAAGAGAGAGCACGGAAAGCGTGAGATCGAGGAGATGGAGAGATGCTTCCGCAGGAATGACGCCCATAAATTTTACAACAAGGTAAAACGAACATGCCATGGCTACAAAGCCAGAGTGGCGGCCTGCAGGGATGAAAATGGAGAACTGGTAGTAGAGTCGCAGTCGATGCTGAGGATTTGGAAAGACCACTTCTGCAGACTGTATAACGGCGATGATAGACAAGATACCGCTGTCAGGCAGAACGAGCCATTCGCAATGGACCACGAAGTGACAGAATTCGGTCCACCCGACCTAGACGAAGTCAAAATAGCGATATCAAGACTTAAGTCTAATAAAGCCGCTGGCGCAGACGGCCTGTCTGCTGAGCTTTTTAAGGCGGCTGGAGATGAGCTGGTAAGGTGCATGCACCATCTCATCTGCAAGGTATGGTCGGAGGAAAGCATGCCCGACGAATGGAATCTCAGCATCGTTTGCCCGGTCCATAAGTAAGGAGACCCCTATAACTGCGCCAACTATAGGGGAATAAGTCTCCTTAACATCGCATATAAGATCTTCTCTGCCGTATTGTGTGAACGCCTGAAACCGTTTGTGGATAACCTGATCGGCTCTTATCAGTGTGGTTTCAGGCCAGGTAAATCCACAATAGACCAAATATTTACGCTACGGCAGATCTTGGAGAAGACCCAGGAATACCAAATCGACACTCACCACCTCTTCGTCGATTTCAAGGCCGCGTATGACAGCGTATATAGAGACGAGCTGTACAAAGCCATGTCTACTTTTAACATCCCTGTCAAACTCGTCCGACTGTGCAGGATGACAATGGAGAATTCTCGTTGCTCCATTAAGGTCGGTAATGAGCATACCGAGACCTTTGATGTTAAAAAAGGATTTAGGCAGGGCGACGCGCTGTCGTGCAACTTTTTCAACATCGTGCTTGAAAAGATTGTGCAAGAGTCACTGGCCAACACAAGAGGTACGATCTATTTCAAGTCTACGCAATTGCTTGCGTACGCCGACGATATTGACGTAATTGGACGAAAACAGCAAGACGTCAATGAGGCTTTTGTGAGCATTGAGGTAGAAGCGGCTAAGATGGGTCTCAAGGTTAATTAGGGTAAAACCAAATATCTGCTCTCATCTAAAAGAGACGGACAACACCGACGTATTGGCCAGAACGTCACCATGGGCGGATATAACTTTGAAGTGGTCAAGGAATTCGTCTACCTTGGCTCACTGATTACCAGCGACAACAACACCAGCGCTGAGATAAAACGCAGAATCACTCTTGCCAACCGCTGTTTCTTTGGGCTCAAGAGGCAATTGAGAAGTAGAGCCCTCTCTCGGAAAACCAAGGTGACACTATATAAGACCTTGATCATCCCAGTCCTCCTTTACGGCGCAGAGGCTTGGACCTTAACAAAAGCGGATGAAGATGCCCTTGGTCGTTTCGAGAGGAAAATTCTGCGCACTATCTACGGTCCCGTTTGTTCAAACGGTGTATGGAGGAGAAGATATAACGAAGAACTGTACGGGTTGTACAGCGACATCGGCCTGGTACGACGTCCACGGATACAGCGTCTAAGGTGGCTAGGCCATGTAGAGCGCATGGAAGATACAGCTCCGACCCGAAAAGTCTTCGAATCCACTCCGGAAGGAAGGCGCGGCAGAGGACGGCCGCCTCAGCGGTGGTGCACGCAGGTGGAAAGGGACCTCAACCAACTGGGCGTGCGGCACTGGAAACAGCTGGCCAAAGACCGTGCCGGCTGGAGACGCTTGTTGGTTGAGGCCCAGGTTCACCACGGACTGTAGCGCCACCTAAGTAAGTAAGTAAGTACTCTACAGAGTGCACATAAGTATGGGTTCTCTTTAACGAACATACATATGAAGTGCGCACAGGGGTGAGTTTCCATAAATGCACCCACACTCGTGTTCGTGAGTGAAAATAAAAATGCTCACAGCCAATTACTCATGAGCGCGCGCGTTTAATAACTGCTCGTTGGATAGTGCACACTCACAAGCAGCTCATGAATGTGCGTTTACTTACCCAACCACAATACTGTCCGAGCAATCTCATATTAATCGGTTCTCGTCCGATCACCGCAATTAACCAGCGTCGGGCGCGATTAGTACTTAGGGGGAGAGCGGCGTGGTGGTAATTTTTTTGCCGTTTTGGCGTTGGAGTATTTGCTAAAAATGCATTCAATTTGAATTTCATAAATTGCAATTTTGAAAGTGCAGATGTTTTGAAAATATGTTGTCCCATCAAAATCCATTATTCAATTTGGCCATCTGAATAAGAGACTTCTCTTTGAAAGTTGGGAGGAAGTATATAATGAGACTGATGTTAACAAAGCATACGAAATTTTTTTAGCAATTTTGAATAACCATGTCAAAGATTCCAGATACCTTGGTTGAACAGACATTTTTTAAGGAAGGTAAAGTTAAAGAATAAACGTGAAGTTAAATGCTCGAAATATCCTCAGAACATCTCTTTGACAAAACGATATAAAGGGGAACTTAATAAAAACAAAAGATTGTCGCGACCAAATCTATCGATGAGAATTTGACAAATGTAGAGAGAATCTTAGAAAGGAATGGGAATTGATTAATGATAAGTTGAATCGACGTGTAAAAAGGAACAAACCTATTACTCTTAAAATCGATTCCTCTGAAACTTCGGACCCTTACATCATTGCTAATGAATTCAACAATTATTTCGCTTCAGTTCGCTATCAACTGAAGATGCTCTGTATAATTTCTGTTCCACCGTCCTTAACGGGCTGGACGACAATAAACTTTGTGCAAATCTTTTCGTTGATATCTCTAAGGCTTTCGATGTGGTTATCATCTAGAATAAATTGTCCAAAATTGATTTCAAGAAATTTATTTTTAATTGGTTTGAATCTTATTTAAGCCTCCCTTCTTCGGGCGCCTTGTCGTGGCGGGAGGCTTAAGAGGTCATAGACCTCAAACTAAGACTCGAATACCCCAAAAATGAATGGACAAACAAACGGAATTCCGCAGCAGTGGAAATCCACCCGCGATATCTTTGATTGCGGCTGGGGCACGGATTCTGGAGGCCCCGACATTCATTTTTAACACTACGGCAGGCCGGAACGACACCGACTCCTGTGGCTCATTGACTGACCAACTGGTCGGACTGAGCATGAGCGGTGCATCCAGCGGAGGCGACACCAACGATGGCGTGGCACGGAAAACCGTAAAGGTGGAACGCGCCCCAGAATTGGGACGTACCGCCGAATGCACTACTTAGTGCCAAAAAAGAAAGGGAAAGAGGCATGACCGAAAATTGCGCAAAGAAGCTGACAAAGCTGAAGTCGCAGTGGTTGAGGCTATACCTCTGGGGGAACCAATAAAGAGGGTCAGGTCAACGGAGGTACACATCTCCTACCGAAATTGATCCGACCCTCTTTACTGAGGTCCTCCCCTCTCTCGAAAGTGCGCAGCGCGGTAAACGTCGGCGATTGGGAAAGGTTGCTGAAGGAGGCGTAAGCATGCTCGCACTTCCGGCATGGGCCTCCAACCCCTTTCCTCTTACTGGGACGGTTCAACCATCCAGTAAGAGCGTGATCAGTTCCCGTAGCGACGGGGCCGAAAGCGCTCAGGTTTCTGCCAAGGCTGGCACTGCCGCCGTAAAAGGTGGCGGGGCCGACATACGGACTCTGAACGCCGAAGGTCAAGTCGCTACGGTTTCTAGCATTCCTCGAACTAGCGAGGCGGTCCAAAAGCGGTGTCCGAAGGGAGCGGGAGCTTTAACCGAAAAAGGTATAAGCCTCCGCAAACGGAAGACGGCCGCCAAAGATAACCTCGTTTGGGAGAGAGTTTATGATAACTCCCTCTCCGGTGGGGCGGTGGGAAATCGGAGTCTAATAGCATATGTGGCGACCCAGATTAATCATGGCATTGGCCAGAAGACGAAGATAGCCCAAAACTGCTCCTCGGAGGCGGGGGCATCACTTAAAAAAAAACCCCTTCCTCCGAGAAGATGATCCAAGTGACCGTAAGGAGTCGAGAGAAGCAGCCTTCTTATAGAGAGGCGGCCATCTCCCCTGAAAAGGTCAGGATAGGGAAAGCTGGCGATGATAGTAGAATGACCAACGCAGACTGTAATCACTTTGAGGATCGTCTACTGGAGCTAGCCTCGGCAACGGGTTTCTGCTTACAGACAGAAAAGTCAGCTTTGATGAATGGCACATTTGTGGTGAGCTGTTCATTACAGCAGACATCGGCCTGGATCAGGAACACGGTGCCGAAAATCCCCCCTCTGGGGACTGCTACTTACCAGGTAGTTCTTCTTCTTTGATGGCGTTACAGCCCATGAAGGACCAGAGCCAAGTTTCTCACAATCACCCATGTTGTGTGTGATTTATTTTTCACATAAGTGAAAGGGACCTACAGTTTAATGCCGATTCCGAACGGCATGAGCCGAGAAGTTTTTTGACGGCAAGTATACTACGGGGGGTTTTGCCAGTACCCCGCCGAGGAGGAACGCCGCGAAATAAACATTCGATAGCGTCGGTGCTATCGGGATCCGAATTCGCTCATCGTGCGTCAGAGTCCAATACACTAACCACTGCGCCACGGCGTCCTCGCGTCCTTACCAGGTAGTTAGTCTCCCGAAATTAACGCGCGCCATCTTCCGTATTCCGGGGAAACCTGGAAATAAGGTGGATGTGCTGACGCGCTTACGCTCACAGAATCCAGGGCTTGACACGAGAGCTTGGGCTATCTACTCCTACAAGGAAAGTAAGGGCTCTCTGAAAAAAGAGGGCTCTACTCTGGTTGTGGGGATGGATGAAGCCTCTGTCGGGACTCTGAAATCTGCGTACGATTCACGTCCCTACTTCGGCCTAGGTAGGATCTCTTTCCATTTTAATGTCAAGTAGTCGAAGGATGGGAAGTGCCCTACAGTATGAATCTATGATTTTTACTCAGATCAATCTACAGCATTGCAAGGCTGCTACCGCTCTTTTAAGTAGCTGAATTGCATGCAGTAGTACAAACCCCCTCATCGTATCCCTTCAAGAACCATGGGTGTGGAATAAACGCCTATGTGGCCTTGGCGGTATACGTGATGTTACGATTCTTTATGATGAGCGATCCGAAAGGCCCAGGGTCGGCCGAATCATATCGAACTCACTATCGGCAACCAAACTTGGGCACTTTTGTGGACAAGATCTAGTGGATGCTAGAGAAAGCTACAGAACGCACGGAGTTATAGAACACTTCGTCGTTGCATCTGCCTTCTTTCCCTACAATTTGATACTGCCTCCACCACCGAACGTAGTTTCTGAACTCGTACTGTGGCCAAAATACTGCTTGGGGCAGCAGCAAGTTCTTATATAAGGGGGGACCGTCTTTTGGACTTCATTCTCTCGTCTGACCTTACCATCAACAATGTTGGCTCTCTACCAACGTTTGTTACGACAAGACGACAGGAGGTGATTGACCTGACCCTATCCAACAGACATGTGAAGGACATCACTAACTGGCGAGTCTTGCCTGATGCTACGCTGTCGGATAATAAATATATCGAATTCCGATTAGGTTGTGGGATCTCTTCTTTGCAACCTAGACGGAATCCGAGAAGGACGTCCGTCGACGTAGGTACGGTTTAGAGAGGAGCTTGAGAAACCCACTCAGGTTCTACCTAAGCTCAGAACGAAACAGTTGGTAGAGGACGCTGTTCATAACCTGTATAGCGTCGTCACCAGTTGTTTTGAACTCGCATGTCCTGTCAGCAAGCCTCCCTGTAGGAAATTGGTCCCCTGGTGGAATGCCGAGCTCCAAAGTCTTCGCAGAGAAGCCAGAAGTCTTCTATATCGATCGCTCAAATCGAATTCGGAAGATTCTTCTTCTTCTTAGTGGGCGCTACAGTTCGGGGTGAACCTGGGCCTCAACCAATATGCCCCTCCATCTAGCACGATCTTTCGCTAGCCTTTTCCATGGCCGCACACCCAGTTGGCTGAGGTCCCCTTCCACCTGTGTGCGCCATCTTAAGTGCGGCCGTCCTCTGCTTCTTCGTCCCTCGGGGTTGGATTCAAAGACTCTCCGGGCTGGAGCTGTGGTGTCCATTCGCTCTACATGGCCCAGCCATCTTAGGCATTGTATCCGTAGACGCCTGACTAGGCTCATGTCGATGTACAGCCCGTAAAGTTCGTGGTTGAATCTTCTCCTCCATCGCCCGTCTGCGTTTATAGGCCCAAAAATCACGCGCAAAATCTTTCTCTCGTACCGACCAAGGGCCTCCTCATCCGCTTTTGATAGTGTCCTTGCTTCTGCGCCGTACAACAGGACCGGGATGATAAGGGTCTTATATAGAGTCAACTTTGTCGTTCGGGAGAGGGCTCTATTACTCAGTTGCCTCCTGAGCCCAAAGAAACAGCGATTGGCAAGAGTGATTCTGCGTTTGATTTCGGAACTGATGTCGTTGTTCCAGGTCACTGCGGAGCCAAGGTAGACGAAGTCCTTGACTACCTCGAACTTATATCTGCCTATACAAACGTTCTGGCCGAGACGTCGGTGGTGAGCGTCCTTTTTTGATGACTGCATATATTAAGTTTTGCCCTCGTTTACCGCCAAACCAATTTTCGCCGCCTCCGTCTTAATACTCGCAAACGCCTCCTTGACATCTCGCTGTGATCTACCTATTATGTCAATATCGTCGGCGTATGCAAGGAGTTGCGAGGATTTGAAATAGATTGTGCCTCTTGTATTGGCCAGTGATTTTTGCTCAATCATTTCCAATATGATGTTGAAGAAATCACACGACAGCGCATCGCCTTGCCTAAATCCTTTTTTGACATCAAAACTATCGGTAAGGTGTTCACCGATTCGGATGGGGCAGCGAGCATTCTCCAAAGTCATCCTGCATACTTACTTACTTACTAAGGTGGCGCTACAGTCCGTGGTGAACCTGGGCCTCAACCAACAAGCGTCTCCAGCCGGCACGGTCTTTGGCCAGCTGTTTCCAGTGCCGCACGCCAAGTTGGTTGAGGTCCCTTTCCACCTGCGTGCACCACCGCTGAGGCGGCCGTCCTCTGCCGCGCCTTCCTTCCGGAGTGGATTCGAAGACTTTTCGGGTCGGAGCTGTATCTTCCATGCGCTCTACATGGCCTAGCCACCTTAGACGCTGTATCCGTGGACGTCGTACCAGGCCGATGTCGCTGTACAGCCCGTACAGTTCTTCGTTATATCTTCTCCTCCATACACCGTTTGAACAAACGGGACCGTAGATAGTGCGCAGAATTTTCCTCTCGAAACGACCAAGGGCATCTTCATCCGCTTTTGTTAAGGTCCAAGCCTCTGCGCCGTAAAGGAGGACTGGGATGATCAAGGTCTTATATAGTGTCACCTTGGTTTTCCGAGAGAGGGCTCTACTTCTCAATTGCCTCTTGAGTCCAAAGAAACAGCGGTTGGCAAGAGCGATTCTGCGTTTTATCTCAGCGCTGGTGTTGTTGTCGCTGGTAATCAGTGAGCCAAGGTAGACGAATTCCTTGACCACTTCAAAGTTATATCCGCCCATGGCGACGTTCTGGCCAATACGTCGGTGTTGTCCGTCTCTTTTAGATGAGAGCAGATATTTGGTTTTACCCTCATTAACCTTGAGACCCATCTTAGCCGCTTCTGCCTCAATGCTTACAAAGGCCTTCTTGACGTCTCGCTGTGTCCGTCCAATCACGTCAATGTCGTCGGCGTACGCAAGCAATTGAGTAGAATTGAAATAAATCGTACCTTTTGTGTTGGCCAGTGACTCTTGCACGATCCTTTCAAGCACGATGTTGAAAAAGTTGCATGACAGCGCGTCACCTTGCCTAAATCCTATTTTAACATCAAAGGTCTCGGTATGCTCATTACCGACCTTAATGGAGCAACGAGAATTCTCCATTGTCATCCTGCACAGTCGGACGAGTTTGACAGGGATGTTAAAACTAGACATGGCTTTGTACAGCTCGTCTCTATATACGCTGTCATACGCGGCCTTGAAATCGACGAAGAGGTGGTGAGTGTCGATTTGGTATTCCTGGGTCTTCTCCAAGATCTGCCGTAGCGTAAATATTTGGTCTATTGTGGATTTACCTGCCCTGAAACCACACTGATAAGAGCCGATCAGGTTATCCACAAACGGTTTCAGGCGTTCACACAATACGGCAGAGAAGATCTTATATGCGATGTTAAGGAGACTTATTCCCCTATAGTTGGCGCAGTTATAGGGGTCTCCTTTCTTATGGACCGGGCAAACGATGCTGAGATTCCATTCGTCGGGCATGCTTTCCTCCGACCATACCTTGCAGATGAGATGGTGCATGCACCTTACCAGCTCATCACCAGCCGCCTTAAAAAGCTCAGCAGACAGGCCGTCTGCGCCAGCGGCTTTATTAGACTTAAGTCTTGATATCGCTATTTTGACTTCGTCTAGGTCGGGTGGACCGAATTCTGTTACTTCGTGGTCCATTGCGAATGGCTCGTTCTGCCTGACAGCGGTATCTTGTCTATCATCGCCGTTATACAGTCTGCAGAAGTGGTCTTTCCAAATCCTCAGCATCGACTGCGACTCTACTACCAGTTCTCCATTTTCATCCCAGCAGGCCGCCACTCTGGCTTTGTAGCCATGGCATGTTCGTTTTACCTTGTTGTAAAATTTACGGGCGTCATTCCTGCGGAAGCATCTCTCCATCTCCTCGATCTCACGCTTTCCGTGCTCTCTCTTCTTTCTTCTGAAAAGCGTGTGTTCCTCTCTTCTCTTCTGCTCATAGATTTCGCGAGCAGCTCTCGTCCGTCGTTGCAGCACGACCTTATATGCCTCTTGTTTTGCTGCATGGGCTTGTTCGCATTGTTCATCGAACCAGGGGTTTCTAGGTGGTGGCTGTTTGAAACCCAGCACCTCTGAGGCAGCATCTCTGACGGCGCTCTGGCAATGAGCCCATTCCTGCTCTATTGTTTGTGCTGCTCTGGGCGGATTTTGAGAGAGCTTTGAGGAGACACGATCGGCAAAGATTCTGGCAGTCTCTTGCGATTGTAGCTTTCCAACGTCAAACTTACGTTGTCCTACTCGACTCCTAAGCATTCTCGATATCCTCATTCGTACCTTGGCTACAACAAGGTAGTGGTCCGAGCCGATGTTGGCCCCTCGGAAGGTTCGTACGTCGAGAATACAGGAGGAGTGTCTGGCGTCGATCGCAATATGATCAATCTGGTTGGTGGTCGATTGATCACAAGACCGCCAGGTACCCTTGTGGATGTTGAGATGGGGGAATCGCGTGCTTGCTACAAGGAGGTTACGCCCCGCTAGGAAATCGATTAGCCTTAATCCGTTGTCGGATGTGGTGTTATGGAGGCTATGCTTTCCTATGATCGACTCAAATATGTCCTCCTTGCCCAGTTTTGCATTAAAATCTCCTAGGACTATTTTTGTGTCGTAGCTGGGACATTGGGCATATGTTCTGTCTAGGAGATCGTAGAATTCTTCTTTGAGTCGATCGTCCTTTTCTTCCGTTGGGGCGTGAGCGCATATTAAGCTAATGTTTCCAAATTTAGCTTTGATGCGGATTGTTATGAGGCGTTCGCTTACATCTCGGAAGCTTAAGACTTTTTGTCGGAGTCTTCCTCTAATAACGAATCCGCACCCGAATAGGCGCTGTTTGTTCTCCTTGTAGCAGTTCCCGTAGTAGATGTCGCAGTTTTTCATCCGTTTTTTGCCTGGTCCATCCCATCGCACTTCTTGGAGTGCGGTTATATCTGCTTTATAGCAGTTGAGGGTTTGCTCCAATTGATCGCCTGCACCCGGTCTGTTAAGGGACCTCACATTCCAGGTGCAGACTCTCAAGTCCGTTAGTCGTTTGCAGGGGTCGTCAGCTTTGTATCTGTCCGTATCCGAGGCTTGTTGTCGTTTCGGAACAAGTGGGTTTTTACGTGATAGGGATGTTACCCCTAAGCACAACCCCCAACCTGGAGGGCCAGGTTCCTCTTTCCCCAGGAACAAGGGTTGGGTCGCTGCACACATTGGTTCACTACCTGGCGGGTGCCAGGGTAGCTATCCAGGGGGGCCACGCGGAGGCTGTGTGTCAACTTGGATTGAACAGGGACAGAGATCGAAGCTGGCGTTTGCCATGTTAAACGCGATCAACTTCTTTGCTCTGTTTGCTCGCTCCCTCCCTCCCAAAGTCATCCTGCATAGTCTGACGAATTTAGCAGCTATGTCAAAGGTAGTCATAGCGTTGTATAGCTCGTCTCTAATTACGCTGTCGACAAATAGGTGGCGAGTGTCGACTTGAAATTCATTGGTTTTTTCCAGGATCTGCCGTAGTGTGAAGATTTGGTCGATGGTGGACTTCCCTGGCCTGAATCCGCACTGATTCGGAAGATGACGAACAAATATCGGTCGAAGCAGAAAGAATATAAGAAACTTATTCGTAAATCGAAGAACGATTCTCATAGGACCTTCTGCGAAGAGATCAAGTGCGACTAGCAAGTTGGTTAAAGTCCTGAAACGGGGAAAACCGACAAAGCTGGATGCACTCTGCCATCTTAGGAAGCGCATCCTTCTCAGTGAAGTTGTGACTCCTGAGGGGATCACCCTGGCTCCTACGAGAAGCATTCTCAACTTCATTATAGAGGTTGAGAGGCTACTCGGCTAATCGGCTAGCAGGCACAATAGATCTGCAAAGGTCGCAGTGCCATATTGCTAAGAGTAGCACTAGCCCCATGTGTAAAAAAAAAAAAAAAAAAAAAAAAAATGGTGGTCGATTCTCTGCTTGATGCTCTCAATGCCTCTGGAATCTATGCCCAGGCCTATGCGGATGACGTCGCCATTCTTTCTGTCGGCTCATGTTTAGCGACTGTCCGTCTCAAAGCACAGGCGGTGCTAAATGTGATCGATGATTGGTGTACCAGAAATGGGCTGTCAGTTAATCCTCTTAAGACCGATGTCGTTCTCTTTACGAGAAGGAGGAAAAATACTGACATGACTCAGCTGGTACTAAAAGGCACTTCCATCCAAGGAGGCTAAGTATCTAGGAGTCATCTTAGATAGTAAGCTTCTCTGGTCAAAGCATGTTGAGTCAAAAACCACCAAAGCGCTGTCAGCTTTTTGGCAATGCAAAGGAGCTTATGGCAAAACATCGGGTTTGTCGCCGGCAAGGGTCCTCTGGATCTACACGGCAATGATAAGACCTATAATCTCATATGCATCGGTTGTCTGGTGGAACAGACTAAAACGCAAACACGTCGTAGCCTCTTTCACCAAACTCCAAAGAACGATTTGTCTCAGCTGCACGGGGCTTTCCCCAGCACGCCAGGCGCTGCTCTAGATGTTATGATGAACCTTCCACCTCTTGATATATTTATCAGAGGATGTGCTCTGAAAGCCATGTCTCGTCTGAAGAGAAATGAATAACGGTGTTCTTGCGCAAGAATTGTCCTGCGACCACTGTCTCATGGACATGCCTTCTGACGCACTGACGCCCGTTATCCTATTGCATCTTAATTTCACAGTCGAGTTTCCATGGCGTCAGGATTGGCTATGGCTGGATACTGAACCTGGAAAGGATAGTCTTCGCATTTTCACGGATGGCCCCAGGTCTGGGCGGGGGTCCAGTGCTGAAGTCTTCTTTGAGCGCGAAAACATCTGACTGCACTTCTCGTTAGGAAAGTATGCGTCTGTCTTCCAATCAGAGATATACGCAATGCTAATGGCCATGCACTATGTTGTGAAGCACAGGTGGAAGGGGGAAGCATACGCGTCTGTAGTGACAGCCAAGCTAAACTAAAAGCTGTGTGTAACCCCTTAACTAGCTCCAAATTAGTGCTTGAACTCAAGTCCTTCTTGAACAGAGTCGGCAGCCTAAATTCATTAAGGCTTGTATGGGTTCCAGGCCACTCTGGGATCCCAGGAAATGAGATCTCTGATGAACTCGCTAGAATGGGTTCAGAGGAGAGCTTCTCAGGACCTGATCTCGCTCTAGGTCTACCTGCGTCCACGGTAAATTCCTACATTAACGATTGTGTATTTAATACGCACAACCGTAGATGGAGGGATTGTCCAGGTTGCAGGATGACTAAGCGCGTATGCCCTGATGTCTGCAAAAAATCCAAGCCAAGCACATCCACGTGCTTGGCATGAGTGAGACGCCTACCTGTGCTGCATGTGGCGAGGAGGAGGATGACACTGCAGAACATTTCCTCTGTGATTGTCCCGCCTTTGCTCACGCACGGTGGCGCACCTTTGGAGCCGACGTGGTGTGTGCCGAATCCCTTAGCTCTACATCACTGAAGCTCCTTCAAATTTTTCTCCGGAAAACGGAGAAAATACAGTAATGCAAGGTGTCTGTCTGGAGTACAACGGACCAGTGTTTGCCCCTGAGTGCTCCAGCGGATAGCAGAAGCCTTCAACAAAAAAAAAAAAAAAAAATCCTGCTTCACCCTCCAATTGCTTACCTTGCAGTAATGTTAGTAAGTCGAGTACCTCCTCCTTACCGCTAAGTGTTTCCATGCTTGGAAAGGTGAATGTGGGGGTGTACCTGAATTGACAATGGAAGTGCCTCTGAACCAGCTGTTAGTACCATGTCAGTATTTTTCCTCCTTGTCGTAAAGAGAACGACATCGGTCTTAAGAGGATTGACTGACAACCCATTTCTAGTACACCAATCATCGATCACATTTAGCGCCGCCTGTGCTTTGAGGCGGTCAGTCGCTAAACATGAGTCGACAGAAAGAACAGCAACATCATCCGCATAGGCCTGGGCATAGATTCCAGAGGCATTGAGAGCATCAAGCAGAGAATCGACTACCATGCACCATAACAGCGCAGACAGGACGCCACCTTGTGGTCAGCCCCTGTTTACGCCGGATTTGACATACTAGTCGAGGCCTGCATCAGTAGTTAATGTCCTGTGCATGAGCATTGCTTTGATCCATTGGACCAGCGGGCCATATAAACAACATAGACTCTAAAGTAGGAACATTAAAGAATGCTCTAGATACAGCTTTCCAAAATGTAAGAAAACCCTTTCACCCTGGTGGAATGAGGATTTATCAAAAATCAGAAATATGACATCTTGAACATCTACTATAGGCATAAGTTCTGGAAGCCATACCATGACTTTCTTGAAATTTACAAAAAAGTCATCAGAGAGGTCAAATCCCAATCCTGGACAGAAGACTGAGAAAGATTCTGTCCAGTGGACAGAGAGGACGGAACGTGGACCAACTCAGTTATGGAATCTCTGGAACTCCTGACTCACACCCACGTCAATGGGTGCAGTGACCCTTGTGGTTCCTCGGTCCCGACACGTGTCATAATGAAGAGTTCTGGGAATAAATTAACGCAATTATCATCGCAGGAAAGCTCTCCTGGGTTATAGGCTGTTTCTCTCTTTAGTAGTCGCCGGGTCATGACGGCATAATTTCCGTCATGCTACAGAAAAATCGGAAGCGTGTCATTCCCTCTTATGGCGATTTCCCTAAGCTGCTTGCTCCTGAGGTACGTTCGTGTAGTCTTCGTTCCAAAAGTTGGAAAAAGAGGCCAGAAATCAACCAAGGATTTCTGTTCCATCAGGCTATTATCCTTTCTCCCAAAAACGCTAGAGTGTGTGCTCGATTTGCACATTCACAAGCTTTTAAAGCCAAACCCACTTTCAAACTCTCAACATGCCTCTCTGAAGGGTAAATCCACAGAGATGGCGGCGTTGCACGAGGTCGTGCCATCCACTTTAACCATTACACCCTGCCGACTTTTAAAAATATCAAATCAAACATCAAATCTATTGAAAAATCCTTAATGGCCATTGGAGCAGAAGCTTTCATCCGTATGTGGATAATAATCTCGATGTCTGAAACTAGACTCATACAATCACAATTAGGCAAAAACCTTCTTACGAAATCTGTCGGTAGTGGTACTCCCCAAAGTGGAGTTATCTCACCTCTTTTATGGCTCTTAGTCATCAACGATATCCTAGTTGAACTGGACAGCAAAGCAATAAAAGTGGTAACGTATGGGGACGACTTAGTAATTTTAGTATCGGGGATGTTCCCTTCTGTGGTTAGTGAAATCACAGCGAGGTTTAGCCAGAGTTTACGCTTGGGCTACATGCTGTGGCTTAAGTATAAACCCAATGAAAACTGAGCCTCTGCTTTTTACGACCAATATCAAATTACCATATTTTAAACTTCCACGGCTAAAGAACTTGACCATATCTCTTTCCTTGAGCGCTAGATTCAGTATAAAAAAGAAAGAAGGGTAAAGAAAGTTATTGTGGCTTTCTACGTCTGCAGCAAAACTTTCGGTAAAATGTGGTACCCTGTGCTTGTACACAGCCGTTGTCCGTCCTATCCTAACTTATGGCCAACCAGCCCAATGCTTAAAGTGTCGAGAAACTTAATAAGATCCAAAGATACGCCATGAAGAACATGGCCCTCCGAAGCACTTAATAACTTACTGTATCTCCTCCCCTTGAACCTTTACATCAAATACACGACGGCGGTGTGCGGCCCCATTAAACTTAAGGAAATGGGCTTCTGGGCACCTAGACCGTATGGCCACGGCAGAGCTCTGTCACTTCTATCAACAAATTTGGTCCGCTTCCTATGGCCTACACCACACTTTCCCTCGACTTCAACAGTGTAATGCACTCTCACTTTCCTTCCAGACAAGTATGGAAAGCGTGCAACCCAGTCGCGAAATTCCAACCTTTGATTTTCACTGATGGCTCCAAGCTGAAGCACGGCGTAGGATCGCGAATATTCTCGAAAATATCGAAAACAATCTCATTCCATTTCCCCGATCTCTCGGCCATCTTTCAGACTGAAATGCTAGTGATCCGGGAAGCGTGCAAAATACTCAGCGGCTATTAAAGCTCTTTCGCCTATTACCACCTTTTCTAAACTTATGGATCAATGGAAAAAAGAAATTAAACGAGCTGGCGGCTGGACTGATATCACGCTCCTTTAGGTTTCAGGACACAGCAACATAGAGGGGAGAATGAGAGGTTCGATGAGCTAGCCAAGCTCGGGGCCACCACGAACTCCCCTACTGGAACTGTGGGCGATTCGATGAACCTTCTCAAAGGCAACGTCGTAAGTGGGCAAAATCAACTAGATACAGGACATCAAGAAAAACTTTGCGCTCCAAAAAAGACCTAATCAGTAGACACCACTCCAACATAGCAATCGTGGCTGTCAGTACGGGCCATTAGCTTATAGGAACTTATGTTTAGACCGTTTGCCGTAGTTGTCACAACACCCACGCAGGGGAAACCCTGCAATACTTTTCCGCGAATACCCAGCACTGGTAAGTCGCAGGTCCTGCGCTATTGGCAAATATTTCCTCGACGACCATAACCACTTTCCTTAAATTCACGGGCTGGATTTAAATTAACGTCTCTCCTCACATCCCTAAGGTTTCACGAGTTTTGTGGTAGCGAAACGGCAACTGAGCCCTAATTGTACCCTCACGCATGTAGTGGGGTACCCACCTCAACCTACCTGCTTACCTGCTCAATTATAAAACTGCAAGTCATTCAAATGTTTGTTTTTTTTTGTTCTAGATTTGGTCCATGGGCAAGTAAAGAAAACAATTCTCTGTAGTTTTATAGCGTCTAAGGTTACAATACCAAAGAGAGGATGAGCTTACATAGCCCGTTGTTTTCATTCAACTGTGCGGCGATCTACTACACGTAACACCTCCCTACTAATCAGCGCGCGGTGGATAATAAGAATAATCGTACTGGACTCAATTACGTCCGAAAATTGAAAGACCAGCGAATAGAGTTGGAATGCAACGAGTTCTTGCACATCATACAAATTTCCATGAGCATGTGCTGTCAGAGAATCAGAGAATTGCTCATGAATTGATTAAATTGTTCAAAACTACGCTGGATCGGATGCTATCCAATAGCCACAATATTGTCCTCAGGGCTGACGAAATCCCTGCAGGTGAGTACACAGTAAGGTTCTATTTGCCGACAATCCACTAAGTGACTGTTGTTACTGTTAGCTAGACGCACTAGGCTTACGATGCGCTACAATATCTATTTATCTTTTGGCAGGGCGGGCGCTTGCCACTTCAACATCGAAATGGTTAATCGGTGATCCATTCGGACCAGAAGGCCTTCAGGGTTCGTCTCAAGCAATGGTGGAGATCTGGTTGGACCTCCAGACGTTGCCATCTTTGCACAAGGTGCTGCCGAGGTAGCAGAATTTGTTTACATCCTCGATTGATTTCTTGTCTAGCAGGAGAGGTGCCTCGCATCTTGAGCCGATTCTCATAAGCTTTGTGTTGGCGACGTTGATTTTCAGTCCAGCTTTTCTGGCGTTGAGGTGCAGCGCGTGTAGTTTCCCTGGACATTGCCTAAGGTGTTGGACAGCAGACAGATATCGGCGTAGTCAAGATCGTGCATTTCTCTGTCAGGGACCATTGAATGCCTTTGGTAGCGGTGTTGTAGATGCGGTTAAGGACAAGGTCAAAGACAGCGTTGAACAGCAGGGATGATAATATACACCCTTGCCTTACTTGTCTGGTGTTAGTGAAGAAGGTGGGGTCTTTGTGAGGTAGAGCTCCTGTATGAGTTCGATGATGGATAGCGGTATTCCAATGTTCTTCAGGCCGTTCCAGACGGCTTCTCCTCGGATCATGTCAAGGGTTCTCTCGAAGTCCGCGAATTGTATTGAAGTGAGCGGTTGTGCCGAAAACTGACTTGGTCGCGGCACAGATGATCTTCGACAGTTCAAGAAATCCGGTGCAGGATCAGTGACGCGACTAGCTTCGGATAGCATTCAGGAGAGAGACCAGTTTCTGCACTCGCTCACGTTTTCTTTTTTGGGGATGGTCACAATGACACCTTTCCAGTTGTCAGAGATTCGGCGTTCAGTCCATGCTGCGCGGATGATTAGGTACAGAATCGGCGCCATGCGTATTGCTGTTACCTTGAACAGTTCCACCGGTGCGTCATCCAGGCCGGGATGACGGGATTCGCTCTTGAGTTGGCGAATTACAAACTCAAACAAACAAAACGGGATTCAGAGAAGAATTCCTTACAGCGGTTCAGTTGTTGTTCTGAAGCCAAGGGGGTCCCATTTTTGTCCTTCAGAAGTGGCGCGGGTATTGGTTTATTGCCACACAGTGGCAGCACAGATGCCTCTCAAGATAACACAATGCCACTTCCGTTTCGTTGGCAATGTCCCAGTGGAATTTCCTTCTGTCTCTCTCGACCTAGTTTCTGATTGCTCTATCTGATGATTGCCATGTATGTTTGTGAATGTCCTTGTGAGGGAATCTGGTTCGTCGTTAGACTTAATTGCAATGCTATTAACAGCCCTCTGTATGTCCAATTTCACTCTCGGGGCTACATTCCTCAAAGCTGGAGGTAGCCTACTCCTCGAATGAGTGTGCTGGGTAAAAATCCCCCATTGCACCCAGAGCGATGTGTCTATCGTAAAGAACGACCTAGCAAAAGTGCATTTCAACGACTTGTGAGTCATAATGAAGCTAGCTTAAACTCAAGATTGTTCTCTATGCTTTTCTTGACATCGAGTGAACGTTTAATAATTACGGCTCATAGGAATGTTAGGGTTAGAGAAAGACCATGTTATTACAACAACATCTGGTGAGTTCTAAGTGACAGAATAACCAGCAAAAGGTGGTCGCACTAGTGCTTGTGCCCCTATCAAGTCTTTATTGTGACGATCCCGAGATACGTTGATACAATTTGTCAAAAAGAAAAACGAAAATTGAAACGTTAACTCGTTTGCTCGACAATGATACTGATTGAAGCAAGGCACAAATTAACATCTAATTTAATCTACATTTGATATCTGTATTTTTTATCTCTTTTTTGTTTTCCTTTCAGGACGAACATAAAATAGAAGCGAATAAATTGGGTAACAAACAAAAGATACAAGAACTAGCAGACAAATATTTATAAGAAATGACATCACCGATAAGGAGAAATTCAACATCACCAGGACATGTTCTTCATCCATTCCGTTGTATCTCAAAGTAAATTGAATTGGACTAATGTACATTATATGTAAGGAAATATATACGTATACATAAGAAATATTAATGTGACAAGAAATGTTGTTTCTTTTTCGTCCTGATAATGAGAGATTGCGTTCTTCAGTTAATGATTTTATCTTTCTACCTTGACTTGGTCCAGCGTTTTTCTAACATCAGCTCCTTCCCGGAAGAAGGTCTTTCTTTGTTTTTTTTATATGATAGGCGCGCTCAAGGTTTACTTACTACTTATGTGGCGCTACAGTTCGGTGTGAACCTGGGCCTCATCCAACAAGTCTTTCCAGCTGACACGATCTTTTGCCAGCTGTTACCAGTGTCGTACGCCTAGTTGGCTAAAGTCCCTTTCCAACTGTGTGCGCCACCTTCGATGCGGCAGTCCTCTGCAACGTTGTCCTTTTGGGTTGGAGTCGTGAACTTCGGGTCGGAGCTGTGCTATCCATTCGCTCTACATTACCTAGCCATCTTAGACGTTGGATCTGTAAACGTCGTGCTAGCCCGATGTCGCTGTTGAATCATCTCCACTCTCCGTCAACACAAACGAGAGCGAAGATTGTCCGCAGAATTTTGCTCTCGAAACGACCAAGGGCCTCTTCATCCATTTCTGAGAAGGTCCAAGCATCTGCGCCGTAGAGGAGGACCGGGATGATTAAGATTTTATGAAGGGTCACCTAAGTTTTTCGAGAGAGGGCTCTACTACTTAGTTGCCTCTTGAGCCCAAAGAAACAGCGGTTGGTAAGAGTTATTCTGCGCTGGTGTCGTTGCCGCTTGTTACCAGTGCGCCAAGGTAGACGAAATTCTTGACTATATCAAAGCTATAGCTGCCAATAGTGACGTTCTGGCCAAGACGTCGGTGTTGTGCGTCGTTCTTTGACAACAGCATACACGTACTTATTTAGTTTTGCCCTCGTTTACCTTCAGACCCACTCTAGCCGCTTCTGCTTCAATGCTCACAAAATCTTCATTGACATCTCGCTGCGTTCTCCCAATCAAGTCAATGTCATCAGCGAATGCGAGCAATTGTGCAGACTTGAAGTAGATCGTTCCTCTTGTATTGGCCAGTGAATCCGGTACGATCTCTTCAAGGACGATGTTGAACAAATCACATGACAGTGCTTCGCCCTGTCTGAATCCTTTTTTAAGATCGAAGGTATCGGTTAATTCTTTACCGATCTTAATGGAGCAGCAAGAATTCTCTATTGTCATCCTACACAATCTGACGAGTTTGTCGGGGATGTCAAAACATAACATGGCTCTATATAGCTCGTCCCTATCGACTACATATGCGGCCTTAAAGTCAACGAATAGGTGGTGTGTGTCGACCTGAAATTCATGGGTCTTCTCCAAGATCTGCCGCAGTGTGAATATTTGGTCTATAGTGGTTTTTCCTGGCCTGAAGCCACAATGATAGCAACCTATTAAATTGTCCATGAATGGTTTCAGGCGCTCACACAGCACGGCAGAAAAGATCTTATACGCGATGTTAAGGAGATTTATTTCCCTATAGTTGGCGCAGTTAAAGGGGTTTTGATTGTCATATTCGGCAAGAAACTTAACTTCTCTATGCACATTGATTACATTGTGTCTAAAGCGAGTTGGTGAACACCTTATCGATAGTTTTGATGTCCATAAGGGATTTAGGCAAGGCGATGTGCTGTCGTGTGATTTTTTCAACATCATATTGGAAATGATTGTGCAAAAATCACTGGCCAATACAAGAGGCACAATCTATTTCAAATCCTCGCAACTCCTTGCATACGCCGACGATGTTGACATAATAGGTAGATCACAGCGAGATGACAAGGAGGCGTTTGCGAGTATTCAGACGGAGGCGGCGAAAATTGGTTTGGCGGTAAACGAGGGCAAAACTAAATATATGCAGTCATCAAAAAAGGACGCTCACCACCGACATCTCGGCCAGAACGTTTGTATAGGCAGATATAAGTTCGAGGTAGTTAAGGACTTCGTCTACCTTGGCTCCGCAGTGACCTGGAACAACGACATCAGTTCCGAAATCAAACCCAGAATCACTCTTGCCAATCGCTGTTTCTTTGGGCTCAGGAGGCAACTGAGTAATAGAGCCCTCTCCCGAACGATAAAGTTGACTCTATATATGACCCTTATCATCCCGGTCCTTTTGTACCGCGCAGAAGCATGGACACTATCAAAAGTGGATGAGGAGGTCCTTGGTCGGTTCGAGAGAAAGATTTTGTTCGTGATTTTCGGGCCTATAAAAGCAGACGGGGGATGGAGGAAAAGATTCAACCGCGAACTTTACGGGTTGTACAGCGACATAAGTCTAGTCAGGCGTCTACGAATTCAGCGCCTAAGATGGCTAGACCATGTAGAGCGAATGGACACCACAGCTCCAGCCCGAGGAGTCTTTGAATCCAACCCCGAGAGACGAAGAAACAGAGGACGGCCGCACTTAAGATAGCGCACACAGGTGGAAGGGGACCTCAGCCAACTGGGGGTGCGGCAATGGAAAAGGGGGAATGTTGGTTGAGGCCCAGGTTCACCCCGAACTGTAGCGCCCGTTAGTAAGAAGAAGAGAAACTCGAACTCTATGTTGGGCTTCTTATCTCGCAACACAAAACACTTTCAAGATCCTTGTGCACTGAAGACCCTGTATATCACTCTAGTCCGGTTAGTGTTGGAATGCTGTTGTGTTGTGTGGAACGCCTTCTATTTAAATAGATCTAACCGAATCGAAAAGATCCAAAAAATATTCTTGAAGTTTGCATTGCGCAAGATATCTTGGAATCCAGTTATCCCTCCTTATCATGTCAGATGTGCATAGATAAGTCTTAAGGAGCTAAGCAAGCGGAAAATGTATACTATTCCGCAATGCTCGCTAGGGACGTAATCGTTGGACTTATTAGTTGTCCCGCCCTACTTTCTTCTATTAAAATGTATGCACCTTCGCGCGACGTGCGACCCAAACAACATGATTCCTTTTACATCTCTTGACATAGCTCTAATTATGCTCGATTCAATCCAATCAATACCGCTGTCATAATTATAATTTATATGATGATGTAATTGATTTTAATCAAAGTCGAAATGTATGCGAAACGGCTTTATTGAGTGCTATTACGTAATTTTGAATACTTTTAACTATATTGTTGCTTTGTACGAATATTATACTTTATTTACCAAACTCTTATGTGGGTTTACTTTTATCTACGGCAGTTGTGTACACTCGATAGATAGACAAAAAAACAAAATTCTTGAAAGAAAGCTTACCTTGCCACCAGCTAGTTAATTCTGCCACCAGACATCCAAACTTGCCAAGAGCCAGCCAATCTGGCCACCAGACTGGAAACCTTGCCACCAGCAAACCATCCTGTCCACCAGTTAGCCAACCTGGATACCAGCCAGCCAACCTGGCCACCAGCCAGCCAAAGTGGCAACCAGGTAGCCAATCTAACTACCGACCAACCAACCTTGCCACTAGCTATTTAGCCTTCCCACCAGCTATCCAAATTCGCCACCAGCCCGTCAACTTGGCCACCAGCCAACCAATCTGGCCAACAGCAAGCCAATCTGGCCACAAGCCAGCCAACCTGACCACTAGCCAGCTAACCTGACCACAAACTAGTTAACCAGGCCACCAGACAACCAGCCTGCCCATCAGCCACCCCAGATTGCCACAGCACCAGCCAGCCACCCTGACCACCGCCCAGCCAACCCGGCTCCCAGCAAACCAACGTGGGACTAAAACCCACCGCAATATTCGCAATATGCCAAATTCTAGATAAGACTCATGAGAAGCAAATTGACATTTTCGCTTTCGACAGCATGACAAGAAGTTGTTTATACACCACTATGCTTGAGTTTGACATTCCTGCTGTGCAAGAATAGGAAAGGAACTCTCCGAGCCATTCAACACCAAAAGAGGTTTTAGACGTGGCGACTTCGTGCGACTTCTTTAACCTAATGCTGAAGAAGATAAAATGCGCTGCAGACCTCAATCGCAATGGCATGATTTTCTATCAAAGTATCCAGTTGCTGGCCTAAGCCGATGATATCGACATAGCTGGCACAAACAACCGAGCCATGCTGCAGCCTTTTCCTGTTTGGAACGAGAAGCAAAGCGAATGGGTCTGCTTGTAAATGAGGACAAGACGAAGTACCTCCTGTCATCGAACAAAGAATCCGAACGACTTGAGACCCATGTCACTGTTGACAGTTACACCTTCGAGGTAATGAAAAACTTCGTCTATTTGAGCACCAGCATTAAAAACAAAAGTGGAATCGGAGATCTTGCGCAGAATATTTTCCAAACATGCGATCGGATGTTTTCGCGCTCAAAGAAGACCCCAGCCCAGACCTGAAGCCATCCGTTCAGGTTTGTTGAAGTCACATTAACATTGTATTCTCGTCCAACAGCACATCCCTGTACACGTACAATATAGACTTTTGAATTGCCGAAATAAAACACTTTTCTGTTGACTGTCAAACGAATAAGGTTCAATATCCAGCAAGAGCCAGTCCTGACGCCATGGAAACCCGACTGAGAAATTACAGCGCAGTAAGATAATGGGTGTCAATGCGTCAGAAGACATTTCCATAAGACAGGGATCGCAGGACATTTCTTGCGCAAGCACACTGTTATTCCTGTGCGAGTTGTACCAAAAGCCATTTCTCTTCAGACATGGCTTTAAGAGCACACCATTAAATGGATGGACGGTGGACGGTTCATCATAGCATCTTGAGCAGCGCCCAGCCTGCTGGGAAAGCCCCTGTACAGCTGAGGTAAACCGTTCTTTGGAGTTTGAGTTAAGGGGCTACGACGTGTTTGCGTGTTAGACTGTTCCATCAGACAACTGATGCATATGAGATTATAGGTTCTATCATTGCCAATGTAGATCCAGATGACCTTTGCCAGCGATGAGCCCCATGTTTTGCCAAAACTCCCTTGCATTGCCAGAAAGCTGACAGCGCTTTGGTGGTTTTTGCCTGAACATGCTTTGACCAAAGAAGCTTGCTACCTAAGCTTCTTTGGATGCCGGTATGGGAGTGCCTTTTAGTACCATCTGAAGCATGTCAGTGCTTTTCCTCCTTCTCGTGAAGAGAACGACAACGGTCTTAAGAGGATTAACCGGCGACCCATTTCATGTACACCAATCATCGATCACACTTAGCGCCGCCTGTGCTTTGAGACGGACAGTCGCTAGGCATGAGCCAACAGAATAAAAGGCGACATTATCAGCGGTCAATGTCCACAAGACCAGTGCCATGCCGTCTGGCAGCTTTACACATGCTGTCGAAAGTTGCATTATCAAAAGCTCCCTCAATGTCAACGAAATTTTTCCAACTACGATTTGAAGCGCAGTCTCGCAGGATTTTCCGTGCTGATAAGCATGTTGAAGCTCCGAAAGTGGATGCATTCGAAGAGCAACTTTGCGCACGTACGTCTCTACCAGTCTGTCCCTGCTTTCCAGTAGATTTTAGACTAATTGGTCTAAAACTCTTGGCAAGTGAGTAATCTTCTTTTCCTATTTTGGGAATAAAGACTACTTTCACCGTGCGCCAAGGAATAGATATGTAGGCTATTGCGAGAATAGCAGTGAAAATTATTTGCAAGTAGCTGCCTTATACCTTTTTGCAGCATAACAGGATATATCCCGTCGGTGCCTGGCGATTTAAAGCCATCGAAGGATGCCACAGCAAATTTAATGGCTTCAGTCGTTACCACGCCCGACGCAACATACGAGTAACAGGTTAAGAACCGCGTTCTGTATCAAATGTGTCATCCTAAGTTTAGGTAGGGCCTGAGTGGTTTTCTCCAGCTCCTCTCTAAACCGTACACAGTCCATCTTTCTCAGATTACATCTGGGTTGCAAGGAAGAGATTCCACAACTTAATCGGAATTCGATAAATCTATGGTCCGACAGTGTAGCATCAGGCTAGACTCTAGTTAGTGATGTCCTTCCCATATATATCTGTTGTATAGGGTCAGGTCAATCACTTTCTATCGTCTCGCCATAACAAAGGTTGGTTGGGGACCAACATTGTTGATGGTAAGGTCAGTCGAAAGAGTGAAGTTTAAAAGTCGGTCCCCTCTTGTATTGCATTTGCTGCTGCGCCAAGCAGTGTTGCATCGCAACACAAGATGAGACCAATCTTTCTGGCTTCACAGTACTCTACGAGAAACTGCCTTTGGTGGTGGAGGCAATACCGAATCGTAGGGAAAGTAGGCAGACGCAACGCTTTTGTAGCTTACTGAAGCGGCCACAAGACTTTGTTCACAAACATGTCCAAGATTGGTTGCCGATAGTGAGTTCGATATGATGAGGCAGATCCTAGGCCTTTCGGATCGCTCGTCATAAAGAACCGCTACATCACGTATACCACCGAGGCCACACATCCGTTTACTACACATCCCAAGGTTCTTGAATGTATACAACTTGATGATTCGAACTACTGCACGCAATTCTAGCAAGCGGTAGCAGCCTTGCAATGCTTAAATTAATCTGAGTAAAAATCAGAGATTCACTGCAGGGCACATCCCATCCTTGGACTACTTGACATTAAAAGGGAATAAGATCCTACCAAAGCCGTAGGTAGGTACGATTCACGTATACTACTCTGAATACTTGTAAATAATTTGAAGCATGGGTAGTCGTGAAAAAGCATCGTTGACTACGTGGGTGGTTATCTGATAGTTCAAAAAACGGTCATAAAGTAATCATTCCTAAGCTGATGACATGGTAAAAATATGCCTGAAAGTCGATAGTTTACAGTCACGAACAAACTTTCTTATCTATCTATATATTACAGTATCAATGTCCAGATACGACAGCCCACATTTCTGATGCTATCGACGTTCACATCGTTGTCGATTTTTGCATTACAACCTGAATACACAAAAGTCCCCTGTCACCATCAACATCCCTGAACGAATGTTTTAAATAAAGCAATTTGTCTACGTTGGTCCTTCGATCTCATTAGTATTCGATTCACACCCGCGTCTCGCATTCCTTCGTGGAAACCAAACACTCAACAAAAACAAAGGCTGAGAAGGCTGCTCCACTCACCAACTAAGCATGTAGATTAAGCTCTTTGCATTCCCACGCACGCACGCCAACTTGCTTCTGTAATTCACAAAGAATGAGAGAAAGCGGAAAATGAAATAATGGAACGCTCGACAGATGTCGCCCCTGTGGCAGGAGCAAATCTCAAGAATTGTCGCATGTAATCCATTATGTGACCCATTGAACAAGATGGACCTTATGAGGCTTAATAGGTCAGAGGAATAGGACCAATTGCTTCGAATCTGTATCCCCCGTCAGTGTTGCTCTAAAGAAATGCAAAAAGGACATTTGCAATCAAACCAATTGACATTGTCGACACCTTCCATGATAGGGACACTTTAACATCGGAAACCTCTCTTACCGGGGTTCGCATAAGGGGCAAAAAGTAAAGGCAAAAGGTAGAGGGCAAAAAGACTTCGTTACGCACGACATGTCGCTTGCGATGGCTATGAAGTATCAGTGAAGGTGGCGTGGCGGCATTTGACTATGAATGCGAATGGCAGAATGGCGAATGTTCTCATGTTTGTTGTTTTGTAGCCCGGTCCTTGTGAGTACAATTTCAAAGGATTCAACTGGGGTGTTCCAATTGCGGCGATGTAAAATCATTTCTGTGTCCTGACTATTCTTCCTGAATCTCAAATTTGCTTTTGCTCCTTGGCTTGTTTCATCGTCACCATAAATCGTTATACGAGTATACCCAGTTTTAATGCTTTGAATGGCATGTCCTTTTTGACAGGTGTTGTTTTGTTATTCTGGCTTTCCGCGCTGCGGGGGGTAGAGTGTGCTGGATTCGTGTCCCTCGGCGCTCCAGTGGATAACTTTGTGACACATTTTTCCATTTTTTTTTTGTTCGCATTAAACTGAATGTGATGGGAATGAAAGGACTAATAAAAGACTGGTAAATTGAAGACGGCACTGATGGCGAGTAAAAAGTTTTTTCCCCGTCTGTATCCTTGGTGTCGTACAAAGAATGTGCTGAGCTGGATGTTGTGCTTTACAGGTGCAGCGGAGAGGACCATCAAATTGAATGCCGGATTGTCGTGTACGAACACGGTGGCGCCTTTTCAATTTGACGAAGTGTAAGTTAAGTGTCAACGTGTTTGTGAATTCAGAATTGTTTCGAATGGATACGGAAATATCGAGGTGATTTGCTCCTTTTTTCTTAAGGACCAGTACTGCGTTTTGGGCTGTAAAATTGTGATTGGGTGCGGCGGCCATAAGTTCATTTTATTGAAGTGGTTTATAAGGACCATCCTAGATCCCTTTGATGCGTGAGCGGGAAAAAGTCGAGGGTTTTAACGTTTCGCTATGCATTTTAGTTGCTCGAGTGCCTTAAGGAGTGCAGACTTTATACGAATGCTTTCTAGTCCCATAAAAATGGTCGAGGGCATGCACCACTCGCTTTTGACACAAGAGCAACTTGCATTTATGAGTACTTTCCGGTCGTTTTTTTTTTGGCGAAATAAGCAATGGAGCCAACGTACAACGTACCTTTATTACTCAACTCTTGAGTAGAGACCAAACAACTCAAGTGTGACAAGTTAGCTTAAGAAACCATATGGGAAGAGAGTTCAAGAGAATTTATTTCGCATGAAATGCCAAAAAGTCGTTTTAACGAAATGGTCACTTATCCAAATCATAAAAATACTACCACGAACTGCACACCTCAGGTGAGTGGCCAACACCTGAATTGGACAATATACTTAGGTTCGTTCCAGGTTTGTGCTACCGTTACTACCGTTAGCAAGAGTTGATTTTGAAAATTGGTTCATTTGCGAGGAAAATGTGTGTGATTTTACTGCTCGAGTTCCATGCTGAGAGCACTTCGCGGGAGTAAGTCACATCACATCCATCCCTAAACATAATCTCATGAGCGGTGATTTTGTGCGGGATGAGTGCACCACTTTAGTGCGAAACTCTTATCGACATCAGACATTCAAGCATTCTGGACATGAAAATACATATTACGAACACAGCAATGTCAAACTAGACCACCAACATATGACGATTCTCAACCTTACAAATACAACATTGATGTATTATCGCCTCTTGTCCCGTCCGACCACTGCGTAATATAAGCCAAATTCCCTTACAAGGAAGCCGATTGGTGCGGCGCTAACAGCTTCTATCGGACGACGTAAGCACCGCCGCTGATATTATTAAAAGCACCAAGGCTGAGGTTAACAAGTGGGCTAACATAAGTTATAAAGTGACTATTAGATCAAGGGAAGAGAGGTTTCGGTCCTATTGGGCAAATTGTTTTGCTGAAAACAGGAGAAATATATATGAGTCAGAAATGGCTGCAATACCCACATTAGAAGGGTAAAATTTCAATCCGAATGTCCTAAAAGTAACAAAAGTTTCTGGTCAATATCAAAAACATTAACAACTTATCCACAACGATATTCCAGCTGTCACTCCTTTAGACAAAGCTAAGCTTCTTGCTGCCCACTTTGTAGCTCCCAGCTTGTACTTTGTTTCCACCTGTGCTAGAGCGCGACAAGTCCACTATGGGATATAAGTAAATATTTCCATGCTGGTACAGTTGCAAGGGTTCTCAAAGATCTCGTCGTACAGAAATCCACTGGTCGAGATGGCGTTTCCCCAATAGTTCTGAAAAGGTGTCCTTCTACGTTGGCAAAACCGCTTCGTATTTCCCCAATAGTTCTGAAAAGGTGTCCTTCTACGTTGGCAAAACCGCTTCGTAATATTTCTTACCTTTCCTACTCTACCGTTATGATTAAGAGTCAGTTATTGAAATATCTTGATTTATTTTTTACAAAGGTGAAACGGACCTACAGTTTATTGCCGATTCCGAACGGCGAAATTCGAGAAGCTTTTCTTGGCAATTTTACTACAGGGGTTTTGTCAATACCCCGCTGAGGACAAGCACCGTGAAAAACGCGTTCCATGACTGTTGTCAGGATTCGATCCTATGTCATCGGCGTCAGAGGCCAACACACTACCCGCTGAGCCACGGCGCTCTCGGGAAAACTAAAATGACCCTCTATAAAACCGTAATCACCCCGGTCCTCTTCTACGGCGCAGAGCCATGGACCCTATCAAAAATGGATGAAGAGGTCGAAGCAATATTCTGCGTACAACCTTCGGTCCCATTTGTGTTGACGGAGGATGGAATAGAAGATTCAACCAAAAACTGCGCGGGCTGTACAAAGAGTCCTCGACCTTAACCAACTGGGCGTGCGACACTGAAAACAGCTAGCAAAAGTTGGTGCTAACTGGAAAGAGTTGTTGGTTGAGGCCCAGGTTCACCGCGAGCTACACATAACCCACCTAAGTAGGTAATAAGTCACTTTGTGAAAGTCACTATATAAAGCACTTGGAACAAAAAACAAAAAAAAAAAAACAACAACACGCTTTTCCTCAACCATCAACGTGGAATGGGTTGTCTGAAATCACCAGACCTTAAAACTCTATTCAAAACCCACTGTATTCACTTATAACATCTTATTAGAACCAACATGTTTCCCTTAGTGTACAGTCCTATTTACTTATGTATTTGGATGACGCTGGGGTATCTGCGATATTGCGTATCTAGCAACGGACCCAAGTATAGACGGAAATGTTAACATTAAGCCCGGCGCTGTACGAGGTGTTCCGAGAATTCTGGGAATTGGTAAACAAGAAGCAAGCAAACCAAGTTTTTCGCAATATTCCCCTTTAACTCTACGCAGTCATTTCAACGTTGTCTCCACGATTCCAACCTCACTTGATAACACTTCGAAGCTAACTCGATATGGTTACAGCCTTTTTGATCTTCTTTACAGCACCATGATGAGTCCCGTTGTGGTGTGACTTCATCTTCGGGAATAAGAAAAAGTTGCAATGGGCATTTTCGGGGCTACAGGGCGGAAATGGCAACGAAGGCCAAAAACTCTTGGATAATAAACGAGAAATAGGCCGGCATACTACCGTGGTGCAAGATCCAGCCCTTCTAGGCGAGTTCGTGTCCTACATGGAAAACACATCTTCGCAGCCTCTTCAGAATGCCAATATATAACTGTCCAGTCACTTTCTGGTCGGCAGGAACATGAACAATGCTGCGGTATGAGAGATGACGGGAGCTTCTTCTAATGGACCGTCTTCTACTGATTCACCCATTCGAACACATCTGTTTTCGACATACACTCATCTCCGTACACTATCTGCGATTTTCGGAATATTCTCGAGCGTTTTTTACCAGATTTCACTAAAAATAAAATCACAACACGCTACTTGTATTGTGAGTCACTCATTTTTACGCCGCCACTAAGAAAGTTTAATTTTTGTCGAAAAATACACACAACACACGAACAAAATGTGCTGTCAACTTCAGCCTTGGATGAAAACTGAAAGAAAGGAGCCTGTCTTTTTAGGCAGACGTTGTCAAATGACGCAATGCTGTCAGTTCTCGAGTTATGACTTAATTCCCGGACGTTAATTGCCACGCCTGGTATGTCATCCAATCACCAGTGAATCTCTTGCTACGCACAACATGGGTGATTGAGAGAAGCTCGGCTTTGGTCCTTCATGGACTGTAACTCCAACATATGTATGAATGTATTTTAGTTTTCCCAGAGAGGGCTCTACTACTTAACTGCTTCTTGAGCCTCCTTGACTACATCAAAGTTATAGTTGCCAATAGTGCCGTTCTGGCCAAAATGTCGGTGTTGTGCTTCTTTCTTTGACGACAGCATATGTTTCTTTTTGCCCTCGTTTATCTTTATCTTCAATGCTCACAGAGGCTCCATTGACGTCTCTCTGCGTTCTCCCAATCACGTCAGTATCATCAGCGTAAGCGAGCAACTATGCAGACTTAAAGTAGATTGTGCCTCTTGTATTGGCCAGTGATTCTACACGATCTTTTTAAGCACGATGTTGAAAAAATCACATGACATTGCGTCGCCCTCTCTGAATCCCTTTTTGACATCGAAGGCCTCGGTTAACTCCTGGTGCATGTTCCCACCCAAATTATCTCCAGCTACTTTAAATAGCCGTCTCCGCCAGTAGCTTTATTGGACTTTAGTTTTGATATCGCCATCTTAACCTCGAGAGCACCGTGGCGCAGTGGATAGTGTGTTGGCCTCTGACGCCGATGACACGGGATCGAATCCCGACACAGGCATGTCATCGAACGTGTTTTTCACGGTGTTTCTCCTCAGCGGGGCTCTGACAAAACCCCCTGTAGTAAAATTGTCATGAAAAGCTTCTCGAAATTCGCCGTTCGGAACCGGCAATAAACTGTAGGTCCCTTTCACCTATGGGAAAAATGAAATCACACACAACATGGGTGATTGAGAGAAGATCGGCTCAGGTTCTTCATGGACTGTAACGCCAACATACATACATACATCTTAACCTCGTCTACGTCGGGTGGACGGAATTGCCTCTCATCTTCGGTGCGTTCTGCCTGACAGCGGTATCTTGACAATTTTCGCTATTATACAGCCCGCAGAAACAGTCATTCCATATTCTCAGCCTCGACTGTGATTCAATTACTAGGTGTCCGTGTTCACCCCAGCAGACTTCCGCTCTGACTTTCGAACGTCGTTTCCGCGATAACGTCCCTCCATCTCCTCGATCGCGCGCTTTATATTCTATTTCTTTTTCCTTCTGAAAAGCGCGTGGTCCTTCCTTCTTTTCCGCTTATAGAGCTCACGAGCAGCTCTCGTTCGTCGATGCAACGTGGCTATGTATGCGTTCTATTTTCCTGCATGTATCTACCTGCACTCGTCATCAAACCAAGGGTTTCTCCTAGGTGATGGCTGGAACCTTAATACATCAGAGGCAGTATCCCTGATAGCGCCTTGACATTGTCTCCATTGCTGTTCTATGATTTGTGCAGTTCGCATCGGCTTTTAAGAGAGCTTGAGGGAAACACGATCAGTGAATTTCCTGGCGGTCTCTTGCGATTGCAGCCTCTCGACTCCGCAGTATTTGCGATATCCGCATACCCTGGCTGCAACTAGGTAATGATCCGAACGTTGAGGGGCTACTTTACATCTTTTTTAATAAGATCTCCGTTAGTGGCAATAACCTATCCTGGGTCATATCATATTGACCTTGCTGCCAGTTATGGCAGCCTTTAGTGAAGGCACACTTCAATAGTGTGGTGTACTCTCACTTTCCTTCCAGAAAAAAATGGAATGGAATGAAAAATAGAAAAGTGCACCCCAATCGCGAAATTCCAACTTCTGATTTTAACTGATGGCTTCAAGCTTGAGCACGGTTTAGGATCTGTAACAAGTGGATATCTCAAATTTATTCCGTCTCTGATTGCTCTCAATCTGGCGAAATGTTAAAAGCGATCACTTCTCCTAGCGGCACTCTCTGGATAACTCTTACAACAACCGTTGAAAGGTAAACAATATGAAGCTATTGTCCTAGGCAAGAGGGCGCTACAGTACCCTGACCAGACTGCCGGTTGTGCGGCGGGCCAACAACCCGCAAAAGAGCAAAATGCCTCGCATACACGGACGGATACTCGAAGATGACATAGCATGAAAAAAGAACACGATTTGCGAGTATGCTCCTGGAATGTCAGAACTCTGTGCACTCCTGGAGCAGCTCATAAACTGGAAAGAATCCTCATGCAGTACAAGGCGGACATTATTACGATACAGCAAATACGCTGGATAAGAAACGTTATGATGAGGAAGAAAGATTGTGACATCGATTACAGCTGTCAGGAAAGATTGCACATGTTGGCGTGAGTATTTGTCGTGGGAAAGCGGTTAAGCCTATAAGTGATCGCCTGGCTGTGATCTGCATCGCATCAAAGGCATATTTTACAACATCAGCCTCATAGAGGACTCAAGAGAACTTCTATGATCTCGTGGACAATGCTTACGGAGCTTGTCAATACCCAAATCTCATTACATCTTTGGCGGAGTGATAGCAAAGCACAGCCTCCACGATACAATAACGGATAAAGGCTTCCGACTCACGAACTTTGCCATAGCTCGAAATGCGAAGATAAGTATAGCAACCTGGCGATCTCCGGATGGTTGAACCGCCAACCAAACCGACCATCATTGATGCAAGACACTCGTCAAATATCCTGGATGTGCGAACATTCAGGGGGGCCAACATCGACCCTGACCATGCCTACGTCGAAAAAATGTCAATAATATGTGGCTATATTGCGGCTCAGCCATTCAGGAAGTAGCCGGGACTACCTTAGGCTAACCACCCCCCGACAAGGAACCCGTGGTATGTTGGCGAGTGTGAGCAGAAAAACGCAGCAACCGACTAGGCGTACCAAAAGGCGCTGCAGCGGAAAACCAGGGCAGCGCGAGAAGAGTATTGAGCCAGAAGAAGGGAGGAGAAAAAACTGCTGCGACTAATAAAAATAAATTCCCACGGCCTCCCAGCTCAAGGATATCGAGGATTCTAGGGACAAACATAAAATACGGGCCTTTGATAAGAAAGCTCAAAGCCTTGCAAGAGGCTTGTAGCCAGGCTCTTTAAAATTTCGAGAGTAACGTGGACGTATTTAAGTAGCATTTACAGCAGCTGCTTAACGAGCATGACCAAGAGAGAGTGAAAGGGACTGAAGAAATCACAACTCCAGCCGCTGAAGTAGTTCCGCCACCCAGCATCGAAGAAATCGGCACTGCTCGCACTAATCGGCAGCTTCCGGTCCGGCAAATCGACTGTAGACCGAATGGCGTCAACAGGGAAGGCACTATCTTCTACAAGTTTGTCCAGCTGCTAGGATACGTGGATGATATAGGTACAATCGCGCGGTCTCCGCGTGACGTTGTAGAAGCTTTCACCGTGATTGAAGAAGAGGCGAAACGATTTGGTCTTAAAGTGAAAAAGGAGTACCTCTTGTCAAGCCAAAATCGATCCGCCGCTGACCACCTGGGAGAAAATATAACGACTGACAGCTATAATATAGAGGTGGTTAACAAGTTTGTCTACCTCGGGGTATATTCCACAAACGACACCATAATGGAGATCCGGCATAGAATCGCTTTTGACAACTGTTGCTACTTTGGTTTGTCCAAACAATTTGGGTGAGAACTCCTCACTCGGAGAACCAAAGTCATGCTATACAAAATGCTTATACTGCCAGTCTTGCTGTACGGACCCGAAAGCTGGACGAAAAGCAGGACGGCGGAGCTGATTTGGATGTGGGTATAGGCCGGAAGGGAAAGATCCGTCGACTTCATTGGTCCAGCCACTTCAAGCGCATGAACATCAACGCTCCAGCTAAGAGAGTTGATCGAAAGTAAACACCAGATCGATGGATCATAGCATTTAGTTAATATCATCATTTCAAAATTATATACCTTCTTTACTCCTTCAAGTTGTAGGTATGTATGTATGTTGGCATTACAATCCATAAAGGACCAAAGCCGAGCTTCTCTCAATCACCCATGTTGTGTGTGACTTTATTTTCCCATAGGGGAAAGGGACCTACAGTTTATTGCCGGTTCCGAACGGCGAAATTCGAGAAGCTTTTCTTGACAATTATACTACAGGGGGTTTTGTCAGTACCCCGCTGAGGAGAAACACCGTGAAAAGCAAGTACGATGACATGGTTGTTGTCGGGATTCGATCGCGTGTCATCGGCGTCAGAGGCCAACACACTACCCACTGCGCCACGGCGCTCTCTCCTCCTTCAAATTAGCTGCACTGAATAATTTATATACCCGACTCCAACTTATACAGAATCACCAAAGCCGCTCGGTTCATTGAATCCATCTTCGCCCCAGCCCAACCTACTCGAATTTAATACAATGTAATCCATAACCATTGTCCTAATTGCCATTCTCATTCACCGGTCAACACTACCGGATCACAATTCGCCTGACTTCCACTTGACTTCACAGTCATCCATACATTTGATTCATGTCTGTCTAATTTAATGGCTAATAAGCAAAGGTCCAGGACTTCATCTCCTTCCGTTCTGTTAATCATGCTTCCATTTTCGTGCGAGGACTCCTGCTCGCATCTCCCAACTTAATCGTCACTCGGACAATACAAATGACTTCTTCACCCACTACGAGTGGTCCAGTCAAGTGTACACGAGCCAGTAGTACGATGGTGTGATTCTAAGAAAGATTTATCCACTTGTGGGCTGAGGATGAGAGAAAGGATTTTCATTAGTGAGTCCTTTTCGGGGCGGACAGATAAAACGACAAAGTAGGAGATGAGAAGAAAAAACAATTGATTCGCCATCAACACATCATGGTTTAGTATTGCCACTTTAGATACTGCTCCTTCGAGTTCGTTGCGTCAGCATCGTCGAGAAGCCTTATCCTGACGTTAAGAAGAAATTGGAACAGTGACTCTATAGGTATTTCTTTAGTTACGTTCGCTCGTCGTCTAGCAAATTACTTCATCAATCAAATTGGAATTCTCGGTCGTAGGACAAAATGGTTTCCACTTCGACTTGCACTCGGGCATAAAGCGAACGATGAGATTTCCGTTGAACTTCCTTGTTCTTGTCGGTTACTTCTTGTCGTCCAATTCACATCCGCAAATGGTTATTTTTCTTTCAATTTCTTATTTTCTTATTCTCCATTTTATATGGCAGGAAGTTTGTCAACGTCCTCCAGTCTGTGATTGCAGCAATTGAAAATCAGTGTTATTCGACGTGAAGCTGGGTTTATGCGTTAAAGGACAATTGAAATGAATTTCTTCCAAAACGGAAGTACGACGGTAATTTTATTTGAAGGCAATTGATTGAAGAGGAAGCAAGTTTTACATAGAAGGGTTATAGACCTTGGAATGCACTAACAGTCCTTTGACGAAATTTGTTTACTTACTACCACTCGAAACAAAAAGGTACAAGAAGGAAGAAGAAGATATTTTAATTAAAAATTTCATGAACTGAACTGGAACAGTGGGCGTGCTTAGGTGAACTCTTTTATTGTCCCTCAACGTCCACCCAATACTTGGGCATGTAATTGGTAAGGAGTGTAATTGGAGAAATGAGACCTTCTATATAAAGTTTCATTAATTTTGAGCTTCCAAAAACAAAATTTTTGAGGTGTCCATTTGGTAAGAGAAAATTCTATTTCGTCCTTATTGTGTTTCTAGTTGTCGGAATTAATTTTCAGTTACTGATTTATTGGGGACTGATTGGGTTACTGATTTTACGGGGTGGCCGTGGTGCAGTGGTTAACATCATCGACCGCCGAGCGAAAGGTCTATGGTTCAAATTCGCTTCGTAGCCAAGAAAAAGTAGTTCCTATACGGACAAAAAAAGTATGCAACGCAGTTGTGAATGGAAATTGACCAAACGTACTGCTGCAGGCATAACACTCACAGTATATGGTCAACCCAAGTTCATCCTCTGCGTATGCAATACTAAAGTGCTCGAACGAATTACTACGGACTATAACCAACGCGGAATTTGGTCGGCTCTCGTCCTATCTAGGTCTAGGACAACCACCCCTGAGAGTAGTGAACGAACACCAACGACCCCCAACCACTGCACTCCGTTCAGGTTGTGTGTGTAAACACATCATAAGAGAATAAAAAAACTCTTGAACCTGCGCGAGTCTCTAAAAAAAAAAAAAAAAAAAAAAAGAAGGCCTTTGGTGAAGAGGCTTTGCCGAACAAAATGTTTACAAGTGGTATGAAGAGTTCCAAGAAGGCCGAGAACGGTTCGAAGGCGAGTAGGGTCCCGCATGACAATCAACTTCAATCGACGATGCTTGTGTCGAAGACTTGCAAACCGTCGATTAAGAGTAAGAGGTATTGCTGATGATGTTGGCATTTCAAAAGGATCAGTCAATACCAATCTCGATTGGTACCGGAAACACTGATTTTTTTTTTCAAAAACATCGTTTCGTTGAAATGTGTGATACAATGCTTTCTGAATATCAGGAAAGGTGAAACGCTTTATTATCTCCGCTGAACTTCCATCTCCTCTACCTCTTCCACTTGAACGCATTCTCATTAGTCCGCCTGTGAGGTTAGCCGGTTTGACCATAGGATGTACCGGCAGGCTTCCCGGTTTGGGATCACTTCGTCACTGAGGCCAATCAAGTGCTGGCGTTTTCGTAATTGTGTGCTCCAGTTGTTTTTTGGTCCGCCATTTGTGCGCGATTGTTTTGGAATGCTAACTGATATTTTATTTTTGACGGGCTTCGAAGGATCCCATGTTTCATGACATGTATCATGTCCTTTTGGACATGACAATACCAACTGAGCTGTACGTGCTTTATCTTGCTTGTGATGAATTCTTTTACGTGAACTCTGTCTAGAATCTTCGAACTTTTGATTCAATCAAGCTTTGTTACTCCTGCTGTCATGTGACGCATCTTCACTTCAGCTGCCATTTGATTCTAAAAGGTCGGCAAATTATTAAAAAGGTAATCAAGAAGTGTGTGACCTGTAAGAAGCTCTTTGGCGCACCAGCTTCTCAACCGTTTGCTCCGCTGCCAAAGGAGAGAATTACAATAACCAGAGCGTTCGACAACGTCGGCGTGGACTTTGCGGGTCCATTATTCTACGCTGCAGATTCCAACAGGTCCTACTTCCACCTCCTCGTGGTGCCATCTGGAAATTTCCTTAAAAGGGAAATTACTGACGGAAGAGGCCGAACGGCGAGTATCCTGCGCCACCAAACAGGATAAGTGTCGGTTGGGCTATGGTCTAGCGAACCATAACCGTAAAACCACTAATTGCTCAGAAACAAAAAACAGCCTCGGATAATAAAACGGAACGGATCTATGTTGACGACCCTATAAGAAAACAAAAAACAAACAAGGACCTTCGGTTCTGTACGTGGAATGTTAGGTCCCTAAACAGACCACGTGCGGCCGAACAACTTGCGGACGCCCTAGACCGCTATAAAGCGGACGTAACCGCCATCCAGGAAATGCGATGGAATGGACCGGGTAAAAAGCGGATGAAAAACTGCGACATTTACTACGGTGACTGTTATAGGGAGAGAGGACAGAGACTATTTGGATGCGGATTTGTTGTTAGAGGTGGACTAAGACATAAAGTCCTAAGTTTCCAGTATGTGAGTGAACGCCTCATAACGATCCGCATCAAGGCGAATTTCTGTAACATCTGCCTCATATGCGTCCACGCCCCCACGGAAGACAAGGATGACTCAATCAAAGATGATTTCTTTGATCTCCTAGACAGAACATATACCAAATGCTCCAGCTATGATACCAAAATCATACTAGGAGACTTAAACGCTAAGCTGCGTAAAGAAAGCATCTTTGAACGGGTCATCGGCAAACACAGCCTACATGACACCACATTTGATAACGGACACAGGCTGATCGACCTTGCCACGGGGCGAAATTTTCTTTTAGCCAGCGCACGATTTCCCCACCTCGATATACACAAAGGCACCTGGCGGTCGCCAGATCAATCAGTCCCCAACCAGATTGATCACATCGCGATAGACGTCAGACACTCCTGCACTATTCTTGATGTTCGCACTTTCCGAGGAGCGAACATAGATTCAGACCACTATCTTGTAGTAGCCAAGATACGTCAGCGCATAACACGAACACCGCGGAGTAGAGTTAGAACACCAAGCTATGACGTCGGAAAGCTACTATCGCCGGAGATCGCCACTGCCTTTGCCAACCGCGTCTCCCTTAAGCTCTCCGATACACCTCAATCCTCCACTCAGTCAGTAGAGCAACAATGGAGCCTGTGCAAACAAGCCCTGAAGGGCACAGCAACGGCTGTGCTGGGCCTTAAAGCTCCACCACGACGAAACACCTGGTTCGATGACGAGTGTAGAAGGATTCATGCGGAAAAGCAGGAGGCATACAAAGCCTCACTACACAAAAAAACAAGAGCGGCTCGTGAGCTCTACGAGCATAAGAGAAGGGAGGAACCTAAACTTCTCAAGAGAAAAAAGAAAGAGCACGAGAAGCGGGCGATTGAAAACTTGGAGAGGTGCTATTGCAGGCACGACGTTCGAAGATTTTATCAGCGGATAAAACGAATGTCTCAAGGCTATAAAGCCCGAACGGAGGCCTGTAAGGATGAGAACGGACACCTAGTAGTAGAATCGCAGTCGATGCTGAGAATTTGGAAAAAACACTTCTGTAGACTGTATAACGGCAATGACAGCCAACATACCGCCGTCAGGCAGAATGATCCATTTTTTAACGACGAAGATCACAGAGAATTCCGTCTCCCTGACCTCGACGAAGTTGAGATTGCCTTATCGAAACTCAAGACGAATAAAGCTGCTGGCGCAGATGGACTGTCTGCTGAGCTCTTCAAAGCGGCTGGCGATGGGCTGGTTAGGAGCATGCACCGGCTCATCTGTAAGATATGGTCAGAGGAAAGCATGCCCGAGGAATGGAGTCTCAGCATTGTTTGCCCGATCCACAAAAAAGGAGATCCCTTGGACTGCGCCAACTATAGAGGAATAAGTCTCCTTAATGTCGCATACAAGATCTTCGCTGCCGTTTTGTGTGAACGCCTGAAGCCATTCGTAAACAAGCTGATAGGTCCTTATCAGTGTGGCTTCAGGCCAGGGAAGTCCACCATCGATCAAATCTTCACACTACGGCAGATCCTGGAGAAAACCAATGAATTTCAAGTCGATACACACCATCTGTTCGTCGACTTCAAGGCCGCATACGACAGCGTAATTAGAGACGAACTATATAATGCCATGTTTACTTTTGACATCCCTGCTAAGCTCACCAGACTATGCAGGATGACCCTGGAAAATGCTCGCTGCTCCATCCGAATCGGTGCAGAACTGACCGATAGTTTCGAAGTCAAGAAAGGATTTAGACAGGGCGATGCGTTGTCGTGTGATTTTTTTAACATCATATTAGAAATGATTGTGCAAAAATCACTGGCCAATACAAGAGGCACAATCTATTTCAAATCCTCGCAACTCCTTGCATACGCCGACGACATTGACATAATAGGTAGATCGCAGCGAGATGTCAATGAGGCGTTTGCGAGTATTGAGATGGAGGCGGCAAAAATTGGTTTGGCAGTTAATGAAGGCAAGACTAAATATCTGCTGTCATCGAAAAAGGTCATTTACCACCGACGTCTTGGACAGAACGTGCATATTGGCAGATATAAGTTCGAGGTAGTAAAGGACTTCATATACCTCGGCTCCGCGGTGACTTGGAACAACGACACCAGTTTCGAAATCAAGCGCAGAATTACTCTTGCCAACCGCTGCTTCTTTGGGCTCAAAAGGCAACTGAGAAGTAGAGCCCTCTCTCGTACGACCAAGTTGACCTTATATAAGACCTTAATTATCCCGGTCCTGTTATACGGCGCAGAAACATGGACTTTATCTAAAGCGGATGAGGAAATCCTTGGTCGTTTCGAGAGAAAGATTCTGCGTTCGATTTTCGGTCCCATAAACACAGAGGAGGGTTGGAGGAGAAGATTCAATCACGAACTGTACGGGTTGTACAGCGACATGAGTCTGGTCAGGCGTCTACGGATCCAACGCCTAAGATGGCTAGGCCATGTAGAGCGAATGGACACCACAGCTCCAGCCCGTAGAGTCTTTGAATCCAACCCCGAGGGACGAAGAAACAGAGGACGGCCGCACCTGAGGTGGCGCGCACAGGTGGAAGGGGACCTCAACCAACTGGGCGTGCGGCATTTGAAAACATTAGCGAAAGATCGTGCTAGGTGGAGAGGCATGTTGGTTGAGGCCCAGGTTCACCCCGAACTGTAGCGCCCGTTAAGTAAGTAAGTAAGATTCCAACAAAATTATGCAAACATGATTTTTACTTGTGCAGCAGTTCGAGCGGTTCACTTAGAACTCGTTGCTAACATGTCAACCAAAGGATGTTTGATGGCGATTCGACGTTTTATTGCCCGACGAGGGGTTCCATGGACTATTTACTCTGACAACGCAGTTGTCCGCAGTTGGGCCGGAGCGCCGGCAGACGATAATATGTTGCAAGGCTTTCTTACCCAAAGACGTATAAAATGGCATTTCATTGTTTAAAGGGCGCCATGGTGGGGTGGGTTTTGGGAGAGATTGATTCGCACGATAAAGAACATCTTGAAAGCAGTAATCGGAAGAGCGTATCTCAATCTTGACCAACTCCGAACTTTTCTCGCTAAACCTGAAGCAATCATCAACGAAAGGCCAATCACTTATATGTCTTCGGACCCCTTGGATTTATCTCCCCTTTCCCCATCGATATTTTTATCTCTTACATTTCGCAGGCAGGAGGACCAGAGCCTAGTTTCCGAGACGGATAGTGATATTCAAGCTCTTTGGAAACAACGATCTAAATATACCAGCAAACTATGGCGACGATGAAGAATCGATTATTTGCAGACGTTGCGGTCATTTCACATAAATATAACAAGGTGCTCTACACCATAAAATGAAGGTGACGTCGTTCTGTTGTTTGACCATGCAAGACCTAGAGTTCACTGGCAGTTAGCTCTAATTCGAAAGATCTCCCGGTAGAGATGGGCGCATACGGTCCTGTGAAATCCGATGTGGCGATGGCAAACTTTTTCGAATGCCTATCCAGTTATTATTGGAGATCGGCCCGGTGGAGCGTGTTAAAAAATAGAGTATATCAAATATACGTACCCCGAATTTTTTCATCATATGCACATAGACATATCTTTCCATTATTTTAATTTGAATCAATCTTTTACTTTTTCCTTTTGTTCTGACTACGAATCAGTATCCGTTTTGAATTGTGATTGAGGAGTTCACTGAAATAGAGATTATAGTAAGCTTTCTTAAATTAAAGGAGTCGTCTTTCTTTTACTATCGGGATTTTCAACAAAATTTTCTCAATCACCTATGTAGGTGAGGGGACCTACAGTTTATTGCCGTTTCCGAACGACGAATTTCGAGAAGCTTCTCCTAGTATAAGTGCGAAGGAAGATTTGTCCCATGGTGGCATTGATGCGCTTTAGTATATATAGCGGAGATGAAATGAAAATAATACCACTATACAAGTTATCGACTTTGGGACTCTCGACCTAATTTGTTAGAGTTTACAACAAGCTAGTCACACAAACATCTGCTGCGGTATGGAATGGTAGTGTATTGTCAGACTATTTTGAGGTTCAGACAGGAGTTCCACCAGGCTGTGTGCTCAGTCCGCTTTTATTTGCCTTCTACATAGGTGTCATAGCTAGTTATCTAGTTAGGTTAAGGTTCTTCTGTATGCTGATGATCTGGTTGTTTTGACCGAAAGTCCACTTACTCTTCAGTTGCAATAAAAGCTATTGCTAACACTAACTTCAAAGTCAAAAATTATGGGTTTCGGCACGGGTAGGGATGGCAGGACTGCACGAGTAAACTGGATTTTGAAGGGTGAGCCGATCGAAGTTGTCGTCTTATAAAGACGAATCTAGAAATGAAAGAACATATTTATGGAAAAGCAGTAGCCAAATGTTTGGCTATAAATACTTTAAAGAGTGTGAATCACTCCAACGGTTTTTCCTCAAAAGAATCTTTAAACTCCACCCAACTACTCCCTCATATGCCATCTCTGTTGAATCTGGGCTCCCTCAAATTTACCCCAGGAACTTGAAAGCAAATGCGGGCTATGTGATTAAAGTGATGCCAAACAATAGCCTTCAGAAGATGCTTCTCAAAATGACGCTCCAATATAACCTACCACCTTTCAAAGAATGGAATGGGCTCGCATGCTCGTATTATATAGAGTTGGGTGTCACAGAGGCAAATGTAAATGAATGGGGAGATTGGTTTCATGAATGCATCAGGAAACACGATGATTATGTCTATAACGCCTGTAAAAACCATACACTAGGACCCAATAACTATTTTAGAACAGTATACAGGGTGCGCCGCGAGCAGTGTGCCAAAAAGCTAAAGCGTGTAGGTCTGGTCAAGACAAGAAGAAAATCGTATGGGAGGGGGGTCTATTCCCCCCATTTAGCCGGGGGGGGGGGGGGGCAATTTTCTAAAAAGTTGGCTTAAATTGAAAAAAAAGTATTCAAAATCAACAGTAACATCCACAATGCCGTGATATACTTTTTTGTAAAGCTAGAAACCTCTTCTTTCATCATAGTTTTAAACCAATTAATTTTCGAACTCAAAATTTTGAAAAAAAACTAGAAAAAAAAAAATTCGAACTAATTTTTTTCAAAATTTTACGTAATTAAGTACTCATTTTCAATAATTCAATTCTCTTATTAGTTTTTAGTTAAAAACAGAAAACCGGACGCAAAAATGTCTTGTAGTTTTTGAGAAATTAAAGAATAACCCAAACCACTTTTTTCTAAGAAAAACCTTTTTTTTTTTTGTTTTAACGCGGCTGGACTTGTAGACAAATTAATGTATGAAACATTGACCTCTTTTTTATTATTTTTAAATAATTCGGAGTTTTATTATAATAAATTTTCAATATGATCCCCATTTTTTAGAAGGCAAAGATTATATCTTCTTCTAATTAATGGCTGCACATAAGTCTATGCTTGATAAATTTTCCTGCAATTTGACTCCAGCGACTTCAATCCGTTCTTTCAGTTGTTCCAAATATACTATTTCCACTTCGTAAACATAATTCTTCATGAATCCCCACACATAATAATCTAGAGGAGTTAAATCTGGTGATCTAGGTGGCCATTCCGTGGGGCCCCTTCTTCCGATCGTACGATCACTAAAATTATCATCCAGCCAGTTTCTAACCTGTAAGCTGTAGTGTGCTGGTGCTCCATCTTGCTGGTAGATTAAATTATCTGCTATGGCCAAGGGAACATTGTCCATCAAATCGGGCAAAAGGTCTCGTAGGAACTGCAGGTATGATTCTCCATTAATAACGGCATTCAAAAACCGGGGCCCGATTACAGTTTGTTCAACAATACCAACATTACAGCTAAAGCGGTGTTGTGATTTATTTTGTTTTTTGTTATGTGGATTGGTGCTACTCCAGTGATGCAAATTGTGGAAGTTAGTAACCCCATCTCTGGTAAACTGTGCTTTATCCGTCCAGAATATCCTTGCAAAATAGTTTCGTTCAGTTTCATCTCGAAGCAGTAATGATCGACAATATTCTGCTCTCAAAAACTTGTCGTTTGAGGTGAGTCCCTGAACTGGCGTAAAATGGTACGGGTGTAAGTTTTCGGTATGAAGCAGTCTCTATACTCTAGTTCTGGGCACTCCAAGCATAACAGCTATCCTCCTTGTACTAAGGGAGGGATTACGTCGGACCAAATCCAAAATTCTTTCATCTAAGATTGCTGATCCATCTGTAATTGATCTTTCGCTTCTTCGATGCTCTAGCACTCCGTGCTCTCGCAGACGTCGGTGGATTCTTGAGAACATGCTACGACTGGGACACCTCCGATTAGGATATCTTTCACCGTAGAATCTTTCGGCTCCACGATCTCGACCATCAGCTAAACCATAGCAGAAGTGCATGTCCGTTAATTCTTCACGAGAGTATAAGTTTGACATCGTAATGTGTTGATGAGTTAACATCCAATTTGGAAATGTTTTCCTATTAAAAATGCGATGCCCTTTATTTACATTTGGGCTGCAAATATTTTGCGTCCAATAAAGAAAAATTGCGGTTTTATTGTCTTAAGGTTCTAGCGGGTAAAACCCATCGGCGGCGGGCGGACCCAGACGAAATTGCCAGGTCAGTTTTCAGGCGTTATCAATGAAAAAAAAAAAGGACTAATCCAGGGCTAATCCAATACTGTGTCACTTTATTGTATCCTCATAACACTCCGAATTATTTAAAAATAATAAGAAAGAGGTCAATGTTTCATACATTAATTTGCCTACAAGTCCAGCCGCGTTAAAACCAAAAAAAAATGTTTTTCTTAGAAAAAAGTGGTTTGGGTTATTCTTTAATTTCTCAAAAACTACAAGACATTTTTGCATCCGGTTTACTGTTTTTAACTAAGAACTAATAAGAGAATTGAATTATTGAAAAAATAATGAGTACTTAATTACATAACATTTTGAAAAAAATTAGTTCGAAATTTTTTTTTCCAGTTTTTTTTTCAAAATTTTGAGTTTGAAAATTTATTTCTCAAAAACTATTACTTAAAACAGCTTGGATTAAAAACATGATGAAAGAAGAGGTTTCTAGCCTTAAAAAAAAGTATATACGGCATTGTGGATGTAACCGTTGATTTTGAATATTTTTCTTTTCAATTTAAGCCAACTTTTTAGAAAATTGCCCCTCCCGGCTAAATGGGGGGGAATAGACCCCCCCTCCCGTACGATTTTTTCCTTGTCTTGACCAGACCTACACACTCTAGCTTTTTGGCACACTGCTCGCGGCGCACCCTGTATATAGCTTATCAAATAAATGTAATATTTAAGGCTAGAATCACACTCCTGAGACTTAATTATATGCCACATCGACCTGATCTCAATGCTACCTGCACGCTTTGTGATTGTAATGAGGACGAGAAGATTTACCACTTTATTGCTACCTGTCCTAGACTATCAGAATTGCGTTTACGTTATTTCTCCAAAGAGTTTCTCACACTTGAAGAAACAAAAAATGTTCTAAATGGAATAGAGGATGTGAACCGGCTTCTTCGATTTTGTACTCATGTCTTGAATTACCGAAATAGCTACATTTAGTGCCGCGCTGCTCTTCTATATATCCTGTAAAATAGCTTATCACTTTGGAGCTGTAAAGTTTCGCGCAGGTTCATATACCCCTATGGTGTTTTTGATGTTTTGACACACAACCTGAACGGAGTGCAGTGGTTTGGGTACTAGATGTTCGTTCACTACCCTCAGGGGTGGTTGTCCTAGATAGGACGAGAGCCGACCGAATTTCGCTTTGGTTATAATTCTCAGCAATTGTTTCATGCGCTTCTGGTGTTATGTTGCATATGCAGAGGATGAATTTAAATTGACCATATACATATTGTGAGTGTTATGCCTGCAGCAGTAAGTCTGATCACTTCCCTTTTACAACCGTGTTGCATCGTTTTTTTTTTCGTATAGGAATTGCTTTTTCTTGGCTACAAAACGACTTTGAACTATAGACCTTCCGCTTGACGGTCGATGATATTAACCACTGCACTACGGCCACCCCCGAAATGAGATACAATAAAACGATGGTAGGGGTACAATTTATCGATAATTACCATATACGAGTATCACCACATATTCGAATAACTACTTTTTGCCGTAGTTACTAACTTAATGAAAGTATTCCTCGCGTCCCAGCAACCGGCAGGCAGTTTCCCCCATACCCCACATAGAGCAGGTGGAAAGGCTTACAATTTTAAGGGATTATGTCAAATCGAATTTATTTCGCATGAAATGAGGATAATTAATTACAAAATGTTATATTTGGGCTTACGGCTATGGATTTTATGTCAAAGCGAACTCGTCAGAGTTTGGTAGTGAAGGTTACTATATATCAAAATGTCGTAATCGCAATGGAGCTGGCATTGGGAGTTACTTGCCTTGTGAGTTCTGGTCGGGATGTGGTATATGGTATGATGCTAAGTGTACGAGTATGATGGGTTCTGGAAATTATTCAAATGATGTAATGAGGCTGGAATGTTGGTGTCTAGGATTAGCAGAGTAACCCGTGCAGTACATGAACGTGATTTTATTGTAATCCTCTGTATTGGATTTTATTAGGAGGATGTGGTATGGTAAGGCGCTCAAGGTGATAAAACTGTGGATTAGGATTTCAGAAATTAGTTGAAACTGAAATGTTTGGTTAATCTATTCATCCTTGGTGGTATATTAAAAAAAAAGAAATAAAAAATTATATTATTCGCCGCTTTCAGTCATGGTTACAGCATTAGCCACAACCACAAGGCGTTGCCTGAATATAAAAAAACTAGGGAGCTGTCTAAAATAGTTCTACATTCGATTGCTTTTTATGTGTTACTAAGCTAACGGCGCCGTGGCGCAGTAGTTAGTGTGTTGGATTCTGACGCACGATGAGCGAGTTCGGATACCGATAACACCACCGCCATCGAATGTTTATTTCGCGGTGTCCCTCCTCGGCGGGGTACTGGCAAAACCCCCCGTAGTATAACTTCCCTGGAAAAGGCTTCTCGACTCACGCCGTTCGGAATCGGCATTAAACTGTAGGTCCCTTTCACATGTGTGAAAAAAATAAATCACACACAGGATGGATGATTGGGAGAAGCTTCCACTGTCCCTTCATGGGCTGTGACGCCACCAAAGAAGAAAGACATGAGTTTATTACATGAGTAACAAAACAAAACGCATACTTACATGGCTGTGTTGCTTCGGCGGACGACAGCTCATCAAGCTCCAGTATGCCCCTTTAAGAAAAAGAAGAAGAAAACGAAGATTGGGGAGATCATGGAGATGGAGAGATGCTTTCGCAGGAATTACATACTATTCCTGGAGATGAAGAGCGTAAGCATGCAGGAATGAACGCGGACAACACGCAGCTGATTCACAGTGTATGGTGTAAAATGGCGAAGGTACTTAAAATACGGTGGCACTCAGAACCAATCTTCCTGGATGAAGGCCGACTTTTATGGAATTAAGGCTGCTACCGAGCTATTTAAAGCAACAGAAGCAAGCAGCCCGATGAATGAATTCTCAGTATCCTTTTCCTCGTCCGCAAAAAAAGAAATCCCTGTAACTGTACCAACGATAAGGTAGTAAGATTCCTTAAAACTAAATTTAGATATTGGGTCCGCGGTTGGTTTTCTCCGTATTTTTTCAGGAAGCACTAGTCCGATTCTGATAAGCGAACATGCATTTGAAAGGTGGCATTTCAGAACATAAATTTGGGTACACAACTTTGTAGTTCGTCATTTACGTAAGAGGGTAAAATTACTGAAATACCTCAAGAAATATGCCATGGAATGTTGTTTTATTGTAAAAAAGGCAAAAACGCACGTTTTTATAACATGCCAAAAATTTTTTGAAGTGTACGGTGAGAATGATGTGAGTGAACATCGAACCCGGTAGATCTAGAAATCTCTTTGTGAAAGATACATCTCATGCAGGCCTGCAAATAACTGAGAAAGTCTACACAATTTTGCAGTTGGTTGAGCAGGAGTATCGCGCAGCGACAGGTCGGAATTATCTGAAAAGAGCAGACTGCATAAAAAAGCTCAGTGTTTGGGTGCCACATGAAGTAGTGAAATGCTGCTGCGATGTAACAAAACCGAACAATTTTTGAAGCAAATCATTACGTACAGTGAAATATGGAAAAAGTGGGAAAAAAAACGAACGCAAGCTATTATGGTCAAAGGTCGGTGGCCCTCAACAAACGACTTCAAAGTCTAAATTGACGGCCAGCAAGGTGTTGCTAAGTGTTTGGTGGGCATAGAGGGGAATTGTCCATTACGAGCTCCTACAACCTAGTGCTACATTAATTCGGTTGTTTACTGTGCACTGGATCGTTCGAATGAAACAGTCAACAGTCAAGAAGGAGCGACTTGAATTGGCCAACAGAAAGGAGTTATGTTCCATTATGACAATGCAGGGTCACACATATCTTTAATGTCTCGGAACAAATTTACGGAACTTGGTTGGCAATAGTTCAAGTCACTTACACGCACTATCTACCCATACTCATCGACCACCACATCGTGGCATGTGTTCAGTCAGAAAATACAAAGTTTGAATGCTATCCCAAGAATCTCGAACCTTGTACTGATGTCTCCACTCTCGGATCATTAACATCCTCGCTGTCCGATACCACAACTGCCCTGCAGCTGCAGTGTACCTTCTACGGTTATAACATTCAGCTCATGTGCTGGAAATTCTTTCAAAGGAAAAACGGTCTTCCAGTTCAATGTATTCCCACATGCTCAGCATCAGTGCATGGATTTTATTTCGTGCCATCGAGAATTGCATGCGACCGAGTATCCTGCCGAAATGGAGCCATGCACGCAGATGGAATCTCGAACAAACCACGGTAATAGCACTCGCCGCTACTAATGGGTATTTGAAGAACGGATCGTTGTAATCCTTTCAAACTACTTGACGTCGGTTAATAACTTGTCTTTCAACAGGCGAAAGTTCTATTACCGTCAGATGAGGAATGGTCGCGCGAGGATCTAAAGATAATCCGGGACAATTTCAATCAACTAGGAGTGAAATGGAAGAAGCACGGAAAAAGGAGAACGACCATGAGTTGATAAAGTGATGTGAAAGGGCAAAAAACAGTCATCCCGTGTAATTATGGTCATAAATCTCCTCCAACGAACCGAGAAGCAATTTGATGTTTTGCTGTTGTATCCCTGTTGCCTTGACACGTGCGAATGCAATTGGTTTGCTTAGTCTCTGAGTGAAGAACTTCAGAGCATTAACGCTAAGATGGACGTTGATGTGCTAGCTGCTATGAGATTGCTTTATTATACCAATAGGCATGGGTGGCGACACATAAGTAGACAGGATTTTGAACAGGATATTTATATTTTCATGCCCAAGACACCCGACTGAGTATAATCAGCATACTTGTAACATCCGTCACATCAGCATCCCCGATTACTCGTCTACTCAAACAACACGACCCTACTTCTGTTTGCTCGTATCTTTGTACATCATTACAGGGGAACTCATACTATCAGGATACCATCTTATAAGCACCCCATGAGTGCCTGTAACTCCTGAGCAGGATTTGCTGTTTCCTAGTAACCTGTAACATAACCTGACAGCGGCTTACTTCCGCTTTGTAGATATGTAGATGCTTCACAGTAATTTAAAAAAAAAAAAACGAAAAACAGTGCTTCTTCTGTTTGGTCAATTGCCCTGATTTTACCTCCTCTAACCTCTGCTGGACGCATTTATCCATCGGCCATGTGTTTACCACCTCAGACAATTGCGTCATGTATGTATGACTTAACGTCAACCTTTCTTACTCTTAGACTGTGGCCGGAGGAATTTTCTGGTTGTGCCTTAGGTAAGATAATACATCGCATTTGGCTTAAGGCAGCTGGCAGGGGTAGGTGCTTGGTGAGTTTATTTATTGCTTTGAGTTCTTGGAAGGCTTCGAAACGGAGCGGGAAAAGGAAATGATTAGGAGGATTAGCTTGCTCCTGGTGTAATCTTTTGTGTTGATCCGATTAGGATGAATTGTCAACTGCCTTGCCATATGAATTCCGATGGCAGTGAAAGGTACGTGAGCGCATAGTCATGTGCCTGAAGAAATTTAAATGGCATGGTAGGTGGGTGATTGGTTACAGCACGTGGCATTTTAGGAGTAAGCGTATTGAAATGAGGATCTTTTGTTTACCCTTGAATCTTCTATGATTCTGCTATTGTTATTACGAACATCACTGTCATTTAGCTTTGTTTTCCAACATACAATTATACATACATTTTCAGTGGCCCGCATATTCCACTAAAGGGCTCGTAGGGGTAATGCGCGCACGCTGGAACTCCAGGCCACTTGATCCTCCGCCATCAACTCGAACTCATCCGGAGCTATGCCCAAGCGAACCCAGGCAAGTTTTTGGACTTGGCCCAACCACCTCGTCCTCGGTCTGCCAAGCGGTCACCTGCCTGATCGTATTGCATTCAAGGCAAGCTTCGGAAGTCATGATGCTGCCGACATCCGTTTCACGTGACCAAACCATCGAAACATAGCCCTTTTCGTTCGGAGAAGCAGCTGCTCAACATTGAGCTCCCCGTGCACTGCTGTGTTTCTTACCCTATCCCCGCAAGTGACTCCCACAACAGCACGAAGAAATCTCATTTCGGTAGCTTGTATTCGCGATCTTATTTTTTCTGTCAGTACCCACATTTCATGACCATAGGTGAGAGTTGGAACAAATACTGAGTTAAAAACCGCTGACACCGACACCAAGCTCGGTGTTCCTGATTCCAGATCTTCTAAACTGTTTCAATAATCTCGGATTTGTCCACGTTAACCATTAATCCAGCATCAGCACATACGGCCACAAACCTATCTAGCGCACGCTGGAGTTCCTTATGGGAGGATGTGAGGACAACTAAGTCATCTGCAAAAGTTGGACACAATAGGAAGTTTAAGAAGCCACTACCTCATACATGGATACTCCAAGGGAAAGTACTGTGTGATTTTTTGCTGATTGGTTTTTCAATGTTGTATTTTCGACAGTGCGCACATGATTCTTGACATAGAACAAACTCAAGTGTGCTCAGTTGGCATTGCCATTTTATCGTGGAAAGACTTACATACGCTTGCAGATTAATGAATTTTATTATCAAAATTCGTGGCCTGTGGAAAACGCTTTCCGCTCACTTTGACAAGTCGTGCGGTCGCCATAGTCTACTTGCTAAGCGAGCAATTCAAGCCCTATTGACCCAAATTCGTATCAATGTCACGCTATTCGATATCAAGCTACCTCCTCTTTTGTACAAAGTGCACGGAGATGAAAATATTGCTGCATTATCCGCTAATGCTAATAAAGACTGTGATTTGTTCATTCGTCACCATTTGCGGCAAGGACCTTGGTATAAGTCCTTGCAAAATACAGCTCCCAGTCGATGCTGACGATTTGGAAAGACCACTTCTGCAGACTATATAACGGTATGGTTGGAGGAAAGCATGTCCGACGAATGGAATCTCAACATAGCTTGCCCCTATAACTGCGCCAACTATAGGAGAATAAGTCTCCTTAACATCGCATATAAGATCTTCTCTGCCGTATTGTGTGAACGCCTGAAACCGTTTGTGGATAACCTGATCGGCTCTTATCAGTGTAAACCCACAGCTAAATCCACAATAGACCAAATATTTACGCTACGGCAGATCTTGGAAAAGACCCAGGAATACCAAATCGACACTCACCACCTCTTCGTCGATTCCAATGCCGCGTATGACAGCGTATATAGAGACGAGCTGCCAAACTCGTCCGACTGTGCAGATGACAATGGAGAATTCTCGCTGCTCCATTAAGGTCGGTAATGAGCAAACCGAGACCTTTGATGTTAAAAAAGTATTTAGGCAAGGTGACGCGCTGTCATGCAACTTTTTCAACATCGTGCTTGAAAAGATCGTGCAAGAATCACTGGCCAATACAAGAGGCACAATTTATTTCAAGTCTACGCAATTGCTTGCGTACGCCGACGACATTGACGTGATTGGACGGACACAGCGAGACGTCAATGAGGCCTTTGTAAGCATTGAGGCAGAAGCGAATAAGATGGGTCTCAAGGTTAAAGAGGGTAAAACCAAAAATCTGCTTTCATCTAAAAGAGATGGACAACACCGACGTATTGGCCAGAACGTCACCATGGGCGGATATAACTTTGAAGTGGTCAAGGAATTCGTCTACCTTGGCTCACTGATGACCAGCGACAACAACACCAGCGCTGAGATAAGACGCAGAATCACACTTGCCAACCGCTGTTTCTTTGGGCTCAAGAGGCAATTGAGAAGTAGAGCCCTCTCTCGGAAAACCAAGATGACACGTCTACGGATACAGCGTCTAAATTGGCTAGGCCATGCAGAGCGCATGGAAAATACAGCTCCGACCCGAAGAGTCTTCGAATCCACCCCGGAGGGAAGGCGCGGCACAGGACGGCCGCATCAACGGTGGAAGGGGACCTTAACCAACTGGGCGTGCGGCGCAGGAAACAGCTGGCCAAGGACCATGCCAGGTGGAGACGCTTGTTGGTTGAAGCCCAGGTTCCCCACGGACTGTAGCGCTACCTAAGTAAGTAGGTAAGGAAAAACTTTATTCGACTTTTTGGTGGGGCCTTAGAAATACTGGTGGACGATCCGCTAGGGTAAGTCTTACCAGCCTTACCAGCTTATGTCTTTCTTCACGGAAAGGAAACCGAATTTAAAAGGACTAAGAACCCAATACTCGTCTATCAGTAATTGATCGCATTTCCCGATGCGTGAAAAATGAAACAGGGAGTTGCGAAATATGAACCTACTAAAAGAGCGTCCAGATCATCCGGCTAAGCTTGAGCATAGTACCTAGTATTGACTCTAACAGTTCAATTTCGTTTTGTTTCAACAGCGTTTTGCTGATGGTTGTTGTGTTTGGTGTTTAGTTCCTCTGCTCTATCCTGCTCGCTTGCATGCTGCTCTTTCTCCACCAGCTACAAAATCCATACATTTTTCAGTGATTGACCAATAAAAGCGAGGTGCATCTTTGACACTAAAATTCCAGAAACAGAAACGAGTACGTTTCTCTGGGTTTCGGAGTGTCCTCGCAGTATTCTCACTGTACACTTCACACACGCCACGGCGTCATCGATGATCCCCTCAGGAATCATCATTTCACTGAGAAGGATACGCTTCCTGAGACGGCAAAGAGCAGCACACTCACATAATGTGCGCCCTTCCGCCTTTTCAGATAGCACGATATGTTGCTAGCCTTTTCCGTTGCTACACACCCAGTTGGCTGAGGTCCCTCTCCACTTGTGTGCGAAACATTAGGTGTGGCCATCCTCTATTTCTTCGTCCTTCGGGTTTAGATTCAATGATTCATGCCAGTGGAAGACATGTAGTTCAAAGTAAAACTACACAGCTGCAACACAGCTGTTGTGAATGGGAAGTGATCAAAATACTGATGAAGGCATAACATCATATGGTCACTTCAAGTTCATACTCTGTGTGTGCAGTTCTAATATAACACCATAATGGCACGAAACATTTGCTGAGAACTACAATCTACGTAAAAATTTGGTCGAGTTCCTTTCGAATTCTACCTAGGGCAATCACCCTCGGAGTAGTGAACGAACATCTACGACCATCTACATCTCCGCCTAGGTCGTGTGACACAAACATAATAAGAATATGACTCTTGAACCTGCGCGAATTATTAAAACAAAAAAATGTCCCAGCCATGTTTAATCTGTAGACCCTTGACTAGCCTCATGTCACTGTACAACCTGTAAAGTTTGTGGTTGAATCCCACGTTGGCGAAAATTACAGGCAAAATCTTTCTCTCGAAACGGCCATCTGGTCGTACGGGGGAGGCTTGTATTGCTCCATTGCTTCCTAAGCCCAAAGAAAGAGCCTTTGGCAAAAATGATTCTGCGTTTTATTTTTGAACTGATGCCGTTGTTCTAGGATACTGCAGAGCCAAGGTAGACGAAGTTATTAACTACAAACTTATATCTGGCAATTCAAACAATCTGGCCAAGATGTCCGTGCTGTGTATCTCTTTTGGTTGACAGCATATATTTCGTTTTACCCTCGTTAACCGAAAGGCCCATTTTAGCCACTTCTGCTTGCTTTCGAACGATTCATTGACGTCCCGCTGTGTTCGTCCAATTACGTCAATGCCATCCGTGTATGCAAAAAGCTGCGCAAGCTTGAAATAGATCATACCTCTTGTGCTGGCCAGTGAGTATAGTATGATCTTTTCAAGTACGAAGTTGAAAATTACATGTCAGCACGTCACCTTGTCTAAATTCTTTTTTAACATGAAAGGTCTCGGTTATTTCGCTATCTTCCTTAATGGAGCAGCGAGAATTCCCCCTTATCGTCCTGCACAATCTAACGAGTTTGGCTGGGATGTTAAAACTAGAAATGGCTCTGTACAGCTCGTCTTTATGCACACTGTTATACGAGACTTTGAAATCGGCTTTCCATCCTGTGTATGTGTGTTGCTCACAATCTTAATTGGAGATTAAGATTAATGCTGCGAAATGCCTAGGCTTCTTATACAGATGCAAGAAATATTTCTCACCATTGGATCTGGCTACAATCTATAAGGCGTTCATTCGCCCTAAATTAGAGTTTAACGCTTATGTCTGGTCCGATGCTTCCAAGGCCTCAATGCACTTCTTCACTTCCACCAAAAATGCTCTAATAAAATAGCTAGTTGCATTCCGCCCCTTCAGCATTTCTCCCACAACACATACCTCTCTAGGAATGCACACCAATATACCCTGAAGCCCGTTTTCGGACGTTGCTTACTTACTTAACGGGCGCTACAATTTGGGGTGAACCTGGGCCTCAACCAACATGCCTCTCCACCTAGCACGATCTTTCGCTAGTATTTTCCAATGCCGCACGCCCTTTCCACCTGTGCGCGCCACCATAGGTGCGGCTGTCCTCTATTTCTTCGACCCTCGGGGTTGGATTCAAAGACTCTACGGGCTGGAACTGTGGTGTCCATTCGCTCTACATTGCCTAGCCATCTTAGTCGTTGGATCCGTAGACGCCTGACTAAACTCATGTCGCTGTACATTCCGTACAGTTCGTGATTGAATCTTCTCCTCCAACCTCCCTCTGTGTTTATAGGACCGAAAATCGCACGCAGAATCTTTCTCTCGAAACGACCAAGGACTTCCTCATCCGCTTTAGATAAAGTCCATGTTTCTGCGCCGTATAACAGGACCGGAATAATTAAAGTCTTATATAAGGTCAACTTGGTCGTACGAGAGAGGACTCTACTTCTCAGTTGCCTCTTGAGCCCGAAGAAGCAGCGGTTGGCAAGAGTAATTCTGCGCTTGATTTCGAAACTGGTGTCATTATTCCAAGTCACCGCGGAGCCGAGGTATATGAAGTCCTTAACTACCTCAAACTTATATCTGCCAATATGCACGCTCTGTCCAAGACGTCGGTGGTAAATGTCCTTTTTCGATGACAGCAGATATATAGTCTTGCCCTCATTAACTGGCAACCCAATTTTTGCCGCCTTCATCTCAATACTCGCAAACGCCTCATTGCTATCTCGCTGTGATTTACTTACTATGTCAATGTCGTCGGCGTATGCAAGGAGTTGTGAGGATTTGAAATAGATTGTGCCTCTTGTATTGGCCAGTAATTTTTCCACAATCATTTCTAATATGATTTTGAAAAAATCACACGAAAGCGCATCGCCCTGTCTAAGTCCTTTTTTGGACTTCCAAGCTATCGGTCAGTTCTGCACCGATTCGGATGGAGCAGCGAGCATTTTCCAGAGTCATCCTGCATAGTCTGGCGAGCTTAGCAGGGATGTCAAAAGTAAACATCGCGTTATATAGCTCGTCTCTAATTACGCTTTCGTATGCGGCCTTGAAGTCGACGAATAGATGGTGAATGTCGACTTGAAATTCATTGGTTTTCTCCAGGATCTGCCGTAGTGTGAAGATTTGATCGATGGTGGACTTGGCCTGGCCTGAAGCCACAGTGATAGGTAGGTAGGTAGGTAGGGTCCTAGCCTTCCCAGAGTTGAGAAGAATGCACATAAGCCAGGGAGGTCCGTTGTGCAGCTACGAGGTGGTTTTACCCCCCTATTCGTGGAACTATTTTGTGCTTCTTAAGAAGTTAAGAAGATCAAGTATCCCTACTTTCTGAACATCTGTCAGACCGTTAAGGAAGTAAGAGCCTAGGTATCGTTTCCTGAAATTGCAGAGAGCTGGACAGGCGCAGAGAAGGTGGTGAATGGATTCGACCACCTCCTCGTCCTGACAGCTTCTGCAGAAATCATTCGGAACTATTCCTAGTTTTTGTTCGTGACTGCCAATGAGGCAGTTTCCTGTGATGACACCGATGACTTTGTAGATGTCGGTTCTTGTGCGTTGACTGTCAAGCCGAGGCCAGATTTGCCTGGTGATGACGCAGGTATGTCCCTGTGCCCATCTTAGGTTCGTCTCGGCCCTGGCGAGATTGGTCAAACTATGTTTAATGGTAAGGGGTACACCCTCACAAGCCCCGATTGATTGTAGCGTCGTTCCTAATTTGGCGAGTTTGTCGGCTTTTTCATTACCTGTAATGTCGCTGTGTCCCGGTACCCAGATGTATGTGGAACTGTTCTGCCATCTCGTTAAGAGATCTGCGACAGTCGAGACTAGATTTTGATGTGTACACATAGGACTCCAGCGACTTTAAGGCTGCTTGACTGTCTGTGAGAATGCGAATATCCGTGGTGGATACTACGTTCCACTTCAGCCAAGACAAAGCCTCTTTTATTGGCAACAGTTCCGCCCGGAAAACGCTGCAGTGATCTGGTAATTTTAGAGCTTTATGTAGCTTGAGTTGTTTGCAGAAAACTCCACTGCCCACCCCGTCCTTGGTTTTAGACCCGTCAGTGTAGAAATCCACACAGTTTCTGCGCGGTTGAGTTTGGCGGGTCCAGTTCTTCCTGTCCGGATAGATCATCGTAAAGTTTTTGTCCAAGACTATGGTGGGTTCTGTGTGGTCTAGGTTTTCTGTCGTAGTTATCCTGTTTTGCAGGATGGAGGAGTGGCCAGTAACATAGCTCGCCTATTTCGAGTTGGCTTTTAGTCTTATGGCCGTATGTGTGGCAATTTGCTTAACGAAAATATCGAGTGGTGTAAGGTCTAGTATCATGTTAAGCGCAGCCGTTGGTGTGGACCTGAGGGCCCCGGTAATGCACATAGATGCCATCCTTTGTACCTTCTCGAGTTGTTTGTGGTATGTTGTCTTGTCTAGTGCAGTCCACCAGACTATCACTCCATACATTAGTATGGGTCTAACGACCATGATGTAGAGCCATGGGGTAATCTTGGGGTTGAATCCCCATTTATTTCCTAGAGCTTTCTTACATGTATAGAGAGCTATTGTTGCTTATTTTGCTCCTTCAATTGTGTTGCTCTTCCAAGTTAATTTCCTATCGAGTATAATGCCAAGGAATTTGGCACTAGGGGAGTAGGCTAACCTGGTATCGAGCAGAGTGATAGCGTGGGATTTTGTGCTTTTTGGTAAAAAGCTCGAGCTCCGTTTTCTGTGGGTTAATCCTGAGCCCGTTACTATGCGCAAATTTGCACAGAAGTGAGAATGCCGTTTGCATGCGGTCATTCAGTGTAGATAGGTATTTACCTGAGATTGTGATGGCAACGGCATCGGCGTAGGCAACAACGTCCTGGCCTTCTTTCTCCAGTTTGATCAGTGGTTCGTTTACAACTACATTCCAGAGAAGAGGTGAAAGGACCCCACCTTGCGGGGTCCCTTGTTAACTACTCTAGTAGTTACTAGGCTTCCCCACTTAGAGCGAATCTTGCGTGTTAATAACAACTCGTTGATCAGCTCTATCAGAGTCCTCTCCACCTTTAGCTGTTCTAGCCCTTCTATTATTGCTTTCGGAGTGACGTTGTTAAAAGCGCCCTCTATGTCTAGGAAGGCTGTTAGAGTATATTCTTTGAGATGGATTGATCTTTCGATTTTCCTCACTAATGTGTGAAGAGCTGTTTCGACCGATCTACCTTTACAGTAGGCGTGCTGTGCCGTAGAAATTAGGTAGAGATCCAAAGCCACAGTGATAAGGACCTATCAGTTTATTTAGGAATGGCTCCAGGAGTTCACACGAAATGGCAGCGAAGATCTTGTATGCGACATTAAGGAGACTTATTCCCCTGTAGTTGGCGCAGTCCAAGGGGTCTTCTTTTTTGTGGATCGGGCAAACAATGCTGAGACTCCATTCCTCGGGCATGCTTTCCTCTGACCATATATTACAGATGAGCCGGTGCATGCTCTTAACCAGCTCACCCCCAAACGCTTTGAAGAGCTCAGCAGACAGTCCATCTGCACCAGCAGCTTTATTCGACTTGAGCTTCGACATGGCAATCTCAACTTCGTCGAGGTCAGGGAGACGGAATTCTCTGCGGTTTTCGTCGTTAAGAAATGGATCATTTTGCCTGACGGCGGTTGGCTGTCATCGCCGTTATACAGTCTACAGAAGTGGTTTTTCCAAATTCTCAGCATCGACTGCGATTCTACTACTAGGTGTCCGTTCTCATCCTTACAGGCCTCCGTTCGGGCTTTATAGCCTTGAGACATTCGTTTTATCCGCTGATAAAATCTTCGAACGTCGTGCCTGCAATAGCACCTCTCCAAGTTTTCAATCGCCCGCTTCTCGTGCTCTTTCTTTTTTCTCTTGAGAAGTTTATGTTCCTCCCTTCTCTTAAGCTCGTAGAGCTCACGAGCCGCTCTTGTTTTTTTGTGTAGTGAGGCTTTGTATGCCTCCTGCTTTTCCGCATGAATCCTTCTACACTCGTCATCGAACCAGGTGTTTCGTCGTGGTGGAGCATTAAGGCCCAGCACTTCCGTTGCTGTGCTCTTCAGGGCTTGTTTGCACAGGCTCCATTGTTGCTCTACTGACTGAGTGGAGGATTGAGGTGTATCGGAGAGCTTAAGGGAGACGCGGTTGGCAAAAGCACTGCCGATCTCCGGCGATAGTAGCTTTCCGACGTCATAGCTTGGTGTTCTAACTCTACTCCGCGGTGTTCGTGTTATGCGCTGACGTATCTTGGCTACTACAAGATAGTGTTCTGAATCGATGTTCGCTCCTCGGAAAGTGCGAACATCAAGAATAGTGCAGGAGTGTCTGACGTCTATCGCGATGTGGTCAATCTGGTTGGTGACTGATTGATCTGGCGACCGCCAGGTGCCTTTGTGTATATCGAGGTGGGGAAATCGTGCGCTGGCTAAAAGAAAATTTCGCCCCGTGGCAAGGTCGATCAGCCTGTGTCCGTTATCAAATGTGGTGTCATGTAGGCTGTGTTTGCCGATGACCCGTTCAAAGATGCTTTCTTTACCCAGCTTAGCGTTAAAATCTCCTCGTATGATTTTGGTATCATAGCTGGGGCATTTGGTATATGTTCTGTCTAGGAGATCAAAGAAATCATCTTTGATGGATTCATCCTAGTCTTCCGTGGGGGCATGGACGCATATGAGGCTGATGTTACAGAAATTTGCCTTGATGCGGATCGTTATGAGGCGGTCACTCACATACTGGGAACTTTGGACTTTATGTCTTAGTCCACCTCTAACAACAAATCCGCATCCAAATAGTCTCTGTCCTCTCTCTAATGGCGGTTATGTCCGCTTTATAGTGGTCTAGGGCGCCCGCAAGATGTTCGGCCGCACGTGGTTTGTTTAGAGACCTAACACTCCACGTACAGAACCGAAGGTCCTTGTTTGTTTTTTGTTTTATTATAGAGTCATCAACATAGGTCCGTTCCGTTTTTCTATCCGAGGCTGTTTTTTTGTTTCTGAGCAATCAGTGGTTTTACGGTTATGGTTTGTTAGACGCCATAGCCCAACCTACACTAATCCTGTTTGATGGTGCAGGATACTCGCCATCCGGCCTCTTCCGTCAGTAATTTCCCTTGTAAGAAAATTTTCAGATGGCACCACGAGGAGGTGGAAGTAGGACCTGACTAGCGGAGCTGCAAGACGTTGGCTGCAGAGGCTCTTACTCGCTTTTTGTCGGGCCAGCATCCGTCGGCAGATGCTACCCCCACGAGGCCTATGCTAGTCCTTTACCATCGGGCGTAACGGCAAATATAAGGAATTTTCTTTGACCGAACCACACGAATCTGGAACTGCCTGCCGCGTTCGGTCTTCCCCCCTCAATGCAACATGTCCTTTCTACCTCCTGCCCGCACTGTGTTGCCGACATAATAAGGGTATTAGGCCTTGAGTGCGCTCAAATTATTAAAAAACAAAAAAGGTGATGGGTGTCTATCTGGTATTCTTGGGTCTCCGCCAGGTTCTGCCGCAGGGTGAATATTTGGTGTATTGTGGATTTACCTGGCCTGAAACCGCACTGATAAGAACCCATCAGATTATCCACAAAGGGTTTCAAGCATCTACACAGAACGACAGAGAGTTGGCGCAGTATCCTTTCCTGTTGACTGAACAAACGATGCTGAGATTCCAATCGTCGTGCACGCTTTCCTTAGACCATACTTTACAGATACAGGGCATGCGCACTACTTGCCCATCTCCAGACGCTTTAAATAGCTTGGCTGACAGGCCCTCTGCGCCTGCGGCTTTATTAGTTTTATTTTCGAAGCTTAAAACCTATAAAGTAGCAACTTACGTAACAATAACACTTGTAGAGAGGAAAATGAATATTTGGGGCATACAGCAGAAGGTGCCGTAGCGTAGTGGTTAGTGTGTTGGACTCTGACGCACGACGAACGAGTTCGGATGCCGATAACACCTACGCCATCGAATGTTTATTTTGACGTCTGTCTTCGGCGGGGTACTGGCGAAACTTCTCGTAGTGTGCTTGCCATGAAAAAGCTTCTCGACTGACGTTCGTGTAAAAAATAAATCACACACAACATGGGTGATTGAGAAAAGCTTGGCTCTGATTCCTCATGGGCTGTAGCGCTACCAAAGAAGAGAGGGAAGAACTAGTCTTCTTCTTCTTAGTGGGCGCTACAGTTCGGGGTGAACCTGGGCCTCAACCAACATGCCCCTCCATCTAGCACGATCTTTCGCTAGCCTTTTCCATTGCCGCACACCCAGTTGGCTGAGGTCCCCTTCCACCTGTGTGCGCCATCTTAAGGGCGACCTTCTTCGTCCCTCGGGGTTGGATTCAAGGACTCTCCGGGATGGAGCTGTGGTGTCCATTCGCTCTACATGGCCCAGCTATCTTAGGCGTTGAATACGTAGACGCCTGACTAGGCTCATGTCGCTGTACAGCCCGTAAAGTTCGTGGTTGAATCTTCTCCTCCATCCCCCGTCTGCGTTTATAGGCCCAAAAATCACGCGCAAAAACTAGTATCTTTCGAAAATCCACGTCCACGAAGAACAGGCTGCAATCACTCGATTATCTATCTTTAGTGTTTTAGATACAATATGTAGTCAAAATTGAATTGGTTTTAAAGAAAAGTGTTCTGCGTTTACCCAACATATTCGTCAGCTTATCTTTATTTAAACATTTATCTTATATCCTAACAAAAAAACTATAAAACAAAACATTACACAAATCAACATCATTTACATAAATTCGACTTTGCATCTTTGCTAATTATCTATAGTATTTACAGGGCAAGCTAGACTTTAACTAAAATTGACAGCAATCTGTAGTAATAAATTAACATGTAGATAAACAATTTTCACAGAATCACTACCCAACTAGAGTTAGCATGTCCTTAGGTACTTTATTGCTATTTTGTAACTTAAGTATTTTTCTTCTTAGTTTATTGTTGAGTGAATTTACAATTGAAGTTATTTAGTTTTAGTCCTACCCACAACATGTAAAAATAGACTATAGACTAGAAGTGGCTACTACTTACTGCAAAGTTGTATTCACACTATAGCCGAATGCATCTACTTTTTTCAGGATGTAAATAGTATTTTCTTATAAGTAAGGATTTATTTATAGTTTAATTTAATTCTCTTTAAACATGTACTTCTAATAATATTTTAGTTTTTTATGTTTAGTTGGTGAGCTTAAGTGCGCACTTATCTATTCCCAATCGGGTTTGATTCCTATCCCTTTGACTGAGTACATGGAAGTTAATAGAACAAGTACAAGTAAAATAATTCTTGGTTTTGAAGTTGAGTTCGTATTGTTTCGTACATTTTGATTCTAGATTTCATTCAAATGTGTCTCCCGCTGGGAGTTAGTGTTTTCGTAATACTTTTCATGTGATAGTCGATTTGGTGTTCGGCGCGGTTTATTCGAGATTAGTTATCCTTAGGTTTGATTTGTTGGTTTTAAACCATTGTTACGTTTTCGCGTTCATCCTCATCTTCTCGATGAGTACATAACCTGAAATTGAGAAAATCATAACGGAATTAAACCAAATTGACGAAGTGACAGGTATTTATTTTAAGGTAAGAGAGGTTTTTGGCTGTCGAAAGACACAATTCAATCCTTGCCATTCTTTAAAATACCATTTCCTGTAAACGTTGACCACGTCTACGTTTTAAGTGGTCCTTACAAGGGGAGTGGTGCATACACCGCGAATGTGACGAATGGACAAATCACGGTCTTCATTAATACATTACCTATTACTTGACTGCTTGCTAAGTAAGTCGATTACGATCGTAAAATGGTCGTAGAGCAGGAAAGATATTTTTCACAAAGCAAAGATTTTGATAATAAAATTCAACAGTTTGTAATCGTAATTTGGTTATGGGTCTTCTTCTCCTTCTTAACGAGCGCTACGTTTCGGGGTGAACGTGAGCCTCAACGAATATGCCCCTCCAAGTAGCATACTCAGTTTGCTGAGGTCCCCTTCCACCTGTGTGCGCTATCTTAAGTGCGGCCGTCCTCTGTTTCTTCGTCTCTCGGGGTTGGATTCAAAGACTCTCCGGGCTGGAGCTGTGGTGTCCATTCGCTCCACATGGTCTAGCCATCTTAGGCGCTGAATTCGTAGACGCCTGACTAGACTCATGTCGCTGTACAACCCGTAAAGTTCGCGGTTGAATCTTTTCCTCCATCCCCCGTCTGCTTTTATCGGCCCGAAAATCACGCGCAAAATCCTTCTCTCGAACCGACCAAGGACCTCCTCATCCACTTTTGATAGTGTCCATGCTTCTGCGCCGTACAACACGACCAGGATAATAGGGGACTTGTATAGAGTCAACTTTGTTGTTCGCGAGGGGCTCTATTACTCAATGGCCTCCGGAGCTTAAAGAAACAGCGATTGACAAGAGTGATTCTGCGTTTGATTTCGGAACTAATGTCGTTTTTCCGGGTCCCTGCGGAGCCAAGGTAGACGAAGTCCTTAACTACCTCAAACATATATGTGTCAATACAAACGTTCTGGCCAAGACGTCGATGGTGAGCGTCCTTTTTTGATGATAGCATATATTTAGTTTTGCTCTCGTTTACTGCCAAACCAATTTTCGCCGCCTCCATCTCAATACTCGCAAACGCCTCATTGACTTCTCGCTGTGTCAATATCGTCGGCGTATGCAAGGAGTTACTAGGATTTGAATTAGATTGTGCCTCTTGTATTGGCCAGTGATTTTAGCACAATCATTTCCTATGATGTTGAAAAAATCACACGACAGCACATCGCTCTGCCTAAATCCTTGTTCGACATCAAAATTATCGGTAGGGTATTCACCGATTCGGATGGTGCAGTGAGCATTCTCCAAAGTCATCGCGCATAGTCTGACGAGTTTAGCAGGTATGTCAAAGGTAGACATAGCGTTGTATAGCTCGTCTCTAATTACGCTGTCGTATGCGGCCTTGAAGTCGACAAATAGGTGGTGAGTGTCGAATTGAAATTCATTGGTTTTTTCTAAGATCTGCCGTAGTGTGAAGAATTAGTCGACGGTAGCCTTCCTTGGCCTGAATCTGCACTCATAAGGATCTATCAGCTTATTTACAAAAGGCTTTAGGCGTTCACTCACAACGGCAGAGAAGATTTTGTAAGATGTTAAGAAGACTCATTCCTCCGTAGTTGGCGCAGTCATAGAGATCTCCTTTCTTGTGGATCGGGCATACGATGCTGAGACGCAATTTCTCGGGCATGCTTTCCTCTGATCATATCTTACAAATGAGCTGGTGTATGTTCCTTACCGGGTCATCCTCAGCTGCCTTGAAGAGCTCAGCAGACATTCCGTCCGCACCAGCAGCTTTATTCGACTTGTGATTCGATATGGCGATCGCAACTTCGTCGAGGTCAGAGGGATGGAATTTTCTGCGGTCTTCGTCCTTAAGAAATTCATCATTCTGCCTGACAGCGGTATATTGACTAACATCGCCGTTATACAGTCAGCGGAAGTAGTTTTTCCATATACTCAGCATGGACTGCGATTCTACTACTAGGTGTCATTTCTTATCCCTGCAGGCTTCCGTTCTGGCTTTATAAAATTAGCTTGTTCACTTTATCTATGCAGCAAGATTTTATATGCATCCTGCTTCGCTGTGTGAATCCTCCTGGACTCGTCATCGAACCAGGTGTTTCATCATGGTGGAGCCCTGAAGCCCAAAACTTCGGATGCAGTGCTTTTCTGAGCTTGTTTGCAAAGGTTCCACTGCTGTTCTATTGACAGCGTGGAGGGTTGAGGTGTACCGGAGAGCTTAAGGGAGAAGCGATCGGTGAAAGCGCGAGCGGTTTCTGACGATAGTAGCTTTCCGACGTCAGAACTTTGTATTCTTACTCTATTCCGCTGCGTTCGTGATATCCGTAGGCGCATCTTGGCTACTACAAGATAGTGGTCCGAGCCGATGTTAGCTCCTCGGAAATTTCGAACATCAAGAATATTGGAGGAGTGCCTGACTTCGATCGCGATGTGATCAATCTGGTTAGTGATTGATTGATTTGGCGACCGCTAGGTGCCTTTGTGAATATCGAGGTGCGGGAAGCGCGTACTGGCTAGAAGGAGATTTCGCCCCGTAGCCAGATCAATAAGCCTGTGTCCGTTATTGGATGTCGTGTCGTGTAGGCTGCGTCGGCCGATGTCTGCTCGATGACTCAAATATACTTTCCTTACCCAGCTTAGCATTGAAGTCTCCTAGTACAATTTTGATGTCATAGCTGGGATATTGGGCATACGTTCTGTCTAGGAGATCGTATAACTCATCTTTGGTGCAGTCATCCTTCAGTTAGACTATGAGGAGTCCATAATGCCCAGGTAACGTTTAAGCCGTAAAAACCTAAGACCTGGTTGAGCTGAACCACTTTGATGCAGATAGAAATTTCTTGTAGTCCCGAATGCTGAGTAAACGCACAGTAGGTGATGTATGGATTCAATTTCCTCTTCGTCCCTGCAGTTTCTACAGAAATCATTGTGGGGCTGGTTGTATGGTAGGACATAATGCAGCGCCCAGTGAGGGACCCGATTGCCAATCGAATATTCCCAGGACTGAACTATAGAAGACGGGCGACATTGATGTTGCATTGCGCATGTATCTAATTGATACCATCGTATGTTGACCGTGGCGCAGTGGTTAGTGTGTTAGAGTCTGGCGCACGATGAGCGAGTTCGGATCCCGATAACACCAACGCCATCGAATGTTTATTTCGCGGAGTCCGTCCTCGGCGGGGTACTGACAAAACCCCCTGTAGTATAACTTGCCTGGAAAAAACTTCTCGGCTCACGCCGTTCGGAATCGGCATTAAACTGTAAGTCCCTTTCACCTGTGTGAAAAATAAATCACACACAAAATGGGTGATTGAGAGAAGCTTGGCTCTGGTCCTTCATGGGCTGTAACGCCACCAAAGAAGAAGTTTGTTGACCTTCACTATTAGCTTTAGCACAGTGGCCTTTTAGCTTCCATTTTGATCTGAGCGGAGTTTGCGCCTGATTCTATTCTGGCTAGCTCGTCTGCTTACTCATTTCCGGAAATATTCTATGACCTGGTACCCAACAGAGGGACACCTAATTGACATCTGATATTTCCTCCAGCCTCTCTTTGAGTTTCACGAGCTTGGACCTTAATGGCTGCCTGATGCGGATGCCTTTACTTGAGATGTTTTCTCCAAGAATCAGGTCATCTAGTCTATAGGAGTGATTTGCTTCACGAGATTCAAAATAGACCCCGGCTCCTGTACCGGTATCCGTTTTGGATCCATCGGTATACCCTTGGTCTATTCTTCCCTGGAAGAAATTCTGATAGAGAATCTCCTCTCGCAGCAGGGAGGTCGGGTGATATAGTCCGTTTCGGTGTTGAATCTCGATATGGCCTATTGACCTAATTCTAATGCGTGGCCATGAGGACTCCTTGTCTAGAGACCGGATTCTTGTAGTTTTGGCGCAGCTCTGGCTGCGATGCTTTCGCACTATACATATGTCTAAGGGTGGAAGGTTCAGCGTTGTTTCAGGAACCTCCGTTGGTATGGATTTAATCGATCCATTTACCGCCAGAGCACCGTGGCGCAGTGGGTAGTGTGTTGGCCTCTGACGCCGATGACACGCGATCGAATCCCGACACAGCCATGTCATTGAACGTGTTTTTCACGGTGTTTCTCCTCAGCGGGGTTCTGACAAAACCCGCTGTAGTAAAATTGTCATGAAAAGCTTCTCGAAATTTGCCGTTCGGATCCGGCAATAAACTGTAGGTCCCTTTCACCTATGAGAAAATGAAATCACTCACAACATGGGTGATTGAGAGAAGCTTGGCATAGGTCCTTCATGGGCTGTAACGCCAACATACGTTTACCTCCAGACATTCTGCCCTCTGAACACGTGAAATACTTTAAAGATGGCATTTCTTTCCAAGTGCCTTCCACTGGACAATCGAACAATAGACTAAAATAGGTCTTATCACCGCAGTGTATAAGCCAATATACCACTTTTGGTTTGGAGCCCCATGTCTTTCCAAGGGTTGCTCTGCACGACAGTGCCACGCAGGCTTTTTTGGTTCTTTCATTGATGTCGTTCCTATAACTAAGCCTGGAGTTTAAGAATATGCCAAGGTATTTGGCACACTTTTTGGGGATCAGATCGATACCATTCATACGGGGGTATGTCTATCTTGGTATAGATCTTCTCCTTGTGAAGAGGAGTATCTCGGTTTTCATCGGGTTCGCTTCCAGGCCTCGTCCTTGACCCAGTTTGTTTAAAATTACTTTGGTTTTTCCGGACAAGACTAAATTGCTACACAATTGCCTTTTGAACCGGTTCTATTTTTGGCAGGTGTCGTTTGTGCATGTTACTGTGAGGCCGAGGTAGAAGTCTTTGACTACCTTGAAGTAGTATCTGTGAGCATATAGGTTCTGACAGAGCTACTGATGGTGTGGACCCTTTCTGATAACAGCGTGCAATGTTCGCTAATACTTCCTTGACGTTTTGTTGTGTTCGACCAACTAGGTCAATGTCGTCCACATAGCCGAGCAACTGAATCGGTTTGAAATATATCGTGCCTCTCGCATTGACCAGCGATTACTGCACTATATTTTCAAACACGATATTAAAAAATCCCATAGCAAGGCCGTCTCCTTGCCTCAGACCTTTCTTGACATTGAGGGCGTCTGACAGATCAATCCCTGCAGAGCCTGACAAGCTCGGCAGAGATGTCAAAACCTGACATGGCGCTGTATGGCTTGCTTCTCAAGATCTCAACCACAAATAGATGGCGAGTGTTGATCTGGAACTCGTTGGCTGTTTTCTAGGATCTGCCGTTTTGATCGATTGTGGACCTTCCATTAAAACTCACTGTTTGGCGTGTTTTATGGGCTGGTGAATTCATCGGCCCATATTTTTTTTAAGGACGATGCCAGCCAAAATGTTACCTTCGATGAAACATGATTTCTGACTTCTTCGTTCCTCAGTTGAACGGCATTGTCTTGATAGAGTTTTGTTTTCAACAAGATGGCGCAGCATACTACACGGCGCGAGACACCATCTATTTATTGCAGGAAACATTTGCTGAGTGCATAATTTCGTGTAATGGACCTGAGAATCGGCCTCCATGAGTCTGTGATCTCACACCTTTCAGTACTTTCCTTGGGGGTATGTGAAGTCATTGGTCTATGCCGATAAACCAAAAAGGTTGGACGATTTGGAAGTAAACATTTACCGTGTTATTGCCGATATACGGCCCCAGTTTCTAATTATATTGTCGAAAATTGAACTTCACGATTGCACTTCATTCGAGCTAGCCTTCGTTACTTACTTAAATGGCGTTATAGTCCGGTGTGAACCTGGGACTCAACTAGCAAGTCTCTCCAGTTGGCAAGGTCTTTTGTCAGCTCTTTCTAGCGACACGCTCCCAGTTGGTTAAGGTCCTCTTCCATCTGTTTGCGCCACCTTAGAGTCGGTGGTCTTCTGCTGTGTCGTCTCTCGGGGTTGGACTCGAAGACTCTTCGGACCGCAGCTGCTTTATCCATTCACTCTACATGGCCTAGCTACCTTAGGAATTGGATCCGTAGACGCCGTACTAGGCCGATGTCGCTGTACAGCCCGTATACCTATAATTCGTCATTGTATCTTCTCCTCCACACTCCGTTTATATAAACGGGACCATAGATTGAACGCAAAACTTTCCTCTCGAAACGAGAGCTTTCGTTAAAGCCCATCCCTCTGCGTCATAGAGGAGGACCGGGATGATTAAGGTTTTTTATAGCGCAACCTTGGCCTTTCGAGAGAGGACTTTCTCAATTGTCTCTTGAGCCCAATGAAGCATCGGTTACATTACATGACACCTTGTTTACATCCTTTTATAACATCAAAGATCTCGGTTAATTCGCTTCCGACCTTAATGGAGCAGCGAGAATTCTCCAATGTCATCGTGCACAATCCGACGATGCTGGCTAGAATATTTAAACTAGAGAGCGGCGTGGCGCAGTGGGTAGTGTGTTGGCCTCTGACGACGATGACACGGGATGGAATCCCGATAACAGCTATGTCATCGAACGGTGTTTCTCATCAGCGGGCTTCTGACAAAACCGTCTGTAGTATAGTTGTCGTGAAAAGCTTCTCGAAATTCGCCGTTCGGAATCGGCAATAAACTTTAGGTCCCTTTCACCCATGGGAAAATAAAATCACACACAACCTGGGTGACTGAGAGAAGCTCCTCTTTGGTCCTTCATGGACTGTAACGCCACCACTGCACACTGTCATACGAGGCTATCGAGTCTAGGGATAAACATAAAACACGAGCCATTTACAAGAAAGCCCAAGGCCTTGCAGTAGGCTTCAAAAAGGGCACCCTGGCTCTTCGAAACTGCGAGAGTAATCTTGTCACCGACCTGCAGGGAATAGTGGATGTATTTAAGCAGCATTTCCAGCAGCTGTTTTACGAGCATGACCAAGAGAGAGTGGTAGTGACCGAGGAAATCCCAACTCCAGCCGGTGAAGTAGTCCTCCCACCCAGCATCGAAGAAGTCGGCACAGCTATTCCGATGCTGAAGAATAACAAGGCCGCAGGCTCAGATGGCTTGCCATCAGAGCTCTTCAAGGCTGGCGGCGATGTTCTGGTAGGGAGCATGCACCATATAATAAACTAATGAAACGAGCATCACTATGGTTGTTTATTAATTTATATTTTTATTTAACTTTATAATCACTTGCTCTTGACCAACACCGGATATGACCTTTCAATGAATGCGCAAAGATCTCTTACACTCATCGGCTTAGTGTTCTCCAAGACCGAGAGTAAGAAGAGAGTTTGGAAGGAGGGGCTTTATTCACACTTAACGTTTGCTTGACAAATGTCAAGTGTGCAAAGCCCGTACGCTAACAGGTATGTCGAGAGGTGCAATACCAACTCCAGAGTACTTAATACTTTATATTACAATATCATCTGCAGAATTTGGGAAGATGAAAGCATGCCCGACGACTGGAATACCAGCTCTATATGCCCCATCCACAAAAAAGGCGATCCTGCCTCTTGCAAGAACTATAGAGGTATATCCCTGCTCAATGTCGCATACAAGATCCTGTCCAGCGTATTGTGTGAACGTCTAAAACCATTTTGCACAGCACTAATCGGCAGCTACCAGTGCGGCTTCCGGCCCGGCAAATCAACTATAGACCAAATTTTCACACTTCGACAAATCCTGGAACAGACCAACGAGTTTCGAATCGATACACACCATCTTTTCATCGATTTCAAAGCCGCATACGACAGCATTCATCGTGAAGATCTGTGGGGCGATGGCCGAATTCGAGATCCCGGTAAAACTGATCCAGTTGTGTCGCGCCACGCTAAAAAATACGCGATGCACCGTGCAACTCGGTTCTAGGACCTCGGAACCATTCGAAACATACACCGGATTTCGGCAAGGAGATGCGCTGTCATGTTACTTCTTCAACCTGGTGCTGGAGCAGATAGTGCGACGGGCAGGCGTCAACAGGGAAGGCACTATCTTCTATAAGTCCGTCCAGCTGCTAGGATACGCGGGTGATATCGACATCATCGCGTGTTCTCGCCGTGGCATTGTGGAAGCATTCACGGCGGTTGATGAAGAGGCGAAACGACTTGGTCTTAAGGTCAATGAGGACAAAACGAAGTACATGCTATCAAGCAAAAACCAATCCGTCGCTCACCACCTGGGACAAAACATAACAGTTGACAGCTACAATTTCTAGGTAGATAAGGAGTTTGTCTACCTCGGGGCAAACATCAATTCCACAAATGACACCACAGTGGAGATCCGGCATAGAATCGCCCTTGGCAACCGCTGCTATTTCGGCTTGTCCAAGCAACTGGGGTCAAAACTCCTCACTCGAAAGACCAAAGTCATGCTTTACAAAACGCTCATTCTGCCAGTCTTGCTGTATGGAGCCGAAAGCTGGACGATAAGCAGGACGACGGAGCTGATTTTGGGTTCTTTCGAAAGAAAAATTCTGCGCCGGATATTTGGTCCTGTCTGTGAGGAAGGTGAATGGAGAAGAAAACACAACCGCGAACTCTACGAGCTGAACAGAGGTGTGGATGTAGTCCGGAAGGTAAAGATCCGTCGACTACACTGGCTCGGCCACATCGAGCGCATGAACACCAACGCTCCATGCGGAGTCTTCGACTCCGAGCCTTCTGGTTCGAGAAGAAGAGGAAGACCGAACTTCCGGTATAAAGACCAAGTATTCACGGATGTAAGACATCTTGGTCTTGATAACTGGAAGCAGCGTGACCGTCAAGGATGGAAGGCAGCTATAGCTCAGGCTCAGATCCTCCATGGATCGCTGGCCTGATAAGTAAGTAAGTAAGTAAGTCATACGAGGTTTTGAAATCGACGGAAAGGTGATGGGTGTCGATTTAGTATCCTTGGGTCTTCCCCAAGAACTGCCTGGTCCTAACCAATTAAAAATAAATAAGAAAATGCAGGTTTTGGACAATATCCTTAAATAAAAGTGAGAAAATTAGACATGGATGGGTTGTATTACGTCATATAAAAAGTTTTCACAGCTGATTGTCACTAAATGGTGTTGATGGCATATATTGGCTATCACCAATCCAATTCAATAAACAATTTTGTAACGCGTCATTTGCGCGGAGTGTTTAAATAACTTACATTCCCAAACAAATACACCATGTACTTCTTGTCACTATGAAAAAGGTAAAAACGATATAAAATTCATACCAAAAAATTTTTGGCGTGTACGTCAACATTTCGGTGTCAAAAATGCATTTCACTACAGTCGTCCAACCATCTTGTTGATCTTATACCGTCTGATTACTAGTTGTATCAGTCTCTCTAAAACTCTCTTGATGGTTATAAATTGGTCTATTTGGGAAACGTGGGCGCCGTGGCTCAGTAGTTAGTGTGTTGGACTCTGACGCACGATGACCGAGTTCGGATCCCGATAACACCAACGCAAAATCCCCCGTAGTATAAGCTGCCTTGAAAAAGCTTCCCCACTCACGTCGTTCGGAATCGGTATTGAACTGTAGGTCCCTTTCACCTGTGTGAAAAATAAATCACACACACAACATGAGTGATTGAAGAGAAGCTTTGCTCTGGTCTTTCATGGACTGTAACGCCACCAAAGAAGAAGAAGATTTGCGTAACGAACATGAGATAGCTCGTAACCCTAAGCTACCGGGAAAATCTTACTTATCATACTTAAGTTAGAGTTTCTCCTTCCTTCCACTTGACAATCAGTTTTATCAGAAGTCTGATGATGACGGAAAAAACAAATGCTTCGTGGCAACATCATTTTCTAAAATGCTCCTGAGTAAGCAATAAAGAAAAAAAGGCAATCGCGCTATATTCTATAATTACTGATCCAACATCCTTGAGCATTGTAATGGTGTTCGCCTTAAGTGAAATCCGCTCCCCAAAGTTCTACGTTCTACGTTATACGCGAATCTGAAAAGCTACTTAAATGACGCCACAATGCTACTCATACCTTATCTACGCTCTTGCATTAGATTGAAAGACTTAAAATGAAAACTCTCTCCTGATTGCTTCTCAGTATACTCTACCACTTACTTTCAGCATTCATCGTCAGTGATTGTATAGCTGCCACGGAAGTCACTTAACGGAGTCGCGTTCGTCGTTGACGGTGTCATCAGCGGTGCACCTTGAAACGATATAGCCAACGGTAATGCTGATGGCGCGCATAAGCTCAATGCGCTACGTCCCTCAGTCACTGAACGATATCTCGGCGGTCTGCCCGACCTGTAATGAAATCAAAAATCACAAAAACAATCACATCCTTTCCAACCATTGTCATTACGTTTCCAATTACCTTTCACAGTTGCACTTGAGTAGACGGATGAAAGCCGCTCGAAACGTCCGGTTGAAAATTGTATAAATGATCGGATTTATCGTCGACGACACATATCCCAGCCAAAGACAGGTGTCCACAACATGGTCAGGTACATGGCATTCGGGACATGCTGCGAACAGGATGTTGAGGATGAAAAATGGCGACCAGCATAGGACGAACGTGAAGAAGACCAATCCTAGTACCTTTGTTGCCTTCTGCTCTGTGGCAACAGCGTTCGCCGACAGGTTGTTGCGTCTGTTACGACTGTTAAGGAATCTATTTTAAAACTACACTAAGAAATGCGATACAACGATATGATGCTTGAGATGGATACGTACCGTAGATTGAGTGCCGGGGTGGTAACATTGTTCAGGGAGAACTTGAACGATTTTAGTTTATATCTTCGGGTTTCACGACTAATTGAATCGGGCGTTTGTGTTCCTTGCTCACAGGTGCCCTGTCCATGCAATGCTCCCTGCCCGGTGGAGGAGGTGCTGGTATTGGCACGGGAATGACCATGTGAATGAGAGTGGGAATGGATACCGGCACTGCTGTTGCCATTTGTATAACCTAATTGTGGTTGCGATGAACTTGTCCTCACCGCCGGTGCTCGTCTGGAATGAGAAAAAGTTGAGATGACCATGAGTGAAGGGCGGAATTTAATTTGGCAACTAATGAAGGTTGTACGGGGCTTTAATTGAGTTTTTAATAATTCCTCGATTCGAGAATCACTGCTGCAGGGTGTGTGTTCGCATTTGTGTGATATTTTACGGCAGCAGAGCGTTAACGTTCAAGTGACCTTCGGCAAAAGTGCCTCGATGGTAAAGCAAAAATGGCGTATATGGTTGCGAAGCTATAAGTGATTTATGGTGGACTTGAGTGGGTAAATTAATTCGAACAAAGTTTAAGTCGTTTGAATCGTGATGTGGGTGGTTAGGGAACGTGAAGTAAATCATTTTTCGGAACTTGGAATGGTGCTTATTGAATCGATAAACGTATACGTATGGCGGATCGAATTTGAAGCCATACATTATGGATTTTTTACATAGTGCATGTGGCGTGCCTCAAGCTTATATACTAGGACCACGGTTTTTCATAAATAATAAGTTGGCAAGTTGCAGTTCTATAAAGACCGATGGTACGGCATTCATACCTCGCTTTGGAGGTTGTGACTGGGTCGTGCCAGTATTCGGTATCGCTCATCGTCTGACTTTAATTCTTCGCTTGCTCATATTGTGCATATATGTACCTTATTATCCATCTCGCATACTCAATTCTGTTCGTATTCCCCATAAATGAGCTTGAATTTTTATTCAGTTTCTCGATTAAGTCTGTGCTTTTTGTGCGACGGAAAACTTGTCCCACTCCATGTTTAAATACATTCTAGTTGTCTCTGCCTTAGTATTTGAAACAGTTTTCGACTTACTTCTTCCTTCAGTAGTGTTGATATCGTTATTGGCAGGTTATTGGACTCCCCTATTAGACACTGTTCGTATAAAGCCTCTTGGATGGCTACGAAATTTAGGTGTGGTAAATTTTATTCATTTCTGGGTTTTTAATTGCGTTTCCAAGCAGTTTGGAACAGCGACTTTCACTTTTTTAAGCATCGTTGATCGTGGCCACATATATAGAAAAGCGTTTACCAAGCCCATCATTACGAGTTCTCTGAAGGCTGCATTTCCTGTAAGCCCGGGACCTAAACTAATCTCTGGAATTCAGTTTTCTTACCTTGTTAACAGGGATTTTAAGGATCTTTGTAGTGGAAACAGACCGTTCTTATAAATCTGATGAGCGATGTCTTGTTTACCTGATACTCATACAGCTGATTTTTATGATATTCAGAGTCTTCCTATTACCAGATAAATCGAGAGGTTTAGTGTATAAACCAGTAGAGAAAATAGCAATTTCATCTGTGTGAGAATGAGCCCGGGCTCCAGAAGCATGAGTTTGGTGAAAGAACTGTCTTTGATGCAGGCAACAGAATTGATGCAATACATGTATTAAGAACTCCGAGGCTCAGAGTCTCGTTCCCGTCCTGTATCCCTGTTGTGGCCTATCTCTTTTTGACTTTACATTTAAATTTTTCACACACACACAGCTTGACTTGGTTATAGCTGACACAACGGCTATATGTTGAAGCGACGAAGGAGGTGCCAGCAACATCAAAGGTCGCCAGGCAACATCAGCATAACAACATCATTCCCAGGGTCCGGTTGAAAACTTGTACATCCCTACCGGGAGATACAATTCCTTTTCCTGGTTCAGCTAACTCCCTACAGCAAGCTAGAGAGCCTAAGGACCATTGCCTACCTAGACTGCTTGGGAGTAAGGTTGAGAAACTGAAAAAGCGTGGAGGTGTTTTACAATGTGTCCGCTGCCAAAGATTCGTGCACGTCCCGCCGAACTGTGGAATGAAGCCTCGATCTGTTAGGTTAGGTTAGGTATATGGGTGCCCTATTGACGTAAAGTCAAGGCTCACGCAGACTACGTTGAGTCCATTGTGCCCACCTGTTTTGTTTAACCCGTTGATACCTATTAATTTACCGTCGAGCTGAACCAACCAGACGAGGACGAAAATCCCAGTATTCTGTTCAGCCCGAAATTACCTACCTCTTCTAGTCCCGAAAGGAAGTATCTTCCCAGGAAAATATTCCTTTTTTGGGCTAGCGCCGGGCATTCGCACAGCAGGTGACGAACGGACTCAATTTCCTCTTCGTCCCTGCAGCTTCTGCAGAAGTCATTGTAGGGCTGGCCTAGTCGAGCTGCATGATAGGATAGCATGCAGTGCCCGGTGAGGGCACCGACTGCCAGTCGAATGTTCCCACGATTGAACTTCAGCAGATTTTTCGTTCTTTTCTTATCATAGACGGGCCAAGTCGATTTCGCCGTTGCGCATGTATCTAAGCGACACCAGCGCTTATTGGCTTTCACCAATAGCTCCGTCTGTATCTCCCTGTAGAGCGCACTGAGTGGTGCTTTGGCCTCAGCTGAGATCTGCGCAATGTTAGCACCTGATCCCACCCTAGCCAACTCGTCCGCCCTCTCGTTTCCCTTTCCCAGCAAAGGGTCACCTCATTTACATTGGATATCTCTTCTAACTTCTCCTTGCAGAGTTTGACGAGTTTGGATCTTATCCATGCTGCCTGCAGAGCCTTAATGGCTGCCTGGCTGTCAACATAGACGCTGTTCCTTTTTCCTGTAATATTCTCTTTGCTGATCAGGTCCGCCGCCTGCTTGATAGCGAAGACCTCAGCATGGAAGACACTGCATCCATCATCGAGCCTGTAGGAGCGATGCATATCCCGAGACTCAAAGTAGACTCCGGCACCTGTGCCAACATCCATTTTGGATCCGTCGGTGTAGAGTGCCAGTTCACTTTCCGTGCGTACCAAATCACCGGTCCATTCCTCACTGGAGGGAATTCTAATAGAGAATCTCCTCTCCCAGGAAGGAAGTCGGGTGACATAGTCCGTTACGGTTCTGAATCTCGAGACGGCCCATCGATCCAAGACTGATGCATGTCCGTGAGGACTCCTTTTCCAGACACCCGATTCCTGTAATCTTAGCGCAGTTCTGGTTGCGGCGCTCTCGCAGTACAAGTCCAGTGGTGGGAGGTTCAGCATGACTTCAAGGGCCGCCGTTGGTGTGGACTTCATAGATCCCGTCACCGCCAGACAGCCTGCCCTTTGAACCTTTGACACACTCTGAAGATGACACTTTTTCTCAAGCGCCTTCCACCAGACAACCGAGCCCTAGACTAGGATAGGTCTTACTACCGCAGTGTACAACCAATGTACTAACCTCGGTTTGAGGCCCCATGTCTTTCCAAAGGCTACCTTGCACGAATATAGTGCTACATAGGCCTTTTTGATTCTTTCCTCAATATTTTCTCTCCAACTAAGTTTGGAGTCCAGGACTATGCCCAGATATTTCGCAGATTTTCCAGGGATCAGATCTATACCATTCATACGGGGGTAGGTGTAACTTGGTACAGATCTTTTCTTTGTAAAGAGTACTACCTCTGTTTTCGCCGGATTTACTCCCAGATCTCGCCCCTTGACCCAGCTATCCACTAACGTCAGTGCATAGCTTAGTCTATCGCTGAGGACCTGCGTACATTTTCCAGAGACCAAAATGGCAATGTCATCGGCGTAGGCCGTAACATTAAAACCCTCCGTCTCCAGAATCTTGGCCATTCCGTCGACGACAAGGAGCCATAGGAGGGGTGACAGAACGCCACCTTGTGGTGTACCTTTATTTACCCTCACCCTACCGCATGCTCTCCCTATCGTCGAATTTACTATACGAGTACCCAGCATTTGCCCAATCCAACTGCATACACCCGGGTTTATTTGGGCCATATGAAGGCTGGACACTATTGCCTCGGTACTAACGTTATTAAAGGCACCCTCAATGTCCAGGAAGGCACCTAGAGTGAATTCCTTGACACTGAGCGATTTTTCTATCGTAGAGACTACCCTATGCAGAGCAGTATCCACCGATTTTCCCCTTATGTACGTATTATGTGATTGTGACAGATAACCGTCCCCAATCTCTTCCCTTACGTACAAATCTATTATTGGTTCCAGCGTTTTCATCAGGAAGGACGACAGACTGATAGGCCTAAAGTCCTTTGCAGTAGTATGGTTGACTTTACCCGACTTGGGTATGAAAACCACCCTAACTTCCCTCCACGCTTGAGGAACATAACCCATCCTGAGGCACCAGGAGTAGATGCGCTTCAGCCATGGAAGAATGACTTCGCATGACTCCTGCAGCATGATCGGAAAGATCCCATCCATTCCCGGTGCCTTGTAGGGGTCAAAAGATTTGATTGCCCACAGGATCTTATTCTCCGTAACAATCTTATCGACTGTCTCATGTTCAATACATTCCCTTGGCAACGCGTCCGCCGAATTGAAGATTCCTGCATCTTCGCAGCCAGGGAAATGACATTTCAGTAGTGAATCAAGCACGCTCTCGTTTGAGTCTGTCCAGCTACCATCAGATCTCTTTATAGAGGACATCTGTGTGGTAGGTTTGCAAGGACCTTCCTCAGACGAGCTGCACCCGTACATGATTCAATAGAGCCGCAGAAGCTTCTCCAAGAGTCCTTTTTGGCGAATCTAATTACTTTTTTGAGTCGCTTAACACTATCTCTATAGGTTGACCATTTAATGGCCCCCTCTTTTGCCAGGTTCCAACTGAGCCTAGAGATACGAAGCCGCTCCGCTATTGTAGCATTCCACCATGGTGGGTGGTTTCTTTTACTGGGTCGTCTGGTAGGACATGCCTTCTCAAATGACCGATTTAGCTTGCTGGTAATATATAGTACCATCTCATCGATGTCTTCCGTGGAGTCGGGGTTCCCATCCGGAGGCCGGTTAAGGGTCCCACCCAGCTCCGCGTTAAACCTCTGCCAGTTCGCCTTCCGGGGATTCCGGAATACTTTTCTATCCGGACTACGGACATTCAAGTCGAAGAGGATCCAACAGTGATCAGAAAGTGATGCTTTGTCAGATACTCTCCAGTTTGAGATCTCCGCAGTACCGTTATCATTTATAAGCGTTATGTCTAGGACTTCCCTTCTGTTACTAGTAATAAATGTTGGTGAATCACCCCGATTACATATAACTAGGTTAGTACTAAGGACAAAACTGAACAAAGCCTCACCCCTACTATTGGTATTAGAGCTACCCCAAGTAGTGTGATGGGCGTTAGCATCACACCCTACAACTAAGTTCTTCTTACCTTGTTCGGCCATTGCGATCAATGACCTTATTTCCCTAGAGGGGACGTCCGTGCCTTCGTCGTACGGTAGGTAAAACGAAGCCATCGTTAGTGCACCCTCCTTTCCCGTAACCTCCACCACCGTCTGGTCACCCGAGCTGAAATTAGTTAACATTAGTACGTGGAGATCTTTGCTAGCAACGATACAAGTTCTAACCTTGCCTTCGCTACTGTTATAAAAGAGGCTGTATTTCGATGACCCTAATCCCTTAACCCGATTATGGAGGATCCATGGTTCTTGGATCAGGGCCACATCAAGCTGCTCCTTGTTCATAAGCAGCATGAGGTTGGCTGATGCGGCCTTACTGTGATGTAGGTTTATTTGCACTACTTTCATTTTCAGTAGCACTGTCCTTCACCACAGCTGCCGTACCGCCAGACTGCGCCTTCTTCATGAGTCTCACAGGAAGCTCACCAGCCCCGAAGAATAGGCGCATATGCCTCTCTTTTTTCATCGTTTCCGGCGGATCCTCGATAACAAAGATTATGCTCTTTGTGCCATCTTCGTTGCTCTCGATTGCGACTACTTCCCAGTTATCCATAGGGACCGCTGGGTTTTGTACCTTTAGAAAGCCGAGGAACTCGCTTTTCTCGAATTCCATTTCCGGTACGCTCATCTTGGCTTTAGGCCTCTCTGGTACCTCGTCCAAGGGGACTGCCTTTAGTGCAGCCCCCTCCCACAACTTGAAGGTGGGTACGACCTTCTTCGCAAAGTCATGCGATAGCTGGTCCTTGCAGTCCAGCCTACTCACACCTCGCCTCCAGTTAGTGAGACCAAACGTTGGCGCAGTTTTCCCAGCATTCCCTCGAATGTGGTCGAAGATCGCTCTAGCCAAGGCTTTCTCGATCATCTTCCCCTGTTCGAAGGTATACTGGCCACTCGGCCTGCCGGAATCTATCACAGCTAGCTGTAAAGCATTCCGAGCAGCCCCTCCGAACTGCACTGCCGTGTTGACCTTCACTCTTTTTGATGGATTTCCGGCTTCCTCTTGGGATCTTACCCTCTTCGCCTTGAAATCCTCTCTTCTCTTAGAAGCTGGCACGGTTAGCGGCTACAGTCCTTCCCGTGGCCTTGGTTTTCAGGTTCTCACCTTCGCCTAGGGTCTGGGTGCAGCTAGAACCCGCCTTATCGGCTTCGGTTCCACCCGGCCCAGCTCTCCGCTCCCTTTTCTTGGGGGGATTTTTGATCTTTTTATCCCCCTTGCCTTCTCTGGCTTTTTTGCCGGATGTGTCCTTGTCAGCCCTTGGTCTTGTTAGGACATCCTTGGCAATCACCTCTCCTGCCCAAGCGAGCTTCTCCTTCTCCATATCGGAGAGCAGGGGTATGCCCTTTTCCTCAAGCAAGCGCTTAAGGTGTACAGCTTTTTTGTACTCCTTAAGCCTCAGCTTTCCTTGAGTTAGTTTCTTGGGCTTCTTGGCATCCTTTTTCCGTGTTAAACCTTCTTGGGCTGTCTCTTCAGAATCAGCGAGTAATTCCTCCTCTAATTCCTTGGAGATGACCTCGTCTAACACGTTGGATCCCCTTGGTTTGGCTTCTTCCTCTCTGCCACTGGCCACGGCAAGTAGTGCGTCTGCCACCGACTCGAGAGAGAGCTCTTCCTCTTTGCTTCCTTTTTTTGATTTATTTATATTATTGTTTGAAATTTTGTACCCACGAGTACGGCCGGAAATATGGATCCACTCCGACAGAGCCGCCGAATATCAGAGTAAGGCATTTGAATACCTTAGGCCTCGCCTGTGCACCTAAGGGAGCTCGTTAGCGGTTGGACATAAACCCTCCAACCTTTCATCCTTCGGCACGGTTTTAAAAAGCTCACACCACCACTGGATTAGGGTTCCCGGCCCGGAGACTATGTCGTTGACAAAGCTTCCCTGGCCAGTGTAAGCCCCAGCACCACGGCAAGGTGTATAGTCCCGCTGGGGCTCGATCTGTTAAGTTTGCGAAGGACCACAAGACCGAAGAATAACACTCAGGCCAAGAGAGTATCGCAAACAAGGGTAACTTAAACGCTTATTGTGAGGACATCCGGGACATCCTTTAGTTTAGTTACCTTTAGTTTGCGAGGTAACTATAGGAGATGTCCTAGGTTTTGCTTATTGGCTCGGCAGCAATAAATGGAACGTGTCCAAGAACCAGCCGTCCCTACCCCAAACGGCTATTTTGATGGCCTCGGCTCTCACTATAAGTAAGGCAGTGAAGCTGTTGATCTTTGCGGGGATAAATGTATTGAAGTAGAAGAAGACTATATATAGAAATTTTCCCGTGTTTTCCCATTTTTTTTCTTAGGCCGAGTACTTTTGGGACTGTCCTTATACTTCATTCCGATCAAAATCGCGGAAGTGGCCTTTGGCTTCTGCATTCAGGTGCAATTACTAGTCTATATTTTCTTATATTTTCCCCATTTTTCGGAGAAAAATGAGAAGTAGGCTCAGTGATGTAGAACTAAGAGATTCAAAAGCGAGCAAAGGCGCGACGGTCGCAGAGAAAATGCTCTGCTGTGTCATCCTCCTCGCAACATGCAGTACAATTCTCTTTATGGACAGGGGGAATGCTCTGGATTTCTCGCAGACATCAGGGCATACACGCTTTGTTATCCTGCACCTACGGTTGTGTGTATTAAACACCCATTCGTTAATATAGACATTTACCGTGGACGCAGGTAGACCTAGATCAGGTTCAGGTTCTAGAAACTCTCCTCTGAACCCATTCTGGCGAGTTCATCAAAGATATAATTTTCAGGGATCCCAGAGTGACCTGGAATCCATACAGGCTTTAGTGAATTTAGTTTCTCGACTCTGTTCAAGAAGGTATTGAGTTCATGCACTAATTTGGAGCTAACTTAAAGGTTGGATACAACTTTGATATGCTTTTTCCCCTCCACCTGTGCTTCACGACATAGTGCATGGCCATTAGGATTGCGTATATTTCTGATTAAAGGAAACTCGCATATTTTCTTAACGAGAAGTGCTGTTGGGTGTTTTCGCGCTAAAAGAAGACCTCAGATCCGAACCCCCGCCCAGAACTGAAACCATCCGTAAAAATACGAAGACTCCAGCTACAGCCAGAAGCTGTCATGACTCCATGGAAACTCGACTGTGAAATTACTGCGCAGTAGGATAATGGGTGTCAATTCGTCAGTGTGCGCAAGCACACTTTATTCCCGTGCGGGTGATACCAAAAGCCATTATTCTTGAGACGAGACATGGCTTTCAGAGCATACCCTCATAAATATATCAAGGAGTAGAAGGTTCATAATAGCATCTCGAGCAGCGCCTGGCATGCTGGGGAAAACCTCTGTACAGTTGAGACAACCCGTTCTCTGTACTTTGGTGAAAGAGGCTACGACTTGTTTGTGTGTTTGCCTGTTCCACCAGACAACCGATGCGTATGAGGTAATAGGTCCTATCGTTGTCATGTAGATCCAGAGGAATTTTGCCGGCGATAAACCCCATGTTTTGCAAAAAGATCCTTTGCATTACCAGAAAGCTGATAGCGCTTTCTCGGGCAGACAAGGACATCGGTCATCGATCATATCGATCATATTTAGCGCCGCCTGTGCTTTGAGACGGACAGTCGCTAAGCATGAGCCGTAAGAAAGAACGGCGACATCATCCGCATTGGCCTGAGCATAGATTCCAGAGGCATTGAGAGCATCAAGCAAAGAGTCGACCACCATGCACTATATTAGCGGAGACAGGAATCCGTGTTGCGTGCACCCCTGTTTACGCCGGGTTTGACACATTGGTCGAGGTTTGCACCAGCGGTTAATATCGTGTGCACAAGAATTGCTTTGATCCACGAGACCAGCGCTTCATCTACGCCATGCCGTCTGGCAGCGTTACACATGCTGTCGGAAGTCGCGTTATTAAAAGCTCCCTCAATGTCGACGAAAAGGAAGTGGACTTACGTCCGTGCAAAATTGTTCTTCAACAAAGGTATAGCCGAGTATTACTACTTCATTATATTTCCTGTTGTTATCTTTACGCTACACGGTTGAATTGTACCGCAATATCCCTGTGTCCCATAGCTACTAATATCCCATTAACCCTCATAATTTGATTTGCAAGCCCCCACCAACCACTTGGCATAATGAAGAAATTAGAAAAATACAGACAGGAATTATCTACAACAACCTTCCCTTCGACAGATATCCAGGTATGTCCACAGACTGGATCATATTTCAACCAGTGATGTGCAATTAAATCGCTTCCCCTTACATCACTGGCCATGATTTCATTCCAATTTCCTACAAGGTATCCCCTTTCTATTTCCCTCGTATCTGTATCTGAGGGTGAATGAGAAACGATAGCTTGAAGACGATAGTTGCCATGATAAGCTTCTAGTAGGAAGGGCACCAGTTCACGTTTTTTCTCCACTGACTTTGATTTATTTTCGTGTTTACCGACCTTCACGTCCACGAGAATATAATTTATCGGATTAACGAAATAAGAAAAAAAGAAACGAGAGGAATTTCATTACATCCTTGTCACAAACCCTAATTAGATTCCTTTATGCTGACATTTTGGTCGCCTGCTCAGCATAAGTTAGATCGAAAAAACCTGAAGCGGATACCACTTAAGAGATGAGATGATATCGATCGAGAGATACGCGTGATTGCAACTATACCTACGCGTTGACAGACTGGCCAATGGAGCATGTCAACAACTGTGCGATGCATTTAATGGTCTACACACATAGTACTCGTTTCTCTTTGCATCTGTCGTCATTATCATCAACATCCTCATCACATGGAGTAATTGTCTATTGTACAGTAAAAAGTATTCAAACTCGCATAATGGCACATTGTATTACTTGAATGCACATCCTTCTAAGGACACTGCGACCTCCACGTTGTAGTCTCCACTTAGTGTGACACTCACACTGTCGTAACGTCACAACAATCGGAGGCGGTGGAGGTGTTACAAAGTTTCAAGGATGCCAAACCCCGACCATACTGTGAATAACATTTAAATTTCTATTTACAGTTCTTCACTACCCCGCCTACTATCTACACCTACCCAGCCATTCCGAGAGTAAATGTGAGACGATGAAGTATCCCTTCTGTCTTCCGGCCAACCCTCATACATGCTCCTGATCTATAAGTTTTCAAATTAATTTCACTGTGACTTTGAGGACTGTGTACTATGCCACATAGGCGACTACGTATGTACATATGGACCCATCCAGAGCATGTGGAATGATGTCAGATAAGATATTAACATGGTTCACACATAATCATCAGGCGAATTACCATAGACAGGATAATTCAGACCGATTGAACGCCTCCGACTGTTTGCGTGTAATCAAGCGTACACGAATTCATTTTCTCAACGCAATGACTTGAACTTGAATCGACTGCAATGCCATCATCGTCATCATCGAGATAATGGCAGTGGACGGAGGCATGGAATTCCATTATCTTCATTTTAATTCGCGATTAAATGCCTCCTTGTTCGTTTGTTTGTTTTGTTTAGTTACTTCCTTGAGGCGCTGGATGACGGAAGGGAATTTCATTCAACACTGAATATTTAATGGGATTTATAGAGCTCTAAATTGGTGGTTGTTAGGTAACCATGAGATATAAATAAGATACTTTGAATCCTTTTGAAATCCTGTGAATTTGAAGATCTTCCGTCGCCTACGGCAATGTGCAAAAATTAAAATTGGTTATGGCAACCTTTAGCTAGTGGTTAGGTATGTGGCAAAATAGAAATAGTCGATTAATGTCTATATATAACCATAGATCAATCGAGGTACAAAAAGTACAGGAGGCAAAGGTAGGTAGGTAGGTAAGACCGTAGCCTTCCCAGAGATGGGAAGAACATACATAGGCCAGGGAGGCCCGTTGTGTAGCTACGAGGGGGTTTAGCCCCTTACTCGTGGAACCATTTTGTGCTTCTTAAGAAATTAAGAAGAACTTCGGTCAGATCGTTAAGGAGGTATGATCCTAGGTATCGTTTCCTGATTGTGCAGAATGCCGGGCAGGCGCAGAGGAGGTGATGGGTGGATTCGACCTCTTCCTCGTCTAGACAGCTCCTACAAAAATCATTCGGAGTGATACCTAGTTTTTGCGCGTGACTGCCAATAAGGCAGTGTCCTGTGATGACACCTATGACCTTGTAGATGTCAGTTCTATTTAGGGAGATAATACTCCTAGTCCGTTGACTATCGAGCCGGGGCCAGATTTGCCTGGTGATGAGGCAGGTGTGTCCCTGAGTCCATCTCCGGTTCGTCTCGGCCCTGGCGAGGGTAGTGAGATTGTGTTTAATGGTTGCGAAGGGTATACCCTCACAAACCACAGTTGATTGTAGCGTCGTTCCTTTTTTGGCGAGTGTGTCGGCTCTTTCATTTCCAGTGATGTCGCTGTGTCCCGGTACCCATATAAGTTGTATGTTGAACTGTTCAGCCATCTCATTAAGAGATAGGCGACAGTCGAGGCTAGTTTTTGATGTGTACACATAGAACTCCAGCGACTTTAAGGCTGCTTGGCTATCCGTGAGAATGCGGATATCCGTGGTGGATATCACGTTCCACTTCAGCCAGGACAGAGCCTCTTTTATTGCCAACAGTTCCGCCTGGAAAACGCTGCAGTGATTAGATAGTTTGAGAGCATTGTTTAGCTTAAGTTGTTTGCAGAATACTCCACTACCCACCCCGTCTTTGGTTTTAGACCCGTCAGTATAAAAGTCTACGCAGTTTCTGCGAGGTTGAGTCTGGCGAGTCCAGTTTTATCTGTCCGGGTAGAACGTTGTAAAGTTTTTTTCCAAGACTGTGGTGGATTCTGTGAGGTCTAGGTTTTCTGCCATGGTTGACCTGTTAATCAGGATCGAAGAGTGGCCAATGACGTAGCTCTTCCAGTTCGAGCTTTCTTGCATGTATAGAGAGCTATTGTTGCTTTTTAAGCTCTTTCGATTGTGTTGCTTTTCCAGGTTAATTTCCTGTCCAACAGGAGGCAAAACTGCTTTAATGTTTCACCCAGTGACAGATGGTTTCATCTTGCTTACTTAGGTGGCGCTACAGTTCGGGGTGAACCTGGGCCTCAACCAACAAGCCTGTCTAGCTGGCACGATATTTTGCCAGCTGTTTCCAGTGTCGCACGCCTAGTTGGTTAAGATCCCTTCCACTTGTGTGCGCCACCGTAGATGCGGCCGTCCCCTGCAACGTCGTCTTTCCGGGTTGGAGTCGAATACACTTTGGACCGGAGCTGTGCTGTCTATTCGCTTAACATGGCCTAGCAATCATAGACGTTGAATACGTAGATGTCGCACTAGGCCGAGATCGCGGTATAGCCCGTACAGTTTGTAGTTGAAACTTCTCCTCCCCTCTCCGTCAACACAAGCGGGGTCGAAGATTGAACGCAGAATTTTCCTCTCGAAATGACCAAGGGCCTCTTCATCCATTTTTGAGGTCCAAGCCTCTACGCCGTAGAGGAGCACCGGAATGATGAAGGTTTTACAGAGAATCACCTTAGTTTTCCGAGAGAGGGCACTATTACTCAATTGCCTGTTGAGCTGGTGTCGTTGCCCCTTGTTACCAATGAGCCAAGGTAGACAAAATTTTTGACTGACTACATCCACGTTATAGCTGCCAGAAGTGACGTTCTGGCCAAGACGTCGGCAGGATATATTTAGTTTCGCCCTCGTTTACCTGTTCACAAAAGCTTGATTGACGTCTCGCTGCGTACTTTCAATAACGCCAATGTCATCAGCGTATGGGAGCAATTGTGCAGACTTGACGTAGATCGTGCCTCTTGTGTTGGCCAGTGCATCCCACCATTGTCATCCTGCGCAATATGCTCGTCCCTATAGACACTGTCATAAAGCCTTAAAATCGAAGAAAAGGTGGTGCGTCTTCTCCAAGATCTGCCGCAGTGTGAATATTTGGTCTATCCCGTATTTTCCGAGCCTGAAACTACATTGATGGGATCGTATCAAATTGCCCGCGAATGGTTTCAGGCAATCACACAGCACGGCAGAAAAGATCTTATACGCGATGTTAAGGAGACTTATTCCCCTATAGTTGGTACATGCTTTCTTCCGATCATATCTTACAGATGAGCTGGTGCATGTTTCCAACCAACTCATCTCTAGCTGCTTTAATTAGCTCAGCAGGCAGACCGTGCTCTCCTAACCTCCTCTTAGTCGGGTGGATGGAATCTCTCTCATCTTTGTCCAGTGTGAATGGTGTGTTCTGCCTGACAGCGGCATCCTGGCCATCTTCGCCGTTATACATTTCGCAGAAATAGTCCACATTCTCAGCATCGACTGTGATTCAGCTACGAGGCGCCCGTGTTCATCCCTATAGACTTCCGCTCTGCCATTATAAACTTGGCATGTTCGTTTTACACTTTGGGGAAACCTACGAACGTCGTTCCTGCGATTACATCTCTCCATCTCCCCGATCGCGCCCATCTCGTGCTCTTTCTGTTTCCTTCTGAGAAGCGCATGCTCCTTCCTTTTTTTCCGCTCATAGCGCTTACGAGCAGCCCTCGTTCGTCGATGAAACCGTGGCCATGTATATATTCTGTTTTTCTGTATGTACCTGTCTGCTCTCGTCATAAATTCCTGATGGCGCTTTGACATCGTCTCCATTGCTGTTCTATGGCTTATGCAGTTTGCATCCGCTCTTCAGAGAGCTGGAGGGAGACACGATCGGCGAAGTTCCTGCTGGTCTCTTGCGATTACAGCTTCCCGACATCAAATTTTGATGGCACTACTCGACTTCGCAGTGTTCGCGATATCCGCATACATACCTTGGCTGCAACAAGGGGCGGTCCCTAATGAGACCATCAACCACTTAAAGCCCCACCGTAAATAAAGATATGTTTGAGGCAAAAGAAGAATATCACCCCAAATGAGTAAAGTGTCGTCTGAAAGCCAATAAGTGTAAAAATCCCGAAAACATTGTAAACCCAAATTGTAAACTGTCGTCTTGCCCCTATATGTGAGAAGCGAATGGAAACATTGTTGTAAACATTTAATTGTAAGCGGGTACCTCGATATTCGTTGGGGGCTATCGGTCGTTGCAATACCCAAGGGACCACTGGGTAATTTGAGGGATGTGTTTAAATTTAACTTTTCAATCCTTTTATTACAACCGGGGTGACGAATGCTTCCGTTACCGAGGATGAGCGTGGAGAGGAGGAGGAGATTCCCTTTGTTGCGATAGCGAAATCGCCAAAAAGGACAAAAAAGGACAGGGGGCGAGAAGGCCAACAATTTATTTTAAAGGGAAAAAAAGGAAATTGAAGAATTCCAAAAATTCTGCTGAAAATAAGTGTGACGAGGAGTTACCAGGTCAGATTAAACTCGCCAAGCCCGGGATGGACAATGATGGTCCGCGTGTATGCGGACCGTATAATCCAACTGTCCCAATCCCCGAACCCATCCCTCAGAAGCTAGCCATGTGAGCCACTGAATGCCCACACACTAGCTGTTGTGTCAGTTTGACACAACACAGTAATGTCTGCTTTAGAGCAGTTTAGGGCATTTACTAACTGCTCGTCCGTACCTGGTCTGTTAAGGGGCCTAACATTCCAGATGCAAAACCGATACTCCTGTCCTTTTATACGTTTGGGGGGTCATCAACCTAAGGTCCATCCGTTAAATCCCAGGCGTCTGGGTGTCTCTGAGTTTTTACATTTTTTTACGGTTATGGCTTACTAGGTCATAGCCCAACCGACTGAACCTGCTTTTTGGCGCAGGAAACTCGCCATTCGCCCTTCCCCGTCTACAAAATCCAGAGGAAATCTCCAGATGGCACCACGAGGAGATGGGGGATGGAACTTACTAACTGTGCCGCAAGGTTTTCGTCTGCGGTGGCTCTTCTCGCTTTTTAGCAGGCCAGCAACCGTCGGATAGATGTGTGGGCGTGCGTTTAATAATTGTTCGTTGGGTAGTGCACACTCACGAGCAATCTCATATATTAAAGTGCTTGAACGAATTACTACAGACTAAAACCAACGTGGAATTTGGTCAGCTCTCGTCCTATCTAGGACAACCACCCCTGAGAGTTAACGAACATCAACGACCCAAACCACTGCATTCCGATCAGGTTGTGTGTATATAAAATACATTATAAGAGAATATAAACAACTCTTGAACCTGCGCGAGTTTCTAAAAAAAAAAAAAAATGTGATATATCGGTTCTCTTCTGTAGTACGCAAAGATTTTTTTTTAAGCACTTTTCTTAGAAAAACCTCAAAGAGGCCTTGTATGTTGGCATTACAGCCCATGAAGGACCAGAGCCAAGCTTCTCTCAATCACCCATGTTGTGTGTGATTTATTTTTTCACACAGGTGAAAGGGACCTACAGTTTATTGCCCATTCCGAAAGGCGTGAGTCGAGCAGCTTTCTCAAGGCAAGTATACTACGGGGGGTCTTGCCACTACCCCGCCGAGGAGGAACGCCGCGAAATAATCATTCGATGGCGTTGGTGTTAACGGGATCCGAACTCGCTCATCATGCGTCAGAGTCCAACGGACACGAACCGACGGTTATGTTCGTATTTCGCTGTCGAAGTTTGGATTGCTCTGGTGAAGCTGAAATGGAAATTATGGTAACTTTTAGCGGCATATTGCTGAATGCCAGAGCATTCTAGAAACTTCCGAAGGGGAACGTCTGACGGCGAACATTCAAGAAAGTGGACCGAGGGCTATACGTATAAGCTCGAACGCTCGCCCTCGGGAACATTCAGTTTACGGAATTTAATAACATGTGATCAGTAGGTATACAGTGTGATCAGTCGGTAAACAAGTGTGAAAGTAGAAGCTTGTAATAAAGGTTTGCGTAAGCAATAAAGTGTAAAGTGTTCAAAAGGTTGTAACAATAAATAAAGGTGATGAAGTGCTCAGATAATTGATCTGAGGCGAAATAAGTAATGTGTGTGCACTTTCAGAAATTCGTATTCAGATTTGGGAACAGATGGATGCTTAGGCGTGCCAAATCAGGTGCCAATAGTGGGCATATGTGCAAATCTTAGCCCAAATCAAGCAAATTTCCAATTGCTTGCGCACAAGGATGTAAGAGCATTGTTGTTATAAAAGATGATTTTCTACTCCAAGACAGTTCTCTTCTTGCGAATTTTGGCGTCCAGTTGGTCAAGGTAGAAGTACTAAGCTATGGTCTGCTAAAAATTCCAGCAAGAATGCAATACAATGCCAAATAACAGGAAAGATACGGGTTCTACACTGTAACTCGATTCAGAAATCTTCCTGCTTCAGGGTCGAAATTGAGCAAACTCATTTTGAGGACTGAGCCTAATCCGAAATTGGAGAACCAGCTCGTATTAAGCCGTATCACTCTTGCTGGAGAGTCGTTCAGAAGGTTAAATGTGGCTAGTTGTCTTGCTATAACTTATTGCCCGACCGGACATCAGCTCGTCAATAATCTACTTAAGTACACCTAGGCACTGATCTCTTACATTTCCCAATCTTAAACAACAAGTTACCATTTATGTATGTATGTATATGTCAAACATTTACTCATCCTCGCCCAATTAACACCATTTCTCCAATCAGCACTTTTCACCGCAACATGTTACTAGCACTACATACAATGGTCCACAAGCAAAATCCATTCCTGTCATCCCCATCATCACCAGCTACGAACACATGCGGTCATTAAACGACGACAACAGCGAAATCTGAATTTCCCTCGCTGTTTGTTGCCGGTAATAGAAACATTATTCTGACAAATGTCCACCACCATTTCAGGCCATAACAAGGAGGTGCCCCACCCCATATCCTGCTCGTGAAACATGGACATTAAACTGCTGCTCAACGCTGAGCAGCAGCAATCCAAGTCCGGCACGGCAGGCCGTTGACATCCATTCGGACATCCTCTCCTGTTGTCCATTGCTCATTGTTGAAGAAAAATGTAATGACTCGGATAATTTTGCATGAAATAGCCTCAATCCAGCAGGACCGGATAACATTCGTTAGTAGAAGAATTTTAGAGCATAGAGGATGACAACGACGCGAAAGCTGGAACCACAAGTTCGGCCAGACGACATGGGATTTGAACTGAAATTGTGACTGGAATTGCACATGATATTCGAGCATGGTACCATGGCTAACGAGAATCGAGTGGAACTGGTGTCCGCTCAAGTACGGTGATGAAGAATAATGTCTCTGATTCAGAGTGGGTGCTGAGGAAGGGCTGACTGTCCGAATGCTGGTAGTGGTACCATTATTTTGTATTTGTGTCTAGGTAGAGGCGAATATATCCTCGTTGTGGATGTCCCTATTCTATTGAGTGGGTGTCATCGGTTTTTTCTCTTTTTCTTTTTGATTTTTGTTTTTGCCACTCTTGTATTCACCCGCTTGTCAGCAAGTGCTCGTTCAGCTGAAGGGTGCTTTATGTCGTAAGCCTTAAATATTACGCCTGCCAGGCACCCTACTACTTTAGTATTCGAAATTTAGGAGTATTCACTTTGCCCTTGACCGAATTCATTTGTGTGATGTGTCCGGAATAGAGACCGGTTGGCAGTAGTAATAATTGATTCAGTTCTTGGCGTAAAATTATTTCTAATCAACGCGTCAGGATAAAGGTGACACAAGACGAGTGGTTCGTTGGAGCAATAAATCAAAAGAAGCATGATGAGAAGCATGTTGTTAGGAATCTGCCCGATGTGGTTGTGCTTAAATGGAGCGTAGGATTACGCGAGAGTCTATTTCATTTTAATGGAAAATAATTGCGTTTTAGGTGATGTTAATGGGAAAATGAGAATGCAAAGTAGTCACGAGTGGGCGAGTATGCAAATGTGATAAGAACAGCTGGAAGAGAAGAATTAGATTTGCAAGTCGCGCAGCAGATAAGCTCTCCCACAGAGTCAAGAATTTTGGTATATCTCCGAAGACGTTTTTGTGTAGTGGCAGTGGATCTGTGTGGCAAACAAGGAGCAGACAATTGGTGTGGGTGCAAGAAATTGAGGTTCTCAATATGCAATTAAGGGGTGAGCTTAGTCAGGGCAATATGTATTGCAAAACTTTTGATTAATTACATACCAAGCTTGTTAAAAATGAACAGTTATTGTATAAGCAGCCTAATTGGAGTCCTAACAGGAGACTGCCAGGCTGCCCTTTCGGGAAACATACCGCTTGATTAGGACTGCCATATAATGATTATTGCAGTAGGTATCATGATGAGGAAGAGGAAGAATCTCCATCCCATCTCCTATAAATTGTTTAGAGATTTGCGGTAGTGCCTGACCAGTTTTGATTTTATTATTGGCGATTTGAGTGTTTTAATTGCCGTCTGTGTAGATGACAATGTCACTGTAACTCATCGATCTCAAAGACAGCCAGTCGAAGGCCTCACTAACAGCTATTAATTCAGCCTGGAATACACTACAGTGGTTCAGTAGTCTCAAGGATTGGCCGATTTTCAGGGCCGGTGCATGGACACCGGCACTCACACCATTGCCAGTCCTGGACCTGTCCGTGTATGTTTCCAGTGCAGTGCTCTTGTTTGGGAATTCATTCCCTTCCCATTGTCGTCGGTTGGGAATTGTGGTTTTATATAGAATCTTAAAGTCCACAATCGGGATTAAGTAGTCTGTGATTTCACTTAAGTCACTGTTTTGGCATAGAATACGCAATTGTTTAGCATGCTGTTAAGCTGATTTGCTTCGAGTTCGTTTGATTTTGAAAAGAAAAAGTAGTCGATTATGTACAATCATTGCCTCTAGGGCTGCTACATTGATAATGATGAAAGTTAGTAAGTAAGATGAGGGTCGCTATAGCGCAATGTATAGTGTGCCGGTCTCGGATCCCGATAACACCAACGCCATCAAATGTTTACTTTGCGATGTCCCTCCTCGGCGGCATACTGGTTAAACCCCAGTGATATGCTTGCCTTGAAAAAAAGCTCTCTCCCGCCGTTCGGCATCCATATTATGTAGTAGGTCCTATTCATTTGTGTGCAAAACAAATCGCGCACAACATACATACGTGAATAAGAGGAGCTTCTGGCTTTAATCGAACCGTAATTCCGTAAAAATAAGACTCTCATAAAGTCGATGTTGACCTTTATTACTTAACGAAATTCGGTCTCTAACAATTGTGAGTAGAATACAATATCGTTCATGGGATCATTATGTCAGATCATTTTACGTCTAAGATGATCCATTACTTTTGTGGGGAAAATTGGTCAACGGCTGAAAATGTGATTCAGGATGACTTCTATGATGTCATAGAAAGGACATACGATCAATGCCCCAGCTACGATACCAATATTGTTCTATGAGACTTCAATGCACAGCTGGTAGAGGGAGAAGTCTTTGCCGGAGTCATCGGAAAACACAGTCTGCATGACAACATATACGGAAATGGACTGGTGATTTTGCCTCGAGGCGGAACCTATCGGTGGTTAGTCTCCCCGCCTTAACATCCATAAAGGGCGGATGTCCTGATCAATCACTCGTCACAACACCACGGTTTGACGTCGGAAGGCTACAATTGCAAAAGTGTCGTGAAGAACCCATCAAAGAAGCTGCCACTGATGTGCAGGGTTTTACGACACCGCCAAGTTTGATGACGAGTGCAGGGAAGCCCATGCAGCCAAACAGGAGGCCTACAAGGCACTGCTACATCGAACGACGAGAGCTGTTCGTGAGCTGTACAAACAGAAAAGAAGGGAAGAGAACGGGCTCCTTAGAAAGAAAAGAAAAAGAAGAAATGGCAAGCGCGCGGTCGAGGAGATGGAGAGGTGTTATGACAGGAATAAAGTTCGAAGGTTTTACTAAAAGGTAAAACAACTATCCAGTGGATACAAACTACGGACCGAAGCCTACCAGGACGAGAATGGACAACTTGTAGCAGAGTCGCAGTCGATGCTGAGAATCTGGATAAATCTTTTCTGCAGACTGTAAACCGCGATAACGACCCAAACACCGCTGTCAAGCAGAACGGTACACTTACTTTGGACGACAATGAACAGAAATTCGCTCCCGTCGGATTTAACGAGGTCAAGATAGCAATATCGAGACTGAAGTCGAACAAAGCTGCTGATCGGATCAATCGATTGGAGATGATCTGGTTGGGCGCATGCACCAGCTCATTTGTAAGATATGTTAGAAGGAAAGCATGCCCGCGGAGTAGAATCTGAGTGTCGCTTGTCCAATCCCCAAAAAAAGAGACCATTTTGACTGCGACAATTACAGGGGAATCGCATACAAAATCGTTTCTGCTGTTTTATTTGAACGCCTGAAAATCCCCCTGCTTCATTAAGGTCGGTAACGAACTAACCGAGACTTGCAATTTCGAAAAAGGGTTTTAGCAAGGCGCTATCATGTGACTTTGTTAACAACATACTTGAGAAGATGTTACGAAACTCACGCGGATGATATTGACGTGATTGTTCGAACGCAGCGAACCGACAATTAGGACAAAACGAAATATAGGCTGTCATCAAGAGAGGACGCACAACATAGACGTCAGGGACAGAGCGTCACAGGGTAGCAAGAACTTCGTCTACCTCGTATCCGCAATAACTAGTACGAACTATGTACATCGGTACAGTGCAGAAGGATCACAAACAACTTGGTGTGCGTGATGCACTTAGCAATTCTATAATTAAAATTGTCAAAAATCGTGCTTGACACCTGTGGGAGAATGTATGTATGTATGTTGGCGTTACAGTCCCTGAAGAACCTGAGCCGAGCTTCTCTCAATCACCCATGTTGTGTGTGATTTCATTTTCACATAGGTGAAAGGGACCTACAGTTTATTGCCGGTTCCGAACGGCGAATTTCGAGAAGCTTTTCATGACAATTTTACTACAGGGGGTTTTGTCAGAACCCCGCTGAGGAGAAACACCGTGAAAAACACGTTCAATGATATGGCTGTGTCGGGATTCGATCCCGTGTCATCGGCGTCAGAGGCCAACACACTACCCACTGCGCCACGGTGGGAGAATGTAACCATATTTAATTCAGTAAACACTAATTGACAGTTGACATTCGCACCATCGGTTGACTCACCTTGACATAAACCTAAGGTCTCTGATTCACTCTTGATAAAGTGCAATGACACCAGACAGTAGATCTCTCAAATGAAAAACCAAAATGACCGTTTATAAAACCTTTGATAACCCGTCATAGAGACTTGGCTGTGAACTGTTTGTTCTTTTGAACGTAAAAATAAATCTGATGCCTTATTTGTCCTGACAGAAGCTGAAGTTGATTCTACACTTCACATCAGTTTTACAATAGGCCTTAAGTGGAAGCGATGAAGGGCATCCGCATCACTCAGATATATGCTAGTTAAGGTCCACTAAGGTTGCTGAATAAGGCCCACCATGTCTGATGACCGGTGTTTAATCAAAAAACCTATATTTTTTAACTTGTTTCTAGCAGCAGAAGCACATGCGCGATCTCGAACTAATTTAACAATTTGTTGAGCTAAAAGGTGCTTGAATCAGTAGTGGATGTTCTGTTGCTGTTTGATTTTTCAGTAGTCTATTTATGACCACTTAGACATGACTCGTGACATGTGTCGAAGTCAACTATGCTCAGTTAGCAGAATCATTTTATAATGGAAAAACTTACATATGGACAAGGCTTACAAGTTATCCAGTTTTCTTATCAAATTTCGTCTCAGTGAAAAACGTTTTTCGACGCTATTATTCGACCTGTCGAGAAAGCAAAAAATGGCATAGTGACCGTATGTCGAGCTATTAGACGTTAAGCCATCTACTTCCATGCTGTATTGTAGCCAATGTTAATGAAGGCCGTGATTGCACTGTAACTGCAGCAAGTGTGTCATTCGACACGTTTTAAAATTAATACTTATTCGTATTAAAACTATAACACGTTATATTGCGTGTCATGAACAAAAACTCTATTGACACCTAAAGTGTGTTGCAGCGATACCCTTTTTAATAATTAACACAAACAAAAGGGAAACTATATGCAAACTTGGTAGAAAGTCATTTGCGAGTCAGATCCATCGCGTAATGGTTAACACACTGGACTCTTAACCCACTAATTCGAGTTCAAATCTCAATGTCCGCAGCCACCAAAAAGTAGAGATACTCAACCTGTCCTTTCCCCTTCTATATTGGAGCCGGATGGCAAGATCCTCATGATGTTGCTTCACAACAGAAAGAAGCAGTAAATTCAATTAAACAAAAAAGTCCAGCATGTTAACCCAATTTGTAAGATTGGTAAGATTGCACATAGTTGGAAATTGATTGGCCCAAAGTGTGTTAACTATTAATAAGTGTGTCGCTGCAACACACTTAAGGTATCGTTAGAATTTTAATTCATGAAAAGCAATAGGACATGTTATAGTTTGTGTGTAAAGATGGGAAATGTCCCCTCTTTGTGTGCTTTCATAATAACACTTTTTAAATTGCATAAAAAATGACCACAATGAAAACACACACATTTGTGTGTCATGGTAATACACTTACCATTTGAAGTATGTACATATATTCGTCGTCGTTCACAGCGATTGATATTAGGCTTCTCGACTACGTAGAAAATGTTAAGCAAGGATCTTGGTCTAAAAATATACAAATTGAAGCCGAACGACTTGCTTCGGCGACGAATTTTCGAGACTTAGAATAGCTGATTTCAACGACGAAACTTGTTTCTCTTTAGGGATCTTAAGAGCTGCCACAAGACTGTTTGGTGCAGTCCTTGGTCCAGTTGAATCATTGCCCCGCTTTTGTTTTTAATAAGACAGCAACGCATGCCACACTCCGTGCGCATCTATGGTCTGATTAAGAAATGAGTTCGGTAAGTAATTGATCACATATTTTGGGAAAAGATCGTACGATTTGACGCCTTAAGCTATTTCGGATGAGACAAAGTCCAATGGCTTCGTTTGCTTCCTTATGGAAATAGGCTAGCGTCAGTTCCAGCCTTGGAAGACAACAATACGCGTGTTATTGACGAGATACCAGCCAATATGTTTGAAATAATAACTGACAGTTGGACACTTCGCATGGACCATTTAAAACGCAATCGTGGTCAATAATTGCACAAAGTAATATTTAAGAAATAAATCGCAGGTATTGGCTTATCAAGGGGAGAAGGGAGCGAGCAAACAGGGAAATAAGTCGATCGCGTTTAACTTGGCAAACGCCAGCTTCGGTCTCTGTCCCTGCTCAATCCAAGACACACAGCCTCCGCGTGGCCTCCCCCTATACTGCCACCCGCCAGGTAGTGAACCGATGTGTGCAGCGACCCGATCCCTTGTTCCTGGGGAAAGAGGAACCTGGCCCTCCAGGATTGCGCTTGGGGTTAACATCCCTATCGCGTAAAACAAAAACTTGTTCAGAAACAACCAATAGCCTCGGATACGGACGGATTACATGTTGACGACCCCCGCAAACGTCAAAAAGGAAACGAATTTCGGATCTGCACCTGGAACGTTAGGTCCCTCAACAGACCAGGTGCAGCCGGACAACTGGTCAACTCTTTGGACTGCTATAAGGCAGACATTACCGCTCTCCAAGACGAGCGATGGGATGGGCTAGGCAAAAAGCGGATGAAAAACTGTGATGTATACTACGGAAACTGCTACAGAGAAAATAAACAACGCTTATTCAGCTGCGGATTTGTTGTTCGAGGCAGACTCAGGAAAAAAGTCTTAAGCTTCCAGTACGTAAGCGAACGCTTCATAACTATCCGCATCAAGACCAATATCGGCAATATAAGTTTATTATGTGTCCATGTCCCCACAGAGGAGAAAGATGACCGACATAAAGACGACTTCTATGATCTCCTAGGCAGAACGTATGCGCAATGTCCCAACTATGACACCAAAATCGTTCTAGGAGATTTCAATGCGAAGCTGGGTAAGGAAGGTCATAGAACGGGTCATTGGAAAGCACAGCCTACACAACACCACGTCAGAAAACGGACTAAAGCTAGTGGACTTTATGGCGTGACGTAATCTGGTAGTAGCAAGTACACGATGCCCACACCTCAACATCCATAAGGGGACCTGCCGGTCTTTCGATCAATCGACAATTAATCAAATTAATCATATTGCGATCGACGGTAGACACTCCTCAAGAATCCTAGATGTCCGAACTTTTCGAGGAGCCAACATCGACTCGGATCATTACCTTGTTGCAGCCAAGGTACGGATGCGAATTTCTTGGAATTAACGGAGTCGAGTAAGAACACCAAAACTTAACGTCGGAAAGCTGCAATCGCAGGAGACCGCCAGGACCTTCGCCGATCAAGTCTCCCTCAAGCTCTCTCAAGTCCCGATGCAATCTGCAGAAACCGTAGAACAGCAATGGAGTCGTTGTCAGAACGTTATTAGAAAGGCCACCTCAGATGTACTCGGTTTTTAGCCACCACCATCGAGAAACCCCTGGTTTGATGATGAGTGCAGATAGGCCCATGTAGAGAAACAGAATGCATACATGGCCAAATTGCATCGACGGACGAGAGCTGCCCGTGAGCTCAATGAACAGAAAAGGAGGGAGGAGCATGCGCTTCTGAGAAGGAAAAAGAAGGAGCACGAGAAGCGCGAGATCGAGGAGATGGAGAGATGTTACTGCAGGAACGACGTTCGAAAATATTACCAGAAAGTAAAACGAACATGCCAAGGCTATAAAGCCAGAGCAGAAGCCTGCAGGGATGAGAAGAGCCCGCCGCCGTCAGGCAGAGCGAACAATTCACAATGACGAAGACGAAGGGGAATCCCGTCCACCCGACCTAGACGATGTTAAGATAGCGATATCGAAACTTAAGTCTTATAAAGATGCTGGAGCGGACGGACTCCCCGCGGAACTGTTTAAAGCAGCTAGCGATGAGCTGGTCAGGAACATGCACCAACTCATCTGCAAGATAGGGTCGTTTGCCCGGTTAATAAGAAAGGAGACCCCTATGACTACGCCAATTACAGAGGGATATCGCTCCTGAGAGCACCGTGGCGCAGTGGGTAGTGTGTTGGCCTCTGACGCCGATGACACGTGATCGAATCCCGACACAGCCATGTCATCGAACGTGTTTTTCACGGTGTTTCTCCTCAGCGGGGTTCTGACAAAACCCCCTGTAGTAAAATTGTCATGAAAAGCTTCTCGGAATTCGCCGTTCGGAACCGGCAATAAACTGTAGGTCCCTTTCACCTATGGGCAAAATTAAATCACACACGACATGGGTGATTGAGAGAAGCTCGGCTCAGGTTCTTCATGGACTATAACGCCAACATACATACATACATATAGGTCTCCTGAACATCGCGTACAAGATCCTCTATGCCGTACTGTGTAAGTGCCTGAAGCCGTTCGTGGACAATCTGATAGGTTCCTACCAGTGTGGTTTCAGGCCAGGAAAATCCACGATAGACCAAATATTTAAACTACGGCAGATCTTGGAGAAGACCCATGAAGTCCAGGTCGACACGCATCATCTTTTCGTCGATTTTAAGGCGGCGTATGACAGTTTTTATAGAGACGAGCTATACAGAGCCATGTCATGTTTTAACATTCCTGCCAAACTCGTCAGACAGTGCAGGATGACTACTGAGAACTTTCGCTGCTTCATTAAGGTCGGAGGTGAACCAACCCCTTTGATGTTAAAAGAGGTTTTAGACAGGGTGACGCATTATCATGTGATTTCTTTAACATCATACTTGAAAGGATCGTGCGGGACTCTGCGGCCAATACAAGAGGTACGATCTACTTCAAGTCCACACAATTGCTTGCCTACGCAGATGACATTGACGTTATTGGACGGACAAAGCGAGACGTTAATGAGGCGTTCGCAAGCATTGAAGCAGAAGCGGCTAAAGTGGGTCTAAGGGTAAATGGCGACAAGACCATATATATGCTGTCATCCAAGAAAGACGCGCAACACGGACGTCTTGGTCAGAAAGTCACCTTCGGTAGCCATATTTTTGAAGTAGTCAAGGACTTCGTCTACCTTACCTCGATAGTGACAAGCAGCAACGACACCAGCGCTGAGATAAAACGCAGAATAGCTCGCAATAACGCATTTGTGTAGTAGAGCCTTCTCTCGAAAAACTAAGGTATCTTTCTACAAAACCTTAATCATCCCGGTCCTCCTCTACGGCGCTGAGACGTCAGGCTTGGACGTTATCAAAAGCGTATGGAGGGGCTCTTGGGCGTTTCGAGAGGAAAATTCTGCGTGCAATCTTTGGTCTCGTTTGTGTAAATGGAGAGTGGAGGAGGAGATTCAACCAAGAACTCTACGGTCTGAACAGCGACATCGGCCTAATTAGACGGCTTCGGATCCAGCGTCTAAGGTGGCTACGCCATGTAGAGCGAAGAGTCTTCGACTCCAACCCCGAGGGACAAGACCTGAGGAGAGCACAAAGGCTGTCTTGGAAGATCTTCTGCAATAACATGATGAAAATCTTAGACGCCTACAGACTGAGGAAAATACTCTCGAAAGATCCACAATCTCCTAACTGCCTCATAGCAAATGGAGTTTGGACAACATCCGAGGAAGAAACTTTAAATCTTCTCCTCAACACGCCCTTCCCTGGCTGCTCTGAATCGCAAGACTCAGTGCACTCGCGAGGAACTCATAACTCCTCTGCGGTAGAAGGGCAGTACGAACACATTATCTCCAGAGAGAAAATTATATGGGCATTAAAAAGTTTCAAGCCCTACAAATCGCCGGGTCCAGATGAAATTTACCCCATCGAACTAACACAAACTATGGAATGGACTATACCATGGCTAGAGATAATCTTTAGAGGATGCCTAGCTTGGAGTCATATTCCAGAAAAATGGAAGTGGGCAAAGGTAATTTTCATCCCCAAGGCCGGCAGGAATTCTCACACTTCCCCTAAGGATCTAAGGCCTATCTGCCTATCATCCTTCGCTCTAAAAACCTTAGAAAGGCTGATAGACCTACACATACGGCACAGCTTGGATCCCTGCCTAATTTCTAAGGCACAGCACGCCTACTGTAAAGGTAGATCGGTCGAAACAGCTCTTCACACATTAGTGAGGAAAATTGGAAGATCAATCCATCTTAAAGAATATACTCTAACAGCCTTCCTAGACATAGAGGGCGCCTTTAACAACGTCATTCCGAAAGCAATAATAGAAGGGCTAGAAAAGCTAAAGGTGGAGAGGACTCTGATAGGGCTGATCAGCGAGTTGCTATTAACGCGCAAGATTCACTCTATGTGGGGAAGCCTAGAAACTACCAGAGTAGCTACCAAGGGAACCCCGCAAGGTGGGGTCCTCTCACCTCTTCTCTGGAATGTAGTTGTAAACGAACTACTAATCAAACTGGAGAAAGAAGGCCTGGACGTTGTTGCCTACGCCGATGACGTTGCCATCTCAATCTCAGGTAAATACCTATCCACACTGAATGACCGCATGCAAACGGCATTCTCATTTCTGTGCAAATGGGCGCATAGTAGCGGGCTCAGGATTAATCCCCGGAAAACGGAGCTCGTGCTATTCACCAAAAAGCACAAAATCCCGGAATACTGCCCTATCACTTGCTCGATACCAGGTCAACCTATTCCCCTAGTACCAAATTCCTAGGCATTATACTCGAAAGGAAATTAACTTGGAAGAGTAATACAACTGAAAGAGCAAAAAAAGCAACAATAGCTCTCTACACATGTAAAAAAGCTCTAGGAAAAAAAAAATGGGGATTTAACCCCAAAATCACCCTATGGCTCTACATTACGGTCGTCAGACCCATACCACTGTATGGAGTGATAGTCTGGTGGACTGCACTAGACAAGACAACATACCATAAACAACTCGAAAAGGTACAAAGGATGGCATGTATATGCACTACCGGGGCCCTCAGGTCCACACCAACGGCTGCGCTTAACATGATATTAGACCTTACACCACTCGATATTTTCGGTAAGCAAATCGCCACACACACGGCCATAAGACTAAAAGCCAACTCGAAATGGGCGAGCTATGTCACTGGCCACTCCTCCATCCTGCAAAACAGGATTACTATGGCAGAAAACTTGGACCACACAGAACCCACCATAGTCTTGGACAAAAAATTCACGACGATCTATCCGCACAGGAAGAACTGGACTCGCCAAACTCAACCCCGCAGAAACTGTGTGGATTTCTACACCGACGGGTCTAAAGCCAAAGACGGGGTGGGCAGTGGAGTTTTCTGCAAACAACTCAAGCTATATAAAGCTCTAAAATTATCAGATCACTGCAGCGATTTCCAGGCGGAACTGTTGGCAATAAAAGAGGCTTTATCCTGGCTGAAGTGGAACGTAATATCCACCACGGATATTCGCATCTTTACAGACAGTGAAGCAGCCTTAAAGTCGTTGGAGTCCTATGTGTACTCATCAAAATCTAGTCTCGACTGTCGCAGATCTCTTAACGAGATGGCAGAACAGTTCAATATACAACTTATCTGGGTACCGGGACACAGCGGCATTACAGGTAATGAGAAAGCCGACACACTCGCCAAACAAGGAACGACGCTACAACCAATCGTGGTTTGTGAGGGAGTACCCCTTACAACCATTAAACATAATCTGACCAATCTCGCCAGGGCCGAGAGGAACCTGAGATGGACCCAGAGACATACCTGCGTCATCACCAGGCAAATCTGGCCTCGGCTTGGCAGTCAACGCACAAGGAGTATAATCTTCCTAAAAGAACTGACATCTACAAAGTCATCGGTGTCATCACAGGTCACTGCCTCATTGGCAGTCACGCACAAAGACTAGGTATAGTTCCGAATGATTTCTGCAGAAGCTGTCAGGACGAGGAGGAGGTCGAATCCATTCACCACCTTCTCTGTGCCTGTCCAGCTTTTTGCAACATAAGGAAGCGGTACCTAGGCTCTTACTTCCTTAACGATCTGACAGATGTTCAGAAAGTAGGCATACTTAATCTTCTTAACTTCTTAAGAAGCACCAGATGGTTCCACGAACAGGGGGGTAAAACCCCCTCGTAGCTGCACAACGCGCCTCCCTGGCCTAAGTGCGTTCTTCTCAATTCTGGGAAGGCTACGACCCTACCTACCTACCTACCTATCCCCGAGGGACGACGCAGCAGAGGACGACCGCATTTTAGGGGGCGCGCACAGGTGGAAAGGGACCTCAACCAACTGGGCGTGCGGCACTGGAAGCGGCTGGCCAAAGATCGGGCCGGCTGGAGAGGCGTGTTGGTTGAGGCCCTGGTTCACCCCGAACTGTAGCTCCATCAAAGTAAGTATTTGTTTATCAGCTTGAGTAAAAGTTTTAAAAACCTTTTTATCTTTCCTGTGTTTTGTGAAACAAGTAAAAACCAAATGCTTAAATGAATAACTGTTCACTTGTCATTTGCAATCAAATAACAATACACCATCGGATACTTACGAGCACTCAGTAATATAAATTAATTATCAGAAAAGCACCCTCGTATAAAAACAATTCCCATCTGATTATTTAGATCCGATAAAAATAAAAACTTAATTGTCAGAACTGATTGTGCACATTATGAACAATGGAAACCATCATCACATGCATGATATAATTTTTATGTGTGTTTTTATGATAGTCATTTTCCATAAAGCCGTGAAACGTCAGGGTATGCAATAGTTCTGCGTCCATAATTGTTCATCAATACTTGGTGAATACCCAGGCTTCTATTAAGAATAATGAGCCCCAATTCATCCTCATATTGCATCTTTAATAGCAGCATTTAACGAGCATTTTCCACATATTAAAAATACTTCCCACACCATTTGCATAACTATCAGAATTGATTTTGAACTTCATATAAAAAGCCAAATGATAGAGCTCGAAAGTCGCCATCTACATACTTTTGACAGACTATTTGGTCGATCAACCATGAGCGGTCCATAGCATGACAATAAAATCTGTCGAACTCTCGCGATTTTGTTTTTTTTCTTATTTTCACTTTAAATTTTCATCTGATTCTAAAATTTCCAGCAGTAGAAGTTGTGAGATCGTAATTAAACTCGAACCGTCGTTAGAAAGTAGGTCACGGAGTATGGCACGCTCAGGGTAGTAAAGGAAATGCACTGTGCTACGTTACTGAGTATTATAAAGCTAACGACAAAAAGACTTCATCAAATTAAGGCAAAAGTTGAAGAGATTCTAAGAAGACAATTGCACTTTATGTGGTCACATTTGCATCTATAACCTTTTAAAGGATAATGAACAAAAAAACCGCAGTCAATTACAAGAGCATTAATGCGGGCTGACGCACTGTTGTTAAATTAAATGAAAGATATTTGGCGAGTTAATTAGACTAATGAGGTCGGCAAAAAACCGTTATTACAAAGGAGGCAGGATAGGATGAAAAGCAGTGGTTTGAAAAGTATGTGTGTTAAACAAAGCTCCTTTAACTGAAACTAGATCTTGTGTAGCTTCACTACCAATGTTGAATACTCATTAATAACGAACTTCTGTGGACGGAGCATATTCGTCAAGCCAGATGTTAAGTAGAAATTTGTTTTATTTATGCAATCATTCGGTACTGTCATCAGTTTAATTGGGCCCCTAGGTGCCGAATAATGCCTTTGTAGGTGCACAGTCGCCTGAGGAAGCCCATCCACTTTTCACTTTCATTAGATGGCGCTACAGTCCGGTGGCAAAAAAGGCCTCAAGCAACAAGTTTCTCCCGCCGTCATGGTCTTCTGCCAGCTGTTTCCAGTGACGCATTCCCAGTTGGTTAAAATCCCCTTCCACCTGTGTGCGCCACCTCAGATTCGGTCGTCCTCTGCTGCGTCGTCCCTCGGGGTTGGACTCGAAGACTCTTCGAGCCAGAGCTGTGTTATCGATTCGCTCTACATGACCTAGCCACCTTAGATGTTGGAACCGAAGACGTCGTACTAGGTCGATGTCGCGGTACGTCGCGGTACTCTTCGTTTGAAGGCAGAATTTACCAAGGCCTTCCTCATTCGCTTTCGTTAAGTTAAGTCCAGGCGTGTGCGCTATAAAGGAGAACCGGGATGATTATGCTTTTGTATTGCGCAACCTTGGGCTCTACTTTCCAATTGCGTCTTGAGCCCACAGATGCACGGTTGGCAAGAGTAATTCTGCGTTTGATCTCAGCTTTGATACTGTTGTCGCTTGTCGCTAGTAAGCCAAGGTAGACTAAGTCCTTATCTACGTCGAATTTGTAGCAGCCAATTGTAACGTTCTGCTCGAGACGTCGGTGTTGTGCGTCTTTTTTGATTGACAGCATGTATTTTGTTTTAGCCTCGTTAACCGAAAGACACATTTTAGCCGTTTATGATTCAGTGCTTTCGAATGCTTCGTTCATGGTCCGCTGTGTTGGTCCAATTACGTCAGTGTATGCCAGCAGTTGTGCGGATTTGAAATAGATCATACCTCTTGTGTTGGTCAGTGAGTCTCGTATGATCTTTTCAAGTGCAGTGACGAGAAATTCACATGACAGCGCATCACCTTGTCTAAATCCTTTTTTAACATCACTACCAACCTTAATGGAGCAGCGAGAATTCTCCATTGTTATTCTGCAAAATCTGAAGAGTTTGGCAAGGATGTTAAAACTAGACATGGCTACGTATAGCTTGTTTCTATTCACACTGTCATACGCGGCTTTTAAATCGACAAAAAGTTGACGGATGTCGATTTGGTATTCTTGGGCCTTCTCCAAGATCTGCCCCAGTGTGAATATTTGGTTTATTGTGGATTTACCCAACCTAAAACCACACTGATAAGAATATCCACAAAATGTACTACTTTTTAAATTCGTTTAAAGACAAAAAGCGAAGCACCATAAAATACCACTTTTTTTCGGACTCGGTTAGAGCAACAACTCACAAGATGTTGTATGCGAATGCCGGCCAAATTAAACTAGTTTAGCATTGCATAACAGACCACGTGCGGCCGAACAACTTGCGGATGCTCTAGACCTAGCTATAAAGCGGACATAACCGCCATCCAGGAAATGCGATGTAATAGACCGAATTGAGGCTTCTGCTATCCGCTGGAGCACTCAGACGCAATCACTGGTCCATTGTACTCCAAGACCGGGTAAAAAGCGGATGAAAAACTGCGACATCTACTACGGTGACTGCTATAGGGAGAGAGGACAGAGACTATTTGGATGCGAATTTGCTGTGAGGGGTGGACTAAGGCATAAAGTGAGTGAACGCCTCATAACGATCCGCATCAAGGCAACATTTTGTAACATCAACCTCATATGTGTTCATGCCCCCACGGAAGGATGACTCCATCAAAATGATAGCTTTGATCTCCTAGACAGAACATATGCCAAATTCCCCAGCTACGATACAAAAATTATACCAGGAGATATTAACGCTAAGCTGGGTAAAGAACGCACCTTTGAACGGGTCACCAACAAACTCAGCCTACATGACATCACATCCGATAACGGACACAGGCTGATCGACCTTGCCACTATCTTGTAGTAGCCAAGATACGTCAACGGATAACCGAACACCGCGGAGTAGAGTTAGAGCACCAAGCGATGTCGTCGGAAAGCTACTATCGCCAGAGATCGCCAGCGCCTCTGCCAACCGCGTCTCCCTTAACCTCCCTGATATACCTCAATCCTCCACTCAGTCAGTAGAGCAACAATAGAGCCTGTGCAAACAAGCCCTGAAGAGCACAGCAACAGAAGTGCTGGGCCTTAAGGCTCCACCACGACGAAAGACCAGGTTCGATGACGAGTGTAGAAGGATTCATGCAGAAAAGCAGGAGGCATACAAAGCCTCACTACACAAAAAAACAAGAGCGGCTCGTGAGCTCTACGAGCTTAATAGAAGGGAGGGACATAAGCTTCTCAAGAGAAAAAAGAAACGGCACGAGAAGCGGGTGATTGAAAACTTGGAGAGGTGCTACTGCAAGCACGACGTTTGAAGATTGCAGAATGATCCATTTCTTAATGACGAAGATCGCAGAGAATTCCGTTCCCCTGACCTCGACGAAGTTGAGATTGCCATATAGAAACTCAAGTCGAATAAAGCTGCTGGCGCAGATGGATTGCCTGCGGAGCTCTTCAAACCAGATAGGGGTGAGCTGGATAGCAGCATGCACCGGTTCATCTGTAAGATATGGTCAGAGAAAAGCATGCCGGTCGAATGGAGTCTCAGCATTGTTTGCCCGATCCACAAAAAAGGAGACCCCTTTGACTGCGCCACAGAAGAATAAGTCTCCTTAATGTCGTATACAAGATCTTCGCTGCCGTTTTGTGTGAACGCCTAAGGCCGTTCGTAAATAAGTTGATAGGACTGTATCAGTGTGACTTCAGGCCAGGAAAGGCCACCATCGACCAAATCTTCACACTACGGCAGATACTGGACAAAACCAATGAATTTCAAGTCGACACCCACCATCTATTCGTCGGCTGCATACGACAGCGTAATAAGAGATGAGCTATATAACGGCACGTTTACTTTTGACATTCCTGCTAAGCTCTGGAGAAAGCTCGCTGCTCAATCCGAATTGGTGCGGAACTGACCGATAGTTTCGAAGTCAAAAAAGGATTTAGGCAGGGCGATGTGCTCTGGTGAGTAGTTTTTAACATCGTAGAATACAGCGAGATGTTAATGAGGCGTTTGCGAGTATTGAGATGGAGGCGGCAAAAATTGGTTTGCCAGTTAATGAGGGCAATACTAAAGATCTGCTGTCGTCGAAAAGGGACATTTACCACTGACATTTTGACCAGAATGTGTAAATTGGCAGATATAAGTTTGAGGTAGTTAAGGACTTCATATACCTCGGCTCCGCAGTGACCTGCAACAACGACACCAGTTTGGAAATCAAGCGCAGAATTACTCTTGCCAACCGCTGCATCTTTGGGCTCATGAGGCAATTGAGAAGTAGAGCCCTCTCTCGTACGACCAAGTTGACCTTATGTAAGACCTTAATTATCCCGGTCTTGTTAAACGGCGGAGGAACATGGACTTTATCTAAAAGTGGGTGAAGAAGTCGTTGGTCGTTTCGAGAGAAAGATTCTGTGTACGATTTTCGGTCCTATAAATACAGAGGGGGTGGGAGGAGAAGATTCAATCACAAACTGTACAGGTTGTACAGCAACATGAGTCTAGTCAGGCGTCTACGGATCCAACGACTAAGATGGCTAGGCCATGTAGATGCGAATGGACACCACAGCTCTAGCCCGTAGAGTCTTTGAATCCAACCCGGAAGGACGAAGAAATAGAGGACGGTCGCACCTAAGTTGGCGTGCACAGTTGGACAGGGACCTCAAGCAACTGGGCTGGCAGCACTGGAAAAGACTAGCGAAAGATCGTGCTAGCTGGAGAGGAATGTTGGTTGAGGCCCAGGTTCACCCCTTACTGTAGCGCCCACTAAGTAAGTAAGTAGACACTGCATAATTTAGCAAATGCTACTACATGACGTTAACAATAATTTTCCGCAGTTACACTAAAATAATGGTCCAAACACGAGTTTGTGAAGAAAGTTCCTGAAATCGACGTGACCATTGATCGTACAGGTTGTTCTCGTGCTCGTCCACCACGCTCGGTCGAGATTATGGCTTTACTGAACTTGAATGCTTAAACGTGCCGAGTCGATGCCACTATCCATTTTTAAGAGATCGTTAAGGAAAGAAGACGAACGTTGACAAACACTTCTCCAAGAAATCATGTATACGGACTTTAGGTGCCATCAATCGTGAAAATATGTCAAAAATTATGAACTTCCTATGGAAAGTTAACAAAAAGTTCCTAAAAATTTCTAAGGTTGAACTGGTTGTAAGGAAAAGAGATATCAGACCAAATATGCTTCTAAGAAGAATATGTTGAGGACGTCCACATCACTCCATTATCACAAAGCTTAGAAAGATGTGGCATGGTAAAGTCAGTCCGCAAAATTGAAAGACACATCACTTTATTGTCGCTTATTTCTTAACAAAGCCTATTTTCTAAGCAAAAATCGCCATGACTAAGCTCCAAAGAATGTCACGCTTAGACATCGCAGACACCTTGCAATCATGCCCTACAGTAGCCTTAAAGGAGCTATTAAGAATACTTCACTACTTTCACGCTCAACTACCTGTCATCTATATAACGCTTACATAATCCGCGAATTGGAATAACAGATAACATCCTTGATGACGGCCAAGCAACGCTCGCCTCTCAATGAATTATCTCTATATCCTCCACCTAGAAGAAAAAGTTATTGGGTTCCGGGGAATATTGACAACTTGAAAAATAAGACAGCCCATCAAATGGAAAGAAAGGCTTCAACAGAAATGTTAATTTAAGCCAAGCCCTTACGTGGGATGTCTAATCTAATATGATCACCCTTCTGGACACCTAGGAAGGAATACAGGAATCAATTGCAAGGTTTCTGCCGATATAAAAGAACCGTGAAAAAACGATTTAATAACGTCTTTCACGTCTTCGTCTTCCTCCGATAGTGAGTGCAGACTCTGTTTGGAGCCGAAACTGAATGCAGACTTTCCCTAGTCAACGAAACCTTCGAACACATACATACTACATAGTGTGCTGCACTTATTTTCCTTGGCAAACGAATTCTTTCATAGAGATTATATCTCTTGAGAATGTTGCCGAAAGAGTCCTCATCATCTCCCACAAACGGACTGCTCGTTCAGGCATGCGCCAAGGATTTTTTTTGTGGAATAATCTTAGCAAACCAGTCGACAATAGCACAACGGCCTCTGTATTGTCGGTGTTTGGCTTCTTCCATCTCCATTTGAATTTACGAGTAATGGGTCTAGCGACTAAGATCTATTTCAGACAGTTGGTCGACTGTACTGCCAGGCTGACATCCTTTGCTTTGCTATATTTTGAGCATCCTGAAAATTGGCGAGAGACGTTAGGGATGTAATGGGATTTGGATTAGTGATAATGGAGTCATCAGGCGTTATCGCTGTAAGTTGACAATATAACCTGGACTACCTCTTCACTCTCGAGCGAGGATAAGGACACATCTAAAGCGGGTTTAGGTCCTGAAAAACATTCCACTGAATCCACTCAAGCAAACTCAATTCCTGAAATCGCTCGTAACCCGAGGCCCAAACAAGATTTGATGAATTCACAATTCCAACTTTTTTAAGCATGGCTTGAGTTCTCGGCGTTCTCTGTGCCTCACAGTTGACTATTTACCTTCTCCATGAAGGTAATGTTTTTAAACCTGTGTCCAGATACAAACGATTCCTTCAGGCAGTTCTTTGTTTTTTTTTTACAGTCACTCCGCGTCGCGCACTCAAGGGTAAGGCCATATAACGTATTGAACGTTGTGTGAGCGAAGGTAACAGGGTGAGGGAAAGTTTCGCGCAGGTTGATGTTTTGACACACAACCTGAAAGGAGTGCAGTTTTTGGGTCGTAGATGTTCGTTGACTTACTCTCAGGGGCGGTTTGTCATATATTGGCCGAGAGCCGACCAAATTTCGCGTTGGTTATAATTCTCAGTAATTCGTTCATTCACTTTTGGTGTTAGTATTGCATAGGCAGAGGATGAATTACAATTGACCACATACTGTGAGTGTTATGCCCGCAGCAGTACGTTTTGTCACTTTCCATTCACAACTGTGTTGCGTACTTTTTCCCGTATAGGAATTGCTTTTTGGCTAGGAAACGAATTTGAACTATAGACCTTCCGCTCGACGGCCGATGATGTTAACCACGGCCACCCCCACCCCCCTTATGCCACAGTTCTGATTGGGTCAAGTTCTACCAAAAGCCACTTCCTTTAAGAAAAGATACGGCACTCAATGTGCACCGCACAACAAATACGTATATATCAAGGGGCAGAAGATTTGATTTAGCGTAGCCTCTAGCATAGAGTTCGTGTAAGCCAAGACATTTTTCGTGATAGACTACAAGTTTTCCCAAAAATGGCTCCGACTTAATCAGTTTTGAAGCTTGCTATCTAGGATCACTCTCAGATTTTTAGCTGCCTTAGATAGAAGGCGCAGTAGTTAGTGTGTTGGACTCGGACGCACGATGAGCGAGTTCGGATCCCTATAACACCAAAATCCATTGAATGCTTATCTCGCGGCGTCCCTCCTCGGTGGGGTAACTGGCAAAACCCCCGTAGTATTCTTACTATGAAAAAGCTTCTCGACTCACGCCGTTCGTGAGAAAAATAAATCACACACAACATGGGTGATTGAGAGAAGCTTGGCTACGGTCCTTCATGAACTATCACGCCACCAAAAGAAAAGAAAGAAGATATTTGATTGATGGCACTTTTAAGTACTAGTTGAGTCAAGCCCATTAAATATCTCATTCCCGTTAATGGAATGACCGCAGTTATAAGAGCCTATTTGTATCGCCCCAATCGCGCTAAAATTTAGCGTTTCCTGAGCTTTATGACAAACTTCCGTTTAAAATGGGTCCGCGCCGCTTAGACGACAACCCCGGGTTTGCACCAAACCTGACGCATTGATCAAGAACCACGTCTTTAGAAAGTGCACCGATATGCTGTCAAAAAGTGTGTTCTCCAAAGCTGCCTCAATGCCGTGGTGCAGTGGTTAACATCATCGACCGCCGATCGGAAGGTCTATAGTTAAAATTCGCTTCATAGCCCAGAAAAAGTAATTCCCATACGGACAAGAAGTATGTAACGCAGTTGTGAATGGAAAGTGACCAGACGTACTGCCTGCAGGCATAAAACTCACAGTATATGGTCAACCGAAATTCATCCTCTGCGTATGCAATACTAAAAGTGCTTGAACGAATTACTACGGACTATAACCAACGCAGAATTTGGTCGCCTCTCGTCCTATCTAGGCCTAGGACAACGACCCCTGAGAGTAGTGAACGAACATCAACGACCCCAACCACTGCACTCCGTTCAGGTTGTGTGTGTCAACACATCATAAGAGAATATGAAAAACTCTTGAACCTGCGCGAGTCTCTAAAAAAAAATGCCCGGGGTGGACTCTTTCCTACTAAGTGAGATGCATAGGCCGGCTACCTAACCGGATTTAACCTATTTCATATTCGAATTATCCCGCTCGGAGTCGGCATTAAATTGTAGGTGCCTTTCACGTGTGTAAAACATAAATCACACACATCATGGGTGATTGAGAGAAGTTTGGCTCTGGCCTCCTCATGGGCATAGCATATTCCACATATTGGTCCGTTCATGTAAAATTTTTCTAGTTCTAAAATGGAAAAAATATTGGCAAAATATTCTTTAATTTGCAGTACTAAAGGGTTCCAAGTCAGATGCAGGGAAGAAAAAGTGTCAAAGAAGAAGCTATATTCGTGGACCGGCGCATCTGCATTTGGATTCCGATTGCCTGCCGCCACGACGCAAGAATTGATTCTCGCCTGTAAGAGGAAAAAGAAGACCAATGCAATAGGTTAGAGTAAGCTAAGGTAGTTGAAGGCTTTTTATAGTGCCAGTTTTAAGTTATATTGGCTAGCGTAAAATGAAGTAAAAATTAATTCAAATTAATGAAAATCCCCCACAAAGTGACTGTTTAGTGTGCTTTATGTAAAAAGTCTACATCAGACCTTAACGTTACCGTCAGCTCTACACGACACGATGCAATTATAACAGACAAGCTGGGGCAGTTTAATGGAATCGATTTGGGTGATGATTATCTTCAATAAGATGTTGCAATTTGCAACCCTACGTGTGAGAATATCTAACCTCTAAATTTCGCGTTGCAGAAATGTAAATTGGCTTGCCGCATTGTGCGGTTTACCACACTGATCGGGCATCTAGCGATCAAGCCACCAATAAATAACATCGCTGGCCTGAAGCCACATTGATAAGGATATATCAGCTAATTACAAAAGACTTCAGGTGTTCACACAAAACGGCAGAGAAGATTTTGTAGGCTATATTAAGGCAATTTATTCCTCTGATGTTGGAGGGTCAAAGGGGTCTCCTTTCTTGTGGATGGGGCAACCGATGCTGAGACTCCATTCCGTGCTTTCCTCTGACCACATCTTACAGCTGGTGCTGGTGCATGCTCCTAACCAGGTCTCGACTTGAGTTTCGGTATGGCGATCTTAACTTTATCGACGGAAATCTGGGCGATCTTCAGCGTTAAGAAATGGATCATTCTGCCTGACAGCGGTATATTAACTAACATCGCCATTATACAGTCTGCAGAATGGGTTTTTCCATATTCCATATTATTGCTGGGTGTCAGTTTTCATCCCTACAGGCTTCCGTTCTGGCTTTATAACCTTGGCATGTTCTCTTTTTTGTTGACAAAATCTTCGAACGTCATGCCTGCAATAACACCTCCCCAGCATTGAGGCGGAGGCGGCAAAAATTGGTTTGGTGGTAAATGAAGGAAAAACTAAATATATGCTGCCATCAAAAAGGGAGGCTCACCACCGACGTGTTGGCCAGAGCGTTTGTATTGGCAGATAAAAGTTTGAGTTAGCTATGGGCTCCGAAGGGACCTGAAACAACGAGATCAGTTCCAAAATCAAACGCATAATCATTCTTGCCAATCGCTCTTTCTTTGGGCCCAGGAGGCAATTGATTAATAAAACCCTCTCCGGAACGACAAAATTGACTCTATACAAGACCCTTATCATCCCGATTCTGCTGTATGGCGCAGAAGCTTGGATACTATCAAAAGCGGATGAGGAAGTCCTTGGCCGTTTCGAGAGTAAGATTTTGCGTGTGATTTTCGGTCCTATAAGCGCAGACGGGGGATGGAGGAAAAGATTCAACCACGAGCTTTACGGGCTGTACAGCGATATGAGTCTAGTAAGGCATCTACGGACTTAACACCTAAGATAGTTAGGCCATGTAGAGCGAATGGACACCACAGCTCCAATCCGGAAAGTCTTTGAATCCAACTCCGAGGGTCAAAGAAACAGAGAACGGCCGCACCTAAGATGGCACAAAATGATGAAAGGGGGCCTCAGCCAACTGGGTGTGCTGCAATGGAAAAAGCTATCAAAGGATCTTGCTAGTTGGAGGGGCATGTTGGTTAAGGCCCAGGTTCACCCCGAACTGTAAGAAGAAGAAGAAGAAGTTTCCATAAAAACTTGTCTCTATACTTCTTCTTCTTAACGGGCGCTACAATGCTCCATACACCACCTGCAAATTTTAGAGAATTTCCGAGGCTTTTTCACCAGATTTCATCACAACATGTTGCTTGTAATGTGAGTCACTCATTTCTACGACGCCACTAAACTAAGTGTTTTTTCGAAAAAACTGAAAGACTGAAAAGGCCCCCCTTTCTGGACGGATGTTGACGAACGACGCAGTGTTTCAGTTTCCGAGTGTCCCACCTCATAGTAACGTTTAGGGGACAAAGGGTCAAGGACCCACTCCATTGTTTCCCTACTGACACTGAACGTTTCTCTAAAGCGAAAAGTTTCCCGAATTCGCCAATTAAAATTCACAATAACAACCAGGGAGACCAAATGTAGATTTCGTCGGCCTTGTCCACAAAACACACAAATATACAGGTTCATCCACAGAATCAACCACTTTGAATATCCGCAATTCTATAGACCAAGTCAAATCAAATCAAATCAAAAAAAAAGTCCTTTAACATTATTTGTATCGTATACCTCATGACTCATTGGTCACTTTTGTACCTCCCAATTAATATTTTACGACCATCAGTACCGATCAGTTCACTTCACCTTCCTCCATTTCACTTATGTTCATATCCTATGGCTCTCTATCGAAATGCAGGTAAACATTCATCGCCCCCCATGGTTCAAGGCATCTTACATACAAGCAATCGTTTGCTCTGACCATTGTTCTTAAAACAAGGAGCCCCATATTCCCACCTTCACTATCTTATTCGTTTCAATTAAATACACGCAGATGCAAAATTTATAAATTTTCGCTGACTACGTTCAGTATATGAACCATCACTGATGCCAGCGGCGTCATCAGCCAACCATAATTGGCTCCAACTACAGTTCGGGACGTTGCGCTCACCGTCAGGTACAACCTGGGCTGTGCTGTGCGCATCTTTCATCATTTTCAAAATTATATTCTATAGCTTAAATGGCACTTTTTGTCCGGCATCCTGTTGGAAAGTTATTTATAGCTGTAGTGCATGAGGTATCGTTCCCGAGAAACCACACTGCCATTTTGCTCCATGGTATGCAGGCATTTAATTAACTATTTAATTAAGTCTAAAGGACGATGGTGTTATACTATGCAGTCTACTGCGCGCAGGATGACCAGACGAGCTATAGGAAGAATATTGCTGATACATATAACACTCAGTCCTGGTCAGAGGTGTACACAGTTTTGCCTGCAGGCAAAGATGAGACATTTTTTTTTTTTAATTTGCATACCATCTTTTCATTATTATTGTTGCGGACACGAACCGACGATTGTGTTCGAATTTCGCTGTCAAAGTTTGGCATGCTCTGTTGCTGCTAAAAAGAAAATGATGGTAACTTTCGGTGGCATACTGCTGAATGTTAATGCCAGAGCACGGAACATTCTAGAGACTTTTGAAAGGGAACGTGTGACGGCGAACATTCGAGAAAGTGGACCGAGGGTTATATAAGTGGGAAGACTCGTACTGGGGGGCATTCAGTATTCGGGATTCAGTAACCAGTTATCAATCGGTATTCAGTATGAAAGTAATCAAGCCACCTAGTAAGCCGTAGAGACAAATTGTGTAATAAAGGTGTGTGTAAGCAATAAGGTGTAAAGTGTGTAAAAGCATGCAATAAAGGTGAAGCGTCCAGATAATTGATCTGAGCTAGAATAATAAAGTGTGTGTATTCAATAAAAAAGTAGATAGTTGTAGCTTATCGCAATCCAGCGGTCAAACGTTATTCTGAACGCATTAGTGTTCGTAACATTATGTAATACTGTCAGCGGGGGTATGTAAGTTTACATCCTTCCCGCCGCCTATAAAGTACGTGAGCTGATTAGGCTCCAATCTACCCCGCTGAGCAATCATGATTTTTTCGGATTACGATACGAGAAATGGAGCCACAGGGAGGTAGAGAAATCGATTTGCTATCGACTGTGTGAAAGCGATAGGAGCGAAATAGAAAAATGACAAAAAAAAAAAAGTTTCCAGATTTTCATTGACTGATGAAGCTGTTCTAGTATGGTTGGAGGAGCTTTAAGACGTCATCCTTCAGGAAACTTCACTCGCAAACGTCTGTAAGGCTTATGAGTTTCTGGAAATAGCGACGTAAAAACTTTTTTTTTAAATGAGTCTCTTCATTTAGATTTCGCTAAGCACTCATCTACATAAGGCGCTAAATTTGTTAGCGAAGTTTTCAAGCAAGTCAATCTGCCGGTTGTGTGGACGTGGATGAGGACTTTTGGGCGTGAAATGAGAGGACTGGAATCCATATCGCATAACGCCAACTTGCGTCTTCATTTTAATACAATATCGTCATTTGAGTTAATATGCCTTCTAAAAGTCTATACAGATTCAGCGGGTTGCTGGAGTATGATGTTTTCTAACTTCTGTTGCACAGTAAATGCAAAGTTAATACAGAAATTCCCTCCGGTCTGCGGTAACATGCATAACGGCAATAGAATTACTCTTGCCAATAGATGTTTTTTTGGGCTCAGGAAGCAACTGGGTATTAGAACCCTTTTCCGAAAACTAAGGTAAACTTATACAAAGCTCTTATCAGTCTTAAATATGGGCCTGATCGAAGACGGATGAAGAAGACCTTGGTTTTCTTGAATGTATGGACAGCCTGGCCGACAACATAGAAGAGAATGGCACAACTTAAGGTGGTGCATATATGTACATAGATGGAAATTGACCTTCGTTAAATGCAAGGGCGAACAGTCTGATAGGAGAGTCATATTAATTGAGGGTTTACTCCACCCCAGACTGTGTTGCCACCCAAGAAGAAGGAGAAGTTGAAAATCGATATGGGTTCGCAGTTAGGCCTAATCGGTTTTTTGTAACTCGACGGAGCTGATGTCCAAATACTGGGCGAACGCGTTTTTTAAAAGTTATATTTCAGACTATCTTTTTTTCACATGCAGTCTTGAAGTTGGCCTAAAACGTTATATTGATTTTAAAATTAGTGAAATATTTGAAGAAATATGCTGTGTTATGCTTTCTTACTATAAGAAAGGGTCAAAACGCTGTAAAATTATGCCAAAAAGTTTGTACAGTGTACAGTGAGAATGCTGTGAGTAACCGTCAAGCTCAACTATAGTGTGCTCGGTTCCGTTGCGGAGATGTCGATGTCAAAGATGCTCTTCGCTCTGTTCGGCCAATCACTGAAAGGGTCGATGAAAGTTTACATCTGGTGGAGCAGGGGCGGACTTTAGCTCTCGGGAGTTTGCGGAGCAGACCACTCAAAGAGGCTAACCTTTTAGGTGCCATATGAATTAACGCAAAGACTAAATTTCAACTCTTAATAGATGCTGAATCGCAACATGCAGATTTTGAAGCGTGTAGTGATTGTGTTTTCATTGTAGTCATTTTTAATGCAATTTTAAGTGTGTTGTACAAAAAGGGAAATTCCCAACTACATGCAACCTTCCCAAAAAGCAAATTGCGACCCGGACCCATGGTGTAATTGTTAACGCATTGGGCTCTCAACCCATTTATCCCGTGTTCAAATCTCAAGGTTCCTGTGAATACATTTGCAGCGAACAAACAAAACAAGACTCATCTAGTCCCCGTTCTCCGAGCATTTGTAGTTTCGAGTCTTATCAAGCCTAAAATATTGTTTTTTGTTTTATGTTTGATTGAATTGGTTGTTTCTTTTTATTGTGAGCCAACATGATGGAATGATCCATCCGGCTCGAAGGAGTAGTTGAATGTCTTTGTTTTTTGGTGGCTACGGACCTTGAGATTTGAACTCGGATCACTGAGTTGAGAGTCCCGTGTATTAACTATTACACCCTGGACCCGCCTCGCAAATTACTAGCAAGGTTGCATATGGTTGGGACATTTTGCTTTTGTTTGATTGATAATTCCAAATTAATAAGTGAGTCGCTGCAACACACTTAAGGTGTCATTACGCTTTTTATTCATGACACACAATATAGGTATTAGATTTTTAAGATGAATCGTAAGTCACAGGTAGCCAGGATTGATGGTCAGGAAAGTTTGGTTCTATGTATCGCCGAATCAGTAGGGCATCATCTACTATGAGTTCCTCCGCTACATCCAGACTTTTAATTCGAACTAGAAACGGCCAGTTTTGGCTATTAGGGGCGAAATTGTGTTCCATAAGGGCCACGTCCGGCCACACATCGATAGTTACTCACCTGAAGCTCTGAGAGCATCTAATACTTGAAAAAGTGGCAAAGAACTACAAGCAGAAAGAAGAGCATAAGCTCATAGAGTCCTCCATTAAATGTATGGTATAATAGCAATCGAACTTAGTCGTTTCCTAACAATCAAACCTTATGAGGCCTCCTAAATTAAACTAAAAGATATTCACGAATAAAATTGCTGTATACTGAAAACAATATACATATGTATTTCCTTCCCTAGAAGCTATTCGGTTTTAGCCGTCATTACCGCTCAACCTAACCTGTCCAACCTAGCCGTCGTCTTGTCGGTGTTTCCTGCTCAATATGTATTCATCCTGGCATACCACAGGATTCGGAGTTGGCTCAAATTTTGCTTAAAACGTGTACACCGGATTTTCTAAATAAATCTGAAACTCCTGGATTTATGTATGAATGCGAACGAATCAGCAACAATAAGTCACCAGGATTAGATGGTATAGCAAATGAGGGTTTTTCCAGATATGTGGAAAAAGCAACGTCTGGTGCTCCCGCATAAAAGGAATAAGCCATCAGATGAGCCCTCATACCGTCCCATATGCTTGCTTGACACAATTGGTAAAATTTCGGGGCGGTTTATATGCAACCGACTGGAAGTGGCAATTAATGAAGCTGGTGGACTCTCAAACAGCAGTATGGGTTTAGGCAGGCGACAAAAGTCGGCGAGGTTGTGGTGGCTGGTCTGACCAAATTGTACCATCTCTAGCTGTATAATTATTTGCAGAAGATTTAATTGGAGCTACTTCCAATTCTTGGTCCGAATCAGTCTCACTAACAGGATCATATTCTGGTAACTGCAATCCCTCGGTGTCTGAATCTTCTACATTCACATTACTGTATTCACGTCCGCCATTGCACTTCCATAAGTATCTTGCTCATCTTCACTATCAACTTCCAAAAATTCCTCTAATGCTTGGCTTATGTACTGTTCTCTGTCTTCAAAGCTAAGTCCTTGCAATTGCCGGGGAGTTAACCATTAACGATAAGCCATAATATAATTTTAATTTATTTTTATAAACAGTTACTTTAAAAACCTGTAAAGGGTGGCCGTGGTGCAGTGATAAACATCACCGACCGTCGTGCGGAAGGTCTGCAGTTCGAAGTCATTCCATTGCCAAGAAAAAACAATTCATATACGGGAAAAACTATGCAACACAGCTGTTGTGAATGAGAAGTGATCAAACATACTGATGAATGCATAACACTCACAGTATATCGTCACTTCAGATTCATGCTCTGTGTGTGCAATTCTAATATAACACCATAAGTGCATGGAATAGTTGCTGAGAAGTACAACCAACGTGAAAAATCGTAGGGAACCAACATCCGCGACTCAAACCATTGCAATCCGTTCAGGTTGTGTGATAAACATTATAAGATAAAAAAGGAATAAATATATGTATAAATAACTAAAAAAATGTATGCTGACTTCTCAAATGCGTTGCGTGAAAAATAAAAGCGTCTTTGTATCCAAATGCCGCAACAAATGTTGTAACAAGAGAAAACACTTTAAACAATTCTAAGACTCCTTTAAACTCCTTCCGACGACCGTTTACATATAAAAATGTAGGGTACACCCGGGTATGTCAATTGAGCGATCAATTGATTTTAAACTTAATTTCAACTGTCTTTCACTAATCTTTTCGTTTTGTTTGCGAAATGGAAATTTCCGGATTAAGTTTATCTTATCTGTTGGCGAAATGGGATTTGGCGAAGTGGGAAAAAAATCGTTGGCGAAGTGGGAATTGGTGAAATGGGAATTGGCGAAGTGGGAAGATACCATTTTTTTTGAGTTTGGCTTTTCTTCTAAATTAAGTATTTTGAAAATATTCAAAAATTCTTATTTGTGAAAGCAACTTTCACAAGATATGAAGGACTTAATTATGAAATACCACAACGAACAAAAAAGCTTGCGGGAAATAGCAAAAATGATTAATAAAAGTCCTTTCACCATACAAAAAATAATGAAAAAGTATGAGGAAACAGGCACGACAATAAACAAGGCTCGAAGTGGACGCCCACGTACGTTCACAATCCGAGACACTCGCCTGATCTTGCGTAAAATAAAAAAAACCGGCCAAGTGCAAGTCGGACTCGCGCACGAAGGGTTCCGTACTATTATGTATAAAAACGGCAAAAAAAGCATGTCTGTTGTATGGGAGCCCCATTTATACATATATTTATTATATTCTGTCTAAGTATTTGTTGTTGAAGCAGCAACAGAAATACATAATCAGTGACATTTTATTCTCACTTTTCGGATAGTTAAAATCTAGAATGATGTAATTTTTAGAAAATACTCATTTTTTGAGTGATTGCCAATTTGGGTTTAGACGTGGCAAGTCGACTGAAACTGCTTTATTGAAATTAACTGGTGAAATATATAATAGTCTAAACACTTCTCAAATACCATCAACATTATTTGTTGATATCAGTAAGGTCTTTGATATGGTTAATCATACTTTGCTACTCGATAAACTTTACAAAGCGGGTTTCAGAGGCTCCATTTATAAATGGTTTTCTTCTTATTTATCCAACCGTTATCAAGTTGTGAAAATTAGGAATGTTAACAGTTCTATAGACTTCTTAAATATGGGTGTTCCCCAAGGAGCAGTATTGGGCCCAATCCTTTTTCTAATTTATGTTAATTCGTTTTTCTTACAACCTTTTAAAGGCAAAATAACTGCCTTTGCTGATGAAACATCTCTTTTCCACTCAAGCACTAACTTAATTGATAGTTTTGCAGATGTTAATAATGACCTAGATATGTTAAGGAGATGGTTTAATTATCATAAACTAATAATTAGCAACAAAACGAAGTACATGATATTTAATATCAATGGTACAGTTTTCAGAGACCTTCCCTTATATTATCTTGCACCATTGTGTAATCGATTTGTTCTTGAAGATATAGTATTCAACAATCAAGAATGTTTGAAAATTGCTTCTTGATTGAACACGTGGACAGTTTTAAATATTTAGGTGTTATATTGGACCAACAACTTTGTTGGAAAGACCATTCAATATATTTGAAACAGTATCTAAATGGGGTTATAAGATAATTATTCCATCTCAGTATGCACTGCAATCTCTACCCGTTTTAAAATACTAAATGTATTATCGCACCGATATGGAACTAGCAAACCATGTCTATGTCCGGTCCTGAATGCATACATACACATGTATGACATTCGTTCACGAAATGCGGTGCGGGCATTATATTCCTTCATTTCTTCATTTCAGTTCAAGTGTGCTGTACAGTGTACACCAACTGTTCGAGCTTTATCGCCACATCTCCATACTTTTGGGTTTCTTGAAAACTACGGGGTATAACTCATACCGTATGAGAAGCATGTTCGTTGCATTTATGTTTTTTTTTTTTTGCGTTTTGTACATATGTGATTGATGAATAAGGGTTGAATGGAACTATGGAACTCTTTTCGTTCAATTTGCGGAACGAGAGGACATGTGTCCGAGAGAGGACATAGTTCCGTGAACTATACATGTCCGGAACTACCCAACTCTACTTCGTAATGTACATATGTATGTATGTATGTATACTTATACATAGCGTACAGATGTGTGAGTGTATGCACGTATGTGATGCGTATGCACGTATGTACGTATCGGTTCGTATGTGTGCAAGATCGCTTGCTCCTCTTGCTGACTTGCTCCTCTCCACCTGCCGCGACGTCGTGCGAAAGGGATGCTAGGCCAGCTGCGAGGACTGGTCGTCAGCAATGGCGCCACGCGATTGCCCTCACGCCGACTTACCCGCAGCAAGAATCGCGAATTCGCTACGAGACTCGCGAAATATCCCACGCAAAAGAAAAAAAAACGCCGTAATCGTTTCCAATTCAATATGTCACAAATTTAATTTCCTTAACCTAACTTAATCTAGGTTTACAATTATTCCTTAAAACTACCCTACACCGTATGTCAATAAAAAAAGTCGAAATAAATAAAAAAAATGTATGTAAAATAAAAAAAAAAAAAGGAATTCACTGTCCAAAAAAGTAAATAAACCGCAACTTGAGTATTCGAACAGTCGTACCGAAACTCCTCTGACCAACGACTTAGCCCGCATCACCAATCCCGACACGCAATTTTGTGATCTCAATACCTTATACAACGAACGCGATATCCGCGACCAACGTAGGCAATAGGACACACGGTACGGCCGCGTACCGGGAACTGCTTTTTTTTAGAACCGTACCGGAGTTCTTCCCCGAAGATCACTCTCCGAGTACTTCGCCGAAGATTTCCCCCCGAGTTCTTCGCCCACTCTCCCTCATGTGCTACTAGGAACAAAAAAAAAACATAAATTATGACCTTCTGGGGGCTGAACTCCACTCGTTCGCGTGTCAAGTGCTGATCGCACCCTCAGGCTATCCGCTTTCTGTGAATTTGGTTTCCCAAAATTTATTATTGGTTGTTTATAATTATGTATATGTATAATTAATTTTGTTCTGTTTTTAGTATTTGTCGTGGTAGCGGCAACAGAAATACATCATCTGTGAAAATTTCAACTGTCTAACTATCACGGTTCATGAGATACAGCCTGGTGACAGACGGACGGACGGACGGACAGCGAAGTCTTAGTAATAGGGTTCCGTTTTACCTTTGGGTACGGAATCCTAAAAAGATCCAAAACTAAGCGCTCCAGCAATTCAAAAAGAAATTTCCAATGAAACTGGTAAAGAATGCAAACCTCAGACAATTCGCCGTGTACTCAATAGTGCTGGTTATCATAGTCGAGCTATGAGGAAGAAACCTTTCATTAACAAGGTAAACTGCCTCAAAAGACTACAATTTGCAAAAGACCATCTTAATAATAATTCAGCTTTTTGGAATACAGTTATTTTCACTGACGAGAGCAAGTTCAACATCCATGGCTCTGATGGACGTGGCAAAGTTTGGAGAAAGGCAAACGAGGAACTACATCCGAAAAATATGGTTGGTACTGTCAAACACGGCGGTGGATCGATCATGGTCTGGGGGTGCATGGCGGCTTTTGGAGTGGGCAATTTAGTTTTCATTGATGAAATTATGGACAAATATATTTATTTAAACATTCTAAAGAGCAACCTGCACCAGAGCGTCGAAAAATTAGGCTTAGAAGGATCATTTATCTTTCAGCAAGATAACGAACCTAAGCACACTTCGCTCTTGGTTAAGGAATGGTTGCTTTACAATGTTCGCAAACAATTAAAAACACCGCCCCAGTCGCCTGATTTTAATGCTATTGATCATCTATGGGAACATCTAGAGCGAAAAATTAGGAAGCATGATATTAAGTCAAAGAATGACCTGAAACGTGTTTTGCAGGAAGAATGGTCGAAAATCAGCCCAGATGTCACCAAAAACCTTGTTAACTCAATGCCTTCTAGGATGTCTGCCGTCATCAAGGCAAAAGGAACTCTACTAAGTACTAATTCTTAATTAACATTTATAATTTCTTCCGTTTTTATTAAGTTTTCCTTTGATTCTCTTCTTTGTGTACTTACTTTTGTGATATACATTTTTTAATATTTTTAATTACATTTGAATTGTGCTTTTATTTTTCTTTTTTTGGGTAACTTTTTGTCCGATATGTGAAGATAATGAATTAATGAAATAAAAAACATAAAACATCTGTATCTGAATTCAGTTCGAATTGTTTTATTGTGCATTGTACAGCGAAGTATGTGCTGTGTACTTACTTTTGTGACTTACTGTAAGTATCGTGGCTTAACAAGTCATGGCAGGGTAAATAGTAAGCAGAGAATTTCCGAACTATCATATAAATCAACTAAATTGAATTCTCCTTCTGTTTGTTTCCGCTCACAGTCAGATAGAAGAAAGAAGGAAGAAGCATGTTGATGACGCTTTTTGAACACACCACTCCGCATTCCATTAAACGCGTAATGTTATCACAGAGCTGAAGCTTTGAGTCAAAAGAACGCAAAGTCATAGTCAATGTCACATTAAAACCAAAAAAAAAAAAAAAAACAAAAAAACTCACAAAGGGACCCACTTGAACGCCCCCATTGTCTACGCTAATGGCCTTTTTCTGTACTAAGTATCTAGTAGATAACCACACATACTGAATAATCACATGTCGGATACGAATATCCACGTTAATGAAGGACCAGCCTGGCCAATGGTCGTCCTCCTCTGTACCCACAACGCCCATTCGAGCAACAAAAAATCGACGAAACAAAAAATCGAAAAGAGAATGGAAGAGGATGATACGATTGAGCGGGCTCTTTGTCCACTCTGGTCCCATGTCCACCCGGAATCAATTACAGCGATCACTTGGTGCTATTCAAGCTGTCCAAGCAATCGTGGCGGTACATTGTGTCCCGAAATTGGTGTGCTTAGGGGTCATGCTTGAGTACGCAAATCGGAACAACATCATCACCACATCACAGAATTACCACCGTTCGGTCCATTATTATCGTCATCCGGACCGAGCTGAGTGCTTATCCTTTTGCTTATCCTGATTGCAAACGAACAGTTTCTGTGGCATGCACATGTATAGTTATATGGACTTACCTATCTACAGTGACGTTAGGGTATCCCTGAGATCTCCAGTAAATGCTGCCATGACGGGACGTAAACGGCGACTTTATACAACGTCCGGCCGACGGAGTGTTGCACCGGAAGCTCGAACTACTCTGATTACTCTCTCGTCGGTAATTAGAAGTTCCGACACCCACGCCACTCCCACGACCTACGGATGCATCTCTTTGATGGTTTTCATGATGATGCTGCTGCTTTTGCTGCTGCTGATGTGGCTGCAACTGATGATGCCGATGAAGGTGTAGAGGATGCGATTTCTGCTGTTTGTCATAGTCAGTGCTGCCGTGGGTGTTGTTGAAGTTTCGATTGGAATCGCCCATGAATTTGTTATAACTGCCGCCACTGCTGCAGTAGGTGTTGTTGAGCTGTGGATGCTGTTGCTGCTGATGATGACCGTGATGCGGTCGGATTGTGAATCGTCCGCCGAGCCTTGAAAATATAAGTGAAACAAAGGATGAGGAATGGACGATTAGTAGCTTGAAATGAAACTATTGTTTGTTTGGTGATGGGGTTGGTGCGGTTTTGTCTACAAAGTTCGAAATCTATATCCGAAATGGGTTGGATGCAAGTGGTGAGGGATTTGGGGTTTGTGGCGAGTGAAAAGTGCAAGTGGAGAGCTGTTGGGGGAGAGGCAGAAACAAGTGGAATTTAATGTAGTTCAGGTCGAACCCCTAGAACCACTGATTTTTAATGAACATCATTTGTACGAGGGAAGGAAAGTCAATCTTATTTTAATTTCTTACTGTGTTAAATTAAATTGGGCACTTCATTCAAGGCTATTTTAACAAGTCGTTGAACATTTTATGAAAGGTTTTTTTACTGCCTATCGTATAAGCTGATGATCGATACGTGAATTTCGTCGGTAGAGCCAGGTTAAATTACAAGGCACACTTCGTCCAATTGATTATTAGGTTAGGTTAGTTGAATGAGTGCCCTATTGACATGGTACCCAACAGAGGTGATCTTATTTACATCTGATGACTCCTCCAGCCTCTCTCTGCAGTGTTTTACGTGCTTGAATCTTATCGATGTTGCCTGCAGAGCCTTGATGGCTACCTGGCTATCAACATAGATGTTGATCTTTTTCCCTGACAGGTCCGCAGCCTGTTTAATTGCAAAGACCTCAGCTTGGAATACGCTATATCAGTGCGCTTATCTATTTTTCTATTAAACCGATCAAAGACTAAATATCTTTTAGCCAAAAAATAAGCATGTCTTAGCCACCGTATTTACCGGACCTGGCTTCCTGCTAAACTAAAAAACTGAAAGACCCATGAAACGATGTTGCTTTAATTTTGAATAATGCCATCACTTCTTAGCTCAATACGTTTTGTGAAAACTTCTGTAAATTGTCGATATTCTCACCCAAAAAATATTTCGATATCATCGCATACTATGACGTACATTTCTTTTATCTATTTTTTTTATAGTCACACCCGCACTCAAGGCTAAGGCCTTATAACGTTGAACGTTGTGCGAGCGAAGGTAACAGGGAGAGAGGGTTTCGCGCGTGTTCAAGAGTTATATACTCTTATGGTGTTTTTGATGTTTTGACACACAACCTGAATGGAGCAGTTTGTTCACTACTCTCAGGGGTGGTTGTCCTAGATAGGACGCGAGCTGACCAAATTTTGCTGATCAAATTTTGAGGTTTTGAATATAAAACCTCTTGAACGTGTACGAGTCTCTTAAAAAAAAAAAAACAAAACAAAAAAAGTACAGCGGGCGCAGACGGGTTGTCTGCCGAGCTATTTAAAGCGGCTGGAGATGATCTGGTAGGGCGCATGTACCAGCTCATCTGTAAAAGTCAGAGGAAAGCATGCCCGACGAATAGAATCTCAGCATCGTTTGCCCAGTCCACAAGAAAGGAGACCCCTATATCAGCGCCAACTACAAGGGAAGTCTCCTTAGCATCGCATACAAGATCTTCTCTGCCATACTGTGTGAACGCCTGAAACCCTTCGTGGATAAACTGATCAGTTTGGTTTCAGGCCAGGTAAGTCCATAATAGACCAGATATTCATATTGCGGCAGATCTTCAAGAAGACTCAAGAATACCAAATCGACACCCATCACGTTATCGAATGCGAATTAACCGAGACCTTTGATGTTAAAAAAGGATTTATACAAGGTGACGCACTGTCATGTAATTTCTTCAACATGGTGCTTGAAAAGATCATACGAGACTCACTGGCCAACACAAGAGGTACGATCTATTTCAAGTCTGCGCAACTGCTTGCGTACGCGGATGACCTTGACGTAATTGGATGAGTACAGCGTGGCGTCAATGAAGCGTTCGAAAGCATTGAAGCAGAAGCGGCTAAAATGGGTCTTTCGGTTAACGAGGGTAAAACGAAATATATGCTGTTAACCAAAAAAGACGCGCAGCACCGACGTCTCGGCCAGAACGTCACAATTGGCATCTACATATTCAAAGTGGTCAAGGATTTCGTCTACCTTGGATCAGCGCCAATCGCTGCTTGGCTTAAGAGGCAATTGAGAAGTAGAGTCCTCGCTCGAAAGACCAAAGCTGCGCTGTACAAAACCTTAATCATCCCAGTCCTCCTCTATGGCGCAGGGGCCTGGATGAAGAGGCCCTTGGTCGTTTCGAGAGGAAAATTCTGCATTCTATCTATGGTCCCGTTTGAATAAGCGGGGAGTGGAGGAGGAGATACAGCGAGAAGAGCCACCGCAGTCGAACATCTTACGGCACTGTTAGCAAGTCCCATCCCCACCTCCTCGTGGTGCCATCTGGAAATTTCCTATCGAAATTGCGGACGGGGAAGGGCCAATGGCGAGCCTCCTGCGTCAAAAAACAGGATTTGTCGGTTGGGCTACGGCCTAGTAAGCCGCAGCAAAAAAAAAAAATAACACAAACTCCGAAACAACCACAAGCCTCAGATAAAATGAACCGGATCAACGTTGACGACCCCTGCAAAAAACGAAAAAAGGACAATGACCTTGGGCTCTGTACGTGGAATATTAGGTCCCTAAACAGGCCACGTGCAGCCGAACAACTTGCGGATGCCCTAGACCGCTATAAAGCGGAAACAACCGCCATCCAGGAAATGCGGTGGAATGGACCGGGTATAAAGCGGATGAAAGACTGCGATATTTACTATGGCAAATGCTATAGGGAGAGAGGACAACGATTGCTCGGATGCGGATTTGCTGTTCGAGGTGGACTAAGGCAAAAAGTCCTAAGCTTTCGGCATGTGAGCGAACGCCTCATAACGATCCGTATTAGGGCTACATTTTTTAACATCAGCCTGATTTGCGTCCACGCCCCCACGGAAGACAAGGATGACTCCGCAAAAGATATTTTTCTTTTTTTGGAAGTAGATTTAATTTTTTTTTTATTAAAATTGAAGTAGATCTACTTCAATTGAAGTAAAATGGCATCGCTGCCTACACTACACTACATCCGATAACGGACACAGCCTGATTGCTCTTGCTACGGGGCGAAATCTCCTTCTAGCCATTACGCGCTTCCCGCACCCCGATATACACAAAGGCACCTGGCGGTCGCCAGATCAATCAATCACTAACCAGATTGATCACATCGCGATCGACGTCAGACACTTCTCCACTATTCTTGATGTTCGAACTTTCCGAGGAGCTAACACCGACTCGGACCACTATCTTGTAGTAGACAATATACGCCTACGGATATCACGAACGCAGCGAAGTAGAGTAAGAACACAAAGTTATGACGTTGGAAAGTTACCATCACCAGAAACCGCTCGTGCCTTTACCGATCGCGTCTTCCTTAAGCTCTCCAATACATCTCAACCCACCACGCTATAAATATTATTTTTTTTTTTTAGAGTCACACGCGCACTCAAGGCTAAGGCCTTATAACGTATTGAACGTTGTGCGAGCGAAGATAACAGGGAGAAGGAAAGTTTCGCCCAGGTTGATGTTTTTGACACACAACCTGAACGGAGTGCAGTGGTTTTTGGGTCGTAGATGTTCATTGACTACTCTCAGGTTCATTGACTACGAGAGCCGACCAAATTTCGCGTTGGTTATAACTCTCAGTAATTCGTTCATGCACTTTTGTTGTTAGTATTGCATACGCAGAGGATGAATTTCAACTGACCACATACTGTGAGTGTTATGCCTGCAGCAGTACGTTTGGCCACTTTCCATTCACAACTGTGCTGCATACTTTTCTCCGTATAGGAATTACTTTTTCTTGGCTATGAAACGAATTTGAACTATAGACCTTCCGCTCGACGGCCGATGATGTTAACCACTGCACCACGGCCACCCCGCAGAACAGCAGTGGAACCTTTGCAAACAAGTCCTGAAAAGCTCTGCATCCGAAGTTTTGGGTTTCAAGGCTCCACCGCGAAGAAACACGTGGTTCGATGACGAGTGCAGGAGGATGCACACAGCGGAGCAGGATGCATATAAGGCCTCGCTGCATAAAAGAACAAGAGTAGCTCGTGAGCTCTACGAGTTAAAAAGAAGGGAGCATAAGCTTCTTAGAAGAAAGAGCACGAGAAGCGCGCGATTGCGGATTTGTAGAGGTGTTACTGCAGGCGTGACGTTCGAAAGTTTTATCGACAGATAAAGTGAACATGCCAATGTTATAAAGCCAGAACGGAAGCCTGTAGGGATGAGAACCGACACTAGTAGAATCGCAGTCGATGCTGAGAATATGGAAAAACAACTTCTGCAGACTGTATAACGGCGATGATAGTCAATATACCGCTGTCAGGCAGAATGATCTATTTCTGATCGACGAAGACCGCAGAGAATTCTGTCCGCCTGACCTCGACGAAGTTAAGATTGCCATTTCGAAGCTCAAGTCGAATAATGTTGCTGGCGCAGACGGACTGTCCGCTGAGCTCTTCAAGGCAGCTGGGGATAACCTGGTTAGGAGCATGCACCAGCTCATTTGTAAGATATGGTCAGATGAAAGCATGCTCGAGGAATGGAGTCTCAGCATCGTATGCCCGACCCACAAGAAAGGAGACTCCTCTAATTGCGCCAACAACAGAGGTATAAGTCTCCTTAACAAAGCCTACAAAATCTTCTCTGCCGTTTTGTGTGAACTCCTGAAGCCTTTTGTAAATAAGCTGGTAGGTCTTTATCAGTGCAGATTCAGGCCAGGGAAGTCCACCATCGACAAAATCTTCACACTTCGGCAGATCCTGGAAAAAACCAATGAATTTCAAGTCGACACTCACCACCTATTTGTCGACTTCAAAGCCGCATACGAAAGCGGAATTAGAGATGAGATATACAACGCTATATCTGTCTTTGACATACCTGCTAAGCTGATCAGACTATGCAGGATGACTTTGGAGAATGCTCGCTGCTCCATCCGAATCGGTGAACACCTTACCGGTAGATGTCAAAAAAGGATTTAGGCAGGGCGATGCGCTGTCATGTGAATTTTTCAACATCATATCAGAAATGATTGTGCAACAATCACTCACCAATACAAGAGTCACAATCTATTTCAAATCCTCGCAACTCCTTGCATACGCCGACGATATTGACATAATAGGTAGATCACAGCGATGTGGCGTTGGCGAGTATTGAGACGGAGGCGGCGAAAATTGGTTTGACGGTAAATGAGGGCAAAACTAAATATATGCTGTCATCAAAAATGGACGCTCACCACCGACGTCTTGGCAAGAACGTTTGTATTGGCAGATATAAGTTCGAGGTAGTTAAGAACTTCGTCTACCTTGGGTTCGTAGTGACCTGGAACAACGACATCAATTCCGAAATCAAACGCAGAATCACTTTTGCCAATCGCTGTTTCTTTGGGCTGAGGAGGCAACTGAACTGTCTCCCGAACGACAAAGTTGACTCTATATATGACCCTTATCATCCCGGTCCTGTTGTATGGCGCAGAAGCATGGGCACTATCAAAAGCGGATGAGGAGGCCCTTGGTCGGTTCGAGAGAACGATTTTGCGCGTGATTTTTGGGCCTATAAACGTAGACGGGGGATGGAGGAGAAGATTCAACCACGAACTTTACGGGCTGTACAGCGACATGAGCCTAGTCAGGCGTGTACGGATTCAACGCCTAAGATGGCTGGGCCATGTAGAGCGAATGGTCACCACAGCTCCAGCCCGGAGAGTCTTTGAATCAAACCCCAAGGGACGAAGAAGCAGAGGACGGCCGCATTTAAGATGGCGCACACAGGTGGAAGGGGACCTCAGCCAACTGGGTGTGCGGCAATGGAAAAGGCTAGCAAAAGATCGTGCTAGTTGGAGGGGCATGTTGGTTGAGGCCCAGGTTCGCCTCGAACTGTAGCCCCCATTAAGAAAAAGAAGAAGAAGACCGAACAATTCATTTTTTAAAAGAATATATTAAATATTTACTACTGGAGAAAGTTCAAAGAGATGTTCATCCCACGAGTAATAGAGCCCTCTCCCGCTATTAAATTGATAGGAGATTCCAATATCACTATATATTCATCGCGGGAATATCTCTTGCCTTTCCCGCTCTGGGTCGTCAACATAATAAGCTGGTGAACCTTAAGCGTGCGCTTATACTTACTTCCTTATTTAGGTGGCGCTACAGCTCGAGCGGTGTCTAGCCCTCAATTACGTACCTATCTAACTGGCACGATCTCTGGCCAGCTGTTTCCAATGCCGGACGGCCAGCTGGTTGAGGTCCCCTGGCCATCTTCTGTTGTGTGCTTATTATAATATGACAAAATATCTACATTCGTAAAGAGAGTATGTAGTATCAAAAGCGTCTACTGCATCCGGATAATCTTTTGGCCGGAGGCTGTCACCGGGCACAGATCTTCCGAAAAGAGAATGGTCATACAGTGACTGTCAATGGCGCTTGCCATAAGACCATGATAACTGACATTTTGTCCCCTCAATTGGAGACATGAATCTGGACGGCAAGAAACTCCAACAAGTCGACTTGCCCTACATCGGGCGTTGCAATATGGTTATGGCTAGCAACCGTTCACAGTACGCACTATTTCCCAAGAAGTAAAGAGTAATCGCTAACGTCGACGAATTGAACACCATTAGACCGGTTGACTTAGAGCTATATGATGTCGCTAGCTTATCACAACAAACCAACAAGAATTATGTAATAAGAGAGCAACATGGGTGAGTTCCAGTCCGACTTATACAAGAGGTTAATTTAAAATTAGACTCCTCAGGCCGAGTCCTATAAACGCACGACTCTTCTTATTCAATGTGAAATGCAAGACTCCCTTACCAATGTTACGTGTTGAAATGTCTCCTATGAAGAGGCAAAGGAGAAGAAATTATGCTTTTCTCTTTCTTTTTGGTGGCGTTACAGCCCATGAAGTACCAGGGCCAAGCTTCTCTTCAATCACCCATGTTGTGTGTAATTTATTTTTCACACAGGTGAAAAGGACTAACAGCTTAATGCCGATTCCGAACGGCATGAGTTGAGAAGCTTTTTCGAGGCAAGTTATGCTATGCGGAGTCTTGCCAGTACCTCGCCGAGGAGGGACGCCGGGAAATATACACTCGATGGCGTTGGTGTTATCGGGATCCGAACTCACTCATCGTGCGTCAGAGTCCAACACACTCACCACTGCGCCACGGCGGGTGCCCCCAGAAATTATGCTACACTTGAGCAATATTGCTGACAATTTATTGTAAAAAGAACATTAATCCAATATGCTGTGACAGCAAAAGAAATAACCGTGAATATGGATTTGAAAGAGCGATTACTTGGCACTAGTTTTACATCTCGGCTATAACCTCTAGCCAATGGTCAGATTTATAATCCAAGTCCCATAAAAGCCTTTCTTACCGCCTTAATAAATCTTCGCAATAGACCACAGGTCCTTCAAGAAAGCAATTAAATCCCATTCCCAGCTTTTTACGTCCTACACCCATAAGTCTTTATTATCCAGAAATGTGAACAAATTTGATCATTTCGCAAAGCCCATCAGCCGGTAATAACAATCAACCTCGAATCAAAAAGCAATAAAATCCCCTTACCAAGCACGCAAAAACACTTATCACTGTCACCCCGTGTGCTATCCATAAAATCTGATTGCACGGTCCTTAACAAGCCACCACACAACGAAATCCATCTTGAGAATTACTACCACCCTCGGATCACTAAATACCCCTGAAGACTGTTTATCACTTCATTTAGTCTGCATCTGTTTCGGCTCCAGCTCTTTCATAAATCCCTTGATACGAGCAACAATCCTGAGCAAAACTATGACACGAGACGTGGGGGAGTGTTTACCACTCGCCTATTAACACTACTAAATCACTCGACATACGTTGCGCCGTTTCACAGAGCCATCATGGAGAACGAATAAGGATAACAATGACATGGGTATCATGGCGATGGTAGGTTTTTGGATTTTACATTAAGAAAAAATGTATACAAACCTCCGAAAGAGTTCGCTCTCTGGATGTTCGGCAGCAAAGCGTGCCTTTTTCCTCAGTAATGGAATCGTCAGAGCATAGGTGGTAACCATCATCAGCATTGGAATGTAGAACGCCACCAACGAGCCGAATACGAAGAATGCTCGATTATTTATCACACAAACCCGTGGATGCGGCATGATATTCGATTTGTTCATTATTCCTGCAGAATACATACATAAATAAGAATCAGTTCGAATAGGCCACTTGGGTGTCCTTCGTACTCACCTAACACCGTAATTGAACTGGAGACCATCATCGCCATCACCCACACAATGGCGATTTTGATTCCCGCCAATCGTTTCGTTGACCGATGCCGCGAACCCAACGGATTCCGAATGCCCAAATAGCGTCCGAGACTGATGAAGCACATGTGCAGGATGCTCGACGAGCAGGCAAGCACGTCACATGTAACATAGATGTTGCACCAAGTCACGCCCAGTGGCCAATATCCTGTAAAATAAGAACAAGAAACAGTTTTCTCTCAGATATTTGTCTTTACCGTGGGGAATACCATCAATATTTATGCAAAGGCATTGCCCATTGAGCTCCAGAGGGGATGTGTAATAAATCACTGTTAAATCTGTGTCCGGAATTAGCTAAGGGACCTAAGCTAACCCAGCAAATCCCATTACACTTTGATGGAACTACAATATGTTTGTATCTCCGGCTAATATATACTTGTATTCATGGTGCGGTAGCAAAAGTTCAATTTGTCTTGAATACGTTTTTCAAACACACGTACCTAGATACAATACGAGTATATTGTACATAAATCTGTTCACTTTGTAAGCGAGTGTGGGTTGTTTATTCTCGAGGGAGGGGGATTCTATTTTCAAACGAGATTTTAACGAACTCTAATTACGACAACGTCGACGACGGACTTTGCAACGATGTGCGGGTCGAGCGACGTGCGGGCTTAGTGTACAAATATCTTGACTTGCGGTTTTCAATTATAGCAACGAGTTATGTGATGGAGTAGAGATACAAGGGTCATGAATATGGGGTCGTCGAAGGGCTTTAGTGTCGAGACCTACTACGTGGTTTTGGTATGTAATGAATTTAAGTTTGGTTAGGTTTGGGTGTAATCCATGGTTAGACTGGGGCGCGGCAAAAGGGATGAGGCTTTTTAGGATAATTAAAGTCTTACATTTTTGAACCACACGTGAAGGAAAGGTTAATCTTTAATCAAATACGTGAGATCTGGTGACATAAAGGTGGATCAAATGGATCCGATGTCATTGCATTTGTGATGATAAACGAGTGGTTCAACAGAGAACTATGTCAGCTTTAATTAGAGAAAGTCCAGAGGTGGTAAGTAGTAGAGGACGTTAAAAGCCGCCATGGTAAAATACCTAAACGCGCACTTATATGAAAGCGGGCCGGATTTCAAGACTTGCTTGACCAAAAGTATGGGTCTGATGGCTAACACATGGTGCTAATGCATGTTGGTATTGGTGGTCACTTTGACTTGATCAAGAAGGCACGGTTTTCAATAAAGTTACCTGCCTAAGCAAGGAGAAGTTAGTTAATTAGCCTTGTTTTGGGTTCTGCTTGCAAGGAAGTCCACTGTCAATTACAGTGATTTACTGTACTGTAGTGAGCCAATGTGTGCAGCGACCCGCCCCACTTGTTCCTGGGGAAAAAGGAACCTTATGCTTAGGGGTAGTATCCCTATGGCGGAAAAATAAATTGTTGCGAGAAAACCACAAGCTTCGGATACAGACGGATACATAGCTAACGACTATATGACTTGCGAGTCTGCACTTGGAATGTGAGATCGCTTAACAGACCAAGTGCAGGTAATCAACTGCTATAAAGCAGATATAATAGCACTCCAAGAAGTGCGATGGGATGGACCAGGCAAAAGGCAAAAGGCACGCCCACCGAAAAAAAGGACGATCGACTCAAAGATGTCTTCTACGGAGACAGTATAACGGTATAAAAATAGTACTAGGAGGTTTTAATGCGAAACTGAGCAAAGAGGACATATTTGAGTCGATCGCGGGGAAGTATAGCACACACGACACCACTTCCAAAAACGGACATAGGCCACTTGACTTTCTGGCGGGGCGTAATCTCCTTCTAGATAACACACGAATAACCTGGCGGTCACCTGATCAGTCGACCATCAATCAGATTGATCACATTGCGATCGACGCCAGACACTCCTCCAGTTTCCTAGATGTGACAACCTTCCGAGGAGCCAATATCGACTCGGATCAATACCTTATTGTAGCCAAGGTACGAATGAGGATATCAAGGATGCCACGGAGTCGAGCTGGATAACGAAAGCTTGACGCCGGAAAGCTATAATCGCAGGAGACCGCTAGGAACATTGTCGATCGAGTTTCCCTCAAACTCTCGCAATTTCCGATAACACCACCACAATCTACAGAACAACAATGGGAGCATTGCCAGCGCGCCATTAGAGATACTGCCCATGATGTTCAAACCACCACCAGCTAGAAATCCCTGGTTTGATGGGCAAGCCCATGTAGTAAAGTAAGCCGCCTACAAGGCAATGATACATAGATGAACGAGCACCCCTCGTGAAGATTACGAGCAGAAAAGAGGAAGAAAGAAAGAGAGCATGAAAAACGGGAGTTCGAGGTGATGTAGAGATGCTACCACAGGAATGACGCTCGCTTGTTTTACGAAAAATTAAAACGAACATGCTAGGCGTATAAAGCCAAAGCGGAAGCCTGTAGGGATGAAGGTAGACAACTAGTGGTAGAGTCACAATATCGACATGGAATATTTTCTTGTTGTAGCCAAGATAAGAACCCGGATATCGAAAGAAGGACGGAATCTGGAAAGAACACGATTTGACGTCGGAAGGATACAATCGCAACAGATCGCTACCGAGTCTCTCAGGAACTCACTGAAAGTTCGACGCCGCCTGCAACAGCAATTGAAGAATAATGGAAGCGTTGTCAAGAAGACTTCCAAGAAGCTGCCACTAATATTCAGCTACGGCACCACCAAGGAAAAACCCATGATTTGACAACGAGTGCAGGCGAGCTCATGCAACCAAACAGGAGGCTTACAAGGCTGCATCGTGAGCTGTGCGAACAAGTGATAACGGAAGACAGCCGGCCACTCAGCCGGTCCCCCAGAAAGAAAGAAAAGAAACAGCATGAGAAGCGCGCAGTTGAGGAGATGTAGAGATGTTTTAGCAGGAATGAAGTCTGAATGCGGGGATGAGAATGGACAACTTGTAGTGGAGTCGCAGTCAATACTGAGAATCTGAAAAAGTCATTTCTGCAGACTGTTCAACGGCAACGACGATCCAAATACCGCTGTCTTTGGATGACGATGAACAAGAATTCTGTCCCCTACACTTAGATGAGGTCAAGACAGAAATATCCAAACTGAGGTCGAATAAAGCTGCTGGATCGGACGGACTGTCCGCAAAACTGTCCAAAGTAGTTGGAGATGATCTGGTTGGGCGCATGCACCAGCTCATCTGTAAGATATGGACGGAGGAAAGTATGCCCGGTGAGTGGAATCTCAGTGTCGTTTGTCGGTTCCACAAAAAGGGGGACCTAACTATCGAGGGAACAGTATCCTTAACATCGCGTACAAGATCCTCCCTGCCGTTTTGTGTGAACGCATGAAACCGTTCGTCCAAAATCTGATAAGTCTATATCAGTTCAGGCCAGGAAAGTCCACGATAGAACAGATCTTCCCCCTGCGGCAGGTTATGGAAAAGACCCAAGAAATGCAAATCGACACTCACCTCCTATTTGTCGATTTCAAGGCGTATATGATAGCGTGCATAGAGACGAGTCATGTCTAGTCGAGACCTTTAATGTCAAAAAAGGTTTTAGGCAAGCCGACGCGCTGTCTTTACCACATTTTACTTGAGAAGGTCGTGCGAAACTCACAGGTTAACACTGGAGGCACGATGTTTCATTAGGCCGTTCAATCGCTAGATTACGCGAATGACATTGAACTGATTGGTCGAGCCCAGTGAGCCGTCAATGAAGCGTTTGTTGGCATTGAAGCGGAAGCGGTAAAAATGGGTCTGGCGGTATATAAGTATATGCTGTCTTCAAGAAAGGACGTTCACCGTCGACATCTTGCAAGTAGCGGTTTTTTTTTTTTTTTTTTTGGCTCAAGAGGTAATTGAGTTATAGAGCTCACTTTTGAGAGTCCATACGCAGAAGCATAGACGCTATTGCGTTTTGCGTTGATGGCATATGGATCCCGATAACACCATCGAATGTTTATTTCACGGCATCTCTTCTCGGCGGGGTACTGGCCAAACCCCCCGTCCCTTTCACCTGTTTGAAAAATAAATCACACACAACATGGGTGATTAAAGAGAAGCTTGACTCTGATCCCTCATGGGCTGTAACGTCACCAAATGAAAAAAGAAGTGTTTTACTATAGATATGCAATTCTTTTCTTCTTTTGATGGCGCTACAGTTCGGGGTGAACCAGGGCCTCAACCAACAAGCCTCTTCAGCCGGCCCGATCTTTGGCCAGCCGCTTCCAGTGCCGCACGCCCAGATGGTTGAAGTCCCTATACAACTGTGCGCGCAACCTTAGATGCGGTCGTCCTCTGCTGCATCGTACCTCGGGGTCGGTGTCGAAGACTCTTCGGGCCGGAGCGTTTATGTCGATCCGCTCTAAGTGACCTAGCCATCTTAGACGTTGGATCCGAAGACGTCTAACTAGGCCGATGTCGCTGTACAGCTCGTACAGTTCTTGGTTGAATCTCCTCCTCCACTCTCCGTTTACACAAACAGGACCAATGATTGCACGCAGAATTCTCCTCTCGAAACGCCCAAGAGCCTCTTCATCCGCTTTTGTTAACGTCCAAGCCTCAGCGCCTAAGAGGAGGACCGGGATGATTAAGGTTTTGTAGAGGACGGCCGCATCAGCGATGGCGCATGCAGGTGGAAGAGGATCATCAAACCAGGGGTTGCTCGACGGTGGTGGCTCGAAACCGAGTACATCTGAGGCGGCCTCTCTAATGGTGTTCTGACAACGACTATATTGCTGTTTTATGGTTTCTAAAGATTGCATCGGGACTTGGGATAGCTTGAGGGAGACTTGATCGGCGGAGGTCCTGGCGGTCTCCTGTGATTGCAGCTTTCCAATGTTAAATTTTGGTGTTCTTACTCGACTCTGTTGAGTCCGAGAAATTCGCATCCGTACCTTGGCTGCAACAAGGTAATTCGCATCCGTACCTTGGCTGCAACAAGGTAATGATCCGAGTCGATGTTGGATCCTCGAAAGGTTCGGACATCTAGGATGCTGAAGGAATTTCGGCCGTCTATCGCAATTTGATCAATTTGGTTGGTTGTCGATTGATCGAAAGACCGCCAGGTCCCCTTATGGATGTTGAGATGTGGGAATCGTGTACTTGCTACTACCAGATTATGTCCCGCGATAAAATCCACTAGCCTTAGTCCGTTTTCTGACGTGGTGTTGTGTAGGCTGAGCTTTCCAATGACCCGTTCAAAGATAGCTTCCTTACCCAGCTTCGCATTGAAATCTCCTAGAACAATTTTGGTGTCTTAGCTGGAACATTGCGCATACGTTCTGCCTAGGAGATCATAGAAAAAAAAACTCTGTGGGGTCGTGCACACATAATAAGCTTATATTGCCGAGATTGGTCTTGATGCGGATAGCTATGAGGCGTTCGCTTACATACTGGAAGCTTAAGACTTTTTTCCTGAGTCTGCCTCGAACAACAAATCCGCATCCGAATAAGCATTGTTTATTTTCTCTGCAACAGTTTCCGTAGTAGATATCACAGTTTTTTATCCGCTTCTTGCCTGGCCCATCCCATCGCACTTCTTGGAGTGCGGTAATGTCTGCCTTATAGCAGTCCAAAGAGTTGACCAGTTGTCCGGCTGCAACTGGTCTGTTGAGGGACCTAACGTTCCAGGTGCAGATCCGGAATTCGTTTCATTTTAGACGTTTGCGGGGGTCGTCAATATGTAATCCGTCCGTATCCGAGGATGTTAGTTGTCTCTGAACAAGATTTGGTTTTATGCGATAGGGATGTTAACCCTAAGCGCAACCCCCAACCTGGAGGGCCAGGTTCCTCATTCCCCAGGAACAAGGGGTCGGGCAACGCGACTATTGTGAATGAGATGTGATCACTTCAAATGTATACTCTGTTTGTGCAATTCTAATATAACACCATAATGGCATGGAAATTTGTTGAGAACTACAACCAACTTAAAAATTCAGTCGAGTTCCTCTCGAAGCCTATCTAGGATAACCACCCCTGGAGAGTAGTGAATGAACATCTACGACCTAAACCATCTGCACTCCGCCCAGATTATGTGACGAGCATAATAAGAGTATGACTCCTGAACCCGCGTGAATTCAAAAAAAGATATCAGCCACAAGTGAGGACCTTCATTTTATCTTACGCCTGCTACCCACGGAGTCTTTATCAAATCAAGCACTCGAGTGAATGGTGTGGAAGAGAAATACATTTTTGAATCATTTGAATATAACTATGGCAATCCTTGATTCATCATCTACGCATTTCCAACTGATCGATTTATCCATCGGTTACATGACCCCTTAGGTGTGAAATAATCCGAAAATCGACCCAACTCAAACGATCCACAAAAAAGGGTCTGCTAAACCATAGGGACATAATAGACATTTCTCATCAAACCTCAATCCTTTTGCCTGTCATCCATTCGAATATTTTTCAATTTCCCCATTAAATAACCACAACCGATTCAACTCGCATCCATCGCCAATCAACTGTGGTCTCCCAAATGATTTGAGTTAAAAATTGTTTTCGAAATTCGACCTCAATTGCTAATGCCAATGCCACAACACAAGGTGATACCATTGGGAACGAAAGATTTGCCTCTCGTTCGGTTATCGTAATTAAATCTTTCAATCTCCGGCTTATACCGTTCCGGAAAAAAGTTTGACGAAAACAGAGGCATGTGGAGCCACTCTCTCTTTCGATTAATTCGTTTCCAGCGTTCGGCAGCATCACCCCCAGATGACTTTATTGTGTTTCAGAGAAAGGACGAATTCGAAAAACAAATGATCTCTGATAGTAGGTTCATATGGAGGCAGGCAATTTCAGTTTCTTCCTCAACGGGTGGTATCGGATGAAATGGTCCAAAAATTCTGAAGTGGCAAGTTTGCCGCTTGATATACTGTGCCACCATCTGTTCGCAGTTTCAAAGTTCTGTGCTTGAGAATCTACTCCTAGAAATGAGGGGATTCGTTTTGGGCCATTCAGCATCCGATGTAGTCGAGGATACGAAGAATGAATTTAATCGAACAGTTGGTGGAGAAGCCCATCCAGTGAGTACAATTGTTCGGAATCAATTGGGGTTGTCAGTCATGTAATTTGAGGAGTAGAGGATTTGTCAGAGGGAAAAAGGTCCTTTTACTTCGTCTTTGGTTTGATTACGAATTGCCGTTTGTCACTCGCTGCGAATGTGTATATGCTCTGAATCACTGCGGCGCGAATAAGAGGCTGGGATGTGGGGCTCCAGAAGCGACGAAAAGTACTTACTTTCATCTCAACAAAGCAATCTGCGGCCACAGCGACGGCAGAACATAAAAGAGGTGAAGGGGAAATAACATATCATTCCGGGAATTTTTTTTTCTTATTCTTTTTTTTGAATTGAAAATCAATTTAGATACAAAGTTTTGTTTACAGTATCTTGGTTAGGATCGTTGGAATGATGTATCCTCGTAAGGTGTGTACTACAGTCGTTACGTGCGGCGGCGGAAATGTATCTTGCTTCAGACATTTCCATTTAATTTTCCATTTGCCGTTTTGGTTTTGGCAGAGGGCATCAGGTTTTTGCATTGCTTCCTGTTTTTTTAGAAAGTTGTTTTTTATCAAAAAAAAAAAAAAAACGTTGAGCTCTTGGCACGTTGTTGGTAGTAGCAGTTGTTGGCAAGTAGGTCAAGGACGGAGGGAGTCTGCCACAATTTTTGTCAAACAGAAACTTTGAGTTAATTTCGTTGAAATTGTTTGGAAAAAAGGTGGAAACAATGTGGTGGCAGGACCTCCCACACCGTCATACTGTGGGCCAATTTGATTTATTTAGTTTTCAACCTTTTTTGTCCCCATCCGCTTCTCGTTCATTACTTGTCATTGTTTTGTTTTTTGTTTTATTTTTTTCTGTTTTTGTTTTCTTGATTTATTTGAGCTGCAGATGGAATTGTGTTTTTGGAAGTTTAAAAGAAAATTATTCGCTTGAAAGGATCAAAGGGGAATTTCGGATTGAATTTGTTTTTCAGTCAGTTACTTGAAGTTTTGATGGGTGGCTGACAAAAACACTCTCAAGATTAAGTGATTTCACTTGATTTGTTTGGGAACATCTGTACGCAGACGATAAAGCAATGAGACATTATGAAGATATAGATATTATAAATCGCATCTTGTGACTGTGTTCTTAAGAAAAGTTTAATCTCAAGCCAATATTGTGTAAACTTGATATGCTTTCACACGGGTAAGTAAATGGAGCAATCTGATATCATTGCAATCTTGCAAAATTGAATAAATTTATGACTTACCTACTTACTTTTCAGTAAGCAGCAGGCTAGCAATCCATGGAGGATTTTGGCCTGAGTTAATACAGCCTTCCATTCTTGGTGGTCTCCGGCACGCTGCTTCCAGTCGGACAAGGACCAAGTCAAGAAGCACCATGACGTTTGCGATCACTTTGTCTTTATAGCGGAGGTTTGGTCTACCCCTTCTTCTCAAACTAGGAAGTTCGGATTCGAAAACCCTCTTAAGAAAACCCTTAGGGGTGGCCGTGGTGCAGTGGTTAACATCATCGACCGCGGAGCGGAAGGTCTATAGTTCAAATTGTGAATGAAAAGTGACCAGACGTACTGCTGCAGCCATAACACTCACAGTATATGGTCAACTGAAATTCATCCTCTGTTTATGCAATATTAAAATGCTCGAACGAATTACTACGGACTATAACCAAACCCGGAATTTGGTCGGCTCTCATCCTATCTAGGACAACCACCCCTGAGAGTAGTGAACGAACATCAACGACCCAAAGCACAGCACTCCGTTTAGGTTGTGTGCCAAACATGATAAGAGTATAACTCCTGAACCTGCGCGAACTATAACTATAAAAAAAAAGAAAGAAAGCTGGAGCGTTGGCGTCCATGCACTCGATGTGGGCGAGCCATTGTAGTTGACGTATTTTTGCCTTCCGGACTATATTCACAACTTTTGACAGTTCAGAGAGTTCGTGGTTATGTTTTCTCCTCCATTCGCCTTCCTCGCAGACAGGATCGAATATCCGTCGCAGAATTCATTCGAACGAGCCTTGGATTCGCTCTGCTGTCCTGCTTATCGTCCAACTTTCGGCTCCATATAGCAGGACTGGCAGGATGAAAGTCTTGTAGTCTTGCATAACCTTAGTTCTTCGGGACGGGATGTGTGGATCCTAGCTGTTTTGACAAGTCGAAATAGCAGCGGTTACTGAGGGTGATTCTGCGTAGGATCTCCACTATGATGTCATTCGTGGAGTTTATGTTTTCCCACGGACCACGGACGGACCACTTTTTTGTTGACAGCATATACATATTTCATCTTCTTCTCATCGCATTGATGTGAAGTCCAGTGAAAGCTTCCACAGTGATTGCGCTGGGAACTTGAGACAATATCAATATCGTTTGCGTAACTCAGCAAGTGAAGTGAAGCAAGTTGAAGCTGGCCCGCCGCAATATTTGTTCCAACACGGGATTGAAGACGTCGCATGACAGCGCATGTCCTTGCCGAAATCCGGTGCAGGTTTCAAAAGGCTCGAGGGTTCTGGAGCCGAACTGCACGGTGCATCGAGTGTTTGTGAGCGTGGCTCGACACATCCGGATCAGTTTTCCCGGAATCACAATTTCGGCCTTCGCGTTAAATAAGTTTTTGCGGTGAATGCTGTCATATCTTCTTCTTTGACGGCGTTAGACACCACGAAGGGCCAGAGCCAAGCGCCAAACTTCTCTCAATCACCCATGGTGTGTGTGTTTTATTTTTCACACAGGTGAAAGGGACCTACAGTTTAGTGCCGATTCCGTACGGCGAGAGTCGAGAAGCTTTTCCATGGCAACTATGAGCTTTTGGCAAAACATGGAATTTTTCGCCGGCATAGGTCCTCTGGATCTACATTCATGGCAATGATAGGACCTATAACCTCATATCCACCGGTTGTCTGGTTGAACAGACTAACGAGCAAACACGTCGTAGCCTCTTTCACCAAACTCCAAAGAACGATTTGTCTCAACTATACGGAGGCTTTCCCCAGCACGCCGGGCGTTGCTTTAGATGCTGTGATGAACCTTCCACCTCTTAATATATTTATCTGAGGCGTTGAATCTGTAGACGTCTGACTAAACTCATGTCGCTGTACAGCCCGTAAAGTTCGTGGTTGAATCGTTTCCTTCATCCCCCGTCTGCGTTTGTAGGCCCGAAAATCGCGCGCAAAATCTTTCTCTCGAACCGACCAAGAGCCTCCTCATCCGCTTTTGATAGTGTCCATGCTTCTGCGCCGTACAACAGAAATTTGATGATAAGGGTCTTATATAGAGTCAGCTTTGTCGTTCGGGAGAGGGCTCTATTACTCAATTGCCTCCTGAGCCCAAAGAAACAGCGATTAGCAAGAGTGATTCTGCGTTTGATTTCGGATCTGATGTGATTGTTCCAGTTCACTGCGGAGCCAAGGTAGACGAAGTCCTTAGCCTCCTCGAACTTATAACTGCCAATACGAACGTTCTGGCCAAGACGTCGGTGGTGAGCGTCCTTTTTTGATGACAGCATATACTTAGTTTTGGCCTCGTTTACCGCCAGACCAACTTCCGCCGCCTCGAACTCAATACTCGCAAACGCTTCATTGACATCTCGCTGTGACCTACCTATTATGTCAACATCGTCGGCGTATGCAAGGAGTTGCGAGGATTTGAAATAGATTGTGCCTCTTGTATGGGCCAGTGATTTTTGCACAATCATTTCCAATACGATGTTGAAGAAATCACACGACAGCGCATGGCCTTGCCTAAATCCTTTTTTGACATCGAAACTATCAGTAAGATGTTTACCGATCCGGGTGGAGCAGCAAGCATTCTCCAAAGTCGTCCTGCATAGTTTGACGAGTTTAGCAGGTATGTCAAAGGTAGACATAGCGTTGGATAGCTCGTCTCTAATTACGCTGTCGTATGCGGCTTTGAAGTCGAAAATTAGGTGGTGAGTGTCAACTTGAAATTCATTGGTTTTTTTCCAGGATCTGCCGTAGTGTGAAGATTTGGTCGATGGTGGACTTCCCTGGCTTGAGTCCGCACTGATAAGGACATATCAGTTTATTTACAAAAGGCTTCAAGCGTTCACACAAAACGGCAGAGAAGATTTTGTAGGCGATGTTAAGGAGACTTCTTCCTCTGTAGTTGGCGCAATCAGAGGGGTCTCCTTTCTTGTGGGTCGGGCATACCATGCTGAGACTCCATTCCCCGGGCATGCTTTCCTCTGACCATATCTTACAGATGAGCTGGTGCATGCTCCTAACCAAGTCATCCCCAGCTGCCTTAAAGAGCTCAGCAGACACTCCGTCTCGAAGGATTAGTCTTCGCATTTTCACGGATGGCTCTAGGTCCGGACGGGGGTCCGGTGCTGGGATCTTCTTTGAGCGCGAAAACATCCGACTGCACTTCTCGTCAGGAAAATATGCATCTGTCATCCAATCAGAGATACACGCAATCCTAATGGCCATTCTCTATGTTGTGAAGCACAGGTGAAGGGGGAAAAGCATATGCGTCTGCAGTAACAGCCAAGCGGCAATCAAAGCTGTGTCCAACCCCCTAACTAGATCCAAAGTAGTCCATGAATTCAAGTCCTTTTTAAACAATGCCTTGAATGGGTTGCTGGTCCTTCTGGGATCCCAGGAAATGACATCTCTGGAGAACTCGCCAGAATGGGCTTAGAGGAGACCTTCTCAGGACCTGAACCTGCTCTAGGACTACCTGCGCCCACGGGAAATTCCAACATTGTCGATTGGATGTTTAATACACACCATCGTAGATGGAGGGATTACCCAGGTTGCAGGATGACTAAGCGCGTATGCACTGATGTCTGAAAAAATCAGCAGCATTCCTCCTGTCTTTAAGGAGAATCCACTGCAGAAGACTTGTTGGAGCCATTACGGGCCATTACACTTTTGCGAAGCATCTTTGCGTGCTCTGCATTAGTCAGACACCTACCTGTGCTGCATGTTGCGAGGAAGATGACACCGCAGAGCAATTTCTCTGTGACTGTCCCACCTTTGCTCGCAGTGTGGTGTGTGTAGAACATCTTAGTTCTACATCACTGAAGCTCCTTCTCGTTTTTTTTGGAGAACGGGGAAATGCATTCCTGTAAGGTATCTGTCTGGAGTACAAGGAGGAGTACTTGCGTCTCAGTGCTCCAACAGGTAGCAGAAGCCTTCACCAAAATAACAAAAACAGACGATACTACGGCGGGTTTTGTCAGTACCCCGTCGAGAAGGGACACCGCGAAATAAACATTCAATGGCGTTGGTGTTATTGGGATCAAAGCTTATCGTACGTCAGAGTCCAAGCCACGGCGCCGTCAGTACTATCATATGCGGCTTATAAAACGAAAAAGAATGGTGGGCATCGATTTGAAACTTGCTGGTTTCCTCCAGGATTTTTCGCAGCGTATTCGGTCTATAGTCGATCTCCCTGGAGGGAAGCCGCACTGGCATGTGCCGATTAGTGTGGTGCAAAACAGTTTCTAACTTTCAGAAAATACACTGAAGAGAATCTTGTAAGCGACATTGAGCATGGATATACCTCTACAGTTTCTGCAAGAGGCAAGATCGACTTTTTTGTGGATGGGGCATATAGAACTAGTAGGCCAGTCGTCGGGCATGCGGTCGTCCTCCCAAATTCTACGGATGATCCGATGCATGCTTCCTACCAGCATATCACCTCCAGATTTGAAGAGCTCTTATGGTAATCCATTCGAGCTTGTGGCCTTGTTGTTCTTTAACTTTTTAATACCTAGGTCTGCTTCATCAATGCTGGGAGGGGGGACAGTTTCTTCGACTGGAGTCGGAATCTCTTCTTCCACTAGCATTTTTCTTCTCCCATAAAGCAGCCGCTGGAAATGCTGCTTGGAAACATCCACTATTCCCTACAGGCCGGTAACAAGATCGTTTTCGCAATTTCGAAGAGCCTAGGTGATCTTATCGTGTTCTTGTTCGTGAACTTTTCCCAAGGATAGGATGGGATGCTTCGAAGATTCTCTTCTTTTGCAGTAGCATCTTTTTTCCTCCCTCCTTCAGTCTCGGCAATGGCGTCCGCTCAGTTACTCTCTGAAGTCTTTGGCGACCTTTGAGGTCCTCAGGCTTCCAATGTTGAACATCCTCTTGGTGGGGTGATGTAGCTTTCTCTGAACCTTGCTCCACTAGGAAATGGTCAGAGCCGATTTTTGCCGCTCTAAATGTTCTAACAACCAGGATGTTTGGTGCATGTCTTGTGTCTGTGAGCACATGTTCAATTTGGTTGGCAGTTCGATTATCTGGAGACCGGTTTCTGTGTGGATCTTCTTCTGAGGAAACCATTATTAGCGTACTACCAGTTGATGCGATTCCGTAACCGGAAACCGTTGTCTGTTGTCGTATCGCCAATGATTTTGGCGTTGAGGTCCCCAAGTATGAGTTTGATGTCGTAGGAAATCCGTCGTAGAGATCCTCTATGATCTCTACGTCGGTAGAGGCATGTGCACGGATGAAGCTGATGTTATAAAATCTGCCTTGGACGCGGACTACAACTAGGTTATCACTTCTTCTTCTTTGGTGGCGTTACAGCCCATGAAGAACCAGAGCCAAGCTTCTCTTCAATCACCCATGTTGTGTGTGGGACTTACAGTTTAATGCCGATTCCGAAATGCGTGAGTCGAGAAGCTTTTTCAAGGCAAGTTATACTACGGGGGGTTTTGCCAGTACCCCGTCGAGGAGGGACGCTGCGAAATAAATATTCGATGGCATTGGTGTTATCGGGATCCAAACTCGCACATCGTGCATCAGAGTCCAATACACTAACTACTGAGCCACGGCGCCCGCGATCACTTATTGGCTTAAAATCGATGACTTTTGAGCTTAGCCTTTTTCTCACGGCGAATCCGCATCTCAATAAGTGCAGCCTCTGGTGGCAACTGTAATAAACATCGCACTTCTTTCTTGCCACCCCTTGTCCTATCCAGCGTACTTCCTGGATCGCAGTAATGTCCGCCCTATACTGCTTGAGGGTCTTTTCTAGTTGATGGGTAGCCCTGCACTCCTGGTAAAGAGTTCTCACATTCCAGAAGTATACTCGCAAATCGTGTACCTTTTTCCTGCTGTGTCGTCGTTGGACGGATACTTGTGTCCGAACTCACTCAAAATTCATATTAATCAAAAAGTGCGCATGTTTTGAAGCAAAGCTACCGTGTTGAGTGAAAACCGACAGCTTAAAGTTCCTGGTTCCAGCTGATTTTGACTAATGATGAGCAGTAATCAGTCAGCTTCTCAATTAGTCAGTCAATCAACCAAACCGTCAGTCTGCCAGTCAATCTGTAAATGAATTAAACAGTCAATCATTCAACTAGCAAACTAGTGAATTGGTCAATCATCTGGTAGGTCAATCAGCCTGTTAGTTCAAATGTTTGAAAAAACCTCAAAATGTTTGAAGGCTTATGCACATCCATAATATTTTTTTTGGACATTTTTGAGTTAAAGAATTTACTTTATTGTCGTGATGAATCACAGCTCCTTTTCCATTGGCCAATTCAGGTCGCTCTGTCTTAATTGCTTCCTTCAAACATTTATCTAGTAAATTCACACCATAAACACTAAGTTTTGCAGTTTAGATATTGTTCGTCTGTTTTCCAAACATATGTAGTTCACGAAACCACGAGGATTGAACAAATACTATCATTGAAGCGCGATATGTTCCAGAGCACACACTCTGTTTTATATTGGAAAACTGTGCCATGATGACATGAAGAATTAAGTCGTTAACTTGGCTTAATGCACGTTCAGTAGGAGAGTATTGTACAGGATATGTTGAGTGAAATACAGCATAGCAAACGCTTTTTAAAATGCCCGATAAACGGAATCTCAGCATCGTTTGCCCGGTCCATAAAAAAGGAGACCCCTATAACTACACCATCTACAGGGGGATACGTTTCCTAAAGATAAGATTTTCTCTTCTGTGTTGTGTGAATACCTAAAACCATTCGTGGACCATTTATTAGGTTCTTATCAGTGTGGTTTCAGGGTGAGAACGTCCATAATAGACCAATTATTCACACTGCGGCAGACTTTGGAGAAGACCTCTGAATTTCATGTCGACACACACCACCTCTTCGTCGATTTTAAAGCCCCATATGACAGTGTCTATAGGGACGAGGTACATAAAGCCACGTTATGTTTTGACAACCCTGCCAACTTCGTCAGGTTGTGCAGGATGGCAATAGAGAATTCTCGTTGCTCTCTAAAGCTCGGTAAGGAGCTAACCGAGACCTTGGATGTCAAAAAAGTATTCAGACAGGACGACGCTTTGTCATGTGATTTTTTCAACATCATGCTTGAAAAGATCGTGGGAAATTCACTGGCCTAAACAAGAGGCACGATCTACTTCACGTCTGCATAATTGCTCGCATACGCTGATGATATTGAAGTGATCGGGGGAACACAGCGAGATGTCAATGAAGCTTTTGTGAGCATTGAAGCAGAAGTGACTAAAGTATGTCTGAAGGTAAACAAGCGCAAAACCAAATATATGCTGTCGTCAACGAAAGATGCACAACCCCGACTTTTTGGCCAGAACGTCACTATTGGCAGCTATAACTTTGATATAGTCAAGGATTTCGTCTAACTTGGCTCACTGGTAACAAGCGACAACGACACCAGCGCTGAGATTATATGCAAGATAACTCTTGCCAATCGCTGTGTCTTCGGGCTCAAAATGCAATTGAGCAGTAGAGCCCTCTCTCGGAAAACTAAGGTGACCCTCTATACAACCTTAATCATCCCGGTCGTTTTCTACGGCTCGGAAGCTTGGACCTTATCAAAAATGGATGAAGAGGCCCTTGGTCGTTTCAAGAAGAAAATTCTGCATACAATCTTCGGTCCTGTTGTGTTGACGGAGAGTGAGGGAGAAGACTCAACCATGAATTGTACGGGCTGTACAGCGAAATCGGTCAAGTACGACATCTATGGATCCAACGTCTATGATGGCTGGGCTATATGAAGCAAATGGATAACACAGCTCCGGGCCGAAGAGGCTTCGAATCCAAACCCGAGGGGCGACGTTGAGAGCGCGGCCGCATTTAAAGTTGCGCAGACAGGTCGAAAGGCAGTTCAATCAATTTGACGTGCCACATTGGAAACAGCTAGTGGAAAGGTCCTCCGTGACAATTGCTCACCTCACATGTCATGACTCTCGAGAATTCATCTCTAGAGGAACCCCTCCGCTTCCTTTGTAACCATCATTTCATCACTCCCCTAACTCCAGGGTGGAACAGCATACGCCAACGGATGCATGGCTAAGAGGGTGCTTAGCTACTACATAGTACGCGAACTTCGGATACCGGGCGACCTCCGATTTCAATAAGCCTTCCTGCACTGTCTCAGGCTCCGCTGCAGGTGACCGTACTTTACCGTGTCCTCGTGGGAACCATTGGTAATATAAATATTTTATAAGAGAATGATGACTCTTAAATGTCATCGCCTGTTAGGGATTGTGAGTCCTCAGCGGCTCGAAAAACAGGAGTGATGCCCGCATCCTTTGCCGACATTGCAGCCGGACGGAAAGCAGAAGATGTGTCTTCACTCTCCGATTGCGATTCCTACTCGGGAGGGATTCTGTGAGTATGCTCTTAGATGAACTTCCAAGTGTGACAGGAAACGAAACCACAAAACATGCAGAGAATAAGTCTCTACCATCTGGTGGCTTCCTTAATTTAAAATCGTCGGAGCAGCCACGTTTCAAAGCTGCAATAAAGTGGGACAAAACTTGGGATCATTCCGCTGACAACGCTCCGCCGAATCCGGCTGCTAAACGCAGCCAGATCAAACTCAAGCCGAGAAAAAGAGCTGCAGTAGTGTAGCTGGGAGAATCCGAATCGGCATGGTTCCCAAGGATTTGGGAGCAAACCCCCTTACCACAGCGCAGATGGCAGCCGTTCAGGAGGCTGCAATTAACAACTCCATCGAACTGCTGGGTAAGGCGCCCAAACCTTCAGGAGATCGACACATAAGTCAGGTTGGCTATACTTCGTGTGTGCCAACACCACCACAGTCGATTGGATGAAGACCAATTTTATGGCCATCTAGAACAAGAGTGGACTTGATATCATACTTGTGGAAGAAAACGCCTTCCCAAAACCACATATCGTTCGGGGCTGCTTCCCACAAAGCATCGGCTTACCCATCACAAAGGTGTTGGCGACGCTGGATTTGCAAAACGATGGCCTATATGCACAGCACTTTAGAATCATGCAAAACACATCAAATAAGGAGAAAAACCTCCTGCATCTGGCTCTGGCGGTCAGTGACAAGTCTTGGCCCGACTGCTAGAACTCAGGTGCAAAGTGGCATATCGGTTTGACGTCGTCAAGATCATCATTAGAACCAATCAACCAATCGCTGTAGAAAAAGCTACAGCCAGCAGCATAGTGGTTGCATCTATTACTGTAACAGAGACGCCATGATGTGACGAGCCAAAACCCATTGCCACATCTGGGTCGACGACTACTAAGGGTCGTCCAAACAAAATAACAAAACACATGCCAATCCAACCACATCTTCCCGAGCTGGATATGATTACCAAGGTCTCGGACGCATTACAACACACCTTCACATCTGACAAGAGATTTGAGATACTGACCACAAATCGCTCAGCATGGAAACCAGTGATCCCTTGCTTAATGCCAAAGGCCTTAGGTGGTATACTGATGGCTCCAAGATGACTTCTGGCGTTGGCGCCGGACCAAATCGTAAAATCTCGAAGGCTCCGGGAATGAGTCCTAGCATCTCTCAAGAAGAACTGCATGCCATCCTAACATGCGTCAATCTAAATCTAGATTGTACCTAAATCTAGGCACAAAGGTATTAAGGGCAATGAAATCGCGGATCAACTTGCCAGGAAAGGTTCCAGCGAAAAATACATAGGTCCAAAACCTTTCTGTGGCACTCCCAAGTCCAAGATCAACTTCTTCTTAGACAAGTGGAACAGTGGAGCTGTCCTTTTTGAACAGCGTTCGGGGACTTCACCAATCGAAACGATTTATACGGCCCCTGAACAAGCACTTTATTAACATACTCAAACTTAATAGGGTGGGTATCAGAAGACTAGTCAGCTACCTGTCGGGATACTGCTGTCTGAGTTATCATCTTAACAAAATTACCCTCTCCTCTGAAACTGAGTGCCGACTCTGTCTTGAGAACGAAGAGACGGCAGAGCACATACTGTATGAGTGTGCTGCTCTTCGCCAACTTAGGAAGCGTATTCTTCTCGTCGGTTGCTGCCTTTTTGTGCTCGCACTCGCCATCATACCACGTGTTTCTTGTACGGGGACGGTAGGTATCCTAAGGTGGTTTCGACTACTGAATGGCTGAGCGGCAATGCAGCCACATATTATAGGCATTTGTGTTCGACGTAGGCATACCGTAGAGTCTTTCGCTCAGCTACTCCGTGTAGATTCTGGTAGCCTCCGGTGTGCTCAGGCGCCAAATGTCGAATCCCCTCCTGGTGGGTGGTGCAGCTTTCTGACATTGAACAGTCGAGCTCTGAATCTTGCTGCTACGAAGAAGTGTCGACATTTGGCCCTCTGAATGTTAGCACATCCAGGATGTTTGACGAGTGCCTTGCGTCAATGAGCACATTGTCGTTTTGTTTGGCGGTTCGGCAGTCCGGAGACCGCCAGGTTGCCGTGTGGATTCGCTTACGAGGGAATCTTGTGCTACTTATCACCGTATTACGAGCTGTCGCAAAGTCCGTGAGTCAGAAGCCGTTATCTGTTGTTGTATCATGGAGGCTGTGCTTTCCGATACTCCGCCAAGGATGTTCTCCTTACCGATTTCGGCCTTACTTTGGACAAGCTCCGTAGGCGTTTTCCAGTAGGTCATAGAAGTCCTCCTTGATAGGGTCTTCAGTCTCTTCGGTAGGGGCGTGAGCACATATAAGACTGATGTTATAAAATCTGCCTCAGATGCGAATCACAGCCAGGCGATGACTTATAGGTTTAAAGTCGATGACCTTCACCATTAGCCGCTTTCCCACGACAAGTCCGCATCCCAGTAAGTGCAAATTTTTGTGACAGCTGTAATAAATGTCGCAATTTTTCTTCCTCATCATACCGTTTCCTATCCAGCGTATTTCCTGGACCGCAGTAATATCCGCCGTGTACTGCGTGAGGATTCTTTCTAGTTTATGAGCAGCTCCGGAAGTGTACAGGGTTCTGACATTCCAGGAGCATACTCGCAAATCGTGTTCCTTTTTCGTGCGTTGTAGTCGTCGAGTATCCGTCCGTGTATCCGAGGCATCTTGCTCATTCTTAACTTTTATGTTTTTTACGTGGGCGGATTGTTAGCCCGCTGCACAACCGCCATTCTGGTCGGGGCTTTGTTGCAGCATACGTTTGTTCACCTCCCAAGGGTTTTTATGAGGCTATCCAGAGGGCGCCACGAGGAGGCCGTATGTCAACTTGACCCGGGCATTTTTTGTGGTCGTTTAATCAAATTTTCAATTTACATTCGAGAGTACGACTTGAGATTTTCAATCATTTCCTGGCTAAGACCAAAAAACATTTTGTCTAAACCAATGCTTATCTTTATGACTGTGACCTTTTTCGCGTCACACACAAGTCGTTTCCTTTCCGCAGAATATACGCAATCCACTGCCGCTTCATAAAAGTTTTCTTAGACTATAAACCCAGAAAATAGAATGTTTAGTTGTCAAGGCAACGAAACCTACAGTATCTTAGGAATACACTTAATATTCACTCAATCAAAGTCTCTCAATAAACACTCAAAGAAAAATACAAACAAACAAATTCAATAAAAACTCAATTTCCCAACAATCCACTTAACATATTTATTTTACTTACGAAGTCATTTATTTTAAGCAATCGATTGTTTCGTTTCGTACTTTCAATGTAGTGAAACAAGATAAACACGGCGGAGGAGAGAGAAACTCAAGCACCGGTCATCCGTTCTACCCTTACGGTAATGAAATTCCAAATGAGCATTCCTAGACGTGGTCGTAATCTGATTATCGTGTACGTAAGCGTCATGTTTCGAAAACTCGGCAGGTTTTGTGTGTCTAAAACAATGTTCTTCAATTTTCCACAACAATTCATTCGATTCGATACGGTCCAATCTGCTCATCTGCTCACCATAACGCACATACCATAATGCCATACAGTACTGAACGAATTCCGAACGTGTACGATTCCAATCGGGTATGTGCACATGAAGCGATTGCATCTTCTCGGTGATATTCGAATCAAATCAAGTGAGAAATCGAATTGGTATTCGTACTGTACTCGTGTTGAGTTTTTCTCACCTGATTGAGGACACTACCCGTGGACGCCTACAGATGTATTGTCCATACATAAAGAGACGTGATTGCGGGCATGTTCATTAGATCCAATCGTACCAATTCTCATGTTTACCTACACTCTATTAGAAGTTGATTGTGCTGATTACATCAATGGTCAATGTCACTTTTGCGCCTCATGTCCAGACAGGACACGTGTTGACAGGGTTTGGCAGCCCCCAATAAAAGAAAACCTCCCCGCACATCCTACCGCATCGATTGAGAGTATCTGTGGTACGGATGGCTTCCAATCAAAGGGACCTCTTTGCGGAATTGCAAACATTATTTTATCCATTTTTGGATACAGAAATGGTAGTCCCATTCCATCCCGGGAACCACCGGAAATTCTACAGAATGCCTCTGACCCATAGACTCTAGTTGTATCTGTTTATTTACTTTCGGAGAAGTAGTATTTCGCTTTTAGTATGACAAAAAAAGTAAAACGCGGCAAAGTTGAAGATTGGGTCAATATTTATCTTTATCTAAAACAGGATTGAAGGATATTATTTTATTTATACGAAGTATGGACTTGGAGCACTAGAAGAACACTGTTTCGAAGTAGGCTTAGTGGATGAAGTGCAGATGTCAAGGAGATGCTTTCTATAGAATTTTTGGACGAACGAGCAATGGGGTGAAGGCAAAGAATTTAGATAAAGTTGTTTGTATTGATACGGAATATGTACACATTAGAGCTATAACGACTGTTTAAAAATAAACACTTTTCGGGATTAAAGATGACAAGAAAAAGTTGATGTACGGGGTGTGTCAGGTAAGTTCCGTGTATTCATAAATAAAAATGTGGTCGCAAGCCCCACACGACTAACTTCCCAGAGTGAAAAATAAAAACAACCATTTAACGTCATATTTTCATTTTTAACCTCCGAGGCAAAAAGAGGGGTCTTATAAGTTTGAGGTGTCTGTGTGTCTGTCTCTGGCATCGTAGCTCCTGAACGAATAGACCGATTATGATGTTTTTATTTGAAGGCTAACGTCATCGAGATGGTTCTTAGCTATAATTTGTGAAGATCTGTTCAAGTGTTGCAAGGTCATCAGCTCTGCGGTAGGATTCTTAGACGAATATAATGGGTAATGAATCGATTCTCGTCCGACCATCTATGTATACTGGATATAGCTTAGTGCCATTATTCGTTTCTCACTGCGGTCTCGCCATCTATATCCGTTCGTAGTGATATCGCTTACCAGCTGCTTCCGCAGTATAACCAAACATCCACTTCGGAATTTAATTTCTTATGGCTCAAATTCACTCTTCGTAAGCACACAATTCACTACTATTTTCTTTACAGAAGCCCAAACCTGGACAGAGAAGTCACGTTCGTTTCGTTTGATGCACTGCCGACTCCATCCAAAGAATTGTTCCCCTGTTTCCTCGCACTGAAATCGTTATATCGGGCGATTTCAATGTTCACAATTCTCAGTGGCTTCGACATTCTGGACCGACAACACCCGAAGGAAGGTGTGTCGAAATTTTCGCTGAGTCGAATCAATTAACCCAGCTTGTGAATGACCCATCTCGTATTCCGGATGTTGCCAGTCATATCGCCAGTACCCTGGACTTGTTTCTTACATCTCAACCTAATGAATACACTTTGAAAGTATTATCTCCTCTAGGCTCGTCCGATCACTGTGTTATATCAGCTAAATTCCCATATTCATTTCACACAGTTAAAGAAAAAGCTCTAAAAAGAATAGTATGGATATATGAGAAAGCTAATTGTTGTGGCCTTAACAACATTTTTCGGAGCTTTAGCTGGTCGTTGTGCTTCCTCGACAACGACGTCCATACTGGCATAACCACTTTCATCCCCAACAAGATAAAAAGTATTAAGCCGGGGGATAATGCGTGGTTTGACTTGAGCTGTAAGGAGGTTATTAGGTTGAGAGAGATAAGCTTCCGGAATTATAAAGCAAACCCTACTGAGGAAAACCGAAAAAGACATATAAAAGCCAGAAATGTCTGCAACTCCCACATTCGACGAGCTAAATTTTTACACGACCAAAAACTGAAGCGTAAGATCCTACAATGTCCCAAAGTTAGCAGAAGTTTTTGGTCTTTCGTCAAAAACATCAAGAACTCCGTCTCGTCGTCTATACCCATGCTCATCCACAATGACATTCCAGCTGTCAAATCCTTAGACAAAGCCAATCTGCTTGCTGCCCATTTCGCAGTAAACTCGCAGCTTCTCAGATCGTCTTTGTCACCGCCTGTCCTGGAGTACGCTAATTCCACCATGGGACAAATTTACTTCCGTACTCGTACAGTTGCAAGGGTTCTTAAAGAACTGGACATACACAAATCCGCTGGTCCAGATAGTATTTCCCCAATAATTCTGAAGAGGTGTTCTCTTACGCTGGCAAAACCACTGCGTAAGCTTTTTCACCTTTCCTACTCTTCTTTCCGAGGTCATGGAAACGCTGATAAATCGTCAGCTAATGAAATATCTCGAGTCCCAGAAACTCTTCAATGACCGGCAGTATGGTTTCCACAGCAACGGATCCACTGGTGATTTGATGGTATGTCTCGCCGAGAAGTGGAATCGTTCGCTCCACCAGGCAGTTGAGAGCAAAGTAGTTTCACTTGATATTTCGAAAGCATTTGACAGAGTTTGGTAAGAAGCTCTTTTGCCGAAAATGCGTGCATTCGGGATCGACGACTCTCTTCTTCTATGGATTAGAAGCTACCTTTCGAATCGTTCAATTCAAGTAGTCCTGGACGGATTCAAGTCCGATGCTCACTTTGTAAATGCTGGTGTTCCCCATGGCTCGGTTTTGTCTCCGACACTCTTTCCTATTTTTATAAATTATCTCTTGTCTGTTATTTCTAATCCAATCCACTCCTTCCCTAACGATAGTACCCTCAGTTCTTCATATTCGTTCACTTCTTTACGACCCTGCACTTCGGCTGTAAAAAGTGAGCGGCAGCGTATGTTAAGCTCATTAAATTCCAATATTGACAGCATCATCCAATGAGGTAAAAACAATAGATTGAAATTTAATGCTTCCAAAACACAATGCTGTCTTCTGTCGCTAAAGCGTAACACTGATCCATTGCCATTATCCATGAATTGCACTTCTATCTCTGAAACCGACAAGCTTTCCATTCTGGGTATGTGCATCAGTGACAACCTTTGTTGGAACGATCACATATACAGATGCAAGAAATTCTTCACACCCACCGATCTAGCTATAACTTATAAGGCGTTCATTCGTCCTAAATTGGAGTTCAACGCTCATGTCTGGTCTGGCGCATCTAAGACCTCACTGCTTTTACTTCTCAATCTCATAGGAGATTCCAGCATCACAAACTCATTACACTCGCTGGGTCACCGTAGGAACGCCTTCTGTCTTTCATTGTTTTATCGTTATTTTCACCATAAATGCTCTGATGAAATAGCCAGTTGCATTCCGCCCCTTCAAAACACCCGGAATGCGCATGAATTCACTGTGAAGCCCGTTTTTGGTCGTACTGTCAAATACCGAGATTCTTTCTTCGACCGAACCACACGAATGTGGAACACGCTACCTCGTTCGGTCTTCCCCCCTCAATACAATATGCAGACATTTAAGACCAATGTCAATAGGCACCTCCTCTCCCCCTCCCTGTTACCTTCTGCTCGCACAACGTATAACGTTTTAAGGCCTTAGGGCGTGTGTCCATAAAAAAAAAAAAAAAACATGTATCGGTTCACGTCCGATCACCGCAATCAATCAGCGTTGGACGCGATCGGTAGTTTGATGTGGGACCGCTTGGGAACACCGTGTGTTGTTAATTTTTTTGTCTTTTTTAGTTACTTAATTTCTAGCAAAAAAACGGCTGGACCGATATCATCAGTTCTAAGTTACGTATTTACGCGAGGAAAGAAATCAGTCCCATGTCAACACCATCTTTGGTTCTCGAGATAATCGAGACCAAAATTCCGAACGCACACACGTACATACATACATCTCTATAAAGACCTTGGATTTGGATTCCGGTGGCCTGGAAACGTGGAAATATGTATGTCAAAATTTGGAATTCGCAAAATCGGCCCCATTACAATACCTTCCCACCGGGAAGTTAAAAAACAAGCGAATTGGATCTCGAAGCACACTTGATAATCCTCCGAAGTTAACTTGTTCAGGACCATGGCTTTTACATTCTTTACACCGCCATGATGGGTCCCCTTGAAGGATGACTTCATTTTACAGAATAGAAATAAAGTCGCAGTCGCCAAAAATTCTTGCACAATCAGCGTGGAATGGGTCCGCCCATTTTTGTGGTGCAAGATCCAACCCTTCTTGGCGAGTTTTGGTCGTACACGGAAAACGCGTGCTCGTGGCCTCCTCAGGACGCCATTATAGAACTGTGCAGTCACTATTTGGTCGATAGGAACATATTTACAATGAACAGTGCCGCGGACATCTTGGCTGTTACCCACCTCTAAGCCCGCGTATTTTACACATACACATGTCTCCATACACCACCGAAAATTTCGGAAGATTTCTGGGGGTGTTTCTCCAGATTTCAGTAAAAATTAATTCACGACACGTTGCTTTAATGTGAGTCACTCATGTTTACGATGCCACTAAAAAGTCTCTTTTCGAAAAATGCCCTTTCGGTGACAGATTTTGACGAACGACGTAGTAGCAACACTGAGTCTCGTATGTAAACTTAATGTCTGTAAGTTCTAGAAACGTGAATATGTTTCCGCAAATAAATAAAATATTTCGAAGAAAAAACCAGGATGGCTTTCAGGATCTGAATCCTCTGAGAACGCCAGACAACCAACGTATACTATAAGCAGTCAGCACTGATACAGAGAGCGCTCTTCTAGACGACGGCTTTTTCCTAATCGAGGATCTTCAGAAGAAACTGCCAGAAATGAGAGCTGTCTTCCAGGAGGTCTATCAGGTGATTGATAGCATTCGTCCGAACCAAGACCTGGAGAAGGGAGCCATGACCGACTATATGGCACATAACTCAATAGATGAATAAAGTGTTAACACCTTGTTCATTTCCCCGGGGGAACTCCAGTTGACCTTCGAGTCATGAAAAGGGAAAAAATCTGGAGGTACTGACGGAATATGCAATGGTGTCTTTAGGCACACCTAATAGTTAGAAGGACTTTACTACAAGCTCCAGCAGCTGGACATAAGTAAACCAGTGCTGTGTACAATACACATATGAAATGTTGTAGAGAGTTAATTGCAAAAAACGTCAGCGTGATTTCTACGCAAATATTTGACACTAGAAAAGGACAACAATAAAGCACCGGCGATAAGCCCAATGTCTTACCAAAGGCACCTTTGAATTTCCAGAACGCTGATAGCGCTTTGGTGGTTTTTGACTCAACATGCTTTGACCAATGAAGCTTGCTGTCTACGATAACTCCCAGCTACTTAGCTTTCTTTGATATCGTGATGGGAATGCCCATTAGCACCAGCTGAGTCATGCCATTATTTTTCCTCCTTTTCGTGAAGAGAACGACATCGGTCTTGAGAGGATTAACTGATAGCCCATTCCTTGTGCACGGACGATATAGTGAATGTTGTATCGGAATTTGGTGGCAATGACGACTATGACGTCAACTGTTGGGTGCAGAATGTCGAGATTGCAGTCATGAGCATGAAATGGACAAAGCTTAAGAAGGTGGTTTTCGGAAAGAGGTTACTGAAGAGTTCCGTTCGACTTGCGATTTGGTTCAAGTCCAATATAACAAAATGGGAATTCTGGTCGGTGAGTTTTCGGAGAGGTTCTGTGCAGCAGATATTTATAGAAAGTCGGGACAAAGTCGCCAAAAGAAGGGAGAAAGAATTTACGAATATTTATTGTTGATGAGAGAGATAGAGGCGAAGGGAAGAGTAGAAGAAGATTCAATGATTACATGTGTTATAGACGGCATTGATGATTCTTAACAAATTAAAGTCTTACTTTACGGACCTACGAACATGACACAATTCTAAAGAAACTTTTAGTTTACCCTAAAATATGAAGGGAGTTTACCATGTAGTAGTAAATCGACACAAGTTATGAATGAGCAAGATGCCTCGGATACACCGACGGATACTCGACGACGACAACGCACGAATAAGAAACACGATTTGCGGGTATGCTCCTGGAATGTCAGAACCCTGAACACTCCCGGAGCTGCTCATAAACTAGAAGGAATTCTCACGCAGTACAAGGCGGACATTACTGCGGTTCAGGAAATACGCTGGATAGGAAACGGTATGATTAGGAAGAAAAATTGCGACATTTATAACAGCTGTCACAAAGGTTGCACTTACTGGGATGCGGATTTGTCGTGGGAAAGCGATTAAGGTCGAAGGACTTTAAACCTATAAGTGATCGCCTGGCTGTGATCCGCATCAGAGGCAGATTTTATAACATCAGCCTTATATGTGCACACGCCCCCACCGGCGACGCTGAAGACCCTATCAAGGAGGACTTCTATGACCTCCTGGACAACGCCTACGGAGCTTGTCTGGAGTACGATGTAAAAATTCTGCTCGGGGACCTCAACGCCAAAATCGTTAAGGAGAACACCCTTGGCGGAGTGATCGGAAAGCACAGCCTCCACGATACAACAGATAACGGCTTCCGACTCACGGACTTTGCGACAGCTCGTAATGCGGTGATAATTAGCACAAGATTCCCTCGCAAGCGAATCCACACAGCAATCTGGCGATCTCCGGACGGTCGAACCACCAACCAAATCGACCATGTGCTCATTGACGCAAGGCGCTCGGCAAACATCCTGGATGTGCGAACATTCAGAGGGGCAAATGTCGACTCTGACCACTTCCTCGTAGCAGCAAGATGCAGAGCTCGACTGTCCAATGTCAGAAAGCTGCACTAGCCCATCAGGAGGAGGTTCGACATTGGGCGCCTGAGAACACCGGAGGTTGCCAGAGTCTACAGGGAGCAGCTGAGCGAAAGATTCTACGATATGCCTACGTCGATAACAAATGCCAATAAAATGTGGTTGCATTGCCGCTCAGCCATTCAGGAAGTAACCGAAACCACCTTAGGATACCTACCACCTCCGACAAGAACCCGTGGTATGATGGCAAGTATGAGCAGAAAAAGGCAGCAACTGACGAGGCGTACCAAAAGGCGCTGGAGAGGAAAACCAGGGCAGCGCAAGAGGAGTACCGAGCCAGAAGAAGGGAGGAGAAAAAACTACTGCGACAAAAGAAAAGAATCTTCGGACCCTTCCAGCTCAAGGATATCGAGGAGTCTAGGGATAAACATAAAACACGAGTCCTTTACAAGAAAGCCAAAGGCCTTGCAGGAGGCTTGTCAGCGACCCGCAGGGAATAGTGGATGTATTTAAGCAGCAATTCTAGCAGCTGCTTAATGAGCATGACCAAGAGAGAGTGGTAGGGACCGAGAAAATCCCAACTCCAGCCGCTGAAGTAGTTCTCCCACCCAGCATCGAAGAAGTCGGCACAGCTATTCAGAAGCTAAAGAACAACAAGGCCGCAGGCTAAGATGGCTTGCTCAGAGCTCTTCAAGGCTGGCGGCGATGTTCTGGTAGGGAGCATGCACCAGATCATCTGCAGAATTTGGGAAGGTGAAAGCATGCCCGACTACTGGAATACCAGCTCTACTGGCCCCATCCACAATACAGGCGATCCTACCTCTTTCAAGAACTATAGAAATATATCCCTGCTCAATGTCGCATACAAGATCCTGTCCAGCGCATTGTGTGAACGTCTAAAGCCATTTTGCACCGCACTTAGCGGCAGCTACCGGTCCGGCAAATCGACTATAGACCAAATTTTCACACTTCAACAAATCCTGGAAAGGACCAACGAGTTTCGAATCGATACACACCATCTTTTCACCGATTTCAAAGCCACATACGACAGCATTCATCGTGAAGAACTGTTTGGTGCGATGCCGAATTCGGGATCCCGGGAAAACTGATCCAATTGTGTCGCGCCACGCTAAAAAACACGCGATGCACCGTGCAACTCGGTTCTGGGACCTCGGAACCATTCGAAACATGCACCGGATTTCGGCAAGGAGATGCGCTATCATGTGACTTCTTCAACCTGGTGCTGGAACAGATAGTGGGACAGGCAGGCATCAACAAGGAAGGCACTATCTTCTAGGCTGGATGGAAGGCAGCTATAGCTCAGGCTCAGATCCTTCATGGATCTCTGGCCTGATAAGTAAGTAAGTAAATCGACAGAGCATCGGCCAATGGGGGATGATCGGAGCGAAGGTCGTTGTTTTAATTGTGGTCTTCGGGGCCACAAAAGCAGAGCTTGTAAAGAGAATGATCCTAAGTGCTGTCGCTGTAACTAATTTGGGCATGAATCAGCCGATTTGTGAAGGCACATTTTTTAATCGCTCGGGCGCCGGACATTATGAAATTACTTTCTATCAACGATAATGAAATCATGGGCTTAGTGGACATACATAGATAGGTTACTACCTATGTAACATTGATAAGAGCATATGAGTGTATTAAGATGGGAGCTCCAACCATTACTCAAAAATCGATACAAGTTAGGGGACTTTCAAATAAATCGGTAGAAATGTTGAGGAACTTTAAGGGAAACATCGATATTAATGACTGCTTGTGCGGTACCAATGTCTTCGTCACGTCGGACGCAGATATGCAAACCATTTTATCATATTATCAATCATTGAGGAAGAAACATACCAGATTTGCCAAATTTCCGCTCTTAGCAACGATGACGTTGAATTTGTAATGTAATAAAAATGTGAACGCGCCCTTGGGAAGATATGGACTATCACCCAGAGGGCACTGTGGAGCTCAGCGGAAGCGAGCCGGCTGTATATTGGACACAAGTTTTAGGTATTGGATTGATCAGGGGTCAAGGAGATGGAAAACCATTTTGGCGATATTTGCCTACAAGAGGTCTGAATGGAAAAAGTGGAATTTCGTCTGTGGAAAGACGTTTGTGGAACGATTTAACACACGTTACAGTAACACAACTTATTGTGGGGAGAGATATGTTCACCTGTTTTTTGAATTCAAATTTAACGACGGTTAAAACGTACGTTAGATAGATATTCAACTCACGAAAAATATAAATATTTAAATTGTATGTATGTATGTTGGCGTTGCAGTCCATGAAGAACCTGAGCCAAGCTTCTCTCAATCACCCATGTTGTGTGTGATTTATTTTTCACATAGGTGAAAGGGACCTACAGTTTAATGCCGATTCCGAACGGCATGAGTTGAGAAGCTTTTTCACGGCAAGTATACTACGGGGGGTTTTGCCAGTACCCCGCCGAGGAGGAACGCCGCGAAATAAACTTTCGATGGCGTCGGTGTTATCGGGATCCGAACTGGCTCATCGTGCGTCAGAGTCCAACACACTAACCACTGCGCCACGCGTTTGGTTTATATTCGAAATATAACCTAAGCTTAAATGGTGAATAGAAACTGAAATCGGAGAAAAATATGAAGCAGATCCTTAATCTCGACAGTAAAATTGCTCGTATTTCGCTTTTTTTTCGAAATTAACATTCTAGCAAGAAGAAAATGATAAGCTGTGACTTAAAAAGCTAAAATGTTAATAGAATCAGCAAATCAGAAACAAAAAAATTAAATTTTCACCCGAAATAGTGAGCAAATATATGAATAAAGCATAATCCAGCTGTAATTACTTTCATTGTGCATATTTCACTCATAAATTACTCATAATAACTTAAATATTTGCCTTTTCCCTGAGTTGAATATCTATCTTAATTACGTTTTAACCGTGGTTAAATTCAAATTCAAAAAGACAAGTGAACATGTCTCTCCCCGCAATAATTGTATTGTAATGTGCGCTAAATAGTTCTACAAACGTCTTTTTCACAGACGTATTCCACAGACGACCTTCCAGTTTTTGGAATCAGACCGCTTGCATCACCAAAATGTATGCAAACCTTTAAAGGTGTTCCATCACCCTGATCACTGGTCTTACTGTCGTAAGCAGAGATAAACAAAAAGATGGAAAACCTTTGTACGTCCGCCCTTTGATCTCGGCAGGGCTTATAGTTGCTTTTGTAATACACACCGATACAATACGTGTTATTCTTGTCAGCTTGTGAATGAGCCGTTCCGTATACCGCATGTTACCAGTCATAGCACCGACACCTTGGACTTTCTCACCTTTCAACCCGCTTTGTCGCTGTGGTTTGACTTGAGCTGCAAAGAGGTTATTAGGTTGAGAGAGATAAGCTTTCGGAATTATAATGCAAACACCACTGAGGAAAACCGATGAAGATATATGTATACAGGCCTGAAATGACTGCAACTCCCACTTTCGACGAGCCAAATTTTTACAGGATCAAAAACTGCACTAAAGTCCCTTCTTTCCAAGGTCATGAAAACGCTGATACATAAATCGTCAGCTTATGAAATATCTTGAATCACGGAAACTCCTCAATGAGCGTCAGTACGCTTTCCGCAGCAACAGATCTACTGGTGATTTGATGACGTATCTCGCCAAAAAGTGGAATCGCTCCCTTCGCCATACAGGTGAAAGCAAAATAGTTGCACTAGATATTTCGAAAGCATTTGACAGGGTTTTACATAAAGCCTTTTTGTCGAATGCCCTTTTGAGAATGCGTGTTCTCGGGATCGATGAGTCTCTTCTTCAATGGATTAAAAGTTACCTTTCGAATCATTCAATTCAAGTTGTTTTGGATGCATTCAAGTCTGACATCAATTTCCTATATGCCGGTGTTCCCCAGGGCTTGTCTTGTCTCCAACACTCTTTCTCATTTTTAGGGTTCCGTACCCAAAGGGAAAAACGGGACCCTATTACTAAGATTTCGCTGTCGTCCGTCTGTCACCAGGCTGTATCTCATGAACCGTGGCAGTTAGACAGTTGAAATTTTCACAGATGATGTATTTATACTGCCGCTATAACAACTTTAATCAGAATAAAATGTATATTTAAGGGGGGCTCCCATACAACAGACATGGTTTTCATTTTCAAAAATCTCCTTAAAATCGACCTAAGGTTAGTCGACTATATCCCACATAAAAGTAATACGCCTGTAACCTGCCCATAATCTAGATCTGTTATCATGCAAAAAATCATTTCAAACGGGTTAGCCGTTTTAGTATGATGAGATAACATACAACGTCTTTTTCATTTTTATAAACATATACAGGTGGTATGGAACCTTTCGTGCGCGAGTCCGACACGCACTTGGCCGGTTCTTATAAATGGTCTCTTATCTGCCGCTTCTAATCCAATTCACGCCTTCGCTGATGACAATACCCTTGACTTCTCATATTCTTTCCCTACTTTACGATCCTGTACTTCGCATTTAATTCCGATATCGACAGCATAATCCAGTGGAGTAAAAACAATAGAGTGGAATTGAATGCATCCAAAATACAATGCTGCCTCTTGTCGAATGGCATTTGCATCTTAGAAACCGAAAAGCTTTTCAATTGGAGCGACCACATATTCAGTGTCGCCAAGAGTATTGCGAAATGCCTAGCCTTCTAATAGATCTGGCTGCAATCTATAAGGTTTTTAACGCTCATGTCTGGTCCGGTGCTTCCAAGACCTCATTGCACCTACTAGATAGAATACAAAAACGCGCTATAAAACTGATAGGTGACTTCAGCCTTACTAAAACATTAGACTCGCTGGAACATCGCGATAATGTTTCCTGCCTCTCCCTGTTTTATCGTCACTTCCACCAAAAATGATCTGATGAAATAGCCAGTTGCATTTCGCCCCTTCAACATTTCTCCCGCAACACATGTCTCTGTAGAAATGCTCACATATATACCCTGAAGCCCGTTTTCGGATGTACCGCCAAATATAGGGTATCCTTCTTTAACCGAACCACACGAATATGGAAATCTCTTCCGGATTCGCTCTGCCCCCCTCAATTCAACATGCAAGTATTTAGGATCAATGTCCATCAGCATTTCCGCTATTCCTCTTCCTTTCTACCTTCTCCCCACCGACATAGTAAGGTTATTGAACCTTGAGTGCGCAACGTTTTCGAATTCCACGTCTCCGAGGGATGACATAGCGAAGGACGACCGAACCTTAACCAACAGGGGGTGCAGCGCTAGAAACTACTGGCAAAAGATCATGCCAGTTGGAGAAGTTTGTTGGTTGAGGCCCAGGTTCACAGCGGACTGTAGAACAAAGTAAGTAAGTACGGTGAGTATGCTTGACTTTAGCACATGTCATGACTCATGTAGCTTGTCTTGAACTGGAAACCCAATAGTCAAAAATCACTCATTAAAACTTTACTTATCGAGAGAGTGGGTATAATTCTTAAGTTATGCAAACTTGGGAAAGTTTCAGAGGAATGTTGCTTAAAACCTACTTTCTTTCTTCGTTTGGTGGCGTTACAGCCCATGAAGGACCAGAGCCAAGCTTCTCTCAATCACCCATGTTGTGTGTGATCTATTTTTCACATAGGTGAAAGGGACCTACAGTTTCATGCCGATTCCGAACGGATTGAGTCGAGAAGCTTTTCCAAGGCAAGTATATTACGGGGGGGTTAAGCCAGTACTCCGCCGAGGAGGGACGCCGCGAAGTAAACATTCGATGGCGTTGGTGATATCGGGATCCGAACTTGTTCATCGTGCGTCAGAGTCCAACACACTTAAAACCTACAGGAGTTAATAATTTTATTACAGTGAGGAAGAAATTACTTCTTCCCATGGTCTACATGAAGGAAAATGCCTTTCGACTGCCCATAAACATTTTGCTGAGTTGACATTAAGTGGCTCACTGGCTAACAGCTTCAGTCTCAAAATATGTTCTTTTTGATGCGCTAGAATAGTTTTGCTCCAGTGGTTATCGATATGACTGTTGAACTGGCCATTGTTGGCGTTCGGAAGGATTTGTACTGTAATTATCTTCCCCATTTCCCTTTACATCTAATTCGTATTAAAGTTAATTGTACCTCATTCGCTTTTGTTACTCAATTTACTGTTAAATGAGCTCAGTACCCGCCCACAAACCGGGGTGCCTCTAGCACCGTACTCCAGTGGTCAAAAGTATGATGAAATCCGGCACGTGCCACAATATCGAGCTGCACCAGGTGCGTCTGCGGAAACTGATTACACCCAAAATAGTTCCTCCACCCAAAGATCCCCCAAACCGAAAATATTAATTAATATTTCCTCCTCCGAAAGAGCAAGGTACCACTACCTAGGAACCTCTTTATTTCAGCAACGAAATTTGTAAATACAGACGGAGCTAGAGGATTTACTACCCATCAAAACTTCACAAACTTCCATTGCTTGAGGTAATGATACCCAACATTTCAGGGTGATGTATTCCACTGCTTCCGTGGGTGCTTAAATCGCCTTATGAACCCTGAGACCTGAGTAAATCTTAAGTCACTTGTCGTGTAGCTTATCTCCTATCTCACGCACGACGGACGTCTCCAAAACAAGTGCCAAGTAAATTGCCTCCAATCGGGCTGTTAATCTGCAAGTTCTTTAACTTATGTTCGTCCTATGCCTAAGGATCCTTTCTCTCACAACACAAAAACAAAATACAAAAAGCAAAAAAAAAAACAAAGAACGAAAAAGGACTCAATTAATTTTTGGAAGGAAAGAAAAAATAAAATTGCTGATCTGTTGGAGGATATCCACCAAATTTTCAATGTGTCCTTCGACTTCAATTGGGTTTTCCTTAAATTAAAACTGAAACCCGAATAAATACACACACCACCTCTCGACGGAGAACCCACCCTTGTTCTCATATAAATGATAATTACATTCAACCATCCCTTGGCGGGCGGTTTATTCAGGAATGCCCACCCAAAAATCGTATCTAGTTACATTAAACGGGTCCCAGACACTTTACATATTTAATACTCTCCTCCCGGCTGCTGCTTGCCTTAACGCTCATGTTTATTGTTTCAGAGTTTGAAGTCGTGCTCCCGACCGTCGTCGATGGTAAAAGGATACTCCCATTGTTTCTAAAGTGGTCGTGTAGGAATCCTTTGTTCGAATCGATTCGAACCAATTTACTGAAATAGGACGAAAGCAGAAAGAAACAAAAACGAAAAGTAGAAACTCTGGATCAACATGGGATTGCGACGTTTATGGATATATCGAACTGTGAACGGAGAAGTATTAAGGACTTCTTCTTCATCTTCTCACTTGTCGTCGTGTCGTGTCCTGAAGTGTATCGGTTGTTTGTATTTTGTATTTGCAAGGACGTGTCAAGCTGTTGCAAAATTACCAAAAGTGATACGATGAATAATCAAAATGTCAAACATCGAATGGTGGTACTAAAAGGACCTTCGTTTAAATTAGAATGCATTAAGGATCAAGTCGAAAAAAAAAATACAACGACAAAACTAAAAAGGATTTTCGGTTGGGGTAAAAAAGTTTTGTTTGAGGATGTTTTACATTGTTTTGAATTTAGGCCGAAGGACAGACTGACCGAAATTCCTCAAGTTAAAGGAAAAAGGTCCTAGGGACTATGACAATTCATGGACTAAGAGCGAGTTACATATATGGGACAGTTGATTGTGTGGTAAGATGGTGAGGAGCATATGAGTTCGACGGGTGCTTGCTGCTTTTGCCGTCATCGTAAGGGTGGTGAGGATGTGAGTGCTGCCTTAAACTTGAGGCAGTTGACGAACTCAAGTTAAGTAAACTGACTACTGCTTCTTCTATACTGAACTGGGAATTTTGGGTCACTTAAATGGACGGGAAATTGAAGTCGAACCACTTTGCCTTTAGACTTCTTGGCAGTGAAATGTGTTTAAAATTATAAGATATTTGCGTAGGAGGGAGGAAACGTCACCATAGGCTTTTAAAATTGGCCTTTTTAACTCTTAGTGTTCTCATGAACCCTTAAATCTAAATGTTTGACAAAATTATCCTTTGAGAATAGAATGGGATAATTACGTACAATTTGCATACGAGATTGTAGGACTTACATTTGCAGTATAAATTCTGAGAATCTTTTCAGGTGACAAGTTTCCTGTCTTGCCAAATACTTGATAAGTAAACAACAATGCTTTGATCGTCTTTGACCCCACACGTGCAAGTCGTCGAAAATGCAAGTCGTTCTGATCAAAGCTTCAGGCAACAACTCAAGTACACCAGCTTTGTTTTGGTTGTCGGCTGGCAAGAGTTATGCGACATCTAATCTCAGCGCTGGTGTCATTGCCGCTTGTTACCAGTGAACCAAGGTATACGAAATCCTTGACTACATCGGTGTCGGTGTTTTGCGTCTTTCATAGATGACACCATATAGTTGGTTTTCCCCTCGTTTACCTTTAGTGCTGCTTTAGCCACTTTTGATTGAATGCTCACAAAAGCTTCACTGACGCCTCGCTATGTTCTCCCAACGTCAATATGCAGACTTGAAGTAGGTCCTGTGCTGGTCAAGGAAACTCACACGATGCTTTCAAGCATCACATGACAGTGTATCGTCCTGTCTGAATCCTTTTTTTTTCATGGGCCTTCTCCAAGACCTGCCGCAGTGTGAATATTTCGCCTATCGTGGATTTTGCTATCAAATTATCCACAGACTTGTTCCCCTATAGTTTGGCGCAGTTATTGGGGTCTCCTTTTGTATGGGCCGGGCCAACATTGCTGAGATTCCATTCGTCGGAGATTTGTTCCGACAATATCTTACGGATGAGCTGGCCCGTGCTACTAACCAACTTATCTCCAGCTCATTTAAATAGCCCAGTAGGCAGGTCTTCTGCGCCAGCAGCTTTATTAGACTTCAGTTCCGATATCGATGTCTTAAACTCATCTAATTTGGGGGAATGGAATTCTTTCTCCCCACTGCGAGTGGTGTGTTTTGCGTGACAGCCGAAATTTGGCCATCTTCACCGTTATACAGTCCGCAGAAATAATCTTTCAATATCCTCAGCATCGACTGTGTTCATCACTTCAGGCATCCGCTCTGGCTTTATAATCTTGGCACATTCGTTTTAATCTGCGGTAACATCTCTCCATCTCCTCGTTTCTCGTGCTCTTTCTCTTTTCTTCTAAAAAGCTCATGCTCCTCCTGTCTCTCCACGTCATATTTGGTTGGTCCTACTCGACTCCGCAGTATTCGCGATACCCGCATAGGTACCTACTTTGTTTGCAACAAGGTATTGATCCGAGTCAACATTAGTTCTTCGGAAGGTTCGGACATCCAAGATGCTGGACGAGTGTCTGACGTCGATAATTGGTCAAGAGACCGCTAGGTCCTCTTAGGGATGTTGAGATGTGAAAATCGTATGCTAGATACTAGGAGATTACGCTCTCATTACGTCACAAAATCTATTAGCCTGAATCTGTTTTCGGACGTGGTGTTGTGAAGGCTATGCTTTCCCACGACTCGTGCAAGTAAGTCCTCCTTACCGTTAACATTTCCCAGAATAAAATAGGAGGGCATCTTTTACTGGGGGCGTGAAAGCATAATAGGCTGATGTTCCCGAAGATAACTTTGATAGATTGTTATGACGTATGCTCACATGCCGGAAGCTTAGGACTTTTTGACTAAATCGTCCTCGAACAACAAATCCGCGTCCAATTAGGCGTTGTTTGTTGTCCTTGTAGTAGTTTCCGTAGTACATGTCACAGTTTTTCATCCTATTTTCCCCTGGTAAATCCGAGACCTTTGGTTGTATCTGAATTTAAAGTTTCTTACGGCTTTTTTTTTTTTTTTTTTTGTAAATAATTTGCGCGCACTCAAGGTCTAATAGCCTTATTATGTCGGCGACACAGTGCGGGCAGAAGGTAGAGAGGAAGAGAAATAGAGGAGATGCCGATGGACATTGATCTTAAATGCTTGCATGTTGCATTGAGGGGGGAAAACCGAATCCGGCAGGGAGTTCCAGATTCGTGTGGTTCGGTTAATGAAAGATTCTCTATATTTGACAGTACGTCCGAAAGCGGGCTTCAGAGTATATTGGTGAGCATTCCTAGAGAGACGTGTATTGCGGGAGAAATGTTGAAGGGGCGGAATGCAACTGGCTATTTCATCAGAGCATTTTTGGTGGTAGTAACGATAAAACAGGGAGAGGCAGGTAACATTCCTGCGGTGTTCCAGCGAGTCTAATGTTTTGGTAATGCTGGAGTCATCTATCAGTTTTATGGCTCGTTTTTGTATTCTGTCTAGTAGGTGCAGTGAGGTCTTTGAAGCACCGGACCAGACATGAGCGTTAAACACTAATTTAGGGCGAATGAACGCCTTATAGATTGTAGCCAGATCTAAGGGTGAGAAATATTTCCTGCATCTGTATAAGAATCCTAGGCATTTCGCAGCATTCTTGGTGACACTGAATATATGGTCGCTCCAATTAAGATTGTGAGCAACACTCATACCCAGGATAGAAAGCTTTTCAGTTTCTGAGATGCAAGTGCCATTCATGGATAATGGCTGCGGGTTATTTATACGCTTTAACGACAAGAGACAGCATTGTGTTTTGGAAGCATTAAATTCCACTCTATTGTTTTTACCCCATTGGATGATGCTGTCGATATCGGAATTTAATGAGCTTAACATACGCTGCCGCTCATTATCTACAACCGAAGTGCAGGGTCGTAAACCGGTGAACGAATATGAGAAGCTGAGGGTACTGTCGTCAGCGAAGGAGTGAATTGGATTAGAAGTAACAGACAAGAGATCATTTATAAAAATAAGAAAGAGTGTCGGAGACAAAACGGAGCCCTGGGGAACACCGGCATTTACAAAGTGAGTATCAGACTTGAATCCGTCCAAAACAACTTGAATTGAACGATTCGAAAGGTAGCTTCTAATCCATTGAAAGAGAGACTCATCGATCCCAAAAGCACGCATTTTCGACAAAAGGGCTTCATGCCAAACCCTCTCAAATGCTTTCGAAATATCCAGTGCAACAATTTTGCTTTCACCTGCTTGGTGAAGCGAGTGATTCCACTTTTCAGCGAGATATGCCATCATATCACCAGTGGATCTGTTGCTGCGGAAACCGTATTGGCGGTCATTGAGGAGTTTCCGTGATTCAAGATATTTCATAAGCTGACGGTTAATCAGCGTTTCCATGACCTTGGAAAGAAGGGACGTTAGTGCAATGGGTCGGTAGTTGGAGGGAGAAGATGATTCGCCTTTTTTGGGTATAGGCTGGACAAATGCTGTTTTCCACCTGCTCGGAAAGAGCCCAGAGGTGTAGGAAAGGTGAAAAAGCTTACGCAGTGGTTTTGCCAGCGTAGAAGAACACCTCTTCAGAACTATTGGGGCAATACCATCTGGACCAGCGGATTTGTGTATGTCGAGGTCTTTAAGAACCCTTGCGACTGTACGAATGCGGAAGTGGATTAGTCCCATGGTGGAATTGACGCACTCTAGTACAGGCGGAGACAAAGTACAAGCTGGCAGCTGAACTGGTTACGAAATGGGCAGCAAGTTGGGACATTGAAGGATTTTACGCCTTAATTTTTGGTCGGATTGGAATTTAGTCCGTCGAGTGTGGGTGTTGCAGTCATTTCTGGCTCGTATGTACTTTTTTCGGTTTTCCTCAGTACTGTTTGCCTTGTAGGCCCGAAAACTTAGCTCCCTGAGCCTAATAGCCTCTTTGCAGCTCGAGTCAAACCACGTATTATCCTTAGGCCTGGTGCTTTTAATCATGCTGGGAATAAAATTTACCATGACGATTCGGATAATGTTTACGATAATATCAGTTGCGGCGTCCACGTCGTTGTCGAGGAAGCACAACGACCAGTTAAAGATCCGAAAGAAGTTGTTAAGGCCGCACCAGTTGGCTTTCTCGTATAGCCATAGTGTTCTCTTAGGAGCTTTTCCTTTAACTGGATGGTGGGAGTTCGAGAATTTCGCTGATATCATGCAGTGGTCAGACAAGCCTAGGGGTTCCAATATATCGATCGTGTATTTGTCAGGCTGAGAGGTAAGAAACAAGTCCAGTGTGTTGGCGGTATGACCAGCAACATCGGGGATACGTGATGGCTCATTCACAAGTTGAGTTAAGTGATTTAACTAAGCAGAAATTTCAACATACCTTCCTTCGGGTGTTGTCTGTCCAGAATGTCAAAGCCACTGAGAATTGTGTACATCGAAATCGCCCGCTAAAACGATTTCAGTACGAGGGAACAGGGAAACAATTCTTTGAAATCAGATGTGCGTCGAATGCATCAAATGTTGCATTCCTGCCTAGATTGGGGCTTCTATAAAGAAAACAGTAGTGGATGGAGTGCTTGAGTCTTGAATCGCGGAATATGAATTTAAGCCATATGAAATTAAATTCCGGGGTGGATGTTTGGCTATACTGTGGAAGTAACTGGTAAGCAATATCAGTACGGACATAGATGGCGAGGCCACGGCGAGAAACGAATAATGGCACTAAGCTATATCCAGGAAGACTGAAATCCGAAGGATCAGACTTTTCATCGACCTGTGTTTCACAAAGTGCCAAAACAGCCGGTTTGTGGCGAGAGAGATGGATATACGTGGCAAAGAAATTCTTCCGTAACCCACGAATATTGCAGAACTGCACACAGAAATCCCTCATCAATGCAAACTACAAAACATGTATAGACACAAAACCGTTAAAGCAGAGACGCGTAAGTGAAGTTCTATCGCCGGATTTGCAAAAACAAACTACCGTAGGTGTTATGCCCTTACGACAGTAAGATTTGCTCCACCAACAAAGAACAACACACGCGACCCGCTACGCGTCGGTTGCGTTAGCACTCAATCAGTGTGTGTGCTGAGTGCGAACACTGTCACGAGAGGGGAAGAGGGACAGGCGAGAGTACGGCCCAGCGCTGCTGCCGACCAGGTGTTCGGTTGGGGCACTTTCAGGTTTTTTTTTTTTTTTTGCCCGCTACAGCTAAACCTGTTTTCTGGCTTAGGAAACTCTACAGTCGCTCTTCCCGGTCTATGTTTTTCAAAGAAAATCTCCAGGTGGCCCCACGAGGAGGTGGGAATGGGTGGCTCTTCTCGCTTTTTAATAGGCCAGTAGCCATCGGTTATATATATGCTACATCTACGAGGCCCTTATTTGTTCTTTGCCATCCATAGGTACATATATGAAAATAGCTATACTTTACTTTTTTTTCCTCACTTAAAGGCGTTAACATGTACATATATAAACGTTCAACACTTGGAAATAGCTATAGATTCACCTCAAAATTCTTGACTATTCAGGTCGGTATGTGGAAAGTGTTGATGTTAGTAACGCGCACCTTTGCAAAACAACTTCTTACAATCCCTTCTTTATGGATTCTATCATATTTTGGAAGTAATCTCCTGCAATATTTTGTCAAATTTGTTGATATACTGTTCACCCTTCTCCTCCATAAAGCGAGACAGAACCCCTTCAAATTTCTCCATGGATTGAGGTCTGCACTAAAAGCGGGTGAGTCGAAAACTTGGATGTTTTTCGTCACAAAACATTCTTTTGTTTGACGAGGTTAATGGATGGCGGCATTGTTATGCTGAAAACATCACTCTTGGACTCATTCTTTCCAAAACCATATAAAACTTGTGCCAGGAACTTAATGTAATTGGAAAAGTTCACCATGTCGAAATCAAGCGAAACTACCCAAACCATTACCGAAACATTTCCAAAATGTCGGTTCCAGCAAGTTTCTAACGTGTGTAAATAACGTGACAATAAAGTCGTTTGCCATCTAAATAATAACTTTTTTGCATTTCTTCCCTGTGGTCCAAGTTTTTCCTTAGCGCAGGTTTTAACTTCTTTCATGCCTATATGAACATTTCACATACGTCGAAAAGAAATCGAGAAATTCAAATCTCCGACGTAAAAAGTGTTCTTACTGGACTTGTACCTTATAAGTCATGTACATTTCGTCTTCTTCTTCTTCTTTGGCGCTACAGTTCATGGCGAACCTGGGCTTCCTTCAAAAAAACCTCTCCACCTGGCACGGTCTTTCGCCAGCAGTCTCCAGTGCCGCACGCCTAGTTGGTTAAGGTCCTCTTCCAATTGGTTGCGCCACCTTAAGTTTGGCCGTCCTCGACCGCGTCGCCTCTCGGCGTTGGATTCATAGACCTTCCGGGCCGGAGCTGTGTTTTCCATACGCTCAACATGACCTAGCCATCTTAGGCGTTGGATTCGAAGTCGCCGTGCTATGTTCATGTCGCTGTACAGCCCGTACAGTTCACTGGTAAGTCTTCTCCTCCACTCCCCGTTTATGCAAGTCGGGCCGAAAATTGCATGCACAATTTTTCTCTCAAAACGACCAAGGGCCCCCTCATCCATGTAAGGTATAAGGTCCATGTCTCTGCGCCATAGAGTAGGACCGGGATGATAAGGGTCTTGTATATTCTCACCTTGGTTTTTCGAGAGAGGGCTCTGCTTTTCAATTGCCTCCCGAGCCCAAAGAAACAGCGGTTGGCAAGAGTTATTCTGCGTTTGATTTCGGCACTGATGTCGTTTCTGCATGTCACTGCGGAGCCTAGGTAGACGAAGTCCTTGACTACCTCGAAATCATACCTGCCAATATGTGCACCCTGGCCAAGACGCCTCATTTACCGCCAGTCCCATTTTATCCGCTTCCGTCTCAATGCTCGTAAAGGCCTCAATGACATCTCGCTGACTTCGTCCAATTATGTCAATGTCATCGGCATATGGGAGCAGTTGTATGGACTTGAGAAAGATGGTGCCCCTCGTATTGACCAGTGAGTTTTGCACTATCCATTCAAGGACGATGTTGAAAAAGTCACACGATAGCGTGTCACCCTGTCTAAGACCTTTTTTGACATAAAAGGTATCGGTTAGGTGGCTTCCCTGATGGAGCAGCGAGAGTTTTCCAAAGTCATCCTGCACAATCTGACGAGGTTGGCAGGGATGTCAAAACTAGACATGGCGTTGTATAGTTCGTCTCTATTGATACTATTGTATGCAGCCTTAAAGTCGACAAACAGGTGGTGGGTGTCGATCTGGAACTCGTTTGTTTTTTCCAGGATCTGTCGCAGTGTGAATAATTGATCTATAGTGGACTTCCCGGGCCACACTGATATGGACCAACCAGTTTATTAACGAACGGCTTCATGCGTTCACACAGAACAGCAGAAAAGATCTTATAAGCGATGTTCAGAAGACTTATTCCTCTGTAGTTGGCGCAGACAAAGGGGTCTCCTTTCTTACGGACCGGGCAAACGATGCTAAGATTCCATTCATCGGGCATGCTTTCCTCTGACCATATAATACGGATGAGCTGGTGCATACTCCCAATCAGGTCATCTCCAACTACCTTAAAGAACTCGGCAGGTAGTCTGTTTACTCCAGCAGCTTTGTTGGACTTAAGCTTAGAAAAAGCATTCCTAACTTCGTCCAGGTCTTCCGTTGTGAAAGGATTATTCTGCCTGACAGCGGGATCTGTTTCGTCATCGCCGTTATACAGTCTGCAGAAGTAGTCTTTCCAGATTCTTAGTACCAACTAGGTTTCCATTTTCGTCCCTTCAGGCTTCCGTTCTGGTCTTATATCCCGGGCATGTTTGTTTTATTCGTTGATGAAACCTCCGAATGTCATTCCTGCGATAGCATCTCTCCATCTCTACGATCGCGAGCTTCTCATGCTCCCTTTTTTTTTCGTTTGGAGAACTTATGTTCCTCCCTGCTCTTCTGCTCATAATCCTCACGAGCAGCAGCTCTCGTCCGTCTATGCAGCGCCTCTTGATAAGCTTGCTGCTTTGCTGCGTGTGCGCTCCTACACTCGTCATCAAACCATGGGTTTCTTGTTGGTGGCGGTTTGAAACCCAGTACCTCAGAAGCAGCACTTTCTAAGGCTTGTTTGCAACGGGTCCATTGGTGTTGTACGGTCTGGAGGGTTTTCCGAGAGCTTAAGGGAGACGCGATTGGCATAGGCTCTGGCGGTCTCTTGCGATTGTAGCATTGCGACGTTGTATGCCAATGGCCTTAGTCGATTTTTCTACGAGGAAATGGTCGGAATCGATGTTTGCCCCCCTGAATGTTCGCACATCCAGTATGTTTGACGAGCGTCAATGAGTACAGAGTCGACTTGGTTGGCGGTTCGACCATCCGGAGATCGCCAGGTTGCTGTGTGGATTCGCTTGCGGGGAAATATTGTCCGTGCGTCGAAAGCCGTTATTGTATCGTTGTTGTATTGTGGAGGCTGTGCTTTCCGATCACTTACCGATTTTGGCATTGAGGTCCCCGAGTACGATTTTAGCGTCGTACTCCGGACATGCTCCGTAGGCGTTGTCCAAGAGATCATAGAAGTCCTCTTTGATGAGGTTTTACGCTTCTTCGGTAGGGCCGTGTGCACATATGAGGCACATATGAGGTGTGCACATTATGGGCTTAAAGTCGACGATCTTCGACCTTAACGGCTTTCCCACGACAAATCCGCACCCCAGCATGTGCAATCTTTTATGACAGCTGTAATAGATGTCGCAATCTTTTTCCCCGTCATCGTTTCCTAACCAGCGTATTTGCCGAATCGCAGTAATATCCGCCATCTACTGCGTGAGGATTCTTTCCAGTTTACGAGCAGCTCCAGGAGTGTACAGAGCTCTGACGTTCCCGGAACATATTCGCAAATCGTGTTAATTTTTCCCGCCATGTCGTCTTCGAGAATCCGTCCGTTTATCCGAGGCATTTCGCTCATTCATAATTTGTCTTTATCTACTTAGGCGGGTTGTTGGCCCGCCGCTCAATGCCAGTCTGTTCGGGGTATTGTACAGCCCTCTTACATAGGGCGATAGCTGCATACATTTGTTCACCTTTCCACGGTTGTTGTAGAGGCTATCCAGAAAGGCGCCGCGAGGAGGCTATATCTCAACTTACCCGGCCATTGAAATAGGGATCGTTGCTCGCATCTCGCCCGGTTGAGAGTAATCAACAACTTTACGCTGTATGGAGGGCATACAGGGGAATTTTTTAATTAAGCTCGTTACTAAATTGTCAATCGAACTGTCAGTCATTTTATCAATCAGTCAATCAGTCTTAATTTCTTGTTGAAGGCAAATTGAAGAATGTAAAATCGTTAAATCAATGGCATAGAAATTTATTTTAATATCGAGATACAATTTAAATCAAGCTCCTCATTTTAGTATTCAAATTAGAGATTTGAAGTCTAGACACGCATTCTCTGTTTCACATGCACTAGACATGTACATATGTAGCTTCTCCGACCTTCCAATACAATTCATTTCATTTACATATTCCCCGGCTTTCATTAGCTCCGACAATTGTTGATTTAAAAATAACAAATTGGCAACAGGAAAAGAAAGCCAACTTCTTAGATAATTGCATTCAGAAAATCCAAGGATACTAGTCAAATTGGAGATCTGGCATCCAATTGTATCCTATTATCTGCAATCGGAAAATGCACCACCGCAATGCAGGTGAACCGGAAAGCTTTACATTCACATTTACATCAAATCTCTGTTGAAAGCAATCCCAAATTGTACAAAGCCAATGACAAGCTATGAATCTAGTATCTACAACTCACAATCCAGCATTCCGTTTTTCAGTTTCTCGTTCACTGTAATTCATTTTATGTCGACAACTTTTCTTCTCAGTGAATACCCAATGATGGAAAGAAAATTCCATCTAAGCCGTCAGCTCAACTATCTCGTGGAAGACGGAGGTTTAGTATAATGCTCAGAGGGAAGGTACGACAAAACACAAAACGTCGATATGTCAATCGAAGAGGATTTTTCTTGCCTTTAGACGCTTTTGAAAGCATGAGCCATGACTACCAATCTGCGTGATATGAGCGAGCGGCATGTGAAGTAAACCGAAAACCTCTGCGACGTAACGAATTTATTACAGAATCCTGAATCCTTCCTCGCGCTATATAGTTGTTGTTGCCATGCATCACGGAAACCAACTACTCCTCAATGCAAGAGTAAAAATATTGAAAAGGATGCAAGTTATTGTTGCAAATGAATATCCGTACGTGGATTGAATATGTAGCAGCTTTCCTCAAAGCAAATAAAATTTATTAAACTAAATTGCGATTTACTGTCAGCAGGCGTAGGACTACATATGTCCTTGTGGAGAGTAAAAGCATGCAGTCGACTATTGGTTGTTCATGTGAGTGCTTTGCTCCTAGTGAATATTGTTGCTTCGTAGTTTATTGAAGGATGAGGAATGGGCACTGGAGTAGCATTGACTATCTGGCCATTTTCAATTTAGAGTTTACTCTTCTTTTATTGCATTAGACTGAGGATTATGAACGGGTGAATATCGGGTTCTACTTCAGAAAGGATATCGAAATATTATTTTTGAACGGCTGATTAAATTAAACATTGCCGTTGGGAGCAGTGTTATCCGCTAGAGTATCGAAACGCAATAATTGGCCTATTCTATCAGGTTTTCTACTGATGACACGCTACCTGGAGCAAACATAGACAGGACAGCCATGAAGTCGGGAGTGTACGAGCATTGCTAACCTCTATGTCACTCTCAAGATTATATGCCACAAGGGCCCGATTGTCGACGGAGGACTTACTTACTTACTTAGGTGGCGCTAAAATTCATGGTGAACCTGGGCCTAAACCAACAAGCGTTTCCAGCTCCACACGCCTAGTTGGTTAAGGTCCCCTTCCACCTGCGTGCGCCTCGCCGCGCTTTCCTTCCGGGGTGAATTCGAAGACTCTTCGGGTCGGAGCTGTATTTTCTATGCGCTCTACCTGGCCTAGCCACCTTAGACGCTGTATCCGTAGACATCGTACCAGGCCGATGCCGCTGTACAACCCGTACAGTTCTTCGTTATATCTTCTCCTCCATACACCGTTTAAACAAACAGGACCGTAGATAGTGCGCAGAATTTTCCTCCCGAAACGACCAATGGCATATTCATCTGCTTTTGTTAAGGTCCAAGCCTCTGCGCCGTAAAGGAGGAATGGGATGATTAAGGTCTTATATAGTGTCACCTTGGTTTCCCGAGAGAGGGCTCTACTTCTCAATTGCCTCTTAAGCCCAAAGAAACAGCGTGGCAAGAGTGATTCTGCGTTTTATCTCAGAGCTGGTGTTGTTGTCGCCGGTCATCAGTGAGCCAAGGTAGACGAATTCCTTGACCACTTCAAAGTTATATCCGCCCATGGTGACGTTCTGGCCAATACGTCGGTGTTGTCCGTCTCTTTTAGATGAAAGCAGACATTTGGTTTTACCCTCATTAAACTTGAGACCTATTTAGCCACTTCTACCTCAATGCTTGCAAAGGCCTCATTGACGTCTCGCTGTGTCCGTCCAATCACGTCAATGTCGTCGGCGTACGCAAGCAATTGCATAGACTTGAAATAAATCGTACCTCTTGTGTTGGCCAGTGACTCTTGCACGATCTTTTCAAGCACGATGTTGAAAAAGTTGCATAACAGCGCGTCATGCGCTCCTCCTTTATTATGGACCGGGCAAACGATGCTGAGATTCCATTTGCCGGGCATGCTTTCCTCCGACCAAACCTTGCAAATGAGATGGTGCAAGCATCAGCAGACAGGCCGTCTGCACCCGCGGCTTTATTAGACTTAATTCTTGATGTCGCTATTTTGATTTCGTCTAGGTCGGATGGACGGAATTCATAGATTTCGCCGTCCATTACGAATGGCTCGTTTTGCCTGACAGCGGTATCTTGTCTATCATCGCCGTTATACAGTCTGCAGGAGTGGTCTTTCCAAATCCTCAGCATCGACTGCGACTCTAATACCTGGTCTCCATTTTCATCCCTGCAGGCCGCCGCTCTGGCCTTGTAGCCATCGCATGTTCGTTTTACCTTATTGTAAAACTTACGGGCTTCATTCCTGCGGAAGCATCTCTCCATCTCTTGGATCTCACGCTTTCGGTGTTTTTCCTTCTTTCTCGGAAAAGCGTGTGTTCCTCCCTTCTCTTCTGCTCATAGATTTCGCGAGTAGCTCTTGTCCGTCGTTGCAGCATGGCTTTATATGCCTCTTGTTTTTCCTCATGGGCTTGTTCGCATTGTTCATCGAACCAGGGGTTTCTAGATGGTGACGGTTGGAAACCCAGCACCTCTGAGGCAGCGTCTCTGATGACGCTCGGGCAATGCGCCCATTCCTGCTCTATTCTTTGTACTGCTGCGGGCGGATTTTGAGAGAGCTTGGAGGAGACAAGATCGGCAAAGATTCTGGCAGTCTCTTGCGATTGTAGCTTTCCGACGTCAAGCTTACGTAGTCCTACTCGACTCCTAAGCATTCTTGATATCCTCATTCGTACCTTGGCTGCAACAAGGTAGTGGTCCAAGTCGAAGGTTCGTACTTCGAGAATATAAGAGGAGTGTCTGGCGTCGATCGCAATGTGATCAATCTGGTTGGTGGTCGATTGATCAGAAGACCGCCAAGTACCCTTGTGGATTTTTAGATGGGGGAATCCATTGTCGGATGTGGTGTTATGGAGGCTATGCTTTCCTATGATCGACTCAAATATGCCCTCTGTGTCCAGTTTTGCATTAAAATCTCCTAGAACTATTTTTGTGTCGTAGATGGGGCATTGGGTAGTGTGGCGCAGTGGCTAGTGTGTTGGCCTCTGACGCCGATGACTCGGGATCGAATCCCGACACAGCCATGTCATCGAACGTGTTTTTCACGGTGTTTCTCCTCAGCGGGGTTCTGACAAAACCCCCTGTAGTAAAATTGTCATGAAAAGCTTCTCGAAATTCGCCGTTCGGAACCGGCAATAAAACTGTAGGTCTCTTTCACCAATGTGAAAATGAAATCACACACAACATGGGTGATTGAGAGAAGCTCGGCTCAGGTTCTTCATGGACTGTAACGCCAACATACATACATATATACAGATGGGGCATTGGGCATAGGTTCTGTCTAGGAGATCGTAGAATTCTTTTTTGAGTCGATCGTCCTTTTCTTCCGTTGGGCTGTGAGCGCATATTAAGCTAATGTTTCCAAATTTAGCTTTGATGCGGATTGTTATGAGGCGTTCGCTTATATCTAGGAAGCTTGAGACGTTTTGTCGGAGTCTTCCTTTAATAACGAATCTGCACCCGAATAGGCGCTGTTTGTTCTCCTTGTAGCAGTTCCTGTAGTAGATGTCGCAGTTTCTCATCCGTCTTTTGCCTGGTCCATACCATCGCACGTCTTGGAGTGCGGTTATATCTGCTTTATAGCAGTTGAGGGACCTCACATTCCAGGTGCAGTCTCTCAAGTCCGTTAGTCGTTTGCAGGGGTCGTCAGCTTTGTATCCGTCCGTATCCGAGGCTTGTTGTCGTTTTGGAACAAGTAGGTTTTTACGTGATAGGGATGTTACCCCTAAGCACAACCCCCAACCTGGAGGGCCAGGTTCCTCTTTCCCCAGGAACAAGGGTTGGGTCGCTGCACACATTGGTTCACTACCTGGCGGGTGCCAGGGAAGCTATCCAGGGGGGGGGCCACGCGAAGGCTGGCCAACTTTTTGCTCTGTTTGCTCGCTCTCTCCCCCGACGGAAGACGGTGGGTTGAAGTTGGAATTTTTTTTTTAAACCCATTTTCGAAAAAAAAAATGTAATCTCATTGGAAGTCTCGATTCTCGGATTGTACCAAGAATTTATCAGTCTTAAGACGAGATATGGCTTTAACCTTAGCAGGTCCGTACAGGCAAGATGAAGTTTGAAATTTGATAAGAAAGACATACCCTTGCGTGACAGTCTACGCAAGGAGACAACTGATACTAGTAAAATCTGGATACCTATCATCGTGGTTCATCACCAGTTGGAATCAGACCTTCATATACTGATTTGAAGCGTTTAGCGTTAAAAAATCATCGGAAAATATTTAAATATTTAATTGCACATAAACCAAATAGTGACTTTATTAAAAATAGGTTTTGGCAGTATTGGAGTCCCCATCACATTCTCGAAGCCGGCTTCCTGTGAATGAACTAACTGAATTAAATATAGCTGTTGTCACCGAAAGCGTTCTACTGAACTCAAGAGAATCTACCTGTTTGTAACAACTCAACATTTTACGTATCAACCTGGTTTAAGCAAGCTTGGCAAAGGTCTTGAATTATTACCTTATAAAGTCCAATTCATTTCGTAATTGAAAGCAAGCGGCTATTTGCTTTGTTGTCTTAAATTGGACGTCGAATTTGGCTGAGCAGGCGTTCGGAGCGGCGATTATGGCTAGGCCAGCTCTCTTCAGCACATGTTCCGAAAATGACTATAAGAGGGGGTTGTCCCCACATAGCATACAATGCAAAATGCAGCACCTGGTACTACTGCTCAAAGGATATAAACCACCTAGTATTTCCCATTTTGTCTTTTGGACACACTAGGGAAGATATTGGAAGGAGTTATCTTTGATAATGTACTGGCGGTGGCATAAGCTACCCAGTCCTGCATGGATGCCATTGAAAGTGGATGAAGAAGCTCTTGGTCTTTTCGATAGAAAATTTCTGGGTGCGATCTTTGGTCCTGTTTGCGTTAATGGCATCTATAGGCGGAGATTCAACCACGAAATGTACAGGCTGTACGTGTCATGTCTACGTCTACGGCTACAATGCTTAAGATGGCTAGGCCTATGGACAAAATAGTGCAGCCCGAAGAATCTTCTATTCCGAGCCATTGGGCAACGCGACAGAGGACGCCCTCGACTTAAATGGCACACACAAGTGGAGAGGGTTCTCAATCGACTTGGTGTGCGGGACTGGAGGCGGCTATCTGGTGTCACAAGTTGGTTGAGGCCCAAAACCACAGCGGTCAGTAGCGTCACGAGGAAGAAGAAATAGTAGACGTCACGTTATCAGGATATCTTATCGATTATCGTTCTATATTACTTATAGTTTTCGATGCTCCAGAAACAAATAAAGTCAAATTAATATTGTTGAAAATGAATATTGAAATCGGAAGTTCGTCTAAATTATCTTCTAAAATTCTCGAACCTACCTGGTCGTATACAGGTAAATGACGTTGTAAAAGATTCACAATTTCTGATGCATACAGACACCTCAGAGCTACTTCTAAGGACTCGATTTCCTCGGTATATTGTAAAATCTAACACTACAGTAGAAGCCCCAACGTAAGTAAAGGTGACGTATAAAATGCCGACTGTCCTGTCGATTGCTTCAATCCAAGCAAAGCCCTTGGGACGGATGGCATTTTTCCTGCACTTCTAATACGATCTTTCAACAAGTCAAAGTCGATTCTAGTTAAAATCATTCGCACTAGCTTAGTAACTAATTATATTCCACTTAAATGGAGAATGGTTAGGGTAATATGTACGTATATACCCAAAGGAGGTACGAAACCACATAAAAACCCTGAAATCTTATGCAAATAGCCCTAAAAATAATTTCGAATTCGTGTGCCGAAGAAAGACTCTTCCTCAATCCCAGCAAGACAAATATAATTCGATTCACAAAAAGAAGGCCAAATAAACTTTAAACTCTCAGATTCAAGGAAAGTTAATTTCAGTAAAGGAAGAAGTTCACTTCCTGGGAATAACGAGTCAACAATATTTCCAGCTGGGTTGTTCGCAATTAATGAAGCGACAGAAGACCGTCGAACACTAAGATATCTAGTGTGTCACAAAACTACTAAACTGGACTAAGGCGGATTTGGGTGCCAAGCCACGAAAACCATGAAGGCAATGAAAGGGCTGCCATACAAGGTATGAAGGGTGCTCAGATACTTTTCACGGTGCCATTCCCCCTTTACGGTTTCAACAACCAGGACACAAACATCAACACAACATCTACACAAATGGATTATTAACCAAAAGAGTCAATCTTGGAACAGCCAGGAGGATATTTTAATACGAAATTGGGCAAAGAGGACATATTTAAGCCCATCACGGGAAAATATAGCCTACATGACACCACGTCCGAAAACGGACATCAGCTACTCGACTTCCTGGCGGGACGCAATCTCCCTCTGTCTAGCACACGCTTCCTGCATCTCAATATTCACAAAGGAACCTGGCAATCACCTGATTAGTCTACCACCAATCAGATTGATCACGTTGCGATCGACACCAGACACTCTTCCAGCATCCTAGATGTACGAATCTTCCGAGGAGCCAAGATCGACTCGGATCACTACCTTGTTGTAGCCAAGACACGAATGAAGATATCAAGGATGCCACGGAGTCGAGCTGGACAACGAAAGTTTGAAGTCGGAAAGCTACAATCACAGGAGACCGCTAGGACCACTGCCGATCAAGTTTCCCTCAACTTCTTGCAAACTCCAATGACGCCGGAACAATCCACAGAACAACAGTGGGAGCATTGCCAGCGTGCCATTAGAGATACTGCCTCTGAAGTGTGGGGTTTCAAACAACGGACAACGAGAAACCCCTGGTTTGAGAGCAATGCGGGCAAGCCCATATACCAAGGCAAAACGCCTACAAAGTCATGCTCTATAGATGGACGAGAGCCGCTCGTGACTAGAAACCCCTGGTTTAATGAGCAATGCGGGCAAGCCCGTGTACCAAAACAAAACGCCTATAAAGCCATGCTATATAGACGGACAAGAGACGCTCGCGAACATTACGAGCAGAAACGGAGAGAGGAATACACGCTTTTAGAGAAGAAAAGCGTGAGATCGAGGAGATGAAGAGATACTATCACAGGAATAACGCTCTCAAGTTTTACGAAAAAGTTAAAGGAACATGCCAGGGCTATGCCTGTGAACGGATAACTAGTAGTAGACTCACAGTTGATGCTGAGAACTGATGCTGTCAGGCAGAATGATCCATTCGCAACGGACGAAGGTACAAGAGAATTACGTCCACCCGACCTAGATGAAATCACGTTAGTAATTTCAAGGCTCAAGAATAATAAAGCAGCGGGCGCATACCTGAATAGCTTGGCGCTATTAAAAACCTTATAAAACTGTAGAAACAGGGAGTGGGCTCTACAGCGACATCGGCCTAGTACGATGTCTACGGATCCAACGTCTAAGATGGCTAGGCCATGTAGAGCGAATGGATAACACTGCTTCGAGTCCAACCCAGAGGGACAACGCAGCAGAGGACGACTGAATCTAAGGTGGCGCACACAGGTGGAAAGGGACCTTAACCAACTGGGAGTGCGACGCTCGAAACAGCTGGCAAATGACCGTGCCAGCTGGAGAAGTTTGATCGTTGAGGCCCAGGTTCACACCGGATTGTAGCCGGAGAGTATTAAACACTCAAGAACGTTCATGGAAGAGAAATACTATCACAAATGAGCCAAAGAAGCTCTAGATCTCAATAAAGCCGACCTTAAAATACTATGTGAAGCACTAACAACTCACGGGTCATTGGGACTTAACAGCACAGAAATCTATGGGCATTATGGACAGGCTAAGGAGACTATGGAGCACATACTGACCGTTTGCCCAAGCCTTGCGCGTGAAAGATCCAAAATATTAAACAAAACAACCGTAACAGGGCTTTCCCTGTTCAAGAAATAGTGAAATTGACACGGCTTTTATACCCACCAAACTATCAAGAAATGAATCACCCACAGTCGAGAGTGTGAACATAGAGAGGGCATCACGGCATGACAGCATCATACTGTTTTCCGTCACGAGATACGAATCGATTTATTGCCAAGGTGCGCCAAAACATGTTTTACATAAAAAATGGCGATTTTTGTCAGATGGGTAATCGAAAGCACGATAGCTTCCCGCAAGTAGTGGTACCTCCGAGATTACGTCATGCAATTTAATCAGGACATTACAAGTAATAGACACGATTTTCTATCAAATCTATGTGACCTCGGCTCACTAAATATCCACCAAATACATCACACGCACAATCTGAGTAGCTAACAATCAATCAAAACTTCTTTCCTGCCCAATTTAGGTCACTCTACCGTATAAAGTCCACACCTACCCTCACCGTCCTCGGTAATTTGTTTCTTACACCTAAGTCACTTCCACCCGTTGCCAAGAAAGGCAAGTCCAAAAGGCCATATTTCCCATAGTTCCATCCCAACAATTTGCTGCCGTGGCACGTTTTCCATTGATCTTCAAGCTATAAGTGAGCGATACATCCTCGTCGATGTAGTTGTTCCATCAAATCCCAGCTGAACGGAGCGCTTGTACACTTTGTACACGTTCGTTGTCAAGAATTGATTGAGTGATCTATGTGTGGGGTCGTAGGTAACCCAATTTGTTTACATCTCTTCACAGAGCTGTTGATGAGATGGTGATGGGAAAAAAAAAATCCGGAAGCGGAAGGAAGAAAACAGAAACATGGCGCATTGAGGCAAAGAAACGAATAATGAATGGAACAAGTCAGGTGGACGAATATAGACATGCGACAATGTTTTTCAGAGACGACATGGAATTGGTTTTGTTTGTGCCACTGACGCAAACAGTGCTGAGCTGCGAGTCCATTCAATAGTACAAAGGACTGCACCTACCCATGCTTGTGACAGTTCCTCTGACATTATTTTGCACTTAAACCGGCAAGGAAGCTGGAGAATTTATTTTTTTGTCCAGTTGGTTCTGTTTCCGAGGGCAATCTAACGTGTTGCTGTGTGCTTGTGGGAGGAGGAGGGACAAGTAGCCGGAAATGAATTTTACGAAATCCGAAAAATGTTAGGGATTAAAGGTCAATCTCGATAAGACGCAATACTCAATGTGGGAGCGTTGTAGTTATATCCTGTGTGGAATTCAGGATGTACCAGGATACTGTATCGAGCGATAGAATACATCTATTACGAGTACTGATGTTTTCCGCACTAAATAATATACTGTATATATACTCACTGGTAAGCTCTTTAAGTTCCTCGCAGCTTTGAGTAAATGATTGCACTGATTTCTAAGGCAGTTGTAAAAGCATGCCTTTTGGGCATCTGGGTGAGAAAACCTTGCATTTTCGATAAGATATCATTGGCGGCAGTATGGAAAGCGTTTTTTAAAATTACAGACGAATCGCTGGGTGGCAAAGGACTAACGAAGGCCTCGTAGCGGTAGCATCTATCCGACGGATACTGGTCGGCTAAAAAGCGAGAAGAGCCACCGCAGACAAGCACCTTTCGGCGCTGTAAGTACTATTCCCACCTCCCCGTGGTGCGATCTGGAGAATTTCTCTGGAAATTAAAGGGCGAATGGCGAGTTTCCTACGCCAAAAAAAAAGCCGGTTCAGTTGGTTGGGCCCAGTAGGCCGTAGCCGCAAGAAATTTTAAAAACTCAGAGACAACCACAAGCGGATTTAACGGACGGACCACATATTGACGACCCCCTTAACAGGCCGGGTGCGGCCGACCAGTTAGAAATAGCCCTAAACTGCTATAAGCCAGACATTACTGCACTCCAAGAAGTGCGATAGGATGGACTGGGTAAAAAGAGGATGAAAAACTGTGATATATACAACGGAAACTGCTACAAGAAGAATAAACGACGCCAATTCGGATGCGGACTTGTTGTTCAAGGTGGATTTCAGCCAAAAACTCTAAGCCTCCGGCATGTGAGCGAACGCCTCAGAACAATCCGCATCAAAGCTAGCTTCGGGAACATCAGCTTGATATGCGTTCACGCATCCACAGAAGAAAAAGGCGACAGAGTCATAGATGACTTCTATGACCTCCTAGACACTAACATACGCTCAATGTCCCAGCTATGACACCAAGATTGTTCTAGGGGTTTTCAACGCGAAGCTTCGTTAGGAGAATATCTTTGAACGAGTCGTAGGAAAGCACAACCTACACGACACCACGTCCGAAAACGGATTCAGGCTAATAGACTTTGAGTAGGGGCGTAGTCTCCTCGTAGCTAGCACATGATTCTCACATCTCAATATCTGTTAATCAAATCGATCATATTGCGATCCAATGTGGACTCGGATCATTACCTTGTGCGCGGACTTCGCGAACACTGCAGATTCAAGTAGGGCCATAAAAATTGGACGCGGGAAGCTGCAACTGCAAGAGACCGTCAGGAACTTCGCCGATTGTGTCTCTTTCCAGCTCTCTCAAAAGCCGATTTAAACTGCAGTCGATGCTGAGAATATGGTAAGCTTATTACTGCGGACTGCATAACGGCGGAGATGGCCAAAATGCCGCTTTCAGAGAACACACCATTCATACTGTACGAGGATGAGACAGAACTCCGTCCACCCGACTTAGCAATACCAATACTGAAGTCTGATAAAGCCGCTGGCGCAGACGGCCTGCCCGCTAGGCTATTTAAAACAGCTGGAGATGAGGTGGTTGCGAACCTGCACCAGCTCATTGGTAAGATATGGTCGAAAGAAAGCATGATCGATAAATGAAATCTCAGCATCGTTTGGCCGGACCACAGAAAAGAAGACTCCTTAACATCGTATGTAAGATTTTTTCTGCTGTACTGTTTGATAGGTTCTTATCAGTGTGGTTACAGGTCGGGTAAATCCACAATGGACCAATTAATCACACTGTTGCAGATCTTGGAAAAGACTCGAGAATTCCAAAACGATACCCATCACCTTTTCGTCGATATCAAGGCCACGTATGACAGTGTGCATAGAGGCGAGCTATACGGATTCATGTTTAGTTTTGGTATTCCTGCCAAACTCATTAGATTGTGTGGGTCGACAGTGGAAAACTTTCGCTGTTCCATCAAGATCGATAGCGAACTTACCGAGACCTTTAATGACAAAAAAGCTTTTAGGCAAGGCGATGCGCGATACGATGTATTTTAAGCCTGCACGATTGCTTGTGTACGCGGATGACATTGACGTAATTGGTCGAGCATATCGAGACGTTAAAGAAGGGTTGGAAAGCGTTGAAGCAGAAGCGGCTAAAATGGAACTTTCGGTAAATGAAGGTCAAGCCTTCGGTGATAAGTAGCACAAGATTCCCTCGCAAGCGAATCCACACAGCAACCTGGCGATCTCCGGACGGTCGAACCGCCAACCAAATCGACCATGTGCTCATTGACGCAAGGCACGCGTCAAACATCCTGGACGTGCGAACATTCAGAGGGGCAAATGTCGACTCTGACCACTTCCTCGTAGCAGCAAGATTCAGAGCTCGACTGTCCAATGTCAGAAAGCTGCACCAGCCCGTCAGGAGGAGGTTCGACATTGGGCGCCTGAGCACACCGGAGGTTGCCAGAGTCTACAGGGAGCAGCTGAGCGAAAGACTCTACGGTATGCCTACGTCGAACACAAATGCCAATAATATGTGGCTGCATTGCCCCTCAGCCATTCAGGAAGTAGCCGAAACCACCTTAGGATACCTACCACCCCCGACAAGAAACCCGTGGTATGATGGCGAGTGTGAGCAGAATAAGGCAGCAACCGACGAGGCGTACCAAAAGGCGCTGCAGAGGAAAACCAGGGCAGCGCGAGAAGAGTACCGAGCCAGAAGAAGGGAGGAGAAGAAACTAATGCGACAAAAGAAAAGAATCTTCGCAGCCTCCCAGCTCAAGGATATCGAGGAGTCTAGGGATAGACATAAAATACGAGCCTTTTACAAGAAAGCCAAAGGCCTTGCAGGAGGCTTCAAAAAGGGCACCCTGGCTCTTCGAAACTGCGAGGGTAATCTTGTCACCGACCCGCAGGGAATAGTGGATGTATTTAAGCAGCACTTCCAGCAGCTGCTTAACGAGCATGACCAAGAGAGAGTGGTAGGGACCGAGGAAATCCCAACTCCAGCCGCTGAAGTATTCCTCCCACCCAGCATAGAAGAAGTCGGCACAGCTATTCAGAAGCTGAAGAACAACAAGGCCGCAGGCTCAGATGGCTTGCCATCAGAGCTCTTCAAGGCTGGCGGCGATGTTCTGGTAGGGAGCATGCACCAGATCATCTGCAGAATTTGGGAAGACGAGAGCATGCCCGACGACTGGAATACCAGCTCTATATGCCCCATCCACAAAAAAGGCGATCCTACCTCTTGCAAGAACTATAGAGGTATATCCCTGCTCAATGTCGCATACAAGATCCTGTCCAGCGTATTGTGTGAACGTCTAAAACCATTTTGCACCGCACTAATCGGCAGCTACCAGTGCGGCTTCCGGCCCGGCAAATCAACTATAGACCAAATTTTCACACTTCGACAAATCCTGGAAAAGACCAACGAGTTTCAAATCGATACACACCATCTTTTCATCGATTTCAAAGCCGCATACGACAGCATTCATCGTGAAGCACTGTTTGGGGCGATGGCCGAATTCGGGATCCCGGTAAAACTGATCCAGTTGTGTCGCGCCACGCTAAAAAACACGCGATGCACCGTGCAACTCGGTTCTAGGACCTCGGAACCATTCGAAACATGCACCGGATTTCGGCAAGGAGATGCGCTGTCATGTGACTTCTTCAACCTGGTGCTGGAGCAGATAGTGCGACGGGCAGGCGTCAACAGGGAAGGCACTATCTTTTACAAGTCCACCCAGCTGCTAGGATACGCGGATGATATCGACATCATCGCGTGTTCTCGCCGTGGCATTGTGGAAGCATTCACGGCGATTGAAGAACAGGCGAAACGAATTGGCCTTAAGATCAATGAGGACAAAACGAAATACATGCTGTCAAGCAAAAACCAATCCGTCGCTCACCACCTGGGACAAAACATAACAATTGACAGCTACAATTTCGAGGTAGTTAAGGAGTTTGTCTACCTCGGGGCAAACGTAAATTCCACAAATGACACCACAGTGGAGATCCGGCGTAGAATCGCCCTTGGCAACCGCTGCTACTTCGGCTTGTCCAAACAACTGGGGTCAAAACTCCTCACTCGAAAGACCAAAGTCATGCTTTACAAAACGCTCATTCTGCCAGTCTTGCTGTACGGAGCCGAAAGCTGGACGATAAGCAGGACAGCGGAGCTGATTTTGGGTTCTTTCGAAAGAAAAATTCTGCGCCGGATATTTGGTCCTGTCTGTGAGGAAGGCGAATGGAGAAGAAGACACAACCGCGAACTCTACGAGCTGTAGCAAGATGTGGATGTAGTCCGGAAAGCAAGGACCCGTCGACTACACTGGCTCGGCCACATCGAGCGCATGGACATCAACGCTCCAGCTAAGAGGGTCTTCGACTCCGAGCCTCCTGGTTCGAGAAGAAGAGGAAGACCGAACCTCCGGTATAAAGACCAAGTAATCGCGGATGTAAGATATCTTGGTCTTGACAACTGGAAGCAGCGTGCCCGGGACCGTCAAGGATGGAAGGCAGCTATAGCTCAGGCTCAGATCCTCCATGGATCGCAGGCCTGATAAGAAGAAGAAGAAGAAGGTCAAGCCAACCAAAACAAAACGCACAATAACGACGTCTTGGCCAGAATGTCACAAATGGTAACCATAGATACGAAGTGGTCAAGGACTTCATCTATCTTGGCTCCCTAATGATCAGAGACAACAACACCAGTGCTGAAATCAAACACAGAATTACTGTTGCCAACCACTGCTTGCTTGGGCTCAAAAAGCAGCTGAAAAGCAGGGCCCTCTATCGGAAGACCAAGGTTGCGCTATACAAGGCTTTAAACATCCCGGTCCTCCTTTATGGTGGATGCGCAGGCCCTTGGTCGTTTCGAGAAGAAAATTGTACGTTCAATCTCCTTTTTATAAAGGGAGAGTGGAGGAGAAGATACTACGATGCACTATACGGGCTATACAGCGACATCGGGCTGGTATGATGACTTTGGATCCAAAATCTAAGATAGCTAAGTCATGTAGAGCGCATGGAAAATACAGCTCCGGCCCGAAGAATCTTCGAGTTCAACTCCGGGGATGACGCAGCAGAGGATGACCGAATCTAAGATGGCACACACAAGTAGAAGGGGACTTTAACCAACTCGTTTATTGGGATACGATTTCCGCCTTCAATAATTTTGATAATCGTGTCCTTAAATATAATTTCGGACATTTTACTCAAACTGCTAAGCAAGTTTATAAGGCTGTAGCTTTAATCATCATTACGTCGCTTTCCTAGTTTTAGTATTGATATTTCCTTTGCAAGTTTACAGGAAATCGAGAAGTAATGCATTTTAAGACAAGCATTAACAAGGCTTTCTAAAAATTTAAATTTCGGCTTATGTAATGCATGGCTCGACCATATAAAGCGGTTGAAAACCGACCCGATACCAGCTCCAGAAGACGGCCAAATCCATATTCCTGCAGGAATGGAATCTCGAGCAAAAGAGCAGTCAATCCGATAGGACATGCGTCCTTTGTGACGTCCTTTGGGTGAGGTCCAAGCTAGTTCCGGACTGTTTTAAGGAAGCAGAAAAGTATTTCAGCCGAGAATTCGTTCAGCTTAAACTGAATGGATTATGATACAGCTCCCAGTTTACTGTAATGTGAGGTACAACATCTTGTAGGGTTTTTGTCAGGCTTAGGTTACTACCAAAACTCCGTGGTTGGAAATAATAGCCTAAAACGTCAATTTGATCCTACCCTTGATCTGAAAAAGCTATAAAGTCGTCTTAATTTAGGGCTTGTGCTCGAGCGGCGAACATAATATTAAGATTGCCGCAGCAGATATCAATATATCAAAATCCCTAAACCAGTTCTCGCCCAAAGTTTTTAATTCGAAAAAATGAAATATCGGTTATACGTGATCATAAAATTCAGCTTCTTATCAGCCATTAAAACGTGCTCTTCCACACCTGTAAAGGCCTACGTGGCAATTCCCTAAATCCAACTTACGTATCTAATAAACAATTCGCCAAGATTGATGACAATACAAAAACCGATTATAACGGTAACATTTCGTCCATTTGCCTATCAGCAAATCAAAACCAATTCTCCACCTTCTTTCCCAGTATATTTGCCCTTTTTTCCGGGAGAATTTAAAGCTCGTAAATCGAAGGTCTCCAAAGGCAAATGCTAAAAGCGGAAAGGTTTATCATTTTAACCGATATACCCATTCGTCCTATGCTTTTCCAGACACTTATACTGCCGAGCGTTATTTAATAATAAATAAAACTCCCCCGGAACCGTGCCCTCGTGTCCAATGACTTATTTCCTTTCGTCTATTAATTGTGCAGTCACGTAACTCATAACGTTAAATAGACGCAAACGAAAATGTCCTTTGCCGTTTTTTTTTTTTTTTTTTTTTGCAAATTAACGACACATAATGGAATATTTACGACCGGCAAACGCTATGTCCACATAGCTGGACAGTCTCATTATGATCCAGCACAATGACGACTGAAAACCAATTAATACCGTTTAGTATCGTTGAGGATAATGCGAACTAAGTACTTACCGAGAAAAGCGGGTATAGCGCCGAGTGGCATGACAAACAGGCTGACAAGCAAATCAGCAATGGCTAACGAGAATAGGAAGTAGTTGGTGACATTCTGCAATTTCCGGTCTAATGCCACCGCTAAGCAAACAAGTATATTGCCCAATCCACCAGCAAAGATAAACACAATCACGAAGAGAAACATCCAATCGTAGCCCTGACCATCGGATGGTGGCAATCCATCGTAATCTGTTGCTGTTGTCGCCGTGCCCCATGAATCACCGTAATTAGCTCCGTTGCTACCATTGTAGTGTATCGCTGTACCACTGCCAGGCATCGATTGATTCAGCAACGCAAACGGACTCGACCACCAACTGTAGTCGAGGGCGGGATTTAGTTTTAACACACATTCGAGCTGTTCACCCAGCATGGATGCACTGAAATTAATCGCATCCGTAGACAGGTTCTCGAAGAACGAATTTGCACTATCAGCACCAGCACCCGCGCTCATACTCGCACCAGAACCATCCCAGGCGGTATGTTGCGAGCAAACTAACGTTCGACTTTGTACTAGATCACAGTTGACACTGGTTGCAGTATTGTTGATGGTGGTTGTGGCCATGCCGCCCGCAGCTGATGATGGTGGCAGCTGATTGGTAAGGAGATCAGGTAACTTCGAAACGAGTAAATTAAATTCAGATACAGGATTAAGGATATTACGAACTATGAGCGTTGTATTGAGGATACAGTCGCGCGGGTTGTTACTCAGTACATCGCCGGCCATTGTATCGGTTGCGACACCGGCTAGTGGCTGACAGGTGAATTGGGCGCTCTTTGACGTGGCTTGAAAGGATTCGAGTAGGCATTTGTATGTTTCAGTCGATGATGTTGCTCCGACTGATGATGCGGACGTTGGCATTTCGGTTTTGGGTTTGCATAGGACATCCGGTCCCCAGAAGGATGACCATGTTTCGTTGGCCATGCGACACACGTAGGCGATATCGTCGAAGACATTCGTGCCTTTAACCGTGTGGAATGATGCTGTACCATGATTGAAATCCGATTTGGTGAATGGCATCGGATGTGGTAGGAATGATGTGGAGCGAGCTGCTTTGTTGGTGTTGCTGTGGTGGTGGGGGTGGTGGTTGTTGTTGTTGTTATTATTGCTGATGAATGCAACCGAAGCGGATGAAGACGAGAGGAATGACGTTGGTCTTTGACCGCCATATCCGTGTACATCCATTTCATTATCAAGCCTTGCGGATACGCTGCTTTCGCGATTGTGTTTCGTGTTTGGGTGTGGAAACTTGAAGTTTATTGATGGCTGTCGTTGGTTCAAGTTGTGGGATCGCGTGAGTGCGCTGAAGAACTTCTGTAAAGAAAAAAGGAAAAATCATTTAAGAATTATGTTGGCAAAACCTGTGTCTCAGAGACGTTTATTACTACAATTTTCTAGCATTAGTCAAACAATTTTGTCTCTAATGATAGCTGTGAGGTAACATTACCGTCAGGCGTGCCAAGGATAATTACACAACTACATATGTGCGATTATAATCATGTGCATTGTTGCAAAGAAATTTTTCATTAAGATTACTCTGCAGCCATTAGCAGCAACATCACTTGGCCATTTGAGGACAGTAATTACATTTTGCCGTCCTTTTTACTGTAAGGCAACGTGGTCACATGTCATTAGAATGCAATTTTGTAACAAAAAGCTTGGAAGAGTACCCTTTCTTCCCGAAAGACAACACTCGACTAAAAGTTCCAAAAGTTTCCATAGTGGTTATCAAATAGTCAATAAAAAATTGTCGATATCTAACCAACAACGTCTCATTGGCGTCAGAGACCAACACACCATCCACTGTGCTACGGTGTGCTCGATGGTTCAGTATACGCTCCAGGAATTCAGCCATAACTCGGGAATTGGCATCTGCGCCGCTCGTTAACATCTGTCTAAAAAGGGGACGCTTTCCTTCAGCTTTCATCGATAGCGACATTTTTAGCGAAATCGTGTAAGAAACCCTCGGAAGTCTTCTGAAAATTGCAGGTGTTGTATGGAAATGAGTGTATGTCGAAAACATGTGCGTTCGAATGGCGCGTGAATCAGTGGAAGACGTTCCACAAGAAGAAGACTCCATCACCTCTTGTACCGATGCAAATGGGGCACACTGATCGCATCTAATCGGCGCCCAAGCACTCGTACGTTGTCTGAAGAGGCTGTGAACACGTGTTTTTCGTGTGAGAACCGAGCTTGCCAAGAAGATCTGGTTCTTGCATCACAACAATGTGCCAGCCCATTCCTCGTTGAGTTTTGATGTCGAATAAATCATTGCGGCATTGCCGCACCCACCATATAACCTCGATATTGCCCCTGCGATTTTTTTATTCCCCCAGATGAAGTCACACCTACAAGAAACCCATCATCATGGCGGTATAGAGAAGGTTGCGATTCTAAACGAGTTAACGTCGACGGATTATCAAAGGGGCTCCGGATCGAGGGAACAACGTTGAAATCGTTGTGTAGAGTTAGAGAGAGACTATTGTGAAGGTCGATAGCAAATTTTGCGACGAACTTAGTTTACTTGTTTTTCGCTTAAAAATTCTCAGAATTCGTAAAGGAGTCATTGTTCCACGGAATCACGGAGAAAATAGTCGACATCGGCGATGCTTCTGGAGCGACAAAGCTATTCTGTTGAACTTTCTCATAGTAAATATTGTTAGTGTAGTCAGTTTGCTAGTTAGTTCGATAGTTTGCTAATCTCCGTTCGATAGTTTGCTAATCTCCGTTTCGGATAGATCGCCAGTTCATCGAAGAAGTTTTCTCCCAGAAATCATCTTCTTGAGGAGGCTAGGACAGGTTAATTGCTTCGAGATTTTATATTTCAGCGTTCCCGTTGGTGGATAAAACCTTAAACAGTCGAGATCTCCAGTATGGTGCCCATTGTGGCTAGTTCGTTGGCTTCACAGTTACCAGGTTTATCACTATGCCTAGGTACCCAGCACAATGTAATAGCGCAGCTGCTCGATAAATCACTTATAGATTTGCGGCGCTTCACCATCTGTGTAGATGACAATGTCGCTATAGTCTTACAGATCTCAAAGACAGCCAGCCGGAGGCCTTACGAATTAGCCGCTAATTCAGGATAATGGATTGGCCGATTTTAAGGGTCGGTGCATAGGCGCCGGCACCTACATCATTCCCTCTCCTGGACCCGTCCGTGTACATTTCCAGTGCATTGCCTTTGCTTGGCAAAGGCATCATCCCCTTCATTGCCATCGGCTGGGAATCGTTGTCTTATATGGAATCCTGAAATCCAAAAGCGGTGTACAGGCAATGTGTGATATGGGGTTTTATACCCCATCTAGTTCTTAAGGCTTTCTTGCAGGTGTATAGCGCAGTTGTTGCTTTTTTGATTCGTTCTTCCGCATTCAACCTCTAGTTGAGTTTTCTGTCGAGTATCACGCCAAGGTATTTACGAATCTAAGGTAAGCCTCATTAAGGTTTTTGAGAAGAGATTTGAAGTAGATGTCTGCCGTTTTCTTGTGAATATGACTGATACCAAGTTCTCTGCCCATTTGGCTAGTTTGCTAGGCCTGTTTCCATCTCGGATTATTGGAAGCGTTTCTTGCCAATTGCTAGTGAAATATCGGAGATCCAGAAGCCTTTTTCGCCGGATACTTCAACTCTAACAGCAGTGAGGTCATATGCGCTGAAGTAGTGAGATCAAGTTATTGACCGAGGTAATTGACCTTGTAAGGTGATCTCATATGAGTTTTATCAGAAAGTTTTCTATTCGTAAAATCCTTGCCCTTTAGTATAGGACCTCATCGGGATAGAATTTCATGTACACCGACTCTGGTGTTTTATGTACTTCGACACAAGTCCTGAGACAGTGCCACTCAAACACCCGAATCTTTGCCACTAAGCTTACGCAAACACCAAACCAAGTGTGACAACCATAGGCAAACATGGGCCTGATGAAGGCCATGTACCAGATTACCTTTAGTTTGAAGTCAAAATGGCCGCAATTAAACAGCTATATTGTCAGAGCGAAAGCACCCCAGGCTTTTTCCAGAGCAGCGTCTTTTTTTTTTTTTCTTAAAATATGGGGGGTGCTCGTGGTGCAGTGGTGAACATCACCGACTCTCGAGCGGAAGGTCTATAGTTCAAATCTGTCCATAACCAAGAAATACAATTCCTATAGGTTCGGAAAAATTGTGCAACACAGCTGTTGTGAATGGGAAGTGATTAAAGTACTGATGAAGGTATAGCACTCACCGTTTATGGTTATTTCAAATTCATACTCCCCGTCTGCAGTTCTGATATAACACCTTAATGGCATGGACATTTTGCTGAGAAATACAACCAACGAGAAAATTCAGTCGAATTCCTCTCGAAACCCATCTAGGACAACCACCCCGGAAGAGTAGTGAATGAACATCTACGACCCAAACCATCTGCACTCCGCCCAGGTTGTGTGACAATCATAATAAGAGTACGACCCTTGAGATACACATACAGAGCCAGCCAGATCCAAAGGTGCCTGACTATATTTTTATTTGCTACTGGATGGCCGTCTGTTCCAGTGACTGCGAGCTTTCAGCAGTGTTTTCTAGTGTTTCTAGCGGCCCTATAGAAAGGCGTTATGAATGTTATGGTTCTTGATTTCTGGAAGTTGATTTTCAAGTCCTGGTAATGCTAAATTGTATCAAAATCACATTGTAATAAGATAGCAGTGACGGCGTTCGTTGGAAAAGGAACTATCAGACTACTGATGTGAATGTTCAGGCTTGAAAAATACTTCCAAGACAAGAATACTACAGAAAAATTTAATACTTGGCACAACAAATTTAGGTTCGGCCCAAGTTACGGCGGTTAAATCTGAGACCAAAAAGACAGCTTCGTCTATCTATTATGCCCATTGTGGATATGCGAAACGTGTGATACTATGTGTCCTAAGGCGTAGACTCATCTGGCGTATATCTTGACCAACTAACCACAGGGGACTAATTCAACTCGAATATCAAGTTTCATAAATATCAACTCCCGACCATGTTGTGTTGCCTGGTTACTATGCCCGAAATGGCTGACACAGTGTCGATTATATTAATAACCTGTGAACGGAGGTGGCTATATCAATGTTGACGTTCAATTCATTAATCGAACCACCACTATTGTGTGTTTATAATTGTAGTTAATAATCAGTAAGTAAAAAATGGATTAACTTAAACTACTGAAACGATAACTCAGTAATTACCAATTACCATGATTTATTGGCATAATAATGTGGATCCGATAAAACACGTCAAAAAAATATTTTAATAAACACACAATCAGCAAATGATACCCAGAAAGAGAATACACGTCCTCCGTCAATCTGCCATTTTAGCACTGCAGTTTGGTTATTCATCCGAAAATGCTTTACTGAACTTTAATCATAAAATGTGTCCGGGCAGCAGTGAAAGTGTTAATGTAATTCATACGGTTTAAGAGAAAATGCTTATCTTCCAGCTTTCGGCTCCGTACAGCAAGAGTGGCAGTATGAGCGTTTTGTAAAGCATGACCTTGGTCTTTCGAGTGAGGAGTTTTGACCCCAGTTGTTTGGACAAGCCGAAGTAGCAGCGGTTGCCAAGGGCGATTCTATGCCGGATCTCCACTGTGGTGTCATTTGTGGAATTTACGTTTGCCCCGAGGTAGACAAACTCCTTAACTACCTCGATTGTAGCTGTCAATTGTTATATTTTGTCCCAGGTGGTGAGCGACGGATTGGTCTTTGCTTGACAGCATGTACTTCGTTTTGTCCTCGTTGACCATAAGACCAACCCGTTTTGCCTGTTTTATAATCGCCGTGAATGCTTCCACAATGCCACGGCGAGAACACGCGATGATGTCGACACGCGATGATGTCGATATCATCCGCATATCCTAGCAGCTGGACGGACTTGTAGAAGATAGTGCCTTCCCTGTTGACGCCTGCCCGTCGCACTATCTGCTCCAGCACCAGGTTGAAGAAGTCACTCGATAGCGCATCTCCTTGCCGAAATCCGGTGCATGTTTCAAACGGTTACGAAGTCCTGGAACCTAGTTGCACGGTGCATCGCGTATTTTTTAGCGTGGCGCAGCACAACTGGATCAGTTTTTCCGGGATCCCGAATTCGGCCATCGCACCAAACAGTCCTTCACGATGAATGCTGTCGTATGCGGCTGTGAAATCGATGAAAAGATGGTGTGTATCGATTCGAGACTCGTTGGTCTTTTCCAGGATTTTTCGAAGTGCGAAAATTTGGTCTATAGTGGATTTGCCGGGCTGGTACGGTGCAAGCCATCAGAGCCTGCGGCCTTGCTATTCTTCAGCTTCTGAATAGCTGTGCTGACTTCTTCGATGCTGCTTGGTCATGCTCGTTAAGCAGCTGTTGGAAATGCTGCTTAAATGCATCCACTATTCCCTGCGGGTCGGTGACAAGATTACCCTCGCAGTTTCGAAGAGCCTGGGTGCCCTTTTTGAAGTCTCCTGCAAGGCCTTTGGCTTTCTTGTAATAGGCTCGTGTTTTATGCTCATCCCTAGACTCCTCGATATCCTTGAGCTGGGCGGCTGCGAAGATTCTTTTCTTTTGTCGCAATAGTTTTTTCTCCTCCTCTGGCTCGGTACTCTTCTTGCGCTGCTCTGGTTTTCCTCTTCAGCGCCTTTTGGTATGCCTAGTCGGTTGCTGCCTTTTTCTGCTCACACTCGCCATCATACCACATGTTTTTTGTCGGCAGCGACATATTATCGGCATTTGTGTTCGATGACGGCATACCGTAGAGTATTTCGCTCAGCTGCTCCCTATAGACTCTGGTAACCTCCGGTGTGCTCAGGCGGCCAATGTCGAACCTCCTCCTAGTGGGCTGGTGCAGCTTTCTGACATTGGACAGTTGAGCTTTGAATCTTGCTGCTACGAGGAAGTGGTCAGAGTCGACATTTGCCCCTCTGAATGTTCACAGTGTTCACACATCCAGGATGTTTGAGGAGTACGTCAATGAGCACATGGTCGATTTGGTTAGCGGTTCGACCGTCCGGTGATCGCCAGGTTGCTGTGTGGATTCGCATTCGAAGGAATCTTGTGCTATTTATCACCGCATTACGAGCTGTCGCAAAGTCCGTGAGTCGGAAGCCGTTATCTGTTGTTGTATCGTGGAGGCTGTGCTTTCCGATCACTCCGCCAAAGGTGTTCTCCTTACCGATTTGTCGTTGAATTCCCCGAGCACGATTTTGACATTGTACTTCGGACAAGCTCCGTAGACGTTGTCCAGGAGGTCATAGAAGTCCCCCTTGATAGGGTCTTCAGCTCGTCGGTAGGTATAGACTGATGTTATAAAATCTGCCTCTGATGCGGATCACAGCCAGGCGATCACTTATAGGTTTAAAGTCGATGACCTTCGACCTTAACCGCTTTCCCACGATAAATCTGCATCCCAATAAGTGCAATATTTTGTGACAGCTGTAATAAATGTCGCAATTTTTCTTCCTCATCATACCGTCTCCTCCAGTGTCTTTCCTGGACCCCAGTAATATCCGCCTTGTACTGCGTGAGGATTCTTTCTAGTTTATGAGCAGCTTCGGTAGTGTACAGGGTTCTGACATTACAGGAGCATACTCCCAAATCGTGTTCCTTTTTCTTGCGTGGTCGTCGTCTAGTACCCGTCCGTGTATCCGAGGCATCTTGCTCATTGATAACTTTTATGTTTTTTACGTGGGCGGATAGTTAGCCCGTTGCACAACCGCCATTCTAGTCGGGGTTTTGTCGCTGCATACGTTTGTTATCCTCCCAACGGTTGTTGAAGTGGCTTTTCAGAGGGCGCCGCGAGGAGGCCGTATGTCAACTTGATCCGGGCATTTAAACAGGGATCGTTGCTGGCATCTCGCCAGGTTGAGAGCGATCAAAAACTTTACCCTGTATGTCCGAGCCCATGCCCTCTGTGCATAGTTCCGCACAGATTGGGTTAAGTTGTAATTCAGACAGTTTTGAGAAAGGTACAGCTGCGAAAATGGGTCCTCGAAAAGAAATTTCAACTGATGTGCCAAACTTAGCCGTGAAATGCAGAAACGAAAAAAAAAAAAACACTTGGAGATACAATAGGTACCTAAGTGATTGAATTTAAGTAAATCGACTGTTCAGATAATAATTGGTAACTTTTGTAAGGATAACAGTCTGGAAAATAAGCCACGTAGTGGACGTCCGAAAAAACTTAACCGCCGATATGTATCTTTTATTCTAAAAGAAGTTAGCAATAATCCCAAAATAGATGCCATTGAGTTAGACAAGGGCATAGCAATTACATCAAATAAGATCGTGCATCCACGAACAATTCAAAGAAATCTTAATTATAATCGTTTCTATAGCAGAACCCCATGGAAAAAGCCTCTTATAAGTGAGAAAAAACCGGGAGCTTTGACTGGAATTCGCCCGAAAGCACATTAATGGAGGAATCGATTTCTGGAAGAGGGCTATGTTTACAGACGAATCCAAATATAATATATTTAGAAGCGATGGGAGGGCTTAAGTGTGGGGAAAAATCAACACAGCAATAGACCCGAGAGCACCGTGGCGCAGTGGGTAGTGTGTTGGCCTCTGACGCCGATGACACGGGATCGAATCCCGACACAGCCATGTCATCGAACGTGTTTTTCACGGTGTTTCTCCTCAGCGTGGCTCTGACAAAACCCCCTGTAGTAAAATTGTCATGGAAAGCTTCTCGAAATTCGCCGTTCGGAACCGGCAATAAACTGTATGTCCCTTTCACATATGGGAAAATGAAACCACACACAACATGGGTGATTGAGAGAGAAGCTCGGCTCAGGTCCTTCATGGACTGTAACGCCAACATACATACAATAGACCCGAATAACTTAATACCGACGGCTAGGCATGGTGGCGGCCATGTGAGGGTTTGGGGTGCTGTTGCTTTGTCTGGAGTGGGAAAACTGTTCTTTATTCAAGGAAATATGGATCGTTTTCAATATAAGGCCATTTGGGAACTAAATTTAAAACAATCAGTTGGCAAATTAAGCTTTGGTAACAGTTGGATATACCAACAAGACAACGACCCAAAGCACACCGCTCTTGTCGTTAAGGACTAGATTCTATATCATGCCCCACGTCAGCTGAACACACCGCCTCAGAGTCCAGATTTAAATGTTATTGAACACGTATGGGAACTTTTGGATCGCAAGTAAGAAAGCATGTTATTAGAAGTGCTCCAGTGCTTAAAGAGAAGCTTGAAGAAGAATGGAACTAAATATACCCACTAGTATCGAAAATTTAGTGAACTCAATGCCTGGACGCTTGCAAGCCGTCATAGATGCTGGTGGTTGACCAACGAAGTGCTAACTTCGGTTAACAAATATTTTAGGTGCCCTGTTGAAGTTTCTTCTCGTTATTTTTAAGTCGTAAGTAAATTCGCCGTTCGGAACCGGCAATAAACTGTAGGTCCCTTTCACCTATGGGAAAATGAAATCACACACAACATGGGTGATTGAGAGAAGCTCGGCTCAGGTTCTTCATGGACTGTAACGCCAACATACATACATACATACATACATACATACATACAAATGTACTTAAAGTCATGGACAGTGATCGGGAAAGTGCTTAATGCAGCTCTGCCACGTAGAAAAAAAAAGTACGGGCCACACTGTTGTGGCCTTCCCGAGAAACCATTGTTTGAACTCAGCGCTAGTACAACCGGGGCATAGCGGGTTGTGTGTGTTGTTCTTTGTTGGTGGAGTAAGTCTCACCAACTCATCTCTAGCGGAACCGGAGGAGATAGTACTCCACTTCACGGCTCGGCTTAATCGGTGTTGTACATTATATGTTTTCCGGGTTTTGGTGATGAGCTTTTGTCAGCATTTCCCTCTATTAAGTGGCTGTTTTCACACTTTGTGAAACACAGATTGGTGCAAAATCCGATCCTTCGGATTTTTATTTTCCATCCATATGCTTACTTACCAAGGTGGCGCTACAGTCCGGTGTCAACTAACAAGCTTCTACAAAAATCACTGCCTTTTGCCAGCTGATTCTAGAGACGCAATCGCATTCGATTAAGGTCCCCTTCAACCTGTGTGCACTACCTTAGCTGCGTCGTCCCTTGGGGTTAAACTCGAAGGATCTTCGGGCCGGAGCTATGTTACCTATTCGCTCTACTTGGTCTAGTCATCTTAGACATTGAATCGGAAGACGTCGAACTAGGCCGATGTCGCTGTTCAGCACTTAAAGTTCTTCGTTGTATCGGCTCCCTCACACTCCGTTTATACAAACAGGACCATAGATTGAACGCAGAATTTTCATCATCATCTGCTTTCATTGAAATCCAGGCCTCTGTGCCATGGAGAAAGACCGTGATGATTAAGGTTTTATAAAGCGCTAACTTGGACTTTCGAGAGAGGGCTCTACTACTCAATTGCCTCTTGCGCCCAAAGAAGCAGCGGTTGTCAAAAGTAATTCTGCGTTTGATCTCAGCGCTGGTGATGTTGTCGCTGGTCACTAATGAGATAAGGTAGACGCAGTCGTTGACCACTTCAAATTTGTAGAAGCCAACTATGACGTTCTAGTCATAACGTCGGTTGTTGTGCATCTTTCTTGAATGACAGCAGCATTTATTTGGTATTACCCTCATTTACCGAAAGGCCGCTTCTGCTTCAATGCTTTCGAACGCTTCTTTGACGTCCCGCTGGGTTCGCTCAATTACGTCAATGTCACCCCCGTACGCAAGCAGTTGGGTAGACTTGAAGTAGATCTTATATTGATTAGTGAGTCTCGTGTGATTTTTCCAAGTACGATGTTGAACAAGTTAAATGACGGCGCATTACCTTGTCTATAACCTTTTTTGTCAAGGTATCGGTAAGTTCTCCACTGTAATCTTCACAAGCACGTCGTGTTTAATAGGGATGTTAAAACTAGACATGGCTCCATATAGCTCGTCTCTATGCGCTCTGTAGTTGGCGCAATTATAAGAGTCTCCTTCTTGTGGACTGGGCAAACGATGCTGAGATTCTATACGTCGAGCATGCTTTCCTCTGACCATATTTTACAGATGAGCTGCATGCGTCCTATCGTCTCATCTCCATCTTCTTCTTCTTTGATGGCGTTACAGCCCATGATTTATTTTTCACCTACAGTTAAATGTCGACTCCGAACGGCGTGAGTAGAGAAGCTTTTGCACGGCAAGTATACTATGGGGTGTTTTGCCAGTATCCATCTGAGGAGGAACGCCGCGAAATAAACATTCGATGGCGTTGGTGTCATAGGGATCCGAATTCGCTCATCGTGCGTCCAGCTGCTTTAAATAGCTCGGCTGACCTGCCATCTGCACCCGCGGCGTTACTAGTTCTAAGCTTCGAAATTACCATCTGAATTTCAACTAGTTTGGGTGAACGGAGTTCTCTTACACCTGCATCAATTGCGAATGGATCATTCTGACGGCGGTATTAAATTTTCCATCGCCGTTGAACAGTCTACAGAAGTATTCCTTCTATATTCTCAGCATCGGCTGAGACTCTGATACTAGTTTGCGTCTGCATCTCTCCAGACCTCACTATAACTCATATTCCGTAAGCACTCTTTTCACAGCTGTTTTCTTTATACTAGGCCAAATCTACCGGAACACACCTTTTGATTTGTTCGATGCACACACTGACTCCATCCATTAAATGATCGCCTTTCCGAATTGGGGATCCTATTTTATTCCTGGAAGAATAAAGGCACTCAGCTAAAAGATAATAAGTGGGTCGATTAGGCAAAGAGAAAAAAACTTTTAGGACCTTTAAGGCAAATAATTCTGAGAAAAACCTAGTCAAATAACAATTCGGCCAACAATTGAGCTGTAAAATCCTCCAGTATCCAAAAGGCAGTAAATATTTCTTTTGCAATTTTCGAAAACATTAAAAACGACATTCCAGCTGTAACTCTTTAGACAAAGCTAACCTTCTTGCTGCACTCTTCTTTGCCAGCTGGAATCCGTAACCAACTTTTACTTTGTCTCCGCCTGTACTGGAGCGTGTTAGTTCCACCATGGAATAAATCTACTTTCATACTGGTACAGTTGGACGGGTCCTCAAAGACCTCGACATTCACAAATCCGCTGGTCCAGATGGCATTTCTGTAATAGTTCTGAAGAGGTGTTTTCCTAATACTTTTCTGCTTTTTCACCTTTCCCACTCTTCTGGGATCATTCTGATTAATTACCGACCTGTTGCACTAACTCCTCTTTTCTCCAAGATCATGGAAGGGTTGATTGACCATTAATTATTGAAATCGCGTCATATCTTAGCGAAAAATGGAATCGTTCCTTTCACCAATCAGGTGAAAGCAAAATACTGGAATCGAATATTTCAAAAGCATTTGACAGAGTTTGGAAAGAAGCTCATTTGTCGAAAATGCGTGATTTTGGGATCGATGAGTCTCTTCTTCAATGGATTAGAAACCATCTTTCAACTCCACCAATTAAAGTTGTTTTAAATGCTGGTTTCGTTTACGACACTCTTTCTCATTTGTATAAATACCGTTACTTCTAATTTAATCTCTCGTTGACGACAGTACCCTTAGCTACTGTTTTTCGATCACTATCTCACGACCCTGTTCTTCGGCTTTAAATAGCGAACAGCAGCGAATATACCTCTTCTTGGATTCAGAGACTCTCCGGGCTGGAGCTGTGTACAGCCTGTAAAGTTCGTGGTTGAATCTTTTCCTCCATCTCCCGTCTGCGTTTATAGGCCCGAAAATCACGCGCAAAATCTTTCTCTCGAACCGACCAAGGGCCTCCTCATCCGCTTTTGATAGTGTCCATGTTTCTGCGCCGTACAACAGAACCGGGATGATAAGGGTCTTATATAGAGCCTGCTTTGTCGTTCGGGAGAGGGCTCTATTACTCAATTGCCTCCTGAGCCCTAAGAAACAGCGATTGGCAAGAGTGATTCTGCGTTTGATTTCGGAACTGATGTCGTTGTTCCAGGTCACTGCGGAGCCAAGGTAGACGAAGTCCTTAACTACCTCGAACTTACATCTGCCTATACAAACGCTCTGGCCAAGACGTCGGTGGTGAGCATCTTTTTTGATGACAGCATATATTTAGTTTTGCCCTCGTTTACCGTCAAACCAATTTTCGCCGCCTCTATCTCAATACTCGCCAACGCTTCATTGACACCTATCTGTGATCTATCTATTATGTCAATATATAGTCGGCGTATGCAAGGAGTTGCTTCAGGCGTTCACACAAAACGGCAGAGAAGATTTAGTAGGCGATGTTAAGGAGACTTATTCCTCTATAGTTGGCGCAATTAGAGGGGTCTCCTTTCTTGTGGATCGGGCATACGATGCTGAGATTCCATTCCTCGGGCATGCTGTTCTCTGACAGTATCATACCATATCATACATGCTGGTACATGGTCCTGACCAGGTTATCCCCAGCTGCCTTAAAGAGCTCAGCAGACAGTCCGTCTGCGCCAGCAGCTTTATTCGACTTCAGCTTCGATAGGCAATCTTAACTTCGTCGAGGTCAGGGGGACAGAATTCTCTGCAGTCTTCGTCGATTAGAAATGGATCATTCTACCTGACAGCGGTATTTTGACTAACATCGCCGTTATACAGTCTGACGAAGTGTTTTTTCCATATTCTCAGTATCGTCTGCGATTCTACTACTGGGTGTCCGTTCTCATCCCTGCGGGCTTCCATTCTCGCTTTATAACCGTAGCATATTCGCTTTATCTGTTGATAAAACTTTCGAACATCCCGCCTGCAGTTACACCTTAACAGCGTATATTAAGTTCATTAAATTCCGACATCTACAATATCATTGTACGCGGAAAAGAGAATAGAGTGGAGTTGAATGCTTCCAAAACTTTGTTGAAAGGACCATCTTTATGCAGATGCAAGAGATACCCTCACCCTTGGATCAGCCCTAAATTATAATTTAACGCTCACCTCTCTCCTGGTATATCTAAGAGCTCATTGCACTTGCTAGACCGAATTCAAAATCGGACGATAGAACTGATAGGAGACTCCAGCATCACTAAATCATTAGATTTGCTGGAAAATCGTAGGAATGCCTCTTGCCATATCCTGTTTTATTGATACTTGATACTTCCATAGAAAATGCTCTGAAGACAGCCAATTGCATTCCGTCCCTTCAACAATTTTCACGCAACACACGTCTCTCTAGGAGTGCTTACCAATATACCTCAGAATACCACTTTCGGATGTACCTCCAAATATAGAGAATCTTTCTTTAACCGAACCACATGTCTTCCCCCCTTAGTTCAACATAAATATAGGTATTTAAGAGCAACGTTCATCGTTATCTCCCCTTTTCTTCTTTCTCTTTGCCTTCGGCCCGCAATGTTTCGTCAACATTCTAAGGTGGTAAGCCTAGAAAAAACTGCAAGCAAAAGTAAAAATTCGCCAGAGAATTTGTGTCATTGTTGTAGACTTAGCCTAGTTTTATCACTATACATCGGGCACCAAAGGTTGTGCTATCAGCAGTCAGGTATTAAAAAAGCACGTTAACCCAACTGAAAGTATAGAGTCGATGGTTGAGTTGACCATTTTACCCCTTGAATCTATAAAAAACTGCGTTTATTGCCTATTAGTATTGAAAGTTGGATTCCTTTTACTTTGCAATCGTGAATACAATTCTCTGTACACTAACCGACCTGGAAATGAGTGCCTTACAAACCTAATTGATAATTCAATTAAATCGCCTTAGAGGGAAAGTTGGGCTATACATTTAAGCAAACAAATCCCAAAGTGTTGATTAAGTCCAGTGCCTAGTGCCTACATATGTATCCCTTCCTTGCTAGCCTACGATACCACTTCCACATTCCTTCAGACGGCCTAACATTTCCTAATAACCACAGAGGACACTTGACACTTGTCAAACATATGTAAACCCATTCGGACAGTTTTTTTTTTAATCAACTGAATTCGCCCAAAGGCAACTGTTACCTGGAATACCTTCATGAATAAATAAATATTTACGAGGTATGTCAATATTTCTCTTATATCTCGTAACTCATTCATCTGTGACCTCAAAGCAATATATTGTACAAGACCGTGACGAAGGTAAGAACGCGTGTACATAAGTATGTACCTCGCCTACAATCAGTCTGTTCTAGGACCTTTAAGAAACAATTGCGTGCTTCCAAGTAATATCGATATGTGATGTCACGTTTACTGTAAAGTAACCTAAAACAAAGGTCAGTTGGCAACTGGTGGCAACTTGGTGGGCTCTCATTCAAAAATGTTGTCATACATATCCAAGCGATGCCATCCTTAGCTTTAGGACATTTTTCACATTCCCCTCGCCTAAACCCATTCCCATTCCATGACATTGCTTGTCAACTACGTAACTTTGCTCGAATTATTGTTTCAAAGTTCCTCTTTTACGTTTCCCTAAATGAAAATTCCTTAAGATTTATCGTTCCTTTTACGAGCATACCTCAACCCACTGACATGAAAGATATTTTACTCTCTCTTACCTACGTTCTCAATAACCTCACACGGTAAGGTAAGTAAATTTTAACGACTTGTCTGTTTGTTTTTCAGGGCCGAGCGCCTTTCTCCTACTACTGCATACCTAAATTTGGACATAACCCAAAGGACGAAGGAGTAACTGCAGTACTACATGCACGTTTCACCTCCATTTAGCTACAATTGCTGCACATAAATCGCAACAAAAAAATAACCGAAAAGCACTCGGTCATGTACCGTGCTGTACGTATATTTACTTCTCGGTCCTTGGATTTGAACTCGTTTTGATAAAGGACAACAACAGGATATCATAAATCCAGAGGAAGCACAATATAAACCAAGTTCGATTCAATTTGCCGGTTAATCGCTTTTGTGTCCTTTTTCAGCTCCGCAACGCCCTCGCAATTTTCGAGACGATTCTCCAGTATTTGTCTTGGGCAAGAAGTAGGAGAAGGACATTTGCGTTTTATATTCGAACAACGAATTAAGGAAAAGTTTGTCTGCATGGTTTGTGGTTTTTCTTTCCGTCTTGCGGTCTCGTCCTTTGTTCTTGGCCCCGATCGAAGCGGGAGTTTTTGAACTTGAACAGCATTTGATGGTGTTTCGTTTGATAAATTTGACAGGATGTTGACCAGACACATTTGCATAGAATCGAAATCTAATTCAACAAATTCGTACCGGACCGGACGGGTATTTATGGTTTTGTAGAAGCTCTGCAGTTGGGCGGTTGTCGCTTGAAAGTTATTGTTTGTCGTTTGTTGGGTACCATGTGCGGCAGTAGTTGTTGCTGTGGAGTTCCATTATTGACAATTGTTTTGGGCAACAAACTTTGGTCTGGAAATTGCCTGTGTGGGTAAATTTATAAGCCAATCCCTTCGACTAAAGGAGTATACGATGGAAAGTAGAATATGAACCGATAGGTACGATGACAATTTCCGACTAGCCGGAAGTCCGGAAGATGGACGATAAGAATTTTACGGTCCATGCGAAGTGAAGCACACAGTTTCATTTAAGCAAAATGTGTTTTCAAGAACAAATTACACTATTGAAGTCGAAAAGAAACAGATTGAGATGTGGTTACTTAGTTTTTGATATTTTTCTGATTTCCTTTTAAAAGCGCTGCTTTCAAACATATGTTCATACATATATGTTGCGTGGTGTAAGAGGTCTCAACGGTATTGTTGTACATTCTGGAACATGGTCATAATGGAACACAACTGCTTTTCCGTTGATCAATCCTGGTTATTTATTCTTAATCGTTTCGTTCAAACGATGGACTTAAGTTCAGTAGAGCGCCGAATTACAATTCGTCAATTGATAATGGTCAATTCCTATCCAATTCCGAAATCCATACAAACGTTCAACATCACCTTGTTTGCCATCAATCAAGGCTTTGAACTCTTTAGTGGAGGGTGATAGCTATGGCCATGATCGCTTGTGATGGATATTTCCACATTTAATCCAATTGTCATCGTCCGTAATAGTACGCTTCAAACCACACTGTCATGTGGTTGAGGTTTTGCGCCCTCGCTCTCTCCTGACAGTTTGCATGCTGTTCCGGGTTCATCTACTGTAAAATTTCATGAACGTTTCTGTAAAAATTTTACAACCAACCCACTACTGCCTACTCCCCAGGTAGAATATATAAAAGGTTTCAGGCAGTCTTCTAGTCTATAATTAGAACAGGAAAGAACGCCTTCTTTCGATATGGATCCACGCGTGATTTTTAATTAAAGCGAACCGAAGGTGAGCTTTCTTTGTGCTGACTCGGACTCAAAATGTTGTTCGCGTTTTTGGACCACTTCCTGACATTTTAGAGAGATGAAATTTTTTACACTATTCTTCTTCTTCTTAGTGGGCGCTACAGTTCGGGGTGAACCTGGGCCTCAACCAACATGCCCCTCCAACTAGCACGATCTTTCGCTAGCCTTTTCCATTACCGCACACCCAGTTGGCCCAGGTCCCCTTCCACCTGTGTGCGCCATCTTAACTGCGGCCGTCCTCTGCTTCTTCGTCCCTCGGGGTTGGATTCAAAGACTCTCCGGGCTGTAGCTGTGGTGTCCATTCACTCTACATGGCCCAGCCATCTTAGGCGTTGAATCCGTAGCCGCCTGACTAGGCTCATGTCGCTGTACAGCCCGTAAAGTTCGTGGTTAAATCTTCTCCTCCATCCCCCGTCTGCGTTTATAGGCCCAAAAATCACACGCAAAATCTTTCTCTCGAACCGACCAAGGGCCTCCTCATCCGCTTTTGATAGTGTCCATGCTTCTGCGCCGTACAACAGGACCGAGATGATAAGGGTCTTATATAGAGTCAACCTTGTCGTTCGGGAGAGGGCTCTATTACTCAGTTGCCTCCTAGCCAAGGTAGACGAAGTCCCTAACTACCTAAAACTTACATCTGCCTATACAAACGTTCTGGCCAAGACGTCGGTGGTGAGCATCTTTTTTGATGACAGCATATATTTAGTTTTGCCCTCGTTTACCGTCAAACAAATTTTCGCCGCCTCCATCTCAATACTCGCCAACGCTTCATTGACACCTCGCTGTGATCTACCTATTATGTCAATATCGTTGGCGTATGCAAGGAGTTGCGAGGATTTGAAATAGATTGTGCCTCTTGTATTGACCAGTGATTTTTGCACAATCGTTTCCAATATGATGTTGAAGAAATCACACGACAGCGCATCGCCCTGCCTAAGTCCTTTTTTGACATCAAAACTATCGGTAAGGTGTTCACCGAATCGATGGAGCAGCGAGCATTCTCCAAAGTCATCCTGCATAGTCTGACGAGCTTAGCAGGTATGTCGAAGGTAGACATAGCGTTGTATAGCTCGTATCTAATTACGCTGTCGTATGCAGCTTTGAAGTCGACAATTAGGTGGTGAGTGTCGACTTGAAACTCATTGGTTTTTTCCAGTATCTGCCGTAGTGTGAAGATTTGGTCGATGGTGGACTTCCCTGGCCTGAATCCGCACTGATAAGGACCAATCAGCTTATTTACAAAAGGCTTCAGGCGTTCACACAAAACGGCAGACAAGATTTTGTAGGCGATGTTAAGGAGACTCATTCCTCTATAGTTGGCGCAATCAGAGGGGTCACCTTTCTTGTGGATCGGGCATGCGATGCTGAGACTCCATTCCTCGGGCATGCTTTCCTCTAACCATATCTTACGGATGAGTTGGTGCATGCTCCCAACCAGGTCATCCCCAGCTGCCCTGAAGAGCTCAGCAGACAGTCCGTCTGCGCCAGCAGCTTTATTCGACTTGAGCTTCGATATGGCAATCTTAACTTCGTCGAGGTCAGGGGGACAGAATTCTCTGCGGTCTCCGTCGACTAGAAATGGATCATTCTGCCTGACAGCGGTATATTGACCAACATCACCGTTATACAGTCTGCAGATGTGGTTTTTCCATATTCTCAGCATCGACTGCGGTTCTACTACTAGGTGTCCGTTCTCATCCCTGCAGGCTTCCGTTCTGGCTTTATAACCTTGGCATGTTCGCTTTATCTGTTGATAAGACTTTCGAACGTCACGCCTGTAGTAACACCTCTCCAAATCCTCAATCGCGCGCTTCTCGTGCTCTTTCTTCTTTCTTCTAAGAAGCTTATGCTCCTCCCTTCTTTTTAACTCGTAGAGCTCACGAGCTACTCTGGTTCTTTTAAGCAGCGAGGCCTTATATGCATCCTGCTTCGCTGTATGAATCCTCCTTCACTCGTCATCGAACCAGGTGTTTCTTCGTGATAGAGCCTTGAAACCCAAAACTTCGGATGCAGAGCTCTTCGGGGCTTGTTTGCAAAGGCTCCACTGCTGTTCTATTGATAGTGTGGAGGATTCAGGTGTATTGAAGATCTTAAGGGAGACGCGATCGGTAAAAGCACGGTTTCTGGCGATAGTAGCTTTCCGACGTCATAACTTTGTATTCTTACTCTACTTCGTTGCGTTCGTGATATCCATAATCGCATCTTGGCTACTACAAGATAGTGGTCCGAGTCGATGTTAGCCCCTCGGAAAGTTCGAACATCAAGAATAGCTGAGTTGTAGCCGCGACAATTGCTCGCGGCTACAACTCAGCCACCATGAAGTCATCTTCCATTGCTGCACTAAAAACCCTGTCAAGTACGCTGCTCAAAACAATATAGATCCAGGAATTGTTCCAGAGGTTATGAAGACATTGCCAGTCGTCGAGCAGATGTTGGTAGCACGGTTTTAACCCGTCCTCAGCGTCTATTAGCTCCGCAGTCAAGGTGAGGTGTCAATGGTCAATTCCGTTACAAAGGAAAAGTGCTGAACGTCGAGCAAGATCTCCAACCGATTGCAAACGAGTTGCCTAGAGTTCCTAATACAGTCAACATCTTGCTGATTAGGAAGCAGGGAGCCCAAGATTACAAAGACTTCAGTGTCAAACGTCAGGTGGTACACGATGTTCTGGTGTTTCTAAAGCAAGAGAATAGCTTCTATGCTGACTTGCAAATCAATATGTCCGCCTTGGCGGCACTACCAGAAGACGGAAGCGTTCAAGATCAACTTAGACATGTCGACGGAAGTGTTGCCAACGACTCAATGCCCGATGTTGCTGAAGACAGTGACGATGTGGTTATTAATGCGCTTCCCGTGTCAAGTGGTATGAGACAAACCGAGGTTGTTCGTGATGTAATCAATTGGCCCACAGCTTCAGCAAATCCGGTCGACGAACTCACGACTGTTGGATACATCGTCAAAGCTTTTCCTCATCTGTTCTCTTCTGGTGCTGCTGACTTGAATGATAATACACGTTTTAGAAAAAATCAACCCACATTTCAGGAATGGGCTCGGTATTTGATGAGTTACCATGAGAAGAGATTTCAGCAAGACCCGAGGTTTCCATTCTTCTGCCTCAACACGATGCAACGCCACGACGCAATTAGCAAAGGCTTAATTTACGCCAACATGATAAATTTCAATGCATCCCAGGAGTATCTACAACAACAAGCCAGAGAGAATCCGGCGCTGATGAACCGTTTTCTCTACTTTGCTTCAAATATCAGAGGCACGATGTCTTACTGGTATCAGAAGCGTCTAGAACTTGAAAGTATGGTCAGCCAACTTTGTGTTCCAACATTTTTCTTGACGTTAAGCGCCGCAGATCTCTGGTCGCCATGCCTTACGAAACATTTTGGATACGATCCAACTGGGAAGTCTGAAGCTCAGGTTGCAAGGGACATGCAATAATTGCTCTCAAAAAACCCGTCAGCTGCAGACAGTTACTTTGGCAAGAGAGTGGAACTGTTTGTGGAAGTATTGGAGAAGAAGTATCCGATCATAGACTATTGGAACCGTTTCGAGTATCAACATAGAGGAAGCCCACATGTTCGTGGCGTATTTTGGCTGTCTGGAGCTCCCGACGTTAGAAACTTTGAGTCAATGAATATTGAAGAGCCGGCAAATGCCAAACATTATTACGACTACTTGGTGTCAGCGATCCACCTCAATTATTCGGCAATATTAGACCTGCACCCCAGTAGAATGAGAGCAACAGACTTCGAACTCACTGACGAAAACATAGCCAAATGTATGCACAGATTTCAAAGACACACGGTTTGCTTTAGACATGAGCAATGCCGGTTTGGCATTATCCATTATCGCTTCTGAATATGCAGTGACATCTTACATCACTAAGTATGCCTCAAAAGGTGAACCAAAGTCTGAAAATGTCGAACAGACGCTGAGGGCCCTTCTAGAGAGTAGTATCGGTACTGAGTTAAGACAAAGAACTGTGACGAAGTTCCTCATGAAGGTATTGGCAGCCGAGATATATATCTCGGTGTGAAGTGTCCAGGCTTCTACTTGCAGAACCTTTGATGAAAGCCGCTCGTCAGTTTGTAAAGCTGTACATCTCCACGCAGGAAAGTGTTTTGATAATGAGACTGGGCATGACAGACGATGAAAACGGTAGTTCTGATGCTCGGCGATTAATTCAAGCATATACGTACAGAGCAGCAAATTCGAACGACTTGACATTCATGGACTTTGCCCGAAAATACACTGTTGCTGCTGGAAAACCAAGTTTTCAATCGGTGAACCTTCCTTCTAGGTCGAGGGCCTCTGCACGCCCAGTGATGACAGTTCCCGTTTACAAGACACATCTTGCTAGAAAAGAAAGAGTTGTTCAAGTCATTCCTAAGGTCGTGAAAGGTAAATACCGTGAAACCGACGAAATCTACTACAAACAGAAACTGGTACTTCACACTCCATGGAGAGTCGATATAACAACTTTGCTGACGAACACAACATGGGAAGAGTCATAGAAGGCACATGGCGTCGCTGTTTGGGCGTTAAACATAGACGTAGCGGACGTTGTCGAAGATAATGACGAGCCAGAAACTCCCACGATTAGATGGCTGCTGCCGCAGCGCTTCCAAATCAAGCACCTGCAGACGTCGAACTTGGATTCCGAGATGTCGATCGGCAGCATGACTGGTATTTGTCTTTCAGCAAATATCCAGGAGTAGAAAGCGAGTGAGTTCATTGATTCGGCATTGATTGAGGCGGCAGCAAGTTGCTTTACATTGAACATCGAGCAACAAGCCATGATGGACTTCATCACAAGAACGACAAACGGAGGAACGACGGACAAAATGGCCATAGTCATGGGAGCTGCTGGAACCGGCAAGTCGTTAGTCATCAACGAAGTTGTTAAAAGTTTCGGATTGGAGCACGTCCAGCTAATGGCTCCAACCGGCGTGGCTGCAAACAATATCGGTGGCCAAGCTCTGCATTCCGGACTGCACATTGCCACATCAGCCAGAGTTACGCCCCTAACTGGAAGGACCCAAAGAGAGTTTCGGGAGCATTTCAGTAATATCAAGGTGATATTGATAGACGAATTCAGCATGATTGGGTTGCGTATGTTGGACAAGATAGATGGCCGGCTTAGAGAAGCTAGCCCTGAGAAGCAGCACGAATGTTGTGGAGGATTTGTTGCTGTATTCTTTGGCGACCTCAATCAGCTACAGCCAGTTTTGGACAAGCCTCTGTATGGCGTACCTAAAAAGTCGGATGAGTTTTCCCTGCGAGGTAAAGCAGCTTATCTGCAGATATGGAAGACGTTTATTCTCAAGCAGATCATGCGACAGACTGGCTATGAACGGAAGCAATTTCGAGAAGCACTCTAGCCCTAGGCGAGAACAACCTCTCGCACTATGAATTCTGGTCACAACACTTTGTCGACAATAATCCAGGATCGACCAGAGATTTCAAGGACACGACACGATTAATGGCGACCAACAAAAACATCAAAGCTTATAACAAGAACGCCTTACGATTGCTTGGATGCCCAGTGACTCGGATAAGTGCCTCAAACAATAATGCAACAGACGGTCAAGCGTCAGATGACGAAGCTCAAGGACTTAGCGCAGAACTGTTACTCTGCGTTGGCGCTAAAGTGATGTTACGCCAAAACCTGTGGACCTCTTGTGGACTGTGCAATGGCCCGATGGGCACAGTCATTGACATTATTTACGGTGCATCATGGTCAAGTTTGAAACTTACACGGGACCGTCTTCGCTTCAGGCGCTATTCCTATAACGCAGGTCGTGAAGTCATTCAAAAAAGGATCAGTCAATGGCACGAGGAAGCAATTTCCTTTATCACTTTCTTACGGCATTAGTATTCACAGGTCGCAAGGAATTACATTGGACAAAGCAGTTGTAGACTTAGGGATAAGTGGATTTAGTACCGGGTTGGCCTACGTTGCGTGTTCGAGGGTCAAGAAAATTGATGGAATTCTCTTCGATCCAAGTTTTCCATCCGAAAGGTTGTTGGGAATCAACTCCAAGCCAGCGTTCCTACTAAAGCCGGCAGAACTCGAAAAACTGAATAGTATGCAATAGATGTGTGTGAAAAAAATCAATTCAAATAAAATGATTTTCTACAAATATAGCGGTGATACATTTTATTTCATCAAAATCGCAGTAATAATCTATGAAAAAACAATTGCACAGTTTTCATACTTTTAGCGCCAAAAGTTGTCACACCATTTTAGTTCGTGAAGTTAGAGGTTCGCTTTGTTTTAGTTCGCCCATAAGTAGCATAAGGTGACTTTAGTAACGTAGCTAGGGTACGCCGCGAACCTCCTTACGAACAATCAGTATGTGCATTAATGTAGATGCTATCAGGAGTCTGCTCGCTGCTTGAGCCTTAAAACTACTTATAACCACAAAATCGCACCAAAATCAATGATTAAAACTTTGCTTTGAAACACGAAAACACATGGCCAGTCATCCAGGTATGCATATTCACATGAAAGCTAACCCCCCGGGGATTTAATATTAAAATCATTCACTTAAACTACCAACATATGGTTCCACCTAATAAAGTATTCTCACTGTGCACCCAAAACGTCCCTTTAGTCGTATAAACCATCAATTTTCTGAATTGCATTGCATTTCAAAATGAAATTTCTTCGTCGCTCATTCTCTCTCACTTAAAAAAAAGATAAAAAAAAAACATCCTTTGATCCACGGTTTTGATACCATGACTCCATAGTCCCCCCGAAGGTATGTACATATCTAGCTGTGTAAACCTGTTTATGTAAATGTGGTACAAAACGTCCTTTGAATGACTCACAACTGACACCTGACGCGAGATTTATTCATCATTTTCCTCTTTACGGTGTTTGTTGTCCATAAAATATACAAATTTAATGGCAAGTCCTTATGGCTTCCCCATTTCCTGGAAGCATTTCGTGTGTACTGAGCGAATACCTCTATTCAATTATTGGCGTCCACGGAATGCCATAAACCATAGGTAATCGGATCACCATATGCTTTAAGGAGCCTTGTGGCCATGGGCATAAGCAAATATTTTCAAATGCTTCCAAAAAGGACTTTGGGGTTTGGAAATTGCATCCCCACACAAGCCATAGGAATTTATTTAATTAACGTGCTTTTTCCTCTCTAACAATTTTGATTAAAAAGCAATAACGAAAAAAGAAAGTCAGCAAAGCCGTCTTTGTCGAAATTTTCCGACTTGTACCTGGTACGAAGGATAATCCCGCAGAGTTTGGATGTATTTTGACACACCCAATCAAAACCATTTCTCGTCAAACAGTCTGCGGTAGTGATTGCCATCGGAAAAGGACATTCCGCCCAAGTCATAGAAACCATGCAAAATTCAATCCCTAACGAAAAGAGCTTCCTTTCTTCGTCGTCGCAATTGATTAGAACTGGATTCGACTGGGATACGAGTATAGAAGACACGACAGCCCGCGGAGGAAAGAAAACAAATACAAAACCGATAATGGTTCTCGTTTTACTTCCATTCAAATTATGGCTTCATCGCCCTGCAGCATAGCCGTGGAGGCGGCGGCGTGTTATTCAAGGAGGAATAATCGAGGCTCGTGCACACTTTTTCTGTATGGAAGACACCTTATCGATCTCACATTGTTATCCATGCTGCATAAACATGTAGACCAGGCGGCGTCCCTCCTATATGCGGATATCTCTGACAGAAGCGAACGTGTAATAAGATATTATCCAGTTGTCCTTGTAGCACTGGTTTGATGTTTTGATCCTGCGAAACCATACGGTTGCTTTTCTCCACTACATACAGGTCGCCTGAAGTATATTTTGCCGAGAAAATCTAAGTAAACAACAATCAACAATCTTCTGATGATGTAATATACAGCAAATTAGCTTACTAGATAGTTGTAGCACTTTCACTGTCGCCTAGACGATGAAGGATGATGGATTGCGATATATTCTCAAATCTGAGGCTATGATTGGCAGCGATATTTATTCGGCTATTTCATTTATTTAGTTATTAGATTTTAAAATATCCATCTCATCTCTAGCCTAAAGCAACAAAGTGGGGTGAAAGTATCTAGTTGACATTGAATGAATGTTTGTCATTATTATTCCCTGGCACCCATCCAGAGGTTAATGCCAGAGCGTACAAAAATGAGAATCCAATTCAATGGCGAGCATGATCTACTCCCCCTTTTGTGTTCGTCGAAAACAGAAACAGGCAATGTGCAGTAGACGTTCAGATAGATGAATAGTATGTTTGACAGACTTAGTACCGTGAGCAGTGTTTATCCAACGAATCAATGCATTTTTTTGATATTTTCTATAAAAACCGAGAATTGTCAAGGAGAACGTCAGATGATTGATTGAAGGCACCATGGTTTCCACTGCTATCATCAGTAGCAGTACATACATATATACAAGTATACCTCAACCTTCAACCTTTGAATTTAGTCGCCTCTACTGCTGTGGAAGAAAAATTGAACCGCTGAACTTACAACTTAGATGGCGCTATAGCTTGAGATAAACCTAGGCTTTAGCTGCTCGATCGGTTGATGTCCGACCAAGGCAGGGTCACCGTAAATTATGGATTGCACTTTCTGAACTTGTCATCACTGAAAAAGCTGAAAAGATCAAAGTTTCATATGGAGTTGCATGGGCTTCCACTTTTTTTTCAGCTTCTGCTTCTGTAATTGCTATTCACCTCGCCACATACCGCTATTCAAGATAGACGAATTTCTCGACCACCTGAAAAGGTTATCTATAGCGACGGTGATTGGTCCAGACGCCAGCGTTTTCTTGTTTTTTTAATGCCAGCATTTATGATCCACTTTAACCGCTTTTATTTTAATTCTCAATTGATGTCTCGCTATGTTCGCTCAATCATATCTAAGTCATCACTGAGCACAGGGATTTTGTTCTGATCTACACCATAATTGGTCGCTCTGAATACGTCTTCAGTTTGAACGTTTTGGATATCGAAGGTCTCGGTAAGATAATTTTTTTTTGTTTTGTTGGATGCTTCTGCTATCTGTTAGAGCACTCAGACCAAATATTGGTCCATTGTATTGCTAGACAGATCCCTTCCATTACTGTGTTTCCCCTGTTTTCCGAAGAAGAAAAATGAGGAGAAGCTTCAGTAATGTGGAGCTAAGAGATTCGGCACACACCACATCCGTCCCAAGGATACGCCACCGTGCACTGGCGAAGGCGGCACAGTGGCAGAGATTCGTTCTGTTGTGTCATCTTCCTCGCGAATTGCGGCACAGGTAGGCGTTTCATTGATGCCAAGCACGCAGTTAAAGACCCAATTATTGATGTAGGAATTTACTGTGGAAGTAGGTAGACCCAAAGCGGGTTCAGGTCCTGAGAAAATCTCCTCCGAGCCCATTCTAGCGAGTTCATCAGAGTTCTCATTTCCCAGATCCCAGAGTGACCTCAGTGACCCAGAATGGCTCATATAAGCCTTAACGAATTTAGTCTTAAGACTTTGTTCAAAAAGGTCTTGAATTCATGCACTAATATGTAGTATGCATTTTCCCCTAAATCCGCCCCTCACGGCATAGTGCATGTCCATTAGCATTGCGCATATCTCTGATTGAAAGACACATATTTTCCTTACGAAAAGTGCAGTCGGACGTTTTCGCGTTCAAAGGCCCAGGCCTGGAGCCATGTATGAAAATTCGAAGACAATCCTTTCCAGATTCCAGAATTCTGGCCAGATTCGGTATCTGGCTAAAGCCAGTCCTGACGCCATGAAAATTCGACTGTGAAATTGTAGCATAATAAGATGATAGGTATCATTGCGTTGGAAGGCATATCCAGGATGTAGGGGTCGTAGGATATTCCTCACGCAAATATATATATATGTATGTCTCTTGAGATGAGACATGGCTTTCAGTGCACACACCTCTGATTAATATATGGGTGGAGGAGCTTATCATAGCATCTAGAGCAGCGTTCAGTGTGGAAAGCCCCCATACAGCTTGTTTGGAGTTTGGTGTCTTTTCCATCAGGCAACCGATGCATATGAGATTATCAGTCCAATCATCGCCTTTATCGGCACCTTTGGATTGGCCAAAAAGCTGACAGTGCATTGGTTATTTCCGCCTCAACATATTTTGAACAATGAATAAACGACTTCCAAGTACTTGGTTTCATTGGATATCAGGATGGGGATGCTTTTAGCACCAGCTGGATCATGCCAGTATTGCACCTCCTTCTTCCTTCTTCTGAAGAGAATGACTTCATAGCTAGGTGCAATGAAGAATTTCATCGGTCTCAAAAGCACGCATTTTCGAAAAAGGCTTCGCGTAAAACCTAGTCAAATGCCTTCGAAATTTTCAGTGTAACTACATATGTACTTTACTTCCACATACTTGGTAAAGCGATCGATAGTGCTTTTTGGTAAGATACACCATAAAATTTCCTACGGAAACCATAATACCGGTCATTGAGGAGATTCCGCGATCCAGGATATTTCAATGACTGACGCTTAATAAGCGTTTCCATGACCTTGGAGATTAGTGTTGTTAGTGCAATAAGTCGGTAGTTGGACGGAGAAGTTTCGCATCTTTCGAGGATGGGTTGGACAAAGGCTGGACAAGCAAAGAAGATAAAGAGCAGCTCGTGAGCTCTACGAGTTGAAAAGAAGGGAGGAGTATAAGCTTTTCAGGAAAAAGAAGAAAGAGCATGAGAAGCGCGCGATTGAGGATTTGAAGAGGTTTATTACAGGCGTGACGTTCTAAAGTTTTATCAAGAGATAATCACCTATTGGACGACTTCAAAGCCGCACACGACAGCGTAATTAGAGACGAGCAATACAACGCCATGTCTGCCTTTGATATTCCTGCTGAACTCGTCAGGCTACGCAGGCCAGAGATAATCACCTATTGGACGACTTCAAAGCCGCACACGATAGCGTAATTAGAGACGAACAATACAACGCCATGTCTGCCTTTGATATTCCTGCTGAACTCGTCAGGCTACGCAGGATGACTTTAGAGAATGTTCGCTGCTTGATCCGAATCGGTGAAGACCTGACCGTTAGTTTTGATGTCAAAAAAGAATTTAGGCAGGGCGTTTCGCTTTTGTGTGATTTCTTCAACATTGTGCAAAATCACCGGCCAACTCAAGAGCACAATTTATTTCAAATCCTCCCAGCTTCCTCGCATACGCGGATGACATTGACATAATCGGAAGAACACAAGGAGATGTCAATGAGGCGTTTAGAAATACTGAGACGGAGGCTGCAAAAAATTGTTTGGCAGTAAATGAGGCCAAAACTATGTATATGCTGTCATTAAAAGAGGACCTTCTCCACTGACGTCTTGGCCAGAACGTTTGTATTGGCAGATATAAACTTGTGGTAGTTAAGGACTTCGTCTATCTTGGCTCCGCAGTGACCTGGAACAACGACATCTGTTCCGAAATCAAACGCAGAATCACTTTTGCCAATCGCTGTATCTTTGAGCTCTGGAGGCAACTGAGTATTAGAGCCTTCTCTCGAACGACAAAGTTGACTCTATACAAGACCTTTACTATGCCACTCTTGCTGCACGGCGCAGAAGCATGGACACTATCAAAAGCGGATGAGGACGTCCTTGGTCGTTTCAAGAGAAAGATTTTGCGTGTGATTTTCGATCCTATAAACGCAGACGGGGGATGGAGGAAAAGATTCAACCACGAGTTTTACGGGCAGTACAGCGAGATGAGCCTAGTCAGGCGTCTGCGGATTCAACGCCTAAGATGGCTAGGCCATGTAGAGCGAATGGGCACCACAGCTCCAGCCCAGAGAGTCCTTGAATCTAACCCCGAGGGACGAAGAAACAGAGAACGGTCGCACTTAAGATAGCGCACACAGGTCGAAGGGGACCTCAGCCAACTCCGTGTGCGACAATGAAAAAGGCTAGCAAAATATCGTGCTTATTGGTGGGGCATATTGGTTGAGGCCCAGATTCATCCTGAACTGTAGCACCCGATAAGAAGAAGAAGCTTTCGGCCAACTCGGAAAAAGCCCAGAAGAGTAGGATAAGTGAAAAAGCTCACGTAGTGGCCTGGCCAGAGTAGGAGAACTATTGGAGAATTGCCACCTGGACCAACGGATTTGTGTAGGCCGAGATCCTCGAGAACCCTTGCAAATGTACGAGTACAAAAGTTAATTCGTCCCATGGTTGAATTGTCGCGTTGCGAGCTGGATGCGAACTGTGCAGGAAGAAGGATAGCTTTGCCTAAGTTTTTGAAAGCTGGAATATCGTCGAGGATAAGTACATATTGACATAGAGGGAGAGGACAAGTTTTCAATATTTTTGGCAGGCGGCCAGGAAGTTTTGCTACCTTTGGGACATTGTAGCATTCTACGCCCCAGTTTTTGGTCGGATTGGAATTTGGTTCATCGTATGTGGGCATTGTAGTCACTTCTGTATATGTATATGTAGTTTTTCTAGTTTATCTCATTTTTCTTCTTCTGGCAGATATCCTGAATGCCCAAGGATATCATAAACTCTCTTGTATTTTCTTCATTGATATTAATGAATGTCTGTTTTCTAGACCGACAATAGCTTCGTCGGAGCCCAACACGTCCATGTTCTGACCTAATTTCGCGAAATTTAAAACAAACAAAACAAAACTCTTTACAGTGATGTATGGAACTAATTAACCAACAATTTCTCTCAAAACGAATGAGGTCCCCAATGAATTTGTTAAGTGTGAAGCAGTAAAAACAAATTTATGAGCAAGCGAGCCAATTACGGATACGTATAGGTATATTTGACAAACTGCTCATCACTTGCGGCAAATTATTCACAACAAAATTGATAATAACTTTGACTTGCCGCTACTTAAAACTCGAATAGGTTTTCTTCTTGAAACACCCGGAACTCGATGGTTTATAGCAATATATCCTAAGAGACGTTCTATGTTCTAATCCGGCAATTAAGTAATTCAACTAATTTAACAGAATCCATTGGACAAATAAAAGATAAAATGAAAGAAAATGAAAATGTTGACATGCCAATGTCCGATTCCCCGGAAACCATTAGAACAAAATTGAAAAAGGAGCAGGAAGGATATCGAGACGAAAAGTCAAACAATCTCAGTGGTAGTGAAGAAACTTTTTGGTAATAAATCCAATATTGAAAGGACAATATGACGGGAAGAGATTTGGATGGCACTCTTGTCGCCCATGGTAGTCATACATATCTATCAAGTACCTACACATAGTGTTCGTCCTTGGAGAATGTTAATTTTTCACTTCTGTTTCATGTTCTCTTCCCGGAACCAGAGTGACCAATGAAAAAAAAAAGTAAACCAATTCAGCAGGGAGGAAGAAATTTAATTTATGGCCGCCAAAGATAATCTGGAAATGCACTATTGTGGTTAAACCACAAAACCTATGACTGCACTGCATCCAATTGTTGAAGTAAAAAAGTCAGAGTATGGTGCAGTGAACTAGTGACAAAAACGAATGACCAAAAAGGATAACAATGTGCTGTGAATATGCGTGAATTTGCTTTTTATGGTAACCTAATTCCATTCCACGAGTCTCATCAATGGCAGTAGAGGCAGGCAGACGCTCTTGGGAAGTTTGTCATCTGTTGTGTGTTTATTTTAATGAAAACTTTGATCGTTTTTTATCTTTTATTTGCGGTCTGGGATGTGTCGATTTTCAGAATGAGAAAAAACAATTTCACAACTGTCATTGTCAATCATATGTTAAGCTTAGTTGATATCCTATTGATACAGAACTGGTGATTTCAAACGAAAAAGGATTAAATGAAGAAAACGTAACGTCACGGAGATGAGAATCGTGGAACAATGAGATATTTAGGTATACTGGTATTATCCGTGGGCTTCCGTTTTTGACATCTGTTGCGTTGTATTGGATTTAAGGAGGGATGATATGGAGAAGCCTACAAGGTATGTAGACTGAACGGATAAAACTGAATCGACCTAAGAGTTTTATTTCCTAAATGAAAGAAGAAATTCAGGTGAAGGCAGTTACCTTCATACCTGTGATGGGCACACACCCCAAGACAGCTGCTTAACATCAATGTAAAAAGGCACCAGAACGTCAAGTGTCAATCAACGTGGCAAAAGTCACATTGGTCTGCGCTCTTTTCGCTTTGGCACGTGCACTAAGGGCTTAACCTCATAAAATATACGCACAAATCATTATAGTTAAACTGAATTTAATATATTTAAATAAAACCAAAGTCTTTGCAAACTAACCATATGTTTATCTAGTGCTTTATTCACAATACCCAATAGACGCCATAGTTTTTAAAAGGATACCTGCACCTGCAGTGGGTAGTGTGTTGGCCTCTGACGCCGGTGACACGGAATCGAATCCCGACAACAGCAATGCCATCGAATGCGTTTTCACAGTGCTTCTCCTCAGCGGGACTCTGGCAAAACCCCCTTTAGTATAATCGTTATGAATAACTTTTCGAAACTCGCCGTCCGGTATCGGCAATAAGCTGTAGGTTTCTATCACCCATACTTACTTACTTTGGTGGCCCTACATTCCGGTGTGAACCTGGGCCTCAACCAACAAACTGGACAATTCTGTTTCCAGCGACGCACTTCCAGTTAGTTAAGGTCCCCTTCCACCTGTGTGTGCCACCCTAGACTCAGTCGTCCTCTCCTGCATCGTCCCTCGGGGTTGGACTCGAAGACTGTTCGGGCCGGAACTGTGTTGTCCATTCGCTCTACATGGCCTAGCCATCTTAGACGCTGGATCCGTATACGTCTTACTAGGCCGATGTCGCTGTACAGCCCGTATAGTTCGTTGTTGTATCTTCTCCTCCACTCTCCGTTTATGAAAACGGGACCATTCATCGACTGAACCCAGAATTTCCTCTCGAAACGACCAATGGGCCTCTTCATTCGCTTTCGCTAAAGTCCAGGCCTCTGCGACATAGAGGATAACCGGGATGAAGGGTTTGTACAGCGCAACTTTTGTCTTTCGAGAGAGGGCTCTACTTCTCAACTGCCTCTTGCACCCAAAGAAGCAGCGGTTGGTAAGAGTAATTCTGCGTTTGATCTCAACGCGTTGTTGCTGTCGCTGGCCACTAGTAAGCCAAGGTAGACGTAGTCTTTGACCACTCGAATCTGTAGCTGCCAATTGTGACGCTCTGGCCGAGACGTCGGTGTTGCGCGTCTTTTTCGGTTGACAGCGTAAATTTCGTCTCATCCTCGTTAACTGAAAGATCCATTTTAGCCGGTTCGGTTTCAATGCTTTCGAACGCATCATTGACGTCCCGCTGTGTTCGTCCAATTACGTCAATGTCATCCGCGTACGCAATCAGTTGTGCAGACTTGCAATAGATCGTACCTCTTGTGCGGACCAGTGAGTCTCGTATTATCTTTTCGAGAAATTGCATGACAGTGCGTTAACTTGTCTAAATTCCTTTTTAACATCAAACCTTCTTCTTCTTTCGGTGGCGTAACAGCCCATGAAGGACCAGAGCCAAGTTTCTCTCAATCACCCATGTTGTGTGTGAATTATTTTTTCACCCAGGTGAAAGGGACCTACAGTTTAATGCCGATACCGAACGGCGTATCCACACAGTACGGCAGAGAAGATCTTGTATGCAGTATTAAGGAGACTTATTCCCCTGTAGTTGGCGCAGTTATAGGGGTCTCCTTTCTTGTGGACTTGGCAAACGATGCTGAGATTCCATTTGTCGGGCATGCTTTGCTCCGACCATATTTTACAAACGAGCTGGTCCATGCGCCCTACAAGATCTTCTCCAAGCGCTTTAAATAGCTCAGCAGACAGCCCGTCTGTGGCCGCGACTTTTATTCTTCAGCTTTGAAATTACTAGCTTAATTTCATCGGGCGGAGTTCTCCTGCATCTTCGTCCGTTGCAAATGAATCATTATGTGTGTCATCGCCGTTATATAGCCTACAGAAGTGTTCATCCTATAATCTCAGCATCGTCTGTGACCCTACTACTACTCACGGCATGTGAGCGAACTCTCCATAGCCGTATGATGGCTATGAAGAAAAAGGCGCCAGAGGCAAAAATGACTTGTGTGACCTCCTAGATAGAACATTCGCTCATGACACTAAGATTATGCTAAGAGAATTCATCGTGAAGTGGGCCATAGGATGGCACAGCCTACACCACCACGACACCAAGTCCGAAAATTAGCTAGCACACGATTCCCATATCTCAATACCCATAAGAGGATCTGACGGTCTCTTGAGCAATCATCTGTTAACCAAATTGATCATATTGCGTTCTACGCCAGACGAGCCAATGTTGACTGAGGCCATTACCTTGTTACAGCCAGGGTACGTATGCAGATATTGCGAACTCTGCGGAGTCGAGTAGGACCAGCCAAACCAGTTGGATAGCTGCAATCGTAAAAGACCGCTACTACCTTTGCCGATTGTGCCTCCCTTAATCTCTCTCACGAACCGATGCAAATTGCACTAACCATAGAACAGGAATGGAGATGTTGATAAAGCGCCATCAGAGATGCTGCCTCTGATGTATTAGGTGTACCTGTACAGCCACCACCTGGAAGAAATCCCTGGTTTGATGACGGCTGCGGACAGGTACATGCAGAAAAACAGAATGCATACATGGCCACGTAGCATCGACGAAAGAGAGCTGTTCGCGAGCTCTCTGGGCGGAAGAGAAGGGAATAGCATATGCTTTTCAGAAGCAAAGAGAAAGAGCACGAGAAGCGCGCGGTTGAGGAGTTTGAGAGATGATATAAAGCCAAAACGGACGCCTGCAAGAACGAAAGCGGAAACTAAGAACCTGGAAAGGCGTTTTCTGCAGACTGTATAACGACGGTGACAAAATAGATTCCGCTGTCAGGAAGAATGATGCATTTTTAACGGAGATAATTCCGCTCCCTGACCTGGAAGACGTTAGGAATGCTTTTTCTAGGCTTAAGTCAAACAAAGTTGTTGGAGCAAACGGATTATTTGCTGAGCTCTATAAGGCAGGTGGATAAAACCGGGTAGAGAGTGTGGTCCAGCTCGTCCGTAAGATATATGTATGTAGTTAGATGATTGCATGCACGATCTACAAGAAAGGAGATCCTTTTATCTGCGGAAATTAAAGAGGTATAAGTCTACTGAATATCACTTACAAGATCTTCTCTGGTGTTCTGTGTAAACATAGCGAACGTGGCCGTGGTGCAATGGTGGACTGTCGTGCGGAAGGTCTGTAGTTAAAAGTATGTCCATAGGCAAAAAAATGCAACTAGTATACGGAAGAATTGAGTAATACATCTGTTGTGAATGGGAAGTGATAAAAAAATACTGATGAAGGCATAACACTCAGAGCAAATGGTCACTTCAAATTCATACTCTGTGTGTACAGTTCCAATATAACACCATAATGGCATGGAACATTTGCTGGGAACTACAACCAACGTGAAAATTCATCCGAGTTCTTCTCCTCCTATCTAGGACAACCACCCCTGGAGAGTAGTGAACGAACATCTACGACCCAAATCGTCTGTACTCCGTCCAGGTTGTGGGACAAATATCATAAAAGTATAACTCTTGAACCTGTTCGAACTATAACAAAAAAAAAAAGAAAAAAAACCCTAAAACTAAATAAGCTGATTAGTCTATATCAGTGTGGTTTCAAGCCCGGAAAGTCCACTATCAATCAAATATACACACTACGGCAGACCATGAGAAAAACCAACGAGTTCCAGATCGACCCTCACCATCTATTTGTCGACTTTAAGGCCGCATACATAGAGACGAGCTATAAGCGCCATGTCTAGTTTTAACATCCCTGCCAAGCTCGTTAGATTGTGCAGGACGACATTGGAAAATTATTTTTGCTCCATCAGGCAGGCCGACACGCTACCGTGTGACTTTTCAACATCGTCCCTGAAAGGACCGTACACATTTAACTGGTGAATACAAGGGGTACAATCTTTTTCAAGTCCATTGCTCGATTTTTGGCGAAAAAAAGCATTCGAACGTTGACGCATCCACTCTGCTTAGCATCGGTATTGCCTCCTGCGATTTTTTTTCATTCCGCAAGATGAAGTCACACCCCAAGGGAACTCGTGGTGGTGTAGAGAAACTCAAAGAGGCTATTCCGAGTGAGTTAACTTTAGAAGATTATCAAGTGTGTTTCGAATCGTGGGAGTAATGATGTAATCGTTTAGTAAGAGGGGGACTATTGTGAAAGTCGATAATAAAATTTTGCGACATATTACGATGACGATGTCAAGGTGCAAGAAGACGAGCTCAAAAGCTTTTGGGAATTCTAGCAAAATTGGAAATAACCTCTTCAAGACTAGTGGTGGATAGCTGGACAAGTTTAAAAAAGGAACTGCATCAAGTTTCATAAAATATGTGGCGAGAAGGCGGACGGAGGGATCCAAATGGAGATGACTTCTTCTTACGATTCAAAAAACGCTTATTCTGTAGATGCGTCCCTGGTCCTGCTCTCAGTTTCAAACCGGACAAGTGCTAAGGCGAAAAAAAAACAACAGAGGACGAGTAACTTTACATTTGTGTGCAAACATCCGAGTAACCTTAACCTTTCATCATCGGAAAATCCGCTAAGCCGCGTTGCTTTAAAAACGTTCGACTGTTCCCGATGAAGTATCAAGCAGACAAAAACGCGTCGATGACAGCAGAAGTGCGATAGTATGGACCCGGCAAAAGACGGATGAAAAACTGCAACATCTACTACGTGAATTGCTACGAGGAGAACAAACAACGTTTATTCGTATGCGGATTCGAGTAAGACTCCGACAAAAAGTCATAACAATCATAACAATCCGCATCAAAATGCTACATTTCAGAACGGAGAAAAGCACGATCGATTCAAAGAGGACTTCTACGAACCTAAACAGAACCTATGACCAAAGTCCCAGCTACAATAAAAAATAGTTCTAGGAGACTTTAATGAAAAACTGGACAAAGATGACATATTCGAGTAGAAAGTAGATCACGGGAACATATAGCCTACACGACACGAAGGCTAGCGTGATATCATTAAGGCCTTTACGAGCGTTGAGACGGAAGTGGCTAGAATGGGACTGGCGGTAAATGAGGGCCAAATGAAATATATGCTGTCGTCGAAAAAGGACACGAACCACCGGCGTCTTGGCCAGGGCGCACATATTGGTAGGTATAATTTCGAGGTAGTCAAGGACTTCATCTACCTAGGCTCCGCACTGACATGCAGCAATGACATCAGTGCCGAAATCAAACGCAGAATAACTCTAGCCCACCGCTGTTTCTTTGGGCTCGGGGGGCAATTGAGAAGCAGAGCCCTCTCTCGAAAAACCAAGGTGAGAATATACAAGACCCTTATCATCCCGGTCCTGCTTTATGGCGCAGAGACATGGACCTTATCGAAAGCGGATGAGGAGGCCCTTGGTCGTTTGGAGAGAAAAATTCTGCGTACGGTTTTCGGCCCGACCTGCATAAATGGGGAGGGGAGGAGAAGACTTAATACTGAACTGTACGGGCTGTACAGCGACATGAACGTAGCACGGCGTCTTCGGATCCTACGCCTAAAATGGCTAGGTCATGTTGAGCGCGTGGAAAACACAACTCTGACCTGTGGTCTTTGAATCCAACCCTGAGTGGCGACGCGGTCGAGGATGGCCAAATTTAAGGTGGCGCAACCAAGTGGAAGAGGACCTTAACCAACTAGGCGTGCGGCACTGGAGACTGCTGGCGAAGGACCATGTCCAGGTTCGCCATGAACAGTAGCGCCGAAAACAGAAAAAAAAAGCTACATCCGCGACCAGAGCATTGCCCAGAAAACTCATACTATCCTTGACGTGCTGCTTACCTTAGCATCTCACTGACATATCTCCATTCATCCTCATAACTAAGTTATTTATGAGTCAGACAAAAAAACAGAAACCAAATCACTTGCAGATGAATCTGGAATCCCATTTATCAGTCACGGCCAGTAGCCTATCAACGGAACGAATTCTTTTATATAGTATCTGCGATTTCGTAATTACTCACTTGTTAGTTGGCTGATAATGACGCAGCCTTTCCGCCCTATCCAACGTATCATCACCCGGCGAACCGAACATAAAAAAAAATGTTCACAGTTTGAATTAATGTTGAATAAATTCATTAATCACGTCGCATACATAGATACATACATATATCAACAAACACGCATATACTCGACCCCATGCCGCAACGCAGTGGTGCTTGATTGGGAATTGAACTTAAAGATACTATCCATATCATTGGGGCCCTTCCCTTTTTTTTAATCCCTTTCGGTTTTGTTTGTTTTATTAAATTGAGTGCGTGCTGAAGGAAGTGGCGCCTTGGTGCGTACTCACTAGGAATTCCACTATGTATCTGTACTGTAACGTGTGTGTATCTAAACTGTGGAATTTATGGAACTTGCCAACTAAGATTGGATACACAGGTTGAAGGTAGTATCAGCATGGATATGAATTGGCAAAATTTGTATATCTCGTATACGTACAAATTTGGATGTACGTCTGTAGGAAATTAACTTCAACCACTAGCTGTAAGAAACTTCTGAGAAGGTTTTTCCTTTACGGTGCGATTCAACTCGTATACTCGTCGTGGCCACTCCCTAAAAGTACGCCGTGGCCACTCCCTAAGTGTACGTTGATTTGCGTCCATTGAAAATTAGTAATGGCTAGTATAACTTTACCCTGTATGTCCGAGCCCATGGAGGGCATGAGCTCGGACATACAGGGTAAAGTTGTTGATTGCTCTCAACCTGGCGAGATGCCAGCAACGATCCCTGTTTAAATGCCCGGGTCAAGTTGACATACGGCCTCCTCGCGGCGCCCTCTGGATAGCCTCTTCAACAACCGTTGGGAGGTGAACAAACGTATGCAGCGAAAAAAACCCCGACCAGAATGGCGGTTGTGCGGCGGGCTAACAATCCGCCCACGTAAAAAAACCTAAAGTTATGAATGAGCAAGATGCCTCGGATACACGGACGGATACTCGACGACGACAACGCACGAAAAAGTAACACGATTTGCGAGTATGCTCCTGGAATGTCAGAACCCTGTACACTCCCGGAGCTGCTCATAAACTAGAAGAAATCCTCACGCAGTACAAGGCGGATATTACTGCGGTCCAGGAAATACGCTGGATAGGAAACGGTATGATTAGGAAGAAAAATTGCGACATTTATTACAGCTGTCACAAAAGGTTGCACTTACTGGGATGCAGATTTGTCGTGGGAAAGCGGTTAAGGTCGAAGGTCATCGACTTTAAACCTATAAGCGATCGCCTGGCTGTGATCCGCATCAGAGGCAGATTTTATAACATCAGCCTTATATGTGCACACGCCCCTACCGACGAGGCTGAAGACCCTATCAAGGAGGACTTCTACGACCTCCTGGACAACGCCTACGGAGCTTGTCCGGAGTACGATGTAAAAATCGTGCTCGGGGACTTCAACGCCAAAATCGGAAAGGAAAACACCCTTGGCGGAGTGATCGGAAAGCACAGCCTCCACGATACAACAACAGATAACGGCTTCCGACTCGCTGACTTTGCGACAGCTCGTAATGCGGTGATAAGTAGCACAAGATTCCCTCGCAAGCGAATCCACACAGCAACCTGGCGATCTCCGGACGGTCGAACCGCCAACCAAATCGACCATGTGCTCATTGACGCAAGGCACGCGTCAAACATCCTGGATGTGCGAACATTCAGAGGGGCAAATGTCGACTCTGACCACTTCCTCGTAGCAGCAAGATTCAGAGCTCGACTGTCCAATGTCAGAAAGCTGCACCAGCCCATCAGGAGGAGGTTCGACATTGGGCGCCTGAGCACACCGGAGGTTGCCAGAGTCTACAGGGAGCAGCTGAGCGAAAGACTCTACGGTATGCCTACGTCGAACACAAATGCCAATAATATGTGGCTGCATTGCCGCTCAGCCATTCAGGAAGTAGCCGAAACCACCTTAGGATACCTACCACCCCCGACAAGAAACCCGTGGTATGATGGCGAGTGTGAGCAGAAAAAGGCAGCAACCGACGAGGCGTACCAAAAGGCGCTGCAGAGGAAAACCAGGGCAGCGCGAGAAGAGTACCGAGCCAGAAGAAGGGAGGAGAAGAAACTACTGCGACAAAGGAAAAGAATCTTCGCAGCCTCCCAGCTCAAGGATATCGAGGAGTCTAGGGATAGACATAAAATACGAGCCTTTTACAAGAAAGCCAAAGGCCTTGCAGGAGGCTTCAAAAAGGGCACCCTGGCTCTTCGAAACTGCGAGGGTAATCTTGTCACCGACCCGCAGGGAATAGTGGATGTATTTAAGCAGCACTTCCAGCAGCTGCTTAACGAGCATGACCAAGAGAGAGTGGTAGGGACTGAGGAAATCCCAACTCCAGCCGCTGAAGTAGTCCTCCCACCCAGCATAGAAGAAGTCGGCACAGCTATTCAGAAGCTGAAGAACAACAAGGCCGCAGGCTCAGATGGCTTGCCATCAGAGCTCTTCAAGGCTGGCGGCGATGTTTTGGTAGGGAGCATGCACCAGATCATCTGCAGAATTTGGCATGCCCGACGACTGGAATACCAGCTCTATATGCCCCATCCACAAAAAAGGCGATCCTACCTCTTGCAAGAACTATAGAGGTATATCCCTGCTCAATGTCGCATACAAGATCCTGTCCAGCGTATTGTGTGAACGTCTAAAACCATTTTGCACCGCACTACCAGTGCGGCTTCCGGCCCGGCAAATCAACTATAGACCAAATTTTCACACTTCGACAAATCCTGGAAAAGACCAACGAGTTTCGAATCGATACAAACCATCTTTTCATCGATTTCAAAGCCGCATACGACGCGGCTGATAAGTAAGTAAGTAAGTAAGTAATGGCTAGTATAACGAGGGCGCCGTGGTTCAGGGTTTAGTGTGTTGGGCCCTGACGCACGATGAGCGAGTTCGGATCCCGATAACACCAAAGCCATCGAATGTTTATTTCGCGGCGTCCCTCCTCGGCGGAGTACTGGCAAAACCCCCCGTAATATACTTGCCTTGGAAAAGCTTCTCGACTCAAGCCGTTCGGTGTCGGCATTTAACTGTAGGTCCCTTTCACCTGTGTAAAAAATAGATCGCACACAAACATGGCTCTGGCCCTTCATGGGTTGTAACGCCAATTGTCCGACTTCCATATTAGTCATGTTAATATGAAAGGCGGAAAATTACTATAAACACTTTCTCGTCGCACTAGACTATTTGAATCCATTCGACGTTATTATCTGTCCAGAATGTTGTTTTTAACGAGATTCTTGTTGAGTTTTCTAATTTCCTTCACTGGATTGTATCACATATTACCTAAATGTTCCTATTTGCCAATAGGTGCAAACGTATCGTCGTTTATTTGTACTCGCTACTATATTTGTAACATTCGTGTCCCGATATTCCTCTACTGTCAGGACGGAATGATAGTTAGTTCTGATGATTAGGCTCAGGGAGCTGAGCTTTCGGATCTATAAGGCAAACAGAGGAAAACCGAAAAAAAGTACATACGAGCCAGAGATGACTGCGACACCCACATTCGACGGGTTAAATTCCAATACGACCAAAAATGAAGGCGTACAATCCATCGGTTTCCCTAAGGTAGCAAAAGGTTCTGGTTGTTTGTAGGAAACGTCAAAAACTTAACTACTTTGTCTATACCGACGCTCATCCATAATGACATTCCAGCTGTCACCCCCTTAGACAAAGCAAACCTACTTGCTGCCCATTTCGCAGCCGGTTCTTAGCCAAAGCTTGTACTTTGTCTTCGCCTGTACTAGAGTGCGTCAATTCCACTTCCGCACTCGTACAGTCGCAAGGGTTCTTAAGGACCTCGATACACACAAACCCGCTGGTCCAGATAGTATTGCCCAAATAGGTTTGAAAAGGGTGTACTGGCAAAATCACTGCGTAAGCTTTTTTACTTTTCCTACTCTTCTGCGCTCTTTCCAAGTAGGTGGTGAACAGCATTTGTCCAGCCTTTGCCCAAAAAATGCGAGTCATCTTCAACCTCCATCTACCGACCCATTGCACTAACGTTCCTTCTTTCCAAGGTCATGGAAACGCAGATTAACTGTCAGCTTATGAAATATCTTGAAACTCCTCAATGACTGTCAGTAGGGTTTCCGCAGCAACAGATCCACTGGTGATTTGATGGCATATCTCGCTGAAAAGTGGAATCGCTCGCTTCACCAAGCAGGTGGAACCAAAATATGTAGTTGCACTGGATATTTCGAAAGCAGTTGACACGATTTGGCATGAGGATCGATGACCCTCTTATTCAATGGATTAGAAGCTACCCTTCGAATCGTGCAATTCAGATTCATTTCTAAAATGCTGGTGTTCCTCAGGGCTCGGCCTTGTCTCCTACACTCTTTCTTATTTTTATAAATTATCTCTTGTCTGCCACTTCCAATCCAATCCACTCCTTCGCTATCTACAGTACCCTTAGCTTCTCATATTCGTTCACTACTTTACAATCCTGCACTTTGGCTGTAGATAGTGAGCGGCAGCGTATGCTACGCTCATTAAATACCCATATCGACAGCACCATCCAAGGGGGTAAAAACCTGTCGTTAAAGCGTAAAACTAACCCGCAGCCATTATCCACGACTCGCACTTGCCAGAAGCCGAAAAGCTTTCCAGATTGGGTATATGTTTTGCTCATTATTTTAATCAGGATGAGCACATATTCAGTATCGCCAAGAAATGCCTAAGCTTCTTGTATACATAGACGCAAGGCATATTTCTCACCCTTAGATCTGGCTACATTCTATAAGGCGTTCATTCGCCCTAAATTAAAGTTGAACGCTCATGTCTGGTCCCGTGCTTCCAAGACCTCATTGCACCTACTAGATAGAATACAAAATCGCCCGATAAAACTGACAGGTAACCTCAGCATTGCCAAAACATTAGACTCGCTGAAACCAGGAATCAGGGAGATGGAAAACCTTTGACGGTTTGCATGCATTTTGGCGATATTCAAAATTAAGGATTTCAGGAAATCAGATTTGAGTTTCTGTTCACCATATAACCTTGGGTTAGCTGTCGAACATTGACAAAATGGATATTCAATGCATTGCAATAGGGGAAAGAAAAAAGCGTTATAGAAATCATATGTATTGCCTGCTCACTCCGTGAACATTTGTGAGGTCAAACCGCCGTTTTTGTTGGTGTTACAAAAGCAACAATCAACCCTTGCGTGGTTCCCCGGGCAGACGTACGAAAGCTTGGCATCTCTATGATTATCCGTGGCTGGAACATCACAGGAATGTTTCCTGCCTTTCCTTTTTTTATCGTTACTTCCACACAAAAATTCTTTGATTTAATAGCCAGGCATTCCGCCCCTTCAACATTTCTCCCAATATACCCTGAAGCGTTTTCGGACGTACCGTCAAATATGGGGAATCAATCTTTAACCGAACCATACGAATCTGAAATTGGCTGCGGGTTTCGATCTTCCCCCCTCAGTACAACATGCAAGCATTTAAGATCAATGTTCATCGGTATCTCCTCTATCCCTCTTTCTTTCTACTTCTACCAGTACCGTGTCGCCGACATGAGGTTATTGAACCTCGAGTGTGCGCATTATACATATTAAACAAAAAAAAAAAAAAAAAAAGTTCTGATTTGCTTTGCATGGATCCTGCTCTCCCAAATAACCCGAATTCTATGGTGGAAATGTCTGTCAATGATGCTATGACATAAGAAATAAATAAAAATATTCTCAGTGCCTCTTTGGTGGCTTAAAAAACTTTTCTTACGAAGACTAATGTCGGGGCTTGAGAACAAACACATGTTATAAACAACTGTAAGTTTGGGAACGACTGTGAAAAATGATAACGTTGGTTACGGACAAGTACTGTTCCTTCGTTCAGACGGCAGCACAATATTTTATTTTTTTATATATGGGGCTAGTGCTAACATTAGCAATACGGCACTGCGACCTTTGCAGATCTATTGTGCCTGCTAGCCGATTAGCCGAGGAGCCTCTCCACTTCTATAATAAAGTTGAGAATGCTTCTTGTAGGAGCCAAGGTGATCCCCTCAGGAGTCATAACTTCACTAAGAAGGATACGCTTCCGAAGATGGCAGAGAGGAGCACACTCACATAGTATGTGTTCCGCCGTCTCTTCGTCCTCGAGGCAGAGCCCACACTCAGTTTCGGACGAGAGGCTAATTTTGTTTAAATGATATCTCAAACGGCAGTGTCCTGTTAGGTAGCTGACTAGTCTTCTGATATCCACCTTATTAAGTTTGAGTATGCACTAGAGTGTTTGTTCAGGGGTCGTATAAGTTGTTTAGAATGACCGAGTCCTCGAACGCTTTTCCAAAAGGACCGGTGGTGCAATTTTTCCCACTTGTCCAAGAAGAAATTTATCTTAGTCCCGGACATGCCGCAGAATGGTTCCGGTCCTACATATTTATCACTATCACTTTTCCTGGCAAATTGGTCGGCATTTTCATTGCCCTTGATACCTTTATGTCCTGGCACCCACCAAAGTTTAACATTGTTTCTTTTGGCCAGGTTTTGTAGGGCGTCATGGCATTCCTTGATGGCTTTTGAGTTCGTAATGTACAAGCCCAGCGCTTTAAGCGCTGTTTGGCTATCAGAGAGTATGTTGATGGTTACTCCTCTAGTGCCAGTCTCGAGATTTAGATTGACGCATGTTAGGATGGCATGCAGCTCTGCTTGGAAGATGCTGGGACTTATTCTCAGGGCCTTCGAGATCTTGCGTTTTGGTCCAAAGATGCCAGCGCCAACGCCGAAAGCCATCTTGAAGCCATCCGTGTACCAGCTAAGGCCTTTGACATTTAGCAGGGGATCACTGTTTTCCCATGCTGAGCGATTTGGGATCAGTATCTCAAATCTCTTGTCAAAGGTGAAGGTGTGTGGCAAAGCGTCCAAGCTCGGGAAGATGTTGTAGTATGGATATGTGGCCTACGGGTCTACATGACATATTTGTTCCCGAGCAGAGAATTTTGATTGCACTGCGTAATGCCACCTTTTTTATAAAAAGGTGCAGTGGAGTGAGTCGAATGAGTTGTTCTTAGGCTGCCTTGCGGCGGATTAGCATAGCGCTTGTGATGTCGAGACACACTAGTCTGTGAAGGCGTTGAAGCTTAACAATTGTAGTTTTTTGCTCAACTTTTGTCCACCATACGGTGGACCCGTAGGTGAGGCCATGAGTTTATTTTCCATATTGGAGTTCCAGTCGAGTCTGCGGTCTAGGTCAATGCCTAGATTCTTTACCTCCTCTGAAAATCCTATGTGTGTGCCATTTAGAAAGATTGTACCTTTCTCCTTTTTGTAAGCAGGACAACATACGTGGACTCTTCTCTGAAGGCACAAAAAGTCAATAACATTTTTTAGAACTTCTATCAAAGAACTTCTTATAGCAATTGGTATTTAATTCTCTTCTAAGTTAATCTCAACCGGATGGTCAGCAACACTATCCATTTTCAGTTAATTCCACAAGACTCTTTTGGATATATGGGTGACAGCCTTGATTATATCTCAGCCCACACTCCCGGATAGCTTATCTTTCGTAGTTCTTTCAAGACCTTACCAGGACCATATCTTACTCGCATTTTAACTTCGAAACTTTGACAGTTTACGAAGGGTGTCATTCTCATTTCAATGGTCCCCTAATTACAACTTACTTACTAAGTAAAACCCCCTGTAGTAAAATTGTCATGAAAAGCTTCTCGAAATTCGCCGTTCGGAGCCGGCAATAAAACTGTAGGTTCTTTCACCTATGTGAAAATGAAATCACACACAACATGGGTGATTGAGAGAAGCTCGGCTCAGGTTCTTCATGGACTGTAACGCCAACATACATACATACAACTAAGTAGGTCTATGAGTATTTCGTCATTCGCCAATGTGCGGTACCATTAACAAAAGCTGGCGATCTTCACCAATGCCATCGAATTCGATGCCGATTATATTCGACTTGGAGTTTTGCTCTGCAGATCTAATAATCTTTTGGCCGAGGCGTTTTAAACGTTGAAGTATAGCGAATTTACCTCTGTGGATTTCCTCGACTTTGAATTTGTCTTTATTATGAACAAACTATCAGTAATTCGAATGTTCAGAGCCTTGCTGACAGCACTACACCGGTCTTTCAAGCCGAGAGTCTATTCCTCCGATCCATCATTTAGAAGGGTCTTCTTCTATCTGATTTTTCACTCTGCTTTTGACTGCTCGTTCATATTCCATTCATCCTACGTATTCCGCCCTTCCTAGTTTTCGCACGTTTATGATTCCGTCAGTGCTTGGGGTTCGTTATACAAAGGAGGCAATTAAGTTCACGAAATTTAGTAACAACTCGGGAACTGGCAGCACTGCGACGTTCGTCAACATCTACAACGTCAACGTCAACTTCTACAAAGTTTTCATCAAAGGCTGAATTCGACACCAAGTTTTGCTTGTGTGTTGTGCGTATTTTTCGGAAAAAAACTTACATTACTGTCAAAGTGTTGCGATTAAATTTTTGGTGAACTCTGGTGAAAAACCCATTCAAATTGTCGAGTTGTGTCTCGAAAGGGATCGGAATCGGTAATGGACAATGGTATAGCGATAGTCCTGTTTCACAAATTTGAGTGCTGAATTGGCTTTAAGAATAATGTCACGTAGTAATATGAGCTCTTGGTCACATAGTATGCCAAGGTCGCGGAGGGAATACGACTTGGTAGGCTCCAGGCAGTTTTTCTAACACCAATTGAATAAGGAAGGAACTAGGTCCCAAGAAAATAGTCCTGATGATCTTGGTGTCGTCCGCGTGTATTGAGATATAGAAATATTTAATGATTAACTCAATAGCGTTTGGCTTATATGGCCCTCTTGGGGATCACCGATGGAAACTAAGAAGATAATAGAAAAGGCTGAATACTAACAAACACTGTAGTAGCGGTTTTCAAAGTAAGAAGGTAGGTATCTTCTTCAATAAAATGCTTTCCATGCCAAGAAAAGATAATTTGAAGACAATTGCTCCACATTTTTCTCAATGAACAATTACTAAAGTCTGTTCATAGAGTTGTCACAAACTCGACAAGATTTGTGATTGTAAACATACAGACTTGCGGGAGCTAATTAAGGTAGATCTCGCCCTAACCTGATTGCATATGTTCTTTAGAAACTGCCTTGGACTTTCCTATATCTCGAACGCGTAGACGGAAACCTATGTGGTATTTATACTAAATGCGGCAAAAGGTCTCATGTCAATGCCAAGGAGCTGAGGCATGCCATCTGTTCTTCTAAAGACCTTGGAGAAAATCTTTTACTCTGATATCCGCTGCCGCATCGACAAATGTAGGTTATAAGTAATCCCAACATGCGTACAGCAAGGGTAAGTTGGCCGAGCTGCATTCATTTGTGGTTTTCCCCGATACCGAAGACCGTCAACGGACGGTCATTCGTACTCCTTTTAAAAACCTTTTACGTGAGCCTTGGTGGTAATCCAGTTTCACTAAGAAGAAGAAATTCCACAATTTTGGTTCTGTCGGGTCTCTAAATACTTGGGGCTAATTTTGGACGGGGAACCCAAAATTCTTGAACGGGTTAAGAAGCCACTACCGCTTATTACTGTTGCTGGAAACCGTAAACAAAATGTGGGGTCCGCAACCAAAAAACAGCAGCATCGTATGCCCGATCCACAAGAAAGAAGACCCCTCTGACTGCGCCTACTACAGAGGAATAAGTCTATTTAACATCGCCTATAAAACGCCTGAAGCCTTTGGAAATAAGCTGATAGGTCCTTATCAGTGTGGATTCAGGCCAGGGAAGTCCACCATCGACCAAATGTTCACACAATGGCAGATCCTGGAAAAAACCAATGAATCTCACCACCTATTTGTCGACCTCAAAGCCGCATGACGACAGCGTAATTAGAGGCGAGCCATACAATGCTATCTCGTCCCTGCTAAACTCGTCAAACTATGCAGGATGACTTTGGAAAATTCTCTCTGCTCCATCCGAATCGGTGAACACCTGACAGATAGCATTGATGTCAAAAAATTATTTAGGAAAGGCCATGCGCTGTCGTGTGATTTCTTCAACATCGTATTAGAAATGATTGTGCAAGAATCACTGGCCAACACAAGAGGCACAATTTAGTTCAAATTTATGACATTGACATAATCACTTGTGTGATCGTGGCCGTGGACGGACGTGTTGTGGGGTGTGCACATTTTGTTCTCAAGTCAAGTGAAACTGAAAGTATTTTACCAAAATGTTTTGTCAAGTTTGTAATAAAAAAATTAATCGAAACGAGCCTGCTAGTACAAAATGCAGTGACTGTAATCTGTTTTCTCACTGTTCGTGTGTGAACCTAACTCCCACTGACCTTGAGTTTTTTACTAATTCTAAAGACTCGCTATTTCGGTGTGATAAATGTTCTACTCTCCGTCGTAAGTCCCTTCATCAACCGAATGCCCGGCTATCACCTGTGGTGGCAGTAACAGCAGGAGCTACATTGGCTAACTCCTCTAGTAAAAATAAAAAATTGGTTACCCAGAATTCAACAACAGCTACAGAAGCAGTAATGTCTATTGATCGTGATCATGGGCAAAATCGACACCAAGAAACGAGTCAGCCGACGAATGTTGAAGAGCAGTACGAATCAGATGCTGTGACAGTAAACCACCAAAGTAAAAAATGCTCAATCACCCTGGATCTACTATATGAGGAAATCTTGTCCTTAAAAAAAATGAACTGCAACTTCCTTAGTACACTTCAACAACTGCAAGATGAAAACAATTTACTCAAAAGAAAAATAAATACTCTTGAAAGCAAATTAAATTGGAGAGAACAAAGACATTTGGAGAACGTAATAGAAATTACGGGGGTGCCTGCAGTCAACAACAACAATGCAGCCGAGTGTGTGCAAAAAGTATTACAAAGCGGTTTGAATGTTACTGTACCTGCAGACGATATTCATAAATGCTTTGTCAAGCGCGTTTGGCATCACAATCATTCTAACGCTCAACTAAGCCAAAGCTCGAGTAACAACAAAAAGTATACCGATGTTCTTTGCGTTCACCTTGCCTCTCAACAAGTCAAACAAACTATTATGAAAAGTAAGAGGAAAGTTGGAAAAAAATTAAACTCGTCCCTATTTGCATCAGAAGGCACACATCCTATTTATATAAATGATTGTTTTACTAGCTATACGCGCGCTCTTTATATCGAAGCTAAAAAACTAAAAATGGAAAAAAATTCTTATGATGATACTAACACTCTCCTTATTGTTCATCAAAATATCCGTAGCCTTCGACAAAACTTTGATTTGCTGGTTTGCAATCTTGAAGCTCTTCCCTATCTGCCTGATGTAATCTTCGTTTCGGAAATTTGGATCTATAAATATGAATGTGATAGTTTTTCCATTACGGGATATTACTTTCATTCAAATACAAATGAAACGTATTCTGCAGGTGGAGTAGCCGTTTTTGTGCGTGAGTCATTAGATTATAAAGTAGTGTGTCACTGTCTGTTGTCCGCTGACGTCATACAGCTATCTTGTAGTATTTATAATAAGATCTACAACTTCGTTTGTGTTTATAGATTGCATTCGCATTCCTTAGAATACTTTTTAGGTGAATTCTCGTCTTTATTGAGTATAGTTAAATCTGCTTATCTTGTGCTATTTGGCGATTTTAATGTTGACATTTTAGCATCGAACACTATTTCTGATTCTTATCTTGCTTTGATTGCAGAGCATGGATTGACTTCCTTTATCAATCAACCTACTAGGACGGTAACGCAATCTTTGCCTTAAACACGTTTTTGGTCGGTTTAAAAGCTTATACTTAAATCAGTGCTACGGTGTCAATCTTGATCTACACATAACTGATCACTGCATGACTGGAATATTATTTAAAACTCTGAAAATCTTGAAGCCCAAACAAACTATATCTCCACCAATATCCCTTATAAAGATTAACTTTGGTATGTTGAACAATGCCCTACGTTTCGAAAATTGGGACACTGTCCTTGCTGAAAATAATGCTTCATATGCTTATGATTTATTCTTAGATACACTACAATCTTATATAACAACCTACAGCTATAACTAGTGAATTAAGAGATCTGACACGAAATTGAAACCATGGATCAACCAATCTATTCTTAAAAGAATAAAAATAAAAAATAAGTTGAGTAAAAAATGTCATAAACATCCATCTAACTCAACCCTGAAAGTTCGTTATAAAAATCTGTGTAAAAAAGTAAACTATCAAATTCGGTTATGTCGTGATAAATATTATCACTCACTGATAAATAAATCCCTAGGTAACCCTAAAAAGGAATGGAAAGCTATAAACAGTATAATTAACTCGAGAGCCTCCAAAATTCCTAGCCCTATTGTACTTAATAGCAATGGTGTCGAGTTTGATGACCCGATAACAGTTGCTAATTTGTTCAATAATTTTTTTGGTTCGGTCGGTCAATTATCTAACTCGAGTGATTTTTGCGGTCGTTGTTACAGTGATGCTGAACTTTTGGGAAATTCTTATCAAGGTAGTTTCTTTTTTGATACTATAACTGCTTCTGAGGTTAACTGTTTGATCAACTCTCTTAGCAATTCGCACTCTTGTGGGGATGATTGTATTTCAAATTATATCTTAAAAATGATTGCCCTTAATATATCTGATATTCTAACTCATTTGTTTAACTTAAGTATTTGTACTGGTGTTTTCCCCACAAAGTTAAAATGTGCTAATGTGATTCCCATTTTTGAAAAAGGTGATAAAAAAGAGGCTAACAACTACAGACCTATTTCTCTGCTGTCTTCGATATCAAAAATATTTGAAAAAGCTGTTAAAAATAGAATGCTGCGTTATCTGGACAGAAATAAATTTTTCAGTGCAGCACAGTACGGATTCAGAGAAGGGCTTTCTACTGAAGATGCACTCCTAGATTTCTGTTCCTTAGTTAACAAGGGCCTAGATGAAAAAAAGTATTGTGCTGGTCTGTTTTGTGGACATAAGCAAAGCCTTTGATACCGTAGATCATTCCATTCTCTTATTAAAACTTCAATCTGCTGGATTTCGTGGTTTTATGTATAAGTGGTTTAAGTCGTACCTTCAGAATAGAACCCAGAAAGTTAAAATCGTGGACAAAATCAGTGATACCAGGGTTTCCAACATTGGTGTTCCCCAAGGGTCGGTCCTTGGTCCCATTTTGTTCCTCATTTACATAAATTCTTTGCTCAACCTTCAATTCTCAGCAAAAGTAATTGCCTTTGCAGATGATCTTGGCTTAGCCTATAACTCACCTAGTGCTTTGGATCTCGTGGCTGACTTGAACCACGACGTCCACTTACTGCGTGTCTGGTTTGCCAAACATAAACTTTCAATCAGCAATAAGACTAAAGTAATGTACTTCAGTTTAAGAACGAGAGATGGCCCAGATTTGAATGTTGTTTTTCATGCTCAAAATTGTCTAAAATATAAAATGTCTACTTGTTTGTGTAATGCTGACGTCAATGAATCAGCGGCTCAAGAAAGTAATTGCAGTCTAGACTGTTTTGAAATTGAAGAAGTCAGTAATTTTAAATACCTTGGTGTATGGTTTGATCAAAGTATGAGTTGGTCAAATCATATTTCAACTTTGAAGCAATATCTTAGATCTTCAATCCGTAGTCTTTACCATCTCAGAAAATTTTGCAATAACTCCACTTTAAAAACAGCTTACTATGGTATATTCCATTCCAAACTACAGTATGGCTTATGCTGCTGGGGTGGGGGCCTATCAAACGAAAATCAATCCGCTGGTCGTTCTGCAGAAATGTGCTATCAGGAAGATATGTGGCGTTAACCGATTAACCCCTTCAATGGGCCTGTTTAGATCATCAAACATTTTACCTGTCAGACATTTATACTATTTTAAGACATCTAAAATATTTTTTATGAGAGGTGGTTATTTACAAAGTCCAATTTTTGATGTTCGAACAACGCGAAGCAACCTTGAATATTATGTATCTGTTCCCCCTTTCCGTACCACTCATCTAAGAAACTTCTACTCCATCGTATCTTGTAAACTTTTTAATACGTTTCCGGCATATATTCGTTGTACTCGTACCTTACCATCTTTTTTGCAAAAAGTTAAAGCATGGCTTCTTGAATTTGATCATAGCCAAATCGAGGGTTTGTTGGTCTACACTAATTAATTTATAACTTGTACTATTATTTCCTAAATTGTTTTCCTTTTACCCACCATTTTTGCGTGTACTTATGTTAATTTTCTATAAGATCTTGTTCACCCCACATTCTACAGTTCCTAATATTAATATACATATGTATGTAAAAGTGTCATTTAAAACTATTATTATTACTTAATACAAAATGTCACTATAACTATTCATTTTGTAATATTCTTTAAGTCTGCTTTTGTCAATATTTATTACTTATTTATTGTTAAATTATTACGAGATGAATAAAGAAAACAAAAAAAAAAAAAAAAAAAACAAAAATCAGAGGAACACAACGAGAGGAACAATGAGGCGTTTAGAAGTACTGAGGCGGAGGCGACAATAAATGGTTTGGCGGTAACTGAGGCAAAACTAAATATATGCTGTCATCAAAAGAGGACCGCTGGATGCCAGTGAATTCGGATCCCAATAACACCAATACGGCGAGGTACTGGCAAGACCCCTCCCAGTATGCTTGCCATCAAAAAGCTTCTCGACTCAAGCCGTTCGGACTGTTGGTCCCTTTCAACTGTGTGAAAAATAAATCACATACAAAGTGGGTAGCGCCATCAAAGAAGAGGGAAGCCACCATTTAAGAATGGTCTGTAACTCTCCTTTTCTTCAAGAAGTTCACTATAAAAATTACTTTAAGCTTCTGAGTACTATGGGATATATCCTCCCCCAGAATATCTCCTCTGAAGATCTCAAGAAACTCTTTCCCTCCAGGGTGGATTAGGCAGAAGATAGACTGTAAACCAATGAATCCAGTTTGCATCTTCACGGATATGGCCAAAATGGAGACAGAGATCGAATGGGGCAATCTCAGACTATGTTCCTAGACTATTCGAATACACTATTTAACAGCGTTATTAAATAGGCTATGGTTTGGCTAATAGTTAATGTAGTATCCTCAAAGAGTATTATCATATATCCGGATAGTAAGACTGTGAATACGAACCTTACATCGGTTACTACAACCCAAAAACTCTCCTAAACTGCCTTATATTTCTCAATGAAACTTACTGGGCTCAACTAAAATTCGCCATCAAGTGGGTGACTGAGGGTGTCACCAGTCAGACTAGGTAAATCTGGACGTCACACAACCTCAAATACACAAAGGACATGCTCTTGATAAACAGGAACGTTATAAGTTCTACTATAGAAGTCATCACAGACCATGCAATTCCGATAGGCATGCCGCCAGGTTCGAAGGGACTGTCATCCATCGCCGTTGCTCATGTCCCTCCCTTTCGTTTCGCAGTAGAATTAATCTGGGCGCACCCTTCTTTGCCAAGTAACTGATACAAGAGTTTGCATTGTCATACCTCCTTCAGTCGAAATCGGAATCAATAAATGTGCACTACAAGGTAAATAATCAAACAACCACTTGACCAAAACACTACCGACTTATTAGAAACTTGTCGAACAACAAACTCTTATCTTCAGCTTCCTTAATTGCAACCGCCAGTGCTGCATATAAAAGCCCTTCCATTGCACCATTCCTCATCAAGTTCGAAGTAATCTTTAAAACGTTAGTTCATCATGAAGTATTTGTCGAAAGTCCTGTGTGTTTTTCTGATTTCTGCCATTGCAGTCGCGTCAGCGGTGTTAGTATGTCCTACTGAAAGCGACGAAGATTCATTAGTGGTCCTATTCCCATCTCCGACTAGCTGCAGTCAATTCTACATTTGTAGCTTTGGAAAGCCGATGTTATTCGACTGCCCACTGGGACTACATTACAACACGAAGCAGAATGTGTGCGATTTCCCTCAATCAGCCCGTTGTGACCTTAGGAATCGTGAATTGGTCGAGGGTGTTTAATTCTCTTATAAATCCGGTTCTACTTTATATCTAAGAACAATAAATGTGCCTAAAATAAAGTGAAACTATGCATGCTTACATAGTCTATGGCTAACTTAATTTAGGTTACTCTTATGGAACTAATGATTGATGTTGTTTGTAAATTTGGAAACAACGTTTCTTCGTGTGGGGAGGGAGGTAGCGAGCAAACAGAGCAAAGAAGTTGATCGCGTTTAACATGGCAAACGCCAGCTTCGATCTCTGTCCCTGTTCAATCCAAGCTGACACACAGCCTCCGCGTGGCCCCCCTGGATAGCTACCCTGGCACTCGCCAGGTAGTGAACCAATGTGAGCAGCGACCCAACCCTTGTTCCTGGGGAAAGAGGAACCTGGCCCTCCAGGTTGGGGGTTGTGCTTAGGGGTAACACCCCTATCACGTAAAAACCCACTTGTTCCGAAACGACAACAAGCCTCGGATACGGACGGATACAAAGCTGACGACCCCTGCAAACGACTAACGGACTTGAGAGTCTGCACCTGGAATGTAAGCTCCCTTGACAGACCGGGTGCAGGCGATCAATTGGAGCAAACCCTCAACTGCTGTATAGCAGATATAACCGCACTCCAAGAAGTGCGATGGGATGGACCAGGCAAAAAACGGATGAAAAACTGCGACATCTACTACGGGAACTGCTACAAGGAGAACAAACAGCGCCTATTCGGGTGCGGATTCGTTATTAGAGGAAGACTCCGACAAAAAGTCTTAAGCTTCCGAGATGTAAGCGAACGCCTCATAACAATCCGCATCAAAGCTTAATTTGGAAACATTAGCTTAATATGCGCTCAGGCCCCAACGGAAGAAAAGGACGATCGACTCAAAGAAGAATTCTACGATCTCCTAGACAGAACATATGCCCAATGTCCCAGCTACGACACAAAAATAGTCCTAGGAGATTTTAATGCAAAACTGGGCAAGGAGGACATATTTGGGTCGATCATAGGAAAGCATAGCCTCCATAACACCACATCCGAAAACGGATTAAGGCTAATCGATTTCCTAGCGGGGCGTAACCTCCTTGTAGCAAGCACGCGATTCCCCCATCTCAACATCCACAAGGGTACCTGGCGGTCTTGTGATCAATCGACCACCAACCAGATTGATCATATTGCGATCGACGCCAGACACTCCTCCTGTATTCTCGACGTACGAACCTTCCGAGGGGCCAACATCGACTCGGACCACTACCTTGTTGTAGCCAAGGTACGAATGAGGATATCAAGAATGCTTAGGAGTCGAGTAGGACAACGTAAGTTTGACGTTGGAAAGCTACAATCGCAAGAGACTGCCAGAATCTTTGCCGATCGTGTCTCCTCAAAGCTCTCTCAAAATCCGCCCAGAGCAGCACAAACAATAGAGCAGTAATGGGCTCATTGCCAGAGCGCCGTCAGAGATGTTGCCTCAGAGGTGCTGGATTTCAAACAGCCACCACCTAGAAACCCCTGGTTCGATGAACAATGCGAACAAGCCCATGCAGCAAAACAAGAGGCATATAAGGCCGTGCTGCAACGACGGACGAGAGCTGCTCGCGAAATCTATGAGCAGAAGAGAAGAGAGGAACACACGCTTTTCAGAAGAAAGAAGAGAGAGCACGGAAAGCGTGAGATCGAGGAGATGGAGAGATGCTTCCGCAGGAATGACGCCCGTAAATTTTACAACAAGGTAAAACGAACATGCCATGGCTACAAAGCCAGAGTGGCGGCCTGCAGGGATGAAAATGGAGAGCTGGTAGTAGAGTCGCAGTCGATGCTGAGGATTTGGAAAGACCACTTCTGCAGACTGTATAACGGCGATGATAGACAAGATACCGCTGTCAGACAGAACGAGCCATTCTTAATGGACCACGAAGTAACAGAATTCAGTCCACCCGACCTAGACGAAGTCAAAATAGCTATATCAAGACTTAAGTCTAATAAAGCCGCTGGCGCAGACGGCTTGTCTGCTGAGCTTTTTAAGGCGGCTGGAGATGAGCTGGTAAGGTGCATGCACCATCTCATCTGCAAGGTATGATCGGAGGAAAACATGCCCGACGAATGGAATCTCAGCATCGTTTGCCCGGTCCATAAGAAAGGAGACCCCTATAACTGCGCCAACTATAGGGGAATAAGTCTCCTTGACATCACATATAAGATCTTCTCTGCGGTATTGTGTGAACGCCTGAAACCGTTTGTGGATAACCTGATCGGCTCTTATCAGTGTGGTTTCAGGCCAGGTAAATCCACAATAGACCAAATATTTACGCTACGGCAGATCTTGGAGAAGACCCAGGAATACCAAATCGACACTCACCACCTCTTCGTCGATTTCAAGGCCGCGTATGACAGCGTATATAGAGACGAGCTGTACAAAGCCATGTCTAGTTTTAACATCCCCGTCAAACTCGTCCGACTGTGCAGGATGACAATGGAGAATTCTCGCTGCTCCATTAAGGTCGGTAATGAGCAAACCGAGACCTTTGATGTTAAAAAAGTATTTAGGCAGGGCGACGCGCTGTCGTGCAACTTTTTCAACATCGTGCTTGAAAAGATTGTGCAAGAGTCACTGGCCAACACAAGAGGTACGATCTATTTCAATTCTACGCAATTGCTTGCGTACGCCGATGATATTGACGTAATTGGACGAAAACAGCAAGACGTCAATGAGGCTTTCGCGAGCATTGAGGTAGAAGCGGCTAAGATGGGTCTCAAGGTTAATGAGGGTAAAACCAATTATCTGCTCTCATCTAAAAGAGACGGACAACACCGACGTATTGGCCAGAACGTCACCATGGGCGGATATAACTTTGAAGTGGTCAAGGAATTCGTCTACCTTGGCTCACTGATTACCAGCGACAACAACACCAGCGCTGAGATAAAACGCAGAATCACTCTTGCCAACCGCTGTTTCTTTGGGCTCAAGAGGCAATTGAGAAGTAGAGCCCTCTCTCGGAAAACCAAGGTGACACTATATAAGACCTTGATCATCCCAGTCCTCCTTTACGGCGCAGAGGCTTGGACCTTAACAAAAGCGGATGAAGATGCCCTTGGTCGTTTCGAGAGGAAAATTCTGCGCACTATCTATGGTCCCGTTTGTTCAAACGGTGTATGGAGGAGAAGATATAACGAAGAACTGTACGGGTTGTACAGCGACATCGGCCTGGTACGACGTCTACGGATACAGCGTCTAAGGTGGCTAGGCCATGTAGAGCGCATGGAAGATACAGCTCCGACCCGAAAAGTCTTCGAATCCATTTCGGAAGGAGGGCGCGGCAGAGGACGTCCGCCTCAGCGGTGGCGCACGCAGGTGGAAGGGGACCTCAACCAACTGGGCGTGCGGCACTGGAAACAGCTGGCCGAAGACCGTGCCGGCTGGAGACGCTTGTTGGTTGAGGCCCAGGTTCACCACGGACTGTAGCGCCACCTAAGTAAGTAAGTAAGTAAGTAAGATATAGAGATCCCAAACCATCAGAGTGCTCGCACTCAACCAACCAACTCATCCTTTAATTTTTGTTGAGTGACCAGTACAAATATTGCTTAAGCAAATCACGATCAACAAAAACGAAAAGGATCGAAACGAAGGAAGAACAAAGTAACTGCTTTCGGATCGTTTGTTTTATCACCATGAATTACGACAAGCCTAGGACCAAACTAATTTTAAATTTTGAGTGCCCATTCCACTTGTCCCACTTCCTAAAGTGTTTGATGACAGGCGAACATGACTTTCAGCATTACCCAGCCGTCGGTTCCAATAAACGTTAAATTTAATTCAGACGCCTCTCTATCCCAGTTTGAAGAACTCCACCGTCGTCTATCGTTCAATTCCTCAACCTCAACCTCTGCACACACTTAACACTAATTATTCATCGGCTTCCCATTTAAATAAGCAATACAGAATCCACTTTAAAGTACAAAGAATTTCAATTGTCGTTCACTCTTCCAACCGTCAGTCTTTCCCGCCACTGAACACGCACGTCAAAAGCAATCATTCTCGAAGCGCCACACGCCCATATGCATGCCGCCTGTCGACGACGATTTAACACAATTATGTTGAATCCATCCCTGCGTTAATTATTCCAAGCGCTTCCTCCGACTCATTTTCTGACACGAAATTGGAAACTACCACCAACCCTATTGGTCCTTGTTCCATACGTTACGTATGCGCCAAACGAATATTTTATTCGTATCTATCGACTAAATAAAGAAAAATCACTACCAAGTTGCCAAGAATGTTAGAGTTCCATGACGAGTGGTCGCGCCAAAAATAAAAACACACAAGTAGCCCAGCACACCCACTCAATGATAAGCTCCTCTAGGTCTGTCACTGAAATGGAATGAAGAGCACCCAAGTGGCAATGCATCCGTTTCCAGAGTGTGTCCTATGTACTGCACTGTAGGTCATGAGTTACAGGTTTACATAAGTGCAGTGCCACGGTTGAAATTTGAAACGCATGCAGTTTAGATAGAGAGAGATACTCAGACGGGTGGGATCACATGAATGACTTTGTCCAAAGTCAAGGTTAATGTCATCATGCCACGGTCGCCACGTCGCCTCTCAGGGGCAAAACCGAGTGAAACAGACCGAATGCTTAAACGATAAAGCGATAAGGCACACCCCAGAGGATGAAGGGGAATGACATCCACTACAAATGAAGAACACTTTAGATGGCGTCTTGTCACAAAGGTGGTTATTAAAATATATGAGATGAGCGAACTGTTGGCGTAGACTTCATAATTAGAAATGAAAGGGCATGCAAGGATACAAGGAAGTGGACGACAATTTTTTTTTAGTTTTTTTTTCGTTGGGAGTAACGTTGCACCTCGGTCGTTTTGGGACGACACTTAGTTGCGGTTCCTGGTGAAACGCGAGGAGCTTGGTTCGTTTCCGCTTAAGACTTTGACACCTTTTTAGGTTTGGGAAAAAGTTCACCACTGGTAGGGAGTTGCATTGTTAATGGATTTCTTCCGGGAAAGTTGAAAGTAAATTTATGGAACTGCGAGGAAAGTTAAGCGCTGTGTGCTGTGAATATTGCCAGCACTCTCGAGAAAGCCAATGAATATGCAATGAGATGTGAATTAGTTGCATGGTAGAGAAGCAAGCAGTACGTTTTTGTTTTACACGGAAAGGATACTGGACGAAGGATAAAAGTAGCAAGTGAAACGCATAATCTATTTGGAATCAAGTGGATGAATATTGCAGCAGTTTCGAGAGAAAAGCCATCATTCTATGGTTGCGCTTTAAAGTATAACCTCTACTTGCCGCATAGCCTCTTTACAGCTACCTCTAATGGGATTGGCTATGTGGCAGAGCCGTACCGCTAATTCCCACATCGTGGCCCAGCTACTCGAGCCCTTAATCCATGAATATCTAGCTGGGCTAGCTCCATATCATCCATTCTCACTTTAATGTTCCTTTATTATTTCGTTTAGGAAGAATCGAATTATCGAATATAGGCTCGAAATTCGTGAGCTAGGTCTGCTAACCACGGCGCGCGTTCAATATCCTCCTAATACATTCGGATATAAATCGGAAACCGCTTAACCTGATAATAACTTTTTAAATGGCTCAAAAAAGAAATCAGATTCGCCAAGAAGGACTCTTGGAGAAGCGTCTGTGGCTCTATTGAATCATGTACGGATGCAGCTCGTCTGAGGAAGGTCCTTGTAAAGGCTCCCACACAGATGTCCTCTATGAAGAGATCTGATGGTAGCTGGACAGACTCAAACGAGAGCGTGCTTGATTCTCTACTGAAATGCAATTTCCCTGGCTGCGAGGATGCAGGAATCTTCAATTCGGCGGGCACGCGGGCAAGGGAATGTATTGAACATGAGACGATAAGATTGGTACGGAGAAAAAGATCCTGTGGGCAATCAAGTCTTTTGACTCCTACAGGGCGCTGGGAATGGATGGGATCTTTCCGATCATGTTACAGGAGCCATGTGAAGTCATTCTTCCATGGCTGAAGCGCATCTACTCCTGGTGCCTCAGGATGGGTTATGTTCATCAAGCGTGGAGGAAAGTTATGGTGGTTTTCATACCCAAGTCGGGTAAAGTCAACCATACTACTGCAAAGGACTTTAGGCCTATCAGTCTATCGTCCTGGGGACGGTAATCTGTCACAATCACACAACGCGTACATAAGGGGAAAATCGGTAGATACTGCTCTGCATAGGGTAGTCTATACGATAGAAAAATGGTTCAATATCAAGGAATTTACTCTAGGCGCCTTCCTAGACATTAAGGGTGCCTTTAATAACGTTAGTACCGAGGCAATAGTGTCCAGCCTTCATATTGCCCAAATAAACCCGGGTGTATGCAGTTGGATTGGGCAAATGCTGGGTACTCGTATAGTAAATTCGGCGACGGGGAGAGCATACGGAAGGGTGAGAGTAAGTAAAGGTACACCACAAGGTGGCGTTCTGTCACCCCTCCTATGGCTCCTTATGGTCGACGGAACGGTTAAGATTCTGAAGACAGAGGGTTTTAATGTCACGGCCTACGCCGATGAGGCCTGGGAGTAAATCCGGCGAAAACAGAGGCAGTACTCTTTACAAGGAAAAGATCTGTATCAAGATACACCTACCTCCGTACGAATGGTATAGATCTGATCCCTGAAAAATCTGCCAAATATCTTGGCATAATCCTGGACTCCGAACCTAGTTGGAGAGAAAATATTGAGGAAAGAATCAATAAGGCCTACGTGGCACTATATTCATGCAAGGTAGCCATTGGAAAGACATGTGGCCTTAAACCGAGGTTAGTCTATGGCTCGGTTGTCTGGTGGAAGGGGCTTGAGAAAAAGTGTCATTTTCAGAGTGTGTCAAAGGTCCAAAGGGCAGGCTGTCTGGCGGTGACGGGATCTATGAAGTCCACACCAACGGCGGCTCTTGAAGTCGTGCTGAACCTCCCACCCCTGGACATACATATACTGCGAGAGCGCCGCAACCAGAACTGCGCTAAAACTACAGGAATCCGGTCTCTGGAAAAGGAGTCCTCACGGACATGCATCAGTCTTGGATCGATGGGCCGTCTCGAGATTCAGAACCGTAACGGACTATGTCACCCGACTTCCTTCCTGGGAGAGAAGATTCTCTATTTGAATTCCCTCCAGGGAGGAATGGACCGGTCGAATCCAAAATGGATGTTGGCACAGGTGCCGGAATCTACTTTGGGTCTCGGGATATGCATCGCTCCTACAGGCTCGATGATGGATGCAGTGTCTTCCAAGCTGAGGTCTTCGCTATCAAGCAGGCGGCGGACCTGATCAGCAAAGAGAATATCTCAGGAAAAAGGATCAGCATCTATGTTGACAGCCAGGCAGCCATTAAGGCTCTGCAGGTAGCATGGATAAGATAGAAACTCGTCAAACTCTGCAAGAAGAAGTTAGAAGAGATAACCAATGTAAATGAGGTGACCCTTTGCTGGGTACCTGGTCATATGAATATCTCCGGAAACGAGAGGGCGGACGAGCTGGCTAGGGTGGGATCAAGTGCTAACATTGCGCAGATCTCAGCTGTGGCCAAAGCTCCACTCAGTGCACTCTACAGGGAGATAGAGACGGAGCTATTAGTCAAAGCCAATAAGCGATGGTGTCGCTTAGATACATGCGCCACGGCGAGATCGACTTGGCCCGTCTGTGATAAGAAAAGAACGGAAAATCTGTTGAAGTTCAATCGTGGGAATATTCGACTGGCAGTCGGTGCCTTCACCGTGCACTGCATGCTATCCTACCATGCAGCTCGACTAGGCCAGCTCTACAATGACCTCTGCGCGCACGAGAAGCGCGCGATTGAGGATTTGGAGAGGTGTTACTGCAGGCATGACGTTCGAAAGTTTTACCAACTGACAAAGCGAACAAGCCAAGGTTATAAAGACAGAACGGAAGGCTGCAGGGATGAGAACGGACACCTAGTAGTAGAACCGCAGTCGATGCTGAGAATATGGAAAAATCACTTCTGCAGACTGTATAACGGCGATGTTAGTCAATATAGCGCTGTCAGGCAGAATGATCCATTTTTAATCGAGGAAGGCCGCAGAGAATTCCATCACCTCACCTCGACGAAGTTAAGATTGCCATATCGAAGCTCAAGTCGAATAAAGGTGCTGGTGCAGACGGACTGTCTGCTGAGCTCTTCAAGGCAGCTGGGGATGACCTGGTTGGGAGCATGCACCAGTGCATCTGTATGATATGGTCAGAGGAAGGCATGCCCGAGGAATGGAGTCTCAGCATCGTATGCCCGATCCACAAGAACATCGCCTACAAAATCTTCTCTGCCGTTTGTGTGAACGCATGAAGCCTTTTGTAAATAAGCTGTTAGGTCCTTACCAGTGCGGATTCAGGCCGGGAAAGTCTACCATCGACCAAATCTTCACACTAGGGCAGATCCTTGAAAAAACCAATGAATTCCGAGTCGACATTCACCACCTATTTGTCGACTTCAAAGCCGCATACGACAGCGTAATTAGAGATGAGCTATACAACGCTATATCTACCTTCAACGTACCTGATAAACTGATCAGACTATGCAGGATGACTTTGGAGAATGCTCGCTGCTCCCTCCGAATCGGTGAACACCTTACCGGTAGTTTTGATTTCAAAAAGGGTTAAGGCAGGGCGATGCGCTGTCGTGTGATAGGACTGTGCAAAAATCACTGGCCAATACAAGAGGCACAATCTTTTTCAAATCCTCGCAACTCCTTGCATACGCCGACGATATTGACCTAATAGGTAGATCACAGCGAGATGTCAATGAGGCGTTTTGCGAGTATAGGGATGGAGGCGGCGAAAATTGGTTTGGCGGTAAACGAGGGCAAAACTAAATATATGTAGTCACCAAAAAGGACGCTTACCACCGACGTCTTGGCCAGGACGTTTGTATTGGCAGATATAAGTTCGAGGCAGTTAGGGACTTCGTCTGTCTTGGCTCCGCAGTGACCTGAAACAACGACATCAGTTCCGAAATCAAACGCAGAATCACTCTTGCCAATCGCTGTTTCTTTGGGCCCAAGCTGTGCGGTTTTGGATCAATATCTCAAATCTATTGCCATAAGTAAAGGTGTGTGGTAATGCGTCCAAGACCGTGGTATTCATATCCAGATCAGGAAAGTGTTGCATGATGGACATAAGATCCATAGGTCTACATGGCAGGTCTATACCCGAGCGAAGAATTCTGATTGCACTACGTAATGCAGGTTGCCAATTTCGGAGACTTATATTCCCTAGTTTTTTATTTAAATACAAAAATGATACATAACGCACCCCTCCCCCCCCCCCCCCCCCCATCCCGCCGTCCTTGTAACGCATCGCAACGTTCTACAAACCCACCCCCCTCCCCACAAATTACGTTACGCTATACTTGAATGCTCCCTTGATGCCACTAAACAACTTTTGCGCAGCTCGTAAAGTCATAAAAATTTAAGACCCAAACCTACAGGAATCACAGAACTTTACATATTCGCAATACCTAGAACCCTAGCGGAAATGTTTTTAAATATTTATCGAATCAAAGCTGCTGTCAAACTATTAACAAGGTAAGTAACCACCAATTTGTCAAATTTGCATAAGGCTTTCAAATCTCTTTGGCGAAGTGTCATTCTTACCCCCGTAAATACCTGATGCCACACCTCTGTCTATCACAATACTGCAATCGCTAACTTTTCCACTAAACTTAAACACGATAACCTTAATCCCATTACCACATCCAGAAACTTTTCTCACATCTCTTCAGGAACCCTTAGAGGTCCATAATCTAGGTACTTATGACATTCACACACATGATAGCGCCAAGTTACAAGGTTGTGTCTTTAAGTATTTTTAAGTAAGAAAGTGGTAAATGAAAAGGATGAAGGAAGTTGTTTTAAAATACTCTAGGGAAGAATATTCCTTAAGGTGATTTCGATATTAGGCACCTTGCATCGATTTGCAGGTCCCCTAGTGTCTTAATCGAATTTTGGTTAATACAAAAAGAAATGACTACCTCCACCCGATTGCCACCCTTCGAATGACTTTGATCTGTTCCCAAGCTTTGATAAAAACCTGTTAAGAGCCCCCACCTTATTACACTTAATTTGGCGACGTCTCTCTTTCATCTGACGGGTATTGGCGCAACCAGCCTTGATCGCATTATCGTTGGCACGCGGATGTGATTGAATCTAAAAATCCAAATCAGATTTTCGTCATTAGGGAAAATCCCATTTTAGCATCGACCGTAGTACATGCCTAATCGAATATTGAATCAATCGATGCTGTGTCCAAGTACGGCGCGCGGTAATTCGAACATACACCGCATTCCGAACTGTTGGGTAAATATTTGCTCGGAAAGTGGCAAAACGTTTTGATGTTCTTGTTGTGTTTGCACATTTCTGCTTTTGTATCTATTTTCTTTTTTTGAATCAACACTTACATATTTAGCCGTACCCGGAAAGTCGACAGCCGGCCCATGCAATTACGAGACCATAACTCAATAAAATTGTGACGGGCTATATATCGTAAAATATGACGGCAACTGAAGTGCTTATTTGCTCTCACTTCAGTTGAGGGGAACTGTTGTGATACTGATTGTGCAACAGGTGGGTGAGTGTTTAGCGAGAATTCATCTGAACAGACTGTGTATAGTACTATAGTCCGTTTGGAAAGTATACAAATGTCTATCCCGTTGCGTGACTTAATTTGGTAACAATCCAAGAAAGTGAGCTGGAGGAACAGCGATGTGAACATGTTTGATGTGAGACGAAGACGGAAGTGAATTATGCCGGAACATTGGGCGTACGCGTGGGGGAATCAAGTCGATAAACTTTGCACTGATATGAGGACTTGTAATAAGTATCTTGAAGAGTGTCGGGCTGATAAGGATAGCTCGCCGCCACTAAATGATTCGTACTCATAAGTCTGTCTGCCACACATGGTACGACGCAGATAAAATCGAATTTAATTTTGCGATTGCGTTTCCTAATGATAGAAAATGCTTTACATGCTTTTGGTGTTAAAAAAGCATTCCAAGACAGCAAGGATACCATAAATCGAACTGAATTTACACCATCGGGGATTGAGATGATGGAAGCAACAAATAGCCGTTTTCGATGGCAGTCTATTCATTTTCCTCATTCTCCTTACCACTTCTTAGTTTCCAAAATATTCACGTAACTGACTGTATGTTGGCGTACAATCAATGAAGGACAAAAGCTCAGCTTCTCTCAATCACCCATGTTGTGTGGAATTTTATTTACCCATAGGTGAAAGCATCTAACAAAGGCTTCGTAGAAGTAGCATCTACCGACGGGTGCTGGTCCTCTTCTGCAGTCGAACACCTTGCAGCTCTGTTAGTTAGGTTCTACTTCCACCTCCTCGTGATAACATCTGGGTATTTCATTACCATGGAAATCACAAACGGTAGAGGACGATTGGCGAGCATCCTGCGCCACAAAACAGGATTAATGTCCGTTGGTCTATGGTCCAGCAAACCGTAACCAGAAGCCCCACAATTGCTCAGAAGCAACCACAAGCCTCAGATAAAACGGACCGGATTAAGGTTGACGACCCTTGCAAAAAACGAAAAAAGGACAATGATCTTCAGCTCTGTACATGGAATGTTAGGTCCCTAAACAGGCCACATGCAGCCAAACAACTCGCGGACGCACTAGACCGCTATAAAGCGGACATAACCGCCATCCAGGAAATGCGATGGAATGGACCGGGTATCAAGCGGATGAAAAACTGCGATATTTACTACGACGACTGCTATAGGGAGAGAGGACAACGATTTTCCGGATGCGGATTTGTTGTTCGAGGTGGACTAAGGCAAAAAGTCCTAAGCTTTGGGCATGTGAGCGAACGCCTCATAACGATCCGTATCAAGGTTAAACTTACTAAAATTAGGCTGGTCTGCGTCCACGCCCCCCCGGAAGACAAGGATGACTCCGCCAAAGTTGAGTTATACGATCTCCTAGACAGAACGTTTGCCCGACGTCCCAGCTATGACATCAAAATTGTACTAGGAGACTTCAATGCTAAGCTGGATAAGGACAGGATCTTTGAACGAGTCACTGGCAAACATAGCCTACACGACACCACATCCGATAACGGACACAGGCTGATTGATCTTGCTACGGGGCGAAATCTCCTTCTAGCTAGTATGCACTTCCCGCACATCGATATACACAAAGGCACCTGGCGGTCGCCAGATCAATCAACCACTAACCACATTGATCACATCGCGATTGGTGTCAGACACTCCTCTACTATTCTTCATGTTTGAACATTCCGAGGAGCTAACATCGACTCGAACCACTATCTTGTAGTAGGAAAGATGTGCTTACGGATATCACGCAGCGCAGTAGAGTAAGGATACAAGGTTATGACATCGGAAAGCTACTATGACCCGAAACCACTGGCTCCCCCATACAACTCACTCCTCCACGCAGTCAATATAACAACAGTGGAAACTTTGCCAACAAGCTCTGAGAAGCACTACTTCTGAAGTTTCGGGCTTCAAGGCTCCACCACGAAAAAAATCTTGCTCGATGACGAATGCAGGAGGATTCACAAAGCAAAGCAGGCGCCGGCATCCTCGCTGCGTAGAAGAACAATAGTAGGTGGGAAGGGAGAAGCATAAGCTTCTCAGGAGAAAGAAGAAACAGTACAAGAAGCGCGCGATTGAGGATTTGGAGAGGTGTTACTGCAGGCATGACGTTCAAAGGTTTTACCAACAGATAAAGCGAACATGCCATTTTATAAAGCCTGTAGGAATGAGAGTGGACACCTAGTAGTAGAATAGCAGTCGATGCTGAGAATATGGAAAACCCAGTTCTGCAGTCTGTATAACAGCGATGTTAGTCAATAAACGGCTGTCAGGTAGAATGATCCATTTCTTAGCAATGTCTACTGAGCTTTTCAAAGCTGCTGGAGATGACCTGGTTAGGAGCATGCACCAGCTCATCTGTAAGATATGGTCAGAAGAAAGCCATCTCGAGGAATGGAGTCTCAGCATCGTTTGCTGAATCCACAAGAAAGGGGACCCATCAAACTGAGCCAATTACAGAGGAATAAGTCTCCTTAACATAGCCTACAAAATCTTCCTTGTCGTTTTGTGTGACAGCCTGAAGCCTTTTGTAAATAAGCTGAAGGGAAGTTCACCATCCACCAAATCTTCACCTTCAAAAACCAATGAATTTCGAGTCAAAGCCGCATACAATAGCATAGTTAGAGACGAGCTATACAACGCCATGTCTACTATTGACATCCCTGATAAACTCGTCAGACTATGCAGGATGACTTTGGAGAATGCTTGCTGCTCCATCCGAATCGGTGAACACCTTGCCGATAGTTTTGATATCAAAAAAGGATTTGGACAGGGCGTTGCGCTGTCTTGTGATTTCTTCAACATCGTATTAGAAATGATTGTGCAAAAATCACTGGCCAACACAAGAGGCATCATTTATTTACAAATCCTCATAACTGCTCGCATACGCGGATGACATTGATGTCAATGAGTCGTTTAGTATTGCATGCTGTAATCAAAAGAGGATGCCAACCACCGACTTCGTGGCTAGAACATTTGTATTAGCAGATATAGTTTGAGGTAATTAAGGACTTCGTATGCTTTTGTTCCGTAGTGATCTGGAACAACGACATCAGTTCCGATGATTGTTTCTTCGAACAGACAGTAACTGGACAATCCTATTTTGGCATCTTGAAGAGGCAGGGATTAGGTAAATTCCATCAGTGACGCCAACTCGCCAAGAGCGGCTGGATGTCGCACCACTACAATGAGCCGTCTCATTCCTCATTGATTGTGCAAGAGTTTTTGGCGACTGCAAGTGTTTTTTATTCCCCAAGATAAAGTCACATCACGACGAAACTCATTATCGCGGTAACGAGAAAGTCAAAGAGGCTGTAACTAAGGCTCTGAATGAGTTAACTTCGGAGGTTTATCAATGGTGCTTCGAATCATGGAAGCAACGTTGGAATCGATGTGTGGAACTAGCGGGAGCTATTTTGAAGGTCGATTTTTGCTACAAACTTAATTTGTATGCATGTGCATATGCATGTTGGACACAATGGCTCGAATTTTGTTGCGGATAATACGTAACTGACTAGAATATCCGATTTATATATCTGGTTCTAGAATACTCCATAATAGACGCCAAGAATGTATTCAGATCTTCAAATTGAGGACATGTAAGTCAACTCTCTTTGGTCGATGATGGTTGTTTCATGGTTTCTTGTTAAAATTATTATAAGCTATTTTGATGATGGTGTAAAGCAGTATTACAAAAATGCTGAAGCTCCATAGAGCTCAGTATTAGGGCCTATGCTATGGAGCATCGTGTGTGACAAAATTATGAAACTAAGAGCATAGAAAGAGGCACAGGTCACAGATTTCGCTTGGGCTATTGCGATAGCGGTGAAAATGGAAAAGAACATAAGTGATTGCAAACGATTACTCATAAGCTCTTTCAGATAAGAATTATCAGAATGCAATCCAGAAGATGTACTATTGAGCAGCTATTGAAAAAATTAAGATATTCTGCGTCAGCGTAGGAAATCATACAAATTCTTTAGGTATCTCGATAAGCGACACAAAACTCAGCTTCAAGAGAGATAAGGATGAGATCTCTCATGTAAACGCAGTCCTGTTCAGAGTAATTTAAAATATTGGAAAACCCATACCGCAAAGGAATTTTTTTATTATAGTTCGTACAGGTTCAAGAGTCATACTCTTATAATGTTTGTCACACAACCTGAACGGAGTGCAGATGGTTTGGGTCGTATATGTTCGTCTACTACTCCCCAGGGTTGGTCGTAGTTCCCAGCAAATTTTCCATGCCATTATGGTGTTATATTAGAACAGCAAACATAAAGTATGAGTTTGAATTCCTATCAAGAGAGGTGCAAACGATCACAATATACGCGACACCAGCTTGGGCCCCAGGAATTGCAGTAAAATTGTATGCCAGAAAAATTAACCCAGTGAACCGCTTGTGTCCACGGAAGGTATGCTGCGCATTTCAAATGATTTCAATCGATGCCATGCATATTATCGCGGAACGCTTTCAGCATAATTTTTTTTTTTTTTTTTAGAGACTCGCGCAGGTTCAAGAGTTTTTCATATTCTCTTATGATGTGTTGACACACACAACCTGAACGGAGTGCAGTGGTTGGGGTCGTTCATGTTCGTTCACTACTCTCAGGGGTGGTTGTCCTAGGCCTAGATAGAACGAGAGCCGACCAAATTCCGCGTTGGTTATATTCCGCAGTAATTCGTTCAAGCACTTTAGTATTGCATACGCAGAGGATGAATTTCGGTTGACCATATACTGTGAGTGTTATGCCTGCAGGCAGTACGTCGACCGATCGGCGGTCGATGATGTTAACCACTGCACCACGGCCACCCCTAAATAATCAAATAATCTATAGAGGACCTACGAGGGTAAAACTCGTTTCAGTTAAACATATTAATCTTGACAAGAGATGACCAAGTTTGGGGAATTGGTAGAAGAGATGAGACCAATCCCATGAGGTAAGAAGAACTGGTATCGTCTAGATACCATAGCAAATTTCATATTAACATCGGGTATAGTGTACTGTCCATGAAGGACCAGAGCCAAGCTTTTCTTCAATCACCCATGGTGTGTGTGATTTATTTTTCCCACAGGTAAAAGGGACCTACAGTTTAATGCCGATTCCGAACGGCGTGAGTCGAGAAGCTTTTTCCAGGCAAGTTATACTACGGAGAGTTTTGCCAGTACCCCGCCGAGGAGGGACGCCGCGAAATAAGCATTCGATGGTGTTTCATCTCGGTCCTCCTCTACGGCGATGAGGCTTGGACGTTATCAAAAGCGGATGAAGATGCCCTTGAGCGTTTCGAGAAAAAAATTCTGCGTGCAATCTTTGGTGCCGTTTGTGTAATAGGAGAGTGGAGGAGGAGATTCAACCAAGAACTGTACGGGCTGTACAGCGACATCGGCCTAGTTAAAGGAGAGGCTTGTTGGTTGAAGCCTTGGTTCACCCCGAACTGTAGCGCCATCAAAGTAAGTAAGTAAGTACTAGCGTGTAAGGATCGTGGAAATTTTTGCAGTTACGAAGTAAAAAACCCGGCATGGAGTTTGCATTACTAATATGCAATATAGTCAAGATCAAAAATTACCCCCGAATCCTTGTGATCAAAAACCCTATGCAGTACAGATCCCTAAATGGAATTATTAAAATCCACGGGGCAAGCCCTTGAACAGAAGGTGAGAACCGAGCATTTGCTTATGTTAAAGTGCAACCTATTAGCAGAGCACCAATCAGAGATGGAATCAACCGAGTGAAATATTTTTAAATCACCAGCATATTAGAGACATTTTGAGTTAGTGATACACGAAGGGAGATCATTTATGAAGAGAGGAATAATAGTAAGGGACCAATATGACTGCCCTGAGGGACTCCAGAATAAGTGCAGATTACTCTCGACAGATTCGTTCCAATTTGGACATACTGCCTACGATTTAGCAAATAACTCTTGATCCAACTCAACCTTTTGGAATGAAAGCCAAAAAGTTCAAGTTTACTTAGGAGTACCTATGCTGAACCCGGTCAAATGCCTTAGAGAAATCCGTATAAATACAGTCGACCTGTAAGGACTTATCAAAACTACGAAGACAGTAATTAGTTAGAGTGACAAGGTTAGTAGTAGTAGATCTACCAGTAACAAACCCATGTTGTATGTATGTATGTTGGCGTTACAGTCCATGAAGAACCTGAGCCGAGCTTCTCTCAATTACCCATGTTGTGTGTGATATCATTTTCCCATAGGTGAAAGGGACCTACAGTTCATTGCCGGTTCCGAACGGCGAATTTCGAGAAGCTTTTCATGACAATTTTACTACAGGGGGTTTTGTCAGGACCCCGCTGAGGAGAAACACCGTGAAAAACACGTTCGATGACATGGCTGTGTCGGGATTCGATCCCGTGTCATCGGCAGCAGAGGCCAACACACTACCCACTGCGCCACGGTGCTCTCAAACAAACCCATGTTGGTACTGTGAAATATGGTTACGCACCAGCGAGTATAGCTTCAAGTATTTTGGGAATAAGTTGCAATTTAGCTATCGGCCTGTAGTTTCCTACAGCCCCTTTTATCCCAGACTTGTGAATTGGAATAATATAGGAGTGCTTCCAATTATGTAATATTCATTCAATTTTAACCTCAGATACAGGGGTAACAAAAGGTAATTTATAATGTGCCAATACCTTAGCAAGCTTATACTTATCGCAATTTACCCTTGATTGTAGGATTTAAAGCTTTGCCTCTCATTCAGTCACAACTATTAGATGTCAACATCTTTAATTAACCTCTCCGTAGCGTATTATTAACCCCTAACCGGAGGGCTCGCCAACATCGATTGTGATTCTCCTCCTATCTAATTTGAATAAAATCAATTTCCATTTAGATACAAAAATTACATTCTCACCTTCATCACCTGTGCTCGTGGCCACGGCAAACTCGTACTCGTCAACGCACCAGCATGCATGTAGGTGAAGGACTGCATTTACAAAAAAAGTAAATAAGTAAAAACCAAATTGATTACATCGTCCACAAACCAACGATGCCATAAGCTTTATCGGCAAAGAGCCCACGCAGATAATGCTTCGAGAGGGAGTGAGGCATGGGATAGTGCTTGAAGACCGTGCAGAGGCTAAGTCCAACTTTTTAATGAACACATTGGCAACTTGATACTGTTGCTGAAAACCAATCCTCGGCAATGTGTACAATCTGCTGACCGCATTTGTACGTAGTAAAAGCGCAAAAGAAAAAATCCGTTTGATATCCGATACTCTGTCAACAAGTTCCACCGAGCGAATCCATGGAATACGCGAGAACAATATGTACTGCGATATCTTAACCGTGTCGATATAACTCAACATCTATGTAGCTGCAACTAGTGGTATCTAGGCGAATGTATGTATGTACATACGTACTCGTATCTGCACCACAAAACACACACGCTGTCGTGTCAGCGGCTTTTGCGGTCGTTTATGTAATTAATTTGTTACGATTAAGTGATTTCGATTGTTACTAATTTCTTGGGAGCTTTGAAGTATCTTTCCAGCTTTCTCTCCGTCGCCTTTTGTTCGCACAAACAGGCGTGTAATCATTCTGGATTAAATACATATGACAGCAGCAGTTGGTTATCTGTCTAGAATAGAGCTTGGCGTACTTTTCATTTCCACTGCTGAAGCAGATAGATATGTATACATAGTTTTAGGTACTCTTGTCAATACAGTAGATATGTTATGACAAGCTGCCTTCAATGTGTATGTACATATCTATCGGATAAATTGAAATGAAAATCCAAAACACATCAGACGCATCTGCATCATGCGATTCGTTCGAGATGCAAAACGAATATTTCCATGCCATGCAATATCGTAATGAGTAGATTGGAAAGATACGAGTACAGTACATACCACTCGGTAGCTGTCGATGAAAGAGAAATATACAATTCAATGCCGACAAGTGCTGGGATTTGAGCAGTTGGTTAGAGAGTTTTTGCGAATTCCTTTTCAATCGGAATAGATAGTGAGATGACATTTGTGTATTTGGGAAAAGTGAATCATGGGAGTTGAACATCATCGATTCGGACGATGAGTTTGACAAATACGAAATTTATAGGATGTGATTAAGCTTTGCAGACTTGTTGGCAGATTAACGTGCTCGCCAAAGCTTTCATAATCCTGAGTTAATTCGGAGATATTCAATTACGTATTTCTTTTAACTGCTCATCCTCTCCTAACAGATTCGTCACAACCCTACCGAAGTCTGTCCAATTCCTAATTACAGCAACATTTTTACGAATACCGGTAAGATCAATCATGTCAAAATCAATTCCGCCGCTGGACCTTCAGTCTGCAATTCTAGCAACACATCTTATTCAAACGATCTCGAGGGGGCTTAAGATAAGGCCGATGAGAATTGTGACTCGCTAGCAATCTTATCTTGGATAGTATAAAACCATCGCCCTATGCGGCCCGTCAGGTGCATGATATCTTATGTAAAATGTACTGATATCCCCGAGTAGTGGCGGATCTCCAGTTTATTAAGCCCAGCCGGCTTTAGGGGAACGTTTACAGAGTGCGGCAGAAACCCATTCTGTATAAGTTGCCTACAATTTCTAATGACTCATATCAAAGGTGGTATAGTCAGTTATTATATGTATATGCACACGAATTTTGGCCCCAGCGGTATAGTAAGGTCTTATGCCAGAAGATTAACTCAGTCAATTGCTTGGGTGAACTGAGGGTGAACTCTACATTTCGAACGATCTTAACTAACGCCACATTATGGCCAGTGAATTACGGGCGACCCTGCAGTTTCAGCAGCCTTAAAGAAGATCTGTCGACTCATTTTCTTTATTAAAAACGTGCTTAATCGGACCCATGGCGGAACTAATTTTTACCTCAGCCAGTTCTTAACCAGACTTTAAACGAATAAACTTGCTGTCTCAGACGGACTGTTTGCTGAGCATGCAAGCAAATGAGCACCAGCTCATCTATAAGGTATGGTAAGAGGAAAGCATGCCCGAGGAATGGAGTCTCAGCATTGTTTGTCCGATCCACAAAAACGGAGGCCCCTTTGATTGCAACAACTTACTTACTTACTTAGATGGCGCTACAGTTCGGGATGAACCAGGGCCTCAACCAACAGGCCTCTCCAGCCGGCACGATCTTTGGCCAGCCTCTTTCAGTGGCGCATGCCCAGTTGGTTGAGGTCCCTTTCCATCTGTGCGTGCCACCTTAGATGCGGTCGTTCTCTGCTGCGTCGTCCCTCAGGTTGGTGTCGAAGACTCTTCGGGACGGAGCGGTGATGTTCATTCGCTCTACATGGTCCAGCCATCCTAGACGTTGGATCCGAAGACGCCGATGTCGCTGTACAGCCCGTACAGTTCTTGGTTGAATCTCCTCCTCCACTCTCCGGTTACACAAACGGGACCAAAGATTGCATGCAGAATTTTCCTCTCGGAACACCCAAGAGCCTCTTCATCCGCTCTTGATAAAGTATAAGCCTTAGTGCCGTAGTGGAGGATCGGGATGATTAAGGTTTCGTAGAGGAATACCTTAGTTTTTCGAGGGAGGGCTCTACTACTCAGTTGCGTCTTGAGCCCAACGAAGCAGCGGTTGGCAAGAGTTATTCTGCGTTTTATCTCAGCGCTGGTGTCATTGCTGCTTGTCACTATCGAGCCAAGGTATACGAAGTCCTTGACTACTTCAAAAATATAGCTACCGAAGGTGACGTTCTGACCAAGACGTCGGTGTTACGCGTCTTTAGCCGGTTCTGCTTCAATGCTTGCGAAAGCCTCATTGACGTCTCGCTTTGTCCGTCTGATAACGTCAATGCCAATCTGCGTAGGCAAGCAATTGTGTAGACTTGAAGAAGATCGTACCTCTTGTATTGGCCGCAGAGTCCCGCACGATCTTTTCAAGAATAATGATAAAGAAATCACATGACAGTGCGTCATGCTGTCTAGAACCTTTCGAAAGGGTCGGTTAGTTCACTTCCGACCCTAATGGAGCAGCGAGAGTTCTCCATAGTCATCCTGCACAGTCTGACGAGTTTGGCAGGAATGTTAAGACAAGACATGGCTCTGTATAGCTCGTCTCTATAAACGCTGTCAAATGCGGCTTCTGGAAGGTGGTGGCTTGAAACCGAGTACGTCTGAGGCGTTCTGACAACGACTCCATTGCTGTTATATGGTTTCTATAGATTGCATCGGGACTTGAGAGATCTTGAGGGAGACATGATCGGCGAAGGTCCTGGCGGTCTTCTGCGACTGCAACTTTCCGACGTTAAATGTTGGTGTTCTTACTCGGCTCCGTTGATTCCGGATAATTCGCATCCATACCTTGGCTGCAACAAGGTAATGTCCGAGTCGATGTTGTCTCTTCGAAAGGTTCGGACATCTGGGATGTTGGAGGAGAGTCTACCGTCGATCGCATGGTGATCAATTTGATTGATTGTCGATTGATCGAAAGACCGCCAGGTTCCCTTATGGATGTTGAGGTGTGGGAATCGTGTACTTGCTACCACGAGATTATGTCCCGCCATAAAGTCTACTAGCCTTAGTCCGTTTTCTGACGTGGTGTTGTGTAGGCTGTGCTTTCCTATGACTCGTTCAAAGATTGCTTCCTTACCCAGCTTCGCATTGAAATCTCGTAGAACGATTTTGGTGGGGCGTGGACATATATTAAGCTTATATTGCAACAACTACAGAGCAACAAAAGTACACTTATTCCTATCGCCTACAAAATCTTCTCTGCCGTTTTGTGTGAACGCCTGGAGCTCTTTGCAAATAAGATTATAGTTCCTTATCAGTCTGGCTTCAGGCAAGGCAAGTCCACCATCCACCAAATCTTCCCACTACGGCAGATCCTGGAAAAATTTCAGGTCGACACCCACCATCTATTTGTCGACTTCAAACCCGCATACGCCATCGTAATTAGAGACGAGTTATACAACGCCAAGTCTACCGTTGACATTCCTGCTAATCTCATCTGACTATGTAGTGTGACTTTGGAGAATGCTCGCTGCTCCATACGAATCGGTGAAGACCTGACCGATAGTTTTGATGTCAAAAATGGGTTTAGGGAGGGCGATGTGCTGCCATGTGATTTCTTCAACATTATGCAAAATCACTGGCCAACACAAGAGCACAATTTATTTCAAATCCTCGAAACTCCTCGCATACGCGGATGACATTGACATAATCGGAAGAACACAACGAGATGTCAATGAGGCGTTAACGAGTTTTGAGAAGGAGGCGGCAAAAATTGGTTTGGCAGTAAATGAGGGCAAAACTTAACATAAGCTGTCATCACCACCGACGTCTTGGCTAGCACAATTGTATTGGCAGTAGACTCTGTCTACCTTGGCTCCGCAATGATCTGGAACAACGACATCAGATTTGAAATCAGACGTAGAATCACTCTTGCCAATCACTGTTTCCTTGGGCTGGACAGGCAATTGAGTAATAGAGCCCTCTACCGAATGACCAAGTTGACTCTATGGATGTATGTATGTTGGCGTTACAGTCCATGAAAGACCAAATCCGAGCTTCACTCAATCACCCATGTTGTGTGTGATTTTGTTTTTCCCAAAGGTAAAAGGGACCTACAGTTTATTGCTGGTTCCAAACGGCGAAATTCGACAAGCTTCTCAATTATACTAATGAGGGTTTTGTCGATACCCCGATGGGGTGAAGCACCGTGAAAAGCACATTCTATGATATGGCGGTTGTCGGTATTCTATCCGGTGTCATGGTCGTCACACTACCCACTGCGCCACGGCTTTCATAAGTTGACTCTATACAAGACCCTTATCATCCCGAGCCTGCTGTATGGCGCAGAAGCATGAACACTTTCAAAAGCGGATGGAGAAGACCTTGGCCGTTTCGAAAGATTTTCGGTCCTATTAACGCAGATGGGGGATGGAGGAAAAGATTCAACCACGAGCTTTACGGGCGACATGAGTCTAATTAGCCGTCTACGGATTCAACGCCTAAGATGGCTAGCCCATGAAGAGCGAATGGACACCACAGCTTCAGCCCGGAGAGTCTTTGGATCCAAACCCGAGCGACGAAGAAAAAGAGGACGGCCGTGCAATCCGTACAATCGTGTGGAAGCACTTCACCAGGAAACCGATCTCTCTCAGGGGGTCAGCTTTTAAAGGGCATTTTTTCGCCTTGTTCGGTCCTTAGTTTAAGTGGGGCATTTGTCTCCAGCTCCGCATTAAGCTGTATCCACTTCGTTCTTCTTAAATTCCCTATGGGTAGTAGGTGAGAGTTCTCACAGTTCGTTTAGAATTCAATGTTTCTATAGTCTTCTAGGGAGGGTTTTTAGGTAACGATATACTCAATGTACCCACTAAAAACGATTAAGTCGATATACATACGTAACAAAGGTTATTTGTGAGCCAACAAAGCCGATGTTAAACGAAAGAATGAAATCCAAAATATGACCTTCTCGAAAGCTGCCTTTATTTCCGCCTCAAAACATGTTTGAGGCATTAGAACACCAATAATATTCTCCATTGCTAAATGCGCTTGTGGATTATTTTGATAACAACCAAGCCTTGGCCATAAAATTGTCTGAGCTTAGTTGCCGAAAATGTACTCGAGCCATGTCATAGATGTTTTTCACGGTGTTTCTCCTCAGCGGGGTTCTGACAAAACCCTCTTTAGTATAATTGTCAAGAAAAGTTTGACGAATTTCGCCGTTCGGAACCGGCAATAAACTGTAGGTCCCTTTCACCTATGGGAAAATGAAATCACACACAACATGGGTGATTGAGAGAAGCTCGGCTCAGGTTCTTCATGGACTGTAACGCCAACATACAAACACACATACATAATGACGCCAACAGCTGGAACTCTCGGATCGTTGGATCGTTCACAGAGATTCGCGGCATCTCTAAGGCAACACAGGCGCCTGAACAGATGCAATGTAACGATGATGGAAGCGACTAATATGGTTTTGTTTTTTTTTTTTGTTTTCCTTTGGAAAGCTTCTGCAATCTGTTGGAGCACTCAGGCGCAAATCCTGGTCCATTGTACTCCAGACAGACACCTTAAATTACTGTGTTTTTCCCGTTTTCCGGAGAAAAATGAGAAGAAGCTTCAGTGATGTAGAGCTAAGGGATTCGGCACACACCACGTCGGCTCCAAGGGTGCGCCACCGTGCGAACAAAGGCGGGAAAGTCACAGAGAAAATGTCTGCAGTGTCATCCTCCCCGCAACATGCAGCACAGATAGGCGTCTCACTTATTCCATGCACGCAGAGATGTTTAGCATAAGTGTAATGGCCCGTAATGACTCCCACAAATCTTCTGCAGTGGATTCTCCTTAAATATAGGAGCAAAGTTGCGGATTTCTTGCAGACATCAGGGACAATTCCATCCTGGAAAGTTCCTCCAACTACGGTTGTGTGTATTAAACTCCCAGTCGTTAATGTGGGAGTTAACCGCGGATACAAGTAGACCTAGAGCGGGTTCAGGTCCTGAGAAGCTCTCCTCTGAATCCAATCTAGCGACTTCATCAGAGATCTCATTTCCTGGGATCCTAGAGTGGCCTGGATCCCATACAAGCCTTAATGAATTTGGTCTATCGACTCTGTTCAAGAAGGACTTGAGTTTAACCACTAATTTGGAGCTAGTTAAGGGGTTGCATACAGCTTTGAGTGCAGCTTGGCTATCACTATAGACACATATGCTTCCCCCCCTGCAAAGACTAGCTTGCATCTGTATAACATGAGAACAATCCCCACAGTAGCACTAGAAGTCATCACAGACCTGCCACTTCTTCATCTCCAACTGAAGAAAGAAGCAATGGTCTTCGCCCATAGACTGATCATGGAGGATGACTCTAACCGTAGGCTCTTTCACCCTGATATCCTTACCGAAATAAACAAGCATGAAATCCTAAAGATATCTCTTACAGACAACTGTCTCCCCAGATACAACTTCAGCCAAAACTACAAGGTCACATTCCCCAACCGACAAAACTGGGAACAGGATAGACCCTCCTTCAATCGTGGATCCTACGTGTGGTACACATATGGCTCCAAAACGGACGATGGATGGGGATGATTGGGGATGGAGTATACGGAGCAAATACAGGCACATGCATCTACGTCAGCATGGATAGATATAACTCCGTTTTTCAAGCAGAGATATTTGCTATAGAGCTCTGCCTCAGAGAAAACATAAACAGAAATATACTTAACAAAAACATTTACATTCTCTCTGACAGTAGGGATGCACTTCTAGCCCTAAACAGCTTTGAAATCACCTCCAAACTGGTTTGGGTCTGCCTACAGCTTCTTCACCAGCTGGCCAGTACAAACAGAGTTAATCTTATTTAGATACCTAGACACAGCGGCCATACAGGCAACGAAAAGGCGGACCTACTAGCAGGGAAAGGCTCTGCATCACCATCTATGATGCCACGGCCTTTCTGCGGCATACCCATTAGCACCACCAATTGCTGCATAAACAATTGGTTAAGGAACACGACGGATCCCTACTGGTCACAAAAGGAAGGTAGCAGAAAAGCCAAGCTGTTCCTCCCAACTACATCCTTCAAAAGAATGAAACAATTTCTCATGCTTTCGAGGAGTCAGATTCGTTTAATCACAGGTTTCCTTACTGGACACTGCCCGGTTAATAAACACCTCAAACAACGGGCATCATACAAGATGACACTTGCCGAATGTGTTATGAAGACGAAGAAACAGCAGAGCACATACTATGCCACTGTAACTGTCTGGTCAGTACACGTTATCGTCACCAAGGCAAGTATTATCTTGGAGCAGAAGAAATCGCTGCTAGCTCACTCAAAAACATACTAAGTTTTATCACGAACTCAGGTATTCTGAATGAACTGTAAGTGGGGGACATCACAATAGGCCCACTCGTGGCCGCAGTGATCAGGCGACTCTGTCCCACCCCTTTACCCTATCTATCTATCTATATTATTGCGTATATCTCTGATTGGAAGACAGACGCATATTTTCCCAACAAGAAGTGCAGTCGGATGTTTTCGCGCTCAAATAAGACCCCAACACCGAACCCCCGCCCGGACCTGGAGCCATCTGTGGAAATGTGAAAACTATCCTTTCCAGTTTCAGTATCCAGCCAGAGCCAATCCTGACGCCATGGAAACTCAATTGTGAAATCACGGCGCAGTAGGATAACGGACGTCAGTGCGTCAGAAGGCATGTCCATGCGACAGGGGTCGCAGGACAATTCTTGCGCAAGCACACTGTTGTACCAAAAGCCATTTCTCTTCAGACGAGATACTGCTTTCCGAGCACACCCTCTGATAAATGTAACAAGAGGTGGAAGGTTCGTCATAGCATCTAGAGCAGCGCCCGGCGTGCTGGGGAAAGGCCCCGTGCAGCTGGGACAAAGCGTTGTTTGGAGTTTGGTGAAAGAGGCTACGACGTGTTTGCATTTAGGTCTGTTCCACCAGACAACCGGTACATATGAGATTATAGGTCTTATCATTGCCGTTTAGATCCAGAGGACCTTTACCGGCGATAAGCCCCATGTTTTGCCAAAAACTCCTTTGCATTGCCGGAAAGCTGATAGCGCTTTGGTGGTTGTGGACTCTACATGCTCTGACCAGAGAAGCTTACTGTCTAAGATGACTCCTAGATACTTAGCCTCCTTGGATATCTGGATGGAAGTGCCTTTTGGCACCCGCTGAGTCTTCTCTTTCCTTCTCGTGAAGAGAACGACATCGGTCTTAAGAGAATTGACATCGGTCTTAAGAGAATTGACATCGGTCTTTTGAGGATTGACGGACTAATATGGTACTCTGCCACTAAACACATGACAAGCCCACAGTCCAAGTTAAGTGCACATAGACTTAAAGAAGACAACCGGGGCACGCCCATTTCTCAAGAGAAGAACAAAAACAATGAACAAGCTTATCGAACCCCAACAATAGCCGTTGTCAATTAAACGAACATCATTTTCTACTTTAAACCAACATATTCGTCCCATACATTGTTCTCAAGACAAAGTATTTTTAGTACACCCCAGCTTGGTATAAAAACAGCTTGACTAACTATCTTTGAAGTATTTTCACTCAAATTTTATGGCTAAACTTTTGCTCCAACCACCAACCGAAACTATGGGAAAAACAAAACTTTGTCTTATCCTTGTCACACTCTGTCCCAGTTCGATGGTGGCTATGGTACATATGTATATGTATGTATAGTTTGGAGATTATCTATCGCACAGAACAGTGATATTGAAAGAGTTATGCAGTTTCCATCGTCAACTAGTTGTTCGGAGTTTTACAAATGCGATTGAGGTGTAGCTGTACTTCAGTGGTGTCCTGATGGATTGCATTACAACCGACGGAATCAGGTAAGTGAACTTGTGTAAACGATTTGTGGATTATGAGATTAGGCTTCAGTAGGGGAGGTGTGTTACATACCTACACCTGTGAATTGAGTATCTGCTCCAGAAAGGCGACTTGAATAAAATTTATTTTTTTCGGGAGACTGTTGACATTTTATTAACAAAGGAAAAACTGTCACAAAGGAGCTCATTCCTAATACTATGCTAATCATTTCTTATAGAAATGGACGTTATCCTTATAATCCCTTCGTATACATGTGAAAGCCACTTACAAAAGGAATTTGCTGAAATTTCTATGGTCGAAGAACAAAAAAGGGCTTTAAAGGGTGTTATTTCCTTGTGAGTAAGAAAAATGATTAGATGTGTTCTTCTTCTTGACGGGCGCTACAGTTCGGGTGAACCTGGGACTCAACTGATGGTTTTCGTTGTTAGAGGCAGCGGAGTGAGGTAAAAGAAAACACGTCAGTTTTATTAGAAAGGTGGAACAAGAAGAATTTATTTAAAAAAAAAAGTTGACAGTTCAAACATTCGTTTTTCATGGCCTAGTTACATTTTCATTTGTTTTAACACTTTCCCTAAATGAAAATTCTATTTACATTTTAGTCGGTAGCCCAAATCGTTTAGTTAAAATTGACTGCTTGTTGCTGATGACCGCTTAAGTCAGAATATTTGCTAACATTTCATCCGATTGCAGATATTTGATTTTAATTTTACCGCTCTCAATCTTCTCACGGATAAATTTGGATTTGATTTCGATATGCTTTGTCCGCGATGAGTAAGCACAATTAGAAGCCAGTTGAATCGCACTTTTGTTGTCGCAGTGTATGATCATTGGTTTCGATGCATCGATGAAAAGTTCGGATTGGAGCCTTTTCAACCATATCGATTCTTGAATTGCTGCGACCGTTGCCATAAATTCCAGCAACGATCCCTGTTTAAATGCCCGGGTCAAGTTGACATACGGCCTCCTCGCGGCGCCCTCTGGATAGCCTCTTCAACAACCGTTGGGAGGTGAACAAACGTATGCAGCGAAAAAAATCCCGACCAGAATGGCGGTTGTGCGGCGGGCTAACAATCCGCCCACGTAAAAAACCCAAAGTTATGAATGAGCAAGATGCCTCGGATACACGGACGGATACTCGACGACGACAACGCACGAAAAAGGAACACGATTTGCGAGTATGCTCCTGCAATGTCAGAACCCTGTACACTCCCGGAGCTGCTCATAAACTAGAAGGAATCCTCACGCAGTACAAGGCGGATTTTACTGCGGTCCAGGAAATACGCTGGATAGGAAACGGTATGATTAGGAAGAAAAATTGCGACATTTATTACAGCTGTCACAAAAGGTTGCACTTACTGGGATGCGGATTTGTCGTGGGAAAGCGGTTAAGGTCGAAGGTCATCGACTTTCAACCTATAAGTGATCGCCTGGCTGTGATCCGCATCAGAGGCAGATTTTATAACATCAGCCTTATATGTGCACACGCCCCTACCGACGAGGCTGAAGACCCTATCAAGGAGGACTTCTATGACCTCCTGGACAACGCCTACGGAGCTTGTCCGGAGTACGATGTAAAAATCGTGCTCGGGGACTTCAACGCCAAAATCGGAAAGGAAAACACCCTTGGCGGAGTGATCGAAAAGCACAGCCTCCACGATACAACAACAGATAACGGCTTCCGAATCGCTGACTTTGCGACAGCTCGTAATGCGGTGATAAGTAGCACAAGATTCCCTCGCAAGCGAATCCACACAGCAACCTGGCGATCTCCGGACGGTCGAACTGCCAACCAAATCGACCATGTGCTCATTGACGCAAGGCATGCGTCAAACATCCTGGATGTGCGAGGGGCAAATGTCGACTCTGACCACTTCCTCGTAGCAGCAAGATTCAGAGCTCGACTGTCCAATGTCAGAAAGCTGCACCAGCTCATCAGGAGGGGGTTCGACATTGGGCGCCTGAGCACACCGGAGGTTGCCAGAGTCTACAGGGAGCAGCTGAGCGAAAGACTCTACGGTATGCCTACGTCGAACACAAATGCCAATAATATGTGGCTGCATTGCCGCTCAGCCATTCAGGAAGTAGCCGAAACCACCTTAGGATACCTACCACCCCCGACAAGAAACCCGTGGTATGATGGCGAGTGTGAGCAGAAAAAGACAGCAACCGACGAGGCGTACCAAAAGGCGCTGCAGAGGAAAACCAGGGCAGCGCAAGAAGAGTACCCGGCCAGAAGAAGGGAGGGAAAAAAACTACTGCGACAAAAGAAAAGAATCTTCGCAGCCTCCCAGCTCAAGGATATCGAGGAGTCTAGGGATAAACATAAAATACGAGCCTTTTACAAGAAAGCCAAATGCCTTGCAGGAGGCTTCAAAAAGGGCACCCTGGCTCTTCGAAACTGCGAGGGTAATCTTGCCACCGACCCGCAGGGAATAGTGGATGTATTTAAGCAGCACTTCCAGCAGCTGCTTAACGAGCATGACCAAGAGAGAGTGGTAGGGACCGAGGAAATCCCAACTCCAGCCGCTGAAGTAGTCCTCCCACCCAGCATAGAAGAGGTCGGCACAGCTATTCAGAAGCTGAAGAACAACAAGGCCGCAGGCTCAGATGGCTTGCCATCAGAGCTCTTCAAGGCTGGCGGCGATGTTCTGGTAGGGAACATGCACCAGATCATCTGCAGAATTTGGGAAGATGAGAGCATGCCCGACGACTGGAGTACCAGCTCTATATGCCCCATCCACAAAAAAGGCGATCCTACCTCTTGCAAGAACTATAGAGGTATATCCCTGCTCAATGTCGCATACAAGATCCTGTCCAGCGTATTGTGTGAACGTCTAAAACCATTTTGCACCGCACTAATCGGCAGCTACCAGTGCGGCTTCCGGCCCGGCAAATCAACTATAGACCAAATTTTCACACTTCGACAAATCCTGGAAAAGACCAACGAGTTTCAAATCGATACACACCATCTTTTCATCGATTTCAAAGCCGCATACGACAGCATTCATCGTGAAGCACTGTTTGGGGCGATGGCCGAATTCGGGATCCCGGTAAAACTGATCCAGTTGTGTCGCGCCACGCTAAAAAACACGCGATGCACCGTGCAACTCGGTTCTAGGACCTCGGAACCATTCGAAACATGTACCGGATTTCGGCAAGGAGATGCGCTGTCATGTGACTTCTTCAACCTGGTGCTGGAGCAGATAGTGCGACGGGCAGGCGTCAACAGGGAAGGCACTATCTTTTACAAGTCCATCCAGCTGCTAGGATACGCGGATGATATCGACATCATCGCGTGTTCTCGCCGTGGCATTGTGGAAGCATTCACGGCGATTGAAGAACAGGCGAAACGAGTTGGTCTTAAGATCAATGAGGATAAAACGAAATACATGCTGTCAAGCAAAAACCAATCCGTCGCTCACCACCTGGGACAAAATATAACAATTGACAGCTACAATTTCGAGGTAGTTAAGGAGTTTGTCTACCTCGGGGCAAACGTAAATTCCACAAATGACACCACAGTGGAGATCCGGCGTAGAATCGCCCTTGGCAACCGCTGCTACTTCGGTTTGTCCAAACAACTGGGGTCAAAACTCCTCACTCGAAAGACCAAAGTCATGCTTTACAAAACGCTCATTCTGCCAGTCTTGCTGTACGGAGCCGAAAGCTGGACGATAAGCAGGACAGCGGAGCTGATTTTGGGTTCTTTCGAAAGAAAAATTCTGCGCCGGATATTTGGTCCTGTCTGTGAGGAAGGTGAATGGAGAAGAAGACACAACCGCGAACTCTACGAGCTGTACCAAGATGTGGATGTAGTCCGGAAGGCAAGGACCCGTCGACTACACTGGCTCGGCCACATCGAGCGCATGGACATCAACGCTCCAGCTAAGAGGGTCTTCGACTCCGAGCCTCCTGGTTCGAGAAGAAGAGGAAGACCGAACCTCCGGTATAAAGACCAAGTAATCGCGGATGTGAGACATCTTGGTCTTGACAACTGGAACCAGCGTGCCCGGGACCGTCAAGGATGGAAGACAGCTATAGCTCAGGCTCAGATCCTCCATGGATCGCAGGCCTGATAAGTAAGTAAGTAAGTTGCCATAAATTCAGCTTCCGTTGTCGATAACGATATGGTTGGTTGCCGTTTCGTACGCCATGACACTGCAGCACCCTATGCAGTAAATACATAACCCTTCGTTGACTTTCGTTCATCTAAATCGCTGGCCCAGTCTGCGTCACAGAAACCTATAATTTCGCTCGATGATTTGTGGTAAACAAGTTTCTTTTCTATGGTTCCTTTGAGGTAGCGAAGGACGCGTTTTATCGCCCCCCCAATGTGCTTTCCCTGGATTGGTGCTGTAACGGCTCAGTAAACTCACAGCAAAACAGATATCTGGTCGCGAAATCTGTGCCGCAAATAAAATGCTCCCAATCGCTTGCTTGTATGGCACGTTTTCCATTTCACGCTTTTCACCGTCGCGACGCGTCGGTGGACGGGCACATCTTCGACGTTATTTTTTGGTTCAAGTCATGTGGTGTGGCGACCGGATTCCAATCGGTCATACAAAAGCGCTCCAAAATGTTCGCGATGTATTGCGCTTGATCGATTGCAACCGTACCTGCTGTTCTGTTGCGAGTAATTCGTATACCAGGAACAGACGATGCATTTCCCAAATCTTTCATTTTGAAGTATTGGCATAATTCATTCTTCAATTGTCGCACACGTTCGTTGTCATTTGAGAAAATCAGCACATCGTCAACGTAAATTGCAATAGACAGCATCTTGTTGCCATTAGTTACGTAGTATATACATTGATCGGCTTCTGATCTTTTTAAATCGAAATGTATCAGTACGTCGTTGAGTTTTTGATTCCACACACGACTTGATTGCTTCAAACCGTATAGCGATTTTTCCAATTTGCACACACGCTTCGACCCATCGTCGAAACCTAGATAGATATCTAGGTTTCGACGATGGGTCCTAGACCTAGATATCTTCCTTCAGATCGCCATTGAGAAATGCAGTAACGACGTCTATTTGCTGAACATCTAAATCGTATTTTGCTGCAATTGCCAATAAGCAACGTATCGACGCATACTTCACAACTGGAGAAAACGTTTCTTCGTAATCGATGCCTTCTCTTTGTGAGTACCCTTTCACGACTGGTCTCGCTTTATGTCGCATCACTTGGTCATTGGTGTTCCGTTTGGTTTTAAACACCCATTTGCATCGAATAGCCTTTTTCCCTGGTGGCAGTTCGACTAATTTCCACGTACGATTGTCGCGCAAAGAATGCATCTCATCTCTCATTGCGCTTTTCCAAGATTCGGCATTTGGATCCGACATAGCATCCCTAACGGTTTCTGGATCACATTCCGCACTCCCTACAGCGCAGAAATTTGAGCGTGGCAGCTGCTGATTGGCAATTCGTTTAGATCGGCGCACTTCATTTGGAAATCCGATGGTTTTATCCGGTACGTCCATCGAGTCATCATCATCACCACTGACAAATGAATCATTACTTTCGGTTCTCGACGTGTCGTGGTCAGCTGGCACAGGTGTATCGTTGTCTTTGACAATGGATAATTCACCATCACATTCTTCGCGCCCTGAATTGACATTGTCGGCGTCCAAGTCAATATCATCATCGATGTTATCACATACTATCGGCGATAAAGAAGAATTAGTATAATCCTTGTCGATATCAATTATCATATCATTTCGGCTGATCACGATTTTCTTCCTCTACATATCATACAAACGATTGCCTTCGATTCACTGCAAAAACCAAGAAAGATGCATGTGGCTGACTTCGCATCCAACTTCTTGCGTTTTTCCTTTGGTATGTGGACCATTGCTTTGCATCCGAAAGCTCGCAAAGCACTTAAATCTGGTGCATCGTTCGACCAGATCTCTTTAGGTGATTTCATTCCAATGCTACGACACGGAATTCGATTGATTATATACGCTGCGGTAGTGACGGCTTCGGCCCAAAAAGATTTCGGCAAATCGGCATCAATCAGCATACAACCTTCTCGATGATTGTACAGTTCATCCGTTCAGCCATACCATTTTGTTCAGGCGTGTATGGTGCTGTTGTTTGATGTTGGATCCCACTTCGAATGCAAAGTCGTTGAAAAGAACTGTTGACGTATTCCTTTCCGTTGTCGGTGCGAATCGTTGCAATTCGCAGTCCAGTTTGACGTTCGACGAAATTTTTAAAACGAATAAAACATTCGAATGCCTCTGATTTCCGTCTCATGATAAACACGAACAACTTTTTCGAATAATCATCCAAGAAAGTGATGAAGAATCGCCCACCACCTATTGAATTTACCGACATTGGTCCACAAACGACCGAATGTACCAATTCCAATAATCGGGTGGCACGCTTCCCTTTGCCTTTGAACGATTGTCTTGTCTGTTTTCCTTTGACACATGTTTCACAGACTGCCGATTCAATTTATCAATGCCGATGTGTCCCGATCGGCGATGCCAGAGTTGCGAACTTACACCTGCTTTAAAAGCATTCGCACTCAAAGAACTGTTAGCGTTCGCATCATTTACATCGTGTATGATAACGTTTTGAACATTGTTCAATCGGAACATGTTGTTTTCTAATGATGCCGTCGCAATCAATTTTTCATGGCGATTGAATATTCTGCATCATTTCTTATCGAAACGCACGCTTTTCCCGTTTTTCAACATTTGACTAACCGATACTAAATTAGCACATAAATTTGGCACATATTGCACGTCATTCAGTGTTGCGGTTATTATGGCACTGCCATTAGAAATATTCAATTTCACCTGACCAACACACTCTATTGGTACTGTCGCACTGTTCGCTACAACAATTTCTTTGTCTGTCGCTTCGGTTGTGTTGTTCAAAAACGATTTGCACATCGTCATATGTGAAGATGCACCTGAATCTACGAACCAATCGTTTGAAGCACGATTGTTTACCATTTGGGCTTCTTCTTTATAAATTTGGCGGCTAAGGCGTTTTCACTCGGTTGCGAATTCAATTGTGTTTCTTGCAACAATATTGTTTTAATCGCATCAGCCTTCAGTGAACCACCGGAATTCTCGATGCCCATTACCATTGGACGATATTCTTCGGTCAAACCACCAAGCAGCAACGAACCGGCTACGACGTCATCAATGTTGAACCCAACGCGTTTCACTTTTGACCACAACAGCATTTTTTTGGACACGTAATCTTCCATCGATGAACAGCTACTTAAATGCAATGTTACAAGCTGTTGCAGAATTGTTATTTTTCCACGTGTGTTGCTGTCTTCAAATGCTGTTGTTAAATTTGTCCACGCTCCTTTCGCTGTATTCGCATCGCTAACATACAAATAAATTTACGGATCCAACAGCAATGTAATTTCGGACAAGGAATTCAAATCGTTGTTCTTTCTTTCAGAGCTCTTGTCCGCCGAGGATTCCGATTGTGTGTATGTTCATAAACCCTTTATCACAAGGTACGATTTCGCCGCTATCTTCCAAACATCGAAGTTTTCACGCCCTCGCAATTTCTCTATTGAAATCTGTTGAGTAGCCATAGCGGTGGACAATGGTATTTCTTTATGGTTTTTTTATTGCACGTTTATGTACTCCTTTCGGCGCAAATAAAAAAAAACGAGAAAAACAAATCCACAATAATCACCTTACCAAATAGTCATCTATGATTGAAATAGGGTTTTAGGTACACCTCTCGCCTTTCTGTTTCCTTTTGTGTAGTTATTTCTCGCTGATCGCGTTCTCTGGGCCCATAACCTGATGGTTTTCATTGTTAAAGGCAGCGGAGCGAGATAAAAGAAAACACGTCCGTTTTATTAGAAAGGTAGAACAAGAAGAATTTATTTAAAAAAAAAACCTTGACAGTTCAAACATTCGTTTTTCATGGCCTAGTTACATTTTCATTTGTTTTAACATCAACCAACATGCCCCGCCATCTAGCACGATATTTTGCTAGCCTTTTCCATTGCCGCACACCCAGTTGGCTGAGCTCCACTTCCACCTGTGTGCGCCATCTTAAGTGCGGCCGTCCTTTGCTTCTTCGTCCCTCGGGGTTGGATTGAAAGACTCTCCGGGCGTGAGCTGTGGTGTCCATATCCTCTACATGGCCCAGCCATCTTAGGCGTTGAATCCGTAGACGACTGACTAGGCTCATGTCGCTGTACAGCCCGTAAAGTTCGTGGATGAATCTTTTCCTCTATCCCCCGTCTGCGTTCATAGGCCCGAAAATAACGCGCAAAACCTTTCTCTCGAACCGACCAAGGGCCTCCTCACCCGCCTCTGATAGTGTCCATGCTTTTGCGCCGTACAACAGGACCGGGATGATAAGGGTCTTATATAGAGTCAACTCTGTCGTTCGGGAGAGGGCTGTAATACTCAATTGCCTCCTGAGCCCAAAGAAACAGCGATTGGCAAGAGTGATTCTGCGTTTGATTTCGGAACTGATGTCGTTGTTCTAGGTCACTGCGGAGCCAAGGTAGACGAAGTCCTTAACTACCTCGAACTTATATCTGCCAATACAAACGTTCTGGCCAAGGCGTCGGTGGTGAGCGTCCTTTTTTGATGACAGCATATATTTAGTTTTGCCCTCGTTTATCGTCAAACCAATTTTCGGCGCCTCCATCTCAATACTCGCCAACGCTTTATTGACACCTCGCTCTGATCTATCTATTATGTCAATATTGTCGGCGTATGCAAGGAGTTGCGAGGATTTGAAATAGATTGTGCTTCTTGTATTGGCCAGTGGGTTTTGCACAGTCCTTTCTAATATGATGTTGAAGAAGTCACACGACAGCGCAACACCCTGCCTAAATCCTTTTCTGACATCAAAACTATCGATAAGGTGTTCACCGATTCGGATTTAGCAGCGAGCATTCTCCAAAGTCATCCTGCATAGTCTGACGAGTTTAGCAGGTATGTCAAAGGTAGACAGAGCGTTGTATAGCTCGTCTCTAATTACGCTGTTGTATGCGGCTTTGAAGTCGACATATAGGTGGTGAGTGTCGACTCGAAATTCATGGTTTTTTTCCAGGATTCGCCGTAGTGTGAAGATTTGGTCGATGGTGGACTTCTCCGGCCTGAATCCGCACTGATAAGGACCTATCAGCTTATTTACAAAAGGCTTCAGGCGTTCACACAAATCGGCAGAGAAGATTTTGTAGGCGCTCAGGATGTGTTAGTCCTTCATAATACGGATGTACGTAAATGTGGATATAATAAAAAAAAAAAAAAGATTTAAAAGAACTGCATGCGAAAGAGGTTTTTATCGTCAACACCGCGAAATCAAATTAAATTAACGAAATCGCTGTTGAATGATATTAGATCCACAAGCTCGAAAACTATCTCCCATCTCCTTTTTTCAAAAAAGAAAAAAAAAAAAAAAACATAAAAAACATAAAAACATATCCGTATGAATGAGTAAGTTTTCTACTTCAAATTACGCAGTTATATTGATTGATTGATTGATTGATTATCTTTATCTTTATTCTCTCTTTTTTACAAAATTTCGAGCATGCTATGACATTACAGAATTGCTTCACAGAAGAGAATAGTTAGTGGCATTGAATATTAAACAATATAAATAGATATAGATGCCACTTCAAAACTAAAATTATTTATTGTGGGGTGTACAATAATTCAATTAAATACAAAATGAAAAAAAAGTAAATAAATAAACGGAACAGGGAGCTTGAGATCATATACAAAAAATTTTAAATCAAACAACGTTGGACAGCAAAACTTCAATATTATTATGATTAAAATCAAGGAGCCACATTTTTATTTTTTTTAAGAACGCGTTTAATGTTCTAATGCGTCGTATGTAAATAGGGAGTCTGTTGAACAGCTTGCCAGATACCACACAAAAGAAGTTTCTATAATGGGTGGTACGAAAAGGAGGTATTTCGACAACAGAACGGGAATTACTTCTTAAATTGTAAATCTCAGAGATTGGGCTTTGCATATATCCACCTCTTATAAAGAAAATCTTTGAAACTTTGTAATAGTATAAATGCCTAACAGGCAGGATTTTTAAATTCCTAAACATCACCATAGAGTGGGATAAGCGGGGAGTGTTACATATTTTTCGGGCGGCACACTTTTGCAACACAATAAGTGGTTGGAGATTGGTAATGTATGTACCCCCCCAACAGTTTATACCATATTGCAACTTCGAATGAAAAATCGCGTAGTAAACAGTTTTTAAAGTTGAATTTGTACAATATTTTCTGAGTCGATAAAGACTACGAATAGCCGAACGCAGACTGTTTTTTAAGACCGCGATGTGTTCACCCCAACTCAGATTTTCATCTATAACAACGCCTAAGTACCTGAGCTTTTTTACAACTTCAACTTTAAAACAGTTTACCTTGCAATTTACGCTGTCATTATAAATGATTTTACAGGCTTCCGCAGTACAGGCACAGTTTATCATTCTTTGCCGACAGCAACCGAGTGCATGAAAATATATTTCGAAGTCAGGAGACTCTTGCATGCTTAGGCTGAAATACATAAGTTTGGTTTTGTTACTGACAATTAATCTGTGCTTCGCAAATCAGATTCTTAGCAAATCTATATCATGGTTTATGTCAGCAGCCAAATCCAAAGGGTTATTATTTTTATCATAGGCAATGCCAAGATCATCTGCAAAAGCGGTGACTTTTCCTACAAATGGTTGATCAAACAAAGAGTTGATGTAGATCAAAAACAAGATGGGGCCAAGGACAGACCCTTGCGGTACACCCAATGAAATTACTTTGGGGTCGCTAAGACAATCGTCCACTCTTACTTTTTGTGTCCTGTCCTTAAGATAAGAAACAAACCATTTGTGCATAAAACCTCGAAGGCCAACACCATAAAGCTTATCTAAAAGAATGCTGTGACTAACCATGTCGAATGCCTTTGTAATATCCACGAAAAGACGGGCGCAATATTTTTTGTCATCAAGAACTTTGTTTATAAGGGAGCAAAAAGTCAGGAGAGCATCTTCAGTGGAAAGGCCCTCTCTGAAGCCAAATTGTGCTGGACTAAAAAAGTTTAAACTATTTAAATAGCTGCAAATTCTCTTTTTGACAGCCTTTTCAAAAATTTTAGAAATGGACGGTAACAAAGATATCGGTCTATAATTATTTTTATCCATTTTATCACCTTTTTTGAAAAGTGGTACCACGTAAGCACATTTTAATTTATCGGGAAAGTTTCCAGTATAAATAAATACAATACTAAAGTACTTGAACGAATTACTACGGACTATAACCAACGCGGAATTTGGTCGGCTCTCGTCCTATCTAGGCCTAGGACAACCACCCCTAAGAGTAGTGAACGAACATCAACGACCCCAACCACTGCACTCCGTTCAGGTTGTGTGTGTCAACACATCATAAGAGAATATGAAGACCTCTTGAACCTGCGCGAGTCTCTAAAAAAAAAAAAATGCTTAAATTAAAAAGATGGGCTAAAATGTCAATAATTAAGCGGGAAACAACAGTTAGTGCGAGTCACATAACTAAAAACGATATTTAATCACGAGAAATAGGATCCACACGCGCGAAAAGTATTTTTGGGAGCAATTTTCTTCTCCAAAGTATGTCCATGTAAAAGAGCTCCTTTTTTAAGGTGTAAAAGGTGTACCAGATTCCAGAAATAGGCCAACTGTGTTAGCTTACAGAGTCGCTTCCTTACCCACCATGAAACACGCTCAAATACATTCCGTTTGCACTCTTCTCTGTTTTGAGTACAAACAGACAAATGCAATTTCAGAATGCTTTCAGATCCCAAATATCCACTGTGCCACGAACAGTGGATAAAAACACTTACATCAGCTTTTCATATGGGTATGAATCTCCATCCATCCTCTACTTAGTGTGTATTACACACAATCTCAAGTGACTAGCGAAAACGGGTCATGTAAGTAGTGATTAAATTTCCTGAAGTAAACGAAGACGTAAAGGAAGAATTGAAGAACACATGAGTGCATTCCAAATCTGCTTCCATTATTACATTGAGAAATAAATTAAATTTGAACATCGTCTCCCTTTGTTCGTGGTTACTAGTAAAAGAATCGAGCAGCATGGGAACTGGGAACCCAGGACGTTTACTCATTTGCATTTCTTTCCCGGATCCAATGAATGTCAGCTCGTAATCCTCTTCGTGGTAATTTATGTTTTCTCTCGATTGCCTCTGAGGGTTCCTTCTCAGTGTTATGGTAATTATTAAGTTGGCTGAGTGGACCTGGCCTATTGTTTTCTATTCTATTTGCATACAAATAAGCCAAGGAATTCGGGTTGTGAAGAACTATTAGTGAGACAGCAAACTATTCAATCAACGGCCAATCAGCATTTGTCTAATTTATAAAATTCTATGTTCTCGTGTAATGAGAAGAAATCTTCACTTGGTGTTTTGTTATTTGCTTCGTGACTAAGGAACTTACTTACTTAGGTGGCGCTATAGTTCGGGGGGGAACCTGGGCCTCAACCAACAAGAATTCCAGCGCACTGTCGCACGCCCAGTTGCTTAATGTGCGTTTCCACCTGTGTGCGCCAATTTAGATTCAGCCGTCATCTGCAACATCGTTCTTCCGGGTTGGAGTAGAAGACTCTTCGGGCCGGAGCTGTGCTGTTCATTCGGTCTACATGGCGTAGCCATATTAGACGTCATACTAGGCCGATGTCGCTGTACAGCCCGTACAGTTCGTGATTGAAACTTCTCCTCCACCCTCCGTCAACACAAACGTGACCGAAGATTGTAAGCAGAATTTTCCTCTCGAAACGACCAAGGGCCCCTTCATTCTTTTTTGATAAGTTCCAAGCCTCTGCGCCGTAGAGGAGGACCGTGGTGATTAAGGTTTTATAGAGGGTCACTTTAGTATTCCGAGAGAGGGCTCTACTACTCAATTGCCTCTTGAGCCTAAAGAAACCGGGGTTGGCAAGAATTATTTGCGTCTAATTTCTGCGCTGGTGTCGCTTCCGCTTGTTACCCGTGAGCCAAGGTAGACGAAATCCTTGACTACATCAAAATTATAGCTGCTAATAGTGACGTTTGGCCAAGACGTCGGTGTTTTGCGTCTTTCTTTGGCGACACTATATATTTAGTTAAGGCAAAAATTACTAAGGAACAGCGTCACTTATTATTACGGAGTATTAAACTAAGCAGGGAGCACCGTGGCGCAGTAGGTAGTGTGTTGGTCTCTGACGCCGATGACACGGGATCGAATCCCGACAACAGCCATGTCGTCGAACATGTTTTTCACGATGTTTCTCCTCAGCGGGGTTCTGACAAAACCCCTGTAGTAAAATTGTCATGAAAAGCTTCTCAAAATTCGTCATTCGGAACCGGCAATAAACTGTAGGTGCCTTTCACCTATGGGAAAATGAAACCACACGCAACATGGGTGATTGAGAGAGAAGCTCGGCTCAGGTCCTTCATGGACTGTAACGCCAACATACATACATACAAGTAAACCATTGGTATATGAGGAGTGATAATTACGTTCACAGAATATAGCTATAATTCGGAAACTGGCAACATTGCGTCGGTCGTCAATATCTGTCTAGAAAGAAGGACTCTTTCTTTCAGTTTTCATTCAAGGCTGACGTCGACAGCCCATTTTGTCTTACAAGCAACGTGTCGTGATTCAATTCTGAGTGAAATCTGGTGAAAAAGCCTCGGAAATCCTCTGACAATTGCTGCTGGTGTATGGAGACGAGTGTAAGTCGAAAACGCGTCAATCAAGCCTTGATCAGGGCCGTGAATCAACAGAAGAAGATATACTGAAGGAGCTCCCGACACCTCTCGTCCTGCGGAATCGTTGATCGTGAATAGGTTCCTACTGACAGGAAAGTTCTCTGTTGGGGTCTTGAAGAGGCTGTGGGCACGTGTTTTCCCTGTGCGACCAGAACTGGCCAAGAAGATATGAATCTTGCACCATGGCAATGCGCCGGCCATTGCTCTTTGTGACAAAAGAAAAACGCTTAGTGACGACACAAGGGAAACAGCAACAAAAGTTAACAGCCAACAATAGGCTTAAATGGAAAAGGTGCCACTAATCCTATGGCCCTCCGCGAGATAATTAATCTAAATACTCGTAATAGTGGGTGCAACTGATTTTTAAATTACAAACGGCTCAAGACTACATAAGGATATTACCACAGAGTTCTACACCTTTATTCGAAGGCCGAAACTTGCAGATGGTGCTTCTTAGAGGCATAGAGTCGATCGCTGACCCCAAGATTTGTTCCCAGAGTTCAAAACGTACAAGAACGACGATCCCAAGTTTGTGGAAGTTAGGTCGTAGTAGTGAGACTGTTTGGTTTCTATTGCTTCCGAAAATATTTACATCTGTCGTCTAACATCAAGTAAGTTTTCCAAAATGGACAGAATGAAAATATTTGAAACTCTGATCAGTGCCAGAGTTTCGTCACCTGAGGTATTAACAGGAGGCACAGGTGAGGTGATCGCTCGTTTTTATCGCTTTATTTGAATTCTTGAGAACCTTGTAGAAGAGTTGTGCTGATATTCTTCCCTGGGGTACTAATGTTGTAATTAGTTAATATTGGGGCAGTCGTCATCTCTAGCCTAGAAATATCGTTGTTCCTAGTAACTTTCTATGAGCAAGAAATAGTTTTACTGGGCTTAGTCAATAGTCCCTTGTGTCAAACTGAGTCAAAAGTGTTTACTACATCTAGTTATACTGTTGTGCAAAGCTGCTTGTGATGTACTCTGGTTGATAAATCATTTGTTACTCTATGTATCTGTTCAACAGTTGTGTGTGTTAGTACGAGTTTTTCAAAATTCTTGGATAGAAATGGAACTAAACCGTCCTGGTTTAGGTATGGCTATTATTTCTACTACTTCAATAATTTTGGGTAGCATTTAAGAGCGTCGTGGCGCAGTGGTTAGTGTGTTGGACTCTGGCGTACGATGAGCGAGTTCGGATCCCGATAACACCAACGCCATCTAATGTTTATTTCGCGGCATCCCTCTTCGGCGGAGTACTGATAGAACCCCCCGTAGTTTACTTGCCAATAAAAAGCTTCTCGACTCAAGCCGTTCGGAATCGGTATTCAAATAAATCCCAAACAACATGGGTGATTGAGAGATGCTTGGCTCTGGCTCTTCATGGGCTGTAACGCCACCAAAGCAATTTAAGTCGTATTACAGTCAGGATATCGTAACCGGGCGATTTCTTATTTTTGTTTCCTTTCCTTGGTTCTTTATTTCTAGATTCGGTGTCTTGTATATCACAGAAGGGAAGTGGTACTGAGTCCTTGTCTCCATCGAGATACGTAAAAGAAGACTCGAAGTAATTAACTTAGGCTGTTGCCTTGTCAAAATTGTTTCTAGTCCACTTGTTGTATTATTTTTCTTTTATTGGGGGATGGTGAGGAGTCCTGTTTTGTCTTATTCCTCGTTGCTCTCCATAAGGGGTAATTTATCGTGGATTTTAATTTCAGTTTTTTTTAAAAAGGATATGAGGTTTTTCTCCTGCATCCACTTGAATTTTAGTTTGGCAAGCTTATTTACAATTGCAATTATTTCATCACGTTCCTTTTAGTCACTATGAGCTTTTTAATCCGTGGAACCGATAGATTGCCCTAGGATCCGTGCTCTCTAGAGGAGATTGCTGCGATGTCATCTTGGTGTTCAAGGGGAATGTTATTTTCAAAGAAAATGTCTATAAATGTGTAAAATAGGAGACACGAACACTGTCCTTGGTCTTAGTCCAGCTCGTACTCAATAGCGAGCTTAACGATGCAAAGACTCTTACTGTTTCAGATTGGCCGCGAGTGCGACTGGAAAACACATGACATTGCATCGGCAGCCAACAGGCCGGGCACACGGTATCGAACTGCAAAATGAAGCCCCGATAAGATATAACAACGATGAATGAACCTTGCATTAAGGTAATACCGTAGATAGAAATGCGAGTATGTGTTTTGTGAGGACCAAATGCAGCAAGGAATGTTATAAGATCCTAGTGAGTAAGAAATCAAATCTGGCTCAGCAGCAAAAGCTATGTATTTACATTTTTCTTCTGCGCGTAAGCATCAATCATCAAAACTCTCAAAACTTACATAAGTCCAAATAACACTACATAGAGCGTGCTGTCAGTGACATCAGAGTGCACTATATAAATTCCAGGTTAGATCGGTTAGCTCCAATAATCGTTTTTGGCCTTGAGCTGATACTAAACCATTGTGCGGGAAGAATGATAGATGTGTAAGTTGCCAACGTGATTAGTGTAACATTACAAATAGACGTCGATAGGATACGGTGAATTCGCCGAATCTCTTCGGCTTATACATGCATTAGTGATCGGACAGTTTCTCTTATCCATTCGATAGAGGGCGCAGACGACTATAGATCGAGTTCAATGACAAATATCACTGCTATCCTATTGCAACATGACTTCGATACCATTAAGGAGTACTTTGATCACTACAAGTTAGAAACCATCTTGAAAAAGTTAGAAACTTTGGCTTACTCTTCGTATGTTCAGCAAGCCTTCGTCTATGGCGTTCCAATCAGCAACAATTTACGTTTCCTGCCTAGATACACGTAGATGGCAAAGGACTAACAAAGGCCTCGGTCTAAAAAACGAAGAGAGTCCCACCTGTACCTCTTCGTAGTGCCATCTGGAGATTTCCCCCGGGAACATATATATATATGCAGACCGCGACCTTCCTGCACTAGAAAACAGGTTTCGTCGGTCTTCAAACTTATGTGGCCCTTACACGATCAATCAGTCGACATCATGCATCGTGTCTATCTGGATTGACTCTATCCCTTACACGGCTCAATCGATTAAAGCTAATTTCTAGTGAAATTTAGTATATTTCGATCGTGTACGGACGGCGATGAGTGATTCGGACAACTGTATTGTGTACGTTGTTCTGGTACTTTGTGTAAAGCAGAAGAAGAATAGAATGGCAAAAAAGATGAGAATTTGGATGAAAGAGTGGTTAGAAAAAAGGATGCAGTTCACTCATGAAAATCTTTTAAGTGAATTAAAAATGTCTGCATCTCCCGTTCTTCATCCTCCTTCAATTTAAATTTTCCGCTCCCGACAGACATCACATTCCACGCTCGCGACACCACACCTACACGACACACAATAAGCTTATTTGGTCAATCCAACCCTTACACACATCAATCAGCATGATAGTGGTCATGCAATATCAAAAATGTTTTGATTTTTGTCAATCGGTCACCAACGAATGTGTGTGACGCACACAGACACATTTTCACAAACACACGTAAATATTTGATGTCATTCGATTGATCGTGGAAGGGTACCTTGAGAGATAGCCACAAACTTCGGAATTAACGGACGGGCTACATGTTGACGTACCCCGAAAACGCATTAAAGGACAAGAGTATCAATTCTGCCCTGCACACAGACACATTTCACAAACACACGTAAATATTTGATGTCATTCGATTGATCGTGTAAGGGTACCTTGAGAGATAGCTACAAACTTCGGAATTAACGGACGGGCTACATGTTGACGTACCCCGAAAACGCATTAAAGGACAAGAGTATAAATTCTGCCCTGGAATGCCACGTCCCTTAACAGGCCGAGTGCAGTCTAACAGTTTAAAAAAACTCTAAGCTGCTATAGAGCAGTCATTACCGCACTACAAAAAGTGCGATGGGATGGACCGGGTGGAAAGGGGATGAAAAACCGTGACATATGCTACGGTAACTGCTACAAGGAGAACAAACGACGTCTAATTGGACGCAAGAAGTCGTAGGAAGGCATGGCCTACACAACACCACGTCCGGAAACGGACTCAGGCTAATAGACTTAGTGACGCGGCGTAATCTCCTAGTAGCTATCATACAATTATCACACCTCAATATCCAAAAGGGCCCCTGGCGGTCTCCTTATCAAATATCTGTTAATCAGATCGATCATATTGCGATCGACGCCAGACACTCCTCCAGCATCTTGGATTTCCGAACCTTCCGAGGAGCCAATGATGACTCGGATCATTACCTTGTTGCAGCCAAGGTACGTATGCGGATATCGCAAATACTGCGGAGTCGGGTAGGACCAGCAAAACTATACGTCGGATAGCTGCAATCGCAAGAGATCGCCAGAACCTTCGCCGATCATATCTCCCTCATTCTCTCTCAAAACCGATGCAAGCTGCACAAACCATCGAACAGCAATGGAGACGTTGTCCACACGCCATCAGTCATGCTGCTCTGATGTATTAGGTTTTCAGGCCCCACCTGAGAGAAACCCTTAGTTTGATGACAAGTGCAGAACAGAGAAAAGCGCAAAACAGAATGCATACATGGTCGCATTGTATCGATGAACAAGAGCTAATCGTGAGCTCTACGAGCGGAAAAGAAGGGTAGAGTATGCGCTTTTCAGAAGGAAAAAGAAAGAACACGAGAGTTACGGCGCTCGAAAGTTTTATCAAAAAGAAAAACTAACATGCCAAAGTTATAAGGACAGAGCGGAAGGCTGCGAGATCATGTGCGAGATCGTAGTTTAATCACAGTCGATGCTGAACGACTATTTCTGCGGACTGTATAACTGCGAAGATGATTAAAATACCTCCGTCAAGCAGAACGCACCATTCACACTGGACGAAGGTGAGAGAGAATTCCGTCCATCCATCTTAGACGAGGCTAGATAGCAGTATCGAAACTGAAGTCTAACAAAGCTGCTGGCGCAGACGTCCTGTCTGCTACGCTATTTAAAACAATTGGAGATGAGTTGGTTCAGAACATGCACCAGCTTATATGTAAAATGTGGTCGGAAGAAAGCATTCCCGATCAATGGAACCTCAGCATCATTTACCTCCATATTCCCCCTATAAGAGAATTAGTCTCTTTAACATTGCTTATAAGATGTTCACTGCCGTGCTGTGTGAACCCCTGAAACCATTTGTGAACAATTTGATTTGATAGGTTCCTATCAATGTGGTTTCAGGTCCGAAAAATCCATTCCGGCAGATCTTGGAAAAGACCCATTAGTTTCAGGTCGACATACACTATCTTATCGTCGTTTTAAAACCGCTTTGTTATGTTTTGACATCCCTACCAAACTCGCCAGGTTATGCAAGAAGATAGTGGAGAATTCCCGCCTCCCCATTAAGATTGGTAAGGAGTTAACCGAGACGTTCAATGTTAAAAAGGATTCAGATAGAACGACGCACTCTTATTTGGCCAATAGAAAAGGCACGATCTACTTTAAGTCTGCACGATTGCTCGCATAAGCTTGCAAAGCGAGACGTTAATAAAGCTTTTGTGAGCATTTAAACAGAAGCGGCTAAAGAGGCTATGAAAGTAAACGAGGGCAAAAGAAAGACACACAACGCCAGAACGTCACCATTGCCAGCTACGACTTTGATGTAGTCAAGGATTTCGTCTACCCTCGCTCAATGTTGACCAGCGGCAACGACACCAGTGCTGAGATAAGACGAAGAATTACTCTTGCCAACCGCTGTTTCTTCGGGCTCAAAAGACAATGGAGAAGTAGAACCCTCTCTCGGAAAATTAAGGTGACTCTCTATTAAACCTTAACCATCTCGGTTCTCTCCATAGCGCAGAGGATTGGACCTTATCCAAAATTAATAAACAGCCACTTGGTCGTTTCGAGAGATAAGTCCTGTCTACAATCTTCCGTCTCGTTTGTGTTGACCAGGAAGTTAGATAGATAGATAGATATTTTATTACGTTCATAAGTTATAAAAATGTTATTGCACAATTTACAATGAAGTAATACAGAGATACGATATTTTTATATCTTTCTACTGAAACATTATTTAGTTAGTAATGGAATATAGGGGGAAGAAAAGGAAATAAAAGTTGATTGAGGAAAATAACGACAAAAAACCTCAAAATTGTACAACTAAATAAATATGTAAACATATAAATGACCAGGAAGTGGAGGAGATGATTCAAATACGAACTATATGGGCTAGTCCATGTAGGGCGAATGGGCAATACAGCACCGGTCCGAATGGTCTTCGACTCCAACCGACTTCAAACATTCTGCCTGAGCGCGACGGATGGATAATTGGATTTCTTTCCAGGAAAGCTATCCGCTTTATGACGGCGGAAACTTTAAATCTAGTTGCCAGGATTCCACCACTAAATCGTAAAACCCCGCTTAAAGCGGATACATTTTTACAATAAGAACATTCAATTTCAAATTGATTACAATGTTCCTTGGGATATCATAGTATGTACTGCAGTTACCATTCAAGTTATCAAGTTACCCTTTGCCTGCCCTTCAGTCAAAAATCTCAATTCAAGTTCATTGTTCCCGCTTATTTAAACAGCTGCTTGATGTCCTGATGTGCTAATTTACTTGTCACTAAAAAACTATTCATTTCCATTTTCTTTCTCTCTGCCCTCTGGACTGCAAGGATTGCAGATGTGCCACAATCCTTATAACCATCGTAATCGTAAATCCCCATTTTTTTATTATCTTATCCATGGGACGGTCAACATTTATTCCCCTTCACCCACATGAAACCAACAAAGGCAGCAGGGTCAATTTCGAGAGTTGAAAAAGCCTTTTTCCGAAGTTTGGATTATTTTAAACTTCAATTCTACAAAAGGTAATGTTTAATACGATTTGCCTTCCGAAATGGAAAGGTGCCTGAAAACAAGAAAAACATAAACAAATTGCTAACAGGAAGCACCCAGGAGGTTAGCTTTATCCTTTTTCTCTCCATCTGCCCATTGTAAATGGCCACGAAGATTTACTTCCCCAAAGGTTTCCGTTGCTGCGTTAATTGATTTAATCCCTTCTATCGTACATAATGGATCTTTGTAATTATGCATTCATTCGTTTTCCCGTCCTTAACTCGAGATTTATTTCGAAAACGACCCCGTCGTCGCAGGGGGATGGTAAAGAAGATCTTACGGCAAGATACTTCCTTTATGTTGTTTTCTTTTTTTGTTAATTTAAAATATTTATTTATTCTATTATGTCGGATAGGAGAAGATTGGAGCTTGGAATGGGTCTATTCTTGTAGATGGTTTTGTTTTCTAAAGATTGGTTAAGCGGATTGTTTAAATAATTTTTCCTTCTGATGTTTTCAGCTTTTAGATTTCGCATTTAGTTCACAGCAAGACTATGGTTTACGTGAATCATCTGTAAGTTATTACCTCAGATCGGAGGTAATTTCTGTACCAAAACTTATAAGAATACTCGAAACGAAAACTAGAGGGAAAACACGAATACACGCAATTCGCTTATATTTAGCCCAAGCCGTAAGGACATAAAACACACTCGTGGTCCCAGTGTGGTATTAATTAATGTTGGTGCTGGATGCGCTTAATCTTTTGATTATACAAAATTTATTTTAGGAAGAAGTGGTGGAGTTTTGTGATTATATGGTTCTGTACGCCCTTAAAAAAAATTGGTGAAGAATACAGGGTTGCCCAAGATACATAGATGCAAGAAAGTAAATGCGAACCAGAACTATAAATATTTGTTTTTGAGGCAAGTTGTATACTTTATTTCGATGGTCTTTCAAAGCGATTTATGAGCGAAGACTGATACTGCTCCAATGTGTGTTCCAGCTGATTGTACTGGCGTCGATCCGACCATTTCTGACAACACCTTCAAAGAGATAGGCATCTATGGCCATCATCTCGATAGTGGTATTATTTTTTAGGTCTTGAATAAGTGGTTGGCGTATCAAAATCTCCTTCTAGACAAAACTACAGCAGGGTTTCAGGCAAAATCTGAGAACGATAACCTTGCTCAAATAAGCTAGAATAAGTGTAATAGCAGAAGACGATTTCCACATTTCGATTTAAGTTCAGGCCTTCTGAAGAGCTCTTACTTACTTACTTACTTGGGTGGCGCTACAGTCCGTGGTGAACCTGAGCCTCAACCAACAAGCGTCTCCAGCTGGCACGGTCTTTGGCCAGCTGTTTCCAGCCCCGCACGCCTAGTTGGTTAAGGTCCCCTTACACCTGCGAGCGCCACCATTGATGCGGTCGACCTCTGCCGCGCCTGCCTTCCGAGGTGGATTCGAAGACTCTTCGGGTCGGAGCTGTATTTTCCATGCGCTCTACATGGCCTAGTCACCTTAGACGCTGTATCCGTAGACGTCGTACCAGGCCGATGTCTCTGTATAACCCGTACAGTTCTTCGTTATATCTTCTCCTTCATACACCGTTTGAACAAACGGGACCATAGATAGTGCGCAGAATTTTCCTCTCGAAACGACCAAGGGCATCTTCATCCGCTTTTGTTAAGGTCCAAGCCTCTGCGCCGTAAAGGAGGACTGGGATGATCAAATCACCTTGGTTTTCTGAGAGAGGGCTCTACTTCTCAATTGCCTCCTGAGCCCAAAGAAACAGCGGTTGGCAAGAATGATTCTGCGTTTTATCTCAGCACTGGTGTTGTTGTCACCGGTCATCAATGAGCCAAAGTAGACGAATTCCTTGACCACTTCAAAGTTATATCCGCCCATGGTAACGTTCTGGCCTATACGTCGGTGCTGTCCGTCTCTTTTAGATGAAAGCAGATATTTGGTTTTACCCTCATTAACCTTGAGACCCATCTTAGCCGCTTCTACATCAATGATTACAAAGGGTCAATGTCGTCGGCGTACGCAAGCAATTGGGTAGACTTGAAATAAATCGTACCTTATGTGTTGGCCAGTGACTCTTGCACGATCTTTTCAAGTACGATGTTGAAAAAGTTACATGACAGCGCGTCACCTTGCCTAAATCCTTTTTTAACATCAAAGGTCTCGGTTTGGTCATTACCGACCTTAATGGAGCACCGAGAATTCTCCTTTGTCATCCTGCACAGTCGGACGAGTCTGGCAGGGATGTTAAAACTAGACATGGCTTTGTATAGCTCATCTCTATACACGCTGTCGTATGCAGCTTTGAAATCGACGAGGAGGTGGTGAGTGTCGATTTGATATTCCTGGGTCTTCTCCAAGATCTGGCGTAGCGTCGCGGCTTTATTAGACTTAAGTCTTGATATCGCTGTTTTGATTTCGTCTAGGTCGGGTGGATGGAATTCTCCTACATCGTCGTCCATTACGAATAACTCATTCTGCCTGACAGCGGTATATTGTCTATCATCGCTGTTATGCAGTCTGCAGAAGTGGTCTTTCCAAATCCTTAGCATCGACTGCGACTCTACTACCAGTCCTCCATTTTAATCCCTGCAGGCCGCCGCTCTGGCTTTGTAACCATGGCATGTTCGTTTTACCTTATTGTAAAACTTACGGGCGTCATTCCTGCGGAAGCACCTCTCCATCTCCTCGATCTCACGCTTTCCGTGCTCTCCCTTCTTTTTTTCTGAAAAGCGTGTGTTCCTCCCTTCTCTTCTGCTCATAGATTTCGCGAGTAGCTCTTGTCCGTCGTTGCAGCATGGCTTTATATGCCTCTTGTTTTTCCTCATGGGCTTGTTCGCATTGTTCATCGAACCAGGGGTTTCTAGATGGTGACGGTTGGAAACCCAGCACCTCTGAGGCAGCGTCTCTGATGACGCTCGGGCAATGCGCCCATTCCTGCTCTATTGTTCGTGCTGCTGTGGGCGGATTTTGAGAGAGCTTGGAGGAGACACGATCGGCAAAGATTCTGGCGGTCTCTTGCGATTGTAGCTTTCCGACATCAAACTTACGTAGTTTTACTCGACTCCCAATCATTGTTGATATCCTCATGCGTACCTACAACAAGGTAGTGGTCCGAGTCGATGTTGGCCCTTGGAAGGTTCGTACGTCGAGAATACTGGAGGAGTGTCTGGCGTCGATCGCGCGAAGAGCTCTTATGCTTTCTAAAATGTAGATATTCTGAAAACAGGGACCAACTGGCCTGATAATTTAAGTACATATGACTTATGCTCGACCAAGTTATTTCTAATGTATCTGTAGAATAATCTCGGCTATATCGATTTACTGTTACTTTGTTTTTGTTTTTATGCTTCACTTTATTACCAAGACCTGTAAGCACGACCTCTTTTCTTTAGTTACAGTCGAAGAAATCGGTAGAAGTTGATAGACAGAGGCATTTTATTGCACCCGCGCATTCATATCCCAAGACCTTTCTTGCAAGGTACGAATACTTCAGCTAACAATACCAAAATCAGCTCCTCTCCCTAAACTGTCTACTAATTTGCACGGGGTGGTGCGGTGGTAAACACTACCGACTGTCGGGCGGAAGGTCTGTAGTTCAAAGTCTGTCCATAGCTAAGAAGTACAATTCCTATACGGAAAAAAAAAAAAATAAATGATGCCACACAGCTGTTGTGGGCGGGAAGTGATCAATACTGATGAAGGCACAACACTCACTGCATATGGTAATTTCATATTCATACTCTTTGTGTGCAGTTCTAATGAAACACCATAATGGCACGGAACATTTGCTAAGAACTACAACCAATTTGAAAATTCAGTCGAGTTCCTCTCGAATCCTATACAAGACAACCACCCGTGGAGAGTATTGAACGAATATCTACGACCCATACTACCTGCGCTCCACCCAGGTTGTGTGACAAACGTAATAAGAATATGACTCTTGAACCTGCGCGAAGAAGTTTTGGTCACATTAACACTTATACTTCAAACGAGCGCTAAAAAATCGAATAGTCATAAGATAAGCCAGAGCGAAAGCCTTCCTAAGCTTGTTGAAATATTCGAGACCATTTTGTGAATGTTAGACACACCACTGAAGCTTAATGGCATTGCATATTGGTCGGTTCGTCCACGTATAAACGCAGGATATAAGATAGCCCATGCCATAGACCATATCTAATATCTACACGTAATCTCCCAGAGATCCACAGGAGAAAAGTCAAGCATAAGTGGTATGCCACTTCACTCTACCGCAATAATTCATGGCATCCTCGACCGTAGTACGAGGAAACACACACAAAAACCAAAAAGGAAAAAATAATCATACGAGACCAAACCAATCCTCTTTACGTCAGAATTGATCAAGGTTTTATCGACCGAGAAAACTAAACTCCGAAGCAGATGTGGATAAAAACCCGCACGAGTATTATATTGCTGTCCACTGCATTCGCATGGAATTGTGGTCAATCTCTGACAAAAACCCACGGCCATAAGCGAGTGAGAGCGGATAAACATAGGACGTATTAAGAGACGTTGGGTGCATTCGATTGGACAAATTAGGAAGGCCTGTCGTTGTAGTGTTTAAAGCAAGCATGTATGTATGTATATATGTAGTCGATGTCATGGCTTAAGGAATACTAATCAGTTATGGTTAAAGCTGTCTGCCAGTTGTTAGGATAAGAATAGCATCATGAAATTCTGTTGTCAACATTTCACTTGACAATATCCCACTCACCCGCAAAGCCATCAATAAGACCACGAATAGAGGTGGACGTATGACGGAAATTGCATTACCCATCACCACCCAAACTAACTCTGCAATTGCAGAGCCGATTGCGGAGTAAAAAGCATCCGAATACACATAGACGCAAGCCCTAGTGCTTGCATGTCGTGGACAATGGTTCAAGTGCTTCTGACATTTGCTTGTTGGCAACCAAATGCCATGGGGCATGTACCTAACGACAACCAACTAAGGCGGAGAAAGTGAGCTTGTGTGGCATTAAATAAACATTCCTATCGGCCATCTAATAGCATTTAATCTCGTTAGACTTTTGCACATGTCCCCGGTTACCGGGAAGATCTGAATGGACTGCAGCGAAGACCGTAAGTGTCTTCGGTATTTGAAATTGAATTAATGGCTGCAAAGTGTCAACAAATTCCTGCCGTTGCCACCGGTCAAATAGTAATTTATCTTTGCCACTTAGGGATGCAATTCTCATTGTGCGTGTGATGATAATTCATACATGTGTTCTACCTTTTATGGTCTTTCGACTTACAGTGTCAATAGTCTAACGAGTCCATTGGCTGTTTGCGAAACTAATTGTGGCCTGGATCTGAACTTGACCGTCTGTAGTGAATAGTGTGTTGCTTTCTCGTGTCGTGCAATTATTTACGTAAATTAACGCTATTTGCGTGCAGGGATGGCACATTGAAGCGCTGGGTCCTGGTAGCCGATCTAGATACGAGTAGTGTACGGCCGTGTTCTTAAGAGCACTATATTAAGTGTGTTGTATGGTGGAACATTTGATTGTGGGTTACTTCAATGGTTGGATGTTTGTGTTATTACAAGATGAAACGGTTGTAGGGGTATCACGTAATCACTCTGGGGCGTAACGTAACAAGTAAGCGGTGAATCATTAAACAAGACACAAGATGTGTGCTCTGACTACTGCTGGGTTTCCATTGTGGGATTTTTGGTATAGATAGTGCGTTCATACTTCTTCAGTGGTTTCATGGTTAATTGAATTTATTGGTCTGGTCTTAGAGATCGTGATAGAAGAAAGGTCATAGAAGTGATGACTGGGGTGCGGAATGAATCATTATCCACACAATCGAGCGATTAGCGTAATGTCAATAAAAGCAAGAACAACGTAAAGGGAAAATCGTGCGAACAGCTGCAGTATCAGAAGTCGTTAAGGTCTGGCCTTCTTCTGGTCAATCTCTCCCTTTTTATATTCACTTTGTTGTTGTTGTTGTCGTTGTCCTTGAACACCCCCATTTCAATGAGGGTACAGGTTAGGAAGTCTTACTGTTGTAGTGCTTAATGCAAGCACATATGTATGTATATATAGGGAATCGGACACACAATCTAAATTGACTTGGAATTTATTAAGTGTGCTACACAAGCCGGTTTGGTACCTAACCAGTCTTTGCCCGTTGCGTTGACCAAGTCGATTAAATGAATGTTTTCTGGACGAAACAATGTTGCTTATGCACTACGATGAATGATTCCCTTTTTCTACATTTTTGTCATTGACTTCAACACACTTAGTCCAGAGTTTCTCCAACATCAGTATTCCTGCCCGGAAGTGAGAGCATGGAAAATTGTTCAGAAATCTAACTAAGGCTCTCTCTACTTATACATTTGATGCAAAGCATGCCTCAAAAGCAAGTTTTTACCAGTTGGTAGTTGAAATAAATTTAACTCCGGAAGGTGAACTTTCATAAGTTTATTTAAAAGTATAACCGAATTAAACCGGGTCTAACAAAATTAACGTAACTTTTTGAATTCAGAAAATGTATCGACATATATAGCAAAAAAATATAACAGGTTTTATGTACATAATTCATTATTGGAAAGAAAACTGTAGAAAAATGATGCCCAATATCTTAGAACAAAAAAATGTTAGTTTAAATTTGAACATCCTCCGGCCGCAACAATTCGTTTTCACGGATCTCTAAAGGATATAAAAGCTGTATAGCGCGGCGCAATATTTTTCCATCAGCGAAGCGAACTTCCGCCGCTCTCATTTTACCATCTCGTCCAGGGTAACAAGTTTCCACCATAGCCAATTTCCACTGGATTCTTGGAGTTGCAGAATCGTAAACAAGAACAACATCTCCTGTGCGAATTTCCTTTGAAAAGCATTTGTTAATATAATGGGCTGAACGAAGAAGTCCTAGGTACTCGGTTTTCCATCTTTTCCAAAGGTGAGAGGTGTATTTGATTCTCGCGATCCATCTCGTACGAAGTCCTAAAGAAATAGCTGGTGCTGTGTTTTCACTTACAGAAGTGTTTGATGCTCCCGTGAGGAAATGGTCGGGTGTAAGCGGAGACAAGTCGAGGGGGTCGTTGCTAATATAAGTTAGTGGTCGCATGTTTATTATCCGTTCAGCTTCTGTTAGGAGCGTTTGCAATTCATCAATTTCAATCTTAGCCTTCCATATGGTAATTTTAAGGATATTCTTAACACTTCGTACCATTCGTTCCCAAAATCCACCCCACCAAGGCGCCCTTTCTACGCTGAAACGCCATATGATGCCTCGATTGCTGAGAAATCCACGGAAAACTTCGCTGTTAAATATATCACCAAGAGCTTTAACTTCACTTGCTGCCTTCTTAAATGTCTTGGCGTTATCTGAGTAAATCATATTTGGTACACCTCTTCGCGCTATAAAGCGCCTAATAGCTAACAGGCAACATTCCGTAGTCAGATCAAGCACAAGCTCTAGATGTAAAGCCCGAACAGTTGCACAAGTGAAGATCATAATGTATACTTTCTTGGATTCCTTCTCCTTGTGGGCGGTATAAAGCGGTCCGGCGAAGTCCACACCCACTGTTTCAAAAGGACGAGCAGCTAATATACGCTGAAGCGGTAAAGGAGCAAAAGGTTGCGAAGCAGCTTTCCCTCTTAATCGTCTACAGATTCGGCAGTCCGCAATGACCTTTTTAATAAGTTGGCGCCCTCCTATTAACCAAAACCGTTCGCGCATCTTCGCTAAGACAGTATTGACACCTCCATGTAGTGTTAATGTATGATAGTAAGTTGCTACATGCTTGCTTAATAGACAACCTTTTGGTAAAATGATTGGGTTCACTACATCTGCCGGTTCATCAAGTTGTTGCAGTCTGCTACCCAAGCGAAGAAGTCCATCCGTATCCAGAACTGGATTGAGAGTTAAGAGGGTCGAAGAACGAGAGATAGGTTTTCCGACCTGCAAAGACAAAATTTCATTAGTAAAGCAGGTTTTTTGAATAAATTTCAACCAATATGTTTCGGCCTTTTGAAGTTCCCTCGCTCCAAGAAATTTCGTTGCAGGCTTTTTCTTACGAAGAATAAAATCGACCCTCGAAGAACATAACAAGTAATTCTTAAAAGCTTCTTCCACGAACTATATTTTTCGTATGATAGTATGGGCTCGTTGACTTCAATTGATGTCGAAGAACTGTCTTCTTCGAACGCGGCATATAGGGTCATTGATTGACCTATATCAACTGGTGGGATAAAGGGCCAATTAGGTTTGTCACCTTTCAGCCATTCAGGGCCCTCTCTCCATAACGTGGACGATGCTAATTGTTGAATGGATATACCTCTGGTGATCAGATCCGCCGGGTTAGTTGATCCTGAGCAATGCCACCAATCCATTGTATTTGTGAGATCTTGTATTTCCTTCACACGATTAAAAACAAATGGCTTCCAACGCCGAATATCTCCACGTATCCAATGCAAGGTTATCTGAGAATCCGTCCACAAATAATACCTTTTGCAAGGAAGTTCGGATTTTTTAAAGAAGGCACATAATCTAGCAGCTACTAAAGCTGCAGTTAATTCTAACTTCGGCAGACTAATGTCATCAGTATTGCTATATTTTAGTGGGGCAACTCGTACCTTGGAGCATACGAATCTCACCTGCGCTTCATACATAGTGTACTCAATTCTTAGGAATGCGACTGCTCCAAATGCCTTTTGGCTTGCATCTGCAAATATATGCATTTCAATATCCTTACATTCTTCGCCTACTCCAACCCATCTTGGAAATGAGAGTCCACCAATCTGATCAAGATCTTTTACGCATACACTCCATTCCTTGAGAAAATCATCCCCAATAGGTTGATCCCAGGTGAGCTTAGCCCGCCACAAGGACTGAAAAAGAATTTTAAGCCGAATAACAACCGGATTCAAGAAACCAAAAGGGTCATATATCCTGGCAATAACTTTCAAGACGCTACGCTTGGTTGCTGCAGTAATCTTCTGTAACTCTTCAGGATTGAGGTTGAGAGCTAAGCTATCATCGAAAATATTCCATCGTACACCCAAAACTGTTTGCATCTGATCAATGTTGCTGTTTCCTAATAGTTTTCGAATGCTATCGTCGTTGCTCATCCACTTCCTCAAATTCATGTAAGCACAACTCATAATAAGCATTGATTCTTGATAAAAGAGTTCTGCTTCGGCACGACTATTTACGCTAGTAACTAAATCGTCCATGTAGAAAGATCTACATAACCGTGCACAGGTATCTGGATACTCAGCTGTGGTTTCGCGAAGATGTAAGTCAATGGTTGCTGACAACAAAAAGGGACTGCAAGTGACGCCAAATGTAACACGATTCATGCGGAATTCCTGAATACTCGGGGTATCCTGCGATGGTAGTACCTTATCAGCAAACCATAAAAATCGATGACTATCGCGGTCTTTCTCTGCTAAAGCGATTTGTAAGAACGCCTTTTCTATGTCAGCAACCAGTGCAATTTTTCCCAGCCGAAAGTGTAATAATATTTTTAAAATATCTGGCAGCAAATTGGAGCCTGTCCACAAACAATCATTTAAAGAAACTTTACCTGGAGCGTGGGAGGAAGCATCAAATACGATTCGAACTTTTGTTGTGGACTTCTCCGGACGATATACAGCACAATGCGGCATGAAGTATAAATTCAAAGCGTCGGCTTGATGAGGCACTCGTTCAGCACAACCAGAGGAGATAAATTCATGCATAGCAGCGTCGTATTCCAACAGTTTCATCGGTTCCTTTGAAAGCCGTCTCATTAGACAGTGTAATCTGGATAAGGCGTTTTCTCTATTTGAATCTAGCTGATGGTCCAAATGTTTCCATGGCAACGTCGCTTCATACCTGGTTGGAGTTTTACGAATACATTTTGCTTGGAGCTCTTTCGTAAATGAGCTTCTTTCCAAATCATCGTTTGTAATACCCAGCAATTCCAGGTTCCACATACTTTCACAGAGGCAAAAACTGCAAAGAGTTGAAATGTTTTTGGTATCAAATTTATTACAATCTTTGGAAATATACGGGCCTTGAAGCGTCCATCCGAATACAGTGTCTACTGCTGTCAATCCATTTCCAATTCGCCAATACCTTCCTGTCACAACTTTCCAAAAATAATCTGCACCGACTAAAACACTCATACCTTTTGTCTGCTCATACCCATTCACATTGGAATCTGCCAGGTAAAATCCGTTTATCTGTTGGTAGTAATTGTCTGGAGCAGGCAACGTGTCAGGGCAAATCTCAGGCACGACCACCGCCATAATCTCTAGTTCAAATGAAGAAAATTGACTTTTTAATATTAACTTCACTGTTCTCAGCCGTTTAAGGTTTGGAACTTTAGCATTGCCAAATGGAATTACACTCATGCTTACAAAACCCACGGTGGGCAGATTTAATTGATTAGCCACAGCTTCGGTCACGTAGGTCTTTTGACTGCCACCATCAATAACAATCCGCACAAACAAGTCACATTTGCTTGTTGGTGAAGTGATCAACACGCGCGCGGTCTGGAGAAAGACATTTGTAGAGAGATTAGAAGAGTTATTCGATGTAAACAAATTCGCTGAAGATAACAGCGATGCTGTACTGCTCGTAGTTTCTTGACTATTCGCTTTTGAGGTAAGTTTTCTCCCTTCACACAGAACAGTAGCATGCATTCCCTTACATTTTTCACAAATTATACCTTTCACTCTGCAATATTTGACAGTATGGCCTTTATGTGTGCACCTAAAACACCTACCATCTTCTTTTAGCATCCGTTTCTTTTCACTTATTGTTTTGACAATGCAACACTCCATTGTCGAATGCTCAACGGAATTACAGAAAAAACAAGTAGATGTTGATTTTCTTGCAGAAGTGAAGAGACCCGCTGCTGTCGTTAGATTAATATGTTTCGCTCGTGATCTGATAGGTTTCTCGATGCCGGCTCTCTCCATTGACTCAACCTCTTGTTTCAGGAAGCGTAAGATATTCTTAACTTGCCGGTCTCCATCAAACGAGAGGGTCGATGCATCACTCTGGTCATCCGCATTTTCCAATACTTCCGCCGTTTCGTTTCCCTTAACATGCCCTTCTTTATGTATACGATGATAATCAATCCGTAAGTCGCTAGGCATGCATCTAAGAAGGATGCTTTTGAGCATAATGTAGTAATGAGTGGATGGCACTCCTAGAGCAGTGAGTGAGCGGCTGCTTGCTATTACCGAATTGTATAATTGTCTTAAGGCTGTCGCATCCGTCCGGCTATGTATAACTGGGAGCGTCATTAGATTTTGCATAATTTTGTCGATCAACTTCTCCGTGTCCCCATACTCCTCTTGCAAAAGGGAAATGGCTCCATGCCTCAGATGGTGTAAAACCAGCAATAGTACTCGCCGCATTCCCTGTTAGTACTGATTGCAAGAAATTGAATTTTTCCACACCAGAAAGCGATTCGTTTTCATGAACAGCTGAGCGGAAATTTTCCCAAAATGGTATCCATTCATTGTAGTCACCGGAAAATTGTTTTAAATTCAATTTCGGCAATCGGGAGCACTGAGACCTTTGTGGTTGTGGTGATCGTTGAGGATTGTCACTACTGGGAATCGGATCAAGACGCTGTCTTACCTTTGTAAGGCGAGTTTGTAAACGAGCAATCATTCCCACAGCTGTGTCTTCATATTCGGCAATTTTTTTCAGGAGTTTTGTCCTCAACTTGTTTTGCCTGGATATCTTTATTAATTGAATTTAAGTTTGAGCTGGCCGTGGTTAAACGTTGCAAAAATGAAGCAAGATCTTCTTCAACAATGTCTAGCGTAGACAAATCTTCTGTCCCGCGTGAACTAATCGATTTTAGATATTCAGTCGCTTCGTTAACGATTTTTGTAATTTGGCTGCGAAAACCGGCACGTGTTTGCAGCTCCATTTTCCCTTTTCTTTTTTTTTTTTCTTTTTTTTCAATAGCAAGAAAGCAAATAAAATACGAACTGAAGATAGTACGTTAAAAAACTAATTGAATCTGTTCTCCGACACTCCCGGGTTTCGGCACCATAAATTTAACTCCGGAAGGTGAATTTTCATAAGTTTATTTAAAAGTATAACCGAATTAAACCGGGTCTAACAAAATTAACGTAACTTTTTGAATTCAGAAAATGTATCGACATATATAACAAAAAATATAACAGGTTTTATGTACATAATTCATTATTGGAAAGAAAACTGTAGAAAAGTGATGCCTTTTAGAACAAAAAAATGTTAGTTTAAATTTTAACAATAGTTTAAGGGCACTACTTATATCAGGAGAATAGGGAATCGTACTCTAAATGTCTTAGTTTTCCAATCGTCAGTGCACCCTTGCGCACAGGTGCGCCGTCCTGGTGAAAACTCCCGGCCAAGAAGGTTGGAGTAATATTCGCCTGTAATTGTTCTGCCTTTTTCAAGTTAATTAATTAAAAGGATCGCCTACCGCATCGCAAAACACGCTGGCCATGACCTGTTCGACAGATGCGATCAGTTTCTTTGGCGATGAACTGCCGGCTTCCAACTGCCTCACCCTGCTTTGATTCTTCGTGACCGTTTCGCCAAGAAGATAGAGAGAGTTGAAGACCATCCCAAAAATCGACTTTAGCAACTGATTCCAAGATTGAAAAATCGATTGGCATAAGTGCATTGTCTCAACAGGGATTACTTTCAAGGCAGTAAAATTAATTTGGAAGAATAAATAGAGATTTATCACAATAAATGCTATGACATCTTACTTTATGGACACAGTAGTTAAAACTGCTTCGATTGTTCATGAGCTAAACGATTCACGTAAGCCATTTGGAACCATTTGAATAAGGCTAAGACAAGAAGCTTCGAATAATTGAATTTCCATCTGCAAATTGAAAGTGGATCACTTGCGGAAACCTTAAATCGAATCGCACGACATGAGCGTTAAACTCTAATTTAGGACGAGTGAACGCCTTGTATATTGTAGCCAGACATGAAGGTGAGAAATATTTCTTCGATCTCTATAAGAAGCCTAGGCATTTGGCAGCATTCTTGGCGACCCTAAATATGTGGTCGCTCCAACACACATACCTAGGATGAAAAGCTTTTCGGTTCCTGAGATGCAAGTGCCATTCATGGATAATGGCTGCGGGTTAGTTAGGCCCTTTAACGACAGGAGACCCCATTGGGTGATGCTGTCGATATCGGAATTTAATGAGCTCAACGTACTCTGCCGCTCACTATCTATAGCCGAAGTGCAGGTTCGTAAAGTAGTGAACGAATATGAGAAGCTAAGGGTACTTTCGTCAGCGAGGGAGTAAATTGGATTAGAAGTGGCAGACAGGAGATCATTTATAAAAATAAGAAAGAGTATTGGAGACAAGACGGAGCCCTGGAGAACGCCAGCATTTAAGAAATGGATGTCAGACTTGAATTCGTGCAAGACAACCTGAATTGAGCGATTCGATCCATTGAAGAAGAGACTCATCGATACCGAAAGCACGTAATTTCGACAAAAGAGCTACGTGCCAAGCCCTCTCAAATGCTTTCGAAATATCCGGTGCAACTATTTTGCCTTCACCTGCCTGGTGAAGCGAGCGATTCCACTTTTCGGTGAGATATGCCATCAAGTCACCAGTGGATCTGTTGCTGCGGAAACCGTATTGACGGTCATTGAGGAGTTTCCGTAATTCAAGATATTTCATAAGCTGACGGTTGATAGCGTTTCCATGACCTTGGAAAGAAGGGACGTTAGTGCAGCGGGTCGGTAGTTGGAGGGAGATCGCCTTTTTTGGGTATAGGCTGGACAAATGCTGTTTTCCACCTACTCGGAAAGAGACCAGAGGAATAGGAAAGGTGAAAAAGCTTACGCAGTGGTTTTTGATAGCCTCTCTGCGGAGTATTATCTTTTGGCCTGGTGCTTTTAATTTCACTAGGAAAAAAGTTTTGCCATGCCGAATCGGATAATATTTCCGATAATATCAGTTGCGGCGTTATTAAGGAAGCACAACGACCATTTAAAGATCCGAAAGAGGTTGTTAAGGCCACACTACTGTTGGCGGTATGACCAGCTACATCGGGGACACGCAACGGCTCATTCACAAGTGGAGTTAATTGATTTAACTCAGTGAAAATTTCAACATTCCTTCCTTCAGGTGTTGTCTGTCCAGAATGTCGAAGCCACTGGGAATTGTGTACATTGAAATCGCCCGCTAATACAATTTCAGTGGGAGGAAACAGGGAATCAGACAGTGCGTCAAATGCATCAAATGTTGCATTCCTCTCTAGACTGGGGCTTCTATAAAGAAAACAGAAGTGAACAGAGTGCTTATGGACTGTGAATTTATGTATGTATGTATGTATGTTGGCGTTACAGTCCATGAAGGACCAAAGCCGAGCTTCTCTCAATCACCCATGTTGTGTGTGATTTTATTTCCCCATAGGTGGAAGGGACCTACAGTTTATTGCCGGTTCCGAACGGCGAAATTCGAGAAGCTTTTCTCGACAATTATACTACAGGGGGTTTCGTCAGTATCCCGCTTAGGAGAAGCACCGTGAAAAACACATTCGATGACATGGCTGTTGTCCGGATTCGATCCCGTGTCATCGGCGTCAGAGGCCAACACACCACCCACTGCGCCACGGTGCTCTCGAATTTGAGCCATATGAAATTAAATTCCGAGGTGGATGTTTGGCTGTTATGCGGAAGTAGCTGGTAAGCAATACCACTACACACGTATATGGGAAGACCGCTGTGCGAAACGAACAATGTCACTAAGCTAGATCCAGGAAGACTAAAATCCGAAGGATCAGACTTTGTCGACCTATGCTTCACAAAGTGCCAAAACCTCCGGTTTGTGGAGAGAGACATGGGCATGTGTACGTTGCAAAGAAATTCTTCCGTAACCCACGAATGTGGCAGATCTGCACACAGAAATCCCTCATTAATACAAACTACAAAACATATAAAGAAACAATACCGTCTAAGCAGAGCCGTGAAGTGAAGCTCTTTCGCCGGATTTGGAAAAAACAAACTTTCGTAGGTGTTATGCCCTGCGCCGGCTAGCACTCAGTCAGCGTGTGTGCTGAGTGCGAACACTGTCCACGAGTGGGGAAGGGGAACAGGCAGGAGTACGGCCCAACGCTGCTTTCCGTTTCTTTTTAATTTTTTCCCGCACTGCACTGCACTACGGTTAGTTTTTTTTTCGTTTTTTCCGTTTCCACACGTGTGTCGTGAACTCATGACCGCGCGCGACGACTGTCTATGGCAAACTGCCAGTAATAATGAGGATCGGGATTTGACTATTCGTCATCATTTGTAGCAATTTGAATAGCGTTACTCGACTATTCATGTAAGATCGTGGCCTGAAACCCCTCAAAATACAGGTCTTCCGGCGCCGAATTTTTGGTAAGTGGGCATTCGAGAAATCCGAGGAACCATTGTCACCAGCGTCGAAGCTCGTTTCTGGTTGAATGGTCCGAAGAATAATCACAAGCAATACAAGAGCTGTCAATGCATCCGGAAAAACGCTGTATTTGGTATTGGCATCTTTTCTTAAATATGACTGCGGGAACAATGTTACAACGAATGGTGCCCCACAATCGTTCAATGATTTCGAACTTTTTTTACCCAAATGGTACGAGCTGTTTCGGGTTGATATGTGGTTCTAGCAAGACAGCGCTACATACTCTAATGGACAAAAGTATTCGTAGGTAATGTGATATTACTAACAATAAAAAGAGGAAAAGACTCGGTAAAAAGTTATTATGTATTTGGAAAACGTTTTTCTTATCCAATAGAGGAAGATATATACAACAAATTAAATAAAACTCAGGACAAAATCCATTAGAACAACAAACAGTAGCAATAAAAGTAATTAAACACTTCAGAAATTGGTTGGACAAAAGTATTCGTAATTTCATGTTAATTCAAAACACATTTTTAATTACTTAAAATTTAGTAGTTGGTTGAATTGCCCTTTTGCTTAGTAACAGCTTGCAGTCTTTTTGGTGATGTCACTACCTATTTTTGTCGTTTAGACGTTACGTTGTGTTGTTGCACCCGTTTATCCAACATATCCCATAGATGCTCTATAAGATTGAGATCTAGTGATTTGGGGTGGTGTTTTCAAGGTTTTGAGGAGTGTAATATAATATCCACAATGGAGCTATTTCAGCAGTGTGCTTTGGGCCTTTATCTTGTTGAAAGTAAAAATTGTTGCCCCGATGTAAATCATTTTTATTTTTTTTTATATATATAGGGCTAGTGCTATCAATAGCAATGCGGCACTGCGACCTTTGCAGATCTATTGTGCCTGCTAGCCGATTTAGCCGAGTAGCCTCTCCACCTCCACAATGAAGTTGAGAATGCTTCTCGTAGGAGCCAGGGTGATCCCCTCAGGAGTCATAACTTCACTGAGAAGGATACGCTTCCTAAGATGGCAGAGAGCAGCACACTCACACAGTATGTGTTCTGCCGTCTCATCGTCCTCAAGACAGAGCCGACACTCAGTTTCAGACGAGAGGCTAATTTTGTTTAAATGATATCTCAGACCGCAGTGTCCCGTTAGATAGCTGACTAGTCTTCTGATATCCATCCTATTGAGTTTGAGTATGTCAATAGGGTGCTTGTTCAGGGGTCGTATAAGTCGTTTATGGCCTGGCACCCACCAAAGTTTAACATTGTTTCTTTTGGCGAGGTCTTGTAGGGCGTCATGGCATTCCTTGACGGTTTTTGAGTTCGTGCTGTACGAACCCAGCGCTTTAAGTGCTGCTTGGCTATCAGAGAGTATGTTGATGGTTACTCCTCTGATGCCAGTCTCAAGATTTAGATCTACGCATGTTAGGATGGCATGCAGCTCTGCTTGGAAGATGCTGGGACTTATTCCCAGTGCCTTCGAGATTTTGCGTTTTAGTCCAAAGATGCCGGCGCCAACGCCGGAAGCCATCTTGGAGCCATCCGTGTACCACCTAAGGCCTTTGACATTTAGCAGGGGATCACTGTTTTCCCATGCTGAGCGGTTTGGGATCAGTATCTCAAATCCCTTGTCAAAGGTGAAGGTGTGTGGCAGTGCGTCCGAGACTGTAGTAATCATATCCAGCTCGGGAAGGTGTTGTAATATGGACATGTGGCCTGCGGGTCTACATGGCATATTTGTTCCCGAGCAGAGGATTCTGATTGCACTGCGTAATGCCACCTTTTTGATAAATAGGTGCACTGGAGTGAGTCCAATGAGTGCTTCTTGGGCTGCCGTGGGGCAGGTTGGCATAGCGCCTGTGATGCCGAGACACGCTAGTCTCTGAAGGCGTTGAAGCTTAACAATTGTAGCTTTTTGATCAACTTTTGACCACCATACGGTGGACTCGTAGGTGACGATAGGTCTAACTATCGCGGTATATAGCCAGTGGACTACCTTTGGTTTAAGTCCCCAGGTTATACAGTAGGTGCGTCGACAGGCCCACATGGCCTTAGTCGCTTTCATGAGTTTATTTCTCATATTGGAGTTCCAGTTGAGTCTACGGTCTAGGTCAATACCTAGATACTTTACTTCCTCTGAAAATCCTATGCGTGTGCCATTTAGTAAGATTGAGCAGATTTGTACCTTTCTCCTCTTTGTAAATGGGACTAAGATCGTCTTATTTGGGTTAATAGATAAACCCTCTCTGCCACACCAGTCAGTGATAAATTGGAGCGCAAGCTGCATGCGCTCACAGGCAGTGATCTCGCACTTGCCCGTAACAATGACTACTAGGTCATCAGCATATCCGATGACCTCATAGCCCCGAGTGGTTAGCTTGCGTAGTAGATCGTCGATGACTATCGACCAAAGCAGTGGTGAGAGGACTCCCCCTTGTGGGCATCCGCTAACCGCCGATACTGTCACTGAGACCTCTCCGCATGTGGCTGATATAATACGGCTATTTAGCATCGCCCTGATCCAGTGATTAGTGGGATGGTCTACACCCCTGCAGGATAGTGCAGTGGTGATCGAATCATAGCCAGTATTATCGAAAGCTCCCTCTATATCGAGGAAGGCGCAGATTGCGATCTCCTTTTGTATGATACTATTTTCAATGTGCGTCACCAAGTGGTGTAGTACATTATCGGTAGATCGCTCTTTGCGATATGCATACTGGTTGGGATGCAGAGATATCTGGTTTTCCAGGATACCTCTAATATGGAGCTCTATCAGTTTCTCCATTGTTTTTAAAGAGAACGAAGTCAAACTGATAGGGCGATAGGATTTAGGTTGCTCACTTGGTTTCCCAATCTTGGGGATGAAGACGAGATTGACCTCTCTCCAAATTTGGGGTATGTATCCCAGGTTGAAGCAAGACCTAAAGAGAACTATCAGTGATGGTAGAATTGTATTCAAGCCTTTCTGTAAGATTGCAGGAAAGACACCGTCTTTACCTGGAGCCTTGTAGGGTTTGAATGAACCAATTGCCCATTTGACCCTGTCAGGGCTAAAGAGTCTACCAGAAAGGCTATTTGTTCTACTGTCAATGTTACCTGTGACGTTTATTTGATCGTCAGAGGACATCGAGTAAGGAGTAGAACCAGGGAAGTGCATCTCAGGCAAAGCCTCTAGCGTTTCCCTGCGATTGACGGTAAAAGTGCCGTCTGATTTGCGAAGCAGCCCGAGCCCATTTGTGTGCTCTCGAGATTTGGCAGCGAGTCTATGTGCTCGCAATGTTTCCTCCAAGACATTAGCACTGTAAATCATTAGCACCGATCTTTAAATTTTTCTTCAAGATCTTAAGGCATTCTTCTATTTTCATGATTTCGTCGTTCATATACCAGAAGCTGCCCTACATCCCGATACCATGACTCCACCACCACCATGTATGACAGTTGATTGAACATTTTGTTGATCTTTTGATCAAAACAAGTCCGTCCGATCGGTAAACACAAAATTTACTCTCCCCAAGCGATTTTGGTTTGCCCGAGAATTCTTTTGCAAAGTCCAGTCTCCTCCTTTGGTTCACCTTAGAAATAAAAGGTTTCGCTCTGCAAGTTCTAGCCCTATACCCCTCATTTCTGAGTACTCTTCGGACTGTTCGAGGGTCAACTTCTGTTCGGGAGCTCTTTTTATCTCTGAGGCGATTTCGGAGGACGGTGTCTTAGGTTCCTTCTTTATAATTAAAGGAATTTTCCTCTTATCCCTCAATGTCAGTTTACTCAGACGACCACTGCTAGGCTTTTATTTAAGTCCGATGAATTTTACGAACGTTTTGTAATGTCAGATACAGTTGTGTAACTCCTTTTCACTATGTCGCTAGTTTTTTTTTACTGATTCACCACTTTAAAAAGACTTAAAATTATTTTTCGCTCTTCAGAAGTAGTCTCTTTACTTTTACGTACTTTTACGTAAATTGTACTTTGCTGTATCAAAGCTTATTTCAAATAACAACAGTAAATACCTAAAAGTTTAAAATGTACTCGTTCAAGCATTATATTTTGTTTGGAAATATCGTATGCTATTTAGAAATTACGAATACTTTTGTCCAACCAAATTCTCAATTGTTTAATTACTTTTATTGCTACTGTTTGTTTTCGTAATGGATTTTATTCTTAGTTTTATTTAATTTGTTGTATATGTCTTTCTCTACAAGATAAGAAAAACGTCTTCCAAATAACAACTTTTTAAACGTGTTTTTTCCGCTTCTTATTGTTAGTAACACCACATTGCCCTTCGAATGCACCCTCTTTCGGATATGCAACATGCTTACCAGCGCGGAAAATCTTGCGAGACTGCGCTTCAGAACCTAGTTGGGCGTATTGAGTGCGCGCTCGAAAGGAAAGAGTACGCGCTGGGCATTTTCATCGACATTGAGGGAGCTTTTGATAACGCAACTTTTGACAGCATGTGTAACGCTGCCAGACATCATGGCGTGGATTATGCACTGGTCCTTTGGATCAAAGCAATGCTCATGCACAGGACATTGACCGCTGATGCAAGCCTCGACCAGTGTGTCAAATCTGGCGTAAACAGGGGCTGCCCTCAAGGTGGCGTCCTGTCTCCGCTGTTATGGTGCATGGTGGTCGATTCCCTGCTTGATGCTCTCAATGCCTCTGGAATCTACGCCCAGGCCTATGCGGATGACGTCGCCATTCTTTCTGTCGGCTCATGTTTGGCGACTGTCCGTCGCAAAGCACAGGCGGCGCTAAATGTGATCGATGATTGGTGTACCAGAAATGGGCTGTCAGTCAATCCTCTTAAGACCGATGTCGTTCTCTTTACGAGAAGGAGGAAAAATACTGACATGACTCAGCTGGTACTAAAAGGCACTTCCATCCCGATATCCAAGGAGGCTAAGTATCTAGGAGTCATCTTAGATAGTAAGCTTCTCTGGTCAAAACATGTTGAGTCAAAAACCACCAAAGCGCTGTCAGCTTTCTGGCAATGCAAAGGAGCTTTTGGCAAAACATGGGGCTTATCGCCGGCAAAGGTCCTTTGGATCTACACGGCATTGATAAGACCTATAATCTCATATGCATCGGTTGTCTGGTGGAACAGACCAAAACGCAAACATGTCGTAGCCTCTTTTACCAAACTTCAAAGAACGGTTTGTCTCAGCTGCACGGGGGCTTTCCCCAGCACGCCGGGCGCTGCTCTAGATGTTATGATAAACCTTCCACCTCTTGATATATTTATCAGAGGGTGTGCTCTGAAAGCCATGTCTCGTCTGAAGAGAAATGGCTTTTGGTACAACTCGCATAGGAATAACGGTGTGCTTGCGCAAGAATTGTCCTGCGACCCCTGTCTCATGGACATGCCTTCTGACGCACTGACGCCCGTTATCCTATTGCGTCGTAATTTCACAGTCGAGTTTCCATGGCGTCAGGATTGGCTATGGCTGGATACTGAACCTGGAAAGGACAGTCTTCGCATTTTCACGGATGGCTCCAGATCTGGGCGGGGGTCCGGTGCTGGGGTCTTCTTTGAGCGCGAAAACATTCGACTGCACTCTTCCTTAGGAAAATATGCGTCTGTCTTCCAATCAGAGATATACGCAATCCTAATGGCCATGCACTATGTTGTGAAGCACAGGTGGAAGGGGGAAAGCATATGCGTATGTAGTGACAGCCAAGCTGCACTAAAAGCTGTGTGTAACCCCTTAACTAGCTCCAAATTAGTGCTTGAACTCAAGTCCTTCTTGAACAGAGTCGGCAGACTAAATTCATTAAGGCTTGTATGGGTTCCAGGCCACTCTGGGATCCCAGGAAATGAGACCTCTGACGAACTCGCTAGAATGGGTTCAGAGGAGAGCTTCTCAGGACCTGAACCCGCTCTAGGTCTACCTACATCCACGGTAAATTCCTACATTAACGATTGTGTATTTAACACACACAACCGTAGATGGAGGGATTGTCCGGGTTGCAGGATGACTAAGCGCGTATGCCCCGATGTCTGCAAAAAATCTGCAGCATTCCTCCTGTCTTTAAGGAGAATCGACTGCAGAAGGCTTGTGGGAGTTATCACGGGCCATTACACTTTTGCCAAGCATCTCTACGTGCTCGGCATCAGTGAGACGCCTACCTGTGCTGCATGTGGCGAAGAGGAGGATGATACTGCAGAGCATTTCCTCTATTATTGTCCCGCCTTTGCTCGCATACGGTGGCGCACCCTTGGAGCCGACGTGGTGTGTGCCGAATCCCTTAGCTCTACATCACTGAAGCTCCTTCAAATTTTTCTCCGGAAAACGGAGAAAATACAGTAATGTAAGGTGTCTGTCTGGAGTACAATGGACCAGTGATTGCGTCTGAGTGCTCCAGCGGATAGCAGAAGCCTTCAACAAAAAAAAAAAAAAAAAAAAAAAACACCACATTACGAATACTTTTGTGCATCAGTGTACATACCACAGCATGCGGATAGATGGACCAGTTGAAATTTAATTTAAGTGAGGAGTTCATCTCTCGTATTGCTTGGAAATTAGTTGGTTAGATCTTGCGATAAGACCCCTTGAAATATCTCTCTTCTACGCCGCCGAACAAGCGTCAACTAAAACCTTGGTAGAAACTTAGTGGCCGATATTGATTTATCAACGTGAATGTGTGTACACTTCTGCAACTTTCCTTTTCTCTTTTTGACAATTAAAAACACTTCACACGACATGAGTACGTCATGAGAATACATCGAAAACCGCTAACTCTCTGCAGGAATTATAATGAAGTTACAGCACGATTCGAGGTATTTGTCTCTACATAAATGTAAGTATGTAGCCTATCGCTTTGTCTACTCTGCGCCAGACCGTAGTGTGTTTCCCTGACATTATTCCATCATTAAGGCAGCTGCAAGCTCCAATCACTTCCTGAACATCTTCCTGTGATAACTAAACACAATCACTCAGTGAATAAACTTCCGCGTGCGCCTTCGTCCAATTCATCTTAATGAACACTTTGGCCCAATTCCTTCAATCTCGTCTGATTTCATAACAACATTTCAAAGTCATTGCAAAGATTAAGATCCGCCATCAATTTTCATTAACAGCTCTTTAGGTCATAAACGAGAGTGCAGCTACTTAAGACATCACGTCTTCATCCGCGCTTCATTACTACCAAGTACATGTCGTCATTACGGTCAGGATTTATTATACAACACCGCGAAGTGTGACTTTCCTCACCCAGCAGCACCAGAAGCAACAGAAACTAAAACCATATTTCATTCATCTGCTATAGATTATCGAATCCAAATTGTCTACCCGCGGCCAAGCCGTCAGTGAATTGCATTCACTGTGATCATGAATGCACAATTCATTCATTAGGCAATTTATATGATTTATCGTGTCGTCGCTTTAGATGCGGGCAAGTAATTGGCGGCCTAATCCCTTAACCCCGGGCTGCAATAAAGATTCGGAATCTATAAGACATTTATGAGCCCACCGCAGTCGACACTTGACATTGTCTATGGAGCGGCGGTATTAAAGTGACATGCTCGTAAAGGCGCACACTTAAGAATGCCGCACGATGGTGGTGTAAGGATTTTACGCACACCTCTCATAATCGCCGTCGTCTGCTGTGACCTGGTACGGCATCAAGTGCTTTTTGAATTTTGGATGGTGGTGATGTGATTTTGTCCTCGTTCTTGTTCTCATTTCGTATGAACTGCCAACAGTTAGTAGGTTGAAGTCTGTCAGCTAGCATCTCAAGAGGACAAACACACACCATAGAACGCAGTAGTGACACAAACGTAAAGCCACGTACTCGGGATGGGGCCTATTCCTCTCGCTCCTTGTTTCTTCTTGCCTTTTGTTCTTCCGTTTTACTTTCTTCTCCATTTAGAAATTGCTTTCCAGAGCCTGCAGGTTTGTGTGTATGGGTATATCTGGTCGCTCGTAAAGCCCTGCACGCCTTTTTCCAAGTCCATAACTAGTGCTACACACTTGTACCTAGTGCGGAAGCGGTACTCTCAATGTTTTTTGTACACGCTACGCCTATATGCCTACAAGGATACTTTATCTTTGGCACATGAAAACGAAAGCTCACAGAGAGGAATAGTCAGCAATGGTGGCGTTAAACTAGAACGCTATAATTAAAAATCCTAAAAATACACTTAGCTACGGCCACTGTCAGTGCCATTGCTACCCGGGGTGGGAGTGAATTGCTTCGTGTCGTCTATTTTTCTGGGGAGGGGTAGTACCCAAACCCCGAGTGTCGAAGTGTAAGTGAAATGAAATTGCTTCTGCTGAGAGCGGGGATAATTGCCGCGTGAGTTGAGTGGGCTTGTATTTAAGTGATGAGCAAATTGAAATCTATTTAGAACTAAAATCAGTAAATGGCCGCGTTAGTGATTAATTATTTTTGGGGAACAACGTTTAAAAAGAGCCGTTGAGTCGTTTATTATATACGTATTTTCAGGATAAACGACATTTGTTTTCATTCTCGGAAGATCGCCTACGATTCGTAGTTAAGTAAGTTTAAACTGGACATTCCTTAAATATTATTTCTGGAAAATATTTGAAATATCTAGTATTTTAAACTCCCCGAATCTCAAGTGGGAAATGATTGGCTTTGGGAATGGTAGACCCCCTTAATGGCTTCGTAATTGAAAACAAATTTCGTAAGGATCAATGGAAATATTTTTGAAGACGAAGCAAGAAAAACCTTATTCTGCAAAAGTATATTTATGAGGGGCTGTCCAAGGGGATGCAAAGGATGGCATAGGACTAACAAAGGCCTCGTAGGGGTAGCATCTATCCGATGGATGCTGGCCTGCTAAGAAGCGAGAAGAGTCCCCTGAAAAGAAGAATAACAAGGGGAAGCTGTCCTTGGCTAACGACTAATATCCAGAATCTTTTATGCGAACGCAATTTTTTGTACAATGTTTTCAAAAATACGAGATCAGATAGAGACTGGGAAAGATATAAAGTTTGTAGAAATCTTACGACGAAAACAATACGAGATTCTAAAAAAGAAATATATTCCAATTTATTAGATGCTTCAAAAAATTCAACCAGAATAATTTGGAAAAACTTAAACAGAATTGGTGTAACTAATAAGTCTAATCCTTTATCCAATACTGATCCCGATTTTGCTAACCGCCTTAATATTATTTTTTCCTCCTCATGCACACCCAGCATGTCAGCTGCTTATAATCGCTCTTTAAGCTCAAATGGATCCTTTCATTTCGATCGTGTCTCGATTGAAGACTGTGTTTTTGCACTGTTTTCAATTAAATCTAATGCGTTGGCTCTGGATGAAATATCTTATTCTCTCTTATTCTCCCTGTCGTTATACCGTTCATATGCAATATCTACGACGACTGCCTGATGCGGTCAATCTTCCCTAAAGCTTGGAAACTCGCAAAAGTTATTCCTCTTCACAAAAAAGGTTCAAGCCAAGATCTATCGAATTTCCGCCCCATTAGTATATTGCCTTTCCTTTCTAAAGGGTTGGAAAAACTTATGTTAAATCAGTTATCTGTTTATCTTTGAGTCATTTAACTTATTATCTCCGTTCCAATCTGGTTTCCGCAAGAAACATAGTTGTATATCTGTAGCTCTAAAGGTTGCCGATGATATCCGATTATCCATTGATCAAGACAAGGTTACAATTTTAAACTTACTAGATTTTTCTAACGCCTTCGGTTCAGTTGATTACTGTATTTTGCTTAATAAATTGGAAACGAAATTTGATTTCTCGACAAGCTCACTTAAAATGATTAAAAGCTATTTAACCGATCGCCAACAAGTTGTTTCTATGGGTTCTATTTTATCAAATACTGCCGATTTAAGAAGGGGAATCCCACAAGGGTCCTTATTAGGCCCAATTTTATTCAGTATGTTCATTAATGATATTATCGATGTTATTAAATATAGCTCATGTCATCTCTATGCTGATGACCTACAAATTTACCTATCTTTTCCGTTAGGTCTACTCGAGGATGGAGTGGGCAGTATCAATGAAGACTTAAATAGTATTTACCATTGGACTTTGGAAAACAATTTAACCTTAAATCCCAGTAAATCTCAAAGTATCATAATTTATAAATCAAATCTCAATGAGTCTTACTTTCCTGAAATCTCCTATAATGGGTTCGTTATACCTTATAAGCCTTCCGTCATTAATTTAGGATTTTTATTCAACAAAACTTTAACGTGGAACCATCATGTTAATAAAATAATTGGAGTCATATACGGCGGCCTTAGACGTTTGTGGAAAATCTCATATTATATTCCACAATCCACTAGACTTATGTTGGTTAAAACCTTACTTGCACCAATTATATCCTATGGTGCACCTTTATACGCTGGTATGGACTCAACTAGCAAACAAAAACTTAATGTAGCATTCAACGCATGTGTACGCTTTGTTTACTCTTTAAAAAAATATGATCATGTTTCTCATTTAAATAATTGCATTTTTGGTATGTCACTTATGTCACACTTTGTAATTGAGATATGCAAATTTATTTTTAACTTAATTCATCAACAACAGCCCCTCTATCTATTCAAAAAACTTAAATTTTTCTCATCCTTGCGCACTAATAACTTAATTATCCCCAGAGCGACAGTTATGCAAACTCGTAGGTCCTTCTTTGTCCTAGGTGCCAAAATCTGGAACAGTCTACCTGCTCATTTTAAGAAAGTTTTGAATCTGAATAATTTTATCTCCGCCATCAAAGATCATCTCAAGAACCCAGACGTTGCAATGCATCTCCACTCTATTGTCATTAGTTAATAAGTTCAATATAATATAAGCAAATGTGTAATCCTTCAACACATATCTATTTTGTGTTCAGTTAAGTTTGACATTTATATTCCAATTTCATTGTAAACTTTTAGAGCCATAAAAAAGATCTAATCTTAAGGCTACTGGTATAAATAAATGAAATATGAAATATGAAAGTCACCGCAGTCGAACATCTTGCGGCACTGTTTGTAAGTCCTATCCCCACCTCCTCGTGGTGCCATCTGGAGATTTCCTATGGAAATTGCAGATGGGGAAGGACGAATGGCGAGCCTCCTGTGCCATAAAACAGGATTAGTCGGTTGGGCTACGGCCTAGTAAGCCGTAACCGTAAAAAAACCACAAATTCCGAAACAACCACAAGCCTCGGATATAACGGACCGGATTTATGTCGACGACCCTTGCAAAAAACGAAAAAAGGACAATAATCTTCGGCTTTGTACGTGAAATGTTAGGTCCCTAAACAGGCCATATGCAGCCGAACAACTTGCGGACGCCCTAGCCCGCTATAAAGCGGACATAACCGCCATCCAGGAAATGCGATGGAATGGACCGGGTATAAAGCGGATGGAAAACTGCGATATTTACTACGGCGACTGCTATAGGGAGAGAGGACAACGATTGTTTGGATGCGGATTTGTTGTTCGAGGTGGACTAAGGCAAAAAGTCCTAAGCTTTCGGCATGTGAGCGAACGCCTCATAACAATCCGTATCAAGGCTACATTTTTTAACATCAGCCTGATCTGCGTAGACGTCGTACTAGACCGATGTCATTGTACAGATCATACAGTTCGTCATTGTATAATCTTCTCCACTCTCCGTTTATACAAACGCGACTATAGATTGAACCCAGAATTTTTCTATTGATGAGGCCAACCGCATCCATCTGTTTTCGGTACGGTCCGGATCGGGATGATCAATGATTTCTACAGTACTACCTCGGTTTGTCGAGAGAGAGCTCAAAGTCTTTATTGCCCCTGAGCCTCAGATTGCGTAGACGCGATTTCTAAGAGATTTCTCGGCAGTTTATATATATTTTCTGGACATATGGATTTAAATTAAGGAATTGAATTGAGAAGACCATTAACACCGAAATTCGTTATAACCTTAAATACCCATGTTTAATAAAAGGTAGTTCTCAGCATCGCTAACCCGGTAAACAAGAAGGTTGACCCCTATAACTGCGCCAACTAGAGGGAAATGAGTCTCCTTAATATCGCATACAAGATCTTCTCTGGTAAAACGAAATATATGCTGTCATCCCAAAAAGACACACAACGTCCATGTCTCGGCCTGAATGTCACAATTGGCAGCTACAAATTCGAAGTGGTCAAGGACTTGCTCTACCTTGGCTCACTAGTGGACAGCGACAACAACACCAGCACTGAAATCAAACGTAGAATTACTCTTGCCAACCGCTGCTCCTTTGGGCTCAAGAGGCAATCGAGAAGGTAGAGCCCCCTCTTGAAAGACCAAAGTTGCGCTGTACAAAACCTTAATCATCCCGGTCCTCCTCTATGGCGAAGAGGCCTGGTCGATGGTCCCATTTGTATAAACGGAGAACAGAAGAGAAGATACAACGACGAACTCTATGGGCTGTACAGCGTCATCGGCCTAGTACGACGTCTACGGATCCAACGTCTAAGATGGCTAGGCCATGTAGAGAGAACGGATAGCACAGCTCCAGCCCGAAGACTCCTCGAGTCCAACCCCGAGGGACGAAAAAGCAGAGGACGGCCGCACTTAAGATGGCGCACACAGGTGGACGGGGACCTCAGCCAACTGGGTGTGCGGCAATGGAAAAGGCTAGCAAAAGATCGTGCTAGTTGGAGGGGCATGTTGGTTGAGGCCCACTTTCACCTCGAACTTTAGTGCCCGTTAAGAAGAAGAAGAATATCCAGAGAGAAACCCCAGTCCCGAAAGGAAGTGACTCCCTTTTGTGGGTTAATGCCGGGCATTCGCACACTATGTGAATAATGGAATCAATTTCCTCTTTTTCTCGGCAGCTTCAGCAGAAGTCATTGTGAGGCTGGCCTAGTCTGGATGCATGGTAGGGCATCGACTACCAATCGAATATTCCCACGACTGAACTTTAGCAGACTTTCTGTCCTTTTCTTGTACCCCTGCGGGTACGGGGTTAGAATATACACGAGGTAAGGCATGCCGGTCGTAAGAGGCGATTAAAATCCGGAGGATGGATCATGGCATGAGATAGATTCATGATCCATTGGGGTGAAGCGCCTGGGTACCAGGTAGGAGTGTTCTAAAATCCAAGCACACTTAGAATTGAAAGGAGGTGAGTGGACAGGCTCGAGTTTTTGTGGAAGCTTATCTGTAAGTGACCTCGGTTGCGAAGTAAATACCAAAGAGCTTAATTTTGTTTGGTACCACGGGGACAGGGTGCCCCCGTAACATTTCGGTTACTATTTAGTATTAAGTCATTCGCCGGATGTTCCGGCCCTGTCGGATGAGGAAGGATTCGTGAGGGCTTTGGTTATCCCAAATGCGGGAACAAATGGTATCTGACGTTGGCTTTTCCAATGCGTCAGATGCAAGAGGTGTCGGTATCCGACGTACGATTTGTCTAATGCGTCAGATACAAGGTAGGTAGGTAGGTAGGCTTCGGTCTTCATCAAAGACGGTGAACATGCCACAAACATGTGAACTAATTGAACCAACAGTAGTTTACTACTTTGGGGCAACGACCAATGTTTGTCTTGGTCCCGATTGTGGGTAGGCCCACCATGGAATAAGGCCGTAAAGGCAGGTGTCCACGTTAAGCATATTCATGATCTGTCCTTTTATTGTCATAGAGGGTCCAAGTTGATCTTGCCGTTGCGCAAATTATCTAATAGATATTCACGTGACCTGGTACCTAGCAGAGGGTCACCTTATTGACATCTGACATCTCCTCTAGCCTCTCTTTGCAGAGTCTTACGAGAGCCTTGATAGCTGCCTGGCTGTCAGCATATATGTTGATCCTTTACCTGAAAGGTTTTTTTCGGAGGATCAGGTCCGCAGCCTGTTTGATTGCAAAGACCTCAGCTTTGAAAACGTTATAGCCATCATCAGGTCTAAAGGAGCGATTTATTTCACGAGATTCAAATAGACCCCGGCTCCTGTACGGGTGTCCATTTTGGATACTTCGGAATAGATTGCCAGTTCATTTTCCGTACGTACCATACCGCTGGTCCATTCCTCCCTGGAAGGAATTCTGATAGAGGGTCTCCGCTCGAAGCAAAGAAGTCGGGTGATATAGTCCATTTCAGTTTTGAATCTTGAGATGGTCCATCAATCTAATACTGAGGACCCTACCGGAAGACCTCAGTAGCAGTGTATAACTAAGCCTTTCGCTGAGGACCTGACGAAATTGCCCAGACATCAGAATGGAAATGTCGTCGGCATAGGCTGTGATGTTTAAGCCATCTGTCAATAAGAGTTTTACCATTCCGTCGATTACAAGGAGCCATAGAAGAGGTGACAGAACGCCGCCTTGTGGTGTACCCCGATTCACACTCACCCTTCCACTTACTCCGCCGAATTTATTATACGAGTGCTCAATATTTGTCAATCCACCTGCATATAAAGGGTGGCCCTATTAAAATGTTAGCATTTGTTTAAAAAAAAACACATTTGTTTGCTGTTAAGTGATTAGTATTTTATTTTGGACCCTGAACAATTTGTTTTGATCACTTCTTGAAGACGACATATAGACGGTCGTTTTACAGCGGATGGCGTAATGAGCTCGTTTTGAGCATATTGCGTAGAATATTGGCCTTGAGCTCCTCCGTAGCTTGTTGACATAAAATTTAGACTTTAATAAACTCCACATGAAAAATTCCGGTGACGTCAAATCGGGCGATCTCGGTGGCCAGTCAAAATCATCGTTTTCGGAAATTAGACGATCGATGAACTTACGGCGCAATAAAGCGATGATGGCCCGAACTGTGTGGGCTGTGGCACCAGAAGTTGTCGAAGCAATGTTCCGCTAAAAACTGCAAGAAAAAATACCTTTTCATCGCCCGATAACGCTTGCCAGTAACGGTGGTGGGCATCCCATTGTCGTCTTCAAAAACGAAGGGTCCAATAACCATATCCGCACAAATTCCGGCATAGACAGTCAGGCATTGGTCCTAGAGAGATTCTTCGTGGATTAATTGAGAATTTTCAATTTTTTTTTTTTTGTTTTATGGGCACACGCGCTCTCAAGGCTAAGGCCTTATAACGTTAATCGTTGTGCGAGCAGAAAGTAACAGGAGGGGGAGAGGGGGTGCGTATTGACATTGAGGGGGTGGTCTTAAATGTCTGCATACGGTATTGAGGGGGGAAGACCGAACGAGGTAGCGCGTTCTACATTCGTGTGGTTCGGTTAAAGAAAGAATCGCTGTATTTGACAGGCTTCAGAATGAATTCATGCGCATTCCGGGAGAGACGTGTATCGCGGGAGAAGTTTTGAAGGGGCGCTATGCAACTGGCTATTTCATTAGAGCATTTATGGTGAAAATAACGATAAAACAATGAAAAACAGGAGACGTTCCTACGGTGACCCAGCGAGTGTAATGAGTTTGTGATGCTGGAATCTCCTATGAGTTTTATCGCACGATTTTGTATTCTGTCAAGTAAGTGCAGTGAGGTGTTAGACCAGACATGAGCGTTGAACTTCAATTTAGGACGAATGGACGCCTTATAAATTATAGCCAGATCGGTGGATGTGAAGAATTTCTTGCATCTGTATAGGAAACCTAGGCTTTTCGCAGCATTCTTAGCGATACTAAATATGTGATCGTTCCAACAAAAGGTTGTCACTGATGCACATACCCAGGATGGAAAGCTTGTCGGTTTCAGAGGTACAAGTGCCATTCATGGATAATGGCAATGGGTCAGTGTTACGCTTTAACGACAAGAGACGGCATTGTGTTTTGGAAGCATTAAATTCCACTCTATTGTTTTTACCCCATTGGATGATGCTGTCAATATCGGAATTTAATGAGCTTAACATACGCTGCCGCTCACTATTTACAGCCGAAGTGCAGGGTCGTAAAGAAGTGAACGAATATGAAAAGCTGAGGGTACTGTCGTCAGCGAAGGGATGGATTGGATTAGAAGTAACAGACAAGAGATCATTTATAAAAATGAGAAAGAGTGCCGGAGACAAAACGGAGCCCTGGGGAACATCAGCATTTACAAAGTGAGTATCAGACTTGAAGCTGTCCAGGACAACTTGAATTGAACGATTCGAAAGGTAGCTTCTAATCCATAAAAGAAGAGATTTGTCGATCCCGAATGCACGCATTTTCGATAAAAGAGCTTCATGTCAAACTCTGTCAAATGCTTTCGAAATATCAAGTGCAACTACTTTGCTCTCACCTGCCTGGTGGAGCGAGCGATTCCACTTGTCGGTGAGATATACCATCAAATCGCCAGTTGATCTGTCGCTGCGGAAACCATACTTCCGGTCATTGAGTAGTTTCTTTGACTCGAGATATTTCATTAGCTGGCGATTTATTAGCGTTTCCATGACCTTGGAAAGAAGGGACGTTAGTGCAATGGGTCGGTAATTGAAGAGAGAAGAAGATTCGCCTTTTTTTGGAAATGGGCTGAACAAATGCTGTTTTGCACCTATTCGGGTAGAGTCCAGAGGAGTATGAAAGGTGAAAAAACTTACCCAGTGGTTTTGCCAGCGTAGAAGAACACCTCTTCAGAATTATTGGGGAAATACCATCGGATTTGTGTATGTCAAGTTCTTAAAGAACCCTTGCAACTGTACGAATACAAATCGTACCGAATTATGCGTTGCGGTGAGCTGCGACTGATGCCCAACTGAGCGGAACGGCGGCGACTCGATGTACGTGGCGAGGTCTCAACTGAGGCCCGTATAGCCTCAATATTCTCATAGGACCATCTCGTACGCTCTCTCGCTTGGTGTTTTTTTTTTTTTTTTTTTTTTTTTTAGGTTCAAGAGTTTTTATATTCTCTTATAATGTGTTGACACACACAACCTGAACGGAGTAAAGTGGTTGGGGTCGTTGATGTTCGTTCACTACTCTCACTACTCTTGATGGCTGGTATTGCCCACATACCCGGTGTCCAAACATTTTTGATGTAACGCCTAATGGTCATGTGAGAAGGCGCGTCACCCAATTCAATTTTTTAAATTTTGAATGTAAAGCTGCACAATAACAGAGCGCTGTTGTGGCGTATACTGCTCCATAGTAAAAAATTTACAAAGACTAACGCTTTGAATGCCATCACAATCCGTTTTGCCAATCGGTGTCAAAGTTATTGGGTTGCCTGATGCTAACACTTTATTTGGGCCACCCGTTGGGTATATTTTATCTACGGGTTCAAGAATAATATTTTTTTTATGAAACTTAATTGAAGCTGCTTCTATTCTATATAAACATTTATCATAGCTATTGGCTATTGATGCCTGCTGGTCAGTATTTTATTTCTTTCCGGACGTCCCTTTTGTTTCTGCGAAATACCAAGCACTTTGTAGGCCATCGTTAAACTGGAATTGGTGCGTTTTACGATTACTTTTATTTACAGCACCATGCACGTTTCAGAGACAATTATTTTTATGGAAACACTGTTCCACTCATTTGCATGTGGCTAAAATGTAATTACAAGCACTTGGAACGAGACCGCGGCCAACAATTCCAACTCTGCAGTGGCAACATTATTGGACGACAGGACGTGGTGGTCATATGTGGACGTACACGCATTAGTGGTCGCGGTAAATGCATTTGCTGATTACCATCAACTTGGCCACTATTTTGTGGGCTAAAAACATAATTTCCTTATAACGAATCAGTAAGCATTATGGCAGTACGTGTGCTTTGGCCCAGAAATGCTTGTTTTTATATTTTTATGCTCGGCACTTAAATCCATGACTGATACGCATTTGTGCTGTTATTGTACACACGAGTGATGGGATTCGTAGGTGCAAGTACATGGGATATCCATGGTGAGCGGCGGAGAGTGCTGGCATGAATGTCGTTTTATGTCTTGTGAATTCCATCAGGCATTTCCCAGTAGAATAGTGAAAGGCTGGAGAATAAACATATGTATGTTTGTAGATCGTAAGCTAGAAAATAGTTCGTGCTGACTTGACATTGAAAAGGACTCGGGCTTAATGCTGGTGATGATAAGTGGTACTACGCGTCAAAAGACAACCAAGCGCCTAAGCAAATAAACGAGTATCCCAGCGCTTAGACACCATCGGTCCTAAGTCAAAATGGCTAAGATGATGACATGATGACAAGGAACTATCTTGTTCCAATTTAGCAACACTGATTGCACCATGTTGAGCTTCTGAATGTGTATTGCGACCATGTGGAATGCTGTTTTAGCTGACTGCTACTACTTATTTGGGTACAAAGTGGCTTTGCATGCCTGTTAATTGTTCGCAAATTTGAATGACAAATTCGGAGTGCACACGATCGGCCAGCGGACAGTAGACAGCGCGAGACAGCACAATACGAGATGATTCTATAGCATGTAGAAGAAACGTAACGAGAATTCAACATGGATGCCTTTGACCAAAGTTGGAAACTGAATGTCTAAGCCGCTTGATACTGTACGGTGAGTGGCACTTTACCTTGCCGTGATCTAGTTAGCTTGTAAACGGTGTTCCAGGCAATTTAGCATAGCCATAAATATTCATGCGAGTAATTCAATTTAGAGAAACGTGCTGCTGGGTTTTTGTGCAATGATCGTGGAATCGTTTTTTTTTTTTGGTTTTCGCAAACGCACATGTCTATTGCTCGCACACGGTAAATTGCGTTTACTATTCCGCACGATTTATTTGCTTAATACGCAAGAACTGATTCTAATTGGCATTTGACTTTTCCCAGTCCTTGGCTATCGAAATCGATGCCCTTTTGCAAAACGTGATTTACCTGCGAATATAAATATCGTGATTTTGAATTCTAAAGATGGAGGCTAACCACTAAAGCATGACCCTTAAGTGTACACAGCACAACTATTGTCATTGGCCCCTCATTGACTAGATGTTTCTAGTATCGCACGCCCAGCTGGTTGGGGTCCCCTTCCACCTGTGTGTGTCACCTACCATACGGCCATCCTCCGCAACGTCGTCCCTCGGGGTTGGACGTTAGACGTTAGATCCACAGACGTCGTATTACGCCGATGTCGCTGTACAGCCCGTACAGTTAAACAGCGGTTGGCAAGAGTTATTCTTCATCTAATCTCTACCCTGGTGTCGTTGCCACTTGTAACCAGTAAGCCGTGGTAGACGAAATCCTTGACTTCATCAATAGTTACCAATAGTAACGTGCTGGCCAAGACGTTGGTGTTATGCGTATTTCTTTGACATGATATATTTGGTTTTACCCTCATTTACCAAAAGACCCACTTTAGATGCTTCTGCTTCAATGCAAACAAAAGCTTCATTGACGCCTCTCTGCGTTCTCCCAACCACGTCAATGTCATCAGCGTATGCAAGCAATCAGGCAAACTTGAAGTAGATCGTGCCTCTTGTATTGACAAGTGAATTCCGCACGATCTTTTCAAGCATGATGTGGACAATTTTACATGATAGTACGTCGCCCTGTGCGGACTCTTTTTCGATATCGAAGACCTCGGTTAACTTACCGACCTTAATCGAGCAGCGAGAATTCCCCATTGCCATCGTATACACCGTTTGTCGGTGATATGCGGTATGCGGCAAAAAGTGGTGTGTGTCGATCTGAAATTCGGGGGCCTGCTCCAAGATCTGCCGCAGTGTAAATATTTCGTCGAAATTGTCCACGAGTGGTTGCAAGCGTTCACAAAGCACGGCAGGGAAGATCTCATACGCGATGTCAAGGGGCTTATTCCCCTATAGGGGACACCTTTTTTACGGACCGGGCGAACGATGCTGAGACTCCATTTATCGGGCATGCTTTCTTTCGACCATATCTTACCGGTGAGATGGTGGATGTTCCCAGCGAACTTATCTCCTGCTGCAGATGTGTCGCTTGCACCAGCAGCCTTATAAAGTTTCAGTTTCGATGTCCTCGCCTAAGCCGCGTGGACGGAATTTTCTGCTTTCTCGGCCAGTGCGAATGGTGCGTTGTACCTGACAGTGGTATTTCAACCAACTTCGCCATTATACAGTCCACAGAAATGGTCCTTCCATATTCTCAGCATCAACTGGGATTCAACTACGAAGAATGTCTGCAGGCTTCCATTCTGGCTTTATAACCTTGGCATGTTCCTTTTGCTTTTTGATAAAACTTTAGAGCGTCATTCCTGCGATAACATCTCTCTATCTCTTCGAGCGCGTGTTTCTGGTGGCCTTTCTTTTTCATTCTGGAAAGCGCATGCACCACCTCTTTTAAGCTCGTAGAGCTCATGTTTTGCTCTCGTTTATTGATACAACGCCAACGTGGCCATGTATATGTATCTGTTTTTCTGCATATACCCGTCTCCACTCGTCACCAATCCAAGAGTTTTTCCTTTGCGGTGGTTGGAGACCTAATAGATCAGTATGAACTCAATTCAAGAGACGTCCTACGCAATTTTTTCTCGTGCGAACAACTGCTCCAAAGACAAAATCGGATGGAAGAATATTCATGGCAAGAAGAGCTGATGCTGTGCATCTGGTGGGATCAGCTCGGAGTAATCTACTATGAGCAACTTCATCTCAGCGAAACAGTTACTGCGGATCCAAACCAACAACTATTGATGCAATTAAGCCGAGCATTGAAGCTTAGTCGTCAAGGAAATTTTTCATAATTGGGATGGCCTACCCCAGCCGCCGTTTTCTCCAGACATTCCACGTCCCGACTACTATCAGTTCCGGTTGATAGCTCATAACTTGGCCGAGCGGCAATTGACTTTGCCCGGATCGCCACATGAGATGTGAACATTTTAAAACGCGGTATTCGTATGCTGCCTATATTGTAATATTTACTTGAATAAAGATTCTAAATATTTGATATTCGACATGAGTTTCAACAAAACACGACTGGTACCATATCCCGCTTTAAACCTTGTGGATAACGTTCTTGCAGAGATTTCTCAAAATAGATACAGCTGTTCTCTTCTCTGGCTACATCCCCGCAGTCCTCAAAAAAACCGAGTAATACTCTCTATGTCGAACATTGCTAAATAGAGTGGAATACATATGTACGTCTTCCCAGCCACCGATGGAAGGTCCCTAGGCACAATATTGTACCATCGAAGGTCATTAGGAGCTCTGATGTGGGTATGAAAAAGTTATTAGCGCCATCGCTTGCTATGAGGCTGTCATCGAATCTCATAAAACCAAAGTTTTCCAATAACTTTTCTCGAAGTTATTACGAGAGCCAAAACTTGAACAAATTCAACCAATCGCCTTATATGTACATATGTACATGGTACATCGCGTACAACTAACCCATTACAATGCAACGTTGGCCTTTTGAAAATATTATTGTAGCCCGTCAATTAGAATGAAGCAATTCCTAAAAATAATTAAATTCCATCCATTTAACATTTAGTCAGAAACATTTAATATCCCCCCTTAAGGCATATCCCTGACCTTATCTCGTCACACTCGACAGCCCATCAACTACTCCATGAATATTACAAGTACTCAACAGGTTTCCACTGGCATTAAGTGTAATTATTTGCATTTATTTAATAGAAACCTCACAACCGACTTCTGACCGCAAATCCCATCAGTTTACAACCCTCTCTAAGCCGTCACCTCACTTCATATTGCCATCGTGCACCGTCCCTCAGTTAAACTCATCGCCATTGCCACAACCGAATTTATTTATTTGTCGAAGGCATAAAGCACCACCCATTTATCAGCGACTTCCCCTCCAGTCGAAATGTTACCTTCTTGGTCTACCCAGTGACATTTGACGTGACGGTAATTAAACCAAACATAAACCAACAATACAAGGCGGAGATCTCCCTTCATTAAACAATAGAAAGCCGAAAACAGAATTTGGTCGTTAACGACCACACCCCAGCGTTGCACAGCGGTACAAAGCACCATGGGATGCTCTTAAAAAAGCGAAAATAAAATAAAGTCAAAATACACGAGCAAGCTAATCTGGAAAACAATTTGTCAAAAAACGTTTTATTCGCGTCAGACCTATTTAATCAGAACTTCAGTAGCAGATGAATTTCGCAGCAAGGTCCGATGCAAAAAAGCTTTCGCTCAATAAATGAAAATTTCTCAAAACGAATTCTCGCAAAAAGATAAAAAAATTAATGAATTTTGTGCTAATCATCGGCGGATCAATACTCGGGCACACAGGTTCGTAGCAGCTAATTGGGTGGCTGCTATAGTGCTTAGCAAATAATTGATTCTGAAAGCTGTCAGAACAGCGTTCGTATCTTCTTTTTGTCTTTTTTGTTTTCAAGATGTATCTAATGTATCTTGTTTTTTGTGTCGCTTTTATCAATGCAGTTGAAGTTCAACTGTGTAAACACGTTCGACATCCGAGCGAGGGGTTAATTATCTGTGTTCTCTCTCAACTCGTGCGAGATATATTTTTTTGTATCTGTTGATATCTGAACGATGCTTAACATCAGCGGGAGTTTTGCTCACGAGCATTTTTTAGTTTTAACTACTCATTCATCGCAGCAGAGGACGACCGAGTCTAAGGTGGGGCACACAGGTGAAATGAGACCTTAACCAACTGGGAGTGTGTCGCTGGAAAAAGACCGTGCCAGATGAAGAAGCTTGTCGGTTGAGGCCAAGGTTCACAGCGAACCACAACGGTTCACAGTGCCTCCTAAGTAAGTAAGTCGGTACCTACATGTCTTTGACGTGTGAAATTTGTAATGTTCATTACAACACTTCTTTTTAGATAATGACTGAGGATAGCTCAAATTTGGATCAAGTTATAGTGCGGCTCTAACAGTGAAAAACATTATAGATATATTTAAAGAATAAACACATCATTCCAAGTTCGTTCAACAACGGGGAAAACCAAGAATGGTAATTGACGTCACTTTTATAAAAGCGATGGTGGAGTCAGACCCAACAGAAACTTTACGGAACATTACACGAAATATAAGAGTATCTTTTATGAAAAAAAGTTAGTATCTTTATCCAATAGGAAAGGAATAAAAGTCAACAGGTGAGTGATTTGAACGAGGCATAAAAGGACGCCGCTAGACCTAGGTTTGGTTGGATGCAGGAGAAAAGCCAAATCACCTTTTTTCGAAATTTAGCGAAAAAAAAACTGCTTTGGCAAATAGGAAAGGCCCGATCCTATAACATGACAATGGCGCGACTTCATGCCCCTCGACGACGGCCAGTCATTCTCTTCGCAGTTAAAATAACTCTTATTTTGCCAGTAGAAGATATTCCGAAACTGAGCAGAAGTCATAAAAGCATTTGAAGACTTTATGGCGTCCATAAATTAAGCCTTTTTTTTATTGTTCTTATTTCGGAAAAACCAGAATGAAGAGGGTGTTCTTAATGTGTTCTTAAATGCCAACAAATTTCACTTAGAAAATAAACCTCGTTCTGATAGGTTAAAAGAGCTAGGTGATGATAACCCGAAATCGACGTAAGTCATTAGCCGACATATATCATAAGACGAAGTAAATGAAACTACGCCATTTATGACAAAATAATTTTCAGCAAAGAATCAACGTTTGTAGTGCGTTTCTTTTGCGCTACAATCAAGTACAATTTTTGAACCGGAACCATACTGGAGATGGCAAATAGTTTCCTTACAATAACGTTAAACGTTGCCACCAATGGTCTAGTTCAGAAGACTAAATCAATTCAGAAAACTAGACCGCAAAATATCCCAGAAATGAGCTTCAAACACTCAAGGTGGTATTTAATGTTTGTTAGGACACTGAGCGAACTTTAAGCAGAAATTGACTTTCAACAACTGTCGGCATTAGAGCAAAGATTGCTGTCAGGATTATTAATCAAAAATTGTTCCGTTCCATCAGGATGAAAACGCTTATCCTCATACAGCTCGTAGCCCCTCAATAGAGCTATAGGAATTCGATTGGGAATAAAGGGTGCATATACAGAGTGCCCCACGAGCAGTGTGCCATTAAGCTAGAGCGTGTAGGTCCGGTCAAGACAGGAAAAAAATCGTATGGGAGTTTAGGCGGGTGGGTCAAGTTTCTAAAAAATTTACTTAATTTGGAAAAAAAAATATTAAAAATCAACGGTTACATCCGAAATGCCGTGATATACTTTTTTGTAAAGCCAGAAACCTCTTCTGCAGTTTTGGGGAATAGTTTTGGAGAAATAAATGTTCAAACTCAAAATGTTGAAAAAAAAAAATGTCGAACTAATTTAATAAATTAATAATTTTTTTTCAAGAATTCATTTTTCTTATTAGTTTTTAGTTAAAAACAGAAAACCGGATGCAAAATTTAAACTATTATTTTTCAAAATTGTATGTAATTAAGTACAATTTTTTTTTCAAAAATTCAATTCTCATGAGAGGAAACCGGATCCAAAAATGTCTTGTAGTTTTTGAGAAATTAAAAAAAACCCAAACGACCTTTTTCTACGAAAAATCTTTTTTTTTTGGTTTTAACGCGGCTGGACTTGTAGGCAAATTAATGTATGAAACATTGATCTCTTTTTTATTATTTTTAAACAAATTCTCAGAAAAAGGTCGTTTGGGTTTTTTTTTTTAATTTCTCAAAAACTACGAGACATTTTTGGATCCGGTTTCCTCTTATGAGAATTGGATTTTTGAAAAAAAAAATTTGTACTTAATTACATACTATTTTGAAAAGAATTAGTTAACATTTTATTTCAAAATTTTGAGTTTGAAAAATAATTTCTCAAAAACTATTTCTTGGTTTAAAAACAAGATGAAAGAAGAAGTTTCTGGCTTTACAAAAAAGTGTATCACGGTATTGTAGATGATTTTGATTTGATTTTGACGTTGATTTTTAATATTTGTTTTTCCAAATTAAGCAAATTTTTTACAAAATTGTTCCTCCCGCCTAAACAGGGGAAATGTAACCCCCCCCCCCCCCCCCCCTCACCATTGCTCGTGGGGCACCCTGTATAGGGTTTTCCAACAAGGACTTGACAATTTTTTTTTAATAAATTTTTTATAATTTGGAGACGTTGCTCGTTCATGTACTTTACCATGATGAAAACGTCAAAAATGTTGAGTTTGCTGAATAAACTGACAATGACAGTTCGATGATTAGTGAAAAGGTGCGTTCACAAATTGAATTCAAAGTTGTAAATTCCCTATTGGAAAACCCGATACGTTAATTAGGATTAAGCACCTTTAGATATTCACTTTACCGAAGACTGCATTGAAAAAGACTTAGATCCCGAGGTGATGTCCAACAGCACTTGGGATGCCTTTCACCTGATGTTTACCTCGAAATCGGATATTTCAACAAAATAGATCTCATCTCGGCAGTCGTCAATATGTGGGTCACTTGAATGTACTATTTTGAAAAAAATCACCTCCACAGTTACTGTCACTAAGATGGTGATGATGGCGTTGTATTGGGTAGAACTATGAAAGGCGACATTTGCGTAAAAAAGTTTTATTGATTCGAAAACGAGTGAAATATTTTAAGAAATACATTATGTGATGCTTTTTTATTAAAAAAAGTTAAAAATGCTGTCAAAGTATGCCGAAAAAATTTGAGAAGTGATCGCTGAACCCGGGAGTGGTTTACTGGAGTCCGTTCGGGGAGCTGAACGTCTATCTTGTAAATGTCGATGAAATTGTGCCACTAGTAGAGCACGACTGGCGCGCACGCTGTCAGGAGATAGCGAAGGCACTGAAAATCAACCAGATGATAGTTTGGGATAATCTAAAAAGAACGGAGTACACAAGGAAACTTGATTGACCGAATTACCACTAGTGAAACTCAAGGAAATCGAACCTTTTTTTGAAACTGTAATGGGCCTTGAAAAATGGATTACATATGAAAATAGCCAAATAAGTGATCACGGTCATAGGCCGGGGACCCTCCCTAAAGACCCCAAAACTTAGATTGACGACAAACGAGGTGATGCTGTGTGTTTGGTGGGACTGGAGGGAAATAGTTAAACTGCTGCTCCAATCTAGAACGAGTATAGTTGGCCATTGGAAAAGGATTTGTGTTCCATCGTGATAATTAAAATGCCATATGACACACATATTTCATGTCTCGAAACAAATTGATCGAACTTGGTTGGTAAGTTTTGATACCTCCACCGTATAGCCTTGACATTGCACCGTTTGACTACCTGCAAAACTTTCTTGGTAGGAAATTGGCCGGTGAGCCACTTAAAATCACTCAGAAAAGTTTTCTGCCAATAAAAAAAGCCACTCGAAAAATGACAAAAGATCATAGATAATAATGACGATAAAAATCACGGAAACTTTTTATATCACCCATTATGTCGGTGAACGAATGGTATGTAGAAAAATTCTTTAAACTCTCGAATAACGAAACAGAATTAGTTGATATGAGCGCGAAACGTCAGCCTCTTATAAAATGGTATGCAAATAGCATGCAAATCACCTAAACTTTGCGGGCGGAATAATTGTGGTGTAAGTGAAGACGAAGAGAGTATACGATGCTAACTTACTTAGGTGGCGCTACAGTCCGTGGTGAACCTGGGGCTCAACCAACAAGCGTCTCCAGCTGGCGCGGTCTTTGGCCAGCTGTTTCCAGCGCCGCACGCCTAGTTGGTTAAGGTCCCCTTCCACCTGCGTGCGCCACCGTTGATGCGGCCGTCCTCTGCCGCACCTTCCTTCCGAGGTGTATTTTCTATGCGTTCTACATAGGTTAGCCATCTTAGACGCTGTATCCGTAGACGTCGTAACAGGCCGATGTCGCTGTACAACCCATACAGTTTTTCGTTATACCTTCTCCTCCATACACCGTTTGAACAAACGGGACCGTAGATAGTGCGGAGAATTTTCTCTCGAAACGACCAAGGTCATCTTCATCCGCTTTTGTTAAGGTCCAAGCCTCTGCGCCGTAAAGGAGGACAGGGATGATCAAGGTCTTATATAGTGTCACCTTGGTTTTCCGAAAGAGGGCTCTACTTCTCAATTGCCTCTTGAGCCCAAAGAAAAACAGCGGTTGGCATGAGTGATACTGCGTTTTTATCTCAGCGCCTGTGTTGTTGTCGCCGGTCATCAGTGAGCCAAAGAAGACGAATTCCTTGACCACTTCAAAATTATATCCGCCCATGGTGATGTTCTGGCCACCATGGTGTTGCCCGTCTCTTTTAGATGCAAGCAAATATTTGGTTTTACCCTCATTAACCTTGAGATCCCTCTTAGCCGCTTCTACCTCAATGCTTACAAAGGCCTCCTTGACGTCTCGCTGTGTCCGTCCAATTACGTCAATGTCGCCGGCGTACGCAAGCAATTGCGTAGACTTGAAATAAATCGTACCTCTTTTGCTGGCCAGTGACTCTTGCACGCTCTTTTCAAGCACGATGTTGAAAAAGTTGCGTGACAGCGCGTCCCCTTGCCTAAATCCTTTTTTAACATCAAAGGTCTCGGTTTACTCATTACCGACCTTAGTGGAGCAGCGAGAATTCTCCATTGTCATCCTCCACAGTCGGATGAGTTTGACAGGGATGTTAAAACTAGACATGGCTTTGTATAGCTCATCTCTATACACGCTGTCATATGGAGCAGCCTTGAAATCGAGGTGGTGAGTGTCGATTTGGTATTCCTGGGTCTTCTCCAAGATCTGCCGTAGCGTAAATATTTGGTCTATTGTGAATTTACCTGGACTGAATCCACACTGATAAGAGCCGATCTGGTTATCCTCAAACGGTTTCAGGCGTTCAAACAATACGACAGAGAAGATTGTTAAGGAGACTTATTCCCCTATAGTTGGCGCAGTTCTAGGGGTCTCCTTTCTTATGAACCAGGTAAACGATGCTGAGATCTCATTCGTCGGGCATGCTTTCCTCCGACCATACCTTGCAAAAGAGATGGTGCATGCACCTTACCAGCTTATCTCCAGCCGCCTTAAGAAGCTCAGCAGACAGACCGTCTGCGCCCGCGGCTTTATTAGACTTAAGTTCTGATATCGCTTTTTTGACTTCGTCTAGGTCAGGTGGACTGAATTCTGTTACGTCGTCGTTCATTACGAATGGCTCGTTGTGCCTGACAGCGGTATCTTGTCTATCATCACCCTTATACAGTCTGCAGAAATGGTCTTTCCAAATCCTCAGCATCGACTGTTACTCTATTACCAGTTTTCCATTTTCATCCTTGCAAGCCGGCGCTCTGACTTTGTAGCCATGGTATGTTCGTTTTACCTTATTGTAAAACTAACGGGCGTCATTCCTGCGGAAGAATCTCCCCGTCTCCTCGATCTCACGCTTTCCGTGCTCTCTCTTCTTTTTTCTGAATAGCGTGTGTTCCTCTCTTCTCTTCTACTCATAGATTTCGCGAGCAGCTCTCGTCCGTCGTTGCAGCATGGCTTTATATGCCTCTTGTTTTGCTGCATGGACTTGTTCGCATTGTTCATTGAACCACGGGTTTCTAGGTGGTGGCGGTTTGAAACCCAGCACCCCTGAGGCAGCGTCTCTGACGGCGCTCTGGCAATGCGCCCATTCCTGCTCTATTGTTTTGTGCTGTTGTGGGCGGATTTTGAAGAGGAGCTTGGAGACACGATCGGCAAAGATTCTGGCAGTCCCTTGCGATTGTAGCTTTCCGACGTCAAACTTACGTAGTCCTACTCGACTCTTAAGCATTCTTGATATCCTCATTCGTACCTTGGCTGCGACAAGGTAGTGGTCCGAGTCGATGTTGGCCCCTCAGAAGGTTCGTACGTCGAGAATGCAGGAGGGGTGTCTGGCGTCGATCGCAATGTGATCAATCTGGACCGTCAGGTACCCTTGTGGATGCTGAGATGGGGGAATCGCGTGCTTGCTACAAGGAGTTTACGCCCCGCTAGGAAATCGATTAGCCTAAGTTCGTTGTCGGATGTGGTGTCTTGGAGGCTATGCTTTCCTACGATCGACTCAAATATGTCCTCTTTGCCCAGTTTTACATTAAAATCTCCTAGAACTATTTTTGTGTCGTAGCTGGGACATTGGGCATAGGTTCTGTCTATGAGATCGTAGAAATCTTCTTTGAGTCGATCGTCCTTTTCTTCCGTTGGGACGTGAGCGCATATTAAGCTAATGTTTCCAAATTTAGTTTCGATGCGGATTGTTATGAGGCATTCGCTTATATCTCGGAAGCTTAAGACGTTTGGCGGGAGCCTTCCTCTAATAACGGATCCGCACCCGAATAGGCGTTGTTTGTTCTCCTTGTAGGAGTTCCCGTAGTAGATGTCGCAGCTTTTCATCCGCCTTTTGCCTGATCCATCCCATCGCACTTCTTGGAGTGCGTTATATCTGCTTCATAGCAGTTGAGGGTTTGCTCCAATTGATCGCCTGCACCCGGTCTGCACCGAGGACATGATGCGTTTATGTGAAAAAGTAATGCATTTCCATTTGGATCACCAAATAGAGGAATTGTTGAGATCCTTCGAATAAAGGATCTTGGTGCCGTTGACAGCGAATAATGGGATTGCTAAATGATTGATTTATTATCAATTATGGTGGGAATGAACATGTGTGTACCTAACCGACTGCCTTGTGGTACGCCAGAGGAGTCAAGAAAAGATTAGAAAAGGTGATTAACTGCTAGAAATCTATTAAGGCTCTTACGGAAGAAAATAACTTCTGCTGTAAGTCCCTAAAGGACTGAAATATCATCCAGGAATGGCGATGCCTTTAAGGGCTTTTGAGACATTAAAATGGAGACACTAGAATTGACCAGCAAGTGCCGCACTGAAGATAGGATGACACTCTGAGAAAGGTTCACCAAAACCCATTTCTAACAAAAGCCCCTACGCTCGACGTCGTAGAATCTGTAGTAAACCTGGCCGCGGACGCCATACAAGGAAAAAGATAGAAGGGAGGTGAGAAGAAATATGGTTACGTTGGAGGTTAAAAATGATTTAAACTCGGCGAGCTGGATGCACGTACGAGGGTCTCTAATTGCCATGGTTACCCCCCTATTTGCTGAAGATAACCATGGACTTTTTCCATAACAGGAAGCTAATGACTACAGTGACGAAGACATTAAGTTGTACAGTACAACGGCGGCGGACCTCTACTGTGGAATATTATGCAACCACGACTGCGTCAACCAAGCGGTGCTGATGGAGATATATCGGCAAGCTATGATTTCCTGGGTTCTAAATATGATGAACTAAATGCAAACATGGCTAAAAACAACAGCCTCATAGAAAATTTCTATAAGGAGTTAAATGGACTCAAGGAAATCAATAAAAATAAAGACCTCATCATAGAAAACATGCAATTACAAATTAACACAATGGAGCAACAAATGCTAAAAAACAATGTCGACACAAAAAATATTCCACCTACACCGCCAGAAAACTTAATAGAAATCGTCAAAGGAATTGGTGAAACAATTAAAACAGAGATAACTGATATTGATATCGCAGACGTATACGGAACAAAAACTAAAAATCCCGAAAAATCCACCATAGTAGTTTCATTTATGTCAAATGCATGCGAAATAAAATTTGTTAAACAGGCGCGCGCCACTCGCCCCATCAAACTCAGTGCAGTAAGGCAAAACACCAACAACTTTAATGCGAACACAATGAGAGCAGAATTTGATTATACTGTTTATATCAATAATCAGCTTACAAGACACTATAGGCATCTCCTATGGATGACGAAGGAGAGAGCAAAACAGGAAAATGGGAAATACGTGTGGGAGAGTGCGGGGAAAATATTAGCACGAAGGAACGAGGACACACCTTCGATAATCATAAACACCGCTCAAGACGTGAATAATATAAAGCGCACGCAATAATTTTTGTTGCATTTTCGCGACAAAGAGAAATTTAAATTGCATTGTCCCTTATTCCACGGCGTGTTTTTAGTACAGATTGAAATAAGTGCGAAAGAGAGGGTCAGTGAAACAGAAATACACTGGCACAGTAACGCATGGGTAGCTACTTCGTGCGGCTTTTTGACATTTGCTTATCTCCTTTTCATTGTTTTGCGATGTCGCTTCACTCCTGTTTCAGATTTGAAAGTGTACGTTTGGATATCATTCTTACTTTTCAAATTTCACCGCAGGCTAACGATAATGAAATGTCAAAAAAAACGCACACTGCTGAGAAAGGAAAAAAAGCTCCATGGAATAACTCTCGCTGCTCGGAATGTCAGTCCAAAAGGAAATCACCGAGACCTGCACGTCAAAGAGACGCGCCGTGGAATAAGGGACATTGTCAAAAATGAATAACACACACGAATACAATGAAATTCAAGTTGACGTAGATTGTAGGTTAATACATGGTTTTTGCGGTATTGATAAAAATGATTTAAAAAATAATGATTGTTGTTTATGTTTTAATATAAGGTCATTGCGTTTACATTGGATTAATTTTTGCTTGAATATTAATCATATTATAAATGAACTGAAAATAATTATTTATATGGAAACAAACATAAAGGATGAAGAAAAGGGTTTTTACCTTCGGGTTTACCTTCGAATACACGGAAGGAAATAAAACAACATATGTTATTGGAATATATAGACCACCTGGCTTCAGCAAAACGTCGTTTATTGAAGAATTAGGGGATAATCTGGGACATATGAATAAAAACGAGGAACTTATTGTGATGGGTGACATCAACATTGATGTTCAGGATTTAAAAAGACAATCATACTACGTTAAAGATTACTACGAGATTTTGGCATCGTTGAGGCTAATAAACGCTGTAACAAAATGCAGTAGAGTTGATGTTAGTAGGGGAACTAAGTCGCTCATCGATCATATTCTATTAAGCAAAATAGATAACCAAATTTTTACAGTAGTAATTGAAAGCGAAATCACTGATCATTATCCAATATTGTACTATACAATAGCTCAAACAATTCCAGATAAGCAAAGCGTTAGCTCAGCATTTGTTTGCAAACCAAAGATAAACCAGCTAATTCAGGAAGAAGACTGGAGTTCTGTATTAGAAGAGGAGGATGTTGAAAGCATATATAACAAATTTGTTTGCAAATTGGAGAGTATTTATAAAAAATCACAGTTTGTTAAAAAAGTTACAAGCAAAATACAAAATAGTACGTGGATAACACCGAGCCTTATTGCAGACTGCAAACAAAGAGATAAGCTCTACAGAAAATGGAAAAATAATAGAAGAAATATGAGTTATGAAACTGAGTATAAAACAATACGTAACAAAGTTAACAAAGCCATAGCTATACAAAAATCGCATTTCTATAAAACTCAATACATGCAATTTAAGACAGATCCACGCAAAACATGGAGACTAATAAATGAAATGCGAGGGAAAAAAAGCCGAGCATCGACGAAACAATAACAAAAAACTTCAAAACAGAAATCAGCTCCCTCTCCAATGAATTTGCCGAGTTTTTCCCATCGCAGATAGCAAATATAACACACAAATGTAGTGCCTTAACCTCATAATACAAATCTTATTGTAGAAGACCCAATCTTCGTTTCTGCTACAAATATAAATGAAATACACTACATCATAAAATCTCTCGGAGAGAACAAGTCACCTGGAATCGACGGAATTAGAACGGCGGAAAATAAAAAGCATGCCGATGTTTTTGCACCAATATTGTGCAAACTTATCAATCTTAGCCTCACTCAATCCAAAATTCCAACAACACTTAAGACTGCTGTGGTAAGGCCAATTTATAGAGGAGGAGCCAAAAGTCTATTGAACAACTATAGACCAATTTCAATACTACCAGTAGTAGAAAAGTGTCTGGAAGGTGTTATTGCCGCAAGGTTGAAGGGTTTTATACAAAAACATTCTCCAATTCGCGAAAGACAGTACGGATTTCAAAAAAATAAAAACACAGGAAAGTTGCTTTGGCGAATTTGTAAATTGTGTGAACGAGAGCTTAAATAAAGGTCACCAAGTACTAGTTCTTTTCATGGATTTTAGCAAAGCCTTTGACATTTTCAATCACTTGAATCTTCAAGAAGTGCTACGACGGATTGGCATAAGAGGAGTATTGGCTGATTGGTTTATAGACTATCTTCACAATAGGATGTTTTGTGTCAAGATAGGAGGTGTATTTAGCGATGAAAAGAAGGTCCAATATGGCGTCCCACAGGGATCTAATTTGGGTCCACTTCTATTCATTCTCTACACGAACGAGCTGCTGAGAGTTTTTAAGAAAAGCATTCCATTCGCTTTCGCCGACGATACTGCAATTGTTGTTCATCACAGGTCCCTGGACACGGCAACAGTGGTGATGGAAGAAGAATTTTCAGCGGCGGTAAGATGGTGCCATTACAACGGTTTGGTAATCAACGCATCGAAAACTAAAATGGTGCACATTAGGAGCCCACAATTCAAAAAAACTGAAATGAAGATTTACTTCTGTAATGATGGCTGCCCTACCACCACCAACGAATCTATTGAAATAGTTGGAAACCACAAATATCTTGGAGTTCTAATTGACTGTAATTTTCTCTGGGATAAACATATCAACAAATTACGCTTACTTACTTACTTAACGGGCGCTACAGTTCGGGGTGAACCTGGGCCTCAACCAAACTGCCTCTCCACCTAGCACGGTCTTTCGCTAGTGTTTTCCAATGCCGCACGCCCAGTTGGTTGAGGTCCCCTTCCACCTGTGCGCGCCACCTTAGGTGCGGCCGTCCTCTATTTCTTCGTCCCTCGGGGTTGGATTCAAAGACTCTACGGGCTGGAGCTGTGGTGTCCATTCGCTCTACATGGCCTAGCCATCTTAGGCGTTGGATCCGTAGACGCCTGACCAGACGCATGTCGCTGTACAACCCGTACAGTTCGTGATTGAATCTTCTCCTCCAACCCTCCTCTGTGTTTATGGGACCGAAAATCGAACGCAGAATCTTTCTCTCGAAACGACCAAGGATTTCCTCATCCGCTTTAGATAAAGTCCATGTTTCTGCGCCGTATAACAGGACCGGGATAATTAAGGTCTTATATAAGATCAACTTGGTCGTACGAGAGAGGGCTCTACTTCTCAGTTGCCTCTTGAGCCCAAAGAAGCAGCGGTTGGCAAGAGTAATTCTGCGCTTGATTTCGAAACTGGTGTCGTTGTTCCAGGTCACCGCGGAGCCGAGGTATATGAAGTCCTTAACTACCTCGAACTTATATCTGCCAATATGCACGTTCTGTCCAAGACGTCGGTGGTAAATGTCCTTTTTCGATGACAGCAGATATTTAGTCTTGCCCTCATTAACTGCCAAACCAATTTTTGCCGCCTCCATCTCAATACTCGCAAACGCCTCATTGACATCTCGCTGCGATCTACCTATTATGTCAATGTCGTCGGCGTATGCAAGGAGTTGCGAGGATTTGAAGAAGATTGTGCCTCTTGTATTGGCCTGTGATTTTTGCACAATCATTTCCAATACGATGTTGAAGAAATCACACGACAGCGCATCGCCCTGCCTAAATCCTTTTTTGACATCAAAACTATCGGTAAGGTGCTCACCGATTCGGATGGAGCAGCGAGCATTTTCCAAGGTCATCCTGCATAGTCTGACGAGTCAAAAGTAAACATGGCGTTATATAGCTCGTCTCTAATTACGCTGTCGTATGCGGCCTTGAAGTCGACGAATAGATGGTGCGTATCGACTTGAAACTCATTGGTTTTCTCCAGGATCTGCCGTAGTGTGAAGATTTGATCGATGGTGGACTTCCCTGGCCTGAAGCCACACTGATAAGGACCTATCAGCTTGTTTACGAATGGCTTCAGGCGTTCACACAAAACGGCAGCGAAGATCTTGTATGCGACATTAAGGAGACTTATTCCTCTATAGTTGGCGCAGTCAAAGGGATCTCCTTTTTTGTGGATCGGGCAAACAATGCTGAGACTCCATTCCTCGGGCATGCTTTCCTCTGACCATATCTTACAGATGAGCCGGTGCATGCTCCTAACCAGCTCACCCCCAGCCGCTTTGAAGAGCTCAGCAGACAATCCATCTGCGCCAGCAGCTTTATTCGACTTGAGTTTCGACATGGCAATCTCAACTTCGTCGAGGTCAGGGAGACGGAATTCTCTGCGATCTTCGTCGTTAAAAAATGGATCATTCTGCCTGACGGCGGTATGTTGGTTGTCATCATCGCCGTTATACAGTCTGCAGAAGTGGTTTTTCCAAATTCTCAGCATCGACTGCGATTCTACTACTAGGTGTCCGTTCTCATCCTTACAGGCCTCCGTTCGGGCTTTATAGCCTTGAGACATTCGTTTTATCTGCTGATAAAATCTTCGAACGTCGTGCCTGCAATAGCACCTCTCCAAGTTTTCAATCGCCCGCTTCTCGTGCTCTTTCTTTTTTCTCTTGAGAAGCTTATGTTCCTCCCTTCTCTTAAGCTCGTAGAGCTCACGAGCCGCTCTTGTTTTTTTGTGTAGTGAGGCTTTGTATGCCTCCTGCTTTTCCGCATGAATCCTTCTACACTCGTCATCGAACCAGGTGTTTCGTCGTGGTGGAGCTTTAAGGCCCAGCACTTCCGTTGCTGTGCTCTTCAGGGCTTGTTTGCACAGGCTCCAATGTTGCTCTACTGACTGAGTGGAGGATTGCGGTGTATCGGAGAGCTTAAGGGAGACGCGGTTGGCAAAAGCACTGGCGATCTCCGGCGATAGTAGCTTTCCGACGTCATAGCTTGGTGTTCTAACTCTACTCCGCGGTGTTCGTGTTATGCGCTGATGTATCTTGGCTACTACAAGATAGTGGTCTGAATCGATGTTCGCTCCTCGGAAAGTGCGAACATCAAGGATAGTGGAGGAGTGTCTGACGTCAATCGCGATGTGGTCAATCTGGTTGGTGACTGATTGATCTGGCGACCGCCAGGTGCCTTTGTGTATATCGAGGTGGGAAAACAAATTACGCATCGACTTAAAAAGGCGCTATATGCACTTTCTCATCTGAGGTATCATGCCCCTTATACGGTTTTAAAACAGGTTTACTACTCTCTGGTGGAGTTAAGACTTCGGTATGGTATACTTGCTTGGGGCAACGCAGCACCAACCCACATTAAAAAGCTCCAAAGACTTCAAAATGCCGCTCTGAAGCAAATTAACAACAGCTCACGGCATGGTGGCAGACATTTCAAAGTACTTAAGGTTGATCATATTTTCAAGATGACAATAATTCTGGAGTACTACGATGATAATCGTTTCATTCGACCAATAGAACATCAAGTGAACACCCGACGTCGGGCCGAAGGTATGCTACAAATCCCACGAAACTACAACACCATTGAAGACGACAACTACAGTACATCGTCCCCTCAACAATCAACGACCTACCTCGACAACTAATTAACATAGAAAATTTCAAAACTAGAAGAACACAAATTAAAAAGTTGTTTTAAAATGTAGATAGATAACTTTAAAAACTTGTTACTATTTGTAAAAAATTTGATTTATATAAATGTTGCCTTCAAACTCACTTCGTGATTAAAACGAAACAGAAAAACAATCTTCTGCAGACAAGCGGCTGAGGCTTCGCAGGAAATTATTAATTGTGTAAATATGTATATTTCATGAATAAATAAATGAATGAATGTACGATGGCATTTTAAAATTAGCGCTTCCCGAAGGAGTACGAATCATCGGTTTTGCCGACGACATTGCTAGCGTCACAGTGGCCAAACACATAGAAGAAGTAGAGGTGGCTATGAACACAAATATCTCCAAATTAATGATTGTAAATGCCGGTCTAGAACTAGTGGCCCACAAAATGGAGGCTGTGTTCATAACCAGTCATGAGAAGGTGGAATATGAAAGCTTCTTAGTCGGAAATCAGAGGATTAGGTCTTAGGAATCGGTGATGTACCTAGGAGTTATGCGAGACCACGGGCTCACCTTAACACATAAGATACGCCAGCGCGAAGGCATCACTTAGACACTGAGCACTCTTATAAACACCTCCAAATGTAGGCGGGTCCGGATATGCGTGCAGAGTTCTACTCTCATGAGTAGTTAGTTCATTCCTACTGCACGCTGCCCCAATTTGGGAGGGAGCACTCGCACTCTGTGCAATAAGGACAATCCGCAGGAACAGAGACATCCTGGCAGACGAACTCAGGAGGGTATATCGCAGCCAAGCCAAGTTAGATATGGGCAGGAGGCCAAGCGTGTAAGAGTAGAAGAACGTGCAACAAACTTAGCAATGCGGCGAACCAGATGAGACGCCTCCACAAAGGGAGGAGGACACATATGCTCTTTTCCGTTGTCGGGGACTTGGACATAAAGAACGGCGGAAAACTGTAATTACCACCTCTCAGTTTCTGTCGGGACCCGGCGGCTATCAAAAACATCTTCGTTGATGTGGATATGATCGGTCGCCGCTGTGTCCACAATTCCAAAATTCTGAAGAGGACGCAGAGCATGGAGTTTTTGTGTGTAGTCGCTATGTGCTATATAGAAAAATGGTGAACATACCAAGCCCCGAAAACCTGGTCCTTGCATGATGGACTCGGTCGATAATTGGAAAGAGCTATACTCGTACATCGGGTTTTAGAGCGCTGTCTCGTTTTTTTTTTTGCCAACGTATTCTGCATTCCTGGTAGCAGACATTTTTGGGAATTTGTGACGAAAAAGGACGTCAGCGGATATCATCTCTAAATCGTATTCTGGTAATTTGTTGATTTTCTTCTGAATTTAGCAGTTTACGAGTCAGCACCTCAGAGGCTCTTTAATCAATCCAAGTCTCAGCTAGGGCTAAGCTGACAGCTTTCTATAATTTTGCTGTAACGGATTTAAGTTTAGCTTAGAAAGTATTTTATGCAGTGGACGGATTATTTAGTCGTAGAGAAATATGTAAGAAAATGTAACAATAAAAGTTTCTGTCACTCCCTAGCTAACTGACCTTAAACAAGAACTGACCTTGTGAATTCGACAACTCGAATAACTTGATTTCGGGACCCTCAAAATCGAGACGTTTCCCCACATTTATGGTTCTGAATAGAGATAACTTGAAATGCCTGATAGCTTACTTCGTAATACAGCAAAAGCAGTGCTGCAGGTTAATTTGGGTAAAACCGATAAAAACGTTTTCCAAGTTAACAGACAGCAGACAGCAAATAGCGAGGAAGATGCTAGGATTTCGATCTGGGAACTCCATTTGTGGCTTTATATGCCGCTGCCCACATCAATTGCATTGCTTGTAATCAACTGACAGTGAATGCTTCCACCAAACCGAAGATCAAAGTTACTCGCACCGTGCGGCATCTTGTCCGCATCTGAATTTGACATTTCCACGTAACCTATATCTAAATTTACCTTTATGGTTTTTGATACTTGACTTTGTCATATGGCTCCCAGGAATCCATGTCGTTTAATCTTGTATTCCCATAACCATTCGATGTGACCTACATCCACAGAGCAGGAATATGGATAACAAAAAATCCAATTACCTCCTTTCAGAAATTACAACCCATAACTACCAGAAATCACTTGCCCCTAAAGATCCGTGTTTAAGTCAACCAGACAGTCGCACATAATCCTTTCAATCCCGATCTCAAACTTGTACCTTTCGTAGATGTATTATCATTAATTCTCATCTTCATCAGTTTCCTTTCATATGCCAGACTTAATACACTTTCTGGAACAAATGCCTCCCACACACACATTAATAAGACTTGTTCGACGAATTCCATTAAGGAGCAAAATTTACACACAAGATACTTTGATCCTTTCTCATTTCAAGCGACATATCCCAGACGGTTCGAGCAAGTCCACAAAATATTCTCAACTTCATCGTTTCATTCGCTCACCGTCGTCACCTGCTTTATCCTAATGGTGTGCCTATCCTAATAAGTCCTTGCGGGCATACCCACATTCGTACAATGTGAGTTGCGGTCCAGTTCCAAAGTCATCTCGGAACACGGGTGAGAATCTATTGCTCTACCCCCTCATTGATTCACTTAACTCGACGAAGGGATATCTGTTTTGTTTGGACTTCTGTTGTGATAACTATGCCTTAACGGTGCGAAATGTTTTTACATCTCACATGGAAACATATTTTATCCCTTGAACTACTGCCACCGACCTTATTGGAAAAGTTGGTTCCATTGAGCTGTCACTCCATCCGCTCTCAGCACGAGCTCGTTGTGTTAAAGTTCGAATAACTTCTGTTCAAGGAACTCGGCGAGCAAGACGGGCAACCCGGATAGCCTATCCAGATGTGTGGCAAGAGTGCTTCGGCCAATCGCTTGTTCGTGACATGTACAGGAGCGAGCGAGGAAATGATTTTATTAATTCATTCAATCCTGAAGCTCTTCCTCCAACCACAAATCGTTCTTCTTTCTATTTCTTTTTCGAGCGACTATAAGTCGCGCGTATCACGGGCTGTAGCATGTAAATTAATATAATTTGGAATAGTTCATTAAACAGGATTTTCCTAATTGTTTGACTTAAGTGTTCCAAATCTGCTTAGTGTCGTTCAATTTACGGCGACTATAATGCGCGGGTGGGTCACGGAGCTCTTTGGCTAGTTAATGATATGGCAAATGATATTGTTTCTGCTGAATGAGTTCTATTAGTCGTTTGGATTGTACTCACCTATTCGAAGACGACGACTACAACGATTTTAGCGACGTTTACAAGTCTTTTCACAGACCGCCGGGGAGTGGGTTTACTAGTAGAAAGAATTGGTCTGTTGGAGCGATGCATATGTATATGTACATACGTTTGCAGGTAATTTGAGAAAGTTGATCGCGCTTGATTGAGCGCCTGGTGGCTGGTGGAAGTGGTTTGGAGTGAGTTCAAATTAAATTCGATCGTTTGATGTGGTGAATAATAAACAACGAGCACGTGGTTATGCCTCGTTTCCTTTAATTAATTTGTTTAATTGTTTTTGTTTTTTTTTTTTTGTTTCCAGAAATTTTAATTAATTCCTGAGAGAGGCACCAAGGGATTCGGAATATAAATGAAGCGTACGAAACCGAAGAGAGTTTAACGCTTTTAATTGCTTTTGATTTCTTCGGAGATTAGATTATTTCAAAGCCTGAGAAAACGACTAATCTCTTCATATACAAAAAACAGGACTAAGGGCTTAACGGATTTTGGCGGAGCTCACTTGATTTGCAATTATTTATTTATTTATATTCTTCTTTGATGGCGTTACAGCTCATGAAGGACCAGAGCCAAGCTTCTCTTCAATCACCCATGTTGTGTGTGATTTATTTTTCGACCAGGTGAAAGGGACCTACAGTTTAATACCGATTCCGAACGGCGTGAGACAAGAAGCTTTTTCAAGGCAACTTATATTACGGGGGGTTTCGCCAGTACCCTGCCGAGGAGGGACGCCGCGAAATAAACATTCAATGGCGTTGGTGTTATCGGGGTCCGAACTCGCTCACATCGTGCGTCAGAGTCCAACACACTAACTACTGTGCCACGGCGCCCTAATTTTTTCATATTATTTATACTTAAACTGAGTTCCTGGTAAAGGGTGAGCAGCGGGAAACTTCCAACTTTAAATTTCGAATGTTAGATAACCAACGGGGTGAGGCAAGTGTGTGAGGGTGGCATCAATCGATGTACATTTTTTGCGGATTTATTAAACGCGATGAATCATTGGTCGGGAGCACACAATGTTTGAAAACGGGTGAATCGTTGGTTCGTGCGCGTCCCAATTTTTGTACTCTCTTCAATTTACGCAGACTGAGTGATGGTCCGAGTACGCAACTTATCTGCTCCCGAGTGCAAGGGTTTAGACAAGAAGGGATAATGGTGAACAGAACTCCACCGAACATCAGGGGCGACGCAGGAGCATGTCGCTCAAATTCGACACGAAATTATGCCAAGTCCGCGTAAATCCATAGAAATGCGGCCTCCACGGGAATGAAAAAATCAAGTGTGTATGCACCCATTGTAAGCTTGATGCAAAATCCGCCGCTCACTTCACTCCATACGTTTGACAGCCAAAGAAAAAAAAAACTCACTTCCGTTCAACCATAAGACGGCACGTGCACATCTTGTTTTACTGCGACATCCTTTGACGATTAATTAGATCCTCATAGCGACATTTTGATCTATCCACGCGATCTAGGAAGGTGTATCCATTGGTCCTTAGAGCCGGATTATTGGTTTATTGGTTTGATGTTGATCCGCGAAAGAAAGTGAGAGTCTAGCAGTGGTATTCTAAGCCAGCAAATTGGAGTTCAGCGGTGGAGCACTCGTGGGAAACGCAGCAGTGATGGTTAAGATCGGCAATTGCAAGTCAGCGGTGGCGGTCGAAGGAGGTAACCACGTGCCATTCGAGCGGGGTAAGCGAAACGGTCGAACGCGGTAGCGACATAGTCAACAAAGGGGAAAAATGCAGCGAGTAAAACATTTCTTTTAACTTGCATGCGGAATTTAGATTGCTACTTATACATATAATACCTATATACCAGCATACATATGTATGTATATCGTAAAACATGGACAGATTGCGAGAAAAACGGAGTATTGTCAAGCGAAGCCTTACGCGGTTAGTAAGGCTTATAATAGAGTCCAGGCATCATTTGAGCAAGTGCAGATGGACATAGAGATGGACATAGATTTTTTGTTTGCCTATTTTTTAGTTATTTAGTTTCGTACGAAAAACGGCGCGGACCGATTTTGCTGAAAACTTATTCAGTTCTAAGTTGCGTAATTACGCGTCGAATGAACCCGATACCATGTCAAAATTGGTTCTTGAGATAGTCGAGGTGAAAATTCCGCACATACACACCCAGATATCTCTATAAAAACCTTGGATTTGGATTCTGGTGACCTCGATACGTGGAGATATATCAAAATTTGGAATTCGCAAAATTGGCCCCATTACAATAACTTCCCACTGGGAAATTAATAAAATTAAACATTGACCCATTTGTATGTAACACATTAAAGATAATTGTATCTAAGTGTTCAACATATTATCATAAAAATACGAATACATGGGTGATTGAGAGAAGCTAGGCTTAGGTTCTGCGGAGCTGTAACGCCACATAATACATATGTTTTACGTGGATATGTTTTACATATCATTTTATCTTGCAAATGATTAAAATCACACGCAGAACAGCTCAGCAAATTGCTAATAATAAGCCTCATTAAGGCCATCACAATACACTCGAATAGTCCTTTCATCGCGCCTTAACACATTTTCGGCTTAACATCCTTTTTCTTCGTACATCGTTTCGTCGAATGAAAGTCATCTTATAACGAACGACACTTACGACAAGTGAACATAAATAAACGTGGCATTTCGCAGAGCACCAAACTTTCCTCAAGGATCCACTGTGATTGTCAGATTCGTGTTACCATCCGGCCATATGGGATGGGATAAGAGTGTGATTGTCATACATTTTCTCCTCGTCATGATGAATTTACATTCATCAAATATGGAAATTTTGTAAATTATTATAAAAAATGATTCCAACCCAAACCAGTCACGTACGAGCATAAACATCAGTTTGCTCCCTCACCACTTCCCCGTATCAGAACTATGGACATGTTCGCTCTGAGGAGTGGAAGAAATCCCGCGAAACGCTCTGGGAATTCAATTAAATTCATTTTGTGGATGCCAAACAAAACCGGAAACAAAGAAGAGAGAAAAGTTGTATTCCCGCTTGACTGACCCCTGACATTTCCCAAAGCGCTGGTTAGCATTTCTGGCACGTGTGACTTCCTCAACAATATGGCTGTTCATTATGCGTATGTCGTCAAGTCGGCAGGTTGGGGGCATATGGCAAGTCATCTTCCAAGCGATTGCTTAAGAAAATAACTCTAATGACTCGAGTGTACGAGTATACCAAAGCTATTAAATAAAAATGAGACGATTTACCGACCTTCATAAAGAAGTTGAAGTGTTACGAGTATCCTGGTGGGAGTTGTTGTCCTTGCATCGGAAGAATATGTCTGAGATGAATTATGACGGTGATGAACGACGAAAGCGGAAATGGGTCGGGTAATTTTCCGAGAAAGCCTCTAATAATAATCTTGCTCCTGACGTTGGAGACAATATGGTACATGCACGTATGTCGAATGGAGGAATCACTGTAATCGTTTGATAACGGTACGAGTATAACTGTGTGGTTTTGGAATTGAAAATTGCTGTGAGTAGGTTCAGCAATTTGCCAATCTTCTAATGGTTTGAGGTGTCTTGTGGGGTGATCCCTCAAGCCACAAGGCTTTCAATTAGATTGAAACCTGATGGATTATTTGATTTTGACACACCAAACTTTTATCCTAGTGATCCTGGGAGCAACTTTTGACAGCGACCGATGGGCATCGTCTTACAGGGTATTTCAATTGAAGTGTGATCAACCTCAAATCAATGTATCCTGGGAACGTAAAATGGAAATGCCCAGCGCTGCTCAGCTTTTATTCAAACGCTGTCTATCGAACAGAAGCTACCTCTTGAGATATAAGCCACAGCCACACCACCCGACGCTATGGACTTGCAAATGAAACGTAGTTCCGTGGTCACACTTTGATAGGCAAGAAATCGACTTTGGCGATAATTTGTGAAATGCAGCATGGTTGGTACCTTCGTCTATCGGACCATAACACAAGACAGAAAAAGTACGATGATGGTCGTCAACCCTCTACGGCATTAGCTGAGAACGTGAAGAAGGTAAAGGAAGGTAATGCAAAAAGTAGGTGTATCTGTCGAAGGAGTGCAAACATCGTTAACCCTTCTGTTCTGTTAGAAAAAAATCACACGTGTTACGTTTTGGGTCATAAATGACCCAAATTTTGATTTCGAATATATTTTTATAAAATAACTTCGAAAAACCGGCCAAGTGCGAGTCGGACTCGCGCACGAAGGGTTCCGTACCATCTGTATATATAAATATGAAAGAGACTATGTATGTTACCTCATCAAATGACAGATCTTGGTTGCAGGCAGGATTTTTTGGATGAAAATCATGTCTGTTGTATGGGAGCCCCCCTTAAATATTCATTTTGTTCTGTATTTGTCGTGGTAGCGGCAACAGAAATACATCATCTGTAAAAATTTTAACTGTCTAACTATCACGGTTTATGAGATACAGCCTGGTGACAGACGGACGGACGGACAGCGAAGTCTTAGTAATAGGGTTCCGTTGTACCTTTGGGTACGGAACCCTAAAAAAGGAACAAAAAGGGAACGAGGGATACACATTGTTAATTTGGAGCGTGTTCTTGGCAATATGTTGTTGTAATTGTATGGCGATGGGTGGGACACACTGGTTTGTTGCAAGCTGTGCAACAGGTGAAGGTCTTTTTCTCAAACAAACAAACTTGCAGCGCTTACGGTGACTTTTTTTAGCGGGTGGTAATGATGTTGGTGCAAACGCAATACTATTAGCTTGAGTATTGCGAACGATATATGCAGAAGCTTTAGATCTTGGAAGACGATTCCGTCGAACAATATACGGCCGAACTAAGAGTTCTCCTAGCTCATGTAAAAAAATCCTGCGCTTGAACAATTTGTTTTGATTCCATTTCGGGTGAATTTCTGTCCATAATATAAAAGCGTTTAGCGCAGAAATGTCTATAAAATTGGCAAATAGAGCTACTGGCCACCGGTTAGTCTGTCGCTTGCATGAATATGTACGTACTAACGGGTCCATAGTGTCAACGCCTCCCTTAGTCGAATGATTATACTCTATAATCTCGGGAATCTTTTTTGAATGTTCTTCTAACACTTTACCGTCACGATGCATTATACTCAGCAAGGTGACCAACTTATAGTTCTTTGGTACATATTGCACAAGTGTTCCCTTTTCATGAAAGAAGAATTTGCTGGACAACACTGGAAGCTTTCTGGGCTGCTAAGCTGTAGCTAAGGAAAAAGGTTTGCAGCTAGGATTAATTCATCAAAGACACAAAAGAGATCAAAACTGGGAAGTTTGCTACTGGTTGTGGGATATTTTCGACTAACCTTAGTTCAGTATGTGACCAAGGGGATTTTTTGGATGAAAATCATGTCTGTTGTTTGTTCTGTTTTTGGTATTTGTAGTGGTAGCGGCAACAGAAATACATCATCTGTGAAAATTTCAACTCTCTAACTATCACGGTTCATGAGATACAGCCTGGTGACAGACGGACGGATGGAATGACGGTCCGCTGACCGCCTTAGTAGTAAAAGGGTTCCGTTTTAGCTTTGGGTACGGAACCCTAAGAATACGGTTATTTCAGCAAAGAAATAGAACGAGCAACGTAGATGTAATCAATTTTTAGTGCCTGGGTCATAAATGACCCAAACGCAACACGTGCGTACACATACTTTAAATCGCATATTGGACGTAACTGTAATTAATCCGATTTTATTTTTCGAAAATATTCTCAAATGCATGCACTGACTAGAAAGGAAATTGAAATCAAATGAATATTAGAAGAGATATTAAGCATTAAAGTCGTTTTTGGTCATGAAATGACCCCAACAGAACAGAAGGGTTAAAGCTCTCAAAATACAAAATGTTCAAGACTATTTCGGTGCTCGGAAAGCAATTAGGGCCCGAAGGTCGAAAACAACGAAGCACCGACACGCCTCCAGCGACTTGAAAAATTGCTTGCTTACTGATGAGATCGTGTTTGCTGTGCAACAATTCGTGAACAAACAAAACAATCAAGTTTGGTTGTTCGATTGCTCTATTAAAATTTTGGAGCATTTTGTCGTCGAAAATTGCGTCTGTAAAATTTTGGGCTGACTGGCCTTCGTTCTCTGGGACTCCTGCCATCTGTTGGTCCATTGTTCTGCCAGACAGACACCCTTAATTACTGTACTTTCTCCGTTTTCCGAAGAAAAAGAGATTCGGTGCACACCACGCCGGCCCTAACGGTGCGCCATCATGCGTAACCTAATGCGGAACAGTTGCAGAGAAAGTGTTCTACCGTGTCATCCTCCTCGCAGTACATGCCGTACATGTAGGCGTCTCATTGATGACAAGCACGCAGAGATGCTTAGTAAAAGTGTAATGAGCCGTAATGACGCCCGCAAGTTTTCTGTAATGAATTCTCCCTAGCGATACGATAAAAAAAATGCTGCCGATTTCTCGCAGACATCAGGGCGTACAAGCTTAGCCATCCTGCATCCTGGATGCATCCATTTACGATTGTGTGCATTAGAGAAACCATCATTGATGTCGGAATTGGTCGTGGAAGCAGTTAGATCTACAGCGGGTTCAGTTTCTGAGAAACTCTACTCTTATCCCATTCTAGCGAGCTCATCAATACCTCATTTCCGGGGATCCCAGAACTGCCTCCTTCCGACATTGTTCAGAAAGGTCTTACGTTCATGCATTAATTTGGAGCTCGTTAAAGTATTGAATACAACTTTGAGTGCAGCTTGGGTTCACTGCAAGCGTATATGCTTTTCCCTTCACCTGTGCCTCGCAACATAGTGTATGGCCATTAGGATTGCGTATATCTTCGATTGAAAGACAGACGCATATTTTCCTAAGGAAAAGTGCAGTCGGACGTTTTATGGTTCAAAGAAAACTCCAGCGCCGTATGTAAAAATGCGAAGACCTACGGCGGCTCTTCAGGTTCGTATCTTCTGAACAGAGCCAGTCTTGACATCCAGAAATTTGACTGTGAAATTATAGTGCATATGGACCATTTTGTAGATCAAGGCGTGGATCCTGCTATGGACCACCAGCTTTTTAAAAGTGGACATCGGAATCCGTCCAAAATAACTTCAATTGAAAGATCCAAAAGGACTTCGTGCCAAACTCTGTCAAATGCTTCGAAATATCCAATGCAACTGTTTTACTTTCACCTGCTTGATGAAGCGTGTGATCCCACTCTTCTGTAGGATATGCCATCAAATCACCAGGGAATCTGTTGGTACAGAAACCATATTGTCGGTCATTGACCGACAGATGATCAGCATTTCAGTGATCTTGGAGAGAAGGACGTTTTTTCGGTGAGTCGGTAGATGAAGAGAGAAAAAGATTCGCCTTTTTCTGGAGATGGGCTGGAAAAACGTTGTTTTCCACCTGTTCGGAATGAGCTCTGCGTTCTGGATCAGGAAAAATGAAAAGGCTTACGCAGTGGTTTTCCCGGTGTTGCAAAATACCTCCATAGAACTACTGGCGAAATGCCCTTTGGACCAGCTGATTTGTGTACCCTCGTAACTGTATTAGAAGAGACAAGGTGTAAGCTGAGAGCAGTGAATTAGTTGTAATGTAATTTACAAGAAGATTAGCTTCTTCTAAGGGGGTGACACTGAGTGTTGGTATAGACGAGGAAAACTAATTTTTGATATTTGTGACTAATAGCTAAAAAGTTTTTCTGCCATTGGGACATTGAAACACTGTCATGTTTAGGTTAGGTTAGGTTGCAGTGGTTGACATACGAATTCGGCCCATTGTAATAGCACATAAATCATATTACCTAGATCCACCACCTGAAAACAAATCAGTGCTTCTGATGAAGCGATGGATTTGAACTATTTTTATATCTGCTAGCTCACTTAAGTTATCGTAGAAGGGCGCAGAGATAGTACCTCCGGCTATTCACAAAAGAGGGATATGAGCAAAGGAGGTGGTGAATTGATTCCTCTTTCCCCTCATCCATGCAGCCGCGCCAGAAGTCATTGCCAGGTAGCCCTAGTTTGACGGCATGTCTTCCAATTGTGTAGTGACCTATAATGGCATCCATGAAAGTGCATAAAGTTCCCTTTTTGGTTGCCACAAGGTCCTTGGTCCGTCCTAAGTTTAACTTAGGCCAGATTTGTTTAGTGATAAAGCGGATGTGACTTTCTTTGAATCGAAGGTTGGTAGCCCCTATGATTCGACGTTTTATCATGTGCTTTACCGAACTTATTGGTATTCTCCAATTCCTGAGATTGGCTCTCCGTGAAAATGATAATATCTTTTACGGATATTACATTAATACTAAGCCATGCATGGCCTCCGTTATCGCTGTTATTTCCGCTTGGTACACACTGTAGTGGTTTGGTAGTCTAAATTATAGATTGAGTTTAAGTTCCTTGGAGTAGACTTCATTTCCTATAACCGTTTGCATCTTGCAGCCATCGGTATGGACGGATATCGAGTCCTTCGGTATAACTTATTTTTTAGCCCATTCCTCCCGGGATGTATTCATTGCCTTTGTGTAGTGTGGGCCATTTTCCTATGCTCCTGATCCGTAGCGCCGCGCAGTCAGCAACCTGTTTGCTGAAGAGGTCTTGCGATGGAAATTGTAGTAGAATGTATAGGGCCTCCGTGGGGTTCAATCTAATCGCACTACTGATGCAAATGCTGGCCAATCTCAGCACTTTTCCCAGAAGGTTTTGATAGAGTGCCTTTTCCAGAGCAGTTCACCAAACTACGATGCCGTAAAGAAGGAAATGACTGTTGTATAGAGCCAGTGCATAATGCTGGGTTGGAGACCCCACTTTTTGCCCAACACTTGCAACTGTAGTGGGCACTGGTGGCTTTCTTGACTCGATCAAGAATGTTGGATTTCCAATTTCGTTTGCTGTCAAGTACTAGACCGAGGTATTTGGCCTGATCTTCAATTGCTTATAGGATTACTCCCAGCCTCGGTAGGCTCAAGTGATTTCATATATCCTTCTCCACTTAACGTCTCTTTCTTTTAGGCACCATATGCAGGAGGATTGAAAAATGAGCCTCATAAATATCTTAGGTACCTTTCATATTGAACAGACCTCCTACGTATGGCTTAAGCAGTCCTAAACTGCGTTTTTGTTTTGGATTAACTGCCATGCAGCATGCAGCGTAGGCAAATGAATAATGAAATGAACACACTTGTGTTTGGAATAGTCACAGAGAATATAGGTGCTCCCCGAAATAACCACTTTGACACTATTACATGCGATATTAACTATTTAATTGTTTTGAGGCTAATCGAGGCCATACTAGGGGGGGAACCGGAAACAAATAAACCACAAGGCGTTTTTTCTTTAGTTTCGACCTAATTTCCCTCGCAATTATTAAAGGTAATGAAGCTCAAGAACAAAATTTAACTCAGCTAAAGTCACACAGTTAATTTTACGTCTCGATTGACTGCGATTTCAATTTAGTAAGTCCAAGCTACCGAAACACATTGTTCCTTGCAGTAGTGTTAGCTTCCGAATGTAGACATTTCCTATATTTCAACTTCAACCTCTCCCCCCTCAAATCTTCCGCACTCTCGTATTCCTTTCCGACTACGTGACAAAATCGCAATTCTGTTTTTATCCACCGGCTACAAACAGAAGCCAGCAGGATGGGACAGAACACAATTATTCAAGATTCATCTCAACTAATCGCTTACTAACCGTGAAATTAATTTCTACGTTTTCCTTTTGTGCTCTAAAATCCTTGCTCCCGAAAATACATATGTATGTATGTATATTCATCTACACTCGTGAATATGAAGCACTTTCGTAACCATGTTACGTAATGTGCGCGTCCATTACATGAATGAGGCATGGTTGACAATAGCAAGGGTTGAGTTATGCCATTAAGAAATTAACGAACTTCTTGGCCCTTTCCAAAAGAAGAAACAACAACTGAGTGACAATATGATGGTTACTGAGTGGCCGAATAATAAAACGATTGTAATGGTGAAGCAAATGGTTCCATTATTGAGATCGACCTAATTCCAGGAATTAATCCCTTGGCTCGTAATGTATTTTGAACAATTTACTTGTAAATGCCCGTCGATTATTATTTAAGATTTTTTGGCCAATGGAGAGGGTGAAATAACTTAATGTCCCTGAGGGTAATTCTCCTTTGGAAATTATTCAACTGAGACTGAGTTAAACGAAACAACGACCAGAGGAGCAACAGGGATCATGTTATTGCTTTTCCCTGTGTATAGATACTGCCTGGCACATTGCAAGTCGTGGCTCACTCTGGCGTATGTGGGATTTTTTTTTTATTTTTTTTAACCGTAAACTGACCTGGAACTCAGATACCACTGCATCCAAATCAATATGCATGATCCAGTGAGAATGCACTACATCACTTAGTAGCGCGTGTTGAAAATAGTTTCCCACGCAAGGAAATCGTAATTTGCGCCTCCCATAGCACTAGCTAAAATTCAGTCACCACTGCACTATCCCACAGAGTTGTAAACCATCATACAAATCCCTGGGTTAGAGAGATGTTTGAAAGCCGTGTTTTATCAGCTACATCTCTAGAACTTTCAGTGACAGTAACGTGGATGAAAAGTGTCCATAGGGTAGAATCCTTTCACCCCTTCTTTGGTCAACAGCCATCGATGACCAACTCTATAAGTTAACCAAACTCAGTTACGAGGTCATCGGATACGCCGTAGGTCATAGTAGTTACTGTTACAGGCAGATCTGAAATTTCCACCTGTGAATGCATGCAACTTGCGCTTCAAAATATCTTTGACTGATGTAGCCTATCGAAAAACCCCAATATGCCAATCTTAGTCATGTCCTGGAACGTAAGGAATATACTCCAGTCGTCTTTCTCGACGTTGAGGGCGCCTTTAACAATATTGAACCATGGGCCGTCACCAAAGCGCTGTCTGATCTGGGTGTTACGGTATCAGTGATAGAACTGGTACGACACTTGCTGACACAAAGAGCCGTCAAAGCCAACTTCGCTTGTGCCGTCTCTACTAAAATGGTCAGCAGAGGTACAGCACAGGATGGAGTACTCTCCGCTCTCCTCTGGAACGTGGTGGTCATCGAACTACTGCTTTTGCTTGAACCGCCTATGCAGATGACACTGCTATTGCCGTCACAGAAAAATTTCCCAGCACTCAATGCGACCTTATGCAGGGTGAATTACATACAGTAGAAACCTGGACGCAGTACTGTGAACTTGGGGTGAATCCTAATGTTGCGGAGATGCAAGCGGACCGTTAAGTTCGAAAACTCTCTGGAAGCGGGGATTGGAATGATGTCAACTTCCAATGGAATTGTCAGAGCGTTCTAGAGATTTCCGAAGGGGAACTTCCAACGGCGAACGTTCGAGACGGTGGACCGAGAGCTATATAAGCGCGAACACTCGCCCTTGACAGACATTCAGTTTGTGGTATTGAAAAGCGTGTGACAAGTCAGTGTGATGAAACAGTGTGAAAATAAAAGCTCTCAATAAAGGTTTGTTTGTGTAATAAAGTTTAAAGTATTGGATAATAAAAAAAAAAGTGGTGAAGCTGTACAGATAGTTGATCTGTGGTGAAACAAAGAAAAGTGTGTGTGTTTATTTTGGATAAAAAGACAATTGTAGTTTATCGCAATCCAGTGGTGTGAACCCTGTTCGGTGTGGGATCGAAAAATTCGTAACACTAAGAACACCGATCTAGTACTGTTTACTAACAAATATAAAATTCCGCCCTTCAACCCACCGAGGCTGGGTGGAACCCAACTAGCAATCAAAGAGCAGGCTAAATATTTAGCCCTAGTCCTTGACAGGAGGCTGAATTGGAAACCCAACATTCTTGATCGCGTCAAGAATGCAACTGTTGCCCTCTACAGCTACAAGAGAGTGGTGGGCAAGAAGTGGGGTCTCCAACCAAGCATTATGCAGTGGCCCTACACAGCAGTCATAAGGCCCATCCTCCTGTTTGGCGTCGTAGTCTGGTGGACTGCTCTGGACAATGCAGTCAATCGAAACCTTCTGGTGAAAGTACAAAGATCGGCCAGCTAACACATAAGCGGAGCAGTCAGATCAACCCTCACGGAGGCCCTAAGTATCCTATTACATCTTCCACCATTGGACCTTTTCAGCAAGCAAGTTGCTGCCTGCGCAGCCCTAAGGATTACGGGCATGGGAAAATAGCCCACATCACAAAAATGCTATACTACCATTCTAAAACACTTCAAAGTACCCATGGACACACTACATCATCCCGCAGGATATGTTCACTAGGAACTTCGAAGTTGTTTTTCTATCTAGGTAGGAATGAAGGAGGCTGAAGGAAAAGTCATATCAAAGGTCCCGATTTCCCTCTATACCGATGGCTCTAAGATGGAGTCGGGTGTAGGTAGTGGAGTCTTCTCCAAGGAACTTAACCCCAACCTGTCTTTCAGACGGAGGAGGCCCTTGCATGGCTCAGGATCAATGTAATATCCGCTAAGGATATTATCATTTGCACGGACAGCCAATCTGCCATACAATCCCTGGCCGCGGTAACCCACAATTGAAAGACATCCCTTAACTGCCGCCTACCTCTAGACGAGATGTCTGAACAGTTCAACATTAAAGTACTGTGGGTTCCCGGGCATAGGAATATTCCAGGAAACTGCGCGGCGGACGAACTCGCAAAATTAGGGTCAAGCACACTCAGCCTACCTACCCTCGGGTACCTGGAAACACCAATAAGTACTGTAAATCACATGATAAAACTTCAAACCATAAAGGCGACCAACCTCCATTGGAATGAGAGTAATATCGGCCTTATCGCTAAACAAATGTGGCCTAAAAGGGCCCACAGACCTCACGCTTGTGTGCACACATGTGTCGGTGTACCGACATGTGTGCTGTCTGTGGGCCGGTGCAGACACCATTTTCGGTGGCAGACACGGAGCGAGTAAAAATCAAAAGTCTTTGATGTTTGGTGTCGGTGCCTCTATCGGTGTGACGTGTGTTGCGGAATCACACACCGGTGTCGATACATATGTGTGCACAGAAGTGTGAGGTCTGTGGGCCCTTTAAGTTGAACCTAGGACGAACCAGGGACGTAGTGGCAACCAAAAGGGCAACCTTAAGTTATTACAGGTCACTGCATATTTGGAAAACACGCCGTCAGACTAGGGCTACCCTCCAATGACTTCTGTCGCGGCTGCATAGACGAGGAGGAAGAGAAATCAATACATCACCTTCTCTGCTCATGCCCCTCTTTTGCGAATCGCAGGAGGATCTACCTCGACGCGCCCTTCTATGAAAATCTAAGTGAGCTAGCAGACCCGAAAATAGCACAACTCCATCGCTTCATCAGAAGCACCCGTTTGTTCTCAGGTAACGGATCAGGGTAATATGATCCCTGTGGTATCACAATGGGCCGACTTCCGCCTACGTGTAGCTTATGCCAACCACGTTAACCTGACCTGTCCTAGTCTTGTTTACAAAAATGAAGAAAAATATAGCCTTGCTTTGTCAGAAGAACTCCAACATTAAAAAAAAACTCACAAAGCGACTAAGGCGCTGTGAGCCTGCCGATGCACTATCGGTAAAACCTGGGGATTAAAACCTAACGTGGTCCACTGGCTATATACCGCGGTAGTAAGACCTATCACCACTTATGCGTCTGCCGTATGGTGTACAAAAGCATAACAAAAAACAATAGTTGAACAGAAAACAATAATTGTTAAACTTCATCGGCAGAAGCTAGCCTGTCTCGGCATTACAGGCACCATGTCAACCTTCCCTACGGTAGCCCAAGAGGCATCGATTGGATTTACTTCACTGCACTAATTTATTAAAAAGGTTGCAATAAGCAAGGCAATCAGACTCCTTCGCTCAGAAACAGACCTAGCATGTAGACTACTGGGTCACATGTCCATTTTATAGCACCTTCCTGAGCTGGATATATTTACCACTCAATGTTAAAGGCCTTAGGTGGTACATGGGTTTTTTTTTTTTTTTTAATTAAGGGACTAGTGCTAACAAATAGCACGAGGCACTATTGTGCTTAATAGCTGGTTAGACGAGGAGATTCTCGACTTCCTTAAAGAAGTTGAGAGTGCCTCTAGTAGAAGCTGAGATGATCTCTTCAGGAGTCATTATTTCACTGAGAAGGACACGCTTCCTGAGGTGGCAGAGAGCAGCACATTCACACAGTATGTGCCCTGCAGTCTCTTCGTCCTCGACACTCGGTTTCAGACGAGAGGTTCTTTTTATTGAGGTAGCTGACTAGTCTTCTGATATCTACTCTGTTAACTTTGGGTATATTAATATAGTGTTTGCTCAGGGGCCGTATAAATCGTTTCGATTGACGAAATCCTTGAACGCTGTTGTAGAAGGACAGGTGTTGCGATTTTCCGACCTGTCTAGGAAGAAGTTAGTCCTAGACTTGGTAGTGCCGCAGAAAGGTTCAGGACGTATGTACCTGCCGCTGGAACCCTTCCTTGCGAGTGGATCAGTGTTTTCATCGCCCTTAATTCTTTTGTGCCCTGGCACCCACCAGAGTTAGACTTTTTTTCTTTTTTTTTTGGCGAGGTCTTGTATGGCATCATGGCATTCCTAAACGGTTTTGAAGTTGGTCCTATACGAACTCAGCGCATTAGCGATGCCTGCCTATCGGAGAGTATATTGATGGAGTAACCATCATCTTATGCCAGTCTCTAAGCTTTGATTGACGCAGGTTAGGATGGCATGTAATTCTGCTTGGAAGATACTAGGACTCATTTTCAGGGCCTACGAAATCTTCCGATTTGGTCCAAAGATGCCGGCGCCAATGTCAGAAATCATCTTATAGCCATCAGAGTACCACCTAAGGCCTTTGACTTTAGGCAAGGGATCACTGGTTTCCCAAGCTGAGCGGTTTGGGATTAATGTCTCAAATCTCTTAGTGAAGGGTAATGCGTCCGAGACCGTGGTGATCATATCCAGGCCAGGAAGATGTTGCAGGATGGACATGTGAGCCACTGGTCTACATGGCAAGTCTGTTCCCGAGCGAAGATTAAAACTGCAACCAACGCAATGCAACCTTTTTAATAAAAATGTTTGTTTTTAATATTGGAGTTCCACATAAGTCTACGATCAGGGTCAATACCTAGATACTTAACTTCTTCTGAAAATTCTATGCTTGTGCCTTTTAGAAAGACCGAGCAGGGCTGTAACCTTCTCCTCTTTGTGAACGGGACTAAGATTGTCTTATTTCAGTTAATCGGTAAACCCTCTCTGCCACACCAGTCGGAGTTAAAGCGCAAGCTGCACGCGCACACAGGCAGTTTCGCACTTGCTCGTAACACTAACTACTAGGCCATCAGCATATCGAATGGCCAAATCGAAAAATCTCGAAGGGTCAGGGAATGAGTCTAAGTATCTCTCAGGCGGAACTATACGTCATCCTGACGTGCGTCAACCTTAACTTAGAGACTGGCATAAGAGTAACTGTCAATATGCTCTCAGACAGCCGAGCATTGCTAAAAGCATTGAGCTCGTATAGCACGAACTCAATTCCATTAAGGAAAGCTATGATACCCTGCAGGACCTAGCCAAAAGAAACAAGGTCAAAAGGACTAAATTGTAATAAAACACTAATACGGTTAAATAAACAGCATAATATTGAATGCATTACTACATCAAGGGTATTATGTGCACTATACACCTGGTCCTACAGCAACCTAATGCACAAAACTACATTAACAAAATGCAGAGTAAAGCCCACCCCCTAAGACCAGGTAGCAAGACTGTCAGGCATCATAAACCGAGCGACCCGACGTACTACACCTACATGCCATCCGACCGGATATACTTTTACCACCTGAATAAATAAACATTACCCAATCCAGACAAATAAGTTGTGTTCACTCTACGGTCGACTCGGTGGGGCTTCCTATGCGCATACGGAATCACTCTTATTCGATGTAAATTTTTTAACATGCTTTTTCGCTTTTTTGTTATCCGTTTGCTTTTAGCTTTATTGTAATTCGCAAACGGTCGCGTTGGTCTGAATTTGCCATGTACACAAACATCTGATACAACATGATATCAGTGCAATTGGCTTACGCTAGATAAATAAATGAATATGAGTGTAGGACGACGTAGTGGGTTTTGGGCGACGACATGTTTGTTTATATTCCTGTTGGCAAATGTTAAAATTAGGGAAGTCGTGTGCACGCAGCGAGCGAAAAGTGATGTTTGGCTTTCATTCAATATTCACTGGATTCAGTGATATCGATGAATTTGAATTCGGAGTAATTTGGCTTTAAAAATATAAACGATAAGCCAAACATTCTAAACAGAAATGGGACAGGTGATGCAATCAATGCCGCCCGCCAGGTCGCCATTCAACTGGAAAAAATATTTTTTTCTAAGAAAATGTGGGAATTTTCAAGATTCAAATCGGTTTCTCTATGATATGGTTATGACTGAAAATAACAGCAACGTAATGGCGGGTCAGTAAGCATCCGTGTTTGAGAATATCTGGTTTGATGAGGATAGCCGTTATTACCGTCATGTAATGTCATTTAATTAACATTGTGCTGATTAATTTACCACCAATTGATGAAATATTCTATTATAAATTCGCGCGGATATGGATTTGGAGAAACGCTTTTACTTTTAGGTTGGTACGACTGGCTTTGATATCTGTGCCAAGTTTTACATCAAAATATTAACTAATGTTTGACTTACGCTCCTTTTTGTGAGCTGCTAAAAGTACATTTTTCGATTTCCATAATGCCGAAATTTGTGGAGGAAAAACTTTGCATTTAATTTTATTTCCGGAGTGAATGCCTTTGGTAATGAGGCTTTATAAAAAAAGATGTACAATTGTTATAAAGAACTCAAAGGAGGCCGAGAACGTATCGTAAACGGACGACAATCAACCTCAACTGACGAAGCTTACGTCCCAAAAATCAAAGATTTGGTGCTTGCAAGCAGCCGATAAAAATTAGAGATCTTGCTCTAAAGAATATATTAGACCCCAAGCTGAAGTCTCGATTGGTGCCGGAAACACTGATTTTTTTTTAGAAAAACATAGTCGCGTTAAAGTGTGTGAAATAATGCATTCTTAGGATCAGGATAAGATACATACATTTTCAGTGGCCCGCATGTTCCACTAAAAGGGTCGCGGGAGTAATACGCGCACGCGGGATCTCCAGGCTACTTGATCCTCCGCCATAGACTCTAACTCATCAGGCGAGTTTTTGGACTTGGCCCAACCACTTCGTCCTGGTTCTGCCAAGCGGTTGACAGCGTTCAAAGCACAGAATTGTTTGATGCGATGACCGAATTCGGGATTCCAGGAAAACTGGTCCGGCTGTGTCGTGCCGCACTAAAAAAATATGCGATGCACCGTGCAGTTTGGTTCTGGTACCTATGAACCGTTTGAAACATGCACCGGATTTCGGCAAGGAGATGCGCTGTCGTTTGACATCTTCAATTTGGTGCTGGAGCAGTTAGTGCGACGGGCAGGCGTTAACATGGAGGGCACTATCATCTACAAGTCTGAACCTCCGGTATAAAGACCAAGTAACCGCAGATGTAACCGTCAGGGATAGAAAGCGACTATAGCTCAGGCTCGGATCCTCCATGGATTGCTGGCCTGATAAGTAAGTAAGGAATATCGAACACTATCTGGGATTAAGAGTAGAGCTTAAGACGGTAAAAATCAGTACAGAGCGCGTTAAGAATAAGAATTATTCCTTTAATGTATCTTCAGTGTATTGCCAACCGCGTTGCCCATTGGAGGCGTTCCAGTTCATCAATATTTGGTTCCAGTTCATCAATATGGTCTTGGACCGAATTTTCCTATTGGTAGTGACCTTAACGCCAAAAACACTATTTGGGATTCAAGATGTATTTCACAGAAAGGCAAAATGCTCTACAAAGTTGGTTGGTTTACTCAACTGGCAAACCATCGTAGTGGCCTACAGACACTGCGAAAACACCCGACCTAATCAATTTTTTGTTGCATAAGGCATATCTGATCGCTATATTTAAGTCGTAGAGAGCTTTGGTCTCTCCCCAGACCGTTCTCCAGTTATATTGACGATGAGTGAAACTCTTGTTAAAAGGCCCCAATCACCTAGGCTTGCGAAAGAAGGATAAACTGGGAAGGTTTTAGGAATGAAATTCAAGAAGGTATTAGTCGAAGAGTGCCACTTAGGAATTAGATTTAGAAGTCGACCGATTCATTGAAGCACGCAGTAAGGAATAATACTTCTCTTCGAAAAAAAAAGTTATTTCATAAATTACCCGCCAGAAATTAAGCAGCTGGTAAAGGAGAAAAGCCGGTAAACGATGGCAACAAAGTCGAGCGCCGCAGCATAAGACGTATTTAAACCAATTATGCAATCTGCTGCGGATATCTCGAAAAGGATTCAAAAATCATAGGGTCGTTCATACTTAGAAAACCTAATTTGACAATGAATCAAATTACTCCCTCTGGAAAACTCTCACGAGCATTAAATAGGCTAAGCTACAAGCACCATCAATAGGGAATAATCAAAATAAATGGGCGAAAGCCGATGAAGAAAAGGCGGAAGTTTTCCCTGAATATTTAGCTGAAACGTTCACGCCATTCAGAGGGCTGCCGGCAACCTAAAACTAGCAATACTCTGGAAATGACCATGGAATACAGAATGAGGCGAGATACGCTTTCCGAACTGGAAGATATCATAAAATCCCTCAAGCCAAATAAAGCACCAAGCTACGACTTAATTACAGGAGATACCTTACAACATTTGCCGAGAAAACTTTTATATCTTGTTAACGAAGCGCTTAGGTTGAAATACGTACCGAGCCAATGGAAGGCCGCCGAAGTTATCATGGTTCTAAAGCCCGGAGAGCCACCCACGGATAAAAATCTTGCCGCCCCATTTCATTGTTGCCGATAATTTCGAAAGTCTTACCACATAGAATTATGATATCAATCGCATAAAGCCGATTGTCGGAAAAAGCGTATTTTGCCGGATCATCAGTTTGGTTTCAGAAGCAAGCATTCCACTTTAGGCCCAGTCAGTGCATCGAAAACACTCGAATATAAGCTAATATGTTCGCGTGTATCTCTGAAGGTCTCCCAAACTTTTGACAAAGTTGCCTGTGTCACAATGCTACTACACGGCGCGGCGACAGCGCAACTACAAACGCTGCCGTTTGCTGTGGTTGTAAAGTAGTTCAGTCAACACACAATGGAGCGACTTTCATCGACGTTTTTCTTGACAGCAGGGTACTTCTCTGAGTGAAGTTGGTGGTGAATTCTATAGAGTGAAGTTGGCATCAGTAAAAAATTCGAAGATTGAAACTGAATTTAGTTCATAAATGGATTAAAATAATTTGAAAAAAACATTATTGCTAACATGTGCGGCTGCTTTAGCCTATAAGAAGTTAAAAGCGAAAACAAAAGTCAGAAGAAGGTGGTGGGTTAGACCAAAGTTATCAAACGTATTCCTCCAATGTCGAATTCGAAATGGCAAAACGCCGTGTAGTTGCGACAGTTTTTCAATTTTTCGAAATTACAGCGCTGCGACACGACTACATACGTGCCTATGTGACTTACTCCATATAATTCCATTGAATGAATATGGATTTGACAGCTCCGGCGCTTGTAGTTGCGCTGTCGCCGCGCCGTGTAGTAGCATTGTGACACAGGCAAGTGTGGTGCAAGTTTTGGTATATTAACTGAGACAAGTTTTCCTGGAGACTACTTGTTGCATTGGCATAATCTTTATTAGTAACATTTGATGCATTTACAAGGCTGTCAATAGAGTTAAATGTCGCTTAGGATTTGGACCCCAAGAATAGAACACTTCTCATCTAATAGACTTTTTCGTGGTAAACACGGGAGCGAATACTCAAACTTTAGAGCAATTACGCCTGGCGTTCCGCAGGGAAGCTTACTTGGTCCGCTGCCTTACCTACTGTATACCAGTGACTATGCCCTGAACCGTATAAGCGACTGGACAAAGTTTTGGCCGATCGCGTTTAACAATACCAAATCTGTTCACGTGTATTTTACTTATAGAAAAGTAAGTGCACTACCCCTCTTTGTCAATGGAGTTCAGATCCAATTCGCAAACGAGGCAAAATATCTAGGCGTGACTCTCGACGCGAAACTCAAGCTAATAGGAAAACGTTCCCAGCTTAGTACTGAGAACAAGCTGCTGTTCTACAGGCAAGTTCCTAAACCTATTTGGGCTTACGGTATACAACTCTGGGGTTGCACCAAGAAGAGTAATTGTTCTTTTATACAAACGTTTTCAAATAAAGTAGTGCGGGCCGTTGTTAAAGTTGTTAGATTTAATTTAATTAATTTAATTTAATTTAACTAACTAACAAGAACGGGAGAGGGAGGCGCGATTAGGGAACTATGGTTGGGAAAAGGGGAGGCTACGCAGAAGACGAAGTTTTAGACATGGAGTGCTGAGGTTGAAATCGAAGTTAGTGTTCGAATTAACACTTCTCAGCATACGGGAAATGGGTTCATTGGAGCCGTTTAAGGTGCGGGGGGTGGATAGATAGAAGAGACGAGGATTGCGAGTATTACGAGGGTTAGTGTTAAGGGATATAGAGTTGTAGAGGTTGGCGCAGTCAATGGTACCAGTTAGGAATTTTTGAATGAAGAGGATGTCAGCTACCCTTCTTCTTTTCTCCAACGTACTAAGATTTATTAGTTTGAGTCGGTCTTGATAGGGCGGATGGAACAGAGGATTTTGCCAGTGCAGACCTCGAAGAGCGAAGTGTAGGAATCGACGCTGGATCTCTCGATTCCAGAAATGTGGGTTTGTTGATAAGGGAATCACGCTTGAGATGCGTATTCCAGAAGGGGGCGAACGAAGGTAATATAGAGGGATCGAGTCACGTAGGGATTGGAGAATTCTTTAGACCAGCGCTTCACGAAACCGAGTGCAGAATTTGCTTTAAGAATTATATCGTCGATATGTACGCGGAAATTGAGCTCTTGGTCACATAGTATGAGTAGATCGCGGATAACCTGAACGAGAGACGAGGAGATATTCATTGAATAGGTTGAAATTTGCGTCGTGGAAGTCGTAAGACTTGAGCGCTGGAGGTGAAGAGTTCAGTGGTGGAGAGTCGAGAAAAAATGAGAGAAGAAGGGGAGGATGGTAGTTGTCGATGGTTGATAAGGAATGGGGACAAAGTGAAACAGAGGAGTTAATAGGGTCGGTTGCCACTCACTTGGCTAAGGTTTGAATCGGCTAGGTTATCTAAGAGACATTCTTTGGCAGTAGATGGATTATTGGAAGTGTAAAGTGATTGATCTTCTGACGGAACCCATTGAAGAAAAGGAAGATTAAAATCGCCGAAGAGAAGGATTTCATCGCGGGGATCCCGTAAATCATTTATGTGATCAATCGCATTGATGGCGAGTTCATAGATTCAACAGGTTGAGATGGTAAGATATAAAAGCAATTTACGGGGCAGTACGATCTTGATTGAAACAAAGTCGAGATAGGGGGAAGAGGATATTGCAATAAGGGACGAGTCGATCGTGTTTAGGGCGGCAATTAAATCGCCACGACATGGGCGGCTATCGATAGGTTGATTGAGAAGGTCGTCGCGGTAGACGTCAAAATTTGATGGGAATAATACTTCGTTATTTATGGCGGGGATCAGGTTGGTTTCAGTCAGAACGAAGATTTCAAATGGTAAAACGTGAGACTGTTGGAAGACTGCTTGGGTTTTTGAGTGGAGACCTCTTACGTTCTGGTGATAAAAGATGAGAGGAAGGTTAGCGTGGTGGGCAGGAAGAGGATGGAAATTAGGGGCAAAAATATCTGTCGTGGTCAGCTATGCTACGCTGGAGGTGGGATATTCGCTTTGAGTGGATATATTGACGAAGGTATCAAGATCATTTGATACTTTTTGGGGGGACATACATATTAAGGAACTCATTATACTTGATAAAGAGGTTTTTGAGGCTGGCATAATCAGAAGGGAAACCTTCCTGTTGAATGGATACCATTACACTAGTGTTAGTAATACACTCATAGCAATTTGAGTCTGGTTTGTCATGGGGATAAGCCAAAATCATTGAGAACTTCGAGAATGAAGCTAAACGTTTCGCCTAAAAACATAGAGATCGATTGGAAGGTCATATCAATAATAGGGCTCTTGAAATAATAGAGGAACAAAACCTGTTGCGCTGTCTTCAAAGGACAAAGCCAATTGATTTAGCGCGACGAACTTAAGCCGCACACACTCTGCGGAATACAAGAACTCTCACTAGAAAGCAGCCTGCTAAATGTGATTATCTCAAAATAAGTTGCTACCTACATATGTATGTAACTAACTATTGGAACCTAACAAATGAGGAGCAAATGAACTATAGAAATGAGCAATGGTGTAATAGAGGGTAGAAGAGCCGAGGAAGGCAGTGGTAAACATCATCGACCGTCGAGCGGAAGGTCTGTAGTTCAAAGCCATTCCATAGTTAAGAAAAAACAATTCCTGTATGGAAAAAAATTATGCAACACAGCTGTTGTGGATGAGAAGTGATTAAATATACTGATGAGGGCATAACACTCACAGTATTAAATTTTAAATTTAAATTAAAATTCATAAATATTTAGAATATACGTATAATTTTTATGTTAAGCTTGTTCAAATTGAAAAGATTTGTATCTTATATGACCAGGAGTTGTTAACAAAGACCAATAGTAATTGTAATTTTATATGTTCACTCTTAAACTCATACTCTGTGAGTGCAGTTATAATATAACACCATAAGTGCATAGAAACGTTGCTGAGAACTACAACCAACGTGAAAACTCGGTCGGCTCCTCTCAAATCCTATCTAGGACAACCACCCCTGGAGAGAAGTGAACGAACATCTACTATAAACAAAAAAAAAAAAAAAAAAAAAAAACTAAAGATCTGTGATTGAATAGCTAAACGCAACACCCTGCAAATTGGTTCAAAGTGGCCGTAGCTGGGGCGGTGAAGAGGGAGTCGAAAAACCAGATATAGACCTTAGGTGATGATTTTCGGTGTTGGGTAAAATCATTTCCAGAAGGGTGGGTGAGTCGATAGTTTCAGCTAACAGTTGGTATACAAAGAGGATTTCAGCTACTTTGCTACTTTCCGACGCTAAATATTAATCAATTCTAGGAGCTGGTAAGGAAGCTTTTTCGAGAAGAAGTATCGGCTTATGACTTAATTCCTAAATTAAGTTTTTTTCTTTTTTTTTTTTTTTAGAGACTCGCGCAGGTTCAAGAGTTTTTATATTCTCTTATGATGTGTTGACACACACAACCTGAATGGAGTGCAGTGGTTGGGGTCGTTGATGTTCGTTCACTACTCTCAGGGGTGGTTGTCCTAGGCCTAGATAGGACGAGAGCCGACCAAATTCCGCGTTGGCTTAGTCCGTAGTAATTCGTTCAAGCACTTTTAGTGTTGCATACGCAGAGGATGAATTTCGGTTGACCATATACTGTGAGTGTTATGCCTGCAGGCAGTACGTCTGGTCACTGTCCATTCACAACTGCGTTGCATACTTTTTATCATCCGTTTAGGAATTACTTTTACTTGGCTATGAAGCGAATTTGAACTATAGACCTTCCGATCGGCGGTCGATGATGTTAACCACTGCACCACGGCCACCCCTAAGTTGCTGTAATTGGTCTAGCTTTAGATTAGTTTAGATGAGCGAGTTCGGATCCCGATAACACCAACGCCACCGAATGTTTATTTCGCGACGTTCCTCCTAGGCGGGGTACTGGCAAAACCCCCCGTAGTAAGCTTGCCATGAAAAAGCTTCTCGACTCACGCCGTTCGGAATCGGCATTAAACTGTAGGTCCCTTTCACCTGTGTGAAAAATAAATCACACACAACATGGGTGATTGAGGGAAGCTTGGCTCTGGTTCTTCATGGGCTGTAACGCCATCAACGAAGAAGAATTGGTTTAACTTTATTTATTTTAACCAGTTTTAAGCTTAGATTATTAGAATTTAGATTTGTGTAGCATGCAATAAATTAAAAATAAAAATAAAATTAACCTGTCATAGCATTGAATTTTCGTTGAGAGGATCTTTGAAAAACTGGTGGAAGAACTGCTTAGTATCGAAAAATTGTCTTCAAATTTGAAAACAATATTACTACTATCGTTCATTGATTTCGATCTTTTTATGATCAAACGGCAGAGTCGAACCTTGTCGAAATGTGGTTCCAGCACGTAATTCGGTGGGCCAATTTAGAAGTGAGTTCTGTGAGCACATTATATCTTGTTTTGGATGGTGAATCGACCGAGTAGACGGACGTTTGAAAATCACACGATACTTGCACCATCGTCCTTTTTGCCAGTGGTTAGTTGATATGTATGTTCATGAATTCGCAAACTCAAATCAGTTGAAGCCTCCATCTTCGTCATTACTAAACACCATATAGAGTAACGCACACATTTCTATCAATTCTGCTCCAACATACGAAAGACCGTATCCAGGCATTCCACTATTTGCTCATGAAATTTCCGCTTGCAGATAAAATATTCATAGCGTGTGGCTCTATCGTTATCGCGTAACAAATGAACGCGCTCTACAATCGCCAAGTGCAAACCACTCGGTCGTTCAATCACTTGATAATTAACAAAAACAAAAAAAAAAAACCCTCAACCCCATAAGCCAGCTGGCAATGATTTGTTGCACATAGTTCCAATGAAAAAATGCCACCAATGCATACGGTACATACGAAAGGGAGCGATTAATGTACCTCTGGTCCTCTTTCAAGGACTCACCAGCTCATGTCCTACATTATACTTATTTGCACCATGTGCGGACGAGATGGCCAGACGAATCAGACTCGAATGGATTTATGAGAACTGGCACTTTGAAAAAGTATGACGAACGATCAACTAACCTCACGTACAAGATAATAAATGAGTCTCGTCAACGTGCACCTACATATACCAGAGCGGACGTTCGCTGGAATTATTGATGATTTTATGCATCAGGAGGCGAATGGTTTGGTTAAGGTTTGACCGCGTATGCATGTTATGGGAAATTGCCGAATGGAACGTGACGGAAAAGTGGTTGTTGATGTTCAACAGTGTGGATGAAGTTTAAGTGAAAAATTTCTTTACGGGAGCGAATCACAAATTTGCAAAAATATCACCTCGGAAATTCGTCAACTTATATACACCTGCGGTAGGCAAGTATTCTCACGTATACCATAGAATGGTCGATGTTTGTGGGAGAAGTCTACAACATTCTAAGAAATCGCAATAAGAATAACTCAGCTGGAATAGATGGCATAAAACCTAAAGATTTAAAGTCAAAAATCGTAGTAAAGATGCACGAACCCAACACCGACCAACATTTATGCTTACAAAAAAAAAAACGATGAATGCAGCACAGTAATTGATATCGTAGTATTTGGAGTCGTTTTGGACTCCAATTTTATCTAATAAAGAAAATGCGGAAGGGATCTATGCATTATTCCATCTAAGTCAATATTGTCCATCCAAAGTGCTGATACAATGCTACTTTGGTTTAGTGGAATCACATTTACGCTATGGTATACTAGCATGGGCGGACGCCCAACGCTACAAGCAGTTCAAACAAGGAGGCTCAAGCTACTAATGAGAAAAAAAAAAAATCGGAAGGAACTCAACGGCACTAAATCTACCATATAAAAACTCAACATCTTAAATATAGAACAACTGTACAAGCCATCTATAGTATCAGAATTCACAAATGATAACACATTCGAGACACCAACCCAAAAATCGATCAATACCAGGTTCAACCCTCAAGGCCGATTTAAAGTACCACGATTCTGGAACGAGTATGGACGAGGACAGCATGCCGTAACAATACCACGAATTTTCAGCCAACTACCAACAGGGTTTCGAAATATTAACTGTCCTAAAACTCTTGTCAAAAAGTTGCAAGATACTACTCTATTTCTTATAGATAGATACTAGTGAATTTATACAGGGAGGGCCAAATACAAGTTTTTTTTTTTTTTTTTTTAAATGCAATAAAGTGAACTAAATTAGATTTTTCCCATGTACTCGTGTTATGGTTTTATTAGTAAGAACAAATATTCCCATTAATTATGAAACGCAACGTCGTTCAAGTGGCCGCCTCGGCTGGCTTCTCAGTAGCGCATTCTGTGACCCCAATTTTCCAAGACCTTGTTGATGGTTTCGAGCTGTAGCTCACGGATTGCTTGGATGACATTGGCCTTATGTGCTTGAATCGTTTCCGGATTGTTGGCATAACATCGGTCCTTCACGGTTTCCCACAAAAAAAGTCCAAAGGGGTCAACTTGCAGCTTCGAGGCGACCAATCGACATAACCAAAGCGGGTGATAACAGGATTTGGGCATTTGGTGCGCAAAAGATCGATTGTAGCATGGGATGTGAGGCATAGCGCACCATCTTTCATTAACCAGAGGTTGTCCGAGTTCATGTCTTCAATTTCAGTAAAAAAAAATAATCGGTTAACATGGCTATGTAACGCCCACCGTTGATCGAAACCTTGTTCCCAGCCTCATTTTCGAAAAAAAAAATTGTATAATGATGCCCCCACTCCACAAACCGCACCAAACTGTCATTCTCTGAGGATGCATTAGCTTCTCCCAAACTGCGAAGCGAGAACGAAGTGGATGGTCCCGCGCCTTCAATTGCTGAGCTAATTGGATCTTGTAAGCGAATAATCCGAGATCCATATGCAGAATTCTCCTCAGGCTAGTGCGTGAAATGTTGAGCTGTTGAGAGCGATGGCGAGTTGATATTCGTGAAGAAACCGTGAAAGTGCCGCAACCGAACACCCGGTCGGCAGCAGCGCTGGGCCGTAATCTTGCCTGTCCCCCTTTCCCCCTCAAGAAAGTGTTCGCACTCAGCACACACACTGATTGAGTGCTAACGCAACCGGCGCGTAGCGGGTCGCATGTGTTGTTCTTTGCTGGTGGAGCAAATCTTACTGTCGTAAGGGCATAACACCTACGACAGTTTGTTTTTGCAAATCCGGCGATGGAACTTCACTTACGGGGCTCTGCATTGATGGTCTTGTATCTGTATATGATTTGTAGTTTGTATTGATGAGGGATTTCTGTGTGCAGTTCGGCAATATTCGTCGGTTACGGAAGAATTTCTTCCACGTATGTCCATATCTCTCTCCGCAAATCGGCTGTTTTGGGACTTTGTGAAACACAGGTCGTTGAAAAGATCCTTCGGATTATAGTCTTCCTCGATATAGCTCAGTGCCATTATTCGTTTCTCACCGCCGCCGTCTCGCCATCTATGTCCGTAGTGACATTGCTTACCAACTACTTCCACAGTATAGCCAAACATCCACCTCGAAATTTAATTTCATATGGCTTAAATTCACATTCCGTGAGCACTTCGTTCACTACTGTTTTTTTTTTATAGAAGCCCCAGTCTAGACAGGTTTGATTCCATCCAAAGAATTGTTCCACTGTTCCCTCGCACTGAAATCGTTTAACGGGCGATTTCAATGTACACAATTCTCAGGGGCTTCGACATTCTGGACAGACAACACCCGAAGAAAGGTATGTGAAATTTTACTGAGTTAAATCAATTAACTCAACTTGTGAATGAGCCATCGCGTATCCCCGATGGTCATACCGCCAACACACTGGACTTGTTTCTTACCTCTGAGCCTAACAAATACACGATCGATGTATTGTCACCCCCTATCTGCGTCTGACCACTGCGTGATATCAGCAAAATTCTCGAACTCCCGCCATCCAGTTAAAGACTAAACACTATGGCTGTACGAGAAAGCCAACTGGTGCAGCCTTAACAACTTCTTCCGGATCTTTAACTGGTAATCGTGCTTTTTCGACAATGACGTGGACGCCGCAACTGGCATGGCAAATCTTATTCCCAGCAAGATTAAAAGCACCAGCCCTAAGGATAATACGTGGTTTGACTTGAGCTGCAAAGAGGCTATTAGGCTCAGGGAGCTACGTTTTCGGGCCTACAAGGCAAACAGTTCTGAGGGAAACTGAAAAGATTACATACGGACCAGAAATGATTGCAACACCCACATTCGACGCGTTAAATTCCAATCCGACCAAAAATTAAGGCGTAAAATCCTTCAATGTCCCAAAGGTAGCAAAAGTTTTTGGTCGATTGTAAAAAACGTAAAAACTCAACTTCATCGTCTATACCGACGCTCATCCACAATGACATTCCAGCTGTCACCCCCAAAGCTAACCTACTTGCTGTCCATTTCGCAACCAGTTCTCAGCTCCCAGCTTGTACTTTGTCTCCGCCTGTACTAGAGTGCGTCAATTCCACCATGGGACTAATCCACTTCCGCACTCGTACAGTCGCAAGGGTTCTTAAAGACCTCGACATACACAAATCCGCTGGTCCAGATGGTATTGCCCCAATAGTTCTGAAGAGGTGTTCTTCTACGCTGGCAAAACCACTGCGTAAGCTTTTTCACCTTTCCTACACCTCTGGGCTCTTTCCGAGTAGGTGGAAAACAGCATTTGTCCAGCCTATACCAAAAAAAGGCGAATCAACTTCTCCCTCCAACTACCGACCCATTGCACTAACGTCCCTTCTTTCCAAGGTCATGGAAACGCTGATTAAGCGTCAGCTTATGAAATATCTTGAATCACGGAAACTCTTCAATGACCGCCAATACGGTTTCCGCAGCAACAGATCCACTGGTGATATGATGGCTTATCTCGCTGAAAAGTGGGATCACTCGCTTCACCAAGCAGGTGAAAGCAAAATTGTTGTACTGGATATTTCGAAAGTATATGACAGGGTTTGGCATGAAGCCCTTTTGTCGAAAATGCGTGCTTTTGTGATCGATGAGTCTCTTCTTCAATGAGTTAGAAGCTACTTTTCGGATCGTTCAATTCAAGTTGTTTTGGACGGATTCAAGTCTGATACTCACTCTTGTCTGTTACTTCTAATCCAATTCACTCCTTCGCTGACGACAGTACCCTCAGCTTCTCATATTCGTTCACCAGTTTACGACCCTGTACTTCGGTTGTAGATAATGAGCGGCAGCGAATGTGAAGCTCAATTCCGATATCGACAGCATCATCCAATGGGGTAAAAACAATAGAGTTGAATTTAATGCATCCAAAACGCAATGCTGTCTCCTGTCATTAAAGCGTATAACTAACCCGCAGCCACTGGAGTACAATGGACCAGTGATTGCGTCTGAGTGCTCCAGCGGATAGCAGAAGCCTTTAAAAAAAAAAAAAAAAAACAAAAAAAAAACCCGAAGCCATTATCCATGAATGGCACTTGCATCTCAGAAACCGAAGGCTTTCCATCCTGTGTATGTGTGTTGCTCACAATCTTAATTGGGGCGATCACATATTCAGTGTCGGCAAGAATGCTGCAGTATACCTAGGCTTCTTATAAAGATGCAAGAAATATTTCTCTCCCTTAGATCTGGCTACAATCTATAAGGCGTTCATTCGCCCCATGACTCATGTCTGGTCCGGTGCTTCCAAAACCTCATTGCACCTACTAGACTGAATACAAAAACGCGCGATAAAACTAATAGGTGACTCCAGCATCACCAAAACATTAGATTCGCCGGAACATCGCAGGAATGTTACCTGCCTCTCCCTGTTTTATCGTATGAAATAGCTTATTGCATTCTACCCCTTCAACATTTCTCCCGCAGCATACGTCTCTCTAGGAATGCTCAGCAATATACCCTGAAGCTCGCTTTCGGAGGTACCGTCAAATATAGAGAATCTTTCATTAACCGGACCACACGAATCTGGAACTCCCTGCCGGATTCGCATTTCCCCCCTCAATGCAACATGCAAGCTTTTAAGATCAATGTGCATCGGCATCTCCTCTATCCCCCTTCCTTTCAACCTTCTGCCCGCACTGTGTCGCCGACATAATAAGGTTATTAGACCTTGAGTGCGCGCAAATCATTAAAACAAGAAAAGAAAAAAATTGAGTCTCACACTCTTGGGTACATCCGCTACATTCTCATCTGAGCGCACCGTACGACGACGGGGACCATGAGTATTGTGCACTAGCTTACCAGTCTCACGAACTTTGTGCACAAACTTGCGTACAGCAGTCGCGGTGGGAGCTTCATTTCGGTCAAAACTTCTTTTCAAAAAACGCACTGTTTGGGTTACACAGTACTCACTTTGGAAATAAGTTTTCAATATTTCCTAAAATTATTCAAGCGTAAGGCAATTCATTTCGTTCCGCGGAGGTATGATACCGACTTTCTGTCAAGACTCAGAGTGGGAAACAGCTGTCAGTGTCAACATAACCTATGATTTAAAAAAAAGCCATTAGATGGCCCACCCCGTATGTGTAATTTGAACTTCCAAAACTCTAAACCTATGTTATACCCTGCTATCAATCATCTGCAGACAAACCTTAAGGCTTCGCAGATAGGACCGTAAAGTAATGTAATTGCAATTTTGAATAAATTTTATTGAAGCAATTGGCAGTTACTCTTTATAGTCATTTTAGGTTGAGGTGGCATTCCAATTATGTGACATTTCGAAAATGACTTGACATATTTCCGAAGAGGAGAGTACAGGAATGTAAGACTATTTAGCCATCAGCCAGTATGAATGAAATTCGTTGCGCTTGTGGCCAGTTGGCATGGGACCAGGTTTCTCTGTTTTTGCTGACAAGATTTCGTGTTTGGTTTTTATATTTTCTTTTTATTTTGTTTGTCGGGAAATGGTAAACAAAAATTTACAAAAGTAAAAATGAGATTCAACTATGACCTGGAAATGTATCTATTCATTCTGTACATGAACAAGTAATTGTTGACATTGTAGGAGTAGGGAGCACAAAAACGACCATTGATTTAGAATGAAAACGAGATGCCAAATATGAGATAACAGAGCACTATTCACCCACAAGCTTGTGGGCTGGTCACTCATGTCTGTGCTTATTCACACTATGTAGAAGACATCGTCTTCTGTATCAAGGCCATTCAATTCTCACAAGAAAGTCGGAGACAGAGATGTTGCTCAAATCAAATAATCTAATCAATTACCGATCTATCAAACCACCGCAGAATGGAATCATTCAATTTTTAGAGCTTCAACTCAATATGTCTCCAAATTATAATGAACTGGAGTCGTTGGAATCTTTGTCCTATTACTTCTCGGTTACCGTGGACTTTGTCTCTATAGAAATGACGCTTGAACATGCAAAAAAATTGGCTGGATGCGGTGGAATTCCCGACATTGCTAGCTGTCCACTGTGATTTATTGGGGACTAGGCATCCTAAACGTCTACATGGCAAAAACTATGAATTGAACTTCAATTTCTTGTATACTTTACGATGTCGATGTCATAATTAATCCGAAAAATAAAAACTATTTATCAGGTCTGAATGGCAGAGGACTAACAAAGGCCTCGCAGGCCTCGAGCCAACGCAGTCGAGCATCTTGCAGCACTGTTAGTAAGCCCTATCCCAACCTCCTCGTGGTGCCATCTGGAGATTTCCTATGGAAATTGCAGACGGGGAAGGGCGATGGCGAGCCTCCTGCGCCAAAAAACAGGATTAGTCGGTTAGGCTACGGCCTAGTAAGCCGTAACCGTAAAAAAAAACACAAACTCCGAAACAACCACAAGCTTCGGATATATGTAACGGACCGGATTTAGGTTAACGACCCTTGCAAAAAACGAAAAAAGGACAATGATCTTCGGACTTGTACGTGAAATTATAGGTCCCTAAATAGGCCGCGTGCAGCCGAACAACTTGCGGACGCCCTAGACCGCTATAAAGCGGACATAACCGCCATTCAGTAAATAAGATGGAATGGACCGAGTTTAAAGCGGATTTTCATCCGCTGCGATATTTACTACGGTGACTGCTATAGGGAGAGAGGGCAACGATAGTTTGGATGCGGATTTGTTGTTCGAGGTGGACAAAGGCAAAAAGTCCTAAGCTTTCGGCATGTGAGCGAACGCCTCATAACAATCCGTATCAAGGCTAATTTTATTAACATCAGCCTGATCTGCGTCCACGCCCCCACGGAAGACAAGGATGACTCCGCCAAAGATGAGTTCTACGATCTCCTAGGCAGAACGTATGCCCAATGTCCCAGCTATGACATCAAAATTGTACTAGGAGACTTCAATGCTAAGCTGGGTAAGGAAAGCATCTTTGAACGAGTCATCGGCAAACATACCCTACACGACACCACCTCCGATAACGGACACAGGCTGATTGAACTTGCTACGGGGCGAAATCTCGTTCTAGCCAGTACGCGCTTCCTCCACCTCGATATACACAAAGTCACCTGCCGGTCTTTTGATCAATCGACTACCAACCAGATTGATCAAATCGCTATTGACATCAGACACTCAGACACTCCTCCAGTATTCTCGATGTTCGATGTCCGAACCTTTCAAGGGGCCAACATCGACTCGGACCATTTCTTATTGTGCTCTAGGTAAGAGCATGAATATCAGAGAAATAAGGGAGCCGAGAAAGACCATCAAGGTTTGACGTCGAAAGGCTATAATCGGAACCAACCGCTAGGAACTTTGCTGGCCGAGTCTCCCATAAACTATCTGAAAGTTCGAAGCCGCCTGCACTAACGGTAGAAGAAGAATGACTGATTTGACCTGATGTGATGGGTTTTACGATATTGTCGCCCAAGAAAAGTCCATGGTTTGACGACGAATGCAGGCAATGCTGCATCGAAGGACGGGAGCGGTTCGTGATTTCTACGAACAGAAAAAGACAGAAGAAAACCGAAGTTTTACCAGACCGAAGCCTGCCGGGTCGAAAATGGACAATTGGTAGTAGAGTGGCAGCCGATACCGAGAATTTGGAAGAATCATATCTGCAGACTGTTTAATGGCGAGCACGATACAAATACCGCTTTCAGGCAGAATGTTCCACTCAACTTGGACGCCGGTAGACAATAATTCCGTTCCCCCGACTTTGACGAGGTCAAGATAGCAATATTAAGGCTCAAGTCAAACAAAGCTGCTGGAGCGGATGGGCTGTCCACTGAACCATTTAAACCAGCTAGGGATTATCTGGCAGGGCGCATGAACGAGCTCATCTATAAAATATGGTCTAAGAAAATCATGCTCGACGAGTGGAATCTCAGTGTCGTTTGCCCGATCAACAAGAAAGGTGACCCCTTAAACTTCATCAAGTACAGAGGGATCAGTCTCTTTAGCATCGCATACAAAATCCTCTCTGCTGTTTCATGTGATTGCCTGAAACCGTTCGTCAGCACCCTTATAGGTCCTTATCAGTGTGGTTTCAGGCCAGAGAAAAATACATTGCACTACATAAGGACTGTTTTTGGAATGACATAGTTGTATCAATAGAGATTATTAAGCCAATTGTCGTGAATAATAAAATTTGAATCCGACCACAATAGACTAAATATTCTCACTGCGACATTGCGGAATTTGTTTGTCAATTTCAAGACCGCATATAATAGCGTACATACAGCGCCATGTCTTGTTTTGGCATCCCTAGCAAACTCGTCAGATTGTGTAGGATGACCATGGAAAATTCTCGCGGCTCATCGAGCTCGGTAACGAACTTTCCGATATACCTTCAAGGTTTTAGACAAGGCGACGCGCTATCATGTGGCTTTTTTGATATCATACTTGAGAAGATTGTCAGCACTAGGGGGTCGATCTTCCAAAAGTCCACTCAACGAATGATATTGACGTGACTGGTCGAACGCGGGGGGCCGTCAATGAGGCGTTAGCTGGAATTGAAGCGGAGACGGCTAAAATGGGTCTGGTGGTAACTGAGAGCAAAATGAGGTATACGCTGTCATCAAGAAAGAACGCATAACATCGGCGTCTCGGACAGAGCGTCACAATGGGCAGCAAAAACTTCGAGATGGTCAAGAACTTCGTCTACCTCGAATCCTCAGTAAATAATACGAACAACATCAGTACCAAGATAAAACGCAGTATAACTCAAGCCAATCACTGTTTTTCTAGGCTCAAAGGGCAATTGAATAATAGAGCCGTCTCTCGAAAAGCTGGCTTTATATACTAGCCTGATTATCACAGTCTTGCTTTAGGTGCAGAGTCATGGACGCTATTGAAAGTGGGTGAGGAAGCTCCGGTTCTTTTCGAAAGACATTGCGTTGGCGGCATCTGGAGAAGAAGTTTTAACTACGAACTGTACGGGCTGTAAGGCGGCATGTGCCTAATTAAGCGTCTTCGGCTACAACGCTTAAAATGGCTGGGCCATGTAGAGCTTATGGACACATATGTAGCTCTGGCCCGAGGAACCTCGAAATCCGAGCCATTGGGACAACGCAACCTAGGACACCCTCGACTCAAATAGCACACACGTGTGAAGAAAGACCTCAACCAACTTGGTGTGCGCGACTGGAGATGGCTGACAAGAAATCGCGCTGGCTGGAGTCGTTTGTTGGTTGAGGCTCAAGAGCACACCGGTCTGTAGCGGCACGTATTAGAAGAAGAGCACAAAATTGAGCAATTCAGGTGCTGAAAATATAAATACGGGTCAATCTTACTTACTTACTTAACGGGCGCTACAGTTCGGGGTGAACCTGGGCCTCAACCAACATGCCTCTCCACCTAGCACGATCTTTCGCTAGTCTTTTCCAATGCCGCACGCCCAGTTGGTTGAGGTCCCCTTCCACCTGTGCGCGCCACCTTAGGTGCGGCCGTCCTCTATTTCTTCGTCCCTCGGGGTTGGATTCAAAGACTCTACGGGCTGGAGCTGTGGTGTCCATTCGCTCTACATGGCCTAGCCATCTTAGGCGTTGGATCCGTAGACGCCTGACCAGACTCATGTCGCTGTACAACCCGTACAGTTCGTGATTGAATCTTCTCCTCCAACCCTCCTCTGTGTTTATGGGACCGAAAATCGAACGCAGAATCTTTCTCTCGAAACGACCAAGGATTTCCTCATCCGCTTTAGATAAAGTCCATGTTTCTGCGCCGTATAACAGGACCGGGATAATTAAGGCCTTATATAAGGTCAACTTGGTCGTACGAGAGAGGGCTCTACTTCTCAGTTGCCTCTTAAGCCCAAAGAAGCAGCGGTTGGCAAGAGTAATTCTGCGCTTGATTTCGAAACTGGTGTCGTTGTTCAGAGTCACCGCGGAGCCGAGGTATATGAAGTCCTTAACTACCTCGAACTTATATCTGCCAATATGCACGTTCTGTCCAAGACGTCGGTGGTAAATGTCCTTTTTCGATGACAGCAGATATTTAGTCTTGCCCTCATTAACTGCCAAACCAATTTTTGCCACCTCCATCTCAGTACTCGCAAACGCCTCATTGACATCTCGCTGCGATCTACCTATTATGTCAATGTCGTCGGCGTATGCAAGGAGTTGCGAGGATTTGAAGTAGACTGTGCCTCTTGTATTGGCCTGTGATTTTTGCACAATCATTTCCAATACGATGTTGAAGAAATCACACGACAGCGCATCGCCCTGCCTAAATCCTTTTTTGACATCAAAACTATCGGTGAGGTGCTCACCAATTCGGATGGAGCAGCGAGCATTTTCCAAGGTCATCCTGCATAGTCTGACGAGCTTCGCAGGGATGTCAAAAGTAAACATGGCGTTATATAGCTCGTCTCTAATTACGCTGTCGTATGCGGCCTTGAAGTCGACGAATAGATGGTGCGTATCGACTTGAAACTCATTGGTTTTCTCCAGGATCTGCCGTAGTGTGAAGATTTGATCGATGGTGGACTTCCCTGGCCTGAAGCCACACTGATAAGGACCTATCAGCTTGTTTACGAATGGCTTCAGGCGTTCACACAAAATGGCAGCGAAGATCTCGTATGCGACAATAAGGAGACTTATTCCTCTATAGTTGGCGCAGTCAAAGGGATCTCCTTTTTTGTGGATCGGGCAAACAATGCTGAGACTCCATTCCTCGGGCATGCTTTCCTCTGACCATATCTTACAGATGAGCCGGTGCATGCTCCTAACCAGCTCACCCCCAGCCGCTTTGAAGAGCTCAGCAGACAGTCCATCTGCGCCAGCAGCTTTATTCGACTTGAGTTTTGACATGGCAATCTCAACTTCGTCGAGGTCAGGGAGACGGAATTCTCTGCGATCTTCGTCGTTAAAAAATGGATCATTCTGCCTGACGGCGGTATGTTGGTTGTCATCGCCGTTATACAGTCTGCAGAAGTGGTTTTTCCAAATTCTCAGCATCGACTGCGATTCTACTACTAGGTGTCCGTTCTCATCCTTGCAGGCCTCCGTTCGGGCTTTATAGCCTTGAGACATTCGTTTTATCCGCTGATAAAATCTTCGAACGTCGTGCCTGCAATAGCACCTCTCCAAGTTTTCAATCGCCCGCTTCTCGTGCTCTTTCTTTTTTCACTTGAGAAGCTTATGTTCCTCCCTTCTCTTAAGCTCGTAGAGCTCACGAGCCGCTCTTGTTTTTTTGTGTAGTGAGGCTTCGTACGCCTCCTGCTTTTCCGCATGAATCCTTCTACACTCGTCATCGAACCAGGTGTTTCGTGCTCTTCAGGGCTTGTTTGCACAGGCTCCATTGTTGCTCTACTGACTGAGTGGAGGATTGAGGTGTATCGGAGAGCTTAAGGGAGACGCGGTTGGCAAAAGCACTGGCGATCTCCGGCGATAGTAGCTTTCCGACGTCATAGCTTGGTGTTCTAACTCTACTCCGCGGTGTTCGTGTTATGCGCTGACGTATCTTGGCTACTACAAGATAGTGGTCTGAATCGATGTTCGCTCCTCGGAAAGTGCGAACATCAAGAATAGTGGAGAAGTGTCTGACGTCAATCGCGATGTGGTCAATCTGGTTGGTGACTGATTGATCTGGCGACCGCCAGGTGCCTTTGTGTATATCGAGGTGGGAAAATCGTGTGCTGGCTCTAAGAAGATTTCGCCCCGTTGCAAGGTCGATCAGCCTATGTCCGTTATCGGATGTGGTGTCATGTAGGCTGTGTTTGCCGATGACCCGCTCAAAGATGCTTTCTTTACCCAGCTTAGCGTTAAAATCTCCTAGTATGATTTTGGTATCATAGCTGGGGCATTTGGTATATGTTCTGTCTAGGAGATCAAAGAAATCATCTTTGATTGAGTCATCCTTGTCTTCCGTGGGGGCATGGACGCATATGAGGCTGATGTTACAGAAATTTGCCTTGATGCGGATCGTTATGAGGCGTTCACTCACATACTGGAAACTTAGGACTTTATGTCTTAGTCCACCTCTAACAACAAATCCGCATCCAAATAGTCTCTGTCCTCTCTCCCTATAGCAGTCACCGTAGTAAATGTCGCAGTTTTTCATCCGCTTTTTACCCGGTCCATTCCATCGCATTTCCTGGATGGCGGCTATGTCCGCTTTATAGCGGTCTAGGGCGTCCGCAAGTTGTTCGGCCGCACGTAATCTGTTTAGGGACCTAACATTCCACGTACAGAACCGAAGGTCCTTTTTTGTTTTTTGTTTTCTTATAGAGTCGTCAACATAGATCCGTTCCGTTTTATTATCCGAGGCTGTTTTGTGTTTCTGAGCAATTAGTGGTTTTACGGTTGTGGTTCGCTAGACCATAGCCCAACCGACACTAATCCTGTTTGGTGGCGCAGGATACTCGCCATTCGGCCTCTTCCGTCAGTAATTTCCCTTTTAAGGAAATTTCCAGATGGCACCACGAGGAGGTGGAAGTAGGACCTGACTAGCAGAGCTGCAAGATGTTCGGCTGCAGAGGCTCTTACTCGCTTTTTGTCGGGCCAGCATCCGTCGGCAGATGCTACGGGTCAATCTACTTGGCAGAAAAATATTTTATTACTTAAGTTTTGTATAAATCCAAAATGGCTTTATTGATTCTCCAAATATTCTCCATGACGAACAATACAGTTCTGCAAGCGTTTGAATATGTTTTCGAAGTCTTTTTCCACTCCGATTGAGCTACCACCAAAAAAAGAAATAATTAGGTACTTAATCAGGACTGTATGGCAGATGACCCATTAAATCGATGTTCTCGATTCTCAAAAATTAATTTGTTTAAACCAATGTGCTCGAAAAAACAGGTGACCATTTGCTTCGAGAAGCTTCACAGGAACAACTTTTGTTGGATTACAATACGCTGTCCAGTTTCGGGTTCTTATGCATAGATACATGGTCTATCGCCTGTCACGATTTTTAAGACGTCATTTTAAATACCACGGTTGGAGCTTTCCACATGAGCTTTTCCATTTGCCGAATAACGAATTATGCGGTATCCAAACCGAGCAAATATTTCTGGTGGTGATGGTTCTGATGATAGTTCATGCAATGTTGAATGTTTCCGAGTAAAACTAGTGCCCAAACATACCTCAATCTCAAGGTATGTCACATAACAGTCTCACAATATCAGTACACGTACAGCATCGATATTTTCTAGCATTCCCAGCCATGAAAATGCTTCTCGATTAACGCCATTCGGAATCGGCATTAAACCGTAGGTCCCTTTCACCTGTGTGAAAAATAAGTCACACACAACATGAGTGATTGAAGAGAAGCTTGGCTCTGGCCCTTTATGGGCTGTAACGCCGCCAAAAGAAAAACAAAAGAAAGTACACAGGCGGAAAATCGTTAAAAGCTGTCAGTGCACCTTCAAGGCTAATGAGCAATATAGGTGGCCCAAAACAGAACAAAAGACTTCTTATTACCAGAGCTGCCAGTTCATTACATATGTATGCAGCAGAAATATGGGCAAGCGCCGTAAAATTGAAGTCCTACGTGCGTGGAGTTAAATCCGCTCACCGTCTCAGCGCAATTAGGGTCGCTAGTGCTCCTCGAACGATATCAAACAATTCCATTCTCGTTGTGTCCTCCATGCTTACCATCGACTTTCTCGTTGAAGGAATGGAAAGACTTCAAAGTGATCAAGTTCGAAACGGTCGGATAAACGACGAAAAAAGAAAACGAAAGGAATCACAGTATCGCAACAACAACAATGGAATGAATGAAGGAAGATGGACGGATCATCTTATAGCAGAAATCGACGTATGGATAAAACTTCGCCATGGCGAAACAAACTTTTATCTAACTCATTTTCTGACTTGACACGGGTGTTTCAGAGAATATCTCTACAAAAGAAAGAACAAGACATTTTCCCAAACTGTCCACCCTGTGAACATGTTTCGGAAAACGTGGAGCACGTGTTTTTATATTGCCTACGATATCCAAACGAGGGAAACAACCTTCGTAAACAGTTTGGGGAGTGGGTTACTACCGTGAATGTTGCTACAGAATGAGGAAAATTGGAACACTGTAAGTAATGTGGCGGTACGCATAATGGTCCAATTTACGCGCCTAGGGCGCCAACGTAATGCGAACAATTCAAATATCTGAACTTCAATCAATCAATATCACGTTATTGGTCTACAGGAGAATAATGCTCAAGTGGCTTACCAGTTCCGTGATGTAGTACCTAATGGATGCTCCGCGGGGAAAGAAATTTGAAGTGGCAGGCTGTGGTTTAGCAGGTAGGCATATTCCTATTAGATGGGTCTGCGAATCACGAACATATTTATACGTTAATGTTATAGGTGTCTTCCCTTTCGAACTGCTCTTAACATTAATATACTTTATTTAAATAAATTTTGCGTAGAACTATTTGATTTTAAGAGATTTTTTTCGCACCAGAGGTGCTCTTCTGTCAAATTTTTGCATACTCGCAGGTTGCGTACAGACCAAATTGCTTTCCTTGATAAAAATACCATCATAATTAGTTAAGATACACCTTTAAGATTTATTTCCTTAAATAATCATAACCTTAATTTTAGAATTAACTAAAATCAAACGCTTGACTGTAAATAAATAAGACGGAAGCTAGGAACAATGGGTTTCCTAGCAAACAATGGAGTGAGCAAACAGAGCAAAGAAGTTGACCGCGTTTAACATGGCAAACGCCAGCTTCGATCTCTGTCCCTGCTCAATCCAAGTTGACACACAGCCTTCACGTGGCCTCCCCTGGATAGCTGGCCTATCACCCGCTTGGTAGTGTGCAGCGACCCAACCCCTTGTTTCTGGGGAAAAAGTAACCTGGCCCTCCAGGTTGGGGCTTGTGCTTAGGGGTAACATCCCTATCACGGAAAAAATCACTTGTTCCGAGGCAACCACGAGCCTCGGATACGGACGGATACAAAGCTGGCGACCCCTGCAAATGACTAAAGGACTTGAGAGTCTGCACCTGGAATGTTAGGTTCCTTAACAGACCGGATACAGGCGATCAACTGGAGCGAACCCTCACATGCTATAAAGCAGACATAACCGTACTCCAAGAAGTGCGATTTGACGGACTAGGCAAAAGACGGATGAAAAACAGCGACATCTTCTACGGGAACTGCTACGAGGAGAACAAACAGCGCTTATTCGGATGTAGATTCGTTATTCGAGGAAGACTCCGACAAAAAGTCTTAAGCTTTCAGGATCGAAGCGAACACCTCACAACAATCCGTATCAAAGCTAAGTTTGGAAACACTAGCATGATATGCGATCACGCCCCAACGGAAGAAAAGGACTATCGACTCAAACAAGAATTCTACGATCACGTAGACAGAACAATGTCTATGCCCAATGTCCCAGCTAAGACACAAAAATGGTTCTAGGAGATTTTAATGCAAAACTGGACAAAGAGGACATATTTGAGTCGATCATGGGAAAATATAGCCTACACGACACCACGTCCGAAAACGGACGTCGGCTTCTTGCCTTTCTGACGGGACGCAATCTCTTACTGACTAGCACACGACTCCCGCATCTCAATATTCACAAAAAAATATGGTGATCACCTGATCAGCCTACCACCAATCAGATTGATTACCGGACACTCCTCCAGCATCCTAGATGTACGAATCTTCCGAAGAGCCAACATCGACTCGGATCACTACCTTGTTGTAGCCAAGGTTCGACGACGCCACGGAGTCGAGGTGGACAAGGAAAGGTTGACGTCGGGAAGCTACAATCGCAGGAGAGCGCTAGGATCTTTGCCGGTCGAGTTTCCCTCAACCTCTCGCAGAAGAACAGTGGGGGCATTGCCAGCATGCCATCAGAGACGCTGCCTCTGATGTGTTGGGTTTCAAGTCACCGTCAGCAAGGAACCCCTGGTTTGATGAAGAATGCTGGCAAGCTCATGTGGCAATGCACAACGCCTACAAAGCCATGCTACATAGACGGACGAGAGCCACTCGTGAACACAACGAGCAGAAACGGAGAGAGGAACACACGCTTTTAAGGAAGAAAGCACGAAAAGCACGAGATCGAGAAGATGGAGAAATGCTATCACAGGAATAATGCTCGCAAGTTTTACGAAAAAGTAAAACGAACATGCCAGGGCTATAAAGCCAGAGCAGAAGCCTGTAGGGATGAAGACAGACAGCTAGTAGTAGAGTCACAGTCGATGCTGAGAATATGGAAAGAACACTTCTGTAGACTGTTTAACGGCGATGAAAGATCTAATACCGCTGTCAGGCAGAATGATCCATTCACAACGGACGAAGATGTAAGAGAATTTCGTCCATCCGACCTAGATGATATTACGCTAGTAATTTCAAAGCTCGAGAACAATAAAGCCGCGGGCGCAGATGGGCTGCCTATCGAGCTGTTTAAAGTCTATCTGTAAAATATGATCAGTGGAAAGCATGCCCGATGAATGGAATCTCAGCATCGTTTGCCCAGTCCACAAGAAAGGATACTCCTATAACTGCGCCAACTACAGGGCATAAATCTCCTTAACATCGCATACAAGATCTTCTCTGCCGTACTGTGTGAACGCCTAAAACTCTTTGAGGATAATCTGGTAGGTTTTTATCAGTGTGGTTTCAGGCAAGGGAAGTTTACAATAGATCAGATATACTGCGGCAGATCTTAGAGAAGACCCAAGAATACCAATTCGACACCCATCACCTTTTCATCGAGAGACGAGAGACGTATGAGAGACGATCTATACAGCGCCATGTCTGGTCTTGACATCCCTGCCGAAAGTCGTCAGATTGTGCATAATGACAATGGAGAACTCTCGCTGCTCTATTAAGGTCGGTAACGAGTTAACCGAGACCTTTGATGTTAAAAAAAGGATTCAGACAAGGTGACGCACTGTCATATAATTTTTTCAACATCGTGCTTGAAAAGATCATACGAGACTCACTGGCCAACACAAGAGGTACGATCTATTTCAAGTCTGCACAACTGCTTGCGTAGGCGGATGATATTGACGTAATTGGACGCACGCAGCGGGACGTCAATGATGCGTTCGAAAGCATTGAAGCAGAAGCGGCTAAAATGGGTCTTTCGGTTAACGAGGGTAAAACGAAATATATGCTGTCAATCAGAAAAGACGCGCAACACCGACATCTCGGCCAGAACGTCACCTTGGCTCACTAGTGACCATCGACAATAACACCAGCGCTGAGATCAAAAGCAGAATTACTCTTGTCAACCGCTGCTTCTTTGGGCTCATTAGGCAATTGAGAAGTGGAGCCCTCTCTCGAAAGACGAAAGTTGCGCTGTAAATCATCCCGGTGTCCTCCTCTATGGCGCAGAGGCCTGGACTTTAACGAAAGCGAGTGAAGAGGCCCTTGGTCGCTTCGAGAGGAAAATTCTGCTTTCAATCTATGGTCCCGTTTGTAGAAACGGGGAGTGGAGGAGAAGATACAACGACGAACTATACGGGCTGTACAGCGACATGGGCCTGTTACGATGTCTGCGGATCCAACCTCTACGATGGCTAGGCCTTGCAGAGCGAATGAAAAAAACAGCTCCGGCCCGAAGATTCTTCGAGTCCAACCGTGAGGGACGACGCAGCAGAGGACGCCCGAATCTAAAGTGGGACCTTAACCAATTGGGAGTGCGTCCCTGGAAACAGCTGGCAAAAGACCGTGCCAGCTGGAGAAGTTTGTTGGTTGAGGCCGAGGTTCACACTGGACTGAAGCGCCACCTAAGTAAGTAAGTAAGATGGGTTGGGAGTTATATCGACTCCGAGCGCCCCTAATTGCTCGTTGTTGTCGCCTAGAACATTTTTATGCCTACTCCATACATTTTTCGCCATACTCCTGCTAGTATCTCTAGATTTTAAGAAAACCTATAAACTAAGTCAGTTGGTCGAAATCGCTTTAATCGACTGGTGTGTTTTTGTTTGTCACTTGGGATTGTTCGTTTTCATCGTTTGTGTGTTGTAAGACTTTAAATCTGTGCTTTTTCAACAATTTTTTGTTTCTTCTGCAACGGTTGCTGGGTATATGTAGGTCTTTATGTGTTTCGTCCTTCGGTACATACCACGCTGCGTCAACAATGGTCCGGAGTATTTTGCTCTGTCTACGTTGTATCATTTGGATATTAGAGATCTTTGCTGTATTTCCATATTGGTTTTTAGGGTTCCGTACCCAAAGGTAAAACGGAACCTCTCTGTCCGTCCGTCCGTCTGTCACCAGGCTGTATCTCATGCACCGTGATAGTAAGACAGTTGAAATTTTCACAGATTATGTACACTGTGAACAAATACTAAAACAGAATAAAATGAATATTTAAGGGGGGCTCCCATACAACAGGCATGATTTTCTTCCAAAAAATCCCCTTGGTCACATACTGAACTAAGGTTAGTCGACAATATCCCACAACCAGTAGCAAACTTCCCAGCTTTGATCTCTCTTGTGTCCTTGATATATTAATCCTAGCTGCAAACCTTTTTCCCATATTTCCCATTATTGTTATTCACCTTTTCACATCGTTGCTGTCAAGTAAGATAATTGATTTGAATTCAATGGACACTTTGATGATCAACTATTTCATCATGAAGATTTTTGATTATCAAAGTAATATGCCGATAACCTGCCTGCAACCAAGATCTGTCATCATACACAAAATGTGATTTAATGTGATGACTGATGAGGTAACATACTTAGTCTCTTTCATATTTTAATTTTTTTTTTTTTTTGGTCGGTTTTTTTCTCATTGTCTTGTATATAGGCAGCTTGTTATCCATTGTCCATAGTCTAGAAGTTCTGCCGAACATCCAGAAACTTTCTCGGAATCTATCTATTATTTGGCTTCTTTTTTGTATTATGTCCTGTTTTCATGTCATTTTATTGTCAAAAAACATTCCGAGATATTTGGTGCAGTCGCTAGTTTGTATGGGTTTGCCATTAGTTGTTAAGGCGGGTGTGTTGTCGATCCTTTTTGTAGTATAGCGCACTGTACAGTCTTCTCTTCATTTATTTAGATGTCGCATTTTGTAAACCACTCAATACATAGTATTGTTAAGATGTCTTTGGAGTTTATCATTTGCGTCTTTTAGGTTTTTACTGGCTTGAAGAATAATGGTATGTACATAGATAGCATGTTATGTTGTAAAGTCGTGTTTGGAATATCTGATGTGTATAGTAGTGGGCCTAAGACACTTCCCTGGAGAACGCATGCTAGGACAGTAAACAGTTTAGAGCATTCGCCCGTGTATCTAACATTGAAAAGCCGCTGCTCAAGATAGATTTCAAGTAATAAGTACTCGTACAAGTCTAGTTGTAGTGTTTATTTTGGTTATACATAGAGTACTCCCGTGTGCCAAATCTTGTCGAAGGCTTTAGATACGTCAGGAAAAATGGCAAACAATATCTTTTATTTTCTAAATCATTCGAAATCTTATTTATTTGAGTGCTGTTGTCTAAAACCGAATTGATGGTTAGGTATAACTCTATTATGGTCAAGTATTAGTTGTAGTCTGGCATGAATAACTTTTTCTAGAAATTTTGATATAATTAGTGGTAAACAAATTGGTCGATAATTATTAGATTTGTTGCGTCTTTGCCAGGCTTGGGTATGCCTTTCACTTCAGCTACTTTCCAAGTCTTTGGAAAGTACTTGTGTCGGAAAATCGCATTAAAAATATTTCCTATAAATGGTAGTCCATGGTCAGGGAGTTCTTTAAGAATTTGTCCAGTTATTAGATCATAACCAGGACTTTTCTTCGGTTTTGTTTTGTATTTTATTATGTACTTAATTTCTTCTTTAGTTGTCGGTTTTATTTGTGTATTGTCGTTTGTATTTTCAAAGTTTAGATAGTGGGGGTAGTCATCTTTTTCGTTCGTAAAGCTTTTGGAAACAAATGTTGCGAGGGTTGTGACTTTTTCTAGATTGGTTCCAGACCACGTATGGTTGTCATCTAGGATGGGTGGGTGATGTAAAATTGTTGTTTTTATATTCTTTGTGACTTCTCATAGGGAGTTAAGGGTTGACCATAATAGACTTAAGCGGGCGTACGCCACCTTACGGAAATGTCTTATTACATGCAAAGCTTATGATATGCCCATAATGGGAATTTTTGTGATATTGTTGAAGTTCCTATAATTCTTTTATAGTCTTGTTTAGTCCGGCTTTTAATTGTGGACAACTGTTAGTTTGTGAACGTTTTCTTAAATTACGTTTCTTTTAATTTTCTTATTATTGGGGGATAGAAGACGAGCGTTCTTTAGGGCTTCATTGGGGTGTGGATCTATACTCTGCATTATTGATGATATCGCATAGGTGCATTATTGCACTTTGCAATTGTATAATATTATATATTTTGGCAATCAATGCGGATAGAACTGATCACAACGTTTATGATATCACCAGATCTAGGTATCTCCAGTTGATATCTTATGATATCAAATTGTTCTCTCAAACATTATTCATTCGTTTTGTATTCAACTTTTTTTGTGGGGTTAATGTTATACGACTAGGGATACTAAAACTCAAAAATTCTTTAACAATGAAGCCGTCCAAGTGTTTTTTCAAGTGTTTCCCAAATCTACTTGTCTATTATTAGACGAACTCGCCGCTTCCGCAGCTAATATACAATCCCAAATCTAACCACATCCTTCTCTGTATATAATTTAGCGGTTTTCATTGATTGTCCTTACATTTTTCTTTTCTCCGTCATGACCGATTTCTTCTAATTTTTTTTGGCTGGTGAATGGCTTCTTCTTCTACTGAAGAATTCAGACCCATTCCTTGCGCCATTATATACCTACAATTTTGTTTTTTACTCTGGAATTACCCTTATATACTTTCCTATTTTTGTTGTTGTACATTTTATTTGGAAAATTGTGGTGCTTTCAGGGAACTAAATATATTTAATCCCCGTGATGAACTATTTCCAGCTATTTGATGCATATACATTCCAAGTTAAACTCTATGATATTTCTATATCTTAGGGCTATCTGGAATTTGCATGACAACAAAACAAGGATTAATCTGGCTTTTGCGTTATGCCAAGTCAAGTCGTGTTGCACCGAACAATCTTTCTTCGACACGCGATAGCACATAGCGATATGTTGATGGAGTACAGGTTATATGTAACTCAAGCCGGATGCATCGAAAACTACTAACCAATTTAATTTTTGGTCAATATACAATTTTGGTTTCCACGGTATCAATTCTGGCCCTTGGAATTAGCAACTAAAACTTATAACCGATGTAATAGAGAGTTATGCGGTAATCGACAATTACAATATTTTGCCGAACTTCAAAGACGGACATTTACCACAACTGGATACATTTCTCGCATCCATATTTCAGATGTTAATTGGCTAAACCAGTTCGCTGAAAGGTGAAGATAGATTTCAGATGCAAAATTTGGTCCTTAAGAATGATCGATTTATTAACGACGAAGATCGCAGAAAATTCCGTCCCCTGACCTCGACGAAGTTAAGAACGCCGTATTGAAACACAAGTCGAATAAAGCTGCTGGCGCAGACGGACTGTGTGCTGAGCTCTTCAACGCAGCTAGAGATGACCTGTTTAGGAGCATCCACCAGCTCATCTGTAAGATATGGTCAGACAAATGCATGCCCGAAGAATGGAATCTCAGCACCGTTTGCCCGATCCACAAGAAAAGAGGCCCATCTGACTGCGCCAACTACAGAGGAATAAGTCTCCTTAATATCGCCTACAAAATCTTCTCTCCCGTTTTGTGCGAACGCCTGAAGCCTTTTGTAAATAAACCGATAAGTTCTTATCGGTGCGGCTTCAGGCCAGGGAAGCCCACCATCGACCAAATCTTCACACCACGGCAGATCTACGATCCAGACCCGAATTTCAAATCGGCACTCACCACCTATTTGTCCACCTTCAAAGCCGCATAAGACAGCATAATTAGAGACGAGCTTTACAACACCATGTCTACCTTTGTCATCACTGCTAACCTCGTCAGACTATGCATGATGACTTTGGATAAAGCTCGCTACAACATCCGAATCGGTAAACACCTGCCCAACAGTATTGAAGTCAAAAAAGGATTTAGGCAGGGCGATACGCGGTTGTGTGATTTCTTCAACATCGTTTTAGAAACGATTGGGCAAAAATCACTGGCCAATACATGAGGCACAGCATATTTCGAATCCTTACATCTCCTCGCATACGCGGATGATATTGGCATAATCTGAAAAACACAACGAGATGAGAATGAGGCGTTTACGGTTATTAAGGCGGAGGCGGCGGAAATTGGTTTGGTAGTAAATGAGGCCAAAATATATATATGCTGTCATCAAGAAAGGACGATTACTCCTGACGTCATGGCTAGAACGTTTGTCTTGGCAGATATAAGTTTGAGGACTTCGTCTACCTTGGCTCCGCAGTGACCTGGAACAACGACAGTTCCGAAAATAAGCGCAGAATGACTCTTGCCAATAGCTATCAGGTCCTTTGTCAGTTCGAAAGAAGGATTTTGCGTGTGATTTTCGGTCCTATAAACGCAGACGGGGGATGGAGGAAAAAATTCAACCACGAGCTTTACGTGTTGTACAGGGACATGGGTCTAGTCGGACGTTTTCGGATTCAACGGCTAAGATGGCTAGGTCATGTAGAGAGAATGAACACCACAGCTCTAACAAAGGATCGTGCTAATTGGAGGGGTATGTTGGTATGTTGAGGCCCAGGTTTACCCGAACTGTGGCGCCCGATAAGAAGAAGACTGTTACAAAATATGAGTTTGTTTTCATAATCTGTTGGAGTAAACTCGGTAGAAGATGAATGAATAAATAAATAACTAAATAAAGTAAAAACAATTACAGTATTCATTGATACTGGCGGATACAGCAACAATATTTCCTCCGATGTTCGTTCTATGCGCATAAGGGTAGGTGTCCAGTAACGTGATAAGGTATGGTTACTGTGGCTCTAATTACTTGCTCAGTATGAAGATTATGACAACCGTAAAATGGTCAAAGTAACCGTAAAACACATCAAAAACGGGAACTAGCAAAACGAACTCGTTCGTCAGAAAGGGGGGCCTCTCCTTCAGTTTTCATCTAAAGCTGAAGTCGACAGATCGTTTTGTTAGTCTGTTGTGCGTATTTTTCGAGAAAAAACAAAAATGAGTGACTCACAAGTTGTTATTTAACTTTTGTTGAAATCTGGTGAAAAACCCTCGGTTCTGAACCAGTTAACTTCGGAAGATTACCAAGGGTGCTTCGAATCGTGGGAGCAGCGTTGAAATCGTTGTGTAGAGTTAGAGGGGGCTATTGTGTGAAAATCAATAATAATATGTTGCGACAGACTTAATTTGCTTGGTTTTTGCTTACAAATTCCCGGAATTTAATTGCCACACCTCATACGTCACGATTCACGAGCCAGCCGCTAAAAATGGAACATACATACATACATATGTGTGACCATAGCGATAGACCCTCACAGGGAGCATCAGCTTTTTGTGTTATCTATTCACACATTTTTCCTACAAAAACGTAAAGTGAACTATCAAGCAATACTGCTCTTTCCTCATATTGCCAAAAGCTTGTCACACACCCAGCACAAATGTTCACTAAATGTCTCCAGGCTCACTGTACTTTGTTGTTGACATAAAACATGAATTCTAATGAATCAGATATTAGCATCCCGCCGCTTCAACAGCTCACCAACAATGCACGTGTCAATGAATTCGTCTACGGAAATTCACCTACTAAGAGAGCTAAATATCTTGTGTATAGTTGAGATTACATTTTGTTAATTTATCAATCCGATATGCGAAATTAAGCGAAAGCGTCGAATTCTTATTTCCCACCGAATCAGTAAATAAATTAAATTTTCAAAATCCAATTTAACTAACGACATTTCCATGTGTGCCAATAACCATTTCCGAAACTACACCCTTGATAACGTACAAAAACAGGAATATATCTATGCATCTTCGTCTGAGCCTAAGTACAATGACGTATGCAAAACTGCAATCATCAGTTGCGAGAAACCAATAAATGAACGTTACATCAATACGAGTACCAGTAAATCCTGTGAACCGTGTGCATCACTTATAAATCCACTTGATGTGCAGCAATTACATTTAATGCAAACATCCATTCTCACCATCTCATCCGCAGCAGTTGAACAACCTACCACCCACCTTCTATGTACGTATGTAGGTACTCGTATCTATCGGAACATCTCTGTGACTGTATGGCAATATTTTCATTTTTGAATTACTCATTTTGGGATATCCCGCACCCTTTATATTTCTGTATTGTTTCATCCATTTCACTTAGTAGTATATCAACAAAAGTATCTTAATATCCATCAGAGATAAGAAGCGAAAAAGAACGAACAAAACGAAAATCCCTTAATTACAACTTCCACGTCCAAATGATCCAAGGCCAACAAATAACTTCAAATAAAAGCATCCAACAGAGTGTAAAGAGCCGACAAGCATTCACGTGGATACATTGATACGTACGTAGGCCTTAGTAGGGAAGGGCTTACAGTTGTTTAACAACTTACCGTATAATGTTATCCTTCAGGATCTGGATAAGGCCGATATTGCTACTCGTACGACTGTTAAATCAGGATGCATGGTTAATCCAATTAAGTTAAGTATCACACGCGGCCGTAACTTTGACTTAAATCGCGGTTTTGCTTAATTGTTTATCTTTTATCACTACACGCTCGCAGGTTTTTTTTTTCCAGAAACACAATACTTGCATAGATACATACACTCGGGATGGATGAATGGGTTGCACAATCTTACCGCGATACAACAATACATACGTTAAGGAAAAGATACGACATTTGCGTAAATTACGGTAATCGAAAGCTATGTCAACCAATAAGTTATTTTAGCAAACTTTTTGCATACCTCTCCCGAAACAACACTTTCAATTTGGACAGTGGACTTTCACGTTCACGCACTGAAATAGTAACGAGTAATACATAGCTAAGAAGCATCACTTGATTTGGTACAGGTAGTATATACGGGACAACACTGAGCCAACCGTGTGTGAGTCGCGGGAAAATTCGACGAAAACTGACTGACGAGCAAAGAGTTTTCCACGCTGGACCACTTGCAACACACATCGGTGCTGCGTTGTATACTGAATTTCCCATTTTCCGTATGTAAAGCTTTCTTGGTTTTGCTATCGCCAAGCACCTGTTACTGAGAGGAGAAATGCTTCTGCACTTGTTCTCCTTCTCTCTTCGTTCGTTAGAAAATATTGGGATATTTGGTTGGCGGGAAAGATTGTTTTGGGAAATATTCCATTGCAACCACGTGCGTGGGGGAGCTCTCTTTGGGAGCACAATAGAAAGACTAATTGTGTGGGAATTGGGGATGACAGCGAAGATGGGAATTTGTGGTCACCTCAGCATCTACCACAGCACTTGGGCGATAATGCATACTAAATGATTCAAAATTATGTATGTTGGAGTTTATGGAAATTAATGGCGGTATGTGCAGACAGTCGTGGGTGTTCAATCACCGACAACCGGAGCATGGTCTTGGGATTTGAAGAGAATTTGATGAAATGAGGTTGACTGGGAATTGTTGCGAAATTGAGTTTTAGGTGATTGGTTCGGTAAGAAAACGGTATAGACTACCTGGGAACGGGAAGCATATTAGGTGCTTTAGTAACTGAGTTTGCAACGATGCTCCAAAAGAACACCCTCTCTGCCAGGAAGCAAAATCACTTAAAATACTTAATATTACCTTTGATTTCAACACCCTTTATTGGAGGAAAGTCTTGACTACCCTTACGTAATTTCAACAAGTCATTACTCGTAAAAAAGTGGTACGTCAGATTAGAGCATGGATACATGCTTTTTTAAAAGCCCTTACCAATGCTAAATGGTCTCGTCTAAGCTCTGTTTGTTTTTCTTGTACGTGAGCAACACATAGACCAACGAACTCTGAGATGGATTGCATCTACTTACTTAGACAGTATGCCTCTCCAGCCTCTTATAGCTTTACAACGTTCCTTCTTCATCAGTATTCCTTCTCGGAAATAGAAGCCTTAACGGCTGTAAAAGTACTCGTTAACGACCCTTTCAACAGATTTGGGAATAGATAGAAGTCTAAGGGTGGCAAGTCGGGAGAATATGGAGAATAGATCGTACACCGAATTCAGCAGTTTACTCATCGCCAACGCAGACAAACATCATGCGGCACTGTTAGTAAGTCCCATCACTACCTCCTCGTGGCACCATCTGGAAATCGCAGACGGATAAGGGCGAATGGCGATTTTCCTGCACCAAAAAACAGGTTTAGTCGGTTGGGCTACGGCCTAGTAAGTCGTAACTGTATAAAACTCATCATCACTCAGAGACAACCTACAAGCCTCGGATTTAATGGACGGACTACTTGTTGACGACCCCCGCAAACGTATAAAAGAACAAGAATATCGGTTCTACACCTGAAATATTAGGGCCCTCTAACAGACCCAGTGTGGCCGAAAAGTTAAAAAAAAAGTCGTTACCGCATTCCAAGAAGTACGATGGGATGGAACTGATAAATAGAGGATGGAAAACTGCGACATATACTACGGAAACTGCCGCAAAGAGAAAAAACAACGCATATTTGGATGCTGATTTGTTGTCGTCTAGAGACGATTCAGGCAAAAAGTCTTAGGTGTCCGGCATGTGAGCGGACGCCTCGTAACCATCCGCATCAAAGCTATCTTCAAAAACATCAACCTAATATGCGTAACGCCCCCACAGACGGAAAAGACGGGGCGTAATCTCCTAGTATCCATAAAGAGACCTTGCGGTCTCCTGGCCAATTATCTATTAACCAAATCGATCATATTCCGAGGGGCCAATGTTGACTCGGCTCTTGTTTCAGCCAAGGTACATATGCGGATACCGCGACCACTGCTGAGTTGAGTAGGACCTTGAATATTTGATGTCGGTAAGCTGCAATCGCAAAAGACAGCCAGGACATTCGCCGATCGTGTATCCCTCAAGCTCTCAAGAACTGACACAAACTGCACAAGCCGTAGAATAGCAATGGAGATGTTGTCAAAGCGCCATCAAGGATGCAGCCTCTGACATATTAAGTTTCCAACCATAACTTAGGAGCAACCCTTGGTTTGATGGCTAGTATAGACAGAATGCATACATACATGGCAACGTTATATCAATGAACGGGAGCTGCCACAAGCCGAAAAGAAGGGAGGAGCATGCGCTTTTCACAAGGAAAAAGAAAGAGCACAACAAGCAGGCGATCGAAGGGATGAAGAGATGTTATCGCAGGAATGACCCTCGAAAGTTTTACCAAAAAGTGATACGAACAAACCAAGGTTATAAAGCCAGAGCGGAGGCCTGCAGAGATGAACATGGACACCTCGTAGTTGAATCACAGTCGATGCTCAGAATAAGAAAAGACTATTTCTGAGGACTGTATTTATATCGGCGAAGATGGTTAAAATACACAAATCAGGAAGAACGCACCATTTACACCGAGCGAAGATAAGAGAGATTTCCGTCCACCCAACGAGGTTAAGAAAGCGATATCGAAACTTAACTCTAACAAAGCTACTGGCGCAGACGGCCTGCCTGTTGTTGTTTAAAACAGCTGGAGATGAGTTGATTGGAAACATGGTCGGAAGAAAGCACGCCCGCTCCATATGAAAGGTAACCCCTATTGCAGCGCCAAATATAGGGAAATAAGTCTCCTTAACGTCGCGTATAAGATTTTTCTGCCGTGTTGTGCGAACGTCTAAAACCATTCGTGGGCAATTTTATAGGTCTTCAGGCCAGAAAAGACCAAATAGACCAAATATTTACACTGCAACAGATCTTGGAGAAGGCCCATGAAGTTCAGGTCGATACACACCACCTTTTCATCAATTTAGAAGTTGCATATGACAAGAGGCACGATCTACTTCACGTCTGCACAATTGCTCGCATATGCTGATGGCATTGACGTAACTGGGAAAGTAAAACGGGACGTCGAACAATGGAGCAGAAGCGACTAAAGTTGGTCTAAAGGTAAACAAGGACAAAACCAATTATGTGCTGTCGTTAAAGAAAAACGCACAACACCGACGTCTTGGCCAGAGCGTCATTATTGGCAGCTATAACTTTGATGTAGTCAAGGATTTTGTCTTGGCTCATTGATAACAAGCAGCAACGACACCAGCGCTGAAATTAAACGAAGAATAACTCTTGTCAACCGCCTTTCCTTCGGGCTCAAGAGGCAATTGAGTAGTAGGGCCCTCTCTCGGAAAACCAAGGTGACCCTCTATAAAAATGGGAGTCGATCGCGTGTCATCGGCGTCAAAGGCCAACATCCTACCCACAGCGCCACGCTGTTCTCTGTGAAATTACCTCTCGACACATTTAACATAGTTCTAGCGCATATGGCTTTGCACGCAGCTAACTACTTGTTGAAAATGTCCAATAGTAAGAGAAAAAATGGAATATTGAGGGCTGCAATAGTGGCTACATCGCTCATGCGAAATTCCAACCTTTGACGTTCTTGTCCGGAGTTGAAGATTAGTCTACGAAGCAGTATGGTAGATTGGGTGAAATAACTGACGTATAAAGCCCTCACATCATTTTAGGTTGAAGTTCCATTTGTATTCCAACAAAGAGGACAACATTTACACCCTGATTCTTTTTTTCGAGGGAACCCGAAATTAGATCGGCCGTCCTACTGATCGTGATGATTTAGGCTCTGTACAGCAAGACTGGCAGTATAGGCCTTTTGTAAAGCATGACTTTAGTTCTTCGAGTAAGGAGTTTTGACCCAAGCTGTTCGATAAACCGAAGGGCTCTCCACTGTGGTATCGCTTGTGGAGTCTACGTTTGTCCCGAGGTAGACAAACCCCTAAGCCACCTCGAAATTATAGCTGTCGATCATTATGTTTTGTCCCAGGTGGTAAGCGACGGATCGGCTTTATCGCTATCCTAATTAGCTTTAAGACCAACTCGTTTCTCATGTCCTTGAACGGCCGTGAAATCTTCTACAACATCACGCTGAGACCAGGCAATTATGTCAATATTATCTGCGTATTCTAGTAGCTGGACGGACTTGTAGAAGATAAAGTCTTCCGTGTTGACGCCTGCCCATCGCCCTATGTGCTTCAGCGCATCTCCTTGCCGAAATCCGGTGCATGTTTCAAACTGTCCAAAAACCGAACTGCACAGTGCATCGCGTATTTTTGAGCGTGGCGCGAAAAGACCGGATCGGCTTTCCGGGGATCCAGAATTCGACCAACGCATCAAACAATTCTTTGCGATGAATTCTGTCGCATGTGGCTTCAAAATCGATGAAGAGATTGCGTTTATTGATTTGAAACTCGCTGGTCTTATCCCGGATTAGTCGAAGATTTCGTGTGAAGATTTCGTTTATAGTAAATTTGCCGGACCGGAAGCCGCACTGGTACGCGCCGATTAGTGGAGTACAAAAGGCTTTAGACATTCACAAGGTAAGGTGGACAGGATCTTGTAAGCGACATTTAGCAGGGATATACCTCTATAGTTCCTGTAATATCGCCTTTTTCTTGGATGGAGCAAATGAAGCTGATATTTCACACGTTGGACATGCTTCTTCCCAAATTCTACAGATGACGTACTAGAACACCGCCACTAGTTTTAAAGAGCTCTGATGGTAAGCCATCTGGGCCTGCGGCCTTGTTGTTCTTTAGCTTATGAATAGCTGTGCTGACCCCTTCGATGCTGGATGGGAGGAATACTTCAGCGGCTGGAGTTAGAATTTCCTCAGTCCCTACCACTTTCTATGGGCCATGTTCGCAAAGCAGCTGCTGGAAATGCTTCTTAAATACATCCACTATTCTCTCTGGGTCGGTGACAAGGTTACCTTCGAGATTTTGAAAAGCCTGGGTGCCTTTCTTGTAGTCTATTGCAAGGCTCTTAGCTTTTTCATGTTTGCCGCTAGACTCCTCGATATCCTTGAGCTGGGAGGCCGATTCTTTTTTCCCTTCCTTCTTTTGGCTCATTACTCCTCTCGTGGTGCTTTGGTTTTTCGATGCAGAGTTTTTAGTACGCCTTGTCGTTTGCTGCCTTTGTCTGTTTACACTCGCCATCATACAACGAGTTTCTTGTCTTGGGTGGCAGGTATCCTAAGGTGGTCTCGGCTACTTCCTCAATGGCTGAGCGGCAATACAGCCACATGTTGGTGGCATTTGTACTCGACGTGTACAAATGGTGGCATTTGTACCAGGAAGCATTTCCCTCAGTTGCTTCCTGTAGACTCTGGTAACTTCGGGTGTGCTCAGGCATCCAATGTCGAACCTCCTCATGGTTGGCTAGTAGAGCTTTCTGACATTGGACAGTCGAGCTCTAAGTCCTGCTGGTGCGAAGAAATGGTCAGGGTCGACGTTTGCGCCATGAATGTTCGCACAACCAGGATGTGTAATGACTGGCTTTTGTCAATGAACACATGGTCGATTTGGTTCGCAGTACGACCATCCGGAGAGTGCCAGATTGCTGTGTGAATACGCTTGCGCGGAAATCTTGAGCTACTTATCACCGCAATACGAGCTCCCTTAAGGCCCATGAGTTCGAAGCCATGGTCCATTATGGTATCGTGAAAGCTGTACTTTCCGACCACTCCTTACCGATCTTAGCATTGAAGTCCCCGATGGGTCTTCAGCCTCTTCGGTAGGGGCGTATGCACATATAAGGCTTTTTCTCTTTCTTTTGGTGGCGTTACAGCCTATGAAGGACCAGAGCCAAGCTTCTCTTCAATCACCCATAGTGTGTCTGAGTTATTTTTCCCACAGGTGAAGGGGAACTACAGTTTAATGCCGATTCCGAACGGCGTGAGTCGAGAAGCTCTTTCCAGGCAAGTTACACTACGGGGGGTTTTGCTATTACCCCGCCGAGGAGGGACGCCGCGAAATAAACATTCGATGACGTTGGTGTTATCGGGATCCGAACCCGCTCATCGTGCGTCAGAGTCCAACACACTAACTACTGCGCCACGGCGGGCGCCCTCTGCACATATAAGGCTAATGTTTTAAAATCTGCCTTTGATGCGGATCATGGCCAGGCGATAATTTATAGGCTTAAAGTCGATGACCTTCGTTCTTAACCGCTTTTCCTTTGTGACAGCTGTAATCGATTCCACAATCTTTATCCCTTATTATCCCATTTCCTATCCAGCGTACTTGTCTTGCGTGAGGTTTTTTTCAGGTCTATGAGAAGCTCCGGGAGTGTACAAAGTTCTGACATTTCAGGAGCATACTCGCGAATCGAGTACCTTTTTCGCGCCATTTCCCGTCGTGAGCTCGTCAGTTTATCCGCGGCAGTGTGCTCGTTCATATCCAGGTTTTTTTTTTTTTTTCACAAGGGTGGGTTGTTGTCCTAGGGGGGAGGGAGCGAGCAAACAGAGCAAAGAAGTTGACCGCTTTTAACATAACAAGCGCCAGCTTCGATCTCTGTCCCTGCTCAATCCAAGTTGATACATAGCCTCCGCGTGCCCCCCCCCCCCCCCCCCCCCCTGGATAGCTACCCTGGCACCCGTCAGGTAGTGAACCAATGTGTGCAGCGACCCAACCCCTTGTTCCTGGGGAAAGAGGAACCTGACCTTCCAAGTTGGTGGTTGTGCTTAGGGGTAACATCCCTATCACGGAAAAAACCACTTGCTCCGAAACAACCACAAGCCTTGGATACGGACAGATACAAAGCTGCCGACCCCTGCAAACGACTAAAGGACTTGAGAGGCTGCACCTGGAATGTGAGGTCCCTTAACAGACCGGGTGCAGGCGATCAGCTGGAGCGAAGCCTCAGCTGCTATAAAGCAGATATAGCCGCACTCCACGAAGAACGATGGGATGGACTAGGCAAAAGACGGATGAAAAACAGCGACATCTACTACGGGAACTGCTACAAGGAGAACAAACAGCGCCTATTCGGGTGCTGATTCGTTATTCGAGGAAGACTCCGACAAAAAGTCTTAAGCCTCCGCTTAAAGCCAAATTTGGAAACATTAGCTTAATCCACGCCCCAACGGAAGAAAAGGACGATCGACTCAAAGAAGAATTCTACGATCTCCTATGCCCAATGCCCCAGCTACGACACAAAAAAAAGTCCTAGGCGATTTTATGGCAAAACTGGGCAAAGGGGACATATTTGAGTCGATCATAGGAAAGCATAGCCTCCATAACACCACATCCGACAACGGACTTAGGTTAATCGATTTCCTAACGGGCGTAACGTCCTTGTAGCAGGGTACTTAGTGGTCTTTTGATCAATCGACCACCTACCAGATTGATCACATTGCGATCGACGCCAGACACTCCTGCCGTATTCTCGACGTACGAACCTTCCGAGGGGCCAACATCGACTCGGACCACTTTGCCGATCGTGTCTCCTCCAAGCTCTCTCAAAATCCGCCCGGAGCAGCACAAGCAATAGAGCAGGAATGGGCGCATTGCCAGAGCACCGTCAGAGACGCTGCCTCAGAGGTACTGGGTTTCAAACGGCCACCACCTAGAAACCCCTGGTTCGCTGAACAATGCGAACAAGCCCATGCAGCAAAACAAGAGGCATATAAAGCCATGCTGCAACGACAAGAGCTACTCGCGAAATCTATGAGCAGAAGAGAAGAGAGGAACACACGCTTTTTAGAAGAAAGAAGAGAGAGCACGGAAAGCGTGAGGTCGAGGAGATGGAGAGATGCTTCCTCAGGAATGACGCCCGTAAGTTTTACAATAAGGTAAAACGAACATGTCATGGCAACAAAGCCAGAGCGGCGGCCTGCAGGGATAGAAATGGAGAACTCGTAGTAGAGTCGCAGTCGATGCTGAGGATTTGGAAAGACCACATCTGCAGACTGTATAACGGCGATGATAGACAAGATACCGGTGTCAGGCAGAACGAGCCATTCGTAATGGACAACGATGTAACAGAGTTCAGTCCACACGACCTAGATGAAGTCAATATAGCGATATCAACACTTAAGTCTAATAAAACCGCGAGCGCAGACGGTCTGTCTGCTGAGCTTCTTAGGGCGGCTAGAGATGAGTCGGTAAGGCGCATGCACCATCTCATTTGAAAGGTATGGTCGGAGGAAAGTATGCCCGACGAATGGAATTTCAGCATCGTTTGCCCGGTCCATAAGAAAGGAGATCCCTATAACTGCGCCAACTATAGGGGAATAAGTCTCCTTAACATCGCATATAAGATCTTCTCTGCTGTATTGTGTGAGCGCCTGAAATCGTTTGTGGATAACCTGTTCGGCTATTATCAGTGTGGTTTCAGGCCAGGTAAATCCACAATAGACTAAATATTTACGCTACGGCAGATCTTGGAGAAGACCTCACCACCTCTTCGTCGATTTTAAGGCTGCATATGACAGCGTGTATAGAGATGAGCTGTACAAAGCCATGTCTAGTATTAACATCCCTGCCAAACTCGTCCGACTGTGCAGGATGACAATGGAGAATTCTCGCAGTTCCGTGAGCACACCGAGACCTTTGATGTTAAAAATGGATTTAGGCAAGGTGACAAGCTGTCATGCAACATTTTCAACATCGAACACAAGAGGTACGGTTTATTTCAAGTCTACGCAATTGCTTGTGTATGCCGACGACATTGACGTGATTGGACGGGCACAGCGAGACGTCAATGAGGCCTTTGTAAGCATTGAGGTAGAAGCGGCTAAGATGAGTCTCATTTAATGAAGGTATAACCAAATATCTGCTTTCATCTAAAAGGGACGGACAACACGGACGTATTGGCCAGATCGTCAACATGGGCGGATATAACTTTGAAATGGTCAAGGAATTCGTCTACCTTGGCTCACTGATGACCAGCGATAGCAACACCAGCACTGAGATAAAACGTAGAACCACTGTTGCCAAGCGCTGTTTCTTTGGACTCAAGAGGCAATTGAGAAGTAGAGCCCTCTCTCGGAAAACCAAGGTGACACTATATAAGACCTCAATCATCCCAGTCCTCCGTTACGGCGTAGAGGCTTGGACCTTGACAAAAGCGGATTAAGATGCCCTTGGTCGTTTCGAGAGGAAACTTCTGCGAGACTATCTACAGTCCCGTTTGTTCAAACGGTGTATGGAGGAGAAGATATAACGAAGAACTGTACGGGTTGTATAGCGACATCGGCCTGGCACGACGTCTACGGATGCAGCGTCTAAGATGGCCAGGCCATGTAGAGCGCATGGAAAATACAGCTCCGTCCCGAAGAGTCTTGGAATCCACCCCGGAAGGTAGGGCGCGGCAGAGGACGGCCGCATCAACGGTGGCGTACGCTAGTGGAAGGGGACCTTAACCAACTGGGCGTGCGGTGCTGGAAACAGCTGTCCAAAGACCGTGCCAGCTGGAGGTGCTTGTTAGTTGAGACCCAGGTTCACCACAGACTGTAGCGCCACCTAAGTAAGTAAGTAAGGGTTATTGTCCTGCCGCACAACCACTGGTCTGGTCGGGGTACTGTAGCCTAGGGCGATAGCTGCATATATTTGTTCACCAATCGACGGGAGCTGGAGAGGCCATCTAGAGGGCGCCACGAGGAGGCTGGATTTCAGCTATACTATATCTCTTTACACGTCCTGTTGTTTTGCTTTTTAATACAGCATTGCGTGCCTCTATAGTTCATCCGCTCGTCCTCCTACCTTATTCTTGTCTAGATTAAATTCGTACAGTCAGTTTAGCCTTTTTTTTTGCAACCAGTTTTAAGCTTAGGTGTCTAGTTTCTATTTTAACAAAATGTACCTCGTTTGGCTCCATTCCGAAATTCCAATTTGCTGTTGCCCACATACATGACTTAAGGACCAAACTCCTCAAAAAGGCGTCAGAAGTAGAAACTTCTTTCCGCCGACCAAACACCTCTTAAGTTGCGCTGTTAACTTAAGAAAGTGCTTACCATTACGTGCATTGCAATCCTATTAGCCGCAAATAAGGGCTTAAAACAGAAAAACGAGCAACAAACATACATACAAGCTTGTGCACGAAGGACTACTGCCAAAGAAGACTAGCAGTCATCTTAACTTGAGTATTGTTTTCAAATTAATTTTGTTTGTAAATTTACCCTGAACTTGACTGACTGACTGACTGACTGACTGACTGACTGAAGCATTCCCGGTCCAGTCGGCAGAACTTTTCCTTCTGGAAATAATAAAATTCCTGAACCGTAGAGGTATTTAGATAGTTTTACTCTTGACTCTTTATCTATTCTTGTAACAAAGTTGTGTTTAGTTTGTTTTCCATATCTTCATCAAGGGAAACTTGTATGAACTTCTTTAGCTGTTTGGTATGGAGACTAGTTAAAGGTAAGAGAGTAAATAATTAGAATTTCTCGGAAGGATTTGACGCATAGGAACGTGAGTAAAATAATTTTGTTTTGGGCAATCCAGGGAAAACAGGAGGTATACTCGTAGTGAATACCAGGGAATTTCTCTTTTGTAAGTATTTGATGCGAAAATGGTATTTTAACCAAGGTCAAGAAAGACTGACAAGACTGTGCTCCCATATTATCGCTTCTCCACGAGGAATCAAATTGGCGGGTATTTTATGGAATGACATGTCACACTCAACCGTGACCTGGGTACTGCTGGCCTTCATGGTAGTACAGAACATTTTTCTTTGAAAATAGTTCTGAAACTCTAATCCCGACGTAGATACTATCTGTCTGTCGACATTTCTGCTTTGCTTTCGAGTAATACATTCCTTAAGTTGTTCCACACCGAAAAAAGCGACTATGGTGTCTGGCTTATTATGAGGGATTTACAAAAAATGGCGTAGCTAGTATTAAGTCGCATCTGAGCATCTTGTAACTATACTCATAACAAGGCATCAACACTTTTCTCTAATAAATTAGTCTGTGACATTTTGCTAAAGTGTATACAACACGCATTATTGTGCCCATGTCAACTTATGTGCCAGTAAAGCAAAAAATGAATCAAGCGCTGCTTTTTTTGCTTTATCTTTAAGAAAAGTGCGGCTGAAGGACATTGATTGCTTTGTAAAGCTTATAGGGAGTATGCTCCATCAATATAAACATGTGAGCGTTGGTTTTGGCGTTTTAAAAGTGGCGATTTTGACACCAGTGACAGAAAACGCGAAGAGAGGCTAATACAATCTAAAAACACTGAGTTGGAGACATTATTGGATGATGATACCTGCCAAACTCAAGAGGAGTTCGCTGAAACCTTGGAGGTGGCTCAACAAATGATTTTAAGCCGTCTCAAGGCCATGGGTATGGTGCAAAAACAAGGACATTGGACTTCGCATGAACTCAAGCCAAGAGTGCGAACAACTACTCCAAAGACAAAATCGGAAGAGCTTTTACATCAAATAGTGACTGTAGATGAAAAGTGGATCAATTACGACAATTCAGAGTGGAATAAGCTAGCAATGCGTCAGCAATGGCCAAACCGAATATTTATGGCAAGATGCTGCGCTTCTGATGGGATTAACTCGGACTGATCTACTATGAGCTTTTCATCTTAACATGTCAAAAGACATGACAAAGTCATCTTTCAGCACGACAACGCTCGGCCACATGTTGCTAAAGTCGTCAAGGAACTTTTGGAGGCACTTAACTGGGATGTCTTACCTCACCCGCCGTATTCTACAGACATTGGGCGCTTCACCTTTATTACAAACTTTGTCCCTACATCTGTTAGATAATTGTCCACTAACTCACTAGATGGCCTGATTACTTTCACACTGGATTACCGACTGATCACTGGTTACTGAGTCACTGAATACTTAACGAATACTGAATGCCCCCGAGGGCGAGTGTTCCCGCGTCCAAAGCCCTAGTCTCAATCTCTCGAATGTTCGCCGTCAGATGCTCCGTGGTCTGGCATTGACATTCAGCAATATGCCACCAAAAGTTACCATCATTTTCTTTCTAGCTGCCTCAGAGTATTCCGAACGTTGACAACGAAATTCGAACACAACCGTCAGTTCGTATCCGCAACAATATCATCATTTGTGTCGTGTGTTCGCTGGTTGGGCTGCACATTCCAGCAAAAATCATTTCAGCAAAGGTGAACAAGCAAAACGGCTGCACTTGAGCCAACAAAACTCTATGCGAATATCAAGAGCAGCTGTTGCGTCTCCAAAAAATCGTCTTCTTGTGTGCCTTAACAGTTGTTAAAATCGATGCCTGATGACTTTCAGATCTCTCCTCGATGCGACTTATATCTCCTCCATCAACTCAAAGAGGTGCTCTCGGAACGGCCTTTTGAGCAGCTGGAAATGACTTGGTTAGAAGCATGCTCATCTGTAAAATATGGTCAGAGGAAAGCATGCCCGTGGAATAGAGTCTCAGCATCGTTTGCCCAATCCACAAGAAAGGGGACCCCTCTGACTGCACCAACTACAGAGGAATAAGTCTCCCTAAAATCGCCTACAAAATCTTCTCTGCCGTTTTATGTGAACGCCTGAAGCCTTTTGTAAATAAGCTGATAGGTCCTTATCAGTGCGGATTCAGGCCGGGGAACTCCACCATCGACCAAATCTTCACACTACGGCAGATCCTGGAATAAAACAATGAATTTCAGGTCGACACTCACCACCTATTTGTCGACTTCAAATCCGAATAAGACAGCGTAATTTGAGACGAACTATACAACGCCATGTCTACCGTTGACATCCCTGCTAAACAGACTATGCAGGATGGCTTTGGAGAATGCTCGCTGCTTAATTCGAAAGACCTGACCGATGGTTTTGATGTCAAAAGAGGGTTTAGGCAGGGCGATGCGCTGTCGTGTGATTTCTTCAACCTCGTATTAGAAGTGATTGTGCAAAAATCACTGCCCAACACAAGAGGCACAATTTATTTCAAATCTGCACAACTGCTCGCATACGCCGATGACTTTGACATAGCCGGAAGAACACAGCGAGATGTCAATGAGGCGTTTACGAGTATTGAGGTGGAGGCGGCAAAAATTGGTTTGGCAGTAAATGAGGGCAAAACTAATTATATGCTGTCATAAAAAAAAGGACGCTTACCACCGACGTCTTGGCTAGAACGTTTGTATTGGCAGATATAAGTTTGAGGTAGTAAAGGACTTCATCTGCCTCGCCAATCGCTCTTTCTTTGTGCTTAGGAGGCAATTGAGTGATAGAGCCCTCTCCCGAACGACAAAGTTGACAAAGTTGACTAAGATGGCGAGTCCATGTAGAGCGAATGGACACCACAGCTCCAGACCGGAGAGTCTTTGAATTCAACCCCGAGGGACGAAGAAATAGAGGATGGCCGCACCTAAAATGGCCCACACTGGTGGAAGGCGTCCCCAACCAACTTGGTGTGCGGCCGTGCTTGTTGGAGGACAATTTTGGTTAAGGCTCAAGTTCACCCGAACTGTAGCGCCCAATAAGAAAAAGAAGTACATATGTATGTATGCATCCACAGAAAAAATTCAATCCTCAAAAGTACTATTACATTTTTTTTTTTTTTTTTAAATATGGGGCTAGTGCTACTCTTAGCAATATGGCACTGCGACCTTTGCAGATCTATTGTGCCTGCTAGCCGATTAGCCGAGTAGCCTCTCAACCTCTAATATGAAGCTGAGAATGCTTCTCGTAGGAGCCAGGGTGATCCCCTCAGGAGTCACAACTTCACTGAGAAGGATGCGCTTCCTAAGATGGCAGAGTGCAGGACACTCACACAGTATGTGTTCTGCCGTCTCATCGTCCTCTAGACAGAGCTGACACTCAGTTTCCGTAGAGAGACTAATTTTATTTAGATGATATCTCAGACCGCAGTGTCCCGTTAGGTAGCTGACCAGTCTTCTGATATCCCCTCTATTGAGCTTAAGTATGTCAATAGCATGTTTGTTCAGGGGTCGTACAAGTCGTTTAGATTGACGAAGTCCCCGAACACTGTTCCAGAAGGACAGGTGTTGCGATTTTTCCCACTTGTCTAGGAGATGATTTATCTTAGACCTGGGAATGCCGCAGAGAGGTTCCGGACCTATGTATTTGTCGCTGGAACCTTTTCTAGCAAGTTGGTCGGCAATTTCATTGCCCTTAATACCTTTATGTCCTGGCACCCACCAAAGTTTAACATTGTTTCTTTTGGCGAGCTCTTGCAGGGCGTCATGGCATTCCTTGACAGTTTTCGAGTTCGTGCTGTACGAACTCAGTGCTTTAAGCGCTGCTTGGCTATCAGAGAGTATGTTTATAGTTACTCCTCTGATGCCGGTCTCGAGATTTACGTTGACGCATGTTAGGATGGCATGCAGTTCAGCTTGGAAGACGCTGGGACTTACTCCCAGGGCCTTCGAGATTTTACGTTTTGGTCCAAAGATGCCGGCGCCAACGCCAGAAGCCATCTTGGAGCCATCCGTGTATCACCTAAGGCCTTTGACATTCAGCAGGGGATCACTATTTTCCCATGCTGAGCGATTTGGGATCAGTACCTCAAATCTTTTGTCAAAGGGAAGGTGTGTGGCAATGCGTCCGAGACCGTAATAATCATATCCAGCTCGGGGAAGTGTTGTAGTATGGACATGTGGCCTGCGGGTCTACATGGCATATTTGTTCCCGAGCAGAGGATTCTGATTGCACTGCGTAATGCCACCTTTTTGATAAAAAGGTGCAGTGGAACGAGTCCAATGAGTGCTTCTTGTGCTGCCGTAGGGCAGGACGGCATGGCGCCTGTGATGCCGAGACACGCTAGTCTCTGAAGGCGTTGAAGCTTAATAATAGTAGTTTTTTGTTCAACTTTTGTCCACCATACGGTGGACCCGTAGGTAACGATAGGCCTTACTATCGCGGTATATATCCAGTGGACCACCTTAGGTTTGAGCCTCCAGGTTTTACCGTAGGTGCGTCGGCAGGCCCACATGGCCTTAGTGGCTTTCATGAGTTTATTTTTCATGTTGGAGTTCCAGTTGAGTTTGCGGTCTAGGTCAATACCTAGATATTTTACCTCCTCTGAAAATCCTATGTGTGTTCCATTTAGAGAGATTGAGCAGGGTTGTACCTTTCTCCTCTTTGTAAATGGGACTAAGATTGTCTTATTTGGGTTAATAGATAACCCCTCTCTGCCACACCAGTCAGAGATGAATTGGAGCGCAAGTTGCATGCGCTCACAGGCAGTGACCTCGCACTTGCCTGTAACAATGACTACTAGGTCATCAGCATATCCGATGACCTCGTAGCCCCGAGTGGTCAGCTTGCGTAATAGATCGTCGATGACTATCGACCAAAGCAGTGGTGAGAGGACTCCCCCTTGTGGGCATCCTCTGACCGCCGATACTGTCACTGAGACCTCTCCGCATGTGGCCGATATGATACGGCTATTCAGCATCGTCCTAATCCAGTGATAAGTGGGATGGTCCACACCCCTGCAGGATAGTGCAGTGGTGATCGAGTCATAGCCAGTATTATCAAAGGCCCCCTCTATATCGAGGAAGGCGCAGATTGCGATCTCCTTTTGTGTGAAACTATTTTCAATGCACGTCACCAAATGGTGTAGTGCATTATCGGTAGATCGCTCTTTGCGATATGCATACTGGTTAGAGTGCAGAGGTGCCTGTCTTTCCAGGATACCTCTAATGTGGAGCTCTATCAGTTTCTCCATTGTTTTCAAAAAGAACGAAGTCAAACTGACAGGGCGATAGGATTTAGGTTGCTCGCTTGGTTTCCCAATCTTGGGGATGAAGACAAGATTGACCTCTCTCCAAGTCCGGGGTATGTATCCCAGGTTGAAGCAAGACCTAAATAGAGCTATCAGTGATGGTAGAGTTGTATTCAAGCCTTTCTGTAGGATCGCAGGAAAGACACCATCTTTGCCTGGAGCCTTGTAGGGTTTAAATGAGCTAATTGCCCATTTAACTCTGTCAGGGCTGAATAGCCTTCCAGAGAGGCTATTTGTTCTACTATCGATGTTTCCTGTGACGTTAATCTGATCGTCAGAGGACATCGAGTACTATTACATACTCATATGCACCAATTACATAAAACAAACCCTTTGCCTAAGTTGTTAGTTTTCCATCTAAGGAGTGTAGGAGCCTCTTGCAATATTCTTGGAAAATTCAAAAAGCATTAGAAAATCTTGTTGAACGATATTCTAGTATCTCAGACCACGTCGAACTCTGAAAGATCGTCATAGTCTTTTAGAAATAACCCATACCAGTAGAGAAGTTTTATTTCGAGTTTGGAGATACTTACATTTTCGCCCATCGGTAACCTTGGCCAAATGTAAGAATATCCTTTTCAACGCTCAGAGCTATCACAAAATTGTCGTCAAGTACAATCCCTACGGGATTATCGAGAAGTCTTAACGACCATACCTACTATCCCAAAAATAATTTCTCATCATCAGGAAGTATTATAACATCCCCACAAACAATTCCATTCCTTCTCAGCCCGTCACAAATTCAAATCCATCTTTCACTCAACGAATCCTCACTACTCACTCAACATAAATACGTCAACAAGAAGCAACTTCCTTGCACAAAAGGTCACCCGACAGTCATACTAGGGGTCTCGTGAAACTGTCACTCGTAAAACGTTATCACCATAAGAAGCTTTGCAACCCATATCTCTGGCGTAAATAAATCTCGCTCCTACGACGATATCTTTCGTTGGTGTCGTAAAACTTACTCCACCGCCCGCCTCCGCTCAAGGACGTAGCACCACGGGTATCAACATCCACATGTTGATTCCAACACCACCACCTCCTCTTCCGTCCCAGCTACACACATAAGTATCTACTCAGAAATGTTATCCCAGAGAGAAAGACTCTTGGGGATAAATCGAAGCTGTTGGACACAACTTACTCGCTCCTTGGTGCCGCCTCCCGCCTCGTGTGCCATCCGTTTCAATTAATCCCTCCGGTCATGAGAAAGAATCAGTCCAAATACATAAATAGATAAATAGAGATATGTAGCACTCGTGGAGATACACACAACGATTCAATTGTAGATCTTCCCATCTCCACCTTCTCGGTTGGCGAATTTAATTGCCCGTTGTTGCAATGCAATTACAATCTTCTTCTAATCAGAGGCGCGTACTTCACACTTCCACAAACATATCCGAGAGAAGATGGTAATGGCATGGTGCCAGTAATGATGCTAGTAGCGGTCATGAAGTCGTTTAGACAAATGCGACCCTCTTTCAAGGCTGGGTTAAATTCAATTTTAAACTTATCAAGAACTCATAAACCTAAGCGTTCGAGCATTACTATTTGCGTCATGATGACAGCTTCTCAAGTGCGGAATGGGGGCGGAGGGTGGGCAGGAAATTCCATTTGAGTAGAATGAAAGCATCAGTGGGAGTTGGTTTGGAATTAATTGTCCGAATGGGAAAGACTTCGTTACGAGGTCGAGTGATGGATACACTAAGGAACGGTATAGATTCCCTTTAAATTCTTGTTGGGAGTGGATATTTGAAATTGTTTAAGAAACTCGACCGGAGAGTGACGGTTTAATTAATAAAGTAAAACTGGGCTTTGGTGTTGGCAGCGAAAGCATTCAATTCAAGTGCGTGTAAGGGAATGGGAACGTTAGTATCAAGTTTGAAGGAAAGTACAGTTCTCCTACATAGTCCTATGAACCAAGAATTTCCCGGGGACCCATACTGTCACTTCCGAATTGTGAGCTTTTGAGTGGCGCCCGTGAAAGCCCGTGAATCTTGTATATCCTCGATCAACCAGAATTAATTCGACTAGTACCGATTTCAAGTGTTCTTGGGGCTTCTTGAGGACCTTTTGGAAGGGATGAGTAAAGACCCTTTTGGAAGGGATGAGGAATTTCTGCAACCAAGGGATTCAATTTTCGAAAACGTGTGTGAAAAGTCGATTGGAGTGAAATCGCACATTCTCAGGGATCGTATTACCATTTGTGTGAGATGATCATGCCCTCAAATCACTCCTGCAATATATCTTTTGCGTCATTGGCACGGTGGCACGTAGTTTATATTGCTGGAACCACATGTCCATCTTATCGAAATCATATCACTTAGCTCAGCAAAGAAGTGGTATCGTAAATCGTTGACGGCGTTCGTTGATGATAACAATGCAAGCCGATGATGGAATCTACCCAAGATTCGCGGTAAACGTCGTGGGGCTTGGCATGGTGACAAATCCGTCCTTTCCCTTGCTAACGTTCCCTTTCACGCAAAAATTGGCCATGCTGCTGAAGATAACTTTTTGTTGAAATCGAGATGCACTACCAGCTGCTCCAGAAGTCAGTCAGCTAACATACGGCGTTGTCTGTAGTATTTTTCCGTCACCTCTTGCGTCAATTGGATTTTGTTTTAATGCAGGTCCAACCCCGATGCTAAATCGCCCAAGCTGATGTTTTATCTTGGGCGCGCCGTGGAGTCAGCTTGCTCGGGTCTTAGCTTACACCCTCACAGACAGCGGCGACAGCATTGACTAATCTTTAGCTCATCACAGTGTGTCATATGTTTGAAAAATTAGACTCAGGACAATTAACCGTAGAAAAGAGCTCCGGAGAGTTAGAGCTCCGGAGAACCTAAGGATAGCTTTTCTCAACCACCCATGTTGTGTGTGATTTCAATTCCTCATTTGTGAAAAAGGCCTACAGTTATATGCCGATCCCGAACGGCGAAATACGAGAAGCTTTTCATGGGAATTATACTACAGGGGGTCTTGTCAGTACCATGGCTATTGTCAGGATTCGATCGGTTATCGGTCTTAAACCCCTTGGCTGAGCATTGCCCCTTGGGTTTACACTTACCTACCCTTATATACAGGTACATCGTCCGGGTGAAAGATGATTTTTTTTTCTTCAAGTCAAGCCTCTTCTCCCGAATTCGCTTTTGGTCTGGTAATATTCACCTGTACGATTCGATAGTTTCCGGTGTGGCCGCGATTTGTCCTTTGGGATATTTTCGAGGGACATACGACCACTATTATATCTTGCCCGCACTCTGGCATTCTTGGTGAACGTGTCATATGAACTAATGATACGTTCACCCAGAAGGCCATCTCTGTGTCTTCTTGGTTATTTAAAAAGAAGCATACTTTCATTGTGGACACACACTCGAGCATCGTTTGTCAGAAAATAAAGTAAATTTAAAAGAGAGTATGGGAGTCTACAGGGATGAAAATGTATATCTGGCGGTACTGATCGCAGTCGTTACTGAGAACATGGATAAATTAATTCTATAGGCTGCACCCATAATGGCAACGATAGATAACATTTCGCTGTCAGGCAGAATTGTCCATAATGACGAACGATGGCAAAATAGAAATCCGTCCCCCTGACCTGGATAAAGTCAAGAGCAATATCGAATCATACGCCCAAAAGAGCCGCATGGCGCACACAGTCTGCCGAGCTTTTCAAGACAGCCGGTGATGAGCTGGTAAGGGGCATGTACAATCTTATCTATAGAATATGGTCAGGGGGAAGCATGCCCGATGAATGAAAATCCTTATATAAATTAAACACACACTTGAGGATGCCGTGTCGCAGTGATAAGGTGTGCTGGACTCTGACGCACGATGTGCGAGGTCGGATCCCGAAAACACCAAAGCCATCGAATTTTTATTTCGTCGTGTCTCTCCTCGGCAGTGTAGGTTAGGTACCTTTTTCCCTTGTAAAAAATCAAATGATTGAGTGATGCTGATGTCTCCTATCAGTTTTATCGCACGGCTTTGAATTCCATCTAGCGATGAGGTGCAATGAGACCTTAGACTTACCAGACCAGACGTGATGGTTAATCTCTTCTTTGGGGCGAATAAGCCCCCAAAAGTAAGAAATATTTCGTGCATCTATATAAGAGGTCTAGACATATCGCAGGATTCTTGGCGACACCAAATACGTGGTTCTAGCTGAGATTGCTAATGTCACCTATGTATATATGTATGTATGTACATCAGGGTAGAAAGCTTTTCGGTTTCCATGATACTAGTGTCACTCATGGATAATAGCTACGAATTAGTGATACACTAAGTCGACAGAAGTCAGCATTGTATTTTGGAAGCATTAAATTCCACTATATTCATAACATATGCTATTCACTATTTACAGCCGAAGAGCAGGGCCATAAGCTGAAGGTACTGTCGTCAGTTAAGAAATGGATAGGATTAGAAGCGACAGACGATTTTTTTTTTTAATTAAAGGAGCATCGGAAAGAGAGAAATACCAACATTTAAAATGTGGATGTCAGGCTTAAGTCTATTAGAAATAACTTGAATTGAACGATTTGAGGGGAAGTGTCTAATCAATTGAAGAAAAGACTCGTCGATCCCTAAAGCATGAATTTTCGACAAGAGAGCTTCGTGCTAAGCCCTGTCAATTGCCTTCGAAATAGCCAGGACAACTATTTGGTTTTTACCAACTTAAGGCAAGCGATTCCACTTTTTGGTAAGATATGCCATCAAATCACCCGTAAATCTGATGCTACAGAAATGTGTGGTCGGCTATTGAATAGTAACTGACGGTTAATCGGAATGTCCATGACCTTGGAGAGAAGAGACGTTAGTGCAATGGGTCGGTAGTTGGATGGGGAAGAAAATGTACATTTTATTGGGGTAAGCTAAAAAAAAAAGCTGTTTTCCACCCACTCGGAATGAGTTCAGAGGAGTAGGACAAGTGGAAAGGCTTACGCTGTGGTTTTTTCAAGGTATAACTTACTTACTTACCTATCTGAGCCTAAGCTATAGCTGCCCTCCATCCATGACGATCAAAACCAAGTTGTCTCACATCCGCGATTACTTGGTCTTTATACCGAAGGTTCAGTCTTCGTCCTCTTCTCGATCCAGGAGGCCCGAGAGTCGAAGACCCTCTCAGCTGGAACGTTAGTGTTCATGTGCTCGATGTGGCCGAGCCAATGTAGTCGTCGGATATTTGTCTTCCGGACTATTTCCCCATCTTTGTACAGCCCGTAGAGTTCGCGGTTATGTCTTCTCCTCCATTCACCCTCCTCACATACAGGACCAAATATCTGGCGCAGAATTTTTTCTTCGAAAGAACCGAAAATCAAGTCCGCCATCCTGCTTATAGTCCAGCAAACTTCATAGAGCAAAACTGGCAGTATAAGCGTTTTGCAAAGCATGACTCCGAGTGAGGAATTTCGACTCAAGTTGTTTGGACAAACCGAAGTAGCAGAGGTTGCTAAGGGCGATTCTATTCCGGATCCCCACTGTGGTGTCGTTTGTGGAATTTACGTTTGCCCCAAGGTAGACAAGGTCCCTAACCCAGGTGGTGAGCAACGGATTGGTTTTTGCTTGACAGCATGTACTTTGTCTTATCCTTGTTTTCTTTAAGAATAACTCGCTTCGCCTGTGCCTCAATCGACGCGAAAGCTTCCCAAACCTTACGCTGAGACCGCGCGATGACGTCAATATCATCCGCGAATCCCAGCAGCTGGCCAGACTTGTAGGAGATACCGCCTTCCCTGCTCCAGCGCCAAATTGAATAAATCACACGACAGCACATCTCCTTGCCAAAGTGCAGTGCATGTTTCAAACAGCTCAGATGTCCCAGAACCGACTGCGCCTGGCATCGCGTATTTCTTAGCGTGGCGCGACACAGCTAGATCAGTTTTCCTGGCATCTCGAAGTCGGCCATCGCATCAAACAATTCTTTGCGATGAATGATGTCGTATGCGGCTGTAAAATCGATTAAGAGATCGTGTATATCGATTTGAAACTCGCTGGGCTTTTCCAGAATTTGTCGAAGTGTGAATATTTGGTCTATGGGCGATTTGCCGGACCGGAAGCCGCACTGGTAGCTGCCGATTAGTGCGGTGCAAAAGAGCTTTAGAAGTTTACACAGTACGCTGGATGGAATCCTGTATGCGACATTGAGCAGGGATATAACTCTATAGTTCTTGCAAGAGGAAGGATCGCCTTTTTTTGTGGATGGGGCAAATGGAGCTGGTATTCCGGTCGCCCTGAATACTTTTATCTTTCCAAACTCTACAGACGATCTGATGCATGCTCCCTACCAGAACATCGCCAAGCCATCTGAGCCTGCGGCCTTGTTGTTTTTCAGCTTTTGAATAGCTATGCCGAGTTCTTCAATGTTGGGTGGAAGGAGTACTTCAGCGGCTACTTCCTGAATGACTGAGCGGCAATGCAGCCACATATTGTTGGCATTTGTGCTCGACGTAAGCATACCGGAGATCCTTCGTTCGCTTGCTCCCTGTAAGCTCTGGTAACCTCCGGTGTGCTGAGGCGTACAATGTCGCACCTCCTCATGGTGGGCTGGTGCAGCTTTTTGACATTGGACAGTCGAGCTCTGAATCTTGCCGCTAAAAGGAACTGGTCAGAGTCGACCTTTGCTCCCCTGAATGTTCGCACATTCAGGATGTTTGACGAGTGTCTTGCGTCAATGAGCACATGGTCGATTTGGTTGGCAGTTCGACGATCCGGAAATCGCCAGGTTGCTGTGTGGATTCGCTTGCGGGGAAGTCTTGTGCTACTTATCACCGCATTACGAGCTGTCGTAAAATCCGTGAGTTGAAAGCCGTTATCCGTAGAAAACCTCCTTAAAACTATTGGGGAAATACTATCTGAACCAGCGAATTCGTGTACGTGGAGGTCACTCTCGCAACTGTGCAAGTACGAAACTCGATTTGTCCCATGATAGAATTGACGCACTTGAGCTGCATGCAGACTGCGAAATGAGCAGCAAGAAGGCCAACTTTGTCTAAGGTGTTGGTCTAAGTGTCGATATAGATGACGGGGACCAGTTTCTAATATTTTTGACAAATTACCAAAAACTTTTGCTACCCTTGGGACATTGGAGGAAATTACGATTAATTTTTGGTCGGATTGGAGTTTGACTCTTAGAATGTAAGTATTACAAGCGCTTCTGGCTTGTTTATTTTTTTCCCGGTTTTCTTCTGAATTGTTGGCCTTATAGGCCCGAAAACTTTCTTCCTTTAACCTAATAGCCTCTTTACAGCTTATTTAAGGCCACTTATTAAAGATCGGATTTTTCATCAACCTGTGTATCACAAAATGTGGAAACAGCCAGTTTAAAAAGAGTGGACATCCGTGGCAAAGGAGTTGTTCCTAAAACCATAAATATTACAAAACTGAATGCAGAAGTCCCTCATCAGCAAAGCACACACAACCTGAAATTATAAAAACGTGACTGAAAGTTGCGAGTACAAGCCGGCTGGATGCGACAGGTCAGCTCACACTGCCAACTTCCTATTGAATGTCCTGAAAAACATCATCATTTTAGGTCAGTGGTGATGTCTTTATTATTCTTGACACGTTTGAAACGAAGAAGATTTTAATTTTTTTTAAACTCTTAGAGAACTTTGTTGTAATTTTTTGTTTAATATTAAACCTGAAAATTGTCCATTGGACACCCTTTATCCACTAGTTAAGTGATAACATAGAACGCATATTAAATATCTTTAATTAATATGAATATAAGTCACAGAGGCAGTGGATAGCGACATAACTGAAATCCTGTATTTAAACAATCTCCCCCGGGACAAAAGCATTTTTTATGCAACATTTTTAAGGACTTTCCAGTGTCCCATATTTACTATATCGGAGCTAAGGCGTCATTAAAACTGCCGCACCAGCCCGACCAGAGTCCAAAAAACAAAGCTTTTTTGCCCATACTTACCTATCCAGAGGACAATGCTATTGTCGTCCTTAACTTTTTTTGCAAGTGGAAGAATCTTTCGCTTTCTTATTCAAATATCCAATCTGCCGCATTGTTCCCTCGTACAATAACTTAGATCTGCATACCGCTAGATATGGATAAAAGACGTCTTTTCATCATTCACTTTATTTAAATTTCACCCACGTCCTGGTATCCCCCCCAAAAACTTTCGGTCACTGTAAATTGTCCATGCAAAGGTGGTACGGAGCAAAACCTTAAGGGAAACTAAAAATCCGCCTCGTGCCAAGTGAAATACAAAAATGCTTGTATTATAGATTCAGGCATGAATAAGAGCGATTTAAAGATGAATGAATCACGGAATGGAGGAAACACGGAATGGATTTGTTGGGAAGGTCCCTTCGAAGGTCGATGTAATAACAATTGCATTACAGATAGGTGTGGTGTTTTATTTCGCAGCCATTACTCGGTTGGCACGTTTCAATCGAGTAACTCAGACACAATCGAATTCTCCCGTATGCTGATGAACTACGTATTGTTTTGGATGCCGATATACAAGAACATTATTTTTGTAATGTTGTAATGTTACATTATGATTTGTAATGTTATGTTAAATGGAAAAAAGGAGTATGGGAATGTTTAGACCCTTTGGGGGTATCATTTTTTATTTTTAGGGTTCCGTACCTCAAAAGGAAAAAATGGAACCCTTACAGGATAACTTTGTTGTCCGTCCGTCTGTCTGTCTGTCGAGACCCTTTATTTCGGGAACGCGTGAAGGTATCGAGTTGAAATTAAAACGGTATACTCAGGTCTACAGTCTCTTAAAGGTGTGATCAAACTTCGAAGTTGCCGTAAAGAAAACATACGGCCGTATATGCCGCAAAAAACTTATATTACGACACTCTCAAGGGAATCAAAATTTAAACTATGCTATAAAATTTGTAAATTTAAACTATAACTATAAAATTTGGCAAGTAATACCATCTTATACTGCAAGTATCATAAAAAAAAACTGGGTCTTTATGCAAGGAACGGCGGTCCAAATTTTGAATTGAGTTAACCGTGTCATGTGGGGTATCGTAGGAAAAGGGCTTCATTGGCAAAAGCTTAAACAGATTTTCAATTATTTTTATGACGCATAGTTTTCGATTTATGACAAAGAATGAAAAAAAACCCTTTCGCCCATTTTATAAGTATAGGTACTTACCTAATAATTTTGGTGTATGTAGTTGTTGAATATTTGCCTCACAACCTCAAGCACGTCCCTGACTGCTACTGCAGCGCCACTCTTCGGTTGGCAGAAAAAACTGCACTAGCCTGTGTTCGGTCAGCCATCTTTGGCATACTACTTAGATCATCTGAACTATCGTTATGTGCCACATTTTTTAATCCAAAAGAAAGGGAGGAATCGTGGTATTTCTTTGGCTCTCAAGCGTCGGGACGACAACCTGCAAGTGCAACACTGATCATCATATCAAGCTTGTCAACAATCAAGCAAAAATAACCGGTACGAATATATTTTATGTATCCACGTTCACAGCATTAAACTGACGTATGACTCCATCTTTCACCTTCTTCCTGGGCTAATTGAGCCATAACAATTACATTGTGGCCCTTTGGGCCGGATCAGGAAGTAACAAATGCTGTTTATTGTTCATTTAATGTTCGTGGCATTTGTTTTTTAGTTGTTCACGGTTACCCACTTGTTGCTGATTCACCACGGTTTCACACAACCTGAACTGAGTGCAGTGGTTTGTGTCGTTGATGTTCGTTCACTACTCTCAGGGGTGGTTGTCCTAGATAGAACGAGAGCCGACTAATTCCGGGTTGGTTATAGTCCGTAGTAATTCGTTCGAGCACTTTAGTATTGCATACGCAGAGGATGAATTTCAGTTTGACCATATACTGTGAGTGTTATGCCTGCAGCAGTACGTCTGGTCACTTTCCATTCACAACTGCGTTGCATACTTTTTGTCCGTATAGGAATTATTTTTTCTTGGCTACGAAGCGAATTTGAACTATAGACCTTCCGCTAGGCGGTCGATGATGTTAACCACTGCACCACTTGCTGCCTATCAACATGAGTGATCAAGAAAACACTTCAAGCAAAGTCTCAACTAAATGTTTCAACAAATCTACAGCATCAAGGAAGGCGGTGACGAATCCACCGGCAATCACCGTCACCACCACGGGCAGCGGCGTCATCACGAGATCATCGTCACCGGTCAATCAGCTCCCTGCTGAGTTGATTTTTAAAATTACGTCTTAGCGATCACGGTTGGAATCGATGCGGGAGCTGGTGGACCATATTCCGAGTAGTGCAGACAGCACTCTGAGTGATGTGCAGATGTGTGTCACTCAGTTGGACGAGCTCCATAAAGCGTTCGTCAAGGACCATTTCAAACAAATTTCAGGACAAATTTCATTATTTGAAAAACTGCTGTACTGGGTCTGCAGCACAGCTCATCGCATCTCTGCCTTTCACGGATGAATCAATGGCAGTGGCTTGGAAGTTGCTCACCCAACGGTATGCGAACAAGCGCCACATCATCCAAGCATATAAGGACAAGCTCCACAATATGCTACCTGCTCTTCCCAAGCATGTCACCTCGCTTAACACCATCCTTTCAACAGTCATGGAGGTCATTGCAGCCTTACAATTGTTGGGAGTTGGTCCTAACTTATGGGAGTGCGTCTTGGTAGACATTGTTCAACGCAATCTGGACACTGCGACACAGGAAGGATGGGAAACTACCCTCGGAGCCACCAACACGTACCCAAGTATCCGGGACATTGAATCATATCTATCAGCACGGGTGCGAACTCTGAAAAGGATAGAATCAGCCTCCACATCAACGGCAAAATTAACATCATAATCAAAATCAACGGCGGTAGTTCAGCCACGCATCAAGCACCTCAACAGCGGGCACAACGGCAGTGTGATATGTGTAAGGAGCGACACTTCATTGTGTCAGGTCCAATATTCAAGGCATTGGACAAGACGGCCAGGCGACAAGTCATCATCACCAAATCGCTCTGCTTCCACTACCTCGGTTCGCATCCAGCCAGATCTTGTAGGTGTGAACAGCTTTGCGGAGAGTGCGGAGGTAAACATCATACCATGCTCCATGACCCTACACGGCCACTACGAGGAGACGGCACAATCGTCAAGTCGGCGTCGAATCAAAACTCTCTACAGAGCACATCATTGGCGAAATCCTCGGTAGATACAACAGCTAACTCATCCTTCAGAGGGTCTATTCCCACTGAATCACCCTTCAACGCGACCGCTTACCATTGGGTCAGTAAAGTATCAACGGATACTTTAACAGTTTCGCCAGATCAATCCACACTTCTTGCTACTGCCAACGTGAAAACATCCTTGACAACTCATATGATCAGAGTACTTGTTGACACGGGATCCGAGCTCTCACTTATCACAGAGAAAACAGCACGGGATCTTCATCTCCCGCGGCAACGTTCTCGCATAACATTCTTGGGAATTGAAGGTCATAAGGCTCTGCAAACTAAGCGCGAGGTCTCTGTATGCTCAGTCCATGATAACGAGAGCGTAGTCGTCAATGCTCATGTTATAAGAGACATCCCTGACCTCTTACCATCTACCGACATTGCCACAATTAAGAACTCATCAACTGTGGTGGACCGGACCACCTTGGCTCTGCAAAGACATGGCCTCATGGCCTCGTCAACCAACGGGACCAGCCCAGGCGAGCATTCTAGAGGCGCGTCCTTTTGTCTCATTGATGGTTGCTGTTCCTAAGATTGATTATCACTGGGACATGATCTACAAATATTCATCTCTTATCAAGTTACTTTGCATCACAGCTCTCTGCTTCAGAATACACAAGCGGCTAAAGAGAGTATTATCAAATAACCCAGTCATTAACATCACTACGGGAGATCTGGAACACACCAAACTTTTTTTGGATTCGCACAATCCAGGCGACATACTTCACCTCAGAACTAAACACACTCAACAAAAAATCAACGTTCTCCAGAAATCATCCATTCAACCGGCTCTCAGCATTTACTGATGATAAAGGGATCATCAGAGTAGGTGGAAGATTGGAGAACGCTGCACTAGACGAAACGAGAAACACCAAGTTATTCTTCCTCGGCATTCACAACTTACTGCATTACTCATCGAACATTCACACAGTCGAACACTCCATGGCGGGACTCATCTCACTCTTGCCCACCTCAGACAACAATATTGGATTCTTGGAGGACGGGCTTCAGTAAAATCGTACGTGTTGCGTTGTGTAGTGCGTGCTCGGCATAGGGCGATCCGTGCACAACAAGTAATGGGCCAACTACCTCTTTTGCGGGCTACACCCTCACGGCCCTGCACACACACAGGAGTGGATTATGCCGGACCGATTAATATTAAAAGCTGGAAAGGAAGAGGATCAAAGTCTTATAAGAGCTGGATTTGTGTATTTGTGTGTTTTTCTACATCAGCAGTTCATCTGGAAGCGGTCACGGACTATTCAGCAGACGGATTTATTGCAGCATACAGGCGATTTTTATCTCGGTGGGGCATTCCAAGCTTCATATACTCCGACTGTAGTACAACGTTCATTGGAGCGGACAGGGAAATGAAGCGGCTGTTCACAGATGGAACGAGAGAACATCAATAAATTCAAAACATCTATCAAAGGAACTATCCCAGTGGGTTTTCAATCCACCTGCAGCACCGCACATGGGAGATAAATGGGAAGCAATGGTCAGACTTATAAAATTCCACCTCAACCGGACCATTGGTGAGACGTTGATTACCTTTGAAGAAGTCACAACCTTACTCACCCAAATCGAAGCTGTCCTCAACTCAAGACTGCTTCAATCACTGAGCGACGATCCTGAGGACTCTGGTTCATTTTCTCATCGGGAGCGCTCTCACCACATTGCCAGAACCCTCACTGGCTCACATTGCAACATCGAGACTTTTTTTTTTTTTTTTAAATAATTTGCGCGCACTCAAGGTCTAATAACCTTATTATGTCGGTGACACAGTGCGGGCAGAAGGTAGAGAGGAAGAGGAATAGAGAAGATGACGATGGACATTGATCTTAAATGCTTGCATGTTGCATTGAGGGGGGAAAACCGAATCCGGCAGGGAGTTCCAGATTCGTGTGGTTCGGTTAATGAAAGATTCTCTATATTTGACAGTACGTCCGAAAGCGGGCTTCAGAGTATATTGGTGAGCATTCCTAGAGAGACGTGTATTGCGGGAGAAATGTTGAAGGGGCGGAATGCAACTGGCTATTTCATCAGAGCATTTTTGGTGGTAGTAACGATAAAACAGGGAGAGGCAGGTAACATTCCTGCGGTGTTCCAGCGAGTCTAATGTTTTGGTAATGCTGGAGTCACCTATCAGTTTTATGGCTCGTTTTTGTATTCTGTCAAGTAGGTGCAGTAAGGTCTTGGAAGCACCGGACCAGACATGAGCGTTAAGCTCTAATTTGGGGCGAATGAACGCCTTATAGATTGTAGCCAGATCTAAGGGTGAGAAATATTTCTTGCATCTGTATAAGAATCCTAGGCACTTTGCAGCATTCTTGGCGACACTGAATATATGGTCGCTCCAATTAAGATTGTGAGCAACACTCATACCCAGGATGGAAAGCTTTTCAGTTTCTGAGATGCAAGTGCCATTCATGGATAATGGCTGCGGGTTATTTATACGCTTTTACGACAAGAGACAGCATTGCGTTTTGGATGCATTAAATTCAACTCTATTGTTTTTACCCAATTGGATGATGCTGTCGATATCGGAATTTAATGAGCTTAACATATGCTGCCGCTCATTATCTACAACCGAAGTGCAGGGACGTAAACTGGTGAGCGAATATGAGAAGCTCAGGGTACTGTCGTCAGCGAAGGAGTGAATTGGATTAGAAGTAACAGACAAGAGATCATTTATAAAAATAAGAAAGAGTGTCGGAGACAAAACGGATCCCTGGGGAACACCGGCATTTACAAAGTGAGTATCAGACTTGAATCCGTCCAAAACAACTTGAATTGAACGATTCGAGGGGTAGCTTCTAATCCATTGAAAGAGAGACTCATCGATCCCAAAAGCACGCATTTTCGACAAAAGGGCTTCATGCCAAACCCTGTCAAATGCTTTCGAGAACTTCAAGGATGGCAACTACTCCAACTTAGGTTGCAGCAGTTTTGGTCCAAATAGACTGCGCACTATCTACAACCGCTACAATCCATCTCTCAATGGTATCACCCCAATAATGATATCGCTGTCGGCAAGATTGTTCTGCTCACGGACGAACGTCTACCACCTTGCAAATGGCCACTAGCAAGCACCCAGGACCGGATGGCCTCACATGAATTGTCACAATCAAGACAGCAACCACCACATTGGCCATATCCATCACCAAATTGGCGCCTCTCCCTGTTTCTTTAGAGGAGACTAGACCAACATCTCATCACCACAACAGTGGTGATGGCGGGGAGGAAAGTTGAATATTTGCCTCACAACCTCAAAAACGTCCCTGACTACTGCAGCGCCACTCTCCGGTTGGCAGAAAAAACTGCACTAGCCTGTGTTCGGTCAGCCATCTTCGCTTTTCCGGCATTCTACTGAGATCATCTGAGCTATCGTTGTGTGTCACATTTCTTAATCCAAAAGAAAGGGAGGAATCGTGGTATTTGTTTGGCTCCCAAGCGTCGGGACGACAACCTGCAAGGTGCAACACTGATCATCATATCAAGATTGTCAACAATCAAGCAAAAATAACCGATACGAATATATTTTATGTATCCAAGTTCAAAAGTTCAACAAACAGCAATAAACTGAGGTATGACTCCGTCTTTCACCTTCACCAATTTTGTTTCCTCTCAGTCCCACTTGCATTCCGTCGTCTTCTCGTGCAAGACCGTCCGTTCTTGATCTGTTTGTTACAAATTGTCCTCTTCTCGTTACGCATCCAATATCTCTATCCGAACTCTGATCACAATCCGGTTCTATGTAGGTTGAATTGTACAGGGAAAATAAAACAAAATTATGTTTCGGATCTTAAACGCACTAACTGGTCGAGTTTTCGTAAGTTCATAAAGCGCGCATTACAGAATGTTAGTATGAACGTTGATAACATCCAAAATCCAAATCAGGTTGATATTATCGTAAAAAATTTTACTGAGCTCTTGTTGGAATCTGTTGACATATGCGTTCCCAAAAAGATCCAAAAATGTGTATCTACGAAACTCTCACTTTGTGTGTTAAGTATTATTAAAATAAGAAATATAATTAAAAGGGACTGGCAGAGGTATAGATATCATGAATTCAAAATCAATATTACGTCTTTAAGCAAACTAATCTCTAATCATATACAATCGCAGCGCAACGCGGATTGGAACGTAAGATTGATGAGGCTGAACAAGGGTAGCAAACCATTTTGGAACATAATTCGAATTATAAAAAACAAAAATCAACAACTCCCTTGCCTCAAAAATAACATACGCTCTGTCTTTACAAGTGAAGAAAAAGCAAATGCTCTAGGAGATAACTTTCTTAAAAATCACTTGAGATCAAATAATCTAGGTGATCCTTTTACAATTGACGCAGTCAATACATCCTTGCTTAATATTAATCTTTCAAGTCCTTGTGTATCTTCAGCCTTTTTTGTAAGAGACGAAGAAATTGCTTCTATTATTAAACTGTTAAAAGTTAGGAAAGCGGATGGGCCTGATAGAATAAAAAAATACATATTTAAAGAAATCACCTCCGGTGGGAGTAAAGGAACTTACGTTTCTTTATAACGCTTGCATTAAAGCCGTATTCTTTCCTAATGCTTGGAAAAACGCTAAGGTAGTACCAATACTCAAGCCTGGAAACCCCAAGGAAAATCCTGAAAGTTATCGTCCAATAACTCTGTTAAGTAATGTGGGCAAAATATTTGAAAAAATACTTAATAATAAAATGATGGATTTCGTTTCCGAGCATGATATTTTCCCAAGCGAACAATTTGGCTTTAGACTTAATCACAGTACAATACATCAAGTAGCGAAAGTACACAAAATTGTGAAGGATAATCGAGACCAGGACAAATCCACTGGCATGATACTATTGGACATAGAAAAGGCTTTTGATACCGTATGGCACGATGGTTTTATTTATAAAATACTTAGTTACAACTTCCCACAATATCTGTGTAAAATTGTTCAAAGTTTTCTGTTTAATCCATCTTTTAAAGTATACTGTTGGGGAGACACAAACCGACGGTTAAGTTCGAATTTCGCTGTCGAAGTTCGAAAGCTCTCTTGAAGTGGAGATTGGAATGATGTCAACTCTCAGTGGCGTAATGCTAATTGTCAGAACATTCTAGAGATTTGCGAAGGGGAACTTCCGACGGCGAACGTTCGAGAAGGTGGATCGAGAGCTATATAAGCGCGAACACTCGCCCTCGGCATTCATTCAGTTTGTGGTATTGAACAGCGTGTGACAAGTCAGTGTGATCAAACAGTGTGAAAATAAAAGCTCTCAATAAAGGTTTGTTTGTGTAATAAAGTTTAAAGTGGATAGTATTGGATAGTAAAAAAAGTGGTGAAGCTGGACAGATAATTGATCTGTGGTGAAACAAGAAAAATGTGTGTGTTTTTGATTCGGATTAAAAGGACAATTGTAGTTTATCGCAATCCAGTGGTACGAACCCTATTTGGTGTGGGATCGAATGATTCGTAACGTTGATGGTGGTGTATCACGTCCGATTAAATTTATGGCTGGAGTTCCACAAGGTTCAGCTCTTAGTCCAACTTTGTATAACTTGTTCACTTCCGATTTTCCTCGGGTTCCCGGCTGTGAAGCTGCAATCTTTGCTGATGACACAGCGATACTTTCTTCTCATAAATTTTCTCTCGATATTGAGACAAATCTTAAACATGCGTTGGAAGTTCTATTCAATTATTTTAATAAATGGAAAATCCAAATTAATAGGGACAAAGTGCAAGCCATTTTTTTCACCCGAAAAAGGAAAGCTTGTTTTTTGCCCAACAGTAGTTTAGAATACAATGGCATTGTTATAAATTGGGAACCCGTTGTGAAATATCTGGGATTATACCTTGATCCAAAGCTAACTTTTAAGGAACACACACTAAGAACCGTTAGAAAAGTAAACCTTGGTATACATATGTTGTACCCGTTCATTAACCGGAAGTCTGCCTTATCGGTTGAAAATAAAATTGTTATATATAAGGTCATTTTTCAAGCCATACTTCTATATGGGTGCCAGATTTGGGGAAAGAGTGCTCAGTGTTACCTTAAAAAACTACAAGTGGCACAAAATAAGATATTAAAAATGATGTTGAATCTTCCTTGGCATTATTCAACATCAAGTCTGCACGAAAAGGCGAATGTTGAACTGATTCCCGACAGGATTCGTAAGATTACAGTCCGGTTTTTGCAAAAGTATTCTGTTAACGAAAACCCTTTAATAAATCAATTAGGTGATGCAAACTCCAGATAATAACATCTTAAATTGTTGTTATAATGTAGATATATTCTACGCATGTAATCTAATTTTATCGTTTTATACATGCTCATGATAATGTTATTGATGTTAGTTTAATTATAATTAATGAATTTATTTGTAAGCACTATTCAACTTGTATAAACATTTATTTATCTATATTTCGTATTTTTTCTGCATTGGTCATTTATTTATGTACTTAATTATTTATATATTTATTTACCCATTTTAATATTTATTTATTTACTTACTTGTCTTAAGTAGTCACTCTTATATTTATTTATTTATTTAACCATGTGTTTACTTACTAACTACTTTATTTATCTTGATTGATCAAATCAATCACTTACTTTACTTACTTATTTATTCATATCTCTATTCAATTATCTTGTTTTCCATATACAAACATTGTTTTCATTTTATTACCTGACTTGTACTGGTACATATATATGTATGTGCTGACCTACCTTTGCCAATGGAAGGTTTTTTTTCGTATTTTCCTTCTAGATTTAATTTATAAATAAATAAAATCTATGCTCTAAACTCTAATAGAATATTAACGATGTAAGATACCATTTATGCTAGTATCGATTCTCTTGTTAGATATTTGTGATGGCAAAATATTGTAATGAATTACGTGCGAATAAATATGTCTAAATGTCTAAATGTCTAATGTCTTTCACCTTCTTCCTGGGCTAAGTGCGTCATTACATTAAATTTACAGTAGTATCTAACAGTTTGCACTGTCATACATACCTGCTTATTTAATTTAAAATTTGGTAATTAAACATTACGGAACAAGTGGGTTTTTACGTGATAGGGATGTTACCCCTAAGCACAACCCCCAACCTGGAGGGCCAGGTTCCTCTTTCCCCAGGAACAAGGGTTGGGTCGCTGCACACATTGGTTCACTACCTGGCGGGTGCCAGGGTAGCTATCCAGGGGGGCCACGCCGAGGCTGTGTGTCAACTTGGATTGAACAGGGACAGAGATCGAAGAGATCGAAACGACAACAAGCCTCGGATACGGACGGATACAAAGCTGACGACCCCTGCAAACGACTAACGGACTTGAGAGTCTGCACCTGGAATGTGAGGTCCCTTAACAGACCGGGTGCAGGCGATCAATTGGAGCAAACCCTCAACTGCTATAAAGCAGATATAACCGCACTCCAAGAAGTGCGATGGGATGGACCAGGCAAAAAACGGATGAAAAACTGCGACATCTACTACGGGAACTGCTACAAGGAGAACAAACAGCGCCTATTCGGGTGCGGATTCGTTATTAGAGGAAGACTCCGACAAAAAGTCTTAAGCTTCCGAGATGTAAGCGAACGCCTCATAACAATCCGCATCAAAGCTAAATTTAGAAACATTAGCTTAATATGCGCTCACGCCCCAACGGAAGAAAAGGACGATCGACTCAAAGAAGAATTCTACGATCTCCTAGACAGAACATATGCCCAATGTCCCAGCTACGACACAAAAATAGTCCTAGAAGATTTTAATGCAAAACTGGGCAAGGAGGACATATTTGAGTCGATCATAGGAAAGCATAGCCTCCATAACACCACATCCGACAACGGATTAAGGCTAATCGATTTCCTAGCGGGGCGTAACCTCCTTGTAGCAAGCACGCGATTCCCCCATCTCAACATCCACAAGGGTACCTGGCGGTCTTGTGATCAATCGACCACCAACCAGATTGATCATATTGCGATCGACGCCAGACACTCCTCCTGTATTCTCGACGTACGAACCTTCCGAGGGGCCAACATCGACTCGGACCACTACCTTGTTGTAGCCAAGGTACGAATGAGGATATCAAGAATGCTTAGGAGTCGAGTAGGACAACGTAAGTTTGACGTTGGAAAGCTACAATCGCAAGAGACTGCCAGAATCTTTGCCGGCCGTGTCTCCTCCAAGCTCTCTCAAAATCCGCCCACAGCAGCACAAACAATAGAGCAGGAATGGGCTCATTGCCAGAGCGCCGTCAGAGATGCTGCCTCAGAGGCGCTGGGTTTCAAACAGCCACCACCTAGAAACCCCTGGTTCGATGAACAATGCGAACAAGCCCATGCAGCAAAACAAGAGGCATATAAGGTCGTGCTGCAACGACGGACGAGAGCTGCTCGCGAAATCTATGAGCAGAAGAGAAGAGAGGAACACACGCTTTTCAGAAGAAAGAAGAGAGAGCACGGAAAGCGTGAGATCGAGGAGATGGAGAGATGCTTCCGCAGGAATGACGCCCGTAAATTTTACAACAAGGTAAAACGAACATGCCATGGCTACAAAGCCAGAGTGGCGGCCTGCAGGGATGAAAATGGAGAACTGGTAGTAGAGTCGCAGTCGATGCTGAGGATTTGGAAAGACCACTTCTGCAGACTGTATAACGGCGATGATAGACAAGATACCGCTGTCAGGCAGAACGAGCCATTCGCAATGGACCACGAAGTAACAGAATTCGGTCCACCCGACCTAGACGAAGTCAAAATAGCGATATCAAGACTTAAGTCTAATAAAGCCGCTGGCGCAGACGGCCTGTCTGCTGAGCTTTTTAAGGCGGCTGGAGATGAGCTGGTAAGGTGCATGCACCATCTCATCTGCAAGGTATGGTCGGAGGAAAGCATGCCCGACGAATGGAATCTCAGCATCGTTTGCCCGGTCCATAAGAAAGGAGACCCCTATAACTGCGCCAACTATAGGGGAATAAGCCTCCTTAACATCGCATATAAGATCTTCTCTGCCGTATTGTGTGAACGCCTGAAACCGTTTGTGGATAACCTGATCGGCTCTTATCAGTGTGGTTTCAGGCCAGGTAAATCCACAATAGACCAAATATTTACGCTACGGCAGATCTTGGAGAAGACCCAGGAATACCAAATCGACACTCACCACCTCTTCGTCGATTTCAAGGCCGCGTATGACAGCGTATATAGAGACGAGCTGTACAAAGCCATGTCTAGTTTTAACATCCCTGTCAAACTCGTCCGACTGTGCAGGATGACAATGGAGAATTCTCGTTGCTCCATTAAGGTCGGTAATGAGCATACCGAGACCTTTGATGTTAAAAAAGGATTTAGGCAGGGCGACGCGCTGTCGTGCAACTTTTTCAACATCGTGCTTGAAAAGATTGTGCAAGAGTCACTGGCCAACACAAGAGGTACGATCTATTTCAAGTCTACGCAATTGCTTGCGTACGCCGACGATATTGACGTAATTGGACGAAAACAGCAAGACGTCAATGAGGCTTTTGTGAGCATTGAGGTAGAAGCGGCTAAGATGGGTCTCAAGGTTAATGAGGGTAAAACCAAATATCTGCTCTCATCTAAAAGAGACGGACAACACCGACGTATTGGCCAGAACGTCACCATGGGCGGATATAACTTTGAAGTGGTCAAGGAATTCGTCTACCTTGGCTCACTGATTACCAGCGACAACAACACCAGCGCTGAGATAAAACGCAGAATCACTCTTGCCAACCGCTGTTTCTTTGGGCTCAAGAGGCAATTGAGAAGTAGAGCCCTCTCTCGGAAAACCAAGGTGACACTATATAAGACCTTGATCATCCCAGTCCTCCTTTACGGCGCAGAGGCTTGGACCTTAACAAAAGCGGATGAAGATGCCCTTGGTCGTTTCGAGAGGAAAATTCTGCGCACTATCTACGATCCCGTTTGTTCAAACGGTGTATGGAGGAGAAGATATAACGAAGAACTGTACGGGTTGTACAGCGACATCGGCCTGGTACGACGTCTACGGATACAGCGTCTAAGGTGGCTAGGCCATGTAGAGCGCATGGAAGATACAGCTCCGACCCGAAAAGTCTTCGAATCCACTCCGGAAGGAAGGCGCGGCAGAGGACGGCCGCCTCAGCGGTGGTGCACGCAGGTGGAAAGGGACCTCAACCAACTGGGCGTGCGGCACTGGAAACAGCTGGCCAAAGACCGTGCCGGCTGGAGACGCTTGTTGGTTGAGGCCCAGGTTCACCACGGACTGTAGCACCACCTAACATAACAATTAAACATTACCCTAAATAGGTACCTACCTACCTACCAAAACACTTAGTTTTGTATTATACGGAACCCTCGGTGGGCGAGTCCGACTCGCACTTGTCTGGTCTTTTTCTTAGTTTTATGGCTTCATGTATCCCTATGAAAAATGTCATCTAAATTGTTTGTAAATATTTTCCGGTTGATTGTGATGTAAACGTGGCTTTGAACTAAATATAAAAACACACGCAACCGATGGTAACATGCACTTTAGCTGCGTGTCCCTGTTATTGATTCAATGGTCTTCCGAATTGAAATAGCGTCATTGCCTGAATAAGTCGATTAGTAAGTCATTAAAAGCGCGTGTCCACATTACAGACTAGAATTTTATTTACCCCACATAAGGGGTGAGAAAAAGGGTTATAACGTTCTAAGTAAATTCCGTTAGAGACGTAGACGTGTCCAGTTTCGATTAATACTATAACCCTTATACACTAACTTGGAGCTGGTTTAAGGATTGGACAGCTGTGAGGGCAGCTTGGCTTGAACTGCAAAGTCATATGTTTTTACCCTTCCACCTATGCTTCACAATATAGTGAATGGGCATTTGGATTGCGTATGTCTTTGACTGAAAGAACGTGCAGTCGGACGTTTCCGGATTCAAAAGAAACCCTAGCGCCGGTGCCCAGACTTGGAGCCATCTGTGAAAATGCGAAGACAATCCTTTCCAGGTTGAGTATATAGCCAGAGCCAATCCTGATGCCGTGGAAATTCCGCTGTGAAGTTATGGCGCAACAGGTGTCGCTACGTCAGAGGGCATATCCATCAGAGACGGGTCGTAGAATATTTCACCCGAGTTGTACCAAGAACCATTTTTCTTGCGACAAGATACGGCATTCAGTGCACACCCTCTGATAAATATGGCAAGGGGTGGAAAGTTCATCATAGCATCTAGTGCTGCGCCCGGCGTACTGAGGAAAGCCCCCCGTACAGCTGAAATAAACCGTTCTCTGGAGTTTTCTGGATGAGGCTACGACGTATTTACGTGTTAGCCTGCTCCAGCAGACAACCGATGCATGTAAGATTATCGGTCTTACCATCGCCGTGTAGATCCTGGAGATCTTTGCGTACCATAAACCATATGTTTTGCCAAAATCACTCTTTCTTGTTTTTTGCCTATCAATCTGTCGATTTATGCGAACGAGAATTTACTGAATTGACCAAATTGGACGAATCGAGCATTTCGCCTTGTTGCAGCAACTCAAAATCTCGCCAAACACTCAGCATCATCTCGCTTGCCGTCTATTTAAACTATCGATTTGTAGTGCTTCCGCTAATTCCTGACAGCTTGCTTGCTGCTCCTACTTCACCAGCCACAAAATTTCATCGACATTTTCAGTAACTGGCCGACCGGAACAAAGCGCATAATTGCTTTTTTTTTTTTGTTAAATACCTTATTTTTCCTAAATCTACCCTAGCCTACCCTACCCTACCCTAAGTAAGTCCGCCATTGGTCTTCGGCGGGCTTTTGCGGGCTTTGGCTGATTATATTTCACTGTCGCAGCTACCAAAAGTGTTGACGCTATCGGACACCGTCTTCACGGTATCGAAAACGTTCTATTGTACCTGGAGGAACAAAGCCATTCAGCCGCACTTCCTCGTGATACATATTGTCGGTGTAGTAAGACCCAGAAATCAAGTTATTGACCGAGGTCATTGCTCTTGTAGCGTGACCTCGAGTCAGATTTATCCGACAGTTATCTTTCTGTAAAAATCCTGCCCTATTTGCTGTGTAATCCAAGACAAGCCCAAAGTAAATCATCCATTTGGCTGCAATGGAACAGCTGTCTTGTCAGAGCGAAAGCGCCCCGTGCTCTTTCTAGAGCAACCAGATCCTGAGGTACCCGACTACCTTTTTATTTGGCTAGTGGATGCCCATCCGGTCCAATGAATGCGAACTTTGGTCAGCATTTTCTAGTATCCCTAGAGGCCCTTGACAAAGGCGTTCTGAATAATATAGTCTCTGATTTCTGAAAGTTGATTTTCAACTACTAGTCATCATAGAAACTTCCTTGAGAAACGTGATGAACAAGGCAAGACAAGCTATCTTTTTTTCGAGAGAATTAGTTCCGCTAGGAGCTCGAGACAGTGCAAATAAGTACAGTTCGCATTAAAAACAAAATTGTTGTTTCAGTATCTCACCAATATACTGCACACAGCTCTGCACGTTCGAAAAGACAATTTATTTCCCTTGATACCAAATTTCTTATTGGTGGTGACTTTGGCGCTAAACACATGTTTTGGGATTCCGGATGCATTTCAAAGAGAGGCGGTTGCAACTTTTATTCCACTGGAAAACCGACGTATTGGCCTACGGATTTCGCAAAAATACCTGATCTTATCGATTCCTTTATTGCTAAGGGGATAGCTACACCAAAGTCGAACAAAGCTTTGACCTTTCCTTAGACCACAGATTACTCATATATTAACGATGAGTAATACTCTCATTAAAAACCCTGACCCAGCTAGGCTTACTAACTAAAGAACAAACTGAGGAGCTTTTAAGAATGAGGTGGAAGAAGGTATTCAACTCAGAGTACTGCTAAGAACACCTTATGAACTAGAAGTCGAAGTCGGCCGATCAAAGATCTTAAAAACCAGACTCTAGAGAAGAGAATCAAACTACTCTCCATGGAAAGCTGTCGAAGGTCTCAACAAGCCCCAAATTCAAGCACCACCAACGAGGAAAAAATGAATGGGCGAAGGAAGATAAAGAAAAGGCGGAAGTTTTCGCTGAATATCTTGAGGAAACTTTTACGCCGTCCTTAAGTAAACCGATTACAGAATTTGTTTATCGGACGGAAAATACAGCGGAATAAACAATAACACGATCCACGTTCGTTGAACTAAAGGCTACTGTTGAATCGCTTAAAGCAGACAAGGATCCTGGCTATGATCTAATTACAGGAGAAGTTCTCAAGACTCTACCTAGAAATGACTTACTAAAACTCCCATTTCTTTGTTAATGCCGCAATTACTACTTACTTACTTACTTACTCAGCGGGCGCTACAGTTCGGGGTTAACCTGGGCTTCAACCAACATGCCTCGCCACCTAGCACGATCTTTCGCTAGTCTTTTCCAGTGCCGCATGCCCAGTTGGATGAGGTCCCTTTCCAATTGTGCGCACCACCTTAGATGCGGTCGTCCTTTATTTCTTCGTCCCGCGGGGTTTGATTCAAAGACTCTACGGGCTGGAGCTGTGGTGTCCATTCACTCTACATGGCCTAGCCATCTTAGGCGTTGGATCCGTAGACGCCTGACTAGACTCATGTCGCTGTGCAACCCGTACAGTTCGTTATTGAATCTTCTTCTCCAACCCCCCTCTGTGTTTATAGGACCGAAAATCGCACGCAGAATCATTCTCTTGAAACGACCAGGGATTTTCTCATCCGCTTTAGATAAAGTCCATGTTTCTGCGCCGTATAACAGGACCGAAACTGATGTCGTTGTTCCAGGTCACTGCGGAGCCGAGGCAACTGAAGTCCTTAACTACCTCAAACTTATATCTGCCAATATGCACTTTCTGTCCAAGACGTCGGTGGTAAGTGTCCTGTTTCGATGACAGTAGATATTTAGTCTTGCCCTCATTAACTGCCAAAACAATTTTTGCCGCCTCCATACCAATACTTGCAAACGCCTCATTGACATCTCGCTGTGATCTACCTATTATGTCAATGCCATCGGCGTACGCAAGGAATTGCGAGGATTTGAAATAGATTGTGCCTCTTGTATTGGCCTGTGATTTTTGCACAATCATTTCTAATATGATGTTAAGAAAATCACACGACAGCGCCCTGTCTAAATCCTTTCTTGACTTCGAAACTATCGGTCAGTTCTGCACCGATTCGAATGGAGCAGCGAGCGTTCTCCAGAGTCATCATGCAAGATCTGACGAGCTTAGCAGGAATGTCAAAACTAAAAACATGGCGTTATATAACTCATCTCTAATTACGCCGTCGTATGCGGCCTTGAAGTCGACGAATATATGGTGGGTGTCGACTTGAAATTCATTGGCTTTCCTTTCCAGAATCTGCCGTAGTGTGAAGATTTGGTCGATAGTGGACTTCCCTGGCCTGAAGCCACACTGTTAAGGCCGACATAACATTGTATAGCTCGTTTCTAATTACGCTGTCATATGTGGCTTTGAAGTCGACAAATAGGTGGTGAGTGTCGACTTGAAATTCATTGGTTTCATTGGTCGATGGTGGACTTTCCTGGCCTGAATCTGCACTGATAAAGACCTATCAGCTTATTTACAAAAGGCTTCAAGCGTTCACACAAAACGGCAACGAAGGTTTTGTAGGCCATGTTAAGATGACTTATTCCTCTGTAGTTGGCGCAGTCAGAGGGGTCTCCATTCTTGTGGATTGGGCATACGATGCTGAGACTCTATTGCTGGGGCATGCTTTCCTCTAACCATATCTTACGGATGAGCTGGTGCATGCTCCCAACCAGGTCATCCCCAGCTGCCTTGAAGAGCTCAGCAGACGTTCATCTGCGTCAGCAGCTTTATTCGACTGGAGTTTCGATATGGCGATCTTAACTTCGTCAAGGTCAGGGTTACGGAATTTTCTGGGGTCTTTGTCGTTAAGAAATGGATCATTCTGCCTGACAGCGGCATATTGACTAGCATCGACGTTATACAGCCTGTAGAAGTGTTTTTTCTATATTCTCAGCATAGACTGCGATTCCACTAATAGGTGTGTGTTCTTATCCCTGCAGGTTTCCGTTCTGACTTTATAACCTTAGCATGTTCGCTTTGTATGTATGTATGTTGGCGTTACAGTCCATGAAGAACCTGAGCCGAGCTTCTCTCAATCACCCATGTTGTGTGTGATTTCATTTTCACATAGGTGAAAGGGACCTACAGTTTATTGCCGGTTCCGAACGGCGAATTTCGAGAAGCTTTTCATGACAATTTTACTACAGGGAGTTTTGTCAGAACCCCGCTGAGGAGAAACACCGTGAAAAACACGTTCGATGACATGGCTGTGTCGGGATTCGATCCCGTGTCATCGGCGTCAGAGGCCAACACACTACCCACTGCGCCATGGTGCTCTCGTACTCAGCATGTTCGCTTTATCACAGTTAATTAACTGCCTTTCAACCGTTTAGACGTGCTTTTCGTTGCTCTGACATACGCCTTCCAATCCGCCGTCTAGTACGCCCCTCGACCTAATTTCAAATAAAACAAATAAATACATAAACATAGCAACGCGCCAGTTCTCCCCATCGACCTAATTTCGATCGAACCAAATAAACACAAAAACTAAACAAAAAAAAAAAAAAAAATGTCACAGAGATAGGAAGATATATGAGAACATTTATTGCCCTGTAAGGGTATTTGCGGCAACTCATTTCACCCGTTATGCACCGGGCTTAGTAAACGTGCCAGTGTTTACCTCAAAGACTACAGCAGCAATTTTGTGTTTTACTGCAATGAGTGCAAAAACATTTCCCTTTCACACTAATGCTCGCGATTAAATGTGTCAGTGATTCGACAATAAATTACATCTTAAAAAAACTCTTGCCCTTTGCTCTTTCACACCAAAACTGGAGTTTTAAAACCAACCTCTTTCCAAATTTTACACATCCATCGATATCTCATCTATTTAGCGAAATTCACCCAAGTCTCACTTAAATCGAATCCAGCATCTATTAACACCCCTCCTTCCCAATCACCTGTCCCGAATCCGTTTCCAAATTTTGACCTCACGACAGGAGCCAAGTATCCTAACCTCCGTAGCTCTCATATCCTTAACCCCTCCCAACCATCCCCCTCTAATATCACCACACAATCCCACCCCTTCGCCGGACTCATCATCTCTCCTCGCAGCAGCAATTCCTGCCCCACTCACCCATTCCTCTGTCGCAACTCAATCTTTTTGGCTTACCTTCATGATAAATCCGACTCGGTTTGCTATGAAGGTAATACAAACACAAGCGTCATGGTTTCCATTAAACAGGAAGGTCTCCGTACGGACTTCGCTAGCCTCAAGAAACTCTTCATCAAATACAACAAATTCCTCAATATTCCGCCCCAAAAAGTGTCAAATGATCTTGATACCTACCGCCAATACATTCATTCTACACGAATATCCCACCTTCAACGTAGCAGAGTTGATCACGATAAGTTGTTTCGTCTCTAAATCTCTCCCCCTTCCGGCTATACCATCACTCCGTCAAAATCTTCCTCATACCTTCTATTATCAGAACGTAAGAGGTCTCCGCTCAAAAACCCAAACTGTCTTCCAACAATCACATGCTCTACCCTTTGAAATCTTTGCTCTGACCGAAACGAACCTGATCACCGGCATAAATAACTCCGAACTGTTCCCATCAAATTTCAATGTTTATCGAGATGACGAACTCGGCCGACCCATTGAGGGTTGCCCCTGTCGAGGTGTACTTCTAGGCGTCCTTAATTCAATTGACTCCTCCCTTATTGCAGTATCATCCTCCCCACATCTCGACTTTATTACAATCAAGATTGTGCTACCCCAGAAGACACTTTACATCACTTGTTTCTACATCTTGCCCTCACAACCCATAGAATCTTATCAACTCGCCATCAACACAATTGACCAAATAATTAATTTAAAAGACCCTCAGGATGAAATCCTTCTCTTCGGCGATTTCAACCTTCCTCATCTTAAATGGTCTCAATCAGACGAAGAATCGTTTTATATTGCCACCAACCCCACTACTGCCAAAGAATGTCTCTTCTTGGATCGCCTTGCAGATTCAAACCTTAGCCAATTTAGTGGCATCTCAAACTACATGGGTAGACAACTAGACCTCATATTCACAACCGATCCTTTCAATTCTTCTGTCTCTCTTTGTCCACTTTCCCTTTCTACCATCGATAACTTCCATTCCCCCCTCCTTCCTTCCATCTTTCATAATCCTCCTACAGTTCTGCCTTTTCACGATTTCCACAAAGCGAAATTTCATCAAACTAACGAATACCTTAAAAAAGCGCTTTTTAATTTCGATAATCTAACTTTAAATGATGCTATATCCATATTCTACAGTGAAATATTTAAGTCTATCTCTCATTTCGTCCCATTTTCCTAACGCATAACTTTGTCCTCCTCCCCACCATGGTATAATCGCAGGCTCCGTTCCCTAAGAAGCAAAAGAAATAAACAGTGGTCAATATTCCTTCGTACTCAATCCCCTAAAGACTTCTCTAACTACATGGGTAGCTATCTTCACCTTACCGCCCTTCACAACTCTCTCTATCAACCCCACCTCTTTCTCCTTCAATGATCAAACCTCAAATGACCCGAAGATTATCGCCAATTTTTTTGCCACCTATTTCCTTTGCTCCGGATCCCGCTTACTTCGATTATTTACCGAATTTCTCCCTTGGACCTTTTCTTCCTCGTACAGTCGACCCCTATGTCATCGAAAACAAATTAAACCAACTTAAAGATGAATTCACTCCTGGACCTGACGGTCTCCCTGCAATATTCCTAAAAAAATGCTCATCAACCCTCTCTTTCCCTCTCTCGAAAATATTCACTTTATCCCTATGTTTGGGCGAATTCTCCCAGTTATGGAAAACCTCACATATAACCCCTATACACAAAAAAGGGCCAAAGAACGATATCAACAATTATCGTCCCATTGCCAAACTGTCACATATACCCAAACTCTTCGAGAGCATTTTGTACGAAATCTTAAGTTTTCGCTGCAAGTCTTTAATCCCCCCTAGACAACACGGTTTCCTCAAATGCAGATCTACAACCACAAATCTTGTTAATTTATGTCCTTTACCCTCTCGGCCTTAGAGGATGGCAATGAATTCGACGTTATTTCTACCGATTTCAGTAAAGCTTTTGATAAAATTTCCCACAGACTAATACTCTTCAAACTGTCTTCCCTTGGTTTCGATCCCATTTCCGTGAAGTGGATATCTTCTTACTTGAACAATCGCTATTATAGTGTTCGCTTCAGATCTGCCTTTTCTAAACCTTTTCCAGCTTCCTCCGGTGTCCCCCAAGGTAGCCACTTAGGTCCACTTCTTTTCGTTCTTACCATTAACGATATTGAAATGGTGATCAAACATTCCCATATCTCACTATATGCCGATGATACCAAGTTCTTCAGGAGTATTTCCTCCAGTCAGGACCCTTCCCTACTCCAATTAGATCTCAACAGTTTTTCCACCTGGTGTTCCAAAAACTGCTTGGAACTCAACATTCCCAAATGCTAATCCATTACTTTTTCACGTAAACGAATCAAAACCCATCCCCGTCTCTACTTTCTTAATAATCAGCCCATAGACACCGTCCAGGCTATCCGGGATCATGGCATATTATGCGACCAGGAGTTAAATTTTCGGACACATATCGACGAGATAATCCTTAAAGCTAATTCAGCACTCGGCTTCGTAAAGCGATGGTCTAAAGAATTCTCAAACCCCTACGTTACCCGATCTCTCTACACAACCTTTGTCCGGCCCCTTCTTGAATACGCCTCTCAAGTATGGTCTCCTTACCAACAAACCCATATTTCTAGAACCGAGAGCATCCAACGCCGATACCTACGTTTTGCACTTCGAGGTCTCCCCTGGAATAATCCTTTGCTCCTACCACGCTATCAAGACCGTCTTAAATTAATCAACATGAACACGTTGGAGGAAAGAAGAACTGTATCTGACATTCTCTTCATCCATCGACTCCTTTCAGGTACCATTGATTGCGCGACCCTCTATGACTCTGTCTCTATGAACACTAACCCTCGCAATGTTCTTAATCCCCGTCTCTTCTATATAGCCACCCCCCGCACCGCCTATGGCTCCAATGAACCCATTTCTCGTATGCTGGGAAGTATCGACTCAAATCCTTACTTCGACTTCAACCTCAGCACTCCATGCTTAAAAAATCGTCTTCTTAATCACGCCCCCCTCCCCCACCATCCTTAGCTTCTAAGTTAGATTAAGTCAGTTTAAGTTGGCTTGAACTAAGCCCAATAAATGGGGGTGTTTGCCCCCATGAAAATTATCAGTTGGTAAAACTTTCAAACGCCACGTCTCCAGTAATACCTCTCCAAATCTCTTTCTTTCTCTCTCTCTTCTGAGAAGCTTATGCTCCGCTCACTTTTTGCCTTAGTCCACCTCGAACAACAAATCCGCACCCGAATAAATGTCGTAGTAAATGTCGCAATTTTTCATCGGTTTTTTACCCGGTCCATTCCATCGCATGTCCTGGATGACGGTTATGTCCGCTTCATAGCGGTCTAGAGCATCTGCAAGTTGTTCGGCGATACGTGGCCTGTTTAGGGACCTAACATTCCACCTACAGAGCCGAAGATCATTGTCCTTTTTCCCTTTTTTGCAAGGGTCGTCAACATTAATCCGGTCCGTTTCATCCGAGGCTTGTGGTTGCTTCGGAATTGGTGCTTTTTTGCGACTACAGCTTACTAGGCCGTAGCCCAACCGCCTAATCCCGTTTTCTGGCGCAGGAGCCCCGCCATTTGCCCTTCCCCGTCTGAAATTTCCATAGGAAATCTTCAGATGGCACCACGAGGAGGTGGGGATGGGACTTACTAACAGTGCCGCAAGATGTTCTTCTGCGGTGGCTCTTTTCGCTTTTTAGCAGGCCAGCAAGCCTCGACGGAGGCTTTTGTTAGTCCTTTACCATCAACCTGGGTATTTTTCGGATATTTCAATAATTTTCAAATTAATATGACCATATTAATGTGGCCACATAAAAATAGTTAATTAACTGTTATTGCTTAATCATTGTCAGCTTATCTTAGAGCGTCCGTTTAGTCAAAACCGTTAAAACCAAAAATAATGAATAGCCTTAGCAATTCAGCCATACCTGCTAAAAAGCGTTTAAGTCTCTATTGTACATACATATTCCAAACCCAACTAATTTCCTCCTTCTTTTCCTGCTTCCATCTTTCCTTTAATCTTTTCTGTTACTCTTTGCCATAATAAGTACCCTATTTGTGTTGCAACTCCCCTTATGTGCCACGTTATTTCTTGACAGCGGTACATTAAAAGTTTGCACGCGATTATCCGTCTAAGTGTGGTTAAATGCTTTCGACTGTAGGATACAGTGTTTACGAGACAGGAAAGCGGGAACTTTAAGTGCTTAACAACTTTTCTTTCGTTTTTTGTTCTTTGAGTTTCAGTTCTGGTGGCTGAAAAACATTTCATTGCACTATAGTGTGCGTTGAAAAGTAGCTGTGCTGTTGTCCTTTTTTCTTGGACACACTCGGGAAAGTGTTTTCAATCGAATATCCCCGAGAGTCCACATAGATTCTGCTTAAAATAGCTTAAATGCAAATTTAGCACGCAGAACTCGGTTTCATTATCCATAATTGCGAAATGTGACAAAACGCATATTCAATCGAATTGAATGAAGCGTTTGGTCAACGTGGATCTGCATACTAAAATATACCTAAGCTCAAGCACCTGGTTGTCGCGTAATCCCCAGATAAAACGTCATTGAATTCCCACGGTCCTTTTTGACCATGAAAGGATTTAATTTTTTCGTCACCAATTCCCACATAGCTACATGAGGAATTTAGTTGAATATTATTTGTGTCGGTCGCGTTCGTTCACATTGGCGGATCGCACGTTGCTTTGGTCCTTTACAGGTTTAACAATGCAATGGGAATGGTGCACTATATGAACATGGAAATGCAATTGTGTGGCGAGGCATTGATGAAGTACTTTTATGTATACGCCGAAATGCACATAAGACATATTTAGTGATGCTGCTAATCAGAGCTGTTAAAATGGGTAGCACTTGGTCGAGGAGATGGAGAGGTGTTATGGCAGGAATGAAGTCCGAAAGTTTTACCAAAAGATAAAATAGCTATCCAGTGGATGCAAACTCCGGAACAAAGCCTGCCGGGATGTGAATGGACAACTTGTAGTAGAGTCGCAATCGATGCGGAGTATCTGGAAAAATCATTATTGCAAACTGTCAAACGGCGATGACGGTCTTAATACCGCTATATCAGGCACTCACGCACAGTACACTCACTTTGAACGACGATGGACAAGAATTCCCTCCTACCGAGCTAGACAAGGTCAAGATAGCAATATAGAGACTGAAGTCGAACAAAGCTGCTAGATCGGACAGACTGTCCGCAGAATTGTTTTAAGCAACTGGAGACGATCTGGTTGGGCGCATGCACTAGTTCATCTGTAAAATATTGTAAATTGTAATTGTAAATTATTTATTTTTCATTCATAACATTACATAGATCGATACAAGTATACAAATATAATATATTACAAATTCAAGAGAAATATTAATGACATTTGGTATTTATAACAATGATATGATGGTATATATTCAAAATATGGGTGGAGTGACCCTTTTAAAAAGAAAGTGTTTTAATTACTACGACAGCAAGAGAAAACTATAAATCTTCAATACAAAATATCAGAGTAAGGTTTAAGACATGGTGTTCAAAATGTACTCCAGGTTATTATATTTAAACCCAAGAAGCCAGCATTTCAAAAGCTTAACAAATGTGCCAGGTGAATCCACTATTTTTATGTTGATAGGCAGTTTATTAAATAAGCGACACGAAACTACAGAGTAAAAATTACGAAATGCAGTTGTACGATAAATGGGTATGGATACTTGATATAGTAAATTGCTTCGCAAGCGGTGACTATCAAATCGAAGGAAAGCATGCTCGACGAGTAGAATCTCAGTATCGTTAGTCCGATCCACATGAAAGGAAAAAGTTGAAAAATGGTTTTAGGCAAAACGACACGCTGTCAAGAACTTTTTGACAACATTTTACTTGAGAAGAATATTCGAAGCTCACAAGTTAGCATGAGAGGCATGATCTTTCAAAAGTCCGTTCACCCTTATGCGGATGACATTGACGTGATTGGTCGAACACAGGGAATACTCAAACGGAGGCGGCTAAAATAGGTCTGGCAATAAACGAGGACAAAACAAAGTATACGCTGTCATCAAGGAAGGGCATTCAACATCGACGTCTCGGACAGGGCGTCACAATGGACAGCAAAAACTTTGAGGTAGTGACGGACTTTGTCTACCTCGGCTACGCAATAAATAGGGACAATAATATCAGTACTGTGATCAAACGCAGAATTAGTCTTGCCATCCCCTGTTTCTTTGGACTCAAGAGGCATAGGAGTAATAGAGCTATCTCTTGAAAGAACAAGTTAGCTTTATATAATACTTCAATCATCCCTGTCGTACTCTATGGCGCAGAAGCATGGACGCTATTAAAAGCGGACGAGGAAGCTATGGGCCTTTTTTTAGAGTTCCGTGCGTCCGAAAAAAAAAAGGAACCCTTATAGGATCACTCGTGTTTCCGTCTGTCCATCGCTCACAGTCAATTATCTCCGAATTTGCTGGACCGATTAAGTTGAAATTTGGTACACATATCAATTTCTGTGACCCAAAGGCAGAAGTGTGACGTGATGAAATCTGTAAGCGGGAGGTCAATTTTGGGGGGAAGGTGGAAAATTGAAAAAAAATTAAAAAAAAAAAATTTTAAAACTGCATCATGTGATATATCAAATGGAAGGTCTTATTGATACGATCCTAAATGTAATTTTAGAATAAATAGTTTCCAAGTTATTCAAGAAAATAGACGAAAATGTACCACAAGAAAACACAACTTCTTTCAATAGGCGCCTTAGGTAGACTTAATCGAAAATGTTTGTCAATTTGGTAAATAACGTATTGTTAGCTAATTGGTTTTTTATTTATAATCAAGATAATTTTCAAATGGCTGCTTAAAGAGACCTTTCGCCAGTCAGATATTAACTGAATAACTATCTTTACGTAATCTGTATTAATCTCCACTCTGATACTTACGTATCAGGCGAGCATTCCATGGAGAATCTGAGCTTGAGCCATAGCTGCCTTCCATCCTTGACAGCTGCCTTCACTCCAGGCACGCTGCTTCCAGTTATCAAGACCAATACGTCTTACATCCGCGATTACTTGGTCTTTATACCGGAGGTTCGGTCTCCCTCTTCTTCTCCAACCAGGAGGTTCGAGAGTCGAAGACCATCTCATTCATATGCTCGATGTGGCCGAGCCAATGTAGTCGACGGATCTTTGCCTTCCGGACTACATCCACATCTTTGTACAGCTTATAGAGTTCGTGGTTGTGTCTTCTTCTCCATTCACCTTCCTCACAGGCAGGACCAAATATCGGGCGCAGAATTTTTCTGTCGAAAGAACCCAAGATCAGCTCCGCTGTCCTGCTTATCGTCCAGCTTTCGGCTCCGTACAGCAAGACTGGCAGTATGAGCGTTTTGTAAAGCCTGACTTTGGTCTTTGGAGTGAGGAGTTTTGACTCCAGTTGCTTGGACAAGCCGAAGTAGCAGCGGTTGCCAAGGGCGATTCTATGCCATTTGTGAATTAACGTTCGTCCCGAGGTAGACAAACTCCTTAACTACTTAGAAATTGTAGCTGTCAACTGTCATATTTTGTCCCAAGTGGTGAGCGACGGATTGGTTTTTGCTTGACAGCATGTACTTCGTTTTTTCCCCAATGACATTAAGACCAACTCGTTTCGCCTGTTCCTCAATCGGCGTGAATGCTTCCACAATGCCACGGCGAGAACACGCGATGATGTCGATATCATCCGCGTATCCTAACAGCTGAACAGACTTGTGGAAGATAGTGCCTTCCCTGTTGACGCCTGCCCGTCGCACTATCTGTTCCAGCACCAAGTTGAAGATGTCACATAACAGCGCATCTCCTTGCCGAAATCCGGTGCATGTTTCAAACGGTTCCGAAGTCCTAGAACCGAATTGCACGGTGCATCGCGTATTTTTTAGGGTGGCGCGACACAACCGGATCAGTTTTTCCGGGATCCTGAATTCGATCATCGCACCAAACGGTCCATCATGATGAATGCGAATTCACACAGCCTTTTGTGGATGGTATTCCAGTCGTCAAGCATGCTTTCATCTTCCCAAATTCTGCAGATGATCTGGTGCATGCTCCCTACCAGAACCTCCCGGGGGGGGGTGACCGTGGTTCAGTGGTTAACATCATCAACCGCCAAGCGGAAGGTTTATGGTTCAAATTCGCTTCATAGCCAAGAAAAAGTAATTCCTATACGGACAAAAAGTATGCAACGCAGTTGTGAATGGAAAGTGACCAGACGTACTGCTGCAGGCATAACACTGACAGTATATGGTCAACTGAAATTCATCCTCTGCGTATGCAATACTAAAGTGCTCGAACGAATTACTACGGACTATAACCAACGCGGAATTCGGTCGCCTCTCGTCCTATATAGGTCTAGGACAACCACCCCTGAGAGTAGTGAACGAACATCAACGGCCCCAGCCACTGCACTCCGTTCAGGTTGTGTGTGTCAACACATCATAAGAGAATGTAAAAACTCTTGAACCTGTGCGAGTCTCTAAAAAAAAAAAAAAAAATCGCCGCCAGCCCTAAAGAGCCCTAAATAGCTGTGTCGACTTCTTCGATGCTGGGTGGGAGGACTACTTCAGCGGCTGGAGTTGGGATTTCCTCGGTCCCTACCACTCTCTCTTGGTCATGCTCGTTAAGCAGCTGCTGGAAATGCTGATTAAACATCTACTATTCCCTGCGGGTCGGTGACAAGATTACCCTCGCAGTTTCGAAGGGCCTGGGTGCTCTTTTTGAAGCCCCCTGCAAGGCCTTTGGCTTTCTTGTAAAAGGCTCGTGTTTTATGTTTATCCCTAGACTCCTCGATTTCCTTGAGCTGGGAGGCTGCGAAGATTCTTTTCTTTTGTCGCAGTAGTTTTTTCTCCTCCCTTCTTCTGGCTCGGTACTTTTCTTGCGCTGCCCTGGTTTTCCTCTGCAGCGCCTTTTGGTACGCCTCGTCGGTTGCTGCCTTTTTCTGCTCACACTCGCCATCATACCACGGGTTTCTTGTCGGGGATGGTAGGTATCCTAAGGTGGTTTCGGCTACTTCCTGAATGGCTGAGCGGCAATGCAGCCACATATTATTGGCATTTGTGTTCGACGTAGGCATACCGTAGTCTTTCGTTCAGCTGCTCCCTGTTGACTCTGATAACCTCCGGTGTGCTCAGGCGCTCAATGTCGAACTTCCTCCTGGTGGGCTGGTGCAGCTTTCTGACATTGGACAGTCGAGCTCTGAATCTTGCCGCTACGAGGAAGTGGTCAGAGTCGACATTTGCCCTTCTGAATGTTCGCACAACCAGAATGATTGACGAGTGCCATACGTCAATGAGCACATGGTCGACTTGGTTGACGGTTCGACCGTGGATTCGCTTACGAGGGAATCTTGTGCTACTTATCACCGTATTACAAGCTGGTGCAATGTCCGTGGGTCGGAAGCCGTTATCTGTTGTTGTATCGTGGAGGCTATGCTTTCCGATCACTCCGCCAATGGTGTTCTCCTTACCGATGTTGGCGTTGAATTCTCCGAGCACGATTTTAACATCGTACTGCGGACAAGCTCCGTAGGCGTCCTCCTTGATAGGGTCTTCAGCCTCCTCGGTAGGAGCGTGTGCACATATAAGGCTGATGTTGTAAAATCTGCCTCTGATGCGGATCACAGCCAGGCGATCACTTTTAGGTTTAAAGTCGATGACCTTCAACCATAACCGCTTTCCCACGACAAATCCGCATCCCAGTAATTGCAATCTTTTGTGACAGCTGTAATAAATGTCGCAATTTTCTTCCTCATCATACCGTTTCCTATCCAGCGTATTTCCTGGACCGCAGTAATATCCGCCTTGTACTCTGTGAGGATTCTTTCTAGTTTATGAGCAGCTCCGGGATAGGGTTCCGACAATCCAGGAGCATACTCACAAATCGTTTTCCTTTTTCGTGCGTTGTCGTCGTCGAGTATCCGTCCGTGTATCCGAGGCATTTTGCTCATTCATAACTTTATGTTTTTTACGTGGGCGGATTGTTAGCCCGCCGCACAACAGCCATTCTGGTCGGGGTCTTGTCGCTGCATACGTTTGTTCACCTCCCAACGTTTATTGAAGAGGCTGTCCAGAGGGCGCCGCGAGGAGACCATATGTCAACTTGACCCGGGCATTTAAGCAGGGAACGATGCTGGCATCTCGCCAGGTTGAGAGCAATCAACAACTTTTTCTGTATGTCCGAGCCCATGCCCTCCAAATTCCACTCTATACCCTCAAAAAAGTGAACTCGTCCGGATGAATCAGGCATAGATAAAGGCCCCATTATCACCATGCAAAGTTAAAGAGCACCGTGTCGTAATGGGTAGTGTGTCATCCTTTGACGCCGATGACTCGGGATCGAATCCCGACAACAGCCATGTCATCTCAACGGGGTTCTGACAAAGACTCCTGTAGCATAATTGCCAAGCTTCCCGAAATTCGCCGTTCGGAATCGGTTATAAACTGTGGACCCCCTTCACCCTTTGGAAAAAGAAAATCACACACGACATGGGTGATGGAGGGAAGCTAGGCTTAGGTTATTCACGAGCTTTTACGCCACATACATACATATATACACGGAAAGAGCTCAGACGACAAGGAAAATGTGAAAATGGAGGTGAAAAAGCATGTAGTGGTTTTGCCAGAACTTTAGAACTATTGGGAAAATACCATCTAGACCAGCGGATTTGTGTATGTCGATCTTTTTAAGAACCCTTTCATAAAGTTATGAATGAGCAAGATGCCTCGGATACACGGACGGATACTCGACGACGACAACGCACGAAAAAGGAACACGATTTGCCAGTATGCTCCTGGAATGTCAGAACCCTGTACACTCCCGGAGCTGCTCATAAACTAGAAGGAATCCTCACGCAGTACAAGGCGGATATTACTGCGGTCCAGGAAATACGCTGGATAGGAAACGGTATGATTAGGAAGAAAAATTGCGACATTTATTACAGCTGTCACAAAAGGTTGCACTTACTGGGATGCGGATTTGTCGTGGGAAAGCGGTTAAGGTCGAAGGTCATCGACTTTAAACCTATAAGTGATCGCCTGGCTGTGATCCGCATCAGAGGCAGATTTTAGAACATCAGCCTTATATGTGCACACGCCCCTACCGACGAGGCTGAAGACCCTATCAAGGAGGACTTCTATGACCTCCTGGACAACGCCTACGGAGCTTGTCCGGAGTACGATGTAAAAATCGTGCTCGGGGACTTCAACGCCAAAATCGGAAAGGAAAACACCCTTGGCGGAGTGATCGGAAAGCACAGCCTCCACGATACAACAACAGATAACGGCTTCCGACTCGCTGACTTTGCGACAGCTCGTAATGCGGTGATAAGTAGCACAAGATTCCCTCGCAAGCGAATCCACACAGCAACCTGGCGATCTCCGGACGGTCGAACCGCCAACCAAATCGACCATGTGCTCATTGACGCAAGGCACGCGTCAAACATCCTGGATGTGCGAACATTCAGAGGGGCAAATGTCGACTCTGACCAGTTCCTCGTAGCAGCAAGATTCAGAGCTCGACTGTCCAATGTCAGAAAGCTGCACCAGCCCATCAGGAGGAGGTTCGACATTGGGCGCCTGAGCACACCGGAGGTTGCCAGAGTCTACAGGGAGCAGCTGAGCGAAAGACTCTACGGTATGCCTACGTCGAACACAAATGCCAATAATATGTGGCTGCATTGCCGCTCAGCCATTCAGGAAGTAGCCGAAACCACCTTAGGATACCTACCACCCCCGACAAGAAACCCGTGGTATGATGGCGAGTGTGAGCAGAAAAAGGCAGCAACCGACGAGGCGTACCAAAAGGCGCTGCAGAGGAAAACCAGGGCAGCGCGAGAAGAGTACCGAGCCAGAAGAAGGGAGGAGAAGAAACTACTGCGACAAAAGAAAAGAATCTTCGCAGCCTCCCAGCTCAAGGATATCGAGGAGTCTAGGGATAGACATAAAATACGAGCCTTTTACAAGAAAGCCAAAGGCCTTGCAGGAGGCTTCAAAAAGGGCACCCTTGGTTGAGGTCCCTTTCCACCTATGCGCGCCGCCTTAAATGCGGTCGTCCTCTGCTGCGTCGTCCCTCGGGGTTGGAGTCGAAGACTCTTCGGGCCGGAGCGTTGATGTCCATTCGCTCTACATGACCTAGCCATCTTAGACGTTGGATCCGAAGACGTCTAACCAGGCCGATGTCGCTGTACAGCCCGTACAGTTCTTGGTTGAATCTCCTCCTCCACTCTCCGTTTACACAAACGGGACCAAAGATTGCACGCAGAATCTTCCTCTTGAAACGCCCAAGAGCCTTTTCATCCGCTTTTGATAACGTCCAAGCCTCAGCGCCGTAGAGGAGGACCGGGATGATTAAGGTTTTGTAGAGGGATACCTTAGTTTTCTTGAGCGAGGGCTCTATTACTCAATTGCCTCTTGAGCCCGAAAAAGCAGCGGCTGGCAAAAGTTATTCTGCGTTTTATCTCAGCATTGGTGTCGTTACTGCTTGTCACTATCAAGCCAAGGTAGACGAAGTCCTTGACTACTTCAAAAATATAGCTGCCGAAGGTGACTTTCTGACCAAGACGTCGGTGTTGCGCATCTTTCTTGGATGACAGCATATATTTGGTCTTGTCCCCATTTACCCTTAGACCCACTTTAGCCGCTTCTGCTTCAATGCTTGCGAACGCCTCATTGACGTTTCGCTTTGTCCGTCCAATAACGTCAATGTCATCTGCGTCGGCAAGCAACTGTGTGGACTTGAAATAGGTCGTACCTCTTGTATTGGCCGCAGAATCCCGCACGATATTCTCAAGAACAATGTTAAAGAAATCACAAGACAGTGCGTCACCCAGTCTAAAACCTTTTTTTAACATCGAAGGGGTCGGTTAGTTCACCTCCGACCTTAATGGAGCAGCGAGAGTTCTCCACAATCATCCTGCACAGTCTGCCGAGTTTGGCCAGAATGTTAAGACATGACATGGCAACAACATGGCAAACAACACTGTCATACGCGGCTTTAAAGTTGATAAAAAGATGGTACGTGTTGACCTGGAATTCATGGGTCTTCTCCAACATTTGCCGTAGTGTAAATATTTGGTCTACCGTGGATTTTCCTGGCCTGAAACCACACTGGTAGGAACCTATCAGATTGTCCACGAACGGTTTTACACAGTATGGCAGAGAGGATCTTGTACGCGATGTTCAGGAGGCTTATCCCTCTGTAATTGGCGCAGTCATACGGATTTTCTTTCTTATGGACCGGGCGAACGATACTGAGATTCCATTCATCGGGCATGCGTTCTTCCGACCATATCTTGCAGATGAGTTGGTGCATGTTCCTGAGCGGCTCATCGCCCGCTGCTTTAAATAGTTCCGCGGGGAATCCGTCTGCTCCAGCAGCTTTTTAAGACTTAAGTTTCGATATCGCTATCATAACATCGTCTAGGTCGGGTGGACGGGATTCTCCTTCATCTTGGCCCATTGTGAATGGTTCGCTCTGCCTGACGGCGGCATTTTTACTATCATCGTCGATATACAGTCTGCAGAATTAGTCCTTCCACAATCTCAGCATCGACTGTGACTCCACTACTAGTTGTCCGCGCTCAGCCCTGCAGGCTTCTGCTCTTGCTTTATAGCTTTGGCATGTTCGTTTTACTTCCTGGTAAAATTTTCGAACGTCGTTCCTGCGGTAACATCTCTCCATCTCCTCGATCTCGCGCTTCTCGTGCTTCTTCTTTTTCCTTCTCAGAAGCGCACGCTCCTCCCTACTTTTCTGTTCATAGAGCTCGCGGGCAGCTTTCATTCGTCGATGCAATCTGGCCATGTATGCATTCTGTTTCTCTACATGGGCCTGTCTGCACTTATAACCAAACCATCATCGACTCGGATCATTACCTTGTTGCAGCCAAGGTAGGGATGCGAATTTCTCGGAATCAACGGAGTCGAGTAAGAACACCAACATTTAACGTCGGAACGCTGTAATCGCAGGAGACCGCCAGGACCTTCGGCGATCAACTCTCCCTCAAGTTCTCTCAAGTCCCGATGCAATCTGCAGGAACCATAGAACAGCACTGGAGTCGTTGTCAGAACGCCTTTAGAGAAGCCGCCTCAGATGTACTCGGTTTCGAGCTACCACCGTCGAGAAAACCCCTGGTTTGATGATGAGTGCCTAAATATAAAGTAAACAATATTATAGATAATCATTTGCTTACACAGCGTTGGGATGGATAGCTTGTCACCCACACAATACATAGGAATCTGAAATATCGATTTTATAAATTTGAAATTGTCGCGGAAGAAAATCCTCCATTAATCTCGCTCTGTCAAACTCACGCCCGTATTCTGGCATACCTCAGTGATGCCTCATAAGTTACAACAACCTCACAAGAGTGTGGGGAGTCATAACTTGTGAGGTTTTCGTATCCTAACCAAAACCTCACAAGTTGTGAGCATCACAGTAACTGTCAAAATTGTGATGTTCGATTGAGCAGCTCACAAGTCGATCACAAGAGATAAGATGGAGGAAGAATTTTTGCTTTTGCTTCATATATTTATGTCTTGTTGGACAGTATACAAAATTATAAATATTTCTTTTGGTTTTTAGAATACAACAACAACGGGAAAGAAATAACCAATTCTCATGATAGCTGTTTCAGATAATTTTTTTGTCTTGAAATCTCGTTTCAGATACTTGTTGTTATTACTTCTTCTTCTTCTTAGTGGGCGCTACAGTTCGGGGTGAACCTGGGCCTCAACCAACATGCCCCTCCATCTAGCACGATCTTTCGCTAGCCTTTTCCATTGCCGCACACCCAGTTGGCTGAGGTCCCCTTCCACCTGTGTGCGCCATCTTAAGGGCGGCCGTCCTCTGCTTCTTCGTCCCTCGGGGTTGGATTCAAAGACTCTCCGGGCTGGAGCTGTGGTGTCCATTCGCTCTACATGGCCCAGCCATCTTAGGCGTTGAATCCGTAGACGCCTGACTAGGCTCATGTCGCTGTACAGCCCGTAAAGTTCGTGGTTGAATCTTCTCCTCCATCCCCCGTCTGCGTTTATAGACCCAAAAATCACGCGCAAAATCTTTCTCTCGAACCGACCAAGGACCTCCTCATCCGCTTTTGATAGTGTCCATGCTTCTGCGCCGTACAACAGGACCGGGCTGATAAGGGTCTTATATAGAGTCAACTTTGTCGTTCGGGAGAGGGCTTTATTACTCAGCTGCCTCCTGAGCCCAAAGAAACAGCGATTGGCAAGAGTTATTCTGCGTTTGATTTCGGAACTGATGTCGTTGTTCCAGGTCACTGCGGAGCCAAGGTAGACGAAGTCCTTAACTACCTCGAACTTATATCTGCCTATACACACGTTCTGGCCAAGACGTCGGTGTTGAGCGTCCTTTTTTGATGATAGCATATATTTAGTTTTGCCCTCGTTTACCGCCAAACCAATTTTCGCCGCCTCCATCTCAATACTCGCAAACGCCTCATTGACATCTCGCTGTGATCTACCTATTATGTCAATATCGTCGGCGTATGCAAGGAGTTGCGAGGATCTGAAATAGATTGTGCCTCTTCTATTGGCCCGTGATTTTTGCACAATCAATTCCAATATGATGTTGAAGAAATCACACGACAGCGCATCGCCCTGCCTAAATCCCTTTTTGACATCAAAACTATCGGTAAGGTGTTCACCGATTCGGATGGAGCAGCGAGCGTTCTCCAAAGTCATCCTGCATAGTCTGACGAGTTTAGCAGGTATGTCAAAGGTAGACATAGCGTTGTATAACTCGTCTCTAATTACGCTGTCGTATGCGGCTTTGAAGTCGACAAATAGGTGGTGAGTGTCGACTTGAAATTCATTGGTTTTCTCCAGTATCTGCCGTAGTGTGAAGATTTGGTCGATGGTGGACTTCCCTGGCCTGAATCCGCACTGATAAGGAGCTATCAGCTTATTTACAAAAGGCTTCAGGCGTTCACACAAAACGGCAGAGAAGATTTTGTAGGCGATGTTAAGGAGACTTATTCCTCTATAGTTGGCGCAATCAGAGGGGTCTCCTTTCTTGTGGATCGGGCATACGATGCTGAGACTCCATTCCTCGGGCATGCTTTCCTCTAACCATATCTTACGGATGAGCTGGTGCATGCTCCCAACCAGGTCATCCCCAGCTGCCTTGAAGAGCTCAGCAGACAGTCCGTCTGCGCCAGCAGCTTTATTCGACTTGAGCTTCGATATGGCAATCTTAACTTCGTCGAGGTCAGGGGGACAGAGTTCTCTGCGGTCTCCGTCTATTAGAAATGGATCATTCTGCCTGACAGCGGTATATTGACTAACATCGCCGTTATACAGTCTGCAGAAGTGGTTTTTCCATATTCTCAGCATCGACTGCGGTTCTACTACTAGGTGTCCGTTCCCATCCCTGCAGGCTTCCGTTCTGGCTTTATAACCTTGGCATGTTCGCTTTATCTGTTGATAAAACTTTCGAACGTCACGCCTGCAGTAACACCTCTCCAAATCCTCAATCGCGCGCTTCTCGTGCTCTTTCTTCTTTCTTCTAAGAAGCTTATGCTCTTCCCTTCTTTTTAAATCGTAGAGCTCACGAGCTGCTCTTGTTCTTTTATGCAGCGAGGCCTTATATGCATCCTGCTTCGCTGTATGTATCCTCCTGCACTCGTCATCGAACCAGGTGTTTCTTCGTGGTGGAGCTTTGAAACCCAAAACTTCGGATGCAGAGCATTTCAGGGCCTGTTTGCAAAGGCTCCACTGCTGTTCTATTGATAGCGTGGAGGATTGAGGTGTATTTGAGAGCTTAAGGGAGACGCGATCGGTAAAAGCACGAGCGGTTTCTGGCGATAAAAGCTTTCCGACGTCGTAACTTTGTATTCTTACTCTACTCCGTTGCGTTCGTGATATCCGTAAGCGCATCTTGGCTACTACAAGATAGTGGTCCGAGTCGATGTTAGCCCCTCGCAAAGTTCGAACATCAAGAATAGTGGAGGAGTGTCTGACGTCGATCGCGATGTGATCAATCTGGTTGGTAGTCGATTGATCAAAAGACCGCCAGGTGCCTTTGTGTATATCGAGGTGCGGGAAGCGCATACTGGCTAGAAGGAGATTTCGCCCCGTAGCAAGATCAATCAGCCTGTGTCCGTTATCAGAGGTGGTGTCGTGTAGGCTATGTGTGCCGATGACTCGTTCAAATATGCTTTCCTTGTCCAGCTTAGCATTGAAGTCTCCTAGTACAATTTTGATGTCATAGCTGGAACATTGGGCATACGTTCTGTCTAGGAGGTCGTAGAACTCATCTTTGGCTGAGTCATCCTTGTCTTCTGTGGGGGCGTGGACGCAGATCAGGCTGATGTTAAAAAATTTTGCCTTGATACGGATTGTTATGAGGCGTTTGCTCACATGCCGAAAGCTTAGGACTTTTTGCCTTAGTCCACCTCGAACAACAAATCCGCATCCAAACAATCGTTGCCCTCTCTCCCTATAGCAGTCGCCGTAGTAAATATCGCAGTTTTTCATCCGCTTTATGCCCGGTCCATTCCATCGCATTTCTTGGATGGCGGTGATGTCCGCTTTATAGCGGTCTAGGGCGTCCGCAAGTTGTTCGGCTGCACGTGGCCTGTTTAGGGACCTAACATTCCACGTACAAAGCCGAAGATCATTGTCCTTTTTTCGTTTTTTGCAAGGGTCGCCAACATAAATCCGGGCCGTTATATCCGAGGATTGTGGTTGTTTCGGAGTTTGTGTTTTTTTTACGGTTACGGCTTACTAGGCCGTAGCCCAACCGACTAATCCTGTTGTTATTACTACCTTGTACAAAATTATTTGCCATTATTTTTTCGTTTTCCTTTTTTTGTTGTTCTTTACTGACTGCTCGATTGATTGAAAGTGATAGCTGTCAAAAAAGTAATTTTCATGCATGTTAATACATTCACCACAGTGTGGTGACTATTTTTCTGTGTTTTCTTGTGAGGTGTTTGCCAGAATACCAAGCAGCTGATTACTCACAAGAAACCTCACAAGAGAGACATCACAATTTTAGCATCACAGAGGTTTGTGAGTTGTGACCACATCACAGCAAGAATAGGGCTGTCAGAATGCAAGCCCTCTGGAAGGGGCCGGAAAGCAAAATTTTTTTTCTTTAATTCTCACATCATTATTTGAACTTCCTGGAACATTTCTCCCACTTCCGTAAGAATTTGAAATCCCATCTTTACTAAGCTACATAAATGCCGTAAATTAATAGAGCGAAAGCCACGTCATTCTCAGTAAGGTATTATGACGGTGGGAGGATCGACCTTTAAGTCGAATCACTCCCCCATCCGAAGACCTTTAAACTCAATGAGATTGCACATTTCGCACCTTAACGCCAATCCACCCTCAAAAAGCTAATCTTCAACACAAAAACTCACTTATCACCCAACATGACTAGCCTCTTTACGCACAACTACGGAACAAAGGAGGAAAACAGCATACAAAAGGAAACCAAAAAACCGCAAACCAAAGCAAACAGAACCAGATACTTTACTTCTGTAAACCTAAACGGACCGACCATAAACTGCCAACAAAGTGAACAATAAAAATGCAAAATTGCTCGTTTAATGAGTCGGCGGCAAAATGTGCGTATCGTCCATTCAAACTTCGCATTCCGGCTTTTTGTACTTTTTTACGCTTCCCGCCACCGTCTGCTATTGTGTGTTCTGAAAACTTTGAAAACAAAACCATAACCACGAAATCCTCTTGAACCAACTTTTACTTCAGTTTTTTCTTTCTATTTACATTTCGCTCTATTACCACCACCCCCCGGGCTGTACGGGCTAGGCGTGTTTGAAATTCAACCTACTTCCTAGGTCTTCTAACCGTGCTGCCGGCATTTGCGGTCGTGCGTAACAACATTAAATAAAAAATAAAAAAAAACAACATTGTCTGCAAAAAAAGATACAAGAAAAGATACAACTCAACTGAATGTGTAATGAGCAGATTGCACTTGTGTCCTAATATCCCTTTTGAATTTCATTTCATTTTCCTTTCGTTTCGATTACCCTTCCGCTTTCACTCTGTCTGTATCCTTTCTAATTATCCAACATATCACAAAACAGATACATTTTCAACTCCCAACGGATTGGATACACTCTAGGGTTCGACAATACCCGACGAGCACCTGTAAGTGATTCAATTCGTTGTGTATTGGTGGATGGAAGCGAACAAAAGGTACTAAAGGATCCAAGAAAAAATTAGAAGTGACCCTGCAAACGAAGTGGATACGAGTAGGTATTACTTTTTTTTAACTGTTAGATGTTATTTTGGATTTAGCAGGCTATTAAGGAATAGAACATGCGGTCAATGTGGCATGGTCATTTGATGGTTAAACTATATTTTATGTGAAGTCAACGAGCTTGTAAAACTAGCCAGATGCGGACTAACCACATACATAGTAGCAGATGGAGGCATGGGCAAATGAATGTTCGGGCTGGTGAGTGGGGGTGGTGTGGTAATGACCATGAATATGGTTTTTAGGCCCGCATATTCTGACGTAGCTACACATTTTGACCAGATTGTGGTACACACATGAAATCTGGATCGGAGGCCCAGAATCAACTTTAACACAAAGCCAATCCACGTGAGCTTCGTCATTTAAGGTTGATGGCCGCCCAGGATGCTCTTCGTCTTCGACACGTTCTCGACCTTCTTAGAACTCTCTGTACCACTTATACAGGTAAATATTTTTGTCATCACCAAAGGTTATCTGCATTAGCAGCAAATATTTTATTCCGCAAACACAATTGAATGCAAATTCTTTGCTCAATAAATTTAGATACTCTAGTTTGGGGTGAACATGGGCCTCAACCAACAAGCCTTTCCAGCTAGCACGATCTTTAGTCAGCTGTTTCCAGTGTCGCACGCCCAGTTGATTAGGGTACCTCTCTGCAACGTCGTCCTTCCGGGTTGGAGCCGAAACCTTTTCGGGCCGGAGCTATGCTGTCCATTGGTTCCACATGGCCTAGCCATCTTAGACGTTAGGTCCGTAAACGTTGTACTAAGCCGATGTCGCTGTATAGCCCATACAGCTCGTGGTTGCATCTTTTCATTCATTCTCCGTCAACATAAATGGGTTCCGAAGGGCCGCTTCATCCATTTTTGATAAGGTCCAAGCCTCTGCGCCGTAGGGGAGGACTGGGATGATTAAGGTTTTACAAAGGGTCACCTTTTTTTTCCGAGAGAGGGCTCTACTACTCAATTGCCTCTTGAGCCCGAAGAAACAGCGGTTGGAAAGAGTTATCCTGCGTCTAATCTCTGCGTTGGTGCCGTTGCCGCTTGTTATCAGTAAGCTAGATAGATAGGATAAGGGGGTGGGACAGAGTCGCCTGATCACTGCGGCCACGACTGGGCCTATTGTGATGTCCCCCACATACAGTTCACTTAGAAAACCTGAGTTGGTAATAAAACTTAGTATGCTTTTGAGTGTGCTAGCAGCGATATCTTCTGCTTCAGGATAATACTTGCCTAGGTGACGTTGACGTGTACTGACCAGGCAGTTACAGTGGCATAGTATGTGCTCCGCTGTTTCTTTGTCTTCATTACACACTCGACAAGTGCCATCTTGTATGATGCCCATTGTCTTGTGGTGTTTGTTAACTGGGCAGTGTCCAGTAAGGAAACCTGTGATTAAACGAATCTGACTGCTCGAAAGCATGAGAAGTTGTTTCATTCTTCTGAGGGATGTAGTTGGGAGGAACAACTTGGCTTGTCTGCTACCTTTTGTTTGTAACCAGTAGTGATCCGTTGTGTTCCTTAACCAATTGTTTATGCAGCATTTGGTGCTGCTGATGGGTATGCCGCAAAAGAGCCATGGCATCATAAATGGTGATGCAGAGCCTTTCCTTGCTAGTAGATCCGCCTTATCGTTGCCTGTATGGCCGCTGCGTCCAGGTATCCAAATGAGGTGAACTCTGTAGGCGGTCCCATACTAGTTTGGAGGTGATTTCGTAGCTCTTTAGGGCTAGGAGTGCAGCCTTGCACAATACATATGCCTGTATTTGCTCCGTATACTCCAGCTACAACGCCTTCGTTGGTTTTGGAGCCATCTGTGTACCACACGTAGGATCCACGATTGAAGGAGGGTCTATCCTGTTTCCAGTTTTGTCGGTTGGGGAATGTGACCTTGTAGTTTTGGCCGAAGTTGTGTCTGGGAAGACAGTTGTCTGTGAGAGATATCTTTAGGATTTCATGCCTGTTTATTTCATTAAGGATATCAGGGTGAAAGAGACTTTCTTCAGTAGGAGGTGAAGAGGTGGCAGGTCTGTGATAACTTCTAGTGCTGCTGTGGACGATGTTCTCATGGCCCCGGCGATACAGATGCAAGCTTGTCTTTGCAATTTGTTGAGCTTGGCTTGCACTGATACCTATTTTGTTTTTGTGCCACCAGACGGGCGCAGCATATGTAAGAATTGGTCTGGTGATTGCTGTATATAGCCAGCGGGACATTTTGGGGTTTGTGCCCCATTTTTTGCCAGTGAGACTATTGCTGGTCCATAAAGAGATCCCGGCTTTCTCAATGGTCTTTGTGATGTGAGAGTTCCAAGTGAGATATTTGACTTCTTTTGAGAACTCTATCGCTTCACCAAAGAGGGTAGGTTTGGTAAGTTTGTGCCTATTCCTCCTTTTGGTGAAGGCGACTATGGTGCTTTTCCTAGGATTGACACTTAGTTCAACCTGTATGCACCAGTTTGCAACAAGGTTTAGTGCTCGTTAAAGGAATTCCGAGACTGTGTCTTCGAATTTGCCTCTAACCAGGATCACGATGTCGTCAGCGTAGCCTTGGACATACAAGCCATTGTTGCCAAGTATGCTGATCAGTTCATTAACCACGATGCACCACAGGAGCGGTGAGAGTACCCCGCCTTGAGGACATCCTTTCAGTAAGCTAAGGTAAACGAAATCCTTGACTACATCAAGGCTATACCTGCCAAAAGTGACGTTCTGGCCAAAACGTCGGTGTTGTGCGTCTTTCATTGACGACAGCATATATTTCGTTTTGCCCTCGTTTACCTTCAGACCCACATTAGCCGCTTCTGCTTCAATGCTCACAAAAGCTTCATTGACGTCTCGCTGCGCTCTCCCAATTACGTCAATGTCATCAGCGTATGCGAGCAATTGTGCAGACTAGAAGTATATTGTACCTCTTGTATTGGCCAGTGAATCCGGCACCATCTTTTCAAGAATGATGTTGAAAAAATCATATGACAGTGCGTCGCCCTCTCTGAATCTTTTTTGACATCGAAGGTCCCGGTTAACTGCTTACCAACCTTAATAGAGCAGCGAGAATTCTCCATTGTCATCCTGTGCAGCCCGACGAGTTTGGCAGGGATGACAAAACATAACATGGTTCTATAAAGCTGGTCCCTATAGACACTGTCATATGTGGCCTTAAAATCGACGAAAAGGTGATGTGTGTCGACTTGAGATTCATGGGTCTTCTCTAATATCTGCCGCAGCATGAATATTTGGCCTCTCGTGGATTTTCCTGACCACTTTTAGCAGCTCAAAAAACGCCTATCTCAAGCAGTAATGAATAGTTTGATGTGAAACTTCCCCAAATCCGTTTGTGCGCGCACACAAGTAACATCTTGAGATGCAAGTATCACCAACCGTTGCTACGGACTTCTAAATGTAAATTGGTAAACAAATCGACTTCGTGCACAATCGCGTGTTCTGGTATCTAAACGTGAATCATATCCTCTTCTATCCATAAGTCGATATCGAGATACCGGTACAGTAAACAGAAATATGGCGATGGGCGCCGACATCAGCTGAGAACGTGGTGATGGTATTTTATTATTATTGCTAAAAAAATAATGTCGGTTCTTTATATGTCTGGTTGTTTTGAAATAACATTTTTATTATCTGTATACACATTGTATATTTTTGAAGTGCATTTTTCGCTCTATATTCCTATGACTACACTTTATTATCCTCGACTCACGCCGTTCTGAATCGGCATTAAACTCTAGGTCCCTTTCACCTGTGTAAAAATATAAATCAGCTTGGCTTGGCTCTGGTCCTTCACGGGCTGTAGCGCAGGAGAAGGAAGAAGAATACTTTATTATTTAACTGCTCCTAACGTTGATAATGTTCATAGGTATTAATATGTAAAAGAAGCAATTACGCACAATTTCTTTATATGAGTTCAAACTGGGCAACGGAAGCCAGCCGTAACACTAATAGCGCCATTGGCGATGGAACGACTTACGAACGTAGGCTGCAACGCTGATACAGAAAATTTAGAAATGGAAATCAGTCGCTCGAAGATGAGGAAGGTCGTGGACGTAAGACACTCATCGATAATGATCAATTAAATGTTCTGGTAGAGGCAAATCCACGTACAAGAGTAAGGGAACTTGCAAGAGAACTAGGCGTAGCAATTGGAATGGTTTCTATTCACCTGCGAGAAATGGGGAACTCAAAACAGCTCGACAAGTGGGATCCACACGAACTGAACGACATTTTGCACAGCAATAATGATCATTTTCCCGATCGAATTGTGGTTAAAAATGGATCTCTTATGACTATCGGCGTCGTTCAGCTCAATGGTTGGATCAAGATGAAGCACCACGACACTACCCAATGCCGGAATTGCACCATAAGAAAATGGTGACTATTGGGGGTCTGCAGCTGATTTGAATCATCACAGCATTCTGAATCCTGGCGAAACCATCCCGGCTGAGAAATGTTGTCCACAAACTCGATGAAATGAACGAAAAACTTGAACACATGCGCCCGTCTTTGAAAAGGAACAACCCTTCTGAATGACAACACGAGACCACACGTCGCACAGCTGACCTTACAGAAGTTGAACGAGCTGGGCTACATACCTTGTCCCAACCAACGTACTCGCCGGATTACCACTTGTTAAAGCACCTCGACAAGTTTTTGCGTGAGAAATGCTTTAAGTACAAGAAGAAGAAAACCTCCAGAGTTGTATGCTGAAGAAATAAATAAACACTGGTTGCTATGGATGAATACTTGAAGATGTGGATCGTAATTCGCTAGCAGATCATATAGGGGAATTGTACTCTAGCTCAGGGCGAATAAATTACGTATATAGGGTCTTTCAATGGCCATTTCTGAACTTTGAGAGGTTGATTGTGGCCATATTGTTAAAGCCACATTATAAAATTGGCTGTAATTTATTTTGCCAATTCAGTACGGATGGACATAACGTTCCACAACACTTGCGAATGATAAAATTGTTTTATCAAAGTCGCCATAATCGTCCGACCGCAGTGTGGTGCGAAGATCTGGCGAAATCATAGCCGCTGTCCATGAGAGTGTGCAGGAGAATCCGAGGCTGCCGATTTCGCGTCGCTCACAAGAACTCGGTATATCGCAGACTACAACTTGGCGAATTTTACGTCGTGACTTGGGCCTGCACCCGTAAAAATTCAACTAACCCAGGAGCTGATGGTAAACGATCATAGACGATATGGACACTAACGACATGTGGTTTCAACGGGACGAAGCTATTAGCCACACAGCTCACGCCACATTGGAAATTCGGCAGGAGCGATTCGAGGGCATGGTCATCTCACGTGGAGGTGATGTGAACTAGCCACCGAGATCGTGCGATTTTACTCCATTAAACTTTTTTCTTGTGGGGTTTCTGAAGTCGAAGGTCTATGTGAATAAGCCACAAACTACAGCGGACCTCAAAGCCAACATATGTAACATATGTATCGGTCAAATTCATCCTGATTTATGCACCCGCCAGATTCATGGTGAATTGGACATTTTGCTACGCACCAGCCAAGGAAACCGCAGTCGACATACTCCATACATACATATTCCATACCTAATAGTATCAAACGAATAAAAAATGTCGGAAATATCTTGGACACACTTTGTTTTACTTAAATCTAAAGATAGGAAGCGCTTAATGAGAGATCCTGTATATAAAGCCAGATCATAAGGGGAAAAGAAGATTTTTAGTTTCGGCACTTACAACTCAGAAGAAGCATTCAATTACACAAGGTTAAGACATCTCCATTTAACTATGCTATCGAAGTCAGAATTGAATGAACCTAACATAAGCCCCGCTTTAGTTGCGCGGCCGATGGATAGGGCCGTGAATCTAAGAACGAATACGAGTATGAAAAGCTAAGAGTACTATCGGCGAAGGAGTGAATTGGATTAGATGTAACCGACAAGAGACAAATGAAAAGTATCAAGAGGAGATTTGGAATCTGGCAGAATAGAGCTGCCTACAAAATGTGCAGTTAGCAGAAGGATCTTTCTAAAAAAGCTAATAGCTGAAATGTCATTATAAATGAGAGTGACAATCGATGGCGAGGCCGGATTTTTAGTATTTTTGTCAAAGAACCAAACATTTTTACTACCTACCTTTGGACATTGTAGCATTTTTCAAATTAAAGCTCCATAAGAAATTATCAAGCCCATCCCAATTAGCTTTTTCATATTCCCAAACTGTCCTATTGGGAAATTTTTCTTAACTATGTGGCTCGAGCACGAGAAATTTACTGATATGAGGCAATGCTTGGACGGGCTTGGATTCTGTAGCACTTCATTAGTGTATTTTCGGACAGCGCAACAAACTCATTACAAGACGAATTGCCGTCTGGCTTGCTTGCAGATAGTGAAAAAACGTGGTCAAAAGCTAACGTCCATGAGAGTAATGATCTCCGGTTGTCAATCAAATTTCTTTGCGTGAATCCATGTGGCACCCAAATATTGAGCTTTTTTAAGTAGCTCGCACATTTCAGGTCATCCATTTCTTAACGACGAAAACCGCAGAGAATTCCGTTCCCCTGACCTCGACGAAGTTAAGATCGCCCTATCGAAACTCAAGTCGAATAAAGCTGCTGGCGCAGACGGACTGTCTGTTGAGCTCTTCAAGACAGCTGGGAATGACCTGGTTAGGAGCATGCACCAGCTCATCTGTAAGATATAGTCAGAGGAGAACATGCCCGAGGAATGGGGTCTCAGCATCGTATGCCCGATCCACAAGATAGGAGATTCCTCTAATTGCGTCAACTACAGAGGAATAAGTCTCCTTAACATCGCCTGCAAAATCTTCTATGCCGTTTTGCGCGAATGCCTGAAGCCCTTTGTAAATAAGCTAATAGGTCCTTATCAGTGCAGATTCAGGCCAGGGAAGTCCACCATCGACCAAATCTTCACACTACGGTCGATTCTGGAAAAACCCAATGAATTTCAAGTTGACACTCACCAGCTATTTGTCGACTTCCAAGGCGCATACAACAGCGTAGTTAGAAACGAGCTTTACAACGCTATGACTTCCTTTGACATACCTGCTAAACTCGTCCGACTATGCAGGATGACTTTGGAGAATGCTCGCTGTTTTCGATAGTTTTCATGTCAAAAAAGGATTTAGGCAGGGCGATGCGCTCTCGTGTGATTTCTTCAACATCATATTAGGAATGATTGTGCAAAAACTGGCCAATACAAGAGGCACAATTTATTTCAAATCCTCGCAACTCCTTGCATACGCCGATCACAGGTAGGTCACAGCGTAGATCACAGCGAGACACAGCAGTAAACGAGAGCATACCTAAATATATGCTATCATCCAATAAGGACGCTCACCACCGACCTCTTGGCCAGAACGTTTGTATTGGCAGATATAAGTTCGAGGTAGTTAAGGACTTCGTCTACCTTGGTTCCACAGTAACCTGGAACAACGACATCAGTTCCGAAATTAAACGCAGAATCACTCTTGCCAATCGCTGTTTCTTTGGGCTCAGGAGGCAATTGAGTAATAGAGCCCTCTCCCGAATGAAAAGTTGCCTCTATATAAGACCCTTATCATCCCGGTCCTGTTGTACGGCGCAGAAGCATAGACATAATCAAAAGCGCATGAGGAGGCCCTTGGTCGGTTCGAGAGAAAGGTTTTGCGCGTGATTTTCGGGTCTATAAACGCAGAAGGGAAATGGAGGAAAAGATTCAACCGCGATCCTTACGGGCTGTACAGCGCCATGGGTCTAGTCAGGCATATACGGATTCAACGCCTAAGATGGATGGGCCGTGTAAAGCGAATGGACACCACAGCTCCAGCCCGGAGAGTCCTTGAATCCAACCCCGAGGGACGAAGAAGCAGAGGACGGCCACACTTAAGATGGCGCACACAGGCGGAAGGGGACCTCAGCCAACTGAGTGTGCGGCAATGGAAAAGGCTAGCAAAAGATCGGGCAGTCGATTTTCACAAGCCTTGAAGCGAATCTTTCAACAGCAAAACCGTCCGTCTTGGATAGAAAAAGACAGTAATCACTTGGTGTCAGATCCAAACTATAAAGTGGATGCATAAGAACTTCTCAACCAAGCTCCCGGAGCTTTTCGCCAGTCACCATTCTTCTTCTTTGATGGCGTTACAGCCCATGAAGGACCAGAGCCAAGCTTCTCTCAATCACCCATGTTGTGTGTGATTTATTTTTCACATAGGTGAAAAGGACCTACAGTTGAATGCCGATTCCGAACGGCATGAGTCGAGAAGCTTTTTCACGGCAAGTATACTACGGGGGGTTTTGCCAGTACCCCGTTGAGGAGTAACGCCGCGAAATAAACATTCGATGGCGTCGGTGTTATCTGGATCCGAACTCGCTCATCGTGCGTCAGAGTCCAACACACTAACCACGGCGCCAGTCACCATTAATGTATTATATTTGGCCTGGTGTTGTCCTGATGGAACACAATTCCCCTATTACCTAAAGCCGACCGTGTTGGCTCTTGCTTCCTTCTGATGGTCCAATTTGAATGATATAATGATATAGGTGATGCCACAATGGACATTTTCTATAAGCGAACCGATATTCTGCTGTTAGACTTTCTCTTATGGGGTTTTCCTTAAGTGACAGAAATGTACCAATAAGTTATAAAGAACCGTCAATATAACCAGTGCCAGCCTGATCAATGAGTGAACGAAAATAAGAACTCTCGGATGCGCACGATGCAGCAAGGTTCTGGCGCCATTTGGAAACTGATAAGCAATAAAAAAATCATTGTTCTTTGGGCACAATTTTAGCGTCTACTATTCTCTTGGACTGTACTGTTCTATTGAGATTATATGTATGTTGGCGTTACAGTCCATGAAAGACCTGAGCCGAGCTTCTCTCAATCACCCATGTTGTGTGTGATTTAATTTTCCCATAGGTGAAAGGGACCTACAGTTTATTGTCGGTTCCGAACGGCGAATTTCAGGAGGCTTTTCATGACAATTTTACTACAGGGGATTTTGTCAGAACCCCGCTGAGGAGAAACACCGCGAAAAACACGTTCGATGACATGGCTGTGTCGGGATTCGATTCCGTGTCATCGGCGTCAGAGGCCAACACTCTACCCACTGCGCCACGGTGCTCTCGAGATTGAGATTATAAGGATTCCCTTTTTAGACCACCTTAAATAAGCAATTTGAAAGTCGCAATCCTCGCTAGGCTGGAGAGCGCTGTCGTGCCTCTTACTCCAAAAACATCGAAATTTAATTCCAGCAACAGTCATATCATCAAGGGTGTTTTATGTGGTTCCTCTCCTCAGCGATGTACGGACAAAATCCCCTGTAGTATAATTGTCAAAAAAGATTTCGAAAATCGCAGTTTGAAGTCAGCAAAAAACGGAGTAGCTACATCCTAATTCAAAAAACAACTAGTAATTGAATCTCCCACTACAGCAACAACATCATACAGCAATATCCATCATTCTATCTCTGACTCTGTATTGGATTGGTTGCGTTCGGTAACGTCATTGATTGGCCACTGCAATGTCCGATATGGAACGACAACTTTAGTGAGGACAGCAGTCAAGAATAGTTCAGTTTCATCATAGAACAGTTTGCTAAGCGAATGCTTAAACCGGATTATGGCAAATAGCTATCAAATACCCACACCAATGTGAGAAAATGTTGTAGCTTCTTTGGTGTTTTTTGATTTTCGCTGAAAATGTTTCAGCAACATTTTAGGCAAGTTTCATAAATGACAAATGGAACATTGTAGCTAGCAGTGACTTTTTCACCAGCTTTCTGTGACATTTTAAGAAGCTTTACATGAGCAATTTGGGAGGCGAATGCTAGTGAAAGAAGAAACAACTTTAAGCTACTGAATTTATCCGAAATATCTGAGTAAAACTTAGATGGTTTTTCTGATCGAGTTTCGGAACCATTTAGTAAACCTAAACTAAGTTCTTCGTCTCCAAGCTAACCAGTCTCGGCTACGAAGTCATTGTATACGCCGATGACCTAGTAGTTATTATTACAGGCAGATGCGAAATCTCTGCCTGTGAACGCCTGCAATTTGCGCTTCAATTCATCTCTGACTGGTGTAGCAGAGAGGGCTTATCGATTAACCCAAATAGTCCCGTTTACATGGCAGAAACTAAGGATTTTCAGAAGAAGTTAATTATCTAAGTATTGACCTTGATGGCAAACTTAACTGGAACTCCAACACCAGAAATAAATTCACAAAGTCGACTAAGGCACTGAGGGCATGTCGACGAAGTAACGATAGAACATAGCGATTAAGACCTAAGATGATACACTGGTTAAATACCGCGATAGTAAAACCTATCATCACTTATGCGTCTGAAGTATGGTCCACAAAAGTTCAACAACAAACAATAATCGTTAAGCTTCAACGCCTTCGGAGACTAGCGTGTCTAGGCATTATAGGTGCTATACCAACCTGCCCCAGCTCAAGAGGCATCGATTGGACGCAATCCACTGTACCTTTTTATTAAAAACGTTGCAATACTTAACACAATCAGAATTCTTCGCTTAGAAACAGACATACCCTGTACACCATCAGGTCACAAGTTGCAACATCTTTCTAAGCTGGTTATGATTACCAAGCTCGGACGCGTTACCACACACTTTTGACGAGATATTTAAGATACAGATTCCAAACAGCACAGCTTGGAAAAGCGGCGATCCTTTGCTTAATGTCAAGGGCCTTAGGTTGTACACAGATGGCTCCAACGTGGGTTCCGGCGTTGGTGACGGCACCTTGGGACCAAATCGGAAAATTTGCAAGGCTCTGGGAATGAGTCCTAGTATCTTCCAAGCCCAATTATACGCCATTCCAACGTGCGTCAACCTAAATTTAGAGACTGGCATTAGGGGTGTAACTCAGGCGGCGCTCAAAACATTGAGCTCGTATAGCACGAACTCAAAGTCCGTTAAGGAATGCCATGATGCCCTGCAGGACCTAGCCAAAAGAAATAGGGTCAAACTCTGATGACTGCCGTGGCACAAGGGACTTTTAGGGCAATGAAACCGCCAATCAACTCAGTCATGTTGACTGATTTCTTCGATCCTCGTGGTGTTGTGCATTTTGAGTTCCTTCCGCTGGGTCAAACTGTCAACAAAGAATGTTATTTGCGCGTTATGCGTCGTTTACATGAAGCAATTCGCAACTCTCTTGTCATTGGACACAGAGTCCATATACTCAAACCTGGATATTTCCAAGCTGATTAAAAATGCAACTCATCTATTGCAGGATGATTCAGCACTTGATTCCCGATGGAATTACCAAATCAGTCCAGCGGATGATTGTGTTTTCCACTTGAAACACTAATCAGTCTATAAGGGGAAATTTCAACTACGAAGGCCCGCGTCGTATTCCACGCCTGGGTTACACAGAAAGAAAAATGTCTGTTAACAATAAACTCTGGACTGGAACTAACGTACTGCCAAATGTCCCGGCAGAGCCTGCTGAATTTTCATTTTAGTCTGTGCAACAATAGTGGCCGATATCGAAAGAGAGATTTTTTAAATAATTTTGCGCGAGGGAGGCCGTGATAGTCGCCGATCTATCATATTGCCTTTGTAGCAGGACTGATCTTTTACGCTACTCCCTTTGTTTTATGTATTTGTAATAGAGTAAGAGTTGTTCATGTAAGTGGCGTGGTAAGTAGGTTCCGGGAATTTAGTCATAACTAACTGACTGAACTGCGTCGTTCGTCAACGTCTGCCTAAAAAGAAGGGTTCATTCTTTCAGCTTTCATCCTAGGCTGAAGTCAACAACATGTTTTGATTATGTTATGCAACCTCCATTCTTCGGACGCCCTATCGTGGCGGGAGGCTTAAGAGGTCGTAGACCTCGAACTAAGACTCGAAGACACAAAAATGAATGGAGAAACCAAAGGAATTGTGTACTCCAGGTGGTACCCGCAGCAGCGGAAATCCACCCACGATCTCTTTGATCGCGGCCGGGGCATGGATTCTGGAGGCCCCAACATTCATTTTTAACCCTACGGCAGCCCGGAACGACACCGGCCCCTGCGGCTCACTGTCTGACCACCTGGTGCAACTGAGCATGAGCGGTGCATCCAGCGAAGGCGATACCAACGATGGCGTGACACGGGAAACCGCAAAGGTGGAACGCGCCCCAGAATTGGGACGTACTGCTGAATGCACTGCTAAGTGCCAAAAAAGTAGAGGTAAGAGGCGTGCCCTAAAATTATGCAAAGAGGCTGACAAGGCCGAAGGCACAATGGTCGAGGCTAAACCTCTGGGGGGAACCAGTTAAGAGAGTTAGATCGACGGAGGTATCTCGTACCGAAAGCGATCCGACCCTCCTTCCTGAGCTCCACCCCTCTCTCGAAGGTGCGCAGCGCGGACAGCGTCGGGGAATGGGAAAAGCTGCTGAAGGAGGCATAAGCATGTCTGCACTTTCGGCATGCGCCTCCAACTTTCTTCCTCTTACTGGGAAGGTTCAACTACCCAGTAAGAGCGTGATCAGTTCCCGTAATGACGGCGCCGGAAGCTGTCAGGTTTCTGCTATGGCCGGCGCTGCCGCCGAAAAAGGTGGCGGAGCTGACAGGCAGACTCCGAACGCAGAAGGCGAAGCCGTTACGGGTCCTAGCAATCCTCGAACTGGTAGGGCTGTCCCAAATCGGCGTCCGAAGGGAGCAGGAGCTTTAACCGAAAAAGGTAAAGGCACTCGCAAACGGAAGACCGCCGTTAAGGATAGCCTTGCTAGTGAGAGAATGTGCGATGCCTCCCTCTCCGGTGGCGCGGTGAGAAATCGGAGTCCAATGGCAGATGTGGCGACCCAGAAGGATCATAGCATAGGCCAGAAGGCGAAAATAGCCAAAAACCACTCCTCGGAGGCGGGCAAATCACACAACAAAACCCCTTCCTCCCAGAAGGAGATCCAAATGACCGTAAGGAGTGGAGAGAAGCAGCTCTCTTATAAAGAGGCGGCCAACTCCTCTGAAAAGGTCAGGACACTTTTTACCCAGATCAATCTACAGAATTGCAAGGCTGCCACTGCTCTTGTAAGTAGTAGAATTGCATGCAGTAGTACAAATCATCACGTTGTATCCATTCAAGAACCGTGGGTGTGGCCTTGGTGGTATACGTGATGCTACGATTCTTTATGATGAGCGATCCGAAAGGCCTAGGGTCGACCTCATCATATCGAACTCACTGTCGGCAACCAAACTCGGGCACTTTTGTGGACAAGATCTGGTGACTGCTAGAGTAAGCTACAAAACGCACGGAGCAATAGAACACTTCGTCGTTGCGTAAAGGCACTCGCAAACGGAAGACCGCCGTTAAGGATAGCCTTGCTAGTGAGAGAATGTGCGATGCCTCCCTCTCCGGTGGCGCGGTGAGAAATCGGAGTCCAATGGCAGATGTGGCGAACCAGAAGGATCATAGCATAGGCCAGAAGGCGAAAATAGCCAAAAACCACTCCTCGGAGGCGGGCAAATCACACAACAAAACCCCTTCCTCCCAGAAGGAGATCCAAATGACCGTAAGGAGTGGAGAGAAGCAGCTCTCTTATAAAGAGGCGGCCAACTCCTCTGGAAAGGTCAGGACACTTTTTATCCAGATCAATCTACAGAATTGCAAGGCTGCCACTGCTCTTGTAAGTAGTAGAATTGCATGCAGTAGTACAAATCATCACGTTGTATCCATTCAAGAACCGTGGGTGTGGCCTTGGTGGTATACGTGATGGTACGATTCTTTATGATGAGCGATCCGAAAGGCCTAGGGTCGACCTCATCATATCGAACTCACTGTCGGCAACCAAACTCGGGCACTTTTGTGGACAAGATCTGGTGACTGCTAGAGTAAGCTACAAAACGCACGGAGCAATAGAACACTTCGTCGTTGCGTCTGCCTACTTTCCCTACGATTCGTTACTACCTCCACCACCGAAGAAAGTCTCTGAATTCGTAGAGTACTGTGCTAGAAAGATTGGTCTCATCTTGTGTTGCGATGCTAATGCCCTAAACACTGTTTGGGCAGCAGCAAGTGTAACACAGGAGGGGACCGTCCTTTAGACTTCATTCTCTCGTCTGACCTTACCATCAACAATGTTGGCTCTCAACCAACGTTTGTTACGACAAGACGACAGGAGGCGATTGACCTGACCCTGTCCAACAGATATGTGAAGGACATCACTAACTGGCGAATCTTGCCTGATGCTATGCTGTCGGACCATAAATATATCGAATTCCGATTAGGTTGTGGGATCTCATCCTTGCAACCTAGACGGAACCCGAGAAGGACGGACTGCGTACGGTTTAGAGAGCAGCTTGAGAAATCCACTCAGGCCCTACCTAAACTTAGAACGAAACAATTGGTAAAGAACGCTGTTCATAACCTGAATAGCGTCATCACCAGTTGTTTTGAACTCGCATGTCCTGTCAGCAAACCTCCCTGCAGGAAATTGGTCCCCTGGTGGAATGCCGAGCTCCAAAGTCTTCGCAGGAAAGCCAGAATATGTCTGAATAGATCGAATCGAATTCGGAAGACGACTGGAACAATTATCGGTCGAAGCAGAAAGAATATAAGAAACTTATTCGTAAATCGAAGAACGATTCTTATAGGACCTTCTGCGAAGAGACCAAGTCTCTGAGTGCGACTAGCAAGTTGGCTAAAGTCCTCAAACGGGGAAAACCGACAAAGCTAGATGCACTCAGAAAATCTGATGGTACCTTTAATAAGTCTAAAGCGGAAATTCTTAGTTTACTGTTTGGAAATCATTTCCCGGGAAACCAGATCGACATCGGCTCGTTGCACCCTCCTTCAATGGAAACTGCAACTGAAACGATGAAAACAACTCGGCGTAGCTGGTATATTGCGTCGCGGTATATTGGTTACGACTGAAGCTATTGAAATTGCTGTGGCATCCTTCGATGGCTTCAAATCGCCGGCAGCTGCTTCCTACTTTGAAAATAAATTTCACTGCTAGTCTAGCACTTGCTCACATACCCATTCCTTGGCGCACAGTGAAAGTGGTCTTCATTCCCAAAATAGGAAAAGAGGACTACTCACTTGCCAAGAGCTTCAGACCAATTAGTCTAACATCCTTCCTGCTGAAAAGCATGGAGAGACTGGTAGAGTTGCACGTGCGAAAAGTTGCCCTTCGAATGCACCCTCTTTCGGAGATGCAACATGCTTACCAGCGCGGAAAATCTTGCGAGACTACGCTTCAGAAACTAGTTGGGCGTATTGAGTGCGCGCTCGAAAGGAAAGAGTACGCGCTGGGCATTTTCATCGACATTGAGGGAGCTTTTGATAACGCAACTTTTGACAGCATGTGTAACGCTACCATGGCGTGGACGATGCACTGGTCCTTTGTATCAAAACAATGCTCATGCACAGGACATTGACCGCTGATGCAGGCCTCGACCAGTGTGTCAAATCTGGCGTAAGCAGGGGCTGCCCGCAAGGTGGCGTCCTGTCTCCGCTGTTATGGTGCATGGTGGTCGATTCTCTGCTCTCAATGCCTCTGGAATCTATGCCCTATGCGGATGACGTCGCCATTCTTTCTGTCGGCTAATGTTTAGCGACTATCCGTCTCAAGGCACAGGCGGCGCTAAATGTGATCGATGATTGGTGTTTTAGAAATTGGCTGTCAGTCAATCCTGTTAAGACCGATGTCGTTCTCTTTACGAGAAGGAGGAAAAATACTGGCATGACTCAGCTGGTACTTAAAGCACTTCTATCCCGATATCCAAGGACGCAAACACGTCGTAGTCTCTTTCACCAAACTCCAAAGAACGGTTTGTCTCAACTACACGGGGGCCGTCCCCAGCACGCTGAGCGCAGCTCTAGATGCTATGATGAGCATCTTGATATGTTTATCAGAGGGTGTGCTCTGAAAGCCATGTCTCGTCTGAAGAGAAATGGCTTTTGGTATAACTCGCATAGGAATAACGGCGTGCTTGCGCAAGAATTGTCCTGCCACCCCTGTCTCATGGACATGCTTTCTGATTCACTGACGCCCGTTATTCTACTGCGCCGTAATTTCCCAGTCGAGTTTCCATGGCGTTAGCATTGGCTTTTTTTTTTTTTTTATAGTTCGCTAGTTCGCGCAGGTTCAAGAGTTATTCTCTTATGATGTTTGGCACACAACCTGAACGGAGTGCCGTGGTTTGGGTCGTTGATGTTCATTCATTACTCTCAGGGGTGGTTGTCCTGGATAGGACGAGAGCCGACCAAATTCCGCGTTTGGCTATTACTATAATAATAAAAAAAAAAAAATTAAATTTACTTACTTATCAGGCCAGCGATCCATGGATGATCTGAGCCTGAGCTATAGCTGCCTTCCATCCTTGACGGTCCCGGGCATGCTGCTTCAAGACTAAGATGTCTCACATCCGCGATTACTTGGTCTTTATACCGGAGGTTCGGTCTTTCTCTTCTTCTCGAACCAGGAGGCTCGGTGTCGAAGACCCTCTTAGCTGGAGCGTTGGTGTCCATGCGCTCGATGTGGCCGAGCCAATGCCGTCGACGGATTTTTTCCTTCCGGACTATAGCCACATCTTTGTACAGCTCGTAGAGTTCGCGGTTGTGTCTTCTTCTCCATTCACCTTCCTCACAGACAGGACCAAATATCCGGCGCAGAATTTTTCTGTCGAAAGAACCCAAGATCAGCTCCGCTGTCCTGCTTATCGTCCAGCTTTCGGCTCCGTACAGCAAGACTGACAGTATGAGCGTTTTGTAAAGCATGACTTTGATCTTTCGAGTGAGGAGTTTCGACCCCAGTTGTTTGGATAAGCCGAAGTAGCAGCGGTTGCCAAGGGCGATTCTATGCCGGATCTCCACTGTGGTGTCATTTGTGGAATTTACGTTCGTCCTGAGGTAGACAAATTCCTAAACTACCTCGAAATTGTAGCTGTCAATTGTTATATTTTGTCCCAGGTAGTGAGCGATGGATTGGTTTCTGCTTGACAGCATGTACTTCGTTTTGTCCTCATTGACCTTAAGACCAACTCGTTTCGCATGTTATTAAATCGCCGTGAGTGCTTCCACAATGCCACGGTGAGAACACGCGATGATGTCGATATCATCCGCGTATCCTAACAGCTGGACGGAATTGTAGAAAATAGTGCCCTCCCTGTTGACGCCTGCCTGTCGCACTATCTGCTCCAGCACCAGGTTGAAGAAGTCACATGACAGCGCATCTCCTTGCCGAAATCCGGTGCATGTTTCAAACGGTTCCGAAGTCCTAGAACCGAGTTGAACGGTGCATCGCGTATTTTTTAGCGTGGCGCGACACAACTAGATCAGTTTTCCCGGGATCCCGAATTCGGCCATCGCACCAAACAGTCCTTCACGATGAATGCTGTCGTATGCGGCTTTGAAATCGATGAAAAGATGGTGTGTATCGATTTGGTCTATGGTCGATTTGCCGGGCCGGAAGCCCCACTGGTAGCTGCCGATTAGTGCGGTGCAAAATGGCTTCAGGCGTTCACACATTACGCTGGACAGCATCGTGTATGCAACATTGAGCAGGAATATACCTCTATAGTTCTTGCAAGAGGTAGGATAGCCTTCCGGTCGTCGGGCATGCTTTCATCTTCCCAAATTTTGCAGATGATCTGGTGCATGCTCCCCACCAGAACATCGCCGCCAGCCTTGAAGAGCTTTGATGGCAAGCCATCTGAGCCTGCGGCCTTGTTATTCTTCAACTTCTGAATAGCTGTGCCGCGTTTGGCTATAGTCTGTAGTAATTCGTTCGAGCACTTTATTATTGCATACGCAGAGGATGAATTTCTGTTGACCATATACTGTGAGTGTTATGCCTGCAGCAGTACGTCTGGTCACTTTCCATTCACAACTGCGTTGCATACTTTTTGTCCGTATAGGAATTACTTCTTCGTGCCTATGAAGCGAATTTGAACTATAGACCTTCCGCTCGGCGGCCGATGATGTTAACCACTGCAACACGGCCACCCCTAAATCTGAAAAGAAAAGTTTTCGCATTTTCACGGATGGCTCCAGGTCTGGGCGGGGGTCCGGTGCTGGGATCTTATTTGAGCGCGAAAACATCCGACTGCACTTCTCCTTCGAAAAATATGCGTCTGTCTTCCAATCAGAGATATACGCAATCCTAATGGCCATGCACTATGTTGTGAAGCACAGGTGAAAGGGGGAAAGCATAAGGGTCTCTAGTAACAGCCAAGCTGCACTAAAAGCTGTGTGTAACCCCTTAACTAGCTCCAAATTAGTGCTTGAACTCAAGTCCTTCCTGAACAAAGTCGGCAGACTAAATTCATTAAGGCTTGTATGGGCTACAGGCCACATTGGGATCCCATGGAATGAGATCTCTGATGAACTCGCCAGAATGGGTTCAGAAGAGAGCTTCTCAGGACCTGAACCCGCTCTAGGTCTACTTACGTTCACGGTAAATTCCTACATTAACGATTGTGTATTTAATACTCACAACCGTAGATGGAGGGATTGTCCAGGGTACAGGATGACTAAGCGCGTATGCTCTGATGTCTGCAAAAAATCTGCAGCATTCCTCCTGTCTTTAAGGAGAGTCGACTGCAGAAGGCTTGTGGGAGTTATCACGAGCCATTACACTTTTGCCAAGCATCTCTACGTGCTCGGCATCAGTGAGACGCCTACCTGTGCTGCATGTTGCGAGGAGGAGGATGACACTGCAGAGCATTTCCTCTGTGATTGTCCCGCCTTTCCTCGCGCACGGTGGCGCACCCTTGGAGCCGACGTGGTGTGTGCCGCATCCCATAGCTCTACATCTCTGGAACTCCTTCAAATTTTTCTCCGGAAAACGGGGAAAATACAGTAATGTAAGGTGTCTGTCTGGAGTACAGTGGACCATTGTTTGCGTCTGACTGCTCCAGCGGATAGCAGAAGTCTTCAACAAAAAAAAAAAAAAAAATGTTATGCGTATTTTTTCAGTGAAATCTGATGGAAAACCATCGGTAATCCTCCGAAAAATGCAGGTGGTGTATGGAGATGAGGATATGTCGATACGTGTGGTGGAATAGGCAAAGGGGTCAAGAAGGCCCTGAACCAGTAGAAGACGATCAAGGGAAAGGAGTTTCCGTCACCTCCGCCGCATCGTTCATCGGAAATATGGTACTATCGACCATATTCCGGCATATTCTTAATTGATTGTTCAAGAGTTTCTGGCGAAAGAAAAACATTCCAACATTTCCACATCCATCTTATAGCTGCGATATTGCCCCTCGATACATGTCTTTTATTCCCTCAAGGGAACCCATCATGGCAGTGTAGAGAAGTTCAGAGAGGTTGTAAGCATGGTTCTGAACGGGCTAGTTACGACGGATTGTCCGAGAGGGCATGGGCTCGGACATACAGGTAAAGTTGTTGATCGCTCTCAACCTGGCGAGATGCCAGCAACGATCCCTGTTTAAATACCCGGGTCAAGTTGACATACGGCCTCCTCGCGGCGCCCTCTGGATAGCCTCTTCAACAACCGTTGAGAGGTGAACAAACGTATGCAGCGACAAGACCCCGACCAGAATGGCGGTTGTGCGGCGCGCTAACAAGCCGCCCACGTAAAAAAACATAAAGTTATGAATGAGCAAGATGCCTCGGATACACGGACGGATACTCGACGACGACAACGCACGAAAAAGGAACATTTGCGAGTATGCTCCTGGAATGTCAGAACCCTGTACACTCCCGGAGCTGCTCATAAACTAGAAGGAATCCTCACGCAGTATAAGGCGGATATTGCTGCGGTCCAGGAAATACGCTGGATTGGAAACGGTATGATTAGGAAGAAAAATTGCGACATTTATTACAGCTGTCACAAAAGGTTGCACTTACTGGGATGCGGATTTGTCGTGCGAAAGCGGTTGAGGTCGAGGTTCATCGACTTTAAACCTATAAGTGATCGCCTGGCTGTGATCCGCATCAGAGGCAGATTTTATGACATCAGCCTTATATGTGCACACGCCCCTACCGACGAGGCTGAAGACCCTATCAAGGAGGACTTCAATGACCTCCTGGACAACGCCTACGGAGCTTGTCCGGAATACGATGTTAAAATCGTGCTCGGGGAATTCAACGCGAAAATCGGTAAGGAGAACACCCTTGGCGGAGTGATCGGAAAGCACAGCCTCCACGATACAACAACAGATAACGGCTTCCGACTCGCTGACTTTGCGATAGCTCGTAATGCGGTGATAAGTAGCACAAGATTCCCTCGCAAGCGAATCCACACAGCAACCTGGCGATACCCGGACGGTCGAACCGCCAACCAAATCGACCATGTGCTCATTGACGCAAGGCACTCGTCAAACATCCGGGATGTGCGAACATCCAGAGGGGCGAATGTCGACTCTGACCACTTCCTCGTAGCAGCAAGATTCAGAGCTCGACTGTCCAATGTCAAAAAGCTGCACCAGCCCATCAGGAGGAGGTTAGACATTGGGCGCCTGAGCACACCGGAGGTTGCCAGAGTCTACAGGGAGCAGCTGAGCGAAAGACTCTACGGTATGCCTACGTCGAACACAAATGCCAATAATATGTGGCTGCATTGCCGCTCAGCCATTCAGGAAGTAGCCAAAACCACCTTAGGATACCTACCGTCCCCGACAGGAAACCCGTGGTATGATGGAGAGTGTGAGCAGAAAAAGGCAGCAACCGACGAGGCGTACCAAAAGGCGCTGCAGCGGAAAACCAAGGCAGCGCAAGAAGAGTGCCGAGCCAGAAGAAGGGAGGAGAAAAAACTACTGCGACAAAAGAAAAGAATCTTCGCAGCCTCCCAGCTCAAGGATATCGAGGAGTCTAGGGATGAGCATAAAATACGAGCCTTTTACAAGAAAGCCAAAGGCCTTGCAGGAAGCTTCAAAAAGGGTACCCTGGCTCTTCGAAACTGCGAGGGTAATCTTGTCACCGACCCGCAGGGAATAGTGGATGTATTTAAGCGGCACTTCCAGCAGCTGCTTAACGAGCATGATCAAGAGAGAGTGGTAGGGACCGAGGAAATCGCGGCTCCAGCCGCTGAAGTAGTCCCCCCACCCAGCATCGAAGAAGTCGGAACAGCTGTTCAGACTATGAAGAATAACAAGGCCGCAGGCTCAGATGGCTTGCCATCAAAGCTCTTCAAGGCTGGCGGCGATGTTCTGGTAGGGAGCATGCACCAGATCATCTGCAGAATTCGGGAAGATGAAAGCATGCCCGACGACTGGAATACCAGCTCTATATTCCCCATCCTCAAAAAAGGCGATCCTACCTCTTGCAAGAACTATAGAGGTATATCCCTGCTCAATGTCGCATACAAGATCCTGTCCAGCGTATTGTGTGAACGTCTAAAACCATTTTGCACCGCACTAATCGGCAGCTACCAGTGCGGCTTCCGGCCCGGCAAATCAACTATAGACCAAATTTTCACACTTCGACAAATCCTGGAAAAGACCAACGAGTTTCGAATCGATACACACCATCTTTTCATCGATTTCAAAGCCGCATACGACAGCATTCATCGTGAAGAACTGTTTGGTGCGATGGCCGAATTCGGGATCCCGGGAAAACTGATCCAGTTGTGTCGCGCCTAGCTAAAAAACACGCGATGCACCGTGCAACTCGGTTCTAGGACCTCAGAACTGTTCGAAACATGCACCGGATTTCGGCAAGGAGATGCGCTGTCATGTGACTTCTTCAACCTGGTGCTGGAGCAGATAGTGCGACGGCCAGGCGTCAACAGGGAAGGCACTATCTTTTACAAGTCCATCCAGCTGCTAGGATACACGAATGATATCGACATTATCGCGTGTTCTCGCCGTGGCATTGTGGAAGCATTCACGATGATTGAAGAACAGGCGAAACGAGTGGGTCTTAAGATCAATGAGGACAAAACGAAATACATGTTGTCAAGCAAAAACCAATCCGTCGCTCACCACCTGGGACAAAATATAACAATTGACAGCTACAATTTCGAGGTAGTTAAGGAGTTTGTCTACCTCGGGGCAAACGTAAATTCCACAAACGACACCACAGTGGAAATCCGGCATAGAATCGCCCTTGGCAACCGCTGCTACTTCGGCTTGTCCAAACAACTGGGGTCAAAACTCTTCACTCGAAAGACCAAAGTCATGCTTTATAAAACGCTCATTCTGCCAGTCTTGCTGTACGGAGCCGAAAGCTGAACGATAAGCAGGACAGCGGAGCTGATTTTGGGTTCTTTCGAAAGAAAAATTCTGCGCCGGAAATTTGGTCCTGTCTGTGAGGAAGGTGAATGGAGAAGAAGACACAACCGCGAACTCTACGAGCTGTACCAAGATGTGGATGTAGTCCGGAAGGCAAGGATCCGTCGATTACACTGGCTCGGCGACATCGAGCGCATGGACATCAACGCTCCAGCTAAGAGGGTCTTCGACTTCGAGCCTCCTGGTTCGAGAAGAAGAGGAAGGCCGAACCTCCGGTATAAAGACCAAGTAATTGCGGATGTAAGACATCTTGGTCTTGACAACTGGAAGCAGCGTGCCCGGGACCGTCAAGGATGGAAGGCAGCTATAGCTCAGGCTCAGATCCTCCATGGATCGCTGGCCTGATAAGTAAGTAAGTTAAGGGCGCTTCGAATCGTTGTTTAGAGTTTGAGGGGATTAATGTGAATGTCGATAATAAAATTGATTAATTAAACTTGCTTGTTTTATTTACAAATTCCCGGAACCTAATTGCCTAATTGAATTATATCTTTGTTTTTATCTCACCTAATCTTGGTTTTAAAAAAAAACTCCATTGCCTCCATTGCGTGCTCGTTTATGTAACTTTGGTTCCAAGAGCTTTACCATTTGCATACTTACTGTGGAAAATATATGATTTATTCTTCAATAATATGAAAGGCAAAGACTGAGTTCTGTGTACATTTTCTCTTAGTTCTTTATTATTTTTTTTTTTTGTTTTTAATTTTTTGGCACAATCATATAATTGAAGATAAGCAATTAAATATTAAATTATTAAGCAATCAAATATTAAAATTCAAAAAAATATATCGAAATCATGTAATAATAGGTGTCAAAATCGTACATTTAATAATAATTAATAAATCTACACTTAAAAAAGTGAACTTATACTGTAACTTGTTGATTTTAAAATAAATTGTAATACTTTGGAATATTACCAATAATTCCAATTGAATGCATATATAATCGAAATACTACAAGAGCAAACATATATAAGGAAACGTAACTTTTCAGGATGTATTTTTTATTTAATGATTAGTGAATTTAGTAATTGAATTCTTTTTTATAATTTTTTTAAATGGAGAGTTTGACACTCAAGTCCAGATGTAAGCATTGAAACAAGTTTGGTAGTGATTTATTGCATTCGAACCACAGGACTCTTTATTGTAAAGAAAAAAAAAAAAAAAAAAAAATTAAAACATAAAAGGGTCGTCAGTAAAATCTACTCGCAAAGCCAGTAAGATATGTATATTTATAGGCACCCAACAGTAGCCATTATACAATGTGCAAAAATAAGCAATCAAATCCTCTGTAGCTTCATTTCTCCTACTACTCCTAATCATCAAATCCTATATTAGTGGATGGCATCTTGTAAGCCTCTGGACAATTGCGTAGTCAACTATCCTTTCAGCTAGCTAGTTGTCATGAAAAAAAAAAAAGAATTTAAATTACGGTTGTAACAACACAGCATTAATCTATATAATGTTACTCTCTGCCTCGTTAATACACTCTGCAAAACATTCATTGATTCGCACTGTCTGTTGTTACGAGAAAAAACATCAAGTGCGCAACCAGACGATGCCGCACGTTCGTTTCCGGTGCCAACAAACAGTGCTTATATTATTATTAGTCCGACCGCCGAACAATCCAAATTTATCTTAAATGATTAATAAATCGTTATAAAGAAGAGGAGTTAAACGTTTCCTATTATTAAATAGTTATAAAAGTTTAACGTTTCCTTTTTTTGGTTTGTTTCAACGACGAAACATATTTGTATATGTAAAGAAAATCCCGACACATACAGTCCGTGGCAAAATTATTTACACATTGCAATGCCTGCTTTCTAAACAGCTTTTAAAGCTGCAGAATTTCCAAAATAACAACACATTATCCATGATTTTTCTCAATCATTCCTTATTATTTTAATTAAACAATAAACAAAAAAAAAAAAAAAAAATCATTCAACTCCAACAAGTAACTGTTAAAATCATAGGAACATAAAAGGCACAATTATTTACACAGCCATTGAACACTGGCAAAATTATTTACACAGGTGGAAATAACTGCATTTGGAAGGTAACGGTTCTAAATTTCTTTGATAAATTGATGCTTTGCGTGTCACTTAGTTATTGTGGTCAGTTTGTTACTAATTTCCTGAGATAATAGGTGTACAAGATTCCAAAAACGGTAGAACTTTCCCTTGAGCAAAGAGCTGCCACTGTGGCAGAGTTTCAGAGAGGTATTTCGGCCGCGAAGCTTGCAAAAAAATACGGTTGTGTGCGGAAAACGATTTACAATCAAATTTCAAAGTTTAAAGAATGTGGATATGTAAAAAATAAAAGTGGAAGGGGCAGAAAAAGGGTGACATCAAAAGGAGAGGATACTGCGATTGTTCGATCTTTCAAAAGAAACCCATGTGAAAGAGTTCGAAGTGTACTCGCGGAACTAAACGAAGGTCGAGAAAGCAGTATCAGTGAAAGAACATTGCGTCGAAGACTGAAAGAAAATAAAATAATAGCCTATGTGATCCCGAAAAAAACTGCTTATAACACCAAAAAACAAACAGCTCAGGTTACAATTTGCTAAAGAGCATATTAAAAAGCCACTAGAATTTTGGAGGAATATTCTTTGGACGGACGAAACTGCTTGCTCCTTGGACGGTACCTATGGTCATAAATATTTCTACGCTGAAGCTAAAACGAAGGCAAAGCAACCCGTCACGCAACCCACAAGACATTCCAAAGGAGGTAAAATGATGATATGGGGTTGCATATCACATAGTGGTGTGGGCCCCTTGTCAGATGCTCCGGTAATATGACAGAGTCACATTATTAAAACATTTTAAATGATGTTGCACTGGTCGCAGGCTCAAAATTTATCGGGAGTAGATTCATCCTACAACAGGATAATGCGCCGATACATACAGCCTGTAACATTAAAAAGTATTTGGCAGAAATAGACCAGGAAGTTTAAAAATGGCCCCCGCAAAGCCATGTAATAGAGAATTTGTGGCACCTTGTCAAATCAAAAGTGCCCGAAAATATTGGCGGAACGGCCGATCAGACTTGGAGAGATTTTATTGCAACTTGGAGCGCAGTCCCATTAGAGCAAGTGCAAGGGTTAATAGATTCTATGCCCAGACGACTTGCAGAAGTTATTGCGGCAAAAGGAGGAAACACAACGTATCAGGTAAGGTTATTTAAATAACAATTTACTTCAATCTTAAAAATATTTACTTTTTTTCTTACAGAAGTGAAAAAAAAAAAATTGAAAATGGATTTGTGTAAATAATTGTGCCTTTTATGTTCCTATGATTTTAACAGTTACTTGCTGGAGTTGAATGATTTTTTTTTTTTTTTGTTTATTGTTTAATTAAAATAATAAGGAATGAAACTGAGAAAAATCATGGATAATGTGTTGTTTAATTTTAGAAGTTCTGCAGCTTTAAAAGCTGTTTAGAAAGCAGGCATGGCAATGTGTAAATAATTTTGCCACTGGCTGTATAGAATGCGCCGGAGTTTCTTTTATTAGATTTCAAATTCTACCGCGTTATCGACGGGTCGATTTCAAATTCTACCGCGGTATCGACGGGTCGCCTGATTACCAGCACCAGAAGAGGCGAAACTGAATCAACATATAGAGAGAGAGAGGATAGAACGAAAGAAGACTTTTTCCACTTGAAAGTGAAGTGAGAATGAAATAATTAAATTGAATAGACTGTGATTAAACTGATTTATACAACATACCGAAATAAAGGCTTTCATTGTAGTTTTCTCTATTTTCAGGTATGAATAATGGATGTGAATAATGTAATGTAATTATACTAAAATATAAACTCTATTTTCAGAGCAAACACATTGGGTCGTATGCAAAAAGCTTTCGCTCTGTCTCAAGTCTCACCTTTTATAGCTTTAGCTCAGGTTCGTATGCAAAAACAAAATGAGACAAATCTCAGAGACTGAGCTTTTGCTGAATGAATGAGACAGCTCTCATGCTTTGATGTCTCGTATGCAAAAAACATTGCACTGTCTCAGAGTAATGAGATAAAGAGTTATAGTAGACAATATACATATACCACAAGATATATTATAGGGTACACATGTACTGCAACCAAACATAGTCTAATGAGCCAGCACATACTTTCCCACGGTCACTAGAGTGCACCGACGCCCGAGACGGTATTCTTGGAAATCAAATTGTCGCCGACACCTGCTGCACCTTCGCGGAATACAACATGTCACAACATGCACGAATTGGCATGAATGATGTGTCAGCTTGTACATACATATCATTATAAATACGGTTGATCGGATTGTGGCATCATCATTAGCAGATCAGTTCAGTCAAGTTCAAGTTCAAGTCATTGTTCGAGTTTATTTACACTTCCTATCTTGTTACTCGCGGGTTCGGTTGGTTTTACCTTTGCTTTTACCTTACATCGCATTGTATTGCGTTGTTTGACTTTTCCATAGTGTTTCTAGATTTTTCGATAAATAAAAGATATATTTATTAATCAAAGAAAATGTTTTTTTTTTTATTTAACTTCGGTATCGGAAATAAAATTATAAAGGCCATAAAAAGTGAAGACTAGAAATTTCTTGTCTCATAATCAAATGGCTGCATATTTAAGTGTTCTCGGTGCCACAGCGCAAAATCGTGACTTCAAAAGTCTTTATCGACTTAATTCCGTCCAAGTAGATTGGTTAACTGATCAGTTTCTCCAACATAATGAAGATTATCGGGGAGGGAAAATTAATAATTTAACCAGAATGATGGTTTTCCTAAGATTTGTTGGAGATCCTGGATTTCAAATTGGCATAGCCGAAGATTTTGGTATAAGCCAATCCAGCGTTTCGAGAATAGTTAGTGAAGTTGCAGTAAAAATAGTGGAAGAAAGTCATTATTGGATCAAATTTCCTATGAGTGCAGAGGAAAATGAAGCTGAAAATTACTTATGGCAGCTGAAAAACAATTTTCCGTTATGTATTGGAGCAATAGATTGCACTCACGTTCGTATTAACAAGCCGAAGCAACATAGTGGAGAGTATGTAAACCGAAAGGGTAAGTGTATGTTAAAGTGAGAGACTCATATAAAGTGTAAATGTTTGTGCTCTAAGTTTTCAAAACGATGTTCTGGTCTACTCCTAGGTTATCATTCAATTAACGTGCAAGCAACATGCAATGGAGCTGAAAAGTTGACAAGTGTGGATGTCTCATGGCCCGATTCGGTCCATGACTCCAGAATATTTAAAAATTCTGATATTTACCAGGCACTTCTAAATAATCCGAGGTGTGTCATCATCGCTGATGAGGGTTATGCAATCACTCCTTTTCTAATGACGCCATTTCGAAGGGTATCTACTGTTGTAGAAGAAAACTATAACAGAGTACTAACCAAAGAAAGAGTGATTATTGAACGTGTTTTCGGACAATTAAAACAGAGGTTTCCCTGTCTACAATACAAGCTAAGAATTTCTACACAAAACGCCTGCTTCGTTTTGCATAACATATCGAAACATTTCTTAGAGGAAGACGAAAGTAAGGATAATTGGGAAGAAGAACAAACAACGCCAAGCGAAGACACCACTTCCGACGGCTCCAGAAGAGCTGCCGCCTTAACGGTACAAGGAAAAAGAAGAAGAAATGAAATTGCATCGATTTTGTTTAACGAACGTAATGTTAAGCTTGGTTTTTATTTAAATAAACATCACACAATCATAACTTAAAACTCATGTTTGGAAAGGTACGTCTCTCTCTTCTGCTAAATTTGTTCTCTCCTGATCAATCAAAAGCCTTAATTTTTTGGTTAGAACTTGATTTTTCCTTAACAGAACAAGCCTTTGAAGCTCTAGCATGGATAAGTTTCTTGTTTCCTCTGTTTCATAGTTCTGTAAAACATCGTCTTGCTTTCTCTTTCGTGACGAGCCAATCGTTACATCTTTAGCTTGAGCAAAACAAGAAGAAGAATCGTCTGTAATACAGAAAACTTCGGAGCGTTTATTTAAATTTGTTCCTGCAGTTACTGCACCTGTAAATGTAATGAAGTACTATGTTTCTTGATGCAATCAACAAATGAAATATCCCTACCCTCGAATCTATTCAGCACTGGATTCACTGAATCTCCATTAATTAATTCACATAACTCTTTTTCCCACGGCTTTAATTTAATTTTTCTATTTCCCGTTTTATTAATATCACATTTTTCTTTAAGTCTCGCTTTGACATTTATAATTTTTTTGAAATTTGTGCAACTTGAATGGGTTTTCCGAATTTCGTTTCACTCCAATTTAAACCTTTCTAAAGTGTTTTTTTTTTTTTTTTTTCTTTTTTTAACTTCGCGTACTTGGCTTTTCGATAACAAAATTATATTATTTTTAATAAATTGTACTAAGAAACAGTTATTTTCATCGCTTTTTACTATTCCTTCTTCACTACACTCACTCAGTGAAAGTAATTGAAAGAATGAATGAGTATGAGACAACGCACTGAGACAAAGGTTTTGCATACCAATTTGAGTCTTCGCTCATTGCAAAGCTCAATCTCAGTACCTTTCGCTCTGTCTCACACCTCAGTCTACTGAGACTGAGCGAAAGCTTTTTGCATACGACCCATTGTCTTATTTCAAGAAGGTTACACGTTCGCTGCCGCCCATATAACGTTGGATATTTTCTAGTGATGGAATAATTAGCATTAGCAAAATTAATTAATTGTGAAATCTTTTTCGCATTAGCAGTATGAAAAGCTTTTGCTAAATTTCATGAAATGCTAAGTCCCTTATTCCACGGCGCTTTTTTAGTACAGTGTTAAAAATATTTAAAGATTGTTGTTTTTCTTTTGTAAATAATTCGATGTTTTGTTGTTGTAACGTTATTGTTGAAATATGAATTCTAATTGCCTGAACTATATAATGAATTGCTTTATCTCTTTCTTTTCCTATGGTTCACTTTGTATAATTATGAATATGAAATGTTAAAGTAAAGTAGTTCCAATTCGACTTTCATAGCGAACAGAATAAAGAAATCAAGTTAAGATTGTTCAGTTTTATTTAAACTTTAAATCGTTTTTTTCACATTGGTGCCGAAACCCGGGAAGTGTCGCGGGCATTAAGACTCTTGCTTGATTAAAATCGAATTTCTTTTCTTTTCTTGAAAGTCGTTTGGTTCCACGCCTTCAATTATACGAAATGGAGTTACAAGTACGCGCTAGTTATAGAAGTCAAATAACTAAAATCGTTAACGAAGCAACGGATTATTTGAATTCTCCAAATTCCAAAGTAGTGGATGACCCAGTTGCCTTGGATAGTGCAGAGGAAGAATTATCTTCATTGCTTCTTCGACTAACCACAGCTCATAAAAACCTCGAATCTGTCAATAAAGAAGTGCAGATTAAAGGGTTAGAGGATAAGAATCCTGAAAAGATTGCAGAATACGAAGATATTGCTGCGGGTTTAGTAGGCCGCATCGAAGTGCGTTTGGCAAGGGTAAAAGAGCGATTGGGTCCCTGTAGGAATACGAATAACGATCGATCGGCAAATCCGGAACAGAGACCACAATGCGTTAGGCTACCAAAATTGGAGCTGAAAGGGTTTTCCGGAGACTATACCGAATGGATACCATTTTGGGAGACGTTTAGAACAGCTGTGCATGAAAACCATTTCCTCTCTGGTATAGAAAAATTTAATTATCTAAGGTCAGTTTTAACAGGAGCAGCTGAGAAGGTCATATCAGGCTTTACCCCATCAGATGCGTGCTATGATGGTGCTATCGCCCTCTTAAAAGAAGAATACGGTGATTCAGAAAAACTGATCGATCGCCTCATGCAACAACTGATGAATTTAACACCAGTCCGTAATAAAACGGATTCTCATGGATTAAGGAAATTGTATAACACAGTCACATCCACAAGTCGCTCTCTCACGGCTCTTAGTATTCCTTCGTCTCACTACTACATCATGCTGAAGTCAATACTCTTACGTTGTATGCCAGATGAGCTGAGAATACAATATCATCGTACACAAAAGGAAATTGTATCCGATCGGGTGAAAGAGGAAAATGGAAATGATACCACTGAAGATGGTGGTTCTTCTCTTACGATTGATGGTGACAAGTGCCTAAAAAACATCTTGCTCTTTCTTAAACAAGAAGTGGAGTCAATTGAAAAGGCCACTGTCAATAAAATGTCATCCTTCTCTGGCGGTTCTAAACATCAACAATTGACAACCGCGGCAGGTTTGTTTACTGTCAGTGCTAGTAAGACATCATGTTTTCTATGCAAGTCATCAAACCATCCAACTAAAGAATGTGATAATGAGTGCGCTGTCGAAAAGAAGAAGATGTTATTAAAAAATGATGGTTGATTTTTCGCTGTACGCAAAGGGGGCACACAGCTAAATTTTGCCGTGTTAAGGTGCAATGTAGTCGGTGCAAAAGACAACATGCTACAGCAGTATGTTCCCAAAAGGATTGTGGGGGAAATAAGATCGCGAAGTCCGATGTGAATGCTAAATATATCCCCACAAGCAGTGATGTGCTTAATTTGTTTACCAACGACAAAAGGGCAACTAATGTTTTTTTGCAAACTGTTCGAGTTTTTTTGATGTCTCCATTAACATCTAAAAGGGTGTTTGTGCGTGCGATACTTGATGGCGGCAGTCAACGATCGTATGTAAGGGAGGATGTTGTTGATAAGTTAAACCTCCCCCTTGTTGGTAAGATACAATTATCAATTATTCCATTTGGAGATTCGAAGGTATCCAAACCTAAGACATTTAATGTGGTAGAATTTGTTGTATGCAGCCAATTTAATCAACAATCGGCTAAAATCCTGGCAGTGGTCGTGCCTAATATCTGCCAAGATGTTCTGGTGGCACCAGATGTTAATGATGTTTATTTTAATGATCTTAATTTGGCAGATTCGAACGATAATGGTTATACACAAGAAGAAGGCTTGGGACTCTTAACAGGTGCAGATTTTTATTGGTCTATTGTCGATGGTACACATCGCAGGGTATCCAAGCATTTAGCAGCTATATCTACAATTTTTGGTTGGACCGTTCAAGGCTCTTACAAGGCAGACAAAGTAATCGGAAACTACGAGATATCTTCATCTCTCTGTAGTCTTGCAGTTGGAAATATGTGGAGCTTGGAAGTACTGGGAATTCAAAACGACAAGCGTGAAGCAGATATGCAAACGGAGAAGCTTAAGCGTAGCTGTATACGGAAAACTTCGTCCGGATATGAAGCAACTCTACCTTGGAAGGATTCTAGCACTACATTTGCGCACAATAAGGAAAATGCCATCAGCCGGCTTTATTCTCTGGTAAGAAAACTTTCAAGAAATCCATGTAAGCTTTCAGAATATGATGCTGCAGTGAGAGAATTTATTGCTGCCGGGTTTGCTGAGCCGGCCAGCTCAAAGTTTAGTGGCAATCTTTATTATATGCCCCACCGACCAGTTTATAGACCAGAAAAAACCACTACAAAGCTGCGCATTGTTTTTGATGCTTCTTCCAGAGCTGAAGGTAGGTTTTCATTGAACGATATGCTATTAACTGGGTCCAAACTGCTCCTTGAAATATTTCGAATATTGTTGAAATTTAGGCTTTGCAGAATAGCAATCATACCAGATATCGAAAAGGCGTTTCTGCAAATAAATCTAGCCAGAGAAGACCGTGATAGTCATAGGTTCCTTTGGTTTGATGAGAAGATTCAGTCAGCCTCTAATTTGCCTGCTATAAAAGAGTTTCGCATGACGCGAGTTACTTTCGGGGTAACTTGTAGCCCGTTTTTGCTATCTGCTTGCATTCAAATGCACCTAGAATTAGAAGCTTCTCAATTCCCACGTACATGCTCTTTATTAAGAAATTCGTTTTATATGGATGATGTACTAGTCAGTCTAGAAAGTCAAGCACAAGTCAAAAGTTTTCACCAAGAAGCAGTAGAAATAATGAAACGAGCACATATGCATCTAAGGAAATGGGCTAGTAATGACATGATAGTAAGAGAGTACTTCGATGGTGGAAACATAGATCCAATACAAATGGTATTAGGGCTTAAGTGGAATATTCACAGCGACGAGTTGGGTATTAACTTCAATCCGTCAGTACTAGAAAAACTTTTGCCCACAAAGCGAAGCATTTTAAGAATAATTGGCTGTATTTTTGATCCTTTGGGTTTTCTAAGTCCTGTCGTTATACGTTTAAAACTTTTATTTCAATCGCTATGGCGGCTTAAATTAGATTGGGATGAACCGCTCCCATTTGAGATGATGAGAGAATGGAGTCTATGTTCGAAGAATTTAGATAGAATTCCCCATTTCGCTATATCACGATGGATAGGATTTTATACTGATGCTAAGACTATTGAAATGCATATTTTTGCAGATGCGAGTACTAAAGCATTCGGGGCTGTTGCATACCTGCGGATAGAAGATGCTAATGGGAGTACGACGGTCACTTTTGTTTGTGCGAAAGCACGTGTCGCTCCACTTAAAGAAGGAAATGCGGATCAGATGAGCCTTCCAAGGTTGGAACTTACCGCTTCTTTGATTGCAGCCCGATTAAAGCGATATTTCGAAAAGATAGAGATGCCTGTTAAAAAGTACGTTCTCTGGACTGACTCTCAGATTGCCTTATATTGGATTCGAGGAGATGCGAAACAATGGAAGCCGTATGTTTTCAGTCGAGTTAAAGAAATACAAGAGATAACAACTCAGGGGGAATGGCGCCATTGCTCAGGCAAGCTTAACCCTGCGGACTTGCTTACTAGAGGAATATCTATGACGAAATTCGAAGCATCAAATGAGTGGAAAAATGTTCCCGAATGGCTCAGAAGGCCCGAATCCGAATGGCCAACAGAAAGCGTTATGTCAGTAGAATCTACAGTTTTGTTGACATCTTCTGAGGAAATACCAAGCATGGCAGGCTTTGAATGCATTGAGCCTATCATAGCCTATGAGAAGATAAGTTCATGGAAACGACTTCTTCGAATAACAGCTTATGTTTTCCGGGCTATTAGTTGTTTTCGAGGCAAAAAAGGTGAAACAAAGTATCTGACCGCGAGCGAAATAAAGACGGCCGAAATGTATTGGATTAGAATACTTCAAAGAATACATTTCAAAACTGAACTTACATGTTTGTCGAAGAAGAAACCTATTCCCCGTTCATCTAGCTTTGTATCCCTTAATCTGTTCTTGGATAAGGAGGTATATTTGCGCGCCGGTAGTCGCTTGCAACTACTTGAGGAAGATATGGACATCATTAGTCCAATTCTTCTTCCCAAAGCCAATTACCTAAGTGGTTTGATTGTAACATATATGCACGAGGTATCCCTACATGCTGGTGTAAATGTAGTTTTGGCTAGACTACGAGAGAAATTTTGTTTGGAGGAAATCATGAATTCCTGCAGAATTTGTCGTAGGTTGAAGGGAAAGCCAATGTCAAATCCCTTTGCGCCTTTGCCCAGGGATCGCATGATAGCTTCAAAAGCGTTCGAAACCGTAGGCGTTGATTTTGCAGGTCCACTCTTCATTGTACAAAATGATGCGACACATAAGGTGTATATAATGCTATTCACATGTGCAGTCGTACGAGCCGTTCACCTAGAACTTGTGCCAAATTTAAGTACCGAATGCTGCCTGCTGGCTATAAGAAGATTTATCGCTCGAAGGGGTGTACCTAGGATAATCTACTCAGACAATGCCAAGACCTTTAAGAGGGCATCAAACGAATTGCGATGTCTGGGAAACATTCTTGATAGTGAGATATTTTATGGTTTCTTGAGTAATCGAGGCATTATTTGGCGCTTTAGTGTCGAGCGAGCTCCATGGTGGGGCGGTTTTTGGGAACGTATGGTAAAGGCTGTCAAAGACGTTCTGAAAGCTACGATATGGAAGTCGAAATTATCTAAGGATGAATTATATACCTTCCTCACAGAAGCAGAAAGCATAATAAACATGCGACCCTTGACCTATATTAGCGACGACCCCTTTGATTTAACTCCCCTTACGCCAAGTCATTTCCTCGCTGGACATTTTGAGAAATCATCGAAGTCACCAATAGAGTTGATGGACGGTGTTGAGCTGCGTAAAGTGTGGAAATCCAGAACTATTTACATAAGCCGATTATGGAAAAGGTGGAATACTGAATATCTTCGACTTTTAAGATCGGCTCATCACTCAGGCAAGGGCATCAGTTCAGAGATTAAGATAGGAGATGTGGTTTTAGTTCACGACACAGCCGTATCACGTTTGCACTGGAAATTAGCTGTTATAGAAAGATGTTTTCCGGGGAGAGATAATAAGATAAGAGCGTGTGAGGTCCGTTTTGCAAATGGTCAAACAGTCAGACGTCCGATCCAGTTGTTGTATCCAATAGAGGTTCCTTCGCCCGGCCCGGAGGATGTTAAAAATATTTAAAGATTGTTGTTTTTCTTTTGTAAATAGTTCGATGTTTTGTTATTGTAACGTTATTGTTGAAATATGAATTCTAATTGCCTGAACTATATAATGAATTGCTTTATCTCTTTCTTTTCCTATGGTTCACTTTGTATAATTATGAATATGAAATGTTAAAGTAAAGTAGTTCCAATTCGACCTTCATAGCGAACAGAATAAAGAAATCAAGTTAAGATTGTTCAGTTTTATTTAAACTTTAAATCGTTTTTTTCACATACAGCTTGAAATAAGTGCGAAAGAGATGGTCAGTGAAACAGAAATACATTGGCACAGTCACGCGCGGGTAAGCTACTTCGTGCGGCTTTTTGACGTTTCCTTATCTCCTTTTCTTTGTTTTGCGATGTTGCTTTACATTTCTTTGTGAATTGAAAGTGTACGGTTCGGAGGGTAGTTTTCGTAGTTTTGTGTGCTGTGTATTTTTACTTAATTATTATAATTTAAAATGACATATGAATTTAAGTGGACGAGGGAGTTGACATTGCAGCTCATGTGTTATTATGAGATGTATCCAAATTTGTACAATCCCTGCCACACGGATTATACTAACCGTCTTAAAAAAGCGGATAGTTATGAAAATATTTTGAACGCATTAAAACCGTTGGACGGGAATGTGACACTTGAACTGGTGAAAAGGAAAATCCATACGCTGCGGTCTCAATTCACGAAAGAATTTCGTGAAATTAGGAAATCGAAAAAAAGTGGTGCTGGTACGGCTGACATATTCGAACCTAAGGTTTGGTGCTACGAGTAGCTAGGTTTCCTAAAAACCTTTTGCAAAATAAGAAGTTCTGCGTCCAACATTGAAGAAGTAAGTTTGCAAATTTTAAAATTGGGAGTACCTATATATTCAAACAATATTTTTCCAATTTTTTTTCTTAGCAAGAAAGAAACCAAATTTCTAGTCCCGTCCAGGACACCAATACAAGTGGCCAGGATGACTATGACTCCGACATCGATATGACCCGAAAAAGAAAAGTAAGTGCAATATTGTTTTTTATATGTTTCTATTTTGCCAGTCTACATTTCCTTCATGACAAAAATACTCTGCAAAAGTTTGGCGTATAACTTCTGCTGCTCCTTTACGGGGATTGTCAACTCTCTGTTGTTGTTCCGGGTTGTTTGTTTGAGGAGTGGATGAAAAGTTTGGCATACAATTAAATAAACTGGAATTATATTTTAAAAAGTTATGTAAAACGCAACAAGCTTTTGTGACGAGTTCGACAGGGAGATTCCTACATGATTGCAACACTTTAAACCTGTTGGATAGTATTCCAAAGGTATGTTCAATCACATGTCTTGCTCTGCTCAACCGCGCGTTGAAAATCCTTTTAGTTGCACATTTCGTGTGAAAAGGATTTCGTGTGTTTTTGGAGAGGAAAATCATCATCTCCAACAATCACATAAGGAAGCACTCTTCCTTCTCCCACAACCTTGTCTGATGGAAAATGGTTAGGTGCTTGATCAATTATTCTCCTTAAAGAGCTTTGTAGCAATACACCAGCGTCATTTGTTCTTCCGTTGCAACCTATATCAACGTAAATGAGCCTACAGTTTGCATCTGCCATAGCAAGTAATATGATGCTGCTGGTGCCTTTGTAATTATGATAATAAGCACCATCTTTCCTTGAACTCCTGAACGTTATATCTTTTCCATCCAAGGCACCAAGGCAATTTGGAAATTCCCAGCGAATGGCAAATTCATTAGCAATTTTCTCCCATTCGGATTTCGAGTCAATATCAATATGAATAATAATAACAATATTAATAACAATTAAATAATCCTATTGATTTTATTTCAGAGACCTGCAAATACATCGGGCACAGTCAAGAGGGTGGGAATGTTAGCGACAGTCCTCCTACAAAAACTGGGAAGCAGAACACCGTATTCGTGGCTTGCGGAACAAGTGAGGATCCAAGTGGATTCCATCCAAGATGGTATGATAAGGCAGAAAGCCATCGGGGGAATTCAAGCAATTCTCCATGAATGCGTCGAAGAAGATTTGGCTCTTCAGCGATTAAGGCAAACGGCGCCGCCAGAATCGGAGGAACCAGTACCCTCCACATGGAGAGCCGTTTCCGTTTTGAATGTCGGCGGAATAAGACCTCCCTCGTCACATTCAAATGCACCTCGGAGTCCCTTCACACCCGACTTATTGGAGCAGTCGATGGAAGGAGTCTTTGAAGAAGAAGATTTCGATTAAGACGGGAACAAAAAAGCATGTATATATGTAAATAAGATGTATGTATATACAAAAAAAAATGTAAATAAGATGTAGTATGTATATATAAATGTGTATATGTAAATAAAAATAAAAATTTGCAAATGTAAACCTTTAAATAAGCATTTTTCAAATTTGTCCATTTAGCTTTGCAAACTTCTGGGATGGCTCGGCTAAGGAAAGGTTGTGACAGTTTGATAATTTAAACTGTTAAACGATTCACCCGTCGCCAAGAACCTCAGAGTGGCTGCCAATTTTTCAGCTGGTGAAATAGCCTCTCTCATCATGGTATTTTTTATTTGCTATGTCATTTTGAATTAACGACAAAAGCAGATTGAACGTTGCTTAATCCATCCTCAAATAATTGAGAAAAGATGTCTTGTCATTTATGTAGGATCGAGTACTCGACTGCGATCCGGTCGCACCTACTGATCTGCCAAGCCTCTTTTTCTCTCTCTCTCTTTCATCTCTCCTTGCGCAGAGCAATTTAGAGTCAGTAAGTAAAAGGACGTCGTTAAGTTCGCACACGGCGCAGTACAGCCTCAAGTGTTGTTTTTCTTATCTTTTGTTATTGAGTTGTTAGTGATTCATTGCTACACCCACGAAGGGGTGTTTTGTTTATTTTCTTAATCCGTTCATTTTTAAATTAAATTAAATAAAACATTTGTTTGGGAAACGATACTTTCCCTACATTTATCTTCAGTTCAGTGACTAAAAAACTGAATGATCCGCGGTCATGTCTGCGAATCCTCCATGACTTAATCCATTTCCTTTTTTTCCTTTCTATTATTATCTCCAAAGCATCTTCGCAAATGCTAAACGGCTCCAACATAACTTCTCCGTCTGAAATGCTGTTGATGTCCATATTCTCCGCGAAATATTCCGCACAATCCAACAAATTATTTAAATTTTCCAGATTCATTCCTTTTTTTCAAACTTCAACACAGGCAACGTCAATGAAATGTAAAGCGAAATGTCAAAAAAAAAAAAAAAAAAAACGCACACTGCTGCGAAATGAAGAAAAGCTCCATGAAATAACTCTTGCTGCTCGGAATGTCAGTCCAAAAGAAATCACCGAGGCCTGCAAGTGAAAGAGACGCGCCGTGGAATAAGGGACTAAGCGAATTCTATTGTATCTGATGATGTGAGACTGCTATTCCTGTCGTTGCTATTCATAACTGTATTGCTCGCCATATCTGTATTCAAGTAACCCAGTTGCATGGTAAACCAACTTTATGCATGTATATTGCATACAGTCTCACACATTACTATTTTATATTGTTTCACAACTCCAGCTTCATTTTCTTTTCAATGTATTTTGTACTAAATTAACATTCGTTGAAGCTTTAGCACATGCTATTCAAATTTGCTAAATGAATATTCGTTAAAGCTGTTCGTACTAAAGGAATCTTCGTTGCCATTCGGTAAATAACGCTATAGATTGTGCATTTATTTTAGAAGTATCAAGAGCGATTTCTTTTTCTAGTGAATTTTCAGACAGTACCAGTAAGTTTTTTGCATTGTATAATGTGTATTATGTACATAGATTTACATTGGCTTGTAATAATTGTCTTGCCTATACACATACAGAGCGCAATGGCATCTCTTAATAGATATTCCAATGCAATTTGGGAGTTCTTCTCTAAAGTGGATGAAATGAATAAGATTGCTAATTGTAATCAATGTTCAAAACCACTTTCATATCGGACATCCATAACGAATTTAAAAACACACTTAAGACTAAAACATATTGAACACTACAACAGTTTTTCAACAGAATTTAAATCACCCCGACTATCCACGAAGCAGAGCCTTGCAACACCTCAAACATCAGCTTCACAGACGACACAAATTTCTCTCCAAAACCAAAATGATCCAATTCCAGCAAAAAAACGACGAACGGCACAAAACGATATTCTTGCCTATACCAACAGACCGTTGCGTGCTGCTGATAAGAATCGAATTGATGATGTGCTGATAAAATTCATAGCTCGATCTTATCAACCGTTCTCCTTAATTGAAGAAGAAGATTTTGTTGAATTTGTTGATGCTTTAAATCCAAATTACATCTTGCCTGGACGAAAAGCGTTATCAGATAGACTGATTCCCTTCCTTTACAACAAGTGTTTGGAGGATCAAAAGCAAATAATAAATCAGGAAGCAATATCTTTGTGTCTGACAACGGATTGCTGGACATCGGTGGCTATGGACCCTTTTATATGTATCACAGCACATTTTATAAATATTATAATTGTGCACACACAAGTAACAATTTGGCAACAATTTTAAAAACACTGTCCAAGATTGGAACCTTGTTCATAAGATTAATTATTGTGTTACAGATAATGCAACAAACATCGCCAATGCCATTAATGAAATAGGTTGGGATCACTGTGGATGCGCAGCACATAAATTGAATCTTGTTCTACAAAGTGCTTTGAAGCTTTTTGAAAGTACTTTGAAAAAAGTAGGGAGGATCGTGAACCACTATCGCTCTAGCTACAGAGCAAAAGAAAAACTTGAAGAATACCAAATTAAAGTGTTGGAGAAATCGAACCCCTTAGTTCATAAAAACTCAGTAGTAACTCGATGGAATTCCAAATATTATATGTTACAACGATTCATTGACTTGCAGGATGTCGTACGGGCAACTATACCGAATTTAAGCACTGACTTACCAGTTATAACAGTGGAAGAATGGCAAAATCTTAAGCAATTGTGCCAAATTTTAAAACCTTTCGAACAGGCGACAAGGGAGCTTAGTGCAGAAAAATACGCATACGCATCCAAAGTGATTCCCCTTATAAATAGTTTATTTGACGTGTTGGTAGAATTAAAGAAAAAAACTGATTATTTATCAAAAATACTGAATTTAATAGAACACCTCAAAAAAGACTTGTTATATCGTTTTGAGGGCATAGAATCCAATGTTAATTTGGCGTTTTGTACAATTTTAGATCCTCGGTATAAAATGACTATGTTTCTTAGAGGACATTAAGAACAAATTAATCAACGCCGTAAAAGATATGATAGTTGCGGAACAGATATGTAAGGAAACGTCTGGAAACACTGCTTCGATATCATCAAATGTAAATGATATCGAAACATGGGAGGTAGAAATAGATATTTGGAGACAAAAAAATTATTAATTGAAAAAAAAAATTGATTCAGTTCCGAACAGTACTACATTTTCAAAGCAAGAGGTAGAATCGTATTTGCTTGATGATTTCGCTCACAATCTTTGTGATCCTTGCAATTGGTGGCGATCAAATGGATACAAATATCCTCATCTATCCAGGATATTTATTGAAAGAAGGCTGACTATACAATATCCGAACGAAGAACCCGACTTTCTGCAAAAAAAGCTGAGCAATTAATATTTTTAAATGCTAACTTAAAAAATTCGGATTACAGCACGCTTATGCAATAATGCATATAAGTTGTATGAACGTATTCATTTTGCCTTCGAAGTGTAATAAAATTACTTAAAGTAAGGGTGAGTGTTTTATTCGTAGTTCTGAAATGTCATTACATGTGCATTGCATACACAATTTGCAATGATTTCTTATATTCATTTCGCATTAGCATTTCACATGCTAACAGTCAAAAATTCGCATGCTAATTAAATTAATGGAAAATCGCATTAATTTCCATTACTAATTTTTTCCCCGTGTGCCAATAGTGTTTTTTTCCATAAGGTGTTTGTTTAGTGTTTATAAATGGTTCAATGTTTTTGTTTTTTGTGTTATGTCAATTTTTGTGTGTTTTATGGGTGTGACTACCGGCGGGTCACATGGCGACTCACCGCATCTCAGTTTCATCAGGTGCCGTGTGACCCGAGTTACGATACCTCTGATATTGTTGTCATCCCGCAGAAGAATACCCAATAAAATACAATTGCACTGATGACCCACAATAAAGGTCATAAGATACAATTGCACAGACGACCCACAATAAAGGTCCTAAAATACAATTGCACAGACGACCCAAAGAGCCGATTATGAGCGTCTGGCCCACATCCGTTCTTCGTGTCTGCTGTGCAAACCAAAAACAAATATCTAGTACCTATATGTATATAAAAGCCATAGAAAAAAATAAAGATACACAATTTATTTAGAAACGAAACAGAAAGGACGTGTATCTTTCCATTTCCCGCTAATCCTGGAAGCTTTGCGTCAACAAGTGGCAGATATTGATTGAAATAAAATAATCATACGGCAAACAACGATTTCGTAATGGATCCCAGCATGTTTTATGGAAAACGCAACCGAGACGAGGATTCCGAAAGTGATGAGTTGGATTTTGCGGCTTCCGATTCAGATGAATACATTCCATCTGAGGGAAATTCAAGCGATTCTGAATCCCTGGAAGATTGAGAATCCTCTTTTGAAGAAAATGATGAGCAAGTTGTGCTTCCAGGTGTTTCTGATGGACCCCCAACCGAGTGGTCAACAGTTAGTGGACAATCTCTAAAAGTGTTCACTTTCGAACAGAATGATGTTATAAACATTCAACCTCAAGCATCAGCAACGTCATTGATTTATGTGGCCTTATGGTTACACAAGAGGTTTATCAGCTAGTTGTTACCGAAACAAATTCCAATGCCAATTAATTTTTACGGAGCACCACTATAACGCGTACTTCTCGCGCAAAGGAATGGGTGGACACCAACGTGCAGGAGATTAAACAATTTCGTGGAGTAGTGATGTAAGTTAACACACAATCGTCGGCACGTACGATTGCAACAACGAAAACCCACAGCGCCACAACGGCAAGATCTACGGTGCTCTGGCTTGGAAACAAGCTTGTTTGCTTCAAGTCGATTAGCTGCATTGTCCGCTACAATCTGGCTTGTAAACAAGCTTGTTTACTCCAAAGCGCTTGAATGCATGGTCCGTTATTTGGCGGGGTGGTGAGTTTCGCAACCGTTTGTGCCGACGCTTTGGTGGAGTTCTTTTTCTAGAAAGCAGTCACTCTCTCAGTGGAAGTCCGAGAAGTAGGAGCGCACATACAAAAGAAGAATTAAACTTTTATTTAAACAAACTGTTAGATATAATTTAAGAAAAAAGAATTAAATTATAAAGAAAATTATATACAAACACCACAGTTGGTTTAATTCGTATATGGGCATTGTTAAGTAGGGTAGACTGGGTACGGTTGAAACGGTGGACGGTTGAAACGAAGCGAATATCTCGACAACAGTGCCTGTTGCTGTGACGGGTACAAGGAGAAAATAAAGCGGGCGACAAGTCGAAACACGAATTTTAGTGTCGCGTCGCTTTTCATGCCTGTTTCACAATGCTACTACACAGCGACGCGACAGCGCAACTACAAACGCCGTAGTTGTCAAATCCATATTCATTCAATAGAATTATATGGAGTAAGTCACATAGGCACGTACATATGTAGTCGTGTCGCAGCGCTGTAATTTCAAAAATTTGAAAAACTGTCGCAACTACACGGCGTTGTGCCATTTCGAATTCGCCATTTGAGGAATACCTTTGATAACTTGGTCTAACCCACCAACTTCTTCTGACTTGTGTTTTCGCTTTTAACTTTTTATAGGTTAAAGCAGCCGCACATGTTAGCAATAATGTTTTTTTTCAAATTATTTTGATTTATGAACTAAATTCAGTTTCAATCTTCGAATTTTTTACTGATGCCAACTTCACTCTATAGAATTCACCTCCAACTTCACTCACAGAAGTAACCGCGCTGTCAAAAAAAAAAACGCCGATGAAAGTAGCTCCATATTGTATTGACTGAACGACTTTACAACCACAGCAAACGGCAGCGTTTGTAGTTGCGCTGTCGTGTCGCCGTGTAGTAGCATAGTGAAACAGGCATCACGCGCTGTGGTTGTGTATAGAAGGCCCCGTTATGTTTTTTGACTGGAAAGTAAGTACTTTTTGTCTGTACATTTTTGCAATTATTATGGTTGTATTAAAGTTAAAGTATTAAGAGTTTTGTATCGTTTTAATTGAAGTTTGTAGAATATGGCTGTATGATTAGTTTTTATTGAAATTTATTATCATTCTTACTGTGAAGCGCTTTGTAGCTAGAAGGGCGGTTGGGGACGGTTGAACCATTTTCCGTGGGTACGGTTGAAACAGTTTATTTATTTAATTTTCTTGTTTCTTAGATGCCAAGGGTACGCCAAAGGAAGAATACGAGAGGTCAGGTCGACTTATCAACGTACAAGCAAGCTTATGAAGATGTAAAGGCCGGATCTTCGTTAAGAACAGCGGCAGAAAAGAATGGATTGAACCACTGTTCCCTGTTGAGGTATGTACGTAAACGAGATGCGACTGGTGATGAAAAGCAAGAAATGGGCTATAAGGCTCACAACCGAGTGTTTAACCAGAAACAAGAGCATGAGCTATGTAAATATTTAATTAGATGTGCAGATATATATTTTGGCCTTACTAAAAAGGATGCTATGAAATTGTCGTACGACTTATCACGACCTCGGACTTGGGATGACAACGAAATGGCTGGCGAAGAATGGTTTCGTATGTACATATATGAGAAGAAATCCTGCACTGTCAGTACGTGTAGTACAGGCTACAAGTCTTGCTAGGGCGACTAGTTTTAATAGACATAACGTAGATGCTTTCTACGATAATTTGGCTACTGTCATGGACCGCTATAAATTTGAACCTCAAAATATATATAATACTGATGAGACTGGCATAACTACTGTGCAAAAACCCAACAAAGTAATAGCTAGACGTGGTGCTCGTCAAATAGGTTCAGTGACTTCAGCCGAGAGGGGTACTTTAGTCACAGTAGCCTTTGCTGTCAATGCCATCGGAAATGCTATCCCTCCATTATTCATCTTTCCGCGAGTGTGATACCAAGATCATTTTATTAGGGATGGACCAATAGGTTCAGCTGGAAGTGCGAATTCATCTGGCTGGATGCAGGACGAAACATTTATTCATTTCTTGGAACACTTCAAGAAACATACACATGCTTCTCCTGAACATAAAGTCTTACTTGTTCTTGATAACCATTCTTCGCATATTCAAATAAATGCACTAGACTTTTGCAAGACAAGTGGCATTGTGGTGTTATCTTTTCCTCCTCACTGCTCACACAAACTACAACCGCTCGATCGATCAGTTTTCGGTCCGCTGAAGAAAGCTGTAAATTCGACCAGTGATGGATGGATGCGCAGCCACCCTGGCAAGACGATGTCAATAGACGATATCCCAGGGATTCTAGCTACTGCCATGCCACTTGCTCTTACACAATCCAACATTCAAGCTGGCTTTTGCACAACTGGGAATCAAAGCTAAGCACGTTAAGAAAAGATTAGACGGGGCAAAGGCTAAAAGAAATGCTACCAACAGGAAAAAAACTAGCACGCACCATGAATCATCATCAGAAGAAGAGGAGTGCTACTGCCTTGTTTGTATGTTAGCATATTCAGAAAGTAGGCCGAGGGAAAAATGGATACAATGCACAGAATGTAAAATGTGGGCGCATGAAGAGTGCACAAAAGGTAGTGTTAGTTATGTTTGCCACAATTGTGATTCCGAATCATCTCGTAACCCCTTAAGTATTTTTGCTTAAAATATTTATTTTTATAGAATTTACAGAATTTTTTTAAAACCTGTCTTATAGCTGAAGTGCTGGTGTTTTTTTTTTTTTTGTTCTTTTATTTCTTATTTTTCTTAAAGCTGTCGAGCAATAAAACATGTTCCTTTATTATATTTTGTATGTGTTTCGATTGACCCCAAGCACTGTTTCAACCGACCCTGGCATGGGGACGGTTGAAACAAATTACCTTTTTTTTTTTTCATCTGATTTTACGCATAATATACAAAACAGTGATCTCAAATAACATTGCCCATTAGTAGACAGATACATGGTCTTTTATTTAATACATTTCCATTGTCGCTCGCTTAACTCATCCCGATGCAATGGACGATAAACGCTAAAATGTTTCAACCGTACCCAGTTTACCCTACCCATCAATTGCTCACTACTGGAGTACTGATAAGTTTTTCCAAAATTCATTCGTGCCCCAAGTGATGTCGCGAAATAGATTCCAGTTGATATTGAAATTCATCCACTTTGCGGACAACTCAACTACAAGTGGTAACCGTTTGGGAAAAGTGAGTGGACTTTTGGACCTACTTGAACAAAATTTCGTCAAGTCCAGAAGCCCAAAAGAAATATTGGCAGTTGACGAATCAATGATCCCTTGATGTGGTAGGTTGCAGTTTAGACAGTACAACCCGGGTAAATCACATAAATATGGAATAAAAATCTATAAGCTTTGTGATCCAGACGAGTACACCTACACCAGTGCCGTTTATGCTGGAAAAAATTATTCCAATATAATCAAATAGGAAAACCTACCCATACTACTTCACATTCAACGCAAATTGTCTTGGACTTGGCCGAACAATATTTGGATAGCGGTAGAACCATTGCAACCGATCATTTTTAAACCTCTGTTTCATTAGCCAAAAAACTGCTTGCTCGTAAAACGCACCTTATTGGAACTCTATGTGGTAATCGACAAGGAAATCCAAGAGATGTGACGACTGCCAAGCTCAGGAGGAATGAAATAAGACAACTTGAAAATTCAGGAATTGTCGTTGCTAAATGGAAAGACAAACGCGATGGTCTAATGCTTAGCACAAAACATGGTTTGGAGGACGTGCTAACAGGAAAGCGGTCGAGACAAGGCGAGGAACTGAAAAAATTGAGTATGATTGTGGATTACAATCATGCCAAGCAAGGTATTGATATATCCGACCAAATGGCATCATATTTTACACCTCTTCGTTAAACTGTTAGATGGTATCACAAAATAGCCCTCGAGTTCCTACTTTCAACATCCGTTGTGAACGCGCTGGTCATTTATAGAGAAATAAAAGACTGCTCAATTTTAGAGTTCCGAAAAGCAATTTGCGAGGCTTTGTGTAACCCTGTCTTGGAAGCACAAGCATCAACATCCAAAAGAAAGCACGTTTTGAAAGAAACCGAAAGCAGAGATTCTCGAAACAGAAAAATCAGAAAACGGTGTGCAGAGTGCTATACTAATATAAGTCAAAATGAAGGCAGAAACGCTGCAGTCAAGAAGACGAAGGAGGTTACAACATTTTGTAGTACCTGTGAATGAAGATGTATAGACTCGTATGCCACTTTATGCATGTATATTTGTATAACAGCGCTGAATGTAATTATGCACACCATCACTTGCTGATCTCTCTCTCTCTTCCTTTTGGCTTATGCGGCAGTTGTTAAAGAACCGTCAGCTAATAAAGATCATACGCCTAAGTCATATACAGTCATCCACAAAAGTGAAGGCACAGCACCTATTTTCGTAAAAAACGCCCTCCAAATAGCTTCGTATTTAAAAAAATAATAACAAAACATAATTATTTTATAGATTAGTGTATTTGGATTCAGGGTTGTGACTTTTACTATTTTGTTAGAAAAAATAACGGAAATATTTCTATTTTATAGTAGCAAAGTAGAAAATTAATTCCACAAAAGTGAAGGCACAGCTAAAATGAAAGACACAGAATTATTAGCCTTCTACTCATCGAATCGACTAATTTCTGAGTATATTCTGGACAAATATTCTCCCATTCGTCTTTTAATGCCGCTTTGAGCTCGTTTTTGTTATGAATTTCTCTTTGGCGGATCTTTTGCTCTAAGTAATTCCAAATATGCTCTATTGGATTCAAGTCAGGGCTTTGCGGAGGCGTAATGAGCATGTGAGGATTATTCATCACAATCCACATCTTTGCGTTATGCGCCGTATGCTTAGGGTCGTTATCTTGTTCAAAATAATACGACTCCCCAAGCCCAGTTTTTTCAGACTTTGTTTTAATTTTTTTTTTTAAGATGTCAATATATACGTATTGATCCATCCTTCCCTCTATGAAATGCAGGTTACCAACACCTTTAGCGGACATGCGACCCCACACCATGATACCACCTCCTCCATGCTTAATTGTTTTAAGTGTGTTTATGGTACAGTGCAGTTCCCCTCTTTCGCCACACACGAAGACGACCATCTGATCCAAATATGTTGAAATTGGATTCGTCAGGGAAAACTACTTTACCCAGAAATCACTAGATTGATTCAAGTTATTTTTGGCGAACTGAATTCTCTTCAATCTGTTCTTAAGTGAAACCAAAGGTTTTTTTTTTTCTTGGCGAACAAGATTTAAATCCAGCATTTACATTGCATCGTCTTATGGTTTCGTGGTGGATCGTTTTTTGTTGGTAGTTCTGGAAGTGATCCCTGATTTTTGTTGTACTTATAAATGGATTTCCTTTGATCAGGTATTGTATGAGTCTCTTATCATGTTGGCTAAGTTTCTGGGGGTCTACCACTTCTAGGTATATTTTTTATTTGCCCGTTATTTCCATAACGCTGAATCACATTACGTATTGTATATCGGCTACGAGACAATAAGGCACCAGTTTCAGAATATGATTTGTTTTTTTTTTACATACAAATTTATAACAATTCTACGCTCTTCTACAGATAGTTCGTTCCGCGGCATTTTTTTAGCTATTTTTAAATTTAATATATTAAAGCTTCTATTAAAGAGACTAAAACACACTGCCTAGACGCGGGAAATGCAATGCACAATAATGAATTCTATCACGAAGTAAACAACTGCGGAACTCCCGTTTTAAATGTGCTGTTCCCTGCTGTGCCTTCACTTTTGTGGAACCAATTTTCTACTTTACCATCATAAAATAGAAATATTTCCGTTATTTTTTCTGGCAAAACAGTAATAGTCACAATCCTGAATCCAGATACACTAATCTATAAAATAATTACGTTTTGTTATTATTTTTTTTTAAATACGAAGCTATTTGGAGGGCGTTTTTTACGAAAATAGGTGCTGTGCCTTCTCTTTTGTGGATGGCGGTATATAAAGTGGTGTTTCATTTTAATACAACAAAGGAAACCCTACATTATGTTTAGAATGCTTCAGCAAACATCAAAAGTAATACCACTAATTATAAGTTATAAAAAATGTTCATTATCATGTTTTCTTTGCCTTTTTTTTCAGTAAAATCAACCCCAAATTTGGACAAAATGGGGTAAAAATGTGTGTTTTTTTTCCTGATGATTATAATGTTTTTATCTAGGTGCCGAGGAAGAAAAATGTGTGTGCGCGGGAAATATTCATACAAAAAGGTATAGCATGTGACCGCCGGCGGTGCACATGGCTTCTCAGGCAGTAAAAGATGTGCCCGCCGGCGGGTCACATGGCAGTGAACGTGTTAATACTATCAGAGTACTAACTGATTTATTACATACATTAACATATGTATATATGTTCTTTTAGTTTACTTTGAAAGTAAATGAAGACTGACTACAGAAATGATCCTGTGAAGTATAGTATAGAGAGCACCGTGGCGCAGTGGGTAGTGTGTTGGCCTCTGACGCCGATGACACGGGATCGAATCCCGACACAGCCATGTCATCGAACGTGTTTTTCACGGTGTTTCTCCTCAGCGGGGTTCTGACAAAACCCCCTGTAGTAAAATTGTCATGAAAAGCTTCTCGAAATTCGCCGTTCGGAACCGGCAATAAACTGTAGGTCCCTTTCACCTATGAGAAAATTAAATCACACACAACATTGGTGATTGAGAGAAGCTCGGCTCAGGTTCTTCATGGACTGTAACGCCAACATACATACAACATATGTATATTTAGTCAATGTTTACTTGAAATATCTTATTACATTTAATGGAGTAAGTTAGTTTTTGTATTTTCACTAATATCAATTGTATTTGGTTGTTACGTTACCATAGCAACGACACAAATAATTGTATTCATTTTATATAATTCCCAACCACTTCAACTCATGTACAGTTTGTCAAGAAATGTATGTCACAACGTAAAAAGGTCTTTTATTTTCATTTCAAAGGTCAATAATAGCAAAGTAGTCACATTTTTTTCTTATTTCTTTTTTTATTTTCACTGCGTATATGCTTTTATATTTACCACACCAGAAAAAAAAATTAAATTTCAAAAATGTACAACAAGAAAACAAAGAAAGAACAAAACCTATCCAGGTGAATACTGTCAAACTAAGAATGTCAATATTATACTGTGCAATAACAGAGTAATATTTTATTGCAAAAAATAATGCGTAATTTGTAGCTTAGTCAGATAGTTGTGTTCACTGTGTCAATTTGTTAACGATGTTTTGTTGAAAACCTTAAATTAAGTATAGCTGGAAAACATGTAAATGAAAATATTATACAGCTGGTTAATTACAATTACCAAAAGGCAAAAACCGCCAAAAAAAATTTCGGAAATTTTTTCTCTTAACATAAGAACAGTATACCGTATTATAGAACGTGCAGAAAAAGAAGGAAGACTTGAGCTTAACCAATCAACTGTGGTGTAGAGATTTCACATGAAACTGTTAGGAAAGTTATTTTAAAAAACAAATATTCATCCAGAGCTGTCAGGAAAAAACCGATGCTTTCTGCACAAAACATCTTAAAAAGGTTTTCGTTTGCTACAAACCATGTGGATATGCCAATGACGTACTGGGATGACGTAATTTTTTGTGATGAAACTAAAATAATGCTGCACTACCACCAAGGTCCAACCAGAGTATGGAGAAAACCACTTACAGCGCTTCAAAACAAAAATATCATTCCAACAGTAAAATTTGGCAAATTATCAATTAATGTGTGGGGATGCATTTCGATCAAAGGTGTTGGGGAATTAAGACTTTTTGAGGAAAATATGGACCAAATGCTATATCTGGACATTTTAAAAGAAGTGCACAAAAATTCTGTTTTTTTCACCCAAATAACCCAGGTAAGCTGAAATGCAAGAAGTACCAAGACAACGACCCAAAACACAAATCCCGTTGGTGCATGACCTGGCTGCTCTACAATTGCAGCAAAACGATTGACACCCCTCCTCAAAGCCCGGATTTGAATCCAATCGAAAATTTGTGGGCACATTTAAAAAAGAAAGTGGCTAAGAGGAGTCCAAACTCTAAGAATGATTTAGTGAAATTCATAAAGGAAGAATGGGAGAAGATTCCTCAAGAAGATGACTTAATAAAACTGCTTGGATCAATAAAAACCAGGTTACGAGATGTTGCAAGTGCTAAAGGTGGGCACATAAAATATTAAATAAAGAATGTCCGTTTTAGTTAGTAAAAAAAAACGTTTTTTTCTCTCTTTATAATTTCTAAAAGTATTTTGACATTCTTTGTTTGACAGTCTCCAAGTGGATGGTTTTTGTTCATTTGTTGTTTTTTTTGTTATAAATTTGACAAAAATATTCTTTTTTTTCTTTGTATTTTAAATAAAAAGCATATACGCAGCTAAATTAAGAAAGAAACAAGAGGAAAATGTGACTACTTTGCTGTTATTGACCTTTGAAATGAAAATAAAAGACATTTTTTCGTTGTGACATACATTTCTTGACAAACTGTATATCAGTGATGGTGGAAAACATTGTAAAATTGGATATAAAAGGGCCTCCACGACGCTACAGGCTTCACTTCTCTCTTGATCTGGTGAAAGTTTGGTGATTTCAGCAATTATAGTAGGGAGGTACACTACCACCTAGTGTTAGCCAAATCATCACACTTCCTACTTAGAAGCCAATACATCCTGTTGGGTACTCACCTTCAACAGGTACTCCGTATCGCATACTAGTGGGGAAAGTGCTCACCAAGGCTGTCGAGAAGTCGGGTTAATCAACGCATTTTTTATATTGAAGAGTTATCTGAACTCAGATTACAACTAAAATCAACAATTATATTATACCTTATACTAAAAATAAATAAAAAGTGTTTGTGCTAAACGGTTACATAATCAGTGTATGCTGTCAGAAGTGGGATGGCGACATCAAATAAATCGGCTACCAGTTGGACTCGATTGTTCGAATTAAGCAAAGATGTGGCCGATGTGGAAAAGAAATTTCCTAATTGGAACTCATCATAGCAGATGGCCAACGCTATAATGGAAGAACCTGAAGACCGCAAAATAGCGAACTTCCTATGGTTGATTGGTGGTAGGGCCATGAAAATGTATAATACATTATTTCCCAATGATGGTTCAGTATTTAGAATAATGGGAGCTGACAACAACGACGAAGCAGCATGAGCCGAAGTTGAAGAAGGTGGTGGCAAAAAAAAGTACCCCACAATACGCGAACATTAGATCATGTCTTAAAAGTGTTTGACGATTGTTAGCGCACCTGGCACCACAGGAACCAACCGGCAGCTTGGCATCACTGCGCGAGAGCAAGGGAGACGTACACAAGTAAGGACCAGCCAATCCTGTTACGCATTTAAAAAACAAAGGAGAACAAAGAAATCACCGGGTGGTGACAGTTGTGGCTACTTTTCGACGCTACAAAATAAAAGACGAATTTTTAGTCTTGTTCGTTTGGTTTTTCTTATAAACACTTTGCCTTTCTTAAATAGTAAAGAAATAACAATCGCAAAAGTAAACGCGTTTTAAATGCTAACATTCTAACAATGATTATTATTGTGTTCCTTTTAAGAATGTAACCATGGAGGCATTCAAATTCGACACAATTATTCAAACAGGAAAATAGCCTTTCTCTGAATTGGAAACTAAATTGCGTAATCAGATCCAATATTGCGAATTCAAGTGCATATCTGGGGCATCATATAAAGAGCGCATGCTGAGAGACTGCATCATAACTCGAGTTGCAGACAAAAGATTACAGCCTAAGTTTCTTGATGGGAAAAAACGAGGCTCTTAAGACGGTGATTGACACCTGCAAAATATTCGCAGCTGCAAGCTCTAACAAGAAAAAAAAAAAAAGGGAACAGCCAAAGTCCAATAAGTCAACGGATTCTCACCACTGTTATAACTGTGGCTATGTACCATTTTCTACAGCACATTTATGCGATTGCAAAGCAAATAACATCTCCTGTTCAAATTGTGGGAGGAAAGAGCATTTCAGTAAATAGTGAAAGAAGGGAAAAAACATCGAAACATCAATCATCGACCGAAGTGAGTTAAAAGTGGACAACAACAACAATAACATTGAGGATCACAAACAACTGGGTAACAAGAAAGAAAAAAAAAAAAAGCAATAAATATTCTTACTGAGGGGAGCTCTTGGAATGATTCATGATGGGGTTACCAGATCTAAATAATCTAAATGATTTCCAATGATTCCGCCGCCCCGCTGTTTAGTTTGGTCTTATAATGATCTGTGTGCACTAGATGAGAACGTAATCATACAATTAAAAAACATTTTCGAAAGCTTGGTGAACAAAAGTGAAGCTCAGTATTACACACTAATTGAAAAAGAAAAAATATTAGAGAATTTAAATTATATCTCTTGTTGCAACGCGACTTGGCCGCACTCACAACCGACAGAACTCGGCAACACTTTCCAGTCGGCTAGCAATGCGAACGCCAGTGGCAAGTGACAATACCCGCCATTTTCGTCGATTCTTTTGCGAAATAACCAGGATGAAGACCAGGACGGAACAGAAGCACTGGTGTAAGAAATTTATTTAAGTTGAATTATGTACATTGAAATATGTATATTAAATTTCTTTGAATAAAGATTTTAGTTTTTCCCTTGAGTGAACAACTGAAAATAAATGTTTCATTGCCTCCAATCCGAATCTTCACAATTCTCAAAGCGCATTTTCCTCGTCCGAGGACAGTTTCGAGATAAATATATCAAGTGCAGAGTACTTGAAAAATCTGACATAGTCTAAAGAATAAAATAACACGGAAAACAACAAAAAGTTGGCAGTTTCGTTGTGGAAACTGAAGAGTGACATGAAATTGTAGAGGATGAGGTCATAGATAAACATGAGGCTGCGTTTAAATATCTAAAACTAAAGTGCCTTGATATTCCAATGCTTGAGTGCATGTCGTGTACAAAACTCTGTTATTCAAGAGATTAACAAAAGTTGTACACACCAGTATTTGGAATAATCTTCTCAGTTATTACAAAACCAAAAATCTAGATCAAAGCCCATACATTTGTAACTCGTGTTCTAAATGATCTACACGTTAGTACTGTTCTACCACTGATAACCGAGTTATCTGGCTATGAAAAGATATTGTTGTAACCAGGTGTCACAATCAATGCCAAGTGTAAAGGTCAGCCGGCACGTTCGATGCTGTAGTGGAATAACCACCACAACCACCACCATAGAAGAAACAGCTGTCCAACGGATGTACATACATATGTATGTCAAATGCAACAGATAAGGTAGCCCATACACAATTCAATTGTCAATTGGATTGATACTAGGCCACACATTACTTCATCTGAATTGAATGATTGCTTCTCCTGTCAGAAATATTATTATTCCTTTGGAAGTGGTGCAGAGTGACGTACATTTCTTAAAGATAAGTGATAAAAGAAAAATTCTAGCATTATTGATAATTTTGGAATGTATAGATAGAGAGTGGTAGGGACCGAGGAAATCCCAATTCCAGCCGCTGAAGTAGTCATCCCACTCAGCATCGAAGAAGTCGGGACAGCTATTCAGAAGCTAAAGAATAACAAGGCCGCAGGCTCAGATGGCTTGCAATCAGAGCTCTTCAAGGCTGGTAGGGAGCATGCACCAGATCATCGGCAGAATTTGGGAAGACGAAAGCATGCCCAACGACTGGAATACCAGCTCTATTTGCCCCATCCACAAAAAAAGGCAATCCTACCTCTTGCAAGAACTATAGAGGTACATATATCCCTGCTCAATGTCGCATACAAGATCCCGTCCAGCGTATTGTGTGAACGTCTAAAGCCATTTTGCACCGCACTAATCGGCAGCTACCAGTGCGGCTTTCGGTCCGGCAAATCGACTATATAGCAAATTTTCTCATTTCGACAAATCGTGGAAAAGACCAACGAGTTTCGAATCGATACACACCATCTTTTCATCGATTTCAAAGCCGCATACGACAGCATTCATCGTGAAGCACTGTTTGGGGCGATGGCCGAATTCGGGATCCCGGTAAAACTGATCCAGTTGTGTCACGCCACGCTAAAAAATACGAGATGCACCGTGCAACTCGGTTCCAGGACTTCGGAACCGTTTGAAACATGCACCGGATTTCGGCAAGGAGATGCGCTGTCATGTGACTTCTTTAACCTGGTGCTGGAGCAGATAGTGCGACGAGCAGACGTCAACATGGAAGGCACTATCTTCTACAAGTCCGCCCAGCTGCTAGGATACGCGGATGATATCGATATCATCGCGTGTTCTCGCCGTGGCATTGTGGAAGCATTCACGGCGATTGAAGAACAGGCGAAACGAGTTGGTCTTAAGGTCAATGAGGAATAGACGAAGTACCTGCTGTCAAGCAAAAACCAATCCGTCGCTCACCACCTGGGACAAAATATAACAATTGACAGCTACAATTTCGAGGTAGTTAAGGAGTTTGTCTACCTCGGGGCAAACGTTAATTCCACAAATGACACCACAGTGGAGATCCGGCATAAAATCGCCCTTGGCAACCGCTGCTACTTCGGCTTGTCCAAACAACTGGGGTCAAAACTCCTCACTCGAAAGACCAAAGTCATGCTTTACAAAACGCTCATACTGCCAGTCTTGCTGTACGGAGCCGTACGGAGCTGTACGGAGCTGGACGATAAGCAGGACAGCGGAGCTGATTTTGGGTTCTTTCGAGAGAAAAATTCTGCGCCGGATATTTGGTCCTGTCTGTGAGGAAATTAATCGGAGAAGAAGACACAACCGCGAACTCTACGAGCTGTACAAAGATGTGGATGTAGTCGGGAAGGCAAATATCCGTCGACTACACTAGCTCGGCCACATCGAGCGTCATCGAGTTAAGAGGGTCTTTGACTCCGAGCCTCCTGGTTCGAGAAGAAGAGGAAGACCGAACCTCCGGTAGAAAGACCAAGTAATCGCGGATGTAAGACATCTTGGTCCTGACAACTGGAAGCAGCGTGCCCGGGACCGTCAAGGATGGAAGGCAGCTATAGCTCAGGCTCAGATCCTCCATGGATCGCTGGCCTGATAAGTAAGTAAGTAGTTGCCTATAGTCAACTTTTTGTTTAAAAAAATACTGATGTCAAACTTGCAACTTTCTGTTCACTATTATCGTTTTATTTTATTGACTTACCTATCTTCAGTTCAACAGTTCACTTTTTATTCAAAAATCATTTCAGCAATTTTTTTATTAAATTTTTTCCAAACACACTATTTACACGCAAATGAACAATAGCAATGCTTGATTCACGAAATTTCGCCCATCGCATGCTTAAAGCCGGATATACACTGTTCAAATGCATGACAAGCACGTGCAAATGTATTAGTAAATTCTGATTGAAGTTGCATATACACACATCAAGCATGAGTCTTCAATCTTTTTAGTTTCGCATCGAAGTGTGGTGAGAGGAAGTTCTATACAAAATATAATTACTGTTCTTTGTGAGTTTTCTCTTCAAAATTGTGCTTTCACAAATTTGTTTTCTGTCCATTTCATCTATTTAAAGCAAATTATGAGTGACACAGACGATTGTTGTATCGCTCTCCAATTTCGGTCTCATCAGCTCGACGCACTATACTCAAATGAGCCAATTTATGCATGATCAATCATGAATTTTGCATATACACTATTTCAATGCAGTACACTTGATTGAAGGAAAATCAAAACGATTTGATTTGGCTTCAAGCATACACCCAATCTATACGTGTGAATTTTTCACTAATACACTTGCCCGTGCATGTCATGCATTTGAACAGTGTATATCTGGCCTAAAGCGGCTCTGACACGATCAATCAGTTGACATCATGCATCGTGTCCGTGTGGATTGACTCTATCCCTTACAAAGCTCAATTGATTAAAGCAAATTTCTAGTGAAATTTGGTGAATTTCGGTCGTCTACGGAGGTGCGATGAGTGATTCGGACAATTGTATTGCGTACGTGGTTCTAGCACTTTGGGTAAAGAAGAAGAAGAAGAATAGAATGGCAACAAAGAGGAGAATTTGGATGAAACAGTGGTTAACAAAAGGAATCAGTTCACTCATGTGAGTGAATTAAAAATATCTGCATCTCCCGTTCTTTATCCTCCTTCAATTTCAATTTTTTGCTCCCGACAGACATCACATTCCACGCTCGCGACACCACACCTGCACGACACACAATAAGCTTATTTGGTCAATCCAATCCTTACACACGTCAATCAGCATGATAATGGTCATGCAATATCAAAAATGTTTTGATTTTTGTCATTCGGTCACCAACGAATGTGTGTGACGCACTCTGACTCATTTTCACAAACACACGTAAAGAATTGATGTCATTCGATTGATCGTGTAAGGGTACCTTAAGACTCATAGTTGTTGCCCAAAAAAATCCGTTATCAAAAATAATAAGAATAACGGCAGTTATACCGATGATAATGTTGCCTATAGGCAACATTGGGCATGAAAGAGTTAACTCGCCAGAGTGCTTTATTTTCTTTAAGCACATCAAACAACTCTCTCCACAAGTTTTTATTTGGTATTTGGGTCATTTTTAGGGTTCCGTACCCAAAGGTAAAACGGAACCCTATTACTAAGACTTCGCTGTCCGTCCGTCCGTCAGTCTGTCACCAGGCTGTATCTCATGAACCGTGATAGCTAGACAGTTGAAATGTTCACAGATGATGTATTTCTGTTGCCGCTACCTCGACAAATACTAAAAACAGAACAAAATGAATATTTAAGGGGGGCTCCCATACAACAGACATGATTTTCATCCAAAAAATCCTGCCTGCAACCAAGATCTGTCATTTGATGAGGTAACATACATAGTCTCTTTCATATTTATATATACAGATGGTACGGAACCCTTCGTGCGCGAGTCCGACTCGCGCTTGGCCGGTTTTTTTTTCAAATAACAAATACAAAAGAATCAAACTGCGTACGATTTACGGGTTTAATATTTGCGGACAAAAAAGAAAACCTTTTCGCTTAACGATTATATACACTCCGCGAAACTTGATTACCCTCACTTGTGCCCATATCACAACACTGCGTTAGCGCTAGCTACGAGTGACGTTTAACACTCAGCACAGGCAATTTAATGGAGCATTCTACAATACTGCGTTTGCGTTAACGAGCTTACTTCATTGAAAAATTAGGGGAAATAAGAAAAAATAAGAGGAAATAAGCAAAAATGAGAGCGAGAGAACACGTAAACTCACGTAACCAAAGCAGACAAAATTCAAACATGTCGGAAATGTCTGTGCGTTTGAACAACCGTTGCCGTGTATTGATGTGTATGCTGTATCTGTGTATTCTGTGATTTGTGTTGTGTACGTTTACGTCAGTGTTTTGATATGGAGCAGCCGATAAAATTGGATTGTCATTTTCAAAGCATGCGTCGAAGCATTTCTCGTAACACGTAATGAGGCACGCACCAACGCAGTATTGTGATATGGGCATAAAGGTTTCTACCTACATCATAAAGTATGCGTCATATTTCTTCGAATCTATTTTGACAACTCTTATTTTCACTTCCTCTCGGCTACCTGATGACTGAGCTGTAAAAAACTAAGGATATAAAAAAGGGAATCGCCATTTTCTGTTTTTTGCCGAGCGACACTTGATTACCCTCATCAGTTTGTTTTCAACATTTAAAGCGCAAGGTCCTTTAAATTAAGTAAAACTTTGTTCTCTTTTATTCCCACTTATTATTTATTAAAACTGATTTTATTTAAGTTGCAATTTAGAAAAGAGGTAAAACGCTAATAAATTTAGAAATTGGCAAAATTCTTGCGCTCAAGCAAGAAAATGATTCCAACCGGGAGATTGCTAGAAAAATTGGTGGAGATCCATGGACAGTCAACCATTTTTTAAGAGATCCAGAAAATGATGCTAAAAACCGAAAAGGGCGCACAGCAAGAGCGACACCAGAACGAGATCGCAGGTCCATTTTATGTGAAGCTTCAAATTCCGCTGCGAACGCTCGCAAAATAAAGGAGAAAGTTGGAACTTCAGACAGTTCAAAGGGTGATTCAACAGTGTCCACATCGCCGACGGCAAAAACTGAAGAAAAAACCACGTTTACTTCAGCGTCATAGAGATTGGAATTCTGCCGGGCTCACATAAGCTGGAAGAAAGAATGGGAAACCGTAATTTTTTCCGACGAAAAAAAATTTAATTCGGATGACCCTGATGGCTTTCAGTATTACTCCCACGATTTGAGAAAATCGGAGATGTTCTTGTCACGTCGTGACACTGCTGTTGGTTCTGTCATGGCCCAATAGATCTGGTTGCCTTAGATGGTCGGGAGAACAGAAGGATTACATCGAGCTTCTGGAAACGCAAATAATCAATTTTCATGAAATGTTTGATGGTCAACGTTGGATTTTCCAGCAGGACAATGCAGCCAACCACACAGCAGCATGTGTAAAACAATGGTATAGAAGAGAAAATGTGAAAGTTTTAGATTGACCGCCTCTTTCTCCCGAACTAAACATAATTGAGAATTAATCCATTGATAATATAATTTATGGTTGAGGATTTATGGATATATGTATACAGATTTACCTAAGCTGTAATAAAACAATTCTGGGAAGGATTCATTGAAATCCTTTAAAAAGGCCTGATGTCATATTTTCAAGAGTGTAGCTTCCTTGAGTTCGCCTTACAACCCTGCAACTTTGCGAAAGTGGTTCCTACACTTTCCGTAGGTAGCGGATGTAGTCCAGGCGCTTAGTTTGTCTGATATACGCGAGTCTGTATTTACTACAAATTCTCAAATTTTACAGCTTCTCAGCTGACTTGCACATGCACGATTCACTCAGTTGACCTGCTTGCCCATCAACTTGGAAATTTCAAAATCTTTTGATTTTTCATCAACCAAATCGTCAACCGTCAAATCGATCACATGACGAGGCCATACACGCTTTGATTTAGGCAACAACCGATTCAATTGAAAACTGAATTGAATCGTGTGTGGAGTGCATAAAAACAAAAAAAAAAAAAAAAACAACTTTTATGCAAGTCAGTGCAACCAAATGGAAGATGACTGGAAGGAGAGATGGGATATAAAACGGCCGCACATACGCTGTGGATTGTCTTTTGTCATTGCCTGCTAAAAAAAAAATAAACCTCTCGGGAACCAAAACAGATTGTTTCATTCATTTTCATTGGTGCGTGCGAGTCATGTAATCATAACTAATGTACTGTACTGTATACAGATCAAAATTATGTAAGTCTGTATACAGTGTATAATTGCTCGCCTTTCAAAGTACTTTGGGGTTTAACGTTAAATATTAAACGTATTCTTAAAGTGTTGCATTGATTTCATAGGAAATCAATGTCAGCTTCTTGCTTTTAGCGAAACTAATAATTTGAAGTGGTTCTTAGAAGAACCACACAAAGACTTGAAACGCAGAAAAACCAAAAGTCGATTCGCTGGGACGAACTGGTAATACAAACAATTTAGTTTCGAGAACCAAACGTCGCTTCACCGAAAAGAAATGGTAATGTAAACAAATTGGTTTCGAGTTAGGAAAATCGTAAGGGCTAACCATAATAGACTTAAGCTAGCGGACGCCAGCTTACGGAAATGTCTTATTACATGCAAAGCTTATGTCATGCCCATAATGGGAATATACGCGAATATTAAGCGAGCTTACGGAAGGTATTAATTAAAGAAGACATTCCGCGCGGAATTTTGACAGTTGGTAGTGAAAAAAAAACCAAAAGTACAATAAAGAAACACTTTTAAGTTTTTAATTGTTTTAATCCACTTTCCATTATTGTATTTTCCATTTTACTCACTTTAAACAAAATGATTGTAGCCATACCTAAAATAAACAGACCGAATGGAAATGATTTGACAGTTCCTTCGCTTAAGTTCATTATGGGTAACTTGACTTTTCGTTAAAACTTAAGTGAGATTTTCGTTCGGTTTCAACATAAGCTTAAGCTCGCTTAAGTCTATTATGGTTAGCCCTTTAGTTGAGGATTCAGTCTTGTTCAACGATCCAACGACTTCGGTTCCTAATTGCGTTCACTCCGTTTGATTTGAAAATTTGATTCCATTTTATGTAAAAGAAATAAGATTGAGAACAACTAACTCCGGTTCCTATTTGTATTCTCTCCAATTTAAAAGTATGTTTTATATTAATTAAACGAAACAAAATTGAAAACAATTATAACCACATACACAGTGTTTTCATTTTGAAGCAGTCTTCGGGGTTTTGTTCGGAAAAACAAGTCCAATCAGAAAAAGTAAAAGAAATACAAAACTTACGTGCTTCTACAAGTGGTCGAGGTCTTGGTTTTAGGTGTGCTGTTTGCGTAGGCTTTAATAATAAAGCCGCGGGCGCAGACGGCCTGTCTGCTGAGCTTCTTAAGGCGGCTAAAGACGAACTGATAAGGTGCATGCACCATCTCATTTGCAAGGTATGGTCGGAGGAAAGCATGTCCGACGAATGGAATCTCAGCATCGTTTGCCCGGTCCTTAAGAAAGGAGACCCCTATAACTGCGCCAACTATAGGGGAATACGTCTCCTTAACATCGCATATAACATCGTATTGTGTGAACGCCTGAAACCGTTTGTGGATAACCTGATCGGCTCTTGTCAGTGAGGTTTCAGGACCGGTAAATCCACAATAGACCAAATATTTACGCTACGGCAGATCTTGGAGAAGACCCAGGGATACCAAAACGACACTCACTCGTCGATTTCAAGGCTGCATACATATGACAGCGTGTATAGAGATGAGCTATACAAAGCCATGTCTAGTTTTAACATCCCTGCCAAACTCGTCCGACTGTGCAGGATGACAATGGAGAATTCTCGCTGTTCCATTAAGGTCGGTAATGAGCAAACCGAGACCTTTGATGTGACGTGCTGTCATGCAACTTTTTCAACATCGTGCTTGAAAAGATCGTGCAAGAGTCACTGGCCAACACAAGAGGTAAGATTTATTTCAAGTCTACGCAGTTGCTTGCGTTCGCCGACGACATTGACGTGATTGGACGGACACAGCGAGACGTCAATGAGGCATTTTCAAGCATTGAGGTAGAAGCGGCTAGAATGGGTATCAAGGTTAATGAGGGTAAAACCAAATATCTGCTTTCATCTAAAAGAGACGGACAACACCGACGTATTGGCCAGAACGTCACCATAATGTACATGAAATATAATTCTTTTTTAAGCAATGAAAAAAAAATAATAATAATAATAATATTATCTACTTTTTACCCCGCAGTGTTACAACCAACCCCAAGGTCGGGGCTAAACGTAACATGTGCCTAATTTTAGAAAACATCATATTTTGACCCATATGAAGGCGACAATTTTCAGTACTCCCGCATATTTATATAGCTAACACATCACTCTTTTCAGTGACTAATTTGTATTTCAATATTTCGCCACTGACAAAATACAGAAGAGCATTTTCCCAAAAATGTTACAAACAACCTCGGTCTCTCCCCTATGTCATCAAACTATTGTGAGACAAAACTGCAAACCCCAAAACACTTTTGGAACCCATGGATTTCCACGATCTTTCGGTTACTGTGGTGCAATCGAAGTGTAGTTTTCGCGTACATAAGGGACAAACGACAAAAGCACCGGAAGGAGGCAGATGTGTCCTTACAATGGTCACACATTTTCATCGTACTTACTGTGTGCCAGGGAAAAAAGCGGCGAAATAGACAATAATGGATGGAACAGTGAGCTACTGCACTTATTGTGTTCATACATATACTATTGTTTCTTATTTGATTATTTTCACTATAGAAAGACACGTATGCATTGGATTTTTACAATAAATATTTAAGTTAATGTCTCAAATATGTTTTATTTATATTTGTGTATGCACATTTGTTGCCACCACACACCCCGACATCAAAACTCGTTTCATTTGGATTTTTGTTTTTGCAAAATATGGTATAAAGTTTTTTTGAATTACATAGGTAAGCTAAGACGATCGGTTATCCACCTCCCAATGAAATTAGATGCGCGAGTTACCGACACCACACAACGTTAATGACCGATAACCCAATACCAAACATGCTGCATTGCCAATATGTACATATATCGAACAATTCCAACTAAACCATTTTATTGTAATGCACAAGGGATTCGCAGACTAAGCTGACGCAAAGTGTGCGAACAGCTTTTGGAGTTGGAAAGCCAACATAAATAAATACGAATGTAAAAATTGTAAAATAATAATAACTGTTTCTGTTGCTGCGCAACAACAACAACAATAAAACAAAACCACCCCTGAAGAAACAGCAGCATGGAAGACATGGATGGCAGTGGCATGGCAAGTAATTTCCATCAAAGGACGCACATGCACACCTCCATCCATTCACAAAATAAAACACCAAACACGAAGAAAACTTCACAAAACTTATGGGTCTTCTACCCAATCCACTCACATATTATGTACTATATATTTGATTATGTATCACAAAAAGCAGCCAAGCAGCTTGCCAAGATTTCACTTGGACTATAAAGATTAATATCAAATAAACAGTCAAAACGATCGGACATTTATAACTTGGCAAGTGGTGCATTTTACATATTTCATCTTTTATATATTTGTCTGTGCGGTATTGAAACGTACAGTTTCATCAAATTCGCAGTTAAGTTATGTTTTCGACAAAAATCCTTAACCCTATTGTTGAGGAAGAGGGTTATTTTATAAAAACTCCCTTGTAAGCGCTGTGTGTGTCCATTTCGTTCCAGTGTCAAAATAATAGTACAGCGTTCATTCCATACTGAAGTTCAGTGGATCGCGATTGTTTCGAGTTCAATAGAAATTCGTTCGCCATCTTCCGGCAATGCCAAAACGACGCTTGAACGGGGATGACACACAAAGTGTAAGTAAATAAATCTTTTTGCATCGCCATTTTATAAAAAACTATTTCTTTAAAAATATTAGGAAATAAAACGTACTAATTCGAATAAAGTGAAGACTGTTCTTATTTGGCCACCTTCCCGGCGGAGTTCGGGCAATTACAGCACCTATCATCGCACTCTCGGTATCTTCCCACTTTGCCAACGATTTTTCCCCACATCGCCAGATCCCGTTTCGTCAACAGATAAGATAAACTTAATCCGGAAATCATTATCTATTGCCATTTCGCCAACAAAACACTCAAAGTGTTAAGTTGATTTCTTCGGTAGTATAGTGGTTAGTATAACCTGTCATAACCACGATGGCCGAAGAAACAATTGAATGGATCGAATTCGAAGAGTGAAGACACCGCTTGTGAATGGTTACTCATTCCGAATCATCAGAAGGAAAGACAACGGTACGAGTTATTGGAAATGTCAGCGCTATCCTGATTGTAAGCTCATATTGATCACCGATGGAGAGAATAGAATAGAATAGAAAAGCGAACATGTGAACCACATTCATGATGACTTGATGAACGAAAAAAGGAAAGTGGTAATTCAGATGAAGACCAGAGTCCTCTCCTATCCTTTGCAAACGATTCCAAAAGTAAGTCTTCGGTAGTATAGTGGTTAGTATAACCCTCTGTCTAGTTCATTTTCAGGTTCATCGAGATATTAGGACAGAAACCACTTTAAACCAAAGAACAGAAGAAACAAAACCAAACCAAAGATATGGAAGAACAATCGGTGCCAACCTTTGCTAGTATCAAGTCTTCCCTCGACAAGAGCACAAATCACAATTGGGACGCCATGGAGCTGGACACTCGATAACAGAAGATTCCTATTATTCGAGTCTTCAGGAGGTAAGACATTGGGTTATACTAACCACTATACTACCTAAGATTTCATTTCAGATAACAAAATTCTGATTTTTGGAACAAGTGCCATCATCGAGAGACTATGCACTGCGCAACAAATATATCTTGATGGTATATTCAAATCATCTACGGCCCTATTTATGCAGTTATACACATTTCATACAAGACTATTCGGAAAGTCATTCCCACAAATATTTGCTTTATTGCCATCGAAATCTGAAGAAGTATACGTTCAATTGATCGCTCAATTAAAGCGCATTTCATTGAGTTTCAATTTGGAATTTAAACCAAATGAAATCATGATCGATTTCGGAAATGTCGATAAGAAATGCCATCGAAAGGGGATTACCTGATACACAAATCAGAGGCTGTTATTTTCATTTTGCGCAAAGCATTTGGAGCAGGGTAAGTCTTCGGTAGTGGGAATTGGCGAGGTGGGAATGAACCGGTGGTATAACCTCCTTTACTCGTTTCCATTTTCCCAGAGTAATAAGAGTAATAAGAGGCTTACACCCCTCATCAGATCCTAACGACATCAAACAAGAGCTAGAAGTGCTTGGTCATAAAGTATTGAACATCCACAATATTCAACAAAAGAGTAGCAGAAAGCCACTTCCACTATTTACAATAGAGCTGTAAAACAAAAACAACAACAAAGAAATATACCAAATAACAAGCCTACTCCAGTGTATAATCTCTATTGAACCCCCCCCCCCCCCCCCCACAAAAGAACAATATCACAATGTACCAACTGTCAAAAATACGGACATACGAAAAATTTTTGTACTCTAGACCCAATCTGTGTCAAATGTGCAGGCAATCATGAGACAATTACATGTCAATTAAAGAAGGATGACAACAAAAATCCAAAATGTGCTCTTTGCGGAGGTGAACACACCGCAAACTACAAAGGATGTGAGGTCTACAAGCAACTAAAAATTCAACGTTTTCCCTCCCGTCGACAAAGAGAAAATACAAAATCTGAAAACCATCCTGTGAGTCACCTAGAGGAAAACACAATACCGAACAACCAACCCGCGCCTCAGCAAAAAGACCAAGAAATAAGAGCGTTCACAACAACAGCTTCGACATCCAAGATAAGCTACGCAAATGTTGTCGCCAACAACTTTCCTCCAAAACAAAAATCACTAGTTCAACCTCCCCAAATTCAAATTCATCCACAAAAGACAACGACCCCTTCTCCCCAATCACCGCAATTTTCACTACCACCGAAAACCCAAAGCCCAAACAACCAATTTTCATCAGACATACAAGAACTCAAGGAAATGATGAAACAATTAGTTACATAAATGGCAAATATGTTAAATATCCTGACATTACTTATTACTAACAAACATGATGGCATTAGACAATAAAAACCTTAAAATCACTGTATGGAATGCAAACGGACTACACCAACATTACCTAGAACTTAAACAATACCTAAATGACAATCAGACGGACATAATGTTTATTTCTGAGACACATCTTACTACAAAAAAACATATCAAATTCTCTGGATATGACATATACCACACAGACCATCCAGATGGAACAGGACATGGTGGATCCGCAATAATAATAAAGAGACAAATACTCTGCACTGAACTCAAAGACTTTCAAACAGACTATATTCAGCCAGTTTCTATACAACTGGAAGACATGCATGGACCATTGGTATTGTCTTCAATTTACTGTCCTCCTAAACACAAAATAACCACCTCTCAATATGACGTATATTTGAAATCCTTGGGTAACCGATTCATAGTTGCAGGTGATTTTAACGCAAAACATACAGAATGGGGCTCCAGACTCACAACAAAGAAAGGGAAAAATCTACTAGACGCAATCAAATTAAACAACTGCAAGCACATCAGCACGGGCGAACCTACCTATTGGCCAACAGATATGACAAAAAGCCCCGATCTCATTGACTTTGGCATTATCAAGAACGTCAACATTAAAAATATACAAATAAAACCATCCTTCGACCTCTCATCCGACCATTCACCCTTTTTAATAGAATATTCCACCCCACCCAAGATGACAATAAATCCTACCAAATTGTACAATGCCAAAACTGACTGAGACACTTATCGACAATATATAACCTCTACCCTTATTACTGAAATTCCCCTAAAATCCCAAGAAGACATCGAGAGGGCCATAATATACTTCAATGACACGATAAGCGAAGGGGCTCACAGAGCAACGCCTTTAATGAAACACAAGTTCAATTATTTTGCTTCCACTTTATGCATTAGGAAACTAGTGCTCGCAAAAAGAAAACTGAGAAAGAAATGGCAACTGACTCGCTCACCGCAAGACAAAACAGAATTAAATAAGATCACTAAAGACTTGAAACATAAATTAAAAAAGGATCAGGAATCAAACCTTGCAAAGTATTTAAAAAAAACTGACCCCAACATCCGATACAAATTACTCCTTATGGAAAGCTACAAAGTAAACAACGAATACTACTTGGCACCATCCTCCCCTCAAGAAATCAGACAACACATGGGCCAGAGACAATCTAGACAAAGCAGTAACATTAGCAAAATACTTTGAGACGACTTTTATAAACATCGAAGGCGACAGTAATTCAAGTATCCTTCCTCACAACAGTCCCTTAGACAACAAACACATTAGGCGGATGACAGTAAAGGAAATAGAATCCTGCATCAAGTCGGAAATAAACCCAAAAAAGGCACCTGGCTATGACCTTATAAATGGGAAAATCCTGAAAGAACTACCGCCACTTGCGTTTATCTTTCTGCGAAACTTATTTAATAGCGTGATAAGACTCAAACATTTCCCAAAATTGTGGAAAGTTGCTGAAGTAATAGCTCTACCGAAGCCTGGCACGGACGCTACCAAAACAAAATCATATAGACCCATCAGCTTGCTTCCACTTTTGTCAAAAATATTTGAAAAACTACTGCATAGACGACTTCAGCTAATATTGACTCAAACCAACGCCATACCCAACCATCAATTTGGTTTCAGAAGGCAACACTCAACCATTGAACAAATACACAGGGTAACAAACAAAATATCCACTTCTTTGGACGAAAAAAGCTTCTGCGTAGCAGTATACCTCGACGTCGCGAAGGCATTCGACTCGGTCTGGCACACAGGACTCGTACACAAACTTGGTACCATCGTACCAAAGGACTACCTTCAACTCCTAATAAGCTACTTAACAGACCGATGTTTCTATGTCAGATACAAAGACAAATGCTCGAAAATCCACCCCATCAATGCTGGTGTACCTCAAGGAAGTATCCTTGGACCCCTTCTATATATACTATTGACAGCTGACATTCCGAATCCAGTTAGAGAAACTACTATGATAGCAACATTTGCCGACGACACAGTATTGCTTAACTCAGGAAACCATCTCCACACTACGACACAACAATTACAAGACACATTAGATAAAACGCTAGCCTGGTTCTCAAAATGGCACATAAAAGAAACGAAAAGTGAACGAAGTCCAAGTAATCTACACTACCAGAACAAAATATACACCTTTACCACTGACAATAAATAACAAGCAGGTATCTATCCAACCTGTAGCCAAATACCTAGGAATGCATACAGACAGCAAATTAACATGGAAGCACCACATTCAACAAAAACAAAAGCAAATAAAACACAAATTCAGACAACTATACTGGCTTCTACGCCCACAATCTAAACTCTCAATAAGCAACAAACTACTAATTTACAAATGCATAATAAAACCCATATGGACGTACGGAATTCAAATCTGGGGGACATCCAAAAAACGAACTTAAAAATAATTCAAAGACAACAAACAAAAATTCTAAGGACAATTACCAACGCGGAGTGGTATACTTGCAATCAAGATATACATCGTGACCTACAAATCAATACAGTTGACGAAGAAATAAAGAAAATCAGCTCGAAACACATCGAAAAAATGTTATCACATTCCAACTACGACATCTATACTCTATTCGACCAAGAAACTCATAGAGAAAGAAGGCTTAAACGTAAGAGGCCCAGCGACCTCATATTAACTTGACCTTCATATGCTATGTATTTTATCTAATTGTTAATTATGTTTTCTGTAACTCTGTATGTTAATTTTGTATACTCGCTCGAATGTATTATTGCATGTTTACCTATGTATCGTCAATCACAAGCGGTACAGTGGGGGACAACAACGAGCGATAAGGGGCGCTCGGTGAGAACAAAACCTCCAACGTTTCGGGTGGGTTAAAATCCACCTGTGCCACACTGTACCACCAAAAGTGATGACATTGGGACAATGGTCCTCGGTCATGTATAAATTCCCAAAATTAAATAATATTATAACATTTACTGGATGTCTTAAATTGTAGACAGTTGTAAATATACCAAGGGAAATAAAAAAAAAAAAAATTTTTCCCAGATTCAGACTATTGGTCTTTTAGAAAAATACAAAAACTATAAGGAAGACAAGTCTTTCGTTCGAAGAATAATACATTCATAGCCGTGGGTTTGGCACCGTCAGAAGCTATTGGAGAACTATGGATTGATATTCAGAAAGAAATGCCCTTATTAGAATCTGATATTCAAAGACAGAAGGTGGCAGAATTCATGGATTATCTGGTGAACACATGGCTAGAAGACACAGCCATGTTTCACAAAAGTGTTTGGAATCATGGCAATAATGCCTCCTCTCGCACAAATAAATAAATTGGACATTTATTTAAGAATAAACAAAAATTAATCTATTTGACAATAAAATTTATGACTGAACATGTATGGGTATATACAGCTTTACCTAAGCTGAACCATGAGTGTAATAAAACGATTCTGGGAAAATCCCAGTTGAAAATCGTTTTGTAGTATCTAATAAAATAAAGGACAAAGAGTTATTGAAATCTTTTGAAACATATGTGAACCAGATGTTACATTTCCAAGAGTGTAGTTGGTTAGGATAGTTTTGAGATTATAATTATTTATTAGTCTCTTGAAGATATTCTCAAAGAAAAGACCGTGCCCACCTTCCTTGAGTTCGCCTGAGTATTAATAAAGAAAAATATATAAGAGTAAAATAGTTTTCAATTATTTACTTAATAACCTTTCCAACAGATGGCATAATAAATTCGATCGTTTAGTTAATAAGGTAAATCTTCGGTAGTATAGTGGTTAGTATCCGCGAATATCTAACTATTACTTTATTAGATCCATCCAAACCTATTCGAGCTCATCTCATCACCTCAATCCGAAGAATTCGATAATGAAAAGGAGATCAATGCACTGAGAAGAGGCGAGCCCACTGGTGCTGCCCAAGAAAAAGCACAGACAATTTGAAGAAAAATATAAATTACTTAAGCAACGATTGGATAATAAGGATATAACAAATTTGCAATTTATCGATCTGATTAAATATCAGATTAAATTAATTTGAATAAATTCGAACTAAACTTGTTCACTGATTGAGACGAAATTTACCATGATCATTAAGTTTGATAAGAAATATAATAAATTTAATTTATTTCTATGTATGCCTAAAATGATTGGCGAAATCGTTGGCGAGATGGGAATTGGCGAAGTGGGAATGAACCACACTCTCGCATTGCCGCTATTTATCGTCTTACGGTAAACTCTTTTCATAAAAAACGTAGTCCGTCGCGAACACAACAACAATTACCCTGCCTTGGATGAACAAAGCCACCACATTGAACATTTCCACTCACCCAGTTGGTTCACACGATAGTCGCTAAATTAGCAACAATGCCGTTGATCCCGTGAGAGTCATCACACCACACACCATATGTATGTACAAACATATACATATATCGGGACTAAACAGGCATGAAATCCTAAAAATATCTCACACAGACAATTGTCTCCCCAGATACAACTTCAGCCAAAACTACAAGGTCACATTCCCCAACCGACAAAACCGGGAACAGGATAGACCCTCCTTCAATCGCGGATCCTACGTGGGATACACAGACGGCTCCAAAACGAACGAAGGCGTTGGGGCTGGAGTATCGGAACAAATACAGGCATATGCATCTACTTCAGCATGGACTGATATACATAACTCCGTTTTCCAACCAGAGATATTTGCTATAGAACTCTGCCTCAGAGAAAATATAAACAGAAATATACTTACTGGCCCTAAATTAGCAACAATGCCGTTGCTGGCCCATAGCTCTGGCCCTAAAGAGCTATGAAATCACCTCCAAACTAGTATGGGACTGCCTACAACTACTTCACCAGTTGGCCAGCACAAACAGAGTTGACCTCATTTGGATACCTGGACACAGTGGCCATGCGGCCATACAGGCAACGAAAAGGCGGACCTACTAGCAAGGAAAGGCTCCGCTTCACCATTCATGATGCTACGGCCTTTCTGCGGCATACCCATCAGCACCACCAAATGTTGTATAAACAATTGGTTAAGGAACACTACTGATCACAACAATGGGCATTTTACAAGATGACACTTGAAGATTGTGTAATGAGGACGAAGAAACAGCAGAGCACATACTGTGCCACTGTAACTGCCTTGTCAGTACACGTCATCGACACTTGGCAAGTATTATCTTGAAGCAGAAGAAATTGCTGCTAGTTCACGCAAAAGCATACTAAGTTTTATTACGAAATCAGGATTTTTGAGTGAACTGTAAATGGGGGACATCAGAATAGGCTCACTCGTGGCCGCAGTGATCAGGCGAATTTGTCCCAACCCATAAAACCTCTCTAATTCTAACTCTCTCAATATATCTGTGGCGTTAGGACAGAGAGACATATGTACATATGTAAGTTAATAAAATCGAATCTGGCGCAGTCAGCAGTCCGCTGTCGGTACTTTTTCGAATAAAATTATAATATTTGCGTGAGTACCGAAAAAGAAATGATAACTAAATAATCAACACCGAAGAGGTAAGCAGTGTCATCGTAACGCATTTGAGTGAAAGCATCATTTTGAACACGTTAATACCGAAGGTAATTCAGTAGCAGTGATTTCACTTGCAGTGAATTTTTTTGAGCGAAGCGTAACGAAGTGGAGCGAAGCTCAATCTTAGGCGACTCGATGTATTTCGTTTGTGCCCCTCCTGCTACTAAACGGTTTAACTTATCTTGATGACATTCACCGTGCACATACACAAACACACTGTGAAGGTTGTTATCAAATGAAAATTGAAATCGAACTTGCCACGGAGGAATAATCACCAAAACAAAAGTTCCAGGAGCTCTAACTTGGGAGCAGTTAGCTGGATGGCCATCAAATTGAACATGGTGATTGGTGGAGACTATGACGTCACCACCAAGAAAAGTGCTCAAGCCACCCACACAAAACATTGGAAATCTGACTTGTTTGACAGTTGTGAGTGGCATTGGAATTTTTCCCGCTTTTCATTTTTCCCATATGTACATATATGTATTCTGCGAAGAACAAAGAATAAAGGATTACTGTTTCAAAAACGAATAGGTTTTTTTTTTTTTTTTTTTTTTTTGTTTTTTTACTTTCTTTTTCTTGTGCAATTAATTTGCGTTTTCGTTGCCAAAATACCGTTCAAGTCACGAACAGTGATGGACATCAACAAGGTAAAAGTGACAAAAAAAGAATGGTCTAAATCGAATAAGCCATCGAGGAATACACCGGTCAACAAAAAAAAAAAAAAAAAAATTTTTGTGAATGGGTTTTACTTAATATATTCTGATTATACATATGTAATAAATCTTCTTGGAATAAGACTATATGTATGTTTGCTCTGGAAATAGAGTTTATATTTTAGTATACTTATATTACATTATTTACATTTATTATTCATACCTGGAAATAGAGAAAACTACAAATAAGCCTTTATTTCGGGTATGTTGTATTAATCGGTTTGACAGTTTAATTACAGTCTATTCAATTTAATTATTTTGAAATATAATAAAAGAAACTCCGGCACATTGTATATGTGTCGCGATTTTCTTTACATCTCCCCCCCTTTGGGAGAAAACAATCACTGTCATTCGATGGGGTTGTTTTCGTAGATTTTTGATACTGGAGTCAATTTAGTTATGTGATAGAAGTTCGATTCTTCCTTTTTATGTCCAGTATCTATTTCATATATTGAGATTGAGATTTTCTTCACAATTCTGAATGGTCCAATTCGTAACTCATTTAGTTTTTTTCTGTTCAATTTATTTCCATTTTCTATGAAGACTTCGTCTCCAACTTGTAATCTCAATTCTTTTCGTTTGTCATCAAATCTGAGCTTATTATAATTATGAGATTTGATTGTATATCTCAAAGCCAGTTTTCTATCTCTTTTCAATGTTTCTTCTGTGTGTCCAGTGCTCAATTCATCTGGGAGTATATCTGTATTCCCGCCTTCCAAAAGGTATTTTGCTGTAAATTTTGTGATCGTGTGTTCTGTATCGTTGTAAGCTTCTACGCATTTGTTTGCCACGGTTGTCCATGCAATTTTTCTCTCTTGTTCATTTATACTGCACCGTATTTTATTCACCAGCGTCTGGTTTACCCTCTCGTTCATTCCATTTGAGAATGCGGAATCAACGGCTGTAAAGATCAATTTTACATTTTCTTTCTTTAAAATGTTCTTATATTCTTTGGAATTGATCCCTGGATACTGGTCCGTTAATATTGTATTAATCTTGTAATATTTTGTGACCATGTTTGTCAGTTATATAAAATCATCTGAACTCTGGTTTCTTGATGTCAGTATGTATACGTATCTTGTAAAATGATCTATTAACCTTGATCCACCAAATCCGCCGACTGTATCAATAGACACAATTTCGAATGGTTTCTGTGCTGGTCCCAGATGTGACATGAATCCATAATTTGGTTTTCTTCTTGATTTATTTATCAGACAAATTTCACATTCCTCGCATATTTTCTTTATAATTCTTGTAAAATTCCTCGACGTGTAATATGGAGTTATTTTATTTATCATTTGAATTTCTTCAACAGTAATAACAGATTATTTTTTACACAATGAATACAAGGGAGTATCTCAAATATTTCAAGAAAACACACAAACTAAATAGTTTAATAGCATACACCTCTATTGAAAACGGCAACCAGATTAAGGATTTAACCCCAAACAGTTCATACATTGATTCAAGCTTCGCTAAATAAGTTGGACACAGAGACACGTCAAGACTCGGCCGAGTACAGCATTGAAGAAGAACTATCAACTATCGAGTATTTTTTGACGTTCTTGGACCGGCGGTGTGAAGCATTAGAATCATGCAGAGGTAGTGTTCGAGAAACTAAAGGTCGAAGTTCATGTGTAAGAAGTCATCATAGTTCATCTTCAGTCAGTTGCACTAAATGTTCTGCGCCACACCATTTGTATCATTGCGCTGAATTTTTGGATCTCACTATCCAAGCTAGAAGAGACTTCGTTAAGGAAAACAAACTCTGTTTCAATTGCTTACATTCGGGTCATCCATCAGCACGATGTCAATCAAAATCTCGCTGTAAAACATGTAATACTCGTCATCACAGTTTAGTTCATCTCGATTCGTCAAGCTCAGTTTCTTTCTCTTCAAATAGTTTACCTTCGTTGCCTTCAAGTTCGTCCCAGAGTATTTCTCAAGGTCAGCATCGGCAATCCAATTACGTCCAGCTATCGTCATCGACTTGTCAAAACAATCACTCTTTAAGCAAAGCCAACAACTTGCCACGAACAGTGCTGCCAACTCCAGTTGGAAACGTATTAGATAGCAGAGGTAACTATCAACAAGTGCGATTTCTGCTAGATTCAGGATCCCAAGTATCTTTCGTTTCGGAGTCCTGTGCACAACGACTTGGATTAATCCGTCGACGGGCAGGCATCCTTATCAGTGGAATCGGTACAGCAAGTGCAGGTAAATCTCGAGGACTTGTATCAATGCGCATTTCTTCTCGTTTCGAACCAACAACTATTACAGTTTATTCGTATATACTACCACAAGTTACTGCAAATTTACCCACGTTCTCGTCTGACGTCACCGATTGGGATCACCTTCATCAGCTAAACCTAGCCGATGAATCATTCAACACATCGAATTCCATCGATCTACTATTAGGGGCAGACAAGATGTTTGATATCCTACAGGGCGAGTTACAGTACAGTAAACATGGCTATCCGATTGCCCAGAAAACAGTATTCGGTTGGGTTCTAGCAGGGCCTTTGCCTGATAGCCCGAACATTAGCGAGATTCAATCTCATCATAATATTTTGGACATTGATACCATGTTGCAGGCATTTTGGTCCATTGAGGAAATAGATCCAAAATCGTTCCTTACCCAAGAGGAAAAACAAATCGAAGAACATTTTCTTGCGACTCATAAAAGAGATCCAACCGGAAGGTACATATATTGTACGTCTTCCATTTAAGGAGACACCTCGTTTCTCGTGCACACTGAACGGCGCGCTTCATCGCTTAAGATCCATGGAAAGGGCACATATATAAAAAAAAATGTGATTACAAATCGAAAATATTTGCTTTCTAAGAACTTAGAGCGATTTTACCATGTTTGAGGAATGTCGGTCTTTTAACGATATCGGTGTAGAAAGAGAGGTAAGAGGACGTGAGTTACGATCCCACTCACACACATAGCCCGGCATGGATAAAGCATTATCAACCCGCAGACGATTACACATAATAAAATAATAACACGTTATTGCACAGACTACCCAAAGAACCGATTAATGAGCGTCTAGCTCACATCCGGCCTCTGTGTCTTCTATGCAATAAAACTAAAAAATGTTGTATAAAAACAATAGGAAAAAAGAATAAACCAATAGTTGTTATCCACAAGAAAATAGAAGAAGACGTGTTTTTTTATCCTTCGCTCCTCAAGAACCATAATTCGTCTTGAGAAATAACGTGTTTTACAAAATGGCTTCGAGAAGTTTGTAAAGGCTCTTAATCATGAGTCCGAGGCTTTCAAATATTTGAAGAGTTTCTTTCCAAAGTTTTCAGAGGCGAAAATTAAAGCTGGAATCTTTGTGGGCCCTAAAATAGGAAAAATCATCAATTGTGATATTTTTCTGGGGTTACTCGGCAATGAAGACAAAAAAGCCTCGAACAGTTTTAAGGCAGTAATTGATGGTTTTCTTGGAAACCGTAGAGCTTAAAATTATGACGAGCTGATCACTGACATGATTACGAATTTTTCCATCATCGGATGTAGAATGTCTCTAAAGATGCATATGTTACATTCTCATTTGGATAAATTTAAAGACAATATGGGAGCTTATTTAGAAGAACAAGGGGAACGCTTTCATCAAGATATAATGGAATTTGAGAGACGTTACCAAGACTATATTCTGTTTTAATAACAGAAACTTCTACTGAACATGGAAGGAAAAGTAAAACAGGTTATTTTTAAACATTCTAACTTTATTTTAAAGCTTCTTTTGTAAGAAAAAATCATAAATGGATGTTCGGTATATTTTAATAAATCATCTCTATGTCATTTTTTATGTATTTTCATTGATTTTAATTTTCCCGTTTTTTATTCATAAAAGCAAATTCAGAACTATTTTTTGTTCATATTTTTGTTTCTAGATATAAAAGCAATAAAAATAATGTATGTATAACCCATGCACAAAAATGCTGTTGACCAGTTCATCGACTTTTCATTGTGCACAATGAAAATCACATCGCGTGAATTATAGAATTCCTGCGGAAGCCCTGTGCAAAATTTCCCAGAAACAAATTGTTCTGTTGAACATTTCAGTTCGAGTTATAGGCGGATGTTCTCCGTTTTTCGTTCAACAAACACTCATAAACCTTAACTGCGACAATTAAATTCTTTGTATTTCTCGTCTTCGATAGGTAATTCAACATCTTTTTTGATAAATATCGAGTCTAACCATGTCTTATCTTTTTCAAACAGCTACGAAATACTCAAATGCCACGTCGACCAGGCTTAGGTCGTCGTACACGACAAACTCAGTCGATGGCAAACTTACGTGCTGAACGAAATCTACCGCTTTCTTCAGTTATTGAGCCTATCAATACTCAGCAAACAAATACAACTCAGCTGGACCAAAAACTCTATGATTCATTCACGAAAAAACTTGATTTGTTAAATTACGTCAAATGCTCGAACTGTCACCGTTCCGACTTGCTTAAGAACACTGGGAACATTACGTGCACAGCCTGCAAAAGAAATTTTGCTAAATCTACGCACCTGAACAACATGATGCCATCACCTGTTCCCGATCAACTACAAAACTTATTCAAAATTGAACAACTATTGACTGCCAAACTGAATCCAGTAATGATTGTGTATCAGACAAAAGCATTTGGACAACCTGGACAGTATCACTATAAAGGTAATATCGTTAATATTCCTCAAGATCTATCTGATAACGTTCGTATATTGCCTCGAACAGCTTCATCTATCAGCGTTCTGGTTGTGAGACGTGACGGTGTGAGTGGACATGCTGATTTTCGCGTGCGCCGAGCGAAAGTACAAGAAGCGCTCATATATTTGAAACAGCATCATAAATATTACGCAGACATTGAAATTGATTCGGACGCATTATCGCAATTACCAGAAGATGGAAATATTGAAAACGAGGTGCGCTTTGTCCAAGACGGTGGCGTTAGTGTTGACGAAATCGATGAAGACACCATAGTTGAAACTGGCGTCCTTTCCGCACCACAACAGCGTCAACAAGCAGCAGTGGAAAGAACCGTAAACTGGCCAAATCAAGATTCTCATCCCGTCAATGAGTCCGCAACTGAAGGATACATTACAACGGCGTTTCCCTGTCTGTTTCCGGATGGTAAAGCGGGCTTCCTCGATTTTTCACGTGAACACAAGCTTACATTCCGTGAATGGGCAGAGTATTTAATGTATTTTCAAGACAAAAGATTTGCGCAAGATCCGAGATTCCGCTTTTCCTGTCTGAATACCGTACAGCGACACGATTCGATAAATCGCAGCATGATATTTGCTTAGAAAAATGACTTCACTGGTACTATGCAACAACTACGCGAGATCCTCGAATATTGTCTAAATTATCAAGCGGTGAATTTATTGATGAAGACTATGCGATACTTCAGAAAAGATTTGCCACGAATGTCGCTGAATTTACATCTAATTTCACGAATGCTTTACGTTTGAAAGCTAAAAAATAAGGAATCTCGGATTATAATCAACATATGTTACGGTAGCTCTCATTCGCGCTGCTCATAATAACGCCACAGCAGCTAAAGTACCTTCCGATAATGCCCAAGGATTGGAACCGTTACTGTGTCTCGCTACTGGATCTCGTATTGTGCTAACTCAAAACCTTTAGACTTCACAAGGGCAATGTAATGGAACACTGGGTACTGTGGAAGATATTGTATACAAGTGTGGTGATATTGACAACAACCTATACGACTTTCCAATATGCGTGTTGGTACGATTCGACAACTATACTGGCCCTTCGATGTATAATGCATTACTTCCTGTGGTGCCTCAAACTGTTGCTTTCAAAAAATCAAACATCAAATGTACTCGCAAACAGTTCCCGTTACGACTGGCTTACGCAATAACTGTTCACAAATCACAAGGAATAACTTTGGACAAAGCAGTTATAGATATCGGAAACAACGAATTTAATGTTGGTTCGACATATGTGGCCTTGTCTCGTGTGAAAACACTAAATAGTCTAGCTATAGAGCCATCTTTTCCTAAATCGCGTCTACTGAATATCAATAAGCATTCCGGGTTCAATAACAGGCGAGAAGGAATGATTAGACTTGACAACTTGGCAATGGTAGAAGACTGAGCTAAACATTCCTCTTGTGTCGTAAATAAAATATTAATTTTGAAACAAATATTAAGATGCACAATTTGAATAAAAATATAATATTGTTTCCAATTCCGAATTAAAATAAAAATGCATTAGAATCTTAAATTTAATTTTTTCTCCTATATCGAAAAAACTTGCGCTTCGCTCAACATTTGCAAACAGCAGACCTAGTAATTCATAAGTACTCCTGAGAACTGAAGGGAGTGAACGAGAAACCACGGAAAAAAAAAAAAAAAGCAAGACGATCCAACGATTAGCTTGAGTGTCACTTTTTTAATTCTCCTAAACTTTACATTTTCTTTGGCTTTTGTTGTCCTTGTACGTATCTACGTTAATTACAGATTTGGAGACATTTCGGGTAAATCATGCGATCAGATGACCATGTACGGGGTAGTTCAAAAGACCAAGCAAATACAGTCTCGCAAGGAAGTATGGAACTCAGCATCTGTAAATAACACAAAGTACTTCATCGAGATACAAAAAGACCACCTCTTCAAATACGGTTGTTGAAAATGAAAGTGCTGAACACAACCTCCAACCATTCGAGGATGTCATCTGTTGAAGACAACCACGAATGACAGTTGGTATGGTATGTTGTATATGGTTATGTCTCTCTCTTTAAAACATTCATAAACATTATATTCATTACACTTATACTTACAGTAAGAACTGTACCAAATATGAATTGTCAAATCAGTGAATAAACACATCTGGAACAGTGCGGATCGGTCTTCTTATTAATAAGAAATGTACAAACAGAACAGATGAATGGGGGGGTTTTTCTGTGTCTGTTCCGAGGATTGAAAGAAAAAGGTTGTGAACTATTGCTATTCTTTTAATAAATATCTCAAACAAAAATTCACAATTGGTTTAAGTTGCCTTTCTTTTCGAGCGAACAATCTTACCTATCGCTGATAGGGGCTGAGCGATCTACGGACAGAACAACGGTGTTATTACTATTCTTTTCATAATCATCGTCGTAATTAGATGCTGTAGACTTCAAAGACAAAGCTTCGATTGTAAAGACAACGAAGCCATAGTTCTATAGCGCTAACATTTGTTTTTTTTTTTTTTTTTTTTTGCTTTGCCTATTTTAAAATGACGATAACAAACGAGTTGAGTGTGGATCAATTGAAGTTCCTTTTGCGACAACAGCAGTTGAAAACAGTGGGTTCACGTGTTCAGTTAGTTCAGCGTTTGGTTGCTTACATGGAGTCAGAAAACGAGGAGGTGGCTGGAATAATGCCGCTAACGCAAGTTCAGGCAGATCTGAAAGACCTACCAGGGATGTGCAACAGAAAGTCAGCAACCAACTGTAGAGGATGAACATCACGTGGGTGTGAATTTGACTATTAATGTTGCCAACACTAATACGATCACACGTATTGCATCGGCAAAGGAAATTGCAAACAGCCTACCAGAATACGTTCCAACGGACGAGAACGCTATTACTATTGATCAGTTTATTGATCTATCGCTGGATGACAAGGTTCCATTGCTAACTATCTACACACGTTTTAACCCTCCCACTAGGATGTAACTCGATGCCACATTGACATGGAAAGATTTGCAAATGCCATCGCGATGAGTTTGACTCGATACCGAACGAAGCAGAAGTTCGTTACTCGTATGCTATGTCAAACGCAGTTCGACGACACAAGGAAACTATCAAAGAGTAATGTTTTCGCATGCCGTCACTTGGTAATCACTATAATTTGAGTGAAGCTGCCGTAACACGATACACGCAAGCTGGTCTGAAACATAGAGAATTACAACAAAGTATTGTGACTACCAAATTTTTGGACCATGAAACAAATGCGTAATGCAATTGAGGACTATTTCATCAACCTAAGTAGACTCTTTGAAACAAAAAGTGATCCTATACGGACATTTCTGTGTAACGTGCTAACAAAATGCATCCGAACCAGGATTGCGGCAAATTTGAAGCGAACTTACGATGACTTGGAACCACGAATCAAGGTGAGTACTTTTGCAAAACGATAATCGTCCTATCACCACCATATGTTGCCTTTATTGATACAGGCAACGAAGCTAGTATAATCTGAATGTCTGTAGCGTAATGTATCAGGAATCTGTGACGGAGTGCGCATTCTCAACGAATAGATTTTTGTATATTTATCCATTGATGAAACGGTTGTCACAGTGCAAGTCTACATCGCAAATGATGAACAACAAGGCTTCCTAATTGGACAATATGTTATCATAACCGCAAACCTTAAATTATCTCTCAACAACCTCACCGTATACCTGAGCCTTAGCGGGAAATTGTCAACGCCATGATCAAATAATTGCTGCAACGCGATATTCTCACTAAGTCGACATCCGAGTATGCCAGCCTTGTAGTAATAATAAAGAAGAAGAATGGTAGTGATAGGTTATGTATCGATTATCGTCGATGTAACAAGCTCATCAAAAAAGAAAAACTTTTCTGGGCCCAATAGAACGATTACAGGTAGCCTAATAATTCAGGTATCTTTCATCACTTCATCGCTTCAATCGTCTGATGGTAGGAATTCGAAAACGTGTTCAAAAGGGTGATATGCAGCATTATATGGATGACATCTTAGATGCATGAAAAGCTTACACGCATACGTTACGAAAATGTGGCTTAACCATTTCAAACCGATTGGGATAATATGTACATCCCAAAAAATTTTGTAAAATCCTACTGGAATAATTTAGAAAGAAAATTACTTGCAGTTAGTTTTTTTTCGGTGTCATTGACTGAAACTTTAATACCCATGCGTTGTTTTGACACATCAGTTCTTGGTAATTGTGGTTTAGTATAAGCACGTGTCTCCATAATCGCTGCGTAAATTCATTGCTTTTTGGCTATAACTTGATGTAAGTTTTAAAGTTTACATTATTTTGTAGGTTTTAATAACAAGTAATTTGTTATAAACAAATATTTACTTATATGGATACCAAAATAAATAATATTAATTGTTATTTTAGCACATTTTAATTCTTGGGACAATATATCCCAGTAGTTTCGTCTGTGGTTATTATAAAGGGTCCGCCATCTAACGTTTTTTCTTTTTCAAGAAGTGTTTATTTCGTGAATGGTAACACTTAGCTCATGTCTACAGATTGAGGAAAATACTCTCGAAAGATCCACAATTCCCAAGCTATCTTACAGCTAACGGAGTCTGGACAACATCCGAAGAAGAAACTTTAAACCTCCTTCCCAATACGCACTTCCCAGGATGCCATGAATCGCAGGACTCATCGCAACCGCGAGGAACCTACTTTTCATCCGCAATAATGGGAAATTTCGAACACATCATCTCCAGAGAGAAAATAATATGGGCGCTAAAAAAGTTTCAAGCCCTATAAATCGCCAGGTCCGGATGGAATTTACCCTATCGAACTTACACAAACCATGGAATGGACTATACCATGGCTAGAGATAATCTTCAAAGGATGCCTAGCTTGGAGTCACATTCCAGACAAGTGGAAGTGCGCAAGGGTGCTTTTCATTCCTAAAGCCGGCAGAAACTCTCACACCTCCCCCAAGGACCTAAGGCCTATATGTCTATCATCCTATGCACTAAAAACCTTGGAAAGGATGATAGACCTACATATACGCCATAACTTGGATCCGCTCCTAATTTCTAAGGCACAGCATGCCTACGTTAAGGGTAGATCTATCGAAACAGCCTTGCACACCCTAGTGAGGAAAATCGAAAGATCAATTCATCTTAAAGAATACACTATAACAGCCTTCCTAGACATAGAGGGCGCCTTTAACAACGTCACTCCGGAAGCAATAACAGAAGGGTTAGAAAAGCTAAGGGTGGAGAAGACTCTCATAGAGTGGATCAGCGAGCTACTATCAACACGCAAGATTCACTCGGTATGGGGAAGCCAGGCAATCACCAGAGTGGTTAACCGGGGAACCCCGCAAGGAGGGGTTCTCTAACCTCTTCTCTGGAATGTAGTTATAAATGAACTACTAATCAAACTAGAGGAAGAAGGCCTAGACGCTATTGCCTACGCTGATGACGTTGCCATTTCAATCTCAGGTAAATACCTATCGACACTGAATGACCGTATGCAAACGGCATTCTCAATTCTTTGCAAATGGGCGCATAGCAAAGGGCTCAGGGTTAATCCCCAGAAAACGGAGCTCGTGCTATTCACCAAAAAGCATAAAATCCCGGAATACTGCCCTATCACTTTACTTGGTACCAGTTTAAACTACTCCTCCAGTGCCAAATTCCTTGGCATCATACTGGACAGGAAATTAACCTGGAAAAGCAACACAATCGAAAGAGCTAAAAAAGCAACAATAGCTCTCTATACATGCAAGAAAGCCATAGGGAAAAAATGGGGGTTCAATCCCAAGATTTCCCTATGGCTCTACACCACGGTCGTTAGACCCATATTAATGTATGGAGCGACTGTCTGGTGGACAGCACTGGACAAGACAACATACCTCAAACAATTCGAGAAGGTACAAAGGCTGGCGTGTTTATGCATTACCGGGGCCCTCAGGTCCACCCCAACGGCAGCACTTAACATGATACTCGACCTTACACCACTCGATATTTTCGGCAAGCAAATTGTCACACAAACGGCCATTATACTTAAAGCCAACTCGAACTGGAAGAGCAACGTCATTGGCCACTCCTCGATCCTGATTAACAGGTCAACCATGGCAGAAAACCTAGACCTCACAGAACCCACCACAGTCTTGGAAAAAAACTTTACAACGTTCTACCCGGACAGACAAAACTGGACTCGCCAGACTCAACCCCGCAGAAAGTGCGTAGACTTTTATACTGACGGGTCTAAAACCAAAGACGGGGTGGGTAGTGGAGTATTCTGCAAACAACTTAAGCTGAACAAAGCTCTAAAATTATCTAATCACTGCAGCGTTTTCCAGGCGGAACTGTTGGCAATAAAAGAGGCTCTGTCCTGGCTGAAGTGGAACGTGAGGAGTCCTATGTGTACACATCAAAAACTAGCCTCGACTGTCGCCTATCTCTTAATGAGATGGCTGAACAGTTCAACATACAACTTATATGGGTACCGGGACACAGTGACATCACTGGAAATGAAAGAGCCGACACACTCGCCAAAAAAGGAACGACGCTACAATCAACTGTGGGTTGTGAGGGTATACCCTTCGCAACCATTAAACACAATCTCACTACCCTCGCCAGGGCCGAGACGAACCGGAGATGGACTCAGGGACACACCTGCCTCATCACCAGGCAAATCTGGCCCCGGCTCGATAGTCAACGGACTAGGAGTATTATCTCCCTAAATAGAACTGACATCTATAAAGTCATAGGTGTCATCACAGGACACTGCCTTATTGGCAGTCGCGCGCAAAAACTAGGTATCGCTCCGAATGATTTTTGTAGGAGCTGTCTAGACGAGGAAGAGGTCGAATCCATCCATCACCTCCTCTGAGCCTGCCCGGCATTCTGAACAATCAGAAAACGATACCTAGGATCATACCTCCTTAACGATCTGACCGAAGTTCAGCAAGTAGGGATATCTGATCTTCTTAATTTCTTAAGAAGCACAAAATGGTTCCACGAATAGCTACAAAACGGGCCTCCCTGGCCTATGTGTGTTCTTCCCATCTCTGGGAAGGCTACGGTCTTACCTACCTACCTACCTACTTCATAACAACTCATAATTTTGCTAATTTTCTTTAGCCCATTTGTTACGACCGGCCTTTTAAACACCCAAAAAAAAAGTGTCACATATAACAGTTATTTAAAGTGTCAGCTCTCAGTTAGAACATTATTTGCTTGACATTATCTCGAAAAACAGTTCTTAGTGAACAGTTGTACGTGTAGGACGACTCTCTTGCAGTTATACATAAAAAAGTTTTTGTGCATCAAATATTTAATATTTTTTTTTTTTGTTCAACAATGTCATCAAAAAGGTAATTAAAAATATTTAAATTACTTTGATATTGCTCGAATTTCAGTTTGCCTATTAACACACTATAGGCACACATTGTGATAATAAATATTTTTCGTGTTTGCTTGTGTATTCGTGATTTTATGTGCTCCTAAGTGTGGTGGCCGCTATAACGCCCGGTAGTAATATGAGCATCCTATTTTTTAGACCATCGGCCGGTAAATCGTTGACTCTCAATGAGATCTTGGACGAATTAGAGAAGGATGATAAAGGCCCATTGCCAAGTATCGTAACAATTTTACCACCTGAAAATGCAAATGCTGATGTCACCGATGAAGATTCAGGTGATGAAGATTTTGTTGCCATGCAAAACGTGCGGTTCCGGCAGCGAGAGCGAGGATTTACTACTATCTTAGCTTGCCAAAAAACTGCGCTCACTATAGGGATTCGTTGTGATAAGTTTGTAAAATTGAGACCACTTTTTGATTTATTGAACCAAAACTTCATGGCAATGGCCCCATTTGAAGAAATGCATAGATTAAGCGATGGTGCCTTATTATGGAGGTCATAGCTGCAAACAGTTTATACGAGGTAAACCAATCCGGTGGGGTTATAAACTATGGGTTGGTGCTACAAGGTTGGGTTATGTGCTTTGGTTCGATCCCTATCAAGGTCAGTCAGCAATGATATTGCCTGCTTACACAAACAACTTGGGCTGGGAAGCAGTGTCATCCTGCAGTATGCTGACAAATTGCAACTTAACTATCCAGAAGCACATTTTCACCTATTTTTCGACAACTATTTTTCTTCCATACCCTTATTTCACGAACTGGCTCATAGTCATTTGAAAGCTACGGGAACTGTTCAGGAAAATCGCACATCAAAATGTCCCTTGTCTCCTAATAAGCAATTCAAGAAATCAGAGCGAGGTACATTTAAATATAAGTCTTCTCAAGATGAACACATATTAGTATGCAAGTGGAATGACAATAGTGTGGTGACAGTAGCCTCAAAAGCGGAAACGATCGAACCTCTGAATAAAACGAAGCGTTTTTCTCAGCAACTGAAAAAATACGTATATATAGATCAGCCAGCAGCAATAAAAACATACAATGAAAATATGGGTGGTGTTGATAGATCTGACCAAAATATTGGTTTATACAGAGCATCAATACGTGGTAAAAAATGGTACTTTTGTTTACTTTGTCATTGCTTGGATATGGCAACACATAACGCTTGGTTGCTTTTCAAGGCGAATGGAGGAGAATATGATCATCTGAGCTTTCGCCGGGTGATTGCAAGGGGATTGCTCGAAACATACAAAAAGAGCGAAAGGCGTGGCCCTTGTCCTACTTCTAAAAATTAGCGGGAAACATCCCGCTTCGACGGTAAGCATCATTTGGTTGAGTACAAGGAAACCCAGCTGAGATGTGCCTTACGTAAGAAAAAGACAAATTTCATCTGCCAAAAATGTAAAGTACATTTACACCCAAAAAATTGTTTTATTTATTACCACGTTCAAACATAATTTGGCTTACTTTTTTTTTGTAACCTGAATACACGAGTTTAAAATTGATTGCTGTGTGTATTACTATTGGGCGTTTAAACACCCCTTAATTTCCACGCTTTTCAGAACACATAAATATATATATTTTTTTTTCCTGGCATAAGACATAAGTATAGGTAAGCATATCAAAAAATTACAAAAATCTACAAGAAAAAGTAGTTTCAGTAACAAGCGGGTTAAAAACATACGATGAAATTTATTAAAAAAAGAACACAAAAATATACCCCAACGCGCTTATACATTAGGGTGGGTCAATTTTTTTTTCTCGTTTTTCAAAAACGCTCACCATTAAAAAGGTGTCAAATGGTGTCGTTAATTGATATGTACAATTTTACTATATTATTTTGAGTTTAATTGCCTCCGGATTGCCGTAGAATTATTTAAAGGAAGTTGATTTTTGACATCAGTACACTAAAACTTATCTCAAGTTATTGATATCAGATTTCAAGCATTTTCAATTTGTAATAATGAAAAATTCGAAATTGTTTTGCTCATATGATATCTATCTATTTCTATTTCTTTTTTCTGTGAATTCGGGTTACATCCCATTTGCTTATAAAAGAAGCACGCATACAGCTTTAGCGCACAACACACAAGTGGGTGATTGCCCAAATGCCTACATTATTACGAATTTGAAATTCATGTGAAAAGATACGCCGAAAAACACGAGAGGTATCATACCTCTATTCTATATATCTTCTACAGTTACACCATTGTATTCAGGCAGTTATTGGTAAAATAGTCAGTGTCGTGTGTTGCATAAAAGAGTGCAGTCATTGGTTTAACGTGATCAAAAAAATGGAACGCACTCGAAATAGTTGGAAGTGTCCCTTATTTGGTGATTTATGCGAGTTAAAGGACAATGTACTACCAACTTACGAAGATGTGATGAAGTTTTATGAGTGGACCCGACACGATATAAAGTTTGAAAAGGAAACGAAAAAAGAACCAACATATAAAGAAATAGAGTCCGTTGTAATTGCTAAATTAATACAAATATGGACGAAATCTTCTATTCCTACGGTGGACAAAAAACGAATGAAGGTGATGTTACAAACACATCATTTAAAATGCAAAAGACTTCTTAAGTCTCACCCGAAAATACCGAAAAACAAGTTGGAGCAGTTTCGGCTTGGAAGTTTTTTGATCTTTCGGCTTGCAAGTGTCGGCATTTTTCTGAATGTACTTGCCCTAAAAACAAAAAGATACCTGCAATAGAGCACAGGTTTATAACAGACCAACAGACTGCTAGGCAAATGATGATATGTGGCATAGACGTTGGCACAACAAAACAGCTTACAAGAGCACTGAAAAGAAAGTTGGTACGAGAAAAATTTGAGAGCAAACAACAAAAAGTGACTGAAATATGTACGGAAGAGTTTAGTAGCACATCTGAATCCGAATGTTTCCATTCGGATTCTGAAGAAACATTCAAAATTCGGTTGCGGACTTCAAATACTGATTCGGTGAGTAATATTACAACTACAGTTGATTACGCTTTGCTATCGAAAACATGCGATAGATTTGGAGTGTCAGGCAGGGCGGGAGCAGCAATTGCGTCAGCGGTTCTAAGCTCGTCGAGCTGTCAAGTAATAGACAAAAATAAGCTTCGCCGAGAAGGAAAAAAAACTAGAGAAAATATGATTTCACAGCAAAGTTTTCACAAATACCAGCATTATACTTCGATGGTAGAAAAGATCAAACTTTGTTTATGTCTGAAAAAGATGGGAAAAAGTATAGGCGACGCATACTTGAAGAGCATATTTCTTTGATAAAGGAACCTGACTCCACGTTCTTAGGCTACATTGCACCTGCTTCAGGCACTGCAAAGTGTATAGAACAAGAAATTTTCAACTTTCTCTTGAAAAAAGATGTATCAGTGGATCATTTGATTGCAATTGGATGTGATGGGACAAATGTAAATGTTGGCAAACACAGCGGCATTATACGGATGCTAGAAAAAAGATTAGATAGACCTTTACAGTGGATTATTTGTTTACTGCACATGAACGAACTACCATTTAGACATCTGTTTCAACACATTGATGGCAGTACGTCTGGGCCACAAACATTATCAGGGAAAATTGGCAAGGAACATGAGAAGTGTGAGACAAGACCTATAACCCATTTTCAACCTATTCCGGCTAGCTTACCGGAGCTTCCTGCAAAAGATATTAGTACAGATCAAAAATACTTGTACAGGGCAGTTGCAGCAATTTCAACAGGCATATTTCCTAGCGATTTAGCTAACAAATCACCGCGTAAAATGTCCCATGCCCGATGGCTAACTCGTGCCAAGAGGATTCTGCGCCTGTATGTTTCAGTAGAGAAGTCTTCTGAAAATCTAGTTACTCTTGCAACGTATATTGTCAAGGTTTACGCTCCGATATGGTTTGCTATAAAAACCCACTTCAGCTGTAAGGATGGATCAAGACACTTCTTTAAGCTCATCGAGCTAACCAGATATTTGCCAACAAATTTAAAAGCCGTTATCGACCCAGTAATTCAAAGAAACAGCTATTTCGCACACCCGGAAAACTTATTGCTTTCAATGTTGACAGATCTTCAGCCGCACGTTCGCGAATTAGCTGCACGTCGAATTTTGAAAGCAAGATCAGAAACACCAAAACAATTACGACTGTTTCAGTTACCAAAAATAAATTTGAACGTATCAACATATTATGATCTTTTGGATTGGCAAGAAAAAGCCCAGATTAACTCGAGAAATGCAATGCCGAAATTCGACAGCAAAAAGGATTTTGCCACAAACTAAACCCTCCATTTTAATAATTATTTTAGTATTGTTCTATATTACTTTTGTTGCAAGCATTGTTTGCTCTTTAATAAACTTTTAACTACTATTGATTTAAAACTTTTATTTATAAACAGTGTTCATTTGTGTAACTTTGTATGTCATGTTCTTAGGCCTTTTTTAGCCAACATGCCAACAATCCAACATGACTCCGGAGGCAGAAGATTGAATCTGATTGCAATGAAACTCCATAACCTATTTACACACATACATTAGCACCGTTTTGTTACTGTGCCCCTATAAAAACTAATTTTTTTTTTTTCCATACATAAGTGACCCACTCTATTATACATATTCCCAGTGGTACCATAGTAGAACTACCTGCTAAAGACCAAACTAAGAAAACAAGAAAAATATTATTGCTCGAAATATGTCACAAGAAGCAAAATGAAGTAGAAAATAAATCAAAATAAATGTTGATTTTTAAGAATAATTAATTTGGTCCCCAAGGGGTTAAAAACTCCGAAATACCGCCCGAAATGTGCGAAAAAGTGGCTAAAAGTTGCCTCAAAAGAATCGCATGCTGCGAATATTTCCGAGGCGGTCATTTGAATGATGTTGTTTTTCACACTTAATGGCAAAGAATCGCAATATGTGTTTTATTCAGCTTTACTTTCAGAACCGAAAAATGAATGACCACCCTGTATAAGGACTAACGTTTGACAACTTGCCGAAACGTCATGACAGAATGATTTAATATTTAACACAGCTCTTATTGATATTCTATTTGTTGTGAATAGAGAAGAAACGAAGCATACGCATTTTACTTATCGCGAAAAAAAATTACGTTGCAAAAAAATCAATTGCGGCATGTGATTTGACAGATTGATATAGTTTTTGGCGTCGGTTGGAGTTCAGTCATTGCAGTGTATATGGAGTAACGTCAGATACTACACTACCATTCTCCAACTTTCACCCTCACCCCTACATATGATCAAATACACAGCCAGGATCATTCCTCACGCGCAAGGTGCATGATACCCAACGCGCAGCCAACTTGTTGCTAATACAAGCCTATTTCACTCTACACGCCAGACACAACCCGACACTCTTTCGCATTTTTGCGTTCCATTCCCACAGGTCCCCAGGAAGCTGTGTCGACATAATTCAACATGTAGTGAAGTTCAGCTAGCACGCTCGCTGCCGCCCACATAACGTTGGATTTTTTCCCCGTGTGCCAATAGTGTTTTTTTGCATAAAAGTGTATGTTTAGTGTTTATAAATGGTTCCATGTTTTTGTTTTTTGTGCTATGTCAATTTTTGTGTGTTTTATGGGTGTGACTACCGGTGGATCACATGGCACCTCACGCATCTCAGTTTCATCAGGTGCTATGTGACCCCGATTATGAGCGTCTGAACTGGCCAACATCCATTCTTTGTGTCTGCTGTGCAAACCAAAAACAGATATCTAGTACCTATATGTATGAGTTCACCTTCGAACCTCAGCCTGTTCAGTCAATTTCTTAACTCGTCTTCACTTCCCGAATAATTAATCGAAAAAAATAAAAAGAAATCAAAAAACGACCCAACGTTTTCTGTTTTTTTCTCTTCTCTGACATTAACAAAAAAAAAAAAAAAAAAAAAGAAAATAAAAAGTAAAAAACGCGAGTGTCCAACTGTGAACGTGAGTGCTACTTACCTCATCAAAAAAAAAAAAAAATAATAAAATGAAATATACTAAAACGCGCGTGACCCATTTCTCCGACATAAACAGAAAACGCGATTGTGCAACAGTGTTCCCAATTCTCACCTGAACTTATTATCAATAAACTTTCCGCACTGCCCCAGTTTAATTAATATGGATCACTGTGACTCTGCCCATTGTGTCACCGATTCCAAAAATGCTGACCGGGTTACTTGCAAGGGTATCTGTGGCAAATCTTTTCACCTTTCCTGCATCGGCCTAGGCAAAAGGTCGATCACGTATATTAAAGAATATGCCGAGCATTTCTTTTTTGATTGTGAAGAGTGCAAAAAAATATCCCTCGCTGATGTCCTTTTTGCGATTAAATGCAACAGCGAGAACATTAACTCGGTCGCCAACAACAACAACAAGGTTTTTAAGAACCTTTCGGCTAAGTTTGACTGCATCACGAGATGTGTTGAAGATATCAATTCCACCATGGAGTCAATGATTACACACAAACTCAACTCCCTAGAAAAGCAATTGTCCACCCTAACAAAATTATCCAATACAATCTCGGAATCCAGTTCACCCAACACCCGTAGTGTCGAACTTAAGCGTGGCCTAATTTCTACCCTCAACACGCACCTTAACCCGTTAAACTTAAAAAAATTAAACGAGAACCTAAATTCCCTTCGGTCGGACATGGACATTAATTTTAGCCACTCATCAAATAGGAGTGATCCACCCCTTATTCAACCCGACCCTCTGCTAGAAGATATGGGGGACAAATTAAATGATATTAGCAGTGAACTCATCACTATAAGGCTTATCCTTAGCGATTTGGTAGATGAAATCAGAGCCGCATCTGATAAGATTGGTGACATCCACATCCCCGGCCACATCCATTCCAACCCATTGTTTACCAATACCTCCATACGTGAGGAATTGCATGAAGCCAATGTGTCTGTCAGTGTTTCTCCACCGCCGCCTAAGACAACATCCTCAGTGTACACGCAGACTACCGACGACCCAATTCCTGAAGACCCAACAGTTGGAACCAATATTGAGCGCTTTGGCCAAACATGGAGTTTAAATGAATGAAACCAGCGTCTCCAAAAACTTAAAAAAGGCAACGAAGAAACTTCTTCCTTTATTATTGATGGTTTGGCCCCCGACTCTCATGAACAATGGGCTCCAAATCCTTTAAACTGAAGCTGTCAATTCCATCAAAATACGATTGGTTATTCCTGAACCCCGACGGCCGTCCTATCACTCTTGGAAAAACAACCTTCACCAGGTGGGATAAAAAGACTGATATCCAACCCAAGCCTCTCAACAAATCTACGTATAAAACTAATCGTAAGAAACCTATTAATAAGCTTAACGAAAATAACTCTAACTGGAGCTTCAAAACGAACCTCTTCCCATCCTTCACCCACCCCTCCATCGCTCATATGCAGACCTCTTCCGCTGCTCCACCCAAACCTCCACGCCAACGTATTTCTTTCAATCTAACTCCAACTACTTGTTCTGCCACCCCTAGCCCCTCGCCACCAGTACAAACACCCCTCCCGAATTCATTTCCTAATTTCGATCTAAAGTTTGGAGCCAAGTATCCTAATTTCCGTAGCTCTCACGTTCTTAACCCCTCTTCCCCTGCCTTTTCTAACACATCCACAACACACTCCACCTCGCACACTACATCCGACTCCACTTCTCTCCCAACTGTCTCAACAACACCTCCTCCTAACCCCACCCAATCATTCGCTGATCCCCTTCTGCCCCCCTCTGTCAAAATTACCAAGCTATTTAATAATCTCACCGAATGCCGCTATGCTCTTTCTCGTCTAAGGGATAGAAGGACGTATGAGAACGTCCGCCTTAATATGTCCCCCCAAAAAGCATCAAATGATCTTGATGCTTTTCGTCAATATATCCACTCAAAGCGAATATCCCACCTCCAGCGTAGCAGAGCTGACCACGACAGATATTTTCGTCCCTAATTTCCATCCTCTTCCTGCCCACCACGTTAACCTTCCTCTCACCTTTTATTACCAGAACGTCAGAGGTCTCCGTTCAAAAACCCAAGCAGTCTTCCAACAGTCTCACGTTTTACCATTCGAAATCTTCGCTCTGACTGAAACCAACCTGATCCCCGCTATTAACAACGAAGAACTATTCCCATCAAATTTTAACGTCTACGGCGACGACCTTCTCAACCAACCTACCGATAGCCGCCCGTGTCGTGGCGTTTTAATAGCCGCCCTAAACACGATCGACTCGTCCCTTATTGCAATATCCTCTTCCCCCTATCTCGACTTTGTTTCAATCAAGATCGTACTGCCCCGTAAGTCGCTCTACATCATCTGTTTTTATATCTTACCATCTCAACCTATTAAATCCTATGAACTCGCTATTAATGCGATTGATCACATAAATGACTTACGGGATCCCTGCGATGAAATCCTTCTCTTCGGCGATTTTAATCTTCCTTTTCTCCAATGGGAACCATCAGGAAATCAATCATTTTACACTGCCACTAATCCATCTTCTGCCAAAGAATGTCTCTTCTTAGATAGCCTAGCCGATTCAAACCATAGCCAAGTGAGTGGCATCTCAAATTACATGGGTAGACAGCTAGATCTGATTTTCACAACCGACCCTATTAATTCCTCTGTTTCACTTTGTCCCCATTCCTTATCAACCATCAACAATTACCATCCTCCCCTTCTTCTCTCGTTTTTCTCGACTCTCCACCACTGACCTCTTCCCCTCCAGCGCTCAAGTCTCAAGACTTCCACAAAGCAAATTTCAACCTAATCAATGAATATCTCAATAGCGCCCCCTTCAATTTTGACGGCCTAACAATAAATGACGCCATATCCTTATTCTATAGAGAAATATTTAATTCCATTTCTCTCTACGTTCCCATTTCTCGATCCAATCACTTATCTTCTCCTCCTTGGTATAATCGCGGGCTCCGTTCTCTAAGAAACAAAAGAAACAAACTGTGGGCTATCTTCCTTCGTACTCAGACCCCCTATGACTTTTCCAAGTATATTGGTACGTATCTACAATTTACCGAGCTTCATAACTCTCTCTACGAACAGCACTTGATCAAAACACAAGCCAATCTTATAAACAGTCCTAAGTCCTTCTTTCAGTTTGTCAACTACAAAAGGAAATCTGATGGCTACCCAACCTCACTCTCTTTCAATGGCGAAACCTCGAATGATCCCAACACTATCGCCAACTTTTTTGCCAACCTTTTCAAATAATCTTTTGCCGATGACTCCTTTGTGCCGGACACTTCCTATTTCGACTACCTACCAAATTTCTCCCTCAGTCCATTTCTTCCACGTTTTGTTGAACCCCATATCATTGAAATTAAACTGAATCAACTTAATGATGAGTTTACTCCTGGACCTGATGGTGTCCCCGCCATATTATTAAAAAAATGTTCCTTCATTCTCTCCGTCCCGCTCGCAAAATTATTCAACTTATCCCTGTCCCTTGGAGAATTTCCCCAGGTATGGAAAACCGCCTTCATAACTCCTATTCACAAAAAAGGTCCAAAGAGTGATGTTAACAACTACCGCCCGATCACAAAACTCTCACATATACCCGAACTTTTCGAAAGCATCTTGTATGACACTCTAAGTTTCCATTGCAAGTCTCTAATCTCCTCAAATCAGCATGGATTCCTCAAATCCAGGTCTACAACCACAAACCTTGTCGAATTCGTGTCCTTCACCCTCTCAGCATTAGAGAATGGAAACGAAGTCGACGTCATTACAACCGACTTCAGTAAAGCGTTTGACAAAATATCTCACAATCTAATACTCTTCAAACTGTCTGCCCTAGGCTTTGAACCCACTGCGCTGAAGTGGATATCTTCATATTTAAAAAACCGTTTCTACAGTGTTCGCTTTAGATCTGCCTTTTCTAACCCTTTCTTAGCCTCTTCCGGCGTTCCCCAAGGTAGCCACCTAGGTCCACTTCTTTTCATTCTTACCATAAACGACATTGAGATAATCATCAAACATTCCCATCTCTCACTGTACGCCGACGACACCAAGTTCTTTAAGACCATTTCCTCGCTACAAGACTCTTCCCTTATTCAATCCGATCTCAATAGCTTTTCTACTTGGTGTTCCAAAAATTGCTTGGAGCTTAACATTTCCAAGTGCCAATCTGTCACCTTCTCACGCAAACGTGTCCAATCCTCTCCTCGTCTCTACTTTCTCCACAACCAACCCATTTCTACCGTTCAGGTTATCCGCGATCTTGGCATACTATGTGACCAAGAGCTCAATTTCCGCGCACATATCGACGATATAATTCTTAAAGCAAACTCTGCACTCGGTGTCGTGAAGCGCTGGTCTAAAGAATTCTCCAATCCCTACGTGACTCGATCCCTCTATATTACCTTCGTTCGCCCCCTTCTTGAAAACGCATCGCAAGCGTGGTCCCCTTATCAACAAACCCACATTTCTAGAATGGAGAGCATGCAGCGTCGATTCCTACGCTTCGCTCTTCGAGGTCTGCACTGGCAAAATCCATTGCTCTTACCACCCTATCAAGACCGACTCAAACTAATAAATCTGAGTACGTTGGAGGATAGAAGAAGGGTAGCTGACATCCTCTTTATTCATAAACTCCTAACAGGTACCGTTGACTGTGCCAACCTCTACAACTCTATATCCCTTAACACTAACCCTCGTAATACTCGCAATCCTCGTCTCTTCTACCAATCCACCCCCCGCACCTCTTATGGCTCCAATGAACCCATCTCCCATATGCTGGGAAGTGTTAATTCGAACACTAACTTCGATTTCAACCTCAGCACTCCATGCCCAAAACTCCGTCTTCTCGGTATCCCCCCCTTCTCACTTCCATAGTTCCCTAATCGCGCCCCCCTCTCCCGTTCTTGTTAGTCAGTTAAGGTAGACTAATTAAGAATGTTAGTTAGTTAAGTTAGAATTAAGAATGTTAGCTTGAATTAAGCTTAATAAATGGGGGTATTGGCCCCCACGAAAATTAAATTAAATTGAATTAAAATTATAAAAGCCAAAGAAAAAAATAAAGATCCACAATTTATTTAGACGCGAAACAGAAAGGACGTGTGTTTTTCCTTTTTCCGCTAATCCTGAGAAGCTTTGCGTCAACAAGTGTCAACAAGTGGCAGATATTGATTGAAATAAAATAATCATACGGCAAACAACGATTTCGCAATGGATCCCAGCATGTTTTATGGAAAACGCAACCGAGACGAGGATTCCGAAAGTGATGAGTTGGATTTTGCGGCTTCCGATTCAGATGAATACAATCCATCTGAGGGAAATTCAAGCGATTCTGAATCCCTGGAAGATTGAGAATCCTCTTTTGAAGAAAATGATGAGCAAGTTGTGCTTCCATGTGTTTCTGATGGACCTCCAACCGAGTGGTCAACAGTTAGTGGACAATCCCTAAAAATGTTCACTTTCGAACAGAATGATGTTATAAACATTCAACCTCAAGCATCAGCAACGCCCATTGATTTGTTTGGCCTTATAGTTACACAAGACGTTTATCAGCTAATTGTTACCGAAACAAATTCCAATGCCAACGAATTTTTACGGAGCACCCCTATAACGCGTACTTCTCGCGCAAAGGAATGGAAGGATATCAACGTGCAGGAGATAAAACAATTTCTTGGAGTAGTGATGTATATGGGCATTGTGAAATACCCATCAATTGCTCACTACTGGAGTACTGATAAGTTTTTCCAAAATTCATTCGTGCCCCAAGTGATGTCGCGGAATAGATTCCAGTTGATACTGAAATTCATCCACTTTGCGGACAACTCAACTACAAGTGGTAACCGTTTGGGAAAAGTGAGTAGACTTTTGGACCTACTTGAACAAAATTTCGTCAAGTCCAGGAGCCCAAAAGAAATATTGGCAGTTGACGAATCAATGATCCCTTGGCGTGGTAGGTTGCAGTTTAGACAGTACAACCCGGGTAAATCACATAAATATGGAATAAAAATCTATAAGCTTTGTGATCCAGACGGGTACACCTACACCAGTGCCGTTTATGCTGGAAAAAATAATTCCAATATAATCAAATAGGAAAACCTACCCATACTACTTCAAATGCAACGCAAATTGGCTTGGACTTGGCCGAACAATATTTGGATAGCGGTAGAACCATTGCAACCGATCATTTTTAAACGTCTGTTTCATTAGCCAAAAAACTGCTTGCTCGTAAAACGCACCTTATTGGAACTCTACGTGGTAATCGACAAAGAAATCCAAGAGATGTGACGACTGCCAAGCTCAGGAGGAATGAAATAAGAGAACTTGAAAATTCAGGAATTGTCGTTGCAAAATGGAAAGACAAACGCGATGTTCTAATGCTTAGCCACAAAACATGGTTTGGAGGAAGTGCTAACAGGAAAGCGGTCGAGACAAGGCGAGGAACTGGAAAAATTGAGTATGATTGGGGATTACAATCATGCCAAGCAAGCTATTGATATATCCGACCAAATGGCTTCATATTTTACACCTCTTCGTAAAACTGTTAGATGGTATCACAAAATAGCCCTTGAGTTCCTACTTTCAACATCCGTTGTGAACGCGCTGGTCATTTATAGAGAAATAAAAGACTGCTCAATTTTAGAGTTCCGAAAAGCAATTTGCGAGGCTTTGTGTAACCCTGTTTTGGAAGCACAAGCATCAACATCCAAAAGAAAGCACGTTTTGAAAGAAACCGAGAGCAGAGATTCTCGAAACAGCAAAATCAGAAAACGGTGTGCAGAGTGCTATACTAACATAAGTCATAATGAAGGTAGAAACGCTGCAGTCAAGAAGACGAAGAAGGTTACTGTTATGTATGTACTATGTATGTTCATATTGATAATAAATGCGGAGAATCAGTCTCTTCTGAGCTGTCAATGACGACGGTCGCGTTTTGCCTGGTCATATATTTCAACTGGCGACGAGGATTAAAAAATAAAAAATAAATAAATAATAATAACTAATTTAAAAGTTAAAATGGCACACGAATCGGACGGAATTTCAACTCCCCTCAAACAGCAACAGGATTTCACAGAAAGACTCATAAATCAAACTCAAAAACTCATGGAATCGATGCTCATACGGTAAGGCGACACTGTTCCAGTCAACGACAGCGTGCCACCCTTTCATACATTTAATAATGAAACTCAACCGTGGAATTCCTATCTCGAGCAGTTGAATCAATATTTTCTCGCATACAGGGTATCACCTGAAAAGAAAAACTCGTTTTTCCTGACATGGATTGGAACCGATATGTTCGAGCTTCTCAAAAATTTATTTGGATCGCAGAACATTCAAGAACAAACGTTTGATCAGCTAACTGCCAAGCTAACGGAACATTTTCAGAGGAAACGACACATTGTTGCAGCTCGATACGATTTCTTTAAGAGAGAAATGAGGGGTACACAAACACATCGTGAGTACGTTGCTGAACTCAGAAGCATTGCAAGAGAATGTGAGTTCTCCTGTGCAGCGGAGAATTGTGTGCAGAATTTCGTGGATGAAATGATTCGCGATCAGCTCATCGTACATACACCACATAATGCCGTTCGTACAGCTGCTCTACAGAAACAAAAACCATCCCTCGCTGACGTACTTCTCATAGCTGAGTCTTTTGAAGCAACTACAAAAACAATATCAATGATCAAAGAAAATGTAATGCAGAAGAATAAACAAAGTTAACTCTACACTACTGGAAGCAGGAAAATCGTTCAATGAAAAAAAGGACCAGCGATACAAATCATGTTCTTCCTGTTTCATCTCCCATGAAAGAAAAAATTGCAAGTTAAGGAGTGCTATTTGTGATTCGTGCGGTCGAAAGGGACACATATCGCCCGTATGTCTGTCGAAACCAAACAATATTAACGTAGGTTATCGGGGAAATAAGCAAGACAAAGCTCATTCAAATTTCAAGCGTCGTTCGGGTGAGGAAGAATTCAGGAATTCGAATTTTAAACCATACAGAACTAATTCTATAGAAGCCGTCGAAGCGTTGTATTGTGTAACCGGCCGTGCTAAAAACGAACAAAAGAAAAAATTTATTAATATCGAAATTGGTAGTGTTGTCGTTAATTTCCAATTGGATTCAGGAGCAACTGTCACAACTATAAATTTGTCTACGTATCGGGAGGGAGGGAGCGAGCAAACAGAGCAAAGAAGTTGATCGCGTTTAACATGGCAAACGCCAGCTTCGATCTCTGTCCCTGTTCAATCCAAGTTGACACACAGCCTCCGCGTGGCCCCCCTGGATAGCTACCCTGGCACCCGCCAGGTAGTGAACCAATGTGTGCAGCGACCCAACCCTTGTTCCTGGGGAAAGAGGAACCTGGCCCTCCAGGTTGGGGGTTGTGCTTAGGGGTAACATCCCTATCACGTAAAAACCCACTTGTTCCGAAACGACAACAAGCCTCGGATACGGACGGATACAAAGCTGACGACCCCTGCAAACGACTAACGGACTTGAGAGTCTGCACCTGGAATGTGAGGTCCCTTAACAGACCGGGTGCAGGCGATCAATTGGAGCAAACCCTCAACTGCTATAAAGCAGATATAACCGCACTCCAAGAAGTGCGATGGGATGGACCAGGCAAAAAACGGATGAAAAACTGCGACATCTACTACGGGAACTGCTACAAGGAGAATAAACAGCGCCTATTCGGGTGCGGATTCGTTATTAGAGGAAGACTCCGACAAAAAGTCTTAAGCTTCCGAGATGTAAGCGAACGCCTCATAACAATCCGCATCAAAGCTAAATTTGGAAACATTAGCTTAATATGCGCTCACGCCCCAACGGAAGAAAAGGACGATCGACTCAAAGAAGAATTCTACGATCTCCTAGACAGAACATATGCCCAATGTCCCAGCTACGACACAAAAATAGTCCTAGGAGATTTTAATGCAAAACTGGGCAAGGAGGACATATTTGAGTCGATCATAGGAAAGCATAGCCTCCATAACACCACATCCGACAACGGATTAAGGCTAATCGATTTCCCAGCGGGGCGTAACCTCCTTGTAGCAAGCACGCGATTCCCCCATCTCAACATCCACAAGGGTACCTGGCGGTCTTGTGATCAATCGACCACCAACCAGATTGATCATATTGCGATCGACGCCAGACACTCCTCCTGTATTCTCGACGTACGAACCTTCCGAGGGGCCAACATCGACTCGGACCACTACCTTGTTGTAGCCAAGGTACGAATGAGGATATCAAGAATGCTTAGGAGTCGAGTAGGACAACGTAAGTTTGACGTTGGAAAGCTACAATCGCAAGAGACTGCCAGAATCTTTGCCGATCGTGTCTCCTCAAAGCTCTCTCAAAATCCGCCCAGAGCAGCACAAACAATAGAGCAGGAATGGGCTCATTGCCAGAGCGCCGTCAGAGATGCTGCCTCAGAGGTGCTGGGTTTCAAACAGCCACCACCTAGAAACCCCTGGTTCGATGAACAATGCGAACAAGCCCATGCAGCAAAACAAGAGGCATATAAGGCCGTGCTGCAACGAAAGACGAGAGCTGCTCGCGAAATCTATGAGCAGAAGAGAAGAGAGGAACACACGCTTTTCAGAAGAAAGAAGAGAGAGCACGGAAAGCGTGAGATCGAGGAGATGGAGAGATGCTTCCGCAGGAATGACGCCCGTAAATTTTACAACAAGGTAAAACGAACATGCCATGGCTACAAAGCCAGAGTGGCGGCCTGCAGGGATGAAAATGGAGAACTGGTAGTAGAGTCGCAGTCGATGCTGAGGATTTGGAAAGACCACTTCTGCAGACTGTATAACGGCGATGATAGACAAGATACCGCTGTCAGGCAGAACGAGCCATTCGCAATGGACCACGAAGTAACAGAATTCGGTCCACCCGACCTAGACGAAGTCAAAATAGCGATATCAAGACTTAAGTCTAATAAAGCCGCTGGCGCAGACGGCCTGTCTGCTGAGCTTTTTAAGGCGGCTGGAGATGAGCTGGTAAGGTGCATGCACCATCTCATCTGCAAGGTATGGTCGGAGGAAAGCATGCCCGACGAATGGAATCTCAGCATCGTTTGCCCGGTCCATAAGAAAGGAGACCCCTATAACTGCGCCAACTATAGGGGAATAAGTCTCCTTAACATCGCATATAAGATCTTCTCTGCCGTATTGTGTGAACGCCTGAAACCGTTTGTGGATAACCTGATCGGCTCTTATCAGTGTGGTTTCAGGCCAGGTAAATCCACAATAGACCAAATATTTACGCTACGGCAGATCTTGGAGAAGACCCAGGAATACCAAGTCGACACTCACCACCTCTTCGTCGATTTCAAGGCCGCGTATGACAGCGTATATAGAGACGAGCTGTACAAAGCCATGTCTAGTTTTAACATTCCTGTCAAACTCGTCCGACTGTGCAGGATGACAATGGAGAATTCTCGTTGCTCCATTAAGGTCGGTAATGAGCATACCGAGACCTTTGATGTTAAAAAAGGATTTAGGCAGGGCGACGCGCTGTCGTGCAACTTTTTCAACATCGTGCTTGAAAAGATTGTGCAAGAGTCACTGGCCAACACAAGAGGTACGATCTATTTCAAGTCCACGCAATTGCTTGCGTACGCCGACGATATTGACGTAATTGGACGAAAACAGCAAGACGTCAATGAGGCTTTTGTGAGCATTGAGGTAGAAGCGGCTAAGATGGGTCTCAAGGTTAATGAGGGTAAAACCAAATATCTGCTCTCATCTAAAAGAGACGGACAACACCGACGTATTGGCCAGAACGTCACCATGGGCGGATATAACTTTGAAGTGGTCAAGGAATTCGTCTACCTTGGCTCACTGATTACCAGCGACAACAACACCAGCGCTGAGATAAAACGCAGAATCACTCTTGCCAACCGCTGTTTCTTTGGGCTCAAGAGGCAATTGAGAAGTAGAGCCCTCTCTCGGAAAACCAAGGTGACACTATATAAGACCTTGATCATCCCAGTCCTCCTTTACGGCGCAGAGGCTTGGACCTTAACAAAAGCGGATGAAGATGCCCTTGGTCGTCTCGAGAGGAAAATTCTGCGCACTATCTACGGTCCCGTTTGTTCAAACGGTGTATGGAGGAGAAGATATAACGAAGAACTGTACGGGTTGTACAGCGACATCGGCCTGGTACGACGTCTACGGATACAGCGTCTAAGGTGGCTAGGCCATGTAGAGCGCATGGAAGATACAGCTCCGACCCGAAAAGTCTTCGAATCCACTCCGGAAGGAAGGCGCGGCAGAGGACGGCCGCCTCAGCGGTGGTGCACGCAGGTGGAAAGGGACCTCAACCAACTGGGCGTGCGGCACTGGAAACAGCTGGCCAAAGACCGTGCCGGCTGGAGACGCTTGTTGGTTGAGGCCCAGGTTCACCACGGACTGTAGCGCCACCTAAGTAAGTAAGTAAGTAATCGGAAACTTCACAGGCCCACGTTATATAGGTGTACGAAAATATTAATGGCATTTGGAGGTATGAAAATACCTGTACTTGGTGTGTTGTTGCTAAATATGGTAAGAATAAAAAACTAATCTTGTGGTAGTTAATCTGGAATATGCAACCAATTTATTTGGTCTTGATTTATTTAATGAATTTGGCTTTGCAATTCAATCCATTTTTCAAATTTCCGACATAGAATCAGTTAAAATTCAACAACTTTTAGATAAATACTCTGAGATTTTTCAACCTGCTCTTGGTACAATTAAAACATTTAAAACCATTATACAATTGCATCCGAATGCAACTCCGAAATTCTACAAATCTAGACAAATACCGTTTGCACAAATGCCTATGTTTAAGAAAGAGGTGGAGCGTTTAGTGGAAGCAGGTATTTGGAAACCGATTAAATTTAGTAACTGGGCATCCCCAATCGTACTCGCACCAAAGGCCGATGGTACAATTCGTATCTGCGGGGATTTTAGACAAGCAGTGAATGCCCAAATTGACGTCGAGCAGTATCCATTACCGACACGTGAAAATCTGTTCCATCGCATCCGTTATGGTAAACATTTCTCAAAGATTGACCTAAAAGATGCATACCTTCAGATCGAACTGGATGATAAGTCAAAGGAAACAATGGTTGTAAATACACCGCTAGGTCTTTTCCAATATCAACGGTTGCCTTATGGAGTCCCTAGCGCTCGAGCTATCTTCCAAAAATTCTTGGAACAGATACTTTACAAAATTGAAGGGTGTGGCAACTACCTCGACGATATCATTATATCAACGCCCACATTTGAGGAACATATCAATCGACTAGAAACAGTATTAGAAACTCTCTAAACAAACGGCATAAGATGCAAAAGAGGCAAATGCGTTTTTATGAAAGATGAAATAGCATATCTTGGACTTCGAATCAGTGCGAATGGAATTCTGCCTGATGAATCGGGAATAAAAGCAATCAAACCCCAAGGGACATTAAGCAACTTGAAGCTTTTAGGGGTAAGGTAACATATTACCATAATTTTGTTCCAAATCTTTCCCAGGTTGCAGCACCCCTTAATATGCTACGTCGCAAAAATACACCTTTCGTTTGGGGTACTCAACAACAACTTCCCTTCACTGCCTTGAAAACCCTCATTATAAATGCAACGCAATTAGCGCATTACCAAGAACATTTGCCATTAACCCTTGCCGTAGACGCTTCATCATATGGAATTGGAGCAGTAATTTCGCATCTGTACCCGAATGGTTCGGATAGACCAATAGCATTTGCTTCAAAGACTTTAGACAAACACCAGGTAAAGTACAGCCAAATTGAAAAAGAAGGACTAGCGATAATTTTCGGAGTAACTCGTTTCCATCAATACCTTTATGGTCGAAAATTCATCTTAATAACCGATCACAAACCTTTAGTTTCCATATTTAATCCTCAAAAACACTTACCACAAATGACATCGCATCGTTTACAACGCTGGGCCATCATTTTAATGGCATATCAATTTGATATAAAATACCGACCAACAGCACAACACGGCAATGCTGACGCGTTATCACGTCTACCAATTGATTCCGACAAAAGTTTTGACGACAGGGAGGCTATATTTAATATTGCGGAGCTAAGGATCCCAATCGATGCAAATGTAATTCATAATCACCTTAAAAACGATAAATTACTGAATAAAGTACGCTACTTTGTACAACACGGCTGGCCTGGACACCTTGAATTGAGAGACGCAAATTTAACACCATATTTTAATAGAAAATTTGAATTTACAATTTTTAATGATTTACTTTGCCTTCAAACAGATCACACCCGTGTAGTAATTCCCAAGTCACTGCAACCTCAAGTTCTGAAAATGTTACACGAAGGCCATTGGGGGACATCAAAGATTTTTTTTTTTTTTATTTTTTTTTTTTTAATAATTTGCGCGCACTCAAGGTCTAATAACCTTATTATGTCGGTGACACAGTGCGGGCAGAAGATAGAGAGGAAGAGGAATAGAGGAGATGCCGATGGACATTGATCTTAAATGCTTGCATGTTGCATTGAGGTGGGAAAACCGAATTCGGCAGGGAGTTCCAGATTCGTGTGGTTCGGTTAATGAAAGATTCTCTATATTTGACAGTACGTCCGAAAGCGGGCTTCAGAGTATATTGGTGAGCATTCCTAGAAAGACGTGTATTGCGGGAGAAATGTTGAAGGGGCGGAATGCAACTGGCTATTTCATCAGAGCATTTTTGGTGGTAGTAACGATAAAACAGGGAGAGGCAGGTAACATTCCTGCGGTGTTCCAGCGAGTCTAATGTTTTGGTAATGCTGGAGTCACCTATCAGTTTTATGGCTCGTTTTTGTATTCTGTCTAGTAGGTGCAGTGAGGTCTTGGAAGCACCGGACCAGACATGAGCGTTAAACTCTAATTTGGGGCGAATGAACGCCTTATAGATTGTAGCCAGATCTAAGGGTGAGAAATATTTCTTGCATCTGTATAAGAATCCTAGGCATTTCGCAGCATTCTTGGCGACACTGAATATATGGTCGCTCCAATTAAGATTGTGAGCAACACTCATACCCAGGATGGAAAGCTTTTCAGTTTCTGAGATGCAAGTGCCATTCATGGATAATGGCTGCGGGTTATTTATACGCTTTAACGACAAGAGACAGCATTGTGTTTTGGAAGCATTAAATTCCACTCTATTGTTTTTACCCCATTGGATGATGCTGTCGATATCGGAATTTAATGAGCTTAACATACGCTGCCGCTCATTATCTACAACCGAAGTGCAGGGTCGTAAACTGGTGAACGAATATGAGAAGCTGAGGGTACTGTCGTCAGCGAAGGAGTGAATTGGATTAGAAGTAACAGACAAGAGATCATTTATAAAAATAAGAAAGAGTGTCGGAGACAAAACGGAGCCCTGGGGAACACCGGCATTTACAAAGTGAGTATCAGACTTGAATCCGTCCAAAACAACTTGAATTGAACGATTCGAAAGGTAGCTTCTAATCCATTGGAAGAGAGACTCATCGATCCCAAAAGCACGCATTTTCGACAAAAGGGCTTCATGCCAAACCCTGTCAAATGCTTTCGAAATATCCAGTGCAACAATTTTGCTTTCACCTGCTTGGTGAAGGGAGTGATTCCACTTTTCAGCGAGATATGCCATCATATCACCAGTGGATCTGTTGCTGCGGAAACCGTATTGGCGGTCATTGAGGAGTTTCCGTGATTCAAGATATTTCATAAGCTGACGGTTAATCAGCGTTTCCATGACCTTGGAAAGAAGGGACGTTAGTGCAATGGGTCGGTAGTTGGAGGGAGAAGATGATTCGCCTTTTTTGGGTATAGGCTGGACAAATGCTGTTTTCCACCTACTCGGAAAGAGCCCAGAGGTGTAGGAAAGGTGAAAAAGCTTACGCAGTGGTTTTGCCAGCGTAGAAGAACACCTCTTCAGAACTATTGAGGCAATACCATCTGGACCAGCGGATTTGTGTATGTCGAGGTCTTTAAGAACCCTTGCGACTGTACGAGTGCGGAAGTGGATTAGCCCCATGGTGGAATTGACGCACTCTAGTACAGGCGGAGACAAGGTACAAGCTGGCAGCTGAGAACTGGTTGCGAAATGGGCAGCAAGTAGGTTAGCTTTGTCTAAGGGGGTGACAGCTGGGATGTCATTGTGGATGAGCGTCGGTATAGACGACTTAGTTGAGTTTTTTACGTTTTTTACAAACGACCAGAAACTTTTGCTACCTTTGGGACATTGAACGATTTTACGCCTTAATTTTTGGTCGGATTGGAATTTAATCCGTCGAATGTGGGTGTTGCAGTCATTTCTGGCTCGTATGTACTTTTTTCGGTTTTCCTCAGAACTGTTTGCCTTGTAGGCCCGAAAACTTAGCTCCCTGAGCCTAATAGCCTCTTTGCAGCTCTAGTCGAACCACGTATTATCCTTAGGCCTGGTGCTTTTAATCTTGCTGGGAATAAAATTTGCCATGCCGATTCGGATAATGTTTACGATAATATCAGTTGCGGCGTCCACGTCGTTGTCGAGGAAGCACAACGACCAGTTAAAGATCCGAAAGAAGTTGTTAAGGCCGCACCAGTTGGCTTTCTCGTATAGCCATAGTGTTCTCTTAGGAGCTTTTTCTTTAACTGGATGGTGGGAGTTCGAGAATTTCGCTGATATCATGCAGTGGTCAGACAAGCCTAGGGGTTCCAATACATCGATCGTGTATTTGTCAGGCTGAGAGGTAAGAAACAAGTCCAGCGTGTTGGCGGTATGACCAGCAACATCGGGGATACGTGATGGCTCATTCACAAGTTGAGTTAAGTGATTTAACTCAGCAAAAATTTCAACATACCTTCCTTCGGGTGTTGTCTGTCCAGAATGTCGAAGCCACTGAGAATTGTGTACATTGAAATCGCCCGCTAAAACGATTTCAGTGCGAGGGAACAGGGAAACAATTCTTTGGATGGAATCAGACAGTGCGTCGAATGCATCAAATGTTGCATTCCTGTCTAGATTGGGGCTTCTATAAAGAAAACAGTAGTGGATGGAGTGCTTACGGAATATGAATTTAAGCCATATGAAATTAAATTCCGGGGTGGATGTTTGGCTATACTGTGGAAGTAACTGGTAAGCAATATCACTACGGACATAGATGGCGAGACCACGGCGAGAAACGAATAATGGCACTAAGCTATATCCAGGAAGACTGAAATCAGAAGGATCAGATTTTTCATCGACCTGTGTTTCACAAAGTGCCAAAACAGCCGGTTTGTGGCGAGAGAGATGGATATACGTGGCAAGGAAATTCTTCCGTAACCCACGAATATTGCAGAACTGCACACAGAAATCCCTCATCAATGTAAACTACAAAACATGTACAGATACAACACCGTTAAAGCAGAGACGCGTAAGTGAAGTTCTATCGCCGGATTTGCAAAAACAAACTACCGTAGGTGTTATGCCCTTACGACACTAAGATTTGCTCCACCAACAAAGAACAACACACGCGACCCGCTACGCGTCGGTTGCGTTAGCACTCAATCAGCGTATGTGCTGAGTGCGAACACTGTCACGAGAGGGGAAGAGGGACAGGCAGGAGTACGGCCCAGCGCTGGTGCCGACCAGGTGTTCGGTTTTAGGTTCGGCACTTTCACGGTTTTTTTTTTTTTTGCCCGCACTACACTGCACTACGTTATTTGTTTTTCTTTGCCGTTTTTTTATTTTCTTATTTTTTTTTGTTTTTGTTCGTTCTTTTGTTTTTTCCTTCCGTGGCGTGACTAGTGACCGCGCGCGACGGCTGTCAATGGCAAACTCATGCTGATGATGAAACAATTAGCGCGACAATTTGTCTGGTGGAATAACATTGACAAAGATATTGTCGCCATAACGAAAGAGTGTCACATATGCATGCTTGCAAACGCATCACCCCCAAAAATATTCCAAACCTGGCCGGACACCACTCAACCATGGGAGGGAGTACACATCGACTTTGCAGGCCCAATTTTCAATTCGATGTGGCTTATCTGTGTGGATGCATACTCACAATTTCCATTTATTATGCAGATGTCGTCAATTACTACTCATAATACTATATCTGCACTACAGTCCATTTTTGCAATAGAACACATACCGCGAACCCTTGTCAGTGATAATGGTCCACAGCTTACTTCTGAGAACTTCCAACAGTTTTGCAAGCAACAAGGAATAAAACATATTCTTACAGCACCTTTCCACCCAGCATCTAATGGGCTAGCTGAACGTTTCGTAAGAACATTCAAAGTGGCAGTCGGCAAAAACCTCAATGATGGACTTACTGTTAAGGAATCGGTAATCAAATATTTAGCAACATACAGGTTCTCTCCAAATGCATGTGGAAAATCGCCTGCTGAACTTCTCCACGGTCGTTCTGTTCGTACACTATTAAGCCAAATTCTTGAACCACCATCACGACACCTACCACCAATACTTAAAACAGGTAATTCTAAATTTCACGTAAGACAGTCAGTCTATGCCAGAAACTACTCAGGAGGCGAAAAGTGGATAAAAGGGGTGATTATCCGTCAATTAGGTAAAGTGCTCTTCGTTATTCAGACAAGCAAAGGAAAAATTAAGCGCCATTGTAATCAACTGAAACCAAGTTGTCCATCGGAGCCTAATCCCAATCCAACTTACGAAGAACAATGGACGTTTTTACCAGGGTATACTGATTGGGTTCCTGATAAAGCAAACAGTTCAACTCGCAGTCATCAAAATAGTTCATCACAAAACAAGATAGTTAATGACAAACAACATGGCGAAAATAGAACGACAGCAGTTGCACCCGAAGAAACAACCAATTCATCAACGCTGGTGCGCAAAAGTGAGCGCCCACGTCAGCAAGTTCAGCGTTATGAAGCTCAAGATTTCCGAAAACTTACAACTATGAAGTAATCAGTCAATTATTTTATTTTTATGAATGAATCATAATGTTCTGTTTGTTTTTTTTATGAAGTATTTTTATGTAATTTAATAAGTTGTATTCTAGTTTTAAGGGAGGAGTAGTGTTATGTATGTACTATGTATGTTCATATTGATAATAAATGCGGAGAGTCAGTCTCTTCTGAGCTGTCAATGACGACGGTCGCGTTTTACCTGGTCATATATTTCAGTTACAACATTTTGTAGTACTTGTGAAGGAAGATGTATAGACTCGTATGCCACTTTATGCATGTATATTTGTATAACAGCGCTGAATGTAATTATGCACACCATCACTTGCTGATCTCTCTCCCTTCCTTTTGGCTTATGCGGCATTTGTTAAAGAACAGACAGCTAATAAAAATCACACGCCTAAGTCATATATATAAAGTGGTGTTTCATTTTAATACAACAAAGGAAACCCTACATTATGTTTAGAATGCTTCAGCAAACATCAAAAGTAATACCACTAATTATAAGTTATAAAAAATGTTCATTATCATGTTATCTTTGCCTTTTTTTTTTTTTTTCAATAAAATCGGCCCCAAATAATTTGGACAAAATTGGGTAAAAATGTATGGTTTTTTTTCCTGATGACCATAATGCTTTTATCTAGGTGCCGAGGAAGAAAAATATATATAAAATACAAAAAGGTATAGCTTGTGACCGCCGGCGGTGCACATGGTTTCTCAGGGAGTAAAAGTTGTGCCCGCCGGCGGGTCACACGGCAGTGAACGTGCTAGGACAGTGAGTTTTTGATAAGTTTAGTCCTAAGAATAGATTTATTGAGTACAGATATGGCGAGTGTCGATCTTGAGGAATACGATACGACATGCATTCCAACGGTTATAAGATCACCCATGGATGCTTATTCGTTTCCGACACGTTTGGCCTCGTGACACAGTAGAGCAAAGCGACCCAAAAGCTGGCATTAAATCAAAAATGAAAATTGAAAATATCCTTTAATTGTTTTCATTTTTCGATAAAGTAATATCCGCCTTATTAAAAAATGCAAATCATTTCTTTCTAGAAATCTCTTATTCATTACAGCGCAGTAGCTTAGTTGAAGCTTAATTTTTACCCTTTTAATTGAGAAAAAGAATTGGCGTTTTTTCGTTTTCGGATTAAGACTGAATTTGTTTTGATCTGCAAAAAGTTTTAAAACATTGGTATGGAACCCTCAACTTCGAGTAGGTAGCAATGTGTAAAGCACACCATAAACAAAAAAAAAAAAAATGTGTAAAATAGAGGTCAAGTTCTGCGGTCAGTTTTAATATACGTGTTTTTTTAAGATATTCTAAAGTCCCGTCGACTTAAAGTTGTGTTCCGGGTGAGTCCGCCACTATAAGCGGCTTGTAAATAAGATTAAGTGCGAGAAATCCGATGTCGCGATGGGAGAAAGTGATACTGGTATCAAATCAGATAGCAATTTAAAGGAAAAATTAGCTAACTGGTTTATAGATGAAAATATTTCAACAAGGGCTGGAACTAAATTGTTGTTAATTTTAAAAGACGCCGGCTTAGACCTTCCGCTGTCAATCGCATCTCTGATTGATAAAAGCCAAATAGAAAGGAACAAAATTACAGAAATAGAGCCCGGTAGCTACATGCATTTTGGCATATCTAAAATAAATGCAAAATATTCAAAATTAAATATAGTAGATCCAAATAATAAAATTAATATGGATATCAATGTTGATGGCCTTCCGTTATATAAGAGTTCGGGCACAACACTTTGGCCAATACTAGGAGCCTTTGTAAATCGATTTGATGTGCGTCCTTTTATGATAGGTAGTTTTGTTGGTCCTAATAATCCCATTTCTATAGACAAATATTTAAAAGAATTTGTAGAGGAGTTAAAAGATATACGCGAAAATGGAATAAAAATCGAAAGTACAATTTGTATGCTAAACATCAGAGCTTTTATCTGTGACGCTCCTGCTAGGGCATTCATGACTTCAACAGCATACCACAATTCTTATCATGGCTGCCCATTCTGCAACCAAGTTGGAACGCGTATTAACAACATCAGTAGGGCGATGTTGAGTAAATGAATGAAAGCTTCAGAAGTAGGACCGATAAAGATCACCACAGTTTACAATATAGGAATAAACCAAATATATTGTAGCTTTATGGCATAAACTGTGTTGCATAATTCCCATTTGACTTACTTCATTTAATCGATCTAGGAGTAGGTAAGAAAAATAGTGTCGAAAATCGTAAATTGGAGTCACATTTCTGAAGGAACCAAGCTACAACTAATTTCCCTAATCCCTAATTTCTCTTAAATTTAATCAAACTTTTCTCTCAAAAAAAAAAAATCACCAAATAATGTCTGCTCGATAAATAGCGTACCATATATAGTAACTGCATTAGGAATTGAAAAGGGAAAATATTACATTGCCGTCAGAAAATTTTTAAATATTTTACCTTTTTTTTCTTATCCAATTGATTCTCTCAAAATTGGCATTATAAAAGCTACCGGGCTCGAAGAAGAGGAAAGAGTTTTCACTTTAAATACAAGCATGAGGAAATATTTTGCTATTCCCTCTAGTAATTCGCAATATATTTTAATACCACTTTCACATCAAATTTGAAAATATTAGCAGCCGAAATGGATGAAAATTGTGGAAGTTATGCCACTTGAAGTGGTTCGCGCCGAACGAGTTACGAATTTTAATCCAAACTGAATTATATCGGCGACGGAGACTCGAAGACTTTCGCGAGCATCTTGAAAAACAATCCTTACGGTGACGATTTTCCGGTAACGAAAAGCGAGTGTGTGGGCCATGTCCAAAAAAGAATGGGCACGCGACTGCGAAATGTTAAAAAGACGGAGAAACTCGGAGGCAAGAGACGGTTGACAGAGGGTGTTATCAAAAAATTAACGAATTATTATGGCTTGGCAATAAGGAATAATGCAAATTCGGTCAAGGATATGAGAAATGCTATAATGTCGACACTGGATCAGTACTGTTCGACAAACCAAAAGCCCAGACATAGAAACTGCCCAAAAGGCGAAAACACATGGTGCGCGTGGCGTAGGGCAGAGGCCACCAAAAGTTTGAAGTCCTACAAGCACCCACCACGTCTTATTCCACCCGACGTAGAATCCAGCGTTCGTCCCATTTATAATGATCTCTCAAGGGACGGTCTCCTGACTAGGTGCCTGGGCGGAAATACGCAGAACGCGAACGAGTCATTTAACGCCACGGTGTGGCGCATGGCTCCAAAGCATCTAAATTCCGGGAAAAAAATCATTGACATTGCTGCGTACATCGCTGCCAGATTGTTTAATGGAGGCTACAGTTCGATTTTGATGCTTATGGGGTTTTTGGACTGCATCATTGGGCATCAGTGCAAGATGTTAGCCGACCAGATGGACGAAGTTAGAATGGCGCGCGCAGACCGACGGCACAGAGACAGCACGAAGGAGGCCCGCAGTGCTCGTAGAGCGGCACAACTCGCGGAAAATGAATATTTCGAGGCAGCTGAGGGTTTACTCTATGAGCCTGGTGGAACCGATTAGCGTCCAACTTCGGTAAGTTCCTTTTCCCTCAACCGCAAACTTTAAACGGCGTTTTCTCGAAACCATGTTTTTCAAATTTGCGTAAACGATTACGATAAAAGTTGTAAACCGATTTTGATAATCTAGCTAATTTCTTAAAGGGCATAAAAAACTACTCTAGATGAACTACGGGCATGGAGGAAAAATTATTTTTAGACCATTTTGAACGCAAAAATTATCGAACATTTTCGCAAAAAAGCCAGCATTTTTTTTTTTGAGACCCTCATTTTTATGGTTAATGTTCGAATTTCCCAAAGATCGTAGTTCATCTAGGATAAAAAACCCTCTTGAGTGAGATAACATTTAGTTTTACGATTTTAGATGAAATCGGCGACACGACATACAGGAGCCACCACAAGTGAATGAAGTTTTTCTTTTTCATTATGTAAAACATGTTTTTTTTTTTTTTTTTCATCTTCAAACATTACTCTAAATATATATAATATAATTTTTATTTGCGCCGTTTTCATTTTCCTGAAAATAAATCGCGAAAAAGTCCTTTTTTTTCGGCCTTTACAGGTACTTCCCCCCTTAAAGAATATTTAAGGAACACTTAACTAATCTTTTTTCATTAAGAGGAAAATAACGCCGGCCAACAACAACAGCATCCCTTCTCAATTGTAATCCCACAGAACAATGACAATAACGACGAATTTCAACAATTATCCCCAACTAATTCTTCACTAGCAACAACGGCTGTTAGCTTTTCATCAGATCCTAGAATGATTGCGGAATTCCGAGGTCATTTTTGAAATTATTCCCTATTTCAGAACTGAAAGAAGCTGTGAAGACAATGCAACACATTATACAGGCTCAAACGAGTGTAATTGCGGAACAATCGCTCAAAATTAATACAATTTATGACAAACTTTTTAGTTCACCCATGGCTATATATGACTTCCCAATTAAATCTGTACAGGATCTTGAAGATTTGGATTAAAAAAATAAAATCTGAATCTCAATTCGAAGCAGACTTCGTAAGTGAAATACATATATGTATATACAGTGGATTCCGCTTTATTGGGACATCGCTTTATCGGGACAGCCGCTTAACTGGGACAAATGAGAAAGAACGGAAACGAAAAAGACATGAATTTGTTCGGTTATTGTGGACAGCAGCCGTTTAATCGGGACATATTCATCATACATCTTACATACATTTTGACGAAAAAAAATCGTCACAATGTATCGAATACATCTGCAACACAAAAGCAAAAAAAGTCGCTCGTACATACATCCGTAGTAATGATGACGAGGACGACAAAAAAAAACCAAAACCACACGATTCAAATAACGGTATGTCTCGTGGTATAGGTGACAGTTTGCTTTTGCAAATCAGTTTCAGAAATGTGTGCAAATGTGTGGTTTGTTGCTGTTTTATCACTGTTATTTCCTGTAGTGTTACTAGTTTTGTTGGGTTAAGAGGCGGCTTGCTTTTGTTTTCGTTTCAAAAAGTGATAAAGTTCAATTAGTTGTCCAGTCGCGTATCGTGCGTTTATCAAAATGTCAAGAAAAGACTTAACATTAGCCGAAAAAATTGCTCTACTTGGCAAATTAAAAAGTCAAACACCCAACACTTCCTATCGTGATTTGGAAAGGATCACAAATGTTCCTAAGTCTACAATAGCACGTATCAAAAGCCAAGAAGTCAAACTGCGGGAAGAATGGGGAAATGGACAAGACAAATCCAGAAAACGGAAACGTGAAGGAAAGGACCCAGATGTTGGTGAGGCGCTGAACCAATGGTTTTCAATTGTAACTGGAAGAGGTGTTCGTGTTAGTGGCCCAATGCTGAAAGCTAAATCAGAGGAGCTTGCGGCAAAGTTGGGTCATGCCAATTTTAATGCTACAGATGGTTGGCTATCGCGATGGAAAACCAGACACGAGATCAAATTTAAGAAAGCACATGGGGAGAAAGCTAGTGCAGATTTTTTGAGCGCTGACCAGTGGAAATTGAATAAGCTTCCCGAACTCCTACAGTTGTGGAATCCTAACGACGTATACAACGCCGATGAAACAGGGCTATTTTACCGGGCCACGCCAGATGGTTCTTTAAGTTATAAACACCAAGAACTCATAGGTTCAAAAAAGGCAATGGATCGCATTACTGTGTTGTGCTGCTGTAATATGTCGGGAAGTGACAAACGGGAGCTGTTAGTTGTTGGAAAAGCTGCTAAGCCCAGGTGCTTCAAAGGTATTAGAATGGACAGTTTGCCAGTTCTCTATTACGCCAATAAGAACGCGTGGATGACGGCCAATATTTTTATAAAATGGCTTTTGGATTGGGATGCGTAGTTGCAACTAGGTTCAAGGAGAATTCTGCTGCTCATTGACAATTCGGCTGCACATTCAGTCAGCTTAAAAAATATTAAAATAGAATTTCTCCCCCCAAACACCACATCTTTGCTACAACCACTGGACATGGGAATCATTAAAAATTTAAAGACCTTTTATCGAGGAAGATTGGTGCAGTTCATAGTTGAAGCAATTGAAGAAAATGTCTTGACAACATCTACAAATGCTAGAGAAGTTGGCGCAAAGATTAATGTTCTACATGCTATACAATTTGCTGCGGATAGTTGGAGAAAAATAAGCTGCTCCACAATTAAAAACTGTTTTTCTCACTGCGGTTTCAAAAATTTAAATGATGAAATCATGGCAGGTCTATCAGATATTGAAAGCTCCTATCCACTGGAGCGCGTTCCAAACCATGAAGAGTTTTTGTCCATTGATAGTGACCTGCAATGCCACTGCGAATATGAGAACGTCGAGGACGACATAATTAAAGAAATTGCACAAAAAAATAGCGCAGAAGAAGATCCCGGAAGTGATGTGGATATTGATGAACCAGCTCCAGTTCGAGTTACCACTCGAGAGGCCAGGCAGCATTTACGAGAATTGCGGCGTTACTTTATGCAGGATGGCAGTGAAGGCAGCCCATTATCAGCATTAGATGTTTGCGATGATTTTATCAACTCACAGAGTAATAAAAATATTCGCCAGGGGACCATCGACAAATATCTAGGACATTAGGTGGGAAATAATTCCTTGGGGTTTTTTTTATTACTTTCATATTTTCTCTAAAACATACCAATAGTACATTATTGCTTTATTATATGTTTATATGTTAGATATGTTTTTTTTATATGTACGTACTTGTGTTCTTTTATTTGTTTATTTATTTTCCAATTTTTTTTCGTTTTGATTGTAGTACCAATGAAATAAAAAGTTTGTTTTTCTTAGTACTTATAGAAAATAAGTGGAATAAAAAAATTAGATTAGAATATAAATATGTATTTATTAGTCTATTTTTTTACTTCGTTATTTCCTTAATTGGGACAGCCGCTTAATTGGGACAAAAAACTGTAGCCCGATGTGTCCCAAATAAGCGGAATCCACTGTACATATATATATTCAATAGTACATTTTGTTTTAATAACCTTATACATTTGTAGAAAATATTCCTCTCATCCAAATTTAAGGGAAAAGTGGGCAAAAACTTCAGCGTCATAATATCAGACAACTTTCTAGCGGATATAAATTGGAATGGGCGAAAAAAATGATACCCATCAAAACTAATGATTAACTATAAAGAATGATTTTTTATATTTTATTATTATCCGAATCAGGTTCTGTCCATGGTGCATACAAATCGTTTGAAGAATACGAGGATGATTTGAAGCAAGCCATTAGAAAAGGCAAGAATAGATTGGACCAAAGGAAACACCAAAGAAAATTAGAAACAATAAATTAATAAGCTTCTTTAATAAATTACTTGTTTTTCTTATCTTAATCTTAACTTAAAATCTAAATAAGGATACAAAATCTTGTAATTGGCCTTATACTAAGGCGTACGTCATTTAACTAAAGCTTATTTTACACCTTATAATAATGCATAACATAAGGCAACTAAAGTGTATGACTTATGTCCAATGACATGGCAATGTTGAAATAAGGTTTTAAGTAAGGAATACTGCATGTGATCGGGATTCCTTATGAATAATAAGCCTTACATACTGAGGCTTAGATTCAATTGCAATAAGCCTTTAATAAGCTGGGCGGGTTATAATTTTTGTGTTATTTAAATGTGTATGATGTGTACTGTGTATTTCTGTAAAAAATAAATCCTGCCACTTTTCTGAACTTTTTGTTATATCTGGATTTTTGTGTGGAGCTTTTTGTTGACATTTTTTGTCGTTACATATTTTAGGACTTTCTTCAAACACATTTTTTTTACTAGAAGTGAACTTATTGGTATAATGAGGAGTTCTGGGATTATTGTTATAGAAGAACAGTTCAGTTTCATAAGAGAAGAACTAATTATAATGGGGAAAAGCACTGAAAAGAGCCAAATTGAGGTTTTGATGAATACATTTTCGCATTTTAAGGCGGATTTCAAAACACGCTGGCTCAAAGCTTGCAGGATCGAGGAAAAATTCTCACATACTCCTCAAAACTCCTAAAAGAAGTGACTATGAGCCCCAATAGGGCTGAAAAATACAGGCGAGCAATCGAAAAATCGCAGTCGCAGAAGAGAAGTTGTATGACGGGAGACGATGCTTTGATGGTATTAATTGCAGCGAAACTATCACGACATCAATATAATATAATTATGCCCCAGAAAAATTTCCCTCTTACAAAATTGTGCAAAATGCAAAGAATGCTTGCTATCCCAACAAAGATGCAATGAAAATCACAGCTACATGTGCCGAAGTTAGTCTTACATCAAAAAGACTAATTTTGATGTTGGAGCGTGTTCTTGAAACAATGGAAGACGAAGAACTTTAGAAGTGTTATTTAATATCAAAATGGGGCTTTGATGGTAGCTCGGAACATAGCTCTTATAAACAAGCTTTTCACGGTCCAGAAGCAGAAGATTCTTCTGTTTTTATAACCTGTTTAGTCCCCATTCAACTTATAAGTGATGTGTATGTAGTCTGGCAGAACCCTCGTCCAGCTTGGACTAATTACTGCAGGCCTTTGAAAATTTAATATACTAAAGAGTCAACTGAAGTTTCGAAAGCCGTAAAAGCTCGAATGGATGCAGAGATCCAAAACCTACAGCAAACGTCCATAGCTATCGGTAACAGGTGTGTTAATGTAGAGCATTCATTAATTTTTTCCATGATGGATGGCAAAGTTTGCAATGCCTTAACTGAGACCACATCAACACATAAATGTTACTTATGTAGTGCGACTTCGAAGGAATTCAACAAAGTCGAAGATATGATTAGACATCCAACAAAAACAGAGCACTTATCATTTGGAATATCTGTTCTACATGGGTGGATACGAATATTTGAATGCCTTCTTCATCTAGCATACAAATTACCTATTAAAAAATGGCAAGCTCGTGAAAGTGACAAAGAAGTCGTGGCAGCAAATAAGGCTCGAATTCAAAGGGAATTCCGAGAACGTTGTGGCTTAATTGTGGATAAACTAAAACCGGGATTTGGTAACACAAATGACGGTAACACAGCTAGGTGATTTTTTCAAAACCCTGAACTCTCAGCCGAAATAAAAAAAAATAGACATTGAACTTATTAGAAAAATGCCCACAATTATGATCGTTGTTGCCAGTGGATATGAGATAGATAATAACAGGTTCAGGGAGTTTGCACATGACACAGCGAGATGCTTCGTCAATAAATATCCCTGGTATCACATGCCTCCAACTTTACATAAATATTTCATTCATGGCCCAGAGATCATATCGTCTGCACTTTTGCCGGTCGGCCAACTTTCGGAGGAAGTGCAAGAAGCACGTAACAAAGGTTTTAAAAATTTCCGCGAGAACTTCTCAAGAAAATCTTGCCGTGATAAAAGGAACGAAGACATATTCAATTTCTTTTTACTGAGCTCGGATCCCATTATAACTTCCAAGCAAAAATTGCAAAAAAAAATGTCAGTCTTTTCCCAAAGAAGCCCTCTACTTGCTTAAACCTCTAAATGTCGATGAACAAGTTCGATTGCGATGACGATGACAGTGAAGAGTACATCGCAAGCGTTTTTTTTTTTTTTGTTACGGAGGCGTAAGTTGGTGAGTAAGGTAAGTGTAGTTGACAAAAAATGGATCTTCAGAAAATTAACACATTTAAGAAAAGTGGGCGTGGCCCTGGCGCGGGTTTTAAAATATCTTTGGCTTGGTCTCAGGAGTCATCATGCAAAATTTCAGCTTTCTAGCTCTAACGGTTGATTTGATACCACGTTTAGGGCATTCTGCCCCTCCGTGCTACGTGGCAAAATCGAAAAATTAAGCACGGAAAGGTTGATTTCAATTGTAGAGATAATGATTAAGCCCATATCACAATACTGCGTTGGTGTGTGCCTCCTTACGTGTTACGAGAAATGCTTCGACGCATGCTGTGAAAATGACAATTCAATTTTATCAGGTGTTCCATGTCAAAACACTGACGTAAACGTACATACAGATACAGCATACACTTCAATACACAACAAACACATCAACAGCTGTTCAAACGCACAGAAATTTCCAACGTGTGTGACTTTTGTCTCCTTTGGTTACGTGAGTTTACGTGTTCTCTCGCTCTCATTCTCTCGCAGATGTTCACGAACAATAGTTTCTCTCCTTAAACATGTAGTATGTATGTTGGCGTTACAGTCCACGAAGGACCAAAGCCGAGCCTCTCTCAATCATCCATGTTGTGTGTGAAAGGGACCTACAGTCCCATAGGTGAAAGGGACCTACAGTCCCATAGGTGAAAGGGACCTACAGTCCCATAGGTGAAAGGGACCTACAGTTTTATTGCCGGCTCCGAACGGTGAAATTCGAGAAGCTTTCGTTGACAAATATATCCTACAGGAGATTTTGTCAGTACCCCGCTGAGGAGAAGCACCGTGAAAAACATGTTCGATGACATGGCTGTTGTCGGGATTCGATCCCGTGCCATCGGCGTCAGACGCCAACACACTACCTACTGCGCCACGGCATATAGCATACCTATACATAAATTATGGTAAGAACAAGTGGATAAAAGAAGCAAATTTATAAAAAGAAAGTAAGTGATCAAGCTTTAAGTGAAATCTCAGATTCGGAATTAAGTGATAACGAGTTTAATAAAGTAACAATTGACATTAATAATCAAGAAATAACTCCTTCGGCTAAAAGTGCTTTTTTAATCAACATCTGGTATATCCTGGTATATCCTGCGTGCGAAAAAACGCGGATCTAAAATGAGATTCAAGCCACTTGCTCCATTAATAATGGATGGAAATTTATCAGAACATTTCAAAAAGTTAAAAGGTTTGACATTTGTATGCTTTATGCAAAAAAGCAATTCTGCTCAATATTATCGGCAACGACGCACTTGAAGTCTACAATACACTTGAGGTGAAATTGAATGCAAATGCAACACTCGAAGATATGTATTTTACACTCATTGGAGGTCTATTGCAACCACAAGAAAGACGAAGTGAAGTTATTCATTCATTAAATATTAGCGATTCGAGAAAAGTCCAGCTTCAAATTGAAACTCAAAAATACAATTTTAAATGGTTGGCTTAAAGGTATAAGCAAAGTTGAGAATGATTTGAAATTTCATTATCGCATGAAAAGTCACGATGAGCGCAGCGCTGTTCCAAATCGAAAAACTCGACGACGACAACTACGACACATGGAAAGTGCACATGCGGCCTGTGCTGATCCGTTGTGAACTCTGGGAATATGTTTCACAGATTATACCCTATCCAGAGGATGCTGCTAAGGTGGCAGCATGGATATCAAAAGACGACAAGGCGCTTGCTACGATCATTCTTAGCCCCAAATCCTCCAAGTTGCACCATGTTAAAAATTATAAGGTCTCCCACGATGCTTGGGTAAAATTGGAAGAGGTCCACTGTCCACGTAGCCCAGTCCGAAAAATGACAATTTTTAAACAGTTACTTGGACTAAGAATGGCAGAAAATGGTTCGATGACGGATCATCTCAACAAGTTCTTCGACTTATTTGAAAAACTAGTTGAAATAGAAATTAAATTACAGGATGAACTACTCGCTATAATTATGTTTCCAAGTTTGCCACAAATTTATGATAATTTTATAATTGCTATCGAGTTGCGTGATTCACTTCCAACGACAGCAAATCTAAAGATAAAATGAATAGAGGAATCGAAACGAAGAGAGGGTGACACAAATATTGTTGGTACAATAGATGAGTCTGCTTTTTTACAAAAGCAAAGAAAAAATAACACAGTACATACATAAGTCCCAACAGAGAAACAAAAAGTGTTACAAGTGTGGCGCGAGTTACGACGATCACGTCTCAACCCGTCACCTCCTAACCAGCCAACAACACAACTTCCTGTTGCATCAACAAACATACGCCACTCCACACCACTCTAGGTCATGTCTCAACCCGTCGCCCCCTAACCGGCCCACAACCAAACTTCCTGCTGCCTCATCAAACATGTGCCACTCCACATCACCCCGTAAACCTCACATACGATAGCCGCTTCCCACAAAACCATAGGACACGGCCCCGTCGGACATTCACCGAGGGAACCAACCCAATATATCAAATGACATTCAATATTGTAATTGCACAGGTGAGAACACGATCTTGCAAAGTCAGCGTGTGAACGAACTTCGACCCAATTCAGTACTGCAAGCTCGTGGGATCACTTTTGCAAGATAGGTTCCTATATAAAGGAATTAGAACCAGTCTGTATTTGAAGTGAAGACCAAATGGTCAAAAATAAATTGTATTTTTTTTAATCTTCGGTGTTCATAGTTATATAACTCGCGCAAGGGCCTTTTGCAGCTGTTTGTACATCAAACAAAAATAAAATCTCATCGCTGTTCGCTATGAAAAACAGTAACAAAGTTGCAATAAATATCCATATCGATGCATTAAATTCAAAACTTCAGAGTAACGATTGGGTTTGGGATAGTGGTGCCATTTGCCCACAAGGAAACACAAGGAATTCATTACTCAATGTGTTGCTCGTGCCGGTAATGCAGGCTAATTTTATTTCCTTGCGAAAAGTGGTCGAAAATAAATTAATAGTCGAACTAAATAATACGTGTGGCATGATTAAAGATCGGAAAGACAAAAAAACGGGCGAATTTTTCGTTTATAGAGCAAAAGCAAACTCATTATATACTGCAAAAGCAGTTGATAAAGATTTGTTCGAATGGCATCGAAAATATGGCCACCTCAATGTAAACAGTCTCAAACATTTAAACACAAATCGGATGGTCCGTGGTCTAGATTTAAACACCAGTGGGGTTATGCAGGATTGTGAAGTCTGTTGAAAAGGTAAAATATGCGCTCAGCTATTTCCCAAAAACCTTGAAAAACGCAGTTCAAAAGTTTTAGAAATTATCCACAGTGACGTATGCCGACCAATGCGAAACGTCTCGCTTGGTGGTGCAAAATATTTTGTATCATTTATTGACGATTTTACTCGCCGAATATCAGTGTTTTTTATCAAAAACAAAAACGATGTATGAGAGTGTTTTAAATCGTTTAAAAACGTTGTTGAACGCGAAACAAATAACAAAATAAAAATACTGCGTTCGGATAACGGCCGTGAGTACATAAACAAAGACTTTGATGTTTTTTAAAACGCGAGGGTATACAAAGAGAATTGTCCGTGCCAAACACACCTCAACAAAATGGGGTCCCCGAACGTGCGAATCGGACCTTGGTTGACATGCCAAGGTACATGTTAATAGACTCGGGATTGCCTGACTATTTATGGACCCACCGCTTCCGCCCAGCTGTAGAGCTTTGTGTCGTTATTCTGGGTAGAACTTTTTCTAATAGCAAATCAAAGGAGAATACTGACATACGAATTCGTTGCCCAAATCGGTCTGGAAACTTGCGAAGTATGAACACAACTTTCAAATAAAAAGCTATGACGAACAGCATTTGACAATGGCATTTTCGCAACTAATCGCTCAGCGATGTCGCTCATTAAATGGACACTCGTCGCTCAGTCGCTCACTGCGTGGCCGCAGCCTAAGAAACCTATCAATAAGCTTAACGATAAGTACTCTAACTTGAGCTTCAAAACGAACCTTTTCCCATCTTTCTCCCACCCCTTCATCACCCATATTCAGACCTCTTCCTCTACCCCACCTGCCACGTCAACGAGTTTCCTTCAATCTGATTCCAACTGCTTGTCCTGCCACCACTTGCCCCCCGCCACCAACACAAATCATTTCCTAATTTTGATATTAAATCTGGAGCCCAATTTCCGCAGCTACCATGTCCTTAACTCCTCTGCCCCCGCCTTTTCTAACACATCCACAACACACTATAGCCGACCGCACTTTTCTCCCAGCTGTTTCAACTCCTTCCTCAACCTCCTCCTCCTCCTCCTGACTCAACCCAATCTTTCGCGGACCCCCTTCTGCCACTCTCTGTCAAAATTACATAGCGAGTTTATAATCCCATCAAATACCGCTATGCTCTCTCTCGTTTAAGGGATAAAAGGACGTATGAGAACACCCGTCTTTTTTAGCTTATCTCCATGACAAACCAGACTCGGTTTACTATGAAGGTAAAACTAACACTAGCGTAATAGTTTCCATTCAACAGGAAGGTCTCCCTCCTTACTTGCCTCAAGGACCTCTCTACCAAGTATCATGAGTTTTTTAATATCTCCCCCAAAAATATTAATTGATCTTGATACCTTCGGTCAATACAACGCCTTGAAGCGAATATCCCACCTCCAGTGTAGCAGGGCTAACCATGACAGATATTTTGGCCCCTAATTTCCATTCTCTTTCTGCCCCCATGCTAACCTTCCTCACACCTTCTATTAGCCGAATGTTAGAGATCACCGCTCAAAAACCCAAGTAGTCTTGCAACAGTCTCATGCTTTACTATTCGAAATCTTCGCTCTGACTGAAACCAACCTGATCCATAGCATAAATAACGAAGAATTATTCCCATCAAATTTTAACGCCCATCGCAACGACTTTCTCAACCAACCTACCGATAGCCGCCATTGTCGTGGCGTTTTAATAGCCGCCCTAAACACGATCGACTTGTCCCTTATTGCAAGGGTGTACTGCACCTTAAATAGCTCTGTGACATCGGCTTTTATATTTTACCATCTCAACCAATTGAATCCTATTAACTCGCCATCAATACGATTGATCATATAAACAATTTCGTTAGTTCTCGTTAAGTTTAACGGAAACCCTGCACTCACATATTTTGACAGTTGAGTGTTTCCTCCATTTTGGTGTGAATAAAAACGAAATTGATTGACTGAACACTTGAAGAAGCTGAGTGTGCATAGGAGGTGACTTCAATAGACAAAAAAGTGTAAAAAAAAAAATGGAGAATACTGTTTCGGAAAAGCAGTACTTGGACGGTTTGAAGTAGAATCAACACTCTGTAAGAAAGTAGAATCGAATAGCACTGTTGCCAACCGTGTCATGGAATTTTGCTAATTTCGTATTTTAACTTCGAAAAAATATCGTAGTTTGACATTTCGAATTCATGACAGAACGAATTCTGCTTTTGTTATTGTGCTTTGATTTTATTCAGGAAAGTTTATTTCTTTGTGGATTGTGTGAAAAAGTGAAAAGGAATTAATTATGGATAGTGTAGAATTGTGGTTCATAGAAGAAAATAGCTCACATGAGAACATTCAACGCAGACGAATAAGAGACAGATCAAATATAATGGAGCTTGATGAAAACAGGAAAACAATTATTAAAGTATATGTTATGTGTGATATTAAAAGTGGAAATATTTACATTTATTATAGCATTATAAAACACTTTCGACTAAGAAAGGAAGCATTCTTGTATGTGCTCAATAGTGTAGAGAATAAGTTAAGAGTTCCCCGTCGACGAACAGCAGTACCAATCATGCTTAAATTGGCTGCTACGTTGAACTTCTTGAGAACGGCAGATTGGAGGATACAGGTATACTGGACTTGCACAACGAACGGTGTCCACTGTAACGACGTGAGTCTGTCGGGCAATTGAAAAAATGCTGCGTCCAAAGCACATTCATTTTTTTCATAACAGACGACGAAAAAATAAAAATAACAGAAAACTAACTAAAACATAGCATAAATGCTATGATGGTAAGTTCAAGAACATCAAGTTAATTTCTAATTACCAAATTTTGCCTACTCTAAGATCTGTGATCAATCTACTCATATGATCATAAGATCGTTCGGTGTGGTGGAGCATCGCACGATTCAAATGTATGGAATTTAAGCGAAGAACGAGCATTATTAAAGAGAAATTTTGATGACGATCATAAGTCATCTTGGGTCATAGCTGCATATGCAAAATTTAACTACAATATTAAGTATAATATAAGCATTAAATGAAATCCATTCTTGATTCAGGTGACTCAGGATATCCTTTAGAACCATGGATTCTTACAACTTATCGCATTGCTTTGGAAAACTCTGCAGAATCCATATTTAATGATAAATTGTCAAGAGCAAGGCCAGTAATCGAAAGAGTGTTTGGAGTTCTTAAAGGAAGATTTAGATGTCTTCTTGCCGCACGGGAGCTACACTGCTCGCCTGAAAAAGCAACAAGAATATTGAATGTCTTTTGCGCTCTTCACAACATTTGCCTAGAAAATAAGGTCGATATGCTCTGACGAATAGAAGATCAAGAGAAGATAAAATTTCTGATTTAAGTTTCAATAGCCAAAGAATTGCTGAAGTCGAAGATTTTTCTAACAGAGCTATTACATTTCGGAACCAAATTAAAAACAATTTGTTAGAAGTAGTAGCGAACGAGTAATAAAACACAGAACAAACAGAGTACGGTACGTTCGACGAAACACAGACAAACCGAGTATTACACAGACGAGACATGGGGAAAACCACGCAGACGCGACACGGGGCACTAGAGTGGCGTCATCCACTCTAATGAACAGAGATATAGAGAGAAGGCAAACGTGTAGTCAGTCGTAGTTGAGTCGTAAAAGAGTTAGGAAGTTGTGAAGGAATAAGATCTAGCAGCAGTTGAAATCCCACGATCACCACCTGAGCGAACGACCGGACAACTGTCTAACGTTTCGTCCCGCAGCTGTGCAAACAGCTCATATTTCCAATATCCTTTCCCAGCCTCCTACTGAGTACATACGTATTATTTTTAAGCAATAAATAGTGCAGTAAGATGAAAATGTTTGGCAGAATTAAGTGAACACAATAAAGAGACAGACGTTTCCCCAAAAACAGTTTTTCGTAAAATTCATTTAAAAAGTATTTTACTGGCGCCCAACGTGGCTGGAGTGAAATAGTGAAGTGCACGTGAAACAACCTGCACCGCAGTAGGCAGCTAAAAAGGAAAACTACAGACTTCCCAGATACGCCGCAACTTAAATGAAGCAGCAGACAGAGGCCTTGCAGACGCACTCAACAACGAACTCTAGCAACCCCAACCGAAAGATGATGCTAAGAATCATCCTTATATTGTAAGTTCCACTTAATTTTCACTATTTAAAATTATTGAATTAAAAAATAACGAATAAAATATTGTGAAGAAAAATATATATACATATATAAATTGTGAAGTAAATACCTTTTTGTAAGGGAAATATATATGCACGTACGTAAGCCGAAAAATAATAATGTGTATTCCAAATAGTTCCGTATACAATAAGAACTCTTGATAAAAATATTGTGGATAATAAATATAAATATAGTAAATAACTAGGTATACAAAATATTGTCACACAACCATATACTAGTAGTAATATATATAAATACAAAATTAAAGGGAAGATAACCATTCTCTATATATCAATAACATAGCAAATAAATAATTAATTAGCAAATATGGAATCGGCCCAAACTGCAATTACCCAACTTACCGGAGCTGTAAACTCCCAGATCGTAAAAATCAAAGAACTGGAGCGAAGGCTGGCGTCGATGGAAATAACATCTTCCACTGTCAATCCAAGTGATACTTCACCGCAGACTTCGAAAACGGAGGAAGAGCTGAAAGAAATAAGCAGGCTACCAGATAGTGTGAGGGACATACAGACCTTTGACGGAAACCCCGTCCAGTACGTATCGTGGATTCACAACGTTGAAACAATCTTGATAGACTACGAGATAGTTAGAAACAAGCCAATCTATCGGGCTATACTCCAAATTATAACGCAGAAAATACGCGGCGGAGCAGACGCTGCCCTTATCTCGTACAATATATTTTCTGATGACTGGTCTGCGATCAAGAGATGTCCTCACTACACTACGCTGATAAGAGAGATGTAACAACTCTCGAACACCAGCTGAGTTCACTTGTGCAAGCAGGTTCCAGTATAGATTAATACTATGCCAGTGTAAATCCCCAGTTCTCCTTAATCATAAATGAAATAAAGACCGATAACCACAGTGCCGAGACGATAAACGCACTAATTGAGAACTACCGAAATCGAGCCCTCGATATTTTCATAAGAGGATTAAATGGTGAATTGTCGAAAATACTCATCATTCAGAAACCAAAGGCCTTACCCGAAGCATATGCCTCATGCCTGGAAGTTCAAAACTTCAACTATAGGAGCGTAGCCATACACAACAAAAACTATTTTAATGGGAAAAACTCCATGAACTACATGCCAGTAGCGTCCAGAGAGGAGCGATACAAACACCGCTTATGCCGAAGCCATTACCACTACCCCAAAGAAATGCTGCATATAATATCCAGCATGAGCGTAATCAGCCAAACCAACATCGCCCAAACCAATATCAACAAAACCAATATCAACAAAACCAATACCATCAAAATCAATCTCAAACACCAAGGTCACAAGTAAATGATCCTCCACCACAGCGTCCAACCGCACCAAAACCAGCAACACCGATGTCCGTTGATATGTCTATGCAAACGAGACAGGTTGACTATACCAACAGGCCAAACCCTAACACAAATCGCAACTACCACACATATAATCAGACTAGGTACCACTCGGACAACTATCCGCCAAAGCGGCAAAGGCTATTCAATATGGAAGCACAGGAAATAGAAGAATCCCTCGACGAGTATGAACAAGAAGTCGAGAAAGGAGATTTGGTACTTGAAGACAACACAGAACAACTAGAGGAGGAGATATCTGAAGTAAATTTTATGATAGGCGCCTCTCCAGCATACCCTACATAAATTATTTCACCAAAGATGGTTCCGTTTTAAAATTTCTAATCGACACCCGAGCCAACAAAAATTTTGTGAGACCTGGGCTTGCCGCTAATATAAAACCAGCTAATAAGCCCTTTAAAATTCAGTCCGCCGGAGGCGAAATTCGGATTGAAAAGAAAATGTCCGGTCCATTTTTTCAGAATGTAGGAAACAACACCATCTTAGAATTCTTCATTTTACCGAGCCTAAAAACATTCGACGGAATTATTGGGGATGATACTCTCAAGCAGCTAGAGGCCGTTGTAGACCGGAAAAACAACATCTTAACAATAAAACCAGGTATGTATAAGAATTCCACTGGTGGAAAAAAAGTCAGTCCAAGTTAATAATATTGAAATCAAAGATGAATGTCTATCTAAGGAGACAAGAAAACTTCTTCAAAACATAATCAACAGACATAAGACGGTATTTGGCCCAATCAGTGATGAGGAACTCATAGACACCAGCGTGAGAGCGGAAATCAAAACAACGGCAACCGAGGCGATATACACGAAATCCTATCCGTACCCAATAAATCTAAGGTCAGAAGTGGAATCGCAAAATCAAAAGATGTTGCAAGATGGAATCATCAGGCCATCAAAGAGTCCCTACAACTCTCCACTGTGGGTAGTACCCAAAAAGTCGGACGCGACTGGAGAAAAGAAATACAGAGTTGTAATAGACTTCAAGCGACTAAATGCAGTCACAGTATTCGACACATATCCCATTCCCGATATAAACAGCACTATAGCCAGTCTTGGAAAGGCACAGTTTTTCACAACTCTTGACCTCACATCGGGCTTCCATCAAATAAGAATGAAGGAAGCAGACATCCCAAAAACAGCCTTCTCTACAATGAATGGGAAGTACGAATTTACTAGGCTCCCGATCGGACTTAAGAACGCCCCGCTATTTTTCAAAGAGCTATAGATGATGTCTTGAAACCTCACATCGGCCTAATAATTTCAAAGAGCTATAGATGATGTCTTGAAACCTCACATCGGCCTAATATGTTATGTCTATATTGATGACATAATAATATTTGGCAAAACTAAGGAAGAACACCTTAGAAACGTGGAAACAGTGTTAGCTTCACTTGAAACGGCGAACTTTAAAGTAAATTTGGACAAAACGCAATTCCTTAAGCGGGAAATCGAATTCTTGGGGTACCTCATAACCAACAAAGGGATAAAGCCCGATAAGAAGAAGGTGGAGGCTATCTCAAGCCCCCAGAAAACCTTAAGGAGTTAAAGTCAAAATCCAGTTGAATGCTCGGAAAATAAGAGCTTTTGAAAATCTGAAAGAACTTCTGACATCTGCTGAAATTCTGATATTTCCTGATTTTGAAAAGCCGTTTATATTAACAACAGACGCTTCAAACACTGCGTTAGGTGCAGTGCTTTCGCTGGGTGAACTTGGAAGGGACAGGCCAATAACTTATATCTCCAGATCATTAAGTAGGGCTGAAGAAAATTATGCCACTAACGAGAAGGAGATGCTAGCAATTGTTTGGGCTCTGGACAACCTTAGAAACTATTTATACGGAGCGAAAAAAATAAGAGTCTTGACGGACCATCAGCCGCTGACCTTTGCCTTGAGTAACCGCAATACAAACGCCAAACTCAAGAGATGGAAAGCGAGAATAGAAGAGTATAATTATGAGCTTGTCTACAAACCAGGCAAAACAAATCTTGTAGCCGATGCATTGTCCAGACTTAAATCTGAAGCCAATACGCTATCAACATCCGATTCACAGACCATGCACAGTGCTGAAGAAGACAGCTCAGAATTAATACCACACTGCGAAGCTCCTTTAAATGTTTTTAGGAATCAACTGGTTGTCTCACAAGGACGAGAATTGTTCGCGTACGAAGAACCTCAACCAAGGCGTTAAAGGAGAGACTGGATCCAAATTTAGTAAATGGGATAAAGATTCCTGAGATATTTATCGCACTCCTTCAAGACATATATAAAGAGTGTTTTTCTAAGTTCAAGATTAGAATAACCCAGAGGCTAGTCGAAGATTTGCGCAACGAAGAAAACAAAATGAGGATCATTCAAGAAGAGCATAACAGAGCGCATCCAAACCATCGGGAAAATAAGGAGCAGATTCAGGAAAAATATTACTTTCCGAAGATGAACCGTTTGATAAAGAATTTTACAAAGAACTGCGAAATTTGCAAATCAAGCAAATACGATAGGCATCCGTTGACACCTGAACTTCAGGAAACACCCATCCCTACTTACCCCACTGAAATAATTCATATGGACATTTTCGAAATAGACCGGGAAAAATTTGTCACATGTATCGACAAATTCTCAAAGTTCACGAAGTTCTTTCGTATTAAGGAAAAGTCCGCTCTTTATTTAAGGAAAAAAATTATAAAAATTCTCCACTATTTTTCAGTGCCTAAACTTATCGTTACTGATAATGAAAGCAGCTTTATAAGTCCCATCATCTCAAACTATATTAAATCGCTTAGCATACAAATTTACTTAACCCCACCTCAAAGAAGCGAAGTTAATGGAACTATAGAAAGGGTCCATTCAACTATAATTGATTTAACGAGATGTTTACGGAAGGATTATCCAGATTTTACAATGAAAGAAATCGTTGAAATAGCAGTAGATCGATACAACAATTCAATCCACTCTGTTACCAAAAAGAAGCCTAGTGATGTATTTTTAGGAAGAAGTCAACGAATCAATTACCAAAATCTTATTGATTTTCAAGCCAAGGTGAATGAAGATCTCACCGAACTTAATAAAAGGAACCAAAGGAGGAGAATTAGCCAAGAAAATAAAAGATGAAGCATTCCAAGGACATATCAACCCGGAGATGTCATATACGCAGCCGTAAAACGACGCGATGGTAAACAAATGCCCCTTTACACAAAAGAAATAGTACAGCGTGATAATAGTGACGATTATTACAGAAACTGGCAAAAAAATTCATAAACCCCAAATCAAAAACATCCCCGAGTAAATCTATCTTTCAATTCCAAGTCGATTCAAGGGCTGACATTCGGCGCAGTCAACATATTTGAGTATAATACACCCGTAATCACCCTAAAAATGGGAAATGGCAAGATCATCAGTGGAAACTTTAAAATGGTCCATGTTATCAACTTAGCTAACTACGAAGATATAACAAACGAACTAACAACTGTAATAGGAAGTCGAATAGACAGAAGCAGCATTCTAAGACCCCAACTAATGCACCAGATACAACGAATTGAACAATTGCTTAGAGAGTTGAGTGTCGTAAGCCAGAGAAAAACAAGATCAATAAACTGGCTTGGATCCGCGTGGAAGTGGATAGCAGGCACACCTGATGCCACAGATTGGGATAACCTGCTAAAAACTCAAGATGTTATCATTGAGAATAACAACGACCAATATAAAATAAATCAACGCTTAACAACCGTTACACAAGTAATTCTTGAAAATTACAACAACATCATAAAGAGAATAGACAGTACCAGTATAGACAAATATGAACAGATGCTATACAACAAACTGACAATAATCCGAGATGAATTGAAGGAAATGGTCACTGCAGCCCAACTGGCAAAGAAAGGAATTGTTAACACTAATCTGTTGGATAAAGAAGACATTCGGATTCTACTCTCACAGATAGAAAACCTTCCTTATAGTAACGAAATAGAAGCCATAGAATATGCAGAGCCTACCATGCTGCAAAAAGAATCTCTCTTACTTTATGTTGTATCTCTGCCTAAGACTAGTCCAAAGGACTTTAATCACGTAGTGATAAAGGCTGCAGTTAGAAACAACACGCAAATTCACCTTGAAACAAATGAACTACTGTTAGCCCATGATGAAATGTATGGCATCAAGACCGCGTGTAATCAAATGCGGGGTACAACTCATTGCAGTGACGGTCAGCTCGAGGAATTACCAGCAAAGCACTGCATTAGTCAAGTGCTAAAAGGAAAATGTGCGAGTTGCGATTTCCAATTATGCAAAAAGCCTATTATTGAACTGCTAACTGAGAACACAATCTTTCTCACGAACTTCAACGGAACTCTTAGGCATGAAAACGAAACAAAGGCGCTAAGTGGAACGTTTGTAACGTTTGTAGTACAACTCGACAACGATACAGTAGTCATCAATAACAAAACCTATTCGAGCCGAGAAGTTAGAACCTTCCAGATTTTGCCTGGACATTTAAGACCAATGTCAATAGGCAGCTCCTCTCCCTGTTACCTTCTGCTCGCACAACGTCTATCGTTATAAGGCCTAAGCCTTGAGTGCACGTGTGACTAAAAAAAAATATATATATAGTTACGTCATCTACATACCGTTCCCTTTCTGCGTTAACCTCGTATGTACATTTTTCATGAAATTCGGCTTTTTATATAACATTGTTGGGAAACTCTAACAAGATATATAAAGAAAAGGATGAATATCGAAATAAATATAACAACGCATTTTACAGTCCATTCTTCTTCCTCGTAACTAAATTCATGTTGTTGAATTTCGATGAAAACCTCGTAAATACTTCAAATACTTTTTAGGAGTTCAGCTTTAGCAGCTTCGTCTTCAGTGGTGTTACAGCCCATGAGTCGTGTACCAGATCTGAATCCTCATGATATGTCAATGTTTTCAGACATTGCACATACCACAACCAGGTTCGGATCATAGAAGACCGACATTGCGTTGTTTTATTCATATGTTTTTTATGACCATATATGGAGTTGTTTAGGTATAAGATTATCTTTAAGAATTCCGTTGGGATAAGCGCGTCGGTTTGGCCGACGCGACAAAAATAAAAAAAAACAGTTCACCTATGTGAAAATGAAATCACACACAACATGGGTGATTGAGAGAAGCTCGGCTCAGGTTCTTCATGGACTGTAACGCCAACATACATACATACAGTTAAAAAAGTGCAACCAATGTTGTGCGTGATGCTATTTCATGGCAAGTGGTACTATGGGGGGTTTTGCCAGTACCCCGCCGAGGAGGAACGTCGCGAAATAAACATTAGATGGCGTTTGGTGTTATCGGGATCCGAACTCGTTCATCGTGAGAGTCATACTTTATGAGGTTTTTGTTTATCGTTTTTGCACGATGAACAATTGCAAGCTGTAAGTAGTTACCATAAATCTGGTTAACTTTGAAATACGAGTAGTTCTGTTATCAGAGATATAAATAACCTTGAGCAGAGTGCTCATTCGAGTGTACTTGAGCTTTCGGGTTTAATTTATGTTTTGGGTTTAATATCACTTCAAGGAATTAAACTCTTTTTCAAATAATACCGAAAAGGGAAATATGGACCGGTAAGCATAGTTACATTTTTTTATTATAAATACTCTTTAAAATGTGCATTAGACCAAAGGGAAATTCATTGGACAAGGAATCAACCATTTTGGCTCAACGTATTCGGGTTTTAGACGAAACCACTGGTGAATTTAAGTTTATTGATTGTGAAGCCGAAGAAAATACTCCTACATCAGGTTACTCAGATCTTATCTTAGATGATCAAACAGGATTATTTATTGAGCAAAATGATAATCAGAATTCAATTAGTGATTTATCAAGCTGTTGCCAACCCTCAACAAGATCTAACTCTGACGAATCTAACCATTCTGTTAACCGAAACAATGAATTAGATGACGGTTCTGGTCTGATAACTAGAAGAAGGAGAAAGAAAGGACAGGGAAAGCAAGATAAGTGGAAGAAAAATATTATAAAAAAAGCGAGACAAGAAGGAAAACAATATTACAGTGTTAAAAAAAATTAAAGGCCAAATAGTGGGAAAACAAAAAAGAGAAAAGTGTGTTCTTAAGCCTGGTTGTATTTCAAGCAAATGTAAAAACAGCAAGTATTTTAAATGTGATGAAATTACCGAATCAGAAAGAAAAGAATTATTTCATTCTTTTTGGAAAAATATGACTTGGGAACAACGTAAAGTGATGATTGGAACTCTTGTAGAAAAGCGACACGTAGCTCGTCGTACAAATAAATGTGATAATTCACGACGTAACACATCTATGAAATATCAGTTGAAAACTAAAAATGGTATTCTACCGGTTTGTAAGAAAATGTTTTTAAACACATTCAGTTTAGGAGAATGGTCAGTATGAAATTGGATTACAGAAAGCAATAGTTATGGAATTCGTCTGCAAACTGGAAAGTTAAAAAAGAAAGTTTCCGCGATTAACGTAAAAAAACAAGAACATGTCAAAGATTTCTTAACAGGCCTGCCTAAGCTTCAATCTCATTACTGTAGGAAAAGAACAGATAGGCAGTATTTGGATTTTAATTACGCATCGTTTTGAGATGTTTATAAAATGTATGAACAGTTTATGAAGGATGAAGAAATACCACAAAATGAAAAGTCATCCTATTTGTCCTTCTTGAAAATAACACATTCGTTTAATATTGGTTTGTATAAACCTAAAAAAGATCAGTGTGATCTATGCTTTAGTTTCAAGGCCGGAAATATTGACCAAGACACATACAACGAACACATTTATAATAAAAATAAAACAAGACTGGGGAAAGATACTGACAAGAATAAAGCTTTAAAGAATGAAATAAATGCATTTTCTTTAGATGTCCAAGCTGTCCAATCGGTACCCTTTATAGCTGCATCAGCAATTTATTTCAAGCAAAAGCTTGCTGTGCATCAGTTTACATTTTTTAATTTAAAAACATCTGAAGTTTTCTGCTACGTATGGCATGAAGGAGAAGGTGGAATAGACTCAAATGTTTTTGCTTCGTGTGTTTCTCATGTCTTAGAAAATTATTGTGACCTGAATGTACCAACAGTTCTATTTAGCGATGGTTGTAGCGCACAAAACCGAAACGTCAACTTAGCTAACCTTTTACAATTCATTGCGACCAATGAATAATACGACAATTTATCAAAAGTATTTAACTGTTGGACATACCCAGTGGAATGTGATTCTGTCCACTCAACGATAGAAAGAAAAAAAAAGTCCAAGGAGATGTACGTTCCTGCCGATTTTATCCGAATCATTACAGAATCTAGAACCAATTCAGAGCCATACAAAGTGATCTACGTAGATCACACATTCTTTAAGAACTTTTCAAATATTAATTTTTATAAATCCATAAGACCAGGCAACAAAACGGGTGACCCGCAAGTTATAGATCTCAAATGCATAAAATATGATTCCATGGGAATGTACTATAAACTTGATTTTGACAATGATTGGACGTTATCTCCCCAAAGAAAAGCGAAAATAAGTATTTCGAAAACAATTTTAAAACCATTGTATGAAAATTCAATCCCTTTACCGCTAAAAAAATATAACGACCTACAAAGCTTAAAGAAGCTAATTCCAAAGGATTATCACAGCTTTTATGATAACCTAAGGTTTAATTCTAACAAAGAATAGAAACATTTTAAATTGATTCCTATAAAAAACTTAAAGCTTCTGTTCAGTTTTCGATTATAACTATAAGTACCTTAAGAATTAATCGTTTAAGGGTACCATTTAAGTAATAAGATTATTGAGAGTTTGATTAGCCTAGATGTTACACTGTCAACCATTTAAAGGTGCTTCATAAAAATGCAAGAAACTCGTATCTGCTAAGTGCGCATCAAAACGTATAAGATGGAAACTCGTACATAACAAAAACACTTATAACATATATATATTTATAATCGAACGAGATTACAAACTGTTAATCATTAGCAAACGTGAAATATAAACGAAAAAAAATTAAAGTTTTAGTATCGTATTCGATTGAAGGAAACCATTCGTTTTTTTTAATTCCTGAAAAATGGATGTTTTGTAGATACGTGCTTAACACAGAAAGGGGACGATACGCAACATCCCTCAATCAACCACACAACATCCCTTACGGATATAGCACAAGAGGATCGATAAGAGCATTAACAATGGTCTTACCCAAATTGCACCATGGCATTATCGCGAACCATCACTCAGTCCAGTGATGATGCACTGTATCAAGGATCGACTGATTACTCAAGTGCCACTTAGTTCAGCACAAAACATCTGAGTAAACAATGAACGGTATCTCTAGGAACCCAATCTCAGTATTGCTTTGGGCGACACAAATTCATTGTTCCCGTGCAGTCCGCTAATGATATAAAAGGGCCTCTTCAGGCGATCTCTGGGTGTGTGATTTGAACCAACGAAGACTAAGGATCTAAATGCCTTTTGTCTTTCTTTTTGTCTTTCTTTGTGAACGTTTTAATTATTATTGTATCTCTGAATAAGTGCTTGTGTAGTGTAGTCTATAAATGTGTTAATGCTTCAATTTAATAATAAATAAACGAGAACTTAATAAAATGTCGTGTTTCTTTTGAAATTGTTAAGTCCTAGTGTGGGAACAAAAAAAATTATTATTTTTTTTTCCACGTCTCAGCGGCCCGAGACGTAGTTATATACTTTTGCAGCTGATAAAGAAATTACTGCGAAGGTGTGTTACCTGTCAGAAAGTAAGGGGAAAGTCGTTTGGCCCTCTACCAGTCGAGAGATTGACATTCTTAAGGCCAACGTGACAACGTCGGGGTGGACTTTGCTGGTCCGCTCTATTGCTTAATAGCTCAAAGAATGGGGCAACCAAAGTTTATTTGATGATATTCACATGTGCAGCCGTACGTGCTATTCACCTGAAGGTGGTACTTAACTTTCCTACAGTTAGCTGTGTTGGGACACCATCATCATCTTCAACAACACTAATTTTAACTTGTTTCCTTCCCTTAACAAATAATATTGTAATTGTGAATCAACCGCATAATGTACTAAAATTCGTTCAATTTTTTAAATGTTGGCGCCTAAATCACTCGATCCGCCATATTTTTTATTGTAAAATTTATACCAGCTGTACACTATAAAAGACCATTAAAGCCGAGACTTGTTCTTGCTCATTGTTATTTTGCGACCAACCAGAATTGTTTCGAGTTCTCATTTTAAATTCGTTTATCTCTCTCGTCGTTTCGTAGCGCCGAATTGCAAGGGTTTTCTTTCGTTTTTTCACCAACAAGGCAAGAATCCACAGAATTATCGCGTGGTGGAGATTTCTCTACGAGTGGAATTTTCACTGACGGTCAGACTCGCTGATCGCACAAGCTGCTTAATGCGACTTAGACGTTTTATTGCTCGAAGAGGTTTGTACTAGCGTTGTATGTATGTATGTAGGTTGGCGTTACAGTCCATGAAGTACCTGAGCCGAGCTTCTCTCAATCACCCATGTTGTGCGTGATTTCATTTTCCCATGGATGAAAGGGACCTACAGTTTATTGCCGAATCCGAACGGCGTATTTCGAGAATCTTTTCGTGACAATTTTACTACAGGGGGTTTTGTCAGAACTCCGCTGAGGAGAAACACCGTGAAAACACGTTGGATGACATGGCTGTGTCGCGATTCGATCCCGTGTCATCGGCGTCAGAGGCCAACACACTACCCACTGCACCACGGTGTTGTACTTTCGCATAATGCATGAAGTTTTCGTAGAGCTGCTCTGGGGTTGCTTTCCAACTTCATCACCCCGTTGATGGTGTAACGTTCGAAGGTTTTCTCTCAAATAAACGCATTCGGTGGAAGTTTGTACTTGAACGAGCTCAATGGTGGGGTGGATTCTGGGAGCGCCTCATCGGTACTATCAAAAATGTCATAAAGGTAGTAATCGACAAAACAAAGTTGAATTTTGAGCAATTCGAACCTTGATCAATGAAGCAGAAATCATGGTAAATGCTCGCCCTTTAATATATGTAAGTAATGAATCGTTCGATATAGCTCCGCTAACACCTGACGTTTTTTATAAATAAATCGAAAACGCTTTTCCGATGATCCCAAAGTGCCGCCAGGCTTAAATGATTTCCAACATCTTTGGAAGCAGTGGATGAAGTACACGGGCATATTACTAAGGCGATGGTGCTCTGAATATATGCAACTTTTACGTTCCTTTCATCATGTTCAGTGGGATTCTACAAAAGCAACTTAACGAAGGCGATGTAGTTCTCGTTTTTGATAGTGTGGAAAGTCGAGAATAAACTGGAAGCTAGCTGTCATAAAAACTACGTTTACGAGATGGAAAAATTAGGGGGTGTGAGATACGCTACGCGGATGGCAGTCAAACCCGCAGACCTATTCAACTACTTTATCCACTAGAGGTTACTCAATCTTCGCCGGTGGGAGGATGTTGAAAAATATTTAACACTTCTCATCTACATACTATGTATATATGTATACTACTACTTATACTATACACAAACATATACTTAATACATGCGTACCTATGTACATACACATACAAAATCATCAATGTTCTTGTCAACTAGCTATTAATTGAACCAGTCGCAAACACAACTTCGTCGGTTAAAGTTGTGGTCGTTCCTTTTATCGTTCAACCGGTTTCCTTCTGAAGTACATTATTTCATTTCGCATACAAATGGCATTAAGCTTTTCGTGTTGTCAGATTCTCAAGGATTTTCGTAAAGCCTCGAAATATATTGCGGTGCAGGTGACAATGCTCGAATGTGGTCATTCGCCTGTCGCAAAATGTTTCCGATTTCAAAAACCACATAATATACTTCGACAATTTCTATACATCATTGCCCTTATTTGTATATTTAAGATCTCGAGGTATTCATTCTTTGGGGACGATTCGAACATTCCTAACTGTAAGCTGCCCTGCGAAAGCGAATTTAAGTCGAAAGAGCCCGGATACTCTACTGAATTTTGTAGTAATGCTTTTGGTGTCGAAATCTCGACATCTGTATGGAAAGACAACAAGACTGTTCGACTAGCTTCGACCTATGTAGGTGTACAGCCGTTTAAGAACAAGAAAATGTACAACCAACAGTTTCACGATATGAACGATCGAACAAGAAATATTACTCACAGAAATATTAGAGTCGTGCAAGAAAATAGCGAAATACTTTAAAAAGGCAAATTTGCAGCATACGTTAAAAACTTCTGTGAAGAACCAATATCCTACACGGTGGAATTCTAATTACACAATGTTCAAATCTATTGTAGATAATTGGTTCGAAATCAATGAAGTACTAACAGAGAACGAAGGAAGCCAACGATTACTGCATATAAATATTTCAACACTTAAAGTACTAGTTGAAATCTGTAAGGACTTTGAAATTATTTTTAAGAAAATGCAACTTTGCTGCTCTCCCTCTTTGTGTTTCGTTTTACCTTCAATCCAAAAAATTAAAACTCTTTGTGCACCTAACAACGAGGACATAACTAGCATTTCGGTTTTGAAGAAAAAAATTATTCAGAACATTATGGCATAAGACTGCATTCTTTTTGTATCCACCAGCTGCAAGTATGCAACCAAACGACCTCAAGGATATTAAGAGCTCTTGCATTTCTCTCATTCACAAATCAGAATATGCTCCAACAGCGTCTACTTCGCAGCCAAATTTATCAATTCACCTATCCGATACTGTTTCTTCACCAATAACTTTTGATACAGCAAGTCCTGCCACACCTTCACCTATACCAGTTTCACAAATTGTATACACTCCAACTGACACCGTGGACAACCTATCTGCTTGCTCATCTACAAATTCACCATCACCCCTCAAAGAAGATATTCAGTTCTTTTTCTCAGATTTGTTAAGAGAATCTGAACGGGCATCCCCAGAAACTCCTGAAGAAGAAATAGACAGATAGCAGAGAACAAGTTAAAATAACTGAGGATTTTGACTTGATTAAGTGGTGGAGGATCAATGCAAAACGCTATCCTCACTAATCAAAAGTGGCTCTGCAAATTCATTCGGTTCCTGCTAGCAGTGCAGCGGCAGAACGAGCATTTTCATTAGCAGGTAATATAATAACAGACAAGAGAAACAGACTGGGACCCAAGACAGTCGATAGTATATTATTTTTGCATTCACACTATAATCATTTCAACACATAATTATTACTGTTAATCTACAGCCTATTTACTTTTGTATTTAACTTTAAATAAAAAAATAAGAATAAAATAAAAACGTTGGTCTTTGAGTCATATGGAAAACTGATCGTAGTTGCGGTGTATGCGGTGTTTTTGTTATTCATAAGCGGTCCCACATACCACCGCTTCGGCGAAGTTGATATGAACATGCGGTAGTAAAAAATATGCACGATAAATACATACATACGCAGAACTATCGCATCGATTGCGGTGGCGGTTTACACTCGCATCCCTTTTTTCCCACTCAAAACTATGATCTGAGAAAAAAATCTTAAACATCGCATAGTGCTTGAGTAAGTATAACTACATGAACGCAAAATCATTCGTGTTTGCAGTCAATGCGATGGAGATATATATTTTATGAAGGATCAATGGGTTAGAGTCATAGAAAAAACGAATATACATTGAGTGTATGAATATTTGCGGTATATCGCTGCAGATCTCTGATCCAGGTTACTTGACTGTACATCACAAACCTAAATAATGTGCAGAAAATGCTTCACTCAGCAGAACTGCTTTTATGCTTTTCACCATTATTAAATTGATTATTGAAGAATTAATTTATATCATTTCCTGTTTTTTTTTTTTTTTTTCAACCAAATTGCAGTGTTTGTTTTATTGGACCTAGGATCCCAAGACTGCCTCAAAGGCAGATTGCCTCTCTCACCTAAAACGCACGAGTTACATTCATAGGCCAACAATAACCATCACATCTCGATGCCCCCTTGCCATCCGTCATGTCCCCAGGGTAACACCCCTCACCACACCGATGCCCATCATCACAACTGCCATGGACGACATCAGCAGAAGTTGCCCCACACGATGTACCCCAATGCGTTCCCACACATTTTGTCAACATACAGTTAGTGCAAAAAGAGTGCATACATTACCCCATATTTTAGAACAAAAAAAAAAAAAAAAAAACTGCAACCAGCAAGACCATCAAAAACCCCAAATTTATTGTAATCGCCCCAAAAAGCGCAGAAACTTCCCTCTCATCTGTGAGTATTTTCGGACTTAAAAAAGCTATCGATTCCATCAGCACCAACTATGAAAGCATTTCTCTTTTGAGAGACGGAAGTATCATATTACTAGCAAGAAACCAACAAATAGCAGATAGATTTCTTAAGATTAGCAATCTCGCTAACTTAATTCCCGTTACCGTCTGCTTTCACAAGCAATTAAACTCCTACAAAGGCATAGTCTATGCCCCTTGGCTGGTAAATGTTTCGGAATCTGAAATGGTATCTGAAATGAAAAACCAAGGTGTAAGTGAAGTATACAAATTCACAAGAAAAACTGACGGAAAGAACCATGCAACGGGATTGTTGCTTTTCACGTTTGACTTATACCAAACTCCCCAAACAGTTGAGATTGGGTGATACAATGCAAAAGTAAAGGAGTACATTCCATCCATTTGCCGTTGACAGCCGTCGTGCGCGGACGTACCAAATGTGATAGCCGCAAAAAAGAAAAAACCGGGGAAAACAAAACAAACAAATGAGAAAAACAAACCCGGTTGTGTTGTGCTGTGTGAACTAAAACAAAAACCAAAAAAGAAAAACAAATACAAAAAAGTTCAGTGCAGTGCAGTGCAGAATAACACGCGTTAATCGGGCAGTCCATCCACCTCCTTCCCTTTTCGGCGGGAGTTGGCACTCATCACGCCAACTGAGTGAGTGCTAATACCACTAACACATAGCGGGTCGTGAGTGTTGATTCTTGTTGGTGAAGCGGAACTTACTACTGTAAGGGCATAACACCTACGGTAGTTCGTTTTTGCATTGCCAACGTCGGATCTTCACTTCACAGCTCTGCTTAGTTGGTGTTGCGTCCGTCAATGTTTTGTGTATTGTACTGATGGGGGAATTCAGTATTCATTCTTCTAACATTCGTGGATTAAGGAAAAATTTCTTTACCACGTATGCCCATGTCTCTCTCCTCAAACCGGATGTTTTGGCACTTTGTGAAACACAGGTTGATGAAAAATCTGATCCTTCGGGTTTTAATCTTCCTGGATATAGCTTAGTGCCATTATTCGTTTCTCACCGCGGTCTCGCCATCTATGTTCGTAGTGATATCGCTTACCAGCTGCTTCCGCAGTATAGCCAAACATCCACCTCGGAATTTCATTTCTTATGGCTAAAATTCACTCTTCGTAAGCACACAATACACCATGGATGTATTATCTCCTCTACGCTGGTCTGATCACTGTGTCATATCAGCTAAATTCCCATACTCACTCCACTCAGTTAAAGAAAAAGCTCCCAAAAGAATAATATGGGAATATAAGAAAGCTAATTGGTGCGGCTTTAACAACTTCTTTCGGAGCTTTAACTGGTCGTTGTGCTTCCTCGACAACGACGTGGACGCCGCGGCTGATATGATTACAAACATGGTCAACACTGGCATAAGCAATTTTATCCCTAATAGGGTAAGAAGTCTAAAGCCGGTAGATAATGTGTGGTTTGACTGGAGCTGCAAAGAGGTTATCAGGTTGAGAGAGATAAGTTTTCGGAATTATAAGACAAACACCACTGAGGAAAACCGAAAAAGATATATACAAGCCAGAAATGATTGTAACTCCCACATTCGACGAGCCAATTTTTTACATGACCAAAAACTGAGGCGTAAAATCCTACAATGTCCTAAGGGTAGCAGAAGTTTTTGGTCTTTCGTTAAAAACATCAAAAACTCCGTATCGTCGTCTATACCTAAGCTCATTCACAATGGCACTCCAGCTGTCAAACCCTTAGACAAAGCTAATCTGCTTGCTGCCCACTTCGCAGCGAACTCGCAGCTCCCCAAACCATCTTTGTCACCGCCTGTTCTTCTTCTTCTTTGGTGGCGTTACAGCCCATGAAGGACCAGAGCCAAGCTTCTCTCAATCACCCATGTTGTGTGTGATTTATTTTTCACACAGGTGAAAGGGACCTACAGTTTAATGCCGATTCCGAACGGCTTGAGTCGAAAAGCTTTTTCCAGGCAAGTTATACTACGGGAGGTTTTGCCAGTACCCCGCCGCGAAATAAACATTCGATGGCGTTGGTGTTATCGGGATCCGAACTCGCTCATCGTGCACCAGAGTCCAACACACTAACCACTGCGCCTGTTCTGGAGTACGTAAATTCCAGCATGGGACAAATTCACTTCCGTACTCGTGCAGTTGCAAGGGTTCTTAAAGAACTTGACATACTCAAATCCGCTGGTCCAGATGGTATTTCCCCAATAATTCTGAAGAGGTGTTCTTCTACGCTGGCAAAACCACTGCGTAAGCTTTTTCACCTTTCCTACTCTTCTGGGCTCTACCCGAGTAGGTGGAAAACAGCATTTGTCCAGCCCATTCCCAAAAAAGGCGAATCTTCTTCTCTCTCCAATTACCGACCCATTGCACTAACGTCCCTTCTTTCCAGGGTCATGAAAACACTGATAAATCGTCAGTTAATGAAATATCTCGAGGTTTCCGCAGCAACAGATCCACTGGTGATTTGATGGCATATCTCACCGAGAAGTGGAATCATTCGCTCCACCAGGCGGGTGAGAGCAAAGTAGTTGCACTTGATATTTCGAAAGCATTTGACAGAGTCTGGCATGAAGCTCTTTTGTCGAAAATGCGTGCATTCGGAATCGACGACTCTCTTCTTCTATGGATTAGAAGCTACCTTTCGAATCGTTCAATTCAAGTTGTCTTGGACGGATTCAAGTCTGACACTCACTATGTAAATGCTGGTGTTCCCCAGGGCTCCGTTTTGTCTCCGACACTCTTTCTCATTTTTATAAATGATCTCTTGTCTGTTACTTCTAATCCAATAAACTCCTTCGCTGACGACAGTACCCTCAGCTTCTCATATTCGTTCACTTCTTTACGACCCTGCACTTCGGCTGTAAATAGTGAGCGGCAGCGTATGTTAAGCTCCTTAAATTCCGACATCGACAGCATCATCCAATGGGGTAAAAGCACTCGAGTGGAATTTAATGCTTCTAAAACACAATGCTGTCTTCTGTCGTTAAAGCGTAACACTGACCCAATGCCATTATCCATGAATGGCACTTGTATCTCGGAAACCGAAAAGCTTTCCATCCTGGGTATGTGCATCAGTGACAACCTTTGTTGGAATGATCACATATTCAGTGTCGCTAAGAATGCCGCGAAATGCCTAGGTTTCCTATACAGATGCAAGAAATTCTTCACACCCACCGATCTGGCTACAATTTACAAGGCGTTCATTCGCCCTAAATTGGAGTTCAACGCTCATGTCTGGTCTGGTGCATCTAAGACCTCATTGCACCTACTAGATAGGATACAAAAACGCGCGATAAAACTGATAGATGACCCCAGCATTACCAAAACACTAGGCTCGCTGGAACATCGTAGGAACGTATCCTGCCTTTCATTGTTTTATCGTTACTTTCATCATAAATGCTCTGATGAAATAGCCAGTTGCATTCCGCCCCTTCATAACTTCTCCCGCGATACACGCCTCTCCCGGAATGCGCATGAATTCACTTTGAAGCCCGTTTTCGGTCGTACTGCCAAATATAGAAATTCTTTCCTCAACCGAACCACACATGTGGAACGCGCTACCTCGTTCAGTCTTCCCCCTCCATACAATATGCAGACATTTAAGACCAGTGTCAATAGGCAGCTCCTTTCCCTCTCCCTGTTACCTTCTGCTCGCACAACGTCCGTCGTTATAAGGCCTTAGCCTTGAGTGCGCGTGCGACTCTAAAAAAAAAAAAAAAAAAAAAATTAAAATCTCCAATGAGGAGAAGTAACTAGTAACTGCCAGTTACTAGGCCACACAACCAAAAGATGCACGAAAAAAAAAAAATTGCGAACACTGTAATCTCCCACCTCATGACACATACGACTGCTCCCGCATAATGTGTGCAAATTGCCTCGACAACCACTCATCGTCATCAAAAGACTGTCCAAAGTTTGTACAGAGCAAAAACATTTTAATTATTAAAACAAAAAATAAATGTAGCATGGCTGAATTATTGATAAGAAAATAAATCAAAAAAATATATATATATTCAGAACTAAAATATTTTGATGTAGAAATGATGTCGAGATCTTCTTCTTATCGAATTGTAACTCTTATTTCATCTCCTACATTCAAGAACCCTACTGGCGCCAAATATTGGAAGGCCCTACAAAAATTCTCGCACAAAATATCTGTGTACGAACTATTTTGTACAATTACCCTTACGTTTCACACTTCATCTTATTTTTACATATACATGTTATATCAGAGCCAACTTATGTACACCCACAAGAGCTCGACTTCAATTTCAATAAAAATTAAAAATGTAAACAGCATTGATTTGATCCGTACGCAACGTAAACAAGCTGCGGTCAAATCATATGCAACATAAACAATTTCAAACCAAAAGACGAGAACGATCATTGTTTACACAGCTGCGGCTTAATGGCAACATGCTTTTAGCCGAAGTCAAGTGGATGCAGCTGCGTCAGCATAGTTCTCGTGATTTATGTATGAAGATCAAAGTCCAACAAAAGGGAGGCTGTCGAAGAACAGCACAAAGTATATAAGACACTTCATGTTCATTTTTGAATGAATTCAAGTTCAGTTCGGTTCGAGTTCAGTTCAAGTTTAAGATGTGATCAGTTGAGTTCAAGTTTTAAGTTAGTTCCAGTTTTCAGTTCTAAGTTAAGTTCTATGTCAGTTCGGTTCAGTTATTGTTCGGTTAAGAATAGTTTAAGTTCAAACAATAAAATATTACTTAAATTTAAAAGTCTCTCCTTTTGTTCGGTGATGTTCTCTTTGGGAGAACATAAAATCAATTTTTTTTCTCGTTTGTAAAAGTACAAACATAAATTACATACATCTTTCGTTCAATCGATCGCTTGGAGTGTGATATAATTCTTTTCTTCCCTTTGGATAGTTTTCTGGAAACTGCAAATATGAGCAAGGAATTCATCAGTAGATATTCGAAAATTGATAGTTAAGCTGCGTGCTCCAAAAATAGCAAAGATGATTGAAGAAATGTTTAACAAGGCAATTAGCAGATCTACTGTTAGAAATGTCCTTAGAGAAGAAGGTTATAATGGACACTCCGGAAGGAAAAAGTCATATTTCGAAAATCAACAAAAGGAAACGTGTTGCTTTTGCCAAGGAGCATATTGACAAGTCAGAAAGTTTTAGGAATACTGTGTTATTTTCAGACGAAAGCAAATTATGCATATTTGGGCTGAATAGGCGCGGTATTATGGGGAGAAAGTCAGCAACTGAGTGGAACAAAGAAAACATTTTTTTCCAACAGTGAAACACGGTGGTGGTGGGATCATGGTTTGGATTGGGAACTTGGAGTTTATTGAAAGTACAATGGACTAGTTCCAGTATTTGAATATTATTAGACAAGCCTCTTTGAGAGCGCCAACAAACTCGGCTTGGATGATCAAGATAATGATCCCAAGGATACTGCTCACGTTGTTAAGCTCTGGCTTTTGTATAACGTTCCATAACAGCTGCATACACCCCCGCAATCACCAGATCTCAATAACACCGAACATTTGTGGGAGTTGCTGAGCCGGCGTATCCGTCTACATAAGCATTTGAAGCTTGAATACCATAGATACAAATTATGTAGTATTTTTACGTAATTTGGTCGAATAGCATCATCATGGGAAAAGTGAAGCATTTGTTAAGATTGAAAGAAAATGCTGAACTTATTCGACTTATAACTAAACAAAAATCAGTGCTCGTATGTTAGCGGCAAAATATAAAATTGGACAGAAACGAACCACGGAAATTGTACGCAAAAAAGAAAATATTTAATTTTCAAGCTTCATTGAGTCCCTGATAATGGACTTTTTTCGTGCTCATCCTGATAAGACATTTGCTTTAAGGGGTCAAATGTGCTCAGGTGGTAAAATGGGCAAAGGACTAACAATTTTGCATTGCGCTAACATGGCCGGCGAAAAAAAAATTATTAGTGATTGCTGCTAGACCTCGCGTTTTCCGTAACCTTAATTGAAAATCGTGAATGACGTGTGAATTAACGAGTGAATACCTTCAGCTGATAGAGAAATCGGGGTTCAAAAAAGAAAAATGTTGCTTTTGACGTGATAACGTCCTATAAATCGACGTACGTACGTACGAAAAAGTATGACTCATTGTCACGTTCCGCCTGAACTGAGCGTGCAAGCGATAGCGCGAAACAAGCGATAGAGAGGCATCAATCTCTCTTCCACTCCATCGGCCGATGCGTGGAGTAGAAGAGCACTTGGTGTTCTTGGTGCACTCACCGTTGCCTACATTACGCTGACGCGTCATCAAAACTCACCAAACGAATCATTACTGTCCAGTCCATTTGCTAAATTAGAAACCAAGAATATTGAACAAATTTGCCAGAAACACTGGAATTATTCAACCCCGTTTATTAAAAAAAAAAGATAGTCACAGCATTTTTTGTTAATTTATTTCAATCGTTAAGTATTTTATATGTCAAAGAAGACAAGGACATTCAAGATATATTATACTATGTTATTAACACATCAACATTTACAGGACATGTAGTTGGTTTTGAAATAACATCAACATTCAAAGTTATTAAAACATATTTCCTGTAATTTTCCAGAATGGAACTTGGTAAGGATAATAAAATGTACGTTTGTAGCAGACATCATATTTTTTCCACCATTTTTTTATTTTTGTTAACTTTATTATTTTCTTATTATTTCGTTATTTTTTTTTTTTCTTTGAATTATTGTTTATTATTTTTTATTCTTTCGTTATTAATTCTTTGAATTATTCTTTATTATTATATTCTTTGAATTAACAAAAACAAAAGGAAACAACCCTCCCCTGTAAACCCAGCATTTCAATGACATGTGACGTGTTGTCTCTTTATGTACACAATTGAACGTGTGTCAATAAAGAAATAACAAAGTACCGTTTCAATTGTGTGTATAAAAGAGCGACGCGAATAGGAGTATATGGGCAGTCTTGCGAAGATAGTGTAAGCATACAAAGCCTTTCTTTGGAGCTATACTACTAGCAAGATTGTTGTTTTTTTGGCGAGTGGACGGATTGAACAACTTCGGTTGGTCGTTTGGCCCTCTAAATCTTTTGGGGTTTCCGTGCAATTCTTTCTTTTGTTGAATAATAAAGAATTACCTAGAGAAACCAACGTCTTTTTTTGTCAGCCCACAGCTGACATCCAACTGGTAACTACCAAGGGCTACGAGTAGTTACACGTTTGAATTTACACAAATTTTTTTTTTTTTGCAACTCACCAACCTATTATTCGCAACACTTACAGTTTAAATTTCTGTTGGAAGACCAACCTGACGAACCTATGGATCTCACGGATCTGCCACTACCTTCAAGGAGTAATGTACTCACGGAGGCGCAAGACGCTGCCACATCCACTTCTGCAACGTCATTCGCCAAGCCACCAAACAATCGCTGCTTAAAAATCGAAGGCACAGAAACAACGTGAGTACAGACAGCGTATCCAGAACTCCTGTACAGGAGATAGCTGCGAGGAAATCGGAAGCCAAAAGATAGCGAGTTATGCATGCATACCAAGTGTGATGCACTGTAACATGTTCATCTCCAGCACCCACGATTTGGCACCACCAGTAAAATATATAGGGAACTCGTTATGCGCCAAACTAGTGGGCTTGGGAACAGAAATCGCGCCAAAGTTGCGCTAGGGTACATTAGAGGGTATAAATAGGAATGTTTAGATTTTTAAGCCTCAGTCTTAAGTGAACTTAGAATAAAGATTTTTGGGTTTGAAACGAGTGACAATTTGTTTAATTAATAGTATTATAACTGGCGCAGTCAGCTTAAGCGAAGCATTTAGTAATTAAAATATTAAAAGTGAAACGTTTAGTAGCTTTCGGAAGTATTTTATAACTTCGCGAACCTTATATCGAATGAAAATCGATTAAAGGCAAAGAACCTACGTATCAATCGAAACATTGATTAAATATAAACTATAGTTATATATATTAACAACACCATATTCAAAACACACAGAATGCAATAAATTACAAAAATAAAAACAGACACTCAGCTACGTACATATATGTATAACATAAGTGTGTAGAGAGATTATACGCAAGTTAAAGATTACAACAAAACCCAACTATCAAATAAGTCTGAAGATAAGAACTTAAAACCCCAAAAGTGAAAAAAGATCGACGTGGGAAAAAAAAAAGTAAAACATCAAATCCCAGACACGTGCATCGAATCAAAAACAACATCGAACTTCGAACATCTGAATCTGGAACTGGGAGTGTTCCGCAACATCTGCTATACACCTGCTATATCATCCGTTAGGTAAGTCATACTTTGTTTACACATTTTGTCGGTTTTTAAATGCCCTCACATAAATTCAAACCTAATAAGTCAAAAAAGTTCATTGTCTATGTATAAATAAGTTGCGATTTGTTGATCAAGAACAATATCAAGCTGAGTCTATCGCTACTACTACACTACTGAGGAAATCAATACAGCTATGAACAGCAATATTTCAAACGAAATTTTTAATTCCCTAAGAATACCCGACGCAATTAGTGTGGACTTTAGCGGGTTTATTGTTAGTGCAGCCAAAGGAGAATGATTTTTTATATGTACGTGAAGGTGGAGACAATAAGAGTCAAGATAAGATGCAGATACAGACGATTGGTAAAGATATACGTGTATCAGGCAGTTACTCATATCATAAATTGTACAATTCAGATATAATTAATAATATGATCGGTGATATATATGAACAGTTGATAAGTGATTTGATAGCTATAGAGCGTCATGGATTGCAAAGAGGTACAGTTAAGGAAGTTAAGGAGTTACGCTTTCTCATTACGGAATTATAGTACCATTGAGAAGGAACTTCTAGCCATCGTTTGGGCTGTGAAGTATTTTCGACCATACCCTTATAGTAGAAAGTTTATAATTATAACGGATCACAAACCTCTTACTTGGCTATTTTCCCATAAAGAACCTAACTCAAAATTAATGCGTTGGCGGTTATATCTGGAAGAATTTGACTACACTATCTTGTATAAAAAAGGAGGATTAAACACAAATGCGGATGCTTTATCAAGAGTTGAAATAAATGTTAATGAAAGTAAAAACTCACATATTCAAAATTCAGAAAAATTATCAGTAACAAATAACATCGATGAGTTAGATTATGCCAGTACTATACATTCGGCAAATCAGCTATAGACCAAATTTTCACACTTCGACAAATCCTGGAAAAGACCAACGAGTTTCAAATCGATACACACCATCTTTTCATCGATTTCAAAGCCGCATACGACAGCATTCATCGTGAAGCACTGTTTGGGGCGATGGCCGAATTCGGGATCCCGGTAAAACTGATCCAGTTGTGTCGCGCCACGCTAAAAAACACGCGATGCACCGTGCAACTCGGTTCTAGGACCTCGGAACCATTCGAAACATGCACCGGATTTCGGCAAGGAGATGCGCTGTCATGTGACTTCTTCAACCTGGTACTGGAGCAGATAGTGCGACGGGCAGGCGTCAACAGGGAAGGCACTATCTTTTACAAGTCCATCCAGCTGCTAGGATACGCGGATGATATCGACATCATCGCGTGTTCTCGCCGTGGCATTGTGGAAGCATTCACGGCGATTGAAGAACAGGCGAAACGAGTTGGTCTTAAGATCAATGAGGATAAAACGAAATACATGCTGTCAAGCAAAAACCAATCCGTCGCTCACCACCTGGGACAAAATATAACAATTGACAGCTACAATTTCGAGGTAGTTAAGGAGTTTGTCTACCTCGGGGCAAACGTAAATTCCACAAATGACACCACAGTGGAGATCCGGCGTAGAATCGCCCTTGGCAACCGCTGCTACTTCGGCTTGTCCAAACAACTGGGGTCAAAACTCCTCACTCGTAAGACCAAAGTCATGCTTTACAAAACGCTCATTCTGCCAGTCTTGCTGTACGGAGCCGAAAGCTGGAAGATAAGCAGGACAGCGGAGCTGATTTTGGGTTCTTTCGAAAGAAAAATTCTGCGCCGGATATTTGGTCCTGTCTGTGAGGAAGGTGAATGGAGAAGAAGACACAACCGCGAACTCTACGAGCTGTACCAAGATGTGGATGTAGTCCGGAAGGCAAGGACCCGTCGACTACACTGGCTCGGCCACATCGAGCGCATGGACATCAACGCTCCAGCTAAGAGGGTCTTCGACTCCGAGCCAGCTATAGCAGCTATAGCTCAGGCTCAGATCCTCCATGGATCGCAGGCCTGATAAGTAAGTAAGTACATTCGGCTAAAGAAAATATGTGTGACGGTATTCCCATTTCTGAGCGACCACTGAATGAATTTTCGAATCAGTTGGTCATTACTGAAAATCCAAATTATATAGCTTTACATTCAACACTTCGTATTCTATTTAATAGAAAAAAACGACATAAACTTGAATGTAGGAACATATCTAACGAAGAAATTATGGTTGAAATTTTTAGAAATTTCATGAATACAAAAAGAATTACCGCCATTTTTGCCAATGACAATATATTTAAAGCAGTGCAATCCGTATATTCCAAGTACTTCAATGGTTCTATGGTCAAATTAGTAAGATGTGGAACGCTTTTAAAAGATATATTCGAGCCAGACGAACAGGAAGAGATAGTAAGAGCTTATCATTTGAAATCAAATCATAGGGGAATAAGTGAAACTATTAATCATATAAAAAGACAGTTCTATTTCCCAAATCTGAAAAATGTAGTTACTCGCGTTATAAATAACTGTGAAATTTGTAGAAAACTGAAGTACGAACGGAATGTTAGACCTCTCAAATTTGAAATATCTGAGACACCCGTACGACGAATGCAAATGGTACACATAGATATTTTCCATATTCAAAAACAATACTTCTTAACTGTCTTGGACAAATTTAGTAAATTTGCATGTGCCTACCATCTACCATCCCGCAATAGTATTCATCTAATTAAAGCGCTAAAACACTTTTCCTCACAGCACGGAATTCCCGCGAAAATTATCAGTGACAATGGGTCAGAGTTTATTTCCACCCTTTTCAAGGACTTCTTAGATTTGTATGAAATACGTCACCATAGAACAAGTGCAAAAAGTTGTACTGGTAATGCACCAGTCGAACGGTTACACTCTACTCTTCTGGAGCTAATACGAATAATTAGGTTAAAATCGCCTAATATAGCAATAGATGAAGTAGTAAATGAATCCTTAATATCATATAACAATTCAATTCACTCCGCAACTAAGCTTTCGCCTTTCGAATTGTTAAAAGGACGCATAAACAATGGTAGGAACGTTTTTAGTTATAAACGGACTAATACAGAGCAGGAATATCTAACAGAACAAATAGAAAAATATGAACTGCTTAGAAACATCGCTTTAAATAGGAGCATGGCATATAAGCAAAAGACAATAGATAATAGAAATGAAAAACGCATTGCTCCTCCCACATACAGCAATAATGATGTTATCTTTGAAAGAAATGACAGAAGAAACAAAATTGAACCACGATATCTAAAACATACTGTAAAGCAAGACAATAAAATAGCGCTCAATTCTGAATCACGTAAAGTACACAAGCAAAATGTACAACAAAAGCGAAGATTTACTTGATTTTGTTTGTTGGATAATATAATATGGTTTAATTTATTTATGTAATATACGAATATATAATAACGTAGTAACTATGACATACATGAATAAATATAAGTATAAGTATCTATTATAGCTTCATCCCTCCCTATCCTTTCCTATGACCGACAAAATATGTATATGTATATGTGTAAACAAAGTAAGTATCCTCACACTCAGTTCTTCTGGCGGGAGGAGTTATGCATGCATACCAAGTGTGATGCACTGTAACATGTTCATCTCCAGCACCCACGATTTGGCACCACCAGTAAAATATATAGGGAACTCGTTATGCGCCAAACTAGTGGGCTTGGGAACAGAAATCGCGCCAAAGTTGCGCTAGGGTACATTAGAGGGTATAAATAGGAATGTTTAGATTTTTAAACCTCAGTCTTAGGTGAACTTAGAATAAAGATTTTTGGGTTTGAAACGAGTGACAATTTGTTTAATTAATAGTATTGTAACTAGCGCAAAAATGCTAACTCGGCTCTTTCAATGGTTCATTAGAATCGACTACAGCATCCCCTTCTCGTTCAGGGGCAAGGTCAAACGACGTCCAGACTGGTACTCAACGACAGCTCACACACCAACAACGTCAAACTTCAGCAGCAGAACCAGTACAAATCACTGTTCAACTTTAGACTTGCATGACAAGGCGAATGTTGAATTGATTTCTAACAGAATTCAGAAACTTTTATTTTTATATTTACATATTTATTATTCATTTATTTATTTGTCTATTTATTTATTTATGCCTGTCACCCAGACCATGCAGATTTGGTATACTATTCTACTCATGTGAAAGCACAATAGTTCTAACCGAACTGAATAAAGATGAAGCTGTGTATAAAAATGGCAAAAAACTGGCAAGTGAACTAAAGGAAAAACTTAATAATATTCCTGAAGATATAATACCCTTTGAGAACTTGTTGCAATATGTTGGACTTAATAGAGAACAGTACATTCTTGCCTTTAGAGCTTCTATTTCCAGTCCTACAATTATATTAAAGCGAAACCCTAAAGGTATTTATATAAATCCCTAATCAAAAAAAAATTATACAACTTCGAGCCATTATGGACATTCAATACATATTAGACCCGTTTGCTTGCTCGCTATATATAGTTAACTATGTATATTAACAAAGCTGGTCGCGATATGGCAAAACTTCTCAGAGATGCAGTCGAAGAGACAAGAAAATGGAACGAAGGAATGTGTTCCTCAAGGCTTCCGAAATATCAGCACAAGAGGCTGTATATTATTTGATAAGTGAAAGTGAAGTGTTCATTAATACAAATACTCCCGAAAAACGTGTTCAAATTTTGAAAAGCCCACGAGAACTTCAAAATAAGGATCCTAAATCTAGTGATATTTATGCCTAATCTGATCGATCACTACGTCAATCGTCCACATACTGAAGAATTTGAAAACATGAGCCTTGCTTATTTTGCAGCATTTTACATGTTTTCTAAAAAAAGGTAATAAGCAGGATAATAGATTTTTAGGTGATGAAAATGAAGACTGTGAAACGATATTATCAGGAAATGATGGAAATGAACCAACAGTGGGTAATTGCAAAACTCTGTTAAACAATGATGGTTACAAAGGCGTAGACAGAAGCCTCGAGTTATCCGGTTTTGCCGTTTCAGTCATACTACAGATTCGAAACAGTTTTATAGAGAACAACTAATATTATACCTACCATGGAGAAATGAAGAAGAACAACTTTTGAAAGATTCACTTAATTTAGAAGCCAAGTTTCATTTAGCAGCTGACCCAATAAGATCAAACAGTTTCGCTTTTAATCAACTCGGAGGTGCTGAAGAGTTTGAAAGCCTTCTAGATGCAATAAGGCAAGCTGAAGTAGCTAGTGTAGAAAGTGAAGAAAGTGATAAGGTGGGAAACAGAAGGCCTCTAGTGGGTTACGAGTACGCAGACCAAATCGCAGATGATATTTTGCCTGGGGGAATTGCTGGACCAAACCAAGGTGAACCTGCTACATTTGTGTTACCTGTCCTTACACCTGAGGAAGGGTATTTGGAACTAACTCTAAAATTAAATGTACATAGACCAACGCGACTTTTTGATTAATGTCTGACAGTACTTTAATAATAATCACGATCCTGAATGGAAGTCAGTTTATTTTTAAGTGGTGGAGCAGAAGCAGGAAAAAGTTTACTCATACACTTATTTCAATGTTTGACAAGAGTTTTCAATTCATCTCCTGAGTCGAACCCAGATGATATCAAAATACTTTTGAATGCACCAACAAGAAAGGCGGCTTTCGGAACTAGTGGTCAAGCATTACATAGTGCTTTTTCTTTGCCTATAAATCAAGTTGGCCTCACATGCCTGAATTATAAATTAGCTCATCTAAAACTAATAAAAATTGATGAAATTTTTATGGTTGGTTCAAAACTATTCAATGAAGTCAACCGCCGTTTACAGCAAATATTTCAAACAACATCTCTATTTGGAGGTACATATATCAATTATTGCTGTTGGTGCTATGCGTCAATTACCTCCGGATACAACTGGATTTTCCATAATTTGACTGGTAAAACCATTGCATCACTAGCAGGCCCATCTTTGTGGAATTTATTTAAATTATTCGAATTAAAAATTATAATGCGGCAAAGAAACGACTTAAATTCTGCAACTGCATGAAACAATCCAGCTTCTAGGAGCATGACGTCTGCAGACCTGGAGTTAATGAGTGAGAGATGTTTCAAAATCAACTAGCTACCTATAGACTCCAGAGAGCTGTGCATTTGTTTAGCAGTAATGCTTTAGTTAATGTGCATAACGAAAGAGTTTAAACGGAATGGTCACTGGTTGATGCCTTGGAAGAAGTTTTCGGAGTATCGAATCAATCGGCTAAAAATCGCGCCCTAAAAACGATTTCATCTTTGTCTACCGCTTAAACATACGGATTACCTAAACAATTGAATCTGAAAATATCAGCTAAAATAACTGTTTTTTGTTTTACTCCTCCCACTATTTTGTAAAATACATCCAAAAAGTGGCATGTAAAGCAGTAACATGCATATTTCTCATTGTGGTGTGTTCGCACTCTACCAAGCGTTTTGCAGAACATATGTTTACTTTTCCCGCCAATTTTGTGAAATGCGCAAGTGGACTCTGTTCCACATTTTCAATTTCAAATTTTTCTTAAAACGAAAGTGACTTGATTGAAAAAACTACACGATTCAATAGGTAAGTATATTTGTTTTGGATCTCCAGTCGAGTTATAATGTTTCGTGTTGTGTTGCGGTGTTGCTGATGCACATCAAAAGATATATACATCAAACCAAATCAGATGTATATATGCGTATGTTGCATATATACATCTGATTTGGTTTGATGTATATATGCAACATACGCATGTGTTTTTTTTTTTATTGTGAGGTTATGTGTTGTTTTTTATGGATTTTTTTTTTTGGTATTTTGTTGAGGTTCATCGATAGGAACCACACATATGTTTTTTATTTCAAGGAAAAATATCAGGAAAAGAGTTAACGCCTTGGCAGATCGCCAGCTTTGTTGACAGTGTGGATTGCGAGGATGATCTCGACTTCTCTGCTGATGACAAAAGCGATTATTATCCAGATAAGGGATATCTGGATACCACAGATAACGAAGACATCAAAGATCAAGTTGAACGTCCTACTGACTTGGGCGTTTCAAGCAAGGATGTCAACGATGTTGGAACTTCTGACAAAGGTGAGATGGATGTAAATAGCGCTATTTTTAGCATAAACGACTTGAGGAGGAACTTGCTACATATAGTTTAATTAATACGAGGGGTAAAAAACGAACACACATTTATTAGCATCACACTCTTAACTTATAACTTGATAGTCCTCACACATTGGGTGACGCCAAAAGAAAAGAGGAAGTGTTCTCCACTTTAGCTTGTAGGACGCCAAAAATGGGGCAAGGCGAGAAAGGGCAATTCGCTCTATCGGAAACGCAAACTTGACTTGTTTGTTTATGCAAACGAGTCAAGTGCAGCGATAAGTCATTTGCTAAATGGCCTAGTATAACACTAACTATAACACTAAACTATAAAACCAATCGTAACTTACTGCTATAATACATATAATCTTACGCACTAAATCTTAACTTAACCCCTTGTAGCCCCATGCGACATTTCTGTAACAAACCAAAAAAGGTCCTACGAACAAACCAAAAAAGGTCCTACGAAACGGGCATATTTATTTCCTTTCAAATCATTGTAACATAACCGCTACATACCGTACTATCTAAATAATACACCACCTTTCACAGAGATGGGGTTAGTAGCATATTGTTGAAAAATTGTTTTGACAGTTCGGTTACTGCGGAAAGTTGGTGCGTGTGGATAATTAAAAATTCGTAAAAAAATAGTTTTCCTTCCTAACGTGATACGGTTTTCTTTTCAGCTTTTAGGTAAGTACGTCCAAGTAGATGTTAGATCATTAATTGTTTGAGTTTTTGTATTTGTGTGGTAAAAAGATACCTATTTGTGTTTGTGACAGTTCTGTAACATTGAGTAGTTAGAGTAAAAATGATTTGTGACACGGCTAATGCAAAATAACGGTTCTTGTAGGATGTCTTCACGGCGACGTCTTCGGGACGATGAAATCATTGATGTCATTCAAACTGGTGAAGACAGTGAAGATGGAATGGATTATGATGACTATGATATGATAGATCCGGACTTTGAACAATCGTTGGTGGAAAATTCCATGTCCGATGATGACGCGGTTACACCAGGTGACGACCTAGAAAATGACGAAACTGTTTCACAACTCACCGAACCCGATCAACTAGTAACTGCATCAGTCTCAAATCGTAAAAAAAACAAACCATGAGAGAAATGCAATGGAAACTAAAAAATCTCATACTAAACGACCATCAAGTTAGATTATCAGGAAATAGTACTATACCATCCGATATACTGGAACTGGATACACCTATTCAATATTTTCTTTATTTGTTCTCTAAAGAAATTATGCACTTTATTGCTGAACAGACTAATCTGTACATTACACAAAAAAATCCCAATCAATCCTTTTGCGTTACCGAAATTGACATTCAACAATTTATTGGAATCATTTTTCTTATGTCCTTGATAAGACTGCCTAGAGTTACTAGTCATTGGAATACGAATATAGGGACACCTTTGATACATGAAGTAATGCCAAAAAACAAATTTGAAAAAAAATAAGACAATATATTCACTTCAATGATAATTTAAAAATGGCTCCACGTAATACTACAGGTTATGATAAATTATTCAAAATACGACCAATTGTCGCTAAATTGAATTAAAGTTTCAGCAAAGTTATCAAGGAGGAATGTCTTGCGTAGACGAGCAAATTTGCTCCACGAAAGCTCGAAATACTTTGAAGCCCTACAACCCTAAAAAGCCCCATAAATAGGGATACAAAATATATGTTCTTAGTGGAGTCAGTGGGTTTGCTTATAAAATCGAAGTAGACACGGGAGCTGAAAATGTTGTACTTACTGGAGAGCCTGACTTAGGGTCTTCGTCTAATGTAGTCATGAGGATGGCGCGTGATATACCAAAGTATCAATATTATAAGCTCTACTTTGATAATTACTTTACGTCTCTGCCATTACTCCAACATTTGGCCAAAGAGGGAATCTTGAGTCTTGGGACCATACGTCGTAATAGGATACCCAACTGCAAATTACCCGCTGATAAAGTGTTATCGAAAAAAGAGCGTGGTTACTCCATGGAATTTGTGGCTGATGTCGATGGTATCGACATCTCAAATGTTATATGGAGAGATAGTAAAGTTGTTACTATGGTATCAACTTTCGTAGGTGAAATGCCCAAGTCCCAGGTTCGACGTTATGACAAAGCTAATAAGAGATACATTAGCATTGATCGCCCCATGATGGTTAGTGAATACAATCGCTACATGGGTGGTGTCGATTTGGTTGATGGCATCATGGGATACTTTAAAATCTTGATACGAAGTAAAAGGTGGCAAGTACGAATATTCTTCCATTTTAGACCATTTCCATTTGTTAGACCTTACAATGGCAAATGCGTGGCTTTTATAACGACGAGTCAAAAGTGCATCACAAAGCCTTGAAAAGGATATGTCTTCAGCAGATTTCCGACTCGAAGTAGCCGAAACTTTGTGCAAACTGGGACAGAAAACAGCCATCAAGAATCGCAAATCCACAGAATGTGACATTCAGGCCAAAAAGCATAAGGGTCCTGCGCAACATATCCCACCGATTGCAGTGCGTCAAGATCAAGTCGGGCACTGGCCTACCTGGTCAGAAAATAGGATCAGGTGCAAGTTTCCTAAATGCACAGGAGTCTCCCAAACAATATGTGAGAAATGCGGTGTAGCTCTGTGCTATAACAAGAAAAATAATTGCTTCAAAGATTTCCAGTCTGGCAACGCCGCCAAGTGATAAGATTACATATCAAGTCAGTGTCGGCTAAAACTCGATTTTTAAAATAACCTAGTTCACATTGCAACAAAAGGCTAGTGGCAATCGAAACCTCACCGGTTAGTGCACCGCCGAAATCTGGAGTACTCTTCCGGCAACTGTCCAACTCGAAGTAATTGGTAATTTTCATATTTGAATTTTAAACCCATTTCTTCAGTGACAGCTACCTCGACGCAGAGCTTTTTGTGGAAAGTGTGGACTCCGAACCAAACACCAGTACTTATCAGTGCTACAAACTCAAACTAAACAACAACAACAAAAGGAGGGACGCATAAGTGAGGTGCGCCTGCGCTAAGCTCAGGCGCACACCCTCATTAGCGATTGAGATCTAAGCTCTCCTCCAATCATCATCTATTGTTGCATACTCCTAGGCAGTTTCAGAATACTTCCTAAGCAGCATCGAAAAATAAAATGAGTGTATTACGATCGCCCCCAAACGGGCGCGATCGTAACCCTTTCCCGGACTTAAATGTCCACGAAAACAAAACAACAACAATGATAACGACAACCTCGACATCGACTAGTGTCATAACAACCCTTGCCTCTACAAATACTAATACCTCTACAACGACAACAAACATAGGACCAATCACATAAACGCCATGCATAACAAGCACACATTTCCAACTTAGGGAGCAAACTATTCGAACAACTCAATATAATCCTCCGACACAAGACCCATCAACCCCCACCTGTAACAAACGCTCAAGAAACTCACCAAACACAACAACAAGCGCAACAACCAAGAAACCAAAAACGAAAAATCAACAAACATTAAACTATTGGTTGAGCAAACCCAAGCAAGACAAGCCGCAAAACCGCTTCGACATCCTTGCTATCGATGATAACGATTACGACTTTAACAACATCACACAAAAACAGGAAAACGAAACCGAACATATGAAAAAAGGCAACAAACCACCCCCAATTTACGTCCAGGAAGTCGAGTGCGTAACGACCCTAACAAGGGCTCTCGATGTAGAAGCAAAGCAAAACTATGAACTAAAAGTGCTAGCAAAGAATGAAATAAGAGTCCAAGCAACTAACTCTATCTTCTACACTAAAATAGTGAAAATGCTAAGACAAAAGCAAACAAAGTACTATACATACAAACCAAAAGAAGAAAGAGGTTTCAAAATAGTACTGAGGGGCATACACCCTTCTACAGAGCTTGACGACATAAAACGGGAACTCGAGAAACTAAACCATACAGTCCTAAACATTCATAACATTCAACAAAAAGGCACCAAAGTACCTCTTCCTCTCTTCACCATTGAACTCGAAAACAAAAAAAAAAACAACAAAGACGTATACGAAATCACTAACTTATTAAACTGCGCAGTCTCTTTCGAAACTCCTCACCATAAGAGAACAATATCCCAGTGCATAAATTGCCAAAGGTATGGACACACGAAAAACTTCTGTACTATGGACGCAGTCTGCGTGAAATGCGCAGGAAAACATAAGACCATTGAGTGCAAACTAACAAAGGAAGACAGCAGTGCAAAATGTGCCCTCTGTGAAGGAAACCACACAGCAAACTATAAGGGGTGCGAGGTCTACAAAGCTCTCATGATTCAACGCTTTCCTCCCCTGCGACCAAGAGGAAATACAAATACAGACAATCAACCAACCCAAGCGCCACTAACAACTAACGCGTACCAATCAGCAATAGTCAAGCCAACTACAAGCTACGCAGATGCTATCGCAGCAAATGTTACCACTCTTCAAAGTCAACAATCAAAACAGACATTAACCACGGACGTTACGACTCTACAAACTCAACAATCAAAGCAGACATTAACCAATAAGACGAAAACACCCTCGGACCAATCCCAAAATACTAACACCGAACAATCTTCCGACATAAAAGAACTCAAAGACATGATGAAACAACTAATCACACAAATGACCAACATGTTAAACATCCTAACGTTAATTATTACCAGACATGATGGAGGTAAGCCATAATCATCTCAAAATGACCATATGGAACGCAAACGGTCTTCTCCAGCACTACCTCGAACTAAAACAATACCTTAAAGACAACGAAATCGACATTATACTCATTGCTGAAACCCACCTTAACGAGAAAAAGCGCATCAATTTCCCCGGATACTCAACATTGTGTACAAATCACCCGGATGGAACAGGACACGGGGGAACGGCAATAATTATAAGCAACCGTATCAAGTTCATTGAATTAAACAGTTTTCGAACCGACCACATTCAATCCACATCAATTCAACTTCAAGACACACATGGATCCATGGTGATTTCTTCAATTTACTGTCCACCAAAACACAAAATCACTACCCCACAATATGACTCTTACTTAAAATCCTTAGGCAACCGTTTTCTGGTGGGAGGTGATTTCAATGCCAAACACACAGACTGGGGCTCAAGACTCACAAACAAAAAAGGCAAAAATCTTTTAGATGCAATCAAAATGAATAAGTGCAAGCATCTAAGCACAGGTGAACCAACTTACTGGCCCACAGATACGACCAAGAAACCTGACCTTATTGACTTTTGTATAGTCAGGAACATCAACTGTAACAACATAGAAATAAAGTCCTCCTTTGACCTTTCTTCAGACCACTCTCCCATAACCATAAAATACTTTACAAATCCCAAAAAAGTGCAAGCATCTACCAAGCTCTACAACCCAAAAACTGACTGGGATGCATTTCGTCAATACATGGAAATGTCCCTAAACACGAATATACCCCTTAAACACCATGACGACATCGAAAGAGCAATTGTGTATCTTAATGACCAAATAAATGAAGGGGCCTATAGAGCAACGCCCTCCATAAAGGACAAATCCTACAGCACTCCAACGCCCCCCTGGATCAAAAAACTCATACAGACCAAAAGGAAAATGAGGAAAAAATGGCAGTTGACAAAAGCACCCACCGACAAGGCAAAGCTGAACAAAATCACCAAAATTGTAAAACTAAAATTAAAGGAAATGCAGGAGAAAAACCTCTCTTTCTACTTAAAGAACCTGACCCCAACATCCGCGACAAACTACTCTTTATGGAGAGCAACGAGAGACAAGTCAAACAAAACACAACACCATCCCCCAATAATAAAACCAGACAATACATGGGCTAGAAATAATTTGGACAAGGCAACAACCTTAGCTAATTACTTTGAGTCAACTTTTACAAACTTCGATGGAGACAAGGACCCAGCACCACATCCCACCCGAACTATACAAGACATCGAACCCATAAAAAAAATGACAATCAAGGAAATAGAAGCTTGCATAAAAAAAGAAACAAAAAGTAAGAAAGCACCTGGCTACGACCTACTGACTGGCAAATTATTGAAAGAACTCCCGCATGTAGCCCTCATTTTCATTCGGAACCTCTTCAACAGTGTAATACGACTTAAATACTTCCCAAAATTATGGAAAGTAGCTGAAATAATAGCTATACCCAAGCCTGGAAAAGACGCCACAATGACAACCTCATACAGACCCATAAGTTTGCTTCCACTCTTATCAAAACTTTTTGAAAAACTCCTACTAAAAAGACTCCAGCCCATATTGACAAAATCCAACGCTATTCCAAATCACCAGTTCGGCTTCAGAAGACAACACTCAACTATTGAACAGATACATAGAGTGACAAATAAATTATCAACCGCACTAGATGACCAACAATTCTGCGTAGCAGTGTACCTAGACGTGGCGAAAGCTTTTGACTCAGTTTGGCACAAGGGACTTTTGGCTAAGCTCAGTAACGTCGTTCCCAAAGACTACTTCCTATTATTAAAAAGCTACCTGGAGCAACGATGCTTCTATGTAAGAACCGACGACAAATGCTCTGATATTCACCAAATTAAAGCCGGAGTACCCCAAGGAAGTATATTAGGACCTCTCCTCTACCTGATTTTTACAGCAGACATGCCCACCCCTGGCAGTGAATCGGCCATGATCGCAACTTTCGCGGATGATACTGTGCTAATAAATTCCGGACACCACCTACCGAATGTGACCTACCAACTACAACAAATGCTAGATAAAGCAGGCAACTGGTTCTCTAAATGGAACGTAAAGATTAACGAAGACAAAACGATACAAGTTATCTACACAACCAAAACAAAATACACACCACTACCACTAACAATAAACAACAAACAGTTATCCATCCAACCGGCTGCTAAATACTTAGGGATTCACCTGGACAGCAAACTAACTTGGAAGCTACATATTCAGCAAAAACGATCTCAGATAAAACACAAATTTCGACAATTATACTGGCTCTTACGACCTGAATCGAATGTCTCCCTCAAAAACAAAATACTTATATACAAAAGTATAATAAAACCAATATGGACATACGGCATCCAAATTTGGGGGACATCGAGAAAAAGTAACTTGAACATAATTCAAAGACAACAGAACAAGATCATGAGGACGATAACCAACGCTGAATGGTACATTTGCAACGAAGACATTCATCGTGACCTACAAATAAATACAATTGACCAAGAGATACAAAAAACAAGCACAAAACACTTAACAAAAATCATAACTCACTGCAACCCGGAAGTAAACAAATTATTCGACGAAGAAACGCTAAGAAGAAGAAGACTCAAACGAAGAAGACCAATCGACCTAGTGTTTCAAACATAACATGTATAATGCAAAACTCTAAACTCATATAAGGCGACAACAACGAGCGACAAGGGGCGCTCGGAGTGAATAAAACCCCCAACGCTTCGGGTGAATTAAAACTCACCTGTGCCTTCCCTTAATACCATAGGTGACTTTGGCACTGGCCAGAGTCTCAAATTCTTTCCTTTTGTCCTCTTTGAGAAAATTTACTTAATGTTTAAGCGACAGATGTAAATATATTAGGAAATAAAAAAAATAAAAAAAAGATTTCCATACCACATAAAAAAAAAAAGATATCATTAGCTCAATGTGACAGATATGTTACATTCCCTAAACTCCAAAATAAATAAGTAAATAATAAAAACAATGATTTTCTGAAAAATACGTGTTTTATTATAAACAAAAACAAGTCCTTAGACATTGCTTACTTTATAAATGACGACCATGAGTTACAAGAGGTTAAGCACAGTATAATGTAATAATATTACATCAACAATACTGAATAACAAATATTTTACAATGTTTAACCCTTTCGACTTATTTGTTCACTGTCAACCACAATAAATCTAATTTCATGGCTTATACTACTCATCTAAACGAACTCCCTTATCATTGCGTAAATCTAGTACATTATTCATTATTTGACATTTACATATGTTTTCATTCATTTTTTGTGCTGTTTGAAGTTTTGAAATTTTTAAATTTTAAATTGTATTTTACTTGTTTGAACCGTGAAATTGTGTGTTTTTCTGTGCTACGTTTGAAGATTGAGGATCGGGTGCGTTTTGGTAAGTATACTTTCGTTTAAGTTGTGTTTTGTAGAACTTTGTATTTTTTTTTGTTGAATTATCTATAACGTATTTACCCTTGACCGTGAAGTTATCTAGCTTCCTATATTTTGCTTTAGCTTTACCAATCGTTCTATTCTTTACAATATTTGCGTTAAGCTTTGAAGGGTTTTCCCTACCTTTCTTTAAATTTAGTTTTTGTATTTTGTTTTCCTTTTGAACCCTAAACTTTTCTGACAGAGATACTATTTCTTCCCTAGTGAGATTTTTGCAGAGGAAGTCTATCGGACGCATATTGGTAGTGGTATGTATCGTATCGTTATAGTGACACACTATCCTAAATAGTTTTTCTTCTACGTCGGCTTTTTCTTTGGCCGCATTCATGACACTCAGGTGTTCGTTAAAGGTGCCATGGAGTCGTTCGACATCGGCATTCCCCGTCTTGTGATGGCCTGTAGTTTTGTGAAAAGCTATGTTGTTTTCCCTGAAAAATTCCTCCACAGCTGAGTTTATGAAACATATGTCTCCATCAAGAATTATCTTCGTTGGCTTCCCAAAAAGTGCGCTTAATATTGCTATCCAGTTCCTATTATCTAATTTGTGGATTGCTGCATATTTAGAGAACTTGTCTATAGTAGTTAAGAACATTTTGTTTCTTTCGGGGAACCAGAACCAGACTTTTTTGGGAAGAAGTGTCAGAGTCTTCAGACGTGTTTATTTCTTGCTCCTTGATAATTGTTTATTTTAAAACAACGCAATGTCCGAAAATGTGCTAAGTGTGATGGAAACATCAAATCCGCTTTTATTGATGCGGTGGGGTTTGTGGTTTGAAATTCCATGATAATAGTGCAATATCATCGGAGAAAGCTTTAAACTTTCTTAAATCTAGTATTAACTATTCATGGAAGTGTAATGCATGTGCTAGTGTCCCAGTTCTTGGTCTAGTATGTAAAATAGCTGAACTTAGTAAAATAGTCCAATGTTTGCAAACGAAATTAAATCCCAAAAGGACAGTGTTAATACCAACCCACCTGAAGCACCTGTGCTACCACTACCACCCACTAGTTCCTGTAACAAAAAGAAAAACAAATCTCCAGATAAAACCAAATCTCCCAATGTAGGCATTGTCATGGCTGAAAATGAAACAACAGCTGTTAGGGAGGAGTTGATTGAACCTGCAAATCCGCAATGGAATACAGTGTATAAGAAGCAGAATATAAAAAACACTCGAAAAGTCGTGGGCAGAGACACTGCTTATACCGAGGTAGAGGTCATATCATAGAAGAAATGGCTTCATCTCTCGCGCTTCTCAACAACCACGAAAGCGGATTCAATTCTCTCATATGCATCAAGGAAACTCAACATCCCAATAAATCTATTCTCTTGTTTCCCTCTCTAGAAAAGAGATGCTGATCTGTCATCGTATAAATTTATAAATTTTCGTCTCGGTGTTCCTGCTGGCCGACAACTGGCCCTTGAATGTGAGTGTAAGAGAGTTTCGTTTTTTTTCCAAAAAACGAGAGTGTACCCAATGTAATTATGTAAACAATGAGCGGCCTTGTTCCCATTCTTCCTTGCCACCATCTTCGTCATCAAAGAACATTACCATATACTACCAGAATGCAGGAGGCATGAGAACTAAAACTAAAGATGTGTCTCTTGCCATTTCCCTTCATGAGTATGACATAATAGTTCTCACGGAAACTTGGCTGAATAGCTATTTCTCAACTGCTGAACTCTTTGACGATTATTACACAGTCCATCGTATTGATCGCACTTCTGACAGTGGTTACCTTCGCGGAGAAGAAATTTTAATTGCCGTGCAATCAACATTTACCATAAATATCATTTCTCTCCCATATTGAGACTCTGCGAGCGAGCAACTTTGTGTCTCTGTTGCCATGAATAGAGAAGAAGCAGGACGGAAAACCGTTGTGTGTTTATGAACAATATATTGCCAACATCGAATTCATTGCTGACCTACTCACTCAACAACAAAATCTCATCGTTATGGGCAATATTAATTGGTGCTTCTTAAATGACGATAAATGTTTAATCCCATACAATATGAAAACTGACTGCGAATGTATACTTATTGATTCAATGTTTGACTTGATTGTTTTCCAAATAAATAATTGTCATAATACTATTAACAGAACTCTTGACTTCTTCTTCTTCTTTGATGGCGTTACAGCCCATGAAGGACCAGAGCCAAGCTTCTCTCAATCACCCATGTTTGTGTGATTTATTTTTCACACAGGTGAAAGGGACCTACAGTTTATTGCCGATTCCGAACGGCGTGAGTCGAGAAGCTTTTTCACGGCAAGTATACTACGGGGGATTTTGCCAGTACCCCGCCGAGGAGGAACGCCGCGAAATAAACATTCGATGGCGTCGATGTTATCGGGATCCGAACTCGCTCATCGTGCGTCAGAGTCCAACACACTAACCACTGCGCCACGGCGTCCTCTATACTCTACTGATGATATATTGCAAGGATTCAGTCCTTGAACTCTTGCCTAAATCCTGATCCTGACAGTATTCCATCTATTATTCTTAAACAATGTAGTTTTTCCTTGTTGGTACCATTGAAATTAATGTTTAATATGTCTTTGTCCTCAGCTTCATTTATTACTCCGATATACAAAGCTGGACCTCGACAAAAAGTTGAAAATTACAGACGTATTTCCAAGCTTTCAGCTATTTCGAAACTTTTTGGACTAATTGTCACCAAAAAACTTTACTTTCTAGTCAAAGAACACATATCGTTACAACAACATGGCTTTGTCTCTGTTAGATCCACCCTAACCAGTTTAGCATTATACACTAAACATCTGTTTGATTCCGTAGAGTCCGGATACCAAATCGATGTAATTTTTACAGACTTTAGTAAAGCTTTTGATACTGTAAGTCATACCCTTCCCTTAAAGAAACTAAGGTCATTTGGTATTCACTCTGTGCTCCTTAACTGGATATCGAGTTACTTATCATATAGAACTCAATTTGTAAAAATTGGCAACTGCAAATCCAGAATCATCAAGGTATTATCCGGTGTTCCCCAAGGTAGCCATATAGGTCCACTACTATTCAACATATTCATCAATGAAATTCCCTCAATCCTCACTAATGTTAACTGTTTAATGTATACAGACGACCTTAAAATTTTCTTGTGCGTCAAAAATGTTCAGGATTGTTTGAAAGTTAAAAAGGATTTAAATATTTTATGCAACTGGCGCGATCTTAATAAATTAATGTTAAACATAAGCAAATGTCATTCATTTTCTGTTTATCATGTAATGTCACCCGTAATCTTTGATTACTCTATATGTATATGGGACTTCCCTTTCTAGGAAATCCGAAATGAAAGACCTTGGCGCGATTTTTGACAAGAACCCTACATTCTCGTTTCATATTGACTACATAGTTGCAAATGCTAATTCAATGCTTGGATTTCTTAAAAGAACATGTGCGGAATTTTCTAATCCTTATGCCCTTAAGTCTGTCTATATTTCTATTGTACGTCCATATCTCGAATACTATTCTGTAATATGGTGTCCGTTGTTTATGAACTCTGTGGTACGTATAGAAAAAGTCGAAAAGTAATTTACAAGATTTCTTATTAAAAGAATGCAATGGAATCTTGACACCATGCCCCCATATCTAACAAGGTGTGCCTTGATTGGTTTAGATTCTCTAGAAAAAAGACGAGGTGTTCATTGTATAATGTTCATTCATGACATTTTCTCATATCGTATAAATTGTCCTGAGTTAATCCAAAATGTTAAGTATTATGCGCCGGAAAGAATTCTTCGATATCACATCGCCAACGGCGTTGACCGGACATGCGCAACCTTGACCGTGGATTGCATCAGCCGATGCATACGAACACATGCTGACAAAGCATGCATGCGTTTCCGATCAGGTAACCGTGCTCAGTAATCTACACCTGTGCAAGCATGGGAACGGGCAAGGGTGCGAATTGTCGTGTCAGCATTGAAGAGGTTCAAACGAGGTGACGAGCGTGTGCCGAGCAGATCGAGGAGGCAGTCTTTGAGTGAGTGCGACTTGATTAAGTTGTAATAAGTTAGTATTAAACTTGAAACTACGTGTTTAATTTGTAAGTCGAATAGTTGGGCCAGCGCTGTGGCTGGCGTTCGCGATTTTTTTAGATTCCCCTTAAGGGAAATCTTTTACTATTATATCTCTTGTTGATCTATATTATTTATTTACTCATTGTTATCAAATATTTTGTCATGTATGTATAATATAAGTATTTCCATCATTTGTTAGAGTAAGCTCGGTGGGTGGTGCCACATGCAGTACGCTGGCGGATCTTAAAACTGTGTCATGATGACGTGGGGCACATGGCGGAGGAGAAAACGCTGGTTCGGGTGAGAGAGGCATTCTGGTTCCCGAGAATGCGAAATTTTGTTCGTGAGTACATCAAAGCATGCGTGGATTGTGCATATTTCAAGGCTAAAGGGGGAATGAAAGAAGGAGAGCTGCACAACACAGACCGTGTACCTTTACCGTTCGACACCATCCATATGGATCACCTCGGGCCTTTCACGCGAGGGAAGGGGGGAACCAGGTATGTGCTTGTGCTTATCGATAGCTTTACAAAGTATGCCGTGTTAAGGCCAGTGAAGACAACAAATACGAAAGGGGTTCTCAGCATGTTAAACGAAGTGGCAGGGTTCTTCGGCGTACCAAGACGAGTAGTGACGGACCGGGGCACCGCATTTACGGCGAAGGCATTTGAGGAGTATTGCGAGAAGCATGGGATGCAGCATATCAAAACCGCTGTACGCACTCCTCGGGCGAACGGACAAGTGGAGCGCTGCAACCGGACACTCCTGGCGGCTTTGAAGTGCGCACATTCGGCAGAAAGGGACTGGGCTAGCTGGTTACGAACGGTTCAGTGGGGACTGAATACTGCTAGGAATTCGACAACAAGGGCAAGTCCTCACGAACTATTATTCATGTATACCCCTAGAGATATGCTGGGTAACAAACTCCTTTTAACTTTGGAAAGGGCCGACGCACCGAGTACGGAGCAGATGCGGCAGAGGCGAGAAGCTGCGATGAACCGCATACAACAAGTACAAAGGGACCAAAAGAAGAGATACGATCGACGACATCGCAAGCCGCGTTCGTACGATAAAGAGGATCTTATCCTTGTAGAGAATGAAGCTGCGGCAACTGGGGACTCGAGGAAGCTGGAACCCGTATACCGTGGGCCGTATATGGTCACCCGAGTATTACCGAATGATCGCTACGTCATCGAGGATATTCCCGGTATGCAGCGCACTCAACGTAAATATAACGCTGTGATAAGTGCAGAAAAGCTGAAACCATGGTGCGAATTACCTCGTGAAGGACTAGGTGACTATGAGTACGAGAAAGCTGACAGTTCGGAGGACGAGCAGGAGGATTCGGACCGTGAGGACACGATTAGCGTGCAGGATGGCCGAATTGTAAAAAACATAGGTTGCCGGGAGTAAGCTGTCAATGTGAAATGCTTTCTGAGGGAGTTGAATAAATTGTAACGACAAGACTGGTTGTGTTTTTCCTAGATTCTGGTTTTACATCTTTACATCTCAGAAGTGGGATTACAGGACTAACAGCCGACACAGTGGCAAGAGAGTTATTACGGGACTTGCGCGGTTGTTGCGTTCGCAAAGCAGAGGAAATTAAATTAAAAAAAAATATATATATATACACATATATATCAATCGAAATGGACAAGGAGGCAGTGCTGGCAATGACCAGAGACGAGTTGCGTGAAGAGCTCAAGGCACGTGGTTTGGAGACAGCCGGCCTAAAGGAGGAGCTGATCGAGCGGTTGCTGAAGTCTACGGGTGCGATTTTCGTAGCACGGGAGCGTGCTAGGACACCGACGGATGACCTGGGCAAGTCAGATCTACGCGGCGAGATGAAGGCCGGATGTAGTAGTGGTGAGGGAAAGAGACATGCAGCGGAAGCTTGTATAGAGCAAGGGAGCATGCAGGTCGGAGCAGAGGTACTGGCACTTCAGGTAGAGCTTCAAAGGCTGCGAGAACAGCTCAGCAACAAGCTGGGGCAGACGATGCCTGCAGATGCGCAGTCACATATTGTCACCGAACGAGAAAATTGGCGTAGCCGCTATAGTGTGCGTGATGTAGCCGATATGATTCCGGAGTTAAATCCTAAGAATCTCGAAGGGCTGTCATCCAAAGCGTGGAAGCGAAAAGTAATGGACATCCAACGCATATACAGTTTGGACGATCGTCTAGTGTTGATGGCGGCTATTTCACGATTGACGGGAGCGGCCAAGCTGTGGAGTTCTAGTCTGACATGGGAGTCACTAGATGAATTCTTTGCCGAACTGTGTCGTACATTTCCATCCAGTGACGAAGACGCTGATATTCACGAAGCGTTGAAATTGAAGAGGCAGAGGGGAGGTGAGGACTTCGACGAATATGTGTTCAGTATGAAGGCGATCGCGTCCCGAAGAAATCTCCAAGAATCTTCGCTGATACGTTACATAGTTCAGGGAATGTCAGACGGTCAACTCAAGGAGGCATTCAGGGTGGTAAAACCAACGTCTATCGGCGATTTACTGGAACGAGCACGTTGGAGTTCGGGGTTGGAAACCAGAGAACGACAGAGAACGAGCGAAGAGAGGCAAGGCAGAGTACGGCCGTTTGTTTGTCAGGGTGATCGGGCAAACTGTTTCCGATGCCGTCAACCAGGCCACATTCAGAGAAACTGCCCACAAGCACGGGGTCGCAATGAGCAAGCTCCAGGGACGCGACAGCAGTTGCTAATACAGGACGAGAAATCGGAGTACCTGAAAGAAGCTGTAATCAACGGAAACCACTTAATGGCGTTTATCGATCTCGGAAGCGATTGCGTAACTCTGAGGAAATCGATTGCTGAAATGTGCGGCTTAAAATATGGTGTTTCGAAAACAGCGCTCAGAGGATTTGGTGGTGGAGGCTGTACGACGGTTGGTCAGTTGTGTGCGGAGGTGTCAGTCGATGGCCTTATTTCAACATGCGACGTTATGGTTGTCCCCGATAATAGTCAGCCATATCCGTTGATCATAGGGCGGGCGCTTCTTGACCAACCACAGGTGAAAATCTATAAATCGTACAAAAAATTGCGAATCGTGGACGACGAGGACGACGATAAAGTTCATGGTCTGGCGACGGGTATCAAGGAGAAGAAGCAGTTAGCTGACGGTACCAGCATCGACATAGACAGGGCTGGCGGCAGCGGTAGCAGCACGAAAGATAGGCTGATTGTCGAGGAGCTGGACGTTGGCGATATCAGTGAGGTGCATAGAAGAAAGCTACAGGCGTTAATTGACGATAACAGGGACAGCTTCGCCAAGAATCTGGGTGAACTAGGGCAATCAACAACAGCGGAGTGCGGCATCGAATTAGTAACAGCAAACACGGTATGCGTACAACCATATAGGATACCTTTCGCCAAGCGGGCCATCATTAATGAGAAGGTGGGAGAACTGCTACGACAAGGAGTGGTGCGACCGTCTACATCCGAGTTCTGTTCTCCGATCGTTCTTACTAAGAAGAAGGACGGGACAGATAGGTTCTGCATCGACTTCCGTGCCCTTAACAAAGTCACAGTTAAGCGCAAATTCCCGATGCCTGTGATCGAAGAAGTTTTAACTGCGGTGAGCGGAAAGAAGCTTTTCTGCGTGTTGGACCTGGCATCTGGCTATTATCAGATCCCAATGGAGGAAAGCAGTAAGAAGTACACTGCTTTCACCACTGATCTGGGGTCGTTCGAGTTCAACCGAATGCCATTTGGGCTAGTGAATGCCCCAGCGCACTTTCAAGCGTGCATGAACGCACTCAAAGCGCAACTGCAGAAGGGAGATGCAGAGGTTTACCTGGACGACACCATCATTGCCAGTAGCAGTATCGAAGAAGGCCTTGAGAAACTTGAACGGTTCTTGAAGGCAGTTAAGAGTTTTGGACTTACACTGAACGTAGGTAAATGTGTCTTTTTCAAAACTAATATCCTGTTTCTCGGTTATCAAATTGACGAGACCGGATTGAGGCCAAACCCAGGGAAGGTTGAAGCAATAACCCGATTCCCAACACCAAGAAATCCGCACGAGGTTAGGCAATTCCTAGGGTTGACGGGCTTCTTTAGAAAGTTCGTGAAGAACTATTCGCATATTGCTCTACCATTGACGGAGCTAACAAAGACGGACCAGTCCTTTGTGTGGGGGCCTCCCCAGGAAGCGGCATTCCAAAAGCTGATTTCTGCTCTCTGCAACCCGCCGGTGTTGACTATCTTCGACCCTTCATGTGAACACGAGGTTCACACAGACGCATCTTCGGTGGGAATAGCTGGAATCTTGTTCCAACGGCAGAAGGAAGAATCAACTCTGCGACCGGTGCTCTTCTTTAGTCGAAAGCTCACGGAGGGTGAGCGAAAATATCACTCCTATGAGCTGGAGGTCATGGCCATCGTCAATAGTCTCGAGCGATTTCGTGTCTACCTTCTGGGTAAGCAATTTAAGGTAGTCACGGACTGCGAAGCTATTGTGGCCACCAAGAACAAGCGGAATATGATTCCTCGCATTGGAAAATGGTGGCTCAAACTACAGGAGTTCTCCTTCGAAACTGTTCACCAACCAGGGAGAAACGCGCTGTACGTTGATGCACTTAGCCGACGACCAGTCGAAGAAGAGAAAGAGATGGAGGAGGCGTCGCTTTTTGTATTAAACACTCACATCGCTGATGAGGACTGGCTGGCTTCAATGCAATGGCAAGACATGAAGTTGCGGGAGATCGTGAAAGAACTTCAGTCACCTGTGACAACGAGACGACGGAAGTTACTCGAAAGAGATTTCAAGCTAAGGGGACTTAAGCTGTTCCGTGTGGTAGATGGCTATGAAAGGTGGGTGGTGCCACATGCAGTACGCTGGCGGATCTTAAAACTGTGTCATGATGACGTGGGGCACATGGCGGAGGAGAAAACGCTCGTTCGGGTGAGAGAGGCATTCTGGTTCCCAAGAATGCGAAATTTTGTTCGTGAGTACATCAAAGCATGCGTGGATTGTGCATATTTCAAGGCTAAAGGGGGAATGAAAGAAGGAGAGCTGCACAACACAGACCGTGTACCTTTACCGTTCGACACCATCCATATGGATCACCTCGGGCCTTTCACGCGAGGGAAGGGGGGAACCAGGTATGTGCTTGTGCTTATCGATAGCTTTACAAAGTATGCCGTGTTAAGGCCAGTGAAGACAACAAATACGAAAGGGGTTCTCAGCATGTTAAACGAAGTGGCAGGGTTCTTCGGCGTACCAAGACGAGTAGTGACGGATCGGGGCACCGCATTTACGGCGAAGGCATTTGAGGAGTATTGCGAGAAGCATGGGATGCAGCCTATCAAAACCGCTGTACGCACTCCTCGGGCGAATGGACAAGTGGAGCGCTGCAACCGGACACTCCTGGCGGCTTTGAAGTGCGCACATTCGGCAGAAAGGGACTGGGCTAGCTGGTTACGAACGGTTCAGTGGGGACTGAATACTGCTAGGAATTCGACAGCAAGGGCAAGTCCTCACGAACTATTATTCATGTATACCCCTAGAGATATGCTGGGTAACAAACCCCTTTTAACTTTGGAAAGGGCCGACGCACCGAGTACGGAGCAGATGCGGCAGAGGCGAGAGGCTGCGATGAACCGCATACAACAAGTACAAAGGGACCAAACCTGCCTGAAGAATTCAGACTATGTTTGGAATAATCATCGTGGCGGGATTGAAGGTCTAAGGCAAAAAGGGTGGACCATCTTCACAGAGGTGATACTCAAATACATTGCAGAAAGTTTAGGTATCACATGTGAACTAATGGGACAAGGGGATAACCAAGTGCTTGTCGCCAAATTTTACAATTTGACCTTAACAGAAATCCAAACTAGATCAAATCAACTTTTAGAACAACTACAGGTTTTCCTCTCCTTAATAGGTCCCCCACTAAAACTCGAAGAAACATGGAGTTCATCAGGGTTCTTCACCTATGGTAAATTTGCAGTATTCAAGGGGTCTCCCTTGAGTATGAGCTTAAAGAAGATATGCAGAACAATGAGATTAACTAATGAGGGTTTACAAAATCTTGAGTCCACCTTGTCTTCAATCAGTGCAAATTCTGCAGCAGCTTGTTCCTCTGATTTGGACCCAATAATTCCATTTATAATTGGGAAGTTTGAAACCATGGCAGCCATACAACTTCACCTCTACAAGCCAATACGGTTTCCGCAGCAACAGATCCACTGGTGATATGATGGCATATCTCGCTGAAAAGTGGAATCACTCCCTTCACCAAGCAGGTGAAAGCAAAATTGTTGCACTGGATATTTCGAAAGCATTTGACAGGGTTTGGCATGAAGCCCTTTTGTCGAAAATGCGTGCTTTTGGGATCGATGAGTCTCTCTTCCAATGGATTAGAAGCTATCTTTCGAATCGTTCAATTCAAGTTGTTTTGGACGGATTCAAGTCTGATACTCACTTTGTAAATGCCGGTGTTCCCCAGGGCTCCGTTTTGTCTCCGACACTCTTTCTTATTTTTATAAATGATCTCTTGTCTGTTACTTCTAATCCAATTCACTCCTTCGCTGACGACAGTACCCTCAGCTTCTCATATTCGTTCACCAGTTTACGACCCTGCACTTCGGTTGTAGATAATGAGCGGCAGCGTATGTTAAGCTCATTAAATTCCGATATCGACAGCATCATCCAATGGGGTAAAAACAATAGAGTGGAATTTAATGCTTCCAAAACACAATGCTGTCTCTTGTCGTTAAAGCGTATAAATAACCCGCAGCCATTATCCATGAATGGCACTTGCATCTCAGAAACTGAAAAGCTTTCCATCCTGGGTATGAGTGTTGCTCACAATCTTAATTGGAGCGACCATATATTCAGTGTCGCCAAGAATGCTGCGAAATGCCTAGGATTCTTATACAGATGCAAGAAATATTTCCCACCCTTAGATCTGGCTACAATCTATAAGGCGTTCATTCGCCCCAAATTAGAGTTTAACGCTCATGTCTGGTCCGGTGCTTCCAAGACCTCACTGCACCTACTAGACAGAATACAAAAACGAGCCATAAAACTGATAGGTGACTCCAGCATTACCAAAACATTAGACTCGCTGGAACACCGCAGGAATGTTACCTGCCTCTCCCTGTTTTATCGTTACTACCACCAAAAATGCTCTGATGAAATAGCCAGTAGCATTCCGCCCCTTCAACATTTCTCCCGCAATACACGTCTCTCTAGGAATGCTCACCAATATACTCTGAAGCCCGCTTTCGGACGTACTGTCAAATATAGAGAATCTTTCGTTAACCGAACCACACTAATCTGGAACTCCCTGCCGGATTCGATTTTCCCCCCTCAATGCAACATGCAAGTATTTAAGATCAATGTCCATCGGCATCTCCTCTATTCCTCTTCCTCTCTACCTTCTGCCCGCACTGTGTCGCCGACATAATAAAGTTATTAGACCTTGAGTGCGCGCAAATTATTTAAAACAAAAAAAATAAAAAATGTATACAACCAGTAAATAAGAAGTAACATTTATTATTAAAGACGAAACAACCAAGGAAACATTCAAAAGGATAAAGAAGAGGGAGACTGCTCAAGAAAAAATGTTCAAAACGTTAAACGAAATTGGAAAGGAGAACGCCAAATACCATTCAAAAGTAGTTGAGCTTTTGGAGGACAAAAATAAAATTGAACAGGAGCGCAATGGTTTATTAAAGTTGGTTCTTGAAAAACTCACTAGTACCTAATAATTGATTTTAAATAAAAACACATTAATATCAAAAGTAAATTGGTTTTATTTAAATGCTTCGATTTCGCTGCAACTCTTGGACAGATAAGACTCCAATTAACACTTCTATATCATTCAAATTTAATATCTACATTTCATTAACGTTTCACAAATGTATCAAATGCAAACATATGCTTTTGACATTTAAAAGTGTGCAGCTTTTCAGGGTTCCGTACCCAAAGGTAAAACGGAACCCTATTACTAAGACTTCGCTGTCCGTCCGTCTGTCACCAGGCTGTATCTCATAAACCGTGATAGTTAGACAGTTGATGATGACACAGATGATGTATTTCTGTTGCCGCTACCACGACAAATACTAAAAACAGAACGAAATGAATATTTTCATCCAAAAATATCCCCTTGGTCACATACTGAACTAAGGGTAGTCGACAATATCCCATAACCAGTAGCAAACTTCCCAGTTTTGATCTCTTTTGTGTCTTTGATGAATTGATCCTAGCTGCAAACCTTTTTCCCATTATTGTTATTCACGTCGTTGCTGTCAAGTAAGATAATTGATTTGAATTCAATGGACACTTTGATGATCAACTATATCTCATCATGAAGATTTTTGATTATCAAAGTCATATGCCGATAACCTGCCTGCAACCAAGATCTGTCATCATACAAAAAATGTGATTTAATTTGATGACTGATGAGGTAACATATCTACATAGTCTCTTTCATATTTATACATATATGTATACAGATGGTACGGAACCCATCGTACGCGAGTCGGACTCGCACTTGGCCGGTTTTTTGGTTTTATGCGTTCCCGTACTTTTCGGTGATTTTGCCTCTCTAAGAAAATTTCATCTCCACTCCTTGAAAATTGAGAAAGTGTGAATTTTGGTGCACAAAGTACGGGAACACACCTATGATACATCCTACAAATCATCAATCTTGTGTCAATGAAAATTGATGAAAACCAAAATTACTTTGATTTTCATCAATGTATCAATTTCACTTGACAAAAACATTGAAGAGCATACAGACGTTCAATGTTACTTGAATGATGACTAATTCAAGTAATATTGTCAAGTAACATTGATCGTGAGAGCACCGTGGCGCAGTGGGTAGTGTGTTGGCCTCTGACGCCGATGACATCGAACGTGTTTTCAAGGTGTTTCTCCTCAGCGGGGTTCTGACAAAACCTCCTGTAGTAAAATTGTCGTGAAAAGCTTCACTGAATCCGCCGTTCGGAACCGGCAATAAACCCTAGGTCCCTTTCACCTATGGGAAAATGAAATCACACACAACATGGGTGATTGAGAGAAGCTCGGCTCAGGTCCTTCATGGACTGTAACGCCAACATACATATATACAACATTGATCGTGTGTAGGGCGCTTAAGGCTCCGCGGAAACATATAACCATTGTATAATAAAATAGTAAAAATAACAAAAAAAAAAACTAGAGAAAGACGCAAGTGACGATATCCTCTCAGGTCTCCCTGCTAGATGAAGTCGCACACTCAGCGAAAAATAATAAATCACGAATCTTAACCAAACTAAGGTCTATTTCAATATTTGGTTAATTAATCTCCTGTTAATTCCTTTGTAATTTGAAATGTTGCCCTGGTCCCTTGAGATTCAAACTATCGATAGTCGATGGTATCTGTTTTTGTTTGTCCAATAAGGTATTTGACTTTTCGCCACCCTACTTTATGTCGTCCGGGTACCAAGGAATACGGCAGAGAATTTGATTCTATAGTTGTACATTCACTAAATAAATATAAGATACCCAGCGGCGTTGCGATTTTATATTCGATTTGTAACCTGCAACTATAATGGCATAAACTAGTTGGTAGTGGTAAATAAAATCAATAGTTGTTGGAATCAAATAGTATTTGCAACCTCCCTGTACCCGTAAATGCAATTAATCAAGTAACAGCAGACGCTACTCACGTAGCTCTAAATCTGCCCTCAGCTACTTGTTTTAATACGCATGAGTTCAGAAACAAAACAAAATCCCTTAACACGACTTTCCTGTAATATGTTTGCTCTTGTTTTCCTTTTATACAACGTCGGGCTTGTTGTGCTCGATTTTTGCATTTTTGTAGAAAGCTACTCCAAAGTATCACGAAAAGAGTTCAACAAGCAATGGTATAAGTTCACTTACCATACAGTTGGAAAACATAAGAACTTAATGTGAAGTTGTTGTAAGATATCGGCAGACTGTTGATTGATGAATAGATGATGTACTGGGAACAAGTAATTCAACAGCTTTCGGAACGCATGTCGCATATGCGTGTTTCAGATACTACGCATTAGCATTTGACTTATCGGCAAGTAGGCTGTGGCGTTCCGTGACTTAACTTGCAAGTTTCCACTGTAAAGTACGAGAGAAGTGTTACGTTTTGAAAAGGACAATTAATATAGTTCGCCTACCATGAGAGAATGTTATGAACTCGATCGGTATGTGCATAGACGAGCATTTTTGCCATAGACAGAAACGGCAAACGGTAAACTTCACTCACTCCGATGAGCTTTGACTTCGTCGAGTAAATTGTGTTACAAGACACATTGGCATGAACAAAATCCACTTTATGCGGCTCATTTGCTAAGTAGTTGGATGGATGATACGATTGATATGAAACATTTCTTCAACTTTTCATACGTTGCAAATAAGCTGCAATCTGTAAACATATGTATTAAGAGAAAGGAATTCAAATTTGAAAATCCGTTTAACTCACTTTCGTGCAGGACATCGGAAAACAAAGAGCCTTTTGCGCGGTATTTACCACTTGGCTGATTCTTTTCTTTCGCCGTATATAGAACAACTCAGACGATTGATACAATTCCATTTCCTTTATGTTTATACTATCTTTTCTTCCAAATACGAAAGGAATTCAGATCACAACGAATAACTCCGCACTTGACCGGCTTTTTGGGTGGTTGGTTCGTGACAGATGGTGACAGACAGTTGCAGGCCAGCTGTCTATAATGATGGAACTGCCAGATAGAAATTAAATCAGTTGACATTTGCCGACCGGGTACGTTCACAAGGTATTACTTTATTTATTGTATTGTATTTATTACTAGGTGGGTCGCAGGACATCAAAGTTGGAGCGAAGCGATTTATTTTAAAACACAGTTTATTATTTGATCAGTGCGCGTGAGCAATCATAGTCAAAGCAAAGTAGTATCTTCTGATACGAATACGATGACAGTAATGCATTAAAAAACTTAGATGTTTAGCGGACTCCTAAAAGATGGTAACTGAGTTTCTTTATCGATTGTAAAAAGAATTGTGGTTCTATGTTAATCCGTCCATTGGGCCTACGCCAGCTGGTGGTAATCGAAAACAGACCATTGGCATCAACGACACGTTTCGGTTATTATTCCTCGATGGTATGGTACCGTCCTCTCGATGCATTCTATTGACATGTCTAATTTGGTCAAAATCCGTATAAGCGTCTAGGAGGAGTAGTCTGTCAACGAAATACATTTTCGGGGTATAAATTTAATTTATATCTTAATCTTGGGGGACTATAGCACTTTAACTTACTTTATTTAACTTTCAATCGGTAATTTGTAACGGCAGCAGTAGCGCGTTTATCGGAAAGATATGGAATATAATGGGTCCACGAATGACTGAAACAAGATTGCGCGTTTGAGTGTTCATTTTTGTATCGTACTGCGCATCTACGTCACGCGCGACTTAGTAATTCGACAGCTGGTTGAAGTTGCTGTTTGTTAGCATAGCTATTAGGAAATGAAAAATTGGAATTTACAGACTTTTTGTTAAATATCGGGTTTTCCAATAAGGACTTCACAACTTTTTTTTAAATAAAATGTTCATAATTTGCAGACGTTACTCGTTCGTGTATTTAACATGAAAAAAATAATGAGTTTTCTGAATAAATTGACAATGACAGTTCGATGATTAGTGAACGGGCGCATTTACAAATTGAATTCAAACTTGTCAACCCTATACAGGGTGCCCCACAAGCAGTGTGCCAAAAAGCTAGGGCGTGTAGGTCTGGTCAAGACAAGAAAAAAATCGTACGCGGCTGGACTTGTAGGCAAATTAATGTATGAAACATTAAACTTGTGAAAAATGGTACGGGTGTAACTTCTCGGTATGAAGCACTCTCCTTACTTTAGATTTGCGCACTCCAAGCATAATAGCTATCCTCCTTGTACTAAGGGAGGGACTACGTCGGACCAAATCCAAAATTCTTTCATCTAAAGTTGCTGATCCATCTGTAATTGATCTTTCGCTTCTGCGACGCTCTAGCACTGCGTGCTCTTGCAGACGTAGATGGATTCTTGAAAACATACTACGACTGGGACACCACCGATTGGGATATCTTTCAGCGTATAGCTGAATGGTCGAGATCGTGAAGCCGAAAGGCTCTACGCTGAAAGAGGTCCCAATCGGAGGTGTCCCAGTCGTAGTATGTTTTCAAGAATCCATCTACGTATGCAAGAGCACGCAGTGCTAGAGCGTCAAAGAAGCGAAAGATCAATTACAGATGGATCAGCAAAAGGAAAAGCATTCTCATAATAGTTCAATTGGAGTTTATTCACCATGATTTATGTGAACGCAAAAGATGTGGAATAATAGATTCATTTTTCTTTTAGTGTAATATTTTTTTGAATTTTCTTTTCCGTCTGTGTTGGTGGTCTATTATTTCCTTTTTTAATTTTCTTATCCCAAAACAAATCTTAGCCTAAAAAATAGTATTTCGACTCTTTCCTCGCATCCTCGCCCATCCTCCTGTATGGCATCGTAGACTGGTGGACTGCTCTGGACAAAGATAGCCCAGATTATATACATATAAGCGGAGCGATCAGATCAACCCCCACGGAGGCCCTAAATATCCTATTACATTTTCCACCGTTGGACCTCTTCAGCAAGCAAGTTGCTGCATACGCGGCCCAATGGATTAGGGACCTAAGAAATTGGACCACATTAAATAAAGGCCATACCAGCATTCTTAATCACTTCGAATTACTCCAATTCGAATTGGCTCCAAGATGGAGACGGGTGTAGATAGTGGAGACTTCTCCAAGGAACTTAACCTCAACCTATCTTTCAGACTCCCAAATTACTGCAGTCTGTATCAGGCAGAAATAACAGCGATAACGGAGGCCCTCGCATGGCTCAGGATCAATGTAATATCCGCCAAGGATATTATCATTTGCACGGATAACCAATCTGCGATAAAGTCCCTGGCTGCAGTAACCCACTCATCAAGACATCTCTAAGCTGTCGTCTATCTCTGAATGAGATGGCTGAACAGTTCAACATTAAAGTACTGTGGGTTCCCGGGCATAGGGATATTCCAGGAAACTGCGCGGCCGACGAACTCGCAAAATTAGGGTCAAGCTGCCTCAGTCTTCCTACCCTCGGGTATCTAAAAATACCTATTAGTACGGTAAAGCACATAAAACTTCGAACCATGGAGGCTACCAACCTCCAATGGAATGAAAGTAATATCGGCTTCATCACTAAACAAATCTCGCCTAAGCTAGACTTAGGACGATCCAGGGACCTAGTGGCAACCAAAAGGGCAAACTTAAGCACTTTAATGGGTTTCATCACAGGTCGCTGCGTCGTTGGAAAACACGCCGCCAGACTAGGGCTAGCCTTTTGCCGCGGCTGCATGGACGACGAGGAAGAGGAATCGACACATCACCTCGTCTGCTCATCCCCTTCTTCTGCGAATCGCAGGAGAAGCTACTGCGGCGCGCCCTTTTATGAAAATTTAAGTGAGCTAGACCTAAAAATAGCTCAACTCCATCGCTTCATCGGAAGCACTGGTTGGTTCTCAGGTAGCGGATCAATATGATCCATGTGGTATCACAATGGGCCGACTTCGGCCTACGTGTTGCTTATGCCATCCACTTTTACCTAACCTAGTGCATAATGCTTGGTTGGAGATCCCACTTTTTGCCCACCACTTTCTTGCAGTTATAGAGGGCAGTGGTTGCTTTCTTGACCCGATCAAGTATATTGGGTTTCCAGTTCAGTAAGTAGTTCATTGACTATCACGTTCCAGAGGAGAGGGGAGAATACTCCGACTTGTAGTGTACCTCTGCTGACCATTATAGTTGTGGCCGCACCAGCGAAGTTACCTTTGATGACTCTTTGCGTTAGCAGTTGTCGTACTAGTTCTATCACTGATCCCGTAACACCCAGACCAGACAGCGCTTTGGTGACGGCCCATGGTTCAACATTGTTAAAGGTGCCCTCAATATCGAGAAAGGCCACTAGGGTATATTCCTTGTGTTCCAGTCACCTTTCTATGATACTAACTACTGAGTGAAGTGCTGTTTCCTCAGATGTGCCTTTGTTACAGGCATGTTGGTTATCCGACAGCCTTCCTAAGCTATAGCTGTGTAATGTGCAGTAAAATGTGCAGAGCAACAATGAGACCTCAATGCACAAATGGAAGAGGAAAAAGTCTATGCCAGAGTCATCGGCAAGCTGCACGACAACGCATCAAGGAACGGACTAAGGCTGGTGGATTTCGCCTTGGGGCGGAACCTCTCTGTAGTAAGTATGCGGTTCCCACACCTCAACATTCATGAATGGACCTGCCGGTCCTGATCAATCAACCGTCAGCCAGATCTATCACATTGCGATCGACCCAGACACTCCCCCAGTTTTTCGAACCTTTCGAGGAGCCAACATCGACTTGTTGTGTCCAAGGTAAGAGCACGGATATAAAATAAATGACGAAGGTGAGAAGTAACACCAAGGTTTGATGTCGGAAAGCTCCAATCGCAACTGACCGCTAGGAACTTTGCCGAACAAAAACTCTCTGAATGTTCGACGCTGCCTGCACTAATGTTAGGAGAAGAATGGAAGCTTCTTTAAAAAGCTATAATAGAAGCTGTCGCTAGTAAGCTGACAACACCACCGCCCAAGAAAAACCCGTGGTTTGACGACGAGCTAAGCAAGATGCCTACAAGGCAATGCCGCATCGAAAGACGAGAGCTGTTCCTGAGCTCTACGAACATAAATTTCTTCATAGAGCTCACGTAGAGCTTTCTCAAAAGGAAAAAGAGGGAGCATAAGAAACGCGCGTTCGAGGAGATGGAGTTGTGGAGTGAAGTCCGGAAGTTTTACCAAAAGATAAAACAGCTTTCCAGTGGATACGAACTCCCGATTGAAGCCTGACGGGACTAGAGCGGACAACTTGTAGTAGAGCCGCAGTCGATACTGAGAAAGAATCATTTCTGCAGACTGATAAACGGCTGTCAGGCAGAATGTTCCACTCAACTTGGACTTTGACGAGGTCAAGATAGCAATATCAAGGCTAAAGTCCAGTAAGGCTGCTGGAGCGGACTGTCTGCGGAATTTTTTAAAGCACCGGGGATCATCTGGCAGGGCGCGTGCACCTCATTTGTAAGATATGGTATGGCATGGTATGTATGGCATGCCCGACGAGTGGAATATAAGTGCCGTTTGCCCGATCCACAAGGAAGGAGACCTCTTTGACTGTACCCATTTCCTTAACATCGCATACAAAATCCTCTCTGTTTTGTGTGAACGCCTGAAACTGTTCGTCAACACCCTGACAGGTCCTTATCAGCGTGGTTTCAGGCCAAGGAAGTCCACAATAGGCAAAATTTTTGTCGATTTCAAGGTCGCATATGATAGCGTACATAGAGACGAGCTATACAGGGCCATGCCTAGTTTTGGCATCCCTACCAAACTCGTCAGATTATGCAGGATGGCGATGGTAAATTCTCCTTCAAGTCCTTCAATGCGACAAAAGTTTTAGGTAGGGCGACGTGCTATCATGTAACCTTTTTAACATCATAATTGAGAAGATCGTGCGAAACTCACACGCCAGCACTAGGGGCACAATCTTCCAAAATTCTGCTCAACTGCTAACTTACGCTGATGATATTGAAGGGAATGATCGTATGCAGCGGGCCGTCAATGAAGCGTCTACTGGCATTGAAGCAAAGGCGGTTAAAACGGTTCTGGCGTTGAATGAGGACAAAACGTAGTATATCCTGTCATCAAGAAAGGACGCACAACTTCGACACCTCGGACAGAGCGTCACAATGAGCAGCAAGAAATCCGAGGTAGTCAAGGACTTCTTCTAATTCGGATCCGCAGTAACTAATACAAACAACATCAGTACCGAGATTGGTAAAATAACTCTTGCCAATCGCTATTTCTTAGGGTTCAAAAGGCATTTGAGTAACAGACCAATGCCTTGAAAAACCTTTATATTATAACCTGATTACCCCAGTCCTGCTGTATGGTGCAAAGGCATTGACGCTATTGAAAGCGGGTGCGGAAAGTCTTGGTCTTTTCGGGAGAAAAGTCCTGCGAGCGATCGTTGGTCCTGCTTGCGTTGATGGCATCTGGAGGAGAAGATTTAACTACTTAAAAAATTAAGCCTAGCTTCTCTCAACCAACCATGTTGTGTGATTTTACTGTCCCATAAGTGAAAGGGACCTACAGTTTATTGCCGATTCCGAACGAGAAGGTTCGAGAAGGTTTATTGACCATTATAATTAGAGCCCCGCTGCACCATGGTACACTCAGGCGGCCGGTGTACGGGGATTTAAATTGCCCTTGTCAGTCTATAGCAGGCCTTTCCGGGAAAACTCGAGCTTCTCAGGCAACCCGGCGCGTCCTCAGGTGGCGGATAGGGGAAGGCCACGTAACGTGGTAGGGGTCATTGCACCCCCGCGGACCAAGAGCAATTACATTCCCAAGTCAAGGTGGTTGGAATACGTGCCGAGGACTGAATGATGCAGGGAATACAAAAATGTGCATCGCTAACGTACGATCCCTATGTGATACCGGGCACCCTCACATAGTAACTAGCCTTACATCTACATGGGAGCTCTGTAGATGGTTGACCATCAATTCTCGCCATACTCGTGGGACCAACACATGAACAACAAACACAAAAAAACAAAAACAAAACACCAACAGAGTCGGAGGAAGAATATCTCCTCCGCTCACCAGTACACGAAATGGAGACAGAAGTCATAGAACCATCTCCAAACTCTGCAACCACATTCCCGTCCAAAAAGACGGACAACCAAAACGCTCAGGTACCTAAAGGTCCAAGCGCCGAGGTTGCAGTGGTTAACGACGCCAAAAAACCTCGGCAGAAACAAGAGCATTTCACCGGGGCCCAAAGGCGACGAATCGCCGCTCTAATCCGGGACGGGATGGAGCCCGAAGAGGCGAGACAAAAAGAAAGAGCAAGATATGCTCTCGTGCTTGCGGAAGGGGAAGCTCACAAAAATACCGATGCATCAAATCCCAAACGCAGCCGATCTAACGACAACTCCATTGTGGAGAATATCCGCAAGAAGAGTCGACCACACACAGAAGCACCTAGCAGCTTATGTGCTGGTAATAAAAATGATCGTCTTGGGTGCGCTTGCGAAAATAAAACAAAACCCAATAAGAAAAACAGTGGAGGTGCACGAGAGCGCACGGATGCACCCGAGCCATCCTACCGGGATGCCATTGCTCGGTGCAAAGTCGCCATCATGCACTCGCAACACCCGCAAGAGACCCTAACGGACGAACAGATGAAATTAGTGAGGAAGAGCCTGTTAGTGGAAATGGACAAGGCAGACAAAAATTGTCCTGCACTCCGATTCGAGGCCACCTCAGCCAGAAATGGATGGCTTTCCATCACCTGTCACGACATAGAAACAAAAAATTGGCTCATGTCGTCGATAGAAAAGATCAAGCCATGGAAAAACGCTGATTTGTGTGCAACTGAGGGTAATGACATACCCAAGTTATACACCTGCGTAACATTCGTCCCCGAAGCCGATGACCTTACCAAGGACACCTTCCTTATGCGCATAATGAGGCAAAATGCGAACATTAGCACTAAAGGATGGAGAGTCCTCAGGGTTGCTAAAAAAAGGCGGTGGGGATCAGGTAACCTTTGCCATCGACGAGGCTTCTAAAGACGCCATTGTGAAGCAAAGGTTTAAACTGTTCCTCAACTTCTCCCAGATCCTAATTAGGATCAAGGGAGTTCCCAAGCAGGAAAAGGTAACTGCGGACAACAAAACTAAGGACAGGGCACAAGCCCATCCGAAGTGCAATGCCCAAGGTATACCGGCCATGCCTGAGAAAGGGAGTGAGGAACTCGGCGCGCATAAGCCAAACCAGAGTGCAACAACCACTGCATCTGGCGTTAGTGCACCAACCATAGAGACAACGAAAGTACCCCAAACGTCAGGGCTACCTGAAGAAACAACTCGGGCAGCCAAGACTTCAGGGGTCAGCCCTATGGTTGGCACAATTACTAACACTGGCAGCCCTGCCAGTACCTCACTGAATCCATCATGTCGGGATTAAGGTGCATCCAAGTAAATCTACAGCATGCAAAGGCCGCGTCCGCGGTACTGAGCTATAGATTTAACAAGGAGCACCTCGATAAAGCCTTTATCCAGGAACCGTATACCATTAAAGATCAGATCAAAGGACTATCAGGTGAGCTGCTCTACGACTCCACAAATGAAGGACGACCTAGAGCCTGCTTAATGTTCAATAACAATATTAAAGCCATTCCTATTCCAGAATTCACGAATAAGGACCTGGCAGCTGCCATCATCCAGCTATCCACTGCGGAAGGTAGGTCAGAAGCTGTAATCTGCTCAGCCTACCTTGCGGGCGACTCCACGGATCTCGGCTTCACACCACTGCAGGATCTTCTCGACCACTTTGGAAGAAGAGGCTCACACATCATCCTATGCTGTGACGCAAACGCACACCACACAGCATGGGGAAGCTCGGACATCAACAAAAGAGGTGAGTACCTATTTGAATTCATATTTAGGAACAACCTCAATATCATAAACTGTGGAAATAATCCCACCTTTATGAATAGAATTAGAGAAGAGGTATTAGACTTCACCCTAACTACCCCGTTCATAGGTAACTCTATTCTAAACTGGCATGTCTCAACAGAAACATCGATGTCAGACCATCGACAGATCTGTTTTGACATAAAAGCGGGAGATAGAATTACTAGAACATATAGACAACCGAGAGCGACAGACTGGGACACTTATAGCCTAGAAATCGCACAAACGATCGGAAACTGTCCAAACAGCATCAGAGACATAGACAGCCTCGAACTCTGCTGCGACAGCCTCAATGCTACCATCTTATCTGCTTTTCACAACGCTTGCCCAGAGAAAGTTAAGCCAGGCAACCGTACCACTCCGTGGTGGATTAGCAATCTGGCCAAGCTAAGAGCACTGACCAGAAAACTGTTCAACAGAGCTAAACGGACTGGTGACTGGACGCAGTATCGTTCCTCACTCACCGACTTCAACCAAGAGATTAGAAGAGCCAAAAGATACTCATGGAAAAAGTTCTGCAGCAGTCTTTCAGTCATTCAGAGCAGCGCTCGCATCCACAGAGTTCTTGCTAAAGAGCACACTAACCAAATTGGTTTGTTGAATGGTACGGAAGTACTCAAAATTCTGACCAGTACGCACTTCCCGGACTCCAACATCATTCCCTCCGATCTCTCTAACATACCTCCGCAGATCAGGGCAGCTAGACCAAACAGGGAGGATTGGAAGAGAGCACGAACGATATTTCACGAGGGAAGCATAAAATGGGCCATCAATTCTTTTGACCCATACAAATCCCCGGGGGAGGATGGCATCTTCCCAGCCCTTCTTCAGAAGGGGAGTGCGCAAATCAGCCCCATGCTCATTAACATCTTTAGAACCAGCTATGCATGGGGACACATACCAACAAGCTGGACAGAGGTAAAGGTAAAATTCATTCCCAAAGTAGGCCGTAGACCCACAGACCTGCCTAAGTCCTACAGACCGATAAGCCTTACCTCTTTCTTCCTAAAAACAATGGAAAAAATCCTGGATAGGCATATCAGGGACGGTGCACTGAGAAGATCACCACTTCACAAAAACCAATATGCCTACCAGCCTGGGAAATCGACCACGCATGCTCTCCAGAAACTAACGGCCCGGATTAAAAAATCTCTGAGCGACAAAGAAATTGCGATAGGTTGCTTTCTCGATATTGAGGGTGCTTTCGATAACACCGAATACACCCAAATAAAACGTTGCATCCTCAGCACAGGGGTGGACAACACCACATGCAATTGGATCCAACATATGCTTAGCAACAGAAAAATAAACACCTCGCTAGGCAATGACAAAATCAGCGTAAACGCCGCGAAAGGATGCCCTCAAGGCGGGGTTCTCTCACCACTCCTGTGGTCCATCGTGGTTAACGAACTGATAAGCATACTCAGCAACAATGGCTTCTATGTCCAAGGCTACGCTGACGACATAGTGATCCTGACCAGAGGCAAATTCGAAGGCACAGTGTCGGAACTCCTCCAACGGGCACTAAACCTTGTTGCAAACTGGTGCCTAAAGGTTGCACTAAATCTAAATCCAAGAAAAAGCACCATAGTCGCCTTCACCAAAAGAAGGAACAGGCACAAACTTACTAAACCTACCCTATTTGGTGAAGCGATAGAGTTTTCAAAAGAAGTCAAATATCTAGGGATAACTCTAGACGAAAAGCTCACTTGGAACTCTCACATTACAAAGACCATTGAGAAAGCCAGGATCTCCTTATGGACCAGCAAAAGTCTCACTGAAAAAAACTGGGGCACAAACCCCAAAATGTCCCGCTGGCTATATACAGCAATCAGTAGACCAATCCTTACATATGCTGCGCCCGTCTGGTGGCACAAAACAAAACAAGTATCAGTGCAAGCCAAGCTCAACAAATTGCAAAGACTAGCTTGCATCTGTATCACTGGGGCCATGAGAACAACCCCCACAGCAGCACTAGAAGTCATCACAGACCAGCAACCTCTTCATCTCCAACTGAAGAAAGAAGCAATGGATGATCGTGGAGGATGACTCTAACCGTAGGCTCTTTCACCCTGATATCCTTACAGAAATAAATAGGCATGAAATCCTAAAGATATCTCTTATAGACAACTGTCTCCCCAGATACAACTTCAGCCAAAACTACAAGGTCATATTCCCTAACCGTCAAAACTGGGAACATTCAACCGTGGATCCTACGTGTGGTACACAGATGGCTCCAAAACGGACGAAGGCGTTGGGGCTGGAGTATACGGAGCAAATACAGGCACATGCATTTATGTCAGCATGGACAGATATAACTCCGTTTTTCAAGCAGAGATATTTGCTATAGAACTCTGCCTCAGAGAAAATATAAACAGAAATATATTTAACAAAAACATTTACATTCTCTCTGACAGCAAGGCTGCACTTCAAGCCCTAAAGAGCTTTGAAATAACCTCCAAGCTGGTATGGGACTGCCTACAGCTACTTCACCAGCTGGCCAGTACAAACAGAGTTCATCTCACTTGGATACCTGGACACAGCGGCCATACAGGCAACGAAAAGGCGGACCTACTAGCAAGGAAAGGCTCTGCATCACCATTTATGATGCCACGGCCTTTCTGCGGCATACCCACTAGCACCACCAAATGCTGCATAAACAATTGGTTAAGGAACACGACGGATCACTACTGGTCACAAACGAAAGGTAGCAGACAAGCCAAGCTGTTCCTCCCAACTACATCCCTCAAAAGAACGAAACAACTTCTCATGCTTTCGAGGAGTCAGATTTGTTTAATCACAGGTTTCCTTACTGGACACTGCCCAGTTAATAAACACCTCGAAAAATGGGCATCATACAAGATGACACTTGCCGTATGTGTAATGAAGACGAAGAAACAGCAGAGCACATACTATGCCACTGTAACTGCCTGGTCAGTACACGTCTTCGTCACCTAGGCAAGTATTATCTTGAAGCAGAAGAAATTGCTGCCAGCTCACTCAAAAGCATACTAAGTTTTATCACGGACTCAGGTTTTCTGAGTGAACTGTAAGTGGGGGACATCACAATAGGCCCAATCGTGGCCGCAGTGATCAGGCGACTCTGTCCCACCCCCTAAGCCCTATCTATCTATCTATAGCAGGCCTTTTGTACGTTTAAGCCAAGCCCTTATTTGTCATTTTATTTGACAGATGATACTGTCGGCCTACCATTTTTTAGTGCAGTTGATAGTGCCAGGCCTTATAGTTTGCTTAGCTGAGACAAGAGGTTGGATGTCGTTTGGGTTTAGAAGGTTAACAGAGCGTCGGTCCGGAGTTGCGGCAGGTGAAATAGGATACTTTCAGCTGCAGTCGGGCTAAATTGTCTCGTCTTGAAACTGGTTCCATATTTCACTAGAAACAAACTTACTTAAATCTGTCCAGTTAACTATGATACTTACAGAGGAATTGCTTTGGTGCAGACATATAAAGCCAGTGCATCATTTTAGGTTGGAGTCCCTATTAATTCCGTTGATAAGTACCATCGAAAAAGTACATGACACCGTGTCGGATGACAGATGCGTAAAGATGAGTGAGGTACCTGAAACTGTGGGCTATCCTAAGAAAGGATACGAAATATCTTGCACAAAGAACTAGGGATACAAAAGCTCTGCGTAAAATGGGTGCCACATTTGTCGAGTGCCGATTGAAAACACATATGCAAACGATGACTAGGGAAGATTACGGGATTTGAGACACGATTTTCTTGGCCATTTGCTCCATGTATTTTTTACTGATTTGGAACCTTCAGATTTCCATTTGTACTCAAACTTGAAGAAATTCGTTTTTAAGAAGCGTTTCGTATCCAATGAAGAATTTGAGAGGGAGAATATTATCACAATCTGTCAGACTCTCACTTCTAGGAAGGGAAACTGATGTTAGAGTAAAGCTGGATCAAGTGTATGTTGAAGTTAAGGAAGATTATGTACATATGTATCTTGAGCTGTCAAAAGAAATGGCATGTATAAGGAATCGTATACATGAAGGAAGAAAATTGCTAGGAAGGATACGCCAGGCGGTGGAATAATTATGGATCTAAAAGGTCAAGCTTATGGCAGCGATACTTATAGGGAACAGAAACTTGATAGAGGCCTGGCCGTAAAAGATTTTCTACGATTTATAAATATTGAGGAGCTTGACGATTCTCACCATAAGCAAGCTAACGACTGATAAAGACTACGTAGAGGAATAAAGTTATATATTCTCAACGGTCACACATGATAGAAGAGTTTCGTTTGTGTACTTACCACTGAAATGTTTTGGTCTCTGCTTTTTCTTTACTTGCGCAAAATAAAACTTATTCGTGCGGGATGCTGGCGTGCTTCATTTATTTAATGAAAATATTTATCTTTACATACGAGTATTTTGTTAATTAAATTTGTTTAAGTTTGATATAAAACACGAACATTTTTAAATTTAAAAACAAAGTTTGATAATATTACAAAGTACAAACGAAAACACCTTCACGTTACAAAATCTAAGGATATTAATTAATTTCTTGTACATGAATTTATTTCTTATACACAAATATTTTATTTATATTTATTGTAATGCTTTCTTTTCTATAATATAAAAAATAAATATTTTATTGCATTGTAATACGCAAAGTTGATTTACATACAAAATATTTATGTTTTAAAGTTATTATATGAATATCAATAAAGATTTAAATCAATAAAGTGAACTTATGGATACGATGACTTGTTGAAGCGAAAATTAAAATTAATTATTTATAAAAATGTAAATAGATATGTAGGTAAATAATATTGGAGCAATAGTGAAAAATCAAAAAAGAAAAGAAAACCAACGAATATGATTTAGCATTGATTTTTTTTTTAATTAATTTTTTCTATGGTTTTGTTCCAATTTTCTAAGTGTTATCTCCAGTTGTTGGGAAGTGAATCGCTAGTGCAATATATGGTAATTGAAAAAGGCAGTAGTCAACTACAGACTGTTGATATCGCCATACACGAGGTTTAATTTTAGACTTTAAGACTGACGGGAAATAAAATTAAACAAAAAAGTGTAAAATGATAGAGTAACTTAGAGACCCGCTCACATTAAGCAACGGCTGCGCTTATTGATATTCTCTAGTTCATTCTAAGCATACACTTATGAGTAAAAAAAAATTAACGAACTTTACTAGCCCCATCCATCCAACACGATTTTTTGAGTTAATAATGCAGAATTATTCTGTTTTATCATGTTTCATATTGTGTAATAGTTTCATTTTTTTTTTTTTTTTTTTAGAAACTCGTGCAGGTTCAAGAGTTTTTGATATTCTCTTATAATGTGTCATATACACACAACCTGAACGGAGTGCAGTGGGTTTGGGTCGTTGATGTTCGTTAACTCTCAGGGGTGGTTGTCCTAGATAGGACGAGAGCCGACCGAATTCCGCGTTTTGGTTGTAGTCCGTACTAATTCGTTCAAGCACTTTTTTTAGTATTGCATACGCACAGGATGAATTCCAGTTTATACTGTGAGTGTTATGCCTGCAGCAGTACATCTGGTAACTTTCCATTCACAACTGCGTTGCATACTTTTGTCCGTATAGGAATTACTTTTTTCTTGGCTATGAAGCGAATTGAACTATAGACCTTCCGCTCGGCGGTCGATGATGTTAACCACTGCACCACGGCCACCCCCATCATGTTAATATCTTGTATACTTTCCGCGTTATAAGAGGATACATATGTCGTTATTTCGTTTTATACGTACCAACTTTTTTTACTCATAAGAGCGACCTAACTCAGTTGTGCTACAGTGGTCATCGTGTGTTAATTGCATTGGCTCTCTCAAAAAACGACATATTTTGTGTTGTGACATTATCCCTTATAAGGTTAATGATTATATTAATATAGATAAGAATTGTTGAAATATTTGACTTTAATTAAATTTCATGAAAAAATAACTGAGGAGGATCTTTTCAAAACTTGACTATCCCACTTTTGATGAATTCGATTTTTTATTTTTTTTTTCTGTTTGGTAACATTCAAATGTACACTCCGCGAAAATAAAATTGGGCCAACACTTGATAATTAGACCAGAAAAAAAATATTAAAAGGCATGATTACGTCAAAAGTAGATTATTCCATATTACCCATTTCAAATACACATTTTTGGATCAAAATATGATTAATCCAGAAGTTATTCAACTGTTTTAGTCTAAATTTTTTGTTTTATTTATTTAGAGAAGATGAACCTCGGGTTATTTCAATTCAAAAGGGAGATTTCTGATTCCCAATTAGTTTCAGCAAGACAAGATTAACCCACAGTTTGAATCAAAACATGATTATTCCTCTAGAGCACATAACAAAACTTGATTATTCCAATCAGCCGCGTCAAAACTTGATTATTCCATTTCCTGTACAAAGCAATGACTATTGCTGTCGTCTACAATAATGCATCAAAATTTCGGGTTAAAAACATAGCTGCATACCTACAAAACTATTTTCTCAGATTGTGGCAAAACACAAAAAGTGGAATAGTCAAGTCTTGAAAAGAACCTCCTCAACTATCATCAACTGAAGTATTTCTTCTTGTGACATTCATTTTTATAAAATACTGACCGTTGACCATATAAGTCGGCCATTTATATTGTAAGACAATGTGTCATTATTGAAACCAATTTTGTCGATGGAAAATCTGAACTACTGAAAATGAGACGAACTTAACGATAAAAGACCTAACTGCACTTACTTAACAGAATAAAAAATCGTGCGATAAAACCCATAGGAGATTCCAGCATCACAAACTCATTACACTCGCTGGGTGACCGTAGGAACGTCTCCTGTCTTTCATTGTTTTATCGTTATTTCTACCATAAATGCTCTGATGAAATAGCCAGTTGCTTTCCGCCCCTTCAAAACTTCTCTCGCGATACACGTCTCACCCGGAATGCGCATGAATTCACTCTGAAGCCCGTTTTCGGTCGTACTGTCAAATATAGAGATTCTTTCTTCAACTGAACCACACGAATGTCTTCCCCCCTCAATTCTATATGCAGACATTTAAGACCAATGTCAATAGGCACCTCCCCTCCCCCTCCCTGTTACCTACTGATCGCACAACGTTTAATGTTATAAGGCCGTAGCCTTTGAGTGCGCGTGTGTCCATAAAAAAAAAAAACTAAATATGCCGCAGTATATGTATAACATACACATGAAATATTGTTAAATGGATTGTTTCCAAGGAAAATAAAGCTCGTTCCATGGTAGAATACCGTTGTTTCTGTCTATTATTTGGTTGTTCACATTTCGTCTCCTTCCTGCTGCTGTGGCCAAGATTGAATGGACGCTGCTTCTCGTCTAGTGAGGTCGCAGCGTGACTAAGCGAGACAGCGGTAGGAAAACTACAAATATGTGTGTGTGCAGGGGAAGATGATTTCTGGTTTTGGAAAGGAATTGTGAAATTCCGTGACGGCAGTTTCTTTTTGTTCATTTTAGTTACGAGTTTCAAAGATTGAAGACGGTGTACATACATATGTACATATAGTGGCGTGCAAAAATGAGTACATGTTTGTACCTAGTGCACTTATTATTGCATAAAAATGTAAATAATAAAGCAAATTCAAAAATAAAGGTAGAACCTGAATTCGTGTTTTATTCTAAACAAAATGGTATATTAATCAAAATAGAAAAGCAACAAATTGTAGGAAAAAAACGAATAAAACAAAAACAACTCGGATGTACTCAATTTTGCACTCAAGCGTTGTTCAATGTATTATCCACAAAAGTATACAATTTTACCGTTAGAATTGCATTTATTTGGTTTGTTTACTTGTGCATTATGTATTTTAGTTTGAGAAGTGTTGCATTGCGTGGGGTAAGAACTTTTTCCAGTACATTTTAATTAATAAATTAAAGAATTACAATAATTTCACAGCTTTTTAAGATAAAGAAGAAACTCTCAAGAGATGTTGAAGATAATATTGTAGCTATGACAATGAGTGGCTCCTCGAAGCGAATGATAGCTAGGCGGCTTAATGTAAGCCAATCAGTGGTCATTAAAGTGCACAAAAGGCGAGGAACAACACCTAAGCCACAAGTCAGAGGCCGTAAAAAAAAATCAGCGGAAGCGTACACACGATTAATGATGATACAGATGAGAAAGGACAAATTTTTAACACCAAAAGAAGCTTCTATAGCAATAAATAAACCCGTTAGTCAATGGACTTCAAGTAGAGCTTTCCACGACATTGGCTACATCTCAGCGGTCAGGAAACAAAAACCTGTATTATCGGCAAAAAATATTAAAGCACGGTTGCAGTTCGCCAGAAAACATAGAAATTGGACAGTAGATGACTTGAAGTGTGTAGTGTGGTCAGACGAATCAAAATTCAAACGGTTTCAGTCCGACGGTAAGCAATATTGCTGGCGCCGCCCTGGGGTGACCATCCAAGGGCATCACGTTCAAGAAACAGTGAAGCACGGTGGATGGGGTGTCATTGTGTGGGGTTGTTTCATATGGTGGCACGTTGGACCACTGCCAAAAATCGATGGAATAATGAGAACAGAAGATTCTTTGCGCATCTTGCAAACTCATCTTCCCGACTTTGTAGATAGGAGCACCTATCCTGAAAATGAAGTCATATTTCAACATGATGGCGACCCAAAACACACGTCCAAAATAATGAAGGAATGGCTTACCAAACAATATTTCCAACTGATGCAGTGGCCAGCTCAAAGTCCCGACCTCAATCCGATTGAGAATTTGTAGTCAATTGTGAAAAGACGTTTGGGACAATATCGATCAACCCCCATTAATCTGGAAGAGCTTTGGCAGCGAGTACAGCGGGAATGGCAAGATATTCCAATTTAAATTATAGAAAAATTGGTGGAAAGTATGCCAAAACGCGTCCAAGATGTTATAAGTAATAACGAGCTATGGACGAAGTACTGAAAACAAGCTCTATACCTAAAGTTACTTCAAAGTGCGAAATTGAGTACTTCCGAGTTGTTTTCGTTTTATTTGTTTTTTTCTTAGAATTTGTTGCTTTTCATTTTTTATTTATATACCATTTTGTTTAGAATTGAACATGAATTCAGGATCTACCTTTGTTTTTGAATTTGCTTTATTATTAACATTCTTATGCAATAATAAGTGCACTAGGTACAAACATGTACTCATTTTTGCACGCCACTGTATATGAATAATTGGAAGCGAGAAAGAAGTCTGCTATTTTGTAGCTAATTTAGCGACTTATTAAGTAGAGAAGAAAAGAAGATTCAAAGTAAACACTCTGCAATCCGATAAGTCATAATTTATACTTCACAATCTTGTCGTACTATTCTTCTCAATTCTCTTTTCGCCTCGTCTCGAGCATTTACACAGCAAGTGCTTTTTCGGTACGATTCTTCATACAAACGCAGAAAACTAAGAAGTCAAAAAGGAATAACAAGAATCGGAGTCATTTGTGGACCAGCCGATTCGGACTATCCACCAAACTTTCGCAAGTGTACATCATGACTAAGACTTTAGCTAACGGTCTAACGGGCTATGCGTACGCGTAAGTCTATTGTCGTGTCTATTTCTTTTTTCTTCGTGTGTTTTCATTCGGAAAACAAAATTCAGAAAAGATCGTAGTCGTTGCGTTGTAGTTTTCGCATGTGCATAAGATTGGAAGCAGAGCCGAGCGGGAAAGGAAAAATATACATTCAATTCAATATTCAATATTTGAAAGTCAAAATATTTTATCTACAGTGTTATTTGTGTGTTATTAAAATGTTCCGAAAATATCGCAAGGCATGGGTAAGTTTCAGAACCCGTTATTTTTGAAAAAAAGGGATAATTTCATCAGTTTCTGGTGAAGATAATAGCTCTGCAAGTTATCTAAATGTCCTATGAAAGCACGCCACCGTGACTTGATATGCTAAAAAGCATTTGGAAGCTTGCAAATATTTAAACCAAGCTAGCACCTTAAAAAAAAAAAAAAAAAAAAAAAAAAAAAAAAAAAAAAAACCCATTTCATGCCTGTTACAATCTCAGAGAAAAGAAAAAATTCGGGGTTGCAATTAGCGGCCTTTGTATGCAAGAATTGCTCAATTAAAACAACAGATCACCTGGTTGTCTCTTAAAAAACATTGACACTTCCTCTGAGAGCGTCGTGGCGCAGAGGTTAGTGTGTTGGACTCTGGCGCACGATGAGCGAGTTCGGATCCCTAAAACACCAACGCCATCGAATGTTTATTTCGAGGCCACCCTCCTCGGCGGGGTACTGGCAAAACTTCCCGTAGTATACTTGCCAAGGAAAAGCAAGCCGTTCGGAATCGACATTAAACTGTAGGTCCCTTTCACCTCTGTAAAAAAAAAATAAATCACACACAACTTGAGTGATTGACGGAAGCTTGGCTCTGGCCTTTCATGTGCTATAACGCCACCAAAGCAAGCAACTTCCTCTGAACTGTTAAGACAAATTAAAATTCACAGGAAAAAATGCACTGCTCTAATTAATCCTTGCTTTCCGGATAAATTGATAGTCGATGAGATCACATCGATTGATACAAAAAAAAAAAAAAAAAATAATCTGCATTATGACCAAGTATTTCAGCAAAGAAAAAAAGACAATTGTATCGATTTTATATAAAGTAATCGAAATATAAGTCTCTGATGCTAAAAGCATTGCTAAGGCTTTCCAGAAACAGCTTTTTACTGATGGATTGAAGCTCAACAAGATTATTGAGATTGGTGTTGATGGAGCCAACGCAATGGTTGGCACTCACAATTCATTTTCGTCAATTTTGAAACAATCTATTCGAGAGCTTGTAACAATTAGATGCATGTGCCATTCACTTCCTTTAGCAGCAGATCATGCCTGCAAAATCTTACCACGTTATCTTGAGTTTTTAGTCAAGGGTGTCACAATTGGTTTGCAAACAGCACAAAAGGTTGACAAACTTATAACTGGAAATGAACCATTGAAAATACGCAGTAGCTTTCACGATATCGAGCCATGGTTAAAGTTGTTGACCAGTGGGATGAACTAAAGTTCCATTTTGCTTTAGCAGGCAACAATGAGAGATGCTATACCGCCAGTCATCTTCATCAGCTATTTATGCGTTGAAATCAATAAGCTGTATTTGTTATTTTTAGTAAACATCCTAAGATCAGTAACAAATGCCAACAAGATATTTCAATCTGCAAATGCAGAACTTTTAAAGATGTGCTTTCAGATTTAATTAATCTACTACTTATGATTATGAGTACGTTTATTATAACAGCTAGACTACCGACTGTTTAAAAAAAAAAAAAAAGATTTGCATGCGTTTTCTTTTCGGAACTCGGTCATGGGAATTGGTTGTATAAACTTTGGCCATTACTTTTTGGAAGCCAGCAAAGATGGACCGAAGTTGAAGTTAGAGGTATGCAAAGGAAGATGCAAAAACTTCCTGGTAGATTTGTGCGAGCAGTTGCAGTGACGTATACCAGACAATATTAATATTTTAGAAAATACAAGCGTATTTTCACCATAGTTAGCAACTGGTCAAATAAGGCCAGACATAACAACACCAATTGTAGCTAATTTCCAAATTGTAGCAAGAAACGTGGATGCAGTGTTAAGTGAATGAAGTATACTTCACCGTTTTGATTGGCATGAATCGGAAACTCCAGAAACATTCTGGACAGAGATATCTTGTCTAAATAATTCCTCAGGAGAAAAAACTTTTAAAAACTTATCCACTTTCGTCCTCGCACTTTTAAACCTTCCATTTTCTAATGCTTTCGTAGAGAGGACATTTTCTGTAGTAAATACGGTTAAAAACAAATTGAGAAATCGATTGAGTATTGAAACAGCCGACGCGGTATTAAGAGTTCAATATAGTTTGGGAACTCGAGGTTGTGTTAACTTCAAACCTTCAATGGCAATGCTTGCAAACTTTCATTCATAGCATATTGTTCGAATCGCCCACGGCATCTTGCCGACAGTGCGAAACAGCAAACCTAATGGGAACTCACGAGCGTACATCACACCACCAATACACAGCAACATTTAGACTTGAGCAGCGGTCACCGGTATAACGAGATGCTTACGTGCAAGCAAACAACAACGTGCAGGGCAGCGCAGAGCGATCGGTTCATATTCATACTTATTCTACTTATATGTTAATACAGTTGTGATGTATTTATTTGGCAGCACATACCCTTGCCAAGATGGATTCAACGTTTGACATTTGAATTAACGCACTTCTCTTCCAGACGTCAACGGGAAAACTTCTCTCAACTTGTTCTTTTATAAATCAATTTTAATATACTGTTGCGGAGATGCAAGCGGACCGTTAAGTTCGAAAACTCTCTGGAAGCGGGGATGGGAATGATGTCAACTTCCAATGGAATTGTCAGAGCGTTCTAGAGATTTCCGATGGGGAACTTCCAACGGCGAACGTTCGAGATGGTGGACCGAGAGCTATATAAGCGCGAACACTCGCCCTCGACATTCATTCAGTTTGTGGTATAAAACAGCGTGTGACAAGTCGGTGTGATCAACCAAGGTGAAAAGAAAAGCTTTCAATAAAGGTTTGTGTATTGTGTAATAAAGTTTAAAGTGGATGGTATTGGATAATAAAGAAAAGTGATGAAGCTACGCAGATAATTGATCTGTGGTGAAAGAAGTAAAAGTGTGTGTGTGTTTTAATTCCGATAAAAAGGACAATTGTAGTTTATCGCAATCCAGTGGTGCGAACCCTATTTGGTGTGGGATTGAAATAATTCGTAACATTTGGTGTCAGAAGTGGGATTGCGAGTAAACGAGTGGAACGTTTATTTAAATTGTGAATTGCACAAAGTGAATTGTTAAGAGATAGAAAAAATGGTGAAATTGGAAAAGTTGAAAATCGAACAACTGAAAAGAGAGCTGGATGCTCGGCAATTATCCACGGTGGGAAGTAAAGCCAGCCTGGTGGAGAGATTGCGATCAGCGTTGCAGGAAGAAGGTGTCGACTGGGAGAGTTACGAATTCGTAGTGGAGAAGCCGTCGACATCTACTGAGCCAGGGTTCGATATGCAGCAAATTCTCGCGGCTATGAACGCTATGAGTGCTTCCATGAGCCAGAGACTAGAAGCAACCATACATCAAAAGTTGGAGGAAAATTCCACTTCTCTGAGTCAGAAATTGGAGGAAAATTCCACTTCTCTGAGTCAGAAATTGGAGGAAAATTCCACTTCCATAAGCCAGAAACTGGAGGCGACCGTACATCAAAAGTTGGAGGAAAATTCTGCTGCCGTAAGTAGAAAGTTGGAGGAAAATTCCACTTACCTGAATCAGAAGCTGGAAGAGATGCTAGAGAACTCTGGAGAAAGCTTAAGAAACATCCAGCAGGCCGTCGACGATCGATTCCAGAACGTCGAGGAGAGAATCGAGACACTCGAATCGAGGTTCGACAAGAAGGTTCTAGATCTCGAAAATAATCAAGAAAAGATAATCGAGACTATGGAATCGAGGTTCGACAGGAAGGTTCTGGAACTCGAGAAAACTGTCCAGAACGTTCTGCATCAAGGAATCGTTGTACCAACTGCAGCATCGAAATTCACAGCTCCCAACTTCGACGGCACGAGCGCTTTCAACATCTTTAAGCTCCAGTTCGAGACAACAGCGGAACGGAATCAATGGGGAGAAGAAGATCGTGTGGCCGCTCTAGTAATTTCGCATAAAGGCGAAGCAGCTGGTGTTTTACAGACCATCCCGGAGGCCCAGAGAAGGAACTACACAGCCATATGGGATGCTCTCCATCGAAGATACGGCAGTGAGCACATGCAGGAGATGCACAAGCTGGAACTTAAAGGGCGGAAGCAGCGTGAAAACGAGACCATCCAACAGTATGCTGCCGACATCGAGAGGCTATCCCATCTTGCCTATGCGGATGTTCCCGTTGATGTGGTGGAGAAACTTAAAACGGATTCTTTCATCCAAGGGCTAAGGGACCCCGATACGCAACGAAGTTTGATTCTCCTGCCGAAGACATCTTTCAAGGAGACAGTTGCCAGCGCTCTCGCATGTGAAACGTCGCTCTTGATATGCCGACCTTCCATCAAATTACGGCGCATATCTCAAGACAAGGATAGTTCGAGAACAACAACGGCTAGTAGGAGTGGTTCATTCCCGGGTAGATGCTACATCTGCGACCAGCAGGGGCACATTGCGAGGAACTGCCGCCTGCGAAGAAAGCGTTCGAGGTCTAGTTCGCCAAAAAGAGACCATGGGAGTGAACGCGACCGTGGAGGTGCAAAAGGTGCACCTAACAATCCGTTACACTAAAACGAGTCAGTGCAGAGGGGCATGCGCTGGCTCCCACATTGGAGTGCCCCAGCATCCTCGTATCCCGAATCTGTAGGGGTGCAACCAGCCTAGTCATCGAGGGAACGATGGACGGGCGACGATATCTGCTGACGTTGGACACGGGCGCAACTCATTCAGTCATCCGAAGCGGATTGGTTTCTGACATCGAACCATTTTCCGAGGTAAGGCTTCGTACAGTAACTGGTGAGAAGGCGGAAGTTAAGGGAAAGGTCCAGAAAAGAATTACGATGGGGACCATCGAGTTTCAGCATGATTTCATTGCGGACATCACTGATGACATCATAATCGGCGTCGACTTTATAATTAGGCATGGCTTCACATTGGATCTCAACCAAAAAGTGATGAAGTATGGCAACTTGGAGCTCCCATTAACCATAGATAATGGACAGGGTAACAAGGTCAGGCGAATAGTCATGCAAGCGCGCCAAACAGTTCCCCCGAATGCAGAAGCTGTGGTTTGGGCAAAGATAGAAGAGGATGCGGGGACAAGCCGAATGTGGGTGGTCGAACCCGACAAAAGAAATCGACCCAGCGATATAATTGTTGGAAGTGCTCTCGTGGAACCCCGACAAGACCAATTGGTTTCAGTACGAGTCCTGAATCCTGCCAGTACACCTAGGACGATACACAAGGGAACAACGATCGCTCAATGCCAAGAAGCTTCCGCTATTATGAACTGCGAAGATCAGAAACACCGGGAAATCCAGACCAACAAAGCCTTCTTGAAAACTATGGTCAGAGAATGGACGCAACATCTAGTGGAGAAGCATAAAAGCAAAGCACTCTCCCTGCTTCGTAAATATTGGACAGTTTTTGCAGATGGTAAGAACTGTGGAAGAACATCAATTGTGAAGCACAGAATAGACACAGGGGACTCTAGACCGATCCGGCAACCACCGAGGAGGGTACCTTTGGCGAAAGAAGGCGAGGTGATCAAACTAATCGACGAGATGGAAAAGGAGGGCGTGATCGAACCATCTGCAAGCCCATGGAGTTCGCCAGTAGTGCTAGTTAAGAAGAAGGATGGAAGCACCCGATTCTGCGTGGACTATAGGAAGCTGAACGACGTCACGAAGAAGGACAGCTATCCTTTACCGAGAATCGACGACACCTTGGACACACTATCTGGTGCAAAGTGGTTCTCGACGCTGGACTTACAAAGCGGATACTGGCGAATAGAGCTTGACCAGGAAGACAAGGAAAAGACTGCGTTCACCGCCGGGGGTGAGTTGTGGCAATTCTCTGTGATGCCTTTCGGTCTTTGCAATGCGCCAGCCACCTTCGAAAGACTTATGAACCGGGTACTAAGAGGACTTCACTGGAGGACTTGCCTTGTCTATCTGGATGACATAATTGTCATGGGCAAGGATTTCGACGATCACCTTAAGAAGCTTGAAGAGGTACTGGAACGTATTCAAGCAGCCGGACTGAAATTGAGCCCGAAGAAATGTTCGCTCTTCCAAAACGAGGTGAAGTACTTGGGACATGTGGTGACTGCAGAAGGAGTCCATACAGATGAAGAGAAAATCTCGGCGGTTAAAGAATGGCCGCGGCCGAAGAATCTTCATGAGTTAAGGTCATTCCTGGGACTTTGCACATATTACAGGCGATTCGTCCCGGGATTTGCAAACGTTGCCAGCAGCTTGCACGAGCTCACCAAAAAGAATCGGCCATTCAAGTGGGAGAAGCCGCAGGAGGAAGCGTTCATTCACCTGAAGGAATTGCTCTGCAGTGCGCAGATTCTTGCATATCCTGTCCCGGGAGAAAAGTTTATTTTGGACACAGATGCGAGCGGACATGGAATCGGAGGAGTACTCTCTCAAATGATTGACGGGCGAGAGCGGGTCATCGCTTACTACAGTAGGATCCTATCGAAGCCGGAGAGGAACTACTGTGTAACTAGGAGGGAGCTTTTAGCTGTGGTTGACTGTGTCAAGCATTTCCACAAATATCTCTATGGCCAAGCTTTTCATCTTAGGACGGACCACGCAGCGTTGAGGTGGTTGCTGCAGTTCAAGAACCCGGAAGGCCAGCTTGCTAGATGGATAGAGAGAATCCAGAGTTATGACTTCAGTATCGAGCACCGGAAGGGAAGCAGTCATGGAAATGCGGATGTATTATCGAGGCGACCTTGCGATGTTGAATGTAAACACTGTTCACGTGCCGAAACCAAGGAACAGGTCACCGATATCCATCGTTTCCATGTGCTGCCAGAAGATTCCTGGACTGTCGAGAAGGTCGGAGGGAAGCAGCGAGAAGATGCCGATCTGGCAGTCATCATCGACTACCAAGAACGAGGTTTTCGACCAAGTTGGCAGCAAGTATCCAGTGAAAGCCCAATCGTGAAAGCTTACTGGGCTCAATGGCAGAGTTTGAAGCTGAAGGACGGTTGCCTCTACCGCAGTTGGGAAAGTGAGGACGGGAACATTGTAAACGATCTGCTGGTAATACCAAAAGGGCAAATCGACGAGGTCATCCGAGAATACCACGAGGGACCAAGCGGGGGTCATCTTGGTGTTAACAAGACTGTAGAAAAGATCAAGAGACGTTTCTACTGGGTAGGATGCCATGAGTCGGTTACGCGTTTCATTCGCAGGTGTGAACAGTGTGCGAAGGCAAAGGGTCCAGTAAGGAAAACTCGAGGAAATATGCAGCAGTACAATGTTGGAGCACCGTTCGAACGTATCGCAATGGACATTGCAGGCCCATTCCCAACGAGCAACGCTGGAAACAAGTACGCGCTAGTGGTGATCGATTACTTCAGCAAGTGGCCTGAGGTGTTTTGCATCCCGAACCAGGAAGCCAAAACCATTTCGGATGCATTCGTGAATAACTGGGTTTCGCGTTATGGAGTACCAATGGAACTGCACTCAGACCAAGGGAGAAACTTCGAGTCGTCGGTGTTCAAAGAACTCTGTGACATGCTAGGTATCAGAAAGACGCGGACAACACCATTACACCCACAATCTGATGGCATGGTCGAAAGGTTCAACCGGACGATGGAGGAATACCTGAGAAAAGTCGTCGTCGGAGATCAGAAGGACTGGGATGAACATCTCCCCCTTTTCCTAATGGCATACCGTTCGGCACAGCACAATTCAACGGCAACAACACCCGCCGAAGCCATTTTTGGAACTGATCTCCGACTTCCATCGGACTTGAAGTTCGGCGTGGTACTACCGACAACTAGCGGCAGGGAAGACTTCGTAACCGAAAAGAAGGAACAGCTGAACTCCATCCATCAGTTCATCCGGGAGCGACTGAACTTGGTCAGCGATAAAATGAAGGCGCGATACGACTTGAGGGCGAATACTTCTGGATTCGAGACCGGACAATTGGTATTGCTGTACAACCCACAACGGAAAAAAGGCTTGTGCCCCAAATTGCAATCAGCCTGGGACGGACCATATGAGGTCATCAAGAAACTCAATGACGTGGTATACCGGATACAGCAGATGGGAAACAGACGGGCGAAGTATGAAATTGTCCACGTAGAGAGGTTGGCACCATATTACGGAGAAGGATCCAATCGATTGTTCGAGGACGAACAAGTTTAGGAGGAGGGCAGTGTTGCGGAGATGCAAGCGGACCGTTAAGTTCGAAAACTCTCTGGAAGCGGGGATGGGAATGATGTCAACTTCCAATGGAATTGTCAGAGCGTTCTAGAGATTTCCGATGGGGAACTTCCAACGGCGAACGTTCGAGATGGTGGACCGAGAGCTATATAAGCGCGAACACTCGCCCTCGACATTCATTCAGTTTGTGGTATAAAACAGCGTGTGACAAGTCGGTGTGATCAACCAAGGTGAAAAGAAAAGCTTTCAATAAAGGTTTGTGTATTGTGTAATAAAGTTTAAAGTGGATGGTATTGGATAATAAAGAAAAGTGATGAAGCTACGCAGATAATTGATCTGTGGTGAAAGAAGTAAAAGTGTGTGTGTGTTTTAATTCCGATAAAAAGGACAATTGTAGTTTATCGCAATCCAGTGGTGCGAACCCTATTTGGTGTGGAATTGAAATAATTCGTAACAATACAATAAAACTTGAAGTAGATCAAAGTAAATGTTTTATTTGTTTATCGACATCATTTAGTTAACGACATCACATTGGCGACGAGTGCAGTGATTGCGAAGATTTGTGCTGATTAAAACATACTCGGATAACCTCGTTTCCCATCTACCTATATTCAGTGCAACTCCTACACGTTCTAAAACGCCGGACGACCAACACATTTTTCCACAGAACCCATCATCAGCAGTACTTAGTATTCCAACAGTTGAATACGATGTACAAAAGTGGTCGGTATTTAAAGGGCACTTAGACCAATATTTTTGCCAGGCTGAGATCACGGACGATACGAAGAAACGAGCAGCCCTCATCAATTTACTGGGAGACAGGACGTACGAGGTTCTACATGGATTATGTGCACTTAAAACGCCTGGAGAGAAGTCATACTATGAACTGATCACAATATTCAATGTCAATTTCACAATTCGAACAATTCTGTATTGTGAAAGACGGACCTTTTATGAGGCTCCAATAAAAGAAGACGAAACGGTGCAGGAGTATATTATCAGGCTGCATAATTTGGCGAAGGCGTGCGAATTTGATAGCCGGTTGGAAAGCATGCTCTTGGATAAGTTTGTCATTGGAATGTCCGGGGTCGTTTTTCACAAATTATGTGACGACAAAAAACTAACGCTTGCCAAAGCTTTGGAGACAGCAAAAAAAAAATTCAAGAACGACACGACGGCGAATCAAAAGCTGGCGCACACGGGGGAAACATCTATGCAATTAAGACGAGCTATCAGAAGAGGTAACAACAACTGAGGTCAGGACAACAGCAGCAGCAGAGTACAGGTCAACAAAGAAGGCAACCACAACACAGGCAGGATTCCAAAGTATGCCCACATTTCGGTTTCGATAACCACAAACCTCAGCAGTGCAAGTACAAAGATGTAACGTGGACACAGCGACATTACAGGAAATGAAAAAGCCGACACACTCGCCAAACAAGGAATGACGCTACAATGAATCATGGCCTGTGAGGGAGTACCCCTTACTACCATTAAACATAATCTGACCAATCTCGCCAGGGCCGAGACGAACCTGAGATGGACCCAGGGATATACCTGCATCATCACCAGGCAGATCTGGCCTCGGCTTGAAAGTCAACGAACAAGGAGTATAATCTCCTTAACCTTCCAACCACACACTGGGGTATGAGATACCCCACACCGATTTCAAAACTTCGCAGGTTCCGTTAATATTTTTTCTTAAGCATGCCATGGGTATGTATATTCAATTTTAAACTTTCTGCAGTAGCAGGCGATGGTGTTCAGTTCTTAGATTTTTTTGACGTGTTCAGTCGTGCTTCGAAGTATAACCTTGGGTATCACATACCGCAGTGTGCAGTGCGTGTTATTTTTTTTTTTTTTTGGAATTTGTGAATTCATTATTTTAGTGAAATATTTGCTCTTTTAGTTATTTTGAATAACAATTAAAAAAACAAGTGTGAGGTTTGTTCGGCCATAAAGTAAGTTACTGTAGGACAATAATAATTTCAGTTTTACAGCAAAATGGCTTTTCTTCGAGACGAATCCATTGAAAGGCTTTTGTTTGATGCTGAAGGTCTTTTAGAAAGCGGAGACGAATCACATCTTTTCGCAGGCGAGGATTCTGACAACGATCCGGACTACCTTGAAGAAAATTCGGATTCTGAGAGTGAGCAGAGTGCTGAGGAGGAAGTAAGTGAAGAACCATATGCTGCTCCACACAAAAAAAAAAAAGAAAGTTACGGTTTTGAAAGGGAAATCCGGTTGTAAATGGAGCACAGTCGCACCTGAGAGACGAGGAAGGCATAAGGTGCGAAATTTGGTCACTCATTTGCCTGGTCCCAAGGGTGAGGCAAGAAACATCACAACCCCTCTTGAAGCTTGGAACTTACTCCTTTCAGGCGATATTTTGGAGAAAGTGGTCGCGCATACAAATGAGCAAATAACGCGCTGTTCTTCAACGACAACTACACCACGAACATACCAAGGAAAAATAAACGTCATCGAACTAAAGGCTTTTGTTGGCTTATCATATCTTGCTGGTGTAAGGAAAGCTGGCAAGCTGTACCTCAACGAACTCTGGTCTGCAAGATTCGGTGTCTCAATTTTAAGAGCAACAATGTCGCGTCATCGTTATGAATTTATTGGGACGCACCTCCGATTTGACGACAAAACAACCAGGGCTGAGCGTAAGGTAGACGACAAATTTGCACCTATTCGGGAAATATGGGATGCGTTCATCACAAATTGCAAATCGCTTTACACGCCGTTCGAGTATTGTACCATCGATAAGCAACTGATGGATTATAGAGGCAATTGTCCGTTCCGTATTTACATGCCTTCGAAGCCAGACAAATATGGGATGAAATTTGTAATGATGAACGACTCCAGGACTTGGTATATGGTTAACGCTGTTCCATACGTCGGCAAGGTCAACGTTGCAGCAAATGAGTCGGTCCCTTCCTACTATGTCAAAAATTTTTTCGCAAGTATCCATGGAACAGGAAGGAATTTAACAGTAGATAACTGGTTCTCTTCTGTTCCTCTGTTCCAAACGATGCTCACGGAATTTAATCTGACAATGTTGGGCACTCTGCGGAAGAACAAGAGGGAGATACCACCACAATTTCTAGCTCGGAAGGAAGAAGGTACTTCACAATTCGCTTTTGACGAGAATAAGACCTTGGTTTCCTTTGCTCCAAAAAAACATAAAATCCCCTTGCTTCTATCCACGGCCCATTACTCAGATGCGGTAGATCAAGAATCAGGAAAGCCCCAAATGATTCTCGATTATAACGACACCAAAGGAGGCACTGACACATTTGACAAATTATGTCATACTTATACAATCGCAAGAGCAACACGTCGATGGCCTATGAGGGTTTTTTCTTGGTATGTTGGATCATTGTGGCATAAACGCCATGATTCTTCACTCCCTTGCAAAACCAGACAAAAAACTAACAAGAAAGGAATTTCTATACGACTTATTGTACAGCCTTATTGAGCCGCAATTAAAAAGAAGAGTCCAGATGCCAACATTGAGACGGGGCTTGAAACAAGTTATCGAAGAGATACTAAGCAATGATGAAGCCAAAAATGAACCAACATCAAATCTTGAAAATCCCACCACCAGCGTAAGAACTTTTTAAACTTTTAAACTTTTTTATGAATTTGACTGATTTTAGTTGACAATTATATATTAACGTTATTTTTGGAGGCTAATTTTGAAACTAGATTTTCTTTTTCCAGTATTTCTATATTTTATGTTACATTATTTTATTTATGTTATTCATCGTACTGAATTTTGTTTTGATGAAATAAAAAACAAATACATATGTATATAGATATATAAATTGACACATTTTTTTTAATATCTGTGGGTGGGGTATGTGATACCCCAGTGTGAGGAGCGCGTTAGAAAAATTATGTGTGGGGACGGAAGGTTAAAAAGAACTGACATCTACAAAGTCATCGGTGTCATCACAGGAAACTGCCTCATTGGCAGTCACGCACAAAAACTATGTGTAGTTCCGAATGATTTCTGCAGAAGCTGTCAGGACGAGGAGGAGGTTGAATCCATTCACCACCCGCTCTGTGCCAGTCAATATCATAGTGCATTGGTTTGATCCGTAAGCAATGTAAACAAGCTGCGGTCAAATCATATGCAACATATATAATTGTGGGGAAACCAATAGACGCGACACAGCTGCGACTTAATGGCAAAATGCTTTTATTCGAAGTCAAGTGGTTGCAGCTGCGTCGGCATATTCTTCGTGATCTGTATAAGAAGTCCAAGGTCCAGCAAAAGTAATTTATGTGATAAGTTCAAAGTCCATCAAAGGGACGCTGTCAAAGAACAGACAGATGTTCAGAAAGCAGCAGGGATGATCTTCTTTACTTCTTAAGAAGCATAAAATGGTTCAACGAATAAGCGGGCAAAACCCCCTTATAGCTGCACAACGGGCCTCCCTGGCCTATGAGCATTCTTCTCAATTCTGGGAAGGCTACGATCCTACCTAACTACCTACCATAAGCCTCTACTATGGATGACGAAGGAGAGAGCAAAACAGGAAAATTGGAAATACGTGTGGGAGAGTGCGGGAAAAATATTAGCTCGAAGAAGCGAGAACACACCTTCGATAATCATAAACACCGCTCATGACGTGAATAATATAAAGCGCACACAATAATTGTTGTTGCATTTTCGCGACAAAGAGAAATTTAAATTGCATTGTCAAAATTGAACAACACACACGAACACAACGAAATTCTAGTTGACGTAGATTGTAGGGTAATACATGGTTTTTGCGGTACTGATATAAATGATTTAAAAAAAATTGGTTGTTGCTTATGTTTTAACATAAGGTCATTGCGTTTACATTGGAATAATTTTTGCTTGAATATTAATCATATTATAAATTAATTGAAAATAATTATTTTAGTGGAAACAAACATAAAAGATGAAGAAAAGGGTTTTTACCATCTTGATGGTTTTGACCAAGAAACTTTAAACCGAAGTCGTCAAAGAGGTGGAGGAATTATGATGTTTATTCGAAGTAGTTTATGTCACCAAAGATTAATATCGCCAACGGAATCGTATGAGAGTACAAAAATCCAATACACGGAAGGAAATAAAACAACATATGTTGTTGGAATATATAGACCACCTGGCTTCAGCAAAACAGCGTTTATTGAAGAATTAGGGGATAATCTGGGACATATGAATAAAAACGAAGAACCTATCGTGATTGACGTTCAGGATTCAAAAAGACAATCATACTACGTTAAAGATTACTACGAGATTTTGGCATCGTTGAGGCTAATAAATGCTGTAACAAAATGCACAAGAATTGATGTTAGTAAAGGAACTAAGTCGCTCATCGATCATATTCTATTAAGCAAAACAGATAACCCAATTTTTAAAGTAGTAATTGAAAGCGAAATCACTGATCATCATCCAATATTGTACTATACAAAAGCTCAAACAATTCCAGATAAGCAAAGCGTTAGCTCAACATTTGATTGCAAATCAAAGATAAACCAGCTAATTCAGGAAGAAGACTGGAGTTCTGTATTAGAAGAGGAGGATGTTGAAAGCATATATAACAAATTTGTTTGCAAATTGGAGAATATTTATAAAAAATCAACGTTCGTTACAAGCAAAAGGCAAAATAGTCCGTGGATAACACCGAGCCTTATTGCAGACTGCAAACAAAGAGAAACTCTACAGAAAATGGAAAAATAATAGAAGAAATATAAGTTATGAAACTGAGTATAAAACAATACGTAACAAAGTTAACAAAGCCATAGCTATACAAAAATCGCATTTCTATAAAACTCAATTCATGCAATTTAAGACAGATCCACGCATAACATGGAGACTAATAAATGAAGTGCTAGTGAAAATAAAAAAGCCGAGCATCGACAAAATAATAACAAAAAACTTCAAAATAGAAATCAGTTCCCTTCCAACGAATTTGCCGAGTTTTTCTCATCGCAGATAGCAAATATAACACACAAATGTAGTGCCTTAACCTCAAATAACACAAATATTTTTGTAGAAGACTCAATCTTCGTTTCCGCTACAAATATAAATGAAATATACAACATCATAAGATCTCTCGGAGAGAACAAGTCACCTGGAATCGACGGAATTAGAGCGGCGGACATTAAAAGGCATGCCAATCTAAAATTAAAACAACACTTAAGACTGCTGTGGTAAGGCCAATTTATAAAGGAGGAGCCAAAAGTCTATTGAACAACTACATATGTATAGACAAATTTCAATATTACCAGTCGTAGAAAAGTGTCTTTCTTTTGGTGGCGTTACAGCCCATGAAGGAGACCCATGTTGTGTGTGATTTATTTTGCGCACAGGTGAAAGGGGCCTACAGTTTAATGCCGATTCCGAACGGCGTGAGGAGAAGCTTTTTCATGGCAAGTTTACTACGGGGGGTTTTACCAGTACCCCGCCGAGGAGGAACGTCGCGAAATAAACATTCGATGGCATTGGTGTTATCGGGATCCGAACTCGCTCATCGTGCGCCAGAGTCCAACACACTGTGTTATTGCCGCAAGATTGAAGGGTTTTATACAAAAACATTCTCTAATTCACGAAAGACAGTACGGATTTCAAAAAAACAGAAACACAGGAAAGTTGCTTGGCGAATTTGTAAATTGTGTGAACGAAAGCTTAAATAATGGCCATCAAGTACTAGTTCTTTTCATGGATTTTAGCAAAGCCTTTGACACTCTAAATCACTTGAATCTTCAAGAAGTGCTATGACGGATTGGCATAAGAGGAGTAATGGCTGATTGGATTATAGACTATCTTCACAATAGGACGTTTTGTGTCAATATAGGAAGTGTATTTAGCGATGAAAAGAAGGTCCAATATGGCGTACCACAGGGATCTTATTTGGGCCCACTTCTATTCATTCTCTATACGAACGAGCTACTGAGAGTTTTTAAGAAAAGCATTGCATTCGCTTTCGCCGACGATACTGCAATCGTTGTTCATCACAGGTTCCTAGGCACGGCAACAGTGGTGATGCAAGAAAAATTTTCAGCGGCGGTAAGATGGTGCCATGACAACGGTTTGGTAATCAACGCATCGAAAACTAAAATGATGCACATTAGAAGCCCACAATTCAAAAAAAAACTGAAATGAAGATTTACATCTGTAATGATGGCTGCCCTACCACCCCCATTGAATCAAATAGTTGAAAACCACAAATATCTTGGAGTTGTAATTGACTGGCATTTTCTCTGGGATAAACATATTGTTGAAAAGAATGATATCAAAACTAAACTGTCAAAATCCCTACTTGTTGGGATTTCATTTAGTTGGCCTTTACTGTATATTTTTAGTATAAAAGGAGTCGCCTCCGTTCAATAAATTTAGTTTTCAACCGAATTATTTACTTGCAACAACTTGTTTTACTTATAGGTTATGGGCCCAGTCTCCATTTAAGTAGTAAAAACAGTTAAAAGTGTTTTTTTTTTTTTTTTTTTTTTTTTGTGCAAATTAAAAAATGAGTTCGGTTTATCTCACTAACGTGCCAAAATTGAAAGGTCGCGAGAACTTCGACGATTGGGCGTTCGCAGTTGAGAACTTGCTAATCTTGGAGGGCGCCGACAAGTACCTAAAGCAAGAAGGAACGGATGAAAATGCAGCAGCGGCAGAAGCAAAGGCTCGCGCAAAAATGATTTTGACGATTGATCCATCGCTCTTTGTGCACATAAAGAACACAACCACCGCGAAGGAATTGTGGACAAAACTACGTTCAATGTTCGACGATTCAGGATTTTCTCGGAGGATTACGTTGCTTGGTCATCTAATTTCTATAAGGTTAGAAAAGTGTGAACATATGACGAATTATGTGACACAAATTGTTGAAACGTCTCAACGTTTAAGCGGAACAGGCTTCGCTATAAATGATGAATGGATTGGTTCATTGCTACTTGCCGGATTACCAGAGCGATTCATGCCAATGATAATGGCTATAGAGCATTCCGGGATTCAAATAACCGCAGATTCGATCAAGTCGAAATTACTTGATATGGATGTGGCAGATACGAGTGAATCGGAACGTAACTCAGCACTAGCAGCAAAATGGTATAGAAAATCGACTAAAGAGGGCAGCACTAGTAAGCATGGCGGACAGACATCGAATACGTCAAAATTAACATCATTAACAAAAACAATAACTTGTTATCGTTGTAAGGAAATTGGTCACTACCGTAATCAGTGTCCACTTTTGAAGGAGAAAACGGAAAATAAGAAACAAAATAACGCTTTCAACGTTGTTTTTCTCAGTGGCGGATTCAGTAAAAGTGACTTTTACATCGACTCGGGTGCAAGCATGCACATGACGCCGAACAAATGTTGGTTGAAAAATCCTAAATACTCATCAAGTTTACCAGAAATCATTGTCGCCAATAGGACGAAAGTTCCCGTTTTGTGTTCAGGAGACATAGAAATAACGACGAGCTACAATTACGACATCACTGTGCAGAATGCGTTGTGTGTACCAAGTCTCACGACTAACCTCTTGTCAGTGAGCGAATTAATTAAAAATGGGAACAGCGTCGTATTTAAGCATAATAAGTGCTTCATAAGAAACAAATTGGATGAGTAAGTTGCAATAGCCGACCTGGTTGATGGAGTATATAAGTTAAGAGTACAAACACAGAATTGTATGCTGACAGTCAGTGGCGATACATGGCACAGACGGCTTGGTCACATTAATAGCACGGATTTGAACAAAATGAAGGAGTGTGGATTGGTAGAAGGACTTGATTATGCTGATGGGTTCATAACAAGCAAATCCAGTTGTCAAATATGCTGCGAAGGAAAGCAATCAAGATTTCCGTTCAGCAATCACGGATCACGTGCCACAGAGACTCTTCAGGTAATTCATTCAGATGTCTGCGGACCCATGGAAACTGTGTCAATAGGCGGTGCACGATATTTCTTAACATTCATTGATGATTACACCAGAATGACATTTATTTACTTCTTGAAGACTAAGAGTGAAGTATTAAATCACTTTAAAGAATTCAAATCTATGGCAGAGAATTTTCAGAATAAGAAAATAAAAATCTTGCGTACAGATAATGGCTGTGAGTACTGCAGTACTAATTTTGAAGGTTTCTTAAACAAGGAAGGAATCATACATCAAAAAACAAACCCTTACACACCTGAACAGAACGGACTGAGTGAAAGGTTAAACCGAACCATAGTGGAGAAAGCGAGAAGCTTACTTTTCGAAGCAGATCTTAAAAAAAATTTTTGGGCAGAAGCTGCTAACACAGCTGTCTATTTGAAAAATAGATCAGTAGCTTCAGGTATTGAGAAGACTCCATATGAGGCTTGGACCAAGAAGAAACCAGATTTACAGCATATACGTATATTTGGAAGCCCTGCAATGGTGCACATACCTAAAGAAAAACGAACCAAGTGGGATAAAAAATCAAAGATGCATATACTGGTTGGTTTCAATGAAAACATCAAAGGTTACAGAGTTTATAATCCAGTTAAAAGAAATGTAACTACGAGTAGAGATGTTGTCATTATGGAGAAGCCAAGAAGTATAGAAACTGTAACCGTTCCAGTAGAGACCACAGATTCAGTGGGGGAATTGATGCAGGAATCTGCGGTGATGACAGAACCTACTCATGATCAGTCGAGTTCCAGTGAATGTGAGTATTTGGACAGCCTGGATGATTTTTTAAATAAAAAAGAAGCACCTAAAGTAGAAAAAGAGAGTGACAAGAAACAGCAAGAATATGAAACAAGTAATGTTCCTCAGATAAACTATGAAGAACCAAAGAAAAGACAACGAAGAAAACCAGAAAGATATGGATTTGCAAATTTGAGTACCACAGCTATAGGAGAAGATGAACTGACTTATGCAGAAGCTATCAGCGGTCCTGAGAAACAACAGTGGTTGCAGGCGATTGCAGAAGAGCTGCAGTCATTCAACGACAACCAAGCGTGGGAGATTGTCAATGCTCCAGATAGTGCTAGTGTAGTGCAGTGCAAGTGGGTCTTTAAAAAGAAAATTGATTGTGATAACCAAGTGAGACATCGTGCTAGACTGGTTGCAAAAGGCTTCACGCAGAAGGCAGGTGTGGACTATCAGGAAACCTTTTCACCTGTGATTAGGCACTCAACCTTGCGGTTACTGTTTGCTTTGAGCGTACAATTAGGTATGGATATTACTCCCTTAGACGTCACAACAGCCTTTCTTAATGGTTATTTAAAAGAAAGCATCTTTATGCCAGAAAGATTTCCTCTTAAAGATCCTAATAAAGTTCTAAAATTAAAAAAGGCTGTTTACGGTCTTAAACAATCATCCTTAGCTTGGTATCAAAGAGTAGATGAGACAATGTATAACTTAGGGTACAGTAGATGTAAACTTGAACCTTGTGTTTTTATAAAAGGTCAAAATAACAACAAGAAAACTATTGTTGGTATTTATGTCGATGATTTTATCATTTTTTCGAATGAAGAAATGGAAGCCAAGTCTCTAATAGAAGCATTGAGCCAAAAATTTAAAATCCGAAATTTGGGTCAAGTTAAACAGTATTTAGGCATGAGAATTAATATGAATAAAAACGTCATTACAATAGATCAGGAGAATTATATTGAACAGTTAGCAAATAAGTTTAATATGACTGATTGTAACTTAGCAAACACACCCATAGAAAGTAAATTGAACATAGAGAAATCTAATATGTGTGATAATAACTTACCTTTTCAGAGACTAATAGGTAGCTTGATGTATTTAGCGGTCTTGACACGACCAGATATTGCATACGCAGTCAGTTATCTTGTATGTATGTATGTTGGCGTTACAGTCCATGAAGAACCTGAGCCGAACTTCTCTCAATCACCCATGTTGTGTGTGATTTCATTTTCCCATAGGTGAAAGGGACCTACAGTTTATTGCCGGTTCCGAACGGCGAATTTCGAGAAGCTTTTCATGACAATTTTACTACAGGGGGTTTTGTCAGAACCCCGCTGAGGAGAAACACCGTGAAAAACACGTTCGATGACATGGCTGTGTCGGGATTCGATCCCGTGTCATCGGCGTCAGAGGCCAACACACTACCCACTGCGCCACGGTGCTCTCAGTCAGTTATCTTAGTCAATTTAATAATTGTTACTCACAATTGCATTGGAATTATGCCAAGAGAATTTTAAAGTATTTGTTGAAAACAAAAAATTATTGCCTAAGCTATTCCAAAGAAGGAGCAGAACTGGTTGGTTTCGTGGATGCAGATTGGACTAGTGATGCCATTGATAGACGTTCATATACAGGATTTTGTTTCATGAAATCTGGATCTGCTATTTCTTGGGAAAGCAACAAGCAAAAAACTGTAGCTCTCAGTAGTTGTGAAGCAGAGTACATGGCTTTGTCAGAAGCATGCAGAGAAGGTCTATATTTACAGAATTTAGAATGTGAATTGATAGGTCGTTGCAATAAAATTATTTTATATAATGATAATCAGAGTGCATTGAAGATGGCAAGCAACCACTATACTCATAAGCGTTCCAAACATATTGATGTTAGATATAATTTCATCAGAGATGTAATTAACAGCAATAAAATTGAGACGAAGTACCTGCCAACTTCTAGTATGCCTGCGGATCTGTTAACTAAAGGATTGTCAGGAATAAAACATTATGAGTTCATGCAAACACTTGGTATTGTTCAAAAGTAAATTGATTATCATTTAAAAAATGTATAAATTTATTTGTTATTTTGATATAGTGGGGGTGTTGAAAAGAATGATATCAAAACTAAACTGTCAAAATCCCTACTTGTTGGGATTTCATTTAGTTGGCCTTTACTGTATATTTTTAGTATAAAAGGAGTCGCCTCCGTCCAATAAATTTAGTTTTCAACCGAATTATTTACTTGCAACAACTTGTTTTACTTATACATATCCCATCCCATCCCATCCCATCAACAAATTACGCATGGACTTAAAAAAGGCGCTATATGCACTTTCTCATCTGAGATATCAAGCCCCTGATACGGTTTTAAAACAGGTTTACTACTCTCTGGTGTAGTCAAGACTTCGGTATGGTATACTTGCTTGGGGTAACGCAGCACCAACCCACATTCAAAAGCTCCAAAGACTTCAAAATGCAGCTCTGAAGCAAATTAAAAACAGCTCACGGCATGGTGACAGACATTTCAATGTGCTTAAGGTTGATCACTCGCCAGGAGTTTAAAGATAAGTTCTCTTATATTAAAATTGTAAAGAGTGACGTAGAATTGTGTACCATTTCAGAAGAGAAAGTTAAGGTCGCAGGAAAGGCAGTCGTGGATGTGGAGTTTCAAGGAGTATCAGAGAATATGGAGATAATGGTGGTGGATAGTTATCCGTTTGCTCCGCTTTTTGGAAGAACGTGGTTAGATGTATTCATCCCAAATTGGAAACGTAATATATTGAGCCATAGTAAGTAACCTATTAAACATACAATCCCAAGTAATGCAGCCATAAAAGGGTTATCTCAGAATTTCTCTGATGTAATATTAGAAATTTAAAATAAATTTCCGCATGTCGTTTCGGATGATCCAAATCAGGTTATAGAGGGATTTCATGCAGAAATTAATTTAGTTGAAAATGCGAGTCCTATATTTTATAAGGCATATCCAGTGTCTTTTAGATTGCTCGAAGTGGTCTCGAGGGAGATGGAGCGTTTGGTTAAAAAGGGAATCCTAGTCCCAGTGAAACATAGTCGTTGGGCATCGCCCATTGTGTGTATTCCAAAGCAAAATGGAGAGATCCGTATATGCATTACTGTAAAGTCAGCGTAAATAAGTTCGTTGCGACGGAACAATAAACACTAATAAAGGCCTTTTTCAGTACACCCGTTTACCCTTTGGAGTTTCCAGCACTCCTATATTTCAATCGGTTATCGATCGCTTTTCAGTGGGAATTGAGGGGGTCTTTGGATATATCGGTAATATTATTGTAGGCGGAATTTCAGAGGACCAGTGTACGACGAAACTGCTTGAGGTGTGTGCGAGACTTAATTCACATAAAATTAAGACTAACATAGCGAAGTGTAAGATTTTGGAAAAGTTTGTTAAATATTTGGGGCATATAGTTAGTCAAAACAAGGTGAAGCCGAATCCTAGGAAGGTGGAAGTGATCTTCAAAGCTCCATGCCCATCCAAAGTCAAGGAACTTCAGGCATATTTAGGGCTTATTAACTACTATCGGAAGTTTGTTCCGAATCTTTCAGAAAATTTAAGCAATATATACAATTTGTTAATAAAGGGTTGTAAATTCATCTGGGACGAAAAGTGTCAGAGGGAATTCGAGAATCCCATGTTGTTGACGGAGTTGAAAAGCCAGTTTTATTCGCAAGTAGTACTCTTTGAGGGCGTCGTGGGGCAGTGGTTAGTGTGTTGGACTCTGGCGCACGATGAGCGAGTTCGGATCCCGATAACACCAACGCCATCGAATGTTTATTTCGCGACGTTCCTCCTCGGCGCGGTACTGGCAAAACCCCCCGTAGTATACTTGTCTTGAAAAAGCTTCTCGACTCACGCCGTTCGGAATCGGCATTAAATTGTAGGTCCCTTTCACCTGTGTGAAAACTAAATCACACACAACATGGGTGATTGAGAGAAGCTTGGCTCTGGTCCTTCATGGGCTGTAACGCCACCAAAGAAGAAGAAGAAGTACTCTTTCAGATGCGGAAAGAAACTATTCTCAGTTGCACAGGGAAGCCCTTGCAGTTATGTTTACGGTGAAAATATTCTTTAAGTATTGTGATGAGTTGAACTTATTCAGCACTAGAGCTTCAGGGGATTTGGTAACATATGTATGTACATCAGAAAGATTCCAGTCAGTTGGTTGTCCTCTCTTGCCAGCATCGCATTGTAAGTAGAAACTGTGCCATATAATAAATAATCTTTGAAGTGCAATTCGGTGTATCACTTGAGTTATCACAACTATATTTAAGGAATTACCAGTAAATAGGGATGTGATAAAATATGACACAAAACATATGTTAATGAAGGGTGGCCAACGACGATCGAATTGGAACTTGTAAAATATCGCAAAGTCAAAGATCAGCTCAGTATCTTTTATAGAGACAAGATAGTTATTCCGGCCAATTTAAGGAGTAAGGTACTAAGTACAATACATAGCAATCACCAATGGAATCGTGCTTATGAAAAAAATGTGTCGGTCGTATGTGTTAAGAAAATTTCGTTTAGTTATTATTAATATTATATCTTTTCTGAATTAACTAACATATTGAATTAATTATTGTAACTTCACTTCTCTAACATTCATTTTAAACAATCTACTACTTTCATTGTTTGTATTCCTTTTTCAACTGACGTTTCTCTTTATGTGAATAAAACATTGTTTCACTTAAAATCGGACCCAACGGACGTCTCAATGTGTTCTCTCCAAATCGAATTTCAGAGTTCGCCGGAATCAAATCAAAATCTATACAATTCTGGTCCTTCGAGCCGGATAGTTTTCTGTTTTAACAAAGTTCCCTTTAATCGCATTCTATCTACATTTATCGAAATCGCATTAAATCGTGTATACACATATGTACATACACATATACTTCACGCGAATCGCAATTTCACAAGAGAGCCTATATAACCTCTTGCATATATACATATATATATAAATATGCCGCTAAGCGGAATCGTGAGAGAGAAACCAAAAGCAGTGGCGTGTTCCTGTAACTGTCGTGGAATTCAAACGGTTCGTTCAAACGCAAATCATTAAAAAAAAAAAAAAAAAAAAAACAAGAAAGAACGATCCAATCGCGTGATTTTACATTCAATATCGTTTTAATCAATATAACTTGTATTCTCCAGTGCAAATATGTCGAAACGCGAACAATTAGAATACTATTTGGAACAACAACATGAAATATTTCGAATAATCGAGAAATGTGTGCAGAAATTAAAATCAACTTCGACAGTTACATTACAAAGGATAGAAGCAAGAAAAACAGCGTTAATCGAAAATTGGAACAAATTTAAGGAAAATCATGGCGCTTTAGGAGCCATAAAATCCTCTCTTAAACCAGAAGCCAAATCCGAGATTACTGCGGAATCTTACTTCAAGAACAACATGTACAGCGAATGTGAAGAAAATTATCTCGAGGCCATGGAAGAGATGATGATCCTCAAGGATGGCTTACAATCGCCATCAACATCATCGCCCGTAAAAGAACATTCGGGAGACAAGTGGAACATTCGCTTCCATCGCATTTAGTGCGATTGCCAACTATAGGACTGCCATCATTCAACGGATTATGTTCTGATTGGGTTCCGTTTAAGGACTCATTCACTGCTGTAATCGGTCGGTAATCATCCGTCGCTTACAAATGTCGAAAAGCTTCAGTATTTAAAGGGATGCTTAATCGGAAAGGCATCGTAACGCATTCAAAATCTGTCATTAACTGCAGCAAACTATACAATCGCTTGGGATGAATTAGTGTCCTATTATGACAATAAACGCGTTTTGGTCGACGCAGCCCTAGCTTCCCTATTTTAAGCCAGTTGCTACCGAGTCATCCTTCGAACTCGAAAGCCTATTTAACGAAATGAATCAAGTTCTTGGATCGCTGGAGGGACTCGGTCGGGATATGGACAAATGGGATGATATTCTCGTGCATATCTTATCAGGAAAACTTGACGCTGTCTCAATCAAAGAGTGGGAAAAGATTCACCATCGTGGACGTCGTTCAAGGACTTTCTCATCAATCGTATTCGTTCACTTCAGGCCTACGAACGAGCCTCTCCTAACAAATATTTGCGAGGCGGGGGAGTGTTGCTTGCAGTTCGAAGTTCATTTGACAGTCAACAAGTGGATTTGCCAACAATTTCTGCTCATTTCGAGCAATTATGCATTCTTGTGCGTTCAGGGAATACTTCAGACAACAGATGTGAATATTGTTTTATCGTAAATTATATTAGACCTAAATCTAGCTTAGAGTTGTATGTTCAACTTATCTTGGTGAGAAATTTATCGTCGAATCAATTTCCATGTGTCTTTGGTGATTTTAATATTGGTGACATTGATTGGCGTTATCTAGATGATGACCAAATCCTCGTCCCATTTAACGTCTCTGGGGCTACGGAAATTGAATTGATTGATGGTTTTTCATCGTTAGGATTGATTCAAATCAATAATATAAAAAATGTTTTGAATAGGATTCTTGATTTAATTTTTATTCTTAAAGATCTTAAATATATGGTTTCAGAGTCACTCTTTCCTTTAGTAAAGAACCAAGTTCATCACAAAGCTATTGATGTAATATTTGAATTTTATCAATTTCAATTTGTAAGTACAAATAGCTCATTTTGCTTTAACTTTAAGAAGGCGGACTTTATGTCTTTAAATAATTTCCTTTCCTCCATTCATTGGGAGCAAGTACTTTTTGATAAAACTGTGGAACAGATGTACACTATATTCAAAACAATTTTATTTGAGGGCGTCCAACAATTTGTTCCTTTGGCAAGAAGGAGAAAGTTCTTTAGATTCCCGTGGTTTAATAAGCGACTTAAAAATTTAGAGAACAAGGCTTTTAAAAAAGAACAAGGCTTTTAAAAAAAGTAAGAACAAGGCTTTTAAAAAAAGTAAAGCTTCGGGTACACCTGAAGATAGAACTCATTTCATACAACTGCGTAGGGAGTTTGATTTTTTAAATCGATTTCTTCATTCACAATACATTAGTACTGTTGAAAGGAATATTAAATTTAATTCAAGATCTTTCTGGGTTTATTTAAATTCAAAACGTCAGAGTTCTATTTTTCCTAACTGTATGGAACTTAACGGTGAGTGTTCTTATGATAGTCAATCTACTTGTAACCTTTTTGCGAAATTTTTCCAATCAAACTATAACAAAGACGTTATACACAATAGTGAAGATCTATATTCAACTTTATCTTCTGTAACAGATTTCAATCTCTTTTCCTTTTCAGATCAAGAAGTCCTTGATGGCTTAACTAGGCTGGATGTAAATATTAAGTCTGGTGTTGATTCGATTCCACCTCTTCTATTATCTAAATGCGCTATCTCACTTTTTAAAGCATTAAAAATTATTTTTAATGAATCAGTTATTACCGGAATTTTCCTAGGGTGGAAAGTATCGTCTATAAGTCCTATATATAAAAGTGGCTTCAAGCACTTAATTAAGAATTACAGGCCAGTCTCAAAACTTTCAGCAATTCCAAAGCTACTTGAACAACTGGTTTTCAATAGGCTCAATTTTGCGGTAAAAGGAATTTTAAGTTCTCATCAGCATGGATTTATCAGTGGTCGTTCCACAACGACGAATTTATGTCTTTTCACTCACTTTTGTGTTTCTGCCTTAGAAAAAGGATTGCAGGTTGATGTCTTGTACACAGATTTCGTTAAAGCTTTTGATAGAGTTCATCATGGGCTTTTAATAAAGAAGCTTAAAAGAATGGGATTCAAGTTCCGTTTTCTTGAATGGTTGAAATCCTATTTGTCAAATCGGAAACAGATAGTTATAATCGAAAGTTTTCAATCTTTTTTCATAGAGGTTCAGTCGGGTCTGCCTCAAGGCAGTCATTTGGGACCTCTCCTTTTTAATCTCTTCGTCAACGACATTCCAGACTGTTTTCAATTCTCCAATTGTTTAATGTTTGCAGATGATGTCAAACTATATCTAAAATTGATGATTGCTTTAACTTTCAAAAAGATGTAAATACATTTTTCGAATGGTGTGTATATAACCACCTAAATCTGAATATTTCTAAGTGCAAAATTTTTAGTGCTTTTCGCTTATTGCAACGCACGTCATTTAATTACACTCTTGGTGATGAGAGTCTCTTATCAGTCAATGAAGTTAAAGACCTTGGTGTTATAATGGATTCCAAATTGTCTTTTTCAGCTCATATGGAATATCTAATATCTAGGGCTAATTCTTTGCTAGGCTTTTTAAAACGCAACTCGGTGGCATTTAAGGATGTTTATACTTTAAAGACCCTTTACTTATCCTTAGTAGTACCCATTTTGGAATATTGCTGCGTTGTCTGGTCTCCTTTTTACCAAAATTCCTCGGATAGGATCGAAAACATTCAGAAAAGATTCACTCGATATGCCTTAAGAAATTTAAGGTGGTTCGATGGTCTGCCTAGTAATAGATCTAGATGCGCGTTAATTGATTTAAAATATTTAAAAAATCGTAGACAAACGCTGAGTGTCCTTTTTATTAAGGATATACTCGATGGCAGAATTAATTCTCCGGATTTAATTGCTCTTATGCCTCTTTATGTTCCTGAGAGAAACCTAAGAAATAGGAACGTTCTCTTTTTTATTCCTAGTCACAGGACAAATTATGGACTAAACGAACCCGTAACCCGTTCCTTATTATTATTTAATCAAATTTATCATGAAGTCGACCTTCAAATGAATAGAAATATGTTCAAAAGAATTGTACTGAATCTTTTTTAAAAAAAAATGTTATTTCTAATTAGCTATAGTCAACAGATTGTATATCCATTGATGAATGAATAAATAAATAAATAAATAAATAAATAAATCATCTCTAACAACATTAAATAAATCTGCAGGGTAAGGGGCTAAAACCCATCACGTGTCTACAAAATCATCGGCTCAAACATGCGCAAACTGCAAAGGCGACCATTACATCTCTCTTTGTCCTACATACATACAAATCAAAAAGTGTTGAGCAGCGGCTTCAAACTCTCAAGCAATTGAAATTATGATTCAATTGTTTAGGATAAACATTGTTTAACTTAAAATCGAACCCAACGGACGTCTAAATGTGTTCTCTCCAAATCGAATTTCAGAGTTCGCCTGCATGGGAAAATACAGAATGCATGCTTGCAGTTCACACACGCGTACCCGGTGGACTTTGTGATTGCGATTGGTCTGCGTGGGAACTGCAATTCAACAGTTTAGGCTTAAGGTATGGAATTTATTGTTAGAATGGAGGCAGTCGATATTGTGACCTGAAGCAGTGCGGTCGCTCTAATAAACGTTATTATTGTAACCTCAATCCTTGTGTTTCCTTGTTCAGAGCCTGTGGTCGGCTCTTAGTTAAATTTTTTTGAGACTTATAAATAAAGAGGTATTAACTTCTCTTATGATGTGTTTACACACACAACCTGAGCGGAGTGCAGTGGTTGGGGTCGTTGATGTTCGTTCATTACTCTCAGGGGTGGTTGTCCTAGACCTAGATAGGACGAGAGCCGACCAAATTCCGCGTTGGTTATAGTCCGTAGTAATTCGTTCGAGCACTTTGGTATTGCATACGCAGAGGATGAATTTCAGTTAACCATATACTGTGAGTGTTATGCCTACAGCAGTACGTCTGGTCACTTTCTATTCACAACTGCGTTGCATACTTTTTATCCGTATAGGAATATCTTTTTCTTGGCTATGAAGCGAATTTGAACTATAGACTTTCCGCTCGGCGGTCGATGATGTTAACCACTGCACCACGACCACCCCAATGAATTCTTACGGGAACGAATAAACGAGCTTGAAAGTTTACATTTCTCGCACGTCGGGCGAGTGAATTCGGCGAGTGTGAACAAAACGGTCGCTAATAGAGAACAAGAAAAGCGTGTTTTAGTGCAATGGTGTGTGTCTCAAATGTAAACAAAAGCATTACCTTTATCAATGTGCGCAGTTTCTAGCCGTACAAGATCGATGTGAGTTCATCAAACACAACAATATTTGTCAAAAATGTCTTCGGGTAAACACGCTGTAACTGAATGCAAGTTCTCCAATTGCAAAACGTGCAACACAATGCTCCATATTGAGCGCAGTTCGCCTCTTCCGATGTCACCAAGTATCTCGCGCGGTGTTTCAAACGGATTGATCATAAATTCGGCCGAGGTGTATCGGGAGTGGTTTACGATGTTGCCGACGGCTATAGTGTTAGTTAAGGGCATTAACAACGAACTGCAACCGTGCAGAGCCCCATTTAATTCGGGATCGCAGACTACGATAATTACCGAGGCTTGCCTTCAGCGGCTAGGTTTCATGCGAAAATTCCCATTGTGAGTATCGGTCATAACGGAAATAATCAAGGAACACGGGGTAAAGTGTAGCTTGAAATTTCATCGCCGGTAATCGCAACCTTCGTCTTGAACGCATTTAACTATCAACTTTGAGGCGATGCCTAAAAAGGAGTATTGAAGACATTTTAGGTGATGCTTTGCCCAGTGTACCAGTGAATCCTGAAAACCAACACAGAAAAAATTGTGTTTTCTGCGATTATAAAAAAAAAAAAAAAAAAACGCAAGACCAGATTTTCCTGCAGCTCTTGTAAACGGCCCATGTGCGGAGAGCATCGCGGGAACTGGTGTCAGGATTGCGCCCAATGAAAAACATTAACTTTTTGTTCCTTTATTTGTTTAAAATAAATGCTCCTTAAAACTATCTATGTGTTCTTTTTTTTTTGCAAAATTCTTTGTATTTACTAAATAAGATGGCATTTAAGGTAACAAAGAAAACAGTTTATGGACCTAGGGTTAACGTAGAATCTTTCCAAGAAATAGCGTGGTTAATGTAGAATAGCTATTCAGAGAAATTGTGTGATCAACGTTAGTAAGGCTTAGACTGCCCCCTTCAATATTTTAAAGAAATACCATTGAATTATTTATTCTTTGTTTTAACGCTATTTATATAATTGAATTCTAATCACTCATGTAATCTCTATCTTGATCTTTTTCTATTACATTCATTCATTTGTCTAAATCATTATTATCTCTCAATAAACGTTTCACTACCTTTTGAATTGTCAACGGAAACGGTCGCATTCTTTTTCAGTCGTGATTTCTAACAAATATGCCCATAATTACGCGATAAAAAGTGCTAAGAGACGGATAGAGCGATAACGTTGACGAGCCTAACGTTACTATGCGCTAGGAAGAAACCCTTGATGCGACGATACGAGCATCGGTACCGGGACCGGTATCTTCAACCGGGCTGCGATTAAATGCTGTGCTCAAGCAAATTCAAGATTTGCGAGAGGAAATCTCAATGAACTGGCGTATACGAATGAACGAATCAGAATGCCAGTCGATTTCATTCCCAAGAACCGCATACTCTCGCTGCTGCATTAGGGCATTTGAGTCGAGGTTATCTTCGTCAAGAGTAGAAAACCACAAAAAAAATTGTACGATCAAACAGAATTCGATGGAAGTCCAAGGAGGCTTTTCTGAAGACAACTGAAGAGTACCTGTACACCAAGCGACAGAATCTGATACGCCTTCAGGAGGCTATTAAGGACAAAGCCAAGAAAGCCGTTGAGTGCCCACTCGTTCACAGCAGCGATGTGCAGCGCATCATGGATGTTTTCGAAGGGCGTTTCGGGCAGCCTGAGCTCTTAGTGAAAAGTCAAATTCACCGCGTGCGGCAACTATCACCCATCTCGGAACGTTGAGTCGACCTACTGGTTCCGTTTGCAATTAAGGTCCAACATCTTTCCTCCTTTGTGGAAGCAGCAAAGTGTGAACATTATCTATGTAATCCAACGCTATTGGGCGAACTTGTGTTAACGCTGCCTCTAGAGAGGCGAATAGATTAGGGTAGATATGCTATCAAGCCTCGTCCAAACATAAAGCACTTTAGAGACTGGCTGCAGAAATTACCAAAAATATAGTAATTTTTTTGTTTCATACATTCCTCCGTCTTCTCAATATTCTGTTAGGATGCTCACATAAAAAATATAAGAAATATTGGAAAGAATATAGGAAAAATGGTCGTTTTCAAATGCTGAGAAACACATTTTTCCTTACAACGTATCTAAAACACGAATGTGGAATTCGAAAGCTGTGATTAGTTTAGATATTATAATTGTTAAAAATGATTCAATGACATACCCTATGATTCAAGGTCGTGAAGAAAAACTGGTTTGGCTCTACTTAAAGAAGTCAAGATAGCACTAGCAGTAAACAGGATTTTTAGATACAGCGGAATATCATCAAATCTTACATCTCAGCTCCGCCTACAGCGACAACTCATCAATCGCAGACATAGATGCCTTTCAACAAATTCGAAAAAAATTTTGTGTGAAGATGTTATGAGTGAGGTTAGGGATATTCTTCTTTGGTGGCCTTACAGCCCTAGGGATATTCTTAGCCCCGCTTATTTAAACTCCAATAGTCAACTGCGGACAGCAAATTTTAATATGAAGTTAGAAATATTGAAACACGTTCCTTTCCGCTGTACACCTAGAAGACTTCCCTACGTACATAAGATCGCGCTTCAAAAAATACCGCGAATCCAATTCACCATATGCTTCGTATACATCGTATATATCTTACTCGTATAAAAGAAAAACAACGAACCAAGGCTTTGTGTTGACTTTCGTGAGCATGTGACCTAATGATCTGGCCAACATCTCCCATCCCTAACAACAACAAAATCACCTATGTATTGTTCCCGCCAAATCAATTGTGGGATTATCTTGTTTACAACAAGATCAACAGGATTGATAACGTGTGGCGGCAAAGCGAAGCTTGGGAGATTCCGGTTGGCGCCAGAAGTTGTGGGAACAGTTGCATCAGGAACTTCTTGTAGTTTTCGGGAGTCAGTAACACGGCGGACACCAATAGCAGTGAAGTGATATTCAAATTGAAGTAATACCATTGTGAAAGTAATCAATTAACCGTATTGTGAAATACAATTAGTCTAACGGAGTGAACCTAATGGATTGAGCTTTAAACCTCGTGCTCACAAACATTGATTAAAAGAATATCAGTTTAATGCAGCTAATATATATAACTTTAGTGCATTGGACAATTAACACTTATTTACGCTTCATTAAAAGAATACCTCAATATAACGCAAAAATTGCTACAAAACGCACCTGGAAACCTAAATTGTGCAGAAGATCAGGTGAGTCTAGGCTTGCCACCCGTCCTCCTTTGTGGAGGACAGTCCTCCTTTGTAAGGTGATGTCCTCCGTCCTCCACAAAAAGAAAAATGTCCTCCACAAAAGTAATTATTAAAACCAAAAAACAAATTCCTTTCACTTCTCAAAGAAAGGGTACGATTTTATTTTACAAATGTGGCAACAGATACATTAGATTCAAGTTTTAATATAAATGGCAGCACCTGCAGAAAAGCAAGAGAGTTTAGTGTTTCTCATCTCTTCAGGTGCTATTGACTTCTGCACCTGTTCAACGAGCACAACAGCATACAGGCTGTGCGCGTGTATAAAGGAAAGAAAAAAGAAGTAACTGTTTAAGATTTTATATTATATTATGTTATATTATTATACACACAACTATCATATCGTCGGCTAAGAATACAGAGGTGGTATGTCCATTTTTTTTCAATTTAGGATTATGACGTATTTTGGTAGGTAATTGCTGCCTCTTTAGGTAGGTAAGGGTCAAAAAGTCAAAAAACATTTTTTTCCCATCGATATCAGTTAAAATGTAAAGATGATATGTCCAATTGAAGCAAAATTGAAGAATACAAAGGTTGTATGTCCATAATCTGTACACAAAAAAAATGAAACTAATAATAATATTATTTTTTTTCATCATCGACTGATCGTTTTACTTTTTAAGACGTCGTGTATTGTCTATTGGCATTATAATTTGTCAGTTTGATGAAGATTATCATTATTTAATGATGGAAAATGTAAATATAGATGAGGTAAGTGGAAGACAGTTTTCAAAAATTGGAAAACGATTTCATCTTTAGTATTAGATTTGAAAATGAATTTTACGTCTAACTATTTTACTTAATTATTGCAGATTACTGCGGAAGTTGATGAGTTCGGCGAAGGTCATTTTCTCATGGAAGTAATCGATCTAGACATTTCCAGTGGTCAAAGTTCTAATGCTTCCAATAATTTAACTTCGAGCAATAGTTATGAAGAAAGTGATAATCCTAACGATCCACCTTACGAGCCTTCTACGGCTAATTCTTCATCTTCAGAATCTGGCGACGATTCCAATTTAAATGGCTTAGAAGACGTACCATCTGAGCTACCAGTAGAAGACAATAATACAACTGAAGACCATAGTGAAGAGGTAATATTGTTACCTAATAATACGACAGCTAGGAAACGTAAACGAAAAGCTGAACCGAAACTGTGGAAAGTTAATGAACGGAGCCATAAAAGATTGTTGGGTCAGGAATATACCGATAGGAACGGCCGAGTGAGGCAGGGAAAAGAACATACAACTATTACATGCGAATGTCGTTTCTCATGTTCTACGTACATCAAACCAGAACAGCAAGCTTCTTTATTCAAGGATTATTATAGCTTAGGAGATTCTACACGACAAAAGAGTTTTTTATCTGGTTTTGTTCAGCAACAAGAAGTTCAGAGGCATAGGAAAAGAAATCCAGAATCTGACAAAGCAAAAACTGTATCTCGTTTTTACTATTTGCCAGTTGGTGATGGTACCAATGCCAGAGTATGCTTGAAATTCGTTTGTAACCTGTTCCAATTTTCGCATAAAGTAATCGATCTCATGTTAAAGGATACAAGCTCTACGGGAGTTTATTTAGGTGTGGATCATAGATTAGGTAAACAAGGCCGGAAAACACGAAGTGATGCAATTGATATTGTTAAAGCTCACATCAATCTTTTTCCTAGAATGGAGTCACACTACTGCCGAAAGTCGTCTCGAAAATTGTACTTGTCTCCAGAATTATCGGTAGCTGAATTATTTCGGCTATATGAACAGTACTGTGATGAAAAAAAAATTCCTGCCGCACTTCGCGTCAAGATTCATGTATACAGGGCCACGTTCAACGGATTCGATCCACCTCTTTCAATGTATGTACCTAAGAAAGATCGCTGTACAAAATGTAAAGTATATAACGAAGCACCGCCCAGTAAAAAAGAACAACTACAAGATGCATATTCATTGCATAAGAAGAGAGAATATGAAGCGCTGAATGCAAAGAAGAGTGATATGGCGTCAACTTTGACAAATCAAAGGACAATTGTTTTTGATTTAGAGGCGGTTTTATCAGTTCCATTTGCCGGTGATTCAGAAATTTATTACCGTCGGAAGCTTTCCATTTATAATTTTACAATATTCGATAGTGTGCGCGACGGATATTGTTATGTCTGGGATGAAGTCAATGGGAAAAAAGGGTCGAATGAAATTGGAACGAGTATTTATTCGTATATTACTAGTTTGCCATCTACTGTAAACCATGTTATAACTTACAGCGACACTTGTGCTGGTCAAAACCGCAACCAGTTCATCGCTGCGTTGATGATTTTCATTGTACTTAGAAGCGATTCGATTGAAATCATCGATATGAAGTTCATGGAATCTGGCCATTCTTACTTGGAAGCAGACTCTATGCACAGCTGCATTGAAAGAAATCGACGACATCGACAGCTGTATACTACTGGTGAATACCGAACGGTCATGGAAAGCGCTCGTAAAACCAATCCATATAAAGTAAAGATCGTTAGCTTTTCGGAATTTTATGACTTGAAAGATCTCAACACCAAGTTTTTACGAAATTGTACCATCGACGATAATGGCAACAGAATAAATTGGCTGAATGTAAAACACATGAGATTTACAAAGGAAACACCATACATAATTCAGTTCAAAGAAAGTTTAGGAGATGATGAATTTCGTCAATTGAATGTTTTACAAAAAGGTCGTGTTCGTCGCAGTGGTCAGTCTCATCCTCCGTTGAATTCGAATTACTCATTGAAACATGCATACTGTGAAAAACTTCCTATTTCATTAGCAAAGAAAAATGATCTCGCATATCTCTTGAAAGAAGGTGTTATTCCTTCTTACTACGCTGATTTTTATGGTTCTTTACCTTTTTCTAAAACAGTGAAAGATGTGTCGCCTTTTGTAATTGAAGATGTCGAGAATGAGGAAGATTTCATCATTACTAATTTGGATATCGATTGATTTATTGCCTTTAGATTAAAGTTGTAATTTTACTTTCTCAATTTATTGTAATTAAAATAATGTAACTATAATTGTTAATTAATTTTGTATTAGAAAAAAATAAAGCATTTAATTACTGGACATACAACCACAACATGGCTATTTTTTGAGTGCAAAAGTGGTATGTCCACGACTTTATTTTAATTTCTGTTTAAATAAGGATGAAAAAGGCACTGGATAGTATTTTTTTTCATCGCATTGCTTTCTTGATAAAATGTTTTGTTTTTCATTTCTAGCGGAAAATGGTTTTTTGGACATACCACCTCTGTATTTTTAGCCGACGATATACACATCATGTTTGGAATTTCTATTATACATTATTTTCTATTATACCTACTGTTATACACAAAGTTGTTATATTCTAAATCATAATAGATCAAACTGCAATCGGCCAACCGATCTTGTAATCTCGTCCACTTGGATAACAACCACGAAAGCGAGCAGTCGATATAAAGTTCGGGTTTTAAAGTACAATAAATTGTTAACCATACGTCGAACACCTTTTGTTTTATTAAATATCTTACATATAAGAAAATGGTCCTTCGGAGTCGGATCTATGGCTTTTGTTGATCTAACTAAACTCGATTCGGAAAAACGTTTACTAAAATAACAAGTGATAAGTACCACGTGATTGCAAAAAAAGCACTCTCTCACGATTAGTCACCCCATACTTTGTGCAATTTATTAAACGGTTCGTACTTCGTTACACAATGAATAGCTTAAAGAAAAAAATTTGCTATTATAAGGGAATTTTAACTCGGTCGGTAAAATTCGTGGAAGTGATCGACGATAAAGTGGATTTGGAGTTATTAGAACTTCGATTGAACTCGGTTGAAGACACGTGGTCGCAGCTTGGTAAACTCCAAAATCAGTTGTTCGAATACGTGGACGAGCCTGGGTATGCTGAATCGGATGAAGATTTATCCGAATATGAAAATAAGCTATTCGAGAAAGACAGTCTTCTGCTTAGGCTAAGACTGATGTGAATAATTCGCTGATCGAACAGCTAGCTGGTCAGCAAGCAGCGTTCATAGAGACTCTTAATACCCCTACGCAGTCGGTTTCAATTTCGCTCCCAAATATAACGATTCCTCCCTTTTCCGGCGATTACAAAGAATGGCCCTGCTTTCGAGATATGTTTCTTGGATCAATTGATAAAAAATCGACTATAACAGCTACTCAAAAGTTCCGTTACCTCAAACATATTTACGCGATGAAGCATCGAATTTAATTCGCCATTTGATAGTGTCGGACGCAAATTACGAAGAAGCTTGGGAACGGCTAGAAAAACGGTATGATCGGTCAAACATGATTGTACAATCCCACATTCAGGAATTTTTATCGCTTCCTAAAATGACTTCGAATAATGTGTGTTTACTCAGAAAAAATTTCGGATGGCGCGGATGAGACTATTCGGGCTTTTAAGGCGTTAAAGGCAACGACTCGCGATCCATGGCTGATTTATTTAATTCTTCAGAAGCTTGATCAAGAGAGTAGGGAAGCATGGGCAAAAGAAGTAGGCGCGCGGGACAATTGCACTATTCAGGAGCTTTTAGATTTTCTCCAACTTCGGTGCGATGCTTTAGAATCTTGTCAGTCGCAAAATCGGTCGCTACATTCGCGTGGTAAAAATTCTATCGCTATTCGTGCTCACGTGGTTGAAGCCCAAAATGGTGGTCTACGTTGTCCAATGTGCAAAGGTGAACACGTGCTAGGTCAGTATACCAAGTTCATTGCACTAAATTCTCATCTTCGTCGGGAGTTTGTTAAGGACACTTCCCTCTGCTTTAACTGTTTGAAGGCAGGACACTCATCGAGTAAATGTCGTTCCACATTCCGATGTCGTACGTGTAAATCTTGCCATCATTCGTTAGTCCACTCGGCCGCTTCAGGCTCTCGACACGCTGCGACACCAGTGGAATCTTCTACTACATCCCGTCCTACCCCCATCATTAATAACTTTTCACGCCAACAAGTCGGTCATCGACAATCTATTCTTCCCACGATAGTGGCCAAGGTTAAGGACAACCAAGGAGACTTCGTGAATTGCCGCTTGTTGCTTGATTCTGGTTCTCAAAACTCGTTCGTTACAGAATCATTCGCTCAAAGACTTGGACTCCCCAGAACTCATGCTCAAATTCCAATCGTTGGTGTATCTTCAACGGCAGCAAGATACACAAGAGGCGTTATATCCATTCAAATCTACTCACGCATTAACTCTACTCATCTCTGCGTCGACGCGTTTATTCTCGGCAAGTTGGTCTCGAATCTTCCTACTCAACCTATCGAAATATCCTCATACAAGCACATTCGACATTTAGATCTTGCGGACCCCATGTTTAACGTATCTCGCCCAGTTGATATCTTTCTATGTTCCGACAATTTATGGAACATCCTACAAGGAAATCAAATTAGGAATCCGGACGGGGCTGTCATTGCCCAAGAAACTACTTTTGGTTGGGTCATCACCGGAGAACAAATTTCAATGTCCGCACAACCGAATCTTTCGTCACCTTCGCTTTATTCAACACTCGATATTGATCAGCTTTTACAAAGGTTTTGGGAGTTAGAAGAGGTTACTACAGTATCCAATCCGTCGGTAGGCAATGACGTTGCTGAAACTCATTTTCGCCAAACCTTCTCTCGAGCTGCAGATGGACGCTACATTGTAAATTTGCCATTCAAGGAGGAATTACCAACTTTCGGTGACACGTTGCCAGCAGCACTCTCGCGGTTGCAATCCATGGAGCGTCGATTCGCTAAAGACCTGAATCTATTGAAGTTGTATAACGAATTCATGCGCGAGTATCGCGACCTGGGGCACATGAAACTCATCCCTACCTCGGAGATATATCATCCAATTTGGGCCACCAGTTTTACTTTCCTCATCATGCAGTTATGAAAATGGACAGTCCTACAACTAAATTGCGTGTAGTTTTTGATGGTTCCGTAAAGGATCCCCTTGGTAAATCACTTAACAGCACGTTGTTGATTGGTCCACCAATCCAAAGAGACTTAGTTGGCGTTTGTTTGAGGTTTCGACAACATCGGTATGTTTTTTGTGCTGATGTTGTTAAGATGTTTCGCCAAATCTGGGCCATCGATGATCATACTGACTTCCAGCGGATTGTTTGGCGCGACAATCCTAATGATGAAATCCAGCATTTTCGCCTTACCACTGTTACGTATGGTACTGCATGTGCTCCTTTCTTGGCAATTCGTGTTCTTAACCAACTCGCTCATGATTATCGCTCTGAATATCCCATAGCCTCTGAGGTTCTCCTTAATGATGTATATGTGGATGATGTGATGACAGGAACTAACTCAGTTGAAAATCTTTTAAAACTTCAATTTGAACTGGTTGCTTTATTGTCGTTGGGAGGAATTTCACTGCGTAAATGGAGTTCTAACTGTTGGTCACTACTGGCTGGCCTACCAAAGGAAGATTGCGAGTATTCAGCTCTTGACACAGAAGGCGGTCATAAATCGGTTAAGGTCCTAGGAATGTATTGGGATCCAGAGCGTGATGAGCTATTCTATAAGGTGAGTTCATCTCTTCCTAGATCTGCGTCCACACGAAGGATGCTACTCTCCGACATATCACGTATTTTCGACCCTCTTGGATTATTGGCTCCATCGGTCGTCGCGTTCAAGCTTATGTTCCAAGAACTCTGGGTAACACAACTGAAACTAGGATGGGATGATCCTTTACCAACTAATGTGGCAGAGAAATGGATCTCTTATCGGAAGGAGATTCCGTATTTCGAAAAACTTCGCGTACCTAGATATTTGTTCTCGTCGTCAAATGGTATTGAGCTACATGGGTTCTCAGATGCTTCATCTGTTGCTTACTCTGCTGTAGTATATTCCCGCGTTAAATTACCTTGGGGAGGCTTTCAAATTACCATAATCGCAGCCAAGACAAAGGTAGCTCCCTTAAAACCCATATCAATACCCCGTTTGGAACTCTCCGGTGCTCTTTTATTGGGTCAATTAATACATCGTGTGAAACTGTCCTTTACTACACCAATCTCAAAAACTATCGCTTGGTGTGACTCTGAAATCGTGCTCCAATGGCTATCTTCCCCTCCTCGTCGGTGGGCTACGTTTGTCGCTAATCGCACTAGCGAGATTCTCGATACGGTTCCGCGTTCCTCGTGGCAATACATATTTTCCGTAGAAAGCCCTGCAGACTGTGCTTCGCGAGGTATTCCCCCATCTAGTCTTGTCGGTCATAGACTCTGGTGGACTGGTCCATATTGGTTAGCCCTTGACGAACAAGAATGCCCAGTGTCGAAATTAAATGTTGCGCGACTTTCTGAATGCGAGGATGTTAAACGGGAAGAACGGTATGCGTCGAAACGTGTTCTGTTCGCGTCTTCAGAAGATGATACGATAAAATCGATTGTAAACAAAATTTCATAGTGGTTCCGTTTGCAACGAATTATAGCTTATTATCTTAGATTCATACACAACTGCCGGGTGATTGAATGCAAGCGTCGTTGAGATCATCTGCATTTGACTGAAATTCAAGCTGCAAAAACGTTAATCATCAAGCAGGTACAGGAGACGTCATTTGGAGAGGATATTTATAGCCTTCTTAAACATCGCACACTTCCAACAAAATCCAGACTATTGCGGTATTCACCATTCGTGGATAAGGATGGACTCCTTCGCGTTGGAGGACGGATCAAGCATGCCATAATATCATACAATATTAAACATCCAATAATCCTTCCCAATGATACTAACATCTCTTCTCTTATAGTGATGGATATTCATGTCAGCAATTTACATGTAGGAATCTCGGAGACATTTACGATCGTCCGCCAACAATATTGGATATTAGGAAGCCGCAACCTGATTCGGAAACTTCTACATCGCTGTAAGGTTTGTTTCATGCAGCGACGACAACGTTGCAGTCAGCTGATGGGAGATTTACCTCCCATTTACCAACACCGGAGTGGACTATGCCGGGCCTATAATGATAAAGTTCTCCCGTTCCAGAAACCCGATTCTCACTTAGGCATATATTGCCTTATTCGTATGTCTTTCCACAAGGGCTATGCATTTAGAGGCCGTCAGCGATCTATCAGCTGATGCTTTCCTTGCTGCTTTACGAAGGTTTGTTTCTCGGCGGGGTCGATGCGCTCATATCTACTCTGACAACGGCACCAACTTCCACGGTACACGACGGCACTTGAACGAGATGCACAAGTTGGTTACGTCTGAGCCTCATAACCGTATCATAGCCACGGCATTAGCCAAGGAAACTATCGAATGGCACTTTATACCACCCTCTGCCCCACATTTTGGTGGACTCTGGGAGGCCGGGGTGAAATCAGTAAAGTTTCACTTACGACGAGTCATTGGATCTAGCATCTTAACCTTCGAGGAGTTAACCACCGTCTTAACACAAATTGAAGCTATATACAATTCGCGCCCTCTATCATGTTTATCCGGCGATGATACAAATCCCCTAAGGCCATCTCATTTTCTCATAGGTCAGCCACTCACCGCGATACCGGAGCCAGCTCTAGAAACCACACCAACAAACCGTTTAAAGCACTGGAACCTTTTACAAAGTATGGTCCAAGGGTTTTGGAGGCGTTGGCATATGGACTATTTAACCACACTCCAAGAGCGCAACAAGTGCTATTATACATTATTTTCTATTATATTATACTGTTATACACAAAGTTGTTATATTCTAAATTATAATAGATCAAACTGCAATCGGCCAACCGATCTTGTAATCGATATAAAGTTCGGGTTTTAAAGTACAATAAATTGTTAACCATACGTCGAACACCTTTTGTTTCATTAAATATCTTACAGTAACTAAACAAAAAGTGAATAAATGTGCGTAGTTCCTAAAGTTTTGTTGAAATAATTTGTGTTACAGAATCAGAATCTCGGAATCAGAGGAAAAAGAACAAATTTCATCAAAAACGAAGAAGAAAAGGCTCTGTCGTTTCAATGACGATTGACTAAAAGTGGCAGAATTTTCCTGGCTGAGAAAAACATCAAATTGTAGCTCGACTAAAGCTTACTGCATTATTTGTAGGGCGGATTTTTCAATAGAATTCAAGGGAATTTCAGCGCTCCGGTTACATCAAGGTGGGAAATCGCACCAATCACTTGTCTCGGCTGCTGCAACTAGCCAAGATGTGGAGAAATTCTTCTCCAAAAAATATTCTGCGCAGGAGGATAATGTCACTGCAATAGAAATAGGTCACATTTTCCATGCAATGAAACATAATTTATCATATAATTCGCTAGACTGTAGCTTAAAACTTAAAAAAACAAAAAAAAAACAATCCCTGATTCAGATGTTACCAAAAAAATTGCGTGTGGTCGCACAAAAGCAACAATGGTGTTGTAGAAAATGTTTTCGCTCCCTTTGTAATTTAGAAGTTACCGTCGTATTTAATATCGAAAAACGTTTATTTTGGTGTTCAAACTGATGCATCTAACCGCAAAAACCGAAATTTTTCCCAATTTGTGTACAGTATTTTGATTAATTATTTGGTATTCAAAATAGAATATTGGATTTTTTTGAAAATGCAAATGGATCTGCTTTAGGCAGGTGTGAAAAATGGTACAAAGTGTACTAGAAAAAAATAGCTTAAACAAAGTCGTATGTTTAAGTGCAGACAATACAAATTCTAATTTTGGAAAAAATAATTCCCTATTCACAAACTTAAAAAAAAGCTAATGAAAACCTTTTGAAAGGCAATTGTTATGCTCACATATTGAACAACTCTTTAAAGAAATCGATAATCAATTTAGAAGTAGGCGTCGAAAACATAATTTTAAAAATTTTACTCGCATTTCTCCAAAGCAGCAAAAAGACGAGAAAAGTTTATCGAATTTTGTAACTTTTCTGATATTGAGTTCAAAAAAATTCATCGACACGTAACAACCAGATGGTTGTCTTAATTACCTGCCATAGATGGAATCATACTTACTTGCCCAGCATTATATTCATATTTTATTAACGAAGAGATTTCAAAACAAATCCAACAAGTTTTACATATAAAAAATCAAGTGATTTCGCTAAAAATTGAGGTGTATTTGCTATTTCTGTCTCATAGTTCAAAAGTTTTTTCCGGGACTACAAAAAATTTAGAGTCCGATTTGGGTTCAGCTATCGAATTACGAGATATTTTTGTAGATTTTAAAGGTAAACTAAATAATCGTATGGAGCAACATTTTTATGGGTTTGAAGTTCGCAAACTAATGTCTAAAATCGAGGATTTAAGTGAAAGATCTTATATTGAAAATGATTTTGATCAATTTATAAAAATAACTTTAAAATATTGTTATACAAGTGTTATACAAGGCCATTTAGCATAGAGTTACTTATCGCCGCACTTGACTCGTTTGCATAAACAAACAAGTCAAGTTTGCGTTTCCGATAAAGCGAATTGCCTTTTCTCGCCTTTCTCCATTTTGGCGTCCTACACGCTAAAGTGGAGAGCACTACTCTTTCTTTTGGCGTCACTCAACGTGTGAGGACTACTAATTATTGAGTTAAGAGTGTGGTGCGAATAAAATATTAATTTGACCTAAGGAGTAAATGTCTTTTCGTTTTTTACCTCGTCATATTTACCAAACTATATATTGATGAGCAATTCGATTTTTCCAAAGAATGTTGGCTCTATAAAGTAGCCAGATTAAATTTAAAATCAGAGTTCTTCACATTCGATGATATAATTGAAGTTATTGAAGTGCTAAATTTAAAAGATAGTTTACCAAGTATTAATGTTGATAAGTTATTTGAAGAGATTTGCTTAGTAAAAAAAAAAATGTAAATACGTTAAATTTAAATGAATTGTCGAATTCAAAAGTAAAATAGTTAAACAATTTAGAACACTTTCCTGATGTTCCTAATATAGTTCAGGTTATTTCATATTTATTCCTGCTACTAGTGCCTTTACAGAGAGAGTATTTTCTGTTATGGATGCTAAATAGAATGAGGAACGGGGAAAATGCTCGACAAACTTAATAAAAAGTGAATTAATAAAATATTTTAACGAGAATCCTGTTTAGATTTTAATGATGACGTCAAAAATAATAATAAGCTTCTCAAGCAATATTTTTATTTAGTCGCGCTATTTTTTTTTAGTATTTAGTATTTTTGTTTATTTTTATTTTTTTTTTTTTTTTTTTTTTTTTTTTTTGTAATTTTCTAGTCTATTGTGTTGGGTTATTATTTTTTATTTTATAATAATTTTGCAATATCCGAATTTTAAGTTTTAAAAAAAACCACGAGATTTTCTAAAAGGTGGCAACCTAGGTGACTCCCATTTCATTTTGGCGTATCAGTTCGTTACTGTGCCTCCCATTCTTAAAGGCCATAAAAATCGGCGGGTAATATCTCGTGTTTATACTCCGAGTTTGAGAATTTGCATTAGTTTTAAGAAACCTCGGCTTCCTCTCAAAAGGTCTGTTAAAACTGTTGATACCACCCTTAGTAATACATTTAATCAAACTGCAAGTCCAAATTAAATGGATTCTAATGAAATTGCGACGCGAACATTCAATTTACTTAGAATACCTGACGCGGTTAAGATGTCCAAGAGTTTGATGGTAACACAGGCCTACAATTTTTCAAGGGTTTCAAGTTTAATAGGTACCCTATAGTAAATGGTGTGTGCTAATCACAAATCTGTGCTTAGTTTTTTTTTTCCAGCGTCAGGTTTTCAGCAAAAGTGTGTTTAAAATTTTTCATAGTAACTGTCAAAAATACTGAGAAAATATTTATTGACATTATATTAGAAAATTACACTGTAAAATTGAGTTGTTCTACTTTACGTTAGACAATCGTTGGTTTTTTTTTATAAAATCGTTCACTTTTTCACTGCGTTTTGTAGTTTTCTATTTGTGGATTTTTGTAAGCGAGTCCCTCTTCAAGGTCCAGCAGTAATCAGCCATCATCCCTGGTAACGGTTCTCCATCTCCTTTATGTCTTGATGGAACCTCTCTCCCTGTTCCTCGCTGACAGCTCCAAGATGCTCATATTGCATCCCAGTTTTTTTATAATTTTCGACCATTTTGGATACAAGTAGTTTAGAGACTTGTTGTTTCCAAGGAAACCATCTATAACTTCTACGAAAGAACTCCATGCTTTAGATTCGTCCTAAGTCATTGTATTCTGGAACAATCTGTCCGATTTTAAGGTTCGAATTTGAGGGCCTACAAAAATTCCTTCTTTAAGTTTAGCTTCAGAAAGTGCAGGAAATTTGTCGCACAAGTTATTTAAAGCTTTGACAAACTGCTTCATTAATCCTAACTTTATTAGAAGGGGAGGCAAAAGAACTAATTCTGGGTCAATTAATGCATCATAATGTAAATTGTAATGCAACGTAATGTAAATTTCGTGCTCGACTGTCCCACTCGCACAAAAAACATGGATACTTTGTGAATCCAGACTGCTGACCCAAAAGCATGGATATTATTTTGAGGTCTTCGCAACAATATTCGCTATACTTTATTTTATTTAGCAACAGCTCAAGATTCTCATACGTTTCTTTGAGATGCAAGGAGTGAGCAACAGACACGGAGGCACAAGTATTACCATTGTGCAACAAGACAACCCTCCAACTTCTCTTAGAGGAATCAATAAATAACCTCCATGGTGTGGAATCTGTTTCATGACTACTTCAGGAATATTATTACAATACACCAGTGAACCCTTTTAAAAGAAATATTCCGCGAACTCTTTTTCACGACGCCTATACCACGAAAATGCCGAAATATGCCCTATTTTCGCTGTTCGGTGAGTAGGAGTTGTTTTCATTGTGCAGTGCATGTGAAATTTTTCGGTTTTTTTTTTTGTGATTCTAAATTAAAATAAAATAGGTACATATGGCTAAGTGGCGTTTGACTCAAAGCGAAGCAATCAAGCTTGTTTACAACTTTTCCCAATTCGAATGCGTGTGGAATTATAGAAGCTCCGAATATAAAAGGCTCGAAAAAAAAAAAATATCTGGAACGAGTTGGCACAGGAATTTGGGAAATTCGTAAATGAAGTGAAAAAAAAAAAATATTTAAGAAACGCGTACGTCGCTGAGAAAAAGAAGGGTAGATGCCTCCAGGAAGTCCGGAACATCTACTGATTTAGTTTACCGACCGAATCTATTTTATTATGAAGAGTTTCGGTTTTTGGACGATGTAATCTTATTGCGACCAATGGCTACAAATCGACAACCGGTAAGTAATTTAAATTTTTCTTTTTAATTTCTTCTTATGTGAACTGTGACATTGAACCGGCGGAGGAGGCTATAGACATAGAGGATGTGCTACCGGAATCGAAACAATCGGCCCCCTGACCACTAGCCCAGTACAAACGCCATCGCCTGGATCGACGAGAACATCTACACCATTATCGGCATCAACATCGCCAGCAACGCATGCGGTGAGAAGGTCGCGGAAAAGGGCTCGATCATGCAGCCCAGATGAATGTAATGCTAATGCATAACTTCAATGACTGGTATCTGCGTACCGCAGAAAACTACCATGGAGCTTAGGAAAAGCTAACATCCTTGACGAGTCAACGGAATGGAGAACTTCCTAGTATTCATTACTGCTCAAAAGTTCCACTCAGCTACACGACGTGACTGGGAGTCATCACTTGACAGCGGTTCGGGTCCCAAACTTGGAAGCAACTGGATGAATTTATGAAATCAAGAATTCAAGCATTAGAACGCTCCGAAATTAACTCCAAGATGAACCAACCACAAAACGAAATTCAAAGGAATGGAATAAACCTCAAGCAATGAAAAAACAGAAAATTTCGAGTCATGTTGTTGCAGAAGTCGAATTTGTGTAGGCAACCAATAGAGAAACCGGTGGTTAGTCGAATGTACGAGTAAGTCTGTGGCGAGAGTAGTCGCCACAGAGTTCCTTGTTTTGTTTAAGTGTGTGTTTTATTGACTTGTTTTTTAAGGAACGTGGGGAAAAAATTGCAAACCGTCACCGACAGGTGAGTTTACGGATTTCTAAGAAAACGCCAATTGGACTTTTCGAACTGTTGCTCACCGATAGTTTTGTAAGTCGTATAGTTTTTCAAAGTAACTTCTATGCTGAACAAAAATATGTAAACTCTGGGAAAGGATACATTCCCACTACAGCTAACGAGATTAGAGCTTTTATGGCCATACATTTGTTGATGGGCATAAAAAAATCATCAAGTTACGAAGACTATTGGTCAAGTGATCCCTTATTACGGGACACTTACATCTCATCCTTAATGAGTTTAAAGAGGTTTGAGTTTCTACTTTCAAACTTTCATTTGAATGACAACTCCACAATTCCACCAAGGTTAAGTCAGGTATATGATAAACTTTATAAAGTAAGACCGTTATTATCAACTATGAGAGAAAATGTTTGTAAATGCCTAAATCCGTCAAAAGAAATCGCTATCGACGAATCAATGATTAAATTTAAAGGCAGGAGTTCACTAAAACAATATATGCCCAAAAAACCAATAAAAAGAGGGTACAAGGTTTGGATTCTAGCTGATAAAAACGGCTATTGCTGGAAATTCGAAATTTATACAGGCAAATCTTCTATCGGTGTCATTGAAACTAACCTCGGGACAAGAGTTGTAAAAAATGTAACCGCAGAACTCGGAACTAAGAACCATTTATGCTTTTTCGACTATTTTTTTTACAAGTGTGCCATTAATGGAAGATCTAAAAGCAAAGAAGATTTATGCATATGGTACAGTTAACACGACACGAACATTTCTACCAAATTTTAAGAATGATAAGCAGTTGAAACGAGGAGAATGTGATTGGTACACCACTAAGGAGTTGGCATCAATCAAATGGAAAGATAAGCTGTGTGTTCATATCCTTTCAAATTACCATGATCCAGAGGAATGTGTTGCGTTGCAGCGGAAAGAGAAAACTGGGGAGATAACTAGTATTTCTTCAACTCAAGCGGTGAAAGACTATAACTCCAATATGAATTTTGTCGATCGTTTTGATCAGTTGCTGTCTTCATACAAAATAGATAGAAGAAGTCTGAAGTGCCCGCATAGTGAATTCTTATATTTTGTACAATTTAACGGGAGGACCACAGCTAACTGCAAAACAGTTCCGACTTCAAGTAATTCAAGGCTTGTTAACAGAAATCATCGTTGCAAGGAACAAGAGGACTTCAATGAATAACAGTCTATCGGCAATACCGGTTGTTGCATTAAAAAAATTAAAACCATTTGTCCCACTTGAAGTCAAGTTCTTCTCACCAGCCAGTTGCAGTTCTACCAAAAAACAAGTGCGACTGACTGGATTTGTTTAATTTGTAAGGTTCCCCTTTGCCAAAGCAAATCCAAATCTTGCTTCCAGGATTACCACAGGGCTGGTACCAGCAGCGACGTCGGTACATAAAATGTACCACATATTTTTCACCTACATTTTTAAAAATATGAAAAACTTATTTTTTTTTCTTGTTTTGTTAATTATAATGTTTAGCTTTAAAGTAAAAAAAAAAAGTTGCCACACGAGGGGGTATAAAATTCTTTATTTTGCCGTCGCTCAAAGAGTTAAAGAAATCGTTATTGCGGTACTCATTACGATGTCGGTTTACTTGACGTTACGCCATCTGACCATCTGACAGCTGGCGTTGAGTAGAACATATTTGTCTTATCCACAAATGTCATTCGTCGGTATTGTAACTGCCGTTTATGTATGTATGTTGGCGTTACAGTCCATGAGGAACCTGAGCCGAGCTTCTCTCGATCACCCATGTTGTGTGTGATTTCATTTTCCCAAAGATGAAAGGGACCTACAGTTTATTGCCAGTTCCGAACGGCGAACTTCGAGAAGCTTTTCATGACAATTTTACTACAGGGGGTTTTGTCAGAACCCCGCTGAGGAGAAACACCGTGAAAAACACGTTCAATGACATGGCTGTGTCGGGATTCGATCCCGTGTCATCGGCGTCAGAGGCCAACACACTACCCACTGCGTCACGGTTCTCTCTGCCGTTTAAGTTGAACTAAATGACTAGTAAATATGTGCTTCCAAACGACAAGCTTTGTGCATTACATTTTTTTTTCCCCCTTTTTTCATTTGTTAATAGTTATTTTTATTAACTAAAGAGTGAAGATGACGAACTCTGGATAGTTTGCACGATTAGTGCAATTAATGGAAAAAAATCATGCGATAGCAACCAACTTTTGGAGGGAAATTTCGCCACCGGTGAAAAAAAAGAAAGAATGGGAGTCAGTTTCCATTCAACTCAATTCTTTGAGACCGCCGCCAATCTAGCGAAACTTTAATAAAAATTAAGAGTCGTTAAGTGAAACAAAATTGATATAGTTAACGCCATCGACCAAGGCCAGGGGCAAAGGTCGATACACCGTATTAACGGGATTCGATGTGTCATCACTTTATTGTGGTTCTTGCTACTTCGCGCGAGTTACATACAGCAAGACACCAACAATAATGACTTGGTCAGCAACACCACGCAACAAATTCAACAGAGGTCAAAATCCAATATTGTCAACAACAGAAATGACTTTATCAGCAACACCTCAAAACGAGTTCAAAAAAGTTAATTTTCCAATGTTGCACCGCCAGCAGAAAGAATGAATAAAAGACAATTACCGAAGTCTTCGGTTCGTTCTTTGATCGGGGTATTTTAAAGAGTGAACATAACAAAGTATCATATTAAAGATTAAAAAAAGTGTTTTTTTTAATCCGGAAAATACATTTAATTGGCGCAGTCGGTAGGATCTCATTTTTATGAAATCCAGTGATTCGAATCGAAAGTGAGAAACAAACTGAGTCAAAGTGAAATTTAGTGACTCATGCAGACACAGCACAGAAAGTGAAACCGAATCTAAATCATTTATATAAAATTACATAAAAAAAAAAGTGCAAAATTGATCGAAAAACTGATAGACAGAAACTCCTTGATGAACATTGCGATATAATGGCTAATCCGATTGAACAATGTGCAAACAGCCAACCAGCAAATAATCGATCCAGACTCGAGAAAGCAATAAGGTTCTTACCCATATGTCGCGAAATGTTTGCTGTGTTGGCAGCACTTAAAGTTGGCGAACCCAGCTAGTGGTTCATTCATCCCGTAGTTCACACCCTACCCATTGTTGTCAACGTGGCGCTGCAATGTACGACAAAGATCGATGTCAGCCGTGCGGGTAGGACGTGAACTGCGGTAAGTAAATGACTTATATGTGTACATGTATATTTCAATGTTTCCAGAAATAAAATAACCATAACCACCCATAACAAACGGATATTGATTTCGAGTCCTGCACGCACTCATTGCACCAGAAAATAGTTGCGACACGTCTTTGACACCCATATTTTCGGGAGAACAAGACAGTTTACCTTCGTTTATTGATTCGGTAACGAGAACTCTGGACGATTACACTGATGAGGAGGAAAAGAGTCAAGTATTTCAAATAATTAACGATACCATAAATCAAGGAGGCTCAAAGAATCTTCTAAATGTCAACCCATCAGAAGATTGGACATCATGTACGGCAGCATTTAAACAACACTAATGATCATCGAAGGACCAGTTGATTATAACTCGGGAAATAGGATCGTTAGAAGTAAGTAGTATAAGTGAGTGAGACAATAAGTTAAGACTATTAGTAGACAATGTAACTGAGTATGCCGCTTTCGATGAAAATGGGGCAACAATGACACAAATCTTCTGTGGTATGATTGTGCAAAGAGTCAAAGAATTAGTATCCGGTACTTTTGGCAGCCGCGGTTTAACGGAAATCAGGAATATAGTTAATAAGTTTATAGGACATTTTGATTCATTCGTTGGCGGGGGCAGATATAATAATAATAACCAAATAAACCAAAGTAGACGTAGCAATACACTACAAAGACCTAGCCGAAACCCTAACGAAAATAACAACAATCACAGTAAGAGTAATTCAGCAATGTATATACTGAAGAGAGAAAGTGAGTTACAAAATGAATCCCTTGAAGGAGAACAGACAAAAGAAAGTTCGAAGTTGAAATTTAACGATTACTTCAACAGTGGGGTTAAAGAACTGTCCTTTTCTCATTGAGAAACGATTAAATTGAAAAACTTAATTGCGGCACATAATTTGGACGATAAAAGCACATGCATTTTAATTTCATGCCGACTTAAGGGGAGTGCCATTGGTGAAGGTAATCTTGAATTAGACCCATTAGGGGACAACCGCTATGCTATCCACTGCAACATAGTGGAACAGCATAAGCAGGTTAAAAGTAGCCTTAAAGACGCCACAGTGGAGTTTTACTCCTTCACACCGAAGGTCGAGAGGTTACAGACGATGCTCCTCAAAGGCGTGGAGACGATCACTGACCCCGAGGAATTGGTCTCAGAGCTCAGGAAGTTCGAGAGCGATGACCTCAGTTTTGTGGGAGTCAGGCCGTTCACCACGTTGAGGGCCAAGAGGGAGAAGCGGAGATTACCCATCTTCCTGGTGCAGTTCACTCCCAACAGCAAGCTGGACTGTTTAAGGGAAATTACCTCCCTGGATAGGCTCCTGCGTGTAAAATGGGAAAAATTAAGAAGGCGCGGAAACGTTTGGCAATGTCGAACTGCGAAATGCAGCCTCGATGCGTGAATTGCGCAAAGGACCACAAGACCGAGGAATGCGACCTGGGCAAGGACAAGGTCGCAGATAAAGAGCAGCTCAAATGCGTACTCTGCGGGAGCCCGGGTTACCCTGCAAACTATCGGGGATGTCTTAGGTTCCAACAGCTCAAACAAACAAATCTGGCCCGGCAACGAAAAGCGGAGCGGATACCTCCCCCGGTACAATTGCCCAAGGCTGCTCCCAATGTCCCGGTGCCCGTCTTTAAGGCACCGGAGGGTGAGGTGGAAATGCGTTCGGTTTTGCTCGCCATACAAGGGCAGATCGGCCAGCTCCAACAGCAGATCCAAAGGCAGGCGAATCGGGTGGACACGATCTACTCGCTTTGGCTGGGCCTAGCGCCTCTACAGTGGTAATGGGTACGCCGGTAGAGAGTCCCTTAAAGATCCTGTCTGTGAATGTGAATTCACTGATCAGGATCGATTAAAGAGCTGTTCTTTTTAACCTGTTGCAGAACGAAAGCCCTGATGTGCTTCTGGCTAACGAAACTAAGCTAAACCAAAAGCACAAAATTCGGCACAATTCTTACGATATAATAAGAAGGGGCCGACCCAACGCCACACAAGGCGGAGGTGTCGCTATTTTCATTCATAAGAGTATAAAACATAAGGTCATATATAGCGGTGAAGTACGGCGGTTCCAGGTGCTAGAGGCTTGAATTGTGTGTATCCCCCTTCGGAATGGAAGGAAGATGTGTGTTCGGAATTGAAACCGTATTTGGCATCACTGTTTCACCATCGCAATGGTGTTCAGATGAACGTACAGATGGCGCCCTTCGATAAGTTTGGATCTTCCTGGCTCTCTCTTCCTTGGTACCCTGGCAGATAACGAGCAGCAGTGCAGACGTGTAAAATTTAACCTTTTGTTTTTTGTCCGCAAATATATCTTTTTCCAATATTAAGTCTTGTTGTTTGGAACAGTTCACATACGTTTGTTGTTTGGAACAATTCACATACAATGTGCATAGTGTCTGCCTATGCACCTGAAGCACCTAAGCCCAACATCTTTATTACAGAGCTCGAAACACTCATTCGTTTTCTGCGCCTGGACTCGGCAGAGAACTATTACGTTTTGGCCGAGGATTTGAATGCCAAACATGGTGATTGGGGAAATAATGTACTCAACACCAGAGGGAGCCTACGAAGCCAATGGTGGTATCTGCGCAAGATTGAGTACAAAGTTACTCGCAACGGATATTCCGTGGTTTCCTAGAAACGGTTCCTATCTGGATCTGATGCTGCTTGACCCGCGACTGAGACTGGCTGACACGAACGAATGGTCTATGAACTGTCTACGGACCGTCGACTACGACAGTGACCATTACGGACTTGGCGCCTCCTCCCCACCAACCAACAGAAACCTGTCAAATGATGAAATTGACAGAAACCTTATACAAATAGACGAAATAATTAAACAGACGACGGACAGAACGATACCACGCCAACGGCATCACGATACCACTGACGTATACCGAGACGTGACCATAGACGCACTTCACAGACAGAAAAGTAGACTCCTGTCAAGACTCAAACTCTTGTTAAGGCAGTTTACCGACCGACAAAACTCGGAGGTCTGGACACTGAAGTCGCGGATTAAAAATCTCCAACAGCTGATCGAAGAAAATTACAAACTATCTGTAAGTCTGCACTGGAACAACAAAATTCGCGCTGTAAAATCCAGCAACGCGAATTTGTTCCTGCAGATAAATAAATTATTTATAAATATATTATTTAGGAGAACAAATCAGAACGACATGCAGGATCTCAAGCTTCCGACAACGAACGTCTACTAGGTACAGTCAGCATTGGTCCAGAGAGCGCTGTTCCGAACGACGATTTCTTTGTGATCGAGGATCCTCAGGAGAAAGTGGCAACAGTGGGAGCTGTCTTCCAGGAAGTGTACAAGGTGAATGAAAGCATTCGCCCGAACCACGACTTGGAGAACAGAGCCCTGTTAAACCACTTCTACCTACGAAACCATATTGAACATTGGCGATCCAAGAACCCCGGTTTCACAAGGTTCAGCGACGATTTCACGGCAAACAATGCCGTCACCAATGAAGGGGCTAGTCCACTATTCGTTTCGACGGAGGATCTCCAGTTGATCTTTATGTCACTCAGAAAGAAAAAGTCCGTGGGTAATGATGGTATATCCAATGTTGTGCTCAGGCACCTCCCACCAGTGGCTATAGAGAGGTATACCATCCTGTGTAACAATGCACTGAATAATGCGTATTATCCGAGGTGCGAGTAAAACATCAAACATGAATAGCAGCTCTATTGAGGTAGATGTGTATAATTCGTTTAGAATCCCTGACTCGGTCAAAGATATCCGTATTTTTGATGGGAATACGCGTTTACTATATGCCAACTCTATATGTGCGGTTCCCATATGTGAACAACTTTCGTCCCACTTCCAACAGTGGATGTGTAAGTTAATATCATTGGGCATTGATTTGATCCGTAAGCAACAAACATAATTATAATAGGGAGACCACTAAAAGCGAACGATCATTGACACAGCTGCGGCTTAATGGCAAAATGCTTTCAGCCTAAGTCAAATAGTTGCAGCTGCGTCGGCATATTCTTCGTGATTTCTATAAGAAGTCCAAAAAGGGACGCTGTCGAAGAGCAGCATAAGACATTTCATTTTAATTGTAAGTTCAGTTCTAAGCCAACACCCGACTCATGCAGAGGAACTCCGCGACATCAGAATATATAAATAAATTAAGTAAGAATTAAAAAATCTTAGTTTTTTTTTTTTATAAAAGTTCTTGTGTCGTGTAAAATTATTTATTTGTATGCTACGCAGCACTACGAACACACCTCCATCATCCTTTTGCAGTTTTACGTCATCCGCCATTTATGCGCCACCTCAAGCAGCTCATATGACAGCGAACAACTTTACCAGCCTTCATATGCCTAATAATTATCCTGAAATTACTTTCACATCTTCACAGATCGCTTCAGGTCAAGTCGTCGCAGAGTAAAATACCGACTTTTTCTGTCAAACCTGAAGAGTGGCCAATGTTTATCACAAACTTCGTCCAGTCCACAGAGAGATGCGGATTTGCAGGTCGTAGGTCAAGAAAACCTTCTCTGTCTCCAGAGGTGTCTTAAGGGTTCGGCCTCGGAGCCAGTTCAAGGAAAGCTTTCGACGTCGCGTACTGTTTCAAGTGCCATCGATACTTTGAAGATGTTGTTTGTACGTGCAGATGTCATCAATCAATGCAGAACAAATTACGACGGAAGTGTGCCCATCCCAGATTCGTGTAGAAATGTCTGAAGCCGAAAAACAACAAGGCAGAGGTTATTTTTTTACGAAGTGCGGTATACCGGTCATAATTGGTTGTGTGGATGGTACCCATATTGGTGTAATTGCACCCCATCAGCCGAATGATCACTTTACGCTATTATCATCAGTTCCGAAAGTTGTTTTGTTTACCTTGTTTTATGTTTATGTTATTATATGTATGTAAATAAAGTAGACTTTCTTGATTTGAATCTGCCGCGCTTACGCACACCTTCTCCAACTAATAATAAACTTTAATTGTCGTTTCTTTATTTTCCAGGGAAACTAATTCGTTTATTATATACTATTTATACATATCTAGACATTTACTTATATACTACAAGACAAGACTTACAAGACATCCTGGCTCTTCCCACGACTCGTTCATTTGGACCTCATCCGAACTTAAGGAAAAAATAGAGAGAATGTGGCAAAACAAAGAATTGGCGATGTACCTTGGTAAGCATTTTATTGCATATTAGTCAACATAAATAAAACGTGATTATATTTCAGGAGATTCGGGGTATCCGGGGTATTCGGGTGGCCGTGGTGCAGTGGTTAACATCATCGACCGCCGAGCGGAAGGTCTATAGTTCAAATTCGCTTCGTAGCCAAGAAAAAGTAATTCCTATACGGACAAAAAGTATGCAACGCAGTTGTGAATGGAAAGTGACCAGACGTACTGCTGCAGGCATAACACTCACGGTATATGATCAACTGAAATTCATCCTCTGCGTATGCAATACTAAAGTGCTTGAACGAATTACTGCGGACTAAAACCAATGCGGAATTGGTCGGCTCTCGTCCTATCTAGGACAACCACCCCTGAGAGTAGTGAACGAACATCAACGACCCAAACCACTGCACTCCGTTCAGGTTGTGTGTCTAAAAACACATCATAAGAGAATATAAAAACTCTTGAACCTGCGCGAGTCTCTAAAAAAAAAAAAAAATCCACTATCACCATATCTTCTAACTCCATTTAGGAATGCTAGCCATCCCAAATTAATTTTAAAAAACTTCATACATATAAGTCGTTTTTCAATGAACAGGTAGTTATAAACGCCGTTGTTCGAGAGCTGAACCACCGTGCATTGGTGCAAAAATGACAAAATTATCTAAGTATAACGACACAATTACAAGACAGAATTAGAAATGGAATTTATGAAAATCAATGGGGGATTCTGTCAATAGCTTCCAAGTAATATAAACAACACGAAGAATTATTTCTATTTCAACATTTATTTAATTTGCTTCGGTGCTATTTAAGCCCGAAACGCTTTCACGTAGTTGTGAAATGTAACAGCTGAAACCTGAACAGTAAATAGGAGAGTAGGTTTCCGTCTGAAGAAACTTACAAAGAACAATCACTTGTCACTGTCCGGCGAAAAGTAAGTCCAAGTAAGTTGGTTAAAATAAAAACAAAAAAAATATATATTTTTTTTTTTTTTTGTTAAACAGTGATCAGCATACTCAAGCAAATTTTTTGTTTTGTAAAAGGCTACAGAAAAGAACGATCTCAGATAAGATTTTGTCACTGGTCAAGGTGATTGGATGAAGTGTGTTGGTATAAGTAGCGACAGAACAGTGCAATGGCAGATTGTCATAAAGGTTTGTATGTATGTATGTTGGCGTTACAGCCCATGAAGGACCTAGGCCGAGCTTCTCTCAATCACCCATGTTGTGTGTGATATAATTTTCCCATAGGTGAAAGGGACCTACAGTTTACTGCCGGATCCGAACGGCGAATTTCGAGAAGCTTTACATGACAATTTTACTACAGGGGGTTTTGTCAGAACCCCGCTAAGGAGAAACACCGTGAAAAACACGTTCGATGACATGGCTGTGTCGGGATTCGATCCCGTGTCATCGGCATCAGAGGCCAACACACTACCCACTGCGCCACGGTGCTCTCCCTAAGGTTTGCTCAAACAAATTCAAGAACTCGCCATTGATTATGTATGGGTGCACTGTGGTATCCACAGACTGTGGGACTCTTGGCAATTACACATTCTGTCACTCGTTCCCTTCTCTTTTCTTCTCCTTTCCAACTGGCACATAGTAACTGGTACGTAGTAAAGTATAATAAAGTAATCCGTGTATAAAATACGAATATTTGGCCCTTTTTTAATAATCCATTAGGTTACGGGCCCAGTTTATCGCGATTTCAAGTAAATTCAAAAATAATTTTATCCGTATTCTAAAACCTAAAACAAAATGAGCCAAGGCACCTGTGTAAGCACGAACGGAGAACATTACGCCACATGGAAGCCACTCTACATAAAGCTAGGTCCTTGAAATATTTTTTAGGAAAAATAGGAAAACCTTTGGAAGTGGGAGCGGCACAAGATAACTGGGTAGAAAAGGATATGGATGCGAGAGAAAAGTTGCTGTTAGCGATTGAGACCAACATCGTCCCACTGCACAGTGGTTTCTCCCGTACGATAAAAATGGAAAAGTAACAGTTAATTTTCGTCCCTGTTCACAGGACGAACTATGGATTTAATGGACCCATATTAGCTATAAATTATCAGTTCAATGTATCTCTATCAACACTTTTTCTTGTAGTCAGCAGATTTAAATATCAATTGATGAATAAACTAAACTAACTTTTTATAGTAGAGAAAGGTTCTATATTAACAGTAACAAGCCTTTCGTCATTAATACCAGTGGTATGCTAAGTGAATAGACGCGTTTTTCAATCGCTCCCACCTTAAACCACTGTTGGAATTATCTACTACTTTTATAAATTGACAACCCAAAATTCTACTACACTACAAATACATTATAAATGTCATATTCTTACATTCTTACTCACTCCCAATAAAACTGTGAAGTCGAACAAACGTGCCTCGTGTCTTTATTCTAACAATGGTTATGGGCCCAGCACGCTTCCACTGCGTATCAAAATGGGATGGTTTTGCAAAAGTGTACGGAAGAGTGTGCTGAATATAATGTGAAACAATATCAGTCCTTAATTGGTGGCCTCACTTACTTGGCAATTATTTCCCGGCCGGATATTGCTCATACGATGTCAAAATTAGCACAGTTCCATAGCCATCCGCATAAGGAACATTTTTTTGGCGGCAATGCATGTTCTCAGATTCTTAAAGAGAAAGAATATGGGTATGTTATCATATAAAACTAACAAAGAGGATCTTGTGTGTTTTACAGATGCCGATTGGGGGTCAGACAACACTGATCGTAGGTCATACAGTGAGTATGTCTTGTTTATGAATGGGGATCCAAAAAACAGCATGTTGTTTCGCTTAGCTTCATGGAAGCGGAATACTTCGCAATGTGTCATGGTGTGCAAGAAATTTCATTCCATCGAAAATTACTCAAGGACATGGCGTTTGAGGACTACATTAAGCAACCTACAACTGTATTTTGCGACAACAAAGGTGCTCAATTTGCTGTAAGAAATCCATTAGTACACCTAAGGAGTAAACACATCGATATCAAATATCACTATATTCGTCAAAAATTTATGGATAAGAAGATTGATATCAAATAAGCCCCCTAATCTGAGAATGCAGCGGACATCCTAACAAAATCTTTAAGCCCCGAAAGACACGCAAATTGCTGTAGAATGCTTAAAGTTGTATTTCATTCTTACTTATATTTCCATTTTAAACATGTGCATTTTTTTTCACCGATTTTGGGTTGAGGCGGATTTTGTTGGTATTATCTACTCCTTTTATACATTGACAACCCAAAATTCTACTACAGTACAAATACATTATAAATGTCATATTCTTACATTTTTACTCACTCCCAATAAAACCGTGAAGTTGAACAAAGGTGTCTCGTGTCTTTCTTCTAACAACCACTCTTTTCACCAGTTAATTTATCTTGAAGTGAGTTTTTGTTTTCTTAAGTCAAAAGTTGCGGGCGATTTCCACCCTAGCTCCCAAGTTAAACAGTGCGGCAATTAAATACATTTCCCCTATTGTGCAAACAATGTCAGCCACACGCCAACAAGCGCTTAGAGGCAAATCTGCCATGGTTTCCTTGTCAACACCAGGCAAATCCGTTGCTGCCCCATTTCAATACAGCAAATTTCTCCAACCACTTGGTGCCGTGCCTTTAACGGTTCTGTAACGGTTTTGTTCTAGATTCTGTGCGGTATTTCAATCTAAGTAAGTCAAAGTCAAAGTCTTTTACACATCGTTAGTACATACAAGTGCCTATTTGAGTACGAACACAGAAATCAAATGTTTTTTGTGAGATTATTTTTAGAGGAAGTGATTCTTTTAGATATCTAATCTGAAGTGAGTAAATTTGTATTTTGTTGCCCCCTGTCAGTTGCAAGTATTATTCTACAGAAATATGGATGGAATTATGAATCGTGTTCTTTATCAGCTAAATGCATCGACTAAACGGGAATTGACTGTTGCAGAACAGGAATTTGACGAGGAACACAATATTTCCGAAGACGATGATAGCGATAACGATGCAGATTTTTCGGATACTGATGGTCCCAATTATGATATGGAGGAAGACGCACAGGTGGAAATGCAACAACAACTTGGAGACAGACGTGAGGAAGGAATAGAAGAAGAACCTGTTGCACCTAATCGAGGAATGAGGTATAGGGCTAGAAATGTCAAATTCAACGAATTTGGTGGTCAATGCCTGATGCGTGTGAATGTCGAAGAGTCACTAGAGATCGTTGCGAACGAATAAACCATGTTCCGAGATGTTCAAAAATATTTTAGGGAAAAGCTGAGTGATTGAGATAAATAGAAACGCTAAAAGGATTTACGAGGAAAATCGTTTGTCGAGCAATCCGAAGCAAATGCGCACGTGGTATGATACAACAGAAGAAGAGATTTATGCTTATGTTGCTATACTGTTGTATGCTGGTGCTGAAAAAGCCTACCTACGGAGTTGAAGCAAGGGATCTCTTTCATCAGAGTAATATGGCATTTACGGCGCAGTAATGTCGCTGAAAGGATTTGAACAATTCGTTTTGATGATGGAAGAACTAGAACTTTTCGTCTTCAAACCGACAAATTAGCTGTTTTTAGGTACGAAAGATAAAAAGATGGTTGATCGCATATTGTTTTTTTTTTTTTTTTTTTTTTTTTTTTTTTTTTTTTTTTTTTTTTTTATTTAATTTTTTCAATAATTTATTAGGTATATCTGTAACTTGTTCCAGAATAATTTTATAATTTTGTCGATATTTTACATCCCTCGAAAGAGTTTACAATTGATGAGCAATTGCCTTCCTCAAGGGGAAGATGTCCATTCAAAATGTTCATGCCCAATAAGCCTGGTAAATATGGCATACAAATTTTCTGGATTGTAGATGCGAGAACAGGCTATCCACTTAAAGATGAAATTTATGTTGATCAGCAACCGAGCAGCTAGGGATGCGATTAGCCAACTAATATCTCGATAATGGTTATAACATTACAACCGACAACTATTAGCATTAGAGTTGACCAGGCGAAATACAACAAGAGTGCGAACGATAAAATCGAATACGCCGGAGTTGCCTAAATCGTTTACTCCAGCCAATAAGGATTTCAAACGGGCCAGAGAAAAATTCTCTACGAAATTTTGCTATTCCCAAAGCATGCAATTATGCAGCTACGCAAGCAATACGAAAAAAAAAAAAACGTTCTTATGTTGTCAACTGCTCATCACGAAGACAAAATTGATCAAGTATCTAAAAAACCCACATCATTTTGGACTACAATTCTAAAAAAGCTAGCGTTGACACTTTCGATCGTATGGCAACTGTTTACACCTAAAAGCGGAAAACTAATCGATGGCCAGTAACGCTGTATTATAATCTTTTAGACTGTGCAGGAATCGCCGCTCACAGGATGTTTGATATATGTATGTGAGCCAACTTGGTATACCAGCAAAAAAAGCTTAGAAAAACGAAAAAAAGTTTTGAAGGAACTGGCTTTAAGTGGCCCTAACACGATCAATCAGTCGACATCATGCATCGTGTCTATGTGGATTGACTCTATCCCTTACACGGCTCAATCGATTAAAGCAAATTTCTAGTGAAATTTAGTGAATTTCGGTCGTGTACGTACGATGTATTGCGTACGTTGTTCTGGCACCTTGTGTAAAGAAGAAGAAGAATAGAATGGCAAAAAAGAAGAGAATTTTGATGAACCAGTGGTTAAAAAAAAAGGAATCAGTTCACTCATGAAAATCTATTAAGTGAATTAAAATGATCTGCATCTCCCGTTCTTCATCCTCCTTCGATTTAAATTTTCCGCTCCCGACAGACATCACATTCCAAGCTCGCGACACCACACCTGGACGACACACAATAAGCTTATTTGGTCAATCCAACCCTTACACACATCAATCAGCATGATAATGGTCATGCAATATCAAAAATGTTTTGATTTTTGTCATTCGGTCACCAACGAATGTGTGTGACGCACACAGACGCATTTTCACAAACAAACGTAAATATTTGATGTCATTCGATTGATCGTGTAAGGGTACCTTTAGAGCTTGCAGATGTGCATATAAAAAATCGCATAGCTAAGCCCAATCTGCAAACAAATGTGAAAACTGCGATGAAGTTGATTGGTTATGAAATCGAAACTCCTTAAACGTTACCTGAAATTCGAAAAAATAACAAAAAACGGACAAAAAAAGGACAACAAAACTACAGCCGTTTGTTCACAACAGCAGGCTGGACAAAACACTATTTAAGGGTTTGTGATAAATGCCACGTAAGTAGCGCGGTGGATCATAACGAAGACAATGTCGATTTTATTGACACCATGCTTCCCTCCACCTCATCAGGACCACCAGCAAAGCGCCCAAGACAACGCAGTACAACATAATTATCTAAAATCCATCTAATACCACTTTTTCTTATAATTAAATTTACTTGAACATCTCATTTTTCAAAAAAATGCATTAAGGCCCTTTTAGACGATCAGTTTTCAGTTCAGTTATCAGTTCAGTTAAAAAAAGAAGTGTATTTAGACGTCAGTCCGGTGTTCAGTTGAGCTTTCATTTTACTTATGAGCAGTCGAAAGTGAGAAAAAATACATTGCGTAAAGAACGATGAAAGCCTTATTGCAATAGCTATAGTTTTGTCGCTTAATAAATCGAGGGAATTGAGGTTTGAACATGGTGATTGGTATGAGTGAAAGCGTATATTTGGAGCTACTGCAACTAGTGACTCCAATTATAAAAAAAAACAAGATACCAATATGAGAGAAGCCAGTCCACCTCACGAAAGATTAGGTGCAACCCTCCGATTTTGAGCAACTGGAAGTACTTACCAAAGTCTTAAATTTCTTACTGCAATATCGGCATCAAGTATAAGTGCAATTATACCTGGAACTTGTAAAGCAATAACAAAAGTACTTAGTACACATCAGTTTATCTGATAAGTGAACTGACAACTGATGGGAAGTTTCAGTTTCAGTTAAACGCTTTACTTTTTGCATTTAGATATCAGTTTAACTGGAAGCTTAACTGATAGCTCAACTGAAACTGAAATGACCGTCTAAATGGGCCTTTACTTTATTCGTTTATATTTCTTAAAAGAGGACGCGGTGGCGCAGTGGTAAGTGTGTTGGACTCTGACGCACGATGAGCGAGTTCGGATCCCGATAACACCGACGCCATCGAATGTTTACTTCGGCGTTCCTCCTCGGCGGGGTATTGGCAAAACCCCCCGTTGTATAACTTGCCTGGAAAAAGCTTCTCGACTCAAGCCGTTCGGAATCGGCATTAAATTGTAGGTCCCTTTCACCTGTGTGAAAAAAAAATCACACACAACATGGGTGATTGAGAGAAGCTTGGCTCTGGTCCTTCATGGGCTGTAACGCCATCAAAGAAGATTTCTTAAAAATCGTCTTATTTAGTACAATTTTCTTACATTTCATATGAAAACCACTCGAGGGCACTTAGTTACCAAGGACACCTTATATAGAAATATTTAAGTACACGGGTTTAGGGTTAAAAGCTTTGATGATGTAAGCCATTATATCCATCTTTATCACCAACTCATGCTGGAGCACTGATTTAGTAATGAAATTATGCTGATAGTTAAATCACGTGTGTTTAATCGTTTAAATTTGTTTATTTTATTTTTTCCTTATTTTATTTGCCTACATTTTATAATTAGACCATCAAGTGTGTTATTCTTTGAGTATTTGGTTGATTTTTGTTAAATTTTGTTTTATATTCTTGTTTGTTTACGAGGACGATATTTGTGTCCAGAAGATTTAAATATGTTTTGGGGGAGAATCCCTGAGATTTCGTGTTATTTGTTTTTTTGTTTTATTCAATTATATGGATGAATGTAATATGCGTATAATGGATGGCGTGCACAATGTAAGCAACGGTCGTATTATGCTTAACATTTTTCTAATCGATTTCCTGGATTGAGAGTCTGTCACTTTAATGTGCAGAGTCTTAAACCCAGCATAGATGAATTTGTATGTATGTTGGCGTTACAGTCGATGAAGGAGAGCCGAGCCTCTCTCAATCACCCAAGTTGTGTGTGATTTTATTTTCCCATAGGAAAATGCTCTTTCAATTTGCTAATAAAGTCAGTCTACATTTGTAACTCAAAGAGTGCGCTTCATTGTGTTACACGGAACACTGCATGGTGGCAGCGCGGGTTCCGGTTTTTTTTTATTTTTGGTTTGTATATTTGTAACTCAAAAAAACAAAAAAACAAAAATAATTTCGAGTGTCGTCCTAGAAAGGAAAAATAAATCAAACACAATGCCAGCATCAGGGGCACCGACAGATTCTTCTTCGGAACGTAGTAGCAACTTCATGGTAAAGTCACCAGATCGCTTTACCTTTTCTAATCCAGCTGAATGGCCCAAGTGGAGAAGGCGCTTTAAAAGGTTTCGTATCGCGTCCAAAATAAATTAAAGCTCTGAGGAGGAGCAAGTCAATAAACTTATCTATTTAATGGGGGATCAAGCTGACTATATTTCCTGTCATTCACTATCACAAACGACGCAAAGAAAAGTTACAATAAAGTAATAAACGCATTTGAGAAACATTTTGTAGTGAAAACCAAAGTCATTTACGAACGCGCCAAATTGAACGTGCGCAGTCAGCTTGAGGGTGAATTAGTGGAAGATTTCATAACGGACTTTCATTTATTGTCAGAAAACTGTTGTTAAGGTATCCTTAGAGATGAGATGATAGGGTCACGGGGGGTAATTGTGAACAGGGGTATTTGTAAACGCACTTAATTCTCCAAAAACCGTTTGCCCATCGAGGCATGTCATGACATTATTTGAAAATACGATATATTCTTGTTATGCTGACACGCACCAAAAGCAATCTGTAAATAGGTTAGTTGCAGTTTGATCGTTGCCGTGATTGACTAATTTTTCTGTGTTTTCAAGTTATTTAGTGTTGAATAAAATTGTTTAAAAACATAAAATAAGTGATCAAAGTAAAAAACTGTTTTATTTATAATTATGTTAAATATAAGTGTTAATGAATATGATGTGTTTTTTGATTCTTTGCAACAAATTATAAAAGTTATTGGCTGTTTACAATTACCCCATTTTTTTTACATCATGGGTAAATGTGAACATCGAAATGGGGTAAACGTAAACAGTTTGAGGTAATTGTAAACGCACGTTTTAAATGAACTAAGCGTTGATCTAATATAACTTTAATTCAAAAAGATGCCACGCATTTATAAACGAAAAACGACATCTCCATCTTATACATCCGAAGATATCTTACATGCAGTAGAAGACGTCAACAACAAAAATAAGACATATCGACAAGCCGAAGAAACATACGGGGTCCCAAAGTCAGTTATTTTTAATCGAATTGGTGGTAGGAAAAATACTCCTGGCATTGTATCACGAGGAAGAAAGCCTGCACTCTCGCCAAATGTGGAAAACACCATCGCAAGGTGCCTAATTTCAAGATCCCGGGCTGGTTACCCTTGCGATAAGGAGGATCTCCTTAATTTAGTGGGCTCCTATGTGAAAATAAAGAACTTGGCTACCCCCTTCAATAGCGGGAAGCCAGGAGATGACTGGTACCGTAGTTTTATGGCAAGACATCCAAACCTCTCACTGAAAAAACCAGAACACTTGCAAAAAGCGCGCCAAGATGCTCGAAAATCTGACATAATTTTTGACTTTTATGAAAAACTTACCAAAGTTTACGACGATTTTAATTTGCTAAGCCCCGACAAGTCAGCTTTTATTTTGAACGCGGATGAAAGTGGTTTCGGGAGTGATCCAAGTCGCTTGAGAGCCATTGGAGAAAAAGGTGTACCCTTAAGCCTTGTTTATGGTGGTTCTGGCAGAGAATCAACAACGGTCTTGGCTTGTGTATCTGCTAATGGAGATAAGCTACCACCACTGATTGTTTTCAAAGGCGGCGCTGTTCAGGCACGATGGACTTCATTAGATTATTTCCCAGGAACTGCTGCTTCGAAGGAAGGTTGGATGGAAGAGCCTCAATTTTATCATTGGATTACAAACGGACTCATTCCTCACGTCCAAAAAGTTCGCATTGAAAAATGTAATTCAGACCAAACTGCTGTTCTTCTCTACGATGGTCGCTCTAGCCATATCAGTGTTAGGATCGTTGAAGAAGCTCACAAAAAAATAATATTCAACTAATTCGTTTTCCAAGTCATTTAACCGATAAATTACAACCACTCGACAAATGTGTTTTTGGTCCAGTTAAAACAGCATGGGACAAATCACTTGTCAATTATGGCAAAAAGATGATGGGACAAGGAAGTTGCCGGCTTCCTAAAAGTGAAATTGCTGCACTTCTGAAACCAATTTGGGAAAATAATCTGACGTCTGCAAACATTGTCTCTGGATTTAAATCCACCGGAATTTTCCCATCTGACCCGACCAAATTTAATGCATTCAGCGTAAAGGAACAAGCTATTTATAACCAACTATGCAAAGTCTGGTCAACTAGTTCACCAGAACATGCAGCCACACCTATAGCAGTGCCTCAACAAGAACCAACACCATCCTTAACACTTGACTTTGTAGAAGCTGTCAGACTAACACAAGATGTTCCTAAAATGTGTGTCAGCCCTCCCGTTCCTCTGCCAGATACAGCCCAGATTGAGATACCATCAACTTCAAAAGGTAAATAAACTTAGCTGATTGATTTACTCTTCATTGTCTACTAATTGTGTTTCCAGGTACTTGCCACACTTTCGAGAATACCAGAAACGCAAGTACAGTGCAGACTGAATTACCATTGCCTCCACAATCTATGATGTCACCTCCTCAAGGTAAGTTATTAATCAAGCATTTATCTTTTAACTTATCTGCACAAATTAAACTATATATTCTAATTTGAATTTTATTTCATTTTAAAGAACTTTTGGAAAACATCTTCGGTCTACACAATTCGTCTCCGCCGTCTATACCCAAGCCACAAATTGCTAAGAAGGTAATTTCACGCTAAAAGCAAATGAAATACGGAGAAGTTCTAACCACGGATGAAGTGCTAACCCGTTTACAACAAGCTGACGCGCTCAAAGCTGAAAAGCTGTCAAAAAAGCGAGCTAAGAAAGAAAAACCTGTGCTTCAAGAGAAAATAAAAGGCTCAAAATCAAAAAAAAAAAATAAGGATCAGGAAGACAAATGTGAGCTCATCTTCAGATGAAGACGATTTATCTATACCAAGCAATGAATCCGTGTGGAATGAAGGGATGGAAGAAGCAGAAGAGGTAGAATGTCTGGACATTGAGGGAATAAACAGCTTAAGGCCAGGCCAGTTTGTCGTTGTCAATTTTAAGGGTGGAAAACGGCTTGCTACCACGTATAAGTACGTTTGTGAGATTTGCAAGGTCCTGGAGAAAGAAGAAGAGGTCGAAGTAGTTGGGTCTATAAGCATTGGTTCCTCAAAAACAGTGTTTCAAGTTGTTGAAAGCGATAGAAGTTTTTTTCCTATTACCCAAGTTCTGGGATTGTTGCCAGACCCAACAAGAACAGTTGTCGAAGGAAAGATTACTGTAGAGTTTAATGCCAAAGTTCTAGTTTTTGAATTGTAATGTTAAAACCTAAATTTACAATAACCTTCTTTTTAATTACAATATTAAAAAATCTTTGTGTCGTTCATTTTCAAGTTAAACGTTGAAATAAATTTTTTTTAAACAACTAACTCTAAATTTTATTCCTTATTAAATTTTCTCTGGGGTTATTGTGAACATCGCATTTTCGATTTACTTTCTTCATCAAATGTTTTCATTTTGATTTAGTTCGCTTTTACCCCGAATGTTTTTATTCCACAGCCTTAAGAGGCAGAGTTCCTTGTTTTCATTTACCCCATATTTCTCTTTTTTCTAAAAAAAGGCGGGGGTAAATGTAAACACGAGTTCTTACAAAAACTAATAAACCTATACACTTACAATCATTTTTTTCTAAAAGATGAAAGAGCTTAAATGTAATTTTAACCAACATCAATTTTCAGTATCGCATAGTTAAGCTTTCATCCAGCTATAAATTTAGAAAAAAAACGAAAATGCAAAATCGTTTACAATTACCCCCTTTGACCCTACGTGACCGAATTGTTGTTGGTGTGCGTGACCGTAGGCTTTTGGAAAAGCTACAGTTAGGAAATGACTTAACTCTAGACAAGGCGATTCAAGAAGTGAGATAAGGCGATTCAAGAAGTGAGACAGCTGTTTTCGTACGGCATAGTGTACGAAAACATATTGTGAAGCGCAGGGAAAGGTTTTCGCCAAGCCACCTCTCGAACCGTAGGGAGACATATCATCGAGTAAATCCCTGCCCGGTTTGGTACTGGCACAACGTACAGGTAGGGCGAAGTGGTCGAGTGGGTCTGTGTGTGGGTGAGTGGACAGCGCGGGATGCGAATTGACACTCGCGGATCGGCGGCATGGGCCACTGTGGTTATTTATTAGTTCCTTTGTTGTTTTTTTCTTCCTTTCCCTTTTCTCTTTCTCTCCTTCTTCCTCTCGGGCTGCGGTTGTTTTCTTTTGCTCTCTTTGCCTCTTCTTTGCCTTCGGGAGACCAGTACTGGAAAAAAAATGTCTTTCTCCGTCTGGAAAGTGGTGCGATCGGTCACCTTGACGATGGCGAACGGAACGAAGTGGCGTGATCGGCTGGGATGGTGTGGGGGATAAGCGGCCAAAAGGAATGGGTCGAGGAGTGTTGATAGGGACATGCTAGGGAGTAGTTGGGTGCGAGTGGAAAAATAAGGGAAAAATAGAAAAAAAAAAAAGAAAAAGAAAAAAAAAAAAAAGGAAGGAAGGAAAGATAAAAAGAACTAACGTGGGTGTCGACGGGCAAGAAAAACAAAAACAACAAGAATATCGCGGGTGTTATATCAAAAAAAAAACACAAAAATCAAAAATATATATGTATATGTCAGAATAACGTAGACAGAATACGAGGCAAAAAAAAAAAAAACCTAATAACGCGTGTGTCGACAAAAAAATAAAAGGAAAACCAAAGGAGAAGACCACGAGGGTCAAGCAAAAACAGAAATAGAAAAAGAAAAAGAAGAAGAAAAGAAGAAAAAGAAGAGCGAGAACAGAAGAAGCAACGGAACCTAGGAGCTAAGCTTTTTTTTGAATTCCTTTTGTTCTATTTATTTTTTTTTAATTGGAGATTTATTTTGTTTTCTATCTTTTTGTTATGATTTACATTTGTGATGTTATTAGGGTATGTTAGGCACCGGTGCTAGGTATACATCTAAAATTGTTAAGCAAACAGGGTATTAAATACAAACAAACAAAAAAAATAGAGACACACGAGAGTGGTTTTACCATTGTTTTTTTTTTTTTTTTTTGGTTGTATTTGTTTTGGTGTTGTAAAGGAACGGGGAGTAGGTTCGAAGCGGGCTCTAGTACCTCGTCGCGGTTCTCGGTACTAGGGCAGATCGTCCACTGGGCCAAATCGCGTGGCGCCCTTATATCACCTGGAACTCCGACCACTCTCGCAGAGTTGGCGGGCGGCCTTGGGGACGATACCGCGGTGAGACGGTAACATTTTTGGCGCCCAACGTCAAGGCCCGAGTTTACAGAAATTATTTTAAACGAATGCCAAATTGCACGGTTATCGTCGGTTTACGTTCTTTCCTTTCTTTTTTTTTTCTTTTTTTTGTTTTTTTTTTCAAACTTTTTTCTTTTTTTTTTTTGTGTTTGTGGCTGAGCTAACTACGCTGATAGAACGAGCAAGAACTCGTCTTGCGAATAGGCTTTAGAAATTCGAAGTTGGCATTAGTGAGGGGATTTGCGCTCTCTTACAATTTTGGGTTTTTTTTTTTTTTCTATTTGCTTGTTTTGCTCCGGATTCGCCAGTCCTTGTTCAGTCCTAGTTAGTCTGCTGTAGAAAGAGAAACAATGGAGATCAATCGGCTAAACGGGGAGGAGCTGACCTATGAGCTAGCTGTTAGAGGGTTACGCGGCAACAACGTTGACGAGATGCGTAGGCTCCTGCGATCCGCTCGGAAACGCGACGCTAGTTTTGTCCTACCAGAGTACCCCTTTGCGGTAGAGGTAGACATGGAAACAGTCACCGCTAAGCTAGAGGAGGTCGAGAGTTTGGTCCAAGGTTTTATAGGGAATGAAGAATCAGGGGAATACAAGAAGCTAGTGGCAAAAAGTGAATGGGTCCTCCGACGTTTAAGCCGGATGGAGGTCACCTCACCGGAAGAACGGGCTTTCGTGGCAGACGCGAGGCAACAGACCTCCAACTTACTAGCCAGACTCGACACGAAAGCCGGGGCAGACGCTGAAGAGGAAGGGGAGGTGAAGCCCACTCGGGGTGATGAGCAAAACATATCCGTGGAAGCGGACCTCCGGGCAACGACACCTCGGGTCTTGCTTCCCCGGGCACACTCATCCCCGCTTCCGATGAAGCGCGTCCCGATTATGAAATGGGGGGTACGATTTAGTGGTGATGGGTCCCAGTCACTGAACTGCTTCTTGGAGAAGGTCGAAGAGCTGCGGGAAGCCAGGGGATTCTCGGCAAGGGAGTTATACGAGGGAGCGTACGATTTGTTTGAGGGCAAAGCAGCGGTTTGGTATAGAGCCAATAGACCCCGGGCTGCAAGTTGGGGTGAACTCGTGGCCAACCTAAAGGCTGAATTCCTACCGCCGGGGTATGACGACCGGTTGTGGGAGGAGATTCGGTCGAGGACGCAAGGAAGGACGGAGACCATGGGAATGTACGTGAGCGTGATGCAGGGCCTATTTTCTCGCCTTGGAGAGACTTGTACCGAGGAGGTCAAATTGAAGTGGATACGCCGAAATGTGTGTCCGTTCTACCAGTCTCAGATGGCGTTAATTGACATTAAAACGCTGAACCAGTTAGTGGAGATAGGTCGTAAACTGGAGACGGCACGGCATATGGTGGAGAGTTACGTACCGCCTCCGTCAAGGCGTAACGCAGCGGTATTAGAACCAGATCTAGCGTATGTGGGAGCCAATGAGACCACCTGCGAACGAATGGATGCCCTGACGCTTAATCCGGGTCCGAAGCCGCTTACATGTTTCCGCTGTCAACAGGCAGGCCACATTGCAGCGAACTGTCCCCAACCAGTGCGGTGCTATGGGTGTAACACGGTGGGTGTCACCCGCAAACAATGCGCTCGATGTACACGTCCTCCAAGTACGTCGGGAAACGGTCCCTCAGCTCAAGGACAGGCGGGTCATTGAGCTGGGTGAGGGAAACCGCCCAGCCGGCTGCCCGGGTGAAGCGTTCTCGTAAATATCGAGGAAGGAACCGGGTGGAGTCGTCGTTGGATTACGTGCTAGTGGATAAGGGGCTAGATAGGCGTCCGTATATCCATGTAGGGATATATGGAGTCAGACTATTAGGATTATTAGATTCGGGAGCGACGCGTTCGATTCTGGGTGGGTCAGGTTGGGCCGCACTAAGCACGCTTCGTTGCTCGATAACTAACGCAGGGGTTAAACAAATTACGGTAGCCAATGGTGATGCAGTCAGGGTCCTGAGCATGGTACAGGTGCCGGTAGAAGTTGAAGGGGTCGTCAGGGTGGTGGACTTGCTGGTGGTCCCCCAGCTAGCCCATCCCCTCATCCTGGGCACAGATTTTTGGGAACAGTTTTCGATCATCCCGGACGTAAAAAGAAGATTGTGGCATTTTTCGGAAGAAGTCTGTGGAATCGCGAGTGGGGAGGGATTGTTGAAGGAACAGCAGGATCAGTTAGGGCGAGTAGTCGAGACTGCTTTTTTTAAGCATGGGGGAAGGTTTGGGTTGTACTCATCTGGTAGAGCACGTCATAAAGACAGACGCCGCTACGATAAAACAGCGCTACTACCCGGTATCCCCTAAGGTCCAGGAACAGATTAACCAGGAAGTGGACGAAATGCTAAAGGTGGGGGTCATCGAACCATCGTCGAGTCCGTGGTCATCTCCGATCCTCCTAATCAAGAAGCAGGACGGCAAATTTCGGTTTTGCGTCGACTTCCGGAAGCTAAACCAGGTCACCGAACGGGATGCGTATCCTATCCCATACGTTTCAGCCATCCTAGATAAGCTTCGAAACGCGAAGTACCTGTCGTCCCTGGATATTAAGTCCGCCTACTGGCAAATCCCACTGTCGGAGGAATCGAAGAAGTACACGGCGTTCACAATCCCGGGGAAAGGCTTATATCAATTTCGGCGCATGCCATTTGGGTTGCATAATGCACCAGCAACCTGGCAGCGCTTCATTAATACCGTCATTGGGGCCGATCTCGAGCCGAACGTCTTTGTGTATCTCGATGATGTCATCATAGTGGCCGACACGATTGACCGACATCTGGTAGTTTTACGGGAAGTACTATCGCGTATCGGAAAAGCTGGACTCGTCCTGAATCGGGAAAAGTGTGATTTCTGCAAGTCCGAGCTAAAATATCTAGGATATGTCATAAACGCGAATCGTCTACTGGTGGATCCGGATAAGGTTCGTTCGATGGTGGAGTATCCGCGACCGACCACAGTCTCCGCCGTAAGGAGATTTATTGGGATGGTGTCTTGGTATCGTCGGTTCGTAGACAATTTTTCCACCCTCACGGCTCCCATAACCGAGCTCCTAAAGAAAAAGAGGAAGTTCTTTTGGAGTTCCGAATGTGAGGCTTCGTTTCGATCCTTAAAGGAGAAGTTGGTAAGAGCGCCAATATTGACTTGCCCGGATTTTAGTCTTCCCTTTTCCGTCCACACGGACGCCTCCGGAGTAGGGATAGGGGCGGTGCTGACTCAGGAGCAGGGCGGCGAGGAGAAGGTAATCAGTTACCTTAGTCGGACACTATCCCGTACAGAACGGAACTATTCCACCACAGAACGCGAGTGTTTGGCTGTCTTATGGGCCGTCGAAAAACTTAGGCCATATCTGGAGGGAAGTGACTTTCGGGTAGTTACCGACCACCATTCTCTAGTGTGGTTAAGCAACCTAAAGGAGCCGCAGGGTAGGTTGGCCCGGTGGGCGGTAAGACTCCAGCAGTTCAATTTCTCTATCATCCATCGGAAGGGGAAGGAACATCTAGTACCCGATGCACTGTCTCGGATACCCGAAGTCGAACAAGTGGGAGCGCTAAGGGTCCAGGATCCGTGGTACGTACAGATGGAGGGCGCGGTCCGGAGGAACCCCGATAGGTATCCCGATTGGACCATCGTGGACGGAATACTGTATAAACATACCCCCTCAAGGTATCCACAACTTGCCCCTGAAGGCAACGAGTGGAAGCAGGTGGTTCCTAGGGAAGGTCGAGGGGAGGTGCTACGGCAGTGCCATGATGATATCCTCAGCGCCCATGGGGGAATACAAAAGACGTGGGAAAAGGTGGCGAGGCAGTACTATTGGCCCAAGCTGCGCTCGTGGGTAGCCCGGTACGTGCGCTCCTGCCGGGTATGTCAGATGGTGAAACCGGATAATCATAAGCCCGCGGGGCTCATGGTTTCGAGATCCCAGGTTAGCCAGCCGTGGGACATGCTCTGTATAGACTTCGTGGGGCCCTTACCGAGATCTACCAGGGGGTATACGCACATCCTGACTGTGGTCGATTATTTCACCAAGTTCCCGTTATTTTTCCCAGTGCGCTCTGCAACGGCTAAAACAGTCCGGACGATTCTAGAAGAGCAGGTGTTCTTAGTGTTCGGAGTACCGCGGTGGATTGTATGTGACAACGGGGTGCAATTTCGGAGTAGAGAAGTGTCAGAATTAGCAAGGGTGTATAAGGTGACCCTGAATTTTACCGCATTTTACCATCCTCAAGCGAATCCGGCCGAGCGATACCATCAGACACTAAAGACGAAATTACGGGCGTACATCTCTGACAACCACCGGACTTGGGATGTATTGCTGCCCAAAATCGCATGCGCCATCCGCGACGCCTCCCACGAAGTAATACAGACAACACCCTATTTTGCTTTATATGGTCGGGAAATGCGACTTCAAGGTGACGGAAGCCCAATCGCACCCGAGGGTATTAGCGTCGAACGATCCGAGAACCCGATCAAGAAGTTCCTGGCACTCGCTGAAGTGTTCCGTGACATTCGGAATCGCATCACGAAGTCAAACGATGCGGCCAAACGCCAGTACGACTTGAGGAGAAGGGATGTCCAATTATTCCCAAATGAAACAATGAAAAACTTCGTCTTGTCCGATGCAACGCAATATTTCACCGCCAAGCTAGCACCGAAATACGTCGGCCCGTTTAAGATAAGGAAAAGGTTGTCTCCATGGACACACGAGCTCGAGACCCCAAATGGAAAAGGGGCGGGGGTATGGCACGTTAAGGACTTAAAGCTATTTCGGGACAGAGCTGAACTGGAGTGAATCAAGTTCGTGGCTAGAGCGAAAACCTTAAGGAAGAAAGGGGGGAATATTGTGAAGCGCAGGGAAAGGCTTTCGCCCAGCCACCTCTCGAACCGTAGGGAGACATATCATCGAGTAAATCCCTGCCCGGTTTGGTACTGGCACAACGTACAGGTAGGGCGAAGTGGTCGAGTGGGTCTGTGTGTGGGTGAGTGGACAGCGCGGGATGCGAATTGACACTCGCGGATCGGCGGCATGGGCCACTGTGGTTATTTATTAGTTCCTTTTTTGTTTTTTTCTTCCTTTCCCTTTTCTCTTTCTCTCCTTCTTCCTCTCGGGCTGCGGTTGTTTTCTTTTGCTCTCTTTGCCTCTTCTTTGCCTTCGGGAGACCAGTACTGGAAAAAAAATCTCTTTCTCCGTCTGGAAAGTGGTGCGATCGGTCACCTTGACGAGGGCGAACGGAGCGAGGTGGCGTGATCGGCTGGGATGGTGTGGGGGATAAGCGGCCAAAAGGAATGGGTCGAGGAGTGTTGATAGGGACATGCTAGGGAGTAGTTGGTTGCGAGTGGAAAAATAAGGGAAAAATAGAAAAAAAAAAAAAAAAAAAGAAAAAAAAAAAAAAAAAAAAAAAACAGGAAGGAAGGAAAGATAAAAAGAACTAACGTGGGTGTCGACGGGCAAGAAAAACAAAAACAACAAGAATATCGCGGGTGTTATATCAAAAAAAAAAAAAAAAAAAATCAAAAATATATATATATGTATATGTCAGAATAACGTAGACAGAATACGAGGCAAAAAAAAAAAAAACCTAATAACGCGTGTGTCGACAAAAAAATAAAAGGAAAACCAAAGGAGAAGACCACGAGGGTCAAGCAAAAACAGAAATAGAAAAAGAAAAAGAAGAAGAAAAGAAGAAAAAGAAGAGCGAGAACAGAAGAAGCAACGGAACCTAGGAGCTAAGCTTTTTTTTGAATTCCTTTTGTTCTATTTATTTTTTTTTAATTGGAGATTTATTTTGTTTTCTATCTTTTTGTTATGATTTACATTTGTGATGTTATTAGGGTATGTTAGGCACCGGTGCTAGGTATACATCTAAAATTGTTAAGCAAACAGGGTATTAAATACAAACAAACAAAAAAAATAGAGACACACGAGAGTGGTTTTACCATTGTTTTTTTTTTCGGTTGTTTTTGTTTTGGTGTTGTAAAGGAACGGGGAGTAGGTTCGAAGCGGGCTCTAGTACCTCGTCGCGGTTCTCGGTACTAGGGCAGATCGTCCACTGGGCCAAATCGCGTGGCGCCCTTATATCACCTGGAACTCCGACCACTCTCGCAGAGTTGGCGGGCGGCCTTGGGGACGATACCGCGGTGAGACGGTAATAACCAGCAACAAGAATTAACCTCGGTAGTACATAAGCTATCCACCGCAACAACTACTAATACATAAACAACACGAAGTCAACAAAAAGACTACCAGAATAACGCATACAACTATAAAAAAAATGTATATGGTGTGGATCGAACAGTAGACACAAGCCATCAGATTGTCCCGCAAAAGGAAAAAAATGCAACAAATGTGGTAAACTGAATCATTTTGCTAGTGTGTGTTTAACAAGCAACAGCAGACGACGAAATATAAACCAACTTGAAGCTACCAGCGATGAAGAAACCGCTTCTTCTAATAACGAAGAATATTTGGGAACGCTTACAATAAACAATGTCACTACTTCACCTTGGACAGTTAGCGTTTTAGTAAATAACAAAAGTGTAACGTTCACGACCGACACGGGCTCGCCAGTTGATGTGATTTCGGAAGATATTTAACAAAAAATATTTCATGAAACCAAATTGAAACCTCCCAACAAAGTGATATGTGGGCCCGATGGTGCGAAATTGATTGTTTTAGGCATGTTTAGTACTAAGATTCAGAACAGTACCCAAAGTGTAGAAACTTTTGTTTACGTTATAAATAAACTGAAAATGCCATTACTTAGTCGTGATACTAGTGAGAGATTAAAACTTATTATAAAGGGTGTTTTGGGTAATGTTTCATGCGAAATCGGCGTTTCAAAGTCAACAGTACGAGTAGAAGAAGAATTCCCAGCGATATTCCAAGGACTTGGTCTGATAAAAACTTTGAATATGAAATAAAAATAAAAAGGGTGTCCAGGCCTACCAAATTGTTTCTGCCAAAAGAGCCCCAATAGCATTGAAGGATAAATTGAAGGGAAAACTAGATGAAATGGTAGCACAGGGGGTTATAAGACAAGTTGTCGAGCCCAGCAACTGGTGTTCTCCTATGGTCATAGTACCGAAGGAAAATTGTGATATTCGACTTTGCGTGGATTTGACAAAATTGAATTTTGCTGTTGAAAGGGAGATCCATCCAATCCAGATTGCAGACCATACTTTGGCCCAAATCTCAGGAGAGAAGATTTTTTCAAAACTAGATACTAGCACCGTGGCGCAGTGAGTAGTGTGTTGGCCTCTGACGCCGATGACACGGGATCGAATCCCGACGCAGCCATGTCATCGAACGTGTTTTTCACGGTATTTCTCCTCAGCGGGGTTCTGACAAAACCCCCTGTAGTAAAATTGTCCTGAAAAGCTTCTCGAAATTCGCCGTTGAGAACCGGCAATGAACTGTAGGTCCCTTTCAACTATGGGAAAATGAAATCACACACAACATGGGTGATTGAGAGAAGTTCGGCTCAGGTTCTTCATGGACTGTAACGCCAACATACATACATACAGATGCTAACTCAGGATTCTGGCATGGTATCCCGGATATCGTAAGGTCAGACAATGGCCCTCAATTCCAAACGCTTAATTTCTCATCTTTCGCCAAATTTGCACAAGATTGGGGATTCCACCACGAGACCTCCTCACCGCGATATCCGCAATCAAACGGATTTATCGAGATTTATCTAAAGAAAAATACCGATCCATACCTGGCATTGCTGGAATATCGGGCAACACCGCTAGCAAATGATTTTTCTTCCCCAGAACTACTAATGGGAAGGAAGATTTGTACAACATTACCCCTTCTTGAAAACCAACTTTATCCCAGATTTGATCTACAAGAAGCTAAGGAAAAAGACCTAATACTTAAAGAAAAGCAAGCGAAGGACTATAAAGAATAGAAGAATGCTCTAGCAATCACCCCATAACCACTATGGGGTGATTGCTAGAGCAGAATTCAAAATTGGTGTTGTGGTTTGGATTCGTGACCTCAGAGAATGGGGGAGAGTTGAAAAACTTGCCGGCACCCCAAAATCTTATATCACTAAAACAGACAGGGGTACTTTCCGACGTAAATCTTTTCATTTAGTTCCAGCAAATCGCAAAGATGTTCCGTACGTTCCAGCCGAAGTTAAACTGACAACAGATTCAACAGATGTGATACCATCAACATCGTTTGCCACAAATACCGCAGAATGGAGAAATGTCCAAAATAATACCGAGAATGAATTGCAACATGAAAAAGTAAGCTCCACCAAATCCCATGTTATTCCTGAGCGATATGTGATGACAACAAGGTTTGGTCGAAGTGTAAAGTGTCGAAACAGATATGTATGCCTTCGAATGAAATGAAAAAAAAAAAAAAAACTTATTTTTGTTTGTTGAAATCTCTGATAATTTTCAAAAAAGTCTTATTGGCTGTGTATCCGTCCCACACCGTGATACTGTTCTTAAAGAATTAGAGACTGAATTGTCCCACTATTGCCTGCGATACCAAAATATATTATTATGTGGAGATTTTAATAAAAATCGGTTGCATGATGTTAAATCAAGTTCGATGAAAGATTTTGCTGTAAACTGTGGTCTTAGTATCACACATAACCCTGTGCCTACGCATTTCAAAGCTGGCCGCCGTCCTTCGCTCCTGGACTATTTTTTAACAACTGACGAAAGCTTAGTAATGTTTCATGATTATTTTTCGGTACCTGATTCAAACTCTCCCCATGATTTAAACCTATGACGTCGACTTTAATCTTCATTAGAACCCTAAAAAACTGAAAAAACTGAGATACAGAAATTTCAATAATATTAATCTGGAGGCCTCATTGCGAAGCCTCAAATTATCCTTGGGACTTGTGTTGGTACCTTTCAGACCTTGACAATAAAGTTGCATTATTCGAGTCCATGGTCGCTGAGCTTTTCGACAAATATGTCCCTGTGAAAGAAGTTCTTGTAAAAGATCAAAGACGCCCTTGGTTTTCCTCTGAGGTAAAAAAGCTAATGAGACTTCGCGACACCCGGTAATTGGACCACCTTTGTTAAATTGAGAAACAGCACAACTGCTGAAGTGCGGAGAAGGAAACAGCTTTTTTTACATTAACAAGCTAAGCGTCAATTTAAGTAGCCTTTGGAAAAATCTGCGTAAACTCGGTATTACACATAAAAAGATTTTTCCCAAAATATTCATATTAGTCCACATTCATTAAACAATTACTTCACTTCGTCAGCTTTACCCAAACCGTCTACTTTATCCAGTGTACCGGATATGAATTTACCATCTAATGTCAACTTTTGTATTTAAAACAGTGAATAGCATTGATGTTATATTTACCATCAGATCTGTTAAGTCCGATGCCATAGGGTTGGATGGAATATGGTTGAAATTCATTAAACTCATACTTCCTTTTTTGATCGATACTATATCCCATATATATAACAGCGGCCTTACTAAATCGTACTTCCCGGTATCTTGAAAGTTTGCCAAAGTAATTCCAATTCTGTGTAAACACATTGTAAAGAGACATACAAATTATTTTAAGAGCTGTCGGCAGAGGGATGCAAAATGTATTGATGTAAGAGTTCACTCTCGAACTCATCGCTGAAGTGCGAAGGGGCAGTAATGGATTATCAGCCGACGAGTGCGGGAGTTACGTGAATAAATGTAATAAAATAAAATATAGACAATTGTTTTTATTTCCACTGCTTACATCTGGGTTATCGAACATTTTTGAAGCAATCATTAAAGGCCAATTACAAGCACACATTGACACCCACAACTTGATTAGTCCGCATCAATCCGCGTATTGGAAAGACCATAGTTGTACCACTGCATTGATCAAAGTAGTTGACGATATTCGTCAAAACTTAAAGATAAATCTGAAGTTACCTTGCTTTGCCTTTTGGATTTTTCAAAAGCATTTGATTCGGTGAATCACAAAAAACTTTGCAATAAGCTCTTTTTCAAGTACGGTTTGGACAAAAAAGCAGTTAAATTGATAGCGAACTACCTTAGCGATAGATATCAACAGGTTTCTTTAAACGGGGCTACCTCCACAATGCTTCACATTCGAAGTGGTGTTCCACAAGGCTCGATTCTTGGCCCGTTACTTTTCGCCTTATTTATTAATGATCTTCCTTCTGTTTGTAGGCACACCTCCGTACATTTATACGCGGATGACGTACAAATATATATTGCATCCCCGCGATCAAAAATTTAAGAAAGTATCTGCAGGTTAGATGTGGATTTGAAAGCAGTACATATGTATGTAACTGGGCTATTTCCAATGGTCTGATACTCAACCCTAAAAAATCAGTATGCTTACCTATAGGCAAGAACATTGGTGCTGTTGACGAATACCCAGATGTATATTTATCTGGAAAAAAGATTATTTCTTCAGCAAACGAACACATTAGCATAGTAGTTAAAAATATATATTCTGGACTTCGCGTATTGTGGACATCTGCGTGCTATACTCCGATTAAAATTCGGCTGAAATTGGTAAAAACTCTGCTGGTAGCACAATTAACGTATAGCTGTTTAATTTACAGCAACCTCGTTTCGATATCATATAGAAAATTAGAGCTCGCTTTCAACGCTATGATGATTAGTCATGTTTATCATCTGAAAAAATTTGACCATATTTCGATGTTTAATATGTCTATTTTAGGATGTCCGCTACGAACATTTTTAAATTATTGGAACTGTCTTTTCCTAGGAAAATTAATATCTTCAAGGAAGCCAAATTACCTATACCATAATTTGCAGTTTCGTAGTTCTTCTAGAACTGGAAATATAATTCTCCCAATTCACTATTATTTAGAAAGCAGCCGTTTGTCTTTTGTTCACGCTATCAGGTTGTGGAATTCTCTGCCATGCGTTACACCCCGTCTCCACGAGTAGTGTTGCCAGACGTCCCGTATTTCCCGGGACGTCCCGTATTTTAGGCATAGTTTAAAATGTCCCCGCGGGATTGGCTCTGTCCCGTATTTGAACTATACTTCGTTCTTCATTATGATATCGATCTAAGTGTCCACACACGCAACGTTCGCATTCGGCTTAAAACGTACTGTTTACATTGTCTGACTCGGCTCGGCTCGAGCGACTGTGTAGTGTGAATAGTGTGTGAAGTAAGTTGCACTTGCCGCCCTCATCGACCAATGACGGCTAGCCCGCGCCCGGTCGCGCAAAGTCGTGGCCGAGCCGTCATTGTTTTCCTTCCCGTTCGGCGCGTAAATACAATGAAACTGTTTGTCCCTTTTTGTTTCATGCATAAAACGTCTTTCGTTCTGTTTCTTTCTAATGAGAGAAAAAGATTTATTGATTGGTTATTGTTTTGAGACAGCTGTTGCGTAAACACATCGTCAATTATTTCATAGTATTAAAAGCGATGTACGTTCGTTATTTTATTAAGATTTCACAAAATGAGTGATTTGAGTGATACTGACTGTGATGAAAGGGCCAGTAGTAGTGTAATACCTCCCAAGAAAGCTAAAAGGCTAACTAAATATAATCCAAGCTGGGAAAATGACTATTCTTGGTTAAACCAAGTAAAAAAAAATCCATACCAGGCGTCCTGTCGCTCATGCAATAAAGATTTCTCTTGTGCTCATGGTGGTCTCAATGATGTGAGACAGCATGCATCTACTAAATCGCACATGACTATTGTTAGCAACAGAGCATCAAGTACTTTAACAAAATATTTTTCAAAACCTGATACGTCGGCCTCGGACACGGAAGAAAAAATTGCTGCTGGAGAACTCGCATCGGTTTATCATACGGTAAGGCATTCTCTAAGCTACAATAGTATGGATTGTTCACACAAATTGCTACCATATATCTGTAGCGATTCAAAAATCGCTCAAAAATTTAGCTGCGGCAGGACAAAAGCAGAATCTATTATATGCGAAATACTGGCCAAGGAATCAGTTAAAAATATTTTAAAGACAGCAAATGAAAAAAATCTATATTTTTCGATCGCGACAGATGCGAGTAATAAAAAAAACAGAAAAATGTTTCCAATTTGCATGCGATACTTTGACTACGATACAGGGATTCAAAATCGTCTTCTCGATTTCGTAGAATGCAACGACGAATCAGCAAATGAAGTGACTAAATTATTGTTAAACACACTGGAGAAAAATGGATTACCTATAAATAGAGTCTCAGCATTTTCCGCTGATAATACGAATGTAAACTTTGGCAAAAACCATTCAATTTATACACTTTTGCTGTCTAAAAATGAAAACATTATTAAAGCCGGTTGCTCTGTCCATATTCTCCATAATGCTGCAAAACATAGTACCAATAAATTGGAAGTGGACATTGAAAGTTTGATACTGAAAATATTCAGTCACTTCAGTAGATCCGCAAAAAGAAGAGCGGACTTGGAACTCCAATTTGAAGAGAAAGGGATGCAATGGGAAGAAATAATTAAACATGTTACGACGAGATTTTTATCTCTTGGTCCTGCTGTTGAAAGAGTCATTAAAATATGGCCTGCCCTAAAATCGCAATTCCTGGAATTTCGCAATGAATGTCCGCGTTTAATAGAGAAAATAATCACAAATGAAGAACAAGAGAAAAAGACTTTGGCATATTTGTCCTTTGTCCATAACTTTATGTTTTCGGTAGAAGTAACAATGAAGAAGATTGAATCAGATACTCTATCAGTTGTTGAGATGCACACTGAAATGCATGGGATTCGCGAGAAGATCGAGCAAAGAATAAAAGACAATTTTTTTGGCAGTCAAGCGAGAGACATAATGCGTGGATTAACTGCTGACGCAAACGAATCAATAAAAACCGATTTTCTACAGTTCTACAATAACTTCATAAGCTATCTGTTATCACGATATGATTTTTCAGAAAATAACATTCTCTCCAAGGTACTCTTTTTAAACTTTAAATCTGAAATAAACTACAACAACTTTCAAGAAGCTACAGAACATTTTAAAATAGAAAAAATAAATATGGATTGCTTGTATGAAGAATTCCAAATAATCAAAAAAAGCCTGGATATTGTAGCAAAACTTCTGATGGCAAGAGTATGGGTGCGATTGATAAGTGGAAGAAAGTCATCGAAGGGTTTTCGAATACCGAAATCCCTAACATTTTCCGAATTTTATCCTTCGTTTTTAGTATTCCTAGCTCAAACTGTTTCGTGGAAAGGGTTTTTTCCCAGATGGTACTTAAGTGGACTGATGTAAGAAATAAATGTACCCCTAATTTAATAAAAAGCGAGTTGATGACCGTTTTTAATTACGATTATAATTGTATTGACTTTTACAGATATGTTAAAACAAATAAAAATATGTTAAAATTGACTCGATCCTCGGAAAAATATCAAAAAAAAAAAAAAAATAATAATAAAAAGCAATACTAAATAATTCTGTTTTTTTATTTGTCCCGGGTAAAAAACTGAAATCCCGTAATTTTTTGCCCATTTAACCATTTGTCCCTTATAGGCTGAAAAAAAATCTGGCAACCCTATCCACGAGACATCAGCGGTGTTAAGATTTCAATCATAACATAAATATGTCTCGTGTAGACCGGAAGTTTTCGGACCAGACATACGCATGGACATAGATGTCGGTAATTTTTTCCAGACATCTCCTTCGGACATCAAGTCGGACTTTTTTTTTGCCAGCGCTTCTCAGTGATCATAAAAGTGAAAATGTCTGAGTGGCGAACATCTCAAAGTGACGTGATTGATTTAATCAATGCTTTTGAGAATAATGAATGCCCTGGAAACACCAAACCAAACTTTACAAAAAAATAGACCTAAAAAGAAAGGCATGGGCACAAATTGCAAACCATTGCAAACGAAGTGTGGATGAGGTCAAAAAAAAAAAAAATGAAAAGTTTGCCTTCCGCGTATTTAAATATATCACTCCCATTTATTTTATTTCAATGAATTTGCATTCTTGGACTCGGCTATTATATTGCGGACTACAGAAAGCAATATTTCATTGGTGAGCACAAAAGCGATCTTTACAAAAGATAAACATATGTATTCATATATATCATTTTCGCAGAACGATACATTAGAATTTGCTTCTGAGGCCATTGCAGAAGGGACCAAAAGAGACTCTCCGAGCACATCCACCACCTCGGTAGAGTCAATAAAGAAGCGAGCGGTGAGAGGTGGCTCAACTAAATACGACGATGCCATTAAAATCATTTTGTCGTCGGCGACAAACGCACCCGAAATTGAGCAGGATGAGTACTCTCATTTTGGGAAGAGCATCGCTAGTCAGATCAGGAAAGCTGACCGAATCGGAAGCTGCAATGGCAATGAGTGACCTGCAGCGAATGATGTCGCAGCATGTAATAGACTCGCTAAAAAAAAGAGAAACGGATTTGCGAATGTCAAAGCCGTCCGCACTCTCAACATCCGCAGAAAGCCGTCTTGAATGCCAACCTATTTGAGGACGAAATTTGATTTGTTTTTGTTATTTATTTTCCTGTTTTTATTACTTTTTAATAAAAAAGTTCATTGAAAAAAGCGTACGTGGTATTTTCAATTTATTTTTATTTTTTTATATGCTTCCATTGATGTGGTACGTCGCCGTCATCCGTTAGACAGTATCTGACCAAATTTTCACGGATTCTGTTGGCAAATTTGTAGCCGGAATGTTTCTGAGTCAAAATATAAAACATCGGTTCAGGAAGAGTTTGAGTATTATTCGCCAGATTGTCGCCAGTTCTTTGCATTTCCGGTGAAAGATAATTATGAAGAACACAACAAGCTTTCACTAAGGCGTCACAAGTTTCCAAGGCAAGTTCGATTGGGTGATGAAAAATTCTAAATCGTGACGCCAATCGGCCAAATGCCATTCCAACTATCATCCGAGTACGACTCAGCCTGAAATTGAAAATTTCTTGGGGGGTGGAGAGATTTCCGCTCCTGCCAAAGCCTTTCATGAGGTGTTAATCGAGGCCAAATATATCGTCGCCAACGAAGAAAATGGGATAAGCACCTCTTGTCTCTTTAGTGGCTCAGGCGGGGGGATGTTTAGCCGATTTGTACTAAGTTGTTCGTACAAAGCCTTTGTTCAATCATTTCAGAAATCTTTAACGCGTACGGGACACAGATATTTATATAAGCCAAACAAGTGGTCTTAAAATTAAACAAAACACACTTGTTATGATACTTATAATAATATGTTATTTTTATGTTACTTTACTTATGTATATCGTTGGTCTATTTAAAAACTTGTAAACTTAAAACTTTGTATTATGTTCTTATTATTTTTTAGGTATTAAGTAATGTTATTTTCTCGCTAGTCATATGTATAGCTGTGGTCAGTGAAATAGGTGTGATTCATACGTTTAAAGCTTTTTCTCATATTTCTTAGTTTTTCTCTCAACACATCACGTCTGCTCTTATTTTACAGTATTTGCAATACAGTTAACTACACTTTGTCGCTCACCAACTGAGATGTCTTTGATGCTGTTAAAAATGACATTCGTCACTTTAAACAAAGCTTCAAAAAGTGTTGGACATTGAAATAGGTGTGCTGCTTACTTTAAGTGACAATAATTTAAATAATCATTACAGAGATTTTTTTTTTGTTATAATAAGTGAGTACGATTCATCTACTGAAGGAATATTCATATTTAATATTCTTATTTACATATTCATTAAGATAATTTGCAGTTAAATGGGACGCGGGCCACATTGCTCCGAACAAGAAAGAAGATTGATTCTTCAGTTGAGAGCCGAAAATAAAACTTATTCCGAGATTGCAAATTGGATGATATGCTCTCAGAATATGGTTACAAATGCACTAAAGCCGAAAAAACTGGATAATAAACGGGGTAAAATTCGAAAAATGTCAACAAGAACTGACCGACGAATAATTCAACTCTCAAAGGCTGACCCTTTTAAGTCTTCTAGAGACATTGTGAAGGAAATAGAAGAAAACATCAGCGCTAGAACAGTGCGGAGAAGGTTGAATGAGGCAAATTTATTTGGCAGAATCGCGAGGAAAGTTCCCTTTTTAAAACCTAGACATGTAACGCAGAGAATCCAATATGCAAAAACACATGCTGATTGGACTGGAGCACAATGGCGAAACATCCTCTGGACGGACGAAACAAAAATTAGCTTAAAAGGTCCAGATGGAAAGACATTCGGCGGGTGTTGGCACTCATTACGCCAACTGAGTGAGTGCTAATACCACTAACACATAGCGGGTCGTGAGTGTCGATTCTTGTTGGTGAAGCGAAACTTACTACTGTAAGGGCATAACACCTACGGTAGTTCGTTTTTGCATTGCCAACGTCGGATCTTCACTTCACGGCTCTGCTTAGTTGGTGTTGCGTCCGTCAATGTTTTGCGTATTGTACTGATGGGGGAATTCAGTATTCATTCCTCTAACATCCGTGGATTAAGGAAGAATTTCTTTGCCACGTATGCCATGTCTCTCTCCTCAAACCGGCTGTTTTGGCACTTTGTGAAACACAGGTTGATGAAAAGTCTGATCCTTCGGATTTTAGTCTTCCTGGATATAGCTTAGTGCCATTATTCGTTTCTCACCGCGGTCTCGCCATCTATGTTCGTAGTGATATCGCTTACCAGCTGCTTCCGCAGTATAGCCAAACATCCACCTCGGAATTTCATTTCTTATGGCTAAAATTCACTCTTCGTAAGCACACAATTCACTGCTGTTTTCTTTACAGAAGCCCAAACCTGGACAGAAGTATCACGTTCGACGCGTTTGATGCACTGTCCGACTCCATTCAAAGAATTGTTTCCCGGTCTCCTCGCACTGAAATCGTTATTGCGGGCGATTTCAATGTTCACAATTCTCAGTGGCTTCGACATTCTGGACAGACAACACCCGAAGGAAGGTATGTCGAAATTTTCGCTGAGTTGAACCAATTAACTCAGCTTGTGAATGAGCCATCCCGTATCCCGGATATTGTCAGTCATACCGCCAATACCCTGGACTTGTTTCTTACCTCTCAACCTGATAAATACACCTTGGATGTATTATCTCCTCTAGGCTGGTCTGATCACTGTGTCATATCAGCTAAATTCCCATACTCACTCCACTCAGTTAAAGAAAAAGCTCCCAAAAGAATAATATGGGAATATAAGAAAGCTAATTGGTGCGGCCTTAACAACTTCTTTCGGAGCTTTAACTGGTCGTTGTGCTTCCTCGACAACGACGTGGACGCCGCGGCTGATATGATTACAAACATTATCAACACTGGCATAAGCAATTTTATCCCTAATAGGGTAAAAAGTCTAAAGCCGGTAGATAATGCGTGGTTTGACTTGAGCTGCAAAGAGGTTATCAGGTTGAGAGAGATAAGTTTTCGGAATTATAAGGCAAACACCACTGAGGAAAACCGAAAAAGATATATACAAGACAGAAATGACTGCAACTCCCACATACGACGAGCCAAATTTTTACACGACCAAAAACTGAGGCGTAAAATCCTACAATGTCCCAAGGGTAGCAGAAGTTTTTGGTCTTTCGTTAAAAACATCAAAAACTCCGTATCGTCGTCTATACCTACGCTCATTCACAATGGCATTCCAGCTGTCAAACCCTTAGACAAAGCTAATCTGCTTGCTGCCCACTTCGCAGCGAACTCGCAGCTCCCCAAATCATCTTTGTCACCGCCTGTTCTAGAGTACGTAAATTCCAGCATGGGACAAATTCATTTCCGCACTCGTGCAGTTGCAAGGGTTCTTAAAGAACTTGACATACTCAAATCCGCTGGTCCAGATGGTATTTCCCCAATAATTCTGAAGAGGTGTTCTTCTACGCTGGCAAAACCACTGCGTAAGCTTTTTCACCTTTCCTACTCTTCTGGGCTCTACCCGAGTAGGTGGAAAACAGCATTTGTCCAGCCCATTCCCAAAAAAGGCGAATCTTCTTCTCTCTCCAATTACCGACCCATTGCACTAACGTCCCTTCTTTCCAAGGTCATGGAAACACTGATAAATCGTCAGTTAATGAAATATCTCGAGTCGCAGAAACTCCTCAATGACCGGCAGTACGGTTTCTGCAGCAACAGATCCACTGGTGATTTGATGGCATATCTCACCGAGAAGTGGAATCATTCGCTCCACCAGGCGGGTGAGAGCAAAGTAGTTGCACTTGATATTTCGAAAGCATTTGACTGAGTCTGGCATGAAGCTCTTTTGTCGAAAATGCGTGCATTCGGGATCGACGACTCTCTCCTTCTATGGATTAGAAGCTACCTTTCGAATCGTTCAATTCAAGTTGTCTTGGACGGATTCAAGTCTGACACTCACTATGTAAATGCTGGTGTTCCCCAGGGCTCCGTTTTGTCTCCGACACTCTTTCTCATTTTTATAAATGATCTCTTGTCTGTTACTTCTAATCCAATTCACTCCTTCGCTGACGACAGTACCCTCAGCTTCTCATATTCGTTCACTTCTTTACGACCCTGCACTTCGGCTGTAAATAGTGAGCGGCAGCGTATGTTAAGCTCATTAAATTCCGACATCGACAGCATCATCCAATGGGGTAAAAACAATAGAGTGGAATTTAATGCTTCTAAAACACAATGCTGTCTTCTGTCGTTAAAGCGTAACACCGACCCATTGCCATTATCCATGAATGGCACTTGTATCTCGGAAGCCGAAAAGCTTTCCATCCTGGGTATGTGCATCAGTGACAACCTTTGTTGGAATGATCACATATTCAGTGTCGCTAAGAATGCCGCGAAATGCCTAGGTTTCCTATACAGATGCAAGAAATTCTTCACACCCACCGATCTGGCTACAATTTACAAGGCGTTCATTCGTCCTAAATTGGAGTTCAACGCTCATGTCTGGTCTGGTGCATCTAAGACCTCATTGCACCTACTAGATAGATTACAAAAACGCGCGATAAAACTGATAGATGACCCCAGCATTACCAAAACACTAGACTCGCTGGAACATCGCAGGAACGTATCCTGCCTTTCATTGTTTTATCGTTACTTTCATCATAAATGCTCTGATGAAATAGCCAGTTGCATTCCGCCCCTTCATAACTTCTCCCGCGATACACGCCTCTCCCGGAATGCGCATGAATTCACCTTGAAGCCCGTTTTCGGTCGTACTGTCAAATATAGAAATTCTTTCTTTAACCGAACCACACGAATGTGGAACGCGCTACCTCGTTCAGTCTTCCCCCCTCAATACAATATGCAGACATTTAAGACCAATGTCAATAGGCAGCTCCTCTCCCTCTCCCTGTTACCTTCTGCTCGCACAACGTCCGTCGTTATAAGGCCTTAGCCTTGAGTGCGCGTACGACTCTAAAAAAAAAAAAAAAAAACATTTGTTAGACGGCCACCCAACACAGAACTACTCCCTCGTCATACAAGAAAAAACGTCAAACATGGCGGAGGTAGTCTGATGGTATGGGGATGTTTCTCCTGGCATGGAGTAGGGCCTTTATGCCGTATAGAGGGAACAATGACAGCACATACCTATGTTGGCATTCTTCAAAATACCATGCTGCCTTACGCCGAATACGAAATGCCTTTGATTTGGACATTGCAACAAGACAATGATCCGAAACACACATCAAAAAAAGCAAAGAAATGGTTGAGCGACAATGGTGTTTCGGTTATGTCATGGCCACCCCAATCTCCGGACCTTAACCCTATCGAAAATCGTTGGAATAAGGTTAAGGGTATTATTGCAAATAAGAGAATTCGAAATCTTGAGGATTTATGGAAAGAGGTGCAGGGAGCATGGAAGAACATCTCAGTGGAAGCATTCCGAGTCGATTCTATGCCACGTCGGTGTTTTTTTTTTTTTTTTTTTTTTTTATTTTTTTTTTTTTTTTTTTTTTTTTATTATTTTTTTTTTTTTTATTTTAGAGATTCGCGCAGGTTCAAGAGGTCTTCATGTTCTCTTATGATGTGTTGACACACACAACCTGAACGGAGTGCAGTGGTTGGGGTCGTCGATGTTCGTTCACTACTCTCAGGGGTGGTTGTCCTAGGCCTAGATAGGACGAGAGCCGACCAAATTCCGGGTTGGTTATAGTCCGTAGTAATTCGTTCAAGCACTTTAGTATTGCATACGCAGAGGATGAATTTCGGTTGACCATATACTGTGAGTGTTATGCCTGCAGGCAGTACGTCTGGTCACTTTCCATTCACAACTGCGTTGCATACTTTTTATCATCCGTTTAGGAATTACTTTTACTTGGCTATTAAGCGAAAGTGAATTAGTACTGAAAAATAAGGGTTACGCCACTAAGTACTAACGAAGAAATATGAATTTTATTAATAATAACATTTTTCTTTTGATTGCAATTAATTTTTTCACTTTTTTGAATTTACACCTATTTCTTTGACCACCATACATTTTGTAAAACTTAAATTTTTGTTAATAAGTCTTTTGTTTTATTTTGTAATTTTTTTGCTAAAATTAATTATTTAGCGTTATATTAAAAATTATGTTTGGAAATACTAATTATTTACTGTTATTATTATTATTTTTTATTATTATTTTTCGTCATTTTTCGAAAAAATGTTCACACACCTATTTCATTGGCCATAGCTGTATATTTCCGTACCTTATGTACTAGAAAAGAACTTGGATTTTATTTGTACTAAACCATTGTCTGCCTAACTTAAACTATTTAATATTATCACTTGTTATCAGTTCTGTTTTCCCATCTCAAGTGAGTGCATCACGTGACTTTTCATAGAGGTACCACCATAAGTTAATAATAGTTGATCAATTCAAAGTGCAATCTAATTAGTCGAACAGTAAAATGTACGCATACTATTTTTAATGGAATTTCAAGACCGAGGTATGTACAGTAAGTACTCTGTTACCTCGTTAGTGAATTTTGGTTTTTTATTTTTGATGTTAGGGGAAAGTGTTGCACATACGGACGGTTTTGCCTGTGGACATCACTTATATTTTAAAAAATAACCACAGAAATTAAACGAACTGAACGCATCCGTAAAGGGTTTTTATTGTGTGGCAACACTGACTTACCGTCAATTTGTGTCTTTTGTTTAGTGACCGGCCGTTTAACGTAGTATATATCGTTAAACATTCATTTACGGCAGTATAACAATGTTAACCAGTACTTATCATGACAGTAATATATTTGACGGTTATACTGTCAGATTTGTACCCGTGGACATCGAAGTTTATGTACCAATGGACTGTCTACAGGTACCAATTTCAGTTCGTATTTCTTACTTCATTAGTATATTACGGTTACGAAGTCGTTTTTCCTCGTAGTAAGGATGGAAAAACGCGACGTAAGTTGTGTTCAGAGACATTATCTGAAGCAATTAAAAAGGCTAGAAGCGGATCTTCTTTGCGAAAAATTTGAGATAAATACCAAATACCAAAATCTACGATATTTTGTTGGTATTAGGTCATATGTAATCGGCATCACCGTTTCGTGTCAGACTGCGCAGCCGCAACCAACTTCACATCGGAGTCGGGGATCTGTCACCCGACACTTTTTCCTTTTTTTACTTCCTAACCTACCCTGGATGTGTGTGCACACCAATTATTTCTAATCGGCAAATAAACTTACAATATGTTTGCTTATTCGCGGTGTTTTCTATTACCTTTTGAGGTCATAAGGATCAGGACAGATCCTGACATATTTAAATACCTTCACATGAACGAGGAGAAGGATCTGAGCGAGAACAATATAGATATTTTGAGAAATGACGTGAAGAAAATATTTGACGAGGAAGAAGAAAAACAGCTTGCAGAATATTTAGAAAAAGTAGCTTATCTTCATATGGGCCTAAATGCTAAACAAGTCAGAGAACTGGCAAAAACAAAACATCCCAAATAACTGGTACGAACACAAAGTGGCTGGGATCGGATGACTAAGATACTATCATCAACGTCATTCACATTTGTCTCTACGGAAACCCGAAGTAACCAGTCTGGCCTAAGCAAGTAGTTTTAATAGAACTAATATTTCGAAATTCTTTGATAACCTCCAAAAAGTAATTGAAAAACTTCCGCCCTGAAAATATTTATAATTAAGATGAAACCGGAATATCCACAGTTTATAACACGAGAAAAGTGCTGGCTCCAAAAAAATTAAACAGCTGGGTAAATTCACATCAGGAGAAAGAGGAGTAAATAATGCCATGATTGGCTGTATAAATGCAGTTGGAGATTCTGTTCTTCCTTTAATAGGTTTTCCTAGAGTTTTCTTTAAGGAAAATATGTTAAAATGTGCCCCTCCAGGTACGGTTGGTGCAGCCAACCAATCCGGATGGTCAACTGAATTCATCTTCAGAAAACATTTGGATCATTTCATAAATTTGCCAAACCTACGCAAGAAGATCCAGTTTTCTTAATAATGGACAACCATGAAACGCATATCTCAATTGAGATTATTGAAAAGGCCGTCGATAATGGTACAGTTCTGCTCACGTTGCCTCCACATACATGAGATAATTTACAACCCTTGGATCGTTGTGTGTTTGGACCATTGAAGGCGCATTACAACAAAGGAGCCGATAAATGGATGTTATATCACCCTGGAAAGCCAATCACAATTTACGATATTTCAGAAATTGTCGGTGAAGCATATCCCCTTGCTTTCAAATCCAAAAACATAATTAAAAGCTTCGAAGTAACAGGTACATATATGCCCATTTAATAGAGATTGTTTCAGTGAAGAAGATTTTCTAGGCTAATTTTTTACTGATCGACCGGAGCCATTGACCACAGTTTCTGATAATTCAACTCAAAGTCAGGCTGTCACTGAAGGGTTAGCAATCAAGATGAAAATTCTACTGACTGTCAGGAGATACAGAAGCCTAACAGCAATGTAGATGAAGTTGTGCATATTCCTAGACCTTCTGTAGTTCATCAAACAAATCTAAATATGGAAACTAAATCAGCAGAAATAGAGATTGCAGTATCAAGCAGGTCTGTTTGTCAATTAGAAATGTCCGCCCTTGATGAGAATGTTGATAGGTCTGGACAAGGTAAGGTAAATACAGCAATCACTCTGAGGAAACAGTTTATTCCACAAATAACGCCAGAATCTATGCGCCCATTTCTAAAAGCAAGCCCTCGAAAAGCAATTCAACGATAAAGGAAACTTGCCAGAAAATAAAAGGGAAACAGAAGAAAAGAACACGAATAAGAAAAAAAGCATACCGAAAAATATAAAAGAGTCACAATTCTTCAAGATAAGCAGTTACCCTATGCCATGTTTAAGGGATGCAAAGGACATGAAAAAGTTAACAAAATGCGTTCTCAATGTGATTTAAAATATCACCAGAAATGTGTATCAATATCACATTTAGACAATTTTGAATCAGATGATGAGTCGGACTTTTTATGTCAGAAGTATTATATTTTAGATGATGGTGATTCAGATGCCTCCGATGATTCTGCTTTAGAATTATATGAAAAGTATTTAAATGCCAAAAAAATAAATAATTGATTCTTTAATGTTAAAGTTACTTTTTGAAAACATTTTTTTTATTTTTGTTGATTTTTATAGAATTATTATGTAAGGAAAAGTGATCTGTCCATAGAGTATTACTATCCAGAGGTACAATCATAAGATGTATCTGTGGACAAATTTAATGACTTTAAAAGAAAACTGATTTATTTTAATAAATATATCTCGTGCAGAAATAAATTGTTAGGAGTTATCTAATACTGTAACAATATTTGTAATACTTTACGGCTAATAAATAATAGTTAAATCATTAACCCTTATTTTCAATCAAAATCCGGTAAATGTCCACAGGTATAACACCTTCCCCTATATTGTTACAACACAGTAGTCTTAAATTGCTACTGTTCCTTTTCTTGTAACTTTACGTTAAGTTTCGATATAACCCTGTTACTTACATAATGATAAAATCTTGTCTAAAATATCGACCCCAGGTCCAGTTTTTGGAAAAAAAACAAACTTATCACCCACTAACAGTACAATTTTGGTTGTTGTGTTGCGAAGGCGTATATGTATTATTTTATTTTTACCAATTTTGCATTTTTCAAATTTGCCATTTTTCATCACTCAAATGTCGTACATTCTCTTTCTAGGCATAGAAAAGGTTTACGGTATGCCTAAGGAAAATGCAAAATTGTATGTATGTATGTTGGCGTTACAGTCCATGAAGGACCTGCGCCGAGCTTCTCCCAATCACCCATGTTGTGCGTGATTTTATTTTCCCATAGGTGAAAGGGACCTACAATTTATTGCCGGTTCCGAACGGCGAATTTCGAGAAGCTTTTCATGACAATTTTACTACAGGGGGTTTCGTCAGAACCCCGCTGAGGAGAAACACCGTGAAAAACACGTTCGATGACATGGCTGTGTCAGGATTTTATCCCGTGTCATCTGCGTCAGAGGCCAACACACTACCCACTGCACCACGGTGCTCTCGGTCATAGCGAGTACAAACATTTATTTTCTAATTCTGAGAGTAAAGATGAAAGTTTATTTGTAACCTATACCCGGGATTGCAATTTCTTTGTTATTGTACTCCTCTGGAACCGCTACTGCGATCTCGACCAAACTTGCCACATTGCTACTTCAACTTTAATGCAGCATTAGATCGACCTCCACAAGTGAAAACAATCAAGATGAGAGCCAACGAATTGAGAAGCGAACTGAGTAAAGAACAGAAGCCAATAATGGACAAGACAAAATTTACGAAAATTCCCAACGACTTATCGGCTGATTACTACAAAGAAAATCTCGTCAAGTTCAGAGAAAAACACGCCAATCCAACATTAACTATTTCCATATCGATCTTTTGAAACGATGAGTTAAACAAAATTCATCGATTCATTTTATTCAATAATAATAATAATAATATAAACAAAACTCCTCTTAGTAAATCCTCTTAAAAAAGAATTCCACTTAACCAACCACTCACGATAATATAAACAAACCGGCCAATTGTGAAATTCAATAATATGATTCTATTTTCGAAAGATAAAAAGAGCTCAGCTCAGATCCGAAAACAGAATTCAAGACATTTACTTCTAATCACGGAAGGAACATTAATATATGTAGAATATTTTCTAATCGAGGAAAATATATCATTGGCGCCGTCGGCCGGTAGGATAGTGTACAATAGTTAACAATTAACTCAGTTTAAAGTATAAAAGAGTTATTTGATCCAAGTACAATTTGATTGAAGGAGTAAGGAGAATTTATAGTACTCACCTACATATGTAACTAATAAAAAGAGGCAAATCGAATAAAGTGAAACTTTCATGAACATTGACGAACTTCTCCTTAAATTCGATAACTTACAACTCCGTGGAAACACAATGACACAAGAAAATTCTGTTTAACAAAATCTTCGCATTATTCGACCTTTCAATTGTGATAGACAATATTTGAGTCTTTACATCTTCAGCATTGAAAGTGTGGTGCCTAATATTGCAATCCTTCCCGCTGAACAACCAGTCCTAGTTTTCTATTGCATTCTTCGTATACTTGAGGGAGATGCACTCCCAAAACCCTCCTCAAAGATGAGTTTGACTCTAAAAGAAAACCTATAACAACATACCACACATCTTCTTTCAACATCATCATACTTCTTTTTGTGTTAATGTTTTCATCCGCATCTATAACACCTCAAAGTATCCAGGTCCAACCCGTTAATAATGATTTAGGATATGTTACACCCGAACAAGGCGTTGTTCATTTGGGCTTCCATTGCATCTGTTGGGCTTCCACCAAACACAAAACGAAGGCGTCGATAAACAATCAAATTGAGGGCGGGACTTGCCCGACTTATGTACATACAGGCTGCACTTTATAGCCTGTATGCTCACAATAATCACACTTGCACATGCACATGTTGATATTGATGTTGAAGCGGCCAGGCAGGTTAACCACCTCTCATATTCAAGAGACGTACGAGGGAACTTCGTACGGTGCCAACGGCTTGGCTTCGCATGGCACTGCAGAGAAGCCAAGCCAAAATCGGCTGTCCTTATCCCGTTGCCGCACAAAGCGAACGGCGGTCAACGGCAAACCCAATGACCATATATGGTAATATGCTCGTGCTGTAGGGCGGTGACAATTTGACAACTTTCCGTATATTTAAAGTAGAATAGATAGATTTTAAAGCAGTCTTAAGTCGACTGTGCTGTGAATAAAGACATACTTATAAGTCAACCGAATTGTGGATAAATCAATTGTTCTATTCGGAGTTAACTCCCGCATCACACTCAACTAGCTCTGTCATACTAGAAATGATTATGCGAGCATGCAATCTGTCTCTTTCTGGCAACATTTCCAACACCATAAGGTGCAGTGTACAAACGAAACAAAAGGAAGGAGACAGATTGCTTGCCATAAACTTATATGCATTATAAATTGTGTAACAATTTATGCAACATGTTTCCAAAAAGGGGTGAATACATATATTATGTACCACGGATCAGCTGTGATCCATTTGTTTGTTTAAGGGACTCAGCAAGAAGTTTTCAGACACTTGCTGTAAAAGTATAAAATATAATTTGTATACATATATGTGGGATGGAAGCAGTAGCGAACGAGGAACGAAACACAGAACAAACAGAGTACGGTACGATCGACGAAACACAGACAAACCGAGTAGTACACAGATGAGACATAGGGAAAACAACGCAGATGCGACATGGGACAACAAACCACACAGGCAAACCGAGTAGTACACAGATGAGACACAGAGAACACCACGCAGAGCCGACACGGGACAAACCACACAGACGAGACAGAAACTATGCACGTACGCATTGTGAGTGGCGTCATCCACTCCAATGAAGAGAGATATCGAAAGAGGGAAAGGGTCGTAGTCAGTCGTAGGTTATTCGTAGTTGAGTCGTGGTCAGACGTAGTTGAGTCGTGGTGGAGTCGTAAAGAATTGAGTTGCAAATTGTTTTCTTGAACGTTTTGATTGTTTTCCCATCCCGAACACTACATAAATGTAAAGGTGAAATAAAGAATTGAATTGCAAATTGTTTTCTTGAACGTTTTGATTGTTTTCCCATCCCGAACACTACAAATGGGGGCTCAACCGGGATCTGCCAAGATCCAAATATCAATAAGAATCCGTTAAGAACCTTAGAGATCTTCGGGGTTGCGGGGAATAGATCGAGCGACCAGTGATTGTGATCGTGATTGTGATTAAAGGGCAGCAACAAAAGGCGAACAGAAAATCAACCCTTAACGATCGAAGTGCGTGCACATCAAACCCGAAATTGTCAGATCAAGGGGAAATTTATCTGTGTCGCTGTTGTCTGCTCCAACGGGGGCAACTACGCAGAGGCAGACAAGCCAAGGAGTAGCGGTAAAGCAGCGTGGAAAAGAGAAAAAGTCCAGACGAGTGCGTGTGTGTGAGGAGTGCAAGAGTAGCGGAACAGCAGCGGCCGGGGCGACAGCTAGAAGAAGAAGATAGCCGTCGGAATCAAATTTAATTGTAAGTCTGTTACTTTTCTTTCTTTCTTTCTATATCTCGCTTGCATTTACGACAAAATGGACGTGGAGACAATTTTATCTTTGACTGTGGACGGACTGAGAGACCACTTGACCCAATCGAAATTACCGACTAACGGACACGCTAACACGCTACAAGACAGGCTCCTAGAACACTTTGGGCTGTCGCGTGACAGCAATGACGTACATACAAGCGGTCCCGTTGGACGACGACGACGATGCTGCTCCGAATGCTGCGAGCCGTGGAGTTGCTCCCTGGGGAATGTTCACGCTGCGAGATGTAGAGGATTCCTTGTCCACGTTTAAAGTTAGCGGGTATCCGGACATTTGTCGTTGGATACAGAAATTCGAGGAGAACGCAATCATTGTGGGCTGGAACAAAATCCAGAAATTCGTATACGCGAAGCAATTGATTAAAGGTGCCGCCCTGCTATTCGTAAGAAGCCAGTCAGGACTTAACTGTTGGAGATCGTTGAAGAGGGCACTGACCAACGAATTCGGAACCAGGCCGTCATCCGCCGAGACCCATCGAATGTTGCGTTGCCGCCGTAAGAAGGCGACGGAGTCACTCCAGGAGTACCTCTACAGCCTGATGGAATTAGGAAAGGCAGTGGATATCGAGGATGAGAGCCTTATCGAATATTTCATCGAAGGAATCCCTGACGCCAAGCAGAACAAGACAATGTTGTACCAGGCTAAGACTGTCGCAGAGCTCAAGTCTCAGATAAGAGTTTACGAGAGGGTGAGGGGACCTCCTATCTAGTCGTCGTACTCCAGAGGAAACCCACCGATGGCCGGTCGCAGTCCACCTACCGCGCCCATGGAAGGGAAAAGATGCTTCAAATGCGGGGATGCATCACACTTGGCTAGAGAGTGTCCGATGAGATCCTTCAAATGTTTCAAGTGTGGTAGAGAAGGACACCGCGCGCACAAATGCAGAAATGGAGATCGGACGGGACAGCAGCAGATCAAGGGGGAAAGGCACAGTAACGTTCATACTGCGACAACGGGTGAACCAGATGTTCCGGAAGCCCGGGTTTGTTTTGCAGTAGGGACCAACCGCATTTCCAAGGACATCGTAGTGAGGGGTCGAACCATGTCTGCCACCACGTATGCCTGTTGCGACGCGATGGTTTGGTCGTGCTTAACCAAGTTGAATTGGATGACCAGAAGACGAATTTGTATGGCATAGGGCCGAATAAGGTGACAACCTTGGGAAGCTTTTCCGAAAATGTGGTGGTGGATGGGGTAGAGCTCAAGGTGAGGTTCCATATCCTGCGCGAACGGGACATGCAACATGCGGCTGTGATTAGCAATGACGTATTAAGTCACGTCAATGTCACAATATCATCAGAGGGCGCAGAATTTCTGAGGAAGCCCATCGAGGGGGCATTTCGGAACGAGACAATCGAAACCAGAGGCCTAGAAGGTGGCGTTGAAGGCGAAGTTGAAGGTGAAGCCGAAGAAGATGCTGGTGTAGTTCGGGGTAATGAGTACGCAGCCGGCTGTGATGTAGTTGGTCACGAACCGGGAGTACGAAAGGTTGCAAAGCTGAACGATGAACGATACGTTGTTGATAGTCGGCCCTGAGCTAGAAACACGCCGAAAGGTTGATCCCAGTAGAACTCGTGCGGGCGCAAGGCGACACACCCCAAAGAAAGATGAGAAAACAACCTTCGAGTTGAATGAAGAGTTCCGAATGCTCTACACGTCGGTCGTAGAAGAGGAAGCCCAGGTCGAGCTTAGTGTTTCACTAAATCACTTGAAGCAAGACTTACGAAGAACTTTGCTAATGTTGCTAGAGGAGTATTCGCCGGTCGGAAATCGGAGGTCACCAATTGAGATGAAACTGGTGATGAAGGACGAGGTGCCGATTTTCCAAGGACCAAGACCAATGTCGTATGCCGACCGCAACATAGTTCGTGAGCAGATAAATAAGTGGCTGGCGGAAAAGATAATTCAGCCAAGTGTATCGGAGTACGCTTCGCCAGTGGTGTTGGTGGCGAAGAAAGACGGGAGCAAAAGGCTGTGCTGCGACTACAGAAGGCTCAACGAAAAGATCATACGAGACAATTTTCCGATGGTCCTGATGGACAACGTCTTGGAGCGACTGGCGGGGGCGAGAGTATTTTCAACACTGGATCTTCGAGATGGATTTTTCCATGTCCCGATGGAGAAGGGATCACGGAAATACACGTCTTTCGTAACACATGAGGGCCAGTATGAGTTTATGTACGTACCCATTGGGATATCGAATTCCCCAGCGGTTTTTGGTAGGTACATTTCTGCGATTTTCCGAACGTCAATTCAGGAAGGTGTAGTAGTGGTGTACATGGACGATCTGGTCATGCCGTCAGCAAACGAGGAAGGTATCGAAAGACTGAAGACTGAACCCCTAATACCTGGGGTTGCACAGCACTACGGGTTACGGATAAATTGGAGAAAATGTCAGTTCTTGAAGAGGCGGATTGATGTCTTGAGATACATCATCGAGGACAACGAAATTCGACTATCAGAAGGGAAGACCAATGCCGTTAAGAACTATCCGGTACCAGCCGATAAGAAAGCGCTCCAACGTTTCCTGGGTCTGACATCATATTTCCGTAGGTTTATAGAAGGATTTGCAGCCGTCGCGAAACCATTGTCGGATTTGTTGCGCAAGGGTGCTAAGTTTGCATGGGAGGCGGAACAAATGTTAGCATTCCAGCAGCTCAAAGAAGCGCTTGCCAAGGAACCGGTCCTCAAACTGTTCAATCCGGAAGCCGACACAGAGATTCATACGGATGCAAGCAAGCATGGTTACGGGGCAGTACTGTTGCAGAAGGATGCCGAAGACCAACGATTACATCCAATCCATTACAGGAGCCGGAAGACCACGCAGGTAGAGGAGAAATATCACTCATATGAGTTGGAGGTGCTAGCAATAATCGAGGCACTCAAGAAGTGGAGGATGTATCTGATGGATCGTAGATTCAAGATCGTCCCGGACTGCAATGCTTTCACGATGACTATAAAGAAAAGGGATGTGCCGTTGAGAGTAGCCAGATGGGCCTTATTCCTACAGGACTTCGATTATGAGGTAGAACATAGATCGGGGACACGGATGAAGCACGTGGACGCCCTTAGAAGAGTGTCGTGTCTGATGTTGGAATCATCATTGGTTCATCGCTTGAGAGAAGCTCAGACTGATGGTTTAGAGATTGATGATTGGATTAGAGCTGTGAGGAAGGTCCTAGAAGGTGGAGAGTACGAGAACTTCTTTATGAAAGCCGACATCCTGTATAAAGATCCCGCTAAGGAACTAATTGTTGTGCCGTCCGCGATGGAGCAAGAGGTGATGAAGATCGCGCACCAACAGGGTCATTTCGCCGTTAAAAAAACGCAAGATCTAGTGGAAAAGACATTTTATATTCTCAGACTATCGGCGAAGGTAGAGAAAGTCGTCAGAAGTTGCGTGAAATGTCTCATAGTTGAGTCCAAAGCTGGGAAGAAAGAGGGAGAATTGAGGCCGATAAATAAGGAAGACAAGCCTTTAGGCACATACCACATCGACCATGTAGGGCCGATGGAACAAACGCGAAAGCAGTACAATCACCTACTAGTAGTTGTAGACGCGTTCTCGAAATTCGTATGGCTCTATCCGACGAAAAGTACAGGTGCGAAGGAAGTCGTGGAGAAGCTGAGAAGGCAAGCAACGGTATTTGGAAATCCACGCAGGATAATGTCAGACAGAGGAGCTTGTTTCACGTCGAAGGAATTCGAAGAGTACTGCGCACAGGAGGACGACCTTTCCCATCCCGAACACTACATATACTACATTCAAAATGTATAACGATAAGTGGTGGCCGTTTTCTCCTTCTAAGTAAACAAAAAAAACCTATTTCTGAGGTCCAACATTCCTCAGAACAATATCCCTACACCACATAGTACAAATTAACCGTACTCTTTTAGATATTTCCAATAAAACGCTATTGAACCAATACAACTTACAAAGACATTTTAATACAAATATCAATACACAATATATTTGCTTAGCATACAATGAAGAAAAAAATTCTTCTAAAATAGGTCTAGAAAATTGTATAGCTCAGGCTTAAAATTCCTTTTTGATGATTGTTGCAGTTATATCAAAATGTAATGTCTACACGAGAATGTGTTTCTACCATAATGAACCGAGCCTACTGTCAAAGTATTCGTACATATACATTACTAAATGAACATGCCAGTCATGTTCAACAAGCGCCAACTTCAGCTAAGCTGCAATTCTTCTTTTTCCTTCTTTTCCTTCCTAATGTGTATTTCACGACCGTAGTGTCAATTTTTTAATTAATTAATTCTAATAAAATCATAGTTGTCGTACAATCTTTTTCATCTTTCGCTCAACTTTTTTCTAGCAAGCCCAAGGGAAAAGCACTAGTGGCTGCATTCTAAGTGAAATTTAATGACAGTACCAGTTGACGAATTGTTATGCGACATGCGCGAATTACGTCCTCACCCTGACACCACACTCTCCCACAGGTAAGTTAGTTTATCTCCGCAATTCAAACGGCGAGAGTTACGACAGCAACTTGACCCCTCCTACTTTCAACCGCAAGCAAACCCCTTCACACACACACACACACATGCCTAAATGGACACAGGATTATCATCCCGCAGACGACCCGCAATAAAATAATAAAAATAATGTAAACAATAAATGTAATTGCATAGACGACCTAATCAGTGGATAGCTCACATCCGCTCTCTATGTCGTCTATGCAAAGAAAACCAGTATAAATAGATCAGAAGAGATCAAAATGAATCAATTGTAATTCTGCTTTTGAAAGTGATTGATAAACATACTAATTTAAAAATAACGGTAGTCCTCTTACTTTTTTAAACGACCCCGAGAACCAAATTATAATTCGCGCGAGTGACAAGAACAAGCCAGCCAGCAACAACAACAACAACACCTGCAATGCCAACACCCGCAGCAACGACCGGATGCACACGCCGATTGGAAAGTGCGAACGTCATTAAGATAGAAATTGTAATTGCACAGGTGACCTAATTAATTGAAGAGTCAGCGTCTGACAAATTTCCGGCGACTGTGAACTTTTCAATTCATTGGACTCACCTTCGCAAAGCGTAGGTTTCATGCAAAACATAAAATTGTAGTCAAGTTAGTTAGAATTTTGAGTGTGTTAAATAAAGTTGTTTTTTTTTAAACCCCACGGGACACTAGTCTTATAATTGGCGCAGTCGCGTAGCCCGGTCAATGATTTTTACATAACGTTCATTAAAAAGATAACTCGTAGGATTACCGAAAATAAAGTAGTTAACGGTTTAGTGAAAATCAGTGAGTTTTACCTCTTAGTGACCGGTATCGAACGTCGTTCAACGGTATATTAGACAAAAAGCAAAAAAAAAAAAAACAAAAAGTGTGTTCGACAGCACATCGGACAACTCCACGACTCAACTAACTCCAGAGGAACAACCAACGACTCAACTAACTTCAAAAAATACCCAAAGGAACATTGGGATTCCGAGAAATGAAGATAATCTTCTTAATATTCGGGCATATGTAAGTCAGAATATTTATGTTATATATGTATGTATTCGTATCACGGAAACAAAACGATGTACTTATGTATGTATATATATGTAACACTAACACACTTACACATGTATTTTATGATGCAATAGACCAGTTGTGAATAAGTTCTCGTTCAAGTAAGTCGTTTCATTTCGCGCGGACACAACATTTTTGGCGACGAGGTTTAAAAAAAAAAAAAAAAGACAATAAAAACAAGCAAAGTACAGAATAATAAATCGTAAAGATGCCAAACCAAAAGGAGATGATAGAGAATCTGTTGGCTCAACAGCAACAGTTTGCAAAACAAATGTTGGAGCAACAGCAACAATGGATGCAATCGATCCTAGAGCAAAGTGTTTCGAATAAACGGGGTGATTCAAGTCGTGCGGGTGAATCAGCCATGTGTCCTCCATTCCAAAATTTTAACAAGGATGTGCAAAATTGGGAGTCGTACCTCCAACAGTTATCTCAGCATTTTAACGCGTACTCCGTGGTTTCTCAGGAGAAAAAAAGGCATATTTTTTGTCGTGGATAGGTGCCGACGTGTTTGAGTTGTTGAAGAATTTGTTTGGAAAGGAAAATTTGAACGAACATATGAGCAGGTCACACAAAAATTAACGGAACACTTCCAAATAAAACGTCATGTTGTCGCCGCTCGTTACGAATTTTTTAAGCGAGAGATGCGGCACTCACAAACACATAGAGAATGGGTGGCCGATCTTCGCGGAATTGCGCGTGAGTGTCAGTTTGTCTGTAAAGGGGAAAAATGTTCACTGAATTTCGTGGACGAGATGATTCGCGATCAAATTATTGTCCACACTCCCTTCGACGCGGTGCGCGCGGCGGCTCTTCAAAAGGTGCAACCCTCCCTCGAAGATGTTTTGATAATTGCTGAAACGTATGAATCAACAACAAAAACAGTAGCAGTGTTAAAAGAGACAAATGAAAAACAAATACTAGTGAACGCGATGTACGCACACAAGAACAAACATATGCAAAAGAAAAGTGAAATAGTAGCTGGTGGAAAAACAGGACAGAGTGCTCTCAAATCTTGTTCTGGGTGTTGTCATGCCCATGCAAGAGAAAAATGCAAGTTTCGCGACGCAGTTTGCTATAAATGTGGTAGAAAGGGTCATATAGCGGTTGTTTGCATGTCAAAACAAAACAACGCTAAGTATAGATACGAAATCGGTGGTTATCAAAACAAAAATAAAAGAAGAAACGAAGGGACAATCCAAACAGTGAACAGTCTAACGGGTGTTGTGAAAACAATAACAAATAAAAACGTCATTGAACTTGAGATCCTTAACCAAAGCATATGTTTTCAAATGGATTCCGGTGCAACTGTGTCTGTTATCAATTCTCAAACTTACGGACAATTAAACAGCCCAACCTTAATAAAATCTACCAGAATCCTACATGCCTTTGGTCAAAAGAGAATTCCCATATTGGGCGAGTTACATACTGTCGCCAAGTGTGGCAACATGGAAGCCAATATAATCGTGATAGTTGCTGACGTCATAAATTCAAACAATCTGTTTGGAATGGATTTGTTTAAAACTTTTAAATTCAAAATACAACAAGTTTTAAATGTGGTTGAAAATTTTGTGCCCCAAATAAATGATCTTTGTGACAAGTACAAAGAAGTATTTGAACCAGCTATCGGGGTAATCAAAGACTTCAAAGCAAGTGTGGTCCTCAAGTCAAACGCCACACCAACATTTTTCAAAAGCAGACAAATACCTTTCGCCCAAATGGAAAAATTTAAAGAAGAAGCCCAACGACTCACACAAGCAGGTATTTGGAAACCAATTAAGTTTAGCAACTGGGCATCTCCGATTGTATTGGCATCCAAGCCAGGTGGTACACTCCGAATTTGTGGAGATTTCAAGCAAGGTGTCAATGCGCAACTCGACATTGAGCAGTATCCCTTACCAACACGGGAATCACTTTTACATAAGATTCGCCATGGTAAGCATTTTTCCAAATTAGATTTAAAAGATGCTTACTTACAGATGGAGTTAGATGAAGCTTCAAAGCAGCTAATGGTCGTCAATACGCCATTGCGTCTTTTTCAATACCAGCGTCTACCTTATGGTATAGCCAGCGCACCAGCCATTTTTCAAAGATACCTTGAACAACTTATTAGTGGCATACCAGGTTGTGGGAACTATCTCGATGACATAATCATCTCAGCACCTACAACTGAACAACACCTTGTTCGGGTTGAACAAATTTTACGTATTCTAAGGGAGAATGGAATAAAATGTAAAAGAGAAACATGTTTCTTTTTGGAAGAAGAAATCGAGTATCTAGGGAGAAGAATTAGTGCTAAGGGCATCCTTCCTGATTCCTCGGGATTACAGGCTGTCAAGGAATTAAAGCCGCCCACTAATCTACAACAGCTAGATGCGTTTATGGGTAAAGTGAACTACTACTGCAACTTCATCCCGAATTACTCTCAGTTGGCTTCTCCGCTAAATCAACTTCGTAGGAAGAACACTCCATTCAAGTTTGGCTTAGAGCAAGAGCACGCTTTTACTGCTTTGAAAGCGCACATCCTAAATGCAACACAATTAGCGCACTTCAACGAAGAACTTCCACTAGTTTTGGCCACTGACGCATCTTCTTTCGGTATTGGTGTAGTGTTGTCACACATTCAAACGGATGGTAAAGAGGTACCTATAGCATTCGCATCGAAAACTTTGGACAGACACCAAGTTAGATATAGCCAAATTGAAAAAGAAGCACTCTCCATTGTTTTTGGAGTGAAGAAATTCCATCAGTATCTGTATGGTAGAAAATTTATACTGATCACTGATCATAAGCCGTTGATAACAATATTTAATCCAAGTAAGCATTTACCAACAATGACCTCCAACAGGCTACAGCGCTGGGCTATCATCCTAATGGCCTATAACTTCGAAATCAGGTATCGAGCTACTACAGCACATGGGAACGCAGATGCGTTATCACGTCTACCATTGGGTACAGACGACGATTTCAACAACAAAGAAGCATGCTACAACATAATTGAATTATCGCCCCCGATTAATGCAGAAATTATTCACAGACATCAAAAAACTGACATCATCCTAAGAAAAATTTGCAACTTTGTTTCAAATGGTTGGCCAGACAAACTCTCCGATCGTGACATATTGCCTTATTTCAATCGCAGATTTGCAATAACGTTAAACAATCAAATGCTATGTCTGCACACGGACGCAAATCGCATTATCGTTCCACGCACACTAAGGAAGGATATCTTGAAACTACTTCATGATGGTCATTGGGGCATAGTAAGAATGAAACAATTAGCCAGACATCATGTTTGGTGGCCTGGCATAGACGAAGACATCGCAACTCTAACGAAGACGTGTAACATATGTAAAACCAACAACCCGTCTCCAGCAAAAGAATTCCAAAGTTGGCCAAAAGCAACATGCGCATGGGAGAGAATACACATCGACTTTGCAGGACCAATATTTGATAGTATGTGGCTTATATGTGTAGACGCATACTCGCAGTTCCCGTTTGTTACACAAATGACATCAACCACAACAACAAACACGATAGCAGCCTTATCAGCCATTTTCGCAATTGAAGGCTATCCGAAAATTTTAGTAAGCGACAACGGACCTCAACTAACAGCAGATGCCTTTAAAAAGTTTTGTGAAATTAGTGGCATAAAACACATTACAACTGCCCCGTTCCACCCAGCATCCAATGGACTTGCCGAACGTTTTGTCCAGTCATTTAAATGTTCGGTGGGGAAAAATATCAAAGAAGGTTTTACACTTAAAACAGCTGTTACAAAGTATCTCGCTTCGTATCGTTTTACGCCAAACGCACAAGGAAAAACACCCGCAGAACTAATTCATGGCCGTCACGTCCGCACAATCTTAAGTCAACTTTTCGAGCTGCCAGAGAAATTTATACAGAACCAGCATACAAATAAATACGCAACAAATCAAAAAGTGTTTGCTCGAAATTACGCAAGGGGAGAAAAGTGGATGGAAGCCGTCATCGATCGACCAATAGGCCGAATGTTATTCGTCGTTCGCACAGCTACTGGGTATGTCAAACGCCACGTAAACCAACTTAAACCCAGGACAACTTCAAACAACAAAACCAGCAACCCCGAAGACAATTTCAACCAATTTTGGGGGATTCAAAATCCTCAAAGTATGCCCGCCAGTTTTCAATCGCCGAGACAAGAACATCAGTCATCAACCCCACAGGAACCTACTCCTAGGATCGCTGATTCTGAAGCAACTGCCGGAGCATCCCAGCAATATGTCGACACGAAGAACCACAAAGACCATCCGGGGATAACTATCCGAAGAAGTACTCGAGTGTGTCAAGATGTGGACCGTTTCCAGCCATCCGATTTTAGAGAGCGTAAAACTACACATCGTTAATTTTAGGGAGAAGATGTGTTATATATGTATGTATTCGTATCACGGAAACAAAACGATGTACTTATGTATGTATATATATGTAACACTAATACACTTACACATGTATTTTATGATCCAATAGACCAGTTGTGAATAAGTTCTCGTTCAAGTAAGTCGTTTCATTTCGCGCGGACACAACAATTTATTTCTATATTATATTTAAAACAAACCAATTAAAACAAATTTATCAAATAAAAACGAAAGCTGTGACCAAATAGTTAAGTACATAATATAAGTAAACCAAGTGTAAAATTGTTATAATAGATGATTTACCTTTCAATTGTCATATTATACCTGTAAGTGCCGTTATTACATGCCATCTGATAAGCGCCCATCCAAAAAGAATCCCTCCCAACCATATCCCAAATTCACAAAACTCTTCAAAAGCCTTTCTTCCATTCCGGAAACAATAACTGAACTAAGTGACTCGTCCATCGTAAGCGAAAACGAAACCATGAATCCCTCAACGAATTCTAGCATCACTACTTCACGCGACGTATTTGAATCTCTTCGTATCCCAGATGCAGTGAAAGACTTACCACGTTTCGACGAAAATCCCCGTCTATTATACGATTTCATCAATAACGTGGAAGAAATCCTAACGCATTTTAGAGGTATTGAAGGTTCACCATATTGCCAAATAATTTTAAGGGCTATCCGAAATAAAATAGAAGGACAAGCCAGCGAAGTTCTGAATATGTATGGAACTTCTCTGTCATGGGATGAAACAAAAAATAACTTAATACTACACTATTCCGATAAACGGAACGAGACATCTCTCATCAGCGAGATTGTAGAAATACAAGCCGCACTCAACAATAACCTTCTCATTCATGAAAAAGACTCAAATGTGATTAAGGCAAAAAAGCATTTATTTTCGGAAATGTGCCTTAATACCTTTCTCTCTGGTCTTAAAGAACCATTGTTTCCAGTATACGGGCAATGAAACCGACAACCTTAGCAATAGCATTAGCATATTGCATCCAAGAGCAAAACATGTTCTACATGAAACATGATCACCGGTTCCTTACCCAAACAAAACGACCAACCTACAATCAGTTCTCTCCTAATTCATATTCATCCCTCAATAAAACTTATTCTCCACAACAAACTTACAAACCAGCTCATTTCTTTCCTCAAAATCACCTTACCAGTAACAACTACCCACACAACTATCAAAACCCGAGATTAACACCCAATGTCTTAAATGCAAGGCACATCCAACCAAACACTTTCAGTTAAAGGAATAATAACTCTTACACCCCCAATCCAAACCCATCAAATAGCACAATGCAAGTTCCACAATTCTCGAGACCAACACAATACAAACCCCGACCCTTGCCACCTCCGGAACCAATGATCTTAGGTTCAGAACAATCTCGTTTACACCATCCGACGGCATACCAAAATGCGCAAACAAATGCTAGTAACCAAACGAGGCGCAGCAACACTCCTCGCTACGTTATCGAGGAGGTGCACAACGTAAACACACAGAACAACTATACTAACCCCCAACCACCTCAGCACCTACAAAATTTAGACGAATACTACGACCTCGACGAAAGGAACCAACAAGTGATTGAAACCATGCAGGAAATAGAAGATTCAAATTTTCAATTACCTGCCCATCAAACGCAATCGGATACATAGATATTACCAAACATGGATCACTCTTACCCTACATACACATTTCATCTCCCTTCGGTCGCCCCCTAAAGTTTTTAATAGACACAGGAGCATCCGCCTCTTTCCTTAACCCTGAATTCGCTATCCATTTAAATCCACAAAAATGCAAACCTATTAACATAACCACAATACTTACCAATCATGAACTCAACCAATCAGTGGTAGTTCCCGCCTTTAACGAATTCTATGATTCTGGACATTTTAATTTCCTGTTATTTAAATTTCATGGCTATTTTGACGGTTTGCTAGGACTGGACATATTGACCCAACTTCACGCTAAAATTGACCTAGAAAATAAAACCCTAATAACAAAAAACGCTACAATACCCCTTTTGTTTAAACTCAATTTCAACTCAGGTAAACATGTGATACCTCCAAACACTAAAGTCGTAATGAGAGTCCCAGTCGATTGTAAGACCGGCGATGTGTTTATAAAACAAACAATCATTAAGCCAGGGATCACAATCTCTGAAGGCATTTACAGCGCTAAAGACTGGTACTGCCTAGTTGAAATCTGTAATAACTCCCTATCAGAACAGACCATTTTGATTGAACAACCGCCTAAAGCAACGCCTTACCTTTCCACCCAATTCATTGAAATCAATAATTATAGTATCAACTACACCGAACAATCAACTGATATAGACGTAAAAAATCTAATCAGGACGGAACACTTGAACAAGGAAGAAAAAGAAACCTTACTTAAAATCTGCAGAGAATATGAAGATATTTTTTTCAAAAACGGCCAGACACTAACTTTTACAAACGAAGTTAAACATAGGATTCAAACAACAGATGATACTCCCATACATACTAAATCCTACAAAAAACCCATATGTACACAAACAAGAAGTACAAAAACAAGTAACAGAAATGCTCAATCAAGGCATCATAAGACCAAGTTATTCACCCTGGAGTTCACCTGTATGGGTGGTCCCCAAAAAACCTGACCCCAGTGGTAAACAGAAGTGGCGGCTCGTGATTGACTATCGGAAATTGAACGAAAAAACGATTTCAGATAGATATCCAATTCCGAACATCAATGAAATTTTGGATAAACTTGGGAAGTGCATGTACTTTTCCACTTTAGATCTGGCTAGTGGTTTCCACCAGATCGAAATGCACCCCAGAGATATTCAAGAAACAGCCTTTACGGTTGAAGGTGGTCATTACGAGTACACCTTCCAACGCATCATGGATAACGTCCTTAAGGACCTGGTGGGAAAAATCTGCTTGGTATATTTAGATGATATTATCATCTTCTCTACTTCTTTACAGGAACATACTGAAAACCTCAAAAAAGTGTTCGAAAGGCTACGTAATTCTAACCTTAAAGTTCAATTAGACAAGTCAGAATTTATGCAAAAAGAAATAGCATTTCTTGGACATATTGTCTCAACTGAAGGTATAAAACCCAACCCAGATAAAATCGCTGCTATAAAAAACTTTCATATACCCCGAAATCAGAGGGAGATAAAAGCTTTCCTTGGACTTTTGGGTTATTATAGGAAATTCATTAAGGATTTCGCAAAAATTACTTAACCCTTAACTGAGTGCCTAAAGAAAAGAAGATCCGTCGAACTGAAAGAAAGATATATTAAAACATTCCAACTTTGCAAAAATATCCTAACTAATGATCCTGTTCTCCAATATCCCAACTTTTCGAACCCCTTTGTACTCACTACAGACGCCAGCAACTTTGCTATCGGTGCCATTCTTTCACAAGGACCAATCGGTAGTGACCGACAAATTTGCTTTGCAAGCAGAACCCTCACAGATACCGAAATCAATTATTCCACTATAGAGAAGGAACTCCTCGCTATAGTTTGTGGTACAAAGTATTTTCGCCCATACCTTTTCGGTAATAAATTCAAAATTGTCACAGATCACAAGCCTTTAACCTGGATAATGAGTCTAAAAGACCCTAATTCAAAGCTGGTGAGATGGCGATTAAAACTGGAAGAATTTGATTATGAGATATTCTACAAAAAAGGTGCAGCTAATACAAACGCAGATGCCCTTAGTAGGATTCGAATAGGTCAACCCCCGTTTCAAAGTATCGACGTTAACATCAACGATACTCTTTCAGTTCAAGGCACAAGCGGATCGACAATTCACTCCGCAGTCGAAAACTTAAACGACAGTATCCGAAAGACCTCTTAATGAATTCTCTCTCCAAATTCTTCTTCAGAAATCCAGTAAAGGTTCCCCTATGACACTTGAAACAATATTTAAGAACAATCAAAGACGAACAATACGATCACCAAACTTTAACGAAAATGAAATGATAGTAATTTTCAAAAAATTCATGGCACCTAACAAACTAAATGCTGTCTTTACTGACGACGAAACCATCAAAACCGTCCAAACCACTTTCTCTAAATACTTTTCTAATAGCAAAATCTTTCGTCTTATCCGTTGCGTAGAACTACTAACCGACATCAGGCAAACCGAACAACAGGAAGAACTTATTAGGGCCTATCACCTTAACAACAACCATAGAGGCATCGAAGAAACTCTCCTACATCTAAAAAGAGAGTATTACTTTCCCTACATGAAAAGCAAGATCACCGAAATAATTAATAATTGTGAAAAATGTAATCTATTAAAATACGACAGAAACCCACAAAAAATCAAATTCGAAAAACCGGAAACACCTCTTAAACCTCTCGACACACTTCATATCGATATATATACAATCAACGGCAAACCCATTCTTACGATTCTAGACAAATTTTCCAAATTTGCTGCCGGCTATACCTTGACTTCTCGTAATAGTTTACTTATTTGAAAAACCCCTCAAACATTACATTAGCCTACACGGCATCCCATCAAAAATTGTCTGTGATCAAGGCACAGAATTTACTTCTAACATCTTTAGAGACTTTTGCAAACGACACCAAATCACACTACACATAACATCCTTCCAACAGACAAGTAGCAACTCTCCTGTAGAACGCCTCCATTCTACTCTAACAGAAATTTAACGCATTATTTTCACAACTAACAAAGAATACAAACTGGAAATAGACCACGACGACATTTTCTCTGACACCATATTCACTTATAACAATTCTATCCATTCTGTTACTAAATACACCCCGTATGAACTATTTTATGGACGCACATTCAAATTCCTTAAAAATCTCAATTATAATAACGAACATGAGTACCTTACCAAACTTACCAATTTTCAAGAAGAATTATTCCCAAAAATAAAAAACCAATTAGAGCGCAATCAGTAAGCAAGAGAATAGAATAATTAAACTTGAATAGGAATGAACCCGAAGATGTTCAAAGTAACCAAACTATATACAGAAGAGAATGTAAACGTAATAAATTAACCCCTCGATTTTCTAGACATAAAGTTAAATCAAACAATAGAGTAACGTTAATAACAGTAGATAATAAAAAAGAAAAAGAAACTAACAAGACAATTTAATGAATAACAAACTCATTCTATTAGGCTCAAAAACTGGAAATTGTGACCTTAAGAAACTAGAGGGTGTACTCCCACTGGAACTAGGCACAGCGAAGACCATTAAGACATACTACAATATTTTGCACATAGTTAAACTTGACGAATACACGACAAACATAGACAAACTAGAAGAAACATTAACAAAATTTAACCATATTGAAAACCTTAAATCTTCTGTAGAAACGACAACCCAAAAACTTAAAGAACTTCGAAACAAAATAGAATTCCTTATGCCAACGATTAGACGGAAAAGAGGACTTTTTAACGGACTAGGAACAGCCATTAAATTTATAACAGGAAATATGGACGAAAACGATGCAACAAGCCTAAATAAAGATATTGAAATTCTAACCAAAAGACAACAATACCTTCTCAATGAAATTTCAATGAATTCTAAGCTGAACACACAAATGATCGAACCATTTAAAAACATAACAACACACATTAACCTCCAACAAGACATAATAAAGAACTACCTCGAATATTCGCAAAACCGATCCACTAATCAAATCCGTATTAGGCTGCGGCCACGCAGTGAGCGACTGAGCGATTGAGCGACGAGCGATGAGCGGCAAAAAAAAATTAAAACATATGGAATTGTATGGGGGTGGCCACGTAGGCCCTGAGCGATGAGCGATTTTCCTGAGCGACTGAGCGACGTCGCCCTGAAATCAAAATTGTTTTAATTTTTGCGACTGTCGCTGAGCGACGAATTCCAAAAATGGAAAAAATCAACACGAAAATGTTGATTTCTGCTGTTCGAAGTCGTCCAGTCTTATGGCATAGTTGAAAAATGTTTATACATATTAAAATGATGAAATGTTTATGTGAACGATACACGTGTACATTTCACCACAGTTGTTACGACGCCTCCACCAAAGCTTCGTAATACGCAGGCGCACAATGTAGACCCTGACATGGCACGTAGCTCCACTTTGTCTTGGTAGACATTGGAGAGGGTGCGAAGTACAGTACAAAGAAGAGACCACGAATATAAGAAACACTGTATAATGTCTTCTATCTCATCCTCTCGCACGTTAATTCCTATTGATGTATATGTTTGTCTTTTTTTAATCGCTCAGCGATGTCGCTCAGTAAATGGCCACTCGTCGCTCAGAATCGTCGCTCAGTCGCTCATCGCTCGTCGCTCAATCGCTCAGTCGCTCACTGCGTGGCCGCAGCCTTAACTCCGACATGCTTCTTCATATTCAATACCTTAATCACCTCAATTTCAATATTGACCTCTTATCAAATCACATACGTGACATCTCTGAAGCCGTTGTCTTAGCCAAAGTTAACATCATCCCCAAAATGATATTTAGCAAAGAAGAACTTCTACTTATTTACGATACCCTTAACAATTCAATAGAGTTGAGATCAAGCGAACACCTGTTCGAGATGCTAGAATTAGAAGCATACTACAATCACTCAAATATAATCTTTAACATTCGTGTTCCTATCCTATCCCAAGAAGACTTTTCCTTGTTTCATCTAGTCCGACTACCCATTAACAAGACAAAAGAAATTATTGTAAAGCCATATATGTTATTTAACGAGCAAGGTATCCAATATTTTGACTCAACATGCAGCAATTTCCAGCAAACTTTAACTGGCTCAGCGCTAATATACTACGAAAACTGCGAAGTAAAAATCAACGGAATAACCTATAGACATAAACCGAATACCTTCTGGGATAATATCAACATATTTCCAGCCTCATACGAACACATATCCCCAAATCACACTATGCAAACATTTAACATAAAAAAATTAAATGACTTTCGATTTTCACAGGAAGAAGAAACACATAGCTTGATCTGGAAAATTAAACACGAAGACGGCTATACTCTCTTCACCATAGGTTGCATCGCATCAGCATCCATCGTACTTATCATTTATTTTCGCAGAACAAACTACCTTCAGTATCGCTCGAGCCCAGCTATCCCAGAGCTTCCTGGCCCTCGCTTCACACCTAGGGGGGAGGAGTTACAAGAACAAGACAGACAGCAACAACAACAACAACACCTGCAATGCCAACACCCGCAGCAACAACCGGATGCACACGCCGATTGGAAAGTGCGAACGTCATTAAGATAGAAATTGTAATTGCACAGGTGACCTAATTAATTGAAGAGTCAGCGTCTGACAAATTTCCGGCGACTGTGAACTGTTCAATTCATTGGACTTGGTGTGTTAAATAAAGATGTTTTTTTTTAAACCCCACGGGACACTAGTCTTATAATTCGCGTGAACGCATTCACCCACCGACGCAACAACGTTCCCTAAATTAGCTGTCTCATTTTCTTTTCTCTGTCATCTGGAATGAAATAAATGAATAAATTCATTCCAATTCTATCTATCCAACGAAGCGGTTGTTTTCCTTTATTCAAGTTCATTTTTACAGCAAGGAGCCCGTTACGAGAACATGCAGCAACAGTTTTCAGAGCTCTTCAACCAAAAAGATTGCTGTATGGGACGGAGGAAGAACTGCGTGCTGTTGTCCCAGTGCTTACCTCGACATTTACAGAACTTACTGACAACAGATCATATTGAAAATTGGCCGAATACGGCGTCACATGAATTTTTAAGCTTCATTGTTAAGTGGGACTTTCCAGACTCGTTACCGAGTCTGTCATTGGCGATGAGAATTTACTTAACAATTTGCGTTTCAGTGGCATCATGCGAACGAAGCTTATCAAAACTAAAGTTAATTAAGACTTATCTCAGATCAACAATGGGCCAAAATAGGTTGATTAATCTAGCTATACTTTCAATCGAAAAGGAGCATACAAAAAACATAGATTTTAATGATTTAATAGAAACTTGTAGCGCAATAAAAGCTCGAAAACACTTTTAAATAAAACCTTTGTTCGTGTTTCTTTTCTTAGATTTTTTAAGGCCTGCTTTACCGCCCCGGTTGGCACTGCCTCTTAGTCCGCCCCTTACTCTATGTAACATACATATATTTGTTAGCAGCATATAAAAAACTGGAACATCTTAGGAATGTTACCTGCCTCTCCCTGTTTTATCGCTTTTTTTTTTTTTTTAATGGGCGTTACAGCCCATGAAGGACCAGAGCCAAGCTTCTCTCAATCACCCATGTTGTGTGTGATTTTATTTTTCACACAGGTGAAAGGGACCTACGATTTAATGCCGATTCCGAACGGCGAGAGACGAGAAGCTTTTTCATGGCAAGTTTACTACGGAGGGTTTTGCCAGTACCCCGCCGAGGAGGAGCGTTGCGAAATAAACATTCGATGGCGTTGGTGTTATCGGGATCCGAACTCGCTCATCGTGCGCCAGAGTCCAACACACTAACTACTGTGCCATTGCGTGTTTTATCGTTACTACCACCAAAAATGCTCTGATGAAATAGCGAGCTGCATTCCGCCCCTTCAACAGTTCTCCCGCAATACACGTCTCTCTAGGTATGCTCATCAATATACCCGGAAGCCCGCTGTCGGACGTACTTTCAAATATAGAGAATCTTTCATTAACCAAACCACACAAATCTGGAACTCCCTGCCGGATTCGATTTTCCCCCTTCAATGCAACATGCAAACATTAAAGATCAATGTCCATCGGCATCTCCTTTATTCCTCTTCCTTTCTACATTCTGCCCGCTCTGTGTCGCCGACATAATAAGGTTATTAGACCTTGAATGCGCGCAAATTATTAAAAAAACTAATAAACTGTAGCAATCTGGGAAATATACTCGGTAAACTCGGACGCATTTTTCTGGTGCTTAATTTAGTTTGCGGCTTGTCCCAACAGTGGTTATGGGCTCAGATATACATATGTATTTTAAGCGGAGAATCGTTTTTTTTTTTTGTACGAGTACTTGTGTTTGCAGTCACGCATAATGAGTTCCGAACTTTATCAGATTGACAAACTGGACGAAAAAACACTACGACGGACGGTTGGAAAGTTCTTATGAAATCCGTACTAGTGCACTGCGATCTTTTGGCATGTTTCGGGAACAAAATTGGCACCAAATACAGGGCCGGTACTAGCGGCTTGACAGTCAAAGGACGAAAAAGCATTAGTCACACTGCTTTTGTGTATTAAGCCGAGTTAGCTGTTGCTTGTGAAGAATTCTAGTTTCGATGAAGCCTGGGACGAGTTGGTGCATGTGCATTCACCAAGTGGGCCAGCGCAACAAGCTACCCTTTTTAAAACGCTACTTAATTTTAAAAATGTGTTAAGATAGTCGTTCATCAATGAGTGAGCACCTAAACAAATTTTTCATCTGTTTGAAAAATTAGCAGAGCTGGATATAAAACTGTAAGATGAGTTACTTGCAATCATAATGTTTTCCAGCTTGCCGAAAGGCTATGACAGTTTTATAATTGTGATCGAATCGAGGGATGATCTACCTAGTACAACTATACTAAAAACGAAAAAAGACGAGAAGCTGGCAGTAGAAAAGATGACCAAATAGAAACAGCTTCCTTTGCAAACAAACAACAAAAAGTATCCCAAAAAATCACACATCAAGTGTTACAAATGTCAGAAGAGAGGTCACCATGCTGCTTCGTGTCGTTCATGAACCGCCACAAGCAAGCAAAATGTCAGATGTGCCATGCTGAACATTTCAACTCACATATCAACGTACTAAACAACTCCGCGTGGATACTTGACAGCGACTCAACCTGCCACATATCTTGTGACAAGTCACAGTTCCCAACCATATGAACGCACAGAGAACGTATGTATAGAGCTTGCAGGCGGCCAGTTCAATATGTTCTGAAGGTAGTGGTGTCGTTTGCATCGAGACACAGCCAAGCAAGTTTATTTTGCAAATGCGCTGTACGTTCCCCAGCTAAAGACAAATTTTTTGTCCGTAAGTAAAATAACAGAAGGCATCCGCAGATTAGAATTCGGCAAAGAGTGCGCAAAAATATCAAACTTAAAGGGAATGGTGGTAATGCGTGCGAAAAAGATGGCTGATCTCTTCGTATATTTTCCGAAAGTTAAGTCGTGTGAGTTACGCAAATGCAAGTCAGCAAACTTGCTGACGGCACATTTGTGTTGCTTCGCAACCAATAATAATAAAGTGTCAATATAGCATTCAGGTGTCGATGGCTTTCGGGTTACGCAAATGTAGGTCAGCAAACTTGCTTACTTTGCTACTGCTCGAGGGCCGGCGGAAACTGAATGCGTTGACCTCTCATAATTTTAAGAAATGTACAAATCTAATAAATAAAGAATAAAGAGTTGGAATCGAGACCTAAAACGAAGCGGTCGGGTTTCGGTGTTTCCTTTTGTTTGGTTAGTGGTGCTTTGATTTGCTTCCCCCTTTTGTCCGGCGATATTATTGTAACTGGCGCAGTCGGAAATTTTCTTTCTAAATGGGAAAGAAAAAACGAACTAATAGTAAATAAATAAAAGTGCTCAAAGAGGAACTTAGAATAGGTACCTCAATACCTTAGTACCACAAAAAAAAAAAAAGTGCGGAAAAGTGAATCTTAGCAGCATATCTGCTTCCAAAAGAGAAAAACAACCGAATAAAAAAAGGAAAAAATAAAGTGTAAAAGTGCAAAATAGGAAGCAAAGACCGTCGGTTAAAATTGTTCGATACCAATCGCGGTATTGACATGAATAATAACATGGAACAATTATTAGAAACGATGGTGACGACACTTAACACCTTAGTTAACGTCCAACGACAACAGCAACAACTGCAGCAGCAGGGACAAACAATCCGAGTGGAAAAAGAGATTGAATTCATCCCAACGTTTTCTGGCAACAAGAGGGAGTTGACTCAATTCCTAACGGTGGTCGAGAACCACTTAGCATCTATCGAAGACGCAAGAAAAACGGAGGTGTACAAGGCCATTTTCAACTATAAGATCACCGGCCAGGCGAAAAATTGTATTTACCAATCTCAACCAGCGACCTGGCAGGAGGCAAGGAATCTACTGGTACAACATTTCCGGCCCATAATCGACCTTAGCTGCATTCTGAACAAAATAAGTTATATCAAGGTAAATAGTATCTATGAATTATGTAATAAGATAGACCTAATACATAACGAATTATATGAATATGCAGTTTACGAAGTAAATTGCAAACAAGTAGTTGATTCAATTTGTCAGTTAATAGTAGCAAAAATTAAAGAAATAACAACTGGACAGTTGTCCAGAGAGCTTAGGACAGTGTTCGATTTAAGTAAAATAAGAACAATTTTATATTCTTACATCCCGGATGGTGAGGGAAATTTAAAAAGAAATACAAAACCTACTTTAAATGTAAATCTAAACAACCACGCAGTAAGTAATCGAAGTGCCAAACCAAATTTTAATTCAAGACAAGATAAATCAGTAGGCCAAAATAAATTTAGTGCATATCATAATAGAAATGATTTTAGAAGAAATGTAGAATCAGCAGGACCATGGTATTTCAATAGTCAAAATCAAGATGACCAGAATAGAAATAACAGCATAAGCAATTTCAATCGGGTAAATAATTTCAACCATAGATCAGGTCAGCTTAGGCACAACACTTTCAATCCATCAGGACAGTATAGAAATAGAAGTCGAAACCCAAGTCCTATGGATGTAAATAATGTTTCATCAAACGATGCACATAAGCCCAATCAAAATAATTCTAATAATTCGGAAGCTGAAGAAATAAATAATGTAGAACCGGTAAATTTTCTAAACTAGGCGTCGGAGATAAATTTTTTTGTAATCTTACAATTCAAGGCAAAACGTACAAAGCCTTACTAGATACAGGCTCGACCATTAGTCCCATAAACTCATCAAATGTAGATTGTTCTTGTTTCGAGATATTAGAAGTAAGAAATGTGTCCTTTAATGCCATAAATAATGTCACTACAGAAAAAGTTAAAATAATAGTTACTGACGCCCCTAAGGAATTTCGAATGAGTCTACAGTGTAAAATGAAATGGTACCAAATGAGATTGAATAATAAAGCCTATGATATGCTTATAGGTATGGATTTTATAAACAAAAGTGTTATGGAAATTAATATTAATCATATGTACCTGACATTAATAAATACTGTAAATATTAAATTGTACTCAGAAGACTATGAGATACTAGAATGCAATGAATTAGCAAATCAAGACCATAGAGAAATAAATTTACTACATCTAAATTATCAAGAAAGGAAAGAAATTAGGAAAATTTTAAAACAGTTTGAACATTTAGTTTACAAGGATGGAGATCAGTTGACCAATACCGAAACAATAATGCACGAAATTATTACTACAACCGATCAACAAATAAATTCTCGTTTATATAGATTACCTCCAAAACACGAGCAGGAAGTTAGAAATCAAATAGAGGAAATGGAAAAACAAAAAATTATAAGAAAATCTAATAGCCGATACTCTTCCCCAATTGTTGTAGTAGCAAAAAAACCAGATAGTTCTGGAAAACAAAAATTTAGATTGTGTGTCGACTATAGAAGACTCAATGATACACTAGATGATAAATATCCCCTACCTAATATAGACAATATATTAGACAAGTTAGGGATTACAAATATAAAGGCAAAGTTAAGAGCTATAATTCCACAGATACGAAAAAAACGCGGTCTAATGAATTTCTTCGGAACTGGTCAGAAATGGTTATTTGGAACCATGGATAATACAGACAGAGTAGATATTCTTGACCATTTGAAAGTTATAGATTCAAATAATCATGCTGCAATAGAAAATTTAAATAAGCAAATAGATATAAATAAACAGTTAATGCTTAACATAAATAATTTAAGAATTACAATAGAAAAGGATAGAAAAGAAATATCTGATGTATATAGCAGGGTAGTAGATGCTCAAAGAAATATTAATTTAAGACAACTAAAAACAGACCAATTATTGAAACTAAAAATATTGGAAAACAAAATAGACAACATTTTTGATAATATAGTATCTGCTAAGCAAGGAATCTTACACCCAAGCATATTAACGGGAGAAGAAATACTAGCTTCAGGTTTAGATTTTTATAAACTAAAACATTCTAGAGTAGGTTTGATGAAATACAATAGAGAAACGTTAGTTTAGCTATAAAGCTCCCAAAAGAATATATGCAGGTAGACCTTAGAATGATTATTCCAATACCAAATAGGTTGATAATGGGTCATTCACTCTGAAATAAATCGGAACAAAATGCCATTCAAAACATTTTTGGTAAATTTGTCGGAGGGCTTGATTGCTCAGGGGTTAGAAAAAACTGCTGTTCGTAGATCAAATCATCGAGGTCGTTAGTCAGTTAGAGGAATAGGATCACGTCATTTGCCAATCGAGGGCACTTCCCGGCGTCGGTGTGTGAATTGTGCGAAGGCTAAGAAACAAACTCGCACCAAAACAATATGCAAGGAATGTGAAATTCCATTATGCAAACATTGTTTTGCGCCATACCACACATGACAAATGTATTTATTCATAATCTATATAATATAATCATAAGTACTTATGTTTTCATTATCTTATTTTACTAACTGAATAAAGATTATGTTTTCGTTTGCAAAACTAGTGCTGTTTTGTATCTTGTGTTATACAGGACGAATGGTACACTATTGTACCACGAAAGAACCCGAATGGTACATATATGTACCAACGCCCTCCGGCCACGCCTATCAAAAATATCATCTTTTTCTTTATGAATTGTACTTATGAAAACCATCTTAACTAATTCCAATATGAACAATTTCTATAACTTCATCACCTGAATTGCGTCCCGAAAGGGTTAAAGTAGAATTAATTAATTGGCGCCCGAGCGGTGACCGGTATGTCGCGAAGTTCTAGTGCGCGAGAGTTTTTAGTCCTGTGATCTTCGAAAGGAATAACCCAGCGACCTCAAGTAGTTCCCGCGGTACAATCCAGTAACGTTCAAAAAAAGGAAAAAAAAAAAAAACAAAAAACTCTGTGACCTCAAGTAGTTCCCGTGCTGTAGTCCAGTGACGCTAGAAAGAGACTCAGTGATCTCAAGTAGTGCACGAAAGAACTATCGCAGTTATCGGTTGGACCAGTAGATCTCTAACGTAAGCCAGCGCCCTAAAGAAGTGACCGTGCTAAAGGTGCATCAGGATCCCGAGTCACCGCTACAACGGACAAAAGGGAGACATCCAAAACACCAGTGTGGGAATCCTGCTGCCAATGCAAGAATAGTTTCAGTCGCATACTCGATCTTATATTTGTTGATAGGGAATTGACAATGTCGGCTGATAAATCCAATTTTTCCAAACTCTGTTCACCATGATGCTCTTGATGTTAGTTTTCATTTCATAATAAAAGGTAATAATATTAAGTTCAACTACTCGAAAGCTGGATTTGAAGGCATTCAAGTGTAACAGTATATTTAAAATTCCTTTATTTCATCTCCTCTAACAATAACAATATTAACAGGTATACTTACTTATCAGGCCAGCGATCCATGGAGGATCTGAACCTGAGCTATAGCTGCCTTCCATCCTTGACGGTCCCGGGCACGCTGCTTCCAGTTGTTAATACCAAGATGTCTTACATCCGCGATCACTTGGTCTTTATACCGGAGGTTCGGTATTCCTCTTCTTCTCGAACCAGGAGGCTCGGAGTCGAAGACCCTCTTAGCTGGAGCGTTGATGTCCATCCGCTCGATGTGGCCGAGCCAGTGTAGTCGACGGATCCTTGCCTTCCGGACTACATCCACATCTTGGTACAGCTCGTAGAGTTCGCGGTTGTGTCTTCTTCTCCATTCACCTTCCTCACAGACAGGACCAAATATACGGCGCAGAATTTTTCTTTCGAAAGAACCCAAAATCAGCTCCGCTGTCCTGCTTATCGTCCAGCTTTCGGCTCCGTACAGCAAGACTGGCAAAATGAGCGTTTTGTAAAGCATGATTTTGGTCTTTCGAGTGAGGAGTTTTGACCCCAGTTGTTTGGACAAGCCGAAGTAGCAACGGTTGCCAAGGGCGACTCTATGCCGGATCTCCACTGTGGTGTCATTTGTGGAATTTACGTTTGCCCCGAGGTAGACAAACTCCTTAACTACCTCGAAATTGTAGCTGTCAATTGTTATGTTTTGTCTCAGGTGGTGAGCGACGGATTGGTTTTTGCTTGACAGCATGTATTATTTCGTTTTGTCCTCATTGATCTTAAGACCAACTCGTTTCGCCTGTTCTTCAATCGCCGTGAATGCTTCCACAATGCCACGGCGAGAACACGCGATGATGTCGATATCATCCGCGTATCCTAGCAGCTGGATGGACTTGCAACATCCATTAACAGGTATATGATTACAAAATGAACGTGAGTTACACATTGCCCAGCACCAGACCAATACGACGAATTCATTCAAAGTATAGCAGAACCAGCTAAGTAAGCATTTATGATTTTGTTATACCTTTGCCGTTCCCATGCAATGGACACGGATAATTTCAAAATAAATACGTTAGTTCATAAGAAAATGCAATTGTGCTGATATAGTGTTGTCACAGAAATCCCAACTTACATTTATTTATGTCAAATCGAACAGATCTGCGCAATAGTCGTCCTTGTCAAACCGCAGTTTGTGTCTCCTTTACGCAGTGACATACCTGCCAAAGGGCCAACCGTTTGCATTTATGCGCATTTTCTTAAACTCCGTCGAGGCGAGCACACGTGAAAGAGACACAAACGGCGGTAAGTAGGTTATATATGTACATTTATTTGTAACATTGTAAGATTTTACGTTCTAGAAATAAAACACCATCATCACCACCAACTTCATGGTTTTAAGTTTGATTTCGTGTGTCAGTCGCTCGTATGGGACGGAACAAGTGTATTGATCAAATTAGTGACAATAAATATATGTATCGGGTGCTGGATGGTGTTTAGTTGGTTCCCCCGTCGCGTTGTGAAACAGAGTATTGTTCAATAAAGGAAAGTATAGAAAATTATTTATTTTTTTATTTCCCCCACGAACAATAATATTTTATTAGTGCGTTTCGTAGACTCTATACATCCCGGTGCAAACCACGATTCATTAATTTGGAAATGAAGTATTGCACATTGAAGGCGATGTAATTGATTTCAAAGAATAAGTGAAGATTTTTCAAAATAAATGTTAGGTCACATTTAAAAACTAGTGCAAACGACCATTTAAATTGCTTCACTTTAGTATAGTAAAATTGTTTGACAAGAATGTGCTCAACAAACAAAGGAAAAAAAATGCTCGACTTATGACACCAGTTCTTGGCTATGGTTTATTAAAAACAATGAAAAAATAATGATATTCAATGGGAATGATCCAATGGATTCCAGTAGTGAAGTGCTTGTAAAACGTTTGAGTTATAAGCCAATCCATGGAATTTCGGAAAAAAATAGCTATATTTTACAATATTACTACAGTGCAGGAAAAAATAGTTGCTGAATAACTATCTCAGTGAAAATTAAGTACTTAAAATGAAATTGAATATGGTGGTGAACTTTGTAATGAAATTTGAATACAATTCTTTTACTTGGACGAATCCGGCGTGTTTCACGTTTGCGCTTTACAGTTGAACCACCGACAATTTCAGGTTCACTGGTTTCTTGGTGAAAATTTGAATGTGAAGGTGTTGGAGAGAATAACACGCTGACGGCATTCACTTTCAGCAACCATTGCTATCTATTTCATCAACACATCCTTATGGGATGACGTTTCCTTTGCCCGTCATTTCGTTTTTGTATTTCTACAAATAAAGACGTGTGTTCCATAATAAATGCGTTTACCTAATTGTTGTGTTTGTTTAGTGGTTAGGCGAAACATGTAGTCAACGAGAGAAGTTGCGACGATTGGCGAAAATGGTTAAATAGTAGCTGTACCCAGCCAGTGAGGTACTTCCCCTCTCTCTAAACCACATGTTGGGCTTTCCAGCGCTAACACAAACACAAAATGAAGGCATCGAAAATATCTAATCAAATTGAGGGCGGGACTTGCCCGCATTACACTCCGTTCGCTCATTCATACTAGAAATTGCCATGTGAGCACGCAATCTGTCTCCTTCTGGCAACAGTTCCAACGTCATAAGGTGCAGTATCCAAACGAAATAAAAGGAAGGAGACAGATTGCTTGCCAATAACTTATGTATATGCATTATAAATGCATTTACGCATTATGTTGCCAAAAAGGGGCGAATGACCTATGTATGTAGGAATGTCAGCCACGACACTAGATAAGTTGCTTTGCGTTTGTTTGTTTTGTTTGTTTTCTTCTATTTCTAGGTCGGCGCCGCCGCTATGCAGACATTCTCTGGCTTAGGGTTCCGTTTGGTGCAAGTGATTCACTGCCCACATGCGATGGCATTGCATTTCACCGATCGCCACAAGCAGCCGAATGCGACTCGGGTGACGTGCATAAAAGCGAAGCACACTGCATGCGGAGGCGAATTTCTTGGAAATCAGCGTAGCGAAAATGACACCGAAAAGAATTGCCCTGATTGTCGCTGGTATATGCGGCGCGGGCTGGGTCATATCGCTGATAAGTGGAATGACGACATGGAGAGGAATGCTGACCACGCCGAATGCACGGGAATGGCTGGGAGAGGCGACACGATGGTGGCGGCGTTGGCCTGGAGGAGGAAGACGACGGCTCGATGGCCCTGATTGTCGCTGGTATATGCGGCGCGGGCTGGGTCATATCGCTGATAAGTGGAATGACGACATGGAGAGGAATGCTGACCACGCCGAATGCACGGGAATGGCTGGGAGAGGCGACACGATGGTGGCGGCGTTGGCCTGGAGGAGGAAGACGACGGCTCGATGGCAGAAGACGACAACTTGAAGGGAGAAGACGACAGTTCCTCGCTGGTTGGCCACTCGGGCGGTTGGCACCTCGGCTTTGTTAACTTGATCTTGTAAATCGTGTAATCTTTGTGAACTTAATATTGTATTTAATAAAACGTAATCAATATACTTTAGTTTTGATTTTATTTGAATCTTCCTAATTCCTACATGTATGTTATGTACCACAGGACAACTGTGATCCATTTGTCTATTTAAGGGACTCAGCAGTGAGTCTTCAGACACAGTGAAGACAAGTGATTTGTTTTATTTTTAATACTACACTATATACCAAACATCATCAAGCTTGCGATAAGATCGGTTAGAGATCGGTTAGTAAAGATTAAAAGAGTTCTCCCGTATGTTGGTACCGAACCCTGAGACCGTAGGTTTGTCTTTATCAATTCAAGTGTTATACCTCTAAAAATCAATAAACATTATATAATAGAATGGAGCTTCAAACTCGTGCCGGCTATCGCAGCCACATAACAAAGTTAATACAGTACACCTCCTGGAGTAAAATGGACCGGTGTTTGCGGAGCAACACCCTGACGGATAGAGGAAAGTAACCAAATATGAAATAGTATCCCTAAAATGGAATACCGCCATTTCTCGGAAACGAATACTCCCAGTATTGTATATTATTACTATGCATTTTTTCTTGTCTGATTGTGTTTAGTAAAAAAATCTGATATACGTTTTGAAATTCGGATACCAAAATGTCATCTGGCTGGATTTCAAACTTAATATTTTGGTATTAGAATGACGTCTTCGAGTTCGAGAGGAAAACGAAAACAATGCAGCACAGATCACATGACAGGAGCTATACGAATGGTTAGAGAAAAAAATGGGTTATTTTAAAGCAGCAAGACACTTTGATGTACCAAGAACCACTTTGTTTGGACTGTGTCAGAAGAATTACCTACCTCCAGAAGAAGCTGCAGCCACTAAATTAGGACGAAAATCTGTTTTAGGTGATCAGCTCGAAAATCTACTAGTAGAATATACATATTTTAAAGATGGAGAGCAAGTTTCGTAGAATGCCGTATATGTTGGCCAAACGCAATCATTTGGAGAAACCGTTTGGTGAGTCCGGAATTGCTGGAAAAAGTGGCTAAAGCTATTTTTAAACCGTCATAAGCAAAAACTTTCGGTGAGAAGAACCACTGGCACGTCTTTTGCAAGAGCTTTTGGTTTCGCTAAAGAAAAAGTAGACGCTTTTTTTATCTTCTTGAAGAAGTCTACACTAAAGAGCTAGCCATAATAGACTTAAGCGAGCGTACGCCAGCTTACGGAAATGTCTATTTACATGCAAAGCCCATAATGGGAATATGCGCGTCTTCGTTAAATGTTCGTTAACTTAAGCGAGCTTACTTCCGTAAGCTGTCTTCTCAATGAAAGAAGACATTCGACGTGGGATTTTGACAGTTAACGTTGTGAAAATCGAGCAATATTTACATTGTATTAAATTCAGTATGTCGGAATACGATTTTATAAATACATTGATTGCAATGGTGCAGGACAATAAGTGCCTCTATGATAAGGCGAATGGTATGTATTTTAATAAAAGAGAAAAGGCCAAAGTGTGGGTAAAAATTGCGCAAACGACAGGGAAAAGTGGTAGGTAAAAGCAAAAGGTTTTCTTGTAAATACTGCATGTTTAGTATGCAATTATGTCTAACAACATAATAAATTTCAGACAGCGAATGCAAGAATAAGTGGAAATTGCTGCGAGAGAGGTTCAGCAAGGAGCTGAAGAAGAGGGACATGCCGTCCGGGAGCGCATTCTTCGAATTCGAAGAATGGCAGTATTTTAAGGATCTGGAGTTCTTAACAAATTCTGTGAAACCACGAAGGTAAGCAACATTGTTAATTGACATAATTAATACATTTTAATACATTTAACCCATTTTATTTCAGAACTCTATGCAATGAATTAGATACAACCGAACATTCGACGGCATCATGCGAAGAATTTAGCTTCGGTTCGGCGTTGGATTCCTCACCGCTCTCATCTGCAGCTACGGGACGGAAGAGAAAGGCTGAAGATCCACTGGAGAGCCTTTATAGTAAGTTAGGGAAAACGCTGGATACATACGTTATGACACATTTCTTACAGATTCCTTGTTGTTCTACATGGCCGATCTGCCAGTTGCCGTAAAGGACAAATTCCAACTGAAAATCATCCAACAGGTCATGCAATTGCAGGACGAATGTAGGGATACAGAACAAAAATAAAAAACAACATTTAATTTACTTGTTTTGTGAACCGACATTTGGCATCGCACGCTGCTAATAGCACAATGCTCAAAATATTTTTGTAGCAAAAAAATTGGCTTCCACTATTCGGCGGACATCTGATGGCAACATGCTTCCCGTCAACAACTCCAACGCAATTTGGCATGTTCCATAATTGCCAAAAGTCCTCGGCGATCTGTATATAGTCAGTTCCATTTGGTTCTGAAACATATACAGGATGCAGCACATTCCACAAAACTTCGCAGGTTTCCAAAATGATCATGCGTACGGTTTCCTTTCCTAATTTAAAGGACCATGCAAGAGATTGTAAGGAATTCCCCTGCGACAAATATCTGACATTATTTTTAATATGAAGTGTTCAATAAAAAGAACATTTTACTTACTGCAAAGTAACTGCTATTCGACATTCCGGCTGTATTGGTTTCCTTATTGACGTCTTCATTAAATAAGGCGATATTAAATTTAGCAGCATGTTGTATAGTACCGGGGTCATCCTCGTATATACAAAAAATTGGTTTATATCGCCTGCCTTCATTGTTTGGAAGGAGACTTCATAGAACCCATGAATTGTTCTATCGCGATCAATTTGGCGAACACTACAGGAACGCTTTTTTTCCCGTAATTCATTAATTTTTCTCACGATTATTATTGTTTCGCAAAGAACGTTTAGCATTTTTAAAGTGTTCAATTGTTTTAATTTATTTTTCATTCTTTTATTTTCCATTTTTCTCACCTTAAACAAAACGATTGTAGCAACAAGGAAAGTAAGCAAACCGAATGAAAACAATTTGACAGTTCCTTCGCTTAAGTTCACTTAAGTTCGCCTAAGTTCATTATGGGTAACTTGACTTTTCGTTGAAACTTAAGGGAGATTTTCGTTCGGTTTTGACATAAGCTTAAGCTCGCTTAAGTCTATTATGGTTAGCCCTTAAGGGTAACTATACTCCGAATCGCATATATAACGTCGACGAATCCGGGCTTACAGTGTGGTTCAAACCAAGATACCCCAAGTTATCGTTCACAAAGGAAAACGACAAATAGCTTCACTTACTTCAGCTGAAAGAGGTTCATTAATGACAATAGTTATTGCTATGAACGTTACTGGCCATTTTGTGCCTCCTTACATCAATGACAGCTACAGAGTAGACTTGTTTAAGAGTCGGCTCCTGTTTTTTGGTTTTTCGAATGTTTCCATAAACTATTAAATTCAAAGACTTACCAATAACTCGTTGAATTGTTTGTTGGTGCCTTTGATCTCAACAGTGGGTGTAAAAACGTCGCGAAACTCGAATTATTACATTTTTTTTTTTTTGAAAATTTATAAAGTTTATAAAATTGCGTTTCGATTCGATTCCGTGTTGTTGCACTATGTCAGGTTTAGCGAAAAGTGCCACTATCACACGAAACAAATCCACCACCACACCGCAAAGTTCCCATCTTTTGTCGGAAACTCCCGCTTCGACCCACACAATCACAGTCCCAAGTGCAAAAGACGAGTGCAAAAAAAATGGACAAATCGAGTAAAGAGCAGTGCGACTATATTATAAGCCTTATTTCTGAACAAATAATAAAATGCGAAAAAAGAATTTCTATTAAAATAAGCAACGAAATTAAGAACTGCAAAACAGTGAAGTGGGAAAAGTACACTATTAAGTTCGATGAATAATACGTGCTTACTTCGTATTAAATACAAGTGCATTAGTTACCGCGATTGAACATTTTTCTCTGGGAGTGTGAGAGAAATTCATAGAAAACAACAGTCTTAAGACTAAGGCCCAATACACACGGAGCAACCGGAAACAACTAAACCGGTTAGCAACTCGGGTTACAAACCAGTTACGAACTCAGCGGAGACTTGACTCCACACACGAGGCAACTCAACACCGATACAAATCTCAGCCGCCTCTAGCGAAGTATAGTCGCGAATTCGGTCGGTGGTGGGTTGAGGCATCTCAGCAGAAAACGAATAACTACTCGTGTATAGGCAAGACGAGGGAGGACGTATTTGGCTGACAGTATGTCATCCACAACATCCAAGGTCTTCCTCTAGAATTGTCGCACTTCACGATCATCCATTTGCATGAGATCCGAAAGCATGCCAAGAAGGAACACTTTCAAGGCTTCCTTTCTGGGTTCCCTAGCCACCTGCCTACCACTGGGCAATGAAGACGCCTTTTTACATTCCAAAAATTCGATGAACGCTGTTTGAGATTCCATGAACAATCAGCTTGGCTTTATCCCTTCGCACACGATCAACTTGGTTTCGACATCTACAATGGCAGACACACAATTAGCTTGGCTTTGTCCCTTCGCACACGATCAACTTGGTTTCGGCATGTACAATGGCACACACATGAGCAGCTCGCCAATCCGTCGCACACGAGCAACTTGGTTTCGGCATTGGTACACACACACATGAGCAGCTCGCCAATCCGTCGCACACGAGCAACTTGGTTTCGGCATTGGTACACACACACATGAGCAGCTCACCAAATCCCTTCGCACGAACAGCTTGATTGGATTTCTTCATCAACAAATATGTATTGCTTTTGTTACCGTCGTGAGAATCGGACGTCTTCTGTTCTTTTGCGTTCTTTTGTTGTTCTTTTTTCGTTTCTGCGTGTGCACGGATATATTCCTGTACAAACGCTTTATCGACATCATCATTCTTCGCAGCACGCTTCTTTTTTGGTATTGGCTGTTGGATTGGCTCGGACCGGTGATCCCGATGCTGTGGCAATGAGGATGTTAAAGACCTTGGAGGTGGTTGTGGGCATGGTTATGGAGTTTCAGATGGTGGGTAGAAATCATCCCCTACGGAAAGTCCTTCCTCCTCCTTCTGTTGTGTCTGCGACAGATTTCCGGAAGGCTATCCCAGTGCCTTGATATAAGGAACAGCAACTAGAAACTAAAATCAATAGGCAACCCGACATGCAAATCAATTGGCAACTGTTTACAAACGGTTTCTTTTGAATCGTAAACGAGTTTACAATCAGTCAACTCGTGTGTATCGTCCCATTTGATTACACAGGGTACGACTCAAAGCAAACTAGTTGCCAATTCGCATCGCTGATCAGTTTTTTTTCCGGTTGCTCCGTGTGTATTGGGCCTAAGTGTGAATATTATACACTAATTTATTAAAATACAAGATGATATAAGTTAGCACCACCAAAGTTAGAAGCCACATTCCATCAAGTGCAATACCCTAACGCCCGCCAGTACACCTAAAGGTCAATACCCAACTCCTAGAATCAAAAATCAACAGACGCTTGCATCAACATTATTTGTAACACCAAGTGAAACCAACGGGCAGGAAACACCAAAAGGTTAACACGACACTCAAATTTCTACATGGAATTGACTACGTGGGAAAACCGCAAAAACTAAAAATCCATAGGACGCTTGCATCCACTTTTTTTTTTTTCAATTCAATTTCAATTTATTTATTTAAGTAAGGATGTACAAGTAAGACTTAGTCTTTTATAGTACTTAATTACATTTTCGTTTTACAGGATTTAAGTTTAATAATTATTTAATTCAACGTATGATTAATTAATTATTTAATTTAAAAATGAAGTGTTTTGATTGAGGATAGGATAGGAGGGGAGGGGAAACGGGAAGGGCGATACATTTGTTGTTGCATTTTTAAGAAAAATACTCTAAGGCGGCTTTTTTAAATTTGGTGGCTCCAATTATTTGTTTTATAGGTGTAGGCAGAGAGTTCCAGAGTCTGGCGACAAAGACGAAAAACAGACGAGAAGAGTTCAAGTAATTTGAGGAAGGAGTTATAAGGTTAAGAGTCCTGGTTGAACGGGCAAATTGAAGTTTTTCGAATAGGTATGGTGGCGACCTTTTCTGTATTATTTTGTGCATGAAGACACAGCACCTAATGTGCAGGAACTGCTGCAGTGTGCACCCAAGGATATTTTTGTTGTAATTAGATATGTGGTCTCTACGTCGGAGCCCATATACATATCTGATCATATCATTGAAAGCAACAGTTAATTTATACTGAGATAAGGAATCAAGTTTGCAGTACACAACTGATGCATAATCAATATAAGGAATGAGTAAGGTCTTGACAAGTCTCAGCCTCGTAGTTACAGGAGTAAGACTTGAGAACAACCAAAGCTTACGTAGACCAGCATAAATTCGTCCAACAGTGGAGTTAATGTGGCTTACCGGCGAGAGAGAACGGTTAATTTTAAACCCCAAGTTGGTTACGGTCTCCACAAACTGCAATTGTGTATTGTTGAGGTAAATTGGTGATAGAAGTTCTTTATTATACATTTTTTTAGAAATCAAGATCAGCTGAGATTTTGTTGGGTTGAGAGTTAAGTAATTGCGGAGCGACCATTGGTAGATTGCAGATAGATCCTCGTTCAGCCTGCAGACGAGATCCTGAACTAAGTTTATAGGTCTAGATAAATATAATTGCGCATCATCCGCATAAAAGTGAATGCTAGCATTTGAACAAACTTCCGGCAGGTCATTAATGAACATGCAAAACAAAATAGGACCCAGAATCGAGCCCTGAGGTACTCCTTCAATAATATTCCTAACATGAGAGGATTTATCACCAACCACAACCCTTTGACAGCGATTACTTAAATAATTACTGATGAGGCGCACCGAACTCTCACTAAATCCATAATATCTTCTCAATTTCTCAAGAAGAATTGAGTGGTTAACAGTATCAAAAGCTTTTGAAAAGTCAAGGAGGCAGAGTATTGTCAGGTAGTCCAAGTCGTAGTTGATCCTAATGTCATCGAGAATTTTAACCATAGCTGTAGAGCAACTATGGTTGGCTCGAAAACCAGACTGGACCGAAGCAAGTAGGTTATGCCGATCTAGGTGATCTGAAATCTGCTTAGCCATGACTTTTTCAATGACTTTTGACAGGCAAGGTAAGATACTAATGGGGCGAAAATCAGTAGCCAGGGATGGTAAAGGTTTTTTTGGGACCGGAATAACTTTAGCCAGCTTCCAGCTAGATGGAAATGAGGATGAAGTTATGGAAAAATTAATTACGTGTGTAATTGCGCTAAGCAGGTGTATCAAGATCATTTTAATAAACCGAATGGGAATTCCATCCTCGCCAATAGCGTCAGACTTGAGAGCCCGAATGATGTCAATGATGTCAGTTTCCGATACGACTTCGAATTCAAAAGCTGTTTGCGGTTCAGGAAAATGTTGTAAGTTGGGTAGAGGGGTATTTACTAAAGAATTGGATAAAAATGTATTATTGAGATCATCAAGATCGGGGATGACGTCAGTAATATCTTTTTTTCCGATACCAATCGAACGCAAGTTGCTCCAAAGCTTTTTGGCATTTTGATTTGTTCCCAGCTTAGAAAGGAAATATCTTTTCTTAGAAGACCTCGTGACGGAAGTTGAGATATTGCGCGCTCGACAGAAATTTGCCCAATTCAAGGTAGTTGGATTTCGCTTCCACTTCGAGTACAGTTTCCTGCGAACTTTAATGGCATGATGAACCTCAGATGTAAACCATGGACAATTTCTATTGCGCACCATCACTGTTTTTAAGGGCACGTGATTATTGAACAGATTAAGTATCAACGATTGCAGTAAGTCAACCTTATCACAAACATCTGAGACGAGATAACAACTATGCCATGGGATTAAACTCGCCTCCGCCTGTAAGGCGTAGTTATCCACAGATGCAAAATCCCTAAATTGAAAAGTCGAGGGTGATGAAGAATGCGATAAGTCAATGTTATACGTGCAGAATAACAGATCGTGATCTGTGACACCATCCAGTGATAACTGGTCCTGTAGTAACACATTTGACCTATCAGATACCAGCAGAAGGTCAAGGAGACTCGGAGAGCAGTTAGGCGCGAAGCGGGTGGCAAAAGTGTTAACAATAACTAGCGCAGATGTTGCGACTAAGTCTACAAGTTGGTTAGATCTTCTGTCATATCTGAGTAGGTCAGCATTAAAATCGCCGCATATAATTATGTGTTCGTAACATGGGGAAATCTCACGGAGAGTAGAGAACATGGGATCAAGAGAACAACTACGGTTGGGGCTATAGACAACCCCTATAATGCATTTCGTGTTACCATCCGTAACTTCCATAATAAGATATTCAGTAGCACTTTCCCAATTAGATTTCCCAATTACCTGGCAATTCAAGGAAATATTGCAATAAAGAGCTACTCCACCACCTGTTGTACTTGTGATCCTATCGTTCCGAACAATTCTGTACCCTGGAATATTGTATAGCTTATCTTCCCAGTCAGATTTCAGCCAGGTCTCAGTGACACAGATTACATCGACTCCCGAACCACTAAATATGTAACGTAAGTAATCTATTTTAGAAATGTTTAAACTACGAGCATTAATATAGCATACTTTGAACCCTTGGCACGAATTAGACAAAATGTTAATCATTGATCGCACTGTAATTTCAGTAGTGCCGCCAGACATAGAACGATTGTTACGATCCATCATTATTAGAAAAAACAAATACAGATTCTACATTTAAAAAGCAACTTAAAGAAGAAAATAGTGTAAAGTAGAGAATAAATGCGAATGGGAAAGATAGGGAATAGGAAGGTAGAAAGCGAGAGAAATTTTTGAGGGAAGGAAATATAATTATATTCTTAGTTTAAAAGTTAATGTGAAAATTGTTAAAATTTTTGCTACAATTATCTCAATACGTACTCAATTAGGAAAAATTGTGAAAGACATACATATTTCAAATTCGCTCTAGATGATTGGGATATTGAATATTCGGATGGATTGAACATTTTCAAGGTAGTGACGTTGTTGATGAGATTTTTGTTTCGATGTCATTTGTACTCTTTTTCACATAAACAAAACCATTACGAGTTCTTACAGAGAAAAGTAAACCCTCTTTGCGAAGCCGAAGAGCACGTTTTAATAGAGAGCTATTCACAGGAGTAAGACTTTCGTTCATGAATATACGGGAGCTGTTGGCTTTGTTGATGGAGCTGGAACCGCTGCTGCTGGTGGAGTTGTTGTTGATCAGCATACTCTCTTCCTGCAGTTGCGAAAGTGTAAGGCCGTTGTTTTTGCGAAAAGCAGTAAGTAGTGCTCTTTGCTCAGCATGAGAAGAGAGCCGAATTAGTAACGGCCGAACGTTGCCGGTGGTTTGATTTCCCAAGCGAAAAGCATCAATGTACGGAGACGGGTGATGACGTACCTTAGCAGCAATGCTCTTCGCCAGGTCAACAGCGTTTTCTTTTGCTCTTTGTAGAATGCCATATACAACTACATCACAGAGACGCGCTTTACATTGTAAGTTAGCTAGTTCCTCTCTTACTTTTTTATTGTCTTCCTGGAGTGCTGCAATTTCTTTCTCGCACTCTTGCAGCTTACTATTAAGAGTAGATATAACTTCGTTTATCTTTTTGTTGATTTCCGTTTTGGTTTTGGTTATCATTAATGATATTTTTTCCAACATATTTACTTCCATATCCCGTAGCTGCTCAGATAAAGATGGTTTTTTATCAGCTTTTTTGTCGGATGAGAGTGGTAAATTAGCTGAGTCTTTGAGTGAGTTAGATGGAGATGACACTGCACTTTTCTCTTTAAGGGCTTGCTGGCGAGTGGTTGACATGATGATTAGATTTTTTTTTTTTTTTTTTTTTTTTAGTTTTTCTGGTGTTTATGCGATAACACTTTACTATGTGTACTTATTTGGCGAGGAAACACTTGGCTTGAAAAATGTATAACTAGTTAGGTACTTTTAGCTTCAATAACCGGTTAAAAAGGCTATAACGTCAGGAGCGAATAATGAACACGACTATCCAGTTGACACTCTCATGTCAGACCTTGCATCGAATAACATCGACCAGCCCAAGCGAAAGCTGCTGACTCAACAACACGTCGCACCGATGGTCACCATATAAATTATTGTAAATTACATTTAAATTTAGTTCTGATTAGCACAATAAAGCGGACAGTAGTCCGAAAGAAAAGAAAAAATATTTTTTTCCTTCACTCCGCGCAAAAAACCCTAACTTATATAATACCCTAATGTTTATACGAAATATCAGGGAAAAGGAAAAATCTTTTGATGAAGTGGCGGACGCGACTATTTTATTGGTGAAATTGACGGCAAGCGGATCTGCGAGTGCTGGGAGAAGCAGAGACTTCGGGTCATCCGTGGCGGAAGGATCGCTCCGCAGAATCGTCTATTCCGGCCGTGATTTGTAGTGTTGAGGAAGTTCTTTGTAATGTGGATGAAAAACACAATCATTAATATAAAAGATATAAACAAGTCGGGATCGAGAAGTGTTTTTTGTTTGCTTCGTTTTTCAAAATTTGCTAGTGCGACGAACGATACCGATAGTGGAAGAAGTGAATTGGGAATTGCAAGTAGCTGTATAAGTTTCAGATAGAACATCAAAATAACATCAAAAATGGCAGCTGAAAATGCATTTTGGAACTATTTCAATAAAAATGATGCGAACGCAACTTCCAATGCAGAATATGTTCCAAATCCTTGTCACTTGGTAGTTCGCTAGCAAAAAACAAACAATAACAAATATAAAAAATCATTTACAAAAAGTTCACAATGAGGAATGGAAAAAATATACTGGCGAAGCAGAAAGCCTCAGATTGATAAAGGTCCGAAAGATCGAAAGCATGAAATCGCCTAACGAAAGCAACATAAACGATAATGTCGATAATCTTGTGCAGTCGACTTTACCGCAAATATTGGAGCGAAAGGTAGCAGCAGCACAATGGCCCGATGATCATCCCATATCCATTCGTATCGAAAGAAGCATATTATGGACCTTATAATTGTCGACATGCTACCATACAACATTGTGGAAGGTACTGCTTTTCAAAGGCTTAATTTGACCGATCCTAATAGCCAATCACGGTATAGGAAAAAAACAGAAAAAATCTACAGGACATCTTTAATGCCAGCCACATATGTATAATAAGGTAAAAGAAAAAGTATTAAGTAATGTTTCCACAGCTGAATGGATAAGTTTTACAACAGATATCTGGAGTAATCCTACGAAAACTTGTTCCCTATTGAGTTTTACGGCTCATTATATTGATGGACCGACCAGAACAAAAGTTATATTAGGAGCCATGGCTCTGAACAACGATCACACCGGATCATATATTGCTACGAAACTCAATGAAATAATTACGGAATATAATATTGGCGACAGGATTCACATGGCTATAAAAGACAACGCCAGTAACGTGGATGCGGCGATGCGTTTTGGAAATTTGACATCTTTGGGACGCGTAGCTCACACAGCAGCTCGTGACTCACGATTCTATCGTCAAGGAAGAAAATATTAAAAATTTAATAAAAAAATGTCGCAGATTATAGGCCACTTCCGAAAAAGCGAACAAGCAAATTGATATCTTAATAAATATCAAGAAACTACAAAAGCATGCTTTAATTCAAGATATAGAGACTAGATGGAACAGTACGTACTTAATGGTGGAAAGACTTTATGAGCAAAAAATTGCCATTAATCTCTATATGGCAGAACGTGGTGGAATTGATATGCCAACTGTAGAAGAGTGGATTCTGGTAAAAAAACTTGATCACCATTTTAAAATGTTTCTATCAAGCTACACTCGATATTTCTGCTGATTCTGCATCCGTGTCACCTATTATACCATTGATAGCTATGCTGAATATAAAACTTTCAGTAAAAGAAAACGATTCAGAAGAGATTAGTATTTTAAAAAATCGTTTGTGTGTGTCAGGCAACAAACGCTTTTCCTATGTAAGAATGTTTCCTGAATTATCCATTGCCCCGATTATGGACCCAAGATTCAAAACAAAGTACTTGGCCAATGATGAAGTAATAAGCCGCAAGACTTACATATTGAAATGTTTACGACAACAGTTTTCAATAGTATCTGAAAATGGAAAAATAAACGAACCTGTTGCTGCTCCTTCAGCCTCTTCAAATTCCAACCCTGAAATCATAAATCTGTCGGACACGCATGATGATAATATGTCGCCAATAGGTGAATTTTCCAATTAAGAAAATGTACTACCTTTCGAAGAATATCTCGAATCTTATTTAAAAGAAACGTTGCTTACAAGGAATGCCGATATATTTAATTACTGGGCTTCAAGTCCTTATACCTATTTAAAAAAAAAAGTAGCAACCAAATATTTATCAGCTCCTCCCACCAGTAAAGCGAGCGAGCAATTATTTTGTGTTGCAGGACAGATCTACGCTGATAGGAGGGCTAACTTGCACGGAGAAAATGTTGATAAACTTTTATTCCTTGCGTGCAACATCAAGTTGTTTAATTTCAATTATTAATTAAGTTGTACCATATGTACCTTCATTGTTTGCAGATTTGAAACAAGTTCGCCGGTTCGATTTTTATACGTTTTTATTGACACGAAAGAAAAAGCGAGAGAGAGTTGACAAAATTGTCAGAACAATATATAGGAAAATAAAAGGCGGGAAAAAGTAGAAAAAGGCGGGAAAAGTAAAAAGGTACAATCAGGCTGATGGCTCGTTGTCAATTTTAGCAAGTGATACCAAATCAAGTTTATCCGGTTAGCATCAACATTCATTTTCTTCAGAGCCAATTGTGTATTTACTATTTACTTTTCTTGTTTTGTTTATGAATTAACAAATATGATCTAGTTAAAACCAACATTTTTTATAGGCTTTTTTAAAAAAAAATTATGATTCTTTTCGTTCGGCTGCTTTTCCTCAGTGTTTCGTATCGTAAATTCTAGTATTCGGCTTCGGCTTCGGTTACGGCCGAAGGTGATCAAAAAGCCGAAGTTCAGCTTCGGTCGAAACACTGGCCTTCGGTCGGACTTTAGTGAGAGGGCAATCAATAGCCGTGGCGTCAACCTGCGAGAGAGAGCGAGAGAAAAGAGTCGCGAACGGCTGTTTAGCGGAAAGGGTTCAGTTCGTTCGTTCAGAGGAAGTAGTCGCGTGCAGTCGCATTCAGTTGTCTTTCTATTTTTGTATTTTTCTATTTCTTTTACTTTGGATTCTTGTACTTTTTACGTTTTTGAATTCTATTGTTTTTCATAATAAACGGCCATAGTACCATTTTTTTTTTTTTTTTTTAGAGACTCGCGCAGGTTCAAGGGTTTTTTTTTTATATTCTCTTATGATGTGGGTACACACACAACCTGAACGGAGTGCAGTGGTTGGGGTCGTTGATGTTCGTTCACTACTCTCAGGGGTGGTGGTCCTAGACCTAAATAGGATGAGAGCCGACCAAATTACGCGTTGGTTATAGTCCGTAGTAATTCGTTCAGGTACTTTAGTATTGCATACGCAGAGGATGACTTTCGGTTGACAATATACTGTGAGTGTTATGCCTGCAGCAGTACGTCTAGATAATAAATTAAAGTCGTAAGTGGGGTAAACACCGTCCATCAAAACTGACATCAGTTTTGAATGAAGTGTCTCATTTACACACTATAAATTTTGTTTGACACTCAAAACATCATTCAAGTACATAATTTTGTGCGGCCACTATGGACAACGAAAAAAAAGCCCGGACCTTTATACATATATCCATTATTTTAGCTCTGTGCACAAAAAAGAAAATTGATAGAAGGAAGTGGGTGAAGGATTGGATTAAAACAAGAAAAATAAATTAGAGAGAATTATGAAAGATTGCTGAAACTTGTAACCCCTTTGTTGCAAAAGCAGGATACAATATTAAGAGAAGCAATAACTCCTCATGAAAAATAAGCCGTAACACTTTGCTTTCTTGTCACTGGTCTAAGTTTCGTCGATTTAAGCTACAGCATCATCATGGCAAGGAGTACTGTTGGCGAAATAATTTTAGAAACCTGCAAAGCCATTAATTGTGTGGTTCAAGGTAATTTTCTTCAAATTTTTATCTTAGTGTTGGATCAGTTGTTTTTTATTTGAATTCTTTAAAAAGTTGTCTTACAGTTTTGGTGGCCGGTTTTTTGGAGGTGATAGCTTCGAGGTTATGGATGTTTTTTAAACTTGACGGTTGCTGTTGACTCTGATGGGAATGTACATCTGTGAATCTGTCCTTAGATAAAAAAGTTGGTGTGGATGAAGCAGAGTAAATTAATTCTGTGTTGTGAAGTGTTTGTTGAATGCGGTTGACCGAACCCAACGTCAGCAAGTTCATCCGATCTTGGAACAATCAGCCTTTACGTTTTGTTCATTTCGCGCAGTTTAGCAGCTCAAGCTTTGGTCATGTAATTATACGTATCGTTTTCTTTTAAAAGGAAAGAATAAGCTTTGTTTAAAATTTCAGATGCAGGGAATTTCGTGGAAATTGTACTACAAAAGGTTTCCGAAGATAATGCAGATAGAAGCAGTTCTGACAATAACCAAGTTGATAAAATTTACTGGAAAAGTAATTGCTGAAGGGCTTCGACTAGGTAGATGTAGTGTCTGAACGCTGCCCTTTAGTAAACGTCAACATATCGAATTGGGGGGCTGACTTTTCACTTTCTTCTCGTCTGGCGGTCGCTGTCGGTCGCCCGGTTAAAAAGGACACGCAAGTTCTTGCCACCAGCGTTAATAATAGATACATATATATTAAATTGTGAAATAAGTTTATAAGTTTATGAATTATAATAAAAATTATAAGTTTGGAAAGTCAAACATAACACTGGCGACGAGGATTGAGGGATTCACTTATTAGAGCGACTTTCCAATTGTTTGACATTTCTACTTCAAGTGGTGGCGGCCATTCTACACGGGGAAAAGCACATGGCCGAATCTGAAAGGCCGAAGTATAAGGTTAAAGCAGAATCTGAAAACGCAAGTCCTACTAACTTTTCAAGTAAACTCAACCCGCGCACAATGGTTTCTATTGGATCCATGGAACAATTTGACGTTGCCCAGCCAGCAACATGGAATTCGTACAAACGTCGTTTTGACATGTTCCTGCTGGCCAACGGGATAGAGGACCATAAAAAACAAAAAGCTACGTTTCTCACGGTTTGCGGAGCACAATGTTTCGACTTGGTGGAGTCTTTAATATCGCCGAAGAGGGTTGAAGAAGTGGAGTATGCGGTAATACTTGAACAACTGACTAAACATTTCACACCTACTCCATCAGAAATCGCATCATCTTTCAAGTTCTTCAAGCGTGATCAGCAACCATCAGAATCAATGGCAGAATATATTGCAGAGCTGCGCCACTTAATTTTAGACTGCAACTTCAGTGGTGACGTGGTAGATCGAATGCTGAGAGACAGACTTGTTTGTGGGCTGCGGAATCATGGCTTGCAACAAGCTTTATTGGCTGAGAGTACGCTAACTTTTCAATCTGTACAAGACCGAGCGATTGCTGCAGAGACGGCGTCAAAGAACCAACAACTAATTCAAGAGAGCTCTCCAACTACGCATGTACACTCCATGAAGACCAAAACAACGAAACAACATGCCCGAAGTGCAGACAACGCCAAGTCCGAAACAACACAAAAAGTACTCAACTGCTATGGCTGCGGTAATAAACACTTGAGGACGGCTTGTCCTTTCCGTTCAGCAAGGTGTGATAGGTGTGGCCGTATAGGTCATATTAAAAGGGTATGTCAATCCAAACCCAATTCAAGTTCTTCTTACGGTGGCAAGAATTCCAAGCGGCAACAAGTTAACGTCGTCCATCCACAACAAAATGCGAAGAAGATAGCTACAACAACTATCAACGGAGTCCAATGCGAATTCGAGGTTGATACGGGCTCTAACTATACGCTGATGTCGGAGATGAGCGCAAGGAAAATCTGGGACACCAATCTGCCAACGGTTATGGATCCAGGTTTGCAATTATTTGATTACGGAAATAATCGCATTCCAATTATAGGGTTGGTATACGTTGATGTCATCTACAATAAAAACACAATCCATAACTTACCCCTATACATCACTGAGGGACAGCGAACAAATATTCTTGGGTGTAACTGGTTCAATCCTTTGGGAATTGTTGTGCAAGGCGTCCATCACATTCGTTCTCCAGTCGACAGCTTACTGCAGAAATACGCGATCTTATTTTCGGACGGGTTGGGGTGTTATAAGGGGGAACACATCACATTAACTCTTGACCCAGCAATACCTCCAACCAGACTTCCAGCAAGGAAGGTTCCATACGCACAGCGGCAAGCCATCGAAGAAGAGCTAGACAAGCAGGTTAGACAAGGGATCCTAGAGCCGGTTGAATACAGCGAATGGCTGACACCAATAGTACCGGTAACCAAGGCGGATGGATAGGTAACTTCAAACTTATTTTTTGAACAGAGATCCTGGTACTGAGAGAGCATTGAACTTTGAAAGAACAATAAGAAAAGCACTCAGTCAATATGAAGTGATTTATAAGAGCACCAATCATAATCAATTGTTAATCACTGATTTCTTGCCATCCACAAGTAAATATTTCAGTAATCAAGTGGAAAATGTAGCCATCCCAATTAGTGAAGCTGCACCTATGGGTAACCTTAATCAATTTTCTGTTAGTGACTCGGATAGTGATGTTACACCAGCACTGCCAAAGAAAAGAAGAACTCTAGCTTTACAAAGCTCAGAGGAAGAATAGAGTTTGATTTTTATTTCTGTTTTTTGTAAGTTGTATTTATTTTTTTATTGTTTTTAAGTGGAAGGAAGATTGTCAATTAATGTTTACGATCTTCTTTAGATCGATTTACACGGTTTTCAGGTTAACTGAACATATTCGTCTACTTTGTATGAACTCTGTGTCTCGTTTTACACTGTTTCGTTTTGCACGAATTTGCCAAGAACGTATCTACCGTTTAAATCAAGGGACGAAAAGTCACGTTGCGTCCCAGAGACAACGATGACACTCATAAATATATGTATATTTATAAATTCCTCCAGGAATTGCCTACTCTCATCCATGTTCAACGCTTAATTGACACAATAGACCTACACACTGTCGATCAAAAACCAATGTGGCCGCTGATCGTCATTCAGTAGCAGACATTTTTGCAACTCATCAGTTTTGATCGACAAACCATCATTCACATGTACATACACACTATCAGTTTTGAGTGACAACCAACAAAACTGTCACTTTTGATCGACGAAGGAAAAGAAGCAGAAACAGTGACTTACGGAGGACGGCAGATAAATCGACACAACCGACAGAAGTATTAGAGCAGGCGAGACGGCTGTATAACACCCGCTCAGTGCAGAGAGACGCAAAAATGTTCAGCTCGAACCGATCTGCCGGCACGGCAACAGAAGTTAGCACAGGAGAACAGATAAAGAAAGGCACAGTAACGGCAGCAATGACAGCAATAACAACCACGCAACACATGCAGTAGAATTAACAGCAAGGCAAAAGCGTTAAGAATTCAAGCCGATGAAATCAAACAGAATGATTGCAAAATAGCAGCAGAAAGTTCCACAAAGATTGTCTCCGATTGTCCCCAAGCCCATGGCAAGATGACACACACAGCCAAGTTGTTCCCGGATTCTACGACTGTACATAATTACGCGGAATTTCGATCGTTGATGGTGAATAAATTCGGTAGCGACTACGTGTGCAGTGCAGATGTTCACGCAGAGCTTCGTGAGCGCAAAAAAAAAAATCAAGAGAGATTCCGGGAATACGTGTTGAAAATTAAACAAATAGCCTCGGTCGGCGATGTTGACATGCAATCAACAATTCGATACGTAGTGGACGGTCTGCAGCTAAAAAGCGGCTACAAGTACAGTGTCTACAGTTGCGAATCATATACATAAATCGCTGTAGGATCAATACGATTTGTATGAACGAGTGAGTGAAAAAGAGAAACAGAGAGGTGACAGAAAGCCGTTCCAGCCGAAACGAGTACACATTGACACAGAAAAGAAAAACCATTGCTTTAACTGTGGGTCGACGGAGCATATAAGTAACGATTGCAGGCGGAGACCAAATGCTTCGAATGCAATGGGAGCGGCCACATCGCAAAAAATTATGTGGTCGTAGACCAGAGACGCCTAAAGAAAATCAATGTGAATGGAGTTTACATATGTAGAGTGCCTGGTGAATACTAGCTCGGACGTTACAATCGCGGCTGAAAGTGTGATGCAAAAGTTAACCAACGTTGAACTCATCAAAAATACGTCTATGCTGCGAGGTCTGGGCAAGGCCCACACAAAATCACTTGGATTCTTCATTGCGCATATGGTAGTGGTTCAACTGCACACCGACCATACGTTTTTGGTGGTATCAAACAATAAGATGGATTGTTGTGCTATTTTGGGACACGACTTCAGAAGAAAATTTCGGTTTTCTGCCGACGCCAAGAGGTTTACATTCACAAGCTTAGAAGTAGGAGGCAGTTTATCCTCTCGACGTGTACAGCATTTTTAAAACATCAACTGTCATTTCAGCTCCGCCTAAATATATAAAAGACGTTGAGCAGCTGATTGAATGCAGTTTCAAAACGCCCCCTGAGCTGAAGATTACCCCAGATGGTGTGATTAAGCCATTTCGGCACTCCCCAAGTCGCTGAGCAGACATTCAAGGCTTGATTCTACTGGATTAAGAAATATTCATAATTCAGTGTTAGCTTCCACAAGATCATTAGAAGCGCATGGGATTTCTTCATCCAACTACTTCGTAATGCTGAAAAGTGTTCTCCTCAGATGCCTACCCAACGAATTGAGAGTGGATTTCCATCGTTATTATGATGATATTTCTGGTGACTTGCATCAAAATGTTCCTAAACACGAGAACGAATGTGTATCAACAAAAACTAAATCTTCGTATACGATTGGTTGCGGTGACCAACAAGTTAAGTTGCTGCTGTGATTTTTAAAGAGAGAAGTAGAATCACTTGAAAAGACCAACGAGGCGAAACAGCCATCGAACAAAATTCACCTTTTGCATGCCGCAAGGCCCATACCGGTGTTTAAGAAAAGGCCACTACTATAGGTCATGTAAAAAACGTTTTATACTTGTATGCAACATTTCTAAGGAACACCACGCAACGTGAATATGTGATCCTCTATTCAACAAGAAAATGTGTCCATCAAATACAAACGCAGCGCCGGTGTCTTGAATTACGTGTTCTCCAAAGTCAGCTCAAATAGATTTGAGCTAATACATGGCTTTTTTCATCATAATGACAACCATAAGCTTGATACCCTTGAAAAGGTTTACGAAGTTCGCCCATTTATTGATCATTTGAATTTAAGATTTCAGAGCTGGCAAAACCATTGGGATAGAAGTTTTTTCTCGACGAAGCTATGGAAGCTTACTATGGGCATCACTACGCGAAACAATTTATTCGGGGAAAACCAATCTGTTACGGCATAAAATCTTGGTGCCTCAACATGTCAACTGGGTACCTTCTAAAATTTGAGCCCTACACCGGAGCGGCTCGGACAAAAGTGAAGGGTGAAATCTCTTGAGTCAACTGAAACAGAGCGGTTGTGTGTACATTTTCTTCCTCCTTCAAGTATTGTTTACATTGACATTTATTTTAAATCTCTGTCATTGTTTGAAACTTTTTAAAGTCATAGCATCAATTGCTTGGGCACAATTAGGAGTGATCGAGTAGAAAGAGCTCCACTAAGAGATCTGAAAAAAGAACCAAGTGGTTCCCATATGCCATTCAAGAAGAGAAAAATACACTTTCTTTAGTCGAGTAGTCAAGTAGCTATAGCCACAAATATTTACAATAAAGCCGTTTCCGGCCAGATTTTGTGTCGCCGCTGGGACAGACAAGAAAGGAAATAACAAAAACATACCACGGCCAGCAGTTGGTTAGGAGTATAACCACGTTATGGAGGGTGTGGATTTGTTCGGCAGATTGAGAGGCAATCACAGGATTCGCTTCAGAAGTAAAAATGGTACTGGCCGCTCATACGATTCGGTCTAAATGGAGCAGTGGTAAATGCATGGCTGCTTTACAGACTTGTGGATAAGAATATGGCATTACTTGCGTTCACTAGGCGTATTACTTTATCAGTTCTCACCGTTACTCAATTTGATTTTGGACAAAACAATAGGAAAAGATAGTTCGAGATTATCATAAAAGTTTTAATCATAGAGGAATAAATGAAAGCCTAGAACATATTAAGAGAGAGTCTTACTTTCCAAATATGAAACATCTCATTACGCGTATCATTAATAATTGCGAAATATGCCATAAATTGAAGTATGATCGTAAAAAAGAGCGTTTAAAGTACGAAATTACAGAAACACCAAATAAACCTTTGGAAATACTTCATTTGGATATATACTCTATCCACAAAGAGAACTTCTTGACCATAATAGACAAATTCAGTCGGTTTTCCAGTGTATACTTACTTACTCACTGAGAGAAATAGTCTAAACTTGATAAAATTTCTGAAACACTTTTTCTCCCATCATGGTATACCGAAAAAGGTAGTTACCGACAATGGCAGTGCATTTGTGTCTACTGTGTGGATTTCTTAGAAATGTATGACATAACTCTTCACACAGTATGTGCCAAAAGTTCGACAGGGAACTCTCCTATAGAAAGGTTCCATTCCACCTTAACCGAATTAATCTTCTTCTTCTTTGATGGCGCTACAGTTCGGGGTGAACCAGGGCCTCAACCAACAAGCCTCTCCAGCCGGCCCGATCTTTGGCCAGCCACTTCCAGTGCCGCACGCCCAGTTGGCTGAGGTCCCCTTCCTGTGCGCGCCACCTTAAATGCGGTCGTCCTCGGCTGCGTCGTCCCTCGGGGTTGGAGTCGAAGACTCTTCGAGCCGGAGCGTTGATGTCCATTCGCTCTACATGGCCTAGCCATCTTAGACGTTGGATCCGAAGACGTCTAACCAGGCCGATGTCGCTGTACAGCCCGTACAGTTCTTGGTTGAATCTCCTCCTCAATTCTCCGTTTACACAAACGGGACCAAAGATTGCATGCAGAATTTTCCTCTCGCAACGTCCAAGAGCCTCTTCATCCGCTTTTGATAATGTCCAAGCCCCAGCGCCGTAGAGGAGGGCCGGGATGATTAAGGTTTTGTAGAGGGAAACCTTAGTTTTTCGAGAGAGGGCTCTACTACTCAATTGCCTCTTGAGCCCGAAGAAGCAGCGATTGGCAAGAGTTATTCTGCGTTTTATCTCAGCGCTGGTGTCGTTGCTGCTTGTCACTATCGAGCCAAGGTAGACGAAGTCCTTGACTACTTCAAAAATATAGCTGCCGAAGGTGACGTTCCGACCAAGACGTCGGTGTAGTGCGTCTTTCTTGGATGACAGCATATATTTGGTCTTGTCCCCATTTACCCTTAGACCCACTTTCGCCGCTTCTGCTTCAATGCTTGCAAACGCATCATTGACGTCTCGCTTTGTTCGTCCAATAACGTCAATGTCATCTGCGTAGGCAAGCAATTGTGTGGACTTGAAGTAGATCGTACCTCTTGTATTGGCCGCAGAGTCCCGCACGATCTTTTCAAGAATAATGTTGAAGAAATCACATGACAGTGCGTCACCCTGTCTAAAACCTTTTGTAACATCAAAGGGGTCGGTTAGTTCACCTCCGACCTTAATGGAGCAGCGAGAGTTCTCCATAGTCATCCTGCACAGTCTGACGAGTTTGGCAGGAATGTTAAATAATGACATGGCTCTGTATAGCTCGTCTCTATAAACACTGTTATACGCGGCTTTAAAGTCGACGAAAAGATGGTGCGTGTCGACCTGGAATTCAAGATCTGCCGTAGTGTAAATATTTGGTCAATCGTGGATTTTCCCGGCCTGAATTGTCCACGAACGGTTTCAGGTACTTACACAGTACGGCAGAGAGGATCTTGTACGCGATGTTCAGGAGGCTTATCCCACTGTAATTGGCGTAGTCATAGGGGTCTCCTTTCTTATGGACCGGGCAAACGATACTGAGATTCCATTCATCGGGCATGCGTTGTTCCGACCATATTAATACGAATCATTAAATTTGAATTTAAAGACAAGCCCATTAGCGAGATTGTCGATGAAGCAGTTATTACATACAATAACACAATCCACTCGGCAACCAAATTATCCCCTTTTGAACTGCTAACAGGTCACTTCACGGAAACTAATCCATTCTCCATTATCGAAAATCCAAAAACGCAGCAAGTATATAAAACAAGAGGAAAGTTCATAAACAGAAAGTGCAGAAAAAACGTAAATTTGCTGGATAAAACTATGATCTTGTTTTTATTCATGTATGTAAACAGAGCGCCGTGGCGCAGTGGGTAGTGTGTTGGCCTCTGACGCCGATGACACGGGATCGAATCCCGAGCCCGACACAGCCATGTCATCGAACGTGTTTTCACGGTGTTTCTCCTCAGCGGGGTTCTGACAAACCCCCTGTAGTAAAATTGTCATGAAAAGCTTCTCGAAATTCGCCGTTCGGAACCGGCAATAAACTGTAGGTCCCTTTCACCTAAGGGAAAATTAAATCACACACAACATGGGTGATTAAGAGAAGCTCGGCTCAGGTCCTTCATGGACTGTAACGCCAACATACATACATGTAAACACATATAAATCATTGTTTTCTGTAACAAAAAGAAAATAATGGAATCAACAAATTAAGGTATTATTATAGAGTTATGGTATGTACACTCATATGAATGTTATCTCGATTCACCTTTTTCCTTATTTACACCCACAATAATTATAGTTCCACTGCAACTAGCTTTAATTAACGTTTCCTAAATCCCATTCTTCTGATTGAAAAACCGATAAAACGCCTCGAATTTGGATGAGCCCCTTTGAATCGATACATGCATCCTGGAACCCACCCGCTCAACCAAAGGATACGTCGTCAAAAGATTCTCTGCAGCATGTGTACAACCTGGGCATCACTCATCCATACGTGCTGCCGATTCTTCGGTGGGAGGAGTTACATCATCAGCAACATACACATTCAATGTATTCATCGTTTCCTATTCTTTCCCTTTTAAACCAATTTGTTTGTGCGTCAAGCGTCTTTTTTCAATTTCGTTTCCACCTACATATTTGTCTACGTGTCGATGATCATACGATTTACTAAGTTACGCCTTGGTAACCCTGGTCATCTTATCATCGTCAACCCAGCGTATCCGCGAATTCCTATGTTTTCCCTAATTCCCAGTTCTTCCATTTGTTTATGCGTAAAGCGTCTTTTCCCAATTTCGTCTCCACCTACATATTTGTTTACGCCCCTACGATCGTACGATCTACTAATTCCCAGTTCTCCCATTTTGTTTGTGCGTAAAGCGTATTTTCCTCAATTCCTTTTCCACCCATTTGTTTACGCGAACCCTGCAGATTTCTTGTTTTGTAACGACCACCGACCGGGCAAGTCAAATTTAAAAAATTGTAAATTAGATTGAAAACTAAGATAGAAAACAAAATTTATATTAACATCGAAAAATAAAAATTTAATTTGAAAAAAAAGTGGCTTTGCTAAATACGTAACTCGCGCATTTAACCTAAATAGGGTTCCCAACAACGTTCAGTGCGATATACGTACATATGTTTGAAAGGCAAAATAACACGCCAGTCATTCTCAAGAGAGTCTATAATGAAAAGTGAAAACATTTTAGATCTAGTTCATAGTGACTGTTGAAAATCTAGTGTTGCACGTTTATTTCATTACTCTACATATTTATGTATCATTAAATTCTACTACTCTAATTAGACTATTTCATTATTCTATTCATTAATTCTACTACTCTTCTACTACTACTTTATACGTTAGAATGGGAAACTTGAGATTTCAGTTTTTTAGTTCCGATTTAGCGCGCAACGGATTTGCCTTGTATTACATAATTAATATTATATATGAACGTATGAATTGTGAATTAAACTAGAAGTTGAAATTAAAGCGGCATTTTATTTATCCTTACTGCAGTCGGGTGAACATTTTCAAAATTTGGTGCCGAAACCCGGGAACGAAGGATATTTAACGAATAACGAGCAAATTTTAACACGTGGTTTAAGGCTAATAAATTCACGCATATCGAAAAAAATGGAATTAGCAAGTCGCGCTTCTTACCGTGGTCAGGTGACCAAACTTATAAAAAACGCGACGGACTACTTAAAATCCGATGATTCGACAATTCAAACTAACGCAGATAACCTCGAGGCAATTGAAGAAGAATTTACCGTTTTATTGGATCGATTAACTGCCGCGCAAGAAAGCTTGCGTAAAGCCAATATTGAAGTGATCCCTTTATTAAAGCAGGATGATTTGGAAAAGGAAGCTGACGCAGTTGCGGAGTATGAGGACAAGGCTATTGCAACGATTACTCGTTTAAAATGTCGGCTTACTAAATTACGGCAGTGCCAGTGTCGACCTGCAACAGCCGAAACATCACATGACTCCACCTCAGCAGCGGCAACATTATCGCCATCATTGCCACACTCCTCATCCAGTGCGGTTAAATTGCAAAAGTTGCAACCCAAAAGGTTTTCTGGAGATTTTAAGGAATGGGTTCCATTTTGGGAGCAATACCGTGTTCTTGTGCATGAAAACGCTTCGCTTAGCACAATTGACAAATTTAATTATCTCGAAACAGTGTTGGTTGGCAAAGCAGCTGAGACATTAGCTGGTCTCACTCCCACCGAGGCTAATTATGCTACCGCTATAACACTGTTGAAAGAAGAGTACGGCAATAATGAGAAAATTGTGGATTATACCATGCAACAATTGCTGTCAATTCAACCGGTTACTTCTAAAGCGGACTTTATTGCATTGAGACGACTCTATACGTCTGTACTAGCTTCTACTCGCTCGCTTGCGGCCTTAGGAGTTCCATCGGCAAATTATTTCGTGATGTTGAAAGGTGTTTTGCTGCGCTGTATTCCCAATGAATTACGAGTGGATTTTCATCGTTACTATGAGGATTCGAATTCAAATCACTCTACTTCTCGTGAAGACATTCGACCAAGCAACTCATCGGATTCACAAAATTCAACCAATTTCATCGGTGACAAGCAAGTTAAATGCTTGTTACAATACTTGAAACGTGAGGTTGAATCATTAGAGAAAGCCAACGAAGCAAAACCACATCTGTCTCGCTCGCACGCGCCAAGTAGCAGACCTGTCAAAACGGCTTTAGGGTTATTTGCTGCGGACAAGAAAGAAGGTTGTTTCTTTTGCAACGCTGTCAGTCACCAAACGAAGGATTGCTGCTGTTCCAAGAATTTGCTTGAAAAGAAGCAATTGCTTAAAAACGGAGGAAGATGTTATCGCTGATGTATGTATCAAAGGCCACAATTCAAAGATGTGCAGAGTTAGAGGAATCGTCTGCAAAACATGTAGTGGACGCCACGCAACGACTATTTGCGACCCATTGTTTACAAAACTTACTCGTAATACGAATTCCACGCCAGTGCAACCAATAAATGAAAAAACCACTAGAAATTCGGAAAGTGTATCATCCTTAAATTTGGTCACCACGGAAAAAATACGACAAGGTAAAGTATACTTACAAACGGCATGTGCCTACATAAGCACTGAAATTTCCACCTTTTCTATGTTTGTGCGCATCGTGATGGATGGGGGAAGCCAGCTATCTTTCGTCAAATCGACACTGGCCCGACGACTCCAATTGCCTGTAGTTGGAGTACAACGCTTAAATCTAATTGCCTTTGGAAGTGACAAGCCCCAACCCAGCAAACTCTGCAACAAGGTTGGAATGGTATTACGCAGCCAATATGACGACCAAGCTGTAGTGATCGATGCGATAGAGGTTCCCGAGATTTGCGTTGACGTGCTATCTATGCCAACCAATGATCCAACTGTTTACCTTCAACATTTAAAACTGGCGGATGCTATTTCTAAAGGGCAAAGAGCGGAAGATGGAATCAGCGTGCTAGTTGGAGCAGACACATATTGGCAGTTTGCAACCGGCGAATATAAGCGTCTCACCGAAAAATTAACCGCGATTAATACAATTTTAGGATGGACGGTCCAAGGTCCGTCGACGGTGACTACGAACGTTGCGGATTCTTCGCCAACAACATCCTTACACGTTTGTGCCTGTGAGGATGTACAAAGATTTTGGCAACTGGATGTGCTTGGAATAGTTCCTGAAGGTAAAAGGAATGTAAATCATGAAATATTTAAGCACATTCGTAGAAGTGGTGATAGATTTGTGGCATCTCTTCCTTGGAAATCATTATCGGATACCCTGCACGACAACCGGACAAACGCTTTAGTGCGACTGCAGTCTTTCACTCGGAAATTAGTTTCTGCTGGTAGAATTGCTGAATATGATGCATCCATGCACGAAATGGTGACCAACGGTATTGCAGAAGCCGCACCAGAAAAGCCAGTTAATGAAAATCGAGTTTATTATCTACCGCACCGTCCGGTGTACCGAGAAGATAAAGAGACAACGAAACCGCGTATCGTATTCGATGCTTCATCACACGCACCTAACCATCTATCGCTCAACGATTTTCTGGAAGTGGGCGAGAACCTTTTGTCGGACCTTTTGGCCATTCTGCTCAATTTTAGAGTTGGCAAGGTTGGAATCATCGCAGATATTCAAAAGGCGTTTTTGCAGATAATTCTTCATCCAGCAGATAGCGATAGCCATCGGTTTCTGTGGTTTTCCGAAAAAATAAACGATAGGACGAGTCTACCAGCCATTATCGTATGACACGTTTAACGTTTGGTGTTACGAGCAGTCCATACATTCTGGGTTGTACGATTCAGGAATTAATCAACGAAGCCAAGCTAAAATCTGCAAAGGAAAGAGACACCGCGGCGAAATTGCGTCACCATAAAATATGTGAATATATGGACGATTTTATCGCAAGTGTCGAAAATGAAGAGACAGCAAAAGAAATTTACCAAGAAGCTATCACAATTTTTAGCAGTGCTTCCATGATGCTTCGCAAGTGGAACTCAAACAGCGCAAGCGTTCGAGAATATTTCGTACCCGAAAAGCAATTTCTGGATACTCAGATGGTGTTAGGTTTACGATGGACGACTGTCACCGACGAATTACAAGCGAATCTGGATCCTGTGCTAAGCTTATTGAAGTCCACGAGAGTTCAAAGTACAAAACGATGGGTCTTAAGGGTTATGGCGAAGATATTCGACCCCTTTGGGATTTTGGCTCCTTTCACGGTGAGATTAAAAATTCTGTTTCAAAATATTAGATTGGGATGAGATTTTGCCATCGGATTTGCAAAATATCTGGGCTACCTGTAGGAACGAGATCTGCGAACTTAATGATATGGTAATCCCTCGGCACTTTACGTCCAACGAACAGACAACTCAAGTCCACATCTTTGCCGACGCTAGTCAGTTCGCTTTTGGAGCCGTAGCCTACTCAAGGACAGCTCATAGCAACGGAGAGGTGTCAGTGGAACTCATTTGCGCCACTGACGCTCAAAAGGAACTTACCATACCAAAATTGGAGTTGACTGCGGCGTTAGTTGCGGCGCGGCTGTTTAACTACCTGCAGAATAATCTTCGGATTAAAGTTGTCAATGTGTACTTCTGGACTGATTCTCAAATCACTTTGTACTGGATTCTTGGAACAGACAAACGTTGGAAACCATATGTGGAGAATCGAGTTCAAGAAATAAGAGCATTATCTAAGGTTTCATCGTGGAGACATTGTCCTGGATTGGAGAACCCCGCTGATTTGCTGACCAGAGGTATCAATGCAGCAGCTCTTTCAAATTCATCGCTTTGGTTAAGTGGGCCACAATGGCTTAAGGATGAGGAGTTACGATGGCCATTATCTACTAAACCAAGTGCGGTATCGTTGTGTATGTTATCTGTACACGAAGACGACAACGAAGAACGTGACTTGGACCGTGGAACGTTTGATGCTGGTGCGCCAATTATTAACAGTGAGGATTTCAGTACTTGGAGGCGCCTCTTACGCGTGACGGCGTATATTCTTCGAGCAATTGATGCATTTAAGTTCAGACGCAGACTAACGGAACATCTATCAGCTGAGGAAATCAACCGTGCCGAAAAATACTGGGTGAATCAAGTTCAATGGATGCATTTTTCGAAGGAGATTTTGGCTCTTCGAAATAAAAGGGGTATGCCTTCTGACTCTAAACTAACATCTCTTTCCCCTTTCTTAGATGTTTCCGATCAATGCTTACGGGTAGGAGGGCGACTACAACAGGTTGTCTCAGATGTCAACGTTGCACACCCTATTATATTGCCAAAGTCATCGCACATAACCAAGCTCGTAGTTATCGATGTGCATGAGAGAATCTTCCATGGTGGTCCGTCAGCAGTTTTGTCAAGATTGCGCTACAAATACTGGGTTTTACGGGGGCGGCAGTTGATCAAAACTATAACGAAAAATTGTTATGTTTGCAAGGTCCTCCGAGGGAAGCCAGCTACACAGGTGTTTGCTCCGCTGCCTAGGGAACGAATTCTATCATCTAGGCCATTTGAGGTAACTGGAATCGACTATGCGGGTCCCTTATATGTCACGGATAAGAACACAGATCGTAAGAAAATTTATATTTTATTATTCACCTGTGCCGCTATCCGTGCAGTACACATCGAATGCACAGAAGATTTGACTACAGAGAGCTGTCTTTTGGCTTTGAGGCGATTTATTGCCAGGCGAGGAGTCCCTTCTATTATTTATTCGGATAACGCAACAACGTTTAAAAAGGCGTCATCAGAATTAAGTCAAATCAACAAAATGAGAAATGACGAAAAGTTTTTGGGATTTCTAAGTGGTTCCCAGATAAGATGGAAATTTATAGTCGAACGAGCTCCCTGGTGGGGAGGCTTTTGGGAACGATTGGTAGGAGTGGTGAAATGTTCATTAAGGGCAGCTATCAGACGTGCAACTTTAAACTCCGACCAACTCCATACATTGCTAACGGAAGTTGAGTGCGTTGTTAATTCGAGGCCATTGACATATTCGGGAGATGACCCTCTAGATCTTGCACCACTTACTCCATCGCATTTTCTTCATGGCCCTCCGAGTATTTCTAACGACTCTTCGGAAACTAGAATAGGTAAGGAGCTACGCAAGCAATGGAAAGAGCGCCTACGGTTCCTGGCTACATTTAAGAGAAGATGGTTCAGGGAATACCTTCATCAATTGAGATCATTGCATCACACTGACAATCCTTCGGGCTCAAGTTTAAAGATCGGAGATGTAGTGCTTGTCGAAGACTCATCGCAGCCAAGAACGCTATGGCATCTAGCTGTTATCCAACAAATATTTCCTGGACGGGACGGTAAGACTCGAGCTTGTGAAATACGGCTCGCCAGCGGTTCAATATTAAGAAGACCGATACAACTCTTGTATCCCTTGGAGATAAGTCAACAATCGTAATCTTTGCTGGTGGGAGGATGTGGAAAATCTAGTGTTGCACGTTTATTTCATTACTCTACATATTTATGTATCATTAAATTCTACTACTCTAATTAGACTATTTCATTATTCTATTCATTAATTCTACTACTCTTCTACTACTACTTTATACGTTAGAATGGGAAATTTGAAATTTCAGTTTTTTAGTTCCGATTTAGCGCGCAACGGATTTGCCATGTATTACATAACTAATATTATATATGAACGTATGAATTGTGAATTAAACTAGAAGTTGAAATTAAAGCGGCATTTTATTTATCCTTACTGCAGTCGGGTGAACATTTTCAAAAGTGACGTGTGTGGCCCCATGCGAGTTACATATCCGGTTCAACCAGAGGTCAAACCAGTTGAACGGTCATTGCATTGCAGTGTCGAAATTGTTAAACCGACACTAAAATAATTAGCATTGCAATGATGACGGTGAACGAACGAATGAGTGCAATGCGAGAGCCCAAAAATGCAAAATAGGCACTTGCTGACCTATATTAATTAGTAGTAACGACCGATGATCGGAAGTGCTGACTGCATTCAACTTGTCCGATTGTTCACCGTATTAATGAAAATAGAATGTAAAAGTTCTTGGGTGTCAGTTCGTCTCCATGTTCATGTTTTCACCTCCATTAATAAACTTAATCCCCAAATCATTTTGTTGTGTTTTTTGTTTACGTTTCTGGCGCAGTCGGCAGGATTCCCAAATAGCGGCATCCATAGGAAAACGAACTAATACGTTAAGTGAAAAAAAAAAAAAAAAAAAAAAAAACAAAACATCATAATAGTTAAAGTTCGGGAAGTGTATAGTGCATAAAAGTATCACATATCCTTGGCAGATCCAGGAGTGATCACAGTGCAGTATATAAGTTAACGGCAAAAACATTGTATCATACAAAACATGCATGATACAATTCCCACGAAAAACATCATCAAGCCCGTACGTGATCAAATGCCACGAATTCTCTTCCCACCGGACACCTGAGACAACACCTATATCACCGGACGTTGAACGACATTCCGCTGACGATGCGTCTGGAGCACCTATGGGACCTGGGATGCAATAGAACTAAGTGAACTTTGTAAATTTAGTCTTTAAGTTGCGCTCAGTATGAGCAGTTGGAAACAAAAATCTTTTTTTTTTTTTTAATTTTAAGTAAAGAATAGTTTAATTGGCGCCCAACGTGGGGCCCAGGTAAAATAAAATACTAGTGCAGTTCGCGGACGACCTAAAGTAGTTTGCTTTCGAACAAGTTAACTTAATAAAAGTGCTTGAAAAATCGCAGACGTCCTAAAGTACCTTGCAGTCGAACCATATAATTTAATAAAAGTGCTTAAAAAATCTCGCAGACGATCTAAAGTAGCTCGTAGTCGGACAATAAAATATTGCAAGTGCTAGTGAAAAATCCTGGGTCCCAAAAAAGAACTCACGAGAACATTTTTGCTAAATTGACAAGCAGAACAACGAGGGAGTGCAAAGAAAGGCGCCCTAGTAGCGACAGCAAAACGGACAGAGCCCCTTTGCCAGCGTTGGAATGTCCATCATAACCTTAATGTAAGATAGGATTGAGAATTGATTGATTTGAGAAAAATAATACATATTGTTATATAATACATTTTACGCCCCCAATCATCCAATAGGCGCATCATCACACTTGGCTCGTTTGGTTCGGCAAACATACCAAGTGTGTATTTCCGCCATGGCGAATTAAAATTCGCTTGCTCTACTTCACCTTCACGGAAGACGAAGCAGGACACAGCTTCCTTTTTCGGCCCTTCCGATTTGGACCACGCGAGTGTAAAGACGTGTAAGCTCAGCTACGGCGGGTTAATTCCACTAGAAAGTATAGTGATTATTGCGAGTGATTCTTTAATAAAAAACAATTTTAATACTAATTACATTGTTTAAATCAGAGCTAAGCAGCTCTGAAAACTGGTGCAGTCGGTAGTAAGAGTAAACTGAGAGTTCGGCAAACATACCAAGTGTGCATTTCCGCCATGGCGAATTAAAATTCGCTTGCTCTACTTCACCTTCACGGAAGACGAAGCAGGGCACAGCTTCCTTTTTCGGCCCTTCCGATTTGGACCACGCGAGTGCAAAGACGTGTAAGCTAAGCTACGGCGGGTTAATTCCACTAGAAAGTATAGTGATTATTGGGAGTGATTCTTTAATAAAAAACAATTTTAATACTAATTACGTTGTTTAAATCAGAGCTAAGCAGCTCTGAAAACTGGTGCAGTCGGTAGTAAGAGTAAACTGTTTGCTAAAATCGGGACTTTTAAGAATCGGATCGCTAATTAATAAAGTTTTCACGGTATTAAATGCTTTTGAATATTCCTGATCATTTATATAAATTTTCTCTGATTTTTTCAGGTACCTAATCATTGGATAGGCTACTTTCGCGTAATCCTTTATGAACTTGCGATAGTAGCCCGTAATCCCTAGGAATTGTTTTATACCCTTAGTATTTGTTGGAATCTTGATGGACCGGATAGCCTTTACCTTCCCTTCATCGGGTTTGATCCCATCACTAGTTATGGTATGTCCTAAATAGTTAGTGGAGAGTTCAGCAAAATAATACATTTTACGCCCCCTATCATCCAATAGGCGCATCATCACACTTGGCTCGTTTGGTTCGGCAAACATACCAAGTGTGTATTTCCGCCATGGCGAATTAAAATTCGCTTGCTCTACTTCACCTTCACGGAAGACGAAGCAGGGCACAGCTTCCTTTTTCGGCCCTTCCGATTTGGACCACGCGAGTGTAAAGACGTGTAAGCTAAGCTACGGCGGGTTAATTCCACGAAAACGATTTTAATACTAATTACGTTGTTTAAATCAGAGCTAAGCAGCTCTGAACCTTCGTGACAATTGCTCACCTTGTCGTGGTACGGAGGCTCAGTACAGGTAATGACTCTCGAGAGTAATCTCTAGAGGAACCCGAAGCTAAGAAGCAATTACGGACCCCCCACCTACCCCTCCCCTTCCTCTGTACCCATCGCTCCCATACTCCCCTAACTCCAAGGTGGAACAGCATACGCCGACGGATGCATGGCTAAGAGGGTGCTTAGCTACTAGTATGCGAACTTCGGATACCGGGCGACCTCCGATTTCAATACAGCCTTCCTGCAGTGTCTCGGGCTCCGCTGCAGGTGACCGTTCTTTCCCGTGTTCTCGTGGGAACAATTGATAAGACAAATATTTTTGAAGAGACTGATGACTCTCTAACGTCATCGCCTGCTAGGACTTGTGAGTCCTCAGCGGCTAATAAGTGGGAAGTGATGCCGGCATCTTGTGCTGGCATTGCAGCCGAACGGAAAGCTGAAGATATGTCTTCACTCTCCGATTCTGACACCACACTTGGCGGAGATTCTGTGAGTATGCTCTCGGATGAACTCCCAAGTGTAAGTAGGAACGAAACCATCAGGAACGTAGAGGAAAAGCCTGTACCACCTGGTGGCTTCGTCAAGCTCAAATCATCGGAGCAGCGACGATTTAAAGCTGCTATGATGCAGGGCAAAACTAGAGATGAAGCCCTAGTTTTTGCAAAATCAACCCCTGCGAGTAAGGGTCCGGAGCTGAAACGTGTTCGTTCCGCAGACACTACTCCACCAAACCAGGCTGCTAAACGCAGCAAAATCGGTAAACACCAGGTCGACAAAAAGAGCTACAGTAGTGTAGCTGGGAGGATACGACTCGGCATCATCCCTAAGGACTTAGGAACGAACCCCCTCACTACAGCGCAGATGGCAGCCGTTCAGGAGGCTATAGTCGACACCTCCATCGAGCTGTCGGGTAAAGCACCCAAACCTCGCTTTAGGGGATCGACCTACAAATCAGGGTGGTTATACTTTGTGTGTGACAACCCAGATACGGCCGATTGGATGAAAACCAATTTTACGGCCATCAAGGACAAAAGTGGACTTGATATTATGCTTGTGGAAGAAGAAGCTTTCCCGAAACCGCACATCGTACGGGGCTACTTCCCACAAAGCGCCGGCCTACCCATCACGAAGGTGTTGGCGACGCTGGACTCACAAAATGACGACTTGCACGCAAAGAACTGGAGAGTCATGCAAAGCACGTCAAATAAGGAGAAAAACCTCCTGCACTTAGTACTAGCAGTCAGTGACAAATCCTTGGCTCGACTGATGGAACTTAAGTGCCAAGTGGCCTACAGATTTGAAATCGTAAAGATGATTGTCAAAAGCCAGGCGAAAACATCCTTGGATGTAGCACCAATCGCTGTAGGAAAACCTACAAGCAGCAGTATGGTGGATGCACCTGCTGCCGCAATAGGAAAACCTACAACCAGCAGTATGGTGGTTGCACCTGCTACTGTGGTAGGAAAACCTAAAGCCAGCAATATGGTGGTTGCACCTATTGCTATAGTAGAAAAACCTACAACCAGCAGTATGGTGGTTGCACCTGCTACTGCCGTAGGAAAACCTACAGCTAGCAGTACGGTGGTTGCACCTACTGCTATTGTAGACACGCCCAGATGTGACGAACCAAAACCCGCTGCCACGTCTGAGCCGGCGACTACTAAAAGTCGCCCAAACAAGGGTAAGAAACGTCCCCCAACGAAACAAGGGGAATCTTCGATGGGAAGTAGATCAGAGGATCACTCCCATCGGGTCGGAATCTTCAGGCGAGGCAACAACAAGCCTTACAGAACGAAGGATCCGGCCTACCGTCGCAAGTAATGGATGGGCTGCGTGTGCTGCAGGGCAACCTGCACCATGCCAAAGGTGCCTCGGACACCTTTAGCCTGCGACTGTACCGCGACAGGATCAGCATTGGGCTAATCCAAGAACCATGGGCCCATAAAGGTAAGATTATGGGCCTGCAAAACAGGTCGCGTAAATTAATTTACGCCACAGGAGATTTTTCTCCTAGGGCCGCATGTGTGATCGGCACTAACCTAAATTTTCTCCCCATTCCAGAATTCGTCACAAGGGACTTGGTAGCCGTCATTGTGGAAGCTCCCACCGATGGAGGAGTAAGGGAGGTTGTATGCGCCTCCGCTTACTTTCCTGGAGACGGTCAACAAATCCCACCTACAGAAGTCCAGGATCTGGTTAGGTATTGCAACCAGAAGAAACACCACCTGGTAATTGGATGCGACGCCAACGCGCACCATATGGAATGGGGAAGCAGCAATACCAACAAACGAGGTGAGTCACTTTTTGAATTTATTATTAGTAATAATCTCACCGTTGCCAATAGAGGCAACAAACCCACATTTATAAACGCGGTTAGAAAAGAGGTGCTTGACCTCACTATCTCTAGCCAGTTTATCTCAAATGTGATTGGGGACTGGCATGTCTCCAATGAAGCCTCACTATCTGATCATCAGCATATCAGATTTAACATCTCTAGTGTGGCAACTGAAGTTGAGCCCAAACGAACGAATTGGGCTCGGTTCCAAGCTCAACTCGCCGCTAAAGAGGACATGCTCCCTAAGTCGATTAAATCGACAGATGATATCGACGAAGCGGCCTACCAGCTCAATACAGCACTCATCTCATTCTTTAGAGACAGCTGTACACCTAGGTCAACTACAAAAAAACGTTGTGTGCCCTGGTGGAACAGTCAGCTCGAGTCCCTAAGGAAGCAGGTGAGATCGCTGTTCAATAGAGCAAAACGGTACAACAGTTGGACTGAGTATAGATCTGCTCTAACTAAGTACAACCTCGAACTGAGGAAATCCAAGAGAACGTCTTGGAGGAAGCATTGCGAGAATATAGACTCGCTTCCAACTGCAGCCCGACTCCAGAAAACACTCTCTCGAGAGCACACAAATGGGCTCGGGCTGCTTCGCAAGTCAGACGGCACCTTTACCGTCAACCGCAGGGAAACCCTGGAGACCTTGCTCGAGGTGCACTTCCCTGGTTCTACTCCCTACTCGATGTCCTCTGACGATCAGATTAACGTCACAGGAATCATCGATAGTAGAACAAATAGCCTCTCTGGAAGACTATTCAGCCCTGACAGAGTTAAATGGGCAATTAGCTCATTTAAACCCTACAAGGCTCCAGGCAAAGATGGTGTCTTTCCTGCGATCCTACAGAAAGGCTTGAATACAACTCTACCATCACTGATAGCTCTATTTAGGTCTTGCTTCAACCTGGGATACATACCCCGGACTTGGAGAGAGGTCAATTTTGTCTTCATCCCCAAGATTGGGAAACCAAGCGAGCAACCTAAATCCTATCGCCCTATCAGTTTGACTTCGTTCTTTTTGAAAACAATGGAGAAACTGATAGAGCTCCACATTAGAGGTATCCTGGAAAGACAGGCACCTCTGCACTCTAACCAGTATGCATATCGCAAAGAGCGATCTACCGAAAATGCACTACACCATTTGGTGACGTGCATTGAAAATAGTTTCACACAAAAGGAGATCGCAATCTGCGCCTTCCTCGATATAGAGGGGGCCTTTGATAATACTGGCTATGACTCGATCACCACTGCACTATCCTGCAGGGGTGTGGACCATCCCACTAATCACTGGATTAGGGCGATGCTGAATAGCCGTATCATATCGGCCACATGCGGAGAGGTCTCAGTGACAGTATCGGCGGTCAGAGGATGCCCACAAGGGGGAGTCCTCTCACCACTGCTTTGGTCGATAGTCATCGACGATCTATTACGCAAGCTGACCACTCGGGGCTACGAGGTCATCGGATATGCTGATGACCTAGTAGTCATTGTTACAGGCAAGTGCGAGGTCACTGCCTGTGAGCGCATGCAACTTGCGCTCCAATTCATCTCTGACTGGTGTGGCAGAGAGGGGTTATCTAATAACCCAAATAAGACAATCTTAGTCCCATTTACAAAGAGAAGAAAGGTACAACCCTGCTCAATCTCTCTAAATGGAACACACATAGGATTTTCAGAGGAGGTAAAATATCTAGGTATTGACCTAGACCGCAAACTCAACTGGAACTCCAACATGAAAAATAAACTCATGAAAGCGACTAAGGCCATGTGGGCCTGCCGACGCACCTACGGTAAAACCTGGGGGCTCAAACCTAAGGTGGTCCACTGGATATATACCGCGATAGTAAGGCCTATCGTTACCTACGGGTCCACCGTATGGTGGACAAAAGTTGAACAAAAAACTACTATTACTAAGCTTCAACGCCTTCAGAGACTAGCGTGTCTCGGCATCACAGGCGCCATGCCGTCCTGCCCTACGGCAGCACAAGAAGCACTCATTGGACTCGTTCCACTGCACCTTTTTATCAAAAAGGTGGCATTACGCAGTGCAATCAGAATCCTCTGCTCGGGAACAAATATGCCATGTAGACCCGCAGGCCACATGTCCATACTACAACACTTCCCCGAGCTGGATATGATTACTACGGTCCTGGACGCATTGCCACACACCTTCACCTTTGACAAAAGATTTGAGATACTGATCCCAAATCGCTCAGCATGGGAAAATAGTGATCCCCTGCTGAATGTCAAAGGCCTTAGGTGGTACACGGATGGCTCCAAGATGGCTTCTGGCGTTGGCGCCGGCATCTTTGGACCAAAACGGAAAATCTCGAAGGCCCTGGGAGTAAGTCCCAGCGTCTTCCAAGCTGAACTGCATGCCATCCTAACATGCGTCAACGTAAATCTCGAGACCGGCATCAGAGGAGTAACTATAAACATACTCTCTGATAGCCAAGCAGCGCTTAAAGCACTGAGTTCGTACAGCACGAACTCGAAAACTGTCAAGGAATGCCATGACGCCCTGCAAGAGCTCGCCAAAAGAAACAATGTTAAACTTTGGTGGGTGCCAGGACATAAAGGTATTAAGGGCAATGAAATTGCCGACCAACTTGCTAGAAAAGGTTCCAGCGACAAATACATAGGTCCGGAACCTTTCTGCGGCATTCCCAGGTCTAAGATAAATCACCTCCTAGACAAGTGGGAAAAATCGCAACACCTGTCCTTCTGGAACAGTGTTCGGGGACTTCGTCAATCTAAACGACTTCTACGACCCCTGAACAAACACGCTATTGACATACTTAAGCTCAATAGAGGGGATATCAGAAGAATGGTCAGCTACCTAACGGGACACTGCGGTCTGAGATATCATCTAAATAAAATTAGTCTCTCGTCGGAAACTGAGTGTCGGCTCTGTCTAGAGGACGATGAGACGGCAGAACACATACTGTGTGAGTGTCCTGCACTCTGCCACCTTAGGAAGCGCATCCTTCTCAGTGAAGTTGTGACTCCTGAGGGGATCACCCTGGCTCCTACGAGAAGCATTCTCAGCTTCATTATAGAGGTTGAGAGGCTACTCGGCTAATCGGCTAGCAGGCACAATAGATCTGCAAAGGTCGCAGTGCCATATTGCTAAGAGTAGCACTAGCCCCATATTTAAAAAAAAAAAAAAAAAAAAAAAAAAAAAAAAAAAAAAAAAAAAAAAAAAAAAAGCAGCTCTGAAAACTATACATATGTATTTGGTTCACAAAAGCAAATTCACAATAATTAATATTAAATTAAATTAAAAATCAATACGAAATAAGTGACACATCTATTATCGATATTTCAGTAATTTAGAATTAAGAGTGATCATTGTTTTCCCTTAGTACGGAAATAGAGCAATACCTTTTACATCTAAGATTATAATAAACTGTAACTAAAAATGACTAATCCTATCATTCGTCCACCAATTCTTAACCCAAATAATCCTACCTCTTATCCCTCAACATCAACCCAATCAAATGCCTCTATAAATGCGACAGAGTTAGAGACCGTAGTTTCGGGAATGGTTAGTAAAGCGTGTGCTTCTGAGTGTAGAAATCTCGTGCAATACCTGTTAAATCCTAGTGCAACCTCTTTAGGGAAACGGAACAAGGCATCGACGATGGGTATAGAACCAATTTTGGCGATGTAGACAAAGTACCGGACGTTGTCCGTAGCCTAAGAGAGTTCTCAGGAACTCCTGGGGAATACAGTTCGTGGCGCAAAAGCATTGAGCGGATACATAACATCTATAGCGCTCATAAAGGAACGCCAAGATATTATGGCATTATCAATGTCATAAGGAATAAAATCGATGGCCACGCAGACGCAATCCTCGAGTCGTACAATACCCCATTAAATTGGGATAGTATATCCAGATGCCTACTCTACGTTACAAGTGGTTAAAAACGGACAATGCTTATTGTTTGCAGACGATCTTAAATTATTTATGACCGTCAAAAATAGAAGCGATTGCGAATTGCTCCAACTAGATCTAAATAGTATTTCGGCATGGTTCAAAATGAATGCTTTAAGGTTAAATATAAGTAAATGCAACATAATCTCATTTTCCAAGTCATCCCCCATACTTGACTTTGGATATTCGATTTGTTCCTCACCTTTATCTCGTGTAAACGAAGTTAAAGATTTAGGTGTGATACTCGATACCACATTCTCATACAAATTCCATATAAACCGTGCCTTGGCTAAAGCTAATTCGACAATGGGCTTCATCAAAAGGAATAGTAAAGAGTTCTCCTGTCACTATACACTTCCCTTGTTAGACCTCATCTTGAGTACGCTGTCGTCATTTGGAACACAAATCTTTGTACAGACTCTGATCGTATCGAACGTGTCCAAAGACGCTTCACGAGATTCATGTTTCATAAAATGCGTTGGAATCACTGTCCTAACTATAACGCAAGATGTCTTCTCCTTGGCTTAAAGTCGTTAAAAGCCAGGCGTGCTTTACATGACATAATGTTTGTAAGGGATGTGTTATGTTATCACATAAAGTGCCTCTCTCTTTTATCCAAAGTAAGGCTGTACGTTCCCATAAGACCGTTGAGCTTGCGTCATCTTCTCTACGTAGACCATCACAGGACTAATTATGGCACCAACGAACCCTTAACGCGCACCGCGAAAGTTTTCAACGAAGTCAGTAATACTCTAGACATTTATTTAAATCGTAATGAATTTAAATCGCTAGCTTTAAGCATATTTTCATCTAACTAAGTATACCTTCACATCTGTTAGTCTAAGTGATCAAATAAATAAATAAATAAAAAAATGTTAGACCTAGCTTTCAGCCTAATTTCCCACAAAGCACCCAGTAGTATCCACCAAGGCCTATGCCAAGAGTGGAACCAATGGAAACGGAGACTATAAGAACCAACAACATAAACTACATGAACCGGACCCAAGGTAAGAGCTGGCCACCCGCGGCCAAGCGCCCGATGGTCCCCTCACAGCAACATTATGCTCCTCCGAATAAACTCCAAAGAAATTTCCATGTATCCACCGAAGTCGGCGAACCAGATGATTCCGTTAACGTCACCAACAATTCCATAATCGAGTCACAAAACACCGAACTACCGGAAAACGAAGCATTCGATAGGGAAACACTTGATGAATATCTCAACAACCAATGCTATATGAACAGTTAGGAAGAAACAATTAACTACGCAGACATACATTTTTTAGACTGACTCACTCGTCCTTGCCTTTTTTCGAGTGCAAGACGAGTGACAATAAGATTTTAAAATTTCTTGTAGATACAGGATCTAATAAAAATTATGTGCAACCACAGATCGTAAAAAAAAATTCTTCCCAATGAACAAAACTTTTATGCCAACTCAATAGCAGGTAAAGTAGAAATTAAACACCATACTTTTATCAATCTTTTGTGACTTAAATCAACCAATATTAAATTCTTCCTTTTGCCTACCCTTCAGTCAATCCACGGTATTCTGGGTAATGATACCCTAAAAGAACTTTCAACAGTAATTTTCACAAAAGAAAATTATATGCTTATCGACAATCATTTAAAAGTGAGGTTAAAACAACAAATTTCCGAGTCAGTTAATTCCGTAGGTATAAGAACTGATCACATGTCCCAAGACCAGAAGGAACGTCTCTTGGACTTAACGGAAGCGTTTTCTAATCTTTTTACTGACCCCAACGAAAAATTAACTTGTACTACGACAGTCAAAGGCAGGATTCGAACTACTACAGATGATCCTGTCTATTCCAGATGTTGGAAAACTATTATTTTATTACATACTATTGTCATTCTTCTTTATTTTTAAATTATTGATTATGTACATTGTGGCTCTCTGTACATGCATCGGCAACATGTTTATTGATCTCGCTCGGTTTTCATTCGTTATCACCCGATGCATGTATAGAGAATCCCAAAAATAAGAGAAAATCAAGAAAAAGGCTGGTTTCCCAGTAGCTCCCATTGAACCACTCCCGTGATCGATATTCTCTTCTCTCTATCTCTTAAACTCTTGTAAATTTGGTAGAATGCGTGGGTGGCTTGATGGGTGCTGCTGGGTGACTTGCTCGTCCACTTGGATTTTGGCCGCCGTACAGATTGGCAACATTTAACAACCAAAATAAATTGTACCCAAATCAATCGTCTGTCTTTGTTTTATTTTCAAACACCAGATATTACCCTTATCCGATTTCTCTCAAGGATGAAATCGATAAACAACTGAACCAACTTCTTGCCGATGGCATTATAAGACCTTCACGGTCCCCTTATAATTCTCCTATATGGATAGTGCCGAAAAAGGCCGATGCTTCAAACGAAAAGAAGTATCGCATGGTGATCGATTATAGGAAGTTAAATTCAATCACCATTCCTGATCGATATCCCATACCTGAAGTAAATGAGGTGCTATCTCAATTAGGAAGGAATAAATGGTTCTCAGTCCTAGACCTGAAGAGCGGGTTTCATGAAATTCCTCTGCATGAGGACGATGTATTAAGGGAATATATAGGGAAGATTTGCTTAGTCTACATCGATGACATCGTAGTCTTTAGTAAAGATGTAGACTCTCACTTGCAAAACCTTTCAACCATATTCAAAACCTTGCAGGACGCAAATCTGAAAGTTCAGATTGATAAATGTGAATTCTTAAAAACGGACGTCGAATTCCTCGGATTCATTATCTCTGATAAAGGGATAAAAGCAAATCCAAATAAGGTTGAGGCGATAGTCAAGTTTCCTTACCCAAAGACGCTAAAGGATATTCGCTCATTTTTGGGTTTGTCAGGGTTCTATCGCATATTTAAAAGAGACTACGCCGAAATTGCCAAACCCCTGACATCCCTTCTAAGGGAGGAGGATGGACGTATGTCAAAGCAAGTATCAAACAAAAAACTTATACATCTGAACAAAGAAGCCATGGACGCGTTCGACAAAATAAAAAGTTCACTCGCTTCAGAGGATGTGGCTCTAACTTTTTCGGACTTCAGTAAAGAGTTCCATCTGACTACAGACGCCTCGGACTACGCCATTGGCGCGGTACCCGCACAAGATAATAAGCCAATAACCTTTATATCCCGAACTCTCTCAAAGGCCGAAGAGCACTATGCCACCAACGAGAAAGAAATGTTGGCCATAGTATGGGCTCTTAATACCTTACGAAATTACCTTTACGGTCGAACGGTTCTGAAAATATTTACAGACCATCAACCCCTGACATATGCATTAAGTAATAAAAACTCCAACAACAAACTAAAACGATGGAAGGCTATACTCGAGGAATACAATTACGAGTTGAGATATAAGCCTGGTAGATCAAACGTCGTTGCAGATGCATTGTCAAGGCCACCCAGAACCGAAGTTAATTTTTTAACACCAACACAACATAGCGATGAGAGTTCCGGACAACACCTTATTCCAATAGCTAACGAGCCGATTAACGTCTTTAAAAATCAAATCATTCTTTCCCTCGGTAGTACACCATCCCACGAATTCAAAATTATTTTCCCTACCTATCACCGCCATTTAATAGTTGAACCCGTATACACAGATCAAATACTAATTGACATTCTGAAACAATACCTAAATCCGTCTGTCACCAACGGTATCAAAACTGATGAAAATATCTTAGGAAAACTTCAGGAAATCTACCCATCCTATTTTAGGCAATACAGGGTACGGTTTGCAAGAAATCAAGTTGTAGATCTAACAGATGAAACGCAACAGGAAGCTGAAATCATAAAAGAACATAATCGCGCACATCGCAACTCTCGCGAAAGTAAAATGCAATTATTGCAAACATTTTATTTCCCGCAGATGAGGGCAAAAGTCGAAAATGTGCCGAATTTTTAAAGAACGCAAGTATGATAGGCATCCTAACAAACCAATGTTGCAAGCAACCCCGATTCTCGAGTACCCCGGACAAATTACCCATATAGACATATATTTTAGCAACAAGCACGTAGTTCTTACCGCAATAGACAAATTCTCGAAATACGCTTTAGCAAAAATACTTAAATCAAGGTCAGCAGACCTTGTCAAACATCCTCTTAGGCAGCTCATTCTAGCATTCGGTGTACCCGATACAATAGTTGTGGATAATGAGAAATCATTGAACTCCAATTCGGTACTATTCATGGTAGAAAACTTCTTTAATATTAAAGTCTATAAAGCCCCTCCTTATACCAGTTCCATTCCATTCCACGCTCTCAGAAATCATGAGATGCATAAAAGCCCAAAAAGATCATGGCACATTTGAGGAACTACTTGACCAATCGATATACGAATACAATAGTTCAATACACTCTACAACAGGTGTTGCGAACTTGGCAGCACACACGTAGATGGGCAAGGGCAGCACATGAGTAGATGGGCATTGGCAGCATCGACGTAGATGGGCAATGGCGGCTGGGACGAGGTCTTTCCGGGAAAAAAGCAGAGAGGAGCTGGCGCGTGGAGAACAGAGGAGAGAGAAAAAAAAAGCGTTTTAAAGTTCTTCCTTTTCTTTTCATGTTGTTTTCTTGATTAAAGTTAATATTGCATACTTGGATTGTTTTTGTTAACCTTTAAAGTAAATTGACTAAATAGAATTGAATTTAAAGCTAATAACGTGAATCCAATTTCCTCCTCGGAATATTTACAACAGGGAAAAGACCGTTCAACTTATTTTGTGGAAAACATTTGTTAAATAACCCCACAGAACTTCAACGCGTCAAGCAGGAAAACATTGAGAAGATTAACCCTTTATTGCATAGCGTAGCAGATATGCATCATACTATTTAAATATTTGTAACGAACGTCTTACTGCGAAATTCTCCCTGAATTTACCGCTATCTGTTCTTTTTGGATATAGAGTATATTATATACACGTGCTTCTTGGAATTATTTGGGAGCGATTTTTGCCATGTTTTGTTGATCGAACTGTTGAAGTGAGTCGTGGTGTGCGCTTGTCCGTGAATCCGAACAAATAATTATTAAATACCGTATTTCTAGCACGTAAGTATTTTTTTTTATGTTCATTATAGTTTAAAATGTACGCACATATCAAATAAAACAGCGACTTTGAATGGAAATGTGGATTTATTTGATATTTTAAACATGATGCATATATGCAACGTCATGCACTCAGGGCATACATTTTCGCAACATCATTTACAACTTGATTTCCTTTGTTTTTTAGTATGAATAAACTGTTATTGGATACAGATATTGAAAAAATATTAGATCAGTGGGTGGATTCTGAAGACGATTTTGAGGAAAATGGCCTTTGTGACGAGTTGCTCAATGACAACGATTTGGTGGCTAAAACTCAATGCCACGGTGTTGATGAAGAAGATTGCAACGACGTCGACAGTTTGGTTGAAAATTTGGAAGTACCAATTGCAGACTCTTACTTATCTCATCCAGCTCTATCGTCATCTTCGACAACTAATATGAGAGATTTAAAAAAAGAAAAAGCTGAATTGAACACGAAATATAATAGAGTTTTGTGGAAACAAATCGATTTCCAATTCGATGAAAATGAGAAAATGTTTACTGGCAACAGTTCTTTACCGATTTGTATTCAAGAGCTATCTACACCCCTAGGCACTTTCAATTACTTTTTCACAGATGAACTTATTAATAGTATAGTATCTGAATCAATGCTGTATTCAACAGAAAATGATCCAAACCACGCAGTGGCACTGACAACAGTTCTCACATCAGTAGTACAAGTGCCAAATGTTCGCCGCTATTGGAGTCCTGTTACCGGAAATGAAACCATCATGAACGCGATGTCAGTTAACGAATTTGAAAAGATTCGTAGATTCTTGCATTTTAGCCCAAATAGCAACATGCTTCCACGTCATCACCCAAATCACGACAGGCTTCATAAAATAAGACCACTCTTAAACTACCTTACACAAAAATGTTCATCAATTCCGCACGAGGAATGCTTGTCGTTAGATGAACAGGTATGTTCCACAAAGGCACGTAGCTACATGAAGCAGTATATGCCTGCCAAGCCGCACAAATGGGGATTTAAATTGTTTGTGTTGAGTGGAGTTTCAGGATTTTCCTACAATTTTGAGATCTACACGGGAAAAGAAGAAGCAGATAAAATATTGTCAACCGAGCCTTACCTGGGAACTTGTGCGAACGTGGTTATGAGATTGACCAGATCTGTGAAAGAAAATGTTGGTCACAAATTGTACTTCGACAACTTTTATACAACACTTCCGCTGGTTGTCGAACTAGCAAAAAAAGGAATATACTCCGTGGGAACTGTTCGCCGAAACAGGCTTGTCAATAATAAATTACCCACTGAAAATGACCTGAAGAATGAACCGCGTGGAAAGTCTTTCGAATTTTTCACACAAATTGACAGCATTGATGTTTGTAAACTTTGTTGGAAAGACAATAAGCTTGTTAATTTATTATCAACTTTTGTTGGCTCCCGCCCAATGACGACTGTTAAGCGGTTTGATAAATCAAAGAAACGGCAAGTGGAAATACCCTGTCCGGACATCGTAAACAAATATAATAAACATATGGGTGGTGTCGATTTGACAGACAGTTTGATTGGTCGCTACCGAATAAAGCTCCGATCTAAAAGGTGGTACATAAGAATATTTTACCATTTAGTCGACATTACAGTTGTAAATTCGTGGATTTTGTACAAAAAAGTCTGCTTACTTCACAATGAACCGCCATTAAGTCTGTGCGATTTTCGTTTAAGCCTTGTACAGTCCCTGTGTAGATCTGGCGTAGCTATCCAGAAGACTAGAGGAAGACCAACAAACTCGCCGTCGGTTTCACTTGAAGATCGAAAAAGAAGGTATCCACAATCTAACGTACCATCCAGTGATGTAAGAAAGGATGAAATATCCCATTGGCCTGTATATATGGAAAAGCGATTACGATGTAAGTTTCCAGACTGTGCTGGATTCACCTACGTCAAATGCGAAAAATGTTGCGCTTCCTTATGTTTCCATAAGACCAAAAATTGTTTTAGAACTTTCCACATATAAGCATTTCAGTGTTTTTACTTTTTCTCAAACAACTTGAATTTTGATTTTCTTTTAATTCATATTATTATAAAGTCTAGTCTTCTGTTTATTGTTTTGTTTTGTTTTTTGTTAAATAATATATTGAAATCAACTTTCGATTGTTAATTGAATTGCGAAAGGCAACTGCGTTTTTTTTCCTACACTTTTACTTACACATAGTACATGTTTGTATGTCGTTAATGCATAGTGTTGCAGATATGCAACATGGCTTAAATCCTCTTTTCTAGGAAAACCGGTAGAACAATTTTCTCAAAATGTATGATTCTGATCATCTGTAAGCTTATTCAATGCAAAAATATTTAATTCATTGCAAAAAAAAAAAAATCATGCAATAAAGGGTTAAAGAAAAACAGGATATTGATTTAGAGTACCATAATAGAAAAAAATCGCCCTTAAAAAATTATTCTGTTGGTGAAACGATATATGTTAGAATTAATAAACGAATCGGAAACAAGCTCACCCCTAAATTCAAAAAAGAAATAGTTGCAGAAAATAAAAGTACCACAGTCTTAACAAAATCAGGTAGGAACGTACACAAAAGTCTAATCAAAAATTACATTTTTAAGGTTTCTTCTCCCTCTGTGCGCCGCACACGTGCAGATATTGGACTACTCTAACTCCCAGCTCATCAAAATCAGTGCTGGTCATGCTAGGCTCCAAACTGGATCTTTCAAAATCATCCATTTAATAGATATAGAAGCATACGAAACTACATTCGAAACCCTGGAAACGACTTTGAGGTCAACCACCAAAATCAACCACCCCCTACTCCACATCCTATCCTACGAAATACTTAGAATTAAATCATACTTAAGCAGATTTAAAATAAACAAAAGGAATACACGCTCCATAGATATAATTGGTACGACATGGAAATGGATCGCGGGAAACCCGGATCGCCATGATTTCGAAATTATTGAGCAAAAACTGAATAATGTACTTAGGAATAACAATAATCAAGTCATAATAAACAGAATGTCTATAGATAAGATTAACGAGTTAACCAATGTAAGAAATGAAATAATTAAAACATTTAAAGAACACGGAAACAATAGTAGGGAGAATATTAAGTTAAAATACAAGTTAGAAATAATTAAGGAAAAAGTAATTAACACTGCTTACGCCATTCATTGGGCTAAAGCTAACATTCCTAATTCTTTTGTGTTGTCAAACAACGAAATAAATATAACACATGCACAACTAACTAACAATGATATACCATTTATGCACATGGATGAGGCTCTAGAATTTTCAGAAATAAGAATTACCACCGATAATAAACATTTAATATATATATTAAATATTCCCACTGTTGGCCCTAAGAATTGTAATATGTTCATAATTAAACCTGTTAAATTTGGAAATATTATTAATAAAATAGAAAACAATCCTATACTTGAATCTAATGGGGTAATGGGAGCTAGCGGGTAATGGGAGCCACTACAATTTACACAGACAGGAACGTACACGTCGCGAGACAATGACAAAAACGGCTTCGGAAACATTCGGTTATGTCACGTGATCGCCGCTAGCCGGCTCAGTAGCACGCAAACAGCGGTGAGAATAACACGTTCATTTTGTTAGACTTCGTTATAAAGAAGTGCCAAGTTCCGCAATCAAAGTAAGTACCTAAACGTTTATTATTCTGTTGTATTTTGTATCTATTATATGGAATATTTCATAGCCTTTAAGATACAAGTGGAAGATAAATTATTTAGCGATGTTTTTTTTGGGTTAGTTTCATTATTTCGAGATGAACACCATTCGGGTAATGAGAGCTACTCACGCTCCCATTACCCCGCCATGGCTCCTATTACCCCTTTCGAGAAGCGGAATTCCAATCTAATGGAATATTGTTTATGTTATTTTTTAGATGCCACGAACTAGAAAGCGGATGACATCAAAGGCTAGTTGGACGTCGGCTACTTTAGAGTCTGCAATAGAAATTATTCGAAACGAAGGTATATCAGTTAATAAAGCAATATCAAATACCCTATAGCACGCTGAAGAAACGGTACAGGTTAGCAACTAGTAATGATATTACTTACAATAGTGCTCCGTTGCTTGGTAGGAAACCTGTGTTTACTGGTGAACAGGAACAGATACTTATTAACCATATACTTGATATGTCAAATATGTTTTATGGTTTAACAAGTATCCAACTACGTAAAATATGCTATAATATGGCTACGAAATATGGTGTCGAAAACAGATTTAATACTGAAAAAAAAATTGCAGGGAAAGATTGGTTGTACGGTTTCATGAACCGACACCCTGAGCTCAGTATTAGAAAGCCAGAAGCGACAAGTATTAACCGAATTCTGGGCTTTAATAAAACTGAAGTCACTCGTTTCTTTAACAATCTTGAATCCGTAATGACAAAATTTAGTTTTGAGCCACAAAACATAATTAATATGGACGAGACAGGGTTTTCTACAGTCCACGAGCCAGACAATATAATTGCTCTCAAAGGACAGAAGCGTGTTGGTGCAGCCACTTCATGGGAGAGGGGCAAAAATGTTACGGCAATTTGTGCTATGAGTGCTACAGGCATTTATGTGCCTCCATTATTCATTTTCCCTCGACAGAGACACTCTCCACAGCTGGAACGTGATGGGCCACCAGGAGCTGCATATACTTGTTCAAAAAATGGGCTTACAGAAGGGAATGCGACATGTACATAAAATCGAGAATGTGTATGTATGTATGTATGTTGGCGTTACAGTCCATGAAGAACCTGAGCCGAGCTTCTCTCAATCACCCATGTTGTGTGTGATTTCATTTTCACATAGGTGAAAGGGACCTACAGTTTTATTGCCGGTTCCGAACGGCGAATTTCGGGAAGCTTTTCATGACAATTTTACTACAGGGGGTTTTGTCAGAACCCCGCTGAGGAGAAACACCGTGAAAAACACGTTCGATGACATGGCTGTGCCGGGATTCGATCCCGAGTCATCGGCGTCAGAGGCCAACACACTACCCACTGCGCCACGGTGCTCTCAATAAAATCGAGAAACATGATTAAAATAACTCCATACGAAATAGCTGGACTATTTAATAAAGCCTATTCGAAGATAGCATCTTTAGATAAGGGAATATCTGGCTTTAAAACAACCGGAATATTTCCTATGGACCCATCAGTTTTTTCAGATGAAGATTTTATTGCTCTTGGCCAGAATGAACATGATAACAACACAACTAACGATGGTAAAACTGTTGGACCTTCGGAAACAATAGCTACAATTACTTCACAATCAGTGACTTCCTCTCAAAGGTCACTACAAAGGTCCACTACTCCTCAACAACATATGAGCAACCAACCATCACAACAAGATGTGCAAAGAGATTCTCCACAGCCTTCTACAAGTTTTGTTGATATCTTAAATGTTTTAAGTCCTCACCCACAGATATTAACAAAATCAACAAAGAGCAACAGAAACAAGCAGCATTCAGAGGTTTTGACTAGCACCCCCATGAAGAGAGTTTTCGAGGAGAAGAGAGAGAAAAGGAATAAAAAAGACAATAAAAATAATAGACCGAGTAAAATCCAAAAAAAGAAATTTAAGAATACTGAATTAAAGATTAAGAATAAATCATCTCAAAAAATCTTAAAGAGAGCTACTAGAAATTTGTTTCAAGACAGCACAACTGAGGATTCATCTGTCGATGAAAATAATATGTGTGATGATGATTTTGACTACTCAGAGGAGGAAACTAAATGCATGATATGTAACGATGTTAGCAAAAATTAAGAATTATGGTACCGTTGCAGAGCTTGTGGCAAATGGGCCCATTCTGAGTGTTCAGGCTGCGATGATCCTAAAGATTACGTTTGCATTTTTTGTTTAGAACCCTAAAATACCTTAATATTGTTTATTTTTACTTTTAAAAATGCCTTACTTTTGTTGAATATTATTTTACTTTATAATTTTTGTTCCTGTTATTTCTTTAAGTTTCTGTTATGTGGATAAAAATAAATTTAATTTTGTTTAGTATCATGTGATGGCTCTCATTACACATATGGAGGTTTTTTAGCTCTTATTACCCGATGGGCGGGGTAATGGGAGCGAAAGTAAAATTTATAAAAAAGGTGATTTTAACTAGTTAAGAGTTTTTTTTTTTACTGTTTGTTAGTAATTACTTAAAGACAGATAACTAAAAGATTGATTAGTGTCCAAAAAAGTAAATGATTGTAACCAAAACTTGTATTTTTTTTAATTTTTCCTTACATGGCTCCAATTCCCCCACTCTCCCCTACTCTCTAATTGTAACCAAAACAATATCATTAATATTAGCAACTCTACATGCATCCCCATGCTCCTAAATAGTCAAAAAGCTAACTGCTCAATAATCAACAACGATCATATCGTAGACGTCGAAGAAGTGTCTCCGGGAATCCTATTATTAAACCAGTTCAACGGACCGATTAAAATAAACTAGGAAAACACGATGCTTAAAGGCACCTACATAATACAACATTTCAAACACTACAGTCGAAGTCAACGGAAAGCTGATAGTCGCAAATGAAGTTACGGAATACTATCCTTTACCCCCAATATTACAACCATCATCTATGAAAGACAACATAGAAGAAGTGTTGTCACTAAACCTAATGAAGAACCTGTACGTCAATAATACAAATAAAATCAAAGTTCTCGAAACTAGGCGCAGCATAAGCACGGCCATTATCATTACTCTGATAACATTACTAACCATCTCCTTGGGATTCATCTTCATCAAGATTTTGGGATGTAAGGCATTGAAACGCAAGTCCAGCGAGAACAAACAGAACACCGTGTTAACCCTGGGACTCGAAGATATTCCTCGCTCCTTTACAACAACAACAACTTCGAACGAGGACGTTCAAATCTAAGGGCGGAGGAGTTAACGGCAAAAACATTGTATCATGCAAAACATGCATGATACAATTCCCACGAACAACATCATCAAGCCCGTACGTGATCAAATGCCACGAATTCTCTTCCCACCGGACACCTGAGACAACACCTACATATATCACCGGACGTTGAACGACATTCCGCTGACGATGCGTCTGGGACACCTATGAGACTTGGGATGCAATAGAACTAAGTGAACTTTGTAAATTTAGTCTTTAAGTTGCGCTCAGTATGAGCAGTTGGAAATAAAAATATTTTTTTTTATAAATTTTAAGTAAAGCATAGTTTAATTTATACAATAAGATAATTACAACAAAAACAAAAAAAAAAAAAAAAACTACAAGCGAAAAATACACAACAGAAGAACCAAAAAAAAAATTATTATTTTTTTTCTTAAAACTGGATAAGTGTAAAATCGCAAGACGAAAGTTAATAGACTCTAGGAGAAACATGCAAGAAGATAACATGGCTACCGAACAATCAAGTGCAGCACCCGCGGAGAGCCGAATGGAAAAACTACTAGAATATTTGTGTGCAGAAAAATCAGCAAAAATGGTGGACCATATTCAACCATTCAATGGCGACCCGAAGCAGTTATATAAATTAATTGCGATGTCGATGAGATATTACCCAAAATCCCAAAGGAACACCGAGCAGAAGCTTGGGCGGAGATATGACGTACCAAACTCACCGGACGAGCTTTAAATCTTACCATAGTTCATAAATTGGTAACTTGGCAGGAAGTGAAGGAGTCATTCAAAATCAACCTTCGACCGATGGGTAACAAATACGAACTCACCTCCAAAATAAACAATCTTCGAGTAAGTTCTATTAAACATTTATGTAACCAAGTAGATTATTTTAATAGTGAAATTAACTCGTTAGCTCTATTTCAAGAAGCTCAAGAAGCCTGTAGAAATATGTTATTAATGATTTTAATATCTAAAATAGAAGATTTAGTATCTGGTACTTTAGCTATGGAAATTACGGAACTTTATAATATTACTGAAATCAATCGAATTTTACTAAGATAGAAGTTATAGTTCTAATCAAAGCAAACCCACTAATTCAGGCCATTTTAGAAAGCAAAATCAAGTTAGCACCCCTGCAATTAGCATCCAAAGACAGAGACAAAACGATTTTACTCCCCCAGAACAATTTAGGCACCAAAATATGTTCACGCCCAATTTTGGAAATAGTAGACAAAATACTTTTAACCCTTCAGGACAGTTTAGAAATAGTCCACAAAACCCTCAACCCATGGATGTGAACAATATTGGAAAAACGAACACGAAAGAAATAAATTGCATAGAACCCTCTTTTTTCTAAATTAAGCCTCGGAAACAAAATATATACAAACCTTACTATTAACGGAAAGATATATAAGACGTTGATAGACACTGGGTCTACAATAAGTTTAGTGAATAGCACCAGAGTATCTTGTGATCACTTTCAAATACTTGAAGAAAGAAATATATTTCTGAATACAATAAATAAAACAACGAAAGAACGAATACAAATCGTTATAACTAAACCACCCAAAGAGTTCCGAATGGACGATCAGTGCAAAATAAAATGGCATAAAATGGCTTTATGTAACAAATCATGCGATTTATTTATGGGAATGGATTTCATCTGTAAAAATGTAATCGAACTAAATATTAGTCAATCATATTTGAAATTGAACAACACCATCAAATTGAAATTGTTTTCAGAAGACGATGAAATAGCTCAATGTTATGAACTTACCAGTCAAAGTAGCAAAAAAATAGACACTACCGACTTGAATAATCAAGCAAAAGAAAAAAATTACTAATCTTCTGAAAAAATATCAACAACATATCAATCTGAAAACCGAACAAAGTTTTAATGCTAGACTTTACCGATTACCGCCTAAACATGAAAAAGAAGTGAAAAAACAAGTCGACGAAATGGAAAGGCAAGGAATCATAAGAAAATCAAACAGTAGATTTGCATCACCGATAGTGGTAGTAGCAAAAAAATGAGATAACTCTGGAAAACAGAAATTTAGATTATGTGTGGACTACAGGAAATTGAACGAGATTACCATCGATGATAAGTATCCTTTACCCAATATAGAGAGTATATTGGACAAATTGGGGTGGGCCCAATATTTCACCACGATGGACTTGGCAAAAGGATACCACCAAATTAAAATGAACCCCAGGGATATTCATAAAACTGCATTTGTCACATCAAACGGTTTATATGAGTACACCCGAATGCCTTTTGGCCTTAAGAATGCCCCAGCGACATTCCAAAGGCTAATGAATGACATACTCAGGGATCACTTTAACAAAATTTGTGTTATATATCTCGATGATATACTAATATTTTTTACAAGTCTTGAAGAGCATTTAATAGCAATAAAAACAATGCTGGATGTACTAACCAAACATAATCTGAAAATTCAATTTGATTAATGTTCATTCCTAGCGAAAGACACTGAGTTCTTGGGACATGTTCTAACAAAAGATGGCATAAAACCAAATCCGAAGAAAATACATTGCATAATAGATTACAAAATACCAAATACAGAGAAGCAATTAAAAGCCACGGTACGCGGCCGTACCGTGTGTCCTATTACCTACGTTGGGCGCGGATATCACGTTCGTTGTATAAGGTATTGAAATCACAAATTTGCGTGTCGCGATTGGTGTTGCGGGCTAAGTCGTTGGTGAGAGGAGTTTCGGTACGACTGTTCGAATACTCAAGGTGAGGTTTGTTTATTTTTTTGGACAGTGAATTCCTTTATTTTTATTTTATTTTATATAAATATATGTTTTTTATTTATTTCGACTTTTTTTATTGACATACGGTGTAGGGTAGTTTTAAGGAATAATTGTAAACCTAGATTAAGTTAGGTTAAGGAAATTAAATTTGTGACATATTGAATTGGAAACGATTACGGTGTTTTTTTTTTTTTTTTTTGCGTGGGATATTTCGCGAGTCTTGTAGCAAATTCGCGTGAGGGCAATCGCGTGGCGCCCATTTTACCATCCTAACTCATGACCAGTCCTCGCAGCTGGCCTAGCATCCCTTTCGCACGACGTCGGGGCAGGTGGAGACGAGCAAGTGAGCAAGAGGAGCAAGCGATTTTGCACACATACGAACCGATACATACGTGCATACACTCACACATCTGTACATCTCTATAAAAACCTTGGATTTGGATTCTGGTGACTTTGAAATGTTGCGATACATACATAGGTATGTATATATGGATGTTAAGTGCCGGAATACGATCAGGCGTATTTCTCTGAAATAAACAAAAACACAAAGCAATTAACCCTTAAGTATCGATATACTAAGTATCGGAGTACGGTCGGACGTATTTCCATAACGTATATCGAACTAATAAACAAATCATTCAACACTTGCTTTTAAGAGCAGAAATACGACGAATCAATTGGCTCTTCTAAATGATGTCCTCAGCTAAGCCATCGCCGTCACAGAAATACGACGAATCAATTAACTCAACTAAGTGGCGTCCTCGGCCAAGCCATCACCGTCGTCACTCAACACATGCCGTAATGCCAGGGGACCACGGCCTGACCGATCATCGTGGGATGCTGTCCTTTGGATTGGATTTAGTTTCTAAGGCCAGTTTGTAGTTAGAGTCAGAAGCAACCGGTTGTGCGGGTTACGTAATAAAGGCATCGTGCCCCAAAAAAATAAAAAGTTTTTTATTTAATTTTTTCACAACAAATGAAATTAATTGGCGCCCAACGTGGGGCACGATGTTAAAAATATAAACTAATTTAAAAGTAGTTAAATACAATTTTTTTTTTAATCAGAAAATTGTCGAGGTCTCGTTGACCACGGGGCAAAAAGACTCTGTAACAAAAAAGAGATACTAATTTTCATTTGAAAATTTATGAAAATTTATGTGTTATCGCACAATTTAAATACGGTGAAGTATCTGGAACAAGTGCAAAAAAAAAAGGAGGGTTGAAACAAAAAGACGTTCGTGCTATAAACAAATTCAAGCAACCAAGAAAAATAATAAATACAATAATAGATAATATATGTGAATCAAGTGATCACGATACCATAAATAAAACATTGAAAAACTTACAAAAAAGAACTAAATAGTGATATTGTGAGAGTGTGAAGCCATGGAGCAGAATCATCCGAGTCATCCCCATCACCAACGGAACGAGTTCATCAGAATTCCAGTGAGTTATATTGTATATATATTGTATATGTATTATATATGTATTGCTATTGGGTTATCAGTTAATTGAAAATTGTAAAAGTGGATCAGTTAATTGAAAAATTCGAAAAAATGACTACTAACGATAATCTAAATGAATTGGTCGCAAGACTGATTACTCAAAATTTGAACTCAGTCAGGACGGAAGTCTTAGATCTAAAAAACCAATTGACGTTACTGACCGGACAGAGCAACGTGACAGAATACAAGGTCCAGACTATTGATGATAAAATCAAATGCGAGGAAAGCCTCGATGTTATAAAGTCATTGCCAGAATTTAGTGGCAAGCCGAACACTTATGTTAGCTGGCGGGAGGCTACTAGTAATTGTATGAGCCTATACACAAGGGGCAGCAAAAGATATTTCGCTGCACTCACCATTCTCCGAAATAAAATAACTTGTCATGCAAATGACATTCTGACAAATCATGGTACGATTCTGAATTACGAAGCTATAATTAGCCGTCTCGATTTCGCATTCGCGGACAAACGGCCAATACATGTAATAGAACAAGAAATGAGTATCCTTCGGCAGGGTACAATGTCAGTTCTTGAATATTATAATTTAGTTAGTAAAAAATTGACTCTTTTAATAAATAAAACAATAATGACCCATGGTAACCAATCCGATATTACAAAACAACTAAACGATAAAAATAGGCAAACAGCCTTAAGAGTGTTTATAACGGGTCTCCAACCCCCGTTATCAGACATACTATTCTCTCTCTCACCTACTGATCTTCCTAACGCTCTTGCAAAGGCTCAAGAGCTGGAATCTAACAACGTTCGTGCAAGATTCGCCTTTCAGTTTAACTCTGGAAGGAAAACGAACGATGTTAATCAAAACAATTTAAGGTTTGAAAGGAAAGTTTACAGACCACAACCAAGACCCGAACCAATGGATGTTGATCCGTGCACCTCCCATAATATACCAAAACCGGCATATAGGGAACAAAATCGATACAGGGCCAACCATTTTAATAACCCTAACCCTGTAAGACAATACGAAAATAATTTCAGAAAACATCCGCGGTCGTCTATGTGTAATAATACTATTCAGCCTCAAGCGAAGGCACAGAGAATTAACAACATTGCCGAGAACCATTTTTTAGGGAAACCTTCGGTCTCCCATACGTCTACCAATGGGACCGAGCAATAAATAAAAAATTCAAAATACTAATAGATACGGGTGCTACAGCTAGTTTCATTAAAGCTGGCATCTACAAATATAAAAATGAATTAGCAATTAAGAAAAGAGTTGAAACCATCAATGGTTTCACTATAATCAAATATTACCACTTTGTTCACATTTTTGGACAAAAACAATTATTTTATGAAGTCGAAAATTTGGAAGCAGACCTATTGTTGGGCTATAATTTTTTGAAAAAAATACAAGCCACAATTAACTTAGAAGAAGGCCTTTTACAATATGTAGGAGGAGAAGAAAAAATATTTGAAAATTATAGGAAGGTAGAAAACAAAATTAAAGCAAAGAAGAACGGAACTAAGCAGTGTGTTCTTTTAAAATACAAAAATGAAAGTTTGGGAAAGCGTCCTGAACAGGTTGTTAAACCAAAAAATACAAGTGAAGCTTGTAAGCAACGCGGTGTGGAAAGTTCTGACAATATTAAACATCAGAATAATGTTAGTATGAAACGTGTTGACAAATTGATGAACGCAAATAAAGTGTTCAATATGGAAGTCAGCTCCGGATACATATATCCTGAAGAAGCTGATGAAGAACGAACAATGCTTTATGAGAAAAGCTCTCTAGCATTCCTGGACAACTCTGGCTCAAACAAATGTAACTCAAACTCACCTAAAGCTAAATTTTCTGATGATCGGAAAAGAATCCGTCTGAGGAAAATAATTGAAAGGAAGGTAGATAAAATGCATTCCAAAATTGATACGCAACTGCCTTTTAGAACTGACGTGTTGGCCGAAATCAGAACGGAATCAGATGATCCGATATGGAGTCGTCAATACCCATACCCGTTCTCGGTCAACGCATTTGTTAATGACGAAATTGAAAAGATGTTAAGAAATAACATCATTAAACCCAGTAATAGCCCATATAATTCTCCGATATGGGTTGTTCCAAAAAAAGGAACCAATGAAGATGGTACTCCAAAACATAGACTTGTAATTGATTATAAGAAATTGAACGAGCAAACCATTCCGGATAGATATCCGATACCCGACACAAATATTATTCTTTCAAATTTGGGCAAATCAAAGTATTTCTCGACGATTGATTTGGAATCCGGGTTTCACCAAATCTTGATGCATCAAAGAGATATTGAGAAAACCGCTTTTTCCATTAATAATGGAAAATATGAATTTTTGCGGATGCCTTTTGGTCTGAAAAATGCCCCGAGTATTTTTCAAAGGGCAATGGACGATATTCTCCGTCCGTATATAGGTAAAATATGTTACGTCTATATTGACGATATTATTGTTTTTTCTGATACACTAGATCAACATTGTAACGATCTAGAAAATATTATTAATGTATTACACGAAGCAAACATGAAAATTTCCCTCGAGAAATCTGAGTTTTTTAAAACAGAAATCGAATTCTTGGGTTATATGATAGCTCATAAAACAATAACTACAGATCCCAAGAAAATTGAAACTATTGTAAATTATCCCATTCCAAAAACTCTAAGAGAGCTAAGAGGTTTCTTGGGAATGGCAGGTTACTATAGGAAATTTGTGCAGAACTTTGCAAAAATTGCTAAACCACTAACTATGCTAACTTCAGGAGATAATGGTAAAGTTTCTAAAAATAAGTCAAAAAATACTCCAGTTAAATTAAATGATGAGGAATTGTTAGCATTTAACAATTTGAAGAATGAGCTAACCGCTCGTATAGAGTTAACTCAGCCTGACTATAGTAAAAAATTTATTTTAAATACTGACGCGTCTAATACAGCAATAGGAGCGGTATTGTCACAAGATTCTAAGTCCATTACATTTATCTCAAAAACTCTGAACAAAACCGAACGTAATTACGCCACAAATGAAAGAGAGTTATATGCAATAGTTTGGTCTTTAAAAAATTTAAGAAATTATTTGTATGGAGTGACCAATCTAGAAATTCATACAGATCATCAACCATTGTCTTTTGCGATCTCAAATCGCAACCCCAATTCCAAAATGAAAAGGTGGCATGCTTTCATTGAAGAGTTCGCACCCAAAATAATTTATAAGCCCGGTGCTACAAACGTGGTAGCAGATGCCTTGTCAAGAATTGAAGTTAACAACATCACTGATGATGACGTTGAAGACGATTGGGATAGTAATACCCAACACTCTGCGCAAAGTAGTTATATTTCCTTTATAGAAGAAACGAAGAAACCACTGAATCAATTCAAACAACAATTATAAGTTTCGAAAAATAATTTCACCATCCATGAATCCATTCGCAATTTCGGAAACACTAGGCATATAATAGAATACGACACATTAGAAAATCTGTTAACTATTCTCAAAGAATATGTACAACCCAAATTGGTTACAGCAATACACTGTACACTAGAAGATTTATATGAAATTAAAAAATCCCTTAAGGAGACATTTAGCAATAAATTTCTCTACACGAGAAAATTTCCGATCGATGTTGCGAACGCTGACGACCAGTCAATGATCATCGAACAAACACATAATAGGGCTCATCGAAATTTTAATGAAAATATTAAACAAATAGAAGATATGTATTATTGGCCAAAGATGCGCCAACAACTTAAAGAATATAACCGTAGCTGCGAAATCTGTAATAACAATAAATATGATAGACATCCTCAAATGACACCGATCAAAGAAGCACCCATTCCAACAAAAGAAGGCGAATTGCTACACATAGATATATTTTATGCACAAAATTTGAAATTCATCACATGTGTGGACTCATACTCGAAATTTCTAGTATTGAAAAATATTGAAAATAAATTAAATCTGAACGAGAAGGTCTTAGAATTATTGCAGTCATTTCCAGAAGCAAAAAAAATTACTCTGGATAATGAACCAAGTTTAAGTACTCCACAATTTAAATCTTTAATGCAAAGAATAAATATTGAAACATACTACTGTGATCCTCGCCATAGTACCACTAACGGACAAGTAGAAAGAGTCCACTCAACTATTATAGAAATAGGTAGATGTTTAAAACAAGAATATAACATAGTCGATGACTTGGAAATTATGCTCAGAGCAGCACAACAATACAATTTAACAGTACATTCAGTAACAAAACAAAAGCCATATGACGTATTTTACAATAAAGTACGACATGAAGACATTCCAGAAAAACTTAAGTTAGCTCAGGATAAAATGCTCCAAATACATAATAAGAACAGGAAAGAAAAGAACTTTAATACGGGTCAAGTGATCTATGAAAAAATAGTAGGAGAGAGAAATAAGTTGAAACCCCGGTATAAAAAACAAATTGTAAAAGAAGATGTAGGAAATAAAATCATTATAAATAATAAAAATAGAATAGTCCATAAAGATAATATCAAAAATAGATACGATGCCTAATATTTGTTATATATTTATAGAAAATGAACTGCATCATATTCGTAACGACAATCACCTTAGCGACTGCCGACATAACTGACTACACTAGAGAAAACTATGTATTAATTGAAAACGATGATTCCCTTATATACGAAAATTACGGTGACCTACTACACGTAACCAACTTGACTTATTATAATGATATCCTAGAAGAAGAGAAATCATTTGTTCGAAAAGAAAAAACAAAACCCCCTTCTACTCAATCAGATTTTTTGGAAATTGACATGGAAATAGGATTGGCGGAAACACTGCTTAGACAGCTATCCTATAAAAGATATAGAAGAGGCATAAATGAATTAGGAACAGTATGGAAGTGGATAACAGGAACTCCTGACCACGATGATTTTACATACGTAACGAACAAAATTAATGACTTAATTATTAATAACAATAAGCAGCATGCTACAAACTCAGAATTATTCAAGACAATAGAGAAATTGAGTACTTCAGTTAACAAGTTCATAGGGCATAATCGCGAAACATTTATGAGAAGACATAGGCTAAAACTCGTAATCAATGACCTACAAAATACTCTACAAACAATTACTTCAGCTAAAGCTTCTATCCTGAACCCGTCTATACTTCATTATACTGAAATTAAAGATATATTGCAACACGAATATAAGCAAATTCATATAACTGATCTACTTGATGTTTCTGATTTTAGAATAGTACAGAAAGAATCCCTAATAATCCTATACATTAAATACCCGTTGGTAATTAAAAAATGTAATAAGTTAAAGCAATTTCCCAAAAAGATGGAAAACTAATTGTACCAAACGAGATAATCAATTGTGAAAATAAATATTTTAATATCGAAACATGTAAAATAGAACTAAGCGATATATTTTGTAAAATAAATAATGAAACTAACTGCCTTACAGATATCTTGAATAAAAAACATACACAATGTAAGAAGGTAAAAGAGAAAAACAAACAAATAGATATAATTAAAGATGGTACCATATTAGTATCAGGTAATCATACCATCAATAATGTTAACCTCTCTGGAACATATCTAATAACTTTTAACGAAACCATAACCATTGATAATTGTACTTATGAAAACCCTAAAGGTAAAATGTATTACTATTTAAGACAACATTATTTTGATGAATTTGATATTATAGAATATGTTGAAAGTAACAATGAACACCTAAAATTTGATAATATAAACTTAATTGATGAAATAAGAAACGAGTATTCCGAAAGACCAACAATGAGTATAATATTGATAATTGTGATGGTTTTGGTAATTGCAATAACTTTATATTTGCTATTTAAAATTATTAAATTTGTTAATACAAAGAAAAAAGAAAAAAATGCTAAAGATAATGAAAAACAATTTATCGAATTAAAAGAAAAAATAACAAATTTGATGAATCGGGACGATTCAATTAAGGAAGGGGGATGTTAAGTGCCGGAATACGATCAGGCGTATTTCTCTGAAATAAACAAAAACACAAAGCAATTAACCCTTAAGTATCGATATACTAAGTATCGGAGTACGGTCGGACGTATTTCCATAACGTATATCGAACTAATAAACAAATCATTCAACACTTGCTTTTAAGAGCAGAAATACGACGAATCAATTGGCTCTTCTAAATGATGTCCTCAGCTAAGCCATCGCCGTCACAGAAATACGACGAATCAATTAACTCAACTAAGTGGCGTCCTCGGCCAAGCCATCACCGTCGTCACTCAACACATGCCGTAATGCCAGGGGACCACGGCCTGACCGATCATCGTGGGATGCTGTCCTTTGGATTGGATTTAGTTTCTAAGACCAGTTTGTAGTTAGAGTCAGAAGCAACCGGTTGTGCGGGTTGCGTAATAAAGGCATCGTGCCCCAAAAAAAATAAAAAGTTTTTTATTTCATTTTTTCACAACAAATGAAATTAATTCGCATGTGCGTGGATTATCGTGTCCTTAACAAACTCACAGTCCGAGATAACTACCCCCTTCCTTTAATTGACGACTGCATTGAATACCTGGAGGGAAAGAAAATATTTAGTGTGCTCGACCTAAAGAGTGGCTTTTACCAGGTTAGCGTATCTCCGAGTTCGACTTATCTCACTTCCTTTGTCACACCGAATGGCCAATATGAGTTCCTTAAGATGCCGTTTGGCTTGAAGAATGCGCCGAGTGTTTTTCAAAAATTTATCGTTCGCGTATTAAGAAAGTTTATAGAGAACAACGAAATCATGGTCTATATGGATGACATAATTATTGGCAGCAAAGATTTATCTGAACACTTGGAGCTACTGGCCCGAGTCCTGAGGCAACTCGCAACGAATGGGCTGGAGCTTAGTATACCTAAATGCCGATTTGCATATACGTCTTTAGATTATCTAGGACTAAGGGTTACCGAACACGGTGTCCAGCCCAGTGACTCCCATGTACAGGCTATTTCACAGTACCCACTTCCAAAGAATGGCGACGAGCTGCGCTCTTTCTTGGGCCTTTGTTCATATTTCAGAAGATTCGTTGAATCATTCTCACGCATAGCAAAACCATTATATGATTTACTAAAGAGGGAAAAGGACGCCTTTTTAGAATACCCTCCCGATTGTATAAGCGCTTTCCGTAAACTTAAAGAACTTTTAACCTCGCCGCCTGTACTGGCAATCTACAACCCTATACGGGAAACTGAGCTGCACTGCGATGCGAGTTCCATTGGCTACTGGGCGGTTCTCCTTCAACGCCAGGATGACGGAAAACTCCATCCGGTAGCATACTTTTCGAAGAATACTACCCCTCAGGAGTCTAGATATCATAGCTTCGAGCTCGAGACCCTTGCGATAATTTCGGCACTTCGTCGCTTTCGAGTCTACCTTCAGGGAATCCCGTTCACCATTGTTACCGACTGTAGTTCACTTACGCTGACTTTAAACAAGAAGAGCGTGAACCCGAGAATCGCTCGATGGGCTTTGGAGCTCGAGAATTTCAATTATAAAGTAAAACATAGGAGCGGAGTAAGTATGGGCCATGCTGACGCGTTAAGTAGATGCAAAGTTGTGCCAGTTATCGACCATGAAGATACAGACAACCTTGCCGCTCAAGACTGTGACACCTCTTTGATGTCAGGTGGAGTCAACTTGAATAACCCCGAAGCCATTAGTGAATCTGGGGTAGTGTCAGATACGGTGTCAGTCGTCAACCCCGAAGACATTGACTTCCAGTTGAGAGCCGCTCAAAGCCGAGACGCAACCGTCTCAGAGCTAAAAGAGAAACTAACCTTGTCAGATTGCAAACCGTTCACCCTGCAAGATGGTATCGTTTTCAGAAAAAACCGCGATGGTGAGCTTCGTTTCTATGTCCCAAAAAATATGGAAACTAACCTCATAAGACTCGTACATGAGAAGATTGGGCATCTGGGTATCGCTAAGTGCACGGACCAGATCCGCCGCCACTATTGGTTTCCCAACATTCCCGAAAAGGTTGAAAAGTTCACGAGAAATTGTATTCGGTGCATTATGTACTCCTCGCCTGTACATAACAATAAGAGGAATCTATTCAACATCCCAAAGGAGCCGGTGCCGTTTCACACGGTCCATCTCGATCACTTCGGTCCTCTCCCAGCCATTCGGTCCAAACGGAAGCACATCCTCTTGGTCGTAGATGGGTTTACAAAGTTCGTTAAGTTGTATCCTGTCGCGTCAACAAGTACCAAGGAAGTGTGTGCGGCATTAAGCAAATACTTCGAATACTACAGCAGGCCATCTAGGGTAATTACTGACAGAGGTACTTGCTTTACCTCCCTCGAGTTTAGCTCCTTCCTGGTGGACCGTAATATAACCCATGTGAAGGTCGCTGTTCATTCTCCGCAAGCTAACGGCCAGGTTGAGCGAGTCAATCGAGTCCTCACCGGCATGCTTGGCAAGTTATCCGAGCCTTTGGAACATTCCGACTGGGTTCGGACGTTGTCCCAAGTGGAGTATGCATTAAACAATACGGTTCACAGGTCCATCCGCACCACTCCAAGCAGACTTCTGTTTGGAATCAACCAAAGGGGAGTAGTTGTCGACAGACTTACGGAGTTCCTAGAAGAGAAGGAACTGGATTCATCTGAAAGAGACCTAAGCAAATTTAGAGAGGATGCTTCGAAGGCAATAGTAAAGGTTCAAGAATACAACACTAGATACTTTGGGAAACACAACAATCCGCCTCGAACTTACGAAACTGGAGACTACGTAGTTATAAAGAACGTTGATACTACACCAGGCCCCAAGAAGCTTATACCCAAATTTAAAGGTCCGTATGTTATTCATAAAGTCCTACCCAGTGATAGGTACGTTATCCGCGATATCGAGAATTGCCAAATCACGCAGCTTCCATACGATGGAGTTGTTGAGGCGAGAAACATCCGTATGTGGGCAGAGAACGAAGACTTAGAGTAGGTAGGCAGCTACATATTCCAAGCAACGCTTATCATATTTATTTATGTATTTTAAGCTAACGTAGACCTTAAGTAGCTTAAAAACTGTTGTCCTTTAAAGTGCTTTAAAGTATGACGAACAATGTTCCACGAGTGTCAACTGTCAGGCAGGTTTATTATTGTCTCTTTTGGGACTGTTCGTCCTGCTCTGAAGGACTTGTTGAATGTGGTTCTGTTTGTTTTCATAACCATAAATTAATTTTGAAGGTTCGACCACATGTATGTATTATAATTGTGGAAAAAACTTGGAAACTTGTAACTATGTATTGCAAAGATTTATAATTGTGAAACTGCTGCTCATTGAACGTGGTCGTTCAACTTTGTCAGGTTGGCCGAGATGTAGTATTATTCGTGGCAACCTTTATTCGGACTGTACTTAATCGGCATTTTGCTGATAGTGTACACGCCACCGAACGAAGGATAGAGGAACACAACCTTGATAGGGAGAGCGACCAAAAAGGAAAAGGGATATTCGAGTGAGCAGCAGCCAAGCGAGGAGGTGGTCGAATAAAGAAGAAAAGTGAACTAAATTTAAAATATTGTGTAACTCAAAAATAAAGTACTAAAGTATTAAATGCTTTTTAATATTCCTGATCATTAATATTAATTTTCTCTGATATTTTTAGGTACCTAATCATTGGATAGGCTACTTTCGCGTAATCCTTTATGAACTTGCGATAGTAGCCTGTAATCCCTAGGATTTGTTTTATACCCTTAGTATTTGTTGGAATCTTGATGGACTGGATAGCCTTTACCTTCCCTTCATCGGGTTTGATCCCATCACTAGTTATGGTATGTCCTAAATAGTTAGTGGAGAGTTCAGCAAAATAATACATTTTACGCCCCCTATCATCCAATAGGCGCATCATCACACTTGGCTCGTTTGGTTCGGCAAACATACCAAGTGTGTATTTCCGCCATGGCGAATTTAAATTCGCTTGCTCTACTTCGCCTTCACGGAAGACGAAGCAGAGCACAGCTTCCTTTTTCGGCCCTCCCGATTTGGACCACGCGAGTGTAAAGACGTGTAAGCTAAGCTACGGCGGTTTAATTCCACTAGAAAGTATAGTGATTATTGCGAGTGATTCTTTAATAAAAAACAATTTTAATGCTAATTACGTTGTTTAAATCAGAGCTAAGCAGCTCTGAAAACTAATGTATTTGGTTCACAAAAGAAAATTCACAATAATTAATATTAAATTAAATTAAAAATCAATACGAAATAAGTGACACATCTATTATCGATATTTTAGTAATTTAGAATTAAGAGTGATCATTGTTTTCCTTTAGTACGAAAATAGAGCAATACCTTTTACATCTTAGATTATAATAAACTATAACTAAAAATGACTAATCCTATCATTCGTCCACCAATTCTTAACCCAAATAATCCTACCCCTAATCCCTCAACATCAACCCAATCAAATGCCTCTATAAATGCGACAGAGTTAGAGACCTTAGTTACGGGAATGGTAAGTAAAGAGTGTGCTTCTGAGTGTAGAAATCTCGTGCAATCCCTGTTAAATCCTAGTGCAACACTCTTTAGGGAAACGGAACAAGGCATCGACGAACAGTATAGAACCAATTAAGGCGATCTAGACAAAGTACCGGACGTTGTCCGTAGCCTAAGAGAGTTCTCAGGGACTCCTGGGGAATACAGTTCGTGGCGCAAAAGCATTGAGCGGATACTTAACATCTATAGCGCTCATAAAGGAACGCCAAAATATTATGGCATTATCAATGTCATAAGGAATAAAATCGATGGCCACGCAGACGCAATCCTCGAGTCGTACAATACCCCATTAAATTGGGATATTATATCCAGATGCCTTACTCTACATTTTGCCGATAAAAGAGATCTGGGTACTCTAGAGTATCAGGTGTCCACATTAGTCCAAGGCAATAGATCTATCGAAGAATACTACCAAGCTGTTTACAGCCACTTGTCACTGATATTAAATAAAATTTCTAGCATGGATGTCTCACCAGATGCCATGAATTTGTTAACACCCTCCTACAGAGATAAGGCACTCGACACCTTCGTGAGAGGCTTGAAAGGCGACCTCCCGAGATTGTTAGGTATTAGGGAACCCGTAGATCTTCCACAAGCCGTACACCTCTGCCAAATGCTCGAAAATCAACAATTCCGAGCACTGTATGCGAATAATAACAATGGTTATATAAGAAAACCCATTCCTCAAACCTCACCTTCACCAGTTCCTCCTCGTCGTAGTCATACAAATCAACCCTTTTATCCCCAACTCGCATTTTTGCCACAGAGACAAATGCAACCTCCTCCCAGACCATATGTGCAGGCTTACCAACAACAACACCGGCCAAATTCGCGACGGAAATCCTTTCGTAGCGATCAAAGTCCAATTCCCTCGGGTCGATCAACACCTCCGACAGTGTCAATCTCACATTCTCCCAGCTGTGGCCCAGATGGTATCCCCCCCATCCTGCTAAATAAATGCAGTGGATCGCTTTCCAACCCACTGCTCTACATCTTTAACCGTTCCCTTTCCGAGGGTGTATTTCTTGATGTTTGGAAAAAATCTTATTTAATTCCTATTCATAAGTCTGGAAAAAAAGCAATATCGAAAATTACAGAGGAATCTGTAAACTTTCTACAATTCCTAAGCTATTTGAAAACATTATAAGAACCAAGATACAAGAAAGTCGATCTGCCGGACGAACAGCACGGGTTCGTTTCTGGTAGATCTACTACCACGAACTTGGCATTATTTTCATCATATGTCCTAAATCAAATGGAAATGAAGAACCAAATCGATACCATCTACACCGATTTCAGCAAAGCTTTCGATTCAGTAAACCACGCTCGGCTAATCGACAAACTTGAATGTTTTGGCTTTCACTCCGCATTTCTTCTCTGGTTGTCCTCATTTCTTCGTGGCAGAACCCAAAGGGTAAAAATCGGCAATTCGCTTTTCAAAGATATAACGTGCAATTCCTCAAGGGAGCCACCTGGGCCCACTTCTATTCGTTATTTTCATACGCGATATCGTCCAAGTGGTTAAAAACGGACAATGCTTATTGTTTGCAGACGATCTTAAATTATTTATGACCGTCAAAAATAGAAGCGATTGCGAATTGCTCCAACTAGATCTAAATAGTATTTCGGCATGGCGCAAAATGAATGCTTTAAGGTTAAATATAAGTAAATGCAACATAATCTCATTTTCCAAGTCATCCCCCATACTTGACTTTGGATATTCGATTTGTTCCTCACCTTTATCTCGTGTAAACGAAGTTAAAGATTTAGGTGTGATACTCGATACCACATTCTCATTCAAATCCCATATAAACCGTGCCTTGGCTAAAGCCAATTCGACAATGGGCTTCATCAAAAGGAATAGTAAAGAGTTCTCCTGTCACTAAACACTTCCCTTGTTAGACCTCATCTTGAGTACGCTGTCGTCATTTGGAACACAAATCTTTGTACAGACTCTGATCGTATCGAACGTGTCCAAAGACGCTTCACGAGATTCATATTTCATAAAATGCGTTGGAATCACTGTCCTAACTATAACGCAAGATGTCTTCTCCTTAACGATTTTAAGTTAAAAGCCAGGCGTGCTTTACATGACATAATGTTTGTAAGGGATGTGTTATGTTATCACATAAAGTGCCCCTCTCTTTTATCCAAAGTAAAGCTGTACGTTCCCATAAGACCGTTGAGACTGCGTCATCTTCTCTACGTAGACCATCACAGGACTAATTATGGCACAAACGAACCCTTAACGCGCACCGCGAAAGTTTTCAACGAAGTCAGTAATACTCTAGATATTTATTTAAATCGTAATGAATTTAAATCGCTAGCTTTAAGCATATTTTCATCTAACTAAGTATACCTTCACATCTGTTAGTCTAAGTGATCAAATAAATAAATAAATAAATAAAAAAATGTTAGACCTAGCTTTCAGCCTAATTTCCCACAAAGCACCCAGTAGTATCCACCAAGGCCTATGCCAAGAGTGGAACCAATGGAAACGGAGACTATAAGAACCAACAACATAAACTACATGAACCGGACCCAAGGTAAGAGCTGGCCACCCGCGGTCAAGCGCCCGATGGTCCCCTCACAGCAACATCATGCTCCTCCGAATAAACTCCAAAGAAATTTCCATGTATCCACCGAAGTCGGCGAACCAGATGATTCCGTTAACGTCACCAACAATTCCATAATCGAGTCACAAAACACCGAACTACCGGAAAACGAAGCATTCGATAGGGAAACACTTGATGAATATCTCAACAACCAATGCCATATGAACAGTTAGGAAAAAACAATTAACTACGCAGACATACATTTTTTAGACTGACTCACTCGTCCTTGCCTTATTTCGAGTGCAGACGAGTGACAATAAGATTTTAAGATTTCTTGTAGATACAGGATCTAATAAAAATGATGTGCAACCACAAATCGTAAAGAAAATTCTTCCCAATGAACAAAACTTTTATGCCAACTCAATAGCAGGTAAAGTAGACATTAAACACCATACTTTTATCAATCTTTTCGGACTTAAATCAACCAATATTAAATTCTTCCTTTTGCCTACCCTTCAGTCATTCCACGGTGTTCTGGGTAATGATACCCTAAGAAAACTTTCAACAGTAATTTTCACAAAAGAAAATTATATGCTTATCGACAATCATTTAAAAGTGAGGTTAAAACAACAAATTTCCGAGTCAGTTAATTCCGTAGGTATAAGAACTGATCACATGTCCCAAGACCAGAAGGAACGTCTCTTGGACTTAACGGAAGCGTTTTCTAATCTTTTTACTGACCCCAACGAAAAATTAACTTGTACTACGACAGTCAAAGGCAGGATTCGAACTACTACAGATGATCCTGTCTATTCCAGATGTTGGAAAACTATTATTTTATTACATACTATTGTCATTCTTCGGAAAAAGAAAAAGAGTCGGTAGCCTGGGCTACAGGAATCCTGGCCCAGGGAAAAGCAAAGGCCAAGAGGCCCAGATCGTCCCCCGAGGAACCAAAGCGGGAGGCTAAGAAGGTCAGGCTGGGAACACTGGCCAAGCCATCAAAGCCTTTCGGTGAGGTTGCGAGGGAGTGCCTGACGGTAGCTATCATTGATGACAGCGATCCGGACGGAAAAATGACGACCGAAAAATGGAAGGATGTCGACCATGCACTATCGGCAAACTTCCTCAAAATCATGAGAAAGAACCCTGGACCACCGCCCATCTGTGATGACGCCGGATGGTATCAAGGCAGGGTTAAACTGATAAGCTGTGCCGATGAAAGATCGGTTGATCTTTTAAAGGCCACAGTTATCGAAATGGGGGAAATATGGGAGGGAGCCAGGCTCAAGGTCGTCACCAAGGACCAGATCCCGAAACGACCGAGAGCTAGATGCTGGATCCCGCTGGCACCAGACAACCCCCTCGAAATTCTTGAGACCATAAACCTCTGTAATCCCAATCTCCCAACAAGAGATTGGAGGGTCGCGAAGCTGGAGGAACCAAAGGACCGATCTAGACAGGCAGTTCTTGTGCTGAATAGTGAAGCCCTGGAACCTCTGGCCCAATGTGACCATTACATCAGGTTTGGTTTCAAGAAGATCAAACTTAATATTTACAAAAAGGATGAGGAAATGCCACCATCCGGCAACGAAACCACGGCCAACACCGAGGTCAATGTAGACAGCTCAATGGAGCAGGAATCCCCCATCCCCTCGGGGAGCAAGGGCCCCGCGCCGATTGAAGCTGAAATTACAGCAACATTCCTGGTCAACAAGGACCAAGAATCGCTGCTCGACTCCGGAAGCGAAGACTATTCTACCAGCTCGCCGATGGAAGACGATCTTCTAGACCTAAATCTAGAAGATCTCGACACCACCGTGGTGGAGGTCAATCGAATTGATAACAGCCATGATGCTGAGATTAATTCAGATTAACCTCCATCACTCGAAAGCGGCTACCGCTAACCTTCTCCTCAGGCTGGCCAAAGGGGAAGAGGACATAGCCTTAATCCAGGAACCTTGGGTTCATGAACACAAGGTTCGTGGATTGAGAAATCCAGCCTACAACATTTTTACATCACAAAAAGAAGGTAAGCCCCGGACTTGCATACTTGCAAAGAAATCCATAAACGCTTACCTTCTTCCTAATTACAGCTCCCCAGACACCACGGTGATTGCCGTAGAATCACCCGGGAACAAGCTATGGATAGCCTCTGCATACATGGCGCAAGACGAATCCATCCCATCGGACGAGATAAAAAGGCTGGTGAGAGACTCGCCAAACCACCAAGCTGGACTCCTCATTGGGGCTGACGCGAATGCGCATCACACCCTGTGGGGTAGCAGCGACATAAATGAAAGAGGTGAGTGGCTTATTGAATTCATTCTTACCTCTGATCTTAATATATGCAACAAGGGTCATGTACCCACTTTTGTTACAAAAAATCGAAGGGAGGTACTAGACATAACTCTAGCATCTCCCTCTCTCATTGACAAAATAAGAGAATGGAAAGTTTCTGAGGAACACTCCTTCTCAGACCACCGCTACTTGGTTTTCAACCTAGCCTTCATGGTCCCAACCCCAATCGACTCTTCATGTAACCCAAGAAGAATCGATTGGGAGCGCTATAGAGCCCTTGTTGGCAACTCTGTAGTAAGCAGGACCCCCGATCACCCGCGGTCCACGGTAGACATAGATAATATGGTTGACATTTTAACAACTACCTTGGGCAACGCACGGGTCAACAGCTGCGCAAGCCACAAATCGAGGAAAAACTCTTATCCCTCGTGGTGGAACGCAAACCTAAGCAAGCTCCGTAAAAACTGTCGAAAACTCTTTAACAAAGCAAAGAGTACTAGGAACGATAGTGACTGGAGCCTATATAAAGCTTCACTCAGAACTTACAAACAAACTCTGAGGAAAGAGCAAAGGCTATCCTGGAAACTTTTCTGTAACAATATGGAAAAAATTTCAGACGCCTACAGATTGAGGAAAATACTCTCGAAAGATCCACAATTCCCAAGCTACCTTACAGCTAACGGAGTCTGGACAGCATCTGAAGAAGAAACTCTAAACCTTCTTCTCAATACGCACTTCCCAGGATGCCATGAATCGCAGGTTTCACCGCAGCCGCAAGGAACCCACTTTTCATCCGCATTAATGGGAAATTTCGAACACATCATCTCCAGAGAGAAAATAATATGGGCGCTAAAAAGCTTCAAGCCCTATAAATCGCCAGGTCCGGATGGAATTTACCCGGTCGAACTTACACAAACCATGGAATGGACTATACCATGGCTAGAGATAATCTTCAAAGGATGCCTAGCTTGGAGTCACATTCCAGACAAGTGGAAGTGCGCAAAGGTGCTTTTCATTCCTAAGGCCGGCAGAAACTCTCACACTACCCCCAAGGATCTAAGGCCTATATGTCTATCATCCTTTGCACTAAAAACCTTGGAAAGGATGGTAGACCTATATATACGCCATAACTTGGATCCGCCCCTAATTTCTAGGGCACAGCATGCCTACGTTAAGGGTAGATCTATCGAAACAGCCTTGCACACCCTAGTGAGGAAAATCGAAAGATCAATCCATCTTAAAGAATACACTTTAACAGCCTTCCTAGATATAGAGGGCGCCTTTAACAACGTCATTCCGGAAGCAATAACGGAAGGGTTGGAAAAGCTAAAGGTGGAGAAGACTCTCGTAGAGTGGATCAGCGAACTACTATCAACACGCAAGATTCACTCGAAATGGGGTAACCAGGCAATCACCAGAGTGGTTACCAGGGGAACCCCGCAAGGAGGGGTTCTCTCACCTCTCCTCTGGAATGTAGTTATAAATGAGCTACTAATTAAACTGGAGGAAGAAGGCCTGGACGTTACTGCCTACGCGGATGACGTTGCCATTTCAATCTCAGGTAAATACCTATCGACACTGAATGACCGTATGCAAACGGCATTCTCAATTCTTTGCAAATGGGCGCATAGCAAAGGGCTCAGGGTTAATCCCCAGAAAACGGAGCTCGTGCTATTCACCAAAAAGCATAAAATTCCGGAGCACTGCCCTATCACTTTGCTTGATACCAGATTAAACTACTCCTCCAGTGCCAAATTCCTTGGCATCATACTGGACAGGAAATTAACCTGGAAAATCAACACAATCGAAAGAGCCAAAAAAGCAACAATAGCTCTCTATTCATGCAAGAAAGCCATAGGGAAAAAATGGGGGTTCAATCCCAAGATTACTCTATGGCTCTATACCACGGTCGTTAGACCCACATTAATGTATGGAGCGACTGTCTGGTGGACAGCACTGGACAAGACAACATACCTCAAACAATTCGAGAAGGTACAAAGGCTGGCGTGTTTATGCATTACCGGGGCCCTCAGGTCCACCCCGACGGCTGCACTTAACATGATACTCGACCTTACACCACTCGATATTTTCGGCAAGCAAATTGCCACACAAACGGCCATTAGACTTAAAGCCAACTCGAACTGGAAGAGCTACGTCTTTGGCCACTCCTCGATCCTGATTAACAGGTCAACCATCGCAGAAAACCTAGACCTCACAAAGCCCACCACAGTCTTGGATAAAAACTTCATAACGTTATACCCGGACAGACAGAACTGGACTCGTCAGACTCAACCTCGTAAAGGCTGCATAGATTTCTATACTGACGGGTCTAAAACCAAGGACGGGGTGGGCAGTGGGGTATTCTGCAAACAACTTAAGCTAAACAAAGCGATAAAACTACCTAATCACTGCAGCGTTTTCCAGGCGGAACTGTTGGCAATAAAAGAGGCTCTGTCCTGGCTGAAGTGGAACGTGATATCCACCACGGACATCCGTATTCTCACGGATAGCCAAGCGGCCTTAAAGTCGCTGGAGTCCTATGTGTACACATCAAAAACCAGCCTCGACTGTCGCCTATCTCTTAATGAGATGGCTGAACAGTTCAACATACAACTTATATGGGTACCGGGACACAGCGACATCACCGGAAATGAAAGAGCCGACAGACTCGCCAAAAAAGGAACGACGCTACAAACAACTGTGGTCTGCGAGGGTATACCCTTCGCAACCATCAAATACAATCTCAATACCCTCGCCAGGGCCGAGACGAACCGGAGATGGACTCAGGGACACACCTGCCTCATCACCAGGCAAATCTGGCCCCGGCTCGATAGTCAACGGACTAGGAGTATTATCTCCCTAAATAGAACTGACATCTATAAAGTCATAGGTGTCATCACAGGACACTGCCTTATTGGCAGCCACGCGCAAAAACTAGGTATCACTCCGAATGACTTTTGTAGGAGCTGTTTAGACGAGGAGGAGGTCGAATCCATTCATCACCTTCTCTGCGCCTGCCCAGCATTCTGCACAGTCAGGAAACGATACCTAGGATCATACCTCCTCAACGATCTGACCGAAGTTCAGCAAGTGGGGATATCTAATCTTCTTAAATTCTTAAGAAGCACAAAATGGTTCCACGAATAGGGGGCTAAGCCCCCTCGTAGCTGCACAACGGGCCTCCTTGGCCTATGTGTGTTCTTCCCATCTCTGGGAAGGCTACGGTCTTACCTACCTTTACCTACCTATTGTCATTCTTCTTTATTTTTAAATTATTGATTATGTACATTGTGGCTCTCTGTACATGCATCGGCAACATGTTTATTGATCTCGCTCGGTTTTCATTCGTTATCACCCGATGCATGTATAGAGAATCCCAAAAATAAGAGAAAATCAAGAAAAAGGCTGGTTTCCCAGTAGCTCCCATTGAACCACTCCCGTGATCGATATTCTCTTCTCTCTATCTCTTAAACTCTTGTAAATTTGGTAGAATGCGTGAGTGGCTTGATGGGTGCTGCTGGGTGACTTGCTCGTCCACTTGGATTTTGGCCGCCGTACAGATTGGCAACATTTAACAACCAAAATAAATTGTACCCAAATCAATCGTCTGTCTTTGTTTTATTTTCAAACACCAGATATTACCCTTATCCGATTTCTCTCAAGGATGAAATCGATAAACAACTGAACCAACTTCTTGCCGATGGCATTATAAGACCTTCACGGTCCCCTTATAATTCTCCTATATGATAGTGCCGAAAAAGGCCGATGCTTCAAACGAAAAGAAGTATCGCATGGTGATCGATTATAGGAAGTTAAATTCAATCACCATTTCTGATCGATATCCCGTACCTGAAGTAAATGAGGTGCTATCTCAATTAGGAAGGAATAAATGGTTCTCAGTCCTAGACCTGAAGAGCGGGTTTCATCAAATTCCTCTGCATGAGGACGATAAAGAGAAGACCGCCTTCTCAGTCAATAATGGAAGATATGAATTCCTCCGCCTTCCATTCGGACTGAAAAATGCACCGTCTATATTTCAGAGGGCACTAGACGATGTATTGAGGGAATATATAGGGAAGATTTGCTTCGTCTACATCGATGAAATCGTAGTCTTTAGTAAAGATGTAGACTCTCACTTGCAAAACCTTTCAACCATATTCAAAACCTTGCAGGACGCAAATCTGAAAGTTCAGATTGATAAATGTGAATTCTTAAAAACGGACGTCGAATTCCTCGGATTCATTATCTCTGATAAAGGGATAAAAGCAAATCCAAATAAGGTTGAGGCGATAGTCAAGTTTCCTTACCCAAAGACGCTAAAGGATATTCGCTCATTTTTGGGTTTGTCAGGGTTCTATCGCATATTTAAAAGAGACTACGCCGAAATTGCCAAACCCCTGACATCCCTTCTAAGGGAGGAGGATGGACGTATGTCAAAGCAAGTATCAAACAAAAAACTTATACATCTGAACAAAGAAGCCATGGACGCGTTCGACAAAATAAAAAGTTCACTCGCTTCAGAGGATGTGGCTCTAACTTTTTCGGACTTCAGTAAAGAGTTCCATCTGACTACAGACGCCTCGGACTACGCCATTGGCGCGGTACCCGCACAAGATAATAAGCCAACAACCTTTATATCCCGAACTCTCTCAAAGGCCGAAGAGCACTATGCCACCAACGAGAAAGAAATGTTGGCCATAGTATGGGCTCTTAATACCTCACGAAATTACCTTTACGGTCGAACGGTTCTGAAAATATTTACAGACCATCAACCCCTGACATATGCATTAAGTAATAAAAACTCCAACAACAAACTAAAACGATGGAAGGCTATACTCGAGGAATACAATTACGAGTTGAGATATAAGCCTGGTAGATCAAACGTCGTTGCAGATGCATTGTCAAGGCCACCCAGAACCGAAGTTAATTTTTTAACACCAACACAACATAGCGATGAGAGTTCCGGACAACACCTTATTCCAATAGCTAACGAGCCGATTAACGTCTTTAAAAATCAAATCATTCTTTCCCTCGGTAGTACACCATCCCACGAATTCAAAATTATTTTCCCTACCTATCACCGCCATTTAATAGTTGAACCCGTATACACAGATCAAATACTAATTGACATTCTGAAACAATACCTAAATCCGTCTGTCACCAACGGTATCAAAACTGATGAAAATATCTTAGGAAAACTTCAAGAAATCTACCCATCCTATTTTAGGCAATACAGGGTACGGTTTGCAAGAAATCAAGTTGTAGATCTAACAGATGAAACGCAACAGGAAGCTGAAATCATAAAAGAACATAATCGCGCACATTGCAACTCTCGCGAAAATAAAATGCAATTATTGCAAAAATTTCCGCAGATGAGGGCAAAAGTCGAGAAAATTACTAAAATGTGCCGAATTTGTAAAGAACGCAAGTATGATAGGCATCCTAACAAACCAATGTTGCAAGCAACCCCGATTCCCGAGTACTCCGGACAAATTATCCATATAGACATATATTTTAGCAACAAGCACGTAGTTCTTACCGCAATAGACAAATTCTCAAAATACGCTTTAGCAAAAATACTTAAATCAAGGTCAGCAGAGGATATCAAACATCCTCTTAGGCAGCTCATTATAGCATTCGGTGTACCCGAAACAATAGTTGTGGATAATGAGAAATCATTGAACTCCAATTCGGTACTATTCATGGTAGAAAACTTCTTTAATATTAAAGTCTATAAAGCCCCTCCTTATACCAGTTCCGTAAACGGTCAAGTGGAGAGATTCCATTCCACGCTCTCAGAAATCATGAGATGCATAAAAGCCCAAAAAGATCATGGCACATTTGAGGAACTACTTGACCAATCGATATACGAATACAATAGTTCAATACACTCTACAACAGGTGTTGCGAACTTGGCAGCACACACGTAGATGGGCAAGGGCAGCACATGAGTAGATGGGCATTGGCAGCATCGACGTAGATGGGCAATGGCGGCTGGGACGAGGTCTTTCCGGGAAAAAAGCAGAGAGGAGCTGGCGCGTGGAGAACAGAGGAGAGAGAAAAAAAAAGCGTTTTAAAGTTCTTCCTTTTCTTTTCATGTTGTTTTCTTGATTAAAGTTAATATTGCATACTTGGATTGTTTTTGTTAACCTTTAAAGTAAATTGACTAAATAGAATTGAATTTAAAGCTAATAACGTGAATCCAATTTCCTCCTCGGAATATTTACAACAGGGAAAAGACCGTTCAACTTATTTTGTGGAAAACATTTGTCAACGCGTCAGGCAGGAAAACATTGAGAAGATTAAAGAAAAACATAATAGAAAAAAATCGCCCTTAAAAAATGATTCTGTTGGTGAAACGATATATGTTAGAATTAATAAACGAATGGGAAACAAGCTCACCCCTAAATTCAAAAAAGAAATAGTTGCAGAAAATAAAAGTACCACAGTCTTAACAAATTCAGGTAGGAACGTACACAAAAGTCTAATCAAAAATTAATTTTTTAAGGTTTATTCTCTCTCTGTGCGCCGCAAACGTGCAGATATTGGACTACTCTAACCCTCATCTAATCAAAATCAGTGCTGGTCATGCTAGGCTCCAAACTGGATCTTTCAAAATCATCCATTTAATAGATATAGAAGCATACGAAACTACACTCGAAACCCTGGAAACGACTTTGAGGTCAACTACCCCCTACTCCACATCCTATCCTACGAAATACTTAGAATTAAATCATACTTAAGCAGAAATAAAATAAACAAAAGGAATACACGCTCCATAGATATAATTGGTACGACATCGAAATGGATCGCGGGAAACCCGGATCGTCATGATTTCGAAATTATTGAGCAAAAACTGAATAATGTAGTTAGGAATAACAATAATCAAGTCATAATAAACAGAATGTCTATAGATAAGATTAACGAGTTAACCAATGTAAGAAATGAAATAATTAAAACATTTAAAGAACACGGAAACAATAGTAGCGAGAATATTAAGTTAAAATACAAGTTAGAAATAATTAAGGAAAAAGTAATTAACACTGCTTACGCCATTCATTGGGCTAAAGCTAACATTCCTAATTCTTTTGTGTTGTCAAACAACAAAATAAATATAACACATGCACTACTAACTAGCAATGATATACCATTTATGCACATGGATGAGGCTCTAGAATTTTCAGAAATAAGAATTGCCACCGATAATAAACATTTAATATATATATTAAATATTCCCACTGTTGGCCCTAAGAATTGTAATATGTTCATAATTAAACCTGTTAAATTTGGAAATATTATTAATAAAATAGAAAACAATCCTATACTTGAATCTAATAAAGAAAAATATGGCATTATTAATAAATGCAAATCATACAATGTAATCTCTATTTGTAACCAAAACAATATCATTAATATTAGCAACTCTACATGCATCCCCATGCTCCTAAATAGTCAAAAAGCTAACTGCTCAATAATCAACAACGATCATATCGCAGACGTCGAAGAAGTGTCTCCCGGAATCCTATTATTGAACCAGTTCAACAGACCGATTAAAATAAACCAGGAAACCACGATGCTTAAAGGCACCTACATAATACAACATTTCAACACTACAGTCGAGGTCAACGGAAAGCTGATAGTCGCAAATGAAGTTACGGAATACCATCCTTTACCCCCAATATTACAACCATAATCTATGAAAGACGACAAAGAAGAAGTGCTGTCACTAAACCTAATGAAGAACCTGTACGTCAATAATACAAATAAAATCAAAGTTCTGGAAACTAGGCGCAGCATAAGCGCGGCCATTATCATTACTCTGATAACATTACTAACCATCTCCTTGGGATTCATCTTCATCAAGATTTTGGGATGTAAGGCATTGAAACGCAAGTCCAGCGAGAACAAACAGAACAACGCGGACATCTAACAGTCTGGTCGCAAGTAAAATCGCTGTCCAAGTAAACGCAAATTTCAAAAAGAATTCACGCAGTAAATTATCTCAAAAGTGGTGCATAGTGTAGAACCAACATACCCCTACATACATACATAAGTTGTTCTGATTTCTTGGTGAGTCAGCTTCTTTTTAAGTGCCTACATTTAAAATTTTTGCAACCGTCTTCGAGAACAATGGCTGGAAGAACACAGAGAACGCCACCGAAAAACTCCAACAACAACTTACAAGCGAACAGCTGCAAACGGCGTATCGTCATAACGTCACCAGAGGACGTCCCCGCTACTTCAAGTCAAAATGCAGTGGGCAATATGTCAATTTTTGATTTGAAATCCCTTATCGAGGGGACTATGTCATCTTTGCTCGACAACAAACTTAGGAATGTTGCCACCAAAGCTGATGTGGAAGGTGTAGCCTTGGAAATTCAATCGCTACAAAAGGACAACACAGCACTCCGCCAGAAACTGCATGATATGGAAGTTTGCTACACTGCGTTGGAACGCAAAGTAGAGATGCTGGAGAGAAAGGCGATTGAAAACAACGTTGTCGTTCATTTGCCTGAAGAGAACGGCATCAACACCGCGGAAAAAGCCAGGAGTTTGTGTCTGCACCTTCTCGGGAGCGGCGATGCATCGCTAATTTCCGAAGTACGTGCCATGAGGTCAAGCAACAACATTGCTAACATTGTTGTAAAGTTGCATAAAAAGGAGGACGTTGGGCGCATACTTCGCAACACTCCGACACTTAAAGGCACCAGGGTAACTATTCACAAGGACTACACCGAAGCTTCGCGCAATCGAAGGAGGCGCTTGCTTAAGCTAAAAATGGACATCGAGACCAAAAACAAAAATGCCAAACCAGTGGTGACTGGTCAAAAACTGAAACTTGGAGATAAGTCATTTTATTTCGACGTAAACAACATTCTTCGATGTGATGGTCTTGACAGTGAATGTGGGTTGACACTTCTCCAACAGCTGGCCGCCAACAGTTCGCCAACGTCAGCTGCATCTGTCAGAAGCGTAAATGTCGAAGGTGGAAATGCACTGGGTGGAAACACAAGGGGTGGCCGCACGAGTGGCAGTTCTTCGTTTTTAGTGTCTCAACCTAATATTTAATACTAATGCCGTCTGCCGAAGTAAATTATGTTCAAATGAAATTGGCATCCAAAGTATTGTCATTTAATATTTTAAGCTATAATGTCGCAGGCCTTAAGAACAAATTACTTTTTCCGAATTTTTTTAATTATATTAAGAGTTTTGATATTTTTATGCTTTTTGAAACACATGTCTTAGCCACTGAAGAATCTAGATTTAGTGGTATTTTTATGAACTTTAAAACGAAATGGATTCCAGCAGTCAAGACCAATATATTTGGAAGAGGAAGCGGTGGCATGCTGTTAGGATATCGTACATCTTTTAAGGAAGTCGACATAAATTTTAAGATGGTGGAACGAACCCGTGTTCTCAAGGTGAAAATCAATGGCGGAACCCTTTATATAGTGCCTATTTATTTGAACTGCAGTCACTGGATGCAAGACTACGGCAAGCTCTCCGATATGCTTCAACTCTTAGGATCGACGGATCTTCTCCTCGCTGGTGATTTCAACGCGAGATTAGGACTATCGCAAAATAATTTTACAAGTGGGCCTGCACTATCGATTATAAATACAGCTCGAAACTCTAAAGACAAACTATGTGATACTAAAGGTTCTAAAATCTTGGAATTTGCTGATGCGTATGACTGCATGATCCTCAATGGTAGCTGTAAAGGCGACGTAGATGGTGAATATACTTTCATCCGGGGAACGTCATGCTCCGTTATAGATTATTGTTTAATGTCCGGAAATTGGAGCTCAATTGTCAGTGATTTTTCCATTGCCGCGCAAACATTTTCCGACCATATGCCCTTAGAAATTGCATGTGCTAATAGGAAGGTAGGAGTAATGGCTAACTCAAGACAACTGTCCCTTCTCCCGAAGTTGACTTGGAATGACCGTTTTCGTTCCTCTTACCAAAATAATTTGAACTCCGAGCTTCAGAGTCTGAGGGATCAAAATATAACACCCAACATCGACGTTCTAACCCAAATTATTAAAAGTTCTGTGCCGATTAGCGCTAATACAAGACGTTTTCTAGCACGAAAGCAGATGTGGTTTGATAGTGACTGTCTGAAAGCAAGAAAAAGGTCATTTGCTCTACTAAGACACCTAAGGAAAGAAAATTCCAACTGCTCCAAAGAACTCTATGCAGAAGCAAACAAATACTTCAAACGCCTTTGTCTTGAAAAACGGAAACAATACAACCAAGAAATCATCGCAGTTATTAACTCGTCGAAGTCTGCAGGTGAATACTGGAAAGCGGCTAAATTTGTAGCGGGGAGAACCAACATGATCTCAGCGACTTTGCAAGTGTCAGAGCTGAGGGAGCATTTTAGAAATCTACTCAACTCTCCCCAGTTTTCCCCGTTACCGCAATATGCAGCGCCATTCTTTGCGGACGAACTCTTGGATGCACCATTTACGCTCTCCGAAGTAAGAAGTATAGTTGATGCCTCTAAAGCAAAGAAAGCTCCAGGTGATGATCGGATCCCTTTTGAATTCTACAAGAACAGTTCTACTGACTTTCTCGCTGCACTTACAAGGGAATTTAATAGAATTTTTGAAACAGCCAGTGTGCCAGATAGTTTTAAAAGGACGATAATCTTCCCACTGCATAAAAAAGGCGAGCTGGATAATCCTGTTAACTACAGAGGTATTTCTTTTTTAAACACGTCGGTTAAACTATTCAGTGCTATCATTTTTAAGAGGCTTACGCAATGGATAGCAAACAAAAAAATTTTGAATGAATATCAGGCAGGCTTCAGGAAGCATTATTCAACATTGGATCACATCTTTACCCTTACCAGCATTGCGGAGTTTTTTAAGAAAAATCGTAAAAAGCTGTATGTTTTCTTTGTTGACTTCAGTGCAGCTTTTGATTCCATAGCACGGGAAGCTCTCTTCTACAAGCTGTACAATCTAGGTTTGTCAAGCAAAGTAATAAACGTACTGAAAGCGATGTATATAAATAATGTGGCGTATGTTTGGAATGGAGAGTTTGTTTCGGAAGAATTTGGAACGCAAATGGGAGTTAAGCAAGGATGCATCTTAAGCACTTTACTTTTCATCTTATTTATAAATGATATAGTCGATGAAGTAGGAGGAGGGGTTGAGCTTGGTGGTGTGAGGATACCTGCGCTGAAGTTTGCAGACGATTTAGTGTTCTTGTCGGAGTCGATAGAAGGGATGCAGCTCGTGATGAACCGTCTTGAAAACTACTGCAATCAATGGAACCTGACAGTCAATCTATCGAAATCAAAGGTGATGATTTTTAGGAATGGCGGTGGAAGATACTCTCGCAACGAAAAGTGGTACTATCGAGGCGAAAGCGTTGAAATAGTGAAAGAGTATAAGTATCTAGGCATGATAATTACAGCCAACCTCAGTATGAAAAGGCATTTTGTGTGCCAACTAGCAGCAGCTTAAAGAGCTATTTCATCAGTTTGGGGGCGTTGCATCGATAATAAGTATATCGACCACACATCGAAAATTAATCTGTTTCGCGCAACTGCTTCGTCTATACTGCTGTACGGGGCCCAAATTTGGGGTCATTCCCTTTTCGAGGAAGTAGAGAAATTTCTTAGATACTTTGTGAAGCGAATTTTTCGGCTCCCAATATGTACACCAAACTATATGCTACATCTTGAAACTGGAGTCCCATCCCTTTTTCTAAATACTCTTAAGCTGCACGCCGACTATATTATGAAAGTAGTGGAGATGGAAGAAAGCAGATTGCCGAGGATTGTACTGAAACACATAATATCGTCAAGAGGGCCACTGTTTTTAAAGTGGGAGGAGTTGGCAGCAAATTATGGCGTATATCTAAATATTTCTGTTGATATGCAACTACCATCGGTAAAATCCACTTTCGCCAATGTTTTGAAAAAAGCAGGCAATGCCTTATATGACGGTTTTGTAGTTGAAGCCCTCTCATCACAACATAGGCTGATTTACAATAGATTGAATTACAACACCATTGGATGCGCTTCTACGTACTTTGTTAATCGCCACTCCCTGCATATGATAAGCACAATATTTAAACTTCGAGGGGAACTAATAAATCTTTATTTTATGCCACACCGACCTGATCTTCCTATCATATGTGACCTGTGCAACCTTAAAGAAAGGGAGGACGTGTACCATTTTATCGGAAGATGTCCCATTTTAAGAGAATTTCGCGTGAGATACTTCGGAGTCACTTTCCTGGACTTTGATGAGGTTATCAACATACTAAACGGTAGACATGGGTGGGAAGTTCTATACAACTACACTACAGCAGCCATACGCTACAGATCCCGCATTCTAGACGGTGATTTTTAAACACAAATAGTATGCTTATTTTTAAATTTTTGCTTATATACCTTAAATTATATTTGAGAAATGTCAACCTGGTAGACGGCATGAAGCCAAACCATAAACGACTTTGTACTCAAAATAAAAGAATTATGTATTATATGAAATAAATAAAAAGTCGCTTAACTAACTAACTAACTAACAAACAGAACACCGTGTTAACCCTGGGACTCGAAGATATTCCTCGCCCCTTTACAACAACAACAACTTCGAACGAGGACGTTCAAATCTAAGGGCGGAGGAGTTAACGGCAAAAACATCGTATCATGCAAAACATGCATGATACAATTCCCACGAACAACATCATCAAGCCCGTACGTAATCAAATGCCACGAATTCACTTCCCACCGGACACCTGAGACAACACCTACATATATGTGGGATTGAGCCAAGCCAAGCACAAAACACGCCACGATACGAACGGGACAGACGAACGGGACAACGACAGCAGACGATACTAGTAAACAACACGACGAGACCACACGCACACACGCAAACATACAGCCCGAACCGTTTCCCTAAACCCCTCACACACACGAGTAGGTATGCGAGAGATAGGAAAGCAGCACAGTAGCATTCAAGCACTGAAGTAGAGCAGTCGTGCGGGTCAGCCTCTCCCATTGCGGAACATCGCCTATCTATAATAAATCGTGTATTGTCTAAATTAAGTGAATTACATTGTTTAAATTAAATAATTAAATAAAACTACCACATCTGGGGGCTCGTCCGGGATTTATCAAGAGCCAGTGCAAAAGGTGTGCGCGCAAAGCGGAAAAGAAAAACAAAAAAAAACATCAACGGCGACATCAATCCCGTCGGTACGTGCGTGCAAATTACACCCCAGCTGCGAAAAAAGTAAAACAAAAATACAAAAAAAAAACGGCGACATCAATCCCGTCAGTGCGTGTGTGCCAATTACAACTCAGCTGCGCCGGAGGAGAATACATATATCGTTGAGTGCGAGCGGTGTGTCTTGCAGAAAGCAAATAAAAAAAAAAAAAAAAAACAAAGAAAACACAATAAACGGCGACACTTATCCCGTCAGTGTACATACACGTGTTTGCAACCCCAGCTGCGTCGAAGCAGAAAACCACATACATTGTTGTCGAGTGCGATTCGTGTATCTGTACGGAAGAAGGAGGAACGAGCAACAAGGCAACGTGCGTCGTGTCCAGACGAGAGGGAAGGGGCATCAACAACCAGGTAGAGTGTGCGGCCAGCGGCAGCGAGAGGACAGCAGCAGCAGAACGAGATAGAACGATAGTCGTGAGTAGTTTACCTTCTTGATATTGCTATTGTGCTGCTTTGTTCGTTTTCCCTTTTCGATATTGTTAGCGTAAGATCATTTTGCAAAGGTATTAAACTAATTGTTAGAGTTATTATGGGTAAAATGAATGTTGCGGAGGTAATGGGGTTAACGGTATAGGGTCTGAAAGACAGACTAGCGGAGCTGAACTTGGCAACCACAGGGCTTAAGGCTACTCTTCGTGAAAGGCTTCTCGACCACTATGGGCTGCCACGCGACACGGCTGAGGACGAAGAAGAGGAGGAAGGGCTCGGAGAAGCGGCAAGCGATCCGGGGTCTGGCCAAACGGCACCGTCGTCAACGGTATCTTTCACTCTCCGCGACATCGAGGAGTCGTTAGTCCAGTTTGACGGAACCGGCTCCACAGACATCAATCTGTGGATCCAGGAGTTTGAGGAGAACGCGTTGGCGGTTCAGTGGAACGATGTCCAAAGGTTCATCTACGGGAAGCAGCTGTTGAAGGGCGCTGCTAGACTTTTCCTTCGTAGCCAGACGGGGGTAAAGAATTGGGCCCAACTGAAAAGAGCTCTCACTAAAGAGTTCGGCGCAAGACTTTCTTCGGCGGAAGTACATCGGCAACTTAAGAGTCGGAAAATGATGCGTACTGAGTCTCTGCTGGAATACCTGTATACGCTAATGGAGTTGGGCAAGTCAATCGCGCTGGATGACGAGAGCCTTATCGAGTACTTCGCGGATGGGATTCCAGATTCGAGACAGGGTAAGACGGTCCTCTATCAGGCGAAAACGATTGGAGAGCTCAAGGAACAGATCAAAGTGTACGAAAGGATTCGGGGTTCCTCTGCGCAGTCATCATACTCGAGAGCCAACTTCCCAACCCCAACCACAAGCCGTATGCAGGGAACTGTCAAAGTGGAGAAAAAGGTGAAATCATGTTTCAAGTGCGGTGAAGTCACTCATTTCGCCAGAGAATGCCAGCGGCAGGTGACCAAATGTTTTCGGTGCGGTCAAGCGGGGCATCGAGTTCGGGATTGTCAGATGAAAATGCAATCGACGCCGCAACAGTCAAGAGGGCGGAGCGGTCACTCTGCAACAACAAGTGGCCAAAACGTATCCTGGCAAGATGCAGCGGTTAATCTAGCTGTCGGTACAAACCGAGGGTGGGAGGTATTCTGCTGAGCGCATTGGTGGATACGGGCAGTGACCTATGCCTTTTGCGGCACGATAGTCTGCTTTTGATGGGTCTTTTTGAGATGGACGCGAAGAAAAGGAATCTGTTGGGATTGGGCCTGAACAGAATAACAACACTTGGCAGCGTCACATTGCAACTTGAAGTTGATGGCATCCCGTTGGAGCTCATGTTCCATGTCGTTCGCGAAGACGACATGCGGTACTCAGCGATCATAGGGAATGATGTTTTGGAAATGGTCGACTTAGTAATCTCAGACGGAAATGTGCAGTTTAGGAGCAAACAAGCTAAAGAGAGTTCGATCGAAAACGAAGATGGGATCGTAAGGGGGGACGTATATGATCGTCGTTATAGTGCCATTGGGGCACGTGGGGCCACAGGGGGTCCCGAGTTGGGCGAAGGCCCGGAGCACACAGTCAGTCAAAGTGACGAAGAGCTGGAAGTACGAGCATTGAGTGGAGAACTGGGACAGCTGTGGCTAGCCGCCGAGGAAGGAGAGTTCCGCGAGAAGAAGGATTTAAAGCTTGATCATCTGAATTGGAACTACAGAGAGAATTTGACGTCAACCATAGAGGCGCACAACCCCGTTGGGCAGGAAACGTCGCCCGTGGTTATGAAGTTGGTGCTAAAAGATGACATCCCGGTGTTTCAAAGGCCGAGGCGTATGTCTTATGCAGATCAAGTGGTGGTACGTAAACAAATAGACGACTGGCTAGAAGAGAAGATTATACGGCCGAGTAAATCCGAGTATGCGTCACCGATCGTGTTGGTGACAAAGAAGGACGGAACAAAAAGGTTGTGTTGCGACTACCGGAAACTCAACGAGAAGATTATGAGAGATAACTTCCCCATGGTGTTAGTAGATGAGGTCATAGAACGCCTGCAAGGACAGAAGGTATTTTCAACACTAGATCTGAAGAACGTCGTGCCTGCAATAGCACCTCTCCAAGTTTTCAATCGCCCGCTTCTCGTGCTCTTTCTTTTTTTTTCTTGGGAAGCTTATGTTCCTCCCATCTCTTAAGCTCGTAGAGCTCACGAGCCGCAGGCACGACGTTCGAAGATTTTATCAGCGGATAAAACGAATGTCTCAAGGCTATAAAGCCCGAACGGAGGCCTGTAAGGATGAGAACGGACACCTAGTAGTAGAATCGCAGTCGATGCTGAGAGTTTGGAAAAACCACTTCTGCAGACTGTATAACGGCGATGACAACCAACATACCGCCGTCAGGCAGAATGATCCATTTTTTAACGACGAAGATCGCAGAGAATTCCGTCTCCCTGACCTCGACGAAGTTGAGATTGCCATGTCGAAACTCAAGTCGAATAAAGCTGCTGGCGCAGATGGACTGTCTGCTGAGCTCTTCAAAGCGGCTGGGGGTGAGCTGGTTAGGAGCATGCACCGGCTCATCTGTAAGATATGGTCAGAGGAAAGCATGCCCGAGGAATGGAGTCTCAGCATTGTTTGCCCGATCCACAAAAAAGGAGATCCCTTTGACTGCGCCAACTATAGAGGAATAAGTCTCCTTAATGTCGCATACAAGATCTTCGCTGCCGTTTTGTGTGAAGCCTGAAGCCCGAACCGTTTCCCTAAACCCCTCACACACACGAGTAGGTATGCGAGAGATAGGAAAGCAGCACAGTAGCATTCAAGCACTGAAGTAGAGCAGTCGTGCGGGTCAGCCTCTCCCATTGCGGAACATCGCCTATCCATAATAAATCGTGTATTGTCTAAATTAAGTGAATTACATTGTTTAAATTGTAATTGGGATGCAATAGAACTAAGTGAACTTTGTAAATTTAGTCTTTAAGTTTCGCTCAGTATGAGCAGTTGGAAATAAAAATATTTTTTTTTATAAATTTTAAGTAAAGAATAGTTTAATTTATACAATAAGATAATTACAACAAAAAAAAAAAAAAAACTACAAGCGAACAAATACACAACAGAAGAACCAAAAAAAATTTTTTTTTTATTTTTCTTAAAACTGGATAAGAGTAAAATCGCAAGACGAAAGTTAATAGACTCTAGGAGAAACATGCAAGAAAATAACATGGCTACCGAACAATTTAGTGCAGCAACCGCGGAGAGCCGAATGGAAAAACTACTAGAATATTTGTGTGCAGAAAAAACAGCAAAAATGGTGGACCATGGTGGCGACCCGAAGCAGTTATATAAATTCATTTGCGATGTCGATGGGTTATTACCCAAAATCCCAGAGGAACACCGAGCAGAAGCTTGGGCGGAGATACGACGTACCAAACTCACCGGACGAGCTTTAAATCTCACCATAGTTCATAAACTGGTAACTTGGCAGGAAGTGAAGGAGTCATTCAAAATCAACCTTCGACCGATGGGTAACAAATACGAACTCACCTCTAAAATAAACAATCTTCGAGTAAGTTCTATTCAACATTTATGTAACCAAGTTGATTATTTTATTAGTGAAATCAACTCGTTAGCTCTATTTCAAGAAGCTCAAGAAGCCTTCAGAAATAAGTTATTAATGATTTTATTATCTAAAATAGAAGATTTAATATCTGGTAATATAGCTATGGAAATTACGGAACTTTATAATATTACTGAAATAAAACGAATTTTACTAAGATATATAGGTCATGATGGCTGGGCCATATGGAGCGAATGGACACCACAGCTCCAGCCCGGAGAGTCTTTGAATCCAACCCCGAGGGACGAAGAAGCAGAGGACGGCCGCCCTTAAGATGGCGCACACAGGTGGAAGGGAACCTCAGCCAACTGGGTGTGCGGCAATGGAAAAGGCTAGCGAAAGATCGTGCTAGATGGAGGGGCATGTTGGTTGAGGCCCAGGTTCACCCCGAACTGTAGCGCCCACTAAGAAGAAGAAGATATAGGTCATGATACGGGAAATCTGAGAAACCATCGAGGTTCAGCGACTTTAGAATCATATAGTAAGCGAAGTTATAGTTCTAATCAAAGTAAACCTACTAATTCAGGCCATTTAAGACAGCAAAATCAAGTTAGCACCCCTGCAATTAGCATCCAAAGACAGAGACAAAACGATTTTACTCCCCCAGAACAATTTAAGCACCAAAATATGTTCAGGCCCAATTTTGGAAATAGTAGACAAAATACTTTTAACCTTTCAGGACAGTTTAGCAATAGTCCACAAAACCCTCGACCCATGGATGTGAACAATATTGGAGAAACGAACACGAAAGAAATAAATTGCATAGAACCCTCTCTTTTCTAAATTAAGCCTCGGAAACAAAATATATACAAACCTTACTATTAACGGAAAGATATATAAGACGTTGATAGACACTGGGTCTACAATAAGTTTAGTGAATAGCACCAGAGTATCTTGTGATCACTTTCAAATACTTGAAGAAAGAAATATATTTCTGAATACAATAAATAAAACAACGAAAGAACGAATACAAATCGTTATAACTAAACCACCCAAAGAGTTCCGAATGGACGATCAGTGCAAAATAAAATGGCATAAAATGGCTTTATGTAACAAATCATACGATTTACTTATGGGAATGGATTTCGTCTGTAAAAATGTAATCGAACTAAATATTAGTCAATCATATTTGAAATTGAACAACACCATCAAATTGAAATTGTTTTCAGAAGACGATGAAATAGCTCAATGTTATGAGCTTACCAGTCAAAGTAGCAAAAAAAAATAGACACTACCGACTTGAATAATCAAGCAAAAGAAAAAAATTACTAATCTTCTGAAAAAATATCAACAACATATCAATCTGAAAACCGAACAAAATTTTAATGCTAGACTTTACCGATTACCGCCTAAGCATGAAAAAGAAGTGAAAAAACAAGGCGACGAAATGGAAAGGCAAGGAATCATAAGAAAATCAAACAGTAGATTTGCATCACCGATAGTGGTAGTAGCAAAAAAATGAGATAACTCTGGAAAACAGAAATTTAGATTATGTGTGGACTACAGGAAATTGAACGAGATTACCATCGATGATAAGTATCCTTTACCCAATATGGAGAGTATATTGGACAAATTGGGGTGGGCCCAAAATTTCACCACGTTGGACTTGGCAAAAGGATACCACCAAATTAAAATGAACCCCAGGGATATTCATAAAACTGCACTTGTCACACCAAACGGTTTATATGAATACACCCGAATGCCTTTTGGCCTTAAGAATGCCCCAGCGACATTCCAAAGGCTAATGAATGAAATACTCAGGGATCACATTAACAAAATTTGTGTTATATATCTCGATGATATACTAATATTTTCTACAAGTCTTGAAGAGCATTTAATAGCAATAAAAACAATGCTGGATGTACTAACCAAACATAATCTGAAAATTCAATTTGATAAATGTTCATTCCTAGCGAAAGACACTGAGTTCTTGGGACATGTTCTAACAAAAGATGGCATAAAACCAAATCCGAAGAAAATACATTGCATAATAGATTACAAAATACCAAATACAGAGAAGCAATTAAAAGCCACGGTACGCGGCCGTACCGTGTGTCCTATTGCCTACGTTGGTCGCGGATATCACGTTCGTTGTATAAGGTATTGAAATCACAAATTTGCGTGTCGCGATTGGTGTTGCGGGCTAAGTCGTCGGTGAGAGGAGTTTCGGTACGACTGTTCGAATACTCAAGGTGAGGTTTGTTTATTTTTTTGGACAGTGAATTCCTTTATTTTTATTTTATTTTATATATATGTTTTTTATTTGTTTCGACTTTTTTTATTGACATACGGTGTAGGGTAGTTTTAAGGAATAATTGTAAACCTAGATTAAGTTAGGTTAAGGAAATTAAATTTGTAACATATTGAATTGGAAACGATTACGGTGTTTTTTTTTTTTTGCGTGGGATATTTCGCGAGTCTTGTAGCAAATTCGCGATTCTTGCTGCGAGTAAGTCGGCGTGAGGGCAATCGCGTGGCGCCCATTTTACCATCCAACTCATGACCAGTCCTCGCAGCTGGCCTAGCATCCCTTTCGCACGACGTCGGGGCAGGTGGAGAGGAGCAAGTGAGCAAGAGGAGCAAGCGATTTTGCACACATACTAACCGATACATACGTGCATACACTCACCCATCTGTACATCTCTACAAAAACCTTGGATTTGGATTCTGGTGACTTTGAAATGTTGCGATACATAGGTATGTATAAATGGATGTCAACATTTGGAATTCGCAAAATCGGCCCCATTACAATAACTTCCCACTGGGAAGTTAATAATTAAATTAAAATTAATATTTATTTTCCAATTTTTTCTCGGTCTTAAGAACGATAACAGGTAGAAACTTGAAATATTTACAAAATATTTAATTTAAAATTCAAATAAAAGATATATTCGACAGCACGGGACTGCTGTTCGTAGTAGGTACGACTGTTAAGCGAAAGTTGACTTTTGTCGCGCTAGCGCTATGTATAAGTAACATACATACATACAATATGTACATTACGAAGGAGAGTTGGGTAGTTCCGGACATGTATAGTTCACGGAACTATGTCCTCTCTCGGACACATGTCCTCTCGTTCCGCAAATTGAACGAAAATAGTTCCATAGTTCCATTCATCAATCACATATGTACAAAACGAAAAAAAAAAAAACATAAATGCAACGAACATGCTTCTCATACGGTATGAGTTATACCCCGTAGTTTTCAAGAAACCCAAAGGTATGGAGATGTGGCGATAAAGCTCGAACAGTTGGTGTACACTGTACAGCACACTTGTATGTATGCATTCAGGTCCGGACATGGACATGGTTTGCTAGTTCCATATCGGTGCGATAATACATTTAGTTCCGGGTAGAGATTGCAGTGCATACTGAGATGGAATAATTATCTTATAACCCCATTCAGATATTGTTTCAAATATATTGAATGGTCTTTCCAACAAAGTTGTTGGTCCAATATAACACCTAAATATTTAAAACTGTCCACGTGTTCAATCAAGAAGCAATTTTCAAACATTCTTGATTGTTGAATACTATATATTCAAGAACAAATCGATTACACAATGGTGCATGATAATATAAGGGAAGGTCTCTGAAAACTCTACCATTGATATTAAATATCATGTACTTCGTTTTGTTGCTAATTATTAGTTTATGATAATAAAACCATCTGCTTAACATATCTAGGTCATAATTAACATCTGCAAAACTATCAGTTAAGTTAGTGTTTGAGTGGAAAAGAGATGTTTCATCAGCAAAGGCAGTTATTTTGCCTTTAAAAGGTTGTAAGAAAAACGAATTAACATAAATTAGAAAAAGGATTGATATGGGTGTTCCCCAAGGAGCAGTATTGGTCCTTGGGGAACACCCATATTTAAGAAGTCTATAGAACTGTAAACATTCCTAATTTCCACAACTTGATAACGGTTGGATAAATAAGAGGAAAACCATTTATAAATGGAGCCTCTGAAACCCGCTTTATAAAGTTTATCGAGTAGCAAAATATGATTAACCATATCAAAGACCTTACTGATATCAACAAATAATGTTGATAGTATTTGAGAAGTGTTTAAACTATTATATATTTCACCAGTTAATTTCAATAAAGCAGTTTCAGTCGATTTGCCACGTCTAAACCCAAATTGGCAATCACTCAAAAAATTAGTATTTTCTAAAAATTACAACATTCTAGATTTTAACTATCCGAAAAGTGAGAATAAAATGTCACTGATTATGTATTTCTGTTGCTGCTTTAACAACAAATACTTAGACCGAATATAATAAACTATACTATTATACTATATACTATTCCACTAAACGACGCCGAATTTTTTTTTATCTGACATGTTGATCATTTTCGCGCGAGCTCACTACTACACATTCGCTAGGCCACGCCTACTCACACGGTTAGTCTACATTTTTCTGCGTTTTTTGCGTTTCGGCATCCCATATTTCAGCGCTAACCGATTTAATAGACGTTGTCACGTCAAAAGAAACTGGCGAAATAAATGGTATAAATCAATTGATAGATTCGAATTAATGTTCACAGCTAACGAATTTGGTCATTCATGTTCCGTTTGTGACAGATTGTGGTTTAAAAATGACTTAAAACGTTTTACATACGCACAAATGACATTTATATCAAATTGGTATAAAAAGAAAGGAAAAGAGTACAATGAAAATGAGTATGATGATGTGTGCAATAATTGCAGACAATCGTTGAATAAAGAAATGATGCCGAAAATGGCAAAGGTACACGGATTCTACTATCCGAAAATACCAAAAAATTTGCCGGCGTTAGATCCGATAAGTGAACGTTTGATATCACCAAGATTGCCGTTCATGCAAGTGAGAAGACTACGCTATGATTTCTCGTACGGTATAATTGGACAAGTAATAAATGTACCAGTTGACGTTCAAGAAATGGTTAAGTATCTGCCGACAAATTTGGAGGACGACAATGTGATCAATGTTAACATCAAGAGAAATCTGGCACACAAATCGACGTACTTAAAGGGATATATGTGTAAAGCTACAGTAATAGAGTGGTTGAAAGTTCTACAAAAATCTTCCCTACCGCTTATACGGAATAACAGTAAACTTTGACAAGATAAGTTTGATGGCTAATAGCAAAAAGAGAAAATCGAAAATTATGAGATCGAAACGATATCCGCCGAAACTACTGCAGAATCGGAAATACTTGCATCCAGACAACACACTGTGATGTGGAATGAGGATGATTGTCTGTATATTGCGCCCGGACAAAAAGCTGTACCGCTCAATATTATAAACGATCAGCACGCCGAGGAATTATCATTTCCAGCAATATATTACGGGGAACCTCGACGATACGACATGGACGTTTCAGTGACTCCTTACATGATGGCAACGAGTGAGATCAGAAGAACCGACAGACGAGGTTCTACTTGCCAAAAAATCCTGTACGTCGCAATGAAGATACTGCGTTTGCGAATGGTCGAGGGTGTTTACAACACATTTAAAAACGTATCTCTGATGGAAAATGTGACGCGTCGTGATTTAGAAGATCCAGCATTTCTCCAAAAGTATGCGATGAAAATCTTGCATTTATGAAAACAATACCAAACTCGGTTCAGTATTGGGCATCTCGTAAAAGAGATTTGTTCTCTATGATTAGACAATTGGGAAAGCCTACCATATTCCTGACAATGAGTGCTAATGAAGTGCGTTGGTTAAAATTATTAAAAATACTCAAAAAATTAAGCAAGAAATATCCCGATAAGTCTGTGGAAGAATTGAATGCGACGGAACGGTGCGACTTGGTAAGCGACGATCCAGTTGTGTGCTGCATTTACTTCTACAAAATGCTGTGTACGCTGATGAAGATGTTAAAAGCAAAACAAAGTTATAATCCATTTGGTAGATACAACGTGTTGGATTATTTCATAAGAATTGAGTTTCAACATCGAGGTACTCCGCACGCGCATATATTACTCTGGTTGACTAACGATCCGAAGGAAGTGGTATCGGAGAATATGCCTGAAACAATTAAGCTTGTGGAGCTATTGAGCTCGGTATCGTGCAATGATTTACCCAGTGAAGATGTATATGCCAATCAAATTCATAAACATACGTTTACCTGTATGAATATTGTGTAGATTCAATATTCCGTATTGGCCATTGAATGAGAGTCGTGTGTTGCTACCAATGACAAAAGAGGACAATCGGCGGCGTGTGTTGAAAGAAAAAGCAAAGGAACTAAAAGCATCGTTAAACGAACAACGCTTCAGATCAATGCAAGAATTTTTGGACTTGCACAAGATTGACTATGAAAAATATTTAATGATAATACGAGCAACATTGAGAAGACCGACGCTGCTATTTAAGCGCAACTTCGACGAAATAATGACAAACACGTTTAATCCGTATTTGGCTGGCGAGTTGAATTCGAACATGGATATTCAATTTATACTTGACGAGTACAGCTGTGCAGCCTATGTGGTCGAGTACATTAACAAATCAGCCCGTGGTATCGGCAATCTGAGACGCGAACTAACAAAAATGATGCAAGACAATCCGGAACAAACTTACGACGATCAACTGAATCAACTGAGCATAAAACGGTTGAACGCTGTTGAAATGTCCGCTCAAGAAGCCGCTTGGTATCTGCTTAGACAACCGATGAGTGAGACTAATCGATACGTGGTGTACATACCTACCGTCTGGCCAACTGAGAGACAGCGATGTCGAAAGCGTAAAAAGGAAATGGACAAAGAGGGTATTGAACTCAACAGTACGGACATTTGGACGAAGAATATAATTGAACGCTATGAGAGTAGACCGCCTTCGCTTGAAAAAGTTTATTTGGCCGAATTTGCGTCGTGGTTCGCAAGTGCTACGGATTGCGCGGCGGACAATGAAGATGACAATGAAATCGAGGAACAGCTGAGTTTGTTTACTGCATTTGAGAATGAGGAGAACAGAGAAACCGTGTCTAAGAGTGCTAAATCTGTACCCAAGAAAAAATCGAACGAATATCGCAGAAGACGATCTAGTCGTGTGATACGTTACAGGAGTTATGAGATCGACGATGTTGTGAATTACAAACGAGAGATGGTTCTCTTGTACGTAGAATTTCGTAACGAAATGACGGAGTTTATAGACAATAATAAATTCGTCGAATTATTTGATAAAAAACGAGAATTAATAATGGAGCGACGCCGTAATTACGAGTCAAATTTAGAAATTGATAAAGTCTTGAAGGAACTAGAGGCAATGATGATTCTATGCGATGACGAGGATGACAACCAGCGAGAGGAAAACAGAAACACATTTGTTGAGCAAATACTTGGCGCTGGAGTGGATGAAAACATGGACGACGTAAATCTTGCTAACCCTAACGCAGGATTGTCCGTTGTGAAGAAACGAAGTAACGTGCTACCAAAACAACAATACTGCGAATTATTGAGAACTACTAACTCGGAACAACGAGAAATAGTTCTTGAGGTTATACATCGTTAGCACGACAGTGAATCGGAACCAATCCAAATATTCTTTACGGGACCAGCTGGGTGCGGAAAAACTTACACGTTGAAGTGTTTGATGGAAACTTACAATCGTTACACACAGGAACACAATTCGCTGAACAACGCGTATGTGGCGTGTGCAAGCACGGGTAAAGCCGCTGTACCTTTGGGTGGAACTACCGTACATTCAGCGTTTCGCTTGACAACTGCGAGAGTGCAAAAAATATTATCCACTGAAAATTTGCACGCTTACAGAAATACTTTCGTCGGTGTGAAAGTACTGTTCATTGATGAAATTAGCATGCTCAGTTCAGATATATTACAGAAGATAAATTATCGACTTCAACAGATCACCAACGTTTACGATGTACCGTTTGGTGGTCTTCACATCATACTTTGCGGAGACTTTAGACAATTGCCGCCCGTGAGAGCGAGTCCGTGCTACACAATACCGAAAGATCAACTTGGAGGCGACGTCTTGTGGCACAGTATACAATTCTTCCCGCTTGTTCGGGTAGTGAGACAAAGTGACAAGCGATTCTCTATGATATTAACAAAAATCGGCAATGGAGAAAGCTTGAGTCAATCGGAGGCAGAGTTGATTGAATCGCGACATAGAACGGAAGATTGGTATAAAGATAACGAACTCGACGCTGTGCGATTGTACTTTAGCAACGCCGAAGTTGACAAGTACAATAGAAGCGCTATAAAAAATTCCAACGATTATATATCGCGTGACATCATTGTCGGGTATGCCAACAAGTTAGAGGAAACAAAATGTAGAAATAAACTTCATAAATTAACGGTTGCCGAAACGGATTGATTGCCTTATCTGTTGCCTCTGGCGGAAGGATATCCATACATGATAACGTCGAACATAGATGTCTCAGACGGACTTGTAAATGGTGCTATCGGTGTACTGCGTCACATTGAACGTCGAGTTACGAGCGACCATATAAATGACGACGAAGCGGGGGATATAGTCACTCTTTGGTTTGAATTTCCAGAACCAAGTACTGGCGCATCGTCGAGAGTCAAGTGTCGACCACATGTACAAAGTAAATCACACGAGTTATCAAACAAGTGGACCCCCATATCAAAAAAAATATTGAACATTACTCTCACAAAATCAGTAAAGTGCAAACGCAAACAATTCCCGTGCGTGCCAGCCTGTGCTATTACAATTCACAAGTCGCAAGGAGGAACATTTGATCGTATTGTGTACAAGTATATTCGCCAAATCAGCCGCAACAGCTCGTTTATGTGGCTATGAGCAGAGCAACCAATTTGGAGGGACTATACATCATCACCGATGGTGACAAGCCTCTTGTCTTTAAACACAGACGAGAGGGTAACGACTCACAAAATACAAGGGATATCAGAAACGAGTACAAGAGATTGAACGAGCACACACTACCTACGATAATGAACAGAGCAAAACAGTTCTGCGACGAGAGCGTAGCTGCCGGACAATTGATGGTGACAAACAGCAACGTTCAGAGTTTGTCCGCGCATTCCAAAGACATCGAAACTGACGCCGTGCTACCGAGGTCAGACTATCTTGTGTTGACAGAAACGTGGATGCGTGATTCGAACACTCCTTTGGAGATTGAACAATTTGAATGTGTATCGCGTAAAAACAACAATTCAGAATCTGCTTCCAACGCAGCCGGTGGTGTAGCAATTTATAAAAACGTTAAATCATCAACAGTCGTTAAAGATCTGCTATTTACATTGTCCAACAAGTGCCGTGTAATAAAGGACACCGGCGATATATGTTCAGCAGAAATTACGTGCTTCAATTCTAATACGTCCCTTAAATTTGTATTAGGCGGCGTTTACATTCATCCCGGAGCAACTCTATCGAATATTGGAATGTTGATATATCAATCGTTGTTCCCATATGTTCACAATGAAAACTATGTACCCGAACTTATGGAAGTCGATTCGGATATGCCCATACTGCTGTGTGGGGATTTTAACATGAACGTGAAAATGGCGTATCATTTATCAAATTTATGAAAAATACGTTCAATCTTGAATGTGCTTCTGATGTTCAAAAATCTACGTTAGGAGGAACAACGATTGATCTGACATTTTCAAGACACATAACAGCTGAATTGTTACCACTTATTTCATATTTCTCATATCATAGACCTATTGTAAATAGATTATTAGAAATAAAGAACACTTAAACGTTTGAGTATAAAATTGTCTTATTCAATTAAATACATATATAATACTGTAATATGAAAATAAAACATTGAAATCATAAAAAAAATTATATGTACTTGTTGAATATATAATATTTATACCTCATTCATAAAATGGTATAATAGACGTTGTCACGAAATAATTGATTTGGCGCCAAGCGCCGAAACCCGACCTTTTTTTTTTTGCTCAACCCTTTCGTTCTCAAAGAGGGACCTACAGTTTATTACCCATTCCGAACGGCGAAATTAACTTTTCTTGACAATTATACTACAGGGGGTTTTGTCAGTACCCCGCTTCATAAAATGGTATAATAGACGTTGTCACGAAATAATTGATTTGGCGCCAAGCGCCGAAACCCGACCTTTTTTTTTTGCTCAACCCTTTCGTTCTCAAAGAGGGACCTACAGTTTATTACCCATTCCGAACGGCGAAATTAACTTTTCTTGACAATTATACTACAGAGGGTTTTGTCAGTACCCCGCTGAGGAGAAGCACCGTGAAAAACACGTTCGATGACATAGCTGTTGGTATCAAAATTACTTGTGACAATATCGATAGTCACAGTGCTATTTGTTCACTATTTAAATCAAAGAGCTGGCCAGGAGTTATCGGCCCATAAGTTTGTTAAGCTCTGTGAGTAAATGCTTGGAAAAAATGATCAATAATAAAAATAAATTATAAAAATGATCTATGTAAACAAACTAGTATCACATTTAGACATTCACAATATACTTCCTACGCAACAATTCGGTTTCATGACATATCACTCCACAGTACATCAAATTGATCGCATTACGAAACACATAAAAGACAACTTGGTGTTAGGAAAAAGTACTGGCATCATCCTTCTGGACGTTGAAAAAGCGTTCGACACGGTTTGAAGAAACGGTACGAAGAACACCTAATTTATTGAGCATAAGGACTTCATTAACTACTGAATTAAAGCTTCGTTCCGACCTTGATGAAAACCCAAACTACCTAGTAGCAACTCTATTGGACCCGAAATTCAAGGCAAGTTTCTTAGGACCGATTCAAATCGAGAAAGCCCGCCAGAAAATTCTGTTGCAAGTTTTACAAATGTAGGAAAAATAATAGGAAAGTTGAGTAGGCGGAGAGAAAAAAATTGAAAATAAACGAGCGATATATTGTGCGAACGTGTGCCTTTGAATTATTTTCTTTTGTCGGTTTTTTCTTCGCCTTACAGTTTTCAGAAGTGGGATTTTACCAGTGAATTATTGGTGCGCGAAAGTTAATTTCTTGTTGTCGAAATTTTAAGGACATCGAAGACTCCATTCCACCATTCAGCGGAGACAACACTTTCCGGTACAATGCTGGATCGAACAATTCGAGGAATGTGCTGAAGTTCTTGGTCTGGACGGTCGGACTAAATTCATATATGGCAAGAGACTTCCTCAAGGTACTTCAAGGCTATTTTGCAGGACAACAAACGTTAGAAGCTGGACCGAATTAAAACATGCATTGAAGTCCGAATTCAAGAAAGTGGTCACAAGATTTGACATTTACAATGAACTTCGTGAACGCAAGTATTAAATATTATAAACTAATTTGATCAGTGAATTCGGCAACACTAATTATTAACGCCCTCTGACTTTTGTTTATAAAACATTGTTTTTTAACTTCCTTTATATTTATCCTTTTCATTGTTCTCTCTCTATTATTTTAAAAGCACATTGAAAAAACACACTTCACTTCCTCTTTATACTTGAACGAACGTGGTCGTTTTATTCCATTGGCATCGGCTCATTTTTCTACAGGTTATGGGCCCAGATCGAAGCAATTTAATTTTCGTGGGGGCCAATACCCCCATTTATTAAGCTTAATTCAAGCTAACATTCTTAATTCTAACTTAACTAACTAACATTCTTAATTAGTCTACCTTAACTAACTAACAAGAACGGGAGAGGGGGCGCGATTAGGGAACTATGGAAGTGAGAAGGGGGGATACCGAGAAGACGGAGTTTTAGGCATGGAGTGCTGAGGTTGAAATCGAAGTTAGAGTTCGAAGTAACACTTCCCAGCATACGGGAGATGGGTTCATTGGAGCCATAAGAGGTGCGGGGGGTGAATAGGTAGAAGAGACGAGGATTGCGAGTATTACGAGGGTTAGTGTTAAGGGATATAGAGTTGTAGAGGTTGGCACAGTCAATGGTACCTGTTAGGAGTTTATGAATGAAGAGGATGTCAGCTACCCTTCTTCTATCCTCCAACGTACTCAGATTTATTAGTTTGAGTCGGTCTTGATAGGGTGGTAAGAGCAAAGGATTTTGCCAGTGCAGACCTCGAAGAGCGAAGCGTAGGAATCGACGCTGGATGCTCTCGATTCTAGAAATGTGGGTTTGTTGATAAGGGGACCACGCTTGCGATGCGTATTCAAGAAGGGGGCGAACGAAGATAATATAGAGGGATCGAGTCACATAGGGATTGGAGAATTCTTTAGACCAGCGCTTCACGAAACCGAGTGCAGAGTTTGCTTTAAGAATTATATCGTCGATATGTGCGCGGAAATTGAGCTCTTGGTCACATAGTATGCCAAGATCGCGGATAACCTGAACGGTAGAAATGGGTTGGTTGTGGAGAAAGTAGAGACGAGGAGAGGATTGGACACGTTTGCGTGAGAAGGTGATAGATTGGCACTTGGAAATGTTAAGCTCCAAGCAATTTTTGGAACACCAGGTAGAAAAGCTATTGAGATCGGATTGAATAAGGGAAGAGTCTTGTAGCGAGGAAATGGTCTTAAAGAACTTGGTGTCGTCGGCGTACAGTGAGAGATGGGAATGTTTGATGATTATCTCAATGTCGTTTATGGTAAGAATGAAGAGAAGTGGACCTAGGTGGCTACCTTGGGGAACGCCGGAAGAGGCTAAGAAAGGGTTAGAAAAGGCAGATCTAAAGCGAACACTGTAGAAACGGTTTTTTAAATATGAAGATATCCACTTCAGCGCAGTGGGTTCAAAGCCTAGGGCAGACAGTTTGAAGAGTATTAGATTGTGAGATATTTTGTCAAACGCTTTACTGAAGTCGGTTGTAATGACGTCGACTTCGTTTCCATTCTCTAATGCTGAGAGGGTGAAGGACACGAATTCGACAAGGTTTGTGGTTGTAGACCTGGATTTGAGGAATCCATGTTGATTTGAGGAGATTGAAGACTTGCAGTGGAAACTAAGAGTGTCATACAAGATGCTTTCGAAAAGTTTGGGTATATGTGAGAGTTTTGCGATGGGGCGGTAGTTGTTAACATCACTCTTTGGACCTTTTTTTATGAATAGGAGTTATGAAGGTGGTTTTCCATACCTGGGGAAATTCTCCAAGGGACAGGGATAAGTTGAATAATTTTGCGAGCGGGACGGAGAGAATGAAGGAACATTTTTTTAATAATATGGCGGGGACACCATCGGGTCCAGGAGTAAACTCATCATTAAGTTGATTCAGTTTAATTTCAATGATATGGGGTTCAACAGAACGTGGAAGAAATGGACTGAGGGAGAAATTTGGTAGGTAGTCGAAATAGGAAGTGTCCGGCACAAAGGAGTCATCGGCAAAAGATTGTTTGAAAAGGTTGGCAAAAAAGTTGCCGATAGTATTGGGATCATTCGAGGTTTCGCCATTGAAAGAGAGTGAGGTTGGGTAGCCATCAGATTTCCTTTTGTAGTTGACAAACTGAAAGAAGGACTTAGGATTGTTGATAAGATTGGCTTGTGTTTTGATCAAGTGCTGTTCGTAGAGAGAGTTATGAAGCTCGGTAAATTGTAGATACGTACCAATATAGTTGGAAAAGTCATAGGGGGACTGAGTACGAAGGAAGATGGCAGTGTAAAATTATTGATCTTCTGATGGTTCCCATTGGAGAAAAGAAAGATTAAAATCGCCGAAGAGAAGGATTTCATCGCGGGGATCCCGTAAGTCATTTATGTGATCAATCGCATTAATAGCGAGTTCATAGGATTTAATAGGTTGAGATGGTAAGATATAAAAATGATGGTAAGATATAGATGATGTAGAGCGACTTACGGGGCAGTACGATCTTGATTGAAACAAAGTCGAGATAGGGGGAAGAGGATATTGCAATAAGGGACGAGTCGACCGTGTTTAGGGCGGCTATTAAAACGCCACGACACGGGCGGCTATCGGTAGGTTGGTTGAGAAGGTCGTCGCGGTAGACGTTAAAATTTGATGGGAATAGTTCTTCGTTGTTAATAGCGGGGATCAGGTTGGTTTCAGTCAGAGCGAAGATTTCGAATGGTAAAACGTGAGACTGTTGGAAGACTGCTTGGGTTTTTGAACGGAGACCTCTGACGTTCTGGTAATAAAAGGTGAGAGGAAGGTTAACGTGGTGGGCAGGAAGAGGAAGGAAATTAGGGACGAAAATATCTGTCGTGGTCAGCTCTGCTACGCTGGAGGTGGGATATTCGCTTTGAGTGGATATATTGACGAAAAGCATCAAGATCATTTGATGCTTTTTGGGGGGACATATTAAGGAACTCATGATACTTGATAAAGAGGTTTTTGAGGCTGGCATAGTCAGAAGGCCTTCCTGTTGAATGGATACCAGTACGCTAGTGTTAGTATTACCCTCATAGCAAACTGAGTCTGGTTTGTCATGGAGGTAAGCCAAAAAAAGGCGGACGTTCTCATACGTCCTTCTATCCCTTAAACGAGAAAGAGCATAGCGGCATTCGGTGAGATTAATAAATTGCTTGGTAATTTTGACAGAGGGGGGCAGAAGGGGATCAGCGAATGATTGGGTGGGGTTAGGAGGAGGTGTTGTTGAGGAGGGAGTTGAGACAGTTGGGAGAGAAGTGGAGTCGGATGTAGTGTGCGAGGTGGAGTGTGTTGTGGATGTGTTAGAAAAGGCAGGGGCAGAGGGGTTAAGGACGTGAGAGCTGCGGAAATTAGGATACTTGGCTCCAGACTTTAGATCGAAATTAGGAATAGAATTCGGGAGGGGTGTTTGTACTGGTGGCGAGGGGCTAGTGGTGGCAGAACAAGTAGTTGGAGTTAGATTGAAAGAAACACGTTGGCGTGGAGGCTTGGGTGGAGCAGCACAAGAGGTCTGCATATGAGCGATGGAGGGGTGGGTGAAGGATGGGAAGAGGTTCGTTTTGAAGCTCCAGTTAGAGTTATTTTCGTTAAGCTTATTAATAGGTTTCTTACGATTAGTTTTATACGTAGATTTGTTGAGAGGCTTGGGTTGGATATCAGTCTTTTTATCCCACCTGGTTAAGGTTGTTTTTCCAAGAGTGAAAGGACGGCCGTCGGGGTTCAGGAATAACCAATCGTATTTTGATGGAATTGACAGCTTCAGTTTAAAGGATTTGGAGCGTTTAAGTGTCTGGCAACTTATTATTGGGATTTTAAATTCTTTTGTAAATTTTTGAGCCCATTGTTCATGAGAGTCGGGGGCCAAACCATCAATAATAAAGGAAGAAGTTTCTTCGTTGCCTTTTTTAAGTTTTTGGAGACGCTGGTTCCATTCACTTAAACTCCATGTTTGGCCAAAGCGCTCAATATTGGTTCCAACTGTTGGGTCTTCAGAAATTGGGTCGTCGGTAGTCTGCGTGTACACTGAGGGTGTTGTCTTAGGCGGCGGTGGAGAAACACTGACAGACACATTGGCTTCATGCAATTCCTCACGTATGGAGGTATTGGTAAACAATGGGTTGGAATGGATGTGGCCGGGGATGTGGATGTCACCAATCTTATCAGATGCGGCTCTGATTTCATCTACCAAATCGCTAAGGGTAAGCCTTGTAGTGATGAGTTCACTGCTAATATCATTTAATTTGTCCCCCATATCTTCTAGCAGAGGGTCGGGTTGAATAAGGGGTGGAGCACTCCTATTTGATGAGTGGCTAAAATGAATGTCCATGTCCGACCGAAGGGAATTTAGGTTCTCGTTCAATTTTTTTTAAGTTTAACGGGTTAAGGTGCGTGTTGAGGGTACAAATTAGGTCACGCTTAAGTTCGACACTACGAGTGTTGGGTGAACTGGATTCCGAGATTGTATTGGATAATTTTGTTAGGGTGGACAATTGCTTTTCTAGGGAGTTGAGTTTGTGTGTAATCATTGACTCCATGGTGGAATTGATATCTTCAACACATCTCGTGAGGCAGTCAAACTTAGCCGGAAGGTTCTTAAAAAGTTTGTTGTTGTTGTTGGCGACCGAGTTAATGTTCTCGCCGTTGCATTTAATCGCAAAAAGGACATCAGCGAGTGATATTTTTTTGCGCTCTTCACAATAAAAAAAGAAATGCTCGGCATATTCTTTAATATACGTGATCGACCTTTTGCCTAGGCCGATGCAGGAAAGGTGAAAAGATTTGTCACAGATACCCTTGCAAGTAACCCGGTCAGCATTTTTGGAATCGGTGACACAATGGACAGAGTCACAGTGATCCATATTAATTAAACTGGGGCAGTGCGGAAAGTTTATTGTTAATAAGTTCAGGTGAGAATTGGGAACACTGTTGCACAATCGCGTTTTCTGCTTATGTCGGAGAAATATGGGTCACGCGCGTTTTAGTATATTTTATTTTATTTTTATTTTTTTTTTTGATGAGGTAAGTAGCACTCACGTTCACAGTTGGACACTCGCGTTTTTTACTTTTTATTTTTTTTTTTGTTAATGTCAGAGAAGAGAAAAAAAACAGAAAACGTTGGGTCGTTTTTTGATTTCTTTTTATTTTTTTCGATTAATTATTCGGGAAGTGAAGACGAGTTAAGAAATTGACTGAACAGGCTGAGGTTCGGAGGTGAACAAGCGAAGAAGCGTAATTTAATAGCGAAAATATTTGTTGAAAAATAAGATTATGTTATTCATAATTCTTTTACAATCATGGCAAGCGTATCGATTTCCACTATAATGCAGCACGGTCGCATACCACTTTTTAATGGAGAAAAGTATCCCACCTGGAAAGTGCAAATGGAAAGTATCCTACATAAGCATAGATTTTTAAAGCTAGTTCAAGGATTAGAGGAACGTCCAGCAGATAACATCAAGCAACAAGAAAAATGGGATGACAAGAATTTGGATGCGCGAGGAGAATTGTTGCTGACTATGGAGCCCCATATTGTAGCATTAGTGAAGAATATGGGAACAGCAGTGGAAATTTGGGATTTTTTAGAGCCGAGCTATAATAGAAGAAGCGTACGACGAAAAGTTGAAGAATTCCGAAAATTGCTGGATATCCATATGAGTCCCACTCAGACAATGGATGAATATTTGCGAGAATTTAATTTAATAATTAGTCATCTAACTGAGTTGGATGCAAAACTCGACGACGATCTTCTGGTTATATTACTACTTGATAGTTTGGATGAAAAATACAAAAATGTACAAGCAGCCTTTGATGCTCTGGAAGAATTCCCGAAGCTAGATACAGTTCGCGTGAGACTTATGGAAGTTGGTGATAAGAATAGGGAGAATACTACAAACAGTGCACTTAAAATAAGAGGTAATTTTAATACACGTAATTTGTTTAGAAACAATAATCAAGCAACTCGGAACAAGTACTTAAGACAATATCAAAATGAGAATGAGAGTTCGAGATCATATTTTAATTACAACTGTCGTCGGTGCGGTGAAAAAGGGCATAAAGGGAAGGACTGCTGGACTTACGGGGAAAGAGCAAAACAAGTATATGATGTAAAAGAAAAAACAGTTGGTTTCATTATTCAGGAATGCATAGAAGCATCTGGTTTAATTCATTCATCGGAAGAAACCGCGCTTGTTGGGAAAGGTAAACAGAGTCGATGGTGTTTGGACAGCGGAGCAACTTCACATATGTGTTTTAATGAAAATGCATTCGTGGATCTGTCAAAAAGATATATGGGGTATGTAAAATTAGCAAATGACAAGCAAATTAAAATAATGGGTATCGGAACGGTAATTATTGTCAATAAAATAAAAGATAAACTTCGAAAATGTAAACTGTTCAACACTCTATATGTTCCAGATCTAAAAGAAAATCTAATTTCCATCAACAAAGCTACAAAGAGTGGAGGAAAGGTGATGTTTGTAGGTGACTTTGCCACAATAACTAGCCAAGACAGAAAAACTTTAGTAAATGCGGCGAAGGAGGACGGTTTGTATGTAATTTATCCTATCGAAAATGTAGCATATCAGGCAGAGGAAAGTACTTTGCTGACTGGTGATAACAAATTCGAGATCTGGCATAATCGCATGGGTCATCTCAATGCTGAATCTCTGAAACAGCTATAGCGGACAGGAAATGTAACCGGATTGCCAAAGTTTAATTCCTTTGACCTAAAATATATCGCTTGCATTCAAGGAAAGTAAACCAGATTGCCGTTTCCCACGAACTTGGAAAAATCAACTTCGCAGTGCTTACAACTAATTCATTCCGATATCTGTGGGCCAATGAGGACTGAATCTTTAAGTAAGTCGCTCTATTTCATTACGTTTATAGATGATTATTCCAGAAAAATGTATGTTTATTTTATTCGAAAAAAAATCAGAAGTATTTGATAAATTTAAAGAATTTAAAATATGTGTTGAAAATCAATTAAATTTTAAAATTAAAAGGCTTAGATCTGACAATGGATTTGAATACTCTAATGGAGTTTTCACAAGTTTTTGCAAATCTAGTGGCATTATACAAGAATTCACAACCCCATATACACCGCAACAAAATAGCATTGCAGAGCGCGCCAACCGAACACTAGTGGAAATGGCACGTTGCATGATGATCAAAGCTGAGTTACCGAAATTCTTGTGGGCGGAGCTGGTCAATACATCTGCTTACATTCGAAATCGCTGTCCAACAAAGCTAAACGCTAACAAAACGCCTGAAGAAATCTGGACCTCAAAAATACCAGATGTGGCACACCTTAGAGAAATTGGATCGAGAGCTTTTGCATTAAAAAAGGACGGAAAAAATGGTAAGTTTGATCCTAAAAGTGATGAATACACCCTGATTGGGTTCTCCGACAATGTCAAAGGGTATAGACTTTGGAAAAGTGGCACTCGTCAAATAATTCAAAGTAGGGATGTGGTCTTTATTGAAGGGCAAAGCGGATATAGTCAAAACGAATACTTTGCATTCGAATGCCCTCTTAATCCCAAAAAGGAAGACGATATTAATAATACTTGCATCCCGGAAATAGAAGACTTCGGAGCCGATGAAGAAAATGGAAAAGAAATGAAAATTTCCAACAGTAATAAAATACACATGCAAACTCTTGACTCTGTTAATATTGTTACAAAAGAAAGAAAAAGCTATCAAGCGGTACGGCCAGAATTTATGGAACGAGCAAATATTGCCAGTAGTCGCGACCCTAAATCAATGAAGGACATCGAAATGTCTGAACATGCCGAGGAATGGAAAAAGGCTATGGAAAAGGAAATTGGACTTTTAAATAAAAATGAGACATGGGAGTTGGTAAATCGACTCAAAGACAAAAATGTAGTCGGTAGTAAGTGGGTTTTTAAAACGAAATATTCCTCGGATGGGAAGGTCGAATGCAGGAAAGCTAGACTTGTAGCCAAGGGGTATACACAATTATTCGGAATTGATTACTGTGAAACGTTTGCTCCTGTTGTCGAAATAAGTTCTATACGGCTTTTGTATGCAATCGCAACAGAGCAAAATCTGGAACTGTCTCACATTGATGTTTCAACAGCATTTCTGTATGGAGATTTGAATGAAGAGATCTTCATGGAACCACCTCCAGGTTTCGCCTACAACAAAATGAAGGTATGTAAATTAAAAAAATCTATTTATGGATTGAAGCAATCTGCATATCAGAGGAATCTGAAACTTGACAAAATTCTAAGGGAAGTAGGCTTTATTAATTCAAATTATGACAGTTGTATTTATTATAAAAGGGATAATTATGCATCTTACATAACGGTATATGTTGATGACTTGATCGTGTCGACTGGGAATTCAATTAAGACTTATATCCCATTTAGAATCTAACTTTGAGATTCATAACATGGGGGAGCCAAAGTTGACGATCGGATTGGAGATCTTACGTGATCGAAACCAGGAAACCTTATCGATTTCGCAGTCTAAGTACATACAAACGTTATTGCAAAATTATAGTCTTTTAAATTGTCAACCTCGTACCAACGTACCAACAAATAATGACGAAAAACAAGTTGTAGACCAACGCTCATATCAAGAGCTCGTTGGATGCCTCTTACATTTATCTGCCTTTAGCAGACCAGACATTGCCTACTATGTTAGTATGTTATCGCAGTTTAAACAGGATCCAAGGCAACAACATTGAAACGCTGCTCTTTCGGTTCTCAGATACTTGAAAGAAACAATTAATACTTGTGTTTCTTATTATAGAACCGGCAAACAACTCTGTGGATATTCCGACTCGAATTGGGCTGAAGACCTCAATGACCGCAAATCACGGTCTGGTGTTGTCTTTGTCCTGGCCGGTGCAGCAATCGATTGGGAATCTCGAAAGCAGTCTATTATTACTACATCCAGCGCCGAGGCGGAGTATGTGACGTTAACAGCAGCCGCAAAGAAAGCAACATACTACAAACATTTACTGGCTGAACTTGGAATCTTGCTTGAAGAACAACCTATCATTATCTATACTGACAGTCAAAGCGCCCAGTATATTGCTCAATACCAAGGTAATCATTCCAGAACTAAACACCTCCATATCAAGTTCCATTACATTCGAGAAGCAGTCGCAAAAGGAATCGTACAACTGGAATATTTACCAACTCATTTGATGTTGGGTGATGCTCTTACTCAATGTACGCCATTGCCTAAACATCGTTTATGCTTTAATAATTAAGGATTAAAATTTAATTCTTAAAACTATGTATATCATCATTAACATTAAGAATCTTACGTGAATTCACCTGCTATCATCTTAAATTATTTTTCAACTTAACAGAAATACGAAACTATGTTAATTTTAGTGTTGAGGGGGTGTATTAAATATTATAAACTAATTTGATCAGTGAATTTGGCAACACTAATTATTAACGCCCTTTGACTTTTGTTTATAAAACATTGTTTTTTTAACTTCCTTTATATTTATCCTTTTCATTGTTCTCTCTCTATTATTTTAAAAGCACATTGAAAAAACACACTTCACTTCCTCTTTATACTTGAACGAACGTGGTCGTTTTATTCCATTGGCATCGGCTCATTTTTCTACAGCAAGAATGTGGATATTGCCGAGCGACATCTGGATGATCATGATACTTGCGCCGACACATAGAACTGTGTAAATGAACATCGCTTCTCGTTTTTTTATACAAGCCTATTTTCTTGTGAAGTCTTTACAGTATATGACTGAAATTGTTATGAGAAGAAAATCATTTGCTTTAAATTTAAAATTAGTGAATTTTGATTATAATTATGTACATTTTATATTGTAATCGAGGCGATTACCCAATCAGGATGGCCGAAATGTGGGAAAAATAATAGAAAAGTTGAATTATTTTCTTTTGTCGGTTTTTTCTTCGTCTTACACAAATGAGCTACGACGACGATTCCACTGACAGGGAAGGGGATTCTCCACCCAGCAAGAAAAAAAAAAATGAAAGCGAAGTCAATATAAATATTACTGGCGGTACGCATGCAGCATTTTGGGACTGCTTTGATGAAGTGGCGAATGATAAAAACGAGGTTTTCGAAAAAAATTGATACTGCGACTGAGCTTGAACTTTTTTTAAAAACAGTTCGGACTGATCGGAATAGCGACCCTTACGCACGGTGGTCAGTTAATCATCAACAGTACCCAATTTTAGCAAAATTTGCGAAGGTCTATCTTTCATCACCAAGAAGCAGCGTATACAGCGAGAGACTGTTTTCTGAAGCTGGCTTAGTATATGAAAATAAACGCAACCGTCTTTTACCGGTTAATGCAGAAAAACTTATTTTTATTCAACATAATCTGCCTTTAACCAACTTTAAGTACTAATTTTTTTACTTATTTAAGTACTGTTAATAAAAAAAAAAATCTTTTTCAATCGACTTCTTGTTTTTACAAGAATACTTACTCTCTATCCGGCAATCCGGACGGATAGAAAAAAATGGCCGGATAGCCTGATAACGGATACTAACCGGATATCCGTTACTACTCTAGAAAATACAGTTATTCTTATTGCATATTTTTTCTTTCGTACAAGTTTTTAGGTTTTAAGAGATATTAAAGCCAAGCTTAGTTTTACACTGTTAGTGCTGACTGTGTTAAGGTATATATTTTGTGTGGATCACAACACATACATGGGAAATTATTTTTTGTTTTAAAATAAAGAACTCGCTCATATCTTTTAAGAAATGTAAGTTTTTTCTGTGAAAACTTTCACTCTTTCTTGCCACAAGTGTAGCTTTTTGATGTAAGGAGTTCCAACTCAGCTGCCCGAGTACCCGATGTTTTGCAGTTAATGCAGGTAAAATTAAATATACAAGTTGCTTTGGACCCTGAAGATCAAAAATCTGGACAAGACATGCTTTAGCAACTTGGTTGGCAAGTTGCTCGCTTTTTGAGCAGGAACATAGACTGGCTTGACAGTTTCCACTCCTTCCCCGACAACATTAAAGGTCTAATTGGTGCATCGAGAAGCCAAGATTTGACAAGTAAGCGTGGAAGACCGAAAAAAGAGTTTGTAGAGTGTTGCAACAAAACTAAGAAACAAAGTGCTGTTGATTTGGTGAGGACAAGATCGCTTGAAGAGCTAAGATATGCTACAGAACTGTCAGTACTGAATTCCTCAAGTAATTCAAATTCAGAGCAACAAAAACAGTTTTCGTCACCGGGAGAAGCCCTTGCATAATACCTTCACCTTGATTTAACCGAACGCGAATATGAAATATTGAGAAAAACCGTGAATGCTCTGCAGAAGGACTGCTTTCCAAGTATTTATGCACTACGGCAAACTAAGGCAGGTACTCTTCCAAAGTGCGAAGTTACTGAATCATCAGCGGAAGTCGACTTTCAGGATATTGTGGGAAAAACTGTTCGAAGCATTTGCAGACCTGTCATATTAAGTAAAGACACAAAAGCTAAGTTAATTTGGGGATTTGATGGCAGTGGTAACCATAGTGCGTATAAGCTAAGACTTGAAAATACCGAAAACGTCAACGAATATTTATTTGTAACAGCATTTGTTACCTTTAAGAATAATTGATATTGATTCTGGCGTTTCTCTTTGGGTAAATTATCGTCCTGGATCAGCAAGCGGAGTGAGTGATAGACGTGTTTATACGGGAACTAATTTAACTGATAGTTTTCTAAGTAAATTAAAAACAAACCACGTTTTATTTTGTGTAATTATATTCTGTATTTATTCGAGCCTTAAAAAGTGAGTGTTTGGAGGTAATAGTAAAAATGGTAAGGTGTGGTAATTGTGAGGAAAACATTGTCGGCGATAACGACAGTGTTAAGTGCTTCTTTTGTGGCAGAAAACTGCATTTTGGCTGCACAACAATCTCAGCCAGAACATTCAGGGGTATGACCAGCGACCAGAAGAAGTCAATATTGCCGCTCACGTTCCGCAACACCAGCAGATCAAGATCCCCCAGAAGATAGACCTGTAAATAAAAATGAACTCTGTGGTTGCACAGAGACACTCAGCGCCGATGTCAAAAAAGACATCACGGATATTAAAGAAACGCTGAAAGAATACTTACGGTCTGTTGAATTCCTGTCGAAGGGATATGAGGACTTGAAAGATACAATAAAGAAAAACAATTCACTACTTCATGCACTGACGGGACAAATAAATGAATTAAAATCACAATGCGAACATAGAGACAGAATAATCTCGACAGTGTAAAGCAAATCAGCAAAATGGAACAGGAGATGATAAGGAATAATGTTGAATTAACAAATATTCCGTATTCAAAGGCGAAAATTTGGTGGAAATTGTAAAAGAAGTCGGAAAGGCTATCGGTGCCGAAATAAACAAAACCATACCGACAATATTTACCGAATTAACACCAAACAAACCGCTAAAATACCGAAAATAGTAGTATCCTGTACCAATGCTATATGCAAAGAAGGGATTATGCACTTCGCCAAAGTGAGACCAATAAAAAATTATTACATTTTTACATACAACGTTAACGAAAGCAAAAAAACAGAAATATTAAACACTAAGATCTTTATAAACTGTCAATTAACAGCAGTGAACAGGCAACTATTGTGGCAAACGAAAACAAAAGCCAGAGCGGCAAAATGGAAGTTTATATGGATCCGAGACGGTAGAATTTTAGCACGTAAAAACGAGGGTGCTACTGTTCTACGAATTACCGACGTTGAAGATATTAACAAAATAATATAAAAGGAAAAATAAACATCTCATAAATAAAACCAAAAAAAAATAAAAAATTAATATAAATAACACCACAAACAACAATATGAATGACAGCACGGAAAGAAATGACAGCAATGACAGAATTGAACATGAGTGTGTTCAAATCTCAACTGTTGATCATAGGATATATAATAGTTTTACCGACATAAAAGTCAATGAAGTAAAAAATTTAGAATTTTTGTGTCTGTTCTTAAACATAAGATCACTAAGAAAGATTTGGCATTTATTCGTATGTAGTATTGCACACATAACTAACTATATAAAAATGATAATATTAGTCGAAACAAATATCACTGATGAGGAAAGCGGCATTTACCAGCTAAATGGATTTAATGCAGAATTTTTAAATAGGCAAAACAGATCTGGTGGTGGAATTACTATGTATGTAAAAAAAGAAATACGCTATGAAAAAGTTAATTACACTACAACGCACTATGAAAACATACAGATACAAGCTATAATTGGCAAGAAAGAAGTCTTTCTTCTTGGAATTTATAGGCCGCCGGATCTAAATGAAAATAGTTTTATAAATGAATTCGAAACTCAATTAAGTTCAGTTAACAAAAAACATGAGATCATAGATATGGGAGATATGAACATAAATGTGCGAAACAGTGAACAATATTATGTGGCTAGATACCTTGATATGACCAATTCTATGGGACTGCAAAACGATTTAAGAAGAGGTTCAAGCACTACAATCGATCACTGTTTGGTACGAAGCTATCGTAAAAAAATCCATGCAGCTACTATTGAGTCCCACATATCTGATCATTACACCCTTATTTGTGGAATTCCTACAGATGCAATAGCTCGGAGGTAAACCGAACAAAAAACAATATCGAGCGAGAACAAAGTGCGGGAACATATCTCGAGCGTTAACTGGAATATTCTTGATAATGCAACAAGTGTGGATGAGTTCTATGAACAGTTTATACAAATGTTCAGTGATGTATACGAGAAGTCGTCCGTAAAGATTAAAATTAAAAGAAGAGAAAAAGAAAATCAATGGATCACAGCGGAGGTCTTAAATATGTGTAAAGAAAGAGATAAACTATAGAACAAATGGAAAAGTAATAGACGCTTCTTGAGTTATGAACACCAGTATAAATCTTTTCGAAACTACTCGAACAAAAGGATTAAGGAAATTAAATCAAATTACTATAAAAATAAATTTGCCTACTATAGAAAGGATCGAAAGAATACATGGCGACTTATTAATAATATCTTAGGAAAAATCTCCAATAACATCGATGACGTAATTAGTCGTAATTTCCCAACATAATGGTCATGAAACATGCGCATTACACTCTATGTTTCTAGGATATGTGACAGAAGATGACATAAAAGTTATGGTAAGCAAAATGAATGTCAACAAATCGCCTGGGGTTGATAATATGAGAGCAAAGGATTTAAAAAATAACCCCAATGTCTTAGTATCAGCAGTCACAAAGTTGGTGAATAAGTCATTAGAAGAAAGAGGGACGATGTCATAAACTACCGTCCCATATCCATTCTACCAGTCCTGGACAAAGTACTAGAAGAAGTAATGGCAAACAAATTGCATGATTACCTAGATAGATACGAGGTTATAAATAAAAATCAATATGGGTTCATGAGAAACCGAAACGTTAACCAATTGCTTAGAGAATTTGCAAACATTATAAACACCAATATGAATAGGAACCATCACTCGCTGGTGCTTTTTATCGACTTTAAACAGGCATTTGACACACTTTGCCACAAAAAAATCATTGAAAAATTGGAAAATATTGGTATTCGGGGCCAAATACTGGATTGGTTTGCAAGTTATCTAAGTGGCAGAAGTTATACGGTGAAAATAATGAACAGCTATAGCGATCTACAAAACGTTAAGATGGGAGTGCCGCAGGGTTCTATGTTAGGCCCTCTTCTCTTCATTATATATGTAAATGATATGCTATCAATTCTACGAAACAGCACTGGACTCCAATATGCTGATGATACCGCTTTAATTGTAAGCGACAAAAACATAAACTGTGCTACTGAAGCGATGCAATCCGAGTTTGATAACGTTGTCCGTTGGTGTCACGATAATGGACTCATTATCAATTCAAAAAAAACTAAGTTAATGGATATTCGATTTCACAGTTTTGAATGCTTGCACAGAACAAATTTGAACCGAGCAACTATAAACCAAACAGATGACTGCGCGGACTATATTGAAATGGTCAGTGTGTATCGATACCTTGGTGTTGAGGTAGACTACAACTTTAAGTGGGATACCCACATAAAGTACCTACGCAAGCGTCTTCGGATATCTGCATATGCTCTTTATCACCTGAGCAATTATACATCGTTCACAGTCCTCAAGCAAGTATATTTCTCCTTGGTGGAGTCCGTACTTCAATATGGCATAACAGCATGGGGCAATACAACACAATATCGGGTAATGGAGCTTCAAAGGGCGCAGAATAGAATCTTCAAGATTCTTTTACGATCCAAATATGGCAATCGGTTTGTAGACAATTGTAGTAATCCTTGTAATGATTTAAATTTATTAACCATCAAAAAACTTTTTCTTTTTAATGTCATAAAAGAAACCTACAATGATCAACGGTTTAAAGACCCTATTGACCACGAAGTGAACACAAGGCAACGGGCGGAAGGTGTTCTTAAGGTGCCAAGGATACACAACTCATATGGTAAACAACAACTTTCTTTTGTGGTACCCACGATCTTTAACCAACTTCCGCGATGCCTATGGAATATCCATGCTGTACATATAAGGAAAAGGAGATTAAAAAAATATATACTAATGAACGCTATACACACATAATTCAACTTATAAATTCAAGCTAAAAAAGGAATTACTCTGCAACAAGATTAGATAATTAACTTGAACAATCTTCTGCAGAAAAGTCTTTACCGCTTCGCAGATTCTTGATATTGTCCGAATCCTATCATGAAAATGTGTAACCTGATAATTTTAAAGCCTACTAATGTTTTACATGGACTCTCTTCTGCCGCTTTAAGGTATCAACCAGCATTGAAGGGATAACTCCATGGAGATGTTAGATGGTACATGTATGTAGGATGGAGCCAAACCAACGATATCCTACCCTATTTACTCACGCACAGACACCAAACGCATGACGTTGACTTAACCAACGGACACAATAGCGGACAGACGAACAAAGAGCAACTTCTTTTTCCCTATCCAACTTAAAGCATTTGTAACGATCAGTCAGCAGTCAGTGAACTACAGCCGCCAAGCGAGGTCGCTGCCAAGCGAGGTCATCAAACCGCGAATAGACATTTAACTTACTAACGTATGTACATTATGAACTGAGCACTGAAATAAAAAGAATCGAATAGAATAGAAACAGTGGGAGTTTTATTTCAAAATAAATAATCCTACATGTATGCCATTTTGTAAATCTGTAAATCAATTGGGACAATGAAACAATAAATAAATAAATAAATAAATATCATATTGTAGGCCTGTCAAGTTCTTATTTAAAAAAGAATGTTCCGAACTTGTTAGACGGGATGAGGCTATCATGCAAGAAAAAAATATGAGCCTTTATGACCATACCATATAATCATGGTTGATGGGAGTGTGTGTAATGTTTTATCTAAAACTAATTCGGTCTCTAAATGCTATATCTGTGGCGCACTCCCTAGTGAAATTAACACAACCAAATGCTTTGTGAAGAAGAAAACGATCGTTTCGGTCTATCGACTCTCCATCTTTGAATAAGATCATTCGAATGTATATTACACATTTCTTATAGGCTGCCCTTCAGAAAATGGAGGGTTCAAGGAGAAGAAAACAAAACTCTTTTACAGATAGACAAAAAAAAAAAAAAAAACGCTAACAGGCTGAATCCAAATTAAATGGGACGAAATGTTGACCAACCGAAGCAAGGCTTTGGGTCATCAAACGATGGCAACACTGCTCGGACATTCTTTTCTGATCCTCAGAAAAGTTGCGAAATAACAAAAATCGACCAAACTTTGATTCGAAAATTAAATATCATCTTACGAGTGATGGCAACAGGAGCTGAAAACAATTTCGACAAATTTAATATACTCATCTGTGAAACAAGAAAACTTTATTTGGATTTGTACGGTTGGTATTATATGCCCTGTACATTGCACAAATTATTTTTTCATAGTGTAGATGTGATGAAAAGGTTTGACATACCAATTGGACAATTGTCTGAGGAAGCTCTTGAAGGCTTACACGAAACTTTCCGCCGGACTAGGCTTAATCATGCAAGGAAATCTTCAAGAGCTAACTGTAAGGACGTTATGAACCACTTACTGCTTATATCAGACCCGTACATTTCTTCTAAAAGAAAAATTAAAAGAAAACCCAAAATATATGATCAAAAAATATATAATTGATTGTGATGACGACTACCAATCATCTTATTCTGATGAAGAAAATCGAAGAACCCTTTTTTGTTGTTTACTTTTTATCTATTTTAAAATGAACAAAAATGTTAAAAAAAGGGGGAAGAAGCATTCCATTGTTTTGTCTTTTTTTTTTTTTCTCTTAGAACAAACTTATTTAATTCTCTTACATACAAAAATGAATGGTTAAAGTAGTTGTGATTTAGCCTCGAAGCCGATCAGACGCAAGAGTGTTTTTGTAATATAGCTAAACCAAATTTAAGTTTCGCGTTTATTCTGTTCCTCATCGGGTTTGCCTCGTGTGATTTTTCACATTTGGTGCCGAAACCCAGGAACGTGAAAAACTTTAGCGAAATGGAAGTTACGATGACCACACGTACAGCCAACACAATACAATAATGCACGCATCCAGCGGATGCACAATCGGTGCAATTAAAAACCTCAGTTTCCCAAATGGACATCCGATATTATAATTTCATACTTTGTTTTGTACCTCATTCGATTATTTCCCACACATTATTTTCCCACACAATTCTGCTAGCATAATCAAAATTTGTAGTATAAATAGATGTAAGAAAAATATTGTAAATTAGAAAGTAAGTGAACGTGTGAGTGATTGTACTTCTAAATAAATATTTTTTTAATCAAACTCAAACATAATTCGTTAATTTGGAAGTGAGCATTAGAGCTACAGTTAGAACCTCACTAACAAAAATAACAAAAGCGGCGTCGGAATACCTTGAAACGGTGTGCATTCTTCGCGAAGAAAATTCCGCCATGTTTGACGATTTCGAGGAAGAACTCGTAGCGTTTATTGAACGGTTAACGGTAGTGCATTCAAACCTACAAGAAGCCAACCAGCAGGTCCTAGCTATGTTGATGGATAAAACCGATGATCAAGAAAAAGAGTTAGAGAGGATTTCGGACTATGACGACACAGAAGTATCAACTTTAGCTAAACTAAAACATCGTCTGCAGAAGCTACGTACCAGACATGCAGCCCTCATCATCCCACCTGAAAACGTTCTCAATAATGGTAGTTTGCAAAATTGTGTTAAAAGTAATATTCATCTACCTAAGTTACAATTAAAAAAGTTTGATGGGGACATGCGAGATTAGTTGCCATTTTGGGAGCAGTTTAATAGTGTGGTGCATCGAAACGAATCTGTTTAATAATATGACAAGATGGCAACGTCGACAATTTGTCATTGAAACAATGATGAAATGGCAGCACCGATGAAAGCACATACACACACTTCCTTAAGGAGAGGAGTTGCTTTTTGGCATTTGGTTGGCGTGGTCGTGTTTTTTGTTCGTTTCCCTTTTATCTTTCTTTCCCTTTATTTAATGTTGAAATAAATATTTGTACCTTTTAAATTGGCGTTGCGTTTTACATTTTGATCGGACTTTCAGCTGATGCCAGTTACCGCGGTAAGCATATTCGCTTACATTTTTGGACATTTTTGGTGCCGAAACCCGGGAACGATCGGTGTGAAATTAAAACAATCGTGATTCTGGCTGACATATTGTGGAAATTAAAAGGCAAATAAGCATTGATTCATGTGCGGTGGCATCTTGGCAAATAATTTAATTCAGTTTGGTGGTACAAATAAAAAAGCATTGCACACAACGTATTTTTTTGTGGCAGTTGAAACGGGATTCGGGGAAGTAACGGTATATTCTGGTGGCGTGATCGTGTCGTGACAAGCAATTCTCCCATTCTCATCTCTTTCTGTATATATACATTTACCTCTTGATTGCAATACCTATACTCCTGCAGTGTGTAAAGCAAGGCGGAAAATATTCCCCATCCAACTTAAACAAAATACATAATAAGAACTTCAGTGGCGCGAGACTTCAATACACTTCCATGGCATACATTGGCTGTCTTGTATTTGCATAAGACAAGTACATACAACACATACAGTGGTTCTATATTGGCACAACAAAAGACTGTTTAGACATAATTGCCTGTGTAAAATACATACATAGCTGACAGAGTTGAAGTGTACTGTGCGATACATACACAACTGGCCAGGTAATCCTTGTATTTTTCCATACCTTTTTTCTATTCGGCATGGCAGAAATAAATAAGAGGAGAGCAGCTATGACATCACTAAAGCGGCTAGCTGGAATAATCACTTCAGATGACTATGGCGTCGACAACGATGATATGCTATGAGGCAATCACATTTTGAAAAATTTGCACTGGCTAATGGTGAGCTGATTTCTAACGCGAAGGATGCTGAAATTGATGTACATATTGAATTGGGAGATGTCATCGAAAAAGAATATAAGGAGGCTATGGCAGCGTTACAGAGGGAATTGGCGAATTTCACCGAGAAGGAAGAAGAGGCGGACTGTCTTAGTTCTTTACCCCGGTCGAATCCGGTCGACATTAAACTGGAAAGGCTTTCAGTTCCGAAATTTGATGGAACATTATGCAATTGGCTGGCATTCAAGGATTCCTTTGAAACATTTATTCATTGGCAGGTGGCACCAGAGGCGTATAAGCTAGGCAAGTTGCGTGAGGCTGTCCAAGGGGATGCAGTGGCATTAGTGGGTGGCATGTACAGTGGCGGCTATGAAGAGGTCTGGAAGGCATTAAAGGATCGATATGATTGCCCAAGGCAATTGGCAGATATACATGTGGCAAGATTTATTAGTTTGCAGCCACTTACTTCCGAGTCGACTAGTGCTTTATTATCAGTGGTCGATTTGGTGCGCGAGTCTTTACGCGAGTTACGACACCTACCTGATGTCTACCGCACCCCATCACCCCTCTACCAAACCATACAACCATCAACACACGCCATGCTTCTCAAAAGCCGCATTTCATCGATGACACCGGAAACACACGACCTCGTTATCGCCAAGCCAATGCACCTGTGCAGACATCGATCATAAGATTAAATTTCAATTGTAATTGCACAAGTGAGACTGTGAACTTGCAGTGTCAACATCCGTTTGACTTCCAAGTAAAAATTCAAACTGCAGGGTCATCGTATCACTTGTGCAAAATAGAAGGTTAGGTGATAACAAGAATGTGATGTAAGAATTAGAAAATAAAGTGTAGTGAAAAGAATCGGTTGTGTTTTTTTTAGCTCCGCGGTCCTCCCCAAACGTATTTCGCGCGTTCTTCGGTATCTTGATCTACATATGTGTTCAAATCTAACTACGAGGCCACAAAAGTTATTTTTGCAACTGATAGAACAGGTAGAGAAATTTTTAGAGCTACAATGTCCGGGGCACGATTCCTTTGTATATTTAGTTGCTTACGATTTGATAGCTCTTGTGATAGAAGCCAACGACTATTAAGCGACCCGTTTTTTTTTTATTCGTTAAGTTGAAGCGAAAAACAGCCTTATTGTTATGGGAGACGTCAACATAAACATGTAGTGATTGCACTACATTGCACTGCATCCTCCACCGTACGCATAATAGCACTACGATGCACTACACTCTGCGCATTCCACTCCATTCCACACACCATGCAAACTCCGTAATTTCGCGACTCGTGTCATCGTATCGTCGTCACTAAACCACCAGCAACCAATGCACATAAATTGCATAATATACGATCAACCCCAATTTGTCAGCACTAGGTCATTGTCGGCACTCGCGCCTATTCCCTCTTCATATGTCACTTCGTAAATAATGCTCGAACCGGAGCAATACGTAAACAGTGACGAAGAAGGGAAAACTCCAAAACACCGTGAAATGCCGATAATGCATTTCACACGATCGAACTGGAGTAAAGGCGAGCCGATTAACAAAACATGACTAACATTCACGACCACTCCACACCGTGGAATGCTGAGATAGCATTTCACGCAATTGGAAAACCAATTAGTGGAGTGTGAATGACATGTATGACCTATTAATAGTGCGCAAATGCTGAGTGATCAGAAATGCATATGCAGGCAAGTGCTATGAGCGCTATGCTAATGGTATGGGGTACGGATAGGTGCCCTTTGGCACTTGGTGTGTTGGAGGGGATTGCGATTCAACCAGAATCCTCCTATAAAAGGGATGGTAATTTTGGTTGAAATTCAGAGAGCAGCAGCAGATAGTAGGTGCCGTACCCCTACAGCAAAGCAGAGGATCAGAACCATCAGGTAAAATAAAACCTTAAAACTAACCATTTGCCGTCTTTTTGTTACTTCTCTCTCCGTTCGGCACTCTTCCCTCGAATAACGAGGAAGCACAGTGCCCGACCGTAACAAACATAAAAAATAAAAATAACACCGATGTCTGTGATTATCTATCAATGATAGCGTTAAAAGGTCTGCATAACTATATATTCGCACACTCGTGTTCATCTAATCAGAGACACAAAAACATTGATCGACCACAGCCTAGTAAGAGTGAGAAATGCGGAACTTAACTCAGCGGTAATTGAAACATGTATTTCGGACAATTATGCCTTATACTGTGGAATAAAAGCTAACACCACGGACCAAAAGAAATCTGATAAAGAAAGTCACATCTGAAGTCATAGCTTAGCACAAAAGATACGTGACTTCAACTGCGATAAACTGAATGTGAATACAAATGTAAACGAATATTATCAGAATTTCAAGCAAATAATGAATACCTTGACAAAATCGTCGACGGAAATAGGAAAGAGAAGAAGTACAGAACATAGCTGGATTACTGCAGAGTTAAAAAAAGACGACACAAGAGCAACAGGCACAACGAAGATTATCACAGGGAATATAGAATTTATCGAAACGAGCTAAACAAGACAATAGCGAAGGCGAAAACTAGCTTCTACAAAGAAAAGTTCCAACGGTGTAAAAGTGATACGAAGGAGACGTGGAAGCTCGTTAATTCTATATTAGGGAAAAAGAAGAGCAATCTAGAACAATGACAACTTTAATGACATGACTAACGAGCTCGCTAACACTTTGTCATCTAGTGCACGAATGCAGTAAAAAAACATTTTCTGGTCATGAAAGTAGTGTACAACATTCAATCTATGCTGAATATGCATCCGTGTTAGAGATACAATCTTAACTTCTTTGGAAAGCAATAAATCGGCAGGGATAGACGAGATAAGGCCAAATGATTTAAAGAACAACGCACAAATTCTAGCTCCAGTGATAACAAAACTCATCAACATGAGCTTAGACCAAGCCTCGATTCCAAATATGCTGAAGACCTCAATAGTCCGACCGATACACAAAAGCGAAAAAAAAAAACGACATCTTGAACTATAGACCAATCTCAACATTACCAGCTGTTGACAAGGACCACTTCTTCTTATTATATATGTAAACGATCTACTGTCATTGTTAAAATATAGTAGGGGCTATGCATATGCGGACGACACAGCAGCGGACGGAGTTAGCCATAGGAGCGCTGAAGAAGCTGCAAAATTAATGCAATCAGACCTAAATCGAGTCACAGCTTGGTGTCACGACCATGGTTTAATTATCAACACACTTAAGACCAAGATAATGCACATTCGACCGCCTCATATCCCAAAAACAAAACTAAAGATAAAAATGCATGACGTAGATTGCATACATAGAAATGGATGTGGCGGTAGTATAAAAGAAGATGATGACTACCCCAGATACATCGACAATGTGTCGCAGGACTTACAGTAGATTATAACTTCAAATGGAGCCACCACATTGACACATTGAAGAAGAAACTACGCCAATCGGCTTACGCACTTTTCCACCTAAGTAACCTTTGTACACCAGAAGTACTAAAACAGTGTTATCACGGATCAGTTGAATCGCATCTAAGGTACGGTATATTAGCGTGGGGAAGAGCGCCGCAAATGCATTCGCTTCAAAGCCTTCAAAATAGGCTACAAAAAATGGTACGAAGAGCAGGACGTAGTAACGCTGAGCAGCACCAGAGGAACCAGGTAACAGATATGCTCAACATCTCACAAATTCATACATAAATTAGAAATCCTGGCAAACTTCGGCAACCACACCACAGCATACAGAATACAGACACAGCGGACGGTAAACACCAGAAGACGCCAGCAGATGTTCTATGAAGTCCCGAGATTCTGGAGTATGGCCGCAGGACGTTTAACGTAGCAGCTCCGATGGTCCTTAATGAACTTCCAAGAGAGATTCGAAACCTAACCAAACAAATACTTTTGCGTAAAGTGAAAGAAATGTATCTAAGTTCCTCACAATAGCCAAAAAACAAAAAAAAAACTGTATTTAATTGTCTGATTCTAAATCTTTGTTTCATTTATCTTCTCACTATTGAACTAATATTGCCAACAACGTAAATAGATGAACTATGTTTGTAACTAGTCTACTGCATACAAGCCCTTCCGGCTTTGCAGATAAACGAATGTAAACAACTCGCATTATGAACACAATAAAAAATTGAATTGAATTGAATTGTTAGCTGCAATTTCGAGGTAGATTCAAGTTCAAGATTTACATGCCAAAGAAACCCGCAAAATATGGCATTAATATAATGTCATTGACTGATAAACGCACACGGTATCTAGCGAATGCATATATTTACTTTGGAAAGAACTCTGATGGAGTTGGTCTAACAAATGAAGAAAAACGACTTGCAATACCAATACAATCAGTAATGAGGTTGTGCAAAATATTAGAAGGTAGTAGAAAAAATATTACTGCTGACAACTGGTTTTCGTCCCTCCAGCTGATGGAAGAACTAAAAAAACGACAGATAACGTACTTAGGGACACTGGAAAAGAACAAGAGAGAGATTCAAACAGAATTTCAGCCAAAATCCTGCATATCCTGCATATATGGTTTTACCAAAGATGTAACAATTCCAACCTACGTGCCGCGTCAAAACCGTGCTGTTATATGCATCAAGATCACGGAATGCTCATCTTCCCAAGTTGAAGCTCACATAATTTTCTGAGAAATATACCGATTGGCCCACTTTTTAATCAATGTTTTACACTCTAGTTGACTCAGACGAAGAGAAGTTTCAACACCTCCGTTCTTGCCTAGAATACTCAGCACTCCGGACAATTGAATCATTGGAAATCACTGCCGAGAATTATAAGAAGGATTTGTAATCATTAAAAAACGTTTAACAACAATCGTTTAATTTTCCAGGCTCATGTAAGAGAAATCTGCGCTCTGCCTCCAATCAACCAACCCATTGCTCTGGGATTAAGGAATATTTGTGACTCTGTCAATTCGCATTTACGGGCATTGGAGTCATTAGCCTCTAAGGACCAAATCACCGATGGAATCTTGCTCTACTTGGTAGGAAATAAATAGGACCCATCGTCGCAGGGTAAATGGGAGGAAGAAGCACCAATGAATGTTATACCATAGTGGGAAGAAATGTCAACATTTTTGGAAAGGAGGTGCCAAACCCTTGGAAACATAGCAAGCTCAACGCAACTATATACCACAAGAAAAAGTATCGGCAATCCTCACCCTACTGGTAGTAAAGGGAACACTCGAAAGATACTTGTTACATCAAATTCTGCAAACAATGCATGCGTATTTTGTAGCTCAAGTAACCGTGCTGTTATATTATTATCCTCGATGCATCATAAAAAAGAATCTGACCGACTCACTTTCAAACCTGCAATGATAGCTGATTACAACAATACAAATGGTGGAGTAGATGAGCATGATAAGAAATGCTCGATATATTCATGCGGTCGACGTACACGCCGCTGGCCACTAGCCATATTTTATAGATATTTGGATATTAGTACTGTGAATACGTACTTTATTTTTCAATCTGCAAAGAATTTTGATAACAGCTCAAGGGGAGACTTTAAAAAAAAAAACTGGCAAGACAAATGGTATTACCACATTTGCAAAGTCGACAACATAACCAAAGGCTCCTTCGGTCATTACGAGACACAATTGGTAACTTTTTGGGTTCAGTAGCTCCGCCTCCGATAGAGTCGATCCCTTTTGCTCGAAGATTATGCTACATACATATGTATGCGCGAGTAGGCTAAGGCGAAAAACTACATTTGCCTGCAATGTAGTAAGCCAATGTGATTGGGCTGCAAACGTTTATGCGTACACTGTGCAAACACAGAATTTAATGAATAAAAAAAACCCTCCATAAAGGTTGACCTGTATTTTATAGAATTGATTTCTTTTTCTATGATCTCTTTCATTTCTTTAAGTATATACATACATGTATGTACATTTGGCTGTGAAGAAATGCCTTTTAAGTTTTTGATTCATTTTTAATTTCTAATATTTGTACAAATTATTGATGTCATGTTTCTTTTTTATTAATAAAATATATAAATAAATATATAATAAAACATTTTCAAATTATTAGAAATGTAACTTATTTTTAAAAAAAACAAATAATTACACATTTTTGTTATTTATTTATTTATTATTTTTAAATATATATATCTACTTATTTATTTATCTATTTATTCACTTATTCATCTGGTTTTGTATTATTTATTTAATTATTTTTTGTTTATTACTATTGTTTCATTTCATGTTTTTAATATATTACACTGTCAAATTTGAAATCAAGTGTATAATCACTTCTCTCTTCCCTCCGGCGAAGCTCACAAACTTAAATTTAATGAAGGTTTTTAGTGGCTTTTCCTTCAAATATGGCTAACTCTGTGATATATTATCTAAATTATTGTATTTATTTTAGTAGTAAGGTATCTATAACCGAATCTCTGTATAACCCAATTGTAATTACCTAAAATCTGTGCCACAATAAATACGAAATACGAAATACGAAATAATTACACATAGTTACAAAATTTTACTTATCAAAATTTTCCGGAAGTTTTTTTCACTTTTCCTACATCTTTTGATACAGTGAATTTACATCTACCAGCCGTTTTTATCCATCAGCTTTTATTTTTCGTACACAGCTTTTTGGTATTTTATGTGAGGGTAGGCGCACATTTACGAATTTAACACAGTGTTGATATCAGTTAATATAAAATTTTAGCGATGTCTACATCAAGGAGACGTTGTTTAAACGATCCGGAGTGTTTTTGCTTTATTTGTGGTGAATATGTTTTTAAAAAGTATAGAAAATCGGTGACAGATTTCATAAAAATCGCGTATACCGACTATTTTAAAGTACAAGTGTGTAATTTGGACAAGCCGTGGGTGCCTAAAACTGTTTGCCAAAATTATGTTGTTAGTTTGCGACAATGGTCAAGTGGAAAAAGAAGTTCCCTGAAGTTCACAACCCCCATGACCTGGCGAGAAGCGAAAAATCACCATGATGATTGCTATTTTTGCGTTGTTAATGTAAACGGCATTAATTCAAATAATCGCAGTAAATGGATTTATCCTGATTTACCGTCTGCTAAACGACCAACTTTGGTACCTATTCTAGCTCAAGAGCCTATACCACCAGTTTTACCTTCGACATCTGCAGCAGCTCCTTATCAAATGGAAACAGACGACATAATAGAGGATGATAAGTCAAATGATCCTGATTTTATCCCTAATGTCCCGACTACAGAACTTTTTAATCAAAACGAGTTGAATGACCTAATAAGAGATCTTAATTTGACAAAAGAACAGTCCGAGTTATTCGCCTCTAGATTGAAAAAAAAAAGGTACTTGCACCCAATACTAAAGTCACGATATACCGTACGCGCGAAAAGGATTTGTTAAAATATTTTTCGCAAGAAAATGACTCAGTATTTTGCCAAGATATCAAAGCTTTAATGAATAACATGGGTTTACAACAGTATAATCCACATAATTGGCGTCTTTTTATAGACAGCAGCCAAAGAAGTTTGAAATGTGTTTTGTTACACAACGGCAATAAATTCGGTTCTATCCCTATTGCATATTCCAGGACATTAAAAGAAGCTTATGGAAATATTTCTTCTGTTATAGAGAAAATCAAATATCATGAACATAACTGGCAAATATGTGTGGATTTTAAAATGATAAATTTTCTTCTAGGACAGCAAAGTGGGTTTACAAAGTATCCGTGTTTTATTTGTCTTTGGGACAGCAGAGATAGAGAACATCATTGGACTCGGAAAGAGTGGCCTCTAAGAGAAAAATTAGTGCCCGGAAAGCAGAATATAATACATTCGCCGCTCGTTAATAAAGATCGCATTATTTTGCCACCACTGCACATAAAACTTGGTATAATGAAGCAGTTTGTCAAGGCACTTGATACAAATGGTGACTGTTTTGAGTATGTTGCACAGAAATTCCCTAGCCTAACTACAGAAAAATTAAAAGCTGGAATATTTGATGGATCACAAATACGTCTGCTAGTTAATGATGAAAATTTTGTTAAAACAATGAATAAAAAAGAGTCCAAAGCATGGAAATCATTTGTGTCAGTAATGAAAAACTTTTTTGGTAGTACTAAAGCACCAAACTACCAAGACTTGGTCCAACATATGTTATTATGTCTGAAGGATCTTGGTTGCAACATGACCGTAAAACTCCATTATTTACACTCCCATCTGGAACACTTTCCTCAAAATCTTGGCCACTTTAGTGATGAGCAAGGAGAAAGATTCCATCAAGAAATTCGCACCATGGAGGAACGATATAAAGGCAGATGGGATACGCATATGATGGCAGATTATTGCTGGAGTTTGAAACGAGACCACATGCAGGAAAAGCATTAAAAAAATCATTTTTGGCGGCTTCAAAAAATTAAATATTTTTATGGTATTTATTCTTCGTATTTTTTTAAAAAATCACACATACATATGCCATATCTCAAAAACTTAAGCTGATAGATGAAAACGATTTTTATTTTCAGAGTCAGGATGCCATATGTTTACATAAAAGCTAATTAACTGTCTGGAAAAAAATCTTTGTAACTATGTGTTATGAAGAAAAGGGGTACAATTTACCACGGTTAAAAAAAGCCTTCGAATGAATATAATGAAGTTATTTTTTAAAATCGGATGTAAAGGCACAAAAGGTTATCGTGACCGCTGTTAGAGTTTATCGCTCAACAGTTACGCGATTTTGGTGAAACGGTATCGGAAAGCATATTGATCACAAAAGCTCTGATGAAGCTACCAGACAAATACATACATGCATTTCCATACAGCATGGGAGTCAACGGTTACTTCTGATCGTACATTGATAAACTTAACAAGCGGCTCACCATAGAGGAGACCCGCTTGTCGCTTCATCCATCGACACACCAACAAAACGCATTCATGGTAGAAACGGGAAAAAGGTTCACGCAAAACTTTCCCTACGCCTTCAGAAATAACAGAAGCGGCAATGGTGGTGGTGGTAAATGTTTTCTCTGTAAGGGACCAGTGCATTGGAAGAGAGACTGCCCAAAGAGAAAGCATGTAAACAAGAGAAAGGAAGCGTTCATATCCACTCTTCTATTGGGTGAAAGAGATGGTGATAGGTACTCAAAGTTGGTTTTAAGATTCAGGGGCGGGGCAACGGATCATACGACTTTTAACAAAAAACTATTTTCAACGTACTTTGAGTGTGATTAACTCCAGAATGTACCTACCCGACGGCAACGGGGAGTTAATAAAAGCATTCGGACGTGGCGATGTGCATATCTTTTCGTTCAACTTGCCTGGAAAAATTCTTAAAAGATGGGTTGTTTGTGCCGGACGTACAAGTAAATTTATTGTCATCAAATTCTGCTTTCGATAAGAGACTTCATTTGGTGTCCAATCGCGAGAAATATAAACTTCTGGAAGGCAAGAACATTGTGGCAGTTAAAGTGCGCGAGAGATCCTTGTTTCGAATGGTTTTCAAAATTATATTTTCGTGTGCGGCGATCAAAGCAAAAAAAACTGAAGAATTTGGCATGAACCATGCTCAGTATTCTGTTTCATTTTATTTCATTTATTTCTTTCTTATCAAATATATCATATTTCATGAATGTATGAATACTCTTGACTGCTACTATATGTACTAGCGTATGAACTACATACATATGTATTATAATATGCCAGCCAGATGATCATACCACGTATAGATTTATTCATGGTACATAATTACCGTTTATAGATACATACGTATTTCCTAATCGCATCTTACAACTTATCGAACCCATTCTTATTCTGTTCTTGGCATGGGCACAATAAAGACGTTCCGACATCAGACAATTTCTTCTGTGAAGCGTGTGTTTTCGGAAACAATCAAAGTTAAAGTTCTGCACAAGCGAAAATAAAACAAGTTTACCAGGCGGACTCGTTCACGGTTCGCAGTATTTCCTACGTCTCAGGGGTGACTTCTCTAATTATCGCGCGGTATATTTTCTAAAATGTAAAAATGAGGTCTATTCCTGCTATGAGGAATATATAAAGAAATTAAGAATGGAAACAGGCTACAATTTAAGAACAATGACTGTCCTGGTCATCCGAAATTTGAAAACTTGACTTCAATTAAACTGATATTCCTACCTACAAACACAACATCCGCTTTGCAATCTTTAGAGCAAGGAATAATAAAAAATTAAAATGGGGGTTTCCGTAAGTTGTTTGTCTTAAAAATGCTCGAATCCGACATTTCATTCACTCTGTCCATACTGGATGCAGTGCTAATGATATCAAAGTCTTGAGACGAAGTTACGCAAAAGACAATTACGAATTGCTTCAAGCATGGTGTCTTCTTTTCCTCAGCACCTATGATTGCGGAGAATGAAGAGGACAAAACTCCTTTAAGTGACCTAGAGAATGCAATACCTGAAGGTTGACGATACTGTTTTAACAGCGTCGATGGAGACTGATGACGATATTGTACAGAATTTGAATCAAGACGACGACGAAGATGATGAAGAAGTTGAAGAAAACTTTACTCCTCCCACAGTCTTAGAAGCAATAAAAACAGTTCAATTGTTACGAACATTTGTTTGCTTTAGCCTCCATAACACCACATCCGACAACGGACTTAGGCGGTTGATCAATCAACCACCAACCAGATTGATGACATTGCGATCGACGCCAGACACTCCTCCAGTATTTTCGACGTACGAACCTTCGGAGGGGCCAACATCGACCCGGACTCGATAGTCGAGTAGAACTACGTAAGTTTGACGTCGGTAAGCTACAATTGCAAGAGACTGCCAGAATCTTTGCCAATCGTTTCTCCTACAAGCTCTCTCAAAATCCGCCCACAGCAGCATTGCCAAAGCGCCGTCAGAGATGCTGCCTCAGAGGTGCTGGGTTACAAACCGCCACCACCTAGAAACGCCTGGTTCGATGAACAATGCGAACAAGCCCATGAGGCAGTGGGGCATATAAAGCCATGCTGCAACGACGGACGAGAGCTGCTCGCGAAATCTATGAGCAGAGCAGAAGAGAGGAACACACGCTTTTCAAAAAAAAGAAGAGAGAGCTCGGAGAGCGTGAGATCGAGGAGATGGAGAGATGCTTCCGCAGGAATGACGCCCGTAAGTTTTATAATAAGATAAAACGAACATGCCACGGCTACAAAGCCAGAGCGGCGGCCTGCAGGGATGAAAATGAGAACTGGTAGTAGAGTCGCAGTCGATGCTGCGGAGCCATTCGTAATGGACGACAATGTAGGAGAAATCCGTCCACCCGACCTAGACGAAATGAAAATAGCGATATCAAGGCTTAAGTCTAATAAGCCGCGGGTGCAAACGGCCTGTCTGGTGAGCTTCTTAAGGCGGCTGGAGATGAACTGGTAAGGTGCATGCACCATCTCATTTGCAAGGTATGGTCGGAGGAAAGCATGCCCGAAGAATGGAATCTCAGCGTGTGAACGCCTGAAACCGTTTGTGGATAACCTGATCGGCTCTTATCAGTGTGGTTTCAGGCCAGGTAAGTCCACAATAGACCAAATATTTACGCTACGGAAGATCTTGGAGAAGACCCAGGAATATCAAATCGACACTCACCACCTTTTCGTCGATTTCAAGGCTGCATATGACAGCGTGTATAGAGATGAGCTATACAAAGCCATGTCTAGCTTTAACATCCCTGCCAAACTTGTCCGACTGTGCAGGATAACAATGGAGAATTCTCGGTGCTCCATTAAGGTCGGTAATGAGCAAACCGAGACCTTTGATGTTAAAAAAGGATTTAGACAAGGTGACGCGCTGTCATGCAACTTTTTCAACATCGTGCTTGAAAAGATCGTGCAAGAGTCACTGGCCAACACAAGAGGTACGATTTATTTCAAGTCTACGCAATTGCTTGCGTACGTCGACAACATTGACGTCATTGGACGGACACAGCGAGACGTCAAGGAGGCCTTTGTAAGCATTGAGGTAGAAGCGGCTAAGATGGGTCTCAAGGTTAATGAGGGTAAAACCAAATATCTGCTTTCATCTAAAAGAGACGGTCAACACCGACGTATTGGCCAGAACGTCACCATGGGCGGATATAACTTTGAAGTAGTCAAGGAATTCGTCTACCTTGGCTCACTGATGACAGGGCGACAACAACACCAGCGCTGAGATAAAACGCAGAATCACTCTTGCCAACCGCTGTTTCTTGGGGCTCAAGAGGCAATTGAGATGTAGAGCCCTCTCTCGGAAAACCAAGGTGACACTATATAAGACCTTGATCATCCCAGTCCTCCTTTATGGCGAAGAGACTTGGACCTTAACAAAAGCGGATGAAGATGCCCTTGCTCGTTTCGAGAGGAAAATTATGCGCACTATCTACGGTCCTGTTTGTTCAAACGGTGTATGGAGGAGAAGATATAGCGAAGAACTGTACGGGTTGTACAGCGACATCGGCCTGGTACGACGTCTACGGATACAGCGTCTAAGGTGGCTAGGCCATGTAGAGCGCATGGAAAATACAGCTCCGACCCGCAGAGTCTTCGAATCCACCCCGGAAGGAAGGCGCGGCAGAGGACGGCCGCATCAACGGTGGCGCACGCAGGTGGAAGGGGACCTTAACCAACTAGGCGTGCGGCGCTGGAAACAGCTGGCCAAAGACCATGCCAGCTGGAGACGCTTGTTGGTTGAGGCCCAGGTTCACCACGGACTGTAGCGCCACCTAAGTAAGTAAGTGATGAAGAAGTTGAAGAAACTTTACTCCTCCCACATTCTTAGAAGCAATAAAAACAGTTCAATTGTAACAAACATTTGTTTGCTTTAACGAATTTGGTGATAGTGTAGAAAACAATCTTTCTGAAAAGAATCTGCTTTTAAGGCAATATTGTAAGCCACATTATTCCACCGCATTAACTCAACACGACCCTTGTGCGTTGTGTTGTTAGCCAGACCAACAATACAACGCAGTAAGCGGCTATCATCACAGTCGGACAACGCCTATAAAAGAGGACTGCATTTCAGCAGCAAGCGGAGAACGATTTCAGACCTGCTGGTGAGCGGTCGTGTGCACGTGAGCGCAGAAAGAAAAAAAAAATAATAATAATAAAAAAAATAAACAAGAATTTAGGGATTTAAAATGAAGTAAACGAAATAAAATAAATGAATTTAAATAAATATAACGAATAATATAAATGAACTAGAATAAAGAAATTTAATAAGAGAAATAAAAAATAAAAATGTTTGAGTTTTTTTTTTATTTTATTTTACAATATGTATGTTTATGTTCCGGGCAAGCTGTTTCTCGGAGACGAGAATTGTTGCTGTTGTTCAGGGCTAGTTGCGCCTTGAACAATTGATTTTTTAATTTGGTTTGGAGTTGAGCACCGAGTAATTAAAATACGCTTGATTTTGACCACGTTATAAAACACCCACTCTGGGTTCTTGCTTTATTAAGAATAATTATTGGTGCCTCCGGTCATTGCTATCGACCCTCGGCCAGCAACATAAATGTTGATGAACATATACATATGTATGTGGATAAGGCTGATGGCCCATATCCCTAGTGACTCGATACAATGCAATGTTGCTGCAACCTGTTTCTTGGAAGGGTTGCGGATCGTTGTTACTGCTCTGTTGTTGCGTTGTGTGAATCATGTCTCTCCCTTGGTGTGTATCATGTCATCTCTCTTTGCTCGGTTGACATTTGTGTTGACATCGTGTTTATTTTGCTTGGAGTATATTGTGTATTCGTGAAATGTGTGGCATTTTGTTAATTCGTGGCAATTTGTGTCGTTTGAAGTTGGTTGGAGCTGCTTGCATCGCGGCGGGCATGTGCAGTTTATCGTTTGATGAGATATTCTGCAGCCATGCTGCCAAGATTCATGCATTTTCACGACTTGTAGTGATTGTTGTTGTGCAGCAACAGTTTAAAATGCCTGCATAAGAAACAAACAACAATTAACATTTCATTTAATCGAAAAATAAAGCGCATTCTTCATATTTAAAAACGGTGTTCGTTGTTTCTACAGTCTGTAATAACGACCGTGCAACTGCTATCCATGTTTTCCCTGCCGCTTTGCCTTCATTTTTTTTTTGTGTTTTTTGTTGTGCAGCAACATGCTCCGGGCCCCGGCGGTGGATGGACGGAGGAGTAGAGGGACGGGTTCTTGAACGTCCGGCGGAGTAGTGTGGGGTTGTTTTGTTGCTCTTTGCGCGGGTAGTTGCTGTCTTTGTCAGGTGTTCGGGATTGCTAGTGTAGTGTTTTTGTGGATTGGCCTTCCATCGCTTGCTCGATGGGATTAATATTTTAATAAGTTAGATTTGTACGGTCGTATGCCGCACAGACAAATTTATGTGAAAGGAATTTTAAAACAACACCACTTGCCACGTTATAATGTCCGCACTCGGCGTCGGTTTATTTAGTATTGAATTATTGGTACCAAGGGGAGAAACTTGGTCAGCTGGTGTGCAGCCCTGTTATACATGTTTGTGTGTGTACAAATGTTACAAATATTATCTGAGTGGATTGGGTAGAAGGCCCAATCCCTAGTGGCTCGACACAAACTCAATGTTGCTGCAACTTGTCCCTGTTGGCAACGTTGCAGATTGTTGGGTTTCTTGCTTGTTGCGGCCATGCTGGTTTGTGATGTGTAATGTGATGTTCGTGCAAGGTGTAATGTGTACTCCAAGTAGAGTGGACTCCATGGATGTTTATGGGCATGTCCGTCCCGTCTGGTCTGATGGGGGTTGAATCGCCATGCCACTGCCATCCATGTTTTCCCTGCTGCTTATCTTCAGTGGGTGTTTTGTGTTTTTGTTGTGCAGCAACATGCTCCGGGCCCCGGCGGTGGATGGACGGAGGTGTAGATGGATGAGTTCTTGACCGTCCGACGGAGTAGTGTGGTGTTGTTTGTTGCCCCTTGCGCTGGTAGTTGCTGTCCTCATCAGGTGTTCGGGATTGCGGGTGTAGTGTAGTTGTGGATTGGACTTCAATCGCTTACTCCGTTAGATTATTGTTTTGGTAAGTTAAATTTGAAGTTCAATGAGATAAAAAAAAAAAAATAAAAAAAAAATGGCATTGTGTTAGTAGATGCTTGAAGATGACACGGAACACGGAGACGGAGACACTGGACATAACATCGATTTCAGGTGAGCTGCTTCCCTCTATCAGAACACTTGTTTTGATCTGAACTTTCAGAAATGACCATCATGGCGAGCGGTTTCGAGGGGGTTCGAGTAAGATAAGCGAGACGAAAAAGAGAGAAACGCTTCGAACGGAATTGCCGGCTGATTTTTAATTTTTTTTTATTTGCGAACACCAAAAAAGGAATGGGTTATGATTTTATATTTGCGACGAGTTTGGCATGGGAGAGATTTTGATGATCGGCCGCTTAAGTATCGTATTGGCTGTTCTTATGGTCACCACGCGCATCAGACCATCTGTACCCGGATGGATCTGTTGTACTCGACCGAGGATCCAAGATGCTGGTGGTAACTTGTCTTCCTTCACGATGACTAGATCTCCAATGTTGATGTTTTGTTGTTCTGTCTTTCTTTAGGTCGTTGCTACAGCTGATGTATGTATGTTGAACTCCACTGTTGTATGTATCTCCATTTAGTTAAGGTGTTTATGTTTTTATGTTATTTGTTTCGGTCTGGTGGTGCCCGTATCGGTTCTCTGATTAAGAAGTGCCCCCGTGTTAATGCGCTCAGATTGTTTGGATCCGGATTATTGGGCAGAGTGGTCTAGAATTTAAGCACGCCTCGATCTGTGTGAGAAGTGTCACGTACTCCTCAAATGTTAGTTTGGAGTTTCCAATGGTTCCTCGGAGATGGTGTTTTATTGACTTGACTCCTGCTTCCCATAATCCCCCGAAGTGAGAAGACGCAGAAGGGGTTAAAGTGCCATGTTGCGTTCAGAGCGGACAGATTTTCTGACACTTCTTTGGACCATTCTAGTAAAATGAATTTGCTGTCCCTCCTAAGTTCGTTGTTCGCGCCCTTGATGTTGGTTCCGCAATCACTGAAAAGGTTTGCGCATGCACCTCGCCTAGCAGCAAATCTTCGGTATGCTGAAATGAATGCGGCTGCATTTATGTAGATCGCTGACTAATTCGATGTGTCTTGCCTTTGTGCATAGGCAGACGAAGACTGCGATGTAACCCTTTGTAGTTTTCTGACATCTTCCCTTACATAGTTTGATTTCGATGGGTTCCGCATAATCTACTCCTGTATTGTTGAATGGTCTGGCCATCGTTACCCGTGCTGCTGGTAAGTTTCCCATGAGTTGTTCTTGTGATTTTGCGTTATATCTGTGACAACGTACGCATTTATGTATTGTTGATTTTACAAGTCTTTTAATGTTGGTTATCCAAAATGTGTTTCTTATCTCTGCCAATGTTAACGATTGCCCATCGTGCAGGGTATCGAGATGAGTTTCCTGGGCAATCAACCTGGAAAAGTGATGTGCATCAGTGACAATTATCGGATGTCGTTGGTTGTAATTTAATGGTGCATTCGTTAACCGTCCTCCAACTCGTAGTATGGTGTGGGCATCAAAGAATGGATTGCGATTGCGTATTTTACTATTCCTTGGAATGGGCTGATTGTTCTCACGTGCTTCGGCTTCCGCTGGAAACATTTCGTTATGGACTATTTATATGAGCTGATTTTTTGCCTCTTGAAGTTCCTGTACTGTGAGGGGATGATCGTCGAGAGATTGTTTTGGTTTGCCTCGGAGGTTTTGGAAATATCGTCGCCATATTGCTGTAATGCGAACTAGTCTCCGCAGTGATGAAAATCGTTGAATCAATTCCATAGGTCGCTGTTCACATCCGGCTCAAAGGACCCATATGTGCGGGGTACTTGCCGCACAGACAAATTTGTATAGGGTTAATTTATTGTTGAGTTTCAAAAAACAATACACTTCGTTCACCACGTTGTAATGCGTCCTATTGTGTGGACGTTTTATTGAGTATTAAACTTATTGCCCAAGTCAACCTTGGTTAGCTGCTTGGCAGCTATTTGTGATACATAATTATATACATAGTAAATAATGTATGAGTGGATTGGGTAGATGGCCCACATCCCTAGTGGCTCGATACAAACTCAATGTTGCTGCAACTTTGCTGCTGGCAACGTTGCAGATTGTTGAGTGTTGCGACCATGCTGGTTTGTGGCTGGGATGCTTGACGGCAATGTTGAGTTGACGATGGCTGAGCATCTATCTATCAAGACGATAGATTTTGATCGGATCAGAACTCTGGCCTCGCCAGTATATAAGTTGGTAAAAGACGTCGTCATCTTTTATGCGAATCTGGCGGTACATCTTTTCGATGTCGGCTGTGAGGGTATATTTATATATTGATGATATCGTTTTGCCTTTTAGGTCCTATGTGGAGTCGTTCATTCAAGGATGTATCATTTAGGGTTTTAGACGCTGCGTCAAAAACAATTCTAAGTTTGGTAGTTGAGCTGGTATCCTTAATGACAGCATGACGCGGAAGGAAATAATGGTATGGAGTTTGAAGGACTTGGTTCCCGGCATCAATTTCAGTCGTCTGAGCTAACTCAAGGTACTCCAGTATACATTTTGTGTAGTCTGCCTGTAGTGTGAGGTTAGTCTCTAGCCGCCGTTCTAGTTGGTGAAACTGACGCAAGGCCCCTAACTTCGAGGATCCAAGCGCAGCTTTAACACCCTCCTTAAATGGAAGCGAAACTTCATATCGTTGTTGCGTTGTCCTCTTGTAGTGCGCTTCACACCTTATGTTCTCGTCGCTTCCATTGTGTTGAAATGGCACTTCGTCGATTTTCCAAAATCAACGTAGTTGAGTGTCAACGTCAATGGCGTGATGGAAGACCCTTATGTTGGGGTCGATACCTTACCCATCAAAACCCAACCCAGTGTGGTGTTCTGTGCCACTGGCGACATTTCATTTCCCTTTTAGATTTAAGGTAAGATGATGTCAGCGTACACATCACAACCTAGCAGTAGAAGGTTGAAAAAACAGTGGATCTGCTAAAACCAATCCATCGATGTGTCTTCACTTGTTGTATGGCAGTTTGTTCGCCGGGAGCAGGCCAGACAGAGATTTATACACAAAGGCCCGAGTGGTCATCTCGAAGTTGAAATTGATGGATCCAAGCGAGATATCAGCATACGGATGGCATGCTCCACTGTTGACCTGCCCTAACCTAACATTTCATTTTGTGTTCTGCGAGTACTTATGTTTAGGACTTGGACTGCTAATTCTGTGGTTAAAGTCGCCTCAGAACCAGGATCTATCAATGCTCTAAAGTTGAAATACTTTCCCTTTGCAGACAATACTCTTACCAAAGCCGTGGCTAGCAATACCTGTTGTGTTGTGTTTGTCTGTGCGAAGTGAGTTCGGACAGGTGCACTAGTCAAACTTGAGGACGACGGATGCATGGTATTTGTCGATATTATAGGTGCGTGTTGTGATGTGTTCGTATGGAACGTTTGGCTATTTGGGGTTGCATGAGATAAGCTGGAAGGTGAAACATGAACATCAACGTTGCTATGGAATAATGAATGATGATTTTGTCGACAGAAGTAACACCGAGACTGACTTGGACAGTTTTGTGTAGTTTGACTCTAACCTAAACAGTTGTGTCAGACTCTTAACTCTACTGACAGCAATTTCGCAAGGAATGTTGACCGTTGTTGCACACATTGCATAAAAACTGTTCCCAGTGCTTCTGAGGTCGTACGTGAAATGTAGTTTTCGACTCCAAAGCACGTGGTTGTGAAGTCTAATAATTCCGTTTTATATTCGAGGTACGATTCACGGATTTGTTGTTCGAGGATTTTGTTGGAACTTGAAAATCAACCAGCGCTCTGGCAGCACCGCTTCAACTGCGAAGTTATTTTATAGCAACCATTGTGTATGGCAGTTCTGTCCTCCACCCTTTTTTGAATTAACGACCTAAGCTGTCACTCTCCTTTTACCTTTCCTTTTGTATCGAATGAATTAATAAAGTCTGTACAATCTAGAAATTTGTTTTGGCTCAATAGGTTATGGGCCCAGCTCCAATAAGTTTAGAATATCATTTGGAGGGTGTTAAATAACATGTCGATTAACATGAAGACCATCAGACCGCTGGTAAGCGATAATAACGATACGTGGGTAATGCACATCGAAGCGGTCATGACGAAAGCTGGGACATGGAAACACGTAAGCGGTGGAGCACCGGAACCTGTGGTTAAAGACGAGAGCGAAGAGTCCAAGAAAGAAATCGAAACATGGCCGGAGAACGACGCAAGGGCAAAGTCAGACTTGATTATCGCAATCGACCCGAGTCTGTTGTGACTGGTAAAAGGACTTGATACAGCTGTAGTGATTGCACTACATTGCACTGCATCCTCCACCATACGCTTAATTGCACTACATTGCACTCTATGCATTTCACTCCATTCCACACACCATGCGAACACTGTAATATCGAGACTCGTGTCGTCGTATTGTCGCCACTAAACCACCACCAACCAATGCACATAAATTGCATAATATACGATCAACCCCAATTTGTCAGCACTAGGTCAATGTCGGCACTCGCGCCTATTCCCTCTTCATATGTCACTTCGTAAATAATGCTCGAACCCGAGCAATACGTAAACAAGTGACGAAGAAGGGAAAACTCCAAAACACCGTGAAATGCCGATAATGCATTTCACACGATCGAACTGGAGTAAAGGCGAACCGATTAACAAAACATGACTAACATTCACGACCACTCCACACCGTGGAATGCTGAGATAGCATTTCACGCAATTGGAAAACCAATTAGTGAAGTGTGAATGACATGCATGACCAATTAATAGTGCGCAAATGCTGAGTGATCAGAAATGCATATGCAGGCAAGTGCTAAGAGCGCTATGCTAATGGTATGGGGTACGGATAGGTTGCGACATAGCGATGACACTAAGTATTTTTGACCTAAATCAAAAGTGCCCTTTTGGCACTTGGTGTGTTGGAGGGGATTGCGATTCAACCAGAATCCTCCTATAAAAGGGATGGTAATTTTGGTTGAAATTCAGAGAGCAGCGGCAAATAGTGAAGGACGAACCCCTACATCAAAGCAGAAGCAATCAAAATGAAGTAAGAAAACAATAAAAACTAAAAATTAACCATTTGTCTTTTTTCCCTTCTCTCTCCGTTCGGCACTCTTCCCTCGACGTGACGAGGAAGCACGGTGCCCGATCGTAACACAGCCAAGAGTGTCTGGGATCGATTGAAGTCCGAGTTCGCTTCCACAGGAGCAGCTAAAAAGGCGACATTGCTTAGGCGTGTGGCGACATACAGAATGCAGGGAGGCGAAATAAAACTGAAGCATTGAAGAGATTCAACATGAACGAAGCCAAGCCCATAAGCACACCGAGCGACTCGAAGGCAAAGCTATCAGGTGGACAATGTCGTATTGAGGGGTGTCAGGTTGAAAAACCCTATCGACAACTCATCGGGTCTCTCATGTATCTGGCGATCGCAACCAAGCCGGATATAGCGTTCACTGTCAATCGTTTGGCACAATTTAATTAGACTTATCAAGATGCACATTGGGCAGCTGCAAAGCTTGTTCTACGCTACTTACGAGCCACAGAAAACTACGGGCTCACTTATACCAGAAATACACTCGACGTTCAAGGATTCTCAGACGCTGATCATGCAAACGACGAAATCGATAGAGTGTCATACACTGGGTACGTCTTTAGACTTAGTGGAGCAGCGATTGCCTGGCGGTCTCAGAAACAAAAACCGGCCAAGTGCGAGTCGGACTCGCGCAAGTTATGTATGCGACACATTCCTCCCCTAGTATATTAGACATCCGGTTAGCGGATACTTTTGGTTATCTCAAACGTAATGAGATATAATTAATTGCTTGCTCCCACACAAAGATGCATTCTCTTATCTGCATCTTCCCACGAAGATGCAGACGAAAACCATGGGTCAATATAATCCTTCACGGAACGAACGATAATCTGTATATCCAAACATTCAAACATTTTGCTGACCAAGCATTAAGAAAACACTGGGAGTAATTCGGCTTGGAAGATCTCTGGGAGTTGGTGTTCTGCCGTAGCGGTGAACCGATCGATTGTGTGAAGACGATTAGTCAGTGAAGTGAATAAAGAACATTTCAAAAAGAAATAAAAATAGTTTTTTTTTCACACTTTCCGGGACGACCTACAAAAGTGGCGCAGTCGGTAGGATAATCTTAAAAAGGATTATCTAGTGATACGAACTTAATAATAAATAACATAAATAACACTGAAAACTGGAATAAAAATCGAAAAGATTATAAAGTATAAGTGTCGCGAAAATAATAAGTGTCAAAGTGAACGCTAAATAAAATTCCGCCAGAGTGAAAAAAAGAAAAATAATAGTAGTGTTGATGATCACGGAAAGAAAAGCAAGATTCGACGCCAGCAGAAACCTAGAAGAAGTCATCATGGAAGAGGCAAACATCGAACTCGAACAGCAATTGAGGTTGAGGGAACAGCAGTTAGTACAGAATCTCTTTAAAATCGAGAGGCAGAGCGAATGGACCGTGAGGGGATTCTTCGTGAAGTTTCGCATATGTCGACATTCACCGGAAAAGGGGAAGTGACAATTAATAGTTTTTTTTAAAAAATGTGGAATGTTATCTAGGAGATTTCACGTGAGGAGACCTGAGAAAATTCATCACTCGTACAATATACAACGAAAAATTACAAGGAGAAGCAAAAAATATCATCATTAACATACCAGTGTTACAGTAAGTGTCATACTTTCTACCAGTAGTTATAAGGTCGTTAAGTTGAGTCATGAAGTTGTCAAGATTATTACAATAAAGTCAGTCATCAATTGTCATTCAAGTTATTCAGTTCATACTACATGGTGTCAGATGTGAAGACAGTATGTCTTTTGAAGATGAAAAAATGCAAATTATAAATAATAATTATAAGCAAGTGGCTGTAGACAGTGGAAATTTGCGTCCATTGGATTTGAAATCGGTCAATTTAGCAAACAGTTGGAAGGTATGGAAAAAACAGTTTAGATTTTTTTCTGGCTGCCAGTGATCTGTTGGGTGCGACCGACATGAGAAAAAATTCGCTTTTACTTCATCACATAGGACCGGAGTGCTTCGAAATAGTTGACTCTTTTGATATTTGTGAAGAAACTATAAAACATGAGGAACTAATACAGAAGTTGGATGAATATTTTATTCCGAAATGTAATGTTATAATGGAGCGCTTTAATTTTTTTTCCCGACGTCAAAGTGAGACAGAGTCAATGGATGAATTTCTAACAGCACTCAAGAATTTAAGCAAATCCTGTGACTTTAACACTCTAAAAGACGAACTAATGCGAGATCTATTTATATGTGGATTAAATCAAAATTATAATTTTATTCAGGAAAAATTACTAAATTGTTATATAATGACAATGAATTGCGTTTCCACCCGTTTGCAGGAATTGCATAGAAAGTTCCATTTCCCACACTTGGTGTTTGTACCCAAACACCGCGTGTGTTATGGAACTTTCCCCAGCCCTTTCTCCAACTCTCCACCTACTCTCCACCTTGATCTTCTTAAGAAGATCTTGATTGGAGAGTCATCACTCTAAGTTCGGCAGTCGTTGTGGTAGGTCAAATAAAGAAAAAGCCTAAAGTTAACATTGTGTTTTATTTAAACGATCGTAAGCAAACTATTATAAAAGTAAATGAATCTACAAAAAAGCTGGATGAAATTATTCAAATAGCAAAATCTATGGAAATAGCAATAGAGCAATCAAAGGAATTCAGCGATCATGGAGGTGACAGAGATGGCAAAAGGCATGTGGAGTTCATCGGTGGTATTCAGGAAAGACAAAGAAAACAACATATAAACTATGGTCAACAACCTAGAGCATCGGGGGGAGAAAGACAAGAAAATATTCAGCATGCGTGCAGTAGATGTGGTCAACGGCATTTTAACAAGTGCCCTGCTTGGGGAGTAATATGTCATCAGTGTAAAAAAAAAAAAAATCATTATGCAAAAATGTGCAGGACAATTATGAACAAAAGAGTCAGCAATATTGAAGCAGAAACCACTTATCAGTCATCATCAGAAGATCTTTTCATCGAAAACGTAAGCGCAACAAGGCATACAAAGGCGTGGAATGTAACAGTATTAATCAACAATCATGCGGTAGAAGCGCAGGTGGATACAGGTGCAGAAGGAAATCATTAAAGTTAGATAAAGCCAAAATTAAAAGCACTAACACAAATTTATTAACTTTCTCTGGTGAAAAGCTCAGTGTCATAGGAAAATGTATACTAAATTGTGAATTTGAAAACAAAAATTTGTGGCTAGATTTTTACATTATAAATCTGAATTGTAAGACAGTTATTGGTTTAGATTCCTCAGTAAAATTGAATTTGGTTTGTGTTAAAAATATTAATTCTGTATAAAATTCTACAGAAATAAAGGGTGCAGTTCCGAATAGTACTCACCTCCGATCTTCTTCAAATTTCTTGTACGTATAGTCTAATATGTCACAAGTAAAAATCCAAAACGGTTTTTGGCGCAAATTGCTACAAAGGACTAAAAGGATGTGCTAAATTTGAATATCGTGCAGAAAATAAACTCAAATATCTTTAAAAGTATAACAGGTACATCTATAAATGATACTGCATATTAAAGTAACAGTTAAGTACTATTAACTGATATAGAAAGCATTGTAATCCATTTACAAATGTTAAAGATATAAGCAATTTTTGAAAAATGTGCCCATATTTTTAAGGAAAATTATTAAAAAAAAAAAAAAGTAGTATGAAGGTATCCTTTTCTTACAGAATTATAAAACTACATTCGAAGACCTTTTTAACGATACCAAACATGTTATATTTGTCGCAAAATAATACCTTATACGAACAGTTTATTTCTTTAGAAGTGACATTCATCAAGCTTGGGCGAGCCCCCAAGTAAAATGTAATGGGAGCACAAAAGACAACTTTCTTTTTTGGTTGCACTTTATTGACTCATCTGTTTTTTTTATTTTTTGTCGCGTCGTCCAAACTGGCGTGCTTAACCTAACGGAATTTTCAAGTATAATCTTACCTAAAACAACTCCATATATGGTCATAAAAACATATGCATAAGACAACGCAATGTCGGTATTCCATGATCCGAACCTGGTTGTGGTATGTCCAATGTCCCAAGACATTGACATATCATGAGGGTTCGGTTCTGGTGTATGGCTCTGGGAGTAACATTTGTATAAACAAATGTTTTACCGGTGCTATCAATAACGGACTTATGTTAAGATAACTGATGATGGAAGAGCTTTCTATCTCTTGTTGAGTAGAACCTCTCCAGAAAGGTAGACCTCAATTGTCCGCGATCCGCTTTTATTTAAATTGTTCATACTTAGTATTTTGCAATGGATTCAACGTACAATTTATTTCAATTAGCAAATATTTTAAAAGCTCGTTCGAATACCTTGCAGTGGTTAAGAGATCTTGAGCTAATACCAGCGATAAAGTATTGTCATAAGCATAAAAAATATATGGTATTAAATAAACTAAAATTAACCTGTGGATTATTTGAGTGTCGTAAGACAGGCAAATATTATCATTGTGAAACAGTTGTAAAAAACACGTGGTTTGAGAGATGTCGTACTTCACCTGAAGTTTGCATGCTCATTACATATTGTTTTTACGTTAATATGTCATTTGAACAAACAATCCGAGAAAGTTCAATTATTGATGAAAAAGAATTTTCCCGTGAGACGCTTTCGGATCGGTTTTCGTTTTGTCGAGAAGTCTGTATGTTGGCATTAGACGAACAATTCGAAAAAGAGGGTCAAATAGGAGGTGTGGGTGAAATTGTGGAAATTGACGAGTGCAAAATTGGTCGTCGTAAGTACCACAGGGGTCGTGTTGTTGAGGGTTCCTGGATCTTAGGCATTATTCTTCGTGGGGATCCTTCTCAATACCGTCTAGAAATTTGTCCCGAAAATAAAAGGGACAAAAAAACTTTAATCGGTTTAATCCAAAAACATATAAAGCCAGGAACTACTATCCATACAGACTGTTGGAAGGGATACATGGATTTAGAATCTTCAGGATTTCACAATTTTACCGTGAATCATTCAAAAGAATTTGTAGATTCCGAAACAGGGGCTCATACCCAAAATATTGAGTCGTCGTGGCGGTGGATGTGTCGTCAATTGTCCCGTGGCGGTGTCCACGTCGACAGTATGGAGAAACATTTGTGTGAATTTCTGTGGCGTCGTCGGGTAAAAAAGTCAAACCAAGATCCTTTTAACCAGTTGCTGAAAGACATTAAGCGCTATTACCCCGGTCAATGATTTGTCCAGTGAAATTGAAGTAAATTAAATATTATATTTATATATATTATAAATTATTATAGTATGTATGTAAGTACGTACATTTAAGTGGGTAAACTGTGTATAAATAATAAAATGTGAAATAAATGTTAATTTGAATTCTGACATAAAAATGTTGTTTTTAGTTGTTATTCACGGCTAAATCTGCAGCATGCCCCCCATACCTATATCACTGCGATTTACTTATAAAAACGGTTACGAACATATGCATTCATGGCAGGCAGAGGAGCATTTTTCACTCATTTTAGCCTATATCTTCTAAGCTATATTTTGATGAATGTCACTTCTAAAGAAATAAACTGTTCATATAAGGTATTATTTTGCGACAAATATAACATGTTTGGTATCGTTAAAAAGGTCTTCGAATGTAGTTTTATAATTCTGTAAGAAAAGGATACCTTCATACTACTTTTTTTTTTTAATAATTTTCCTTAAAAATATGAGCACATTTTTCAACATTCAACATTTGTAAATGGATTACAATGCTTTTTATATCAGTCAATAGTACTTAACTGTTACTTTAATATGCGGTATCATTTATAGATGTACCTGTTATACTTTTAAAGATATTTGAGTTTATTTTCGGCAGGATATTCAAATTTAGCACATCCTTTAAGTCCTTTCTAGCAATTTGCGCCAAAAATCGCTTTGGATTTTTACTTGAGACATATTAGACTATACGTACAAGAAATTTGGAAAAAATCGGAGATGAGTACTATTCGGAACTTAATCCAAATTGATTAATGCAAAGATGTTTCATTATCTTAATCATCATGACACGCAATTTGTGTCCGGTCTGATCTCTTGAAGACGACGGACGTGTTATAGGGAGGTGAATAACCGAGGAATAGAAGAAAAAAAATAGAATAATCAAAAACAAATAAAAGTAAAGTCAAACAAATAAATTTAAATTGTTCAAGGTTTGCCTTCTAGATGAGAGGCAAACCAAAAGCACCGGAGCCGGGAAGAAAAATTAAATATAAAAACTCTTCCTCAATCCAGAGCAGCCCGCGTGGACTACGTGCGGCGAAAGCGCTCCTCGAGATGAATCGGGGAAAAACCAAGGGTGAATCATCGTTGGAAACAACACCAACATCAATGGACACGGAACAATGGACGGTAGTTCCGAAAAAGGACGCGGCGTCACCCAGACCGCAGGTAGAGAAAACCATCCAGCCGAACGAAAACAAATTCGCCATTCTTGAAGATTTTCAACTCAAGGATGGGAGGAAAAGACGCACCTACACCATGCCGGAACAAGCGACGGATGCGACAGCACCAACGACGACACTCAACACGGAAACCAAAGCACCAGCAACCAGCAGCAACGAGAAAGAAAACTCGAGGGGTAAGTTTTGTCCCCCAATAATAATGTACAATGCCAATATGAGCGAGCTATCGGCAAACCTAAGAAAGGCCGGGATCAGGTACAAAATTATAAGCCGCGACAAAAAAAGTAAAGTCTTTGTAAACAGCGCAAAGGTGCACGAAGAGCTCATGCAAAAAATAAGGGAGTCCGACTCGATCGAAGGTTACTCATATACTCTCGAGGAAAACAAGACCGAAAACTTAGTCCTCAGAGGACTTACAGCGGATTTCATGACGGATGACATCCACAAGGAAATAGAGAGCCTATTTCCAGACTCGATCAGCAGCGTTTCGAAGTTCGAAACAATCAGATCTAAAAGAGAGGGAATAGAATACAATCTATACGAATGTAGCCGGGCAAACTGGCTGGAGACCTAAAAAAAATTAGATCCCTTTTCGGCAACCAAACATGGTGGGAAAAACCGAAAGGGAACAACGGGACCCTTCAATGCAGGCGATGCCAAGGGTTCGGACACCTAGCCAAGAACTACGGTAGGACGTACCACTGCGTCAAATGCAAAGAGTCCAATGGTCCGGGCGAGTGCTCTCTTCGCAAGGAGAGTACCTCAACAGCTCACTGCTTTAACTGCGGTGGAGCACACCCAACAAATTATAGGGGTTGTCCCGCTTATAAAAAATACCTCCTTTCAAGGAGAAAAATATTTAAAGAGGCAAACTCGCCGAACTCGCTCCGCTGCCTAAAAATTTCCCGAGCACAAGCATGGTGTCGCCAAAAATCACTTATGCTAGCCTCTTGAAACAGGCTGAGGGTAATTCCCCCACCCCCCAACCCCAACCAGTCACCAAATCAAATTACCTAGGTCAACTCCTTGGTATGTCAAAGGACCTCTTCGGAATGGGAGTGTCCGACCTGCTTGTCAAAATTGAATCTTTTGTCAAGAACATTAACAATGCTGGTTCACTTCAGCAGAAAAATATTGCGTACTTGGACCTCCTTAGCCAGGTGGTCCTCAATACACCTCTATGCATATAAGTATCTTGACTTTCAACATTTCGTCCTTAGTAGAATCCAGCAGGAGAATTGAGCTGTCAAAAATTATCCTCGCTAACAACAGCTCGGTAGCTCTCATCCAGGAGACTCACCTAAACCATCGCCACAAAGTCTATATCGATTCCTTCATCCTGATAAGAAACGACACAGGTCAGGGAGTAGCGATAGCCATAAGAAACAATCTAGACTACAGGACGATAGAACTGCCCAACTCTATCTTCCCCAGTACGTTCATCGAAATTCGAACTACTGAGAACAGTGCTATCAAGACCCTGCTCTTGGGCTCAATATATTTCCCTTCCAATGCGCCTCAACAGGCAATTACCGAAGAACTAAACAAAATAAGCAGCCTAGCCGAATCCTTTGACGGTGTGATACTGGGCGGTGACCTCAACGACAGACATACAAGCTGGGGAGACACCCGCATCAACCAAAACGGTAGAGCACTATCCAACTGGCTATCCATACACAGTCCACATTTGATGCACCTACCAGCCCCCAATCCAACATTTCCCTCCAGCTCAGCCTATTTAGACCAATATTTGGTATCACCAAACCTGATAAACTCCTTTCACCAAAACCGTGAAAGGACGCTTCCGTCCTTTTCAGACCATTTCCCCTGGAACTCAAGATCTCTCTTACAGACACAATCCTAACCTTGGTTGAGCCCCGATCAACCAAATCTTTTAAAGACACTAACTGGGACGACTTCAGATTGGATCTAGATCTCACACTGAACGTGAGACAACCCCCGATAGACCAGTCCCTGTCCAATTCCGAAATTGATGAGTATATAGATCACTTCAACAGCTCAGTCTGCCACACTATAGACTCACACTCCAAAAGAATCGAGGGAATGGGGAAGAAGTGTGGTAACCTTCCCGAAGACATCAAGGCCCTCTACAAAGCAAAACACATCTGGCAACGGAAATTAAAACAGATCTTTCACCCCCACTTTAACAGGGTGAATATAACCCCAGGACCTCAAGCGTTCCAAGAAGTGAGGAAATACATGGGGAAAGGAAAAAGATTTGTTTGCGAAAAGGTCTTAGTGAATGGAAAGAACATCACAGACGAAAACCAAAAAGTAGAAGCTTTTAAAGATTACTACGCGGAACTGTACAGGGAACGGACACCGTCCGTAGACCAAGACATGGTTGAAGAAATCGACTCAACCATATCAAGACTCCATCGGTCCAAGCCAATCCGTATCGTTAACTTCGATACAGACAGTCCAGCGAGTAACCCAAATCCAGACTCCTTATTTATCTCATCTTCCCAAGTAAATGAAATCATTAGAAGCCTTAATGGAAAGAAATCGTCAGGTCCAGATAACATCCCGAATTTCGTCCTGAAAAAGATCTCACCACATGGTATCCGCTTCTTAGCAATTATCTTCAATAACTGCATAAACAATGGCTACTTTCCCGTCATTTGGAAACTAGCCAAAATCCTTCCGATGCTGAAAAAGCCAGGAAATTGCAACATTAATAACTTCAGACCCATTTCCCACCTATCAAACGTAGGGAAATTCCTGGAGAGGCTTATTCTTAACAAACTCGACCTCCACACGGAAGAAAACATTGAGTTCATCCCTGAATATCAAATTGGATTTCGTAAGGGACTCTCGACAGAACACGCACTGCTAAAGGTTCACACGGACTTAACAACAAACCTGAGGGAAAAAAGATGCACAACAGCATGTGCACTAGACATCGAAAAAGCCTTCGATAGTGTATGGAGAAAAGGCCTACTGTACAAGATAAGCCAGTTAGACTACCCACCTCATCTAATCAATTTGGTCCACAGCTTCCTTTCGAACCGGTCATTTTTCATACAAGTGCAACGCACAAGATCAAGCAGCCAAATGACAGCCAGTGGAGTACCCCAAGGCTCAATTATGGGTCCCAGGCTATACAACCTTTTTCTCCATGACTTTCCACATACTCACTTCGTAGGGAACAGAATCCTGTCCAAGGCAATCTTATACGCCGACGACACCCTAGCATACACAGAAGCGGACTCCCCCTTACTCGCGCTCGAGCACCTGAAGGGGCACCTCTCAATCATAAATGAATACTACAAGAAATGGGGAATACAAGTGAACCATGGAAAATCACAAGCAATATGCTTTAGAAACGCTAGCGGTAAGGGCAGAATTGGTGTCGCTCTGGAAAGCCGAAACCTCCGCCTGACGATGGAAAATACCAACGAACAATTTAAGAACGAAATAAAGTACTTGGGAGTCCACTTTAGCAACCTCCTTAAGTTCAACAAGCACGCAAGACAAGGAAAGGCAAAAGCCATGAAAATATCCAAAATGCTAATGCCACTCATAAAAAATCCCTTACTCAGCAAAAAATGTTAACTTCTGTTCTACAAAACAATCATCAGACCCACCCTTACCTACGCGTTTCCGGTCTTGTTTTCCATATCCCCAGGGGTAGCTAAAGAACTTGAGATCTTTGAAAGAAAAGTCCTCCGAACTTATGTAAAAAAAAACTACGAGAGCACTAGCAAAAGATTTGCAAATCAATACATTTACAACGAGGCGAAAATAGTCCCCCTAATCAGACATTCCCTGAGCCTCATGAAGAAAAACGTTCAAAAAATAAGTTCCTCCGAAAACGAACTGCTCCAGGACATGTACAGAGAACACCACAACTCACTATGGTCCGATACCCCCTACCCATCCCCTATTAGTGTAATGAGAGAACTCTCAGACAACAACTCAGGAGAAAACATCCCCTTCTATGACTCCACCCTCTCAGGGCAAAACAGAGGCTAACCCCTACGTTGCAGCGGGCGCAGTTTTGAACTTGATCCTAACCAAACTCTGGGCAAACTCGTTAGTGTTGGGCGGCAAAACTTAGACCAACCTTTTCCTTTACCTTTTCACATATGTATATTCTCCTATTTATTAATTTTATTTATCATTTAAACATTAAACCATACAGCAATTGAACCTGATCAATTTTCGTGCATTATAGAATAATCAACACACTTATGTAAGTTAACGTGACACCAACGAAATTTTAAATAAGCTTCCCACGGGTCAACAGAGTTCCCACCATAAAAAGCATGCACCGAGATATCCGATGACATCCGACGACAGTTCCCACTAGAGCACAGGTGATGACGCTGCGTCTAGCAAATTGGAATCGAACACCTTCGGTATGAATGCGATTACTTTACCTTAGAATAAGTTAGGTGTAGTGTAGAAGTAAGAATTGTTTGTGGGTTAGTCCTAAGAAGTACGTCGTACAATAAAGTTGTTTTTTTTAAAACAAATCGAATTTAAATAAATTAAATTGTATACATCTAGGTTTACGATTTAAGTTTACGTATAGGCGTTTTCCAAAACGCATCATTGTTCTAATACTGCAATGGCAACCATTCCAAAAGGCAAACAAAAAAGTGAATTCTTATGCATACTATTCCAAAACGCATTGTGAACAGATCTACTGCGCAAACAAAAGCAAACAGAGCATCGGCAAATGTCATGATGCTAATTCATTTGACATTGTGAATTTAATTTGAATTACCGTCAAAATGGAACAATCTTCTTCGTCGTATGTAATTTTTAGTTTTTATATCAAAAATGTTTATTAAACAATTATTTTTTCAGAAAAATATGGAACCGGAGGCGCATGCAACTTCTCGTCAATAAAAGAATTGAACATGAGCACCATTTTTGTGGGAAAAAGAGAAAAAAAGTAACACTCTGGAGGCAAGTTCACGCCGAAATTTTGGAAATCGATCCAGAGTTTCCATTTTCGTTAGAAGAGATCATGAGAAAATTTTTAAACATGATGGTGACATACAAGAGAATAAAAAAAAAGAAACGGGTCTTCTGGAGAAGCTGCAACATCCTGGGAATTTTATGAAATACTTGACGCACAGTATGGCTCAAAACATTAAATTTCTGTGCCAGTAAGCAATCTTGACTCCTCAATTGAGATCTTTGAGTGTGCTAATTCCGGAAATGGAGATTGTTCCGAAGATGATATCCTAGAGCCACCTAAGAAGAAAACTAAAAAAAGCGATGTACTAGACTTCTTAAAAGAAGAATCGGATGTTGTGATGTTTATTTGTATTTATTGATTTGTTTACGTAAAAAAATAAATTTAGGCTGAAAAAAGCCCAGTTAATCGTCTCGTTTTGCTTTTGCCTCATTACTGGCATCAATGTTTTCCTCAGGAGGTGTGGCTATGGTATCTGTAATTGGCTTAGGTAAATTAAAGTTTTCAGGGTCTTGTAGTTCATGGTTTATAACAAAATTGTGCAACATAACGCAGCACATAACAATTTTCTTTGCCATTCTAATACTTCGAACTGGAATAAAATCTAAAATTTGAAATTTATTTTTTAGGATACCAAATGCCTGCTCTATAAAAACGCGAGTAGAGCTATGATAATAATTAAAACGCTTCTGCTCTGGAGTCATATTCCCATAATCTCTGTACGGCACAATGAGGTTAACCTCCAGTGGGTAAGCTGAGTCCCCAAGCAGATGGTACTCCTTTGGAATTAAAATTTTTCCATTTGTCAAAGCTTTTCGAAGCGGGCAATCACGCCAAACAGATGCGTCATGGCAAGAGCCAGGGTAGCCAACAAAAGCATTTAAAAATTTAAAATTACTGTCGCATACTCCCTAGGAATAAGTAGATTAAACCATTAGAAATTAAACTATCATTTGCAATACCTGCATAATTATGGAATACGCGCCTTTTCTATTAAAATAACTTGTCGAATCTTCTTTTGGCGCTGGAATTTTAAAATGTGTGCCACCAATGCATCCCACTACGAAAAGGAATGGATGATTTCGCTTTTCTTCAAACTCTTTCATTATTTTGTTTTGAGACTCTCGCCCCTCTGGCCATCTAATTTTTTTTTTTTTTAATTTTAAAATTGCCGCGACAGTTCTTTTAAAAATTCTGAAGGCTGATCCCATACCAATTCCGAAACGATCAGATATGTCTCGGAAACTACATTTGTTGACCAATTTCCACAACGTTATGTATAAACAGTATTCTAGGGACCATTGCGGTCTTCCTGTTTTTTTTCTTTTTGGTAAACTCAGAAAGGGGGAGGGAGGGAGCGAGCAAACAGAGCAAAGAAGTTGATCGCGTTTAACATGACAAACGCCAGCTTCGATCTCTGTCCCTGTTCAATCCAAGTTGACACACAGCCTCCGCGTGGCCCCCCTGGATAGCTACCCTGGCACCCGCCAGGTAGTGAACCAATGTGTGCAGCGACCCAACCCTTGTTCCTGGGGAAAGAGGAACCTGGCCCTCCAGGTTGGGGGTTGTGCTTAGGGGTAACATCCCTATCACGTAAAAACCCACTTGTTCCGAAACGACAACAAGCCTCGGATACGGACGGATACAAAGCTGACGACCCCTGCAAACGACTAACGGACTTGAGAGTCTGCAACTGGAATGTGAGGTCCCTTAACAGACCGGGTGCAGGCGATCAATTGGAGCAAACCCTCAACTGCTATAAAGCAGATATAACCGCACTCCAAGAAGTGCGATGGGATGGACCAGGCAAAAAACGGATGAAAAACTGCGACATCTACTACGGGAACTGCTACAAGGAGAACAAACAGCGCCTATTCGGGTGCGGATTCGTTATTAGAGGAAGACTCCGACAAAAAGTCTTAAGCTTCCGAGATGTAAGCGAACGCCTCATAACAATCCGCATCAAAGCTAAATTTGGAAACATTAGCTTAATTTGCGCTCACGCCCCAACGGAAGAAAAGGACGATCGACTCAAAGAAGAATTCTACGATCTCCTAGACAGAACATATGCCCAATGTCCCAGCTACGACACAAAAATAGTCCTAGGAGATTTTAATGCAAAACTGGGCAAGGAGGACATGTTTGAGTCGATCATAGGAAAGCATAGCCTCCATAACACCACATCCGACAACGGATTAAGGCTAATCGATTTCCTAGCGGGGCGTAACCTCCTTGTAGCAAGCACGCGATTCCCCCATCTCAACATCCACAAAGGTACCTGGCGGTCTTGTGATCAATCGACCACCAACCAGATTGATCATATTGCGATCGACGCCAGACACTCCTCCTGTATTCTCGACGTACGAACCTTCCGAGGGGCCAACATCGACTCGGACCACTACCTTGTTGTAGCCAAGGTACGAATGAGGATATCAAGAATGCTTAGGAGTCGAGTAGGACAACGTAAGTTTGACGTTGGAAAGCTACAATCGCAAGAGACTGCCAGAATCTTTGCCGATCGTGTCTCCTCAAAGCTCTCTCAAAATCCGCCCAGAGCAGCACAAACAATAGAGCAGGAATGGGCTCATTGCCAGAGCGCCGTCAGAGATGCTGCCTCAGAGGTGCTGGGTTTCAAACAGCCACCACCTAGAAACCCCTGGTTCGATGAACAATGCGAACAAGCCCATGCAGCAAAACAAGAGGCATATAAGGTCGTGCTGCAACGACGGACGAGAGCTGCTCGCGAAATCTATGAGCAGAAGAGAAGAGAGGAACACACGCTTTTCAGAAGAAAGAAGAGAGAGCACGGAAAGCGTGAGATCGAGGAGATGGAGAGATGCTTCCGCAGGAATGACGCCCGTAAATTTTACAACAAGGTAAAACGAACATGCCATGGCTACAAAGCCAGAGTGGCGGCCTGCAGGGATGAAAATGGAGAACTGGTAGTAGAGTCGCAGTCGATGCTGAGGATTTGGAAAGACCACTTCTGCAGACTGTATAACGGCGATGATAGACAAGATACCGCTGTCAGGCAGAACGAGCCATTCGCAATGGACCACGAAGTAACAGAATTCGGTCCACCCGACCTAGACGAAGTCAAAATAGCGATATCAAGACTTAAGTCTAATAAAGCCGCTGGCGCAGACGGCCTGTCTGCTGAGCTTTTTAAGGCGGCTGGAGATGAGCTGGTAAGGTGCATGCACCATCTCATCTGCAAGGTATGGTCGGAGGAAAGCATGCCCGACGAATGGAATCTCAGCATCGTTTGCCCGGTCCATAAGAAAGGAGACCCCTATAACTGCGCCAACTATAGGGGAATAAGTCTCCTTAACATCGCATATAAGATCTTCTCTGCCGTATTGTGTGAACGCCTGAAACCGTTTGTGGATAACCTGATCGGCTCTTATCAGTGTGGTTTCAGGCCAGGTAAATCCACAATAGACCAAATATTTACGCTACGGCAGATCTTGGAGAAGACCCAGGAATACCAAATCGACACTCACCACCTCTTCGTCGATTTCAAGGCCGCGTATGACAGCGTATATAGAGACGAGCTGTACAAAGCCATGTCTAGTTTTAACATCCCTGTCAAACTCGTCCGACTGTGCAGGATGACAATGGAGAACTCTCGTTGCTCCATTAAGGTCGGTAATGAGCATACCGAGACCTTTGATGTTAAAAAAGGATTTAGGCAGGGCGACGCGCTGTCGTGCAACTTTTTCAACATCGTGCTTGAAAAGATTGTGCAAGAGTCACTGGCCAACACAAGAGGTACGATCTATTTCAAGTCTACGCAATTGCTTGCGTACGCCGACGATATTGACGTAATTGGACGAAAACAGCAAGACGTCAATGAGGCTTTTGTGAGCATTGAGGTAGAAGCGGCTAAGATGGGTCTCAAGGTTAATGAGGGTAAAACCAAATATCTGCTCTCATCTAAAAGAGACGGACAACACCGACGTATTGGCCAGAACGTCACCATGGGCGGATATAACTTTGAAGTGGTCAAGGAATTCGTCAACCTTGGCTCACTGATTACCAGCGACAACACCAGCGCTGAGATAAAACGCAGAATCACTCTTGTCAACCGCTGTTTCTTTGGGCTCAAGAGGCAATTGAGAAGTAGAGCCCTCTCTCGGAAAACCAAGGTGACACTATATAAGACCTTGATCATCCCAGTCCTCCTTTACGGCGCAGAGGCTTGGACCTTAACAAAAGCGGATGAAGATGCCCTTGGTCGTTTCGAGAGGAAAATTCTGCGCACTATCTACGGTCCCGTTTGTTCAAACGGTGTATGGAGGAGAAGATATAACGAAGAACTGTACGGGTTGTACAGCGACATCGGCCTGGTACGACGTCTACGGATACAGCGTCTAAGGTGGCTAGGCCATGTAGAGCGCATGGAAGATACAGCTCCGACCCGAAAAGTCTTCGAATCCACTCCGGAAGGAAGGCGCGGCAGAGGACGGCCGCCTCAGCGGTGGTGCACGCAGGTGGAAAGGGACCTCAACCAACTGGGCGTGCGGCACTGGAAACAGCTGGCCAAAGACCGTGCCGGCTGGAGACGCTTGTTGGTTGAGGCCCAGGTTCACCACGGACTGTAGCGCCACCTAAGTAAGTAAGTAAACTCAGAAAGGGCCTTTTTTAGTAACTTAAAATAGAAACGAAAGTGTTTATATGTACATAAATACAAAGTTCGAGTTAAAGGAAAATGAGGACTTACCGAAAATGTGCATCTATTCATACGAAAATGACTAAAAAAAAATATCATTTGGGTACAACTTAATTGTTTTTAAATAATTATTGCACTTGGGTACTTTTCGAAAAGCAAATTGACTTGAAAGCATGTAATAGTTTCGTCGAAATCGTTTAATTTTTATCTTCAACAGATGTTTTATTAAGTTTATTTCATTATAATTTAAATTGGTACTACCCAACATATTATTTAAAATAATTGTGAAAATTAACTTTTTCGACATCTCGAACTTATTGCCTTATTGCCGCTTCTTTGACTTTAAATTGTATGTCCAAAAGCAATAGCATCATAATAACATTTTAAAACGTCAAATATACAAAAGCATCAAGGAAGGTGTTTTGTATGTCGGAGTCTACACGAGGGCTATCTTTTTGCGCCTTTTTCTTTTGAACCTACGTTCCAATTTGAGGACGCGTCCACACGGAGCTTTTCTGCGTGTGCCTGTTTCTTGACATTTCGCTTCACATTTCAATTTCGTTGCCTGTGGTGATGTTTGAAAAGTAAGAATGGTATCCAAACGTACACTTCCAAGTCAGAAACAGGAGTGAAGCGACATCGCAAAACAAAGAAAAAGAGATAAGGAAATGGCAAAAAACCCACGAAGTACATAGTCCCTTATTCCACGGTGCTTTTTTAGTACAGCTTGAAAAGTGTGATTTCCTTTTGGACTGACATTCCGAGCAGCAAGAGTTATTCCGTGGACCTTTTTTTCATTTCGCAGCAGTGTGCGTCTTTTTGACATTTCGTTTCACATATCATTATCGTTAGCCTGTGGTGAAATTTGAAAAGTAAGAATGGTATCCATACGTACACTTTCAAATCTGAAACAGGAGTGAAGCGACATCGCAAAACAAAGAAAAGGAGATAAGGAAATGTCAAAGAGCCGCACGAAGTAGCTACCCGCGCGTGACTGTGCCAATGTATTTCTGTTTCACTGACCATCTCTTTCGCACTTATTTCAAGCTGTACTAAAAAAGCGCCGTGGAATAAGGGACATAGCTACCCGCGCGTGAGTGTGCCATTTCTGTTTCACTTACCCTCTCTTTTACACTTATTTTAGCCCTCACCAGATAGCCCTCGTGTAGACTCCGACTATGCAAAAGCATCACTTACTTTGCATCATTACGTTTGCATCACTACGTTTGCAGTGTGATGCGCAAATATTTGACGTTTTGGAAAAAGCCCTATATTATACAAAAAAAAAAAAAAAAAACAGAAATTCCAATAATGATAATCAAATCAAACATCCCAACCGAAATTCAGCTCAAAGGAAGAAGTCGTCTTCACGGCGATCAGAGATAGCCACAAACCACCAAAGTCACCGAGCAACAGCATGGCCTTTTCTCCTTCTCCCTATGAAGCATGATTATTTATGTATATACTCTTGTAAATAGTAGTGTGTAAGAAAAAAAAAAAAAAAAAAACATAAACAGTACGTTTAAAGAAAGAGATAAAGCTTCAGGAGCAAGAGCTGTCTCATCTCCAAATAATAGGAAGAAACAGACACGCCATGTTGGCATTGTCACTTCTTGCTTAAAATAAGCATGTAACAGAACAAGGATAGCCATACATTACAGCTTCCTACCTATGTACACGTATGAATAAAGCGGCCTACACACACGCTACGGATCGAATGGATCTGTTTGAACTCATTTCGCCACACACTTGTGGATCGGTATACGTTCTTCATTTCACGCTGTTCGCAGTAAGGATGGATCGCGGAGAAAAAATAATTTTGTTGTGTGGAAAAAGAAAAGAAGGGAGAATGAAAAAGAAACGTTCACTGTGGATGCATGAGTGGTTTCTGATCCTAATAACTTATTCATATATAGATACATGCATTCACAAATATGTGAATGAGGGTCTCATAATTCTATTGCCTATTGCCTATGAGTGTTTATTGCTTGTTTCATTTTCTGATCCGATGTTCACAGTTTTATAACATACATTTGTGCACATACGAATCATAGATACAATCATAAACATATAAACAGACTGCATAGATGCACTCTAACAACTTCGGGTGGACGTTTCCTAGGCATCGTCAACCGCGCCACAAACACGCAACCGATCGCAAGAATATCAAACTCATTTGGAAATTTGCGATCTGTAGCAAACTACCCCACACACACGACGATCTGTTTGAATCGCAACCGATCCATTCGATCCGTAGCGTGTGTGTAGGCCGCTTAAGGTAGTTTATAACCACATTGTATGTCAAAAGAAATAGCTATATGAAGTCTCAATAAAGAATACAATACAATACAATGACACGCAATTTCTGTAGGTACAGCTTTGATAGTTGTAAGCTCTATACTTCTTGAGAAAATCGCATCAGGGTGCCAAGGTGGCGGGAGGCCCAGTTTATTTGCTGTCCAGTATATTTGTTGTTAATGAATAGGCTTAAGAATACACAATCGAGATATCACACATCTGCAAAACTTTAGATTTAAATTACATTTTTCTTATTTTATTTGAAGGATGGAAGGATCAAGTAACTTCGCTTCATATGTAGACTTTTATGACATGGTGCATCAGGTCGCGTTCTGATGCTCGTTTATGGCGTTGATCTAAATCGGTAGTTGTACTTAGGAGTATAATTGCAGTTTGCAATTAGCGGAGTCTAAGTAGACAACTGGTGATAACACACACGCGTCAGACCAGAAATACAATTTGAATTTAAACTTAGAAATATCCCGTAAGCTAACACGATTTTCGTTGGTTTTCTGAAACATGTTTGCTTTTGATTTTTTTGTTTTACTATTTCCTAAGCTTTTCAGCTGCTCCAAGGTATTATGGACAACGACAAGCATTCAACAAGTAATCGTATAAGTTCACTTACCATACAGGAAAATGATACAATTACATTTGGTTATCGTGTTGAATGTTTGTTGATTGGTGAACTGATGAACTGCTGGGCATGAGTAGATGAAGCAACAGCTTCGATATATGGTACATATTTGTAAGTCGCAGTCGTTCATTTAGCGGCATCTTGTCACATGTGCGCTTCGTGAATGAGCTTGCAAGCTGCAACCCTTAAGGACGAGATGGATGATAGTTTTAAACAGTTTAATATGAGTGTGAACTCCATACCTTATTGTGGGAATTTTATCAACTTTATTGGTTTGAACATAGATCGATGTTGGCAATCTACGAGAATTGTGTCTGCCGGGTATAGTTCCGGAAATAACAAGTATCAGTCAAGACGGACATCATATTCCTAATGATGTAATATTAGGTCGAATGCATTGTGCTAAAGGACATAGTGGCATGCCCAGGATGCATCAATAGTTCTTATTACTCAAATAGCCAAGAGCTATAGGGACCTCTTTACGTCATTTCATAATGAATTGCGATTAAAGCCCAATCTGCAAACAGTTGTAGTAGTACAGAAAACAGTTAAATTGCAAAGGAAATCAAACTCACCTTCGAAGGACACCCAGTGAACTTAAACAGGAGTTTTGCGCATGGTACCTGTTGCTAGAGCGATTCTCCAATGAAAATCATACGGTTGCATCTGAAATCACGCGGACTATCGATATAACAACACATTCCATTGCAATTGCTTCCTAATTCCTTCCAATTACGATAAGAATCCAAATTGATTCGAATCTAAACAAGAAACCGCACCGTTGAAAGAATGATTATTTATTATTTGATGATTATCCCTGGTTGACAGCCGGTTGGATCTCTAATAAGCAGCCGGCTGTCATGGAGGCGTTGCCAGGTGAGTTTAAAGTAAAACTTAGTATGCATTTGACGTTTATCCACCATGTGCGTTCACTAGGTAAATAAACCCTGATGGTTTAATTAATAATGCTATATGTGCAATTATACCACAAATAAGTATTAGCTGTATAATGTATGTATGTATGTTGGCGTTACAGTCCAATGAGGACCTGAGCCGAGCTTCTCTCAATCACCCATGTTGTGTGTGATTTCATTTTCCCATAGGTGAAAGGGACCTACAATTTATTGCCGGTTCCGAACGGCGAATTTCGAGAAGCTTTTTCATGACAATTTTACTACAGGGGGCTTTGTCAGAACCCCGCTGAGGAGAAACACCGTGAAAAACACGTTCGATGACATGGCTGTGTCGGGATTCGATCCCGTGTCATCGGCATCAGAGGCCAACACACTACCCACTGCGCCACGGTGCTCTCTCTTAGCTGTATAATACTGTCTCCAAAACGTGAAGGGGCATATGAATTTAAACTGCGCGAGCAAATGAATTTGCCGAAATCGTTACATTTTTAGTATGGTAGGACTTTGCCATGTTTCGCATCAAAGCAATCATTAGTGTTTGAAATATTCGATAGCGATATCGAAACGATATCGAAACTTAAGTCTTATAAAGCTGCTGGAGCAGACGGACTCCCCGCGGAACTATTTAAAGCAGCTGGCGATGAGCTGGTCAGGAACATGCACCAACTCATCTGCCAGATATGGTCGGAAGAACGCATGGCCGATGAATGGAATCTCAGTATCGTTTACCCGGTCCATAAGAACGAAAGGAGACCCCTATGACTGCGTGTACAAGATCCTCCCTGCCGTACTGTGTAAGCGCCTGAAACCGTTCGTGGACAATCTAATAAGTTCCTACCAGTGTGGTTTCAGGGCAGGAAAATACACAAAAGACAAAATATTTACACTACAGCAGATCTTGGAGAAGACCCATGAATTCCAGGTCGACACGCACCATCTTTTTGTCGACTTTAAAGCCGCTTATGACAGTGTTTATAGAGACGAGCTATACAGAGCCATGTGATGTTTTAACATTCCTGCCAAACTCGTCAGACTGTGCAGGATGACTTTGGAGAACACTCGCTGCTCCGTTAAGGTTGGAGGTGAACTAACCGACTCCTTTGATGTTAAAAAAGGTTTTGGACAGGGTGATTCACTGTCATGTAATTTCTTTAACATTATTCTTGAAAAGATCGTGCGGGACTCTGTGACCAATACAAGAGGTACGATCTACTTTAAGTCCACACAATTGCTTGCCTATGCAGATGACATTGATGTTATTGGACGGACAAAGCGAGACGTCAATGAGGCTAAAGTGGGTCTAAGGGTAAATGGGGACAAGACCAAATATATGCTGTCATCAAAGAAAGACGCGCAACACCAACGTCTTGGTCAGAACGTCACCTTCGACAGCTATATTTTTGAAGCAGTCAAGGACTTCGTCTACCTGGGCTCGATAGTGACAAGCAGCAACGACACCAATGCTGAGATAAAACGCAGAATAACTCTTGCCAACCGCTGCTTCTTCGGGCTCAAGAGGCAATTGAGTAGTAGAGCCCTCCCTCGAAAAACTAAGGTATACCTCTACAAAACTTTAATCATCCCGGCCCTCCTCTACGGCGCTGAGGAGTGGACGTTATCAAAAGCGGATAAAGAGACTCTTGGGCGTTTCTAGAGGAAAATTCTGCGTGCAATCTTTGGTCCCGTTTGTGTAAACGGAGAGTGGAGGAGGAGATTCAACCACGAACTGTACGGGCTGTACAGCGACATCGGCCTAGTTAGACGTCTTCGAATCCAACGTCTAAAACGGCTAGGCCATGTAGAGCGAATGGACATCCGCGCTCCGGCCCGAAAAGTCTTCGAATCCAACTCCGAGGGACGACGCAGTAGAGGACGACCGCATTTAAGGTGGCGCGCCCAGGTGGAAAGGGACCTCAACTAACTAGGTGTGCGGCACTGGAAGCGGCTGGCCAAAGAGCGGGCCGGCTGGAGAGGCTTGTTGGTTGAGGCCCTGATTCACCCCGAACTGTAGCGCCATCAAAGTAAGTAAGTAAGTTTGAAATACTATTCATTTTGTGAGCTTTCAAGAGTGAATTTTTTGATTTTTATAACGTCTGAATTGGTTAAGCAAAGAACTTAACATTTTGTTTCCGGAATGGATTTTCTACTGCTAATTCCTTGAGGATGGATGGACAACCTTTGGTGATGAGGATTTGTAAAAAATATTTACGGTATAAAATGGGCTCGAAGAAGGTATTCCGGACGACCATCCACCTCAACCGACAGCGCTCACGTTCAGAAAATCAAAGATTTGATGCTTGAAAACTGTCCATTAACAATTAGAGATCTTGCCATTTTTTTTCGTTGTGGGTTGTACAGCAATACCCATTGACTTGGTTCGAATCCAGAAGTCGTATCTCGCCTTCATGTTCTCACTGACCAAGTTCAGTCGCTCTCGGATGAACTGATGGACAGAGTTCAGCTGTTCCTTCTTTTCGGTTACGAAGTCCTCCCTGCCGCTAGTTGTCGGTAGTACAACGCCTTAACATCGTTCGGTTGAACCTTTCGACCATGCCATCAGATTGTGGTGTAATGGTGTTGTCGATGTTTTTCTGATACCTAGCATGTCGCAAAGTTCTTTGAACATCGATGACTCGAAGTTCTTTCCTTGGTCTGAGTGCAGTTCCAGCGGTTTTCCATAACGCGCAACCCAGTTATTTACGAATGCATCCGAAATGCTTTGAGCTTTGGGCTTTGGGTCGATCACCTCCAGCGCGTATTTGATTCCAGCGTTGCTCGTTGGGAATGGGCCTGCGACGTCCATGGCGATACATTCGAACCCCTGCGCCAATATTGTACTACTGCATATTTTCTCTAGTTTTCCTAAGTGGTCTCTTTGCCTTCGCACACTGTTCACACCTGCGAATGAAGTTTGTGACCGATTCATTGCATCCTATCCAGTAGAAACGTCTCTTAATCTTTTCTACAGACTTGTTAACAATAAGATGAACCCCTCTTGGTCCCTTGTGGCCTTCTCGCATGCCGTCGTCGATTTGTCTCTTTGGAATTACTAGCAGATCATTTACAATGTTTCCGTCCGCACTTTCCCAACTGCGGTAAAGGCAACCGTTCTTCAGCTTCAAACTCTGCCATCGAGCCCAGTAAGCTTTCACGATTGGGCTTTCACTGGATATTTGCTGCCAACTTGGTCGAAAACCTCGTTCTTGGTAGTCGATGATGACTGCCAGATCGGCATCTTCTCGCTGCTTTTTTCCGACCTTCTCGACAGTCCAGGAATCTTCTGGTAACAGATGGAAATGACCGATGTCGGTGACCTGTTCCTTGGTTTCCGCTCGTGAACAATGTTTGCATTCAACGTCGCAAGGTCACCTCGACAAGGCATCCCTGTTTCCATGACTGCTTCCCTTCTGCTGTTCCAGTGCTTTCGCTTGGTCTTCTTTTGGGGAATTAGACCTCGAACGCTTTCTTCGCAGACGGCAGTTTCTCGTAATGTTCCCCTGCTGGTCGCAGATGTAGCATCTACCCGGAAACGAGCCACTTCCACTCGCCGTTGTTGTTCTGGAACTATGCAGGTCTTCAAATATACGCCGCAATTTAATGGAGGATCGGTATATCCAGAGCGGTGTTTGGTGTTTCACATGCGAGAGCGCTTGCAACTGTCTCCTTGAAAGATGTCTTTGGCAGGAGAATCAAGCTTCGTTGTGTTTCAGGGTCTCTTTGCCGTTGGATGAAAGAATCCGTTTTCAGTTTTTCCACCATTTATAAAAATGAGAAAGAGTATCGGAGACAAAACGGAGCCCTGGGGAACGCCGGTATTTAAAGAGTGGATGTCAAACTTGATTCAGTGCAAAAGAAAGTGAATTGAATGATTCGACAGGCAGTATCTAATCCATTGAAGATGATGGCTTGTCGATTACAAAAGCTCACATTCTAAACAAAAGAGCTTCGTGCGAAACCCTGTCAAATGCTTTCGAAATGTACAGTGCAAAAACTTTGCGACAAAAAAACGTTTTATCATCTTCGGTGTGGCTTCAGCTTAAGTCTAAGACATCACTAGCGTGAACATGTCACGTCGTAAAGTTTGACCTTTTTATGGTAATCATCGTAGAACGTTTGCCAAGGTTTACCTGCGTTACCTTGGTCAAAAAAATGAATTTTGAACATTTTCTTGAGATTATTTTCTATGACTTCAGACGTAGATTAAACCAATCGAAGTGTGCCGGCCAACTCACTTCGACCTTTGGTATTGTGGTACCTCAAACTATCGTGTTTCGCTGATTTTCCCAGTTCAACCGTCGCGTCGTGGCAATTCATTACAGGACGAATTTCGCAAAGGTTATCCAAAATCGGTTGCAGTGCCAGAAGACATCAATGTTCTGTGAGACGTGATATTGCATGTCGTGCCATGAGACATGCCCTGATTTTAGGGCATACTATGGCGATGGTTTAGGGTACTACCATGCCGGTAGGTGCAAAATGTTGGAAATAAATAAAAACAGTTTTGCTTCAACCCTAAACTAAACAATAATAGACTGTATGGGTCGAAGAGGCCCTTTCACCCCTTCTCTGATTGATAGTTCTCGACGACCTACTCCGCAAGCTATCCATTCGCGGCTACGGGGTCATCGGATATGCTGATGACCTAGTAGTTGTTATTACGGGCAGGTGCGAAATAGCTGACTGTGAGCACATGCAGCTTGCGCTTCAGTTTATCTTTGACTGGTGTGGTAGAGTGGGTTTATCGATTAATTTAAATAAGACAGTCTTAGTCCCGTTTACACAGAGGGGGAAGTTTTCAGAAGAAGTTAAGTATCTACGTATTGACCTTGATCGCAGACGTAGCTGGAACTCCAACATTAAAAACAAACATACAAAGGCGACTAAGGTCATATGGGCCTGTCGACGCACTTACTTTAAGATCTGGGGATTGGAAACCTAAGGGAATCCACTGACTATATACCGCGATAGTAAGACCTATAATCACCTATGCGTCCACGGTATAGTGGACAAAAGTTGAACCAAAAATGGTAATCGTTAAGCTTTGACGCCTCCAGAGACTAGCGTGTCTCGGCATTACAGGCGCTATGCCAACCTGCCGCACGGCAGCTCAAGAAGCACTAATTGGACTTACTCCACCGTACCTTTTTATTAAAAGGGTTGCGTTGCGTAGTGCAATCAGAATTCTTCGTTCGGGAACAAGCTTATCATGTAGACCTATGGGTCATATGTCCAAGGTCTCGGACACATTACCATATACCCTCACTTTTGACAAGAGATTTGAGATATTGATCCCAAACCAGATAGCTTGAGGAACCAGCGATCCATTGATCAACGTCAAAGGCCTTAGGTGGTACAATGATGGATCCAAGATGGTTTCTGGCATTGGCGGCGGCATCTTTGGACCAAATTGGAAGATCTCGAAGGTCCTAGGAATGAGTCTTAGCATCTTCCAAGCAGAATTATATGCCGCCCTAACATGCGTTAATCTGAACTTAGAGTAACAATCAGTATATCTCTGATAGCCAAGCAGCGCTTAAAGCGCTGAGTCGTATGGCACGAACTCAAAAACCGTTAAGGAATGCCATGATGCCCTACAAGACTTTGCCAAGGAAAACAATGTCAAACTCTGGTGGATGCCAGGTCACAAAGGTATTAAGGGCAATACAATTGCCGACGTTGAACTTTTAACTTTTCGCTCTCCTCTAGCGTTGATAACTAATGAGGGATTTTTTTTTCCTATTTAGTTATTCAATGTTCTATTTTTGATACTACAGCGTGACTTGCTATTTATGTCAAAGTCAATCATGCTTACGCAGTATTTCATCATAGAAGAACTTGCACTCAAAGAGCCCTGTCCCGAACGACAAAGTTGACTCGATATAAGACCCTTATCATCCCGGTCCTGTTGTACGGCGCAGAAGCATGGACACTATCAAAAGCGAATGAGGAGGCCCTTGGTCGGTTCGAGAGAAAGATTTTGCGCGTGACTTTCGAGCCTATAAACGCAGACGGGGGATGGAGGAAAAGATTCAACCACGAACTTTACGGGCTGTACAGTGACATGAGTCTAGTCAGGCGCCTACGGATTCAACGCTTAAGATGGCTGGGCCATGTAGAGCGAATGGACACCACAGCTCCAGCCCGGAGAGTCTTTGAACCCAACCCCGAGGGACGAAGAAGCAGAGGGCGGCCGCACTTAAAATGGCGCACACAGGAATAAGAGGACCTCAGCCGACTGGGTGTACGACAATGGAAAAGGCTAGCAAAAGATGGTACTAGTTGGAGGGGCATGTTGGCTGAGGCCCAGGTTCACCACGAACTGTAGCGCCCGTTAAGAAGAAGAAGAGGTATGTTGTCACCAGGCTCACATCACCGCGCAAGGAATTCATTGTTGGTAGATATAACTTTAAAGTCAAAGATTTCCCCTAATGTGAACATCATGTGGTTCACCATTGACAACGGTGTACCACTTGAAACTTGATGAAAGGAAAACTCGCGAACTTTGTAGGCTATACAGCGACATGGGCTGGGTGAGACTTCTACGGGTTCACAGTTGGAAAGTGACATTGGCTGTCAGCTGAATATAGATCGTATTGGTTGAAGGGACTTGGTTCGGTAAAGCATATACTTGCCTGCCTTTTACTATTTAACTAACTTGTACAACAACATAATGTAGGGGGGAGGGAGCGAGCAAACAGAGCAAAGAAGTTGATCGCGTTTAGCATGACAAACGCCAGCTTCGACCTCTGTCACTGCTCAATCCAAGTTGACACACAGCCTCCGCGTGGCTCCTCCTGGATAGCTACCCTGGCACCCGCCAGGTAGTGAACCAATGTGTGCAGCGTACCAACCCCTTGTTCCTGGGGAAAGAGGAACCTGGCCCACCAGGTTGGGGGTTGTGTTTAGGGTAACATCCCTATCACGTAAAAACCTACTTGTTCCGAAATGACAACAAGCCTCGGATACGGACGGATACAAAGCTGACGACCCCTGCAAACGACTAACGGACTTGAGAGTCTGCACCTGGAATGTGGTCCCTTAATAGACCGGGTGCAGGCGATCAATTGGAGCAAACCCTCAACTGCTATAAAGCAGTTATAACCGCACTCCAAGAACTGGGTTTGGGATGGACCAGGCAAAAAACGGATGAAAAACTGCGACATCTACTGTTACCTGGAGAACAAACACCGCATATTCGGGTGCGGATTCGTTATTCGAGGAAGACTCCGACAAAAAGTCTTAAGCTTCCGAGATAAAAGCGAACGCCTCATAACAATCCGCATTAAAGCTAAATTTGGAAACATTAGGTTAATATGCGCTCACGCCCCAACGGAAGAAAAGGACGATCGACTCAAAGAAGAATTCTTCGATCTCTTAGACAGAACCTATGCCCAATGTCCCAGCTACGACACAAAAATAGTTCTAGGAGATTTTACTGCAAAACTGGGTAAAGAGGACATATTTGAGTCGATCAAAGGAAAGAGCTTAGCCTCTATAACACCACATCCGACAACAGACTGAGGCTAATCAATTTCCTAACGGGGCGTAACCTCCTTGTAGCAAGCACGCGATTCCCCCATCTCAACATCCACAAAGGTACCTGATCAATCGACCACCAATCAGATTGATCACATTGCGATCGACGTTAGACACTCCGCCAGTATTCTCGATCTAGGGGCCGAGGGGCCAACATCGACTCGGACCACTACCTTGTTGCAGCCAAGGTACGCGTGAGGATATCAAGAATGCTTAGGAGTTGAGTAGAACTACGTAAGTTTTACGTCGGAAAGCTACAATCGCAAGAGACTGCCAGAATCTTTGCCAAACGTGTCTCCTCCAAGCTCTCTCAAAATCTGCTCACAGCAGCACAAACAATAAAACAGCAGAGGTACGATTTATTTCAAGTCAACGCATTTGCTTGCGTACGCCGACGACATTGACGTGATTGGACGGACACAACGAGACGTCAAGGAGGCCTTTGTAAGCATTGAGGTAGAAGCGGCTCTGGGTCTCAAGGTTAATAAGGGTAAAACCAAATATCTGCTTTCATCTAAGAGACGGTCAACACCGACGTATTGGCCAGAACGTCACCATGGGCGGATATAACTTTGAAGTGGTCAAGGAATCCGTCTACCTTGGCTCACTGATGACCGGCGACAACACCAGCGCTGAGATAAAACGCAGAATCACTCTTGCCAACTGCTGTTTCTTTGGGCTCAAGAGGCAATTGAGAAGTAGAGCCCTCTTTCGGAAAACCAAGGTGACACTATTCAGGGTGCACCGCGAGCAGTGTGCCAAAAAGCTAGAGCGTGTAGGTCTGGTCAAGACAAGAAAAAAATCGTTTGGGGGGGGGGGGAGTATATTCCCCCCATTTAGCCGGGAGGGGCAATTTTCTAAAAAGTTGGCTTAAATTGAAAAAAAAAATATTCAAAATCAACGGTTACATCCACAATGCCGTGATATACTTTTTCGTAAAACTAGAAACCTCTTCTTTCATCACGTTTTTAAACCAAACTGTTTTATGGAGTGGTTTTTGAGAAATTAATTTTCAAATTCAAAATTTTGAAAAAAAAACTGAAAAAAAAATTTCGAACTAATTTTTTTCAAAATTTTATGTAATTAAGTACTCATCTTTTTTCAATAATTCAATTCTCTTATTAGTTTATAGTTAAAAACAGAAAACCGGATGCAAAAATGTCTTGTAGTTTTTGGGAAATAAAAAAAAAAACCCAAACCACTTTTTTCAAAGAAAAACCTTTTTTTTTGGTTTTAACGCGGACTTGTAGGCAAATTAGTGTATGAAACATTGAACTGGTTTAAAATGGTACGGGTGTAACTTCTCGGTATGAAGCACTCTCCATACTCTAGATTTGGGCACTCCAAGCATAATAGCTATCCTCCTTGTACTAAGGGAGGGATTACGTCGGACCAAATCCAAAATTCTTTCATCTTTGGTTACTGATCCATCTGTAATTGATCTTTCGCTTCTTCGATGCTCTAGCACTCCGTGCTCTTCCAGACGTAGGTGGATTCTTGAAAACATACTACGACTCCGACACCTCCGATTGGGATATCTTTCAGTGTAGAGCCTTTCGGCTTCATTACATAAAATTTTGAAAAAAATTAGTTCGAAATTTTTTTTTTCAAAATTTTGAGTTTGAAAATTAATTTCTCAAAAACCATTCATTAAAACAGCTTGGTTTAAAAACACGATGAAAGAAGAGGTTTCTAGCTTTACAAAAAAGTATATCACGGCATTGTGGATGTAACCGTTGATTTTGAATATTTTTTTTTTCAATTTAAGCCAACTTTTTAGAAAATTGCCCCTCCCGGCTAAATGGGGGGGAATATACTCCCCCCCCCCCAACGATTTTTTTCTTGTCTTGACCAGACCTACACGCTCTAGCTTTTTGGCACACTGCTCGCGGCGCACCCTGTATAAGACCTTGATCATCTCAGTCCTCCTTTACGGCGCAGAGGCTTGGGCCTTAACAAAAGCGGATGAAGATGCCCTTAGTCGTTTCGAGAGGAAAATTCTTCGCACTATCTACGGTCCGGTTTGTTCAAACGGTGTATGGAGGAGAAGATATGGCGAAGAATTGTACGGGTTGTACAGCGACATCGGCCTGGTACGACGTCTACGGATACAGCGTCTAAGGTGGCTAGGCTATGTAGAGCGCATGGAAAATACAGCTCCGACTCGAAGAGTCTTCGAATCCACCCCGGAAGGAAGGCCGCATAAACAGTGGCGCACGTAGGTGGAAGAGGACCTTAACCAACTAGGCGTGCGGCGCTGGAAACAGCTGGCCAAAGACCGTGCCAGCTGGAGACGCTTCTTGGTTGAGGCCCAGGTTCACCACGGACTGTAGCGCCACCTATGTAAGTAAGTACAACAACGTCAAAATGAATGATACTCACCGATAGTGTAATTTTTCCAACTTCTTCTTTCAAAAATAAAACTCAAATGTATGTAATTAGATGCAAATAGTATTTCATTTATTTCTTATTTTATTTTTGTTTTTTTTTTATTTAAAAAAATAAATCAAGAACAAGATACTTTTCTGTACAAATTTTTAAACAATATGTATAACTAATTTGCTGGTAACAAAATTTGGAAGAAAAATAAAAGCACGATGAGAAGAAAGATGATAAATAAGAAAATTACGATTTTCAGTAAAATACATAATAAAAAATGTTAAAGTTAAAAACGTTAGGCATTTTAAGGTGTTTTTTATTCTTTTTCATTCGTTTTTGTTTGTATTTTTTATGTAATTTATAATTACATATTTGTAACAAAATGTAATAACATCTGTCATGTTTTCTACTTTAAGTTAAAGGATGATGGCAATTCGAAAAAATGAGTTATTTAGTATATATAATAAACATGTTTGTATAAAAGCTAGTTTTTAAAATTAATATTTGTAATAAAAAAAGAAATTTTTAAAATGAAAAAGTGAACTTATCGACATCATTACTTGTTGAATATAATATTTTAACAGACTTATAAAGCCAACAACAATGAATAAATAACTTTGGAGCAGTAAAAAACAAAAAACAGAAAACCAACGAATTTCATTCATTCTTGTTTTTTTATTTTGTTTTTTTAAATAGCAGACACGAAATATTTATAAGTGAATGACATTCTTATATTTTGAGTGAGTTTACTGGAGTTTTCTACTGTTATTTCGAGTTGTCGGGAATTTTGCTACCACGCGTCCACAATAATATTGTAGTAGATATATTAAACATACATGTAACGCTCTCTTAGTTATAGAGAGTTAGTTAGTATTGTAGTAGTTATGTAATACACATGTAACGATCTCTTAGCATTATAGTAGCTGTACAACACACACATGTAACTCTCTTAGCATTAAGCATGGAAGACAAGAAAATACAAAAAGAGTGACACAAAATAAAAGACGATCGTATAGTACAGACGTGTCTTATTTTTTTCGGAGTGTTTCTTTTCCCTGTCGGATTACAACTCAGAAGTGGGATATAAGTTAACACAGCATTTTTGCATTTCTCAAATGCACAACTCGTAATCATAGAATAAACACTGCGAACAAATGTATCACATTGCATTTCTGACGGCCACACATAAGAACCAGCAACCAAACGCCCACACATAAGATAACAACCAAATGCCTTCACACAAGATAGCAACAAAACGCCCACACATAAGATGACAACGATTCCACCCATCCACATCTGTTAAAAATTGAATATTCTTACTCATGTTTATAACATATATTTGTCTCTTTTTTTTTAACGAACCTTGTTATTTCGACGAATGTATGTGCATTTATTATTTAATTCTTTAGTCAATGGCAGTCTGGATTCCGTCGCGACTACTACATATATTCGGAATTGAATTTCTTTTGTTAATTATAAAGTCGAACCGTTGAAATAAAGAGCACTCGATATAATATACATATTATAACATATATTTCGTGTCTTTCTCATTCCCTTTTTGTAACAACATCCATGCAGGGAATATGACACCCACGACCAGCAAGCCGCATTGCAGCACATCCGTAGATTAAGTTATAAGTAGATTTGAGTTCAGTTGTGTTTTGATCGTAGAATAAGGTGGAGGTTCTCTCCTTAAAATAACAAAAAAATCATTTTTTCTCAATAATTAAGAAGAAAAGATTAACTGGCGCCCGAGAAGGGACTGTGAGTAAAGTAAAAACCAGTCCAAGTGCATGTAAACGGAACCATTTATTAAAAAATAAAAAATAAAATGTATTCATAAAGTAAGTCCAGTGTCAGTGCTAAAAGTGCCCTGAAAGAGAACTTTGTCTCACTACCCACCAGGAGGAACCCAGCCACTACATCTTACACCAAACCGGTAAACACCACCCAATTCACGACTCATCACGCAGCTCAACACTCAACTCAACACATCGAAGAAAAGAGGCCCCCCAGTAGGAAACGAACAGGAGACACTAGAGAGTGCCAGCCGCTTCGATATGAGAAGCATAATCACTATGTAAGAAATTTTCTTTATATAAAACGTATACGGTTGCCTCGTGTGTACCTAGCAATACGGCGAGCTAGAAGAATGCTACGTAAACGCCAAGCTTCATGAAATCAACATCAAGCAAGAACCACTATCTAAAATAACAGCGAAGGACGTTCATGAGCTGCAATACCTATCTACAGAAATACAGAATCAGTGGAACTTCTGGGCGAAGGCATTGGAGGAGATACCCAAAACATCACAAGGTGCTCTGATGTCCACATTCGGTATTTTAACTATAACTATTCACAATTGGCTTCACAATCTGGAAATTGTGCTGTGGATCAGGTAGAAAAGCAATTGTGGCAACACTGTTCACAGAAAAGGAAAAAAGGGTTTGCCGGTAGTCAGTGGTACATAGATCAGTGGCGAGAGTGGTCGCATATTAATAAAGCTCTTGTTATATAGTAAACTTTTAAATTATGTTTGTCTTTCGCTAAATTCGGCATCCTAAATAATTACATTATTCAACAAATGCTTCAACAGAAGAAGCAGAACAAGGCCGGAAGTAACATTAAGCGTGACCACAACACCAACACAATCCATAGAATCCATCGAGATGAATTCACCGAAGTCCAATCTAAGAATTAAATATCCTTAGATCTGTCTTAAGGAGGGACGTGTTATGCAGTCAGCAAAATTATTTTATTAATCGAACAACAGGAAATGTGCCAGACATTTAGTCAGCAAAAATGCATGTTTTCGCATTTATTCTTTTTTTTTTTTTCTTACTGTAATGATAAGCGGCTCGTGGAGTCAGTCAGAATAAATCGATGTAAGAGTTGAGAACGTAATAAACTATTGTGAACTTATTGTAAAAGTTGTTTTCGTAAATGTATCTAAATATTTATTGTGGTTTTGCTGGTTATGAACTGTTGTTTTCGTATACCTACTGTGGGTTTGCTGGGTGTGAATCGTTAACGAAGTCAATCAAAGAGATAAGTGAATTTCCTGATCTAATTGATATCCTGAGTGAGTTTCCTGATCTCCGACGGCAACGCCAGAAGTCCAGAACCCGACTTGACACTGGCCCGACGAGGGACTTTGCGACGTATTCGTATTTTTTTTTTTTTGTGTGCGCTCCAAACAAGGCATAACACTAGGTCTCGCCACCACCGGCACAAAAAATGTGTTAGTAATGCGACTCAACGATGTACCAGCCGAGCAACGGGGTGAGGCGCCAGACGACAACTGTGAGGAAGAATAAGCATCGACGTCGCAACAACAATAGATAGACCAACAGAAGTATGGCGACAACGAAGAATTCGAGTTTTCAGCAAAGGGCGACGAGCACGTGCAGGCAAATGATAAGGAATGCATAGTTGGACAAAGGGATCGAGGCAACGGGGCAACGAGGCAACATCAAACGATCGACAACGGAAGAAGATAAAGATAGTGCAACGAAAAGGACAGAATTATACAATAAGGAAATCGAATTACTGCGACGAGGAAAAGAACTGATAACGAGAGAAAACGAGTTACTAAAAGCGATGCTGAGTACGAGTGAACAAACGATCAAGAGACCGGCGAACACTGAAGAGAAGGGCCAAACGGATGTGTATACGACAAGTATCAATAAAAATGATCGGGATGGATGTCAGTTCGGGATAAGAGTTATTCTGCCAGAATACAGTGGTGATTCGAGAATAGACACGACGTGGGAAAACAAATGTTACATATGTACGTTGCTAGTCACCAAAGGGCAAGGCTCAGCACTGGTTGCACTCTAAGCCGAATTTCATGGAGGAAGACGTGGACAGTTTAATGGAGCAAATGACGGAAATGTTCAGCGCAAAAGAGAGTAAGATAGTGTTGAGGAAAAAGTTCGAGGCAAGGAAGTGGAAAATTTCAGAATCGTTCGTCGATTATTTCAATGACAAAGTTTTGCTGGCTGGGGCGTTAGAGATGACCGAAGAAGAATTAGTGGAATATATAGTTGAGGGCACAGCGGACGACTACATCCGACCGTACGCGCATGTGCAGTGCATCACTATCAAAGCGCACCTGTTACAAACACTGGGGAATCAAGGTGAATCAAGGTAAGAAAAGAATAGAATCTGGGGTCTCACGGTCAACTTTATCAGCGGCCGTCGCTGCTACGGGAAGACATATTACTGGCCTCCGATGTTATAACTGCAACTCGGTTGGGCACTTCGCAAGTGAATGCAGAAAACCCAAAAGGGAATACGGAGCGTGTTATGGATGCGGATCGCTGAAACATCAAGTTTCCACTTGCCCGGAAAGGAAGAAGGCAGTACAACTGGTAAAGGAGGACTCCAATGATTTTGTAAGGTATTTAAATGTTGCAGTTGAGGGTGATAATAATGTCGATTTTTTCCTAGATTGCCTCATAGATTCCGGCAGCCCCATCAGTTTCATAAGACGATCCTGCCTACCTAAAAATTTAATTTATTCCCGTTTACATAAAAGTGCTAAGTTTTCCGGTATCAATAAAAGTGAATTAATAATTTATGGTAAAATTTTATATGTTATTAATTGGAATGGTAATAAAGTCAAGGTTGAGATGTTCATTGTTGGTGATGAGTCCATGGGATATGAGCCAGTCTTAGGAAGGGACTTTTTGAAAACTGGTAGATTTAAGTTTATTTCTGATTATTAAAACACTCAAAACCATGTATGCGATTTAGAAAACGATAGTACTTATTTTGAAAACTCTATGATGATGATTAATTTCGAAACAAATTGATGTCCAGATGACAGCCTTAATATAAGTAGAGATATAAGTTTTGCAAGGGCCAACAACTTTACAACATTTATAGTAAATACTATTTGATACCACGACGTTCTACCGAGCCAAGGGTGAAAACGGAAATGAAATTAACCCTGAATAATGCAAAGCCGTTCCATTGCCCACCGCGTAGACTGTCCTATACCGAAAAAGCGGAATTGACCAAGTTAATAGACGAATATTTAGCAAAGGGGTACATAAGGACGAGTGAGTCAGAGTTTGTTTTCCCTGTTGTTTTAGCCAAGAAGAAAACAGGAGAATTGAGAATGTGTGTAGATTACAGAAATTTAAATAAAATGACCCCCACCTGATTATCTACCTTGTCGTGGTGTGGGGGCTTTTCACCAAAGGATAATCGTCCCCGTCATCCCCTTTTCACCAACCCAAATCCCATACCACTCCACTTATCCTATCCTTTATATCCAATCCCCATCCCCTGGGCTGGACATAAGATGTTAATCGAACCGTGCCGAGATGTCGACCAGGCTGAGAGCCCAGACCAAAAATAGCTCAGTCGCAAGCGGTGTATCCGGATACCTGGCGCCCTCCGGATCATCTAGCCTTACCTGGGTATTGCGGATCTCTGCCCAGGTGGACATATATTTCTCCGCAACTCGTGGGTACCAAATGTACAATACAATAATAACAATGAGTCCGGATCTCATAAAAAACCGGAAGGGGATGTAATCCCCTCTACATCAAAAGCGGCAAAGACTCCGATCGGAGAATCGACAAACCGCTCAGATGAGTTGTCGGCAAGTAAAGCTGACAACAGGAAAAATAACCCATCGTCCAAGGCCTATAAAAACCAGAAGGCGGCCTTAAGAATCATAAAACGATGGGGCCATAAGACCGATCTAACTGAAAAAGAAAAAGAGTCGGTAGCCTGGGCGACAGGAATCCTGGCCCAGGAAAAAGTAAAAGCCAAGAGGCCCAGATCGTCCCCCGAGGAACCAAAGCGGGAGGCTAAGAAGGCTAGGCTGGGAACACTGGCCAAGCTATCAAAACCTTTCGGTGAGGTTGCGAGGGAGTGCCTGACGGTAGCTATCATTGATGATAGCGACCCGGACGGAAAAATGACGACTGAGAAATGGAAGGACGTCGACCATGCACTATCGGCAAACTTCCTCAAAATTATGAGAAAGAACCCTGGACCACCGCCCATCTGTGATGACGCCGGATGGTATCAAGGCAGGGTCAATCTGATAAGCTGTGCCGATGAAAGATCGGTTGATCTTTTAAGGGCCACAGTTTCCAAAATGGGGGAAATATGGGAGGGAGCCAGGCTCAAGGTCGTCACTAAGGACCAGATCCCGAAACGACCGAGAGCTAGATGCTGGATCCCGCTGGCACCAGACAACCCCCTCGAAATTCTTGAGACTATCAACCTCTGTAATCCCAATCTCCCAACAAGAGATTGGAGGGTCGCGAAGCTGGAGGAACCAAAGGACCGATCTAGACAGGCAATTCTTGTGCTGAACAGTGAAGCCCTGGAACTCTGGCCCAATGTGACCACTACATCAGGTTTCAAGAAAATCAAACTTAACATAAATAAAAAGGATGAGGAAATGCCACCATCCGGCAACGAAACCATGGCCAACACCGAGGTTAATAAAGACAGCTCAATGGAGCAGGAACCCCCCATCCCCTCGGGGCGCAAGGGCCCTGCGCCGATTGAAGCTGAAATCACAGCAACATCCCTGGTCAACAAGGACCAGGAATCGCTGCTCGACTCCGGAAGCGAGGACTATTCAACTAGCTCGCCGATGGAAGACGATCTTCTGGACCTAAATCTAGAAGACCTCGACACCACCGTGGTGGAGGTCAATCGAATTAATAACAGCCATGATGCTGAGATTAATTCAGATTAACCTCCATCACTCGAAAGCGGCTACCGCTAATCTTCTCCTCAGGCTGGCCAAAGGAGAAGAGGACATAGCCTTAATCCAGGAACCTTGGGTTCATGAACACAAGGTTCGTGGATTGAGAAACCCAGCCTACAACATATTTACATCACAAAAAGAAGGTAAGCCCCGGACTTGCATACTCGCAAAGAAATCCATAAACGCTTACCTTCTTCCTAATTACAGCTGCCCAGACACCACAGTGATTGCCTTAGAATCACCCGGGAACAAGCTATGGATAGCCTCTACCTACATGGCGCAAGAAGAGTCCATCCCATCGGACTAGTTAAAAAGACTGGTGAGGGACTCGTCAAACCACCAAGCTGGGCTCCTCATTGGGGCTGATGCGAATGCGCATCACACCCTATGGGGCAGCAGCGACATAAATGAAAGAGGTGAGTGGCTTATTGAATTTATTCTTACCTCTGACCTTAATATATGCAATAAGGGTCATACACCCACTTTTGTTACAAAAAATCGAAGGGAGGTACTAGACATAACTCTAGCATCTCCCTCTCTCATTGACAAAATAAGAGAATGGAAGGTTTCTGAGGAACACTCCTTCTCAGACCACCGCTACTTGTAGTTCAACTTAGCCTTCACGGTCCCAACCCCAATCGACTCATCATGTAACCCAAGAAGAATTGATTGGGAGCGCTATAGAACCCTTGTTGGCAACTCTGTAGTAAGCAGGACCCCTGATCACCCGCGATCCACGGTAGATATAGATAATATGGTTGATATTATAACAACTACCTTGGGCAACGCACGGATCAATAGCTGCGTAAGCCACAAATCGAGGAAAAACTCTTATCCCTCGTGGTGGAACGCAAACCTAAGCAGGCTCCGTAAAAACTGTCGGAAACTCTTTAACAAAGCAAAGAGTACTAGAAACGATAGTGACTGGAGCCTATACAAAGCTTCACTCAGAACTTACAAACAAACTCTGAGGAAAGAACAAAGGCTATCCTGGAAACTTTTCTGTAACAATATGGAAAAAATTTCAGACGCCTACAGATTGAGGAAAATACTCTCGAAAGATCCACAATTCCCAAGCTACCTTACAGCAAACGGAGTCTGGACAACATCTGAAGAAGAAACCTTAAACCTTCTTCTCAATACGCACTTCCCAGGATGCCATGAATCGCAGGACTCATCGCAACCGCGAGGAACCTCCGCAATAATGGGAAATTCCGAACACATCATCTCCAGAGAGAAAATAATATATATCCCCAGAAAACGGAGCTCGTGCTATTCACCAAAAAGCATAAGATTCCGGAATACTGCCCTATCACTTTGCTTGGTACCAGATTAAACTACTCCTCCAGTGCCAAATTCCTTGGCATCATACTGGATAGGAAATTAACCTGGAAAAGCAACACAATCGAAAGAGCTAAAAAAGCAACAATAGCTCTCTATACATGCAAGAAAGCCATAGGGAAAAAATGGGGGTTCAATCCCCTACACCACGGTCGTTAGACCCATATTAATGTATGGAGCGACTGTCTGTTGGACAGCACTGGACAAGACAACATACCTCAAACAATTCGAGAAGGTACAAAGGCTGGCGTGTTTATGCATTACCGGGGCCCTCAGGTCCACCCCAACGGCTGCACTTAACATGATACTCGACCTTACACCACTCGAGCTCGCTGGAGTCCTATGTGTACACATCAAAAACTAGCCTCGACTGTCGCCTATCTCTTAATGAGATGGCTGAACAGTTCAACATACAACTTATATGGGTACCGAGACACAGGAAATGAAAGAGCCGACACACTCGCCAAAAAAGGAACGACGCTACAATCAACTGTGGTTTGTGAGGGTATACCCTTCGCAACCTTTAAACACAATCTCACTACCCTCGCCAGGGCCGAGACGAACCGGAGATGGACTCAGGAACACACCTGCCTCATCACCAGGCAAATCTGGCCCCGGCTCGATAGTCAACGGACTAGGAGTATCATCTCCCTAAATAGAACTGACATCTATAAAGTCATAGGTGTCATCACAGGACACTGCCTTATTGGCAGTCACGCGCAAAAACTAGGTATCACTCCGAATGATTTTTGTAGGAGCTGTCTAGACGAGGAAGAGGTCGAAACCATCCATCACCTCCTCTGCGCCTGCCCGGCATTCTGCACAATCAGGAAACGATACCTAGGATCATACCTTCTTAACGATCTGACCGAAGTTCAGCAAGTAGGGATATCGGATCTTCTTAATTTCTTAAGATGCACAAAATGGTTCCACGAATAGGGGGCTAAACCCCTCGTAGCTACACAACGGGCCTCCCTGGCCTATGTGTGTTCTTCCCATCTCTGGGAAGGCTACTGTCTTACCTACCTGCCTACCTAAATAAAATGACAGCCGAAAAACAGTTTTCCGATTCCCCTAATAGGTGATTTGTTAGACCGGTTAGGAAATAAACGAGTGTCGAGTGTCCAAAAAAAAAAAAAAAAAAAAAAAAAAAAAAAAAAAAAAACCAAAAGAAGTGAGAAACACACAAAACGAAATGAAAATGAACGAATTTCGTGAGTGTTGGACAAAAGGCAAAAACCAAAGAAAAAATCGTAAGAAGGTAACAATTTGTATGCGAGGTGTTACGCTCAGGCACCGTGCTTCCTCGGTATATTGAGGGAAGAGTGCCGAACGGAGAGAGAAGGGAAAAAAAGACAAATGGTTAATTTTCAGTTTTTATTGTTTTCTTACTTCGTTTTGCTTGCTTCTGCTTTGATGTAGGGGTTCGTCCTTCACTATTTGCCGCTGCTCTCTCTGCAGCTGCTGCTCTCTCTGAATTTCAACCAAAATTACCATCCCTTTTATAGGAGGATTCTGGTTGAATCGCAATCCCCTCCAACACACCAAGTGCCAAAGGGCACTTTTGATTTAGGTCAAAAATACTTAGTGTCATCGCTATGTCGCAACCCATTCGCACCCCATACCATTAGCATAGCGCTCATAGCACTTGCCTGCATATGCATTTCTGATCACTCAGCATTTGCGCACTATTAATAGGTCATACATGTCATTCACACTCCACTAATTGGTTTTCCAATTGCGTGAAATGCTATCTCAGCATTCCACGGTGTGGAGTGGTCGTGAATGTTAGTCATGTTTTGTTAATCGGCTCGCCTTTACTCCAGTTCGATCGTGTGAAATGCATTATCGGCATTTCACGGTGTTTTGGAGTTTTCCCTTCTTCGTCACTTGTTTACGTATTGCTCGGGTTCGAGCATTATTTACGAAGTGACATATGAAGAGGGAAAAGGCGCGAGTGCCGACATTCACCTAGTGCTGACAAATTGGGGTTGATCGTATATTATGCAATTTATGTGCATTGGTTGGTGGTGGTTTAGTGGCGACAATACGACGACACGAGTCTCGATATTACAGAGTTTGCATGGTGTGTGGAATGGAGTGGAATGCGCAGAGTGTAGTGCATCGTAGTGCTATTATGCGTACGGTGGAGGATGCAGTGCAATGTAGTGCAATCACTACAGAGGCGGTTGTGAAGAGGCGCCGCGAAGCTAGCTATCGATTCCGAGAAAAACATACATACAGTCAAAATCGCTTACAACGACAACGGTTATAACGACGCATCGGTTATAACGACGTATCGGTTATAACGACCAAATCCTTAGGTCCCGGTTGAGCTCTTCTATAATCCCATCGAATAACATATCGTTTACAACGACATCGCTTACAACGACATATCGCTTACAAAGGCCGATTTTTCCAATTTTTTTTAGATAAAATATTGGTTACAGCGACTAAAATCGACGCAGCTGGCATTTTTTGCAAAAACGGTAAACTGTTTATTTGTAGATGCGATGTACATATCTGTGTACATAGAATTTCGGATATGTTACAACTTACCGTTTGTTTTGCGTTTATTTTTGTTTTTGAATTTGGGAAAGTTATTTAGTGCAAATTTTTCTGTGTGACGAGTGGTCGTAAAAGCTTAATTTTATTCGATTCTCACAAAGTTGTATCTGAAAATGAATCAGAAACGAAAGATCTTTACGATTGAAGAGAAAGCAGGTATAATTTTTAGATTGGAAGCTGGAGAGCAAAATAAAGACCTTGCCAAAGAGTATTCAGTTTCATACTCCACTCCACTCACACCTTACCGTAAAAAAAGTAAAGAGTTCTTTGCACACCGAGGTTGAAAAGGCTCTGCTAATATGGTTTAAGGCATAGAGAAGTTCCGGTGTACCCATCAGTGGACCCATTTTGCAAGCTAAAGCAAATGACTTTGCCAAGGAAATGGGGAAGAACGACTTCGCATTTTCGCCAGCATGGATACAGCGTTTTCGTCAACGTCATGGGATTGTTAGTGGCAAAATAACAGGAGAGGCCAAAAGCGTTCCTAAAGGTACAGTAGACAATTGGTTACAGGTTGTGGTTGGTTACAAACTGTGGACTGCAATTCTAAAATTTCCAGTGCGCAAAAATTTCGGTAGTTGAAATCGGTTTTACGCGAAGATGCATTTAATTTGTTAATCGGTATAAGCGTTTCGGATTCAAATTATTTGGTGGCATGGGAGAATCTAGAACGCCGGTACGATAAGACTCTTTACATTATCAATGTGTTCATTGAGCAATTTCTAAAATTACCGATTATCGGTTCCGGGGACGGTGCTCACTTGCGCAAGCTCGCTGACAAAGCATATGAGGTCATTCGTGGTCTAGAAGCTATAAAGGTGGTAGGTCGGGATCCGTGGCTCGTGTACTTGTTGTTAAATAAAACGGACTCTAAAACTCGAAAGGCTTGGGCGCTACAAAGCAAAAATTTGGAAACCTCTACCATTGAAGGACTTCTTGAGTTCTTGGAAGAACGTTCTAGTGCCTTAGAGGCTTGCGATGCAAAATCCACGCGTATAGCAAAGAACCCTCGTGCGTCGAATGCGGTAAATATAAAAAGCCTAGCCGTGGTGAATGTGTCATGCCCAAGGTGCAAGGGTGAACATTATCTTCCGCAATGCCCTGAATTCCTTTCGATGTCGGTTAGTTCGCGTCGCAGTTTTGCTAGAGATCAGCGGTTGTGCTATAATTGTCTCGGTACGAAGCACTCATCGATGCGATGTCGAGTTAAGGCGCGTTGTGCGTTTTGTAATACTCGTCATCATAGCCTAGTACACTAGTTCTCCTAATGGTAAATATAATCAAAACTCAGCTGTATCGGTCGTTAGCAACAATATGAAAAATGAATCGCGTTTCTCGGGAATACTGCCTACCGCTATCGTCAGGGTGTTTGATCAGCTTGGAAAGACTCATCTCGCGCGAGTTACGTCCACACGCTGATGGCCCCCACCATACCGATGCCCCCCTCACCAATAAATGCAACAGCCACGTGCAACCCCGCAACACCCCATCACCTTCCGAAAACAAACCAACGTACACCCAGCATGACCTACATGCATACATCGGTCACTTAACCCACCAACCACCACTTCCGCTTTACCAAATTATATCTATTGACAATATGGTTTATGATGTATGAATATATACAGCTTTACCTAAGCTGAACCAGATGTGCAGTAACACAATCCTGGGAAAATCCCACGCGAAGATCCCTTGAAGTAATAAAAAAAAGGATAAAGGATTCGTTGAAACCTTTTTGACATGTGTAAACCAGATGTCACACTTTCAAGAGCGTAACTGGTCAGCATAGTTTTCAGTTGATAATTGTTAGTCAGTCTGTCACAGAGATTCGAAACGAAAAGAGCAAGAAAAATAAAAGAAGTCGAATAATCCACATGAAAAAAATTCTTTTAATTTTATTTTATACTTTCTTCTCTCCGCTACCGCTACGACTTATCTGGCGCAGTCATCCGGAACGGTGCACGGTTTTTTTTTTTTTTTTTTTGATTAGAAATTTCCTTTTCCACAAAAACAAAAAAAAACTTCGCTAAGTGATTGTGTCGCGAGTGAGCTTTAACGCAAAGTGTACCTCGATACCGAATCGATCGGTAGCAGTGGCACAACAAACCAGTGAAGTTAAGACCGTTGGGTTTCAACCCTCAGGCACCGCAGAACCCACCTCCCAAACTCGGTACCGGTAGTGGCGCGACAAAATCAAAATCAAGCAAAGAACTAACACAACACAACGCAACATCCTCTCCAATTCAACACCGGACAAGCTGACCATCGTATTCTTCATTGGGTGCACGTAAGTTTAGTGTTAAAGTGTGTGAAAAAAAAAAAAAAAAAAGAAATAAGCAATAACAAATAAAAATACTGCGATCCCTATCTTGGGCACTCCAGTAACAAATAAGAAAAACTGCGATCCCTATCTTGGGCACTCCAGTAATAACTAATAAATAATAACAACAAAAAACTGCGACCCCTATCTTGGGCACTCCAGTGATAACAATAGGGGGAAATATATTTTTTTTTTTTGGCTTATTTGGGAAAACATATACATATATATACCCATATCAAAATATATAACAATATACATCTGTTGTATTACATGTATAAAATTGGATAATAAAAAAAAAATAAAAAAAATTATATATAATATATCCTATACACGTCGAACCCACCAAAACTCAACCATATAATCTGAGAACACTTTCAAAGAGCCTAATTTCTATCCCAGAAAGCACTGACTCCGGGGAATTTCTTGATACTCTTTTACCGTCAAGTTCATCTAACGCAGAAATAATGAACAATAGCACTACTGAACAAACACCAGGCCCAAACCAGATTGACATCTTCAACTCCCTGAGGATTCCCGACGCAATTAAAGACCTCCCGAAATTCGACGGGAACCCAAGGTTGCTATACGAATTCCTTAACAATGTAGAGGAAATCCTCCCCTACATCAGAGGTACTGATAAAACACCTTACGGCCTAATACTTCTGAGGGCCATACGTAACAAGATTGAGGGTCAGGCTAACGAGATCCTCAACATGTACGGAACCCCATTGGTGTGGGACGAAATAAAGAAAAACTTAATTTTGCATTACTCCGACAAACGCACCGAGACATCACTTATAAGAGATCTACATAATCTCAAGCAGAACGACAAAGCAATCGAACCCTTTTACGGGGAAGTTATAGAGGTGCAATCCGCCTTGTGTAATAACATACTGATACACGAGAAAGACAACAATGTCATAAAGGCAAAGAAAGACCTCTACTCAGAGATGTGCCTTAATTCATTTCTGAGCGGTCTCAACGAGCCGTTAGGATCCCGAGTTAGAGCTATGCAACCAAGTTCGTTAGCCATGGCACTAACCCATTGCATCAAAGAGCAAAATATTTCATACCAAAGAACCTCACACAACACAAACACGTACACCAGACCCTTCCAGAATAGATCTTTCCAAGACAGACCATACACACCCACACAACATAGAACATATTCAAAAACACCCTTCATTAACAATAATCATACCAGACAACATAACCCATTCTCCAGAAACAATTCAAACCCACAAAAAATTGACAACCGAACTTACCGACCATCTAACTACACAAATCAGACAAGAGCCAACACAGGTATTAGAACTTACCCCAGTCAGCAAACAAAAAACACCGGAAATAGAAACTTCAACTTCCAAGAGGTCAACAACATTGAAGAAAACAACTTCCAGCAATTAGACAGATTCTTCAACAACGACCTAACAAATATTGAAAGCGAAGGAAATTTTCCCACACGAGCCTCGAAGAAACCACAGGCTATATAGACCCTAAAAAACACCCCATATCCCTACCATACATTAATATTTCCTCCCCGTTTGGCAGACCCCTCAGGTTTCTTTTAGACACTGGGGCCACCATGTCGTTCATTAACCCCGAAATTATACCACCAAACAGACAAAAAAGTCGGGAAACCGTAACTATCACCACTGTATTTAAAACATACCAATTAGATAAACAGACAACTATCCCCACTTTTGTAGAATTTAACCAACCAGGGTCCATGAATTTCCTTATATTCAAGTTTCACAGCTATTTCGATGGGCTCCTGGGCATAGATACACTAATCGCCTTGAACGCTAAAATCGACCTTGAGAAAAGAATCCTAGTAACTAACAACGCTGTCAACAAAATCCAACTCAGACCAAATCACACTTCGGGCCGAATAACGATACCCTCCCAGTCGAAAGTATTAGCAAAACTTCCTGTGGATAAAGATACCGGTGACATTTATATCAATTCGGTGGAACTCAACCCACTTCTCTATGTGAGTCAAGGGTTATACAATGCCGAGCACTGGTACAGCATCGTTGAGCTGGTAAACTTATCTGAGAATGACCAGAATATTGTTGTGGATCGACCAATAAATTGTGAAACTTACGACCCCTTAGAATTCATAGAAATCAACAACCTCAATAGCGAAATAGGAAACGATTCCCTAATAGAAACAAACGTTAACGAATTAATCAGAACAGACCACCTAAACGCTGAAGAACGTAGAAAACTACTTAAACTATGCAACAATTATAATGACATACTATACAAGGAAGGCGAACCACTCTCTTTCACAAACAAAATTAAACACAATATAACCACTAGCGACGAAGTACCAATATACACCAAATCATACAGATACCCCTTTATCCACAAAACAGAGGTAAAAAACCAAATTACCAAAATGCTAGGGCAAGGGATTATTAGGCAAAGCTAATCTCCATGGAGCTCCCCAGTCTGGATCGTTCCAAAAAAGGAAGATGCCAATGGGCAAAAGAAATGGAGATTAGTAATTGATTATCGAAAGGTGAACGAAAAGACCATTGCTGATAGATATCCTATACCGAATATCTCCGAGATATTGGATAAATTAGGTAAATGCCTATATTTTACAACACTTGATTTGGCCAGTGGGTTCCATCAAATCGAGATGAGCCGAAAGCACACCCAAAAGACCGCATTCACAGTCGAAGGTGGCCATTATGAATTTTTGAGAATGCCATTCGGTCTCAAAAACGCCCCTTCTACCTTTCAGAGAGTTATGGACAATGTGCTGGGAGAGCTAATCGGCAAAGTTTGTTTGGTTTACCTTGACGATATAATCGTATATTCAACATCCTTGCAAGAACACCTTGAGAGTCTGGAACTTGTATTTAAAAAACTCAGGGAAGCAAACTTCAAAATACAGCTCAACAAGTGTGAGTTTCTAAAAAAAGAAATATCATTCTTAGGGCACGTCATAACACCAGAAGGCGTGAAACCGAACCCTGCAAAGATCAGCGCCATAAAGAATTTCCCCATACCACGTACCAAGAAAGAAATAAAAGCCTTCTTGGGGCTAATAGGGTATTACAGGAAATTTATTAAGGACTTGGCTAAACTAACTAAGCCCCTCACCAGATGTCTGAAAAAGAATGCAGAAGTCCTTATAGATGACAAATACATCGAAGCATTCGAAACATGCAAGAATCTGTTGACCAACGACCCAATCCTTCAGCACCCAAATTTCGAACAACCATTTATACTTACCACCGACGCAAGCAACTGTGCCTTGGGTGCCGTTCTCTCACAAGGCCGCATAGGTAGTGACAAACCTATCTGCTTTGCGAGCCGTACCCTTTCTGACAGCGAAAGAAACTACTCCACCATAGAGAAAGAGCTCCTGGCCATTGTATGGGCTACCAAATACTTTCGGCCGTATCTCTTTGGTAGGAAGTTCCAAATTATAACCGACCATAGGCCCCTAACATGGCTTATGAACCTAAAGGAACCAAATTCGAAGCTCGAAGAATACGACTACAATATCGTCTTCAAGAAAGGCAAATTAAATACCAACGCGGACGCCCTAAGCCGTGTTATAATAGGTGAACCCGATCCTGAATTGTTCAACAATGACGAGGAAACACTTGGTACGGCACACAGTGCAGACGAAAACTTGAACGACGGAATCCCCATTTCGGAGAAGCCGCTGAACGAGTTTAGAATACAGATAATTCTGGAAGAAAAGGGCACAGGATCACCAACGACCACGGAAACAATTTTCCGAAATAAACAAAGAAGAACCATAAGAAGACCACAGTTTGACGAATCTAATATGGTAGATATATTCAAACAATTTTTACCCCCTAACAGGTTAAGCGCTATATTTACAACCGATGACATTTTCAGAACTGTGCAATCTACCTTCTCAAATTTTTTCTCCCAGAATAAAACATTTCGGTTGACTCGTTGCACAGAAATATTAAAAGACATCAGAACAGACGATGACCAAGAAAATCTCATAAGAGATTACCACGAAAACTCCAACCACAGGGGAATAAACGAAACATTTCTCCATATTAAGAGAGAAAATTATTTCCCTAATATGAAAGAAAAAATTAATAAGACAATAAACAATTGCGAAAAGTGTAAAACTTTAAAATACGATAGAAACCCTCCTAGACCCTATTTTGAAAAACCTGAAATTCCACTAAAACCCCTCGACATCGTCCACATCGACTTATATACAATAAATAACAACAACATCCTTACATTGATAGACAAATTCTCAAAGTTTGCCTGTGGGTATAGCCTAAATTGCCGAAGTAGTATAACCGTTCTAAGAAATATAAAAAAATTCATCAGCCTCTACGGCATACCTTCCAAAATCGTATGTGACCAAGGGTCAGAATTTGTCTCGAATATTTTTAAAAGTTTCTGTACACAATACGACATCACTCTGCACTACACTTCCTTTCAACAGACCAGTAGTAATGGTCCGGTAGAAAGACTACACTCAACCCTCACAGAAATATATAGGCTTATCCTATCAAAACGAAAGGAACAGAAATTAACCACCGACCACGAGGAAATACTTACTGAAACGTTTATCACATATAACAATGCCGTACATTCCTCAACAAAATTCACTCCATACGAATTGTTTTTCGGCCGACCCTACAAACTGAGCAAAACACTTAGGTACTCGAACGAACACGAGTATCTTAAGAAACTGAACGAATTTCTTGACGAGTTATACCCTAAAATTCAGCAAAAAGTAAAGGAAATAACTTACGCAAGAATTGACAAACTACACCAAACTAGGGAAACCCTGGAAGTCGTAGTGGAAAATGAACCAATTTTTAGGAAAGAGGCTAGACGTAATAAACTGACACCAAGGTTCACAAAACATATGGCAAAAGAAAACCGAAAAATTACAGTCTTAACAACAGAAAATAAAAAAATACATGTATGTAAACTAAGGAAAAAACCTAAAACTAAATAAAAAAAAAAAAAAAAAAAAAAAAAAAATAATAATAATAAAAACAAACATATATATATATATACATAGGCACATATTTAAATGCATAATACGTAAATGCACTCCTTGCACACTTCCATTACTAACCCACTTTGCGTCCTATCTAATTTTCAATTTTAAGCCTAACACCTACTAACAACCAGAGAATTTAAGTTGTCAATGTACCTAAAGAACATAGTTTACTGCCTCTACGATTCGGACCATCAAGATACATTATTAACTTACTTTCAAAACTTAATACAAATCATTCACCTTAATGAACTACATTTTAACACCGATCTTTTAACTAACCACCCATCTAACATACATACGTAGCTGAGGCAGTTGCTATGAGTAAACCCAATATTTTCCCTAAGTCCCTCCTAACATACAACAAATCAACAACTACAAGAGCTAAACTTACTAAACAAGGTATAACAATTGTAGCACTCGATCAAATTTATGAGCTCTTAGGATTCCTAGCCTATTGCAATGGACCCAAGATAATTTTTTATATACAAGTACAAGTATTATATCCAAGTACAAATACAATTTTTACCACATTATACCCCTCCCAATAAATGGCACGAAAATAATAAATATAAAGCCATATATAAATCATAATACAAAATCCACACAACACTTTAACAAACCTTGCCCCAAAATAGAAGATACGTAATACTGCTCATCATCAACACTGGAGGAGGACTCTGACCAATCTCAATGTGTCAGGAAGCCGATGGAGAATGTGGCAGCAAAATTGCCCAATCAGAGACGTCCAGAAAATGCAAACAATTTCCCAACCACAACCAAATTTATTTATTTATTAATATTCACAATTTAATAATAAATCCTACCCGCAGACCAAAAACCTCCAGCATTGAAGGCACGGTACCGGTCGACCTTGAAAACTGCAACGTGGTAGTAAATAGAATAACATGAAAACAAGCCGAACATCTTTTGGGACTCCGTACATATGCTGCCCTCATCAAGCAGCGTCATCAGCGCCAACACGACAACTGACGAACTGACACTGGAAAAGTCGCAGACAGTAAACTTTAACACCCAAACCAAGCTAGTAAGACGCGGCCCCATCACCGAAATGAACAACTGCCTAGCAGGACCAACAGTCATCCTCATCTTCATCGGCATAACCATCCTCGCTACTACAATAAGGAAAAGGCGAATCTACCAAACAACTATGCCACTCACCGATATGATCCCGCATCTTCCCGCTCCTGCCCAAGCGACATCATTTCACCAAACTGAAGCAGCTTCAACGACGTCACTTCGGCCCTCGCTCTCCAATAAGGGGGGAGGAGTTACGTCCACACGCTGATGGCCCCCACCATACCGATGCCCCCCTCACCAATAAATGCAACAGCCACGTGCAACCCCGCAACACCCCATCACCTTCCGAAAACAAACCAACGTACACCCAGCAAGACCTACATGCATACATCGGTCACTTAACCCACCAACCACCACTTCCGCTTTACCAAATTATATCTATTGACAATATGGTTTATGATGTATGAATATATACAGCTTTACCTAAGCTGAACCAGATGTGCAGTAACACAATCCTGGGAAAATCCCACGCGAAGATCCCTTGAAGTAATAAAAAAAAGGATAAAGGATTCGTTGAAACCTATTTGACATGTGTAAACCAGTTGTCACACTTTCAAGAGCGTAACTGGTCAGCATAGTTTTCAGTTGATAATTGTTAGTCAGTCTGTCACAGAGATTCGAAACGAAAAGAGCAAGAAAAATAAAAGAAGTCGAATAATCCACATGAAAAAAATTCTTTTAATTTTATTTTATACTTTCTTCTCTCCGCTACCGCTACGACTTATCTCGCGCGTTCGTGACTGACAGCTTGGTGAAAAACCTTGGACTTCGTCGTTCGCATGCTCGGTTGCCTATATCCGGAATATCGTCGGTTGAAGCTGGTGTGACTCACGGTGCTGTCACCTTAGCCCTCAAATCGCGTAGTAGTCAGCATTCAATTGAAATTGAAGCTTATATTTTGAACCATATAACAACACCAACTCCCTTGCGTTCATTCGAATGTGGCAACTTTAACTTTCTCGAGGACCTTCAATTAGGATTTAATATCCCGGGACCCATTGATATACTGCTAGGGGCTGACAAATCTTGGAGTATATTGCAAGGTGGCCATCGTTCAGATGAGGAAGGGCGAGTCGTTGCTCATGAGACTCTCTTTGGATGGGTCATAACGGGGTGTTTACCAGAAAAACCGATCGTTTCGTTACGTCTAGGGATTGATCTTGATGTGCTCCTGAAGTCCTTTTGGGAAATTGAGGAGATTCCACATAAGTCCTCTATGTCGCTAAATGAAGATGAGGTAGATGTTCATTTTTCTAATACCCTTACTCGACTGCCTGACAATAAATACATGGTAGAACTTCCATTTCGACAAGACAATGTAAGGTTTTCTAATACACTATCGGGAGCCTTGTCTAGACTCTTCGCTACGGAACGTCGATTTGCGCGTGATCAAATTCTAAAAGGGGAATATCATAAGTTTATGGAAACGTACTTGGAGTTAGGACATATGGAGCGTATTCCTGATGATGAAATAGAGCCGACATCGGGAAGTGTTTTCTATTTGCCGCATCACTCCGTCATCACTAACAAGATTCGTGTCGTGTTCGATGGATCGCATAAAGATACTAAAGGTTGTAGCCTCAATGAAATGCTACATGTGGGAACCCCTCTTCAACGCAACTTACTTAATGTTTGCTTACGGTTTCGCTTGCATCGGTTCGTTTTTTGCGCTGACATTGTGAAAATGTTTCGGCAAATTTGGGTAAGTCCTAAGCATCGAGATTTTCCGCGTATTGTGTGGAGAGAATCCGATAATAACCCGATTTCGCACTTTCATTTATGCACGGTGACTTATGGCACCTCTCCAGCCCCTTATTTGTCCAAAAAGGTTCTCCGTCAAATAGCGTTCGATTACAAACACCGATCCCTTTAGCGTCGCATGCCATTTTGCATGATATGTATGTCGATGATCTTATGACAGGGGCTGATTCGTTGTCGGAGACATTAGAGCTGAAGAAGCAGGTCGTCGAAATGTTGTCTTGCGGGGGTCTGGAGCTTAGCAAATGGAGCTCGAATTGCTGGAAGATTTTACGGGAGACCGATTGTGAGGGAGATATTTCGCTGGACTTGGACAATCTATTGCAGTGCACCAAGGTCCTTGGTTTGGTTTGGAGCCCACATAAGGACATTTTTACATATAAAATCAACTTGCCAGAGCCAACATTGCCCACGAAGCGAAAGTTACTTTCAGAGGTTGCAAGGATTTTTGATTCCTTGGGTTTCTTGGCTCCTTCCACTATCTTGTTGAAAATACTGTTTCAGGAGCTGTAGATTTCGAAGATGAAAATAGATGGGGACGACCCCCTACCCTTTGAAGCAGCAGAAAAATGGAAGCAGTACCGGGAGAATTTAAGCTACTTCGATAATTTCAGGATTTCTCGAAGGTTTACCATAAATTCCCAAAATTTGGAGCTAATAGGGTTCTCGGATGCGTCGGAAAAGGCTTATTCTGCAGTGGTCTACAGCCGTAGTTGCTCGGGAAATGGAGCTGTTGAGGTCCAATTGGTTGCAGCTAAAACTCGTGTTGCTCCTGTAAAACAGTTGTCGATTCCACGCCTCGAACTTTGTGGTGCCGTACTGTTGTGTCGGTTGGTGGAGCCCATTCGGTCGTCGCTAGTCGAAACATCGGTTCAAATTTATGCCTTTTGTCACTCCCAAATAGTTTCGTCCTGGCTCTCCTCCCCTCCGCGAAGATGGAACACCTTCATAGCAAATCCAACTTCTGAAATATTGTCGTCGTTGCCGCGCGCTTCTTGGAACTACGCGGGTTACATCAACCTCAAAGCACCAACACTTGACCGAGGAACATCCACCCAATATTCCTATCAATTGGTCAGCATGATTCATTCATGTTCACTTCTATTCTTTCGTTGAATGACCTAGAAGGCATTCAACTTCAAGACCAAGCAATTGGTCATCATATGTACGTAACTATGTATATGATACATCGAATTCATATCCACGCTTTGGTGACTAACCTGGAATTAATGCAATGCAAATGTGAAATTAAATAAGTTCGAAAATCATTTGCAACGAAGCATCAGATTTCCCATCGAATGTGCAGCCGATTTCTAGGGCACTAACATTGAAACCTAAGCATTTTGTTATTAAGAATATGGATTGTAATAAGTTATGAGTAAGATATGGAAAATGTTATAAGTTAGTTTCTAAGTAGACTCAATAAAGTGCGGTTCAAATAAAAAAGTTGTTTTTTTATCCACCGCTCGGAACGTTTCCATAAGTCGCGCGCTCCACAGAAAATCCTGCTGATTGCGCTTCAAGAGGCCTCGCCCCTAAGGATCTAATGGAGCTCAAGATTTGGTGGAAGGGCCCAACGTGGCTGACCCAAGGTTTAAGTAATTGGCCAGTTAATAGTGAAGTCGTACTTGAGAATGTTCCGGAGGAGAGAAAGAAGCGCGTTGATGTTCTTGTATCCGTGCCGATCGAGCATGTTCTCGAAAACCTGGCGCAAAGGGTATCTGCTTGGAGGAAACTCGTTAGAATCGTTGGATATGTGTATCGCTTCATGAGGTTATGTCTTTTGCCCAAACAAGATAGAAAACGTGGATATCTTTCGCTTTCAGAACTTCGTATTGCTAAACAAGCATGTATTCTACGTGCTCAAACCGTATTCCAGGCTGAAATAAATGCGCTTCGAGCTAATCATTGTGTCTCGAAAAAGTCCCAGCTGTTCTCTCTTTCGCCTTTTATTGATGAGTTCGGGTTGCTGCTCGTCGGCGGTAGAATTTCCAACGCAAGAGATGTTCCCTATTGCGTAAAACATCCAACTATTATGCCCAAAAATCATCGTATCACTCAGCTGATCCTATTGGAAACTTTCTGCATATCGGGGTATCGGGACTCTTTGCGCTGATTCGTCAGGAGTATTGGATCATCGGGAGCAGAAACCTTATTCGGAAATTGGTTCACGCTTGCATCACGTGTTTCCGTCATCGGCAGCTTACGTCTATGCAGCTTATGGGGAAGCTTCCATCGTCGCGTGTGAATCCCTGCTTTCCGTTCACTCATACAGGATGTGACTATGCCGGTCCCATAACACTTCGTTTGTCCAAGGGAAGGAAACCTAAGTTCGTGAAGGGGTACATATCATTGTTTGTCCGTATGGCTACTAAGGCCCTTCATCTGGAGATGGTTTCGGATCTAATCACGGATGCCTTTCTGGCCGCTCTTAGGAAGTTAATCGCGAGACGAGGAAAATGCAGCGTTATTTACTCTGACAATGGGTCTAACTTCCAGGGAGCAGCTCGTGCTTTGTCAGAGATGCACAAGCTGGTTCAATCGCAGGCCCACAACGAGAAGGTTGCTGAAATGTTGGCTGCAGAGAACATCGATTGGCAATTTATCTCTCCGCACAGCCCACACTTTGGTGGGCTATGGGAAGCGGGGGTTAAATCTGTGAAGCAACATCTTCGTCGTGTTCTTGGCACTACTATTCTCACCTTCGAGGAAATTTGTACCTTGTTAGCCCAAATCGAAGCCCTCTTGAATTCTAGGCCCCTTTGCGCCTCCTCTTATTTAGATCTTGACCCATTAACACCTTCTCATTTTCTTATAGGAAGGCCATACACTGTGATCACACACACACAAAGGATCAACGGTAGCAGAATAGGAGAAATTATCAGCACCAAGGAAAAAAGGGTACTGCATGACTGTTCGGTAAAGTAGATTTATACTGGTTTCATATTTTAATTTCGTTTTATCGAATTCATTACATTTTTATATTAACTTTATTTATTTTGAATTAAATTGAGTTTTTTTTTTTGAATAAATTAATTAAGTTAAATAAATTGTGATGGATAGGGATTCTGTATTAGCTCTGACAGTATACGGACTTAGGGAAAAATTAACCGAACTTAGCTTACCAAGTACGGGACTGAAGACAGCACTGCAGGATAGGCTCCTCCAGCATTACGGTTTATCCCGAGATGTTGAAACTGAGGAAGTCAATACCGAATACGATACCGGTTCAGAAGCGGAACAAACAACGGGATCCAGAGGAATGTTTACACTACGAGACATAGAAGACTCTCTACTAACATTCAACGGTACTGCTCACCCCGACATTAATCAATGGGTGCAGGAGTTGGAGGACCTCCAAAAATTCATTTACGGCAAACAGGTGTTGAAAGGAGCAGCCAAACTTTTCGTACGAAGCCAGCCCGGACTGAGTAATTGGCAAAAACTAAAAAAAAGCACTCATCGAGGAGTTCGGCGCAAAATTGTCATCCGCTGAAGTACATCGCTTACTCAGGATCCGAAAAAAAAAGCCGTCAGAATCATTACACGAATATCTGTACAGTTTAATGGAGTTGGGTAAATGCATTGCGCTGGATGATGAAAGCCTCATCGAATATTTTGCCGAAGGAATCCCTGACAGCAGACAGAATAAAGCCGGGTTTTACCTGGCCAGAACCCTTAGCGAACTAAAAGACCACATAAGGGTGTATGAGAAGGTTCGCGGACCGAACCAGCAATCATCCTACTCTAGGGGAGGTCAGCAGCCGTCGACGAGTGGATTAATAAAGCAAGAGAAACACGAGAGGAGATGCTTTAAGTGTGGAGATTTATCACACATTGCCAGAGACTGCAAAGTACACACGATTCGGTGTTATAGTTGTGGGCAGCCAGGCCATAAGTCGTTGTAATGCCGAAACAGAGGTCTAGGTAGACCAAAGGGGGAAGTAAGCCGTGTACATACTGCCACATCAGGTGATACAGCGGAAATACCGGAAGTCCGTGTAGATTTAGCTACGAGTTCCAATCGCATCTTCAAAGATATCGCGATTAAAGGCCACAATGTGTCGGCATTATTCGATACTGGCAGCGACGTGAATCTTTTACGCAATGACGCTTTACTTTCGATTGACTACGTTGAGCTTAATTCCACGAAAAAACAACTGTGCGGTATAGGACAGAACAAGGTCATTACTCTAGGTTGCTTCGAGGCACAGGTGGAGGTTGATGGGGTAGATCTGCCGTTAATGTTCCATGTGGTCAGGGAACGGAATCTACAGTATTCAGCGGTGATAGAGAACGAAGTTCTTAGCGAGGTAGACGTAGAAATAGCGTCAAACGGAGTAGTGTTCAAAAGAAAGCAAAGCGTCGAAATAGCAACCGAAGGGGAGATGAAGTCGAGTCAAGGAATTAAAGCAGGAATTTCCGGACGTTCGGAGGCAGAACAGAAGAATAACGTTAAAGTAGGTACAGTTGATACTGGCCTACAAGGGCGTGCAAAAGATAGAAGTTTGTCGAGAAGTGTTGCCTATAGTGAGGGAGGCGTATATACGGATTCAAGTGAATTTGTGGTGAGAGAATTTCGGATGGTATGTTTATCGGCTGGAGATGGAGAATTTGTAAGCGAGCCGAGTATTGATTCGAAACATCTGAATCGTAGGTGTGAAGAGAAGTTAAGACAGATGATAATGGAGTATGTTCCAAGAGGAACATAGGCAAGCAGTCGCCTATTGAAATGAAATTAGTGTTAACCGACGATGTTCCAATATACCGGAGACCAAGGAGAGTGCCGTACGCAGATCAACAGTTCGTGGAAAAGCAGGTAACAGAGTGGTTGCGCGAAGGAATCATCAAACAGAGTACTTCAGAGTACGCATCACCAATAGTACTAGTGCAGAAAAAGAACGGAAACAAACGACTCTGCTGCGACCATCGTAAGTTAAACGAGAAGGTGATCCGTGACAACTTTCCAATGGCTTTAATGTACGATGTACTCGAAAGGTTGCAAGGCGCCAAAGTTTACACCACTTTAGACCTAGCCAATGGTTTCCTTCACGTTCCCATCGAACAAAGCTCAAGGAAATATACATCGTTTGTTACTCATAGCAGTCAATTTGAGTTCCCATATGTTCCATTTGGGATATCAAATTCACCGGCCGTATTTTGTCGATACCTCTCGTCAATACTGAGGCAACTCATTCAGGATGGAATGGTAGTTGTTTACATGGATGACATCATCATACCCTCGAGAGATGAGGATGAAGGGTTGCGGAAACTTGAGAGAGTACTGAAGGTTGCAGCCGACTATGGATTGCGCATTAGATGGGAGAAGTGCCAGTTCCTGAAAAGGAAGATAGACTTTCTCGGATATATAGTAGAGAATAATGCTATCTGCCCATCAGTCGAGAAGACGAGAGCGATACGAGACTTCCCGGTACCCGTCGACAGGAAATCGCTTCAACGCTTTCTTGGGTTGACGTCGTACTTTAGGAGATTTGTTAAAGGCTTCGCTGTGCTTGCGAAACCGTTGTCTGATCTGTTACGTAAGAATGTCGATTTCAAGATGGATGTCGAACAACTTCTAGCCTTCGAGCAGTTGAAAGAGGCGTTGGTAAGCGCACCAGTGCTTAAATTGTTCAACCCTCAGGCACCAACCGAGGTTCATACAGATGCCAGCCGGTCTGGATACGGAGCAATTTTACTCCAAAAGAACGTGGATGACCGACAATTTCATCCTGTACAATTTATGAGCCGGAAGACTTCACCAGTGGAGGAAAAGTACCACTCATATGAGCTTGAAGTGTTAGCAATTATAGAGGCACTAAAAAAGTGGCGAGTCTATATAATGGGAGTCAAATTTAAGATAGTGACCGATTGCAATGCTTTTACGATGACAATGGCGAAGAAAGACGTCCCGTTAAGAGTGTCGAGATGGGCTATGTTCCTACAAGAGTTCGATTATGTTATCGAACATCGCCCAGCATCTAAAATGAAACATGTGGATGCGTTAAGCAGAGTATCTTGTTTGATGATCGGTGAGTCACTAAACCATCGCATCAAAGAAGCGCAGTTGGAAGACATCTGGATTAGACCCATTAGGACGATCTTAGAGAAAGGCCCGTATGAAGACTATTTTCTCAAATTCGGGGTAGTGTATAAAGATCCTGTAAAAGAACCCGTCGTAATTCCGTCTTCGATGGAAAATGAAATCATCGGTATGGCTCACCAGCGAGGACATTTTTCGGTAAAGAAGACCCAAGACTTTATAGAAAAGACCTTCTATATCCCTAACTTGACGAAGAAGACAACTAGTATCGTTAAAAGTTGTGTCCAGTGTATCATAAAGCAGTCGAAATCCGGTAGGAAAGAAGGATTGTTGGCACCTTTAGACAAAGAAGACAGACCGCTTGGAACGTACCATGTGGACCACGTGGGTCCAATGGCTCAGACTCGTAAGCAATACAATCATTTACTTGTAGTTGTGGACGCGTTCTCCAAGTTTGTCTGGCTTTATCCAGTCAAAAGCACAGGGACAGAGGAAGTCGTCGAGAAGTTGAAACGGCAATCCACAATATTCGGAAACCCGAAAAGGATCATATCGGACAGGGGAACAGTATTCACCTCAACTGCGTTCAGTGAATACTGCTGGGAAGAAGGAATACAGCATTTATTAATTGCCACGGGTGTGCCACGAGGGAACGGACAAGTGGAACGAATTCACAAGATCACAGTTACGATGCTGGCCAAAGCGTGTCTAGGAAGTGCCCAGAACTGGTACAGGCAGGTGGAGAAAGTACAACAGGTCCTTAACAATACCCCTTCAAGGAGCACGAAATTCACCCCTTTTAGGATACTCACCGGGTTGGAAATGCGTGTTTCAGAGTTTCCAGATCATCGTGAGATGATTGAGAAGTCTGCCTTGGATGAGCTGGACAATGAAAGAGATGAGATACGCGAGGAGGTTCGCGAGAATACTCTTAAGGTTCAACGCGAAAACAAGAGAACATACGACAAAACAAGGGTAAAGGAGCAAACATATAACGTGAACGATTTAGTCGCCATTAAGCGCACACAATTCGGTTCCGGCATGAAGCTCAGACCCAAGTTCCTAGGACCCTACAAGGTTGTGAACAAACTTAATAACGGTAGATACGAAGTGGAAAAGGTGGGCGATAGTGAAGGCCCCCGAAGTACTAACACAGTGGCAGAGTTCATGAAAAAATGGGGCCACTAAGCTCTTCATTCGGGGCGAATGAACATCAGGATAGCCGAATGTAGGATGGAGCCAAACCAACGATATTCTGCCCTATTTACTAGAGCCCCAGGTTTTAGGCGTATTTTTATTTTCACGTGTACACGTGACACGTGTTGTCATGTACACGGCACCTTAGACACGGGTACACGAGTGCACGTGTTATTAATTTAAACACGGGTACACGTGTATTTTACCATATTAAGAAATCAGTGACCAACTTACTGGTATTTGTGTGGGAAAATCACCGTTATGAATATGACGCTTGAATTGAAACATTTTGTGCAGCTGCGCATAGTACTCACGGCATTATTCACGGACGGTCACGTTATCTTGATTAAAAATTAATTTTTTTCATAATGAAATATAAAAGTTGGGTATGGCAGTACGCTCATCGAGAAGGTGATGTAGCCTTTTGTGATTTATGCAGTGATGATCAGAATAATTCATTTTCTTGCCGCGGTGGTACGACAGGATCATTGGGACGACATTTGCAAAGTTTGCATGGAATTTTTAATTCTGAAGAAAGTACAATTTCTAACGATAGCAGGTAGGAAAATTATTTTATTGCTTCCCGAATACCTCATATTAGGTACAAAAACTTTTCGTTTTCTGCCTTGTTAACGAATATTTTATGCGGTTGTCATCATCTTTAATTTCAGTACTATATGCACAGAAGTGAATAGCGAAACAGTGGGGCCTTCTTCTTCAAAAAAACCCAGAATCCGAAGGAGAAAAGCCCAGGCAACTGACAACGTACGACTTTGCACGTCGGAGAGGATGGAAGAAATCCATCAAGCACTGGCCAAAATGATCGCGTTTAACCAAATGCCTCTGTCATTCTGTTCCAGCAAAGGATTTCTTGGTTTTATGGCTGTGGTGGAACCAAACTATAAACCAGTAAAAGAAGAAGCAATCAAAAAACGACTTCAGTCACTGAGACAGAACGCAGAAAAAGTTATAAAGGAGAAAATCGTAAAGGCTTCTGGAGTATCATGTACTTCCGATTGTTGGACCTCGGCAACACAGTCATCGTACATAACAATGACGGCTCATTTAATTGATAGCGATTGGGTACCACAATCTTTTACCCTTGAGACAAGTGAAATGAATAAGCGCCACATAGCGGATAATCTTGCAAAGAAAATGGAAAGCACATTGAAAGACTGGGGACTATGTGAGAAGATCATGGCAGTGGTCACCGATAATGCTGCAAATGTTGTAAAAGCTGTGGAATCTATGGAACATGTACAAGAAAAATTTGGCTTAACATGCGCCATTCATAGTCGTCAATTGGCAGTAAGGAAATCACTCTCTTCTGAGTATATCCAAAGTTTGATTGAGAAAGCTAGTAAAATAGTAGGACATTTCAAGCATTCCAACGTTTCAAAATCTGCGCTAGAAGAAAAGCAAATGCAATTGAGTTTGCCCGTACAGTCACTTTTACAATCCTGTAACACTAGATGGAATTCAATTTTCTTAATGCTTCAGCGACTAATCAGAAACCGAGGTCCAGTTATAAATGTTTTGGCGAACCGAGCAATCACGTCCTCTGCAATGGCTACAAAACTCGAAATTTCAGAACACGACTGGATATCTATCGAAGAACTCGCAAAGGTACTTGAACCCATGCACATCCTTACTAACATTCTGAGTGGTGAAGACTCATCGGCATCCATGGTTCGACCTCTTATGCATAAGTTACTAGAGAAGCATATGTTAGCATCCGAAAATGACTCAGATATGGTAAACAACTTTAAAAGAATATTTACACAAGACTTACAACAACGGTTTCATCTAGATTGGGATCGAACATGTGACACAATTACTACACGACACATTGCCTCTTTACTTGATCCCCGTTATAAAGATCTCGAACATGAAGACTATATTGTAAGAGTTCCCATAAGAGAAAAATTAAAGCAGCTACTTAAAGTAAATGCAATGACTGAAAACGCAACGACGTGTAATAGTAGCGCTACAACAGAATTTTCGCAAAGGAAAAAAACTGCGTTGGAATTTCTGTATAAAACAGCAGATAATAATCGGGATGATCTTGAAAGTCAGCTAGAAGCCTATTTCAGCGAACCTCAGTTAAAGTTTGACTTGTACCCATTTGAATGGTGGAAAAATAGAGAGCCCAAGTATCCAACTTTAACAATCTTGGCAAAAAAGTATTTATGCATACCAGCAACATCTGTCAGCTCCGAGCGTTGTTTTTCCACGGCTGGAAATATAGTAACCTTCAAAAGGGCCTCATTACTTCCAGAAAATGTGGATCTATTGGTGTTTTTATATCAAAATAGAAACATACTTTCAACATCAGAAGCTTCAACTACGTTCCAGTTATAAACAATTAATAATACCCATAACTAACCTGAATTCAATTCTTTATTTCTGTATTTCTTACCCGTATTGTCAAATTTGATTTAATAAATTGTTCACTAGTAAATTCATACTTTATCATTCTTGAATAGTAAATATTAAATTCAGTTGAGGTAAGCCTCAACAATAGTTTTTGCTGCCTACACGTATATTACTAAATACTCGTGTAGAACTAAATACACGTGTAGAACTAAATACACGTGTAAATATAAATACACGTGTTCCTACACGGACAATTTAATTACACGTGTAGCACGTGTACACGATTACACGTGAAATAGAGAGCTCTACTATTTACTCACGCACAGACACCAAATGCATGACGTTGACTTAACCAACGGACACAATAGCAGACAGACGAACAAAGAGCAACTTCTTTTTCCCTATCCAACTTAAAGCATTTGTAACGATCAGTCAGCAGTCAGTGAACTACAGCCGCCAAGCGAGGTCGCTGCCAAGTGAGGTCATCAAACCGCGAATAGACATTTAACTTACTAACGTATGTACATTATGAATTGAGCACTGAAATAAAAAAATCGAATAGAATAGAAACAGTGGGAGTTTTATTTCAAAATAAAGAATCCTACATATATATACATATATTTAAAGATCGTAACATTGTGTATTATACGTAATATTGTGATCAAAATAAAATTGTGAATTCGATCATCTTCATTCTGGTCCTTCGAGCCGAAATTTTATCCGGTCGTGTTAAACTCATAAACATTTTTTTCTTAAATATACTTGCGTGCAGATACACTTAGCAATCATAGGACACGTGCCTATGATTTACTAGGTAAAGTCTATGATTTTGTGAAGAAGCATTTTTTTTTCTTTCGTTGATATATGATATACATATAAGTTAACACCGAAAAAATTATATTCCCACAAAACATACGTTCCCACAATACATGATGTCCCCATCTACGGAATAAGCTGACGCACTGTCTGGGCGATATGACACCGCTACATTCCATCACGTACGGCAGGTGTAATAGGAGTTCACCTGTGGGAACATTCCGCAACTGGACGAACTGCATTGCACTAGCCATAGTATTTAGGGTATAAATAAGTTTGAATTTTTGTTAGTTTAAGTTCAGATTTTATCAGACGGGGAACTTCTGCCCGCTAATAAAATGTTTTTTAAAAACCCAAAAAATATATAAATAGTTTAATTGGCGCCCGAGCAGGGACACAGGTCTTCGCGATATATCAAAAATAAAAAGCCCTTAAGTAGTGCTAAATTGAACAATCGTTTCGTTTCCGATATCAAAAAGCCCTCAAGTAGTGCAAGCCGTCGGAAACAATACCTGTGTCCCAGAACCCCGCGAAGTTAAAGTAATCTCTCGCGACCCGCGAAGTTAAAGTAATCTCTCGCGACCCGCGAAGTTAAAGTAATCTCTCGCGACCCGCGAAGTTAAAGTAATCTCTCGCGACCTGCGGAGCAAAAGTAATCCTCCCGCAGAAAAATACTGTAGTGAAATACTAAGTGAAAAACATAAAAAAAAATCAACATAAAAATTCTTTTTGTGACTGAAAAGTAACTAAAAAAAACAACACAAGAATAAAAAGTGACTAAAAGAACAGTAAAATAGTAATAGTGTCTAAAATAATAAGAGTAATTAAAAGTAATAAAATTAATAATAAGATATTGACTAAATAAACGGAAAAAATTGTTTTAATAAATCAACTAATCAAGAAACTAAGAACGTAAAAAGAAGTTAATCCTGTGTGTGCGAGAACGAGGCCCCTTAGTAGCTCAGCAAAAAGGAGACGGGTATCGTCAGCCGCTCGACCGAAAGGATGCATATAACATTCATCATTCTACTGTAAGTTTACTTAAAGATTTTTCAAACTGTACTAGTATTTTTAAGATTTTTTCAAAGTTCTATCTAGTTATATAAAACTGTACTTGTATCTTTAAGAGTTTTTCTTTTCTAAATAATTGGATGAAACCGTACCATTAGTTTTAAGATCGCAAATAAATTATAGATAATAAACATCTAAGTATTTTCATTAACACAATTAGAACAAAACCCATTCCCGGTGAAATATAAGGATCTAGATAAATATTATTAATTTTTCTTACCTTGCATCTGAAATAATATTAAGAAAAGAAAAAAGATGTCTAACCCCAATCTTATCCGACCCCCGGTATTAAATGTACCGGCACCTAATCCCAACCAGGCCCAGCCCCAAGCAGGCAACCAAGTCAATCCTGATGAACCCCCTGTAGCACCTCCTGCCTTGCGATCCTTAATATCCTCCATAATCACTGAAAGACTACAAATTGAAGGGAAAAATATCATACAATCGATAATAAACTCGAATTCAGATCAGTTCACGGGAACTGATCAAACTATCAATAACGATCAGCTAGGAAATCTCAATGAACTCGACAAAATCCCTGATGTTGTTAGGAGTTTGCGTGAATTCTCCGGTCAACCGGGAGAATTTAGCTCCTGGCGAAAAAGCGCAGAACGAATTTTAAAAATGTATGACACCATAAAAGGATCCCCAAAGTACTTCGGTATCATCAATGTTATTCGAAACAAAATTGTCGGTCATGCGGACCATGTCCTCGAATCCTATAATACCCCACTGGATTGGGATTGCATTGCCCGTTGTTTAACTCTGCATTATGCAGATAAACGAGACCTTGGAACGTTAGAATACCAGATGACGTCCTTGGTACAGGGTAACTCCTCAGTCCAGGAATTCTATCAAGAGGTATATTCACACCTCTCGTTGATTTTAAACAAGATTTCATGTATGGATATTGGTGGAGAAGCCTTAAATTTATTAATGCATACGTACCGAGACAAAGCCTTGGATACTTTCATACGAGGCTTAAAAGGTGATTTGCCCAGACTTCTCGGCATACGAGAACCCAGGAATTTGCCTGAAGCATTACACCTTTGTCTGAAGCTCGAAAACCAAAACTTCAGATCACAGTATGCAATGGCAACCCACAACAATACCAGAAGAGTACATCAACCACAGCCTCCTGTCCCACCTAGGCGTAATCCTCAAATAGCACAACCCCAGAATCGGCAGCACTATTTCCCAGAATTGTGGCACCAACCACGATGGACCGCTCCACATATCAACAATTTCGCCCCGAGACCTACGACTTCAAATAATTTTATTCCGAGGCCAATGTTTCCTCAAAGACCCCCACTACCATTCAGAAATAGTAATCAACAACAGATGAATCAAAGACACCAACAACCACCAGAACCGATGGACACTTCTACCATCAAGACGCACAACGTCAACTACATGAACAGGCCACAACAAAAGAATTGGCCACCTGCGCCTAAAAGAACCATTGCACCGCCATCACGGCAGATTCATCCGTCAAAAATACAGCGGAATTTTCACTTAAACACCGAAGTGGAAATAGGATCTGAAGACCTAAACAATTACGAACAGGCAATACAACACGAAAATGACCAACAAGAAGAGACACTACAAGAGTATACGGACTCACTAACGCAACAGTACGGAGACGAACCCCAAGAATTCAACGACATCCATTTTTTAGACTAAGCTGTTCCTCTCTTCCTTATTTCGAATGTCGAACGAAGAGTGGAAAAATACTAACATTTTTAATTGACACTGGGTCGAATAAAAATTACATTCAACCCAGCCTAGTCTCAAATCCCTTACCTAATGAAAATCCTTTTTACGCTAATTCCCTAGGAGGAAACGTTAAAGTTAGTGAACATACCTTCCTTAACCTTTTCGGCTTAGATATCAAAATTAAATTTTTCTTAATGCCCCAACTAAAATCTTTCCACGGAATTCTTGGCAATGACAGCCTCAAAGACCTTTCAGCAGTCATTCATGTCAAGGACAATTATATGTTGGTAAACGGTTCCGTAAAGGTAAGAATCAAACAACTTACCGCACAGGCTGTAAATAACATCAACATCCGTACCAATCACATGACTAGCCAACAGAAAACCGAAATTCAAGCTATTGTAAACGAATTTCCCCAACTATTTGACGATCCCAACAGCAAACTTACTTGCACAACTGTCGTTAAAGGAGAAATAAGGACAACCACAAGCACTCCCGTATATTCAAAATTCTATCCCTACCCCATGGCACTCAAGGAGGAAGTCGAAAATCAAGTACAAGGCCTCCTAGAGGATGGCATAATAAGACGTTCAAGATCGCCTTACAATTCACCCGTGTGGATTGTTCCCAAAAAGGCAGATGCTTCCGGAAATAAGAAATTCAGACTAGTGATAGATTACCGCAAGCTTAATACCGTTACCATCGCTGACCGCTACCCAATTCCAGAAATAAACGAAGTCTTAGCCAATTTGGGTAAGAACAATTGGTTCACGGTCATTGATTTAAAAAGTGGGTTTCACCAGATTCCTCTAAGGGAATCGGATATGGAAAAAACCGCCTTTTCGATCAACAACGGTAAATATGAGTTTACAAGGTTACCGTTTGGCCTAAAGAATGCGCCCGCAATCTTCCAGAGGGCCCTAGCTGACATTCTTCGCGACCATATTGGCAGAATCTGTTACGTTTATATTGATGATATAATCATCTTTAGCCCCGACGAAGAAATGCACCTTAAAAACATACGTAAGGTTTTCGAAACGTTGAATAATGCCAATATGAAAGTTCAGCTCGATAAATGTGAATTCTACAAACAAGAAGTGGAATTCTTAGGATTCATTGTTTCTTCAAAAGGAATTAAAACCAATCCGGAAAAGGTAAAGGCAATAAAGAATTTTTCACCTCCAAAAACTTTGAAAGAATTAAGATCTTTCCTTGGTCTGTCAGGGTATTATCGGAGATTCATCCGAGATTACGCAAGACTTGCAAAACCCCTGACATCCCTTTTAAGGGGGGAGGATGGACGTTTGTCCAAAAATCTTTCTAGCAAAAAAGCTATACATCTTAACGATGATGCCCAAGAAGCCTTTGAGAAAATAAAACAATCACTAGTATCTGATGATACAATCTTGACCTATCCAGACTTCAAAAAACCCTTCGAGCTAACAACAGACGCGTCGAACTATGCCATAGGCGCTGTCCTGTCGCAGGAAAACAAGCCAATCACTTTCATCTCAAGAACCTTGAGTAAAACAGAAGAGAATTATGCCGCTAATGAGAAGGAGATGCTGGCCATTATTTGGGCTTTAAACTCCCTCAGGAATTACCTATACGGTTCGGCGAAGGTTCTCATCTATACGGATCACCAACCCTTAACTCATGCCCTTAGCAGCAAAAACAATAATGCAAAGCTAAAGCGATGGAAAGCGTCACTAGAGGAGTACAATTATGAGCTTAAGTACAAGCCAGGAAGGAGTAATGTGGTAGCTGACGCCCTGTCAAGACCACCTCAGCATACTCAAGTTAATTCCTTGACTCCAACCATTCATAGTGACGAAAGTTCATCCCACGGTCTAATCTACAGCATCGACTCCCCCATAAACTGTTTTAAGAATCAGATTTTCCTCCAAGAAGGCACACCCCATAGCGAAACCTTTGAAATTGTCTTCCCAACTTACCATAGACATATCATTACTTCACCATTTTATAACGAGGCCATGTTAATTGAAATCCTAAAAAAACGCCTAAACCCAATAGTCACAAATTGCATTAAAACAGCCGAAAATATAATGGGAATGATTCAAAATATTTACAAAACACACTTTAGTGCTTATCGAGTACGCTTTACACAAAAACAGGTCCAGGACGTTAAGAGCGAAGAAGAACAAGATAACATTGTAATCCAGACCCATAATCGCGCTCACAGAAACGACAGGGAAAACAAAATTCAAATATTGGAAAAATACTATTTTCCCGGAATGTCAAAAAAAGTTAAAAAAATAACTAAACTCTGCTCAATCTGTAAACAGAGCAAATATGATCGCCATCCAAATAAAGTCCAAATCCAGTCCACCCCAATCCCGAAATATCCAGGCGAAATCATACACATCGACATTTTCTCTACAGAAGGGAAATTGGTTCTCACGGCCATAGACAAATTTTCCAAATACGCACTCGTGAAAATCTTAAAATCTAAAGCTGTAGAAGAAATAAGGCAGCCGCTAAGAGAAATCATTTTTGGCTACGGTATACCAAAAGTCGTCGTGTTTGATAACGAAAAATCTTTTAACTCATCCTCAATCACTTGTATGTTAGAAAACGAACTTAGAATCCAAGTATTCACTACACCTCCCTATACAAGTACATCGAATGGCCAAGTAGAGAGATTTCATTCAACACTCGGCGAAATCATGCGATGTTTGAAATCCGAAAAAATCCATAACTCCTTCACGGAACTTCTGGAAGCAGCCGTTAATGCATATAATTTCTCAATTCACTCGGTTACAAACCAAAAACCCGTCGATATATTCTTTAGTAGAAATATTAGTACGGATCCCGTAGATATTAGTAAAGCACATTTAGAGAATGCGAATAAATTAAAACTAAAACAAGATACCGACTTAGCTTATCACAATAAGAATAGACCTTCAACTAAAAGTTATTCCCCAGGCGATATTATTTACATAAAAGTCAATAAAAGATTAGGTTCAAAACTATCAGCAAAATACAAAAAAGATAAAGTAAAAGAAGATAGATCAACAACCATTGTAACTGAATCCGGAAAAATCGTACATAAATCTAATATTAGAAACTAAATAAAACTATCCCTTCCCTTCCTTCATACCCCACAGATGGCTAACAACCAGTCGAGGAGATGTAAATATTCTCGACTATTCCAACTCCCCTATTATCATCCTTAATAATGGTTTGGCGAAAATTGCAGAGGGCAATATCAAGTTTATCCACACCATCGATATAACTCCATACGAAAAATTCGTATCGGAAACACTCCACAGCATCCAAAACCATGTCCCCAAGACGAATCCTTTCTTTTCCTTACTACACCATGACATCGAACAGATCGAAAACCTAATAGAAAACATTAAAATTAAAAGAACCAAAAGATCCTTAAATTTCATCGGCACAGGATGGAAATGGATAGCGGGTACACCCGACCACGAGGACTTTGAGATTCTTACAAACAAAATAAATAATGTAATCAGTAACAATAATGACCAAATTATGATCAATGATCAATACAAAGAAAAAATAAATATTTTAATAAAAACTACAAACGATATTGTAAACAATCTAAAGAGAAGTACGATAGAATACCAATTTAATGTAATATTATTATATAAGATAAAATTAATAAAGGAAGAATTAGTAAATATTATATACGCAGTAGAATTGGCCAAAGCCAATATTATAAACTCTAATATTTTATCCAAGAAGGAACTAGATGTTATAATTAATACTATTGATAAAGATGTTTTACCATTTTCAAACATAGAGCAAGCACTCAAATTTGCAGACGTAAAAATTGCTTCAAACTCAAGTACCCTACTTTATATAATTAATATACCCAAGACAAAAAAAGAAATGTATGAACAATTAAAATTAATTCCAATTAAGAATAACAATGGATTAATAAATAAGATAAGAAATAGGAATGTTTTAAAAAATGATAACAATGTTTACGGAATAACAGATAATTGTAAAAGAATTGATGAAATTTCATTATGTAAAAGATCAAGTATCATAGATATAAGTAACGATAAGTGTATAATAGGTTTAATAGAAAATAGGAACGCAACATGCAGTGCAACCAACAGCCAACACATTCCCCAAGTGGAAGAGATATCAGCAGGACTCATCATACTCAACCAGTTCAACGGAACGATAGAGGTCCACAATAAAACCCAAGTATTAAAAGGAACGTATGTCATCAAGTTCATCAATGATACAATAACCATCAACGATCAACAGTATGTGTCACAGGAATTAGTACGCATCCAAGCCTTACCACCTACACTTCATCCCGCATCTGAAAACTCAGCCGTAGAAGAAGTTCTTTCATTGGAACTAATGAAGGAACTACATATAAGAAACATGCAACACCTTACCAAAATTGAAATAGAAAAAGACAGGCACCAGATAGCAACATACACCATTCTCGCAATAGCATTTTTTGCAATAGTTATAACGGGATACCATAGAAGACGTGCAGCAGCCCAAGTTAATCCAGCACCAGCACCACCTGCGGTTGCAATAACAAGCCAAAGCGACATCTGTTATCCAGCACCCCCTCGGAGATATCCTAACATTTACAACATCCCGCTCGCATAAAACCGCGAGGACGCAGCATTCTAAGGAGGGAGGAGTTAACACCGAAAAAATTATATTCCCACAAAACATACGTTCCCACAATACATGATGTCCCCATCTACGGAATAAGCTGACGCACTGTCTGGGCGATATGACACCGCTACATTCCATCACGTACGGCAGGTGTAATAGGAGTTCACCTGTGGGAACATTCCGCAACTGGACGAACTGCATTGCACTAGCCATAGTATTTAGGGTATAAATAAGTTTGAATTTTTGTTAGTTTAAGTTCAGATTTTATCAGACGGGGAACTTCTGCCCGCTAATAAAATGTTTTTTAAAAACCCAAAAAATATATAAATAGTTTAATTTATATCATGAATGCCATCAAACAAAAACGCGGTAATGCAAAGGCGTGCTTAACACGTGCGGTAGATTTCGTCGCGTCTATCGACGAGTCGACTACGATCGAGATGCTCGAAATTCGGTTAAGCAGGGTTGTTGAAGCGTGGTCGGAATTTTCGCCGCTGCATAATGAACTTTTGCAAAATTCGGTAGCAGACGAAGAGGTAGGGGAATGTCAAAGTGAATTCGGTCAATACGAAGAAAAATATTTTGTGGCACATTCTGGCTTAAAAATACCATCCAAGCTGAAACCGATGATTCAGTTTTCAAAACTCTCGTTAATCAGCAGACAACGTTATTAAAAAAGTTAGACTCTTCGGGTAGCACGTGTTCGTCTGTAAATCTGCCTCCTATTGTGGTGCCGCCATTTTCGGGAAATGACAAGGATTGGCCATCATTTAAAGATTTGTTCTTGGGTTCTGTAGATAACAAACCAAATATTACCCCAACGCAGAAATTCCACTATTTAAAGTCTTTTTTACGTGACGATGCAGCCAACTTAATAAAGCATATTTCAATCTCAGATGCCAATTATATCGAAGCATGGGATAGATTAGAAAAACGTTACGACCGGATCAATTTAATTATCCAGTCGTTTGTGCAGACAATTCTTTCACTTCACAACAATGAGTGTGTCGAACGTGCAAACTCTTAGGAAGATAACAGATGGTGCGGACGAAGTTATTCGTGGTCTGAATGCATTGGGTAGGAATGGTAGGGATCCCTGATTGACCATCATTTTAATTTCCAAACTTGATAGCGACACAAAGCATGCCTGGGCAGAAGAAATCGGATCTCGTGATAATAGTACAATAGCAGATTTTCTAACGTTTCTTGAACTGAGATGTGACGCACTTGAATCGTGTCAAACTCTCAATCGGTCGGTCAACTCGCGCGGAAAACAATCGGTACAAGTTCGAGCACATGTAGCGAAGGCGTCAGATAGCAGTCTTCAGTGTTCCATGTGCCAGGGTAACCATTTCCTATCCCAGTGTAGTAAGTTTCTAGGCTCAGACATTGTTACTCGCAGAAATTTCGTTAATACAAAATCCTTGTGTTTCAATTGCCTTCGAACAGGTCACTCGTCAAACCGGTGTCGGTCATCGTTTCGTTGTCGCGTTTGTAAATCTCGTCAACATTCTCTTGTCCATCGAGATATCGCCTCATCCCCTGCATCATCGTCAGCATTGCCATCTTCATCATCCACTCTGCACCAACCTGATCCTTCGGTGGACCGGTCCACTTCGGCTGCATATTCCCCATTGGTTAATAACCATTTGCTTGAGTTTCGAAAACAAACAATACTCCCTACCATTCTCGCGAAACTTCAAGATAATCGGGGGCAGTTTCTCGACTGTCGAGTTCTTTTGGATACGGGATCACAATCTTCATTCATTGCTGAATCATTTGTGCAAAGGTTAGGTCTTCCAAGGAAGCATTGTCGCATCCCTATAATGGGATTATCATCAAAAGAAGCGGGTTTCACGAAGGGACGCGTTTCTATTCAACTTTTCTCCCGCCATCATTCTAATCATTTATCCGTGGACCCTTTCGTGCTTGGTAAATTGACTTCGAATTTGCCATCTAAATCCTTCGACGCATCGGCATGGAAGCACATTCATAAGTTGGAACTGGCGGATCCTTATTTTAACATTTCAAGTTCCATCGATGTTCTCCTGGGAGCTGATAAGGTCTGGAATATCATCCGAGGAGAACAAATTCATGGACTCGAGGGCAGTCCTATAGCATTCAACACATCATTTGGTTGGGTAATTTCAGGAGAGCTGTCGGAACCAAATCCTAGCAGCCGGGAATTATGCTCGTTTTATTCCTCGAACGACGTAGACGGTCTCTTGCAACGATTCTGGGAAATAGAAGAAGTTCCCCCGGTTAACGCGTATGAAACCTTTGACGACCCAGCTGAGCGATATTTTCGAAATACGGTTTCGCGCGCTCCCGACGGAAAATATATCGTTTCTCTTTCTTTCAAAACCCCTTCCCCAAGTTTCGGAGATACCTTACAGTCGGCTGTTTCGCGATTATATTCAATGGAACGTAGGTTTCGCAATAATCCTGAACTACATAAACTTTATTCAAAATTTATGCAGGAATATCTCAAACTTGGACACATGGAACTTATTCCTCGCGAAAGAATAAACTTCTGTTGTGTAATATGCTTACCAATAGACAAACATTAAAACATTACCCTGTATTGCTTATACATATATAATTCTCTTCAATGTTCATTATATTTATACAGTTATTCTATTCCGTATGATAATACAGTCCACATAATGCTTCTTGGCCAAATTGCATATATGGCTCGGTCTATTCCTTTGAAGACCAGCGAGCAAGTAACATCATCTCTCTTTTGTGTTAATTTAAGACAAATAAAAAATTGTAATTTCCATTATGTTAAAAGGTTTCATTGTTCATTTTGTTATTAATTTTGCAATTAAACAACTTCAATTCGACAAAACAGTTTTACCTACCTCATCATGCGGTGCTCAAACCAGATAGTTCTTCCACAAAATTACGAGTTGTTTTCGACGGTTCGATAAGGGACTCAAAAGGACAGTCCTTGAATAGCCGACTTTTAATTGGTCTGCAAATTCAACGTGACTTGGTAGGTGTTTGCTTCTGTTTTCGGCAACATCGGTTCGTGTTTACGGCAGATATAGTGAAGATGTTCCGCCAAATATGGGTTTGCGAAAAAGACATTGATTGACAAGGATAGTTTGGCGTCAAAGTCCTTGTGAAACGATCCAACATTATGGGCTACGAACAGTAACGTACGGCACCGCGTCGGCTCCATTTTTGTCGGTTCATGTTTTGCAGCAATTCGCGGAAGATTATCGTTTGTCTTATCCGAACGCATCTAGAATATTACTTAACGACGTCTACGTGGACGATGTAATGACCGGAACCAACTCAATCGAAACGTTACTCGAATTGCAAGCCGAGCTCGTCACGCTGTTATCGGTTGCTGGACTTCAGCTTCGGAAATGGAGCTCCAACTGTTGGGCTCTACTCGCAAAACAAAAGCCTGCGAATACTCCTTTGTTGATCCCGAATGTTCTCAACCTCTCATAAAGTTATTGGGAATGTTCTGGAACCCTGGTACTGACGTGTTCTCATATCGAATCGCTAAAACTACCCCGTGTCTTAAGGTAACAAGAAGAATCTTGCTCTCCGAAATCGCGCGTGTTTTCGACCCTCTTGGCCTTCTTGCCCCATCGGTTGTGTTATTTAAAATGATGTTTCAAAAACTTTGGTCTGTTGAACTAAACCTGGGCTGGGACGATCCACTGCCCGAGGCCATTGCGGAAGAGTGGCTGATGTATCGCAAAGAACTTTTGTTTTTCGAGAGGATCCAAGTTCCGCGAAATATGTTCCCATCCGAAGTAACCATAGAGCTCCATGGGTTTTCAGACGCTTCGTTGCTCGCTTATGGTGCAGTCGTGTATGCACGCACTAAGTCTCCAACTGGTGATATTTCTACCACCATCGTCGCGGCAAAGATCAAAGTAGCCCCACTTAAACCTGTCTCTATTCCTCGCCTCGAGCTCTGTGCTGCATTATTGCTAACTCGGTTGTTAGCCATAGTGAAAAAATCGGTAAATGCCGATATCGAAAGAACCTTCGCGTGGCGCGACTCCGAGATAGTATTACATTGGCTTTCTTCACCCCCGCGTCGCTGGACCACCTTTGTAGCCAACCGAACGGCAGCCATTTTAGAAACAGCATCGCACGATAGCTGACGTAACAGCAGAATACTGGGTTTTCGCCGTTGTCCCAATAAGTGTGTATGGCTGATTTCTGCACAGCGTAAGAGAAAAAACAACACTTTTTTAGCAACCACCAAACCAGACGGTCGAGTCGCCGGGAAATAGTTAAATACGCGTACATATTGATGTGCATTGAATGTAATAAAGTGAATATCTTAAATTACGAATAAGAGGTGTGCCTTCGTAACAATTTGACCGAAAATCTTACATTAATGGAAAAATGTATTGAAAAAAAGTTTATAACAACAAAAACGAAGCAATTAGAAATTTCTACTTTTTTTAATAAAAAGTAAATGTACATTTGTATGCATGCAAGTTAATATCATAGAGCATTGATTTGATCCGTAAGCAATGTAAACAAGTTGTGGTCAAATCACATGCCACATATTAGGGAGACCAGGAAGTGCGATCTATTTTTGTTGACACAGCTGCGGCTTAATGGCAAAATACTTTTAGACGAAGTCAAGTGTTTGCAGCTGCGTCGGCAGATTCGTGCGTGATTTATGGTCTAAGTCCAAAGTCCAGCAAAGGGACGCTGCCGTAGAGCAGCATAACGCTTAGTATATAAGTTAATCTAAGTGCAGCCCAACTTCAGTTCATCATCAACATCAGAGGACTCAGCAGTTCATCATCAATATCAGAGGACTCAGGTTGAGTTCGTCATCAGAGGACGCAACAAGGTTCAAAAGCAGCACTGAGATCGAGTGGACTCCGCGGCTTGGGTGTTTAAGTAAATTTAGCTAAGTAAAGTAGTGTATTGAAAGTGAATTAATAAAAGCATAGCTGGTTAGCTCTTTTTAAAAAACTCCTGTGTCGGGTAAAAAAATTAATTTGCATACCTTAAGAATAAAAGCTATGAAAAAAACAAAACAAAAAGGAGTATCTTCTTGAAAACAGATTAATTTACATTTATACTTTGAAATCGGTTACAGCGACCTACCGCTTATAACGACCAAATTCGTCAGTGCCTTGAAGGTCGTTATAGCCGATTTTGACTGTAGTTGCAAAGAACTAAAATCGACACTAGAAAAAGAGTTCGGTTTCGGGTTCATCGATTCATCGTCAGCTAGAATCACGACGAAAAAATCCCAACGAATCCTATCTAGAATATATGTTTCAGGTGAAATTGATCGCAAGTAGGGGCAACGTAGACGAAGAAACCTTACGCGCGTACATTGTGTCGGGCATACCAGATAGTATATCGAATAAAACAACATTATTTGAGGCAAAAACATTCGAAGATTTAAAGTCTAAATTTAAGATTTACGAGAAAATGAAACTCCAAATGCATAAACAGAAAAAAGAAGAATATACCCAAAAACAATATAATAAAGCCTAAATAAAGTGGATTTCATTAAATTTAGTGTTTTCCTTTTGCATCTTCCCCCTTTAACTTTTCCCCACATAGATGCACACACATACATACATACGTATCTGCCTACGTGCCGTACAACAAAGGGCGAGCGAACGCACACGTGCGGATTTCGGCATTGATGTAGCTGTGCAACGACGGCAGTGCTATACGATGAGCAGAGCAACCATTCATTCAGCGTGCAGACGTCAACCAGAGCGGGCAGCTCTTAGCAAAGGAAAAATAAACAGATAAAAATTAGAATTGGTTTTATTGTTTTATTCTTCTTTCTGCTTCTTATCGTTGATAAGAATACCAAGTAGAGTTTTTTTTGGTTTCGGTATTTTTTTTTTCCCCACTATGCCCGCATCGTCATCACACAGCATATAAATCGATCATATCAAATTTGTATGAAAAGAAAAATGTTCTTTGACATGGCAATTCCACACTTAAATGGCAAAGATTGTTTTTATTTTGAAGAGGCAATGGAGCAGGCGGGAAAAAAAGGTAGAAGGTATGTATATTAATTTCTGTTGCCAAACTTGTGTTTTTTAGTTTTAGGAGAATATGGACGCTGCCAAAAACCAAAGCCTTTTTGACCGCGTATTTTAAAAGGCAAGCGGAATTCCAGCACGTAAGGAGGATGAAATATGCGATGAGCAATGTGCTGGAAGACCTGCTAGCTCAAGATGTTTTGGTATGTAAACAAAAAAAAAACATAAATTTTCAATTCAAAACTACCAGACGTAAGACACCACCGTCGAAATGCTTGAAGCCATATTCAAAAATTTACTTTGGGCATACAAGGCAACGGTGGATGGCAGCAAGAGAACTGGAGAAGCAGCCGCAAAAGCCATTGGAGGAGGAGATGGAAGCGATCTTTCGGGCTAGGCCCGGTATAAGGAATAGCCACACGACAAATTTATCGGGGAAGGTAATCGCTTCCACAAGCGGCCCAAGTACGCCGTAGGGAGTCGGTGAAAGCGAAACTGGGGTGGAGCTGAAGAGAAAACTCGGCGAAGAGAAAAATAAAACACTCGCCGATTATGCCGATAAAAAAATTAAAATAATAGAACGGCATGAGGAGGCCAAACAAGAGCGGTTCGAGCAATAAATAAAAATAACTCGAGAACTTTTTAAGAAGCAGCTTCTTTTTTTTTTTTTTAGTTATTTTGAATTACTTTTAGTTTTATTCCATTTATCTGTGAGTATTTGTGATTCATGTTGTGTTTTTGTAGTGTATAAGCCTACCCTTAACTTTAACAATATTACTATCCCACTCTCTATTTTCTATTTGCTGTTTTCTATTGTACTATTCAGTTTTGCTTCAAATCTCTACTAGTCATAGGTTAATCGTTCAAATTCAACGAACGAATCGTTCAAGTATTGGTTTCAAAAATGATTCGGTCATATGAATCAATCAATCGTTCGTTTAAAGATAGAGACCGATATATTGGAATTGGACTGGTTCAATATTACAATCGTTCGTTCGATCAGATATAGAGATCGATTCATTGTATTGGTCAATACCACAATCAATCAATCGTTGAATAGAGATAGAAACCAATTCACTGTATTGGTTCAATGCGATCGATCTGAAAACGCAAATATGTATGTATTGGATTGAATAACTAACGGTTATTCTTCATCCTTTGGATAGATGTTAATAATTTTGTACGTTCTTTCAATAAAGCCAGCTATTTTGCCATTTTTTCGTGTTTCTTTTAATTAATAAATAATATTATTTGTTAGTACCTATCACAAAAAAGTAAGTTATCACTTATTCAGAAACTTAGTTATAGATTGTATTTTATAGAATTATACGCTATGTCTGAACTGAAAAACAAACGAAGCGAGATATGGAAACATTTTTCTATCGCCTCAAGTGACAAAGCAAAATGCTGTTATTGCCAAAAGTTGATAAGTTTTTCTGGAGGAGCAACTGGGAACTTAGGAAGGCATATAAAGTCTCAGCATAAAGGTATATCTTTAGGAACAGACAGATACACGCTTGCACACCCATATGCAACACTCACAGCTACAGAAACCAACCCAATTCAAGAATCCAAGAGTGAAGCTCCAACAATTTCATCTGACAGTTCATATACCCTGGCAGCCACAACTTTACATCATTTAGCATCCACTCTAAGACAAACACAAATTTCTTCATATGTACGAAGACCAATAACTCTTTTATTTTCGAAACCACTAGACGAACAACTCACTAAAACAATAGTTAAGCAATATTGTATGTATGTATGTTGGCGTTACAGTCCATGAAGAACCAGAGCCGAGCTTCTCTCAATCACCCATGTTGTGTGTGATTTAATTTTCCCATAGGTCCCATAGGTGAAAGGGACCTACAGTTTATTGCCGGTTCCGAAGGGCGAATTTCGAGAAGCTTTTCATGACTATTTTACTACAGGGGGTTTTGTCAGAACCCCGCTGAGGACAAACACCGTGAAAACACGTTCGATGACATGGCTGTCTCGGGATTCGATCCCGTGTCATCGGCGTCAGAGGCCAACACACTACCCACTGCGCCACGGTGCTCTCAATGTTAAGCAATATTATCCATTTAAAATGGTTGAGGACATAGAATTTAAAGAACTCGTGAAAATGCTGTGTCCAAATTACACAATGCCTACAGGAAAGACCATATCCCATTCCTTAATTCCACGTCTATATAATGAAACAAAGGACAAAGTTCAGATGATGCTTGGTGGGGTAGAAGCTGTATGCCCCACGACAGATGGATGGACCTCTATCACCCAGCAAAGTTATGTTGGCATAACATCTCACTTTGTCCCAAAACTCGAACTCGAGCAGCAGCCTACAATCCTGTCTTTTAGGATGCATTCCATTCAACAACAGCCACACGTTGCATGCGTGGTTACTGATAATGCATCAAATATCGTTGGTGCCTTGCTTTGCACACTCCTTGAATCTTGTTTTAGGGGATGGAATAGCGGTAATTGAAGCGGAAATCGCAAAGGTCAAGAACATAGTTGCGTATTTCAAAAGAAGCGCCAAGGCATCACTTCAACTTACCAGCATGGAAAAACAATAAAACCTTCCAGAAATTAAACTGAAACAAGGCTGTAAACAAGGTGGAACTCCACTTATGAAATGCTCTCCCGCATCATAATGGTAAAAGATGCAGTTATTGCCGTGTTAGCAATAGAGAAGCCGGAATTAAATATTATATCTCCAAAGGATTGGACTGTACTAGAAAAGGCCACTGATGTCTTCAAAGTTTTCAGTGTAATTACCAAAGAAAAGTCTGCTGATAAAAATGTAAGTTTATCAAAGGTAATGATAATGATTGGTGCAATTAATAATCATCTAAGTAAAACATCATTAAACAATAGCCACGGAGAAATATCGAATGTAATAGAAACACTCAAAAAGTCACTATCATCCCGATTTAAAGCAATAGATTCACACGAATTGATAACAAGAGCTACCATACTTGACCCGCGATTCAAGCAATATGGTTTTACATCGCACACCAAATATATTAAAAGTTTAGATATTTTGAGAAAAAAAAGTGCAATTCATGGCAGTTCCAAGACCATCCGCATCAAATGCATCAATCTTCGAAAAAGAGTTTTCAGAAGACCAAACGCATGTTCCACAACTACTCTCGGAAATGTCAAGGCAGCTACTCGTTGATCCGTACTGTTTTATTTTGAACCATGGTCCGGATCGAGATCTGGATGCATAATAAAATACGCCTAATATCACCATTATCATTGAAAGAAAAAGATTCTTTGAAACAATTATTAATTGGAACGGGATATACTATCAGGAGCAGATTAAGATGAATGTTTAGAACATACAGCTGGCAACTCACTTAATCATCACACTATCGTGCCACACAATGGCACGATACCACAAAACCGTACGAAACCCGGACTCGTACGGATGATGGAGCCCCTCAAGAGCAGTCTATCTGTCATGCATATGTTTGACAGTGCGTTTTGACAGCTCACAATGCTTGTCATTTCACATTTGTACGTTTACTTTTTATGAGAGGTTCGAAATCGAGTCAAACAAGTTTCGAAGAAAGATTAATTTCCTTAGTAAAAGATAAGGAATTCTTATATAACACGAAGACAAGAAGCTATAAAAACGTTCTTAAAAGGGATTCGGCATTGGCAAATATTGCCGAGGAGCTGGATGAACCAGGTGCAGCCCGAAGTTAAATAAAGCAATTTATGGATTAAGGCAAAGTGGACGAGAATGGAATGAGAAGCTTGACTAGGTTTTAAGAAAAATGGGATTTTCATCGTGTGTTAGTGAGCCATGTGTCTACATTTGCCATTGACAGCCGTCGCGCGAGTTACGTCCGTACCCTGAGACTACACTCTCACTGCAATCCACAAACTTCATCACACAATCATTACCGACATCAGGCAAATACCGCCGCATCCATTTCAGCAGCAGGTAGAGTTAGTTTATCTCCGCAACCCAAACGGCGAGAGTTACGACAGCAACTTGACCCCTCCTACATTCAACCGCAAACAAACCTTTTCACACACACACGTGCCTAAACGGACGCAGGATTATCATCCCGCAAACGACCCGCAATTGCATAGACGACCTAATCAGTGTCTGGCTCACATCCGCTCTCTATGTCGTCTATGCAAAGAAAACCAGTATAAATAGATCAGAAAAGATCAAAATGAAAACAATCGTAATTCTGCTTTCGAAAGTGAATGTTGACCCGAAATAAACATACTAATTTAAAAATTACGAGAGTCCTTTTTTTTTAACGACCCCGAGAGTCCTAATATAACTCGCGCGGTCACGAGTGACTAGTGATGGAATAATTAACATTAGCAAAATTAAGTAATTGTGAAATCTATTTTTGCATTAGCAGTATGAAAAGTTTTGCTAAATTTCATGAAATGCTAAGCAGATTCTATTGTATTTGATGATGTGAGACTGTTATTCCTGTCGTTGCTATTCAGAACTGTATTGCTCACAGTATCTGTATTCAAGTAACTCAGTTGCATGGTAAACCAACTTTATGCATGAACTTATTCATATTGCATACAGTCTCACACATTACCATTTTATTTTGTTTCACAACTCCAGCTTCCTTTTCTTTTCAATGTATCTTGTACTAAATGAACATTCGTTAAAGCTTCAGCACATGCTATTCAAATTTGCTAAATGAATATTCGCTAAAGCTATTCGTACTAAAGGAATCTTAGTTGCCATTCGGTAAATAACGCTATAGGTTGTGCATTCATTTTACAAGTACATATCAAGAGCGGGTTCTTTTCCTAGTGAATTTTCAGATAGTACCAGTAAGTTTGTTGCCTTGTATAATGTGTATTCTCAACGTAGATTTACATATGCTTGTAATAATTGTATTTTCATTTTGATTTCTAATAAAGGGAACATTTACTTGCCTACACACATACAGAGCGCAATGGCATCTCTTAATAGATCTTCCAATGCATTTTGGGAGTTCTTCTCTATTTCTGTTACGTAAAATACAATTGTGAACCAACGACTGATTGGTATAATTTTCAAATTTACCGCCAAACTTTAAACAGATAACATAAAAATCGCTTCAAGTGCTCCAGTCAAGCGTTGCCGCAGCAAGTGTCGCCCATATGTCAGAGGACAAATTAAAAAGGGAAGTTTTCGCAATCGAGGTAACGAACAAAAATTGATAACTGTCCAGAATCTCGTTTCACAGTTTAAGTGTTTATACTCCTCCGAAACGGCTTGACCGATTTTGATGAAATTGTATATGTATATAGTGACATACGGTCCGCTCAAGTAAGCGACGCCCGCCCGATCGTGGAGAGTGCGATACGGTATGCATTCCTACGGTCATAAGATCACCCGTGGATGCTTGTTCGCTATTCGTTTTCGACACGTTTCGCTCGTCAGTGTAGTGATTGCACTACATTGCACTGCATCCTCCACCATACGCATAATTGCACTACATTGCACTCTACGCATTTCACTGCATTCCACACACCATGCAAACACTATAATTTCGAGACTCGTGTCGTCGTATTGTCGCCACTAAACCACCACCAACCAATGCACATAAATTGCATAATATACGATCAACCCCAATTTGTCAGCACTAGGTCAATGTCGGCACTCGCGCCTATTCCCTCTTCATATGTCACTTCGTAAATAATGCTCGAACCCGAGCAATACGTAAACAAGTGACGAAGAAGGGAAAACTCCAAACAATGTGAAATGCCGATAATGCATTTCACACTATTGGATTGGAGCAAAGGCGAACCGATTAACAAAACATGACTAACATTCACGACCACTCCACACCGTGGAATGCTGAGATAGCATTTCACGCAATTGGAAAACCAATTAGTGAAGTGTGAATGACATGTATGACCTATCAATAGTGCGCAAATGCTGAGTGATCAGAAATGCATATGCAGGCAAGTGCTATGAGCACTATGCTAATGGTATGGGGTATGAATAGGTTGCGACATAGCGATGACACTGAGTATTTTTAACCTAAATCAAAAGTGCCTTTTCGCACTTGGTGTGTTGGAGGGGATTGCGATTCAACCAGAATCCTCCTATAAAAGGGATGGTAATTTTGGTTGAAATTCAGAGAGCAGCAGCAAATAGTGAAGGACGCACCCTTAGACTCCAGAGCAGAAACACGAGGTAAAATAAAGAACTTTTTTAAAAATTGAACTGTTTGTCCTTTTTATTCCTCTCTCCGTTCGGCACTCTTCCCTCAAGTAACGAGGAAGCACGGTGTCTGAGCGTAACATTTTGCGCGTCCGTTGGTTGCTTATCGTTCTCTTCCCGTGAATCGCGGTGCGAACGTGTGCATTTTCTGGAATGCATTTTCGTCGTGCTGTGCTTCATTGGGATGCGGGATGATCCCAGAAATTCAGTCTCTGTCCTGCAACCCCTCGACTCACTCGTATAAATATTATTATGTGCAGTAGGTCTGAGAATAGGTTTATAACTAATTCTTATACCCCTAAGTGTTAAGGGTGACTCACTCCAAACATTTTTTTTTTTTAGTTTTTTTTTTTATGGTGTGGCATTAAAAAATACATTGAGTCCTTAATTTTCACCCTCCTACCACTAATCCCTACTTTTTAATAGCATCTTGCTCACTGTATAAAGCATAAAATAAAGAAACAAAAGAAACAGTATAATTCGAGAGTATTGTTCATACGTAGCTGGCCACAGCTGGGTATATAAGGGAGGAGTTCAGGAGTTAGAGTTCAGTCTAAACCAAGCGACCATCAAGGTCTAGCAACCTTTTTTCAGCCGAAATTCTCCACAACTCTGGGACACTCAACCCAGGCAGATGTTGGGTTCTGGGACATCTAAACCCAGAACGTTGGAGCTCTGGGACATCTAAGCCCAGAACAAGAAGTATTTCTACTGTATTATTATAAAGAATAAATATTGTGGAAGGTAGGTTACTATTTAAGTGTAATTCTCAAATGAATTTATTATTAATCCGCGGGGCTGTTATTATTCATTCATATTTTATAGATAATTGATACACTTATTGATTTGAAGAGTAATTCTACTCTGTTATTCAAAAAGAGAAATATCGTGAAAGGTATGTTAAATACAAAAATGTGTTTGTACTTATGTACATGCGTTAGAAGTTATACTTTTTTGGTGTATGAAAAAATATAAAATATTAAAAATGCTGTAATGATCAGGGATAAATATTAAAATCAATCAAAAAGGTATTATTTAAGTAAAAATATTTATTTATTATTCAATTCTATGGCAAACTTTATCCTGTCGTTTTCTGCGCGAGTTACATACAGGTTGTACTCCGTAGCCTGCATGTTCACAACCACACAGGTGCACATCCACCCATGCACATCAACGTGGCAACGACCGGGCAAGTGCAATCCCATACTATATTGCGGGGGCCGTACGAGGGAAAATCGTACGGCGCCAATGGCTTGGCTTGGCACTGCAGAGAAGCCAAGCCAAAAATGAACACCCCGCAAGCAAGGCGCACCGGTTGATGCATGTCCCGGTTTATTCAAATCAAACGCCTTGGGGCTAGTATTTACAATCAATCCAAGGCAGACTGAGTGCTTTTATCTTCGACTGTTGTTGGTTAATGTCACCGGCCCATTGGCATTTCAAGATATACGTAAAGTCGATGGACATCAGCACCCAACGTATAAAGATGCATGCCATGCACTCGGCTTGCTGGAAGACGACAACCAGTGGGAATGTATGCTTGCTGAAGCAGCATTGAACTGTATAGCAAAACAAATTCGACTACTATTCGCTTTAGTATTAACTACATGTTTCCCGGCCCGAATAGACTGATGATATACAATACAATACAAAATACAAAAACGTGCATCGCCCTCACATAGTAACTAGCCTTACATCTACATGGGAGCTCTGTAGATGGTTGATCATCAATTCTCGCCTGACCGTGGGTCCAATTTATGAACAAAATACATTACTGTTAAGAAATGAATTTATATTACGTACTAAACCAAAATTTATAATTTCTATTACCTTTGTTTATATAAAGTATGTACCACGCATAAAATATTGTAACTAATTTATACTATAATTGTAAACGCTTGCACAAACCAAACTTGCATAATCTCTCCTATCGTTGTACATACATATGCAAATGAATTAATGTAAATGAATCAACGACATGATCATACGGTTTATTCCATGTTCCATGGATCTTATCGCACTCATCAGCAGAGACTACCGCATCTTATCTGGCCGACTCTCGTCACTTTTTGGCTAGCAACCACCGAGTGAAGTACTTCCGATCGTAACCGGCTATTATAATTGTTGCATCGTAGATTGAAGAGATTATTGTAGAAAGTAAATACAGTCACCACTAAACATTCGATTTCGTTTTTTTTTTCTCTTTTTATTAATCTCTTTCAATTACCATTTTATATTGTTTCACAACTACAGCTTCATTTTCTTTTCAATGGATTTTGTAGTAAATGAACATTCGTAAAAGCTTCAGCACATGCTATTCTAATTTGCTAAATGAACATTCCCTAAAGCTATTCGTACTAAAGGAATCTTCGTTGCCATTAACTACCAGATGGACATTTACAATATCTGTTTGTTTAATTTCAGCACCGATAGCACCTGCAACATCTTTGACCACGTCAGGGATTCCCATCTTTGCTCATTGGAATATTTGTAATTTCTATGTTGTTCCTGATACTATCTTGTTCCAATTTGTTGATTAGTTTTTGAATGTTTGTAATGATCGTGTCTTTCTGTTCACATTGTGATTTCAAATCGTTGATTTGACCAGTTAGTGTATGTAGAAGTTCATTGTTTTTACGTATTGCATCCTTAACGTCATCATAACCCTTTCATGGATGTCGTTTTTGACATCTGCGCTGAAGGTCTCTGTAGATGCTCTGTGCTCACTTGCATCAGGAAATCCATCTTCTCAAGGGGCTTGATCACCGGATGTTGCGGGACGCGAACGGCGGTATTAGCATTTCCAGGTTTTCTTTTGCTCAGTCGACATTCCCCTGAAGCTTCTGGCTGTGATGGTGGTACAGCCAAAGTGCAATTTTCTTAATTAGTCATACATAAAGCAACATTTAAGTAAAATAATATTATTGTGAACTATAGTTAGAATTAAATATCTATATAGACCGCACATTGTGCACTAGTAAAACATAACTCATGCATCATTATGACAGGTGAATGTAATGATGGTATTAGCATGCATTATGCTTACCAAATACACCCTGGCACCTTAGGCCCGAATTCAACCTAATTGCATATTTGAAATGGCTGCACTGATCCGGCATATAGCCCACTGCAAATAGTATGTATATGTATATTGGCGTTACAGTCCATGAAGGACCTGAGCCGAGCTAACATCGGATGTTTTCTATTTTCTGGAAACGTGCATTAGTGATATAGAGCTTAAGGATTCAGCACTAATAAGGCTAACAATTAGTATATGTAGCGTAAGTATACACTTCACTAATGTCTAAAGTGCTAAGAAGCGTGGCAAAAACGTAAAGGCTTGTAATAAGTAAGGTCCCATTAAATCTTCTCTCTAAGGATGAGAACAGAGCTGCGGCACTTGGGCATATACTTATGTATACATATATGTATGTACATACGCCGCGGAAGCTCACATTTCGGTCAGTCTTACCATGTTCGGCAATGGCACAAGGTGTAATCTGTAAAGTTACTGAGACGTTTTCCTTTGTGCAAATCAAACCGAGATCTGGCTTGGGATCTAGACAAGCTCAATCAATTTGGTTTTTATACCATTCAAGATCTTAGGTTCATCAATCTTTTTAGCAGAAACAGAGAGCAGACAGAGACGTCGAATTTCGTTGTGTTCGACAAAGTCCCTAATAAGGAACCATGCCCGAGCTTGGTACCGTTCAAAGGTAGTGAGTCGGTCTCGCATAACAACATTAAACGACCAATGCTAATTCTGACAATATTCTTTAGACCAGATACGGCTTTCAGTATAAATTCTTAGCTGCGACACCAAGGAGGTGAAGATTAAATAGAGCTTTGGTATATTCGCAACAGCTTGACTGTTCTCAGCATCACGATTTTTGTCAAGACTGGCCTACTAATGGGTGATATTCTTACTGTTTGGTTTTTCAGTGTTCTATTCTTGATAACTCACGTGTGATTTGTAACATATGCCAATGTCAAATATACTCAGTTAGCACTGCCATTTCGCCATGGAAAACCTTACACCCGTATAATGCCTACAAACTAATAAATTATTGAATTTTAATTCTCAAATTCCTACTCTGTCAAAAATTGTTTGAGCGCACTTCGTCCAATTGGGGTTGAGTTGGTTGAGCAGTTCTACCTCTATCTCTCTTAAGACAATTTTTTATTGAAAAATGACAAATCTTTTGTCTTTACCGATAAGCCAACGTCAATTGCTGCCTTGCAAGACAACATGACACTTGTCGTTAGCAAGATACCAGCCATTTAGCTTGAAAAGATGGCTCAAAATGTAAGTCTCCGTTTGAAGGATCTTGCTTCCATTCTCTACTGGGAGGACTAGGGTTGCAACCTGGGTAAATCCGTAGGCTTTCCTTAGGCTAACTATGTCGGCTTCGGTGATTTCCATCCCAAATTGAGTGTTGGTCGCCTTACAGATGTCGTTTCTTGTGGTGACCTCATCAATGTCTTTAATCTCGACTGTTACTATCTGTGATCTTGCCATCTTCTAGCATTTCCACGAGGACTTTGATTTTCCTCTCCTAGCTTGTGAAAGGTTGACGGTGTGTCGCCAGCTGTGCTTATCCTGGATAGGAATTTGCTGCTTGGCCAACAGGCGACCTTTGCAGCCTATTGCTTCTTTCGAACGGATCCGCCTGGCTGTTTCCGTCGTTTTTTTGTTTTTGGTTTGCCGTTTGTATACTAATTTTACTCCTTAGCAAAAGGGCATACTTTTAGGCAAAAGGGAAAAAAAGTATATATCGTTTGGTTGGTGTTCACCAAAGTAGAGTTGCTTTTGCCAGAAGCTTTAGGTGTTGGAAGCTTTGGTTGTGAGCTTGGGTTCCACAATGTCCACAGGAGCGCTACCGCTCGAGTGTAGCTGTCAGCTGTCAACAAAAAAACCCGGTTTTTACCTTTCTCTGTGATTTGTCCGATGAAACTTCAGTTGACAACGATTTGTCGAGTGGAGCGCAAACGTTTAGCAGCTGAAATGCGATTTTATTCGCGAACTTTACTGTCTTTTTTATTTATTTTTTATTAGCACCGGTGTAATAACACTTCACTTTAACTTGGCAGAGTTGCCAAGACATTCACTGTTTGTTTATATACATGTGTACTTTCCCCTCTATAAAGAAAAAAGAAAGATTATTATCCAATAATCTATCCAAGCTTCCTTAAAAATAGTCTTGTTCCACAATAAACTGATAAGTGTAGTTAATAAATTAATTATCACTCACTTTTTTACGGTTTTAACAGAAAAAACCGTCGCTACCGAAAGTGTAGCCTCCGCACGGTGCCTGATAATTTTGCGGCTAGCTATACTACACTTTTCCTATCATCCAAATCCAACAGATCACCTTACGCGAGTTACGAACCCAATCGTCACCCTGAACCCAGACAACAGTCACCAGCATGTGCATAAACTGCAACATCAGGGACACGAGCCAACAACCAGTCGATACAGAATAAATAATTTATTGTGATTGCACAGGTGACCCAATTGATGGGCGAAGTCAGCGTCTAGCATAAATTCCGGCTACTTCCAATTATTTGTACTCAGTTGTGCAAGTTAGGTATAAAAGGAAATAGAAATTGTAACAGAATTAATAAATAAACGAATTGTCATATTAAACACGTTTTTTTTTAACCGCTCCGCAGTCCACGACGCGACGTATTTCGCGTGCCCACAGTCGCATTAGTTTTAACCTTACTTTTGTCAGATTACAAATTAGGTCTTGGAAAAATAGTAATCCAGTGAGGACGTGAATTTAAAAAATACATTTTGATTTAATCATTGTTAAAGGTAAATCATTTAATATGTAAGTTTATAGCCTATGTACAGTGGTGGAAACTTAAATAGCACCTTTACGAAAAATCATACGACATCCAAAACTACATTATTAAAAATAAAATTGGCAACATTTTTTAAATGCCAGTTTCTAAGTAAAACATTACTGTATTCAAAACAGTTATTTTTTTCTACCTTGTCAATACATGTACATCTGTGTTCGCATTTGAGTAAGTTACGTTGGCAAAGCAGCTGGAAATATAAATAGCACCTTACATATTTTAAGTGAAAAAATTTGTTTAAAACGTTTGTTGCGTAAGTTTTCTATTATGTTATGTACTGAGTATTATAATTTATCGATTAAGTTTGAAATTCTATTAGATTTTAAAATTTATTATGGGAAGAGGATTGCATTGTTCAGCGGAAAAACGGGAAGTAATGTACAACTTGTTTGAAAGTGGAAGGCGAATAAGTGATATTGCGAGTGATCTCAAATGCTCAAAGAAGATGGTTTACAATGCCCTACATCATATTAAGAAGCATAAACAGTTCGAGAATATCGCTAGAAAAGATCGACGTCGAAAGACAACAAAAGCCATGGACAGGGCAATTGTAGCGTCAAGCAGGAGGGACCCATTCATAACTTCTAGCCAAATAAGAAAAGATATTGAAAACGATTATGGCATTAACATCACTTCAAGGCTTGTCCGTTATCGTCTAGCAGAAGCAGGGTTGCACGGTTGCATTGCCCGAAGGAAACCACTCGTCTCAACAAAAAATCTTAAGAAGCGCTTAGAGTTCGCGAAAGAGCACTTGGACAAACCTCTTCAATTTTGGAAAAATGTCTTTTGGAGCGATGAATCCAAGTTTAATAGACTTGGTTCTGATGGAAAAGTTTATGTTCGCCGCCCAAAAGGTCAAGACAATAATCCAATGTACACACTGAAGACGGTTAAACATGGTGGCGGAAGTATAATGGTATGGGCAGCTTTTTCTTGGCATGGTGTTGGGCCCATAGTAAAAATATCTGGTAGGATGGACCAACATCAGTATAAAGAAATATTAGCAACTCATATGGAGCCCTTTGCATTCGAAAATTTGCCCATAAATTGGAAGTTTGTTCATGACAATGACCCGAAGCACACTGCTAAGTCGGTTAAAAAGTGGCTTCTGGAGAATAAAATCAATGTTTTAAGTTGGCCCCCACAGAGTCCAGATCTCAATCCAATTGAGAATCTGTGGAACGACGTGGACACTCGTTTAAAGCAGAAAATGTGCAAAAATTTGGACGATTTGTGGACATCCATTCAAGAAGGCTGGTATTCCATACCCCAAACCCGTTGCCAAAGACTTGTCGAAAGTTTACCCCGCCGACTAAATGCAGTCATATTGAACAAAGGTTATCCTACTAAATATTAAAGCTATACAACTTTTACAGCTCATAACAGTAAGAAAAAGTAAGTAATTTTTTAATTTATCTCCATTATTACTTTCAGTGCTATTTATATTTCCAGCCTTTTTCAAGAATTTAATCTATTTTTTTGGTATTTATTGCCGTGTGCTTTATTTTTTAGAAAAAAAATTAATGAAACGTGATCTTATGTTCCAAACAAAAATAAAAAAAATAAGTATTCATAAAGACATATAACTCCTTATTTTATTATAGTACATTTTAATACAAATAAGGGATGAGTGCTATTTATCTTTCCACCACTGTATATTGGTGCCACGAGCTGTATGCGTGAAGGCACGTACGAATCAACGCAAGTGCAAGTGTATTGCATGACATCCACAGAAAGCGACACGATTATAGGTCTCTACACCTATCAAACGTACTTGGACAAAATTATCACATTACAGGTGATATGGGGACAAAAGACTTCGGGTGGAACTGAGAATAAAGTTTAGTTTTAGACTGACGTATGAAATGAACAATCACGAAATAGTTAAATAAGAAATGCGGGGATATGGGTAGCTAAATCCAGATGTGATGATAGCAGATCGCCATCATCTCATTTGAACCCTATAAAATAATACTCAATGTGAAATTTGGATCCATCACTACAAAAATAAAACAAAATAAAAATAAACAAACAGTAAAAACAATGGGTTTCACCAGGCGAACCTACTCCAAGGAATCCGAAAACGGTTGCCTTGGGAAGTTGCGGGGTACCACTTTCGCCGACTGATTTGTTGACAACACACCAGCTCACTTATTTGCGATCATAACAGAAAAACTAATCGGATTACATTACGAATTGCTGCTCCTCTTTATAAAGATGCTGTACCATGCCTAGTATCGTCGCTGAACTCAAGCCTAAACAGCTTTTTGCCAGCATACTGGATAAGGCCAAGTCTGCAATACAACTTCCTATTTTGGAGTGGATTAAACACTTTCTATTTTGTAAAGTAGATGTTAAGTATCCTGATATGGGGTAATAAAGACTGACTTATTTTTGAATATTTAGTGTAACCATAATTGGCGCAGTCGGTAGAAGCCACGTTTTTACCAATTGGGAACTTTTTTTTATATACAAAAAAAAAAAAAAAAAACGTGAATAAAAACAATTGTATCAAATAGAGTGTTAGTCAACAAAAATAAATAGAGAAAATCAACCTTCTCGGGCACAGCCAAGAAATTAGTGATTTCACCGGTTCACTCGAAGAACCGAATTTATTTATTGAAGTATCAGTGATACCTACACTTCTAAAACACTGCACTTTTGAAGTGAACTACATAGTGTGGCAACACTCACAAATGAAACCGATAAAGGAGTAAGAGCGGGCTGTCGGTGTAAAGAGAGTTTTTTTGAGACAGTCATAAAAAGACAGTCGAACAGTGCGGACGTTTGTTGAAATAAAGAAATACATATACATATATAAATTCAATAAGTGGCCTTTCATTTCCTTTTTTTTTAATTAATAGCTTGCTAAAAAACAGAAGTGGGATAGATCCAAGTGCCAAATTCAGAGGAAGAGTACAAATTAAAAAACAAAAAGTAAAGTGAAGTGATAATGCAGTCCGAATTGGAAGCATTAAAAACATTCACGGCTGCGCAATTAAAGCAGTGGTTAAACACCTTGGGGAAAAAGACCACTGGTAATAAAAGCGAGCTGATGTTACGTTTAATTGAAAAGGGGGATTTGAACAAAAAAAGAGGAAAAAATAATAATATCGAAACTAAATTTACTTGTGTACTTGTGCGTAATGATAGTGATTACTTTCTGTCTGCTTCATTTACTGCTTATAGCATCATCATCTGCAGAAGTGCAGATATTGGACTTTTCAAATTCTCAGGTGGTAACTATAAACGCAGGTATCGCGAAGATACAAGACGGACATTTTAGACTAATACATGGAATTATTCTTGACCAGTATACAAAATTTATAGACCGTGCAAGAACTGTTGTCGATGAAACTATTACGAAACAGCACACCCTCTTTCCGTTTTTGAAATGTGAAATTGAACAGATGCAAGATTTAATTAATTATGTAAAACCGAGTAAAAACAAGAGACCACTCGATTTTTTAGGATCGGCATGGAAATGGATTGCCGGCAGTCCAGACCATAATGATCTGCTCTTAATTCAAGAAGGAATGAACAAATTAATTGAAAACAATGAGCGACAATTTGTAATTAATGAAAAACACAATGAAAGAATTAATAATTTAACTTCTGTAACGAACCAAAGAAGATTGGATCGCAAAATCGAATCGAATCGTCGCCTGGCTGGTATTTGAGCCAGACCAACCTACTTCTCACGCCCAGCAATAGCTTCCGTCGCCTGGCTGGTATTTGAGCCAGACCAACCTACTTCTCACGCCCAGCAATAGCTTCCGTCACCTGGTCGGAATTTGAACCAGATCAACTTACTTCCCACGCGCCGTCGCCTTTCCGTCGCCTCGCCGGCATTTGAGCCGGATAAACGAACTATCAACTTGTTTCCCACGCGCAGCAGTTCCACTCCTCACTTAGGGCTATGTTTCGAATTTATTGTTAAGTACAGTTTAGTTTTAAGAAAGACTCTAAATAAAGTAGTTATGACTTGAACTCGTAATATTTCTATAAATAAAAATAACTGGCGCCCAACGTATTAAAGTACCCTCCTGTGTAAGGGCATTACGGAAAGTTAAAGTCACCTCGTGTGTAAGGCGATTTCGGAAATTTTTTAGTGAAACAAAGAATATTAAGAAATTATGTAAAGTTAATTGACAAAGGGAATTCCCGAAACATTTGTAGTGAAACGAAGAAAACAAAAAGAGAAAGAGAGAAAAAATTAGTTGATAAAGTGAAATAAATAAAAATAACAAAATAACTTAAATTGCTGAAAGTTAAAGTACCCTCGTGCGGATTGCGATTTTTTTTTTTTTTGGAACAAAAGATAGTAAGGAATAAAAAAAGTTTGTTGACAAAGTGAAGAATAGTGCAGTGCACCACGGAAAATTAAAGTACCCTCGTATGTAAGGGGATTTGAACAAAAAAAGAGGAAAAAATAATAATACCGAAACTAAATTTACTTGTGTACTTGTGCGTAATGATAATGATTACTTTCTGTCTGCTTCATTTACTGCTTATAGCATCATCATCTGCAGAAGTGCAGATATTGGACTTATTCAAATTCTCAGGTGGTAACTATAAACGCAGGTATCGCGAAGATACAAAACGGACATTTTAGACTAATACATGTGTTATTCGCTGGATATCGTGCTTTCCCTAAACGACAGGGAGAAGAATATCCCGCGGAGAGTAAAACACACGCTGTAGATTTATTAATATATATAATTTATTTAAATTAAATTAAAGGTTATGTGTGTGTGTGGCGGTGTGTTATTACTGCTGCTTCTTCCTTTCAATTCTTTCCTTTTATATCATCTGTTCTGGGTGATCTATCCCCTCTATCACATACATGCCTTGTGAAATTCTCATAACCATAGATCAAGTCGGTCAAAGCCACAAGCGCATCATCGGTATTTCGATTTAGTTCAACGCATTGTGTAATTGGCACAAGCGCACTATACGCCGGGCAATTGGTCAGAGTCACAAGGTCAGAATTATTCTTGACCAGTATACAAAATTTATAGACCGTGCAAGAACTGTTGTCGATGAAACTATTACGAAACAGCACACCCTCTTTCCGTTTTTGAAATATGAAATTGAACAGATGCAAGATTTAATTAATTATGTAAAACCGAGTAGAAACAAGAGACCACTCGATTTTTTAGGATCGGCATGGAAATGGATTGCCGGCAGTCCAGACCATAATGATCTGCTCTTAATTCAAGAAGGAATGAACAAATTAATTGAAAACAATGAGCGACAATTTGTAATTAATGAAAAACACAATGAAAGAATTAATAATTTAACTTCTGTAACGAACCAAAGAAGATTGGATCGCAAAATCGAATCGAATCGTCGCCTGGCTGGTATTTGAGCCAGACCAACCTACTTCTCACGCCCAGCAATAGCTTCCGTCGCCTGGCTGGTATTTGAGCCAGACCAACCTACTTCTCACGCCCAGCAATAGCTTCCGTCACCTGGCCGGAATTTGAACCAGATCAACTTACTTCCCACGCGCACCAGTAGTTTCCGTCATATATTTATGTAGGATGTGAACGGCCCCCTAAAAAGAGCCGCTGTAGCGAGACGACGACAAACACCAACACGAAAGCGAACAAATAAACGACAGCAAAACAAAACACAAAAGCTAGTTCACGGACAAGACGACAAAAGAAAACGAGACCGACGCACAGACGCAGACGAACGATGTAGTTTGGTTTTGGCGATAGTAGAGTGAGGACGGTCACCCCGTTTTTTTGTGTTCGAGTGTATTGAAGTGTAAAAAGTAAAGCGGGGCACTAACTCCGTCCATACATTGTATAATAAAACATTTTTATTCGATCAAGTTCTTTTATTGTGGAGCAATAACTCTACATTTAAGTAAAATGTAAGTCAATACAAAATGAATGAATGAATGAATGAAACAACGCTAGGGCAAAACCAAAAATTGCTGTTCTTCTAGCTGACGCTAGAATGCTAGTCAAGTAAACAAGTAGATTAAGTACAGCCAGTGGGTATTTGGAGATCACGCAAACCACATCGTAAAGACGAAAGCTGGTAATTTGAAATTAAGTGAAATTGGAAAAAATATGTTAAAAATACACAACGGATATACTGGAGGCTAATTCCCAGTCGTATATCCAGCCCGCGTGTGAGAGTTTTTTTTTATTTATTTTTAATGAAAGCGCCTTCGGCAGATGCAAAAGCTTTTTGGGTCAAAAGAAAATAAGTTTGTGTCGCATCGAAATTTTGAAGCTAGGAAATGGAAAACTGGCGAGACGTTCGCCGAATATTTTAACGATATAATTGTGTTGTCAAGCGGGATATCCATGGAGGAAGACGAGTTGGTTGAATACATATTTGAAGGTGTTTGAGATTCCATGAACAGTCAGCTTGGCTTTGTCCCTTCGCACACGATCAACTTGGTTTCGACATCTACACTGGCAGACACACAATCAGCTTGGCTTTGTCCCTTCGCACACGATCAACTTGGTTTCGGCATGTACAATGGCACACACATGAGCAGCTCGCCAATCCGTCGCACACGAACAACTTGGTTTCGGCATTGGTACACACACACATGAGCAGCTCACCAAATCCCTTCGCACGAACAGCTTGATTGGATTTCTTCACCAACAGATTTGGATTGCTTTGGTTACCGTCGTGAGAATCGGACGTCTTCTGTTGGATATAAATAAAAGTTGTGAAATTAGTTCTTTTGCGTTTTTTTTTTTTTTGTTGTTCTTTTTTCGTTTCTGCGTGTGCACGGAGAAATTCCTGTACAGAAGGTAACACTGATGACAACATTCGACTGCAAGCACAAATTCAGTGTTTTACCACAAAGGCACAATTAATGCAGGCGCTTGGTAAACTATCGCAACGAAGGCCACAAAGTGATCAGGAAGCCCCACGAAAAGGCAAAGACCTGAAACGTTGGCAACTACTCGTCAGACAGATCAGAGGTGCTTCAATTGCAATTCAATTGGACATTTCGCAGCTGTTTGCAGAAAGCCGAGAAGGGAGTTTGGAGCCTGTTACGCGTGCGGATCAATGGGTCATGGAGCGGCCAACTGTCCGGACAGGAAGAATATTATCCAACTGGTGGAAGAGGATTCCAACGATTATGTAAGACAGATACGTATTTGTATAGATTATGACCCTCATTTTAATTTGTTCCTAGGTTGCCTTATCGACTCAGGAAGCCCCATAAGTTTCGTGCGCAAGTGGTGTATACCGATAGAGGTAAAATATTTAAGTTTGACAACTAATTTGAATTAACATGGATTAATTAAAAGTCGGCAGCCTTTGGTAAAATACTGTGTTGCGTAATTTTAAATAATTTTAAGATTGACATCGATTTGTATGTGGTGGATGATGAGGCGGTGAGTTATGAGGTAATCTTAAGAAGGAATTTTTTGAAGGCTGGCAAGTATAAATTAATTTCCGAAAATGACGAGGTTAAGAATGTTAAGAATTGTAGCGAAAATGATAGCGACAATTTTGAAAAACACCTTTCGTTAATTGAGTACAATGATTCGGAAGGAAAAGGAACGACTATAGATGTCGGTGAGGAAGTTAGCTAGACCAATAAAAGACGATTGCATGAGATATTCACTGTTATTTGGTACTCAGCCGTACCAAACCCGCGGGTACGTAACCAGTAAACCATTTGTTATTCTTTGTGTATACCGCTTGCATAAGAACAAATTGAATAAGAGCATCTTTTTTGAACATATGGATAGGATAGCATTCTCGAAAGCAAAAAACTTATTATTCTAAAAAGTAATTCTGATTCTGAAAAGTATTTACTTCTTATGTCCTCCTATGGGTTGTGTCAATTATTAATGTAACAACTCGAATAACAGATCAATCTCAGACATGCATTGACCGTATATCTGTAAGGTTTCAGAAAAATTACTTTTATAAAGTAACTAGTGAAGTACTCCACCTCAGAATTATAAATCACAGCATGGTAAATTTAAATGTTATGCATATTTTTGATAGTAAATCTAGTAACATACCTTTATCTGTAAGAAAATCTGTAGACTTTGAGAGGTTAAAAGAAGATCCTAAGTAGGTATGAGCTTTTGACTCAAGTTTATGAGGAAACTAATCCTTCATCTGTGTACGACATTTTTCTGAACACATTGAAAGGATACTTGGAAAATTCGACAACTATTCGGTCGGATACACCAATGCTAAAAAGATCCAGGCCTTGGATTTGCATTGGTTTAAATTGGTACACAAGAAAAAAAAAAAACAACATGTTCCAGAAAAGGTGTAAGCGTCACAATCAAAACTTAAAACTTCGAAGATCTTTTACTAAATTGTGTAAGGTTGTAAAAAAAGAGTTAGAGGCTAGTCGAGATAGTTTTACTCCAATAAATTAGAGAAATGCGAGGGCAACATAAAAACACAGTGGAAAGTTGTTAACAGCATACTGAATAAACAAGAAGCAAAAGATAGAGCTCTAGAGATAGAAATTGATAACGTGTATGTTTCGAACCTGATAGATATCGCTATTTTAATAAATACGTACTTCACTTCCGTTGCTACAAAATTCAAATTGTAGGGGCAGTTTCTAAGTGATTCTCCAAGCAATAAAATCGATTGAACCTGAAGTAAAAATTTAAGAAACTGTCCATGTGAATAATTTGGCCAGGATATTCGAGGATAGCAGTTGGTTGAACCTCGGGTTTATTAGAGTGTCTGTCGTATTTTTTTTGTCGGCATGTTATAAAAACCATATACAATGCTTTAATAACTTAAAGAAAGCTATTATTTCTCTACGGGTTTTATCGTATTTTGACCCAAAGTCTCAATTGTTTTATCAGTAGATGCATCTCAGTTTGCAGCTAGCGCAGTCCCTCAACAAAATAAATAGGCAATTTCGTTTGCATCAAAAACGTTTACAGAGTGTCAGACTAGATATGTCCAAATATTTTATTTTTGTATTTGGATGTAAGGAATTTCATCAGTATATTTATGGACAAACAATATCAATAGAGACAGATCAGAAGCCGTCAATAAGTCTTTTCAAAAAACCTCTTGCACAAGTGCCACCACGTCTCCAAAGAATGATCCTTTCCATGCCAATATATGTTGCATGTTAATTATAAACTAGGTAGATTTATGTGGATAGCTGATACACTATCAAGAGCCCCTCTCCCTGATACAGACATTTTAACGTGTGAAAAGTAAATGTATGTGCATATCAGGAGTATTTCGGGATATCGCTTTCTTTTTCTCGTTGATCATTGTTCAAAATGTATTGATTATTTCAAAATAAAATCCTGTACCAGCCTATTCGAAGCTTTCGAGTGTGTTACACCTCAAATTCCTTTCACCCCATAGTCTAAAATCAAAAATTTACAAACACGTAAGATCCAGATGACAATCTTCTGTCCTTTGGCAAAAAAACTCGGGCAAACATGCCACCAAAAGTTAAAAAAAAAAAAAAAAAAAAAAAACTCACAGGTTAATTAAAAGCGGTGATCATGTGCACTCCCCGATGAATCATAAAAATTTAATGGACCATTCCATCCAGAAACTTTCAATTAGAATCAAAATCGTGTGTGAATCTGTCTCTACGTTTAATGAAGTGATAAAAGCAACGAGATATTGTCAGTTCTTTTCGCATGATCTGAAAAGTGAAAAAACTTTCAAAGCAATTATGTACGGTATGTTCGACGTAGATATTGACACACTGAAAAACATTAAAAAAATCATTAAAAAGTACGATCAGTATACGGACTTTATTTATTTATGCTCCTTTGAAAGTGGATCGTTTAACATTAACGAGTTCGCTCGGTTATGCAAGTTAACACCCAACCTTACACTAAACGACAATTCACAGTTGCACACAGCACTCTACATCTTTACGATCATCTCCCAGCAACGTGTCAGCAATTGTTTATCGGTCCGTCGCTGGATCAGCAGTCTGGACCACTTGACACCGATGCATTCCAGCACGCCTCGGTGTGCAACACGACGACACCTGTGGGAACGGCAATGCAGTGGCAATCAGTTAGCGAGTAAGAAATTAGTATTTAAGCTCTAGGAAATAAGACAGTATTGTTCAGTGTTTATTCAGAAGGCAGTCACGCTGCCCAAACAAAGATTTTTTTTTCATTATTTGAAAACAAAAAAGTTTAATTGGCGCCCGAGCAGGGACGTCTGGCAAACGCGTGCGTAAAAGTAACAATAGTGCCCTAAAGTAGTACAAAAGTTAAAAACCAGTGCCCTCAAATAGTGCAAATTGCAGGCGAAAAAAATTCAGCACCGAATTTTTGCCAGTGGCCCACGCGTGTGAAAAAATACGCGTTCGAATACAAGAAAACAATTACCAGAGAAACGAGGCCCCCCAGTAACCGCTCGGCGGAGGAACAGGAGGTAAATCATTACCAGCCGCTCACAGTCATTGAGAGAACCGGACCCCAAAATCGCTCAATCCTGGATGAAAGTTATGTAAGAATAAGTTAAGAAACCAACTGAAATATTAAGTGAAAAAAGAAAAAACACATTCAGTTTCAACGTATCCATATTTACTTTAAGCATTATTATACCAAGCTATAACCAGGTTTTAAAAGAAATCGTTCCATTTATTCGCTTGAAAAGTTACCAAAAATTACCTTAAAAAATAGGTCAGCTAATACATTATCATTATAAGTTTTTCCTCTCGGCATTTCGGTCTATCCAAGTGTTTCCTTTTCATTTCCCAAATTGTAATACAATCCCCACATTTAAAATGCCTACAAGCCAGCGAGCATAACGAGCTGATCACCAAGATCAAACCCATCCAGAGTCGGTAAACACTAACATAAATCCATGTCATCTCAAACCAGTAGGTGAACAAAGCACTTCCTTCCGATCCAGTTCTTGCCATGGATGCCCCGAATAGGGCGTCACACCCAGGGCAACTCCCGAACTCGAGGCATTGATCGCATCTATCGTCGGGCGCGTAATCGAGGAACGAGGTCAGTCTATGGTACAAAATGCAATGAATCCGAGTTCAGACCCCTTACTGGGTACTGACCAGATGATTTCCCCAGAGCACATGAATGACCTATCCGACCTAGACAGAATAGCGACCTGTCGTACCATAACAGAAACAGGCAAATTATTAAAGATTACTCGCCTGGTGACGAAGTCCACGTAAGAATAAACAAAAGACTAGGAACAAAATTAACACCGAAATACAAGAAAGAAATTGTAAAACAAAATAAAAATACAACCATTTTAACAGAATCCGGCAGGAGAGTACACAAGGTCCATACCAAAACCTAAATTGCTCCCTTATTTCCCTTTTAGATCATTTCTCACAGTTTGCATGGCTGATATTTAAATTCTAGAGTACGCAAAAGCACAATTGGTAACCCTTCACACAGGGGTGGCTAACTTACAATCCGGAACTTTTAAAATAATACACGTCATTGACCTGGAGAGATATCTGGACGTAGCAAACCGATTGGAGACCGCTGTCAAATGTTTCCTAAGTTCTAACCATCCTAGCTTCCCACTACTCTCCATCGAAATTTCGTTAATCAAATTACATATCCGCCGACGATTAACAAAGCCAACAACTAAAACTAAAAGATCACTAGACTTCATTGGAAGTGCTTGGAAGTGGATCTCCAGTAGTCCAGACCAACATGATTTCGAAATTCTTAAAATGAAATGACAACAACAATAGACAGGTAGTTATTAGCAGACTAATAATAGACAAAATTAACGAACTTTCTAATATCACAAATAAAATCAATAATCAAGTGAGGAAAAAAATTAATGTACTTAATAAATATTAAGTACGAAATCGATTTGTTAATGGAAGAGATTGTAAACGTAGGATACGCCCTACATTGGGCAAAAGTTAATATTCTGCCGCCTGATTATCTACCTTGACGTGATGTGGGGGCTTTCCACCAAAGGATAATCGACCCCGTCATTCCCTTTCACCAACCCAAATCACATCCCATTCCATTTCTCCCAACACACTCCCACCCACCTATCCACTCCCCATCCCCTGGGCTGGACATAAGGTGTCAACCGTAATGTGCCGAGATGTCGGCCAGGCTGAGAGCCCAGGTCTAAAACAGCTCAGTCGCAAACGGGGTATCCGGATACCTGGCGCCCTCCGGATCAGCTAGCCTTACCTGGGTATTACGGATCTCTGCCCAGGTGGACATGAACAACAAAAATAAAACCGATAATGAGTCCGGATCTCATAAAAAAACTGGAAGGGGATGAAATTCCCTCTATTTCCAAGGCGGAAAAGACTCCGGCAGGGGAATCGACAAACCGCTCGAAAAAGTTGTCAGAAGACAAAAATGACAACGAGAGAAACAACCCATCGATCAAGGCCTACAGAAACCGTAAGGCGACCTTGAGAGTATTGAATCAATGGGGCCATAAGACCGACTTACCAGAAAAAGCCAAAGAGTCGGTCGCCTGGGCGACAGGAATCCTGGCCCAGGATAAAGATGATAGCGACCCGGACGGCAAACTTACGACCGAAAAGTGAAAGGATGTCGATCAAGCACTATCGGCAAACTTCCTAAAAATCACTAGGAAGAACCCTGTACCACCGCCCATTTGCGACGACGCTGGATGGTACCAAGGCAGGATCAAATTACTAAGCTCTGCCGACGAAAGATCCGTTGATCTTCTAAAGGCTACAGTTGTCGAAATAGGGGAAATATGGGAGGGAGCTAGGCTCAAGGTCGTAACTAAGGACCAGATTCCGAAACGAAATTTGGAATTCAATTCCCGACACATTTAGCTATTTGAAAAAGCTGGCGCTTGCTATGCTTGTGAATCCTTATTTTCAGAAATGAATAACATTAAAAATTCGCTTAGAAACCGTTTGTCAGATGATTCGAGCTCAGCCTGCATTTTGCTTAAAGTATGAAATACAGCCCTGATATAAGCTATAAGTCATCGAAATCGCAACAACAGAAGTCACACTAAAATAGTTCTGTATTGATTGTTGTTTTTTTAATTTAGAATTGTTTCTTTTATTAAAATGAATCTAAAACTGTTAAGTTGAAAGATAAGTTAATATTGTAGTGTAACCACCATAACAAAACCACTTCCTACATACCCACCAAATCAAAACACTTCCTTCACATTAGATAATAACGTCATAACAAAACACTTCCCACACGTTGCACAATGCACACCACTTAATAGCGTCATGTGACACCAAAAAGATATACACTGGACGGCACTCGCCAAAAAGTGCCGACACCGTATGAAGACAGGCAGAAGGAATTGGAACGTAAACATTACTACGTCCACTGCACTGTGTGTCACCAGTGATATTTGATGCGAAGCATATCGCTTAATGTGTCATCTGGTGAAGTGACCCTTTGTGGAGTTAAGTGCAGCACAACAAAAATGACGACCCACATCCTATCATTGGAAATCGATATGCGTTGGAAATGCTAACGAGCATTAGTATATAAGGAACGAAATTTTCTTGAATAAATCAGAATTATTTTAGAAGCCAAATCGCTCGGCATCGTCTGACTTAATTCTCGAGGAGTGCCAGGAAACAGGTACCCTGACTGTCCAGTGGCGTTCCACGCCGGACACCCTATTAGGTCGACCCCTCCTCTATTGGGAAGCATATTCCTTTGCTACACTTATACAAATTCCACAGCTCAGAAGTCCCTGACATATATGGCAACCCTGCTATATTGATCCAGCATCTTTACATGGTGACTCTGCCAGGCTGCTGACATCCTACATGATCCTACATGCAGTATCATTACAATATATTTACAAATAAAATGCTGCACATTATGCAGTTATTCATTTTTTTTTTTTTTTCCTAGTAGTCACTAGAAAATTATGTCAAGACTGTATGTTGGCACGCCAAAGGCACTACAAATTATTTATTTTTTGGAAATGGCAGGAGTTTCTGAAAAGGTTCGCCATCCCTCTCCTAGATGAAACGTCAAAGTGTTAAGACGTGTATTCTACTAGCGATAAATAAAACAAATAAAAATCAAACAAATCTAAAGTGTATAGAACGAAAAAGTCGCGAGCGTCTTCTCCAGCCTAGAAGACAATTAGTGAAGCCAGGTCCAGGTACGAAATGTCGAAGTGTGAAAAGTGCAGGACTACATATCGTGGACAGGTGTAAAGTTTGCAATAAATTCTTTCATTGCAACAAAAAATGTTCCACTTTGGACGAATAAGCCAGTGGTATTTTACAGGTGAATAATATAGTGAAATTCATGTGTGAAGAATGTCTATTATACATTCACAATGTGGATGAGGTTTTCAAGGGGATGCAGGAAAGTGTCGATAAAAACACGCAATACTTAGCCCTGCAAAGATAATCTGCGTCAAATTGACTCATCCGAAAACAAAATATAGCTCTCTCTCTTTAAATATTCCGGATAATACATTGGGCGTTCGTATTATCCCAGTCAGCGCGAGTAACTATCGGTGAGTGGACGTGTTGTTGAGGAAGGTCTGTTTCATTTTGAGTTATAGCCACGCTGTGAGTCAAATTTACGCATGATTATCTTTATTGTGACTTTTAAGATTCTGATCTTTCTCATAATTTTTTTTATTTCTCATTCAATTTTTGTTTTTTATGGCTACATATATATTGTTGTTGTTTGGTACTGAACTTTGGCTTTTCTAATTGGCATTTAGGTTTAATTTAAAGCACATCACGTTGCAATGGAGCGCCAAAACTTAGATTAACAAGGTATTTTATCCGCTCTTTTAGAGATTGAAGACACAAGACAACGGCAGTGAAGTGGAACACCACGATAGTGAGGACGACATCCAAAGTGATTTTGAGGACGATTTTATAGATGATGTGGAAGAAGAAGAGTTAACACATAGTGGAGAAGAATTGTCATCAGCACCCTCTACATCATCGGCTTCTCGCAGAGTTATAACTTTACCATCAAGAACGATAAGAGGTAGGAACAAATAAGTGTGGTCAACGTCAAAAGCAACAAGGCATTCCAGAGTCTCAGCAATGAACATTGTTAAAACTTCGAGAGGCCCAACCCATATTTGCCGCGATCTTTATGAGCCCATCTCTTGTTTCAATGCCTTCTTTACCGATGACATTTTGATGGAAATCGTTAAGTGGACAAACGTCGAAATTTCTGTGAAAAAACGGGGCTATATGACCACTGTAATCTTCAAAGATACCTGTGAAACTGAAACTCGAGCTTTGATTGGAATATTAGTTTTGACAGCGATGAGGAAAGATAACCAATCCACAGAAGAACAATTTGACCGATCTTCCTCAATCATGTACGTTTCAGTTATGAGCCGAGATCGATTCGATTTCTTGATAAGGTGTCTCAGGATGGATGACAAAACATTGCGTCCATCACTCAGGAAAGAGGATGTGTTTATTCCTATCCGAAAAATATGGAACTTGTTTATTCGGCAATGCATAAATAATTATACACCCGAGTCATACCTTACAATAGATGAGCAGCTGCTTGGCTTTAGAGGACGTTGCCCTTTTAGGATGTATATACCTAATAAGCCAAGCAAATATGGTCTGAAAATTCTTATGATGTGCGACAGTGGGACAATGTATATGGTCAACGCTATGCCTTATTTAGGAAGATGAACAAAAACCAATGGCTTATCCTTGGGAGAATATTATGTGAAGGAACTCTCAAAACCTATTCACGGTAGCTGTCGTAACATCACCTATGACAACTGGTTTACCTCAATCCCTTTGGCGAAAAACTTGTTACAGGAACCATACAAGCTGACTTTGGTTGGAACTGTACGATCCAACAAACGAGAAATCTCTGAAGAGCTGAAAAATACTCGCACAAGATCTGTTGGAAATTCCATTTACTGTTATGATGGACCTCTTACTCTTGTTTCATACAAGCCGAAGCCTTCTAAAATGGTGCACATGTTATTATCATGTGATGAAGGAAACACTATCAATGAAAGCACTGGCAAGCCTGAAATGATAATGTTCTAGAACCAAACAAAAGGAGGAGTTGATACCCTCGACCAAATGTGCTCTATCATGTCCTGTGGCAGCAAGACAAACAGATGGCCAATGGTTATGTTCTACGGATTAATAAATATAGCTTGCATTAATTCCTACGTCATATACTCCCATAATGTTTCTAAGAAAGGTGAAAAGGTTTTGAATCGCAAAAACTTCATGAAAAGCTTGAGTGTGAGTCTGACATTGCCATTTATGAAAGAAAGACTGCAAGTTCCCACTTTAAAAAGACATTTAAGAGATGATATAAGCAATTTAGTTTCAAGAAGCGGCTCTAGCTCACAACAAGAAGTTCCAAAAGAGCCTTTACCAAAAAAACGTTCTTACTGTGCATACTGTCCATACAATATCAGACGGAAGGCAAATGCTTCGTGTACAAAGTGCAATAAGGTTATATGTAGGGAGCATAACATTGACTTGTGCCAAAAGTGTTTGTAATTATTTTTTAAGTTTGGTTTTTAATAATATTTATATTTTTATTATCTTATATTATAAATATGTGTAGGATCGTACAATGGAGAGAGAACACACGCACAGACAAGCATGACCAACTGAACGAAGACGAAACGAACTAATACGGAGTAGGATCGTACAATCGACAGAGAACACACACACAGAGACAAGCACGAACGACCGAAGGAAGACGAAACAAACTAAAGAAAAGCTATTCCCTTTTTTCACTTTGCCTACAGCTTTGGGAGAAGTCGGGTGTCGTCGCCAAACGCGCATATCGGGTGTTAAGTTGAACTATTCACAGAGTCGTCGCCAAACGCACTTAGCCATCGTTGTATCTTAATTTGAGTCAAAAAAAAATGAACCATATATTCATTGTTTTACTGAATTTCAACTTGTTTTCCTACATATGCATGTATATTTAAATGGACTCATAAGTACTGAAAGTATTATTTAATGTGATGAAAACTGAAGCTGTGTTAATTTAATTTATTTTTTTGTGAATTTGTTTTTTTAAATTAAATAGATAGCAACACTGCCATAAAATGTATATACGTCATTTCCTTTAACAAGAAGACCCATCATTAATTTAATTTTTTTTTAAATTATGATAGCTTAGAAAATAAAGGTATTAAAAGTTTATGCGTCAATTCGACGCATGATTATCTTTAGTGTATTGCAAAATATGATTATCTTTCCAGGGTTAAAGGAGTATAAAGAAGAATTCGACCTTTCTTTGCCGCGTAAGGAAAGGGTAATAAATGCATTATTAGAAGCAATTGGAACTATGTAGATATTCAAAAAGACTGGGAGAAATGAAAAGGACACAAGTGTTCGGAACTGAACAACCAAGTATTTGATTATTATATGTGCATTATTATACATACATCCATATGTTCATACGTTATTGAATTCCTATGAAGAAATGTAAATGTATTCACGGTACTTGTCGATGAGGGCACGATTAAACACGTGTTCAGTAAATGTATAATAGTCACTTAACTTATGTACATACATGTCATATTATAAGTTAACACGATCCATCGGAATTCACCAGCATCCGGTCAACAATCAGCAATGACCACAGTGCACCGTGATCCAGAAGCGCACAGGTGCAACCAAACACCCACCATAAGTTCCCACATTCTCCCAGTGCATTTCCACACAAGAAACCGAACACCTTCCCACATGCACTGCAACTCCCAACGAACCCGACCAACCTGACACCCAGTGCATTCCTTCACGTACGCGATGCTTCGCTTTAGGTTAAGATATGTTGGTGATAAGCAAAATTCATGTTAGATTGTAAGTCAGTTCGTAGTGTAATTTGAAAGAAGACTGAAGTCCCAAAATATAATAGAAAATAATTTTTTTTTTTTTTTTTTAAAATAAACTAAATAGTAATTAATTAACTTATATACTCGTTACTACTTAATGCGATTCTCACCCCCGATTCTCAATTCACGAAAATGTAAAATGTAAAATACATATGTACATATGTACACATACACATACAGTGTTGGCCAAAACTAAAGCACGGGATGATATCCCTTTGTATAAAACTAAAGAAAATTAAAAAAATTTACGATAACTTTTGAGTTTTTATTTTTTACTAACCAAAATATATTTAAACTTCAATTTACAACTAACATTTCTATTAATACTCTTAACCTATTTAAATAAAAACAAATCAAACAAAAGTTCATCAAAAAGTAGCTGGACAAAACTAAAGCACGGGCACCCTTTAATGGAAACAGTTAACCCGTGTTTATTTAATCTTAGCATTTGTATCGAATTTACTGTTTTTTTTTCTAAAGCATGATCTGAACAATAGAAAGAGTTAGTAATTGCATGTCTCGTGCGGTGTTATTCAGTTGTGTAGTGCAATTAAGAAATAAAATAAAAAAAGTGAGAAAATGGCGCGAAATAACTATTCTCAGCAATTAAAAGAAAAAATAGTGTCCGATTTTAATAATGGTGAATCAGTGGTGCACATCGGAAACAAACTTGGTATAAGCCACACAGTGATTTCGCGCATAATTAGTCGATTTCGTACTCGGGGAACTGTCAAAACGGTTCATAGTGGCGGTAGACCCCGAAAAACGACTAGTTATGACGATAGAATGGTAATTAGGATGATCAAAAAGGACCCTTTCAAATCATCTAGATGCATAAGGGACGAATTAAGTCTAGAGGTCTCAAGCAGGACGATACGGCGAAGAGCGGTTGATGGTGGCTTAAAATCATATCGACCCATAAAAAGGCCATTTATTTCTGGGAAAAATCGACGAGCAAGACTTGAATTTGCGACGGTACATTTGAACTGGACGGTGGCTAAATGGAAAACGGTACTTTTTTCAGATGAATCTAAATTTAATTTAAAAAGCTCTGACGGATTTCGGACAGTACGGAGACCAAAGGGAGAACGCCTAAATCCTCGCTTTATAAAAAGCACAATAAAGCACGGGGGAGGCAATATTATTGTCTGGGGATGTTTTTCCAGCCAAGGAGTCGGGCCAATTCACAGGGTAAATGGTAAAATGGATCGTTTCATGTACCGAGAGATTCTTCAAAACGTCATGCTTCCTCATGCAGAGGAGGATATGCCGTTGCGATGGATCTTTCAACATGATAACGATCCCAAGCATACAGCTAACTGTGTTAAGAATTGGCTTTCTGAAAGCCATATTAACGTTATGGAATGGCCAGCACAATCGCCTGATCTCAACCCCATAGAGAATCTATGGGAGATTGTAGATCGGCGAATCGATCGCACTAATTGCCCAAATTTAGACTCCTTGTTTCACCAAACACAAATTGCCTGGAATAACATACCCAGACAATAATTGATAACCTTATTGACTCTATGCCTAGACGCTGTGCTGCAGTTATCCAAAGCAAGGGTTACGCCACCAAATATTAATAATAAATTATAATATTAATTTTTTACTCGTAAATTTAAGATCGTGCTTTAGTTTTGTCCAGCTACTTTTTGATGAATTTTTGTTTGATTTGTTTTTATTTGAATAGGTTAAGAGTATTAATAGAAATGTTAGTTGTAAATTGAAGTTTAAATATATTTTGGTTAGAAAAAAATAAAAACTCAAAAGTTATCGTAAATTTTTTTAATTTTCTTTAGTTTTATACAAAGGGATGTCACCCCGTGCTTTAGTTTTGGCCAACACTGTATATAGCAGCTGCGAAGATTGTGCGCAGCGCACTTGGATTTTAAACGTTGAAGTGAACAGATCGTGACGCAGAGTTTGGTGTTTTTATTTTCTTTCTTTAGAGCATACAGTTGCGTATTCACAAACAATATCATTTTAAGACAATAAGTACATATAGTAAAAATCAAAAACACGAGAAATATGTGAAAAAGGTATTGCCGAGATGAAAAAAATATGGTAATATAGCCGAACATTTCAAAAAGGATGGCGAAAGTATATGCATTGAATTAAAGAAAAATGAGGCAACGCACTATGGAGTATGGTAGTACAAGACCTGATCATAAATGCCTTTTAGAAATGTGGGAAGTAACATATGTTTTTTTTTTTTTTCGTTTAACTTTTTAGTTAAGAAGTAAAACTTCAATATTCAGTTCTAACAATCGGCAACTCTGCCAGCAAGCAAGTTGCGGCAACATTTCGTTTGTATAACTTCACTAGGGATATGGGTCATCCACCCATTCCACCTACACTTAGTAGAAAAAGTCTGCGTACAGTATAGAATAGGATTTTATTTTACGAAAAAAATCGTTGCACACACTGTTAAAGTAAGAACATTGTATGGCAGATTTATGATTTCAATCTAACGGTTCTCCGAACATCAATTTTATCTGAAAAAAATGTAACGGTACATGCAAAAACACACAAAAAGGAAAGAGGAACAGAAAATTACGCAGAAAAAGTCTGCGTACAGTTGTCTTTGATGTCGGAATTCACCGTATCTTACCGTATCTATGTGAATATTAAGATCATTTAATGGTTTTCCGTAAGGATAGGAGTATATTTTGAGCGAAGTTACCTTTCATTTATTCTGTTCGGTAGTTAAGGAGTGCTTTTTTTGAAATGGTTGCGAAAAGAAAAGAAATTTGTTCAAGTGAACGGGAAATAATTATTAAATTGTGGAAAGAGAGAAAAAGTTTAAGAGAAATCGGCAAAACACTAAATAGAACACCATTCATCTATACAAAGAGTGGTTAATTCGTTCAAATCAACGGGAAGTTATTTTTCAAAGCCGCGTTCAGGTCGCCCTTCTAAATTATCCGCAAGAGAAAAGCGCAGTCTGATCGGATTAGTTAAAGAAAGTCCACAAATAACGGCATCGAAAATTGCAAAAAATATTGAGGAACAATTTAACAAAAAGATCTGTGCAGATACTGCAAGAAAAATTTAAAAAAAAAGCTGGGTATAAAGGTCGTGTTGCTCGTAGAGAGCCGATTATATCAATAGTCAATCGGCAAAAAAGACTCAAATATGCATACGAACATCTGAATAAGCCTTTGGACTTCTGGCAGAAAGTAATTTTTACAGATGAAAGCAAGTTCTGTATTTTTGGTATAAAAGGCCGAAAGACTGTGTGGGAAGCCTGGTACTGCTTTTAGCAAAGATATCATACTTCCAACTGTTAAGCATGGTTGTTGTGTAAACCACAATAAACACGACATGTGTGAACGGGTAACTCCACCCTTAAGGGAATTTCAATTGCTGTGCTATTGTTGTAAAATTCATTTTTTGTGTGACTTATCGAGAAAAGGGAAGGAAGAAGGAGAGAGAAAATTTTTTGGGGCAAAGATGTGACGTGTTTTATTATAAGAACAAAAAAAAAAAAAAAAAAAAAAAAAAACAAATTTTTTGTATTGGAAAGGGTGCAATTCAACATGTGGTCCAAACGAGCCGGATTTAAAAAAAGAAAAAAAAAAAAAAAACAAACGCATCAACAACTTCGCGTAATCCATTTCCCCGCGTAAGACGCGGGGATGTATGTCCTACACGAGGACATACTTCTACATTATACACGGAACACAGGTGAGTGAGTAACTAGTGGCTTCATTATTAAACAGTATACACATATCATTATTATCTAACACACTCTCATAATATTCATCATAATAAAATATATCAAAGTATATATATAACACACAATGAGTAAGCTACTAAAAAATTTGTTGGCCCAATTGACCAAGGACGAAGGCAATTTCAAAAAAGCCAACAAGGAGACGAAGGCATCTAAGCATTATCTCGAGGGACGCCTAGCTATACTCGAGGCCAATTTCCAAGCCAGCACTACAGCGAACGCCAATGCAGTATCAGCAACAGTCGGCGACGCTGAAAGTGAAAAAATCGATGACGTATATGACAAAATTAGAGAGTTATACATCACTTACCGCTCGTCGCTGCTGGAAGTTCTGGACAACATACCGGCTACTTCTACAACCGTCGCCAACGTGCCACAGACCGGGAAAAGACACGAGCTGCGTCTTCCGAAAATAAACTTGCCCTCCTTTGCGGGTAGTTATGAAACCTGGAGATCCTTTCAGGATCTGAAAGCCAGATTTCGAACTTTAGAGGCCGTCGCTCAAGAAACGCCGACACCCAGCTATAAAACTGAGAGCCAAGGAAGACAAGGAAGAAGGAATGCCTTCACGACCAGACCCAAACCGAAACAGCAATATAACTGTGGTGTTTGCAGAAAAGGACAGCATGCTCTTCGAAACTGTAATCAATTTCTAGCTTCGGAAGTGGATCGACGTCTCAATATGGTAAGACAGCTTCACATTTACGAAAACTGTTTAGCATACAGTCATCGTACTCAACAATACCCAAGTCGCATATGTTGCTATTTCTGCAACCAGAGACACTACACTTTACTGCACAAAAACCTCAGTCCCGACTCACATCACAATAATCGTTTTCACACTATGCCATCCCAATCAACACCACACAATATAATACAGCCCACTCATACACCAGCACCTCACAGCAGGCACACCAAATACAATCTCACCAACCCCACACATACACACAAGCACATCAGGTTTCAACTCAACCCCACACACATACGGCTATCAACCCCAACGCACCAGCGTTTCAACACATAAATACCCATCAACCCTCAACAGTCGCTGAACTTTCCACACCGACTTCAACACTGAACAACTTCCACACTCAACACCACACAAACACACAAGTTCTGCTGGCGATCGCAATGGTGAAGGTAAGATCAGCTTCTGGAGACCACATTTATCTACGAGCCCTAATAGATCCAGGTTCAGAAGATGGCTTCATTACGGGAGCAGCAGTCCAGAAACTCAATCTGAAACCCAAACGGACTATCATTGAAGTATCCGGGTTGGGGAAGGTCAGCAGCGGAACATGCCAAAACTTTGTAAATATTTCCTTTGGCTCACCACACTCCTCGTAACAGGGGCACACCCGAGCCCTCACTTTCAGATCCCTGACTGGCCTTCTTCCGGCCCAAACCCCAGCCATCGAAAAATGGACACACCTAAATGGGCTGATACTAGCGGACCCAAATTACCACACACCTGCAGCGGTCGATATTCTGCTGGGGAGCGACATCTATGCAGAAATCCTCTTACCAGATGTCATCAGAGAACATAAATTCACAGCGCCAGTCGCACAAAAGACAAAACTTGGCTGGATTTTATTCGGAAAGGTGCTTGTGGAAAACCAAAGGGTTAGAAGCTTTGTACAATCACTGGACCTCGATGCCCAATTAAGAAAATTCTGGGAGCTTGGGGAGTTCCCTACCGAAAGATACGAAACGGAGGAAGATAAAACTTGTGAACGACACTTTATTGTAGGTTCCAATTAAAGGTTTTCGCTCAACCACTTTATAAAGGTTAGTCGAACACCTCGTACAGGTCGGGCGCCGTGGTCGAGTGGGTGTGGGTGTCGGCTAGGGGACATCGTGGGAGGCGAGTTCGCGTCCGCAGGTTCGCCGTGCCACTGGGGGCATTATTTCTTTTTTTTTTCTCTTCTCTTCTTTCTTCTCTTTCCCTTCTCTTCTTCTTGTCCGAACTTTCCCTTACTCGCTTTCTTCCTTGGTCTTTCGCTCTCCTTGCCTCCTCCTTATCTTCGGGAGACCGGCACTCATGGAATCCTTTCGTTCTCTCCGACTGGAAAGTCGTACGATCCGTCACCTTCGCGAGGGCGTACGGTTCTTGGTAGCGTGATCGGGCTGGAAGGTGGGAGTAGAAAAGCTGAAGGATTGGTGAGTGTCGAGGAGTCGAGTTCCGGACGTGGCCGGGTAAGGTAGCTGAGGAGTTTTTTTTTTTTTTCGTTTTGGTGGTGTAGAGTACTTAGGTTTATTAAAAATCACAATCAAAGTTACAAAAAAAAAAAAATACAGGAGCAAAACAAAAAAAAACAAATACTTTGTTTTCCTTACTGTCCTTTGTGACCGTCGTTGCTGCCATTTGTCATCCTTCATATTTTTCCGGTGACTTTTTCGGTATTTTGGTGAAATTGAACGGGACGGGAAATTAAGAAGCGACCCCCTCGAGAAGCCTGCTCCTTGTCCCGAGTTCGGGAAAACGACAAGGGAGAAACCAAAAAAAAAAATAATAATAATAAAAAAAAAAAAAATAACGTAGTCCGCGAGTATCGGGAAATCGTAGTCCGCGAGTGTCGGGAAAAGGAAAAGGGAAAAACCCGAATCAAAAAAAAAAAAAAAAAAAAAAAAAAAAAAAAAATAAAAATAAAAAAACCCGAAAAATCGCGGCCAAATCGCGGCCAAATCGCGTGGCGCCCTCGTACCATCTTAACCTACGACCACTCTCGCAGAGTTGGCGGGCGGCCTTGAGGACGATACCGCTAGGGGGGGGGGGGGGGGGGGGAACACACCAAACGACTACCACGACTACCCAATGGTCGTTACCAAGTCAGTCTTCCCTTCAAGGAAAATTCTCATCCAGCATTAGGAACGTCAAAAAATGGAGCACTTCAACGGTTCTACATGTTGGAGAAAAAGTTTGAGAAACATCCAGCTCTAAGGGTAGAATACCGAAAATGTATGTCAGAATACATAATGCTTGGTCATATGAGTGAGGTAGAAAACACAGAGGAACTGACGACGAAACCTTACCACTATTTCATCCCCCATCATGCGGTCATCAAAGAATCTAGTTCCACCACAAAATTGAGGGTCGTATTTGACGCGACCTTCAAATCATCTTTTGGCTCTTCACTGAATGACCATTTGATGGTGGGACCAAGGATCCAGAACAACGTGCAAGATGTTATTCTTCGTTGGAGGAGACATCGTATTACATTCGCCGCGGGCATGGAGAAAATGTATCGTCAAATTAGGGTAAACATGAAGGATACAGACTACCAATTCATCCTTTGGCAAGAGAACCCACAAGCACCAATAAAAACTTATCGCCTGGAAACTGTCACCTTCGGAACAGCTTCAGCACCGTACCTGGCGATCCGAGTTCTCCACAAACTGGCAGAAGATGAATTGGTCAATTACCCTTCTGTATCATCCATTCTACGCGATGACACATATGTAGACGACGACGAAATTTACGAAATATGTAAAATTCATTTTTTGTGTGAGTTATCGAGAAAAGGGAAGGAAGAAGGAGAGAGAACATTTTTTGGGGCAATAAAGAAAAGGAAGTGAAACCGATGTGACGTGTTTTATTATAAGAACAAAAAAAAAAAAAACAAATTTTTCGATCGGAAGGGTGCAATTCAACATGGTGGTGGTGGTGGTGGTTTGGGGGTGTATGGGTGGACCTGGCGTTGGAAGATTGAGTTTCATAGAATCCACAATGAACAAGTATAGACACCTGGATATATTAAAAACAAATATCAATCAGAGTGCGGATAAACTGGGCCTTAGTCGTCAATATTATTTCATGCACGACAATGATCCTAAACATACGTCCGAAATTGCAAACAATTGCATTCACCACCCCAGTCACCAGACTTAAGTCCCATAGAGCATTTATGGGATTTACTCGAAAGGAGGATTCCGCAGAGGTCAATTACATCAAAGGACATGCTCAAAACGGTTATAATGGAAGAATGGGCTAAGATCACACCTGAGGATACTTTGAAACTGGTAAATTCAATGCCAAACAGACTCAGGGAAGTTATTAAGCAGAGAGGCTACCCCACACGATATTAAGTTTTATTTCTTTTGTAAATATTCTCAATTTTTTTAAAGTGTACGCAGACTTTTTCTGAGGATTTTTTGTATCTGCTTTCTCATTTTGCTTTTTTTCATTACTATTTGTACTTGGAGTATTTTTAAAAATGCATCAAATAATGATATGAAGTCGGATAGTATTATATGAAATAAATATTTTATTTTAAAAAGTTGAATCCCCTTATTTGAATCAAATATAATTCATTTTAATAGCTATACGCAGACTTCTTCTACTAAGAGTATATACCATTGTAATCCATATACACAAACATGTATAATAAAAGCTGCAAAACAGCTGACCGAGGGTTTCGCATCACGAGCCCGAAGTACCATCAATTCATTATTACATACACTGTCCCCGAGTGCGGACCAATTAATTATAACGTCAACGAAGTAGTGGAGTTTGTTTTTTGCTATTTTTTTATTTTGCCATTTTATTATATATAATATTGTCATTGCTCATTTTTTTTTTTTTTCTCTATTCGTCGTCGAACCGGAAACAGTCATAAAACCTCTCACAGTGTATATTCCAGTGAAGTAAATAACAGTTTACAATCGTGTGTTACAAACGTTATTGAACATTTGTAAATATTTCTTTATAAGTTTTCAATATACATATACTCGCGATAACTGGCCCGTTAGAATGAGTTCATTTAACTGTTCAAAACGGGAAGTGATAGTTTACTGTGTTGAGAATGGTAAAAATGTTTCGGCACTGTCTACATTTTTACGTCGCAACTATAAGATGTTTGAAGACGATATAACGATTGATTATTTGTGATTTTCAGAAGAAACTATTACCACAATTCAATAAAAGTCGAGCTCAGGCTTTTCATAAGAAGGATCAATTTCTTCGAACTAATAGTGAGAGTAAACGTACTAATTACCCTATGAAAGAAAAATGTAATCAATGTAAATAATCTACTACATGTCAGCTTTGCACCATCACTTACTGTATAACACTTTGTCTCGCTCTTGCCTTTCATTCACATTGTAATAAGAATTTTGAGTCATTGCTTTTTCAATCGTCGACGAGATCGGTCATAATTCACTCACTTTGTTTTCATTCACTTTGTCTTTGTAATTCATTCACATAGTTTTAGTAATTCATTTACAATACAAGAATCAAAAACCAATCGGTTTCACTTGCTTTATTGTTTTATTTAATAATCACACCCTTACACACAAGCAAGCACAACATTCTTTTGGACATCTATACAATCATCAATTATGTTGGTCCTTCGTCATCTATACATTCACATTCATATTGGTCCTTCGTCATCTATACATTCACAATCATATTGATCCTTCAGAACCGGGTATTGTCGGATCTTGGAAATTCAAATAAGTATACATAAGTTACACATGAACAACAGCAATATCACCCTGCAGACGACGACACAAAGGATTAGGATCGTCTAGATCACATGCGTCCCTTGTGTCTGCTACCTGCATTGTATTTACATACATATGTATCATCCTGCAGACGACGACATAAAGGATTAGGATCGTCTAGATCACATCTGTCCCTTATATCCGCTACCTAGAATTTATTTACATACGTATATAAGGATAAAGAAAACTAAAACAGAGCACAGTTGTAATCCATCAGTAAAAGACGAAACATATTTCACTCTATCCTTTTTAAATAACTGTAATTAGTTCATTATTTGAGTAACTGCCGCAACGGCTACAATAAAGGTTAAAATATTTTTTTTAAAAAATCTAAAATAAAAGAACTTGTTTTAACTTATACAATCAGTGCTATTATATACATACATGTTAGAGCAGAGCATCTCTAGTACTAGAGATGCTGTGTTGAGACGCATATGGTCAAATGCTGGAATGGTTTCCAGTTGAAAGTGTTGTGTTGGTTATAAAAGGATATTTCGTTTTAGCATTGTATGCGTAAGTATTTGAGTGGGATCGGAAACGGATAACGGGGGAAGATCAAGTATCTGTGATCGGCATTCAAAAGATTGAGACAGAAGCGATCGGAAGTGCGGTGGTCGATGCACGGCAGATAATTTTCTCTTGTGAATTATCGTTTTTTATCTATCATCAGAAGTGGGATTGTTCCTCGCTCGTTATATTTTTTTTTTCCTTTGGTCTCTCACCGTAGTGCATAGTGTATAGTAGACCGGCGGCAGTGCTCCGATTTTGTGAATTCGCCTTAAGTCCATTTATCGTTTGTGTGCCAGTTATATTGTGTATTTGATTCCGAAAAAAAAAAAAAAAAAAAAAAAATACGATACGATCACTCCATTCGTTGTGTTTGTGTGTCCGTTTATGGTACCAACGGCGCACGGCAACGCGTGTCTGTTCAATTCCAAATTTTGAACTACCCGTTATTTTCCTTGTTGCTTTATACACAATTTAAATACATAGATACTTTTGTTTAGGCTGTTGTCTGCCCCTACTTTGTTGTTTCTCTAGATCGTTCACCACAAAGAGAAACTAAGACATTAGGTATATTGAGGGTAAGTTGCATACGTTGCCAATATATTTGTTTGTTTTGTTGAATATGCCGAACGAAAACGGCGAGACTGTATCAGGGGTTGCAGACAATGAAAACATGATTATAACTGCCGACGCGATCGGTAGGATCCTGCAGACAACTCGAAGAGACAAAGACGATAACGTGGGTTTTCCGTGCTTCGATCCTGACCACTCAAGGGTCGATATTGGGAAGTGGTGCGACGATATAAACATTAGAATCGAGAGGGACCGTATGCAGGATTACGATGTTATATCGAGGGTGCATACTGCTCTGTTAGGTAGAGGCAAAATATGGTATAATGAGCATGGTTACCAGTTGTTTACATGGAAAGAGCTCTTATCATCTCTCTTACACGCATTCTCAAGTGGAACAAATGTAATTGATCAACTTCGAAGTGTAGCAAATATAGAAAGCGAGTCCTTTAAATCATATTCGGATTTTGTCATGGAAAAAGCTGGACAGATAAATCGTTTGCCATTTAATATACCGGAGGACAAATCGGTTAAAATAATTATAGGCTGTGTCTCGGATATTAGTCTAAGGAACTCGCTGACGTTTGTCATGCCGAGATCAATCCAAGACCTTACCGATCACCTTATGTCTATACGTGAAAGACCTCGCAAAAAACTTAGGGAACAGGACAACAAAAGAAGAATCGAATCGTCTCCCTCTTTAATCAAACGACATCGTCTTGAGACTGACAAACGTTGTTATGGATGCGGGCGTATAGGCCATCTCCGTGTAAACTGTCCTCAAAAATTGTCTTCCGAAAAGAATGACTCCAACGTTTTCAAAGAAATCCCTTCAAAACCGGTTAGAGACAAATGTACACATTGCGGTAAGGCGGGTCATAAGGAAGAATTCTGTTGGTCAAAGCAAAGAGCGGAACATAAAAGGGTTAGTTATTGTTGTGGTATGATGGTCCCCGAAAATAAGACCATGGTATCAGTGAATGGAAAAGAATATAGTTGTCTTTTAGATACCGGATCTGATTGCTCCTTAATTAGGGCAGACTTGGCAAAAGAAATCCCTGTCCCCAAAGAAAAACACTCTATTCCCGTGCAGGGCATCGGTAGGGATCCAATAGTGCTCGGGGAAAAAGTAGTGTTACCTGTTTGTTTTGAGGAAGTAGAAGTGGAAGTTGTTTTCTACCTTATTAATAAAGAGTATCTCAAAGCTGAAATGCTCGTTGGGCGGGATGTACTCAAAGACTCGTCACTGGAAATAAAAATGGATAATCAGGGGTCAACCCTCAGGAAAAAACAGGATATACGATTTTGTTCAACTGCCATAAGAAACTCGTCAAAGGTTGACAGTTCCCTTCAACTTCAAGACGGTATTCTCCAAAAATATCAAAAATTTATTGTGAAAGGTTATCCTACGGAGGTAGTTAGGACTGGGTCACTAGAAATTCGACTAAAAGAAGAAACCGTAGTACATTATAGACCATACCGGTTGGCAATGTCAGAGCGAGTTAAAGTTAAAGATATTATAAACGATCTTAAAACTCATAATATTATCCGTGATAGTAGCTCCCCCTTTGCGAACCCAATAGTATTAGTGAAAAAAAAAAAAAAAAAAAAAAAAAACGGTCAACATAGATTATGTGTTGATTATATGTCGTTGAACCGCGTTACCATCAAAGATCGTTACCCATTGCCAAGAATTGAGGATCAGTTGGACCAGCTCGCAGGGAACCAGTTCTTCACTTCGCTGGATATGGCCTCTGGTTTTCATCAGATCCCGATTGCAGACAACTCAATAGAAAAAACGGCCTTTCTGACCCCTGATGGCCAGTATGAGTATCTCAGGATGCCATTCGGGCTGGCCAACGCTCCATCAGTGTTCCAGCGTGCCATAAACAAAGCATTGGGACAACTTAAAGATGATATAGCTTTGGTATACCTAGATGACGTTCTTATACCATCCAAAAGAATTGACGAGGGATTAGAACGGTTGAACTTAGTACTTGAAGCTTTAACTAGCAACGGATTTTCTTTGAATATGGAGAAATGTACATTTTTGCAAAGTCAAATTGAATATCTCGGACGAGAGATTTCTGCGGACGGGATCCGACCTGCTAAAACAAAGATAGAATCTCTTACAAACACACCTGTTCCTAGCAGCGTTAAGCAAGTCAGACAATACATGGGATTGGCAAACTATTTTAGAAAGTTCGTACCGGATTTCGCAGCCAAAACTCAATGCATTACTGCATTGACAAAAATAAATGTGAAATATGAATGGACGACCGAGGGCGAAGAACCTAAGCAGTATATTATAAAGGAGCTGACAAAAAGACCACTGTTGATTATATTTAATCCACATTTACCAACAGAACTTCACACAGACGCAAGCTCAATAGGATACGTAGCTATACTTTTCCAAAAGATTAATGATAAGCTGCACGTTGTGGCATATTACAGCCAAGCTACAAAACCATACGAAGAAAAGTACCATAGCTACGAACTGGAAACGCTGGCAGTAGTGAATGCGATAAAACACTACAGAACTTACCTCTTAGGTATCAAGTTTACTCTGGCCACAGACTGCAATGCTTTAAAAGCCACCAAAGAAAAAAAAGATCTCTTGCCACGTATTGCCAGGTGGTGGATTTATCTGCAAGATTTCGATTTCAACATTGTCTACAGAAAAGGTAGCTCCATGCAACACGTGGACTATTTCAGTCGAAATCCCCCATTGAAAAACTGTTATCATGTCAACAGCCTAGCAGAAAATTGGTTACAAATTGCACAAGCTGATGACCCGGAGGTTGTAGACATCATTGAAAAAATTAAATATAATGTTACCGAAACCAAGCTAAATTATGCTTTCAGGAGTAATCTTTTGTATCGTAAAACGAAGAATGGAGAACAACTTTTTGTTCCTCAAAAATGTCGGTTAAGTTTAATGAGGCGATACCACGAAGACAATTGCCATATTGGATGGGAAAAGACGCTATCAAAAATGCGTCAACACTTTTGGATGCCTAGGATGACAAGAAATGTACGAAAGTTTGTTGAATCATGTCTGGTTTGTACTGTTGCGAAACGACCATCGGGGAAAAAGCAGTCGGAACTACACCCAATCGAAAAGACAGCCGTATCCTTCCATACTATTCACGTAGACTGTATGGGTCCTTTTCACGGAAAGGATAAGGAGAACAGTCGTTATCGGCTAGTAATAATTGATGGTTTCTCTAAATTTGCTTTATTATTACCTTGTAAGACTTTGAAAGCCGAAGAGACTGTACGTCACTTGAACAACTTCGTTATGTTATTCGGAGTACCACTTAGGATCATAAGTGACAAGGGAACAAATTTTACGAGTGAGCATTTTCAAAACTTGTGCAAATCATTGGGCGTGGAACACCATACAATAGCACCAGGTACTAGTCGGGCTAACGGTCAAGACGAGCGATATATAGACACAATCGCAAATTTATTAAGAACAAACTTAGAAGTTAGCATCGAATGGACCAGCTTCGTCAGCCGTGTTCAGCTAGCATTAAATACTACCGTCAATAAAACTACGGGACTGTCACCGTTGAAAGTTCTCACTGGTATCGAAGGAAGAACTCCAGATGTTAGTGCTCTCTTATCACAATTAAATATACAACCTGAATATGAAGACATCGAAGCCATACGTGCATTGGCAGACAAAAGAATAAAGGAAAATGCCGGTAGAATGAAGACAAGATTCGATAGGAACAAGTGCACACCTACGCGATTAGAGATCGGTACAAAGGTAGTGTACAAAAGCCCTCAAATTAGAAAATCGAAATTAGAAGCACATTTTCGCGGTCCATACGGGGTTGTTGGCATTTTACAAAACGATCGTTATAAATTAAAGAAGAAAGGAGGCAGAACAGCTACAATCGCTTCAAGGGAAGCTATACGTCTCCATTGGTATGATTATTTTGCATAGATTAAGAATGAATGGTGTGGACAAGCTTAAGATTGCCTCTGAGCTACTCCATTGGTATGAATATTTTTATATAGATTGAGAATGAATGGTGTAGACAAGCTTAAGATTGCCTCTGAGCTACTCCATTGGTATGAATATTTTTATATAGATTGAGAATGAATGGTGTAGAAAAGCTTAAGATTGCCTCTGAGCTACTCCATTGGTATGAATATTTTTGCATAGGTTGAGAATGGATGGTGTGGACATGCTTAAGATTGCCTCTGAGCTACTCCATTGGTATGATTATTTTGCATAGATTAAGAATGAATGGTGTGGACAAGCTTAAGATTGCCTCTGAGCTACTCCATTGGTATGAATATTTTTATATAGATTGAGAATAAATGGTGTAGACAAGCTTAAGATTGCCTCTGAGCTACTCCATTGGTATGAATATTTTTGCATAGGTTGAGAATGGATGGTGTAGACAAGCTTAAGATTGCCTCTGAGCTACTCCATTGGTTGATACAAATCTAAATCGAACGTTGTAGGTATAACTAAAACTGATGAGTTCTGTATCTGTATTTCACAGGTTGCGACAGAAATCCAATCGAAAGGTTTTTGAAGAATTTAAGATAGATCAAGAACGACACTTGATGTGACGGGAAAGTTATCCAACAAGTAATACAAAAAAAAAAGGGAAAGGGGGAAGTTGTAACAATGAAGTAATTTAATCTTGTATTGATTTGAATCAGTATTGGAAACGGAAATACATAGTAATATTCTTATATAACAATCTGTTTTTATTCATCGAGAGCGATGAACCTGCAGGATGGCCGTGTTAGAGCAGAGCATCTCTAGTACTAGAGATGCTGTATTGAGACGCATATGGTCAAATGCTGGAATGGTTTCCAGTTGAAAGTGTTGTGTTGGTTATAAAAGGATATTTCGTTTTAGCATTGTATGCGTAAGTATTTGAGTGGGATCGGAAACGGATAACGGGGGAAGATCAAGTATCTGTGATCGGCATTCTAAAGATTGAGACAGAAGCGATCGGACGTGCGGTGGTCGATGCACGGCAGATAATTTTCTCTTGTGAATTATAGTTTCTTATCTATTACACATTTTTCTTTACCACGATCAAATAACATTAAAATTTATTTTGCGAACATATTGATTCATTTGAACATACATACATCTACATATATATATAAGTATAATACAATCGGTACATGCATACACTCTTATACATCCGTAAGGGCCGCAAACTCACGCGTTCTATAGCCAACGGGAAAATTGCCACGCGATATAAAACTGTTCCAGTGACTACTGTTGTTGCCGTTCGCGAATTACATTGCGTCTATTAAAATGAATAAAATTATTGCAAAACGTGGTCGCACAAATGGTTGTATCACACTTTTGGCAACATTCGCGGAAAACATTAACGATAGTACCAATCGGGCAACCTTAGAATTTCGTCTTCAGAGACTCGAGGAGGCCTGGAAAGATTTTGTAAAGTGGCAAAATTAACTTTTGGAATTTATCGATGAACCTGGCTATACAGATCGTGAACCGGAGTTCATTGAATATGAGGTTAAATATTTTGATGCTCATGCCGCAATTTCTACTGCGATTCGTCGGCTGAAGGGGGAACCTAAAGGGGAAGACAGTGTCAATATACAAGATGCTAAGTCCTCACAAGGAATTCCGATGCCAGCTAAGGTCGTTCATTTGCCCGAGATTACTATTCCAATTTTCTCAGGGGATCACAAAGATCGGCCCGCGTTCCGCGACATGTTTGCCGGTACATTTGATGCAAATACGTCGCTCACGTGTACACAAAAACTACATTATTTGAAATCTTTTCTCCGCGGAGACGCCGCGAATTTGATTAAGCATATTTCGTGTTCGGAACAAAATTATATCGAAGCTCATCATTCAATCATTCATTTTTATCAAGAGGCGTGTACAAAGTAGTCGCGACAAGATGAATGTAACATGCCCTGAAGTTGTTGTAAGGTACAACAAAAATATGGGAGGGGTCGATCTCATGGACCAAAGAAAAGTGTGTTACGAAGTGGATAGAAAGGCAAAAATAAAAAACTACTTAAGATTATTTTTGACTTGCTTGATATTGCGATGAATAACTCGTACATCATTTATTGCAAGCTGAACGAAGCAAAACGTGTTGAAGGAACTCTGCTTTCAAGCCTAAAATTTCGCCAGGTAGTAGTTCGCTCACTTATTGGCAGTTTTTTGTCTCGACAAAGAGCTTTGTCGTCTATTATTATGTCGAAAAAACGAATCTCTCTTGCACAAAAACGCGGAACATCTTCACATGTTATGGTAACAGAAAAGGATGCGTACAGTGTGCAAAAAGTCGTGTTGAGAACCGCACAAATAACACATGCTCTACATGTAATGCTCATTTATGTTACATTTCAGAACGTAATTGTTTTGTTGCATATCATTAAATTTTATATTACAAATAATTTTTTACAATAAATAGTTTATATTTCCTACCACCATTTGTGTTTATTTTACAATGAAAGGGTTTAAGTATTTTTTTTTTTTGCGACACATTAGAAAAATAGACGCAAATAAGAAAAATTATTGTAACTGGCTTGGAATGGTTATAAACGTGTAAGGGTTAAAGTAACGCCAGCTCACTCTTTTGTGAAAAAAAAAAAATTGTAATAATATAGTAACCAATAAAGAATCTTTAATAATAATAATATATTGATTGTATTTGCACACGCCTTTGCAAGAAGATACGAACGTATTTGTTTTTTTGTATATTCTAATCAAATCTTAATGCAAAAGGGCGCTTAACTCGGGCGGTAGCATTTGTAGAGACAATTGATGAATCTACATCCATCGAAATACTTGAGATTCGGTTGACTTTCTGAGTACGAATCAAAGTATTTTATTTCAAATGCCAAGCTCGTTAAGCCCATTCGCGATAGAACAAAATCTTCCCCAAGACTTTGGAAATTTCCGATAATTCTTCAGCTATAAATGGCTTAGCTGAGCAGCAATCAGCCTTTCTCGAAAAACCTAATTTTTCTAGTCCGCCGTCTAATAATGCCAGCACTTCTAAACTTCCGACTATGGTTGTGCCACAATTCAGGGGAAGGTTCAAAGACTGGTCATCGTTTCGGGACATTTTTCTGGTTTCAGTTGACACTAAGGTGAATCTTAATCCAACTCATAAATGTCATTACTTGAAATCCTACTTGTGTGGTGATGCAGCTAACCTTATAAGGCATCTCAAGGTAAATGAAGCAAATTATTCGGAAGCTTGGGATCGGTTAGAAAAGCGATACGATCGTAGCCAATTGATACTTCAGTCGTTTGTTGAAACATCAATAAACGAAACCATCAGGCATGTAGAGGAAAGGCCTCCACCACCTGGTGGCTTCGTTAAACTTAAATCGTCGGAGCAGCGACGTTTTAAAACTGCTATAAGGCAGAGTATAACTAGAGATGAGGCTCTAGTTTATGCAAAAGTCCACAAGAGTGGACTTGATATCATGCTTGTGGAAGAGGAAGCTTTCCCGAAACCACACATCGGAAGAGGAAGCTTCCCACAAAGCATCGGCTTACCCATCACAAAGTGTTGGCGATGCTTGACGGCTTACATGCACAGATCTGAAGAGTCATGCAGAGAACGTCAAATAAGGAGGAAGAGCTCTTTTGCACTCGGTTCTGGCAGTCAGCAACTAGTCTCTGGCTCGACTAATAGAACTCAAGTGCAAAGTGGCTTATCGATTTGACATCATTAAGATGATCATCAAGAGCCAAGTGAATCAGTAGATATAGAACCAATCGCTGTAGTGAAAATGACAGAAAGCAGTATGGTGGTTGTCCCTACTGCCGTAGTAGGTAAACCTACAACCAGCAGTATGGTGGTTGCACCTACTGTCCTAGTAGAACAACCTACAGCCAGCAGTATGGTGGTTACACCTACTGCTGTAGTAGAGACGCCAACAAAATAACAAAACGTCCCCTCACCAAACAAGGGAAATCCTCGATGGGAAGTAGATCAGAGTATCACTTCCATCGGGCAGGTAACTTCAGGCGTGGCAACAACAAGCCATACCGAATGAAGGACCCGGGCTACCGTCGCAACTAATGAATGGGCTGCGTGTGCTGCAGGGCAAACTGCACCATGCCAAAGGTGTCTCGGACACCATTAGCCAGCGACTCTATCGCGACTGAATCAGCATTGGACTAATCCAAGAACCATTGGTCCATAAAGGTAAAATTATCGGCCTACAAAACAGGTCGCGTAAACCAGTTTACGCTACAGGAGGTTCTACTCCTAGGGGCGCATGTGTGAGCGGCACTAATATAAATTTTCTCCCCATTCCAGAATTCATCACAAGGGACCTGGCAGCCGTCATTGTGGAAGTCCCCACCGATGTAGGAATAAGGGAGATTGTATGTGCCTCCGTTTACTTTCCTGGAGGCGGCCAACAAATCCCTCCTACCGAAGTATAGGACCTGGTTAAGTATTGCGACCAGAAGAAACATCACCTGATAATCAGTTGTGATGCAAATGCGCATCATACGGAATGCGACAGCAGCAATACAAATAAACGCGGTGAGTCACTCTTTGAATTTCTTATAAGTAATGATCTCACCGTTGCCAATAGTGGCAACAAACCTACATTTATAAATGCGGTTAGAGAAGAGGTGCCTGACCTCACTATCTCTAGCCCATTTATTTTAAGCGCAATTGGTGACTGGCACGTCTCCAGTGTAGCCTCACTGTCTGATCACCAGCATATCAGATTTAACATCTCCGATGCGGTTAAAGAAGCTGAGCCTGGATACCAGCCCAAACGAACTAATTGGGCTCTGTTAGGCTCAACTTGCCGCTAAAGAGGATATGTTTCTCAAGTCGATTGAATCGACAGATGATATCGATGAAGCGGCTTACCAGCTCAATGCAGCACTTATCTCATCCTATAGGGACAGCTGTATGCCCAGGTCAAGTACACACAGAGCTAAACGGAATAATAGTTGGACTGATTATTGATCTGCTGTAACTAAATACAACCTCGAACTGAGGAAATCCAACTGCGGCCCGACTCCATAACGCGCTATCTCAAGAGCACACAAATGGACTCGGGCTTCTTCGCAAATCAGACTGCACCTTTACCGTCAATCGTAGGGAAACTTGGAGACTTTGCTCGAGGTGCACTTCCCTCGTTCTACTCCCCACTCGATGTCATCTGACAATCAAACGAACGTCATAAATAGCACCGACAGGAGAACAAATAGCCTTTCTGGCAGACTTTTCAGCCCCGAGAGGGTTAAATGGACAATTGGTTCATTTAAACGTTATAAGGCTCCAGGCAAAGACCGTGTCTTACCTGCGATCTTACAGAAAGGCTTGAACACAATTTTATCACCACTGGTACTTCTTTTTAGGTCTTGTTTCAACCTGTGATACATACCCCACATCTGGAGAGAGGTCAATTTTGTCTTCATCCGCGAAAGAAAACTTTATATTATTACCGAATATAATAATATTTTAAAATAGCTGATATCGCCAAGCTACAGCAATACACCGCCATGCAGCTGAAATCTTGGTTGGGCAGACTAGGGATGAAGACAACTGGCACCAAAGGAGAGTTGATGTTGCGGTTAGTTTCCATCCCCGAAAACAAAAGAGGTGAATATTCGGAGAATTGCGAGGACGCGACAGAAAAACCGTTGCATGAGGATGAAGAATTTAGCGATTTATGGGTCGAGAATACAGCACAGAACGAACGGAAAGAGAGTGATGACAACGAGCGAAACAGCGAAGAAGACAAAGATCAGGAAGATGATGAGCGTGGTAGCAGAAAGAGTGTCGTGGGGAAAAAGAGTTGGAAAAGGAAGAGGTAAAACCGAAAGGGAAAAAGAGTGGAGTTTAATGAAGAGAGAATTGGAAGTAACGAAAAAGGAAATCGAAATACACAAACGAGAAAAGACCTTTTGCAAAGAGAAAATGAGTGGTTGAAAAAAGAGTGTCAAAGGGGAAAAAATGATAGAAGTGTCAGAAGCTAGTGAAGGGAAGCTTCAACAACATCAAGGAGTTATTGGCCGAATTTTCTGGCGATGGAGATTGTTTTTCTCACTGAGAGGCGCAGCTAAAAAATATAAAATCTGCGTATGACTTAGACAAAAAAGATGTGAGAGTGCTAATTTCCTGTCGTTTAAAAGGAAAAGCTTTAAATTGGTTCCACTCCAAATCAGATATCGTGACAATCCCAACCGAAGATCTATTATCAGACATGAGATCGATATTTCGAAATCACATTGGTCGTCTAGCTCTTAAGAAAGCTGTCGAAGGAAGAAAGTGGTTGGCTAACGAAACTTTTCAACAATACTTGCACGAAAAGACAATCCTGACGAATAAGGTGTCAATGGAACGAACTCCTCGATTGTCTGATCGACGGAATACCGGATCAGTATTTACGTTCCCAGGCAAGAATGCAATGATTCCGCGATAAAAAAAGAATTACCGGAAGCTTTCAACAGCATAAATTTACCCAGACAAAAGAGTGTGACATACTTCAATCCGCGTCAAGGAACGGCAACCGAGGCAGAACAGTCACGAGCCATAAGGTGCTACAATATATAAAGAAAAACCAAGGAAATAAATCGCTTTTTTATGAAACACAAAGAATTCCGTGGTTTTCTTTTTCATTTACTTGTCGTTCTTGCCGTATACAGTTTGCGTTAGAAAAGATCCCAGTTCTTGTCACGAACAGAGGGAATTATGTACATATGTGGTCCAAGAACAAAGCAGAAGAGACCGATCAATTGGAAAGGCTTCGCGTGGAAGTGGTTGCCTGATTTCCCTGATGCTACCGATTGGGATAAACTCCTACAGGCGCAGACTGGAATGGTGAATAATAGCAACCACCAGCACAAAGTGAATGAGAGAATATTTGATATAACGAATTAACTGATCGCCAAAAGAATGCTATACGTAACGAGGAAACCGAAAGATTACACTAAACAAGATTGAGGAGGAGATTGATTAGGGCTTGCCAAATATAAGATGTAATAGATTACCTGTGGCAACATTTATATACATATGTTATATCAGAGCCAACTTGTGTACACCCACAAGAGCTCGACTCCAAATTCAATAAAAATTAAAAATGTAAACAGCATTGATTTGATCCGTACGCAATGTAAACAAGCTGCGGTCAAATCATATGCAACATAAATAATTTCAAACCAATAGACGCGAACGATCATTGTTGACACATGTTGAGAGTAATTCCCGAAGCCACTACACAACGTTGACCACTTCGCGGAAGCGTGGCACAAAAATACGCCACGCACAACGTTGACCACTTCGCGGGAGCGTGGCACAAAACTACTCCACGCACAACTTGGTCACTTCGCGGAAGCGCGGTGACGGCATAACTTCCAGCAACACACAACACGTTGGGCTTCCTCGAGGAAGCCCGGCAACCACACCATACTACACAGGACTTATTATTACGATTTCGTGTCTCGAACGAAGCAGTCGCACCACACCACAATTTCGATTGATTTGCCTCCACTCCACATCTTAAATAAAATTTGACAGTACAATTTTGTGTTTAATTTCTTCTACTCCACATATAACAACAACACAGCTGCGGCTTAATGGCAAAATGCTTTTAGTCGAAGTCAAGTGGTTTCAGCTGCGTCAGCAAAGTTCTCGTGATTTATGTAAGAAGATCAAAGTCCAACAAAAGGGACGCTGTCGAAGAACAGCACAAAGTACATAAGATACTTCATGTTCATTTTTGAATGAGTTCAGTTCAGTTTAAGATGTGATCAGTTGGTTTTAAGTTAGTTCCAGTTTTAAGTTCTAAGTTAAGTTCTATGTCAGTTCGGTTCAGTTATTGTTCGGTTAAGAATAGTTTAAGTGCAAACAATAAAATATTACTTAAATTTAAAAGTCTTTCCTTTTGTTCGGTGATGTTCTCATTGGGAGAACATAAAATCAATTTTTTTTTCTCGTTTGTAAAAGTACAAACATAAATCATAGATATAACAACTGGTAGTGCAGATTATTGTAGAATGCGATGCCGAAGCGACCATAATCCACCCTACAAACTATACGAACAGTACATACGGATCACGAGACATAGCACACAACCGTTTACGTGTTGGCGACCCAACAACACACTATTCCTATGCAGTCGGCAAAATTATTTTATTAATCGAACAACAGGAAAGGTGCCAGAAATTATTTAGTCAGCAAAAATGCATGTTTTCGCATTTATTTTTTTTTTTTTCATTCATGCACAGGTAGAGAAAAATATAAATATTACGGTAATGATAAGCGGCGAAAATTCTGCGCACTATCTACGGTCCCGTTTGTTCAAACGGTGTATGATGGAGAAGATATAACGAAGAACTGTACGGGTTGTACAGCGACATCGGCCTGGTACGTCGTCTACGAATACAGCGTCTAAGGCGGCTAGGCCATGTAGAGGGCATGGAAAATACAGCTCCGACCCGAAGAGTCTTCGAAACCACCCCGGAAGGAAGGTGCGGCAGAGGACGGCCGCATCAACGGTGGCGCACGCAGGTGGAAGGGGACCTTAAGCAACTGGGCGTGCGGCGCTGGACACAGCTGGCCAAAGACCGTGCCGGCTGGAGACGCTTGTTGGTTGAGTCCCAGGTTCACCACGGACTGTAGCGCTACCTAAGTAAGTAAGTAAAAATTATAAGCGGCTCGTGGAGTCAGTCAGAGTAAATTGATGTAAAAGTTGCGAACGTTTACATCAAATAAACTATTTTGAAATTAATATAAAAGTTGTTGTTTTGTGTTGTGCATTATCCGTTGTTTTCGTACATCTATTGTGGTTTTGCTGGGTAAGCCCTTAAACGAAGTCAATCAAATAGATATCCTAAGTGAATTTCCTGATCTCCGACGGTAACGCCAGAAGTCCAGAACTCGACTTGACACTGGCCCGACGTATTCGTCTTTTCTTTGTGTGCGCTCTAATCAAGGCATAACACTATACAAACAACATCGTGTCGGCAGACAATCGAATGACATAGCAAACGGGCCGACAAACAAACATACACACATGGCAACGACGACACAGAGTGCGAAAAGAGAAGGATAGTTTCGCTTGGGTAGGATTTTGATTGAGTGAGTTGTGTTAGTCTGCTTACTTTTTCACTTTTGCGTTGCTTTGTTTTTTTATTGAAATAATAATAAACGGTGATTTGAATCAAGCTATCCTGGCTTTTTTTACATTTGATGCCGAAACCCGGGAAAAGGACTCGAAAGGATTAAATTTAAAATGGAAGCGACGTCTCGTAGGGCATTTAGAGCTCAGTTAACGAAAGTAGCAAAGGCTGCTTCGGAGTTTCTAAGCGAGGAATGTTCGTGTATGTATGTTGTATGTTGGGGCGTTACAGTCCATGAAGGACATAAGCCGAGCTTCTCTCAATCACCCATGTTGTGTGCGATTTCATTATCCCATAGGTGAAAGGGACCTACAGTTTATTGCCGGTTCCGAACGGCGAATTTCGGGAAGCTTTTCATGACAATTTGTCAGAACCCCGCTGAGGAGAAACACGGCTGATGACAACGGCTGTGTCGGGATTCGGTCCCGTGTCATCGGCGTCAGAGGCCAACACACTACCCACTGCGCCAAGGTGCTCTCGGAAAGTTCGCGTATAAACGGTAAAAGTGTAGAAGAATTTGATGTGCTAGAAAAGGAATTAACAATTTTAATCGAACGATTAACTGCCGTGTTTGCCAGTGTGAAAACCACAGATCAGCAAATTTACACTAAAGAACTTATTAAGGCAGACGAAATTGAAAATGACTTTAAAAAAAATAATGGAGTATGAGGACATTGCAGTATCAACATCGGTCCGCTTAACAAGCAGGTTGAAAATAGTGCGCAGCAAATTAAAGGTAAATGAAAATCCAAAGGATGTTGCTGTAGCGATTGAAGAGTCAGCTGTAAAATTGCCAAAATTAGAACTAAAGAAATTTGGAGGTGATTTGCATGACTGGCTGCCGTTTTAGGACCAATTTGACACAACTGTTCACCAAAATAGCATGCTTACTGAGACAGACAAATTCCAGTATTTGGAGAGCGCACTCTACGGAGTAGCCAAACGCACAATATCAGGATTTACCGCTTCAGCGACTTGTTATGATGCTGCTGTCGCCTTACTACTCGAACAATACGGAGACAACGATAAACTCATCGACATCTACATGCAAAAATTGATTAACATACGTCCCGTTTGTCTAAAATCAGACGTCGTTGGTTTAAGGACACTCTACAACAAAATGTACACTTGTGTTCTACAGAAAATCACTATCAAGTGATGCTAAAATCCATACTTTTACGTTGTCTGTCAGCCGATCTCCGTGTAGAAAAACCCAAAGGCGATGAGGAGAGCTCAACAGAACATGACGAAATAAAATCACAAACACACTCACAAACATCTCTTTATGGTGTTAGCGATCCATATGTGCAAAGCATTATGAAATTTCTTAAGAAAGAAGTAGAGGCACTGGAAAAGAGCAAAATATCACCACTACAGTCAAACAAGAAATCTACGACATCGCCAATAACTGCCGCCCGTCTCATAGAGGTGAACAGTAAGGAAGTATGCGCATTTTGTAGTCAGTCAGACCACTCAACAAAGGACTGTAAAAGTGAAATGACTGCAAAGGAGAAACGGGATATTTTGATTTAATTTTTCAAACGTTCTTCTCAAAACGGCGCGATGTGGAATTGCTAGTGCAAAACAAATTAAATATCTTGTTCGAGTTGTCATCGATGGAGGAAGCCAACATACGTTTATACGACAGAGTTTGGTGGAGAAACTACAATTACCAGTGTGTAGTGAAATTGCAAAAATTGCCGTGTTACCCTTTGGTTTCAAAGAACAACTTCCAATTAAAGAACTTAATAAAGTAAAAACTATTCTGAAAAGTCAGTACTGTGACAAAAGTGTTTCAATAAATGCAACCATGGTACCCGAAATTTGCGTGGATATCCTTAAAGCTCCATATAGTTCTTGCCACATATTCAGGAAACTTAAGTTGGCGGATCAGTACGCTCTTGATGTGAAAGCAGGGGACGGGCTAATTATACTAATTGATTTCGATTTCTATTGGGAGGTAGTGACAGGTAGACAACGAAAGTGAACTAGACGCCTACGAGAAGTGGAAACGATTTTTGGCTGGACGGTCCAAGGATCTCATTCTTCTGCCGACGAAGTTTCAGGGACGGAGCACTCATCAGATTTTGCTAATGTTTTGAGTGTTTTCAACTATTCGAATGTAGACCTTGCGCAGATGTGGTATTTAGAAACAATTGGTATACAACATATGACAGAAGAAATGACAACAACCTGCCTGAAAAGAATTGGCTGCCGGTATGAAGCAACAATGCCCTGGAAAAATCCACAGCTGGTGTTCGAGGACAACCGACGTTAACGGTAAGTCTTTTGAATTTTCTGACTAAACGATTATCAAGAGATCCAAGCAAATGATCAAAGATGGTGTGGCAGGACGAGTTGCATCACCCCAAAAGTGACTGATAAAAGAATCATATATCTTCCTCTTCGACCTGTCTACAAAGAAACAAGTTCTACTACCAAACTACGTATAGTTTTCGACACCTCCGCTCGTACCGACCAAATTCCCAGTTTAAATGAACAGCTTTTCACTGGAACTAATCTGCTTCCTGACGTCTTCAGTATTTTATTAAATTTTCGATTGGGTCCCATTGGTATAGTAGCTGATAGTTCTCAATAAGGCTTCGGTTCCTCTGGTATTCTTCGCTTACTGAAATTGACAAACAAGCCGTGGACTTTCGCATGACCAGGGTCACTTTTGGCGTTTGCTGCAGTGGGATGAAATATCCTGCAGCTAAAAGAGATGTCAATTCCTAGAGCAGTGCAGTTAACACCAGCAGGGAATCGAGTTCTGTGTCATATTTTTGCTGACGCAAGCAGCAAAGCCTATGAAACCGTGGCTTACCTTCAATCAGTACACGACAAGAGTGTTGCAGTAGCTTCATTTCTGTGTGCAAAGTGTCGAGTCGCACCGCTAAAAATTTACAGTTCAGACGAAGTTACTTTACCAAAGTTGGAGCTTACCGCGGCACTTGTTGCTGCTAGATTGTGCGCATATTTTAAAGTATCTCTACGAGTTTCTTTAGACCAATTCTTTTTGTGGACCGATCCTACTATAGCCTTGAATTGGATTTTTGCTCAAACTCAGTGATGGAAACCGTATGAGCAGAGTCGCGTCTCAGAAATACGTCGTCACACTTCTATAACAGATTGGAGACATTGTTCCGGTAAAAGTAATCCTGCAGACTTAGTAACCCGAGGCATTTTTGGAGAGAAACTTTCCTCATCTGTATTGTGGGAACAAGGTCCGGATTGGCTGAATGATGTCCAGTTTCTAATGAATTCTTATGATAAACATCGCCATAACGACTACTACGTAAGCCCGACATTGCTGATCGAAACTGATGATTTGCAGCGAACAATAGAACAGCCAGTCATATCTAGCGAGGAGTTCAACAGTTGAAGGCGTCTATTGCGAGTAACATCCTGGGTCTTGCGCTTTATACACCAATGCAAATCGAAACAGAACAGTTTGTCAAAAGTGGAGCTTAATCTCGCTGAAAATGACTGGCTCAGGTATGTATAATATGTATTTCAGTTTCGCTAACGATTTGAGTTACTTGCAGAAGCAGACGGTACCGAGAACCTCATTAACTTTAGCTCAGTTGACCCCTTTCCTAGATGAGTATGGACTGATAAGAGTGGGTGGAAGGTTGCAGATGTTAAACGAAGAGTTTGATATTAAGCATCCCATCATCCTGCCTGCAGGCCAGCTTATCACTACCCTTGGCCTCATCATCGACGACCACCACTTGCTGACCAGACATGGAGGTACTAACTCAGTTCTTACCAAATGGAGGGCGCGTTTCTGGGTAATTAGAGGACGACAGCTGGTAAAGAAAAGAATAAAAACTTGCTTGGTGTGTCAAAAGCTATTCGGACCGTCAGCCGCCCAGTCATTCGCTCCTCTCCCGAACGGAAGAATATAACAACACCTTTTAATAACGTGGGGATTGATTTGGTTTTTTTTTTTTTTTTTTTTGCTTTTCAGTGATTTTATTCAATTCAATAAATTTAATCTAAAAGTTAACATAGATTGACTCCTTATCAAATAGTATCTCAATTTCAACAACAAATTCACGCTTTTCTTTCAATTTTCCACTTCCTTCTCACCCCGTTCAAGATCGCAGAGTGCCAACTTAAAGCTAAGATTCCAGGAGAATGTGGGTTTGGGCGGTGTGAGAACGATGTTGCTGTTTTCCTGCTTTTCAAATAACAAAATGCGATTTCTACGGAAACGAATAATTCAACTAAACACTAAGCAATAGGATAATCGTAATTAAAAAATGTAAATGGTAAGGACACGTATCTGGGACGCGCATTAAGATCAGTTTTAAATAAAATCGAAGGATGATTCGAGCTGCATATGAGGGTCTCTAGACCAAATGGAGTTCCACCAATGAGCCTTGTGAACAATAACACGTGCAAGAACGGTTTAGACAAATTCAAAATTCATTCTCAACTCAAAAATACTTATAAGCATGCAAGGATCAAAGGATCAACGGACGTCTCTTTGCATGAGAAAGAGGATCCTGCTTGGTTAGAATGCCTACAATGGGGGACAAGCCTTCCACCGAATTGAGTGCGTTCTAGTTCATTATTTCGACTGGAGATTTATGTGACCGTTACAACAATAACTAAAAACTGATTAATGGTTAGGTTCGCTTTCATGGTTTTTGCTTAGGCTCTCTTTGCTACCATACTTGCGCTGCGGTTGATCGGCGCTTCCTTGCTCAGACTGTTCGGCTCGCATTCAACATCCATTGGCGTTGTTGAATCAGAGTTTTTGTTCACATTCTCCGTATCATTATCGTCCAGCGGTGGTGCGTGAGATTCCGCATCGTCACGTTGCTCTAGTCGAGTGAATGGTATAGCCAACGGAGGGGAAGAATCTGATTCACTGTCACTGGAATCGGAGGAACTTGAGTCACTTTCATTCGATAAGAGACTAGCCTGCAGGCTCGTTGAAGGCGTATTGATTGTTGGCAGTCTCGGTGCGACTGGTCGCGCTTTAAGTGATGGATTCAGTGTGTTGCAGAATGCACAGCGGAATGTCACATAGTCGAACTCCTCTTGCCTCGCCATTCCATTGTGCGCAAAGCATTCTTTGCAGATCAATGGGTAGCGATTCTGTGGACCGTCTCCGATGAGATAGTCGACCATTTTATCGAGTATACCCTGTGCTTGCTGATTGATTATCGGATATGGCCTGGGATTTCGTAATGCCAACATGGCGGCCGTGGTCTGAGCCACGAGTGATGTCCTGTGTCGCGATACACTATTGTTGCTGCTTGGCAGGCCGACAAATGCATGCGGTGTTGACGGACTGATTGTCGATTGAGCATTGTTTGTCATAGAGAGCAATGAACGACTCGAGGATCTTTGACTGTAAGGTTGTGCGGATGAGGTAGAAGCAGCGATGCTTGTGTTGAGAGGTTGAACTCGACTTTCGGACGATAATCTATGTGGCTGGGGTGTTTGACCATATTTGCTAAGAATTTTGGACGCAACATTGTAGGTTTCCTTCTCCATGACCTCTTCTCGGTTTGCAACGTTTTCAGTTTCTTCGAGTTCTTATTAATTTTTCGTTGATAATACCACGACAGTAGTCGTCTTAGAATGAAAACCATTAAGGGAAAGATAAGTAATGGCACGGAGTAAGTAATGCGTTCCGACCATGTTGGCGGGAAGAAGACGAAATAAAAGATGATAAATCCAATTGTATACAGTCCGATGGATATGACTAGAAAATTTCCAACAAGACGTTTCTGTTTCTCTTGTGCGTTGTGTGAGAATTCTTGGATTGCACGAATCTCGGCTTCGAGCTTCTCGAGAATTTCACCGGAGCTCTTTTCTTTTCTGAACTTTGCCAACAAGACTCCCATTCTGCCTGGCTAGTTGGGGAGGGGGCCTCTTTCGGGTTTTATGTTCCCTTTTCCACGTTTTCACCTTCTGTTCTTGAAATCTTCAGTTCGTCGTTACTCTCGCAAGAATGATAAGCGCATTTGTGTGAGCACAATCACGACACCGAATGACGCGTTGATACGTTTTCGAATTGGAAATTTGCAAAGTTTTTGAAAGGCATCAAGAGGCGGCGAACGGAGCTCTAAGTCACCCGGAATCGTTGTACAGTTTGTCGGTCCTTTGTACTATGTGAATCCGAGAGATGCTTCTACACATACGGCTTACATTTTAATATTCACATCCATTAAGAGCTCACAACAAGTTTGCCCACCGATTGTTGTTTGATGGCTATAAGAAGTTTTATAGCAAGGCGTGGAGTCCCATCGACGATTTGCTCTGACAATGCTAAAACGTTCAGAAAAGCTACACTAGAGATTAACAAGATTGAACGCATTCTCACTGACGCCGTTCATGACTTCTTAGCACACAAGCGAATAGAATGGAAATTTATCGTAGAGCGAGCACCCTGGTGGGGTAGATTTTGGGAGCGGCTCATCAGGTCTGTTAAGAACACGCTAAAGGTTGTAATTGGGAAGGCTCGACTTTCCTTCGAGCAACTACGTACGATACTCAGCGAAGTAGAGGCTATTGTTAATGACCAGCCATTAACATACATACGTATCGAACGACCCCCTGGAGTTGGTATCTCTAACTCCAGCCAAGTTTTTGGACGGATGGTCAGCGCCAGGCCCTGCTGCGAGAAACCATCCTTCTTTGAGGGAACTTTGGCAACATCGAATGAAGTATTGCACCCAGATTGCTAAAAGGTGGCGAGCTGAATATCTGCAGCTACTACGTTAATTTCATCACAACAATACCAAAGTATCAGAACAAATTAAGGGCCTAATAGATGCTCAGACAGGCCCATTACTTAGAAAAATAGAACAATTAACCATGAATTTGCAGCAGTTGACCACGGTCAACACCGTCTCAGAATATCAGGTCGAATCGATAGATGAAAGAATTAGAGGAATTATTAGATGTAGTGACATCGTTGCCGCCGTTTAACGGCAAAAAATCTTATGTTAGCTGGCGGGAGGCCGCGAACAATTCGATTAGTTTATACAAAAAAGGAAGCCGTAGGTATTACGCTGCTTTGACAATACTTAGGAACAAGATAACGGACGAGGCAAACGACATTTTAACAAACCATGGTACTGTGTTGAACTTTGAGGCTATCCTTAGTCGCTTAGATTTCGCGTATGCGGACAAAAGACCGCTACACATCATCGAGCAAGAACTGAGAATCATGCGCCAGGGTCCTCTCAGCATCATTGACTATTACAATGAGGTTAATAAAAACTTAACCGCCTTAATTAAAAAAAACGATTATGTCACATGGCTCCAACTCTGAATTAACGAAGGAACTGAATAAGAGAAACAGACAGTATGCCTTGAGAGTGTTTATAACGGGATTAAACACACCATTAGCCAATATCCTATTTTCACTATCCCCAACCGATCTCCCTAATGCTTTGGCGAAGGCCCAAGAACTCGAATCTAACAATATAAGAGCAAATTTTGCCCTTCAACTTAGTCGAGCTAGCAATTCAAGTGTCAATCATCAAAAGTCACATAACTTCTTTCGCTTTCCACAACCTAACCAAGGCGACGCCCGAAATAAATTTTCCCAATTTCAACCAACCCAACCGAAACCCGAACCCATGGAATTAGGTAGTTCGGCCAACGTGATTCAAAAACCGCGACAGTCTTTTAATAATAACAATTCTAATCCACAAGGTCCCTCTCGGCCAACCTTCAACAATAGTAATAACAATAACTATTCTCAAAAACCCAATCAGCATAATTTCCAAAACTACCAGCAGAAGCCTATGGGCTTCAATAATTTCCAACAAGACGTTAAACGCCAACCGTAAAGCGCCCAAATAAGTTTTCAGCCACAATATAAAACACCGCGAATAAATAACCTAAATGAAGAATCTTTTTTAGGAGAAAACCCGGATTGCCCTACATCATCAAATGTGGAGCATCCGGAAGAAAATATACAATATTAATCGACAGTGGTGCTACTAGCTGTTACTGTAGCCCAAATGTTTTTGGAAATAGGAAGGAGCTAGGAGATTCCTAATCTCGAGGCCGATATCTAAATAGGTTATCATTTCATGAAAAAAGCAAACACTACTAGATTTTGAAAATGGAACATTGAAGAGCGGGAAACATTGTGAGAAATTCCTGAACTTCAATGAACCAGAGTAGGAAAGAGGAACTGAAGACGGAGTTGATTCCGAAAACGAAAGACCACTAGAAAATATTAGTTAATGAATGAATGAATGAATTATTGAAAAATCAGAATTTTATAGGGAAGAGGTCGAATTCCTAGGTTACAGAGTAGGATATAATGTGATAAAAACTGACCCGAAAAAAATTGAAACTAAACAGAACTATCCCTTGCCGACAACTTTACGGCAATTGAGGAGCTTCCTAGGTATGGCAGGCTATTATAGAAGGTTTATAAAGGATTATGCGCTAGTTACCAAACCATTAACAGTTTATTTAGCAGGGGAGAATGGTAGAATTTCACAAAACATGTCAAAGAAAATGGAAATTACTCTTAATGAGGAAGCAATTACGGCCTTCAATAAGGTTAAGGCTTTATTAATAAATCAGGTAGAGTTGGTACAGCCAAATTTCAACAACAAATTTATCTTACAACCGACGCATCGAACATTGCAATAGGCGCCGTATTAAGCCAAAACGGGAAGCCTGTAACATTCATTTCTAAAACTCTTAATTCAACGGAAAGAAATTATGCTACAAATGAAAAGGAGTTATACGCTATAGTGTGGGCGTTGAAAACACTACGAGACTATCTATATGGTGTATCAGATCTGGAAATTCACACCGATCACTAACCTTTAACGTTTGCAGTGTCCACTAGAAATCCGAATGCGAAAATGAAGAGGTGGCAAGCCTTTATCGAAGAATTTGCACCTAAGATCCTACATAAACCAGGGACACAAAATGCGGTCGCAGACGCTCTTTCTAGGCAAACATTAAATAACATTTCCGACAACGAATCATTACATAGCACCCAGTATTCCGTTGAAAGTAGCGATGAGTCCAATATCCCCGAATCTTCCAAAGCCTTAAACGAATTCAAACACAATCCTCTTAGAATTCCTTCAGCCAAAATTGGTGACCGTAATACATTGCACTGCGGAAGATCTTCTCGATTTAAAAGAAACAGTTAAGGGCGTTTTCACAAACAAATTTTTATTCACACGTACATATATTTCTAATAGATGTACCAAATTGCGACGACCAGGAAGCGATAATCGAACAAACACATATTCGCGCCCATAGGAGTTGTAAAGAGAACTACCTTGTCCCTCGATTTACACGGTACTCGAATTACGCGGTTTCGATTTTACACGGTTTTTAATTCAAAAAAAATTGACCTTATTTTGATAGTTTTGCATTACTCTAAACATATAATCATATTGATGAACGTACTCTTTTAAAAGTTCGTTCAAAACAGCCAAATGCACCCAACTTCAAGCGCAAATATCTATTAGGTGGTGGTATTGTGCGTGAAAAAGAAGAAAGGAAAGAGAAACTTAAAAAAACATTTGTTCAGATTCAATTTCAATAAGAGGTAAAAAGTGGCAGTTAGTTAATTTTAAAAATGTATTTCATAACATTCGTTCAATATTATTAGAGCCTTATAATGTCAACAAAAAAAAAAAAAAAAAAAAAAACACCAAGGAAAGGAAATCAATTACTCTGGAAAAAAAAATGGAATTTTAGACAAACTAAAATCTGGGCAAGGTTCAACATCCGTAGCAAAGCAATATGGAATGAATGAGTCAACCGTTAGAACAATAAAGCGAATGGAAGATGTTATTCAAAAAAGTGTAGCCAGGGGAACTACTGTGCAAAATTGTACACATATCATCGAGGTGATTTAATAGAAACAATGGAAAAGGCTCTAATAATTTGGATAGAGGACAGCAGTAAAAAAAAAAGTACCGGTAGATTCTAATTCGATAAAACAAAAAGCACTCAACATTTTTAGCGCTTTGAAGGAAAAGCAAAAAACTCCATCTACTAAAGAATTTAGTGCAAGCAAGGGATGGTTCGAAAACTCAAAAAAAAAAAAGACACAATCTGCATAACATTCAACTTAAAGGCGAAATCGCCTCCGCCGATGAAAAATCCGCAAAAGAATATCCGGCGAAGCTGGCAAAAATTATTGAAGAAAATTCTTACGTTCCTGACCAGGTATTTAATGCCGATGAAACCGGGTTATTCTGGAAAAAAATGCCCAGAAGGACTTATTTGTCAAAATCTGAGAGATCAGCCGGAGGATTTAAGGCAGCCAAGAACAGGGTGACTTTACTTCTTTGTAGTAATGCATCAGGTGATCATTTTTTGAAACCTTTACTGATCAATAAATCTCAAAGGCCTCGGGCAATGAAGGGAAAGGATTTGGAAAAACTTCCCGTACATTGGCGTTTCAATGCCTGGATGACGTGCGCAATGTTTGAAGATTGGTTTCATAATTGCTTCGTACCTGGAGTGAAAAGTTATTTAGAAGAAAAAAATGTTGAGTTCAAAGTTCTATTGCTTCTAGATACTACTGTTGCTAGAGCAGGAAGGGTACGTTGTGACCGCCTATGCGGATGACATTGTTATAGCCGTCTCAGAAAATTTCCCAACATTACATGCAGCAGTAACCTGGACGCAGTACTGTGGACTTGGGGTCAACCCCAAGTGTAATAATATCTGATACTCTTATTTAAGACCACAGCAACACTAATGTAAGCTGGGGGAACTGTCAATTCCTATCGGCATTGGGTGATCGGCATATGACAGTTGGGTGGTTGCAAATAAATGACAAAACAATAAGTGCGTTTTTATTGGAACTTATTACACCAAGAAGACTGATCTAGTACTGTTTACATATAAATATAAAATCCCGCCCTTTAACTCACCGAGGCTGGCTAAATACCTTGGCCTAGTCCTTGAACTGGCTGAACTGGAAACCCAACATACTTGATCGGGTCAAGAAAGGAACCACTCTACAGCTGTAAGAATGTGATGGGCAAAAAGTGGGGTCTCCAACCAAGCATTATACACTGCCTTTATACAGCAGTCATAAGGCCCATCCTCCTAAACGACATCGACTCCTCTGGACAAGACAGTCTATCGGAACCTTCTGGGGAAAGTGCAATGATCAGCCAGCATATACAAAAGTGGCGCGATCAGATCGGCCCCCACCATTGGACCTCGGATCTACCTTGGCGCGCCCTTCTATGATAACTTACGTGAGCTAGCAGATAAAAAAATAGCTCAACTCCATCGCTTCATCAGAAGCACTGATTGGTTTTCAGGTAGCGGATCTAGGTAATATGATCTATGTGGTATCACAGAAATAAGGAAAGCTTGTTACCTTTCCCTCCCATGCATCGCCTTATGCAAGATTCGTAGCAAGGGAGGCCTTCACGACCACCCTGATCGACAAGAATTCAAGTACACGTTGAGGTCATTCTTACTAGGTTATAATGCAGGACTTCTTTCCGACCACGTAAATGTTGCTGAGGATAACACACCCGAACTGGAGTTGGACTCTACTCTCACAGGTAATCCTTTCTTTTGCTAAACATTCTACTAATTCATTTTTCTTCTTGTATTAGGTACAATTCTAAAAAGCATATGGATAAATCCAAGAAGCATACCGGGGCAAGATAAAGAAGAAATAGAAGTGGACTCTATAGCTAATGACGGATTAGAAAACCTCGCAGGTTATATTTGTCATAAGCTGGGGGACCCAATTCCGGAGATTCGCACAGAGAAATCCAATGATGAGTCGTTCACTTGGGTAAATCACCTAATTGAGGGTGGTTTATCTAAACCAACAAGTGAATTCATGCTTCACATGAAGAAATTGGAGGACGTCTTCAACCAAGTTAATGGAGATGACTTGCTCATTTCCAATAAATTCATCAATACGCTTCTGGAGCTGACAGAGCATGTAGAATGCGAGGAGAGAGTAAAAATACTGTTTTTGGGCTAGGACGTATTTTAGGATTAGCAAATTAAATAAGGAAATAATAGAGAATCAATATAAACGGAAAAGAAAATTAAATAAAATATTACACTAACAGAAAAATGTATCTTTCATTCCACATCTTTGCATTCACATTAAACTCCAGTGGAACTATTCAGAATGGGTTTGCTTTTGCTTGTATACATTCGTTTTGTTGGTTTTAGTTTATCACTCGAAGCTTGGCAAAATACTTGCCATAAAGCTTTAAAAACTCGATTTATTTAACAACAATTATATAAATTCAAATTTTTCCTTCCCCAATTTGTCTGTAAACAAACAGCAATTTCAACCAGCTGTTAAATTTCGGGTCACGCGTGACGTAGATGCGTAGAATGATACAAAAATGAACACTCGAAGGCGTAATCTTGTCTCTCTCAATCGTGTGGAGGAGAAGGAACGAGCGACAACTTCACGTGGTGAACGAGCGACACTTCACTTGGTGAACGATGATTTGATCCGTAAGTGATGTAAACAAGCTGCGGTCAAATCACATGTAACATGTTGGGGGGACCAGGAAGCGCGATCGATTTTTGTTGACACAGCTGCGGCTTAATGGCAAAATGCTTTTAGTCGAAGTCAAGTGGTTGCAGCTGCGTGGGCGGATTCGTGCGTGATGTATGGTGTAAGTCCAAAGTCCAGCAAAGGGACGCTGCCGTAGAGCAGCACAACACTTAGTATATAAGTTAATCTAAGTTCAGTTCAAGGGCTTGGATAGTTAAGTAGAGTCAATGTTTAGAAATATTATAGTAAAAATGTTGAGAATAGTCTGTATTTCTATTATAAAGCTACTTTTAAATATAATTTAATTGAACAATTGTTAATTACATTGTGACTCTCTGTACACGCATCGACAACACCTTCCTCTTTCGTTTATGACTCGATGCATGTGCAGAGAATCCCAATTTAATTTGTATTTTTCGGTGGCTTCCATTAAGCCACTCCCGCATTCTCCATTCTTCTCTCCCGATTTCAATTTCTTTTCGTCGTGAGAATGCGTGGGTGGCTTGGTGGATGCTGCTGAGTGGATCGCTCGTTCACTTGGATGACGATCGCCACAGGAGTAAAATCTTTCGCTGTGAATAAACCTTGTAAAATTCGTTATTCGTCGTTTTTCACATTATCAAACAATCAAGTAGAATAATATTTCATTTCATATTTCATTTTATTTATTTATCTACCAAGTATAAACTTACACAGATAATGGATAAAAGAATACAAGTATAATACATATATATATAACATCAAATTAAAGTGCAACTGACAATAAATGTTTTTTAACATTGTATCTGCCATCAAACAAATCAATTTCTGTACAAAAAGAATTACAATACCTTATACATTTAGTAATTGGTTCGTTAGAAGCATAATTATAAATGTGACTAGGGCAACGAAAGATATTTCTTTGACGAATAAATCGTTCAGGTGCATAAAGAAAAAAGCATTCAATAATTTCAGGGCATATGATTCTATGGGAAAAGATATCATGAACAAACATTATATAGTTGACAGATCTTCTTTTTTCTAGTGTATCTAGACCTATTAAAGCGCATCTGGCAGAATAGGAGGGCATAACATCTAAATTCCAATTTAGTTGCCTTATAAAAAATCTAGTGAAAGCCTTTTGGACTCTTTCCAAACGCAACTTTGAGATGGTATTCTCAGGACACCATACTGTAGAGCAATATTCTAAAATAGGTCGGACAATTGACATGTAAACCGATTTAAGGGTGTAAGGGTGTACTCATTAGATGTCAATTTGTTTCTTTTCTGTTCCTATTCTGTAACTGTTAACTTTTTTTTTAATAGTCAGTCGAAAAAGCTATGTCAACCACGTCAAGTTAGTTAAGTTGGTCAAGTCGGATCTCTCCCCTTTTTTTCTCTTTTTTTTGAATCTATTTTTTTTTTTTTTTTTTTAATTAAACTTCGAACCTAATAAAAGTGAATTCGGTTTTATACCATAATTTTGTTCGGTGTTTTGTTTTTTTTTTTTTCGCGTTTTTAACCCCTTTTCCCCTTGCCCTCCCCCTACATGTATGTATATTGAATGATAACATATGTACCAACGAACCCTCAGCAGCAGTCACGTCTGCCACATCGGATGTTCATTGGTACAGTTTGCTTAACGATCGTGACACATCGTCCGTGCTAACGTTTGTGACTGCTGCTGAGCGGGTGGCTACTTCACTTGGATTTTGGACATCGAGCATCACGGATCAAATACATTTGTAAGATTGTTTTTTCGAGTGTTTTCATTTTTTTTTTTTTTTTTTTTGTTGTTTTGCATTCTCTCCTCGGTGGGTTTTCTTTCGAACGTTATAAATCAAAAGTGGTACTTCGAGCCGGATTCAATTAAAATATGAAGAGATATTTCGAAAGAAAAACAAATATGATAAAATAATTTAAAGAACAAATCGCAAAAAAAAAGAAGCAAAATTAGTGTAAAAGTTAAACATGAAAGTGCAAAAGGACCTATTACGCGAGTTACATCTTGGTAAAGGGCTATTCGAGCACCCAACAATAAATACATTGTCATCGTGTGAACCACGGAAGAAGAAAGTCGTAAGATAAAGTTAAGTTATGAAATAAATATTTTATCAAATAAAAAGAAAGTGTTTAATTTGACAATACAATCTTAACTATCTAAGTTGAAACACCATAATCTACCCTGCCCTACAAACAAGAGATAACGACGTACACATCTACATATCAAACAATAACCATTTCTTCCCGAGGGTCTACTAAAATATATTTCATATTTCATATAAGACGAACTCTGTTTACGGAATGGTAAACAAAAATCGAGAATTACTTCGATCTTCGTCCCAGCATGACCCCAGTGCAGCAGAACACCTACCAACCCTTATTAACAACGCAGCAACTCACAATAAAACCCTCGTGCAGCAGGTCATTGATTCGTCAGTCCATTAGCTGAGCGTTCATGCTCATATTCTTAAGTTATTTTTAAGTTATAAAGTAATAAAGTAATTAAATAAAGTCTTTGTTTTCAAAAATCGATTTTATTAATTTCTATAGCAATAACTATACGCTACGGCAGATCTTGGAGAAGACCCAGGAATACCAAATCGACACTCACCACCTCTTCGTCGATTTCAAGGCTGCATATGACAGCGTGTATAGAGATGAGCTATACAAAGCCATGTCTAGTTTTAACATCCCTGCCAAACTCGTCCGACTCTGCAGGATGACAATTAAGGTCGGTAATGAGCAAACCGAGACCTTTTTTTGTTTTTTTTTTTTTTTTTTTAGAGACTCGCGCAGGTTCAAGAGTTTTTATATTCTCTTATGATGTGTTGACACACACAACCTGAACGGAGTACAGTGGTTGGGGTCGTTGATGTTCGTTCACTACTCTCAGGGGTGGTGGTCCTAGACCTAGATAGGACGAGAGCCGACCAAATTCCGCGTTGGTTATAGTCCGTAGTAATTCGTTCAAGCACTTTTTAGTATTGCATACGCAGAGGATGAATTTCGTTTGACCATATACTGTGAGTGTTATGCCTGCAGCAGTACGTCTGGTCACTTTTCCATTCTCAACCGCGTTGCATACTTTTTGGCGGTATAGAAACTACTTTTTTCTTGGCTATGAAGCGAATTTGAACCATAAACCTTCCGCTCGGCGCTGTCATGCAACTTTTTCAACATCGTGCTTGAAAAGATCGTGCAAGAGTCACTGGCTAACACAAGAGGTACGATTTATTTCAAGTCTATGCAATTTCTTACGTACGCCGACGACATTGACGTAATTGGACGGACCCAGCGAGACGTCAATGAGGTCCTTGTAAGCATTGAGGTAGAAGCGGCTAAGATGGGTCTCAAGGTTAATGAGGGTAAAACCAAATATCTGCTTTCATCTAAAAGAGATGGACAATACCGACGTATTGGCCAGAACGTCACCATGAGCGGATATAAATTTGAAGTGGTCAAGGAATTCGTCTACCTTGGCTCACTGATGAACAGCGACAACAACACCAGCGCTGAGATAAACCGCAGAATCCCTCTTGCCAACCGCTACTTCTTTGGGCTCAAGAGGCAAGTAGAGCCCTCTCTCGGAAAACCAAGGTGACACTATATAAGACCTTAATCATCCCAGTCCTCCTTTACGGCGCAGAGGCTTGGACCTTAACAAAAGCGGATGAAGATGCCCTTGGTCGTTTCGACAGGAAAATTACCACAGACTGTAGCGCCACCTAAGTAAGTAAGTATAGCAATAACTAGTTCATGAGATTAAGTGAAGTTATGAAATAAATATTTAATCAAGCAAAAAGAAAGTGTTTAATTTGACAATGCAATTATAACTATAACTATCTACAACACTAACTCGCGCAAGTTACGTTCCCACGAGTTACGAGGCTTGAGGAAAATTCTGTGTATCCGATATGTCAGATAAGCTGCCCCATACTCAAGCTAAAGTAAATAGCAAGACTATTGAACGAGTAACAAAAAGGATCATCATTATCAAGAACACGAAAAGTACCGGTCAACAAACTGCGAAACCAATTCCAGGCCATCCATCAACAAATATTCCCGACAACTGGAGACTACTAAGAGTAAGAATAGTAAATCATATCTACATACGTATAAAAAGTGTTAATCTACATACGTATAAAAATTGTTAAAAAAATAGTGAAATTGAATATTCTAATAAGTAAATGTGGAGAAAAGGCGGAAACCTAAAAAAGTCACATAGCGAATATAATTTGGGCGGAATTTATTGAAACATGACACACAAAGCAATGTTACTCCTGAATATTTATGTCACAAGCTTTACAGGAGCAAAACATAAGCATAGAGGCTAGTATTATTCAACAGAACAAAGCGAATGAAGAAAAAATTCTTCACTTGTCGCAACTGTTGTCCAAATTGACAACAGACACCCATGTGTCAGAATACAAAACACAAACTATTAATCAAGGTGTCACAGAACTCTCAACTCGCATTTATTTATGTCAAGTCAAATAGGTCAAATTAAACAGATCTACGCAATTGTCGTCCTTGTCAAACCACAGTTTATGTCTCCTTCACGCAGTGACATACCCGCCAACCATTTGCATTTATTCTCATTGCCTTAAACTCCGTCGAGGCGAGCACACGTGAAAGAGACACAAACTGCGGTAAGTAGATTATATATGTACGTTCATTTGTAATATCGTGAGCTTCAAATTCTAGAAATAAAACACCATCATCACCACCAACTTCATGGTCATTAAGTTTTGATTTCGTGTGTCAGTTGCTCGCCTGGGACGGAACATTTTTTATTTCGCAATTTATTCTGCGTCATTGCGGTCTCGTGTTCCTTTGTCGTCATATATACATATATAAATCGTACACTGCAGCATTCAAAGTGAGGCTCCCTTTGCCGCCGTGGGGCGTCATCCTGAGTGCAGATCAATGCATCGTACCCCGCCGAGAAAAAGCCCACTTCTGAGTCAGCCAAAGGCCGATGCAGTTAGTGTCGCCATGGAACAACCATCAGATCCCGTTACAACAACCGCGCCAATGGTCGGAGCTCCTTCTGCACAGCCACAAGTTTCCAAAAATGCGTTATTGCCAGAACAGCCCGATTTGGGGGCAATGCAGAAGCGACACAGCCTCTTAGAAAATCAGCTCAACGATACCCAAGTTAAGCTGAAACAACGAGATCTACAATGCCAGACGTTGACGCAGAATCTGCAAACAGCCGCCGTTCAAACAAGCATTTGGAACACATCTCCTTTGTCCCACACATCCGTTCCCGTTGAACATAGCGGTCTTACCGTTACAACGGCAATGACATCATCGGCCGTCATGCCATCCGCCATCATTACATCTGGCGTCACGCCATACGCCGTCATGCCATCGGCCGTCATGGCAGCCGTCATGTCATTTGCCGTCATGCCATCCGCCGTCATGCCAACCATCATGTCATCCGCCGTCATCTTATTTGCCGTCATGCCATCTTTCCTATCATATTTTATTCAAAATTTGCGATCTGTAGCAAACTACCCCACACACACGACGATCTGTTTGAATCGCAACCGATCCATTCGATCCGTAGCGTGTGTGTAGGCCGCTTTACCTAAGCTGAGTGTACTAAAACGATTCTGGGAAAATGCCAGTTGAAAACAGTTTTGTGGTAATAAAAGAAAGGACAAAGGATTTATTAAAATCTTTTAAAACATGTGTGAGCCAGATGTTACACTTTCAAGAGTGCAGCCTGGTTAGGATAGTTTTGAGTTTATAATTATTCATTAGACTCTTGAAGATATTCTCAAAGACAAAACCGTGTCCACCTTGCTTGAGTTCGCCTGAGTATTGATAAAGAAAATTATATAAGAGTAAAACAGTTTTCATTTATTTACTTAATAACCTTTTCAACACAATTCATCACTCTCGACGATACAATAGGTGCTGTGTTAAAATTGATATCAGTTGTACCAGATCATGATGACATAATGATCATCACTAAATAATAATAAACAATACGTTACAAATTCTAAAATAACGACATTGTTTGTGATTTAACACGCATAATGTTCTTTTGTTTCTGTGTAAATAACTTCATTAAAATCGATGTAGTACCATTGAAACGTAAACCAATAAAAAAACAAAACCAATTGTAACAAAAAAAGAGACGCTCTCCTGTGCTCTCTCCACTGTACAAGCGATGAGTGCGGGTAGCTAACACTATAGCTTGCCTATGCGACGATCTTCTTTTTTCTGCCACTCGAATTTCGTGCATCAGCGAGGCCAGACCGTCAGCTAAGTATCGATGTATCTATATTAATAAATCTTGAACATTATAAATTCAATCTTCGACTATCATTTCTGTTTTACTTAACCACTGTCGCAATTGAATTTCATCCATAACAAAACAAACAAAAAACACGGCATGTGTGAACGTGCAACCACACCCTTAAGGGAATTTCATTGTTGTAAAATTCATTTCTGTTGCTGTTGTTAAATTCATTTTTGTGTGAGAAGAAAGAAAGAAAAATAAATTTTTGGCAATAAAGAAGAGGAAGTGAAACCGAGTGGACGTGTGTTTTTTACTGGAAGAAAAACAAAAAAAAAAAAACGATTTTTTATGATTTCTGGGTGTGCAACTCAACAAACATTGTTCAATTCTTATCACATTCGAATGAAGGAGAACTGAAAACTAAATTAATAACATTAGAATTACAAAACCTAAGTCCAACTATTTTGAACCTTAACGAAATAAAAGAAAATGTGAAACATGAATATATTAACGATTTAATCGATTCATCAGCTTTTAAAATTTCGCAAAAACATAATGTAAGCACAATAAACGTTATGCAAACGCAGTGCATGAATGCGTGCATATGTTAACGAAACTATGTGAAGCGTTTTTAGTATGTAGTCTCCTTATTGAAATAAACACTTCATCGGACGTTTTTTGAAGAAGGAAGGGAAAATCGAAAGGCATCATCAATCAGGATTAAAATTGTTCAGAACACAGCTGGCATCACGCTATCGTGCTACACAACGGCACGATACCACAAAACCGTACGACACCTGGTCTCGTACGGGGAGAGGAGCCGGACAAGAGCTGTCCATCTGCCACGCATAAGCATGTGTGCGTATGCAGAATACCGTTCAGCGAGCGGAGAACAGCGGACCCAAGCAACTACGCGGAACCATAAAACGAGCCAGAGCAGTTTCACAAACAACAATCAACGAGTATGTGTGCGTGTACAGATGTCAGAGGTTTACACTCGCAACCGAGCAGCGATGAGACGAGTACCACCACCGGGGTGGAAAAAATGCGATCAGCAGATCGTCACTCTTCATCAAGCCTTCAGCGCGACAGGTAGTACGTGCATACATGAGCAAAAATACAGTACACTTTAAAATAGAAATAAAAATAAACAGTGCGTTTTTCTTATACATATATGTTACATCAGAGCCAACTTGTATACACCCACGAGAGCTCGACTTCAAATTCAATAAAAATTAAAAATGTAAACCGCATTGATTTGATCCGTACGCAATGTAAACAAGCTGCGGTCAAATCATATGCAACATAAATAATTTCAAACCAATAGACGCGAACGATCATTGTTGACACAGCTGCGGCTTAATGGCAAAATGCTTTTAGTCGAAGTCAAGTGGTTGCAGCTGCGTCAGCTGCTCGTGATTTATGTAAGAAGATCAAAGTCCAACAAAAGGGACGCTGTCGAAGAACAGCACAAAGTATATAAGATACTTCATGTTCATTTTTTAATGAGTTCAGTTCAGTTTAAGATGTGATCAGTTGGTTTTAAGTTAGTTCCAGTTTTAAGTTCTAAGTTAAGTTCTATGTCAGTTCGGTTCAGTTATTGTTCGGTTAAGAATAGTTTAAGTTCAAACAATAAAATATTACTTAAATTTAAAAGTATTTCCTTTTGTTTGGTGATGTTCTCATTGGGAGAACATAAAATCAATTTTTTTTTTTTTCTCGTTTGTAAAAGTACAAACATAAATCATCAATTATTTATCTTAAATATAAAAGAGTTGGAATACATGTAGGATCGTACAATGGACAGAGAGCACACACACAGAAATGCATGACCGACTGAACGAAGACGAAACAAACTAAAACAAACTATTCCCTTTCCCACTTTACCTACAGCTTTCGGAGGGTAAACACACAGTGTCGTCGCCAATATATTAGCTTTTGAACTAGAATAAATTGTTTGATTTCCTCGATATACGATTTTATTCCCACATACATATTACTATGCAACCACCGCAAAGAACTCAAGAAGAAATAGTCAACCGAATGGTACAACGTATCAGCGTAATATTAAGAGGAGAAATACCGAAGGTAACTTACTGAAGAAAGGCGAGAATTAACACACCACTCACATACCATCCTAAACAAACCCCGTAGATAAGAAAATGAAAATATGTCGACAGCCCTTTCACACGATCTCACGTCCAGTAGCAACCATACGATCACACGATAGCATTGTCGCTTCTTTGCATATTGCACCGTATATAGCAGCAACCATCGAAGGCAATTTACGTCTGTTCATCAACCAATAAAAATTAATAAAGTTCTTTTAAAAAAAAATTAAAAACTAGTTTATTTTTAATTTGTACATCTTTTCTTAAACAAATCATGTCTCATGTCATTCTGGATCTTTCTGTAGCCCAAATATTCATATTCATGCACATTCCTAATCCCACATTATGTACACCGATATTCATCTTCCATTCTCGCGATAGCAGCACGATCAGCATAATAGTTATAAAAGGCCACTGTAAAAATGGGTCGTAGTTCAGTTCTGTGAATAAAGTTTGAAAGGGCAAAGATCTGCCCGAGTATTAAATTGTGTGTTTTTAACGAATCGTGTCGTGGCGAAGATATTTGACACAGTCGGTAGGACAATGCAAACCTACATATTTACATCGTGAATGTTTAGTGTACCGGTTAAGTAAACACCAGCGATTTACCGGTAGTGTGACATTTTCCGGCTCGAATATACATGTGGCGGCATGACCGGAGCCTCAGCCGATCGTCAATGCGAACATCCCCCGAATACTCATGTGGCGGTGTGACCGAAGCCTCAGCCGATCGACAATGCGAACATCCCCCGAATACTCCAACGCGTCACCAAAATGTCCCTAATGAAAATTCCCATGGTGGCGATAGAAGCCGCCTGCCACACACGCCGTACGACACTCGACAACATCGGATTGGATTCCAGGAGCCACATAAGGATTATTTTTACTTCGATCATTTGTTTATTCAGTGAAATAAAGCGTGTTCGCAAAAGAACTAATATTCAGACAGTATTTGATTTCCCGTCGGTTTTGTTGTTAGTATAGTTGAATCAAATCCTTATAGTGCCATATACATATTAACAATTCAATACCAGCTGAATACTGGTAACGTGAATAGCGAATATAGATGGTGAATAGTGCATGGGACACAATTGGCTGAGGAACAACACTCTAATTGGCTAAGTCACAACTCTTCAGTCCTAGAACCTCAAGCCTCAACGAACACCTAACTAACCAAGCCAGAGAACATGGCAGCATTAATTTTACTGTAAGTTGATTCATGTTACAGTTAAAATAAATCAGCAATCCTTTTAAGTTCCACAATCCTTTTACCAATTCAATGCCCAACACAGTTAAAAATAGATTAAGATCCAAGCCGTATCAAAGACATAGTGAAATTAATAGTGAATTGAGCAATAGCAACACACAACCTGAGCGTAGTGCAGTGATTTGGGTCGTAGATGTTCGTTCACTACTCTCAGGGGTGGTTGTCGTAGTTAGGACGAGAGTCAACCGAATTTCGCGTTGGTTCTAATTCTTAGCAATTGTTTCATGCACTTTTGGTTTTATATTTCATATGCAGAGGATGAATTTAAATTTACCATATACTGCGAGTATTATGCTGCAGGAGTGCGTTTGATCACTTCCTATTCACAACTGTGTTGCATAGTTTTTTTCGTATAGGAATTGCTTTTTCTTGGCTATGAAACTTTGAACTATAAACCTTCCGCTCGACAGTCGATAATGTTAACCACTGCACCGCGGCCACGGCTATTTTAGGGGCCTTGCTACTGAAACAGTTTAGGGATTCTATACCTAATTATAATATATTATTTTGTGTGTTACCAATTAAAATGGATCATAACGACGTTATGAGTGCGATGGATGGTTTAGCTATTTGTGCGAGTAATAGTGAATATTGTGAAAAAGAAGAAGTTGCCGAGTAAAAGTGTAAGAGCAAGAAAACACGATTCACACGCTCAACATTTGAACGAAAAAGACTTTCAAAATAGATTGAAACCACGGCTGGATGCCAAAAGGTATATGCCGGAAGAGGATCTAGCAGCAGTGCTTGAGAAATGCAGGCGTACTGCTATGCAACAGCCGCCTCGTAAGATTGAGGTTATCGTGGGAGATCCATCACTCACGGAATTATGTGTGAATGAAGATAACTGCGGGTTGGAAAGGTTGTATCGGATGCAGAAGATGCAGCCAAGTTAGAGAAAATCTTGCGTGCGATTGCTACGACAAAGATCCACCTGGCGCGAAGACATAATGGAAAGATGTCTAAGCTGTGACGAAGTAGAATACAGCAGTCGGGTTGAGAAAAGAATCAGTGCTCTACCCAAAGTTGTGAACTCCTATATAGAACACATAGGACATTTTACTGTAGATGGTCAGGTATTTATACCAAAGAAAGGAGGACCATTGCAATTCAATCAGTTGAGTTCTGGTAACTACATGACAACCTTAAAGCGTACCAGTCCGGGAGGAGTTGAAGAAGTGGCGATAGTCCGCGTTACGCATAATCCTGAGCAATACGTCGTAAATGGTGTTGTTATTGACGCGATTGGTAATAGTGGCACATTACCAATCGCTACTACATTCTGTAGTCCATATATTCTTCTTCATGCACATTCCTAATCCCACATTATGTAAACCCATATAACCATCCATCTTCCATTCTTGCGATAACAGCAGCATCGGCATAATAGAGTTATAAAAGGCCTCTATTAAAATGGGCGCTGTTCAGTTCTGTGAATAAAGTTTCAAAGTGCGAAGCTCTGCCCGAAAATAAAATTGTGTTTTTAAACAAATCGTGTCGTGGCGGAGAAAATTCAAACGAATCGGTACTCGAACGATTAGTAGAGCAGCAATCCACGTTTCTTGAAAAACTCAGTGCAGTTACCGAAAATAGTAATCCCGCCTTTCTCCGGTGACTATAAAGATTGACCTTCGTTCCGTGACTTGTTCGTTGCGTCGGTAGATAATAAACCAAATTTAACTTCAACACAAAAATTCCAATATTTGAAACCGTTCCTTCGCGATGATGCTGCCTCTCTCGTGAAGCATATTTCGGTGTCGGAAGTGAATTACACCCAAGCTTGGTTCCGGTTGGAAGCGCGTTACAATAAGGTACCGCTCATAGTGAAATCATTTATCCAATCATTTCTTTCCCTTGCATCTATGGGTTCGGGTAACGTGCACGCTCTCAGAAAGGTGACAGATGGTGCTGACGAAGTTGTTCGTGGGCTAGACGCATTAGAGCAAAACTCTCGCGATTCGTGGCTAATCTGTTTGTTCGTTGCTAAACTGGACCAGGAGTCCTCCCAAGCATGGGCAGAGTATTCAGAGTCTCGGTAAAGATTATCAAGGAAGCTCGGTGGTGTGTCGAATATTGTTGGATTCCCGTTCTCAATCGTCGTTTGTTTTAGAATCCTTCGTCCAGAGAATAAGATAGCCACGCATGCATACTCGAATTCCTATTATGGGCTATTATCGTTGGAAGCTGGATACACTAGAGGGCATGTTTCACTTTAGTTATCATCGCTTATGTGTCAAGCGTTATGACCGTTTATGTGTCAATGCATATATTGTAACTAAAATCAATTCAAATCTTCCCTCTCAAACTATGGGTACCTTGAAGTGGAGAAGGCGGGAAATTGAATTAAATTTTATAACTGACACCATGAGCCAAGCAATATTTGAAAAACTTAATACTTATTTTCACCTGAATGTAAATAAAAAAAAAAAAAAGGTGAACCAAATTATGACAAAGTGTATAAAGTGCACCCATTGTTGAAATTATTAAAAGATAGGTTCAACACCTGGCCCCAAGAAGAGTTCCAGTGCGTGGATGAACAAATTATACCATTCAAGGGCAGATCGAGCCTGAAGCAATACAATCCAGCAAAGCCACATAAGGTATGGGGAATGAAGGTGTTTACCAAAGCTAACTCTTCAGGTATAATTTACGATTTTGCGTTCTATGTGGGTGATGGAACTTGTCCAAATTACGGGTTAGGAATATCTCAGACCTAGTGTACATTTGTCCTCTACCATGCCGAAGAATTAAAATGTTAGACTCTACTTCGATAATTGGTTTAGTTCGATAAGCCCCATGATTGCTCTTAAAGAAATGGGAATATTTTCTTCTGGTACCGTCCGATGAAATAGAATGATGAAATGTGATCTCCTCTCAGAATCAGAGTTAAAAAAAAAAGGTAGAGGTTCGTATGGTATGAAATGCGAGACTACTAAAAACATAGCTTCAATTAGTTGGTACGATAATAAAGCTGTGACACTTTTGTCCATCCATATGTCTGACACGCCCACTGGATCATGCAAACATTGGAGTGGTACAGAAAAAAAAATGTATAGACATTTCACGACCAGCTATAGTAAAGGCTTGGCTTCTTTATCGGAAGCAGTTCAAGTCGTTAACAGCTCTTGGCAAACCGATGAGTCTTATATACTTCCAAATGGAAATAGCGGTTACACTACAAAGCACTAAGTCTACATCTACTAACATAAAACGATCAAGAGGTCGTCCTGCTGCAGAGAGCCTGCAAACTCAGCAATCCCCGTCTTCATCCATCCAATCACCAAGTAGCTCATTGAAAGCTTAATTCAAAGGCTTAAGGTCCGGAGTATGATTTGGGATCCAGTTAATGATGAATTTTCCTATCAAATGTCAATTAAAGTCTGCTCGCAGCCACCAACAAGGAGATCGTTGCTTTCGGAAACTTCACGGATTTTTGATCCTCTAGAGTTTTTTGCTCCATCTATAATTATTTTTAATTTTTTTTTTCCAACAGCTATGGACCTCGGATTTAAAACTTGGTTGGGATACCCCTTTGCCCAAGTCCATAATTCAACGATGGGCTAGTTACAGCTCTGCATGGATTTTCGGTTGCATATGTACATGCGGCACGATTCCTAGGTTTAGTCTCAATTAAAAACGATACCACGTCGACATTGCTATCCCTAGTGGACTGTGTGCGTGAATCGTTACGGGCATTAATGGTCATGGAACTGCCTGTTGACGTCTGGCGTCTAAGTTGCCGATTTGTACTCAACAAACTTGGGACATGAGTCAAACAAGCATGACATCCCGACTCTGGAAGAATTGCTGAAATTCTCGGGAAAGCGAGCAAGCGAGCACACAGTCTGACTGCAGACATACTCAAATGGCCATCAGAAAACATACCTGGCGTATGGACTGTTGGAATGAAAACACTGCCTTGCCTGGCAACTTAGCACGTCTAGTCAAAACAAATTTGGGTACAACGACACCTGGCAATTGTGAATTTTGCAAAACATTGTCAATGCCCAGGTCTAACCTCATTACCGGTATCTGAACGATTTGCGAAGCTGAAGGGAACAAATCTCTGTTTTTGTTGAAATTGTAATACAATCCATACAATTAGGCAACGGCAACACTTATGTACAAAAAGCTTTCTATTATATACCCACATATATTTACTTAGTTTTAAGTTGAGTATAAGTAGGACTTATCTAAAATAAAATCCTTCTTCTTGTTTGTGACTTCTTTGAAATCAGACGTTTGTTTTTTCTACTTTGTCGGACGAAATCTTGGTTGCCCTCCAACAGGTTATGGGCCCAGAGCGCGGTCGTTGTAATCTTAAATTGAATAGTGCTTTAGAAAACTACGCGATAACGAGATTCTGTGTGAATTAAACATTAAAATGGCGAGCGCTATGTACAATATAGATAAACTTGATGAGAACAATAACGACACTTGGTGTGTACAAATGAAAAGTGTGCTAATTCATCAGGAACTCTGGGCATGCGTGTCAACTGAGACAGATCATCCACGGGACGAGAAAAGTGCGGAATTTGCAAATTGGACTACAAGGAATGAGAAGGCCCTGGCGGCAATAACACTATCCGTAAAAGCCTCAGAAATTGGACATATAAAGAAATGTAGCACCGCTGCAGAAGCTTGGAAAACGCTGAAGAAAATTCATCAACCTGCCGGTACAGTCAGGAAGGTAATGTTCTTTAAAAAACGAATGCACATGAGAATCGTTGAACATGAAGGCATGCAGCAATACATCACGAACTTCGTAAGTATAATTGAACAACTATCTGAGGTCGGTATAGAGTTGCAAGAGGAGTTATACGTTATAATGCTCCTAGCAAGTTTACCGAAATCATATGAAAATCTTGTTGTTGCATTGGAGTCACGCGACGATTTACCAAAGCTCAACGTTTTGAAGGTCAAGCTAGTGGAAGAGGGTGAAAGAAGGAAGAATGAAGAACTAATAAAAGACGAAAGTACTGTACAAGCGTTCTTGAGTACTGCATCCAACGGTAAAATTAATACCCACTGTTCAAACAGAAGCAACCAACACAAAATCAATGACAGATACATGTGTAAGAAGAAGGGAGACAAACATATTAACATAAAGTGTTATAATTGTGGTAGAAAGGGACATATCGCAGTGGAGTGCAGACAAAAAACGAACGGTCAAAAACATATAACTGACAACGAAAAATCATTCTTCACATTGTTCGGTGCAAAGGAGGATGTGCTCGCGTTGAGTAAAAAAGAGTGGTGTTCGGATAGTGGCGCTACAACGCACATGCGCTCGAATCGTGAATTGTTTGTTACTTTTGAAGTTGTAAAGAAACTGTAATTCTTGCTGGAGAAAAAACAATCGATGCATTGGGTCGCGGTGATGTTAAAATCAAACCAAAAAATGCGGTGCTTAAATTACGAGAGGTTTTGTATGTACCCCAATTGCAATGCAACTTCATTTCCGTTAACAAAGCAGTGAACAGTGGTTGCACGGTGACATTTAAAAACAGTTATGCGTATGTACGTGACCAAAATGGTGAAAAGCTATTGAGTGCTACATTAAGAAACAACTTATTTCTGTGTGAAATACAAACACCCGAGACAATAAATGTTTTGCATTCAGGCAATAGCTCAAAAGAAGAACTTAAAAAATGGCACAATAGGTTCGGACACTTAAATATACCAAGTTAAAAAGAATTAAAAGACAAAGAACTGGTGCGTGGTTTGAAGTTTGATGATAAAACAGAGGAAATAAATTGCGTAGTGTGCTTAAAAAGCAAGTGTTGCCTTAAACCGTTTACTTCATCAGATAGTAAAAGTAATGACATTTTAGAGTTAATACACAGTGACGTATGCGGTCCAATAAATGTTAACTCACTCGGGGGTTTGCGATATTTTGTTTCCATGATTGACGATAAGTCAAGATACGTGCACGTGTACTTCATAAAACAAAAATCCGAGGTTTTAAATGTTGAGCGCCAAACTGGGAAACATATAAAGAAACTTCGCAGTGACAATGGTAAGGAATATATAAACAATGAATTTAATATATTTCTAGAACAAAGCGGCATTGTCAGGCAACTAACGGTCCCTCACACACCACAACAAAACGGTGTAGCGGAACGGATGAACCGTACGCTAGTCGAAATGGCACGAAGCATGATCCTTAACGCCAATCTGGGCGAAGAATTTTGGGCAGAGGCAATTCAAACAGCTGCTTACCTTCGCAACCTCCTCGAAAGCTGTTGTTCATACGACACCATATGTGGTACAAGAGATTAAATTATGCTTTAAAAAATTTTGAATTTACTCAGTCGAACTATGATAAATGTTTATATTACAAAAGAAAAAGCAACGAAATAACAATTACTGCGGTTTATGTTGATGATATAATAATTGCTTCTAATAATCAAATCGACTCCTTAATAAACAAATTAGACACCTTATTTAAATTGCGAAACCTAGGATCACCATCAACGTGTATAGGACTAGAAATAAAACAAGATATTGGAAAAATCACTGTATCCCAGATTGCCTATATCAACAATCTGTTGGTTAAATATGGAATGGAAAATTCAAAAAACGTGAAATTACCACTGCAAGTCAAAACGAAACTAGAAAAGGAACCGTCTATTAAAGGAGAAAATCAAAAGGTTGATAAAGTCAAATACCAGGAACTTATTGGATCTTTGCTACACCTGTCAGTGTTCAGTCGACCTGACATTGCATGCAGTGTTAACATACTTTCTCAGTTTTGTCAGGATCCACGCAAACAACATTTGAATGCGGCACGTCATTTATTACGTTACCTTAACCATACAAAATATGCTAAGCTTATTTTTAGGAAAACTGGTTCACCATTATTTTGTTTTGTAGATGTGAGCTGGGCTGAGGACTTAAATGACAGAAAGTCTCAATCGGGTTTTTGCTTTATACTTGCAGGCGCAGCTATAAGCTGGGAGTCGAGGAAGCAGCGTGTTGTAGCTACGTCAAGTGCTGAAGCTGAATATATAGCCTTAATCGCGCTGCGAAAGAAGCATACTACCTGGTCTACCTACTGGATAAACTTGGCTACGCATCTAATACCCCGATTGTTGTCTTTTGTGATTCTCAAAGCGCTGATCACCTTGCGAAAGGCGAATCGCATTTTTCAAGAACCAAACACATACATTATAAATATCACTTCATCATACTTGCAAACTGATCAGATGCCTGCTGATGCACTAACCAAGCCTGTAACAATTGCAAAACACCTTTATTGTTTCACCAAATTAGGAATGCAGTTATACTGATTCTAATATTGCGGAGGAGTGTTGTAAATATTGGCGTTTTAATTTCTCATCCCTAGTTGTAACAAATGTCCCATCACTAACTTTTTCTTATGTCACTTTTGATTTGATTAATAAAGCTTCACTTCCGCTTTTATTGTTCAAGCACTCACATCGTTTATTTTTCGCTCTCACAAAAATCTTTTGTCATTCATAAAACATTACCAGTGACTTCTTTGAAATCAGACGTTTGTTGTTTCTACTTTGTCGGACGAAATCTTGGTTGCCCTCCAAAAGTTTTAATTGCTTGAAACCTCAACACTAAACTGGGACATGTTCTTCTACTGAGGTTCCCGTCAGTGGAACATCATCAAAGCAGGTTGCAAGGGTGGCAACATCATCATTACCACCAACAGAACAGTTCATCAGTGACTAGATGCCGTCGTTAATACATCTACAATTATAAACAACCGTTTAATACCCTTGGCAACGGTACAAGTGCACATTATCGATGGCTTTAGCAACACACTCTACTTTGCGATCCTGGATCACAGGTCAGTTTTATCACTACACGTTTGTTTAACCATTTGTCTATTCATAAACGGAAATATACATTGCAAGTAGAAGGCATTTGCGACAGAGCATATTCATACACACGAGGCCGGGCAGCTGTTACAATTGCCTCTATAATCAATACATCGTTTCTACTGCCAGTTGAATTCCACATTATCGACTCAGTCACGTCACTCTTGCGAAAAATCTTTAGGGCTACTGTTAAACGACGTCGCCCTGATGTACCCGCATTTGGCAGTTCACATCAATCAGCACTTCGACAATTTCTTCACCTTGAGTAAAGATAGGCAGCTGACTCTAACCTTAAGCAGAAACATAATATGTAGATTTTATGCCTGAATATGAGCAATTGGGTCACATGTACAAGGTTCCAGATCATCAAGGTGATCCATCTCAAGTTTACAATAACCTGCATTACGTCGTTACAATGAGATTTCGCGTCGTGTTCAATGCTTCAGCAAAAACATCAAACGGATATTCCTAAAATGACACTCAATATTGTCGACCTACTCGAGGCTTGTTGAAAAAAAAAAAACCAGAGGACACACACACGCACACTCATATACATGAATGGATGAATATATCCTTTTCTTTCGATTTTATTTTGTGAAGTAGTTCAGTCTTCTACTGAACGCCGTCAAATAAAGAAGTGGATTTGGGAACATTTGTTATTTCTTTGTGTTTTTCTATTTTTGTTTTTAACATTTTGGTGCCGAAACCCGGGATTGAAATGCTTCGTGCGAAAAAAAGTGATTTACGATGGAAATAGCTTCCCGTGGTGCGTTTCAGGCTCAATTAACAAAAGTGGCACATGCGGCAAAGGATTTATTAGCCGAAGACCCGTCGCAAGTGATACCAGAAAGGGAAGAGCATTTTCAAAATCTGGAAGAGGAGATCGGCTCTTATATAGAACGTTTATAAGTGATCCAGGCTCAAATTAAGACAGCAGACAAACGCATAAAAGACAGACAGCTCATAAAGGTGGAGGACTTTGAAAAGGAATATGAAAAGATAGCAGAGTATGATGATTTGGCGGTGGCGACTATTGCACGTTTAAAACAAAGGAGGCAATAATTGCATCAATACGGCTCGACGGAATTAGCTACTAACTTACCATCATCTCAACTTGTCCCCCACAACAAAGGAGCAGCACGAAATCGCAAAAGTTGCAATAACGGAAATTTGACGGAGAATTAAATGAATGGGTTCCCTTTTGGGAGCAGTTTAAGGTTGCCGTGCATGAGAACCATCAACTTTTACCAGAAGAAAAATTATGTTATCTCGAGAGCGTCTTATGCGGGAGTTACATACAGGCTGTACTCCGTTGTTTGTATGTTCATAACCACACAGGTGCACACACGCACCCGTGCGCATCAGCGTGGCAACGGCCAGGCGGTTACACCCCGTACTATATTGCGGGGGCCGTACGAGGGAATATCGTACGGTGCCAATGGCTTGGGTTAGCTTGGCACGGCAGAGAAGCCAAGCCAAAATCGGCTGTCCCTTGTCCCGTTGCCGCGCAGAGCGAACGGCCGAGGGCAAACCATATATGGTAAGATGCTCGTGCTGGTGGGCGTTAACAATTGAGATAAGTAAGCGTAAGGTAGCGTAGTTAGATTTAAGTTAGCAGTGAGTGCAGTAAGTATAATTAATAAAAAGTGTTCGTGACTTATTACTGTTACAAATACATATATATGTATGTAACTATAAATAAATTAAAGTGTCCGCGTTTAATTACCATCCACATATACATATGTAACTGGCGCAGTCGAACCGTCGGGCTCAGCTCTCGTAAAAAAAAAAAAAAAATAGGAAAAATAACCAAAAAATGTAATGTACTGTGGTGAGCATATGAGCGCCACGTGTCCCTAATTAATAGTTTACAGACAAGTAAATATAAAACAAAACATAAAATCAACCCCATAAATGAACTTATAACACAAATGAGAAACAAAAACATTAACAAAAACATTCGAACCAAAAGCAAAAATAATAAAAATAATATACACTACAAAAACAATAAACCAATCATCGAAATCATCAACATAATTGGGTAAGTCGTTTTCGATCCTTAATGCCTCCTATAAAAAAAACGCTGTGCACAAAGGCTTAATGGAGTAAAATGAACAAAAAACATTAATTATGAATAATAACTCAGTTGCTGTTGATGTATAAGTTAGCACAAACGCTTCCCAACCAGGACATTAAACCCATAAACCAGCCCGCGATGTCACCAGCGCGCTTTCACACAACATCACCCGATACCCGCACGTTGAACCGACATACTTCGCCTTCGCGCACACGAACCGTGGGATAGTTAGCACAGACGGTTCCCAATCAGGAATACTAACCCATAAGCTGACACCAGCCTGTGATGCCACCAGTTACTTCGCCTTCACACACTCGTCATCCGATGCCAGCGCATTCGCCTTCGCGCACATCTGCCGTGGGACAATAATTTTAAGCTTAGATAAGCAAATTTGTTAAGGTAGATTTAAATATGAAAAAATAAAGACACTTTGTATTGAGTCCCAAAAGGGAACGGTCGTGTTTTCATTATCGTATATAAGGCGCTCAGAATCCCTGACGCTGTTAAAGATATACCGAATTTCGATGGTAATTCGCGATTACTTTACGATATTATCAGTAATGTGGAAGACATGTTAAGTAGCATAGCGATTATTCAGGGTACTAGTTATGAAAGAATCATTTTACGGGCTATTCATAACAAAGTAGGAGGAGAGGCAAATGAAGTTCTGAATACGTATGGAACGCTTTTGAAGTGGCAGGACATCAAAGAAAACTTGATTGTTCACTACTCAGATAAGCGAAATGAAACAAGCCTTGTACGTGACTTACATCAGCTCAAACAAAATGGCGATACCGTCGAGCGATTTTATTCGGAAATCGTAGAAATTCTGACAACTATATCAAATTACGTAAGGGTTCACGAGAGAGATGCAAACGCAATTGTATCAAAACTAACCCTATACAATGAAATGTGTCTCCATGCTTTCTTGTCTTGAACCATTGGGTTCGACTATACGAGCTATGAGACCAAACAAAGTCTCTGAGGCCTTAAACTTTTGCCTTCAGGAACAAAACGTTCACTACCTTAATACTAATAATTATATTCATGTTCCACCTACGCAAGGAAATAGATATAGACCTAGACACTTCCAACAACCTATTACTTACCCATTGCAAAATCCTTATCAGCAGAATCCTAGTGCAGTATTTCGACAATCTTTTGAGCCACAACAATATTCACAACAGGGTGCACAAAATCCTTTTAAACGATTGAGTTCATCTCAATATCAGAGATCCGCTTCATATACTACAGTAACAGACACAATTTTAAAGGCTTAGGTCAAAATAGTCGAGAGGGCGTCGTGGCGCAGTGGTTAGTGTGTTGGGCGCACGATGAGCAAGTTCGGATCCCGATAACACCAACGCCATCGAATGTTTATTTCGCGGCGTCCTCCTCGGCGGGGTACTGACAAAACCCCCCGCAGTATACTTGCCAAGAAAAAGCTTCTCGACTCAAGCCGTTCGGAATCGGCTTTAAACTGTAGGTCCCTTTCACCTGTTTTTTTTTTTTTTTTTTTGGATATAGCTAGTGGTAACAGTTTACAAAATAGAAATTTCAATCAAATGTTTAACATCGAAAGTTCATGTCACAATTGTGGTGCGAATAATTATTAATAATTTCAGAATTTGGATATTCCATCGACGTCTACACTAACTAATCATGTCAGCGTAGATGACACAAATGTTTGCCCACAAGCCTCCAAAAAGCAATTGGATTCATAGACATTAATAGCTACAACACCACTAACTTGCCGTATGTTACTATTAAAAGTATTAATAAGTTTGCAAGTTTCTCATTGACACAGGAAGTAACAGATCATTTGTCGGTCCTGACATCGTTGATAACCTCTCTTGCAATTCGATTGAGCCTATCCAAATCAAAACCATTTTCAGTACCCATTTTGTAAATAAAAAAGTTATAATTACTACATAGCATACCCGAACTAAAAACTAAAAAACCCACCATACATTTCCCCATTTTTAAATTTCATTCATATTTTGATCGGCTCTTAGGTACCGATATCCTAAAAGAACTAGGTATTACGATTAATCTAGAACAGTCATATTTAGGAGTGAACAAATGGTTAAATTCTTTAAAAGAACCCAACATAAAGCTTCAACGGTGGAAAATAAAATTGAATGAATTTGAATTTGACATTGAACATATTAAAGGGAATGAGAATAGGGTTGGCGGTTTCTTGAGTAGATTAGAAGTCAACCACATAACGATGTAAGGTCGGATGTAGCGACAGTACATAGTCGAAAATTTAAATGATCATATTTACATAAAAGAAACCCCTGGAGAGGCACCAAAGCGAAAACAATTAAAGTTTAAAAATATATAAAAGAAAATAGAACATTTACTTAAAAGGATAATATACCTAATCTTTTAATCTAAAGACAAGTGAATAGTTAATTGCTCGAGCGAGAATGTCTAGGCAAAATAGTCAGCGAGGGCGTTATGCATTTAAGCCTAATCGCAACGACGAATGGCGTGGTTATAGTGAAGCCCAAAACGCCAATAAATATGTACCACAACCCGGCCAGTACATCGAGAGGTCATCGAGAGGTCGAAATTTCCGTAGAGGCGGAATTTCTGGTAAACCGAAGGATAATGTCCGTGTGCCAATCGTAGCTAAAGAAGGAGCTACTATGCCCGGAGGTCAGCATTTATCCAAGACTAACTCAGAACTTAAAAACGATCCATTGTATTTGGAATCTTTTTTTCCAACACCTTCAGAGGAATTAGTGCCAATAGCTGAAGAACTAAACCATTTTACGGGTTTTGATGGTTTAACAGCACTAATCAATGAGACATACGAAAATCTCTGTGCCCATAGTCTGAATACAAAGATCACGAATTATTAAAAAATGTAAGGTTCCATAATATAAAATATCTTCAAGAAAAAGGTCGCACATATTTCAAAGATAAAAATGGTATATGGTAAAGAAATAAAAACAGGAAAACATAGATTTTGTACTTCATGCGTGACTGCCTCTTTGCTTTTGCTTATTACCAAATGTAGTGATTAAGATATTACCTAAAATACTGATTTAGACTATAGTAACAAATAAATTATATAGATAATAAATAAATAAAAAGACTGTTGGAGCATATACATAAATCAATATATGTATATCAATTATTTGCTATTAAATGTAGAAGAAAAAACTGTTATACAAAAAAATATAGAAAATTTAAGTTTCCCGCCCGACGTCCATATTTCTTTGTTTTAATCCCACGTTCCTCTTTTCCCACATAGGAAAAACTCACCACACAGTCCTCCAACCGCCCACAACCCATATCCCTTTCCGAATATTTATTATTAAAAGTTAAGACGTTGAAGCGTACGCACGAATGGAGTAGAACTTAAATAAAAATTATAACGTGGTTAAGTGCGGCTTTTATTTTAAACATTAAAAATTCAAATTGTGAGTTTTTACATTGGCGACCGTGACAGGACACTAGAGTCCTAAGTAAATTGACTAATTAAACCGGGAAAAGACTCAAGACTTAAGAACTAAAAGTGGAAAGGTGCTCGGTATCGCGTTCGGTTCGGTGCAACAGTGTTAAAATACATATATGTATATATGTGCACATAATAGATACATCAGCAGTAGCCACCAGAAGAACTTCCACAGAAAGTCATATTGGGTGAGTCTGTATCGTTTCCTCTTTTAATACAACTGCCATAAATTAACAATATTAACATCTACATATTGTCATTCGATTATCGGCCGTTTAACTCGTAAGGCTCTGACTTTTCACATATGTGTAATGGGCACACACCCCAAGACAGCTGCTTAACATCAATTGAAAAAGACACCAAAACGTCAAGTGTCAATCAAAGTGGCAAACGTCACTTTGGTCTGCGCTCTTCTTCGCTTTGGCACGTGCACTACAGGCTTAACCTAATAAAATATACTGAATTTTAAAACATCTAAATAAAAATAAAGTTTTTGCAAACTAAACATATGTTTGTCTAGTGCTTTATTCTCGTATACGTTGGTTTCCCGTGGGTAGATAGTACAAGCACAATCCTGAAAATCGAAATTATTTCTCGTATGTATGTGTACACGAATCTGACTCAAAAATGAGAATTCGCTTCATTTTTTGTTCGTAATTATCGCTTCAAGCCTTTTTCGAACTTTGTAACGTCGTTTGCACGAAAAAAAAAAAAAAGGAAGAAAGTTCTTGGATCAGATGATCATTCGAGTCCGCTAGATGAACTCTCTCTCTCACACAGTGCTGTACATGGCGTGATACTTTCTAGCGTGACATTTCCATTGATATCGTGACATTCGACATTGTTGGTGCAGCAACTTCATATTGGTGCTGTCAAGGAAACTCTGACAGCTCGCTTGCAACTTCTCGACAAGTCGTTGCCCACGAACCGCTGCTGTTTGCTTGAAACATATTCGTTGTTTCTCCCGTTCCTTCGTAAATTGGGCGATAGCTGGTTTGTGTCATCGTTTGCCGACTGTAGGAGTTGCTCGAAGAATTTTTTTTTTTGTTTTTCCCTCTATTGGAACCTAACTCCATCGACTGTTCGAAGTCTTGGATTCGCCGTGGGACCGAAATTCTTTTCACTCAAGCTTGATAGTAGCTAATACATGCATACATACATCATTTGTATACAAAAAATAAAATTGAAATCGCATTTTTTATTTTATTTTAATCCTCCATTTGTTGGGATTTTAATTAATTTTAAACTGCAATAATGCCTTCAGATTCTGAAAAATCTCTTGAGACATTAAAAACAAATAGAGCCTCGACCAGGGCAAGCATATCGAGAATTAAAACTATAATTGAAATCAAATCAGCGGAATTGGAATTCACTGAATTAGAATGTCGGTTAGGTATTTTGGAATCATATTTCAAACAAGCTCTTAGTTATCAGTAGCGTATCGAAGAGTTAGTTCCTACCGATATTGGACGTAGCGAGGTAGAGGAATTGTACTGTGTCACCAAATCTAAAATTCTTTCGCTTATGAGGCACAATAGGAGAACGAGTGGCACTGAACCATCCTTTGCTCTTCCCTTCCCCTCTACCTGTCGACTACCACAACTGAAATTGACAAGGTTCTCTGGAAAGTATTCGGACTACAAGAATTTCAAAGGAACATTTAAAACATTGGTCCACAATGACAACTCGCTGACAAATATTGAAAAATTCAATAACTTAGTATCTTGCTTGAGTGACCAAGCACTTGGAACTATAAAGGCGTTTCAAGTAACAGAAGAAAACTATCCAAAGGCCCTCAAGCGGTTGGAGGAGAGATATGACAACAAGTGTCTCATATTTTTGGAATACATTTCTACGCTTTTTGAATTGCCCAGAATGAAAGGCAATGCAGCTTCGAAACCTCGTCGACAATGTTTCAGCATTATTTGATTCGCTAACCTCATTAGGAGGCTATGAAGATATTTGCAATTCCATTGTTATTTACATGGTAATGTCTAAAGTGGATTCTGAAACTGACACCAAATGGAACGAGTCCTTGGACTATTCCCAATTACCCACTTGGGCATCTTGTTCCGAGCTGCTCAACAAGCGTTGCCAGTTCCTAGAAAGTGACACCAACGGTTTTCAATTAGGTAGTGGTAAATTCGACACTCCTCCAAATAGTCTGGTTTCAGCTACAAAGGACTCTTGCAATTTTTGCAAATCCTCCAGTCATTTGATAGTTTATTGCATAAAATTTGGAAACCTACGTGTTTATGACCGCTTTAAACAGGCAAAACGCCTCTCACTTTGCATAAATTGTCTTAACAAAGGTCACGAAGTTATAAGTTGTTCGTCTACAAGATGCGAAGTATGTTCGGAACCGCATCATCAGCTGCTGCACCGGTATAGTAATCCGACTACTGATCTTCCACTAATCTTCCATTCAGCAATCGTCAGGAAACTCGCGCTTTGGGTGCAACAAAGGACGACATTGAAAAACAAACAATTCTTGCAACTGCTGTACTCTACGTAAAGAATCGAGCAGGGGAGTTTGTTCCAGCACGAGCATTATTGGACTCAGGTTCTCAGGTGAATCTAATGACCACATCATTAGCCAACAATCTAATCTAGAAAAGGTCATTGAGCCCATACAGCTCATGGGGGTGGGAGAGTCAGATACAAAAATACACTCGGCCGCAGAAACTATTATTCGTTCGAGAATAGGCAACTTCGAGAGGAAGATAGATTTCTGGATTTCACCGTCAATTCCAACCTCAGCGAAGGCTGCGCATCAGCAATTGGAAGATCCCAAAAGGGTGTGATTTGGCAGACCCTCTGATTTATAAACCTCAAAAAATCGACATGCTATTAGGAGCAGATTCGTTTTTTCAAATAATGAGAAATGGCAACCAGGTAACCATTTGCCCATTTTACAAAAAACCGTCTTTGGTTAGATAATTTCAGGTGCATTCAATGAAGCCCAAAACTTGAACTTTGCAACCTTACTCAGAAAAATTAAATTGACTCTGCCGTCAGACTTGAAAGAATAGTGGAAAATTTTTGGAAAATTGAGGAGGTATCTAACAAAGGTTTTCTTACCCCAGAGCAAGTAATGTGTGAGGACCATTTTGTAAAAAAATATTAAAATATTACCGAGTGGAAAATTCTCAGTTAAACTTCCCTTTAAAGACAGCCCTTCACAACTTGGTAATTCATTAGAAAGCGCAAAGAAAAAATTTTTTGCATTAGAAAAAAGGCTAGGAAAAAACCCTGAATTAAAGGCCGATTACACTAAATTTATAAACGAATACTTGGAGTTAGGACATGTTAAAATATTTTGAGGAGCTGGCAGCACTTCAGGTCCAGTCGTTCATGTCGCTGTAACCTTTCTTCCTCACTCTCTTGTTAGCCAGCGACCGTGTTACCCGCTCTTCTCATCCTTCTATTATACTTTTACATATTAATAAATAACGTGAATTAAGAAGTTTACGCCTTTTTTTTTGCTATCCGACTATTTCGACATTGGTGCCGAAACCCGGGACCTTTAATAATCTGAAGCGAATAATGGAGTTACAAGGACGAGGAGTAGTTAGAGGACAGGTAACACGATTGACTAAACAAGCAGTTGAATATCTAGCGAGCGAGGAATCTCAAATTAATAACGAAAATAAAGAAAGCTATTCAGCGATAGAGGAAGAGATTTCGATTTTTCTCCAACGAATATCGGCTGCGTGTGAAAATCTGACTAAAGCGAACCTAGAGGTACGAAATGCTCCATGTTTCAAGCCAGAGGATTTTGAAAGGGAACTCGAGGTATGTTTAGATTACGAAGATACAGCGTTGAGTACAGTCGCTCGATTAAATCATCGGTTAGCGAAGCTTCGAGAAGGTCGTGGGGGCGTCCCAATAGTAACATTACCATCACGCGCAGAATCATCTCATCATAACCTTAGGAAATTTAACGGCGACTACACGGAATGGCTACCGTTCTGGGAGCAATTTCGGACGGTGGTGCATGAAAATTCCGTTTTAAATGGTTCGGATAAATTCAACTACCTCTTATCAGCAAAATCTGGAAAAGCAAAGGAAACCGTTTCCGGTTTTACGCCTACGCAAAATTGTTACGATGCAGCCATTTCGCTCTTACAGGAAGAGTACGGTGATAGTGAGAGACTTATCGATAGACATATGCAAAGCTTAATGTCACTACCACACATTAGCAATAAATCCGATGTAAATGGACTGAGACGACTCTATAACGCTGCTACTTCCACAACGCGGTCACTTACAGCTCTTGGCGTACCATCATCCCATTATTATGTGATGCTGAAGACTATTTTATTAAAGTGTCTTCCGATGGATCTCAGTATCGTTTTCCATAGAATTTCCGAAAACAGCGAAGGAGATGGAGAAACTGCGGTGGATTGTACCAGGACGACATCAGCAACGAGCGATACAATCAGTGGTGACAGGTCAGTTAAACATCTTTTCAAATTTTTAAAAAAGGAAATCGAAGCATTGGATCGGTCTAATGTGGGATCTCGACTTGCTGAAACAACTAAAAACGCACACGTACATACAGCAGCAGGTTTGTTGACGTTAGAACGAGATAACGCATGTTACTTTTGCCACCTCTCAAATCACAACTCAACGATGTGCAGCAGTAATCACACTGTAGAACAAAGAAAACAGATGTTAAAAAGAGATGGTAGGTGTTTTAGATGCACTTATAAGGGACACTGTTCTAGGAATTGTAAAAAGAAGAACATCATATGTTCACAATGCGGTGGTCGTCATGCTACGTCTATGTGCGAAAGGGACAACCGGCAACCCATCAAAAACCTAAATAGGAAAGGCCTTACCTCCCCGAAGCCAAGAAGCGAGACAGCTGGTATAACGATTACTGCATGCACTGCGAACTCACCAACTGTTTATTTACAAACGGCACGCGCATTTATCAAAAATCCGGACATCGCAACGAAACTTTCTATCCGATTTTTAATCGACGGTGGCAGTCAGCGCTCTTATATAAGACAAAGTATTTCACGAAAGCTGAATTTGCCAATTGTTGGAGCGCAACAAATAAAAATATCTACATTTGGTGGTAGAAAATTCCCACAACAATGTAATTTAGTACGTTTATCTTTACAGAGATAGAGCCAAATGGTCTCTATCGTTGCTCTAGAGGTCAACGAAATTTGCGACGATATTTTGCCCGAACCGAGTACAGTAGACATTGACAGTGTAAATTTGGATTTCGCTGATTGCAATACAAACAATATCCCACAAGAAGCAGGTATAAATTTATTGGTGGGTTCGGATTACTATTGGAGCATCGTTTTAGGTGAAAGAGGACTCCTTTCTCAGAATTTGGCTGCAGTTAACACATTATTTGGCTGGACGTTGCAGGGAACCTCTGTGCGAAATTCCCTTTTCAAATCGGTTTGCTTATCGACTATTACCTTGCATACGTTTAACGAAGAGTCTCATAGCAGACCTAATCTTTGGGACTTGGAAACTATCGGTATAGTTAATGAAGATAAAGCAAGCAATGATGAACAAGTAGCGCTGGAAGAGTACATTGTTAAAAGGGGTGAGCACTATGAAACGAAGTTACTGTGGAAAGGAAAAGATGTCCACTTGGATAGCTATAAAGAGGGTGCGCAATCCAGATTTAGTAACCTTATTCGTAAGCTTCTGCGACGTCCAAGAGATTTATTTGATTATGAGAAAGTTATAAATGACATGATCGAAGGTGGAATCGTCGTACGTGTCGAAGAATTGTACGATTCTCCTCAGCGTATTTATTACTTACCTCATCGAGCCGTATATAGAGATGACAAAGATACCTCAAAAATAAGAATAGTCTTTGATGCATCGGCACATGCAGGTAACAATCCATCTCTTAACTCTCTTCTTTTACCAGGACCGAATTTACTTCCTAATGTATTAAGAATTCTACTTAATTTTCGAACTGAAAGAATCGGATTGGTTGCAGACATTCAAAAGGCCTTTCTGCAATTCATCTGCATAAAGAAGATCGCGATGTGTATCGCTTCTTTTGGTTCAGCGAAAAGATACAAAATGTTACCAAGTTACCGAATTGGGCTGAATTCCGAATGACGAGGGTGACTTTTGGAGTTGCATGCAGTCCTTTTCTCTTGAATATGACCATACGGAAGCATTTGAGAGAGGAGCGCTTTCGACATTCTGATACATGCGATCTCCTCGAAGAATCATTCTATATTGTTATAACCGGATTCTAGCACCACACACATAACACACATACACACCACATTCTTTCAAGACATACTGTTATCTTGCACATAAGTGCATAACAATCATAATTTCATGCACACAGATTTATCGCCCACGCAGATTTATCGTTAAGCATAATCTTGCGCGATCGGCACATTCTGTCACGTAGCAAGTTATTGTTTGGTTTGGTTTCCAACGTTAGAACGAATTTGTATTCTTCTTAAAGTATCAGTTCTTAATAAACTCCCGAATTGAAAGGAACAGTGTTCTCATTACTATATGGATGACCTAATTTGTAGTGTTTCGGACGAAACAGCTGCTATTAAGACTTACGAAGAGTATGTGGATATAATGAAGCGAGCCAATATGCATTTACATAAATGGAACTCCAATGAACCAGCTGTACGCGATAAGTTTCCGGAGACCAATCAATGTCCAAGCATGCAGAAGGTGTTAGGTTTGAGATGGTTCTTGAATACTGACGAGTTAGCGATTGAAATAGAGCAGAAGAACTTAAAGGTTCCACCACAATTGGGTACCAAGCGAGAGTTGCTAGGGCTTATAGCTAGAATCTACGATCCATTGGGTGTATGCAGTCCTTTTATCGTTAAACTTAAATTAGCTTTTCAAGAAACCTGGAAATTACACTTAAAATGGGACGAAATCCTACCAACAACTTTACAGTCAATATGGATAGAAATAACAGCAGAGCTACATTGTCTGGAGAACATCACAATACCCAGGTGGATATGCACCGGCCATCCTTCAAAGTTAGAGCTACACATCTTTGTTGACGCTAGCACGAAAGCGTATGGAGCAGTAGCTTATGTTCGATATGTGCTTTCTGATGGACAACCGAGCATAAGTTATCTGTGTTCGAAGAATAGAATCGCCCTGATTAAGGATAACAATACACCGGAAATTACTTTGCCTAAGCTCGAATTAACAGCTGCAGTCATCGGTATACGACTTTATGCATACTTGAAGGATAATTTTAAGATGAAATTCGAATCGATTAACTTGTGGTCGGATTCTCAAATTACACTTCGGTGGATAGAAGGAGATTGTCTTAGGTGGAAGCCTTATGTAGCGAATAGGGTACGAGAAATAAAACAGTACTCAAGCGATGTCGTATGGAGATTTTGCTCAGGAAAACTCAATCCTGCGGATATGTTGACGAAGGGTGTCTCAGTGAAAAGATTGGTTGAATCGAAAATTTGGCTACAAGGTCCAGATTGGCTGCGAACTTACAATGAAAATGACTTCCCCTTTCCGGGAAGGGGAAATGATTTTGAGATTGAATTAACTAAAGCCTTTCTTACTGCTTCTGAGGAAAACAATCTAAAGAGGGTCGAAACAGATCGAGAACCACTGTTCCTGTTAGAAAAATACAGCAATCTAGCGAAAGTCTTGAGAATTACCTCATACTGTATTCGATTTACTGACGCGGTCAAATCAAGATCCATCAAGCAACATCCTATAACATCTGAGAGTCCAGTTCCAAGTGCGGATGAGATGAAAGCAGCCGAATTATATTGGATAAAACAAATTCAAGAGACCACATATTTTACCGAACTGCAAAATTTGATCAAGAGAAAACCGATTGGAACTTTCTCGCCTATAATTTATTTGAACCCTATGTTGGACGAAAGGGGAATTTTAAGAGTCGGATCCCGACTTTCTGCTCTAACGACCAAGTCAGGGTCTTCTTATGATGAAACATTTCCCATAATCTTGCCAAAAGAATGCTTCTTTATGAGGTTAATTATAAATGATTTGCACCATCAGCGATTCCACGCAGGAGTAAACACACTTTTGGCTCTGTTGCGGAAAAAATATTGGGTGCCAGGGGCGAGGCAACTTATAAAGCGAACCGCAAGTTCATGTACCATTTGCAAGCGTTTCAGAGGCAAAGCTGCAAATCAACCCGTAGGAGGATTGCCAATCGAAAGAATTTATGCTTCGAGACCATTTGAAAATACAGGCCTAGATTTTGCTGGTCCTTTGTTCGTCAGGCAACAAGAAGGTAATAAAAAGTTTTACATAATGCTTTTTACTTGTTCCACAGTTCGTGCCGTCCATCTTGAGCTTGCACCTAACTTGTCTGCCGAAAGTTGTCTCATGGGTATCAGACGGTTCATCGCAAGAAGAGGATCCCCAGCTACTTTCATGTCGGACAATGCAAAAACTTTCAAGCGATGTTCATCAGAACTCTCAGGGCTAGGAGATATTCTCATCTCTAACGAATTAAAACATTTCCTTGCGGTCCGCGGAATATCATGGAAGTTCATAGTGGAACGAGCCCCGTGGTGGGGTGGATTTTGGGAGCGTTTAGTGCGAACAGTAAAAGATGCACTGAAGGCAGCAATAGGCCGAGCTACGCTTAACGATGAAGAACTCAACACCTTTCTTACTGAAGTGGAAGACGTCGTGAATTCTCGTCCACTGACATATATTAGCGGCGATCCAAAGGACTTGGCCCCACTCACCCCGGGGCATTTCTTAAAGGGAGAGTTTACCGCCATAGATCTAGATAAAATAAATACAATTTCAGCAAAAGATCTTCGCTGTAGATGGAATAATAGGCTACGAGAAACCAAACAATTTTGGAAAAGGTGGAAGATGGAATATTTAAACCTATTGCGATCGGCACATTTTTCCAAACAAGGCTCTTCTTATAATGTGAAAGAAGGTGATATATTCCTTGTCTACGATCATCTTATACCACGTTTGTTGTGGAAGTTGGCTATGGTGAAAGTTACTTATCCTGGAAGAGATGGCAAAGTTAGAGCCTGTGAGCTGCGTTTACCAGACGGGAGTACACTTCGGCGACCCATCCAATTACTTTATCCGCTTGAAATCTCCGCCCCCGGTAGATGTTAAAATATTTTGAGGAGCTGGCAGCACTTCAGGTCCAGTCGTTCATGTCGCTGTAACCTTTCTTCCTCACTCCCTTGTTAGCCAGCGACCGTGTTACCCGCTCTTCTCATCCTTCTATTATACTTTTACATATTAATAAATAACGTGAATTAAGAAGTCTACGCCTTTTTTTTGCTATCCGACAGGACATATGACGGTTTTAAATCAAATGTGTTTTTTCAACCCTCACTATTTCATGCCACATCAATGCGTTCTTCGTCCAGAAAGTAGTTCCACAAAATTAAGAGTTGTTTTTGATGCATCGTGTCAGACATCATCTAAGAAATCGCTTAACGACATACTGATGGTGGGGCCAACAATACAGGAAGATTTGTACTCGATCATTTTGCGATTTCGACGGCATCAATATGCGTTAATTGGTGATATTAAAAAAATGTATCGTCAGGTCGAGGGTCGAGATCGCCCCTGAAGATCGGATGTTTCAGTTAATCCTGTGGAGAGATAATGTAACAGAAAAGCTACAAATCTACACGCTCAATACAGTAACTTATGGAACCGCTTCGGCACCGTATCTAGCTACTCGATGTTTGCAGGAAATCGCCTTACAAAACAAAAATATTTTTCCTTTAGGAAGCGAAGTCATTCTTCGGGACTTTTATGTTGATGACTTGATCACTGGCTTAGACTCCACTGAGAACCTCCAGTTAATTCAAAATCACAAATGGCGTTCGAATGCAGTCTCGAGTGCATAAACAAACAAAACCACTTTCGAACTGAAAACAGAAGAAATGGAGACCACGAAGACATTAGGAATGGTGTGGAATCCAAGGGACGATTACTTTCAGTACTTCTTTAAGGATTCCTTTCTACCAGACAAGTATACGAAAAGGACAGTCCTTGCTTCGTCGAGTAGATTATTCAATCCCCTTGGTCTTCTTGGTCCTGTCGTTGTAAAGGCAAAAATATTCCTTAAAGTATTATGGGCACAGAATTTGCATTGGGATGATTCTTTGCCAACTGAATTAGAGTCATGCTGGAGGAACTACATAGTAGATCTTCGGAATTTAAAATGTATGCGCATTACCCGATATGTACTGCAACCCGGTATAAAAAACATTCAAATTCATGGATTCTCAGATGCGTCAATGAAGGCATATGGAAGTTGTTTGTACGCCAGGTGCACGGACTACTCTGAACGCGTATCGGTGAATTTAATAACTGGAAAATCCAGAGTCGCACCCGTAAAGATTCAATCGTTGCCACGATTAGAACTGTGTGGCGCGCAGCTGCTGGCAAGATTATGGGAAAAAGTGAAGGATTCATTGAAGTTGGAGGTCAAGGAAATCTTCTTTTGGATGGATTCGGAAATTGTAATGCACTGGTTGTCGTCGCCACCCAGTTTGTGGGAGACGTTTGTTGCCAACAGGGTAAGCAACATTCAATCTCTGACGGAAGGCGTAGTTTGGAAACATGTTCCATCGGAAGATAATCCGGCGGAGCTTATATGCAGAGGTTGTTCAGTTGGAGAATTATCTCAATCGACTTGGTTTAGTGGACCGGCTTTTCTTATGCGGCAATCATCAGAGTGGCCTGTGAACGACAAATTCAGCGAAGATGCTCGCAATAACTCATTGCTTGAAGCAAAGAAAAGGAAAATTATATTGACTTGCACTACAGTTGAGTTTGGTAGAGCAATTTTGCAGATACAGTAGTTATCCAAAAACTCTTCGCATAATAGCATATGTTCTTCGCTTCCATAAGACTCTTAAAGGAGGAAAAGATTTACGTGGAAAGCCCCTCACAGCCAATGACCTCGATGAAGCACTCACAGCAATTATTTGGTGCATCCAACAAAAACACTATAGTGTGGAAATAGCAGAGATCCAATCAAAGAAGGCAAGGCTGTCTTCACAGTGTATCGAAAAATTGTCGCCATTTTTGGACACTGTGCACAATAAAACATTGTTGCGAGTGGGAGGTCGGATACGAAACTCAGAGATGGAATTCTCTACAAAATTTCCAATTCTTTTGCCAAGTGAATGTCCATTTGTTAAAAATTACATCAGACATCTTCGTTTACAAAACTACCATGCGGGTCCCCAAGCGTTGTTAAATTTTCTTAGAGATCGTTTTTGGGTTCCAAATGCTAGGAAATTAGTGCGGAGTGTCGTAAGAGCTTGCGTTCACTGCATTAGATATAGACCTCGGCTTTTAGATCAAGTTATGGGCAACTTGCCAAGGGATCGGTTGACGCCGAATATGCCTTTTTCTATTTGCGGAGTGGATTTTTGTGGTCCAATACTGACATCCAGGAAAATTCGAGGGAAGATACCTTATAAGTCATACATCGCAGTGTTTGTCTGTTTTGCAACCAAAGCATTGCATCTCGAACTTGATTCGGATTTGAGTTCTGATGCATTCATTGCAGCCCTCAAAAGATTGATAGGTAGAAGAGGCTGTCCAACGAAAATATATTGCGATAATGCAACTAATTTTGTCGGTGCGAAAACTAAATTGGCAATGATTCGAAAAGAATTTTTTAAGACATCACATACAACTAAATTCTTAGATTTCGTTGCAGACAAGGGCATCGCATTTCAATTTATTCCGCCACGGGCTCCTCATTTCGGAGGTTTGTGGGAAGCAGCCGTTAAGTCAGCCAAGACGTTGCTCGTGAAGACATTTGGAGAAGCAGTCCTGACCTTCGAGGAGCTAAGTACTGCACTGACAGAAATCGAAGGAATCCTGAATTCGAGACCGCTTACCCCTCTATCGTCAGATGCAGCTGATTTAGGCGTTCTCACCCCAGGACATTTCCTTACTGGAGCTCCAATCAACTCATTCCCAGAACCTTTCAAGCCCTTAACAAAAGTTTCGTTTATCAACAGGTGGCAAAGGGTAACTGCGCTAAAGCAACACTTCTGGCAGCGGTGGTCATCTGAGTACCTGAGGGGTCTTCAACAGCGATCTAAATGGTGTACGACGAAGCCTAATATTCGAGAAGGAAGCCTAGTATTACTCCAAGACGAAAATTTGCCGCCATATAAGTGGGCTCTGGGACGTGTGGAACGGACCATTAAGGGAGACGATGACAAAGTCAGGGTAGTTGAAGTCAAAACAGTCAATGGGAAATTTAGAAGACCAATCACAAAAATAGCCCCTTTAGAAGTGGATTGATGGCAAGGCCAATCAACGGGCTCGGGATGTTGGAGCATATACATACATCAATGTATATCAATTATTTGCTATTAAATGAAGAAGAACAAACTGTTATACAAAAAAATATAGAAAATTTAAATTTCTCACATTCCACTTTTCCCACATAGGAAAAACTCATCACACAGTCCTCCAACCGCCCACAACCCATATCCCTTTCCGAATATTTATTATTAAAAGTTAAGGCGTTGAAGCGTACGCACGAATGGAGTAGAACTTAAATAAAAATTATAACGTGGTTAAGTGCGGCTTTTATTTTAAACATTAAAAATTCTAATTGTGAGTTTTTACAAAGACGAAATGTATAGTATTGAATTAATTTAATTTTAAACATTTATTTATCCACATTTTTCTTTCCACAATTTTGTAAATAAATAATATATACACATACATGTGGGATTGTGCCAAGCCAAGCACAAAACACGCCACGATACGAACGGAACAGACGAACGGGTCCACAACAGCAGATGATCACGCCACTAGTAAACAACACAACGAAACCACACGCACGCACACAAACATGCAGCCCGAACCGTTTCCCTAAGCCCCTTAAGCACACGAGTAGGTATGCGAAAGATAGGAAATCAGCACAGTAGCATTCAAGCACTGAAACAGAGCAGTCGTGCGGGTCAGCCTCTTCCATTGTGAAACATTACCCAATCAATAATTAACCGTATATTGTGTTAAATCAGTAAATAAATTGTTTAAATACATCGTTTAAACACATTGTTTCAATTAAAGCAAACAAATTACCACATACATATATGTAGGATGCGATGCCTACGTGACCACAGACAGCACACACAGATGACGAGACAACCGTTGACGATCAGGCGACCCAACAGCCCACTATGCAAACAGTACACACAGATAACCGGACAACACTTACGATCACGTGACCTAACAGTCCACTATACAAACGACGCCGCGTACCCAAGCAACCGAACAACGTAACAAACGAACCGACACACAAACATAGACACACGACAACGACGACACAGTACGAACAGGGAGGGATAGTTTTCGTCCGAGTAGAATTAGAGAGTACAGTCGATTGTGAAACGCCGGTCAGTAAGCACGCCAACAGATACTCGTCCCGATTTTTTTTTTTTTATAAATAAAGTCTATTAAATAATTTATTCTTCCCTCGTGTTTCCTTTCTTTTCCTCTCGTACGTTTTTTGGCATTATATCCGACAATTTTGGGGGCTAAACCGGGATCGAGGCCAATCGTCCGGGTTTTGAGAACAAAGTTAATCGACCGGGATATGAAGCCAATCGTCCGGGTTTTGAGAACAAAGTTAATCGTCCGGGATATGAAGCCAATCGTCCGGGATCGAAGCCAATCGTCCGGGTTTTAGAACAAAGTTAATCGTCCGGGATCGAAGCCAATCGTCCGGGTTTTAGAACAAAGTTAATCGTACGGGATCGAAGCTAATCGCCCGCGAATTTAAACGAAGTTGATCGAAAGTGAATCAATCTGCTTGGAAAGTGCAAAACCAAAAAGGGAAAAGACTAATAAAGGGCATCAACCCAAAGCGGTCGACACACCAAGTGAACAAGTGCAAACCAATAATAAAAAAAAAAGCGGAAACGGTGAAAAGTCGAGCCGTGTTGCATGCCCCAACGTGCGTGTTGTGAGCTAGTGTGTGTGTGTAGCACACGAAACAAACAAAAGAGAAAAGAAAAACCGAATAGTGAACAGAACAAAGCGAAAATTTGTCGCTGAAAAGAAAAAACAAAATAAAACTGTGCGGAACGATGTCCTAGACTCCGTCGATTTAGTAGTCTCCGCAGAAGGTGCCGTGTTCAGGCAAAAGCAGGGCGGACAGATTACAGGTAGAGCAGGAGGCAACAACCTCAGGGGATCCAAAGGGATCAGAGCAGGAAGCAGTGGTTTCGAAGGGTCAGAAAGGATCGGAACAGAAGTCGCTAGCTTCGAGGGAGCAGAAGATGTTAAAGCGGGAGGCAACGACTTCAGGGGACCCAAAGGGATCAGAGTAGGAAGCGGTGGTTCGAAAGGGTCAGAAAGGATCGGAACGGAAGTCACTGGCTTCAGGGAATCAGATGATAGAGCAGGAGGCAACAACCTCAGGGGATCCAAAGGGATCAGAGCAGGAAGCAGTGGTTCCAAAGGGTCAGAAAGGATCGGAACGGAAGTCGCTGGCGTCAGGGAATCAGATGATAGAGCAGGAGGCAACAACCTCAGGGGATCCAAAGGGATCAGAGCAGGAAGCAGTGGTTTCGAAGGGTCAGAAAGGATCGGAACAGAAGTCGCTAGCTTCGAGGAGCAGAAGATGTTAAAGCGGGAGGCAACAACCTCAGGGGATCCAAAGGGATCAGGGCTGGAAGCAGTGGTTTCGAAGGGTCAGAAAGGATCGGAACAGAAGTCGCTAGCTTCAAGGGAGCAGAAGATGTTAAAGCGGGAGGCAACGGCCTCAGGGGATCCAAAGGGATCAGAGCAGGAAGCAGTGGTTTCGAAGGGTAATTGTGAAACGCCGGTCAGTAAGCACGCCAACAGATACTCGTCCCGATGTTTTTTTTTTTTTATAAATAAAGTCTATTAAATAATTTATTCTTCCCTCGTGTTTCCTTTCTTTTCCTCTCGTACGTTTTTTGGCATTATATCCCACATATATACTCACCGTAGTTAAGAAATTGATTATGAGATTTATAAGAAAAACTTTAAAATTGTAAAAATTAAAATAGTGGAGTCTCCTATATTTTTTTGTGTTTTTCATTGTTAAGTTATAAGTAATACAAACAAAAAAAAAAAAAATGTATTTACATATACATACATTCGAATCTAGTAAATATAAGGAACATGTTTATATTATGAAAGGAATAGTACGACAAGATTATTGCTGTTATTATGACAAAATATTACACTACTATCCTCGTCGCATTTACTATATGCCTCGTGATAATTCAGTCTCCGGAACCTACCCTGATCTACATAATGACTTTAACAGTTACGTCCTTCCAATATTGATCAAACTTTGGCCGGAGGAGTTACATACGTATCCACCTTCAAGCAATTCAGCGCATCAAAGCGGAGGTACATAGATGACCACAAGATCCTTTCATTAACACCGTTTAAAAGAGAGCGAGTGCAAAGGCACGCTATCGCTGATTGGTTGCGAATTCTATATGAATCAGATAAGGGATCGTATGACTAAACAAAACGGGTATGATGGGACGCTTAGTCTTGTACATGAAAGGAGTCAACTCACTTGTACTCACAATAGTACAATATGTTCTTTAGTTCTTCTCCTAGTGGGGAAGAATTTTTAAATAAAAATTTCACAAAACACTGTTTAAATATGTATCTTTGATATGCTGGATTGTTTAAATAAAATATATGATTGTACATATTAAAAAAATATAGTAAAAATACCCTTTTTTTGAACCTATGAAACCCACCTAACCCCTTTATACAGGGAAAAGTGAACCAAAACACGACGAGGATGGCATTGCTCCATACACAACCGCAACATCAACCAACACACAGATGCGAAGAATATTGGAGTTCTTACAAAGGAAATAGAGGCATTGGAAAGAAGTAAATTCTCAACAACACAAACGAAGGCAAAAGGTCTTCCTACCACCACTACCGCAGCAAGTTTGGTCATGTTAAATGATAAACAGGCGAATGAGTGCATTTTCTATCACTCCCTTTCTCACATCACTAACGAGTGCGACGCGAATATGACAATTGCACAGAAAAGGGATGTGCTCCTTAAGGGTGGGAGAGGTTTTTGTTGTGCACGAAAAGGACACTCTTCGAAAAGTAAGAGTCCCGTTGCAAAGCCAGCTCGACAGGCACCATGTCGAAAAAGAAGCGCTGGTAGTGCCCAGAGTATGTGTAGATGTGTTCCAGATGGTTAGCAGACCAGAACCATATCAAGAACATTTATGTAGAAGGCGGTTTAAGTATGCTCATTGGTGCTGTTTTCTATTGGAGCGAGGTGACGGGCAAGCAAATCAAATTAGCGAAACGTTTGAGAGCAGTGGAAACAATTTTTGGTTGGACGATTCAAGGTCATCGTGAACACCCGAACACTGGAAAAAGCACGGTGGGTCCAACGTCCTTTGTGTCACACATCCTGTCGGTATCCGATCCAGTTGGTGATAACGTAGTAAATATGTGGGCCTTGGAAGCAATTGGGATACGCGACGAAGAAGTGGAAAAGAATATTCTGACCAAGGAAATGACACAGAGATACATCCGGAAGGATAACTAATTGGCATCAAATTCGCATACGACTAAACTCAGCAGATCGTGCGAGTCGTGGAATACAGGCGGCAGCATTAATCAATGATCCATTATGGTGGCGTGGCCCAAGTTCGGAAAATGATCCTATTTCCGAGCACCAATCATTGACAGAGGAAGAAATCGTTTTGATGGAGGCAGAGTTCAAACCTCTGAAGGTGAAACTAACTCATACTAAAACAATTTACGCCTTACAAACTCAATATAAATCACAGTGCATTTCCTTGTCAAATAAAATGGCACCATTGGCATCATTCATCGATACAGAAGCTGACAATATTCTTAGAATATTCTAATATTCTTAGCAGTCACTTTGACGAGGCACATTATGAGGCAAACTCATTACGATACATTGCATGTTCAGCCCATGTTGGGCACTCTTCGAGAAAATGTTTGGACACTCAACGCATGTACACTAGCAAAACAATAAATCTATAAATGTACACTGTGCCGTCGTCATAGGCACATTATGATGAATCAACGCATGGATTTATTACCTAAGGCTCGCGTAACACCAACACCACCATTTGCAGTCTCTGGCCTGGATTATTGTGGTCCATTTAACAAACAAATTGGCTCAAGAAATGTACCAACCGTGAAGGAAACCTACGTGACTATTTCTGTGTGCATGGCAACCAAGGCGAATTGGTAGAGGATCTATCAACTAAGGCCTTTACCAATTTTTTTATTCGCTTTGTTAATTGGCGTGGCCCTTGCATGGGTCTATACAGTGACAACGGCACTGCCTGTCAGTGGAAAGCGGATGATGAATGAAGACTGGCTGGCACAGTGCAAGCCGAGGTAACACTTGGCATTTCATTCCACCTGGTGCTCCACATCACGGTGGACTGTGGTAGACGGCGGCAGTCAAATCCGCTAAAAATATTTACTTCGAATCGTCGAAACACGATCAATATCTCACGATTACCTATATACTCTTTTGGTACATGTGGAGTAATGTTTGAACTCACGATCACTTATTGCACTACACGACACGTTAGATGACGATTTGGCGTTAACACCTGCTGGTTTTTCAAAATGAAGGTCGTTGCCTGCATCCCGGTGAAGATGGCTTAGTACGCGCGGCTACAATCAAGCATTTGAAGGGTGAATTCACCCGACCAATACAAAAACTATGCAGGCTGTTGGAAGATCCTGGGCGTACCTGCCCAACCGTGCAGTATGTTTAAAATTGGTATGATGCTGTTACAACTGTAAATTATCCAACAACTCATTTATATTATTGTTAAGTGAACATTTATTTGTTGCTGTAATTGTTTGTCAAAAACTTGGACACGTTTGCGCCAGAATTACAAGCCGACACATGTGAGCAGAGTAAAAGAATATTAAAAGTAAGAAGAGGGGGTCTTATTTCATCTGTTGTGACGTGCCTCCTAAAACGTAAATTCTCAGAGCAAAACGCATGCACACAAAAAAATATGACCACACACCACCTAACACTACACGTGCTGTTCAGCAGTTCTCAAGTTGCCAATTTCGACAACTTAGCCATTAGCCGATCGAAAAACTTGGCGGGCTAGTGGACGTATACATACTCCAAAAAGGCGTGACGAAAGTTCTTGGCATTTGGCATTTGCGACTTGTAACGAGCAGACACGAGGTTGTCAGTTGTCTGTTGTGGGGTACGAACGCGTCGGGAACATACATACTTTCCTGTATGTGTTTCTGTGTTTCAGTTTTAATTAAACATACATACATTTATAATGTCATGCAATACTTGTGGAGAGAAAGTCGAGCGTATTCAACTGAAGGTGGTCTGCCGAGACTGCAGCAGCCTTTCTCATGCAGCATGTCTTATCGTTATGCCCGCCGACATTGAGTTTATGAGAAAAGCAAATCAACTCTGGCGGTGCAAGAGCTGTGTTGCTAACAAATGCCGTGACTCGCTATCGGGAGAAGCACTGGCCTGTGTCTCAAGTGCTGTGAACCAACATCTTCACAGAAATGCAGACGTTACGTTACGTTACATTACGCTCGATATGATTTACGCAGAAATACTTGAAGTGAAGCAGATCCAAAGGCAACAGAAAGAGGAGCTACAAATAAAAAATAAGGAGTGTGAACACAAAATTAAACAACTGGAGAGCAAAGTCGACCATCTCGAGCAGCAATTGTTATCGAATGCAGTGGAGATCTACAACGTTACCCTGGTCAGCGGCGACACTAAATACATTGATTTGGCTGTAAAGATCTTCCTCGACGGGATACTAGCTGATATAGAGAAAGAGGACATCGAACTTTGCTACGTAAAATAGATAACAAAACGGCAAAAAATGCATCAACAAACAGTATTCAAACAAAGAAAATTAACATCCTCCACGTCAAATTCGTCTCTCGCCAGTGTAAGGAGAAATTAATGACAGCAAACAGAGACAAACAAGCACAGCTAACAACAAAATTGCTCAACGCGCTTGAGCGACCAGGGAAGATGTACTTGAACGACTACTTAACGTACAAGACACATCAACTATTCAACACTGCATTGTCGCTGAAGGAAACGAAGGGATATTCGTATGCATGGGCTAGGAACGCGACAATTTATATGAGGAAGAAGGAGGGGCAGACTTCAGTAAGAATAACTTGTGCTACTGATTTTGATAACTTATGAATCGTCTTAATTCCGTTTCGTGTTTAGACCCAAATACATGTGACTATCCAGTCAATTCCCTTAGTTGTGCTGATCTTTGTCTGTGAGAAAAAACTTCTCAGCTCTAGTAGCTCATATTGAGTCACTTGAGAAATCGCCTGTAATCATTGCTTTGAGTGAAATATGGATTTTTGAGAATGAGTTGGATTGTTACAATATACCGGGGTATACGCTATTTAGCAATTGTAATAATACTTACTCAGCTGCAGGTGTAGCAGTGAAAACTGTGAAAATGTGAAAACTGCGTATGCAAGTTAACACACAAATTTACCATACCTGTCCCATACAATCCGAAGAACTGTTTACGTCATTCCCTTTCTATTGCGTACACAGTCAAACCTCTGTATGTCGAACATTCTTAATTCGAACAAATGTTTCAGAACTTAGACCCATGAGTTAAAATTTCCCATATTTTACATTCCATAAGTCGGCTCTCTATAAGTCGAAAACCTCCTTAAATCGAACTTTGCGACTGACATTTGAGTCTATAGTTTTTGGATGCTTCGTTCAGTGAAATGTCGCCGCGAAAATTAAAAAAAAAATATTAATTTAAATAATAAAATGCTGATTATCGACGAAATCGAAAAAGGCTAAAAAAAATCCGAAGTTGCCACGAAATTTGGTATTCCTCGACGTACATTATCTACCATTTTGAAAAATCGGGTAAATATTCAAAAAGCTGTAGAAAAAGGCGTGAATTTAAATTCGTTTCGATCAAAGCCTTTAAAATGTGCGAAGCTTGATTCGGATTTACTAAAATGGATACAATTAATGACGGACAAAAATAAGGCAGTAACGGGTCCTATGATTAAACAAAATGCTATATTTTTTGCAAAATCAAAAGAAATACAAGATTTTTCCGCTAGCGAAGGCTGGCTGCAAAAATTGAAAAACAGGTAATTTATTCATTTTTCAATTTGAATTCACTATTGAAATCGGTAATTTAAATCAAGGTGCCCAAAAAACGCTGTGTGGAGAGAGTACTGACGTCAGTGATGAGTACGCTGGGTCTTGGAAACGGACAGTTTTACCACCGATATTGAAGCGTTGTGTAGAAAAGGATGTTTTTTAATACAGATGAGACAGGGTTTTTTTTATTAGTGTTTACCAAATAAGACCCTCGCTTTCAAAAAGGAGAAATGCCATGGCGGAAAGCATAGCTTATATTAGCATTGTTACTGCTAATATAAGCGGAACTGAAAAGTTGGCGCTTTTTGTTATTGGAAAAAGTGCGAACCCAAGGTGCTTCAGAGGGATAAAATATATTCCCGTCAAATACTCCAGTAACAAAAACTCCTGGATAACTTCTTCTATTTTTGAGGAGTGGATATTGAACCTCGGCCAAGGAGGCACGAAACAAGGTCGGAAAATTGTTGTATTTCTTGATAATTGCCCTGCACATCCTAAAAACATCCGGACGAAATCTATTGAGCTTGTATTCTTTCCGCCAAATATGACGTCAAAACTTCAACCCATGGATCAGGGTATGATTCAAAATTTGAAATTACATTATCGTCGTCGTTTGCTGGCACATTACATGAAGTTGGTAGAACACCAAGATAGTGTTTCTGTTTCTGTATCTTTACTTGAAGCAATACGATTCCTTCATAAATCTTGGACACTGGATGTGAAGGAGGATACAATCAGGAATTGTTTTAGGCATGCTGGCTTCGGTGACAACTCATTCTGGGACGATGAAGATAACATTCCTTTGGCGCAACTTCTCACATCACTATCTGATACTGGAGTTAAAGATGATATGAATTTGCTATTTAACACTTATGTTCAGCGCCTTGGTGAAGACTATCTAATTTTGGAAGAATTCATTACTTTCGATAATGATGTCGCTATTACTCATTTTCCGAGTGACGAAGTTCTCATCAATGATGTCGATAATGATAAAGAAGACAATATAGATGATGGAGGTGATGATGATGATGATGGCCCAACGACACTCCCTTCTTCCAATGATGAAGTTAGAGCAGCATTATATATTATTAGGCGTTTTCTGGATACCAGCGAAGGGACTTCTCCACTTATATACAAGAATTTTGATATTATCGAAGATATAATAAAAAAACGTACATTTCAAACGACAATTAAGGATTTTTACAAAGTCAAGGGACAGTTTTATACTTGATTTTTTACTTATTCAAAAATATACTTATTTAAATAAATAAATAGAATGAATGAGAATGTGTAGTCTGTTTTTTCGGATGCTCCATAACTCGAACATTCCATAAATCGAACACAATATTTGTTCCCGTGACTATTAGACTTATGGAGGTTCGGCTGTATTTTGTTCACACCTTGTTGCGCAATTACACCTCATATGTTGATCGTAAAGCTTGCATTTATCGTATAATGTCAATTATTGCAAAATTACTTTAATAAAATTCATAGATCGCAGAATATTGTTAATATTGTCAATTATCACAAAATTACATCAACAAATTCGTAATTAGCAGAAATAACTGTAATTCCTAGAACTTTGCACTTTACCCTAGTTTAAGAAAACGCATTGTAACCACCCTATATAGTATAAAAGACAACGAATCAAAGAATAAAGCGTTCAGTTGTTCAACACAAAGTGACAAGAAAAATAGTATACGCGTTATAACTCAGTGGGCTATTGGAAACTGTCGACCTTTTAGAATTGTGGAGGATTCAGGCTTGAGGCTTTTTGCATACTTTTTAATATCAAAAGGCGCAAAATATGGTCAAAATGTGGATATTGATACGCTGTTACCACATCCCACGACAATTTCAAGAAACGTCCAAAATTTAAATAATAAATATTCCAAAATTATAAAAGATGAAATAAAGTCAATAAAAAATATTGGCTATGGACTAACATCAGACATTTGGACAGACAATTATTTAAGAACTTCATGCATTTCATTGATAATTCATTATATAAAAGAAGGAAAATTAATTACCAGATTTCTAGGGTTGAAATCCACGAATCTTGTACAGGTGACGTATACGTAACTTTTTTTTTTGTTTTAAGACAATTTCCAAATCACTCCTTTTTGTGCTAACGAACATTTTCGTTAAATTTCCAGGTCAAAATATTAAGTCAAAGGTCAGTAATGTATTGATCGAATTCGAATTTGTACTGAATGAGAAGGCCATTATATTGACGGACAAGGGCAGAAGAAAGAAAATAAAAATACAGTCCACTTAGCATAGTCATAGATATCATTACCTAAATAAGACCATTTGGGCTGCGCTCGTCCTTTACACATACATATGTATAAGATAAGTGTTAAGATTAATTGTACACATTCTCACTGAACGTAACTTGATGTAGATATTCCCACTGAACGTACATACATATGTTGTAAAATTTAACGAAGGCTTATGTTCCTTCTTCCATTTTTCTTTTGTTAACTTACACTTATTTGTTCTTCAACGCTCGCCGAATAAAGTTCATTCTCAACGGAAGTTTTGTTTTACATTCAACTGGAAACTTAATTGACTTAATTCAATATTTCAACAATAAGAATAAGATTAGTTTAAGTAATTTTGTATTTAAAGACCAGTCGAAGGTCAAAATAAAATAGATTGAAAGAAGAATCTCAAGTGTGTGCATTAATTATTTTGCTACAAATAATATAATTGTACATTATGTATGTAATACATTACGTATTAACGTAATATGAAACCATGCGTTTAGTTTTATTTGAAAGAATAGCACACTTTTCCATGATCTATTGAATGCATTTGACAAAGATACAGAAAATTATCTGTTTCTTATGGCATCTAATGGCTTAAAGAGTTGTATAAATGAACTGTAGTAAAAAAAGATTGTGAAAATCGGGCAGACCATCGCGGCGTCAAATTATTCCACTGTGGAGTTACGCAGGTGGTTACAACGCCTAGGGCTTTCCACCACCGGTACAAAGAATGTGCTGGCACTAAGACTCAACGAAGTGCCGTTGGTCGGGTAATCAGCTAACAATACAACAGACAGACGACGAGAACACCGAATGCGAACATCAAACGAGTGTTAATGTATGTGCGTCGATCGAACAACGGAGATCGGTTGGCGGTGGAACGAACGAGTGGACGGCAAAAGATAGACGATTGTGCGAAAAGGAGATGGAACTGCTACGCAGAGAGAACGAATTGTTGCAAAAAGAAAACGAGTGGCTAAAGAAAGTAATACAAACGAGAGGAGTAGCGAAGTCGACAGATTGCATACACACAGACGAAGAAGCACAGCCAAAGGATAGTAGAACAAACGATAGGGGTCAGGTAGAAAAAACGACGGGATCGACTGTGGTAGTAGAGGAAAAAGATAGTGGACACCAGTTGAACGAATGTAAGGAATTATTGCCCGAGTACGATGGGACAACTAGCCTAGACGTTTGGCTGTCGCAATTAAAAAGTGTAGAGCGAGTACACAAGATAGAAGAGAGTGACAGGATCTATCTCTGTACGTTAACTTGTTATTACTATTATTGCTAATATTATTACTACAACTCGGCCATCCAGTTGTAGTAAGATAGTAAGATCCCCTGGTCTCAAAGAACCAACCCGTATAACTGATTCGACTAAGACCTACATTGACCATATATTCTTGCGTCTGCAAAAAAACAATAACAGCATATTTAGTGGAGTTGTATAAGTAAACATCATCCATGTAAGAAACATGAGATGTTGTTATCAAATAATACTTATCTTACCAACCCGCCACGCAGCCACACCCAACAATCTGGTCCTTATCCCAAACACACATCCATAAGCCATTCTTCGCACAATAATACCCTACATCCCAATCATCCTAAACAAAAAAAGATGGTAACAACAGATAGGAGAATGCAAGTTAACAACCAGCTCCACCCTAACACGGATCACACATTCGAACAACCCAGATCTGGAAAACAATGAGGAACCAGTGCATACGATAACAACGCACATCTTCCCCAACGAAGCGAATGCCGCAAAACCGAAAGCACTAGACAGGGTCAGTCAAATACCCTTATTCTAGACAACTATCGAACGAGGACGTCCGCATTTTAAGAAGGAAGGAGTTAACAACCAGCTCCGCCAAAATTCAGTATCAAGCACCCACAAGCAGTTTCTCGTACGTAAAGGAATTTGCCAACACCTGCAGTACCAGAACATCCCAGCATCCAGTGCAACGTTATCCAAGCCGAATGCCATCCGAGTCAACAGGAAACAACATTTCCCGTACGTGCAGGAATTCGCCAACTGTTCACCTTCAGCGAACAACATCCAGCACGCTGTCACCCGAGCTGCGCTTCCACTGCCCATCGCTTGGTCGCGCCAGAGATAACATACACGGCATCAGGTTAGATTACAAGTATATGCATTTGTTAGATTTTAAGTTCAGTTCATTTGTTATGTTCTAAGCTATCAGTTAAGTTTTAAGCTGTCATTTGTAGAGAGAAAAAAAAAAAAAAAAAAAAAAATGACAATTTTTTTTTTTTAACTAAATTCAGAATTTAATTTTTAAGTGGCGCCCGAGCAGGGACCAGCGGTTATCAGTGCGTGAATGTACAAATCGCGAAAAAAGTGAAAGCCTAATCGCCTCAATTAGCCGCCGTGCTATTCACTATTCAAACAATCCCATTCGCCTCAAGTAGCCGCCGTGTTTGTTTGTTCCGACTTGACAAAAAATAGTTACCAGTTCGCCTCAAGTAGCCGCCGCGTCTGTTTTTAGTAAGAATTCCGCAACCACCGGTTTGTTAAAAACGTATAAATGATTTCGATGTAATCGGTGGTGTAACCGAAGGTATTGCGAAGCCTCTGCTAACTAAAACGGTTCCGGTGAAGAGCCCAAGTGCAATATCAGTGGGCGGTCAAATTATAAGATGTTTCAACTGTTCTGCTTTTGGTCATGTTGCAATGAATTGTCCGAAGGAAAAACGTAAGTCTGGATCGTGTTTCATATGTGCAGACCCCGGACACACATACAGGAACTATCCGAACTTATCAAAACCCAAGCCTGAAGTCGGAGCAGTCAGGGAGGCTACTGAAGCAGTGCAGGCGGATAACCACAACCCCGAAGAGTCAGTGCATAGTCTATCTGCTGTACAAATGGTAAGTGTTGCTTTTATGTTAAGTGGTAGAAAGTGCACAGATTTTATTAATTGCAATTCTCTTTTGGACACCGGAAGTCCGGTTAGTTTCTTGCACAAATCCTTGTTGGGTGAAGATATCTTTATTGGAGGAACGTTGAGATATTCAAACTACAAGGGACTAGGAGATGTTAAGCTTTTTACTCATGGCATGGTACTATGTTGTATAAAAATAGAAGGGCAAACGAAACTAGTCTCCTTTATGATAATTTCAGATAACGTTACTCCTATGCCCCTACTAATTGGTCGGAATATACTCAGCGTTTTTGACATTTGCCTTTATATGTCTCTTTCCGGGATTATTTGTTTGTCCAAGTTATCTTGTAGGCGTGAAATGATAAGCCAGGTTTCCATGGAACAAGCAGGTACGACGGAGTCTGTTAAAATAAATATGTATAGTGAATTGTTAGTACAGCGGCAACACTTAAATTTCCTATAATTGTCACATTTATGCATTTGACTTTTTTCTCCATTCTTTTCTCTTTTCAATTCATTCCACTCTATACTCTCAATAAAGCAAGTCCTTTTCTGTACAGGCGGTTTGTTTTTCAATAGGTTATGGGCCCAGTTCCCAAAAAATTTTTTTGGAATGATTAGTTCTTCGGCATACGGCAGGATAACTCTCCTGAATGGAGAAAATTATTCAACGTGGCGCGCGCAAATCGAGGGTGCACTCCATAAACTCGGGTATTTAAAAATTGTTGAGGGAACGGAGATTCATTCAGCAGGCAGCGGGGCAGAAGCGGATAAATGGGTTGAGAAAGATCTCGACGCTCGAACGGAACTTCTTTTAGCAATGGAACCCCACGTGGTAGCTCTTGTGAGAAACCTGCGTACTTCAAAAGAAGTGTGGAACTTCGTAGACAAAACCTATAATAGAAAAGGCGTACGTCAAAAGGCGGAGGAATTTCGAAAACTTTTGAATAGCAGAAAGGGCAGCAACCAAAGTATGGAGGAGTACTTGAGAGAGTTTAACGCAGTCATCACACATCTAACAGAATTAGACGCTAAATTAGACAGTGACTTATTAGTGGTAATTTTACTGGATAGTCTAGATGAGTCGTACAGAGATGTGCAAGCAGCTTTTGATGCCCAAGAAAAATTTCATCTTTAGAAATTGTCCGCAGTCGGCTAATGGAAATTGGTGACAAAAGAAACAGAATTTCCGTAAGTAATGCAATGAAAACAAAAGGTAATTATTCCCATCCAGGTAGTTCCTCTTTTCAATATGATCAAATAAAAATTTTTCGCCAAGCACCAGTTCAGTTAAATAGATATTGCAACTATAACTGCCGCCGATGTGGAAAGAGGGGACATAAAGCAAGTAACTGTAGATCAAAATTGGAAACCGCAAGACAAGTTGGTGATAACTGTGGATTCATTATGCAAGAACTTCTTAACACCTCCTTCGCGGAAGTCCATGAAAATTCCTCTTCAAATGAAGACACGAAAACACGTTGGTGTGTGGATAGTGGTGCTACATCACATATGTGCCAAAACAAAAAGTTTTTTTTCAAAACTACAAGAAGGTCATCTTGGCTACGTAAAGTTAGCGAATGACAAACAAGTCGATATTAAGGGTATTGGAACCGTAAGCATAAAAAGCAGTATAAATGGAAAAGATAATTTTTTAAAATGTTCTCTTTATAATACTCTTTATGTTCCAGAATTGAAAGAAAATCTTATATCCATAAACAAGGCAACCGAAAACGGCGTAAAAGTTATTTTTAAAAACAATTCAGCTAAATTTTTCAAGAACGGCTCACTACTCGTGGAAGCAAACAGGCAGGATGGACTCTATTTTATAAAAACTATTGAGGATTCGGCTTATCATCACACTGAAAAAATACAGCGAAACCCTGTACATACTCCACAAAACCAACATACAGTTAGCGACACAAAATATTCACCTGAGAAATACAGCAGTTTTGAGATCTGGCATAAACGTATGGGACACCTTAACTCTGCATCGTTAAAACAACTACAACGCGAAAATCTAGTCAAAGGACTACCTAAATTCAAAACATATGAATCAAATCAAATTTTTATTGATGATTTTTCGAGGAAAATATTTGTGTATTTTATCCGAAGAAAGTCGGAAATGATGTCAAAATTTATCGAGTTTAAGAATTATGTTGAAAACCAATTAAAGACAAAAATTAAAAAGATAAGATCAGACAATGGGACAGAATACACAAGTACAGCTTTCAAAGAATTTTGTTGCATGCATGGTATAAAACAAGTATTTAGTTGTCCAAACACACCACAACAAAACGGTGTGGCCGAACGAGGAAATCGAACACTTGTTGAAATGGCTCGGTGTTTAAGAATACAAGGAAATTTACCAGATTTTATGGGGGCGGAATTAGTTTATACTTCTGCATATATTAGAAATAGGTGTCCAACAAACATAAATGGGAAGAAAACTGCGGAGGAAATATGGTCAGTTAAAATTCCAAATGTTTCTCATTTAAGAGAAGTAGGCTCACGCATTTTCGTTTTAAATAAAAAAGATAATCTGGGTAAGTTCGAGCCGAGAAGCGAGGAATATGTTTTAGATGGTTTTTGTGAAGATAGTAAGGCATATAGATATTGGAAAAGAGGAACACGTATTATAGTTAAAAGCCGAGATGTAATGTTTATTGAAAACATAAACAAAGATGAAGATAAAAATAAAGAGACATTTTACGAATTTAATTTAAATGAACAGAGTGAAGAGGAGAAGCAAGATACAGTAGAAAAAGAGAATGAGTTAGTTGAGGAGAGCGTGCAGGAAAAACAGAAATGTACTGAGAAAGAGTGGGACAAACAATATGCCAATAACGAAGGTATTGTGAGAAGGCAGTTTCCTATCCGCAAAGCCAGACTTCGAAGCGAGAACGCGAATCTTGCGGAAGTGGGGGATATCCGAAAACTTTTAAAGACGTTGAAACATCCGAAAATGTATAAGCTCGGAAAGAAGCAATGCAAGCTGAATTTAAAATTTTAGTAGATCGACCCGAAAATAAGAATGTTATTGGATGTAAATGGGTGTTCAAAACAAAGAGAAATGCTGATGGGACAATCGAACGTAGAAAAGCAAGGTTAGTAGCAAAGGGTTATGCACAGATTTATGGCAAGGATTACTTAGAAACGTTAGCTCCAGTGGCAGAAATTAGCTCGATAAGAATATTATATGCTATAGCTGCTGGTTATGATCTTGAACTTCGCCACATTGATGTGTCCACAGCTTTCTTATATGGCGACCTGGATGAGGAAATATATATGGAACAGCCTGAAGGTTTCATAACAAATCCCAATAAAGTTTGCAAGCTTAAAAAATCTATTTATGGTTTAAAGCAATCGGGTCATCAATGGAACAAAAAATTGGATAACAAGTTAAAAGAAGCAGGTCTGACAAATTCGAAATATGATAATTGTATTTACTTTAAAAAGGACGGAAACGAAGTTACATATCTAGCCGTTTGACGATTTAATCATCGCGACAAATGACCTAGATTTTTACGAAAAATTGAAACTATTCCTTGAAAAATATCAATTTTTAGTCAACCGGACATATCATACAGTGTAAATCTGCTCTCACAGTTTAATCAAGATCCTCGCGTTCAACATTGGAATTATGCCTTATATGTTTTAAAATACTTAAAAGGAACACAACATTTAAAAATTACTTATTCCACAACACAAAAATTACTACATGCTTTTGCTGATGCGAGCTGGGCTGAGGACATCAATGATCGGAAATCTCAATCAGGGATGATTTTTATATTATCCGGAGGTCCTATAGACTGGGAATCCCGCAAGCAGGACTTAGTTACCTTGTCCAGTGCTGAGGCAGAGTATGTCTGCCTTACATCATGTGCCAGACGAGCGGCCTACTTCAAACTCCTGCTTTCAGAGTTAGAACTATTTCGTGAGGGTATTCCTATTAAAATATATACCGACAGCCAAAGTGCGCAATACATAGCTCACTATCAAGGAAAGCGTTCACGTTCGAAACACCTGCACATTCGGTACCACTACATCCGCGAAGCCATTACAAATGGGACAGTCTCACTGGAATATACGTCAACAAATGAAATGTTAGCCGATGCCTTAACAAAACCTACGTCTGTAACTAAACAAAATTTTTGTTTCAAAAATCTTTTAAATTATGAATTTTCGAATTGAGATCTTTAAATTTAACTTTATATATCTTTTAATTGTGAATTTTCAAGCTGCATATTGTAAATTTAATTTTTCATATGCCCTCCTGTAACTTAATTCCTAATTGAATATTACATGTTAATTTGACGACCTCTAAGCGTTGAGGGGGTGTGTTAAAATAAATATGTATAGTGAATTGTGAGTACAGCGGCAACACTTAAATTTCCTATAATTGTCACATTTATGCATTTGACTTTTTTTCCATTCTTTTCTCTTTTCAATTCATTCCACTCTATACTCTCAATAAATCAAGTTCTTTTCTGTACACGCGGTTTGTTTTTTAATAGTCAGTTTTACTAGAACCTCCAAACTAGAAACAAGTGTAAAAATAAAAATCCTAATAAAAATTAAGATGCATCTTAACTAAAATTGTTTGTTAAAAAAATGTTTAGCATTGCTGGCTGAATAACTCAGGTGTGCCTTCAGTGACCGCTGTAATGCGGCAAACTTAGTACTTGAAGCTGAAAGCCTTTATTTTAAAATAAAATAATAGTTGACATTGAATATTAAACCTCTGTTCCAGTATACGTAATAAATCTGAACATAAAACATAATAAACATAAACATAAGTACGTATAGTGAACAACTAAAATAAAGATATTAAGTTAACACCACGGCTCTTAATTTATACATGCAGGATCGGATATGGGTCTCTCTCTTATCATGTTAATAGCGCCGATATTTTTGCTAGTTCCATATCGGTGTAAGTATGCATGTAGGATCGGATTCTTTTTATTCGTAGTTCCATTCTAGGAGAGGAGGAACATCTCGTGCTCAGCTAAATTAAAAATGATTAATTTGTATCTTGACCGAGGAAATCACAGCTCCAGCCGCTGAAGTAGTCCTTCCACCCAGCATCGCAGAAGTCGGCACAGATATTTAGAAGCTGAAGAATAACAAGGCCGCAGGCTCAGTTGACTTGCCATCAGAGCTCTTCAAGGCTGGTGGCGATGTTCTGGTAGGGAGCATGCACCAGATCATCTGCAGAATTTGGAAAGATGAAAGTATGCCCGACGACTGGAATACCAGCTCTATTTGCCCCATCCACAAAAAAGGCGATCCTACCTCTTGCAAGAACTATAGAGGTATATCCCTGGTCAATGTCGCATACAAGATCCTGTCTAGCGTATTGTGTGTTTCATCTACCAGTGCGGTTTCCGGCCCGGCAATTCGACTATAGACCAAATTTTCCCACTTCGACAAATCCTGGAAAAGACCAACGAGTTTCGAATCGATACACCGGATCTTTCCATCGATTTCAAAGCCGCATACGACAGCATTCATCATAAAGGACTGTTTGGTGCGATGGCCGAATTCGGTATCCCGGGAAAACTGATCCAGTTGTGTCGCACCGCGCTAAAAAATACGCGATGCACCGTGCAACTCGGTTCTAGGACTTCGGAACCGTTTGAAACATGCACTGGATTTTAGCAAGGAGATGCGCTGTCATGTGACTTCTTCAACCTGGTGCTGGAGCAGATAGTGCGACGGGCAGGCGTCAACAGGGAAGGCACTATCTTCTACAAGTCCGTCCACCTACTAGGATACGCGGATGATATCGACATCATCGCGTGTTCTCGCCGTGGCATTGTGGAAGCATTCACGGCGATTGAAGAACAGGCGAAAAGAGTTGGTCTTAAGGTCAATGAGGAAAAATGATGTACATGCTGTCAAGCAAAAACCAATCCGTCGCTCACCACCTGGGACAAAATATAACAATTGACAGCTACAATTTCGAGGTAGTTAAGGAGTTTTTCTACCTCGGGGCAAACATAAATTCCACAAATGACACCACAGTGGAGATCCGGCATATAATCACCCTTGGCAACCACTGCTACTTCGGCTTGTCCAAACAACTGGGGTCAAAACGGTCATACTGCCAGTCTTGCTTTACGGAGCCGAAAGCTGGACGATAAGCAGGACGGCAGAGCTGATTTTGGGTTCTTTCGAAAAAAAAAAATTCTGCGCCGGATATTTGGTCCTGTCTGTGAGGAAGGTGAATGGAGAAGAAGACACAACCGCGAACTTTACGTGCTGTACAAAGATGTGGATGTAGTCCGGAAGGTAAAGATCCGACGACTACACTGGCTCGGCCACATCGAGCGCATGGACACCAACGCTCCAGCTAAGAGGGTCTTCGACTCCGAGCCTCCTGGTTCGAAAAGAAGAGGAAGACCGAACCTCCGGTATAAAGACCAAGTAATCGCGGATGTAAGACATCTTGGTCTTGATAACTGGCTCAGGCTCAGATCCTCCATTGATCGCTGGCCTGATAAGTAAGTAAGTAGTAAGTAAATATATTAATTGAATACATGGAAACAAGTCCCAATTTGGCGAGATCATTTTCGCCAACAGTGCAAGGGAAAGCCAGCCAAAAACTGCAATGGGAGCAGTTAAAATCGCGCTTAAATGCAAATGGACCGACAATGAAAAGTGTTTAAAACCGCTGGATGAAAATGACGAATCCATAGTCATGGCGTGTGGATTGGAGGCTACAGTGGGTGGCATAATCGGCGCGAAAACTTTTGACAGCTCGGACAATAGTAAGTGTTCCAGCGCAGTCAATTTAATTTTTTTATTTTTTCATATATGTACTTTTAACTAGATGAGATTGAAGATCTTTTCGAAGGATACACAACCTCTCCCCCCAGCTACGACCCGGCACCCATCATTTCGCATCCTATTCCAATCTCCTCTAATTCCACTCCCGCTCCCAGCAGTTGTATTCCCACATCATCGGAGTCACAAATAAGATCGTCAGCGAGAAGGGACAATATGCTGGAAGAACACCTCAAACAGCAACGGACTTTTAATGAGGCGATGCAAGGAGTAAAGGATGCAATTAAAGAATTGTGCGCTGAGAAGAAAAAGGAGCGGTAGACAATCAGGCGATCCCTGGCAGAGGTCCGGGATGTTTTAAAAGACCTGTGCGCGGAAAAGAAACGCGATCGAGAGGCTCAAGCCTATTCTAAGCGGCAGAAGCTCGAAATAAAAAAAATGGAGTTGGAGATTGCAAAAAAAAAAAAAAAAACAAACGAGCTGAAGACTCTTGAGCTGGAATACTTGAGGAAATAATAATAATTGACCACTTCATCCTCACTTAAAAATAGCACCAAGTACGGAAACATAGTGACAATCACAATGACTATCACCTTACACGATACCGAAACCGAGAATGTGACTGTCACTTGTCACAAATCACCTTAGCCGATTCAACCCCAGGTTCCATTAAGGAAGCCCCTAACGCGGGCGATAAGTTCGGTAAAGGCAAACCAGAAACCGTGCCAGCTCCCAAGAAAAGAGAGGATTTCAAGGCGAAGAGGGTAAGATCCCAGGAGAAAGCCGGCAATCCAGCAAAGAGAGTGAGGGTCAACACGACGGTGCAGTTCGGAGGGGCGCTCGGAATGCTTTACAGCTAGCTGTGATAGATTTTGGCAGGCCGAGTGGCCAGTACAGAGCGATCTTCGACCACGTTTGAGGGAGTACTGGAAAAACTGCGCCAACGTTTGGTATCACTAACTGGAGGCGAGGTGTGAGTAGGCTGGACTGCAAGGACCAGCTATCGCATGATTTTGCGAGGAAAGTCGTTCCCACCTTTAAGCTGTGGGAGGGAGCTGCACTAAAGGCAGTTCCCTTAGACGAGGTACCAGAGAGGCCTAAAGCCTAGATGAGCGTACCGGATATGGAATTGGAGAAAAGCGAGATCCTCCGCTTTCTAAAGGCACAAAACCCAGCGGTCGCTAGGGAGAACTGGGAAGTAGTAAACCTCCATCACAGTAAGGCTGCATCATCCAACCTTATGCTGCTTCTGAACAGGGAGCAGTTTGATGTGGCCCTGATCCAAGAACCATGGATCCTCCATAATCGGGTTAAGGGATTAGGGTCATCAAAATACAGCCTCTTCTATAACAGTAGCGAAGGCAAGGTTAGATCTTGAATCGTTGCTAGCAAAGATCTCGACGTACTAATGCTAACCAATTTCAGCTCGGGTGACCAGACGGTGATGGAGGTTACAGTAAAGGAGGGTGCACTAACGATGGCTTCGGTTTACCTACCGCACGACGAGAGCATGGACGTCCCCTCTAGGGAAACAAGGATACTGAGCGCAATGGCCGCACGAGATAAGAAGAACTTAGTCGTAGGGTGTGATGCTAACGCCCATCACACTACTTGGGGTAGCTCTAATACTAATAGTAGGGGTTAGGCTTTGTTCAGTTTCATCCTTAGTACTAACCTAGTTATATGTAATCGGGATAATTCACCAACGTCTATTACTAGTAACAGAAGGGAAGTCTTAGACATAACACTTATAAATCGTAACGGTACTACGGAAATCTCAAATTGGAGAGTATCTGACAAAGCATCACTTTCTGATCACTGTTGGATCCTCTTCGACTTCAATTTCCGCATGCCGGACAGGAAAGTCTTTCGAAATCCGCGGAAGGCGAATTGGCAGAGGTTTAACGCGGAGCTGGGTGGGACCCTTAATCGACCTCCGGAAGGGAACCCCGACTCCACGGAAGACATCAATGAGATGGTATTAAACCTTACCAGCAAGCTAAATCGGCCACCATGGTGGAATGCTAAAATATAAAATGGTCAACCTAGAGAGAAAGTGTTAAGCGACTCAAAAAAGAAATTAGATTCGCCAAGAAGGACTCTTGGAGAAGCTTCCGTGGCTCTATTGAATCTCGTACGGGTGCAGCTCGTCCTAGGAAGGTCCTTGCAAAAGCTCCCACACAGATGTCCTCTATAAAGAGATCTGATGGTAGCTGGACAGACTCAAACGAGAGCGTGCTTGATTCACTACTGAAATGTCATTTCCCTGGCTGCGAGGATGCAGGAATCTTCAACTCGGCAGACACGCTGCCAAGGGAGTGTATTGAACATGAGACAGTCGATAAGATTGTTACGGAAAATAAGATCCTGTGGGCAATCAAGTCTTTTGACCCCTACAAGGCACCGGGAATGGATGGGATCTTTCCGATCATGTTGCAGGAGCCATGTGAAGTCATTCTTCCATGGCTTAAGCGCATCTACTCCTGGTGCTTCAGGATGGGTTATGTTCCTCAAGCGTGGAGGGAAGTTAGGGTGGTTTTCATACCCAAGTCGGATAAAGTCAACCATGCTACCGCAAAGGACTTTAGGCCTATCGGTCTATCGTCCTTCCTGATGAAAACGCTGGAACGAATAATAGACTTGTACGTAAGGGAAGAGATTGGTGACGGTTATCTGTCACAATCGCAAAACGTGTACATAAGGGGAAAATCGGTGGTCTGCATAGGGTAGTCTATTCGATCGAAAAACCACTTAATATCAAGGAGTTCACCCTAGGTGCCTTCCTAGACATTGAGGGTGCTTTTAACAACGTTGGTACCGAGGCAGTAGTGTCCAGCCTTTATATGGCCCAAATAAACCCGGGTGTATGCAGTTCGATTGGGCAAATGCTGGGTACTCGTATAGTAAATTCGGCGATGGGGAGAGCAAACGGAAAGATGAGAGTAAATAAATGTACACCACAAGGTGGCATTCTGTCACCCCTCCTATGGCGCATTACCAAGAGCTGGGTCTTCGCTATCAAGCAGGCGGCGGACGTGATCAGCAGAGAAAATATCTCAGGAAAAAGGATCAGCATCTATGTTGGCAGCCAGGCAGCCATTAAGGCTTTACAGGCAGCATGGATAAGATCCAAACTCGTCAAACTCTGCAAAGAGAAGTTAGAAGAGATATCGAATGTAAATGAGGTTACCCTTTGCTGGGTACCTGGTCATATGAATATCTCTGGAAACGAGAGGGCGGACGAGCTGGCTAGGCTGAGATCAAGTGCAAACTTTGCGCAGATCTCAGCTGAAGCCAAAGCACCACTCAGTGCGCTCTACAGGGAGATAGAGACGGAGCTAATAGTGAAAGCAAATAAGCGATGGTGTCGCTTAGATACATGCGCAACGACGAGATCTACTTGACCCGTCTATGATAAGAAATATACAGAAAATCTGCTAAAGTCGAATCGTGGGAATATTCGAATGGCAGTCGGTGCCCGGCACCCCACAATGACTTCTGCAGAAGCTGCAGGGACAAAGAGTAATTGAATCCATTCGTCACCTGCTGTGCGAATGTCCGGCGCTAGCCCAAAACAGGAATATATTCTTAGGAAGATACTTCCTTTCGGGACTAGAAGAGGTAGGTAATATTGGACTGAACAGAATACTGGGATTCTTATGCTCGTCTGGGTGGTTCAGCACAACGGTAAATGTTTAGGTATCAACGGGTTCAATAAATCAATTGGGCACAATGGACTCTACGTAGTCTACGTGAGCCTTGACTCTTCGTCAATAGGGCACCCATGTACCTAACCTAACCTAAGAGAATTTCGCAATTACCAGACTCCCTAAACTAAGAAACCAAAACAAGAGATGTCTAAACCCGTCTTACATGCAATTCTCTAATAATAACAAATCATTACAGAAGTAGAGTCAATATCAAGCTAGATACTAAGTTAAAGTAAGATGTTTGGATTAGTTGAATACTAAGAATCGCCCTGGCATTGCAATACACAGCGATAATTTAAACATCTTATCGAACGCACGAGGCAATTCAATCACTTAGCAGATGTGTCGATTGAGGAGACGACCCACCACTTCTCCCAGCCATATACCAATGTAGTAGAATAGAATTAGACGCGGACCCATGTGGTTCATTTTTGGATAAGAAATAAAAATTCTTTTTTTACTCTCGAAAAATTAATTTACTATATCAAACGCTCACTCCAGAGCTTCTAACCATTCGCCTTCACTTCAAACTAAGGGGGCAGGGATCACGATCACACCATACAACTGCTCACCAGTGACGACAACAACACACGGGTCATCCGATCCTTAATCCCAAGACACCAAGAATCGCAATGTAAACAGAAACTCATTGCAATTGCACAGGTGACTTGATTAATTGAAGAGTAAGCCGTTGGTGTATCTCCGTCACTTCAATTTCTCAGTTATCCCCTCAGCAAGTATAGGTTTAGTCTTAAGCGAAGAGTTGTAAAAAGATCAGAATGCATTTAGTGTGTTAAATAAACAGACGTTTTATGGCAACAGCGAGTATTTAATCCGTAATTCACGCGTCAGGCGTAAGCTAACACGATTCTCGTTGGTTTTCTGAAATATGTTTGCTTTTGATTCTTTTTTTTACTGCATATTTCCTAAGTTTTTCAGCTGCTCCAAGGTATTATGGACAACGAAAAGCACTCAACAAGTAATCGTACAAGTTCACTTACCATACAGAAGGAAAATGATACAATTACGTGCAGTTGTCGTGTTAAATGTTTGTTGATTGGTGAATTGAAGAGCAGCCGGGGATGAGTAGATGAAGCAACAGCTTCGATATCTGGTATTTGTGTGTCGCAGTCGTGTATTTAGCGACATCTTGTCACATGGGCGCAAACTCGTCACGTTTGCAAGCGGAAACCTTTAAGGAAGAAATTGAAAAATTTGAATGAATTAAAAGTGTGTCTTTCATACCATGTTGTTGGAATTTTATCATCTCTGTTGGTTTGATCGTACATAGGTATGTACTTATGTGGATCGACGTTCGCGGTCTACGAGAACTATGTTTGTCCGGAAAAGTTCCAGAAGCAATAACTATCAGTCAAAACGAACGCAATCTCTCTGATGATGCAACATTTAGTCGGTTGTATTGTGCTAAAGGACATAATGCCAGGCCCAAAATGCATCGATAGTGCTCATTTCTCAAATAGCCAAGGGCGATAATACGCATGTGGAACCTCCTTACGTCGTTTCATAACGGATTGCGATTAAACTTCAATCTGCAAACACTTGTAGTATTAAAGAAAACAGTTAAAATGCAAAGGAAATCAAACTTACCTGAGCAGGACACCCAAATAAGCAAAAACAGGATTCTCACCCGTGGTACCTGTTACTAGTGTAACATCAGATGCACGTGGGTATACATATGTATATGTAAACCCGCACCGCCGACTGCTTCGAGGCACTCACTTCGTCCGCATAAGCGCAAAGCCCGTTAATAAATATTATCAACTAAACCTGTGTTTTGCTTTCATTATCTTTCTCCTGACATTACACTAGAATATCTGGGGGCACGGCAGTACACCTGCCAAGTCGAGCAATACAGTATACAGGTATACAGTTTAATATCAAATCACGCGGACTGTCGACGCGGCAACGACACATTACATTAAAACTCCTTCCTATTGTCTTCCAATTACGAGAACAATTGAAAATCAGGAATTTTAAGTTTGGAAACCACACAATCAAAAATAAATAATTATATTTCTCAGGACCACTCTCCGAACCTGCTCCGAACAAGAAACATCGCCGTTGACAGCCGGTTTGACCGGCACCAAGCAGCCGGCTGTCATAAAGAATTGCCAGGAAAGAGTTTGAGACGGTAAATTTACATTTGACATTTGTTCATCAAGTGCGTTCACAAGGTAAATTATTATTGAAGGTTATATAAATTGTAGAATAACTGGAGTGATACCAGTCGAAGTAGTAACATTTGAATTTGAACTGCGCGTGCAAAAGTCTTTTATTTTGATTTTGGTAGGACTGTCTATTTCCATTAAGAAGTATTTGAGGCACAATTCGTTTTGTGATGGGCAGGGATAAAGAATGAGATACCAATCTATTGGCTTTGACAGGCACTTTGACAGATAGCCCCTACAAACGCGTTGCGGTTTGACGGCGTCTTGACTATATCATTCTGCCTTGTTGCGATCATTTTGCCACGTCTTGACTCTACACATCGACGTCTTGAGACTATCATTGTGTTAGTCAAAAGCGTTGTTTTTAAACGGAGAATCAACGGGTAGACGTACGAAAGATTGGTATCTCACTGTTTATCCCTAGTGATGGGCAATGAGTAAAGAATTTGCATTACATTTTGTTTGCGGAATTTATATTCTGCTGCCAATACGTTGGTGATAGTGTTGAAGGCCGTAGGTGATGATGATGAAGATTTGCAAAAAGAAAAAAATTACAAATGGTCTAAAGAGTTCTAAAAATGTCGAGGACGTGTCGGAAACGAAGAGCGTTCCGGACGACCATTACCATCAGACGGTGAAGCTGACCTCCTAAAACTTAAAGATTTGGTGCTTGGTTAACTGGGGGAGAGTAAGGCATATTTAGGCATTAGTTCGAGTAGCACACGCTCAATATTGCGTAGACAATATGCGGTCAAATAGACTATTCCATGTTGGATACTGCGTGAACTAATAGCCGCTTAAAAAAAAACCTTCATGTGGGCTAGTGCAAAAGACTAATCAAACAAAAAAAAAAAAAAATCGATTGTGATACTTAAAAAAAACCTCTATAAAGGCTACACACCCCGACAAATCTTGGATTTATACATGTGCATACAACAATAACAATCTACTGTCTGGGTCGCTTCTTCTTTGAATAAAAACGTTGAGAAAACATGACCACGTTTGTAAAGAGTATAATCAGTATGGCGTGAGCGAACGCCGAACCCAAGAATGACCTCTGCTTTTTTCCTTCCCGCACTGTGTCGCCGACATTATAAGGTTTTATACTTTAAGTGCGCGCTTAGTATAAAAGAAAAAAGATAGGAAAAGTCGGTAAAAATTTTGCAGCTAGTGGATTAGTAGCGGCATGGAATCTAGTGTGGCTGTTAATGAGTTAACGCAAAAAAATTTGATTAAAACGCTGCAGAAACACAAAATGAAAAATGGATTGATTACGATTCAACGAAGTACGGGTAATCAAAAAGGAACAACTAGAATTGGCCAATGGAAAAAGAACTGGTTTCGACTATAACAATGCCAGGCAATGCCAGACATGTGTGCTTTGATATCTTTGAAAGAATTGGTGGAACTTGGTTGAGAAGATTTAGTGCATCCACTGTATATCCCAGACTTTGCAGCGTCTGACTGTCATTTGTTTCAGTCTCCGTTGTATAAGTTTCACGCCGATAAACCGCAGAAGTTCTACACCGATGTTCCCAGTTCATAGATAATAGTGGCGAATATGTATTTGATTCAACTAATTCTTATTACATTTATAGGAAAAACCGCGATAACATTTGGAGCAGTCCATCACCATTGATCCACCATGCTTCACCGTTTGCTTTGTATATTTTGGATCGAAGTCATTCAATCTTGGACGCTTAACGTATGGTCTTTTATCGACTCCAGACACATTATACATATATAGTTCTTTGAACAGATATTTTTTGGCGAATTGTATCCTTTGAGCTTTGGCCTTGCAATTCTTTCATTCAAATCATTTTCTGTCAGCCATCTTAGGGCAGTCTGGGAAAACATTTCGACTCTTAACTGCGACGAACTTAAGAAAGGGCGCTGTGGCGCAGTAATTAGTCCATTGGACTCTGATGCACGATGAGCAAGTTTCGGATCCCGATAACAACAACGCCATCGAATATTAATTTCGCGGCGTCCGCGTCCCTCCTCGGCGGGGTACTGGCAAAATCCGGAGTAGTATAACTTGCTTTGAAAAAGCTTCTCGACTCACGCCGTTTGGAATCGCCATTAAACTATGTATATGTCCCTTACACCTGTGTGAAAAACAAATCACACACAACATGGACGATGGGAGAGGAGCTTGGTTCTGGTCCTTCATGGGCTGTAACGCAACAAAACAGAAAAAAAAGCGTCTATGTTCAGTGTGATCTATTACACTGAAAGCCATTGGAAGTCTTATTTTTTGGATAGTACTGAAACCCCTTCTTTACGGTACCGCTTTAACTTAGAAATTTTGATGTATGTTTATAGAAGTTTTTCAAAATATATGGGTTGGCGAGCGAGATGTCAATGAGGCGTTTGGGAGTATTGAGATGGAGGCGGCGGAAATTGGTTTGGCAGTAAACGAGGGCAAAACTAAATATATGCTGTCATCAAAACAGGACGCGCACCACCGACGTCTTGGCCAGAACGTTTGTAGATATAAGTTCGAGGTAGTTAAGGACTTCGTCTACCTTGGCTCCGCAGTGACCTGGAACAACAACATCAGTTCCAAAATCAAACGCAGAATCACTATTGCCAATCGCTGTTTCTTTGGGCTCAGGAGGCAATTGAGTAAAAGAGCAAAGTTGACTCTCTCTAAGACTCTTACCATCCCGGTCCTGCTGTATGGCGCACAAGCATGGACACTATCAAAGGCGAATGAGGAGGCCCTTGGTCGGTTCGAGAGAAAAATTTTGCGCGTGATTTTCGGGCCTATAAGCGCAGACGGGGGATGGAGGAAAATATCCAACCACGAACTTTACGAGCTGTACAGCGACATGAGTCTAGTCAGGCGTCTACGGATTCAACGCCTAAGAAGCAGAGGACGGCCGCACTTAAGATGGCGCACATAGGTGGAAGGGGACTTCAGGTAACTGGGTGTGCGGCAATGGAAAAGGCTAGCAAAAGATCATGCTAGTTGGAGGGGCATGTTGATTGAAGCCCAGGTTCACCCCGAACTGTAGCGCCCGTTAAGAAGAAGAAGTTATTCTTTCCCATTTTTGTTAGCTTTCGCTTTATTGTAATCAAAATGGCACATATTTAAAAAAAAATTGGTAAGATTCATATTGGAAAATTAATCGACTTACCCTTATTTCATTACTTAGTTATATAAGCACTTACCTAATTCAGATTTTACAAACATGTACTCACTATTTATTCAACAAAAGCTGTCTCGCTACCACCATGGCCAAGGTACTTTAGAGTCACATAATAAGAGAGAGTCAGTCAGAGCTTTTCAGTTTCTGAGATGCAAGCACAATTCTTTGATGATGGTTACGGCAATGGTAATAGTAATGCCATCAGCAATGGAGTAGATTGAATTAGAAGTGGGAGACAAGAGGTCATAGATAAAAATAAAAGAAAACAAACCGCAGCCCTGGGGAACACCAGTATTTAAAAGGTGCATTTCGAAATTGAATCCGTTCGAAACGCCTTGAATGAACATTTCAAAAGGTAGTGTCCAATCCATTGAAGAAAGAACTAATCGATCGCGAAAGCATGCATGTTCGATAAAAGGGCTTCGTGGCAGACTCTGTCGAATGCCGTCAAAGTATCCAGTGCAATTTTGCTTTCATCTGTTTGGTGAAGCTGACGATTCAATTTTTCAGTAAAATGTCTCTGAGTTACCAGTCGATGCGAGGAGCCTAACTTTATGGCAGTATACATATTTTGGAAGCTTGTCTTGCTGAAAGGCTTAAATGGATTCTAGTCTCTTCTTTCTTTTGATGGCGTTACAGCCCATGAATGACCAGAGCCAAGCTTCTCTCAATCACCCATGTTGTGTGTGATTTATAGGTGAAAGGGACATACAGTTTAATGCCGATTCCGAACGGCGTGAGTCGAGAAGCTTTTTCAAGGCAAGTATACTACGGGGGGTTTTGCCAGTACCCCGCCGAGGAGGGACGCCGCGAAATAAACATTCTATGGCGTTGGTGATATCGGGATCCAAACTCGCTCATCGTGCGCCAGAGTCCAACACGCTAACCACGGCGCCACGGCGTCCTCGATAAACGTTCACGAACATTTATTTTTGCCCGAATTGCACGAGCTGTTGCCACCGCACGCGAATCGACTAATTGATAAATAAGTTCGATGGACAAGTTATCTCTTGAATTGGACCAGTGAATTGGCCAGCTAGATGTTGCGATTTGCGTTCAGTTGAGTCGAAACATCGCGATTGAACACGAAAACGAACAATATTTTTAACGCTCAAGATCCATGCTCAAGATCGCGACGTTCCTGCTCGGCGGGGTACTGGCAAAATCCCCCATAGTATACTTGCCGTGAAAAAGTTTATCGACTCACGCCGTTCAAAATCGATATTAAACTGTAGGTCCCTTTCACCTATGTGAAAAACTAATCCCACACAACATGGGTGATTGAGAGAAGCTTGGCTCTGGTCCTTCATGGGCTGTAACGCCATCAGGAAGAAGAATCGTTTATCGTAGGTACCATTGACGGTGACGTTGTTCTTGTGGTCATCTTTGAAAAAAATGTGGGCCATTGATTGCGCCCGCCTATAAAGCAGACCTTACAATACGACCATAAAATGGTTGGAGTGCGTGCAAAATCATTTCCACTGAGCACGGCTTTTGATAACAAAGTTCAATAAAGTATAAGATCTTGGGAAGTCAAAAAAGTAATTTTTGTGGAACTTTTTTTTTCAGATAAAGAGAACAATTGTCATAGACAATACTTACTTACTTAAGTTGTCTTGCATCCGCGAATACTTGGTCTTTATACCTAAGGTTCGGTCTTCCTCTTCTTCTCGAACCCGGAGACTCGGAGTCGTAGACCCTCTTAGCTGGAGCGTTGGTGCTCATGCGCTCGATGTGGCCGAGCCAATGTAGTCCACGGATCTTTGTCTTCCGGACTATATCCACATATTTGTACAGCTCGTAGAGTTCGCGGTTCTATATTTTCCTCCATTCAGCTTCCTCACAGACAGGACCAAATATCCGGCGCAGAACTTTTCTTTCGAAAGAACCCAAAATCAGCTCCGCCGTCCTGCTTATCGTCCAGCTTTTGGCTCCGTATAGCAAGACTGGCAGTATAAGCGTTTTGTAAAGCATGGCCTTGGAAGCAGCAGCGGTTGCCAAGGGCGATTTTATGCCGGATCTCCGCTATGGTGTCGTTTGTGGAGTTTATGTTTGCCTCGAGCTAGACAAATTCCATAACCACCTCGAAATTATTGCTGTCAATCGTTATATTTTGTCCAAATTGGTGAGCGACGAATCGGTTTTTGCTTGACAGCATGTACTTTGTCTTATCCTCGTTGATTTTAAGACCAACTCATTTTGCCTATTCCTCAATCGCCGTGAAAGCTTCTACAATGTCACGCCGAGACCGCGGGATCATGTCAATATCATCCGCGTATCCTAGCAACTGGAGAGACTTGTAGAAGATAGTGCCTTCCCTGTTTACGCCTGCCCGTCGCACTATCTGCTCCAGCACTAAATTAAAGAAGTCGCATGACAGCGCATCTCCTTGCCGATGCATGGTGCATCGTGTATTTTGTAGCGTGGCGCGACACAGCCGAATCAGTTTTCCTGGGACCCCGAATTCGGCCATCGCATCAAACAATTCTTTGCGTTGAATGCTGTCGTATACGGCTTTAAAATCGATAAAGAGATAGTATGTATCGATTTGAAACGCGTTGTTCTTTTCCAGGATTTGTCGAAGTGTGAATATTTGGTCTATGGTCGATTTGCCGGGCCAGAAGCTGCACTGGTAACTAACGATTAGTGCGGTGCAAATTTTCACACAGTACTACCAACCTAAAAATAAAAACAATTCCTGTTGTCACCAGATTCACATCACCGTGCAAGAACTTCATTGTTGGTAGACATAATTTTAAGGTCAAAGATTTCCCCTAATGTGAATCACTACCATTATCATTGACTACCTAAACTCAGTTTCGACGCGGATACTTGAAATTTGATGAAAAGAAAACTCGCGAATTCTGAAGGCTGTACAGCGATATGAAGTTTCACCCTGCAACTTCTGCGAGCCCTCAGTTGGGAAGTGCTTTCAACACCAACTGAACGGGGGCAGTCTCGGATCACTAAAGATCGTGTTAGCTGGAGAGACTTGTTTGATAAGGCGTATACTTCCCCTGCCATATGCCATTTAACTAACTTGGACAACAACGTCAAAATTAAAGATACTCACCGATGAAATGTAATGTCTCCAACTTCTCTTCTTATTTGCAAAATTAAAACTTAAGTGCATGTAATTGGATAGAAACAGTATTTTATTTACTGCTTATTTTTATATTATTTTGGATATTTAGAGCACAGAAAAGGAATAGTTTGCTGGTAACAAAACTTAAAAAAAAAAAAAAAATAAGAAAATTAGATTTATAGTGAGGTACATATAGAAAATATTAAAATTAAAAATTTGAGCATTTCATGTTTCTTGTTCAATTTTTTTTATAACATCGTTTTGTGTGTGGTTTTTATCATTTTATAATTGTAACATTAACAATAAGCAAAAGGATGACGGAAATTTGAAAATTAAATTGATATACATATATACAATATAGTAATAAAAAGAAAATATTTAAAATGAAAAGGTGAACTTATTTACATCAATACTTGTGGAATGTAATATTTAAGCAAATGTATATAGAGTCAAAAATGGATAAATAACTTTGGAGCAGTGGTAAAAAAAAGAAAACCAAAGAATTTCGTTCATTCTTGTTGTTTTATTTTAACATTTTCATAGTAGACATGAAATGTTTTTAAGTTAAGTTTTCTATTGTTAATTCGAGTTGCCTGTGAATTTTGCTAAACATATCGTTAATTTATTACGACGCGTCCGACAAAAATACTGTAGCTTACTATAGAGACTGGAGACATAGCGCACACGATGTGTTTTGATTTTTAATTCGCATGAGTAAATTTAAAGAGGCAAACATATTGCATATTTTAATCGAACTCTACAGAAGTAAACTTTTTGAACTTCTGAACTTTACTCTCTATTGATTGAATGCATTCAGGCATACAAGTCCTAACCGACCGATATGATATTAGAGATCGGGCTATTAATCTAAATAAGTATTTCCAAAATGTATGCTTCAGAACTACAAACAGGAAGATAGAACTTGTTGCGTGGCAACAATCAATAAAAGAAAAAAAGGGGATCGCAGTAGTTTACGTATTTATCTTTTGATCAATAATATAATTCACAGTCACTTTGATCAGATTGAAATATAAGTATAACCTGGCAATTAATACCTCAATAGTACCAACTTGCCATCTAAAGAATGTAAAGAATAATAAAGAGGAATATCAAAAGTAAAATTGATTTCCCATTCGTTCCCAATTCATCTCAGTGCGGAACATCATATCTACTTCCCATTCATCTCAGTGCGGAACCATCATATCTACTTCCCATTCATCTCAGTGCGGAACAGAACTTATTGTAAAAATTGTGGAGGTATGAATATAAAAGCAGAAGCGCCTTCAAATATACATCAAAAAGATTAAGAAAAAGCAGTTCAGATACAATAACTTAAAATCACCCAAAATATTACAATAAATACCGTGGCCATCCGTTCGGTATAATTGTGAACAGTTCTGTATTTGAAGACGATGTTCATTATGAACTATTTTTTATACAAGAACATATAAATGCAGGATTAAAAAAAAAAGAAAAGAAAAAAAGACGAACGACGAACGACGACGACAACGCTGAACATAGAAACGAATAAACAATGACGATACCACTGGACGAAATATACACGACACAAAAGCAACGAGCGAGAATAAGTCGTTTTGATAGTTCAGTTGTAGTTTTGTCATCGACTGTTTAAGATAGTTCCTTTTCTCCATTTCCATCATTAGGATTATGTCAGAACGTTGAACCGGGACTGATGGTTATTACCAAGGAAGACAATCGACCGACCCTTAAATGGCCGCTGGGTCGCATAATTGGTACCATTAAAGGATCTGACGGCTTAGTCAGAGTAGCCGATATACCGACCGCTTCTGGTGTCGTTCGTCGTGCTACAACTGTTCAAACGTATGATGTTATCTGATGCTATGAATGAAGTACCAGTGTGGGCCCTGGTATACGCCTTAACCAACGATATTTAACCGCAAGTGCCTTTAGATGTACCAGTATTAAAGCTCTGATAACGCTTGCTAATCACGTCGGGATCACCAAAAATGATTACAATGCCTTTACTGCATTTTTTTTATGATAGACAACCATTATTATCAGTGGTATTTCCAGTTAAAAACTAGAATCCCCCAGTGATTCAAGTCAAGTTTAGTTCAACCCGTCATTACCCATTGTTAGTATATAAGTGCACTTTATTTTATTTTCATTTTGATGGGCCACCAAAACGTGAATTCTATGTAATTGGCATCACTGGGGATTTTGTTTAATCGTGGCACTGGCAGCTCGATTCATCTGTCAAATTGGAAGGGTCATTCTTTTTTGGGATGAAAACAAAAAGACGGGCAATCAACACAATAATTTAACGTCGTAACATTTTTTGATAATACAATTTCATAAAATTCAAACAAAGTGTTTACATTTAACAATACATTAATACCCATAGTTGCGTTAACACAACATTTTCATTTTGATTTTTCTTAGTATTGAAAATAAGAAAATAATCTATGACATATAAGCCAGTCTCCAAAAGAAGGTCTCATGTATGGACTTAATTTTTTCATAAAAAAAAAAAGACATGTTATTCTTATTTTTTCAAAATTTGCAAATAATCAACGCGAAACAACTCGTCACAGCAACGCTTTTATCAACACATCACATTTCACCTGTTCGTGTTTCCAGCATCTATCAATACGCTTCCCGTAACTCAAATCCAAGGCGATATCAAGTGGCACAGGCAAAAGAAGTGCCTCTAGATAATAAGAACTTAATGTTAAGTAGCACAGATTAGATGTAAGCTGAAGGGGAATAATAAAATCAATTCGTAGTAAACTCCCGACAGAAATAGTCGTTTAACTTACTCAATTTCTTTTATCACTCGGTCAATTTTGCAATTAAACTATTTGCCTGTGCGCAAAGCGCCCGCACATATTGGTCCTTCGAGCCTTCGAACCAGAGACCTGGTTAATACAAAGGGACAAAGGAAAACTGTTGAAACGGTCATCAGGACAGTTATACAACAAACAAAGCACGACAAAGAACAAAGAACAAACAACTAAGGACAAAGCAACAAAGAACCCCCCCTAACATCTTTACTGGTGAGTGTGAGTGTGAGACCATATTCGTTTACCTTTTAATTCGGGTCGGGGATATCAGGTCCGAATAAGTTAAGAAACAAAGCCAACTGCGACAGTTGCACACAAGCGGTACGTGTTCCGCATACCCGTTCCAAACAAACGGCCACGATCACAAGATAGGGCACACTTATACATAACGACAGAACAAAGGGCGGGAAGCCCGTTAAACAACAAGCGGCACGTGTTCCGGATACCCGCTCCAAACAAACGGTGACGGTTACAACAAAGGGCACTAAATACATACAGTCGACTCTCGATAATTTGACACTCGGTAAATTGAATCTCTCGTTAATTTTGAATTTTTTCCCGGACCCTTGAAAAATTCTCTATAATTTGAATAAAATCAAAAGAAATAGGTCCCCTCGGTAATTTGAAGTTGAAGAAATACACACTGAAGGAATACAATTTAGTATCTTACCCGCTGACATTCAACAATTTTAAGTCAGGATTTCCTACTCTCTATAATTTGAAGCGTTTTTCACGAATCGATCTGTCACTGTCATATGTTTACATATATGTTCAGAGATTCGTAGATGCGTAGACTCGCAGTCTAGTTCTCTTTCAAACGTTGAAGTAGGTTGCGTTAAAGTTTTAAATTTGTATATTTTAAAGTAAAATGACTTCCCATAAATGAAAAAAAGCGTGTGATTCAAGCTGGGAGGATGGACAATTAAAAAAAGATGTTGCCAAACAGTTTGAAAATTTACCATCGACATTGTCCATGATTCAAAAAAATAAAGATTCCGTCACCAGAAGTACAAAACTTAGCTGCGAGTAGAAAAAGATCACGGCAGGGTGAATTTCCCCGTCTTGAGGAATGCTTCCTGGAATGGATTCGTCAGTGTGGAGGAAAAAACGTTCCCATTGGCGGTTTCATGTTGAAGGCAAAAGCCAAGTCTTTTGCGCAGTCTCTTGGTGTTTATTGTATATATTAATAAATGCCATAAAAAAAAAAAAATTAGTTACTATTACGCCAATGTAAATGTACCCTTAAAAATAATTACTTTGACACTTAGTTTTTTATGCATGCGTACGTCATGTCAAGCTTGTTAGAAGAACAATAAAGGAGTCTTAACGCAACCGCAGATTAAGCAACACGTCTTTACATTCTTCTCCTTTTTTGTCTTTGGCTTTCGGTACAGTTGCCTTTGAGTTCGGTTAGACGGGGTTCTTTTCAGCACTTTACGCGATAAACACTTGGAGTTAAAGGATTAGCAGCAAGTGAGGGGTGGCTCTCAAATTTCAAGAACCGACACGCCATTACGTTTAAAAAAAACTGCAGAGCACCAGCGTGGTTATTTTCGTTTGTGCCAAATGGATTAACGATTTAACCCAACTGTTGAATGAATATGAACCAAGAAACATTCTCAACACAGACGAAACAGGTTTTTTTTTTTATAAATGTCTTCCTGACCGCACTCTGACGTTCAAAGACGAAAAATGTCATGGGGGGAAACTCAGCAAGGATAGAATAACTGTCCTTTTAGCTTGCAACATGGATGGCCCTTTAAAATTGAAACCACTCATTATAGGGAAATTCGCAAAACCCCGCTGTTTTAAAGGAGTAAAACCGCTGCCTACAACTTACAGGTCAAACAAAAAATCGTGGATGACGACAGAGTTATTTAATGAATGGTTGACCTCAGTTAACAGTGACATGAAAAAGGAAAAACGGAAAATCTTACTGTTTTTGGACAACTGCACCGTGCATAATAATTCACCACCATTAGACCACGTAAAATTATTTTTTTTTCCAGCTAACACGACATCAAGATTATAACCATTAGACCAAGGCATAATACAAAATGTTAAAACCCTCAACCGCAAATAATTACAAATTCTGACTCAGGATGGGGACTTTTACCTAACTATGGAGATTTTACATTTGAGGATTATACTCAAGTTGACGATGACATCGGTGTCCACGGTGCGCTAACTGATGCTGAATTGTTGGATATGACCTCTTTGGATGAAGACGAGGTAGACAACGAAGAAGAACAACCACCAATTTCGGCCACATTGAGCGAGGCAAGGAGCTCTCTTACTACCCTACGCTTCTACGCCCTTAGAAATGACACAAGTGACGATTTCTTCCCAGCTCTCACCACAATCGAAAATTCACTGGACAAAGATAGACAGAAGTCGCTCAGTCAGCAGAAAATGACTGACTTCTTTTCAAAATGAACACGTTTGAAGTAATAAATCACGAACTTTAAACAAACTCTCGTTTACTTGAATTGTTCCTTCCTTCCTCTTGTTTATTTGAACTTTTGCTATTTTGATACCTTAGTAATTTGAAATTTTTCTTTGGTCCCTTGGGTTTCAAAATATCGAGAGTCGACTGTACATACAGTTAAGTATAAACGCACAAAGGAAGTGCTGCACCAACAAAAATCGTATTTAATATAAAATATATAAACACATGCAGGGGAATGCCTCAAAAGGCAATTCACTTGCAAACAATAATATTTCATCCCAACATTGTATTTAAAACCGATTCCACACAATAAGCATAAATCCCATATTTCATCCCCAATAACTAGTGAACATAAACACAACCCACTTATAGTTAGCGTGATCAATCCCTATCCCATTGTAAACCACTTAACGCAGATTAAACAATCCCAATCTTAATTTGAACCTTCAATCTATAACTTACATTGTATCATACCGCTTAGCTAAGCATAATGAATGAAATAAACTCAGGGCAATCCACGCCACTCATATTGTAAAATCACTATGTATATATGTAAGTTAAGACACCATAATCTACCCTGCATTACAAACAGGAGATAACGACGTACACATCTATGAACATATCAAACAATAACCATTTCTTCGCGGTGGTCGACTAAAATAAACAGACATTTTTCTAGATAAGTGTTTCTACGAATTCTGTTTACGGAATGGTAAACAAAAATCGAGAATCACTTCGATCTTCATCCCCGCATGACTCCAGTGCAACAGAACACCAACCAACCCTTATTTACAACGCAGCAATTCAATATAAAAACCCTCGTGCAAAAGGAGCAGCAGGTCATTCGTCATTCTTCATTCTTTCTTTCGTCAGTCCGTTAGCGCTCAATATCTTTAAGTTAGTTTTAAGTAATAAAGTAATAAAATAAAGTTGTAAAAAAAGAAACGATTTTATTAATTTATATAGGAAAACCCAATGCGGAATCATTGAGTCATTTCTGGCGCGAGTTACGTACTTGCATGGCTGTACTCATATATTATGACATTGCTGGCATTGGTGTACCTGCGTGGCTTGTTTACAAGTTAAGCAAGAACCAAGCCAAGCCATGCCAAGCCAGGTACAAGAGAGTACGGTTCTTGTGTACCGTAACTCCACTGCTTAGACTAAAACCCAATCCAAGCCATTGTTACTAGCCGTGGTGAGTTTATGTTTACACCAAAGTGAAGCGTTAACTTTATATTTAAGTATAAGCTAAGACAATGATCGGTTATTCTGTGTCGGACAGTCAACGAGTTACCGTCGATTAAAATAAAATATAGTTTGACGGATTTATATGTGTTTTAATTATAAACTTTTATAACTAGCGCACCCCAGCTGTTGTGTCAATTTGACACAACAAAATTTGGCACACAACGGTGGGCTCTACACAGCCGGTGGTGGGATTTGTTGTTCTCAAGCTGATTGTGTTATTTTCATTCGTTTTGGTGGGTTTTTTTTTTGTACGAGAGCAGTGCGGTATTTCGTTTTTTCTAATTTGTGAAAGAGTAACTGTGTTGTATTTCTTTTTCTTAAGGAACAACGGACACTGGTCAACGGTCAACGGACATCGAGGGATTGGTGCGCAAAACAACTCCAATCAACATACAACAAAGAAAAAAGACAAAAGAAATCAAGAATCAGCCCAACAAAACAAAAGTCAAGCGGCAAACAAACAAGCTACCTACATACATACATACAAGAGTTCACAAAGTATTTCAGTGTTTTAGATGCAAACTCTGGCTTCTGTGTAATACAGTTGGACGAAGAATGGTCAAAGCTATGCAATTTTAACACCCCGTGTGGTAGGTTTTGCTTTCTTCGATTACCTTTCGGTATTAATGATGCGCATGAAATTGTTCATTAGATACACCTAACGTAATGATCAATAATTGATGATTAAAAAAACAAAAAAAAAAAAAACCTTTCGTAGTAAGGTTTGCTTTGAAAAAAGATTCTCGTCTCTCGCTGTTTGGAAATTAATGTTTTGCCGACTGTGTTCTAGAGCCTAACCCACATTAAATTAGCAGCAATACTAACAATCTAGGTCGACAACTAGACCGCATGTTTCCATCTGATGCCTAAAACTCCATGCTTACTACGTGCAACCATTTGGTATTATTGAGAGTTACATGCCGTAATGCCTCTACTTTTTCAAGCTTATTGTTTTGCCCAGCAAATAATTTCTTCTTTGCTACAACAACATTTCCACCTTCTCGATAGTAAAAAAGTAAAATATGTCGTAAATGCTACTTTTCAATTTTCAATCGGTACCAACCGAAATGCAAGCCTTACTACTTATATTAGCAGTTAAAATGTATTGTTCTTTAATGGCACTTGCCAAATGGGGTAGAAAGTTACGATTCCCACACTTGGTGTTTGCACCCAAAAGCTGGGTGGGATATGCTTTGACGAACTTAAGAAGATATAGATGGAGAGTTCACTCGCTCTAAGTTCGGCAGTTGTTATGGTAGGTCAAGCCATTGGCACATAGAAATATTATAATAATAAAAGAAAAGTAAGAGTCAACATCATCGGTCGTCCACCTGTCGATGAAATTGGATCGCACGTCGTCGTGCGCATAGGAAGACACAGAATGCACGCTTGCAGTTCGCACACGCGTATCCGGTGGACTTTGTGATTGCGATGGGTCTGCGTGGGAACTGCAATTCGGCAGTTTAAGAATAAGATATATATATACGTAGACATACATACATATGTATACATAGAACTGATAGTTTGTGGCGTGTTTCAATCCAGGGAAAGGAAAGAATATATAAAAAAAAAAAAAAAAAAAAAAAAAACCACAGACTGTAGTAGCCAGCCAAGGCTCCCCTTTCGACAGCTTCTCTTAGCAGAAGTAAACTTGGCGAACGGGGACACTAGGTATATATATTCCCACGGAGAGTGATGAAAGTTCTTTCGTCAATCGGACACCATTCGTCATTCCACCTTGGGGAGGACCGGTAGACCTGAGTGCAAGAAACAAACAAAAAAAAAAAATGCAGGTAATGGAATTTTTTTTTTTTGTGAAGTGTGAAGCTAAAACCGCAGTCCTTGTGCGTGCTGGCGTGCTGAAAGTCGCCCCCTCTATATTCAGTTTTGATTTTGATTCATCGCTCCATAAGATGTTACGCTACTTTTTGCTTCCCTCTCCTCCTGACAAACTTTGGAACTTTCAATGCAGATCTTCCAAAAAGATTCGATTGACAAATATGAACATTTTAATACGTTTAAAAACATTGACCACAAAAGGCGACCGAAAAAAATAAATGAAGTGGATATCAGAGCTCTAGTTAAAGAAATAAGGAAAGGCCCATGTACCAGTGCCGTAAAAGTGGTGAGCATTCCTAGAGAGACGTGTGTTGTGGGAGAAATTGTGAAGGGGCAGAATGCAACCGGCAATTTCATCAGAGCATTTTTGGTGGAAGTAAAGATAAAACAGGCAGGAAACTTACCTGCGATATTCCAGCGAGTTATCGGGGTTGGATAGTTAATATTACTATGTCCTTCTCTGAGGTCTAAGCTTACTCTATACTAAATTTCGTCAAAATCGATTCAGTAGTTTAGCTGTGAAAGTGATACAGATAGACAGGCAGGCAGAGTTACTTCAAAAACTGTTATAACACAACTGTGCATCGCGGTTTCACCCGCTTTTTGTGGAAAAAAAAACCTAAAAAATGGAACTATAGTAAAAAAAATGTCACGGCAACAGGAACAATAAAAGAACGCTGGACAATAGTACTGGGGGTCTTATAAAATGTGGGTATGTAATAATTAATTATGGAGGTATTTATATAGAATCGCCCTTAAGGTCCCATGTACATCTCCCTTTAAGGGCAGAGTTGCCAACCGACAAAAGGAAGAGATGGCGGAGAGAGCTCTTTCCGGGGACGAAGGTCGGGGGAATTCATTCTCTTTTTGACTGGGTAACCAGACCCATGTACATTTATATTTTTCCCTGGTTTTGTGAATTGAGCAGACAATTAAAATGTTGTAAACTAATTCGAACAATTAAAGTGAATTTAATTAAATTGTTGAGAGCGATCCTTTAAAATCTTGGGGGATCGTTCGGGATTTCGCCGGCCGCACGTGCAATTCCCATCGTCGAAAGGACGAAAGGCACATTGTCTGGTGCCTTGAAATCCAAGTTAAGAAGCTGGTGAATTGGGAGGTCGTCTTGTGCTATAGGATCCACAGAAACCTTTTCCGAATCGAAATAAAGAAAAAGGTTATTGGGAGGTCATCTTGTGTGCTGGAGTCCGAGGTAAATTTCTTTCTATTTTTTTTTTTTCTGTTGCGCCGATTGCGCCATCTCTTTCTCCAAGGAACTGTCATCACAATGCACAAAAATAAGAACAAAAACAGAACTGGCGTTGGTCATACATCGATCGAGATTTCTGATGTTATGTGTGATCTCGAGCGTAAAGAAAAGAAAGATTTAGAAAGGGAAACGCAAAAAGAAATCGATCTCATTCGACTAGAAAATGTTATAAGGGAAAAAGAAAGGGATATTCAGATAAGGGAGGAAATGTCTCGAAATGAATTCGAAGAGGAATTAGGGAAACTTAGGAAAGGTCTGGGTTCGAGTATGACATTTGAATATGTTGCAGCTGTGGTCCCGGAATATGATGGCAGCGGAGAATATGACATAAGAATGTGGGTGCAGGAAGGGGAAAAGGTATCTGAGAATATGAGTTGGTCGAAAATTTGAGCAGGTATTATTCGGGAAAAAGTTATTGACGGGTAACGCCAAGCTGGCAGTTAGGTCTAAGACATACATTGACAAATGGTTTGAGCTTAAAGAGTTCCTAAGTGACGAGTTTTCAGATAGAACATCGTCGTGGACTGTTGCATTTCCATACAACATGCAGGTCATTCACCTCAACAAATCAAAGAAAAAAAACGCAGTAATTGCAAACGAGGAAAAGCCAACGGCAAAACTGTATGCCGGCCGTCGGCTAAACAGTAGCAGGGGAGTTGACAAAGTACAACCGTATCAACAAAGACCACAGAACGTGTCACCCACACTCATCACAATACGATCACGCAACAGGGCGTACATGGCGAAATCTGCAAGGCTACACTGTATGCACAGTGTACGACTGCGCAGGCCAACGACCACCGAAAGTAGTGTTACTTTTATTTATATACTTGGGCTTTTACCCAAAACAGACCCAGTCATCAATAAACAGCTGATTGCAATTCCCTTAATCTCGTTTTCTTTTTTTTTCGCACAAAATCAGCTTATAATTTCGATCGGTTTTTGTTCATCGGCAGCTACCAGTGCGGCTCCCGGCCCGGCAAATCAACTATAGACCAAATTTTCACACTTCGACAAATCCTGGAAAAGACCAACGAGTTTCGAATCGATACACACCATCTTTTCATCGATTTCAAAGCCGCATACGACAGCATTCATCGTGAAGCACTGTTTGGGGCGATGGCCGAATTCGGGATCAGGGTAAAACTGATCCAGTTGTGTCGCGCCACGCTAAAAAACACGCGATGCACCGTGCAACTCGGTTCTAGGACCTCGGAACCATTCGAAACATGCACCGGATTTCGGCAAGGAGATGCGCTGTCATGTGACTTCTTCAACCTGGTGCTGGAGCAGATAGTGCGACGGGCAGGCGTCAACAGGGAAGGCACTATCTTTTACAAGTCCATCCAGCTGTTAGGATATGCGGATGATATCGACATCATCGCGTGTTCTCGCCGTGGCATTGTGGAAGCATTCACGGCGATTGAAGAACAGGCGAAACGAATTGGCCTTAAGATCAATGAGGACAAAACGAAATACATGCTGTCAAGCAAAAACCAATCCGTCGCTCACCACCTGGGACAAAACATAACAATTGACAGCTACAATTTCGAGGTAGTTAAGGAGTTTGTCTACCTCGGGGCAAACGTAAATTCCACAAATGACACCACAGTGGAGATCCGGCGTAGAATCGCCCTTGGCAACCGCTGCTACTTCGGCTTGTCCAAACAACTGGGGTCAAAACTCCTCACTCGAAAGACCAAAGTCATGCTTTACAAAACGCTCATTCTGCCAGTCTTGCTGTACCGAAGGCTGGACGATAAGCAGGATGGCGGAGCCGATTTTGGATTCTTTCGAAAGAGAAATTCCGCGCCGGATATTTGGTCCTGTCTGTGAGGAAAGTGAATGGAGAAGACGCCACCGCGAACTCTACGAGCTGTACCAAGATGTGGATGTAGTCCGGAAGGCAAGGATCCGTCGACTACACTGGCTCGGCCACATCGAGCGCATGGACATCAACGCTCCAGCTAAGAGGGTCTTCGACTCCGAGCCTCCTGGTTCGAAAAGAAGAGGAAGACCGAACCTCCGGTATAAAGACCAAGTAATCGCGGATGTAAGACATCTGGGTCTTGACAACTGGAAGCAGCGTGCCCGGGACCGTCAAGGATGGAAGGCAGCTATAGCTCAAGCTCAGATCCTCCATGGATCGCAGGCCTGATAAGTAAGTAAGTAAGTTTTGTTCATCTTTCTGGTGAATCCGGCGGCAATTTTTTTTTTTTTTTGTCTTAGCGAAACAGAAATTGGTCCTTCGAGCCGGATCTCAGTGAAAAGTTATGGAGTGAAAAATGAAAACAAGGAAAACAATTTAATTTTTTAACAGTGCGTTAAAGTAACCTCGCAGTGAGCGACAAACAATTCACAGTGCATGAATCTAACATTTTCTTTCAACAGTGCGTGAAGTCAACTTCGCAGTGAGCGAAAATACAAACAATTCACAGTACGTGAATTTAACAATTTTTTAGCAGTCAGTGCAGAGCGGGAATAACCATAGGGAATGCCTCGGTGGGTATTCTTTTGTCCTCTGACGCTCCAACTACGGCGATCGAATCCCCGCAATAATTCATTGTGCGTTTTTTTGCTTTTTTTTTGGGTGTGTGAGTTACGTCTTGGTAACCCTGGTCATCTTGTTATCGTCAACCCAGCGTATCCGCGGTTTCCTATATTTTCTCTAGTTCCCAGTTCTTCCATTTGTTTATGCGTAAAGCGTCTTTTCCCAATTTCGTCTCCACCTAAATATTTGTTTACGCCCCGACGATCGTACGATCTACTTATTCCCAGTTCTCCCATTTGTTTGTGCGTAAAGCGTCCTTTCCTCAATTCCTTTTTCACCCATTTGTTTACGCGAACCCTGCAGATTTCTTGTTTTGTAAAGAGGTGCATAGATGCCGATAGAGTTCACTCTTTTAACAACCACCAACCGGGCAAGTCGAACAGAAAATCGTAAATTAGATTGAACTTTAAGATATAAAACTAACATTGGAAAATAAAAATTTAATTTGAAAGAAAATAACTAAAGTGTTTTTCTGCTCAATACGTAAGTCGTGCAAAACCATAGTCCGTGTGTGCTTCTCTGCGGACAGAGTGCGTTTTTGTTTGTGCAAAAAAAAATACACAAAACAGTACGCGACACAGTGCGTAACATACGATTCTATCATCAGAACACATGCTGCCAGAAGAAATAAATCCTCAAGAAGGAACGGAAGTACCGCCGAAACAGGCTCACGTATCGAATACCGAAGACACTTCAAGATCGTGAATCGACGACGAAGCTATGGCCGACTTTCAAGATCACTTCAGGGCATTGCAACAACGGCTCAAAAGATGTTTTTTGTTAGTATGAAACTAGCAAGGAAGACGAAGTCATCGAGGGAGCAACGCGACTATCAGGTGCGCGGCATTTTTTTGTAAACGTTTAACATACATATCATATACACATATTTTTATAAACACGTTGCGCGATCTATTTTCGTTAATTTAACTCGTGTGGGTTTGACGGGTAGAGTTCTTGCTTGGTCGTAAGTCTACCATAGTTTTCTGAGATAATTATCAGTATTGACAATTTCCGCAGAAATGGAAGCGAAATATGAAGCGTATTCCATTCTGAAGCGATTGTCCAACCTCGAAAAGTGTTTCGAACAGGCCCGGAGTCACAGGCCCGAACAGTACATGGAGTCACTGATCTTTCACAAACTGAAGGAGATGTACTATACGTATTCTTCGGAGCTAAAGGAACGGTTGGCAAGCGCAGATAGTCACAACCATTCGCTGAGTGCCTCTAGTAGTTCCTCTACAGGCAAGGCATCGCCGGTTGAACTGAAGCTGCCAGCTATTAAAACCTCAACCTTCTCGGGGTCATTCCAAATGTGGCCTGATTTTAAGAGCCTGTTCGAGAGTCTGGTAAACAAGAATTCAGCAAATCCAGATAGCCACAAATTGCACTGTCTCAAGGCTAATTTGAGTGGTGAAGCGGCCAGACAACTACGAAATACGTCTGCTGAAGGTAGCTTCGAGTCCGCTTGGGCTCTTCTGGTAAAGCGCTACCAGAATCTACACTTACTAAAAGACAATGTACTCAAGCTTCTATTTGATTAACCACAAATAAGGGACAGCTGACAAGATTCAACTTCTACTGGACACCACGAATGAAGCCAATCAATCGCTCCAAAACTTACGATTTCCAGTTGAATCATGGGAAGATGTATTGATTTTCCATACTGTGCGAAAGCTCCCACTAATTATTCGGGGGCAATGGGAAGCACAAATTGCTACATATGCGAACTATCCCACGTATGCGGTTCTAGCAGATGTCTTTCTTAATGAAAAAATGGAATGGCAGTAATGGAACAACCGTCGCTATCACAACCTGGAGCCAGAAGGGCTTCTTCGGGAACAGTGCGAAGTGTTCGATGTGCCAGGAGGCACACTCGATCAGAACATGCTTCAAATTGAAAGCATTAAATCCCAAACGACGTCAGGAGGTAGTAAAGAAACACAAATTATGTTTCTCAACTGCCTTTCAAGCGCACACTTCACACGAAATTGCACAAGTGCTTTCACTTACTCCGTCTGCAATCAAAGGAATCATTCGTTGTTGCACAACGATGCATTCAAAGGCAGAGACGGGTACTACTGGCAGGTTTTCAACCACGATGGCTTCGTCAGATGAGCAGCAATCATCACCTCTTCCTCAAGCATCCATAGCTTCCACTAGGTTTGCTTGAGAACATAACGCTCACACCTTTGACAACAGTGCCACTCAGACAATTCTGTTGGCCACTGCACTAGTAAGAGTCGAGACCAACATGGGCAAATTCATTGTGCCGCGAGCACTCTCCGATCCTGGATGGGAAGCATCATTCATTTCTGAGTCTGCAGTTCAACAACTACAGCATAAATGAGAGAAAAGCTACGTGAACGTTCTTGGCGTTTGGGAAACCAAAGCAAATGTAGCCAAACATAGGGTTTTACTAACGCTACATTCAAACCCCAAAACAAATTTCAGCATCCAACTCAATACATTGTTATTACCAAAACTTACAAAATTTTAATAAAAAATTACAATTTTTATAATTATTATTATAATTAAGTGACGTCAACGATGCCGGTTCTTCAAATTCAACAAAGAATATCCGCAGTTGGTTAGATAAAGTCGAGAATCCAGTACCAGCAGAGGCCCCACAAACAAAGCAACGGAAATATACTCGGCCTAATTCACATGTTCCTGACACAAGGAACCAAAGCGATCAAGTCGTTAAAGGGTTATGCCCTCAACAAATTGCTTTAAGTCAGGTAGTGCCCAACGAGCTTCCAATTTTTAGCGGACAGCCAGAAGAGTGGCCATTTTTTATACACGCGTTCGAGAGTTCGAGACGAACTTGCGGATTTTCGAATGATGAAAATGTTGGACGTGATGATGCGAAGTCTCAAAGGAAAGGCATTGGAGTCTGGGCGTTTTATATTGCTATATCCAAATAAAAATCCCAAGGTTATTGAAACTCTGCGCATGCTCTACGGGAAACAGGACATGGTTATAAATATGCTGCTTTCAAATATTCGCAATGAACCGGCACCAAAAGCAGATAAAATTGAAACTATAATAAGTTTTGCGTTGGCCGTGCAAGATCTATGCGAAATGATGGAAGAAAATAAGCATCAAAATCAGATAAATAATCCGTCGTTACTGCAAGAACTAGTAAATAAACTGCCGTCTACGTTCAAATTGATATGGGCAGTACACCAACAATGACATTGACAATGTCAATCTTGTCCACTTGAGCGAATGGCTAACTAAAATGGCTCAAGCAATATCTGATGTTTCCTCAACATCAATTATCGTACAAAAGCATGCAAAACAAAACGAATTTTTAAATGTCCACGATGAAAATCCTCCTACCTACAGCGAAGCAATTAAATGCAGTGTGCAAGGGAAGCTGCAAGTCGTTGGAACATTGTAGAACAGTTTCCGAGCTGACACTCAACGCAAAATGGAAAACTTTAAAAGAGTTCCATATTTGCCGAACATACTTGATAAATCACAAGGACCGACGATGTTCTGTGGATAAGGGTTGCGGTAAGAATGGTTGCTTATTTAGACATCATCGACTTTTACACAAACCGGAAATCATAAAATCATCAACGACATTGCGACACTTTTCAGAATAATACCAGAAAGCGCTAGCACAATTGAATATGGAAGTTATAGTCAAAGAATTTATTAACGCCAAATGGACATTTATTCCACCAGCCTCTCCGCACATGGAAGGCGCATGGGAAAGAATGGTCCGATCGGTGAAACAAACATAAGCTGCCATGAAGGTGCAATCGAATCCTTCTGATGAAGTGCTCTATCAACAATGATGGCGGAAGTGGAATTTTTGGTGAATTCAAGGTGTTGGGGCTTAGCCCAACAACAACACATCGATCGTTACTTCGCGGAAGCGCGAGGCCCCCACAACTAACATCGTTACTTCGCGGAAGCGCGAAGACCGCATACAACACATCGATCGTCACTTCGCGGAAGCGCGAAGCCCACACAACTAACATCGTTACTTCGCGGAAGCGCGAAGACCGCATACAACACATCGATCGTCACTTCGCGGAAGCGCGAAGCCCAAGGGACACCACGCACAACGTTCGGCCAGCGAGGAAGCAAAACGATGACACCACATTCATTCCGAACCAACAACTCGGCAGAGACGGTCGTACCATCACCAGTTGAAGAACAAATCCCCTTTTATTTAGTGTGAACATTTTGTGTTGTGTCATATCTTTTTACCTATATACTAAATTGTATTAATTAACCCTTAATAAATTAAATTGTAATAAGTATCATAAATCGAATCTCTTGTGTCGGTTTATTCATTCTGACCAACATTTCGAGTCAGAACACACGGCTTTTGACTTATGTACACCTTGATAGTGACACTGAAGAAGCCTTGACCCCAAACCATATAATCCTTGGCTCGACGAATGGCAAAACACGTTGGGTCCACTTTACGACGATGCTCGATTTGTTAGAAGGAACTGGTTGAAGTCGGAACAATTTGCCAACCAATTCTGGCGAAAATGGATCCGGGAATATCTTCCAACGCTAACCCGAAGAACTAAATGGTTTGCGTCAAGCAAAGAACTACAAGTAGGAGATATCGTTATCGTTACCCGTTTGGATATCGGGTCGTTTGGCTCTAATGACAACCATAGCCATTAGCCATGCTTACCAGGGGGAGTGTTGCCAAACAAGGACATATTTAGATCTTTCTTTAAACGCACTCATTGGAGTTGGCAGCACTACCGAAGTGCGAAGAAGACGGAATGTGATCATTTTGTTAGCTTTGCTAGTACGGGGGTCCTTTGTTGAAGACGCATTCAGAGAACAAACGCCGAGAAGAAAAACTATTTTTGTGTAGCGTATACGCGGAGTGGCGTATGTCGCAGAATGAAATTTTCGATTTAATTAATTTATTTAAAAAATATGAGTGCCTTTGGAACTACCAAAGTAGTTTATATAAGCGGAAAGCTTGGGCGGGAATCGCGAGTCGTTTTAAAAGAAGTGTCGACGACGTTAAAAAAAAAAATTAAAAGTTTGCGTTCCACATATGTGAACGAAAAAAAAAAAAAGTTGATGTCGGGCTGGGTGCGGATGAGTTTGAGTTCCTCGATGCAGCCAACATTTAGATAAGCACCAAAAGCAATTTTGGATTGGTGAGTATAATAACATACCTAATAAATGAATAAATAAAATAATAAATAAATAATAAATGAATTAACGTTTGTAGTAAAAAAGATCTTTGTAAAAGGGAAAAATTGTTTCTGTTCGTACTGTATCCAGTGTGAATCAGCCATTACTGTCAGGCTTACTTCTTCGTGTCACTCTGGTTTCTCTGTTCTTCCTTTTTTCCGTTCTTCTACTCGGATTAAATGCAGCTATATTCGAAGAAGAAATTTGAGTGGAATGTTGTCTTTTTTTTACTATTTAATAAACATTTAAATAAAAAACTCATTTTGTGGTATTTCATATTCAATTCGATTTTATAAATATGTATCCATTGATATGGTAAGTCGCCATCTGTCAGACAGTATGTATCTGACCAAATTATCACGGATCCTGTTGGCATCCGTTATGGTAAGCATTTCTCAAAGATTGACTTAAAGGATGCATACCTTCAGATCGAACTGGATGATAACTCAAAGGAAATAATGGTAGTAAATACACCGCTAGAGGACGCCGTGGCGCAGTGGTTAGTGTGTTGGACTCTGACGCACGATGAGCGAGTTCGGATCCCGATAACACCGACGCCATCGAATGTTTATTTCGCGGCGTTCCTCCTCGGCGCGGTACTGGCAAAACCCCCGTAGTATACTTGCCGTGAAAAAGCTTCTCAACTCACGCCGTTCGGAATCGGCATTAAACTGTAGGTCCCTTTCACCTATGTGAAAAATAAATCACACACAACATGGGTAATTGAGAGAAGCTTGGCTCTGGTCCTTTATGGGCTGTAACGCCATCCAAGAAGAAGAAATACACCGCTAAGTCTTTTTCAATATCAACGGTTGCCTTATGGAGCCGCTAGCGCTCCAGTTGTCTTCCAAAAATTCCTGGAACAGATACTTCAAAAAAGCAATTTGAAGCTTTTATTGGTAAGGTAACATATTACCATAATTTTGTTCCAAATCTTTCCCAGGTTGCAGCACCCCCGGCAGTATTAAAACGTTTTGGTATTTTTTTAAATTTTCGTCTCGAACACTAGGTCGCCCAGTAGCTGGAGGCAGGGGTGTGCGGGAGGAGATAGTGGCGTGAGGCGCCGCACAGTGTGTTATTTTGCCAATCTAGCGGAACTTTAATAAAAATTAAGAGTCTTTCAAATGAAACAAAATTGGTATGACATGAAAGGCAAAACCTCCAGCAATAACATGCTAAAAATAAAAGCAAAAAAATAACAGTATATACCGTTCAACAGAATCACAAACATCAGCTTGGTTCAAGTGAAAAAAAAAAGTGTAAGTTCGTTGCATTCGTTGTGTCAACTTGATAACTGCGCGGTTAAGTCATTTCTTAGGTTTGCTTATCCAATTTATTTTATTTATTTTTTTGATATCTTATTAGTTCTCAATGTAAGTAATTTTTTCTTGTACATTTACAAATTATAAGAAAATGTTGGTTTGTTTGAAGACCCTAAAAGTGATGTTTTTGTTTTTGTGTTTTGTGACTTTGTGAAGCCTTTTAAAAAAGTATCCTAATGTATCCATCGTGTAATTGTGCCTAAAATCTCCGTTAGTGTTTTATGTGTCAGAATTCGTTAACTTGTTTTGCTTCTGGTTGCTGACCCCATACAACTTTTTTTTTTCAATTGACCTAAATAGCAAAATGAAAAATTCAGCAATTTTCGGTATTTGGAGAAACTGTACAAAAGAGGATCGCAATAAGAAAATTTCTGACTTTATTATGCAAGACTTCGGTCTGGTGGCCACAGACAATCTCCCCAGAGTGCTTCAAATGTATGTAAGCTCATTAAATTCCAAAATAATAAATAGGTGGGAACGAAGTGGGCGAAATCTTCAAAAATTTGAAAAAGCCAATGAAATGTGGTTGAATGAGGATCTTAAGCTACCAAAAGACTTTATTGAAGGTGTCCCTTCAACAAGCTCAAAGGCAAATCGGGGACGACCTCCGAAATCATTTGACGAATGCACTCCAAAAGTTCAAAAACGTAAAATAAAAGAACTGGTTGGCTCAAAAACCCCAAGTGGAATCGCACTTGCAGCTGAAATTAGTTTGAGATCATCTGGTAAAAGAGATGCAGCTAATATTGTCAAGGAGCTTGCAAGTCGTTCTCCCGGAAGAGCCACGAACATCAAAAAGGCTAGATTAAGCCAAGAAAAGGCGAGCAAAATAATAACTCCAGAAGAAGCCCTTATGCTCATCGTAAACACGAAATTGAGCACCTATCAGTATAAAACCATGCGTCAGCAGCTGAAAGAGCTTAATGCGAATGTTTATCCGGCATATTATTTAGTGCAAGAAGCAAAAAAAGACTGCTACCCCGCAGAAGAAGCATTTTGTGTGACTGACGTATCTGCAGAAATTAAGTTACAAGCTTTGTTGGATATAACAGTGAAGCGCATCACAAAAGCTCAAAACGACCTTGTTGAGCACTTAAAATCTTTGGGTAAGCAAATGTTATCTCTGCGACTTATATCTAAATGGGGCTGTGATGGAAGCTCAGCGCAAAGCAGATACAAAATAAGTATGAACGATGCTGAATATAGTGACGAAAATCTCTTTTCGGTAACATTCGTCCCACTTCGGTTGGTTGATGATATATCTGGAAAAGTTTTATGGCAAAACCCTAGGCCAAATTCCACAAGGTATTGCAGGCTAGTGAAATTTATTTTTAAAAAAGAAAACGCCGATCTGATTAACGCCCAAGAACAGGAAATGCAAGATCAAATTAATAATCTTGAGCCAACAAGATTAATACTGAATGGTTTCGAGGTCCATTGCATACACGATCTTCTTTTGACAATGGTGGACGGCAAGATTTGTAGTGTGTTGTCGCAATATAGCTCTTCGCAAAAATGCTATATTTGTGGCGCCACTCCGAAAGAAATGAACACCGAAAAATGTTTAGTAAGGCAGGCAGATGAAAAAATGTTCAACTTTGGCATTTCGCCCTTGCACTCGTGGATACGGGCTTTCGAGTGTCTGTTGCACATTTCATACAAGTTGGACATAAAGAAGTGGCAAGCGAAGACCCCTGTAGAAAAAGAATCCGTGGCGACTAAAAAAAAAATATTACAGTCCCAATTTCGGGAACGAATGGGGCTTTTAGTTGACATGCCAAAGCAAATTGCCGGAAACACCAATGATGGCAACACTGCGAGAAAATTTTTTCGAAACCCTGAAGTAACAGCAGAGATTACAGGTGTAAATATCGACCTGATAAATCATTTCCGAGTTTTGATGAGAAGTAATATCAAGTGAATATCAAATAGATGCAGAAAAGTTTGGACATTATGCAAGCCAAACGAAGGATATTTATCTTCGCCATTATTCTTGGTATTATATGCCTGCAAGTATACATAAGGTGCTTATGCACTCAAAACAAATAATTGAAGCTTGTATATTACCACTTGGACAGTTGTCCGAAGAAGCTCAAGAAGCAAGCAATAAAGAATATAGGCGATTCCGAGAGCATTTCAGCCGAAAGTTTTCACGGCAAAACTCAAATCGAGATGTCATAAATAGGTTTTTACTTTCCTCCGATCCATATTTTTCCAGCCGAAGTAGAATGCCTCGTAGAAAAAGAAACCCACTCCCACCAGAATGTATTGCATTATTAAAGGCCCCAGATGTGGAAAATTCAAGCTCAGATGAAGAAGATGAATAGTTCTAATCATTGATCCCTTTTATCATATTAAAAACATATTAAAAATAATCAAAAATAATTGAGAGTCAGTACACTAAGTGTCTTTTTTGTTCTTTAAATGTATGTAATTAAAAATACTTAAAACTCAGGTAAGCCTAAGAAACGCTCAAAATAACATACAAGTATATAATTTAACAGTTTAACATAAATAACAAATCATTTAAAAGCTCAACAAATAAAGTTCCGCTAGATTTGCAAAATAACACACTGTGCGCCGGCCGGGTATGTCATTTGTCCCGGATATGTCATACCATGCCTCATTTTTAATGTATTTTTTTTAAATAAATTAATAATAAATAATAATAAAATTATTTTTTGAAGAATTCTCAGCGATCAAATGTGAGGCTTCGTTCTGTAAATGTCGTCACTGAGCGGGTGGGAGTAAAAGGTATTGCAAGAGGTGCTGATACAGAGTACGAATGCTGGAATATTTTTGTTACTTCAAACATGCTTGAAGAAATATTGATTCACACTAATTCAGCAATTCACCAAAGACAAATCCAAAGTGCCGCTGCAAATCCAAATGGTAATGCTTCTTCTTACATGCAAGAAACCACTTTACCTGAGTTGAAAGCATTCATTGGCTTACTATACTTAGCTGGTCTGATCAAATCGAATCGACAGAGTTTGAAAGATCTTTGGTGAACTGATGGAACTGGCGTTGATATTTTTCGTACCACGTGTCACTGCAGAGATTTCAGTTTCTTCAAAATAATATACGTTTTAATGACAAATCTACGAGAGAATAGCGTAAAAAGACTGATAATACGGCAGCCTTTTGAAATGCTTTTGACCATGTTGTCGAGCCGAACGATGTGAAGCTCCCTTAATTATTTTTGCTTGCGTTTCCTGCTTAAGTCCACTGCGATGTTCTCCTGTCAATATTTTTTTAATTTTTTTTTGTCTGTTTTGTGTCAAGAAGGGCATTTTTTCCTGTTTGTTCGTGACGAGGCATGCATGGCAGTGGACTTGGCGCTGGAAAGCGGGAATTGGTGCAGTGTAAGTCATTGATTTTCAAGAGAATTTGTTTTTGTGTAAATTATATTATTTTTGGAAAATAAAATCGTCATTTTGGATATTTATTCTTCACGTTGATTTTTCCCTTCGGCCGGCCTGCTGTCATAACAGATCAGCTTGTTCAATGCTGTCAGAATGCGTACTCTCCGAGTGAGTTTCTTACCATAGACGAGATGTTACTGGTTAAAAAATATTGGCTCTCGTGGATGCTAAAAGCTTTTATGTTCTAGATTTAGAAGTATACACAGGAAAGCAACCGTCGGGACCATATGCAGCCAGTAACAAACTCTTTGAACTAGTAGAGAGACTCATTCAACCAGCTTCACGTTCGCATCGCAACATAACATTGTAGCAGTGTGGTATGTAACACATGTAATTGTATTGGTATATAATATAACACATTGTAGTATAACACTTTCCCACATTGTATGAAATGCTTAATGATTGTCAGTTAGTAGTTGGTTAGAATCCGTGCAATAAAGGAGCATTGAAAGTTCTCCATTAGTGTGTTTTACTGATTACCCAACTGCTACAACATTAGACAATTGGTTCACGGGATATGAACTAATGCTGCATCTTCTAAATGAACATCGCCTTATGTCGGTTGGAACTGTATGGAAGAACAAGAGACAGATACCTGAATCTTTCATAAGAACTGAGAGACAACCTAACAATTCACTATTTGAGTTTCAAAACACAACAACTGATGCTATAATAGCATATATTTCAACGAAACTAGAAGTTGCACCTCAACATTTTTCATGTTTTAAGCTAAGTAAACTTTATGAAACTCAAACATCACTTAAATTTTTGAATTTGCGAATCTTATTTATGAAGGAAATTTTTGGCCGAGTGGAGTAAAGATTCGTTCTTTTACTCATAACCCAACAAAAAACTAAGGCCTGTTGATGCTATATGTGGTGATATGCATCAACAACCTCTCGATGTATTTTACCACAATGCTAGTGGATGCAGAACTAAGACATCGGATTTGTTTAGTGCCCCAATTTACAAAGAATATGATATAATTGTAATCACGGAAACCTGTACAAAGATATATTATCATCGGAATTGTTTGATGACTCAATTTATAATGTTTTTCGCTATGATCGTTGTAAGATCGTCGAGCACCGTGGTGGTGGAGTACTTGCTGCTGTTCAGATTATACTGCCAAATTTAGATCGATCGAAATTTATTTTTATTGTAACTTATATACCATCAGGTATTGGACGTTTATGAAAAATGTTTTGAAAATTTTGAATTTGTGTGTCATTACTTTTCTGATCCAAATATCATATGTGCTCTTGGTGATTTTAATATTGGTGATGTAAATTGGTCTTGGTCTGAGGATGACAAAATGTTAATTCCATACAATGTAAAAAAAGATTATGAAATGGCTCTTATTGATTGTATGTTTTCTATAAATTTATGTCAAATAAGTTCAATTGTTAATTCCCAAAACAGATTATTACCATTACCACTTCCTACCGATTCAATTTTTCATAAGTAATTGCTAATAGAAATTGATTTATATTCATACGCAAAAGTAGATACTAATTCAGTTATCTCTTTGAATTTCTTAAAATCTAATTTCACTGGCTTGAACTATTATCTTAACTCCTTTAATTGGGATTCGGAATTCGAAAATCTGTGTCTACAGGATATGTATAATAATTTTATTGGTAAAATTAATGCCGGATTTACCATGTTTGTTCCAAGCGCTATGAGGAAGAAGATGTTCAAGGCCCCATGGTATAACCGACAACTTTTGCATTTAAAAAACCTAAAAAATAAAGCAACAGGACAGGAAATAGTACGGATAAAGATACCTTCTGTATACTTTACCATTTTAAGTACACTTCTGTACAATAACTACATTGTTAGTGTTGAAAACAAGCCTTAAAGTGACTCTAAATCATTTTGGTCTTTTATTAATCAAAAAAGATGCTCAAATGGATTGCCTAAGCAAATGTTTTATAAAAATTCTGTTTCTAATGATGCCCTTAATTCTGTTGAACTGTTTGCACAGTTTTTCGAATCAGTTTTTTCGCCATCAGTGGTACCTTCTTTATCTGATCAATTCGCTATGCCAAAAATTGTCTTTGGACAATTGGTTCTTTAGATTCAGGATATTGAGTCTGCTATAGGAGGCCTCAAACTGAATCCTAAACCTGGTGCTGATGGAGTTCCTTTAATAATATTAAAAAACTGTTGCAGGGCCATCTGCAAACCTTTGCTAATGTTATTTAATCTTTCGCTAGCATCTGGGGTATTCCTTGATAGTTGGAAAACATCAAAACCAAAAATGATGTTGAAAACTACAGGGGTATCTGCAAGCTATCGGCCATTCCAAAGCTTTTTGAATGCATTGTAGAATATAAGCTAGACTTTCACATTAAAGAATATATAGCCGAATTTCAACACGGTTTTGTTCAAGGTCGGTCGACAACATCTAATTTGGTACATTTTACATCCTTTGTACTAAATGCCATTGAATGTGGAGGTCAGGTTGACGCCATCTATACGGACTTTAGCAAGGCTTTTGATTCTGCTGATAAAAAAACTAGAAAAGTTTGGTTTTCATTCAGCGATGCTGAAGTGGATTTCATCGTTTTTAACCGGCAGATCCCAAAGAGTTTGCCTAGATAATTTTTGTTCCAGATTGATCTCATGCACTTCTGAAGTTCCACAATGTAGCCATTTAGAGTCGCTCCTTTTCATTATTTTTATTGATGATGTTGTTCAACAGTTCAAAGTCTGCAACTGCTTAATATATGCTGATAATCTCAAAATATTCTAAGGAATTAAGAGCCTAGATGATTGCATAAAAATCCAGATGGACCTTAACAATTTATCGAATTGGTGTGCTAATAATTGTTTGACTTTGAATGTTAAGAAATGCCTAGCTATGTCTTTTACAAGATCTTAAATACAACACTGTTATACTTATTCGATTGAACTCATGCCCTTACTAAGAGTTAACAAAATTAAAGATCTAGCTGTATTTATTGAGAGAAATCTGACTTTTAATTCTCATGTTGACTATATAGTTGCGAAGGCTAATTCATTAGTGGGATTTATTAAAAGAAACTCGAAGGATTTCTCTGACCCTTATACATCGTTATCTCTTTTTATTGCACTTGTAAGGTCCTTAAAATATGTACTTTTTCAAATGCGCTGGAATCATGAGCCTTCATATAAAGCTAGATGCCAGTTATTAGGCATTTTGACGCTCAAATCAAGAAGGTATGCTCATGATATTATGTTTGCGAGAGACGTGTTGTGTTCCCGTATTATAAGTCCCGTACTTTTGTCTAAGTTTCAAATTTATGCTCCTGAGAGACCGCTTAGGAATCGCCACATGTTCTCCCTCATTGGGCATCGATCAAACTATGGTCAGAATGAACCAATCACTAGATCCCTAAGATCATTTAATGAAATCAATAGAAACATAGATTTTCACATTTCGAGAGAACGCTTCAAGCACATTATATCCTGTTTGCTTGCTAATTAATTTAAAGTATTCATTTGTATTTATTTATATATTCATTTAACTCTGTTTATATTTTTAATCGTAATCTGTAAGCCTAGCTCATTTGACGAAATAAACTAAACTAACTGCGAGAGACGTGAAATATAGTTTATCGGTGATTAAATAAAAACATTTTTATGGGAAGTGAAATTGCAAAATTAAAACCAGAAGGGATAAAAAGAATTATTACCAAATAGTGAAGTTTTTTTATCCCGAATGAAGATTTGCGTAATAACTTGAGAAGAAGATTTTTGAATATTACAAAAGACGTATTGGTAACTAAAAGAGTAGTCTAAAAAGAAAAAAAAAACTGAAAAAGGTGAGAGAAAAATATCGAAAAGAGATGATATTAAAGTGCAAATGTTTGATGGACATGATTACAGTCTATGGAAGTGGGAAGAATAAAACCTCAAAGCTAAAAGGACTCAAATCAAAAGAAAGTAAGTGCATTTAGTGCAGAAAATAAAAAGGATTTGACGTGTTAAGGATGTAAAAAACCGACCACATGAAAAAACAGTGTAACAATACATGGCCAAGGACGAGCAGAAATGGATATTTCGGAGCAGGGGGATACAGGCAAGGAGGTGCGCGAGTTACGTGTGAACGCGAGTTCCATGTGAACACGCTGACTGCACATCTCCATTCGTTCGTTTGGGCATGTGTCAGATGGCGTCACCCACGCCAACAGGTCTCCTCCCCCGCTTGAATGCCGCCTTTGCAACGGCGTCACTTTTTAACCAGACACACGCCAGTAAAGACGTGTGGCCTTACATTTATTAAATATACAATCAACTAAGAAATATAGGAAATATTTGTGAAACAAATTAGTTTTGATAAAAAAAGGGAAATAAATACAATTCAGTATATATGTACATATATGTATAATTGAATTTATAACTCGCGCGAGCATTCGGCACCAAAACAACAAAGTCGACATCTACAGCCAATGGGAGGACGTGGCAGAAGTTATATTCAGAGAAGAGGATACAGCAAAGGCAGAGGATACGAGTTGCATCCGCCATACCCAAGTACATTACACTCAACATAATTTAGCTTACCGTACTAACTGTTGCGACATACCAATGCGACCCAAAAAAGGCGACAATCAAAACTGACATTATTGCAAACATAAACAAATAGGAACGAACTGTTATGACATATGTATCACCAACCAGAACAATGCCCGCCTAAAGCTGACACAAACAAACGGAGCAATAAACTCCACCAAAACAAATACCATATATGGGCCAATGTCTGTCGCCCCGTACTGATCCACTTGAACAAACGAAAAGACGTACGGAACAACGAAATCACCACGCCAGCACAAGATATCGAATATGGGACAACGTCCACGCATCCGTTGTCGCACATAAGACATAAACACTCGAAGCCAATAACTGACCTCAAACCTCGCAATACAATATCGGCGCAACGTATAAAAGCCCAGAAGCGGAACATCCCAAATACTGTTGTGCTCCTGAACTCCCCGATCTGCTCAGACGTTGAGGAACTTTACATCATATACATATGAACAAAAGAATACGAATCTTTCTGTTACTGATACGCTCAACGAGGCTGGCAACAGCGCAGCAGCTACAACGACGGTGAACAGTGAACAGCGACAGACAAGAGGGAGTAGGTTCCATTTATACACAAATTAGTAAATAACTCGAAAACGAAAATGATATATTTATTTTTAATTGTAACATTAATAGGATATTGGACAGTGGGTGTTCTGACCATATAATCAATGATGGCTCTTACTATAGTCAATGTATAAATTCGAAAAGTCCAATAAATGTTAAGGTCGGAGATGGACGTATTTTGAAAGGTACAAAAGTCGGTAAAGTAGTAGTTAATAATAGAAAAATTAAAATTGTAACACGACAACAATTAATGTCTCACTCTATGTTAAAATTATATTTTATTTTTTTTATTATAACGAAAAATGTTAAACTTTATTTATGTAAAAAGCTACATGGCAACCCTAAACCTACGAATTACAGGGTAACGGTCCGCACCCATGACACAAAATGGTATAAAAGCCGAGCCGAGATCGGTGCAGAGACACACAAGTTTGGTACTTCACGCAAACCGGTCGGGTTATTTCCACCGAGAGGAAAGTGCCACACTTGCGTGTTGACTAAGCTGAGTTTGGTTAGACTATTCGGCGGTCGGGTACTCCACTGCCTTTCGTTCATCCACACTCATGCAAAATTACCATTCTCTCTTGCAAGTCCGCGCATATTTTCTGGGGTTGCCATCACATTTTTTCTTTTGAATTTCTCTTTCTATTTTTTCGATTTTGTTTTTAATTTTATTTTCTTATATTTTTGAATTCTCTTTAATTTTGTTTTTCTTTATTTAATAATTTTGTTTTTCTTTATTTAATAATTTTTTTTTTCTTGTTAATTTCCCTTTTACCTTTATTAAAATAAAGAGTAAACGAGGCAACCACGTTTTTATTTCTCTCTTTTTACTTTTCTCTCTTTTGATACATTTGCCTAGCTGCCTGTTCAGCGTTTGCTGCGGTCCTCGGACAGCACGTAACGCGGCGGAGAGCTCAGCAAAGCGGCGTACGTGAACTTATGTTCGCTGGATGTTTTGGGGTTAGGGCTGGGAAACTCACTCCTCTGAGAAGAAGATCTCATTTTACAATTGGCACCCCACGTGTGGTGTCCACGACAGTGTCACGTCAACGTGCCACATATTACAATATGGCAATATCCAATGTATTCTACATATGTGAAAGATACGGATAAAAATTTGATAAGTTTTGCAAGAGTGACTGACAAAAATAAGGTATGGTCTGTCAATCAAACTTCAGAAATTTATGGTAAAAATGACAAATTAATTGGTATTGCATATAATTTTATACTGAATGGGGAAATAGAAAAAAGACAAAAATAATTGTCATATTCCGTTTTAAAGACCAAGCTCACCACTTTCGTCGAGCTGAACAGACCAGGTAATTATCATGCAATATATGTGAATCTTTTCCTTGAAACGTAAATAAATTAATATTTCCTTTAGATAAAGAATGTAAACAACGCTGGAGAAGTCTCCGAAAGGTTTGTGAGGGAGAAAAGGAAACTAGATCTCCCCTCGGGAAGTGAAGCTGCGGATGTGGAGAAATGGGAGTTTTATGATTCTATGGAATGTTTAAATCCATCGCTCGAAAATAGAGTGTATGTACATTTACATATGTATATAAACACGCACTTATGCATTTTGAATATATTTTTTGGTTATTAGTAAAAACATGTTTTTTTTTTTTTTTTTTTCATTTGCAGACAATTCGGAAACTACCACAGCAACCAAGAAGACTCCAGCAACACCAACGACCCATCATCCCCATTGGATCTCGGAGACTTCTCGTTTCCGGCAGTGCAAACACCAAGGAGAAGGCCAGCAGTGAAGGGCACTGAGGCGGCGTTCACGCAGTTCCTGGACGAAGTCAAAGTGACCGTGAATGAGAATCTTGTCGTCCAGGAAAAAAGTCCCATTCACGAGTTCATGCACTGCATGGCGAACCGTATGGTCCCACTTTCCCAAGCAGCGCAGTATAGGCTGCAGAATTGAATATGCAATGCCATTTCGGAAGAGGTCATAAAAGAAATGGAGCAATACAAAGAGTTTCTTTGTATAAATGTTTCTTTTATTTCATAAATGTTAAATTTTGTTTGCATTTAAATAAGTAGTTCTCTCATCGTAAAATCTATTCTGGGTGAGTTGTAAGCTCCTATTATGTCTGCTTGAGGAAGCGGTGTAATTTCATTTCGCCAAAGACCTCTGAGGAATATCATCATTTTCATCATATGAGTCGACGAGCTCAGGTGTGCAATAGGAAGCTTCATTCAACTTGGACTGAAGTAGGACTGTGGTGGCTTTTACGATTTTGTCAGCATTTGTTGGTAGCATATAAAGTGTTGTTCGAAGTATACGCCACTTTGCTACCAAAATACCAAACGCGTTTTCGATAACACGGCGAGCTCGAGACAACCGTTTATTAAAATAATACTTTTCAGCGTTTAAATTTCTGCCTGGATAAGGGCGCATTAAATACGGCTTCAAGAGAAATGCTGTATCTCCAACCAAGTAGTGGTTGCAGCAGAAGTTGGAGTTAGGAAGCAATTTTGGTGGAGGCAAATTCAAATTCCCGGACATAAGTGTGCGACCAAAGGGTGACTGTGAGAAAATACCACCATCACTCCGGCTTCCGTACGCTCCAATGTCAACTGATGTGAACGTATATGAACGCATCACAACCAGCGAGTAAAACAATCGAATGATGCCCCCTATACCTTTGTGTACGGAACCCTAAAAGGTAGTTTTATTCAGTGTAATATAACATATTTGATTCATTTGTGTTATACAAAATGAATGCATGAATGAATGAACAGAATTGTACTAGTGGAACACGTATTTGTACTAGTTTATGTACGCTAAAATATTATAGTTTCAACACTCTCCCCGGCCGTGAACAGAGTTTACAAATGTCATCTACTCAACTTGAAGTTGGTTCTCGTTGCCCTGTCACCAATTGGTTTGAGTTTAAAAACAAAACCAGATGTAAACAATGCAACCAAACGTTAGTTGTGATTGACATGAGTTAACACAGAGCGAGTGGCATTGCCCTACGGCAATACGATCGCGCTAACCTTGACCATGAGTTGCACCGGTAACGTGTGGGAACATGTTCCCATGCGAGATACATGCGTTGCCAAGCAAACAACTATGCGAGGAAAGACGATCCACTCGCCTTCACCGTGGGAGCAAACAACTATGCGAGGAAAGACGATCCACTCGCCTTCACCGTGGGATTGCATCAGCCGGCAAAACACCTGTGTCAGCATGTGAACGGTGACTACGGGAAGCGACGAGCATAGGCTGGGCAGGCAGGGCAGTCATTCATTCGGCGGTACTTGACCAGTGAACCATTGTAACTAGGAATTAATAAAACTATTTTTCTTTGAAATCGGAAAAGTTCGTTTTGGTGTAAGTCGAACAGTTGGGCCAGCCTCTGGGCTGGCGTTCGCGATTTTTTTTTGGATTCCATGGAAGGAATCCTTTAACTCATGGTGTATTATTTATAAATTCGAGTGAACAATAAAAAAGGTAAAACAAAACACTGAAATGGATTTCTAGTAAGTGCTGCATATTGATATGTTGTGTGTTGCTTCCCTAGTCATCCACGCACGTGATCGAATGTCCCCAGGCAGCCCTTCTATCTGTTTCCCATTGTGTAGGACTTTACCTGTGAAATTAACTTTGAGACTGGTAAGTGCATGTGAGTGGATATATATGGAAGTATGTATTTCACAGTCCAGGGGGAAGACAACAAAAGGGGAATTTGTTTGCATTTATTATTATATTATATTTATTATAGAGAGTTAAATGTAGTATCTATAATGTATCATCATGAGTTTGAATGGTACCCTTCTATTGTTCGAACCATTGTTGCGTGAAAGAATTGTGATTCAAAATATAGCTCATGTGGATGCTTTGCTAATTGGGTTCCAGCCCCATTTGCCACATGACTGATGTTATATTACTGCAGTTTCCATTTTTTCTGTTACTTGGTAAGTAGCAAATTTTTGTTATCGGTCGTTTGATGATGCTGTTTTTTGTTTTTAGAGTGACGACACGGGTTAAACTATCTACTCCTGGATGTTTTTCGACCAGTCGTGCGAGATTCCACTTCGTTGGCGGAAGGTGTTCGTCTTTGACTAAGTGAGCTTAGTTCTTCAGAAAATACCTCATTTTGTACCACTCTTAGAGCTAACCTGCGAGCTGAATTGATTTCAGTAGGAGACAGACTAGAGAAATTCCTTTCGACGGGTGGTTTTCTTGTATTATTTATGAACCTAATACAGTAAGCTAGGACTCTCAGCAAGCCGGCTAACTTACAATGTTTATGAATTAATGTGCCTATTAAGCTGGGTTTCAGTTTGGTACAATGAACCTTAAGAGACCGGTTTTCTTCTTCCACCATAATCTGCTTTCTTTGAGAGCCGAAGGTAACTCTTATCCCCGCGATAAGAGATCTGCTGGATTTAGTTTCGTTGGTACGTGCCTCCACATCACTTCCTTGCTTAATAGTTGGATTTCTGCTACTCTATTACTTACGTAACATTTCCATTTAGAAGGTTCCGCGGCAATCCACGCCAGCGTAATCTCCGAGTCGGTCCAGGCATATTTTTTTATTTTTTGTAGTTCAAGTACCTCTGATGTGTATTCGAGAAGAGTTGCTAGGGTAACAGCTCCGCATAATTCCAAACGAGGAAGGGTGATTGTCTTCACCGGGGCGACTCTCGACTTCGACATCAAGAGGTGCATGTGTATGTTGTCGTTTGCATCGAGTACCCTCAAATAGATCACAGCGCCGTAAGCTTCCTGGGAGGCATCACTAAAACCGTGTAGTTCTTCTGTTTGTTATGGGTATGGATCCAACGAGGTATTTTAAAGGTTTGTAATAGTTGTATTTCGTTTTTGAACTTATACCAATGCCCTTTTAAATCATCAGGAATCGGATCATCCCATTGTTTCCCATCTCGCCACAACTGTTGCATCAGTATCTTCGCCTTCAAGATACAAGGGGATATCCAGCCTAGAGGATCAAACAACCTCGCGATAGTTGAGAGAATCGTCCTTTTGGTTTCGTTTTGAGAGTGAGTGGGGATATTTTGGATATTTTGATCCCCAAAGCCTTGATAAGGCTTACAGTGTCGGTTGGAATAGACATGTGAAATACCCGTCGATTCACCGGAATATCGATTAAAACCTCTGGACAATTGCTAGCCCACTTGCGAAGGTGAAAGCCTGCGGATGAAAGTAATTTCTTAACTTCATCCCTAGGCAACAGTGCTTCTTCGATCGAGTCAGCTCCGCTAATTAGATCATCCACGTACATATCTTCTGTTACCAGTTTTGCACCTAGTGGATAAGTTCTCTTCTCATCAGATGCGAGATTTTGTAGTGTCCTGATTGCAAGATATGGTGCACTGGTGGTTCCGAAGGTAACAGTGTCCAAGTGATACGTCCTGATTGGGTACGAATGGATCTGTGAATGAGTATCCATTTGCAAGATATCTGAAACCAAAATTCTACTTAGTTCTTAATTACCACTTTATACAATTAAACTATTTTAATTTTTTTTTTTTTCATTATCACAGCACAGGGAGTAATGAAACGGTGGACAAATGTATGGGATGCTTTTGCAAAGTTTTCTAAAAAAGAAAATGACAAACAAAACCTGGAGCTACATATTACACATAAAAAATATGTTTATAGTGAAAAAATGCAGAGGATGAAGATGATGGCGAAATTGAAGTCGAAGACGACATTTTCAACAAAGAAGATTCAACTCAAGCTACTTGAATGAAAAAGGCCGACGTCAAAAAAAAAAAAAAAAACGTCATGAGCCCGATGAATTATAGTAGATGATGTTGAAAGCTATTCAAAGTAAAATGCCAAATCGACATTTATCTTTCTTTCATGGGATAATACCTACGTTGGAAAAGTTTAGTGAAGATGACGTTTAGAAATTTTAAATGGGAGTATTACAATTGATTTCAAATATAAATTGTGACAAAGCACATAATTGAACATGTGTCAATAAAGAAATACCAAAGTACCGTTTCAATTGTGTGTACAAAAAAGCGACGCGAATAGGAGTAGATTGGCAGTCTTGCGCAGACAGCATAAGCATACAAAGCCATTTGGAGCTATACTGCTAGAAATATTGTTTGTTTTTTTTTTTTTTTTTTTTGCCAATGGACAAATTGAACAACCTCGGTTGAAACCTTTTTTGTCCGCCTACAGCTGACGACCAACTTGTAGCTACAAGTAGTTACAAGACCACTTAAATAGACACCGACGCTACTCACTCTGTTATTAACCCGGGTCTCTGTTTCCAAGACAAAATAAAAACGCTTAGTAAGGACGTAGAAGTTGGAAAGAAAGCGATAATACCATTGTTCAAAGAATAGGGAGATCCATAAATCCAATTCGAGGTATATAGGTTACATATCCTAATGGGTCGCCACGACCTTCAGTCTTCACATTATTATCATCCCGCAGACAAATAACCTCATAAAATACAGATGCACCAACGACCCACAATAAAGGTCATAAAATACAAATGCACCGACGCCCCACAATAAAGGGCGTAAAATACAGATGCACCGACGTCCTAAAGAGCCGACTAATAACCGTCTAGCTCACATCCGGTTCCTTGCGTCTCCTGTGCAAAAACCCCCTTTGTATATAAACGCCAGAGAAAAAAATAAAGAAAGACATTCTGAATCTAGAAATAAAACAGTGAGGACGTATTTTTGTTTTGTTTTTACCAACCTTATATTTTAATTGGCGCAGTCGGTAGGATTCCTCTAAAAACTTGGGGAGTCCATATGAGAACGTACCTATGTCAAACGTAAATTGACATCTGGTCGGTCGAAGTGAAAAAACCATATAAGTTATCCTAGTGCACAAAAGTCAAGTGAAAATTGACAGACAAATTGAGTTTGCCATTGACAGTCGTCGCGCGCGGTCGCGAGTCACACGCACGGAAGGAAAAAACAAAAGAACGAACAAAACAAAAAAAAAAACAACGGGAAAGAAAAACAAATAACGTAGTGCAGTGTAGTGCGGGCAAAAAAAAAAAAAAAAAAAAAAAAAAAAAATGTGAAAGTGCCGAACCGAAAACCGAACACCTGGTCGGCACCAGCGCTGGGCCGTACTCCTGCCTGTCCCTCTTCCCCTCTCGTGACAGTGTTCGCACTCGGTGGAGCAAATCTTACTGTCGTAAGGGCATAACACCTACGGTAGCTTGTTTTTGCAAATCCCGCGATAGAACTTCACTTACGCGTCTCTGCTTTAACGGTTTTGTGTATATACATGTTTTGTAGTTTGCATTGATGAGGGATTTCTGTGTGCAGTTCTGCAATATTCGTGGGTTACGGAAGAATTTCTTTGCCACGTATATCCATCTCTCTCGCCACAAACCGGCTGTTTTGGCACTTTGTGAAACACAGGTCGATGAAAAGTCTGATCCTTCGGATTTCAGTCTTCCCGGATATAGCTTAGTGCCATTATTCGTTTCTCGCCGTGATCTCGCCATCTATGTCCGTAGTGATATTGCTTACCAGTTACTTCCACAGTATAGCCAAACATCCACCCCGGAATTTAATTTCATATGGCTTAAATTCATATTCCGTAAGCACTCCATCCACTACTGTTTTCTTTATAGAAGCCCCAATCTAGACAGGAATGCAACATTTGATGCATTCGACGCACTGTCCGATTCCATCCAAAGAATTGTTTCCCTGTTCCCTCGCACTGAAATCGTTTTAGCGGGCGATTTCAATGTACACAATTCTCAGTGGCTTCGACATTCTGGACAGACAACACCCCAAGGAAGGTACGTTGAAATTTTTGCTGAGCTAAATCACTTAACTCAACTTGTGAATGAGCCATCACGTATCCCCGATGTTGCTGGTCATACCGCCAACACGCTGGACTTGTTTCTTACCTCTCAGCCTGACAAATACACGATCGATGTATTGGAACCCCTAGGCTTGTCTGACCACTGCATGATATCAGCGAAATTCTCGAACTCCCACCATCCAGTTAAAGAAAAAGCTCCTAAGAGAACACTATGGCTATACGAGAAAGCCAACTGGTGCGGCCTTAACAACTTCTTTCGGATCTTTAACTGGTCGTTGTGCTTCCTCGACAACGACGTCGACGCCGCAACTGATATTATCGTAAACGTTATCCGAATCGGCATGGCAAATTTTATTCCCAGCAAGATTAAAAGCACCAGGCCTAAGGATAATACGTGGTTCGACTCGAGCTGCAAAGAGGCTATTAGGCTCAGGGAGCTAAGTTTTCGGGCCTACAAGGCAAACAGTTCTGAGGAAAACCGAAAAAAGTACATACGAGCCAGAAATGACTGCAACTCCCACATTCGACGGATTAAATTCCAATCCGACCAAAAATTAAGGCGTAAGATCCTCAGAAAGATGATGCAGTAATTTTCTTGGGAGCTCAAATTGAAAACACACTAGAGACACCAAAAGTAAAAGAAAAAATCTTCGCTCTATGCTTCAAAATAGTGGACAATCTTATTAAACACTTTCCGGAAACAATATAAAAGCAAGAGTGAGTGATGACTGAATAGACGCTTTTTCAATTCGTTCGGCAACAATGAGCAAAAAGTTAAGTGACAATCTGCTAAACAAACATTTAAACGTGCGAAATCGAAAAAAAAACAGTTCTGTTCGAATATCTCTACGAACAAAATCTTCAACTTACTCTTTCTTTTTATAAAAAAGAAAGCAAAATAAAGTTAAACTATCTTTCGCCGTTCATTCTTTACCGCTTCCTTCGAACTTCTCACGGGCTCTCAAACCAGTCAACATGTCTGCGCCGAATCCCCGAACAAGAGCTGCATCAGCAAAAATGCTGCCTTCTACACCCTCCTCTTCCCTCTAATCAAAAACAACTGGACAGTGATAATTTACCCCTCACTGCAAAGATCTTTGAAGAACAACTCTCCAAGCAGTTTCATTCGCTACGGCAGAGTTTCTCTGAAGAAGTTTCTAAGATTCAGAGTGAATTACTTCTGAAGATTGAGGAAATCACTGGCAACTGGAGTCGAAAACTCGATGAGGTCAACAAAACAATTGCCAACATAGTCGATCGCATTAATCTACTTGAAGATAACTTCAACACAACATCTCAACATCATCGTGAAGAAATTGCAGCTTTGCAGAAGCAGTGCAACCTGCTTGAGAAGAAGGGGATCCCATGCGATGCCGTACTCTTCGGCATACCCACTCAGCCTGATGAGAACTTAAGAAGCTTATTCAATCGTCTTTGTCACACAATCGATTGTAAGCCGCCTCTCCTGGCCAACATAATAGAAATAATGCGACAGCACCACCACCAATTGTTGTAAAATTCAGCAACTCTCTCGAGAGAAGCTCAGTATTGAAGTCAGCTGTAAACTACCGAAAACAAAATGCCACCGAACTTCGTCTGCACGATCTGAGTTTCGAATCAAGCGACAGCTGTTATCTCAATGAGAGCTTAACAAAGAAAACACGCTTTCTCTCAAACAGCGCTCTCGGTCTCTGAAGAAGAAAACAACTATTTGCTGTGCACACTCGGTATGGAGATGTTTATGTTAGGAAGACGGTGAGTGGAAAAAGCTTTCTCATTGAAAGCCCAAATGATCTTCTTACTGCTGCTGCTGCGACAAACTCATGAATTTCTTTATTCTCTATTATTGTAATCAAACTTTTTGCTATCTTAAATTCCATATTCACTGTTTCTTCTCCCACTCTTGTTAAATTTCCTCCCCTCACCTACACCCTCGCAAAGAACGCACTTTTTCTCTCCTGCTTCTGATATTTTACTATGGATATTTCAACTTCTTTCTCTATTGTTTATGGAGATTTCAATGCTGATTGGTTAGAAATGACTCACGAGCATTTCAGTTGAAAGACTCAGTGTCCTCTGTTGGCCTAAGTATTGTAAATACCACCTACCCAACGCGCTTTGTCCCTGATTGTTCACCCAGTCTTCTTGATCTTATTATAATCACTGATCCCAAACTCGTCCTTCTGTCTGACCAGATATCTTTTAACATCTCTGATCATGACCTTATCTTCCTGACTTACAATATGAATTTATCTAAATGTGCAACTAATGACTCTTTCGCTTACAAAGACTTCAATTCTGTCGACATTAATGCCCTTCAACTAGCTACAACTTCCGCCTCTTGGATGCAGTGCAGACAGAAGGCTGATCCCAATGACAAAGTTGATTCCTTTCAATCGATCCTAACCCAATTGTTTAATCAACATGTACCGACTAAAACGGTAAGAGTACGAAACCAAAACTGTCCATGGTTTACCTCCGATGTGATTAACGTAATCAAAGTTCGAAATAAATTGCACAGTAAATGAAAGCACAGATCAACGAACGCTAACTGGAAAGCATTTGTAAGAGCCCGAAATCATGCAACTCTGGTTATACGCGCATCTAAAAGGAACTACTTTGCATCAAAGCTTAATGCCTCTTTACCTGCCAAAACACTTTGGCGAAACCTAAAAAAAAATTGGTGTCTCTAAACTCAATAACCAACAAAGTGTTCTTGACCCAGATCTTCTTAATAACTTATTCGTAGGCGATCAACTCCATCATAATGATTTTGATCCTAACCGCATTTCGGTGCGGCTGGAAAGCTGCGTGCAAAGACTAGAAGATTTTGAAGTGGTGAGTGAAGACGAAGTTTTTAAATGCACCATGGCCGTGAAGTCTGATGCTATCGGAGAGGATGGTCTATCAATACGATTTATTAAACTTATTTTACCTCAGATTGTTAGTCATCTCACTCACGTTATTAACTTTTGCATTATAACATCAACTTTTCCTATGTCTTGGAAAATTGCAAGGATAATTCCGATCGCTAAAAATGCTAAAGCTAATTCCCCTTCTGACCACCGACCAATAAGCATACTACCCTGTTTATCAAAAATTTTTGAAAAAGTCTTAGAGAAGCAAATCCTGAACCATGTAGCTACTAACAACTTGCTCTACCCGAAACAATCAGGGTTTAGAGTTAATCCCAGCTGCTCTACTGCTTTGATAAACCTATTTGATGAAATAAGACAGGATTATGATAAGGGCTATGTAAGTCTCCTTTGTCTGCTCGACTTTTCCAAAGCTTTCGATAGGGTAAATCACAACATCTTAGAGTGGAAGCTAAAGAACTTGTTCGGTTTCAGTGATAGGGCGGTAAAGCTTATTGGCAGCTATTTGTCAGGAAGATTTCAGAGAGCTACCTCTGGCGATAAATCCTCTTCTCTAAAAGCCTTAGTTCGAGGAGTTCCTCAAGGATCAATTCTTGGGCCATTGTTATTCTGCATGTTTATCAACGATCTTTCATCTGTCTGCACGCAAACATCTGTGCATCCAGATACTCACCCCCATTTAACAGAGGATGACAACGAAGTATAAACAAAAAGCTTATTTTTTTTGTAAAACCCATTTTCTTCCCTTTTTTATATAAAAATAAATTCACATTTATAGATGAACTTTTGGCGTTTGTTTTTATTGTACAATAAAATTGAATAACAAGATGGCAAAACAATAATGCGTCCTATTGCAATTAACCTAAAAAAGGAACCGTAACCTAAGTTGGAAAAGTAAAAGAGTTATTGGTATAAAATAAGGACCTACATATCTCAACATAGGAAATGCAATCTTAAAGTCTTTTGCATGGAATAATGACCCAGATTATGGAATAACAGCCTAACTTAGCTTAAGCTTTTTGAATTTTTAACGTTTAGCAATTAATAAAAGCCTAAGTGTCTACTTCCTCTAATGTTTTATTAATTAATGTAGTTTAATTTATTTTCCAGAAGTATGTAAAGGAATGCATCTGCTTAAGTTCTGTGAAAAAAAAATTCTTGAAAACCGACATTCTTGATTTGTATTGCTTATTTTAAACTTTTAACTCCTCCTGAAAAAGTATAAAAGCCGACTAGGCGATCGAACGTTTTCTGGTTCTTCGAGCCGGATTTGATTGAAATAGAATCCAGTGCTTTAATTAATTAAAAAAAAAAAAAAAAAATCTTTTGTGTGCAAGTGCGAGATTTCGATAACTACGTCCTGTGTGTGTGCGCGCGGATCTATATTGGGCTGTGCTGCAAGTAAGCTGGAAGTACTAAAATCGAAGTAAGTGAGTTTATTTAGGTATAATTTACATTTTGAAATACAATAAACTTGCGAGAGTGCTGACGCAGTTGGAAAAGGATGTGTCTAATTTTGCAAAGAGGGGCTCCACCGCTCGGACGCCGAATTATTTGTCTGGGCGAATACCGCTTTTAGAGAACTCAATGGAAACAGCAGAGAGTGTGTATGAGGGTTGTATAGGTGAGTTAGGTGATAGTGACGATGAACAATTGGAGGATACCTACCAGAAGTTCCGTAAACTTTATCTTGAGTATCGTGGGGATTTGCTAGATGCAATTGACCAAGTCAAGGTGAAGGAGAACCAATGTTACAACGCCGACTCACAATGCCGACATTCGATTAAAAAGTATCCCAGTGCCAATGTTCTCCGGAACCTTGGAGTCTTGGACGGGTTTCCGTGATCTCTTTGTCTCTGTGGTGCATCATAATTCGTCGTTGTCAGAGATTCAGAAAATGCATTATCTGAAAACGAACCGATAAGATTCTATCGCATTTAGGAATTGCCAATGGCAATTATCTCAAGGCGTGAGCGATTCTTCAAGACAGGTATGATCACCCACGATTTCTGGTCAACGCACAGTTGAAATGCTTTTTCGAGCAGCCTACTATAACCCAAGTATACTGCATACGTATATAAACTCTCTATTCTCTTTTCACGTCAATTTTCGTGGACATGGGAGTCTACACATTGTCGAAAATCTTCATACAAGTTAATATCATAGCGCATTGGTTTGATCCATAAGCAATATAAACAAGCTGCGGTCAAATCATATGCAACATATGTATATAATTGTGGGGAAACCAATAGACGCGAACGATCATTGTTGACACAGCTGCGACTTAATGGCAAAATGCCTTTTCGGCATATTCTTCGTGATCTCTATAAGAAGTCCAAGGTCCAGCAAAAGTAATTTATGTGATAAGTTCAAAGTCCATCAAAGGGACGCTGTCAAAGAACAGCACATACTATATAAGGCACTTAATGTTAATCTGTAGATCAGTTTTCCATCAGTGTCAGAGTGCTCACGACCAAGTTCTTCATCAACTTCAGGCGATCAACATCCAGCTCTTCATCAGCTTCAGGCGATCAACATACAGTTCGCCATCAGCACCAGTCACCCAACCAAGACACAGGTTGAGTTCCTGATCCACACCCGACAGCTCTAAACAGTTTCCTGAATAAGCACATAGGCAAACGCAGATGGAACTCCGCAACATCGACAGTAATATTAAGCTAGGCTAAATAATAATAAAGTTTAGTTTTTTTTTTAAAGTTGCGTAAGAAAAGTAATTGGCGCCCAACGAGTAGGGCATCACTCGAGTACACGAAAATATATCCTGAAAGGAAAAGTAAGGATCGGTTCGCGAGTGCCCAAAACTATAAAATAAGTATCCTTTAAAAAGGAGAAAAAATTCTAACGAGTATCTGTACTACGGAAAGTGAGAAACAAATTATAAAATAAAAGAACAAAAACTATAAGTGCAAAAAAAAAAAAAAACTAGCCAACAAGAGTATAGATGACAGCATAGACGACAGCATAAATGTAAGCAGCAACCAGCATACAGAACAGCAATCTGCCGAGAAACATCACACAAAAACAAGCCAAAGCAGCAAGTACATTTGTTATTTTATTATTATACTAATTATTACATTATATTGTACCTACATAATAATACATTGTAGACACTTGTTGATTACTATATAAATACCAATTATTATATTATATAGTTAGAAGTGAAATGCAATGTGAGTGTATGTGCGTGTAAGTCCAACACACATAAGAAAAAGCACACAGCGTGCATGAATGAACTTTTATTTTTGTTACTTTGTTTAATCCTTTGAAGTTCAGTTTCCCTTGTGGATCCAGAGTGAACACACGTTTTATTCCACTGTATATTTCTAATTAATAATAAATATCTGTTCTCAAATCGGAGTGTACGACTATTATTAAACAGGTTATGGGCCCAGGTACGAAGGGCACAAGTGTTTAACAATGAGTTCCATATACCAGATAGATAAGCTAGACGAAGGAAACTATGACACCTGAAACATTCAGATGCGTAGCGTGTTGGTGCACGCAGAGGTGTGGAAAGTGGTGAATGGAGTACGGCCGTTGGAGGATTCAGTTAACTGGGATGTTCTGGATGAAAAGGCATTGGCAATGATTACTTTGAGCGTGAAGCCATCGCAGTTGTGTTATGTCAAGCAAAGTAAAACTGCAGCGAATGCCTGGAAAAGTCTCAAGGATGTGCATCAACCCAGTGGTCTAGTAAGAAAAGTATCACTTTACAAAAAGTTGCTTGGTTTGCGGATGGCACATGGAGAAGTTGTGTCCAGCTACATAAATACGTTTTGCTCAACGATTGACAAGCTTGCTGAAGTGGATATTAAGATAAGCGAGGTGCTAGTTGTAATAATACTCCTATCCAGTTTGCCAAAGGAATATGAGAATTTCGTCATGGCTATGGAAACGCGCGACACTCTCCCCTCTCTGGACATATTAAAGATTAAATTGCTAGAAGTGGGAGAGCGCAAAGGAAATGAAGAAAAATCGTCACATAGCAGTGAGCAGCAGGCATTTCATATGAATACAAAGACGTCATGCAAAAAGGAGAAAAAGGACATTGTATGCTTTAAATGCGGAAAGACTGGCCACTATGAAAAACAGTGCAAACACAACAGCAAAGAGGAAACACTGAAAATTCGACAACAACGATCGTTTACTGTCCTTGCAGTGAGGCCACTACGCATATGTGTCGCGTACGTGACCTTTTGACGAATTTCGTTCCACAGGCAGAGGACATTGTGCTGGCAGACAATAAAATCATACGAGCAGAAGGCAGAGGGGACGTCATACTTCAAACCGATTTGGGTGAGTTAAAGTTAGAAAATGTATTGTATGTTCCTGGTATGAGAGGGAATTTTGTGTCGATCAGTCGAACGGGGTTGCACAGTGCTTTTTAATAATAAGCAAGCGGTTGTAATTCAACAAGGCACACAGATATTGAAAGCGCAGAAAAAAGATAAGCTCTTTGTGTTCGAAGGCAAACGAAATGCTTGTTATGTTGCGGCGCAGCCTAATGCAACAGTATGGCATAACAGATATGGACATCTAAATTATGCCATTTTGATGAACCTCGCCAGAAATAGGATGGTGCTTGGAATAGAGAATGTAGATTTCTCTGACACCTCGAAATGCAGGACATGCATGAAAACTAAAATCCACACATAACCCTTTCCTGCTGCATCAGAAAATCGGAAACAGCGTTTTTAGAGCTTGTACATACGGATGTATGTGGACCATTCGAAAAACGATCTCTTGGGGGGTCGGCGTACTTTTTAACTTTTATCGATGACATGTCTCGGCGCATCCTTACATATTTCCTCAAGTCAAAGGATGAGGTATTTGAAAAATTTGTGTTATTCAAGAACATGACAGAACGTCAGACTGGATGCAAGATAAAGGCCATACGCAGCGACAACGGGCGTGAGTATCTTAACAAGCGTTTTGATGATTTTTTGCAGGAGCAAGGCATAGTGCGTCAACTTACGCTTCCATACAGCCCACAACAGAATGGGGTCGCAGAAAGGGCGAACCGGACCCTTGTTGAGATGGCGAGGAGTTTGCTCGTGCACTCTAATATGGCGGAGTTTTTTATGGGCAGAGACAGTGCAGACGGCGTGCTACATATGCAACAGATCGCCAACTATAGCTTTGGCGGGTATGACTCCATTTGAAGCATGGAGCGGCCGGAAACCCAATGTCAAAAATATGCGCACATTTGGATCAGTAGCCGTTGGCTTAGATAAAACGCGTCGCAGCAAATTCCAAGCGAAGGGCAAAGAGTGGTGGGATACTCACTAGTATCGAAAGCCTATAGACTGTACGACAAAGAAAATCATCAGATTGTTGAAAAACGAGAAGTGTTGTTTGATGAGCCTTGCGATGCAATACAAGTGACCAACCACATAACATTTGACTTAACAGCAGAAAACGCATCACCTATAAAGCAACTTGTCTTGAAACCTGATAACGATGGGGAGAAAGAAGAAAGATCCAGCAACATAGAAACCGCGAGCGAGGACTACGTCAGCCCAGATGAGCCGAAGGAAGAACAAGTGGGGACAACTGGCCGAGGTAGGCCGAAGCTGATTCGTACAGGCCAGCCAGGGCGTCCGAGAAAAGTGTATAATGTCCTGAACGCGATACATGCTGAAGAAATTCCATTGCCTCAAACCTTCGAGGAGGCAAATGTACACATTCCTCATATTGGAAGATAGCAATGGATAAAGAATATGAGGCGCTAGTAGCAAATGGCACATGGACTTTGGTAGACCTACCCAAGGGTCAAAAAGCGATTGTTTGCAAGTGGGTTTACACCATCAAGAGGGACAGCAGTGGCGGGACTGAGAGCTACAAGTCACGTTTAGTAGCGAAGGGTTGTTCGCAGAAATTCGGTGTAAACTATACTGAAACTTTTTCACCTGTGTGTCGGTATGAATCGATACGGTTAATTTTGGTTTTGTCTGTTGAGCTTAAGCTCTATTTGCACCAAATGGATGTTTGCACGGCATATCTCAATAGCGATTTAAACAGCGTGGTCTACATGAAGCAGCCTGAGGGGTATGTAGTAAACAAGTCTGCAGAGAAGGTGTTAAAACTCAATAAGGCGATATACGGGTTGAAGCAAGCCGGAAGGGTGTGGCACTCTAATTTAAATGCGGCGCTATGCGATATGGGATTCACTTCGTGTCAAAATGAACCCTGCTTATATAGGCAGGACACTAAAGGTAATCTCTGTCTTATCCTAATATATGTAGACGATTTACTTATAGCGTGCCAGAACATGACAGACCTTATGCAAATCAAGTCAATGATTGCAATGAAGTTCGAATGTGTCGATAAAGGTCCACTGCAGATATTTTTGGGCATGCAGGTTGAGCGCGATGGTGAAGTAGGCGATATTTCCCTAAATCAAACGGTGTATATAAAAGACATCCTAGAGCGTCATAACATGCAACAGTGCAGGACTGCAGCAACGCCATTAGATACAGGTTACCAAGTGGCGTGTAGTAAGGAAAGTTGCCGGACAGTAGAGCCAACAGCATATCAATCAGTGATTGGCGAGTTGATGTGGGTAAAAAAAAAAAACAGTGTTTAGTGCGTGATATCTACCTGCTTTGCATCAAAGTGCAATTAAAGATTACCAAATCCAAACGGTCATCCACCCGTCGAATATTTATCTAAACGGTTACCTATCCGTTTGGCTAAGACCGCTTTCGAAAACGGTCACCAACATAGCCCATTGCAACAACAAGAATCGACAATTCAATAGTAATTTAAAAAGGCATTCAGGTAACCCAAGCGTTACTGAGAAGGTGAGTGCGATTTCATACTTGTTATAAATAGTCACGCAAGAATATATGCATACAAATTGACGTGCTTAAAGCTGTAATGTGAATTAACAAATCTTGGGAAACAGTATCTTCAACAACGATACAAAATTGTTTTAAAAAAGCTGGATTTCCATCAGGTGAACTTCTTGCCACAGAAAATGAAATTGGTGAAACGGAGCTAAATAAGCTCATAACGGTTTCGCCAATAAACACAAACAAAGACTATTTCTGCATCGACGAAAATATGGCAACAGAATGTTCCACGGAAGATGTTGTGGAAATTTTAAAAACAATTTGTCCTTCAACAAGCTCTACATCCCATGAAGACTGCGAAGACAGCGATGACAACGAGCTGGATAGTGAGTTAAAAATTACGGTGATAGGGAACTATTCAGATGCCCTAGAGAACTCACACGTGTCCGCGAGTTCTACCTAACGAAAGGAGATGACACGGGTTTTGAAATAATAAAGACTAATAATTAACCACGAGCTTGAGATGGTGAAATCCAAATTAAAAAAACAAAAGCTAATAACCTCATTTCTCAAAAGAAGTGAATAAGTGAAGTATGCCCACATACGTTTATTGAACTTTTTTTGTTTATTTTTTCAATTGTTTTGTTAATTTATTGTTTATTTATAAAAATGTACATACATGTGAAAAAGTATATACATACTTTGCTTTTTAATTTCCATTAAAAAAGTTACCCCCTTAGAGCGGACACCCCTACATAACGGACAATCTTAATGGTCCCGCGGGAGTTACGTTTCGCAACATGTTGCCTTATGTTTTGTATGCCGTAACTTTGCATCTATGCACTTAGTTTTCCTTGATACTTATTTGTTTATTTGCCTACGATCATGCGATTTATTTTTACTACTCTACCTATTCACTTACGCGTCTCTTTTTCCAATTTCTTTCCCACCTATTTGTTTACGATATGTTAACCACACCAACTAACTAGTTACGCGTCCCTTTTTCCAATTTCGCCTCCACCCACATATTTGTTTACGTGTCGATGATCGTGCGATTGGTTAACTCGCTACCTATCCACTTACGCGTCCCTTTTTCCCAATTTCTTTTCCACCTATTTGTTTACGATATGTTAGCCACACTAACTATCTACTTACGCGTCCCTTTTTCCAATTTCGCTTCCACCCACATATTTGTTTACGTGTCGATGATCGTGCGATTTGTTATCTCGCTACCTACCCACTTACGCGTCCCTTTTCCCAATTTGTTTTCCACTCATTTGTTTACGTGAACTGTGCAGCTTTCGTGTTTTGGCCAAGTAGGTGCATAGATGCCGGCAGATAAGATCACTCGATAAAAGACCACCGATCGGGCAAGTCGAAAAACAAAAACTTGTTAATCCGAAATTTTGATTAATAAAATTTAAAGTGAAAAAAAAAAATATTAAGTGTTTTTTTTTCCAAACCCATAATTCGGACGTCCATTATAGAGAAGTTTCACTGTACTTCCCTTCGAGACTAGAAGAGGTAGGTAATATTGGGCTGAACAGAATAACGGGTTAAATAAAACAACTGGGCACAATGGACTCAACGTAGTCTACGTGAGCCTAGAATTTTCGTTAATAGGGCGCCCATTTACCTAACCTAACCATATATATATATTTAACTTCCAGAGCCAAGAGACCACTGTCCGAATGCTCGAAGTCAAATTGAAGAATTTACCTTGAGCATACAAGGCAACAGTGGATGGTAGTAAGAGAAGTGGAGAGGCATCCACCAAAGCTCCATTCGAAGAGAAGATGGAGGCCCTTTTCGGAACTAAGCCTGGAATCCGGAACAGCCACACACTAAATTTAACGGGAGAGGTAATAGAGGCGTTACCGGTCGCTTCTTTTGGACTAAAAAAATTGCTTTAATTCAACATTTCATTTTAAGGCCAGTTGCGGCATCCTTCGCCAACATCTGATTTCACCCTTGCAACGGAAGTAATTGAGAAGTTAACGATCGCCTCCACCAGTAGTCCAAGTAGCTATACTTTTCGATTAAAAAAATTGCTTTAATTCAACATTTCATTTTAAGGCCTTCATCGAGTACGGCGAAGAAAACCGATAAAAGAGAAACTCCTCATTGAACGGTGCGAGGTAAAGCGAAAGTTGGCGGAGGAAAGGAACAGAATAATTGCCGACTATACTGCAAAGAAAATAAAACTCTTGGAAGAAAGGGAAAGAGCCATAGCGGAACGTTTCGACCGTAAGGTCGAGTTATTAAAAAATTAATTTGGCAAGTAATATCTTTTCCTTATTAATACATATGTACGTAAATATAATAGTAAATGATTTTAAATTCTTGTAATATAATTTAGTTATTTTTGGAAATGAATGTACATATTTGTAGTTTTGAATTAAAAGCCGAATTGATCGCCCAAACATTTTTCCCAAACCATCTAACTTCAGCAAATGCCACGGTACCTGATTTAGAAGTAAAGGTAAAGATGTGGAGTTAGAGACAGAGTTGCATTTCACTGATCAATGCGACGTTACGTGGAAGAAACGGAATCGGATTCAGATGATGAGCCCCATGTAAAGCTGAAATCAAAATTCTTGGAAGGCAACTATCGCGGAAAAGGGCACACCTCCCTAATTACGATGAGGACTTATTTCAATTTGCAGGATCGACTGAACTTCCAGAATATGTAAAGCAACTTGAGACACCATCAGACTTGTTTAAGTTTTTTTAATGATGACTTGTTGACATTCATAATTGAGGAATTGAATAAAAAAGCTCTTTAAGATAATATAAATAAGCCAGCAAATATAACAAAAAAAAAGAACTGGAACAATTTATTGGGATGGTGGTATTTGTGTCTTGTTGTCAACTTCCATCCGCCAGACATTGCTGGAATAAGGCGGCGGGACAACCAATGGTATATGAAACAATGACTTGCAATAGATGGGAAACGATCAAAATGGCAATTCATTTTAATGACAATTATAACTTCAAACCATTGGGAACAGAGGGACATGACAAACTCTTCAAGGTCAGACCACTGTTGGAGAATATAAGAGAACGTTTGTTCTTGATTCCAGAAGAAGAGTTTCTCGCTGTTGACGAACAAATCATTCCGACCAAAAGCCGCCATGAACTAAAAGAGTATAACCCAACTAAGCCACATAAATGGAGCTATAAGAACCAAGTTCTTGGTGGAATATCTGGTTTCAGTTGCGATTTTGATTTATATGCCCGGCACCAAAGCAATAAGTATCCTGACGGAGTGTCATATCTGGGGGTAGTGGTAATGTGGTAACAAGGCTCACGTCAACAGTTAAAAAAAAAAAACAATACGTTCACCACAAGATATTCTTTGATAATTGGTATAACAGTAACGGAAGATAATTACCTTGAAACGTATGACATGCTTAACAAACGATACGGAAGGATTTGGTATATATGTAATTCGAGCTCAGCTCGAAACGTTTTTTGATTTGAAAAGCATTGTAATCCTATTAACTTGAAAAAATTGCTGATTCCTGTGATAGCGTTTTCCGCAGACGCTTGGTAGTTATGCACGGCAAAGAGATGCATGGATTTTATATTTAATGTTAAATAAACTCGATTCGGAACCTAAAGCTTTATGGGCTCGTGAAACAGTCGATAATGACACCCCTTCGATTGAGACCTTTCAAATATTTCTTGAAAAACGATGGATGGGACTAGAAGCACTAGGAACAATTTCTAAAAAATCGAAAAATGCTCAAGCTAAGGTTTTGCATACTAATGTGTCGAGCATGAATTGCCCCAAATGTATGAAAAATCACATCTTATTTAATTGCGAGGAATTTAAGAACTTAGCTGTAACAGAAGAGAATAGAATAAACATGTATTCAGATAACAGGACCAACTTTCATGGAGCACGGAGATACTTATCGAAAATCGAAATCCACGCACACAAATCTCGCGTTGTTAAAACTACCTAACTTTATTGAAAAGAGAATTAAAGATATTTAGAATCATTTTGCCTATAGCCCTAAGAGATGTGAAGCTTTTAAAGAATTTCAAGAATATTTTAGCATAAAAGAACACAGTGTAATGTCTAGTTAAAAGTGAACGTTTACACTCTGTGTGTGTGATAGCACCCTCTGCAAGTTCTGCCCCCTCTGGAAGTTAGGAAAAGGACTTGATAGGAATGGCCATGTTGCGAGCCAATTTCGGGAAGAGCTCGTGGCGACTAGGAGAGGAAAAATAGAGAGTGCTAATAAAAACGGCAGTTTTGTTTTAAATCGGAGAGTGTATTAAATCTCAGATGTGGGGTTTTCGCCTCAAGAAAGAATAATAAATTATAACGGTGATTCATTTTCGAAATTAAATTCCCGAAATGATAAATACGCGCACATCTCGTCAGACGTGGTGGAAGCACTTTCGAGCGCGTGTATCAAGTTCCCACCCAGTGCTACAGTGGCGCAGTTGCGCCCACTTTACGAAGAACTGATGACCACCCAGCGGGCCTTGATGAATGGGCCAATGCGCAACGGAGAAGTCGCCGAATCAGCCGACGACCCAACCGCCGAATACTTCGAGGACGCACAAGGGGTACCGCCCAGAAATCCACCCGGAGATGTTGTTCAGCAGGAAGCCGAAATACGTCAATTGCAAGCGCAAATTAATGTACTTCGTCTGCGACATGAAATGCTGATGTTGCAACAATAAATTCAAGAACTCGCAAGCGACTCACGGAATAATTGCTACCCGCATATGGAAAACTCACTTAATCCATTCCCGGGACGAACTACTGCGACATCCGTAGCTGGTTTAGCGAATGGTTGAGCAACACACGGTTTGATGAAATGTGCTCGGGTGTACGCAGGTTGCTCAAGGAGACAGCGAAGGAGTTCTTGGATACCTTGGGCATAGTAAATTATTCCGAACTGAAGAATGCCCTCATCGAGACTTTTGGGCGACAAGTAACTCATCGGGATGTGTACCGACAGCTGGAGCAGCGAAGAATTCCACCAACCGAATCGTGCCTAGAGTTCGTCATTGCCATGAAAGCTCTGGCTGCGAAAATATCCATTCCTGAGGCGGAGCTGGTAACATTTATCATCGACGACGATAGCCCTAACACAACGATAATCAACGATGCCAGAACTATCATCGATCTATAGACCAGACTAGATCGATACCAGCAGAAACGCACTCAGTTGCTCATTTGATTGACTTCCTTCGCCCTCAAAGCAAAGTCGGGTGTCATCAAACCGAAGGAGCTCTCCGAAGTGCGATGCTACAATTGCTCTAAGTTCGGCCACTACAAGAATAGCTGCACTAAGCCGCTGAGACAACTCAACGCCTGCTTCATCTGTAACGAGGTCGGGCATTTCCACAACAGTTGCCCAAAGGCGAACCGAAGACAGCGAATAGTAGCAGCAGTCACCAACCCCATGGAAGACAGCCCGAGTACTGATGAAGAGTGTGCTGGCGCCATGAGTGCCATGCAAGCGGTAAGTGTTGCTTTCTCTGTTGACCAAGTCAGAGGTGCGAAATTTATAAATTGTTTTTCAGTGTTTGATACCGGTAGCCCCATTAACATCATTGTACACTCGTTAGACACCAGCGGCATCAGGATATCCGAAATACCGAAACCAACGAAGTATACATACAGGGGTCGGTCAAATCAAGCTTTATAGGTAAGGTATGATTCAATGCTATATACAATTTAGAAATGTTATCAAAGCAATTCCCCTTTTCGTGGTGCTTCCAGATAATCTGATGACACTGCCGCTGCTTTTGGGGTGCAGTTTTTTAAGAACTTTTGACATTCATTTGACCCAAATTAGGCCTTCCTATTTGGATCCGAAAAAGTAAAAGACCTAATGGAAAGGGGGATCATTCGTCCCAAGAAAGTCCTCATATGCATCGGCAGTTGTGCTTGCAAAGAAAGAGAATGGTGAACTGCGCATGTGCATCGATTACCGGGTAATGAATAAGAAAACGATTAGGGATAATTTTCCGTTACCACTTATCGAGTATTGCATATAATTTTTAAGAAGTAAACTTTGGTTTACATTACTCGACTTGACAGATGTTTTCCATCAAGTTGAAATGGATGAAAGCTCCGTACGATTTACCTCTTTCGTAACACCGGATGGACAGCATGAGTGCATACGGATGCCTTTTGGGCTAAAAAAAAACAAACTAGCTCCCGTGGTTTACAAGGAATCAGCATGAGCTACATCGATATGTATATTGGTTTGTTTTCGTATTTCCGCCGCTTTGTACCCACTTTTCTGACTTCGCTGTACGACCTTTTCACTGATTGTATAAAGGCTTTTCGAGAACTGCACGACAAACTTCCCACAGCACCGGTGATGGCAATCTATAGTTCCGAAAGGGAAACCGAGTTACATTGTGACGCAAGTAGCCAAGGATTCGGGCCCGTGCTGATGCAGCGTCTGGGTGACAAAAAATTTCATCCGGTTGCCACTCCAGCGGAGTCTAGATACCACAGCTTTGAGCTTGAGACTCTGGCAATTATTTATTCATTGCGACGTTACCGAGTTTACTTAGAGGGTGTACCATTCAAAATCGTTACTGACTGCAATTCGCTAACACTCACGTTAAACAAGAAACAGGTGAATCCCAAGATAGCTAGGTGGGCATTGGAGCTAGAGAATTACGCCTACACGATACAACACAGTGGAGCGTCTATGGTTCACGTCGATGCACTGAGTCCGCGTAATGTAGATGCTGCTTTTACTAGTGATGAGGTAGAAATTCATATCCAAGTAGCTCAGAACCGGGATCCAGAAATTAGAAGGCTCCGAGAAAGGCTCGAAGTGGGGACACATGAACATTATGACTTGAAGGATAGATCGGTTTTTCGTAAAATTGAGGGAAACCGCTTATTGCTTTACGTGCCAACCGAAATAAGGGACAACCTAATTAGGACGATGCACGATTAGAATGGTATCAGATTCGGAAAAATGATTGGTTTCCTAATATGTATGAAAAACGAGATAGAGCGATTTATTAAGAACTGTATTAAATACATTATGTACTTAGCGCATGCCCGATAAAACGACCGTACCATGTACGGCAACCTTAAGAAACCGGTCCCGTTCGACACGGTCCACGGTCCGTTCGGACCTTTGCCAGCCGTAAATTCCAAACGAAAGCATATCCTAGTTATATTTGATGCTTTCACAAAATTTGTTCGATTATATCTGGTCAATTCGACCAGTACTAAGGAGGTCTGCGCTTCATTGCACATGTATTTTAGTTATTACAGTCGCCCGAGGCGTATGGTGACCGACCGTGGTGCTTGTTTTATCTCACTCGAGTTTGTGAATTATCTACTCCTAAATAACGTGAAACATGTAAAAGTTGCCGTAGCTTTTCCTCAAGCTAACGGGCAGGTCGAGTGAGTGAATAGAACGAACCAGTTAACCATGCGGAATGGGCTACCAAGTTATCACAGGTGGAACAACGTGGAACAATTGTTGACGAGCTCACCGAGTACTCGAAGGCGTTCTTCGCTATTAAAAGATCTCTTAAAAATATAATGAGGATTACTTTCTTAAGCGCAGCGTACCAGTTAGGACATATACCGTGTGCGATTTCATGGTAACCAAATACGCCGACACCAATTAGTAGTTCATTCAAATATATCGTGGACCATACGTTGTTCATAAAGTGTTGCCAAATGACGGCTATGTGGTGAAGGACATTGATAATTGTCATCTGACACAATTACCCTACGATAATGTTATTGAGGACGCGAGTTACAATTGTTTATTAGTAGAGAAAGAAAAAATAAAATAAGACACGTCCGTTTTGCTTAATTTCTCGATCGAGAGTAATCTCTATTTTTCTTGTATTGCTTTTATATACATTTGGTTTGCACAGTCGACACCAGGAATCAATATAATATTTATCTATGGTCGACACAAAGAACGGATGTGACCCAGACGCAGACTAATCCGCTCTTTGGGTCGTCTGTGCAATTACATTTCATGACCTTGTTGTGTGTCTTCCGATTTTATGTTTTTATGGTGTGTATCCGTATTCGTCTGCGGGAATGTAGTTGGATGTGGATCTTTGATGAGGCAGCAGGCAGTTTGGTTGTTGGCCGGTTAAGGGGCGACGGGTTGAGACGCGATCGTCGTAACTCGCGCGTATCAGGAAATGGGTTACTCCGACGAAAGGCACTACAACAACTAACATTCAGAAAGCAGCACTGGATAGTTGGCGCACCTAGAAGTTGCAGTGCTGGCTATTTATTTAGAAAAAAAATAAATCGTAATACATATGCAGCTGCGATCCGGTCGCACATACTGATCTGCCAAATATCTTTCTCTCTCTCTCTCATTTCTCCTTGCGCAGAGTAATATAGAGTCAGTCAGTGAAAGGACGTGGTTGAGATCGCACACGGCGCAGTACAGCCTCGTGTTTTTTTTTTTTTTTTTTTGTAATTTTGTTTTGCGTGATGTATTGGCGTTGCTAAGCCCATGAAGGGTTTTTTTTTTTTTTTTTTATTTCAATTCTTTTATTATGTACATTAACGTACAAATCAATAAAATATTTGTTGGGAAACGACATTTTCCCACAAAATTGGAGGCTCAACCGGGATTCACCAAGATCCTCAACCGGAATTACCTGCAACTAGAATTTGTTCGGATTTTGCAACAAAAATTCGTCCAGATGCGGCAATTCAACGAATACCAGCATCAACCGCAAAGACGACGACAACGGGGTACGCCAATAAACATATAAAAGCACAGTTAACAACCGCAAAAACGACGACGACGGTGTATGCCGAAGTACATTGCCACAACGGGAGAGGAACAGCAGTGAAGACGAAGACGACGAAAACGGTGTATGCCGGAGTACATTGCCATAACGGAAGAGGAACAACAGTGAAGACGACGACGACGGTGTATGCCGGAGAGTACATTGGCACAACGGAGAGCAACAACAGTGAAGATGAAGACTACGACGACGGCGCGCTCGGCAAAGAGGAAACAAAAATAAAATATTGTAAATACTAATCCGTGCGCGATATTTGTTGCTGGAGAATATACCTTTTTTTTGCTATTTCACGGAATTTACCGTAATATCGAGAAAAAAAAAAAAAAAAAAAAAAGAGAAAAAGAGATGCGTAGGGATGAGTTGAGAGAGAGTTTAAGGGAGTGTCTGATCCACAATACTGCGTTAGTGCAAGCTGAGACATCCAACACAAGCAATTCAATGGCGTTGTCTTAAATACTGCGTTTGCGTTGGCGAGCTTACGTTCATTGAAAAATGAGAGGAAATAAGAAAAAATAAGAGCGAGAGAAAACGTAAGCTCACGTAACCAAAGGAGACAAAAGTCAAACACGCCGGAAATTTCTGTGCGTTTTGAAGTTTCTGTGCGTTTGAAACTTGAAACAGCTGTTGATGTGTTTGCTGTCTTGTGTCATTTGTTTTTTTGCTGAAATACATAGCCGTTTTCCAAAACGCATCATTGCTCTAATACTGCAATGGCAACCATTCCAAAAGGCAAACAAAAAAGTGAATTCTTATGCATACTATTCCAAAACGCATTGTGAACAGATCTACAGCGCAAGCAAAAGCAAACAGAGCATCGGCAAATGTCATGATGCTAATTCATTTGACATTGTGAATTTAATTTGAATTACCGTCAAAATGGAACAATCTTCTTCGTCGTATGTAATTTTTAGTTTTTATATCAAAAATGTTTATTAAACAATTATTTTTTCAGAGTGTGCTAATTCCGGAAATGGAGATTGTTTCGAAGATGATATCCTAGAGCCACCTAAGAAGAAAACTAAAAAAAGCGATGTACTAGACTTCTTAAAAGAAGAATCGGAGAAAGACAGAGCGTGGTTCGAGAGGTTAATAGATATTGAAAAACAAAGACTGAAAGTTGAAGAAGACAAAATAGAAGAAATGCGGGAGTTAAAATCCATTCTTAATGCACTTCTGGATTAATTGATGGTTTTTTTTAAGTTTTATGTTTTTAAAACACAGAATTGTGATGTTTATTTGTATTTATTGATTTGTTTACGTAAAAAAATAAATTTAGGCTGAAAAAAGCCCAGTTAATCGTTCTCGTTTTGCCTCATTACTGGCATCAATGTTTTCCTCAGGAGGTGTGGCTATGGTTTCTGTAATTGGCTTAGGTAAATTAAAGTTTTCAAGGTCTTGTAGTTCATGGTTTATAACAAAATTGTGCAAAATAACGCAGCACATAACAATTTTCTTTGCCATTCTAATACTTCGAACTGGAATAAAATCTAAAATTCGAAATTTATTTTTTAGGATATCAAATGCCTGCTCTATAAAAACGCGAGTAGAGCTATGATAATTATTAAAACGCTTCTGCTCTGGAGTCATATTCGCATAATCTCTGTCCGGCACAATGAGGTTAACCTCATAAGCTGAGTCCCCAAGCAGATGGTACTCCTTTGGAATTATAATTTTTCCATTTGTCAAAGCTTTTCGAAGCGGGCTATCAAGCCAAACAGATGCGTCATGGCAAGAGCCAGGGTAGCCAACAAAAGCATCTAAAAATTTAAAATTACTGTCGCATACTCTCTAGGAATAAGTAGATTAAACCACTAGAAATTAAACTATCATTTGCAATACCTGCATAATTATGGAATACGCGCCTTTTCTATTAAAATAACTTGTCGAATCTTCTTTTGGCGCTGGAATTTTAAAATGTGTGCCATCAATGCATCCCACTAAGAAAGGGAATGGATGATTTCGCTTTTCTTCAAACTCTTTCATTATTTTGTTTTGAGACTCTCGCCCCTCTGGCCATCTAATTATTTTTTTTTTAATTTTAAAATTGCCGCGACAGTTCTTTTAAAAATTCTGAAGGCTGATCCCATACCAATTCCGAAACGATCAGATATGTCTCGGAAACTACATTTGTTGACCAATTTCCACAACGTTATGTATAAACAGTATTCTAGTGACCATTGCGGTCTTCCTGTTTTTTTTTTTTCTTTTTGGTAAACTCAGAAAGGGCCTTTTTTAGTAACTTAAAAAAGAAACGAAAGTGTTTCTATGTACATAAATACAAAGTTCGAGTTAAAGGAAAATGAGGACTTACCGAAAATGTGCATCTATTCATACGAAAATGACTAAAAAAAAATATCATTTGGGTACAACTTAATTGTTTTTAAATAATTATTGCACTTGGGTACTTTTCGAAAAGCAAATGGACTTGAAAGCATGTAATAGTTTCGTCGAAATCGTTTAATTTTTATCTTCAACAGATGTTTTATTAAGTTTATTTCATTATAATTTAAATTGGTACTACCCAACATATTATTTAAAATAATTGTGAAAATTAACTTTTTCGACATCTCGAACTTATTGCCTTATTGCCGCTTCTTTGACTTTAAATTGTATGTGTTGGGGCTTAGCCCAACAACAACAACACATCGGTCGTCACTTCGCGGAAGCGCGAAGCCCACACAACTAACATCGTTACTTCGCGGAAGCGCGAAGACCGCATACAACACATTGATCGTCACTTCGCGGAAGCGCGAAGCCCACACAACTAACATAGTTACTTCGCGGAAGCGCGAAGACCGCATATAACACATCGATCGTCACTTCGCGGAAGCGCGAAGCCCAAGGGACACCACGCACAACTTTCGGCCAGCGAGGAAGCAAAACGACGACACCACAAAATTCATTACGAATCAACAACTCAGGAGAGACGGTCATCATCGCGCGAACCGGCAATCACATTTGTAATAAGTAACTTTATGCGAATCTCTTGTGTCGTATCACTTAACATTTTAACATTAAAGATCAATTGTAATAAGTACCTTCATGCGAATCTCTTGTGTCGTGTCACTTAATCATTTTAACATTAAAGATCAATTGTAATAAGTACCTTCATGCGAATCTCTTGTGTCGTGTCACTTAATCATTTTAACATTAAAGATCAATTGTAATAAGTACCTTCATGCGAATCTCTTGTGTCGTGTCACTTAATCATTTTAACATTAAAGATCAATTGTAATAAGTACCTTCATGCGAATCTCTTGTGTCGTGTCACTTAATCATTTTAACATTAAAGATCAATTGTAATAAGTGCCTTTATGCGAATCTCTTGTGTCGTGTCACTTAATCATTTTAACATTAAAGATCAATTGTAATAAGTACCTTTATGCGAATCTCTTGTGTCGTGTCACTTAATCATTTTAACATTAAAGATCAATTGTAATAAGTACCTTCATGCGAATCTCTTGTGTCGTGTCACTTAATCATTTTAACATTAAAGATCAATTGTAATAAGTACCTTCATGCGAATCTCTTGTGTCGTGTCACTTAATCATTTTAACATTAAAGATCAATTGTAATAAGTACCTTCATGCGAATCTCTTGTGTCGTGTCACTTAATCATTTTAACATTAAAGATCAATTGTAATAAGTGCCTTTATGCGAATCTCTTGTGTCGTGTCACTTAATCATTTTAACATTAAAGATCAATTGTAATAAGTACCTTTATGCGAATCTCTTGTGTCGTGTCACTTAATCATTTTAACATTAAAGATCAATTGTAATAAGTACCTTCATGCGAATCTCTTGTGTCGTGTCACTTAATCATTTTAACATTAAAGATCAATTGTAATAAGTGCCTTTATGCGAATCTCTTGTGTCGTGTCACTTAATCATTTTAACATTAAAGATCAATTGTAATAAGTACCTTTATGCGAATCTCTTGTGTCGTGTCACTTAATCATTTTAACATTAAAGATCAATTGTAATAAGTACCTTCATGCGAATCTCTTGTGTCGTGTCACTTAATCATTTTAACATTAAAGATCAATTGTAATAAGTACCTTCATGCGAATCTCTTGTGTCGTGTCACTTAATCATTTTAACATTAAAGATCAATTGTAATAAGTACCTTCATGCGAATCTCTTGTGTCGTGTCACTTAATCATTTTAACATTAAAGATCAATTGTAATAAGTGCCTTTATGCGAATCTCTTGTGTCGTGTCACTTAATCATTTTAACATTAAAGATCAATTGTAATAAGTACCTTTATGCGAATCTCTTGTGTCGTGTCACTTAATCATTTTAACATTAAAGATCAATTGTAATAAGTACCTTCATGCGAATCTCTTGTGTCGTGTCACTTAATCATTTTAACATTAAAGATCAATTGTAATAAGTACCTTCATGCGAATCTCTTGTGTCGTGTCACTTAATCATTTTAACATTAAAGATCAATTGTAATAAGTACCTTCATGCGAATCTCTTGTGTCGTGTCACTTAATCATTTTAACATTAAAGATCAATTGTAATAAGTGCCTTTATGCGAATCTCTTGTGTCGTGTCACTTAATCATTTTAACATTAAAGATCAATTGTAATAAGTACCTTTATGCGAATCTCTTGTGTCGTGTCACTTAATCATTTTAACATTAAAGATCAATTGTAATAAGTACCTTTATGCGAATCTCTTGTGTCGTATCACTTAACATTTTAACATTAAAGATCAATTGTAATAAGTACCTTTATGCGAATCTCTTGTGTCGTGTCACTTAACCATTTTAACATTAAAGATCAATTGTAATAATTACCTTTATGCGAATCTCTTGTGTCGTGTCACTTAATCATTTTAACATTAAAGATCAATTGTAATAAGTACCTTTATGCGAATCTCTTGTGTCGTGTCACTTAATCATTTTAACATTAAAGATCAATTGTAATAAGTACCTTCATGCGAATCTCTTGTGTCGTATCACTTAACATTTTAACATTAAAGATCAATTGTAATAAGTACCTTTATGCGAATCTCTTGTGTCGTGTCACTTAATCATTTTAACATTAAAGATCAATTGTAATAAGTACCTTTATGCGAATCTCTTGTGTCGTATCACTTAACATTTTAACATTAAAGATCAATTGTAATAAGTACCTTTATGCGAATCTCTTGTGTCGTGTCACTTAACCATTTTAACATTAAAGATCAATTGTAATAATTACCTTTATGCGAATCTCTTGTGTCGTGTCACTTAATCATTTTAACATTAAAGATCAATTGTAATAAGTACCTTTATGCGAATCTCTTGTGTCGTGTCACTTAATCATTTTAACATTAAAGATCAATTGTAATAAGTACCTTCATGCGAATCTCTTGTGTCGTATCACTTAACATTTTAACATTAAAGATCAATTGTAATAAGTACCTTTATGCGAACCTCTTGTGTCGTGTCACTTAACCATTTTAACATTAAAGATCAATTGTAATAATTACCTTTATGCGAATCTCTTGTGTCGTGTCACTTAATCATTTTAACATTAAAGATCAATTGTAATAAGTACCTTTATGCGAATCTCTTGTGTCGTGTCACTTAATCATTTTAACATTAAAGATCAATTGTAATAAGTACCTTTATGCGAATCTCTTGTGTCGTATCACTTAACATTTTAACATTAAAGATCAATTGTAATAAGTACCTTTATGCGAATCTCTTGTGTCGTGTCACTTAACCATTTTAACATTAAAGATCAATTGTAATAATTACCTTTATGCGAATCTCTTGTGTCGTGTCACTTAATCATTTTAACATTAAAGATCAATTGTAATAAGTACCTTTATGCGAATCTCTTGTGTCGTGTCACTTAATCATTTTAACATTAAAGATCAATTGTAATAAGTACCTTCATGCGAATCTCTTGTGTCGTATCACTTAACATTTTAACATTAAAGATCAATTGTAATAAGTACCTTTATGCGAATCTCTTGTGTCGTGTCACTTAACCATTTTAACATTAAAGATCAATTGTAATAATTACCTTTATGCGAATCTCTTGTGTCGTGTCACTTAATCCTTTTAACATTAAAATATATTGTAACATTCAACATTAACCAAATCTCGTGTGTCTTATTTATTCTGACCATCTCGAGTCAGAACAGTATGTCTAAAAGCAATAGCATCATAATGACATTTTAAAACGTCAAATATACAAAAGCATCAAGGAAGGTGTTTTGTATGCAAAAGCATCACTTACTTTGCATCACTACGTTTGCAGTGTGATGCGCAAATATTTTACGTTTTGGAAAAAGCCCCATATTTCCAACAACGGTAAGAATTTTTTTATGATTTTATTACTTAAAATAACAAAAACATTGTTTCAGATGACTTTCGAAGAGCAACTTATTGCCCTGGTGAAGGGCAGCGAATTCCTTTACAACACAAAATGTAAAACATACAAAAACGTGTTGAAAAGGAATTTGCGTTGGGACGAAATTGGAATTGAGCTCAACAGGCCAGGTAATCATTATGTAATGTACATGTCCATCCATACATATGTATGTACAATATGTACATACATATATACATATTGCAATATACATAATATGTGAATCTCCTCGTATAAACATAAATACATATGTATTTCCTTTTTAGTAAATGAATGCAAACAGCGGTGGAGGAGTCTTCGCGATCGGTTCGTGCGGGAAAAACGCAAGATGGATCTTCCCTCTGGAAGTGGCGCTATCCCCACAATGGAGAGATGGGATCTCTATGATTCCTTAGAGTTTTTAAACTCGTCTATTGAACCAAGAACGTAAGTAAATTTATAAGTACATATATGCGGCATTTTGATTTCTTCTTTTTTATTGTAAATAAATTTGTTTATTTGCAGTCAATTTGGAAATTACGGTAGCACGGGAGGAACGACTTCTACTCCCGACCCATCATCTCCACACGATCTCGAGGAATTCTTTTTCGATTCCGAAACCAATATCCTCCCAACTCCAAAGAGGAAAATGCCACGGAAAGAAAAAACCGGCCGTGGCGAGTCCTTGGATAACTTTTTGGAGGATGTTTCGGGAGCTATCAAAATGTTATTCGCTGGATATCGTGCTTTCCCTAAACGACAGGGCCGCTCTCCTGTGTATAACCCGGAACAATAAAATTCTCTCTCTTGCAACAAGTATCAGTGGAGCAAGTTGTTTTCTTTTACTCGCATCGTAGATAAAGCTATCGTACATTTTGGAAAGAACGTCGTTTCATTTTTCTCGTCGATAAAGCTATAGATCTATCGCACACTTGGTTTTCATCGAGTGCAAAGTGAACCGGTATGATCATTTAAACATGCTGAAAACGACAGTGCTAGAAAACTGGCTGGGAGGGCTTTTCGACAAGACAATGACCCTAAGCACAGCGCATATAGTCAAAGAATTGCTATTTTATAACGTTTCAAATCAACTTAAAACGCCACCACAATCACCGATTTGAACGTTATAGAAAATCTTTGGGAACATCTAGAACGCCAGATACGAAAACGAATTATTAAGACTAAGGATGGTCTTAAGACAGCTCTAAGCGAAGAATGGTCAAAAATCGATTCAAGAGTTACGCAAAACTTAGTAAACTCAATGCCATCTAGGATTAAAGCAGTTCTTAATCCCAAAAAATACTCAACAAAGTATTAATCAAACGTTGAAGATATAAATAGAGAAGTTAAGATAGCTTACTTTTGAGATGTTATTTTCGACACTTTTTTATTCAAACCTCATTTTTACCACTAATTGATCTACTTGAAAAATGTATTTGAATTACTCGGTCTCTTTTGCATTCGACCGCAGCACACTAAAGACGTTCCTAAGATTAAATTTGTTGTTTTAATTTTGTTGAAGTACCAAAAACTACTGTGGACATTTTTTGGTGCCGAAACCCGGGATAGAATAAATGCCCATAATATTTTTAATATAAAAATTAAAATTTAAATTGTGATAATCTTCATCATCATCTTGCTTGGCGATAGACATCGAGGGGAAATAATCGAAGACGATTCTGCATATCCTTTGGTTGGACAATAAAACGAAGTTCCGTATTTAAGTTAACACTCAAGAAGTTCAAGACGTGGTGCTACTATTTCATTAGTTAGCCATCCGCTAAGAAATAATGGTATGCGGTAATAGTAGCCGAACATCCGCTAGTACAACATGCAGCACAACATTGTCAACAGCGAAACATTACAACGCTGACCATATGACACCTGCAGCAGTTCACTCATTGAATCACGCCCGACGACGGAAATATGATGATACTCGTGAGAACAAATTCTCAACAAGCAAGAGCAGCAGCATCTGGACTAGTACCTAAGGTAGAGTAAAAATTATTGTAAGATGGAATTAGATTGAACGTGTAAGGGGAACCTCTGCCCTTCAGAGGAAAAAATTAAACATTTTTTTTTTTTTAAGTAGATTAACAATAAAATAGTTTAATTGGCGCCCAACGTGAGGCCCAGTAGTAGTGCGATTATTATCAAAAGAGTAGTGCGTGACGCGTGTGTTTGAAAGTGTAAGCACGACAAAGGACCTCAAGAAGCCCAAGTCCGGCGCAAAGTGACAACAAAGCAGCTCCAGCCGTTTCAACCATCAAACCGCTACGTCGCACACAGGTTAATTTTCCTAAGAACATGGTCATAACTATAAAAAAAAACGCGATTTTTTTTTTTTTTAATGCAAAGCTGTTTACAAATACTGTAAGCTTTAAGCTTCATAGATGATACGACTTAGAATATAACGGTTCAATCAGTCGAAGCTTTTAAAGTGCACACTTTAAATTGACGATTCAGTAGCAAGTTTGGTTAGTGATAAGAAGTGTTTTGGTTTGTTCTTATTTTTTCTTATTTTGGGCGCTTTGTAAATTTATTTAACATGGATTTTGTTGCTAGTGGTATGTTAAAACGAGCGTATTCTTTTTTCACAATATTTTAAGTGTACAATTAATTTTGGGGCCAGTTAAGACAATGTATTTGTTCGGTACAATTTTTTTTTTCTTTTTTCATATTTATAATACAAAAGTTAGGTTGATTTGAATCGCTTTATAATGAAATTAGTCTTGAAATTCGGGTTTATATTTCCTTAATTAGAAACAGTCAGAGTATATTGCGACTTTTGGCGAATTTTTATATATTGGCTCTCAAAGAGCATTTTTTTTTTTTTTTTTGATTTCAACTTTTTATTTTTTACACAGGATCACGATCAAGTTTCATTTCACTTTCAAGAAATCAGCTTTCTGATTATTTAAGAAGTTGCACATCTCGGGACATTACTGAAAAAATCTAGTTTTTCGCAGAAAAGGTGAAAAATGAGACGACTATTGAGATTTCAGAACACACACACAAAATTTTTACTGATTTTGCCCATGAACATAAAGAAGATGGTTGAGTGCCTCAAGAAAGTGAAATTATGTTTTTATACCGAGCTCACGGTTTTGTTTGACGGCCTCAAATTGATTTTTCGAACCTTAGCGAGAGATCAAAAAGACAGAAGATTTGCGTTCAAATTACTCTATTGAAGAATTAAGCTATGCTGCGCAGATGCAGCTTCGCAAAAAAGGAAAAATTAATTCTTCAAAAGTTATGAGAAGCAAATCTTTTCAAGTCCTTCACGCGGTGAAAAATACCAAAAAGCCTTAAAGAAATTGGACCAAGAAACTATTCCATATACAGCGGAGGAAGCTCTTTCAATAGTTGTTGAAGAAAAGTTGACTAAGTTCCAATACAATCTTATAAGAGATTACGCCATAAAGCATAATAACCATACGTATTTAAATTATGCAGCTGTATTGGAAGCAAAAAAAAAATGTTATCGGGAAAACTTGGTCATAACCAGTAGCAGAAACACCCTTTCAAAGCTTGCTAGACCGTACAACTCAGCGTTTATTCCAAGGAATGGAAGGTGTTATAGAAACTTTGCACACAAGTAGAAAGTGTAATACATATTCACCTTATACCCAAATGTGGTTGTGATGGAAGTTCGGGCATGAGTGAATATAAACAACGATTTACCGACCCAAATATTTCGGATGCAAACATGTTTTAAACATCTTTCGTTCCAATTCAATTAGTATCGGGTGACGCAGAATCGCAAAAGAAAATAATATTGTGGCAAAATCCTCGACCATCATCGACAAGGTTCTGTAGACCAATACGAATTCAATTCGTTCATGAAACAACCGATTTAACTATCAGTGTTACTAACCAGTGTGCAGCGGCCTTTAGCGCATTAAGCGCCATCTGGTTGTTGAACCAGATAAACTATAATGTCAAACCGAGGTTGACACTCCAAACGGTGCCACCCTTCTGTTTTCTCTTGTCACTTTGGAAACGGTGCTCGAGGAAGCCGCACGGAGCGTCAACCAAGGTAATATCTAAATACATATTGTCATATTGTTACGTGAAAGCACTTCTCTCCGCACTTGCAATGTCCGATCACACAACAGGTGCACGAAGAAATGCCTCTCACAAGAATCGTCGCTCTTCTTCGTAGAAGAGAAAGATAAGAGCACCGTACAAGATTAGATTTAATGTAAGTTAGTTCTAAGCGTATTGTCGAAGGAAGAAGTAATAAAGAAAAATATAGGAAAGAGTGTTACAAGAGTAACACATCATTATGTACGCAATTTTCCTTAATCGTTTCTTTCAATAGAAATAAACGCGTCACCAATCGATACACTTTGGAGTGTTTTATTTCCGCTCAAGCCTCGAGCACATCCCTTTGTCTTTCCACATCTCTATTTCTTGGCGAAAACGTCAATCAAGCCAATGCTAAATCGCACCTCGCCGCGACGAAGCTAACGTATCCAGAACATGGATCCAGCAGCAGATACGAATGCAGCCAGCATTGCCATCACTACGCCACGCAATCCGTTAGCATCAACATCCGCAACGGACGGAAATCCACTAGCCGGTAGCGAGCCGAAAGATCCCGCCAGGACTAACGGCAACATCGCTAAAACGCAGACCACTGTAGCCGCCACGTCGCAGTTGGATTCCAGTGCCTTGATCACCACCGTTTTCGGCGAAAATAATGCAGAAACACTTCAAAACCACATCGCCGTATTAGAGAGTCAACTCAAGCGCATGCAGGTTATGTTGCAAAACAGCGACTCCCAGTGCACCATGCTGAAAACGGCGCTGCAGATTCAATCCCCCATGCCGTCCACTTCGCCAGAACCACCCACCACCAGCCGAGGCATTGAAAACGGATCGATCCCAGCCACGCAGTCATCGTTTCCGCAACCTAACGGACTAACAGCACCGTTCGACTCGTCGGGCCACCGTTCGTACAGTCACGTAGCCACGCAAAAGCTGATAACGATACCGACACATACGCCGCCATTCAATATCGAACGGAGAACAGATACACTACCACAATCAAGCCCAGCTCAACATGTCGCCACAAATAATATGTATACAAAAATGGTGCCGCGCAAAATTCAAAGTAAACCGGCATATTCTGGAAATCCTGAGGATTGGCCGTTGTTTTACGCAAGTTTCAGTTTCACCCAATCCACCGCCGCCTACGGTTACTCCAAATTGGACGCCGAACGCAAACAACTAAGGGCTACATTTCTTTGTTTGTATGCCTCATTACGAAGGGGATTCATCTAGAACTTGTTACCGACTTAACTACTAACGCCTTTCCTGCAGCACTACGTCGTTTTGTTGCGCGTCGCGGCAAGCCTTCTTACATGTATTCAGACAATCGAACCAACTTCCATGGATCTTCCAAGGTGTTATCCGAAATTCATAACATCACCATGTCGGAAAATCACAATGCTATCGTCGCTGAATCACTTGCACGTGACGCCATTACCTGGCACTTTATTTCTCCCTCAGCTCCACATTTTGGTGGATTATGGGAGGCAGGGGTTAAGTCCGTCAAACAGCATATGCGTCGTGTAATTGGCTAAAATATTCTCTCGTTCGAAGAACTATACACCCTTCTAACCCAAATTGAGGCTTTGCTAAATTCTCGCCCTTTATGCAAACCATCGGACAATGATTTTGATCCACTAACGCCTTTTCATTTCATCTTAGGTAAATCATACTCGGCAGTACCAGAGCCATCAACTCAAATACCCCAAAACCGCCTTTCGTCTTGGCAAGCGATTCAAGCAAAGGTGCAAGGATTTTAGAGACGCTGGAGTATGGAGTACCTGACTTCACTGCAACAACGACCTCGGTGGACGCAAGCTGAGCAAAATCTCAACGTCAACGATCTGGTGGTCATCAAGGACAACAATTTACCACCTGGCAAATGGGTGATGGGCCGCATCCCAGCAATCGACCCGGGAAATGATAGCAAAGTCCGTGTTGTTACTCTACGTACTGCAAGCGGTAGTATACAACGGACTGTACATAAATTAGCTCGCCTACCAGTCAACTGAAACTTCGTTCCAGGGGCGGGGGAATGTTTAGAAATATTATAGTAAAAATGTTGAGAACAGTCTGTATTTCTATTATAAAGCTACTTTTAAATTTAATTTAATTGAACAATTGTTAATTGCATTGGGACTCTCTGTACACGCATCGACAACATCTATTTCTTCCGTTTATGACTCGATGCGTGTGCAGAGAATCCCAATTAGCCACTCCCGCATTCTCCATTCTTCTCCCTCAATTTCATTTTCTTTTCGTCGTACTTCGTCGTGAGAATGCGTGGGTGGCTTGGTGGATGCTGCTGAGTGGATCGCTCGTTCACTTGGATGACGATCGCCACAGGAGTAAAATCTTTCGCTTTGAATAAACCTTGTAAAATTCGTGATTCTCCGTTTTTCACATTATCAAACAGTATTTATATAGAAGACGAAGACACCTTTAAGAAATTCCAAGATAAATGGAAGTTGGAGAATAGGAAATCTATTCAAATATCGCAAAGGAGCATGAAGCTCATAAAAGATATTAAAATGGACGAGGTAAATGAAATAATACCTAAAACTCATAAAAACAACAATCAGGTTGGTATAGAAAAGGTTTAAAAACCATCATAGATAAACAAATAAATAATTGCGATCCATGTATGACCAAAATTGAAAGACATCCAGTAAAGTTACCTTATGAAAAAACGGAAACTCCCAAGAGTCCTAATGAACATTATCACATAGATATATGGTTTTTAAACAACAATAAAAAATATCTTTCATGTATAGATAAATTTAGTAAATATGCGGCTAATGAACCAATAAAACGTAAAACATTTACAGATGTTTTAAACGCATTAATGAAGATCTTTACTTATATGAAAAAAACCTAAGCAAATAACCCTCGATAACGAAAACGCTTTTGTCTCTGAAACATTAAAAAATTTCTTAGAAAATAATGAAATCAATGTTCATTATTGTACAGCTAATCGTCATACAGGTAATTCTGACATAGAACGCCTTCATAGCACACTCAACGAACACATTCGAATTTTGAGTCAAATACAAGAAGCGAATGAAGAGGCTGAACCAATTGAACATTCTACCAAAGCGATAGACACTTATAATAATGGCATTCATTTAACAATCAAAGAGAAACCTATAGACTTACATTTCAATAAAATCGACGATGAGCTAAACTATAAGCGTACTGAGGAAAATAAAACTAAAATATTAAAAAAAATTAAACATCAACAGGAAAAAATTAAGAAATAGATGAACGTTATGCAAAAATAACGGAACCCGAGAAAATTAAAAACAAATTAACCCCAAAACATAAAAAGGTAAAAGTAATTAACAAATCTGATAAAAGATACACGCTAGAAGAAGGTAACAGAAAATAGAAAAAAATTCCATCAAATATTATCAAATTCTAGGCCTCCTGATAAACATGGGATGTAATGATTACAAAAAATTTTAATTACTCATTACTTGTAATTTTAATTGAAAGAATTCAATTACTCATTACATGTAATTGTAATTGAAGATGATCAATTACACATTATAAGTAATTGAAAATCTGAATTACTTCCAACTCACTTATATTCATGTAATTGACTCAGGAAATGTTATGGTCAAAATGATTACATTTATTCGCATTCATTACATAAAATGTAATTAAATACTTATTTTCCAAATACAATTCTGAAGATAAAACACCGAAACCGATGAGATATCGTACAACAGAGATTACATTAGGTCGTATAAACATACATTCCGTTCACGCAATAAGCTAAACAAATACAAACTTACATGATAATTTTCGGTCGTATAAACATATAAATTTATATTTGTTTAGCTTATTGCGTGAACGGAACGAATCCGAGGGGCGCGGGAGATTTATCAATCGGTAGCCTGGCCCGAGCGTTTCTCGGGTGCAGACCGCGCATTGTGCGTGAGTTACATACAGGCTGTACTCCGTTGCTTGTATGTTCACAACCGCACAGGTGCACATGCACCCGAGCGCATCAGCGTGGCAACGACCAGGCGGTTGCACCCCGTACTATATTGCGGGGCCGTACGAGGGAATATCGTACGGTGCCAATGGCTTGGGCTAGCTTGGCACGGCAGAGAAGCCAAGCCAAAATCGGCTGTCCCTTGTCCCGTTGCCGGGACAGAGTTTTACAAAAACGGTGATTCGGCGACTGTGGCGCGTAGAAAATTCTGCAAGAGTCGAAATGTACGCTATTTAAATGATGCGCCAAGCATTGATCGTTGTCTAAATCTTATTAAGTGCAGACGCCGGGTTAGTGTTCACAGTGCTCGTGTTTATAATTATAAGAAAATACAGTAATAATGAACGATCAAAATGATGAAAATTTAGAAGTGCAGTGCGACCATGATCACGGTCATTGCAATCTTATTGCAGATATCAGCAGATATTTCTCCACCCGAAGTTCCCGCAAAAATAAGGAAGAATGTTGAGCAAGTCATAATGACGTATATTTGTAACAAACGAGTAGGTTTTTTTTTTTTGAAATGCCTACGAAACGTACATACACATATCACAGTTGGAAATAAAGTAGAATTTTAAAAGTACGTATTATTGCACATCGTGCAACTTCACGGCGACACCCTCGATCAATTGCCCCCCTCTTACCATTATACCTCCTCCTCTTTTCCTCACATATCCATCCCACCCCTAAAATCAATTTAAGCCATGCACCATGCAGCTAAAACCCCAATTCCTTACAACAGTGGACTTCTTCATGCCATTAGACTTGATGCATGGAATGAAACTGTGTACATATCAGAGACCTGCAGCGGTGCCTGTTTTGAGTATTACTAGTGTACTCGCTTTAAATGCGGTGCCGGTGTTACTCACACCGCAAAATGTGTGGTTGCGGTGTCTAACCACCGCAAAGTATGCGGGTGCCGGCTTAGCACATCGAAAAAATACACGATAAAAAAAGGATATGCTCAAAAAATTACTCTGTCATTTTTCTGAATCACGGGCTTGCATATTCTGTTTTGTTTCTTTATTTTACTCCCTTGTTTTTGTACATGGTAGATTGGCACCGCACGTTATATGGATGTAAAAAAACACCGCAACTTTTTCGATATGGCATTTTTAATACTCGTGTATGAAAATTACATTGTTCGTATGCGGTGCACTCGTTGTGGCGGTGCACCGCTGCAGGTCTCTGGTACATATGTAAGTTAACAAACATTTTCCCACACTTCATTCTCCAACACCTTCCCACATTTCATTTTCCCATTCTCCCATTTCCACATTCTATACGTGCCGAACCATATCCGCCCGATGAACTACATCGAACCCAATCGAACACAGTAAAATCGAACGGAAATGCAAGTGTCACCAAAAACCATCGCCAAGACGCAGTTGTCATCAAATTTACCAATCTGGCCGCGAAATCGCTGATCCCACATTTAGAATAAGATAGTATAAATAAGAAGCTAGAATTAAGTCCAATTCGAGTTGTAAAAGTGCCGTTAAAGAATAAAGTTGTTTCTTTTTAACATAAACTTGTATTGATTAAAATAACTGGCGCCCAACGTGGGGCCTATAAGTAATCAATTTAAGTGCGGTAGTATAAACGTATAGTATAAACGTGAAAATAATAAAATAGTGAAAAAAGTGACTTAAGTAAATAGTAACAAAGTGACTAAGTAAATAGTAACAAAGTGACTAAGTAAACAATAACAAAGTAAATAGTAGCAAATTAACTAAATTAACGTAGCACCCAAAAGAAAGCGAAGAATAAGTGATCCAAGTGACTGATAAAATAAATTAACACAGTGAAAGTGAAAGCTAAAATCTCAGTGATCCGCTAAGAACTGTTGGTCCCCAAAAAAAAAAAAAATTAATTAAAATAAAAACATCAACAAGAACGAGCACATCGAAGGAAGAAACGAGGTCCCCTAGTAGCAGCAAGAGCAAAAAGGAGTCAACGATGTGATTGGCAGCCGCGTCCTCTTCGAACAACTCCAACTAATGTAAGAAATAGATCTAAGAATACGTAAAATTATAGTAAAATTATCGAAACTAAACAATTTTATATAATTATTATGTCATATACATATGTACCTTTAAAGAAAACCTATTCAAAACAAACCAATTTTATATTGTGTCAAATACTTTTAAAGAAAAACCATTTAAAACAATTCAATTTTATACAATTATCGTGTCAAACATAATTTTTTTTTTAAAAAGAAAAGCTATTTGCAATGTGCAGAAACGAAAACCTAATTAGACCCCCGATATTAGAAACCTTTCCCCCCGAAACTTCCAATACTACCTCCGTCACAACCACCATGCAAACCCAGATCCGTCAGTTCGTAGCAGAGGTTCTTACACAAGAATGCCCGCGCATCTTAAATTCCTTACTAAATCCGGCATCCGAAAATAACTTGGATACAGACCAAGGCATAAATGAAGACCAAAAAGACAAGTTATCCGAAATGGATAAAATCCCTGACGTAGTGAGGAGCCTGAGAGATTTCGCGGGTCAAGCGGGAGAATTCAGCTCTTGAAAAAAGAGCGTGGACCGCATCCTCAAATTATACGAAACTACAAAGGGCACGCCAAAATGTTTTGGGATTTTAAATGTAATCCGGAACAAAATAATTGGTCAAGCGGATATCGTTCTGGAGTCCTACAACACTCCACTAAACTGGGAACGCATATCTCGCTGCTTAACTCTTCATTATGCGGACAAAAGAGACATCAGTACCCTTGAGTACCAGATGACTGGACTTGTTCAGGGCCACCACACAGTCCAAGAATTCTACCAATGAGTATACCACCATTTGTCCCTAATACTGAACAAAATTGGATCCATGCAATTGACACCCGATGCCCTGAACGCAATGGTGAACACGTATCGAGAAAAAGCTCTTGATACATTTATAAGAGGCCTCAAAGGAGACCTTCCCAAACTTCTAGGCCTGAGAGAACCAAAAGATCCTCCACAGGCACTATATCTGTGTCTGAAATTAGAAAATTTGAACTATAGAACACTCTATGCTAATCAAACTCATGTCACCACCCGAAAATTTGACAGCCCTTTAACTCCACCTATTCCACCCAAGCGACCCTTGCAAACATATCAACCCATTCAACAAATACCGTTTTATCCACCTAAACCCTCTCCACATCCTCATTTCCCGCTCGTAAATCGTAACCAATCGTATCATCAAGGTTATAATCAACCATTCAACCAACAACCTAGAGTAAAAATTATTACAATGTATGTTGGCGTTACAGTACATGAAGGACCAAAGCCGAGCCTCTCTCAACCACCCATGTTGTCTGTGATTTCATTTTCCCATATGTGAAAGGGACCTACAGTTTTATTGCCGGTTCCAAACGGCGAAATTCGAGAAGCTTTCGTTGACAATTATACTACAGGAGATTTTGTCAGTACCCCGCTGAGTAGAAGCACCGTCAAAAACATGTTCGATGACATGGTTGTTGTCGGGACTCGATCGCGTGCCATCGGCGTCCGAGGCCAACACACTACCTACTGCGCCATGGCGCTCTCAAAAATTATTATAAGGTAGAATTAAATTGAACGTGTAAGTGGAACCCCTGCCCTTCAGAGGAAAAAACAAAAATATATTTTTAAGCAGATTAACAATAAAATAGTTTAATTTATACATATATATGTGGAACCTTAACCCTTATCCTGTATTCATGGGTCAATATTGCCCAAGCACACCTTTCATATGTGTTGCATGTGATGCAACATGCTCATCTTCATCGCAGAATTGTACAGCAAACCTAAGAAGCTGTACAATACACTTATCACGGGATAAAATGCCGTCGGCAAACCAATTCCTAACCGACAGTAATTTGCCGTCGGCAGTACAGCAATCAACATTCAACAACTGTCTCATCAACACCAACGAAGAAGGCGCCTCCCACATCACGGCTGCAAAGGTTTGCCTGCAGAAACTTATAGCTGAATTGTAGCGCACACATACGTGGACAAAACACCCACAGCACCGAGAGACGGTCGCTTTTTTTTTGTATAAAACCCAACTGACTGTCCCATAAACACAATCCAAAAAGAGAAACCAATAAACGAATCAGCTGACTGAGCAGCTGAAAATCAAAATCAAATCGAGTTTTTTTTTTGGTAGTACATAGGTCGTTGACCTTCGGTGTTCTCATTAAAGGGTTCGTCGGTAGTTTGCACTGGAGTCGCCGCAATCCAGGTTTTGTTTTCTTTCGCTGTGTACGAACGCTACACAAAATTGGTCCTTCGAGCCGGATAGTGACGCGAAGTGGAAGTAAAAAATTTGCAGTGTGCAATCAACCCAACTGTGGCGTGAACATTCGCGGTTCGTGAAATAAACCCACAGGGGCTAATCATAAATCAGTGTTCAAACATTTGCAGTGCGCAAACAAACAAAGTGTCACAGTACGCGACTCAAGCAGTTGTAGTGCGGGAAGAACATTGCAGTGTGCAATCAACCCAACTGTGGCGTGAACATTCGCGGTTCGTGAAATAAACCCACAGGGGCTAAACATAAATCAGTGTTCAAACATTTGCAGTGCGCAAACAAACAAAGTGTCACAGTACGCGACTCAAGCAGTTGTAGTGCGGGAAGAACATTGCAGTGTGCAATCAACCCAACTGTGGCGTGAACATTCGCGGTTCGTGAAATAAACCCACAGGGGCTAATCATAAATCAGTGTTCAAACATCTGCAGTGCGCAAACAGACGATTGCAGTGATTAAGTGAGGTGGCATCCAGAAAATACCAGCAACCAGGCAGTGCATCACCAATCCTTTCAAGAGGTGAAGGACAGCAAGGGTGCGACGTGGGAGCAACGCACGTCATCAGGTGCGTGGCATTTTTCTTATATAACAATTTTTATTTATAAACATTACGTATTAATTTGAGTGATTGCGCGATTACGTATCCAAAATGAGTAAAGTCAAAACTTCGTCATGGGTTGAGTCAGTTCTGAACATCTCGGCTGAGGTGGATGCAGAATATAAGGCGTATTCCGCACTGGAGGACACGACCAAATCAGTCCATCAGAATGAGTTACGCTTGACCAACCTGGAAAGGTATTTTGATGAGGCACGGGAGGTGCATCAAAAGATCATGGCAGCTCCTAATGATGATGTGAAAGTCAAGTACGTCGAGTCACTGGCTTTTCATAATCTGAAAGAATTGTACTATACATATTCCTCAGAGCTTAAGGAGCGGATAACAAGTTCTGATCATGCATCTGGTCTGCATAATAGCACGATCGCTAGCAAGGCGCCAAATGTGGAACTAAAATTACCACCCATCAAAATTCCTACGTTTTCGGGCTCATTCGACACGTGGCCAGAGTTCAAGGCTCTTTTTGGAAGTCTGGTCAACAAAAATACAGCCATTCCCGAATGCTACAAATTGCATTACTTAAAGACAAATTTAAGTGGTGAAGCCGCCAGATTATTGCGAAACACGTCCGTAGAAGGAAACTTCGAATCGGCATGGGCGCTTCTGGTTAAGCGCTACCAAAATCTACGCTGGCTAAAGGACAACCAATTCAAGCTGCTGTTTGAGCAACGGCGGATAACACATGAATCATCCGATGAGCTCAAGCGTCTGTTGGATACCACCAACGAAGTCAAACAATCGCTCCACAACCTGGGAGTACCTGTGAAATCATGGGAAGATGTTCTCATATTCCACACGGTACAAAAACTTCCACGAACTACTCGGAGTCAGTGGGAATCCCACATTGCAGCTTACGTGGATTATCCAGCTTATAGTGTATTGGAGGATTTCTTGCTCATGAGGTCACGTACCTTAAGCATCTTGGATCAATCCTCATCGGGTTCCAGTCAAGCCAGGTCTAAAGGAATTGTAGCAGGAACACTGTGTTTCCACAATTCAAGGATCTCAGTATGTTCAATGTGCCAAGGGACACATTCGATTAGGAACTGTCAAAGGTTTAAGGCACTAAGTGTCAAACGACGACAAGAAGTCGCCCGAACGAATAAATTGTGCTTCAATTGTTTATCAAACGCACACTTCACGCAACATTGTGGGAGTTCATTCACTTGTGCCAATTGTCATCAAAGGCATCACACCCTACTCCACAATGATGCGATTCAAGCTGTGGCTAAGGAAGCAGCATCACCATCACTAGCTGTGCAACAAAAACCATCCCCCCCTTTTCAAAACATTGTCCAAGCTGCAGTGCCTGGCAGCTCGAGGGCAGTACATAATACCCACCTTGTAGAGGATGAGAATGTTCAAACAGTGCTGTTAGCCACTGCCTTGGTAAAGGCATATACAAATACAGGTATTCCTATAATACTAAGGGCCCTCATAGATCCAGGATCAGAAGCGTCCTTCATTTCCGAAGGAGTAGTTCAACGAAAAATTAGTAGCACCAACTGGAGTCCCATAAAACATTTAGAACTCGCAGACCCAACGTTTAACAAGGCCGGCAGAATAGACATTCTGTTGGGTAGTGACACGTACTCATCGATTCTTCTCGACGGGGTAGCCCGAGGTGAACGAGGCACTCCTATTGCCCAAAAAACAGAGTTTGGCTGGGCGTTGTCGGGATGCATTGGATCACACATCCAAAAATCCATCAATTCCTTACACATTGTAACAAAATCGCTCGGATTAGAAAAAATCCTAACGAAATTTTGGGAATTGGAAGAAGTTCCAAGGAAGAAGTTGCGATCAACAGAAGAAGAACAGAGTGAAATGCATTTTGCTCAGACTTACCAAAGATTACCTAACGGCAGATACATGGTTAAACTCCCATTTAAGAAAGAAACTCCTCCGAGTCTAGGGTCTTCTTATAACTGCGCCCTGGCACGATATCTGCAACTGGAGCGAAGGTTTAGATTGAGTCCCAAGTTTCATGAAGAATACAAACGTGTGGTTGAAGACTACCGAGAACTTGGACACATGTCGGAAGTATTTGGGGAAGAACACACTGCCGATCACTATTACATTCCACATCACGCGGTCATAAAGGAAGCAAGTACGACCACCAAACTACGCATTGTGTTTGACGCTTCATGCAAAACGTCAAACGGAACTTCCTTAAACGACCATCTGCTCATCGGTCCACGCCTGCAAGATGATATTATAAACCATATCGCTCGGTTTCGGAAACACCAAATTGTCTTTACAGCGGACATAACCAAAATGTATAGGCAAATTTGGCTCTCCGAGAAAGAAACAAGGTATCAGCTGATATTATGGAGAGATAAGGCTCATGAAGCGATAAAGACCTATTGTTTAAACACGGTCACCTTTGGAACTGCATCTGCTCCATACCTAGCAGTTCGCACGTTACAACAATTAGCATTCGACGAAAGAAGTAACTACCCCATCGCGTCCCAAATAGCGACAAAAAATTTCTACGTGGATGATGTCTTGCACGGTGCGGACTCTGAAGAAGAAGCCATCCAGATGCAACGTCAACTCACCACAATGCTTAGAAGTGGAGGCTTCCATCTTCGTAAATGGGCAAGTAATAGTGAGAAATTACTAGCATTGATGCCCAAGGAAGACCGGGAAGTGCAGGTCCCTCTTTCGTTCGACGAGGGAAATTCAATAAAAATATTGGGTATTCAGTGGAATCCCGCTACAGACCGATTGCGATTTTCCGGAAACAGCCAAGGGTACCAAGCGAGCTATCTTATCAGACATCGCTCGGTTGTATGACCCAATGGGCTGGATTTCACCATGTGTCGTCAGGTGGAAACTCCTTCTACAGGAGATTTGGAAGCAGCAAATCTCATGGGACGATGATCTTCCGGCATCAATAGCAACATTGTGGTACAACCTAAGAGCGGAACTCAATACACTGAGCAATATTGAGATTCCACGATGGATATCATTCAAGAATGGTTCTCAAGTTGAATTGCATGGGTTCTGTGATGCATCTGAAAAAGCATACGCAGCTGTAGTGTATGCCCGCTCATACTATGAAGACAGATGGTAGCTTTTGGTAGCTAAAACCAGAGTGGCACCATTAAAAAAGAAATCGCTCGCGCGCTTAGAGTTATGCGGAGCATTATTGCTAGCTCAACTGCTAACACACACAATCGAAACCATGGAGTTTCAAGAAGCAAAGGTGTATGCTTGGTGTGATTCTCAGATCACACTTGCCTGGATCAAGATGCCCCCATACGTGAGAACAACGTTTGTTGCCAACCGGGTAGCCGAAATACAAGAACTTACAAGCCCAAACCAGTGGAATTATGTCGCATCCAAGAACAATCCACCTGACTTGGCATCACGAGGTACGTCTCCCTCGGACTTAGCTACGCACCAGCATTGGTGGTACGGTCCAGAATTTATGCAATCATTCGATGAACAAAAATTCAGCTATCATCCAATCAAACCCACCGAATTAAAAATAAGGGCATCTGAATCTTCGAGAGGTAACACAAAAATCGTTCCCCCTGATGCCTCTAGTTCATCCTTTTTCTCATCTTGCATGCATGTTACCGCTCTCCACGACTCAAATGACTTATTAAAGAGGTATTCATCTTTAGGACGGCTGCTGCGCATAGCAGCCCTCTGCCTTCGTTTTTGCTACAATGCCCAAAGGCATAAGGGACATGAAAAACGACTAGGAGCTTTTACACAACCCGAACTTGCCGCAGTTCGTACTCGCTTAATCATGGTAGTTCAACGAAGAACCCTCGCTGAAGAATACTCAAGGGTGTCTAGCGGGGAATCAGTTCCAAAGGGGAGCAAGATCGCACGACTATCACCTATCATGGATGCAGAAGGGGTGCTTCGAGTGGGTGGCAGGTTAGAGAATGCTAATCTACCACACTCGCAACGACACCCAATTATACTCCCATCAGGTGACAGTTTCACACAATTACTGATTCAAGACACACATAATCGAACGCTGCATGGAGGCCAACAGCTAATGATGGCAACCCTAAAACAACAATTTTGGATTTTAAACATAAAATCGCAGGTCAAGAGCTGCATCAGTAAATGTTTAAAATGTTTTAGACATCGAGCGAAGCAGTTGCAAGAAAGAATGGCTGATTTACCAGCTCCACGAGTCAATCCAGCTCGTCCATTTTATACATCCGGTGTTGATTACGCTGGACCAGTACAATTGAAGGCGTGGAAGGGTCGCTGCAACAAGATAACAAAAGCATATATTGCAATTTTTGTCTGTTTTTGCACAAAGGCAGTTTATCTAGAGTTGGTGAGTGACTATAGTACCCCTGCCTTCATAGCCGCTTTCAAACGCTTCACAGCTCGACGCGGCATCTGCCACACACTGTACAGTGATTGCGGAACCAACTTCCAAGGAGCGGCGAAATATCTAGATTCGGAAGCAAACCACATGTCAACGCACTGGCATGCAGACGTGACATCCCAACTGCAACGAGATGGAACCATATGGAAATTCAATCCGCCAGCTGCACCGCACTTCGGTGGATTATGGGAGGCCGGAGTCAAATCTATGAAACACCATCTTCGACGAGTCATCGGACACCACACGCTTACGTTTGAGGAATACGCGACGGTGCTGGCTCAAGTAGAAGCTTGTCTCAACAGTCGACCACTTTGTCCATTCACCAGTGATCCGGATGATTTATCATGCTTAACACCCGGACACTTTCTTATCGGTTCAGCACTAAATAACCCACCTGAAAGGGATCTATCCGAACTGAAAGTCAATTATCTAGATCGATGGCAGTTGATGCAAAGGATTCAGCAAGATTTTTGGAAGTACTGGAAAGCGGAATACTTGAGTCGACTTCAGCAACGACCAAAATGGTTGTCAACCAACCAAGATTTAAAGGTAGGACAACTAGTGCTCCTTTTGGATGAGCAGATACCTCCAACTCGATGGCATCTCGGTAGAATTGAAGAATTACACCCAGGAAAGGATGGAAGAGTTCGAGTCGTCACCTTGAAAATAGCGACAACTAAACTGAAACGGCCCATCACCAAAATTGCCCTTCTCCCCATGACAAATAAAGAGGATGAATTACGATCCACGTCCACAATCACTCCATAAATCAACCCATGTTATAATAAAAAAAAAACAAAAACTCCTGCTAATTTAGCAAAATAATATGTACTAACACTCAATAATTCATTATTGCCACACACAATTCTATGCACTCCCCCTTTTCTCTTTTTCATGTACCTGAGCAACAACTTGATGACGAACGTCATTACATAAGAAGGCGATCAGCTGACAACTCAACCCCAACAACAAAATCATAGTGGACCTACATCACTACAAGACAACCTGTCTCCTGTCACCGTCTATTAAATGGTGAACTCTCATCCCCTGGCCTGGCAGAATGTTGCATGTGATGCAACATGCTCATCTTCATCGCAGAATTGTACAGCAAACCTAAGAAGCTGTACAATACACTCATCACGGGATAAAATGCCGTCGGCAAACCAATTCCTTACCGACAGTAATTTGCCGTCGGCAGTACAGCAATCAACATTCAACAACTGTCTCATCAACACCAACGAAGAAGGCGCCTCCCACATCACGGCTGCAAAGGTTTGCCTGCAGAAACTTATAGCTGAATTGTAGCGCACACATACGTGGACAAAACACCCACAGCACCGAGAGACGGTCGCTTTTTTTTTTGTATAAAACCCAACTGACTGTCCCATAAACACAATCCAAAAAGAGAAACCAATAAACGAATCAGCTGACTGAGCAGCTGAAAATCAAAATCAAATCGAGTTTTTTTTTTGGTAGTACGTAGGTCGTTGACCTTCGGTGTTCTCATTAAAGGGTTCGTCGGTAGTTTGCACTGGAGTCGCCGCAATCCAGGTTTTGTTTTGTTTTCTTTCGCTGTGTACGAACGCTACACAACTTATTTCGTTTATTTGTGAATATATTTCTCTGAAATTTCTTGGCTTTTATTTTTTTAAGCAAATGAATAGAACTATGAAAAAAAATTGTAACATTTGCTAATTTATATGATTTTATGAATTTTTTTTTTCAAAAAACGTACGTTGTATTTGTGGGTCAAAATTGCCCAATCTATATTTTCCAACAAACGTTGACTGGAGGACCCTGTTTTCTTCGACATGTAATATTATTTACATATTTTAGGCATATATGTATGTGTATATACTTAATCCTGTCGACCCGCTCGATCTCACAATTTTTTTTTCTACAAACGTAATGGTAAGATTTGCACAGCAAAAAAGCTGAACGTGTGTCACATCATAGTAAGGAAGTGTTCTTCGCGTGAGTTACGATCCCTATCACAAACAGACACAGGATTATCACTCCGCGGACCATTACATATCATAAAGTAATAAAATATCATTGCACAGACGATACAAAGAACCAATAAATTAGCGTCTAGTTCACATCCGGTCTTTGTGTCTACTAGGCAAACAATAAAACACAATATATAAAACGAAAGAAATAAAAAATAAACACAATTGTTATTCATACAAAGAAGAGAAAGGACCTTTTTTATATTTATTCTCCGCTACTAGAAAACTATAGAAACGTTCGAACTGCGTGTAACTAAGTGATTTCTAATTTTCTAAAATAAAACAGAAGTGAGTACTTTATTTGTGCATTTGATCATTGTTCTAATTTTTTACATTTTATAGAATCAATATGGCCGGATTGAGTCGTGAAGAAATTGAGCAAATGCTTGATCGTGGATGGAAGTGGTAGAATTGCGATTAACACGGCAAGCGAGGCAGAAGAGGAACATTTATCGTATAATAGTTCCTTATATGAAACTGATTCATTGGGTGGGGAAAGTTTACCCATGATAAATGCGAAGCATATCAGTTCGGATTACGAAGCACTTCCCACTCCAACGCAATTTCTCTCAAAAGATGGGAAGTATAAATGGTGCAGGTCGCCAGTACGAAATTTATCCGTCGGGCGTCATAGAACGGAAAATGTTTTGAACACTTCCCCAGGACCGACCGCGTATGCTATCTCCAGAATATCCGGCATAAAATCTGCTTTTCATTTGTTTTTACCACCTGATATCATTGATATTATTGTGAAGATGACCAACATTGAAGGTTAGAAACGATTTTTTTTTCTCAATATACATATACATACCTATTTGTTTTTAGGAGAGAGTGTATTTAGAGACACATGGATAAGGGTTGATGCAATATCCGGTGAAGCATATATAGGGCTACTTTTGCTGGCCGGAGTTTTTCGGTCCCATGGAGAGGCTTTAGAAAGTTTGTGGAATGACAGCCCAGGGCGACCAATTTTCAAAGCTACTATGAGCTTGAGAAAGATTCAAAATTAATCTCGAGTCGTACGTTTCGATAACAAATGCGACAGAACAAACGACGAGCTCGGGATAAACTTGGGACAAATGGGAGGAAAAACATACAACCCAGGCGAGAAGGTTACTGTGGATGAACAATTAGTGACATATCGGTGGAGGTGTCCATTCAAGCAATACATTCCATCTAAGCCAGGAAATTATGGAATAAAAGTGTGGGCTCTGTGCGACAGTAAAACGAGCTTTGCCTGGTCTTTGCAAGTTTACACCGGTAAGGATAGAAATTGTCGTCCCAAACGAAACCAAGGCTATCGTGTAGTTCTAGACCTCATAAAAGACTTGAAAGGTAGAAACATTACGTGCGACAATTTCTTTACATCTCAGGAATTAGGGATAGAATTACTCAGAAGAAAACTTACCTTAGTTGGAACAGTCCGAAAAAATAAAACATCTTTGCCGCCACAAATTTTGGATGTAAAAAAAAAATCCGAGCAACTTTCCCATTTCTTTTTCGACAATGAAAATAATACAACTCTCGTTGCATACATGCCTAAAAAAAACCGCCTAGTCATCCTAATGAGCACTCTGCACCATGACAAAGAGGTAACTGACGATGCAAAAAAGCCAGAAATAATAAAATATTATAATTCGACAAAATCAGGGGTAGATACTCTTATACGCATTTACACCTGTAAGCGTAGAACAAACCGATGGCCACAGACGTTATTTTATAATATATCAGATATATCAGCCTACAATGCATTCGTTATATACATATCGACTTTTCCAAACTGGAACAAAGAAAAACATTTCAGACGGAGAAATTTTTTTGGAGGAATTGGGAGAATCTTTGATTCTAGAGGAAATCTCTCGTCGAACTTCCTTTCCCAACAGTGGTCCGGGAAGATCGGTGGTTCGAGATCTGCAAGCACGAAAAAATTCAGAACAAGCTACAGTGTCAACATTGAAGAGATCCCGATGCTATTTATGCCCGAATAAATCCAACAGTACAAAATATTCAACAAAATGTTCAAAATTTATTTGTAAAACGCATTCCGAACAAAAAATTACTTGTAAAAATTGCGCTCCTAAATAAAAATGTATTGGGCAAATTTGACCCACAAATACAACGTATGTACGTTTTTTTTTTTTTTTTTTTTTTGAAGTACAGGATAAGGGTTAAATTATTTCAATCATCACATCATATCGTACCGTAAAATAAACATATTTCGCTAAAATCCTGAACTATTATGCGAGTATCATAAGATATACGCAAGAATCATATTTGCTTCGTCTTTACTTATTGTTGTGGGTGAGTAAACCAACAGAGCTAACTTGTCAGCTGTCATCATTCATTCACCAGGTGGTTTTAAAAACCCACTCTTTGTTCTTCAGTGCCTGAATATAGACGTATATTACCATTTGTAACACCAAGCATTTATGTTACTCTCTACATTTTTTTCTTTTCCCTTATTTTCAAAATAAATGTTACTTGTAAGCAACACTGTAGCCATCCCATAATGTAAAGTATAAGTATGTATATGTCGACAGCTATAGTAATACTAAATGTATACGGAAGGTATAGTGATACCAGGTGTTCAACAATGTAAAGTATAGCAATATGTATAAAAATATACTAATGAACACAAAAGCTAGAGTAATACTAAATGTACATGGAAGGTATAGTGATGCCAGGTGTTCAGTAATGTAAAGTATGTGTATAAAATTATATAGTATTAGTAACCATGCAAGCCGGGGAAAAACTCTGGAATGATGAGTATAAAAGGCCGCGCAAATTTGGATTAATCCTCACTTCTTTTGAAATCGCTTCGCAACCATTTCGACGGTATACTACTACCATTTGGTATTGAAGCCCTTTCAACGAGAAGCCCGAGTTTTAAGAGTTCCCATTGACGGAGGTACACTACCGCCTCTTTGGTTTGAACCTATTAGCATCCTTGGCTGAGTTCCCATTGACGGAGGTACACTACCGCCTCTTTGGTTTGAACCTATTAGCATCCTTGGTTGAGTTCCCATTGACGAAGGTACGCTACCGCCTCTTTGGTTTGAACCTATTAGCATACGTAATCTTTGGTTGAGTTGCCGCCTATTCAGCGGGGTACTGCGTCTTTTCGCATATGCTGCGGTAGAGGGTAAACCAACCTATTGCCTCAAATTGCGATAACCCTTGCCGTAGTTGTAAGGAAATAAATAAATATACATATAACCAAAAGATTAACACAATTCCTCTGTGTTTTACTGTTCCTGCGAAGGGATCAACTGAAGAGATTGGTGAGCCCTACCCCCTATCCGAGCACCCTTACTGCAAAAATCGGAGAGCGAGAAAAGATCTTCGTTACATTAGCGCCCAACGTGGGGCTAAACAAGAAGAGATCTCGTTACACATTATGGAATCACTAGTTTTATTTTAAGGATTAAAACACAACAATCACCAAAAACAATTGCACACTAAATCAGTGCATACATTTAGAATTGCGCTAAAACTCGTGTTGCGACCGCAATGACGTCGCAACAATATTGTACATGTCAACGGAACCCACCATAGCCATAGACAGCTCAACGCCTACGTTATTCAACCTGTCAGAAACATACATACATATAAAGAAAAATACAGTAAATAAATTGTCATTGTCGAGCCAGAACTGTAACGAACTGGAAGTGTTTCTTTGCAAGGGCCAAATTGACAAGCGGCAATTCTAACGGTTAGCTTTTCTGTCTAACGATTTCGGTGCGCACAACACGGCTGCTCATTACCCGAACATTTATGGTTCTTCGAGCCGGATCATAGGGAGACAATAAAAAGCTATCAGACAGTGAAGTCCAATAAGCAAAGGAACATTTTATTCATCATTACCAGCAACCCGCGTGCCGTTACTTAGGTGCTCATTTTTCATTCAACATCGACACCTGCAACCCGTGTGCTGATCTGTAGGAGTTCACCCCAACACCTGCGACCCGCAAAAGCTCATCTGTGTGTTGTGTGTGTGTCTGCTGATTTCACATAAGTGCGTTCCACTTTTTTTACTTATTTGAATTCAATATAAAAGTGAGAAACAATGAAACAAGTAAGCTAAGTCGGTTACTTGCCCAACTCGAAAAGGACATCGCCAATTTCAGTAAAAGAGGAGCGAGTACCAGTAAAATATGTTTTCGAGCAGGTCCGGGAGTTATACTTTCAGTACCGAACAGATCTGTTAGATGCTACGGACAAGGTGACGGCATCAAGCATCAAGGGAGATGGTAGCGAAAGCGAACCGAACATAAGAGGTGCGTCACCCATCACAGATATCCGCCTCAAAAACATCCCGGTTGTTATCACACTTACATAACAGTTCAAAAAAACACTATTCACACTCAAATGCATTTTCGAGAAACACAAACCCATTTTTTATCCTAACCCTTTCTAACTCAAATACTAATACTCCATCCCAAACGTACTCATTCAGCAACACTCAGACTCAGCTGCACCATCAAACCCAAACATATGAGACTCCAACTTTTCAATCGTCAGCTGATGCGCAACCGTCAACCAGTTCTGGTATAAGAAGTCATCACACCATACACGGTGCCAAAACACAGGTTTTACTAGCCACAGCTTTAGTGTGAAGACTTCCACCGGTAATTCTATATTGCTTCGGGCATTGTTAGACTCAGGTTCAGAAGCTTCATTTATCACCGAATCTACCGTGCAACTCCTTCACCTGGGAAGAAGTGGCACAGTTAAGAGGGTCGTGAACATCACCATCGCTTCGAAATACACAACCTTCGACACGACCATACAAGCGTTGGTACTTAAGTCACTGACTGGCCATCTCCCGGCCCCAACCATCGCAGTTGACGATTGGGAGCATATCACCGATTTGGAATTAGCAGATCCATATTTTAACAAACCCGCCAAAATAGATTTACTGCTGAGTAGTGATGTATTAGCCGATATAATCCTACCAGAGGTGGTACACAGAGACAAAACTATTCCCATCGCACAACACACCAAATTTGGGTGAATTTTGTTTGGAAGGTCGAAAACAGAACCACGAACCATCAGAACCTTCCTGCAGACTTCCGACATCGATACCCGACTCCGAAAATTCTGGGAAATCGAAGAATCTCCCTTTAAACTCCATGAAACTGCTGAAGACAGGGCATGCGAGGACCATTTCGTAAAAAATGTTATACGCACACCAGACGGGCGTTATCAAGTGTTGTTGCCATTCAAAGAAAACGTTCATTCGGTCCTAGGTAGATCCATGAAGGGAGCTCTGCAACGATTCAAATCTTTGGAGAAGCGTCTAGCAGCAGACCATCAACTTCACGATCAATATTCTTCATGCATTGAAAAATATCTGCAGCTAGGGCACATGAGCGAAGTTACGGAAGACCCTGTACCCAGCACCGGCCATTATTTCTTACCTCACGCCGCAATAGTTCCACTACCAAAGTACGAGTGGTGTTCGATGCCTCGTTTCGTACAGCCGACGGAAGTTCTCTGAATGACCACTTGATGACGGGTAAAGCCTTACAGCAAAATGTAATTCACATGATCCTTAGAGGGCGACTTCATCGGTTCACGTTCGCTGCGGATATTGCGAAGATGTATCGGCGAATTTGGGTGACAAGAGAAGACTCTTATAACCAGGTCATCTTCTGGCGTAAGATTCCCACGGACCAGCTCAAGATCTTGCTACTCAAAATCGTCACATTCGGAACAGCTGCCGCCCGTTATCTCGCAACCCGGACTCTACTGGAAGTAGCTAAACAGGCTGAATGATGATTCATGAAGAAATGTATGTTGTCGATCTGTTTCCAGGAGCAGACTCCATTCAAGAGGCCCAAGAAAAATGCAGAGAGATCAGGACGGTTTTGCATAAAGCAGGTTTCAATTTAAGGAAGTTGACAATGAAGAAATTCTCAAGGAGATACCCATCGAGGACCGCGAGTCAAATCTAGTACTGCCGGTTGGAGGTCCGAACCCAGCCAAGACTTTGGGAATTAACTGGCTTCCATCCGATAACCAGTTCTCGTTCCTTTACACTATTTCGAAGCATCCTCTGCCAACGAAACGGTTCATACTGTCAACGATTGCTCGTCTGTTTGACCCCATGGGGTGGATATCACCTTGCATCCTCAAGGCAAAATGTATCATGCAACTTCTGTGGAAACACAATATTCAGTGGGATGAAACAATCAATGATGGGTTGCTTCAAGAATGGAACAGCTTGTTTTACGACTTAGCAGCCCTTAATAATATACGGCTTCCACGGTGGGTCCACACATTCGGCGAATCAAGACGTATAGAATTACATGGCTTCAGCGACGCATCGGAGAAGGCATACGGGGCAGCAATTTACCTCCAGACTAAAGGTAATGACGGCAACGTTTATACGCACCTCCTGATATCGAAATGCAAGGTAGCACTAGTACATATAACCGGTCAGTCTACCGCGTCTAGAGCTCTGCGGCGCTATGATATTGGCTAAACTGCTACACCACATTGCACACACCCTCAAGCTGAAGACCGCTATGTTGCACGCCAGGATAGACTCTGCCATCACCCTGGCTTGGATTCGTGCGTCGGGTTCACGATGGGAAACCTTCATCAGGAATCATGTGGGAGAAATTCAGCAATTAACGGACATCCACATATGGAAGCATGTCCCAACCAAAATCAATCCAGCAGACTTAACATCCCGGGATATGCTGCCATCAGCATTAGTTAGGCAATCGCTATGTTGGGACGGTCCAGAGTTCCTTAACTTATCGTCGATTTTTAAGATGCCAACGCAACCCACCAGTCTCACAGCGGCAGAAGGCATAAGAAAGGTTCAGACAAACTGTGTGGAAATTTCCAACAATCGACTCACCGAATTGATCCATCAGATGTCGAACCTATCAGGGCTCACTCGAGTAACCGCGTGGTGCAAACGCTTTATATCCAACACGAAGGCAAGCATCATCAATCGTCAGTCGGGATCTCTTTCACCAAAGGAGTTAGAAGATGCCACCATTTCTATTGTTCGTCTGGCCCAAACGGAGATGTTCAACGAAAGCCAAAAACGCAAAGGCATGAAAGCTTTAACTCCCTTTACTGAGGAATTCTCCGAGTCGGTGAAAGGCTTGAACAGGCACAGGTTCCATACGATCAAACGCATCCCATCATTTTAAGATCCGGACACCATTTTATGGAATTGGTAATTAAAAGCGCACATTTGAGGACATTGCACGGTGGCATTCAACTAACGATATGCTGGCTGAGAGCCAAATACTGGTTACAGCAAGTGAAACGTGCGGTAAAAAATTATTCCACAATTGCACAATTTGCTACAGATTCGGCGCCAAGACAGCCCAGCAGCGAATGGGAGAACTTCCAGTTCCGAGAGTCACAATTTCCAGACCCTTTACGCATGTGGGTATAGATTATGCCGGACCGATTACTGTCAAGCATGGAAAGGCCGAGGAGCCGAATGCTATAAAGGGTACATATGCATTTTGCATATTGTCTTCTTGCAACGAAGACAATACATTTGGAAGAGGTAAGCGATCTTACGACGGAATCACGTCGCAACAATATTGTACATGTCAGCGGAACCCACCATAGCCATAGACAGCCCACGCCCACATTCTTTTATTCAACATACATGTAGGATGGAGCCAAACCAACGATATCCTACCCTACTTACTCACGCACAGACACATACAAACGAATAACGTTGACTTAACCAACGGACACAATAGCGGACAGACGAACAAAGAGCAACCTTTTTTTCCCCTATCCAAACTTAAAGTAATTGTAACGATCAGTCAGCAGTCAGTGAACTACAGCCGCCAAGCAAGGTCATCAAACCGCGAAGAGACGATAAACTTACTTACGTATATACCTACATTGTGAATTGAGCGTTTAAATAAAGAAATCGAATACGAAACAGTAAGAGTTTTATTTCGAAGTAAAGAATCCTACATACATATAAAGAGAAATAAAGTAAATAAATTGTCATTGTAGTGCCAGAATTGTAACGAACTGGAAGTGTTTCTTTGCAAGGGCCAAAATGGCAAGCGGCAATTCTAACGGTTAGCTTTTCTCTCTAACGTTTTCGGTGCACACAACACGGCTGTTCATTACCCGAACACTCGTTTTAGGGAAGAGAGACTTTAACACTTATTTAACTCGATTATCACTCTGTTAAGCGGATTCATCAACTTGTTGGAGGAAAACTTTTCGTTCTTGCATTTCAATTGCTCTAGCTGTGGTGTAAAGCGTTTAATATTGTTCGTTGCCGCTGAGGTCGTTGCTAATAGAGCTTATCGTTAGTTATCGTTGCTGTTTTGACTACCGCTTGTATTATTTTATATGCCGGAGGAATTAAACCTGTCACTCGTTGTTGCTGCTAAAATATTTCTCCAATTGTGGAATAGTGGCTTTGTTCCTGATTTTCTTGATTTATTTAAACTTCGTTGGTGAAATAGATGGACACAAATTTGTATCAAGATCAAGGAGAAGAGCTTGAAAGTGGGGCGTTGAATAATGGTCAGCAGCGAAAATTAGCTGAATTAAAGGTTATAAGATCCTTTACCAAAGGAAATATAAACCGAATAAAGAAATGTATAAGTGGAAAAAGTTCTTCAATGTCTAGTGTAGAGTAAGAGTGTCGTTTAGACATTGTTGTCATATTTCAAGCAAGGCTTAAATGTACAATTGTCTTTTGACAAAATTAATATTGTTGGAGGGGAAAAGTTTAATCATAGAGCAGAATCAGAGGAAGCGTATGTATCGTTTACGTCGCTTTACCCGATTTCTTGATCCAAATTAGAACGCCTATCGTTTTTTTTTTTTTTTTTTTTCTTATATTTACACTCACACTCAAGGCTAAGTCTTTATAACGTTTTTTTGAACGTTGTGCGAGCGAAGGTAACAGGGAGGGGGAGAGTTTCGCGCAGGTTGATGTTTTTCCACACAACCTGAACGAAATGCAATGGTTTTTGGGTCGTAGATGTTCGTTGACTACTCTCAGGGGTGGTTTGTCCTACATAGGACGAGAGCCGACCACATTTCGCGTTGGTAATAATTCACAGTAATTCGTTCATGCACTTTTGGTGTTAACATTGTCTACACAGAGGATGAATTTAAATTGACCATATACTGTGAGTGTAATGCCTGCAGCAGTACGTTGGGTCGCTTTCCATTCACAACTGTGTTACATACTTTTTTCGTATAGGAATTGCTTTTTCTTGGCTATGAAACGAATTTGAACTACGGGATAACGGTAAATATACTGCTATTTTTGCGTTTTCTGTATTTATTTTCACAATTATTGGTCATTGTTATCTTGTCGAGTATTCAGTGAAGTTTAGTGAAACATATTTTGTAAAATACCACGTATTATTAAACAGTCCACCTTGGAAGAACGTACAATAGTTATTGAACAGCATTTAGAAGGAAAATCTGAACGCGAAATATCGAAATTGGTTCAAAAAAGCAAATCAACGGTGCATGATATTATCTCTAGATATAAAGAAAACGGATTGATTGCAAATAAACATCGTCAGCCCCGATCAAAGAAACTATCCTCCAAGGACGAGAGTATGGTTTTAAGAGAAGTGAAGAAAAATCCTTTTATATCTGCACCGAAATTAACTGCAATGTTCAAAGAAGCTTCTGGGACAGAGGTTAACCCAGAAACAATAAGAAGTCTTCTTCGAAAAAATGACTTTCATGGCCGAGTTGCACGAAAGAAGCCCCTCATTAGCAAGAAAAACAAAAATGACCGACTTATTTTTGCCCGTCAATATATGGCTAGGGATTTTGGTTTTTGGAGAACTGTAAGTAGAGGCAAAAATAAGTTTCATTGTTTGAAAAATCAATATTTAGTACTTTTTACTGACGAAAGTAAATTTAATTTATTTGGATGTGATGGAAGGGGTAAAGTATGGCGCAAACCAAACAAAGAGCTAGAGGGCAAAAATTTGAGAAAAACCGTCGCACATGGTGGTGGGTCGGTGATGGTTTGGGGGTGTATGGCTGCTTCAGGAGTTGGCAACTTACATTTTATTGATGGAATAATGAACAAGCATGTTTATTTAGCCATTTTGAAAACCAATTTGAAAGAGAGTGTCAGAAATCTAGGCATTGAAAGTAACTTCAAACTCTATCAGTATAACGACCCGAAGCATTCTGCTCATGATGTAAAGAATTGGTCGTCTATAACTGCCCGAAGGTGATCAAAACACCTGCACAAAGTCCCGATCTCAATGTCATTGAACATTTATGGGACGAATTAGGACGCAGGATGCACAACAGGCTTTGCACATCAAAACAACTGTTGAAAACTGCATTGCAGGAAGAATGGAGTAAGATTAGTCCTGATGTTTGCAAAAAATGAGTTGAATCAATGCAAAGCCGACTACAAGCTGTTGAGGACAGAAAAGTGTCCTTATCTTAGTTTAGCCGTCATGTACATTTTATAACGGAACTTGGAATATTTTTTGTTGTTGTTTTTAAATAAAAGAGTTATTGTGACAAAATAAAAAAAACTGAGATGTATTTTCTTTTACCAAACCATAGATATTGCGACTAGAAATATTTTCGTTCATCTGCCCGACTTAAAATGTGACTGACTGTATATGTTGATACTAACGGCATGGGAAATGTTGTGTTCACTGTACGATAATAACCGCATTCTTTTCACACACTATATGGATGTGATAGATCAACATCCGAATGTAGTCAAGGATGATCCAAATTCTTTGAAACGTTTTACACAGACCTGTCGTGCGTGCTTCAGGTCTCTCAAGGGCCTTGGGATCAACATGAAAGATCAGAACCAACTTTCCGTGTATTATTTAATAAAGAAGTTACCAAATCCAATACGTAGTGAATGGGACCGTTCTCTTCGTAAACAAACGGAAACAGAAATCCCAACGTTTACTCAATTGCTTACTCTTTTAGACGAACAATACTTGATGATGGTGACTTCTTTTAAGACTACACAAGCAGTGCAACGAAAATCGACAAGCCTTAGAGGTACATCGTTTGTGAAGAAGGAACTGAAAGTTATGCATGTACAAAGGAAATCAATTACTTGTCCTGTTTGTGATAAGGCGGATCACCCAGTTAATGGAAGGCGAAATACAGTGGACAAATTCAAGCTTTGTTTTAACTGTTTGGGATACAATCACCGTTCAACAAACTGTAGCAGTCGCCGTACATGTGGAACTTGCGGAGGCAAGCACCACACCTTGATTCACTTGGGACGGGAAGCAATCAATTCCGCACTCAGTACATCAGTAGCGCATGCAGCAACCTATGCGGAGCAACGAGATAGTCGCCCTAGAAACATAACAACATGCGATTCCCTATTACCAACAGCGATCGTTACCATCAAGACATCGGAAGAGCATCCGCGATTGTTTAGGGCATTACTAGATCAGGGATCACAGGCTTCCTTTGTAAATAAAAGAGTGGTGCAATTGCTTGGTCTTCAAAGGGATAAGGCCAACATAAATATTAATGGATTATCAGGGACCACGATAACTTTAAGTCAATATAAGGTAAATTTACTAATCGGGTCTAGATTAGATCCACAAATATAATATCAAGTTACTGCTTATGTGCTACCCAAAGCATCAGGTGTTTTGCCGACTAACAAGATCAATATTTCCAAATGCAATCATCTTCAGGGAATATCTCTCAAGGATCGACGATACTTCGAGCCACAATCTGTCGACGTCTTACTAGGCAGTGACATCTATGACGAGTGTATTCAGAATGATATTCGTAGGTCGACAAAAGGATTGCCCATCGCTCAAAGGACAACATTTGGGTACATCGTATCTGGAAAAAGGACTGAGCACTCGCCGACATCTGCTTTGACAACTTTATACTCCAGCGTCGAAATTGAAACCTACGACCTTTTGCAGAAATTCTTTGGTTCCAGTAAACTCTCTGGTGAGACATATGGCGATATAACGAAAAAACTTTCAGACCACTTCCAGTCCAAAGTTCACATTTGCAACGCGAGGCTTGAATTCTTTAAATGTAGAATGCAGGCGAATCAAAGCTATTCTGATTGGATTGCAGATTTACGGGGTCTAGCTCGTCAATGTCAATTCTCGTGTGCAGGAGACAACTGTACTAAAGTATATGTCGATAATATGATTCGTGACGTCATTGTTTTGCATACACCGCATGATAGTGTACGGACCGCTACATTGCAAAAAAGTAACGCTAGCCTATGGTTCAAATAGTGTTCCAATTCTTGTCGAAACTGTCGTGAGTGTCAACTTCAACGGTGAATGTCATACGCTTCCATTATTTATAGCCCACACTCCTGATGCCGATAATATTTTGGGACTTAATTGGGCAAAAATGTTTGGTTTTGGAATTACATTTACCGCCAAGTATCAGATGGCATGTATGCTAAAGAGCTTGGAATCCTGTACAACATCTTCAAAATCAACAGTGGCAGATATTGACAAACTTCTATTTACTTATGGTGAACTGTTTTCCAACACTTTAGGCTGCTGCAAATCTTATAAAGTGCACCTTTATCTCAAGCCACATGCTCGACCGAAATTCTTTAAGGCTCGACCGATACCATTTTCGCAAATGGATGAGTTCAAGAGGGAAGCAACGAGACTGGAGGAAGCAGGAATCTGGAAGCCAGTCAGGTTTAGTAAATGGGCAGCACCCATTGTGATAGTCACGAAGCGCAACAGTAAGCTCCGAATATGTGGTGACTTTAAAGTCACCTTGAATTCTCAATTGGAGGTAGACCAATGGCCAATACCACGCCCAGAAGAACTTTTCAACAAAATTGGAGCCGGATTGACTTACAGCAAAATCGACATGTCAGACGCTTATCTGCAGTTGGAGCTGGACGAAGAGTCAAAGACTTTAGCCGTGGTCAACACACCAAGTGGACTCTATCATTATCAAAGTCTTCCGTTCGGAATAGCCAGCGCTCCAGCTACGTACCAAAAGACACTCGAGATGATCTTAAGTGACCTTGATTGCGGAATTAATTTTGACGACATAATCGTCACAGGCAAAACTCATGAGGAGCATATTCAAAATCTACAGGCAGTTCTCCAAAGGCTTCAAGATCACGGCCTTCGCGCAAAGTGAAGCAAATGCCAATTTTTCCAACCTGAGGTAGAATACCTAGGGCACATTGTCAGCTGCAGCGGAGTACGTCCCTCAAGAGCTGGGCTTTCTGCTATTGAGAAATTATCGAGGCCTAGCACACTCAAGGAATTGGAGTCATTTTTGTGCAAGGGAAACTATTATAATAAATTTATTAACAATTTTTCGCAAATTGCAGCTCCACTAAATGGCTTACGGAGGAAGAATGAGCAATTCATCTGGGGCAAAGCTCAAGAACAAGCATTCAACTCATTAAAGCAACAAGTTGTTAACGCTACTCGCCTAGCACATTTCCGCCCAGAACTTCAAATAGTCCTTGCAACTGGTGCTTCGTCACATGGGATTGGCGCAATTTTGTCGCAGATTACTATATCTGGTACGGAGCAGCCCATTGCTTTTGCCTCGAAAACGCTCAACGAACATCAGCTCAATTATTCTCAAATAGAGAAAGAGGCATTAGCAATTATCTTTGGAGTCACTAAATTTCACCAATACTTGTTCAGTAGGAAGTTCGTCTTGGTAACCGATCACAAGCCTCTTCTTACTATCTTCAGTCCTAATAAAGCTCTTCCTACAACAACATTAAGTCGTCTTCAACTTTGGGCTATAACATTGATGAGTTATCAGTACGAGATTCGGCACAGATCAACAGCAAAACACAGCAACGTAGACGATCTCTCAAGATTGGGCCAGATGCAAGCTTCGACAATCACGAAAACTCATGCTTTGAAGTAACTGTTTTTCAAAACGAACAAATCAATGACTTCCCCATAAACTCTTCTGAAATCGACTTGGATTTTGCTGGCCCGTTCTTAGGAAAAATGTGGTTAGTTTGTATAGATGCCTTATCAAAATTTCCATTTATTATTCAGATGCAGCAAGCCACCACCGCAACTACTATCCGCGCACTTCAAACAATTTTCGCCCTAGAAGGTATTCCTGAATCCATTGTGAGCGATAATGGACCCCAGTTTGCCAGCATCGAATTTGCCAGCTTTTGTCAACAAAATGGGATCAAGCCTCTGAAAACGGCACCATTTCACCCAGCATCTAATGGTGAAGCTGAAAGGTTTGTTCGAACATTTGAGGCTAACCTAAGGAAAATCATAGTCGAGAGCACCGTGGCGCAGTGGGTAGTGTGTTGGCCTCTGACGCCGATGACACGGGATCGAATCCCGACACAGCCATGTCATCGAACGTGTTTTTCACGGTGTTTCTCCTCAGCGGGGTTCTGACAAAACCCCCTGTAGTAAAATTGTCATGAAAAGCTTCTCGAAATTCGCCGTTCGGAACCGGCAATAAACTGTAGGTCCCTTTCACCTATGGGAAAATGAAATCACACACAACATGGATGATTGAGAGAAGCTCGGCTCAGGTTCTTCATGGACTGTAACGCCAACATACATACATACATAAAGAAAATCATGGAGGAAGGATGTAGATATGGCCTTACTCAAATGTCTTCAAACGTATCGTACAAGCCCAAATCCTCAAACTGGTAAATCTCCGGCGGAGATTCTTCATGGTGGGCAGCACCGCACCATACTCTCCCAAATGATACCAGGAAGTCACAATTTAAGAAAACCCGACAAGATTGAAGCAGGTAAATTTAAAATCAATGATTCTGTTTACGCTCGAAAGTATGCCCAGGGTCATCGATGGATAGTTGGCACAATACTATCGCGCATTGGGAAAAGAATGTATGTAGTTAGTACTGACCGTGGAATCTGGAAACGCCACAAAAACCAGTTGAAGAAAAAGCAGTCTAACCCGGATGAATTTTTAATTGCAAGAGATCTTGCCACCTCGGCAACAGAACACAATACTCCTCGAGATAGAAAAAACAATTTGCAAACAGCACTTCCAGAACCGTCTCAAATGCCAATTGGTGAAGATCAAGACAGTGCACTTCGACGATCTCAAAGAATCCGCAAGCCCGTTGTCCGGTTTGGTTTTCCTTAGCACGATTCAATAGGTAGGGAGGAGATGTAGCATATGCGTGAACACACTCAATTAAATATGCGCTTAAACGCACCCAATGTCATTTTGTCATTCAAAGATATACTACTTTTAATATACTTTCACTTCGGTTTTGCGCGCCTTCCCTAGTAGTACTATTAGCTTCTTCTCTTAGCGATTATTAATGTAATTTAAATACCTGTAATTTATCTAAAAATATGAATTAAATAAAGTTTATGCATTTGAATACTAAAACAAAGTTTCAACGGTAGGCGTCAGATACGTACAGTTAAATTCGCATATAGTGACTTCGGTTGTAACGACATTCCGGTTATAAGGACGAAAATAAACGCAAAAGTTTGGTTTGCCACTCAATAATGAATAACATCTTTCGGTTGTAACGACTTCGGCTATAGCGACCATTTCGTTTATAACGACCATTTCATGAGGGTTGGTTGTCATGAGTAACGACTGAAAAAAAAAAAAAAATATATTTTTGCCAGCTTTTGCCTTTTTCTTGTTGTTGACTGTCGAGACAAGATACAGTTACCCAGTTAATTGAATGCACCTGTGCATCTGGAGTTTATTTTGTTTGATACATTTTTCAGTCAGTTGTCAGTTGGTTGTTGGTCAGTTGTGCTAATTTTTCATTGAAAAGTGTTGAACCCTAGCAAAGCGACCAGAGTTTCGTGTAAAGTTTATTTGAGGTAAGAAAAAGATTTATTCTTTCGATTCCAGGAAAATCAGTGCGTTTTATTCTGTAGAATTGAGTCTAAAAAAAGGAAAACTTTCACTATTGAAGAAAAGGCTGCCATAATTTGGAGACTTGAAGCAGGAGAATCCAACTCGAATCTTGCAAAAGAATTTAATGTTTCGCATTCTACAATCAGTGGAATGTGGAAAAATAAAGAAGCTGTTCAAAAAAATTTCGAAGCGAAATCAATAAAAGTAAAAAAGATTCGTTCTTCAAAACATGCGGACATTGAAGAATCATTATTAAAATGGTTTAAGACTCAGAGGAGCAATAATGTGCCCATCACAGGGACATTACTACAAACAAAAGCAAATGAAATCGGACAATTGCTTGGAAAGGATTTTCAATGTACTGAAAGTTGGATTTACCGTTTTCGGATGCGAAACAACATCGTGTTTTGAAAAATTTCGGGAGAAGCGAACAGCGTTCAGCCAGGGCAATGCGATGAGTGGTTACAAAAAGTATGGCCAATAGTTCGAGGAGAGTACCAACCCAGTGAAATTTTTAATGTGGACGAAGCCGGCCTTTTTTACAAGTTAAGACCTGACAAGACGTTGAAATTTAAAGGAGAGAAGTGCACAGGAGGAAAAATGTCTAAAGAAAGAATAACCGTGCTCGTTGGTGCAAACATGGACGGATCGGAAAAACGAAAACTGCTTATTATAGGGAAATCAAAAAATCCAAGATGTTTTAAAGGTACCAAATGCTTGCCAGTTGAATACACAGCAAACAAAAAGGCTTGGATGACCTCCGAAATTTTCGAGGGAGTTTTACGAAAATGGGATTCAGAGCTTAGGACAAAGAAAAAGAAAATTTTGCTACTTGTTGATAACTGCCCTTCACATCCTAACACTCAAAATCTTTCTTCAATAAAACTGGTTTTCCTTCCGCCCAATACAACATCGATATTGCAACCAATGGACCAGGGTGTTATAAGAAGCCTTAAAAGCAATTTTCGAAAAAACCTTGTGCTCAAAATTATTCGGGATATAGAAGTTAATAAAGAATGTACCATTGGCTTATTAGACGCTGTCAGCATGGTGGCCACAGCTTGGGATCGTGTCACTCGTAACACAATTGCTAACTGTTTTAAGCATGCTGGCTTGCAGACTTTGAACAACTCTCGAAACGAAGAACAATTTGATGAAGAGGATGATTGGCCCCTTTCTGAATGGATTGCACTGGTGAACAATTCAAACATCTGCGCTTCAGAAATGGCATGGGAGGAGTACGTAGCCGTTGATGACAAAATTTTAACCTCAGATGATGAAAATTCAGAAGAAATAGTGAGTGCTGCTGCTGTAGAAGATCATTTTCTCGAGGATTTTGATGACCATGGAGATCATGTAAACAAAACAAGTCCTTCAATAGCTGAAGCATTAAATGCAATAGGTCTTGTTAAGGATTTTTGTTTTTTTGCAAACACAGCACCAGAATTAACAAATAATGTAATGGACATAGAAAAAAAAAATTAGAAATTCTTTACCTTCAAAATAGAAAACAATCGAACATCACAGACTTTTTCAAAAGAACTGAATCGTAAATTAAAATTTAAAAAACAATATGAATTTGTCTAAGTATGTATATACATACTTGTATGAATTAAATTACTTTTTTTTTTAATGAAATAAAAATATAAATAACATAAATATGTAAAAAAAAAAAAGGATTTTTTTGTTCATTCGGATATAGCAACATTCGTTTATAACAACGGAGAATTTGTCTCCCATGAGCGGTCGTTATAACCGAATTCCACTGTAATTTACTAAGCCACTTCCCAGGTCCAAAGGGGGCAGCTAAAAATATTACAACCCCCATTGAAGCTTGGAACTTACTATATTCTGAAGAAATTCTGCGGAAAGTGGTGACCCACACAAACGAGCAAATAGTGCGGTTTTCAGTTTATAATAAAAATCCACAGCCGTACCATGGACCTACAAACATAACTGAATTAAAAGCATTCATTGGATTGCTGTATCTGAGTGGTGTAAAGAAAGCTGCCAAGTTACACCTCAACGAGTTGTGGTCAGCGAGATTCGGTGTTTCTCTATTTAGAGCAACAATGTCTCAGCACCGATTTGAATTTATTGCCACGTGCTTACGCTTTGATGACAAAACAAATAGAGCTGAGCGTAAAGGTAATGATAAATTTGCGCCCATTCGCGAAATCTGGGAAATATTTATTACCAATTGTAAATCGCTGTATACACCATTCGAGTATTGCACAATTTATGAACAGTTAATGGACGACAGAGGCAACTGTCCATTCCACATATATATGGCGTCGAAACCAGACGCCACGTACATGGTATATGATAAATGCAATTCCCTACGTTGGCAAAGTGGAAGTTGAAGCAAATGAGTCAGTACCTTCATATTATGGAAGAAAATAGTCAGAGAGTATCCATGGAACTGGAAGAAACATTACTGTGGACAACTGGTTCTCTTCTGTGCCACTATTTCAGATGATGTTGACAGAATACAATTTGACGATGTTGGGAACTCTAAGAAAAAACAAAAGGGAGATCCCAGCTGAATTTTTGGCTCTAAAAGAAGGTCATTCAAGATTTGCATTTGATGAAAACAAAACTTTGGTTTCGTTTGCTCCAAAAAAAAGAAAGATAGTTTTACTCCTCTCGACAAACCATTACAGAGATGATGTGGATGAAACATCAGGTAAGCCACAAATGATCTTGGACTATAACAATACAAAAGGAGGAACTGATACGTTCGATAAGCTTTGCCATTCATACACAACATCCAGATCTACGCGTCGTTGGCCTATGCGTGTTTTCTGTGGAATGCTGGATCATGGTGGAATAAATGCTAAGGTGCTGCACACACTTGCACAACCACTCCAAAAAATTCCCAGAAAAGAGTTTTTGAATAAACTTGCTTTTAGCCTTGTTGGGCCACAACTAAGGCGAAGGGTCCAAGTGCCAACTCTCAGACGTGGCTTAAAACAAACCATAGAAAGTATTTTAACCAACGAAATGCAAACGGAACCAGCCACTAATTCGCTAACACAACCACCAAAAACTCTGGAAAAATATGTTCGATGCAACATGTGTGACAGGAGGAAAGATCAGAAAACAAAAAAAGCTTGTGCGGCATGTCGACAGCCCATGTGTGACGAGCATCGGTCATCACTTTGTATGGAATGTACGTACACAAAAGGATTAAGGGGTTATATACCTTTTTCATTTTCAAAAAAATCGGAAAATGTTTTATTGCTTTTTCTTGAAGAACAACTCCTTGAGAACATTTCCCAAATTTTCATAAAGATTTGAGCAGTAGAAAAAAAGTTACAGTGCTCCTAGCCGCGCGCCTCGTCCCGGCACCAAACCCGAGCGGCCAGCGCCAGATGCACTCGGCCGGCGGATATTCGTGCGCGTTCTCTGATGTTCGTAGTTCGTGGCGACAGCTGTGCCCAATGATTGCGCGCGCGTGTGTGTGTGTGTGTGTGTTATTATTATGGGCCAACCTAACCAAAACTCGCGCTGAGATATTCTCCTCTGTTTACATCTTCTTGCCGTCTTTTTTCGAAAATTCAATATGAGTTCGAGAAAAAAAGTTTCGTTAAATCAACCTCAAAGCACCAACACTTGACCGAGGAACATCCACCCAATATTCCTATCAATTGGTCAGCATGATTCATTCTTGTTCACTTCTATTCTTTCGTTGAATGACCTAGAAGGCATTCAACTTCAAGACCAAGCAATTGGTCATCATATGTACGTAACTGTGTATATGATACATCGAATTCATATCCACGCTTTTGGTGACTAACCTGGAATTAATGCAATGCAAATATGAAATCAAATAAGTTCGAAAATCATTTGCAACGAAGCATCAGATTTCCCATCGAATGTGCAACTAACATAGAAACCTAAGCATTTTGTTATCAAGAATATGGATTGTAATAAGTTATGAGTAAGATATGGAAAATGTTATAAGTTAGTTTCTAAGTAGACTCAATAAAGTGCGGTTCAAATAAAAAAGTTGTTTTTTTATCCACCGCTCGGAACGTTTCCATAAGTCGCGAGTGTCGGGACGAATCTAAGATTCACAAGTCGGTCTCGAAAAAAATTAAGCAGTATTTTAATCCAAAAACTGTTGAAAGCGACGAGCGAAGTTTCAGTGCGTCGCGTAAGAAACTTAAATTCAAAGACGATGTTCATGTGCCCGTTGATCAATCTGTGCAATACTTGTTCATACATTTTTTGCAAGTATTTACGGCAGTTTCGCAGTTCGTGAAATGCAGTACATGTAACGGAGCCGTACAATTCAATCCTATCGAAATGCGAGGACTGGGATACAAAATAGCCGTGACTTGTGATAATTGTGAGCAGCGTAAAATAAGCGCAAGTGCTGTTATTGATGGTGCATATGAAATTAACCGACGTTTCATAATGACAATGCGATTGCTTGGTTTGGGGTTAGCGGGTTGTGCCAAGTTCTGTGGATTCATGGACATGCCAACGTTTTTGAAACAAAAATCGTACGATTCCATCATAAAAAGAATGTTGACCACCGTGAAAGAAGTGTTTCTTGGGTTTAGTAAATTGGCTGCGCGCGAAGAAATTGAACAAAATGTGGGACAATCAAAAATCATTTGACTGTATCTGGCGATGGTACTTGGAAAAAATCTGGATTGACTTCCTTGTACGGGGTCGCTTCTTTGATTGGTTATTACACTGGTAAAATTTTGGATATTGTCGTGAAGAGCGCTTTCTGTAAAATGTGCCATGCGTGGGATGGAAAAAAGGATACGATCGAATATGAAGAGTGGATGGAATCTCATGAATCGCAGTGCACTTCTAATCATACGGGATCAGCGGGCAAAATGGAAGTGGACGCTGATCTGGAAATGTTTCAACGTTCCGAAAATTTGCATGATGTGAAGTATGAAAATTTCGTTGGAGATGGCAACTCCAAGACTTTTTCGACCATCAAGAAGGAAGCAGTTTCCGACGATCTTCTTGTGCACAAAAAGGAATGCGTTGGACATGTGCAGAAACGCATGGGAACACGCCTGAGAAATGCTAAAAAGAATAATAAAGGCCTTCGCGGAAAGGGGAAATTAACTGGAAAAATGATAGATAAGTTAGCCGTGTGCTATGGATTAGCGATTTACAATAATTCGGATTCAGTGGAGAAGATGAAAAATGCCATTTGGGAAACGTACTACCACTACAGCTCAACGAACAGTCATCCCCAACACGAAAAATGTCCCTCCGGTGATGAGTCTTGGTGCGAGTGGCAGAAAACTTTTGCCGCGCTACCCAAGAAACTGAAAAAGAAAAACTGCATCCCTAAATTCGTCCACGCGTACAAACCATTGCCCGATAATGTTTTGCAAGTTATGAAGCCGATATACGAAGATTTATCGAAGGACGAATTGCTGCAAAGATGCCTTGGTGGATTCACTCAAAATAATAACGAAAGTTACAACCAGCTGATTTGGAAATTAAGCCCGAAACATCAGCCAGGAGGTGCATTGCCAGTGGGAATTGCAGCTTACACAGCAGCCTGCATTTTCAACGAGGGGCAAGCATCTATTTTGAAGATTTTCGAAGCGATGGGAGTGCCCTGTGGCAGAAATGCGCATGATTACGTCGCGCAACAGGAAGAGAATCGCGTTTCGACGGCCGAGGTGCGGGCGCAAGCTGCGACAAGGGAGGGTCGGATAGCCAGCCGACGAAGACAAATCGGTGCTTTGGAGGGTAAAGATGGTGCAGATGATTCGTTATATGGTCTCAGAATCGACGATGACTTGTAAGTTCACTTGATCAACTTTTATCTTCGCATAAACTAAACTTAAACTTTAAACGCAAATATCTCGAAATGGTGCTTTTTGCAAAACGACTTTGCGGGGACATGGATTGGCGAAAAACTACTGTACCGATTTTCTTCATTTTTTTTTTTTTTTTTAATGTTCGTAATGAATTTTATGTGTACTTGAACGATCGATTTTTCATGCACAAATTTTTATTTCGCCGAAATGAATTTTTTAGTAAAACCTCCAGCGACCGAAAAATTCATTTTTTGCATAAAACGTTCCCGTATGCACAAAAAACAAGAAAATTAGAAAAACGATCGTTCAGATACACGGAATTACTCTAAACTAATGAAATTTTTTTAAATTTTTGCACAAACATTGGCAAAAGACTGTACTATCAGAAAATAAAATCATTCATGTAATAAAAGAATTGCTACATACCTAAAAAAAAATCCAAGCATTCCTATTTTTTTCGACAAAAAAAAGGTATATAACGCTTTAAGAATTCAAATGTATATAGCGACATATGATACACCCGACGCTCCGTACAGTCTATCTGCACGGAGGAATAATTTCTGATCAGCAAGATCAGAGGACGGCGAGCCATACGCGGAGGCGTCAATACATACATGTAGGATTCAGACAACGACGAACTGTACGTACCAAGAAAGGTACGCAATGACGATGAAGACGAACTATACGTACCAAGAAAGGTACGCAATGAAGACGAACTATACATACAAAGAAAGATAAACGACGATGACGACGAACTGCGACGTAGGATTCCGAGAAGGAGACGGGCAACGACGATGACGCCGAACCACACGTAGAGAAAGATATACAACGACGACGACGCCGAACTGTACATACCAAGAAGAAGATACACGACGATGACGATGAACTGCGACGTAGGATTCCGAGAAGGAGACGAACAACGACGATGACGCCGAACCACACGTACAAAAGATACTCGACTAAGGGATGATTGGCACAGTCATAGTTTGGTGATAGTTCGGTCGTGACGGGCTTCCTTGCTCTTTTTTCGATTGCGATTGTGTATACGTTAATAGTGGAAATATGATAAATAAAAGCGGAGCATCAACTCCAAATTGATCATTATAACATTGATTGTCATTGAATAAAATTAATCATTATAACGTTAAAAGCAATAAGTGTTTTATTTGTGGAGCATTAACTCCACATACATATGTACATATGTGCTCCATCAGCACATTCTTGCACGTACGTATTTCAACTGTACGCGACGTGCTTATGTACATGCAGTTTTCTGCGAGTTGTTACTTGATTGTCGTAGGGAGTAGTCATTTCCTCTCCCGATAAATAAAATACTTCTAATAAATAGTGAGAAGTAAAATACTTCTAATAAACAAGGAATCAGAAATACTGTATTTTGAATTAATAAAAGGAAATTAAAAAGAAAATTTAAACAAAACTTATATTTTTGTGCATATTTCTGGTTGGGGTATGACACACCCCAGTGGGAGGAACTTGTTAGAAAAAACAAGTTGGAGGACGGAAGGTTAAATCGTCCATCTTTTATTATCTGTTGTAACCAATCATGGCCGCTTCCCTTACATATAAGTTACTTTTATTTATAGAAATATTATGAGTTCAAGTCATGACTACTTTATTTAGAGTCTTTCTTAAAACTAAACTGTACTTAACAATAAATTCGAAACATAGCCCTGTGAGGAGTGAAACTGCTGCGCGTGGGAAACAAGTTGATAGTTCGTTTATCCGGCTCAAATGCCGGCGAGGCGACGGAAACTACTGGTGCGCGTGGGAAGTAAGTTGATCTGGTTCAAATTCCGGCCAGGTGACGGAAGCTATTGCTGGGCGTGAGAAGTAGGTTGGTCTGGCTCAAATACCAGCTAGGCGACGGAAGCTATTGCTGGGCGTGAGAAGTAGGTTGGTCTGGCTCAAATACCAGCCAGGCGACGGAAGCTATTGCTGGGCGTGAGAAGTAGGTTGGTCTGGCTCAAATACCAGCCAGGCGACGGAAGCTATTGCTGGGCGTGAGAAAATGCTGTTGAGGCGATGCGCGTGCAGGACGATGGACAGGCCGCGCATTGATGGCGTTATGAGATGCCATACCTTATATATAACGGGGACAATAAAATTCCTTCTTCTGTCTGTAGCAAGTACCAGAAGATAGGCGTTGTTTCATTTTCTCGCATTTATCGTGCCAATCGTTCGTTCGTTTTGGAAGCCCAGTCGTGTCAGTCGTCGTCGTCGGTAAAAGCTATCGTACATATGTACGTACAGTCCGTTAGGTCTCATGGAAAACTGTTACCTCGAAATTAGTGAAGATCTTGACTGGTCCTTGAATAATGGCTTGACACTCAATCCTAATAAGTCCAAATGCCTGGTTATTTTACGAACAACATTGAATTGTCCCGCAAATCACTTTAAACAACTCCCCAGTTTAGTTCGTGGAGATATCAAGGAATCTGGGAACTATTTTTAACAGATTCTTTACATGGAACGATCACATCAATACTATTGTAGGGAAGGCTTATGGCGTTTTACGAACCTTATAGACCGCACAACCAATTACACCACTGGACACACGAATCATATTGGTAAAATCCCTATTAATTCCAATACTTGTCTATGGGTGTGTTGCAACACAACATGAATCTCTTTGATTGATTTGCCTTGATTTTTTACTTTTGTGAAATTAGGAAAATTCCCAAAGGATGTATTAGTCTTGCTTGAAGTTGTCCTTTAAATAAAGAGGAGAAAATCCCACTCAACGTTGTTTTTATTTAAAATCTATAATTGCTAGTTCTGCGTGCGAAACATTGTGATCGAGCCGGATTGGTGTACAAAAAAAAAAAAAAAAACAATTTGAAACTGTTGTCGGCGAAGTGCTCGTGGTTCGATTTCTAATCGGTAGCAAGCGTTCCTCCAGTCTTCTACGAAAGCAAGCGTTCCTCGTTCGAGTTTTCTTCGAAAGCAAGCGTTCCTGGTTCGAGATTCTTCTGGAGCAACGCGTTACATCAGGTGTGTCGATCTCTTCTAAAATATTTTATAACAATTTAAAATATCAATATATTATACTGAGTGTATGAGCAAGATGAGTTGGGCGAAGTTAGAGAATTTAATAAAGACGGTGCAAACCATTGAGTTAGAGTTGCGCGATGACTATAGGGCTGTAGTGATTGCACTACATTGCAATGCATCCTCCACCATACGCATGATTGCACTGCACTCTACGCATTCCACTCCATTCCACACACAACGCAAAACTCAAAGCGAGATCGCCGAGAAAGGTACCTCTCTTAAAAAAAGCACACCTAGCAAAACGCATCCAATTTGCCAAAAGGTAGCTAATGCTCCACGATCCATTAAAAGCAAGAGAACAATGGAGGAACACACTATGGAACGATGAAACGAAGATCTGCTTTTTCGGAACAGACTGAAAGAACTACGTACGTCGTTCAGTAGGTCAAGCATACAACCCGAAGTAAACAAAGTCCATGGTAAAACACGGCGGTGAAGGTTTAATGCTGTGGGGCTGTTTTTCTTGGTGGGGTGTTGGTCCAATTTTCCGAATTGAGGACATATTGATAAAGGAAAAATATGTCGAAATATTGGAGAACATTATGTTGCCATGGGGCGAGGACAACATGCCCTTACGATGGTCTTTCCAACAGCATAACAACCCAAAACACACCGCCAAAATTACAAAAAAGTGGCTTTTGGACAAAAGCATCGATATTTTGGAATGGCCACCCCAATCTCCGGATATTAATCCTATCGAAAACGAGATACTAAAAAATAAAGGATATTCAACGCTCCCATCTATCCTGTATTTCGCAGGAATATCCTGTTTTCTCATGCCAATGCAAGCATCATTACAACTCACAAGTCCCTATTCAAAATTCACAGATTTTAAAATTATTTTATGTTAATCTCCTTAACTGAAGCAGATTATAACTGCCGGGACCACACTACACAACGTTTGGTGACTTTGCGGAAGCGCGTCACAAAACCACACAACCCTCAACGTTCTAGGACTTTGCGAGAACACGCTGACGGCACCACTTTCTAGATTAGGATCTGCACTTGGGCTCCGTCGCGGAGCTGGCCTCAGCATATTCTCGCAAGAAGGAATATTTTTCGGACATTCCGATCTCGCATCTTGGCGGAAGCAGTTGATTTTCAACACTCCACTTAATTTGTGCTCACAATATAAGCTGACTCTATTTTAAGTGAATTTAATGTGTAAAAATGGCCAAGACCACAAAAGGAAAGTGCGTTTTTAATGAAAAACTAAGAGAAAAGTACCCATTTTTCAAAAAAAGTGAATCAGATAGTATTATGATGTGCATGCAGCATATTTTCGATAGCTTTAGGTGGAAATGCAGACATTGTGCGACATTTAAAAGCAGACAAACTTCTATCAGCACTGTCTGCAGCATCTAGAAGCAAAAGAATCAGTTCATTTTTCCCATCGACATTCGATTCCGAGATTGCTGCAATGTAACGTACCTGGGCATTTCACACCATAAAAGAAAATCACAGCTTCAAATCTTCTGATTGTACCACAAAAATATTTCGTACGTGCTCCAAAATTGAAAAGTTTACATGCTCTCAAACTAAATATCAAGCCATAGTTGTCACTGTTTTCGCTCCACTAATTAGAAAAATTCTTTACGAAGAATTCTGTTTATGTGGACGCGTCAAATCACGGTTCAATAAAGCTGTTTCCCATTCTCGTCAGATATTTTCTTCCGAATTTCCAGTCGTTGTAAAAGGTTACCTCTAGATACATATTGTCCCATACATTTACAATGATCCGGAGAATTGCCATGATCAATTATTAAGTGAGAATTTTTCCAGTCATTGAATCCACTTTTGGCAAATACGGATGTTCCTCTATTTAATTTGCAAGGACCACAAAACACGTGACCTGTAGATTCTGAGTATACTGACCAGCTTCTCTTCACATTTTCGCCATCAACAAGCTTTTTCTCAAACATGTTTTTAGATAGAAATCTTTTTTGATTTTTATACTGCCCTTCTGAGCTGGAAAAATCAAATTCTTCGTTTTGTAGCAGTCCATTTTTAGCAATATAATCTCGAAATTCATCATTAACTTGCCACAGTGCAGGGTCCGTTGACGGAATAGACGACCTTTCTTCTATTAGAATTTCGTCTTCATTGTAGATCGTCGACGTCGTCGCTTGTGATGTCAACATACCCTAAGCCATTCAATGATACTTAACCAATGTCAACCATGCAACTTGACAGCTTAAATTTGTAACCATCGCTCTCTTGGATTCCGACTTCCGCAGCGACAACACGCAAGATAATTTCCTCCATTCTTAGTTTCTTCTTTTTGCTTTTTTTTTTTAATCTTTGTATTTTATATTGAAGTCATCATATTAAAGATCTTTTATAAATCACGTTACACAACATCGCTACTATAGGGTTAGTGTTGGACGAAGAAACGTAACAGTCCGCGGGAGAGGGACCAGGACAAGAAATCGTTCCGTTCTGCAGAGTTCGTAAAAAAAATGTTTCTAGTTTACGAGTACATTTTAAAATGTTTTCTTTTCCTTTTCTTTTGCTTTTTTTCTGTATTCTGCTCCACTTTTTTACTATCGAACTACTCTCATTACCACTCATAGTCTTAAAAAAACACGGAAACACTAAGGAAAGGACAATAAATATCAATCACCAAAAACGAAGTTAACACCCTGCACTCGGGTCACGAGCCAAACGCGAGTTATGTACCATTACTTTCACCACCAACGAAACCTACATAAATATTACGAGTAAGCAGCAGATTATGCCATGGAATTCTTCGTCCTCTTGCTGGGCCTAGTGAAACACTCAATTTATGTCTGTTATTACCTTTTTCTGTTCTTATTCTTCTTTGTTCTTCAGTTTCTTCGTTTATTCTTCTTTGATTTCTTTGTCTATTTTTTTCTGTTCTAATTCTTCTCTGTTCTTCAGTTTCTTCTTGTCTTCTTTCAATTATCTTCTGTCTTTTGTTCTGAATTTGTTCTTCTGTTCTATTCGCATACCATGAGAGAGTATGAGAGAGACTGTGTGTGTGTGTGTGTGAGAGAGAGAGAGAGAGAGAGTATGAGCACATGTGCTTTTTGCTACAAACTCTAGCTTTAGATTGTATCGTTCTAGGTTAAGCGGCCTACACACACGCTACGGATCGAATGGATCTGTTTGAGCTCATTTCGCCACACACTTGTGGATCAGTATACGTTCTTCATTTCACGCTGTTCGCCGTCGAGTAAGGATGGATCGCGGAGAAAAAATTATTTTGTTGTGTGGTGTTTATTTGTGTGGAAAAAGAAAAGAATGGATAATGAAAAAGAAACGTTCACTGTGGATGCAGGAGTGGTTTCTGATCCTAATAACTTATTCATTTATAGATACATACATTCACAAATATGTGAATGAGGTTTTCATAATTCTATTGCCTACTGCCTGCGAGTGTTTATTTTATGATTCGATGTTCACAGTTTTAAAACATACATTTGTGCACATATGAATCATAAATACAATCATAAACATATAAACAGACTGCATAGATGCACTCTAACAACTTCGGGTGGACGTTTCCTAGGCATCGTCAACCGCGCCACACACACGCTACCGATCGCAAGAATATCAAACTCATATGATAACTTGCGATCTGTAGCAGACTGTGCCACACACATGACGATCTGTTTGAATCGCAACATTTTCAACCGCGCCACACACACACTACCGAATGCAAGAATATCAAACTCATTTGAAAATTTGCGATCTGTAGCAAACTACCCCACACACACACAACGATTTATTTGAATCGCAACCGATCCATTCGATCCGTAGCGTGTGTGTAGGCCGCTTTAGTGTGCTGGGTTAGGATCACAAAGAAAAATGTCTTTAATAATATGTGTTATGATTATTACTATTTTCACCGCCAACAAAACCTGTGGAATGGGGAATTTCTCCCATATCTAAGAGATTGGCGGTCGGAGAGTCGGTACCACTTATGCAGCGGAGAAGACCGCATTGGTAAATCAGCTTTCCTGCCGTCAACACGAAAACGAAAAAAGGGTTTAGAAAATACATTTAAATAAAATTTGAATAAAGAAATTTCCGTGCAGTTTCCTTTTAAACCTTAACTCGCGTGAAAGCAAATCATCCAGATTTGCTTAGTCAACTTTTTTCGGGTGCGAACGCGTTCCCACGATAGAAGCGCATACACATCGAATGGATCAAGGGTATCACATGACACGCGCATGAACTACGGCCGACAAATGTATCGGCAGGAAATGATGACACCGCAGCTTGGGAACGGGACGAAGGCCTCGAGTGCAACTGGGATTAGATTTTAAGTTAGTTTTAGATCGACTGTGTAACGATTCAGACGCGTGAAATAAATAACATTAATGAAACTGTTGCGACGCAACTTGGCCGCACTCACAACCGACAACACTCGGCAACACTTTCCAGTCACCCAGCAAGGCGGAGACCAATGGCAAGTGACAGTACCCGCCATTTTTGTCTTTTCTTTTGTGAAGAACCACTGTGAAGAGAAGGACGGGACCGAAGCACTGGTGTAAGGAATTCTTTTTTTATTTAAAATGAATTATATTGTATTAAAACACATGAAATAAAGATTTTAGTTTCCCTGTGCGGAGAACTGCAAAATAAATGTTTCACTGCCTCCGGCCCGAATCTTCACAGAAACGGATAAAAGTTTCTTCCTTGTAAGTCGAACCGTTGGGGAGAGACAGAAGTCTCTCCGTTCGCGTTTTTTTTATAATTTCTCCAAGGAGAAATCCTTAACTACGAATATACGCGAGAGTTACGATTACTGATTCGTATAGAAATAAATAAAAGAAAACACGTCCTTTCTACTTGGTTTCTCGATCAAAAAAGTATCTTCTATTTTTCTTGTATGGTTTTTATATACAAGTTACGTGCTCGCGTACGCGGTACGTTAAAAAAAAAAAAAAAAACACAATTCACTTAGGAGGTCGATCACAACAACTGAACGAACCAAACTTTTATTTCCCATTTATTTATATTCACAATTTGCTTACTTAGCCTAAATTAGGAATTTAGGGAGCGTGGAAATGGAAAGGTGTTGGATCAGCGTTATCACAGGAAACGCGTGTACGTTGACCCGTGTGACGAGGAACAAATAGAAGCATGCACTTGCAATGGGAAACGCGTGTGACCGGATCGTGGAGACACATTGACGGAAAGATGCACAATACGCATATTTGCATTGTACATAAGTTCGCAATAGGTAATGCGGTGAATATCGGTGTGTTAACAAACATACATTTGTTTTCTTTTGAATTGCACAGTAGATACAAAGAACGGATGTGACCCAGACGCTGATTAATCCGCTCTTTGGGTCGTCTGTGCAATTACATTTTATGACCTTGTGTTTTCGGATTTTATGTTTTAATTCGAGTTATCACATTTGCATCGGATAGCTATCCATCGTTATCACATTCGCGTCGGCCAGCTATCCATTGTGATATTATATTACATTACCAGCGCCGCACAGTGGTTTAGGAGTGGAAAAAAGTAATTTTTATGAAAGTTATATCTGAGGCTATTTTGTATTCCAATTTTATAAAACAATAGTTAAAGCATCAAGCCCAATAAAAAATGTCTAAAAATTCCGTTATATTTAAGGAAATTTTTCGGAAAGAACTAAGGGAAAAGATAGTCTGCAATTTTTGGTTAAAAAATCATCATGATTAAAATAATATTTAGTGTGTAAAAATTATTTTTCTGAAAAAAATGTACATATATGTGCTATTATTTATGAAACAAAGACTTAATTACGAAAAAAAATGATTCATATCAGCACACATTTTAGTGAGAGGGAGCCTTTAACATAGAGGTATTTTTGTATCAATACCAAACAGTTCTATTAGCTGTAAGTCTTAAGCTCCAGCAAGCTCCAAGCTGAGATGTAATAGATCTGATGCGTTAAACTCTCAGCTTCACAAACAAAAAGAAACTGGCTGCGGAAACTTGCGGTTCTTGTGTTGGCACGCGTTTCATTTTCAGACCTTCTTCTGTTTTTTTGTTTGGGATTACATCAATTGGTGCAGTTTTACTTAACTTTTAGGTGAATAATAAAATTATGTTTACTTTTGATTAAGGAAATGAATATATTATTTGGTTTATATATATAGAATTATTTACTGGAAATCATAACGGCTGTTTGCAACATAAAGCACTCGCCCCATACAACACTCTCTTTTTTTGTATAAAGTTTAGTTGGCCTGTGTTTAATATTTGCATTATAAAAGCACTCACATATATTGGAATTGAATCAGTGTACTTTCGAATATAACATCACAAGGAGCTGTTTTTTTTTTTGTTTTATTTTCGGGACCGGTAACGTACATTAGGTTTCAGAGTCGAACAACGGCTTTTTTTGCGATTATGGAAAGTTTTAACATTCCTTATGGTGAATTGGTTGATATTGTTTTATCCAATAATCACAACATAAATAACTGCATGGAAAATATTAGGAACCAGTACCCGGATATTGGTGAGGCATTAGTGAAGAGTATACATAGGCAGTTAAATAAAATATTCCTGCCAAAATTCTCACAAAGATGGCATGCTGCGTCACGGAATAAGAAAACTTTTTTGGTGAAGAACAAAGAATGGCTCAAGGGGATCTTTTCTATCGCTTCAGATCCCATAGACACCGTTATGGACATAGGACCAGAATCTTCCAAACGAATTCGGAGTGGGCGTCCAGAAAAGTCATTTGACGAATGCTGCCATCGAGCCAAAAGGTATAAGGTTTCAAATTTGTGCAACAACGTCTCTGAAGAACTAATTACCATGGCTGCCAACCAAATTCAAATGCCATCAGAGAAATGCACCGGATTCAGTCCAGAAAAAGCGTTAGCCTTATTGCTAGATGCTGCGTTATCGAAACATCAGTATGAAGTCCTTAGAAAAGCAGCTAAAGCAATAGGTTGTGATATTTTTCCAGCATATCATAAACTATTGGAATGTAAAAAGCGGTGCTACCCATCCGACATCAATATTACCGAAAGTTGTGCTACTGTAGTTCTTCAAAAATTATTAGATCACACCACCAGGAGAATTTTGGAAACAAAAACAATAGAAGAACTTGGAAACGTACAAACTGAGTTAACTCTTATTTCTAAATGGGGCTGTGATGGTTCCTCTGGACATAATGAATATAAGCAGACTTTCGACGAAGATAACATTACTGACTCTAATATATTCTTAACATCTTTGGTTCCTCTTATCTTGCATGAAAATTGGAACAATTTTTTAGTGTGGAAGAACACAGTGCCTTCTTCTACTAGGTTCTGTAGACCTATTCAGTTCCAATTTATAAAAGAAACAGCGGAAAACACTAAAGCCGAGGTCGCAAGAATGCAATTGGAAATCAGCAATCTAATTCAATCTACTGTGATATTGCATAGCAAAACCTACATAGTGAGTCATGAATTATTGTTTACTATGATTGACGGTAAAATTGCACAAACAGTTACCGATACACCATCGATGGCAGTGTGTTTCGTATGCAAAGCAAAACCATCGGAAATGAATGATTTGAATATCTTAAGACATAAACCAGAGGCAGCAAATACCCTAAATATGGGCTTATCACCCCTTCATGCAAGGATAAAGTTCATGGAATGCATTCTCAACATTGCATATAGAAAGTCCTTCAAAAAATGGAGAACAGACACGGGCACGAAAAGGCAGAAAGAGGAAGAGAAGAAAAGGATACAGGAAGTGTTTTATAGAAAAATTGGACTAAAAGTTGACGTTGTTAAACAAGGCATGGGTACTAGTAATGATGGAAACACTTCTAGAAGATTTTTTAATAATCCTGGTTTAACAGCTGAAATAACAGGAGTGGATGAAAACTTGATATATCGTTTCTCAGTTATACTGCAAGCAATAAACTGTGGTGGTGCGATCGACCCAGAAAAGTTCGGCAATTATTGCAGTGAGACTGCGGAGCTATACATTTCGTTGTATAGTTGGTACAACATGCCGAATACAGTTCACAAGGTTCTTTTACATGGTAGCAAAATAATAACATCCGCTATGCTACCAATAGGTATGTTAACAGAGGAAGCACAAGAAGCTCGAACCAAGGATTACCGTCGATATCGGTGTAATCATTCAAGAAAATGTTCACGTGTATCAACAAATGCTGACGTCATGCATATGCTACTTGCTTCTTCTGATCCGCTTATAAATAACTTAAGACAAGAGACGAAAAAGAAAAATGTTGAATTATATGACGATGTTAAGGCATTACTATTCTAACAGTAATTCAGATCAACAAACACAAATATGACTATCTTAATTCATTGTCTATGAATTGTATATGAATATGAAGGTCTATCTTAATTCATTTAATTGTTTTTTTCCTTGTCAGTTGTTCATTTCCTTGAAAATATTAAAATAATTTTAGCAGATAAAATCTAAATTTTACTCCTAATAAATAACATTAATTATTTTAAGAATGGTTCTCACTTTAGTGAAAATTTCATTAAAATCGGTATAGTACTTTAAGAGATAATGAATTATTTCCGCACCCCCATATAACCTGAACCACTGTGCGCCGTTGACCTGTGGATACGCAACCTTGGCAATGCATTGTATCAGCCAGTGGATTCGAGCATATGCTGACGATGCATGCACGCGCTTCCGAACGAGCAACGCATGAAACACCTGTGTCAGCACGGAGATAGGAATAGGCGAGGCAACGAGCATAAGGCGGGCAGATCGAGGTGGCAGTTCGTGGTGACGATCGAGACAGTGAAGAATAAACTTATGAGCATAAACTGAACAAAATCGATATCGTGTTTGTTTTAATTTAAACAATCGTAAGGCGAACAGTTGGGCCAGCCTCGGGGTTGGCGTTCGCGGTTTTTTTTTTTTGGATTTCCCTTCCGGGAATCCGTTAAGTATTCGTGTTAAATGTTTTTATTGTGCGTATTCATCTGCGGGAATGTAGCAGGATGTAGGTCACTATGTTTGCAAAAGTGATCCCACGAGCCTGAAGTACTGTGTGATTACAATATTGAATATCATTGGAATTTTTGGTTTGGTTCCCTCGGTGAATGTCCGACGGGGTGGTGTCCTATGATTTAGGCAAGCGACTATCGTGTGTGAGGGTTGCCGGGTAGTGTGGAGTGGCACATGTTTGATGAGGCAGCAGGAAGTTTGGTTGTGGGCCGGTTAGGAGGCGACGGGTCGAGACGTGTCAGTCGTAACTCGAGCGCGTGATATGACGGACGAACGAGGATTTCTAACGGCTGCACTAAAGGCAGAGGTACCAGAGAGGCTATGAGCGTACCGGATATGGAATTGGAGAAAAGCGAGATCCTCGGCTTTTTTTTTTTTTTTTTTTTTTTTTTTTTTTTTTTTGTTTTTTTTTTTTTTTTTTTTGTTTGTTGAAGGCTTCTGCTATCCGCTGGAGCACTCAGACGCAATCACTGGTCCATTGTACTCCAGACAGACACCTTACATTACTGTATTTTCTCCGTTTTCCGGAGAAAAATTTGAAGGAGCTTCAGTGATGTAGAGCTAAGGGATTCGGCACACACCACGTCGGCTCCAAGGGTGCGCCACCGTATGCGAGCAAAGGCGGGACAATAGCAGAGGAAATGCTCTGCAGTATCATCCTCCTCTTCGCCACATGCAGCACAGGTGGGCGTCTCACTGATGCCGAGCACGTAGAGATGCTTGGCAAAAGTGTAATGGCCCGTGATAACTCCCACAAGCCTTCTGCAGTCGATTCTCCTTAAAGACAGGAGGAATGCTGCAGATTTTTTGCAGACATCAGGGCATACGCGCTTAGTCATCCTGCAACCCGGACAATCCCTCCATCTACGGTTGTGTGTGTTAAATACACAATCGTTAATGTAGGAATTTACCGTGGATGTAGGTAGACCTAGAGCGGGTTCAGGTCCTGAGAAGCTCTCCTCTGAACCCATTCTAGCGAGTTCGTCAGAGGTCTCATTTCCTGGGATCCCAGAGTGGCCTGGAACCCATACAAGCCTTAATGAATTTAGTCTGCCGACTCTGTTCAAGAAGGACTTGAGTTCAAGCACTAATTTGGAGCTAGTTAAGGGGTTACACACAGCTTTTAGTGCAGCTTGGCTGTCACTACATACGCATATGCTTTCCCCCTTCCACCTGTGCTTCACAACATAGTGCATGGCCATTAGGATTGCGTATATCTCTGATTGGAAGACAGACGCATATTTTCCTAAGGAAAAGTGCAGTCGAATGTTTTCGCGCTCAAAGAAGACCCCAGCACCGGACCCCCGCCCAGATCTGGAGCCATCCGTGAAAATGCGAAGACTGTCCTTTCCAGGTTCAGTATCCGGCCATAGCCAATCCTGACGCCATGGAAACTCGACTGTGAAATTACGACGCAATAGGATAACGGGCGTCAGTGCGTCAGAAGGCATGTCCATGAGACAGGGGTCGCAGGACAATTCTTGCGCAAGCACACCGTTATTCCTATGCGAGTTGTACCAAAAGCCATTTCTCTTCAGACGAGACATGGCTTTCAGAGCACACCCTCTGATAAATATATCAAGAGGTGGAAGGTTCATCATAGCATCTAGAGCAGCGCCCGGCGTGCTGGGGAAAGCCCCCGTGCAGCTGAGACAAACCGTTCTTTGAAGTTTGGTGAAAGAGGCTACGACGTGTTTGCGTTTTAGTCTGTTCCACCAGACAACCGATGCATATGAGATTATAGGTCTTATCATTGCCGTGTAGATCCAAAGGACCTTTGCCGGCGATAAGCCCCATGTTTTGCCAAAAGCTCCTTTGCATTGCCAGAAAGCTGACAGCGCTTTGGTGGTTTTTGACTCAACATGTTTTGACCAGAGAAGCTTACTATCTAAGATGACTCCTAGATACTTAGCCTCCTTGGATATCGGGATGGAAGTGCCTTTTAGTACCAGCTGAGTCATGTCAGTATTTTTCCTCCTTCTCGTAAAGAGAACGACATCGGTCTTAAGAGGATTGACTGACAGCCCATTACTGGTACACCAATCATCGATCACATTTAGCGCCGCCTGTGCTTTACGACGGACAGTCGCCAAACATGAGCCGACAGAAAGAATGGCGACGTCATCCGCATAGGCCTGGGCGTAGATTCCAGAGGCATTGAGAGCATCAAGCAGGGAATCGACCACCATGCACCATAACAGCGGAGACAGGACGCCACCTTGAGGGCAGCCCCTGTTTACGCCAGATTTGACACACTGGTCGAGGCCTGCATCAGCGGTCAATGTCCTGTGCATGAGCATTGCTTTGATCCAAAGGACCAGTGCATCATCCACGCCATGATGTCTGGCAGCGTTACACATGCTGTCAAAAGTTGCGTTATCAAAAGCTCCCTCAATGTCGATGAAAATGCCCAGCGCGTACTCTTTCCTTTCGAGCGCGCACTCAATACGCCCAACTAGGTTCTGAAGCGCAGTCTCGCAAGATTTTCCGCGCTGGTAAGCATGTTGCATCTCCGAAAGAGGGTGCATTCGAAGGGCAACTTTTCGCACGTGCAACTCTACCAGTCTCTCCATGCTTTTCAGCAGGAAGGATGTTAGACTAATTGGTCTGAAGCTCTTGGCAAGTGAGTAGTCCTCTTTTCCTATTTTGGGAATGAAGACCACTTTCACTGTGCGCCAAGGAATGGGTATGTGAGCAAGTGCTAGACTAGCAGTGAAAATTCTTTTCAGAGTAGGAAGCAGCTGCCTTATACCTTTTTGCAGCATAACAGGATATATCCCGTCGGTGCCCGGCGATTTGAAGCCATCGAAGGATGCCACAGCAAATTCAATAGCTTCAGTCGTAACCACGCGCGACGCAATATACCAGCTACGCCGAGTTATTTTCATCGTTTCAGTTGCAGTTTCCCTTGAAGGAGTGTGCAACGAGCCGATGTCGATCTGATTTCCCGGGAAATGAGTCGCAAACAGTAAACTGAGAGTTTCCGCTTTAGACTCAGTAAAGGTACCATCAGATTTTCTGAGTGCGTCTAGCCTAGTCGGTTTTCCCCGTTTGAGGACTTTAACCAACTTGCTAGTCGCACTCAGAGACTTGATCTCTTCGCAGAAGGTCCTATAAGAATCGTTCTTCGATTTACGAATAAGTTTCTTATATTCTTTCTGCTTCGACCGATACTTGTTCCAGTCATCTTCCGAATTTGATTTGAGCGATCTATTCAGAAGAATTCTGGCTTCCCTGCGAAGACCTTGGAGCTCGGCATTCCACCAGGGGACCAATTTCCTGCTGGGAGGTTTGCTGACAGGACATGCGAGTTCAAAACAACTGGTGATGACGCTATTCAGGTTATGAACAGCGTTCTCTACCAATTGTTTCGTTCTTAGCTTAGGTAGGGCCTGAGTGGATTTCTCAAGCTCCTCTCTAAACCGTACCCAGTCCGTCCTTCTCGGATTCCGTCTAGGCTGCAAGGAAGAAATCTCACAACCCAATCGGAATTCGATATATTTATGATCCGACAGCGTAGCATCAGGCAAGACTCGCCAGTTAGTGATGTCCTTCACATATCTGTTGGATAGGGTCAGGTCAATCACCTCCTGTCGTCTTGTCGTAACAAACGTTGGTTGAGAGCCAACATTGTTGATGGTAAGGTCAGACGAGAGAATGAAGTCCAACAGACGGTCCCCCCTTGCGTTACACTTGCTGCTGCCCCAAGCAGTGTTTTGGGCATTAGCATCGCAACACAAGATGAGACCTATCTTTTTGGCTTCACAGTACTCTACGAGTTCAGAGACTTCCTTCGGTGGTGGAGGTAGTAACGAATCGTAGGGAAAGTAGGCAGACGCAACGACGAAGTGTTCTATTGCTCCTCGGCTTTCTAAAGGCACAAAACCTAGAGGCCCCTATGGATGACTGGAAAGTAGTCGCAATCGAAAGTAACGAAGATGGCACAAAGAGCATAATCTTCGTTATCGAGGATCCGCCGGAAACAATGAACAAAGCGAGGCATATGCGCATATTCTTCGGGGCTGGTGAATTTCCTCTGAGACTCATGAAGAAGGCGCAGCCTGGCGGTACGGCAGCTGTGGTGACGGACAGTGCTACTGCAAATGAAAGTAGTGCAAATAAACCTCCATCATAGTAAGGCCGCATCAGCCAACCATATGCTGCCTATGAACAGGGAGCAGCTTGATGTGGCCCTGATCCAAGAACCATGGATCCTCCATAAGGTTACAGCTTCTACTATAACAGTAGTGAAGGCAAGGTTAGATCTTGTATCGTTGCTAGCAAAGATCTCCACGTACTAATGTTAACTAATTTCAGCTGACCAGACGGTGGTGGAGGTTACGGGAAAGGAGGGTGCACTAACGATGGCTTCGTTTTACCTACCGTACGACGAAGGCACGGACGTCCCCTCTAGGGAAACAAGGTCATTGATCGCAATGGCCGAACAAGGTAAGAAGAACTTAGTCGTAGGGTGTGATGCTAACGCCCATCACACTACTTGGGGTAGCTCTAATACCAATAGTAGAGGTGAGGCTTTGTTCAGTTTTGTCCTTAGTACTAATCTAGTTATATGTAATCGGGGTAATTCACCAACATTTATTACTAGTAACAGAAGGGAAGTCTTAGACATAACGCTTATAAATGGTAACGGTACTGCGGAAATCTCAAATTGGAGAGTATCTGACAAAGCATCACTTTCTGATCACTGTTGGATCCTCTTCGACTTGAATTTCCGTAGGCCGGACAGGAAAGTCTTTCAGAATCCGCGGAAGGCGAATTGGCAGAGGTTTAACGCGGAGCTGGGTGAGATCCTTAACCGTCCTCCGGAAGGGAACCCCGGCTCTACGGAAGACATCGATGAGATGGTATTAAACCTTACCAGCAAGCTAAATCGGTCATTTGAGAAGTCCTACCAGACGACCCAGTAAAAGAAACCACCCACCATGGTGGAATGCTAAAATAGCGGAGCGGCTTCATATCTCTAGGCTTAGTTGGAATCTGGCAAAAGAGGGGCCATTGAATGGTCAACCTATAGAGATGGTATTAAGCGGCTCAAAAAAGAAATTAGATTCGCCAAGAAGGACTCTTGGAGAAGCTTCTGCGGCTCTATTGAATCATGTAAGGGTGCAGCTCGTCTGAGGAAGGTCCTTGTAAAAACTCCCACACAGATGTGTGGGCAATCAAGTCTTTTGATTCCTAAAAGGCGCCGGGAATGGATGGGATCTTTCCGATCATGTTGCAGGAGCCATGTGAAGTCATTCTTCCAAGGCTGAAGCGCATCTACTCCTGGTGCCTCAGGATGGGTTATGTTCTTCAAGCGTGGAGGGAAGTTAGGGGGGTTTTCATACTCAAGTCGGGTAAAGTCAACCATACTACTGCAAAGGACTTTAGGCCTATCAGTCTGTCGTCCTTCCTGATGAAAACGCTGGAACGAATAATAGACTTAAGGGAAGAGATTGGGGACGGTTATCTGTCACAATCACACAATGCGTACATAAGGGGGAAATCGGTGGATACTGCTCTGCATAGGGTAGTCTATACGATAGAAAAATCGCTGTGTATCAAGGAATTCACTCTAGGTGCCTTCCTGGACATTGAGGGTGCCTTTAATAACGTTAGTACCGAGGCAATAGTGTCCAGCCTTCATATGGCCCAAATAAACCCGGGTGTATGCAGTAGGATTGGGCAAATGCTGGGTACTCGTATAGTAAATTCGACGATAGGGAGAGCATGCGGAAGGGTGAGAGTAAATAAAGGTACACCACAAGGTGGCGTTCTGTCACCCCTCCTATGACTCCTTGTGGTCGACGGAATGGCCAAGATTCTGGAGACGGAGGGTTTTACTGTCACGGCCTGCGCCGATGACATTGCCATTTAGTCTCTGGAAAATTTCCTCGGCGATAGACTAAGCTATGCACTGATGTTAGTGGATAACTGGGTCAAGGGGCGAGGCCTGGGAGTAAATACGGCGAAAACAGAGGTAGTACTCTTTAAAAGGAAAAGATCTGTACCAGGATACACCTACCCCCGTATGAATGGTATAGATCTGATCCCTGGAAAATCTGCCAAATATCTTGGCATAATCCTGGACTCCAAACTTAGTCGGAGAGAAAATATTGAGGAAAGAATCAAAAAGGCCTACGTGGCACTATATTCGTGCAAGGTAGCCCTTGGAAAAACATGGGGCTTCAAACCGAGGTTAGTACATTGGTTGTAAGTTAGCACATACATCCGCTAACAGAACTGAGCAGCGTACACACGCTTCTCAGATAACACACGGCTGCGCATCCGCTAATGAAAACTGAGCAGCGAACACACGCTTCTCAGCTAACACACTGTCCCGCAGTAAGAACAGCGTGGGACCAGACGCTAGCTCAGCGTTTATCAACACCGCCGACCAACAACCGTGGGACCAGACGTTGTCAAGGTCACCACCCAATGATGGGCACCGAGCTGTTAGTATATGTTAGTGTAGTTTAGTTTTTAGAGAACACCCGACCATATCGGTCAGAATAAAAATATCGGTAAAAATAAAGAATTCCTCATAGAGGAAATAATGCAAATAACCATTTCTTTAACTTGTACATTGCGGTGGTAAGACCTATCCTAGTCTATGGCTCGGTTGTCTGCTGCAAGGCGCTAGAGATAAAGTGTCATCTTGAGAGTGTTTCCAAGGTTCAAAGGGCAGGCTTTCTGGCGGTGACGGGATCTATGAAGTCCACACCAATGGCGGCTCTTGAAGTCATGCTGAACCACCCACCCCTGGACATACATATACTGCGAGAGCGCCGCAACCAGAACTGCGCTAAGACTACAGGAATCCGGTCTCTGGAAAAGGTGTCCTCACGGACGTGCATTAGTCTTGGATCTCGAGATTCAGAACCGTAACAGACTATGTCACCCGACTTCCTTCCTGGGAGAGGAGATTCTCTATTAGAATTCCCTCCAGGGAGGAATGGACCGGTGATTTGGTACGCACGGAAAGTGAACTGGCATTCTACACCGACGGATCCAAAATAGATTGTTTGTGATTTAGCACTTATATTGTTTCTTCTTACACCTATGTATGTATATAACCATGTTTGTGATTTAGCACTAATAATACTCAAATGTAATCTAAGCAACAACAAAAGAAAACAAATTGTAACAAAAAAAAGAGACGCTCTCTTGTGCTCTCGTCTGTACCAGCACTGAGTGCTAACACTACATCTTGCCTATGCGACGATCTTGTTTTTCTCGTCCACTCGCATTTCGTCCATCAGGGAGACCAGACCATCGCTAAGTATCAATCTATATTATAATTAACTGTATAACTGTTACATTCAATCTTCAACCATAATCCCCTTTTGTTTTTTAATTACCCACTTTCAGAATTTATAACTCGAACTTCATCCATAATAAAACATGGATGTTGGCACAGGTGCCGGAGTCTACTTTGAGTCTCGGGATATGCATCGCTCCTACAGGCTCGATGATGGACGCAGTGTCTTCCAAGCTGAGGTCTTCGCTATCAAACAGGCGGCGGACTTGATCAGCAAAGAGAATACCTCAGGAAAAAGAATCAGGATCTATGTTGACAGCTAGGCAGCCATTAAGGCTCTGCAGGCAGCATGGATAAGAACCAAACTCGTCAAACTCTGCAAGGAGAAGTTAGAAGAGATATCCAATGTAAATGAGGTGACCCTTTGCTGGGTACCTGGTCATATGAATATCTCCGGAAACGAGAGGGCGGACGAGCTGGCTAGGGTGAGATCAATGGCTAACATTGCGCAGATCTCAGCTGAGGCCAAAGCACCACTCAGTGCGCTCTACAGGGAGATAGAAACGGAGCTATTAGTGAAAGCCAATAAGCGATGGTGTCGCTTAGATACATGCGCAACGGCGAGAGCGACTTGGCCCGTCTACGATAAGAAAAAAAAAAAAAACGGAAAATATGCTGAAGTTCTATCGTGGGAATATTCGACTGGCAGTCGGTGCCCTCACCGGGCACTGCATACTGTCCTACCATGCAGCTCGACTTGGCCAGCCCTACAATGACTACTGCAGAAGCTGCAGGGATGGAGAGGAAATTGAATCCATTCGTCACCTATTGTGCGAATGTCCGGCGCTAGCCCAAAAAAGGAATATATTCCTAGGAAGATACTTCCTTTCGGGACTAGAAGAGGTAGGTAATATTGGGCTGAACAGAATCCTGGGATTTTTATCCTCGTCTGGCTGGTTCAGCTCAACGGTAAATGTCTAGGTATCAACGGGTTTAACAAAACAAGTGGGCACAATGGACTCAACGTAGTCTACGTGAGCTTTGACTTTCCGTCAATAGGGCACCCATATACCTAACCTACTAACCTACTCTTTATGAGACATTACATGCTTTTTTGATACGTTGCGTGGCGAAAAAAGAGTTCGAAAATTTTGAATCAGAGGCAGTATAGTATAGTATTGCATACGCAGAGGATGAATTTCAGTTGACCATATACTGTGAGTGTTATGCATGCAGCAGTACGTCTGGTCACTTTCCATTCACAACTGCGTTGCATACTTTTTGTCCGTATAGGGATTACTTTTTTTCTTGGCTATGAAGCGAATTTGAACTATAGACCTTCCGTTTGGCGGTCGATGATGTTAACCACTGCACCACGGCCACGGCCGGCCAATTATTATGCAGCTATTGATTGTCTTAAAGTGCACTTAAAAAACCGGCAAATTATTTATAATACAGCAACACACAAAGTTTGGTTTCTTATGGAAACTGCATGAACTAGACGACAGTGAATTTATTAGACGCAAAGCAAAGGAGTTAAAACAACTATATGCCACTGATTTAGAAGAAACCGTTGCAGAAGAATGCATCCATTTGGCGCAGTTTTTAAAATCTGACACCGAAAATCTGACAGCGAGGTCGAGCACTCTATTTCTACCAGAACCCCAAAGGGTTTGTTGCAGTTAATAAAAAGTTTTAATATTTCATGCATGTTCCCGAATGTGGAGATAATATTAAGAATTTTTTTGATAATGAGTGTTACCAACTGCAGCGGCGAAAGGTGCTTTTCAGCACTTAAAAGAGTAAAAAATGACTTACGCTCCACACTCCGCCAGCAAAAACTTGCAGCGCTCTCGCTAATGTAGATAGAAAGTGATTTTTTACAAACTATTAGATTCAAAAAAATTGTGGAAAGATTTGCAAACGCTAAAGCACGAAAACGTGAACGTCTAAAACCATTTTGCTCCGCACTCATCGGCAGCTACCAGTGCGGCTTCCGGCCCGGCAAATCAACTTTTCTTCTTTGGTGGCGTTACAGCCCATGAAGGACCAGAGCCAAGCTTCTCTCAATCACCCATGTTGTGTGTGATTTATTTTTCACACAGGTGAAAGGGACATACAGTTTAATGCCGATTCCGAACGGCGTGAGTCGAGAAGCTTTTTCCAGACAAGTTATACTACGAGGGGTTTTGCGAGTACCCCGCCGAGGAGGGACACCGCGAAATAAACATTCGATGGCGTTGGTGTTATCGGGATCCGAACTCGCTCATCGTGCGCCAGAGTCCAACACTATAGACCAAATGTTCACACTTCGGCAATTACTGAGAAAGACCAAAGAGTTTCGAATCGATACACACCATCTTTTCATCGATTTCAAAACCGCATACGACAGCATTCATCGTGAAGACCTGTTTGGTGCTACTTCGGCTTGTCCAAACAACTGGGGTCAAAACTCATCACTCGATAGACCAAAGTCATGCCTTACAAAACTCTCATACTGCCAGTCTTGCTGTATGGAACCGAAAGCTGGACGATAAGCAGGACAGCTGAGCTAATTTTGGGTTCTTTCGAAAGAAAAATTCTGCGCCGGATATTTGGTCCTATCTGTGAGGAAGGTGAATGGTGAAGAAGACACAACCGCGAACTCTACGAGCTGTACCAAGATGTGGATGTAGTCCCGAAGGCAAGGATCCGTCGACTACACTGGCTCGGCCATATCGAGCGCATGGACATCAACGCTCCAGCTAAGAGGGTCTTCGACTCCGAGCCTCCTGGTTCGAGAAGAGCAGGAAGACCGAACCTCCGGTATAGAGACCAAGTAATCGCGGATGTAAGACATCTTGACCTTGACAACTGGAAGCAGCGTGCCCGGAATCGTCAAGGTAGCTATAGCTCAGGCTCAGATCCTCCATGGATCGCTGGCCTGATAAGTAAGTAAAGCACGAAGAAGGAGTTTTACATAATCTAATAATTAATTACTATAATTTTCAAACAAATCATTAATCAGATGCAAAAACGTTCCACTTGTATGATGCCTCTCCTCTTTTTTTAACAATAACAGAAGTGTAAATATTTAAAAAATACTCAAGTCGAAGCCACTTCACCCTCTAGATGACCACGCTCAGGGTCAATGGCAACAATAGAAACTAAGCCAATACAAGTCATGCGGCCAAACACGACATGGATTTGGTTTTCTACTTGGTAGCCTGTAGTCACTTGTTATGATTTTGGTCATACAATGCGTGAGGTACTTTGCCTTTATGTACGGTCAGCTTAAAAAATGGTTTGCCACCTTAAGGTTGAATCTCACGCAGATTAAAGGACGTTAGTTTCGCTTCCAGATCGATCTGAAAACTTGTATGGGTAGTAAGAACCATGTTAAAATGTCCACACTACTACTCTACTCACTTACTACTTTTTAGGCCGTCCGTAGCACACCTCGCGGGGGCGCGTCCTCATAATTAGCCTAGGGCGGTCAGAACTCTTGATCAGTCGCTGAGAATACCATTACTAATTAAATGGAATATCTGTCCAAAAATATACAATTTTATAAAAGCGTTCCTTTGGAACAGAACATTTAGGTCGAAAGTAAACAACTCATTCTCAAATGTCCATAACTTAAGCATCCGCATATTTGCAGGAAAATAAAATGCCCTGGCCGCAGTATAAATGTGATTAACATAAATATACAAAACATGTTTAACCTAAACGTCCTAGCTTTACCATTTTAGAGCAAATTTACTTTTAATCATTGTTTGGAATTAGGACGAACCTAGTCTCCAGGCTAAACATTATGAAATACTTATCATCTAAATATAGTTATGACCATTCCAGCACTCTCGTTAATATCACTAAATTAATTTTTCTATCAAAAATTACCACGAATTGGTAATACATATTTAGCAAATGCATTTCAAGCCCCATATAACGTAGGTATAAGATCCTTTTTGAGGGCTTCACAACACCCGAGGTTTACCGACTATCGAATTATAACGAACTAACATGATTTTCGTTGGTTTTCTGAAATATGTTTGCTTTTGATATTTTTTTTTTACTATTTCCTAAGTTTTCCAGCTGCTCCAAGGTATTATGGACAACGACAAGCATTCAACAAGTAATCGTATAAGTTCACTTACCATACAGAATGAAAGAAGGAAAGTGATACAATTACATGCAGTTGTCGTGTGGAATGTTTGTTGATTGGTGAATTGATGAACAGCCGGGGATGAGTAGATTAAGCAACAGCTTCGATATATGGTACATATTTGTGTGTCGCAGTCGTGTATTTAGCGACATCTTGTCACATGGGCGCATTGTGACGAGCTTGCAAGCTGCATGCAACCCTTAAGGAATAAATGGATCATAGATTTGAAAACTTGAATGGATTAGTAGTGTGACTTCCATACCTTGTTGTTGGAATTTTATCAACTCGGTTGGCTGGATCGTTCATAGGTATTTATGTGGATCGACGTTCGCGGTCTACGATAATTAGACACATATGCCTGCCGGAAAAAGTTCCAGAAACAACAAGTATCAGTCAAGACGGACGGAATCTCCCTGATGATGCAATATTTAGTCGATTGTATTGTGCTAAAGGACATAATGGCATGCCCAAAATGCTCATTTCTCGAATAGCCAAGAGCGGCAATAGGCATTGTGGGACCTTCTTACGTTGTTTCATTAGAAAATGTGATTAAGCTTCAATCTGCAACAATTGTAATAGTAAAGGTAACAGTTAAAGTGCAAAGGAAATCAAACTCACCTTCGCAGAAGGATACCCCAATCAGTAAAACAAGACTTTTACGCGTCGTATGTATCTGTTGCTCTGGCAATTCTTCAAGGAAACTGTTAAAGTTGCATATGAAATCACGCCAATCGCCGATGCAGTCACAACTGCTTCCTATTTTAATCATATTCCGAGCACCAGGGATCATATAATCACTATCCCTGCCGAGATGGACCAAAAGAATCGGAAACAACCAGAAACAACACAAGACACAAGCAACTGCACCATTGACAGCCGGTTTGATCGGCAATAAATAGCCGGCTGTCATCACGGCATTGCCAGGAAAGAGTTTTAAAAGAAATGCAAACATTTGACATTCGTTAACTTAGTGCGTTCACCAGGTAAATTAAACTTGACAGTTAATTTGAATTAATAGGAACTCGTTGAAATAACTATTATATTTCCTGTGTCATCGGCTGACCTTCATACTGTTATGACGTTACAGTTTTCAGCTCGTAAATTATTTCGCAGGTGTATCCGAGGCATCTTGCTCATTCATAACTTTGGGTTTTTTTACGTGGGCGGATTGTTAGCCCGCCGCACAACCGCCATTCTGGTCGGGGTTTTTTTCGCTGCATACGTTTGTTCACCTCCCAACGGTTGTCGAAGAGGCTATCCAGAGGGCGCCGCGAGGAGGCCGTATGTTCTGTTTCGAATAGAAAATGAAAGATTTAGAAGTATTATTTGTATTTATTAAATATAAATATAAATTGAGAGCACCGTGGCGCAGTGGGTAGTGTGTTGGCCTCTGACGCCGATGACACGGGACCGAATACCGACACTGCCATGTCATCGAACCTGTTTTTCACGGTGTTTCTCCTCAGCGGGGCTCTGACAAAACCGCCTGTAGTAAAACTATCATGAAAAGCTTCCCGAAATTCGCCGTACGGAACCGACAACAAACTGTAGGTCCCTTACACCTACGGGAAAATTAAATCACACACAACTAGGGTGATTGAGAGAAGCTCGGCTCAGGTCCTTCATGGACTGTAACGCCAACATACATACATACATGTGGGTGAGGATGATGGGAACGATCAGTTTCGTCCCGTGCCGATCCGTCAGTAAGGAAAAGAGAGAAAGAAGTTACGAAATGAAAAGTCTGAAAGGAACAGGAAAGGTAATGTAGGAAAAGAAACAAAAACCGAAAAGTCATGAAAAGAAACAGGAAAGGAAAAGAAACAAAACGAAAGTTGGAGGTATTTGCAAAGTAACCGTGAAGGAAGGAAGTTCGACGAGAAGATTACGGAAGAAGAAAAGGAAAAGAGAAGTGGAAGCAAAGGCGAAAATATTCTGAAGTCACGTTTTTTTTTATACTGAATTACTTTTTTTCTTGGAAATTGTGAATTCCCTTGTTTCTTTTTTTTGTTTTTTTAAGTAAACGAATTGCCAGTTTTCACTTAAAGTTTGTTGTTTTTATACACCAATTCTCCGAACTCACGTAGCTAAAACAAACATACACATGCACATGGTGAAATAACATTCTACATGGTGTCAGAAGTGGGATATGGACGTGAAAAAAAAAAAAAAACCGTAACAGATAATCATTGACTTTGAGTAGATTTCAATTGGGTTTGCCGTTGCCATATCAGTGGTGTGATCAATGACAAAACGGTGTGAGTTGGACACGTTAACAGTTAAAGAATTGCAAACGATTTTGAGGCAACGTGGTCTACCAGTTCGATATAATCAGAAAAAAGAACTTATTACGCGTGTTAGGAATATTTATGATCGAAAATTTGTGGACGCGGAAAACATTTCCCTACATAGCGAAGGCGGTGAAAGTGATAGTGACAGTTCCGTTTTAACTGTGCCGAGCAACGGAGATCCGTTACTAATTCACAAATCAGATCGTGAGTCTAAATTTATGATGAATCCTTCTAAAGACGAAGCAGAAGGATCCCCTGTGGGAGTCCAGCAAACTATTCCTGTACAGAATCCATTCCAGTTCAAGGATGTGGAAGCGGCGCTAGAAAAATTTAGCGGCGAAGGCGGAAAGTGTGCAGAGACATGGATTTCTGAGTTCGAGAAGGTTTCTACAGTTTGTAACTGGGGAGAAGTGCAAAAATTTCTATATTCAAGATGTTTACTATTTGGGGCCGCCAAACTAGCGTTAGAATCGGAATCTGCAATATGCAATTGGAATTCAGTAAGGTCATTTTTATTGAAAGAATTTGGCCGGCCCGAACATGAGAATGTGTACAAGACGTTGGAGAAGGCTACCAAAAGCAAAGAAGAATCCTTCTTGGAGTATTTTTACAGGATGAAGAAAATTGCGTCCAGAGGAACGATAGACGAAATTCATATCCTGTCGTATATAATCAGTGGTATTCCAGATGACGCCCTGAATAAAAGCATCCTGTACCAAGCGAGATCATTGGAGCAATTAAAGGAGGGACTGAAGTCATACGAGAAGTTAAAAGCTGACCAGGCACGTACTACAAACACCTCGACGTCTAGGGCAGGTTGTTCCACTGCTACAAAAAGGAGCGGTTCACAGCAACAATCTCGATGCAAAAACTGTGGGGCGCTCTCTCATCAGTCTCAGAATTGTCCCAATCGAGGGACCGACAGAGGTAGTCGGTGTTTCAAATGTAATAAGTTCGGGCACATTGCCAGGAGTTGTCCCGAACCCACTCCGACCCAGTACTCAAGAATCAACAAGCTGACAGTACCAGATGTTACGACACAAGTGAAGGTGTGTGGCCACGAATTTCAAGCTCTGATAGATACTGGTAGTGACCTCACTTTGGCCAGAAACAGTCTTCGAAAGGTCATAGGAATAGGGAGCATGCAGTACGAGGGGACTGAGGCCATTGCGTTCGCCGTCCAACCCGCTAAAACTCTGGGAGCTACATCCATTGAAATGGAAATTGCAGGCGAGTATTACAAGTTGATTTGTTATTTTGTACCCGATAATTGGTTGTCCTATGAGTTTCTATTAGGTAAAAATCTACTCCCCGAGATCAGCCTTACAGTTGAAGATGGCCTAGCACAGATTTGCAAGAAATCCGTTGCAGATAATAACCCGCTGGCACGAGTAAATTTAATTTCTTGCATCGAATATGAGCTAGCCGAACGTTTAAGCGGGATCAAGAATCCAGTCATGAGAAAAGAAGTGGGAAAGATGATCCAGCAATATTCTCCAAAACGTCCGGGAACAACCAGGGTACAAATGAAAATCGTACTCAATGACGAAAAACCTATTTATCAGCGACCACGACGTTTGGCTCCATTAGAAAAAGAAGTTGTTGATCAACAGCTGACGGATTGGCTACGAGAGGGGATAATTCGAAATAGTGATTCAGATTTTGCTAGTCCGATTGTCTTGGCACGCAAGAAAGATGGTTCACGTCGACTTTGCGTCGATTACCGGCAATTAAACCGCCACATATTAAAGGATCGGTATCCCTTACCGATAATAGAAGAGGTTTTGGAGCAGTTGCACTGCGCGAAGGTGTTTTCCATTCTTGACCTCAAAAACGGTTTTTTTCATGTGGATGTTGAAGAAGCTAGCAAGAAGTATACGGCTTTTGTTACACCAGGCGGCCACGTCGAATTTAACAAGGTCCCGTTTGGGTTGTGTAATTCTCCGGCTGTTTTCCAAAGATACGTCAACGTAATTTTACAACATTTAATGCGACAGAAAACAGTCCTTGCGTACGTAGATGACCTGATCATTCCTTCAAGATCCGAAGCGGAAGGTGTTGCAAAACTGAGGGAAGTCCTGGGAGTGGCTGAAGAGAACGGGCTTCTTATAAACTGGAAAAAGTGTGCTTTTCTGCAAACTGAGGTTATGCAGTTTCTTGGATTGACGGGATATTTTCGAAAATTCATCCCAGGCTACGCCGTTATAGCAAAACCTCTGTCCGACATGATCAAATCAGACTCCAAGTTCGTCTGGGGGCCTAACCAAGAGGAAGCCTTTAAGACCCTGAAGGATCTACTATGTCGAGAGCCTGTGTTGAAGCTGTTCAACTCACAACTGCCAACACAATTGCACACTGACGCCAGCAAGGATGGATACGGAGCAGTTCTAGTACAGAAGCATGATGACGACCACTACCATCCCGTATTCTTTCTAAGTTACAAGACGAATGACACTGAAAGAAGGTATCCGAGCTACGACTTGGAGGTACTCGCAATAATTAAAGCCTTAAAAAGGTTTCGTATCTATTTGCTTGGTTTGCGATTCGAAATTTTTACGGACTGTCAAGCCTTTAAACTGACAATGGCGAAAAAAACACTTAATAGTAGAATCGCCCATTGGGCTTTGCAGTTAGAAGAGTTTAACTGTGAGGTCAAACACCGGTCGGGCACCGCAATGCGACATGTCGACGCACTTAGCCGACATCCAGTCAGTGTCGGTACAATCGAAGATGGGTCGCTTAAAGCAATAAAACAGTCTCAATTGAAGGACGACTTCTGTACCGCCATCCGTGGGATTCTCGCGCAGTCTGGCTCATATGAAGATTACGTTATCAGGGGTGATGCATTGTATAAATTCGTTGATGGAGCCTATTTGTTAGTTGTTCCGAAATCCCTACAGAAACAGCTCATACGTATAGTTCATGAGAGAGGACATTTCGGTTGCGGTAAGATTTCAAAATTAATTCAGGAAGATTACTATATTCCACAGATAGACCAGAAGATTGCGAACGTTGTGAGCAACTGCATTGCATGTATCCTGGCTGCTAAAAAGACTGGTAAAAGGGAGAGCTTTCTGCATCCAATCGTCAAGCCTGACCAGCCGTTGCACACCTACCATGTGGATCACATGGGGCCACTCCCGTCTACCGCGAAGAACTACCGGTATGTCTTGGTGATAGTGGATGCATTCTCCAAGTTCACTTGGATACATACGACCAAAACTACCAACTCCAATGAAGTCATCAACCGCCTTGAACTTCAGGCCCAAATTTTTGGACACCCAAAACTCTTGATTTCGGACAAGGGTTCAGCATTTACATCCAATGACTTTAAGAAGTACTGTTCAGAGAGGGACATTGCTCATCACTTGGTGACGACAGGTGTCCAGAGGGGAAATGGACAGGTGGAAAGGGTGAATAAGACCATTATCCAAGTTCTAACGCGCCTGTCTATTGAGGATCCATTAAAATGGTACAAAATTGTCCCGGAAGTGCAATGCGCAATCAATGCAACCATTGCGCGAAGCACAGGTAAAACGCCATTCGAGCTCATGTTCGGCGTAAAGATGACCACAAAAAACGACGTCCACCTGAAGCAGTTACTGGAAGACGAGATAGTAGCTAGGTTTGAAGAAGACCGTTCCGAGATGAGGGCAGAGGCAAGGAGACAGATACAAGAGATCCAGAAAGAAAACAAAGGCACCTACGACAGGAAGAGGAAGAAGGCAGCCATGTACAGTCTGGGAGATCTTGTTGCCATACAAAAGACTCAGTTCACCACGGGCCAAAAGTTATACCCCAAATTTCTAGGTCCTTACGAAGTAATAAAGGTAAACCGCAATGACCGATACGTGGTCAGAAAGGTGGGAAATCACGAGGGGCCTAACCAAACTTCAACGGCAGCGGATTACATGAAGCGGTGGTGTGCATTCCAGTCAGAGTCAGATTCCGATGATCTTGAAGGTGAAGGAAGTTGTGTCTACGTCCCTTCGGCTGAGGCAGCCGAACTTCAGGATGGCCGTGTGGGTGAGGATGATGGGAACGATCAGTTCCGTCCCGTGCCGATCCGTCAGTAAGGAAAAGAGAGAAAGAAGTTTAGAAATGAAAAGTCTGAACGGAACAGGAAAGGAAATGTAGGAAAAGAAACAAAAACCGAAAAGTCATGAAAAGAAACAGGAAAGGAAAAGAAACAAAACGAAAGTTGGAGGCATTCGCAAAGTAACCGTGAAGGAAGGAAGTTCGACGAGAAGATTACGGAAGAAGAAAAGGAAAAGAGAAGTGGAAGCAAAGGCGAAAATATTCTGAAGTCACGTTTTTTTTTATACTGAATTACTTTTTTTCTTGGAAATTGTGAATTCCCTTGTTTCTTTTTTTTGTTTTTTTAAGTAAACGAATTGCCAGTTTTCACTTGAAGTTTGTTGTTTGTATACACCAATTCTCCGAACTCACGTAGCTAAAACAAACATACACATGCACATGGTGAAATAACATTCTACATACATACAAATATAAAGGGGAGAAGACAGCGAGCACACAGAGCAAAGAAGTTGATCGCGTTTAACTTGACAAATGCCAGCTTCGATCTTTGTCCCTGTTCAATCCAAGTTGACACACAGCCTCCGCGTGGCCTCCCCTGGATAGCTATACTGGCACCCGCCAGGTAGTGAACCAATGTGAGCAGCGACCCGACTCCTTGTTCCTGGAGAAAGAGAAACCTGGTCCTCCAGGTTGCGGGTTGCGCTCAGGGCTAGTGTATAGACAAATAACAGCATCGGATACGGACCGATTACATGTTGACGACCCCCGCAAACGTCAAAAAGGAATCGAATTCCGGATCTGCACCTGGAACGTTATGTCCCTCAACAGACCAGGTGCAGCCGGATCACTGGTCAGCTGTTTGGACTGCTATAACGCAGACATTACCGCGCTCCAAGAAGTACGACGGGATGGGCCGGGCAAAAAGCGAATGAAAAACTGATATCCACTACGGAAACTGCTACAGAGAAAAAAAGACAACGCTTATTCGGATGCGTATTTGTTATTCGGGGCAGACCCAGGAAAAAAATGTTCAGCTTCCAGTATGTAAGCGAACGCCTCATAACTATCCGCATCAAGCCTAATCTCGGCAATATAAGCTTATTATCCACTTCGCCATAGAGGAGAAAGATGACCGATATGACTTCTATTATCTTCTAGGCAGAACCTATGCCCAATGTCCCAGCTGTGACATCAAAATCGTTTTAGGAGATTTCAATGCGAAGCTGGGTAAGGAGGCTATCTTCTAGGCAGAAGATAGCTAGGAGATTTCATTACGAAGCTTAATAAGGAAGCTATCTTACATTGGAAAGCACAGCCTACACAACAAAACGTCAGAAAACGGACTAAGGCTAGTGGACTAATCTAGTCATCATCTCAACATCCATAAGGGGACTTGGCGGTCTTTCGACCAATCGAGAACCAATCAAATTGATCATATTGCGACCGACGGCAGACACTTCTGCAGCATCCTAGAAGTCCGAACCTTTCGAGGAGCTAACATCGACTCGGATCATTGTCTTGTTGCGGCCAAGCTACGGATGCGAATCTCTCGGAAACCTGTAATTGCAGGAGACCGCCAGGACCTTCGCCGATCAAGTCTCCCTCAAGCTATCTCAAGTCTCGATGCTATCTGCAGAAACCATAGAACAGCAATGGAGTCGTTGTCAGAACGCCATCAGAGAGGCCGCCTCAGATGTACTCGGTTTCGAGCCACCACCGTCGAGAAACCCCTGGTTTGATGACGCGTGCAGACAGGCCCATGTAGAGAAACAGAATGCATACATGGCCAAATTGCATCGACGGACGAGAGCTGCCCGCGAGCTCTATGAACAGAAAAGGAGGGAGGAGCATGCGCTTTTGAGTAGGAAAAAGAAGGAGCACGAGAAGCGCGAGATCGAGGAGATGGAGAGGTGTTACTGCAGGAACGACGTTCAAAAATTTAACCAAAAAGTAAAACGAACATGCCAAGGCTATAAAGCCAGGGCAGAAGCCTATTGGGATGAGCACGGACAACTAGTAGTGGAGTCACAGTCCATGCTGAGATTGTGGAAGGACCACTTCTGCAGACTGTATAACGGCGATGATAGTCAAAATGCCGCCGTCAGGCAGAGCGAACCATTCACAATGGACGAAGATGAAAGAGAATCCCGTCCACCCGACCTAGACGATCCTAAGATAGCGATATCGAAACTTAAGTCTTATAAAGCTGCTGGAGTAGACGGACTCCCCGCGGAACTGTTTAAATCAGCTGGCAATGAGCTGGTCAGGAACATGCACCAACTCATCTGCAAGATATGGTCGGAAGAATGCATGCCCGATGAATGGAATCTCAATATCGTTTTCCCGGTCCCTAAGAAAGGGGACCCCTATGACTGCGCCAATTACAGAGGGATAACTCTCCTGAACGTTGCGTACAAGATCCTCTCTGCCGTACTGTGTAAGAGCCTGAAACCGTTCGTGGACTGTTTCCTACCAGTGTTGTTTAAGACCAGGAAAATCCACGATAGACCAAATATTGACACTTATGTTGATCTTGGAGAAGACCCAATTGTCCCGTTTGTGTAAATGGAGAGTGGAGGAGGAGATTCAACCAAGAACTGTACAGGCTGTACAGCGACAACCTGTTGGTTGGACCTCAACCAACTGGGCGTGCGGCACTGGAAGCGGCTGGCCAAAGATCATGCCGGCTGGAGAGGCTAGTTGGTTGAGGCCCTGGCTCACCCCGAACTGTAGCGCCATCAAAGTAAGTAAGTAAATATAAAATAACCAAAGTAAAAACTCAAAAAAAAAGTATTTTTTCTTCCATCCGAATTTCACTTCCTTCCCATCTTTCTTTCTTCTGCCAAACTTCCCTCTCTCTCTCTCTTGTTCGTCCGCTCGGTTCTAACCCTATCAGTTTGTTCAACGGTTAGGGGTCAGTGGTCATTAACATCCTCCCCCTCAGTGTGAAAGTCCTCTTCAACGGCTTCAGCACTCTTCTTTATGATATCAAGCACAGCTAAATTCACCACTGGACGTTCGTATACACCGCTTGCGATTTTGACCATTGCTCTCCTGACTTTGCCATCCTGATTAGCTTTCACGGTAAGAACAATCCCCTTTGGCCATGAGTACTTCGGTAATATCTCGTTCACTATTATAACGATGTCTCCTGGTGCAACTGGCTCCACTCTCCGAAACCAGTTAGTGCGCCTTGTGAGTGTTAGTAGGTGTTCCCTAATCCATCTTCTCCAAAATAAGACGTCCATTTGTTGACGTCTTCTCCAATGATTTCTTGATATAGGATCTGTTGGCTTGAGCTTCCCGATCGGTTTTGCTCCTGACGTAGAACCCAAAAGAAAGTGATTGGGAGTGAGTGCCTCATCGTTATCGCTCTCCAAGGATATGTAGGTTAAAGGACGAAAGTTTATGATACCTTCAACCTCAATTAGTGTTGACAACAGCATCTATCTCATCATTCAACCTTTGGCTATGAACCACCTCTTTAAACATCTTCTTCACTGATCTTACTACACCCATATGTTGTGTTGAGGGTGGGTTGAAATTCCACTTAGTTTGTGCCGAGCTGAATGTTTCCAAGATAACGTACTGGTTGACTTCTTTGAGGGCCTCCTTTAACTCCCTTTCGGTTCCAACGAAACTTGTTCCGTTGTCTGAGTAGATTTCCTGTGGAATACCTCGTCGTGCCATGAAGTTTTGCACACACATTATGCAAGAGTCGGCGGTTAGAGAGTGGTTTCCTCAACATGTATAGCCCGAAAGGTTGCATTTCCATTATGGGCCTGAAGTAATCAACTCCAACAAACGTGAAGGGTCTTTGGAAGGCCGCAAGCCTAGCCTTTGGCAAAGGAGCCAGTTCTGGACATCTCGGATTAGCGTCTCTTTGCCGACATATAAAACAGTTCCCTCGAACTGTGCAAAACCTTTGTTTGATCTCGTTAACAACTATTTGATTGCTGCAGTGTTTAACCCTACAGTGATAAGATAGGACCAATAGAAACTCACCCCACTTTTTCCTGACAATATAGTCGGGCACCTCACCGATTGATCAACGTAGTCTGCAAAGTCAATGCGACATTTTACCCGTCCATCCTCGTCAAAATATGGAGAATATCTGAACCGTGGGCTCGACTTGGGCAATGGCATTTTCTTTCGTATTTTAGTTAGCTCCTCCGCAAATTCCTGTTCTTGAGATATGCTCCAAATGACTTCTTCGGCCGAAGCTAATTCTTTTGTTGTTGCTCTTTTATTTCGACCATTAGGAGAATTATTCAATGCTCGCATAACCCAAGCAATTACTCGATGAAGTCACTTCCAAGTCGGAAAGCGATAAACGTCGATAAAGGGATCGTCGAAGGCTGATACAGTCACCATCAAATACTTCGATCTGACTTCTTTAGTCACTTTATTTTCAGTGCTATCCACGGGCGACCGCTCCAATGGCCGATTTTCTTCCGGTTCATATAAAAACGGTAGGGCTTTAAACCAACTGCTCTTCTCGTTGATATTCTACTCCAATTAGTGGCCTCGTCAGTCACATTTAATATTGAGGGCAGCCAACGCCATTCCTCAATATTGCTCTTCTCTTGGATTTCGGCCACTCGGAACATTACATACGGCTGAAATTGCTTGGCGTCAGATCGTAACCACTGTAAAACAGTCCAAGGCCAAGGTCATAGCCTCCTCGCTAGTGCAAACACTATCCAGGAGATCGTCAAAATAGTGATGTTCTAATATTGCCTCCATTCACCTTCCTCACAGACAGAACCAAAGGATCAAGCAAGGATCCGTCGACTACACTGGCTCGGCCACATCGAGCACATGGACATCAACGCTCCAGCTAAGAGGGTCTTCGACTCCGAGCCTCCTGGTTCGAGAAGAAGAGGAAGACCGAACCTCCGGTATAAAGACCAAGCAATCGCGGATGTAAGACATCTTGGTCTTGACAACTGGAAGCAGCGTGCCCGGGACCGTCAAGGATGGAAGGCAGCTATAGCTCAGGCTCAGATCCTCCATGGATCGCTGGCCTGATAAGTAATATTGCCTCCACCGCTCGTGGATGGTTTTCTATGAACATCTTGGCGTTGATGTCTTTTACGTATTGGGCAATGCTTGGCGAACATGATGACCCAAAGGTAAGTAGCTCAATCTCATATGTATTAGGCTTTCGATCCGTTTGTACCCCTCTCCAAAAAAGCCTTTGTGAGCATCTGCCTTCTTTTCTCACTCGGATTTGGTGAAACATCTCCTGAATATCAGCAGCGATAGCAACTTTTCCATTTCTAAGTCCGAGAAGAGTTTCTGGGAGGGCCCTCATTTGATCAGGACCTTTCAACGACATGCTATTTAAAGAGGTACCTTACACTTTCGCTGCTGCATCCCACACCAATCTAAGTTTACCTGTTCCAAATATTGGGGATTGCATTTTCTCGCATAGCCTTTAACAATGAGCTTTTCTACCTGTTCATTGATGCCTTTTAAAGCTGATCGAGAAATTTCGGGCATAGTGAAGTCATCAAATCGCCAGAGGAGACCGGATTCTTATTGTTTATTGATTGGCTTCGTTGTTAATAGCAAAATATTTCTTGCTCGGATTTCCTCCTGCGATACCAGCTTTTTTCGACATATTCCACGGTCTTCCAGTGTAAGGTGCTCACGACCTCAACATTGTGAAGGTCTTTGTTGCGTTCGCACATTTCGCAACTATGGTGAACAGCACCAGCTTCAGCATCACCACCACCACCGCCACTCAGGCACCAACCCAACTTAGTTTTTATGGCTATCGGTTGATTCCATTTGCCTTCACAGACTTCAATAGACAAGCATACTCTCTCGTTATTAAGGCCAATGAGAATTCCGCATATTGCATTGTTATATGACGGTAGCGGTACGTCTTTCAAGTGGAGAGACTGCTTCTGTAAATCATGTGGGCGAATTGATTGCATAGCTAAGGCCAGTTGCTTTACTGTTCTCACCCCATTTAGATGGAAGACTTCACCAATACTTCCGGAAATAGCTACAGGTACTACTTGGGAGTCTTATCCCCAACGAGTTTTGTTTGCAGTCCACATTAAACATAACGGTTTAAGCCCACCCATAAGACCAATATCTTTAGCGATGGATTTTTCATTATCGTGAGCGAAGACCCGCTGTCCAAAACCGCAAAGGTCGATATCTCCTTACCCTCTCCATAGAGCTTCACTGGCAAAATATGGAACCAGGTCTCTTTCTTGTGTTCCTTCTTTCTTTTGGTGGCGTTACAGCCCAAGAAGGACTAGAGCCAAGCTTCTCTCAATCACCCATGTTGTCTGTTCACACAGGTGAAAGGGACCTACAGTTTAATGCCGATGCCGAACGGCATGAGTCGAGAAGCTTTTTCATGGTAAGTTTACTAGGGGGGTTTTGCTAGTGTCCCGCCGAGGCGGAACGTCGCGAAATAAACATTCGATGGCGTTGGTGTTATCGGGATCCGAACTAGCTCATCGTGCGCCAGAGTCCAACACACTAACCACTGCGCCACGACGCCCTACTCTTTCTTGTGTTTACACTCCATTATGTGTGCTAATGTGTCAGTCTTAGTCTCATATTCGCAAACATGCCGCAATTAAGAAGACGGTGACCTTCATGGCATGCATAGCAACCAGTTTCAGGCGATTTCCTTACGTCTTGCACTGGGGATGGTTTTACTTCCGCATGTTGCCTCTCTAACTTTTCCGAGCCAACAAAATATCTGGAGACTGCTGGAGCCAACTCAGCCTTTAAATTAAGCCAATTCGCAAACCCTTTGATGTTCTGCTGATGCCCGATGCCAACACCTTTAGCCCATTCCATCCATCGACGGCGGTAATTTCTCTTCTAAATTATGTAGCACTAACCGACTGTTCAGCTGATCTGACATTCCAGACGCTTACCTTGTACATCTCAGATTTTCGATCGCCAGAGCAAGGGAAATAATGGTGTTCAACATTTCCATCCTGGGTGGCGGTTCTAACTTGAGTTTGTTGAGCAACTCTACGACAATATGTTCTGGTCTGTCAAATAACATGCGCAGTGTATCAATGGCTGTTGCTACTGTTTTAGAGAGTAGCAATAGAATACGTACCGCCTTGTATGCCTCACCCTTCAGAGCACCCTGCAGGTGTGATAAATTCTCGTCGTTAGAATAATTGCAGAGTCTTGTGCTGTTTTCACAATTCGAAATGAAAACAACTTCTTGCACAACTTCTTCCGAGCTGCTATATGACTCTGAATGAGTAGGCATTCTGGAACTTCATCAGACATTTTCCTGTTTCCCTTTTTGTTCTGATTTACACACTCCATAACACGGCGCTGCGAGATACTTTGACCACTGTACCCAGTACATTCTTCCCTTTGCTTAAGTAATTCTTAGTTCTTTCTGTCTCCAGCTGATTTTCCCCCTCGAGCTTTTGCGCTTCATTCTCGACCAACCTCTGATGACTTTTAGTCGACGATTTCCCACTACGTGATCTCGAGTTGGAACCCTGCCTGACTCTCATTAAGCGGAACAATTAAACTGCCTCTGCTTCACGGTTTGATCGACTCCCACACATTCGTAGTGATACCATCCGTCGCACTGTTCTTTTTCATCCTGGTCGTTTGTTCTGTTGCATGCTTTGCAATCACTCGCCATTTTCCTTGTATTTTGCAGGCCACCTGGTCTCGCCAAACATGATTTGCTTTTTTTGAGAAATGTTTCGAACGGAAAATGAAGCATTTAGAAGTATTGTTTGTATATTTATTAAACATAAAATAACAAAAGTAAGATCTCAACAAAATGTATTTTTTCTTCCATCCGAATTTCACCATCCTCCCATCTCTGTAATTTGTAATCGTGGGACACAAATGCCCATGCGAGCGGACATATACTTCTTGCCAGCACGTAAGCAGAGCACACAAAATGCAGAGAAAGCGACTGATTTTCTCGCTTTGTGGTTTTCCACTGCTCCCCTTTCGACATCTTCTGCCTGCCTTCTTGAACGCACTGCAAAAGGACACTATCCTGCCCAATGCCTTCAAAAAATAAAAGCCTTTTTTAGGGAGCTCTTCCCGTTGCAACTGATTCTAATGATTTTAGTCCGCACACTGGGGCGTATACGTAGCATTTTGCTACGTGCTCTGCTCTGCCTGCTGGATGATCATTATGCACCCTCTTGACCAGAAATAATGCATTTGTGATTGTGGGACACAAACGCCCATTCGAGCGCACATATATTTTTTGCTAGCAAGTAAGGATTTTCTTGCTTTGCGGTTTTCCACTGCTCCCCTGTCGACATCTTCAGTTTTTCTTCTTCTACGCATTGCAAAAGGACACTATCCGGTCCAATACCTTCACAAAATGGAAGCCGTTTATATCGAGCTCGCCTCGCCGCAGCTGATTCTAGCGACTTTAGTCCGCACGCTGGGGCATATACGGAAGATTTTGCATTTGCCTCGACACCGATGCATCTTAAGTCTCTGGTCTGCCTGCTGGATGATCACTATGCATTCTCGTGACCAGAAATAATGCATTAGTCATGTGGGACACAAATGTCGATGCGAGCGCACAAAAATGTTTGCCAGCAGAGCACACAGAATGCATAAAAAGTGTCTGATTTTCTTGCTTTGTGGTTTTCCACTGCTCTATTAAAGTCAAAGATTTCCCCTAATGTAGTTCGCAGTGATATCACCATTAACAACATAAGCTCAATTTGGATGCGCATATTTGAAATTTGATGAACGGAAAACTCGCAAACTTTTTAGGCTGCACAGCGAAATGGGCTGGGCGAAACTTCTACGGGTCCAGAGCTGGAAAGTGACTTCAGCCAATTGTATGAGGGGCAATCACTAAAGATTGTGTTGGCTGAAGAAACTTGTTTGATCAGGCGTATACTCGTCTTGCCTTTTGCTATTTAAGAAACTTGTACAATAACGTCAAAATTAAATATATGTACTCACCAATGAAATATCATTTTCAAACTTCTCTTTTTATTTGCAAAAATAAAAGTCAAGTGTACGTAATTAGATATAATTAGCATTTTATTTATTAGTTTCTTTTTTATATTATTTATTTTGGACATTCAGTTTATTTTGTTTTAGATTAAAAAAAAATTATTCAAGAACCAGAAACTTTTTTGCACAATATAAATAATTTGCTGGCAATAAAATTAAGGAAAACACGATATAAAGAATTACAATAAGTAATAAAATTATATTTACAGTAAAATACATATAAAAAGTATTCAAATTAAGATGTTAGGCATATTAAGTCGTTTTTTCTTTTCGTTGCATTAAATCATAGTTTCCTATATTTGTAACATTAAAACTGTATTTGCAAATTTTCCTCTTTAAGTAAAAAGATGAGATGCAATATGAAAAATTAATTGATAGGAATAATGCACGTTTTTGTATAAGAGTTCGTTTTTTAATTAATATTTGTAATAAAAACAAAATATTTAAAACGAAAAAGTGAACTTATTGACACCATTACTTGTTGAATCTGTGTAATATTAGAACTAATTTATAAAGCCAAAAATGAATAAATAACTTTGGAGCAGCAGTAAAAAAACCCAACGAATTTCGTTCCTTTCTGTTTTCTAGTGTTAATTCGAGTTGTCGTGACTTTTGTTAAACAAATCCGTTAATTTACCGCGACTAGTTCGACAAGAATAACGTAACCAACTACAGACTCGAGACATTGCACACCTAAGGTTTTTTTTTTTTTTTTATATTTTATCGGTGTGAATAAATTTAAAGAGAAACTTGATAAAATAGCTGTGAAAAGCTAAAATTAAGCAGTGGCAAACATAATGCATATTTTAATCGAAGTTTGCTGAAGTAAAAATTGAATCCCTTCTAAACCTAGAACCAAACAGATAAAAAGTCATCAGGAGGTATGAATATAAAAGAAGCGAAGAAGAAAAAGGGTTGAGATGCAATTACTTAAAATCACCCAAAATATTTCAATAAGACAGTTAATCTTTGATAGTTTCAGAGGGAAAGTGATACGAAAGTCGTCCAACCAACGAGTGAAGAACATCTCGAATCACTTATCATGCTGCAATCTGTGTTCCGATTCTTGTAGTAATGATTTAGTGTTTAATGATAATCCTTTTTGTAAAGATAACACAACAGGACAAACCTCACAAAGCTTTTAAATTCCATTAGAATACCTGATGTACTAAAGGACCTTACGTCGAGGAAATTCTTCAACACATATGTACGTAAGCTTACAAGCACATCATAACAACATTAAGGCCACATCTGGCACTAAAATTCCTATTGTCTCTAACAGAATATATTCCTAGCCCCATTACCGATGGACATTGGCCTTGTACATATGTATATATATCTATCGCCGATGGTAATCGTAAGGACTAGAGATTTGTAAGGAATGCGACTCAGCGAAGATACTTTTTTATTTTTCATTTATTTTTATTTTTTTTTATACTTTTATTATTGTTCTTTACTTTTTAGTTTTTTTTTTTTTTTTTCCTCTTTATTATTTTTAAATGTATCTATAATACTTTTTTCCTGTTTTTTACACGCAACTTACTCCCGATGATGTCAATTTGTTTATACAATTTGTACCCCCTGCGGTGTCTTTATATGATCATACGACTGTTGTACAAAATTCACTGGAAATGCGACATACTAACCAACCTTTTTCGAATCCTCAAATCTCAAATTGTTGATAAGCTTATTGGAGAAATCGTTAACGCAGCTGTTATAATATGAAATTGAAACATTTCGGATTATTAATTGGGCGCAATACTAAAAACATTTTTTAAAAAAAAAATCACATGAAGTACTATAAAGCTGTTAAAGTTATTAAAAAAGAAATGTAAACACAACTCGAGCAAACCCATGGCATCGGTACAAGAAAATCAATAATTTTAGGTCCTTCGAGCCGTCTTTATCCAACAAAAGAATAAAGAAATCAATATTTTCCCAATAATAGATTCAAGAAACAAAATATTATTTTTAAGCAATCGAAAATATAAAAAAACATTTTTTTTGTCGACAATATTGTTCAAATTGATTTTTAAATAATTGTTCACAATTTAAAACTATAAAAGCCGTATCAATTTCACGACGGCATTTATTCTGTAATTGAGTTTGGAAAGTTAAATCGCGATTGCAATTAACAAAAACATGCCCCTGCGAAAAAACACTCTGGCAGCGTTCCTAGTAGCTCACCTAGCTTTTCCTAAAACTGTTGCATCACTAAGCCCGAAACAATAATGATTTTCACAGAACCCCCAACTCGCATTTATTTATGTCAAAACAAACAGGTCAAATTAAACAGATCTACGCAATAGTCGTCCTTGTCAAACCGCAGTTCGTGTCTCCTTTACGCAGAGACATACCTGCCAAAGTGCCAACCATTTGCATTCACGAATGAAATATTACAGATTACGCCTTGCGCATGTCCGCCATGTTTGCTACCTATCTGTCAATGTTTGATGACGTAGTCTGTGACCCTCCGATTCGTTACTCACTTCTGTATACATATACGAACACGAAAGAGGTTTTTTGCGCGCGTTAAATTTAAAAAGTTATTGGAGCATTTTTTTTGTCAAAATGAGGTGTGCAGTTTTCAATTGTAGTGAAAACAATAAAAACGGAAAGACAGGTATTAGATATTATAGCTTTCCAAAGGATAATACCATGCGAAAGCAGTGGATCCACTTTTGTAAAAGAAAGGATGATTTCAATTCGAGCACAGCTCGAATTTGCTCCGTGCATTTTACTGCAGATGACTTGGAAAGAAATGTGCAATTTGAAATGGGTAAGTTAATATTTTCCTTACTTCTTTTACACATAACGGTTAACCGCAATTGATTGCAGGATTTTGCAAAAAGGACGGATACAAGTTGAAGATGGGAACTGTTCCAGCGATTCAACCGGAATCAACAGTTACCACTTCATCTCGTCATATCAGGATGCAATTAAAAGAAGAGAAACAGATGATTGCAAGCCTATTGACTAATAAACCAGTTTCTACCGAAGATCCTGAGGCTACCACAATTGATATTCAAAACGACATTGTGGTAAAGAATAATCAGGAAGATAACTGTCCGAAAGAATTAAATCAAAAAATAACAATTTTACAACAGGAGAAGTGAGTTTGTCCTATAGCTTATTCCAATAACACAACAATAAATCGAATGATAAACTTTTGGTGATGACTTAAAGAGGGACAAGTGTATTATTCAGGAGAAAGAGTGCTTCTATCAAAAACAGATACATTCTCTCGAAGAGAAGTTGCAGAAGTCCGAGTTCGAACGTCTCAATATGGGAAAAAAATTACGGGAAATATTTACAGCAGGTAAAATATTTGATTTTTTATTTGATTGAGAGCGCCGTGGCGCAGTAGGTAGTGTGTTGGCCTCTTACGCCGATGATACGGGACCGAATCCCGACACAGCACGCCATCTAACGCGTTTTCACGGTGCTTCTCCTCAGCGGGGTCTGACAAAACCTAGAGTATAGTTTTGAATAGTATGAATCTAACCTATTTTAACTTTAGGTCAAGTCAATAAGTTGAAGAATGGCATAAAACGCTTTCAGTGGTCTGACACGGATATAGCGCAGTCGATTACACTTTATTCCTGGTGTGCGAACACTACAAAATTGGGCGCACAAACTGGATATTTCACCTGGGATAATTGAGCCTGTAGTAAGGATTCTGCAAGCAACAACCCAACTTGACGAGGCCCAGAAGATTTGTGTTCTTAGCTTCGACGAAATGAAAGTTCGTAAAGCTTTCTGCTATGACAGGTCTTCAGATACCACATTAGCTCCCGCTAATTATGTACAGGTGGCAATGTTAAGAGGCAAATATCAATTCTTATATAAAATATCAAGCCTCTCGTAGGACTAATTAGCAAATGGAAGCAGCCTATTTTCTATGCCTTTGATTGTCAGATAACAGCGAACATTATACACAATATTCTTGACAAAGTTAGAGAATCTGGCTATAATGTCATTGTTATTGTCAGCGATCTAGGCGGAGGAAATAGGGGACTTTACAGAAGTCTTGAAGTGACCATGGAGAAACCTTGGTAAGCACTAATAAATAGCTTGAAATTATTATTTAATGATTACTTTTATATTTCAGGTTTATTCACAACGAAAACAAAGTTTTTGTTTTTTCTGATGTGCCCCATCTAATAAAGCTTACAAGAAACCACTTTGTCGACCATGGGTTTCTAATAAATGGAAAGGAAGTAAAGAAAGAGATAATTTTAACACTGCTTTCCTTAACTTCCGGAGAACTCTCAATTACTCATAAAATAACAACGGGCTATCTTAACGTTGTTGGAGCAGAGAGACAGAAAGTTAAAATGGCAACAAAACTGTTCTCTCACACGATAGCTCAGGCAATAACAAGGGCTGCAAGCTTGGGCCATTTGAGCGATCACAATTGGGAAGAATGCTCTAAATTATTCAAAACTGTAATATTTACCAAGAATGTTTGCTGACAAAACCTGAAACACTAACTTTATTATTATTTTTCAGACCAATGACTGGTTCGATGTTTTGAACATCAAAGCCCCATTCCAAGATTCCAGAAAGCGAACCCATGGGTACGGTTTGGCTTTGGATATCCAAGATCCAATTCTAAACGAAATGAGTAAGCTCATGCAAGAAATGAGGGTCATTGGAAAGGAAAGCTTGCTACCTTTCCAGAAAGGTACAAAGCATTTTCATTTATAACTAAATATGATAATCATTACCTTTGTTTTCAGGCATTATTCAAACAAATAATGCATTAAAAATGCTCTTAGTGGAAATAAAACATCGTTTCGGATTGAACTATGTGTTAACATATCGCCTCAACCAAGATGTGTTAGAAAATTTCTTCGGCGTGATTCGCAGCAAAGGAGGCCTTCATGACCATCCTGATCGCCAAGAATTCAAGAACAGGTTGAGGTCGTACTTATTGGGATATAATGAAGGACTACTTTCCGACCACGCAAATGTTGCTGAGGATAACACACCCGATCTCGAGTTGGGCTCTACTCTCACAGGTAATTCTTGCTTTTGATAAACATTCTACTAATTCATTTTCCTTCTTGTATTAGGTACAATTCTAAAAAGCATACTGATACATCCAAGTAGCATACCGGGGCAAGAAAAAGAAGAAATAGAAGTGGACTCTATAGCTAATGACGGATTAGAAAACCTCGCAGGTTATATCTGTCATAAGCTGGGGGACCAAATTCCGGAGATCCGCACAGATAAATCCAACGATGAGTCGTTCACTTGGGTAGATCACCTAAATGAGGGTGGTTTATCCAAACCAACAAGTGAACTCATGCTTCACATGAAGAAATTGGAGGACGTCTTCAACCAAGTTAATGGAGATGACTTGCTCATTTCCAATAACTTCATCAATACGCTTCTGGAGCTGACAGAGCATGTAGAATGCGAGGAGAGAGTGAAAAGACTGTTTTTTAGGGCTAGGATGTATTTTAGGATTAGAAAATTAAATAAGGAAATAATAGAAAATCAGTATAAACGGAAAAGAAAATTAAATAAAATATTACACTAACAGAAAAATGTATCTTTCATTCCACATCTTTGCATTCACATTAAACTCCAATGGAACTATTCAGAATGGGTTTGCTTTTGCTTCTATACATTCGTTTTGTTGGTTTTAATTTATCACTCGAAGCGTGACAAAATACTTGTGAATATTGTAAATAATATGCCACATGCCACATGCTTTAAAAACACGATTTATTTAACAACAATTATATAAATTCCAATTTTTCCTACCCCAATTTGTATGTAAACAAACAGCAATTTCAACCAGCTGTCAAATTTCGGGTCACAAATGACGTACATGCGCAGAACGAAACAAAAATGAACACTCGAAGGCGTAATCTTGTATCTCTCAATCGTGATTTGCATTTTCTTAAACTCCGTCGAGATGAGCACACGTGAAAGAGACACAAACTGCGGTAAGTAGGTTATATATGTACATTTATTTGTAACATTGTAAGATTTACGTTTTAGAAATAAAACACCACCATCATCACTACCAACTTCGTGGTTTTAAGTTTAATTTCGAGTGTCGGTTGCTCGCCTGGGACGGCACAGTGATAAACAATAATGTTACCTGAGTAAACAAATCGTGGAGCCGTGTTCGCTTGCGAAAAAATATGCAATTCGCACGAAAAAGAGAAGAAGGCAAATTACAATATCAGTATATCTGGAACAACTATAAAGCCAGTTATCCGAATGATCAAGCATTGTAAAGCACATGCTGAAAATATAATCTATATCAGTCAATATTTTAGCATGTATGACAAGTACCATGCTGCACTAGCACAATTATGTATAACACAAATGGATTAAATATGTCATATCACACCGAATATATCATAACGTTGTCAACCATCAGACGAGTCAGACGTGTTTGGTCTTATTAATTTTTTTTTTTTTTTTTTTTGTACAAATCAATCAACGGAAAAAAAATCAGCACATTCTTTTCTTCAGAATAAAACGTGCATTTGTGTGCATAACAACATGTTATATCAGAGCCAACTTGTATACACCCACAAAAGCTCGACTTCAAATTCAATAAAAATTAAAAATGTAAACAGCATTGATTTGATCCGTACGCAATGTAAACAAGCTGCGGTCAAATCATATGCAACATACGAGCTGTGTCAACCACGACGAGAACGATCGTGGTTGACACAGCTGCGGCTTAATGGCAAAATGCTTTTAGCCGAAGTCAAGTGGATGCAGCTGCGTCAGCATAGTTCTCGTCATTTATGTAAGAAGATCAAAGTCCAACAAAAGGGACGCTGTCGAAGAACAGCACAAAGTATATAAGATACTTCATGTTCATTTTTGAGTCAGTTCAAGTTTAAGATGTGATCAGTTCAAGTTTAAGATGTGATCAGTTCAAGTTTAAGATTTGATCAGTTCAAGTTTAAGTTAGTTCCAGTTCTTAGATAAGTTCTAAATCTAAGCTCAGTTCGGTTCAGTTTTTTTCGGTTAAGAATAGTTCAAGCAATAAAAATATCATTTAAAATTAAAAGTTGTAATGTTGTGAGGCAACATTACAAACAAGAAACATAAAAAAAAAATAACCAACTAGACGACCAAAACACCACGAGTTGCTGCAGTTCAAATGCTTGGTCCGGTCTAATGTCAAAGGTGACATACAACAGCGCTCTCACTCTCGACCACACTCTCGTTCTCGCTCGCGCCGATGATCAATGCCACTGGAAGGGAAGCAGATCACTATAATTCACCATATGTAATTCACCAAAAGTAAAATGTTGCGTGGGTTGAAACACCAACTTATGTTGCGAGCTTTCTCGTAAGGGTAGGTTAGGCAATTGAAATACATATGTATCATAGGACAACAGCAAGCAAACAAAGAAAGGGTTTTCCTTTATAAGGAACCCGGACTAAAGGTTTTTTACCATTGTGTTTCAGTCAGTAAAATTGTATATTAAAAGACGTTAAGTGCGTAAAACAAAGAATTGTAAATTAAAGGACAAAGACATTAAGTGCATAAAAAGAAAAATTGTAAAAACAAAGACTATAAAGACAAAGAAATTGAAAATTGTGAACAGTGAATAAAACAAAAGAAACCCAAAAAATACAAAGCCAGTGTTATAATTAAACAAAATAAATAACTAAAGCCAGAAGTGTTTGTTTAAATTTGTCGTTATTATTCTCTTTTGGTTTGAAAACCAACAAAAGTCTTTCCTTTGTTCGGTGATGTTCTCATTGGGAGAACATCAAATCAATTTTTTTTTCCCGTTTGTAAAAGTACAAACATAAATAATATATATAATAATAATAATAGTATAATATAAAAGAATAAATAAAATAAAACTTAAATTCATAAAATAAAAATCAATAAAAGATTTAGTAAAAATGAATAGAGAATTAAATAAATAACGTAATGCTTCACATACGAATTTAAAGTATAAAGCTAAGATTAGACGACGAGTAAAAACCACATAATTGTGTACCCGTGACGTAATTTTGACGTCAGATGTTGTCATCAATGGTTACATGTCGTCTAATAGACATAATTATGCCAGTCACATATAGCACATACAATTATGTAGACAGTATGTGGAATCCATTGCGCACAAAAAATATGTGCATTTTTACATATCGTGTAATCGAGTGCCACATATAACTTTTGGCATTTAAAAGCTCTGTTGCACAAATATGTGTACAGGCAAAACTGTGTACTTGTTCAAAAGCATGCAGCTACACATTTTTGAATTTTGAATCATCTGAAATGTCGGATTTGGAGGCAACTCAGAATTTAATGTCAGGAAAACCTCGCGCTCGAAAATCGACTGCAGGTAAAAGAAAATTACAGCACGAATGGAAAGATGAAGAAACTAAAGGACTGATTGCGGCCGTTGAAGTGCGTCCGGTTCTTTGGAATAGTCGTTCTAGTGAATATAAATATTCAAGACTGGATTGCAAGCGCGAAGTTTTGGATCAATTAAATATTGAAGGAGTCGATATTAATGAAATAAAAATAAAGTGGTTGGCTCTTCGCGCCACATTTAAAGCCGACTTGGCCAAGTTACGCGAAAAAAAAAATCGGGGCAAGGCGCGGTTGAATTACAGACGGTGAACTGGCGGTACTTCGAGCAAATGCTATGCCTGGAGGCCAATAATGTGCAGCAATCAACAGAATCCGTATCATCCATAGAATTGGTAGTAGTTATTTCGTTTTATTTTTATATACATATACATATTATTATTTTTCATCCACATGTTGTGTATTATGGGCATCAGTAGTCAGCGACTGCTCGATTTTGGATGAATTTTCTGATTCACCTCAACCCTTAACACCTATTGTTGAAGTGGGTCAACGATGCAAGCGTCAATGTATGCAAGCAACGCCGAAAACAAGTAGCGAGTCATCCACCCCAAATATTTCATCTATTCTTACTAGTACAGTAGCTGCCCTGCAAACGTCTGACCCCGATTCAACCTTCTGCGACCACCTGTTATCGGAATTGCGCACACTTTCAGACGTGAAATCACGTAATTTGCGTAGACTGTTATTGCAAGTGATGTACGACTTCATGGACGCTTCTGAAGTCGAGCAGTTGCTGGTATTGTCAGTGCAAATTATTGGTGAGAATGGGGTGTCCATGCAACAGGACGTTGGAGTTGAGCTAAGTTACAACACGATTGCTCAGCCGACAGCTGCACCAGTTACCCAATCAAACAAATTTTAATTAATGAATCATAAATGTAGGATGGAGCCAAACCAACGATATCCTACCCTACTTACTCACGCACAGACACATACAAACGAATAACGTTGAATTAACCAACGGACACAATAGCGGACAGACGAACAAAGAGCAACTTTTTTCCCCTATCCAAACTTAAAGTAATTGTAACGATCAGTCAGCAGTCAGTGAACTACAGCCGCCAAGCAAGGTCATCAAACCGCGAAGAGACGATAAACTTACTTACGTATATACCTACATTGTGAATTGAGCGTTTAAATAAAGAAACCGAATACGAAACAGTAAGAGTTTTATTTCGAAGTAAAGAATCCTACATAAATGCATACTATATTTTATTTATTAAAGTTAAATGTGTTTGCACTGCCACTCGACTTCTCCTTCTTCGACGAAATAGTTGGTAAATTCATTTTGTACTTCTTTTGCGCTGTCTGGGCATCGTTTTTGTGCTTCGAGGGGATACAACGTTGTCTTCGGCATATTATCTTGAGGCCAATCACCTTGGCTTATTAGATTGCCTTCTGCATCATATTGATCAAATGATGTGCCCGGAGCATATTTCGTCGTATTTGTTGTCAGTAGGTAATTATGAAGAACGCAACAAGCGAGTGTAATTTTTTTTTTGTCTTTTCAGCATCCAAGTGCTCTCCTTACCATTATAATTATAAAAAACGCTACCCGCGTTTGGCGGTGCGACCATGACAATGTGCTTGCCGTCCAGTGCGCCTATGCAATTTGGAAATTGCCATTGCTCATTAAATTGGCGTGCAACAGCTTCCCATTCCGCCTGTGTTTTTGGTACCTACCATAGACAAATCTAAATACATATATATATGTACATATGTGTATACCTACATGTAAATGCAAATACGCACCTTTAAATAATCGCTGACCAATGCTTTATAAATTGCGTCGACAACTTCTGGTCGAGATGGTAGGTTGTGGAATGCGGAAAATGTACTGCAACGATTTAAAACTGTCACCAGTGGCCAAGTATCTTAGCGTGAGCATCAGCCTATCTGACGCAGGTATGCTCAATCTCATATTTGTGTCCGCTTTTTTTACATATGGTTGCACCAAATGAAGCAAATTATCAGTCGTCATCCGTACGAAATTATGATATCATCGAGGTTCGTCGTCACGCAGTTCAAGGAGCAACTTCGCGCAAAAACCTTCTGTTTCCCGAAGTCTCAACCAATTTTCTCGACATTGTGAAACTTACGCATGAATTCGCGTTGTGCATATGTGTACATGTGAACCGAATGTGAAAAATGTACACGTAGTGTAATCTACACATAAATGTGGAGCAAAGTTTGTGTACGCATATGTAACCACATTTTATGCGATCGCCTGGAGCACATATTTTTATGCGGCTTTTTTACACATTACACATATCGTATAATACACACATTATGTAGTTTGCCATATTCGCACCACGTACTAAATATGCAACACGTATGTTGAACTTTTCGTTGACGTCACGGGTACACAATTATGTGTCTTTTACACGTCGTCGAATCTTAGCTTAAAAGTTGGTCGATTATACATGTAGGAATATCAGCCACGACACCAGATAAGCTGCTTTGCGTTTGTTTGTTTTCTTCTATTTCTAGGTCGGCGCCGCCGCTATGCAGACATTCTCTGGCGTCGGGTTCCGTTTGGTGCAAGTGATTCAGTGCCCACATGCGATGGCATTGCATTTCACCGATCGCCACAAGCAGCCGAATATGACTCGGGTGACGTGCATAAAAGCGAAGCACACTGCATGCGGAGGCGAATTTCTTGGAAATCAGCGTAGCGAAAATGACACCGAAAAGAATTGACCTGATTGTCGCTGGTATATGCGGCGCGGGCTGGGTCATATCGCTGATAACTGGAATGACGACATGGAGAGGAATGCTGACCACGCCGAATGCACGGGAATGACTGGGAGAGGCGACACGATGGTGGCGGCGTTGGCCTGGAGGGGGAGGACGACGGTTCTATGGCAGAAGACGACAACTTGACGGGAGAAGACGACAGTTCCTCGCTGGTTGGCCACTCGGGCGGTTGGCACCTTTGTTTGCTTGAATCATGTATCCGTATGTCTTTTGTTAAATAAAAACCTATTCATTTGTTATTTTCCCGTTATATTCTTTTCTTTTGAATCTTCCCAATTCCTACATACATACATATAATTAAAAGTATGAGTGAAATAAAGTTTTAGAATATGACGTGTAGCAGTGCCGAGCAGCGCTGTCGTTTTGGCTCCTATAGGAGCTTTTGGCTCCCTTGTAGAGCAGTGGGCTCCCCATCAATCAGAATGGCTCCCCGAATTTTGAAGTCAAAATTTAATACTAAATAATATTCACATTTTAGTACAAACTTATAGTACTAGTTGGGTTCATAATTCGCACATCTCTATTTTACGTTTAAAATTCCCCTTCCCTAATTTCCCTTCTTGACAAATATTGTTCATGACATTTCGATTTCAAAAATGTATACATACATAGGTACATATTGCATTTGCATCGCAGTTTCGAGTTTTGCCTAAATCTTAATAGTGATACAGTATGGATAAGTAAGTTTTTTTTAATAATTTGTATTCATTCATAAAATGTTATTAAACTTAGAACAACTTGTATTTAAGATTTTTAGTAAGAAAACCAAATAAATCTGCACAGACAGAAATACCGCCATCACAATCTGATAAAAAAACCAACAAAGAGCCTACGATAACGGTTTCGACCAAAGAAGATGCGAAAACAACATTTCCAAGTACTGCGATAGAAAAGTAAGTTTCTCAAAATTGCTTAATTATGTAAAGTTGATTCTTACAAACAAAAAAGAAAGCGTCTTCCTGCAGGTAAAACTATAGGGATCGACCACGAATCCTGCACGAATACCACAAGAGTTCGTAAATTTAATAAGATGTGGTTAGAACGTTTCACCTGGATAGAAGAAGGAAATGGACCGAACAACACCCCAAGGCCATTCTGTATGGTATGTAAAGTTTTTTTACCCAACAATAAGCTACAATTAGTAAGACATGAGAAATCACAACAACACATCAAGCATCATAAGACTTTAAGAAATCAACCAAAAATGGACAACACCCAGTACACAAAAAAGTTTCAAGCTAAAATAAATCAAATAAAAACGGCTGAGCTCCGAATAATAATGTTTTTAATTGAGCATAATTTGCGGGTTTCTTTGATAATGGCACTTATTGCGTTAATTAAAGCTGTGGCTCCTGATTCGGAAATAGCCAATGGACTTAAATGCGGCAAAACCAAGGCGACTGATACCACCAACACGCTTTTTTTAGAAGAGGGACTAGAAGAGATTGGGGAAATTCTACGACACCAACGTTTTTCCCTTATAATAGACGAAACAACGGATGTCAGTACAACCAAATGCCTGGTTTTGATTGTAAGATATTTTGATTTTATCGTAGGTAAAGTTAAAGATAGGTTTTTAGGACTTATTAAAGTAGATAGCTGTGACAGTTTATCTATCTTTAATACAATAGTACATTTTTTTAAGAATTTGAAAGTGCCGCTTAATAATCTAGTTGGTTTCGCCTCGGACAACGCTTCGGTCATGATGGGAAAGAAATCTGGAGTAAAGTCACTTCTCCAAAAAGATCAGCCGCATCTCTATGCAATGGATTGCATTTGCCACTCATTGCATTTGTGTTCTTCGGCAGCTTCTAAAAAACTTCCTTCCCATCTCGACGCACTAATAAGGAATATATATAGTTTTTTTGCACATAGCCCCAAAAGACAACTCGAATTTAAGGAAATCCAAAATTTATTTTCCGTTGATGTACACAAAATTCTTAGGGTGGCATCAACCAGGTGGCTCTCTTTAGAAAACGTTGTTTCGAGAATAATTGAGCAATGGGTTCCTCTGCAACATTTCTTCTTGACCTACGAATTAGAAACAAATGCAGATATGGCTCAAAATATTTGTTCTCAATTAACTGAAACAAATCAAATATATTTTTGTTTTTCGGCGTATGTGTTAAAATTGACGAACAAGATTTATATCGAATTTCAGGCTGAAGCCCCAAAAATACATACGTTATTACCAACTATTAGCTGTATTTCAAAACTTTAATTCAGAATTTCGTTAAACCAGAATTTGTAGGTAATACGGTTCAAAATAATATTGATTTTGGTAATCAAAATATTTACCTACCGATAGAGGATATTTATATTGGGGCAAAAGCGGGAATTATTTTAAATAAAAAAACAATTTCGGAAACAGATATTAAAGAAATTAAAATAAAATGCCGTGAGTACTACATAGAGCTTTGCAAACAGGTGTTATTTAGGATAAATTTTAATGATGCTGTTTTGATTGCCCTGCAAGGTATTAACCCCAATGACTTGGCACCAAGTCTAGTCCCTTTAATGACGTTGTTTCCAAATTTGATTAATGAATCAGAGGCTGAATCCCTGGATGAAGAATGACGGTCATTACTTAACCAAAGTTTCGTCTCCAAGGACTTAAGCCTTGATTCATTTTACAATCCTATTTTTACCAAGGAAAATGGACTACATGAACCTATGGTTCCACTGATAAAAAAATTTATTGGAACAATTATTGCTTTTCCGCATAGTAGTGCCACTGCTGAAAGGAAGTTTTCTGACGTTAACCTTATCAAGGACAAAAAGCGAAACGCCCTTCATACAGGAACGGTAAATGCTATTTTGACGGCAAAAGAGTTGATGAAGGACAATTTTGCCGAAAAATGGGAGCCGTCCAACCGAATGATCTTTAAATACAAAAAAAATATTGCAATTAATTTTTATTTTAAAGAACTAGTCAAAAACAGATTCGTATATTTTTATTTAGTTTTTAGATTTCTTTCTAAAAGTCATAGTGAATTATTATGGAGAGAATAAGGCTTAAAGAAGTACATTTTATCAACGAAAAAAAGTAGTCACTTAAAATTGTATTTTTTTTAAGTTTTTGTTGTAATAAAGACAAAATTTCGTTACCAAAGAAAATTGTTCTTACTTTCATAATCGTAATCCTTTTCATTTTTAAGTGAGGCGATGGATGAATTTATTTGTTAACACACCTGCTATAATTCAAGGATTAATCATTGCGTTATGTTGCTACGCTAATAAATAAACAAATCAAATTGTAACACTTTATATATGTTATGTTTTCGGTGGCTCCCCTGTGGCTCCCCAAAATCTTGAATTTGGCTCCTTTCTGAATTTGGGAAACGACAGCACTGGTGCCGAGTAGTACGTATGGTGTTATTACCCTCTCTTCCATCAATGTAAAAGAGAACGACAGCAACCAACACTCTCAGACATTGCCGTCGGTCTCTCATAATTTTAAGAGAAACTATGTAAACTACGAATAAATATCCATTCCGTGTGTGACAGGCAAACGAGCAGGACGTGTTGTGTTTATTATTACTAGTAGGATACGTCTCATTGGGTCGTTTGCAAAAAGCTTTCGCTCAGTCTCAGTAGACTGCGATGTGAGACAGAGCGAAAGGTACTGAGATTGAGCTTTTGCAATGAGCGGAAACTCAAATTGGTATGCAAAACCTTTGTCTCAGTGCGTTGTCTCAGTCTCATTCATTCTTTCAATTAAAATTGCAAAAATGAGTTCACTGAGTGAGTGTAGTGAAGAAGGAATAGTAAAAGCGATGAAAATACATAACTGTTTCTGAGTACAATTTATTAAAAATGATATAATTTTGTTATCGAAAAGCCAAGTACCCGAAATTAAAAAAAAAGAAAAAAAGCTCTTTAGAAAGGTTTAAATTGGAGTATGAAACGAAATTCGGAAAACCCATTCAAGTTGCACAAATTTCAAAAAGAATTATAAATATTAAAGCGAGACTTAAAGAAAAATGTGATATTAATAAAATGGGAAATAGAAAAATTAAATTAAAACTGTGGGAAAAAGAGTAATGTGAATAATTAATGGAGATTCAGTGAATCCAGTGCTGAATAGATTGGAGGGTAAGGATATTTCATTTGTTGATTGCATGAAGAAACATAATACTTCATTACATTTACAGGTGCAGTAACTGCAGGAACAAATTTAAATAAACGCTCCGAAGTTTTCTGTATTAGAGTCGATTCTTCTCCTTCTTTTGCTCAAGCAAAAGATGTAACGACTGGCTCGTCACGAAAGAGGAACCAAGACGATGTTTTACAGAACTATGAAACAGAGGAAACAATAAACTTATCCATGCTAGAGCTTCAAAGACTTGTTTTGCTTAAGCAAAATCAAGTTCTAACCAAAAAATTGAGACTTTTGATTGATCAGGAGAGAACAAATTTAGCAGAAGAGAAAGACGTACTTTTCCAAACATGAGTTTAAAGTTATGATTGTGTGATGTTTATTTAAATAAAAACCAAGCTAAACATTACGTTCGTTAAACAAAATCGATGCAATTTCATTTCTTCTTCTTTTTCCTTGTTCCGTTAAGGCGGCAGCTCTTTTGGAGCCGTCGGAAGTGGCGTCTTCGCTTGGCGTTGTTTGTTCTTCCTCCCAATTATCCTTACTTTCGTCTACCTCTAAGAAATTGTTCGATATGTTTGCAAAACGAAGCAGGCTGAAATTACTGTTAGCTTGTATTGTAGACAGGGAAATCTCTGTTTTAGTTGTCCGAAAACACGTTCAATAATCACTCTTTCTTTGGTCAGTACTCTGTTATGGTTTCCTTCTACAACAGTAGATACCCTTCGAAATAGCGTCATTGGAAAAGGAGTGATTGCATAACCCTCATCAGCGATGATGACAAACCTCGGCTTATTTAGAAGTGCCGGGTAAATATCAGAATTTTTAAATATTCTGGAGTCATGGACCGAACCGGGCCATGAGACATCCGCACTTGTAAACTTTTCAGCTCCATTGCATGTTGCTTGCACGTTAATTGAATGATAACATAGGAGTAGTCCAGAACATAATTTTGAAAACTAAGAGCACAAACATTTACACTTTATATGAGTCACTCACTTTAACATACCCTTACCCTTTCGGTTTACATACTCTCCACTATGTTGCTTCGGCTTGTTAATACGAATGTGAGTGCAATCTATTGCTCCAATACATAACGGAAAATTGTTTTTCAGCTACCATAAATACTTTTCAGCGTCATTTTCCTCCGCACTCATATGTAGGAAATTTGATCCAATAATGACTTTTTTCCACTATTTTTACTGCAACTTCACTAACTATTCTTGAAACGCAGGGTTGGCTTATACCAAAATCTTCGCCTATACCAATTTGAAATCCAGGATCTCCAACAAATCTTAGGAAAATCATCATTCTGGTTAAATTATTAATTTTCCCTCCCCGATAATCCTCATTATGTTGGAGAAACTGATCAGTTAACCAATCTACTTGGACGGAATTAAATCGATAAAAGCTTTTGAAGTCACGATTTTGCGCTGTGGCACCGAGAACACATAAATATGCAGCCATTTGATAATGAGGCAAGAAATTTCTAGTCTTCACTTTTTATGAGCTTTATCTCATTACACTGAGACATTGCAATGTTTTTTGCATACGAGACATCAAAGCATGAGAGCTGTCTCATTCATTTAGCAAAAGCTCAGTCTCTGAGATTTGTCTCATTTTGTTTTTGCATACGAACCTGAGCTAAAGCTATAAAAGGTGAGACTTGAGACAGAGCGAAAGCTTTTTGCATACGACCCATTGTCTCATACACAAAAAAAAAAAAAAAAAAAAAAAAAAGAATAAAAAAATAAAATAAAATAAGTAGACATGTAGCAGACATCATATTTTTTTCCAACATTTTGTTACTTTTGATTCTTTGAATTATTTTTTATTCTTTTGTTATTAATGTACGAACAGAGAATGTCAAGTGAATAGACGTGTTTAAAGTTCGCTCCTAATTGTTAAAGTATTTTTTAACCAGATCGTTAAATATAATACCGGAAATCAACGTTCTCAAGTCAAGTTTGTGAGTCCAATTAGCAATGTACCCTGGCTGTGATTAACCATCGCGACACATTTATAAAAAATTGAAAAGAAAATTCCTTGTTTGTCCCTGTTATTCTTTTGTTTGTAATCATGGCTACCACACGGCAACAAGTGCTCAAAGAGAAATCTATATCTACCTCGGCATTAACTCTAGATAAATCGCCGGTAGTTAAAACGTCGTCTCTAGATAAAAGATCATCTTTATCCGACCAACTCCGCGATCTCGAATCCAGTTTGGTGAAAAAATTTAAATCGTTACTTTCTGAATTTGAATGCAATTTCAACAAAAAAGTAAGCGATGCCATTGCTTCTCTTGAAACGAAAGTACAACAATTTGAGAGCAATTTATCAGACCTTCAAGCTGAAAACCGAAAGCTGAGAGAGGAGCTCGCGGACATACAACGTAAAGAGCGGCTGCGTGATGTGGTCGTTCGAGGCATTCCTCGGACACCCAATGAAGATCCTATTGAAGTGGTGAAAAAAATCGCAATAAAATTACGTCACCAGATTTCCCCCCACTTTGATGCATTTCGTCTTAACGCCAAATCCACTAATGGTCACAGCCCGCTGCTTGTTAGACTCTCATCGCACACAGAGCAGAGTGCACTACTAGCTGCATTTCGAGCAAACAAAGGCTTGTCACTACACCAGCTGGAAAACATACCTCAGTTGCCTGTTGACCGTACATCAAACTCACGCATATATATCAACGAAAGTTTAACGCAAGAGAATAGCTCTATTTTAAGACATGCACTTCAGTTGCGCAGAGAGGGTTTATTGTTCTCTGCAAGAACGCGCAATGGATTGGTCTACGTGAAGAAGAGTAAGGATGACACTGAGACAAAAATAGTTTCCACCACGAAACTCTCTTAAGAACTGGACTTCACAATTCTACCCGCTGTTTATTTTTTTTTACACTGACCAGGACTGGAGCAACAATCAATGTGTTACGTATTTATTGGATTGTTTATTTATTTAATTTCCAGAAAATCTGTATTTCTTTTTTACTTTCACTTTTATGATTTTCCTTTCTATCGCTCTTGCTTATTTCTTTTTCACGTATTTGTTGTTGTTGCTTATTTAAATTTAAACGTATTTGCTGTTGTCGCTTATCTGAATTGTATAGTTTGATGTTATTGGCATGGTGAGAATTGATAATTCAAACTCAACTGGTGACACTACTGAAGTGGCGGTGCGATCAGTCATTAATATTTTATCTTCCGCACGTCAGGGTTTCAAAATATGCTACCTTAATGCTCGAAGTTTAAATCCGACGTCACTCTCCTGAGCCTATGTTCTCGGCAATTCTTGAATTCACTGCTCTTTATGACGATATTATTATCTGTGGCGATCTTAACACCGATCTTCTTAAAAATGACAGCGGAGCACGTCGACTCTTAGATTTTGTAGGTGCGGCTGGGCTATCGGTGGTTAATTCCTATGCTACCCGATTCGCTCCAAATGCTCCTCCAAGTCTGCTTGACGTCGTCTTGGTATCAAATCGGTCAAATGTTTTACTCCAGGATCAGCTATCCTTAGTTGGCTTATCCGACCACGATTTATTATTTTGTACATACAATATTGACTTGTCCCGTTCTCCTAAACCATCATCTTTCCAATTCAGAGATTTTTCCTCTGTAGACAATGAAATCTTGCAATTAGATGCTAGCCTTCTTTCATGGCGTGACTGCTACTACACTTCAAATATCAATGAAAAAGTAGACCATATGCAAACCCTGTTGGTGGACCTCTTTAATAGGCACGTTCCATTAAAAACTGTTGCAATTAGAAACACGAATTGCCCGTGGTTTACAGCTGAGGTTCATAGCGCCATGAAAGCTCGTAACAAATTGTATGCCAGATGGAAGCTTAGACCGTCAACTCTGAATTGGGAGATCTTCTGTCGAGCTCGTAACTACTCAACATTCGTTACGCGAAGAGCAAAAAAAAGATATTTTCTGTCGAAGCTGAGCACTGACCAAACCTCTAAGAAGCTATGGAGCAATCTACGCACCATTGGTGTTGGGAAAAAAGCCGCTACTATAATTAATACAAATGTAGATGATCTGAACGAAGCATTTCTTTCAAATCCTGGCAATAATCCGAGCTTTACTCCGGATAGTCAGCTATCTTTTAATAGAGTTGCCTTCGACTTTGAAACCGTCTCAGAAATTGATGTAGTAAATACTATTCGCTCCATAAATTCCAATGCTATAGGTGAGGATGGTATATCTATTCGCTTTGTGAAGATGATATTACCACACATCTTAAGTTCTCTAACGCATATCATCAATTTCGGCATTATGAGCTCTTCCTTCCCTGATAGTTGGAAGTTGGCTAAAGTCATCCCGGTCCCGAAAAAACCTCAACCATCTACGGCAACCGACTTTCGCCCAGTAAGTATTTTACCATGTTTGTCAAAGGTTTTCGAGAAAATTCTTGCGCTCCAAATATCCGCCCACTTAAATCAGCACTGTTTGCTATCCCCTGTTCAGTCCGGTTTTCGAGCACATCATAGCTGTTCGACAGCTATGATTAAAATTCTTGACGATATAAGGGCTACATATGATCAAGACTATATAACGGTGCTTTGCTTACTTGATTTCTCTAAGGCCTTTGACAGCGTGGATCACAAGGTTCTAAGTCATAAACTTAGACTGTACTTTGGATTTAGCGAAAGATCGGTGGGATTGATAAGTAGCTATTTAGAAAATCGCTTTCAAAGGGTGGTTAGTAATGGGAAATAATCGCATTTTAGAAGCCTGGTTTCAGGAGTGCCGCAGGGATCAATACTGGGGCCAATACTATTTTGCATCTTTATTAACGACCTACCTAGAGTATGTTCCCACGTGAACATACATCTCTACGCTGACGACGCTCAGGTATACTTGTCCCGACCAATTGGACTCATTGAGGATCTATTTGTGAGAATAAATGAAGACCTGTCGGCAATATACAACTGGTCACTGTGTAATGGACTCAGATTGAATGCTAGCAAATCCCAAACTGTTCTTATATCTAAGAAACCTTATGATACCAATAAATTGCCGACTGTACTCTTAAATGATAAGCAGCTTCAATTTGTGGATGTTGTTACCAATCTCGGCTTTAAGTTAAACTGCTCTCTCTCCGCCGCCGACCATCCATACAAATTATGTTATTGGGCGAATTTATGCTGGGCTGCGTAAACTTTGGTTGTCATCAAGCTTTACTCCAGTTGACACAAATATTAAATTAATAAAAACATTATTTCTACCCTTAATTAATTATGCCTCAGTTGTTTACTGCAAGCTCGACTTCAATTCGCATCACAAGTTGCTTGTTGCTTTTAATGACATGGTAAGGTATGTGTATGGGCTGCGTCGATTTGAACACATCTCACACTATCACAAACAGATTCTTGGTTGTACGTTTCAACAGTTTTTGGATATTAGATGTCTCATATTTATGCACAAGATCATTAACAACAGATCCCCCGAGTATCTACATGAAAAACTGCAATTTGCTCAGTCCTCCAGAACATTTAATATTATAATGCCATCTTTTAACTATCTGAACTCTTCGCGTCTCTTCTTCGTATATGTCACCAGGCTATGGAACTCCCTTCCAATGACTATTAAACAAATAATTGGACCCACGAAGTTTAAAAACGCAATTCTAGAACACTTTAAATAGCATATATACATAAACAATAATTATTTATCAGCAACAAATACTTTTTTCTTATTAGTTTCTTTTAAGTATCTACGTTTAATACCTAATGTTTAAATTACGTTTTTGTTTTGTTTTATTTTTATTTATTTATTTATGCACATGTATAATATGCTCGCTATTTTTATGTACTATAAAAGACCAAGTCTTATTTGTACTATGTCTAAATAAAATAAAATTGAATTGAATTGAATTTAATTTTTTATTCTTTTGTTATTAATTCTTTGAATTATTCTTAGTTAACACACACGAGCAACTACCTGATGAGCGATCGAGTTGCAATACGCTGCGCTCGCAGTTTGACTACGCGCGTGTACGGGCTACCGTGGGAACCAAGGCCGCCCGAACTTAGATTTAAGATTATGGATTATGTTCATGGGGAGGCATTCGTTGGTTGGCACTGGCGATGTAAATATATCGCAACCTTATAACGTATTTGAGTTGTTTTACTTCTAGTTGTTGGGCACGGAGTAATCCGTGCATTTCATTTTTTGAAGGATTAAATTAAAAGGACTTTAACTTTCTTTATTATTATATTCTTTGAATTAACAAAAACAAAAGGAAACAACCCTCCCATGTAAACCCAGCATTTCAATGATATGTCACGTGATGTCTCTTTATGCACACAATTGAACGTGAGTCAATAAAGAATAAAACAAAGTACCGTTTCAAATGTGTGTATAAAAGAGCGACGCGAATAGGAGTAGATCGGCAGTCTGGCGAAGATAGTGTAAGCATACAAAGCCTTTCTTTGGAGCTATACTACTAGCAAGATTGTGGTTTTTTTTTTTGGCAAGTGGACGGATTGAATAACTTCGGTTGGTCGTTTGGCCCTCTAAATCTTTTGGGGTTTCCGTGCAATTCTTTCTATTGTTGAATAATAAAGAATTACCTAGAGAAACCAACGTCTTTTTTTGTCAGCCTACAGCTGACATTCAACTGGTAACTACCAAGGGCTACGAGTAGTTACAGACAAATAAATTAAGCCAAAGTAAAATAACGAAAAAAAAAAAAGCAAAAAGATACGAAAAGACAAACAATGGATCAAACAGTCGGTAGGCAAGATTTCACCGTTTCGCAGCTGAGCGAGTGGCTTCTACGTCTCGGCATGCCAACAAGCGGGACAAAGAGCGCACTAGTCACGCGGATAAACGAAGTGCCGGTTGAAGTGCGTGGCGAACCACCGAGACGAGAAAACGAAGCAGGCGACGAAGAAGAATGTGTGCGTGGCGAGCCGGTAATCGAGCAACGGGGAGAGACGACAAAGATGGACACCCGCAATCAGAAATGGATCTGCTAAAGAGGGAAAAAGAGTTGCTAATGAGGGAAAATGAAGTGCTTCGTAGAATGGCCGAGCTGCAAACGAGTGAACAGGCAACTGAGAGGGTGGGAGACAAGGAGAGAACAAACGATAGCGGACAAATGATCGACAACGTACGAGAAAATAATGGCATACGAATGATTGACGAAGAAGTTGAAGACCATGGCAGACAAATGATCGGCAAGAGAGTGTGTACGAATGATAGTGTGAGTGCGCAAGAAAGTGTCGTGGTAGAAATTGCTTCTTGCTCGTTCAACCCTCAGCAATGCGGTATGTTGAAGGAGACGCTGCCCGAATACGATGGTGGTCCAGGGTTGGACGTAAGGTTGGCTCAGGCAAAGAGTATCAAAGATGTGTATAAAGTGGACGACCACACGCTCCGCACTCTTATGATATGCAAGATGAAAGGCAAGGTGCTGCTTTGGTTGCACTCCAAACCGAATTTCTTATCACAGAGTGTATCTCAAAGGATCGACGAAATGCAGCACTGGTTCGGAACAAAAGAAAGTAAGATGGAGATGTAAAGAAAATTCCAAAGTAGGAAGTGGAAAATGAATGAGAGTTTTGCGGATTACTTTAAAGAGAAGCTGATATTGTCGACGGGGTTTGGCCTGGAAGAGGACGAGTTCGTGAAATACGCAGTGGAGGGGATAACTGACGACATTTTGAGGTTACAGGCACATACATATCCAATGCTTCACCACCAAGAGTTAGTTGTTGCAAGCCTTCTCAAAAGTCCAACAAAAGGAACAGCGAGCTAAAGCGACGTGGCTCGTCGCAGCAGAGGTCAGCAGTGCAAGAGCCAGCAAGAAGTTCAGGAGTCCGCGATAGGGAGTTCAGATGCTTCAATTGTAATTCGTTTGGACACTACGCCGCGCCGCAGAATGCAGGAAACCAAGGCGGGAATACGGAGCTTGCTACGCATGCGGTTCGATGGTTCACAGAGCTGCTGCCTCCCCAGACAGGAAGAAGGCGGTCCAGCTGGTGGAAGGAGATGACGAATATGTAAGGTATTTTTAATTTTATGTAATGTTAGTAAATGGGCTCGGACATACAGGGTAAAGTTGTTGATTGCTCTCAACCTGGCGAGATGCCAGCAACGATCCCTGTTTAAATGCCCGGGTCAAGTTGACATACGGCCTCCTCGCGGCGCCCTCTGGATAGCCTCTTCAACAACCGTTGGGAGGTGAACAAACGTATGCAGCGAAGAAAACCCCGACCAGAATGGCGGTTGTGCGGCGGGCTAACAATCCGCCCACGTAAAAAAATCCAAGTTATGAATGAGCAAGATGCCTCGGATATACGGACGGATACTCGACGACGACAACGCACGAAAAAGGAACACGATTTGCGAGTATGCTCCTGGAATGTCAGAACCCTGTACACTCCCGGAGCTGCTCATAAACTAGAAGGAATCCTCACGCAGTACAAGGCGGATATTACTGCGGTCCAGGAAATACGCTGGATAGGAAACGGTATGATAAGGAAGAAAAATTGCGACATTTATTACAGCTGTCACAAAAGGTTGCACTTACTGGGATGCGGATTTGTCGTGGGAAAGCGGTTAAGGTCGAAGGTCATCGACTTTAAACCTATAAGTGATCGCCTGGCTGTGATCCGCATCAGAGGCAGATTTTATAACATTAGCCTTATAAGTGCACACGCCCCTACCGACGAGGCTGAAGACCCTATCAAGGAGGACTTCTATGACCTCCTGGACAACGCCTACGGAGCTTGTCCGGAGTACGATGTAAAAATCGTGCTCGGGGACTTCAACGCCAAAATCGGAAAGGAAAACACCCTTGGCGGAGTGATCGGAAAGCACAGCCTCCACGATACAACAACAGATAACGGCTTCCGACTCGCTGACTTTGCGACAGCTCGTAATGCGGTGATAAGTAGCACAAGATTCCCTCGCAAGCGAATCCACACAGCAACCTGGCGATCTCCGGACGGTCGAACCGCCAACCAAATCGACCATGTGCTCATTGACGCAAGGCACGCGTCAAACATCCTGGATGTGCGAACATTCAGAGGGGCAAATGTCGACTCTGACCACTTCCTCGTAGCAGCAAGATTCAGAGCTCGACTGTCCAATGTCAGAAAGCTGCACCAGCCCATCAGGAGGAGGTTCGACATTGGGCGCCTGAGCACACCGGAGGTTGCCAGAGTCTACAGGGAGCAGCTGAGCGAAAGACTCTACGGTATGCCTACGTCGAACACAAATGCCAATAATATGTGGCTGCATTGCCGCTCAGCCATTCAGGAAGTAGCCGAAACCACCTTAGGATACCTACCACCCCCGACAAGAAACCCGTGGTATGATGGCGAGTGTGAGCAGAAAAAGGCAGCAACCGACGAGGCGTACCAAAAGGCGCTGCAGAGGAAAACCAGGGCAGCGCGAGAAGAGTACCGAGCCAGAAGAAGGGAGGAGAAGAAACTACTGCGACAAAAGAAAAGAATCTTCGCAGCCTCCCAGCTCAAGGATATCGAGGAGTCTAGGGATAGACATAAAATACGAGCCTTTTACAAGAAAGCCAAAGGCCTTGCAGGAGGCTTCAAAAAGGGCACCCTGGCTCTTCGAAACTGCGAGGGTAATCTTGTCACCGACCCGCAGGGAATAGTGGATGTATTTAAGCAGCACTTCCAGCAGCTGCTTAACGAGCATGACCAAGAGAGAGTGGTAGGGACTGAGGAAATCCCAACTCCAGCCGCTGAAGTAGTCCTCCCACCCAGCATAGAAGAAGTCGGCACAGCTATTCAGAAGCTGAAGAACAACAAGGCCGCAGGCTCAGATGGCTTGCCATCAGAGCTCTTCAAGGCTGGCGGCGATGTTCTGGTAGGGAGCATGCACCAGATCATCTGCAGAATTTGGGAAGATGAGAGCATGCCCGACGACTGGAATACCAGCTCTATATGCCCCATCCACAAAAAAGGCGATCCTACCTCTTGTAAGAACTATAGAGGTATATCCCTGCTCAATGTCGCATACAAGATCCTGTCCAGCGTATTGTGTGAACGTCTAAAACCATTTTGCACCGCACTAATCGGCAGCTACCAGTGCGGCTTCCGGCCCGGCAAATCAACTATAGACCAAATTTTCACACTTCGACAAATCCTGGAAAAGACCAACGAGTTTCAAATCGATACACACCATCTTTTCATCGATTTCAAAGCCGCATACGACAGCATTCATCGTGAAGCACTGTTTGGGGCGATGGCCGAATTCGGGATCCCGGTAAAACTGATCCAGTTGTGTCGCGCCACGCTAAAAAACACGCGATGCACCGTGCAACTCGGTTCTAGGACCTCGGAACCATTCGAAACATGCACCGGATTTCGGCAAGGAGATGCGCTGTCATGTGACTTCTTCAACCTGGTGCTGGAGCAGATAGTGCGACGGGCAGGCGTCAACAGGGAAGGCACTATCTTTTACAAGTCCATCCAGCTGCTAGGATACGCGGATGATATCGACATCATCGCGTGTTCTCGCCGTGGCATTGTGGAAGCATTCACGGCGATTGAAGAACAGGCGAAACGAATTGGCCTTAAGATCAATGAGGACAAAACGAAATACATGCTGTCAAGCAAAAACCAATCCGTCGCTCACCACCTGGGACAAAACATAACAATTGACAGCTACAATTTCGAGGTAGTTAAGGAGTTTGTCTACCTCGGGGCAAACGTAAATTCCACAAATGACACCACAGTGGAGATCCGGCGTAGAATCGCCCTTGGCAACCGCTGCTACTTCGGCTTGTCCAAACAACTGGGGTCAAAACTCCTCACTCGAAAGACCAAAGTCATGCTTTACAAAACGCTCATTCTGCCAGTCTTGCTGTACGGAGCCGAAAGCTGGACGATAAGCAGGACAGCGGAGCTGATTTTGGGTTCTTTCGAAAGAAAAATTCTGCGCCGGATATTTGGTCCTGTCTGCGAGGAAGGTGAATGGAGAAGAAGACACAACCGCGAACTCTACGAGCTGTACCAAGATGTGGATGTAGTCCGGAAAGCAAGGACCCGTCGACTACACTGGCTCGGCCACATCGAGCGCATGGACATCAACGCTCCAGCTAAGAGGGTCTTCGACTCCGAGCCTCCTGGTTCGAGAAGAAGAGGAAGACCGAACCTCCGGTATAAAGACCAAGTAATCGCGGATGTAAGACATCTTGGTCTTGACAACTGGAAGCAGCGTGCCCGGGACCGTCAAGGATGGAAGGCAGCTATAGCTCAGGCTCAGATCCTCCATGGATCGCAGGCCTGATAAGTAAGTAAGTAAGTAATGTTAGTAAAGTCTTGTCCCTAGTTTGCCTCATAGACTCTGGAAGTCTGATAAGCCTCGTTTTGAATTCGGAAGTTGAATTGTATGGGTTAAATAAGAGTCGTCCTAAGATTTTTGGAGAGACTTTGTGTTTTTTAAATGTGGAATGTCGAATGGTTAATTTAGAATTAAATGTCGTGGATGATGCTTCTTGAGCTACGAGGTAATCTTGGTAAGGGATTTTCTAAGAGCCGGTAAATTTAAGCTAGTTTCGGCAAGCAAAGAAAGTGAGAACAAATATATAGTAGGTAAAAGGAATGATAGCACTGAATGTATTTACGGTAATTTCGATAAATCTTTGTTGCTAATCGATTGTGAAAATGGGGGTAGTAGCAAAATTACTTTAAAAATTGATAAGAATGTAGACTTCATAAGTGAAAAAAGATTGTACGATATTTTTGACGAAGTCTATTTGACATACCGAACAGTATGAGTTTCTGAGAATGCCGTTCGGGCTAAAGAATGCTCCCTCTTCATTTCAGAGGCATGTGAATAAGGTATTTGCCGATATGGTCAAGAAGGATGAGCTAATAATACATTTGGATGATAGCCACTGAAAGTTACGATGAACATTTTCGAATTTTGACTGAGGTATTCCGTAGGCTAATGCAGAATAGACTGGAGCTAGGGATAGATAAGTACGAATTCTTTCTGACAAGCGTTAAGTATTTGGGCTATACTGTTACAGGCGAGGGAATACAGGCTGATGAGAAAAGCTTAGTAGAAGCAATTAAGAATTTTCCAGTTCCAAGGAATGTGCATTCCGTCCAAAGCTTTTTGGGGTTGTGCTCGTACTTCCGGAGGTTTGTCAAGTATTTTTCAATGACAGCTAAACCGTTATATGATCTCACATGTCAGGGAGGGTTGTTTTAATTTGGGGCGGTGGAATTGGAGTCATTTGAGTTTCTCAGAGGTTGATAGAATGATCTCACATGTCAGGGAGGGTTGTTTTAATTTGGGGCGGTGGAATTGGAGTCATTCGAGTTTCTCAGAGGTTGATAGAATTAGCGTTGTATGACCCGAGGGACGAGACTGAGCTGCACTGTGACGCTAGCGCTTAAGGGCTGGGAGCATAATGTAACGAAGGAAAAGCGATGGGAAAATGCACCCAGTAATTTACTTCTTGAAGAGACGACCGATGCAGAGGCAAAATATCACAGTTTTGAGCTAGGAACGTTAGCTAGCCAGTGCTTTGATTTCGAATTTACTTACAAACGAGGCACTTTAAAATAGTGACAATATTGTAATTCCTTGACGCTGACCCTCAATAAGAAAGAAGTGGGCTTTGGACTTACGGAACTATGACTACACCCTAGATCATTGCGCAGGTACACGAATGTAGCATGTGGACGCCATGAGCCGGTCAACAAATATTCTAGTATTAGAATCAAATACGTTCGAGGAAAACCTAATCATATGTCAGGGGAGGGATGCGGAAATAAATAGACTTCGAGCGGATCTCGAAAAATCAGAGCACTCGTTCTATGAAATGTTGTTTAAAGTCATGTTGTTTACAGAAAGAAAGTCATGGAAGGTCATCTGTTATATAAATACCATGATGAAATGGGATATGTGGGTATAGATAAAATTATCGAAATAATTTCTAGCAGTTATTGGTTTCCAAAGATGCGAGCGAAGATAAAAAGTCATGTTGAAAATTGTTTGAAGTGTATTGTTTATTCGTCAAAACGAGATAAGACGGAAGGGTTTTTGCATAATATACCCAAGTCGAATACTCCGTTCGATGTCATCCATATTGACCACCATGGACCTGGAGACCATGCCAGGCCGACTAAAAAGATCATGTTGGTAGTGATAGATGCCTCCACAAAGTTTGTTAGATTGTACGCTACCAAGGCCACCAATACACAAGAAGTAGTGCGAGCATTGTCTGACTATTTTAGATCATACAGTCGCCCAAAATGGTTGTTGTCAGATTGGGGAAGTTCCTTCACGTCTACTGACTTCGAAAATTTCTTGGTCGACAACAACATACATACATACAACACGTGAATGTGGCGACTGGGTCTCCGCAAGCTAATGGATAAGTGGAGAGGGTCAACAGGAGCCTAGGGCCTATGCTGGCAAAGTTGTGTAATCATGAGGAAGGGTTGCAATGGGATAAGGTATTAGAAACGGTGGAGTACACCCTTAAGGGGGATAGCCACTGTGATGGGTCAAAAAATTTTTTTTTTTTTTTTTTGACATTAATCAAAGTTTATACATTCAAAAATATGTGTGCAAAATTGCAGGTCAAAATGTCAAAAATTGACTAAGTTACAGCGATTTTAATGAGAGCAGATAGACCGATTTATCGATTCCCGTGCTTAGAAGTTCGGCAGATATTCAGTTACTCTCGAAGTTTCGTAGTGAACACACGTCGTTTCTCTGGTTTCTGTTTTTATCAATTTTCAAAAATATCTTCTGTTTTATTACAAAATGGATCGTAAAGGTAGTAAAATTAATAGGAACGATAAAATTAGACCTTCAAGAAATGGAAGAAAATATAATCGGCCGCGTAACAGATATGAAATAGAAAAAGGTGAAAACATAAGTCCCAAACGGCGTACGAGTGCTTCTAAACGAAAAATTTCGCAAAACTCTGAATATGATGTCCATCCTACTATAACTTATCGAATTTTAAACTTTTTTAGTGTTTTTACAGTGCTGAGTGATCATATATCATGTAAAAAATGTGGTGGTGATATTAACTTTACTGAACGAAGTGTGAGGGGATTAGGCTTCACGCTTGTTGTGAACTGTGGAAAGTGCGATCCAGTTGTAATTGACTCATGCCCTCTTATTGACAATGCGTACGAAATAAATCGGCGTTTTATCTTTGCAATGAGGCTTATTGGTGTTGGGTTAGCGGGTGCGGAAAGATTTTGTGCCTTCATGGATTTACCAAGGCCTATGTTTCATAGTTTTTACGATAGAGTAGTGAAACAGATCAGAGATGCAGCAAAAATTGTTGAGACATGGTTCTAACGAAAGCAGTAAAAGAAGAAGTGGAACAAACTTCAAAACAATTGGAGTCCGAAATTATTCCTGGGATTTCGGTATCTGGAGATGGAAGTTGGAAGAAGCGAGGATTTAAATCATCCTTTGGCATTTCTTCTCTTATTGGCTACTACTCTGGCAAAATTGTGGATGTTGTCATGAAATCGAGCTTCTGTAATTCTTCGCGTCAAATGGAGGTGGAAGGAGTAAAAGAAATGTTTCTAAGATGTGAATCTTTACATAACGTCAGATATATTAATTATATTGGGGATGGTGACACAAAGACCTATAAAAACGTTTGTGATAATTAAAAAGGAATGTATCAACCATGTACAGAAAAGAATGGGCAGTCGACTTAGAGCAATAAAAAAACAGCGGACAAAAGAAGGAAAAACTTTGGGGGGGAAAGGTAGATTAACCGATAAGTTGATTAATGAATTGACAAAATACCATTGATTAGCAATACGTCGTAATGTAACGAATATTGAAGACATGTATAACGGTATTTGGCAAACGTTATACCATAAATCCTCGTCACCCGGAGACCCCCAACATTTTCTATGCCCTGAAGGACCTGATTCTTGGTGTAACTTCCAGAAAGCTGTATCGACAAATTCCTTGGACTCATTAATTGAAAAACCGCCAATTCCAGAAGATATTGCCGAGGTATTATTGCCGATTTATGAGGACCTCTCAGACTTTGAGCTATTAGAAAGATGCGTAGGTGGATTTACGCAGAATAACAACGAAAGTTTTAATGCTCTAGTATGGCAGATCGCACCAAAATCAAATTCAAGTTGTGCGGTTATTGTTGAAATATGTAGCTCTGTATATCTCAACCGTATTATTTAATGAAGGAACATTGGCAACTTTAAAATTGATGGACTTGCTCGGTATCAAAGTTGGCCCAACACTTTTTAAATACTGCACTAACCGTGACTCTACTCGGATTAAAGCTGCTGAGGATCGCATTGAAGCAGTTCACCACAAAATTAAAAAAGTCACCAAGACCCCTGGAGATGAAGAGGAAGAACCGTCATATGGTCCAGGACTTGATAGTTTAATATAGGTATGAAAATTTTACAAGATATATGATTTCATTGCGAGAGAAATGGACTAAAAACTTTAAACGCGTTTTTCTCGAAACGACTTTATTCGAATTGGTCGCATTGATAGCTCGGACAATTCTTAATCGATTATTAATTTTTTTTTTCGTTTTGTTCGTCTTAGTAGTGGCTAAGGTTGTGCGTAGCCGATTCATGAAATTTTGTCTTTTACTATTTTTTAAACTGTTTGAAAAAAAAAAAAAAAAAAAAAAAAACGGTCGAAAAAGTAAAAATATTTTCAATCGGTCGCCATTTTGTGAAAAATCAAAAACAAAAAAACGGCTAAGTACAACGATAACGACATCCATACAGATTATAAGGAAATTTTTTTTTTTTTTTTTTGTTCACATCACCAGTTTTTGGAAAATCGATGCGTCCATGGAGGGGGAATTTTTTTTCAAGCTCTACGGAATCATTTATATTGTTAAAAATACGTAGGATTTTTTAATAAAAATTTGTGGAAACATTATTCGATGTGTACTTAATAAATTAAAAAAACCGATCCAAAAATTCCTTTATTTACCCGGCCAAAAAAATTCTCAAAAATCACTAATTTTTTCGGTCGTCACAGTGGCTATCCCCCTTAACAATACGGTTCATCAAACAATAAGCGAGCAACCCACTGTAATGCTTTTTTGAGTACGTCAGAAAGGGAAGGTAGTAGATGCACTCAGAAAAAAAGTTATAGACCAAGAAGAGGCTGTTGGGCGAAGAGAATTTCAACAGGTTAGAAAAGACGCTGCGGCGAGGCAGAAACGGGTACAAAACTACAACAAGCGCTATGTAGACAAAAGCTGGCAGGCACCGACTAAGTAAGAAGAGGGGGACTATGTTGTCGTGAAAAACTTTGACTCTCACCCTGGTGTATCCCAAAAAGTACCGACGGTTTTACGAAACGACCGACATATATTGAAAGACGTATACGGTTTTCAACTGACTCGCGTACCATAGCAGGTTGTTTGGGCCGTACGACATATGTGCAACTGGAGACAATACTAAATGGGGATTAATGAAAAAAGTTTTTTTTTTTTTTTTAACAGCAAGGAAAAAGTGCGTGTGCATAAATCGAAGGCGACGTGCAGTGTAGGTGTGTGTGAATAAGGCAATAGGCATGCGAGAAAAAAAAATATTACAAATTATATAGCGCTTATCTCATGCGAGTAGCGGCGTTGAGATGATCGATAATTTGATTTGTTTACTTGTGATTTTTTATTAATATGATATTAATGCATGTCTTGTTGTTTCATTCATATCCTTTTGTGGCTTTAAGCTTAAAGTGTTTATACACTTGATCGGGCATTTGATTTCTCCCGTCGGGGTTTTTAGGGTAACTACTCGGGTTAAATTATCTTTACCTGGATGGGTCATGATGACACGAGCTAGGCTCCATTTCCCTGGGGGCATTTTATCTTCTTTGATGAGCACTAAGTCATCGATCCCAGGTTGTGTTTCGTGTGTTAACCATTGGGGTCGCTGCTGAAGTCTTAATAGATATTCTCCTTGCCATTTCCTCCAGAAGAGTTGCTGCAGCCGTTGCCACCGCTGTGAGTGGATAAGGTGGATCAGATCCGCTTCCGGAGTGCTATTACGAGCTCGTCCGATCAGAAAATGTCCTGGAGTTAGCGCCGTGAAATCTTGAGGGTTGTCTGTCAGCGGACACAATGGTCGGGAATTTAAACATGCTTCTATCTGATGTAGCAAAGTTAGCAGCTCCTCGTACATGTAAATCTCTGACTCGTTTTAAGTGGTATTTTATAGACGTTACTCCTGCTTCCCAAAGTCCGCCAAAGTATGGTGAAGCGGGGGGATTGAAATGTCATTGAATCCCCTCCGTAGCCAGTGTTCCAGCAACAATTTTCCAGTCGAACTTACTGGCCGTGAACAATTTCTTAAGTTCGCGATTAGCCCCCACAAAATTCGTCCCATTATCGCTGTAGATGTGTGTGCAAAGCCCTCTTCTCGCCGTGAATCTACGCAGTGCCGCCAGGAATGCCTGTGTTGTGAGGTCGGTCACCACTTCTATGTGTATGGCCTTTGCGGTCAGACCCACAAACACAGCGAAATACCCTTTGCACGTTTTGCGTTCCGACCTCACCACGTCCTGATATCTATTGGTCCGGCGTAATCTATCCCGACATGAGTGAATGGAAGTGTCGCACACAGTCTTGGTGATAGGTTTTAAACTTAATCAGCCAATATCTTCTTCTCAGAAACATCATAGTTTGCTGTAGTCAAAGTGCAAAGTTTTCTGATGAGCTTCAGCTATCATAAGTTTCGCAAACTGATGTATACCTTGCAGAATTATCGGATGTTGTTGATCATATGAGAGGTCTGCATTTTTTAGCCTTCCCCCTACTCTTAAGATCCCGTCGGAGTCAGTAAAGGGGCAGAGAGAATTGGGGATCTTAGCTCTGCTCTCCAACGCGAACATATCAGTTTGGGCGATCTTGATCAGCAACAAAGTAGAGGCCTGTATTTCCATTGGAGAAAGGACGTAGCTTGGTAGGTAATTTTTGTGTGTTTTTTAAGAATCTTTAACAGTAAGCTAACATTTTAATTAGTGTAATTAGGTTCGAATGTTGGTGCATTAACGTGACGATGGCATTCGTTACCTGGATGGCCATGTGTGATTTTACAGTTCGCCTCTCTTCCCCTTTTCCTGGACTCGACGGCTGCCGAGGATATTGAAAAATCCAGGCTTCATGAAGGAATCTCGGTCCACAAAAGCAAGCTCACCTTTAATGTTGACGGCATCACTCCTCTAGACGCTAAGTCCGCGGGGTTCCACTCACTTGGAATGTGTTGCCAGATCTTCCATGTTCTGAAAAGAAAGAGTATCGGCTACTGGACATAATCTGATACCTAGGGCCCTTATGCACTCCGGAGAGGTTCCCGGTAAGGAAGAGTTTACTTCCCGTAGATCCTCAGGTACATCTTCCAAGAGTGAACTTGATTTGCTTGCCCACTTTCTTAAATTGAAGCCTCCAACTAGAACAAGTCCATTTACCTCTTTTCCTTTAAGTATTGCATCTTTCACAGTGCCGGCTCCAGCGAGTATGTCATCCACATAAATATCCTCCTTGACCGTGCGTGCGCCTAATGGATACTTGTGCAACTCATCGTCCGCCAACTGATTGAGTGTTCGTATGGCGAGATATGGCGCACAAGTCGTGTCTTCCTCCCCTTCGCGTCAAAATATCAGCTGATAAAACGAGTCCTCAGGATCAGTATTCTTACATATATGGAATAATAAAAATGGAAACGTATTTTTTGACGGCTAAACGCTATGGCGCATTATCGACCGGCGCTTCTTCCTGGATGACGTTTTTAAAAGATCTAAGGCGGCAACACCCTCTCTTAGCTATGAGTCCATCAATGTAAAAGAGAACGACAACCAACCAACACTCTCGGTTGACGTCGGTCTCTATAACTTTAACAGAAACTATGTAAACTACGACTAAAGATCCATTCTGTGTATGTGTATTACTACAGACGTTAATTCGTCAATTTTTTTATCCCACATAACACCACAGAAACATTAGCAGGACAAAACATTTGGTACTTCGAGCCGGATTAATTTATTTTAATTTTATTTATTTCAAAAATAATAAAGAATTTAACGAGCCGTTACAGACATATCAAACCGCATATATCATAACGTTGTCAACCATCAGACGAGGACAAAACATTTTGTCCTTCGAGCCGGATGGATTTATTTTAATTTTATTTATTTCAAAAATAATAAAGAATATATCATAACATATCACACCGAATATATCATAACGTTGTCAACCATCAGACGAGTCAGACGAGTGAACTAAAGTTTTAGAATATGACGTAAACTCGTCTATTTTTTTAACCCACATAACACCACACAAACATAAGCAGGACAAAACATTTGGTCCTTCGAGCCGGATCGATTTATTTTAATTTTATTTATTTCAGAAATAATAAAGAATTTAACGAACCGTTACAGACATATCACACCGAATATATCACAACGTTGTCAACCATCAGACGAGTGAAATAAAGCTTTAGGACATGACGTAAGCTCGTCTATTTTTTTATCCCACATGACACTATACAAACATTAGCAGGACGAAACATTTGGTACTTCGAGCCGGATAGATTAATTTTAATTTTATTTATTTCAAAAATAATAAAGAATTTAAAGAGCCGTTACAGACATATCACACCGAATATATCATAACGTCGTCAACCATCAGACGAGGACAAAACATTTGGTACTTCGAGCTGGATTCATTTATTTTAATTTTATTTATTTCAAAAATAATAAAGAATTTAACGAGCCGTTACAGACATATCAAACCGCATATATCATAACGTTGTCAACCATCAGACGAGGACAAAACATTTGGTCCTTCGAGCCGGATGGATTTATTTTAATTTTGTTTATTTAAAAAATAACAAAGAATATATCATAATATATCAAACCGAATATATCATAACGTTGTCAACCATCAGACGAGGACAAAACAATTGGTACTTCGAGCCGGAATCATTTATTTTAATTTTATTTATTTCAAAAATAATAAAGAATTTAAAGAGCCGTTACAGACATATCACACCGAATATATCACAACGTTGTCAACCATCAGACGAGTGAAATAAAGCTTTAGGATATGACGTAAGCTCGTCTATTTTTTTATCCCACATGACACCATACAAACATTAGCAGGACGATACATTTGGTACTTCGAGCCGGATAGATTTATTTTAATTTTATTTATTTCAAAAATAATAAAGAATTTAACGAGCCGTTACAGACATATCAAACCGAATATATCATGACGTTGTCAACCATCAGACGAGGACAAAACATTTGGTCCTTCGAGCCGGATGGATTTATTTTAATTTTATTTATTTAAAAAATAACAAAGAATATATCATAACATATCAAACCGAATATATCATAACGTAGTCAACCATCAGACGAGGACAAAACAATTGGTACTTCGAGCCGGATTAATTTATTTTAATTTTATTTATTTCAAAAATAATAAAGAATTTAATGAGCCGTTACAGACATATCAAACCGAATATATCATAACGTTGTCAACCATCAGACGAGTCAGACGAGTGAACTAAAGTTTTAGAATATGACGTAAACTCGTCTATTTTTTTAACCCACATAACACCACACAAACATTAGCAGGACGAAACATTTGGTACTTCGAGCCGGATAAATTTATTTGTAACACCAAGCAAATATGCCACTTTACATTTTTTTTTATTAATTCGTTATGTCTAAAACAAATAAAATAAATAAAATAAATGTTACTTGTAAACAACACTGTTGCCATCCCCAAAAATGTATGTATATGTAAAGTATAGCGATATGTATAAAAATATACTAATGAACACGAAAGCTATAGTAATACTAAATGTACACAGAAGGTACAGTGTAGTGATACCAGGTGTTCAACAATGTAAAGTATAGCGATATGTATAAAATATACTAATGAACACGAAAACTATAGTAATGTACATGGAAGGTGTTGTGACACCAGGTGTTCAATAATGAAAAGTATATGTATGAAATTATATAGTAATAGTAACGATGTAAGCCGGGGGAAAAAACTCTGGAATAATGAGTATAAAAGGCCGCGCAAATTTGGAATAATTCTCACTTCTTTTGAGATCGCTTCGCAACCATTTCGCTGGTATACATTTGGTATTGAAGCCTTTTCAACTAGAAGCCCGAGTTTTGTTTGAGTTCCCATTGACGGAGGTACACTACCGCCTCTTTGGTTTGAGCCTAGTAGCATCCTTAATTGAGTTCCCATTGACGGAGGTACACTACCGCCTCTTTGGTTTGAACCTAGTAACTTACTTAATCCTTGGTTGAGTTGCCGCCTATTCAGCGGGGTACTGCGTTTTTCGCATATCCTGTGGTAGAGGGTAAACCAACCTATTGCGATAACCCTTGCCATAGCTGTAAGCAGCTAATAAATAAACAAACGATTAAACACAATTCCTCTGTGTTTTACTGTCCCTGCGAAGGGATCAATTAAAGAGATTGGTGAGCCCTACCCCCTATCCGAGCACCCTTAATCCAAAGATCGGAAAAACGGGAAAAGATCTCGTTACATTGGCGTCCCAACTAGAGGCCCAACTCTTTAAAATCTCAAACACGGACAAAGAAACCAAACAGAGAAGTAGCAAGCGCATTGCCGCAGCTAAAAGCAACAACATGGCAGTCTTTTCAGACGCTCAACTAAAGGAGTTCATTGCTGCGATTCAAACACAAAATGTACGAATCGGCAGTTTTAGCAACTGCACGGCACGTTTTAGGGGAGAAAGAGACCCTGTTGTCGTAGAAGCATTTATAGCCACTATGAACGTCTACAAAGACATAGAGCGTATAGATGACTCTGACGCTATTAAAGGCTTTCCACTTCTGTTGACGGACAATGCTATAACTTGGTGGCAAGGCGTGAAATTGGAAGCAAAAACTTGGCATGATGTACAAACACTCTTACGTAATGCATTTGCGCCCGCCAAACCTGCTTACCGCATTTATATAGAGGTGTTCGATCAAAAGCAAAAGCCGAAAGAGCCAACCGACGATTTTATTTGTGCTAAGAGAGCGTTACTGTCAAAGCTGCCTGAAGTCCTAAAAGAATCAATGATGCTAGACCTCGTATACGGATTACTCAATATCCATATCAGAGACGGTGTACCGCGGGAAAGTGTTACCACTTTTCACGATCTTCTGGAAAGAGCCAGAGCCATTGAAATTTCTCGAGCAGAAAAGAGCACTGGCCAAGAAGAAAAAGGAAGAAACAACTTCGAAAAGAAACGTTGCTCCTTTTGTAAGAACGTAGGCCATACAATCGCTGAATGCCGAAAGAGAGAAAAACAAAATGCTCCCAGTGCATCGGTAGAAGCAAAGATCCATTGCTATAAATGTAAAGCACCAGGATTTATCCGCTCGAACTGTCCAAGTTGCAAAGACTTGCCAAAAGGACCAGATACGGTCTCATTCAACTGCATCAAAACGACCTTGTGTACAGATCTACCCACAGTTTCAATTGCCCCACATGGTGAAAAGGGTATTGCGTATTTGGATACTGCAGCTCGTACAAGCGTCGCCGGTAGAGAACTATTCTTGCATCTTCTACGAAATCGTACACAATTTAGAAAGATGCAAACATCAGTAACACTAGCCGATGGGAACGCACTAAAGCAAGATGTTCTGATTGCAGACACTTCCATTATATTTGGAAATCGGTTAAGGCCCATCCAATTTATTGCATTACCAAATGCCACAGATAACCGAACACTAATCGGAATCGACTTTTTGGAACAAAATGGAGTTATCATGGATCTCGGACAAAGAATGTGGTATTTTGCTGACCAGAAGGATAAAACATTTGAGTTTTATGACACATCTCATACAAGGTTGTCAAGAAAAAAGCAAAAAACTAATGTTGACAGCACTGCTTCCATCTTTCCGTATGTTCCATTGAAACCGATTTCCCCACTTGCTAAAACACCAACTTTTCAATCATCTCCACAAAATCAAACAAGCTCTTCCGCTTTCTTGTCTTGGTTCGAGCCCAATTCATCTCCAGAACTTACTACCACACCGAAACGGTTGAAGAAAAGTTCTGACAACGACTACTCACCAAATACAATCCAAAACATTTTTGGAGACTCACTTAGAGCAACAGATATCACTCCAGATCGGAAACAGAGGAATAAGGAAAACCTTTTTCCTGACCTCATTCGCACGCCGATGGATTTTGAAATGGATATGGATTTTATTCCCATAAATTGTCTGGACATTGAATTAAGAGACGATGAGGCTATCGATTTAAATATACTAGATAGAGGAAAACTTAATGCACTTTTGAACGAGCACAAAAGTTTATTCGACAATTGTTCAGAACCAACTCCATACGCCACCCATAAAATAAACTCTCGCGATCATAGTCCCATTGCGACTACGCCATATAGATTGTCCCCAAAGCGAAAAGAACAGCTGAGGCAGGAACTTGACAAAATGCTAGAAAATGATATCATCGAAGAATGCGATTCACCCTGGGCTGCACCCGTGGTCCTAGTTCCGAAAAAGGGCGGGAGTATTCGAGTCTGTATCGATTACAGAAAGCTCAACAGCATTACAGTTCCTAGTCGACATCCATTACTACGCATAGATGATCTATTGCACTCAACAAAAAAAAAAAAAGTTGAAGACGACGTTAGATCTACAGGCAGGATATTATCAAGTAAAAATAGCTGAGGAAGACAAGGACAAAACAGCGTTCGTCACACCTTATGGAATGTACCGCTTTAAACGTATGCCCTTCGGGTTGCGGAATGCTCCAGCTACCTTTCAAGAATTGATGGACAGGTTCAAAAAAGGACTTGCACTAATCCTAATCCTGATTTACCTTGACGATATAATCATATGCTCCAGTAGTTTCAACGAGCACTATAAAGATCTTCAACACGTTTTTAAACGATTAACTACATTTAAACTCAAGGTTAATAGGAAAAAATCTAATTTTTGCTGTTTAACTGTCAGATACCTGGGACACCTTATTACTGACCAAGGTATACAAGTAGATCCTGAGAAAGTTAACGCAATTCTGAACCGTCCACAGCCAAAAAACGCAAGACAGGTTCTTTCCTTCCTACAAACCTGCTCCTGGTACAGACGGTTCGTTCAAAATTTTGCAGATATTTCAAAACCTTTGAGTAATTTAACTAAGAAAAATGTTAGATGGAAGTAGAATGAAGAAGAACAGAAGTCGTTCAGCACGTTAAAGAAGCTACTTACAACGGCACCAATCCTACAACAGGCTTGTGATGAGAAACCATTTTTTTTAAAAACTGATGCCAGCAATTACGCCATCGGAGCAGTATTGGTCCAGGGGGAGAAAACGGATGAGCATCCAGTTGAGTATGCCTCAAGACTTCTCACAGCAGCTGAACGTAACTACTCAACCACTGAACGCGAAGCTCTTGCCATTGTATGGGCCGTAAGTAAATTTCGTGGATATATTGAAGGTGGCGAGATAACCCTTCTGACTGACCATCAACCATTAAAATGGCTCCTGACACTAAAGTCACCAACAGGAAGACTTGCCCGTTGGGCACTGCAATTGCAATCGTACAATTTTAAAATTGAATATACACCAGGTAGGACAAATCTTGTAGCTGATACGCTATCAAGACCACCATGTGGATGTAATGACCACTCAGAAATTAAATGCGAGCTCTGCAATTTTCAAATTGATTTACCCTCGAAAGGATCCAAACAAATTCGGGAAGCACAACTTAAAGATACACAACTTAAAGACATCATGGAATCATTTGAGAATAGTAATGAGAATATCTCACGTTGGACTTCTCGTGGATATATCACAAACGATGGAATTTTTTACAGATAATCGCCGGAATCAGAGGCTGAGGACGCTCAACTAGTCGTACCCACACAGGAACGGAAAATGATCCTACAAACGTATCATGATGACGCTACCGCAGGCCATTATGGAGTTGAACGAACCTTCACTAGAATTTCAGCCAGGTATTATTGGCCGGGAATGAGAAGCGATGTGATCAAGCATATAGGGAACTGTCTTATGTGTCTGAGATATAAACCAAGTAACATGAAACCAACAGGATTGCTTCAGACTGTATCAAGTAATCAAAGATTCGAAGTTATGGCCGTTGACTTATTTGGGCCATTGCCAAAAACTAAAGACGGATTTCAATGGATCATAATAGCTGAAGACATCGCCAGCAGATGGGTTGAAGTATTTCCCCTTAAGGAAGCAACAGCGGAAAATTGCGCGCTTACATTACTAAACGATGTATTCCTACGCTATGGTACTCCACGACGTCTCATATCTGACAACGGTGTACAATTCATTTCGTCTATTATGCAGCAACTGACCCATTGCCTCGACATCCAGCAATCACTCACTCCCGTATATCATCCGGAATCAAATCCAGTCGAACGCAAGAATCGAGATATGAAGACACAACTTGCTATTTTGGTAGGTAACAATCATACCACATGGTCAGACAACTTAGCTTCCATTCGATTCGCTATGAATACTGCCAAATGCCAGAGCACCGGTTACTCTGCCGCATATCTTACATTTGGTCGAGAGCTCAGGACTATAGATGATGTAAACCACGATCTGCGACGCATCATAGAATCAGAAAATTTCATTCCGCAAATCACGCCAAAACTCCTCAAGCTAACAGAGACCCTGCACAACGCTAGGGAAAGAGCTGAAAAAACGCAAGACCATAACAAAACATATTATGACCAAAAACACCGACCTACGCCTACTCTTCAGGTAGGAAACAAGGTATTAATAACTTCCCATGTTCTCAGTAACGCAAAGAAGAATATTACCGCCAAGTTCGTTCCAAGGAGGGATGGACCCTATCTTATTATCAAGCAACTTGGAAGTAGCACGTTCCAAGTCGCTTCCGAAGAAGACCCCACTATACCGCTCGGTACATATCATGTTTCATCTCTTATGAAATATGTAAACGAAGCAGACACCAAGGTACAACCAGTTCGCACCCTTCGAAGACGAGGAAGACCAAAGAATCCAACAACTTCTGCCGCATCATCGAGACGATCTCAGCGCCATAGGGGGAGAATGTAACACCAAGCAAATATGCCACTTTACATTTTTTTTTTATTAATTCGTTATGTCTAAAATAAATAAAATAAATAAAATAAATGTTACTTGTAAGCAACACTGTTGCCATCCCCAAAAATGTATGTATATGTAAAGTATAGCGATATGTATAAAAATATACTAATGAACACGAAAGCTATAGTAATACTAAATGTACACAGAAGGTATAGTGTAGTGATACCAGGTGTTCAACAATGTAAAGTATAGCGATATGTATAAAATATACTAATGAACACGAAAGCTATAGTAATACTAAATGTACACAGAAGGTACAGTGTAGTGATACCAGGTGTTCAACAATGTAAAGTATAGCGATATGTATAAAATATACTAATGAACACGAAAACTATAGTAATGTACATGGAAGGTGTTGTGACACCAGGTGTTCAATAATGAAAAGTATATGTATGAAATTATATAGTAATAGTAACGATGTAAGCCGGGGGAAAAAACTCTGGAATAATGAGTATAAAAGGCCGCGCAAATTTGGAATAATTCTCACTTCTTTTGAGATCGCTTCGCAACCATTTCGCTGGTATACTACTGACATTTGGTATTGAAGCCTTTTCAACTAGAAGCCCGAGTTTTGTTTGAGTTCCCATTGACGGAGGTACACTACCGCCTCTTTGGTTTGAGCCTAGTAGCATCCTTAATTGAGTTCCCATTGACGGAGGTACACTACCGCCTCTTTGGTTTGAACCTAGTAACTTACTTAATCCTTGGTTGAGTTGCCGCCTATTCAGCGGGGTACTGCGTTTTTCGCATATCCTGTGGTAGAGGGTAAACCAACCTATTGCGATAACCCTTGCCATAGCTGTAAGCAGCTAATAAATAAACAAACGATTAAACACAATTCCTCTGTGTTTTACTGTCCCTGCGAAGGGATCAATTAAAGAGATTGGTGAGCCCTACCCCCTATCCGAGCACCCTTAATCCAAAGATCGGAAAAACGGGAAAAGATCTCGTTACAATTTTAATTTTATTTATTTCAAAAATAATAAAGAATTTAAAGAGCCGTTACAGACATATCACACCGAATATATCATAACGTTGTCAACCATCAGACGAGTGAACTAAAGTTTTAGAATATGACGTAAACTCGTCTATTTTTTTAACCCACATAACACCACACAAACATTAGCAGGACAAAACATTTGGTCCTTCGAGCCGGATTCATTTATTTTAATTTTATTTATTTCAAAAATAATAAAGATTATATCGTAACATATCACACCGAATATATCACAACGTTGACAACCATCAGACGAGTGAAATAAAGCTTTAGGATATGACGTAAGCTCGTCTATTTTTTTATCCCACATGACACCATACAAACATTAGCAGGACGATACATTTGGTACTTCGAGCCGGATAGATTTATTTTAATTTTATTTATTTCAAAAATAATAAAGAATTTAACGAGCCGTTACAGACATATCAAACCGAATATATCATGACGTTGTCAACCATCAGACGAGGACAAAACATTTGGTCCTTCGAGCCGGATGGATTTATTTTAATTTTATTTATTTAAAAAATAACAAAAAATATATCATAACATATCAAACCGAATATATCATAACGTAGTCAACCATCAGACGAGGACAAAACATTTGGTACTTCGAGCCGGATTAATTTATTTTAATTTTATTCAATTCAAAAATAATAAAGAACTTAAAGAGCCGTTACAGACATATCACACAGAATATATCACAACGTTGTCAACCATCAGACGAGTGAAATAAAGCTTTAGGATATGACGTAAGCTCGTCTATTTTTTATCCCACATGACACCATACAAACATTAGCAGGACGAAACATTTGGTACTTCGAGCCGGATAGATTTATTTTAATTTTATTTATTTCAAAAATAATAAAGAATTTAACGAGCCGTTACAGACATATCCAACCGAATATATCATAACGTTGTCAACCATCAGACGAGGACAAAACATTTGGTCCTTCGAGCCGGATGGATTTATTTTAATTTTATTTATTTAAAAAATAACAAAGAATATATCATAACATATCAAACCGAATATATCATAACGTAGTCAACCATCAGACGAGGACAAAACATTTGGTACTTCGAGCCGGATTAATTTATTTTAATTTTATTTATTTCAAAAATAATAAAGAATTTAAAGAGCCGTTACAGACATATCACACCGAATATATCACAACGTTGTCAACCATCAGACGAGTGAAATAAAGCTTTAGGATATGACGTAAGCTCGTCTATTTTTTATCCCACATGACACCATACAAACATTAGCAGGACGAAACATTTGGTACTTCGAGCCGGATAGATTTATCTTAATTTTATTTATTTCAAAAATAATAAAGAATTTAACGAGCCGTTACAGACATACCAAACCGAATATATCATAACGTTGTCAACCATCAGACGAGGACAAAACATTTGGTCCTTCGAGCCGGATGGATTTATTTTAATTTTATTTATTTAAAAAATAACAAAGAATATATCATAACATATCAAACCGAATATATCATAACGTAGTCGACCATCAGACGAGGACAAAACAATTGGTACTTCGAGCCGGATTAATTTATTTTAATTTTATTTATTTCAAAAATAATAAAGAATTTAACGAGCCGTTACAGACATATCAAACCGAATATATCATAACGTTGTCAACCATCAGACGAGGACAAAACATTTGGTACTTCGAGCCGGATTCATTTATTTTAATTTTATTTATTTCAAAAATAATAAAGAATTTAACGAGCCGTTACAGACATATCAAACCGCATATATCATAACGTTGTCAACCATCAGACGAGGACAAAACATTTGGTACTTCGAGCCGGATTCATTTATTTTAATTTTATTTATTTCAAAAATAATAAAGAATATATCAAATTATATATAACCGAATATATCATAACATTGTCAACCATCAGACGAGGACAAAACAATTGGTACTTCGAGCCGGAACCATTTATTTTAATTTTATTTATTTCAAAAATAATAAAGAATTTAAAGAGCCGTTACAGACATATCACACCGAATAATATCATAACGTTGTCAACCATCAGACGAGTCAGACGAGTGAACTAAAGTTTTAGAATATGACGTAAACTCGTCTATTTTTTTAACCCACATAACACCACACAAACATTAGCAGGACAAAACATTTGGTCCTTCGAGCCGGATCGATTTATTTTAATTTTATTTATTTCAGAAATAATAAAGAATTTAACGAACCGTTACAGACATATCACACCGAATATATCACAACGTGGTCAACCATCAGACGAGTGAAATAAAGCTTTAGGATATGACGTAAACTCGTCTATTTTTTTATCCCACATAACACCACTGGTTGAAGCAGCAATAATCACCACATGAAATTGTCACCACATGAACGTTACCACATTCACACCACACAAAAGCATGAACTTGTCAAATTGTTACTCACTTCCACCGAAACCACGGACGAATAAACATTGTTTTCTTATCGATTGTTTAATTTCTTTTTACTTTTTCTTTTCGCTTCGAACAATAGGTACCAGTACCTCCTCGTAACAACCATACAAACATTAGCAGGACAAAACATTTGGTCCTTCGAGCCGGATCGATTTATTTTAATTTTATTTATTTTTAAAATAATAAAGAATTTAACGAGCCGTTACAGGCGATGAAGACGCGGCAAGGGGAGTTGAATTATCTGAACTGCATTCAACACCCAGTAGGGGATTTATCCATCAATATTAATGGATCCCAAGCGATGAGAAATGCGGTGTAGCTCTGTGCTCAGTTCATCTCCAAACCTCAGCCTGTGCAGTCATATTCTTAACTTGCTCCTTTCTTTTCTTCACTTCCCGAATAATTAATGGAAAAAAAAAAAGAAAAATAAAAAACGACCCACCGCTTCCTTTTTTCTCTTCTCTGACATTATCAGAAAAAAAATAAAGCAAAAAAAAACTGTGAACGTGAGTGCTACTTACCTCATCAAAAAAATATATATACATATACTAAAACGCGCGTGGCCCATCTATTTCTCTGACATAAACAGAAAACGCGATTGTTCAACAGTGTTCCCAATTCTCACCTTAACTTATTATCAATAAACTTTCCGCACAGCCCTAGTTTAATTAATATGGATCACTGTGATTCTGCCCATTGTGTCATCGATTCCAAAAATGCTGACCAGGTTGCTTGCAAGGGTATCTGTGGCAAATCTTTTCACCTTTCCTGCATCGGCCTAGGCAAAATGTCGATCACGTATATTAAAGAATATGCCGAGCACTTTTTTTATTGCGAAGAGTGCAAGAAAATATCCCTCGCGGATGTCCTTTATGCGATTAAATGTAGCAGTGAGAATATTAACTCGGTTGCCAACAACAACAACACGCTTTTTAAGAACCTATCGGCTAAGTTTGACTGCCTCACGAGATATGTTGAAGAAATCAATTCTACCACGGAGTCAACGATTACACACAAACTTAACTCCCCAGAAAAGCAATTATCCACCCTTACTAAACTATCCAATAGATACAAACCCGGAATGGAGTTCACCCAACACCCGTAGTGTCGAACTTAAGCGTGACCTAATTTCCACCCTCAACACATACCTTAATCCGTTAAACGTAAAAAAATTAAACGAGAACCTAAATTCCCTTCGGTCGGGCATGGACATTCATTTTAGCCACTCATCAAATAGAAGTGCTCCACCCGACCCTCTGCTAGAAGCTATGGGAGACAAATTAAATAACATTAGCAGTGAACTCATCACTTCAAGGTTTACCCTTAGCGATTTAATAGATGCAATCAGAGTAGCATCAGATAAGACTGGTGACATTCACATCCCCGGCCACACCCATTCCAACCATATGTGATGAATTGCATGAAGCCAATGTGTCTGTCAGTGTTTCTCCACCGCCGCCTAAAACAACGTCCTCAGTGTACACGCAGACTACTGAAGACCCAACAGTTGGAACCAATATTGAGCGCTTTGGCCAAATATGGAGTTTAAGTGAATGGAACCAGCGTCATCAAAAACTTAAAAAAAGGCAAAGAAGAAATTCCTTCCTTTATTATTGATGGTTTGGCCCCGACTCTCAAGAACAATGGGCTCAAAAATTTACAAATGAATTTAAAATCCCATTAGTAAGTTGCCAAACGGTCAAACGCTCCAAATCCTTTAAACTGGAGCTGTCAATTTCATCAAAATACGATTGGTTATAACTGAACCCTGGCGGCCGCCCTTTCACTCTTGGAAAAACAACCTTCACCAGGTGGGATAAAAAGAACGATATTCATCCCAAGCCACTCAATAAATCTACGTATAGAACTAGTCGTAAGAAACCTATTAATAAGCTTAACGAAAAGCACTCTAACTGGAACTTCAAAACTCCATCTCTCATATGCAGACCTCTTCCGCTGCTCCACCCAAACTACCACGTTAACGAGTTTCTTTCAATCTGACTCCAACTACTTGTTCTGCCACCACTAGTCCATCGCCGCCAGTACAAAGACCCCTTCCCAATTCTTTTCCTAATTTCGACCTAAAATCTGGAGCCAAGTATCCCAATTTCCGCAGCTCTCACATCCTTAACCCCTCTGCCACCGCCTTTTCTAACACATCCACAACACACTCCGCCTAGTACACTACAGCCGACTCCATTTCTCTCCCAACTGTCTCAACTCCCTCCTCAACAACACCTCCTCCTAACCCCGCCCAATCATTCGCTGATCCTCTTCTGCCCCCTCTGTCAAAATTACCAAGCAATTAAATAATCTCATCGAATGCCGCTTTGCTCTTTTTGTTTAAGGAATAGAAGGACGTATGAGAACGTCCGCGTTTTTTTGGCTTATCTCTATGACAAGCCAGACTCAGTTTGCTATGAGGGTAATACTAACACTAGCGTACTGGTATCTATTCAACAGGAAGGCCTCCCTTCTGACTATGCCAACCTCTAAAACGTCTTTATCAAGTATCATGAGTTCCTTAATATGTCCCCATAAAAAGCATCAAATGATCTTGATACCTTTCGTCAATGTATCCACTCAAAGCAATATCCCACCTCCAGCGTAGCAGAGCTGACCACGACAGATATTTTCGCCCCTAATTCCCATCCTCTTCCTGCCCACCACGCTAACCTTCCTATTACTTTTATTACCATAACGTCAGAGGTCTCCGCTCAAAAACCCAAGCAGTCTTCCAACAGTTTCACGTTTTACCATTCGAAATCTTCGCTCTGACTGAAACCAACCTAATCCCCGCTATTAATAACGAAAAATTATTCCCATTTAATTTTAACGTCTACCGCGACGACCTTCTCAATCAACCTATCGATAGCCGCCCGTGTGGCGTTTTAATAGCCGCCCTAAACACGCTCGACTCGTCCCTTATCGCCATATCCTCTTCCTCCTATCTCTTTGTTTCAATCAAGATCGTACTGCCCCGTAAATCGCTTTACGTCATCTGTTTTTATATCTTACCATCTCAACCTATTAAATCCTATGAACTCGCTATCAATGTGATTGATCACATACATGACTTACGGGATCCCCGCGTTGAAATCCTTCTCTTCGGCGATTTTAATCTTCTTCTTCTCCAATGGAAACAATCAGAAGATCAATCATTTTACACTGCCACTAATCCATCTTCTGCCAAAGAATGTCTCTTCTTAGATAGCATAGCCGATTCAAAACTTAGCCAAGTGAGTGGCATCTCAAATTACATGGGTAGACAGCTAGATCTGATTTTCACAACCGACCCCATTTCACTTTGTCCCCATACCTTATCAACCATCGACAATTACCATCCACCCCTTCTTCTCTCATTTTTTCTCGACTCTCCACCACAGAACTCTTCCCCTCCAGCGCAAGTATTACGACTTCCACAAAGCAAATTTCAACCTGATCAATGAATCAGGCTTATTATGAATTTCGCCCGAACAAAATTCCACTTCGAATCAGCTGTGACATTTCGAACAACGTTCGATTTTGACAAGTAGTGTGAAATACAAGTTAAAAAAATAACTGCAAACATAAGCAGTTTTTATAAACTTGAATTTAATTTAAAATGCACAGCACAGTCATTAGGATTTTATCTGTCGACCTCCAGAACAGACCTATAAACGCACACTTTCCGGGCAGTAGTGACTCGGCTGTGACACCTCCTCAGGTCATTCAGCCGACGACATCCTCGCTCGAACGTGCTCCCAACCTGGTCATCAACAACAATGTCCTATGGGCCATAAAAAGCTTTGAATCCTACAAGTCCCCAGGACCGGATGGTATCATACCAGCTGAGCTCCAGCAGGTAGCAGATATCATCCTCCCCTGGCTTGTAGTCATATACAAGAGTTGCCTCTCCCTATCATACATCCCTAGCAAGTGGAAGGTAACCAAAGTCATTTTCATACACAAGGCAGGCAAAAGCTCCCACACGTATGCAAATGACTTGAGGCCTATTAGTCTTACTTCTTTTCTATTAAAAACTCTAGAAAAGATTCTAGATGCACACATTCGTTACAGCTGTTTCTCAGGAAGGCTGTCGGATAATCAACATGCCTACAACAAAGGCAAATCGGTGGAAAAAGCGTAAGGAATATACTCTAGTCGCCTTTCTTGACATTGAGGGTGCCTTTAACAATGTTGAACCATGGGCCGTCACCAAAGCGCTGACTTATCTGGGTGTTACGGGATCAGTGATAGAACTGGTACGACAACTGCTAACACAAAGAATGATTAGCAGAGGTACACCACAGGGTGGAGTACTCTCTCCTCTCCTGTGGAACGTGGTGGTCAACGAACTACTACTCTTGCTTGGACAGGAAGGGTACGCTGTGACGGCCTATGCAGATGACTCGATCTCCCTCTATACCGATGGCTCTAAGATGGAGTCGGGTGTAGGCAGTGGAATCTTCTCCATGGAGCTCAACCTCAGCCTATCCTTTAGACTCCCAAATTACTGTTATGTGTATCAGGCAGAAATAACAGCGATAACGGGGGCCCTTGCATGGCTCAGGATCAATGTAATATCCGCCAAGGATATTATCATTTGCACGGACAGCCAATCTGCGATAAAGTCCCTGGCAGCGGTAACCCACAAATCAAAGATATCTCTTAACTGTCGCCTATCTCTAGATGGCTGAGCAGTTCAACATTAAGGTATTGTGGGTTCCCGGGCATAGGGATATTCCAGGAAACTGCGCGGCCGACGAACTCGCAAAGTTAGGGTCTAGCACACTCAGCCTACCTACCCTCGGGTACCTAGAAACACAAATAAATACGGTAAAGCACATTATAAAACTCCAAACCATTGAGGGGACCAACCTCCAATTGAATGAGAGTAATATCAGCTTTATCAGCAAACAACTCTGGCCTAACTTTAATTTTAATACATGTATCCTCATCCTGTTCGCCCCCAAAAAACAAGTGAGCATTCTAGCTGTGTTTGACATTTAAATTCGCCCGGAATTAGTGTTCGAAATAAGGGAATTTTTTTCGAACATGACGTTTTTTTTCACGCGAAATTCATAATAGGCGAAGAAAAAAAGGGAAATATTTCGGGTGAAATGTTGTTCGGGCGAAATTCATAATAAGCCTGAATATCTCAATAGCAGATGTTCACTTTACTTGAATTGTTGTAATAAAGTCTACTTAACTTAAACTTGTGTGGTTTTATTTGAACTCAATAATAAATTACTTCACTATATGTACATATGTTACAGTATACATACGAGTATATGAAGTATTGTTAAATGGATTGTCCATAAGGAAAATAAAGATTGATCCATGGTAGAATATCGTTGCTTTCTGTTTATCATTTGATTATTCACATTTCGTCTCCTTCCTGCTGCTGTGGCCAAGATTAGGTGAACGCTGCTTCTCGCCTAGTGAGGTCGCAGCGTGACTAAGCGAAATAGCGGTACGAAAGATAATTGTCGAAATTCCGTGACAGCATTTTTTAAGTAGCTTTGAATGGAAGATATTGCGCTTGCGAACTCACTCGGTCCGCGTCACCGAAAGGAACGAAGTGATGGACGAAATCCAACAGGAAAGTGAGACGGTTTTTCCGACATATACATATGTATATAAAAAATGATTGATATGATTGTTTTGTTCCCTTTTTCAAAGAGATGACTGACGGAACTTAGCTAAGCATGCTAAGTGGGTAAAACTTAACTTGCAAAATTTTCTTACATAGTTACAAGTGAAGCTAATAAAAGCGTGTTAATAAATAGGACAGTTCCCCGAACTTTTACCTACTGAGATATTGCCGATTGATCAACAATATGCAATTGATATGTACAGTGGCTCCAAAATCTATTCGCTCACCCACTTATCCGACGGAAAAGATATTGTAAAATAAAAACGAATAGGGATACAAAACTTAGGCTTATATATTTATTCATTTTACATAAAAAGACTTCAGAAAACAAAAAAGAAAAATAAAATATCATGTTGCTTAACAAAATAAATTAAAAAAGTATTCACTAGCTTCGTATTTTAATGTCCAAAAAGTATTCGCTCATTAAAATTAACTCAATTTTTCTGTCACTAATATTTTGTTGGTCCACCCTTATTTTTAATAATGTGTTTTAATCTTGTTGGCATGGAGTTAACCAGCTTTTCAGTTATGTCAGGCGTAATTTTGTCCCACTCTGCTATTAAAGCCGCTTTCAAATCAGACTTATTGCGGATAGTGTGTTTTCGTATGTTCTGCTCTAATATATTCCACACATTTTCAATAGGATTGATATCCGGGGATTGTGGTGGAGTTTGAATATACTTTGGGGTGTTGTAAAGCAGCCACATTTTAGTGTTCCAGGCTGTATGCTTGGGGTCATTGTCTTGACTAAAAATGTAGTCGTTATAAAGACCCATTTTATTTGCACTGTGTCGGAGATGCGTTCTTAGAATGTCTATGTATTGTTTGTGATCCATTATACCATCAATGAAGTGCAAACTACCAACACTTTTGGCACTCATACAACCCCATACTTGGACAGAACCACCCCCATGCTTAAATGTCAACTTAAGATGTTTTTCCTCCAGTTCGCTATTTTTTTTTTCTCCACACCAAAGACCTGCCATCTGATCCACAAATATTATATTTACTCTCATCGGTAAATATAAACTTGTTCCAAAACTCATTTGGTTTATTCTCATGGCTCTTTGCGAAGGAAAATCTTTTCTTTTTGTTGATGCTGCTAATGTATGGCTTTTTTCTAGCCACTCTACCATGATAACCGGCATCATACAATACATTTCTTATTGTATTCACACATAACTGGACTCCAAATTCATCTTGTATTTCTGCGTGAATTTGTGTAGCACTTTTTTTCGGATTTAGTCTCACTTTTTTAATCACCGCACGCTTTTCTCTGTCCGTTAAAATGCATGGTCGACCAGATCGCGGCGCACTGAACACATTGTTTTCGCCGAAATATCTGTCGATTATACCTTTTACGGTAGAATATGACCGATTAACACTTTTACCAATAGATCTAATCGATTCACCAGATTCACGCATGTTTAAAATAATTTTTCGCACTTCAACAGATGTTTCTTTTCCCTTTCGACCCATTTTGAGAAAATTTACCACTGATCGCGAAAACTGCAAAATTAAACCTTCCTTCGTTTTTTTTTCTGTGACATATAGTGATCCGCTAGCATTTGTTGCATTTTTTTCTAAACGATATCCCGCTAGCTCGATGTAAAGTGCAGTGTTCATTGACTGAGCGAATACTTTTTGGACATTAAAATACGAAGCTCGTGAATACTTTTTTAATTTATTTTGTTAAGCAACATGATATCTAATTTTTCTTTTTTGTTTTCTGAAGTGTTTTTATGTAAAATGAATAAATATATAAGCCTAAGTTATGTAGCCCTATTCGTTTTTATTTTACAACATCTTTTCCGTGGGGTAAGTGGGTGAGCGAATAGATTTTGGAGCCACTGTATGTGTAATCGACCCAAATGCGTGCGCACCCATAACGTGTCAGCGCCATCTAGAAGTCGACATGTCATCTGCCGCGGTTGGCACTTCCTTGGTTGTCAACTATCCTCGTGTCGTTTTTCATTCGTGTTGAAGCCAGCGAGGAGGGAAGTGCAAACCGCGGTAAGTACGTGTATTTATATAATTAAATGTTATATTATTTGTATTTCATCGTAGATACATATAAATATATCGATTCATTTCGAACATCCCCCGACAACAACATTTCAACATCTTTATTTCGCGTGTGTACATCTTTATTGCGCATTGGGAATGCGTTCGTAGCCGATACGATAATTCACGCGCCGCCGTCTAGTCGGACTCCACCTATGCAAGATGTGGACGTCTCGGCAACACCAACAAAATTTAGCCATGCTGCCTCTGCCGCCGCAGCACAAACTTTCGACGACTCCGCAGCTCTTTTCGGTGCCACTGCCGCCTCGTCCCGATCGAGCTCAGTGTGTGCATCTGAACAAGGAGCCATTCAAGCTCTCCAAGCACAAATTGCCGCAGTCCAAGTTCAGCTCTGTAGTCTGCAGAAAACGATAGAGGACAACGAAGCTCAATACAACGCATCCAAGTTTGAGCATTGGATCGCGATCTTTTGTCAAACGTATGCTACAGCAAGAAGACTTCAGCAAATTCATCGTTGCCCAGTTAAAAGCTTGGTTGGACAAACTGGGGAAGAAGTTCAACGGCAACAAATCGGCACTCATTCTGCGCTTGTGTAAAATCCCATCAGAGGAAAGAGGATAATGTCCCGTTATAACGGGTGAAACACGGGACATATCGCAATTTCACAACGACGACGAGAACAACGACAATGATGTGTGTAACAACGACGACGAAAGAGAAGAAGATGAAGGAGACGAAGACAAACAAGATGATGACGAACGAAATAAAGGTAAACGAGAGGAAGACGAACGAGAAGACGATGAGGATGCGGTAGGAGTCCAAAAGAGAGAAAAAAGAGCGATGAGTTTCAAGTCAATGAAGAAGGAAATGGAACTCATGAAGATGGAGATGGAACTGCAACGACGTGAAATAGCGTTGTTGAAGAGGGAAAAAGAATGCGAGAGGAAGAGGTGTGAGGGAAACCAAAATAAAGAGAAAGAGCAATAAAATGAGTGTTACCCACCTCCGAATATCTCGGCGAAGGAGACAATTTCCATCTATGGGAATCGCAAATTAAGAGTGTACGAAACTGTTTCAGTCTGGACGCGAAAAACACACGCGCTTTGATTGCATCCAAATTGAAGGGACAAGCGCTGAAATGGGCTACTGTCGAGGGCAGACATCGCAACTGTCCCAATCGAGAACCTTCTAAGCGACATGAAGTACTTGTTCGAGGGCTGGTGGCTATCCGTCGTGAGTTCGAAGCGCAAAAGTGGCGTGCGGGTGAAGATTTCCAAAGCTACTTCCACGACAAGGTTACGCTCGCCAACAAAATAGAGTTCGGGGACGATAAACTCGTCGAATACGTCATCGAGGGAATACCCAATCCCCAACTTCGGGCGCAAGCTAAAATGCACAGTTTCACCCATAGAAACCAACTGATGGAAGCGTTTCGTGATGTCTCGCTTCCCATGCAAGTCATTTCGGCCACCGTCACCGAAAACAGGGATGTGCGAGCCGCCAGACGATGCTACAATTGAAATGCATTTGGAGATGTTGCAGCGGAGTGCCAAAAGTGAAGAAGGTAGATCGGAGCCTGGCATGTATGCGGATTGCACGGACACTATGCTGCGGAGTGGTAAAAAAACAAGAAGAGGGGGGCGATTCACCACGTGCAGGAAGGGGAAGAAAATGAATTCGTAAGACGATTGTTTATTCATTTTAAATTAAGTAACGACAATAATGTTTTGCTAGATTGCCTAGTTGACACCGGGAGCCCTATTAGTTTCATCCGGATGAAGTATGCTCCTGATTCTTTTGTAATTTTGAACAAAGATGTAATGAATTACTGTGGAATGAACAGAACTAAATTAGTTATTTTTAGACAAATAAGCATTAGTGTTTTACTAGAGAACGATTACGTCGCTTTGGACGTATTTGTTGTATCGGATGAAACGTTGGCGTATCCCGTGGTGTTGGGCAGGGATTTCATATCCAAAGCAAGGTTAAGTTTACAAAAGAGAGATGAATTTAAAGCCAATAACAGTGAAACGGAAAGCGATGTAGAATTGAATGTAGATAATGAAAATATTTGTCAGAGCGTCAATTCATAGGAAAATGAAATGTTTTAAGTCGAAGTAATGGAAGTTGATCACGATCAATTAGAGATAGAGATAGGCGGGAACTGGGATTTCTAAACGAAGGAAAAGATTATGGATTCCACGACAGACAACTAAGCAAGGGAAGTTTGACGAAATATGTTTTAGATGTGGCCAGACAGCGCATGTCGCGAGGGATTGTCCAGTTAGGACCCGGAGGTGCTTCAAGTCAGCAGGGACATCGGCAGTTCGAATGGATGGTTGAAGGTTAATTGTCACAGCGTCGCAGAGGTGCAGAAACTAGCAACGCGCACACCACATTAACGGACAACGAAGCTAGTTATATGCAGGGAGCCAGGGTTTATTTCGCAAATGGGACAGTCAGAGTTTTCTTTTTAATGCAACATGAACGGAATCTCTAAAAACAAAAAATCATAAAAAATTGGCCAAAAATAACCAATGACAAAATGCTATCCCTTAACAGCAAAATACCCTCGAGAAGGATTAGCCAGAGCCGATGTAATATCAACACATCAACACTACACAAGATGGCGGAATCTGAACAAGCAGTGCATGAACAACAAGGTTAATGACTAGGCAACGACGCAATTTCCCACAAGGGTTTGTCAACCCAAAGCGCAAAGTCAGCGAGTAATTGAATTCCCCTTTTCCGACAAATCTTACAAACCTAAAATTGGAAATATAATAATTCACAAGAAACAAATTAACCCAAATATTTTTCTCGGCAACACGACAGTAAGACCTGAAAATAGCAAAATTAAGGTCCTCATGATAAACATTCCAGATCATGAAGAAAACGTAAATCAAGAAAACGTTGACATGGAATGGAGACCGCTGAATGAGTTAAACCTAATACAATACCAAACGAATCCGGTAGGGAACCGACTGATGAAATTAAAAGCACTCTTCGAATCAGAACACTGTAATACCGGGGAAAAAATTTCAATACTAAAAATATGCCGCGAATACAATGATTTAATTTATATCGCAGGCGATCATTTAACACATACCATATCAATAAGACATAATATAGTAACAAAAGAAAACAAACACCCCTTATTCACTAAACCATATCGTCTTTCTGAGTGCCAGAAAAACGAGATCCATAAACAGGTCAAAGAAATGTTGCAAGATGGTGTAATAGCCTAGTTTCAGTCCTCGCCTATGTTATTAGAACCGAAAAAAACAGGAAAAGATGATACCGAACGTTGGAGAGTGGTGGTTGATTTGAGGAAGCTAAACGAGCTGACTGTTGGAGACGCCTACCCTCTACCTAACATTGCGGACATCTTGGACCAATTGGGAAGAGCCAAGTATTTTAGTACTCTGGACCTTGCCAAAGGCTTCCACCAAATTCTAATGGACGAGAAGGATAAACAAAAAACAACATTTCACATGTTCTCCGCCACTCCAAAGACACACATGGGAAACCAATGACCTACAAAGTCCCGATATAAAATCCGAAACCTACTACGGACAAGAAGAAATCTGGGCAAACCAATACCTACTTAGCCCTGCACAGAACCCGAGGTTGATTCCGAACTGTTGAGACCTTAACGCAATGCGTTTAGGGCTTAAAAAATTCACAAGTTGCGAGTTAACGCTGTTGTCTCTTTCTTTTGTTTTTCTCTTTTCTGTATGTCAAATATTTTATCGTCCCCCTTTTTTTGGAATTCAAGCCGAATGGAAGTTCACAAATAAATAAGCTTTAAAAGTACAAGTAATCAGCGATTTATTTTAACACGAACTAGAGGATATATTGGCAAATTACAAAAATCCGTACTTAGAATAGACAACCTCAACACTTTCTGTACACTCACAACACGCATCTAGCAACCACTAACACATTGCCAAAACCGGACGGTCTCACACTATCGGTGAAGAACTTATTTTGCCAGCAATAAAAGAGGTGTTATCAACAATGTTGCACACCAGCCTATGAGGTAGCAACCTCTCAGCAACAGTACAGTGCAAAGAAGAATTGATGAGATGGCGGAAAATGTTGAAAAATCTCTTTGTGAGTACTTGAAAACTGTTCAGTTTGCATTGCAATTGGATGAATCAACACTACCGGGAAATGAGTCTATGCTTATGTCTTACGTTCGTTTTATAAAAGACGGAAATTCTCATGAAGAACTGTTGTTTGGCAGAACAATGTTAAACGGACACGAAAAGTGAAACTATCTTTCAAAGACTTCCTTACGCAAAAAGAAATACCATGGTCCAACATTTTGGCTATAGCTACGGATGGAGCCCCAGCCATGGTTGGTCGATATAAAGGTCTCATTGCTCATATTAAAAGGAAAAACCCTGGTATACTCGCTGTTCATTGTGTCATTCATCGCCAACATCTGGTTGCTAAAAATTTGAGTGAAAGACTTCACAAGTCTCTGCAGTTAGTCATCACAACTGTAAACAAAATGAGGAGCAGTGCTATGAATTGTCGATTGTTCAAACAACTCTGCATAGAAAATGACGAAGAATTCAATCGGTTACTTCTACATACTGAGGTGAGATGGTTGTCAAAAGGAGCTTGCCTAGAAAGATTCAACAATTTACAAAGTTCTGTCTTGGAATTTCTTGAATTTCCTATTTTGCGTGAAAAACTTCTGATTGCTGCAAGTGATGTCGCCTATTTGACCGACCTTTTCAACAAATTCAATGATATCAATTTGAAACTACAAGGAGATGACCTGAATTTGATAATAACAAAAAGCGTTCTGTCTGCATTTGCTACTAAGCTGATTTTATGGAAAAGAAATCTTGGTCGAGGAGATTTGAGCCAGTTTCCTTGCCTTTCGAAAACACCGATTTTATCGGTCAAGATAGACTTGATTACTGTGCCCACTTAGAAACTCTGCATTCTGACATATGCACACGGTTTAACGACATTTTGTCACTCGACATACCGGCTTGGATTTTGAATCCTTTTACAAGCATATCAGACAATGGTGATGTTGACCCTGCGATTGAGGAAGAACTAATTGAGCTTACATGTAATGAGGAGCTGAAGTTCAAGTTTAGCCAAGGATACCAACAGTTTTGGTTTCAAAGGGAAATACCAGATCTCTATCCTGGGTTCTGGAAGGTTGTGCAAAAGATGTTCATTGCCTTTCCATCATCATATTTAGTTGAGCGTGGTTTTAGCGCCATCGCAAATCTAATAAGGAAAAATAGAAATAGACTTGATATTGAAAACCGAGGAGATTTGAGGCTTTTCCTCACGAAAATGACGCCTAATATCCAAGAGTAAGTCTCATCACACCAAGTTCATCCATCTCATTAGTTTTCATTTATTGATAACGTATTATTACAATCCTTTTATATTTAGCTACAAATGAATAAAATTTAGTTTGTTGTTTATATTGTTTTTAATTAAATTCTTTAATGTTAAAAATAATTACAAATAACGGTATTACCTTTTTCTTTCTAAAGTAGGGAGTTTTTATACATAAGCAAAAACGGCAATTTAAAATGAAAAAATATGTTGGTGGGCGCTGAAATAATTTGGGTTGTCAGAGTGGACACTAAAGTAAAATAGTTTGAGAACCCCTGGTTTATATGAATGAAGTAAAATGTATTTTATTTAAAAACAAATATAAAAACGAAACTCCCTGTCATACAATTGCTTATAATGTATTATGTACATATGTATGTATGCACATAAATGTAAACGAGTTAGTATGAGTAAAGTTTTTTCCGCTTAGCCTCATGGAATTGATCGCAGCTGATTGAAGAAGAGCGCGACATGAACACGTATAATTTTAAAACGTGGTACAAATAAAATTATAAAGTATTCGTTATTGAAAATCGTGTTTTCTTTTAATCTGAGAAGACTTCAACTCAACAAGCGCAATCGAGGCTGGGAGGAAATGGTGAAGCAAATGTACGAGAATAAGGTTTGTGCATCACATGTCCTGGTCACTCTTAGAAATTCACTCATTGTTTCCCACTTTCTTCGTTATATAATCGCACTGAAAGCAAAGCAAGATCGTGAAGTGGCCACGTAAAGAAGGGGAGGGCCACTCTAGGCGATCTTCAGAACTTTCAATAACTTTTCCCTTTAATACATGTGATGTTTATTTGTTTAAGATATATTTGAACAAATGCCGTTCAGCTATTTGATTGCGACTCCGTTTAGTCGGCAGTTGGTTGCCAGTCAGGCATGCCTTCGACGCACTGGAGCAGTGGGGAAGAAGGTGACTATCTTTCAAGGAAGACTTCTATGAACTCCTAGATAGAACACCCTCTCTACGAGGCTTCAATGCAAGGTTTTTTTTTTTTTTTTTAGAGACTCGCGCAGGTTCAAGAGTTTTTATATTATCTTATGATGTGTTGACACACACAACCTGAACGGAGTGCAGTGGTTGGGGTCGTTGATGTTCGTTCACTACTCTCAGGGGTGGTTATCCTAGACCTAGATAGAACGAGAGCCGATCAAATTCCGCGTTGGTTATAGTCCGTAGTAATTCGTTCAAGCACTTTAGTATTGCATACGCAGAGGAATTTCAGTTGACCATATACTGTGAGTGTTATGCCTGCAGCAGTACATCTGGTCACTTTCCAACTTGCAGCTCTGTTAGCCAGGTTCTACTTCCACCTTCTCGTGGTACCATCTGGAAATTTACTAACGGGAGAGGACGAATCGCGAGTATCGTGCGTCACAAAACAGGATTAACGTCGTTTGGAATGATTTTTTGCATGATGACAGATCTTGGTTTCAGGCAGGTTATAGGCATATTACTTTGATGATCAAAAATCTCCATGAGGAGATAGATAATTGATCATCAAAGTGTCCATTGAATTCAAATCAATTATCTTACTTGACAGCAAGTAGGTGAAAAAGTGAATAACAATAATTATGGGGAAAAGGTTTGCAGCTAGGATTAATATATCAAGGATACAATAGGGATCAAAGCTGGCAAGTTTGCTACTGGTTGTAGCACATCCCCAACCTGGAGGCCCAGGTTCCTGCAGGTTCCCAGGTCGCTGCACATATAATAGTTCACTGTCCGGCGGCTGTCTGGGCAGCTAACCAGGAGGGGCCGCTCGGAGGCTGATCGAAGATCGAAGCTATGCCGTGTTAAACACGATCAGCTTCTTTGCTCCCTTTGCTCGCATCCTCCCTCCTTGGTACTCCATTTCTTCTTATTACGGCTAGGATTGCAGGCTTGAATGTTATTTGAAATTGCCCAAAAACCAAAGCACAGGTTCACAACCTAACAAGGCCTTCCATTTGCAGTCTGTCAAGCTAAACCCTCCGAGTTTCCTTACCATTTCGTTCGTTACGACATTACCTTGTATGTCAGGCATGTCGATAATAAGCCGAAAGAGATCAGCCGACATCTCATCAACGAGATAACTATCATCACGACGAAGAGAACGTCAATCAGCATGCGTCTTGATGGTATTTAGGAAGCTTCTTGTTAATGCTTGTCCCGTCATCTTCTGTTGCTATTGTCTTCGTAGATAATTGCAAGAACAAGTTCGTCCCGCAATCGACGGCATTATTGCTTAGCGCTCTGTTCAAGACAGAATAGGGGTCCTCGACACCCCTTAGGGCGCTACAGGGACTGTCTTTAAAGAAGCGTACGAAGCGTACGATTCTCGTGAGTGTTCGAGAGAAAGGAAGGAATCCTCGGCTAAGCGAGAGTTAGTAGTCTAATTCAAAACTAACCTGGTATAGAGCCTATAAGTTGGAAAATGGACCTTGAACCAAGCTAATACTTGCCGGAATAGTACATCAGCTTCCCTAAAACAGTCCAAGTTGTCTATCAACATTGATGTAGGCTACAAGTTGATCTTACTTACGCAACCCAAGTCAAACCGCTCCAAAGACCCATGCGACAAGGACACATTTTAAAATATAAAATGGTTTTCATATTTATCCACATAACTCAAGCAGCCATCAGAACCAACTATGAAGATGATGAAATTTGGGGTGTCCTTGACAAAAAAAACTTCGGGAACACAAATCATTATGACACCTTCTTCGTCTGCAGCAAGTATGGTGAAGCAATATATCGAATTAGCGTATCTCGATCGGAAGAAAAACCGACTTGAATTTTGGGGAAAAAAAAAAAGTTTGTTCCCATCATTGTATAAGCTTGCACACAAATACTTACTTATGTATACCCGCTACATCGGTTCCATCGGAAAGATTGTTTTCCAAGGCTGGTTTATTGTGTAATGAACGAAGGAATCGCTTAACTCCAAGAAAAGTTAACTTGTTTCTCAACAGTTTTAAAAAACTAAAATGGTTGCTTTACTTTTTATATTTTTAATTAAAACGACTGTCTTTTCATCATAGTGTAATCTATTTATGAAATTTCTTAACATTGTTTTTAAATACAAAAGTTATGTTTTAGTAGTTTTTCAAATGAATTCAGTTCTGTTCGGCGCTTTGACCGAGTAAGTTCTTATTCACTCGTACGTAGTAAGAAAGACCCACTAAAATTCCCAAACGCGAACGATCACCAAATGTTGAAGACAATAAGTCTTCCAACACAAAATTTCGCAAGGTGGGTTCTAGAAACATAAATTCTAGGACAAACTATTTCGCGCCCTTCCAATGCCTCTCTGATTCGGATAACGTGGACATTGATTGGGATGAAGTTGTAACTCCTTCCAAGTCCAACAAAAAAACTAAAATTCCCTCGGTTTGTGTATTACAAAAAGGATTAGTGAAATACATGCTCTACTTCGAGCAAATAAAATCGACAATTATTCAGTGAAGAAAATGAGCACTAGAACCAAAATAAACTGTGAAAGTGTTGACTCCCACCAAAAGTTGTGCACGATGCTCAAATCGGATAATTTGCAGTTTTTCACTCATGACCTGCCAACGTCAAGGTCGTTTAATGTTATATTGCATGGGTTTGAAGAAGTAGTCACCGAAGAAGTTAAAAATGAACTTGTAACACTCGGCTTAAAGTGTCAAAATATTAAAATAATTAAAAAAACAGTATGAAAGCTTTGTTGAAGTATTCTACATCAACAACGGCTAGGTGAACTTTAAAAAAAACTTCACATGTGTTCTAAACACAAGTTAAATGGGATTTCGCAAGAAGACAGCAAAATCGAGCTACGCAGTGTTATAACTGTGAAATATTAAATAAAACGTCCAGCAAAGAGGACGTATTAATAACGTCATAAAGAAAGTGGTGCATTATCTATTAATTCATAATTTTGTCTGTGCGGAATACGTCCGTACAAAAGGCCTTTCGAGCCGAGAAATTACAAAAAATAACACAAAGAACAACAATCAAGCAACACAAACAACAACAATCAAAAACTACAAAGAACAAAGAACAAACAAATAAGGATAAGGAACAAAGAAATAAGGGAGCGTTCCTTTTTGTTTTTTTTTACTTTATTACCTTTTTATATTTTTGTCTCAATTCAATATAAAACAAATCAAGAAAATAACATACATAAACATAATTCGCGTGTGTGCATTAAAAAAAAAAAAAAAAAACGACAGTAACAAATCTTTCGATTTTTGTCAAAAGCTTTTGACTAAAAGCTTGGAAGAAAACTGTCATACTGACATTGTCTACACTGACTTTGCTAAGACCTTTGATAGGGTAAGCCACCGTATTTTGCTATCTAAGTTGTCTCTCCCAGGGTTTCATTCCAACCTTTTAAAAGGGATTGAATCCCACCTAACAAGAAGGATACAAGTAGTAAAAGTCGATAACTTTCTCTCAGAAGCTTTTCCCGTACTTTCAGGTGTCCCTCAGGGCAGCCACTTAGGTCCATTGTTATTCCTCCTATTCATTAATGATTTGCCCTCTATTTTTCAATCTTCACGATGCCTTCTTTATGCCGATGATTTAAAGATCTTCAAGAAAATTGTATCCATTTCAGATTGTTTTCAATTACAACAAGATCTCACTCGCCTATCTCAGAGGTGTGAAACAAATTCTCTACAACCTAACATCTCTAAATGTGTATCATTCTCATGCTGTAGAATAATTTAAATGGTGTTAACTAGCGAAAGTTTCGCAAATTAAAGATGTAGGTGTTATTTCAGATCAAAATAGAATTTTACTCTTAATTTGGATTATATCACAACAAAGGCAAACTTAATGCTAGGTTTCGTCAAACGGAACACAAAGGATTTTACCGACACTCTTGCTTTAAAATGTTTATTCTTAACCCTAATTAGATAACCACTTGAATATCGTTGTATCGTTTGGAATCCGCTCTATAATAACGCCATACAAAGAATAGAAAAAATTCAGCGAAGATTCACTAGATTTTTATATCTTAAACTGAACTGGAACATTGATACATCTTCCTACGGAACAAGATGCTTTTTATTTAATATTATTTCCCTGCACCAACGTCGCAAATATTTTTCATTGATGTTTATTCGTGATATTCTCACCTCCTGCATTGCTTGCCTTTTCCTTTTAAGTTTGTTAAAACTGTACATTCCTCCTGCCGATACTCGTAACCGCGTTCTGCTTAAAACTTATTTTCATCGCACCAACTACGGAAAAAATGAACCTGCCACATCAAGACCCATTGTGCTACCTGCTCCGACTGTCACAAGACTAATGAATGCACTTTCAAAAACATTAAGTACGCCAATTGCAACAGAACTCATAAAACTATAGATTTGACATGTGTTAACGGTCTAAGCTTTCTTGAAATGAGAAAAAAGCTTTCGGCCAGAAACAAAATTGTGCGAATGAGACAAACTCTCCCAATTCATGAAACCAACATCATGGATTTTCCCTCGCTTCCAAAATCGTCATAATGCCTCAGTTAACGCTAAAGCTTTGAGCAGCCGCATCAGATCAGATGTAAGGACCAAATCTACCAACAACTATAGTGTAAAAAGCAACGAAGAGCTTTTTTTTTTAGAAGAGATAAACGCGCTCACTGCAGAAATGATCACCCTGCTGGGAGATTGTACAACAAAGGTGAAGCAATTTAATACCATCGCTCAACTTACAATTAAGTATGGAATTACACGCCATTAGTAATTACAGAACAAGACCCCTGTTAACAGATAATGTAAGCATTCCATTTTACTTTAATTATGATGAAGAGATACAAGCAAATAACAGGGCTTTATGCCCTTACGTACTATGTATTGAAAAGTTTAAAAACGAAATACCCAGTGATGCATTCGCAAAGCATCTTAACAAACAGGACTTGTCCAAATTAAAATCCTTAGTGCATTCATTCAAACATATTTTTTATAGAGAAGGTGATAAACTAAGTTTTACAAATCAAATTAGACATTCAATTCACACAAAAAATTAAGCGCCAATTTATACCAAATGTTATCGATATCTCGAAATACATTGCAGTGAAGTTGATAGGCAAATAAAGGAAATGTTGGAACAAAAAATATTTAGACCTATTTGTAGTCCTTATAACTCACCTATCTGGGCCGTCCCTAAGAGAGAGGACAAAAACGGAAAAAAGCTTTGGCGAGTTGTAATAGCTTACAGAAAGTTGAATGCTCAGACCGTAGAGGATCGTTTCCCAATGCCAAGCATTGACGACTTATTCGATAAGCTAGGTAAGTGTAATTATTTCGCTACTATAGATCTGGTAAAGGGTTTTCACCAAATTGAAGTCGACCCCCGCGACATACCTAAAACCGCTTTTTCGACGAGGAATAGCCACTACGAGTTTCTCAGAATGCCTTTTGGGCTAAAAAATGCCCCTGCGACTTTTCAAAGGCTCATGAACAATGTCTTGCAAGATTACATTAACAAGATTTGTGTCGTTTACTTGGATGACATACTTGTATTTTCAACAAGTTTCGTAGAGCATCTAGATTCCCTTGGGAACATTTTCCAGAGACTCAATGTTGACGTCGACCATAACGTCATCGATGACGGCGCAGTCTATGTCAACACAGCATCAGCGGGTTGAATTCACCCACCCACTATAAATATCCCATTAGGGAAATTGATGCTGGTACATACCAATAATGTCAAATGTTTATATAAAGGAAAACAAAGAATCTTTTGAAATCAATAAATTTTATAACGTACATTGTGATAGTGGTTTTCTTGCGGAATAAGAGTTCTGAACCGCTGCGCTGGTATACCCGTTGTTCAACACCCGAACACTCAATGACTGCAATTTAAAAATTCAAGTAAGCAAGTGTAGTTTTGCTAACTTAAGCACTAATTATCTGGGACATGTTATTGTTAACAATGGGATCAAGCCCGATCTCAATAAAGTTAAAGCAATAACGGAAATGACTATTCCCACAAATAAAACAGACATAAAGAGTTTTCTAGGCATAACCGGATACTACCGTAAGTTTATCAAGGATTACGCTAAGGTAGCTCATCCTCTGATTATATACCTATAGAAATCTGAGAGGCTTAACACGTCTGATCCGCTTTACAAACAGGCTTTCGAGACATTAAAACTTTTACTTATTAGTGAACTCATCTTAACTAGTCCCGATTTCAGCAAAACCTTTGTCTTAACAACTGACGCTTCGAATTATGCTCTTGGGGCTGTTTTAAGTCAAAACAACCACCCAGTTTGCTATGCTTCTCGTACCCTCAATAACCACGAGCAAAGATATCCCACTGTAGAAAAGGAACTTCTCGCTATTGTCTGGGCCATAAAATATTTTAGAATTTATCTGTACGGAAGAAAGTTCATAGTACGTACCGATCATAAGCCCCTGACTTACCTTAATAATTTCAAAGAACCAAGCTTAAGTTTCAACGCTGGAAGATCCTTCTCAGCGAATATGACTTTACCACTGAATACCTTAAAGGTAAGGAAAATTGCGTAGCTGATGGCTTGAGTAGGTATATTGACCGGGAGACACTCGATGGAAAAGAGGATAGTATCTCAATGGATATCTGGAATAATGAAATTTCGGATTCCAAAGGCAATTACATGCTGTCCACAGGAGCGACTGTTCATAGTGCAGAAGAAGATGAATCCTTACATATTTATATAACAGAAAAACCAATTAATTTTTTTAAAAATCAGATATACTTGTGTTATGGCTCTAAAGAACATATCTCAATTAGGATGGTCCATAGAAAAATACAAAATATTGTACAATTCAAAGAGGGTTCCAGCAATTTACTTGAAATAATGGGAAGATTGATGATCGATAAGAGTATTTGTCTCGTTCTAAAATACATTTCAACGAATTCACATCGTCGGCTAAGAATACAGAGGTGGTATGTCCATTTTTTTTCAATTTAGGATTATGACGTATTTTGGTAGGTAATTGCTGCCTCTTTAGGTAGGTAAGGGTCAAAAAGTCAAGAAACATTTTTTTTCCATCGATATCAGTTAAAATGTAAAGATGATATGTCCAATTGAAGCAAAATTGAAGAATACAAAGGTTGTATGTCCATAATCTGTACACAAAAAAAATGAAACTAATAATATTATTTTTTTTTTCATCATCGACTGATCGTTTTACTTTTTAAGACGTCGTGTATTGTCTATTGGCATTATAATTTGTCAGTTTGATGAAGATTATCATTATTTAATGATGGAAAATGTAAATATAGATGAGGTAAGTGGAAGACAGTTTTCAAAAATTGGAAAACGATTTCATCTTTAGTATTAGATTTGAAAATGAATTTTACGTCTAACTATTTTACTTAATTATTGCAGATTACTGCGGAAGTTGATGAGTTCGGCGAAGGTCATTTTCTCATGGAAGTAATCGATCTAGACATTTCCAGTGGTCAAAGTTCTAATGCTTCCAATAATTTAACTTCGAGCAATAGTTATGAAGAAAGTGATAATCCTAACGATCCACCTTACGAGCCTTCTACGGCTAATTCTTCATCTTCAGAATCTGGCGACGATTCCAATTTAAATGGCTTAGAAGACGTACCATCTGAGCTACCAGTAGAAGACAATAATACAACTGAAGACCATAGTGAAGAGGTAATATTGTTACCTAATAATACGACAGCTAGGAAACGTAAACGAAAAGCTGAACCGAAACTGTGGAAAGTTAATGAACGGAGCCATAAAAGATTGTTGGGTCAGGAATATACCGATAGGAACGGCCGAGTGAGGCAGGGAAAAGAACATACAACTATTACATGCGAATGTCGTTTCTCATGTTCTACGTACATCAAACCAGAACAGCAAGCTTCTTTATTCAAGGATTATTATAGCTTAGGAGATTCTACACGACAAAAGAGTTTTTTATCTGGTTTTGTTCAGCAACAAGAAGTTCAGAGGCATAGGAAAAGAAATCCAGAATCTGACAAAGCAAAAACTGTATCTCGTTTTTACTATTTGCCAGTTGGTGATGGTACCAATGCCAGAGTATGCTTGAAATTCGTTTGTAACCTGTTCCAATTTTCGCATAAAGTAATCGATCTCATGTTAAAGGATACAAGCTCTACGGGAGTTTATTTAGGTGTGGATCATAGATTAGGTAAACAAGGCCGGAAAACGCGAAGTGATGCAATTGATATTGTTAAAGCTCACATCAATCTTTTTCCTAGAATGGAGTCACACTACTGCCGAAAGTCGTCTCGAAAATTGTACTTGTCTCCAGAATTATCGGTAGCTGAATTATTTCGGCTATATGAACAGTACTGTGATGAAAAAAAAATTCCTGCCGCACTTCGCGTCAAGATTCATGTATACAGGGCCACGTTCAACGGATTCGATCCACCTCTTTCAATGTATGTACCTAAGAAAGATCGCTGTACAAAATGTAAAGTATATAACGAAGCACCGCCCAGTAAAAAAGAACAACTACAAGATGCATATTCATTGCATAAGAAGAGAGAATATGAAGCGCTGAATGCAAAGAAGAGTGATATGGCGTCAACTTTGACAAATCAAAGGACAATTGTTTTTGATTTAGAGGCGGTTTTATCAGTTCCATTTGCCGGTGATTCTGAAATTTATTACCGTCGGAAGCTTTCCATTTATAATTTTACAATATTCGATAGTGTGCGCGACGGATATTGTTATGTCTGGGATGAAGTCAATGGGAAAAAAGGGTCGAATGAAATTGGAACGAGTATTTATTCGTATATTACTAGTTTGCCATCTACTGTAAACCATGTTATAACTTACAGCGACACTTGTGCTGGTCAAAACCGCAACCAGTTCATCGCTGCGTTGATGATTTTCATTGTACTTAGAAGCGATTCGATTGAAATCATCGATATGAAGTTCATGGAATCTGGCCATTCTTACTTGGAAGCAGACTCTATGCACAGCTGCATTGAAAGAAATCGACGACATCGACAGCTGTATACTACTGGTGAATACCGAACGGTCATGGAAAGCGCTCGTAAAACCAATCCATATAAAGTAAAGATCGTTAGCTTTTCGGAATTTTATGACTTGAAAGATCTCAACACCAAGTTTTTACGAAATTGTACCATCGACGATAATGGCAACAGAATAAATTGGCTGAATGTAAAACACATGAGATTTACAAAGGAAACACCATACATAATTCAGTTCAAAGAAAGTTTAGGAGATGATGAATTTCGTCAATTGAATGTTTTACAAAAAGGTCGTGGTCGTCGCAGTGGTCAGTCTCATCCTCCGTTGAATTCGAATTACTCATTGAAACATGCATACTGTGAAAAACTTCCTATTTCATTAGCAAAGAAAAATGATCTCGCATATCTCTTGAAAGAAGGTGTTATTCCTTCTTACTACGCTGATTTTTATGGTTCTTTACCTTTTTCTAAAACAGTGAAAGATGTGTCGCCTTTTGTAATTGAAGATGTCGAGAATGAGGAAGATTTCATCATTACTAATTTGGATATCGATTGATTTATTGCCTTTAGATTAAAGTTGTAATTTTACTTTCTCAATTTATTGTAATTCCAATAATGTAACTATAATTGTTAATTAATTTTGTATTAGAAAAAAATAAAGCATTTAATTACTGGACATACAACCACAACATGGCTATTTTTTGAGTGCAAAAGTGGTATGTCCACGACTTTATTTTAATTTCTGTTTAAATAAGGATGAAAAAGGCACTGGATAGTATTTTTTTTCATCGCATTGCTTTCTTGATAAAGAGAACTTATATTATACTCATCGACGTTGTTTCAAAACGTATTTTGATCAAGACTACCATCGTACCAAAACTTGTTTTTCATTTCTAGCGGAAAATGGTTTTTTGGACATACCACCTCTGTATTTTTAGCCGACGACATTGTTGCATTATTTGATTGGAACGTGTGCTATCGGCACTACTTAAATGGTAGAATTTCACCACTAACTGTAAAATGATCGTACCATCGACCATCGTACAATCCAGTGCGTTTATATCACACTCTCTCTCTCTTGATTTGTACTTCGAGAAGTCAACACGTACTATAATCAATAAAGGGCTTTGAAGTTAATTCGTTTTCGTTTTCTTTAAATTAATCAAAGATCGAACATTGGCGACCGTGACAGGACACATTCATTTTACGCTTCTGTCGTATAAATTTTCGATTTGGGAATACTTAAATTCGCGAATTAATGGAGAGTGAGAAATCTCTTAGCACGTTGAGAAGAATGCTTGCAGCAATAATGGAATAGGTCACAAGAATGAAAAATTTCCTCTCCACGGTAGCTGCAGATATGTATAACTTCCAGAATTGAATACGAGAGACTGGGGTTACTAAAAACATATTTCACCAAATTCGACAACATACAAACAAACATCGAAGTGTTAGATGAGTCTGAGCTGGAGAAGGACAAGCTCTCCTACTTCGAAGATGCCTACTGTGTTTGTGCCTTTCTAAAGGCACAAAACCCAGCGGTTCCTATGGATGACTGGGAAGTAGTCGCAATCGAAAGTAACGAAGACGGCACAAAAAGCATAATCTTCGTTATAGAGGATCCGCCGGAAATAATAAAAAAAGAGAGGCATATGCGCCTATTCTTCGGGGCTGGTGAGTTTCCACTGAGACTCATGAAGAACACGCAGCCTGGCGGTACGGCATCTGTGGTGAAGGAGAGTGCTACTGCAAATGAAAGTAGTGCAAATAAACCTACATCACAGTAAGGCCGCATCAGCCAACCTCATGCTGCTTATGAACAGGGAGCAGCTTGATGTGGCCCTGATCCAAGAATATCTATCGAAATACAGCCTCTTTTATAACAGTAGCATGGTTAGATCTTGTATCGTTGCTAGCAAAGATCTCCACGTACTAATGTTAACTAATTTCAGCTCGGGTGACCAGACGGTGATGGAGGTTACGGGAAAGGAGGGTGCACTAATGATGGCTTCGGTTTACCTACCGTACGACGAAGGCACGGACGTCCCCTCTAGGGAAACAAGGTCATTGATCGCAATGGCCGAACAAGGTAAGGAGAACTTAGTCTTAGGGTGTGATGCTAATGTCCATCACACTACTTGTGGGGTAGCCCTAATACCAATAGTAGGGGTGAGGCTTTGTTCAGTTCTGTCCTTAGTAATAACCTAGTTATATGTTACTAGAAATAAAGTGAACAACTACTGAATTTTATAATTGTAAGGGGCGGCTCGACTGCTAGGAGTGGAATTAGACGAGAGCCATCAAGCGCGTTTAATTTCACAAACATAGAAAACAGCATACCGCAGTTCTCAGGCGAATCATCCCATGATGTCGATTCATGGCTTGAAGAATTTTAAGACATTTCTGCGACGCTAGGCTAGAATAACCTTCAGAAGTATGTGTACGGTCGAAGACTTATCGTTGGCGCTGCAAAGCTTTTCATCCAGAATGGGAAAAACCTAAAAGACTGGAACACGTTGAACACTGCCTTGGAAAGTGAATTCACGTTTAAAATCAGCTCGGCCGAAGTACATCGTGGATCGCGAAACAGGCGAAAACTTCCTGGTGAAACGTTGCGAGAATATTTGTACAAGCTGTTGGAAATAGCGAAACCTGTCGACAAACGTAGATGAGACATCGCCCGTCGAGTATTTTATAGCGGGTCTTAAGGATGACAAGCTAAATAAAATAGTCTTGTACGAAGCCTCAACGATAGAAGAGCTCAAACGAAAATGATTAATCTATGAGCGCATTAAGCTTACCCAATTGATAAATGGATTTTAAACTTCGAGAATGCAGTTAAATTAAATAAACAGAGTGAACATTTCTGCTATATGTGAATGCGACGTCTGCTGACGGGAACCGCAGCAATTTTCTTAAGAACATCGAAAGCAGCAACCTAGTATGAATTTAAAGAGGACCTCATTAAACGGTTTAAAAGAAATATATCCACAGACGATGTATACCGGAAGCTTTGTAAACGTCATCGGTTGCCAAATGAGAACATCATCTTATATTTGATTTCAATGATGGAAATTGCAGCTCAAGCTATAAAGTTGCGCTAACCACAAGATATGTTAAAGGGTGCACATGTGCCACAGCCAAACATACTCTAATGAGCCGGCACATGTTTTCCCACAGTCACTCGAGTACACCGTCACCCGATGCGGTATTCTAGGAAGACAAATTGTCGCCGACACCTGCTGCATCTTCGCGAAATACAACCTGTCACAACATGTACGAATTAGCATGAATGTGGTCTCAGCATCTTTAGATTTATGAATACAGGTGAGCGGATTGTGGCAAACGTTCGAGTTCAAGTTCTTAGTTCGAAGTTCGGAGTCAGTCGATTAGAGATTCATCAAACTTTACACTCCGTCTCCACAGGCGATAAATTCATCGCAGAAGCAAAAGCAGATAGCAGACGAACTGTCAGATTTTCTTTTAGTGGGCATTTCATCGCATACTTTTTCAGTGTAGTGGAGAATGGCAACGAATGGGTACATTGAAGCCATCATTGGACTGAAGGCGGTAAAACAGCTGGAAGCAATAAAAAAAAAGAAGAAGAGATGTCGATTTTGGGTTAATCCGTTTTTGGAAAGGAGAACTCTTCACGACATGGAAGCCCATTTGCTAAAAGATTTATGGTGGAAGAGGGAACAGATTTTTCAAATATCTGTAGAATGACAATACATCAATTTGCGGATATCCTTAAACTTGTAAGTACAAAAATGATGCAAACATAAGAAAAAGTAATACTAATTATGTATGTTTATATGTTGACGTTACAATCCATGAAGGACCAGAGCCGAGCTTCTCTCAATTGATCTTTCACTTCTTCGATGCTCTAGCACTCCGTGCTCTCGCAGACGTAGGTGGATTCTTGAAAACATGCTACGACTGGGATACCTTCGATTGGGATATCTTTCAGCGTATAGCTGAATGGTCGAGATCGTGAAGCCGAAAGGCTCTGAATTTAATGGTGATCTTAGAGAGCTACAAACGTTCTTGAGTTTAGTCGATAGGGTACACCCAATATTACGGGCTTTTGACACAAAGTCACAGCTTTTTTTCGAATCTCATTAAAAGCAAATTGAAAGGTAAAGCAAGAGAGGCACTAGAAATTAATTGCCAAGCTATTTATTTCCTGGACGGAAATAAAAAATATCCTGCAAAGCAATTTCGGTGACAGACGTACTTGAGACGAACGCAAGCCTAGGTATTTGAATAGCAAACCATTAATTGTTTTAGGGACAGGTGAAGAGACTAATGTAGGTGCGCAAAATAATATGCGAACAGCATTAAATATTTTCAAAGGGAAAATCTCCGAGCCGATGAAGACGATACTCACTTGTAGGGACCCTAAAACGCTAGAATCCGCTATGGATATTCTTTTCCAAGCAAGTTAGGCATATTCGGGAGTCTACGGGACTCAAGTAACGAAAGTTAATAGAAGAAATCAACAATTTCAGGAACGACCAAATAACAACCCCACTCAGAATTACCCTTAACAAAACAAGTTTCAAGGCAACATAGTAACTAACAGATACCCAGACCAACAACACAATCAACAGCGACATTACCCACAGCATTATCAACCACAATATAACAGACCTCAAATATACAGCAATCACCATCAACCAAAGCAGAGATATAACGGCAACCAACAGTTTGCTAATCAAACATATAACGCCATACCTAGTGAGAATTGGAATAGAACAATGAATTCAAACGTTCACCCATCTCAACAAATATGAGATTGTCGAAAAAGTTCCATTAATAGCCTCACAGGATATCTCCCATATAAGGTCGTTAATACCAAAATAAACCCCCGAAAAATTTTAATCGACACCGGAGCGACACACCCCATCATAAATCCAAAAATTTGCCACACGAAATGGAGAATCCCCTCCATACCAGTAACCATTAAGACTCTTAAACATTTAGTTAGAATAGAAGAGAAGATGTTCTCAAACGTCTCACTGCCAAAATTGATTAGAAGAATAGTCAATTAGAAATAAATGGAAAATTTATTCCATTATTCTTTCGAAATAATGATGAAACCGCCGAATCAAAAAATTATAAAAACAAGGCACCATTTCAGTGCAGTTCGCAAATTCAACCATTTCATGAATTTTGTACTTTTTCATAAAAGTTCGTTTTTTCGCAATGTCCTTCGGTATAACATAACGCAGCTGCCCAAAAGTAAGCAATCCAATCCAAATTTCCAGTAAACTCTATCAAACACAGAATTCGTACTATTAACGAAATTCCCACTCACGTAAAATCGTATAGATACCCTTACCTGCATAAAAAAGAAGTAGAAAAACAAATTCAGGAAATTATGAATAGTAAGATAATTCGCCCTAGTAACTCTCCATATTCTGAACCAATATGGATCGTACCCAAGAAGATCGACGCCAGCGGCAAGGAAGAATGGAGACTAGTAATCGACTATCGCAAACTCAACGACTTAACAATAGACGACAAATTTTCGATTCTAAATATAGATGAAATTTTAGATAAACTCGGCAAGTGCCAATACTTTGCAACTCAAGATTTAGCGAAAGGCTTTCACCAGATAGAAATAGCAGAGGAAGATACCCATAAAACAGCGTTCAGCGTAGCCATTTGGGCACAAAACGGCCCCTGCGACCTTTCAAAGGTTAATGAATAACGTGTTAAAAGATTTTATAAATAAAATATGCCTTGTTTACTTAGACGACATAATAGTATTCTCGACTTCTTTGCAAGAACCTATCGACTCATTAAATAAAATATTCCAACGTCTAAGAGAGGTTAACATAACAATACAACCCGATAAGTCCGAACTCCTCAAAAGAGAGACAGAATTCCTTGGACACATCATAAGTCCGACCGGTATTAAACCTAGCCCATCACACTACTTGTGGGGTAGCCCTAATACCAATAGTAGGGGTGAGGCTTTGTTCAGTTCTGTCCTTAGTAATAACCTAGTTATATGTTACTAGAAATAAAGTGAATAACTACTGAATTTTATAATTGTAAGGGGCGGCTCGACTGCTAGGAAAGATGGAAATAGAGAAGATAAGACATTTTCCGAACGACGAACTAAAGACGAGACTGAGGGAACTAGGTTTATCGATCACTTACCCGTAGTCGACGGACTTACAAAATCGATTAATAGGATACTACGTACAAAACGAAAATTAAGACGATTCTTTCGAAGACACGGTGCAGGAACTGGATGGCAGAACCTCATGCAGGGAGGCAAGCGCAGGAGATACGGCGGCTATAGATAGGAGTGGAATTAGACGAGAGCCATCAAGCGCGTTTAATTTCACAAACATAGAAAACAGCATACCGCAGTTCTCAGGCGAATCATCCCATGATGTCGATTCATGGCTTGAAGAATTTTAAGACATTTCTGCGACGCTAGGCTAGAATAACCTTCAGAAGTATGTGTACGGTCGAAGACTTATCGTTGGCGCTGCAAAGCTTTTCATCCAGAATGGGAAAAACGTAAAAGACTGGAACACGTTGAACACTGCCTTGGAAAGTGAATTCATGTTTAAAATCAGCTCGGCCGAAGTACATCGTGGATCGCGAAACAGGCGAAAACTTCCTGGTGAAGTAAGTCCGACCGGTATTAAACCTAACCCCAAGAATATTTAGTGTGTTGTTAAATTCCCTATACCAAAGACAACTAAACAAATAAAACAATTTTTGGGACAGGTTATTACCGTAAATTTATCAAAGACTATTCAATGATAGCTAAACCAATGACTAAATTTCTAAAAAAAGGATGCAAGAATCGATATATCTAACACGTATTGGGTTTGGTTGCGTTGGGTGGCGAAGTTTTGAGTGTTTAGTGTTCAGACGATAATGGTTACGTGCACAACTCCCTAGCGGAAAAATTTAAATAAAATTAAACATACAAACTTGAATATTACACGAACATCAACATCGCGTATCCGATGGAAAACCGGCTTTTCGATTTGGAAAACGCGGTTAAGCTTAACGAACAGAGCGACTATTTCCGCTACATGTGTATGCGGCGTCTGTTGACGGGAACAGCAGCTATTTTTCTCAGAACATCGAGTAAGGCAACTTACTGCGAATTAAAGGAAGACCTCATCACACAATTTAAAAGAAACATGTCCACAAATGATGTGTACCGGGAACTTTACAAACGCCATCGACAGCCAAACGAAAATATCATCTCATACTTGCTGTCCATAAGGGAAATTGCAGCTCCAGCTAATCTTGCTGAAGAAGAAATCATCAATGCGGTTTTCGATGGACTTCGTGATAATACCGCTTATGCCCCTATTCTATACACAGCCAAAACACTTGTTGAATTGCAAGATCTATTGCAAAGCTATGAAAGAAAACGTATAAGTGACCGCCCCAATAAAAGTGCCTTTCAACACACCACCAGCCCAACAGTGGCCGATCCAAGATGCTTCAATTGCTCCAAATTTGGGCACCTACATCTAGTGCAGAAATCAAGTTGATTAGAAGAAATCAAATTACGTAACACTGATGGAATTGCAGGAAGTTTTGACCGCGATAGGGAGCATGATATCAGCGTTCGGGAAAAAGAAAATGTTGGTGAGTTGAAAAAGCAAACGACAAGCAAAGAGTGCACTATTTATTCTGATACTGTAAACTGGCCAATTCCGGTCTGATGATTAGAGAGTTGATTTAGTGAAAGAGGGTAGTACTTATTTTCAAAATAAAGATGGTCCTTTTAATACAACTGAAGTTTAAAGGTCAGGCGATAAAATCAAGGGGACGAGTAGGCATCTTAATGCGGCCTGGTTTTATAGTACACTCCCAAATAGTGGCCCCTATTGCGAGTGTCGATCAGCGATCGACTCGACAACTGTCGATTGCGTCGATTGATTTCGGATTTGGTATTGCGTAACTCAATCGACGAATAAATGTGTTATCGTGAATAAACAGCGCATTATTGTGAATGATATGAATTTGACATGCGTTTGACATATACATGACATTACATATTTCGTAAATAATAGCCGGTGTAGTTTTGATTTGTGAAATTTTCTGTGTGTAAATTTAATAAATACCAAATAATACGATTAAAATGACATCGGTTGAGTTATATATGAGTGATTCTGATTCCGAATCCAACCAGATGGAATTATTGGAAGTAGCTCGCAGAAGGAGACAAATCAGAGATTCCGAAAAACCCTGTTGACATGGAAGAAAAAATGTAAGCATTTGTTTCCCAACCGAATTACGTATATATGTAGTTCATATCCTTAACACCTTAATTTTCAGGTTTCACAAAAATTTCCGATTGAGTAAAGCCGCGTTTCAGGATTTATTCTCGGAAATTCAACCGTTGCTGAAAAAGGGAGTGAGGAAAACATCTATCCCAGATGTCCTAAAGCTTGCTACAGCTTTGCGTTTCTGTGCCCATGGATCCTACCAGATAAGTGTGGGCAATGAAAATTGCCTTGGAATTGCTCAATCCACAGTTTCCTTGGTTTTAAAAGAAGTTTTTCAGGTGCTGGAGACAAACATATGCCCGAAGTGGATTCAGTTCAACCAAACAGAAAGTGAAATGCGAAGGGCAAAGATGCATTTTTTTTTTTGAAAGGAGCCAAATTCCCGGCGTAATCGGTTGCATCGATGGAACCCACGTAAGAATCGCGTCTCCAGGGAAAGAGTTACAGCATCTATACTACAACCGGAAAGGGTTTTATAGCATCAATGCTATGATGGTAAGTTCGTTAGTAAGTGTGTTCTGTTTTTAATTAATTTGCGTTTCAGGTTTGTGATGACAAAATGGCAATACGTTACATAGACGCACGTTCCCCTGGATCGGCACACGTTTCCCATGTCTTTAACATATCAACTTTAAAGACAATTTTGGAAGAAAAGTACCACAGGCGGGAAAGACAAACGTGGTTATTAGGTTGTCCAATTTTTCTGTTTTGTTTGTAATACCTAATTCTTATTTATTTTAGGAGATGCCGGGTACGCATTAAAACCCTATTTAATGACTCCATACAGGGATCCTGAGGCAAGTTCGCCACAAGCAATTTATAATACTAAACATGCCAGGGCCAGGAATATTGTTGAGCGGACAATTGGCGTTTTGAAAAATAGATTCAGATGCTTACTAGGAGCGCGCCAACTACATCACAGCCCGAGAAAAGCTGCTCAGATCGCAAATGTCTGTGCAGCATTGCACAATATTTGTATGAAATACAACATCCCTCACGAGGAAGAAGAGATGTATGAAGGAACGAATGGACCAAACTCCGATGAGTTTTTCAATATTTTCAATTTCCCTTTTTTTATTGCTAAGCAGTCTCTCTGAAAATCTTTGCACATGTAGTAACTTTTTCTTGTGTAATCCTCAGTATTCTTACATCTTTCATTGATATGCTGCATAGTATCTAAAAGGCTTTTGTAAAACCTTCCTTGATATTCCGTCTGAGCTCTTAACAAATATAATCTATCTTCCTTGACTTTGGTTTGGCTAAATATTTGTTTTCTTGCCGGTGGTGTCTCCATCCAAATATCCGTTTCCAGTAACTCATGAATCGGTGTTTCTTTTTCCTCGCAAAATTCGTTCCCAGTTGGGTCTGGCTCTGGTAATCCTTGGCCCCCTTGACCAAATTCTCTTCCAGGCGGGTCCATATATATGTTAATTTCCAGCAGGGATATAACACTTTCATCCAGTTGGCTAAATGAGTGCAATTTGTTTGGTCCTCCGCCGGTTGATCTCATTTCCAACTTGTTCTGCGCCTTCTTCTTTCGTGTTTTGAATTTGAAATCCGTCCAAACCTTATAATTAAATTCAAATTAGCACTAACATATAATTATGCATGTTTTCCCCCTACATTTAGGCGGAGATGGGGAACATTGAAACATGGGGCACATAGATACAGTCGACATTATTTTAAAATAAAACACAGTAGGCCAGTCGACTACGCACACAACGCAACTGTCAACGTCGACATGAGAGGCCGACAACACCAATACGAGAGCAGTGTCTCTCGCGAGTTCGGCACGGAAGGACGTTTCTCCTCTGTATCTTTGTTGTACCTTCGTGACAATTGCTCACCTTGTCGTGGTACGGAGGCTCAGTACAGGTAATGACTCTCGAGAGTAATCTCTAGAGGAACCCGAAGCTAAGAAGCAATTACGGACCCTCACCTACCCCTCCCCTTCCTCTGTACCCATCGCTCCCCTACTCCCCTAACTCCAAGGTGGAACAGCATACGCCGAAGGATGCATGGCTAAGAGGGTGCTTAGCTACTAGTATGCGAACTTCGGATACCAGGCGACCTCCGAATTCAATTTAGCCTTCCTGCAGTGTCTCGGGCTCCGCTGCAGGTGACCGTTCTTTCCCGTGTTCTCGTGGGAACAATTAATTACAATAAAAATAATACAAAAGAGGATGATGACTCTCAAATGTCATCGCCTGCTAGGACTTGTGAGTCCTCAGCGGCTAATAAGTGGGAAGTGATGCCGGCATCTTGTGCTGGCATTGCAGCCGAACGGAAAGCTGAAGATATGTCTTCACTCTCCGATTCTGACACCACACTTGGCGGAGATTCTGTGAGTATGCTCTCGGATGAACTCCCAAGTGTAAGTAGGAACGAAACCATCAGGAACGTAGAGGAAAAGCCTGTACCACCTGGTGGCTTCGTCAAGCTCAAATCATCGGAGCAGCGACGATTTAAAGCTGCAATGATGCAGGGCAAAACTAGAGATGAAGCCCTAGTTTTTGCAAAACCAACCCCTGCGAGTAAGGGTCCGGAGCTGAAACGTGTTCGTTCCGCAGACACTACTCCACCAAACCAGGCTGCTAAACGCAGCAAAATCGGTAAACACCAGGTCGACAAAAAGAGCTACAGTAGTGTAGCTGGGAGGATACGACTCGGCATCATCCCTAAGGACTTAGGAACGAACCCCCTCACTACAGCGCAGATGGCAGCCGTTCAGGAGGCTATAGTCGACACCTCCATCGAGCTGTCGGGTAAAGCACCCAAACCTCGCTTTAGGGGATCGACCTACAAGTCAGGGTGGTTATACTTTGTGTGTGACAACCCAGATACGGCCGATTGGATGAAAACCAATTTTACGGCCATCAAGGACAAAAGTGGACTTGATATTATGCTTGTGGAAGAAGAAGCTTTCCCGAAACCGCACATCGTACGGGGCTACTTCCCACAAAGCGCCGGCCTACCCATCACGAAGGTGTTGGCGACGCTGGACTCACAAAATGACGACTTGCACGCAAAGAACTGGAGAGTCATGCAAAGCACGTCAAATAAGGAGAAAAACCTCCTGCACTTAGTCCTAGCAGTCAGTGACAAATCCTTGGCTCGACTGATGGAACTTAAGTGCCAAGTGGCCTACAGATTTGAAATCGTAAAGATGATTGTCAAAAGCCAGGCGAAAACATCCTTGGATGTAGCACCAATCGCTGTAGGAAAACCTACAAGCAGCAGTATGGTGGATGCACCTGCTGCCGCAATAGGAAAACCTACAACCAGCAGTATGGTGGTTGCACCTGCTACTGTGGTAGGAAAACCTACAGCCAGCAATATGGTGGTTGCACCTATTGCTATAGTAGAAAAACCTACAACCAGCAGTATGGTGGTTGCACCTGCTACTGCCGTAGGAAAACCTACAGCTAGCAGTACGGTGGTTGCACCTACTGCTATTGTAGACATGCCCAGATGTGACGAACCAAAACCCGCTGCCACGTCTGAGCCGGCGACTACTAAAAGTCGCCCAAACAAGGGTAAGAAACGTCCCCCAACGAAACAAGGGGAATCTTCGATGGGAAGTAGAGCAGAGGATCACTCCCATCGGGTCGGAATCTTCAGGCGAGGCAACAACAAGCCTTACAGAACGAAGGATCCGGCCTACCGTCGCAAGTAATGGATGGGCTGCGTGTGCTGCAGGGCAACCTGCACCATGCCAAAGGTGCCTCGGACACCTTTAGCCTGCGACTGTACCGCGACAGGATCAGCATTGGGCTAATCCAAGAACCATGGGCCCATAAAGGTAAGATTATGGGCCTGCAAAACAGGTCGCGTAAATTAATTTACGCCACAGGAGATTTTTCTCCTAGGGCCGCATGTGTGATCGGCACTAACCTAAATTTTCTCCCCATTCCAGAATTCGTCACAAGGGACTTGGTAGCCGTCATTGTGGAAGCTCCCACCGATGGAGGAGTAAGGGAGGTTTTATGCGCCTCCGCTTACTTTCCTGGAGACGGTCAACAAATCCCACCTACAGAAGTCCAGGATCTGGTTAGGTATTGCAACCAGAAGAAACACCACCTGGTAATTGGATGCGACGCCAACGCGCACCATATGGAATGGGGAAGCAGCAATACCAACAAACGAGGTGAGTCACTTTTTGAATTTATTATTAGTAATAATCTCACCGTTGCCAATAGAGGCAACAAACCCACATTCATAAACGCGGTTAGAAAAGAGGTGCTTGACCTCACTATCTCTAGCCAGTTTATCTCAAATGTGATTGGGGACTGGCATGTCTCCAATGAAGCCTCACTATCTGATCATCAGCATATCAGATTTAACATCTCTAGTGAGGCAACTGAAGTTGAGCCCAGATATCAGCCCAAACGAACGAATTGGGCTCGGTTCCAAGCTCAACTCGCCGCTAAAGAGGACATGCTCCCTAAGTCGATTAAATCGACAGATGATATCGACGAAGCGGCCTACCAGCTCAATACAGCACTCATCTCATCCTTTAGAGACAGCTGTACACCTAGGTCAACTACAAAAAAACGTTGTGTGCCCTGGTGGAACAGTCAGCTCGAGACCCTAAGGAAGCAGGTGAGATCGCTGTTCAATAGAGCAAAACGGTACAACAGTTGGACTGAGTATAGATCTGCTCTAACTAAGTACAACCTCGAACTGAGGATATCCAAGAGAACGTCTTGGAGGAAGCATTGCGAGAATATAGACTCGCTTCCAACTGCAGCCCGACTCCAGAAAACACTCTCTCGAGAACACACAAATGGGCTCGGGCTGCTTCGCAAGTCAGACGGCACCTTTACCGTCAACCGCAGGGAAACCCTGGAGACCTTGCTCGAGGTGCACTTCCCTGGTTCTACTCCCTACTCGATGTCCTCTGACGATCAGATTAACGTCACAGGAATCATCGATAGTAGAACAAATAGCCTCTCTGGAAGACTATTCAGCCCTGACAGAGTTAAATGGGCAATTAGCTCATTTAAACCCTACAAGGCTCCAGGCAAAGATGGTGTCTTTCCTGCGATCCTACAGAAAGGCTTGAATACAACTCTACCATCACTGATAGCTCTATTTAGGTCTTGCTTCAACCTGGGATACATACCCCGGACTTGGAGAGAGGTCAATCTTGTCTTCATCCCCAAGATTGGGAAACCAAGCGAGCAACCTAAATCCTATCGCCCTATCAGTTTGACTTCGTTCTTTTTGAAAACAATGGAGAAACTGATAGAGCTCCACATTAGAGGTATCCTGGAAAGACAGGCACCTCTGCACTCTAACCAGTATGCATATCGCAAAGAGCGATCTACCGAAAATGCACTACACCATTTGGTGACGTGCATTGAAAATAGTTTCACACAAAAGGAGATCGCAATCTGCGCCTTCCTCGATATAGAGGGGGCCTTTGATAATACTGGCTATGACTCGATCACCACTGCACTATCCTGCAGGGGTGTGGACCATCCCACTAATCACTGGATTAGGGCGATGCTGAATAGCCGTATCATATCGGCCACATGCGGAGAGGTCTCAGTGACAGTATCGGCGGTCAGAGGATGCCCACAAGGGGGAGTCCTCTCACCACTGCTTTGGTCGATAGTCATCGACGATCTATTACGCAAGCTGACCACTCGGGGCTACGAGGTCATCGGATATGCTGATGACCTAGTAGTCATTGTTACAGGCAAGTGCGAGGTCACTGCCTGTGAGCGCATGCAACTTGCGCTCCAATTCATCTCTGACTGGTGTGGCAGAGAGGGGTTATCTATTAACCCAAATAAGATAATCTTAGTCCCATTTACAAAGAGAAGAAAGGTACAACCCTGCTCAATCTCTCTAAATGGAACACACATAGGATTTTCAGAGGAGGTAAAATATCTAGGTATTGACCTAGACCGCAAACTCAACTGGAACTCCAACATGAAAAATAAACTCATGAAAGCGACTAAGGCCATGTGGGCCTGCCGACGCACCTACGGTAAAACCTGGGGGCTCAAACCTAAGGTGGTCCACTGGATATATACCGCGATAGTAAGGCCTATCGTTACCTACGGGTCCACCGTATGGTGGACAAAAGTTGAACAAAAAACTACTATTACTAAGCTTCAACGCCTTCAGAGACTAGCGTGTCTCGGCATCACAGGCGCCATGCCGTCCTGCCCTACGGCAGCACAAGAAGCACTCATTGGACTCGTTCCACTGCACCTTTTTATCAAAAAGGTGGCATTACGCAGTGCAATCAGAATCCTCTGCTCGGGAACAAATATGCCATGTAGACCCGCAGGCCACATGTCCATACTACAACACTTCCCCGAGCTGGATATGATTACTACGGTCTCGGACGCATTGCCACACACCTTCACCTTTGACAAAAGATTTGAGGTACTGATCCCAAATCGTTCAGCATGGGAAAATAGTGATCCCCTGCTGAATGTCAAAGGCCTTAGGTGGTACACGGATGGCTCCAAGATGGCTTCTGGCGTTGCCGCCGGCATCTTTGGACCAAAACGTAAAATCTCGAAGGCCCTGGGAGTAAGTCCCAGCGTCTTCCAAGCTGAACTGCATGCCATCCTAACATGCGTCAACGTAAATCTCGAGACCGGCATCAGAGGAGTAACTATAAACATACTCTCTGATAGCCAAGCAGCGCTTAAAGCACTGAGTTCGTACAGCACGAACTCGAAAACTGTCAAGGAGTGCCATGACGCCCTGCAAGAGCTCGCCAAAAGAAACAATGTTAAACTTTGGTGGGTGCCAGGACATAAAGGTATTAAGGGCAATGAAATTGCCGACCAACTTGCTAGAAAAGGTTCCAGCGACAAATACATAGGTCCGGAACCTTTCTGCGGCATTCCCAGGTCTAAGATAAATCACCTCCTAGACAAGTGGGAAAAATCGCAACACCTGTCCTTCTGGAACAGTGTTCGGGGACTTCGTCAATCTAAACGACTTGTACGACCCCTGAACAAACACGCTATTCACATACTTAAGCTCAATAGAGGGGATATCAGAAGACTGGTCAGCTACCTAACGGGACACTGCGGTCTGAGATATCATCTAAATAAAATTAGTCTCTCGTCGGAAACTGAGTGTCGGCTCTGTCTAGAGGACGATGAGACGGCAGAACACATACTGTGTGAGTGTCCTGCACTTTGCCATCTTAGGAAGCGCATCCTTCTCAGTGAAGTTGTGACTCCTGAGGGGATCACCCTGGCTCCTACGAGAAGCATTCTCAGCTTCATTATAGAGGTTGAGAGGCTACTCGGCTAATCGGCTAGCAGGCACAATAGATCTGCAAAGGTCGCAGTGCCATATTGCTAAGAGTAGCACTAGCCCCATATTTAAAAAAAAAAAAAAAAAAAAAAATCTTTGTTGTATCTTTGTTGCAATAAATAAATATTTATTTTGTAGTATCGGCAGTCTTTTACAACTCAGAAGTGGGATACGAACAATACCCAAATAAATAATTTGCCAACGTATATGTATTATATTGTACATATGAGCAAATTTGCGTACGAGAAGCCAACGACAAACGATCCTTTAAACCACACTCGCGCATTCAAAGGAAAAACGGTTGCACGCACACGGGCGAACAACACAAAACGATCCTTATGCAAAAGAACAAAGAACGTATGTAAATAAATAAAGAGAAACGCAAAACGGTCCTAAGCGACACAAAGGCGCTCGTTGTGGCTATTCAAGGAAAAGGGATAAGCGACAACACACACGGAATAGAAAACAGGGAAAAGGAAATTAAGGAATTAACGAAACGATTCCTACGAACAAGGAGAAGTCACCTACGCCACACGTAGGACAAAGACGAACGGCAATTCCAACGTATAGGAAACGCATACAGTCACCGTAGAGGGTAGATACATAAAACGATAGCACAAAGATAAGATACGGGAAAAAAAAAAACTGCCGAAAAGCAGAAGCGAGGACACTCTGTCGTTGCGAGCCGAAGGGAATAGAATCATGGTGAAAATAACGTCATTAAATGTGGAGCAACTCAACAAAGTACTCCAAGCGCATGAGCTGACGATTAAAGGAGATAAAGCCCATAAGATCGCAAAATTGATGGAAGTTCTGGGCACAGACGAAATTGACGCCGAAGAAATAGAACGGGGTGATTCATGGACAACGCAGATGACGGAACTACGCAGCATCGTACTGGATCTAGCGAAAACGGTGAATGAATTGGTTGCAACAGTAAGTAGTAGTGCCCCAAACGAACACACAACGACTGAAACGCAGAGCGGAGCGAATCTTTTACCACCGGAAAATCCACGAGATGGGGGAACCGAAACTGTAGTGTCGAACAGGTCAGCTACGCCCGCAACATACATCATTCCATCGCCAACGCAAGGGTATGGCAATAGCGGATCTCCAGATGTCATAGGAATCCTGCCGAACTTCGATCCACTCAAACGCACACTCTCGTCACAACAATTTCTCAGCAAGGTAGAACAGTTGCAGCGTCTGTATAATTGGAGAGAGGAAATGTTGTTATTCGCAGTTCAGCACAAGCTGAAGGGACTCGCAAAGGATTGGTTAGATGCACAGCCAGTGTTTCAAACATGGAAAGAGTTTGTCATCGCTCTTAAAAGAGATTTTCCGTGTACAGTTAATGTGGCAGATATGCACAGGGAGCTTATGAAGCGGAAGCGAAGGCCAGATGAAACGTTAACCGAGTATTACTATATAATGCTTGCAATCGGACGACGAGGTGAGTTGGATGACATTTCTATCAACTCATACGTTATTAATGGTTTAAACGACTCAACTCTTTCACGCACACTTCTTGCCATGAATTTACGAACAACCAACGAGCTGCTCAAATCTCTGGATAACGTATCCACCTTGCCAATGACATCACGGGCTGCAATCCAAGAACCATCACGATTAATCCCAGACGGTGCAATCATGCACGAACGGAAGAACATCAAGTGCTTCAATTGTAACCAAATAGGACACATCGCCGCAAAGTGTCCATTACCGCAACGGAAACCAAGGTGTGCAGCTTGTAATAAACCAGGTCATGAGGCGAAGGACTGTCGGGCAAATAATTCAAGGGTAGCCAAAGTTGAAGTGAACCAACAAATAGCAGAATTCATTCCACCTGTAATGAAAGAGGTCAGCATAAGCGGACGCACGGACTCAGCATTCATTGACACTGGAAGCGATCATTCTTTGATAAAAGAGTCCATAACACCTAAAGACGCTCGACGCCAAACGTCCGTGAAACAACTCAGCGGATTCGGAGGGTCAACTGTGACGTCCACAGAGAAGATTGTCGTGCGTATGATGATGGATCATAACGAAATCGATGTAGCATTTCATATTGTGCCAGATGAAGTTCTACCCAATGAAATACTCCTCGGACGGGATGCTCTATGCCGAAGGAATCAGCGAATGGTGATCGAAGAAGGAGTGTTACGAGTTCAATCAAGCGAAGGAGAACCATTTCAATTGGGCGACGATCTCGACCGAAAACAAGACAAGGAAGTGAAGGAGCTCCTGGTAAGATACGATGATTGCTTTTCAGAAGACATCTCCCAATTAGGTCGATGTAAAACGATGTCAATGAGAATAGATGTGACTACAGATAAGCCAATATTGGGAAAACGCTATCAGGTACCCTTCGCTCAGAGGAAACCGTTGACTATGATTATTGAGAACTTGGTCAAATACAACATCATCCGACCCAGTCGCTCGCTACACGCCGCATCTGTGGTTTTAGTTCATAAATCCAACGGAGAAAGTCGCATGTGCGTCGACTACCGGGCGTTGAATTCAGTCACCATAAAAAAACAATTCGTAATGCCAGTGGTAGAGGAGCAACTAGCACAACTGAAGGGTAAGAAATACTTTACCACTCTTGATATGACAGCGGGTTATTACCAAATCCCAGTGTCAGAAGACTGTAAGGCCCTCACAGCTTTTTTAACACCAGATGGATTGTTTGAACACAATGTAATACCATTTGGTTTGGTCAACGCCCCCTTGTACTTCCAGGAAATGATAACCCAAATTATCAGATGCTTAAAATATCGAAGCAACATAATCAACTATGTCGACGAAGTTATCATTGCAGCGGATACACCCGAGAAAGGAATTGATGTTTTGGAAAATTTCTGGAGGCAGTAAGGAAAGCGGGCCGGACGCTGAGACCATCGAAGTGCGTTTTCATGGCAACCAAGGTGAACTTTTTGGGACATGTGATCAGTTCAAAGGGAATACAACCAGGCAACGGAAAAACTAAATGTATTAGTGAGTTCCCAACGCCAACCAATCCAACGGAGGTTAGAAGATTTTTAGGAATTACCGGGTTTTTCCGAAAATTTGTAAACGGATACAGTTGCATTGCCCAACCCCTGACAAACATTTTAAAGAAGGATACGACCTTTAAGTGGGGTGAGGACCAGGAAACCGCCTTCGTGAAATTAAAGGCGGCGCTAACTGAGCGACCTGTACTAGTATTGTTCGACGTAACAAAAGAACACGAGGTACACACCGACGCTAGTTCTGTCGGTTTGGGTGGAGTCCTACTTCAACGCGAGGGTGAGGATTTGAAACCAGTGTTTTATTATAGTCGCCAATGTTCGGAGTCGGAAAGAAGATATGCCAGTCATGAGCTGGAGGTCTTAGCGGTTGTTGAGACTTTATCCAGATTCCGAATTTACTTACTGGGCACCCGGTTTCGTCTCATTACGGATTGTAACGCCATAGCTACAACGAAGGCAACGTCACTGTTATTACCACGAATAGCGCGATGGTGGCTCAAGTTGCAAGAGTTTGACTTTGAATGCATGCATCGATCAGGGGTGAAAATGAATCACGTCGATGGGATGAGTCGCACTCCAACATTACCACCGGAAGAACCAACAACGGTAGCAGAAGGCATATTAAGAGTTTGCTCTTTAGATGAAGACTGGATCTTTTCCATGCAGACGCAAGATCGTAACTTAAAAGACATCGCAAATATTCTTCAGGGGAACAGTACGGGAAGTCCATCGCAGACAAAGCAGGTGAAAACAGATTATGAAATATCGGGTGGACGGTTACATCGTAAAGTCGAAGGGCAAAGTAAGCTGGTTGTTCCACAGCTAGTTAGGTGGCGCATCGCGAAAGCTTGCCACGATGATGTGGGCCATTTCAGTTTAGAGAAAACTTTAGGGTGCATCAAAAGGGACTTCTGGTTTCCTCGCATAAGGCGTTACGTGAAATCATACATTGCAGCATGCCCGGAATGCTGTTTGAACAAAATCAAGGGCGGTAAACCAGAAAGCCAACTACATGTGATGGACGTGCTTCCAATTCCCTTCCGATGGCTCAACATGGACCACCTGGGACCCTTCCCGAAGAGTAAGAAAGGTAATGCGTTCATAATCGTTTTAGTCTGTTCCTTTAGCAAATACACTGTGCTGAGGGCTGTGAAAACAACCAAGACCACACCAGTTATCATGATGCTGAAAGATGTGATGACAACCTTTGGACAGCCGTTACGAATCACAACCGATAGGGGCACCGTCTTCACGTCCAAGAAATTTGAGGGGTTCCTCAACCAGTTTGGAATCCAACACATTAAGACTGCAGTGAGGACTCCGAGAGCTAACGGCCAGGCAGAACGGATGAATAAGACCGTACTCAATGCTATCAAATGCTCAACCCGGAGTGACAAAGAGTGGGACCTTACATTGCCGGACACTCAATGGAGCATTAACTCTCAAGTTAATACTACTACCCAGTTTTCGCCAAACGAACTGGTATTTAACTTCAAAGCAAAAGACGTGAGCCAAAACCGACTAATCCAGGCACTGAACGATGAGTATGAAGACGGCGACGACGTTACGGAGAGAAGACAGCAAGCGGCAGATCATATTGCAGAAGAAAGGCGGAAGTGGAAGATTCGTTACGACAAAAGGCACAAGACTCCATACCAGTACGCGGAAGGTGACTTAGTGGTGATGGACTTTGTTTCGCAACCAACCGGTGAGTCCCACAAACTCGATCCAGCCTTTAAAGGACCCTTAGGTTAGGTATATGGGTGCCCTATTGACGTAAAGTCAAGGCTCACGTAGACTACGTTGAGTCCATTGTGCCCACCCTACGTCATCGCAAAGGTCTTAGTCCACGATCGGTACTTAGTGGAAGATCTACCTGATAAACCAAAAACAGGGCGACGCTATAGCAACGTCGTATCGTGTGACAATCTGAAACCATGGTGTAGACTGAGTCCAGATATAGATTGCGAAGCAGAAGACAACCCGAACGAGGTCAATTCGTCCAGTGAGGACGAAGGGTCAGGAGAGGCCGAGCTGTCAACGTCGACATGAGAGGCCGACAACACCAATACGAGAGCAGTGTCTCTCGCGAGTTCGGCACGGAAGGACGTTTTTCTTCTGTATCTTTGTTGCAATAAATAAATATTATTTTGTAGTATCGGCTGTCTTTTACACAACATATGTATCATCGCAAGCTATATACATATATGGACACTCCTGTTCAGTTATCGCTTTGCGTCAAAGAAGCACAGAACTGTTTTGCAGTCCGTGAGTAATTTTTTTTAGTTTCTTTCGTGTGAGCTTATTTTTTAGCATACTTGTGTCAACAATTTCATATAAAGTTATATGGTGAGTATATACTGTTCGTAATGTGATGTTTACTTAAAAAGTTATTATTAAACATTGTTTTAAGTACATCAAATATTTATTTTTTGTGAAGTATGTTGGGGCACATTGATGCACACGACCTCGGGGTGGTTTGATACGTATCAATGTGCCCCACAAATCTTCTCTGTGTGATATATAAATTGTTAAATATCATCTGGCTGGATTTCAAATTTAATATTTTGGTTTTAGAATGGCGTCTTCGAGTTCAAAAGGAAAACGAAAAGAATGGAACACAGATCACATGACAGAAGCTATACGAATGGTTAGAGAGAAAAAAATGGGTTATCTTAAGGCATCAAAACACTTTGATGTACCAAGAACCACTTTGTTTCGATTGTGTCAGAAAAATGACCTATCTCCAGAAGAAGCTGCAGCCACTAAATTAGGAAGAAAATCTGTTTTAGGTGATCAGCTCGAAAATCTACTAGTAGAATATATTTTAAAGATGGAGAGCAAGTTTCATGGTTTGACGAGGAATGATGTTCGTAGAATGGCGTATATGTTGGCCAAACGCAATCATTTGGGGAATCCGTTTGGTGAGTCCGGAATGGCTGGAAAAAAGTGGCTAAAGCTATTTTTAAACCGTCATAAGGAAAAACTTTCGGTGAGAAGACCCACTGGCACGTCTTTTGCAAGAGCTTTTGGTTTCGCTAAAGAAAAAGTAGACGCTTTTTTTGATCTTCTTGAAGAAGTCTACACTAAGGGTAACTATACTCCGAATCGCATATATAACGTCGACGAATCCGGGCTTACAGTGGTTCAAACCAAGATACCCCAAGTTATCGGTCACAAAGGAAAACGACAAATAGCTTCACTTACTTCAGCTGAGAGAGGCTCATTAATGACAATAGTTATTGCTATGAACGTTACTGGCCATTTTGTGCCTCCTTACATCATTTTTCCCAGGAAAAATATGAGCGAACAGCTAATGAGAGGCAGTCCTCCAGGTGCAGTAGGCGTTGCACATCCATCAGGATGGATCCAAATGCAAATATTTACAGATTGGTTTAAGCATTTCATCAAACACACCAACCCGACCCCAGAATCGAAAGTTTTATTGATCTAAGATGGACATTATTCTCACACTCGAAACATCGACGTTATTGATATTGCGAGGCAGAACAATGTTGAAATTGTTTCCATACCTCCACACACAACCCACAAACTTCAACCTTTAGACAAAACTTTTATGGGACCACTAAAAACATATTATAGCGAAGAAATACGAATGTGGATAAGAAACAATAACAGGCCACTAAGTCCTTATCACATTGTTGAACTATTTGGCAGATCTTACTTGAAAGTGCAAACAGGGGAAATTGCAACGAATGGCTTTCGCGTTACAGGCCTCTGGCCATTGAATAAAAACATATTCAGCGAGATCGACTACCTGGCTGCCCAACAAGATGCAGTTAAAGATGGTTGCACAATCAATGTCACTCCAACAAAATCAAGCTCCCAGTCGAAAGAATCGTCAACAGAAGTTGCAAGACCACCTGATAATACTTTGATTTTAACTGAAACTCCTTTCACACCAAGACAAGACACAGAATCTGATCCAGAACCCTCAACTTCCAGGCTTGCTCGCAGTACTCTAAATCTGGTGTCGCCCTATGACATCAGCCCAGTGCCAAATAAAAAAAGAAAAATTTCTAATAGAGGAAGAAAAGCAACTATTGCTGAAATAATAACATCTTCTCCATATAAAAATCAACTCATAGACAGTAATAAAAAGAAAAAAGAAAAAGAGAATAAATTATCAAAGCCAAAAAATAAAAAACAGAAAGAAAAAAAACTAAAGGAAAACAGCAAAAAGAGAAAACCAAGTCTCAAAATAGTCCCATTAATTCAGACGATGAAGAAGAAATACATTTTGACACAGACAGTGAGCCTGATGCCGTCATAGGACTGGAAGCTCCTGACTCAGAAGATGCAGAGTGTATGTTCTGTGACAGCCTGTTTTCTCAAGATACTCGAGGAGAGACATGGATCAAATGCCTCATGTGCAGGCTCTGGGCACATTGTGATTGCGCAAGTGCAGAGTTCGATACATGGATATGTGATTTTTGCAAGTAACTTAAGTACCTTTTTAAAATTGACCAAAGTTCCTGTAGAATCTCATTAAAGTAAAGGTTTATTATTCATAGTTTTATAGTAGTCCATATTTAGGTACATATTCCATAATTAGGTGCCTTTATGTTGATTTTGTTTTTGAGAAAATTTTATATTTTAAATTAATATATGTAAAACAAAACTGTCAATAAGTTAAGCACAACTGTATGACTGATAATAAATATGAATAAAAGTTTTTGATTTACAATATCTTTTTTTTTTTTAAAACACAAAAACAAAATGGTATTCCGTATTTGGTTACTTTCCTCTATGGTTACCGTAAGAGAAATCCTAATATGAGTTAAAGGAAACCTGAAATCACAAGTATTGCTCGATCATTCTCGTTCAATAAGGCTGCTGTTACTTTAAAAATCTAGAAAATGGTCTTTTGAGATTCAATTTTGCACCTAATCAAATAATTAATTTCGATGAAACCGGCATCACTACGGTCTTGAATACTCCAAAAATACTGGCAGAAAAAACACAGCGTCAAGTTGGTCAAATTGTTTCTGCGGAGAGAGGGGAGTTAGTGACTTTCGGAGGAATTATAACTGCCTGTGGTAATACTATTCCACCAGTTTACGTGATTCCCAGAGTTCATTATAAAAGTCATTTTTTGAATGGTGCTTCAGAGGGATCTTTGGGTTTGTCAAGTAGATCTGGATGGATAAATACTGAACTATTCTTGGAAGTCCTTAAACACATTCAAAAATATACCAATTGTACAAAAGAAATGCCAATTCTTCTTATTTGTGATAATCATGAGTCCCATGTTTCAGTCGATGCAGTTAATTATTCCCGTGACAATGGAATAGTTTATTTATCGTCTCCTCCACACACATCACATAGATTACAGCCTCTTCATGTTGGTATCTTTGGTCCTTTTAAAGCAAAGCTTAGGGTAGCTTTTAACGACTGGCACGTTAATCATCCTGGAAAAGCATTAACAATTTATGACATTCCAAGCCTTGCTAAATTGGCGTTTTTTGAATCGTTCACTGCCAAAAATATAATGAGCGCCTTTGCTAAACCTGGAATTGTGCCATTTAATAAATTGGCATTCTCAAATGAAGATTTTTCACCTTGTGAGATTTATATCAACGAATCTGAAGAAATTATAGTCAATGAGCAATGTGTAACACCCCCACCGCCTCCTACTACCGAGCGGTCAAATGCTACAGAAGACTCTGAGTTTTCTAATATGCCTCCCACATCAAGAGCTTCTGAGGTAATCTGTCGAGCATCCACGGCAAAACTGCTCATAACCCCTGAAAATGTAAGGCCTTACCCAAAAATTACAAAAAAAAAAGACGACTAAAAAAGAAAAAGTTAAGTCAAGAATATATACAGATACTCCGGAAAAGACAAGATTAGAAGAACTACAGAGATCTAAACGTGAAGAAAACATGAAAAAGGAACAAAGAAAACGTGTAAAGGACCTAAAAAGTGCTCAGAAATTGCTTGGAATAACTGCAAATCCAATCATAACATCAAAAAGAAAGCCTCATAAGGCTATAACTATGGAATCAGACTCTTCAAACTGTTCTGTTGAAATAGAATTGCAAGAATCATTCGATACCGAAGAATCATTCGACTCCGAAGAAGACAATGTGGAATTATCTACTGCTCCACCAATAGTCACTGATCTCCATGAAGGGGATTTTGTTATAATAAAAGTAGTTAATTTAGAAAAGAAGCGACATTTTAAGCATTTTGTTGGGAAAAGGACAAGGAAGCGATTTTCATGTATCTTTTTTGAAGCGCAAGCCGACTGGAACTTTTGAATTCCCTGACGTTAAAGACGAGGCTTTTGTTAATATTTCTGACATTATCCAGAAGTTACCAAATCCTATAATCAATAAAGGCACTAACAGAACAGCGTCTTTACCTAATTTTAAGATAAATCTATCCCCCTACAACATTTCTATGTAAATAAATGTTTAAGAATGTTAAGAATGTTTAAGAAATGTTTGTTTTTTGTTAAAACAAATTTAAACCTATGTTGACATGAATTACTCGTACTTAAACACTGGTGTATTAATATATGTTATATTAAATAAAAACTCATTTTATTAACCAGAATTTTTCAATAACTACTGATTATTTGACTATGGATCAATGTGCCCCTGACCTGTATCAATGTACCCCGCGAATGGGGCAGTTTGATACAGATATCCATTCTTAATAAATAGGTCCTTATATTTTTTTAGAATGAATCTGACAGTAAATTCGTCCAAAATAAGCAAGCTCGAATGTCAGTGAACAAAATAAATATTTTACGTTGTTATTACTGTCAATGTGGTGGCCCTTTTCCGAGTCCTAAAGAAAAACTTATCAAGGTGCCCCAACTCCCCCTACCCATTTTTCCCAATTACGAATGGGAGGACCATGGCTATTTAGCTCAGTTAGTAATTCCCACCGTTTTTCGCCTGCGTTTTAACACAAATCCCTTTCGCCAAATCGGAGTTGTCTTCCATATATGACACCATTATTTCCATTTGTTTCTTGTTTGTCACTAGTTTTGCCCTAAGATATTCCTAATTGTATTATTCGCTCATTTAAATGATTCCATTAAAACACTTCACATTTTTCTTTTCAAAATCCCTTCAATTGATAAAACACCAACCAACGACCACAAATTTGCAATCGTTTTTTCCTTTTTTTGTCCGCAACCTACTTTGACTTGTATTGAAATTGAAAAATAAATAAAGTAAATAAAATGGAAAATATATATACATATACATCATAAGTAATTTTCATTTAAATTATTTACATTTCGCACGCACACAAAATATTTGCAACCCTCTCCAACGAAGCAACGATCAGTATTTTCTGATCGACAACAAGCGATAGTGAATTAGTGGTTTGTCGATCACAACCGACATTCACAATACCGAAATCTGCAATCGACGATCGATAAATGTCGATCATCGATCGCTGATCGACACTCGCAATAGGAGCCAGTGAAAGAGTACTGCGTACAAGCTAACAGTTTATTTTGTTTTTGCTGTCGGTTATTTGCTGGGTTTAATATGTGGTAGAGGTCTAATCCCAAGATATTCAAGCACGAGGCATCTGATCGCCGCCTAGCTTCATTAGAAAAGTGGAAAACCAAGCCGGGTGAGAGAATGCGGAGGCATATTGTTCGATCAATAATGAATCCGAAGAAGAGCGCTGTTAAGCTTACGAAAGATATCGAAAATGTTCACGCGGGATGTCTGTTCACGCAGAAACCATTCGTCGTTGCTTGAACGAACGCGATCTCTGTTTCAGAATGGCATGGTAGAAGCCATTCTTAAGAAAGGTTAATAAGGCCAGACGTTTAGCATATGCCCAGGAGTACCGTAATGTTCATCTAACATATCCTTCGTTTTAGGAACACGACATTTTCACCGATGAATATTAATTCAATGGTTTTGGTGGTGATCGATGCGTTAAAGTGTGGCCAAAAAAGAACACCATGCTCCGTCATGGTATGGGGAGCATTAGCGGCAAATGGTGTCAATATTCTAAGGTTTATCGCAGGAATAATGGATTATTACAAGACAATAATCCAAAGTACTCTTCTGCTGGGATCAAGGAATGGTTACTGTCATCGACCCATAAAGTAATTTTGGCATCACTTCCCCCTTTTTTTCCCTTTCTTTTTTTGGGTGAATATCTGTTTTTGGAATTTTAAAATGCTTCAACTTATTTCCTACTGTCACTTGGTGAGTTAACGTCGCTGAAGTAAGCCGGCCGATTCACGGACGTGAGTAATATTTTAGTTTTAAAAGAAATAAACCTGGAACTCAATTTACCATTTGTATAGGAAATAAAATCGCAATCCAACCTATCGGATCTGTTCGTTTTATTTGTAGGAGTTGCAAATTGGATTCTGAAAGCGATATTTTTAGCCGCAATTTGAGGCTGGCGCAGCAACAGTTACTTTATAGTGTCAGAAAGAAGCTGAAGCATCCGCCGCAATCTCCTGATTTAAATGTCATAGAACTTTTATGGGACCATTTGAGGCACCAAGTCAGAAAAATAATGTCATTGCTTAAAATTCTGGTCGAGGAATGGATTAATATAAGCCCAGAAGCAGCACGTAGGTCAGCCTTTTTCATGCTTTTCCAATTATCTGCAGTAATTAAAGCCGAATGAGGTCATGCTATATACACCACATGATGTAATGCGCACGCCAGCGCTCCAGAAAACAGACCCATCACTGCAACACGTACTAGATATTGCGTTAATTACGGTAACGTAAGGAAAGAATGAAATGTATCGAGTACGCACGAGTTACATGCTGCAGCGCCTCTAACTTCCCCACACTTGTTGTTTTGTACAGCAAAACTGTATTGTTGATCTTTGCTACGGCTTCTCTCTCCAACTCTATCTTTGGAAGAAGATAACGCTGGAGCGAATTACCAGTTAGCAAATATCAGTCTTGTTCCGTCTTTTGTATTGTGTACTTGTGTAAAATTTTAATAAAGTTCGTGTTGTACAGTTTCTTTTGTTTTATTGTATGATCAATGTCATACGTATCTTACTGTCATATGTATCTTAACTCACGCGATCGTGTTTTGTAATAATATTACAAGTGATCATACACAATTGTGGCAACTTTTTTGTGTGAAAGAAAAAAATTATAAAAGAATCGGTAACCACCATCATACCAGTGGGGTACGCAAATTCACTCATGCCGGATTTCAATCGAGAGAGAGGGATAGCTGGTCTTTATGGAAAGGAAGACTACAAATTCTTTTGAGGAGGTGGATTGTGTGGAAGAAAAACCAAAAAAGGCTATCTTATTAAAAACCATAGGAGCCGACGAATACTCCGTTATTCGTAGTTCATGTGATCCAGTTAAGCCAGCAAAAAAAAAGAATACCAGGAACTGTGTGAACTGCTAGAAGAATACTACATACTACACTGTATTCCGTGAACGTAAAACGTTTTTTGCTGGTGAGAAAATGGAAAACGAATGAACGAATGCATGTACAAAAAAATTGGCGTCAGACTGCAAATTTTTATCTTCTTTGGAAAAATTTTTTTTTTAACAAATTTATGAGCGATATGTCGCGTCGGGGTTCAATTCCGGAAAAACTATGTGAAGAAGATAAAAATTTAAAGTTAGCGCATAGGTACGTATAAGGAAGCATTAATAGTCGAATCAAAGATGTCATTCAAAAGGATGGATAGCGATGCAGCATCTGATGAGGTTATGTTCATCAAGGGACAAAGAAGAATCCGTTGTGACAACGACAAGGTCTACAGGAATTGAAATGATAATCTATCAAATGATCTGGCTAGTTCTGTAAATGAGTCGTCATTAAGGACTGCCGATGATGAGTTGCCACCTCCGAAGTGGTCGAAGCCTCGCTAACCTATCAATTATACAGAATAACTTAATTGAAAATTTTGCAATATTTCCCATCAGGCAAATAGGAAAGCGTTGTATCCGTGAAACGCATTTTAATTAACTAGACTGTATCCTGTACAGTAAAATATATATATAGATAATTTTCGTACAATGGTCTATCGTTGTATCATCATTGATTCATACCTTCATTCATACATGTGGGATGGGAGCCGAACTAACGAGCAACACCCTAGACAAACAGACGATTAGCCGACAACCGATCACGTACGCCACAATATAACAGGACAATCATACTATGAACACACAGCACATACAATACACACAACGTAACACGTACGCAACGCGGAACGAAACAAAAGCAGACGAAAACGAACACGCGAAACAAGACATTCATTCGTGAACCAGCCGTCTGAGTATCCAGTCTCCGCATTGCGCAGTGGCCACCAAACCCTTTTTGCTTTTCTTTCTTTTTTAATGAATAAAGTTTCATATGTACATATTTGTCATTGTTGTGCGTTTCTTTTGTGAGGAGAAATCCTACAAAATTGGGGACTCGTCCGGGATCTGAAGACATTCGTCCGGTATATGTGAAGCCACTCGTCCGGAATTATTATGGTGGTTCAATAACCAAATTAATCACCAATTTAGTTTAAAGTGCTCGCGCAATTTACTTGTGCGCGTATAAAATAGTTGATTGCATTAACAATCTAAAACCGAAAAGCAAAAAAAGAAAACAGAAAGCGAATCAAAACGAACAGTGAAAAAAAAAGAAGAAAAAAAAAAAAAATAAGAGGAAAAAGTGAAAGAATAACAAGGGCATCAACCCAAGCGGCATTTTTGTTCTTGTCATCATAAAGTTATGCGTGTGCCTATGCATTAGTGTGTGTGCGTAGCACAAAAAGAAAAGAAAAAACAAGAAAACGAAAAGCGGAGCCGTGTCCAGGCAGAAGGTTAGCGGGAAGCAAAAGGTTAGCGGGGAGCCAACGGTTAGCGGGAAGCAGAAGGTTAGCGGGAAGCCAACGGTTAGCGGGAGCAGACGGTTAGCGGGAAGCAGACGGGTAGAGGAGTTGCCGTGTTCCTGTGAGACAGAATTTACTTTTTTCTATTTTTTCCATTAGAAGTATTTAGTTTTGATTATATTGATCCTTATATTTCACTTTTCGTATAACTTTTTGAGCATTTTACTAGTTATATATATACTATATCTCTAAATATTGAATTATATTATCATTAACTAAGTTTTCCCCGAAAGAAGGGTAAGAATTTTGTATAGAATTAAGTTTTTTTTTGGTAAAACAGAGACATTGTGATGGATGCTCAGACGATTTTGGCGATGACGGTGGATGTGTTGCGCGAAAGACTAGGGCAACTCAATTTACCGACGACAGGACTTAAAACAACGTTATAAGATAGGCTTCTGGAACACTATCGGTTATCCCGACCGCAGGCGGATACCGAACAGAGTTCGGCCGGGTCAGATGTAGAGGAACTCGCAGCCGACCAGGTTCCAGTGTCGTGGTCAAAAGCGGTGTTTACGCTGAAAGACATAGAGGACTCCCTAATACCTTTCGATGGGTCTGGATACCCCGACATCAATCAATGGATCCAGGACTTCGAAGAAAATTAGTGGTGGGGTGGAGTGAGCTCCAAAAATATATCTACGCTAAGCAGCTCATCAAGGGGCCGGCCAAGTTATTCATCAGGAGTCTGTCAGGGACGAGCGATTGGAACGCCTTAAAACGCGCGCTGCAAAAGGAATTCTCCTACAAAAGGTCGTCAGCGGAAGTTCACCAGCTGTTAAGGGAACGTCGGAAGAGGTCCACCGAGTCATTACAGGAGTATTTGTACTCGTTGATGGAAATAGGCAGACAGACCGACCTGGACGAAGAGAGTCTGATCCAGTATTTTGTTGAAGGAGTTCCGGATTCTAGGCAAAACAAAGCAACCCTATACCAAGCGTGCACCATCGCCGAGTTGAAAAATCAGATCAGGGTGTATGAAAAGCTTCGAGGTCCCAGTCAGCAGTCACCATACGCTAAAGGGTACCAGCAACCGTCAACAAGCTACAAGTCTACCAAAGATCGAGAAGAAGGAGAGAAAATGCTATGAATGCGGGGATACGAGTCACATCGCCAGAAACTGTCCACGCAAATCCATCAAATGCTTCAAGTGCAACCGCACTGGCCACTGGTCGTTTGAGTGCAGATCTACTGGGAATGCGCCACAGAACCAGCCAAAGGAAGAGAGGAGGAACGCTCATGCTGCAACAACAGATGACGGAATCCGATCTTTGCCAGAAGCTAGAGTTTTCTTAGCAACTGGTACCAAGCGCATCTTTAAAGAAATCTCCATTAAAGGGCAGAACTTGTCAGCGTTGGTGGATACGGGAAGTGACTTAAGCCTCATAAGGCATGATGAATTCCTAAGGCTTGGATTGACAGGGCTACGCAACGCCAAGAGAATCTTATATGGGATCGGACAAAATCGGATAGTAACTCAGGGAAGTGTTGATGAGGAAGTAGTCGGGGATGGAATTCCAATAAGAATACGTTTCCATGTGGTGAGCGAAAATGACATGCTGTATCCTGCCGTTCTTGGGAACGATATACTGGAGGAAGTGAACCTCAACATCTCGGAAGACGGTGTCGAGTTTAGCGAAAAACTAAGTCAAGGAAGTTCGGAAGAAGGTGAGCAAAGACTAGGGGAAAAGGTATGTCAAGAAGCGGAGAAGAGCAACAACTCAAAAGATGACAGAGAAAAGTCGGAAGAGTCGCGTCTAACAAAGGAATTCGAGGAAATCTGTTTGTCAGCTGAGGAAGGTGAATTTAGAACTGAACCGGATTTAGATCTCGAACACTTGGGAGATGCTGTTAAAGGAGCTGTATTGCAAATGGTTAAGGAATATAAACCGGTTAAGATCAAAAAGTCCCCTGTCGAGATGAAGATCCTACTGACCGACGAGATACCGGTATTCCAAAGACCGAGACGCCTCTCAAATTATGAGCAGATTATCGTTCGGAAGCAGATCAACAAATGGCTAGACGAAGGAATAATTCAGCAGAGTACCTCGGAGTACGCCTCACCAATCGTGCTCGTTGCAAAGAAAGATGGCAGCAAGAGGCTGTGCTGCGATTATCGGAAGCTGAACCAGAAGATCATACGGGATCATTTTCCAATGGCTCTAATAGATGAAGTCGTGGAGCAGCTTCAAGGAGCTTCAGTTTTTACCACGTTGGACTTAGAGAACGGGTTCTTCCACGTTCCCGTAGAAGCAAGCTCTCGGAAATATACATCGTTCGTCACGCCCGAAGGTCAATACGAGTTCCGGTATGTTCCATTTGGACTCTGCAATTCGCCAGCGGTATTCAGCAGATTTATCTCCGCTATCTTCCGTGAGTTGATCCAGGCCCGCATTATGGTGGCGTATATGGATGATGTTATAATCCCAGCGCAGAACGACCAAGAAGGTATGCAGAGATTAAGGTGGGTTCTTCAAGTGGCCGCATCGTATGGATTACGCGTGAAGTGGGCTAAGTGTCAGCTGTTGAAAAGGAAGATCGATTTCTTAGGATACGTTATCGAAAATAACATGATTCAACCGTCACGAGAAAAGACAAGAGCTGTGAGTGAGTTCCCTGTGCCCGTAGACAAGAAAACGCTTCAACGTTTCTTGGGTCTCACTTCGTATTTCAGAAGATTTCTGGAAGGATTTGCTATCATCGCTAAGCCCCTGTCCGATTTACTCCGAAAGGATGCAGTTTTTAAATGGGGAACCGAGCAGTGGTTGGCATTCGAACAGCTTAAAGCCGCGTTAACCAAAGCGCCGGTGCTTAGGTTGTTCAACCCCGTGGCAGAAACCGAGGTGCATACAGACGCCAGTAAGTTTGGATATGGAGGGATTCTACTGCAAAGAGATGCAGACGATCAACAGTTTCATCCTGTCCAGTATATGAGTAGGAAAACTTCCCCGGTAGAACAAAAATATCATTCGTACGAGTTAGAAGTGCTGGCAGTCATCGAAGCACTCAAGAGGTGGAGAGTGTACCTTTTGGGAGTTAAGTTCAAAATAGTCACGGACTGCAATGCATTCGCTATGACAATGCGGAAAACGGACGTTCCAGTCAGGGTGTCAAGATGGGCAATCTTCTTGCAGGATTATGAGTATGTCGTGGAACATCGATCTGGTTCGAAGCTGAAGCACGTGGACGCCTTAAGTAGTCATGCCTCCTCCTAGAAGATTCTTTAAGCCATCGTATACGAGAAGCGCAACAAGAGGACGATTGGGTTAGAGCAGTGAGAAAGATTTTGGAGAAGGAAAGTTACGAAGACTTCTTTATGAAAGCGGGAATCTTGTACAAGGATCCATCGAGAGAGCTAATAGTGGTGCCAACTTCAATGGAACGAGAGATCATCGATATCGCTCATCGACAAGGTCATTTTTCCACTAAGAAAACACAGGACCTCGTCGAAAGATCATTCTTCATACCAAATCTGAAGTCAAAAGTAGCGATCGTCGTTAGAGGATGCATCAAATGCCTCACTTCAGAGTCCAAAGCCGGCAAAAAAGAAGGTCACCTGACCCCGATCAACAAAGAAGACAAGCCCTTAGGAACATATCATCTCGATCATCTTGGGCCTATGGAACAAACCCATAAGCAGTATAATCACATACTGGTAGTAGTAGATGCCTTTCAAAATTTGTTTGGCTGTACCCAACGAAGGGCACCGGAGCTAGCGAAGTAATAGAACGTCTACGGAAACAATCCATCGTATTTGGTGATCCAAAGAGGATAATATCAGATAGAGGTTCGGCATTCACGTCCAATGCGTTTAACGACTACTGCCGACAAGAGGGCATTCAACATTTAGTTATAGCAACTGGAGTCCCTCGAGGAAACGGACAAGTGGAGCGGGTACACCGAATCATCGTGCCCATGTTAACTAAGCTCTGCGTCGGAAACGACAAAAACTGGTACAAACATGTGGACCGTGTCCAACAAGTCTTGAATAGCACACCACCACGGAGTACGAAATATAGCCCTTTCCGCATTCTTACGGGATTGGAGCTGCGTACAGCTGAATTACCGGATCTTCGAGAACTTCTACACGACGAAATTGTGGATGAACTGGACGAGAACCGAGATGAAATTAGGGAAGAAGTTCGGGAAAACATCGCCAAGATCCAGAGGGAGAACAGGAAGTCTTTCGATAAGAAAAGAGTACCAGAGCAGGTTTATAAAACAGGAGAGTTAGTCGCCATCAAGCGCACACAATTTGGGTCTGGAATGAAGCTCAGGCCAAAATATCTTGGGCCTTACAAGGTATTGAGGTGTTTTAATCACGGCCGATATGAGGTTGAAAAGGTGGGGCGCCAAGAGGGGCCCAATAAAACTAACACAGTGGCCGAACATATGAAAAAATGGGACCCTTCATTCGGGGCGAATGAACGGTCAGGATGGCCGATTGTGGGATGGGAGCCGAACTAACGAGCAACACCCTAGACAAACAGACGATTAGCCGACAACCGATCACGTACGCCACAATATAACAGGACAATCATACTATGAACACACAGCGCACACAACACATACAATACACACAACGTAACACGTACGCAACGCGGAACGAAACAAAAGCAGACGAAAACGAACACGCGAAACAAGACATTCATTCGTGAACCAGCCGTCTGAGTATCCAGTCTCCGCATTGCGCAGTGGCCACCAAGCCCTTTTTGCTTTTCTTTCTTTTTTAATGAATAAAGTTTCATATGTACATATTTGTCATTGTTGTGCGTTTCTTTTGTGATGAGAAATCCTACATACATTGTTTGCCTTAAAAAAGTCAACTACGAATCATCAAATTACCGCACCGCAGGAACATTTTGTTTGGTTAGTCCACTTGTTAGTAAGTACACAGTCAGTAAACTCTATACCGGGACTCATAAGCAGTGGGAATTATCTCAAACGGGCGGTGATGTTAAGCGCCAATGACTCAACTACAGGGACCGTGTCACTTGCCTCGCACCAATTTAAGTGCTGAGATGGGCTGGTATGGCCGAATTATAAAACATCATTTCCTTGACGATAGTCAATGTTCAAAAATTCGAATACGTCAAGAATTCGAAAACGCGATGACTAGCAGATGATCGCATAGATCCGTTGAATGACGAATTCGAATTCCATTGAAGCATTTTGACATTTCATACATATTGTGTAAAGATGGACTGCGAAAACGAGTTGATGGAAGAAAAGTAATTTTGTTCTTTTCATGGCAATCTTTTATTTTTAGTGAAACACAAGTGGACCAAGAGCGAGGTAAAATGCCTTGTCTCAATAAGAATCAAGCACAAACACAATTTGAAAGAAGTAAAAAAGAAGAAAAGTTCGATATTGAAAATGATGTTTCGAGAAATTAAAGGCGCAAATCCAAATTTTGTTTTTGCAATGAAGGGCGCCGTGGCGCAGTAGTTAGGTGTTTGACTCTGACGCACGATGAGCGAGTTCGGATTCCGATAACACCAACGCCATCGAATGTTTATTTCGCGACGTCCCTCCTCGGCGGGGTAGTGGCAAAACCCTCCGTAGTATAACTTGCCTAGAAAAAGCTTCTCGACTCACGCTGTTCGGAATCGGCATTAAACTGTAGGTCCCTTTCACCTGTGTGAAAAATAGAATCACACACAACATGGGTGATTAAAGGGAAGCTTGGCTCTGGCCCTTCATGGGCTGTAACGCCACCAAAGAAGAAGAATGGAGGCATGCAAAACAAAATTTACAAATCTTTTTATAACGTACAAACGTATAAAAAAGAGAAATAGCTTGAGCGGTAGAAATGCTACTTTATGGGAATACTTCGAGGAGTATGATTCTGAGTATGGATCTTCGCACTTCATAACACCTCCACATAGCTTATTTGCTTCGAGCTTGGATGCTTCTTTTACGTCATCAGATACGCAAGATAATATGGAACAACAAATAACACCAAAGAAAAGAAAAGTTGACGAAATTTTGAATTTCTTTAAAGAAGAGGCCTAGGATGCTGAAAGGAGATACCAGGAGAGTATGGAGATCGAAAAGCAGAGAATTTGTGTTCTTAAGGATATAAGAAACCTTCTACAGAATCTACTGGAAAAGTAAAATCGTGCATTACATTATTTTTTATTCATATAGAGTGTATTCATGAATACATATGTTTTGAATTACTTTGCTGGCAAAGAAACTAAGGCTGTTTTGTATTTTGTTATTTTTTTATAAGAAAATGGATTAATTTATGTATTTTTTAACATTCGAATAAATGAGCGATAATATTACGTTTTCGTTTGGCTTCTTCGCGTGTGTCTTCATTATAATGTATGCCATTTACTTCAGTCGCCGCAGTTTCATCCAATAAACTTTCTAAATCCAGACCTTGTTATTCGATAATAAAGGCCCCTTTTATGAGTGTCGATCAGCGATCGACTCGACAAGGATCGATTGAATCTGGATTTGGTTTCGTGAAACTCAATCGACAAATAAATGTATTATTGTGAATAAAGAGTACATTATTGTGAATGACATACATGCGTTTGACGTACATATTTCGTTAATAATAGTCGGTATACCAATAGTTTCGATTTTTGAAATTTTCTGTTAATAAATACGATAAAATAATGAAATCGACCATATAATTTGCTGATTCTAAGTGATTCTGATTCCGATTCAACTCAGACAGTTATTAGAAATAGCTCGCAGAAGGAGAAAAATCAGGGATTCCTCAAACCCTTTTGAACTGGAAGAAGAAATGCAAGTAACCGTTTCAGATCAGAAGACGGGGTAGCGGGCAAGACGGGGTACTGGGCCTCATCGGCAGTACGAACGAGCAATCACAGCCACTCTGGCTCGTGATGACGCGCCATTGAATTATTTATCAGTCAGCACTGTGACCGGCTTGTGAGTCCATGCGTTTTCTCTCTTCCGCGAAAAAACGGTTTTTGTCGAGTTCGTTGTGATTTTCGTGTGATACATCGCATGTGTCCTGTAGCTCAACATTAATTTTCTAGAACTAACTGAAAGTTATTCTTGTTTCTCAAGGATTACACCAGCAGGTAAGAACAAGTTTGTTTCCATATTTCGATTTAACTTTTTAGGGCATATTATTTTATTGAAATAAGCGTGGGAGGGCAAAATGGGGTATGAGATACCCCATCTTGCCCCTCGAAAAAAATTGTGATTTCTCTAAGCCACTTCAATATCCTTTAAACTTCATTGAGTTCTATCTTGGTTTAGGATGGTGAAACATTATAAAAGAATGACAGAGAGAGGGAACTGGAGGGAGCAGAGTATGAAAAATGCTGTTGATGTGGTAATGGAAGGGAAAATGGAGTATAAATTAGCGTCGAAAACATATTCTGTGCCACAAACGACCCTCGAAAGAAAAGTTAAAGAAGCTCGTGCAGCCCTAGAAGATCCTGCTGCTCCTACAATATCACTGAAAGTTCCTTTAGGCCCAAAAAAGCGAACATTTTCTGATGACGAGGAGGAAGAACTATGAAAATATATAATGGATATGAAAATTCGTCTTTATGGACTTACAACAAAAGACTTAAGGGCTTTGGCATACACTCTTGCACTAAAAAATGGAAAGCAACATCTCTTTAACTCTGAAAAAAAAAGAAGCCGGCAAAGATTGGGTTCAGGGATTTTTGAAAAGGCATCCAGAATTTTCGATACGAAAACCAGAAAGCACTTCAGCTGCACGTGCCGCTGGATTTAATAAACAAGCTGTTGAACAGTTTTTCAACTTCCTTAGCAACGTTTATGATGAGCACAAACTTTCGGCAGACAGATTATATAATTGTGATGAAACTAGAATTTCAGGAATTTCCTAAAACTAAATCAAAAATTATTGCACGAAAAGGTAGAAAACAAGTGGGATCCATAACTTCTGCGGAAAGAGGTACTACTATAATATAGAAATATGTTTTAGTGCTAGTGGCCAATATATGCCTCCAATGATGGTGTTCCCAAGAAAAAGGATGGACCCTCACCTAATGCTGAATGCTGCGCCTGCAGCTTGGGGTGTATGTAGTGATTCTGGCTGGATGACATCTGAATTATTTCTTGGCTGGTTTAAGAAGTTTGTTGCATTTAGTGGGGAAACGGTTGATCGACCTGTGCTGTTGCTGTTAGACGGCCACAGCACTCACACACAAAACATTGACGTCATTGATGAAGTTCGTTCCAACGGGGTTATTATATTATGCTCCCCCCCACATACGACTCATCGACTTCAAGTCGCCGATGTAGCATACATGAAACACTTGAGCACATACTACGACCAACAAATCACAGCCTGGCTTCGGAACCATCCAGGGATGGTGGTTACTGTTCGACAAGTAGCAGAGATTTTTGGTAAAGCCTTTATTCAAACTTCTACAATGGCAACGGCTGTAAATGGCTTAAAAAAATGTGGAATTTGGCCAAACGATCCAACAGTTATTTCCGATATTGATTTTGCTCCATCATTGACGACAGATATTCCACAAGCAGAGAGATTATCCATCACTGAAACATTGCCACAAACCACTACGTTGGACAACGGAGCAACAGCTCCAGATAAACCAATCACATTAACTGAAGCAGAGCTTGAGCCGGGATGTTCCACTTGGATGACGAATATTGAAAAAAATCAAAGGCCAACTACTCCACCATCAGTATTTTCTGTTGTTAGTCCTCAGCAAGTGATGCATTATCCTGCAACTCGAAAAATTGTACGGGTGCCGTTTGACTGTAAACGGCATTAAATCAATTGCAGTTCTCGGTTTTGTCTCGATATTTTTTTTATGAAATTCGAAATGAATCTCCATTTTGGGATTAAATTCCGAATGCGCATTCAATGCATTTCCTTGCCGAGTATTGAAAGTTTCTGTCTGCACATTTAAATTTCTATTTGAATATGGTCTTAACAGATACGTTTTAAGTGGGTAAGCTTCGTCACCAATCTAAAAATTTGGAAGAATTAAATCTGATCCTAGCAATGCTTGCGAAGGAGGGACATCAAATTTATCAGCTGCGAGTAGTCAAAATAAAGTTGAGCCAGCAAAAGTTCCACCATCGCTTTGCTTTACCCTACTGCCCACTTCGATAGTAACAAAGTTTTTGTCAGCATCGGCCACCGCTTGCAGTACGATTGAAAAGTAATGCAAGTAATTAAAATAGTGAGGGCCGGTATTTGGGGGACACTTAATTTGGCAGTGGTTTCCATCAATGCTGCCAAAACAGTTGGGCAATTTCCAGCGCCTATAATAGCCATCTATAACTTTTTGAAGATATTCGGTAGTTGGTTTTGGCATATACATATTCCTCGACTAGTTCTTCCCATATGATGACACATGCCTCTGAGACAATATTGCTGACTTTGCTTCGGCTCATACGAAAAGCGAAAGCTAGATCACGAAATGCATGTCCTGTAGCAAGGAACCTACGAATATTAAAAATGATACGTATGTTAATGTATATATGTATGTATGTTGGCGTTACAGCCCATGAAGGACCAGAGCCGAGCTTCTCTCAATCACCCATGTTGTGTGTGATTTAATTTTCCCATAGGTGAAAGGGACCTACAGTTTATTGGCGGTTCCGAACGGCGAATTTCGAGAAGCTTTTCATGACAATTTTACTACAGGGGGGTTTGTCAGAACCCCGCTGAGGAGAAACACCCTGAAAACACGTTCGATGACATGGCTGTGTCGGGATTCGATCCCGTGTCATCGGCGTCAGAGGCCAACACACTACCCACTGCGCCACGGAGCTCTCAAATAACAGAACAAAACTTCGGTTTTTATATTTTTATATAGCTTCAGCAGCAAAAGGTAAATGGAAGAATTTGAAGGATTCTTACAGGAAGAACCTCCAAAAATTACTTCCAACTAAATCGGGTGCCGAAGCAGTCTGTGTCAATATAAAATGGGCATTTTTCGAAATGATGTCATTTATAAAAGATTTCTCCGGGACCCACTCAAGGCAATTTACGGGAACCCGGAGATTCCCTTTCAAATATTGTTCACGACCTGTTAAGCGAGGAAACCTTTTAAACCGCATCAAGCACTCCTTGCTCAACCACTAATTCAGCTAGCTTGTTAACAAGTAAGAACCGAACAATTGCTAACTATAGTTAGCGAACGTCGGGAATTGTTAAAAGAAGAGATGAAAAGGACATAAGATAATGCAGACATGAAATTTTTTCAAAGTTCGTTACCATTCATGGAAAAATTTAATGAAATATAAAAACACGAGCTCAGAGGAGAGTTTCAAAGTCTTATTTTAAAAAAATTAAAAGCAAAAGAACAATAACCAATCGAATATAAAAGTGTTTTCCTTTTGAACCTTAGGTAGGTAGGTAAGACCGTAGCCTTCCCAGAGATGGGAAGAACACACATAGGCCAAGGAGGCCCGTTGTGCAGCTACGAGGGGGCTTAGCCCCCTATTCGTGGAACCATTTTGTGCTTCTTAAGAATTTAAGAAGATTAGATATCCCCACTTGCTGAACTTCGGTCAGATCGTTGAGGAGGTATGATCCTAGGTATCGTTTCCTGACTGTGCAGAATGCTGGGCAGGCGCAGAGAAGGTGATGAATGGATTCGACCTCCTCCTCGTCTAAACAGCTCCTACAAAAATCATTCGGAGTGATACCTAGTTTTTGCGCGTGACTGCCAATAAGGCAGTGTCCTGTGATGACACCTATGACTTTATAGATGTCAGTTCTATTTAGGGAGATAATACTCCTAGTCCGTTGACTATCGAGCCGGGGCCAGATTTGCCTGGTGATGAGGCAGGTGTGTCCCTGAGTCCATCTCCGGTTCGTCTCGGCCCTGGCGAGGGTATTGAGATTGTATTTGATGGTTGCGAAGGGTATACCCTCGCAGACCACAGTTGTTTGTAGCGTCGTTCCTTTTTTGGCGAGTCTGTCGGCTCTTTCATTTCCGGTGATGTCGCTGTGTCCCGGTACCCATATAAGTTGTATGTTGAACTGTTCAGCCATCTCATTAAGAGATAGGCGACAGTCGAGGCTGGTTTTTGATGTGTACACATAGGACTCCAGCGACTTTAAGGCCGCTTGGCTATCCGTGAGAATGCGGATGTCCGTGGTGGATATCACGTTCCACTTCAGCCAGGACAGAGCCTCTTTTATTGCCAACAGTTCCGCCTGGAAAACGCTGCAGTGATTAGGTAGTTTTATCGCTTTGTTTAGCTTAAGTTGTTTGCAGAATACCCCACTGCCCACCCCGTCCTTGGTTTTAGACCCGTCAGTATAGAAATCTATGCAGCCTTTACGAGGTTGAGTCTGACGAGTCCAGTTCTGTCTGTCCGGGTATAACGTTATGAAGTTTTTATCCAAGACTGTGGTGGGCTTTGTGAGGTCTAGGTTTTCTGCGATGGTTGACCTGTTAATCAGGATCGAGGAGTGGCCAAAGACGTAGCTCTTCCAGTTCGAGTTGGCTTTAAGTCTAATGGCCGTTTGTGTGGCAATTTGCTTGCCGAAAATATCGAGTGGTGTAAGGTCGAGTATCATGTTAAGTGCAGCCGTCGGGGTGGACCTGAGGGCCCCGGTAATGCATAAACACGCCAGCCTTTGTACCTTCTCGAATTGTTTGAGGTATGTTGTCTTGTCCAGTGCTGTCCACCAGACAGTCGCTCCATACATTAATGTGGGTCTAACGACCGTGGTATAGAGCCATAGAGTAATCTTGGGATTGAACCCCCATTTTTTCCCTATGGCTTTCTTGCATGAATAGAGAGCTATTGTTGCTTTTTTGGCTCTTTCGATTGTGTTGATTTTCCAGGTTAATTTCCTGTCCAGTATGATGCCAAGGAATTTGGCACTGGAGGAGTAGTTTAATCTGGTATCAAGCAAAGTGATAGGGCAGTGCTCCGGAATTTTATGCTTTTTGGTGAATAGCACGAGCTCCGTTTTCTGGGGATTAACCCTGAGCCCTTTGCTATGCGCCCATTTGCAAAGAATTGAGAATGCCGTTTGCATACGGTCATTTAGTGTCGATAGGTATTTACCTGAGATTGAAATGGCAACGTCATCCGCGTAGGCAGTAACGTCCAGGCCTTCTTCCTCCAGTTTAATTAGTAGCTCATTTATAACTACATTCCAGAGGAGAGGTGAGAGAACCCCTCCTTGCGGGGTTCCCCTGGTAACCACTCTGGTGATTGCCTGGTTACCCCATTTCGAGTGAATCTTGCGTGTTGATAGTAGTTCGCTGATCCACTCTACGAGAGTCTTCTCCACCTTTAGCTTTTGAACCTTACCTTAATGTTAAAACAAGCCTCTGTTCTGCAGAAATAGGTTTATTTTGTTTTGTAATATAAGCACGAACTTTCTCCAACAGCAAATCAAATGATTGTATTGACATATGTAGGTATTGTCTGAATCGGTCTTCGTGTTGTCGAAGATTGCTACGACGATTTTCACCAAAGGATAATCGTCCCCGTCATCCCCTTTTCACCAACCCAAATCCCATCCCACTCCACTTATCTTATCACACTCCTATCCTGTATATCCAATCCCCATCCCCTGGGCTGGACATAAGGTGTTAATCGAACCGTGCCGAGATGTCGACCAGGCTGGGAGCCCAGACCAAAAATAGCTCAGTCGCAAACGGTGTATCCGGATACCTGGCGCCCTCCGGATCATCTAGCCTTAGCTGGGTATTGCGGATCTCTGCCCAGGTGGACATATATTTCTCCGCAACTCGTGGGTACCAAATGTGCAATATAAATAATAAAAATAACAATGAGTCCGGATCTCATAAAAAACCGGAAGGGGATGTAATCCCCTCTACATCAAAAGCGGCAAAGACTCCGATCGGCGAATCGACAAACCGCTTCGATGAGTTGTCGGCAAATAAAGCTGACAACAGGAAATATAACCCATCGTCCAAGGCCTATAAAGACCAGAAGGCGGCCTTAAGAATCATAAAACGATGGGGCCATAAGACCGATCTAACTGAAAAAGAAAAAGAGTCGGTAGCCTGGGCGACAGGAATCCTGGCCCAGGAAAAAGTAAAAGCCAAGAGGCCCAGATCGTCCCCCGAGGAACCAAAGCGGGAGGCTAAGAAGGCTAGGCTGGGAACACTGGCCAAGCTGTCAAAGCCTTTCGGTGAGGTTGCGAGGGAGTGCCTGACGGTAGCTATCATTGATGATAACAATCTCCCAACAAGAGATTGGAGGGTCGCGAAGCTGGAGGAACCAAAGGACCGATCTAGGCAGGCAATTCTTGTGCTGAACAGTGAAGCCCTGGAACCTCTGGCCCAATGTGACCACTACATCAGGTTTGGTTTCAAGAAAACCAAACTTAACATATTTAAAAAGGATGAGGAAATGCCACCATCCTGCAACGAAACCATGGCCAACACCGAGGTTAATAAAGACAGCTCAATGGAGCAGGAACCCCCCATCCCCTCGGGGAGCTAGGGCCCTGCGCCGATTGAAGCTGAAATCACAGCAACATCCCTGGTCAACAAGGACCAGGAATCGCTGCTCGACTCCGGAAGCGAGGACTATTCAACTAGCTCGCCGATGGAAGACGATCTTCTGGACCTAAATCTAGAAGACCTCGACACCACCGTGGTGGAGGTCAATCGAATTGATAACAGCCATGATGCTGAGATTAATTCAGATTAACCTCCATCACTCGAAAGCGGCTTCCGCTAATCTTCTCCTTAGGCTGGCCAAAGGAGAAGAGGACATAGCCTTAATCCAAGAACCTTGGGTTCATGAACACAAGGCTCAAGGATTGAGAAACCCAGCCTACAACATACATCACAAAAAGAAGGTAAGCCCCGGACTTGCATACTCGAAAAGAAATCCATAAACGCTTACCTTCTTCCTAATTACAGCTGCCCAGATACCACAGTCATTGCCTTAGAATCACCCGGGAACAAGCTATGGATAGCCTCTACCTACATGGCGCAAGAAGAGTCCATCCCATCGGACGAGTTAAAAAGACTGGTGAGGGACTCGTCAAACCACCAAGCTGGGCTCCTCATTGGGGCTGATGCGAATGCGCATCACACCCTATGCGGCAGCAGCGACATAAATGAAAGAGGTGAGTGGCTTATTGAATTTATTCTTACCTCTGACTTTAATATATGCAATAAGGGTCATACACCCACTTTTGTTACAAAAAAACGAAGGGAGGTACTAGACATAACTCTAGCATCTCCCTCTCTCATTGATAAAATAAGAGAATGGAAGGTTTCTGAGGAACACTCCTTCTCAGACCACCGCTATTGGTGTTCAACTTAGCCTTCACGGTCCCAACCCCAATCGACTCATCATGTAACCCAAGAAGAATTGATTGGGAGCGCTATAGAACCCTTGTTGGCAACTCTGTAGTAAGCAGGACCCCTGATCACCCGCGGTCCACGGTAGATATAGATAATATGGTTGATATTATAACAACTACCTTGGGCAACGCACGGGTCAATAGCTACGTAAGCCACAAATCGAGGAAAAACCCTTATAACGCAAACCTAAGCAAGCTCCGTAAAAACTGTCGGAAACTCTTTAACAAAGCAAAGAGTACTAGAAAAGATAGTGACTGGAGCCTATATAAAGCTTCACTCAGAACTTACAAAGAAACTCTGAGGAAAGAACAAAGGCTATCCTGGAAACTTTTCTGTAACAATATGGAAAAAATTTCAGACGCCTACAGATTGAGGAAAATACTCTCGAAAGATCCACAATTCCCAAGCCAACGGAGTCTGGACAACATCTGAAGAAGAAACTTATTACGAATTTACATTCTCGGAACAATTTTTATATTCCAAATCATAGACAAGAATGGAACAATAATATAAGTAACAGCTATAAACATCAAACAATAATTCGCGAGAAGGTAGATCTTTTGAACAAAGTACGCAGTCTAGGCAAACAAATGGGTACCGCGGTTGCCAACCTATGGACATCGGACTAAATGAGTGTAGAAGATTTTCTAACCATTCCAGCCGATTAAATTTTCCAAAATAATATTACCCTACATAATCATTAATACTAATGTACGACCTCTTAGAATCATTGTTGATTGCGGTGTGGGGTATAGTATCATAAATAAAAATATCTGTCATTCTAAATGGAATGTTAACTCACCATATAATTCTTTGTATGAACTTGGCCGGCATACCAGCACTCCAACCAAATACAATGTACCCCTATTTTCCGAATTCAATGTATCTGACTATTACGTTAACTTAGATATGTTAAGGAGGTTGATCGCCGAATTGTTGAGATGTTGCATCATAAAGGGTAAAGGGTTTTTATCAAATCGAAGTCGAGCCGAGGGATAGACTCAATGTCGCTTTGTCTTTTGGCCTTAAAAACACTCCAGCAACATTTCAACGGTTAATGAATAGTGTGCTAAAGGAATTTATTAATAAAACTTGCGTGGTGTATCTCGACGATATTCTTGTATTCTCGACAAGTGGTTTTTGCATTCAGTGTATGAAAGTTCCAACCACTGTAAAAGGTCTAAAGCAGGTCCAACAATATTTAAACGCATTCAATAATTTGAAAGCCTTAATTACTAACGATCCAATACCTAGAAGTCCTGATTTCAATAAGCAATTTGTGCTTATATATGACGCACGTACTACGCATTAGGAGCTGTGCTAGCCTACGAAGGTGATCCAATTGGATACGCGTCTTGAATGCTAAACAACCTTGAACTACGATACTCGATAATCGAAAAAGGACTTTTGGCTATCGTATGGTCAATAAAATATGTTCGGACATACCTATACGGTCGACATTTCGTTGTACGAACCGATGATAAAACCTTGGTAGGGCTTAAATGGATTCAAGAACCTAACATTAAACTTTAACGTTGGAAGATTGATGGAAATGAGTTCGATTTTTTAGTGGGAATTTAAAACGCAAAGAGAACTATGTCGCAGACGGGCTAAGTAGGATTTCAGACGAAAGCAATAACAACGAAGTACATGCGTTTAATTATGAGGACTCGATTCTAGGCGATTTATTTAATAATGAGTTGATTATTGATCACAGCCACAATGATAAAGTCATCAGTGCAGTTATCCAATCGAAGCAAGATCATTTTTCGATACTTTCCATAGTGCCCGGGAAGACGAAAGCTTAACAAAACTTTAACAAAAATCTACCTCATATGGTTCAAGAGAAAGGATCAGTATAAAAATAGTACACCGAAAAAAAAAAAATCAAATAGAAGAACAAAAAATCTAAGATACTGAAACCTCAAATTAAAATTGAAGATATCTTATCAAATGGAAACACCTAAGTAAGAACCATAGAGTTACTCGTGAAGTTATTGCGGTAATGCAGCTTCATATTCAGAAAATCATTAATATTTCTGAGGTGTGTAACCACTCGAAGCATGATAGGTTATCTCTAAACCGAGAAAAGAAAAGTACATCTGCCCCTTATTACTAGTACTTGAGTAGTCCTAGAAAACGGAAATATGGTAGCTCGGGCATACGAGTGGGGCGTTTAAGAATGTTGAGTTCAACATCGGTGCGCAACAACGATAGACATATGTCCGAATGGACTGCTTGGTGGTTTAGATTATTTTCTTTAAAAAGTTCCTTTCATGTTATCTGCTAATAACTTCAGAAGTGGGATCGCCCGTGCATCACAGTGTGGTGTATTGCAGTTTTGAGAAATAAATCAGAAATTTAAACTGTTAGTGCTGCGTATAATACGTTGGTGAGTTGCAAAAAAGTATGAAATTACGAACGTGTCTCGCATTATGACGCTTGTTGTCTCGCTATCTCACTCTGCAACATTGTGGTCATGTAAAGACTGGTGGAAACGTGCATAACCTTGCGTTGAGAGTAATTCCCGAAACCATACTACACAACGGTCGAGGACTTCGCGGAAGTGCGACACAAAACTACTCCACGCACGACTTGGCCACTTCGCGGAAGCGCGGCGCGAAATTACTCCACGCACGACTTGGCCACTTCGCGGAAGCGCGGCGCGAAATCACTCCACGCACAACTCGGTCACTTCGCGGAAGCGCGGTGACGGCATCACTTCCAGCAACACACAACATGTTGGGCTTCCTCGAGGAAGCCCGGCAACCACACCACACTACACAGGACTTGGAGTCATTCCGATCTCGCATCCTAAGAGAAGCAGTCGCTCCACACACGAGTTACGACAACACAATTTTATACTTAACTTATTTTGATCTAATAAAGTTTTGCTTTCATTGTATCACCACTACACACACGATTTTCTATATTCACAACACCTTGTCTGTTCAAACAACCACTACAGACGAAATTATATTTAAATGTGTAATTATGAATATTGTTTCGTAAAACTACTAAAAGTACTATTGTGAACCAATGCTTGATTGGTATAATTTTTGAATTTCGCGCCCAAGCGGCCATCTATTTTTTAAATAACTAATTTGTCTAACGTTGGTAGAAAAAGAACTAAAGAAGCATTTAGTTCTTGAGCCACGCGGACGCATTTTTTAATTTTTAACATTTAAAATTTGCAAAAAACAGTGCAAAGTTTTTTCAAATATGTTCCAATGAGAAGTAGAATACATACATATTGTACCAAATGAGATGTAAATCATCATTCATTTTTTGTTCAGTCAGTCAGTCACCGATCGTCCGCCAAATCACATGTAAATAAAGGAAACAAACCAAGGGAAGAGTTTTTTTTTTTTTTTTTTTTTTTTTTTTTTCCACGATGCACTGCATCGTCGGCGCACAATAAATAGTCGAAGTAAAATACAAACAAAATGCTTAGAGCTTCAAAAAGAGAAGTCGATATATACGGTTGCGTTCCTTCTTCGCGTATAAGTATAAGGGTTTTCAAATAGGGAATTTATAACTTTTATTTCAATTTGTGAACGCACCCTTTCACTAATCATCGAATTGTCATTGTCAATTTATTTAGTAAACTCAACATTTTCATCATGGTAAAGTAACACGAACGAGCAACGTCCGCAAATTATAAAAATTTTCCACCGAAATTCGGAGTCGGTGACCGCAACTTTAAGAGTGTAACTCCAGTTTTCGGTCGTAATTCTCGCCCTAGTAGACAGGCAATACAAGTCTAGTGCAAAAATTAGAGTCTACATATTCGTTGTGTGATTTTGCCGCGTCAGTGAGACAACGGGTTGGTCGAAGTGCCGAAAGTATCGCTGCCGTTCGGGCGTCCGTAGCAAACGATCCAAATCAGTCAATATCACGGCGTTCTCAAGAATTGGGCATCGCTCAGACCACATTCTGGCGTATTTTGCGTAGGGATCTTGGTTTACACCCATACAACATCAAGCTTACTCAAAAATTGAAGCCGATGGACCATTTGAAGCGACGTACGTTCTTCGATTGGGCTCTGAAGAAGATGCGCCAAGATGATGAATTTCATCGCAAAATCATCTTCAGTGACAAAGCTCATTTTTGGCTCGATGGGTTGGTCAATAAGCAAAATATGCGTCATTGGTCGGGTGAAAATCGACATGTGCCTTATGAATCACCACTTCATCCACAAAAAATAATTGTTTGGTGCGGTTTGCATGCCGGCGGCATTATTGGGCCATATTTTTTTGTTGACGATAACGATAGTCACGTTACTGTGAATGGCCAAATTGGAAGATATGGACTTGAACGGCATGTGCTTTCTACAGGATGGTGCCACAAGCCACACGTTACAATCGATTTATTGACTAGTAAGTTTGATGACCATGTTATCTCAAGAAATGGCCAGCCAGTCGATTGGCCGCCTCGTTCGTGCGATTTAACGTCTCTAGACTATTTTCTTTGGGGTTACATTAAGTTATTGGTTTATGCCAACAAGCCGACGACCGCGACGTTGGAAGAGCTTAGAGCCAACGAATCGATCGCTGTAAACGTGCCCTCGGTGGCCATATGAACGAAGTCGAGTTCCATTCATAAATGTTTTGATTGTACCTCAAGCGATAATAAAGTCTTTGAAATATCTCAAATGGTTTGCGTTTTATTTAAAAAAAAGTTGTCAAGTCCTTATTGGAAAACCCGATATAATGCCGATGCGTATCGAGAAGTTTCCTAAAAGTTGTCATTCTCTTTTATTCACCGCTGGTGTACGTTTGATCTTATAGAAAATATAGGTATATTGAATTCCAAAGTATCCGAAGTCAGTGAAAAATTAAAATGGAAAACCAGAAAGCAAGAAAGAGGACAGCCGCTAATACAAGTGCAAGAGAATTCGAACAATTGAGACGAGGAATAGCGTTATTGAAGAAACAGAACAAAAATCTCGGCAGAGAGGTCGCCATTAACAGACGCTCCCAAAATAATACTACTGAGGACCCGGCCACATCGATAACGTCAAACAATCAACCGATTCGATTAGCGCCAGAGAAAGTTAAAAGCATCGTTCACCCCCTTCAATTCATCATCAGCATCTACTTTGAGTGCATCGCAGTGTGTTGAAATCGTCGACAACGTCGCCATCTCTAAAAGTTGGACGATCGCGCAACATTCCTGTATGTATTTATCTCTACGCCTCGAGGAAAGAGCACGTAAGTGGTGATTTACTAATCAAACTTATTTAACTGGGTGGGAAGAATTTAAACCGAGATTAGTATCAGATTCCCCAAGCTTCCTGAATGATTGTGAGATTGTATTGGTGCGTCGAAAAGAGTCGAGTGAGGGCTACGAGAACTATGTTTACGACATAGTAGATATTGCAAAAAGAGCTCATTTTGGCGACGTGGCAACTATTAAATATGTTATCTCAGGGTTGCGAGATCAAGAGTTGCGACCACACTAAACTTCAAGTAGTTGTAATAACATCAAGGAATTCCTCAGGGAAATAAAAACATATAATATGGTCAAAACACAATATGAGGTCCGTGATAAATTCGAATGCAGACACAACATTCTCTCACGACCCATTCGAAATTCAATTACCCCTTACCAGTTTAGACAAGCTTTCTCTGGAAGTTCCAAAAGAGCCAGCAACTACCGTAAACAAAATTACGATTACTCAAATATCAAATGCTACAACTATAACAAACTAGGACATATAGCCTATGACTGTAAAGTAGAGCGCCGTCGTACTCCCTTCAATACACAAAGTCATTTAAACGAAGAACATGGAAGAGGTCAATCAAGCGCAAATATTACAGAAATTCCGAATAACTACAGTCAATTTAGATATGTACCATAAATCATTTCATGAATATTTTAACGCTAACTTTCAAAATAGTGAATTTGGACGTGATTGCTCTATTTGCGGCCGACTTTGGTTTGAAAAAGATTTGAAGAAATCATCTGTATCTGGAAATATAATTAACACAATAACCAATGGGCAAAATGTGGATGTACTCAAGATTTGCTCTACTTGTAAATCAGCATTAGTGTTGAAGAACCATTCATTGTATATTATATATTTCATATTATATTAATGTTTCAGAGCTTCCAATTCCATTCCATTGGCATCGAATTCCAATTGGAAGCTCTGGAACACTTCCATTAGGGCTCTGGGGTTGGCTTGTCTTTCGCCATTTTCTATTCTTGAATTGAACCACGCCGAGAACAGTCATAAAATAAATTATAACTTTGAAAAAAGGCAATGAACATTTTTCCTTTTGGTGTCTTTTTTGATAAGATAAAAATAACATTCCTAATTTGTCTGCTTATAATTGATTTCACTATGCAAAAATACCACAGCATTTAGCAAAAATAGATTTCATCACTGAAAGGCCTATTTCTCCTGGAATTCCTTTTATGCAAATAAGAAGATTAAGGCGCGAGTTACATCCGGCCAGTGACCAACATCCAGCTACATTCCAGCAGACGAATACACACCATAAAAACATAAAACCCGAAAACTCACAATATATAGGGTCATAAAATGTAATTGCACAGACGACCCAAAGAGCCGATTAATCCGCGTCTGGGTCACATCCGCTCTTTGTGTCTGCTGTGCAAACCAAAAAGAAACTAATGTATAAGTTAAACGCGACGCTGCAAATTCCTCAAACTAAGCGAGATGCCGCGAACTTCGCAGTCGGCACAGCATCCGGTCACACGACGCCCACAACATGCACCACCTGCAACGACATAGTACACCACACATTCCGATCACGGTCCATCCACATACACCTGATGCCTTCCCATCACAACCCATCCACATGCACCTGATACCTTCCCATCACCATCCATCCACATGCACCTGATACCTTCCCATCACAACCCAGCCACATGCACCCGACACCTGCATATGAAGTGCATTCCGTCACGTACACGATGCTGCGAATAGAATAGACTAGGTGATAAGTAAAACATTGTTAGCCGTGTAAGTTAGTTCTAATTTTGATCTCAATAAAGGAGCTTCACTCCAAAAAGAAAAACCATTTTTTCAATAATAAAACTCGAATAGTTTTATTAACTTATATAAAAGACACATACAATAAAAAGAGAAAGGAAGTGTTTATTTATTTTTCTCTACGAATCAATAATCTTAACTCGGGTTCAAGGACAATTCGGCATATACTGACAAATTACCAATGTTCCTGTTGCTGTTGACACAATAGTACGATCACTTCCAAGAAATGTCAACTATAAACATTGCATTTACGTACCATAAAAGTAGTTTTCTCCATGGCCCAATTAACCCTAGAAAGCTAACGTTCGTCAAAATGACGAACATCCAGCAAATATTTCCTTTTCCCTTCTATATTGTTTGGCTTACATAATAGTGCTTTCGCGCCAACTCAGTCACTGTTGGTCTATCTCGCGTAGTGGATGTGTTTCGCTCGTAAGTGTTATTGTTTTTGATATATGTACAGTGTACTCGTCATTTTGACGAGTGTGTAACTTTTACAAATTTTGTTTTCATACAGTACGGTGATTTGAACAATGGCTACGATGTCGTTTGTTGCGGATGATAGAATAGTTCCTAAGGATGATGAAGACAACTCAAATGGTGATTTTTCTGATAGTGAGAGTGAAGACGGTTTATTGATTGACGAAGTGGAAAGCGATGCTCAAGACGACGCTTCCGACTCTGGCGAAGATGAACAAGAGAATTCTTTAGTCTCCAATTGCATTGTGAATTTGTCGCAGACCAAAATTCGAGGTAAGAACCGTCACGTTTGGGCTACTCGGAAAGGACAATCTTCTTCTCGAACTTCTGCGATAAATATTGTCCGCATGGCTAGAGGACCAGCCCGCTCACTCAAAAATATGACAAATCCTCTCGATTTATTTTGATCATTTATCACAAAAGAAATTTGTGAAGAAATTCTTAAATGGACCAACGTCGAAATATCCATAAAGAAACGTAACTATAGTGCCATCACATCAACCCAAAACGATTTATGCATGAAGGAACTCAATGCTCTCTTTGGTGTCCTATTGTTAACAGCTGCGTTGAAGGACAACCACCTTACAAGCGATAAGTTGTTCAACACAGCTTTGTGTGGTAACCGATTCATTGCATGTATGAGTCGAGAAAGGTTTGATTTCCTCATAAGATGCCTAAGGTTTGATGACAGGGAATCGAGAATGCAAACCATACAGTCCGATCGATTTACACTAATTCGGAAAATATGGAACTTATTGATGATTCAGTGTCGAGCTAATTACATCCCTGGAAGCTACCTTACCATAGATGAGCAATTGCTTGCATTCCGCGGTCGCTGCAAGTTCAAAATGTACATTCCCAACAAACCGGCCAAGTACGGTTTAAAAATTGAAATTATGTGTGATAGTGGAACTAGATACATGTTTGATGCCATGCCTTATCTTGGGAAAGGGACAAACACAGAAGGCATGCCTCTTGCGGAATATGTTGTGAAGACCAATACACGCAGTATCCATGGTTCCAACAGGAATGTTACCACCGATAACTGGTTTACTTCAGTTCCGTTAGCAAAACAATTGCTTCATCAACCCTACAAGCTGACAATTGTCGGAACTTTGCGAGCCAACAAAAGGGAAATCCCCGAAGAAATGAAGAACAACCGTGCAAGGCCAATTGGAACTTCGATGTTTTGTTTTGATGGGCCACTTACTCTCTTGTCATATAAACCAAAGCCCAGCAAAATGGTTTATTTACTGTCATCATGTGATGAAGGAGCAAGTGTCAACCCATCGTCAAGGAAACCAAACATGATTGAATTTTACAATGCCACTAAAGGTGGTGTCGATACATTCGATCAAATGTGTTCCAATATGTCATGCAACCGGAAGACAAACAGGTGGCCCATGAGCATATTTTATGACATGCTTAATATAGCTGGCATCAACTCATATGTTATTTATTGTCATAATGTTGGCGTATCGGGAGGTGAACCATTATCTCGAAGAAGCTACATGATACAATTGCATGAGAAACTTGTTGAACCATGGCTTAAAACTCGTCTTGAAACAACAACAATGACAAGAAAAATTAAGGACATAATACGGGATGTGTTGGGTTTAAACAACCAACAACGGGTTGAAGGCCAACGTGAAAGTCAAATTTCTAGACCATCTGATTCTGGAAGTCATCAGGTTCCAGAAAATGATCAAACAGGGAAGAGAAAGAGCTGCGGTTTGTGTTCTTACAAGAAAAGACGCATGACAAAGAATTGTTGCAAAAGTTGCAAAGTTCCGATTTGTGGCGAACATAGTGATGATTTTTGTCCAGGTTGCGCCGAAAATATTTAATTTTTTGTTATGTTTATAGTTTATTTGGCTGTTCTTTTTAATAATAATGAAAAAAAAAATAATTTCTTTTTGTTAATAATAGTTCCTTGTTTAATCTTAGTATTGAAGTTCCTTTTTGATATCGAAAAAACATGTGCCATTAAAGATGTGATTTAAGTATTTAAAAATAAAATATGTATTTATTTTTATTATAGTTACCTTTTATTTATAACCCATTTTTTTATTAATACTATTAACTTGAACAAAAATGAATAACTAATAAAAAAAAACAGTTTTTAAATGTTCGTCAAAAAGTCGAATGATTAGCTTTTCATGGTAGCTTAGATACGTTAGTTTTCTAGGGTTAATATAACTTAAATAAAATTTAACAACACCAACAGTATAATTGCGTTTTTAATTTTCTCTCCACTTCACATTTAACAACATGCACCTTTATATCAGCATTACAAAATAACAGTTGAAGAATCGTTTTTTAATCAAGAAATACCACTGCTTACACAACAAAACATTGACGAATTTAGTGAAAACATTGAAAGCCTGAGTGCTCAACAACAAACTTTGGTATGGAATGAAAAAAACTATTTAAGATTAGCGCCAGGACAACCAGTGTTCGATGAGCATGCTGAAGAGCTATCATTTTCAAGAATCTATGTGGGAGACTTTAGAAAATTTAGGGATACAATCTGTTAAAGCCATCTACTCGTCACATCTGGAGTGATATTATAATCCCATCTAGCGCACATGTAGTAGTTTGTAGATGAGTTAAATAAGAAAATAGAAAGATGGAAGTTTTTTCAGGCATTAAGGCTCTAGCAATCACCGCCGCCACAACGAGGTCTCTTTTTCTTTTCACACTATATTGGCGTGAACATTATTGGTCCTTCGAGCCGGATTAAGGCAAAAAAGGTAAAAAATACAAAAAAAACAAAAAGTAGTAAATTTTATGAAAATACAATCCCACATTTTCGATTGATTGGGTTGCTGTGGAATAACTCTGGAGGGTGCAACGCGGGGAAACATCGGGGATTCACACGTCAAATACATCTCGTTCTTGGAAATAGGAAAACACATCGGTGTATTTGGAATTATCACCGCGGAAATCGGAGCAGAACACTCGGTTTTTCTTCCAAGACAGCAAGGTGGTTATTTTATATCATTTTCGGATAAGAATTCGGAAATAAAATCCGATCCGAAATCGGTGGCAAAATAAATAAATAAATAAATACATAAAAATGGACAGTGTCGCTCTGTGGTTGGAGGATGGACAAAATTCAGCAGAAAATGTCCAAAGTAGGAGGATTAGAGATAGTCCTAATATTTTAGAACTTAGTGAAAGCAGGTGAATTATTGTGTAAATAAAAATATGCGTGATATATTCAATCCAATATCGATCTTATACCATGTGTGAGAAGACGAACTGCAGTGCCGCCAATTGTAAAGCTCGGAGCAACATGAAAGTTTCTAGCGCAGGGAGGCAATCAGCACCAAATTAGTCAGGATTACTTGGCTAACCTTAGTCAAAGTAAATTGTCTGACTGTATAACAGAGACATGCAGGGCGATAGAAGAAGTCCTATGCCCCCTACATACATATATCATTTGTGCTGCCAGAGGCAACCAAAACCAGAACGAAACAACATTTTTACAATAAATAGAAAATTCCGGGAGTTATGGGATTGGTTAATGGGGCGCACATACAAATAGTTCGGCCCCATACCTAGGTGTGAAGGAACGTGCGACAAGGCTGTAAAGGTGCGTGCTGCCATATCCACGCAACAAATAAGACTAGTTTTGTCAAAGGTAGTGCAATCCACCTTAACGTACGCGCCACCAATATGGGCCAAAGCTGTGAAAATGAAGCCACTCGTCAGTGAAATTCCCTACCAATCGAAATAAGAAGAATTGCAAATCACCGCACCTCTTGAAATACCCGTCATCACCCTGATCTCCCTCCGACAATTGTCTTTTAAATTTCGAATATCTAAATAGAGTATCAATTTGTATTTATATAGTTACCTTTTATATTTGCCGTCACCACCACCTGTATATCTATTTTTTAATTTTTCTAAGGCCTTACACTATCTACAAGATCTCAATATTTTTGTGTAAATGTTGTTTTTAAAATAAATAAATTAAAAACTAAATAGATAACACCAACCCAGAGAACATCGTAAACCAGCAGCATGGGATGTGGTGAAACAGGCTGCAGCAATAATTATGAAGGAACTACGACGGTTGGAGAGAGTCAGGAGGAGTAAAAACCAAACTTAGACCGTACATCTCTTACAACAATGGACAACAAATGCAGGATCCAATGTTGAACCAGCGAGCAGAGGAAGAAGAGCAGTAAATGCTTACCAGCCCCGTGAAGTAATAACTAACGGTAGTCCCGCGGGGAGAGTGGCACTACGTACTAAAGCACACCCTGCGGTTTAGTAAGTAGGCGCATTCCTAACATAGAACATTTGGGTTTGCGAATCGTGCATACTGGAAACCCGGGTTACTGGTATCTTTGGAAGATACACATCCCTTAGCGCAACCATAAAAAAAAAAAAAAAAAAAAAAAACAAAAAACGATTCCACCTGACACCTCTGCATTTGATAATTCCACGCGCAATTGCACACGCCACCAACGGAATGCAGCTCAACCTGACACCAGCAACGCAAGAAGCACGTGAATTATAGCCATTTTTTATGCAATTTTTGTGCTATTTTCACTCGCAAAAACATACGTACGCCCAGGGCGTATGTGGCCCTGGAACGGATAATGATCATCCGGCTGCCAGGGCAGAATATTGAAAACGCGTCGATATCGAGCCAAGTACAAGATGTTACGTATACGCCCCCGTGTGCGGACCAGAGTGACAAAAAATCAGCTGTAACAAGTCACCCTCGAAGCGAAACGCCTGCATTTTTCAAAGGCATTGGAAAGCACGGCGTCCTTATGCAGTGCGTGTAAAAAGTCCCACAGGAGCTGTAGAACCGTGAAAATCAGCAATTTTTTATGCACTTTTTGTGCTATTTTCACACGCTCGCAAAAATTTACTTACGCCCGCGTGGACATATGTATGTACTCCTGAATCACAAATCCATTATTTCTGACCAAGAGAACGGATAATGATTATCCGGAAGCCAGGACAGGACCTTGAAAACGCGTCCATGTCGAGCCAAGTAAAAAATTTTACGTATACGCCCGCGTGTGCGGAGCAAAGTGACAGAAATCAGCTGTAACAAATCAATCTCGAAATGGAACGCTTGCATCTTTCAAAGGCATTGGAAAGCACGGATTCCAGGTGCTGTGCATGAAAGAAATCCCACAGGAGCTGTAGAAAATAGAACCTTGAAAAATCAAAGAGTTACATACAGGTTCATCGCAGAAACTACAGCGGAGATGGAAGGGGCCATATTTAATGACATTGGATGTTGGAAATGACAGATATAACTATTGGAAGATATACCCGGCGCTGAGCGTACACAATGAAAATTCCATTCGGTATATGCAGCCAACACAATGAAACAATAGCTATTACTCCCAGAAATTTAAGATGACAACGTTCATACATGTGCCGAGGTCGACACGAGATCAGGAAGGCCGATTGTTGTAACCACATTCTTTATTCAACCGCCGTCAAGGGTATTTCTGGACCACTCATTCAAAACAAAGCCAAAGATTTTGCGACGAAAATCAATTTTACCAACTTTAAGGCATCATCCGGCTGGTTGCGACGATTTTTAAACGACACAATATTTCATTCGAAGCGATATCTGGGGAAGCTGTCGATGTGAATCCACAAACTGTAGCTGCATGGACTAGCCGAATTGGGTAATTAATTGAAAAATATGAACCCAATGAAAATGAGAGGGCTTTGTTCTTTAAAGCTCTCCCTAGGAAAACATTTCATATCAGGGGTGATTCCTGCTCAGGGGGGAAATCTTCCAAGGAAAGGTAAACCATGTTACATTGTGTGAACATGCTTGCTGAATTTGAACCTTTGGTTATGAGTTGGAAACCCGCATACGCACGCTGCTTCAAAAACATACAGAAAGCAAACCTGCCAGTGAAATGGCTTTCGAATAAGCGAACTTGGATGACAACTTTTATAATGACAGAATGGTTGAACAGCTTCAACGCCAAAACGATAAAACTACGCAGGAAGATTTTACTTTATTTTGATAATGCGACTTCACATCCACATCTACACAATCAAGCCTTCGAATTAGGGGACTTCGGTCCAGAGGACGACATACCGTTGATCCGTTGGCAAAATTTACCATCGCTGGTTAGCAAAGCTGGTTGCCGACGAGTTCGTTACTTAGTGTATGTTAAAAATTGACATCATGCAACACTGAAATTTGGTCTAATGTTGAAAATGTAAACCATTATGCTTATCTCTTTCTTGCATTGTTCAAATATGTATATAAATAGCCCTTGATATCCCTTTATGAGGAGAGTTACCGCGCAAATCTAGACCCGATCCAATCGGTTTGATCTTTTTGTAACACGATTCAGAACAATAAAGATAAAGAAGAATAAAGTTTTTGTATTTACTCTGAGCAAATTTCACAGTGTATACCGCATGTGACAGCAATATTCAAACCGATGAAGGATTGAATGAAAACTCGGTCGAAGATGATACAAGCGATATAAATTTGAATGACAAAAGTGACGACAACGAGGTTATGGACGCAGAAGCGGAAGCAGATACTGAAATGGATTCATACTCTGGCAAACAAAAGGCGTTGAATGCTTGTGAAACTTTGTGCAAATTTTATTTGAAGGCTGGAGAAGAAAATCTCCGCAGGTTGTAATCTGCGCCAAAGGCGGATAGAAGATTTTTTTAAAGATTAATACGAATGTATGTAAATGTATGCATATATGTATTTATAAACTTTTATAATATTTTATACGTACATAAGGGACCTTATGAGTGTGGCAAACATTTGAACAGAGGCTCTCTCTATGTGCAATGTGTAACCGCTATTTAAATAAAATGTAAAACTAAATAATGTGAAACCCTACAAATTGAAAGGAGGAAACCTGAAATGCAATTTTTTTTTTCGTTGTAATAAACCACTAGTTTAATTCAAGGAAGATAATCCAGTAACATCAGCAATCGGAGCTGAATTTAAGAGATTTGGCGCGTACAGTGCTCCAGTAAGGTAGCACATTTTATGAAAGAGTACTTACCCAAAAAAACTTCATAAATGGGGTTTCAAGTTGTTTAGATTGTGTTCACCATCTGGATATGCTTACAATTTTGAAATATATTCAGATAAGCAAGATGTTGAGAACTTATCTAATGAACCTGATGTCGTCATAGTCCGGTAATACAGTGATTAGATTGTGCCGTTCTATTCCTCGAAGAAGGAACCATATCTTACATTTCGATAATTTTTATACATCTGTTCCTCTATTCTATTACCTATGGACTCAAGGAATATATGAATATATGCATTGGGTACTGGAATCGCCTCGGAAAGAATTGCAAATTGCCGCAATAGCAAGTAGCGGATTATGAAGGTCTTAATATCTCAGTGACATGCTGGAAAGACAACAAGCTTGTTACATTAGCGTCAACTTATGTAAGCTCTGTTAACAGATATGATAAAAAACAAAAGGATTTGTTTATTTAGAAAGGCGTCAACATCAAGTACCACAAAGGAAAATCCGCTAGGCAATTGGCTGAAATGTCTTGTGTAAAATTAAGACTTGTGTACAACGTTATAAGCCGTGCTGAAAAAGAAGGCAGACTAAATCTGAGCCAGTCAACAGACGGGCCAAAAAAACTAACAGACAAGACGTATTGAAGAAAATCCTCATACCAGCACCAGATATTAGCCACGGACTTAAGAAACAGTTACGGAGTTCAAGTGTCCCATGAGGCAGTTAGAAAAAACTATACTCAAGCACAAGTACACATCAAGAGTCGTTAGAAAAAAACCATTACTCTCACCGTTGAATATTTGCAGAAGAGTCAATTTTGCAACAAAGCACATTTGTCTTCCGGTCGAGTATTGGAACGATGTTGTATTTTGTGACGGGTCTAGTATAAAGCTGTACTACCATGCAGGACCGCCGAGAGTATGGTGAAAACCGCTTACAGCCCTCGACAAAAGGAATATGCAAAACAACAACCCTGGAGTCCAGAAGCAGTCTTCAACAGCAGGGTTCCACCTTGAGGACCAGTGAATGCTTTCTCCAACTCAGCCCACTTACACGTCTGAGACTACTTGCAGAATAGGCAAGTAGTCTATTCAATCACCGTAGGCGCATCTGAAGCTACTTACCTAGTCTTCAATCAGTAGATTGTATTGTGAGATGTTATATTGAAAGTAATTAAATTGTACTTAACTCTTTGTGAAACGTTATATACTAAAAAACAAAAGGAAATGTGTTAAATTGGTGCATCAAAAAAGCACGACTATAACTTACGCGTGAGTATAAAAGGAACTGTGTAGGGGCAATAGCAGTCAGTCAGCAAGAGAAAGCAGAGGATTAAGATACAAATAAACATATTTCACCACAAGTGCTGTTTTGTCATTCGTCCTTCCACTTCGTTCAATCGCCATAAGGGATAATCCCGCAGACGGTAGATAATAAAATAATAAATGTTAGCCGACATAGGTATAAGGTTATCACTCCGCAGACAGGAAACCATAAAATAATAAATGTAATTGCACAACCGACCCAAAGAAGGATTAATGGGAGTCTAGCTCACAACTGTTCCTTACGTCTACTGTGCAAACCACAAAATTAAAATAGTATAAAAAGAAATGTGAAAAAAGAATAAAATACATTGTTGTTCGAAAAATTCAAGAGTAAAGACGTGTTGTTTTTTATCCTCCGCTCGTTCGACAACGATAATTCGTGCGATACAAAGTCCGTCCACGCGGTACCTAAACATACGGTGGGCCTATTCAAAATGAAGGTGGCAAAAGGAGTCCGAAATTGAAAAATTATTTAATTATGTTTATTAACGAGGAATGGCTGAAGATTCCCAAGAAATATGACCTTCAGAAGATTATTCATTAAAGCAAATGGTGGTTCTTTTACTTAAACATCCATTTGGCTAAGGTACGTGCTGCACCAGCAGGAAATCCAAATAAACTTGAATCGCTTATTAATTTTTCGCTTGATGTCAAGGTAGCTACGATTGAAGCTTCCAGTTTAAGCTCGTATATGAGCAATCCTTTGCTCATTCAAGATTTAATCGAAAAGCTCCCTATTTAAAGGTGAAGTGATTGGTCCCTTTATACGGGAACATATATGTAAGATAAGGGTAGGAAATGGGATCAGAGAGAAAGCAGACACGACAAGAGCACATCAGCAGAAAGGAAATGAAGAGAGAAATACAGTCAACAGTCGCGAGCGTCGTCATATGTAAAAGTCGTATTATTAGATATACCTACCTATGTATTTAAACCATTACTTTGTGTTCTTTTTATGCTTTCAATTAATTATTACTTTGTGTTTTTCTTATATTACAATATTACATACATATATGTGAACTGAGTTTAAAAACCTTGTCTTAATAAACTTGCCCAGGCAGCAAGTAGAGTTTCATCTGTTCCACTTTTAACCACGAGAAATGCTGATTTAGAACGCCGCACACAGGTAAATTCTTTGACGTTAGGTAAAAAGGTCTTAAGTCAAAAAATTGCATTTTGAGATTTTGATGGGGTTTAATTCCTTTTTTTTTTCTCTTTCGTTTGTTATTAACGACTAAAGTCTAGCACAATTGCTTCCCATCGTAATAATTTAGTCTTTAGGCAATAAGTCAGAAAAATACATATATGGTTTGGTATTAACGCCTTAAGTTTATTTAAGTCTTTGTGACTAATGTCTCTGAAACATTTTACATTTTTCTAAAGACTTAAGTCTTTTATACCGAACGGAGTAATCAAATAGGAAAATAGCGTAGATATAATTAGGTATGTATGTATGCTTATTTTTTTCGTAACAACACATGAATGAATGATTGGGCAGAGATGCATCATAAGAAAAACAATGCAGCTGTGCAAATAATTGCACTAATCCATTTTCGAAAAAAAGGGTTCAAAATAAACAAGCATATTGCTTATCAGCGGTTTTCCCTATTATTTAAACAGCTGTGTATCTTATTTCGCTGCCCAACATATCACACCATAATTGTGTAGTTGCAGTCCATGGTCTTCTCGTCACTTTAATTTTGGACGCAGCCAAGAGTCGTCTGTTTTCTTCTGTTCGTCGTCTTCTTTGGATCGATGATTTCGGTTGACATTTTTTTAATAATAATTATTATTCAATTATTATAGCAATAATATTAAGTGGTGTGCATTAAAATGACTGAAAGAAGTAGATACATATTGAATTTAGCTTTAGCAAATTCCGGAAACCGTAGTAAGTGTGTTATCGTTTTTTAATAGAAAGTAATATTAAGAATTCAATAAACTTTTTATCAGAAAATGCTGAATTTGCTCCTTCTACTGAAATACCAGCTTCACCTGAGTCTTTGCCAGCTCCATTATTAGCTGCTGATATGCCAAACATTATCGATTCCGATGATAGCGTTATGGGTAAGGATTTTGTCCCAGAAAAAAAAACCAGTGATAGCGAAAGGAATGAAGTCCCAACTAGTTCAACTCAAGTAATTGAAGAGACAGCAGTTGGGAAAATGGAAAATAATGGTAAGAAATGGTCCAGGCGCATAAGGAAAGAACGAACTAAACAAATTCATAGCGGCAAAAGTTACGTGAGTGTAAGCGGCAAAGTTGTTCAAGCAAGAGAATTACAAAAGTTAACACAATGCAGGAAAAAATGCAGTTCTTTACTTAAAGAGGACATTAGGAAAGTTATTTTTGATGAGTACTGGTCGCTTGGCACCCATGACAAAAGGGTAACCTTCATCGCAAATCTCATAAATGTTAAAGAAAAACAGGTTTCTCGCAGAAGAAAAGCTGGCAGTTTAAAAGGCAGGGAAGTAACTTATGAATACTTTCTTGAAGTAAACGGTGCAAGAGTTTCTGTGTGTAAGGGTTGCTTCAAAAGAACTTTAGATGAAAAAGACAAGTTCATATCAAACGCCGTCAAAAATAAAATGCTTAACATATCCGGCATTACGGTGGACGACCAAAGAGGTAAAAAGTCTTCGAAAAACAGAAAATCTGAAGAGGAGCTTAATGCTGTCCTGGCTCACATTAAATCTTTTCCAAGCTATGAAAGTCATTACACCAGACGTACAAATGAGAAAAAGTTTTTGCCTTCCTATTTAAACTTGCGCATTATGTACGACTTATACAAAGAAGGACGAGAGAATTTCGTTGGTCGTTCAATTTATGAAAGGGAATTTCATAAATTAAAACTAGCCTTTAAAAAGCCAAAAGTAGACACCTGCTACAAGTGTGACACCCTTCACATGCGCATTCAAGTTGCTGCTAATCACGAAGAAAAACAGGCAGCAGAAACCGATCTCCAAATCCACCAGGACCAGGCCAACGCAGCATTTGAAGCCAAAAAAGCTGATAAGCTAGCAGCACAAGATAGCGCACAAAAGAAATGCTTCAGCTTCGATCTTCAGCAATGCTTGCCAACACCATTTGTGGGATCTTCGGTAGCATTTTATAAAAGGCAGTTATGGACCTATAATCTCACTGTTCATGATAATGCTACCGGAGATTCAACGCACTACATGTGGCATGAAGCTCTAGCTGCTAGAGGGGGAAATGAAATAGCTTCCTGCCTCTATGCTCATATGAAGAAGCTGCCTGATTGCGTTTCTGAGGTAACATTTTACTCAGACACTTGCGGGGGACAAAATAAAAACAGTCATATGGCAGCAATGTTTTTAATGGCTCAAGTTGAATTCCCCAATTTAACTATAAATCACAAGTTCCTTGTTTCGGGTCATACACATATGGAATGTGACGTGGATCATTCCATGATTGAAAAGCAAAAAAAAAAAACTTAAAACACCAATTTACCATCCCCACGATTGGTACCAGCTAGTACGAACAACAGGCTTAAAAAAGAAGTTCCAGGTACACGAAATGCAGCAAAGAGAATTCTTTGATTTTGCCGCTTTGTTGAAGACAGTTTTTGTGTGCAGAAAAAAAAATACTTTTAATGAACAGTTTTCTTGGCATACTGTGCAATGGCTCCAATACCAGGAGAATGGCTTAGTGAGATATAAAAACAATTTAAACCACTCCGAAGAGTTTAAGATTTTAAGCTTCCTTCGAAGAGGAAAAAATAGATGTCTCAAAGATTATCCACTTCAAGAAAAGTATAAAACTTTGGTCCCGATATCTGAAGAGAAAAAAAGGGATTTGTGTTCTCTTTTAAGCTTAGTGCCACCTTTGTTTCACGACTTTTACAAAAATTTACCAACTTCTAACTCCGCAAAAAATGATGATCCAGATTTGGTAGATGAAGAAGAAGCAGAAACAACATAATCATTTATTTTTTTGTTTTTAACTGTAATTTTTTTAAAATGTTGATTAATTAAACAAGTTCATATTTCGTAACTTAATGACAATGTTTTATTTCCTGACTTAAGTCTCACGAAAAAAACGAAACTTTTACAAATAATACAAAATGAGAGAATCCTAAGGACTTAAGTCATCGAAAAAACCGTATATACGAATGAATTTTGAAAAATGTATTAACATAATATGTAGATCTTCATTTCAAAGCTTATTTACCATCGTTTTTTTTTCAAACCCGTTTAATCCTGATTTGGAAATAATTAAACTATTTTCAATTTGGTTTTACGAAAAACAGCAATTTCTGACTTAAGACCTTTTTGCCTAACGTCAAAGAATTTTCCTAAGAACATGGTCATAACTATAAAAAAAATGCGATTTTTTTCTTTTTTTTTTTAATGCAAAGCTGTTTACAAATACTGTAAGCTTTAAGCTTCATAGATCATACGATGTAGAATATAACGGTTCAATCAGTCGAAGCTTTTAAACTTGGTCATAACCGAATCAGTAGCAGAAACACCTCTTCAAAGCTTGCTGGACCATACAACTCAGCGCTTATTCCAAGGAATGGAAGATGTTATAGAAACTTTGCACGCAAGTAAATAGTGTAATATTCACCATACATGCAAATGGGGTTGTGATGGAAGTTCGGGCATGAGTGAATATAAACAACGATTTACCGACCCAAATATTTCCGATGCAAACGTTTTTTTAACATCTTTCGTTCCAATTCAATTAGTATCGGGTGACCCAGAATCGCAAAACAAAATAATATTGTGGCAAAATCCTCAACCATCATCGACAAGGTTCTGTAGACCAATACGAATTCAATTCGTTCATGAAACAACCGATGTAACTATTAGAGAATTCGAATATATTGAAAACCAAATATCTATGTAATTTGACTGAAACGGTGGTAGACCATGTAAATGGAATTATTCCAGTAAAGCATAAAATGCTGCTTACAATGATTGACGGGAAGGTTTGCAAAGCCATAACAGAGACCTCTTCAAATCAAAAGTGTTATCTTTGTAATTTAACATCAAGAGATTTCAACAAAATGGACTTGGTGTTGAACAAACAAGTCCATGACAAATCGAAGCTGAGGTTTGGGTTATCCTCCTTGCATGCGTGGATAAGATTTTTTGAATGTTTACTTCATGTCTCCTATAAGCTGTCTCTTAAACAATGGCAAGTTCGTGGTGAGGAAAATAAAAGGAAAGTTAAAGAAGACAAGAAAAGAATTCAAGAAGCTTTCAGAAATCGAATGGGACTATTGGTTGACAAACCAAAACCAGGTTATGGAAGTACAAACGATGGCAACACTGCCCGTCGATTTTTCCATGACTCTGTAACTTCTTCGGAAATTACCCATATAGATGAAAACATCATATGCCGATTTCGTGTTGTGTTATTAACAATTTCAAGTGGGTTTCCCATTCAACTCAGTCGATTTAAAGAATTTTGTGTTGATACCGCTAATTTGTTTGTGGAACTATACCCATGGTATAATATGCCCACTACTGTGCACAAAATATTAATACATAGCCCTGAAATTATTTCTGAAGCTATTCTTCCGATTGGACAGCTCGGCGAAGAAGCTCAAGAATCCCGAAACAAAGACATAAAACGCTTTCGGGAAAGTTTCGCAAGAAAGTTTTCGAGGTACCAAAATATGGAAGATGTTTTTCATAATCCTTTGGTAACTTCTGACCCTTTCATAAGTAGTTTGAGGAAACTAACTCCAAAAATAGGAACGACCCTTCCATCTGAAGTACTTCAGTTTTTAATAGAACCAGAGGTTGAGCAAGCAGAATTGGTTTGATAATTGGATTATGTTCATACAATTTGTTTATTTATTCGTTTTTAAAGAAGTGTTTTTTTTTTTTTTAAATTAAATCTTGTGTATGAATATTTTAATATTATATAAATGTAGGATGGAGCCAAACCAACGATATCCTACCCTACTTACTCACGCACAGACACATACAAACGAATAACGTTGACTTAACCAACGGACACAATAGCGGACAGACGAACAAAGAGCAACTTTTTTTCCCCTATCCAAACTTAAAGTAATTGTAACGATCAGTCAGCAGTCAGTCAGTGAACTACAGCCGCCAAAGCAAGGTCATCAAACCGCGAAGAGACGATAAACTTACTTACGTATATACCTGCATTGTGAATTGAGCGTTTAAATAAAGAAATCGAATACGAAACATTAAGAGTTTTATTTCGAAGTAAAGAATCCTACATAAATATTAATATTTAAATCATATAAAGTCATATTTCTCTTTGTCTGAGAAAGCATAAAATTTCAAAACTACAATTTTCATGCTGTTTGTATGTTTTTTTTCGCGAATGTGGTTAAATATTATATTGAAAATTGTTTTTTCTTTTAAAACTAACTGTTTTTAATATTTCCATGTAACAATAAAACGAAAACACATAAAAAATAATTTTGGCCATATTTTTTGGGAAAATTTACCTGTGTGCGCCGTAGGGAGCACCGTATAAACTTTCATGAAGGAGGCTCAGAAATGTATAATATATTCAAGTGGCTAATTTAAGGAAATGAGCTACAACGAGGGATGGAATTTAATTAATAAAAGAAAGCTGTGCCGGTCCAGCTTAAAACGACACGATGTTAGATTTTGTCGAGATCGAAAGGAATGTCAATTTGGTGGGTGCCATGCTAAGCATCATTCAATACTTCATAAACCAAACATTGGACACTCGGACGCTGTAGTCCTTGCTGCTCACAGTACGGAAACATCTAATATTTTATACCGAATCGTGCCCATTAAAATATTCGGTAAAGATTCATCCATTGCTAGGCGTTATTCTTTACGAAATGTAAAATCTGTGGACAAGCTTGATTTACCACCCCAACACTACAAATGCAAGATCACTGGAAGATACCAACACTTGAAAGGTCTTCCAGTGGACTCATACCGAAACGTTGTTCCAAGAGTCATCATCGGGCTTAATAACAGGAACCTGGCAATGCCTTTAGGCTTTCGAGAAGGGAAACCAAACGAACCGGCTACAACAAAGACTCGACTTGGGAGGACATTATATGGAGAACTTGGGCAAAGTACAAACAGATATGTGAGTGCGATAATGAAGTTACTTTAGAAAACCTAATGTTGGAGAACATGAAAATCGAAAACGAAGTCTTGGAACGATGGCAAATGAGCAAGATGTGTACAACCACAAAATTGCAATTGCAGAGATGGTGACCGTTTCATATCCGAATTGCTTTGGAAATCTACCGATATAACGCTACCGAATAATGAAGCTATGACCTACCGAAGATTGTGTTGCTTTGAGAGAAAGCCTGAAAAGGATCCAGATTTAAATAAACAAGTGAATAGCCACATTGCAGAAATGGAGACTAAAGACTATATACGAAGGCTTCGAAAAGATGAGCTAATACAATAATTGGTTATCAACGTAAATGGAATTCACCGATATTCGCCGCTAAGAACCCCAATAAACCAAAGAAGATAAGGGTAGTATAGGACGCCGCAGCCGAATGCAATGGAGTCTCCCTTAACGGCTGTCTTGACAAGGGTCCGGACCTCATGACTTCCTTGACAGATGTCTTATTTAAAGGCGTTTGCGGCGACATAAGCGAAACGTTCCATAGAATGAAGAGGATCAACAATTGCAGCGATTCCTTTGGCGGTATGGAGAAGCAAACAAACAACCTGATGTGTACATTTTAAAGGTTATGAGCTTCGGAGCTAGTTGTTCGCCATCGGTTGCCCAATATGTAGAGAATTCGAATGCCAAAGAGTACGGTCAACAATTTCCAAGGGCAACAAAGTCTATAATTGAAAAGCACTTGAGGAAGCCATCAACCTTGCTAAAGACGTACCATTTAAAGCGACGTACGTTCTCCGATTGGGCTCTGGAGAAGATACGCCAAGATGATGAATTTCATCGCAAAATCATCTTCAGTGACGCAGCTCATTTTTGGCTCGATGGGTTCGTCAAAAAGCAAAAAATGCGTTATTGGTCGGGTGAAAATCCTCATGTGCTTCATGAATCACCACTTCATAAACAAAAAATAACTGTTTGGTGCGGTTTGCATGCCAGCGGAGTTATTGGACCATATGTTTTTTGTCGACGATAACGATCGTCACGTTACTGTGAACAGCCAGCGTTATTGCGCCATGATTACCGCTTATTTTTGGCCCGAATTGGAAGATATGGACTTTGACGACATGTGATTTCAACAGGATGGTGCCACAAGCCACACAGCACACGTTACAATTGATTTATTGAAGAGTAAGTTTGATGAGCGTTTTATCTCAAGAAATGGGCCAGTCGATTGGCCGCCTCGTTCGTGCGATTTAACGACTCTAGACTATTTTCTTTGGGGCTACGTTAAGTCATTGGTTTATGCCAATAAGCCGACGACGTTGGAAGAGCTCAGAGCCAACATTGAACGCAAAATAGCGGCCGTTTCGGCCGAAATGTGTGGCCGAGTCATCGAAAATTCGGTCCAATGAATCGACCGCTGCAAACGTGCCGTCGGCAATCTGAACGAAGTCGAGTTCCATTCATAAATGGTTTGATTGTACTTCAAGCCGATAATAAAGTTTTTGAAATATCTCAAATAGTTTGCGTTTTATTTAAAAAAAAAAATTGTCAAGTCCTTATTGGAAAACCCGATACATTGGGGACATGTATGTTAAAATTGAAAGCGAACGATTGAATTTCGTCCGTTATAATCAAGCCCGATTGAGGCCATGATGCATCAATTTGAGCTAGTTATCACATCGCCAGCGGCGCTGACCGAACATGCGCGACCTTGACCGTGGATTGCATCAGCCAATGCATACGAACGCATGCTGACAAAGCATGTATGCGTTTCCGATCAGGTAACCGTGCTCGGCAATCTACACCTGTGCAACCGTGGGAACGGGTAAGGGTGCAAATCATCGTGTCAGCATTTAATGAAGTTCAAGCGAGGTGGCGAGCGTGTGCCGAGCAGATCGAGGAGGCAGTCTTTTGGTGACATCGAACACGCAAACAGTAAATTGTGTTGAGTAGAAAATAAAATTGTAAAATTCGAATTCGTGCGTTTGAATTAGTAAGTCGAACAGTTGGGTCAGCCGTCAGGCTGACGTTCGCGTTTTTTTTTGGCTTCCCCTTAAGGGAAAGTATTAACTGAGCTCACTGAAATCAAATTCTTTGAAAGAGTTGAAAATAAACAAATATTTAACAAATATGTTAATATTGGACATTTTATTAGCAGCAGTTGTTGAAAATCTCGAAGAAGACGAGTAAAAACGCCATTGCGTTTTATTACTCTTTATGATACATACATGTATCTTTCACTTTAACTTACACATAAATAATGTTTGCATCCCTTCACATACACATATGTAAATACTTGACTTTATTATACTTATATGTTAGAGCATCATCTCTGACACCAGTTCTCATCCTTTTTTGAGCAACGTCGGACGTGTCAGCTTTTATATTCCTACGCGATTTTTAATAAACGTTTGTAACTTGTGGGTCGGATTTCCTTTTAAAAGTATATTTTCTACATTGGTGCCGAAGCCCGGGAAGGGCAAGAAAACGGAAAATAATTACAATAATGGAAATATCGGTTCGTGATGCGTACAGATCGCAGTTAACGAAAATCGTTAAGGCTGCGTCCGAATTACTAAATTCTGAGGACTCCCATGTGGATGGTAAAAGTGTAACGGATTTAGAGTCTCTCGAAGACCAAATTGTGACATTAACGGAACGGTGAAGTGCAGTGGTGGATAATTTAAAGACGGCAGATCAGCAAATCCAAAGCAAAGGACTAATAAAAGCTGAAGACCTCGAAAAGGATTTTGAAAAGATAGCTGAATACGAGGATGCAGCGGTATCTGCTATGTCCAGCTTGAAAAACCGTTTGAAAAGAGTTCGCCTTAAACTTAATCACAGTGAAGAAACTCCTGAACAGACATCTATAGTCACTCAAAAGTCGTCCGTTAAATTACCAAAATTGGAATTGAAAAAGTTCGGTGGTGAGTTACAAGATTGGCTACCCTTCTGGGATCAGTTTGAAACAGCTGTACATCGGAATGAAACGCTTGCTGTGTTCGACAAATTCCAGTATTTAGCGAATTGTCTATACGGACCAGCAAAACGTACCATTTCTGGTTTTACTGCTTCCGCATCATGCTACGATGCCGCAATTTCGTTGTTGCTGGAACAATACGGGAACACTGATAAGCTAGTCGACAATTACGTACAGAAACGAATAAATATACATCCCGTTATCTCTAAAACCGACTGCTTTGGGTTAAGGTTGCTTTACAACACCGTCACCTTATCCATCCGATCGTTGACAGCATTACACACACCACCAGACCAGTACCAAGTGATGCTTAAGTCTATACTCCTTCGTTGTCTGCCTGCTGACCTGCGTGTTGACTATCATCGTACTGCAAGAGAGAAAACACAAGAGGTAGACGAAATCAGCGTAGACCAAAAGGTCAGGGAGATATCACATTCATCCCTGCACGACGTTTACGATCCAGATGTGCAAGATATCATAAAATTCTTAAAAAGGGAAGTAGACGCACTGGAAAAGAGTCGTACTCATCTGCAGAACAATGCGAGTAAAAGGGTGGCGCCATCACCAACTACGGCCGCGAGTCTCCTAGGGGTGAACAATGAGGAAGTGTGTGTTTTTTGTAGACAGTCTGATCACACCGCCAAAGACTGTAAAAGCGGTATGACGATGAAAGAAAAACGGGTCATATTATTGAAATCAAACAGATGCTTTCGGTGCGCAAAAGTCGGACATTCTTCCAGGAAGTGTAAAAGCGGCAAATTCCTAAAGTGCGATAATTGTAGCGGTAGGCATATCACTTCGATGTGTGACCCTTCGTACAATGTAACTCAAAAATCATCAAAGAACGCGGTATCCAAATCGGGTTGTAAATTGTGCACACACACTGATAACAAACAAAACGTTTTTTTGAAAACAGCCCGTTGCGTAGTAACTAATCGCAATGTCAACAGTCTCATCAGACTCATTATCGACGGCGGGAGTCAACATACTTTCATTCGGCAGAATTTAGTGCGGAAATTGCAATTGCCTGTCGGCAAGGAGAAGGTGAGAACTTCGGTGTTGCCATTCGGATCAAAGGAAAGGATACCTTCTCAAGAATATTTTATTGAAGAGCCAATATGGTGACAAGTGCGTGTTGGTGAAGGCGATAATTGTGCCTGAGATTTGCGTAGACGTATTGCCACCTCCTGATAGTTCGTACCGTTTATTCAAAAAATTTAAATTGGCCGACGAAATTTGTGCTAACATTCAGACAGTGGATGGGTTGAGTTTGCTTATTGGCTCAGATCATTACTGGGATGTTGTTACTGGCAAGCAACGTTCAGTGTCCAATCGTTTAAAGGCGGTGGAAATAATATTTGGTTGGACTCTTCAGGGATATCAGGGTACCGATAATAAAATATTGACAAGGGATATTGAGCATACACCAGTAGTGAGCAGTATTATGAGCCTAACAAATCTTTCGGACGCAGAACTCTCCAAGACGTGGTCCTTAGAGACAATTGGGATAAGAGGCGAAGATGCGGAGAAAAATCTTTTGGCAGAAGAAATGACGAGGATGTGCATCAGGAAGGTTGGTCACCGCTAAGAAGCAACTATGCCCTGGAAGGATCCGCAGAAGGTGTTTGGAAATAAAAGGGAGTTGGCGATGAGTCGCTTAGATAATTTAACGAAACGTTTATTTAGAAACTCAGACAAGTTAAAGGAGTACGACATGGCCGTGCGACAATTGATCACCGATTGCATAGCCGAGCCCGTTGGATCTAATTCCAAGAGAATTATATATCTTCCACACAGACCTGTCTATAAAGAAGAAAGCACGACCACCAAATTGCGCATAGTTTTTGATGCTTCTGCTCACACAAATGAGATTCCTTCGTTAAATAAGCAGGTTTTCACTGGGACCAACCTTCTACCGGATGTGTTCAGCATTTTATTAAATTTTCGGCTTAGACAGTTCGGTATTGTGGCGGACATTGAAAAGGCCTTTCTGCAGATATCTTTGAAAGATTCTGACCGAGATTCCCATAGGTTTGTATGGTATCCATCACTGGCTGAAATTGGCAAAAATATACAAGATTTTAGAATGACCAGGGTGACATTCGGAGTCCACTGCAGTCCGTTAATTCTAGCGGCAACAATCAAACATCACCTGCGTGAGGAACAACGCTACCCTGAGACATGGCGCATCTTAGAAGAAGGTTTTTATGTAGACGATTTGGTTGTTAGTATGGAATCGGAATCCGAAGCAGTAAGGTTCTGCCATGAAGCTGTTGAAGTCATGGGGAAGGCGTCCATGAACTTAAGGAAATGGCATTCCAACAACGCACGGGTTAGAGCGGTTGTAGGTGTAAACAATTTCTCAAACACACATAAGGTTTTGGGGTTAAATTGGTCTCCCTTTAGCGATGAATTGTCTGTTCCTTTGGACTCAATTCAACAATTTTTGCAAACGAGTATGTTCAAAGGAACAAAGCGCAATCTTTTACAAGCTATTGCGAGGGTCTACGACCCACTAGGCATAGTTTCTCCTACAATGATCAAGCTAAAGATATTGTTTCAGACGACTTGGAGACGTAAATTAGCTTCGGACGAAGCCCCTCCTGCGGACTTGATGTTGCTGTGGAATGAGTCTGTGAATAATGTCCTTCAGTTGAAAGATATGTCAATTCCGAGAGCAGTGCAGCTCAGCCCAACGAACAAAGTATATTTTCATATCTTTGCTGATGCTAGTAACAAGGCCTATGGTGCAGTTGCTTATATTCAAACAGTTAGTTGCCAAGAAGAAGTAGCATTTTCTTTCTTATGTGCAAAGAGTCGTGTTGCCCCCCTAAAAAACGATCGAGAAGATGAACTTACGCTGCCCAAGTAAGAGCTTACAGCAGCTTTAATCGCATCAAGACTTTGTGTCTATCTAAGGAAGCATCTTCGGGTTACCATCGACCAATTCTTTTTATGGACCGATTCAAAAATCACACTCCATTGGATTTATGGGGAAACACAACGAGATGGCAAAACCCGATCCTGCGAATCACGATGTGCAGGTGGTTCTAAACTTAGAAGATCAGTGCAGTTCCTCTATCCCTTGGAGCTGAGCAGTTCGCCCCGGGCCCAGGATGTTGAACATCTCGAAGAAGACGAGTAAAAACGCCATTGCGTTTTATTACTCTTTATCATACATACATGTATCTTTCACTTTAACTTACACATAAATAATGTTTGCATCCCTTCACATACACATATGTAAATACTTATCTTTATTATACTTATGTGTTAGAGCATCATTTCTGACACCAGTTCTCATCCTTTTTTGGGCAACGTCGGACGTGTCAGCTTTTATATTCCTACGCGATTTTTAATAAACGTTTGTAACTTGTGAGTCGGATTTCCTTTTTAAAGTATATTTTCTACAGCAGTATTTATTAAAATAAATAGAAACTGCTACTTCTTAATAGGAAAACGCTACGTTGCTGGCGTTGCGGGCGGTGAATGACGCGGGGGATCCTCGCTTTGCCCGCTGGGGATTTCCCATTCTGTTTGCTCTGTCTATGTTCGCGCTTCTAAACACATGCAGTCATGTTATCATGCGGCGACGCATGTACCTAATATTTTAATGTATTTCCAACAGATTTCGATGTGAGAATAAGTATTGCGTGTCATTGTTTGAAAAATTAGAAATAAATAAATAACTGTATTAGATTTATTTGAACTGTTGAGTGTGAAAAGTGTGTTTTTGAAGAACAGCACGTCCCACCCACTTATTTATTAAAAACAAGGTGAGAAAATATTGATAAAATGTGTAGTTTTTAGAACTGTTTGTATCATGCCTTCGATTTGTTATGTGTACGTACGCAAACTACCTAATCATTTTTTAAATGTTATTTACAGATTATAATATTTCAGGTCTACTTAACATGTCAGGCCCAGGCCCCAGTAGAGATAGAGATATCGGGAGAAAATGGGAATCTGGTTCAGCAAAACGAAAAAGAAAAGCCAAACGAGCTTTAGCAAATCAGGTTTTGAGTTCAAGTATGATGAAGTTTCTCAAAAAAAACTCTTTCAAAATCATCTGAATCAATTCCTTCGACTTCGATAAAAGATATAGACACTCCCGATTCCGAAACTCCGTCAACTATGGAAAGCACTCCAGACAAACTAAGTACTGAACTAAAGTCAGAAATACAGGTATAATCAAACTCTAGCCTATCAGACTAGTAGAGTAGCAGTAGACTTCACGAAGAACAAGTAGTTTCTCCGCCAGTTAGCAGTGACACCAGTGATGCAGTCAAACAAGCATTTGTGTGTTCGGATCCGGCACTGTGGAAGTTTCCTATAACGGATTTCAGCGTCATGATATAGTTCAAGGCGGCCCTACTTCTTCTTTTGGTGGCGTTACAGCCCATGAAGGACCAGAGCCAAGCTTCTCTTCAATCATCCATGTTGTGTGTGATTTATTTTCCACACAGGTGAAAGGGACCTACGGTTTAATGCCGATTCCGAACAGCTTGAGTCGAGAAGCTTTTTCCAGGCAGGTTATACTACGGGGGGTTTTCCCAGTACCCCGCCGAGGAGGGACGCCGCGAAATAAACATTTGATGGCGTTGATGTTATCCGGATCCGAACTCGCTTATCGCGCGTCAGAATCCAACACGCTAACTACTGCGCCAAGGTGCCCTACACAGCAGTTAAAAAACAGTGATGAAGAATATCCCAAAGATGAAGATCATAGGCACTTTTCCAATTTTTATTTCACAAGAAAACTAAATAATGGTGAAATTCAACATCGTCGCTGGTTGATTTATTCTAATTCCTAAAATAAAGTTGTCTGTTTTCCATTCAGACTTTTTGGGAATTCACAAACTCAGATGGTTGAGAAAGGGTGCTGTGACTGGAAACACTTAAGTAGTATTTTACAAAGACATGAGAATACCAAAGAACATATGTCATATAAATTAATTATATTGTAATATAATCGCAGGATGAACATCCGCCTTAAACACTTTCGTTAAAGCCGTGTTTGACATTTGTCTACAAATGTCAAAGCACAACTTTAACGAATTCGTCAAGCTCTAGCTTCCTTCCGTTGTGCTTTTCTAAAAGACAAAGCTGTAAGGCAAGCTCGCTGACTCGTTCTCTTTTTGCTGCCGACCTTCAACAAGAAAAGAAGCCGAGGAGAGAAGCAGACAAACAAAGAAAACAAAAATAAAGTGTATGTTTTTATAAACAAGTGATCTTTAGTTTACTATATACTAGTTCATTTATATAAAAAAAAAAATGTTATTTAATTTTATTTCACGATCGGGCAGCGTAGCACCTTACAACTCCAACTCAATTCTAATTTACATTTTCTTAATCTCTACCTTAAATACTATTTCGTCGTAACCTGCTGCGACCTCGGCGTGCGGGATCAAGTGTCGGCAACGGTGGATTTCGCCAGTCGACGGAAATGCGCGGCTCAGGTGTCGAGCGTAAGTCCACGCTCGGACGAGGTGTTCTGCGCTTAGGTGTGCAGCTCAGATGACGGCGTGTGCAATCTTGGATGGATGGTTGGTGCACAAAGTGTTGGCTGGACAGATTCCGTCACGTAGCATCTTGTTCGTTGGCACAAAGTGTTGATTGGCAGATTCCGTCACGTAGCATGTTGTTTGTAGCTGATCGTGGGACGAAATCTATCTCACGTTAACTTATATGTTCCAATGGATGACATTACTTACTTACTTACTTACTTAGGTGGCGCTACAGTCCGTGGTGAACCTGGGCCTTAACCAACAAGCGTCTCCAGCTGGCACGGTCTTTGGCCAGCTGTTTCCAGCGCGCACGCCCAGTTGGTTAAGGTCCCCTACCACCTGCGTGCGCCACCGATGATGCGGCCGTCCTCTGCCGCGCCTTCCTTCCGGAGTGGATTCGAAGAATCTTTGGGTCGGAGCTGTATTTTCCATGCGCTCTACATGGCCTAGCCACCTTAGACGCTGTATCCGTAGACGTCGTACCAGGCCGATTTCGCTGTGATACGTCAACCGTCAAGAGTTTATTGGATCTCTTGCTGTCACTGAAACGACTGGAGAATATCTAACTAATGCAAAACTGGAGGAATTAGAAAAAATGGACTAGATATTCAAAACTGTCGTGGGCAAGGATACGGCAATGGTGCAAATATGACAGTCATAAACAGTGGAGTTAAAACTCGAATAAGGGCATTTTTTACACCGTGCGGGTGTCAAAGTTGGAATCTGCTGTTGCTAGATGCAGCTAATTCTTCCGGGGCAGAAACAACATTTTTTTGGTTTTATTCAGAAAATGTATTTGCTATTTTCATGATCCAGCAAACGCTGGGAGTTAATAAAAGACAAAAAATAAAAGCTTACCATAAAGCCTTTATCAGACACAAGGTGGGAGAGCGAGGCAGTAAAGACCATATTATTGCAATTTGATGATGCTGTTGGATGCATTGAAACCTTAAAAAAGAACACGGAAGACTCTGAAACTCTCAGTGATTGTAATTCAGTTTTGAACGAAATGCTCAGTTTAGAATTCATCATATCGTTACATATATGGTATGAGATATGTATTAACGCGTGTTAATATTACAGTGCAACCTTAGTATAACGTACCTCAATATAACGACTTCATCGACTTAAAAAGTATATGTTCGCGCACGTTGGCAATGCTGTTCGGACTCTGGATCCAGAACTCCCGCGAGAGGGAGCTTTGGTTTTGGGTGGTTGACGATAGAGGGAGGAGCGAGCACTTCTTCTTGGGTTGGAATTGAAAGCGAGCATTTTTTTTTGTGGTTGAAATAAAAATAAAATATTTCGTTTAAAAAAAATAGATTTCGTTGATTTTTCTTTAAGATCCTGAAAACGCTCAGGATCAGTATAAATACCTCTAGTTAACGAATTTTGTCAACCCAAAACCTTTATATTAAGTTCCAATGTATGACTCATAAGCCTGATTCACAATATAGTGCTACCGTCGACATATAACACACGCATTTCAATGGGAGTGTTAGAGATTACACACAGCGGCACGATACCGAGAACTGTACTGCCACGCACAAGTATGTATGCGTGCATAGAATGCCATCCACGAGCAACAACCAGCGAGAGCGGTTCCACGAGCAACAATCAGCGACAGCAGTTCCACGAGCAACAATCAGCGACAGCAGTTCCACGAACAACAACCAGCGAGAGCGGTTCCACGAGCAACAATGAGCAAGAGAAGACCATCTGCCACGCACAAGTATGTGTGCGTGTACAGATGTTAGAAACCGAGCAACGGAGCAGAGCGGCGATACGAGCACCACCACCGAGGTGAAACAAAGGCGATCGGCGGATCGTCACTCGCGATTGAACCACCAACCAGTGCGGTTGACCGTATCTTTGTGACAGGAGATAAATTGCAAATATGTACATACAGTCCACTTAATAAATATATGAAATATGGATACGTGCCAATAAAGTAATTTGTTGTTCCTTCTGCTTAAGTCGGGGTTTTATATATTTATATTACGAGCTATCGTAACAGGGAGTCTCTGAAATATCGTGTCGTGCTATCGTTATTTACGTATGCGGAAAATGAGAGCCAAGAGAGAAAAAAATTGAGATAAAGAGAAGACATTTTTTACGTTTTTCAAAAAAGTAAGAGCGAATATGCTCTTATTATTATGTTCATCGATAATTGTACTGCACACGAAAGAATTCCTAACCTGAAAATTATAAAAATAAAGTACTTGCATCCAAGTACCACTTCGAAACTACAACCACTGGACCAAGGTATCATCCAAAGCTTCAAAATGCATTATAGGAAGAAAGTTGTCAGACGAATATACCCGATACTATTGACGTTTTACAAGCCATGTGGATGATCGTAAAAGCTTGGAATCCAGTCACTGAAAAGACCATTGCAAACTACTTCAAGAAAAGTGGGTTTAAAGTCACATGCGAAGATGAGGAGGATGAGGACTCGCAGAACTTGCTAGGACCTGACAAAGAGTTCAAGAAGAATTGCACATTCAAGAGACTGAGTTCGAAGATTTCGTTACCTTTGATAATGACTTAGCCGTCTGTGGAGAACTAACTGATGCTGACATTATCACATCTGTGTTGCCGGGGTTACTAATGCAGAAGCGGATGATGACGAGGAAGAAGGGTGTTAAAAACGTATAATTGATTTCGATGTAATCGGTGGCTTATGTGGTTGCGATCTACGCTGGTGAACGTACTCCATAGTAGTTGGCGTTTATCATTTTGAACGCTTGTCAATTCCAGTGTTTGACAATTCGAATTAAATTGAAGTCAACCGTCGCCGAGCCCGGACGCAGCCACGTAAGACGCCGAAAAGTAAGTATCAATATATGTATATGTATGAACATGTATGTAATTTGTATTCTATTCTAGAGAATAAATGCTTAGCAGCGAATTAAAGCGTTTTATTCAGACGACGAGACCGGGCTCGCGACAAAGGGGGTGAAATTGATGAGCATAACTTCACAATAAAAGATGCTTATAATGCTTTATATTTAATAAAATCTGTGTTTCTCAAAAAGGGTGACGATGGAGTCAAATCCATCACGAAATTGGATTGCGCTTTGGATGCGATAACTCTTACCGGTGGTAAACAGACAACTATTTATGACTTTTTTCTAATCAAGATGAACAAAATTGACTAACTACCTAGTTGTTTTTAAATAGAAAATACATACAGTAATTTGATAAAAATTATCATTTATTAGTAGAATTTGTTCGCTATGACAAGATGGGTACGTAATGTTGAGCTGAATAAGACTATTTTTATACCTCTTTATAACGAATTTTAGACCAACCTAACCTCAACATGACAAACCTCAGTTCAACGAATTACTTGAATAACGTATATTTACTTGTTCCCCTCCGATTTGTTATATCGAGGTTGCTCTGTATAAGCAAATTATGGCAATCTATACAAGTCCATTTAAGCTTGCTCTTGAACACTTGCGTACTTTTTGTGACCGGATTAAAGAATATCGACAAACTGGGTTTAATAATGCTTGTCTGATGCTCATCAATTTATTGACAAAAGCAGTTATGATCTGCCAAACGACTTTAAAAACAAAAGAGTCGCCAAAAGAAATGAATGTTCGATTATGAAAGAAGCGATGAACCTATACCGTCTCCCAAAAACAGGTACGAAATAGATTTTTTAAACACCATGATTGATTCCATAGTGAGCAATATGGATTCAAGATTTAAATCTTGGAATCAACATTTTGAGAATTTTGGTTTTCTCAACGATATAAGAAAGTTGAAAAATGTTTCAAAAGAGTGGGTAAGAGCAGTGATTTCCAACCATACGAATTATATGAAGAATTACGAACAATGGTCCCAAATTTACCTGACTTCATGAGAGATGTGAGAGCTGTTTCAATACATAACTGAAAGTAATTTAAAAGAAATTTATCCGAATATTTATATTGTCATTCGAATTTCGTTAACAGTACCAGTAAGTACAGCCACAGCTGAAATGAGTTTTATCTATCGAGGCAAATATAGCATCTAATCTGGATTACGACACAGTTATTAGGAAGTTCAGTAAGGCTAAAAACAGAAAATTTCTGTTTCTTTAATTGTTTACTTTACTGTTAGTTGAGGTATACTTAATAATGTAAAACTATTACAATGAAGAAGTTTGCATTTTTATGAATAAAAATTTGAGTATCAAACAATTTTTTCTCTCAACAAAATCCGTCCTCTTGCGTCATCCATCAGGGGGCCTCGCAAAATATATCTTGCCCACATCAAATTTAGGTCTTGCCCCGCCACTGACGGTGGATCCCATTAATACAAACAGACATGTTAATAAAACTCAAGGACAAACGTTTCATTTGTGTGGAGTGAATTTGGAGGAACCGTGCTTTTCTCACGGACAATTTTACGTAGTATGTTCCAGAGTGGGAGCACACAAAAATTTATTTATTCATGAACCCCACAATCAAAAAAAAAATGTTGTATACACTATTGTATTGAAATACGTAATTTATCAGGAATCATTTTTCCACAATTTTCATATATACATTACTCCGCATAATTAAAATTCTCTTAACCGAAAAATCCGGATAACTGAAAAACTTTTTTTGACAAAAATTATTATTTATAGCTGAATGCGCGCATTCGTAAAATCATTTGTTCGTCCCTTTCTTTCCCATTGCATATAAAAGAGACCTCAAGCCTTGTTTTCTCTCAGTTGTAATTGACTTTACCTCAGTTGTAACTGTTACGCTCAGGCACCGTGCTTCCTCGTTACTTGAGGGAAGAGTGCCGAACGGAGAGAGGAATAAAAAGGACAAACAGTTCAATTTTTAAAAAGTTCTTTATTTTACCCCCTGTTTCTGCTCTGGAGTCTAAGGATGCGTCCTTCACTATTTGCTGCTGCTCTCTCTCTCTCTCTGCAGCTGCTGTTCACTCTCTGAATTTCAACCAAAATTACCATCCCTTTTATAGGAGGATTCTGGTTGAATCGCAATCCCCTCCAACACACCAAGTGCCAAAGGGCACTTTTGATTTATGACGCTAAGTTTAAAAACACATTTCTCCCCACAGCAAAAACTTCCAACAGCTTATTCGGTAATAGCCAAACAAATTAGTTTTTTGCCTCGTTTTGTCGTTCTTAATGGGGGTGAATGCAATGTGTAGGTTGTTTGAGACATAAGAATGTCACTTTGAGACATCGACCCTGAAAGAAAAGCTTATAGGCAAACGAACAATTAACTCTTTGAGACCTCGTTTAGTCTTTGACTGCAACCACGCTCGTCTTTCAGTTTTGACTCCATTACATACTGCCCAGGACACAGCTGGCAAACTAGCAGATCGTGCCAAACAACGGCACGTGGCAGGATACCACGAAACCATACGACACCTGGTCAGATCAGGTGTTGCCAGGTTGGCTATTTTTCCGGAAAAAAAATGATGGGGGAAATGGGGGGATTTATGGGGGGAACATTTGAATAACTACATATGTCATGGGGGGATTGCAAATTTAAAATGTATCTATTCTTCTTATATTTTTTCCACACCACGACAAAATACAGAAATAAAGTAAAAAAAGATATATTTTGTTTGCGCACCTAATATTTACTGGTACATGATCTGCAGCAAACACCCTAACAATTTAACCCAGAACAATCGCAGCAGAGTGGTTACTTTGAATCTTCTCCTTGTCTAGAATCGTCGAAACAGCAACAACGGCATACGATCATAGGATTTTCCACATCGGAATATCTGGTCATCAATAACGGCGCCACGAATACCAGACTTAACCGTACCATCAGCAGTGCGTTGCGACAACAATGTGCATTGTCGTCAGGCGCCTGAGCAAGCGGTAAGTTAACAACCAGCTCCGCCAAAATTCAGTATCAAGCACCCACAAGCAGTTTCTCGTACGTGAATGAATTTGCCAACACCTGCAGTACCACAACACCTCAGCATCCAGTGCAACGTTATCCAAGCCGAATGTCATCTGAGTCAACAGGAAACAACATTTCCCGTACGTGCAGGAATTCGCCAACTGTTCACATCCAACGATCAACATCCAGCACGCTGTCACCCGAGCTGCGCTTTCCACTGCCCATCGCTTGGTCGCGCCAGAGATAACATACACGGCATCAGGTTAGATTATAAGTATATGCATTTGTTAGATTTTTAGTCCAGTTCATTTGTTATGTTCTAAGCGATCAGTTAAGTTTTAAGCTGTCATTTGTAGAGAGAAAAAACAAATTTGTTTTTTTTTTTTTAGAGACTCGCGCAGGTTCAAGCGTTTTTATATTCTCTTATGATGTGCTTTAGACACACAACCTGAACGGAGTGCAGTGGTTTGGGTCGTTGATGTTCGTTCACTACTCTCAGGGATGGTTGTCTTAGATAGGACGAGAGCCGACCAATTCCGGGTAGTCCATAGTAATTCGCTCGAGCACTTTAGTATTGCATACGCAGAGGATGAATTTCAGTTGACCATATTCTGTGAGTGTTATGCCTGCAGCAGTACGTCTGGTCACTTTCCATTCACAACTGCGTTGCATACTTTTTGTCCGTATAGTGGTACCTGCGGCCGCAAGATACATACATACACACATGTGTACATCGATGTGCGACACCACAGTATACGCAATAGACGAGCCAACCATTGCGCGACTTCTCAATCAACCCCGATCCAGTGCGGACGTGCGGCTTGGAGCTCTTTATCACAACGTGCATATACATACAGTCCACTTCATTATATGGAAACGTGCAAAAATAAAGTTATTTGTTGTTCCTTGTTTTTTAGTCTACGTTTTGTTTTTCCTTTATTTCGAACACTCTTCTTTTCTATTCAATAAATCGATAAATTAGCTAGAAAATGGCAAACTTTTTTCTCGCTTCCGATTCAGCAATCCCTGTAACTGTAACTGTCGATATGTATTTATACATATGTATGTATAATTATCCGTCTGAGACACTTCCGTCGTAGGTGCAAGTTCCTAGAATTCATTTATGCAAAGTGTCGATGAATGATCGATGACCAGTTTCGATATCTTGCAACACGTACTTACTTGTTGGTGTCCCTTGGTTGGCGAAGGCGAACAGAACGAACTCAACGAACGGTCTGTCACTCAGACAGCGTGGGTTCAAAGGCAACGTCATTTTTATTTGCTATTTCGCCGCCGCCAGTCAAGGGCAAGTCACATAGAACGCGTCGGCGCGTGCGTGCTTTGACAGCCAAGTAGAATACACACGTTCTTATGGGAAATGGCACATAGCCGACGCACGCACGCGCCTCGACGCGCCGGGTAAGGCTACTCGTTTACTTTTTGACCCGCTGACAGTTCACACATTCACATATTGGAGCTTCACACATTTACAATTTGAAGTTCACATATAGACAAATTGAGAGTAAGCACGTTCATTGATGGATGCATTGAGAGAATGTTTAGGAACTCTCTCGCAATGAGAGAAACTTCAAATTCGGTTGACATTTCAAAGTACTATTCGATTTGATGTCACAGGAACGAGTGTTTAGTTGGTCCGCGGGAATTAAAATGTTTGAGGAAAAATTGATAGAGGCAATAAAAGACCATCCGTGCCTTTATGATAAAAGCTTAAAATCTTATCGCGACAAACTAAGGAGAGAAAAGGCTTGGACTGATGTTTCGGCTGCTACTGGGGTAGATGGTAATACAAATATTGTATAAATAAAGTTAAAGTATTTAGTTAATTACTCATTTTGTTCTAGCGAAGCAGTGCCAGACCAGGTGGAAGTCCCTAAGGGACCGATTTTTAAACAAAAGCCGAGGTCGGGAAGTGCACCCTCGCCAAACATTGACTGGCCTTATTTTCCGGCGATGGACTTTTTATCAGTTCACGTCGCGCCACGTAGGTGAGTAGTTTCTTTTTGTTTGTTTTTAAAATCGTATTTCATTTAAACGTTTTTTTACAGAACATTTTCAAGCACCACCTGGTTGGGGGAGCTGGACAGCCCGGTGGAGACAGAGTCGTCCGACTTGGTTTTCTCCCCTGTGGTAAACCCCAGCAAGGATATTTTGTCGCCTCTCGAAAGTAGCCAGACGTCCTCCGACACGCCAACAACAAGTGCGGCGGCGCGAAAGCGCAAGATGATGGAGGACACGGCTCACAATTTCAATGAGCTATTGGGGGTGGCAAAAGAATTTTTGTCGAAGAAGTCGATGGGGTTTGTGAAGATCTCATAACTAAACTTCCCGAAAAAAAAAACAAGATGACCTAAAGTCAAAATTTTAGGCATGTTAGTCGAAGAAATACAAAAAAATTGAGACTAAATAAAAATATATATGGTAGATTTAGTTAATTGTATAAAAGATAATCTTTTAATTGTCTCGCAATGTAAATGCGGTTTTTGACGCATTGTTGGAGAAAATTCTCTTGTTCTTCTTACAGTTATTTGTTTCCGCCATAAGCTTGCTGATATATTCTAAAACTATGAATGCTTTCCTGTTGAACGCACAACAACAATTGATGAATGTCATTGAATTATTTGACATTCATTTCTGACAGGCGCACGCATGGACGCGTTCTATGTGACGATACTTGCCTCGCGCGCGTTGGCTGTCAATGAAAATTAGCGCACGCACGCGCCGAGGCGTTCTATGTGACTTGCCCTTCAGTCCTGTTTTTAGCCGCCATTTTCTTTTGCTATTTTGCCGCCGCCAGCCGCAGTCGCCTGCCGGAAGTCACCAATAAGTAAGTACAAAATATTATTAAGTAACATACTAAAAATGTATTTTTGGAAGAAAATAAATTCTCCCGTACATCACGGCTGCATTTCATTGCCCGAGGGGTGTTGTATTTCTATTGGGACGGCGGAGCGGCGACACAAAGGATTACGTTTATGATTCATATGTGCACAAATGTTACCCGTACACAAAAAGTGAAACTAAAGGACATCCTGTCATAAACTGTACCATAAACATTATCAGGCAGATGCCTGAATAAATAGAAAAGAGGCAGATTCAAGACACTTATACATACTTGTAAATACATGTAATAGCTTTAAGAAATTTATATAAAAGGACAAAACCTCTTTTCGGAAATAGATTCTAAAAAATTAAGATAAATTCATAACGATTTCTTTTTTGACGTGGTTGATATTGGAAGCAGAGCCGAGCGGGAATGGAAAAATAATAATTCGGTGTATGTTCATGTGATGTTTAAAATTGAGTCAAAATATTTTTAGACATTGTGGTGCAAAAATACAAAATTTTATCTACACATTGTGTCTCGCAAATATCGCAAAGCATGGGAGACTAAGCCTGAATTTTCTGGTTTCAATACTCGTTATTTCTGAAAAAAAAAAAAAAACAAATCACTTGATAATTTTTAAGGTTGGATCTCCTCGGTTCCTGGTGAAGATAATAGGGCACTCTACAAGTTATGTAAATGTACTATGAAAGCACAACACCGCAGTGACCTGATATGCCATGGCAAAATCAAAAAGCATTTGGAAGCCTTCAAATCCTTCAAATCAAGTTAGCACCTCAAAAAAAAAAAACAAAAAAAAAATAACCCATTTCATGCCTATTACAATAACAGAGAAAAGCAAAATTGCAGAGTTGCAATTAGCGGCCTTTATATGTGAGAATTGCTCAATTAAAACTACAGATCCCCTAGTAGCCTCTTAAAAAACATTGACACTTCCTCTGAAATGATAAGCCAAATGAAAATTCATAGGACGAAATGTACCGCCCTAATTAAAAATGTTTTAGGTCCTTGCTTTCGGGATCAATTGATAGTCGATATAGGAAACTCGTTTTATTCGATCAAAATCGATGAGAGCACATCGATTGATACCAAAAAAATGCTCTGCATTATGATCAAATATTTCAGCAAAGGAATTGAAATAAAAGCAGGAGATGCTAAGAGCATTGCCGAAGCCTTCTAAAAACAGCTTATTACTGATGGATTAAAGCTCAACAAGCTTATTGGGATTGGTGTTGATGGAGCCAATGCAATGGTTGGCACTCATAATTCATTTTCGTCAATTTTGAAGCAATCTATTCCAGAGCTTGTAACAATTAGGTGCGCGTGTCATTCACTTCATTTAGCAGCAGAACATGCCTGCAAAATTTTATCACGTAATCTTGAGTTTTTAGTCAAGGAGTGACACAATTAGTTTGCAAATAGCACAAAAAGGCAGGTTGAATATTCAACTGTTTACAAACTCATAACTGGAAATTAACCATTAAAAATACCGAAAATGGCAGAAACACGGTGGCTTTCACGATACGAAGCAATCGTTAAAGTTGTTGACCAGTGGGATGAATTAAAGTTACATTTTGCTTTAGCTGGCAACAATGAGAGATGCTGCTGCACAGCGAGCCATCTTCATCAGCGTTCAAATCAGTAAGCTGTATTTGTTATTTTTAGTAGACATCTTAAGATTAGTAGCAAATGTCAACAAGATATTTCAGTCTGCAAATGCAGACCCTAGATGCTTTCAGATTTAAATAATTCCTGGAATTCAGAATCATTCCCGTTATTGCTGTTGTTAATTTGTGACGAAGAAGTTAGTTTGTTCGTGTTTTATTTGCGTCAATTGTATTTAATTATATTTTTTTGGTTTCGTGTGTGACGGACGGCAAGTACCGATCGCTAAGTAAATCGAGTTATAGGAGTGTTTTTAAGCTATCTACTTCCTATACTTCTTTTCGGTAGTCTCCCTTACAACTAATACTGTGCTTCGGTTTTTTTTTTTTAAGTACCAGTGGCTGGTACCTAAGCAACCCTAAATCCATTTAATTTTAAATATGCCCCGCAATTTTGGACAAAAAGTTGAACGAACGAGTGGATGCAAAAATTCAATGTTCACTGTGTAGAGCTTACTACCACTTAAAGTGTGTTAATCTACAACAGAGTGACTGTGAATACATGAAAAAAAAAAAAACAGTATCAGTATCACTCGCTCCTAAGAAAGTGAAGCAAGTGCACGAAATCCCTCGCGCTCACTCTCCTGCGGAGGAAGTCGCCTTGTCTTCCTCTAACCCTAAAGACCCCCCTTGTACGCTAGAGAAAGACTGTGCTCCCGCTACGCTTGACAGTATCTTGAAGGAGATTTACTCACTTAAATCGCATGTGTTCAATGAAATCTCTGCACTAAAAGAAATTAACGTGAGTGCTTTGCAACGCATCGAATCGCTGCAAGAGGAAAATAAACTGCTAGCAAACAAAGTAAATAATCTACAAAACACAGTAAACTTCCTCCAACAGAAATCTCTTAACAAATGTGCCGATATCATTGGGATTCCGAACATTGTAAACAATAACACACTGGACGTAGCTGTCAACTTTCTAAACAAGGGACTTGATGTCAACATTAGTACCGATGACATGAAAAATTGCTTTTTTAAAAACATCGCACGCAAGACCAACTCAACGCCTACACGGGCTGAACATAAAAATATTTTAAGAGTTAAATTTAAATCACTTGAACTAAAACAAAAAGTTATTCAAAAGAAAAAGAAATGTAATCTAAGTACAAGGGATTTAGGTTTTAATTCACCATACAACCCATTTTTTATTAACGATAGTTTGACTTATTATAACAGAATTGTTTACAACAAAGCAAAAAATGTTAAAAGCGATCACAACTTTTCTTTTCTATGGGTTAAAAATGGTGCAATATTTTTGAAGAAACAGGAAGGTGATAAGACTTTTAAAATTAACTCTCTGGAAGATATTGAGAAAATTGTATGTATGTTTGTATGTTGGCGTTACAGTCCATGATGAACCTGAGCTGAGCTTCTCTCAATCACCCATGTTATGTGTGATTTCATTTTCCCATAGGCGAAAGGGACCTGCAGTTTATTGCCGATTCCGAACGGCGAATTTCGAAAAGCTTTTCATGACAATTTTACAACAAGGGGTTTTGTCACAGCCCCGCTGAGGAGAAACACCGTGAAAAACACGTTCGATGACATGGCTGTGTCGGGATTCGATCCCGTGTCCTCGGGCGTCAGCGGCCCACACACTACCTACTGCGCCACGGCGGCGCTCTGCCTGATATTATTTTGAACAGTATTTTAAGTGTAGAAAATGAGACTCTAGGAGAAGCTGAATTCTCTACATTTGACAAAGATATCTTCTCAAGATACTATTACTCGGAAATACCGTCGAAAGCATTTTTTATTATACATCAAAATATTCGCAGTATTCGTAAAAATTTTGATTTATTTTTGCTACATTTGGAGTCATTTATTAATAAGCCGGATTTGATTTTTCTACCTGAAATATGGATTTACGACACTGAATCTGATCTCTATTCCATACCGGGCTATAAATTCTATCCTGCGTGTAATAACTCTTAAGCAGCTGGTGGAGTGGCGGTTTTTATCAATGTTGAGTTACTAACTGATTGCTACTGCATCACTCGTAGTCTGCAAAGCGCAGATATGGTTAAAGTTTCTTGTGCTTTTGAAACTAGGAATTTTACATTTATTTGCTTCTATAGGTTACATGATAAAGACATAAATCTATTTATCGAGGAATTGGTCATCTTGCTGTCTGAGGTAAGGTCAGAGAACTTGTTTATATTAGGTGACATCAATACAGATATCCTAACTGAGTCCCCAAATACCTTGAACTATATTTCTCTCCTAGCCAGCTATGGCCTAGAATCTTGTTTCTTTGAACCTAAAAGACGCACTTCCTCTAAACAAACCTGTATTGATCACATCTTTGGTAGGCTTGACCGTAGCTCTAGATTTGCTATCACCAGTTCTATCTCGGGTTTTAAGATCTCCGATCATTGTATGACTGGTATATTTTTTCGTGGTGATAATGCGAAATCAACTAAGAGGACTTCAGCATATCGGACCATTACATCCCTCAATTTTGAACGGCTTAATGAGATTTTACTACGTGAATGCTGGAGCGAGGTCTATATGGAGAATGACCCATCAAATGCTTTTAATGTCCTTTCCTATAAATTGAAAAGTCATATGGATTTCTCCCTCACTATAACTAAAAAGCGCCATAAAAGTTGGTTTTTCCTGGCTCTCGCTTCCTTGGTTATTCTTTCAGAAAACGAGTTGTGATACAGACGTGTCTACTATAACCTTTTTTTTTTTGTACGATCAACTAGTATGTAATATATTTGGAAATAGATTGAATTAACTAACAAATACAGTTAAAAATAAATTGAGAAATCGATTGAATATTGAAACAGCCGACGCGGTATTAAGAGTTCGATATTTTTGGGAACTCAAGGATGTGTCAACTTCAAACCTTTAATGGCAATGCGTGCAAAATTTAATTCAGAGCATACATATGTATACTCTTAACCTTTATCTCCTCCTTGTGTGAAAAATCACACAAAAAAAATTGTACCTATAACTTTTTCAACTTTTTTTTAATCCGATGTACATTAAACTTCTTGACAATTCCTAGAACACCAGTATAGCGCAATTAACGTATTATTCGATGCAAAAATATTTTTTGATATCGAAATATTTGAAAACTTACGTTTCTTACCCTCGTGTGTGACTTTTCACACATATGGGATTTCTATGTAATTCTCCATATATGAGTTGCTGACTGCGATAACGGTAAAGCTAAATGCCGATGTGCATACATACAATGTTCATGTGGATGAGATGTTCGAAAAGGAGGGGTAGAGAGGACAAAAGTGTATATAAAAAATAGACTCTGAAAGCCCACCAAAAACACAAAATCACAAACATTCATTTGTTTACTACGGACACATTAGTTTGGAGTAGGTGCGTTTGACAAGTTATATTTTATCAAGTTGAAATTAGCTATTCAACATGGACAGACGGAAATATCTTTTTGACGAAGAGGTAGAAGAAATTTTGAATAATTCTGACGAAGTAGATTTTTCCGATAACGGTCATTCGATTTGATGATGCTATGAATCGACGTCAACAAAGTTCTACCGACAAGTTTGCTCCAATTCGCGAAGTATTTGATAAATGGTCCGAAATTTTGGCCGATTTTTACAACCCATCTGAATGCGTTACCATCGATGAACAACTACTTGGTTTTCGTGGAAGACGTAAGTTTCGCCAATACATGCCTTCTAAGCCTGAGAGATATGGCATCAAATTTTGGTTGTTGGTTTGCTCTGAAACTTACTATATTTGGAAAATTCGACCGTTTTAGGGCAAACCAATTGGTGGCTTAGTTAAAAAAAACCAAGGTGAACGAGTGGTTCTGGATTTGGTTGGTGGGCTTAAGGGTCACAACATAACGATGGACAACTTAATTCTTCTTACAATCTCGGTCAAAAGTTGTTGTCTCAAGGGCTGACAGTGGTCGGTACAATGCGGAAAAACAAAAGAAGCATCCCACCAAAACTTCTAGAATGCAAAAAAAGCTTCGCTATTCCAATCAACATTCGCATTTACCGAAAACACAACACTGGTATCATACGTCGGCAGAAAAAACAATTGTGTAGTTCTCCAAAGCACAATGCATGCTTCGAATGCTGCTCAATCGGACGGCAAAAAGTTGCCGGAAATAATAGAATATTACAACAAGACCGAAGGTTTCTTCCCGTGCTTTTAACTTTTATTTAATTGACTAGCTTTTTCACTTAGGTGGCGTTGATACTGTCGACAAAATGTTATCTTGTTACAGTTGTAAAAGAAAGACGAACCGTTGGCCGATTGCCGTATTTTCAAATATGATCGACATCTCAGCTTTAAATGCGTTGATTATTTTCAAGGAAATTGAACCAAATTGGCAAACAAATAAAATAACGATGCGACGAGTGTTCCTGCGTGAACTTGGAATTTCTCTCGCAAAACCATACATGCTAATGAGAAAAGGTGTGCCGCGAACTGAATCAGCAGCTTCGTTGCTTTCCAGTGTTTCCAAAGAATCACCGAGAGGTTCATTAGACCAGGACACACCATGTACATTCCCTTGCCTATCTTCATAATCTCATGAAAACGCACCCCCTCAAAAGAGATGTAAAAGTGTTCCACCAAATATCCAAGGAAAAGCTAGATGTTATATTTGTTACAGCGAAAAGTCAACTCATAAGAACAACACACATGAAACTATATGCTGCTTCTGCAAAAAAGCTGTATGTAAGCGTACGCATAACAGAAATGTTTGTGTGAAATGTATAGAAGATAATTTAATTTGATGAAAGTTATAAAAAACTAAAATTAATTTGTTTTTAAATATTAATCATCATTTGAACTAAAAAAACATATGATTCAAAGGCAAAGTACATAGAAATCCCATATGTGTGAAAAGTCACACACAAGGGTAAGAAACGTAATTATTTTTGAGGAGGAGATGAAGGTTAATAGTGATTTAGAGAATAATGAGAATGAAGAAACTGTGGAGGCATTTGCTGAAGGAATGGAATAAATATGTATACCCAATGTGCTTAAGAAATTGGTTTGCATATTTAATTTTACTTTATTGTAACGAAATTAAAGCTTTTATTTTAAAATATTTTTTTTTTAAATAATCTTTAAGTTTATATTATTTATTTAGGTATGAGAAAACTATAAAAAATGTAATTGATTAACTGAATAATATGAAGTTACAATAAAATATTTATTGCTCTTTTTTGAAAACTCTTTTCTTAATTTTGAAAAATAAAATGGAACTATTTATACACATTCAATAAAGGTCTCAAGGAATGCTTTTGTTTTTTTTTAATATTAGGTACTCAGATAAAAATGCAAATGGGTTTTTTTTCTGTCCCAGTACAAATGTGGGGGGAATTTGTATCGAGTTTGGGGGGAATTTGATAAATGTATCTGGCAACACTGCCTGATCTCGTACGGAGGAAGGAGCCGGACAAGAGCTGTCTATCTGCCACGCAAAGTATGTGTGCGTGTGCAGAGCGCCGTTCAGCGAACGGGGAACAACGGAGCCAAGCAACGGCACGATACCAGGAAACAGTACGACACCTGGGACTCGTACGCGTGAAAGAGCTGGGCAAGAGCTGTCCATCTGCCACGTACAAGTATGTGTACGTGTACAGAATGCCATCCACGAGCAACACCACCGGGGTGTAAAAAAGGCGATCAGCAGATCGTCACTCTTAATCGGGCCTTCAGCGTAATAGGTCGTACATACGTATCCAAACAGTTGTTATTTTTATGTGTATATTTCAGAGGATGCCGTGGCGCAGTGGTTAGTGTGTTGGACTCTGACGCACGATGAGCGAGTTCGGATCCCGATAACACCAACGTCATCGAATGTTTATTTCGCGACGTTCCTCCTCGGCGGGGTACTGGCAAAACCCCCCGTAGTAAACTTGCCATGAAAAAGCTTCTCGACTCACGCCTGTGATAAGTAGCATTGTAATCATGTAAGTACGAATGGTACTATCTTACTACATAACTTATAAAATATAATAATAGGCATCACTGTTACATATAATGATAGGCATGACCATTATTCTGTACTAAACCAATTGTCATATTACACTTACTCATTGAAATAAAGACGTACTAAACTATCACATGGTGTCAGAAGCGGTGGAAAAATTTTGAAAAAAGACCGTTTTAAATTAACAAATTATCAAACCTAGATCTGACTCAGAACGGGAGAAAAATGGAAACCGACAAGGGTAAGGCAAAATGTGCAACCACATCTAAAAAACCAACACAGCAAGAAGAGACCAATTCTAACCTGCTCGGGAACCCCGGAGCCAATTTCATCAGGTCACCAAAGGAATTAATCACTACAGGCGGTGCTGCAATGAACTGGAAAAACTGGATTCAACAATATGAATGGTTCGAAATAGCGACGCAATTACAGACCAGGCCCCAAGGAGTACAGGTAGCAACACTAATGTCAACCATTGGTTCAGAAGCAGTTGCAATATACAATACATTTCAACTCAATGAGGACGAGAAAAATCAGGTAACATCAATAAAAAATAAATTTAATAGTTACTTTATACCGAAAGCAAATAACACCTACGAGAGGTACATTTTCAATAAGATGCAACAAAGTGAAGGCGAGCCGTTTGTTGAGTTTCTAACAAGGGCAAAATCGCAAATCAAAATGTGTGCATTTGAAAGCCTAAACGACAGTTTGTTAAGAGACAAAATAATAATAGGAATCTACAATGAGTTTCTCAGAGAAAAACTGCTTTCAGAAGATCTGAGCCTAGAAAAGACAATAAGCATATGTAGGGCAAGTGAAATAACTTCAAAGCAGCTGAAGGAGATACATAGAGAAGAAAAAATAGACGTAGTTTACAAATCGAAAGCTAATAGCAAATCATTTAGCAAAAACAAACAAATGGCACAATCTGAGATGTTTGACTGCAACAGATGCGGAACTCGTCATGGCAAAAGATCATGCCCAGCATTTCGAAACAGATGCACAAAATGTCAGAAAAATAAAACCATTTCCCATCGATGTGCAGAAGCAAACAAAAAATACATACCGTAGAAACGGAAGATGAAAGTGACCAAGAATACGAACTAAATGAAGTATCTGAAAACAATAAAGATGATGAAAAAATTGGTACGAGGTCATAGGCATTAACAACAAAAAGATTAAAATGAAAGTTGATTCAGGAGCTCAGTGTAACGTTCTACCAAAATGCCTAGTAGAAGCAGCTAATATAAAGACAAACCCCTCTACTAGTAACGTGAAGCTAGTAACATTCAGTAAACACGAAATGCCAGTAGTAGCCGAGGTAACAACACACGTCGTAATAAGAAAAAAAATCTTCCACATGAAATTTTTCGTTGTTGACGCCAAAGTCTCTCCAATTCTGGGCAAGAAGGCTTGCCAAGAAGCCAAATTAATAATGCGGGTGAAGGTGATAAACGAAAAAACAAAACAAAATAAAATTGAAAAAGAAAACAGCGACAGGTTTGGTTGTCTAAAAGACTATCAGTATGAAATCGATCTGGAGGAACCAGCGAACCTAAAAGTTCACCCCGCGCGTAGAATACCTTATACTATTAGGGAAGCAGTAAAGGCCGAGCTAGACAACATGGTAAAAAAAGGTGTTATAAAACCAACTACGGAAGCGACACCTTGCGTGTCCCCAATGGTGGTCGTTAAACAAAAAGGAAAGTTACGTATATGTATCGATCCGACGGATTTAAATAAAAATATATTGCGTAGATATTTCCCATTAAATACGTTAGAAGAAATATCAACTAACATAACAAACTCGAAATACTTCACTTTGCTTGACTGCAAACGAGGGTTTTGGCAAATCAAAGTTACGGAGCGAACAACGAAATACCTAACATTCGCCACACCATGGGGGAGATACAGCTTCCTTGTTTTACCATTCGGCCTAGCACCGGCACCAGAAATATTTCAGCAGATTATGACTGATATACTAAAACATATTCCCAACACAGAAGTATCAATGGACGACATACTGGTCCACGCTGAAACGTTGGACAAATTAAAAGAAACACAAAATCAAGTCATAAGAGCCTTACTACATAAAGGACTAAAACTAAACATGGAAAAATGCGTTTTTTAAAAAGAAAAAATCCAGTTCTTGGGTCACTACATAAGTGCTAAGAAATAGAAATTGATCCCGAAAAAGTCCAAGCGATTCAGCAGTTAAAGACACCAGAAAATAAAAAACAGCTCCAACGCCTTCTCGGTATGGTTACGTACTTGTCAAAGTTCATTAAAAACGCCTCAGAAATAACACAACCGCTGCGCAAGCTATTGGAAAAAAACGTACAATTTCAATGGAACATAGAACAACAAACTGCGTTAGACAAGATCAACAACTGTTCCAGTACTAAAACCTTACGACGTTAACAGCGAAGTTAAAATCCAAACAGACGCAAGTTCATTTGCAATCGGAGCAACATTGTTGCAAGACGACCAACCAATAGGGTACAGTAGCAGAGCGCTGACAAAAACCGAAATGAATTACCCACAAATAGAAAAAGAAGCCCTTGCTATTCGATTAGCCTGTAGAAAGTTCCATCCATATATATATGGGAAAAAACTCGTCATAGAGAGCGACCATAAGCCTCTAGAATCCATATACAAAAAAAACATATACTCAGCACCAACAAGAATAAAACGAATTTTGATGGAAACACACCAGTATGCACCCACCGTAGTCTATAAGAAAGGTACTAGCATGAAACTAGCTGACACTCTAAGTCGAGACTGCATTAATGACGAACATTTGGAAGAAAACAACGAAGAATTCGAAGTGCTTCAAATGCACTCAATTTCGCAAAAGGCTCTGTTAGATCTACAAAACGATACGAAAATTGATGAACATTTAACAAAATTAAGAGACATTGCAACGACGAATTCTAGAGCAGGTGCACAAGGGCCACATAGGAATCCAGCGCACACTAGCCAGAGCCAGAGAGAACGTATTTTGGATCGGTATGACGAAGGACATCACCAATTTTGTCGAACGATGCTACGTATGCCAAAGCACTCAGCGGAAACCACAGAGGCAACCTTTGATACAAAAGCCAATCCCTCAGCTCCCATATGAAATAGTTGGAATTGATATATTTACATTACAAAACAAAAATTTTTTACTAATAGTTGATAGTTTCAGTGGATACTTTGAAATAGCAGAATTGCAACAAGGATCATCAAAAGAAGTCATCACACACCTGAAAAGAAACTTTTCAGTCCACGGCATCCCGTACGTCCTTGAAAGTGATAATGGACCACAATTTTCGTCAATGGAATTTCGTGCATTCGGAAAAGCTTGGAATTTCAATCACATCACATCGACTCCAAAATACGCTCAATCAAATGGACTGAGTGAAAGATACGTCCAAACGGCCAAAAACATGCTTCGGAAGTGCGGAATGGATGGTACAGACTATTATTTGGCTCTGCTGAATTATCGCAATACTCCTAGAAGCAATACATTAGGATCTCCAAATCAGTGTTTGATGAGTCGAAGAACAAGAACAACGATTCCAATGTGCAAACAACTCCTTATCCCAAGGGTCCAACCAAACGTTTCCACTGAAATAAAAAAATCAAGAGATAAGCAAAAATTCTATTACGATCGCACGGCCAGGATTCAAAACATGAAAGGGGAAAAAGTTCGATTACAAGAAAAACATCGCAAGTGGATAGGAGCTAGAATAGTTCGCGAGACACAATACCCAAGATCAATGATAGTTTCAACTAAAGATGGACAAACATATCGACGAAATACAACACAAGTTCAAAGTACAAAGGCAGAAATTCCCTATAACATAACATCATATCCTCAGATAAAAAATACATCAATAAACACAGAAGTACGTGAAGCGGATGTAAACAATAACAATTTGACAGTCAACAGTAGAAACAAGCACGAGTCGAAATGTCAACTATTGTCACAGAAAGCAGACCAAACAGCGGCTGACTTACCAGGGATGATATGTACTATGAGGAGCCGCAGAATTGTAAAACTAGTTATTAAACTCACATATTAAAAATGAACTTAATAAAAAAAAAAAAAAAAAAAAGAGAAGATGTGATAAGTAGCATTGTAATCATGTTAGTACGAATGGTACTATCTTACTACATAATTTATAAAATATAATAATAGGCATCACTGTTACATATAATGATAGGCATGACCATCATTCTGTACTAAACCAATTGTCATATTACACTTACTCATTGAAATAAAGACGAACTAAACTATCACAACGCCTTTCGGAATCGGCATTAAACAGTAGGTCCTTTTCACCTGTGTGAAAAATAAAATCACACACAACATGGGTGATTGAGAGAAGCTGGGCTCTGGTCCTTCATGGGCTGTAACGCCATCAAAGAAGAATATTTCAGCAAAATGGATCAGGAAAGAAGTGCACCGGATTATCATTTCAAACGAAAATAAGAATTTTGAAAATGAATGATGAGGGGAATCAAGAAAAAATATCTGTAAAAAGTTCGATTACAGTGCATCAACTTTGACACGAATTATTCACAACAAGAAATCTATTCTAAACGTGTCAGCTCAAAATTAGAAATTAACAAAAAAACAGATGAGAACTGGTGCTCCAAAAGAAGTTGAGAAGGCGCCGTTGATTTGGTTCAAGGACATGCGAACGAAAAATGCCACAATTACCGGGTAAATTTTAATGGAAAAAGCTAAGAAATTTGCCATCGTGCTAAATATTGACTTTGAGCCATCCAATAGCTGGTTGGAACGGTGGAAATGCAGAGAAAATATTCAGTTAAAAAATGTTCATGGAGAAAAAATGATTTTCTGCATAGGAAAATCCCAGAGCCCTAGATGTTTTCGGAATTCTATCGTCCCTGTTAAATATTTTACAAACACAAAGGCTTGGATGACTGGATCCATCTTGTGCAAAATAAAGTAGGAATTAAATGCAAAATGTACAGCAAGCGGTAAGAAATATTACAAATTAAATGATGACACTATTTTGGACAGCATAAAAATGGAATTTCTGCCACCCAATACAACCTCCCTTATCCAACCCTTGGATCAGGGAATAATTCATTCTTTTAAATCTCATTATCGTCCTTCATCTAGATAATAGACATTCCTTAATGGACTTTTCGAAAAGAGTTGATTTGCTTTCAGCAAAAATGGTGAAACGAGCCTGGTAGTTGGTGAGTCCAGAGACAATTAGAAACTGTTTTCAGCAGTCAGGTTTTGTTACAATGGTTACTGAAGAAAATACTCATGAAACTATTGTAGAGGAGAGCACACATTTTTCGATTGCACTCAATCGGGAATTGGAGTCGTTTATAGATGTTGATGCCGATTTACCTTGTTTACCCCTATTACAGTTGTCGGGAGTCGAAAACGACTTCAGTCGGGTGTCGAGTCGGGTCAATGGAAAATCTAGATTCCGTAGTTTATTCGACCGACTAGACGTGCACTAGATTTCTTTTCCACTGGTAGTACAATATAGATTTTTTTTTTGACAGCTCACAATCGAACTTTCGTGTTATGTCAAAAGTTGGAAATAAATAAATATTAAACAAATATCTTAAGTCTTGTACATTTTGATAGTAGCAGCGACGACGAAGAAGATGAAAATAAAAAGAAATTGTTGCTTCTTGATAGGAAAACGCTACGAACCAGGCAAACCATTCCGAATTACCGGGCACAAAGTAAGTCGTTACGTTTAATAGTTAAAGCATATGTAAATCTGAACTTTTTAAAATAGGTTCGTGCAATACTTTCGGATCACGAAAAAGTCATTTGGTCGAAATCTCCAGCAGGTGAAAGCCAAACTGAGCTCGACTCAACTTTATTAAAAACTTCAATCAAACCTTTTGCCAACCGTCACCATCTCTTGATGGAGGACCTAAACAATTTAACTTAATAGCGATCGAACTCCACTCATCCTTCACATTATTTATTTCTTTTGAAAAGCCCCTTGCAAGGTGAAGCTTTTCTTGCATAAATGCAATCAAAACTTCAAATTGCCTTTTATTTGTTATTTTCATTCTCAACTAAATTTATAAATACATATATACTCGTATATAAAACGTACTTGATAACAAACAAACGATTTACTTACTTTCTTTAGGCGGAAGTAGTCGTTCACGTTTTTGCTATCGACTTGAAATGGCATTTATCCGCCCGCCAGCCGCCAAACAGAATACCAGTCGAAGTCGAAAATATGTTCTAACCTACGACAAAATGAAAATCCGACAAATGGAATTTGCTACATATAGAGTCGGTCGAAACAACGTCGATTGAGAGTCGATGTGAGCGTATAACCATCCTGAAGCATGATGTCGCACTAGTTGAAGGCCGCACGGCTGGTACAGAAGTTAATACAATACGCAAAACAATCAAGTCAAATAACAAGTCCAAAAAGAGAAAGGTACCAAAAAGCCCATGTTGGTTCTGTGGGGGATGCACTATGCAGATAAGTGTTGGTACAAAGTACATAGGTGCTCCGATTGTGGTCGGCAGGGCCACAAGGAGGGTTTTTGTGACAGTAAATAAAAAAATGTTTAATCGTTCGAAACTGAAAACCCATTTACAATCCAAAAGCATATTTCTAGTTTCGCAAATAGCATACACTCAAAACCGCAAATATATTATTCAAATTAACGGACAGCCGATAAAATTACAGATTGATACGGCGTCAGATATCACCATTCTCTCAGAAAGTATGTACTTGGAAAAGTTTGGGAAGCCCAGAGATTAGAACCACTACCCATTTTACAAGGCGAGCTCCATTGCCATATGGCATTTCGCAGTAAGTACATTAAAGGAATATGCTATATTACATCCATTCCGAAGCTAGATCGACTGCATTGAGGCACTAGGACTCTTTGACGTACCAATAAATAGCGGAGGCGTCCGAATTTGCGGTGATTTCTCAACAGGCCTAAACAAGTCACTCGAGTTCCACACTTTCAATCAGTTGGAAGAAAGTGCAAAAGTGCAGAAAGTTCAAATTGCTTGAGATGAGTTCGTATTTCGATCCGCCTATTTTTGAATTTGGTGTAAGGTTAAAGGTAATCCAACAGGGCACGAGTGCAATTGGGGTCTGCCAAAGGGTTTGCTTATTCGACCGGCAGGGCGTGAATGCCAAATAGCCCAACAGGTGAAAATAATGAAAACAAAAGTCCTGATGGAATCATGTAGAGTATTGAACCTGAAATGGAAACTGTCATACATTAAACTACTACTTGGCGTAACTGCTCCTTAAATATTCCACAAAACACTCGTATCCATTGTTCGAGTTTCACAATGGGGCCGTTCTTTTCTTCTCTGACTTCTCAACCTATGAAAAATATCAATACTCGAATGTGCGAATTCATAAGGAAAGCCACAGAAGGCTCTTGCAGCCAGTGCTCAATATGTTAGCTTGTAATTTTTAATCGCTGGTCAATAAATGATTATAATAAAAATGATTAGTAATTACTAGCCCAGTTGGAACTCAAAATCATTCATTTTTCTCACACCCAAACCGAAAAACTACGTTATTTTAAAATGAACGTAAACGAAACCATTAAATATTCCGATGTATGAAAAAACGGACTTAAGCCCCTTTGAAGATTACTTTCAGTACATGCATACATAGTATGTATAATAGGTCGTATGTATTTTGATTCTCGTTTTTGGCGTTGGTCTAAAGTCGGTAGTTGCACTTACAATCGCAGTTTGCAATTATCGAAGCCGAAATTAGGGCTTAAAGAAGTAAGCCACTAACAACTCGTAATAACACGCACACTTCATACAAGAAATGCAATTTGAGTTGTTGTCGAAAGACATAGCTTAAGTGTTTGTTTTAGAGTGCCCGCAGAGGATCAGTAAGACATCTAATGTAGTTATGATATAAGCTAGTTTTAGTCATTTTGTGTAGCACGTAAGATAGTAACATAGTATGTCAATAAAAATGAATTTAAAATGCAATTTGAATTTAAACTTAAAAATATCTCGTGAGTTAACTCGTTGGTTTTCTGAAATACGTCTGCTTTTGATTATTTCTTGTTTTTTTTTTTACTATTTCCTAAGGTTTTCAGCTGCTCCAAAGTATTAGATAACGACAAGCATTCAACAAGTAATCGTATAAGTTCACTTACCATACAGGAGGAAAATGATACAATTACAAACGGTTGTCGTGTTGAATGTTTGTTGATTGATGACTTGATGACTGCCGGGGATGAGTAGATGAAGCTTCGATATGGTATTTGTATGTCGCAGTCGTTCATTTAGCGACATCTTGTCACATCTGCTCTTTGATGCTTCGTGACGAGCTTGCAGGCTGCAACCCTTAAGAAAAAGTTGGATGATAGTTTTGAAAATGCAAATATTATTTTCCTTACCTGATTGTCGGAATTTAATCAACTCTATGGGCTTGAACGTAGACTGACGTCTGCGGTCTTTGCTTTGGTGGCGTTGCAGTCCATGGAGGGCCAGAGCCAAGCTTCTTCTCTGCGGTCGTTATTTTTGCGGCAAAAAGTTGCAGAGGTAACAAGAATCAGTCCAGACGGACGTCATCAGCCTTATAATGTAATATTTAGTCGGTTGTATTGTGCTAAAGGACTTAATGATATGCTCAAAATGCATCAATAGTGCTCATTTCTTAAACAACCAAGGGAAGCATTGTATGGAACCTCCTTGTCGTTTCATAAAGAATTGCGATTAAATTTCAATCTGCAAACACTTGTAGTATGTAGTACGGAAGAAAGTTATATAGCAGAGGAGATCAAACTCACCTTCGGAGGATACCCAAATGAGCTAAAACACGAGTATACCGCGTGGTACCTCCTACTAGGGGAATTGTTCAATGAAACTCTTACATATGAAATCACAAGAACTGTCGATGCAACGATGCATTCCTTAAGAATAGCCTCCTGTTTCCTTCCAATTACGAGCAGGGATTATTATCCCTGATTACGAGAACTGGAAACAAAGATTATGAATTAACTATCCCTTTTGGAAAACACACAACAAACACCGCCGTTGACAGCCGGTTCGATCGGCAACAAGCAGCAGGGATAAAGAATCTTTATCCCTGACAAGCAGCCGGCTGTCATCTGTCATGACGGCATGGCATTACCAGAGAAGAGTCTGAAACAAGACATTTGACGTTTCTTTATCGGGTGCGTTCACAAGGTAAATTAATGTTGAGAGCGTTCTCATAAGTGTTTAACATACAGTTCCTTTTGTGAGGTGCCAAAAGTGAATTTTTCTATTTTGATGAGCAAGTAATTTGCATTACATTTTGTTTGCGGAATGAATTTTCTGCTGCCAATTACAAATGGTCTAAAGCAGCGATACCCAACCTGTGGCCCGCGGGCCGCATGCGGCCCGCCCATCTGTTATGTGCGGCCCGAGACACACTAATGGAGAACACAATTTTTTCAAATTATTTTGTTTATTGAAAACATACGTTAAAGGAAACATTATGGTGCGCACACTTTTCAGTTCTGACATCAATACTCTCACAATAATTTTTTTAACTTTATGAAAAATATTCTGCCTAAATTCTCTGACGTGTTAAGGTGGAAATATAATGCAAGACATCGCGTCGTGAATTTCGACCGATGCATTTCGATGGTGGCTGTTAAAACCAGGAATAAACAATGAGATACCGATCTTTCGTAAGTCTGCCCGTTGATCCCCGCAGGGGTTGGTTGTTGCTTTTGTAATACACACCGATACTATACGTGTTATTCTCCGTTTAAAAACGACGCTTTTGACTAACACAGTGATAGTCTCATAACGTCGATGTGTGGAGTCAAGACGTGGCAAAATGGTCGCAACAAGGCAGAATGTTATAGTCAAGACGCCGTCAAACCGCAACGCGCTTGTAGGTGCAAACTGTAAAAGTGCCTATCGAAGCCAATAGAATGGTATCTAATACTTTATTCCTGGTTAAAATGCGAGCGAGTATGACGCGATCGCTATCGATGCGATGGCTCATGACGCGTTTACTTTCAGCATGTTACATTTGATTTGGCAAATGACAATTAACGCGATGCCTTTTTTCTGTGACCAACGAACGAGCTTAATAACGCGATGCCTTGCATTATATGCCCAGCTTTATATGTGTCTCGCACTGGCACCTTTGTTTTTCTTTGTTTACTTACTTATCAGACCAGCGATCCATGGAGGATCTGAGCCTGAGCTAAAGCTGCCTTCCATTCTTGACGGTCCCGGGCACGCTGCTTCCAGCTATCAAGACCAAGATGTCTTACATCCGCCATTACTTGGTCTTTATATCGGAGGTACGGTCTTCCTCTTCTTCTCGAACCAGAAGGCTCGGAGTCGAAGACCCTCTTAGCTGGAGCGTTGATGTCCATGCGATCGATGTGGCCGAGCCAGTGTAGTCGACGGATCTTTGCCTTCCGGACTACATCCACATCTTCGTACAGCTCGTAGAATTAGCGGTTTTGTCTTCTTCTCCATTCACCTTCCTCACAGACAGGGCCAAATATCCGGCGCAGAATTTTTCTTTCGAAAGAAGCCAAAATCAGCTCCGCTGTCTTGCTTATCGTCCAGCTTTCGGCTCCGTACAGCAAGACTGGCAGTATGAGCGTTTTGTAAGGCATGACTTTGGTTTCGAGTGAGGAGTTTTGACCCCAGTTGTTTGGACAAGCCGAAGTAGCAGCGGTGGCCAAGGGCGATTCTATGCCGGATCTCCACTGTGGTGTCATTTGTGGAATTTACGTTTGCCTCGAGGTAGACAATCCCTTAACTACCTCGAAATTGTAGCTGTCAATTGTTATATTTTGTCCCAGGTGGTTATCGACGGTTTGTTTTTTGCTGGACAGCATGTACTTCGTTTTGTTGTCATTGACCTTAAGACCAACTCGTTTCGCCTATTCTGCAATCACCGTGAATACTTCCACAATGCCACGGCGAGAACACGCGATGATGTCGATATCATCCGCGTATCCTAGCAGCTGGACGGACTTGTAGAAGATAGTGCCTTCCCTGTTTGATGCCTGTCCGTCGCACTATCTGCTCCAGCACCAGGTTGAAGAAGTCACATGACAGCGCATATCCTTGCCGAAATCCGGTGCATGTTTCAAACGGTTCCGAAGTCCTAGAACCGAGTTGCACGGTGCATCGCGTATTTTTTAGCGTGACGCGACACAACTGGATCAGTTTTCCCGGGATCCCGGATTCGGCCATCGCACCAAACAGTCCTTCACGATGAATGCTGTCGTATGCGGCTTTGAAATCGATGAAAAGATGGTGTGTATCGATTCCAAATTTGTTGGTCTTTTCCAGGATTTATCGAAGTGTGAAAATTTGGTCTATAGTCGATTTGCCGGGCCGGAAACCGTACTGGTAGCTGCCGATTAGTGCGGTGCAAAACGGCTTTAGACGTTCACACAATACGCTGGACAGAATCTTGTATGCGACATTGAGCAGGGATATACCTCTATAGTTCTTGCAAGAGGTAGGGTCGCCTTTTTTGTGGATGGGGCAAATAGAGCTGGTATTCCAGTCGTTGGGCATGCTTTCGTCTTCCCAAATTCTGCAGGTGCATGCTCCCTAGCAGAACATCGCCGCCAGCCTTAAGGAGCTCTGATGGCAAGCCATCTAAGCCCGCGGCCTTGTTATTCTTCAGCTTCTGAATAGCTGTGCCGACTTCTTTGATGCTGGGTGGGAGGACTACTTCAGCGGCTGGAGTTAGGATTTCCTCGGTCCCTACAGCTCTCTCTTGATCATGCTCGTTAAGGAGTTACTGGAAATGCTGCTTAAATGCATCCACTATTCCCTGCGGGTCGGTGACAAGATTACCCTCGCAGTTTCGAAGAGCCTGGGTGCCCTTTTTGAAGCCTCCTGCAAGGCCTTTGGCTTTCTTGTAAAAGGCTCGTGTTTTATGCTTATTCCTAGACTCCTCGAAAAGGTCATCACCCAAAATCTATAATGTTGCGGCCCGCGTGAATTAGCAAACAAATGAATGTGGCCCGAGGGGAAAAAAGGTTGAGTATGGCTGGTCTAAAGAGTTCCAAAAATGCCGAGAATTGTCGGAAACGAACGTTCCGGACGACTATTACCATCAGACGGTGAAGCTCTTGTCCTAATGGCCGAATCACAATGTCGCATTCGAGCGCTCTGTCTTTTTACGGCATGGGTAGGAAAAATAAATTCATATGAAGTAACATGGAATACGACCTCAGGTGTTGATTCCATTGTGAGCCCGAGCTCGGTCGTGCGATTTGACAGCTGACAATGATTCTCATTTGTTAAATAATGTTTTCTTCAAGAAATGTGCACGTTATGCACAAACTTATTCGATTTCAACATCAAGGAACAAACGCGCCATACATTTAAATACTTACATTACGTATGATATGTCAACATTTTTTTTTGATGCATGAACGTCCCAGCGCCTGAAGCCACAATTTGTTTTGGAAATTGGTGGGTCGAGCGTTTGACATATGTTTATCTGAAGTCGGTACAACGCCTGTCGAGCGCCCGAACGCCACATCGTGATACGGCTCTAACTTTTGCAGATTAAGGCATATTAAGCCATTAGTTCCAGTAGGATACCACATGATTTTCTTGCCGCATAAAAAGAAAGGTTCGAACACATGAAACAAACGAAATCGATTGTGATACTTGAAAAAGTCTCAGGAGGCTGTAGTAGGCGACGAATCTTGGATTTTTGCATTGGAACCCAATGGCCTTTACGACGTCAATTGCATTTATAACGAAGCTACGTAGCTCAAAATCCGCATCCTTATGAATTTCGCATACTTCTTTCGATATTCTGGTGGTTTCTTCCACCAACTCAAAGCTTTCCTCGAAGTCATCAATGATGGTTCTAGGCACTAACTGTCTTAGTAAACTGAGCTGCACATGACCATCATTTCGTAGACGTCCGGTGGTTTATCATCATTGCCTTTACACCAGAGACACCTCTGGGCACATTTATCGTTAGGCTGGATAAGTATCTGGTGAAACACCTCTCTTATGTCACCACACACAGCAACGGCTTCTACACGGAAGTTAAACAGCACCGAAGGCATTGGTTGATACTTCTGTGGACCCTTCAGTTAAAATGAATTGAGCGAAATTCCTTCAGCCGTGGCGGCGGCATCAACAACTAGGCGTAGCTTGCCTGGCTTGTTGGGATTTGTTACTGCCAAGCGGGCAGGCACCATGTTCTTGGTCAAACGATGGCGGCTTCTGCTGGCTGCAGCTTGCGGGCGTATTTCTTCGCAACGTAACTTCGAAAAATATCGTTACAGGCAGCGGTGAACGAGTCATTGCGCTTCATCTTGCCTTCTATGGCGATTAACCTATTCTTGGCCATTGCGTAGTTCGGGCAGTTTTACTTGATCGTTCTTCCAAATAAGCCCAGTTTGAAATCAGCGTCGGTTTCAATGGTAGGTGCTGGCCTTACACCAAAGGTCCCTGTCTTAAAATAATCCTCGACCAACTTGTGGAGAACATCCTCCTGACGAGCGTTAGTCATGAGACACGAAGCATTTATTGCTACAGATCCTTTAGTTGGATCAAAAACAACCCATCCCAGCTCAGTTTTGGCGACAAACAGCCCTTTAGATTTCGTTGAAAGCGTTTTCGATGGTAGATCCAAGTGACAGTGGTCCAAGCTTAAGAGTAATTTTGGCCTGACATTGGCATTCGGTGTCAGTGGAATGCGTTTTATGTTCCTGGATATCGCACGAAGATCACTGCTATGTAAGCAGTGCCTCCGACGGCGGCAGTTGCGCGTCAGATGTCCCACATCTAAACAGCTAAAACACAATCTACCACGTTTGAATTCAGTCCACCTTTCGTTAACGGGCAAACTAAAAAGAGAACGACTCTCCTACTACTTCCCGGGCGTCACCTTTTAAGCTCTTTTTTAGGCACATGCAGCTCTCCAGGTTCGTGTAATTGTATGCTACAGTTGTCTGGGAATACATAGTTGAAAACATCGGCACGCCCACAAATTCGGGCAAGTCGACAACCTTAGGGGTGCGGCGAAGGTGTGTTGAGCTACATATATAATTGCTTTACCGTCGTTAGGCGTAGGTCCTGTGCCGTTTGAAGACACTGGCTGCGACCTTAGTAAATAGGCATATACTCGTTTCCGGACCCAATACCGCTTACTTGACTAGAACTTGGCGCATCAAGCCTATTTACTAATGGGCTGTTCGCCGTTACTGAACCGGTTGGTCGAAAAATGGCTTGATTGTAAATGGTAGCAGAACTTGTGGCTGTACTTGGTACCGTACATTAGGATACGGCATATGATGTCGATAACGGTGATGTGATCTGGACGATGAGGGACACAGATGGGACTTCTGATGGTTGTAGTTGTTGAATCTGCAGTTTCTCCTTTAGCGCCAAAAACTGCAGGTCTCTATCCTGTAGCTTTGCTTGTGTACTTCGCAATTCCCTTCCAGAGCACTCAGTTGTTCTTGCATCTTCTCCAAAATGTTTCGTTGAACTGTGGCGGTATTGGCGTCATTAGTTACGATCGTCGATGTTGGAGAGAATACAGCGTTGGACACAGTTTTCGATGCGGCGGCGGTGGAATCTGTGTTGAGAGTTTCTACCAGAGACATGGTGGTGGTGGTCTTTATTTCTTGATTAATGCGTGGGCCTCTTCGTGGCGGTGTACGACGAGGCATTGATGGTGAATGAAATCAGAACGGCAAGCGGCGTCTCTAGCAGATTTTCGATACGATGACGTTGCACTCGCAGATTGCGAAATAAAATTTGTCAATTGTTTGCGACCAGAGGCCCGAAAATAACCAATAAATGAATGTTTTATTTCACAGTTTGCACCTCTGGTCTTTTCCCAGTACCAATCGACAATGGCAATGGCGCGTAGGCGGAAACCAAGCGAACAAACTGTCATTAAACCACCAACTCAAATTCATAACTTCTCGCTCAGAGGTCGTCGGCGCGGAAGTTTTCTTTGTTTTCACGTCCAGTGGGCCATTCTATTACAGTCTAACGAAAGGCGTCTAATTGCAAAATCAACCTGGCCAATTCAACGGTCAACAGCGCGACAAAAATTGTCAGCTCACTAAAGGTTGCTTTGGCTGGAGAGATTTGTGTGAAATACGAATGTTTCAATTAATAAAAAGGCTTGATTGCGGGGATATTGCTGGACTACTTTATTAAAACCTAAACTTCAACGTGAGATACATACCAAGAAAAACTGCCAGGCGGAAATTGTATTGCAATAATGGCCGCTTCATCAGCAATCGAGATTCGAGGATGATAGGCAGCACTCAGTGAGTCCAATGCTGAACATTCCTCCCACCTTGAACTACACGAAAAATTAGTTCAATCATCAACTTCGGGATTTGAATCAACTGCCATCTGCACTAGCATGAACATTGGTTATTCTACCCATCTTACACTTGGTAGGAGGTGTGTTGTCTTCGCGCTAAACGACGAGGTCTCCGATGGCGAAATTGCGGGATGCTTTGGTCCACTTAGCGCGTTGTTACAATTGAGCTAAATATACATTGAACCACCTTTTCCATTATTGGGAAATCAAGCGCCATCGATTTGCCAAGCCGATCTTGGCATCGGTGATATCGGGCTCCGGAATAGTTTTCAATGGCTCATCAATCAAAAAATGTCCAGGTGTTAGGACCTGCAGATCGTTCACATCCGTTGACGCAGGACACAGGGGCTTCGAACTGACATAAGCTTCTATTTCAGCTAAGAGTGTTGAAAATTACTCGAAGGTCAGTAAGTTGTCACCCAAAGTTCGTCGCAAGTGGAACTTGACGCGTTTGACCGCTGCTTTCCAGTATCCACCCATGGGATGAGCTCCTGGCGGATTGAAGTGCCAAGCAGTTCCATCGTCGATAAGATATTTGGCCAGCTGACCATTCTTTGTAGCATGGTTTATGAACTTCATAAGCTCTTTCTCTGCACCGACAAAATTAGTTCCATTGTCACTGAACAACTCGCAGCATTGACATCGCTTGGAGGCGTTGGATTTCATCTTGGAAAAAATATCTCTGTGTAACCCTGATCCAGAAATCAAGCGCGCGTTGAAAATCCTTTAGAGAAGGATGCTTAATAGACTTAGACGCTTGGATAGAAACTGGCTTCCCAATTTTACCAGAATTGCGCACGTTATTGATGAATCTGAAGATGAATGCGGTTATATATTTAAGTTTTACTAGAGAAGAATACCGATCGATTAGATCCAATATTTGAAATGGCTCTGATCTTGTCGAAATGTTGACGTTAACTAGAGATGACTTTTGGTCGACGGCAGTGATGAATAATCGTTGTGGGAGCCAATTTATCTCGGATTGACTCAGCCATTGTGGGCCCTCCCACCAAAGACTGAAATCTGGTGAACCCAGCAGTCAGCTGGGTTTTGTGCAGACGGGCTATGAAACCAATTCTCAGATGGTATAACTTGTTGAATTTGAGTTACGCGGTTAGCGACAAATGTACACCATTTGTTAGGATGTTGGCGGATCCAAGCGATTGCTACCGTGGAATCTGTCCAACCAAGAAATCTGCACGTAGGTAGTTCAAGCGCATTCTTCACTTTGACAGATGCAAGGCTGGGTAGATTTGCTCGATACTGGAGCCATTTAGATTTTATTGCTTGTGGAACAGCTTCTTCCCAGTTCACCTTAGGTCTCCAGAGTTGTTGAAACATTATCTCCGGGACGACAGTGGATGGAGAGAGCAATCCCAGCGGGTCAAACAACTTCGCAGTATCTGAAAGCAACATGCGTTTAGTAAGATTAAGAATATCGATATCATAAACCTGAACGTCGTATGCGAGGGTATCAGATGATGGTTGCTATTGGAGACCAAACGCTTTAACAATTTCAGGCTCAGGAAGGTCAAGGCAGAAAGTTGACTTCACTTCTCTATCCTCAGCTGGTATAGACTCAAGTACAGCTAAAGAATTCGAGGATCATTTCCTTAACTGAAAACTACCTCGGCTTAGCAAGCACCCAATTTCCTTCCGAAGATGTCGTAGGTCAGTCTCATCATATGCGCCTCTTAACAAATCGTTCATATAGAAATCGCGTCGGACAATATGCGAAGCCCTGGGGAAGACATCATGTTCATCGGTAGCGGTTTGCTGTAAAGCTTTGGCAGCTAGATGAGAAAAAGATGTTACTCTGTACGTAACCGTCAACAATCGAGAGTCCTTAATCGTTTCTGTCAAAGTTTTACGCCAAACGACGCGTTGAAAAGTACCGTCTGCTTGATCGACGTGTACCTGGCGGTACATTTTAGCTATGTCAGCGGTCACAACAAATCTGTGGGTTCAAAAGCGCAGAAAAATTCTAGACAGATCTGGTTGAAGCTGTGGTCCAACTAGTTGAGCGTTGTTGAGAGAAAAACCAGTACTCGTCTTCGAAGAGGTATTAAAAACGACTCTCAGTTTGGGGGTGCTGCTATTCTCCTTAATGACGGCTCTATGTGGCATGTAGTAATGTTTGCTTGGAATGGGATTATCATTCGCTTCTTCCACATGCCCTAAGGCCATGAACTCCTGCATGAATTCCACATAGCGCTTGGGAAACTGTTGGTCTTTTGCAAATATTTTCTCCATGCGGTTTAAATCTCGAGCTGCTGCATCCCGAAAGCTTCCAAGCGGGACGTCAGGTTCTGGCAAGAGTGAGTCGTTGCAAAGAGTTTCTCACACCTCTTCTCCTCGTCCATTAAATATTTTGTCTCTGGAAATTCTTCTAAACGCCAAAACTTGGCTACTGCTTTTGTTAAAGAACCATCTGAATTGCCAGCGATGATAGCTGAGAATACGAAAGCGGTGTCTGGCTCGACAACTTTTCCAAACAGTACCCACCCTAAAGTAGATCGTTGCGCAATGGGAGAATTTTCTGGGCCACGATTTAGGCCATCAAGAAGGAAGTTTCCCAACTGGTCACATCACATCAATAGCATCTGGAACGTTGAAATTGGGATCGGCCAATTTAAGTCCATCGATGTGCGGCCACGAGGGCGACGTGGCGCAGTGGTTAGTGTGTTGGACTCTGGCGCACGATGAGCGAGTTCGAATTTCGATAACACCAACGCTATCGAAAGTTTATTTCGCGACGTTCCTCCTCGGCGGGGTACTGGCAAAACCCCCCGTAGTAAACTTGGCATGAAAAAGCTTCTCGACTCACGCCTTTCGGAATCGACATTAAACAGTAGGTCCCTTTCACCTGTGTGAAAAATAAAATCACACACAACATGGGTGATTGAGAGAAGCTTGGCTCTGGTCCTTCATGGGCTGTAACGCCACCAAAGAAAGATGTGCGGCCACGAACTTCTCCGGATGCGTCTAGGTGGCATATTGCTTGTTATATTCGCTTGCACTGTGCCGCTGAATTTATTCTCTGTAGAAAAAAGCGCGAACTGCACAACACCTTTAGAGCGGCCAGCCGGAATGGAACCCTGTATTGTTGTCGTTGAAGGCATAACTTTGAGTGGAAGTCTTTCAACACATGCTCGCGCGATAAAAGTGAAATGAGAAGCATTGTCAAATAAAATCCTTACCGTTTGAAAACGTCCATCCCTGTCTTTGACTTTGGCGATAGCGGTGCGCAAGAGAATTTGATGTTGTGTATTGGTCAAATTAGACGAAGACACATTGTCTGCGGCGGAAGCTCCCATTTTATCGAAGTACAGCAGCGAGTGGTGATGGGATTGGCAAGACTGACAATTGCCTGTACTGCGGCGTTTATCCACAACGTGTCTGTTAGAAAGACAATTGCTGCACAAGGACTTTTCTTTTACGGCGGCAACGCGATTTTGAACTAGTAGGGCTAAGAAGCGATCACATACATAAATAATATGGTTCCCCCTGCAAAAATAACATCAGACGTTATTTTTTGCAACGGAAAGAGCGGTTACAATTTTGTCCTTTTGTTCAGTTGTAGGTGTTGATGAAAGAATAGCTGATTTATGAACATCGATCGCATCGAGGCAACGGCATCGTCTCTCCAAGAAATCAATCAGCTGTGCGAAAGTAGGTGTTAGGGAGAGCTCCCAATATCGACGCATTTCTGGATACATTTTACTGACGATAAGGTGCACGAGCCAGTCTTCCCAATTGGTTACTGGTCTATCCAAAGTTTTGAGCGATCTATAATGCTCCTGAGTATTATCGAGCAGCGAACGAATTGCGACTGACGACTCTGATGAGCTTCGGAAAGGAAAATAATGCCTTGAAGTAGCTCTCATGCCAGTAGCTCCCATGCTTCTTTGTAATATTCGTTCGTGATGCGAAATGCTTTGATTACCCTCAGGACTTCTCCTTCCAAACTAGGACGCAGATAATACAACTTCTGCAAGTCTGTTAGAGAAACTTCGTTGTGTAACAACGACGAGAATGAGTCGTGGAATTGTTTCCACTCGGCTAGATATCCAGTGAAATGCGGCAAGTCCGTTCGTGGGAGTTTAACTTCGGCATGATGAATTGTAGATGTTTTGAGGGATTTACTCTCCGTAAATTTTTGCAGCCTCAATTGTTGCCGGGAAAAATTGGTCAAAGCCACGTGGTACCACGCCTCTCCCTGCACTCGTTGGGCCGCTTCTGACGATAACAAATCAGCGCTGCAAGCACATTCGACCTCAGTTTGTGCTTGATCAAATTTTATCCACTGATCATTTAATAGTGTGAGGAATGATTGCAGATCAACTTCGTCGAACGTTTCGGCTTTCGTGCTTGTAACCATCAGGCGCTTTATAGAGTATCGGAAAATACCGCGCTTGGTTGATGACATTTTAAGAAAAATAATTAGTCATCTGGCTCGAAGGACCAGGAAAATGTGAAATACACATTTCGCACATTTACAAATTAATAAAAAGGCTTGGTTGCGGGGAAATTGCTGGAGCTAAACGTCGTCAACGTGAGATACCAAGAAAAACTGCCCGGCGGTAATTGTAATGCAATAACGGCCGCTTAATCAGCTGTCGAGACTCGAGGATGATAGGCAGCATTCAGTGAATCCAGTGCTAAACTACTTGTTTGATAAGACATATACTTGCCCTGCCATTTGCCATTTAACTAACTTGTACGACAACGTCTAAATCAAAGATACTCACCGATGAAATGCCATTTTTCCAACTTCTCTTTTTATTTGCAAAAATTAAACTCGTGTACGTAATTCGATGTTAACAGAACTTTATTTATTATTCATGTGTATATTATTTCGGAAATTTAGAGCCCAGAACAAGAACAATTTGCTGGTAACACAAATTAAAAAAAAAAAACAAAAAAACATATGAGGGAAGTTAATAAATAAGAAAATCGGATCCACAGTAACATATATATAAAACAATATTAAAGAAAAAAATGTTGGGTATTTTATTTGTTTTTCGTTTTTTTGTTTTGTTGTTGTATTAAATCATTTTTTATAATCTATAATTTTACATTCGTAACGTTAACATTTGTCATGTTTTCTATTTTAACTAAAAGGATGATGGCAATTTCAAAAATGAATTGATATATAAAGGGTCCGCCATCTAACGTTTTTTTTGTTTTTCAAGTAGTGCTTATTTCGTGAATGGTAACACTTAGCTCATGTCTGATATGACAGATAATTAGTTTTATCCTTCCGCTGAACGAATATGGTTGTGTATACGCTTGAACAACGCTGGGAATTATTGCGATATCACTTTGAAAATCATGGTAATGTTGCAGAATGTGTGCGAAAATTGCGTACGAATTTTGGAAGAAGAGAAGCACCGTCAGCTCCGTATTTTCGTTATCTTGTGAAAAAAGTGAAAGAAACTGGCATCCTCATCGATAAACCAAAGCGTGAAAAGCCAAAAACAGTGTGTACACCCGAGAATATTGCTGCTGCGGCAGAAAGTCATCAACATCAATTCACCGTCGTTCCCAACAATTGAACATTTCGGAGACATCATTGAGACGAATTTTGCATAAAGACCTTGGTATGACGCCATACAAAGTCCAATTGGTTCAGTTGAAGCCAACTGACCATCCAATGCGTTTTCGCTTCGCTAAGTGGGCCTGCGATCGACTTACAGAAGATGCCGATTTTGCCAAAAAAATCATCTTGTCAGATGAAGCTCATTTTGATCTTGGCGGGTATGTAAACAAGCAAAATTGTCGCATTTGGGGCACAGAAAACCCGCACACATACATTGAAAAGCCGGTGCACCCAAAACGAGCCACCGTTTGGTGCCGATTTTGGTCCAGAAGCATAATTGGGCCATTTTTCATCGAAAATGAGCAAGGAGTGGCCGTTACAGTCAATGGCGATCGTTATCGGGCCATGTTGAACGAATTTTTGTTTACAAAAATTGAAGAGGAGGATATTGGCAACATTTTGTTTCAACAGGACGACGCTACGTGCCGCACAGCCGAAGCTACACTCGATGTTTTGCGCCCTGTTTTTGAAGATCGTCGTTTGGCCACCTCGGAGCTGCGATTTGACACCGTTGGACTATTATTTGTGGGGTGCCGTCAAAGATAAGTGTTACGCCGACAAGCCAGAGGCAATTGGCGCTTTAAAGGACAATATTCGTGAAGCCATTGGTGAAATACAGCTGCACACAATCGATAATGTGCTTAAAAATTGGACCGATCGTGTAGGCTACTGCATGGCCAGCCGAGGCAGCCATTTGAATGAAATTATTTTCCATCATTAACCGGAAGGATTGTACTTTCAAATAAAAAAAGAAATTTGAGAAAATATTCAGTAGTTTTTTTTTATAGTATTTTCAAAAAAAAAAAAAAAAAGTTATTTGGCAGACCGTTTGTAATATACGTTGTTGTATAAGATTTAGTGTTTTAAATTAATATTTTTAATACAAAGACAATATTTAAAATGAGTGAACTTATTGATACCGTTACTTGTTGAATCTAAAATCTACATAAACTAATTTATAGTCAACAATTGATAAATAACCTTGGAGCAGTAGAAAAGGAAAGAAAACCAACGAATTTTATTGATTGGTGCTTTCTTATTTAATCATTTTCATAGCACACATGAAATATTTTTAAGTAAAGGACATTCTTATATTCCTGAGTTTACTGCAGTTTTGCATTGTTAATTCGAGTTGTCGTGACTTTTACTAAACTAGTCGTTAATTTATTACGACCGGCAAGAATAACGTAGCCAACTAGACTGGGGACATCGTACACCAAATGTGGTTTATTTTTTAATCGGCGTGAGTAAATTTAAAGAACAATGTAATAAGACAACTGCAGAAAGCTGAAATTAAGCAGTGGGAAACATGTTGCATATTTTAATCGAACTCTACTTGTGGTGATTGCACTACATACACTACGTTCTTCATAATACGCACACTTCACCTCACACACACGCCGCAATCACACTCGATTGTATAGTCATCAACCCTCCCATCATGGACCTCAAAATATCTTTAAACGACGTAAATAACATTGTTTATCTTGTGTGGCAACACTCTATTTTGCTATATAAAAGACGAGGCCCAGTACAGATTATATTTCTCAACTTCGTTAGGACCCGACTGTAAGGTCATGCCTTTGATCTATTACAGCACAAGGACTTGACCACATGAAAAGATTTAGTAACTGAACTGGAGTCCCAGTTCAAAGAACATAGATCTCGGGGTTTTATACAGAACCAGCTCTTGGCAGCTAGGCAAACCTTAAAAAAAAGCATGCAAGAATATGGTAGTAGGCTCTCCCATTTACTTCTCTCACTCGATACGGCCACTAATGATAGCTCCCACGAACACGCCGTCCGAGATTTTCTTATTCTTGAAAACCACAAGCTTTTAAGGATCGAATAAGGAATCCCGGCTTAAAAATATTAGTGAAAGCCCGCAACGCCACCCAATTGAGAGACTATATTATGCGCCATCGGTCAATCGCTTCGTTTAGGTAATGACACCACCCATCTCACCTTTTCACATAAGAGCAATTCACCCCGAACCATCTGCCAAACCTGTAATAAAACAGGCCACACATCCGCTACTTGGTTCAAAGCCTTAAGATCTGTAAACAATCCCCGACCCGTTTGTCAAACCTGTAACAAGATAGGCACACCTCTGCGACTTGTTATCGTAATAAAGATCTCCCAAATTTTACTTCCACTCAAATAAAAAGAAAAGTCAGGCGTATTTAGTGTAACTATTGAAATATACCTAACCACTTGCAGAACGAATGTCGGTTAAGGTTAGTACAATCGCAGGTTCCAAGACAAAATTCTTTTCGGGAAAACCCATATCGCCCATAACACAGTTCTAGATCCTCAAATTCACCTCCACAAAGCGACCATCATGAGATTGACCCGGAAAACGACCAAACTCGCGTGGCGAACAACGGCAATCCCTCCAGTCCTCGCAGCTGCCGACGTACACCACATCCCGATGTAAAATTGAAGATGATGGTATCATTTTGTCCCGAATATCCGGAATCAGTGATACGCATCAGATTCAAGCCATCGGATAAATAAGCACAGAAATAAGCCAATAAACCCCTAATTGGCCAGAGAAAGGAAAAGGTCACTGTGTCCACAATAGCCGGACACACTTCGAGCACACTGGGAGAAGTGGTCGGTAAATTGGAATTCGGTACCGATAAGAATACAATCTGCTTGGAACATCCAATCCAAGTAATAAACAATGAGATTAATAGTTACAGTCAAAGGTAATTCACCCCACAGAAATATAATCTTATAATCTAAATGTAATGTACATGCGATCGAGCGAGCGGCGCGAATTCCGAGAAACAACAAAATGCAGAGTAAACGTCTCCGTAACATCCAACACCGCTTTGAAATGCATTCACCCGATCGCCAGTGCAAATCTTGTACGGAAAGCGTTCACTCGGTCGTCTGTGCAAGCACTGCACTTTGTATCTACTTTGGAAAGGCTCTTGATAACCAAATCGAAATTTGTACTTTAATCTTAAGGAAGATTTGATAAAGTTGGTCGTCGTAAGAAAAATAAATAATAATATTGTTGAAGGCAATACAATAAATGATTTTTTTGGTTCGCAATCTATTTATGTATCCCTTTGGTTCGTACTGTATTCGTGCATTTATGTACATCTTTAATTTGTACTGTACTCAGGAAGCACACCAATGTGCTGTAAGGTGAAATGATGCCCTGACGCGGTTAACTCAGCCGTTCGTCGGGGCATTGTGCAAAACTACCTTCGACGCGTTCGGTTGTAAAATAAAAATAAAAGAAAGTAATTAAACGGAAAACTTTTTTTCCTATCTTATTACACTTGTCTTAAAATTGGCGCAGTTGATTGGATAGTCAAAACGCGAAAAATAAAGAAACAATTCGAGTGTCCGTTTCAACGGTTAGTTGACTAGCAAATCTAATACTCTCTTCATGACAAGAATCTTCACTAGTGATGTGATAATTACTATTAGGCTAGTGACACACACAAAGAAAAACAAAAAAAAAGGAGAGTGAAAACAATTACTAAATGATTATTGCAAATACAAGAACGAAAGTTATGGAAGAACGCCCAGGTGTAAAGCAGGCAAACCAAAATCAAACAGATCCTCACCACAACGCCATCTAATTCAACTGCGGTCGGCGTCTTTCGCGTTCATTCGCCGTATTTCGCGATAATTCATTCCTTATCCCTTGAAGTGAGCCAACGCGAGAGGTACAAGCTGCGGTGAGTATGAAATGAAATACATATATACATATATCGGTCAATGTAATATTTTGTAATGTTTAGAAATAAAACACACACCGTATTTCCACAACTGGCGTATGTTATTTTCAAGCCTCAAGTTATCCACTTAACACTCGCTCTAGTTATCTGGTAGTATAAAAAATAAATAAGAATCAAAATTCCCAAACGCGATAGATCGCCTGAGAACGAGGACAAGCGCTTGTCCTCGGACAAAAAATTTCGTGGAAGTAGAAAACCACTAGTGCTCGCAAGGACTCCAGAACAAATTACTGGAGTCCTCTCCAATGTCATCCGGACACTGATACTGACGATATGGATGAAGTGATCGCGCCCAAAGTGCCATTAAAAAAAAATTCATGTTCCCCCTATAAAACTATTGCAAAAATCGAGTGATTTTGTACACACCACATTTAGAACCTTGAACATCAATGATTACTACATCAAAAAAATTTCCATCGGGATTAAAATTATCTGTGACTCCTTTGATTCATATAATGCTGCCATCTGCAAATTAAAGCAGGAAAATTGTCAATTTTTTTCACATGACCTTAGAAGTGAAAGTGTGTTTAAAGCAATCCTATACGGTTTGGAAGATATGGATACGCAGTTGCTTAAAAATGAAATCATAAATCGTGGACTAAAGTGTGTTGATATAAAAAAAATAAATAAAACTTATGAACACTATAGTGACACTATCTATATAGTTTCATTTGAAAATGGTTCGATCAAGCTGACCGATTTAAAAAAGCGGTATCGATCTATATTCCATACCCAAATCAATTGGAACTACTAAAGAAAATTAAAAGGTAAGATCACCCAATGCCACAACTGTCAAATGTTTGGGCACGGGGAAAGAAACTGTCACATAAAAACATATTGTGCCATCTGCGCTGGTCCCCACAAGACTTCTGAGTGCGAAAATGCAGCTTCGCCGAAATGTGCAAATTGCAGAGGCTGTCACAAGTCGACCGATCCCACATGCGTTAGTAGAAGCAAAGAAAAAGAAAAAGAAAAAACTATAAAACTTAAAAGCTCTTCCCAATTAAAAACACAACATGAATCACATGTTTCTGCCCAGCCAGTACACACAAAAGTTTCGACTGCGTCTCTGTCTGACTTTCCAGCACTACCGCAGCGCAACAATCAAGTCTCCATTGGAAACGAAATTCGGACAAATTCTCAGCCATCAAATGCATGGGAGAATTACACAAACTCCTGCCTTAACAGCGACCCCAGCAGCATCTCCGGCAACATTCCTAGCAACAACCCTGCTAGCCTTCCCGGCAACAATTCCAATACGCTCTTTACGGCTGAAGAAATCAATTCCCTTTGTATGGAAATGATTCAAAAATTATCTGTTTATAAAACTAAAATAGAGCAATTTAATGTTATCGCACATTTAGCTACTAAGTTTTTATACCCCAATGTTGAATAAGAATAATAACTTGGAATGCTAGTGGTATACGCGGCAAAATTATTGAGCTCATCTACTTCTTAAACAGTAGCAATATTGACATTGCCTTGGTAACTGAAACCATGCTACATAATGATATAAAATTATCTACACCCAACTACAAATGCTATCGGTGCGATAGAATGGAAAGGCAGGGTGGCGGTGTTGCAATTTTAATAAAACGATCAATTCAACATTCGCTTTTACCTGTGGTAAGAACGCGATATGTCGAAAACATAGGCATTGAATTAGAATTAAGAAGTACGCAAAAGATCAAGGTTTTTTGTATATACTTCCCCGGAGGGCATGCTTCTAATGAAAAAAAAGTTGCTGTTAAAAGTGACTTTCATAGAACATTTACATTGAATGGTGAAGTGCTTGTTGGAGGAGACTTTAATTGTAGGCATAGCGATTGGGGTTGCTCAAGTGCTAACTCCTGGGGTAATATTTTATCTAGTCTTTGTACATCATTGCCAATTTCTGTAATGTTTCCCCCTAGTCCCACCTATTTCCCTTATGGTTCACGTGGTCGTCCATCTGTCCTTGATTTGTTCGTCAGTAATGCTCCTGGATTAATAACACAACCAACTGTTGTAAACGTACTGAGCTCTGATCATATGCCTGTTTTTTGTAAACTTCGTTGGTCAGGGGAAAAACGAGTGCAATACATCCAAGATTTAAAAAATGCAAACTGGTCTCAGTATCGATCAGAAATTAACAATGCGTTGCAACGTACACCCGTAGCATTAGAAAGTGTTTCTAGTACAGAAAATGTAGACTATATTTTAAACCATTTTTCGTCAAACATATTGAATGCTGTTGAAAAAAGTATTCCGAAGAAATCAATGAAGGAAGTTTACACTAAACTTCCCTCTTATATCTTGGAACTCATTAAATTGAGAAACTTGTACAGGAAAAATTGGCAAAGGTATAGGGATCCCATTTACAAATACGAGGTTGTAACACGGCAACAATTAATGTCTCATTCTATGTTAAAATTATATTTTATTATTTTTATTATAACGAAAAAATGTTAAACTTTATTTATGTAAAAAGCTACATGGCAACCCTAAACCTACGAATTACAGGGTAACGGTCCGCACCCATGGCACAAAATGGTATAAAAGCCGAGCCGAAATCGGTGCAGAGACACACAGGTTTGGGTCTTCACTCAAACCGGTCGGGTTATTTCCACCGAGAGGAAAGTGCCACACTTGCGTGTTAACTAAGCTGAGTTTGGTTAGACTATTCAGCGGTCGGGTACTCCACTGCCTTTCGTCCATCCACACTCATGCAAAATTACCTTTCTCTCATGCAAATCCGCGCATATTTTCTGGGGTTGCCATCACCTTTTTTTCTTTTGAATTTCTCTTTCTATTTTTTCGATTTTGTTTTTTAATTTTATTTTCTTATATTTTTGAATTCTCTTTAATTTTGATTTTCTTTATTTAATAATTTTTTTTTCTTTTTTTTTCTTTTACCTTTGTTAAAATAAAGAGTAAGCAAGGCAACCACGTTTTTATTTTTCTCTTTTTACTTTTCTCTCTTTTGATACATTTGCCTAGCTGCCTGTTCAGCGTTTGCTGCGGTCCTCGGACAGCACGTAACGCGGCGGAGCTCGGCAAAGCGGCGTACGTGAACTTGTGTTCGCTGGATGTTTTGGGGTTAGGGCTGGGAAACTCACTCCTGTGAGAAGAAGATCTCATTTTACAAGGTATCAAATCTGAGCAAACTCATTTCCCTAAAAATATCGGAAGTTCGCAATAAAGAACGGAATAGTAAACTTAAATCTCTGGCAAAAAAATGCGAAACCATTTTGGAATATCGTTAAAGTAATAAAAAACAAAAAACGGCAATTACCATATTTAAAGGACTCAATTAAAACGTACCATACGGATGTTGACAAAGCAAATGCACTTGCTCTGAATTTCGCAAAAAATCATAATGTATCTAGAACCTTGGGCGATACAGAAACGGAAAATATTGTAAACTCTACAGTTCAAACACACTTTTCAAATAAAGTACGTCAAACAACCTCAATCGAGTTTGTTAGTGATGAAGATGTCCTCTTTCTTCCCTCTCCATCCCTCTCTCTCTCTATCCTTCAAGAAAACCGTACAACAGAAAAAATTTAAGAAAGGTCAAGTACCAGAATGGGACCAGCACACGTCACCTGTTTTCTCCTGCTTTTAACTACCTTGGCCGGGTCGAGTCCTTTGGTCAAGTTACCAATGACCAATGTTCTCATAAAGAAGCTTTGAAGAGAATGGGAATTGTAAAGGACTTCGCCACACCTCTGAGACAGAATTCTATAGGAGTGTGGCTATTAAGGTTAAGATCCAAGCCAGGCTCTCAGACAAAATCGCTACATTAGACACTACGACCCTGATGAAAACGATCAATTCAACATTCGCTTTTACCTGTGGTAAGAACGCGATATGTAGAAAACATAGGCATTGAATTAGAATTAAGAAGTACGCAAAAAAACAAGGCTTTTTGTATACACTTCCCCGGAGGGCGTGCTTCTAATGAAAAAAAAGTTGCTGTCAAAAGTGACTTTCGTAGAATATTTACATTGAATGGTGAAGTGCTTGTTGGAGGAGACTTTAATTGTAGGCATAGCGATTGGGGTTGCTCAAGTGCTAACTCCTGGGGTAATATTTTATCTAGTCTTTGTACATCATTGCCAATTTCTGTAATGTTTCCCCCTAGTCCCACCTATTTCCCTTATGGTTCACGTGGTCGTCCATCTGTCCTTGATTTGTTCGTCAGTAATGCTCCTGGATTAATAACACAACCAACTGTTGTAAACGTACTGAGCTCTGATCATATGCCTGTTTTTTGTAAACTTCGTTGGTCAGGGGAAAAACGAGTGCAATACATCCAAGATTTAAAAAATGCAAACTGGTCTCAGTATCGATCAGAAATTAACAATGCGTTGCAACGTACACCCGTAGCATTAGAAAGTGTTTCTAGTACAGAAAATGTAGACTATATTTTAAACCATTTTTCGTCAAACATATTGAATGCTGTTGAAAAAAGTATTCCGAAGAAATCAATGAAGGAAGTTTACACTAAACTTCCCTGGGGCCGTTCAAGTATTACGTAAGCACGATGGGGTGGCGGGGGGGGTCTTTGCTTTGCTTATTTTTGATGACATGGGGGGTGGGGGGGTCTAGATGGTGATTACGTCAGCAGTAGTTATTTACTTTTTTACGCATATGGCAACCCACACATTGTCTATGTTTGAAAACGAAATGCATTTTCGGGGATTTCCACAAATAATGTATACGTTTAGGTACTCGAACCGAGTAGGGGAATTACCGCGCGAGTTACGATCCCACTCACACACATAGCCCGACATAGATAAAGCATTATCTTCCCGCAGACGACTACACATAATAAAATAATAAAACGTTATTGCACAGACGACCCAAAGGACCAATTAATGAGCGTCTAGCTCACATCCGACCTCTGTATCTTCTATGCAATAATACCCAAAAAATGTAGAAAACCAATAGAAAAAAACTTCGCGCACCCGACCTTTCGGTCTGTTATTAGATTTGGCGCGAAGCGCCAAATCCATTATTTCGTGACAACGTCTATTATACGATTTTATGAATGAGGTATAAATATTATATATTCAAAAATTACATATGTATAATTTTTTTATTGATTTCAATGTTTTATTTTCATATTACAGTATTATACATGTATTTAATTGAATAAGACAATTTTATACTCAAACGTTTAAGTGTTCTTTATTTCTAATATTCTATTAACAATATTATGTATTTATCAATTTCTTGCAGAATTTTACTTACACGCCGTTGCGCTTTTACCCCACCTAATTCTCGCGCGAGCTCACTACTACATACTCGCTAGGCCACGCCTACTGACACGGTTAGTCTACATTTTTCTGCGTTTTTTGCGTTTCGGCATCCCATATTCCAGCGCTAACCGATTTAATAGACGTTGTCACGTCAAAAAATAATACATCAATATCCATTATCCATTAGAAGTAAAGAGAAGACGTGCTTTTTTTCCTTCGCTTCTCAATAACCATAACTCGCGCTTTTCATTTGTCTAAAGTTCTTCCGTCAATCTATTGTTTGTGTTATCGTTGATCCACTTTCGCCAAAGTTGAATTGTTTAATTAGGATGTCGTTTAAAATAGACAATTCCAAGTTATACCAAAAATTATTCGAAAGTTTTAAAAAATCTCATACAAATACAAAAGCACAAAATGTACAGAAGATAGTTAACGAAGTGTGGCGTAATTATAAGTTACAAGCAAAGTCCGAAAAGGAACTTGATATTATTGTCTCTAAGAGAATTGAAGAAGAATTGCAAGCAGCGACTAAGAATAAATCCAATCTACTACGTTTTTTTTCCAAGGTGAGTGATGTTCATTAGATAAATTTATTCCTTATGATTGACACCGTCGATTTTCTGTATTTGCCGGGTTCGATTCTCGGCTGTGGCTTTTAAATAATCTTTGAATGCAGTTTTTTTATGTGGCCTAAAAGAGTATTTTGATCATAATTGATTAATGGTTTTTCTCTTACAAAATGTATAGAATATTTTTCAAAAATGTAGGGAAGGTCTTTTAGGCACGTTTTCATGTAACTATAACGATAACATACCCTTACTGACTCGTCCCAATAATCGACCCTGTATTTGATCGGATAAATGTATGAAACTGTGGATTCATTTTCGCCATGTTAAAGTAAATTAAACATATTAAATGTACTCACTATAGTGTGTATGTAACGGCCCTTTTTGGTCACACCTTTATATTTTTCTAGCTTAATAAGAGAATCATTAGCAGTACCTATAGAATGTTTTAATTTTTAGGCAACGAATACCTGTAAGCCTGCAGAAAAGACACAAATTATACAACCAGCTTTAAATACTGAAGAACAGGAAGAAGAGGACATAAAACCTGAAGTGGAATCACAACAGCAATGCGAAAACACAGAAAATACAGATAAACAGCCGAGAGCAAAACCTTCTCAGGAAGCTATGAAAAATAATATTGCTCTACTCGAAAAAAATTTGAATGCTTTGTATTCCGCCAGAGATACTATGCCAAGCCGTGTTGAAGTTGATAAACAGATCATTAAGTTGCGCGAAGAATTAAAAACAGCGAAACGGTCTTTAAACAGGAAGATTCAAAACGCAGTTGCTCAGAAGAAACACCGAGATGGTATGAAAAGAAAGTTAGAAGATGTTTGTCATGAAATTCTGGATTAGTTTTGGAAAAACTATCCCTGAGGGATTCAGTGGGACGTCCTAGCCTAGAATACGGTCAACCATTACTATTGAAAACAATTGCGGATATTGCTTTATTTGGAAGTGCAGCAGATGATAGAAGACGAACGGAATCTATTCGCAGTGTAAAAACTCTTGATGAACTCACACAAGAATTACGCAAAATAGGATTTGACATTAGTCGAAGTGGGACATATCTTCGTTTGATTCCCAGAAAATCTAATTCTGCAGAGGGACGAAGACATGTATCGACAGTCCCTGTTAAGCTCACTCGGGCTCAGACTGATCACCACAAAGGCCACTTAGATAGCAATTTCGCTGAAACATCAATTCATTATTTGGAGAACATAGCATCCATACTTGGACCAGATCAAGTATTTTTCATATCTCAAGATGATAAAGCTCGGGTCCCTATTGGTGTAACTGCGGCAAATAAGCAAGCACCTCTTTTAATGCACATGGAATATAGAATCAAATTGCCTGATCATGACTGGGTAATCGCTGAGCGGCATAAATTAATACCATCAGCTTATGCTGGTATCAAAATCACATCCAGTATGCTAGGACACCCGCAAGCCGTTGGATATTCTGGACCAACATACATCGCTATCCGAAGTGGAAAGCATAGTTCATCTACTGCTAATACTCATGCTCAGGATTTCGAGACGCTTCTCGAACTTGAAGAGTTTCAAGCATTAGCTAAAACTGACCATGGATTGGTAAAACCCGACACTTTAAGCGACATGATCTCGATGCATTGTTTTTAGCTACCAATGCTCCTGGCAGAAGTGCGTATAACAGAGTAGAGCGCAGAATGGCTCCTCTTAGTCGGGAACTGGCTGGTTTGATATTGCCTCATGACCATTTTGGGTCTCATTTGGATGAACGTGGCGTTACAATTAATGAAGATTTAGAAAGATTGAATTTCGAGTTTGCAGGAAATGTGTGAGCTGAAGTATGGAGTTCAATGGAAATTGATGGCTATAGTGTTACTGCAAAATATGTTGGGCCGGGCGAACAAGATCTTCCTGATTTCCCAGACATTAAATGGTATTCAGAACATGTGCGTGAAAGCCAATACTTGCTTCAAATTGTAAAATGTAGAAACATAGAATGCTATCGTCCAAGAAGTGGCCTATTTAGATTACTTGACAATAGGTTTCTTCCACCACCAGTAAAAGTAAAACAAACAGTTGATGACTTGGTTTTGGATGATGGAGGGCAATTTCTCAATCTTCCAGTCAATTTAGCTCTACACTTAAATGCTTCAATCAAAGATTTCCTGCAAATGCCTTACGATTACTTTTGTCCGACGGTAAAATTGAAGCTATCCGGTCGAACATGCAAAACGTGTGGTCTTTATCACGCTTCCGTCAAGTCACTAAATCGCCACATCGAGAAGATCCATAAAAAAGTAAACACGCACACTGATATGAAAGTTAGGCCCATAACAGTTGCTGCTCGTCGTGCTAATGAACTGATGTGCATTATTCAAAATTTAGAGCACCACGATGTTGAATGGCTCGATGAGAACGACGTAGACATTCCAGAATCGGATGAAAGTGAGCAGACACACAACATTGAGCAGCAAAAATCCAATATCATCGAAAACTTAGAATCATGGATTCGGGTGTCATGGACTGAAGACTGTTAATTGGAATTAATATGTATACCAACAATTTAAAAGAAGTTTGTTTTGTTCGTAATAGATATTACTTAAGATTATAATATTTATACCTTACTCTATGTTGAATACCGTGTCAATAAAGTTCGTTTAAATTAATATTATGTCCTAAATCTATTTTCTTATTTGTAGAATTATAACTGCTGCTTATGAATCAATAAGAAAAACAGGATACATTAAAAGAATGTTTACGTAAGCATTAGAGGGGGGATAAGAGCTCTGCTTACTTTTGCTGACAAGGGGGATGGGGGAGTAAATAATTGTAATAAATCTGCTTACGTAATACTTGAACGGCCCCCCTCTTATATCTTGGAACTCATTAAATTGAGAAACTTGTACAGGAAAAATTGGCAAAGGAATAGGGATCCCATTTACAAATACGAGGTTGTAACACAACAACATTTAATGTCTCATTCTATGTAAAAATTATATTTTATTAATTTTATTATAACGAAAAAATGTTAAACTTTTTTTATGTAAAAAGCTACATGGCAACCCGCACCCATGGCACAAAATGGTATAAAAGCCGAGCCGAAATCGGTGCAGAGACACACAGGTTTGGTACTTCACTCAAACCGGTCGGGTTATTTCCACCGAGAGGAAAGTGCCACACTTACGTGTTAACTAAGCTGAGTTTGGTTAGACTATTCAGCGGTCGGGTACTCCACTGCCTTTCGTCCATCCACACTCATGCAAAATTACCTTTCTCTCTTGCAAATCCGCGCATATTTTCTGGGGTTGCCATCACCTTTTTTTCTTTTGAATTTCTCTTTCTATTTTTTCGATTTTGTTTTTTAATTTTATTTTCTTATATTTTTGAATTCTCTTTCATTTTGTTTTTCTTTATTTAATAAACTTTTTTTTTTCTTTCTTTTTCTTTTACCTTTGTTAAAATAAAGAGTAAGCAAGGCAACCACGTTTTTATTTTTCTCTTTTTACTTTTCTCTCTTTTGATACATTTGCCTAGCTGCCTGTTCAGCGTTTGCTGCGGTCCTCGGACAGCACGTAACGCGGCGGAGAGCTCGGCAAAGCGGCGTACGTGAACTTGTGTCCGCTGGATGTTTTGGGGTTAGGGCTGGGAAACTCACTCCTCTGAGAAGAAGATCTCATTTTACAAGGTATCAAATCTGAACAAACTCATTTCCCTAAAAATATCGGAAGTTCGCAATAAAGAATGGAATAGTAAACTTAAATCTCTGGAAAAAAAATGCGAAACCATTTTGGAACATCGTTAAAGTAATAAAAAACAAAAAACGGCAATTACCATATTTAAAGGACTCAATTAACACGTACCATACGGATGTTGACAAAGCAAATGCACTTGCTCTGAATTTCGCAAAAAATCATAATGTATCTAGAACCTTAGGCGATACAGAAACGGAAAATATTGTAAACTCTACAGTTCAGACACACTTTTCAAATAGAGTACTCAAACAACCTCAATCGAGTTTGTTAGTGATGAAGATGTCCTCTTTCTTCCCTCTCTCTCTCTATACGGTTATCCAAGAAAACCGTACAACAGAAAAAAATTAAGAAAGGTCAAGTACCAGAATGGGACCAGCACACGTCACCTGTTTTCTCCTGCTTTTAACTACCTTGGCCGGGTCGAGTCCCTTGGTCAAGTTACCAATGACCAATGTTCTCATAAAGAGTTGTGAATTCAAGATTGAAGAAGTGTTATATGATTGTATGAAGCATCCAGCCGTCATTCTAAAGACGATCGATAAAGATGCCACATCTCTTAGTCAATGCTTAACCTTCCACAACATGGAAGGTGAGTTAATAAACGACTATTACCGCTTGCCTTTCCGGCGTATAGACAATACCCTGACTACTGAAGGTATAATATCTGGCAGCTTTGAAGAGAATGGGAATTGTAAAGGACTTCGCCACACCTCTGAGACGGAATTCTATAAGAGTGTGGCTATTAAGGTTAAGATCCAAGCTAGCCTCTCAGACAAAATCGCTACATTAGACACTACGATCCTGATGATTCAAGATGATGACCTTAGTGACTGTGAGTATATCCATCATGAGTGCAAGCAGTCCAACATGATTAGTTATTGGGAAAGAGCCTTGTGACTCATGGCTCTCTGTGTTCCCCTAGGGTCCTAATTATTCTGCGGACAAGGGGAACGCAGAACCAACAGGAGTCACCCTCACCTCAGGTTGATCGGGCTCCAATAGAGGATGAGGATGGGTACCTAGTCATGGATGCTCAGCCAAAGTTCTTAGGCCAGCTATCAAGGACACCTATGATTCACCTGCGCCAATAACCCCAACATTATATAGTCAACGACTTAAAAATAACAAAAGCAGGCGGTATAGAACGTATCCGAAATACATATATCAAGCATTTGCCGAAGTCGGGAATAAAATATTTATCGTTTCTAATCAATGCCTGTCTAAAAATGGAGTATTTTCCAGATGCTTGGAAGATAGCCAAAATCGTTCCGGTGCTAAAGGCGGGCCAGCCGCCTGAAACTCCTGTAAGTTACAGACCAATAAGCTTGCTTAGTAGTCTAAGCAAAATATTGGAAAGAGTTCTTAAGGAGAAAATGCTTAAACATATCTGTGATAAAAATATATATCCTAAAGAACAATTTGGATTCAGACAATACCACAATGCCTCGCATCAAGTACTTAGAATATGCAAGTATGTCAAAACAAATCGTTCCGTAGGACAATCTACTGGAATGGTGCTATTGGACATTGAAAAGGCATTTGACACTGTCTGGCACAGCGGCCTGATTTACAAAATGATTCATTTTAATTTTCCGTCCTATATTTGCAAAATAATTCAAAGCTTTCTATCAGATCGTCGTTTTAAGGTTCACGTAAATTGTGGTGTCTCCAATTTAATAACGTTTGATGCTGGTGTCCCCCAAGGGTCTGTGCTAGGTCCAATATTATATAATCTCTATACTTTCGATTTCCCCCTACTACCAAATTGCGATGCAGCCATTTTCGCTGATGCTACTGCAATATTTTCATCGCATGAATTCGCTTCAAATATTGAGAGAAACCTAGAAAATGCGATGGGGATATTGCAGAAATATTATTCAAAGTGGAAGATTAAGTTAAATGAAGATAAAATGCAAGCTATCTTTTTCACAAGTAAAAGGAAGAGTTGCTTTCTACCCTCCACACAATTACAGGCAAATGGAGTAAGCATCCCATGGGAGTCTTGTGTCAGATATCTAGGGATTCATCTCGACACAAAATTATTATTTAATGAACATATAAATAGAACCATAAAAAAAGTTGGAGTTGCTATCAAAAATGTTATATCCCTTTATCAATAGAAAATCTCTTCTTTCTTCAGAAAATAAAATTATAATCTACAAAGTCATTTTTCAGGCGATTCTCTTATATGGATGCCTAGCTTGGGGCAATCGTGCAAAAAGCCATTTAAAGAAACTGCAAATATGCCAAAACAAAGTTTTAAAAATGATGCTTAACCTACCCTGGCATCACTCTACCTTAGACCTACATGAAAAAGCGAATGTTGAATTAATCTGTAGAAGAATTGAAAAACTTACATCCAAATTTGTAGATCGATGTAGTTTTGCCGACAACCCACTCATAAATGAGTTATGTGCAAATTAAGCGTAATAAGTTTTTGTATGTATGTATAATATTCGTATATTTATTTATTTATTTGCTTTTTTATTAAATTATTTGTTCATTAAAGTTAACACCGTCGACCGAGGCCAAGGGCAAAGATACGCTGCGTCATCATTTTGTGTGGTTCACATCGCTCCGCATGTTCGTACCTGTTCATACGTGATCGCGTTGATTCAGGTGCACCGGCATCATATTCAGTCTGGTGCAATCGGATGCGCATTGCAACCAGCCTGGGAAGTGACCGGAGAAAGGCCTACGTTGCGGATTCGGGCGAAGCGATGGGCTTCCTATGGAAGGGGTTTTTAGTTGATAAGTTAGTTCTAAGTTGGACACCGAACAATAAAGTGGTATTTTAAATCGTACTAACGTTTCGAATTTGAATAGTAAGTCGAACAGTTGGGGGGAAGCTCTGCTTCTCTGTTCGCGGTTTTTTTTGGACTCTCCTTACGGGAGTCCTTTAACTTTAATTAATTTATTTATATTATTTATTTATTCATTGTTATTATTATTTTTTATTTTTTTGTATTTATATGGAAGGTTTTTGTTGTATTTTCCTTCTGCTTTATTGTTCCTAAATATTATTGTTCTTCACTTCATGATATAAATAATAATTCAATGGAAAGATAGTATTGTCAAATCCCTGTGTTGTAAAATGTGCGGTAACAAACCAAATGTAAATTAAAATATGAAATAAATCTATCTATTTTCAAGCCTCCCACTTCACAGACAAATTCTGTGTCTGTGCTGCCATAGCATTGCGGACATCTTTACGGAGTTTACTGCACTTCTAATCCCTTCTTGTGTATTTAAGTGCAACTTATTCTTGGCCTACTACTTTGCGCCTGTGCAGTGGGAATAGAGTTGCGTTTTCCCGTCCCGCATCCTTTACAGCTGCACCCATACACAATCACATCGTACTGTCGCCCGTTTGGAACAACGCCATACTTGCCGCCATGAAATGGACGCCGACCAGAAAGTGTTCTCGTCTTCATCCTGGAGAACCAGTAATTGCCAGCCCTCACATGGGAGATGCCAACGCCGCCGTTTCGATAAGTGCCCCATTACATCCCGTGGACAACGCCAGTGGTCGATCGATCATCTGACCCAGTAGTAGCCCCGCAAACTCTACACTTATATAATTGTATAAATACCACCCAATAAAGAATCTGTTAGTGAGTTGGTGATCATCAGTTGTTTTACTCCTACGCAGTAGCCAGTACCACGTTGACCGTATCCACAGCTGATCCTGTACAAAGATCACCAGAAGTCTTAGCCGCAGATGGGGCGAACGCTGCCACTACTACGCCCATCGTAAGTATCCTAGAAGATCTTCAAAAGGAACTCGCCGCCGTTGAAGTTACGAAACACCCAAATTAAGATGAGTGAACGAGATCTGCAGTATCAGTCATTGCAAGAAATGCTGCAGAGCGTCACGCTTCAAGTCGTTTCATCAGCGGTTATTCAAAAAACACCGCCTTTACATAATGTCGTAACATATGGCTCCATCGATATCCATACAGCTAACGGTATCGTTTAATAACCCGTTGCTACCGTCGTCCAGTTCTGGCCGTTCAGTGACAAGTACAGCTACTCATGTCACATTTACCGGTGTACCTACAAGTTTACATTTCACATAGCCCCAAGCTGTAGCAGTACATCACAGCAAGAATATACGGCACCCCGAAAGCTTCAAGACTTACCTGAATTCAGTGGTGACCCATAGGACTGGCCCATGTTCTCAACTGCGTTTGCCGAAACAACTGTAGCGTACAACTATAGTAATTTAGAGAACAGCTTGCAACTTCAAAAGGCTTTGAATGACGAAGCATGAAATGCAGTGAGTTGCATGATGATTCATGTCGACAACGTTAACTTGGTAATGGAAAAACTTAGTTTCACCTTTGGCCGACCTGAACAGTTAATAGACAGTCAGCCTAGACCAGACCAGCAAATAGCTCCAATCTCTGAATCATCGGTGGAGAAGTTAATTCCAACCCCACTCTCTTAAAGAAGCTTGTCCTTAAGCTTCCTATGAACCAGAGGATTGAGTGGGCCAGACATGCAGCACAGATACGGCCATATTCAACAATAGCCAACTTTAGCCACTTAATTTTCATGGTGCAAGACAACAAGAGAAGTGTGAGTCGTACAGCCGTAGAACAAAACGCCGCTCAGTTTTTCTCGCCGCCGAAAACCAGTCTGCAGCTACGTATAAGTGCCCAATATGCCAATGTCGCCATGGAGTGGCTCAGTGCAAACGCCTTTTGGAGTGTAGTGTGAATGAGAGGTGGACCCAAGTTTAACGTCACGGTTTATGTTTCGCGTGCTTGGAAGTCGGACACGCTCTTCGGTACTGCATTCGCCACCGAAAACGTTGTGGTGTTGATGGGTGCCAAAAGAGTCATCACAGGCTATTGCACCAGTCGAGCCAGCCTGGTCCCATGTACACAGAAAAGTACACAGACCCACGTGCATGGCAACAACATGACCGGTAAAGCGAGTCAACATATACGATTTCATGGATGAAGGCTCTTCGATAACTATGATGGATAACAGCGTTATAAAGTAACTCGGTTTAGATGGCTATCAAAATATACTGGTTTGGGGAAAGAGTTACCCAGGAGCCTGCTACTGTCGTCGTCGTTAGCATCAGTGGTGCAGTCAAAGAAGAAACATATGTTTTGGCAGCCCGTGAGTGACTCTTTTAGATACCAACTGAAGTTACTTCGTTTTGATTCAGACATAACCTCTGGAAAGAGATGCCCTACCAAGAGAGTTGCTGAGTGTAATCATGTCGATGTTAGATCCGATGGGATTTCTGGCAAACTTCATGATTGGTGCCAAACTACTGATGCGAGAAAGGTGCAGGTGTGATCTGTTCTGGGACCAGTCCCTGCCCAGCAATATAAATGCAAGTTGGATCAAGTGGTGTGAGAGCTGGGACAAGTTATTAAGGTCCAGATCCCACGCTATTATCTTCGAGACGCCCCAGTTAACCAAATCCAGTTGTACGTCTTTGTAGACGCAAGTGAGGAAGCGCCGTAGCGTATTGGAGATCGGAGAGCCCGGATGAGAAAGCAGCTGTTACATTCATATGCGCCAAAACTAAGTGTGCGCCGCTTAGGCCGCTGACAATTCCACGTCTCGAGCTCCAAGCAGCGGTTCTTGGAACCCGCCTCTGTGTTTTGCTGATCGTTTCCAAGACAGTCATCAATTGGATCGATTCGAAGAACCGCCGCTACAAGCCCTTCGTAGCCCACAGGGTAGCCGAAATTGTATCCGCTACCGAGGTGTCTACTTGGAGATGGATACCTACTAACGACAACATTGCTGATGACGCTTTTCGATCAAATAATCAGATCGACTCTAGCAACACAGCGAGATGGACGACTGAACCAATTTTCCTGAAACGGAACGAGAGCACGTGGCCTGTTGACGCCATCAACACCTGCCAATATGAATATAATGAAGAAGAGGAACTTCCTTCAAAGTTCGCTCTGCTGTCTGTGAGTAACTTTTACATTCAGTTTTCCAACTTTTCTTCTCTTCTAAGGCTAAAGAGAACAATCGCATACGTCACACGATACGTTCGCCGACTACGCCATGTAATGCCAGCGTAAACCTTGACTCTTTGACTATGCAGCTGAACTTGTGCTATGCCGCCAAACGCAAGCCGAAGTATACGCAGCCGACATCAAGCGAGTCAAAGATGGTGCGAACTACGGTGAGTATGAAATGAAATATATATATCAGCCAATGTAATATTTTGTAATGTTTAGGAATAAAACACACACCATATTTCACAACTGACGGGTGTTATTTTCAAGCCTCCCACTTCAAAGGACAAAAGTGAAAACAATTACTGAATGATTTATAACACATACAAAAAAAAAAAGCCGAAGCAGTTACTAGAAATTAGAAATCTGAAACAAGGAAGTGACTACCAGCCCTGGAAGAAGAATCAAGAATTAATGAAAAGTGCGAACAACAACAGAGGCAGCATATCAATATCGAGAGCAAGCACATCCCCAAGATCAACAAGGCCGTACCCCGATTAAGTAAGCTATTGTTATTATGACTAAGCCATTATAGATATAAATTTTACCGTTACGTTACCTTACATTAAATAGTGACATAAAACAATACATTAAGCCACATTCGACTGTGTTCGACATAGCATGTCAGTATCAGGAACAGATAAATTTGGTTCAAGAGAGATCTCGAAAGCCCGAACGCCATACTTATAACTTAGATACGACACATACCCAGAACCTGGGGTGGAACATAGCATAAAGCGGAAACGGTGTTCCCTGCAAAAATGCAAAAACAAAGCCAATAAATACTGTAATACGTGTAAAAAAACCGTTATGTGGTTCTTGCAACGTCTACAAGATAATCAAATGTCAACAATGTGCTTAAAATGTTTTTTTTTTTTTTTATTTCTTTACTGAATAAAAAATCTATTTAAGAGTTTTGATTGTTTCTTTAATTAAACAATGAATAAAACACAAATAACCATGCCGATTATGGAAAACGGCTGATCGACTGCGGAAGAAATTCACCGAATCCGCATCAGCAGTTCAACCCTATTATAGAAACCGACGGATGAACCACATTATCGTCCGCAAAACTACATTATTGGTTCGCGAAACCTCTTTATCGGCCCGTTTTTAAATCAGCTATTTTACGTAAGATTTTAATTTCCATGTTTCAATTGAGGGGCCCGCGGTAAAAACGAGTCAGCTACGTTTTCAAACACTTTCCGGGTGATGACGGATTCTTCGTCGAATCGAATGGTATAAAAATATTCAAAATCGGACATACCACGGATGAACAATTACCAAAAAACCGATTTTAAGTTAAAAAGCATTGAAAACCGAAAACACGCGCTAAATAGAATTTTTGAATTTACTCGCAAACAATTCCCGTTACGACTGGCTTACGCAATAACTGTTCACAAATCACAAGGAATAACTTTGGACAAAGCAGTTATAGATATCGGAAACAATGAATTTAGTCCTGGTTTGACTTCGCTCAACATTAAATGTTTTTGCAAGAGCAAAATGCATTGCAGACCGATGTATAAAGCGTGATTAAAAAGTAAACATGATGATAAGCAACGGTCACATATTGTGCGAATTTGATCATACTATTCTCTGAAATATTGAAATATCGTGAAGTTATTCATAAAATATTATTAGTTGCGCGTTAAAAGTACCTCAATGAGTGTTAAAATGAGTTCGGATGAAAGTGACGAGTGGCAAGCATCTACAGATGAAGAAAGTTCATCGGAATATAACAATACAGAAAACGAAAACGATGCATCGGAACATAGCAGTACAGAAAACGAAAATGGTAATATTATAGTGAATGAAATTCCTACTTTTACACTTCCACATTGAAAAAAGAGGAAGATGAGAAAACGTGAAGTCAGGAAACAACTTCGAGCGAAAGGTAACGTAATACTAAAGTACTTTGAGATACGTTTACAAAATAAAGATTTTAAAGTACATTTTAGAGCATTACAACGATTATTTTTCAGGTGAACCATATAAAACAGAAAAAGGCATACAAAAGCCAGCTCGTTGTACTGGAAGTAGGTGCGAATGCAAGTACAGATGTTTCCACAACTTTGATGCGAATGTGCGCAGTATTATTCTGTCCAAATTCAACGCGATTGGTGACAAAACAGCGTAGGATAAATATTTAATCGGATTGATAAGTGTGTCGACAACCAAAAGAACGTTGAAGGCCGAAGACAATCCTTTGTACCAACGTCGTTTTTCGAATACGTATAAGGTATTGTTTGAAGTATTACTATACATACAGTGTAATGTATTTCATTATTGTTTTGAAAACATTGACATTGAGTGACATTTCCTGAAATTTGTCATCAATCTGTTGCAGATACGATTAGGTACGATAGAGCACCGTGTTTGTAAGAAAGCATTCTGCAGTATTCATGGTATTTCTGCTAAACGTGTCGAAATGTTAGCTAAAAAACTTGCCACTCAAAAAGAAATCACCACACCACCAGAACAACGAGGAAAACACAACAACAGACCGAATCGTATACCTGAAGAAGCTGTTGCAAAAGTGCATGAGCATATCTCCTCGATTCCTCGTCGCTCTTCCCATTATAGTCGTCGTGATAACATCAAAAAGTACTACGTGTCACCAGAACTCAATCTAAGTAAACTTTACCAGCTCTACTTGTAGAAATACGAACCGGACGCCCAAAAGCCGTGGGAAAGAAAAAAAAAAATACAACCAAGCCGCTACCTGTCATACATATCTGAAGATTTTTATAGTCGTTACTTCAACACAAATTTCCATTACTCTTTTGGATCTCCAAGAAGTGATACATGTAAAACCTGTGACAACTTTGATACCATGATTGTTTCGGAAAGCGATAATGTAAGAAAGGCAGCTTTGTTGTTGGAGAAAGATGAGCATGTCAAGGTAGCTGATACTTTTTCTCTGATTTAACAGTAAAACGGAAGCTGGCACTCACGGAACCTGACATTGATGTTATCTGTTTCGACTTTCAACAAAATCTTCCGCTACCAAAGGTGACTGTTGGCGACGTATTTCATGCTAGGCAGTTGTGGGTGTATAATTTTTGTGTTACAAGCATCAAGAATAAGAAATCGTACTTTTACGTATACAACGAAATTATAGCTCATAAGTCACCGAATGAAGTGATAAGTTTTGTTGATCATTTTATAAAAATTTTTTTATCGCGCCGAGTAAAAACACTATATGTCAACTCTGATAATGCTGCCGCTCAGAATAAAAACAAGTTTATGGTACAGTTTTGGAATGCGATTGTTGAAACTAAACGATTATTTGCCGTTTTCCACATGTTCCCACTACCTGGACACAGCTTTCTGCCTTGTGATGCGTCTTTTGGAACAATCGAGAAGTATTTGCGTCGTTATGAAAAAATTTATACTCAAGAAGAATACGAAGATAAAATCAGCAAGGCATCTCACGAAACGTTCCAAGTTGTTCACGTTGAGCAAAACATGATTCTTGACTACAGATCACATTTTGCAAACATTTTCAAGAGTTTTCCAGCGACATTCAAAATACAAAAGCTACGAATTTTTCGATACACCGATGCAGGAATGTTTTCAGTTAGCCCAAATCTTGCAACTCCTGAGTATTCTGCTATTACTGTGAAATACAACATGAATAGAAAGAAAAAAGTTGCTGTAACGTTTCCAAAAGACACCCAAACTGCCTACTCCGATTATCTTCCAGTAAAAGCGGCAAAGTATAAAAACGTATCGGATTTAGTTGCAAAATACGTTCCTGCGATGTATGCACCCTTTTACAACAACATGCGAAGTATTTCTACAGCTGCGGCTAATGATGATGAAAGTGATGTAACAGATGACTTTGATAATCCGGATTCCGATTCTTAATATCTGCTATTATATTATTTTCGCGATCGTTCAATGACTTATCATGTATTAAAAAAATTAAATATCATAAATAAAGCTTATTTGCGTTTAAATACTTCGTATTCTGTTTTCAGAAAAAAAAAGTGCAAAAGGGGGCAGCTGCGGATGAGGGGGTAGTTGGGAGGGGGTGCGTGAAAAAATGAACTTTCTTGTAGAAATGTTATTACTAACATAAAATCTACCTTGCAGAGCAGTTTTCATTCAGTGATGTAATGTATTTTAAGCGTTCACGTTTTTTGCAATTTACTCGAAATCATGGAAAATGTAGCTGACTCGTTTTTGCCGCGGGCCCCTAAATTGTTGTGAAGAATATTTATAGTGAATAGTGAAATAAATTGCAGGTATTATGGATACAATTGCCTTTTTTATGAATTTAGAAGCAGACAATGATTCCCGAGATATCCGTTTTGAAATAAAAAGTAGGGTGAAGGATATTTTATCGTTACTGGAAGATCAGTAAGTTAAAACAATTTTTTTTTTGTAATCAACCTTAATTTATGCATCTTTGTTTTAGATTTGTGAAATGTTTCAGGCAGAACAACATACATACATATGTGATTCATCGAAGGTGCAATTGCCGTCGGCAATTTGCATTTGGTGCAAAAGAGTCAAAGGCCGACGGCAAACCACAAACCATTGAATTCTGGGAGGCCAGAAGTGGAACGAAATCCACAAGTTCCACATGGGTGAGCGCAAAAGCGCAGGGATTATTGGCCCCTCCCACTCGCACATATGTATGCTCACAGTACGTGTGTGACCAAGTTGGCTTCCACAATTTGGGGCGAATGACCCCCAACGGTGACGATCAGCTGTTTTGGGTGGAAGCCGTACGCATAACACCTCTTGTGGAGGACTTAGGGTGGGCAGTTTATTTTATTTAAGACGGCTGGAAATCGACTTAGGATCTTTTTTCGGTTTTTTACGTACGACTGCCTACGTCGTTACTATAATTCATACAATCCTTTTTTTCGTACGACTGCCTACGTCGTTAAACTTAATATAATTTTCCATACGACTGCGACGTCGTTAGCAAAGATTGTAGTTAAGTGATAATAAACAATTGTAAATGATTTTGACATTTTTTGAGTTTTATTGGTGCGATTTTTTATGCGGTGAAGCCCGCCAATTGAATACACTTTTTGCAAGTACCCGTGGCGATACACTGAATAAAATATCTTTCAATTATGTTTTGGAGATATTGAAACAAAAATGATCACCAGTGTCATTGACTCCTGAATTTGAGCTGGCAGTATGTTTAAGGTTCCTGGCTGAGGGTGACTATCAAACCGGTACTGGAAAGGACTTTGATGTTGGAAAGGCCATCAAAACCGAAAATATAACACCTACGGAATCGGCTGCGTTTGACGCGAAGGACGAGAAAGCATTGGCCAGCATAATGCTCTGTATAAAGCCATCACAAATCCACCATATCAGGCATTGTACCACTTCGTTGGCGGCGTGGGAAAAGCTTAAGGAAGTGTACCAGCCACGTGGGCCGGCTCGAAAAATAACTTTATTTAAAAAACTCCTATACCTAAAGCTGTCTGAAACTGGTAGCATGTCACAACATATAAATCAATTCAGTGAGTTGCTCGAAAAGCTTACGGAAATTAAGATCGTCTAGACCTAAATCTAGAAGATCTCGACACCACCGTGGTGGAGGTCAATCGAATTGATAACAGCCATGATGCTGAGATTAATTCAGATTAACCTCCATCACTCGAAAGCGGCTACCGCTAACCTTCTCCTCAGGCTGGCCAAAGGGGAAGAGGACATAGCCTTAATCCAGGAACCTTGGGTTCATGAACACAAGGTTCGTGGATTGAGAAATCCAGCCTACAACATATTTACATCACAAAAAGAAGGTAAGCCCTGGACTTGCATACTTGCAAAGAAATCCATAAACGCTTACCTTCTTCCTAATTACAGCTCCCCAGACACCACAGTGATTGCCGTAGAATCACCCGGGAACAAGCTATGGATAGCCTCTGCCTACATGGCGCAAGACGAATCCATCCCATCGGACGAGATTAAAAGACTGGTGAGAGACTCGCCAAACCACCAAGCTGGGCTCCTCATTGGGGCTGACGCGAATGCGCATCACACCCTGTGGGGTAGCAGCGACATAAATGAAAGAGGTGAGTGGCTTATTGAATTCATTCTTACCTCTGATCTTAATATATGCAATAAGGGTCATGTACCCACTTTTGTTACAAAAAATCGAAGGGAGGTACTAGACATAACTCTAGCATCTCCCTCTCTCATTGACAAAATAAGAGAATGGAAAGTTTCTGAGGAACACTCCTTCTCAGACAACCGCTACTTGGTTTTCAACCTAGCCTTCATGGTCCCAACCCCAATCGACTCTTCATGTAACCCAAGAAGAATCGATTGGGAGCGCTATAGAGCCCTTGTTGGCAACTCTGTAGTAAGCAGGACCCCCGATCACCCGCGGTCCACGGTAGACATAGATAATATGGTTGACATTTTAACAACTACCTTGGGCAACGCACGGGTCAACAGCTGCGCAAGCCACAAATCGAGGAAAAACTCTTATCCCTCGTGGTGGAACGCAAACCTAAGCAAGCTCCGTAAAAACTGTCGAAAACTCTTTAACAAGGCTGTTGAAGATCAGTATGCACGCTAATTGATAGTCCAAAGTGACATGAAGATGTCGCTTGGACATTTTTCCCTTTTTTTGTTAAAACTTCCTCTTTCCTTCTTTTACTCTTTTTTTACTCACTTTCCCTTGAAGTTCCGACGATTAAAGTTATAAAACAAAATCTCCACAAGTGTGTTTTATTTTATCAGGTTATGGGCCCAGAACGTTTTCGGTTTGTAATTTAATTTAATAAACTATTTAGTAGTGTTACTTTTGATTAAAAAAAAAAAAAAATCGTTGCAAATCCACGTGCGCAGTATATACATACGTACATATATATAAATATATATATAGCCAGAAAATACGTTGGTGTCGCGAGTAACCGTACAGCAAAGCGGGGTTCGTGCATATACATACATATCGCAATGGCAAATTCGTCTTCGCGACTGGAACTGTTGTCTAGAAACAACTACGATACGTGGAGTATGCAGGCGGAAGCGCTTCTCACGAAGAATGACCTGTGGGATTTCGTCAGTGGGACATTTCAAATGCCGGACGATGAACTTAAAAAGGGTGAGTGGTTAAAATCGGACAAGAAGGCCAAAGCGGATTTAATTTTGTCTATTCAACCATCGGAGCTAAAGCAAATTCGTGGATGTATTACATCGAGGGATGTATGGCTAAAGTTAGAATCAATTTATGCATCTAAAGGTCCTGCGAGAAAAGCGACACTGTTAAAACAATTAATGCTTCAAAAGCTGGAGGACAGTGGTGATGTGAAAGAACATATCGGAAAGTTCTTTGATGCCGTGGACAAGCTGGAAAACATGAATGTGCAAATAAACGGTGATTTGCTCGCCATAATGCTGTTATATAGTTTGCCCGCTTCATATGAAAACTTTCGATGTGCGATCGAGTCTCGAGACCAGCTGCCATCGGTTGATGTCTTAAAAATTAAAATTATCGAAGAAAGCCAAGCCAGAAACCAATCTTCTAGTGGTGTTGTCATAGCTATGACAGCCGGCAGTAACATACGTCAAAATCGTGCAAAACGAACAGAGCGAAAAGAATCAACAAAGACATTTGATTTTAAATGTTTTAAATGCGGTGCTATGGGACACAAAGCAAATGTTTGCCCAACAAAGAAGTCCGTGAATATCAAGCGAAGGCAAGCAGCAAATGTTGTTGATGTTTCTTTTGCAGCAAGTCATACAGCCATGAATGCAAGCGATTCGAATTCGGGAAGAATTGGCAGAGGATGGATTCTTGATAGTGGATGCACATCCCACTTGTGCGGTGATGAATATTTATTCAAATCCATGGAAGATTCCATCAAAACAAAGCTAAACCTTGCAAGCAACGCGTCGGCTGATGTGAAGGGAAAGGGAATTGTTCACCTGTCGGTAGCTGGAGATGTTGGCCCGAAATTAGTTAAATTCAAGGATACGTTATATGTACCCGATTTGCGGACAAATTTAATTTCCATTTCTAAGATTACAAACAAAGGTTATGAAGTGACATTTTGTAGTAATTGTGCGTATGTTCATGATGGAGATGGCAAAGTGCTTTTAATTGCAGATCGCAAGGGGGAATTATATTTTGTGCGGGAAAATTCTGAATGTGCAACAGTGGTAGACCAGCCTGAGTGTTCCGAACTGTCGAGGTGGCACGAAAGGTTGGGTCATCTTAACACAAAAGACTTAGTTAAGATGGTTCGCGGTGGTTGTGTGCCCATAGTTGACTTAAAGAACATTGAACAATTAACAAAGTGTGTAGTGTGTTTAAAAGGGAAGATGACAGCTGCCCCTTTTGCAAAATTTCGGGAGCCATGTACAGAAGTGTTAAAAATTATACATTCTGATGTGATTGGCCCATTTCGAACAGAATCAACTGGACGTGCCAAATATTTTGTGACATTCATCGATGATTGTACAAGGTGGTGTGAAGTTTATTTTTTGAAACAGAAAAGTGGTGTTTTTGAAGCATTTAAACTCTACCAAAAACTTGCGGAGAGGCAAACTGGATGCAAAATAAAGTCTTTGCAGTCCGACAATGGCCGTGAGTATTGTAATGTGGAATTCGACAAGCATCTTTCTAGCCAAGGTATAAAGAGAAGATTGACAATTCCCTATACTCCTCAGCAGAATGGAGTGGCAGAACGAAAGAACAGAACGCTGTTGGATATGGCCAGATGTTTATTGCTGCAATCCAAATTGAGCCCTTCATTTTGGTCGGAAGCTGTCGCCACCGCATGTCATATCCGGAATCGATGCCCAACAAGCAGTTTGAAAGGTGGAATTCCTTTTGAAAAATGGACTGGGAAAAGGGTGAAATTGAATTATTTGAAGGTGTTTGGTTCAAGAGTACTACTTCTCAATAAGGATCCTATGAAGGACAAACTTGCACAAAGATCTATAGAAGGCATATTTGTTGGATATCCTAGGGACAGAAAGGGATATCGAGTTTGGCTACCAACTAAGCATCAGATAGTTCATGCGCGTGATGTAAAGTTTTTGGAAGAAAAAACAAATACTACACTGGAAGCGCTGGATGAAATAGTAACATCGATATCAAAGGAAGAGAGTAATCCGAGCAGTCCAAAAATTGTTGAGTTCTCACCGTGCACTTTAAAAACGATATCTGCACCTGAAGATCAGCAGAATACAACAACAAACAAGGAAGAAGTAACCCAGCCTGCTGAATTACCTTGGAAGTTACGTTCGAGGGGTCGACCGAGGGAACTGTTTCGGTCAACAACATCTACTCAACGAGAACATGAGGATGTAACAAGAGACAAAGATGAAGATGTTTTTGCTGGTGTGGCAGAAGTTAGTGTTGCAGACGCCTTGAAAAGTAGTGATGCCGAAAAGTGGAAGAACGCCATGGAATCGGAGCTTGTAAGTATTATAAAGAATAACACATGGAAAATCATTACAAGGGACGATAGTGATCATACTGTTGGATGTCGTTGGGTTCTCACAACGAAACATGATGATGATGGCAGCGTTAAGCGATTTAAAGCTCGAGTTGTGGCAAGGGGGTATAGTCAAAAATATGGGGTGAATTATTATCAAACATTTGCTCCGGTGGCTAGACTTGAAACGTTGCGTTTACTATTGGCGCTTTCGGTGCGGCATGATCTGAAAATCTGGCAGTTTGACGTTGTGACAGCATTTCTAAATGGGTCATTAAATGAGGATGTTATCATGGAAGTGCCAGAAATGATCAACGTATTGCTAGGACGGATTATATCGAAACATGAAGAAAGTTCGTGCTTGGGGATGCAAGCAAGGAAGATGCAAGAGGATCTTCGTAGTGGAGGAAATGCTTGCAAGTTGCAGAAGGCGCTATATGGACTTCGTCAAGCAGGTCGGCAGTGGTATGAGAAACTTCGTGAAAAGCTACTAACCCTTGGACTGAATGCTACCAAAAATGAGCCATGTCTTTTTCACAATAACAATGGAAAAGGTTTCTTTTTTGTTTTAGTATATGTTGACGACATGCTGGTTGCATCGGACGACGTGGAGCGCATTAGTGATCTATACAAATGTCTTTCAAACGACTTTGAAATTAAAGATCTTGGTCCCGCTAGAAGTTGTCTGGGTCTGGAAATATGGCAGGATAATGATGTAATTCAACTCTCTCAAAAGGGATACACTCTTGGGCTACTTAAGCAGTACAAAATGGAAGCCTGTAACTCTTTGACTTCGCCTTCAGAAGTCAATGTGCGTTTCGATGATACGGATGGGGACGAAATTCACGAAGATCATCCATATCGTGAGTTAATTGGTGCTCTCATGTATTTGTCAGTAGCCACCCGTCCAGATATTGCTAACACAGTATCGAGGTTGGCACAGTTTACGGGGAAGCCGAAAAACTGCCACTGGCTTGTATCGGAAACGGAAAATATTGTAAACTCTACAGTTCAAACACACTTTTCAAATAAAGTACGTCAAACAACCTCAATCGAGTTTGTTAGTGATGAAGATGTCCTCTTTCTTCCCTCTCCATCCCTCTCTCTCTCTATCCTTCAAGAAAACCGTACAACAGAAAAAATTTAAGAAAGGTCAAGTACCAGAATGGGACCAGCACACGTCACCTGTTTTCTCCTGCTTTTAACTACCTTGGCCGGGTCGAGTCCTTTGGTCAAGTTACCAATGACCAATGTTCTCATAAAGAAGCTTTGAAGAGAATGGGAATTGTAAAGGACTTCGCCACACCTCTGAGACAGAATTCTATAGGAGTGTGGCTATTAAGGTTAAGATCCAAGCCAGGCTCTCAGACAAAATCGCTACATTAGACACTACGACCCTGATGAAAACGATCAATTCAACATTCGCTTTTACCTGTGGTAAGAACGCGATATGTAGAAAACATAGGCATTGAATTAGAATTAAGAAGTACGCAAAAAAACAAGGCTTTTTGTATACACTTCCCCGGAGGGCGTGCTTCTAATGAAAAAAAAGTTGCTGTCAAAAGTGACTTTCGTAGAATATTTACATTGAATGGTGAAGTGCTTGTTGGAGGAGACTTTAATTGTAGGCATAGCGATTGGGGTTGCTCAAGTGCTAACTCCTGGGGTAATATTTTATCTAGTCTTTGTACATCATTGCCAATTTCTGTAATGTTTCCCCCTAGTCCCACCTATTTCCCTTATGGTTCACGTGGTCGTCCATCTGTCCTTGATTTGTTCGTCAGTAATGCTCCTGGATTAATAACACAACCAACTGTTGTAAACGTACTGAGCTCTGATCATATGCCTGTTTTTTGTAAACTTCGTTGGTCAGGGGAAAAACGAGTGCAATACATCCAAGATTTAAAAAATGCAAACTGGTCTCAGTATCGATCAGAAATTAACAATGCGTTGCAACGTACACCCGTAGCATTAGAAAGTGTTTCTAGTACAGAAAATGTAGACTATATTTTAAACCATTTTTCGTCAAACATATTGAATGCTGTTGAAAAAAGTATTCCGAAGAAATCAATGAAGGAAGTTTACACTAAACTTCCCTGGGGCCGTTCAAGTATTACGTAAGCACGATGGGGTGGCGGGGGGGGGGTCTTTGCTTTGCTTATTTTTGATGACATGGGGGGTGGGGGGTCTAGATGGTGATTACGTCAGCAGTAGTTATTTACTTTTTTACGCATATGGCAACCCACACATTGTCTATGTTTGAAAACGAAATGCATTTTCGGGGATTTCCACAAATAATGTATACGTTTAGGTACTCGAACCGAGTAGGGGAATTACCGCGCGAGTTACGATCCCACTCACACACATAGCCCGACATAGATAAAGCATTATCTTCCCGCAGACGACTACACATAATAAAATAATAAAACGTTATTGCACAGACGACCCAAAGGACCAATTAATGAGCGTCTAGCTCACATCCGACCTCTGTATCTTCTATGCAATAATACCCAAAAAATGTAGAAAACCAATAGAAAAAAACTTCGCGCACCCGACCTTTCGGTCTGTTATTAGATTTGGCGCGAAGCGCCAAATCCATTATTTCGTGACAACATCTATTATACGATTTTATGAATGAGGTATAAATATTATATATTCAAAAATTACATATGTATAATTTTTTTATTGATTTCAATGTTTTATTTTCATATTACAGTATTATACATGTATTTAATTGAATAAGACAATTTTATACTCAAACGTTTAAGTGTTCTTTATTTCTAATATTCTATTAACAATATTATGTATTTATCAATTTCTTGCAGAATTTTACTTACACGCCGTTGCGCTTTTACCCCACCTAATTCTCGCGCGAGCTCACTACTACATACTCGCTAGGCCACGCCTACTGACACGGTTAGTCTACATTTTTCTGCGTTTTTTGCGTTTCGGCATCCCATATTCCAGCGCTAACCGATTTAATAGACGTTGTCACGTCAAAAAATAATACATCAATATCCATTATCCATTAGAAGTAAAGAGAAGACGTGCTTTTTTTCCTTCGCTTCTCAATAACCATAACTCGCGCTTTTCATTTGTCTAAAGTTCTTCCGTCAATCTATTGTTTGTGTTATCGTTGATCCACTTTCGCCAAAGTTGAATTGTTTAATTAGGATGTCGTTTAAAATAGACAATTCCAAGTTATACCAAAAATTATTCGAAAGTTTTAAAAAATCTCATACAAATACAAAAGCACAAAATGTACAGAAGATAGTTAACGAAGTGTGGCGTAATTATAAGTTACAAGCAAAGTCCGAAAAGGAACTTGATATTATTGTCTCTAAGAGAATTGAAGAAGAATTGCAAGCAGCGACTAAGAATAAATCCAATCTACTACGTTTTTTTTCCAAGGTGAGTGATGTTCATTAGATAAATTTATTCCTTATGATTGCCACCGTCGATTTTCTGTATTTGCCGGGTTCGATTCTCGGCTGTGGCTTTTAAATAATCTTTGAATGCAGTTTTTTTATGTGGCCTAAAAGAGTATTTTGATCATAATTGATTAATGGTTTTTCTCTTACAAAATGTATAGAATATTTTTCAAAAATGTAGGGAAGGTCTTTTAGGCACGTTTTCATGTAACTATAACGATAACATACCCTTACTGACTCGTCCCAATAATCGACCCTGTATTTGATCGGATAAATGTATGAAACTGTGGATTCATTTTCGCCATGTTAAAGTAAATTAAACATATTAAATGTACTCACTATAGTGTGTATGTAACGGCCCTTTTTGGTCACACCTTTATATTTTTCTAGCTTAATAAGAGAATCATTAGCAGTACCTATAGAATGTTTTAATTTTTAGGCAACGAATACCTGTAAGCCTGCAGAAAAGACACAAATTATACAACCAGCTTTAAATACTGAAGAACAGGAAGAAGAGGACATAAAACCTGAAGTGGAATCACAACAGCAATGCGAAAACACAGAAAATACAGATAAACAGCCGAGAGCAAAACCTTCTCAGGAAGCTATGAAAAATAATATTGCTCTACTCGAAAAAAATTTGAATGCTTTGTATTCCGCCAGAGATACTATGCCAAGCCGTGTTGAAGTTGATAAACAGATCATTAAGTTGCGCGAAGAATTAAAAACAGCGAAACGGTCTTTAAACAGGAAGATTCAAAACGCAGTTGCTCAGAAGAAACACCGAGATGGTATGAAAAGAAAGTTAGAAGATGTTTGTCATGAAATTCTGGATTAGTTTTGGAAAAACTATCCCTGAGGGATTCAGTGGGACGTCCTAGCCTAGAAAACGGTCAACCATTACTATTGAAAACAATTGCGGATATTGCTTTATTTGGAAGTGCAGCAGATGATAGAAGACGAACGGAATCTATTCGCAGTGTAAAAACTCTTGATGAACTCACACAAGAATTACGCAAAATAGGATTTGACATTAGTCGAAGTGGGACATATCTTCGTTTGATTCCCAGAAAATCTAATTCTGCAGAGGGACGAAGACATGTATCGACAGTCCCTGTTAAGCTCACTCGGGCTCAGACTGATCACCACAAAGGCCACTTAGATAGCAATTTCGCTGAAACATCAATTCATTATTTGGAGAACATAGCATCCATACTTGGACCAGATCAAGTATTTTTCATATCTCAAGATGATAAAGCTCGGGTCCCTATTGGTGTAACTGCGGCAAATAAGCAAGCACCTCTTTTAATGCACATGGAATATAGAATCAAATTGCCTGATCATGACTGGGTAATCGCTGAGCGGCATAAATTAATACCATCAGCTTATGCTGGTATCAAAATCACATCCAGTATGCTAGGACACCCGCAAGCCGTTGGATATTCTGGACCAACATACATCGCTATCCGAAGTGGAAAGCATAGTTCATCTACTGCTAATACTCATGCTCAGGATTTCGAGACGCTTCTCGAACTTGAAGAGTTTCAAGCATTAGCTAAAACTGACCATGGATTGGTAAAACCCGTGGTAATCATGACGGTTGATGGAGGGCCAGATGAAAATCCGCGTTATCAAAAAGTTATAGGGTTTGCTATACGACACTTTAAGCGACATGATCTCGATGCATTGTTTTTAGCTACCAATGCTCCTGGCAGAAGTGCGTATAACAGAGTAGAGCGCAGAATGGCTCCTCTTAGTCGGGAACTGGCTGGTTTGATATTGCCTCATGACCATTTTGGGTCTCATTTGGATGAACGTGGCGTTACAATTAATGAAGATTTAGAAAGATTGAATTTCGAGTTTGCAGGAAATGTGTGAGCTGAAGTATGGAGTTCAATGGAAATTGATGGCTATAGTGTTACTGCAAAATATGTTGGGCCGGGCGAACAAGATCTTCCTGATTTCCCAGACATTAAATGGTATTCAGAACATGTGCGTGAAAGCCAATACTTGCTTCAAATTGTAAAATGTAGAAACATAGAATGCTATCGTCCAAGAAGTGGCCTATTTAGATTACTTGACAATAGGTTTCTTCCACCACCAGTAAAAGTAAAACAAACAGTTGATGACTTGGTTTTGGATGATGGAGGGCAATTTCTCAATCTTCCAGTCAATTTAGCTCTACACTTAAATGCTTCAATCAAAGATTCCCTGCAAATGCCTTACGATTACTTTTGTCCGACGGTAAAATTGAAGCTATCCGGTCGAACATGCAAAACGTGTGGTCTTTATCACGCTTCCGTCAAGTCACTAAATCGCCACATCGAGAAGATCCATAAAAAAGTAAACACGCACACTGATATGAAAGTTAGGCCCATAACAGTTGCTGCTCGTCGTGCTAATGAACTGATGTGCATTATTCAAAATTTAGAGCACCACGATGTTGAATGGCTCGATGAGAACGACGTAGACATTCCAGAATCGGATGAAAGTGAGCAGACACACAACATTGAGCAGCAAAAATCCAATATCATCGAAAACTTAGAATCATGGATTCGGGTGTCATGGACTGAAGACTGTTAATTGGAATTAATATGTATACCAACAATTTAAAAGAAGTTTGTTTTGTTCGTAATAGATATTACTTAAGATTATAATATTTATACCTTACTCTATGTTGAATACCGTGTCAATAAAGTTCGTTTAAATTAATATTATGTCCTAAATCTATTTTCTTATTTGTAGAATTATAACTGCTGCTTATGAATCAATAAGAAAAACAGGATACATTAAAAGAATGTTTACGTAAGCATTAGAGGGGGGATAAGAGCTCTGCTTACTTTTGCTGACAAGGGGGATGGGGGAGTAAATAATTGTAATAAATCTGCTTACGTAATACTTGAACGGCCCCCCTCTTATATCTTGGAACTCATTAAATTGAGAAACTTGTACAGGAAAAATTGGCAAAGGAATAGGGATCCCATTTACAAATACGAGGTTGTAACACAACAACATTTAATGTCTCATTCTATGTAAAAATTATATTTTATTAATTTTATTATAACGAAAAAATGTTAAACTTTTTTTATGTAAAAAGCTACATGGCAACCCGCACCCATGGCACAAAATGGTATAAAAGCCGAGCCGAAATCGGTGCAGAGACACACAGGTTTGGTACTTCACTCAAACCGGTCGGGTTATTTCCACCGAGAGGAAAGTGCCACACTTACGTGTTAACTAAGCTGAGTTTGGTTAGACTATTCAGCGGTCGGGTACTCCACTGCCTTTCGTCCATCCACACTCATGCAAAATTACCTTTCTCTCTTGCAAATCCGCGCATATTTTCTGGGGTTGCCATCACCTTTTTTTCTTTTGAATTTCTCTTTCTATTTTTTCGATTTTGTTTTTTAATTTTATTTTCTTATATTTTTGAATTCTCTTTCATTTTGTTTTTCTTTATTTAATAAACTTTTTTTTTTCTTTCTTTTTCTTTTACCTTTGTTAAAATAAAGAGTAAGCAAGGCAACCACGTTTTTATTTTTCTCTTTTTACTTTTCTCTCTTTTGATACATTTGCCTAGCTGCCTGTTCAGCGTTTGCTGCGGTCCTCGGACAGCACGTAACGCGGCGGAGAGCTCGGCAAAGCGGCGTACGTGAACTTGTGTCCGCTGGATGTTTTGGGGTTAGGGCTGGGAAACTCACTCCTCTGAGAAGAAGATCTCATTTTACAAGGTATCAAATCTGAACAAACTCATTTCCCTAAAAATATCGGAAGTTCGCAATAAAGAATGGAATAGTAAACTTAAATCTCTGGAAAAAAAATGCGAAACCATTTTGGAATATCGTTAAAGTAATAAAAAACAAAAAACGGCAATTACCATATTTAAAGGACTCAATTAACACGTACCATACGGATGTTGACAAAGCAAATGCACTTGCTCTGAATTTCGCAAAAAATCATAATGTATCTAGAACCTTAGGCGATACAGAAACGGAAAATATTGTCAACTCTACAGTTCAGACACACTTTTCAAATAGAGTACTCAAACAACCTCAATCGAGTTTGTTAGTGATGAAGATGTCCTCTTTCTTCCCTCTCTCTCTCTATACGGTTATCCAAGAAAACCGTACAACAGAAAAAAATTAAGAAAGGTCAAGTACCAGAATGGGACCAGCACACGTCACCTGTTTTCTCCAGCTTTTAACTACCTTGGCCGGGTCGAGTCCCTTGGTCAAGTTACCAATGACCAATGTTCTCATAAAGAGTTGTGAATTCAAGATTGAAGAAGTGTTATATGATTGTATGAAGCATCCAGCCGTCATTCTAAAGACGATCGATAAAGATGCCACATCTCTTAGTCAATGCTTAACCTTCCACAACATGGAAGGTGAGTTAATAAACGACTATTACCGCTTGCCTTTCCGGCGTATAGACAATACCCTGACTACTGAAGGTATAATATCTGGCAGCTTTGAAGAGAATGGGAATTGTAAAGGACTTCGCCACACCTCTGAGACGGAATTCTATAAGAGTGTGGCTATTAAGGTTAAGATCCAAGCTAGCCTCTCAGACAAAATCGCTACATTAGACACTACGATCCTGATGATTCAAGATGATGACCTTAGTGACTGTGAGTATATCCATCATGAGTGCAAGCAGTCCAACATGATTAGTTATTGGGAAAGAGCCTTGTGACTCATGGCTCTCTGTGTTCCCCTAGGGGTCCTAATTATTCTGCGGACAAGGGGAACGCAGAACCAACAGGAGTCACCCTCACCTCAGGTTGATCGGGCTCCAATAGAGGATGAGGATGGGTACCTAGTCATGGATGCTCAGCCAAAGTTCTTAGGCCAGCTATCAAGGACACCTATGATTCACCTGCGCCAATAACCCCAACATTATATAGTCAACGACTTAAAAATAACAAAAGCAGGCGGTATAGAACGTATCCGAAATATATATATCAAGCATTTGCCGAAGTCGGGAATAAAATATTTATCGTTTCTAATCAATGCCTGTCTAAAAATGGAGTATTTTCCAGATGCTTGGAAGATAGCCAAAATCGTTCCGGTGCTAAAGGCGGGCCAGCCGCCTGAAACTCCTGTAAGTTACAGACCAATAAGCTTGCTTAGTAGTCTAAGCAAAATATTGGAAAGAGTTCTTAAGGAGAAAATGCTTAAACATATCTGTGATAAAAATATATATCCTAAAGAACAATTTGGATTCAGACAATACCACAATGCCTCGCATCAAGTACTTAGAATATGCAAGTATGTCAAAACAAATCGTTCCGTAGGACAATCTACTGGAATGGTGCTATTGGACATTGAAAAGGCATTTGACACTGTCTGGCACAGCGGCCTGATTTACAAAATGATTCATTTTAATTTTCCGTCCTATATTTGCAAAATAATTCAAAGCTTTCTATCAGACCGTCGTTTTAAAGTTCACGTAAATTGTGGTGTCTCCAATTTAATAACGTTTGATGCTGGTGTCCCCCAAGGGTCTGTGCTAGGTCCAATATTATATAATCTCTATACTTCCGATTTCCCCCTACTACCGAATTGCGATGCAGCCATTTTCGCTGATGATACTGCAATATTTTCATCGCATGAATTCGCTTCAAATATTGAGAGAAACCTAGAAAATGCGATGGGGATATTGCAGAAATATTATTCAAAGTGGAATATTAAGTTAAATGAAGATAAAATGCAAGCTATCTTTTTCACAAGAAAAAAGAAGAGTTGCTTTCTACCCTCCACACAATTACAGGCAAATGGAGTAAGCATCCCATGGGAGTCTTGTGTCAGATATCTGGGGATTCATCTCGACACAAAATTATTATTTAATGAACATATAAATAGAACCATAAAAAAAGTTGGAGTTGCTATCAAAATGTTATATCCCTTTATCAATAGAAAATCTCTTCTTTCTTCAGAAAATAAAATTATAATCTACAAAGTCATTTTTCAGGCGATTCTCTTATATGGATGCCTAGCTTGGGGCAATCGTGCAAAAAGCCATTTAAAGAAACTGCAAATATGCCAAAACAAAGTTTTAAAAATGATGCTTAACCTACCCTGGCATCACTCTACCTTAGACCTACATGAAAAAGCGAATGTTGAATTAATCTGTAGAAGAATTGAAAAACTTACATCCAAATTTGTAGATCGATGTAGTTTTGCCGACAACCCACTCATAAATGAGTTATGTGCAAATTAAGCGTAATAAGTTTTTGTATGTATGTATAATATTCGTACATTTATTTATTTATATATATATTATATTTATTTATATTATTTATTTATTCATTGTTATTATTATTTTTTATTTTTTTTTTCGTATTTATATGGAAGGTTTTTGTTGTATTTTCCTTCTGCTTTATTGTTCCTAAATATTATTGTTCTTCACTACATAATATAAATAATAATTCAGTGGAAAGATAGTATTATCAAATCCCTGTGTTGTAAAATGTGCGGTAACAAACCATATGTAAATTAAAATACGAAATAAATCTATCTATCTATTTTCAAGCCTCCCACTTCAAAAGACAATTCCTTGATTTCGCATGTTGTAATCCCTGCCGTGGATTCCATTGCATTGCCTCGCAACTTCTGTGTCCGTGCTGCCATAGCATTGCGGACATCTTTACGGAGTTTACTGCACTTCTAATCCCTTCTTGTGTATTTAAGTGCAACTTATTCTTGGCCTACAACTTTGCGCCTGTGCAGTGGGAATTGAGTTGCGTTTTCCCGTCCCGCATCCTTTACACCTGCACCCATACACAATCACATCGTACTGTCGCCCGTTTGGAACAACGCCATACTTGCCGCCATGAAATGGTCGCCGACCAAAAAGTGTTCTCGTCTTCATCCTGGAGAACCAGTAATTGCCAGCCCTCACATGGGAGATGCCAACGCCGCCGTTTCGATAAGTGCCCCATTACATCCCGTGGACAACGCCAGTGCCACAGCACCGCCAGCTCGTCATCCATAAGAGGTCCTAGTTGTAGGAAAAATATGCAATACACCAAAGAGGTACATTTTAATAGTACTCTACTGTGCTGCGGTATCGCACTTAACTTTTTACATACAGTTTGTGTTGTGAAATGGATCAAAATTAAAATCAAATCAAGTTATCAAATTGTTAATTCTTAATTTTCTTGAACTCAACATTGCTTAACGTACCTTATTATTATGTTAGTTAATTAGAGCGACGATGTTTTCCTTACTACTCTTTTTGTATTTGATTACATTATATATTACATGTACATGCACACTAGCCGTTAGCTCGCATGATCTTTGGCAGTGAGTCGACTCACTGCCAGAGACTCTCCCCTTCTTGTTAGCAACCGTCAACGCTTTAACATCGTCGCTCTACTTAACCTTGGATCGGTAGGATTGTAAAATACAATAAAATAACTGAATTGTTTTACCTACAGTATTTTGGGCATTTTAATTTTGATTTGTGTTACAATCTCGATCAGTTTGTATATATAAATCGATCATCTGACCCAGTAGTAGACCCGCAAACTCTACACTTATATAATTGTATAAATACCACCCAATAAAGAATCTGTTAGTGAGTTGGCGATCATCAGTTGTTTTACTCCTACGCAGTAGCCAGTACCACGTTGACCGTATCCACAGCTGATCCTGTACAAAGATCACCAGAAGTCTTAGCCGCAGATGGGGCGAACGCTGCCACTACTACGCCCATCGTAAGTATCCTAGAAGATCTTCAAAAGGAACTCGCCGCCGTTGAAGGTGAGTTACGAAACACCCAAATTAAGATGAGTGAACGAGATCTGCAGTATCAGTCATTGCAAGAAATGCTGCAGAGCGTCACGCTTCAAGTCGTTTCATCAGCGGTTATTCAAAAAACACCGCCTTTACATAATGTCGTAACATATGGCTCCATCGATATCCATACAGCTAACGGTATCGTTTAATAACCCGTTGCTACCGTCGTCCAGTTCTGGCCGTTCAGTGACAAGTACAGCTACTCATGTCACATTTACCGGTGTACCTACAAGTTTACATTTCACATAGCCCCAAGCTGTAGCAGTACATCACAGCAAGAATATACGGCACCCCGAAAGCTTCAAGACTTACCTGAATTCAGTGGTGACCCATAGGACTGGCCCATGTTCTCAACTGCGTTTGCCGAAACAACTGTAGCGTACAACTATAGTAATTTAGAGAACAGCTTGCAACTTCAAAAGGCTTTGAATGACGAAGCATGAAATGCAGTGAGTTGCATGATGATTCATGTCGACAACGTTAACTTGGTAATGGAAAAACTTAGTTTCACCTTTGGCCGACCTGAACAGTTAATAGACAGTCAGCCTAGACCAGACCAGCAAATAGCTCCAATCTCTGAATCATCGGTGGAGAAGTTAATTCCAACCCCACTCTCTTAAAGAAGCTTGTCCTTAAGCTTCCTATGAACCAGAGGATTGAGTGGGCCAGACATGCGGCACAGATACGGCCATATTCAACAATAGCCAACTTTAGCCACTTAATTTTCATGGTGCAAGACAACAAGAGAAGTGTGAGTCGTACAGCCGTAGAACAAAACGCCGCTCAGTTTTTCTCGCCGCCGAAAACCAGTCTGCAGCTACGTATAAGTGCCCAATATGCCAATGTCGCCATGGAGTGGCTCAGTGCAAACGCCTTTTGGAGTGTAGTGTGAATGAGAGGTGGACCCAAGTTTAACGTCACGGTTTATGTTTCGCGTGCTTGGAAGTCGTACACGCTCTTCGGTACTGCATTCGCCACCGAAAACGTTGTGGTGTTGATGGGTGCCAAAAGAGTCATCACAGGCTATTGCACCAGTCGAGCCAGCCTGGTCCCATGTACACAGAAAAGTACACAGACCCACGTGCATGGCAACAACATGACCGGTAAAGCGAGTCAACATATACGATTTCATGGATGAAGGCTCTTCGATAACTATGATGGATAACAGCGTTATAAAGTAACTCGGTTTAGATGGCTATCAAAATATACTGGTTTGGGGAAAGAGTTACCCAGGAGCCTGCTACTGTCGTCGTCGTTAGCATCAGTGGTGCAGTCAAAGAAGAAACATATGTTTTGGCAGCCCGTGAGTGACTCTTTTAGATACCAACTGAAGTTACTTCGTTTTGATTCAGACATAACCTCTGGAAAGAGATGCCCTACCAAGAGAGTTGCTGAGTGTAATCATGTCGATGTTAGATCCGATGGGATTTCTGGCAAACTTCATGATTGGTGCCAAACTACTGATGCGAGAAAGGTGCAGGTGTGATCTGTTCTGGGACCAGTCCCTGCCCAGCAATATAAATGCAAGTTGGATCAAGTGGTGTGAGAGCTGGGACAAGTTATTAAGGTCCAGATCCCACGCTATTATCTTCGAGACGCCCCAGTTAACCAAATCCAGTTGTACGTCTTTGTAGACGCAAGTGAGGAAGCGCCGTAGCGTATTGGAGATCGGAGAGCCCGGATGAGAAAGCAGCTGTTACATTCATATGCGCCAAAACTAAGTGTGCGCCGCTTAGGCCGCTGACAATTCCACGTCTCGAGCTCCAAGCAGCGGTTCTTGGAACCCGCCTCTGTGTTTTGCTGATCGTTTCCAAGACAGTCATCAATTGGATCGATTCGAAGAACCGCCGCTACAAGCCCTTCGTAGCCCACAGGGTAGCCGAAATTGTATCCGCTACCGAGGTGTCTACTTGGAGATGGATACCTACTAACGACAACATTGCTGATGACGCTTTTCGATCAAATAATCAGATCGACTCTAGCAACACAGCGAGATGGACGACTGAACCAATTTTCCTGAAACGGAACGAGAGCACGTGGCCTGTTGACGCCATCAACACCTGCCAATATGAATATAATGAAGAAGAGGAACTTCCTTCAAAGTTCGCTCTGCTGTCTGTGAGTAACTTTTACATTCAGTTTTCCAACTTTTCTTCTCTTCTAAGGCTAAAGAGAACAATCGCATACGTCACACGATACGTTCGCCGACTACGCCATGTAATGCCAGCGTAAACCTTGACTCTTTGACTATGCAGCTGAACTTGTGCTATGCCGCCAAACGCAAGCCGAAGTATACGCAGCCGACATCAAGCGAGTCAAAGATGGTGCGAACTACGGTGAGTATGAAATGAAATATATATATCAGCCAATGTAATATTTTGTAATGTTTAGGAATAAAACACACACCATATTTCACAACTGACGGGTGTTATTTTCAAGCCTCCCACTTCAAAGGACAAAAGTGAAAACAATTACTGAATGATTTATAACACATACAAAAAAAAAAGCCGAAGCAGTTACTAGAAATTAGAAATCTGAAACAAGGAAGTGACTACCAGCCCTGGAAGAAGAATCAAGAATTAATGAAAAGTGCGAACAACAACAGAGGCAGCATATCAATATCAAGAGCAAGCACATCCCCAAGATCAACAAGGCCGTACCCCGATTAAGTAAGCTATTGTTATTATGACTAAGCCATTATAGATATAAATTTTACCGTTACGTTACCTTACATTAAATAGTGACATAAAACAATACATTAAGCCACATTCGACTGTGTTCGACATAGCATGTCAGTATCAGGAACAGATAAATTTGGTTCAAGAGAGATCTCGAAAGCCCGAACGCCATACTTATAACTTAGATACGACACATACCCAGAACCTGGGGTGGAACATAGCATAAAGCGGAAACGGTGTTCCCTGCAAAAATGCAAAAACAAAGCCAATAAATACTGTAATACGTGTAAAAAAACCGTTATGTGGTTCTTGCAACGTCTACAAGATAATCAAATGTCAACAATGTGCTTAAAATGTTTTTTTTTTTTTTTATTTCTTTACTGAATAAAAAATCTATTTATGAGTTTTGATTGTTTCTTTAATTAAACAATGAATAAAACACAAATAACCATGCCGATTATGGAAAACGGCTGATCGACTGCGGAAGAAATTCACCGAATCCGCATCAGCAGTTCAACCCTATTATAGAAACCGACGGATGAACCACATTATCGTCCGCAAAACTACATTATTGGTTCGCGAAACCTCTTTATCGGCCCGTTTTTAAATCAGCTATTTTACGTAAGATTTTAATTTCCATGTTTCAATTGAGGGGCCCGCGGTAAAAACGAGTCAGCTACGTTTTCAAACACTTTCCGGGTGATGACGGATTCTTCGTCGAATCGAATGGTATAAAAATATTCAAAATCGGACATACCACGGATGAACAATTACCAAAAAACCGATTTTAAGTTAAAAAGCATTGAAAACCGAAAACACGCGCTAAATAGAATTTTTGAATTTACTCGCAAACAATTCCCGTTACGACTGGCTTACGCAATAACTGTTCACAAATCACAAGGAATAACTTTGGACAAAGCAGTTATAGATATCGGAAACAATGAATTTAGTCCTGGTTTGACTTCGCTCAACATTAAATGTTTTTGCAAGAGCAAAATGCATTGCAGACCGATGTATAAAGCGTGATTAAAAAGTAAACATGATGATAAGCAACGGTCACATATTGTGCGAATTTGATCATACTATTCTCTGAAATATTGAAATATCGTGAAGTTATTCATAAAATATTATTAGTTGCGCGTTAAAAGTACCTCAATGAGTGTTAAAATGAGTTCGGATGAAAGTGACGAGTGGCAAGCATCTACAGATGAAGAAAGTTCATCGGAATATAACAATACAGAAAACGAAAACGATGCATCGGAACATAGCAGTACAGAAAACGAAAATGGTAATATTATAGTGAATGAAATTCCTACTTTTACACTTCCACATTGAAAAAAGAGGAAGATGAGAAAACGTGAAGTCAGGAAACAACTTCGAGCGAAAGGTAACGTAATACTAAAGTACTTTGAGATACGTTTACAAAATAAAGATTTTAAAGTACATTTTAGAGCATTACAACGATTATTTTTCAGGTGAACCATATAAAACAGAAAAAGGCATACAAAAGCCAGCTCGTTGTACTGGAAGTAGGTGCGAATGCAAGTACAGATGTTTCCACAACTTTGATGCGAATGTGCGCAGTATTATTCTGTCCAAATTCAACGCGATTGGTGACAAAACAGCGTAGGATAAATATTTAATCGGATTGATAAGTGTGTCGACAACCAAAAGAACGTTGAAGGCCGAAGACAATCCTTTGTACCAACGTCGTTTTTCGAATACGTATAAGGTATTGTTTGAAGTATTACTATACATACAGTGTAATGTATTTCATTATTGTTTTGAAAACATTGACATTGAGTGACATTTCCTGAAATTTGTCATCAATCTGTTGCAGATACGATTAGGTACGATAGAGCACCGTGTTTGTAAGAAAGCATTCTGCAGTATTCATGGTATTTCTGCTAAACGTGTCGAAATGTTAGCTAAAAAACTTGCCACTCAAAAAGAAATCACCACACCACCAGAACAACGAGGAAAACACAACAACAGACCGAATCGTATACCTGAAGAAGCTGTTGCAAAAGTGCATGAGCATATCTCCTCGATTCCTCGTCGCTCTTCCCATTATAGTCGTCGTGATAACATCAAAAAGTACTACGTGTCACCAGAACTCAATCTAAGTAAACTTTACCAGCTCTACTTGTAGAAATACGAACCGGACGCCCAAAAGCCGTGGGAAAGAAAAAAAAAAATACAACCAAGCCGCTACCTGTCATACATATCTGAAGATTTTTATAGTCGTTACTTCAACACAAATTTCCATTACTCTTTTGGATCTCCAAGAAGTGATACATGTAAAACCTGTGACAACTTTGATACCATGATTGTTTCGGAAAGCGATAATGTAAGAAAGGCAGCTTTGTTGTTGGAGAAAGATGAGCATGTCAAGGTAGCTGATACTTTTTCTCTGATTTAACAGTAAAACGGAAGCTGGCACTCACGGAACCTGACATTGATGTTATCTGTTTCGACTTTCAACAAAATCTTCCGCTACCAAAGGTGACTGTTGGCGACGTATTTCATGCTAGGCAGTTGTGGGTGTATAATTTTTGTGTTACAAGCATCAAGAATAAGAAATCGTACTTTTACGTATACAACGAAATTATAGCTCATAAGTCACCGAATGAAGTGATAAGTTTTGTTGATCATTTTATAAAAATTTTTTTATCGCGCCGAGTAAAAACACTATATGTCAACTCTGATAATGCTGCCGCTCAGAATAAAAACAAGTTTATGGTACAGTTTTGGAATGCGATTGTTGAAACTAAACGATTATTTGCCGTTTTCCACATGTTCCCACTACCTGGACACAGCTTTCTGCCTTGTGATGCGTCTTTTGGAACAATCGAGAAGTATTTGCGTCGTTATGAAAAAATTTATACTCAAGAAGAATACGAAGATAAAATCAGCAAGGCATCTCACGAAACGTTCCAAGTTGTTCACGTTGAGCAAAACATGATTCTTGACTACAGATCACATTTTGCAAACATTTTCAAGAGTTTTCCAGCGACATTCAAAATACAAAAGCTACGAATTTTTCGATACACCGATGCAGGAATGTTTTCAGTTAGCCCAAATCTTGCAACTCCTGAGTATTCTGCTATTACTGTGAAATACAACATGAATAGAAAGAAAAAAGTTGCTGTAACGTTTCCAAAAGACACCCAAACTGCCTACTCCGATTATCTTCCAGTAAAAGCGGCAAAGTATAAAAACGTATCGGATTTAGTTGCAAAATACGTTCCTGCGATGTATGCACCCTTTTACAACAACATGCGAAGTATTTCTACAGCTGCGGCTAATGATGATGAAAGTGATGTAACAGATGACTTTGATAATCCGGATTCCGATTCTTAATATCTGCTATTATATTATTTTCGCGATCGTTCAATGACTTATCATGTATTAAAAAAATTAAATATCATAAATAAAGCTTATTTGCGTTTAAATACTTCGTATTCTGTTTTCAGAAAAAAAAAGTGCAAAAGGGGGCAGCTGCGGATGAGGGGGTAGTTGGGAGGGGGTGCGTGAAAAAATGAACTTTCTTGTAGAAATGTTATTACTAACATAAAATCTACCTTGCAGAGCAGTTTTCATTCAGTGATGTAATGTATTTTAAGCGTTCACGTTTTTTGCAATTTACTCGAAATCATGGAAAATGTAGCTGACTCGTTTTTGCCGCGGGCCCCTAAATTGTTGTGAAGAATATTTATAGTGAATAGTGAAATAAATTGCAGGTATTATGGATACAATTGCCTTTTTTATGAATTTAGAAGCAGACAATGATTCCCGAGATATCCGTTTTGAAATAAAAAGTAGGGTGAAGGATATTTTATCGTTACTGGAAGATCAGTAAGTTAAAACAATTTTTTTTTTGTAATCAACCTTAATTTATGCATCTTTGTTTTAGATTTGTGAAATGTTTCAGGCAGAACAACATACATACATATGTGATTCATCGAAGGTGCAATTGCCGTCGGCAATTTGCATTTAGTGCAAAAGAGTCAAAGGCCGACGGCAAACCACAAACCATTGAATTCTGGGAGGCCAGAAGTGGAACGAAATCCACAAGTTCCACATGGGTGAGCGCAAAAGCGCAGGGATTATTGGCCCCTCCCACTCGCACATATGTATGCTCACAGTACGTGTGTGACCAAGTTGGCTTCCACAATTTGGGGCGAATGACCCCCAACGGTGACGATCAGCTGTTTTGGGTGGAAGCCGTACGCATAACACCTCTTGTGGAGGACTTAGGGTGGGCAGTTTATTTTATTTAAGACGGCTGGAAATCGACTTAGGATCTTTTTTCGGTTTTTTACGTACGACTGCCTACGTCGTTACTATAATTCATACAATCCTTTTTTTCGTACGACTGCCTACGTCGTTAAACTTAATATAATTTTCCATACGACTGCGACGTCGTTAGCAAAGATTGTAGTTAAGTGATAATAAACAATTGTAAATGATTTTGACATTTTTTGAGTTTTATTGGTGCGATTTTTTATGCGGTGAAGCCCGCCAATTGAATACACTTTTTGCAAGTACCCGTGGCGATACACTGAATAAAATATCTTTCAATTATGTTTTGGAGATATTGAAACAAAAATGATCACCAGTGTCATTGACTCCTGAATTTGAGCTGGCAGTATGTTTAAGGTTCCTGGCTGAGGGTGACTATCAAACCGGTACTGGAAAGGACTTTGATGTTGGAAAGGCCATCAAAACCGAAAATATAACACCTACGGAATCGGCTGCGTTTGACGCGAAGGACGAGAAAGCATTGGCCAGCATAATGCTCTGTATAAAGCCATCACAAATCCACCATATCAGGCATTGTACCACTTCGTTGGCGGCGTGGGAAAAGCTTAAGGAAGTGTACCAGCCACGTGGGCCGGCTCGAAAAATAACTTTATTTAAAAAACTCCTATACCTAAAGCTGTCTGAAACTGGTAGCATGTCACAACATATAAATCAATTCAGTGAGTTGCTCGAAAAGCTTACGGAAATTAAGATCGTCTAGACCTAAATCTAGAAGATCTCGACACCACCGTGGTGGAGGTCAATCGAATTGATAACAGCCATGATGCTGAGATTAATTCAGATTAACCTCCATCACTCGAAAGCGGCTACCGCTAACCTTCTCCTCAGGCTGGCCAAAGGGGAAGAGGACATAGCCTTAATCCAGGAACCTTGGGTTCATGAACACAAGGTTCGTGGATTGAGAAATCCAGCCTACAACATATTTACATCACAAAAAGAAGGTAAGCCCTGGACTTGCATACTTGCAAAGAAATCCATAAACGCTTACCTTCTTCCTAATTACAGCTCCCCAGACACCACAGTGATTGCCGTAGAATCACCCGGGAACAAGCTATGGATAGCCTCTGCCTACATGGCGCAAGACGAATCCATCCCATCGGACGAGATTAAAAGACTGGTGAGAGACTCGCCAAACCACCAAGCTGGGCTCCTCATTGGGGCTGACGCGAATGCGCATCACACCCTGTGGGGTAGCAGCGACATAAATGAAAGAGGTGAGTGGCTTATTGAATTCATTCTTACCTCTGATCTTAATATATGCAATAAGGGTCATGTACCCACTTTTGTTACAAAAAATCGAAGGGAGGTACTAGACATAACTCTAGCATCTCCCTCTCTCATTGACAAAATAAGAGAATGGAAAGTTTCTGAGGAACACTCCTTCTCAGACAACCGCTACTTGGTTTTCAACCTAGCCTTCATGGTCCCAACCCCAATCGACTCTTCATGTAACCCAAGAAGAATCGATTGGGAGCGCTATAGAGCCCTTGTTGGCAACTCTGTAGTAAGCAGGACCCCCGATCACCCGCGGTCCACGGTAGACATAGATAATATGGTTGACATTTTAACAACTACCTTGGGCAACGCACGGGTCAACAGCTGCGCAAGCCACAAATCGAGGAAAAACTCTTATCCCTCGTGGTGGAACGCAAACCTAAGCAAGCTCCGTAAAAACTGTCGAAAACTCTTTAACAAGGCTGTTGAAGATCAGTATGCACGCTAATTGATAGTCCAAAGTGACATGAAGATGTCGCTTGGACATTTTTCCCTTTTTTTGTTAAAACTTCCTCTTTCCTTCTTTTACTCTTTTTTTACTCACTTTCCCTTGAAGTTCCGACGATTAAAGTTATAAAACAAAATCTCCACAAGTGTGTTTTATTTTATCAGGTTATGGGCCCAGAACGTTTTCGGTTTGTAATTTAATTTAATAAACTATTTAGTAGTGTTACTTTTGATTAAAAAAAAAAAAAAATCGTTGCAAATCCACGTGCGCAGTATATACATACGTACATATATATAAATATATATATAGCCAGAAAATACGTTGGTGTCGCGAGTAACCGTACAGCAAAGCGGGGTTCGTGCATATACATACATATCGCAATGGCAAATTCGTCTTCGCGACTGGAACTGTTGTCTAGAAACAACTACGATACGTGGAGTATGCAGGCGGAAGCGCTTCTCACGAAGAATGACCTGTGGGATTTCGTCAGTGGGACATTTCAAATGCCGGACGATGAACTTAAAAAGGGTGAGTGGTTAAAATCGGACAAGAAGGCCAAAGCGGATTTAATTTTGTCTATTCAACCATCGGAGCTAAAGCAAATTCGTGGATGTATTACATCGAGGGATGTATGGCTAAAGTTAGAATCAATTTATGCATCTAAAGGTCCTGCGAGAAAAGCGACACTGTTAAAACAATTAATGCTTCAAAAGCTGGAGGACAGTGGTGATGTGAAAGAACATATCGGAAAGTTCTTTGATGCCGTGGACAAGCTGGAAAACATGAATGTGCAAATAAACGGTGATTTGCTCGCCATAATGCTGTTATATAGTTTGCCCGCTTCATATGAAAACTTTCGATGTGCGATCGAGTCTCGAGACCAGCTGCCATCGGTTGATGTCTTAAAAATTAAAATTATCGAAGAAAGCCAAGCCAGAAACCAATCTTCTAGTGGTGTTGTCATAGCTATGACAGCCGGCAGTAACATACGTCAAAATCGTGCAAAACGAACAGAGCGAAAAGAATCAACAAAGACATTTGATTTTAAATGTTTTAAATGCGGTGCTATGGGACACAAAGCAAATGTTTGCCCAACAAAGAAGTCCGTGAATATCAAGCGAAGGCAAGCAGCAAATGTTGTTGATGTTTCTTTTGCAGCAAGTCATACAGCCATGAATGCAAGCGATTCGAATTCGGGAAGAATTGGCAGAGGATGGATTCTTGATAGTGGATGCACATCCCACTTGTGCGGTGATGAATATTTATTCAAATCCATGGAAGATTCCATCAAAACAAAGCTAAACCTTGCAAGCAACGCGTCGGCTGATGTGAAGGGAAAGGGAATTGTTCACCTGTCGGTAGCTGGAGATGTTGGCCCGAAATTAGTTAAATTCAAGGATACGTTATATGTACCCGATTTGCGGACAAATTTAATTTCCATTTCTAAGATTACAAACAAAGGTTATGAAGTGACATTTTGTAGTAATTGTGCGTATGTTCATGATGGAGATGGCAAAGTGCTTTTAATTGCAGATCGCAAGGGGGAATTATATTTTGTGCGGGAAAATTCTGAATGTGCAACAGTGGTAGACCAGCCTGAGTGTTCCGAACTGTCGAGGTGGCACGAAAGGTTGGGTCATCTTAACACAAAAGACTTAGTTAAGATGGTTCGCGGTGGTTGTGTGCCCATAGTTGACTTAAAGAACATTGAACAATTAACAAAGTGTGTAGTGTGTTTAAAAGGGAAGATGACAGCTGCCCCTTTTGCAAAATTTCGGGAGCCATGTACAGAAGTGTTAAAAATTATACATTCTGATGTGATTGGCCCATTTCGAACAGAATCAACTGGACGTGCCAAATATTTTGTGACATTCATCGATGATTGTACAAGGTGGTGTGAAGTTTATTTTTTGAAACAGAAAAGTGGTGTTTTTGAAGCATTTAAACTCTACCAAAAACTTGCGGAGAGGCAAACTGGATGCAAAATAAAGTCTTTGCAGTCCGACAATGGCCGTGAGTATTGTAATGTGGAATTCGACAAGCATCTTTCTAGCCAAGGTATAAAGAGAAGATTGACAATTCCCTATACTCCTCAGCAGAATGGAGTGGCAGAACGAAAGAACAGAACGCTGTTGGATATGGCCAGATGTTTATTGCTGCAATCCAAATTGAGCCCTTCATTTTGGTCGGAAGCTGTCGCCACCGCATGTCATATCCGGAATCGATGCCCAACAAGCAGTTTGAAAGGTGGAATTCCTTTTGAAAAATGGACTGGGAAAAGGGTGAAATTGAATTATTTGAAGGTGTTTGGTTCAAGAGTACTACTTCTCAATAAGGATCCTATGAAGGACAAACTTGCACAAAGATCTATAGAAGGCATATTTGTTGGATATCCTAGGGACAGAAAGGGATATCGAGTTTGGCTACCAACTAAGCATCAGATAGTTCATGCGCGTGATGTAAAGTTTTTGGAAGAAAAAACAAATACTACACTGGAAGCGCTGGATGAAATAGTAACATCGATATCAAAGGAAGAGAGTAATCCGAGCAGTCCAAAAATTGTTGAGTTCTCACCGTGCACTTTAAAAACGATATCTGCACCTGAAGATCAGCAGAATACAACAACAAACAAGGAAGAAGTAACCCAGCCTGCTGAATTACCTTGGAAGTTACGTTCGAGGGGTCGACCGAGGGAACTGTTTCGGTCAACAACATCTACTCAACGAGAACATGAGGATGTAACAAGAGACAAAGATGAAGATGTTTTTGCTGGTGTGGCAGAAGTTAGTGTTGCAGACGCCTTGAAAAGTAGTGATGCCGAAAAGTGGAAGAACGCCATGGAATCGGAGCTTGTAAGTATTATAAAGAATAACACATGGAAAATCATTACAAGGGACGATAGTGATCATACTGTTGGATGTCGTTGGGTTCTCACAACGAAACATGATGATGATGGCAGCGTTAAGCGATTTAAAGCTCGAGTTGTGGCAAGGGGGTATAGTCAAAAATATGGGGTGAATTATTATCAAACATTTGCTCCGGTGGCTAGACTTGAAACGTTGCGTTTACTATTGGCGCTTTCGGTGCGGCATGATCTGAAAATCTGGCAGTTTGACGTTGTGACAGCATTTCTAAATGGGTCATTAAATGAGGATGTTATCATGGAAGTGCCAGAAATGATCAACGTATTGCTAGGACGGATTATATCGAAACATGAAGAAAGTTCGTGCTTGGGGATGCAAGCAAGGAAGATGCAAGAGGATCTTCGTAGTGGAGGAAATGCTTGCAAGTTGCAGAAGGCGCTATATGGACTTCGTCAAGCAGGTCGGCAGTGGTATGAGAAACTTCGTGAAAAGCTACTAACCCTTGGACTGAATGCTACCAAAAATGAGCCATGTCTTTTTCACAATAACAATGGAAAAGGTTTCTTTTTTGTTTTAGTATATGTTGACGACATGCTGGTTGCATCGGACGACGTGGAGCGCATTAGTGATCTATACAAATGTCTTTCAAACGACTTTGAAATTAAAGATCTTGGTCCCGCTAGAAGTTGTCTGGGTCTGGAAATATGGCAGGATAATGATGTAATTCAACTCTCTCAAAAGGGATACACTCTTGGGCTACTTAAGCAGTACAAAATGGAAGCCTGTAACTCTTTGACTTCGCCTTCAGAAGTCAATGTGCGTTTCGATGATACGGATGGGGACGAAATTCACGAAGATCATCCATATCGTGAGTTAATTGGTGCTCTCATGTATTTGTCAGTAGCCACCCGTCCAGATATTGCTAACACAGTATCGAGGTTGGCACAGTTTACGGGGAAGCCGAAAAACTGCCACTGGCTTGTATCTTGCCGGAACGGCAAATAATGGACTTGTGTATAAGAAATCTAGTGGATCTTTAAATGCTTATACTGATGCCGACTGGGGAGGATGTGCCGTTGATCGTCGATCATATACAGGATATGTATTTCTACTGAGTGGTGCAGCCATTACCTGGAAGTCGCAGAAGCAGCGGACGGTTGCGTTGTCGTCGACGGAGGCCGAGTATGTCAGCCTTGCGGAGGCAGCGAAAGAGGCCATATACCTTCGTAGTCTAATGCTTGAGTTATGTTTACCTGACCTGGCAAGCATATGCATTTTTGTGGACAATCGAGGAGCTGAATGTTTGGCAAATAATCCGGTGTTTCATGCCCGCAATAAGCACATCGATATAAAACATCATTTCGTTCGAGACACGATTGCAGCTGGCTTTATTACATTGCATCATGTTCCCACACAAGATATGATAGCAGATGTATTGACAAAACCATTAGCAAGAGCAAAACATGAAGAGTGCTTAAAGGGTTTAGGGTTTGTCAAGTGTAATAATTTATCAATTGGCGTTCATCTTGAGAGGGCGTGTTGAAGATCAGTATGGCAACATGCACGCTAATTGATAGTCCAAAGTGACATGAAGATGTCGCTTGGACATTTTTCCCTTTTTTTGTTAAAACTTCCTCTTTCCTTCTTTTACTCTTTTTTTACTCACTTTCCCTTGAAGTTCCGACGATTAAAGTTATAAAACAAAATCTCCACAAGTGTGTTTTATTTTATCAAAGGCAAAGAGTACTAGGAACGATAGTGACTGGAGCCTATATAAAGCTTCACTCAGAACTTACAAACAAACTCTGAGGAAAGAGCAAAGGCTATCCTGGAAACTTTTCTGTAACAATATGGAAAAAATTTCAGACGCCTACAGATTGAGGAAAATACTCTCGAAAGATCCACAATTCCCAAGCTACCTTACAGCTAACGGAGTCTGGACAACATCTGAAGAAGAAACTCTAAACCTTCTTCTCAATACGCACTTCCCAGGATGCCATGAATCGCAGGTTTCACCGCAGCCGCGAGGAACCCACTTTTCATCCGCATTAATGGGAAATTTCGAACACATCATCTCCAGAGAGAAAATAATATGGGCGCTAAAAAGCTTCAAGCCCTATAAATCGCCAGGTCCGGATGGAATTTACCCGGTCGAACTTACACAAACCATGGAATGGACTATACCATGGCTAGAGATAATCTTCAAAGGATGCCTAGCTTGGAGTCACATTCCAGACAAGTGGAAGTGCGCAAAGGTGCTTTTCATTCCCAAGGCCGGCAGAAACTCTCACACTACCCCCAAGGATCTAAGGCCTATATGTCTATCATCCTTTGCACTAAAAACCTTGGAAAGGATGGTAGACCTATATATACGCCATAACTTGGATCCGCCCCTAATTTCTAGGGCACAGCATGCCTACGTTAAGGGTAGATCTATCGAAACAGCCTTGCACACCCTAGTGAGGAAAATCGAAAGATCAAACCATCTTAAAGAATACACTTTAACAGCCTTCCTAGATATAGAGGGCGCCTTCAACAACGTCACTCCGGAAGCAATAACGGAAGGGTTGGAAAAGCTAAAGGTGGAGAAGACTCTCGTAGAGTGGATCAGCGAACTACTATCAACACGCAAGATTCACTCGAAATGGGGAAGCCAGGCAATCACCAGAGTGGTTACCAGGGGAACCCCGCAAGGAGGGGTTCTCTCACCTCTCCTCTGGAATGTAGTTATAAATGAGCTACTAATTAAACTGGAGGAAGAAGGCCTGGACGTTACTGCCTACGCTGATGACGTTGCCATTTCAATCTCAGGTAAATACCTATCGACACTGAATGACCGTATGCAAACGGCATTCTCAATTCTTTGCAAATGGGCGCATAGCAAAGGGCTCAGGGTTAATCCCCAGAAAACGGAGCTCGTGCTATTCACCAAAAAGCATAAAATCCCGGAACACTGCCCTATCACTTTGCTTGATACCAGATTAAACTACTCCTCCAGTGCCAAATTCCTTGGCATCATACTGGACAGGAAATTAACCTGGAAAATCAACACAATCGAAAGAGCCAAAAAAGCAACAATAGCTCTCTATTCATGCAAGAAAGCCATAGGGAAAAAATGGGGGTTCAATCCCAAGATTACTCTATGGCTCTATACCACGGTCGTTAGACCCACATTAATGTATGGAGCGACTGTCTGGTGGACAGCACTGGACAAGACAACATACCTCAAACAATTCGAGAAGGTACAAAGGCTGGCGTGTTTATGCATTACCGGGGCCCTCAGGTCCACCCCGACGGCTGCACTTAACATGATACTCGACCTTACACCACTCGATATTTTCGGCAAGCAAATTGCCACACAAACGGCCATTAGACTTAAAGCCAACTCGAACTGGAAGAGCTACGTCTTTGGCCACTCCTCGATCCTGATTAACAGGTCAACCATCGCAGAAAACCTAGACCTCACAAAGCCCACCACAGTCTTGGATAAAAACTTCATAACGTTATACCCGGACAGACAGAACTGGACTCGTCAGACTCAACCTCGCAAAGGCTGCATAGATTTCTATACTGACGGGTCTAAAACCAAAGACGGGGTGGGCAGTGGGGTATTCTGCAAACAACTTAAGCTAAACAAAGCGGTAAAACTACCTAATCACTGCAGCGTTTTCCAGGCGGAACTGTTGGCAATAAAAGAGGCTCTGTCCTGGCTGAAGTGGAACGTGATATCCACCACGGATATCCGCATTCTCACGGATAGCCAAGCGGCCTTAAAGTCGCTGGAGTCCTATGTGTACACATCAAAAACTAGCCTCGACTGTCGCCTATCTCTTAATGAGATGGCTGAACAGTTCAACATACAACTTATATGGGTACCGGGACACAGCGACATCACCGGAAATGAAAGAGCCGATAGACTCGCCAAAAAAGGAACGACGCTACAAACAACTGTGGTCTGCGAGGGTATACCCTTCGCAACCATCAAATACAATCTCAATACCCTCGCCAGGGCCGAGACGAACCGGAGATGGACTCAGGGACACACCTGCCTCATCACCAGGCAAATCTGGCCCCGGCTCGATAGTCAACGGACTAGGAGTATTATCTCCCTAAATAGAACTGACATCTATAAAGTCATAGGTGTCATCACAGGACACTGCCTTATTGGCAGTCACGCGCAAAAACTAGGTATCACTCCGAATGATTTTTGTAGGAGCTGTTTAGACGAGGAGGAGGTCGAATCCATTCATCACCTTCTCTGCGCCTGCCCAGCATTCTGCACAGTCAGGAAACGATACCTAGGATCATACCTCCTCAACGATCTGAACGAAGTTCAGCAAGTGGGGATATCTGATCTTCTTAAATTCTTAAGAAGCACAAAATGGTTCCACGAATAGGGGGCTAAACCCCCTCGTAGCTGCACAACGGGCCTCCTTGGCCTATGTGTGTTCTTCCCATCTCTGGGAAGGCTACGGTCTTACCTACCTACCTACCTACGGAAATTAAAATCGAAGTGCCAGATGAGATGTCCGCGATCATCTTATTGTCTAGTTTGCCACAATCATTTGAAAATTTCATTGTGGCCATGGAGACGCGTGACACATTGCCACCGCTCAAACAACTCTATATAAAGTTGCTGGAAGAGGGAACCAGGCGACAAGGAAAAGCGATAGTCCAGAAAACGGCGATGCTAAGCAGGCGTTCGTGTCTCACACAATCTGTAAAACAAAAAAACCGTTTTCAAATACAAACAGCAGTAGTAGTGGAAGTGGCAATAGGAACACCAACAGCTTGTCCGACAGTAGACGAAACAACTCAAAATGCTACAATTGCGGTCGACGAGGTCACTTCGCTGCGAAATGTAGGGAGAAAGGCAGGATAACGCAAAACGGATACACACAAGAGCAACATTTTTCTGTCCTTGCCGCTTCTTCTTTATGTACCCTGAGAAAAGATGATTGGTGTATAGATAGCGGTGCTACGTCTCATTTGTGTTGTGAGCGCAGTTTTTTTTCTACATATAAAGAACGAAAAGACAAGATTTTTTTGGCGGGCGACAAATTTATTAAGGCAAATGGACGTGGTGATGTTCGTTTTGAATGTGGTCATGGTGAATCTGAAAGACCGAAACTCCAAAGTAACTTTGTGTCTGTAAGCAAAGCAGTGAAAAACGGTTTGTTTTGAACATGATTACGTGGTCATAAAAAATCAAAGGGGTGACGCTGTTGTAAAAGATAAACAAAGTGGTGGATTGTTTGTTATTCAAAACAAAATCAGAGGCGAGTGTTACCTTGCAATGAATGAAAACAGTGATTTATTAAGGTGGCATAATCGGTTGGGATATTTGAATTTTAAAAGCCTGATAGAGATGTCAAATAAAAAACTAGTGCACGGTATCGAAGTGAATAAATGGCAAATAAAAACTGTTGCTTAACATGCGCAAAAGGCAAAATTTGTGAAAAGCCATTTCCCAATGTGTCCGGAAGCAGAGCTAAAGAATTGCTGCAGTTAGTACACACAGACATTTGCGGTTCGATGACAGCTCACGATACGTGTCAGTTTATTTTCTCAAAGCAAAAAGTGAACTGTTTGGAGCATTTAAGTCATTTAAAAACATGGTTGAGAAACAAACTGGCAAGAAAATAAAAACACTTCGTAGCGACAATGGTGGTGAGTACCTATCAAGAGATTTTAAAATTGCTTGGATGCAAATGGCATTAAACGTCAACTAACCGTCCCTCCACCACACCACAACAAAACGGTGTGGCGGAGCGCGCAAATAGGACTCTGGTGGAGATGGCGAGGAGTATGATCGTGCACAGTGGTTTGGACGATTTTTTTTGGGTGGAGGCTATAGCAACTGCCGCTTATCTGCGCAACAGATCTGCAACAACAACACTTGTGAATCAGACGCCCTATGAAGCATGGACAAACCGAAAGCCAACAGCATCCTATGTGAAAATATTTGGTCATCGGGTGTAAGTGGGCCTACAACATCAAACGAAAAGCAAACGGGAGCACTGAACGATTTAAGTCGTGTTTGGTCGCAAAAGGCTGCAGTTAAAAATTTGGCGTGAACTTCACTGAAACCTTTTCACCAGTCGCGAGATATTCAACCATTTGCATGCGAACATAGTTTGCATCTTCATCAGATGGATGTTTTGTCGGCTTATCTCAACAGCGAACTTCATGATACGGTTTATATGAAGCAGCCCGAATACTTCATCAACAAGAAGTCTCCAGAACGGGTGCTGAAGTTAAACAAAGCAATTTATGGATTGAAGCAGAGTGGGCGGGAATGGAATGAGAAGCTTGACTCGGTTTTAAGGAAGATTGGGTTCTCATCGTGTGTTATTGAACCATGTGTCTACATAAAGAATGCAGAAGGTAATTTCAACATAATTATAGTTTAGGTAGATGATCTCATTCTGTATGTGTATGTATGTATGTTGGCGTTACAGTCCATGAAGAACCTGAGCCGAGCTTCTCTCAATCACCCATGTTGTGTGTGATTTCATTTTCAGCTTGTCCGACAGTAGACGAAACAACTCAAAATGCTACAATTGCGGCCGACGAGGTGACTTCGCTGCGAAATGTAGGGAGAAAGGCAGGATAACGCAAAACGGATACACACAAGAGCAACATTTTTCTGTCCTTGCCGCTTCTTCTTAGTGTACCCTGAGAAAAGATGATTGGTGTATAGATAGCGGTGCTACGTCTCATTTGTGTTGTGAGCGCAGTTTTTTTTCTACATATAAAGAACGAAAAGACAAGATTTTTTTGGCGGGCGACAAATTTATTAAGGCAAATGGACGTGGTGATGTTCGTTTTGAATGTGGTCATGTGGTTTGCATCTTCATCAGATGGATGTTTTGTCGGCTTATCTCAACAGCGAACTTCATGATACGGTTTATATGAAGCAGCCCGAATACTTCATCAACAAGAAGTCTCCAGAACGGGTGCTGAAGTTAAACAAAGCAATTTATGGATTGAAGCAGAGTGGGCGGGAATGGAATGAGAAGCTTGACTCGGTTTTAAGGAAGATTGGGTTCTCATCGTGTGTTATTGAACCATGTGTCTACATAAAGAATGCAGAAGGTAATTTCAACATAATTATAGTTTAGGTAGATGATCTCATTCTGTATGTGTATGTATGTATGTTGGCGTTACAGTCCATGCAGAACCTGAGCCGAGCTTCTCTCAATCACCCATGTTGTGTGTGATTTCATTTTCACATAGGTGAAAGGGACCTACAGTTTTATTGCCGGTTCCGAACGGCGAATTTCGAGAAGCTTTTCATGACAATTTTACTACAGGGGGTTTTGTCAGAACCCCGCTGAGGAGAAAACACCGTGAAAAACACGTTCGATGACATGGCTGTGTCGGGATTCGATCCCAAGTCATCGGCGTCAGAGGCCAACACACTACCCACTGCGCCACGGTGCTCTCATTCTAGGCAGTTCAAAATTAGAAGAACTCAAGCAGTTCAAGCTCCAGATCTCAAATGTGCTACAAATGCGAAAAATAGTGGTGGATTGCGATAAACTACAATTGTCTCCTTTTAATTCGAATTAAAACACACACTTTTCTTATTTCTCTTCAGATCAACTATCCGAGTACTTCACCACTTTTATTTATTGTGTTCTATCCTTCAGTGCAAATCCAAGAGTGACATTCTTTCTTTATTGACAATCAAGCGTTACCGATGAAGGTGCTGCCATTGCAACATATTGTTACACTTTATTACGACCGAACACACTGTATACCGACTTGTCACGCTCTATTCACTTCCGTTAACTGAATGAATTCCGAGGGCGAGCGTTCGTGCTTATATAGCTCTCGGTCCACATTCTCGAATGTTCGCCGTCGGAAGTTCCCCTACGGAAATCTCTGGAATGCTCTGGCATTTAGCATTACACCGTTGAAAGTTGACATCATTTCAACTTCCGCTTCACCAGAGCATTCGAACTGAACTGTCGGTTTGTGTCACAATTATACAGTATGTCAAGAATGACTTTACACATTAAAAATTAAAATGAAATTTCAACTTAATTTGCTGGAAAACACAAGTTTTTATTTCACTACATATATTTTTTCGATTCATTATGATTATATACAGTATGTATGTATGTATGTATGCTGGCGTTACAGTCCATGAAGGACCTGAGCCGAGCTTCTCTCAATCACCCATGTTGTGTGTGATTTCATTTTCCCATGGATGAAAGGGACCTACAGTTTATTGCCGGTTTCGAACGGCGAATTTCGAGAAGCTTTTCATGACAATTCTACTACAGGGGGTTTTGTCAGAACCCCGCTGAGGAGAACCACCGTGAAAACACGTTCGATGACATGGCTGTGTCGGGATTCGATCCCGTGTCATCGGCGTCAGAGGCCAACACACTACCCACTGCGCCACGGTGCTCTCTTATATACGGTATATACAACATTAAAAAAAAAAACACGAAATTCCTTGAAAAACAAAAAGAAAAATGTAACAAAAACAAAGACAACTCCATTTTTTTATTGTCAAGTAACTCTTTTCACAAATCATAACTGTATACATCATTTGCGTCTAGCACCCTTTTACACTGGGATTTCATACGGTATTTTACCGTTATCTTATTTGTAATGTCATTTCTTATGAGTTTGCTATTCATTTGGTGATTAGTTTCTGTTGTATACGTATGTATCATTTCATAAAACATCTCTAAAAAATTCCAGGCAAGCGTTTATCATTTGAGGTGATTCAGCTGATTTATTACAATCACAAATTGGGAAGAAGTGTGCAGGAGCTGTCGACAATGTTTTCCATGGCACGTAAGACAGTTTATAACATCATTAATCGAGCTGAAAACGAGGGTAGATTAGAGTTAAAGCGCGGAGGAGGCCCGAAGCCAAAAATAAATGAACGCGTTGAGCGCTTATTTCTTAGAAAAATTAATAAAAACCCTCAAATCTCGACTAGAAAAATTGCAAGGGAGCTCGAGGAAGAATGTGGTATTTCTGTTTCCCATGAAACAGTTCGACAAACAATGGTGAAAAATAAATACAAATCAAGAACAGCACGCAAAAAACCAATGCTTTCTACAACAAATCTAGAGAAACGTTTTTCCCTTGCCACAATTAACGTTTTACACCCGATCGACTATTGGGACGACGTCATATTCTTGATGAGGTCGAAATGATGTTGTATTACAATGATGGACCAACTAGAGTGTGGCGAAAGCCTCTAACATCATTAGAAAGACAGAACATAATTCCAATAGCAAAATTTGGAAAATTGTCAATTATGGTTTGGGGGTGCATTTCGACAAAGGAGTAGGAGAACTAGCATTTATTGAGACCACAATGAATGCAGAAAAATATTTAAATATTCTTAGGACCCATTTGGTAAATAGTGCTAAAAAATTTGGATTCGTAACAGACAACAAACCACAACTCAAATTTTACCAAGACAACGACCCAAAGCATAAGGCACATATGGTGCGGATGTGGCTACTTTATAATTGCACCAAAGTGATTGAAACACCTCCTCAAAGTCCTGACCTCAACCCTATCGAAAACTTGTGGGTTAATTTGAAGAAAAATGCCGCCCGAATAAATAAAATTGCACTTAAAACCGCAATATTGGAAGAGTGGCAAAAAATACCGAGCAATTATGACCTACAAAAATTGATTCACTCAATGAAAACCGACTACAATGTGTGCTGGATGCAAAGGGTTTTCACACTAAATATTCAAATTACTAAATAATACATTATCAAACAAATTATTGCATTTAACATAAGCACGCATTTTATAATTTGTGAAAAGAGTTATTTGACACTAAAAAAAATGGAGTTGTATTTGTTTTTCAAGGAATCTGTTTTTTTTTTTTTTAATGTTGTATATATGTATATAATCATAATGAATCGAAAAAATATATGTAGTGAAATAAAAACTTGTGTTTTCCAGCAAATGAAGTTGAAATTTCATATTCATTTTCAATGTGTTAAGTCATTCTTAACTTTCTGTATAAAAAATGGTGTACAGCTGCGTGAACATCTGAAGTATCCTTGGTACAGTGCAACCACATTCGAGGAACTGAGAAAGCGATTTGAAATGATCGAGATGATAAACAAAGCGTATGCTGCAAAAAAAAAAAAAAAAAAAAAAAAAAAAAAAAAAAAAAAAAAAAAAAAAAAAAAAAAAAAAAAAAAAAAAAATCCCGCAGCAACAAACACAAGTGTATCAGGTACCAGTGGAAATGGTAGCAAAGGGGATGACCGCAAACAACAGCACGGTTTTAATTGTGGGTGTTCAGAAATATAGCATACCATCACTTACGTATCATTTAAATCCATGTACGAAAAATTTTGCACATTACTGTCTTTGAATATTCTCTTTTGTTTTGTATTTTTTCTTTTAACAATGTACCGTACGCAAATATTGTGTTTCTTTTTGCTTTAAATACTACCATACTCTGTACCGCTACTAGTGCACGTGCAGTTCGCAGCTCAGAACATTTTTTGTATTGTAATTTTCATTCGACCATTAGAAGTCAAGCAATAAAGTTGTACTCCTTTTTTCGATTCGTTTTCGTTTGCTTCTTCATATATACATACACATCACAATAAGTATACTACGTTATTCAAAAAAGCTTGAGTAACCAAACATTGGCGACCGTGACAGGACTAGCATTTTGCACAGTCATTTTAATATCAAATCAATTAATTTACTGCACAAATCAAATCAATTGCTCAATACAATATATTTCGTACATCGCATTTGGATTGTTTCGTACTTCGGATTACTGGATTTCATCTTTGGATAGCTGTATTTGGAGTTGCAGTTACAGTTTGCTACAAACGGATGCGGAAAATATCTCGTCAACTTGGAATCACACGGATTTGATAAGTACCATTATAAACTAAATTGATTACATAAGTAGTTATTTGATTTACATTGTAAACTAAATTGCGACTTCAAAATGACTGGAGACAGTGGTGATTCTTGTGCTGTATTGCTTTCATCGTTTAAAACAAAAAGAGCCTCAGTGACAGGTCAGATCACAAAGTTGAAAAAATTTGTAGAAAGTGCTACCGAGAATGTTTCGTCACATGAGTGGGATGTTAAGTTGACTCTTTTGGAATCCTATCTTAAAAAATTCGACGATGCCCAGACTAACATTGAAGTATTGGATATTGCAGAACTAGAAAGTGATAGAAGAAGTGCTTTTGAGGATGCATATTGTGAACTTAAGACCAAAATCCTTACGTTTATGGATTCTAAGAGGCTTCCTGCAGGCGCAGCAGTCTCCGCACATGATTCAACATTTCTGTATGCGAAACCAAAGGCGGTTCGATTGCCTAAACTGGAGCTTACAAAATTTTCTGGAAAATACACAGATTGGCCAACTTTCTTATCAATGTTTGAGATTCTAGTGGATAAGGATGATGAACTTACAGCCATTGAAAAGTTTCAACATTTACGCTCGTGTTTGTCAGATTTTGCATTTAAAACAATTCAGTCTCTTGAAGTCACAAGTGAAAATTATACCAAGGCTATTGAACTATTGAAATCTCGATTTGACAACAAACGTTTAATTTTCCAGGAGCATATAAAAGAAGTTTTTAACTTACCTAACGTTGATGGTTCCGTACATAAGCTACGTGATTTGAGTGACAACATAAACTCTCAATTGAGAGCGCTGAACACGTTGGCAACAAAGGAAGAAATTTTGGATGGACTACTAATACATCTCGTCGTTAATAAATTGGATTCAAAGAACCGGACGAAGTGGGAGGAAGAATCAGGAGTCAACGATTTGCCTAGATGGGATCAACTATCAGCTTTCATGGAAAAACGATGTCAGACGCTGGAAACTATTGACAACGCATCGAGCAGTGGAAGCAGACATACAACAACATTGAACAACTCACGTAAGTCATATAAACCTACAATTAATAGAGCTTTTATTACATCAAAACCCCGTTTTGTTGCTTGCCATTATTGTAATTCAAATGACCATTCAATTTACTCCTGTAACGCATTTATAAACCTTCCACCTGAAAGGCGTTATCAAGAAGCTAAAGCTAGGAAGTTATGCATAAATTGCCTTAGATATGGGCATCAAGCGCGAAATTGCAGCTCACATCTTTGCAAGCACTGCTCTCAACGGCATAGCACATTGCTTCATATGGGTGCTATTCCCAACCGACCTTCTCAATTATCAATCGTAAATGAACAGTCTTTAACGTCACCATCGGCTCAAATCGTTTCGGATTCTCAATCAATAAACAATACAAATACTGTCCTTGTTTCTAAGTCGGTTGGTAAAAATGAGGACTCCATTGAAAGGCAGCCAAAACTCAATCAGCCATTCATATTCCTAGGCACTGCCCTTATCTTAGTAAAAGATTGTTACGGTTCTTATGCTCCTTGTAGAGCATTACTAGATTCATGTTCCCAAATGCACTTCGCTACCGATCGTCTAATTCAAACACTCAATCTAAAACGCATCAGATCCACAAATGCTATTGGTGGCATTGGAGAAACCAACACTAAATCGAATCACAAATCTAACCTGTGCATAAGATCTCGTTTTAATGAATATACGGCAAACTTAGAGGTTCAAATTTTACCATCCATTACTTGTAACCAACCGGAAAAAGGTATTCAAATCAATGATTTCGTTTTACCTGAAAATATCGAACTTGCCGATCCATATTTTAACAAATCTCAAAGGATTGATTTGCTTATAGGCGCCGAGTTATTCTTTGATTTGCTATCAGTAGGCCAAGTTCGTTTGGGTGAGAACCTACCATTGCTGCAGAAAACCCTACTGGGATGGATCGTTGCAGGAAAACTTAGTTTAGAGAACACCAAACGGTATAGTTTCAATGTAACGCACCAGAGTGGTGCTGACGTAGAGAATAACGATAAAATAGAAGACATTCTCAAATCTTTCTGGGAGATTGAATCCCACGACATTATCTCGAAAAAATTAACCAATGAAGAAATAGAATGCGAGCATTTATTTCGCGATACACATCAGCGGCTCGCAAATGGGCAATTTTCTGTCCACCTTCCATTCAAATCACCACCAAACACTTTGGGCAATTCATTCCAACTCGCCGAAAAACGCTTTTATAACTTAAAATCTAAATTATATCGGAACCCACACCTAAGAGCACAATATATCGACTTTATGAATGAATATCTTCAACTTAACCACATGACTAAGATAAATTCTAAAATACTAAGCCAAAATCACTTCTTCCTTCCACATCACTGCGTAATAAAGGAAGACAGCACAACAACAAAATTACGTGTCGTTTTCGATGGTTCGGCCAAATCATCTTCGGGGATTTCACTAAACGACATTCTTATGGTAGGGCCAACCATTCAAGATGATTTATTTTCTATTCTTATTCGTTTTCGAATGCATCGCTACGCCATCACAGCTGATGTTTCTAAAATGTATAGATGCGTACAAGTTCAACCGCCTGATGATAACATGCAACTCATTTTGTGGAGAGATGATAGAAACAAAGATCTCGGCATTTTCAAATTGAATACTCTTACATATGGAACTGCTCCAGCATCCTTCCTTGCTATTCGATCTATGGTACAGCTAGCAGTAGATAGATCTCAACACTTTCCTATTGGGTCAAAAACCATAACCAAAGAGTTTTATGTGGATGATATGCTCTCTGGAGCCGATAGTCTGAAGGAAGTTCTTGATATCAAGGATCAAACTACAAGATTGCTAAGTGAAGCAGGGTTTCATCTCCGTAAATGGTGCTCCAACAGCGCATCTTTCTTAGACACTATTGATGATAAAGATAAAGAAACTTTCTTGGACCTCAACCATACTGAAATAACAAAAACACTAGGATTAATTTGGCAGCCTGATTCAGATGAATTTCGTTTTTCCTTTACACAACTAAATTCTTTACGAGTCATAACAAAGAGATCAATATTATCGACCATCGCAAAGTTATACGATCCCCTAGGGCTTATTGGTCCTATAGTCGTGAAAGCGAAGATATTTATCCAAGCTTTATGGAAAGAGAGGTTGCATTGGGATGAATCACTTCCACAATATCTGCATACAGACTGGTTAGAGTTTTGCAGTCAATTATCGAAAATAAACGACTTAAGATTTCCTCGTTATGCACTATCACCAAATTCAAAATTTCAATTGCATGGTTTCGCTGATGCAAGTCAAACAGCTTATGGAGCATGTATATATCTGAGATCGAAAAATCTTCAAAATAAGATACATACACAACTGCTATGTTCAAAATCTCGAGTAGCACCTGTGAAAACCATATCTATTCCTCGCCTAGAACTATGTGCTGCACTCCTTTTGGCGGAATTGATGGAACGAATAAGAACTATTTTACAACTGACCGATTCTGAAATATTTTGTTGGAGTGACTCAACTGTAGTTCTTTCTTGGATAAACTCTGATGCTTGTAATTGGAGCACATTCGTTTCTAATAGGGTAGCAAAAATTCAATGTCTCTCTAGTAATATAGTTTGGCTACATGTTCCTACGAAATCTAACCCGGCTGACCATCTTTCACGTGGCCTTTTCCCAAATGAATTACTGCACCTTTCATTATGGTGCTTCGGTCCTGATTTTTTGCTAAACGATGAACACGTGTGGCCAAAACTAAATCAACTCGAAGAAAATCAGCTGGAGAAACGTAAAACTAAACCAACTGCTTTATTATCTCGCATAACGAATGAGGATCTGACAAAAACCTGCAAATTCTTAAACACATACAATAAATTAGTAAGATCATTCGCATACATTAATCGATTCATTCATAATTCGCGTTCTAAGACTGGTAATCGTAAAAACGGTGAGTTAACTGCAATTGAATTGGAGCATGGATTGCATTACATAATTCGGACCATGCAAGTTAATGAATTTCGAGATGAATTCCGGCGGCTTTCGGAAAAACAAGATTTGCAACCAAATAGCACTTTGAAGTCACTAACTCCTTTTTTGGATACTTATGGTATTATGCGAATTCGTGGACGTCTTCGAAACTCTTCCCTATCATTTTCAAATAAACATCCAATCATTCTTCCAAAATCGCATCCGTTTACATCAACGATTGTTAATTATTTTCATATAAAAAACATGCATGCCGGACCACAGGCGTTGCTAGCAGCACTTAGAATGCAGTTTTGGCCAATCGGAGGAAAACACACAATAAGAAAGGTACTCAACAAATGTATACGATGCTACAAGGCTCGCCCGTTGGTGATGAGTCAGCTTCAAGGAGATTTGCCAGCGGAACGAGTAGAATCTTCTCGACCATTCACTACGACTGGGATAGACTTTTGTGGACCTTTCTACATACGTTCTGGAATACGTGGTCGAGCACCAACGAAAATCTACATATGCCTTTTCATATGCTTCACAGTAAAGGCAGTGCATTTGGAGTTGGCGGCGGACCTGTCATCTTCGGCTTTTTTAGCAGTTCTAAAAAGGTTCATCGCCAGGCGTGGAAAGCCTTGCACAATTTTTTCTGATAATGCCACAAATTTCGTAGGAGCCAATACACAGTTAAAGGAACTAAAGGCATTATTTGAATCGCAACATCATATTGAGTTAGTTCATCAGACTTGCTTAGACGATGGTATTCAATGGAAATTCATACCAGCCCGCTCCCCCCATTTTGGCGGACTTTGGGAGTCTGCAATTAAAATCGCCAAAAATCATTTACGTCGTGTGGTTGGTTATGCAGTGCTTTCCTTCGACGAGCTGCATACCTTAATCTGTCAAATTGAGGCCATTATTAACTCTCGCCCTTTGAGTCCAATTTCAGATGATCCTTCCAATATCGAAGTTCTCACCCCAGGTCATTTCTTAATTGGAGGTCCTCTTACTGCCACTCTGGAACCGGACACAAAGGATGTCAACGTAAGCCGGCTGACAAGATGGCAAAGGGCGCGATGTATGATGCAGAACTTCTGGAGAAAATGGTCGCAAGAGTACTTAACCTCACTTCAACAACGTCGCAAATGGAAACGAGCGGAAGACAATGCTGTCGTTGGAATGCTGGTGCTACTAAAGGACGACAACCTTCCCCCGCTGAAGTGGTCACTAGGTAGAGTGACTGAAGTTTACCCAGGAACAGATGGGTTCGTTAGAGTCGTCAAGGTCAAAACGATGAATGGAGAGGTGAAAAGGTCGATCGCCAAACTCTGCAAATTGCCTCTGGACCACGAACAAGGTTTATCTTGAACGCGGAGCCTTCAACGCGGGGTGTATGTTCAGAAATATAGCATACCATCACTTACGTGTCATTTAAATCCATGTACGAAAAATTTTGCACATTACTGTCTTTGAATATTCTCTTTTGTTTTGTATTTTTTCTTTTAACAATTAACCGTACGCAAATATTGTGTTTCTTTTTGCTTTAAATCATACCATACTCTGTACCGCTACTAGTGCACGTGCAGTTCGCAGCTCAGAACATTTTTTGTATTGTAACTTTCATTCGACCATTAGAAGTCAAGCAATAAAGTTGTACTCCTTTTTTCGATTCGTTTTCGTTTGCTTCTTCATATATACATACACATCACAATAAGTATACTACGTTATTCAAAAAAGCTTGAGTAACCAAACAGTGGGTCAATTCAATACAAACGCTTGAAACAAAATGCTTCAAGTGTAATGGTGCTGGACATATGTATGTTAAGAAACTGTCCGACTATAAAGAATAACATCAAAACTATCACAAGCCCTAGCGGTATCAAACAAATGATGATAAACAATAAAAAGGTGTTGTTTGAAAATATGCATTATTATCTCACTCTACATTAGTTTTATTTGCTTATATTGGTATACATGACCATAATTGAATACTTTGCGAACGTACATTTTTGTATAACACTTTGTACAACTCTTGCCTCACAAGCGCATCTATTTTGCACTCTTTTGCCAACAATTAAAGCGTAAACATCAAAATCGGACATTATCGTATTATTTTATTAGTCGAAGATTTTAAGTACAAAACAGGTGTTGTGTTTGATAGAAACCGGAGCCGATGTCTCATTGATACGAAAATCCAAGTCTGAAGAAATGTGCAGTTTACAGTCGTTGAAAAAGAGTTTTACCAAGTTGTATGGATTGGGTAAGCCACCAGTGTCCTAGGGCAATTTACAACGGAAGTCAAGATAGATGGAATGCGCACCCAACATACATTTCACGTTGTTCCAGATGCCAAAATTAATGCCGACGTACTCATAGGCGATAATTTTTTGTAAAAATTGACGGTGCTATTAAACACAAAGGAATATAGTTTTTCGGCAGCGGAAGAAGATACCGGATACATCCACAGTGTGGTAATTAATGAATTGGACATTGACATTATACCCCAATAGAGGAAGGAAGACATGCAGCTGATCGACAATTATAAACCACGGCCCGCTCAATCAAGCTGTCCCATTAAACTAAACATCGTTCTAGGCTCTGACAACATCGCCGTGACAGTACGTCGAAGACGTACTGGAAAACAACAGAATGCCAGATATTTCACAGTGATGGACCTCAAAAATGCGTTCTCGCACGTGGAAATCGATGAGCGAAGCAAAAAGTACACGGCGTTTGTGACAAAAGAAGGATTATACGAACTTGATAATGCGCCATTTCGGTTCTGTAGCTCTCCAGCAGCCTTTGTGCGATGTGTCAATTACATATTTCAAAAATTGATAAATAAAGGTATAATGACATTGTCGTTTTCGGATGCACAGCTGATAATTGATTGGAGAACATGCAACGAGTATTAAGCCGAGCGCAGCAGTATGGGCTAGAAATAAAGTGGTCAAAACGCCAATTCCCCAAGAAAGAATTAGCTTTTTTGGGCAAGAGGTGGAAGATGGCCCTATGTGGCCCGGACAAGAAAAGGTAAAAGCTGTAAATAATTCCCTCTACCTAAAATTATTCGAGGTGTGCAAGCATTTCTTGGACTGACTGGATATTTCAGAAGACTCATAAAAGATCATGCCGTACTAGCCAAACCGTTGACAGATTTGCTAAAAAAGACGCCGAATTTAAGATAGATACCGACCAATTTCAAGCAATTGAAAATTAAAGTCAGTAGTATGTTTTAGGGGGTTCAAGCGCTTTTTAAGTCGAGTGTGTTCGTGAAGTCGTGTACTTCTGGCCGGAGCAATAGATATGTACATACTGTTACGCATTAAAGAGATAGGTATAGAAGTATTTATTACAAGACAATATAAATATGGGGAATCGCGCTGTCATCTGTCATCTGTAGTGATTTACATATATATATATATTTTGCGGAAATATATGGGGGTTCTGGCGCTATTTACTTTGTCTATTTAAGTTGATTTTGTGTTTTGGTTAGGAAATGTATGGGGATTTAGTCGCTATCTTTGTTGTGTGAATCAACGTGGAAATACTTTCGCATATTAAAAGTGGATGTGATTGATTCATTCTTGACAGTATATGTTACATATTTATGTAACTATAAATATTTCTTAGCGTTTCAAATACATATACATACATACACACACACATATATATAAATATTACTGGAATAGTATACACAAATGACCCATTACATTAAATTGTTCTGTAAGCAACAATTAATCAGTGCGAACAGCGCTATTTAATTTGTTTATTTAAGTTGTGAATTCGCGTTGGGGTTAGGAAATGTATGGGGATTCTGGCGCTATCTGTGTTGTGGTTTTGTGTGCGTGCAAGGTCGTTATCATGTGACGTATTTAGAATAGCAATAGATATGTACATAATGTTACGCGCAAAGTGGGCCGAGTAGCGTGTGCCGAGTTTCACTATTACGCAAAGCGTGCCGAGTTTCTCTCTCTCTATGCTTCGCTGATTTTATGGGGGGACAAGTTTAATCATGTTCTGCGTTGTTTTTTTTTTTCCTCCCGCGTACAATTTAAGATATGTTCATTTGGTAAGTTTGTTTTATACTTCTTAACATCGATCAATTCTATTGGCAATTAGCTTAGGAATTTTAGTTCCCGGTGTAAACATATTTTCGGGACAAAACGGAAGATCATTATGTATATCGTTATGTGTTAGATCTTCGTAAGAGAAGGAGAACACACATCGATTCCGAGTAAATCGATCTGTTGGATAAACCATCGCTTTAGCAGCATCCCTACATATATAAATGGGGGAAGTTCCTGTTCAATGTGACATTGCGATAGTAATAACGAACCCGATTTAAGATACGGCATATAATTTATTAGTGCATATTAAAAGTGTCAACGAGTAGTGTAAATTAGTTTCAGGTATGGTATTATATAATCTTAATATATATAAATTACGTGTCACGTTGTTTGTCCGCGATGGACTCCTAAACTACTTAACCGATTTGAATCAAATTTGCAAACCGTGTGCGGTTTGATCCAACTTGAAAGATAGGATAGCTTACATCTTAAATTATAGTCGCAATATTAATTTATTGCAAATTATTTGTCTATTATTTGACATTTACAATTATCTGTTAGCTCCGAATGATTTTAACAGATGGCGACATCTGTTGATTGGATTGAGTAAGCAATTAATAGATGGCGCTGCTATGTTTAACCTACAAACGTATCATATAAGCTACAATTTAATAGCATAACCACTACGTGTTGTCGGGGCTAAAGTATAGGTTAAATTTATTTTGTAGTAAACGAAATACAGTGAAATTCAATTGTTTTTACTTTTCCAATTTTTGGTATTAACATAGCCGGCTACGTGTTACTTAGACTAAAGTGTAAATTAAATTTATATTATAGTGAAGATAATACAGTGAAATTATTCCTGCTTTTTAATTATTTGTTCCTCATTGTTCAAAACTATTTAATTGAAATATATACATGTAAGTATTATCACATAGTTATAAAAGTTGATTAAAATATCTATGAGAAAATGTTACAAAGCTCCCCACGCTTTTTCAATAATTGTACAAATATTTTTTTTTTAATTATTTTTATTTAACCTCTATAAAAAATTATTTCGCATTACTTAATTTAATGTGCTATAATAGCATATTTTTCAGCTTTTTTTTTCTAATATTTAAACGTTTAAATTATTATTTTTAGTGCAATGCCACCGAAAAAATCTAACCTCAACAACGCGAGGAGCAGAGAGGCACGACGCAAACGTGTTGAGAGAGCTCATCAGTCGGCAGAACAAATCGCAACAAGAAATGCAGCTCAAAGAATCAGGACAACAGAGGGTCGTGCACAAGAATCTCAGGAACAGCGTGACGAACGTCTGCGACAGACTATCAGGAGAACAAGAGCGGCACGAGAACGAAACATAGCTACAGCACGAGTACAAGAACGACAGAGGCAGCAGACCAGCCGCTCATTAACACGTACATCATTTGTTCGTCTTGCTTTCGAATATGCACCAGATATTAACTACTCTGCGCATTCAAAAATTGCTATCGGTGCAATGGATAAAGTATGTCAATATTGTCAGGCATTGAAGTTTCGGAATGAAACACCCGGCATGTGCTGCGCATCAGGAAAAGTTGTGCTGCCACCTCTACCCACTCCGCCGGAACCTTTATTATCCCTTCTTGCTGGCGATTCAGATGATTCAAAATTATTTTTGCGTAAGATACGCAAATTCAATTCTTGCTTCCAAATGACGTCATTTGGGGCAACTAAAATTTGCGATCTCGCATCCGATGGACGTAATTTTGAAACTACATTTAAAATACAAGGCCAGGTGTACCATAAAATCGGGTCATTGATGCCAATGCCTGATGATGATCCGAAATTTCTTCAAATTTATTTTATGGGCAATTGTGAAGAGCGCGTGACAACTCGGTGCCAGTATAATTTCATTGAACAAGGAGAGGAAAGAGCAATTGTAATGTTGCTAGAAAATTTTTTAGAAAATCAGAATCAACTAATTCGATTGATTAAAAGAGTTTCGCCACGATTGCAAAATGACAACTATCAAATCGTCATAAAAGCCGACAAAGTACCATTAGGTGAACATGCTGGCAGATTCAACGCTCCAACTGTTGATGAGGTTGCTGTTATTATGGTTGGTGATCCAGTTGACAAAAGAGCTATAAAAATTACTCGGCGAGACAACACTGTCAGTACGATTTCGGATTTACACCGTTCATATGACGCACTACAATATCCATTAATATTTTGGCAAGGACAAGATGAATATCACCTTAACATCAAACAGTGTGATCCAAATACCGGTAAATTTGACAATTAACTATTTATTTTCTTACTGTATGTACGGATTTTAATTTTGTATTGCATTTATTTTTTTATTTTTTTTTAGGTGCTTATGGAAATAAGAAAGTTAGTTCAATGAACTACTACGCACACCGATTGATGGTTAGACTAAATCAGGACAACTATATTCTACGATATCGTCAGCTATTCCATCAATACATTGTTGATATGTTTGCTAAGGTTGAAAGCGAACGCTTGCGATTTATTCGATACAACCAGGCTAAATTACGATCGGAAGAATATATTCACTTACGAGATGCTGTTGCTGGAAACATCGATGGAAATTTAAATGCCAATGACATCGGCAATGCTTTCATTTTACCTTCAAGCTACATCGGCAGTCCACGGAACATGCAGGAATACATACAAGATGCGATGACTTACGTACGTTATTACGGTCGACCGGATTTGTTTATTACATTCACATGTAATCCGAATTGGAAAGAGATACAAACTTTACTATTACCAGGACAGCAAGCAATTCATCGTCATGATATAACTGCGCGTGTGTTCAAACAAAAATTGAAATCCTTTATTGATTTTATTGTTAAATATTCAGTTTTTGGTATCACACGTTGTTGGCTGTATTCCATTGAGTGGCAAAAGCGAGGTTTGCCTCATGCCCACATTTTAATTTGGCTTCAAGATAAAATTCGTCCAGAAGAAATTGATCAAATAATTTCAGCCGAAATTCCAGACCCATCAATTGATCAAGAATTATTTGATATTGTTACTAAACACATGATCCATGGGCCGTGTGGTGCTTTCAACATGACGTCACCATGTATGGAAAATGGAAGATGTAAAAAAAATTTTCCAAAGCCGCATACCAATGACACTATCACGGATATTGACGGTTATCCAATGTATCGCCGCAGAAATACTGAGAATGGTGGCCACACATTCACAGTGCGATTGCCGAATTATCCAAATCAAGTAGAATTTGATAATCAGTGGGTGGTACCATACTCACCATTACTTTTAAAAACTTATGAAGCTCATATCAATGTTGAGCTTTGCAGTTCTGTAAAATCAATTAAGTACATTTGTAAATATGTAAACAAAGGCAGTGATTTGGCCATATTTGAAGTACAAAATATAAATAACAATGACGAAATAGCACGATACCAAATGGGCAGATACATTAGCAGTAATGAAGCTATTTGGCATATTCTTAGCTTTCCCATACACGAAAGAGATCCTTCTGTCCAGCATCTAGCAATACATCTTGAAAACGGTCAACGTGTATACTTCACTGAAGAAAATGTTCTTCAACGAGCACTTGAGGCTCCAAAAACGACACTAACTGAATTTTTTACATTGTGTCAAAAATCTGACATTTTTGGCCAGTTCGCAAAGACATTGATATATGCTGATGTTCCACGTTATTTTACATGGAACAAATCCAGTAAAAAATGGGAGCCACGAAAACAAGGAAAACCACATCCTTCCATTACAGGCATATTTAAAGCTAAGACATTGGGGCGACTTTACACGGTACATCCAAAGCAACGTGAGTGCTTCTATTTACGTTTGTTATTAGTGAATGTTCCCGGACCAACGTCTTTTGAATTTCTGCGAACAGTTAATGGTCGAGTATTCAATACATACCAAGACGCATGTCGTGAACTGCAATTGCTAGAAGATGATAACCATTGGGACTTGACACTTGCTGATGCTGCGTTGACATCAACGCCCAATAACATTCGTCAGCTGTTTGCAATTATTTTGACGACATGTTATCCATCGCAAGCACAAACTTTGTGGGAAAAATATAAAAATTGTATGACCGAGGACATATTGCATCGAATAAGACAAACAGATCAAGGCCAAAACATAGATTATACGCCAGAGATGTATAATGAAGCGTTAGTGTTGATCGAGGATTTATGTGTTTTAATTTCAAATTTACCACTTAATCATTATGGTATGCCATCACCTGATCGTCCAGCCACCGACTTAGTAAACACCGATTTACAACGAGAAAAACAATATGACCATGGTAATTTAGCAACAATTATCGTGAACAGTGAGCCATTACTAACAACAGAACAAAAAATTATTTATGATCGGATTATGCTGGCTGTTGCTGCTGAACAAGGCGGTTTTTTTTTCTTGGACGCACCAGGTGGTACCGGTAAGACATTTTTGATATCGTTGATTCTTGCCAAAGTACGGTCGCAACAGAAAATCGCATTGGCAGTTGCATCGTCAGGCATTGCGGCTACTTTGATAGATGGTGGGCGAACGGCACATTCAACATTCAAGCTGCCATTGGACATTCATAATAAACCAAATGCAATATGTAACATAAAAAAGAATAGTGGAATAGCTGCAGTGTTGCGGAAGAGTTCAATAATAATTTGGGATGAGTGCACAATGGCTCACAAATATTCACTCGAAGCATTGCATAGAACTCTACAAGATTTGAACGGCAATAATAAACTTTTCGGTGGTGCTATCTTACTTTTGTCTGGTGATTTCCGACAGACCTTACCGGTTATACCTCGCTCTACATTCGCAGATGAGATTAATGCATGTTTGAAACAATCATTTTTATGGCGAAGTGTTGAAACTCTTCGATTGACCATAAACATGCGCGTACGATTGCAAAATGATCCATCAGCACAAATATTCTCCGAACAATTACTAGATATTGGGAACGGTAAAATAGAACTGCAACCAAATACACAATGCATTAAACTGCCCGACAATTTCTGCACTGTTCTTCAGGAAAAAAATGAATTGATCCAGAGTATTTTTCCGGATATACAAAATAATTACTTGAATCATGACTGGCTCAGTCATCGGGCGATTTTGGCAGCTAAAAATGTTGATGTTGACGAAATTAACTTCCAGATACAACAGTTGTTACCAGGCGATCTGATGTCTTTTAAATCAATCGATACTGTTGTTGATGAAAATGAAAGTGTAAATTTTCCAGTTGAATTTTTAAATTCACTGGATATACCTGGAATGCCACCACATAATCTTCGATTAAAGATTGGTTCCCCTATTATTCTCCTACGTAATTTGAATCCACCTCAATTATGCAACGGTACGCGTTTGGTCATCAAAAAGATTACCGGAAATATTCTTGAAGCAACCATTTTAACTGGAAAGTTTAAAGGAAAAGTGGTCCTGTTGCCACGTATTCCAATGATACCGTCAGATTCTACCATACCCTTCAAAAGGCTACAGTTTCCAATTCGTTTAGCTTTTGCCATGTCTATAAATAAGTCTCAAGGCCAAACAATGTCCATTTGTGGTTTAGATTTAGAAAATCCATGTTTTTCTCATGGACAACTATATGTTGCATGTTCACGTGTAGGGAAACCGTCGAATCTATTTGTGTTAGCTAAAGACAGGTTAACTAAAAATATTGTGCACCGATTAGTGCTAAATTAAGTTGAAATTAAAAGTATTTATAATTTAAAATAATAAATATTATTGTTAAAGATTTAAGACTATCTGCCCTACCTACCTCATTCATAAGTTTGAGTGTCACATGTTATTTACTAATAACTTTGTAATTTACTCATTTGTTACAAATTTGAATAAAAATAATAATAAATTTTAAAATTAATTCCTTTGTATTGATTTTTACTCAATATCAACTGTACGAAAATTTTAATCAATCGTGCTCAAAGTCCTTCCCCTTCAAATCCCAATCCAGTGGATTTTTATACCAGCTTCAACGTTTCCGTCTTCGTTCGTAAATAATAATTTCATTGTATTGAGGGGTTACAGTAGTAGAAAATCTGTCATGAAGGTCGCCATATTTTTTTACAAATGGCATCCATGTAAAAAAGCATGGTGGTCCCCATGACTGATGTTCTCCTACCGTTCCTTTTAAATAGTTTACTACAATGTAATATAACAAAAATCATAGCCACAGCAAGGCGTGGCCGGGTCTGCTAGTATTAATATATATATATCTATGTATGAATATGTATGTATGTATACTTAGTTATAAGTATATATTAAAAATTGTTATAATTATCGATGTCATTCGTTTCAGTACAGTGTATATCTACTACAGTACAGATTAAAAAAAAAAAAAAAGCAGAAAATGTTTCAATGTGAAAAGTGTCGAAGACGGTTTTGGGATAAATCTTCTTTTGTCCGACATCGAAAGCTTAATCGATGTATCTACAAAATAAATGCTTGTGAATTGAGTGAATGTCGACAGTTGCCGCAGCAGCAGCAGGAGACTTCACTGATGTTAGGTGTGCAATCCAAAAGTAAAAAACTTAAGCAGACTATTTACAAAAGATGTTTATTTTGCGAAGAGGATGTTGAGGAGAGGCTTTGGTCTCCACATAAGCGCAAAAACTCACATAAAACAAAGGCTAAGCAGATTCTAAGAGAGAATGTCTACAGTATAACAAGCGCTTTCAAAAATCGCATTAAGACATTTCTAATAATGATGAGAACATATTGAATGTAGAAGTCCTATATGAAAAAAACATGTATTTGATTACCGAGCTGTTGGAAAACGAATTGGAAGTTTTGCATGCTTTTAAATTTAATATGGAATTATTTACGGTGTTCGTGAAGCATACAAAGGAAAATGACGATATGATCCAGGATATTAAAAGTATGCAGACCAAGATGTATACGATCCTAGAAAAAAGCGATTTATCTGAAAAATAAAACACTACTATCAATGACATCAAGGTTAAACTAGAGGAATTCCAGGAAAGAGATAGCGGATGGGCTTTGTTGTCATTCCTGAGAATCGAAATAAATATTAATAAATACGATCCGCTTCGGTCTTCTACCTATCTTAATCTACCACCGCAGTTATTGATCAAACATGCTTGCATAAATGTGAAAAACACCAATGAATACTGTTCCAAGTGGTCTGTTATATCGGCTTTGAATAGCAAAGTTAAATATAATCATGAGAGACCATCATCATATGCAATTCGCGATATAACTAGTGACATAATACAAGTTAATGGTGAAATTCTTTGTTTTAGAAATATGCAATTTCCTCTTGCGATCAAAGATATACATATATTCGAGTTGAATAATCCAACAATCAGTGTAAATGTGTTCGGTTATGAAATCAACGATAAGAATGAATGTTATTTAATTGGGCCATACTATCATACGGCCGAGGAAAAGACAAAACATATTAACTTGCTTTATTGTGAAAGTTCTGATAGCGATCTAACGCATTATGTGTACATCAAACATATGTCGCGTTTAATGAGAAGACAAATAACTAAGAGTGAAAATCGAATGCATCTTTGTAATGGGTGCTTACAACGATTCCCTAATGAATCCCGTCTGCTGCAACACAAAAGTGAATGTCGGAAGCTGATTACGATTATGCCGGATGAAGGAAACAAAATACTCAAGTTTGTCAAACACAATCGAAAGCAACGAGTTCCATTTGTTGTGTATGCCGACTTTGAGTCTATTCTATTACCTGTGAGTCATTGCATGCCGAATCCAGAATCTTCGTCAACAACTAATGTACAACAACACATACCCTGTGCGTTTTCGTATTTCATTAAGTGCTCATTTGATGATAATGTAAATAAACACAGAACATTTGTTGGTGAGAAATTACATTTAGTTACATGCTATCAAAAACAAAAAATAAACAATGTCTCCTTTGTATTTTTATAGGAGAAAATTCATCTGATGAATTTGTAAAGATGCTAGTTGGAGACTTAAAATACCTACATATATAGGGAGTACATGGAGAAACCAAAAGCGATGAATCAATTGACAGATGTTGAGAACTACAACCATCATAATGCTTCAATATGTTGGATATGTAATCGTAGGTTTAGTCAGACCGATATAAGAGTAAAAGATCATTGCCACTTCACGGGTGCATATAGAGGAAAATGCACATAGACAGTGTAATTTAGATTTTCAAAAGCCAAATTTTTTCCCAATACTTTTACATAATTTTTCGGGCTACGACTGTCATCTTTTTGTGGAAAGTTTAAGTAATATTGATGGCGAAATAACAATTGTTCCATTAAATAAAGAAAATTATATATCACTTTCCAAGCGAGTGCATTTAGACGCAAATAACACCTTTGAAATTAGGTTTTTAGATTCATTTCGATTTCTTCAGTCGAGTATAGATTCGTTAGAAAATAATTTATCTGAAGATGATTTCACTATAGGCAAAAGGTATTACAAAAATGACGACTCATTCAAATTAATGACTAGGAAAGGTGTATTTCCGTACGATTATCTCTATTCATGGAATCGTTTAGATGATTGTTCTAATAAACTAACGGGTAAAGATTGTTTAGATGCAGATTATGAATATGCACTAAAGGTATGGAAGCATTTTAATTGTAAATCATTAAAAGATTACATGCTTGTGTATCTACAGAGCGATGTGCTCTTGTTGTCTGACATATTCGAGAATTTCCGTAAGGTCTGCTTAAAAATATATGAATTAGATCCATGTCATTATTATACGTCTCCTGGTTTGTCATGGGATGCAATGTTGAAGATAACGGAAGTTAATCTAGAGCTTTTCACCGACATTGATATGTTTAATTTCATTAAGAAAGGTATCAGAGGTGGTCTATGTCAATGTAGTCATCGATATGCCATATCTAATAATAAGTACATGAATAAATTCGACGAAACTAAAACAAACGAATTCCTTATGTACTTTGATGCAAATAACTTGTACGGTTGGGCAATGTCTCAACCACTTCCTAATGGAAATTTTCAATGGAATGATCCCAAAATCTATACCAGAGAATATATTTTGAAATTGGAAAAAGTCGATAAATTTGGTTATGTATTCGAAGTAGATTTAGCCTATCCAACGGATCTTCACGATGTACATAATGATCTTCCGTTTTACCCCGAAAATATGCTTACGCCGGGAGCTAAAATTCCTAAGCCAATTGCCAATTTAAATGCAAAGACCAATTAAATAATTCATTTAAGAAATTTACAACAATGTCTGAACAACGGATTAAATATCACTAAAGTTCACAGAGTGTTGTCTTTTACTCAATCGGAATGGTTACAGAAGTATATAAATCTGAATACCGAATGCGGGAAAAAGGCGAACAGTAAGTTTGAAAAAGACTTTTTCAAATTAATGAACAACAGTGTTTTCGGCAAAACAATGGAGAATGTAGAAAAGCGTCGAGATGTGAAAATTGTAACTCAATGGGATGGTCAAGGAAAGTCATTGTGTGCTAGGAAACTAATTGCACATCCTAATTTTCACACTAGATCTATATTTATACCAGAAAAGTGTGCTATTGAAATGACCAAGGGACGAGTTGTGTACGATAAACCTATTTATTTAGGTTTCATTGTATTAGAGCTTTCAAAATGGCTTATGTACGACTTTCAATATGAGTATATGAGGAATAAATTTGGAAAATCGATTCGATTAAACTATATGGATACGGATTCATTTATTTATTTAGTAATGACAGATGATTTCTATTCTGATATATATCAAGACGTCATTGATCCCGAGAAATCAAGGTTTGATACTTCAGAATACCCCATAGACAATGTGCATAATTTTCCGCAAACAAACGGTAAAGTTTTCGGGAAATTTAAAGATGAGAATAACTCTCGGAAAATGTTAGAATTCATTGGATTAAGAGCGAAAATGTAATCCTTTATATTAGAGACCAATGATGTGGTGAAAAAGGCAAAAGGAATTAAAATGTCGGTTACTAATAGCTTAGATATTAAAGATTATCGAAATTGTTTAATGAATAAAAAATTGTTGTTTAGATCAATGTTTATATTAAGAAGTAAGTTACATAATGTTTATACGCAGTCTATTAATAAGTTAGCTTTAAGTTATAACGACACTAAAAGATATATATGTAATGATGGGATAAGTACTTATGCTTGGGGTCATAATAAAATACCAATGAATGATAATTGATACAAAAAAAAAAAAGAAAAAAATTATTTATTATTCTCTCTCCTTCTCTTACGAAGATCTAACACAACAAGGTCACAGAACTTTTCAACAAGGTCACTGACCTTGGTTACTTGGCGATGACCTTGCTTATTAGCAGTGTTCTTAGTAACTAGTTCTAAGTAACTGGTTCTAACTAACTGGTTCTAACTAACTGGTTCTAACTAACTGGTTCTAAATAACTGGTTCTAACTAACTGGTTTTAAACTTTTCAACAAGGTCACTGAACTTTTCAAAGGGGTCACTGAACTTTCACCTGTCACCCGTCACCTGTGGAACTTCACAAAAACATTGATACTTTTTACTTGGGTCAGTCTTACATACGAATTCCAAAGCATCTGATACGCGACAATGCAAATTTGAAAGAAACGTCTGGCCGTATTACCATCATTAGAATTCCCGAATCCGGGTTTTGGTTTGTCTATTATCAAACCACAACGATCTATAAACTCTTTTTGTATCCTCTTTTTGTTTTCTGCAATAACTATCTTATCATCCCCATGAGCTTGCCCTTTCTTAAGAGGCAATTTATAGGACAAGTGAAGTAAGCTTTCGAAAAACCTTATCCACCCATGAAGTACGGACAGGCCAAACTCTAAATTTTCTATTTTTACTTCCCTGGTCAACATACTATCTATATTATTAAAGCCTCGAGATGACGCACCACATATGAAACACTTTTGTGTTGATAACGTCTCCGTTATAGCATTACAAACTTTGCCGTCAATCATTATAAGGAAGGTATGACTGACTTGTACTCGTTTTTCTTCAATCAACTTTGTTGTCTTTTGTAAATTCTTCACCTCATTTTCAACTCTATTTTTTTCTGCAATAGACATTTGTGTAGATTCCTTCGCAAACTCTATTTTTAATGCCCTGCAGTATCTCGTAGAACCTGGGCGTGGAATTTACCATATTACCTTGGAACTGGAAGAAAGTCTAAGTGGAACGACACAAGTAATAAAAACTGAAGAATCAGTTGCTTCAAGACCATGGAAAGCTTGTTTGTAGGAGCTGTGTCCCGAACTTCCATCAAATCCCCACTTACAAAATAAGCTCAGATTTTCCATTTCAACTGTTGCCAGTAGATTAATAACTTCCTTCTGCGATTCTAACAAACGCTTTGTGGTTAAATCTAGCAGTGCCTGAAGGGTAACCTCTACTAAAGTTTCTCTAATTTTGATGCATTCGGGGGGTGGATAACATTTTTTTTTTTTCAGCTTGTAGGACCTTATATGCAGGAAATTTTTCTGGTGCACTCATTCTGAAAATATTATGCTGATGCCGAGATAGTTGCGCTTCAACTGCAACCCCTAGTGCTTCTTGGCCTGACATTTTAGAACTATTTGTTTCGAGTGACTCCTTATATGACTTCCTATATTTTTTTGCTCGGTCAGGGGTAGTTGTGGTTATCTGCTTTAATACCTTATACGCATTTACCTGTCCCACTGCTCTCAAGCTCATTTGAGTAGCAAAACGCAACATAGAATGTAGACTCTCTTAATTTTGCTGTTTTCATTCTTTTTGTACGTTCAGTACTTTCATCAAATGAAACACTTGGTCGACCACGGTTAAGCCATTCTTCAGGGCAACAAAGAAAAGAAATAGAAGTCTCTAGCCATAAATCGTTTGCTTTTGAGAACGCCTCGAATTTCCGAAAAGCCTTTTCCCAACGATATTTGTATTCAGATTTAAAGTGAGAAAGTGTTTTAGTTAAACCTATATTATCGAAGTTCCGTGTTCGTTTTTTTAACTCTTCTCTCAGAAAAACGAATTGCGCTTGTAAATTAATATTTCCAGTTGACCGCATTATATTAATAAGCTCCCTCCGGGTTATAAAAATCGTATTTGAACTCTTACCTAAAGGTTAAAAGAAATCTTAGAAATTCTCACAATTTTTTTTATTGTCAGAAAGCACATTTTCGAAAGAAACTTTTTAATCAAAACCGCAAAAATCCGCAATTTTTTTTTTACAGTTCCTAGGAATAGGCAAGACATGCTATCATAAACAACAAAAATTATGCCTCGGACTGCTTCGGAACACAACTAAACCGATCAATGTTTGCACAAAGAAGCAAAAAAAAAAAGTTATTGTGAAGTTCTTAATTATAATTACCGTTCTACATAATTTAAAGCACCTTCTCACAGAAAAAAAAAACCCTTAAATAGCTTAACACATACCAGAACTTGAAGGCTCCATACCAACAATTTTAATATTTTATAATCTCTCCTTTTTTTTAGGCAATTAAAAACACACTACAAACTTCTTCACAATAAACTCCAGCTATTTGTGAACAATCATGGCTTGCGCCGATGCATGCCATGCAAAATGTATTTATGATAACGGGTTAAAGCTCTTACAGTATTAACAGTGGGTTTTTTGACTATTAAATACAAATAGCAATGGCCCCATATGGGCAATTGCATTTTTCGATTTTTTGCCACCAATTAGGCCATTCTGCCCCACAGTGCGACGTAAGGACATTTTCAGGTTTGAAATGCGCTTTCATTCGAAAAATACAAATTGTTATTAAATCGACACACGATCTTTTTATTGTAAGAAATTTCCAGCAACTGAACAAATTTGTAAAATTTTTCGATTTCGTGAAACACAAACTTACAAAAAAATATGCATTTTAACAAATTTGTACTTGTTAGCAACAAAGCAAACTAACTCTTGGTGAAACGGAAACAATGAGATTTCTACAAAATTTCCCGTTGTAAACTACAACTACAATTTTGTGCAAAAGAATAAATCGATTATTCTACAAATCTGTCGAAAAAGTGCTTGTAAATTACAATTTGTAAGTTAGTGAAATAAACCACTGGTCTGAGCACATGGCCTACCCAGGTCAAAAAATGAAAAAAGTATACAAGGAGCGACAGGGGCCAAAGGAGCGATGGGCGACAAATGAGTGGGGCGGATCAAATAATTGCGAGGGCAAGAGCGACAAAACCCTATCAAAGGAGAGATGCCACAACTGTAACTCCTCACTACTACCACTACCATTTCGCCAACGAGTGCAGAAAACCGAAGCAAGAACGACGAGCCCGTCACGCATGAGATAAGATTGGGCACGTGTCGATAGACTGTAAGATATCTGAATTTTCATGTTAATTGTCATGTAAATAGCGATAAGTTGCCAAATAAAAAAATTGTGAGATCAGGTGAAAATGTCCAAGCGAATAATAAGGAGACCACAGAAAGAGATGTAAGATTTAAAGAGAAAATTGAGTCTATCAGCGCAAAAGTAGTGTAACCCAATATTTCTGTTGGTTGCTTTTCTGGTGTTATATACATTCCTTACATTACCAACTAGCATTACAAAAGTGGTATGAGCCAACTTTTGGTATTTAAAAGCAGATAGAGATGAAAACATCGTTTTTGCACAGAGCATAATATAACAATGTAATAGAGCAAAAGTTGTGTAATTTGAATACACCACTTTTGCATTATAGCAACACTCTGGCCCAACATATCACACCATAATTGTGCAGTTTGCAGTCCATGGTCTCCTCGTCACTTCGATTTTGAACGCAGCCGGGAGTTGGTGCAAGTAGTTTGAAATAAACAGAGTGTCAAAACGAAATTTCATTGAAAATCTTAACCAAAAATCTGAAATCATGGACGAACAAGATAATACTCACCCTAATTCTTCAACTCGACAGTCGAGTCCGACCATAGTTGCATTTAGGAGTGTTTGTGCGTATAAGCAGGGAGTAGGGCGCTCACTGTACAAGCAGTCAGTCGTGATTAGTCGGTTGAACGAGATAGACACTCTTATTGTAGATTAATAAAGTTAATAAAAATGTACAAACTTTGAATTGTTCTTATTGTTCATTTAACACTCGTATCTAAGTTTCGACAAGACTCGAAATACGCATACGGGTATCGAATTTTATTGCTATTATGCTGTATTCAATTGTTCGTGCGATAGTTGTATTTTATTCGTCCTCATATTCGGTTACGACTCAGCTTAAAAGTGAAGAAAAGTGGCAAAAAAAAAAAAAAAAAAAAATATTTAAGTGCATGTACAGTTGTGTTCAAACGTAACACAACAACACTTTAATGAATATTACAGCTTGTTTGCACATGCACATTTGATTTCAGCTTTCTCCCGGAAACTAACGGAATATGTCAAACCAAATTACTGTAAGATTCATACCAAATATCTTAAAGATCAGTGCATGTCTGACGATTGTGCTTCTTCATTTGAGATTCAAAAGGAGCTCCAACTTCCTGTAAGTGCAGTGACTGTTCGCGGACGTCTTCAAGATCACGACATGCACGAAGTCCACGAAAAGTTCCTCTTTTGTCAAAGACCTGAAGAGCCGTATCCAATTCGCCAAAAGTCACATAGACTGGCCAGTTGAAAAATGGCGCAATGTATTGTGGAGAGACGAGAGTAAATTTTATTCTGTTTGGAGGTACTGGTTCCCGGCAGTCGTTCGCCCAACACAGCATATCAACACAAATTTGGGATTGGGCCTAACAGACGAACGATACGCTACAGACGAGACACGGCGAACTACATAACACACACACATGCACCATTTATATGAACGGGGACAAGCGATGAGACACATAGGGAGACGAAGAACACGACAAACGGACATGCGGAACAAACGAGAGACAGCGAATTACATAACACACACAGACATACACAATTTACACAAGAACGAACGTAGCCAAGCGACAAGACACAAAAGAGATAAAGAGAACGCCACCGAACATGCATATACATTATTACATGGCAACGGGACGCCACCGAACGGACGACCGATCGCACGATGTGCTAAACAGGGGAAACCACAGAACATACGTACATACACTAAGAGAACGAAACGGTAGGACAGTCAATGACAAACGCGTAAGCGGACACTCGTAAAGTAACCAGCAATCGCGAAGGTCAGGCATCAACCTACCGCCACGATATACCTATCATTGTGAAATCAGAATATTGAATAAATCTATTTTAACGCGACGAAGTGTTTCATTTAAACAGGCAATCCCACACAAATATACTGTAAAAACAGTAAAACAAAAATATTAGTTTGGGCATGCTTTTCATGGCGTAGGGCCCATACACCTGATAGAGAGGATAATGGATCAACATATCTGTTATCGCTAGATGTCGCTAGTTATCGCCACTTTAGTCTCAATTATTTGTAATCTTCGAACGTCACCCTCGTTTAGTCAACTGAACGCTGTCATCGTAATTCATCTTCTTGTGGTTGGGAATTCTGTCAACTGACTCCAATTTCGTCATTTTCAATTCGTGATCGGCCATTGACAGGCGAACGTCGGCGACTAACGAGGAGGACGTTCGAAGACTGTAAGTATCCAATGTCCATTGTATTTTTATTATATGTTATTATTCCTTTCAGGAAATAAAATTCATTCATTCTTATTTCCACCAACCCTCCTCGTGAGTAGTGCAGACGGTGCAATTCCCACGACATATATTCAACATAAAAATTGCGATCATAAATCCAAAAACATGCATTTTTCCACATTATACCATTACCAATCAATAATACAAAACAGATAATAACCAAACTTTATATAAACATAAACGAGGAACCAATTCAGTACTTTGACCAGGCATGCCCAATACACCGACACCACAAAAACCAATAGAGGAATCTACCTGCAGAGGACGACTAATAAACAACGAGGAGCCGCGATGTCCACTTAATGACATCGGACCCGTAACATCCGTTACACAACCTGAAGACAATTACATACTTTGTATAAACGTTCCCTTATTAACCATTAACTCTATGTGCAGTTACTCGAAAGTTTATAAGGTCGAAGGAATAGCCATCCTGCACTACAAAGACTGTCAAATTAACGTAAACGGAGTTACCTACAGAAACAACCCATATGTATTTTGGGACGACACCCATATAGTCCCATCATCCTACCACCAAATAGAAGAAGAATCCATCACTAAAACTTTGAACCAGCAAAAACTCGAACAATATCAATTCAGCGACCGCATTGCAGTAACCAACCTGGACACTACAACCAAACAACACATCGCATACACCTATACAGCAATTGGAACAGCAGCCTTCCTATTCCTCGCAAAAAGAGTTCAAACGCAGTACTTCCCTGAGCATCCTGTCGTTCCGGCCCCTTCGCTATCCATGTGGCCTTCACTCTACTTAAAGGGGGGGAGGAGTTACGACAGCCACCAATCACCCCGTCGCCCTCTACAACACCATACACCACAAATCACCAGCCACGATCGCCCCATAACCTGGTCATCGACACAACATACATCGTTTAGCAATCATCAACTCTTGTCCTAATTATCGATTGTAATTGCACAGGTGAAACGACAATCTTGCGATATCAGCGTCTCGTCAATGCCCGACCCAAATATGACATCGCAAGCTCATTGAGTCACTTGTGCAAACCGAGGCTACATATGTAAGCAACTTTCAATTTGTAATCAGTCCATTTTCGAGATTGAAACTTATAACTACATACAATAAACTAAACTTTATAACGTGGATATAAATTGTTTTTTTTTTCGTTGTCGTTGGTTCGGTATTCGTTATTCGTGCGATACAGTAGAAACGGGATACACACAGTGCGTGAAACAATACAGTGCGCGATAAAGTACGCTGGACAATTCGTGACACAGCACGATTCCTTCAGCAAAAGAACACATGCTGCCAGAGGAAATAAATCCTCAAGAAGGAACAGAAGTACCGCCGAAACAAGCCCACACACCTGGAGCTGAAGACACCTCAGGATCGTGGATCGACGACGAAACTCCAGCCGACTTCCAGGAGCACTTCAGGGTACTACAACAAGAGCTCAAAAGACAGAGTAATATACAAGTTCCAGCGCAACCAAATTAAGGAGCAGCAGGACGAATATCAACTAACGGTCCGTATGTTAACTTTACCTTAATTCTATATATGTAGGATTCAGAGCAGGAGAAGACAACGACGATGACGACGGACGACGAACTATACGTACCAAGAAAGGTCCACAACGACGAACTATACATCCATACTGTTATATTGTTATACGACGACCGGCTGAAAGCTCGCAATATAGCAGAGTAGAACAAACAGTCAGTCGTCGTTTAGCGCTGCCCTCGAAAGGTAATAAAGAAAAAGTTGTTGAGTGGGAGTTGTGTTGCATGCATTTAATTCTAGTGTTAGAGATAGAACACATACCAAGAAAGATACAAGTTAACGAAATACAATATCAATCAACAACAGCCAGGAAGCACTTAAATCTGAACCCGATCATCTTCCGGGAAATCATCTTATCAACTCACATCGATTCCGAGTAAATCGATCTGTTGAATAAACCATCGCCATTGATTCCGCGTAAATCAATCTGCTGGATAAACTATCTTTTTAGCAGCATCCCAACGATTGAATCTGAACCCGACAATCTTCTAGGGAATTACCTTATCAACACCCATCGATTCCGAGTAAACCAATTAGCTGGATAAACCATCGCATTAACAGCATCATAACGATCAGCGCCCGAGTGGGAGAAGTGACAAATTGCAGACGCAGCAGAAATTAGGTATTTAAGATAGTTGTAAGATCAAAATGGATGTCAGTTCTTAAGTCCATGTTTGGCATGCGGGATCGCTGCCCTAATAAAATATTTTTAAAAACCCATACAAGATAGTAAAAATTTAACTTACACGACGATGACTGCGACGTAGGATTCCGAGAAGGAGACGGAAAACGACGATGATGCCGAACCACACGTATAGAGAAAGATATACAACGACGACGACGCCGAACCACACGTAAAATAAAAGATACTCGACTAGGGGAAGATTGGCACAGTCATAGTTTGGTGATAGTCCGATCGTGACGGTTTCCTCTTTTTCTTTTCGATCGTGATCGTGAGTTTGTATAATTGTGTAATTAAAATAATAAAGAAGCGGAGCATCAACTCCAAGCAACTATTATAACGTTTAAAACAACAGGAGTGTTTTATTTGTGGAGCATTAACTCCACATTTTTGGGGGCTCAACCAAAAATTCAAATAATCTGTAATTAAACTTGAGTAATCCAATTCAGTGCGCATCAGCGCAAAAGGACATACTCAAAGAAATTCAGTGCGCGAAATATAAAAAATAATAACAATAATAACAAAAAGGGCATCAACCTGAAGCGGTGCGAGTGTTCGTTGTGCCGAGTCACGTAGACCATCGTGGTTGTTTGCCCCAACAAGCGTTGCAGTTCAAGTGGTGCAGGGGAAGTGGTGCAGTAGAAGCGGTGCAGTGGAAGTGGTGCAGTAGAAACGATGCAGTGGAAGTGGTGCTGAAGAAGCGGTGCAGCAGAGAGGTGCAGAAGAAGTGGCGCAGTAAAAGTTTATGCATTTTTATATTTTTTTTTATTATTAACTTAATATTGTAACATTTGTAACGTAATATTGTAAACTGTAAAGGGAAAAAGGGAACCGACACAAATGAACGAACGGTTAGGCGATTAGGGCAATGACGGTAGAACAATTGAAAAGTCGTTTGATGGAATTAGGACTGACGTTAACCGGCAACAAAACAGAACTGACAGATAGACTCATGACGCATTTCGGTACAGAACCAATAGATAACATTTCTGACGACGAAAATCCGATTGATACCGTGGTTAGTGGTAGGGGTGCGCCTCGGCAAGAAACAGTCTCGAGGCAGAATCCAATCACTGAGCGTGGAATGATGCCATCAAGCACTTTCAAGTTCAGGGATTTGGAAGATGCTGTTCCTGCTTTCTCGGGGGAGAACACCCAAAACATCGATAAATGGATTGCAAACTACGAAGACCTCTGCTCAGGGTTATGGTTTAACAATTTGCAACAGTTTGTCTTTGGAAGAAGGCTCGTCACCGGTGCGGCAAGACTTTTTATTCAGAGTGAATGCGGTCTTTGCGACTGGACGGCGTTGAAGGCGGCCTAAAGGAAAGAGTTTGCTGTCGAAATAAGTTCTGCAGAAGTACACCGGCGTTTGAGGTATCGACGAAAACAACCAAGCGAGACAAATCGAGAGTACCTGTATAAGCTGATGGAGATAGCCAAGCCAATATAGATAGACGATGCATCACTCATCGATTATTTTATTGCGGGCTTGAAGGACGACAAGATCAATAAGATAGTACTCTATGAAGCAACTACTATCGAGGAATTGAAATCCAAGCTGAAGATATACGAGCGTATCAAGCAACATACGACAAACGATATTCTGTCATAACGGTGAAGCGGGAAGCAGCAACTTCAGCCAAACCAAATGACTATCGAAAATGCTTCAAGTGTGGAGATACGAATCACCTGGCTAGAACTTGTCCTCAGGGTTATAAGTGCTTTAAATGCGGGGTAATGGGACACAAGTCTTTCGAGTGCAAGGTTGAACCGAAACCAGAGAGTAAGGCCAAAGCTCACTTCGGAATTAGCGCACAGGGAGGGTCATTTCGCGGCAAGGAAAACACAGGAGATTCTGGAATAATCCTATTTCGTTCGGGGTGCGAGAACTCAAGTCGCCAAGGTTATCCGGAATTGTGTCGAGTGCATATTGGCTGAGCGTAAGGCAGGTAAGCAGGAAGGGTTGTTGACGCCAATAGACAAGGGAAGTTATCCCCTTGAGACGTATCACCATATTGGACCGATGGAAGAAACGGAAAATAAGTACAACCACGTCCTAGTAGTCGCAGATGCGTATTCCAAGTTCGTATGGTTGTATCCCACGAAGGGTACAGGCTCAGAAGAAGTATTGGAGAGATTGAGGAAGCAAGCTGTTTTTAGTAACCCAAAGCGAATAATTTCGGATCGCGGAACGGGTTTTACTTCAAACGCGTTTAAAGAATACTGCAGAGAGCAACAGATCGCACATTTAGTCATCACGACGGGAGTTCCGAAGGGTAATGGACAAGCGGAACGAATAAATCGTATACTTGTACCGCTTTTGATGAAGATGAATGAAGAAAACTCGGGACTATGGTACAAGTACGTAGATAGGGCGCAACAGATCATCAATAATACGCCGCCAAGGAGCACCAAGAAAGCGCCTTTTAGAATACTGACAGGAGTTGAGATGCGTGTAAAGGAGATGCCAAATATCCAAGAAATTATTAACGAAGAGATTTTCGAGGAATTTGATGCGGAGCGAAAGGAGGTTAGAGCGGAGGCAAAGTCCAAGATCGCTGAACTCCAAAGAGAAAATTACCGGTATCAGCTAAGGAAACACAAGGAGGCCATACAGTACAAGATGAATGATTTGGTAGCTGTGAGAAAAACCCAATTCGGGCCTGGTCTGAAGTTGAAGCCGTAATATTTGGGGCCGTACAAGATTGTAAAGGTTTGTAAGCATGACCGATATGAGGTTGGAAAGGTTGGTGATCACTCTGGGCCGGGACGTACCACTGCTTCTGCCGATGGAATGAACTTTTGGACTGAATCATTCGGGGCGAATGATTAATCAGAATGGCCGAATGTAGGATTCAGAGAGGGAGAAAACAACGAAGATGACGAACTGTACGTACCAAAAAAGGTCCACTACGACGACGACGACGAACTATACATACCAAGAAAGATATACAACGACGACGACACCATACGTAAAATAAAAGATACTCGACTAGGGGATGATTGGCACAGTCATAGTTTGGTGATAGTCCGATCGTGACGGTTTCCTCATTCCTCTTCGACCGTGATCGTGAGTTTGTATAATTGTGTAATTAAAATAATAAAGAAGCGGAGCATCAACTCCAAGCAACTATTATAACGTTTAAAACAACAAGAGTGTTTTATTTGTGGAGCATTAACTCCACATATATTACTCCAGTTTTTTTTTCATCTGGCTTCGAAACCATCTTTTTTTTTTTTTGTTAAGTTTACTTTAATTTTATCTTAGTATATACTACCCAAACATTATTTCTCCTCTTCTCTCGAACCATCATCTTTTTCTTACCCTCTCTTGGAAATAAAATTAAAATTAAAAGAAAGGGACACATAAAAACTAACAAAATGGCACAATTATCGATTGACCCTCTGAAATACTTAGACAGACTGCCAGAGTTTACTGGTATAACTACTGACTTACACCCACTACTTCAGACATATGACGATTTAGCACAAAGTTTCTTCTCTGACATAATCAAGAGCAAACTCAAAGGTAGGGCAAGAGATGTAGTGACATAAATTGCCAAGCAATTTCATGGGCTGATATCAAAGAAATCCTATCCAACAACTTCGGAGATAAGACAACCTGTGAAGAATTGTTTGACGAAATGAGAAGTATCCAATCCGAAACGAATTGCGTCGAATACTACAACGCCTTAAGAAAAAAACTAAGACGGCTCAATAACGAAACCCATTTAATACTAGGAGCAGGAAATGCTGCAAACGTGTGTGCCAAAAATAATAGAAAATTCGTATTGAGGCTCATCATTAGCAAAATCCCAGAACCTATGAAATCAGTCCTGGTCTGTAGAAAACCAGACACTCTGGAAGAAGTTATTGACATACTATTCAAAGCGGGCTATGCCTACACAGGCGTTGGTAGAGAATCATCCGGAAGGCAAAACCCTAATAAACGGTTTAACAAGCACCGAAATTTCCAAAATGCACAACATTCAGACATCATTTCGCCCGAGAAAACCCTTACTGACAAAACAACTACACCCAAGAAAACCCCTACCGATGAAATAACTACCAACAATATCCAGAGTCAATGGATATAAATAAATGCGAGATGAATAGCGATCAAAGAACTCCAAGCTCCGGAGGAAATGTTCGGCTTCCGGCCTCTACAGAGACCTTCCATATATAACAGTCAACACAAAAATTGGACCCTTAAAATTTATTATTGACACGGGATAATAAACCCCAATTTATGTAACCCTAAACGGTCTGTTCCGATCCAAAAGGTTACATTAAATACCCTACAACACTCAGTAGAGGTATCCAAAAAGTACTCAGAAGAAAGAATAGAAATTTTTATTTGCCAATTTCACGATTACTGCAACGGCATAATTGCTAACGACATTCTAAGACAATTTAAGGTAAAAATCGACTACGAAAATAACACACTCAACACACCGCAAAAACACTTCCATCACGAAATAAAAAAAGAGATATAGGTATTACAAAGCTAACCTAGGAAAAGTTCCCACCTCTAACACACTGAACCAGATACAAACTAGCACTCCAACGACAAGACCAGCACCCCCCCATAATAAAAACACGAATTTTACAACAACAGTCGAACAAATTCGAATGGAACACTTAAACAATGAAGAAATACCAAAACTGTTACCATTAATTAATATTCTATAATGAAATAATAGTATAAGTTATGGCATCTTAACGCCACCAATGCGCGGCCTGTTCATCGTCCTGCACGCGCATCGCCTCGTCAGCAGTTTAAATTCCCATGCGCAGCAATAGCATCAGTCACGACAACGAATGTTACGCGAGTGAAGAGACGTGCCTTTGTAGTCGCTCCAGCTAATTACGCTTTTAAAGCCATATTATTCGCATTTCTCAAGCCAAAGCTCTAGTTTTAGTCGCGATAACTACGCAGCTCTACCTTAAGCATTTATTCTTTTTCTAATTACTCGGTCGATTATATTCTTGTTTTGTTTTCAAAGTTGTGTTAACTTTTTCTTTCTACCATGTCATCTTCATCCGGTATATCGACCCGCAACAAACTCCTTAAAGAGACTCTCTCTTCTAATGCGAGATCTCTCTCTCCTTCACCAAATACTGACAGTGGAACTATCACCGTGAAAACACTAGAAGAACAATTATTAAAGCATTCGGCATCTCTACAGTGCAGCTTCGTCGAGGAAATCAAACAGATGCGCAACGAATTTCTCAACAAAATCGAGGAAATCAAGACCATATGGGCTAAACGTTTTGAGGATATCAACACAGCGATTTCAAATTTAAACGCTCGTGTTGACGAAATTGAGAAGTCAACCACCATCGCTTCTCAAATGCTCAGCGCCGAAGTAAATGCTCTTAAACAACAAGTAAGTGTCGTTGAGAGAAATGAACTCGCTTGCAATGCTGTTATTTCTGGTGTGCCTATCCTGCCTAACGAAAATATCCCGCAACTCTTTCAAAAACTTTGTGGGACCATAAAATGCAGTACACCTCACTTGGTTCATGCTTTTCGTGCTAAGAGTCGTAACGCCAACAACAACAACGCCGCTCACACTACGCCACCTTTAATCGTCCTCAAATTCAACTCTTCTCACGAAAGGAATTCTCTTTCGATCGCTGCTGCTGCCTACCGCAGAGCGAACAGGAAAGTGTTGTCACTTAGTGATCTTGGTATTGCCTCGAGTGGCAACTGTTTTTTAAATGAGAGCCTTACAAAACATGCACGCTTTCTACTGCAATCTGCTCTTCTCTTAAAAAAGAGGAAAAAATTGTTCTCTGTGTACACAAAATCGGGTATAGTGCCAACGGACAAAGTTTTGCCATCAATACTCCGAAGATCTACGCTCTTTTACTGCGAATGATACCTCATATTCTCCTGCTGGTGCTGCTGCTATATGTTAAGCTATTACTTATTATATTAATATTTTACTCAGTTTTATTTACTTGCATACTGTTATTATTATTTTTACTTTTAATTTTGCTTTCCTTCTCTTAATCCCCAAACTTCGACCATCCTTGTTCATCCTTCTCTCTTGTTTTCCTTTCTCTTTTTTTTTTTCTTTTCTCTTTCCACTCTCTTGTTTGTCTTGTTATTGCTTTGACGTAGAGCATTATGAACAGATTTCGAAATAGCTACAGTCTTAACGAAAAATCAACGCACACCATGATTAATATACTCTCTAAATATCGAGATGGTTTTAGGGTTTGTTACTTAAATGCACGTAGTCTTAGTCAACACAAAATAGACTACTTGAAGTACATATTTTCCAATTCTTGCGTCGATGTTATTTGTGTGTGTGAAACCTGGTTCAAGAGAGATATTCCCGATATGCGATATAATATAACGAACTATTCAATTTACAGAAATGACCGAGAAACACTCACCAGGGGAGGTGGAATCGCTATATACTGCAAATCTTCACTTAAGTGTACGATTATTACCAAATCGGTCAAATTAGATTCAGAATTTCTAATTGCAGAAATACGTGGTGGGTCAACCAATTGTCTTATCGCATGCACTTACATCCCTGACCGTAGCTGTTCTCCCCAACCGTTCTTCAATGCCCTTTCCGAACTTTCCGCTCGTTTTGAACATATCATTGTTTGTGGTGACTTTAATGCAGATTTACTTAAAAATGATGCTCGTGCATTTCACATCAAGGACTCTGCTCAATCTCTCGGACTTGAAATATTTAACACCAAGTATGCCACACGTTTTGCTAAAGGCAATACGCCTAGTCTCCTGGACCTGATTTTAGTACCTGACCCATCATACGTACTACTCTTTGATCAACTGTCACTTGACTATCTGTCTGATCATGACCTCATCTCCTTGACGTATAACATTAATCTTAGTCATTCAGCTGTCCCCCTGACTTTTACTTATAGAGATTTTCAATCGATAAATCTTGAGGCACTCCAGTCAGCGGCTCTTTCTGCTCCATGGGGTGCCTGTCGTCTTCATTCTGATCCTGAAGTTAAGCTTACTCACTTCCAAAACACTATTAGCGTACTATTTGATCAACATGTACCCATCAAAACAGTCAACATCCGCAACAAAAGCTGTCCCTGGTTCACAGCAGAAGTGTTAAACTCCATTAAACTGCGTAATAGGCTTTATAGTAGATGGAAAAATAATCCTTCTAATTTCAATTGGAATGCCTATAAAGCAATGCGAAATCGGTCGGCTGCTATTATTCGAAATGATAAAAGGAACTTTTATGCATCCAAGTTGTGTACTTCCCTCCCTCCCAAGAAACTTTGGAATAATTTGCGTCAGTTACAAGTCACGGATTTCAAGAGTAGTGCTAAATGTGAAATAAGTCCCGATGTCCTTAATAGTTTCTTTCTGAATACTAAATCAGGGAAAACTAATTTTAATTGTGATGATAACCTCGCACAGCCTTCTGTTAGACCATTTGAAGTTGAAACAATTAGTGAAACTGAGGTAATTTATGCAGTCAAGGATATTAAATCTAGCGCCGTCGGTGAAGACGGGATATCTTTGCGTTTTATAAGACTAATATTGCCTCATATTTTACCTCACCTAACTCACATTTTGAACCACTGCGTAACTACTTCAACTTTTCCGCGTTTATGGAAAATTGGACGCGTAATACCTGTTCAGAAGAAAAACAACCCTAAGTTTGCTGCGGATTTTAGACCTATTAGTATCCTCCCATGTTTATCAAAAGTTTTTGAGAAGATTATAGCCAAGCAACTTATTAAGCACTTGTCTAATAATGACTTACTGTACGAGGCTCAGTCTGGTTTCAGAGCCAAACACAGTACTTCCATGGCTATAGTTAAAATTTTAGATGATATAAGACAAGATTTCGACAGAGGATACGTCACCCTACTCTGTTTACTTGATTTTTCTAAGGCTTTCGACAGTGTCAATCATAGGATTCTTTGCTGGAAGCTAAAAAATCTATACTCGTTTGGTAACAGTGCAGTTAGACTATTTAACAGTTATCTAACGGAGCGATATCAAAGGGTTGTATGCTCTAATACACTCTCATCACTCTTACCAGTAAAGCAGGGCGTACCGCAAGGTTCAATACTAGGACCGATTTTATTTTGCCTTTTTATTAATGACTTACCGTCTGTATGTAAACATACTACTGTCCATCTATATGCTGATGATGTCCAACTGTATACAGCCAAACAAGCCGATAAAGTGCCTGAACTAATCGATGAAATTAATATTGATTTGGCTAATATCTACTCTTGGTCTACTTTAAATGGATTGCACTTGAACCCAATAAAGTCCCAGGTCATACCAATAACAACTAAAAGTCTGTCTTACAACTCCCTACCAGATGTCGTACTGTCCGGAGAAAAACTTGAAATTGTTGATACTGTCACCAGTCTTGGATTTGTCATAAATAGTAAATTGTCAGGTTACGACCACACTAACAATGTGATAAGACGTATCTATGCATGTCTTCGTAAGCTTTGGTCGTCTTCAAAGTACACTCCTCTCGATACCAGACGGAGACTTGTTACAACTCTTATCCTGCCTCTCATTACATATGCGGAAGTTGTATATAGTAAGGTTGATTCCCTATCTCAACGTAAGCTCCAAGTAGCTTTCAACGATGCTGTGAGATACATCCATAGGTTACGCAGATATGATCATATTTCGCATTTTGCTAGAGACTTGCTTGGAACTTCTCTCGATCACTACATCGACGCAAGAAATTGTATTTTCTTACACAGTATTATAGTGAATAAGAGTCCAATGTATTTGTTTGATAAGCTAACTTTTGCCCGCTCTCTCAGAACATATGCTCTAATCCCATCTCGTCATCGTCATACTAATTCATCGCGTTTATTCTTTATTTATGCCATCAAACTATGGAATTCTCTTCCTATACGTATAAGAACTATTGTTAATGCCAAACGCTTTAAACTTGCTGTTTTGCTCTACTTTTCATCCCTCTCCTAATTCTTTTCTTTTCCTCTTAATCGTATTCCTCTTGGCGCTTACCTTCTGTCTTTCCTTATTTAGTTATCTATTTCGCAATGTAAACTATTGAAGCTATTTGTAAATTGCACTGAATTTGTTAACTATTAGTACTATAAAAGACTCATGTCTTAAGGTACCCTTAATTTGTAATAAATTGAATTGAATTGAATTGAATTGCCTCGCCGTCATTTGAGCCGGATCAGCTTTCTGTCAACTTGCTCCCCACGCGCAGCAGTATCACTCCTCACATAGGGCTAGGTTTTGAAATCGTTCTTAGGTACAAGTTAGTTCTAAATAAGACTCGCAATAAAGCAGTCAAAAAATGAACCCTTAGTTTCTTTTACATAAATAAAATAACTTATATTCTACAATGAAAACATAGAATTCGAACGATAGATCACCTGCCTATAGCGGCAAAAACGTACAGGTATCCCTACATCCATAAAGACGAAACAAATACAAGACATGCTAAAACCTGGCATAATCAGACACAGTCAACCTCCATATTCCGCACCTGTCTGGGTCGTACCCAAAAAACTCGATGCTAGTGGTGAACATAAATGGAAAACTTGTGGTCGACTATCGAAAGCTAAACGATGTGACCATATACGATAAATACCCTATCCCAAATACGGACGAAATTTTAGCAAAACTCGGAAGGTTCTAAAACTTTACCACATTGGACCTCGCTAAAGGATCCTCCAAATAGAAATTGCCGAAGAAGATATTCACAAAATCGCATTTAGTGTAGAAGATTCGGTTTAAAAACTGCGCCAGCGACGTTCCAACGCCCAGTGAATAACATTCTTGGAGATTATATCAACAAGATATGTCTAGCATAGTATATGGATGATATAATAATATTTTCGACTTTCTTGCAAGAGCATCTAGAGCCCTTAATGAAAATATTCCAAAGACTTCGAGATACGGATCTTAAAGTTCACATGAGTATATAGACAGTTTCGAAACATTAAAAAAAAAACTCTTGACAAATGACCCAATATTACGCTACCCAGATTTCAAGAAACAATTTATTTTACAAACCGATGAAAGTAACTATGCCCTCGAAGCAGTCCTTTCCCAAGACGGTTATCCTGTCTGTTTCGCTAGTCGTACACTTAAAATCCATGGACAGAACTACAGCACTATCGAAAAGGAACTCCTTGCTGTTGTAGGGGCAACACAATATTTTAGGCCTTACCTTTTCGGCAGGAAATTCTTGATTGATACAGATCATACCGCAGTTTTGAGTGGACATCTGTACGAAAACCTCGGCGGAGTATCGGACAAACAATGGGGGTGTTACGAGCAATCTCCCTATAATATAATCCTGCTCTGAAAACCACAGCCGATCATCCACCCAAAGATCCATGATCGACGGCCAATCACCATAAATAACCCTAAGTCATAATCCTTTCCCATCAACCCCAAATCCACATAATACGACCCGTGGTCAAAAACCACAAATTACCCACATGACACTTGCTGCAGTACTTCGTCTTAATACAAGCATTAAGAATGAAGGAAATGCAGGATCAAAACTGACCCACTTCACTTACTAACGCGCCTACTAAACACTCCGAGTTCTTTTCCGATCACTTCGATCGGTGTATATATACCGGGAAAGAAACCACTGTAATTTAGTCTTAAAAAGGACCAAATAAAGCATAGTCTTACGAGAGAATTGTTAAAAAGTAAAATTAAACATAGTTTTCCTGAATGAAGCATAGTGTTGCGGCACACCCGGTACGCCGCAGAACATCCGCGTACATTTTGAATGTATGTACTCGTGCATGTACATATGTACAAATGTAACGCTGTCCAGTGAAAAGGCTCACGGATTCACCAAGGTCCTTCGAGCTGGATGTTAAAGGCGCCGCTCGCAAATTTAAGTTTTCATATAACACAATATATAGATGCAAATAATAGTGAAGTGTGTTTTAAAGGTCATTCGCCAATATCAACATGGGGAACCCAGGTGGAAAGGATGTGGGCTCTGTCGAAGCCACCATTTCTACCGTCTTCGACAGTTAACGAAGACTAAGAACTACATGGCTGCCAACATTAACAATCTCAATCGGTTTCAATTGGAAACAAAGTTAAGCGTGCTCGAAAATCAGTACAACAACTTTAATAACATTCAATCACAAATTGAGCGTCTCGATGAAAATGAAATTGAAAGTACTAAGCGTGACGGTTATGAAGAGAGTTACTATCTCCTCAAATCTCAAATCCTCGAAAGACTAGACGCGCTTCGTCCGCGTTCGTCAATCGACGCTAGTGCTGCACTATTGAATGCCAGCGCTTCTCCCGTCCACCAGCCTCGCATCCATCTACAAACACTACAGTTATCACCGTTCACTGAATCTCGAAAGAATTGGGTAGACTTCTTAGGCATGTTTTCGTCACTCGTTCGTCACTCGTTCATAACGCCCTACGTGCACTTGTCACCGATCAACAAATCGCAAATGGATTCTTGCTGCATCTAGTGTTGTTAAGGCTTGATGGTGCACCAGAGGCAAGATGGGAGGATAATGTCGCAATGAAGCAGGAAGGAAACATAACGTCAAATTCAACTCAGGACACCTTCCACTACCCATCGTGGGATGATTTGGCCCGCTTTCTCGAAAGACGATGCAAAACGTTGACCATCGCCGAAAATACACGTCTTCGTTCACAAATGCTTACTCCATCCTTCCATAATGTGGGCACGAAGCCTAAAGGTAAATCTGTACACAACAATTCGTCATTTCTAGCAGCCAAGTCAGCGCCATCATCGTGTCCATTGTGCCATGCCCAACCGCGACACAACGCATTTATGTGTTCTAAGTTCGGCAGTTTAAGCCCCCTCCACAGATTCAAGCTCATCAAACAACCACGCCTCTGCATCATACTGTTCAAGGCTGCGATTCAGTCAATGAATGCCAAAGGTGTGGAGAAAATCATCACACCTTACTGCATCGCGATCAGCTGACTTCGGATGGAAGTTCTCGCCCTAGGTACAACACTAGATGTCCACGCCACAAACAACAGTGCCTGTGCAACCTCCAAAAACGAACTTAGACTCAACTAATGTCAGTTCTACTACACAACATTCATCATTGCAAACGAACCATTCGGAAAGCCACAATAGGATGGGATCCCATCAATGATGTCTTTCGCTTCAAATACAACAACAAGCAGCATCCGTTGACCAAACGAGGAATCATGTCGCAAATCTCGCAATTTTATGACCCGTTGGGTCTCATGAACCCAGTCATCGTCAAAGCCAAAATATTCTTGCAGACTTTGTGGAAGCTGAGATTAAACTGGGACGAAAGCTTGCCAGAGTCGATACATTCGGAGTGGGTGGAGTATGAATCTCATCTGAAGGACATCATCACGGCACAAATACCACGGTATGTACCCACAATCGCAAATCGTACTCAATTACATGGTTTTTCAGACGCTAGCACGAAGGCCTACGGAGCGTGCATCTACACCAGAGTCGTGGATTTCAGTCGCATTGTTTCAACCAATTTTTATGTTCTAAGTCCAGAGTAGCTCCGATCAAAGAAATATCGCTGCCAAGGCTAGAGTTGTGTGCAGCCGTGCTCCTAATCCAGTTACTAGATAAGATTGCTGAAATGAAAATGATCGATACTACCGTTCCTACGTACTGTTGGACGGATTCAACTATAGTGCTCGCTTGGTTGGCGTCTGAACCATGTCGGTAGGTCACATTCGTGGCAAACAGAGTTTCGAAAATTCAACGTCATTCAAAACACCGCACATGGAATCACGTTCAATCTAACGACAATCCCGCTGATCTGGTGTCCGGAGGTGTTCACCCAGCCGAGTTGATTAAAAATGATTTTTGGTTTCACGGCCCACATTTCTCAATAAAGCAGACAAAAAATTCCCAACCGAATTGATCATCGATGACCTAGCCGATCTACCAGAAGAACGCAAACAGAAGGTGACACTCGTGGCTTCCATAACAGATGACCTAGTTACCTCCTGCAAATATCACAATAATTACCTAAAATTACTTTGAGTTTTTTGCTTCATCCTCAGATTTATTCGCAACTCTAGAAAAAATGCTATAAAAGCTACTGGTGTATTTCCTCTACAAGAAATGGAATCTGCATTAGTAGCTATTGTGCGCTCCATCCAAATTCTTCATTACAAACGCGAATACAACGCCATCAAGCAGGGAAAATCTATTCATCGAACTAGTCCACTTCGCAACCTCGCACCAATAATTGCAGATGGCCTTATCCGCGTAGGCGGCAGATTTCATCGCTCAGCCTTACTATATGATGCCGCTCACCCAATTTTATTGCCTCCATCGCATCCGTTCGTGATTACATTAATCAACTATCTGCATCGCAACACAAATATGGTTGATAAGTACCTGATCTCATAAAGTAATTTTCATACACATATTGTGCATAATTGTGTAAAACATGGAATGAATTTCCTTGCGTATAATGTTGAAAATATTATGTTAAAAATATATAGCCTTTTTCAGTTTTCAGCTTGTAGAAGAGAAGAGTTGAAAAAACGTGTTGCTGATTGCTGTAGTTGGAGACTTTCATGAACTTAAAAGATACATTGGTACTAGGTGGTTGTCATTACTCCCTTGTATCGATACTATCCTATTAAATTGACATGAAATATGTAATTATGCATTTTAAAAGTCTTAAGGAAGATTGTCCTCAGATTATTCAAAACCTGTTAATGTTAGATAGTGGGCATGATTTAATTGGAATTAACTTACAGTTTGCGAGTCATACTTTAAATATATTTAATAAAACTATTAAGTCTCTGGAAGCTAGATATGTCACAATTGTAGATGTAATTAAAAAAAAAAAAAAAAACAACTCGAGGAAACAATTTCTAACGGAGGTGGTCTGGTGCACATACATCCCAACAACAATACTCCTGTTCAAAGAAAATAACTTGGTGCAAGCAGAGGAATTCCCCAACCCTAAGCTACTGCGTTACAGTGAAAATTCTTCAAGCAGGCGAACAATTAGGAATTACATTAGATTTGATAAGCAAGTTGCAAAATTCAATGGTGATGAAAGTTCCATAGTAGATTTTTGGATAGGGTTGATTCATTGACAGCCACCATATTTGATAAATTTGACGAAACAAGCTATTTCGATTTTAATTGGGTATATTAAGATAAGATCGTAGGGAAAGCCAGAATAGAACTGCAAAAACACGGTAGAGTTACTTCTTGGACGCAAATAAGGGACATTTTCAAAACATATTTCGGCGAAAAACTATCTGTTAATATTCTTATAGATCGAATTAGAACTGCCATAGTAGAATCTACTATTGAGGAGTATTATAATAAAATAAACCATTTTAAACGTTTAACGGTTCCTTTTTTTTGGATTGTTTCAACATCGAGACATATTTGTATATGAACCATAAGTTAGAATGTTTACATTCATACAATTATTTCAAAACCACCAAAAAATTGTTATGTACTGTGGCAACACTCACAAATGAAACCGATAAAGGAGTAAGAGCGGGCTGTCGGTGTAAAGAGAGTTTTTTTTTGAGACAGTCATAAAAAGACAGTCGAACAGTGCGGACGTTTGTTGAAATAAAGAAATACATATACATATATAAATTCAATAAGTGGCCTTTCATTTCCTTTTTTTTAATTAATAGCTTGCTAGAAATCAGAAGTGGGATAGATCCAAGTGCCAAATTCAGAGGAAGAGTACAAATTAAAACACGCAAAAAAAAAAAAAAACAAAAAGTAAAGTGAAGTGATAATGCAGTCCGAATTGGAAGCATTAAAAACATTCACGGCTGCGCAATTAAAGCAGTGGTTAAAAACCTTGGGGAAAAAGACCACTGGTAATAAAAGCGAGCTGATGTTACGTTTAATTGAAATTCCCGCTAGTCAGCGTGGGGAATTCGCTTCCCAGACAAGGAAACACACGTCCGAAAATAACGGCTCTGGTGAAGACGACGACAGCGAGGAAGAATACGAAGACAGTATCGCATACAGTAGTATGCATGGGGAGGAAACCGAAACGATGAGGAACAACCCAGACGAAGAGAGCAACAAAATTACTGAAAATATTAACGAGGAAAAGAAACAGTCGAAGAGAGTTAAAGACATGATGAGTGGAAATGATGAGAGCAACAACGATGATAGCAACAATGATGAGAGCAACAACGATGATAGCAACAATGATGAGAGCAACAACGACGATAGCAACAATAAAGAGAGCAACAACGAAGAGAGCAACAAAAGGAGGGACATGACGGACAAAGGAAAAAGGCAAACGAAGAGAGCTTGTAACAAGGATGGGAGCTTCAAGATGAGTGAAAACGATTGGAAGGAGATAAAAAGAGAAATCGAGGTATTGAAGAGGGAAGTGCAAATACAAAAAAAGGAAAATGATCTACTGAAGAAAGAGAATGAACTTTTGAAGAGGGAGAAAAGGAACGATGTATATGCTCATACCAGTTCACACACACGCAGAGTAAAAATTGAAAACTTTGCTCATATAAAAGATCTTCTTCCTGAGTTTGCTGGAAGCGAGGATTCGTTCGGACAGTGGGAAATTCAACTTAAAAGTATCTTAAGTGCATATGACTTGGACGACAACAACACTAGAGCACTTATTTCTAGCAAGCTCAAGGGAAAGGCACTAAAGTGGCTGCACTCTAAGTGGAATTTAATGACTGTACCAGTCGACGAGTTGTTATGCGACATGCGCGTGTTGTTTGGGGATCGTGCCAGCAAATTAACACTTAAACGACAATTTGAAGCTAGGAAATGGCAGCCAACTAAATCATTTCGAGAATATTTTAATGACAAAATCATTTTGGCGAATAAAATCTCCGTGGAAGAGGATGAACTCTTAGAATACATCATCGAGGGGATATCAGACTACGCCTTACGGGTTCAAGCAAGAATGCACCGCTTTCGGAATAAAACACAATTACTGGAAGCGTTTAGCGATGTGGTTTTAGCTAAACGAGTTCCACAGGTGCGTCAAGTCACAGAGGTCGGAGGTCGAACAGCCGCTACAAGGTGCTACAACTGTAATGCCATGGGGCATTTCGCATCTGAATGTTTCAAAGCCAAGAGAGAACGCGGAGCATGTCATGTATGCGGCGAGATGGACCATCATGCTGCTGAGTGCCCGAAAAAGAAGACTCGACCAATACACCAAGTCTGCAGTCAAGAAGAGGCCGATGAATACGTAAGATTTTGTAATTTAAAATTTATAAATATACTGTACTGTACTGAAGTACTGTTATGATGTGCATTTAGGAACATTAATTGACACCGGCAGCCCTGTGAGTTTAGTTCGCCAACAATTCGTGCCTTTAATTTTAATCAATAAATATTTTTCCAATGTATCAACTCGTTACACTGGAATAAACAACAGTCCTTTAGTTATAACTGGGCAAGTAAAATGTATTGTTTTATTCGACGAAAAAAAAGTAGAGATAAATATGCTAGTTGTATCTGACGACACGATGTATCTCCCATGTATTCTAGGCAAGGACTTTTTGAAAAGTGCTAGATTAAGTTTGCAAAAAATAGAAGGCAAATTTCAGGAGCGAAATAAAAATGAATTGTTTAACGAAGAGTGCTATGATCTCATGCGAATAGAGTATAATACAGTAGGGAATGAATTATGTATAAATAATGATTATTTGGATTTTGAAACTAAAGAAAGGTGTAGGAAAATATTCAGCGATAACTATTTGTGCTGCAAACGTCCCGATGAACCAATAACAAAGAGCGAGATAAAATTATCATTAAATAGTGACAAACCGTTTAATTGCCACCCCCGTAGGTTATCGTATTACGAAAAGGAGCGATTGCAAATTATATTAGATGAACTAATACAACAGAAAGTAATGAGGCCGAGCACGTCGGAATATACGTCCCCTATTGTTCTGGTTAAGAAAAAGAATGGTGACATACGTCTTTGCATAGATTATCGGGCTCTTAATAAACTAACACTTAAGGACAACTACCCTATACCGTTAATTGATGATCTCTTAGATAGGTTGACAGGGAAAACCATATTTACTTTGTTGGACCTGAGAAGTGCATTCTACCACGTCTCAGTGAATGAGAACTCAATTAAATATACATCTTTCGTGACACCACTAGGCCAATACGAATTTTTGAAAATGCCTTTCGGTTTACGGAATGCACCACCAACGTTCCAGAGATTCGTGAATTTAGTTTTTGATGACATGATTAGGACAGGAAAGGTAGCAATTTACTTAGACGACATTATGATAGCGACGGACAAGGTAGATGAACATTTAGCTATTTTAAGAGAAGTTTTTAAGCGGTTGGTGAATAACAATTTACATCTTAGGATAGATAAGTGCCGATTTATGGAATCGGAGATTCAATATCTGGGCTACAAGATTTCAAAGGATGGTATTCGACCTGATGATAAGGGCATTGAATCAGTATCCAACTTTCCTATACCAACCAACGTGAAAGCTGTGCATAGCTTTTTAGGACTATGTTCCTACTTTAGGAGATTTGTAAAGGGTTTTTCGGTAACAGCTCGACCCTTGTATAATTTGATAAGGAAGAATGCTGAATTTAAGTTTGGTGAAGAAGAACTACGATGCTTCGAAGACCTTAAGCGAAAGTTAATTGCGGCCCCCATATTATCGATTTACGACCCTAAAGATGAGACCGAATTGCATTGCGATGCCAGCTCGTTGGGTTTTGGAGCCATACTCCTGCAAAGGAAGGAGGATGGATTACTACACCCGGTGTTCTACTTTTCGAAGCGCACAACTGATTCTGAGGCGAAGTACCACAGCTTCGAATTAGAGACTTTAGCGATAATCTATGCTTTACAGAGATTTAGGGTGTATCTGCAAGGGCTAAAATTCAAGATAATCACTGACTGTAACTCGCTAACACTTACCCTAAACAAAAGGGATATTAACCCGAGGATAGCAAGGTGGGCGCTCGAGTTGCAAAACTACGACTACATTTTAGAGCATAGAAGTGGCACTAAAATGCAACATGTAGATGCACTAAGTCGCATGTCAAATATTTTGATACTAGAGGAAAATACCCTAGAGCAAAATTTGTCAATTTGTCAGCACAGAGATGAGACAATTAACGAAATTAGGAAAAAGTTGGAGTTAAGTGAGAGTGGACTCTACGAAATGCGTAATGGCCTGGTTTATCGAAAAATGGGTGGAAACATTTCATTTTATGTACCTCAGGAAATGGAGGACAATATATTACGAATATACCACGACGAATTGGGTCATCAAGGTTGTGATAAGGTTTTGGAGGCTATGTCGAAAACGTACTGGTTTCCCAAAATGAGGAGCAAGTGTCAAAATCATATCACGAACTGTTTGAAGTGCATAGCGTTTTCTCCAAAATACGGAAAACATGAAGGCCTTCTACACAATATTCCGAAAGGGAATAAACCGTTCGAGACGATCCATATCGATCATTTCGGGCCAGTTGTATTAAGGAGTGCTAAGAAGAAACATGTATTTTTGGTTGTAGACGCTTTTTCGAAATTTGTAAAGTTATACGCAGTTAAAACCACCAAAACTAGAGAAGTGATAAATAGCCTAAAGTCTTATTTTCATGCGTACAGCCGCCCAAGAGTTATTGTATCTGATCGAGGTAGCGCATTCACGTCGAAGGATTTTAAAATATTCTGTGAAGAGAATAACATAGGACACATCAAAATCGCAACAGGCTCTCCACAAGCCAATGGACAAGTAGAGCGAATAAACAGAGGCTTGGCGCCTATGATAGCAAAGCTTACCAATGGAGGAGCTAGCCTGTCTTTGGATACAATTATACCGGATATAGAATTTGCACTAAATAATACTCTGAATAGAAGTATAGGTACCACAGCAAGTGAATTATTGTTCGGGGTTAGGCAGAAAGGGGCCGTGATAGATTTTGTTAAAGAAAAACTTGAAGAAATAAGTAAAAACGGAAACGGTAAAGGGAAAGAAAGGGATTTATTAGTATTAAGAAATAAAGCTTTAGCAAAAATAGAAAAAATTCAGACATACAATAAGCAGCAAAAGGATAGAAGTAGAGTTCAAAAGCAATATCAAGTAGGTGATTATGTGGTGACTAAGAATTTCTTGAGTGAGCAGGGGGTATGCAAAAAAATTGCACCTAGGTTCAAAGGACCCTACAAAGTTGTCAAAGTACTCCCAAACGATAGATACTTGCTAGAAGACGTTGAGGGTCATCAGATAAGTCAAGTTCGGTATAGAGGGGTGTGGGAATTAGCTAATATGAAACCTTGGATGAAAAAAAAAAAACAACAAAAAAAAATGGCGAAATCGGGACGATTGCAAGTCAGGATGGCCGAATTGTGGTAACACTCACAAATGAAACCGATAAAGGAGTAAGAGCGGGCTGTCGGTGTAAAGAGAGTTTTTTTTGAGACAGTCATAAAAAGACAGTCGAACAGTGCGGACGTTTGTTGAAATAAAGAAATACATATACATATATAAATTCAATAAGTGGCCTTTCATTTCCTTTTTTTTAATTAATAGCTTGCTAAAGTACCTCAATAAATACAAAAAAATATATTATTTATCCTCTCCGAAATCAAATATACTCTATTCCTTCTTAAAAAAGTTTACAACCCTACTGTAAACCCACGAAATGGCAGGCTGTTTCTTTTTTGGCTGATCACGTTGTGCGCTGGTGGATGGGTTTGACATGTGAATAAATCGTAAAGTATTGGAAATAATAATATATTGACAACGGCCTAGGGATGTACATAAGTATTTAAAAGAAAAACGTGTGAAATATTTTAAATAATATGTGATTTTATAGTAAATAAAATCAGCTCCATTGCAATTGGATTTTGTTTCCCAATATAGTCGGTTTCAGTAGTGTACTTTGCTGTTCATAGTGAGACCGTCGCAAATTCGATCGTAAATAAAAAAGGTGAAAAAATCGTATAATGGCACACAAAAATAAGTAAGTATATCAATATAATCTAAAGTGTAGACTATCTATAAATTATGAATTTTAGTATTGCTAGTATTTTGTGTGTACGACGAGTAAAATAAATAATAGGGTCAACAAAATATGTTTGTTGTGCATTTTTTCAAGAGTTTGCCAGCTTGTTGCCGTATGGCAACGCCAGGAGCGATAGGGTACAGGATTATATTATTGATGTTCTTTCTAAAACATGATTCTTTTTACTGGAAAATGTGTTTGTATTATTATTTTTTGATTAATATGGTCATCCAGAAAACTGACGCTGAAAGAAGTTCTCGATTACTTAGAAGAGCTCGGTTCAGAAGATGAAAGTGGTCCTTCAACTAACCTTCATGCTATATACATTCAACCACCAGAGAATGATGGTGATTTGAGTGGAGAAGACGATGCTGATGAACAAGAAAGCGGTATTCCAGACAATGTTTGTCCAGCACAGTTGAGATCAAGCTGTGAAATTGCGTTTGAAAATGGCCAACGTATGGAAGATTTTTGCGCCCCGGTGGAGAATTTGGACGAAGTACTCGAAGATAGTGTTTTGGCCGATGTCCTAAACAACTCATCTTTGAACTTATCTACTAGTTCACTAATAAGTGTATCTCAAGAGTCACCTTCATCCCGGTTGCGTCGTGTTCAGCAATCTACCTCCAAATGTCCTTTGCCAGCATCCAATCAGAATACTAATTTTAATTGGTCAGAAGATGAATCTTGCGGAATGATACTGATTTTCCCACAACCCAACTATGAGGACTGCCATAATTTGAAACCTCACGAGCAATTCGAAAAATTTATAGATGATAACTTGCTTCAGCATATTTGCGATTGTTCCGAAATATATTCCACTTACCGAGAAAATAAAATTCCGAAGATTAACGTTAACGGTTGGTGGTAATATCCTTTTCACTCTTAAGTGCAGCTAAGAACTAATATTTTATTCCAGAGCTTCGCGTTTTTATTGGTATTTTGCTTGTCAGTGGGTACACCGGGCAAAGCTGTTACAGATCCATGTGGAGTAATGACAACGATTTACAAAATGATATGGTTTATAATAGCATGCGTCGTAACCGCTTTGAGGATATTTTGCATTGCCTGCACTTTGAGCCCAAAATGTATGCCCCACAAAATGGAAATGATAAATTGTGGAAGTTAAGACCTATATTAGATCACGTTAAGTCAAAAATATTGGAACACTTCCACCCTGAACAGCATTTATCGTTCGACGAAGGTATGATCGCTTATTTTGGAAAGCACGGATGTAAGCAGTTCATAAAAGGGAAACCTATACGCTTTGGTTACAAGGTGTGGTCTTTATGTACTCCCACCGGATACATGATTAATTTCGAAGTGTATCAAGGGAAGAATCCGCGATCAAACACACAGTATGAAGAACGTTTCGGCAAATGTGCAGCTCCTTTAGTAAATATGATCGACGATTTTTCTGAAAATATGCAACAGTTACCGTTTTCGTTCTACTTTGATAATTTGTTTACGAGCTTTCCTTTATTGACTTATTTAAAAAAATCGTGGCTACAATGGAACAGGTACAATCCGGGAAAATCGAATACCGAAAAGTTGTCCCATCCCTCATAAAAAAGCGATGAAAGCAAAACAACGTGGCTACTACGAGTCTATAAAAATGAATGAGACTGGGATTCGTCGTACAAAATGGGTTGACAATTCCGTTGTCTGCATGTTATCCACTGCCTTCGGCTCCACACCAATATCTATTGCATCGCGTTATTCCAGGGAGGCTCGGAAGAAAGTGGGAGTCACTCGTCCGTGTGTTGTGTCCGAATATAACAAATGGATGAGTGGCGTCGATCGATTCGACCAAAATGTATCTCTATATCGTATCACATATCGTGGGAAAAAGTGGTGGAGTTCCATTTTTACATGGCTTATCGATGCATGCGTCCAAAATGCATGGCAACTTCATCGGCATATCGATCCGAGTATGCCACAGCTACGTTTTAAACGTGAAATTGCAATTTACTACTGCAAACGTTTCGGGAAACTACCAAAGTCACACAGCAGTGTTGTAAGCCAAAAACGTCGTTCAGAAGCTGGTACATTGACAACTACTCTTCGTTACGACCAAACAAATCACTTGGTTGTTCCTTTGGAAAAAAAAGAGACGATGTGACGAAGATCTGTGTAGCTCAATCATACGAACTGCTTGCTCAAAGTGCGATAAAGGTCTTTGCTTGAAATGTTTCAAGCCTTATCATACCGCTAATCTGTACTTTCACATTAGTGTAATCAGTGAAATCAGTTTAATATGAATTACATAAATACAATTTAAAAAAAAAAAAACATGAATTCTTTTTTGGTTTTACTCAATAAAGTCAATAAAAAAGTATTAAAACCAAAATTGTATGTATGGACGCAGACCTACCACTCCTATGGCAACAGGACATTTAAGGAATATTGGAACCCTTACGGAAAATCGAATGATGCCATTTGTCGAGATCTCCTTTGATGTAAGGGCACCTGCATTTTTTTTGAAAAATTCGAACAATTAACGTTTAGGAGAATTCGAGTTAAACGACGGTACAACAAATGCATGCATATTGTGTTTATTTTTTCTAGGTTGTCAATGTCGTATTTTTTCTCATAACCGGACAAATTTTTTGGTACCGTCAGTGTCCGCTTAAAGAGTTCACTGTATATTAATAAGCGAATTCCAAGCACGATTCAAAATGTTTAAGGACAGGGGGGACAGTGGTTTCAATCAAAATATTTTCAACGTCATTCGACAATTAGTCGATAAGCAGAACAATACAGATTTAAAAAAATTAATTTCTACCAGTGACCATCGATAATTTTTATAAATTTTATGTGAGCCCTGAATAATGTCCACTTTTGATGGAAAATACAAAGCAAATTATGTCCCTGTTCGAAAGTACATATGTATGTTTGCGAAAAACAATTTTCAACAATGAAGATAATTAAGAATAACTACCGATCAAGATGGAGCGATGAACGATTGGAGAGCTGCGTTCGGGTATAGCCATGTCGGAAATACCGGCTAATATTGAAGAACTTATAGCGAAGAAATAGTGCCAAAAATAGTGTAAGCCGGGGGGAAAAAACTCTGGAATGATGAGTATAAAAGGCCGCGCAAATTTGGAATAATGCTCGCTGCTGGTTGTGATCGCTTCGTCGTCCAATTCGACGGTACACTACTGCCTTTTGGTGGCTGAAGCTTTTACAGTTAGAGGACGGAGCCGGGCTCACTTCTGGTTGAGTTGCGGCCTATTCAGCGGGGTACTGCGTCTTTTCGCATATCCCGCGGTAGAGGGTAAATCAGTCTATTACCAAGTGTTCCCACAGAGCCTCACTTCTGGTTGTGATCGCTTCGTCGCCAATTCGACGGTACACTACTGCCTTTTGGTGCTGAGGCTTTCACAGTTAGAGGACCGAGCCGGGTTCACTTCTTTTGAGATCGCTTCGCAACCATTTCGACGGTATACTACTGCCTTTTGGTATTGAAGCCCTTTCAACGAGGAGTCCGAGTTTTCTTATGAGTTCCCATTGACGGAGGTATACTACCGCCTCTTTGGTTTGAACCTATTAGCAACCATAATCCTTGGTTGAGTTTCGGCCTATTCAGCGGGGTACTGCGTCTTTTCGCATATCCTGCGGTAGAGGTAGACCAATCTATTGTCTCAAATCGCGATTACCCTTGCCGTAGTCGTAAGGAAATAAATCAAATATACATATAATCAAAAGATTAACACAATTCCTCTGCGTTTTACTGTTCCTGCGAAGGGATCAACTGAAGAGATTGGTGAGCCCTACCTCCTATCCGAGCACCCTTTCTCCAAAGATCGGAGAGCGAAAAAGACCTCGTTACAATATTGTAATGTATCCACCAAAACAAAACACTTCCCACACATTGCATAATGCACAACACTCAATGGCGTCATATGACACCAAAAAGATACACACGGGACGGCACTCACCAAAGTGCCGGCACTGTATGAAGACAGACAATAGAATTGGAACGTAAACATTACTACGTTTACTGCACTGTGTGTCACCAGTGATATTCAATGCGACAAAGCATAACTCTTAATGTGTCATCTGGTGAAGCGACCCTTTGTGGAGTCAAATGCAGTACAACTGAATTATGACGACACGCGTCCTACTATTAGAAATCGATATGCATTGGAAATGTTAATGGGGATTAGTATATAATGAAAGAAAATTTCAGAATAAAATCAGAATTAATTTAGAAGCCAGATTGCTCGGCAGGTCTTTATTAATTCTCCAGAGGAGTGCCAAGAAATAGGCACTTTCCACTGGAAGTCATTTCTGAGAAACAAACAAAAATAATACTAATAATTCCACAGCTACATCTGATGTACCAACATAACAACATACAATAGCTACCTATCTAGATCCGCGATACGAACTCAAGTTTTTCAGCGAAACTATGAAGCAACGGGTACATTCTTAGATTCTGGAGATACTTAGCTGTTCAAATACTTCTCAGGATGAAGGTCCTTCCTCACCCAAGAGATTACGGAATAAGTCGCCAACAACATTTTCCAGCAACCATTCAAGCATTCGGTCAAGCCCTGCTGAAATATTAAGCGCAGGTGACGAGGAAGAGCAAAATAAAAATACAGATTGTGTGGTGCTCAATGAATAGAATGGAGAGAAAAAGTTACCACTTGTTGAAAATCCATTTTTATGGTGGAAAATGCATACGAAGTACCATAGCTTTAGTGAAGTAATAAGACAGTACCTCTCTCCAGGAGGCGGAGTGTACCGAGTGAACAGCTTTTCAGTGCTGCTGGGTTAATTTACAACCTGATGGGATCAACCACAACAATTGATGACACCTGACGCCAGACGGTGTCATAACATAAATCAGCAAAACCATAAAAGGCATTATGCGAGCAACATATCTTGTTTGAGACGCATTGTAGCAAATTTAACTTTCAATTTGAGACGCATTGTAACCATTTAACTTTCAATTTGAATTTTTTACCATTGTAATTTGGTATTCACTGTACAAGCACCAGCCGATATCTCGTTCGTAATTCATTGGTCTACCACGATCATACATGCTCGCTTGAATAGCCGATAAGATTCGAGCCAGCATGTATGATCGTAATTGATTCCAAAACATACATAATCATTTTGTTATCTTTCGATCGGCTGATGTTTTTTTGCCGTTGCGGTACTAGGACAATGCAATCAACAGCAGACATCGACCCATGGTTGGTACAGTCTACAGTCCCACTTTTCCGCATTTTTGCATTTTCTTCTTTTCCCTCATTTTCGTGATTGGAACCATGGGTGGGTAGCTGCTGCTGAGTGCATTGCTTCTCACTTACTTGTGAGCTGTTGGACATACCGGATCAAAAGATAAGTAAATCATTATAAAGATTTTATGTAATGGCATTTTCATTTTACGCATTTATTTAAAAACACTTTCATCGATTTCGTGGCTTCGAATCTGCAACATATCTGGTGACCAAGATGAACGGCACCAACACACACATACATATGTGCCTGCTAATGCGCCGTACGCAAAAAGAGCAGAACAAAGGGCGAACGAACTAACACGTGCAAATTTCGGGGTGCGATGTTGTTGTTGCGCAACGAGCACAGGGCGATACGATGATCAGAGCCATCGCGCATTAAATGTGCAGACGTCGAGTAGAGCGGGACTTTCGTGTGAACGTGAGTTACATGCGAACACGCTCATTGCATATCTTCACTCGTTTGTTTGGGGATGCGTCAGATGGCGTCACCCACGCCATCCATGCCAACGGGTCCCCTCCGTTGAATGCCGAATTTCAACGGCATCATATTAAAACCAGACACACGCCACTAAAGACTTGTGGCTTACATCAAATAAATATAATAAATTAAGAAATATTTATGAAATAAATGAATTTTATGAAAAAAGAAAATGAATGCATGCGTACTAAACATTTACACCCTACTTTCTCCACACTTGGTGGTTTGTTCAGCAAAGCATCAAACGTATTGTGGATCTTTGCTACGGTTTCTCTCTCCAGCTCTATCTTTGAAAGAAGATAAAGCTGGAGCGAATTACCAAGTAGAAAAGTCAGTCATTGTTTAAGTCTCGTGTCGTTAAGTTCGTGTTTCATATATATATGTTTCAATAAATATTTGAATATATCAAGCTACGTTTTGTGTCTTTTTATTGTTTTTATTGGATAGTCTCCGGACTATTCATAACTGGCGCAGTCGAGCAATCGGGCTTAGCTCCCATAAAACAAGAATCAATTAAATATCAAGACAAAAAGACGAACAATAAGCATTAACGAAAAAAAAAAACAGTGGAAAAGCAAATGCAATAAGTGAAGAAATCAGTAGCTTAAATTTGCTAGCTTCACGGGTTTTTTTTCTCAAGCGCATATTGAGATAAAGCCTGGTCCCAAAACAAAAATAACTGAAAGCTAATATAAGCTGAAGAAAAAATTAAAAAGAATACAATCGAGAATATAACAAAAATAATAATAACTATTAATTGAATACGCACGTGTAAATCGAAAGACGTTAAATCGAATTAAGCTTAAAGTGAAAGCACATACAGATACGTAAAAAAAAAACCCAAAAAGAAAACGACAAGAAAAGTTCAAGTGAGTTGAAAAACCACCAGCAAGAATAAGAGACACAATCAAATCAAAACCTAGTACTGATACAACAGGTGAGTCCTACCTTGTGCATGCATGTATTTATATCGGTTCCTTCCATATGCCTGCTTATAAACTAAAAAGTAAAAAAGCTTATCAAGCACATTGCTCCGCAAATAATCCGTATTTTTATCAATCTAATAAAATAACTGTTCCTAATACTCTTTCAAAAAGTGCCGATATAACAAAGAATCATATTATACACATTGCTGAGAAAAAAAATACAACAATGAACAACGATATTGTAACGGAGATCTTTAACTCATTGAGAATCCCTGATGCAGTTAAAGATTTACCACATTTCGATGGCAATCCACACCTCTTGTATGATTTTCTCAGCAATGTCGAAGAGATTTTATGCATTATTAAGAAATCAAATGAAACAGGATATCATAGAATCATACTCAGGGCAATACGAAATAAGATTGTAGGTCCAGCCAATGAAGTGCTTAACACATATGGTACCCCTCTTATTTGGGAAGAAATTTAACAAAACCTCATAGCGCATTACTCGGACAAGAGAAACGAAACAAATTTGATACGTGATCTTCATCAACTTAGGCAAAATCATTATTCGGTAGACCTCTTTTATTCAAAAATAATTGGAATTCTCTCTGCAATGATAAATCATGTCAAGGTACATGAAAGGGATGTAAACGTGATTTCGGCGAAAAAACAATTGTACGAAGAAATGTGCCTCAATACTTTTCTATCAGGACTCAGAGAACCGTTAGGTTCAACGGTTAGAGCAATGCAACCTACCAAACTCTCCGATGCTATACATTTTTTCTTAAAAGAAGAAAATTGTATTTATTTTAGAGACTCACATTATAGAGAATATAGATCAAACAATTATGCTCACCCCACCCATTCAAATCTTTACTTTCCCAATGCTAATTTTTCACCAATCAACGATTCCTTCCGAACTTCTAATTATTTATGCAATCAAAGAAACGAAACACCCTTCCATCCTCATCAACGTCCACCTGTCTATCAGAATTTTAATAGGAATACTTATTCTTCCACACATAAGAATAATCCGAGTACCACTTATAACGTGCCATTTACTTCCCAAGTGAAGACAAACCAAACTTCCTTGCAACCAATTAGAACTCAAAGCACCTACTCCTCTTTTAACAAAAATAAACCTAGCACTTCCTTTTCATACGAAAATCGAGCACCTTTACCTGAACCCATGGATGTTGCCAGTGGTATCGCTCAAACCATTCCTGTGTCTTCAAACCAAAGACGAAATTTTAAAACAACAAATTTAAACAATGTTGAATTATACCCTATCAATGACCGTTATATAGCACCACACGATGAACAGCGGCACTACTACCAAAATCTTGAAGTGCCGTCCTCGCCCAATCCAATTAGTTATAGCGACATTGACGACTCAAATTTTCAAGAACGTGCCTCAGACCACTGGTCAGGTACATAGATATTAATAATTTTAACTCAAACCTTTTACCTTACATTACAATAGAAAATATCAGTCCAGTTCCACTAAGATTCCTAATAGATACCGGGAGTAACAGGTCATTTGTTACTCCACAAGTTGCAAAATATTTTCTAATTAAAACCATAGATCCTGTAGAGATTAGAACACTTTTCAATAGACAGATTATAAATTATGAGATAGTTCTTGATGGACTGCCAGAATTCAAAACTAGACAGCCGTTATCTTTCCTTGTTTTTAAATTTCATGATTATTTTGACGGCCTTATTGGAATGGATATAATGAAGGACTTAGAAATGATAGTAGATCTCAAGAATGAATATCTTGAAAATCAAAATTGCAAGATCCCGCTCAGCTTTAAGCCAAATCTAACATCAAAGACTTATCGTGTTCCCGAACGTTGCAAGTTTATTTGTCACCTCCCCGTTGATTATGACACAGGCAACATTTACATACAACAAACAGCAATACAGAGGGGGCTTACTATATCCGAAGGTGTCTATCAAGCGAACAAATGGTATTCTTTCGTAGAGGTGGTTAATTCTTCTGACCTACCAATTGTATTTACTCTAAATCAACCGCTAAAGACTCATTTGTTTGATGCCCAGAGAATAATAGAAGTTCACAACTTATCAGTATCCAATTCTGAGACTATAAATAATTGTAAAATTTCCGATTTGCTTCCCATTAAACACCTCAACTTAGTTGAACAAACAGCTATAAAAAAAATTTGCCAAAAATATAAACATATTTTCTTCCATCAAGGTGATAAACTGTCATTTTCAAGTAAAATTAAACATTACATAAAAACAAAGGACGATATTCCAGTCTATACGAAATCCTACCGACTGCGCCAGTTAACAGAAAAGGAAAAACGATTTATTTAATTTAACAAATATGTGTCTTTAATTGTCTAATGATAAGTTTACTTTGCTACGGTTTCTCTCTCCAGCTCTATCTTTGAAAGAAGATAAAGCTGGAGCGAATTACCAAGTAGAAAAGTCAGTCATTGTTTAAGTCTCGTGTCGTTAAGTTCGTGTTTCATATATATATGTTTCAATAAATATTTAAATATATCAAGCTATGTTTTGTGTCTTTTTATTGTTTTTATTGGATAGTCTTCGGACTATTCATAACTCGCCCGGATGATCATCATTGATGTGGGTGTGTGCGTATGCATGGGTGCCTTTTATGCTGTTGATGGCCGATGGTTAATGATCTTCTTCGAGTTTGAACGCAGCAGACAACAGTAGCAGCAAAATAAATTAATTTCTTGTTATCCAATGAATTGTTTTAAGTAAATAAATCTTTTGTTCGTGATAAGTTGATGTTTTCGATTTATTCTTCCTTCGGTTCGATTCGCTGTTTTTCTTCCTTCTTTTTCTATTCGGCGTCGAATCGGTAACATTAAATGGTCCTTCGAGCCGGACAGTGGGAACCTTTCTAAAAGTTATTTACATTAGAGATTGTGAACGTTGTCACCTGACTTAAATTATTTATTGTCGTGTGATAAATAATAGAAATTGAAGTGCGGTTCAAGTGTCAGTAACTATTGAAAGTAAATAATCATCATGGCAATGAACTCGTTAAAACCTAAACGCGGAAATATGAAAGGTAGTTTGACTCGTGCAGTGGGTTTTGTCGAAACCATAAATTCCGCAACAACCCTAGAAATGCTAGAGATTCGGCTAAAGAGGTTAGATACTACGTGGTCGAGTTTCGTTTCCTTGCATGAAGAGACACTACAATCCGATATAAGTGCAGAAGAAGTTGACGAACTTGAATTAGAATTCGGAGATTATGAGTGTTGAAGCAAATTTGAACCACCCTCTACCCATCCCGGAATTCCATCACCACTTCCTCTATTTCCCTACAGATGTCCTCCGAAATGCTTCCAACCCACGCCACCAAAGGAGATCCTTTGTCCTTTGTCCTATGTCCTTTGTTCTTTGTCCTTTGTCCTATGTCCTTTGTTCTTTGTTCTTTTGTCCTTTGTATATTTGTCCTTTGCGTCCTTTGATTATTCGGATCCCTACACTCAACTGAAGCGGTTCGTCTTCCAGACTGTCACGAAAAAAAAAAAAGAAAAAGTTGTGGAACCGATCTCAAATTAATTTACAATAAAGCAAACACAATTTGGAAAAACTAAATGAAGTTTTGTAATTTCCACCCATCAAATAAAGGAAAACAGTCCCACCAAAACATTGGTCCTTCGAGCCGGATACGAATCGGAACACATCTCAACCACCAAGGATCCACCACCAAGATCTATTTAATCGGAACACATCTCAACCACCAAGGATCCACCACCAAGATCTATTTAATCGGAACACATCTCAACCACCAAGGATCCACCACCAAGATCTATTTTTTCACAACACATCTTAACCCAAGGATCTACATACACACATACATATTTCATCAGCATCCCAGTACCCGGAAATCAAAAAAAAATCAAGAAACACAAGCTAATCAGGTGCGTACTTTGTTTTTAGATAAGTGCAGTTATAAGTGATTGGATTTCATTCTGCTCGTTGCGGGTTGTTTAACCACATGGTAGCATCGGCGTTTATCTCTGTAATTGTCCCCATCCCCTCACTCATCCACTTTAATAAGTTAAGTAATATATTTGAGAGAAATGTCGGCTTTGGACGACTTCATTTTTGCATCGGACCAACTCTTTGAGTTCTCTACGGATTTTAGGAGTAAAGCTTCTACAACATACACTGTCAATTCGTTAGAGACACTCAAGGAAGAAATAAAAGAATTGTGGGCCGATGTTAAGAAAACGTATGCACTTTGTGTACGTTCGGAGGATTGTTCCTCCAACGAAAGTCAGTTGGCCACTGTGAAAGGCAAGTATAGGCAGTGCTCCGACGAGTATGTCACGTGTTTGAGTGAGATGGTCGATTTGGGTCAGAAACTCAAACTGATAAAGGAAGATAACGGACCTTCCCCGAAAACAAATGAATATTCTAATCTCAAATTACCCCCATGTGATACCGATGTATTTTCTGGCGATTATCTCTCCTGGCCTTCGTTTCGAGACATGTTCACTGCCGTCTATATTAACCATCCGCATTTAAATGCAGTGCAAAAGCTTTTCCATCTCCGTGCGAAAACTAAAGGGGAAGCCAATATTATTGTCAGTAAGTTTCCACTTACATCCGAATGTATGTCCTTAGCTTGGGACGCATTGAAAGAACGGTACGAAAATAAGCGAATCCTCGTTAACAATACACTTCGTTCGTTGTTTCAATTACCCTTTGTGACAGAGGAATCAAGTTCAGGTATCAGAACCCTGCAAAGTCAAATAACTGATTCCATTTCCGTGCTCACGGCCCTCAAGGTAGATACATCCAATTGGGACCCTATCTTAGTTTACTTGTGTTCAAGTCACTTACCCGAAATGACACTTTCCATGTGGGAACAAACTATTTCACCATCGCGAGAAATCCCTTCGTGGTCAGCAATGAACACATTTCTTACGAACAGATATCGGGTGTTAGAAACAGTATCCGACATGCGCCCCGCATCCAAAACCAAAACTGCATACCCCAAAACTTCTACACCACAGCATCGCAAGGGAAACTACCATCAAGCACATACCACTAAACTAAGCAGCGTTAGTTGCAGGCTTTGCAACGGAAGTCATCCACTTCGATCGTGCGAACAGTTTCTGCGTATGACAACAACCGAACGAATGAAAGCAGTAAACGCCCATAAATATTGCAGAAACTGCTTAGCTACGTCTCACCTAGAAAAAGACTGCAAAAGTATTTACACTTGTATGCAATGCAAAGCCCGACATCACACCCTTCTCCATCCATCCTCTACAAACTCGGTCGTAAATAGGTCACAATATCCTATACCGTATGATTCACAGGAACCCCCAAATATACAGTCCACTTCATCGCCGCTCACTAATGCAAACCCCTTATATTCACATTTTAGTAGCAACAGCAAACGAGTTTTACTCGCCACCGCTTTAGTATCAGTTGAGCACCGGGGAAGTACTTTCTGCCTTCGCGCTCTTATAGATCCTGGTTCGGAAGTAACCTTTATATCCGAAGAAGCACAAAGACGTCTTCATCTTCCCACCCGTTCAGTTCAGGCTCAAATCTCAGGAATGAATTCGGTAGTCACAGCCACAGCCTCGAAGCTTTGCCAGATTGAACTCAAAGCCAGATCTATACCCAACCTGACAATAACTGCCAACGCATATGTCCTTCCTCGATTAACAGGCAATCTACCGTCTTGTACAATTAGTCATACGGAAATACCAATAAACTTGGATTTAGCCGACCCCAATTTTTACTCCACCTCAAAAATAGATTTAGTACTTGGTGCCGACATCTACCCATCTCTACTCAAGGATGGCGTTAAGCCAAATATTTGTGGTAGTCTAGTTGCACAAAATACTATTTTTGGATGGATATTATCAGGACCCCTAAACAATAGACCAGTTAAAGCATTCACAACTGTTTTATCCTATTTCAGTGAAGTAACTCTTGATAAGGAACTGTCAAAATTCTGGGAAATCGAAGATATCCCACCTCGAAAATCCATTTCTCCTGAAGATGAAATATGCGAAAATCTATTCTCAAAAACAACGTTTCGAAACCCGGACGGTCGCTATACCGTAAGATTACCCTTTAAATCTGATATACCCCCCCTAGCGAATTCACGAAATATTGTCATGAGAAAATACCTCCGTACGGAAAGTTCCCTATTAAAAAACCCCGATTATCATGCTAATTATAACGACGTTTTAAATGATTACTTGATAAGAGACCATATGAAACTGGTACCTCCGCCCGAAAACACAAATGATACGGAGCTCCCCCCATACTATATGCCCCATCATGCTGTAGTGAAGCCAGAAAGCCCGACGACGAAACTTCGAGTCGTATTCAATGCTTCCCATCCTACTAGTAACGGCATTAGTTTGAATGATGTCGTACATACCGGCCCTAGTCTTCAATCAGATTTGGTTGCCATAATACTAAACTGGCGTTTTTTTAGATACGTTTTCAATGCTGACATTGAGAAAATGTACCGACAAATTCGCATTCATCAAGACCACACTAAATATCAAAGAATTTTCTTCCGTCCATCTAGTAAAACCCCTTTATCAGAGTTTGAACTCCAAACAGTAACGTTCGGCGTTAACTGCGCGCCATATCTAGCTATTCGGACCCTTTTGCAACTAGCCACAGATATCGCAACTCAATATCCTCGAGCATCCAATATCCTAAAAAATGAGTTCTATGTCGATGATGTTTTATCAGGAGCTCACGATATCGAAACCGCCAAGCATTCGCAGCAAGAACTTATCTCGGCTCTGCAATCAGCCGGTTTTACTTTAAGAAAATGGACTGCAAACTCTCCTGCTCTTCTTTATCACCTGCCCCCTGAGAATCTATTAAGCCAAAACTTCCTCAAGCTTGAAACAACATCTTGTGCGAAAATGTTGGGCATTCAGTGGAATGCAAAGACCGATAACTTTGAATTTTCTCTCAATCTCGAAACCCAAGTACAACCGTTTAGTTCTACCACCAAACGAGGCGTCCTATCAATAATTGCAAAGTTGTTTGACCCTGCAGGATGGCTGGCACCTGTAATTGTTAGTTCTAAGATAATCATGCAGCAGATTTGGCGTGATGGTACGGCTTGGGATTCACCCCTTCACCCGCAAACATACCGCCAATGGCAATATTTCCTATGCCACATATCTGAAATTAAACAGTTGCGAATACCTCGATGGATAGGATTCGATACCTCAACCACGATACAGTTGCATGGGTTTAGTGATTCTTCAGAGAAAGCTTATGCAGCTGCATTATACATCCGAATAAGTCATAAAGCCAATAAATTCTCCTCTCATCTTCTTTGCGCCAAAACGAAAGTCGCACCGGTCAAGCAGCTCACGTTGCCGAGATTGGAACTCTGTGGAGCTCTTCTACTTTCAAAACTTTATTACAGAACTCTTGAGAGTCTCAAATATCCAATCAGCGATACGTTTATGTGGACCGATAGCACCATCGTTCTCGCTTGGTTGCAAAGGTCTCCACACACCTTGAAGACATTTGTGGGCAACAGAGTTTCTCAAATATTGAATAATGTTGAGAGTTCTACATGGCATCATGTATCCTCTGCCGATAATCCCGCAGATTTAGCTACACGAGGACTAACACCCTCTGAGGTAAAATCGAAGACTCTGTGGTGGTATGGCCCGAATTGGCTCATACGTCCACAATCTGATTGGCCCCGTTTAGTTCCTGAACACCCAGACGAGAACGAGTTGGAAATCCGACCCAGCAGCTCTTTGCAAGTCTATTGCAACATGCAGATACCAAATGTGGAGAATATCATCAGCAGATTTTCCACCTGGTCAAGAATGATTCGGGTGATGAAATACGTTTATCGCTTTATTCGCAACATTAACCCTCGCACAATTAAACTCAACCAATTCCAAGATTTCCCTTTGCCGCACGATGAGATCCTCCGCACTAGAAATATTCTTATACGTTTAACCCAACAATATCACTTTGCTCTTGAATATCAAGCATTAGCATCCAACAAACCGCTATCAAAGAAAAGTCCTCTAGTATCCCTTAATCCATTATTAGATTTGCATGGTCTAATGCGTGTAAATGGACGACTGGCTTGTTCTACTCTCTCATACAATGAAAAATTCCCAATTCTCCTACCTTACAAATGTCACCTAGCTGCGTTGTTCATCAATTTCGTACATCAGATCACTTTGCATGGCGGTAATCAGTTGGTCATCCGTACGATTCGAGCAGAATTTTGGATACCAAAGCTGAAAAATCAAGTTAAGAAAGTTATTCATTCGTGCAAAATTTGTATAGTACACAGACAAAATGTCAGAACACAGATAATGGCTGCCCTTCCCAAAGAAAGAACCCTCCTTACCATCCCATTTAACAACACAGGAGTTGACTTTGCAGGTCCCTTTTCTATTAAAAGCTTTTCTGGAAGAAACTGTCGCATCTCAAAGGGTTACGTGTGCTTATTTATTTGCTTCGCAACCAAAGCAATCCATTTGGAAGCTGCGAGTGAATTGTCAACACCTGCATTCCTAGCAGCCTTTGCTCGCTTCATAGCACGACGAGGATTACCCCACACGATATTCTCAGACAACGGAACTAATTTCGTAGGGGCGAACAAAGTCCTAGCTATGAATTTTAAACAATTCTTGCAAAATTTCCCAGATGATTTCCTACATAAGTATGATAACTTGAGGGTCTCTTGGAAATTCATACCACCTGGTGCTCCACATATGGGAGGTTTATGGGAAGCTGGTGTGAAAAGCTTTAAGACACATTTTCGTAAAGTTGTCAGTGATCATAAACTTACTTTCGAAGAGTTCTCCACCCTACTCGCGCGAATTGAGGTATGTCTAAATTCTCGACCGATATCAGTAATGACCGAAGACCCAAATGACATCCTACCTTTGACACCAGGACACTTTCTCCGTGGCGCTCCACTGTTAGCTCCACCCGAACCTGATTTATCTTCCCAGTCTCCAAATCTCATCAAGAAATGGGAAAAGGTTCAATTACTTAGTCAAAAACTGTCGACACGTTGGAAGGAGGAATATCTAAAAGAACTGCACAAAAGGTATAAATGGAGATGTCCTCAGCGTAACATTGCTCTCAACGACCTTGTCATCATCCGCGAAGAAAACTTAATGCCAAACGAGTGGCGGCTTGGACGAGTTGTTGGGTTGCACCCAGGAACAGATGGTAGAGTGAGGGTAGCGGATGTCCGAACACAAAGAGGTATCTTGACTCGACCCATCGTCAAGCTATGTGTCTTGAACCAACCGCAACGAGATTAGTCTACTTTATTGCCTTCTTACAGTCATGATTGCACTTGTCTCTAAAGGAAGGTACGCAGAATTCAACTATTAGTATAAATATTAACGAAAGTAGCATGTAAACAAAATCCAATAAAACTAATACGCATTGTCACTTATTACTCATACATAAGTATTCATACCCATACATTATATTCATATTATACATCCATATTTCAAATGTTCATAATTTAGTATTTAAGTAACATTGCACCTAATTATCTACTAAACCGAAAACAGATCATTTGCAGTAATACTGCAAGGCGGCCGGCAATGTTGAAGCAAATTTGAACCACCCTCTACCCATCCCGGAATTCCATCACCACTTCCTCTATTTCCCTACAGATGTCCTCCGAAATGCTTCCAACCCACGCCACCAAAGGAGATCCTTTGTCCTTTGTCCTTTGTCCTATGTCCTTTGTTCTTTGTCCTTTGTCCTATGTCCTTTGTTCTTTGTTCTTTTGTCCTTTGTATATTTGTCCTTTGCGTCCTTTGATTATTCGGATCCCTACACTCAACTGAAGCGGTTCGTCTTCCAGACTGTCACGACAAAAAAAAAAAAGAAAAAGTTGTGGAACCGATCTCAAATTAATTTACAATAAAGCAAACACAATTTGGAAAAACTAAATGAAGTTTTGTAATTTCCACCCATCAAATAAAGGAAAACAGTCCCACCAAAACAATGAGAATCGGTTTTTCATTGCGCATTCGTCGATTTCAAAGTCCATCCGCGAAAAACAATTAGAACTTTAAAAAAATTCTGTGAGTGAAAAGGTCGTGAAGGAACAATCTCTGGAAAATCGGAATCATAGTGTTTCGTCCATACAGCTACCGAAATTAACAGTGCCATCCTTTTCGGGCAACTATAAGAATTGGCCCTCGTTCCGAGATACGTTCCTAGGTACAGTAGACAATAAGCCAAAGTTGACTGCAACGCAAAAGTTTTATTATTTGAAATCGTTTCTATGTGATGACGCGGCTAAGTTAATCAAGCACATACCGGTTTCTGAAAAGAATTACTTTGAAGCTTGGGATCGCTTAGAAAAGCGATATGATCGTGCCCATCTCATTGTGCAATCTCTGATTCAGACCTTCTTGTCCCTTCCATCAACATCAGTTAGTAACGCGCTCACATTACGCAAAATCACCGACGGTGCCGATGAGGTCGTTCGTGGTCTAAACGCGCTCGGTTCAAGTAATCGTGACCCATGGTTAATTTATCTGTTAATTAATAAACTCGATGTGGACACTCGTCACAGCTGGGCTGAAACCATCGGATCTCGGGACGACTGTAAATTCGACGAGCTCCTGGATTTTTTACAGTTATGTTGTGACGCTTTAGAATCATGCCAATCGTTATCGCGACCTAACGCGTCACGTATTAAACCACAAGGTAAAATCCGTACCCATTTCGCAGAATCCACATCCTCGCAATTGAGTTCGCAGTATCCCCAGTGTAAAAAGAACCACATTTTACCACAATGTGAACGATTCGTGGATGTGGAATCTCGCCGAGCGTTCGTGAAATCAAATCTGTTGTGTTTTAATTGTCTTCGTGCAGGACATCCTGCAAATAAATGTCGCTCGTCGTATCGTTGTCGTACGTGTAACTCACGACACCATTCGCTGGTGCATGCAGAATCGAGTTACCAAACCGCACCCAATCGTGTAACGACTTCTTCGGAGCAAACACTAGAACCTATACCCAGACCATCGTTATCGGTGCCAGTTTCTTCACCTGTGAATAATCATTCGTCGTTCGATGTTTGCCTGCACAGGCAAACAGTTCTACCCACAGTTTTGGCTCAGGTGAAGGATAACTCAGGCAAACTCATTAACTGTCGAAAAACCCCAATCTGCATGGTATGTATCTTAAATTCATGCAAGAATACATTGATTTAGGCCACATGGTTCGATTATTCAAAGCTGAATTGGAAACTGTTTCAGGTAATGTGTTATATTTACCCCATCATGCTGTTCTGAGGCCAGATAGCTCTACTACCAAACTACGGGTAGTGTTCAACGGTTCGGCTAGGGATTCGCTAGGAAAATCACTCAACAGCCAATTATTGATAGGTCCATCGATTCAACGAGATTTATTTGGAGTTGCTTTACGGTTTCGACAGCATCAGTACGTATTAACAGCAGATGTTGTAAAAATGTTTCGGCAAATATGGGTGGAAGATCAGCATACCAATTTCCAGCGCATCGTCTGGCGGCAGAGCCCCTAAGATGACATCAGCCATTTTCGTTTACGCACAGTAACCTATGGGACGGCATCAGCTCCTTTCTTGTCAGTTACAGTCTTAAAGCAGATAGCAATGGACTATGAAACAAAGTACCCAAATGTCGCACGCGTATTGTTGAGTGATGTTTACGTGGATGACATTGTAACAGGAGCCGATTCACCGGAGGAACTTATAAGTCTAGGACATGAACTTGTATCCTTATTGTTAAACGCCGGACTCGAACTTCAGAAGTGGACTTCCAACTGCTGGCCCTTACTTACCCAATTGCCTCAGGATCTCTGTGAGTTCAAGTTGGTTGATACTGACCGGTCAAAATCCATGATAAAGGTACTTGGAATGAATTGGAATCTAACATCAGATCAGTACACGTTTCGCATGACTGAGTCACATTTGTCGCTTCCTCGAACTCGATGTTCGTTGTCAGAAATAGCTCGTATTTTCGATCCCTTAGGATTTCTGGCCCCTTCAGTAGTGCTGTTTAAGATGCTGTTTCAGGAATTATGGACATCAGAGTTAAATCTTGGGTGGGGTGACCCACTTCCCTCACAGTCAGCTGAAAGATGGACGCGCTACCAGCAGGAGTTGCACTGCTTTGAGCAGATTCAAGTGCCCTGTGCTATCTTCATTGCATCAGGAGAGATCGAACTGCACGGATTTTCAGATGCTTCATCATTGGCTTACTCAGCAGTGGTATATGCTCGATGTAAAATTGGACCTAATCAGTTTCAAATAGTGATTGTTGCGGCAAAAACAAAGTTAGCACCGGTTAAACCTGTTTCGATTGCTCGGTTAGAGCTTTGTGGAGCTCTACTCCTTTGCCGCTTAATTACTGCAATTCTATCATCAGTCACGAGAAACATCAAGGTATTTGCTTGGTGCGACTCACCATTGGTTATCATCACCCCCTCGTCGCATCGGAGTCCAACCCTGCAGATTGTGCGTCACGAGGCTTATTACCATCTCTTCTTAAAGTTCATCCTCTGTGGTGGACAGGTCCCCCATGGCTCTTGCTGTCACAGGAACATTGGCCCAAGTCAACGTTCTCAGTGTCGCAGCCGGATTAAGCAGAAGTTACAGCAGAAGAACATCGAAAGCCTAAGCAGAGTTTCATCGCCACGGCAGAGGCCAATGTCTTCACCCTTCTAACCGCAAGGATTTCGTCCTGGACTCGATTGATTCGGATTGTCGCGTATTGCATTCGATTCAAACAAAATTGTCGGCCTAAAACCTTTTAACGTTTCGTTCGCGGTCTAACAGTTTCTGAGCTACATTCAGCTGAACTTCACATTCTAAAAACCGTTCAGCAAGAAGCATTCGATCGTGATATTAGACATTTGCGCGATTATCGTGAACTTAAAACCAAATCACAACTCATAAGTTAGATACATTCATGTTCAACATCTTCATCCAGGCGTGTCAGGGACGTTTTCCAACGTTAGTCAACGTTATTGGGTATTTGGAAGCCGAAATCTCGTTCGAAACGTTGTCCATCGATGCCGACCATGCTTTTTACAGAGGAAAATGACCAGTACACAGCTGATGGGTGATTTGCCGTCTCAACGTGTTCAACCAAGTCGGCCATTCTCCAATATCGTGTGCGACTACGCTGGTCCATTCACGATCAAGTCATCTCGTGGGCGGAATCCCAAGCTATTAAAGGCTTACCTCGCTCTATTTGTGTGCATGATTACTAAGGCGATTCATTTAGAATTGGTAAGTGACCTGACGACCCATGCATTCCCGGCTGCCTTCCGACGATTCGTTGCTCGCGAGGTAAATGTTCGAACGTGTATAGCAATAATTGGACAAACTTCAAGGGTGCTCGTCGCATCCTCAACAAAATGCAACAGCTGGTCTTTTCCCAGACGTTCAATGAAGACATCGCTAGTTCTCTTGCCATGGTTGGAATCGCTTGGCACTTCATTCCCCCTTCGGCACCACACTTTGGTGGCTTGTGGGAAACCGGAGTAAAGTCAGTAAAATTTCATCTTCGTCGCGTGATTGGAAGTTCCATCCTTACATTTGAAGAGCTTTACACTCTTCTTGCTCAAGTCGAAGCAATTTTAAACTCTCGCCCTCTTTGTGCATTGTCTGATGAAGACCTTAACCCACTAACACCAGCGCATTTTCTTATAGGGGAGCCCTACACTACTATACCTGAGCCAAGTTACCTGGATGAACCGACAAATCGTCTATCTCACTGGCACCACGTTCAAAGCATGGTACAAGGGTTTTGGATGCGATGGCATGCAGAGTACATCACCAGTCTTCAGGAGCGTCCCAAATGGAAGCGAGCGCAGACAAACCTTAAGATTGCGAAGGTTGCGAAGTGGCTGCTTGGTAGAGTAGAAGCCGTCCACCCGGGTCAAGACAACAACGTAAGAGTAGCAGCAATCAGAGCTCAACGGGGAATTCTTGTTCGTCCTACAACGAAAATAGCGGCTCTGCCATTGTCCTGAAACTTGTTCCAGGAGTTATATGTGGAAACCAATAACAATACCCGACAATAACATTTTGGTACAGATTGTACAAAACGTACAAACCAACCAATAGCGGGAATCTGTTTACCACAAAGATTGGTTTTGGTACAGCCACGCTTATTGTTTTCGTGCTGTTTACCCAAGCCGTGCATGTTGCCAATCAAAAACAAGCCGAGTGCTCTCCCGGATTTGTTTATGCTCTTTGTTCAGCAGCCAATCAAATTATAGTGCATGTGTGATCTCAATTTGGGCACTCATTTTAGTATCGCTCTCTTAAATGTTATCTGGTTGTTTGTTCTAGTTATTGTTGTAGATTAAGATTATATAAGGCTGTGAAGTAGTTCAAAACTGGCACTTCAGGAATAGAAGCCAGTGAGGAAAAAAGTGAAAAAGAAAAAAAAAAAAAAGAATAAATTGAAAAGAAAAAGAATAAATTAAAATAAAAGAAAATTAAATAAATAAAAAGGTGTTTTTTCTTTTATTGGTTTGGTGTAGAATACCTTAGCAATTACTTTACTTGGTCTTCTTCGACACTTCGAGTTTGAACGTCTGCTGCGTAGCAGCAAATAAATAAATTTCTTGTTATCCAATGAATTGTTTAAAGTACATAAATACATTTTTTGTTCGTGATTAGTTGATGTTTTCGATTTATTCTTCCTTCGGTTCGATTCGTTGTTTTTCTTCCTTTTTTTTCTATTCGTGGTCGAATCGGAAACAATAATTAAAGTGAAGTCGCACTCATCTTACATACATTTTAGTATATAGAGACATATGATACACCCGACGCTCCGTACAGTCTATCTGCACGGAGAAGTAATTGCTGATCAGCAAGATCAGAGGACGGCGAGCCATACGCGGAGGCGTCAATACATACATATGTACATATGTGCTCCATCAGCACATTCTTGCACGTACGTATTTCAGTTGTACGCGACGTGCTTATGTACATGCAGTTTTCTGTGAGTTGTTACTTCTTGATTGTCGTAGGGAGTAGTCATTTCCTCTCCCGATAAATAAAATACTTCTACTAAATAAGGAATTATAAAAAAAACGTGTCTTTTTCCTTTCTACATGCGTGCATTGCGAATACGCAACCATAACTATATACATAGCTGAGTACACAACTGGCGCAATTCGGTTTAAACAAAAAGAAGAGCACACAGAAGAAACTGTTAGTAAGCTGAAAAAGTGTTTTTCGTCAAATCGATCTTCGAGGAAACATCTTCAATAGAAGAACGAAGAAATTAAGTGATCAGACAAATAATTATTTTATAATAGTTAGTAATATCGTTCAGATCCAAAACAAAAGCATTAATTTGGAAATATATAATAGAAATTATGGATATTAATGTACATATGTATGTGGTGGTGACGGTAGATATTTAAGTTGGAGTTTGCTGCAAGAGAAAACGTGGAAGCAGTTGGGAAGAAGCTGCAGATGAGTGAACAAGTGTCGCGTATCAGTTGTCAAGCAGTCGTTATTTTCTCGAAGTTGCCTTTTTCCTTTTTATCGTTTTTAATCTTTAATTTCTATCTTTTTGTTTTATTTTTAAATAAAAGTTGGATTATTTTACAAAGCCTACATTTTATTGAGAATTCCTACATGTATATACATTTGACTACGTGTTACATGTATATAGATAAGTAAGACAAAATATACACATATGTGTTCATATGAAACATTTCAATTTAAAATTAAGCGGCGGGGAGAAGCTTGCAAGAAAGGGACAATAATCAACACGTCAAGAATTAATTGAAATAATAGAAGCATCGAGAAACTAAACAAAATCTTCATAATTTGTACAGGTGAAGCCTTTCTTGTAATTTGATCGATTCATTAGACGTAAAATCAAATACATATGTATGTACATATATGTGTACATATGCCGGTATATAGAAACTTGCAACGGCAGCAGTGTAGATTGTTATACCTATAGTGACTGATATCTACTAGTTCCGCTTCCCACAATACATTTTCAACTATTTTCCATACTATCTGAATTCATTATGAAAACTAAGATCATGCAAAATAATAGCACTGACTCTATTTCATCGATAGATGTCTTTAATTCATTGCGAATATCCGATGCGGTTAAGGACCTTCCCACATTTGATGGAAATCATAGATTTCTATATGATTTTCTAAATCACGTGCAGGAAATTCTCAGTTTTATTCCCCAAACAACTTCCTTAGGATATCAGAGAATAATTCAAAGAGCAATACGCAGTAAGATTATATAGTACATTTCTAAGATAAACGTAACGAAACCAGCCTCATTTGCGATCTCCATCAGCTTACACAAAATCAGTGTACTGTAGAAGTTTTCTATAAAAAAATAATCGATATTTTTTCGTCAATGAGCAATTATGTGAGGGTTTAGGAAACGGATCCAAATGTGATCGCAGCTAAACAAATATTATACGAAGAAATGTGTTTGAATACCTTCGTATCAGGACTTAGAGAACCATTGGGATCCACGGTGAGGGCTATGCAGCCCAACAAGCTGTCGGATGCCCTTAATTTTTGTTTGAAGGAGCAAAATTGTTTCTACTTCCGTGATCGTCACAACTTATACCAACCAATGTTTTCCAACAACAATTCAATAACACGCAGTACCCACAGCATTTTAATAGTTCTTACTACCAGAATCCACCACCTTCCTATGCCGATCGGATTTCACGTGACCAAACTTGTAAACAAATTCCCACATGTAGAGATTTCAAGTAATAACACTCACAGAACGATTCCAAATTCAAGACAAAATAGAACATTTAACCAAATCAAATCCATACAATCGAAACAGATTTTTAAAAATGGAAACACAATAGTTAACCAACATTTTGAACACCCATACCCAGATGATCAAGAAGAACATAATAATTATCACAATGAAATAGATGACACAAATTTTCTTTCACTAGCTTCTCACCAACCGCCGGGTACTTAAACAATTGCAATGTAAATTCCTTACGTTATATTACAAAAGAAATCCTAAACCAATCAAACCTAAAATTCGTCATAGATACGGGAAGTAACAAATCTTTTATAAACCCAGATATTGCAAAGAACTTCGTTATTAGACGCATAGAACCTGTAGAAATAAAGACAGTATTTAACAAAACACTCATAGATCAAGAAATAGTTTTAGATGGACTTTCGGAGTTCAATACGTGTCTACCTCTTCCATTTCTAGCCTTCAAATTTCATGATTATTTCAAAGGGCTTATAGGTATACGTTCAATTAAATTTACCTAACAATGTCTTAGTATAAATCTAAATCCAAATGAACAAAACTATATCACTAACTTAACTATGCACTTAAAAGCGGCGTTCACACTGTACGATTTGCTTGATGACTCGTGTTTGTACTGCCAATCGTCAATGTGAACGCTCCATAGTGCAAGTCGGTACGATTTGTAGTATCGTCCACATTTTGACTTTTTGCCTTGTATGGGTGCCCGTTTATGTGGAAAAATCAGAATTTGTATTTCCATACGTTTTTCACTTTATTTTTGTGATTTCATGTGTACTGTACATCGGCGAAAAAAAAAGAAATAAAATATGACGATAAATACAACGACGGACTTTTGGTTCGAATTTTTTGAAATTTATCGGCAATTTCCGGAATTATGGAAAATCAAAAGTGAAAAATATAAAAATAAAGTGTTAAAAAAAAAGCGTATGAAATTTTGTTAGCAAAATATAAATGTAAGCAAGCTGTAATGCCCCTTCCTACGCACGACCACTTCTATCAACATATGCTATAATTTTTATCGACGTAGGCGTATCCTATTAGACTACTTGTCTATCCGTAATTAATAGATCGACGTAGGCGTGCACGGATATAAAAGCAGCTGCGTAGGGGCAACAGAGGGGAGTCATTAGCAGGCAGGGACTAATAAAAAGAATATATATCCAACGTTGTTGTTTTGTTTTAATTTCATTTGGGTCCTGACCGATTGTTTTACGTAAAGAAATAGACAAAGATGGATCGGAATTCATTTTGAAGGAAAAAATTAATAACTTTCGGACATCCTATCGCCGTGAGTAAAAAAAAATAAATTATAGTCGACGGTCGGGTTGTGGAACGGATGAGGTCTACGAGCCAAATTTATGGTACTTCGATGCCTTACATTCGATTACACACAGCGTACGAGAGTAGTCGTTCACATTTGGAGTAAAGTAGAAGAAATAAATAAAGTTGTCGAATTGATAATTAACGTGTTTTAGATCAGAAGTGGGATATCGACCTGACCAAGGATAAGTTTTAGTTTTTAAAAGTCTATTTTGTAAGTGAGTGCATGGGTTTTATTAACTTGTGTTAATTCTGGTGATATTGGGAACATGGATCATGCATAAGTATATTTCTGTCTCTGTGAAGCGATCGAATTGGAATTGTTTGTTTGTTACAGTTGTGAAAGATTGGTTGTATTGTGGGTTAATTTTTGCAAATGTGAGATTGAATGAAACACACGTGCACGTCTACAGTTGGCGGAGATAGTGATCGTTATCTTGAAATGGCGGTATCAGTTGATGAAAAGCGGCTGGCCTGGGGAAGTATGTTGGTATTTTATCCGAACAAGGGTTGTTTTGCCGGTGATGGCATAATGTGTGTGTGTGTGTTGACACGAAGTATGTAGTTGAAAAGATTCGAGAATGGTATGGGTATATTATGTATCTCGTTGGGTAGTTTTTGTGTAGGGGCATACTTAGCAGAATGGATAAGAAATATGCGTCTTCGGTTTGCGAAGAAGTATACTATATTGTCACATAGCAGTGTGCCATCCAGTATTCCCCTGGGTATATGACATCCATCCACTAAGCATCTTCCTGAGAAGATAATGTTGGAGAGTAGAGAATACATACATGTATAGAAGTTAAGTCAGTTTTTGTAAGAAGTCAGTCAAGTATTGGAGCCAGACTTGTAAAGAACCAATAAAGCTACATATTTTTAAGAAGACGTGATATTTCTTTCGTTGTTTCCATAGTTATATCACTGGCGATGTTGGCGGGAAAAGTTGAATTTAGTTTCATTTCAAGTTCCTATGCGATTAAAAAAGAGTGATGGTGAATTAAATTGACCAAAAAAAAAAAAAAAAAAAAAAGACAAGGTACGCTCTCAACCGCATGGCGCAAATACGAAAATAGTTCGACAACAACTCCCTAAATTAAATATACAAATATACTAATTTATTTAAAAAACCAAAAAAAAAATTTTAAGGACAAAAAAACTACTAACAAAGGTCGAAACCACATGATGAAAAAGTCCAACCAGTTCGAAAATAAATTCTCAAACACCAAACCAATTTTCATCAGACAATCAAACATACTAATACAAAAGACTGCATAAAGAAGAAGACACTTCTAACTACTTCTCAAGCAAAAACAACTAGCGAAAGGAAAGTAAGCAAGGTGATCTTGTTGGATTTAGATTTCGGAGTCTTTTAAAGAACGTGAGTAAGTACTAATTCCATTGACCAAAGATGGATGCCCTTAGACCTGCGGATAGATTTAGAGTCATTTTAGATTTAATTAATAAATTACCAGAATTTAATGGACAGGAAAATAATTGAATAAATTGTTTGGACAGAGTAGATTCTTTGGTTCCATCAGGGTATATTAAAGACGAAATTGTCGGTAAAGCTAAGTGTGAAATTCAAAAGCACGGGAGATTAGGTGATTGATCACAAGTAAAAGAATTATTAAAAAATAGTTTCGGGGAGAATCTTTCTTCCAATGCCTTAATTGATAAGGTTTGAACAGCAAGGGTTGAAACGAATATAGAAGAGTACTATGGTATTATAAGTAGTTCATTAGGTAGGATCAATAATTTATATTTATTATCGAAATATCAAAATGACCAACAAGAAATTGCATCCAACAATAGAATTGCACTGGAAGCTTTTAAATATAATTTACCTGAGCCAACGAAATGGATCGTGCTAGCCCGAAGCCCACAATCACTGAACGAGGCTTACAACGTAGTTCTGGAAATTAACGACCAATTGTTTGGACCTAATATGCCTGATCAGTATTATAGACACAGACGTAATTATTATAGTCAAGGCTTCTATTCTCCCCCCATAAAAAATAGCTGTGCAAACAATACTAGAAACAATAATGCCCATAACTCTTTTTCGCGGAATAACCAAGTCAGGCAAAATAGTAATTACACCTCGCGACAAAATCAGAATTATACTCAGTCAGGACAAAAGAATCAATTGCAGAGTATGCAATCACGACAATCAAACAGATATAGGCAGCCTAGCGATATTGAACCAATGGATATTACACTTAACGAACGCAGATCACAAAACCAACATGCTTCCCATAATCGCCGACATTTTTTTATAAACCAGTCAAGAGATTACCCTATATAGTCATAAATACCCCAATAAGACCATTACGATTTATAGTTGACTGCGGTGCTGCTGTACTCAGCAACCCAAAGTGGAAAGTACCATGAAAAACCACATCCTAAAAGTGCTCAACCGCAGTATTCAAACTAATATAAAATTAAACATTCCCCTTTTTAGCGAGTTTAACAAACCCAATTACTTTGTAAGTTTTCTAGAATATCAATTTCATGAAACTAAAACCGAACGCAAGTGACAAACAAATACATAGCGATTATAAAACACAGAATGGACGGTGGTATAGGCGAGTTGATGGCGAGATCTGACTTTACATTCCAAAGGGGGCAAGACATCGAGTTGTCCAGGAAGTCATGGTCAAATTGGTTACTTTTCGATGAACAAAACTAAGAAATATCTCAAAGAAAGGTATTGGTTTCCAAGGTTGACTCAATTCGTTAAACGGTTTCTGAAAAATTGTATTGAATGTGCTTATAATAAGAACGAAACTCAACCCCGAGGAGAATTGCAAAGTATCGAAAAAGAAAGTGTGCCATTCGACACAATGCAGATGGACCATCTGGGGCCCTTCATTAAGTCTACAAAGGGAAACGCTTACCTCGTAGTGTGCGTAGATGCTTTTACAAAATTTCTAATAATGAAGGCTTTACCGAATACTCAAACTAAACCAGTCCTGAATTTCTTAGAATGTTTTTCACGTACGGCAGTCCACGGCGTATCATAACAGACAGAGGCACCGCGTTCACGTCAAATTCCTTTCGAGACTACATGACTAAGCACGGTATCCAGCATGTACTAGACGCAACGAAAACCCCGGGAGCCAATGGGCAAGTAGAAGTGTATCGAAATCGAATGATTTTACCGGCACTCGCCGCTTTCGTCGAAGACGAGGATCGATGGGACCATAGGGTAAAAATCGTGCAGTGGGGAATTAATAAAACGTACAACGAGGCGATAAAAACAACGTCGCAGCAGATGCTCATAGGGTATATACCAAGAAATCCTCAGGCTGATGTTTTGGCACTGGGCGTAGAACTGAACCAGAAACCACACAACATCGACGATATACGGCGTCGAGGAGCTGAAGCCATAGTCAATTGTCAAGCCAAGCAAAAGGAACGATTTGGCTCTAAGCACAAAAAGGCCAAACAGTATATCGTGGGTGACCTTGTAATGCTTCTGAATGACGGAGTTGCAGCTACAGGAACTTCGAGAAAACTCGAGCCAAAATATAAAGGCCCCTGTATAGTTTCCGCAGTGCTACCGATAACCGTTATCAGATATCCGATGTTCCTTTTGCCCAAAGGGTGCGAAAGCCTTATTCTGGAGTATGTGCGGCCGACCGAATGAAAAGGTGGATACAATTGGAATCTGATCTCGACGAGGACGCCGAAGAAGGCAGGATGGACGAATCTGTAACCGAAGGGAATGAGAAGTGAGGCATGCCGATCAGAGAGGGAGAGACGACCACTGTCGGCGACACATGGGATTCGATTACACACAGCGAACGAGGGTAGTCGTTCACATTTGGAGTAGGTAGAAGAAATAAATAAAGTTGTCGAGTTGATAATTAACGTGTTTTATATGTATTAAAACATAAATTCTGGAAATGATTACAACGGTGTTGAAATATTCGGAAAGATCGTTTCTAATTTGTTTAGCGTTGTTAGACCAGTTATGGCATTTCACAGCTTGTAGAGGTCATAATGGAATATTGTTTGAGGCATAGGTGTCTACGTCCGAGCTTTGGATATATGTAGCTGGGTTCGTGGAGGTTACATGTTGCCAGAACAATGTCCGTCGTCTTTTCAAAGCTTAAATCAATAGTCGTCAGCAAAACTCGAAATCTTGTGGATATAATTCCAAAAGTATTTTCCACTACACGCCCTGCTCTTGATAACAGGCAGTTGAAGTTATCTTCTGCATCGGTTAGTTGTTGATGGCTTCATGAAGTTGACGTTTAGTGGGTATGCGTTATCCGATCTACAAAATAAAAACCCCCATTTTAAAATTAAACTTTATTTTCAGAACTCAGCATCAACATCTTTACTTAGTACACCAGCTCGCGACAGAAAAAGATCGGAACTAAACCGAAAGTAGATTATCTTAAAAGCTGTCGAGAACCTTGGCAACATTGAGAAAAAGGATGACGCCGATATCATAGTAGCTGGTTGGGCAACTTACTACAGAAACCTGAACACAATACAAAAGCTCTTTGCTGGTAAGATAATATGTATGTACATATATGATGTGTTTTTGCAAGCAACTTTGGGCAAATTGTCGGAAAAAAGTCGTTTGTCACTCGACTCTGAACCGGAAGGCAGCAGCATACAGCTGCAAAAATATCCTCCGGATGTACCTAACACATCGCGCGTTTTTATTAATCAACCTTTGCCTAGGACTTAGGTTTTATATGTGCATCCAAGGCCAACATACCCGAGCACCATAGTTCGCGCGGAAATGAGAAGTACCCAGGACACGGACGAATCAACACGAAATTCCTACTCATCTGTTGAAGAGCTACTAGGGGATAAAGAATTTTCTTAAAAATGTTGTTATAATTTATTAATATTAGATACAGATTATTTACGCAAATACATTTTCGAAGCGTTTTGATCAAAACTTCTTCCAGTAGCCGAAAATCTATAAGTTGCAGACAAACGTTCGTGAGGTGATATTGCGTCTCTTAATTTCGTGTCCTGATGGGACACGTTAGACGTCGAACAAGAGCTCGAAGCTCCTAAGGTTTCTTTATCTGACAAGAAGCAAAAACTGGTTGAAAGCTTGCGAATACGCCGATCTGTCATAATCGATCAAGATAAACGTGGCTGTGATTTCGTTTCGACAGTTGAAAAAAATATCAATTTAACTTCAATTCCTAAAATTAAACTCCGACTCGATGCAGTAATGAAGCTTTTATAAATTTTCAAAAGGTACAAGTAAAAATTAAGGAAACAGACCCTCGGAGATTACGAATCCAGTTCGCTCAGACATTGAGGTATTATACTATTTCGCATCATCGGCCCTACCGGTTATGTCTCCCTCGGGTCACTTCTACAAAGCTGGAACTTCCGTTTGTAGTAGCTAGCTTTTGTCCTTGCTAATTTCTTGTTCGGTTCGTTTCGAAATGTTTTATATTCTCTGTGATAATCTTCTTTGTGTCTGTTGTTTTTATGTCGTCTGTATAGTCTATCGCGTTCTTTGCAATCGTTTTTCAACTCAGTGGTAATCCAAATATGCTCCGTGCTTCTTTTCTTCCTTGATACCGTTGCGGATGTTGTAAAGGTATTCATGGTTTGTCTGAAATGCTCATAGAGTTCATTTACATCTGCATAGATATTCAGCTCATCCCAGTTAAAGCCGTGTATTTTTTGAGCTACTAGATGATTAAGTATTTGGCTCTCTTAATCAGCTTTCTTTTGGACGGTGGTGTTAGTTTTTAGTCCGCAATATAGAGCATAATGATCTGAGATACATAGTTCGATCTCCACTGAATTAATTTCCGCATTGCTTACCCTTATCAAACAGTGGTCGATCAATGTTCTTGTGTTCCTAAATAGATCAACACGTGTATCTGAATGTATACTATTATGAAGACCTTTTGCCGCAATCATCGCCATATAGTCACAGACATCTGTAATGCTTCTTTCTTTTATGTTAATGTTAATGTCCCCCATTATAATAAGGTTTCTTCTCGTCCCAACTTGTCAACATGTTCCCCCAGTTCAAGAACAAAGCACTTTACATTAGTTTTCGGTGGTCTGTATACCGAGATGATTGTGGCCTCAAAGTTGCCGCGTTTGACATTTATGGTGACGTTTTCATACATATAGGTCACTCTTTCTGCTTTCTCAAAGAGGACATTATTTTTAACGTATACTGCTACTCCTCCTCCTCCTGAGTTGCTTCTATTAAAGAATTCACTGTTGTATCCTTTAATTTGACACATGTGGTTTTTGTGTTTACTAGTATTTATGTAGGAATGTGGTCGCAGAAATCGGTCAGTCTCTCTTTAGCTGTCCCGCGAACATGTTGGCGTTCTTTGGGTTGAGTAGTAGGTAAACAAAAAGTAAAATATTGAAGTAAATAAAAAAACAAAAAATACCATTTCTTCACACAATTGAATAATTTTGCATTTCCTGTTTGATTAATTGAATTAATAAAATTAAATAAAGTAATGAATTTAAAAGCTATGTTTTTCTACATTTATTTCACACAACATAATAACATCTATATTAGAAATAAAATCATGAACATATAACATAAGGACGTCCCAGTTTTTCCTCATGGATCTTACATTTAGTGACATACATGAAAAGTCAATTGTGTTATTTTTAAAATATGTGCATACATCCTCTTTTGATTCAATATTCTTAAAATTTATATTAATTAATTCTTTTAATCCATTATTCATTATATTTTGCGTGATTTTTGCACACTACTGTGATAACGATTATGACATTTTATTTATATCGACATTTCCTCTATATCGTTGATCGCTCGTATCTCGACTACACGATCACCTTCTGTTTATCTCGCGAGGACTTTATTGTTTGTAAACCAAACAAACTTCCAATTTGTCGATTTTGCTTTAGTTTTAGCTAACCAAAGAATCTTTTTGAAGTGTGGTGTGATGTGTTCGTTGATATAGATATTTTGATTTGTGTATGCCGGGTTGGGTTCTTTTTTCAATTGGGTGCATACGTCACCGTACTTAATGATTTTTATTTATTTTTTTTTTTTTGCTTGATCCAGGAGCTTGACTTAGCTCACAACAATGTTCTTCATTTGTTTGTTTTTCCTGTCGGCATAAGCGTATACTTCCTCAATGTCGGCTTCAGTTAATTCTGTATTGAGTGTCTCAGCTATCGCCTTAACCACATCCAAAGCATTTTCATTGTTTGACATAGGAATATTTTTTATTTCGATATTCCGCCCAATTTGTTTTTGTTCCAGTGTGTTGACCTGTGTTAGTAAATTTGTGATTTGTTCATCTTTGGATTCTATTTGTTTTTTATACTCCTCTATTTCTTTCATTAGTGATTCAATTAGATTGTTATTTTTAATGAGTGTATTATTTATTTTGTCGTACTTGCTGGTAGTGAACTCCACTGATTTTGCATATTCCCTTAACATTGCCTTCATTTCTTGAAGTTCCTTGTTTAAAGCACTGTTATCGTACTGTGTAGTCGCTGCCGAAGTTGCATTTGGAGATTCAGCTGTCCGGGTTCTTTTGGCGTTTTGGACATTCTCTTCTTGCGGTGCCTTATCTTTCAGCCTGCACGAAGTACATGCCCAATTTTTCTTTGTTAGTTGGGACATCTTCCGGTATGAATTTTGAGATACAGAGCTGCACTCAAAATGCAAATTTCCCTTACAGGTCGAGCAGTTGATATACTCGCCGTCAAGTGGTAACGGATCTTTACACCTAATACATTTATTCATTTTACCAGTTTTTGTCGAATTATCACTTTTATTTGTAAAAACGAAAATAAAACGATCTTAAGAAAAAATATATTCAGTTTGTTTACTTTTTCTGCGTCTTTTACTTGTTTTTTGCCCTCTTTTTTGTTTAAATAGATTTCAGTTTTTCCAGAGCACCTTATAAAACACTTCTGAACTTCAAGCACAACAGTTACTGATCAACAAGATCAGGAGACGGCGAGCCATACGCGGAGGCGTCAGTACGTACATATGTATGTGCTCCATCAGCACATTCTTGCACGTACGTATTTCAACTGTACGCAACGTGCATAGTATGTACATGCAGTATTCTGCGAGCAAGCGTTGGTTGTTACTTGATTGTCGTAGGGAGTAGTCATTCCTCTCCCGATAAAAAAAGGAATACTTACGAATACGAATACTTCTAATAAATAGTGAAATACAAAAACGTGTCTTTTTTTTTTTTTTTCTTTTATTTCCCTAATGCGTGCATCGCATATACACGAATATTACTATATACATAAATGATTTCAATTAATCAATTTGTCAATTCCTGATCGTCACCAAAAACTAAAAGATCTCAAATTGTGTGAAAACATTCATCATCCAAGTGCAGTGCTGGTGGATGCCACTTTTGTGGTGAAAGACATCACACTTTGTTATACTATAACACTGCTGAAAACTTGCCATCTCATTCTACATTTGTCACACCAACAACTTCTCGTTTGAATGCAAGTTCTAACATTTATGCAAAAAATGTCTCTACTTCATCAAGTTTCAGTAATGGAGTGTCTTCAAGTTCAATTAAACTTTTAGCTACTGTCTTAATTTATGACTCTTAGACTCAGGATCGCAACTAAGCCTCATTACCGTACGATTCATTCGTCTTCCCGGTCTAAAAATGTTTAACTTAAACCAAATTATAAGCGGAATATCCCAGAGCCTCTCCTTTTCGCAATATAAGAGTTCAATTAAAATTGATTGACGGATATCCGAATTTAAAGGGGCAATAATTGAAGTCATTGTTCTCAAACAATTAACGAACAATGCTCCCGAACGCAATATTGACATCTCCACATAGAGTTTACCAAAAAATATAATGTTGTCTGATCCCCAGTTCCATATCTCGCAGAAAATTGATTTAGTACTAGGCGCTGAACTATTTTATGACTTTATGTCATAAAATACCAACCCTTCAAAAAACTACACTTGGATGGGTTGTGTCAGGACTATGTCAACATAACCACCTTGAAATCGTAAACAGAAACGTAACATATTTGACAACAGTTTTAGAAGAAGAAACAACCCTACATGAGGTCGTTAAACAATTTTGGGGGATCGAGAATGGAAGTGGCCTTATCGATAAGGAATTTAAATTAAAGAAATCTGAAATAGCTTGTGAAAATCACTTTAAGTCACACGTCTGCAGACTAGGCGATGGTAGATATCAGGTTCGATTGCCCTTCAATTCAGATACATTAAGGTTGGGTGAATCATTTGTTCAAGCTTTCAACCGCTTTAAATATTTCGAAAGACGTTTTCGTAAAACCAGTGAACTTCGCCGAGATTATGTCGCTGTAATAAACGAATTTCTTAATTTAAAACATATGGCATTTCTTCCTTCCCCATCATTGCGTGCTGAAACCATCCAGCTCAACCACAAAATTGAGAGTCGTGTATGATGAATCAGCAAAAACAACAACCGGGTTGTCTCTTAATGATACTCTCCTCAACGGACCAGCTGTGCAGGATGACCTCTTCTCAATTTTAGTTCGATTCCGATTCTTTGTTTACGTTTACACAGCTGATAGATCAAAAATGTACCGCCAGGTTGTCATGCATCCAGCTGATCGTTGTTTCCATCTGATTATTTGGAGAGAGAACGAATTTGATGAAGTGAAAACATATCAACTCACCACCGTGACGTATGGTACCGCTTCCGCTTCGTACTTAGGTGTCTTCAACTATTATCCATCGATGCGCAAAGTTTTTAACAGGAAATTCGCTCGTACAAAGATTGCATTCCACCCTCACTGAACTTATAAGGATTATTAAATCAAAATTCCCACAGAAATCAATCAAATCAATAGAAGAACATGTGAACGCGAGTTACATGTGAACACGCTCACTGCACATCTCCACTCGTTTGTTTGGGCATGTGTCAGATGACGTCACCCACGCCAACGGGTCCTCTCCCCCGCTTGAATGCCGAGTTTCAACGGCATCATATTAAAACCAGACACATGCCACTAAAGACGTGTGTCTTACATCAAATAAAAATAATAAATTAAGAAATATTTGTGAAATAAATTAATTATCAAAAAGAAAATAAATGTGTGTGTACTACTGTTTTCTTCGAAATCTAGACAGGAACACAACATTTGATGCGTTCGATACACTACCTGATTCTATCCAAAGAATTGTTCCCCTGTTTCCTCGCACTAAAATCGCTGTAATGGGCGAGTTAACACCACGCTTTCCCGACGAGAGAAAAGGGGAGATGTCACCTTGGATTCCCCAATCGTTCGTGAATGCAACGAGACACCTTGGATTTGCTAGGTGCATGGAAGAACATGATCAAGCGTGCATTCGTTCCCACGAGCATACGTGTGAAATGCTGACACTGCTTCCATTGCACACACAGTGTAGTGTCTGAACGCTGCCCTTTGGTAAACGTCAACATATCGAATTGGTGGGCTGACTTTTCACTTTCTTCTCTTCTGGCTGTCGCTGTCGGTCGCCCGGTTAAAAAGGACACACAAGTTTTTGCCACCAGCGTTAATAATAGATATATATATTAAATTGTAAAATAAGTTTAAAAGTTTATGAATTATAATAAAAATTATAAATTCGGAAAGTCAAACATAACACTGGCGACGAGGATTGAGGGATTCACTTATTAGAGCGACTTTCCAATTGTTTGACGTTTCTACTTCAAGTGGTGGCGGCCATTCTACACGGGGAAAAGCACATGGCCGAATCTGAAAGGGCGAAGTATAAGGTTAAAGCAGAATCTGAAAACGCAAGTCCTACTAACTTTTCAAGTAAACTCAACCCGCGCACAATGGTTTCTATCGGATCCATGGAACAATTTGACGTTGCCCAGCCAGCAACATGGAATTCGTACAAACGTCGTTTTGACATGTTCCTGCTGGCCAACGGGATAGAGGACCATAAAAAACAAAAAGCTACGTTTCTCACGGTTTGCGGAGCACAATGTTTCGACTTGGTGGAGTCTTTAATATCGCCGAAGAGGGTTGAAGAAGTGGAGTATGCGGTAATACTTGAACAACTGACTAAACATTTCACACCTACTCCATCAGAAATCGCATCATCTTTCAAGTTCTTCAAGCGTGATCAGCAACCATCAGAATCAATGGCAGAATATATTGCAGAGCTGCGCCACTTAATTTTAGACTGCAACTTCAGTGGTGACGTGGTAGATCGAATGCTGAGAGACAGACTTGTTTGTGGGCTGCGGAATCATGGCTTGCAACAAGCTTTATTGGCTGAGAGTACGCTAACTTTTCAATCTGTACAAGACCGAGCGATTGCTGCAGAGACGGCGTCAAAGAACCAACAACTAATTCAAGAGAGCTCTCCAACTACGCATGTACACTCCATGAAGACCAAAACAACGAAACAACATGCCCGAAGTGCAGACAACGCCAAGTCCGAAACAACACAAAAAGTACTCAACTGCTATGGCTGCGGTAATAAACACTTGAGGACGGTTTGTCCTTTCCGTTCAGCAAGGTGTGACAGGTGTGGCCGTATAGGTCATATTAAAAGGGTATGTCAATCCAAACCCAATTCAAGTTCTTCTTACGGTGGCAAGAATTCCAAGCGGCAACAAGTTAACGTCGTCCATCCATAACAAAATGCGAAGAAGATAGCTACAACAACTATCAACGGAGTCCAATGCGAATTCGAGGTTGATACGGGCTCTAACTATATGCTGATGTCGGAGATGAGCGCAAGGAAAATCTGGGACACCAATCTGCCAACGGTTATGGATCCAGGTTTGCAATTATTTGATTACGGAAATAATCGCATTCCAATTATAGGGTTGGTATACGTTGATGTCATCTACAACAAAAAAACAATCCATAACTTACCCCTATACATCACTGAGGGACAGCGAACAAATATTCTTGGGTGTAACTGGTTCAATCCTTTGGGAATTGTTGTGCAAGGCGTCCATCACATTCGTTCTCCAGTCGACAGCTTACTGCAGAAATACGCGATCTTATTTTCGGACGGGTTGGGGTGTTACAAGGGGGAACACATCACATTAACTCTTGACCCAGCAATACCTCCAATCAGACTTCCAGCAAGGAAGGTTCCATACGCACAGCGGCAAGCCATCGAAGAAGAGCTAGACAAGCAGGTTAGACAAGGGATCCTAGAGCCGGTTGAATACAGCGAATGGCTGACACCAATAGTACCGGTAACCAAGGCGGATGGATCGGTGCGAATTTGCGGCGACTACCGATGCACTGTAAATAAAGCACTGTCAGCACATTGTTTCCAGACGCCATCGATTACCGATATACTTGCTTCGATACCACGGGGGGAAAGATTTGCCAAAATAGATTTGGCCCAGGCGTATCAGCAAATGACGGTGGATGAAGAAGCGTCCAAAATTCTCACGTTGATCACCCACAAGGGAGCATACCGCGTTAAACGTCTGCCATTTGGTATTTCAACAGCACCAGGCATTTTTCAAAAACGCATTGAAGATCTTTTGCAAGGAATAGCTGGCGTCGCGGTGTATTTTGACGACATCTTCCTCATCGGGAAAAATTCATCACATCTACTAGAAATCTTAGAAGAAGTATTTCGACGGCTAAGCAATGCTGGACTGCGATTACGAAAGGACAAGTGTCAGTTTGATTTACGAGCAGTGACGTTCCTCGGATATACGATAGACTCTGAAGGAATCCGCCCAGCAGCTGATAAAATTCGTGCCATCAGCGAAACCCCTGAACCAACAGACAAAAAACAATTGCAAGCTTTCCTGGGTCTCATAAATTTCTATCACGGATTTCTTAAAAACAAGGCAACCATCGCCGAGCCACTTCATAGATTGCTTGACCAGAAGGCGACGTGGAAATGGGAAATATCACATGCGCGGGCGTTTAGAAGACTCAAGGAGCTACTCCAAGGAGAGAACATCCTCATCAACTATGATGAAAAGTTGCCGGTGTCATTGGTCTGTGACGCTTCTCCATACGGAATAGGTGTGGTTTTGAGTCATAGCCTATCAAAAGAACAAGAACGCCCAATCTCATTCTATTCTCGTACGCTAACATCAACAGAACGAAACTATGGGCAAATAGACAAGGAGGCACTAGCTATCATAGCGGGCGTTAAAAAATTTCACAATTTCTTGTATGGGAGAACATTTGAAATCGTCACAGACCATAAACCACTAGTTGGGTTGTTTAATCCAGACAAGCCCACACCAGCCATTCTCTCGCCTAGAATGCTTCGATGGAGCGTGTTTTTGAACGGATACAATTTCAAAATACTACATAGACCCGGTAATAAGAACTGTAACGCGGATGCACTCAGTCGTCTACCCATTACTTGCGCGGACACTGAAAATGAAAACGTCATCAACATGATTGAAGAATCTGATGCCGACATTCCTGAATCAAGCGACATTGCAAAAATGGTTTTAAAGGACAAAATACTACAGCGCGTTCTACAATGGGTGTTGAGGGGGTGGCCAGTAACTCAAGAGGACGGCAAATTCAAACCATTTCACCATCATAGAGATGAAATCACGGTAAATAAGGGTTGTTTATTACTGGGTAATCGAATTATCATTCCAGAGACGGCGCGTAAAGATATCTTGAAAATACTCCATGCTGGACATCCCGGAATGGTGAAAATGAAGGGCCTTGCTAGAAGTTTCGTATGGTGGCCGGGGATGGATACGGACATTGAGATGATCGTGAAACGATGTTACACTTGTCAAGAATCACGTCCGGAAAATCCGCAAGCAATAATTCATCCATGGGAAGAGTCAGCGAGGCCTTGGTCACGTCTCCATATAGATTTCGCTGGTCCTTTTCAAGGCAGAATTTTCTTCATCGTAGTAGATTCTTTCTCCAAATGGTTAGAAGTAAAGGAGGTATCGAGTACAAGTACACAGTGTGCTGTTAACAGTCTTAGAACAATATTTGCTACACATGGTCTACCAGATTTTATTGTATCCGATAATGGGACAGCTTTTACATCGGAAGAGTTCAACAGTTTCTGCAAACGGAACCTCATCTCCCACATTTTAACCGCACCGTTTCACCCCTCGAGCAATGGTCAAGCAGAAAGGATGGTCCGTACGACAAAGGATTACCTCAAGCGGAACACTGATGGTTCCATGCAAGTAAGGTTGGCCAGGTTCTTGTTCCATCAGCATACTACGCCATCATCAACGACGGGTAAATCACCTGCCGAACTGTTACTCAAAAGACATCCTAAGACACTTTTCGATAAACTGCACCCGGATAATAACCCAATGCGATCATCGAAAAGAAACACCGTGGTAAAACAGAAGGAGCTTGCAATCAATGAACCGGTATGGGCTAGAAATTATTCAAGAGGTCCTTTGTGGATTCCAGGCAGCATTTCAAAACAAAATGGTCCGGTGTCCTACGATGTTACTACTGAAGCAGGGGACACAATGCGGAGGCATTTGGATCAGCTGCGAATAAGGAAGGAGGTTACTACCCAAGACGTTAAAGGTGGAGTAAGCGAGGCGTTACCACGTTTGGAAGAAGGAGCCGAGCAACCGGAGAGTCAAATAGAGCTGTCAGAACCTACAACTCAAGCAACATCGCAGCCCGTACGGCGTTCAGAGAGGTTACGAAATAAAGAGCTCAGGTCTAATTAAGGGGGGAGGGGTGTAGTGTCTGAACGCTGCCCTTTGGTAAACGTCAACATATCGAATTGGTGGGCTGACTTTTCACTTTCTTCTCTTCTGGCTGTCGCTGTCGGTCGCCCGGTTAAAAAGGACACACAAGTTTTTGCCACCAGCGTTAATAATAGATATATATATATTAAATTGTGAAATAAGTTTAAAAGTTTATGAATTATAAAAAAAATTATAAATTCGGAAAGTCAAACATAACACACAGGCTGCCCGGCAAATGCCGGCATAGGAGTTAGATTATGTTTAAGTTAGTTTTGTAAGTTCATTCTGTGTTTGGAACCCAACGAATAAAGTTGTACATTTTAAATCAAAAATACCCGTTGCGTTGTAAGTCGAACAGTGGGGGGGGCTGCCTAGCCGTTCACGGTTTTTTTTTTTGTCATCCTCTAAAGGATAACTTTAACTGGCGTTTCCACACAATAAGGTGTTTGCACAAAATAACACTGAATTTGTTCAAATTTAAATTCAATGTCAGTTTGTTAAATGTCACATTTAAAATAATGTAATAGATCGCTACGAAACCCATAGTTTTAAGTATGTAATAGTTTATCGATTTCCTTGTTTAATAAGTTTGTCTTGGTTCAGATACTCTTTGTTCGTTGGACAAAGAAGCCATTGTCCTTTTATCTGTTCATTCTGTTCTCCGTCTTTGTGTAATCATCAGTATCAACTCGGCAGTTCGCGAATAAAGATAAAAAAAACTGAAATCCGAATAAAACAATTTATCAAAACATTACTGGTCCTTCGAGAGTCGGATTTTTGTGTTAATTCGTGTACATATCTATCAGTTAATAGGAGGTTTTTATCATCATTCGGATTTTTGTGTTAATTCGTGTATTCATCAATTAATCGAGAGGTTTCATCATCATCATACATATATATATATTGCATCATCATGGCCAAAGCATCGCAACTACAACATTTGTTGGAACAACAAAGCGAATTATTCAAAACTATAACGAATTCTGTCCGCAAACTAAAAATTTCTAATATAACACATCAGCGTGTGCATTCTCGTATATCCGCGCTGAAAGATAATTGGAGCACATTTAAGCAAAATCATATTAGTCTGGGATCGCTTAAGGCATCACTAAAAACTGACGCTAAAACAGAATTTGAAGAAGAACCATATTTTAAGACGAATCTGTAGGCACTCCGAATGTGGAGAAAAATATCTTGACGCAATGGAAGAAATGGCTATTTTACTGGAAGAAATCCAATCAACAGCTACAGCAAATGGAGCATCTGTAGCTGATACATTTATAACTAGACAGCTACCACAGCTGCGGAGACTACGCAGAATGGGTTCCGTTCAAGGACACATTTACATCCGTCATCGGCACACATCCTTCTCTAACATGCGTTGAAAAGCTTCAATATCTGAAAGGGTGTCTCACAGGAAAAGCTTCACAACATTTGATTAATTTACCACTCACCGCAGCTAACTTTAAGATAGCATGGGATGATCTGGTCGAGTACTACGATAACAAATCTGATAACTGATCGATTCAGAGTTGGAAAATCTCTTTGCATAACAACAAGTTTCTAGAGAATCAGCAAATGATCTCGAACATCTTCTAAACAACGTCAATCAATCATTAGGTGCTCTGGAAAATCTGGGCGTTAAGGTTGAACAGTGGAATGAGATTTTAGTTTATTTTGTTTTACGAAAACTAGATGCTTCCTCCATAAAAGAATGGAAGAAGAAACTTGGATCGTCCAGCGAACCCGCTATGTGGAAAGAGCTCAAAGATTTCATACAAACACGTATTCGCTCTCTTCAAGCATTTGAAAGAACAGTGCCACAACAAGACCATAGGAAATCAACATCATCTACATCCACAAAATACGATTCCAACAAGTTAAAATCAAATCATGTTGCAATAAATAAAAATACACAAGCATGCTCCAATTGTAAGGAAAATCATTATATATCCGCTTGCCCCAAATATCAACAAAAAAGTGTTGAACAGCGTTATCAACTTATCAAGCAACTGAAACTATGTTTCAATTGCCACGGAAATCATCAATCAGTTCGTGCTTTTCAAAAAAAAGATGTAACATCTGCAGTGGACATCATCATACCACCATTCATCAATCCAATGAAAGTAGAACCACACTTGCAACTTCAATTCCGGAAACAAGATTGCTTCAACAAACATAGCCAACATTTATCCATCTAATAGCGGAAAATTGCTTACGACAGCTTTAGTAAAAATTCCATCCATAACCGGGGAAGTTCAGGTTGTAAGAGCCTTTCTTGATCAGGGAACAGAAGTTAATCTAATTTCTGGACATCTATGTCAACTGCTTCGAGTTCAACGCTGTCTTTCGACATTATCCATAATAGGCATAGGAGCCGAATCCTCATCTACTCACAAGTCAAAGGGAAGGGTAACTCTGCAATTGCTTTCATGTGTAAATAATTTTACTTGCAGCTTCGATGCTCATGTACTAAAAAAGCTTACAAATTACCTTCCATTAACAACAATCGAGACGAAAGATTGGCCACATTTGCAAGATATCGACCTAGCGGATCCGAAATATTATCAACCCGGACGTATTGACCTCATACTTGGATAGAAAGTATACAGTCAAATAATACAAAATGGTATTCGAAAGGGACCCATTGGAACTCCTATAGCACAACAAACAAATTTGGGGTCGATTATTTCTAGTGCTACAACCTCTCCTTCATTCTCCAATGAAGCAAAGTCATTTCATTGCTACATCGATCATGTTTTGAATGAGTTGGTCAAGCAGTTTTGGTTACAGGAGGAAGTTTTCCAAGCTTCTGCTGACAATCTTACTACAGAGGAAGCACACTGCGAAGCGTTATTCAAATCTACCCATTCACGAAATTCTGACGAGAGATACGTTGTCAGGCTACCTTTCAAATCAGAGCCGCCCAACTTTGGAGACACCAGATCTAAAGCCCTGAAATTACTTCGACGACTAGAAAATCGATTCCATCTGAATCCTCTTTTTCGCGCCGAATATTCGCAATTCATCAAGGAATATGAAGACATGGGACACATGTATGTGTAGAGTTAATTCAACACCTCAGCACCAGGAACGAAGTATTCATCTACCTCATCATGGAGTCATACGTGAATCGAGCTCAACTACAAAATTACGTGTGGTCTTCAATGATTGTACATCCCTTCAAATCAGGTGGGTTCCCGCTTTAACAATGGGCATCCAACGATAAACAGCTCCTGAAAGGCATACCACTACAGAATCAAGCAGCGTACACATCATCGTTATCTATTACGGATGATGCTATTCATCGGACATTAGGTCTCAACTGGCAATCCCAACAAGATCGGTTTATTTTCATCGCTGATAAAACTACTGAGCCCACCACATACACGAAGAGAGAAGTGTTTTCCCGCGTTGCGAAACTCTATGATCCATTGGGCTGGCTATCGCCAGCCTATCGCGGCAAAATCTTCATGCAAGAACTCTGGGAAGCAAAAATCGATTGGGATGAGTCACTCCCAACTACACTCGAATCAGGGATCAAAACGTACGTACGTCAGCTAACAGCTATCATTGATAACTGTTCCTAGATGGCTTGGTTTATCGACATTAACTCAGTCCGTAGAGATCCATGGATTTGCAGATGCTTCTTTAGCTGCTTTGGGTGCAGTTGTTTACCTCAGACTAATCTCAGACAACAAAAGCATACAAGTCACTCTTGTTTCCGCCAAGTATAAAGTTGCTCCAATTACAGAAAAAAACAAAAAATTAGATCATCAAAAAGACCACGGTCTATCCGAATCACAATCCCTAGATTAGATTTATCAGCTGCATTACTTTTAACACAACTCGTTGCGAATATTCGGACGGTGTTACACATTGATAAACCAACTGTTCACCACTGGATGGATTCAACCTCTACTCTTTATTGGATCCAAGGAGAACCAATTCGATGGAAAGATTTCATCACATTCCTGGAGAAAGTAACGCCCAAATTGACCCGGACATGAAACACCCAATCATCTTACCACATGAATCTTACTTTACCCGTTTAATTCTTGATCACATCCACAGAACAACACTACATGGAGATGTCCAATTGATGCTGGCCACAATCAGAAGGAATTATTGGATAATAGGGGGCCGTAATCTCATACGTGCCTTTATTCGTCGCTGTGTTACATGCACACGATACAGAGGTTCCACCGCCAAGTAATTAATGGATCAACTACATAAATATCGAACACTATCATCAAGACCCTTTTTGCATTCTGGAGTGGATTACACAGGGCCTGTTTTTCTTAAAACAGAAGTTTATAAGGGTTACTTAATTGTGTTCGTATGCTTCGCCTCATCTGCAGTCCACCTTGAACTCTCATCCGACTACACTACTGAAGGGTTCCTAGCAGCATATAAAAGATTTATTGGGCGGCGAGGGATATGTTCTACACTAACTAGTGATTGCGGAACGATTTTCGTCGGTGCTGTTGCTGAACTACGTAAGTTGTTTAATTCTGCCTCCAATAATATTAGACACTTAACAGATTTGCTAGCACAGATTTGACAGATACAGGTACATACAGATTTGATGGCACAAAGTGGATCTTTAATCCGCCCGGTTCACCCCACTTTGGTGGAAGTTGGGAAGCAGCTGTGAAATCGACAAAATCCCACAACAAACATGTCATTCGGGATACCATTCTCACCTATGAAGAGTTTTCGACGTTTTTAGGTCAAATTGAAGCGGTACTCAATTCACGACCAATCTGCCCTTTATCAGATGATCACAGTGATTTAGAAGCACTCACACCTGGACATTTCATCACCAGCGAAGCAATCAATACAATTCCAGAACCAACTCTTACACATTTGCCGAAATCAAGACTTTCTCGTTGTCAGCTGTTAAGGCAAATGTTGGAGAAGTTTTGGGAAAGATGGAAAATTGAATACCTACAACGACTACAGGATATAGTGAAGTGACATTATCCTTCACAAAACATCAAAGAGGGATCACTCGTACTCGTGGTTGATGAACGCTATCCTCCAAGCAAATGGCCCTTAGCGCGAGCTATTGCTACACATCCCGGCTCGGACGAATTAGTTAGAGTAGTTACTGTAAAGACACAAACACTTAAACGTCACTTTGTAAGAGACTGTTTACTGCCAGCCAGAAAATCTTGAAGGAAGTATTTCAACGATTGGAAATAATCGTCGAGGCGGGCGGAATGTTCAAATTTAAATTCAATGTCAGTTTGCGAAATGTCACCTTTAAAATAATGTAATAGATCGCTACGAAACCCATAGTTTTAAGTATGTAATAGTTTATCGATTTCCTTGTTTAAAAAGTTCGTCTTTGTTCAGATACTCTTTGTTCGTTGGACAAAGAAACCATTGCCCTTTTATCTGTAGTCCGAATAAAACAATCTATCAAAACAGAATTCCTTACTAAATTTGTTATGTCAAGCTAGATGCAAAAATAAGAGAAAATTGCAAAAGAAAAGAGGGAAAAGAGAGAGAGGATCGAATGAATTTCCGGTGGCCCTTGTAGTAATTGGAGTATAAGAAAATAAACTTTTATTTCTTTGCGCTATCTTTATCCAAAACGCTAGATAAACGCAAATTCATTGGTGACCCCAAAGTGATCTTGTCAATCCTGTATCGCACGAATACAATCTGTATAGTTTGTCTTTTATTTGCACTTCTCCATGTCCGTGGAGAATTCGAAAAATAAAGTCAAACTTCTCGAAATCCTACGAAATAGGAAACTTGAAAGAGCAATCTACAAAGTGCGTCCTCATCTCATACTCTTCTTACACGATCTCAGCGCAGAGGAGGAAGCCAGGGAAGTACCGATTAAAATGTCTACAGAACAATTAAGACTGACCAAAATAAATTACCCTTTCTTTTCAGATGAAATTACCGAATGGTTGAACTTTAACGAAACATTCAATTCTCTTATCCATCTTAATCAGTCCCTACTCGAATACTGTGATATTTCACCATCCAAAATCCTCATTCCCTGGAAGCGCACCACGTGCCATCGAGTCCTTGGAAGAAAACGGTACCAACTATGAAATCGCAATCAAAATATTGCAAGATCGCTATGAAAATAAACGCCTCATCTGCACGGAACACATAACGAAAATATTTAACATACCGCCTCTTCAAAAGCCTAATACAACCGCCATCCGAAACCTCTCTGATAGTGTGAACAGCCACCTACTAGCATTATTGTCCTTGGGACGTCCAATAGTGCACCTCACTATTGGGACGACATAATAGTGCACCTCGTCGCTTACAAACTGGATCCAATTACATGCAGTAAGTGGCAAGAAGAACAGCCAGACAAAAAACTTCCAACAGAACGGGAGCTGATACAGTTCAATGAAAAGCGATGTCAAATTATAATTCAACCGTTAAGAAATCTCGACCAAAGACATTTACTCTAATCAATCAAAAGGAAAGCCGTAGAGATAGATGTACTTATTGCGAACGAGTGGGTCATGACGTCAGCAAGTGCTACGATTTTTTTTCCATCAACGAACGACAAGTATCGTGGTGAGAATTTATTTAAGAGAGAAAAATGAGACAGCCACGTAACAAGCATACTAGTCAGTCAGTAGTGAGTGAGATTGTGCAAGAAGCGATTGAGTTGTTGAGCAGTGAATAAAGAATCGAAATATATTATTCGCTTACTACAACATCAGAAGTGGGATCGAGAAAAACAGGGAACAAAGACTTAATCAGTGGTCAAAATAAAAAACAAAGAAACACAGAGAGTGAACTAAACAATAAAGGAAAAAAATAATGCAATAAAAATGGCGAGCAATGAAGTGGACAAGTATCGAACATATACCGCGTCGCAATTGAAGGAGTGGCTGGGGAAACTAAAAAAAAAGACAACGGGTAACAAAAGCGAGCTGTTGTTACGGTTAATCTCTGTCCCCGAAAAGGAACGCGGTGAGTTCGTGACAACAACACAAGTAGTGGAATCCAGCGACGATGACATATACGAGGAGAGCATTGCACAGGACGACGAGAGCAACACGCTGTATGACGATCGAGATGAAGAGGAAATGATGAAAGGCATGAAGAGCGAAATGACGAGTAGGACAACAGGCATCGTAAGGGTGGAAATGATGAATGGGTCGAGACTACGAAGGAGAAGATGAAAACAAAAACAAGAAAGATAAGTGAAACGAAAAAGCTAACTAGCGGAACGAATTCGGATGAGTGGAACATCATGATACGCGGAATCAAGATATTGAAGAAGGAGATAGAAATTGTAAAACGAGAGAACATGTTACTAAAAAAAAAATAGAAAAGTCCAGTGAAGAGCATCGTCGGTGAGAAATTTAACAATGTAAAAGATCTCTCACCCGAATTTGAAGGTAATGAAAGCTCGTATGTGCGATGGGAATCTCAGCCAAAAAATATAAAAGCGATATACAAAATCGATGACGACAACATGAGAATGCTGACTTCGCGCAAACTCAAAGGAAGAGCTGGTTCCATTCGAGATCGGACATAACGAGTGTACCAATTAACACACTGCTCGCAGACATGCGTAAATTATTCGAAGATCGAACCAGTCGCATAACTCTCCGACATCAGTTTGAGGCAAGGAAGTGGTTGCCAAACGAATCATTCTCCGAATACGTTCATGAGAAGTTAATGCTCGTAAACAAGGCTGACATACCTGATGACGAATTGCTAGTATATTTAATTGAAGGAATACCCGATTATAATTTAAGAGCCCGAGCCAGGACGCATCGTTTCGCAGACAAACTGGAATTACTGGATGCTTTTCATAATGTAACATTACCAAGAAGGATGACAACTAGCAGCAGGAGGACATCTAGCAGGAGACTGTTTTAAGCCGAAGAGGGTTCCAGGCGCCTGCCATGTGTGTGGCGAAATGGGGCACTATACCGCCAAATGCCCTTATGGGCCCTAATGATCTTATTACCTAAGGACATAATACTTTTATAGATATCGGCTGGTGTAAAGGGATCAAAAACAAAACTATTACTAATCGAAGCATCTTCAACTAAATCTGGGAACAACTGCAATACAACTGCAACTGTAATGGGCCAGATATGGTTTGGATTTAGTTGCAATAGAAGTAAAGTACAAGTTAAAATTATTAGCAATATCCGTTGGGTCTGATATCATCCTATCATCAACTTGAGGTTTAAAAATTTCGTTTTTTTCCTTGCCTCTGTTTAAGATGTTATTGAGTACTTTCCATTCATTTTTTACGTTTCCTGGGCATTTATGGAGCTTAGTTGTAAAGTAAGTGTCTTCAGCTCTTCACTTATTTTATGATATCGCTTTTTAGTGATTGATTACCCGGATGTCGTTTACATTTTTTTCGTAGTTTACTTTTGATGTTTATTTTTTTATGAAAATTTATATTGATCCACGGCTTAAGACGTTTTAAAAGCAACTTCCCTGTAATTTGCTTGTTAGTATGGTTTTGGAGTATTTTTATAAAGATATCATAGGCTACTGAGGGATCACTTTCAGAATAATCAGACTCCCAGAACTCATACTTTAGGCTCTCTATTAATTTCTTATATATTATTTCATTTTTGATTTTTAAAGGAATATAATCGCTTGCCTGACTGGTTTCTATATATAAATTGGTCATACAATGATCAGAGATTTTATGGTCGGATACTTCAGCAAATAATTTATGTGGTGTCCTCGAATCCACTCTACAGAAAATATGGTCAATACATGTTTGCGTTCTGTCAGTTATTCTTGTCGGTTCCATAATTAGGGATTTTAAGCCATAGGAAGACATTAAGATCAGGTAGTTATATGTATCGTTGTTATTTTTTAAAATATCAATATTTATGTCCCCTACTATCAATAGGTTTTTCGTCTTTACATCTTTAAGTAAGTTGTTTAATTGGTCCAAAAAAAAATTAATACATTGATTATTATGATATAGTCGGTATACACACAAGATCGTAAAATTATCATTATAAATGCGACACGTTATTTTTAAGTTATCCGCGCTCCACAAACTAATTTTTGTATCTACACAATCACATTCAATATCTTTTTTAACATATACGACGACACCACCTGCGTTATATGAGTTATTACAATTAAAAAAATGTTCGTATCCAGGAATACTATAGTTACATAGTTCATAGTCAAACACCCAGATTTCGGTAAGGACAATAAACATTGCATTACAATTGTATACGTTTAAATGCACCAAGAATAAATCAAAATTTCTTCTTATACTACGAATATTCTGATGGATAAGCAAAGTAGGAAGGCAAAAAAGGGCATCAATTTTTGCGTCAGGTGAGTAGTTTTGATTCATATTTTTTTTTTTTGTTTTGTTTTACGTTTATTTAAGTACACATGTGTTAACATTTAGTTAAGTCATCAAAACACCTCACCTTCCTTCTTACGCAAAAATATGATGCCATTTCTCATCAATACGTATTTATAATTTTTTTCCATCTTAATCTTTCTAGTTGCGTTATACAATCTCCGTAAATATAAGACTTTCATTATTGAAAATCTGCGAACCATCATAATTTTCGATCAGGAGATTTGTTGTTAGTCGCTATTTCTTCTTTCTCTTTAGTTTCAAGATTTTTTCTTTTGTTGTTTGTCGAGTTAGATTAAGAGACACGGTAGTAATGAGAGAAGCGGCATCCCTCTTTGATTGAATTTTTCTGACAACCAGAGAGTCAATGTCTCCTTCTTCAAGTTAATATCCAACACCATCACGAATGACTTTTAGTACGGCCTGCATAGCTGATGAGTTGTCAACATTCGGGACAGTGAAGATGCCAATTGACTTAGTTTCGACTGTTCTAAGGCATTTACACGAGTTTGCAACTCGCCTTCTGTCGATTTGAGTTGCGTATTTTCGGTTTCGAGGGCATTTACTTTGGCCAAGTATTCTACATTTATTCGTTTGAAGTCCCGAATTTCATTTAAAATCATTTCCATTGTTATGTTTTCAGTGATTTGTTTATCATTACTGTTTACTTGATTTTTATGGGGAAGAGGGATATGCATACTTTCGGCACAAAAGAATTTCGTTGGGAGGTTATGAGTTATATCAGAAAACGCAGAACCAAATGATGCCTGGCCAATAAATAATCATTTCGAGCTATCGCCCAAGGACGAAGCTTTAGAAAAGCGAAAAACTAATTTCGCTCTGGTTGTAGTTGAACGTCCTCAGAATCATCTGATGGTTTTCATCAACAAGTTTTCATCATATGCAAAACTTTTAAGGACTTTTGCATACGTAATGCGATTTGTTCAAAAATTAAAGAACAAAACCCAATCATTTGAGGCAGTACCCACTGCCAAAGAGTTGCAATTGGCATTTCTAAAACTAATAGAAATCGTTCAATGCTATTAATTTCCGGATGAAATCCGAAAATTAAAACAAAAAGCCGCACTGCCACCAAATATACAAAGGCCCAATCCATTCATGCATGATTTACAAGATAGTGGCTACAGGTTCTCTCTATTAAGAGTAGGCGGACGTCTCTTACATGCACCGATTGAGTACGATGCCAAGTTTCCGATGTTGTTAACCAAAAATTCGAATTTTATTAAGTCCTATTTGCGGTATCTGCACAAAAAATTACCATGCTGGTCCTAAAGCACTAGTAGCTTTGCTTCGTGAAAAATTGTGGCTAGTCAACGCCCAAGAAGCATGTAGAAAAATTGTACAAAGCTGCGTTCACTGTTTCAAGTACAGACCAAAATTGCTGACGCAAATTGTGGGCAACTTGCCAGCCGATCGCCTTAGAGCACAACGACCCTTTCTGATATGCGGCGTTGATTTTTGCGGTCCCGTGTATACCTCGTTAAAAATTCGCGGTCGACCTCATGTTAAAACGAACATAGTCGTTTTTGTTTGTTTTGCCACAAAAGCAGTACACTTAGAATTAGCCACTGACTTATCCTCCGATTCTTTTATTCTATCATTAAAAAGGTTAATCGCTCGCCGAGGACTGCCGAGCAAACTGTACTGCGACAATGGGACCAACTTCGTGGGAGCTCAGAGGAGACTGAAGGAAGCTCGCGAACAGTTCGAGCACGCCAAGACACCGGTTCTCCAGTATGCAGCCGAAGAAGGATTTCAAATGGTCTTCATACCGCCAAGAGCCCCACACTTCGGCGGTCTCTGGGAAGCCGCGGTGAAGTCGGCCAAAAACCTAATGCAACGAACGGTGGGAAACGCACTTTTAACAGCAGAAGAACTTCTGACCGTGTTGCTCGAGGTCGAGGCTATCCTCAACTCAAGACCAATGGGTCCACTAAGTACCGACCCCAACGATGGCGAAGCGCTGACACCAGGACACCTGCTGATAGGCGGCCCATCGCGAGCACTTCCTCCCGAGCAAGTGCCAGAGCGTCAACTAAGCTTCTTAAAAAGATGGCAGCTTGTGTGCTGTCTCAAGCAGCAGTTTTGGCTGAAGTGGTTAAAACATTACCTGTTGGGCCTCCAGGCCCGAAGCAAATGGGCAACAGAGCAGCCAAATCTCGAGGTAGAAAAGCTCGTACTCATCCACGAGGACAACAGCCCACCACAACAGTGGACAACCGGAAGAGTCGTCGCAGTCGTCGCAGGAGAGGACGGAAAGATACGGGTAGCCGACGTCAAAACACGAGGGAGTATAATACGCCGCCCAATCACTAAGCTGGCTGTCCTACCAACAGTTGATTGAAGCCTTACAGCCCTTCAACGCGGCCGGTGTTTCGTAAAACTACAAGAAATACTATTGTGAACCATCGCTTGGTTGGTATAATTTTTGAATTTCGCGCCCAAGCGGCCATCTTTTTTTTATATAACTAATTGTCGAACGTTTGTAGAAAAAGAAATAAATAAGCACTTTTGAACCGAATCTTGAGCAGCGCGGACGCATTTTCTAATTTCAGCAGTTCAAATTTGCAAAAAATAGTGCAAAGTTTTTCAATAAACATATATTATATCAGAGCCAACTTGTGTACACCCACAAGAGCTCGACTTCAAATTCAATAAAAATTAAAAATGTAAACAGCATTGATTTTATCCGTACGCAATGTAAACAAGCTGCGGTCAAATCATATGCAACATAAACAATTTCAAACCAATAGACGAGAACGATCATTGTTTACACAGCTGCGGCTTAATGGCAAAATGCTTTTAGCCGAAGTCAAGTGGATGCAGCTGCGTCAGCATAGTTCTCGTGATTTATTTAAGAAGATCAAAGTCCAACAAAAGGGACGCTGTCGAAGAACAGCACAAAGTATATAAGATACTTCATGTTAATTTTTAAGTCAGTTCAGTTCGAGTTCAAGTTTAAGATGAGTTCAGTTCAAGATGTGATCAGTTGGGTTCCCAGTTCCAGTTTCAGTTCTAAGTTAAGTTCTAAATCTAAGTTCAGTTCAGCTCGGTTCAGTTTTTGTTCGGTTAAGAATAGTTTAAGTTCAAGCAATAAAAATATCATTTAAAATTAAAAGTCTTTCCTTTGTTCGGTGATGTTCTCATTGGGAGAACATAAAATCTATTTTTTTTCTCGTTTTTAAGAGTACAAACATAAATCATATATATACCACATAACACATAAACAGACACGACTATTGCGAAGTTAACACCACGCACGCGAGCCACGAGGAACCGGCATGATCCACATTTGCAATGTAATCACAATGTACTTGTTCGGGTGCAAATATGTTCCCACGGTAATTCATATACGCATTGGGTTACGGCGATGCACCAGATACAGGCGACGACCCCAACTCTTGATTCAGCGGTTTGATGGAAGAAGATAGCGATTGCATGCAAGGTGGGATGTTAGGATTAAGTCAGTTCATAGAGAACCTTCGAGCTGGACAGTTTGTAAAGTATAAACGGAAAATACATTGCAACCGTAGAATAAAGTAGTGCGTGCGTTTTATTTCTGCTAGTGAACCGTTGGGCCAACCTCTTGGTTGGCGTTCACGTTTTTTTTTAATGTCCTCCTAAAGGACATCGTTAACTGGCGCCCGAGAAATACCCCATCCTTTCTTCCTGGCAATTGTTACAAGTGACCTTGAGCGCATTAAAAGCGTTAAAAATCGTGTACCCATGAGAACACACTGATTGATCAAGACTCATGTAACTTTCGTCGTTCCCGTAAGAACACGTCGATGGTGGTGGTGAAGTCAATCGTGCCGCGAGTAGGTTGCCTATAATCATTAACATAGGCGACTAAAAGGGACGAACACGATCCTTCCTAAGCCTGTCCGTTTGACCGTAATTGATTGAATCAATTGGACTTACGATCGAACTTCTTTTTCCCTTCTCGTTCGCATAAAATATATAAAAAAAAAAAACAGAAAAGAAACGGAAAATTAAACACAGTGACAGTCCGATTCGTGGTGATCAGAAAATAGATAGAATAATGAAGTGAGTCCCCAATAAAAGAGGAGTTTAATAATAATTCTACACCTAATTTGAGAAGATGTTGGCACAAGAAAAATTTCTAGAATAAAAATTGTGAAAACCCTGCGTGTACCTTTCGCTGAGTAAATCAGGAAAAATAGCTAAAAGTGCAAGTGTTGTGCATATATTTTCGTCTCTTAATTAATTTTTAACATTTTTTGATATTTGAAATGGAAGATATTGCGAAAACGTTGACAGAGTTAACCGGTGCTGTCAATCGCATTATTGAGCAAATTAAAAGTTTCGAAATTCGCGTGGCTAAGCTGGAAAGCGCGAGTGTTATTACGAGGGAAGACAGTGTTAATGCGTCTAGTGAAATCGCACCCCCATTGGTGGGTCTAAGCACGGAGGCGGACCTTAAAAAAATAAGTCGACTGCCGGATAGCGTTAAAGAACTCCAGACCTTTGACGGCAACCCCACCCAATATATCTCTTGGGTTCACGCCGTCGAAACTATCCTGGGGGATTTCAAAATTGTCAGAGGTAAGCCAATTTATCGAGCAATCTTACAAAATGTACGTCAAAAGATTCGAGGCAGTGCAGACACTGCACTTCTTTCGTACAATATATTCGATGACGATTGGGGAGCGATTAAGAGATGTCTCTCTTTGCATTATGCAGACAAGAGAGACATAAGGACGCTCGAGCATCAGCTCAACCAGTTGTCCCAGAAGGGATCAAAACTGGACGAGTTTTATGCGGCAGTGAATCACCAGTTCTCCTTAATTTTAAATAAAATTAAGGCAGAAACCTACTCCCAAGAGACGGTAAGCGCACTGGTCGAGACCTACCGCAATCGCGCTCTTGATGCCTTCATTCGCGGATTGAATGGCAACTTATCGCGTATGTTGATCATACAGAAGCCAAAAACACTTCCCGAAGCCTACACGGCATGCTTGGAAATCCAGCATCTAAATTATCGCAACCACACTATACACAATGCTAACGCTCTAAACACGGTGACAGCACCGGAGGTAGCGCAGATACGAGACCCGCACTCCCGCCGTCCAAAACAACTTGAATTGAACGATTCGAAAGGTAGCTTCTAATCCATTGAAAAAGAGACTCACCGATCCCAAAAGCACGCATTTTCGACAAAAGGGCTTCGTGCCAAACCCTGTCAAATGCTTTCGAAATATCCAGTGCAACAATTTTGCTTTCACCTGCTTGGTGAAGCGAGTGATTCCACTTTTCAGCGAGATATGCCATCAAATCACCAGTGGATCTGTTGCTGCGGAAACCGTATTGGCGGTCATTGAGGAGTTTCCGTGATTCAAGATATATCATAAGCTGACGGTTAATCAGCGTTTCCATGACCTTGGAAAGAAGGGACGTTAGTGCAATGGGTCGGTAGTTGGAGGGAGAAGATGATTCGCCTTTTTGGGGTATAGGCTGGACAAATGCTGTTTTCCACCTACTCGGAAAGAGCCCAGAGGTGTAGGAAAGGTGAAAAAGCTTACGCAGTGGTTTTGCAAGCGTAGAAGAACACCTCTTTAATAATAATAAAGAAAAACAATAAAGAACATAGGATAAAGTTATCGGATAGCCGTATATTGTCATTCGCTACCCCGATTCACGTTTTTGCAAATAACAACAATATGAACAACTTCGACGTTGCCACTTCTTCTTCTTCTTTCATGGTGGCGTTACAGCCCATGAAGGACCAGAGCCAATCTTCCCTTCAATCACCCATGTTGTGTGTGATTCTATTTTTCGCACAGGTGAAAGGGACCTACAGTTTAATGCCGATTCCGAACGGCGTGAGTCGAGAAGCTTTTTCTAGGCAAGTTATACTACGGGGGGTTTTGCCAGTATCCCGCCGAGGAGGGACGCCGCGAAATAAACATTCGATGGCGCTGGTGTTATCGGGATCCGAACTCGCTCATCGTGCGTCAGAGTCCAACCCACTAACTACTGCGCCACGGCGACCTCGACGTTGCCACTAGCGCGTTTAATTCCCTTCGAATACCTGACGCGTTGAAAGATATTCCGACGTTTGATGGAAATCCTCGTTTGCTTTTCGATTTTTTAAGTAACGTCGATGAGGTCGTGGGGCAAATTGCGGAAATTCAAGGAACAAATTACGAAAGCATTATATTTAGGGCTATCAAAAACAAAATTGTAGGGAGAGCGAATGAGATTATAAATATGTACGGTTTACCTATGTCGTGGGAGGATGTAAGAAGTACTCTGATTACACATTTTTCGGATAAACGTAATGAAACTTGCCTTATTAGGGACGTACATCAGTTAAAACAACTGTCAAAACGTTTTATTACTAAATTGAAGACATTTTATCATCTATTACTAACTATTTGAGGGTAAATGAAATGGATCAAAACGTATTAAGGGCAAGGCAAAAGTTGTGTGATGAAATGTGCCTTAACACATTTTTATCTGGTCTGAGCGATGTCTTGGGTTGTACTATAAGAGCAATGAGGCCGCGCAGTCTGGTCGAGGCCTTACGTTTTTGTCTAGAAGAAGAAAATGCGCAATATAATAGACCCCTGCCGGTTCAGGGTGGTAACTACCCCAGTAGAAATCATATGCTAAATCCGACCCGAAGGGTTAGCAATAATGGGTGGCGATCTTTTCAACACCTACAAATTTCAAGACAGAATGTAGGTAATTATAGCTCAACTTCCAACCAATCCCACCAATATGAGCCTATGGATATACGCAGTTCGAGAACTAGGCCCACTACAAACACAACCAGAGCCAGTTATTCGCTGCAGAATCTCACTGTCACAATTGCAGTTCTGGCGCTAGACGACAACAAGACCAACAACATTTTCATCCTAATTCAGGCAATCAAATAGACGATTCAAATTTTCAAATACATGCCTCGAAAAACCGATCGGGTATTTAGACTTTAATAATTACAATAGCAGCTGTTTACCATATATAACAATCAGAAGCATCGGCCAAAGGAAATCCAAATTTTTAATTGACACTGGGAGTAATATGTCCTTCATAAGCCCTACTTTAGCAAACATTTTCAATTCGGAACCAATATCACCTGTGGAAATAAAAACTATTTTTAGTACACAGTACGTTAATTCGCAAGTTATTCTTAATGGATTACCAGAGTTTTATGAGCAAAACCCACTGACATTTCTGGTGCTTCAATTTCATAACTATTTTGATGGTCTAATAGGGACTGATATTTTGAAACAACTTTGTATCAAAATTGACTTGCAAAATTCTCTGTTGATAACACGAAACATTAAGATACCCTTGTCCTATAAACCCAATCTTATGTCACGACTATACACAGTACCAGGTTTAAGCAAAATGGTATGTCACTTACCTGTCGATGTAGAGGTGGGTAGTATATATATAAAGCCAACAGAATGTATCGGTGCACCCATGTTAGCCGACTTGCCTGAACGTTGTGCACCAATCACCATGACAATCGAGCACTCGGGAGTAAAAACTACGACAGATTCCATAAAGACAAAACTACTAGACATGGAGCCACAAAGTAGTGCAACCCAGAATAGTGCGTTCATCAGCAAAAGTTGGCAACGAAAGAAAAAGACGTTTAATACAAAAAATCACAATACGACAAAGTCCAATAAAATCATTAAAACCCTCTACTGCATATAAGACCATATATGAATTCGTTTTCTCCTTTTTCGCCCAAGCGCAGAAATAACCGCTCATCAGTTCAATGACGAGCCATTGTCCAGTTTGAATTTGAAAAAAGAAAAGAACACGGAGAACAAGATACATATGTAAACTGGGAGGACAAAAAACATGATCCGTACAAAGAAAATGACTTTCCTTTTCTAGGAACGAATGAGCTGCCGGATGTAATGTCTGATTTTGAGACTCCTATTGAGTCCTTCTCATATCTTTTCACTGATGAGCTATTCGATATTATTGTGAAAAAATCCAATGGGAAAACGTTGCAAGAAAATATTAATAAACCAGTCAATATTACGCGAAGTGAAATGGAACAATTTGTTAGTATATGTCTATTCATGTCGCTTATCAAATTAATTTCCGCTAGACGTTACTGGAATCCTCAACCCGGACAGCCATTTGTTTACGAAACAATAACTTGTGGTCGGTGGGAAGAAATTAAACGATTTCTTCATTTTGCGGATAATGATAAGCTTGTAAGGTTTGGTCTACCTGGACACGATAAACTCTTCAAAGTCAGACCACTTCTGAACAAAATAAGGGAACGACTACTTCTAATACCAAAGGAGCAATATCTAGTAGTGGACGAGCAAACAGTACCTACTAAGTGCCGCCATGATTTAAAAGAGTATAACCCTTAAAACCGCATAAATGGGGGTACAAACCTTTTGTCATTAGCGGACTTTCGAGATTTAGCTATGACTTCGATCTATTTGCCGGAGAGCAAAGTAATATAATTCCAGATGGAGCACCAGATCTGGGTGTAAGTGGAAATGGTGTGTCACGGCTAGTATCTACAGTTCCTAGACAAAAAAACCAAAAAAATTTTTTTTACAACTGGTTTAATAGTCCAAAACTGGAAGTGCTTCTTACCAAAACGGGCCTTCTACCATTGGGAACGGTCAGGTTAAATAGAGTTCCCAATATTAGTGTTCCATCAGAAAAGGAAAGGAAGAAGAACAGGCGAGGAAACATAATTGAGAAAGTGGCAAAAATAACGATGTCAATGTGATTTTTGTATCTTGGTTCGATAACAAAGCATTCGTGGGAAGCAACCCCACGACGAAAAAAAGAAGATATTCAAGAAAACAAAAAAAAAATATACATAGAGGTCGACTGCCCCAAAGTAATAGAGTATAATAAATATATGGGGGGCGTCGATCTCCTAGATTCCATGCTCGGTTTGTGCAGAATTGATCTGAGATCAAAAGAGTGGCTATTAAAAAATGCCTTGGATTTTATGGCGCCGGAAGAACGATTTCTATATGCCTCTTTTCAATTTCAAATTGGCAGTGGCAGAACACTTAAATAAGGTCGGTAAAAATCTGAGTAAGAAAAGAGACCTGTTTCATGCGCGAGTACGCCAACACACCAGATGAGAAGCTCGAATTCCTGTTCTTCCACCCCAACCTTTGCGCAGGCGAAGAAATTAATCCTTAGATGCATGATTTTTCCAAATTTGGATTAAAAATTATCCCGACTAGGTACAATTGTAACACATATGTATGTCAGTTTTTTAAAGAGATAATAAATAAATGTGAATATACTGCGTTCATGGGTATGGACGTTGTGATATGGCACATTATGCATTTGTGCCGAAATTATGTCTACAAGCTAAAATATTGATCGAAAATAGGTTCGTGCCATATATGGCACACTATGCATCTAAGGGTTAAAGAAAACCATAGCTCGGCGACATGAGTTCCCGCTTAATGCAGTACGTTTGGATTCAGTTGGCCATTTTCCAGAATGACAACAAAAAAGGCAGCAAAGCCAAAATGATTACAAGTACAAGTCCTTTGTATTGTGCACCAAATGTGAGTCCACCTATGCCTGAACAAAGACCGAAACTGATTGTCTTCCTTTCATACATAATTAATTGTACCTCTAATTTTTTATTTGAAAACTATTTGAATTTCCATTTCTTTTTTTGTATTTTAATATGTACCAGAATAAAGCTTCTGTTTTTTTTTTTTTTTTTTTTTTTTTTTTTTTTTTTGTAAGGAAAATAATGTTTCTTTTGGTTGCATAAGACGCCATATACATATGGCGAAAGTTATTTTTTTCTAAGTGGACATTTTTTTTTAATATCTCCTAAGTTTCCACAGTGGAAAACAAAAACAAAGCAAATAATTTTTTTTCACGCTGGATCATAATGCGAGCAGTAGAGCGTTAAATGTTATAAGTGCAAGCAAAATGGGGACTATAAGAATGCCCAAATTCTTCGCAGTTTGCAATCAAATGCTTTCCGTGATGTGTTCTTAAAATGAGATTTTCATAAGCAAGATTGGCATATTGATTCGGACGCAAGTATGCACATGACTGCCAATGAAAGGTGGATGAAGATTGCATGCGAGATATTGTAGTTGCAAATAGATCGAAAGTGACAGTGCTATGTTCAGGTGACATTGAAATTACTACGTTCACTAAAAATGGTAAATATGAGATAACAGTCAAAGATGTTTAATGTGTCCCCTCACTGACTACAAATCTCCTGTCAGTCAGTCAACTGATTAAGAACGGAAACAAAGTTAGCTTTAAAAGTCATGCATGCTACATTTATAATGCTCGAAATGAACTCGTGGGGATAGCTGTTTTAATGAACGGTGTGTATAAGTTGAAAACTCAACGCTTTGATTGTTTATTTACTACACCAACACTTACTGCTGATGTCTGGCATAGGAGATTGGGTCATATAAACAATAGCGACTTAATAAAAATGAAAAACGGCATAGTCAAAGTGTTGACGCAGCGATTTATTTTAAGAATTTTTATTTTATATTTACTATATTTTGTTTTTCTTAAAAAATCGTGCACTGTAAACGCACATCAATTGAGCACATTCCGAACGCACACTTTCCTCCCGAATTTTCAAAGCCAAAGGCTTACGGCTAATCGCGAGCTGCAAGGCACCGGAATATGATCACTTGATGGAACGTCGCTCCGCCACAAGGATAGAAATTTCAAGTCCCTTTTATTTTCGTTTTACTACTATTTTATTATAACTAAGTTTAATTCAAGAATATTAAACCAACCAACATACGTAAAAATGCAACACTTCGTTTAATATCGTCCTGCTCGACGTCCCGCAAGTAACATCTTTAATATTAATTTGTCTTGCCGTCACATTGAAAATAGTGAAATTTTAAATTTCCCTTGCCGCCATATTGGAATCTGCGAAGTTTTATTAATTGCCGTATTGATGCAAAGACGCATTACAAGAAGCAGAAGCAACATGCCGTCTGATGTATAGACTCGTATGCCACTTTATGCATGTATATTTGTATAACAGCGCTGAATGTAATTATGCACACCATCACTTGCTGATCTCTCTCTCTCTTCCTTTTCCTTATGCGGCAGTTGTTAAACATCAGTCAGCTAATAAAGATCATACGCCTAAGTCATATATATAAAGTGGTATTTCATTTTAATACAACACCGTCGACACCACCATCCGTATCTCCCGTGCCTACGCCGCCGCCGCTGCTGCTAAAGATGACTTCAGTTCGTCAGTCATATCATCCGCCGCCGCCATTATTAACACCGCAACCACATCCAACGCCGCCACTATCAACGCCACAAAGATAACATCCATCGGTGCTACGGAAGATTATGCAATTTCAGCATCAGCTGCACCAGCTGATTGCCACTTCTATCAGCCGACCGATCATGTCACTGCCATCTACGTCACGAAATCCGAACACGGACATGTCAGGTATGTACCATCAATACAATAATACTTTTACTGCCACCTATGCATACGAACCCTATGCTTTCGCGACTTCGCTGCCTATGCGTTTGCCCGCCACTAAAGGTTAGGACGTTTCCGCCAATAAAACTCATGACATAATAAGTTTCAGCGTCATGGTATCCATCCTTACGGTTTTCCTTGAAAACGTCTCTGCGACGGCCCATTTGTCGAACCCTACCTTACTCGACGAACTAGTAGGAAAACTACCACTGAACAAAAGAGAGGAATGGGCTAGACACTTTCGCTATCATATCCTTTTGCCACTTTTGCTATCATATCCTTCCATACGGGATTTTAATGATTGGTTAAAAAAAGTAGCAGCGTATGTAACCATTGCCACCGAAATCTCACCGAACAACTACGCAAGCGAAAAAAGACCAAAGAACGTAAACACAGTGTGCGCGATTACGGAAGGTACTCGTATGCCTAAGAAAATAAATTATGCCGCTTGTAAAGGAGATCATCCCCTCTATAAATATTCCAAATTCAGGAACATTACGGTTAAAGATCGATGAAAACTTGTCAAAGTTTCTTCTGTTTCTGTTGCTTCCGCGCAGGACACACAATTGCCAAATGCTCCTTTCGCCGAGAGTGCGGAATAGAAGCATGTCAAAAAAGCCACAACCGTTTGCTTCACGAGACTAACACAAAGAAATCCGTCGAATAGAGGAAATACCCTGCCATTGCCACTGTAGGTAACGTTGTTAAATCAGATGACTGTTCTCAGACGAATGATGATGTGAATGTAGTAGGCGCGCTTGCTTATGAACAACAAACAAAGAAAACTCTCTTCAAGTTTCTTCCGGTAAAGTTGAACGGCCCTCTTAGTTCCTGTGTTGTTATTGCGTTCATTGACTAAGGGGCAAAGGTGTCATTGATCGAAGAAAGAGTAGCTAGTTCTATTGGATTATGCCGAGTTAGGGAAATTACTTGTAGACGATTACATAGATGCCAATAGTAAGGCCAATAAATATCTTAAACCTTGGAAAACGATTTGCAGTTCACAACACGAAACTTGGTTGGACTCTGGTTCTAATGAGAATATTTGTTCGGATGCTGAAGTCAGCTGTATCACTCGGGTAGAAAATGAATTTGATGATTTGCATAGGCAGGTTGCTGAATATCTTACGCTAGGGCTAGATAGTTTAGACCGACAATCAGCAAAGCATGTACATTTTGAAATTGATAAAAGAACAGAACTTATATTAGAGGCAACTATTAAGAAAAGAAGACTTATAGTATGGCACTAAGACGACTCGAATCAATAGAAAAGAAAATGCTTAATAACATTCACTTTGCCAAATGGTATCGATCTAAAATTGAAGAATATGTTAACAAAAATGATGCTAGAAAGTACTTGGTATCTTCCACATTTTGCAGTTTGTAATGTTAACAAAGGGTTGCGCCTAGTTTTCGATGCTGCCGCCAATGTAAACGGAATGTCGCTAAATACGACGCTGCTGAAAGGTCCTATGGCTTGCCAACCGAAGTCTTTACTTGCCATTTTGTTCGGGTTTCGCCAAGGCAGAGTAGGTGTTTGTGCTAACATTCGCGAAACGTCTCTCCGCGTAAACATTAGAAAGGAAGACCAAAATGCGCAAACATTTTTATGGAGAGATGGTGACCGATCCCGCCTGCCGAATACATATGTGATGATGGCAATGATATTTGGATCAAAGAGCTCACCATGTTCAGCCCAGTATGTCATTTAAATTTAAACGCGAATGGATATAAAGACGAGTATCCGAGAGCTGTTAAAGCTTTTATCGATTGCCACTATGTGGATGACTATGTAGACAGTTTCGAAACGGCGGAAGAAGCAATCTAAGTTGCAAGGGCAATAAAAAAAATACGTAGTCATGCGGGATTCGAATTAGGGGCCATTGTGTCAAATTCAAACGATGCATGTGATAAACAATACCTCTGCCAACACATACCAGACAAAATTGAAAAGCGTTTGCCAAAGCGACTCAACTACAGAAAAAATACTTGGAATGTATTGGGATTCGAACACAGATACTGAGAGTAAACGTACTAATTACCCTATGAAAGAAAAATGTAATCAATGTAAATAATCTACTACATGTCAGCTTTGTACCATCACTTATTGTATAACACTTTGTCTCGCTCTTGCCTTTCATTAACATTGTAATAAGAATTTGAGTCATTGCTTTTTCAATCGTCGACGAGATCGGTCATAATTCACTCACTTTGTTTTCATTCACTTAGTTTTAGTAATTCATTTACATTTGCACATTAAATAATACAAGAATCAAAAACCTATCGGATTCACTTGCTTTATTGATTTTTTTAATAATTACACCCGTACACACAAGCAAACTCAACATTCTTTTGGACATCTATACAATCATCAATCATATTGGTCCTTCGTCATCTATACATTCACATTCAGATACGTTTTGCTTCGTTTTACATTTCTTTAGAATGCCTCGGGAAGTACTAGGGGAATTACTGCGCCCCACCAAAAGCCAAGTTTTAAGCGTAACTATGTCCATATTCGACCCTCTCGGTTTGTTAGCGAACGTTACAATTCTATCTAAACTCTTATTGCAAAAATTATGGACAAGAAATGTGCAGTGGGATGAGCTAATACCAGAGGATATCTACGTAAGGTGGTATAAGTGGTACAAAGAGCTGGACAATGTAAAGTACTTGAAAGTACCGAGATGCTACCATCTGCATATGACCAACTCAGACTCGGAGATCCAACTGCACATATTTGTTGACGCTAGCGAGCTAGCTATTTCTACTGTAAACTATTGGCGCATTGATTATAACAACGAGGTAACCATAAGTTTCATTATGGGAAAAACAAGATGCAGTCCTCTGAAAGCTTTATCGATCCCCAGGCTAGAACTTCCGGCATTAGTATTAGGAGTACGGTTGTAAGAGATTATTATCAACGGACACGGCGTTCAGCCTGTTATATACCTAAATTTATCAATCGTATTATATACCAAATTTATCACTTGTTTTTGGTATATGGCATCACTTGAAGGGTGCAGCAACACCATTGAAGTTATGTATCTTCTCACTTCCTATTTTTTCCTTCCTTGCTTGACGGTTGTCACAATAACACACTCTGTGTGCGATCCCCGAATTATTCGTTGCGTTAGAATTCTTAAGTAATATTTTTTTTTTATTTAAAGTAAATAAATTAAGAAGTGGAAATTCCGGAAGTTTTATTTATTAACATACGCAACAAAGTATTGGCGACGAGGCTGGGATTCGGATGGCTGTGAAATTGGCGGATTATACGAAACGCCTACTACTGCTGATAAAACTTCTTCTACTGGACACATCATAATGCAACCAACATTTACCGTGGAAACATTTTGTGTTACAAATGCCAGATGATCGCGATGGGTTAAGCGGCTGGAGGTGGCATTTTCTTTATTTAAAGTGAGTGATGATCAAAAACTACCATATATTTTACATTACATGGGTCAAGAGTCGTATGACATTTTATGCGACAAACTTGCTCCGGAATTTCCCGAAAATAGATCCTACAACGAAGTGGTGAAAATAATGCAAGAGTTCTACGATCCTACGCCGTTGGAAATCGCGAAGGTCTTTTGATTCCAACACCGAAAACAACAGGATGGGGAAACCATTCAAGATTTTCTTCATGCGCTCCAGAAATGTGCTATAAATTTTGGCAGTTTCCTCAAAACAGCAATACGCAACCAATTTGTTTATGGATTAAGTTCCCAACGTGTTCAAAGTCGTCCTTTAGAAACGAGGGATCTTACTCTGGAGAAAGCGGTAGATACGGCCTTTAGTCTGGAATTGTCAGAGAAGAATGCAACTCATTCCAGGATCAGAGGAAGAACAAATCACCACCTACGAGTTCAGGTAGTTCTAATCATATTTACAAAAAAACACATTTATAAAACCAAAGGAAACGAGTGCTAATAATACAAACAAAGATAGGAATACCAAGGGTTATCGATGTGGTGGACCATTGGGCTAATGTTTGTAAAAAGAAAAACGAAATTTGTAGTTATTGTAAAATTCGGGGACACTTGCGTAGAGTATGTTTGAGGGCTAATAATACTAATAGGCAATATACACATAAAATAGAAGAAATTTTGAATATCTCTTCAGTAAGCAGCGATACATTTTATTTTCAAGTTACAGTCGAGGAAAAACCCATTAAATTTGAAATCGATACTGGCTCTGCTGTAACTATAATGCCATTTGCCTATTTCAAGAATACCTTTCCTTTGCTTAAGTTGAAAAATACTCAAATACAGTTAGTTTCATACTGCCGAACTAAATTGAAAGTTTGTGGTTTTGTTTCGGTTGATGTGCAATGTAAAAATCGGACATTCAGGTTAGATTTATACGTTGTTGCAAGTGGGAACTCCTTATTGTTGGGTCGCGAATGGATTCGTGCATTAGGCATTGAATTTAATAACTTTAGGGAAATTTTACAAATTTCTAAAAGTGACGCGTTGCAAAACTGATTGAGAGGCATAAGGATATCTTTACTCCGGGTGTAGGAAAAATGTCGGGAATGCAAGCGTCCATACATTTAAAACCAAATGCAAGACCAATTTTCCTTAAGGCGCGTCATGTTTCATTTGCACTGCAAAATAAGGTGGAAAAGGAAATACAAAATTTAGTCGAGCAAGGCATTTTAGAAAAGGTTGACAGTTCAGAATGGGCTACACCCATTGTTCCCGTAGTCAAAGCTAACGGAAGCGTCCGTATTTGTGGTGACTAAGTGCACGGTCAACCCAAATATTGAGATTGATGAACACCCATTGCCCACAATTGATGAACTGTTTTCTAAAATGGCAGGGGGTACTAAATTCACTAAGATCGATCTTAGTAAAGCTTATCTTCATCTCGAAGTTAAACCCGAAATGCAACACATTTTAACTCTTAATGCGCATAAAGGTATTTTCAAATGCAAAAGATTAATGTTCGGGCTGGCTAGTGCACCAGCTATTTGGCAAAGTAGCATGGAGCAGGTTCTTCAAGATATTCTACCACGATCTAATGTATGTATGTATGTTGGCGTTACAGTCCATGAAGAACCTGAGCCGAACTTCTCTCAATCACTCATGTTGTGTGTGATTTCATTTTAACATAGGTGAAAGGGACCTACAGTTTATTGCCGGTTCCGAACGGCGAATTTCGAGAAGCTTTTCATGACAATTTTACTACAGGGGGTTTTGTCAGAACCCCGCTGAGGAGAAACACCGTGAAAAACACGTTCGATGACATGACTGTGTCGGGATTCGATCCCGTGTCATCGGCGTCAGAGGCCAACACACTACCACGATCTAATACTACCACGAAATCTATCAACATCACAACCAAGAATTCATAGTCTGTGCCATACGTTCTAAATATTGGATTTCAAGTATTCGTCGACTTGTCAGAAGCGCAAAAACATCTTGTCAGCTTTGTAAAAACATGACAGCAGTTCCATAGCCACCACTAATGTGTCAACTACCCCGTGATAGGCTTATGCCGTACGTTAGACCATTTTCGTATACGGGTGTAGACTACATCGGACCCCTGCAGATCGCAATTGGCCGACGACGATAACAGAGATGTGTGACGATATTTACTTGTCTCTCGGTATGAGCAATCCACCTCGAAATAGCCAAGGATTTATCAAGCGATGCAGTCTTTCTGTGCTTACGCAACTTTGTAAGTAGACGAGAGGTTCCTGTGCGACTACGGCACGATTGTGGCACGAATTTTGTGGGTGCCAACAAAAAAGAATGGGTAGTGATCAGTGAATCGTTGGAAAGAGAATGCACATGACGTCGCATCGAATGGCTATTCAATACAGCAGGAAATCCATCAGCAGGAGTGTGGGAGCGCTTGGTTAAATGCGTGAAGTGTGTTTTGCATTTTAGCTTGAAAGAAAAGGTCCCTCAGCTTGAAACTTTGCAAAGCCTACTGATTGAAGCTGAAAATTTAGTAAATTCACACCCTCCTACTCACATTCCGCTCGAAAGTATTGAGGCCGAACCACTAACGCCTAAACATTTTTACTTGGATTTCCTGATTACATACAAACGCCAACAGTGGACGAATAACTGTGCCTTCGTAAACAATAGCATATTTTGCAACAACTGAAGCAAACCTTTTGGAAAAAGTTGATTTTGGAATATCTTCCAACATTGACGCGGCGTACAAAGTGGTACGAAAAGGTTAAACCAATAGAGGTGGGTGATTGCGTAATCGTATGCGATGATGGCGAGGGCAGGGGTGAGTGGAAACGTGGTAGGGTGGTAGAAGTATTTACCTCACCTGATGGTCAAGTTCGGTCTGCTGCAGTAAAAACGTTATCGGGCACAAAAAGGAGGCCAGCGTCGAAGCTAGCCAAACTAGATATTTTGGGTGACTCTATGTCATAGATTCACGGAGGGTGGGATGTTGACGCAGCGATTAATTTTAAGAATTTTTATTTTATATTCACTATATTTTGGTTTTCTTAAAAAATCGTGCACTGTAATCGCACATCAAGTGAGCACATTCCTCCCGAATTTCCAAAGCCAAAGGCTTAAGGCTAATCGCGAGCTGCAAGAAGGAAACAAAGCACCGGAATGTGATCACTTGATGGAACGTCGCACCGCCACAAGGACATTAGCAAAATGAGCTGTTCACTGTGCCGTGAGGAAAAACAATCCCGATTACCTTTCTCACATGTTAGTACTAGAAGTTCCGAAATGCTTGAAGTTGTCTCTAGTTACTTTCCCGTTTTTGTGGACGATTGTAGTCGAATGATATTTGTCTACTTTATAAAAGTCAAGAAATATGTATTCAGCCGCGATGATGGAAAATTAGAAAAATAAACTTTTAAGATTGTACGAACAGACAACGGTGGTGAATTCTGTAACAACCAATTTGAACAAATGTAAAAAAGTAAAAGTAATTTGATTTTGATGAATTAATTGAATTGTATAATTGAAGTATTAACGTAGATTTGCACATGTGCCCTATGGGATTTGCTGAATTTCTTTGTACGCTCTCGCACATTAAGCAATATCTTTCAAATATTTTCTCTTCATACAGTATACACGCACTGCCGCTGCTGCTTGACCAAGGAAAGCAAAGAACAAGTGCAACGGGTCAAGTAGAGAGCGAAGCGGTTCATGTTAATGAGTAATCTTCGCGGCAGATGATATTTATTATTCTTCCTCTTTGATCCAGCAACCACCATCGGGTACACATCGTTTTTGTCTTGATTTGAATAAATTGAAAAAATGATTGTAATAAAGTATATTTTGAATTCGAAGTCAATTTATTTATTTATTCTAAATCGGTCACTTCCCCGATGTGCAATCGATGTCATATTACACGTTGAAAACAACACCTGTGGTACAAATAATGAAATGCGAGCATGGAAGCCGTTGTTCCCACAGGCAACTAAACGCTGACAACGAAAATCCAAACAACAAGTGACAACAAGTAGCAGTAGAAAATCAAAATTAGCAAACTTTTTTTTTAATTTCAATTCGCTCTGGCTCATTTTTGTCATTTCTGTCGTGAAAGAAGGAAATACTGGGGCCAAAAAGGCTAACCCTGGCAAAAACCCAGCTTAACTTCGAATAAAGAAATTTTCCTGTTTAAATCGGTTTTTATTTAATCACCCCTATTGCGATAGTAGTTTTTATTGAACGACAAATGTCACTTATCGTAGCTTGTCGTTTTGCTTGTCGTTAAGTGGGCATTTTTCTTATCGACAGATGTCCCTCGTCGGTATTTTAACTCTTGTTTAAGTTCCAATAAACGAAGAGTACTACGATACTTTTTGGCGATCACATTTTTTCGAACGATAAGTGGTGTAGATCCAAATGTAAGTTTTGGTTTTTTTTTCCTATTGTTAATTAGTTTTCAATTAATTTTTAATTACTAAAGATAACAAATCGGGAGTAATTTGGGCTATCAGTGCAATTAATGGAAAGGAGCCCTACATTAGCAACCAACTTTCAGATGAGTTTCGCCAGCGGTGGAGAAAATTCAGGAATGGGAAGCAATTTCCGTTTAACTTAATTCACAAGGGCCGCCAGTTAGGATCGCGAAGGAGTGGCGAAGTTAAATAAATATGAAATCAATTGATATCATATGCATACATATACCCTTAAAAATATATTAACAGGTTGGGTTCGATGCCAAATTTGAAGTGAAGTAGAAGCCTGGCTTTTATGCAAAAATATTTAAGCGATACAGACGAAGTCATTGCTCATCTCCTCCAGTTAAACAATGTAGTTGAACCGGAAGGTGTTGCATTTGGGGGTTTAAATAACAAACAACCTCCCATTCCAGAAAAGATTCACCCACCTGTTGAAGTTCCGGAAATTGTTGACGCTCTTGATATGAGCGATACAACTGAGGCAACACAAAGAGAAAAACGCATAAAGGCTAATAATTACACCACAGCCATTACAACAGAGCTGAATTTTACCGAAATGTTGCAACGACAAACAGAGGTACAAGAGGCCTTGTACAATGAGGTGAAGTTTTCACAATTTGTGCTAATTTCCTTGGATTATAGTGAAGTAGTTCAGCACTAAGAAGACATCGGAATCGGCTTTTAAGAGCACCAACAGTTTTTTCAAAAATATTCCTGGATTCGGAATGTGGTGGCTGAAATCGCACTGACTACTTCCTGCTTGAACCGATCCGAATGGTGCTATCAGGAATGGTTCCAGGGTATATTTAAATATTCTCAATTCACAAATTTTAAATTTGAAAGAACCAACAAATTCCTTTGAAATGACTAGACGTATTTGTCAGTTGATTATGTGGAATGCATGTGGATCGTTTAGCGTTTAATTATTGTTATACCGACACTTGTACGAATAAAAAGTGAGAAGCGCCGTTCAATAAAAACTAAATAGGGATGAATATAAACTGCTACGCCAAGCCGTAACATTCACCCCTGTTACGGAATTCGTTTAAGTCCAAGTCACAAAACGACTACGTGAAATCGGTATTACGGAAGCCGTTTTACACAACTGCATTACGTCATTAAACGACAAAAGTCATTTATCTCGTGTGGAACGTATTTGTTGAGTGACCTGAGTCGAATAGCTGTTGTTATCGGTATTATGATAATCGATAATCGTCACGAAACAAGTCATACGGCAAAAGGAGTCGATTAGAATTTGCAAACAGTGAATATTGTGTAAAAATGTAAGTTTTGCTTGTGTTTTAATTCAAGTAGGTTAATAAATATTATTTCAAAAAATTATGTACTTTTTTCTTTATTAACTTTCAATTTATATTTTGCTTATTTGTCAAATGTAATCACAGCCTTGGTGTGTACGACGATTACCTGGTTGTCAGAATAACAACCAATAAGAACCAAGTTTCGTTCAGTAATTTTTTTTTGTTTCTTGTGGCTATCCGGCCACACCGCAGGGGCCGTTCCTGTTTTTGCCGTCAAAAGAGAGACAATCCAGGTAATCGGCGTGCATCGTATCATATATTTAAAGCGGTTTCCATTAGGATTGTAAGTGATTCATTTAGGAAATGAAATGTACATAATTTACTAATACTATTACTTTCAGTATATAAAATTATTTCTGGATTTTTTTCTCCTGTTTGGAATTTCATTACATAGCGAGGACGTCGCGATTACAAGTATCAAATCCCAAACAAACAAAACGTTTGGTGAGCTAGTGGAGCAAAATGTTTCATTAGCGACTAATTTTAAGAGAGCTGTTCCCCAAACGGTTGACACAAAAACTGGGTGGGAAGAAGTAGCTACAGTTTTAAATAGCATAGAACCACCTTTGAGAAGTGAAAAGGAGTGGCAAAAGGTGTGCATTCATGTGTGCAAGTAGAAACCGTAACGAAAAAATAATTAAGACGTCCCAAAGGTTTGGTTTGACCTTAAATTTAAAGTAAAATATTGAATTTTCTAATTTTAAATTTTACTGGAGGAGGACTTTACAGACACAAAATGTTGTCAGAAATCGATGAAGTAGTAGCAAGACAACTTATTTTAAATGAAACCATCGATCTCGCTGGAAAGGAATTCGGATGTTAGCAAGCAAGACAAACGACGGAACAAATTCCTCGTACTTCAACATCCATGTGTTCTTCGACTGAAACAATGGTTAGGACTACATTAATATCAAAGGAGCAAATTTCAGATCATGAATCGACAAAAAACTAAACATGATTTCGATCCATTAGATGCTTCCTTTTGTTCTGCAACCGTTTCATTTCCAGAAAAAGTTTTTGAAGATGAAGCCGGAGAATCGCAAAAAGAAATATTGTCTGGATTAGTTAAGAGCTGCAGCTCCCGTGAAAAGTTTAAAAAAATTAATTTAAATACATTAAAAAGAAACTGGACTCCTGTCGTCATCACCAGAGATAGGATTTTGTTGAATTTGCCATGCAAACTAATCAAATATACACACAAAAAACTAATGTACTCAATATACAATTTTCATGCATGCATATGCATACGCATACACAAAATTCAATAATTAGCTCAACGAAAAAAAAAAAAAAATTCGAGTCAATAGATCCATGTAACTCGTTTGTGTGCCATCCCTCCCATTGATTGCCTTATATGTTCTATTGAGCAGCCGGCAACCGGCGCGTAAAAGGCTTTGAAAGAAAGATAGAAGAAAAAAACAAAAAAAAAAAAAATTGTAGGTACTATGTATTTATGTATAAACCGCGCAACAACTGAATTAATTTGTGCCGATATAGAGAATCGCTTAAGTTACAAAGTTTTGTTTCAAAGTTTGGGCGAGATGACTTTTCTACAGATGGAAAAGTCCTTCCTTGTAAATTGTGTGGTATAAGAGTAAGTCACGAGAAAAAATATTACATCGAGCAACACATTAAACGAGAAAAACACAAGCAAGCACTGACATCGAAAAGTAAACAAAAAAATTAATCATGACATCTCATGTCACTCGGATTGAAAAAAATAAATTTAACCCTTTACAACCCACAAGTGTCTCGCGGACACTATTTTTAGTTCTGTTACTCATAAAACCTAAAGTACTTATTTTAATGATAAGCCGTTTTATCTAATCTACCCCCAGGGTTTCGTGAATCCAGATCTACAATAAAAATATTTGTAACGTGAATAGTTTAGTAGTTATTAGCCATAAACCACAATAGTACCTTATCAACCCACAAGTGTCTAAATGTTTACGATATGGCAGCAGGATAGTTGGTCTGTTGGTTGGTTAGGCGGCGACGGGCTGAGGCCGTGGCCGTCGCGACGACGCGTCGTAACTCTCGCGTCGCCTGAGGTTTTTCTGTTTGTTTTTCACTTTTCTGTTTTTGCGAATTAGACCTACATACATATCTTAGTATATCAGTTCAAAGACCCGCAGGGCAGTGTTTGTTTCAGTAACAGTTTTGTACTTGTAATTTTGATTACTTTGTGTTCAGTGCTTTCATATCATTGTTATAAGCCGGTTGTGCTAATTAATGTTCTAAGAAATGGCTAAAAAAAAAAATTAACACAAGACGATATTCAACGTGCCCTTGATGCAAGTGACAGTGAAGAAATTTTAGTGAAGATCGCTAGCGACGATGAAAATTTTGCTGTGGACAGCTGTTGTGAAAGTGAAAACAATGCGACAGAACCAGCATCTGAAGGTGACGATGAGCAATTATGGAGTGAGGATGATGATGTCCCGCTACAAGAATACGCGTCAATCCAAACTTATGAGGGCAGAGATGGAACAATATGGAAAACTGAACCTGAGAAACAAAGTCTAATTCGTCGACACAACATAATTCGCGGTGGTATCCATAAGGTGGTTCTTCCTCCGAGGCAACATATAATGGATCCGATAGACAGTTTCAAGCTATTTTTCAATGAACATGTCTTTGAAATGATCGTGAAACATACCAATTCGGAAGCACATACAGTGTTACAAAATCGATGGAAACCAACAGATAGAATCGAAATGGAAGCACTCATAGATCTTTTATTGACTATAGGTGTCAATAAACAGGGAGGTGTCGATTTTAGAGAATACTGGGATCCGATATTTGGAAATCCGATATTTCGTGCTACCATGGGGAAAAATAGATTTGCTTCTTTACTGCGATTCTTGAGATTCAATGATAAAAATACAAGAAATCTCAGAAAGTCTAGAGATAAACTTGCACCTATTAGAGAGTTATGGGAGTATGTGAACCTTAATCTGAAAAAGTTTTATTTGCCTGGAGAAAATCTCACGATTAATGAACAGCTGCTACCTTTTCGAGGACGGGTATCATTCAATCAATATCTGCCTAGCAAACCTGACAAATATGGTGGATCTATGACAGCAAAAACAGTTACACTCTATTTGGTATACCATATCTTGGAAAAGAAGGACCAAACAGGGCGGAAAATTTGGCGTTCAATATAGTCCACCAATTATGTGAGCCGTACTTTCGCAGTAACAGAAACGTTACTTTTGACAATTATTTTACAAGCATTGAGGTTGCAAAATCCTTGGCACAAAACGGTCTCACGATGGTTAGAACTATCAGGAAAAATAAAGCTTCTATACCTCCAAATTTTCTACCCAACCGAGCGCGTGATTTCGAATCGAATGTCTTTGGTTTTTCTAAAAATATGACATTGGTATCGTATGTACCAAAGAAAAAACCGTGCTGTTATTTTCTTGTCTACAATGCATCATACTAAAGAAATAGATGAGAGCAATAAGAACAAATCTGAAATAAATTTGTACTATAACTCCACCAAGGGAGGTGTTGATACACTTGATTAGATGGTTCATGAATATACAGTTCGGCGTAAAACAAACAGATGGCCTGTTGCATTTTTTTAAAACATGACAGACGTTGTTGGGATCGCATCTCTAGTTATATGGAAAACATTGTATCCCACTTGGAGCCAACGTAAAAAGAATACGCACAGAAAACTTTTTTTACGAGAGGTAGTAAGATCATCTGATCCTACCACAGATCAACGAGTTGCTCAATCTGATCCTGCTGCGAAAAGAAAGAAGCGTTGTCATATTTGTGCTTCAAAATTATCCAGAACATCTAAACAATGTTGCGACATATGCAATCGCAATATCTGCGCTGAACACTCTCAAAAAAAGTTGTATGCATTATCAGTTCTGAAAAATAAGTACATAACAGAAGTTTAAATACTAATGTAAAGTATGTATATATACATATTCATGTAAAATGAAACAAATAAAACATTTTTAAATTCCCAATTTGCTTTCTTTTCTTCTAAATGATTTTGATTTATGTAACGAGTCCGCTGGACACTACTGGGCCGTTACGTTAAAAACTCATGCTGGGTAGTTAAGGGTTAATGCAGATCTGACTAAAATGTTTTTGGCAAGTGACATACCTCTATACAAAGTCAACCGCCAGAATTCAAGGCATTCACCGAAAAAGATGTATAAAAAAGAGTTCCAGACCAGTCAACGCTTCGAAGAAACTATGTGGACGTCTGTTATCTGGAAGTACGTGCCAAGATCCGTGCTGAAATTAGCGACGACAACATATGTATTCGTATCCATAGACGAGACAACAGATAAAGCCGGGCGCTATGTTACAAATGCGATCGTCGGACCCTTGCGAAAAGGTGGACGTGTATATTTACTTACATCTGACGCTTTGGAAAGAGTGAACTCGACAACAATTGCAATTCTGTTTGATAATTCAAAGCGATTGTTGTGGCCCGACGACATTAAGAGAGAAAGGTGTTGCCGTTTATGACTGATGCTGTGCCTTATATAAAAAAAAGGTGGCAAATCTTTGCAAGTTTTGTACTCTAAAATTCTTCATGTCACTTGCGTAGCTCACGGCTTACATAGAGTATGTGAAACCATTAGGAGTAGCTTCCTAAAAGTCGATTCCTTTGTATCCAATATGAAGAAAGCCCGTTTCGGATCGCAGTTTTCTAAGTTTTCTGCCTCTGTTCACAACCCGTAATTATGTTATAAATAAAAAAATAAAACTGCAATAAAGTTTTAATTTTGTACAGGTATCGACTCGTTGGGGTACTTGGTTAGCAACGTCGTATTACGCGTAGTGCTTTGAAAAAATTAAAGAAATCGTGGATGACATAGTAGACGATGCAAGTTGTGTGAAATTTGCTAAAAAGCTAGTTGCAGACAAAGCAGTGAGGACGTAGTAGACGATGCAAGTTGTGTGAAATTTGCTAAGAAGTTAGTTGCAGACAAAGCAGTGAGGACGCAGCTAGCTTACATTAAAACCAATTTCGGATTTTGGTATGTACTATGTATGTTGGCGTTACAGTCCATGAAGAACCTGAGCCGAGCTTCTCTCAATCACCTATGTTGTGTGTGATTTCATTTTCCCATAGGTGAAAGGGACCTACAGTTTATTGCCGGTTCCGAACGGCGAATTTCGAGAAGCTTTTCATGACAATTTTACTACAGGGGGTTTTGTCAGAACCCCGCTGAGGAGAAACACCGTGAAAAACACGTTCGATGACTTGGCTGTGTCGGGATTCGATCCCGTGTCATCGGCGTCAGAGGCCAACACACTACCCACTGCGCCACGGTGCTCATTCGGATTTTTAGTGGACCCAAAAGACCATATTTTTGAAAGCTTGCAGAAAAGAGGTAATTTGAAGTTAAGTTTTTTTCTAACTTCTAACAGTATGCGATTGGAGAAGCCCTCCATATTTTGGACAAAATCAAGAGAGACTTAGTAACAGCGAAGGAGACAGTCGCAAAAGAAGTTTTGATCGTGAGAAGTTCAAATCCGTTTTTTCTGCAAATAAATTGCGTTATTAGAGGGGACGCAGGCCATGAGCTCCCTGCAAATATTGAAGTGGATGATGATGAGTACTTTAATTGGGCTCCACTCGTCTCTTCTGATGTAGAGAGATCTTTCAGCTCCTTTAAGACGCTGTTTAGGGACAATCGCAGGCGGTTGTTACCTGAAATTTTTAAAAAAACTTATGGTATTTCAAAGTTACTCTAATTCTTTTTATATTTTATTGCCTTTTTGGGTGTTTTATTTTGCCTTTTTTTTAAGTTTTTAGGTCCACAAAATTCCATCCCTGATCATCACTATTATCCAATGCTTGGTTTTGATTTAACACACATTAATCCAATTTAAAGGTCGAAAACAGAATTTCAAAATACTGCAACAGAACAATTCAGAAATTCAAATAGACTGTCAGAATTTCAAATTGACAGTCAGCTGTAGTTGTGGAATCTATGCCGACACTAAAACGACTGCAAAATGTCGAGTCGAACAATTGCTTATCTTATTCTTTGCACATGTCAAAAAGAGGAATCGTCGCCTATTCATTTTTACTATTGTTCTGTGCGCTTGAAGGGCGTAAATTAATAACATTGTTTAACTGTCAACTTAGAAAACCAGTCTGTAATTACCTTAGGTAACTATACAACCGTGGCGCAGTGGGTAGTGTGTTGGCCTCTGACGCCGATGACTCGGGATCGAATCCCGACACAGCCATGTCATCGAACGTGTTTTTCACGGTGTTTCTCCTCAGCGGGGTTCTGACAAAACCCCCTGTAGTAAAATTGTCATGAAAAGCTTATCGAAATTCGCCGTTCGGAACCGGCAATAAAACTGTAGGCCCCTTTCCCCTATGTGAAAATGAAATCACACACAACATGGGTACAACATGGGTGATTGAGAGAAGCTCGGCTCAGGTTCTTCATGGACTGTAACGCCAACATACATACATACAACTATACAACCGGAACGTGATTTTTTTTTTTTAAGATCTCAATATATGAAAAAAAAAATACTCTAATGTACCAATTCATAAGGAAAGCTTGAATAATTATGTGAAGTAAATGTTGCAGAAGGCTATTGCAGCCAGTGCTCATTAGGTTACCTTGTAGTTTTTAATTGTTGGTCAATATATGATAATAATAATAATAATAACATACAAATTATTTAGTGGTTATTAGCCCCGTTGGGACTCAGAATTATTTATTTTTCCAACACCCGAACCAAATTATTACACAATATTTTAAAATAAACGAAACGAAATGAAATCTGTCAAATTTAGAAAGTGCGTTTTCGATATGGGGCAATCCACTTGCATTAAAATATACTCAGCATAAATCCCATATTTCACCTCCAATCCTTAGCTAAACATAAACTAATTGTAAACCAATTAGCCAAACATAAACCCAATTCACATATATTAAAATATGTTCAGTCGAAGAAATTCCATTCCAATGAATACTCTATGTCATTTGAACTACAAAGAAATAACAGTTTTTTAAAAAGCAAAACATGGAGTGAGATTGTTGAGACGTTTCCGTGCCATAGATTAGTTCAGTTCGAAAAAATATAGGAGAAGGCAAAATGCATACAAAAATCTTTTTTTTGTTTTTTTTTTTTTTTAAGTAAAGGAAAAGACCGAGCAGCAGGATCCTGAGCAGCACAAGTGACAAGTAAGACTCAGTGCGCGACGCCACTAACAAAAATTCACATATTGTTCACAATATCAGTGTTCACACATAGTCCAAATTTACAATAAAATTGTGCAGTGCGCGACGCAAGTGTATAAATTAAAGCGCAGTCGCATTACACCCAAGTGTAATATCCAGTGTGTATAAGGTTAATAAAAAAATTATAAATTTTGACTTTAAAAGCATTTTTGCAGAAATGCCTCGAGGAAAAATTTTCAGGTGAGGAAATCGGCAAAATCAGGGCTTATGCAGAACTCGGTATGTCAATGCGAGCCATTGCAAAGAAAATCAATAGGCCCGCTTTATAACACAACAGTTAGATCTGGACGGCCGCCAGAGTCAGAGAAGCTGCGGCAAGACAGCTTAGTGCTTCTGCAATTCGAGCTAAGCTTAAGTTGCCAGTAAATACAAGACGTGTGAGACAAATCTAACATGAATCCAACAATTTGGACAAAAAGAAGGGTAAACCTGCATTGCAAAAGCGCCATACGAACGACCGCCTCCAATTTGCAATGTCACATCTGTCCTGGAATGACCAATGGCAATAAGTAATTTTTAATGGAGAAAGCTATCCGACCTGGAAATTGTAAATGTAAAGTATCCTACATAATCACAGGTTTTTAAAGCTAGTTCAAGGATTAGAGGAACGTCCAGCAGATAACGTCAAGCAACAAGAAAAATGGGATGACAAGAATTTGGACGTGCGAGGAGAATTGTTGCTGACTATGGAGCCCCATATTGTAGCATTAAAAAAATGTCATTATATTAATAGATGTTCGAAGATGACACGGACACAAGATTGATTTTCAGGTGAGGTTTTTTTTTTTTCTTCCCTCGATCAGAACATTTGTTTTGCTCTGAAGTTTCAGATATGACCATCATGCCGAGGGGTTTCGATGAGGGTCAGGAATCCGATAAACATGAGCGGGAAGAAATAAAAAAAAAGAGACGATTCGAGATACCCCCGTTTATTGATGTGGCATGGAACCTGTGAGAAATTCGAGAACAAGCCACCACATGTCGTTGCTGATGAGTTCCCTCGGTGGATGTCCTGGTAAAGCGATGTCGGCGGGATTTGTCTTTGTCACTAGGTGGTTCCATGCACTTGTCGGTATGAGTTCCTGTGATGATCCACCCGTGTTCGGTTCTCTGGGCTACTGTGGCATTGTGATTGCCTTTCACCAAATCGTCTAGGATGATGGAGGAGTAGACATCTGCCCCTAGGAGTAGATCGATTTTGCCTGGTATGTAGAATGATGGGTCAGCTAAAGGTAAGTTCGCTAAGTGTTCCCAATTGTAGTATTGTATCTGTGCCGTTGGTATTCTACTCGTTATATTGCGAAAGCTGTGTGTTTTGACTTGCATGTGGAAAGTCGGGTTAGTGGTCGAGAATAGCGTCAGCTGAGTTTGATGCTGCGTAGTTCCCGTTGATGATTGTCCGAGTCCAGTCACGTTTGCTAATTGCTAGTACACGTTGTTTTCTGAGCCCCAGTTTTTGAGTGACGCGTTCTGTAATTAAGATCTTCCGAACCTGGGTCGATTAAGGCTCGGAAGGTGTGGAGTGATCCGTCCGATGCGGCTATTCTTACAAGTGCGGTTGCGGCACAAAACTACACTCCACGCACAACGCTTGGACCGCACCAATTGACGGAATTCAATTCATTCCGATCTCGCATCCAGACGGAAGCGGTTGCTCTACACTACACAACCTTTGTATCTAATATATATCAAATAAAGTTTAAATAACATATAATCAGTTGTTCGTTTTTAATTGACTCCAATCACTTCTATAATCACAACAGAAGCAGCATCTTTGTTTCCAAATAAACTAAAAGAGTTAATTGAAGGTCAATATAGTCCTAAGCAAGTTTTCAATTTGGATGAAACAGGGTTGTACTGGAAACGATTACCGACAAGAACTTTTGTTTCCAGGGACATAACCTCAGTTCCTGGTTATAAGGTAGCTAATGTAGCAGGATTAGCAAGAAATACGACCACTCTTCTAGGAACATGAGTAGGAAGAAATTACCTAGAATACGAAATGTGAAGGGACTACCGATGGAGGAGCATGATAGAGTATGAAAAACGACTCATTCGTGCGGTGACAGTCGACGTTGAAATACGTGTGTTTTTGACGTTTTTGTGCAAAATTATTTTATATAAAAATATTATATTATTAAATATAAAAAAAACCCACAAAAGGTCCCAGTGTTTTGTTTTATTGTTGTGAATTAGATCCATTATAGCATCAGAAGTGGGATAGTGTTCCATATGGTAGATATAGTAAAGTACAAAACATACACGGCGGCAGAGTTTAAAAGAGAATCTTCTGCAAAGTGCTCAGCAGTTGGGGTTAGAAGAAGACTTCTGGTTCCAACAAGATAATGATCCCAAGCATACCGCGTAAAATGTGAAACTCTGGATGCTGTATAATATTAAAGATCAGTTGCGGACACCTCCCCAATCTCCGGACCTGAATCCCATAGAGCATTTGTGGGATTTGCCCGAGCGTAGAATCCGGAAGCACACTATATATAACCTCAAAAAATATGCTTAAAAATATAATAGTGGAAGAATGGGGAAAAATGACGGCGGAGGACACAAAAAATCTAGTGGATTCCATGACTAGACGCCTAACAGAGGTGTTAAAGAGGTAAGGTTATCCAACAAGTTACTAGGACTTCATAGGAAAATAGTTTCCTTAGCCCCAATGAGCTTGTACGCAGACTTTTGCATTTGAAGTTAATGTTAAGGTCTTTTTTTTCGTTGTACGCAGACTTATGCGAGTAAGTGTATCTAACGGTTGATTTCCTCCCTTTCTTTTTAAATGTCACTTTTTGTGGTGTGCTTAGATACTTCGGGCGAGCAAAATAATAGCAGCGCTCGCCAAGTTTAGTTTAAAAAATTGTGTTTCCAATATAAAATTAATTTTGATTTAATAAAACAGTAAGTTTTATACATACGTATATTTTATATTTCCATCGAATTCTCTTTAAAATGTTCATTTCGGTTTATGCAGTGGGTGGTGGTAAACATTGGTATGCAGTACGCTCAAATTCAAAGCTGCTTCATCAAAAATTATCGATCTAAATCATCTACTTCGAAATCTAAGAGCAAAACAATAATCTGTGCGAGGTTCTCTGATCTGTATACGAAAACACAAATTATGAGCGTAAAGAGGATGTACAAAAACAAACTCAACTCGCAGGAATATTAGTGCGTAGCCACGCCATGACGCCAGTCCCACGTGGGTATCGGTTGCGCTCAGCTGTTTTTATCATCTGTTTTCTGTACATTGGAAACAAACCACGTAAAGGTTATTTCAAAATAAGTATTAGTAACTTCGCTAGTGGTTTTGTGTTAATAATAAGCAAATAGTGACTCATAAAGTGAAGCATGGACAGGGATTCAGAGAATAATACTCATTCTCAATGAGAAAAGAAGAGAATGAAGAAAGAGACAGAAAGTGAATCGGAGAGGACGGCCGACGATTCGTGTCGTGCAAAAACTGATGAACCTGTAAGGTATGTTTAGAATATAATTGAAATTTTCTTCCAAAAATGTACTTTCTCAAATTTGATCTATTCGCACATAGTCTCCATAATGCGTCTAGCCTCACTGCGAAACTCGTGAAAATATTTAAGTAAAATTATTTTACTGTAGGAAAAAAAAGAAAATAAGCTTCGCTTCTTCCGGGCGTCCTTAGACGGCCCCATTTTTTTTTTTTAAATATTAATTGCTTTTTGTACGTTAATATGACCGAAGTTGATATGGAACACCTTATTTCTCTTGTGGAAGCCAGAGCTGTCTTGTGGTATAAGTCCCTACAACTTTATAGAGACAGGAATGGCACAAGCAATGGTGTGCTTTCGATACACGTTGAAGGCCAACTGATTTAAAAATTAAAATACAACCAAACGAAGACGATTGACGGGAAAAAACCGTCGTGTGTGAAATCAACGTTTGTACGTTGTAAGCCTAAAAGTAGAAACACAATCTGGCTTGCGCGCGCGCGTGCTTTCGACAGCATGAGTAGGAACAACGATATCTTATGAAGCAACACATAATGTTACCTCAACTTTTGCTCGATCTCATATCGTAAATATCGTAAAGTCGAGCAAAGCGCCGGAGTAGAGCCACTCTCTACTCGAGGCGTGCGTTTGACAGATGTATTTCATGGTGTTGTGAGAAATTCGTATGGAAACAATGGCTTCCTTTGAAGAAAAGCTAATAAATTTGGTGAAGGAGCAGGAATTTTTGTACAACACAAAGTCGAAATTATACTAAAATATTGTTAAGAGAGATTTGGTTTGGATGAAAATATCCGAAGAGCTGCAGAGGCCAAGTAAGTTGTTTATTATTCGACCTACACATGTATGTAAATGAAGTGAATACATATATTATGTTTTCTTATTACAGTTGAAGAATGCAAACAGCGGTGGAAGAGTCTGCGGGACAGATTTGTACGCGAAAAAAGAAAATTGGAGCAGCCATCTGGCAGCGGTGCACTTGAGGGGGCGGAAAGTTGGGAGCTGTACCCGTTATTGGAGTTCCTAACGGATGCCATGAAACCTTGGAGGTATGATATGAACATTCATATATATACGGTTATTTTATAGTATTATTTATGTTGCTTTTTTTTCCTAGACAAACTGGAACCCACGAGCCTTTACCATTGTTTGATGAAGGTAGTGGTACCCAGCAAGAGGTGCTGTCTCCCATATCGGACCTTCCCGAATCTCCTGGGCCGTCTTCATTACCGAGGAGGAAAAGGGTACGCCCCGATGATTTCCCGATAACGGAATTCTTCGGGAATCTATCGAAAAAGCTGAATTCACGATTTTTGGACAGACCAACGGAAGATGAGAACGAAATCTTTATGAAAATGATAGCAGCAAAAATGAAAATTTTTCCAGTGCTAACGAAAATGAGGATTCAGGGACAATTCCTCCAAATGGAAAATGATGGCATATCTGTCCCAAATTGAAAAATAGAAAAACAAATTTAAAATTGAAACGGCTTTGTTTTACATTTTATTAGCAAATAAATATTTTTTCAGGTCATCTCGTAGTTTTAAGCATTGATTAGATGAAAAGTTGGAGGTCATACTTCCTGCTCTGGGAAGCGGGTTTGTTTCTTCATGACATTGACCTCGATGAATAATTAGGTCATTGTCATCGTACGTATCAATATATTCTGGCGAAAAATACGCAGAATCGTTCATCTTTATAAAGTTATGTAGCACCACGGATGCCTTAACAATTCGTTCTGCATTTTCAAGAAGCATATTCACCTAGCCACAAGGATGCCAAAACTGTTTTCAATCACACGCGAAGATTCTGCGAATATTCCCCAATCACTTTGGCTGCCGTACGCACCAATATCCACTGCAGTAAATGTGTAAGTGGCGTCACATGCAGCAAGGAGTACTATTGAATGATGGCCCTTGTAGTTATAATATTTTGACCCAGCGTTTGGAGGACAGTTGATGTTGATGTGTTTTCCGTCTATTGCCGAAACGCAATTTGGCAAATTCCATACATTGTAGAAATCGTGTGCAAATTGTTTCCAATTTTCCTGAGTAGGTAGAGATAGATACAGTGGCATCAGTATTGTCCACATAATGTCGCACGTTTCATAAATTATTTTTGAAATTGTTGAGTAGCCCATTTTGAAAATAGAAATAGAAATGAATCCTTGCTATAAGCAAGTTTACATATATCTAATATACTTACTGTTTGAGACGCATTGTAACCATTTAACTTTCAATTTGAATTTTTTACCATTGTAATTTGTTATTCACTGTACAAGCACCAGCCGATATTTCGTTCGTAATTCATTGGTCTAACACGATCATACATGCTCGCTTGAATATCCGATAAGATTCGAGCCAGCATGTATGATCGTAATTGATTCTAAAACATACATAATCATTTTGTTATCTTTCGATCGGCTGATGCTTTTTGCCGTTGCGGTACTAGGACAATGCAATCAACAGCAGACATCGACCCATGGTTGGTACAGTCTACAGTCCCACTTTTCCGCATTTTTGCATTTTCTTCTTTTCCCTCATTTTCGTTATTGGAACCATGGGTGGGTGGCTGCTGCTGAGTGCATTGCTTCTCACTTACTTGCGAGCTGTTGGACATACCGGATCAAAAGATAAGTAAATCATTATAAAGATTTTATGTATTGGCATTTTCATTTTTTCCCATTTATTTAAAAACACTTTCATCGCATTTATTTAAAAACACTTTCGTGGCTTCGAATCTGCATCACTTACAACAAAACAATAAACAGACGGCAACTGGGAGATATGGGCTTTCTCCACCATGTCTCTCCAGCGCTGGTTCGACCAAAGTACGCAGTAATTCAAAAATTTCGGGTCGCATACGAGTGATTTTGTGAAATTGCAGTGGATCTCGTTCCTGCATTTGAATATAGTTGAGTGCGTAAAAACCCTCCACGTCCCTCGACAAATTCAATTCACGAACCCATTGTTGCCTTTCGGATCGTCCTCTTTTCTGTTTTATTGCCAGTAAGGAATTAATGCCAAATCAAAAAAGTCTCCTATTTCGTTCAAATCCATTTTTGTTTATAAAACCTCGCTCGCAAATATGTAGCTGTCACAATAGTTTCGAATTTAATTTTCTTTGATTTGTTCGATTTTAGCAGAATAGTGTAACGTGTTCTGTCATGTAGTGTTCCGAGTTGTTCGCTTTCAACATGCATCCATTTTCGTAGCTTATTATTAGATTTTTTGGATGCAAACTAATCATGGTGCGTGTTACAGAACTAAATGCATATCTTTTTATAAGCATACACAGTGGCGAGCACATGTGGATACATACTCCTCAAATCTGATTTCAAGTGGTTGTAAAATTCTTAAAAATACAGTTATCGCAATGAAATTTTTTTGTTAAATTCTTTATTTTTTCGTAAATAAATAACATAAAAACATAAGGTAAAAGAGTAATCCAAAATTAAGATTTAACTCATATAATAAAAAAACACAATGTATCCACTTCTGCACGTTTTAGTTTTTCGTATTTGGTAACACTAACTTATGAGTGCAGAGCTTGTTAAAAGTTTACAGTTATTCACACTGTTATGAAGTTCATCGAAACAGACATTTGGTTCGAAAATTTGACTGGAAAAGTTGTTCCCACAAATATTATAACAATTTCATCAATTACTACATCGGTCTTGTAAAAAAATGAAGAAAATATCTGAACAGTTGGAAAATGGAATTGTTGAAATGACAAAAAATAATAATTCAGCACGTAAAATAGCCAAAGAGTTAGGTATTTGCCATAGAACCGTGCTCCAAGTTAGAAAAAGACAAGATGTAAGTGCGCCTGAGGTGATAAAATCGCGACCAAGGATGCTTTGTGATAAGAGACGCTCGAGCTATGGAACGACTGATGGTCACTAAACAAGCACAAACACCAAAAGATGCTGCAGCCGCTATAGGCAAACCGGTTAGCGAGTGGACAGCACGTAGAGCGCTTCGCAGAATTGGTCTGACATCGGCTGTTAAACAGAAAAAGCCAGCACTCTCGACAAAAAATTTTGCAAGGAGCACAAGAATTGGAGTACAGAAGACTGGAAAAGGGTAATATGGTCGGATGAAACCAAAATTAACCGTTTTCAGCCCGACGGTAAGCAGTACTATTGGCACCGGCCATATGAAACATTACAAAAGCACCAGGTGAAAGAAACCATGAAGCATGGTTGAGGTAGCTTGATGGTATGGGGCTGCTTCACTTGGTGGAACGTCGGACCTTTAGTCAAAATCAATGGCATAATGAAGAAAGAGGAACATCTTCGTATTTTGGAAAACAATTTGCCAGACTTCGTGGACGAAAGTGCATACCCGGAGGATGAAGTAATGTTTCAGCAGGATGGAGATCACAAGCATACTGCCAAAATTGTTAAAAACTGGCTTAGTGGACAAAAATTTTTAACGATGCAGTGGCCAGCACAAAGTCCCGACCTGAACCCAATCGAAAATTGATGGGCTCTTTTGAAAAAACGACTGGGACGGTATGATAGTCCACCGAGGAACTTGGACGAGCTTTGGACCCGGGTTCAGACTGAGTGGGCAAGTATTCCGCACCAACTCATCGCGAAACTGGTCGAAAGCATGCCCAAACGGGTCAACAGTGTAATTAAAGCCAAGAGAACGACGTGGACGCCGCAACTGATATTATCGTAAACGTTATCCGAATCGGCATGGTAAATTTTATTCCCAGCAAGATTAGAAGCACCAGGCCTAAGGATAATACGTGGTTTGACTCGAGCTGCAGAGAGGCTATTAGGCTCAGGGAGCTAAGTTTTCGGGCCTACAAGGCAAACAGTTCTGAGGAAAACCGAAAAAAGTACATACGAGCCAGAAATGACTGCAACACCCACATTCGACGGACTAAATTCCAATCCGACCAAAAATTAAGGCGTAAAATCCTTCAATGTCCCAAAGGTAGCAAAAGTTTCTGGTCGTTTGTAAAAAACGTAAAAAACTCGGCTAAGTCGTCTATACCGACGCTCATCCACAATGATATTCCAGCTGCAACCCCCTTAGACAAAGCTAACCTACTTGCTGCCCATTTCGTAACCAGTTCTCAGCTGCCAGCTTGTGCTTTGTCTCCGCCTGTACTAGAGTGCGCCAATTCCACCATGGGACTAATCCACTTCCGCACTCGTACAGTCGCAAGGGTTCTTAAAGACCTCGACATACACAAATCCGCTGGTCCAGATGGTATTGCCCCAATAGTTCTGAAGAGGTGTTCTTCTACGCTGGCAAAACCATTGCGTAAGCTTTTTCACCTTTCCTACACCTCTGGGCTCTTTCCGAGTAGGTGGAAAACAGCATTTGTCCAGCCTATACCCAAAAAAGGCGAATCATCTTCTCCCTCCAACTACCGACCCATTGCACTAACGTCCCTTCTTTCCAAGGTCATGGAAACGCTGATTAACCGTCAGCTTATGAAATATCTTGAATCACGGAAACTCCTCAATGACCGCCAATACGGTTTCCGCAGCAACAGATCCACTGGTGATATGATGGCATATCTCGCTGAAAAGTGGAATCACTCGCTTCACCAAGCAGGTGAAAGCAAAATTGTTGCACTGGATATTTCGAAAGCATTTGACAGGGTTTGGCATGAAGCCCTTTTGTAGAAAATGCGTGCTTTTGGGATCGATGAGTCTCTCTTTCAATGGATTAGAAGCTACCTTTCGAAACGTTCAATTCAAGTTGTTTTGGACGGATTCAAGTCTGATACCCACTTTGTAAATGCCGGTGTTCCCCAGAGCTCCGTTTTGTCTCCGACATTCTTTCTTATTTTTATAAATGATCTCTTGTCTGTTACTTCTAATCCAATTCACTCCTTCGCTGACGACAGTACCCTCAGCTTCTCATATTCGTTCACCAGTTTACGACCCTGCACTTCGGTTGTAGATAATGAGCGGCAGCGTATGTTAAGCTCATTAAATTCCGATATCGACAGCATCATCCAATGGGGTAAAAACAATAGAGTGGAATTTAATGCTTCCAAAACACAATGCTGTCTCTTGTCGTTAAAGCGTATAAATAACCCACAGCCATTATCCATGAATGGCACTTGCATCTCAGAAACTGAAAAGCTTTCTATCCTGGGTATGAGTGTTGCTCACAATCTTAATTGGAGCGACCATATATTCAGTGTCGCCAAGAACGCTGCGAAATGCCTAGGATTCTTATACAGATGCAAGAAATATTTCTCACCCTTGGATCTGGCTACAATCTATAAGGCGTTCATTCGTCCCAGATTAGAGTTTAACGCTCATGTCTGGTCCGGTGCTTCCAAGACCTCACTGCACCTACTAGACAGAATACAAAAACGAGCCATAAAACTGATAGGTGACTCCAGCATTACCAAAACATTAGACTCGCTGGAACACCGCAGGAATGTTACCTGCCTCTCCCTGTTTTATCGTTACTACCACCAAAAATGCTCTGATGAAATAGCCAGTTGCATTCCGCCCCTTCAACATTTCTCCCGCAAGACACGTCTCTCTAGGAATGCTCACCAATATACTCTGAAGCCCGCTTTCGGACGTACTGTCAAATATAGAGAATCTTTCATTAACCGAACCACACGAATCTGGAACTCCCTGCCGGATTCGGTTTTCCCTCCTCAATGCAACATGCAAGCATTTAAGATCAATGTCCATCGGCATCTCCTCTATTCCTCTTCCTCTCTACCTTCTGCCCGCACTGTGTCGCCGACATAATAAGGTTATTAGACCTTGAGTGCGCGCAAATTATTAAAAAAAAAAAAAAAAAGGGTCTTTGGACCAAATATTGAAAAAATGCTATTAACAACATCATTTTCGAATGTGCAAAAGTGGATACATTGGGTTGTTTTATTATATGAAGTAAATATTACATTTGGATTACTCTTTTACCTTATGTTTTTATGATAATTATTTACGAAAAAAAAATAAAGAATTTAACAAAAAAAATTTCATTGCGATAACTGTATTTTTAAGGATTTTACAACCATTTGAAATCAGATTTGAGCAGTATGTATCCACATGTGCTCGCCACTGTACCTTTATTTGAGCTGAAATTTTCTTATATTTATGTTCCAATTAAATCATATAAATAAAACAGAACACAAATCTACTCTTCCTTCTGTACTGAATTCATATGTGTTAACTTCGAGGAAACAGAACATAGTATTGTCATATTCCTAAGCTCTCTACGTGCAGCTGACTTGAAGCCAGATTGTGCGTTGCGAATTGTGGTTGCGTGCGTCTGACACATTATATCGTAAGTCGGTACAAAGCCTGTCAAAAGCACGCGCGCGCGAGTTATATGAATCAATCCCACGATTCACAGGATTGATGACACAACGTTCCTCAACTCAACATTCCATAGGTGTAGAATACCTTAGGTTATTCGACACAACACATAATAAGCATAATGCGCCGTCTGCGCTTGATATATGATTCTTTTGTTATTTTCCAATCATACTAAAATTGTTAATTAAGCTAATCCAAAACTGTATAAAAACGAATGTAAAAATTGAGTACATTGAAGTCTTGTGATCAACGGTGTTACGTTGCCTAAAACAAAAATTTGTTTTTTTTTTGTCTTTTCCTCGAGTCAAACCCTTAATTCGCGCAAGCCAGATTGTGTTTCTACTTTAAGGCTTAAGATAGAAACACATACAGGCTTGCGCGCGCGCCGACTCCGTTGCTGTGCTCTTCAGTGCTTGTTTGCACAGGCTCCATTGTTACTCTACTGACTGAGTGGAGGATTGAGGTGTATCGGAAAGCTTAAGGGAGACGCGGTTGGCAAAGGCACTGGCGATCTCCGGCGATAGTAGCTTTCCGACGTCCGAAAGGGCTATTAAAGTATTGATTCCCTTTTCTACATCATATTTACGTGAAAAAGCTTTTTCAACTCTTGTTTATACGAAAAATAAGTATAGAATTCAATTAGACGTAGAACCTGATTTAAGAATGCAGTTATGTTCGTTTGATCCAAATATAAATAACTTGGTAGCTAGAAAACAACACCAGCCATCACATAAATTAGTTTACGTATTGTACTTTGAATAACATTTTAATAAAAGATGTAACATTTTTACTTGTATCTGGGAGTTACGTTAGTTATTTAAGGTTTTTATCGAATGTTACAAGTTTAGTTGTTGGGAAAGGTCCGCCGACTAATAAATTCTTTGTCGGGGGTCCGCACACGCTCAAAGGTTGAGAAACGTTGACTTAGAGCATTATGGATATGATTCGAAATGACTACAGTATTAATGAAAAATCAACCCACACTTTGATTAATATACTTTCTTAGTATCGAGATAGTATTAGGGTTTGTTATTTAAATGCACGTAGTCTTAGTCAATTCTTGGCTCGATTTATTTGTGTTTGTGAAACCTGGTTTAAGAGGGATATTCCCGATATGCAATATAATATTGATAACTATTCCATCGACAGAAATGACCGGGAAACACTCACTAGGGGAGTTGGAATCGCTAAATACTGTTACTTTATGTTCGGAATATCTAATTGAAGAAATACGGGGCGGGCCAACCAATTGTCTTATTGCATGCACTTCCACCTCTGACCGTAGCTATTTTCACCAACCTTTCCTTTTTGCTCTTTCCGAACTTTCCTCTCTTTATGAACATGCTGTTGTGGTGATTTTAATGCAGATTTGCTTAAAAATGACGTTCGTGCATTTCACATTAAAGACTCTGCACAATCTCTAGGACTTGAAATATTTAATACCAAGTATGCCACGCGTTTTTACGCCTAGCCTTTTCAACCTGATTTTAGTGCCCGGCCCATCGTCCGTACCACTCTTTGGCCAACTGTCACTCGACTACCTTTCTGATCACGACCTCATCTTCTGTAAGTATAATACATATTAACCTCAATCATTCGGCTGTCCCCCTGACTTTTCCCCTTACAGAAAACTGTAGGACTGACTACAAATGGAAAATTAAAAAGAAAAATTCCGAGAACAAATTTGAAACGAAATTAACAGGCGGCGGACCACATAAGCTCCACACTTTCAAGCAGTTTTTTTTTACAGTCACACGCGCATTCAAGGCTAAGGCCTTATAACGTATTGAACGTTGTGTGAGCGAAGGTAACAGGCTGAGGGAAAGTTTCGCGCAAGTTGATGTTTTTGACACACAACCTGAACGGAGAGAAATGATTTTTGGGTCGTAGATGTTCGTTGACTACTCTCAGGGGTGGTTTGTCCTACATAGGACGAGAGCCGACCAAATTTCGCGTTGGTTATAATTCTCAGTTAGAAGAAAGTGTGAGCAACCTGCTGGGAATAAGCACGTACATATGTCGATCCGCCTGTTCATGAATTCAGGCAAAATAGCTACACAGGTGAAAATAACGAAAGCAAAAGTCCTGATGGAATCATGTAGAGTATTGAACCTGAAATGGAGACTATCATACATTAAACTACTACTTGGCATAACTGCCAAGTAATTACGTGACACTCGTATCCATTGTTCACATGACACTCGTATCCAGGACCGTTTTTTTCTTCTTTAACTTCTCAACCTATGAAAAATAACAATACTCTAATGTACGAATTCAATATTTTAAAATGAATATAAACGAAACCATTAAATATCTGGATGTATGAAAAAATGGACTTAAGCCACTTTCAAGATCACTTGCAATATGTACATGCATATGTATAACAAGATGCGTTTTGATTTTCATTTGTGGTGTTAATCTAAAGTCGGCACATAGTTACAATTACAATTTGCAATTATCGGAGCCGAAACTATTAGTTTAAAGGAGTAAAGAAATCACCAACAACTCGTAATAACACGCACGCGTCAGACAAGAAATGCAATTTGAATTTAAACTTAAAAATATCTCGTAAGAAAACTCGTTGGTTTTCTAAAACACGTTTGCTTTCGATTATTTCTTCTTCTTTTTTACTATCTCCTAAGTTTTTGAGCTGCTCCAAGGTATTAGACAACGATAAGCATTCAACAAGTAATCGTATAAGTTCACTTACCAAACAGTAGGAAAATGATATGTACAATTACAAGCGGTTGTCGTGTTAAATATTTGTTGATTGATGAATTGATGATTGCCGGGGATGAGCGGATGAAGCTTCGATATGTGGTATTTGTATGTCACAGTCGTGCACTTAGCTGCATCTTGTCACATCTGCTCTTTGATACTTCGTGACGAGCTTGCAACCTGCAACCCTTAATACAAAGATGGATGATAGTTTTGGAAATGTTAACATTATTTTCCTTACCTGGTTGTCGGAATTTTATCAATTCTATTGGTTTGAACGTAGACTGACATCTGCGGTCTTTGCTTTGGTGGCATTACAGCCCATGGAGGGCCAGAGCTAAGCTTTTTCTCTACGGTCTACGAACGTTATTTTTGCGGCAAAAAAATGCGGAGGTAACAAGTATCAATCAAGACAGACGTCTTTACCCTGATGATGTAATGTTCTGTCGTTTGTATTGTGCTAAAGAACATAATAGCATGCCCAAAATGCATCAATAGTGCTAATTTCTCAAATAGCCAAGGGCGATAATACGCATTTTATGGGACTTCCTTGCGTTGTTTCATAACGAATTGCGATTAAACTTCAATCTGCAAAGAAGATGGTTCAATCAGAAAGGAGATCAAACTCACGTTCGCAGGACACCCTAATTCGCTAAAACAGGAGTCTTACGCGTGGTACCTGCTACTAGGGGTATTCTTCAATGAATCTGTTACAGCTGCATATAAAATCACACGGACTGTCGATGCAACAACACATTTCGTAACATTTCCTTCCAATTACGAGAAAAATTGGAAACAGTCATTATGAATTCAGTATCCCTGTTGAAAACCAGGGATAAATAATTTTGTTTATCTGTTCAAACTCACACAAGGAACACCACAACACAACACCACCGTTGACAGCCGGTTCCATTGGCAACAAGCAGCCAGCTGTCATGACGGCATTACCAGGAAAGAGTTTGAAACAGAAGACAGAAGTGGAAGGCATTTGACGTTTGCTCATCAGTTGCGTTCACAAGGTAAATTAATGTTGCAGACTAATTTACACCATGGAATAACTGAAATGATACCCCAAACAACTATTTGCAGTAAACATACTACCGTGTGCAAAAGGTAGAGTCACATTTGAACTTAAAATGCGCGTACGAATGATTTTTAGGGAAAATATTTTATTGTTAGTTTGGTATAATTGCTTTGATACCCGCCCCAAGTTTCATTCATAAGGGTTTGAAATATGTACAATCCGTTTTATGAGCTGCGTCAATTTGTCGATTTTTATGAGCAATGAATTTGCATTACCTCCAAGGAGGTACTAGACTTAACTCTAGCATCTTCCTCTTTCAGTAACAGAATAAGAGAGTGGAGGGTTTCTGAGTTACGCTCTTTCTCAGATCATCGCTATCTGGTTTTCAACCTAGCCTTTACGGTCCCAACCCCAATTTACTCATCCTGCAACCCAAGAAGAACTGATTGGGGCGCTATAGAGCCTTCATTGGCAATTCTATAGTAGACAGGACCCCTGCCACCCTGCGGTCCACGTTAGATATAGACAATATGGAACGCAGCTCTAAGCAAGCTCCACAGGGACTGTCGAAAATTCTTCAATAAAGCAAAGAGGACAAGAAACAACAGGGACTTGAGCTTATACAAAGATTCCCTCAGAATTTACAAACAAACTCTGAGGAAAGAACAAAGGTAGTCTTAAACACTCTTTTGCAACAACATGGAGAAAATTTCAAACGCTTACAGATTGAGAAAAATACTCTCGAAAGATTCACAATCTCCGAGCTGCCTTATAGCAAACAGAGCTTGGACAACGTCTGAGGAAGGAACTCTAAAACTTCTCCTCAACACGCACTTCCCAGGCTGCTCTGAATCGCAAGACTTAGTGCATTCACGAGGAACTCACTTCTCCTTAGCGATAGAGGGACAGTACGATCATATTATCTCTAGAGGGAAAATTATGCACCCGTTAAAAAGCTTCATTCAACCATGGCTAGAGATAATCCTTAATGGATGCCTAGCCTGAAGTCACATTCCAGAAAAGTGAATGTGCGCAAAGGTACTTTTGCCCTTCCCCCAGGATCTAAGACCTATCTGTCTATCATCCCATGCACTACAAACTTTGGAAAGGCTGATAGACTTACATATGCGCCACAGGTTGGATCCCTCCCTAATCTCTAAGGCACAGCACGCCCACTGTAAGGGTAGATCTGTCGAAACAGCCTTGCAAACACTAGTGAGGAAAATCAAAACATCAATCCATTTTAAGGAATGTACCCTAACAGCCTTCCTAGACATAGAGGGCGCTTTTAACAACGTCACGCTAAAGCTAAATTATGGCTCTACATCACAGTCGTTAGACCCATAGTAATGTATGGAGTGTTAGTCTGGTGGTCTGCACTGGACAAGACAACATACTACAAACAACTCGAGAAAGTACAAAAGCTGGCATGTACATATGTGCATTACCGGGGCCCTCAGGTCCACCCCAACGGCTGCGCTTAACATGATAATCGATCTTACACCAGTCAATATTTTCGGCAAGCAAATTGCCACACACACGGCCATAAGACCAAAAGCCAACTCGGAATGGACGAGCTATGTCACTGGCCACTCCTCCATCCTGGAAAACAGGATAACTATGGCAGAAACTTGGACCACACAGAACCCACCACCGGACAGGCAAAACTGGACCCGCCAGACGCAACCCCGCAGAAACTGCGTGGATTTTTCCACTGACGGGTCTAATACCAAAGACGGGTTGGGTAGTGGAGTATTCTGCAAACAACTAAAGCTGAATAAAGCTCTAAAATTACCAGATTATTGCAGCGTCTTCCAGGCAGAACTGTTGGCAATAAAGGAGGCCTTGTCTTGGCTGAAGTGCAACGTGACATCCACTACGGATATCCGTATTCTCACGTAAAGTCAAGCAGCCTTAAAGTCGTTGGAGTCCTATGTGTACACATCAAAAACTAGTCTAGACTGTCGCCTATCTCTAAACGGGATGGCCGAACAGTTCAACATTCAATTTAACTGGGTACTGGGACACAGCGACATTCCAGGAAATGAGAGAGCCGATACACTCACCAGACAAGAAACGACGCTACAATCAATCATGGCTTGTGAGGGAATACCCCTTGCAACCATTTAATTTAATCTTACAAATTTCGCCAGGGCCGAGACGGACCTGAGATGGACCCACGGACAATCATGCTCGACAGTCAACGGACTAGGAGTATAATCTATCTAAAAAGAACTGACATCCACCAAATCATCGTTGTCATCACAGGACACTGCCTTATTGGCAGTCACGCGCAAAAACTAGGAATATTTCCGAATTATTTCTGCAGAAGCTGTCTAGACGAGGAGGAGATCGAGTCCATCCACCACCTTCTCTGCGCCTGCCCAACATTCTGCACAATCAGGAAACGATACCTAGGATCTTACTTCCTTGACGACCTGACAGATGTTGAGCAAGTAGGGATATCTGATCTTCCTAACTTCTTAAGAAGCACAAAATGGTTCCACGAATAGGAGGCTAAACCCCCCTCGTAGCTGCAAAACGGGCCTCCCTGGCTTATGTGTATTCTTCTCAATTCTGGGAAGGCTACGAACCTACCTACGAATGCGACCTCAGGGGTTTTTTTTTTCGTTTTGGGCAATATCGTGAATATCGTAAGCTCGAGCTCAACGCCAGAGTAGAGCCGGTGTGAGTCGGTGCCTGCCAAAAGCCCGAGCGCTCGAACGCCACTTTTTGATATGGCTTTAAAAATCAAAATTTAATTAACCTTAGCAGATTAAGGTATATTAAGCCCTTGGTTCCAGTAGGATACCACATGATTTTATAGCCGCATAAAAAAAAAGATCCGTGTGAGTTAGTGCAAGGAACTATTGAAACAAAAGAAATCTATTGTGACACTTGAAAATAACCTCATAAGGCTGTAGTAGGCGATGAATCTTACATTTTTGCATTGGAATCCTACACTAAATAGCAGTCTACTATCTGGGTTGCCTTAGCTATGAATAACAGCGTTGCGAAAACATGACCACATTTGTAAAGTGTATAATGAGTGTGCAGTGAGCGAACACCGAACCCAAGAATGGCCTCCCTTTTTTTACTTCCTGTCCGCACTGTGTCATCGACATCATAAGTTCAACTTGAGTGCACGCTTAGTACAAAAAAAAAAAATGGAAAGTTTATTAAATGTTGCAACCGGTGGATTAGTAGCGGCACGCAAGCAAGCGTGGCAGTGAATGACAGAGATACTAAGCCTCAACCACATGACGGATGGGAATCATCTAAAAAGAGAAGGGTGCTACATGAATAATTAATAAAAAGAAATTTGATTGACTGAAACATCGTCATTGAAACACTGCAGACACACAAAGTGAAAAAATGGATTAAATACGAAAACATCCAACGCAAGTAACCTACCGTAAACGACCTAAAAGCCCAGATTGATTGTGAACAAAGTGATACTGAGTGTTTGGTGCGATTGGAAGTGAATTGTCAATTTTGAGGTGCCACAACGAAGAATGGCCAATGAAAAAAGAGCTGTTGTCTTGGATATCTTGGAAAGAATTGGTGGAACTTGGTAAACAATTGGCCGGTCGAACCACCGATGAAAACTACTTGGCCAAGTTTTTCGCCTATTCGTCAGCGAATCGCCATCAGCGAAGGAGTGGGTTCGATTAGAAATAGCAGGCAAGAGTGGTAGCTTTTCAGATTCTGAGACGCAGATCTTTGCAATTCTTCAACAATGGTTACGGTTATGGTAATGCCATCAGCGAAGAAGTGGGTAGGATTAGAAGTAACAGGCAAGAGATCATTTATAAAAGTAATAGAGTGTTCGAAGTAAAACAGAGTCTTGGGGAGCATTGAATTGAATGTTTCAAAAGAGATAGTTTCTAATCCATTGAAGAAGTAACGAATCTCTTCCGAAAGCATGCATCTTCGACAAAAGGGATTCGTTGTAGCCCTGTCAAATGCTTTCAAAGTATGCAGTGCAGCAATTTTCTTTCGCCTGCTAGGTGAAGCTGGCGATTCCATTTGTCGGTAAGATATGCCTTTAAATTACCAGTCGATGCGAGAAGCCTAACTTTATGCGCGGTATATTTGAAAAGCTGGGCTTGCTGAAAGACCTAATTCGATGCCAATCTAAACATTTAAGCGTGCATGCTCATCTATTTTGTAACTCCACTTGTCTGTGTTTCGCGAAAGTATTTGCCTCCCATCATCGCCAAACAAATTGAACTTGTTTTCCTCGCTGGAAATAACGAACTTCCAAAAGTTTGACCCCTTATTAACACATATACTGGCCTCCCGGTATTTTTTACTATCACAAACTAGTTTAAGGATACGCTTCGGTATTTCCAATTACATAAGTTTCTTTTTTTTTTCGCTCCCGTACCGCGGTCCCATTGAATTGTCTGCAGAAAATGCCTGTTATGCAAATTAAGTCACCCAGCGGAATTAGTTCAATATAAAAGCAAGAATACCCTACCCTTTACGATACATATTTAATATTGCATGGGTCTGTAAGCGTCAAAAATATTGTTAGCGTTGGGTGCCGCATCATTTCACAATCGCTCAAAAAAATGGTTTGGTTGCTGCAGAACATTGGAAAAAAGAAACAATCACGACGACCCTCCAAAAGATGTCTGTATGTACATATATCATAAACTAAAGGCGTCCAATTGCAAAGTCAATCTGGCCAATTATCCGGTCCAAGGCGAGACATAAATTATTCAACGATTTTATTTCTTGGATAGACATACAGCACCGTGTTGTATGTAGACCAGGATAAGCTCGTAAATTTCGGGCAAAAAATTGTTTGAGATCAATAGCAAATACCACTGATGGTATCGTAGTCCACATGGTCTTCATTAGAAAAAAATTGGGCCATTGATTGCGGCCATCTACCAACACATGGGGGTGGCCGTGGTGAACATCACCGACTGTCGAGCGGAAGGTCTGTAGTTCAAAGTATGTCTATAACCAAGAAATGCAACTGTGCGATGTGTGTCTTGTAATTGATCTGCCGTGATATGAAGACTGCTTCCTGAGTTAAGCAATGCTGTGTCGTCGACAAAAGTCGCTATCATTGTTGTTTTTCTATCAGGGAGCGGAATGTCAGCTGTGAAGAATACATATAGAAGGGGTCCCAGAATACTTCCTTGAGGTACTCCGGCATTGATGGGATGGATTTTTGAACACTTTTCCTTGTATCTGACATAGAAACATCCACCTGTTAAACAACTTGTTAGTAGTTGAAGAAAGTCCTTTGGAACGGTGTTTGCAAGTTTGTGTAAGAGTCCTTTGTGACAAACCGAGTCGAATGCCTTCGCGACGTCCAAGTATACTGCTACGCAGAATTCTTTTTCGTCTAAGGAAGTTGATGTCTTGTTTGCTACCCTGTGTATTTGTTCAATGATTGAGTGTTGTCTTCTGACGCCGTATTGATGATTGGGTATAGCGTTGGTTTGAGCCAATATTGGCTGAAGTCGTTTTTGCAGCAGTTTTTAAAATAATTTTGACATGAGTGGAACCAAGCTGATACTTCTAGATGATGTCGTTTTGGTAGCCTCCTTGCCTGGCTTCGGTAGAGCTATTACTTCGGCAAAAATTTTGGGAAGTGGTTTCGCAGAAAGATAAAGGAAAGTGGTGGTAGTTCTTTCAGGATTTTTCCATTTATGAGGTCATAACCAGGTGCCTTCTTTGGATTTACTTCGGTCTTGATGCAGGATTCTATTTCTTTTGTCGCCATCCACTTAATTGGTTTGTTGTCAAAAGGAGTGTTGTGGCGAAATATCCTTGAATCATTGTCGCCTTCGATGTTCATAAAAGTCGTCACAAAGTATTCTGATAATGTCACTGCTTTGTCTAGATTGTCTCTGGCCCAAGTGTTGTCTGGTGCTTTGTAGTGTTCGTTGCCTTCCATAGGGAGCAATTTGTCTCGGATGTTGGGGTCAGTTTTTTTAAGAACTTGGCATGGTTAGATTCTTCACTCTTTTAGTTTATGTTTCAGGTCTTTAGTGATCTTATTTAATTTTCTTTTGTTCTTCGGTGAATGGGTCAGTTGCCAATTCTTTCTCAATTTCCTTCTGGCTAGCACTAGTTTCTTATCGCCTGGAGTAGAAGCAAGATAATTAGACTTGTGTTCTATTAGCGGGGTTGCTCTATGAGCCCCTTCGTTTATTGTGTCATTAAAGTATATTAAGGCACTGTGGATGTCATCTTGGAATTTGAGGGGAATGTTTGTGGAAAGAGTAGTAGCTATATGTTGTCGGTAAATGTCCCAGTCAGTTTTAGCATTGTACAGTTTGGTAGGATTTATACTCATCTTGGGTCGGTTGGAGAATTCTATTAAAATGAGCGAATAGTCGGACGAGAGGTCGAAGGATGACTTGATTTGTATATTTTTAATGTTGACGTTCTTGACGATGCAAAAGTCAATGAGATCGGGACTGTTCGCCCGTGCTGATATGCTTGTAGTTGTTTAGTTTGATTGCGTCTAGTAGATTTTTTCCTTTCTTTGTTGTGAGTCTGGAGCCCCACTCTGTGTGTTTTGCGTTGAAATCTCCTGAACTATGAACCGGTTTCCCAAGGATTTTAGGTAGAGATCATATCGAGGAGTCGTAATTTTGTGATGAGGAGGACAGCAAATTGAAGATAATTCCAAGGGTCCATGCATGTCTTCCAGTTGTTTAGATGCTGATTGGATATAGTCGGTTTGTAAATCTTTGAGTTCAGTACAAAGTATTTGTCTCTTCATTATTCTTGCGGATCCTCCATGTCCTGTTCCAACGGACCTTACAAGACGACCGTAAATTGCGTGCAGAAACCAAGGAGCGTGATAGTAGTAGCAATAGGAAAACCTTTTATCCATTTCTCTTAATATTTATTTACCAATATTCACAAGATCAGCTTTATTGCGAGAGATGTCACGCTAGGGAGAACACACCATTGCTTTTTTTTTTTTTTTTTTTGAAGTTCGCGTAGGTTCAGGATTCCAGGTCGCTTTGGCTGGAGAGACTTGTTTGATAAAACGTATACTTGCCCTGCCATTTGCCCTCTAACTACCTAAATTAAAGATACTCACCGATGAACTGCCATTTTTCCAATTTCTCTTTTTATTTGCAAAAATAAAACTCAAGTGTACGTAGTTCAATGCAAACAGAATTTTATTTTTTTTTATGTTTATATTATTTTGGATATTTACAAAGGCCATAAAAAAACCATATGAGGAAAGACAATAAATAAGAAAATTAGGTATGTACGTATATATAAAAAAATAGTAAAGTCAAAAGTGTTAGGCAATTTATATTTTTTTTTTCTTTTTTGTGGTTGTATTAACATTGTTTATAACGTATGATTTTACATTTGTAACATTAACATTTGTCGTGATTTCTTTTTTTAATAAAAGGATGATGGCAATTTGGAAAATGAATTCATATATTTAATAAACGTTCTTGTATAAGATTTAGCTCTTGAAATTAATAATTTTTATAAAAAGACAATATTTAAAATAAAAGAGTGAACTTATTGACACCTTTACTTGTTGAATGTTATATTTAAACTAATTTATGGTCAATAATTAATAAATAACATTTGAGCAGTAGTAGAATAGAGAAAACCAACGAATTTTATTGTTGCTTTCTTATTTCATAGCAGACAAATATTTTTAAGTAAAGGACATTATTATATTCCTGACTTTACTTAGTTTCTATTGTTGATACGAGTTGCCGTGGATTTTTGCTAAACAAATAGTTAATTTATTACGACGAGACCGACAAGAATAACGTAGCCAACTATAGCGACATCGCCAACACCCAACCTGTTTTACTTTCTAATCGGCCTGAGTAAGTATAAAGAAAAATGTAATAAGACAACTGCGGAAAGCTGAAGTTAAGCAGTGGTAAATCGAAGTCTATTGAAGTAAACATTTAATCCCTTCTGAATTTTGCTCTCATATACGACTGATATAATGGCACTTATTTTCGCTGTCGAAGTGAAGCGACAAATGGCGTTACGACTCAAAAGACAAATGTATTCTTGTTGGCGATCTCAGTGACACCCGGCGGTCAATACCGACAAAGGAACTATGTCGCTATATTCTAGTAGTCGTTTCGATTCGACACATGCCGTAGTTAAGTGACATTTTCAGTCGATACGTTGACAGGTAGTGACTTGTAGTGACGGTTAGAAAAATGCAAGCGGAAAGAAGGTAAATTGATTTTTTTTATGTTTATATTCTAATATAAAGACGTTGTTACTAAAACAACACATTTTTACTTTTTTTCCGTGTGAAAATAAGAACGCAGTAACAGTTTGAGGAGATGGTCAGTTTTATGGCACAAAATTCCTTTAATGCAAAAGGAATGAAATTTGCTGAAAACTGTAATATAAATAAAAGAGAGTACGAGGGAAAATGGGAGAATTTATCCACTAAACTGAATAGTTTAGGTCCTCCTATTAGAGATATTGCAGGGTGGCAAAAAGTTTGCTGTGATTTTAAATTAAAATTAAAAAGAAGAGTTGGCGCACAATGAAAATGAGTTAAACTCTACCGGTGGTGGATGTTTTAAATTAGCACAGCTAACATTGATGGAAGAACAAATAATACATTTATTGTCATTACAACGAGCTGTACCGTCTAACGCAATTGTTTTTGGTGTCGACGAAAATATGAATGTTAAAGTTACATTTGTTTTTGAATCACTGGAATAATTAGAATTTGCTAAATTAACTTATATATAAATTTGATACCATAATAATAATTTTGAATTGTACGCACTTAAGACTGGAAGTTCGAAAATATGTGAAACCTAACCTTCCGGAAACAGAATTTAATAAAAGCGAGGGATTCTTTCTTGAACTGTGAAACAGAGCGGATCGTATTTTTTTATTGGGAGTAGTTTTGTTGGTCGATTATCGACAAAGTTAAAATTCAATTTCGTTGAGTCCAAAAACGCTTGGACAATGAACAAAATTAAATAATTTGCTTCAAATAATTTAATAATAAATGTAGGTTCACCGCCCTCAAAACAAATGCTTAAATGTGTCAAAATCAGATGACTGTGAACAAATGTTTCGTTTCCCAGATGTTCCTCACACTCACGTTACTCGACAACAAGAATATTAGAATTTGAGTGGCGTGACACCGACAATGACAAATATCATATAGGTGACGCGACAACCAGAATAAGGGTGAATATTAGAGATCGGGAAATTAATTTAAACATGTAATTCCAAGACGTAAGCTCCAAAACTGGAAACCAGAAGATAGAATTTAGTGTAAAAGTTGTACGAAAGGCCACCAGGAGGTGTGAACATAAAAAGAGAAGGGCCATCAACTACATAGACTACATCAAAAAATTGCACATACAGCTTGTAAAATTGGATTTATTCTTCTTCTTCTTTTGTTTCTGTTTGTTTTTATCGTGCATTACTGCGACCGATACTTTTGCACGTTTCCCTGAAGTCTGTAGTAATCGTTTCTGGTGCAAAGTAACTGTGTTACGTATTTTAAAATGTCTACATCACACAAGAAATTTCCAATAGACATAAAAAATGGTGATGCGGAAATATCGAGGTTTGTGGATAATACAAGGCCAAAAGTGCAAAGTGTCATCAACAACAATTCGAGTTATATCGAGGACGCAAACCAAATAGGCACGCCCCTATTTTTCTTGGCGAATTCCTATTTTTATGACTTTTTTCACGAGCCCTGACCTAACAAACAAGCTCACTAAAATTGGATGTGGTGACATGGGAACTTTAAGAGAAAACGGGCTGAAAAACATAAAAATGTTTGATAAGAAGAAGTTTGACTGGGAGGAGAGGCGAGTCCACCAATTTTTCGTTGACAAGAACAATAAACTTTTTCTTACTCGTTGGAAAGACATTCAGGCCGTCTCAATGCTTTCTAATGTGCAGAGAGTTTATCCTATAGGTGGTGCGAAGAGGTTCAATAGTCAGATTAAAACAAGATGTGAAGTTCTGCAACCCATTGTCAACAAGCAATATAATAAATACATGGGCAGAGTTGACCAATTGGACAGCAACGTATCTAATTAAAGAATTTCAATTCGCGGAAAGAAGTGGTACTGTCCTATTTTTATGTGGATGTTAGACGTAGTGATAGTTAATGCCTGGACACTTTCAAGAAGTTATGGGGTAAAATTCGATTCGTTAGAGTTTCGACGTCAAATAGTTTCAGCAATCGATGCTAAGTATGGTTGGGCGCCATTGGGTGGTGGACTTCCCTCAAAGGTAAACATGTTTCTTCGAAGTGGAAACCATTTAATGGAGCATTCTAACAGAAGGTCACGGTGTCGATTTTGTGGAAAAGGTATGGAAAGTGCGATATTGCACTTCATGACAAGTGTTTTGCGGCGTTTCATGCCGGTCTTAGATAGTCCAACTTGTTTTTATGTATAACGTACACATGTTATTTTCTATTCCTATTTTCTCGTTTTCTTTAAAAATGAAATAAACTAAATATAAAAAAATGTATGTATGTACTTGGACCCGACGTTGCGTTTTCGCAACGACCCATAACTCCACTTCCACTAACAGGAAAAAAATGTCGACTTGGTTGTTTGTCTTACAGGGGAATACCAGTATCCATATAATAAATTATCAAAATTAGAAGTAAAAAATTAGTTCGGTTCTAAATGGGTTAATTAAAAACTCATTTTATTTTAATGACATGTGAGATGGGAGCCGAATGAACAGATAGCACCTAGACAAACTGATGATCATACGACAGCCGATCACGTATGTCACAACATATTAGACCAATCATTCGACGAACACACAACACACACAATGCACCACATGTACAAAGCGGAACGAAACGAAGCGGACGAAGATGAACACATAAAGCAGCACACGACGTTCGTTCAACAGCCATCGACCGGAGCAGACCACACTTTTGCTTTTGTTTCTTTTTCCATATTTGTGCCGTGGTCCCCAAGCCCGTTTAAATTGTAGTAATAATTAAGTTGAGTCAAATATAAAAAAATAACATGGCATTACATTTATTACCAAACCTAACTCTATTGCCGGTTTCGCACAATTTTTTGATATCATAAAACGGCGGCGGCCGGAGCGAGCAAGGGTGGATAGTATCATGCGATGCGCTGTCAGGTAGTCGACGAATTGGCGAAACGGGAAGTAAAATTAGGTGAAAATTACCATTTAAGTTCATTGTTATTTGGAACGGCAACGAGCTAGTAGATCAACTTAACAAATAAATTAAAAAAAGTGTTTTAACAAATAAATTAAAAGTATTATTTAACTGGCGCCCAACGTAGGACCCGAAATTACGATTCAATCTATATCGAAGAATGGTAACAGCAATCAACAATCAACAGCAGTAGCGACCGACGAGGATTCTTACCAGCATCTATCACATTATTTATCACAAATGTAAGTGAATTACTCGTTATCAAACTAATGTCAGTGGTAAACATTTTGGTGGTAGTAAGTGCTATTGACTGAGTTAGGAAATTTCAAGTGAAATCTATCTTTAAATTGGATTAATATCATTTTTGTGGTATCTGTTAGTAATTAATGAATAGTGTTGATAGTGAACAACGAAAAAAAAGAGAGATTGCCCGGAGAGAAGAAGCATGTGTCAAATCTACAGAAAAAGGTTCAGTCACATCAAGGCGAAGTACAGAGTCAGAGAGACGGGTTTATTTCTCTTTCTTTTCGTTACAAAGAAATACACGATGTCATATTGGATATTAGACTCTGGTGCTTCTAACCATATGACTTTTAATAAAAGCTTGATCTCTTCATACATTCACTTCAATTAACCGCAAGGTGTTCGTGTTGGGAACGGGGAATTAATTTTTGCGGTCGGTCGCGGAAATATAAACATTCTTGCTTTTAATCATACTGCTTGGATGAGCAAATACTTAAATGACGTCTTCTATGTGCCCATTTTAAAGGTGAATCTGTTTTCTTCAAAGGCGACATGAGACAAATGTTTCTTTTTAATATCAGATAATATGAAGTGTGAACTAAGGAATAAAAAAGATGTTATGGCAATAGATGTCCGTAAAGAATCCTTGTTTCATACCTTGTGTTCACACAAAACTACATTAAAGTCATCACAAGGACAACCCTGGACATTTACATTAAAACATTTTTTAATTTCACACCACGGACACCCCTGTTCTTTTGCTTCCCTTGGCTAATGTCAAAGCAGGACAAATAAAAAAACTAACTTGAACTTGACAACCAGTGAAACGAGATCACATTTTTCTTTGTATTTCCGTCTGCCCCCATTTTGTATTTATAAGTTAATAAAGTTAATCACGATTAATAATCCGGTTGTATTATCTTCATCCAAAAAGCTGGATGAACGTTTTTCATTGGTGACCCCGACGTGATAATCTCGGAATCGCATAAATACTTTCTGATAGTTTTGCCATTTTGTTTGCACGTGGCCATGTCCGTGGAAAAATCGAAAAAAGAAGTCAAACTTCTTGAAACCCTACGTAACAGGCGCTCCGTGGTTTGCAAACAATTAGAACGAGTACGAGATTTCATCACCAGCGTAGGACAAGACGCAACTATCCAGCAAATAGAATTACGAACAGCAGCCTTCGATGAAAGTTTTCACCAGTTCGAGGAAGTACAAGGAAAGATCGAGGATTTGGACCCGGGTGAAATAGAAGCAAATGACGATGATAATATTCGTGCAAAATACGAAGAACTCTTCTACAAAGTGCGACCTCATCTCACACTTGTCTTGCATGATCTCAGCGCAGAGAAGGAAGCCAGGGAAGTACCGATTAAATTGTCCACTGACCAAATAAAATTGCCCAAAATTAATCTCCCCTCCTTTCCAGGTGAAATCACCAAATGGTTAAGCTTTCACGAGACTTTCAATTCCCTTATCCATCTCAATCAATCCCTCCCAAATACTGCGAAATTTCACCATTTAAAATCCTCTCTATCTGGAAGCGCAGCACGTGCCATCGAGTCCTTGGAAGTAAACGACCTCAACTACGAAATCGCACTCAAAATTCTGCAAGGCCGCTACGAAAACAAGCGCCTCATCTGCACGGAACACATAAGAAAAATATTTGACATCCCGCCTCTTCAAAGGCCTAATACAACCGCCATCCGAGACCTCGCTGATAGTGTAAACAGCCACCTACGCGCATTATCGTCATTGGGACGTCCAGTGGAAGCTTGGGACGACATAATAGTGCACCTCATCGTATCCAAACTGGATCCAATTACACGCAGTAAGTGGCAAGAAGAATAGCCATTCGACAAACTTCCAACTGTACGGGAGCTGATGCGGTTTATTGAAAAGCGAAGTCAAGTCATGGATTGTAGCACCAACAACAACACACTGGCAAGTACAAGCTCTTTATCTAGTTCATTTGGTAAAAAATCTCGACCAAGGTCATTAGCTCTAAACAAGCAAAGGGAATGCAGTAAAGAAAAATGCACTTATTGCGGACGATTAGGTCATGACGTCAGCAAGTGTTATAAATTCATTAATTTTGCCGTCGACGAGCGGCGAGCATTCATTGATGGAGCAAAGTTGTGCTCGAATTGCTTAAGGGGCGTTCATGACTTAAAGGATTGCCGAGCATCAAAATGTCGGAAGTGTAATTTGCTTCACCATACAATTCTTCACGCTGACGCGCACACTTCCCCGCAAGGTTTTCGCGATGTCAACGCTCCTCACCCTCAAGAGGAGTTAATACGAAACACTAATAGAGTGTTTAACACGTCTGCTCCTGTCCTCCCTACAATGCTATCTTCACGTGAAGGTAATAATAAATTTACCCTGTTAGCCACCGCCTTAGCGTATGCAATGGATCAGAACAAAAATTACATACCCTGCCGCATTCTCCTAGATTCGGGATCCCAAATCAACTTAATCACTGAACGATTTGCACATACTTTAGGGGTTCCACGACAACGATCACAAACCAACATAGTAGGAATCGGAGAAACCAAGTGCGTTTCGAAGTTCACAACATACATTAACATCAAATCAAGAATTAACGATTATGCCTTCAGCGTCGAAGCTACGATCCTAAAGAGACTAACTGACCTAGTACCGGAGAAGCGGCTTGATACTACTATGTGGCACATGCCTGGTTATATAAACTTAGCGGATCCATCATTTGGCATTCCACAACGAATCGATGTTCTGATTGGAGCTGGGCATTTTTTCTCGACGCTATCAATTGGACAAATTCGGCGAGACGATGGTTCGCCTACTCTTCAACACTCCATGCTGGGGTGGGTAGCCTCAGGTGTGGTAAACATCAACGCAACGAAACAGTTCGCTTGCAATCTTTGCCGAAATTCCGATGAAGACATTGAGAAGTTGCTACAATCATTTTCTAATGTTGAGGACATACACTGTAGTGCACCATATTCGAGAAAAGAAGATGTTTGTGAGCAATTATTTCAGTCAGGCTACTCGCGCCTTGACAGCGGAAGGTATCAAGTCAGGCTCCCATTTAAGGGCAACGTCAACGAACTAGGAAATTCCTATCAAATGGCGCTGAGAAGGTTCTTAGCTTTGGAGAAGAAACTCCATCGTGATTCCAACATAGCCCTCGAATACACCAAATTTATGCATGAGTACTCATCGCTATCCCATATGGACGTTGCGCAAGATATCAAGTTCGATGAACCGCATTATATCCTACCGCACCATTGCGTGATCAAGTCGGAAAGCTCAACCACCAAACTGTGTGTAGTCTTCGACGCTTCGGCTAAAACCGATACCGGGCTAAGCTTGAATGATATTCTGCATGTAGGGCCTGTAATTCAGCTTGACTTATTTTCAATCGCTCTTAAATTCCGCTACCATAAATATGTTTTTACAGCTGATATAAGTAAAATGTACAGGCAGATCCGTGTGCACAACGATGATACTAGGTTCCAGCACGTTCTTTGGAGAAACTCGCCTGAGCAGGAAATTACATTGTACAAACTAAACACGGTCACCTACGGGACTAGCCCAGCCTCGTACTTAGCCACACGAGTTTTACATCAACTCGCCGATGATGAGGCTTTACAATTCCCCCTTGCGGCCGAAGTTCTCAAAACAGAATTTTACGTAGATGACGTACTTACTGGCGCAAGCAGTATTGAACAAGCGCAAAGAATAAAACGAGAACTCAGCATAGTTTTGGATAGCGGCGGATTCCAGTTAAGGAAGTGGTGTGCTAACAGTGACAAGATCATAGAAGATGTTCCGGCTGAACATAGGGAACAACTCTTCCAATTAAATCATGATAAGGTCATTAAAACATTAGGAATGATTTGGGAGCCCACCAAAGACACGTTTCAAATTAGAGTGAGGTTAAGTGCCACGGCTAAAGTGACAAAAAGATCGATTGTTTCTGACATAGCGCGACTCTATGATCCACTAGGCCTAGTAAATCCAGTGATCGTAAAGGCCAAGTTGCTCATGCAAGCATTGTGGAAATACAAGTTACATTGGGATGAGGCATTACCCCAGGACTTACATCACTCCTGGATGATATTTCGCGAGGCTTTACCAGATTTGGAAAGCACTATAATTAAAAGACATGTCTTATCTGGAGAAACACAGGATGCAGAAACCCATGGATTTGCCGACAGCTCGGAAGTTGCGTATGGTGCCTGCATTTACGTCCGTTCATTAAATGGAGATGGTTCGATGTCTACAAATCTTCTCTGTGCTAAATCTAAATTAGCTCCTATAAACAAGAACCGGATAACGTTACCCCGATTGGAATTGTGCGCCGCTGTGATGTTGGTCAAGCTGGTAGAGAAGGTTAAATCATTCAGCCAGGGTTTTCGAAGGTATTACTATTGGACGGATTCAAGTGTTGTCCTTTGCTGGATATCTTCCGAAACCCATTCTTGGTCTACCTTCGTAGCTAACAGAGTCGCCGTTATTCAAAGAGCCACAGAAGCCAATCAGTGGTATCACGTTAGTAGCCAACACAATCCGGCAGACATACTATCCAGGGGAGCCATGCCCCGTGACCTATTGGCATCAGATATTTGGATAAGCGGACCATCGTTTCTACAAAGCGGCCCAGACCAGTGGCCTAGCCATGAAAGGGAAACAAATCCGTCCGATGAGATAATGGAGCGTAGAGAAAAGAAGCTTAAAACATTAATCCTCATTGAACATACAGATATATTATCAAGAATCAAATTTAAAAACAGCTATCTGAAGTTTGTGAGAACGATGGCCTTCGTTCTGAGATTTATTTCTAACCTGCGTTGTAACAAGAGGTCCACGGATAGGCAACTGGATGATTTAAAGCCTGAAGAGATTGAGCTAGCGCGGATCAGCATAATTAAGATAGAGCAAGGCAAGGCTTTCCAAAGGGAGCTTCACAATTTAAAAAGCGACAAGCAAATAGACTCGAGGTCCCATATCCGCTCGTTAAGTCCATTCATCGACGATCAAGGGATACTTCGCGTTGGTGGTCGCCTAAATCATGCTAAAATACCATATGACTTCAAGCACCCCATCTTGCTACCAAAGGAGAGCTTCTTTACTTCTAGCCTCATGACACACTACCACAAAAGGTATCATCATCTGGGAGCTCAAGGACTTTTAGCAATTGTGCGGCAGAAATTCTGGCCTATCCACGGAAAGGTCATAGTCAAAAGAATCGTCAGAGAATGCATTTTATGTTTTAGAAGCAAACCAAGAACAATCTATCCCATCATGGCTGATCTTCCGTCCGAACGTGTTAATCCGTCTCGCCCGTTTGCTGTTGTCGGAACTGACTTTTGTGGTCCATTTCTCATCCATTTTAAGCGCAGAAAAAGCACTCCGGTGAAGGCATATATTGCTATTTTTGTGTGTTTAAGTACCAAGGCTGTACATTTAGAGGTGGTTGGCGACTTGACTACAGATTCATGCATGGGAGCCCTAAAACGTTTTTTCAGCAGAAGAGGTCTAAGTAAGATAATTTACAGCGACAACGGAACTAACTACGTGGGGGCGAAAAATGAGATAAGAGAAATATACGCCCTCTTTAATGCTACAGAATTTCAAAGGCTGGTGACGAATTCGTATGGCGAAGATGGCGTAGAATGGCGGATGATTCCACCCAGATCACCACACTTTGGGGGTCTGTGGGAAGCTGCGGTAAAGATGGCCAAATATCATATGAAGCGGCTATTGCATTTAGCAGCACTTACCTATGAAGAGCTGAACCCTTTGGTAGTACAAATTGAAGCTATTCTGAATTCGCGTCCAATTTCCTCCCTTTCCGAAGATCCTTCCGATCCGCAACCTTTAACACCAGGGCATTTTTTAATCGGTAGCTCCTTGCTGGCTTTGCCAGATTTTGACTTCTCTGATAAAAAGATAAGCTATTTGAGTAGGTGGCAGCGAGTTCAATGGCTGATGCGTGAAGACTATCTTCACGGTCTTCAACAAAGAAGCAAATGGTACAAGAAGACAGAAAGCTGTCAACCAGGCGATTTAGTTATCCTTAAAGAAGAAGGCGTTCCTCCACTAAAATGGAAATTAGGTCGCATAACTCAACTTCACTCTGGCAAGGATGGTGTTGCTCGTGTTGCAGAACTACAGCTGGCACATGGGCGAACAACGCGGGCACTGGCTAGGATATGCCCACTACCAAAGTTTGAAGAGCCGTACGTCCTTCAAGGCGGTAAGGATGTTCACACAAAACTACATTAAAGTCATCACACGGACAACCCTGGACATTTACATTAAAACATTTTTTTAATTTCACACCAGGGACACCCCTGTTCTTTTGCTTCCCTTGGCTAATGTCAAAGCAGGACAAATAAAAAAACTAACTTGAACTTGACAACCAGTGAAACGAGATCACATTTTTCTTTGTATTTCCGTCTGCCCCCATTTTGTATTTATAAGTTAATAAAGTTAATCACGATTAATAATCCGGTTGTATTATCTTCATCCAAAAAGCTGGATGAACGTTTTTCACCTTGTTTAAAACGGATATACCCTTCTCTGCTAATGTTGTTGCTTAATTAGATAGAAACAAGATTTATAATGTAGGAGAATATTTCGTTCGATGAATCAAATGAGTTTTTTTGTGAAGCTTGCGTGTTTGGAAAGCAATCCAAATTAAAATAACATATCAGTGAAAATAGCGCACAGCAACTTGGAGAACTGGTGCAACAAGTTTCGTTATCAAATTTAAAAAATTGTTTACTCTTCGAGGATGATTTTTCGAGCTATCGCGTTGTTTATTTTCTAAAAAGTAAAGATGAAGTGTCTACGTTTTTGAGCCAATATATTACAAAATTAGAAACAGAAACAAGAAGAAAGTTAAAAATAATACGAAGTGACAATGGTACGGAATTTCGAAATGAAGTTATTAAGGGCATACTACAAAAACACCGTGTTTTTTACCAATCGTCAGTGCCATATTGTCCGCAACAAAATGGCAGAGCGGAAAGAGAAATACGGACCCTAGTTGAAGCTGGTACGACGATGTTGCATGCAAAGAACGTGCCTTTAAAGCTGTGGGCCGAGGCAGTCAACACTTCAGCTCTTGTGATTAACCAGAAAATGTCGATTCTTAACTGTGTGGATTGGAGAGTTTTCGGATCAGATCGTTACATCCACATCCCAGATCAGAAAAGGCAGAAATGGGACATGAAATCGGAAAAGGGAATATTTGTCGGATATATGGATGGCGTCAAGGGTTACAGAGTCTGGGTATCATATCGCGATATCATTTTTAGAGTTTCAGATCCAGCTGATGAAGTCAAAGAACAAGTTGAACATGATGTAACTCTTTGTTTTTCTGGTCACGGTGATAAGAACCCTGTTCTTGTTGACATCACGGAAGAAAAAGACATGACATTTTGTACCTGCAGATGAACATAAGGAAACACCTGTTCACGGAACCCCACTTAAGGATCGTTTGAGGAGTGTAGCAAGCTGCCATTGAATACAATAAAACTATTCATTCCATTATAAACCAAAAACCAATAGATATGTATAATGTGATGTATGCATTTGGCAGCACCATACCCTAGCCAAAATTAATTCAAACCGTTGACATTTGGATTAACTCACTTCTCTACCAGACGTCAACGGGAAAACTTCCGAAAATAAAAACGCCATCCTTTTAAAATTAATTTTAAATATTATAAAAGGTGAAGTGGATTAAAACTAAATGTTTTATTTATTTAACGACGTTACACATAATTTGCTAATCTCAAGCAGAATTTAAAGAAGAAATAAAGGGTATGGTTAGAAAGGCACAAGAAACATTGCTACAAAGACACAATGCATCAAAGCAGGGTAAGATCTCCCAGATGGGAGAAAAGATGTTGGTAAAAGCCAATAGAAGGTTAGGTAACAAGCTAACACCACTGTACGTTGAAGAAGGGTGGACAACCTCAGGTAGAATAAAATAGATTAAAACAGAACATTACAATTTCGATTCAATCTTAAATTATAAAAAAAATGTACACAGACTCAACTCGTAGAATCCAACAATAGGCAGAAACTGATTAATACAGGAACACGAGAGCAAATTAATAAACTAACCGGATGCTAATTAAAAAAACTAACTAAATGATATTTTGACCAATGCTAAACGCATTTTTTTGGGTTCACAAGAACGAGCTTACTTAGTTTTCGCTCTATTATCTTCTAATGAAGTTTTTTGGAGCACACAAATACTTCGCGAGAAAAAGGAAAAGTTGGGCGCCAGTTAAAAGACTTCTGTCTTTGTTTCTCGTCTATTCTTGACTGCTTTTATTTTCCGTATTCTACCTTAACGTAACTTACCTTACAATAATGAAATAACCTAGGAGGAGAGCACACGAAATGCATAAAAAATGTCACATTTTGTTACTGCTTGGTTTTTCACTGTTCACTATTTTCAACAGTTTTCTTTCACGTTCTGCAAGGGGAAACTCTGCTTTTGAAGGCCTTTAAGAAACGAAAGTGTTTTATTCTGAGGGTGGCGTGTTACAGCTGATTTTAACGACTTTGCACCCCACACGGGGGAGTTAATTCACAGCTAATTTGCTCCCTTCTGCTTAATCAGCATATGCGCCGAACGAATGCGTTATCTAGCAGCGGATATGCTGCAAGGTAAATAAACGTGCGATAGCGGATCATATTCCCGTCTGGAATATGTTCCCACAGATTTTCCCACAATACATAAACTGCTATTGGTGCACTTTTAGGTAATAAGTAGGATGAACATGAAAAATTGTATTCGGAGTTAAGCTAAACGTTGAAGTGGAATAAAGAGACGTCGTCTCCGAAAAAAATATATTTTTTTATCTTTTTTACAACATAAATTGTTAACTGGGGCGTTTACGTAAAAGGAACCAACTTAATGATATTTTGAGCTGCCAATAGAGCTGTAAAAGTAACGTCAAATTGAATACTCGTATGTATACGTTACTTTTGTTTTGAATACTCGTTACAAAAATGCCGTTACTCGTTAATTTCGATATTTTCGGTACCTGGTAACGAATACATACAAATTGCTACAGCACTACTGGTTAACTTAACGAAACCTTATTGCTAAGAAATGGAATCGTGACCACTGCAGCAGAAAATCGAATATTGTCAAAACAGTAATGTATAAAATATTCTATACCTACATATGTATGTATGTAGGTAGTATGTAGAAAGTTTGGTATCATTCCCGTTTCGCATTTCGAAACCGTCCTGCGCCTTTTCGACAACAACATAGTGGCGGAAGGCAGTAGCCGTTGGCAATTGTACTTCAGCCGTAACATCAACGTTTTGCAAGAAATGGCCCAATGCAACTTGTGCACAGCAGCTGCGCTCTCGAGGTGTGGCACGCAAGCCACCTGAATCCTGTGATCGTGATCGATGATGACGTTCAAAATATGGATAAGGCTCTACAAGGGACCGAGAATGGCCCTCACTTGAGGTAGGGAGGACTTAATACCATCTTTGGCGACGACGGAGTTTGCTGTCTCGACTGATTTCCGGATCGTAGTTTGTGTGCAATTCTGAGTTTACAATGCAATATTTTGCACTTGTGATAAGATTTGTTTATTGCAGGGGTATCATAAAGCGGCGACGACCAGAGCGAGCTGACGATGCGCGAACAGGTAGTCGACGAATTGTGCGATACGGGAAGTAAAATGAGATATAAATTAGTATTTAAGTCCATTCTTGTATGGGACGGCACCGAGACCAGTACACCACTTATGACCAAAGTGTATTCAACTTACATTATGTAAATACGCATTTACAGATATACAGGTCCTGGCCACATAAATGGTAACAAGCATTTTTTAAGCAATATTTTCAACTTCAGCCGATATTCTATATCTATCTTATCGAATTTTCCCAACAATTTATTTCAACAATTAATGCTCATATAAAATTAACGTCCAAAATATTCATTTATGGAGGACAAGTCGGTACAAATATTTTTATTTCCGAATAGTTCCCATTTGAGTGGTTATTTACGTTGTGTTAGCAGCTAAGTGCTGAGCAAAAAAAAGTTTTTGCTTTTAGTAAAGTGTTCAGCCACAACGGTCAGCAATTTTTTTAAAAACTACATATAAAGTTTATAAAAGTTTGGAGCCAAGGAAAAGGAATTACCCAAAAAAACATTACAACCGAAGCCCAAGATCGAAAACTGATTAATTTATCTTTACAAGGCCGGTTAAGAACATCTAGGGAGCTACAAACATTATTCACAGAGAAGATTGGAGTAAATATCTCAGCAAGAACTGTACGAAGGCGTCTCCTAAATGCTGGACTTATGGTTAGCCGCCCACGTAAAAAACCCACTTTTAACGAAATCCATGCGAAATTTGGATTGGAATTTGCGAACACTTATGCTAATTGGGGTTATAACGAATGGATGAACGTAATTTGGTACGACGAGTCCAAATTTAACGTGTTTGAAAATGACGGAATGATGTTTGTACAGGGAGCAAAAGGGGAAGATCTTAATAAAAATTGCGTTTTGACTAGAGTTCTCGATTTCAAGCGTGTATTTCAATTACACGTGCACTCGTGCACGTTCACACGTGTATTAAAAAAATATTTAATCGTGTACACATGAAGGCTCTTAATACACGTGTAAATAAAAATGCACGTGTAAATAGAGAAAGAAATGCTCCTCTTTCATAATTCAACTGACTGCCTTATGTGCATTTACCGCTAGTCCCAAGAAAGCCCAAGTATTGTTGTTTTTCTCTGTGTTGATGAAAGTTACATGGCTTGTTGGGCGCTTGATGTTGACATGGTAATTTCTGCCATACCGTGTCAATCAGTAATGATCTGCAGTATATCAATATGAGACCAAGAGATCTGCACAAAGAGTTGCACATCTGAAAGAATGGAAGAAATCCATCAGGCACTGGCCAAAATGATCGCGTTAAACCAAACTCATTTTTTACTCATAAGCCCAAACAATAACTACTGGCATGTTTTTAGTGACTCAATGTCAGTTGACAAAATATTGAAGTTTTTTTTTTCTTAAACTACTGATATATCACGGAACAGGAGGAGGAATAGCATTATTCATATTCATACTGTTGTAACCAACTGTCCCAATCAATGCCAAATGTAAAAGTCTGTCGGCACGTTCGATACTCCAATGGAATAACCACCACAACCCCCAGATTACTGGAAGGAGAGATGGTGTTGTGTCTGAATGCAACCATCGTGGCTAACAATTCAAAAGGGGGACCAACTTCACCATTTTTGGTGCCAATATCTCTCTGCTGTTCTGCCACCGCCATCATCGGTCAATTATAAATTTCCTCTGACTTATTTCATTATAATTATTCTGTAACTACGTGAATCATTAAAATTACCATAAACAACTTAACTAAGTTATTTTGCACAACTAAATAAATATCTTTTAGATGGGTTATAAAAAAACGGCCGCACATACGCGGTGTAGGCTGTTCTTTTCATTGCCTATTCATAAAAAAATTTAATTGCTAAATTAAAAAACAAAAAAAAAAAAAAAACCTCTCGGGAACCTAATCAAATTGCCTCATTTTCATATTCGTTTTTTTCTTTTTAACCGCGTGCTTCTCTACAGGTGGTCGAGGTCTTGGTTTTGGGTGGTGCTGTTTGCGTAGTCAGTTGCAGTACCGCCTCGCCCCCTCCTTCGAAAATACAACACTGGTGTCAGGTGTGGGGTTTCGGTCAACGGAGTTAAGATTAATTCCTTCTACGCCAAGTAACGGAAGACAATGGATGCAGAGGAAATCCGAAGCCGGTTTGAATCTTTGACGTCGGTCTCGAGACGTCAGGTGTAATCGCAATTTGAGTACAGCTTTTGGGAGAAGAAAATGGCGGAGCGGCATACAGAAGTCAGCAGAGGGTAATCAAGCTTGGAAGCAAGGTTAGACGAACTGGAGAAAAGCCCCAATCGCGCGGCGTTTGGGTCATTTCCTCACTCTTCGACACAGCTAACGCCTCTGGAAATTACTGCGGGTAAGTCTGTCTATTTACGATGATTTTCCACCGTACAATTTTCGTCTGAAAAAATGGCCTATGTTAGTTTGCCCGACTATATGCAGTATATTGGGTAAACACTAAACCATGCACAGCAATAATGAAAAACCCGAAAGCAATTAAATGCAATTAAGGGATATTGCGAATGAGTGCATGGTTCAAAGTGAAAATTGTTCGATACAAAGTACAGCGCAAGTTACATGCTGTAACACCCTACTTTCCCCACACGTGTTATTTTGTTCAGTAAAACAACAAATGTATTGTTGATCTTTGCTACGGTTTCTCTCTCCAACTCTATCTTTGAAGGAAGATAAGGCTGGAATTACCAAGTAGCAAAGACAGTCTTGTTCCGTGTTTTATCTTGTGCACTTGTGTTAAGTATTAATAAAGTTCGTGTTGTACAGTTTCTTGTGTTTTATTGTATGACCGATGTCATACGTATTATAACTCGCACATATGAAAAAACTCAGTGAGATCGGGTTTCGTAGCATTAACACTTACGCGGCAGAAACCGATTTTCGAGGCGGGTAGGAATTAAGAGAGAGGAGGGAATAAGATGCGTGAGTTACATCTTGGTAGCCCTATTCGATCACCCAACAATAAATACATTGCCATCGTCAACCCAAAGTACCGCCCCTTTTCTATGTTTTCCCTTAATTGCCTTTCCTTCCATTTGTTTATGCGTAAAATGTCTTATACTTATTTTCTCCCTCCCTAATTTGTTTACCCTTTGTGATCAGTAGCGTCCATTCTTACTTTTGTCTATCCCTCCTATTTGTTTATGCCTCTTTGTTCAGTAGCGTCTTTTCCTACCTTTGTCTATTCCTCCTATTTGTTTACGCCTTTATCGTTCGTGGCGTCTTTTCCTATTTTGTCATTCCCCATATTTGTTTTTCGTGATGTGGTGGAGGAAGGCTTGATTGGGTGATCGAATCCGGCAATCGATCGTGGACCTCGGAACGAAATAGAAGTGTTTAAGACATTTGTAGTTCGTTAAGGATATTAAAGAAGATAAGAAAAAGATTGATTGATTGTTTTATTAAATTAATCATCCGATAGGCGCAGTCTTGGCGAACCACGCGAACTTTTTCGTTTCACATGTTCTACATGTGAATGGATAATAAAAAAAAAAAAAAAAAACCTTCTATCATATTCAGTGAAGTGAAATTTCGAATAATTAATACGTGCATAGTTAGTGTTAAATAAAGTTGCACTTATGCATATACCCAAATGCATTTGTTAAGCATCTGTGACAGACACTATCGAGAAACGAGGACAGCACAGCGGAAACAACTTTAACACGATATTGCAAAAAAAAAAAAAAAAAAAAAAAAAAAAAAACAAAAAGAAAAAACAAGAGTAGTTAACCACAAGGTACAAAAGAAAATATATATATTATATAGGGGAGGATAGTGTACCTTGGACCAAGTGTACCTCGGACCAGTAGCTTAAGCATATGTATGTGCCTATAAAAATAAGTAATCCCGCCAAAACTCTACTTCGCTTGTTGTTTCACGTCAGCTCAGTCGGTAGCATTCTTCTCTTTGCAGTGGTTGGACAGAAATTCCTTAAAATCTGTTTCCGTGTGTGAAAAGCATTTTTTTTAGAAATTTTGCGAAGTGTGCTACTAGTGTGCGAATAACTGGATTTCGTTATTGAGCTTTTTTTCTAGTTAATCTTGATTTTCTTGTGTAGCTGTGAAGAAGGTGAGTTACGTTTGTTGTAAATAAATAAATTGCAACCTCTTATAGCAAAAAAGAGCACATGGTGTACCTTGGTCTATTTTTTTCTGTTTACCATGGACCGGTCCAAGGTACACCGATTCATTTTTTTTCTGGTTCGCTTTTATTCTAAATAATGTTTTTCTTTTTTGAGCCCCTAACATGTTTCTTATATTCTTATTTAAAGAAATGCGACGAAGCAAAACCGGCAAGAAGCGACCAAAGTTAACATAACATCCTTAGAACTGGCCATAGAAGATGTGATTAATGGAAAGGAAAGTATCAGTAGTGCTGCGACTTCTCACAATATCTCCAAAACAACATTACTTTGCCATCTTGCACTCCACCGAAAGTCTGGGAGCGTATCTTTCACGTACTGCTCGAACATAGCCCATAAGCAAATATTTACAAACGAAGAAGAACTTTTGCTAGTTCAATATCTATCTGCGGCCGCCAAACTTCACTATGGTCTATCCAAACTCGACACGATGAAATTGGCTTTTCGTTATGGGCAAGCTAACAACAAAGCTATTCCCCCATCTTGGGTGAAAAATGAAGCAGCAGGAATTGATTGGATGAATGGGTTTTTGAAGCGTCATCCCGTCTTATCGTTGAGAAAACCAGAAGCGACCAGTCTTTCAAGGTCAACCAGTTTCAACAAGACCAATGTTGAATCCTTTTTCAAAAACTTAAAAGACTGCATTTCTCGTTTCAAAATTTGTCCGGATAAAATATTTAACCTTGATGAGATAGGAAACTCAACTGTGCATGTTCCACCAAAAGTGCTGGCGACTAGAGGCGAAAAACAGGTTGGAAGCATGACGTCAGGAGAGCGTGGCATTAATGTTACAATGATAGCGGCTGTGAGCGCCATAGGCAATCACGTACCACCCATGCTGATATTTCCAAGGGTTCACTTCAAAGAACATATGCTAAGCGAAGCTCCAACAGGTTCTATTGGTGGCGCAAATCCATTGGGTTGGTCGAACGAAAAACTTTTTGTTCAATACTTAAAGCACTTCATTGCTCATGTGAAACCAACTCCAGAGGAAAAAGTGTTACTGATTATGGATAACCATGATACGCACTTATCAGTCACAGCTATTAACCTGGCAAGAGAATTTGGAGTTGTACTTTTAACTTTACCACCTCATTGCTCACATAAAATGCAGCCGCTAGACAGGACAGTTTTTGGCCCGTATAAAACCTATTTCAACAAGGCTACTAGTGAATGGATGCTCATGAACCCAGGTAAGCCCATGTCGATCTACAACATTGCTTCAATAGTTGGAAAAGCTTATTCAAAAGCTTTCAACCAACAAAATATTATAAAAGGATTTAAGGTCACTGGAATATGGCCTGTAGACGAACACATATTTCAAGAAGACGAGTTTTTGGGCAGCTATGTTACGGATCGACCATGCCCTGATGGTTTTACTGCTGAATTACCTGCAAATGTTGACTCACTAAATGTTGCCCTACCAAATACCCATAACCCTTTGGCCGAATCATCCAATACACAGGCTTCGACTTCAAACTCCACATTCAAGTCACCGGAGGTAATAAAACCATTCCCAAAGGCCCCACCACGAAAATACCCCGCCAAACGTGGAAGAAAAAAGGGAAAAAACAAGAATTTTAACAGACACACCAGAAAAAGACGACGTTGAGACCAGCACATCCAAAAAATCCAACAGCAGGGGTCGAAAGGCCGTTAAGAAGGTCCTAGAGGAATCATCGGAAAGCGATGATATTATTGGGCCGTCATTTAATCCTCGAACACCAAAGCCGAGAAAAGTTAAGCAAATAAAAAAATCACTGGAACAAAATAATGACAGCAGTGAAGACTTCAGCGGAGAAGATGGAATAACCATCGATGAAATTTTAAGGCTGGTCCGAGCTAAATATTAAAATCAGTTATTACCCTGTAAAGTGCTAACTTAGTTTTATTGAATTAAATTTTTGTTTGTTTTTGTTTAAAATTGTGTGTTTATTATGGTTTATTATGAACGGCCCAAGGTACACACTGGCTTGGTTCACGGTACACTGTGTACCTTGGACCATCGAGATACACTTTTCTTAAATTCCATTTAAACATGACATGGTCATCCTAGATAACATTTCAAATGAGTTTCTATTATGGAAATATTCTAAGTCTTACTTCCGATCCTACTTATGATAATGCAGCAATAAAAAAAAAGAAAAAAATACTTTTGTAAAATTTGGTCCAAGGTACACCATCCTCCTACTATTAAGTTGTATTTTAAAAAAATTTAAAACCTGTGAAATTATACATACTACATAGACATTATACATTCTGGATTCAACTGAAAATTACTCCAATAAAGATAAATGTACAATTAGAAATATATACGTATACATTATATGTTAGTGTATATACCATTCCTTATTTTTCATATACATATATACTGCATAGTTCATTTGAAAACTATATACATATATAGACTACTTGAATATAAGCGGAAAATATAAAGAACACATAATAACTATTATAATACCATATTATAACTATATATATATGCATATATACATACATATATATGTTATATCAGAGCCAACTTGTATACACCCACAAGAGCTCGACTTCAAATTCAATAAAAATTAAAAATGTAAACAGCATTGATTTGATCCGTACGCAATGTAAACAAGCTGCGGTCAAATCATATGCAACATAAACAATTTCAAACCAATAGACGAGAACGATCATTGTTGACACAGCTGCGGCTTAATGGCAAAATGCTTTTAGCCGAAGTCAAGTGGATGCAGCTGCGTCAGCATAGTTCTCGTGATTTATGTAAGAAGATCAAAGTCCAACAAAAGGGACGCTGTCGAAGAACAGCACAAAGTATATAAGATACTTCATGTTCATTTTTGAGTTCAGTTCAAGTTTAAGAAGTGATCAGTTCAAGTTTAAGTTAGTTCCCAGTTCCAGTTCTTAGTTAAGTTCTAAATCTAAGTTCAGCTCGGTTCAGTTTTTGTTCGGTTAAGAATAGTTCAAACAATAAAATATTAGTTAAATTTAAAAGTCTTCCCTTTTGATCGGTGATGTTCTCATTGGGAGAACATAAAATCAATTTTTTTTCTCGTTTGTAAAAGTACAAACATAAATTATACATACATATATCGCCTGTTAAGTGAATTTATTCTCCGAAATGACTGACGCAATCCAGAACGCATTCAACTTCAAGAGTTCCAGATGCCGTGAAAGATATACCACCTTTTGATGGGAACCCGTGTCTTCTTTTCGAATTTATTAATAAAGTAGAAGAAATTATAGCATTAGTGTTAGACGTTCCGGATGGATATGCTTAATTACTTCTGAGGGTCATACGTAATAAAATCATAGGTCAAGCGAACGATGTCTTAAATATGTACGGTACCCCCTTAGACTGGACGGAAATAAAGCAGACCCTCGTAATTCATTATGCTGATAAGCGAAACGAAACGAGTCTCATAAGAGACCTACATTCCATCCGACAGGATGGAGACTCTATCGAAAACTTCTATGCAAAAATCGTCAATATATTCTCAACGATGATGAACCATATTCGAATACGTGACAAATACAACAATGTCATAGAAGCAAAAAAAAAAAAACCCCTAACGTGTCTAAACACGTTCTTATCGGGCCTAGGTGAGCCCTTAGGGTCAACGGTTAGGGCAATGAAACCATTGAAATCGACCGAAGCACTCAACTACTGCCTTGAAGAACAGAACCGCTTTTATTTTAGAGTGCCGCACCTTCAGTATCGACCCCTACATTACAACATTTTTTCCTACCACTTACGTTCCTACAAATTATCAGTTTACACCAAACCATTTCAATAATTCTTTTTCGACATCCTTTAACCCGAGTACCAGTGTTCCCGGTCTATACCACTCAAAACTTACCCGTAACTCTGTGCCTCCCTCTCCCTTTCGTTATCCAGTTCAAAATAACACACGTCGTCCAATAAGAAATTGTCCCCGAATTCGGTATACAGGGAACTCTTATACGAATCCTCTCAGGCAGACTCGAACCCTTAGACCTTCTCAGCAACCCGAAGCCATGAGCACATCCACAATTATAACTTATAAAAATCGTCCTAGTTAAAACGTAGCCATGAGTGCCTCCACCTCTAATAACAAGTACAATAGACTACAGCAGCATCAACAATTTCATAACATAGAAACAAAACACTCTCAAACAGAATCGCAGTTTCACAACATAGAAAACAATGGTAGCCCACAATCAATCTCACAGTCTCAAGGTCACATATCCGAATACAACTACACCGAAATTCCTCCCACACCTACTCGTCACGATTACTCAAACACTAACTATGAGGCTGTAATTGATGATACAAATTTTCCATTACTTGCCTCGATAAACAGGTGGGATACTTAGATATGAACAATATTAATGCAAATCTTTTGACATATATTAATATCTATAGCTTAGGTAGTAAGACTTTAAAATTTTTAATCGATACAGGCAGCAATCGATCTTTTGTTAGAACTAGCGTTGCAAACAAATTTAATGGAATCCCAATCGAGCCCGTCGAAATTAAAACAGTTTTCAATAAAAAGGTTAGAGTTAGATAGCTATCAAAATCTATCATTCTTGGTATTCGATTTCATCCATCACTATTTTGATGGATTGATGGGAACCGACATAATTAGTTCACTAGGTATAATAATAGATATCAAAAATGCAATAATGACAAAAGGAAGTCTGAAAATAGGTCTTCAATTTAAACCAAATTTGGCACCAAAATCAAACATTATACCTCCCTTTCTCGGAGTTATTTTAGCGATTTGAGCCTGGAATTCAAAGAGCAAGTAGCGTGGCCTGAAGCCACGCAATATTAAATATTAATCTTAAAATATATTTGATATTTACTTTGTTTAAAATAAGTGGATTGACTATAAGCAATACTAAACGTTAGTACATACATATCTAAAATTTATAACTAAATTTTTTAAAGAATAATTAAAATAAATTGCAGGAAATTTTAGCCTTTCATAGAGCTCAAAATTCGGAATTTTATTTCTTCAACAAGTCACCCTTCAACATTAACGGAAAAACTATCATAGTATCTCATGTGCTGTGGAAGACAATGGTTGGCGGTAAGACATATATATATATATATATATTTTTTTTTTTTTTTTTAGAGACTCGCGCAGGTTCAAGAGTTTTTCATATTCTCTTATGATGTGTTGACACACACAACCTGAACGGAGTGCAGTGGTTGGGGTCGTTGATGTTCGTTCGCTACTCTCAGGGGTGGTTGTCCTAGGCCTAGATAGGACGAGAGCCGACCAAATTCCGCGTTGGTTATAGTCCGTAGTAATTCGTTCAAGCACTTTAGTATTGCATACGCAGAGGATGAATTTCGGTTGACCATATACTGTGAGTGTTATGCCTGCAGGCAGTACGTCTGGTAACTTTCCATTCACAACTGCGTTGCATACTTTTTATCATCCGTTTAGGAACTACTTTTACTTGGCTATGAAGCGAATTTGAACTCTAGACCTTCCGATCGGCGGTCGATGATGTTAACCACTGCACCACGGCCACCCCCAATGCAATGCTGTTATGAAAAATAAAGCTAGCTCAGTTTGCTACATATGTAAAGCTTCTCCAAGGGATATGAATGATATAGAGAAATGTTTAAAAAAACCTTGCGATACTAACGCATTTGCTCTTGGCTTATAAACTCTTCACGCACAAATACGTTTTATGGAATCTATACTGCACATATCGTACAAACTTGATGACAAATGTTGGAAGACAAGGGGAGAGGAAGCCAAGAAACTGGTTCAAGATAGAAAGGCTTATTTACAAAACCAACTCAGAAATGAGTTGGGGATTCTCATTGATTTTCCAAAGCAAGGTGGGGGTAATACGAATGATGGGAACACTGCTCGTACATTTTTCAAGGATCCGGCAAAAACAGCAGGCATAATTGGAATAGAGCCCGAACTTGTACAACGTTTTTCCATAATACTTAAAACCCTTTCATCTGGATTCAAAATTGACGGAACCAAATTCCGAAAGTATTGCTTGGATACGGTCAAATTGTTCGTCAGCAGATACAATTGGTACAAATTGCCCGTGAGTGTCCACAAAATTCTTTTACATGTTTCTGACGTTATCGAGAACTTTGCTATGCCTATAGCCCAACTTTCGGAAGACGTTTTGGAGTCCCGTCAAAAACATTACAAGGTATACAGGGAACACTTTTCAAGAAAGACGTCACGAATCTCTACCAACGAGGACGTATTTCATAACTTATTAATATCCTCAGATCCCATTATAAGTGACAAAAGACATCTTTTTTTTTTTTTAGAAACTCGCGAGGTTCAAGAGTTTTTATTTAGATATTCTCTTATGATGTGCCTATAGACACACAACCTGAACGGAGTGCAGTGGTTTGGCTCGTGGATGTTCGTTCACTACTCCCAGGGGTGGTTATCCTAGATAGGACAAGAGCCAACCAAATTCCGAGTTGGTTATAGTCCGTACTAATTCGTTCGAGCACTTAAATATTGCATACGCAGGAGATGAAATTCACTCGACCATATACTGTGAGTGTTATGCCTGCAGCAGTACGTTTGGTCACTTTCCATTCACAACTGCGTTGCATACTTTTTGTCCGTATAGGAATTACATTTTCTTGGCTATGAAGCGAATTTGAACCATAAACCTTCCGCTCGGCGGTCGATGATGTTAACCACTGCACCACGGCCACTCCCACAAAAAATTTGTAAAACTTTACCACCTGAAGGATTAGACCTGTCACTAACGTCATAATTAAATAAATCTTGTGTTAAAAAAAAACACTAAGAAAAAATCATTTGACATTTAAGTCCAGCTAGCGCTATGTTGCACCGCAACATTGACAACAAAATTCAACATATTAAATCAGATGCATTTCCCGTCGGCAAAGGACCCAGTACGCAAATGCCAACGACAAAACATACCAAGTTGGTGAAATTCCGAAAGTAAAAACAGAACATACATACATAGCAAATGCGATGTTTATTTGGCTCCTCCCACCAGCACGTAATGAATGTCTATGCATGTGGCATCGCAGCGACACGACGACAACGACACCATGGGGTCAACGTCCGGGCAAAAGCTGAGCAACGGCTAAACCTGCTGATGGCCAAAACAGCTGTAATAAGAACAGCTGTTAGGAAGTTTCCTCAGGAAGGAAGTGAGGGATAAATTCACTTTTGTAATCGCCAGTAGAAGAGATCGGGAGTAAAATAAAGTACTTCTTCGTACAATATACTTATTTATAAATTGGTTTTTGTTTTCTTTGGTTTTTTCCGGTACGTCCATCGACTTTGTTTTTATTTTTTATTTTTGCTAGTATCCTTGGCGATACACGCTCACATTATCGACCAGTGTGCGGCGGTGCAAACGACGATGAAGAGCTGAACAAACGAGAGTTAGATTTGCTAAAACGAGAGGTGGAAATACTAAGGAAAGAGAAAGAACTTATAGAACGAGAGAACAAAATGCTACTACAGATGAGTCAAATGAACTTTCTATCCGATGACAGACAACAAATGAGTGGAAATCAAAAGAGTGTTAAGTATTAAGAACACCCTGTTCATTAGACACAACAACTCACAATAGTAGCTGTGTACATGAATGTCTTCTCTGTTCACTTATGCTAAATAAAGTCAGTCTCATCCCAACAACCGACGTGTTTATTTCTCCACGCTTAACATGGTTTCAGAAGTGGGATAACGAGTGAAAATGCCTGATCCCGCGCTTGATACGAGTGCGAATAGAAACGAAAATCGCGGCGGTAGTTGTATAAAACCACCTGGTCATTGAGAAGTGAGTGACTCGAATATGTCGTCCAAGTGGAAAAACTGGCTACAACACTACAAATGGTACTCCGTGGCCATTGAGTTGGAAAAAAAGTCTACGGCGCAAGAAGTGGCCCAATTCATGTTGGCTATTGGACCTGATACAACGGAAATCTTCAATTCATTTGGGTTAACTGACGAAGAAAATAACAAGGTGAGCATCATAGAATCTAAGTTCGCAGCCGTGTTTGATCCAAAGATCAGCGTTACTTTTGAGAGATACACATTCAATAAAATAACCCAGGTTGAAGGAGAACAGTTTGACGACTTTTTTAACAAGATTAAAAATCAGGGGCAAGGGTGCGAGTTTGGCAGTCTACGCGATGATTTAGTACGTGACAAAATAGTTATTGGTCTGTTTTCCGATGTAGTCAGGGAAAAATTATTATCAGAAGAAAATATAACATTAGATCAGGCATTTAAAATTTGTAAGGCTAGCGAAATTGCAACAAAGCAGCTGAAGCAAATACATAGAGAGCAAGAAGTTAACGTTATACGTCATGGTAAGAAGTCTCAAGAGAGCGAGAGGAGTAGACACGCTCTCAAGAAGAAACATACAAAAGCACATCGTGATGACAAAAACAATGACGCAAGTTAATACCATAGAGCATTGATTTGATCCGTAAACGATGTAAACAAGCTGCGGTCAAATCACATGCCACATATTAGGGAGACCAGGAAGTGCGATCGATTTTTATTGACACAGCTGCGGCTTAATGGCAAAATGCTTTTAGTCGAAGTCAAGTGGTTGCAGCTGCGTTGGCAGATTCGTGCATGATTTATGGCCTAAGTCCAAAGTCCAGCAAAGGACGCTGCCGTAGAGCAGCATAACGCTTAGTATATAAGTTAATCTAAGATCAGCCCAACGCCAGTTCATCACAAGCATCGCAAGACTCAAGTAGAGCTCATCACCAACATCAGAAGACTCAGGTCGAGCTCTTAAAGCAGCACAGACGCAGAAGGAAGTGCTGTTCAACAAACCGCAGCACTCAAATCAATCGACTGGACTCCGCGGCTTAGGTAGTTAGGCAAGTAAAGTAAAATAGTATGTTAAAAGAGAATAATAAAAGCATAACTTGATATTTCTTTTTTTAAAGAACCAAAAACAAACAAAAAAAAAACGTAGAAAACTGGCGAACAAGAGCATAGATGACAGCATAGACAACAGCATAAACGAAAGCATAGACGACAGCGAAGACAACAGATCAAGAAGAAGTCAACAGTAAGCGTACATTTCTGTATTTCTTTAAGTATCTATTGCATAACCTTAAGTATCTAGCACCTATTAAAATAGGGCTCACTTGTCACAAAATCATATCCATATTAATAAACAAACGAGGTTGACCGACCAAGACGAACAAACGGGCAAAAATGCTACAACCATAACTTAGTGAAAAATAAATAAGGTCATGAAAGTAGGTAAAACATAAAGAATTGGGATACTAGAGTGATAATAGAAGTTAAAAAATATACGTATTAGGTACATTAGATACAATAAAGTAACGCAAAATGCTTTTACTAAGATCAGGTAAATCAACTGGGCCCCAAGGTTCGGGTCACTCCCAAAACCTTCTTATCGTCAGCCCAAACACTCCTATCACCAAAACCCCTAGAATCCGCGAATCAGCTAGTACCCTAGGTACGAGCGATACGTCGAATAAAACAGACGAGGTAATTTCACCCGAAAATAAAAAGATCGGCAATCGCATTGGCATTGGAGTTCCAGTAAATGACGATCAGATTGCAATGGACCAAAAGGAACCCAGCATATAAACTACGTCGATTGACAACGGTTGATGGAAAAGCTGAACAAACGAGAGTTAGATTTGCTAAAACGAGAGGTGAAAATACTAAGCAAAGAGAAGGACCTTATAGAACGAGAGAACAAAATGCTGCGACAGATGAGTCAAATGAACTTTCTATCCGATGACAGACAACAAATGAGTGAAAATCAAATGAGTGAAAATCAACATGACAGGAGACAAATGACAGAGTCTGGAACTGATAACAAAATACCTTTTAATACCATCAAGGGACTTACTACCTGAATACGATGGCGGTCCGAGATTGTATATTTGGATAGATCAGTTTACAAATTTGGGCAGAGTATATAAATTGGATGACAAAACACTTCGTACATTAATGTGTTCCAAAATAAAGGGTAAACCTCAAAAGTGGTTATATACAAAACCCAATTTTATGGAATTGGATCTGACCGAACTAAAGCGACAAATGATCGAATTGTTCGGCAGACGAGAGGACAAAATGACAATACGGAGACTGATCGATAGATGAGAATTTCACGGATTATTATAACGACAAAATAATTCTAGCCCATGGTCTTGACTTTGAAGAAGAGGAATTAATTGAATACGTAATAGAGGCCATCTCAGATGAAAATCTCCGACTACAGGCGCTAATCGGCTGCTACAGTAACCATACGCAAGTGTCGCGCGCATTCGGGAAAGTCAAACAAAAGAAGAGCACTCCGATACAGAGCACATCTGGGTGAGGACGATCAATTGAAAGTACATCAGATGCTACAATTGCAACTCAATGGGACATATGGCTAATGTTTGCCGGAAGCCATGGATAGAACCAGGTGCGTGTCATGTTTGTGGCAAACAGGGTCATTTAGCAGCTGTTTGCCCAGACAGGAAGGTGTTGCAGGTGAAGGGAATTAACCAAATCGAAGCCAACGAAGAAGAAGACGATTACGTAAAAAAATATAAACTTATATTTAAAAATGAGAGTTATTTTTATATTATTTATTTAGGATGTCTAATTGATACCGGCAGTCCGATAACAATGACAAGGGAGATGTATTTGCCACCCATTTTAAAAAATTAAATGCATTTAAGTACTAATGCAAACGTTGTTGGCATATATAAAGGCCCATTATCCGTCATAGGAAATATTAATTGTATTATTATTTTTGAAGGTAAAGAAACACAGACAGATTTGCTAGTGGTGTCGGACCACACAATGAATTACCCAATGATTTTAGGACGAGACTTCTTAAAAAAGGTCAATGTAAATTAAACTAAGCGAAACGGATTATGAAAATCTCCCAAAACCAAATTAATATGGACCCCCGTGTTGCTGACAGTGCCTAGATGCCTTAAAACCTTTAAGCAAGCGCACCCATCGATTCAATCTGTCAGACTGACTGTTGGAAAGCGGGTAGTTGGTGCGTGGAAGCGATTGAAAGAGGCAGTTTAATTTCAGTCTTTTTTTTTCGTTTTCTTGTTTTTTCTTATATCATTAATAATATCCAAAATACTTAAAATTTTGCGTTTTCTTCCATGGCCAACATTCTAAAATTAAATTCTGCGTAAGGAGGATCGCCTATAAGGCTGAGCAATGTCCAAAGAAACGCATACGAGCATACGCTTAGGCGACGACATGGCGGCACAGTCGATTACAAACCTCAGTATTGCGTCATCCGGAAAGAGCAAGAAGAAGCTGAAGTTGGAGTGCCTAAAGGAACAAAAAGAATTGGATATGCGCCTTATGGTTGAGCGACAGCAGAAAGGAGTTCATATTGAAGAAATATAAGTTGCTAACGTTGTTATAAGGCAAGTTGCTAACGTTGTTAGAACACTCCGTATGCTATATAGGCGTCCCGAATATATTGTGCAGACATTACTCTCAAAGATTCAGTCAGAACCATTACCGACAGCAGATCGTTTGGATTCGTTGGTGAACTTCGCTATAGCAGTACGCAATGTATACGGAACAATGGAAACAGCTGGTCTGACGAATCATATCAACAACCCCATTTTACTTCAGGAGCTTGGGGAGAAACTTCCACCATCCCTACGGCTTAATTGGGGGTTGCAGCGTGGAATAAGAGAATCGAATTTGACGAATGGCTTTAGAATATGACAGAAGCCGCTAGTGCAGTAATTTCGCTACCATCTATAGAAGGCAAAGGTAAAAAACAACAAAAGGGCTACATGCTCATGTTGAGACGGAGATGCCTGAGAAGCCAAAACAAAAACAGGCAAGTGCTTGTTTCGTTTGTGGAGGTAACCTCAAGATTTTGAACTGCGGTTTGTTTGAGGAACATTCAATTGCCAAAAGATGGGAATTAGTAAGGAGTAAGGGCATTTGCCAGGTTTGTCTAGCACATCGAAAAAACTTTAGATATCGAAGGGTTCAACGCATAACTTGTTGGTTGACGAGAAATCATGCAACGCTCATAAACGATGTGATGAGAGTAAGACAGTATTTAGGATCCTAGCTGTTGTGCTGCACGGAAACAACAAGTCTACTAAAACATACGCGCTTCTTGGCAGCAGCTCTTCTCTAACTCTTGTTGAGGATCACAAAGCAACATCTTTGGGCGTCGTGGGAACATCCAAGCCATTATGTCTGAAGTGGACCGCGGACATTGTTCGTTATGAAGACTTGTCAATGAACGTTCCGATGGAAATATCAGCCGCGAATGAAGACAATGTTACGAGGTTCCGTCTTCAGGATGTCCGTACAGTGAAGAGTTTATCATTACCAGAACAGACTATTCTAGCCGAACAAATGCAACGTCGATATATACATTTGAGTAAAGTACTATTAGTCAGTTATGAGAAGGCCAAATGCGGATTCCTGATAGGACTGAATAATCAGAAGCTGACGCTATCCTTCAAGATCAATGAAGGAAAATGGAACGAACCAGTTGCAATTAAGACCAGATTGGGGTGGTGTTTGAGTGGCGGCTCAAGTACAGGTGTTGAAAACGGCATGTTACATCATGATGTTATAGGCGCATCATCAGACTTGGCTCATTTGGTTCAGCAAACATGCCAAGTGTGTATTTACGCCGAGGCGAATTAAAATTCGCTTGCTCTACTTCGCCTTTACGGAAGACGAAGCAAACCACTCTTTCCTTTTTCGGCCCTTCCGATTTGAATCACGAGAAAGAAAAGCCGCAAGCTACAGCGGGTTAGTCCAATCAGAAGTTAATTAATTATTCAACGTGATTTTCAAGTGTAGACTATTGTGGACCATTTGTCATACGCATTGGAACCAAGCGGTCTCGAACAACAGTGAAAGCGTATCTAGCTATTTTTGGTTGCATATGGAGGTAGTAGACGATCTTTCTTCCTAGGAATTTTTGGATGCGTTTACCCTTTTCATCCGTCGTCGTGGACCATTCCGTGATCTGTACAGCGACAATGGCACTACATTTGTGGGAGCGAATCGCATGCTTTAGGATGCTTTCTCAGCATGGCAGAGTGAACATAACAAGTAGTCAGTCGCCAGCCTGGGCTCTGGCTGGCATCTCATCTCGCCGGGAGCCCCACATCAGGTCGGTTTATGGGAGGCTGCCGTGAAGTCAGCTAAGTGACATTTAGTCCGTTTGGTAGGTGGGCAAGTTCTTTGGTACAGTCAGCTGTACACTTTAACGACAAGGGTTGAGGCATGTCTAAACTCTCGACTGACTTGACTGCACTGACTCCCAGCGACTTTCTGATTGAAGCCCCAATCATAGCCGTGCCCGAATCTGGAATTGACGAAGTTCCTGCAAGCCGTATTAAACAATGGCAATGAATTCAACTCATATGTACATCAACACTTCTGGCGAAGGTGGGTTGAAGAATATTTATCAACCCCTCAACAAATGTCAGCGGCACTCAGAAGACATCAAACTGGATGACATAGTCCTCGTCCGACATGAAAATCATCCTCCGACCCACTGGCGCTTGGGCCGGATCACTACAGTTCATCCGGACAGTGACGGATTGGTCCGGAACGTCACCCTCAAGACGGCGAATGGTATGTGCATCCGGGTAGTTCAAAAGTTATGTGTACTCCTGGAGACGGACCATTTCGAACCAAGCGGTTCGACCGGGCAGAATGTCTGATATTGATATTATCCCTGTGCGCAATTGGGGATTCACACCAGATTGTGTGTAAATGCAGTCACCAGGTTTTTTGGTTATGGTATGTAAACGCAGCCATCAGGTTTGTTCTGAAATATTTTGCCATTAATTAAGAGGACGCAAAAGTGTGCGTACGCAAATCTGTTTTAATCCTGTTGGTTTTTTTGGTTTGGTCTCTCGTCACTCGTTGTTCTGGCTTGGCGGTATCCTTTCCTGGAAGAAGCATTTTTGGTGTTTGTTCAATTCTGAACACATCCCAATGGCCATACTGCAATCAAAGCCTAATCAGCAACCACCATATGTTCTCCAAATGCCCCTTTCTCCAAACCCATAGACAAAAATATCCTTGCCTATGATCAATTAAACGACCTCGTCTCCAACCCAAACCCAGAAAATGTAACAAAAATGATTCATTTCCTAAAAGCAATTATTTCATTTAATATAAGTTAAATTTAACTGGTACGTAGTACACGTTACTTTTATAAAGAGCCAAGTGTGGTGAGAGTAAGAAATTCAGTTGCTTCTCTATGATCATAGCACATGGAAATGAACATGGAGAGCAGGACGAAAGAGAACAACCGCATTTGCTCAGTTGACTCTTTGTTGTGTCGTCACCTTGTGCGAACGTACATAAATATACATTAGTAATTTATTATTTTAATAAAGAGAGTGTTTTAATAAAACAGGTTTTTTGGTTATGGAAAAGAAAAGAAAATCAAACAGTAGCGCTTCCCGCATAATATAGATTTTTGATTTCTGTCTCAATCCACATTGTTGTAAGTACGTAGTGAACACCGATATTCGCTTTTGTAGTATTATTTGCTGGCACCCTTTATTCTGACTGTACTCGATCGGCATTTTGCTCATATGCTGTTATCAGAAGTGGGATCGGCCCCGCCGAACGAAAATAGTGACACGATGACACTACGTGAAATATTAGATCAACAACATGGTTATTTTCAAAGTCTGATAAATGCAATGCAAGTGACAAACTCGGTATCGCGAAGTAGTGAAGTTACCTAAGTTCGGCCCGGCGAATGGTGCAGATGCAATCGCTTGATGCAAGACTGCGAATCTAATCTTGACCAGCAATCCCCTGGAAGACCCCAATCTAATCATGGCACGGAGCTCGTAATTGGAAGGAGACGCTTTACAGTGACTGTCACAGATTAGCAGTTGCATCCAAGCACACAGCATCCACACAAAATATAATATATTTGCGACATACCACCAATGCCTTATACTGTTGCGACATACCAATGCCCATCAAAAAAAGCTGACGTCGCTGCATAAACAAAGGAGCAAAAAACCCCACCAAAACAAACATCAATCAATATCGGACAAAAGCCAATGTCTGCCCGGTTGTTTGTTCCGCATTTTCCCAAACAAAACGGAAAACACTTACGGAACAACGAAACCAACACGTAAGCACAAAATGCTAAACAGAAGCCGTTCGTTGTTCCGCATTTCCCCAAACAAAACGGAAAACACTTACGGAGCAACGAAACCAATGCGTAAGCACATTTCCCTGAACTGAACAGAAGACACTTACGAAAGCAGGAAACTAAAACGCAAACATAAAGCTGAACGTAGGGCAATGCCCATCGTCCATTGCCCTACATATGATAGAAACACTTGAGTCAATCCATGACCCCAGCACGCATCGCACAGTATAAAAGCCTGGATTAAAACTCCTCCATGGTGTGTTGTGTTCCCGAATTCCGATCTGCTCGGACGTCAAAAGAACTTTATAATCAAAAGAACCTTATAAATAAAAAATTATATAGAAGAAAAGTGCATCTTTTATTACTGACGCAGTCGGTAGGACTGTTCTTAATCTGGGACTCGAAAAGTGAATCCAAAGAAAGATTCGAAAAGTGACTCAATATTTTTTTTCTTTTTTCTCCGAAACTAACCGCGCAGTGAATCTGATCTACTCAAAACATCAAAAAAGTGCGACAGTGACCATAGAAAAGAAGAAGCTCACGCATGCTACCCGAAGAAGCAAGCCTTCAAGAAGAAGCCGAAGTACCAACCAAAGAGGCATATACGCCTAGAGCAGAGGACGACTCCGAAACGTGGATCGACGAGGAAGCCACTGCCGACTTTCAGGACCACTACAGGCTGCTACAGCAAAGGATCCGCAGATAACACCTGAGGAACACGAGTCAACGTACATGACGACACCCCACAACAAAAAAGCGAAATACGTATGTAAATAGAAATAAGAAATTATTATTATTCCTTTTATTTTCTCTTCTACCAATCTACTAAAAACTTATTTAATTCTTAATACCATATATTGATACCCGTACCTATGATTGACGAACTAGAATCAGGGCTAGAAACCTTAAGAAACCAATCTAGAACCCTAAGCGAAATCGCTAACGACTTAGCAACCGAATCGAGAGAACGCGAGAGCGACAATACAATGCAACCGACAGTAGCACTATCCCTTAACATAGACCCTCTCAAATATCTAGGACAATTGCCCGAATTCAATGGCGGATATAGGGAATTAGAAAACTTCCTTAATCTGATCAATAAGATACACCCCCTACTAATCAATACGACCCACTAGAGAGGTCATAGAAATTAACAACCACATAACTACATGGGCAGACATAAGAATTGTGTCAATTAACAACTTTGGCGATCGAATGAGCTCTTAGAGGAGCTGTTCGATGAGCTATGAGGAGTCAATTTCAAAACAAATAGCGTAGATTTCTATAACACCATAAAAACGATCGTAAGAAGACTCAATAATAAGACCGGGCAAGTGTTCGAAACAGATAACGAAAAACTGCAAATCAACATTCTTAAGAATATGCAGTCCGCACTCCATATATTCAAATCCAACTCCCCATAACCCATAAAATCAATCCTCTATTGCCGGAACCCATCCTACCTGGAAGAAGCTATGAACATTCTGCATAAAGCAGTAATCAAAGACCTTATCACCCAAACCCCAACTATCAGAATCCACCTGGAAACGTTCAGGACCAACCAAGAAATATCTCTTTTAGAGTCAACATCGAACCAGTTGAACCAACACTGGCGCTTCGAATTCCATAGCAAACCCAGGTGTCCTTAAGGAAAGTCTTGAAACTTGAAAAACCGATCTACCTTAGATCGATTAATAAAGCAACCAAGATAAAAGAAAAAGTCTTAGTAAATAATCTCGAATTTCATGACAAATTCGACGGCCTACTAGGTAACGACTTCCTTATGAAAAACGCTAGGATCATTAACTACAAAGCAAAAACAATATCTATCAATAACAAAGAATTAAAACTATACTTTAGCCACGAGGCAGAAAACACTATTTACCAAATAGACCCGGGGGAACAGTTCTATAAGATTTCGGTAAATAAGAAAACAGGTCATGGGTTAATAGAAACAAAAATAATAAACAACTCCATAATTATCATGGAAGGAGTATATTATATAGAACATTTCAAAGCAAGAGCAGAAATCCTGAATACAGACACAACCCCACATATAGTTAAGTTTAATGGGCCTTTTAAAATATTGGAAACCGAATCCATCTACCAGTTTAATAACTATGAACTACGCGAAGAAGAGGAAACAATTAACAAGAATAGCTTGCTCGATAAAATTAGAACAGAACACCTTAACCAAAAAGAAAGATCCAAACTGGAACACATCTTCTTTTTCTTTTTGGTGGCGTTACAGCCCATGAAGGACCACAGCCAAGTTTCTCTTCAATCACCCATGTTGTGTGTGATTCTATTTTTCACACTGGTGAAAGGGTACTACATTTTAATGCCGATTCCGAACGACGTGAGCCGAGAAGCTTTTTCTAGGCATGTGATACTACGGGGGGTTTGGCCAGTACCCCGCCGAGGAGGGACGCCGCGAAATAAACATTCGATGGCATTGGTGTTATCGGGATCCGAACTCGCTCATCATGCGTCAGAGTCCCACACACTAAGTACTGCGCCACGGCGCCCTGGAACACATCCTGCTAGAAAATATGCAAATCTTCGAGACATCAGGACCTTTAACTTTCACGAATGCGATCAAACGTTCAATCAGGACCTCCTATAAAAAGTAAAATATACAGGTATCCATACATTCATAAACCGGAAATACAGAAGCAAATCCAAGAAATACTATGTAACGAAATCATCCAACCCAGTAATAGCCCCTACCACAGTCCGGTATGGGTTGTACCCAAAAAACTCGATTCGTCTGGAAAACCCAAATGGAGATTGGTTATAGATTACCGACGTCTGAATGAGAAAACAGTTGACGATCGTTGCCCCATTCCTAACATCGAAGAAATTCTCGACAGGCTGGGAAAGAGCAATTATTACTCGACAATCGATCTAAGAAATGGATTCCACCAAATCGAAATGGAAGAATCAGATATAGAAAAAAACTGCATTTTCTGTAGATAACGGGCATTACGATCTGCTCGGACGTCAAAAGAACTCTATAAATAAAAAATTATATAGAAGAAAAGTGCATCTTTTATTACTATTAGCCACGGAGAGCTTACTTGAAAGCAGTTCGAGGAATTATTTCTGCAACAATTTGCCGGCAGCGAGACGCCAGCGGCCATTGTGTTTGATCTTCTAAATAGTCGACCGCATGCTGGAGAGTCAATACCGGTATATACGAATCGACTGACAACTTCATTGCTAAATAGATCGGAAGGCACAAGCAAAGAAGAGATTGCCGTGTCGATTGTTCTGGCACACGCTGCGCAGATTGATAACCGTTTGCGCCAAACACTATATACTACAAGAGTAAGCACGCGCGGTGAGCTACAACAACAACTGCAAGCATATGCCTACGGAAAGCGAAATAAACAAACACCGTTGTACGATGAACATACAAAACGACAGAAGACATCACACCACACACAAATAAATGCCATTATTGCGGACGTCTTGGGCATAAGGTAATAGCATGTCAGAAGAGGAGAAACGATGAGACGAATATTCGAAGAAATGGAAACAATGGAAGAGAGCGACAACCAGTTTCATGCTTCAAGTGTGGAAAAGTCGGCGACATAGCATCGGCGTGCATGATTGGGAAAACGGCGACGAACAGTACAGGCAGCAGCGGCAGAAGTGCCGAGAAGCGAATCGATTTGTGCACGATTGTGCAGCCGGGCGGAACATTCTATCAATCAGGTGAGGGCTTTCCATTTGTATTTGACTCGGGAGCTGAATGCTCATTAATAAGCGAAACCCAAGCAACAAGATTAAAGGGTGGACGATTTGACAATCTAGTAATTTTGAAGGGCATTGGGCAGGATGCCGTGCATAGCACAGTTCAGATTCTATCAATTGTTGAATGCTCTCAATTTTCTGTAGAAACATTATTTCATATTGTAATGAGTAAATTCTTGAAACACAGTGTAATCATATTCGAGTTCCGTCGAATGCCATTCGGGCTAAAGAATGCACCGATCACCTTCCAACGATTAATGGACCAAATAATAAGGGATTATATAGGACTATATGGACGACATTATAGTATTTTCTAATGACTTGGATGAACACACCAAAAACCTGAGAATGATTTTCAACAGACTAAAACAAGTCAGACTCAAAGTGCAGTTAGATAAATGTGAATTTCTAAGGAAAGGGGTTGAGTTATTAGTCAACGAAAAGGGCATATCACCCAACCAAAAGAAAATAGAAACGATAAAAAACTATACAATACCTAAGACACCTAAGGAAATTAAAAGATTCCTAGGAATAGTTGGATATTATAGGAAATTCATAAAAAATTTCACCGAGACAGCAAAACCAATGACCAGGTTTTTACAGAAAGACGCTAAAATTGATATCAACAACGAGAAATACATTCAAAGCTTCGAAACACTAAGAAACAAACTGACTACAACACCGATACTAGTGTACCCCGACTTTAATAAAACTTTTGAAGTCCCTACTGATGCTAGTCAATACGCAATAGGAGGCGTACTTTCGCAGGAAAACCAACCAATAGCTTACATATCCAGAACCCTCAACCAACACGAAACCAACTACTCTGCCATAGAAAAAGAGCTGCTTGGAATAGTATGGTGTTTAAAACAGTTCCAGCCATACATCTTTGGTAGGAAAATTCATCTATTTACAGATCACCAACCCTTAGTATGGCTCGACAATCTCAAGGAACCAAACAGCAAATCGATTAGATGGAAACTGCAATTAGGAGAGTATGACTACAAAATTTTCTACAAAAAAGGGAAGGAAAACAAAGGTGCCGACTTCTTGAGTAGGATAGAAACAAATACCAGCGAGACATTAGAAATCACAAAATCCATCACTGAAACAGTAACCCCTACTAACCTCTATAAGAACCAAATTATCATAAATAAAATGAATTCAGGATCTTCATTTAGGCATAAAAGAAGCAGATAAACGAACTATCATTCAGATAATAAGAAAAGATTTCAACCCCGACTCCACAAACGCCATCATAGTTGACAATGACGAAATATTCTCAAATCTAAACTCAATCTACCTAGAACTTTTTAAAAACTATAGGATCATAAGGAGCCAGAAACTGTTAAAAGATATAACAAACAAAACGGACCAAGAAAAGCTAATAGCCGAAAAACATCTAGAAAACAACCATCGCGGAATTGACGAACTTTACGAATAACTCAAACTAGAATATTATTGCCCCAATATGAAATTAACAATCACAGAATTTGTTAACAACTGCGAGATTTGCATGCTAGACAAATACGAACGGAACCCCACAAAACCTCCTCTCAAACTGTCAGAAACACCGAGCAAACCTCATGAAATAGTCTACTTAGACGTCTTTTATTCAATTAACAAATCACTCTTCGTAACTATGATATGTAAGTTTAGCAAGATAGCAATGGTAACCAAAATAAATCACAGAAACGGTACAGAATTAAGGAAAGCCTTACTCAAATACATCAGTGCATACGGAAATATAGGCAAGATTATAACCGAACACGAGCTAGGTATGAAATCAAAAACGGTTAAGAGCTTCCTTCAAAAAAGAAACGTACATATCCACTTCACCCCTAATTCCAACTGTGAGAGCAATTCTGACGTAGAAAGACTTACAACACTATCAATGAACATCTAAGACTCCTTAAACACACAAAAATACACTTAAATAATAAACTTAATAAACATATATTACAACAACACTATACACACTACAACAAAGCGCAGACCCATAGACTTTGATTCAGGTAAAATCAAAGAGGAAGACTTTGAAACAATATATAAAGCAATGCTAAACAAAAAAGAAAAGGTTATCAGTAAACTAAATAAGAATAGAACAGATATAAAACTAGAGCCAGGAATAAACCACATAAAAGAAATTCGTGGAGGAAAAATCCATTCTAAGTAAAGGAAAATAGATTCTGATCTAATCGATGACGAGCATTTAGAAGACAAAATATCAGGATGTAAATATTATAAAAACCCACGTGAGAAAGAAAAAGAAATTCCAAGACAATACAAAAACTAGATTCAAAATCTGAAACGAAATAAATTACCTATTTCAGGTTAAAGTGAGGACAATAATTCTCATACTAATCAGCGTCATGAACGTCGTACCCCAACAGATTTTTATCCAAAGTTTACACAACAACAATGGATATTTGCTGATAAAACTAGAGGACACTCGACTAATTAGGAACTACAAGAAACTACTCTACATAATCAACGTAGCCGAATTTGAAGTTGCTAAAGACTCCATAAAAAACAATATTCAAGACTGACAACCGAAAGCAGAAACAATAGGCCCAATATATAATACCGTAAAACAGAGCTTTAATTTGATAGAAAGCCAAATAGAAAATTTGAAACTATACCACAAAGCTAAAAGAGGTCTTATCAACATATTAGGATCCGGACTAAAACTCATTGCAGTTACCATGGATAGCACCGACGAAGAAGAAATCACAAGTAAACTAAACTTTCTCACGGCTAACCACGAACAACTAATCAGCGAAAATAACAAACATGTATCAATCAATAACAACCTCATGGACCAAATTAACCTTCCGTCCTCCTACTGGGGTATGAGATACCCCACCGAAAATTTAAAAGTAGGCCGTTCCTTTTTGAATTTTTTTTTTTTGCCACCTCATATGCATGTAAATTCAGTTCAACATTTTCCGCAGTGATACACGGTCACTTTGAGCAAAAATTTCGTCTCAATTTTTTGTATTTGTATTCAAAACTTTTTGTTGGGTATTACACACCCCAGTTTGCAGTTCGTGTGAGTGTTTTGAAGTTTTTTAAATAGAAATAATCTCATTTTATAATTGTGTTTCTTAGTGAATTATACAAAATTTGTTTGAAGAAACGTAAAGCAGTGTTACTTAGGTTTGTTTAGTCATAAGATAAAAGCTTGTTTTTTTAAATTAGTCATATTTTAGCAGCAAAAATGGCATTTGTACGGGACGAAGAAATCGAAAGGCTTTTGTAGGACGCCGACAGTTTGCCTGAAAGTGATGAAAAATTGGACTTATTTGCTGGTGGTGATTCAGACAAGAGCAGTCTGATTCAGAGAGTGCTCAGAGCGTAGAAGAGGAAGATGAAGTAACTTCTCCTGTTCCACAGAAAAAAAAGCTGGCGGGAATCAAAGGAAATCGGGCCAATGGAGCACGGTCCCACCTGAAAAACGTGGTAGGCGTCAGATACGTAGTTTAGTAAGCCACTTCCCAGGTCCAAAGGGAGAAGCTAAAAATATTACAACCCCCATTGAAGCTTGGAACTTAGTATTTTCTGATGAAATTCTGCGGAAAGTGGTGACCCACACAAACGAGCAAATAGTGCGGTTTTCAGTTTATAATAAAAATCCACAGCCGTACCATGGACCTACAGACATAACGGAATTAAAAGCATTCATTGGATTGCTGTATCTGAGTGGTGTAAAGAAAGCTGCCAAGTTACACCACAACGAATTGTGGTCAGCGAGATTCGGTATTTCTCTATTTAGAGCAACAATGTCTCAGCACCGATTTGAATTTATTGCCACGTGCTTACGCTTTGATGACAAAACAACTAGAGCTGAGCGTAAAGGTAATGATAAATTTGCGCCCATTCGCGAAATCTGGGAAATATTTATTACCAATTGTAAATCACTGTATACAACATTCGAGTATTGCACAATTGATGAACAGTTAATGGACTACAGAGGCAACTGTCCATTCCGCATATATATGGCGTCGAAACCAAATAAATACGGGTTGAAATTTGTTATGATGAATGACTCACGTACATGGTATATGATAAATGCAATTCCCTACGTTGGCAAAGTGGAAGTTGAAGCAAATGAGCCAGTACCTTCATGTTATGTAAGAAAATTGTCAGAGAGTATCCATGGAACTGGAAGAAACATTACTGTGGACAACTGGTTCTCTTCTGTGCCGCTATTTCAAATGATGTTGACAGAATACAATTTGGCGATGTTGGGAACTCTAAGAAAAAACAAAAGGGAGATCCCAACTGAATTTTTGGCTCAAAAAGAAGAAGGTCATTCAAGATTCGCATTTGATGAAAACAAAACTTTGGTTTCGTTTGCTCCAAAAAGAAAAAAGATAAATTTACTCCTCTCGACAAACCATTACAGAGATGATGTGGATGAAACATCAGGTAAGCCACAAATGATCCTGGACTATAACAATACAAAAGGAGGAACTGATACGTTCGATAAGCTTTGCCATTCATACACAACATCCAGATCTACGCGTCGTTGGCCTATGCGTGTTTTCTCTGGAATGCTGGATCATAGTGGAATAAATGCTATGGTGCTGCACACACTTGCACAACCACACCAAAAAATTCCCAGAAAAGAGTTTTTGTATAAACTTGCTTTTAGCCTTGTTGAGCCACAACTAAGGCGAAGGGTCCAAGTGCCAACTCTCAGACGTGGCTTAAAACAAACCATAGAAAGTATTTTAACCAACGAAATTCAAACGGAACCAGCCACTAGTTCGCTAACACAACAACCAACAACTCTGGAAAAATATGTTCGATGCAACATGTGTGACAGGAAGAAAGATCGGAAAACAAAAAAAGCTTGTGCGGCATGTCGACAGCCCATGTGTGACGAGCATCGGTCATCACTTTGTATGGAATGTACACAAAAGGATTAAGAATTCAAATGTATATATGTAACTTTCAACATTTGGCTAACCATTGATTTTAACTTTAAAAGTTTAAAAGTTTGAGGAAGAAGAATGTTTTTATGATAAACTAATATGTTTATACATTTTTTTTCCGCTGTTATTTTTTTAAAAATTCAAATTTTATTCAACCGTTAGTTTTAAATTGTTTTTAATGACCAATAATGTTTTATTATTTTTTTCTTAATGAATTTTTTTTTTTTTTGTTGCGATAAGAAAAATGAATCAGAAATACTGTATTTTGAATTAATAAAAAGAAACTAAAAAGAAAATTTAAACAAAACTTATATTTTTGTGCATATTTCTGGTTGGGGTATAACACTCCCCAAAGGGAGGAACTTGTTAGAAAAAACAAGTTGGAGGACGGAAGGTTAAAAATATTACGACACACATAACGAAACAACAGGAATCTATAGGGAAATACATAAAGATTTACGATAACAAGATGAAAGACGAACTCAATAGGTTAGAGGATAGTATTCGATTCATGTAAAACATATACCAAATAGGCTATGACATAAACCTTTTAAAAACCCAGGTAGATAACATAGAACAAATAATACTAACTAGTAAACAAGGCATACTAACCAGAAATATATTAACACCCGATGAAATAGACCTGCTACCAGACTTCCAAAGCCTAGGTGACATTAAAACGCTGTATCAATATGTATATCAGGAACAGTTAGTTACTATATTACTGACACATCAGTACACAGAAACTAAATACTCTAAATTATCAATAGAACCAATTCCTAATGCTCGAAATATGACAATACAATTAGAAACCAATGTAATCTTAACGGATCAAAAAAATACAATCTTCTATTCGAATGTAAAAGATAATCTAAAAAAGAATTTAAAAGAAATTACCAATAGTTGCATTAGTAACATTGTAAGCTTTAAAGAAGCAATTTGCAATATGCCCTTTTATAAACAAGAAGAGATAAAAGAAATTACCACTGGTGCGGTTGTCACAAAGAACGGTAAATACAGTAAACTCCACCAAAATTGTAACAAACTGAATGTAACCATTATAGGAAAAACTTTAATCAAATACGAAAATTGTAAAATAAAAATCTACGAAAGCACATTTAATAATGAAAAAGACAAAAATACACAAACATTTTGTTTTTCCTAATTTCTCAACAAAAATTCAAATTAATAAAATAATTCCTACACTCCAATGAAGAAGTATCTATTCAAAATAAGAAACACAATATATTCGATTGGAGTACCGATGCATTGATCATCGTGTAACAACTAAAATAATTAAGTTCGACCTTAAGGGGAAAATGGGCATACCGCCATCTAGTAAATATTATCTGACATCCACGTAAGAAGAAATGTCAAATTCAAATTAACGACTTTTTCGCTTGTCACTTTTTTTTCTTTGTGAGAATCTTGACCGCGGAGGTTAATAAATTTGTATTGCTCGTTGGAATTTGTTTTTTTTTTTAGTTAACAATATTCAGAAGTGGGGTTATAAAATCCATTGAAGATAGAAATACACTCCAAATTCTGCCGAAATGAGCACGGTAAGAGACTTAAAAGAACAGTGCAAGGAACTTGGTCTTGCTACGTCCGGCAAGAAAATTGATCTGGAGAGGCGGTTGTGAAGCCACTGTGGAACGCCACAAGGAAGTTCAGAGTTCAAAGAGTTCAGTAGTCGACTCGATGAAATCCAAACTATAACCGGAAAGAAACAGCCACCGTTATCCATTTCGTCTCCGATTCCCACGCCGATGGGACAGACGGCTCCAACCTTCACATCTGCTCCTGCTTTCACATTTGCTCCTGCGTTCACATCTGCTCCTGTATCTACATCTGTCGCTACTTTTACAACAATTGCCTCGCATCCATGGTTTTTTTTTTTTTTTTTTTTTTTTTAATTATTTGCGCGCACTCAAGGTCTATTAACCTTATTATGTCGGTGGGCAGAAGGTAGAGAGGAAGGGGGATAAAGGAGATGCCGATGGACGTTGATATTAAATGCTTGCGTGTTGTATTGAGGGGGGAAAACCGAATCCGGCAGGGAATTCCAGATACGTGTTGTTCGGTTAATGAAAGATTCTCTATATTTGACAGTACGTCCGAAAGCGGGCTTCAGAGTATATTGGTGAGCATTCCTAGAGAGACGTGTATTGCGGGAGAAATGTTGAAGGGGCGGAATGCAACTGGCTATTTCATCAGAGCATTTTTGGTGGTAGTAACGATAAAAGAGGGAGAGGCAGGTAACATTCCTGCGGTGTTCCAGCGAGTGAAATGTTTTGGTAATGCTGGAGTCGCCTATCAGTTTTATGGCTCGTTTTTGTATTCTGTCTAGTAGGTGCAATGAGGTCTTGGAAGCACCGGACCAGAGATGAGTGTAAAGCTCTTATTTGGAGCGAATGAACGCCTTATAGATTGTAGCCAGATCTAAGGGTGAGAAATATTTCTTGCATCTGTATAAGAAGCCTAGGCATTTCGCAACATTCTTGGCGACACTGAATATATGGTCGCTCTAATTAAGATTGTGAGCAACACTCATACCCATGATGGAAAGCTTTTCAGTTTCTAAGATGCAAGTGCCATTCATGGATAATGGCTGTGGGTTAGTTATACGCTTTAACGACAAGAGACAGCATTGTGTTTTGGATGCATTCAATTTCACTCTATTGTTTTTACCCCATTGGATGATGCTGTCCATATCGGAATTTAGTGAGCTTAACATACGCTGCCGCTTATTATCTACAACCGAAGTGCAGGGTTGTAAACTAGTGAACGAATATGAGAAGCTGAGGGTACTGCCATCAGCGAAGCAGTGAATTGGATTAGAAATAACAGACAAGGATCATTTATGAAAATAAGAAAGAGTGTCGGAGACAAACCGGAGCCCTGGAGAACACCAGCATTTACAAAGTGAGTGTCAGACTTGAATCCGTTCAAAACAACTTGAATTGAAAGATTCGAAAGGTAGCTTCTAATCCACTGAAAAAGAGACTAATCGATCACAAAAGCACGCATTTTTGTCAAAAGGGCTTCATGCCAAACCCTGTCAAATGCTTTCGAAATATCCAGTGCAACAATTTTGCTTTCACCTGCTTGGTGATTCCACTATTCAGCGAGATATGCCATCAAATTACCAGTGGACCTGTTGCTGCGGAAACCGTATTGATGGTCATTGAGGAGTTTCCGTGAATTCCAAGAATATTTAGCACCTCACCACAATCTACATCAAGCCGAGACAACGTATGTACAACATCCCTTACCTAACATTCGTGATGTGATAGATATTCTGCCAGAATTTGATCCCTTGGATGAAAAATCATTGAATTCTGAGCAATTTATTAACCGCATTGCAAACTTTAGAGGGGCATATGATTGGCCAGAGAAAATTCTTCTTTTGGCTGTAGCGGCCAAGCTATAGATTGATGGGTTGCCTGAAATATTCACAACATGGAATCAATTCACTCGTCGTTTTTTTTATGATTTTCCAAATGATGCTCTAAGCCGATGTTCATTTGGAAATGGCTAGTTGTCATCGGGGAAAGGGTCAGGTTCCTGAGCACTATTACTACTAGATGGTAGCTATGGGACAAAAGGCAGGTCTGCAAGATAATGTAATAATAAGATATATAGTTCGAGGTCTGTGTGATGCAAAAATGTAACATACGTTGTCAGGTCATTATTTTCCACTCTTGACCGATTTGTTAAGATCAATTCGAGCCTACGATTATAAATCTGTAGCAATGTCATCTGTTGTTGAGGTCAGATCTCTTCCGGAGCGTCAAGAAGTCCCAAAGCGTACTTCAAAATCTAATGTTCGATGCTTCAATTGTAACGAGACAGGACATATCTCTGTTAATTGCTCTAAGCCGCAGCGACGAGACCGATGTTCGAAATGCAATCGTATGGGACATGTTACGTATTTTTTAATAACACTTATTTTATAAAATCCAATGCTACGTATTTTAATAAGACTTACCTTATAAATCAAATGTTGTGAACGCTTTTGAACGCACTCCTACCAAGTGTCACGTCATCAACTCTGAAGTGAACTCAGCGTTCTCTGTCGACAATCATTTTTACTCCGTATAATGCCATGTCACCGTTGAGAATCATTTAAAATCGTACCGAAATTTCTGGCGGCATTGTTAATGGAGCAAGAAGTGACCGGTAGGAGGGGTTAAAAAGCGTGAGTAGATTCATTATATACCTATACATTAAAACACTAAAAAATAAGCTTTTTTAGGAAATAAAACTCCTGAACAACAAAAGGTGTTCTTATTTGCCCCCTCTCCAAAGTCAACAGGACAAATAGCAGCAAATCGTTTAAAGAATAATTATGGTAGCATCAATAAAATAGATTCCCTGAACAGCAGGTAGGTTTATGCGTAGGTGTGAGTCTAAAGGTATTTGCTGGAGGTGAGTACCATTGTACCTCAAAAATCAAATGTGAACTGCAACTCGATGATTTTTCAGGCGCATATCAGGGACGTTTTTAGTTTGCCTGTCGTTGAAAATGGGGCCGTACATAAGTTGCGTGATCTAAGCGACAACGTTAACTCTCATACACGGGCGCTCAACACTTTGGGGAACAAAGAAGAAATTCTAGATGGATTGCTAATTTATCTCGTTATCAACAAATTAGATATAAAAAATCGAGTAAAATGGAAAGAAGAGACTACAACCGACGTCCTGCCCAGGTGGAAACAATTATCAGCTTTCATTGAAAAGAGGTGTCAAACACTGGAAAGCATGGACAATACAGCTACCACAAGCTACAAACAGTCACTCTTCTCCAAACCATCACGTAAGTCATTTAAACATATAGCTCATAAGACCTTTATCGCATCAAAGGGCAACAATTTGTAATTCGACTAATCACAATATGGTTCCTATTGTTAATCAAGCACCTCAACAAGCGGTTAGTTCAGAAGAACCGATTCGAAGATCTACAAGTCATCGGACTTCCAGTTCTTTGTCGATGGACAACCCAGGCACTGTTTTACTTTCTAAATCTGCTAACAAAGTTACTCGCACAATCCCTCTGGAAGGTCAATTGGAACATAAGCCCATAATATTCTTGGAACAGCTTTAGTGTTAGTAGGAAATTGTTTTGGTTCGCAAACTACATGCAGGGCGCTATTGGATTCATGTTCACAAACGCACTTATGTACAGATCGTTTAGCTCAACAGCTTAATTTGAAACGCGTAAAAGCTATAAATGCTATAGGTGGAATCGGAGAACTTAGCACTGTATCCAAGTACAAAACAAATTTAACTATCAGATCTCGTTTAAACGAATTCACGACTAATTTGGAGGCTCAAATTCTACCGTCCATAACGTGCAACCAACCTGATAAAAACATACTTAATAACTTTGCTATACCTATGAATATTGAATTAACAGATCCATATTTTAACAAATCCCAAAAAATAGATCTACTCATAGGCGCAACGATATTCTTTGATTTGCTATCAGTGGGCCAAATCCGCTTGGGAAATAATGAACCATTACTGCCAAAGACACGTCTTGGCTGGATAGTTATCGGAAAACTTATTCCAGACCATTCAAAACAGTTTAGTTTCAATGCACATCCACTTGCTTAATTTTGTCCTTAATTTCATAAAAAAAAACATTGGGTCTTTCGATGGCGATCCAAACCATTTGCCAAATAGGAAATGTTACTCCCCAGTTTAAAATGCAAAGAACATGCTCCTTAATTATATGCGGAACAAGTGCGACGGACGAACTAGGGCAATATTGCATAGTTATGGTACACTGATAGACTGGAATCAACTCAAAGACGTTCTAATTAAGAATTTCGAAGAATAAGAAACTAGCATTGAAATAATGGACAAACTAAAAATGTGTAGGAGGTCGAACAAACACGCTATTTTTTTGTATGAGAATAAAACTTAGTTTTTTAAAGTAACCAGTCATTAACTTGAGGGCGCCGTTGCGCAGTGGTTAGTGTGTTGGACTCTGGCGCACGATGAGCGAGTTCGGATCCCGATAACACCAACGCCATCGAATGTTTATTTCGCGGCGTCCCTCCTCGGCGGGGTACTGGCAAAACCCCCCGTAGTATAACTTGCCTGGAAAAAGCTTCTCGACCCATGCCGTTCGGAATCGGCATTAAACTGTAGGTCCCTTTATCACACACAACATGGGTGATTGAGAGAAGCTTGGCTCTGGTCCTTCATGGGCTGTAACGCCACCAAAGAAGAAGAAGTCGTTAACTTGTTGTTAACTGTTACTCTTGATATAAGTGTTTAATTTTCTTGTTCCTTACGCGAACAGTGACATTAAGAAAATAACAGCCAGACTACATAACAGAATTTTGACAAACCTTTTACCAAAAGTGAAGTGTGACTAACAGTGACGTTAGTTACTACGCTTATAACTCAAGAACGCCTGGACCGATGATTCGCACGAATTCGTACTGGTCTCCGGTCAAACAAGAATACCCAAGAAAATTCCCGAAAAAAAATTATGAAGAAAATTAATTTTCCCAACTTCACGCCAACTTCATGATAGATGACGTTTATGTTTACGTGACGTTGTGACAAAAAAAAAAAAAAAAAAAAAAAAAAAGCCAGTGCGGCTTCCGGCCCGGCAAATCAACTATCAACTATAGACCAAATTTTCACACTTCGACAGATCCTGGAAAAGACCAACGAGTTTCAAATCGATACACACCATCTTTTCATCGATTTCAAAGCCGCATACGACAGCATTCATCGTGAAGCACTGTTTGGGGCGATGGCCGAATTCGGGATCCCGGTAAAACTGATCCAGTTGTGTCGCGCCACGCTAAAAAACACGCGATGCACCGTGCAACTCGGTTCTAGGACCTCGGAACCATTCGAAACATGCACCGGATTTCGGCAAGGAGATGCGCTGTCATGTGACTTCTTCAACCTGGTGCTGGAGCAGATAGTGCGACGGCAGGCGTCAACAGGGAAGGCACTATCTTTTACAAGTCCATCCAGCTGCTAGGATACGCGGATGATATCGACATCATCGCGTGTTCTCGCCGTGGCATTGTGGAAGCATTCACGGCGATTGAAGAACAGGCGAAACGAATTGGTCTTAAGATCAATGAGGACAAAACGAAATACATGCTGTCAAGCAAAAACCAATCCGTCGCTCACCACCTGGGACAAAACATAACAAATGACAGCTACAATTTCGAGGTAGTTAAGGAGTTTGTCTACCTCGGGGCAAACGTAAACTCCACAAATGACACCACAGTGGAGATCCGGCGTAGAATCGCCCTTGGCAACCGCTGCTACTTCGGCTTGTCCAAACAACTGGGGTCAAAACTCCTCACTCGAAAGACCAAAGTCATGCTTTACAAAACGCTCATTCTGCCAGTCTTGCTGTACGGAGCCGAAAGCTGGACGATAAGCAGGACAGCGGAGCTGATTTTGGGTTCTTTCGAAAGAAAAATTCTGCGCCGGATATTTGGTCCTGTCTGTGAGGAAGGTGAATGGAGAAGAAGACACAACCGCGAACTCTACGAGCTGTACCAAGATGTGGATGTAGTCCGGAAGGCAAGGACCCGTCGACTGCACTGGCTCGGCCACATCGAGCGCATGGACATCAACGCTCCAGCTAAGAGGGTCTTCGACTCCGAGCCTCCTGGTTCGAGAAGAAGAGGAAGACCGAACCTCCGGTATAAAGACCAAGTAATCGCGGATGTAAGACATCTTGGTCTTGACAACTGGAAGCAGCGTGCCCGGGACCGTCAAGGATGGAAGGCAGCTATAGCTCAGGCTCAGATCCTCCATGGATCGCAGGCCTGATAAGTAAGTAAGACGTTGTGACAAACTTTTTTTTTTTTGACAATTTTTTGCGACAAAAATTGGTTTTATGCCAAAACACCAAATTTGTGTGACAATTGGTTTTATAGCAATTTTTTTGCCACACATTAAAAACGAACATGATTTCAAATGCTGGTTCCGGTATTACCAGTAGATGGCGTTGTGTGCATCAACTTTTGACAGCTGGGGGGTTATTTTGTATCATTTTCGGATACGGAAATGAAATCCGATCCGAAAGTTGTATCTTATTTTGTATCGCTTTCGGATTTTAGTTGAATGCTGCCATCTATCGAGTAGTTATTTCCGTAAACTGTTGTGTCAAAACAAACAAAAGTCAAGAGTGTTGAAGAAATCAGTGGCAAAATAGATAAATATATAAATAAAAATGGACAGTGTCGCTATTTGGTTGGAGGATGGAGAGGATTCAGCAGAAAATGTACAACGTAGGAGAATTAGAGATAGTTCTAATATCTTAGAACTAAGTGAAAGCAGGTGAGTTGTTTAAATAAAAATATGCGTGGTATATTCAATCCAATATCGATCTTATTGCTTTGTGAAAAACTCCTTCGGCTGTCGAAGGAAGCGTTTCTATATACCCTGGAAGCAGTTAAATACCATTTGGCATGTGTAAGAAGACGAACTGCAGTGCCGCCAATTGCCAATTGTGTGTTACTATATGTATTCGATAATGTTTACATTAAAGCAATGGTACGGAAATATAAAGGGTCGGTTAACCCGTGCGCGAGTCATGTAAAAATAGCTATGGTACTGTACTGTATACAGATCAAATTTATGTAAGACTGTATATAGTGCATAATTGCTCGCTTTTCAAATTACTTTGGGGTTGAACATTAAACATCAACTTCTGAGAAGCCATGAGATGTAGCGAAAAGAATAATTTGAAGTGCTTCTCAGAAGGACCACACAAAGATTTGAAAAGCAGTAAAAACCATATGTCGCTTCACTAAGACGAAAATAAAATAGTAAAATAAACAATCTGGTTTCGAGACCCATATGTTGCTTCACGGTGATAAAATAAACAATCTGGTTTCGGGAACCATATGTCGCTTCACCGAGACAATGTAAATAAAATAGTTTCGGTTGAAGAAAGTCTTAGTGGAGGAGGCAGTCTTGTTCCACGATCGAATGACTCCGGTTCTATTTTGCATTCACACCTTTAGATAAAAAAGTGTGTTGTCTTATTATTTAAAAGAATTAGAAATTAGAACTAGCATAACATAATACGGTGTTTTCATTCTAAATAAGTGTCTTGGGAAATCTGACAATAAAACAAAACTTATGCCGCCCATACATTACACAAGTTCAGTGCTCAAGTATAGCACTGTACAGTGCGTTTGTGTAATGTATGGCGATGTTTGTGCTATTTGTGCAGTGAACTGAGCAAAAATCAAAACGATTTTGATATTTGCTCAAGTTTGTATAACTGTACGGTAAATTTGTGTAGTGTATGTTGAAAACGTTCAGTTGTGTCGAGTTTTTTGAAGAACAAACAACGAAAAATGAGCGGAGAAAAAATATTCTGGACAGAGTTCCTCGAATTATACAAAGAATCCCCTGCATTATGGCCCATTAAAAGCAGTGAATACAGCAATAGGATCATGAAAGCCGAAGCTTATGAAAAATTAATTAAAAAATTGAAAGAAAAATACCCTGATGCGAACAGGGACATGGTTGTTAAAAAAATTAACACATTTAAAACAACGTACAGAAAGGAGTTCAAGAAAGTTCAAAGAAGCGAAAAGTCAGGAGCTGGAACTGAGGATGTATATGAGCCGACCTTATGGTACTACCATATACTTTCTTTTCTGGAGGATCAAGAGGGCAGTGCACCAAGCACATGCACAATGGGAGACGGGACTCAAGAAGAGGTACTAATTAGTAGTTTGTTTTTATAGTTTTTATATATGTAGTACTGATTTTTTTTTTGGAATTCTAGACTTCACCGAAAATATCAGCAACACCACATAGACCAAAAAAAAAAAGAGGAAAATTACCGAGGAAGATAATTTAATTAAAATAGCGTGTGAATACCTGCAAGCGCAAAATATGAACAGTGATGCAGATGATGCGGTTGCCAAAGCTTGGGCAGCACAATTAAAAGAAATGAAACCTGAACAAAAGATATTGGCGCGCAAATTAATTTCGGATATTTTATTTCAAGGGTCTATTGCAAATTTGGATAGTTCGCACGTACAGGAGTTCCCAAATTTTTTTCAACCCAGACCGAGCTCAACGATTTCTTATGTATCAACTCCATCGCCAGTAGAATTCACAAATTCTTCATCTCCCATAGTAATAACAAAGGAATCACAGGATTCAATTCAGGAATATCTTAAAAACTTTGAATAACTTTTTCAGAATTAAAATAAAACACTTTTTTTTCATTATTATTTAATTAAGTTTTTTATTTTAATAAGTTCATATGGAATGGTTTCAAATTATTTTTAATTGGCTGAATAATTGACATTTTTGTTTGTTAGTTTTTCATACATATTGTTTTGCCATGGTACAGATCCCTCAGAATTGAAGTAGGCGCAAAATTGATTTCTAATATCTTTTGCATTATTCGAAGCATTTCTTATAACAGTACGATTTAATGGTGCTATGGAGACATTTTCTGTTATAGCTTCCATATCTGTATCTGTTGCAATATTACCGGAACTGCAGTATGTTTGGTCACTTTTATTCCTTAAAAAATTATGTAAATAGCAACAAGTCAGGGTTATTGTAGTCGCTTTTTCAGGCGACAAATTTATAGTTTTTAACAGGATTCGAAATCTTGACGTCAGAATTCCAAATGCGTTTTCAACTACTCCTCGTGCACGCGAGAGTCGGTAGTTAAATATTATTTCATGTTTAATCATCGACTTATGGCTGAAGGGTTTCATTATATTTTCCATTAAAGGAAACGCATCATCTGCAACAAAAACATATGGCAATACAGTATCGCATCCTGGAGGAGACTCTTGGGTCGGTATTTTGAGTTCGTTCTTCCTTAATTTTGAAAAAAAATAGTGAATCATTAAAAATTCCGGCATCTGAAGCCCGTCCATTTGTACCAATATCCACCATCAGAAATTCGTAATTAGCATTTACAACACCCATTAAAACTACGGAAAAGTATTTTTTGTAGTTGAAATAAAAAGATCCACTTCCAGGGGGTTTTGTAATAGCAATGTGTTTGCCATCTATAGCCCCTACACAATTCGGAAAATTCCATCTATGGTAAAACGCATCAGCTTGCTTTTTCCAATCCTCTTCGCTTACTGGCAACTGCAAAAGGTTAAACGAGAACTATATTCAAATTCCTACATAATGTTTTTTGAGTACCTACCACAACATAATCTTTGAGAACTTCAATTATGGCCTCACAAGTTTCGAAAACAATTTTGCCAATGGTTTGCGGCGCAATTGCTGTGAGAAATTTTAAATCCTCAAAACTGTTGCCGCTTGCCAAATACCGCAACGTCAAGGCCAAACGATGACGAGCTGGAATTGCTTTTCTCAACAGAGTATCTTGCTTTTTTATTAGTGGCGCCACTTTTGCTAAAAGTTCTTCAAAAGAATCTTTGCCCATTCGAACATAGTTTTTAAAATCACTTTCAGAAGAAAGTTCTAATTCTTTCAATAATTTTTGCTGTTCTAATTTTTCACGATTTATGTACCACTTTTTACACCATAAGCGTCTTTTTTTTCGTTGAATTCTTTTCTTTCTTTTTATTGCTATCGCAAGCAACAAGACAGCGCAGTATTTGCACATGTTGTCTTATTCGCTTAAAACTTTCAAATAAAAAATTGCACAGTTTACTTGTATAATGTGAGTCGCAAGTTTAGTTTACGCAGTGCCAGACTTGAGCACTGAACTTGTGTAGTGTAACCTAATACAGTGTTTCCCTTCTAAATAAGTGTTCTTGGAAATCTAACGATAAAACAAAACTCGCGCGATCTTGTTAATTCCATTTCCGAAACAACCAGTTTAGAGATGCTAGAGATACGGTTGAAAAATCTCAATGATACGTGCTCGGAGTTCTCTAATGTGCATCTTGAAATACTAGAGACTTGCCTATCTACGCTAGAAACGGAAACGTGTGATGCAGAATTCGCCGAGTATGAAACCCGTTTGTCACTGAGCGTATCGGGGAATTTAAGTTAATTATGAATATTATAATTTTGTTCTGGCAACTTCGTGGGGAGGATAATTATTTTGGGCTATTTGAGCAATTCATGGCCAAACGTCAAAATCAGGAATAATATCGTTTTTTTTTTTTGCTTCATTTCTTCTCTAAAAACACATGCAATAGGTTGGAGCTTACCCCCACGACGTTGGCCGTAGTTAGGTTTTGTAAGTTTCCTACCAATGTAAGTAAAAGGATTTTTTTAGTTTTTCCATTTCGTTAATTTCTGTCATGAATTCAGGAAATAAAATCGAAACGTTTCAAGAAAAAGGATCTTTATTATTGAACCAGGAAATCCATCGTAAACCGCGGCGCAACACCGTTTTTTTGAGGCACATGCAAAATTAAATACAGATACCCGCAAGCTGCAATCGGTAAGTGAAAAGTGTTCTAGTTCATTGTCCGAACAACTCGCAAGCCAACAAACTACCTTTTTGCAAAAACTGACCACTGCATCGGAAGAGTCGCCTCTTCAGTTGCCAAAATTTACTGTTCCTATTTTCTCTGGTGACTATAAAGACTAGCCGTCTTTCCATGATTCGTTCATGGGAACAATTGATAATAAAAAAACAGCTTACGGGCACACACAAATTCTACTATTTAAAGTCCTTTCTACGGGACGATGCTGTCACATTCGAACCACTGAACAGTGACTCACAGATTATTTCTGGTTCATTTTCAAACAAAGACATTGCTATGAGTATGGAAGCAAACACCACATATGTATGTACTTTTGCATCTCCATCAAGTGCCTTTGACACCAGTACCATCCACTTCACGTGGTCCAGCCAGTCACCCCTTCAACCGTAACCAATCCATAGTGAGTAGATCTACTTCATCTTCATCAGCAGTCGCTGCCCATAATCAAAATTATACCATGCACGTTAACACCCTTACTTTCCATTGCCCATTTCCACATATTGCGGTAATGATGACTAAGCATTTGCAAGTGCAATTTCAACATTTCCAATTCTAGGAAAGATATACAGTATAAACTGTCAATTTAGCAAATAAGCTATTCTAATTATTTTGTCAATTTATCAATATATCAATATTGTCAATTTAGCAATTACGTATTTCAAAAAAACTGTATTTGCCAATAAATCAAAGATTGTAAGAATATAAAAGAGAATTAAATAAAGAAAAGTTATTCAGTTGTTATCCAGTATTGCACCAAGTAGTTATTTTACATCCCGCGGTACGCGTACACATAACTTGCATGCTAGCTCATTAACATTTTTAATAAACTCAACCAACCAGTACCCTGCCGCGTCCTATTGGATCCTGGCTCTCAGATTCATATTGTTACGGAGACACAAACCGACGGTTAAGTTCGAATTTCATTTCAATTTCAACTCTCAACGGCGTAATGCTAGTTGTCAGAGCATTCTAGAGATTTCCGAAGGGAACTTCCGATGGCGAACATTCGAGAAGGTGGACCGAGAGCTATATAAGCGCGAACGCTCGCCCTCGGGAATCATTCAGTTTACGGAAGTGAATAGCGTGTGACAAATCGGTATACAATGGGTTCGGTCGATAAACCAGTATGAAAATAAAAGCTTTTGGTAAATAATATAAATAAATAAAAGTGGTGAAGTACTCAGATAGTTGATCTGAGGAGAAACAAGAACGTTTAATTTGAATAAAACGTAGACAATTGTAGTTTATCGCAATCCAGTGATACGAACCCTATTTGGTGTGAGATTAAATTTCGTAACATTTGGTGTCAGAGGTGGGATTGCGAGTAAACGAGGAAACGTTTATTCGAATTGTGAAGTGAACTATTAAAAGTGAATTATTGCAAGAGTGAGAAAATCGTGAAATTGGAAAAATTGACCATCGAACAGTTAAAAAGAGAGCGGATGTTCGGGAACTATCCACAGTGGGAAGTAAAGCCAACCTGGTGGAGAGATTGCGATCAGCGTTGGAGGAAGAAGGGATTGACTGGGAAAATCATGAATTCGGAGTGGAGAAACCGTCGACATCCAGTGAGCCAGCATTAGATATGTAGCACATTCTCGCAGCTCTGAATACTATGAGTGGTTCCATATTCCAGAAAATAGATCAGAAGTTAGAGGAAAATTCCACTTCCATAAGGCAGAAACTGGAGGCCACCATACATCAAAAGTTGGGGGAAAATTCCGCTGCCGTAAGTAGAAAGTTGGAGGAAAATTCCACTTCCATATGCCAGAAACTAGAGAAGCTGGAGACGTTAGAAGAGATGCTAGAGAACAATCGAGAAAGCTTAAGAAACATCCAGCAAACTGTCAACGATCGATTCCAGGACGTCGAAGAGAGAATCGAGACACTAGAATCGAGGTTCGATAAGAAGGTCCTGGAACTCGAAAAAACTATCCAGAAATTTCAGCATCAAGGAAGCGTCGTACCGTCTGCAGCATCGAAATTCACAGCCCCCAACTTCGACGGCACGAGTGCTTTTAACATCTTTAAGCTCCAATTTGAGACAACGGAGGAACGGAATCATTGGGGAAAAGAATACCATGTGGCCGCCCTAGTAATTTCCCTTGAAGGTGAAGCAGCTGACGTTCTACATATCATCCCGGAGACCCAGAGAAGGAACTACACAGCCATATGGGAAGCTCTTCATCGAAGAAACGGCAGTGAACACATGCAGGAGTTGCACAAGCTGGAACTTAAAGGACGCAAGCAGTGTGGAAACGAGACCATCCAGCAGTACGCTGCCGACATCGAGAGGCTGTCTCAACTAGCCTACGTGGAGGTTCCAATTGATGTGGTGGAGAAACTGAAAACGGACTCTTTCATCCAAGGGCTAAGGGACCCCGATACGCAACGAAGCTTGATTCTCCTGCCCGACGTGGTATATCGGGAAACAGACGGGCGAAGTATAAGATTGTCGTAGAGAGATTAGCGCCATATTACCGAGAAGGATCCAAACGCTTGTTCGAGGACGAACAAGTTTGGGAGGTTAAGTTCAAATTTCGCTGTCGAAGTTCGAAAGCTCTGGTGAAGCGGAAATTGAAATGATGTCAACTGTCAACGGCGTAATGCTAGTTGTCAGAGCATTCTAGAGATTTCCGAAGGGGAACTTCCGACGGCGAACATTCGAGAAGGTGGACCGAGAGCTTTATAAGCGCGAACGCTCGCCCTCGGGAATCATTCAGTTTACGGAAGTGAATAGCGTATGACAAGTCGGTATACAGTGTGATCAATCGATAAAACAGTGTGAAGGTGAAAAGCTCAGATAATTGATCTGAGGTGGATTAATAAAGTGTGTGAATAAGAAAGTGAAAGGTTGTACAATAAATAAAGGTGAAGTGCCCAGATAATTGATCTGAGGCGGAATAGAAAAGTGTGTGTGTTTTCATTTGAATAAAACGTAGACAATTGTAGTTTATCGCAATCCAGTGATACGAATCCTATCACAAGTGGGATTAAATTTTATAACATTTGGTGTCAGAAGTGGGATTGCGAGTAAACGAGTTAAACGTTTTTTCGAATTGTGAATTGAACTATTAAAAGTGAATTATTGAAAGAGTGAGAAAATGGTAAAATTAGAAAAATTGACCATCGAACAGTTGAAAAGAGAGCTGGATGCTCGGGAATTATCCACAGTGGGAAGTAAGGCCAACCTGGTGGAGAGACTGCGATCAGCGTTGGAGGAAGAAGGGGTTGACTGGGAAAATCATGAATTCGGAGTGGAGAAACCTTCGACATCCAGTGAGCCAGCATTCGATATGCAGCACATTCTCGCGGCTCTGAATGCTATGAGCCAGAAATTAGATAAAAAACTGGAGGAAAATCCCACTTCCCTGAGCCAGAAACTAGAGAAACTGGAGGAAAATTCCGCTGCCGTAAGCAAAAAGTTGGAAGAAAATTCCAATTCTCTGAGCCAGAAACTGGGGCAAAATTCCGCGGCCGCAAGTGAAAAGTTGGAGGAAAATTCCACTTCCCTAAGCCAGAAGCTGGTGTAGTGTACTCACAAACAAGACTTTTCCCACGTACCAAAACAACATACCAAAACAAAACACTAATCACCTCCTACATACCCGAACAAAACGCTTAACGTCATTTCATAAGGCACACCACACAATAACGTCACATGACACCAAGAGTTACACACGGGACGGCACTCGCCAAAATGCCGACACTGTATGAAGACAGGCAAAAAGGAACGTAAACATTACTACGTCCACTGCACAGTGATATTCAATACGATAAAGAATAACTCGCAATGTGTCATCTGGTGAAGCGAGCCTTTGTGGTGTCAAGTGCACTGCAATTGAATTATGACTCGTGACCTAATATTAGAATTCATAATGATTGGAAATGCTATTGGGAATTAGTATATAAGGAACGAAATTTTATGAATAAATTAGAATTATTTTAGAAGCCATATCACTCGGCATTGTCTAATTTAATTCTCGAGGAGTGCCAGGGAACAGGCACCCTGACTGTCCAGTGGCGTTCCACGCCGGACACCCTATTAGGTCGACCCTTTCGCTATCGGGAAGCATTTATAAATCACATTGTATCTTAATTCCACAGCAGTATCCAAAAGTTCCTGTCCATGTCAATGACATCCCTGCTGCATTGTTGATGTCGCCATCATTACACTGGAGAGGGTAGAAAAGATGGTAGAGAACAATTGAGAAAGCTTGAGAGACATCCAGCAAGCCGTCAACGATCCATTCCAGTACGAAGAAAGAATCGGGACACTAGTTCGGCAAGAAGGTTCTAGATCTCGAAAACAATCAGGAGAAGAGAATCGAGACACTGGACAGGAAAGTTCTCGAACTATAGAAAACTATCCAAAACGTTCAGCATCAAGGAAGTGTTGTACCGGCTACAGCATCGAAATTCACAGCTCCCAACTCCGACGGCACGAGCGCGTTAAACATCTTTAAGTTGCAGTTCGAAACAACAGCGGAACGGAATCAATTGGGAGAAGGAGACCGTGTGGCCGCCCTAGTCATTTCCCTTAGAGGTGAAGCAACTGATGTATTACAGACCATTCCGGAGACCTCCAGAAGGAACTACACAGTTATCTGAGATGCTCTTCATCGAAGATACGACAGTGAGCACATGCAGGAAATGCACAAACTGGAGCTTAAAGGGCGCAAGCAGCTTGGAAACGAGACCATTCAGCAGTATGCTGCCGACATCGAGAGGCTATCCCATCTTGCCTACGCGGATGTTCCAGTTGATGTAGTGGAGAAACTAAAAACAGATCCTTTCATCCAAGGACTAAGCTTGATTGTCCTGCGGAAGACATCTTTCAAGGAGACAGTTGCCAGCGCTCTCGCATGTGAAACATCGCTCTTGATATGCCGACCTTCCATCAAATTACGGTGTATATCTGAAGACCAGGATAGCTCCAGAACAACAACGGCGAGTAGGAGTAGTTTATTCCCGGGTAGATGCTATATCTGTGACCAACAGGGGCACATTGCGAGAAACTGTCGCCTGCGGAGAAAGCGTCCTTCCAGCAAATTGCGGCGTAGTTCCAGAGCAACAGCAGTGAGTAGGAGTCGCTCGTTCCCAGGTAGATGGTACATCTGCCACCAACAGGGGCACATGGCGAGAAATTGCCGTCTGCGAAAAAGACGTCCGAGGTTTGATTCGCCAAAAGGAGATCAAGTGAGAATACGCGAATACCGTACGGAAAACAGTCATGGATAATGTGGATGCATTATCGAGGCGACCTTGCGATGTTGAATGCAAACATTGTTACCGTACCGAAATCAAGGAACTGGTCACCGACATCCGTCGTTTCCATGTGCTGCCAGAAGTAGCCTGGACTGTTGAGGAGGTCAGAAGAAAGCAGCGAGAAGATGCCTATCTGGCAGTTATTATCGACTACCAAGAACGAGGTTTTCGGCCAACTATATTAACAAAACATATCTTGCATTTATTACAAGAATATGAAATCGACACGAAACTTGTTTAATAAATTTGTTTAATAATTTGTTTAATAAAATTCAATTATCTACGCGAAAGCAACTCATTGGAGTCAACTGTGCAGCCGACATTTTAAATAATTGTATTCAAACTTCAGTTGAGTGTCTACCAATAGATAAAGAAGTAATTGCTGTGAAAATATACTCATTCTTTTACATCTATACAGCTCGTGTTGACCAGCTGAAAGAAATTGCGACGCAGTAGATACGGAATATAGAAAATTAATGGGATTTAGCAAGACTAGATGGCTTACTCTTAAGCCAGCAATAGAAAGAATCTTAAAACTTTTTAAACCTCTGAAGGTTTATTTTTTATCACAACCAAAGTGCCCAACTATTTTAAAAGATTTTTTTTTTAATGATTCCTGCTCCGAAATCTGTTTTTTTTTTTGCACATTGCATTTTACAAAATGCGTCCCAGAAAATATGCATGACGGAAGTTTCACTGATCATGAAATGTCCTAAATTCAAAATCGTACAAAGAAGAGATGAGTGTTTTTTGCCAAATTAAATACACATACCCGCAAGCTGCAATCGGTAAGTGAAAAGTGTTCTAGTTCATTGTCCGAACAACTCGCAAGCCAACAAACCACCTTTTTACAAAAACTGACCACTGCATCGGAGGAGTCGCCTCTTCAGTTGCCAAAATTTACTGTTCCTATTTTCTCGACACACAACCTCAAAATACTCGTACGAACCATCGAAATAGCGGGAGTTACAGACGACAGTTTCACACAAACAATGTAGACGCATTCATAACTAACAACAACCATAACCCACCATTAACCATAACCCACAAATTAACAAATTAGAAAGTGATGCGGATTTTCGAGTAGAAGGCCTTGCGGCAGATTACCTTATATAGTGGCTAAGCCAAAAAATGATAAACGCTCACTAAAAATATTTGTTAAATATCATAAATTTTAAGTATTTTTTGGCACCACTTTAATTCCATGTCAAATATCATACACTATGTCATGGAGAGTAACTCCCGAAACCACACTACAGAACGGTCGAGGACTTGGCGGAAGTGCGGCACAAAACCACTCCACGCACAACTTGGCCACTTCGCGGAAGTGCGGCACGAAACCACTCCACGCACAACTTGGCCACTTCGCGGAAGTGCGGCACAAAACCACCCCGTGCACAGCTTGGTCACTTCGCGGAAGCGCGGCACGAAACCACTCCACGCACAACTTGGTCAATTCGCGGAAGCGCGGTGACGGCATCACTTCCAGCAACACACAACATGTTGGGCTTCCTCGAGGAAGCCCGGCAACCACACCACACTACACAGGACATGGATTCAATTCGATTTCGTGTCTCGGACGAAGCAGTTGCTCCACTCCACATCTATTAATCTAACTTAAATAAAATTTGACAACATCAACAGTATAATTGTATCTTTAATTTCCTCTCCACTCCACATTTAACAACAGTCTCTCTCTAGCTTGTAAGAACATTTTGAATAAAATCGCTAGGGATTGAACCACCAAACGTAGGGCGTCTTCTTTTCTTATTTAATACATTACATAGTTGGCGACGAGGATGGGAGGATATTTACATTTGCTCTTATTTCGGTTGCTGCATTATCATATGTCATCCTAAATGGCAAATGAAATTACAGAAACATGTCCAGCTTCTAACGACGAGTACACCTTTGTATATAGATACGAAAGTGAAAATACCACTCTTTCAGGAATTTGGTAAGCCGACAAAAACTACAGAATTCTTAGTATTTAAATTTCACCAAATTTTCGACGGATTGATAGGGAATAACATTTTACTACCCCCAGAAGCAATCCTCGATTATAAAAGAAAGCTATTAGTGGTTGCAGAGAACGAAATCCCAATAATTTTCAATAGAGACGAAGAAAAGCTAAATTACGCGTATCAAGAACAAGCACCTAATTTAGAAATCTATTATACGGAACCGAGTAAGGATCCCATCTTTAAACAAATCAGGATAAATCACCTAAACGAAGAAGAGAGTAGGAACATATCTCACCTTATCTCCTAATATTCGTCAACGTTTTACCAAGAAGGGAGCGACCTATCATTCACCAATGCGATTAAGCATAGAATAAAAACAGTGAATGATATCCCTATCTGTACCATCAATTGTAGATATCCTGAAATTCCCAGAAATGAGGTCAAATCAAGGAAATGCTAGACCAAGGCATTATCCGACGAAGTGATACACCTTACTCTACTCCTAATTGGATCGTCCCAAAAAAGAGGGACGCATCTGGAAAGGAAAAGTAGAGAATAGTAGTCGACTACAGGAAGCTCAACGAGGTTACTGTAGACGACAAATTCCCAATACCGAATATGGAAGACATATTCGACAAATTGGGAAAGTCAATGTACTTCACAACGCTCGATCTAGCCAAAGGCTTCCATCAGATCGAGGTCGCTGAAGAGGATATAAAGAAGACGGCTTTTTCAACTGATACAGGGCACTACGAGTTCGTTCGCATGCCATTCGGTCTGAAAAACGCGCCGACAACTTTTCAGCGGCTAATGAATTCCGTTCTTAGCGAATTCATAGGAAAATATGCTGGGTGTATTTGGATGACATAATCATCTTATCAATCAGCCTAGAGGAACATATTCTCTCTCTCGTGAAAGTACTCAACAGACTCTGAGAAGTAAATCTCAAAGTCCAATTGGACAAAAGTGAGTTTCTGAAAGAAGAAACTGAATTTTTGGGCCATATTGTGACCACGGAGGGTATAAAACCTAACCCTAATAAGATCGCAGCCATTCAAAATTATAAGCTGCCTAGGTCGACGAAACAAATAAAAGCTTTTTTGGGTATCCCAGGCTACTACCGGAAGTTTATACTACGTATAGACTACGGCAAGAAAGCTGCGTCGACAAAATTCGACAGGTAGTGAAGTTCAGCTGGGATAGTGAGCTGTTGAAAAAGTTAGTCTTAAGAAGAGATTCGACGAGTGTAGAAGAAAAAAGAAAAAAAAAAATAATAATAATAAAAGTTCTTTGTTACAAAATAAAAATAAAGTGTTTCATTGAGTTGCGAGTAAGCAACAAGAAATATTTTTTGTTTATCTATTCAGTGGCAACGAACGTTAATGTTCATTACTCTACTTCATCATCTACTACAATTATCAACCTTTGACATTTGAAATTTGAAATATGAATTTAAAGGATTGAATAATGGCAAAAGATAGAAAAATAAACTATGTGGTTTGTTACTAAGTTTGGAAATTCGGTGTGTCTTGAAAGGTGTATTTTCTTTTTAATTGACGTTTGTAAAATTTTGTCCGTCGTTTAGTTGAATTATCTATAACATAATTGCTATTGGTCTAATAGGTAGTGAGTTTCTTATACTTGGGTTTTGACTTATAAACGGTGCGATTTTGAACGATATTTGCGCATTGCATTGAAGGGTTTTTATTACATCTTTTCCCGTTCAACTTTTGCATCTTAATCTCCTTCTCACCAATAACATTTATAAATGTATGCTCTTGACATATTTGTATTCGATAGATATTGATTATTTGATTAAATTTAGACATTTGAAGTCTCCATAGAGACATCAATCATTTGACAAGATTTTACCATTATTTTGGCTACTATTTAACGCAAATAAACCATAACCATAACGTAAGAAAATAGTAGAAAATTGATTGTTAATTGATTTTTTTTTTGTTAGTTCAATATATTCAAAAGTGGATAATGCTAGTTTGGAACCAGTAAACTCAAATAATGTTTCAACTGTGACCAACGAAACAAGTCGAAGAAGAGGGACGACCTCCACGTTCTGTTGCAAGCAATCAGCAAATATTGGACGACGTGCTAAATATCTGGTAACACATACTGTTTACGATCGTAACCAACGACCACATCGAGTTACTGTAGCAAATATAATCGATGACGCAAGCTATGCTCAAGAATTCCAAACAATTTTAGACAAGAAATCATACTTTGCTTGCGATAATTGCAATCGTTTTGGAATATGTCGAAACAAACCCGAGTTATATCTGTTCATCTTGCATTAAAAACCCATTCAAGTTTCAGCTGCAAACAACATGGGCCCAGGCCCAGTATCTTCTGAATTGCAGAACTTGGCCATGGTTGACTAACTTTTCATCGCACGTGTAAGTTATTTTTATTTATAAAAAATATTCCGAGTTTCAAATCATGACTTCTTTATTTTGAGTCTTTCTTAAAACTCGGCTCGAAGCTATTACTGGGCGTGAGAAGTAGGTTGGTCTGGCTCAAATACCAGCCAGGCGACCGAAGCTATTGCTGGGCGTGAGAAAATGCTGTTGAGGCGATGCGCGTGCAGGACGATGGACAGGCCGCGCATTGATGGCGTTATGATGCCATAACTTGTACATCCAGTCATGCGAATCTGCAAAGTTCACGCGTCTGGATCGCATGGTCAGTATCATTGCTCTGGTAATATCATTAACGTCGCTGAAGATTTTATTCCACCTGCGACTTCACTCCCTCGAGCACCTTCTGAATAGGGCATTGTCATTGTACGTCGAGCAGAAATGAACGGTTGCTCTGATTTTCGTGTGCGTAAACATAAAGTTCCTAAAGCTTCAGAATGGCTTCTCGGTAATAACCCTTATTACGCTGATATATCGATAGTTCTTAATATGATATCAAGCTTGCCTGACAACGGTAATGTTGCCAGCGAAATTCCATTCATCGAGGAAGGTATGCTGATGAGATGAATAATGAATGAGATGGAAAACGCTGTACCATTCGCTCCATGACTTGGACAACGACCTGACGATCTGATTATTGAATTTAGACAGACTGGATACATTTCTCAAGCTTTCCCACACTTGTTTCCTGGTGGTAAATGCGATTTTCTCGACCAGTTGAAATACAAAAGTAACTTTCCGAGAATGGACGGACTTCCTTATATATCCTTATTAAGTACAAAGATCAACGATCCAAGATTTCGTTTCTTCACTTTAAATACAATGCAGCGCCATGACGCCTTGCGAAAAAGTGGAATACTAGCTAAAACAAGTGACCTCAGTGACGTGCAAAATATACAACAGTTAGCGCAAAAAGTCAATCAACAGCCATCGTTAATAAAGCGTCTACTCTCATGGGGATCTAAAATACGTGGTACATCGGCATATTGGTATCAGCAAAGATGCGAACCATTAGCTATGATAAACCAACTCGGTATCCCAACAATATTCTTAGCACTGAGTGCTGATGATTATTGGTTGCCGTGTTTCTTATGTTACTATGGTATTACTGATGAAGAACGTGATTTGATGACGGAACGCGAATTAAGTCGTCTAATGCAAAAGAAATTAAATGAAAACCCAAGGATAGCAAACGAATACTTTTACGATGAAGTATGTCGATTCAAATACCCTAAGCTTCAGTCTGAATCAACGTGGGACAAGAATGAGAACGGAGTATGGACATTCACTCCCACACGCAACGATGAATTGCAAAAATGATCATTACGTAAGCATGGCGTGCTAATACTGAATGTAAGATCATTGCATCTGAGAATGCCATCATCAACTATCTCTCGAAATACGCTGCGAAAGGTGAACCACAGTCACAAAACCATCGCGAAATATTCGAAAACATTTTGTAAAGCAGCAATCAAGATGATCCAAGCAAAAAAAGCCATCTCTAAACTGCTAATTTTCGGTTTTAGCATTTCCTTCCTTGAAGTTGTTGGCTGCTTATGTAAGTTATGGAACATAACAAATAAACAACAAGCTGAGCATGCTGACAAGCTCTCACCGAAACCTTCTGGTACGAGAGCCGTGAGCCATTTCTCAGTCAGTCGTCCGAAGAGTAAGGCGTGCGAACAAGCGAACATATGCATTGTTAAAAGTCCTCATAGAGGAAGATATAAATAAATAAAGTTTTCGAATAAAACAAATAGTGTTTTGATTTCTAGTGCTTAGGTTTCGTTAATTTGTACGAATCAGCTGGAGGAAGTCAATAGGCTCGGTTTATTTTAATTGGTAGGGGAAAGTACAATTCGCATTACATTAGGTATACTATAATAGCATTAGGGGCATACATTGCAATTAATGCCCCACACCTTTGGAGTAGGTATTCTCTAACGCCTTGTATAGAGTGTATCCTCGTCGCCATGTATATGAAGTACGGATGGCTGGTGAATACTCTCTCATCTCTCTCTTTCTGAATTATGTATTGTACATGAACTATGTAATATTATATACTAGGTTAAGCTTTACTAAGAATCACAATAAAGAGACACTTTTGCTGAAACTTGCTTCCCGTCAATACCACATGGCGCAGCCGAAAATTTGAAATGGTAAAATAAGTAAAATAAAGTGCAAGTGAATAAAAATAATGGAAGGAAAAGCAGTATTAATCAAATTAATTAAAGAAAATCAACTGAAAAAAAAAAAAAAACATGGATTTTACAAGACCAGAGCAGCTAAATTTGGATGGGAATTTAAAAGAAAATTGGAAGAGATTTAAATTACAGTTCGACATATATTCGACAGCAACAAGAACGGACAAAGAAACAGATGAGAGAGTATTCACCAGCCATCCGTACTTCATATACAACAATACACTATTCGCTTGAATTGACGTTTGCTGAGTTCAGGCGGTTCAGGTTGAGCAGTTCTGCGACGTTTGGTGTGGAATGGTGTGGAATGGACTTTGTGATTGCGATGGGTCTGCGTGGGAGCTGAAATTCAGCAGCTTAGGCTTAAGATATGGAATTTATTGTTAGAATAGAGTCAGTCGGTGTTGTGACTTAAAGCGGTGCAGTCGCCCGAATAAACTTACTTATTGTAACCTCAATTCCTGTGTTTCCTTTGTGCAGAGCCTGTGGTCGACTCTTAGATATTTTTTTTTAGAAATCAGTAGATAAAGAGGTTTTAACTGGTGCCCGAGCAGGGACCGCCCGCGTCGTGAGTTGTAAAAAAACAATAATATAACGAAAATCCGAGGACTCCGAAACCGAAGGATGTGTTATATCCTCTGAGAGGGAAAAATAAGTAATGAAATAAGTTGCCAGTGAGAAGTTTTAACTATTGTGAGAAAAAAACCAGTGAACTAGTTAAAAAGAAAGAAATTATAATAAAGAAAGCCAAAATAAATTGTGGTCTCAAAAATTGAGAATAAAAATGCATTGTGAGGAAAACCCCTGTGAACGTGCACTAGCAAAAAATAAAAAAATTAGAATAATTAAAGCAAGGTTAACTGTGAGTGAACATAAGAAAAAGGTGGCCTTAACTATATATATATATATATGTAGGATCGTACAATGAACAGAGAGCACACAGACAGGCATGCATGACCGACTGAACGAAGATGAAACAATCTAAAACAAGGCTATTCCCTTTTCCACTTTATCTACAGCTTTCGGAGAGTTAACACGTGAGATCTCATAGGGAGTCGGACGTCGTCGTCAAACGCGCATATAGTATTAATTCACAGTGTCGTCGCCAAACGCATTTATCGAACTTTATGTACATATCAATTTTTGAACTAGAATAAATTGTTTGATTTCCTCGATATACTATTTTATTCCCATGTAATTCCACTGTGCACTCATCAAAAATAAAAAATAAAGAAAACCCGAGTGTAGTATTTGAGATAAAGATAAGGGAAAGTAAAAGAAGAGCAAATCGGCGAAGCTGACCACTGCAGAGGAACACCATCATCAGACGGAACATCATCATCAGACACAAACGATGCGAGGCTGGTCCATCTTTTCAGGATTGTTGTAAGATTAACTAAGATAGTTAAGCTATAATATTTTTTTTACTTTTTACATATCGACCGAATATGATAGAATACATTTATGCTCAGGGGTAGTCTCCCGCGAAAAAAGGAGTCGGTCCGCTTTTAAAAGAATACAATAAAATTACCGGTGGTGTTGATCTTCGTACCTTAGTAGGTCGCCTGAAATTATAAACGCTTGCGATCAAAACGGAAAAATACGAATCTTTCAATCCGAAGCGACTACTCCAAAAATTAAAGGGAGCTCTCAGCGAGCATCTAGAGCTTAACTTTTACGGTCGAAATTAAAACAAAAAAACCAACAAGAAAAATAAAAAATAAAAAATAATAATAAAAGAAAAATAAAAACAAATGTTAAGACTGTGAAAAAGAAGATCTAAAAGCATTTTTAACTAAATTATAAATTTAACATTTCCCTACCACTTGCTTGTCGGCGACATCCACAAACATCTGTACAAATCGCCACTCGTTCTCTCCTTGTTTCAAGGAAATGCGAAGCGATTCACCATACTCTGCTCCTATTTGGATCGTCCCAAAAAAGAAGGACGCATTTGGAAAAGAAAAGTGGAGAATAGTAGTCGACTACAGGAAGCACGACGAGGTTACTGTAGATGACAAATTCCCAATACCAAATATGGAAGACATATTCGACAAATTGGGAAAGTCAATGTACTTCACAACGCTCGATCTAGCCAAAGGCCTCCATCAGATCGAGGTCGCTGAAGAGGGTATATACAGATACAGGGCACTACGAGTTCGTTCGCATGCCATTCGATCTGAAAAACGCGCCGGCAACTTTTCAGCCGCTAATGAATTCCGTTCTTAGCGAATTCATAGGAAAATATGTTGGGTGTATTTAGATGACATAATCATCTCATCAATAAGCCTAGAGAAACATATTCTCTCTCTCGTGAAACTACTCAACAGACTCTGAGAAGTAAATCTCAAAGTCCAATTGGACAAAAGTGAGCTTCTGAAAGAAGAAACTGAATTTTTGGGCCATATTGTGACCACGGAGGGTATAAAAGCTAACCCTAATAAGACCGCAGCCATTCAAAATTATAAGCTGCCTAGGTCGACGAAACAAATAAAAGCTTTGGGTATCTCAGGCTACTACCCGAAGTTTATACTACGTATTGACTACGGCAAGAAAGCTGCATCGACAAAATTCGACAGGTAGTGAAGTTCAGCTGAGATAGTGAGCTGTTGAAAAAGTTAGTCTTAAGAAGAGATTCAGCGAGTGTAGAAAAAAAAAATAATAATAAAAGTTCTTTGTTACAAAATAAAAATAAAGTGTTTCATGGAGTTGCGAGTAAGCAACAAGAAATATTTTTTGTTTATCTATTCAGTGGCAACGAACGTTAATGTTCATTACCCTACTTCATCATCTACTACAATTATCAACCTTTGACATTTGAAATTTGAATTTAAAGGATTGAATAATGGCAAAAGATAGAAAAATAAACTATGTGGTTTGTTACTAAGTTTGGAAATTCGGTGTGTCCTGAAAGGTGTATTTTCTTTTTAATTGACGTTTGTAAAATTTCGTCCGTCGTTTAGTTGAATTATCTATAACATAATTGCTATTGATGGTATAGGTATCGAGTTTCTTATACTTGGGTTTGGACTTATAAACGGTGCGATTTTGAACGATATTTGCGCATTGCATTGAAGGGTTTTTATTACATATTTTCCCGTTAAACTTTTGCATCTTAATCTCCTTCTCGCCAATAACATTTATAAATGTATGCTCTTGACATATTTGTATTCGATAGATATTGATTATTTGATTAGATTTAGACATTTGAAGTCTCCATAGAGACATCAATCATTTGACAAGATTTTACCATAGTTTTGGCTACTATTTAACGCAAATATTACCATAACGTAAGAAAATAGTAGAAAATTGATTGTTAATTGATTTTTTTTTTTTTGTTAGTTCAATATATTCAAAAGTGGATAATGCTAGTTTGGAACCAGTAAACTCAAATAATGATGTTTCAACTGTGACCAACGAAACAAGTCGAAGAAGAGGACGACCTCCACGTTCTGTTGCAAGCAATCAGCAACGATCAAATATTGGACGACGTGCTAATAATCAACGACCACATCGAGTTACTGTAGCAAATATAATCGATGACGCAAGCTATGCTCAAGAATTCCAAACAATTTTCGACAAGAAACCATACTTTGCTTGCGATAATTGCAATCGTTTTGGAATATGTCGAAACAAACCCGAGTTATATCTGTTCCCCTTGCATTAAAAACCCATTCAAGTTTTCAGCTGCAAACAACATGGGCCCAGGCCCAGTACCTCCTGAATTGCAGAACTTGACCATGGTTGACCAACTTTTCATCGCACGTGTACATCCAGTCATGCGAATCTGCAAAGTTCACGCGTCTGGATCTTATGGCCAGTATTATTACTCTGGTAATATCATTAACGTCGCTCAAGATTTTATTCCACCTGCGACTTCACTCCCTCGAGCACCTTCTGAATAGGGCATTGTACGTCGAGCAGAAATGAACGATTACTCTGATTTTCGTGTGCGTAAACAGAAAGTTCCTAAAGCTTTGGAATGGCTTCTCGGTAATAACCCTTATTAAAAAGCATTTTTAACTAAATTATAAATTTAACATTTCCCTACCACTTGCTTGTCGGCGACATCCACAAACATCTGTACAAATCGCCACACGTTCTCTCCTTGTTTCCCTATAGGTATCAATATTTCCCTGTCCGTGACTCTACATAGAACAGAATGGATGAATAGAAAAATTCAGTAGCACAGCTGACAGGTGCCATTAACACCGTTTTAGATCGGCTTAGGAGCATGGAAAGTCGCCTTGAACTCTGCAACCCAAAGGATGAAATTCAATCGCTGAATAGTAGGCTGGGGTCTCTCGAAGATCGCCTCTATTCCGTGGAAAATGCAAGCCCTTCCAGTGATCATGCATTAACGGCAGGAAACGTGCAACCACTCCGTGGACCAAGTTTAGAGACATCTCGAAATTGCCCGATTCGGTGAAAGAATTGCAGGTCTTCGACGGGAACCCAGTACAGTATGTTTCTTGGGTGCATAGCGTCGAAACTGTGCTGAAAGACTACGAAATTGTACGTAGCAAGCCCATATACTGGGCAATTCTGCAGCAGAAATTTCGTGGTAAGGCCTATTCCGCATTAGTGTCCTACAATATTTTCGACAGCGAATGGGGTGACATTCACTATGCTGATAAGAGAGACGAAAGAACCCTCGAACATCAATTAAATCAATTGACCCAGGGTGGTTCAAGGGTGGATGATTTTTATGCCACCAATTCTCCCTGATCGTAAACAAGATTAGGGCAGAGACTTACTGGACCGAGACAGTCGATGCGCTAGTGGAAACTTACAGGAACCGGGCATTGGATGTCTACCTTGTAAAAGATGAGGGGACACGACTTGTACTAGATTACTACCTTAAACAGATAGAAGATCGTATTAGCGAACTTAGGGACTCGAGGATGAGACAAACTAGGTCAATAAATTGGATCGGGACCGCTTGGAAATGGTTGGCCGGTTCTCCTGACGCAACTGACTGAATTGACTTATTGGACGTACAAACGGGCATTACACAGAAAAATAACGAACAGTACACGATCAACAAGAAACTGTTTGACAAAACACAGGAAATAACGAACGGACTTAATAGGATATTAGACCATTATAACAACGCTGTACAAAAAGAAGAAACAGACTGTTAGGTTTATTTTCCTAAGTTTCAATATTTTGTAGATCTCACGACGCATATTGTCTGGTGTCGTAGTGTCATAAGAACATGGATAAGAGACAAAAGGTGTAATGCGCATTTTGTGCATAGCTAGTCAATTTTGTACGCAAGTTGCCGCGAGTGTGGGAATCAAAACTTTCTTATGAGGCCACGCAACTCACGTGTCAGTGTCGAATGTGGCGTAGACATTTTTTTTTGATTCCCACACTCAGGAACTGCAGGCCGATGTCTGGCCGATAATCCATTGTGATTTGTGAGCTCGAACAGAGCAGTTGTGTGCTGAATAAAATTACTATTAAAATTGTGCCTAGGGAATTTATTCGAATTCAATTTTCTATTGTAAACACAGACAAACTGAGACAAGCCCTGCTAAGCAAAATGTATATACTGAAGGAAGAGATAAATGAAATAGTTAGAGCCTGCCAACTAGCAAAAAATGGCATTGTGAACAGTAATCTTCTCGACTCCGAAGAAATTAATAACATTCTACACGAATTGGAAGTTCTACCCTATCAAAATGTGATAGAGGCTGTCGAGTATGCTCGTCCTTCAGTGTATAGCAATAGAACTCTCTTGCTATATGTGCTTTCAATCCCCAAGGTGGATCCAAAGGCCTACCACTTAATAACCGCCTAAGCTATGATTCAGAACGAAAGACAAATCGACCTAAACTACCGAAGACTTCTCATAAGCCATGACATTATATATGGACTGACCAAAGACTGCCTAACCATAAACAATGCCTCAGTATGTACAGAGGACACTCTGGATTAGATATCCAAAGACTCATGCTTATCTAGAATCCTTAGAGGTGATAATGCACATTGCGACTACCGCATGAATACCCGAGAGGTAGTCGAGCTTGTTGGGGATAATACAGTTTTTATTACTAACTTTAATGGAACTATCTTAAATTAAAATTCTTCCATCCATTTAGAAGGAAGTTATTTAATCTAACTGGACAATGAAGTGGTGAGCATAAGGAATAGAACTTACCGGAGCCGGGTAACGACCATCCCACAGGCACTCCCTCCATTTTTGGTAAGCGTGACAAGCAAACGAATCAAACCCAGTCTTGAATTCGTGCACGTTCTCAGCTAAGAAAACATCGAGTGTATTAACATCTTAAAGAAGAATTTTAAATCCTCTCTTCTTTCAGAATTGTCCGTGATCACCGTCCTAATAATTACAATATTTTTACTAGCTAACAAGATGTCAATGTCCCATTACTTCGTCTACATGCCAGGTCAGGACCTACCCAGCATTCGCAAGAAGTGCTATCCGCGGAAGTCAATGACACCAAGGAAAGCTCGAGTCACCCGGGATGTTCGAATAGCGATCTGCGGGACGCAGATATTTGAAGGGGCGGCAGTTGACACCATCGGCCATCCACCTGCCGATGAAATTGGAGCACACGTATGTCGCCGTGTGCATGGGAAAATACAGAATGCATGCTTGCTGTTCACACACGCGTATCCGGTGGACTTTGTGATTGTGATTGGGTCTGCGTGGGAACTGCAATTCAGCAGTTTAGGCTTAAGATATGGAATTTATTGTTAGAATAGAGTCAGTCGATATTGTGACTTAAAGCGGTGCGGTCGCCTGAATAAACTTACTTATGGTAACCTCAATTCCTGTATTTGTGCAGGGCCTGTGGTCGGCTCTTAGATTTATTTTTTTTTTTTTTTTTGAAATCAGTAGATAAAGAGGTTTTAACTTGTGTTTGTTTGTTATACTGTTTTTGTTTTATGTTATTATTGCGAGGCAACAGGACTATTTAATAAGAAATAATTGTCAATTTTAGAATGAATACCTAACTTTTTATAGAAGATATAAATGATAATACATGTGTGTTTGAAAATGAACCAGGAATCATCTGTGAGTCACTGTTCAGTGGTTCGAATGTGACTCTCAAATTCGATCTATGCAACCGTACGCACATCACACCATCGGAGCTGAAGTCCATCGCCGAACAGTCGAAGATCTGCAAACCACACCACCCAATCAGATGTTCATCACGCCATATCCCACACAGCGGGCGATCATGCGTTCACCATCCACTGTGAGCGAACACCCACATACACGCACTCACGCATTCATGCACTCACGCACATAAGGATTTAAATCGCTGATCCACAGCCAGTGGAACGAATGTAATCGGTGGATTGTAAGGACTGAATTAACTTCGACGGTTGATAAGAGAGGTTACTTGTACGATAGACACCGAAGCATCCGGTCATTAATTTAGTCGATAAATTGTTCATTTACATCGTTGTTTCTTTATTCTTTTTTTTTTTTTTTTTTTGTTGCTCAACTCTTTCGTTCTCAATCAATGTGTAATTACTAATGCAAATAATGTATCCATAGAAAATAGTGACGACAGAAACATTCGTTGTGACGACATTCAAAATTGTTCTTTAAAAATTTGAGACCAAATAGTACACGCCAAACCACTAGAATTTATACTCAAATTTCATTATGAATCCGAACAACTTGTTTGTTTGTTCACCGCATTAATAAAAATTTAAAGTTTAAGTGTTCGGTGTCAGTTCGTGCTTCAGTATTATTCGCAATAACATATTTTACAAAATTTATTTTGTTGTGTTTTTTTAATTACGTTTCTCGCGCGACGTGCGGCATGTGGCTTTCTTTAAAGCGAAGCAACGTGAGCAAAAGTTCGACACCTAAAACTGGTCGGCGCAAATGGACTTGTTAGGCCAGGAGTAAGATACGTTAAGGTTGGTTACCTCCTCCAAGACGTCAGCGTAGACCAAATGTCCCGAAGGTCCGCGAAGTAGCCGATATCAGACCATCCTCGTTTGAGACTGCATCTCGGGAGAAGGCTCTTTATCCAGGAAATGGTAGTAAGCCGGTTAAGAAAACAATAGGGCAGAACTATGAGTTTGCCGGTTTTGTTGCGCTCATCAGCCAGTTCATCCCATACTGCATATTCCAACATATAATAGTTGAGTTCCTCACCGCATATTTATTACATCATGCGAAGTTCGTCTTGAAGGTGCAGGCACTTCAGAACTTAATGGACCCACTGGCAGCGATAAACGCGGAGGGCTACATTATGCCCGCATCTATCTATGATTTCTTAGTTGTAGTAGGACCCAGTGTAACTCTCACTGGGTCCTACTACAACTAAGAATCTGCCCGATCGTGCAGTTCCCCTTGAGTCATATGCTCAGCCCACTATGTACACTGTCCCCACTATGTACATACTTGGGCTTACAGAGAAAAGCACACGAGCATACTACCCTCAATAGTTTAGAGCATGCATGTTAGAGTGCAAGCATGCAAAAGTGTAAGTATGTTTGAATGGAAGTCGACCACAATCAAATCTGCGAGTGTCCTGAGGGTCATTCGAGCGAGCCGAGACCGAGGGACCAGACGTTAATAAAGAGTGTATGCCGCAGAATTGTTTATTTTTGGTGAACTTGATAGTGTTATCCTTAGCATCAGAAGTGGGATTCATCCACATCGCTCCCATTCCCTCGCGAGCAAATTGGCACATTGGTGGCGGCGTTAACAATTAGAGTTGATTGTGCGTGTGAAAAACGCACAATCAACAAAAAAGGAAAACAAAAGCGAAAATCGGTTCCTGTACTGGGTACATGTAATCGGGCAGAACAGCTAGTGAAATAAATTTTTTCTTTCCTTGTTGTGTTTGTCCTTTTGCAACTAAAAACGACCTGAGCGCGCGATAAAAAGTGAAACGAAACGAAGATCGGTTTCTTTGTTTGTATTCGGTTGTGTTCAGGCAAAACGGCTACGGCTAGAGTGAAGTTTTCCTTTCTTGGAGTGTTCGTCCTGTAAACGATTTGTGCGCGCAAAAGAAAAAAAAAAATAAAACGATTCTGTTCAGCTTTTCATTCGATTGCGAGGACGTTGGTAAGGTAATTTGTTTTTTTTTTTTTTGGTTTTGTTTGTGCTTTCGAATGTCGAGAAGAAGGGGAACCCAAAAAGGGCCAAGCGAAGGCTCCACGAATTCTCATCATACTCTAGAAGGTGAGGGTGAAGAGGCAACCCACAGCACTCACATCATTACGACGGAGGCCATAAACCAGATGTTTAACTCTGCTATGCACCAGCGTGATAGAATCGCTACGGTCGGGTTTCCTAGTTTTGATCCTGACCACTGCCGTGTTGACGTACAAAAGTGGTGTGCCGATGTGGACACTAGAGTAAATAGAGACCAGTTTCGACGTCATACCTCGGGTAGAAAACGCGCTACTAGGGAGGGCAAAAACTTGGTACAAACAATTTAGGTACCAGCACTATAGCTGGGTAGACTTAAAGGCATCTATTATCTACACCTTTTCTAGTGGTGCTGATGTCGTCCAACAACTCTGAAAGGTCGCAAACTCAGAAAGCAAGGAATTCGAAACATACACTGAGTTCGTAATGGAGAAAGTTTCCCAGATAAACCGGCTGCCGTTTGAAATTCCGGAGAATATGGTTGTTCGTGTCGTAGTTGGAAACATTTCGGAGGTCGGTTTGCGAAACTCGTTAACATTTGTTATGCCAGAGACCGTCCAAAGCTGGGTCGATCATTTGTCCTCGATTCGCGAATCCCCTAACCAAAAGCCCGACACTCCAGCCTGTCGCTTTCTGCCACGAAAATTTACTGAACCACAACCTGTAGGTCCCACTACTAAACGCCCACGTTTAGAGACAGAGAAACGTTGTTTCGAGTGTGGCCAAGTTGGACATCTTAGAGCAAAATGCCCTCTACAGGTTCACCCACGAAACAGTATTGTCGAAAAGATCACGAATGTCATAAAATGTACGTTTTGCCGTAAATCAGGACATGATGTAAATACCTGCTGGGCAAAACACAGAGCCGAACGGAAAAATGTGAATTTGTGCCATTATGATAATTCCTCCAAAGGAACCAGAGTTGTCTTGGTTGATGGAAGGGCTTTCCATTGTTTAATAGACTCTGGTTCAGATTGCTCTTTAATTCGTTCGGATGTTGCTGACAAGTTGTGTGCAAAAAGAGAAGCCCACTTCTTGCTGGTCACAGGAGTCGGAAACGACTCAATATCATCAACCGAAAAACTTCACACTAGAGTTGAAATTTGAAGAAATAATCGTTGAGGTCACTTTCCACATCATGGACAAAAAAATGCTCAAAAATGAAATGATCATAGGTAGGGATGTCCTTAAAGATTCGTCTCTAGAGATTTCAGTTAACGCCCATGGATCAACTCTGCGACGACGAAATAATCCAGCAAAATGCCTCACTACACAAATAGTCAAGACAAGCTCAAAATAAGCACCAGTTACTGAGAAAAGGTTAAACGAAATTATACGAAAATATCTATATAAATATATATCTAACACCTGATGGACACTTCGAGTTTCTACGTATGCCGTTTGGGCTTGCCAACGCACCTGCCGTATTTCAACGAGCAATTAATTCTGCCCTAGGAAATCTAAAAGACTCAACGGCGCTGGTATATTTGGACGACGTACTTATTCCGTCAAAAACTGAGGTAGAAGGCCTCGAAAAACTCGACATAGTTCTACAGGCATTAACTAGCGCGGGTTTTTCCATAAACATGGAAAAATGCAAATTCTTGCAAACAAAGATCGATTATTTGGGCCGCGAAACATCTTGTGATGGCATTAGGCCCAGTTGTGGCAAAATCGATGCTTTGGTTCGATCACCTCCTCCAGAAAATGTGAAAATGGTGCGACAATTTATGGGTCTCGCAAACTACTTCCGAAAATTTGTTCCAGACTTTGCTGCAAAAACGAGCTGTATTACCTCACTCACCAAAAATAATTCAAAGTTCGAGTGGTCTGATGAGTGTGAATCAGCAAGACTGTACATAATCAACCAACTCACATCGCGATCTGTGCTGGTGATATTTGACCCAGAACTACCGACAGAACTGCATACTGATGCCAGCGCTGTAGGGTATGGAGCAGTTTTATTTCAACGAGTAGAGGGCCGTTTGCACGTTGCCGCATTCTACAGTCAGGCAACAAAGAAGTACGAGGCCAAATACCACAGCTACGAGTTACCTATTTAGTTGAATTTAGTTATATTCAGGCTAAGGACTGTTTCAGAAAACTAACCCACTGGCACAACGACACGATATTGGATCATAACTGTTGTTCTTGTATTACATTTTGAACTATTACAGAAATGTTGGACCATACCATATTCAAATCGAAGGGACGATTGATCGAAAAAAAAAAAAAAAAAAAAAACCAAGGACGCCGCTTGTCACATTTTCTTTTAATGGGTCTTGTTCAAGTTTGATTTGTTTTTCAAAAAAAAAAAAAAAAACCGTTTTTTTGTCTAAAATAAACTGTTTAATATCAAAATAATGTTTGTTTCATCGAGAGCGATGAAAAGGTGTAGGATGGCCGTGTTAGAGTGCAAGCATGCAAGAGTGTAAGTATGTTTGAATGGAAGTCGACCACAATCAAATCTGCGAGTGTCCTGAGGGTCATTCGAGCGAGCCGAGACCGAGGGACCAGACGTGAATAAAGAGTGTATGCCGCAGAATTGTTTATTTTTGGTGAACTTGATAGTGTTATCCTTAGCATGCATGTTAAGACGCGACGTAATGCAGCAGAAGTGCTTACTAAGCACTAAGAACCGTACACTGGCATCAAGACGAGAAGCACCCACGTAATGTGAAAACGATACGATGGCACATTGACGCCCACCTCGAGGATAACAGTTACATCCGCCACACCCAAGAACATTACACCCAACATTATTTAGCTCTTCACCCTACTAACCGTTGCGACACACCTAGGCGACCCCAAAAAAAGCGACAATCAAAGCTGACATTGTTGCAAACACAAACCGAACTACATTGTTGCAAACATAAAATGAACTACAAAGATAAACAACTAGAAACAAACTATTACGACATATCACCAACCAGAACAATGCTCGCCTAAAGCTGACATAAACAAACAGAGCAATAAACTCCACCAAAATAAACGCCAAACATACTGACCCACTTGAACAACGACACTTGACGCACAAAACAACGAAACAACCACGCCAGTATAAAATATTGAATATGGGCCAACGTCCGCTCGTCCGTTGTCCCACATAAGACACCCAAACCAATAACTGACCTCACATCACGCGAACGATACTGTCGCAGTGTATAAAAACGCAGCCGCGGAACCCCAAATGTGTGTTGTGCTCCCGAGTCCCGATCTGCTCTGACGCCTTTTTTTATTTTAAATTAATAAATAAGTTGATTACTCAGACATATTAAATTGTGTTTCATTATTGATAACCACTGCAGTGATCGCCGGTGCACCAACACCCACGTCCACAGCAGAAGATAAGCAGTACTGTCCAGCAGATAAGATACAAGCAAATGTTAGAATTAAGTATCTTTTTGTACAGTCGATCCCGAGCAGTTCGGTTCTCCCGTTCAGCTCGAAATAAAGAGTTTTTAAAAAATCAAATTAAAACCCAAAATATTAATTTGCATAACATTGCATAATTTGTTCGCTCTCACTCTCTATTAGTAAGTAGGCATTTTTATAACTAAAGGGCTAACCATAATAGGCAGAAGCAAGCAGAAGCTTATGTCAGAACCGAACGATATTCTCCCCTCTGTTTCAACGAAAAGTCAAGTTACCCATAATAAACATAAGCGAGCAGAAGGAAAGGAACTGTCAAATTGATTTTATTCGGTTTTTTGACTTTCGGTGTGTTATTTAAAAGTGAAAAAAATGGAGAAATTAAGAACAGAAAAAAAATTAAAGCAATTAAAAACTTTGGGATCGTTACATCTCATATTGGAAAGTTTAATACTGCTAAGAAAATATAATGAATTGCGGAAGAAAAAAAAGCGCTCCTGTAGTGTTCGAAAAATTAATCGCGATAGGGCAGTTCATGGGTTCTATGAAGTGTCCTTCCAAGCCATGAAGGCAAGCGATATAGACCAATTTTTTATATATACGAGAATGACTCCAGTAATTTATAACATGCTGGTTGATTTAATATCGCCTTATTTAATGAAGAGGTCAATAAGGAAACCAATACAGCCGGAATGTCGAATAGCAGTTACTTTGCAGTAAGTAAAAGGTTCTTCTTATTGAACACTTCATATTAAAAATAATATCAGATATTTGTCGCAGGGGAATTCATTACAATCGCTTGCATGGTCCTTCAAATTAGGAAAGGAAACCGTACGCATGATCATTTTGGAAACCTTCGGAGTTTTGTGGAATGTGCTGCATCCTGTATATGTGTCAGAACCAAATGGGACTGACTATATACAGATCGCCGAGGACTTTTGGCAATTATGGAACATGCCAAATTGCGTTGGAGCTGTTGACGGGAAGCATGTTGCCATCAGATGTCCGCCGAATAGTGGAAGCCAATTTTTCTGCTGCAAAAAATACTTTAGTATTGTGCTATTAGCAGCGTGCGATGCTGAATGTCGATTTACATTTGTCGATGTTGGAGCTTATGGCAGCCAGAGCGATGGAGGTAACAAATTACTCTTATAACTGTTTGTTCTTTTAAACAAGAAATGCACTTTTTTGGTTATATTTTAGGTGTTTTGCAAGCAAGTCGGTTTGGAAAGAGACTCATAGAAAACTCTCTTCCGTTACCACCCCCCAATTACTTGCCAGGAACACAAGTGAAAGTTCCGCACCATTTTGTAGCTGATGCCGCCTTTCCACTGGGTATCAATCTAATGCGATCGTATCCTGGACAACATCTACCAGCAGACAAGGACAACTTCAATAAAAGATTGTCACGAGCCCGTCGAACCATTGAGAATTCCTTCGGAATTCTTGTCGCTCGTTGGCGTGTTTTATTGAATACCTTAAATATGGTCCCGGAAAACGCCGAAAAAGTAGTTTTGGCTTGTGTGGCATTGCACAACTACATAATGTTAAATAATGACGATGGGTCATCGTATTGTCCGGCCAATTATGTTGACTGGGTGGACTCTGATGGCGTACGACAGGATGGGTTATGGAGGGAAGAAGTCCGAAGCAATTTACCATCTCTTGCGCCATCAACGATACGGTATTCCGGTGGTAAAACATCCATCAACATAAGAAATGAAATCTGCAAATTTTTAATTAACCAATAAAATAAACGTTAATTAAATTTTGATTTTTATTTATAATATATGTTCAACTATGTCATTGTATATGTTCAACCCGCAGTTGCATCACCCTCTGCATCATTTCCAAGTGAAATGAGTCCCTTACAGCAATTGGCAGATCGTCCATGTAGGACAACATGGTCTCCATGAAGGATGTATCAGCCTGTCTTCTTTTTGGATTAGTTGCGGGAATATCGTTGGCGAAGTTGGTCTCGAGTTTTTGCAGCGCTTGTCCCAATTGGTTGCAAACGCTTTCCAATGGATCTTCCGCCTTCCTTTTTCGTCGCGGTGTTGAAGACGGGACTGGTGAGCAATCCAACGCCGAACTGGAGCTGAAATCTTGAAAAGATGCCGTCGTATCTTCGTCTGGAACCAGTTCGTTGCATACAGTTCTTAAATAAAAAAGATTAAATGTCTAAAATGTATTAAGTATGTAAATGAACAATGTTGCTTACCTTCGCGGTTTCATGGAATTTCTTAAGAACTCCAGATTCTGATAATATTGCCATTCTTCGAGGGCGAGGAAAGCACTCCCGGACGACATCTCTCTCTTCTTCAGCTCCTTGCTGAACCTTTCCCGCAACAACGTCCACTTATTTTTACATTCGGTGTCTGAAATGCGTAATGTTATTATACATAATTGCATACATAATATATAAGTATTAAACCACTTACCGCTTCTACCAATTGCTTGGGCAATTCTGGCCCACACCTTGGCTTTTTCTTTTTTATTATAATAAGACCCATCCGTCTTATCATAAAGGCATTTATTGTCTTCCACACTACAAATTAATTTACTTACAAATTCGCTGTCCGACATATTTTGATTTTTTAATCTTTTTTGTTTATTTTTGAATTCAACCGTCGCCTGTCAAAATTCCGTACGGAATGTCTTCTTTCATAAAGACTTTCCGTCTGCTCGCATCAGTTAACGAACATTTAACGAAACTTCGAATATTCCCATTATGGGTATGTCATATGCTTTGCATGTAAAAAGACATTCCCCTCTGCTTGCATATGCTCGCTTCTGCCTATTATGGTCAACCCTTAAGTGCGGTGCTCGTTCACTTGAATAACGGCCGTCAGCAAGTAAAGCGGTTTGATAAAACAAAAAAAAAAAAAAAAAAAACTAAACGTGTTTCCCTTTTTCGATATACATACATATAGATATATATATACATATATTATAAATCTTGGCCTTGCTGCTTAGCCAAGTCCGTATCGTTCTGGAACTTTTGGTAAGCTGGACGCCAGAACTTATAATGCGTATGAGTGGTATATACGTTACATCAGAAACATTGTCTGGCAAACTAACTGGCGGGTCACCGACAATGTTCAATCCTGGAATCCTTTTGATGGGAGCTAGATCCCGGATAGCGGTGAGGTGACTGAAAATTGATTAGGATACCCGATACGGCAACACAATGGTGCAATATCACGGGGAACTTCGAGCATTTAAGGTCAAGTATCTATTTTACCAATATGAAACCTTTAATTACTCGAATTATAAACAATTGTGAGGTACATATGTCAGAAATATAAATATGATCGTCAGGTACTACCTTTAAAATACGAACTTACAGTAACACCATCCAAACCATTGGAAATTATAAAACAAGCTCGGTAAATACTCACAGCAAGAGTCAGAGCACACAACCCAAAGGTACAAAACAGTTCCCAACTACAACGCTTCACATCAGACCCCGAACTACGGCCAAAACAGCCTACGACTGTAGTTAAATTAACTATTGTATTAAATGAAAGTATTGTATTAAAAGCAGTTTCTTGTAAACATGCTGTTTTAATGTTTATTGTCGATGAGAACCGGGAAAAGAACCAACTGGAAAGAGTGCACAGGAATATTTTGCGAGACAAGTCCAATACTTCGAATCTCCCCGCAACAGTGTAACTAGAAATGCAACAATTGAAGAAAAATAATTAAAATTAGATTCTTTGCAGGTTTAGGGTGAGCAAAGCAATGTTTGTTGATATTTTGAGGGAAATGGGGTCAGAAGTGAAGTGAAGCCAACATCTATACCTCTGACATGCAAACTTGCCGCAGTTCTCCGTTTCCTGACGGAAGGAAGCTACCAAAGGTCAGTGGGGAAAGATTTTGACATTGGCCTTGGTATATCCACAGTCAGCAAAATTCTCGGGGTGGTGTTGAACGTTTTGCAAGAGAAATTATGTCCAAAGTGGATAAAACTGCAAGATATATCGGTGGGTGTGGAAATAGCTTTTTTTTTTTTGGGAAAATATGGAATACTGGGATTAATAGGGTGTTTGGATGGGACACATATAAGGATAATTAAACCCTAACAGAACCCCAACCTCCAGCAGTCATGGGGACGTATACTGTCGTGGGTACCGAGAAAGGCTCAATGCACGAAGAACACGAGCAGAAGAAGATCCCTCATCAATCTATACGTTGTATATTAGAAATAATGTAGTAGCTCTGAACCTATTCGAAAATTATTTGAGAATAATCGATTTGATTTTGCGTGCACTGTTTATGATAGACTATGGTTCGAAACTGATTTGAAAAGTTCGTCTTTATCGTGCAGTGCAATTTTGCGACAAATATGCCCAACTGTCTCGTTGCAAGATATTCTCGTGTGCGCGACCTGTAAAGTCTCGTTAGTTGGTGGGAAAAATTCCGAATTTAGCCGTGTACAATGGGTTTAAGTATCCGCCTAAGCCGAACCTCTCTGGGTTACATTTAGTTTCCGAGTGATTAATATTACCGAGATTACCCGAGATTATCGTTTTAGACGATTTCGCTGAGCTAATTGAAATTGGTGATAGCCTAATTGCTGAACAGCATACTGTTTTATGGTCGAAGGATAAATATTTACAAATTACGCCGGGAGAGAACAAAAGAGCTATTAGCCTGCTGTTTGATTCTCATGCGGAAGAATTATCTTTCCCAGCAATTTACTACGGTCCATTTCGGGAATTCAAAGATGGTGTTAAGTGTAAAGCGTACTCGATTGCGACAAGTGAACTGCGGCGCTCTGATCGAAGAGGAGTTACTCCACGCCACTTGCTCTTCCTAGCCGTGAAGATTATGCGACTTCGAGTGGGTGAAAACATCAGTATTGCTTTTAAACATGTCGGACAAGGCATAAACATAACGAAAAAGCAAATACTATCTTCTGATTATCTGAGCGGCTACATGGAATCAAATTTGGCTTTTCTCAAATCCATACCGAATTCAGTACAATATTGGCAAAGTCGAAAAAAATACCTCTTTGCGATGATCAGACAACTTGGTAAACCAATGGTATTTCTGACGATGAGTGCCAATGAAATTTACATTGCGTAAATTTAAACATGGCACGAAAATCGCTGATTTAGAACAGCAGATTATATTTAGTGACATAATAAACAATTGTTAATGACATTCTAACATTTTGAGTTTCATTAGTGCGGTTTATGCGATGAAGTCCGCCAATTTAAGACACTTTTCATTTTGCAAGTATCCCTGGCGATACAAATGCCTAAAAAAGTTTGACTTGCTTGGTGGTTCCATAAAACCAAACAGTGTTTTTTTTTTTTTCTATTAAATTTCCATAATTTTTGTTTAAAAAAAATAAAATTTATTAGGAAACTTTGTATTATAAGCTTCAAATTCGTCACAATGTATGTATGTATGTATGTAGTATGTTGGCGTTACAGTCCATGAAGGACCAAAGCCGAGCTTCTCTCAATCACCCATGTTGTGTGTGATTTTATTTTCCCATATGAAAGGGACCTACAGTTTATTGCCGGTTCCGAACCGGCGAGATTCGAGAAGCTTTTCTTGACAATTATACTACGGGGGGTTTTGTCAGTACCCCGCTGAGGAGAAGCACCGTGAAAAATGCGTTCAATGACATAGCTGTTGTCGGCATTTAATCCCGTGCCATCGCACTGTGGGGTCGTGCATTGACAGAAGCGGAGAGAAGTAATTTTTTTTATATGTAACAAATTTCAACAAAAATAACTGTTTCGACTAACTGACAATATGTCTCATGTGAGAGAGGAATTTCTTTTTTCAATTAGTGGTTCCATCACTGTACCGTTCGGCATCGAAGTTGACAGTTTAGTTAAGATTGCGTTGTGTGGTAAACTAACCGAAATAAGTGGCCTCTGTTATTTTGTTGAAAATCAATTGTTAATAAAAAGGTTTTCCATACATTTTGTTAAATCAGGTATGTTCTTCAAGTAGCATTAGTTTTTACTCGATTATGAAGTAAAATTGAAACAGAAAAATAAGCAGAATGTCCAAACATTTTTAAAAGAACGGTACTTTTTGATTAGGCAAACATTAAACCAAGATTTTAAGTTTTTTTCTTAGTTTAATCTTTTCTTTATTTGGAATTGAAGTTAAAAGTAAAAAATGTTTGCCTGAAATATTTTTGTTTAATTTTTTGTGGTCATAAGTATGCAAATTATTAAACCATTTTCATAATATTTAAGGTCTCAATATGCAATTTTTCGCATGCAAAGGGCAGGAGCTCTGCGCAATCTTTTTTAACAGTAAATTTAAAAGTATTGAGAAAAAAATTGAAAATATTGAGACATTTTTAGTGACCAGTACAAACTGCTCTGAAAATCATTTATCAGACCTGAGAAAAGAATTAATACGGTTTAAATTTGAACTAAAATCTAAGTGGAAGAAAAGCCACCGTACAAGATCAGTATTTGATAAAAATGAATCGAATTGGCTTCAAGAAAAACTTAAATTTAAAATGTATTCACTACCCCCTGGACGCCCTCAGACTAGTTTTGATATTTTGAGTAAGCGAAGAAAACGCGAAAGAGTAACTGATCTTCGACATACATCTGCAGAAGAGCTTGTTTTTGCTGCTCAAATGAATTTGCGAGCTGCTGGAGACAAAAAAACTGCAGAATTATTAGAAGAAACCTTGTCCCCTCCACCTAATACCTCAAAAAGTTCGACAGTTATGCTAACTCCTTGTCAAGCTTTGTCAATGCTTATAGAAGCAAAACTGTCCCGTGATCAATACGACACAATTAGAAAATATGTCACCAATGATGTTTTGCCGTCTTATAAAGTTGTGCAAAAAGAGAAATCTAAATGCTATCCACAAAATCTTACTGTGAATGAACAAACAGCTGAAGTTCGAATGCAGAAGCTGCTGGACCACACTGTTGAGAGAATTTCAGCATCACAGAAAGATGTTTTGAATAGTGCGAGCTGTAATGAACTTACGCTCTATTCTAAAGTAGGTTTTGATGGTAGCTCCGGGCACAGCGAATAGCATCAAAGGTTTGCTAACCCAACTGATGTAGATGACAAATTTGTATTTATAACTTGTTTAGTACCACTAAAGCTATCGAACAATTCAAATATTTTTTGGAAGAATCCTTGTCCATCTTCTCCTAGGTTCTGTAGGCCTATAAAGATATCTTTTGAGAAGGAAACAGATTTACTGGTCAACAGAGAGAACGAATCCATTCAATCGCAAATAAATGAACTCGAACCAACAAAAATAATTGTTGATGATAGAGATTACATAGTCAAACACCAGTTGATAGTCTCAATGGTTGATGGCAAGTTATGTAATAGTCTGAGTGGTGTTCGTTCTGTTCAGAGACGTTATCTTTGTCAGGCAACATTCAAGGACTTCAATAACATTGAAAAAATGGTATCACTTCCAATCTCTCAACAGTTTTTATCATTTAGAATATCCGTTCTTCATGCATGGATAAGAATGTTTGAATGCCTGCTTCACATTGCCTATAAATTGCCTGTAAAAGAATGGCGTAAATCGAAAGCCAAAGAAGACTGTGTGGCTCAAAACAAGTCACGCATTCAAAGGGCATTCGAAAAAGAATTGGGGTTAAAAATTGATCGACCCAAACCAGGATATGGCAATACAAACACTGGGAATGTAGCCAGGCGTTTCTTCAAAAACTCTACTAAATCAAGTGAAATAACTGGTATAGATGTTATTCTGATAAAAAAATTTCACGTAATTTTGCAGTGCGTATCAAGTGGATTTAATATAGATGTTCCAAAATTTAAAATGTATTGTCTTGAAATACAGAAGTTGTTTGTATTTCTGTATCCTTGGTACTATATGAGCACTTCAGTTCATAAAATTCTCATTCATGGAAATGAAATTATTTCTCAAAGTGTATTGCCCATTGGAGAATTGAGTGAAGAAGCGTTAGAAGCCCGGAATTAGGACTTTAAAATGTACAGAGAGTATTTCAGTCGAAAAACATCTAGACAAGGCACATTAACAGACATTATGAACCGAATGTTAATATCTTCAGATCCATTTATTACCAACCAGAGAGTTAGAAAATCTACGAAAAAAATTCCATTTGATTCTGAAGCTATCGAAATGTTTTTACAGCCCGATTTAAACAACCAACCGCATACTGAAATTATCGACTATTTTTCGGACTCAGAATAGTCATAATAGTCAAATAATTTGTTGTTAACAAATTATCAAGCAAAGGTGAACGAGATATATTTTTTTTTAATTTATAAACCCAGGTACACGAAATATTTTTGTTTGTGTTTTTTTTTTTTTAGATTTTAAAATCTACATAATTTGTCTTCAATCAAAATGCTGCTGTTGAAATGCTTCAAAACTTTAACTCAATATATGAATAATCCGCAAAAAAAGTATGTAAGAATATTTAAAACTGAGTTTAAAATTAGGAAAATATTGAATTTACAATTGTTTTTTTTTATGCTGTTAATCCAAATCCCTCACCATACAAAAAACTACCATATAAGTATGAGTATATTTAAAATTTTATAACGGGATTATCTCAAAAATCTGAAGTGGTACAGTTCTTTTTTGACTTCAGACTTGAATTCAGCATACCAAGAACCTTTCGAAAAGTATATTTTGGTTTAGTCAACAAAAAGACTTATGATTATCGCCGTTAATAAGGCATATCTGCCCCACTGTGCATCGGCGTCAGAGGCCAACACACCACCAACTGCGCCACGGCGCTCTCAAGGTCAAGGTCTTTATACCGCGTATTTATTTCCATTAAGACCCTCTCGAAGATGTTTTTATACATTTCTCTGAAATATTCGTTGTGTTCAGACCGTTTAACTGGTAGACTTCCATATACATATTGTTATACTAAGCCATTTAGCAAAGAGTTACTTATCGCCGCACTTGACTCGTTTGCATAAACAAACAAGTCAAGTTTGCGATTTCGATAAAGTGAATTGCCCTTTCTCGCCTTACTCCATTTGTGGCGTCCTACAAGCTAAAGTGGAGAACACTTCCTCTTTCTTTTGGAGTCACCCAACGTGTGAGGACTACAAAATTATGAGTTAAGAGTATGGTGTTAATATACTAATTAATTTGACAAGTAATAAACTAATTAATTTGACCAGTAATAAATGTCTCTTTCGTTTTTTTATCCCTGGTATTAATTAAACTATATATAAATCGACACTTTTCTGAAAGTTAATTTCGAATCGTTCATTTTGACTTTTCCGGCATTGCTGATCGCTGCCACCACGAAACAAGGTCTGAGTTTTTTTATTGCGATAAGGTGTGACATTAATTTGGTCATTCGAGCCAGCTCAATTGGCTATAAAATAAAAAATAAAATCGGCGGAAATTTGAAGAGATCGGGGATTCTGTTTTAATTGGAGTGAAGCACGTGGATAGTTCTACGGGTAAAGTTGAGCGGCTGGCAGTGGATTGGATTTAGCAATCAAACAAGTGGAACATTTGAGCTGGAATATCGCACACGTGGAACTGCTGTCCTACGAGTACGGCTGAGCTGGTGGCAGTGAATTGGATTCAGCAATCGAGCAAGTGGAATATCTGAGCTGGAATATTGCAGTGAGTACACGCATTTAGTTTTCTTTATTGCACCTTGAGACATATATCATATACAATACATACGAGTACCTATATACAAGAGATGGTGATTCTACGCAAAAAGCGCGGTGTGCTCAAAGGTAGTCTCACACGGCTTGAGAAACTAGTAGCAGAGGAAAATGAGGGAAGTATGTCAGCAATAGATGTAAACGGAACTATTATTGTTAATTGTGCGATAGCCATTGCAATTCCAAAAAAAAAAAAAAAAAAAAAAAAAAATGTAAAGCTAGAGAAGGTAGAAGAACTTATGAAGTCATTTGAGGATGTCAAAATAGAAATAGAAATGCAGTTGACAGATGAAGAGGTGGAGAATGAAGTCACTGTGAGGGAAGAGTTTGAGGTAAAATATTACAGCATTAAGGGAAGGTGCTTGAAGGCATTGTCACGCGGTTCTCACATAGCAGAATCGGTAGTCATCAACACATCTGCGCCAGGTGGATCTAGGAACATAGGCGAGGATCCTTCGTTTCGCTCAACTAATGAGCATGATATAACTCTCCAACAGTTGACCGAAAATTGAAACACTATTGCCGCAGCACTTGCATCTATTTCCGATAGTGATCGTTTTGCTAGAAGTCACACTGTTTCTAAATTGCCTACATGTCCACTCCCTACGTTCAACGGGGACTTTAGCGAATGGCCAACATATAAGGATTTATTCAAAGCAATAGCGCACAGTTCAAGTAGTCTGTCAGGGGCTCAGAAGTTGCAGTATTTAAAGCTATCTTTGACGGGTGATGCAGCGTCCATTCTTAAGTACACCAATATTTCTGATGCTAATTATGAGTAGGCATAAAGCGGTCTTTGTGCTTTGTACGACAGGAGAAGGTGATCGTGAACACAGATATAAAAACTATTATGGAGCTGTCTGATATTGGCCACAACCCCAATGCATTAGACATTAGTAGGCTACGTAATACAGTCAATGAATCCGTTTCCGCCTTAAAGTCTTTAGGGTTACCTGTCGACTACTGGGACGCCTGGCTAATATACGTAGTGTCTTTGAAATTAGATGCGGAGTCAAGGAAACTATGGGCAAGGTTCTCGGCGTCAAATGATAAACCAGTTCTTAAGGATATTTCGGATTTTCTTACGAGCAGACAGTTTGAGCTCGAAGCATTTTCACACAAAAGGGCTCCCAAGACATTGACAATCAAACCAAATCGTCAGTCAGTACTAGCAGCGGTCTCTTCAATGTGTCCCATGTGCAATGGTTCTCATTTTGTAGCATCGTGCCCTCAATTCTGCGAACTTGATGTGAAAGGGAAACGAAACTTTATTGCTCTAAGGGTCTGTGTTTTAACTGTCTGAACACAGGGCACTCCGTAAAGGCTTGTAATTCAGGGACGTGCAGAAAGAGTAGAGCACGACATCACACTCTTATACACACAGAAGTTAGGTCTAGCTCAAGGACACAAAGCAGTTTAGAGACATTAAGGTACAACAAATACAGGATCAAGCATTAGAGAAGCCAAGGGCTGTATTATCAGTGACGAATGATAAGCAGGTTCCGGACTTAAAAAGGGCATATTTGCTTCCTACGGCTATCGTTTTGGTGCAAAACCGATTTGGACAGTTTAAACCATGTAGGGTTTTCTTCGATTCCGGGCCCTATGTATGTATGTATGTTGGCGTTACAGTCCATGAAGAACCTGAGCCGAGCTCCTCTCAATCACCCATGTTGTGTGTGATTTCATTTTCCCATAGGTGAAAGGGACCTACAGTTTATTGCCGGTTCCGAAGGGCGAGTTTCGAGAAGTTCTTCATGACAATTTTACTACAGGGGGTTTTGTCAGAATCCCGCTGAGGAGAAACACCGTGAAAAACACGTTCGATGACATGGCTGTGTCGGGATTCGATCCCGTGTCATTAATACGGCAGAAATGCTCATTGGCTATAAGCGCTGTGGGTGATTCTGAAACTAAGGCGAGAGGAAAGGTTTCATTGAACATTAAATTAAGGACATACGATTTTTGTTTGAGTTCAGAAGCAGTTACCTTGAGCCGTATTACTAATTTTATACCCCAGAAAAGAGTTTCGTACAACCCCTCGTCACAATGGGAGAACATCGAGTTGGCAGATCCTAGTTTCTGCGAACCAGGCCCAATAGACATATTACTTAAATCTAATATATTGTTTGAGGTGTTAACTGGTGGTCAAATATGCGGCGATAGCAGCCAGCTGATTGCTCAATATACCAAGTTTGGGTGGCTTTTGGCTAGTGAAGTGGAAGGAGGAAGGATCTGTCAGCGGACAATTAAGCACGTTACATACGATGGGTAGGATGGACAATCTCATGCAGCGTTATTGGGAAATAGAGGAACCTAGGCGTTCGTCACGTTATCATTTTGATGATCATCCTTGTGAGACTCATTTTAATATTCACTACAGGGGGAATGCAGAAGGGCGTTTCGTTGTTAGGCTTCCATTTAAAGATTCGGCGAAAATCGACGGGGATTCTCGAAGTTTAACAGAAAAAAGATGAAGGTCCATGGAAAGGCGATTTGCTCGAGATTATGAACTTCGTCTGCAATACACAGCATTTATGGCATTATACGAGGCTCTAGGTCATATGGTTGAGGTACATGTCGAACCGGAAGGTGACAAGGGTTACTATTTACCACATCACTCAGTGATTAAAATTAACAGAACTACTACGCGGCTAAGGGTTGTTTTTGATGCTACTTGCACTCCGCCTGGTGGAACGTCATTGAACTCGCAATTGCCTACGGGACCAATGCTTCAAAACGACCTGATGCCCATTCTCATACAATTTAAACTCAATCCTATTGCCTTATTTGTGGATATTAACCGTCTCTCCAGATTTCAGGTTACCAGTCGATTACAGCAGGCGTTCTGGAGGCGTTGGAACTTAAAGAAAATTGTTGAACTTATCATTCTAGTTATAGTTCGTTAATCAAATTTCTAGGAAATTTTTAAATCCATTGAACTAATAACTGCTTTTAAAAATAAAATAAAATAAATTTTGTGGCCGGTTTGCACCTATCGCTTTATTTTTTTGGAGTGCTTGGCTTTTTTCTTATTTTGTGTGAAGCTGGAGGAGTACATCCTTAGCGGCTGACCCGATTGGTCTATAGATCAATCGTCACCCATCCTGTTTCTACGCGTGGCATTGCATCCCTGATCACAGGACACAATCAGAAGAAAATATATGTACATACTACCTTACACTACCACATCAAACTCAAATCTAGAATATTAAAATACTAAAATATTGTACATCTTGTATTAAGAATTATGGAACAACATATTATGAACCATTTTAATCTTGTATTAAGTTGTATTAAAAACATAGAAACATTTGATGGCTCTGATCCCAATCAGCTGCTAGATTTCATTAATCAGATATGTAGAAGGCATTTTGCCAACTATTCAACAATTTGATCAGAATAATAAGAGAATCTTAATGTGTTATGTAGGAAATACAGTGGCTCTCAGCTTAAAAGATGCAATCACTTTCAGACTGCAGAGGAAGCAATTTCAAGCAAACGCGAATAAAACCTGCTGAAAGAAATAACTAGACTGAAAATGTGGATCTCCTTTTTTTGTTTTAAATTGGAAAAATAAACAGAAATTAACCATTTGTTCCTTCCATAAAAGAGAAGAAAAACATTCCTAAAAGTTACGTCACAGCTTAAAGGATGCATTTTTTTTTAAAACGGTAAATTGAAACAGTTTACAATTTCACTGAAGGCAAATTGAAACGGAAGAAGAAGTTTGGCTAGTTAATCTGTGTTGTGCATTGAAATTGATCGTATCGGTATTTTATTTTAACATGGGACCGCGGACAGGCATTGAAACTCGTGAGCTAGTACTTCGACATTTTCGCGATGGAAAAAGCCAAAGAGAAATAACCGAAATGGTAAAACTAAGTTCGTCGACAGTTAAGCATATTATTGAACGTTATGTGCATCAAAACCGAGTGAAAAATAAAGGTAGAACCGCTCCTAACAAAATATTTTCCTATAGTGACCGCCAATGGATAGTAAGACAGGTGAAGAAAGATCCTACTTTGAGCGCACCAACATTGGCGGAAGAAGCTCGTAGATATCTTAATAAAACGTGCAGTGCAGAGACAATACGTAGAATATTAAGAGAAGCCGATCTTAATGGAAGGAGCATTCGAAAGAAGCCTTTCATTAGCCATAAAAGACAAGTTGCGTCGTATTCAATTCGCTCGTGAATATATGTAAGTTAAGGTCAAAAGCCCAAAGCAGCGATGACCTTCATTACTTGAGTAATATTTCCGCCACACGACCCACTGCCAGGAAATTGCACACATATTATATTTCCTTTCACACTACATTTTGCACTTCACACATTTCCTTTCCCACATTCTGCACTTCACACTTTTTCTCTGCCACTACACATTGCCGAATAAGCATAGCTATCCAATATCATATTAAGGTAGATTTAAGAAATACAGAAAATAAAGAGGAGTCATAGACTGAGATCGAACCAACACGGTTGTGTAAAATAATTTGTATGACTAAGGATGAAACATTCTGGAACTCGGTTATATTTGCGGATGAGAGCAAATTTAATCTGTGAGAGTCAGATAGCAGATCATACGTTTGGAGGAAACCCAATACAGAGCTCCAACCAAAGAATTTACGTTTCACTGTGAAACATGGGTGAGGCCATGTTATGGTCTGGGGCTGCATGTCTTCTGTTGGTGTGGGGAATTTAGTATTCATTGAAGGCAATATGGACAAAAAAATGTACTTGAATATACTACAAAATCATTTAAGTAAAGTGCTGAAAAGTTGAATATTCGCAATAGTTTTAGACTCTATCAAGACAACGATCCTAAACACAAATCTGAGCTGGTGCAAACTTGGTTAATTTGGAATTGTCCGCACATAATTCAAACACCTGCGCCGTCGCCAGATCTTTACGTAATAGAATATGTATGGGCCAAACTCAAACGTGAAATTAGAAAACATGATCTTAGAAACACAACAGATCTAAAAAAGGCGCTTTTGGAGGAGAGGAATCAAATATCTGCAGAATACACAACAAAACTTGTGAATTCAATGCCGAAAAGATTGGAATCCGTGATTAAGCAGAAAGGATACTCTACAAAGTATTAAGAATGCGCTCATTAACAAAAACAAGCTTTTAAGCTGTGCCATTACTTTCACATTGTAAGAGTAGCTGGAATTACTCCACTTATTTGTGTGAGTCAGATGACGTGTAAGAGTGAAGAGTAATTCAGCTACTCATATACTCATATACCAATGTTATTTAATTCAGCTGTCACGTCATCGTTGCTTCTTACCCGAGGCCGATGATGTGGCAGTCGTCAGAGAGCATTGAATGAATAAACAATCTTACATGGTGTCAGATGTAAAAAACGAACGAATAGAAAAATAGAGTGTAAAAAAGGACAAAGTGTGTAAAATGGCCGAACAATGTATAAAAGGTCCAAGTGAAATGAACTTCGATGAGCCAGCAAAGAATTGGCCAATGTAGAAGCAGAAATTTGAAATATTTTTGGTGGCGGCAGACAAGAATGCAGCTGAGGAATCAGTGAAGGTCGCATTGTTTCTGCACCACATTGGAGACAGGTGCATTGAAATTTACAATGCGCTCGCACTCCCAGAAGCACAGAGAACTTTAGCGATAGTTATGACGCGATTCGAAGAATATTGTATCCAGCGTCGCAACGTGGTAATGGAAACATACAAATTTGGATGTATAATACAGAAAAAATATCAACCGTTTGTTGAATTTGAAACCGAAATACGAAATCAAGTTCTGTGATTTTCAATGCACAGCCAATGGTTGTGGATAATCGTACGTCGATCGAATGATTCGAGATAAAATAGTTCTGGGGTTGGATAACAAGAAATTACGGTCTAAATTACTAGAATCCAGCCAGAACACGCTTGATGAAGTTATCAGGAAATGCGAAATCGCTGAATTGTCTGAACAAAACTCAAAGTTCCTGTCGGCGGAAGAGCACGGACCGAGGGTGGAGGCGATCAAAGCATTAACAACAAGAACAGTTAAGCAGTCATACGATAATCGATATAGGAATATGTCAACATGTGAACGCTGTGGAATGGCGGCAACGTGACAACATGAGAAGTACTGTCCGGCTTTAGTGGAGGGGCGCAAATGTAGAGTTTGCGGTAAAGCTGGTCATTTCGCAGCAGTTTGCAAAAACAAATTTCGTCGAAAATCAAGCAACAAAAATAAAATCAACGTTACGAGTAAGCAGCAGATTATGCCATGGAATTCTTCGTCCTCTTGCTGGGCCTAGTGAAACACTTAAATTATGTCTGTTATTATCTTTTTCTGTTCTTATTCTTCTTTGTTCTTCTGTTTCTTCGTTTATTCTTCTTTGATTTCTTTGTCTATTTTTTTCTGTTCTAATTCTTCTCTGTTATTCAGTTTCTTCCTGTCTTCTTTCAATTATCTTCTGTCTTTTGTTCTTCTGTTCTATTCGCATACCATGACTGAGAGAGTATGAGAGAGACTGTGTGTGTGTGTGAGAGAGAGAGAGAGTATGAGCACATGTGCTTTTTGCTACAAACTCTAGCTTTAGATTGTACCGTTCTAGGTTAAGCGGCCTACACACACGCTACGGATCGAATGGATCTGTTTGAACTCGTTTCGCCACACACTTGTGGATCAGTATACGTTCTTCATTTCACGCTGTTCGCCGTCGAGTAAGGATGGATCGCGGAGAAAAAATAATTTTGTTGTGTGGTGTTTATTTGTGTGGAAAACGAAAAAAATGGATAATGAAAAAGAAACGTTCACTGTGGATGCAGGAGTGGTTTCTGATCCTAATAACTTATTCATATATAGATACATGCATTCACAAATATGTGAATGAGGTTCTCATAATTCTATTGCCTACTGCCTGCGAGTGTTTATTGCTTGTTTCATTTTATGATTCGATGTTCACAGTTTTAAATCATACATTTGTGCACATATGAATCATAAATACAATCATAAACATATAAACAGACTGCATAGATGCACTCTAACAACTTCGGTTGGACGTTTCCTAGGCATCGTCAACCGCGCCACACACACGCTACCGATCGCAAGAATATCAAACTCATATGATAACTTGCGATCTGTAACAGACTGTGCCACACACACGACGATCTGTTTGAATCGCAACATTTTCAACCGCGCCACACACACACTACCGAATGCAAGAATATCAAACTCATTTGAAAATTTGCGATCTGTAGCAAACTACCCCACACACACAACGATCTATTTGAATCGCAACCGATCCATTCGATCCGTAGCGTGTATGTAGGCCGCTTTAGTGTGCTGGGTTAGGATCACAAAGAAAAACGTCTTTAATAATATGTTATGATTGAATACGAATCGGACGATAATGAAGAAAAGGGGTGGAACACTCCAGAATCATCTCAACCAGCAGTAAGGGGTGGGATTCATTCAACTAATCTTAGGTATTTTGATGAAGGTAATTTATATCAAGTAAAAAGAAATGTTCGTTCAAAAAACATTAGTGATTACAGACATATAGGGCAATGCGGTTGGTATAAAGAAATGAAATTTAACAATGTCAGAATGGACTTCAAATTGGATACGGGTGCAGATATTAGTTGTATACCTTGGAAATATATTAAAAAAAAAATAACTATTTGGATTCAGCAGAAAGTTCCAAAAATACATTGCTTGCCTATAATAATAATAAAATCAGTTCTTTTGGTAAGATAACATTGCCGTGCGTTGTGAATTCAACGAAACTCTAAATCTTATAAAGCGGATTCACGCTATTAAAAACAGTATAGTGCCGAATTTTAGGGAAGATTTTATTTTTCAGTATAACGGTATTTTCGAAGGCCTAGGTCGCATCCCTGGTAAATGCCACATCCAATTGAAAGACGGTTCCAAATCAGTACTCGCTTATAAAAAGAAAATTCCATCTAGTTTGCATGATCGGCTTAAGGCTCAGTTGAAGGTGATGGTCATAAGTCCAGTGGAGCATCCAACGGAGTGGGTGAATAACCTACAGATTGTAGAGAAATCAGATGGATCTTTGCGCCTGTGCTTGGATCCAAAGCCGTTGAACGAACGTATTCGAAGGGAGCATTTCTCAATTCCGATTACTAGTCGGCTCGCAAATAAATCAGTTTTTACTGTGATGGATCCAAAAAATGGATTCTGGCAGTTGGAATTGGATGATAAGAGCTCAGATTTGATGACTTTCATAACTCCCTTTGGTCGATTTAGGTGGCACAGGGTACCGTTTGGTATAAGTAGTGCGCCGGAATTATTCATGAGGAAAATGGTTCAATTATTTGTTGATATACCAGGCGTTGAGATCTATTTTAATGATTTGTTTGTTTCAGGCAGGGACTGTGAAGATCACGATCGAACGCTTGCAAAAGTCATAGAAAGAGCAAGGGTGAATAATGTCAAATTTAATAGAGATAAATTACAATATCGACAGGGAGAGGTGAAATTCATGGGCCAGACGATATCAGCAGGAAGTATAAAACCAGACAACAAATATATTAGGGCCATAGTTGAATTACCAACACCCAAAGATAGGGCAGGTGTGATGAGATTTCTGGGTTTGTGTAAATATTTAGCAAAATACATACCTAATTTATCGATAATAACAACAAGGCTTAGAGAACTTACTAGAATAGGAAAGAAGTGGGAATGGCAATTGGAACATCAGAAGTAATTTGAAAATACAAAAAATATAGTAAGTCAAGCACCAGTTTTACGAATGTTTGATCCCAGGCAACCCTTGGTCATTCAGGCTGATGCTTCTAAGGACGGTGTAGGCTGCGTTCTTCTGCAAGCAGGTCAACCAGTAGCTTTCGCTTCAAGAAGCCTTTCGACTAGTGAGCAGAGATGGGCTCAAATTGAAAAGGATTTGCTCGCCATTGTGGTTGCATGTGAGAAATTTCATTTTTACATTTATGGTCGTGAGGTAGAAGTTCATTCTGATCACAAGCCACTTGAAGCGTTAATGAAGAGAGAGCTAGACAAAGTAACAGTCAGGCTCCAACGAATGTTCATGTTTCTGTTAAAGTATCGTTCATGTTTCTGTTAAAGTATCCGGGTCTCAAAATAAGATATGTACCCGGAAAGCAATTATTGTTGGCCGACTGTTTATCTAGGTCCCATGTAAGTGCTTCGAAGGAAACAACACCTGAAATGAATTATGTTGTACATAGTCTTGTCAACCGACTCTGTATGTCCGAAAGAAATAAGTTAAATTATCAAGATGCCACTCTTAAGGATGAATGTTTAGGGCAGATTTTGAAGTTTCATGAGGCTGAATGAGATTAGTGTCATTAATGAAATTCTGTTCTTCGGTGACAAGTTGATTGTGCCTCAAATACTAAGAAACCAGATTGTTGATATGTTGCAGACAGCATGCGAAAAAATCGGTTTAATGAAATTGTGCAATACATGCGTTTTGAGGACGTGTGCTCAGGCTCAAAAGAAAATCCAAAGCCGGATAAAATGTGGAAACTGAGACCTCTAACAGACCGCTTGGAGTCCAAGATGGTACAGCACTTTCATCCTGAACAAAACTTGTCATACGGTGAAAGTATGATAGGGTACTTTGGAAGGCATGGCTGTAAACAATGTATAAGGCGAAAGCCGCTACGGTTTGGCTATAGGGTATGGTATCTGTGTACTCCATCAGGATATTTGATAAACTTTGAGATATATTAAGGGAAAAATCCTCGATCGGTTTCCGAATATCAAAATGAGTTTGGAAAATGTGCTGCACCTTTGATTAGTATGATTGATGATTTTTCAGAAGGCATTCAGTCTCTGCCGTTTTCCTTTTATTTTGATAATCTCTTTACTGGGATCCCAATTTTGGAGTATCTAAGATCACGCGGGCACAGAACCTCATTCCGAATAACTGTCCTCTTTTAATAAATAAAGATTTGGAAAAAAAGAAACGTGGCTACTGTGAATCGGCTATACTAGAGGAAAATGGAATTCGTCTAATAAAATGGGTTGACAATAGTATTGTGAGTGTAGCATCGACTGTTTTTGGCCAAGATCCAATGACAAATGCTTTGCGCTACTGTAGGGAAAAGAAAGGAAAAGCGCTCATTCTTCGTCCTTGTGCCATCACCAATTATAATAAAAATATGTGTGGAGTTGATCGCCTGGACTAAAATGTATCCCTGTATAGAATAGCATACAAGGGCAAAAAATTGTGGAGTTCTATTTTTACGTGGTTGGTTGATGTGTGTTTGCAGAATGCTTGGCAACTACATCGTTTGGGGAATTCAAACATATCACAATTAAAATTTAGAAGACAAGGAGCTGTATATTACTGGAAACATTTTGGGGAGAAACCGCAGCGACCAGGACCTTCTATAAACCCTAGGCGAAAAGTAGATGATAATTCTTCTGAAACAACCATGCGTTATGATGGAATGGGTCAATACGTCATGTTTATAGAAAAAAAAAAAAAAAACGACGTTGCGCAGGTGATTTTGGCAAGACAATTGGTCTTGCAGCACAAGCTGCGTAAAATGCAACGTTGGTCTTTGCGTAAAGTGTTTTATTTCATATCACACAAAGCATGATTCAATTATGAAAATAACAAAAATAAAAAATTTTAATAAAGTTACCGTTTCTGCCTGGTTTTCAGTTCTCTATTAGTTTTCTATAAAAACAGCGACTATGTTCCCGTGATTCCATATGGCAACACCCTTTAACTACTTCTGGGACAATTCGGGTTATTAATATCAACGAAAACATTGTTGTGACAAACAATTTTAACATTATTAATATCGATCAAGATTGTGTCAATAAAAAAATTGTGATTAAAGATGACAGCATAATTCGATTCGAAAATTGTAAAATTAAAATAAGAAACCTGGATTCTAGTAATAAACTAAGTAAATTCCATGATACGATTGTCATTCCTCATTTCTTTCGCATTTTTTCGTTTATCAAAATAATGAGAATAAAAAATACCGGGATAATTTAAGAAAAAAAAGCAAAAGATTTTGTGCTCGTGTCGGATAAAAGGTAGGTAATCTTAATTAAAGACCATAAGTGTTTAATACATATACAATTTTAGTTTGCAGTTTTGTTCAACACTTCCGATTGAATAAGGCATCGTTTTTGTATGTGTTGAACATTTTAAGCAAGCAACTATTTCCGCACAGAAGAGAAGAATCCCTGTCACCAAAAGAAAAGTTAGTTGCCTGCTTGAGATTTTCCGCTAGTGGTAATTTTCAACGCGGTTCTGGAAGCGACTACAACGTATGTATTGCCCAGGGAACTTTTAGCAAAGTTTTGAAACAGGTACTCAATGTACTTGAAAAAGAATTTTGCCCAACGTGGATCAATTTAGATATGAATCCGGAGGAGAAGATGAATGCGAAAAGTTATTTTTATAATAAAAGTAAAATACCAGGGGTCATAATGTGTGTTGATGGTACTCATGTGGGTATTTAGACACCGTCAACAAATTCCCATCTTTACTATAATCGTAAAGGCTTTTACAGTCTGAGTATCCTATTGGTAAGCGCATATGTACATCACTTAAAAAATCAATCAAATTAAATTAATCAACTTCTTCCCTTTTTAGATTTGTGACCATAAACAAACGATTCGTGACTCTTTAATATGGAACAATTCGCCTGTAAGCACATACTTTCAAGATTTCTATGACAAAGGAGAACGAAATCAAAGGATCTTAGGTATTGTTGGAGACTAGTTAAACTAACTAACTTTCTTTGTTTTTTTTTTTGTTTGTCGTCATCATCACCATAACATCCGGTCGAAGTGGTCATCGCTGCCAGCCTATCGGCTTGCGCCAGCAGGGATCGTACGATCCACTCACCAGACTGGTGCGATCAAACCACGTGTTTGTGTGAGTGGTATGTGGGTGGTCTAGTTGCTGATGGCAAGATGCTGATGGTCAGTTGGTAAACATCATCGAAGCCGATTGCATGTACTCTGTGTACTACATACATACATATATTGTTATTAAAAAAGAAATAAAGGAGAGTGTTAATTGTTCCCTAATCTAATCTCTTTCGTATTGTATTAAAAATTAAACAATTCATTAAAGTGCAAATTGTTCTCTAATTTGATTCGTGTTTCATTTGTCTTTATTGTGATCAGAACTAAACAATTCATCAAACATTCCTTCTGTTATCTTAAATGCAAGCAAATTTAATTTTTTTTTTGTAGCGGATGCAGGCTATGCCCTTTTCCCTGGCTATTAACTCCTTTCCGGGCGGTAGAGGTACGGTCTGCAGAATCGAAATTCAACCATCACCACAGTACTGGTCGAAATATAATCGAACGGACGATTGGAACCCTGAAAAGTAGATTTCGCTGTTTGCATTCATCTAAGATATTGCAGTACGAGCCGAAAAAGGACATCCAATTTATAAATGTTTGCTGTGCTTTACATAACGTGTGCAAGCATTTTCAAGTGCACTGGGAAGAACCAGAAAATGATGCAGATGGAGAAGCGGACAATTCAGAACCCCAAAGATCTCAACCATCACAATATTCCGATATTGCTAGGATTATAAGAAATGAAATAATGATGGCGCTTTAGATTATATCAATTTGTTATTTTTAAAAAAGGAAAAAAATTAAATTTGAAACCATTAATCTTTATTTTTTCTGGAGCTCAAGTTCTAATAATTTTTTTTTCTTTCAACGTCTCTAAAGCAATTTGTTCCATTTTAAGACTGTGCCTTTGGTTCTCTTCTAGGATGCTCTTGTTTGTTTCGGAGAGATCTTCTAGGGTCTCCTCAGGCAATCTTTTGGACTGGCTTTGGCTATGTCCGGATTTGTTTTCATTTCTCTTATTAAAAATGAAAACTGTTCCCTGTTAGTATTTTTTTCCCGTGGAAAAATTAAATCGTTGAAAAAAAATGCCAAAAATATTTTTAAATTATTCAATGGTTTAAAAAATTGTTTTGCGTGATTGAGAAGCAGCGGACAGAATATGACAGTTAAATTCGATGCGAGCGATTAGAGGAATCCCAATTTACATTACCGACCCCGTGAAAGATTGACGGTCGATTAGGAAGTCCATTTCAATGACGTTATTTATTCCCCCGACGGGTATAGAAATGCGTACGTACGAATCATTCCCCCCGGCGGGTATAGAAATATAGCATATACACTTCTTAGCAGTTAGAAAAAAAAATCCGAAGTGCTTGCCGTTGCGCTCTGTGGTTTTTGTTTTTTTTTTTCTCCCTCATTTACCTTTTTTTTTCTTCTTCGATTGTGCATTGTCACGGGAAAGGGCCTCGATTAAGGGTCAAATAAACCAAACTGTGTCGTGGTCAGAGGATCAAGGTATCACCGTGCCTAAAGCCGAGACTTTCTTGTCGCGCGAGTTACGATACCTCTCACATCGTTATCATCCCGCAGACGAATACCCAATAAAATACAATTGCACCGACGACCCACAATAAAGGTCATAAAACACAGTTTGCACAGACGACCCAAAGAGCCGACTAATGAGCGTCTGGCTCAAATTCGCTTCTTTGTGCAAACCAAAAACAAAAATCCAGCACTTACACATATGTATATAAAAGCCATAGGAAAAAATAACGAGACACAATTGATTTAGAAACGGAGCAGTAAGGACGTTTTTTTATTTGTTTTCACCAATCAACTACTGTTGCTGAACAACAACAACACAAAACACCCACGCGAACATCACAGCAACCACGCCGGAGGCCGCGCGTGGTGACGGACAGCAACGTCAACACTTAAACGTCCCATCGCGAAAATATCCCCTTTGCCAATTCCGAACGCCGACGCGTACCCCACATAACCCTATAAACAATTATCACCCGAAATCAATGTTATGCCCAGTGTTTCCGTCTCCGTGTTCCTTGTCATTTTCGAACACCTATTAATACAATGCCATTTTTTTATTTTTTTTATTTTCACACCCTCGCAAGAGACAACAAAACCATATAGCACATACTCCGCCTGACGATCAACACATCTCCAGCTGGATATTCAGCCCATCTACATCGCCGGGGCCCGGAGCATGTTGCTGAACAACAACAACACAAAACACCCACACGAACATCACACTACACATAACACTACGCACATAACAACATAATTCACAAATCACAAAATAAACAAACAATAATCACAAAATAACATCAACCAAGTTAACACGACCGGCTATCCACCTGCCGATGAAACTAGATGCGCGAGTTACGACGAGCACGTCTCAACCCGTCGCCCCCTAACCGGCCACCAACCAAACTTCCCGCTGCCTCATCAAAGATAGTGACCTGAATCCAGCTACATTCCCGCAGACGAATACGGACAATACTCTTAAAAGTATTTAGTACAAATATACACCATAAAAAGATAAAATCCGAAGACACAGAACAAGGTCATAAAATGTAATTGCACAGACGACCCAAAGAGCGGATTAAACAGCGTCTAGGTCACATCCGTTCTTTGTGTCGACTGTGCAAACCAAAGGTCATAAAATGTAATTGCACAGACGACCCAAAGAGCGGATTAAACAGCGTCTAGGTCACATCCGTTCTTTGTGTCGACTGTGCAAACCAAAGGTCATAAAATGTAATTGCACAGACGACCCAAAGAGCGGATTAAACAGCGTTTAGGTCACATCCGTTCTTTGTGTCGACTGTGCAAACCAAAGGAAACAAATGTTTATAAGAGCAATATGTACAAGGAAAATAGAACTCACTCTCGATCGAGAAACGAAATAAAAGAGACGTATTTTATTTAATTTTATTCCCTTTCTTACAATAAACAATCATAACTGGCGCAGTCGTGCGGCGTGGTGCCCAGTTAAGTTCGCGGTTATTACAAAAAAAAAAAACACGGGTAAAATTAATTGTGCTGTGCGACAAAAATAAACTAAATCAAGTGCAAATACATAGTTGTTATACGTAAAGAAACGAAGTACACAAAAAAAAAAAAAAAAAAAAAAAACAAAAAGGGAAGAAAACCCTTAATAAAGTGCATATAGTGTATGTGAAAATAGTTAAATAAAAATCAGAATATACACGAAAATAACAAAGAGAAAAATACGAGAGACATAAGAAATACATATAGTACGCGAACTGAACTGCCACCACGGAACCTCAAGTACTCCAAAAGAACCCCGATCGTGCTTCTACCAACTATCTTTGGGTGCATGCTGTACATGTAAGCAACTGTATACATATAACACAAAAAAAAAGCTATTAATAAATAATAAAATAAAATAACCTCTATATAGTAAATTACCCTTACAGTGGTGGAACACTAATTAGAAACACATAATTTCGTGTGAAAAATAGTTTATTTTTCCTTAAAAGTATACGTTTTTTTTTATTTTTTTTTTATAAACGACAATTGCTATTGCATTCACTTACATACACAAAAAAAAAAATGGTTTATATCACATACACAATCCCAAAAACAAAAAAAAAGGTCAGTTTGGTATGCTTTTTAATTGGAAATATAATTAGAAACACAGCTCTGAGAGACTAACAATTGAACACAAAACAACCAAAAACTAAATATAATTATTCAAATGTGTTTACTTATGTCAAACAATACTGATACCTTGTGGGATATCCCTTATTGGCGATAACCGACAAGCAGCGTTTTGGTAAACTCGGTACCAAGTCTTGGCATCGTTTTAATGGCATATTGTTCCAAACCTGCTCAATGTTCTTGAAAAGCTCATCAGAATTCCTTGAAGATTTTGGTGCTAGGCTTCTCTCCACATCAGCCCACAAGTTCTCAATGGGATTGAGATCGGGACTCTGCGCTGGCCAACTCAAAACCCTTACATTTTCGTCCTCAAACCAATTCTTAACCAGCCGTGAAGTGTGTTTGGGATCGTTGTCCTGCTGCAAAGTGTACGTTATTGGCAAATGATTGAAAGCGTAGGGCTCCATAACATTAACCAATATGTTTTTATAAACATGCTGATCCATTCGCCCGTTGATGCGTACAATTGGACCAACACCGTACCAGGGAAATCCTGCCCACACCATGACATTTTCACCCCCATGTTTGATGGGCTGAGTGGTATACTTTGGGTCGAGTTTTTTTTTGGCAGATTGTCTCACATACTTCTTACCATCAGATCCAAACATATTAACTTTGGATTCATCACTCCAAAATACTTTTTTCCAGAATTATAAGGGTTTATTTATGTGGTCTTTTGCAAATTCTAGCCGACGTTTTATATATTTTTTCGAAACGTGCGGCTTTTTGCGTGTAATGCTACCCCGCAATCCTCTTTCAAGTAATCTGTTCCTTACAGTTCTAGCTGTAATTTGATCACTTATTTCAGTCGCTACAGCTGAGTGAATGTCCTTATTAGTCAAAAAAGGATTGGTCTTACTTAACCGGCAGATGAGTCTATTCTCCGTGACTGTGGTTTTCCTCGTCCGAGGTTTTCTTTTGGGGTTTTCCATGCTGCCTTTCTCCGTATAGACGTTAATTGCACCGTAAACCATATTTTTGGAGCACATTTAGTCTTTAGCGATAGAATCCATGGAAGCCTTTCCTTGGCATTACTTTTGTATTATGAGCTTCCTCAATTCCGGTGTGCAGCTCTTATTTTGCCCATTTTGTTAGATAATTCTAAATAATATTAATTCTAAAGACTAAACTAAGATGATTGAACAGAACAGACATACAGCGTTAAATATTTACCGGAAAGTAACACGGCAATCCCAATGTTTCTAATTATATTTCCAATTAAAAAGCATACCAAACTGACCTTTTTTTTGTTTTTGTGATTGTGTATGTAATATAAACCATTTTTTCTTTTTGTTTATGTAAGTGAATGCAATAGCAATTGTCGTTTATAAAAAAAAATAAAAAAAACGTATACTTTTAAGGAAAAATAAAGTATTTTTCACACGAAATTATGTGTTTCTAATTAGTTTTCCACCACTGTATATATGTATGTACATTTAATCCAAAAACAAAAAAAAAAAAGGGCTTTTACGAGTAAAATTGACTGGGAAATTTTCCCAACCACTTCTCTCCCCTACTTCCCTACCTAGACAATCAAATGCCAAACTCCACTAAAAAACAAGAACATACGAACAGATCCTTTCCATACCGACTAAGGAATATATCTAAAAAACTACTCTCGATTCCAGAAAATATCCTAATTGAAACCCCTCTTGAGACCTCCTTTGAAAATTCTGACTCTAATTCGAATAACAGCACTCAATCAGATAACATGAGCAATCCCGACCAATCCCCCAGAAACCCTGCCATGAACCACACAGATATATTTAACTCTCTAAGGATTCCCGACGCAATCAAGGACCTGCCTAAGTTCGACGGGAATCCAAGACTGCTATATGAATTTCTCAACAACGTTGAGGAAATTCTGCTATATATACGTGGAACAGATAACACCCCTTATGGACAAATCCTCCTAAGGGCAATTAGAAATAAAATTGAGGGCCAAGCTAACGAGGTGCTGAACATGTACGGCACTCCACTCGTATGGGATGAGATCAAGAAGTATCTCGTCCTTCATTACTCAGACAAAAGGACAGAGACGTCTCTGATAAGAGACCTACATAATTTAAAACAATACGGAAACTCGATTGAGTTGTTCTACGGAGAGGTGGTTGAGATCCAATCAGCTCTCTGTAATAATATACTCATTCACGAGACTGACGATGGGGTCATCAAGGCTAAGAAAGATCTATATGCCGAAATGTGCCTCAACTCATTTTTGAGTGGCCTTAAGGAACCGCTAGGCTCTAGGGCTAGAACGATGCAGCCAAACTCTTTGGCGACAGCATTTAGCTATTGCATGAAAGAGCAGAATATTTCCTACCAGAAATATTCAGTAAACCCCAGACCTACATACAGCAATTCCTTTAGACCTCAGACGCAAAATAACTTCTCTCGAAATAATTACCAGAACCCTTGGAAACGGTTCCCCAACCCACCAGCACCGTCAAACCCAAGATCAACACCATTCAAAGAAAGGGAAGGTCAATATCGACAACAGCACACGGCCCACCCTTACTCAAATTTTAGAAAGAACACGAGCACCCCATCTAATACTTTCAGACAAACACAACAAGGCCCGACACCCGACAACTCAAATTCAACGACATTATCCCGTAACCGTCCCAACCCAAGTGTTCAGACTCGGAACTCTAACTTCAATTTCCTAGAATCAGGAAATACACATACAGATTTTACTCAACAGGTAGACCATCCACACAATCCTAACCTTACAAATATTCTAGACAATGGAAATTTTTTCAATCCTGCCTCCAAGACCCGACAGGATACTTAGACCCGAAAACTCACCCAACAACACTCCCTTTCATCAACATTTCTTCCCCTTTCGGTAGATCTCTCAGATTTCTGCTTGACACCGGAGCTTCAACCTCATTTATCAACCCAGAATACATCCCTCATAATAAACAAATTAGTTGCAGACCTGTCCACATCACAACCGTTTTTAAGAGATACCAACTATCCAAACAAGTAAATTTACCCTTTTTCGTAGAATTCAACCAAACCGGTACCTTAAGATTCCTCATATTTCAATTCCACAATTTCTTCGATGGCTTGCTAGGGTTAAATGCACTAATGGCACTTGGAGCCAAAATCGACCTCGAAAATGAAGTCCTAATTACCAAAAATTCCACTTTAACTATTAACATAAGGCCTAACTACTCTTCCGGGAAGCTAACAGTTCCTGCTAAAAGCAAAATCCTAGCCAAAGTTCCTATTAACCAAACGAATGGCAGTGTATTAATCGATTCCATTAGCCTTAAACCCAATCTATATATAACAGAGGGTCTTTGCGACGTCGAAAACGGATATAGCAGCGTAGAAATTGTAAATCACGCAGAAATCGAACAATCCATTATATTAGAAGAACCCTTGAACACTACACACTACAAATCTGAACATTTTTTCGAAATCCATAACTTCAACGAAGAAAGGAACGCAGCCTTACCCCCAAAGGACGTGGCTAACCTTATTCGTACCGACCATTTAAATACAGAAGAACGTAAAGGTATCTTGAAGATATGTAAGGCTTACAGCGATATAATCTACATAGAAAGTGAACAATTAACATTCACAAATCAAATAAAACACCAAGTAAATACTACAGATGACGCTCCAATTTATACGAGGTCCTACAGGTACCTATACATACACAAGGAAGAAGTTCACAAACAAATTTCGAAAATGCTGGAACAGGGTATAATACGGCACAGTTACTCTCCATGGAGTTCTCCCGTCTGGATCGTCCCCAAAAAACAAGACGCCAGCGGACAACAAAAATGGAGACTGGTTACCGATTTTAGGAAACTAAATGAGAAAACCATAACTGACCGATACCCGTTACCCAATATAAACGAAATATTGGACAAACTCGGTAAATGATTGTACTTTACCACCCTCGACCTAGCAAGTGGGTTCCATCAAATCGAGATGGATCCTAAACACATCAAGAAAACTGCGTTTACAGTCGAGGGGGGGCACTACGAATTCCTAAGAATGCCCTTCGGGTTAAAGAACGCACCATCTACGTTCCAACGGGTAATGGATAACGTACTGAAGGAGTTGATAGGGAAAATATGCCTCGTCTATCTAGATGACATTATTATCTATTCAACATCACTCCAGGAACACCTCGAATCCATCAAACGAGTCTTTGACAAACTACGAGAATCTAATCTCAAAATCCAGATGAACAAATGCGAATTTTTGCACAAGGAGATCGCTTTCCTGGGACACATAATAACCCCTGAAGGCATCAAGCCAAATCCCGCGAAAATACAAGCCATTGAGGATTTCCCTACCCCCAGAACTCGTACGGAAATTAAAGCGTTCCTGGGCCTAATAGGATATTACAGGAAATTCATCAGGGACCTCGCTAGACTAACAAAACCACTAACAAAATGCCTAAAGAAGGGAGCGCAAATTGAAACAGATGAAGATTACATCGAAGCCTTTGAGACCTGCAAGAATCTCTTAATCAATGACCCAATTCTACAACACCCAGACTTCAGTAAGCCCTTCGTCCTAACAACCGACGCGAGCAACTTCGCACTAGGGGCCGTTCTGTCACAAGGTCGCATAGGAAGCGACAAGCCAATTTGTTTCGCCAGCCGAACTCTCTCTAGTAGTGAATGTAACTACTCCACTATAGAGAAGGAACTTCTGGCGATCATCTGGGCAACGCGATACTTTCGACCGTATCTATTTGGAAGAAAATTTCAAATAGTAACAGACCACAAACCTCTAACATACCTAATGAATTTAAGAGAACCAAACTCAAGACTCATAAGGTGGCGTCTAAAACTAGAGGAATTCGACTACGAAGTCATTTATAAAAAGGGCAAGGCAAACACCAACGCCGATGCACTAAGTCGAATAAAAATCCAAAACCCAGAAAATGAGAAGGAGCTATTCAACAACGACGACGACACTAATACCGTCCATAGCGCCCAAGAAAATTTAAACGACCACATACCCATTTCCGAGAAAACCTTAAACGAATACAACATCCAAATTATCCTAGAAAGAAGTTCCACGGGAAGCCAAATGGCGGTAGAAAACATATTCAAGAATAAACAACGTAGAATAATACGCAGAGAAACATATGATGAAAGTACAGTGACCGACATTTTTAAAAAATTCCTTCCATCAAATAAACTTAGCGCTATATTTACTTCAGATGAAATTTTCCCAATTATTCAATCCACATTTTCGAAATATTTTTCACAAAGCAAGCTATTCCGCATTGTACGTTGTTCAGAAATCCTAATCGATGTCAGGCAAGACGACGAACAGGAAAAACTAATCCGCGACTATCATGAACAATCTAACCACAGGGGTATAAACGAAACACACCTCCACTTGAAACGGGAATTCTTCTTCCCAAACATGAAAAACAAAATAACGAAAACACTGAACAATTGCGATAAATGCAAAATATTCAAATACGACAGGAACCCTCCAAAACCACAATATACGAAGCCAGAAATCCCCCTTAAACCTCTCGAAATCCTTCACATGGACATCTATAGTATAAACTATAACCAAGTCCTCACCATAATCGATAAATTCTCCCGTTTCGCTAGCGGATACACTTTAACGTGTAGAAGCAGCATAACTATCCTTAAATCTCTAAAAAAATGCATCTCCCTATTTGGTATCCCGAAGAAAATCGTTTGTGATCAGGGTTCCGAATTCGTCGCTAACATTTTCCAAGACTTCTGTAAGCAACATAGAATATCCCTACACTTTACGTCGCATCAACAAACAAGTAGTAACTCCCCAGTCGAGAGACTCCATTCCACTTTAACGGAAATCTATAGATTAATCTTGTCGAAGAGAAAAGAACAGAAACTTAGTACCGACCATGACGAAATTCTAGCAGAAGCCTTTATAACGTATAATAATGCCATCCATTCAATTACCAAGCATACTCCCTACGAACTGTTTTTCGGACGACCATACAGGTTCAGCAAAACGTTAGATTACTCCAACGAACATGAATATCTGTCTAAATTAAATGAATTCCTCGAAAAACTATACCCCCAAGTCCAAGAGAAGGTCAATGATATTACTGAATCGAGAATCAAAAAATTAAACCTATCTAGGGAAGAACCAGAACAGATTGCCGATAACGAAACTGTCTTTAGAAAAGAAGTTAGGCGAAATAAACTCACCCCCAGATTCTCAAAACATACTGCAAGCAAGAACAATAAAATCACTATATTAACGAAACAAAACAAAAAAATACATAAAAGCAAATTAAGGCGAACAAAAAAAACAAAATAAATTTTTTTTTTTTTGAATGAATATGTAACCAGGGAATATGGTTAGCATTATTCAACCAAAAAAAAACAAAAAAGGCTTTTGTATCCTGTGCATTCTGCGATCCCTACTGTTGGGCACTCCAGACAATATGCACATATTATACATTCTAAGACCTTTGCATTTTGTACATTCTGCGATCCCTACTGCTGGGCACTCCAGACAATGTGTACAATACATGCATTATAGAATAAATGCAAATACGATAGCAAAAAAAAAAAAAAACTAAAACTGAATATAGATATATACATATATACTCATATAACACTTAAATACATTCACTGCATATGAATGTAAACATGGTAGCAGAATCAATGCATATGATTCAGAGGCTACCCTTTAACTATAAGATAATATAAGATAGCTTTAAGATAACCCTAGTTTTAGATAGGAAATAAGCAATAGTATAACACATCAATTTTACCACTACTGCTATACTATAATACATAAACTTACAATATACAACCAAGAACATATCTGCTACAAATAAATGGGATTAGTATAAGTATGTAATCACGGAATATGATTTTATTACCTATCCATTCATTAGCGGAAACAAAATGTCTATATACTTCATTGCCACCAAAAACCAAATAAAAAAAAAAAAAATAAATAAAAAATAATAATAATAATACAAACAACATCTACTGAACAAAAATACGAATTTCTGAGCTTGCAGACATGTTACAACAATAACAATATTATATTTAAAACACGCATACCAATCTTATCACCCCTCACATCCTTCTTTTATCATATTATCCCACTCCCTATCAATAATACAAAGCGCATAATAACAAAACCCTACATAAGCATTAACGAAAAAAAAGTATACAGTGCTTCAATGCACCTTGCCCCCAAATAGAAGGATCATATTAATGTACGAGACCAATCATCCAAGAAGACATCACAAACTCGCATACTGTATCGGCAAAATGATGGCAAACGAAGCGGCTAACTGCTCTCTTAGCGATGTTGGGAGGACCGAGGAAATCTTGCAACCAGGATCCAATTTTATCCTATTTATTAATTCTCCAAAAATACTAATAAATTCCACTTGCAGTACTAAAGCCACATCTATAGAAGGTACAAGACTCCTTCAATTCCAAAACTGCTCCAACAAAGTGAATGGTGTTTCCTACGATGACGACCCAAATGCCTACTGGGACGAAGTCCATATTCCACCAAGACCGGACAGCATCATTGAGCCAAATTCTACCAACGAAGTCCTTAGCATGGAAAAACTGAAGGAGTACAACTTCCAAACAAATGCCCAACTCACCAGCCTGGACACTAAAACTGAAATACTACATCACGTTACGACATCAAAGGCCATAACACTCATCATCATCACCATCATCATAGCAGTCATCATCATCAAATCCAACCGAAGGAAGCTCTATATCACCCCAACTCCAAAACCGGCCCTACAACCCTTCGCTTCAGCCCCAACGACATCATTGAGGCCTTCGCTCTACTCTAAGGGGGGAGGAGTTACGACGAGCACGTCTCAACCCGTCGCCCCCTAACCGGCCACCAACCAAACTTCCCGCTGCCTCATCAAAGATAGTGACCTGAATCCAGCTACATTCCCGCAGACGAATACGGACAATACTCTTAAAAGTATTTAGTACAAATATACACCATAAAAAGATAAAATCCGAAGACACAGAACAAGGTCATAAAATGTAATTGCACAGACGACCCAAAGAGCGGATTAAACAGCGTCTAGGTCACATCCGTTCTTTGTGTCGACTGTGCAAACCAAAGGTCATAAAATGTAATTGCACAGACGACCCAAAGAGCGGATTAAACAGCGTCTAGGTCACATCCGTTCTTTGTGTCGACTGTGCAAACCAAAGGAAACAAATGTTTATAAAAGCAATATGTACAAGGAAAATAGAACTCACTCTCGATCGAGAAACGAAATAAAAGAGACGTATTTTATTTAATTTTATTCCCTTTCTTACAATAAACAATCATAACTCGCGCGTCGCAGGTTGTGTGGGAACGCGAAATTGCATTCTATGCATTTCATACACGCGCATCCGGTATACGGCATATCTGCGTTGGGTCTGCGTGGGAACTGCAATTCGGCAGTTTAGTTGTAAGTAGTGAAATGTATTGTCAGAATAGAATGAGGCAGTCTGATTTTGATTGTGAAAGAGGACGGATGTCCTATCTGTGGAATAAACCTTGTTGTAACAATATATACATAATTGTCTTTTAATCGAGCCTGTGGTTGGCTCGGAAAACATTTTTTTTTAATCAATCCGGAATTAAATGTTTTAACTACCACGAATCACTAGAAAAAACAAATCACGAAATACAATGTACACAACTGTCATCTGTCAACTGTGGAATCCATCCATCCATCCACACACCAGCATGGCCAACAGTTATCGCAAGCAACTTAACATGGCCGTCGAGCAGCCCAGCCACAAACCCAGCATGGCCGCAATATGCAACGATCTGCAACGTTGCCAGTAGGCAAGTTGCAGCAACATTATGGTTGTATAGAATCACTAGGGATATGGATCATCCACTCAATCCACTAAATTCTCTGTATTGTACACATATGCATATCTATGTACATATAACGAAAGCTGCCAAGCAGCTTACCAAGTGTGACTTGGGCAATCACTTCTAAATAAACCGTCCAACAAAAAGGACGCATTTAACGTAGTGCAAATACGATCGCATACAACTACTATGATTCGCGTGATTAAGAGTTACATTCTCAAATATTCCCTCGTGTTGAATAAACATTGGTGAACACGTTCGCGCGATGAAACTCGTCCATTCGCATCAAACTTTTATGACTTGTATCTGTCTATTTTCTTTGTCACACTGTCTTTCTTGTTTTCTACGCTTTGGCGCTTTTTCACTCTGAAAATTGCGCTCAATAAAACTGAACACTTCTTGATACTTTTGGTGTTAACTTTTTTGCATTTTTAAATTCAACACCTCGCCCGAAGTAAACAATAAACAAAACTTAGATTTAATGACACAGCCGACCCAACTATCCACGAATTTCACAAAGGCAAACCAATTATCGTAACATAAATTCAAAATTCATTAAAGCACTAAAGGGCAAACCTGTTGTGATATAAGCACAAAATCCATTAGTAGACTCAAGTGCACTTTTAGCGGACGGATAAACATCTTGGAATCGTTGGCTCGCCTGTATGTATATTTTAATTTGACAATACGCTACACAGCGAAGCTAGTAAGTAAGATATTGAAAATGTAAAATTCAGTCTAACACTCGACTCAATAAAGAACGGATCAATCCGAGAGAAAAATTTGTGTTTTTTTTTTCTTTCTTGGGTTATCAGACTGACGCAGTCGGTAGGATGTGTAAAGCTTTTTTTAAAACTAAGAAGTTTTTTTTCAACTAAATGTTTCAACATATTTAAATTGACACACCGTGACATAAGAACTACTAAAGGAAAACTAAGAAGTTTTCGAAAGTGTTATTAACTACAAAAAAGGAAGACATCCTCAACAAGCCTCAACAAGAAGACATCCCATAAATCCCGGAAAGTCAAAAGTTAGCAGTGTATTACGTATATGAAATTCTGTTTTTATGTATACATACATGAATTAAAAATTCATTCCAAAATTAATATTAAGTGCCTACCAAACTTTATGTCTCTACAAGAACAAATCAAAATTGTACAAAACCAATCTAGGCAACTATCTGAGATAGTTGGACATTTTTTCAAAGAAGAAAACCCAGCATCCACTAATATGCTAACTCTGAACATTGAGCCCATAAAGTACCTTTCGAAGTTGCCAGAATTCCACGGTGACTTCAAAGAGCCACAAAACTTCGTCGATCTGATCGACAAAATACATCCCCTCATGACTAGGTATGACGCTCTAGCACAAAGCATCTTCTCGGACATTTTAAAATCTAAATTAAAAAGTAAAGCCCGAGAGATCAAAGAAATAAATAACCATGTAACTAACTGGACTAACTTTGGTGATCGTCAAACACCAGAGGCGTTATTTGACGAATTGCGATTCGTGCAATTCAAAACGAATGCAGTTGATCTCTTTAACCATATCAAAGCTGTTTTAAGAAGATTAAATATAAAACAAAAACAAATAACAAGTATCGAGGTCAACAAAACAAAACATCAGTGTTGAGGATTATTCCGATTTATATTATCACGTTTTAATTTCATATACATTATACAATGCATATTTCTGTACTGTAATTCCATTGCTGAATTTGAATTGTTAACTTTATTGAATTCCATATATTGACTACAATGTAACATAGACTTAAAAGTTCGATTCCAGCGTTCCCTTGCATATGCCGGAACTTCCAGCGAAGTTCCTACATAGGTAAGGGAACGCTGGTCTGGGTTGCTATTTCTTCTTCTTGTTTGAGCCATGCATCAGAGCAGTCGGTCGTCGGTGCCATTAAAACAAAATTGTTAATACTTGAAGATTGGTTTTTTAATTTTGCTTTCTCGCATCACAAACAATCAGCATTAATCATCTTCCGTAATAAACTTCCAGAGCCCATGCGTCCTTTGATCTTCTGCAGAAATCCAAATGGTTTGGAAGCAGCCATTAATATGCGTACCTAAGAACTTCCCAAAGCAACGTACACTCCAGTAAACAACCTTAACCCTGTGTCTTCGAATTTTAATCAAAATGAGAAGAGTAGGAAAAATTATCATAAGAATTACGGTAATAATAACTTTCATAGAAACAATAATGGATATCACAAACAAAATGAAAATCCCAGAAACCCACAATTTTATCAACCCAACAAACATTATAATAATAAAATACAACCAACAGCTTTATAACGCAAATCAGAATTTCACACGAGTTAATTCCGATCAAGTTTAAAGGTTCCCTATACCGGAGCCAATGGACATAAATGCGATGATTAGCATTCCTACAAAATATATCATCAATCCAAACGTTGGTTCTAGCACCACAAATTCGCCAGCCAGCCATCACCGATCAGTGACACACAGTGGAGGAACAATTTTCCATCCACCTGCCTCAAGAGAAAATTAGCCCATTAGTAATCCAATCAAAATAATACCTTTTAAATTTCATAATTGATACCGGGGCAACCCAGTCTATTATAAATCCTGGAATTTGTAATCCTAAATGGAGAACACATTCAGCCCTCATAACCGTAAAAACCCTCCAAAACTCACTCACTATCCCCAAAACCGTAAGAATCCCATTGTTTGCAGATTTGGGCAATACCGAAGATATGGTAAGTTTCCTAGAATGTCAATTTCATGTCCTATAATGGAATCATCGGAAACGACATCCTTCGAAAGTACAAAGCAAACATAAACTATGAAAACGATACCTCAACCATTAACGGTAAAAAGATAAAACTCAGAAAAAAGGACTAGCCTTTGTAAGAGAACAAATATTTAGCACAGGAGAAACAATCGTACCTCAGGGAATTTATGACGCAATAAATTACAGTATAGAGACAGATAATACATTAAATGTTCAAGGTAGAATACGTCTTAATAACAACGACACACATGCTATTACAGACGAAAACTTTTGTGTAATTGAACCTTCTGATTCTCATACAAAATCCTTAACGGTTCAAATAAGAATTGAAAATTTGAACCCCGAAGAACGACATAAAAGTACAGAACGATTTTCTACCAAGAGGATAGAAATCTCACGTTTACTGACGCAATCAAACATAGAATTAATCGTAAATTCCTTTCCAACCCAACTGCCTCACCATCTAGAGAATTTGTAAACCCTAGCAGCCTCCAAATTACCTCAACTGATTTTTCCTTTAGTTTTACGAATGTGACCAATCTAGATGTGGTAGAAAGCTGTATTTCTACTGCAGTGCTATTGGAACTGACGACGTAAATCCCATCTTCTTAAAAGCCATCATGCCCTCACTATTGCCGTACTTTACACATGTTTTCAATACAATCCTTAAGACTGCTATTTTTCCACAGCAGTGGAAAATAGCTAAAGTCATACCAACTCCAAAAAATGCACGCTGTAATGAATTTCGACCAATCTCTATTCTTCCATTTCTTTCAAAAGTTCTGGAGCGCATCATGCAGAAACAATTAAGTGCCTATATTGTTAAGAAGGTGTGAGACGCTGACAACGAAAAATAAAAGATGCTGACAACAAAAAATAGACACACGAACAAAAATGTTCCCAGGAAAAGTTGCGATACGACACCGCACTGAGTTGTTTCGTCGTATTGCATTCCACCGGCGACAAAACACTTGAAAAACAAGTGCAACGAACGAAAATGCATTGGGTCAGCATAAGTTAGTTTAAGGTAGTTGATAAGCATTCATTAAACATAAAAAATTATTGAGTTTGATTTTGGACCTTGAAGCGAACAGACAGTAAAGTTGTTTCCAGTGTAATTTTAAAAGTTAAGTTGTTTCATTTCATTTGCGTTGAATTTCTGTTGTGCGTTGCGGTATTACTTGACTGTTTCCTTTCTTCTCCAATACACAACGGAAACACTGGAGGCAAAACGTATATGTATCTATATAGATACATATCTCGCAACAACGTCTTAGTGCAAATACAACCTGGTTTACGCCCTAAATACAGCTGCACAACTGCGTTTTTAAAGGTTATAGAAGATATAAGGGCTGAGCTTGATGAGGATAACGTGACTTTCTTGATTCTTCTAGATTTCTCTAAGGCATTTGACATGGTCAACCATGCTGTTCTTCTGAGGAAGCTGCGTCAAGAATTCAGTATGTCCCCTGAAGCAATCAAATTAATAGCTTCTTACCTCAATAACCGCATGCAGGCCGTTTACCTGGACAATAATCTTTCAGAATTTCTACCTGCACTGCAGGGGGTTCCCCAGGGCTCGATTCTGGCCCCCTTACTATTCTCGTTGTACATTAAGGAGATTGCTTCCATCATTCGGCATGTTTCTAAACACTTCTATGCGGACGATATCCAAATCTACAGAAGTTACCCCCTAGGTCTCATCCAAAACTGTGTGCTCATTATCAACCAGGAGCTTGTCCGGATTTTCAATTGGGCAGGCTGTAATGGTTTGGCAAAAACCTTAATATTACCAATCCTCACATATGGGTGTGAAATATTCTATAATTGTGACTCTGCTAGTAAATCAAAACTTAAAATAGCCCTTAATAAACGAGGACCACTACTCCTGCAGCGGGAACCAGAGTTCCAAAATGGAAGAAGAGCTACTCACTGTCCCCGGCAGGGGAGTTTACTGGAAATGAGGGAATACCAGAACATATACTGGAAATAGAAAACATTACGCCCCTCGCATTGTTTCGCATGTTTTGGTCAGACGATCTAAAAGAACTTCTATGCTTTCAAACTTACCTTTATGCCACTCAATCTGGGAAAGCTTTTACACCATGTACGACTGAAGAGATCGATGTGTTTGTTGCGTTGAATTTGATTATTGGCATCAAAAAACTGCCAAGCTACAGGGACTATTGGTGTTCAGCTCCGGACTTGAACGATTCTTACATTTCAAAGTTCATGCCGTTGAAAAGATTTAGTTGGCTCTCGCACTACCTGCACATGAATGACAATAACCTCATGCCTGTAAGAAATAGCCCAGATTACGACAAAGCTTACAAAATTCGACCATTGCTAGATATTATGAGACGCAATTTTGAGCACAACTGCAGACCTTCGGAGAAGATTGCCATAGACGAGAGCATGGTAAAGTTCAAGGGTCGGAGTTCTTTGAAGCAATATATGCCCAAGAAGCCCATCAAACGAGGCTATAAAATATGGATGACATGTGCTGAATCGGGGTACTGCTTAAATTTTGAACTTTACAACGGTAAAAAGTGGTCTGAAGTTGAAACAGATCTTGGTGGCAGAGTCGTAAGGCAGTTTTGCTCGAGCCTCGAAGGTAAAAACCACAAAGTTTATTTCGACAACTATTTCAATAGTTATCCGCTTCAAGTGGGTTTACAAAGGAAAAAAATACTTGCCTGTGGGACGGTAAACTCGAAAAGAAAGCTTTTACCAAACCTAAAAGAAGATAACGACTTGCAGAGAGGACAGCACGACTATAGAATCAGCGACACAAATGTAAGTATCTTGAAGTGGAGAGACAAAAGATCTGTATTTATACTATCAAACTATCACGACCCTAAAAACATCGGCAAAGTTACACACAAAGAACGTAACGGAGAGCGTGTAGAAGTTTCTTGCCCAGAAGCTGTGAAAGATTACAATGCAAATATGATATTTGTTGACAAGTTTGATCAATTGAAAAGCTGTTACGAAATAGATAGAAAATCCAGTACAGTACAGCAGTACAAGTAATACTCCAGTCCGTACTATTTGGAAATGTAAGTCTTGTAATGTCCTACTATGTTTGCGTAAAGGAAAGTCCTGCTTCCAAGATTTTTATAAAAAATGAAGAAAATATTTGATTCTAATTGTTTTGTTATGTTTTTTTACCTTTAGTTATGAATGAAAAATGTATGAATTTTAATAATGTTTTTTTGTTCTACAGCGGCGGTTCTACCACTTCATTTCTCAGAAGCCCACACTCCAACAATTTTTTTGTCATTAATTTCACTATTGTTCCATCCCAAATATATCTAGGAACAACAGAAAAGACATATATTCAAATTTATATGAAAGTGCTCCTAAAAGAGTTAACAGCGCTATCAGAGATATATGTATATACGGCTTAAGAAGATATAACCATGTCTCGCATCGCAGAATCTAATACAAATGTCATTAGATGACCTCATTAAATTTCGAACATTGTCACTTCTTTTAAAATTATTAGATTACGTCAGCCAACATATCTTTATGAAAAGCTTCGGTTCTCGGCATCAAACAGATCAACATACTCCATTTTACCTCGTTTCTCTTGCCAGAACTCTGAAAGACAGTTCTTTATTGCCGCCTGTCGCCTTTGGAATTCACTTTCGGCCAACCTGCGAGGGATCAGCAGCATGCAACGATTTCGCAATAGTATACAGAAATTCCTTTCTGATTAAAGCAACTTCTTAACTTCCTTACTTCTTCCTCCTTTCTTTTCTTTCCGTCCCCATCTTTCTTCACATTACTCTCTATCTAATTGTTATTCTCATGTACTTATTATAACTTACCATTACTCTTCTGTTTTTTTTTTTGATATTGTATTAACTCTATTTATTTATTACCTGTAATCAAGAACATTATACATGTGGGATTGTGCCAGAGCAAGCACAAATCACGCCACGATACGAACGTAACGGACGAACGGAACAATAACAGCAGACGATCACGCCACTGGTAAACAACATCACGAGACCACACGCACGCACACGAACATACAGTCCGAACCGTTTCCCTAAACCCCTGCAGCACACGAGTAGGTATATGAGAGATAGGAAAGCAGCACAGTAGCATCCAAGCACTAAGGCAGAGTAGTCGTGCGAGTCAGCCCATTCAATCGTGTCGCGTTTATCTTTATAACATTTGTATCGAGATATTGGATATTGTTTAAATAAACTAATTTGAATAAAATACCACGTATTATTTTGTAAGATGCCACATACATATAATGTTTCACTAATTTATAAGATTATTATCTTACTGTGTAAGTTATATGAGAAATAAACTTGAACTTGATGACATAATCATTTTTCCAACGTCTTTAGAAGAACATATAATTTCCCTAACATTTTTGAACGCTTAAAGCTTACAAATGGCAAAACAGAATTCCCCAAAAAGGAAACCGAATTTTATGGTCATATTGTGACACCTGATGGTATTAAAGCCAATCCCAAAAAGATAGAATGTGTAAAAAATGATCCCATTCCTAAAACAGGTAGAGATAAAACAATTTTTAGGACTAACTGGCGACTATCGAAAGTTCATTAGAGACTATTCGAGACTAGCCAAACCCATGACAAAATAATTAAAGAAAGTCCCTGTTAAGATATGTATTGTATTTCTCACGCATCCCACTGAGTTGACACTAAGTGTGCGAACAGACATTCCTAGGTCACTCACGAATATCGGTTTTCACGCGATAGTAGTGTCTGTTCCCACACTCGAACTCGATTCATTTTCATCTGAAATAAAAATGTACTGTACACAAGTAGTCTAAGGTGAACTATCGGCCCGGTTGGACCATTCTAAGAAAATAAAATTGTGTATCCTAATTAATCCGAGTTTGAATATTGTATGTATGTATATTGGCGTTACAGTCCATGAAGGACCTGAGCCGAGCTTCTCTCAATCACCCATGTTGTGTGTGATTTCATTTTCCCATAGGTGAAAGGGACCTACAGTTTATGTTCCGAACGGCGAATTTCGAGAAGCTTTTCATGACAATTTTACTACAGGGGGTTTTGTCAGAACCCCGCTGAGGAGAAACACCGTTAAAACACGTTCGATGACATGGCTGTGTCGGGATTCGATCCCGTGTCATCGGCGTCAGAGGCCAACACACTACCCACTGCGCCACGGTGCTCTCGAGTTTGATAATTATTCAACAGTTTATTGGCGACCGTGACAGGACTTTAACTAAAAGTGTTTAGTGTTTGTTAAGTCCAAGTTAAATAAAAAAAAGTGTTTTTTTATTTTTTTTTTCGGTCCTGTGTTCGCTGAGTTAAAATGTCGCAATCAGAAGCTACGACCATGGACTTGGAAAATTATGCCAGTCAGCAAGAGTTAGCGGGAGAGGAAAGCTGTAGAATCAGTCGTAATTTTGGAAAGGATTCTGAAAAGAGGAAAACTCTCCCCTACCTGATTGAGGGTCGTGATGTTTTGGACCGAAACTAAAACTGGAAGAAGTTCGACGAAACTAATAGGATAATCCGAGAGACCTTGTCAGACCAGTTGGATCATCCATATTTCAAGAAGGATTATTTTGAGGCAGTGAGTAAAGTTGCAGAGAACTTGCGAAGTGAGCTAAACCGCCGCATAGAGGTCTTCCACGCAGGAGAACAATTGCCCCTCGAGAAGGCTGCCAATCGAGAAGAGATTATAGAGGTTGGACCCGCAGGTTATCCAAAAGGAGCATTACGTACAGAGGCGATTCCGAAGGGTAAAACGGGAGAATTTACAGTACCTAAGATAAGTCAACCGCCGGCCACAACAAGGAATGAGCCAAAGGGATAGGTTTGTTCTGCTAATGAACATTCTTGAAAGGTCCTTAGACAAATTCTCCGTGGTACCTTCTCTCAGTCGAACACATCAGTACTGCCAAATTTAGACCAGAACTATAGAGCAAAATTGGGATGAACTGTCTGCTCTTTATATGCAGGAACGTGTAGAGATTATTTTAATGCAGCTCTATGAGATGCCAGCAGCACCACGTACAACAAGTGCACACATTAATCAAACCATGAGACTGCCAAAAATAGAACTTCCGAAATTCGATGGAAGCTATCTCAACTGGCGGTAGTTCTACGACCTCTTCAAGCAGCTGATAAATGATCAACCGATTTCACCGGCCCAGAAACTGTACTATTTACGAGCAAATGTAACTGGAGAGGCTCAAACTTTAATACATAATTTCCAAGCCACCGACAGCAATTACGAAGTAGCCTGGAATACTTTGGTGGAACGATACGACAACCAAAGGCTACTATTAACAGCGCAGTTAAACAGATTGCTAACTCAATCAACGACTCTGGGGACCGCATCCAGTCTTAGAAGGCTTCATGATACGACCAAGGAAAGCATGCAAGCTATCCAGAATCTGGGCTACGAGATCAAAAATTGGGATCCAATAGTGGTGCACCTCATGTTGCAGAAATTAGATAAGGAGAGCAGAGCACTCTTTGAGCAGTCATTAGCAGAGCCGAGGAGTAGTCCATCAATCGGCGATTTCCTGAAATATGTAGAGTCGCGATTCTGCAGACTCCAACTTTGCAAAAATTGCCTGAAGGCGGGCCACTACTATCAATCATGCCAGTCCAGAGGTTGCCAAAAATGCAACTTCAAGCACAACACACTTCTACATCAACATAAGCATCAGCAGCTGAAAAAGCCGCTTGGACATCAAGATCAGCAGCAATATCAGCAGCTGAAAAAACCTTTTCAGCATTAAAATCAGCAAGGAGATCTCAAAATCGTTGGATCGCACTCAAGGAAACTAACAGCTGGTTATTTTCATTGATTACTAATTCAACAGGTCTACTCATTTGCAATGGAGTTACAAGCAGCATTGCCTTAGCAGCCAATGGAGTGAAAAAATTCAAAGAAATGTGCAATCTTAAAATTGGAAGCGCGAACATAACCTAACGCTCAAACTTAAAAACAATTATATCTAACTCGTTCGTTCCGAGTGCAAAAATCGACGACCGGATCAAAAACCGTAACTTCTCAAAAGCCCTTGCCCCCCCATTGAAGGTAAGCACCATTGAACATGATTAATTTAAAAATTTTACACAGGAAATAGAAGACCTTAAGAAAGACATGAGAGCACCCGAAGAACCGCAATTGAACATACACGATTACCATCACTATGGTTTGAGCTACCTGCTGCTGTCGATTACCATTGGAGTGATAGTATTTTATTGCCGACACCACAAAGGGCCGATTCCAGCCAACATATGAATTGAAGATTAAGAACCTCCAAGGAGGTGTGTATGTACAAACTTGTACATAATTTCCTAATTTTTAAGATTACATTGTACATATTTCAATCTTTGTAATGGGAGCTACTGTGTGACAAATTTTATTCAAATTCCCTCTAGCGTGGGAATTGTTAAGTAAGCGAAGACGAATGCTCGGATTACGTCTAGTGAACCACAAACATCAATTGTTCTCACAGTAGCTCATCGAGTAATAATCATGCGTTGTACCTTCTCAAGGTGAAAAATAAATTCATTATTAATTTTGACACTGAAGGCAACGGTTGAATCGTTAGAACACCTTTTTACTATACATAGCTTATCGCGGATTTCGAGTGGAAGGAGAGTGTGACGACGCGTATAGGGTGGAATTCGAAATAGTGGCATACGACGTGCACACGCGGTTTACCGACATTGTGCGGAAACAAGGCGATCGATAGCAAGCCGAGCCGTTATCCGAAACCTTAAAGACGCTCACCGAAAATCAGGGAGTATTAAATGACATTATATAAAAACTGGTCGATTCGTCGGGAAAGAAAATTAATATGACACGCGTCGGAGCAACTTCCCGTTTACCGGAAATCAAATTGCCGAAATTTCGGTTTGACGAATGGGTGCGGTTCCAAGACCCTTTTGTTGCCCTAGTTCAATCGAAAGACTCCATATCGGGCGTTGAAAACACGGAGTATTTGCAAACACGCTTAAAGGGAGAAGCGGCCTTGATAATAAAACATTTACCACCGAGCAACTAATAAAATCTCATTATGACAAGCCTAATGTCATAATGGCGTCCCATTTGGACAACCTTTTTGACTCACCTCCGTTTAAGTCGAATTCCCTGATTGAGGTTAAAGCCCTTTATACGTGCGCGCATTGTGCGAGTTACGATGAGCACGTCTCAACCCGTCACCCCCTAACCGGCCAACAACCAAACTTCCTGCTGCCTCATCAAAAATAGTGACCTGAATCAAGCTACATTCCCACAGACGAATACGGACAATACTCGTAAAAGTATTTAGTACAAATATACACCATAAAAAGATAAAATCCGAAGACACACAACAAGGTCATAAAATGTAATTGCACAGACGACCCAAAGAGCGGATTAAACAGCGTCTAGGTCACATCCGTTCTTTGTGTCGACTGTGCAAACCAAAAGAAACAAATGTTTATAAAAGCAATATGTACAAGGAAAATAAAATTACTCTCGTTCAAGAAACGAAGTAAAAAGGACGTATTTTATTTTATTTCCTTTCTCTACAAATAAACAATCATAACTGTCGTGCGGCAAATACATAGTTGCCACCATCAATGTTATACGTACAGACAAAAAAAAAAAAAAGGGAAGAAAACCCTGCAATAAGTGCATATAGTGTATGTGAAAATAGTAAAATAAAAATCAGAATATATCCGAAGTGTACACGAAAATAAAAAAGAGAAAAATACATATAGTACGCGAACTGAACTGCCACCACAGAACCTCAAGTACTCCAAAAGAACCCCGATCGTGCTTCTACCAACTATCTTTGAGTGCATGCTGTACATGTAAGCAACTGTATACATATAAACAAAAAAAAAAAAAGCTATTAATAAATAATAAAATAAAATAATCTCTATATAGTAAACTACCCTTATATATGTATGTACATTTAATCCAAAAACAAAAAAAGGCTTTTACGAGTAAAATTGACTGGGAAATTTTCCCAACCACTTCTCTCCCCTACTTCCCTGCCTAGACAATCAAATGCCAAACCCCACTAAAAAACAAGAACATATGAACAGATCCTTTCCATACCAACTAAGGAATATATCTAAAAAGCTACTCTCGATTCCAGAAAATATCCTAATTGAAACCCCTCTTGAGACCTCCTTTGAAAATTCTGACTCTAATTCGAATAACAGCACTCAATCAGGTAACATGAGCAATCCCGACCAATCCCCCAGAAACCCTGCCATGAACCAAACAGATATATTTAACTCTCTAAGGATTCCCGACGCAATCAAGGACCTGCCTAAGTTCGACGGGAATCCAAGACTGCTATATGAATTTCTCAACAACGTTGAGGAAATTCTGCTATATATACGTGGAACAGATACCACCCCTTATGGACAAATCCTCCTAAGGGCAATTAGAAATAAAATTGAGGGCCAAGCTAACGAGGTGCTGAACATGAACGGCACTCCACTCGTATGGGATGAGATCACGAAGAATCTCGTCCTTCATTACTCAGACAAAAGGACAGAGACGTCTCTGATAAGAGACCTACATAATTTAAAACAATACGGAAACTCGATTGAGTTATTCTACGGAGAGGCGGTTGAGATCCAATCAGCTCTCTGTAATAATATACTCATTCACGAGACTGACGCTGAGGTCATCAAGGCTAAGAAAGATCTATATGCCGAAATGTGCCTCAACTCATTTTTGAGTGGCCTTAAGGAACCGCTAGGCTCTAGGGTTACAACGATGCAGCCAAACTCTTTGGCAACAGCATTTAGCTATTGCATCAAAGAGCAGAATATTTCCTACCAGAAATATTCAGTAAACCCCAGGCCTACATACAGCAATTCCTTTAGACCTCAGACGCAAAATAACTTCTCTCGAAATAATTACCAGAACTCTTGGAAACGGTTCCCCAACCCACCAGCACCGTCAAACCCAAGATCAACACCAATCAAAGAAAAGGAAGGTCAATATCGACAACGGCACACGGCCCACCCTTACTCAAATTTTAGAAAGAACACGAGCACCCTATCTAACACTTTCAGACAAACACAACAAGGCCCGACACCCGACAACTCAAATTCAACGACATTCTCCCGCAACCGTCCCAACTCAAGTGTTCAGACTCGGAACTCTAACTTCAATTTCCTAGAATCAGGAAATACACACACAGATTTTACTTAACAGGTAGACCATCCACACAATCCTAACCTTACAAATATTCGAGACAATGGACATTTTTTCAATCCTGCCTCCAAGACCCGACAGGATACTTAGACCCGAAAACTCACCCAACAACACTCCCTTTCATCAACATTTCTTCCCCTTTCGGTAGATCCCTAAGATTTCTGCTTGACACCGGAGCTTCAACCTCATTTATCAACCCAGAATTTAATGAGGAGGAGTCGTGAACTGTCCGTACGCGCAGCCCTTAAGGGCGACTAGCTTTAACCGATTAAACGTTGATGCATTCTATGACAATTTGACCACCGTCATGGACCGTTATAAATTTGAGGAGTAGCAACTGATCAAAAGCCTGACAAAGTGGTGGCTGGGCGTGGTGCTCATCAAGTAGGTTCCATGACTTCAGCCGAAAGAGGTATTTTAGTTTCAGTATCACGTGCTGCGAATGCCATCGAAAATGTTATTCCTCCATTTTTCGTTTTACCGAGCGTGCGTTATCAAGACCACTTTATAAGGGATGGGCCTTTAGGATCTGCAAACCCTTCTGGCTGGATGCAGGATGAATCATTTTTGTGTTTCCTCAACCATATCAAAAAACATCCCATAAAGTGTTGCTTGTGCTCGACAATCATTCCTCGCACATTCACATTAACGCATCGTTTGCTCACACAAACTCTAGCCGCTTGATCGATCTGCGTTCGGCCCTTTGAAGAAAGCTGTTAAATCCGCCAGCGATGCTTGGATGAGAAGTCATCGAGGAAAGACAATGTCAATATATGACATTCCCGGGATTGTGGCATCTGCGATGCCGCTTGCCCTAACCTCATCAAACATTCAAGCAGGCTTTCGTAAGACAGGAATTTATCCATTCAATAGGCATCTGTTCATAGAGCTGGATTTCGCCCTTTCTTTTGTTACGGATAGGCTATTACCTGAAAATGCAACCGATGTAGAGATTATTCCCATACTACCAGGGAGTGAAACGCTGCCAATTTCACTTCCTATTTTAACGAGTGAACCATCAATAGAGATTGAGAGCTCAGAAACTTTCAAAACACCACCTAAACGTGACAGCAGCAAACCCTCCAACATCTAACTCCTATAGTTCTTCCCAACATCTAACTCCTATAGTTCCCATTGTTTTCACGCCAGAATCATTGCGACCTTTCCCGAAAGCTCTTCCGAGAAAATCTAACAAAGGGCGAAAAACCAGGAAGTCTACCATCTACACTGACACTCCGGAGAAAGAACAGATAAGAAAGGAGCATGAATCAAGAAAACGAACCAAAGCTAAGCAAGTAAAAAAAAAAATTGGATGGAGAAAAAAAGAAAATAAATACCGAAAAGAAGAAAACAAAAAGACAACAGGATTGAACATCATCTGAAGAAGAGGAAAGCTTCTGCCTTGTTTGCATTTCTGCCTTTTCAGAAAGCAGATCTGGAGAAAAGTGGATACAGTGCACTGTCTGTAAACTGTGGGCTCACGACGAGTGCACTGAAGGTGGAAACTCATATCTGTGCCACAATTGCGACTCGGAATATTCCGATTAATTTAATATTTCTTGTAATAAATTATGTCTGAAGTAAGGTTTTCTTCCGGTCTGTTTTAAAATTATTTTTTTTAAGTTTGTTTTGTTTGGTAAAGATGTGGATTATCTACTTATTTTCGTTCTGTTTTTCGTTATTTTTCTTTACATGGATTATTATTACATAAAAATTTAAATATAATTTCGAATACTGCAATATGTATGTGATAAGCATTGTCAAACAGTGTCATTTTAGTACTTAAAAATAAAAAAAGAATGAATAAGAAATTATTTAACACTAGTACCTAAATGTTTATTGTGTGTTTCAACTAACCCCAATCACTGTTTCAACCGCCCCTGGTATATATATGGGTACGGTTGAAACAAAAAGATTTTTTTTAAATTCCATGTTCTAAAAAAATAATGCACCGAGCACTAAAAAGACACTTCCTATTTGTAGATGTAGGTATTTATGTTGGCGTAACAGTCCATGAAGGACCTCAGCCGAGCTTCTCTCAATCACCCATGTTGTGTGTGATATCATTTTCCCATAGGTGAAAGGGACCTACAATTTATTGCCGATTCCGAACGGTGAATTTCGAGAAGCTTTTTCATGACAATTTTACTACAGGGGGTTTTGTCAGAACCCCGCTGAGGAAAAACACCGTGAAAAACACGTTCGATGACATGGCTGTCTCAGGATTCGATCCCGTGTCATCTGCGTCAGAGGCCAACACACTACCCACTGCGCCACGGTGCTCTATTTGTAGATAGAAACCCGATTTTTCATTGAATATACCTTCTTCATCGCTCGGATTACATAACTTAATATTATGGACGATATAGGCGAAATTGTCCCAACCGTACCCAGTCTACCCTACATGATCTCCTTGGTGGTGAATATCAGAAACCAAAGTGCCACAAAATTGATAAAAAATCGGGAGTAATAAAACGCCGTTCCGAAATATCTTTTGTGCCATATAAGCAGCAGATGGCGGATTTATTTACTAAGTCAATTTTGACTGATAAATTTGAATTTCTTCGTAAACTTATTAACATTAAGAAATTAAATAATACAGTGGTAGACATTCGTTTAAACGCATTTACACTTTTTTAAATAAATGTTCTAGTACTGGATTATTTTTAAGAATTTAAATTTAGTACATTCAGGGATCTACTACCATCAGTGTTAGGACTGTAAATCAACAGTAATATTTTTTGTAACGGTACTTTCCGCGTTGTACCAGGCGATTCATTTACTTTATGTATTACACTAGTTTACAAAATTTTACTTTTTATTTATACCCCGAACCGAATGTATGTCAATATGTTAATCTACCTTCCCTAAACCTAAAAGTGTTAGCAGAAATATTTTATCACGTGGGAATTTTTTTCTGCCGTCAGTTGTTTTTTTTAACTACCCGACGTGGTGGTGATATTTTATTGTTTATTCGTTCGCTTCAAACGACAGTTACTTTGCTTTGGATTGATTTAAAATGGCTAGCAGAAAGTGCAAACAAAGTTCTGACCGTTTTTGTTATGTTTGTGGACAGTTTATATTTTCAAAAAAGAGAAGACCTATTGTAGATTCGTTAAAAACTGCATATCTTCATTATTTTGGATTTCCTGTTGCAAATCAAGATAAAAAGTGGGTGCCTCACGTGTTTTGCGAAAGCTGTAGAATCATCTTACTCCAGTGGTCATCAGGAGAAAAAGTTTACCTTCCATTTGGTTCGCCAATGCTATGGAGAGAACCTAGTAATCATGAAAATGATTGTTACTTTTGTGTTACGAAGACATTGGGATATAACAAAAAAAATAAGGCAAGTATTATGTATGCCGATGTTCCGTCTGTTACCAAGCCGATTTTACATTCAAAAGATCTACCCCATCCAGTTTGTCCCGGTAGTTCGAGTGCAAATATATTAGATGACAATAACAGTGATGTTGAATTCAAGTCGATTTCTAGTGATTCTGACGAATTTTCACCTCAAGAAAACACTCCACATTTAATTAATCAGGCCGAATTAAATGATCTTATACGAGATTTACAGTTATCAAGATCTAAAGCAGAGCTTCTTGGCTCCCGCTTACAACAATGGAACTTGTTACTACCAGACACAAAAGTTACGTTTTTCAGAAACAGAAGCAAAGTTTACTCAGAATTTTTCAAAAGAGAAGGTGAATATTGTTATTGCACAGATATCCCGGGACTTTTCGAAGCAATGAATCAAAACTATGATAAAACAGAGTGGCGCCTATTCATAGATTCTTCAAAATATAGTCTCAAAGCTGTTTTATTACATAACGGAAATAAGAAACCTTCCATACCAATAGGACACGCAGGGAATTGTAAAGAGAGCTATGAAACGATGCGTACTTTGATTAATTTAATAAAGTATAAAGAACATCAATGGAAAGTGTGAGGCGACCTCAAAGTCATCGGTATGTTAGTGGGATTGCAGGGTGGTTACACGAAGTACTGTTGTTTCCTTTGTTTGTGGGACAGTAGAGCGAAACAACATCATTATGTAAGGAAAGAATGGCCTGTTCGAAATGAGTATATTCCGGGCAAAATGAACATTAATCACAAGCTGTTGGTCGATCCAAATAACGTCACTTTACCCCCTTTACACATCAAACTGGGGCTCATGAAAAACTTTGTAAAGGCGCTTAACAAAAACAGTGATGCTTTCCGGTATTTGCAAAAAATATTTCCAAACATTACAGAGGGAAAACTGAAGGAGGGTATATTTATTGGTCCACAAATCCGTAAAATTATGAAAGATTCTCAGTTTGAAAACCTTTTATCGGTTAAAGAAAAGTCTGCTGGGAACTCATTTAAAATGCTTGTAGAAAATTTTTTGGGAAATAAAAAAAGTGAAAATTATGAAGAAATTGTTAACAATTTATTGAAAAACTTTCATGATATGGGAGTAAACATGTCATTAAAGATTCACTTTCTACACTCTCATCTGAATTTTTTTCCTGAAAACTTAGGAAGTATGAGTGACGAACAGGGTGAACGTTTCCACCAAGATTTAAGGACTTTCGAAGAACGACATCAAGGATTTTGGGATGAAAATATGTTAGGGGATTATTGTTGGTCTATCATAAGAGAAACTGATTCAAATAACTATAAAAAGAAAGCAAAAATTAGTCATTTTTAATTTATTTTTGTATTAATCCTAAATTTTTTGTATTTCCCTTCAAGAAAATAAATATTTTTTAAGCCAGATGTGACAGAATTTTTTTATTATTTTTTCTGGATAGTTCTACCTGAACACAAAATAAAATAACAACTTTCAGCTGGGGTATGAAAACCGTGTAAACTAGTGTTATTTGTGCTCTGTTTTCCTTGGACATTCGCTTATACGCATCGGCATTTTAGTAGAGAATATAAAAATTTTGTGTGTAAAAAACTTGATTAAGGTGAATATTTGTTTTATTTGTTGTTTTTTCTTATATTAGTATATACAGTATATATAATTTTAAAGCTTTTCCAGCCATGGGTAAGGGTAAAAGATTGACTGACTGCGAAAAAGAAAAAATCAGGATTTTGAAAGAGGAAAACTACTCAAACCAGAAAATCGCAATTAGAATCGGTAGTAGCGAAGGCGTCATAAGAAATTTCCTCAAAAAAGGAGAAAAATATGGCGTGAAAGCACCAACCAAAGGAAATACAAAGCATTCACTACGGCAAAGAGGTCAAATTCGTGATGAAGCTACTAAAAATCGCTTATCAGCTCGGCAAATTAAAGCAAAATTAGATCTTCCCGTTAGTGCTCGGCATATCGCACAGGTTTTAAATACTTCATCCACCATCAAAAGGACAAAGCTCAAATCCAAACCACGTTTGACCAGTTGCCGCAAAGCCAAAAGATTGGAGTTTGCCCGTAAGTACATGTCCTGGACCCACGAATGGCGAAATGTTATATTTTCCGACGAAAAAAAATTTATTTAGACGGACCGGACTGCTACAGCTGCTATTGGCATAACTTAAACCAACAAGGCGTGGTACGATCTAAACGCAATTTCGGGGGCGGAACTGTTATGATACGCTTTTTCATATTACGGAAAGACGCCTGTGTGTTTTATCACCACAAAAATGGATTCAAAAACCTATACGGAGCTGCTGGAAGACGTTTTAGTTACGTATTATGAAGAAGATCCAGAAAGAAACTACATTTTCTAGCAAGACAACGCTTCCATCCATGTATCTAGGAAGTCGAAAGAGTGGTTCTCCTCAAAAAATATCGAACTACTTGAATGGCCGGTATGAAGTCCAGATTGCAACCCTATCGAGAACCTTTGGGGCATAGTTTCTGGCAAAGTATATTCAAAAGGGGAAGCAATACAATAGTGTGTCCGAGCTCAAAAATGGAATTCGTCGGGCTTGGCTTGAAATTGGACCCGATACTCTCCATAAGTTAGTCGGATCCATGCCAAATCGCGTTTTTTCTATCACAGAGAACAAAAGAGGTCACACAAAATACTAAAATTTATTAAAAATAATAATTGTGAAATTTATAAAAACATTACGTTAAGTGCGCATAAACCCTAATTTCCACATTTTTGTAAAAAAAAAATATTACTTTGTTTTTTTTTTTTAAATTTTTTAATTGGAAATAAAATAAACATTTTGGAGTTATTTAAGCTAAAAAATTGTATTACTGAAAAAATAGCAAAAATGAGTGTGCGTATAAACGAATGTCTACCACTGTAAGTGGGAGTGCCATATGTTAAAATTGCGTATAAACGAATGTCTACCACTGTAAGTGGGAGTGCCATATGTTAAAATTGTACTTTTTTTTTGTGACATTGCACTCATTCAGCATTTCATTCTGAAATTCCGGCTGCTGGGACTAAAGTCAATAAAATGAATAAGGCAGCACAGTTATTGTTAACTTTGCCTCTGGTCGAAAGGGATTTGACGTTGGAATTTGTGTAGACAAGGCTTCTTGATTATGAAATTAAAAACAAGAATATCGTGATACCTCCTCATAAGTGCTTCATATCGATATTAAACCCAATACTAATTTCATAAATAAATACAAAAAAAAACACCGAAAAATGTTTGATAATAATTGTCGATGAATGATCGATGACCAATTTCGATATCTCGCAACACGTACTTACTTGTTAGTGACTCTTGGTTGGCGAAGGCGAACAGAACGAACTGACACTCAGACAGCCCGCGTGGGTTTAAAGGCGACGTCATTTTCATTTGCTATTTTGCCGCCGCCAGTCACAGTCCTGTTTTTAGCCGCCATTTTCTTTTGCTATTTTTCCGCCGCCGCAGTCGCCTGCCAGGAGTCACCAATATGTAAGTACAAAATATCATTAAGTAACAAACTAAAAATGTATTTTTTGAAGAAAATAAACTCTCCCGTACTTCTCCCGTACATAACGGCTGCATTTCATTGCCTCAGGGGTGTTGTATTTCTTTTGGGGAACGGCGGAGCGGCGACAGTAATTATAAAAAGAATAAATTCAATTACACAATGAACCTAATCATATTAAAGCAAATTGCTACTTCTATAAAAATTCAATTTCAAATAATAACACACAAAATCTTACATCTGATAGTTTTAAATATAAAAAAAGACGTAACATTCCATTAATTCAAACTGTCAAATCATTGGAATCCAATAGTAGCAAACACTTTGCTTGTATGGTTGGCCACAGGCGGAGTTTAAATAACCCATCAGCCGGAAATTGTAAAATAAAATTTCTGTTAGATTCGATCACCTCACCAATAAACAAGAATACGTTTCATCACTCAAGCAATTGGGTCACCCTTTGGAAGTTGGTGTAGCGAAAGAAAACATCTGACTTGAAGTAAAAGCCAAGGGTTAAATAAACATCATAACAAAAGAAGGTATTCAAGGAGTAATCAAAAACGTCCTATATTCACCTGATATTCCCTATAACATTCTTTCTGTAGGCCGAATCCAAGAAGGATTCAAGACAACGGTAATCTAGTAATTAAAAAAAAAGAATGAGGCTTTGGTAATGGGTGAGTGCATTACTAAGTTAATAACAATCAAGTTTAATTATATTAAAACGACTCCTAACTCGGAAATAAACTTTTGCAACAATTTTGCACAAAAAATAGTAGTTACAGACCTTGGCATGAAAGACCAGGACATATGAGCAACAATACATTTTCAGAAATAAAAAAGGAGAAATCTGTTTGCAGATGGCGAAGTCTTAAAACACCTTAATCCCGCTAATTTATTTTAATAAACCTTCCGTTATTCATTCCGATATTTGTGGACCAATAAGCCCTCATAATGAAATAACAACAATTATTTTGATACATTCATTGATGAATTTACTCACTATGTACTTATGAGGTATTAAAAGATTACATAGCAAAAAGTGAGGTTAGTTTAATCATAAAATTGAATATTTACTGTGATAATGGAGGCGAATATGTTTCGAATGATATGAAAAACCTTTTAAAAGAAAAAGGAATATTATATCATTTAACTGTACCATATCCCCACAGCAAAATTCGGTTGCTGAAAGAATGAATAAAATATTATTCGAAAAGGCACTGTTTACGCCAAAACAAACAGATCGACTATGTACATGTTCATATGTATGTATGTAATTAAAATGGAGAAATAAAGCGTCACTTGTGTTTATAACTATAGATCAGAAGGTTGCGTTTCATTTTTCATTCTAGGGCGGTTCCCATGTCCCTATGTTTTTACAGTTAGTTCTAAACGGAAAGAATAAAACGGTTTTATTCGTATATATTGTTTGAACTCGCGCAGGTTCAAGATTTTTATATTCTCCTATGATGTGCCTATAGACACACAACCTGAACGGAGTGCACTGGTTTGGGTCGTTGATGTTCGTTCACTACTCTCAGGGGTGGGTAGATAGGACGAGAGCCGACCAAATTCCGCTTTTGGTTATAGTCCGTAATAATTCGTTCGAGCACTTTTAATATTGCATACGCAAAGGATGAATTTAAGTTGACCATATACTGTGAGTGTTATGCCTGCAGCAGTACGTCTGTTCACTTTCCATTCACAACTGCGTTGCATACTTTTTGTCCGTATAAGAATTACTTTTTCTTGGCTACGAAGCGAATTTGAACTATAGACCTTCCGCTCGGCGGTCGATGATGTTAACCACTGCACCCTTTAATGTGTTTTGCTCTTTAAAGTTGTTTATTGGCATCACTTTCCGAACTGACACATTTTACTTTGACACTTTTTGGTTTTTCTTTTTTTTTTTTTGTATATGGGTACTTCAACTCTTACCGTCTCACTGGTTCAAAATTTGTACCACATATTTCTGCCGTTGCGGCTAGGTGGGACAAATTTAAAACCATGTAGAAAATATTTTCTGCAACTGGTTCAAAGGTTTGAAATTTGTACCGTATAAAAATGAAACATTGTGTGACTTCCCAGAGAGAGGGGAGAATTTTTCGTTTTAATTTTGTTCTTACGGTGAAGTGAATAACGGTGCTTTTGTGAAGTTGACATTGGAATTTCATTTCTTAAATTTGGTGCTGGTATAAAGTCGCGTTTTCGCAAAATTATTCACAAAATTTTTAATCTGTAAAGTGTTTATTGTATTTATAACATATTTGACTATTATTAGTATAAAAATTTCCTAGACACGTGTGAATATAGAAGAAAAACAAGTGGTACGTTTTTTAACCCACTGGGACAGAAGCCTTATTTTCATTTTCCCACTTTTTTACTTATTTTAGTTATGTCGGACTATAAGGAGCCAGAATTTAAATTGATTGGTATGAGTTTCGATGAACTTTTGAGAGAACTGGGAACAGACGATGATGCAGCTTCACTTCCTTCAGGACCTGACTCTGATATTTCTGCAGGGACTTCAAGTGGGTCAGGTTCCAATTTACGTCCTGAGGGTCAGAAATCTCAGTTGGTGTTACCTTTTGATTCGGAGGACGATATTCCTCTTTCGGAAATCCAGCATCAAATTCCAAGAGCTAATCCTCCAAAAGTGACTCGTAACTGGACTCAAGTCATTCAGAATATTCAGGAGCAAATTTTACCAGAGTTTACCCATGAGTATGGGACTACTGATTTCGTCAAAAATATTGAATGTCCAACACCCATAGATCTTTTCCAGCTATTGTTTGACGACCAACTTTTTGAGCATTTGACTTTCCAAACAAATTTATACGCTGAGCAAAAGCACATAAAGACAGGCAAACCATTTGAGAAAACATGTATGAGCGAAATGAAAACATTCATTGGGTTGAACTTACTTATGGGAATAAAGAAGCTCCCTAGCTATAAAGATTATTGGTCTTCTTCACCAGATTTACACGACTCCTACATCAGTTCCTGTATGAAGCAAGCTCGGTTTAGTTGGTTGCTGGGCAATTTACATGTAAATGATGGGTGTCTAGAGCCAAAACGAGGTGCTCCCAATTACGACAGACTCTACAAAATTAAACCTATGCTCCAAATGCTCTCAACAAATTTCAAAAAATGTGCAAATCCCACTCGTGAAGTAGCCATAGACGAGTCTATGATCAAATTCAAGGGTCGGAGCTATATGAAACAATATATGCCAAAGAAACCGACAAAAAGGGGGTACAAGGTGTGGATGCTCGCAGATAAAATAGGATATTGTCACGGGTTTGATATTTACACCGGCAAGTCAGCATCTGGAACTGCAGAAACCAATCTTGGAGCTAAAGTTGTAAGAAGTTTGATGTCTGATTTAAAACACAAAAATCATGTGGTGTACTTTGACAACTATTTCACTGATGTGGAGCTAATGGAAGACTTGAAGAAAGACGGAATCCATGCCTGTGGAACGGTAAATGCCACGAGAAAATATCTTCCACGGTTCCCACCAGATAATCAGATGAAAAGGGGAGACTCTGAGTTTTTCTACAGTGACACAAACCTAACCGCTATAAAATGGAAAGATAAGCGGTCTGTACATATTCTCTCCAATTTTAACCCCGAAGAAATATCCAGTGAAGTTTTACGTAAGAACAAGGATGGAACTGTATCAAAAGTACTGTGTCCAACTGCAGTTGTTGACTACAATAAACACATGAATTACGTAGACAAATTCGACCAAAACTTGTCAGTTTATAAATTGGACAGAAAAAGCATGAAATGGTGGCATCGGATATTTTTCTTCTTTCTAGATGCAACAGTCGTAAATTCCTTTTGCTTGTATAAAATGGTCAACCTTCCGCATATGGACATGAAGACATTCAGGCGCTCTGTTGTAAATAGTTTATTGGCGAAAAATCTAGTTGAAAATAAACGCCCATTGGAAAGATCATCACCCATTATTGACAAAAAAGCTTGTAAGCCTTTCGTTCCCTTTGGAGTTCGTACATTTTCGGCGGCTCATCAGCCGGAACGCAGTACCCGTCGAAGATGTTCCATCTGCAGTACGCTTCAGAAAGAAGTAAGGACAAATTGGACTTGTTCCATTTGTAAAGTTCCTCTGTGTTTGGGAAAAAATAAATCATGCTTCCAGCATCACCACACAAAATAAACCGACCCTTGTGGTGCACTGGTTCAAATTTTAACCCACCTGTTTTAATACTATATTTAAGAAAATACATGTAAAAAAAATGGAAATAGTTCTTTCTATTTAGTTTTGTATCTATATTAATAAATTGGAGGCCTTTTTTTAAAAATTTGAATTTTTTTTTTTTTGGCGACGCATGGGTCGATCTTCTTAGCAAATTTTCGCGCCGGAAAGAGTTGATCCTTAACGAACTAAGTTACCTATTGTTTAAGGGAAGAATTAAATTTGAAATAATTCAGTTTATATCAAAAATATTCGCTTTTCTCCTTTAATATTCACATCTTCAGAAATGGATTTGCTAAAACGGCAACGTGTCACAATTAGAGGACAAATCACAAGGATTGATACCTTTTGTCAATCCATTGCGTCAAATCATTCCCTTCCACATTTGCAGGCTCGTCAATCAAAATTAGAGCAATATATGCAACATTCTGAAAAAAAATACAAAACGAGATTGAAGCTATCGCTTCAGACGAACGTCTCCAAGAAGAAGTCGAATATCGCGCGAGTTACGAAGATCTCTATTACAACGTGCGTGCAAAATTGGCTGACGCAACCTCAATTTCATGGGTTTCAAATTCTTCGAATTTAAATTCTCCTGTTAACCAAGAAAAAATTAACTCTACGCTAAACGTTTTAACTGAAAATCAAGCTACACTTAATAAAATCGCTTGCCGATGCAGCGCGCAAACCAATAAATATAAACAAATTTGAATCGCACAGATTGCCTGAAATTAAACTATCCGATTTTTCAGGTAAATACGATGAGTGGGTCCACTTGAGGGATTTGTTTTCTGCAATAGTTGTAAACAAGAGTTCTATTGCCGATATCGAAAAAAATGGAATACCTGCAAACCAGACTGAAAGGGGAAGCAGCATCCCTTATAAAGCATATGCCACATAGCAACGAACATTTCCTTGAAGCATGTAAAAATTATTAAAAATCATTATGATAAAAGTGGAACGAAAATAATAACCGCCCATTTAGACAACATATTTAATCAGAAGTCGTTAAAGAATTCTTCTCTTTTTGATTTAAAGCAATTAGTTAATATTACTAACGAAAATATAAACGGGCTTCGTGCATTAAAGCTGGATATCGATAGTAAAGTTCTGTGGGCGCGACAAAACAGAAAATTATCATCCGTCCTATTTACAGTTTATTTCCTTCTTGCAAATTCGCATTACTAAACTTGAGACATTTGAATTATCACAAAGACGTCAAAATCAAAAGGGTCTTAATTCTGTTTCGCCTTATTGTTTAAAATGCAAAGAAAAGCATTTTTTATATCAATGCAATCAATTTAATAGTTTAACGGTACCGTCACGTATAGGATTTGTGAGAGCAAATGTAATATGCGCTAATTCTCTGTGTGTTAAGCACACACCATCCGAGTGTACATTTTTGTCGTGCAAAATTTGCGGAAATAAGCATAATGCACTTATTCATTTGGAGTTGTCGAACGTTGAAGGGCGGTCGGATACAATAGAACCCAATTTCAGTAACCTTTCGGTAAATTTCGTCCAGCATTTAACTCACGATTTTATAACTTTGTTGCCGACAGTAAAACTTTTCGTTAAAGATTCAAGTGATCAGCTGCAGCAGTGCCGAGCATTACTTGATTCTGGTTCGCAATCGACTGAGGCGTGCATAGAACGGCTTAAATTAAAAAGATCTTATGCCCGAGTTCCTTTATCGGGTATTGGTAAACAAATCAACTTCCAGGGCACAAGAGGTTTAGTTAATCTCATCCTGTGTTCATCGAGGTCGAAAGGTTTATCGCTCTGCACAAAGGCTTACATCCTTTCATCATTAACAGGTGGATTGGTCTCAAAAACTTGCAACTTGCAGATCCTGCATTTCATCATCCAGAACCGATCGACATACTTTTTGGATGAACCATCTACACCGTATTGTCAAATTTCGGCGGCTCGATACCCAATAGGAGCAAAAGGAGTGGAAGAAGACATATATGTCGAAGGCCTTATCAGTCATGCCGATACACTTCCAGAAGCAGAAAGAAATCCGGAAACTACTGTTAACCGCCGGCTTCAATCTTTGAAAATTGACGGCCAATAACAAGGCACTTCTAGTGAATATTCCCGATCAAGATTGCGAAGTCAAGTTCGAGATTCCACTAGGAACATCTCATGGCCAAACTTTAGGGATCAGATGCGATCCTATCCAAGATTCATTTTCTTTTAAGGATATCCATGTTTCCCATTCAGATGTCACCAAGCGATCTGTACTGTCAGCCATAGCCAAGATGTACGATCCCCGCGGTTAGATATCACCATGCAAACTTTGGTGCAGAGATACGCATTGGGACGAACCTATCTCAAGTGACCTGAAAGATGAATGGATGAGATTTCAACATGAGCTACCACACCTTCAAGAGATAAAAATTCCTTGATGGATCCACATACAAAAAATATGCAAAGCATTTGAAATCCACGGATTCTGCGACGCATCCACAACAGCATATTGTTATATAAACTCATGCACACCCTATTAGTAGTTAGTACTAATATCAATATTAGTACACATACTGTACACAGCCACGCTTGTGGTTTGGAGAAAACCACGAGCGTACCTGTCTTTTCCATAAAGCACTCCCTTACTCTCGTCTTCTGAGAAGACGAAAGTGGAGAGCCATATCTTTAAAATGGAAGAGGACGAACTCTTTGTTCGATTGTCGTAGCAAGCAGTTTAAATAAATAAAGCCACAATTATTTTCTCGTGTTTTCCTTTTTCCCCATTCAGTATACAATTACATGGAGCTGCAGTATACATACATACGTATACTCGATAACGACGACAACACCCACATGCAAGTTAATATCATAGAGCATTGATTTAATCCGTAAGCAATGTAAACAAGCTGCGGCTAAATCATACGCAACATATATAATTATGATAGGGAAACCAATAAACACGAACGATCATTGTCGACACAGATGCGGCTTAATGGCAAAATGCTTTTAGCCGAAGAAGTCCAAGGTCCAGCAAAAGTGATTTTACTAAGAAGAGCAACAGAAGATATTTAAGACACCCCATGTTCATTTTTAAGTTCAGTTTTCTCATCGGCATCAGAAGACTCAAGTCGAGTTCCTCATCAGCACCCGACAACTCAACACGAGTTCCTCATCACCATCGGACGGCTCAACACCAGTCCTGAGCCAGCACACCGGCTATGCAGATGAAACTCCGCAACATTAAACTAAGTTAAATAAATAAAATCAGTTTTTTGTTAAAAAGTTCCAGTGTTGTCCAAATTAATTAATTTGCATCTTCTCATATCGAAGATGGAAGTAGCTCTACATAAACAAGTAAGTTTACCACGTCTTGAGCTTTGTGGGGCTGTGATCTTAGCAACACTGCTCGACTACACAATTCAAACATGGAACATAACGCCAGTAAAAAGGTTCGCCTGGTCTGACTCCACCATCACTCTAGCATGGATTCGAGCACGACCCACTAGATGGACGATATTTGCAGGTAACCGTGTCTCCGAAGTTAAGCGCCTGGCAAATCCTAACATATGGAGACATGTTAGGACAACAGAACCCAGCCAATCTGACCTCACGCGAGTAATATACTTAAGTAATAATCTATTCCCATATCGCGACTGTATTCAGAGTTATCGAAATAATTTTTTCGCACGGATATTGGAGTGCAACGAAAGGGAACCGTAATTATGATTTCGCATGTTCAGTAGTGGCATTCGAAGGTAAACCGTGAAACTGTTAAGATTAAGTGAATAAAATAAAATTAATTTTCTTTTTTTTTTTTAACTGAACAAGTAAAACTTTAATTTGCACACAAGTGGAGTTAAATTCCAAGCGTCTCAGGTTGATCTGTTTTCCTGCTATGCGTGCTGATGCTTCTCTTAGAGCAATAAAATAGTCAGTTCTATCGCAGAACCAAAACGAACAACGTCGTGTTATTTATGATTGGCGCAGTCGCTACGATACGAATTAAATCGTGCCAATTTTTCTTTGAAATTATTAATATAAATATATTAGAACAACTGTCGAAACAAATTACAGTGCATATATGTAAATAATAAAGTGCAAAAAAAAAAAAAAACAAAAACAAGGAACACCTAGCAATTATGCTACTCTACATTTTTCTTTTTCTTTATTTCCAAATTAAATGTTACTTGTAAGCAACACTGTAGCCATCGCAAAAAAAATGTATATGTCTAAAAATATAGTAATACTAAAGGTACACAGAAGGTATAGTGATACCAGGTGTCACAGAACTCCCAACTCGCATTTATTTATGTCAAAACAAACAGGTCAAATTAAACTGATCTACACCAGTCGTCCTTGTCAAACCGCAGTTCGTGTCTCCTTCACGCAGTGACATACCTGTCAAAGTGCCAACACGTTGCATTTATACGCAAGTTACGTCGAGGTGAGCACACGTGAAGGAGACACAAACTGCGGTAAGTAGATTATATATGTACATTTGTTTGTAATTTGTAAGATTTATGTTCCAGAAATAAACCACCACCATCATAACCATCAACTTCATGGTTAAAGTTTAATTTCAAGTGTCAGTTGCTCGTCTGGGACGGAACACCAGGTGTTCAATAATGTAAAGTATATGTATAAAATTATATAGTAATATGTAGTAACCATGTAAGCCGGGGGGGAAAACTCTGGAATGATGAGTATACGTAAAAGGCAGCACAAATTTGGATCTTCGCTCACTTCTGGTTGAGTTGCCGCCTATTCAGCGGGGTACTGCGTCTTTTCGCATATCCTGCCGTAGAGGGTAAACCAATCTATTGCCTCAAATTGAGCCCTGTAGTCGTAAGAAAATAATTCAAATATATAATCAAAAAGATTACCACAATTCCTCTGCGTTTTACTGTCCCTGCAAAGGGATCAACTGAAGAGATTGGTGAGATTTACCCCCTATCCGAGCACCCTTTCTCCACAGATCGGAGAGCGAGAAAAGATCTCGTTACATTGGCGCCCAACGTGGGGCTAAACGAGAAAGAAATCGTTACAAAATTCAAATTCAAAATTCAAGAAAAAATTTAATTAATTAGCTTGTGTGGATCTGAAAGTGGCGAAAAAGTTTTAGAATAACTAAATAAACGACAGTGCTATTTTCGTGCACTATAAAGTGTGAAAAAACAAACAAACAAAGGAAAGTTCAATTGAGCAAGAAAAAATGAATCAGTGACACTGGTATGGATCATCTAAAAGTGCTATGTATACTATCGGTATGAACCACAAAATTGCCGAAAGTTCCAGCAACTATTCCATTGTGAGGACAACTTCCTAAAAAACATGGACAACGATTGCATAACTCAGCTACTTCACATAAATGAAAACAATTTCTCCAACTGCCAGTCAGTTGCCGTGAAAGTATACCAACCACTCATTTAGGCTATATCTCAACGGTTCTTCTTGGTACACTTTCCAAATGCAACAAAAATCAAGCTTTCTTGTGACTAAACGGACTTCATCATATTGATCGGTACATCACTGATTGAAGTCCCAGTTAATTGCAGTTTCCAATGGGTCAAACCCTACTATATGAATAATGAAATGTTAACAATTGGTCGTCCACTACTACTCCCTACACTACACCCTCATACTAAAACGTACATTTAGATGAGCAATGTCGAACTTACATTAAACAACACTCCATTAGAAGATCAAGATGAGCTACTAGAAGAGCAGTTACAAATTCAGAAGCTGAAATTATAATTTCTACCTGAGATGAAAAATAATTATAACTTTTATGTGTTGATAATTGCTGTAGTAATTGTAATATTATTTAAGATCTGTGTAATAGCTTACCTAACTAAATTATGTAAAAACAAATATTGCAAAACTAGTGCTAAGACTGATGAAAATGTGTACATAGCTCCAAATTTTCCCATCAGACATTTTAATGAATAAAACAGAAATAAAACCAATAAAACTTATTTTGATGAGGGAGGAGTAATATACTTAAGTAATATAAATATAAGAATTTATAAAGTTATCAGCGGAATGGCAGAACTCGAGTTCGGAACGGAAATGCTTACGTAGTGCCTGTTCTCACGCTCGCGAAGGATTCGCGAACGTGCAAACATGCACACAAGTGGAGTTCAATTCCAAGCGTCTCAGGTTGATCGGTTTTCCTGCTATGCGTGCTGATGCTTCTCTTAGAACAATAAAATAGTCAGTTCTATCGCAGAACCAAAACGAACAACATCGTTTTATTTATAATTCGCGGCGTGGCACCATCAATGATGGCATTTCAGGACTTATGGTGGGAAGGCCCATCATTCTTGAGGACTGAATGGAACTTTGTCATTCCAGATCATCCCATACTCAACGAGCCAGAAGAAGAAAGACGGACAATCACACAACAGGCACGTTCTATGATTAATAGTGCAAATTTGTGGAAATGTTTTTGTGGAGAATCTTGATGAATACAGCTATAGCTCGGCAATGGAATGCCCACCACTATCCCCTTCAACGCCAGGACGAAAAAGGAAGGCGGAAGAATCATTCGCAAGCCTATGCCACTAGTTCGGGGAAACCCTCGAAAGACTGGAAACCAACATTAGCGGCGATTCTCTCCCAAGAAAAAACACCAACAAAATGTTTCTAGAGACTATGTTGTCATGCATGGAGGATTTGCTGGAAGATGTGAAAGATGAATTTCAGCTTGAAATGATCCAAAAAGTGATGAGATTCCACAGTGAGAATAGAAAAAATTAAATAAAAACAAAAATCAAAACTTCGTTTGCTTATTTATTTTCAACGTTTTTATCAAAAATTACATATTTCATTTCTTATTTGAATAGACGTTCTACCACCGGAATAACGCAGTCGGGAAACGGCTAAAACTAAATTCATCTAACCTCAGCCAAATTGAAGTTAGCGAATTGGTTTTCAGATTATTTCTTAAATGAGTTAAATTCATTTAATCAAGTTCACAACAAAAACGGCAAATGCCAAAGTTGATTCAACATCAGTAAAATATAAGTTAAAAGTGTAGTGTACCCACTAAACACAAAAACACTTCCTACATACCCAAACCAAACACTTCCTACATAACGTCATACCCACCAAAACAAAACACTTCCCATACATTGCATAATGCACAACACAATGGCGTCATATTACACCGAAAAGATACACACGGGAAACACTCGCCAAAGTGCCGACACTGTATAGAATTGGAACGTAAGCATTACTACGTTCACTGCACTGTGTGTCACCAGTGATATTCGATGCGACAAAGCATAACTTGTAATGTGTCATCTGGTGAATTATGACGACCCGCGTCCTACTATTAGAAATATCGATATGCATTGGAAATGTTATTGGGGATTAGTATATAAGGAGAGAAAATTTCAGAATAAAATCAGAATTGATTTAGAAGCCAAATAGGTCGGCACGTCTTGATTAATTCTCCCGAGGAGTGCCAAGAAATAGGCACCCTGTCTGTCCAGTGGCGTTCCACGCCGGACACTTCATTAGGTCGACCCTTTTTTATGGGAAGCTTATTCTTCTAAGATATTAATACTAATTCCACAGCTATCTAAGAAGTCCCAACATTACATGGCCACCTTGCTATGTTGACAAGACGATCCTGACATGGATGTTGCTCCACAATCGTCGGATAAAATGAATTTAACTTCAGTGGAATTACATCACTAACAACAAAAAAAGAATATTAAAAGAAGATCCAAATCAGGAGCAGGAAAAGAGAAGTCTTCACCAGCAGCAGAAAAAGAAACAGGAGATGGTAGTTATTAAGGTTAAAATTAAGTGAAGTCTTTAAACGTTTTTAAACGTAGAAGCAAAGTTTAATAATAGTTAATTTTAAACAAATTTTATAATGGAAGAACTATCAACCGTAGAAAAGTTTAGAATTATTTTGGATTTTATTTCAAAACTACCAAAATTTAATGGTGAAGGAAATAATCTGATTGAATTTTTCGATAGAGTAGAGGCAATATCACCAACTATCCTCACCTTTAATGAGATAAACAAGGTAATCCTAACAGGGTACATCAGGGACAAAATTGTAGGAAAAGCAAATAGTATTCTTCAAAAGCACGGTTGGTTGAATACGTGGAAGGAAATTAAAGAAGTTATAAAGTCTAATTTTGGTGAAAGATTGTCTCTTGATACTCTCTTCGATAGAATAAGAAGTCTAGAGTCATCACAACTATTGAACATTTTTATCAGATTAACGGCTACTTAAGTAGAATTAATAATGTATATTTATTACACGATGATGGTGATGGTATTGGTAGAGTTATTGAATCAAATAATAGAATAGCACTAAAAAACATTTAAACGAAATCTTCCTGAGCCTACAAGAACGACGAATTTTTAAGAAGAACAATAGCGAGTTTAAGCTAGTGGTACCATCAGCTGTATGCTGGCGAGTCGTCAAGCACTTCCATGACGCCATGGGTCACCACGGCGTCGACAATGTCATCCTGCAGATCAACAACCAACGGTGGAGAATGAAGAATTACGTAAAATCCTACATAGGCGTGCGAGTTACTTCAGCATCGAACATTGCTCCATCAATAGGAAATGTTAACACTTGCATTTCCGATGCGCAAGATTCGAGTGCAACGAAGGCAAAGTACAAATAAAAATAGGAAATGCTAAGGTTAGCATTTGTTGTCGGTAAATACTACAAGCAAAAGGTCGAAGTAAATACTTATACTGGTAGTAAAAGCTAAAACGTACGTAGATTCATCCAAGTAAATACTACCACTTCATCAGAAATCGGTAGTTTTTACTTATAAAAACTATGTTTACGTGGTGCCGCCATGACCCTATATGGTAAAGATGCTTGCGTGGGTGGTCGACGGCAGGCCGCCATGACCATATATGGTAAAGATGCTTGCGTGGGTGGTCGAGGGCAGGCCGCCATGACCATATATGGTAAAGATGCTTGCGTGAGTGGTCGACGGCAGGCCGCCATGATCCTACATGGTAAGGATACTTGCGTGGGTGGTCGACGACGGCAGGCCGCCATGACCCTATATGGTAAAGATGCTTACGTTGGTTGGTGAGCGGTGACATTTATCGGCTCAAGAGTATATAAATAGAAACAAATTTAGAATTCGGGCAGTAATTAAAGGAAAGTCTAAAGTGTTGTACTTAACCTTAAAGTAATTTAAGGATTTGCGTTTGACATTTATTCATTGTACGTCGGGGTCTTCTTTTGTGAATCCGTGTTTTTTCTGCCCTTTTAAAAACAAACGGACATCATGTCAAAAATTGATGGTTCAAGCAATTTGGAATTTATTAAAGTTATGGAAAATAATACTGTGCTTTTGAGTAAATCGCAGCAGCCTCATATTAAAAAACCAAAATAGAAGCTTTAAAGGTTTTTATTAATAGCTTTGAAATAAAAACAGGTGTGTTGACAGAAGAACAAATACAAAAGAGAATCAATAATATGAAGACAGAAGTTAAAAGGAAATCAGGCCTGACATCCACTGGTAATAAGCCAATTAAACTAACACTCGCCCTCTACAACACTCTTCTTTATCTGAATAAGTCTAGTTAGCCTCTGCTCAATTTTATACATACTATAAAAGCAGTCATATTTATTAAAATAAAGTCAGTTTTCTACTATCGCTAATAACGTTGAGAAAACCTGGTTATTCTTTTATTTCGGAACGGCAATACTTTTCATACTTTTGTTCAGAGTCGAGCACCTGGTATGTATGTGGGATAGAAGCAGTAGCGAACGAGTAATAAAACACAGAACAAACAGAGTACGGTACGATCGACGAAACACAAACAAACCGAGTAGTACACAGACGAGACACAGAGAACACCACGCAGAGGCGACACGGGACAAACCACACAGACGAGACAGAAACTATGCACGTACGCATTGTGAGTGGCGTCATCCACTCCAATGAACAGAGTTATAGAGAGAGAGGGCAAAAGAGTAGTCAGTCGTAGTTGAGTCGTGAAAGAGTTAGGAAGTTGTAAAGGAATAAGATAAAGCAGCGGTTTAATTTAAATGTGAAATAAAGATTGAGTTGTGAATTGGCTTTATTGAACGCTTTTGTTTTATTTTCGCATCCCGGACACTCCATGTATAATTTTATAAAGAAATGTATTCCAACTAACAAAACCTACCGTTACAGGTGGTCTATCTGTGGGAACCAATAACTCAAACAGGGACCGAAAAAAGGCGATATTTCCAATGAAATTGAAAATATGGATGAAGAGTCAGTGCTGGATTCTCCAGCCCCTGCACCAAAACGGCGTTTTATTGGCATTTTGGCGATAGTGAATCAGTAAGATAAAAAACAGAAATCCGAATTGTTTGCAACCGCTCTACGGTCGTTTTTTTTCCTTTGGTTTTCTCTACTTTTCTTGTCTCGTTGCATTCTTACTTGCATACGTACAGACATTTGTAGTGCCTGCGTATAGTCGACGCGTTCGGTGCAGTTGCTGTCGCCGTTAATTTGGCATTCTCGTGTGATCAGTTCGGTGCTGTGGACATTTGTAGTGCCTACATACAATCGACGTGTTCGGTGCAGTTGCTCCCGCTGTTAATCTCGCATTCTCGTGTGATCAGTTCGGTGCTGTGGACATTTTGTAGTGCCTATGTACTACAATTTGCGGGATAAATTGAATAAAGCTTTTGACAAAACCAGAAGCAATCTAAGTGAATTCAAAATGGAAGACTTAAAGGAGGAAATTAATCAAGTACAGCAAACATTAGTAAGGCAAGAACAGCGCTTGAATCAATACCAAGAGCAGCTTCAACGACAACAAGTGGAACTGCAGCAGCAACGGCAGCAAAATGCACAACCACAACAACAACAAGTATAGCAGAAGATTTTACAATTAAGTCCCGAAATTACTTTGAACCAATTCAGACACTTAAAGGCATTCAAGGGAACAGACGATTACCCCTTATCATCATTCTTAAAATCAGTGAACACGACGTTATTGTTATGTAACAATGATCGTCAACTGCAGGACTTCGGGATGCAGATCGTTTGTAACGAGAAAATCCAAGGGGAAGCCGGAAAATGGATTCAACAACTAGGAAGCGATCTCGATTGGAACAACATTGCGAGAACGCTGAAACAACACTTCTCACCACGGTGTGTAAGCCTACCCTTAACTTTAACAATATTAACAATATTGCTATCTCACTCCTTTTTTTCTATTATACTGTTCAGTTTCTCTTCAAATCTCAAACACGACACACGTGTTCTTTTCTGTTCGTTCGTCAAGAAATAAAATTGTTCATTTCGCATTAGTTTGTCGGCATCTCTTTATTTTATATTTTCGCCATTATTCAGCGCGAACATTGGTCCTTCGGGTGCCGGATAGACCCAACAATTACATACATACGTATTTCCATTTCTTCGAACGATCGAATAATTTCCTCGGAATAACAGCTCTACGAAACAAGCACGCCATCGCCCATTTTGTTTGTTCTCACCAATTCGGCGTCACTTCAGCCGAATTAACGAATTTCTAGTTTAAGGCTAGCGTCTCGTTCCGGGTACAGTCGCCATGAAGAAAAGTAGCCTTGTGAAACGTGATAGCTCACGAAAAACGTTAAAACGCATTCTCGGCGCTAGCAAAAAGCCTGAGAGTTGTGATAAGGCTGAGCTCGAATCGTATTTGCAATTACTAGCGGACGCGTGGAATCAATTTTGTCAAGCTCAAGACGAGGTAGAATTGGCGTGTGGCAGTGAAACTCTTCAAGAACAGGAGGCTGAAAGGGAGCAAAGTGAGGAATGGTATCGGCAAGCATGGGCTAACTACAAACGCGCCATGAATAAACTGAAAAAAACACAAAACAATACGCAACAACAAATAGCATGCAGCAGCAAGGCACAAGCACGTGTTGATCTGAAATTGCCTACTATCCCCCTTCCGCAGTTTTCCAGCGATCCAAAGGAGTGGCGGTCGTTTTGCGATGCCTTCGAATCGATGATTCACGGCGAGACATCACTTAATGGATTCCAAAAGCTGCACTACTTGCGCTGTAGTTTGCATGAAGAAGCACTCCAGGTAATTAAAGGGTTTCCATTGACAGACAAGAACTATGAGGAAGCTTGGAAACTTTTAAAAAAGCGCTACGACGTCCAGCAAATAATTATCGACTCACATTTTCGAGCATTATTTGCCCTGAAAACGATCAATGTCAAATCGTCGACTGCTCTCAAAATACTTCTGGATGCTACTCAGGAGCATTATCAGAGTCTTAAAGCTCTTGGAAGACCGGTTACAAACTGGGACGATTGGTTGGTGCATTTGACAGTCAGCAAGCTTGATGTCGAAATTCACAGACAGTGGGAACTGTCTCAAACGAACGTCGACGTTGCCAGTTTTGATTTGCACCAAAATTCACACCATCAACCAGTCCCCAGTAAGTCAAAACAGCCGCCCAGAAGCAAACCGACATTCATAGCAGGTTCCTCGTACACTGTTACTCCTTCTGAACAGCGCCATCAACGTTCAACGAAAAATCAAGATACTTGCATCTACTGTTCATCGAGACATAAGGTAAACATTTGCGATAAATTTAGATCTCTTGATGTTTCAGGAAGAGCCGCACTCGTATGGCAGAGAAAACTGTGCACTATCTGTCTCGCACCTGGTCATAACATCGACGATTGCCGCAGTAACAATTCTTGTCGTGTATGTCAGGCGCGGCATCACACCCTACTTCATCAAACTACTATAGTTTCAGCGAGTCCAAGTACTCCATTTATGCAGTCGCATCTCACGCACGCTCATCATCAAGTGCTCCTCGGTACTGCAATCGTTAAGGTCGTTGACGTTACAGGAAGATATCAACCAGCACGGCTTTTGGTTGATAACGGTTCACATATGTCCTTTATTTGCGAGAGCTTATTACAAAAACTGGATCTCAAAAGGTCTCCAATCTCTACAGCGGTAGAAAGCATAGGCGGCACTCCAGCAGGCAAATCAAAAGGCGAAGTCGAGCTAATAGTATCTTCCATCGACCACAGTTTCCTAACATCAATCAGAGCGCAGATTCGTCCAAAAATTACGAACGATTTACCTCCAATCAAACTAAACACAATTGATTGGCCACACATCCGTCGTTTGAAGTTGGCCGATCCGCATTTTTACACACCAGCTGCAGTCGATATACTTCCGGGATCGGACGAGCTAGGACAATTTCTTCGTACCGGGTTAGTTACGGACCCCATCGGTACTCCTATAGCGCAGCAATCCACACTAGGTTGGATTCTCTTTGGCAAAGTTATCGATAGTATGCCCGTACGCACCGCTGTAACCGCCACCTGCTTGCATACTGACAGCTCGTTAACGAAAGCTGTGTTCAGATTCTGGGAAATTGAATCTCCGCCTGAAGTCAAACGTCTCAGTCTCGAAGAACAACAGTGTGAAAAGCATTTCGCAGACAATCATTATCGTGATGGCGATGGTCGTCCTTTGGGTAGCTCTCGTCATGCCGCGGTTCGTGCACTATACCGATTGGAGGCTTGCTTTGCTAAGAATGAACAACTCAGACTCCAGTATAAAGATTTCATCCACGAGTTCAGACAGTTGGGTTACAAGGAGGAGGTCAGTCACGCTCCTACGGTTGGCAAGCATTGTTACATGCCGCATCGAGTTGTTAATGCCACCTTTTTTAAAACACTCTATCAAGATGCTTACAAGGAATACAAGCGCATTTGTCACTGTAAAAAAATAACTCTTGAACAGCGAAACTTCACGCTCATTAACACCTCAAGGTCTTCAGCTCAGTTTTGGAAGGCCGCTAAGTACATAAACGGATACACGACAAAGATCTCTCTGTCTCTCAAAGCTCCGCAGCTCAGGACCCATTTCGATTAGCTTCTTAATGCCCCAAAAACCTCACCACTGTTTCAAAATGCAGCCCCCCTGTTCACAGACGAACGTCAAAGAAGTTATAAAAAACTCGAAATCAAATTAAGCACCAGGTATGGATCGCATCGCGTTTGAATTCTACAAAACTGCACAAACTAGTTTATATATTCGCTAACAATAGAATTTAATCGAATATTTGATTCTGCTAATGTCTCCGCTGCATTTAAGAAAGCAATCATTTTTCCTCTACATAAAAAAGGCGATTGCAAAGATCCGAAGAACTACAGAGGGATTACATTTCTGAATACTTCAGCCAAACTGTTTGCCGCCCTAATATACATATAAAAGATTGTACGAATGGGTCCATGAACATAACATTCTTAAAGAATTTCAAGCTGGATTTAGAAAAGGTTATTCTACAATCGATCAGATATTCTGCCTAACAAACATCGCTGAATATTATCAGAGTAAGAAAAAAAGTTGTTTGTAGATTTTCGAGCAGCTTTTGATACAATACCGCGCGAAGCACTCTTCTACAAACTGTCGAAAAAAAGGTGTTTCGAGCAAAATTATTCAAATCCTTCGAGCCTTGTATGAGAACAATAACGCACATGAGTGGGACGGAGACATGATTTCTGAGGAGTTCAAAACTTCAATGGGCGTTAAACAAGGCTGTGTTCTGAGCGCACTCCTTTTTATATTATACATCAGTGACATAACTGATGATGTTAGAGGTGGAATAAGGCTATGTGGTGTAACAATACCTGCATTGATGCATGCGGATGATATCGTCTTTCTGTGGGACTCTATCCAAGAGTATATTGTAAATCTCACTGTTAATCTTGAGAAATCAAAAATGATGGTATTCAGAAAAGCTACTCAGGGACGCTACTCACATTTGGAAAAATGGAAGTTAGACGGCGAAAAAATTGAGATAGTACACAGATACAAATGTCTAGGTATCCCGATATCGCCATCCTTAAGTTTATAACCACATTTTGAAGAGAAATTAGCTAATGCTAAAAGAGCTATCTGTGCGATTTGGGAACGTTGTTTCAAAAGCAAATACGTGCTGCAAAGCAAACCTTGTTCCACTCGACTGCAGCCTCGATAATGCTATATGGATCTCAGGTCTGGGGTTACAAAGGTTATGATGCGGTGGAAAAATTGCTTCGATACTTCTTGAAGAGAATATTTCGGTTACCAAAAAATACCTCTAACTTGTAGTACCGTCTAAACTGACGAGAAAAAGGTAGTAGAGCGTCAAAATCTAGATCAGTAGTGTACACGTAATTTTGGTCAGACGGATACAAAATGAAAAACAGACTGACTGGATTGAGGGCGCGAAGAAAGAGCTTCCTTCTTCCTGCCTGAACTGTCAGCGGGACAACAAGTGGACCATCAAATAAAAATTGTACTTTAGTTTAAAATAAAGAAAAAAGTATTATTATTACAACGTCAGATGTGGGGTCACACACAAAGGAAACATAAATTATAGTGTGGATGACCCAAGTAGTAAGTAGATATGAGCCACAAACTAACGAAAGCTCAATTAGTAGAGGCATTGTTGGCTGCCGGCGTCGATATTCTCCCTTCTGCTTCCGTGGGACAATTACGGGCACTGCATACACAGGAGCTCCGCGAAACCCTGGACACCGGAGAAACTGAATCGCCTGCACCAACAGCTACTGATGCACCCGTTATCTTCACTAACGCTACTTCTGCCGTTGTAACGGGTACTGTTACGAACGCCGAGACACATGTCGGTTTCACAACTTCTACCGCTCCCGACACACCAACTGCACCTTCCGTCTACGCTAAACCTTCCGACACTTCCGTAACTCTCATCGCTTCTGGAGCTGGTGCTGCTTCCGGTACATCTGCTGCCCTAGATATACCAGAGACATCTACTTCGGCAACGTCCACCTCCGCCGCTTCCGTTCGCGCTACTTCCGTCAACACACATGTGCTTTCTTCAATAACGGACTCTGATGAAGAGGAGGAAAGGGAACTTGAACGCCTTGAGAGGCGCAAGCGCATTGCCGACCTCCGGCGGGAACTTGCTGAAACAGAACCCGCTCCGGGGGGGAAAGGGATCGACTTCACCGATATCGAAAATGCCGTACCGCCATTTTCCGGGGATGACTCCTACGGCATTAGGAAGTGGATAGCGGACTTCGAGGACGTGACGCAATCCCTGGGATGTAACGACCGATCCAAATACATTTGTGCGCGCAGGCTTATGCAAGGGACGGCCAGACTGGTAATAAGGACCGTTCGAGTCGACTCATGGGACGCATTAAAACACCTTCTGTGCGAGGAATTCGATAAGCGGTTCACAAGGCAAGAGGTTTACAAGCAGCTGAATCTCCGAACTTGGCAACGAGGAGAAACACTCTTGCACTACGTACTCGGATGAAACGGATCTCGTAGAATCCATAATAGACGGGCTCTCGGACACATCAGCGAATGCAGCCATCCTGCATTCGGCAAGAACCCTAGCGGATCTCAAGGGGTTATTGCCTCGCTACGAAAATAAGTGTTCATCGGCCACCAAGTGGCCTTTCACGAAAATCGGAGCACAACGGCCAACTTCAGTCAAAAGAAAAGTTTCTTCAGATACCTCAGCTCCAGAAGGCCAACTCAGGTGCTTCAATTGTTCGACCTTTGGGCACATTGCAGCCAGTTGCCCAAAAGAGAGGTGACTTCAACAACAAGAATACGGAAAACGATATGGCATTACGAATATTTCAACTGTAAAGGAAAACATCGTCCAAGAAGGAAATTCGATTTCGCTTAGTGAAGCTATCAATGGACCAGAAAAACATAATTGGTGTAAGGCGATGAAAGAAAAGCTGATGTCTTTTGGGGAAAATAATGCTTGGGAGTTGGTAGATTTGCCAAAAGAAGGAACAATAGTGCAGTGCAGATGGGATTTTAAGAAAAAATATGATGAAAACAACAATATACGGTATAGAGCCAGGTTGGTAGCAAATGGCTTCACCCAAAAAACAGGTATAGACTTTAACGAAACTTTTTCACCTGTAGTTAGATACTCAACTTTAAGACTCTTATTTTCATTATCAGTTAAGTTTCATTTGGATGTGACGCATTTAGATGTGACAACTGCCTTTTTGAATGGACATCTTAAGGAAAGTATTTTTATGTACAAGCCTGAAGGTTTTGAATATCCAGATTACGAGTGTAAGAACAATTTTAACTTTGAATAAGGCTATTTATGGCCTAAAATAGTCCTCAAGACTGCAAAAGGTAGATGATACACTCCAAGAATTGGGTTATATAAAATCGAAACTAGAACCATGCAAATGGTTCACAAAATGAAGACAATTGTAGCATTATACGTAGATGACTTCTTTATATTTTCAAATGATCAAACTGAACAATTAATTTAAAAGATACACTTAGTTCAAAATTTAAAATTAAAGATTTGGGACAGGCTAAACAATGTCTTGGAATGAGAGTGCAAATAAATAAAAAGCAAAATGTACTCTTCCTAGATCAAGGACAGTATGTAGATGAGTTATTAATTAAATTTGACATGTTAGATTCTAAAACAGTTGAGACACCTATGGAGAGTAAATTAAATATGTCAAACATAGGCTCTTGCGAACCTAATTTTCCATATCAGCAGCTTATTGGCAGTTTAATGTTTTTAGCTGTATTAACTAGGCCAGATATTGCTTTTTCTGTAAGTTTTTTGAGTCAATTTAAGAACTGTTATCAAAGCGTTCATTGGAAGCATGCAAAAAGAATTTTAAAATATTTAAAGAGAACTAAGAATTACGGATTGAAATATGTTAATAAAAATACTGAAATTGAAGGTTTTGTCGATGCAGATTGGGGCAGCAACTTAGTTGACAGGAAGTCATTTACTGGTTACTGTTTAAAGACGTGTGGTGCTGCTATTTTGTGGGAGAGCAAAAAACAACAAACAGTCGTCTTGTCCAGCACTGAGGCAGAGTATATGGCTATGTCCGAGGCTTGCAAGGAAGCTATTTACTTAAGAAACTTGAATTTTGAATTAACCAATGATATGTACAGTATTGCATTGTATAATGACAGTCAGAGTGCACAGAAGTTGTCGGTAAATCCATTGTTCCACAAAAGGTCGAAACACATACAAATTAGACATCATTTTGTTAGAGAAACTGTTGCTAACAATTTAGTGGATATCAAATATTTACCGACAGCTGGTATGCCCGCTGACTTACTAACGAAAAGTTTGAATACCGTGAAACATTATAACATGATGGAGAAATTAGGCATTATAAAATATGATATTTTGTTATAGTGGGAGTGTTGTAATAATATCAAAACACATATTGTTAAGTACGCCCCTTCTTTGTCTTTAACGTTTTGGCATCACCGCTGTATTATATAGTATAAATAAGTTACTTTATATGAACTTCTCTCTGTTTCAATAAAAACTGCTTTGGTTACTAGACGTGTCTTTTATTAGAAATCATTTTCCAATGGGAACGAGAACAACAAGAAGCGTTCGAACGGTTGAAGTCCCTGAATACCAATTCTTACTCCCATCAATGGAACTAAACGACACGAAATACATACTGACGCATGCTCCATTGGGCTCTCAGGAATCTAAATGCAACAGGAAACTGATGGAATCCAACCAGTTGCGTATTTCAGTCGGCAATGCAGCAAATCAGAGAAAAAGTTTGCCAGCCATGAACTTAAGATATTAGCCGTAGTCGAAACATTGGAACGCTTCCGGATTTATTTGTTGGGCACAAGGTTTAAGCCAACCAGACGGAAAATTGTTAATTGATAAAGAAATTACAAAATGTAACAATGAATTCATAAATGCTAAGAATTGTAAAATTGAGAAAGAAATTAAGATGAAAGAGAAAAATTTTAGATGGAGTTTATTTAATCACTTTTCAAAACGAAACAACTATAGACGGAGTAACATACAACAACCCTACAGCTGCAATTCAAATCCACTTATACCATAGACATATATGAAGTAAGTAATTATTTCGGATCAGTTAACGACGAATTTGAAAATATAAAGCTGATTGAATTTCTACAAGACAAAGCAGCGAACAATCCTATGCCAAGGGAATTGACTCATGTGACTGCTTCGTTGGACATTCTGTTTTCATGGACGATCGTCTCGAGCTGCCACGATATTCAAAAGTCACAAAGGACAGAATATCCGACCAATGGGATTGCTCGTTCTATTGTCCAATCAAATAGCTCATTTTATCGAGCTGATTGAAGAGAGAAAAAAGAATTAATAGATTGAAAAACAGAAGCCTAAGGAGAAGGTCAAGCTTCGACTTTTCTTTAACATAAATATGTAATAATAAATAGATAGTTTAAAGCTCAGGTGTGGGGTACATTCACAAAAAAAAACTAATTCTACACCTTGTGCGACCGCCTGACAAAACGGGAGATGATGAATGCGCTACTCTTCCCCGGTTGAGGCATATGTACGGAAACCTGGATGTTACAGCCGCTGCCCCGAAAAGTACAAACGTGGATACTGACGAAACCGCTGCTGAAACTTCGGGCACTATCCTCATACGCGGAACTGATGCCACCGACGCCACTGAAGCTGCCGACGCGACCGAAATCACTGACGTTATATATGCTGACGCAGAAGATCGACGAAGAACAGGCGGTGAAACTGCTGAGGAGCCCGTTGCCACTCAAGAAACTGAAGCTGAACTGGACCGTAAATTAGTTTTATTGCGTAAACGCCAAGAAATTCTTATGCTGCAGCAATCGATTGCTGGATTAGAGCGAGCCGAGGCACTACCTACACAATGTGCTACACAAATATCGACGCCCACTGCAAACTCAACTTCCCGTTGACATTCAGAGACATCGAACACGCCAACATAAGGTTCGATGGTGAATCCAAGGCCTAATACGTGCATGATTTTCTACGAAAGTTTAAGTTATGGGTATGGTGGGCGCCGATGACTTATTCCCCTATACATCTTTGTGCAACTTTTTGACTGGGACTGCCAAGTTACTCCTCAACAAAGGTGCACTCGACTATGATGACCTGAAGACGATGCTCATAAAAGAATTTGGTCGCGCGGTCGGCCGTAGCGAGATCTATCAATTACTCATGAAGTACCGATGGAACAAGAGGGACAATGTCCACCGATATGTACTGGAACTGGAAAACATTGCCGCCCTTACAACTACATCGACAAATTCGAATTGGTTGGCTTCATCATCGATGGAATACAAGACACGTCACCGGAATCACACCTGCTAATGAACTCGCGGACAAGGGACCAGTTTATGGATTCTGGAAGTGCTAAGCATGTTAATCCTATACCTGGTGATGGCTATCGAAGTGATGATAATCTAGTTTCCGATTCCGGTGATGAATATGTTCCTAGTCGATTTCAACATCGTCGAAGTTCTGTTGTTATCCCCGAGACAGAAAGCGATTTTTCCGATGATGAAACTAATTTTCCCCAGAAGACAAGAACTATATCGAAAAAAATGAATGCTCCTAAGGTTAATTGGCAAAAGGAACATTTAGAGTCATATGATGAAAATAACTTCAAATTCACGGGAATAACAAAACTACCGGATTTTCTGGAAAAGCTTGAGTCACCAGCAGATTTTTTCTTATTTCTGTTTTCCAATGATCTTATTGATACTATAGTAGTGCAATCCAATCTAAAAGCTGTACAAGACAATATAAACAAACCAGCCAGCATAACTAAACAAGAAATGGAGCAGTTCATCGGAATAGTAATTTTCATATCAATAGTGAAATTACCTGCATCACGCCACTATTGGAACAAAACTATTGGACGACCCACTATATATCAATTGATGACATGCAATAGATTTGAAACCATAAAAAAACATTTACACTTCAATGATAACAACAATATCATTCCATTCGGTACTCCAGGACATGATAAGCTTTTTAAAGTGCGACCACTTTTGGACGGGATCAGGGAGCAACTTTTAATCGTGCCAAAAGAAGAGTTTTTAGCACTTGATGAACAAATAATACCAACTAAAGTTCGACATGACCTGAAGCAATATAATCCTGCAAAACATCATAAGTGGGGCTACAAAAATCAAGTTCTGAGTGGAGTGTCGGGATTTCTACGATTTCGATATCTTCGCTGGTGACCAAAGCAACACTCGTCCTGATGGCGCTCCCGACTTAGGTATTAGTGGAAATGTTATTACTCGTCTCACGGCAACTGTACCAAGACATGTTGTCATCGAGCCACATGAAATTTATTTAACTTTCAATTTATATTTTGTTTATTTGTAAAATATAATCACAGCCTTGGAGTGCACGACGATTACCTGGTTGTCAAAATAAGAACCAATAACCACCAGGTTTCGTTCAGTAATTTTCTTTGTTTCTCGTGGCTTTCCGGCCTCACCGCAGCGGCCATTCTTGATTTTGCCGTGAAAAGAGAGACAATCCAGGTAATCGGCGTGCATCGTATAATATTTTTGAAGTGGTTTCCATTAGGATTGTAAGTGATTCATTTAAAAAATGACATGTAATTTAATAATACTATTATTTTCAGTAAATGAAATTATTTCTGGATTTTATTATCCTATTTTGGAATTTAATCGCATACCCAGACGTCGCGATTACACATGCCAATCATAAAATCTTCTTTGATAATTGGTTCAACACTCTGCAGGTACATCTTACAAAAAATGGACTTTTGCCATTAGGTACTGTTCGTCTAAACAGAGTGCCCGACGCTAAAATGCTTTCAGAAAAGGCAAAGAAAAAAAAAGGGCCGTGGATTCTATATTGAAAAAATTTCTACCATAGAAGGAGTCATTTTAGAGATACTTTAGAAAAGAAAAACGATATAAGGATATAAACTGCCCTCAAGCTGTTAGGGTTTACAATCAGCATATGGGAGGTGTTGACTTATTAGATTCTATGCTGGGGTTATACAGAATTCAGTTGCGTTCTAAGAAGTGGTATAAGAGAAATTTTTTTTCATATGGTAGATATGTGTGTTGTCAACGCTTGGATACTATGGCGAAGGAATAATCCAGAAATATGTATGGCTCTATTTGATTTTAAGCAAGGCATCTCTAAACACCTATGCAAATGCGCAAAGCTGTAGTTACACGGAAAAGAGGTCGTCCCACTAGTGCTAAAGATAATCAGAGCAGAGATGGAACGCCACAAAGGTGCGGAAGTTATGCAAGTCACGAAAGTCCAGCTCCATCTAATCCGGAAACACCAACACAACCAAAAACAGCTAGAGCAAAACGAGCTAGGAATCAGGATATTCCGTTGAACACAGTGCGAACTGATAATGTGGATCATATGCCTGAATGGCAAAAAAAAAACGCCATATATGCTAATTTTCTGGACAGTAAACATATATGTACAAAGTGCAGAAAATGTAACGTGTTCTTGTGTTACAATGATAAAAGAAACTGTTTGGTAAAATTTCATGAATAAAAAAAAAATTCCCATAAATGTAGCCTCTAATGCATACTAAACCAAATATGGGTTATGCTTGTAAAATAATATATTTATATATGTATGTACAAAAAAAAATATATATTTACTATCTTTCTTCAACCCTCAATAAAGCAAACCAAATGTAAAAAAAAATTTATTTTATTTGGTTCATAATTCATGCAGTAGAGGGTTAGATAATAAAATCAAGGTAATCATTCATGATTGTTATTACTGTCGAGAAGCAAAGGCATAGTGTAACTTGGATGTGCGGTTGGCTGAATTGTACGCTCAGTGAACGCCTCAATTTTAGACTTCTGTCATTCTATCGTCTGCTGTCACCTTTGATGACACATTTTCAATTTAAAACTATAGCCGCCAGCACGTCGCGTCGTCGAGAACGCAAGTCAGCCAGCCGCATACCCAAGTAAGTTCGTAATCGACGAATGTTCCATACAGATAAATAAACCAATAAAGACAATAAAAAGAAGGAGTTTATTTATTACGGAAGCGCGCCAGGCGACTCTGCTAACAGCTTTATTTATTGGGTTTTTCCAATTGAGCAATTAAGATTTGCCGCCTCGTTAATGTTGCTCTCACACAGCCCAAATAGATTGGTGGCTAGGAGCGCCAAGCGCCAGTCAAACACATCAAGCAGCGAAGACGAAAGCGTCGCAACAATGGAGGAACTGCGCTCCGAGTTGAAGGCTTTGAAAGCCTCAGCCGCAAACGACAAACGCCAATGCCTCGAACAACTGCTCAGCCAACAGCAGTTCATCGGAACGAACGCCACAGCTATCAGTACATGCACGACATCTGTACCCACCAATGTTTCTACAGCTGCAACCGTAACAACCAATGACACCAACACATTCAACGTTTTTCCTTCGACATCAATTGCCGTTACAGCTGTTCAAGAATCACCGTATCATTGGCCTACAAACAACGCACCCCAAGTACAGCCAAATTCAACATTATCCGCAAATATAAACCGAAGGACATCGTACAATTTCATGTCGAGCAAATCTCTTCCAACGTTTTTACCCTTTTTGAATGCACCTTCTACGTCAAATCAACGATATTATCCGTCACAACTGTAACATATTATGTTTATACTTATATTTATATTATGTATTCTGTAGCAAAAACATAGTATATACCACAAAATCATAGATGGCAGCACAGAGCTTAAATGAAATCAATTTTAACAAAGATAGCTTAAGTCATTTTTGTATAACACTTGTGATCTTGAATAAAGCAGTCTAGATTCAGAGCTTAAACTTTTAACATGGTGTCAGGTTAAAATAAGTACCCGTAAAAAATAGAAATAAAAAAAAAAATATAAAATAAATACTAGTGAAGATCAAGATGGATAACATTAGCAAAGCGTCAAGAGAGTTCAATTGGCAAGCAGCGAATTTATTTGAAGAGTGGATTTTTTGGAATCAGAAAATCGAATTATACCTAGCAGCAGTTGGGCTTGAAGGAACAGAAAATGACTCACGAAAAATCGCAATAGTTTTGAATTGGATAGGAGATGAAGGCTTGCGACTATACAACACTTTCAAATTCGATAAAAACGCGAAATTCAAAGAAGTAATGTCCAAATTTAAAAGTCATTTTGAACCAAAAAAAAAAGTGATATAGAACCGTTATAAATTCCTGACAATTCCGTAGACAAAAACCACTACAAAGTTTCGAAAACTTTTTAATTGAGTTGAAAGTGTTAGTGTCATCGTGTGAGTACATTAACGAAGAGGAAATGGTCCGAGACGTATTCATCATTGGCGTAATGGATGAAGTTATAAAAGAGAAGCTACTAGCGCAGGAAAAACTCTCTCTCACGAGACTCGAAGAGCTGGTAAAAGCGTACGAAGCCAGCAAACAGCAAATTACAGACATGACAACCGAAACCAACAAGCAGGTTCTGTCAGTCAACCAATACACGCATCGTTCTAGGATGCATCAGTCGGAAAGGGAAAATATATCAAATTCCAACAGTATACCACCAACATCACGAGGCAGAAGCTATACCACCAAGCAAACATTAGCTGGGAAATTATGCGTTTAATGCGGATACACACATAGTCATTCCGGTTGCCCAGCAATAGGAAAGACATGTAAACGGTGCGGTAAGAATAATCATTTTGCGATTGTATGTAGATCGAAACGTATTTTGGCGATGCATGCTGGTTCTGAAAGCGATTATAACTCATCAAGTGGGGATGATACGGAGTTTATTACAAGTGAGATTAAAGTCTATAAAATAAACCTGAAAAATAACAATAAAATTTGGCTTGAAAAATTTGAATGTAGAAACAGAATATTCGAATGTCCATTAGATACAGGTGCACAAGTAAATTTAATTTCTTTGAGAACTTTAGAAAAATTGGGATATATAAATGAAATGTCAAAGAATTGTAAAGTAAAGTTAAAAACATTTAGCGGTGAAAATATATATTGGTAAATATAATCTACATCTTAAGTGCATGAAATCAAAAAGAAGTTTTAATTTAGAATTGATCGTAACGAATCTTAAAGCAAATACTATCATAGGATTAGATGATTGTGCCCGTCTTGGATTTATTAATTTTAATTCAGTTAGGAAATCTTATATTGCAGAAGAGAATCAGTTGCATGTACACAAAATTACAAGTGATTATTCAAAGATTTCGAAGGAGTGTTTGAGGGTTTAGGTTGCATTGAAGCAAAGTGCCATTTAGAATTGATGGAAAACGTAACACCTAGTGTGGACCCACCACGAAAAATTCCTTTCAAACTTCGCGAAATGCTAAAAGCTGAACTGGAAAAAATGGAAGCGTGTGGAGTGATTGAGAAAACGATAGGGCCAACAGAATGGGTTAAGAATATAAGAAAATAAGAATTTGTTTAGATCCCCGAAAACTAAATTTAGCAATAAAACGTTCCCATGACATGTTCCTAACTCTCGATTCAATAAAAAATGATTTAAAAGACTCGAAAGTTTTTTCGGTACTTGATGCCAATAAGGGATTCTGGATGATACCTCTTGATAAAAAAAGTACTAAAATTTGCACATTTAATACACCATTTGACAGGTACTCTTTTAAGAGACTTCCTTTCGGAATAAGATCTGCTCCTGAGGAGTTTCAAAGCAAAATGGTCGAAATATGTGGTGATTTAAATATTCAAATCCATATAGATGATTTGTAAATCCATGGGCGAAACAAGGAAGAACATGGTGCGCGGCTTTTGTCAGTTCTTGAAAGAGCACAAGCTTCTGGGGTAAAATTTAACAAAGCAAAGTGTCAATTAGGCCTATCGGAAGTTACTTTTTTCGGACATATTTTCAATAGCAAAGGTGTCTCACCAGATCCTTCTAAAATAAAAGCAATAGTTGAAGTGCCCTCGCCAAGCTGCCCCAAAGATATACAGCGGTTCTTAGGTGTGGTTACCTATTTAAGCCCATTTATTCCAAACCTGTCAAGTAAATCCCAGACTTTAAGGAATCTGCTTAAGAAAAACGTGTCTTGGGAATGGAATGAGACATATGACAATTGTTTTACATCACTTAAGAAGGAGTTAACTTGTCCCCCTATTCTAGAAAACTTTGACCCAACATTTCCAATTGTTGTATCAGTTGATGCATCCCAATTTGCTGATGGCGCGGTTTTACAGCAAAATAATAAGCCTATAGCATTCTCATCAAAAACTTTGACAGACTGTCAACAAAGATATGCACAGATTGAAAAAGAATTGTATGCCATAGTTTGTGGATGCAACAAATTTCATCAATATATCTATGGACAAACAGTCACTATAGAAACAGATCACAAACCGCTTATATCACTTTTCAATAAATCTCTTGCAAAAGTAACATTGCGCCTTCAAAGAATGATGTTATCCATTAAAATTTATGACTTGAAGGTAATTTATAAACCTGGCAAGCTAATGTATATTGCAGATACTTTATCAAGAGCTCCACTAACTGAAACTGAAGTGCTAGATAGTGAGAAGAACATAACTGTTCATGTAGATTTAATTACAGCTTCTTTATCAATTTCAGAAGATAGGTTGGCTGAAATTCAAGGTCACACAGCCAAAGATGAGACTTTACAATGTTAGCACATACATCCGCTAATATAGCTGAACAGCGAACACACGCTTCTCAGCTAACATACGCTTCTCAGCTAGCACACGGGCCCGCATCCGCTAATGAATACTGAGCAGCGAACACACGCTTCTCAGCTAACACACTGTCCCGCAATAAGAGCAACGTGGGACCAGACGCTAGCTCAGCGTTTATCAACTCCCAATGGACACCGAGCAGTTAGTACATATAAGTTAGTGTAGTTTAGTTTTCAGAGAACACATTACCATACCGGTCAGAATAATAAAATCCAAAGAAAATAAAGAATTCCTCATTGAGGAAATAAACCAAAAAAGAAATGGAAACTTTAACTTATATGTATGTTGGCGTTACAGTCCATGAAGGACCAAAGCCTTTTTTGCTAAAAGCAAAAAAACATCAAGACGCACTAAATGCCGCTTCTACCAGTACAACTATAAAATCGCATTTTGCATCGGATTTGGAAACACATTTAGCAGAAATGGAAGGAGTTTGGGCTTATCATGTGATACATTCAAATCAAAGTTTCAAGTCGTCGGATTGTGCTACAAAAATATTTAAAACGCGCTTTAAAATGAAAAAGTTTTCGTGTACTCAGAAGAAGTGACAGGCAATAATAACTAATATTTTCGCGCCGCATGCACAGCAATTACTTGAACAAGACTTGAAAGACACTCGTTATGTTTCAGTGTACACAGATGCATCAAACCATGCAAACATTAAACTTTTTCTGTGCTTGTTCCATATTTCGTTCCCACTGATGGTGTGCGTGTGAAAATTAACCCAAATTTAACCCAAGAATCTGGTGAGAATTCAACAATAATATCGGAACTTATTGAGTCTGTCGCCAATAAATTTGAACTGAAAAATAAAAATTGTTAACTTTTGCGGCGATAACGCAAAGGTTAATTTTGGTGGAGAGACACGTGGCGGCCAAAACAATGTTTTTTATCGATAGAAACAGTGGCTTCCGCATTTGATCGGCATTGGCTGGGTGGCACACATAGCACACAATTCATTGAAATTCGCGTGTGATGAAATACCATTCGATGTTGTTGTTAAGATATATTCTCATTTCTACCTTAACACTGTACGGGTTACTGCATTAAAATAATTTTTTAAGGAGGCAGAAGTGGAATATGAAAAACTCCTCGGATATGCAAAAACACAATTCTTAGCTCTCGGACCAGCCATCAAGCGTATTTTGAAACTTTATGATCCTCTTCGAGCGTATTTTCGGGAACTGACAAAAGGAGAGAAGAAATTGAAGGAATTTTTCGAAGGAGAGGCATCGAAGGAGAAAGAACGAAATTAACTCTATCTCTCACCCTCTGATTTAATTAACTGTTTCTTCTATTTGGCTGAATTATTCGCCAAATGCGTGATGAAAATTTAAGGTGACAATGTTACGGTAATTGATGTTATACGCTGTTTAAATGAGATCGAGGTGACACTTAAAGCGCGTCAAGAAGATGTTTTTTTTATCGCCCCTTACAGCGGCAGAGTTGCAACGATTTGTTGACAGAAGATACAATTCGGATGAGCTGACTGTTGTACGCACTCAATTTTTTGGTAATTTTTCCTGCTATTGTATAACTCTTCAACAGTTGAATACTAATTCAAACTTATTCACAGCCTCTGTACTCTCCTATTTCGACATATGGACAGTGCCATTTCAGCCATTGAAACTTTTTGCGTGGGCAACATTGAGAGAAACCGTGGCGCAGTGGGTAGTGTGTTGGCCTCTGACGCCGATGACACGGGATCGAATCCCGACACAGCCATGTCATCGAACGTGTTTTTCACGGTGTTTCTCCTCAGCGGGGTTCTGACAAAACCCCCTGTAGTAAAATTGTCATGAAAAGCTTCTCGAAATGCGCCGTTCGGAACCGGCAATAAACTGTAGGTCCCTTTCACCTATGGGAAAAATGAAATCACACACAACATGGGTGATTGAGAGAAGCTCGGCTCAGGTTCTTCATGGACTGTAACGCCAACATACATACATACAACATTGAGAGAAACACCAAAATGGAATGATGTGGCAGAAGTCATAAATAAGTTAAGCGAACTCCAACTGTACGATGCCAATGAAAAAGCGGCAGATTTGCACACACAATATAGATTTGTAAAAAACTACTGCACTGACGACAAAATATCGCAGTGGAGAGAGGGCCACTGTGGATCGCTGGGTTGAAATATTCAATCATCTAAAAAACACCGATTGCGATTACAATGAATTTGCTACGAGCGTTGAACACATCTTATGCTTGCTAGGAACTTCTTCGTCGGTGGAACGAATTTTCGCTGCAGTCAACAAAACTTGGACGTCAGAAAAAGCTCGATTGGATGTGGAAACATTGAAGGCGATTCTGACCATCAAATGCAATTTGAAGTATACTTGTCTTGACTTCTTCAAAAATCTCAAATCAAAGCCCGAATTGCTACATAATATTGCATCAAAATACAAGTACAATGCAACCGCCACAGAAAAACCCAAATCTCCACCGGATATTTAAGACGATGCAGCGGATAAAAATGTTATTTTCATTGAATAAAAAATGTACTGCATAAGTACTGTTTTTTCATTTCATTTTTGGGCGAAAAGTACTGTTTTTGGTCAAAAAAAAAGATACAAGCGTTAGCCATGTTGCAAAGATTCTTTACCAATAAGTGTTTCAATGTTAAATGTTGACTTGCATAGAGTACAAACATGGTTAGAGCAAAATAAACTGAGACTGAACACACAAAAAACACTTGTTACGATATGCTCTAATGCAGAAATTACTTTCAGCAACCTTCCACCGATTATCCTAAACGGTGACAATATAGTATAGTAAGTGAAGTATCTTGGTTTTATTACAAGCTCGTGTATTTCTTGTTGTGATGCTATTACAGAATCTGTAAAAAGAATTTACTTCGTATTACGTAGCTTAAGGCACCTATCTTCTCGACCCGGATATGAAAATTAGATTGATCAAGAGCATTATCATGCCAATCTTTACGTTTAACTGTTTTTATCGCACACTAAATGTAGTATTCAATTACTGTCTTCGTAATGTTTTTAATGTTTCTAGACTTACGTCTAGTGTAAGTCAGTATAAGCATGGAATACTTGGAATGAAACTAGAACAATACCGAAATATGAAAGTCCTGTTACAAGTTCATAAAATTGTACACAAAGAATGCCCATTGTATCTAAAGGACTTGATTAATTTTGCTCAATCGCGTAGAGGAATATGTTTGATCTTATCTCGCTTTATACACACAGTTGCAAAGCGGTCCTTTCTTGTCACAGCGATACGGCTATGGAATAGCTTACCAGCCGCATTGCAGAGAACAACTTCATCAGCCACGTTCCAGAAGAATCTACTCTTATAGGGCCCATACACGACCCAGACACGTCGTTGCAAACCAATATATTTTATTGTTGTGCACATGTTTGCACAGACCGTCTGTGTCGTGTGTGTCCATGTCGACTGTTTGTAACGACCGTCTGCGTGAATTCAATTTTTTTTGAATTTTTCTTGGTCTGCAACGACATGGCTGTGTCGTGTATGGTGAATTTTGCACAGACGAGCGAGAAAATTCACGGCGTAAACATGAACAAAAGTAATGAACGACAATTCTGGGAAGAATTTTTAGAAATTTATAAAAGTTTGTCGGTTCTGTGGCATTTTAAAAGTGCTGACCAAGGTCACATATTTTTTTAAACCATTCCTTGCTCGAAATTCTTTTTTTCGTTTCTTTGATTCCTATTTTTTTTTTTTTTTTTTTTTTTCATTGTCAAAGCAATCATAAGCAGTATCCGCTATTTTTCCGAATCCGACGAAACGATACAAACTAATGTCTGCGCAGACTGTCTGCACCGTGTATGGCGAAGGGATGTTTGCACAGACTTAAGGTTTGCAGCGACATGTCTGGGCCCTATGCCCACCAATGCTCACTTTAACATTGTTCTTCTTCTTTGGTGGCATTACAGTTCATGAAGGACCAGAGCCAAGCTTCTCTCAATCACCCAAGTCGATTCCGAACGGCGTGAGTCGAGAAGCTTTTTCATGGCAAGTATATTGGGATCCAAACTCGCTCATCGTGCGCCAGACACCAACACACTAACCATTGCGCCACGGCGCCCTCACTTTAACATTGTTAGTATTCTTAAATATTTCATGAGTCATTTTATGATTTTTCTGTTTACATTTATTTAAATATTTATATAAGATGTAATATCTTGTAGCATTTTTGTCAAAACAATAAAAATGAAATGAAATGAAAAATTAAATGAAACCATTCAATTTTCCGAAGTACGAAAAAATGGACTTAACCTTTAACTGGTGAGGTGGGGTCTAGGAGATGCCAGGAGCTCTTTAAATTTCTGTGAATCCCATTCCTCTCATGCCAACAGCTTATCCCCTCCTAACTTTTCCTGTCTCGACATGATCTCACTGTGGCTCACTTTACCTGTCAGTTTCTTTCGGGCATTTGAACAGGAAAGACATCCTGGGGCCCTATAGACCCCACCTCACTACTAGTATTCGGATTTTTTCAGTCAGCAGTCAGCTTCTCTCGGAGTCGGTTGTCGATTTACTTTCCTAGAAATGTCGAAGATTTGTTCTAACTGTAATCTTATAATTAAACGTTCAAAAAGTTCCGAAGTTGTCGAATGTGGTTTTTACTGCGGTCGACTTTTTCATAAAAGTTGTGTAAATCTATCGGACGATAATTTCAAAGCTTTAATCAATCATAATTTATTCTGGAAATTTGACTCGTGTTCGAACATAAACCTTTCAACTTTCATAAATAATTTTCATGAGCTCGCTTCAAGTGCGTGTGAGATGAGAAAAGACTTGAGCGCTCTCAAAGCATTATTTCCTAATAACTCGCCTCCCCGAGAAACCACGAAAAGAAATCCCAAGAGCTCTGATGGTGACACCAACGTTCTTTCCCTTAACCCCACTAATCCCTTGGAGTCTCAAAAACCTGATCTGCCGGGAACTACCCCTGCGGAATTTATGGAAACCAAACAAATTCAAAAGAAATCAAAAAGTCTAATTTCATCATCAAAAATTAATTCTAATTTAACATCAATAGCCAATGTTGACCCTCAAGTCTCTCTTGACAACAACAATGTCACTGAGAATAAATTGGTTAACTCAAATAAAAAAAATTCTAATACATCATCAAAGCCTATAATAATAATTGGTTCTGACGATTCATCCTCTCTGAGTGCTCTGCCAGAATATAAATGGGTTCACTTGTCAAAATTTAATATAGCCACTAAGCCTGAAGACATAATAAATCATATTTCAAAAAAATCTAACATTCCAACCAATCAATTCATATGTTATTCTCTAGTTAAAAAGATTCTGATTTGTCAAAACTTAAATTTATTACTTTTAAACTGAGAGTACCAGCTTCTAAATGCTCAGCTATCATGAATTCATCAGTATGGCCATGTTTTGTTCGAGTGAAAAAATTTGTCTCCCGTGAACACAACCACACCAAAAATGACCCTGCTCCTCTTGCTTTGTCAACAACACATTCATCGCTGCTTATGGGAACATCGTTGTCAACATCGTCACAATCACCACTACCGCCACAGCCTCTACAACTACCATCACCATCCTCATCAAAACTACAGCTGTCACCTGGAGTGCCGCCCAATTGACATCCAACTCTACCGTCTCTTAATTCTCCTCCTTCTCTCGCCTCTCTGTATTTTCAAAATACTGGAGGACTTCGCACTAAAATGCTACAAGTACTTCTCTTTTCGTCATCTTCTCAATTTGATATTATTGCCCTCTCTGAAACTTGGCTTAGTAAACACCACCATGACGCTGAGATGTTCAATAGTAACCAGTACGCTGTTTTTCGTAAAGATCGTAATTATGATCTTCTTGATTGTGGGAGAGGAGGTGGAGTGCTTGCAGCAGTCCGCATAACACTTCAATGCACTAAAGCTGACTTGCCACCTACAGTTGATGCTCTTGACGTAGATCAACTTGGGCTTATCATCAAATTTGATTGCATTAATGAAATTATTCTCATTGTCTCTTACATTCCACCGAATAGTTCGTTTAATTTGTATAGTGCCCATATCGAGAATTGTCGTTCTATTATCAAAAATCGTAAAGATAATCAAAAAATTATAATCGTAGGTGATTTTAATGTGCCTAACATTAAATGGGTTTTTGATCCAGTAGAGAAAACACTTATTCCTTTCAATGCAGTTTTCAATAATGATTGTGAAGTTGCTGATACTTTCGCTCAATTCGATCTCAAACAAATAAATTACTTTAATAATTCAATTATTAATTAATTATATTAATGGTTACGACTGGCATGCATTATTTGTTAATGAAAATGTAAATGATTGTTACGATTCATTTTTGAGAATTGTGCATGATGCAATTTCCTTATATACTCCCAAAGTTAAAATAAAAAATGAATCTAGGCCGGCATGGTTTAATCAAAGATTGATCAATCTTAATAACATTAAAAACAAGGTTTATAAGCAATTTCGAAGATCGAACAATGACCAAGTTATTTATAAACATTATCGAATATTACAAAGAATTTCGATATCTTGAACAAATTCCTGTACAAGCAGTATTTATCATCTGTTGAATATGACTTAAAAAAGAACAGCAAAACTTTTTGGAATTTTATTAATGCAAAAAAGCAATCAAACGGTATTCCAAATCTAATGAGTCACGAAGGTATCTCATCTTCAGATCCTTCAGTTATTTCTAATCTTTTTGCTAAACATTTTCAATCTGTGTATGTGGACAGAGATACTAATGTACTTTTTGATAATCGATTTAATTTCTCAGACAGCATTTTAAATGTAGGTAACTTAAATCTCTCAACCTCTGAAATTGAACAAGCTTTATCAGATATAAGAGTCGATACCCGACTTGATATGGATGGCATCGCTTCTGTTGTTTTACAAAGATGTTCTAAGGTATTTGCCATACCACTAAAAATGTTCTTCAACCGTTCCCTTGTAAGTGGTGAGTTTCTAATGAAATGGAAATACTCTATTGTCACACCAATTTACAAGTCAGGTAATAGGCAGGATGTTTCTAACTATAGACCAATTTGCAAACTAACTACTATTCCAAAATTGTTTGAAAAATTGATTTACAATAGATTAGCTCCGATTGTAAAGAGCATTATTCCTCCATATCAACATGGCTTTGTTGCTGGTAGATCTACCTGCACAAATCTCACTATGTTTTCGAACTACGTTATTAATGGCTTTAAGAAAGGGTATCAATGTGATGTTGTCTATACAGATTTCTCAAAAGCTTTCGACCGGGTTAATCATAATATTTTGCTTGTGAAATTAAAAAATGGGTTTCCACTCTAATTTTTTAAAATGGATTAGGGCATATTTAAAGGATCGTACACAGTATGTAAGGATAAATAACAGTCTCTCCTTACCTATTAATGTTACTTCAGGTGTACCCCAAGGAAGTCATATTGGCCCCCTTTTTTTTCCTATTAATTGTAAATGACATTCCTAATATGTTTTTAAATGTTAAATGCCTTATGTATGCCGATGATCTGAAACTGTTCCGGTGTATAAAAACAGAACATGATTGTATTTTATTGCAAGATGATCTTCAGAAATTATCGAATTGGTGCCTGCTTAACTCCTTACACCCGAATATTTCTAAATGTCAAAGCTTAACTTTTTGTCGAAATCGTTCCCCAATTAACTCCTCTTACAAAATGAATCATTCCCTTCTTTCCACAGTTACCTTCAAGAAAGATCTTGGGGTAATTTTTGATCAAAAATTGGACTTTATTAAACATATAGATTTTTTAGCTGCTAAAGGAAATTCAATGTTAGGTTTTGTCTTGCGCAATTCAAAAGAATTCTGCGATCCCCACACCTTGAAATGTCTCTACTTTGCGTTTGTCAGATCTAACCTGGAATATTGCAGTATTATCTGGAATCTTGCGTATGAAGTTCACTCTTTTATAATTGAGAAAATTCAAAAGCGCTTTACTAGAGTTCTAATGAAAATGCTTCAATGGGAAATTGATATGCCTTCTTATGAAATAAGATGTAAATTGTTTGGAATATTGCCTCTAAAAACTCGTAGAAAGTTCTTTGAGGTGATGTTCATTCGTTCATTCGCTAATCTTATCGATTGTTCCGATATTTTGGCCTTAATTAACTTTAATGTTCCTTCGAGGATGCTTAGAAACAGATTGTTTTTTAAAATTTCACACCTTGGAACAAATTATGCAGCCAATGAACCATTGTCAAGGTGCCTAAGAGTAACTAATTCACTTTCTGATATGATTGATTTTAGTCTAAGTAGGCTATCATTTAAGAATAAATTGTTGTTACTTTTAAGTCAATTTTAAATTAATGTAATCTTATTAATATTCTAGTAATCACTAAAGCATTGTGTCTTTGTTTGATGAAATAAACTAAACTATTTTTAATTCATATTTTGGTATAAATGTCGCGCGAACGAGTATTCTTTCGAAGTGATGGTCCGAAATTTTCAAGACTAATTTTAGAGGAGCTCGAAAGGCCACTGGAAGATGAATTGCCTATTTCTGATTTGGAAATGACAATGACAGGTGGAGATGCAGATTTTGTGAGCGATCATGAATCTGATTCGGAACAGAGTTCCGAAGGTAACAGAGGTAACTGATACTGAGTCTAATGGGGAGGATGATGAGAGTCGGCCTAGTGATGCTTAGAGAGGGAAAGGGAAAACCCGAAACCCATATATTTGGGGTAAACAAAAACCCAGACACAGTTTGCGGAATGAAGCTGGAGCATTATCTCCGCTAGATATAAATCCATTAGAACACTGGGAACTTCTTATGCCCAATTCAATGTTACAAAAAATTGTGAATTTCACAAATATTGAATTAGAGGCATAAAAGAGTAATTTTCGTAACCCGAACCGTACTGACTTACGCAACGTAGACTTAGTTGAGGTGAGAGCTTATTTAGGTCTACTTTTGCTTTCTGGCATACCAAAATCAGGTAGAGAAAGCACGAGTTCCCTTTTTGCTAATGATGGACACGGACGAGACATTTTTCAATGCACGATGTCAATGAAGAGATTTTTTATATTGACGGTGCGCATTCGATTTGATGATCGGAATACTCGGGAGGCACGTAAACTACAGGATCCAACTGCAATGAAGTAGGGGCTGAATTTATTTTCAATTCCTAGTGGATGTACTGCATTAGCCAAAACGCGTGCGTGGATGAAATGCTCGCCCCCTTTCGTGGAAGATGTAAATTTCGAGTTTACATGCCTAATAAGCCGGCAAAGTATGGCTTGAAAGTGTTATGACTAACTGAAGCTCGTAACTCGTACCTCTTCAATGCTCATTTGTATGGAGGGAGATATCCAGATGGTAATGGACTACCACAGGGAGAAAAAAACTTGGGATCCCTTCACAGTCTGTTGTCCGCCTGGCAAAATCCATAGTAAATTCAAACAGAAACATTACCTGTGACCATTGGTTTATGTCAATAGAGCTTGTGCAGGAACTAAAAAATAGAGGACTGACAGTTCTTGGAACTCTACGGGCAAATAAACCCAATCGGAGGAGAGCACCTGGGAGCAGCTTATTCGGTTTCACTAACGCAGCCACTTTATGCCTGTTTCACAATGCTACTACACGGCGCGGCGACAGCGCAACTACAAACGCTGCCGTTTGCTGTGGTTTTAAGGTAGTTCAGTCCATACACAATGGAGCGACTTTCATCGGCGTTTTTTTGACAGCAGGGTACTTCTGTGAGTGAAGTTGGAGGTGAATTCTGTAGATTGAAGTCGGCATCAGTAGAAAATTCGAAGAGTAAATACATAAGTAGTTCTAAATGGATAAGCACAATTTGAACAAAACTATTTTGCTAACATGTGCGGCTGCTTTAGCCTATAAAAAATTAAAAGAAAAAAAAACAAGTTAGAAGAAGGTGGTGGGTAAGACCAAGTTATCAATTGAGGAGTGAGCTCGGTTTGTATGAAACCACATTCCAAAGACTTAGAAATATGGATTGTGAAATGTTTGCTAAGACCGTTAGAATGAGTCGTGAAACATTCGATATGCTGTTGTCATTGGTCCGTTCGAGATTAGAGAAAACTTCAATACGAAAACCAATTTCCCCGGAATGCCGCCTGTTTATGACATTGATGTAAGAAGAATAATATTTAGTTATTACTTTACGACACCGGAACTATGTAATTTGTATTTTTCCAGATACCTTGCACATCTATGCTCTAAGTTTCAAGGTGGGATGCAGCACTTTCGGAAATATAATATATGAAACTTGCAAAACTCTGTTGGACGAATTAAACGGAATATACCTAGCGCCCCCCAAAATAACAACAAAACTTTTGAATTCATGAGTAGATATTCATACCATCAGCTCCCACACTTTCGGAAATTTCCCTCCAAATCTTTTCCTTCATGGAAAAGTATTTATAATACTTATCCGCCTTATTGTAAATAAGTGGATGTTCTCTTATCGCATCAATAAGTTGTTCAACTTGGTTTTCATTTAATTTATTCATTTTAAACTACTTGTTAGACCTCTCGGGATGAAAACAGGACGTAAACTGGACGAGATGTGCCATTTGTTGCCAAAGGAAAAATATCTCTCGTTTAGTTGGAGGGGTGAAAACAAACCGTCAGTGAAAGGATAAAGGAAAAAAGGGAAATTCGAGGAGGGGAGAGAATTCGTTTGGTTGAGATAAGGAACGGAAAAACGTGGTGGTTTTTCCCGCATGTCTCTAATCAGTTTTATGGTAGGGACCGCGTGAAAGGTCCCTACTTGACTTGTGACTTACTCCATATAATTCCATTGAATGAATATGGATTTGACAGCTACGACTGTCAGGCATTAGTGTCCTACGTTCCAAAGAAAAATAAGGCGGTGATTCTCGTAAGCTCCTGTCATCACGATGATAAGTATGACGAAGTTTCTGGTAACCCCGATATGATAATCGATTGTAATTCCTTTAAAGGAGGAGTTGATAACCTAGATAAAAAATGCAAAATATATTCTTGTAATAGGAGAACACGTCGGTGGACTTTGGCATTATTTTTTGCTTTATTAGATATAAGCGTAAATAATGCCTACATATGTCTTATACACTGACAGTTGAAAACTCGGCTCTTCTTTGATAAAGGAACATGAGGAGAGAAGAGCAGTAGATCTCAGACTTGTCCGGGAGCTTCGACTAAAAGTTCAAGGAATATTAGGCATAAGCCCGGAAGTAAGTGGTCCTGGTCTACAAGGGGGCCCACTGATGAAGAAGAGATGTTACATTTGTGGGTGTCTGAGAGACACCCTCTCACCAGTTGTCTTTTAAACTTCACCTCACCAGTTAAAGGTAAAGCCACTTTCAAGACCACTAACGATCAATAAAACAAGTTGGGTTGTGATGTTCCTTTTTGGCATTGATCTTATTGTACTTACAACTATCGGACTCGAATTTAGTAGTTCAAAGATGTAACTTGCCACTAGCAACTCGTAATAACACACATGCGTCAGACCAGAAATACAATTTAAACTTAAAAATATCTCCTAAGCCAACACGATTTCCGTTGGTTTTCAGAAATATGTTTGCTTTTTGATAATTTTTGTTTTTTTTTACTATTTCCTAAGCATTCAACAAGTAATCGTATAAGTCCACTTACCACACAGGAGGAAAATGATATAATTACAGGCGGTTGTCGTGTTGAATGTTTGTTGATTGGTGAATTGATGAACTGCCGAGGATGAGAAGATGAAGCAACAGCTTCGATATGTTATATGTATATATGTCGCAGTCGTGCAAACTAGCGACAACTTGTCACATGCATGCTGCAACCCCTAAGGACAAGGTGGGTGATAGTTTTAAACATTTTAGTACATAATAGTATCTTCCATACCTTGTTGTAGGAATTTTATCAAATCTGTTGGGTTGAACTTAGATCGACGATTGTGGTCTACAAGAGTTATGTTTGCCGGGAAAAGTTCCGGACGTAACAAGTATCAGTCAAGACGGACGTCATCTTCCTGATGATGTAATTTTAAGTCGGTTGTATTGTGCTGAAGGACTTAAAGGCATGACCAAAATGCATCAATAGTGAGCGATAACACGCATTGTGGGATCTTCTTACGTTGTTTCTGCAAAACTTGTAATTGTATAGACAACAGTTAAAGTGCAAAGGAAATCAAACTCACCTTCGCAGGACACCCCAGTGAGTAAAACAGGAGTCTTCGCATGATACATGTTGCTTAGGCAATTCTTCAATGAACCTGTTACAGTTGCGTATGAAATCACACCAACTGCCGATGCAATGACACATTCTGTTGCAACTGGTTCCTGTTTTAATCATATTACGAGAAGCAGGGATCGTATAATAATTATCCCTTACGAGAAAAATGATTGGAAATAACACAAGGAATCCCACCGTTGACAGTAGGGATCAGGTTTCACAGCCGGTTTGTCATAAAGCGGCCGGCTGTCATCACGGCATTGCCAGGAAAGAGGTAATTACTAAATTACATTTGACGTTTGTTCATGTAGTACGTTCAATAAGTAAATTAAACTTCACACAGCATACTTAGGAACTCCAAATGTAACTATTTGTTGAGTGACCGGCTGATTTTCATACCGTACAGACGTAACGATTTTCGGCTAGTCAATTATTTCGCAATATCCCACTAAAACGTCTCTTTCGGTTTGTTATTCGTTTCTCTTTCATTTATTTGCGAGCGAGGAAATGTGGCAAAAACACGCATTTTCAATCATGGCCGCACGTATGTGTACCCATGTCCTTCGTCTAACCCTAACACACCGTCTCCATTGGCGATCAATCTCTCGCAAATAGCAATAGCGATAGCAGATAGTCCGTGTTTTTTCGCGTGTTTCTTTTGAACCTTCGTTCCAATTTGAAAACGGTTCCACACGGAGCTTTTTCTTCACGCGCCTGTTTTTTGTCATTTCGCTTCACATTTAATTTTCGTTAGCCTGTGGTGACGTTTGAAAAGCAAGAATGGTATCCAAACGGACATTTCCAAATCAGAAACAGGAGTGAAACGACATCGTAAAACAAAGAAAAGGAGATAAGGAAATGTGAAGAAAACGCACGAAGTGCACTCATTTCACCCTACATTAAACACGCGCCGTGTGGACATAGCAGAGAGCAGAACAACCTTGAATTTTTTGTGGTGGGCATTTCTTAGCCTGCTTTTCCATTCAAAGTGAAATCGTTCAAAATTTCACATGCAGCAACGAAAACAACCCTCACGCACCAAACAGCGAAAATAGTGGCTGCTGCCAAGTGGCTGCTTGGGTTGCTATCACAAAATGCAATAAACTGTCAAAACAACTGCTTCGTCGCAGGCTATGGATCTATTGCCAGTGGAGACAACGAGTTAAAGGGCTAACCAAGCTCGCTTATGCTTATGTCAAAACTTAGCGAAAATCTCGCTTAAGGTCTAAACGTAAAGTCAAATTACTCATAATGAGTTTAAGCCAACTTAAGCGAAGGGACTGTCAAATAAATTTCATTTGGTTTTCTTATTTTCGGTGTGGCTATAATCGTTTTGTTTAAAGTGAGAAGGCTAAAACTAAACTATTCAAATTAAGTTATATTATTCTTTATTGTACTTTTGGTTTCTTTCACTGTCAGCTATCAAAATTCCGCGCGGAATATCTTCTTCCATTGGAACCTTCCGTAAGCACACTTAAGCTAACAAAACGCGCCTATTCCCATTATGGGCATGTTATAAACTTTTCATGTAATTAGACATTTCCGTTAGCTGGCGTATGCTCGCTTAAGTCTATTATGGTTAACCCTCAATGAAGATATTTAAGTCCTTTCACTTACAACAACAAGAAATGTATAGTCTGATAGGGTAGTCTATCTTTGCTGAACATATTTCTGGTATATAAAGCAATAGAGAGAGGGAGGGAGCGAGCGAACAATGCAAAGAAGCTAATCGTGTTTAACACGGCAAGCACCAGCTTCAATCTCTGTCCCTGCTCCATCAACGTTGACACACAGCCTCCGAGTGGCTCCTCCTGGATAGCTGCCCAGGCATAAGCCGGACAGTGGACTAATGTGTGCAGCGACCAGCCCGTTGTTCCTGGGGTAAAAGGAACCTGGCCCTCCAGATTGGGGGTTTTGCTTAGGGTTAACATTACTATTACGGAAAAACCATCTTGTTACGAAACGACAACAAGCCTCGGATACGGACGATTCCAACGTTGATGATCCCTGCAAACGCAATAAGGATATACGAGTCTGCACCTGGAATGTGAAGTCCCTCAACAGGCCAGGTGCGGGCATTCAGTCGGAAAACAACCCTGGCCTGATACAATGCAGACATTACCGCGCTCCAAGAAGTGCGATGGGATGGACCAGGCAAAAAACGGATGAAAAACTGTGATATATATTACGGTAATTGCTACAAGGAAAACAAACAACGCATATTTGGGTGCGGATTTGTTATTCCATGTAGACTTAGACAACAAGTTTTAAGCTCATAACAATCTGCATCAAGGGTACACTGGGGAATATCACCTTATATGCGGAAGAAAAAGATGATCGACTCAAGGATGACTTTTATGATTTCCTGGACCGAACATACGCCCAAATGACACCAAAATCGTACTAGGAGATCTCAACGCAAAGCTGGGTAAAGAAGACATATTTAGATCGATCATAGGAAAGCATAGCCTCCATAACACCACATCCGACAACGGATTTAGGCTAACCGATTTCCTAACGGGGCGTAACCTCCTTGTAGCAAGCACATAACTCCCCCATCTCAACATCCACAAGGGTAGCTGGCGGATTGATCATATTGCAATCGACGCCAGACACTCCTCCAGTATTCTCGACGTACGAGTCTCCCGAGGGGCCAACATCGACTCGGACCATTACATTGTTGTAGCCAAGGTACGAATGAAGATATCAAGAATGCTTAGGAGTCGAGTAGCACAATGTAAGTTAGACTTCAGAAAGCTACAATCGCAAGGACTGCCAGAATCTTTGCCGATCGTGTCTCCTTCAAACTCTCTCAAAATCCGCCCACAGCAGCGCAAACAATAAAATAGGAATGGACGTATTGTCAGAGCGCCGTCAGAGACGCTCCCTCAGAGGTGCTGGGTTTCAAACCGCTACCACCTAGAAGCACCTGCTCGATGAAAAAATGCGAACAAGTCCATGCAGGAAAACAAGAGGCATATAAGGCCACGCTGCAACGAGGGACGGAAGCTGCTGGCAAAATCTATGAGCAGAAGAGAAAAGAGTAACAGTCGCTTCTCAGAAAAAAGAAAAGAGAGAACGGAAATCGTGAGATCGAGGAGATGGAGAGATGCTTCCGCAGGAATGACACCCGGAAATTTTACAATAAATTAAAATGAACGTGTCATGCAAGGATGAAAATGGAGAATTGGTAGTGGAATTACAGTCGATGCTGAGGATTTGGAAAGACCACTTCTGCAGACTGTATAACGGCGATGACAGACAATATACCGCTGTCAGGCAGAACAATCCATTCGTAATGGACGACGATGTAAGAGAATTCCGTCAAACTGATCTAGACGAAGTTAAAATAGCGACGGCCTGTCTGCCGAGCTTTTTAAGGCGGCTGGAGATGAGCTGGTTAGGTGAATGCACCATCTCATTTGCAAGATATGGTCGGAGGAAAGCATGCCCGACGAATGGAATCTCAGCATCGTCTGCCCGGTCCGTAAGAGAGGAGACCCCTCCCTATAACTGCGCCAACTATAGGGGAATAAGTCTCCATAACATCGCACATAAGATCTTCTCTGCCATATTGTGTGAACGCCTGAAACCGTTTGGGGATAACCTGATCGGCTCTTATCAGTATGGCGTGTATATAGACGAGCTATACAAAGCCATGTCTAGTTTTAACACGCCTGTCAAACTCTTCCGACTGTGCAGGAAGACACTGGAGAATTCTCGCTGCTCCATTAAGGTCGGTAGTGAGCAAACCGAGAGCGTTAATGCTAAAAAAGGATCTAGACAAGGTGATGCGCTGTCATGCAACTTTTTCAGCATCGTGCTTGAAAAGATCGTACAAGAGTCACTGGCCAACACAAGAGGTACGATTTATTTCAAGTCCATGCAATTGCTTGCGTACGCCGACATTGACGTGATTGGACGGACACAGCGAGACGTTAATGAGGCCTTTGTTAGCATTGAGGTAGAAGGGGCTAAAATGGGTCTTAAGGTTAATGAGGGTAAAACCAAATATCTGCTTTCATCAAAAAGAGACGAGCAACACTGATGTATTGGTCAGGTGGTCAGGGAATTTGTCCACTTTGGCTCACTGATGACCGGCGATAACAACCCCAGCGCTGGGATAAAACGCAGAATCACTCTTGCCAACCGCTGTCTCTTTGGGCAGTACAGCCCTCTCTCGGAAAGCCAAGGTGACACGATATAACCACTTGATCATCCCAGTCCCCCTTTACGGCGCATCCCCTAGCAAAAGCGGATGAAGATGCCCCTGATGGTTACTTAAATCACAGAAAATAGCTGACTGCAACATTTGATAAAATTATGACACTTGTCTTTAACACCGCGAAAGCACAAGAAAAAAATCCTTTTACCACCCCCAAAAAGAAAAACTATAAACCCTTCCGCATCCTTCAACAAACCCTTAAGACGTTGACTCTTTTATCTAACTACTCTCAACGGCTCAAGGCCCTCTTCGTCCATTTTTGATAAGGTCCAAGCCTCTGCCCCCTAGAAGAGGACCTGAGTGATTAAGGTTTTATAGAGGATCACCTTCGTTTTTCGAGAGAGAGAGCCTCACTTCTCAATTGCCTCTGGAGTCCGAAGAAGCAGCGGTTAGCAAGAGTTATCCTGCATTTAATCTCAGCGCTATAGTCGTTACCACATGCTACCTCATTGTATGTATGTATGTATGTTGGCGTTACAGTCCATGAAGAACCTGAGCCGAGCTTCTCTCAATCACCCATGTTGTGTGTGATTTCATTTTCACATAGGTGAAAGGGACCTACAGTTTTATTGCCGGTTCCGAACGGCGAATTTCGAGAAGCTTTTCATGACAATTTTACTACAGGGGGTTTTGTCAGAACCCCGCTGAGGAGAAACACCGTGAAAAACACGTTCGATGACATGGCTGTGTCGGGATTCGATCCCGAGTCATCGGCGTCAGAGGCCAACACACTACCCACTGCGCCACGGTGCTCTCGTGCTACCTCATTGGCCTCATTAATATTCAGACATGCCTTAGCGGTTTCTGCTTCAATGATCACAAAAGCTTCACTGACGTTCTCCCAAACATGTCAATGTCATCAGCTTATGCGAGCAATTGTGGAGACTTGAAGTAAGTCGTGCCTCTCGTATTGTATCTTTGTATCTTTTCTAGCATGATGTTCAAAAAATTACACTACAATGCATCGGACTGTCTAAATCCTTTTTTACATCTAAGGTCTCGGTTAACTCCTTTTCGACCTTAATGGTGCAGCGATAATTCTCCATTGTCATCCTGCACAACCTGACGAGTTTGGTAGAGATGTCAGAACATAACATGGTTCTATACATATATGTAGCTCGTCCCTGTAGACACTGTCATTTGCTGCTTTAGTAATTCATGTGTCGTCTCCAAAATATACCGCAGTATATTTGATATATCATGGATTTTCCTTGCCTGAAACCGCTTTGATAGGAATTCATCAAATTGCCCACGAATGATTTCACGTGTTCACACAGTGCGGCCGAGAAGGTCTTATGTGCGATGTTAAGGAGACTTATTCCCTTAAAGTTGGTTAAGTTTCAGGGGTCTCCTTTCTTATCGACCGGGCAAACGATGCTAAGATTCCATTCGGGGGGCTTGCTTTCTTACGACCATATACGGAGGAGTTGGCACCATTCATCTCCCGCTGCGTTATGTTACTCAGCAGGCAGGCATTCTACGTTAGCAGCTTTATTAGGCTTCAGTTTTGAAATCGCTGTCCTGGCCCCGTCTAAGCCGAGTGGACGGAATTCTCTCTTATCCTCGTCCAGTGTGAATGGTGCGTTTTGCCTGACGGCGGTATTTTGACCTTCTTTTTCGTTATATAGTCTGCGGAATAGTCCTGCGGGCTTCCGCTCTGACTTTATGACCTTGGTATGTTCGTTTTACTCCTTGGTACACATTTCAAACGTCGTTCCTGCGATAGCATCTCTCCGTCCCCTTGATCGGAGCTTTTGTTATGCTCCAGCTACTCTTATTATTAGCGCCATATTACCAAGAACGATAATGATACTTAGCTCTCTGCCACAAAAGGTAAAACGCCAGGGTACGACAAGTAGGTGATCACCATGCTTGGAAACTGCCCAAATAGCTGTAAAGCTCGTCTACTAACAACGAGATCCTCCCCAGAAACATCATCCCACAAAATTGAAAACATTCTCATACGTCCCCAAACTGCAGCCTAGCAAAAACCTCACAGAAGTGGGAAGATACAACCTTATTTCTCTCCGCCATTATGCCATCCTCAAGAAGGCCTTTGACGAAATCGGAGCACCCATTATTCTCGGCAAATGAATCGACAATCATTTATTGACATTAATACGACATTTTGGCAATTAAGTTCCGTCATAACTCGGGAACACTACGTCGTTTATCAACACCTGCCAAGAACTTTGCTTTTAGTTTTCGTCCAAGCAGTGTTGTGCGTATTTTTCGAAAAAAAAAATATTTTTTAGTGGCGTCGTAAGAATGAGTGACACATTACTTGCAACGTATTGTGATTACATTTTTTTTAGCTAGGAAAACCCTCGGAAATCCTCCGAAAATTGCCAAAGTCCGTAGCCAAAGTCAACCCTGGATTGAAAAAGGTGAAGGTCAGAGAAAGCAAGGATCGCTTTTTTTCGATATTCGCGACAACATCTACAGAGCACCATCTCTTTATCGATTTTAAAACCGCATATGACAGCATTCGCGAGCACCGTGGCGCAGCGGGTAGTGTGTCGGCCTCTGACGCCGATGACACGGGATCGAAACCCCATGTAGTAAAATTGTCATGAAAAGCTTCTCGAAATTCGATGCGATGGCCGAATACGGGATCCGGCTGTGTTGCACCACGCTAAAAAATACGCAGTTCGGTTCTACGACCTCTGAACGGTTTGAAACATGCACCGGATTTCCGCAAGATGCGCTGTGATTACATCAATTTGGTGATAGAGTAGATAGTGCGACGGGCAGGCGTCAACAAGGCTGTCCAGCTGCTAGGATACGCGGATGACAATGACAACATCGCGCGGTCTCAGCGTGACGTTGTAGAAGCTTTCACAGCGACTGAAGAATATGCGAAACGAGTTAGTCTTAAAGTCAACGAGGATAAGGCGAAGGAAATGGTGTTAAGCAAAAAGTGATCCATCGCTCCCCACATGGGACAAAATATAACGGTTGACAGCTATAATTTAGAGTAGGATAAGGAGTTTGTCTACCTCGGGGCAAAAGTAAACTCCACAAACGACACCACAGTGGAGATCCGGCATAGAATCGCACTTGGCAATCCCTGCTACTTCGGTTTGTCCAAACAAGTTTGGTCAAAACTCCTCACTCGATGAACCAAAGTCATGCTTTACAAAATGTTTATACACACTGCCTGTCATGCTGTACGGAGCCGAAAGCCGGACGATAAGCCGGACGATAAGCAGGAAGGCAGAGCTGATTTTGTAGTCTTTCGAAAGAAAAATTGTGCGCCAGATACTTGGTCCCTGTCTATGAGCTCGAACTCTACGAGCTGTACATAGATGTGGATATAGTCCAGAAGGCAAAGATCCGTCAACTACATTGGCTCGGGCAAATCGAGCGCATGAAAACCAACGCTCCAGCTAAGAGGGTCCTCGGCTCCGAGCCTTCTGGTTCGAGAAGAAGAGGAAGACCAAGTAAACGCAGATGTAAGACACCTTGCTTCCATGGATTACTGGCCTGTTAAGTAAGTAACTATACTTTAAACTTGATTAAAGAAAAACTCCGGTACTTTGTAGTAGGCTGTACAGCGACATGGACTGGGTGAGGCTTCTACGGGTTCAGAGTTCGGAAAGTGACTTTAGCCAATTGAACGGGGGGCAATGGGCTGACTAAAGATCGTGTTGGCTGGAGAGACTTGTTTGATAAGGTGCATATTTGCGTGAAATATACCGTCATTTAATGGACGTGTACAACAACGTCGATCCACAAAAAAGGAGACCCCTTGGACTGCGCCAACTATAGTGGAATAAGTCTCCTTAATGTCGCATACAAGATCTTCTCTGCCGTTTTGTGTGAACGCCTGAAGCCATTCGTAAACAAGCTGATAGGTCCTTATCAGTGTGCCTTCAGGCCAGAGAAGTCCACCATCGATCAAATCTTCACACTACGGTAGATCTTGGAGAAAGCCAATGAATTTCAAGTCGACACGCACCATCTATTCGTCGAGTTTAAGGCCGCATACGACAGCGTAATTACAGACGAGCTATATAACGCCATGTTTACTTTTGACATCCCTGCTAAGCTCGTCAGACTATGCAGGATGACTCTGGAAAATGCTGGCTGCTCCATCCGAATCGGTGCAGAACTAACCGATAGCTTTGAAGTCAAAAAAGGATTTAGACTAGGCGATGCGCGGTCGTGTGATTTTTTTAACATCATATTAGAAATGATTGTACAAAAATCACAGGCCAATACAAGAGGCACAATCTATTTCAAGTCCTCGCAACTCTTTGCATACGCCGATGACATTGACATAATAGGTAGATCGCAGCGAGATGTCAATAAGGCGTTTGCGAGTATTGAGATGGAGGCGGCAAAAATTGGTTTGGCAGTTAATGACGGCAAGACTAAATATCTGCTGTCATCGAAAAAGGACATTTACCACCGACGTCTTGGACAGAACGTGCATATTGGCAGATATAAGTTTGAGGTAGTTAAGGACTTCATATACCTCGGCTCCGCAGTGACTTGGAGCAACGACATCAGTTTCGAAACCAAGCGCAGAATTACTCTTGCCAACCGCTGCTTCTTTGGGCTTAAGAGGCAGCTGAGAAGTGGAGCCCTCTCTCGCGCGACCAAGCTGCCCTTATATAAGACCTTAATTATACCGGTCCTGTTATACGGCGCAGAAACATGGACTTTATCTAAAGCGGATGAGGAAATCTTTGGTCGTTTCGAGAGAAAGATTCTGCGTGCGATTTTCGGTCCTATAAACACAGAGGGGGTTTGGAGGAGAAGATTCAATCACGAACTGTACGGGTTGTACAGCGACATCGGTCTAGTCAGGCCATCTAGGGCGTGCGGCATTGGAAAAGACTAGCGAATGATCATGCTAGATGGAGAGGCATGTTGGTTGAGGTCCAGGTTCGCCCCGAACTGTAGCGGCCGTTAAGTAATTAAGTACAACAACGTCAAAATTAAGGATACTCACCGATGAAATGTTATTTTCCCAACTTTTCCCTTTATTTTCAAAAATAAAACTCAAGCTTACGTAAGTACAGTATATAGTTGCAAATATTTAGAATTTTATTTATTTCTGATGTTTATATTACTTATTTTGGACAGTCAGTTTTTTTTTTTTTTTTCAATTTAATATAACATTTAACATTTAACACATTTTTGCATGGGGCTTCAACTAGCTTAATTAATATAATTAAGCTAGTTTAAGTCATTTTGTCTAGCGTAAGGTAGTTTTAAGTTTTAATATTAATAAAAGTTAATATTTTTTTTTTAAGGCAAAAAAAAAAATTAAATGACATTTTCGCACAATATAAATAATTTGCTGTAGCAAAAATTAAAAAAAATCACGATATAAAGAAACATAATAAATAAGAAAATTAGATTTTCAGTAAAAAACATATAGAAAATATTCAAGTTAAAATTTGGCATTTTAAATAGTTTTTTCCTTTTCCTTTTTTTTGTATTAAATCGCATTTTTTATATTTTTAACATAAAAACTTAATCTGCATTTGCCATATTTTCTACTTTAAGTAAAAATATGGGACGGCAATACGAACAATTAATTGATATAAACAACACACGATTTTGTATAAGAGTTCGTTCTTTTGTTTAAATTAATACTTGTAATAAAAAGGAAATATTTTAAATGAAAAAGTAAACTTATTGAAACCATTACTTGTTGAATCAAATATTTAACTAATTTACAAAGCCAAAACTGAATAAACAACTTTGGAGCAGTAATAAAAAAAGAAAACCAACGAATTTTGTTCATTTTTAGGGTTCCATACGTGAAAAAAAAAAAAACGGAACACTTATAGTATCACTCTGTTGTACGCCGGTCCATCAGTTTGTCTGTCAAGACCCTTTATCACAGGAACGCGTATATGTATCGAGTTGAAATTAAAACAATATACTCAGGCCTACAAAATCAAACTTCCAAATTAATGCAAAAAAAAAAAAAGATACGGCCGCAAAAAACGAATCAAAATTCAAAATGTATATGGTATTTTCCGTTGACCTAGAACTATGAAATTTAGCAAGTAATACCGTCTTATACTACAAGTATAGGAAAGAAAGCTGAAAACTATACATTTGCAATTAAATCATATGAACGGCGGTCCAAATTTTGAATTGAGTTAACCGTGTCATGTGGGGTATCGTATGAAAGGGCTTCATTGGCCGAAGCTTAAACAGATTTTTAATTATGTTTTTGATGTACAGTTTTCGACTTATGACGAAGAACGAAAAAAAAAACCTTCTCCCCCTTTTTTATTTATAAGTATAGGTGGGTACCAAATACTTTTGGTATATGTACTACCTAACAGTTTGCACTGTTATGCATACCTGCTTATTTAACTTAAAATTTTGTAATTAAACATGACCCTAAATAGGTACCTATCTACTTAAGTGTTGTATCTAGTAGTATTATACATATTACATATTATATTACAATACAACAAACGTTAATGCAGCCCTAGAATTACTTCATATGTTAACAATAAATTATAAATTAGTGCATAGGTAGGTACTTATTATACATTACTAGTGTAAATATTTAAAATCGGTTGAGTAACTACCTACTTTCCGGAGTTAAATCTTTTCAAACATGTTAGATCAGAGCCACCTTGTGTACACCCACAAGAGCTCGACTTCAGATTCAACAAAAATTAAAATGTAAACAGCATTGCAATGTAAACAAGCTGCGGTCAAATCATATGCAACATATATAATTGTAGGGAAACCAATAGACGCGAACGATCATTGTTGGCACAGCTGCGGCTTAATGGCAAAATGCTTTTAGCCGAAGTCAAGTGGTTGCAGCCCCGTCGGCATAGTTCTCGTCCAACAAAAGGGACGCTGTCGAAGAACAGCACAAGGTATATAAGACACTTGATGTTCATTTTTAAGTTAGTTCCAGTTTTCAGTTCTAAGTTCTAAGTTAGCAACGGACAACGAGTTTAGTTCAGATATGATCAGTTGGGTTAAGTCAGTTCGGTGAGTTCAGTTGAGTTGCGTCAAAGTTGTGTTTAGGCTCAGTTCAGTTCGGTTCAGTATGTTTGAGTTTTGTTCGGCTATGATCAGTTAAGTTCACTCAATAGAACATCAGGTAAAATTAAAAGAAAAAAGTCTTTCCTTTTTGTTCGGTGATGTTCTAATTGAGAATCATATTTTTTTATCCGTTTGTAAAAGTACAAACATAAATTACATACATAGATAAATAATATTAAATATAATAAGTATCGTTATTGTTTTACGGACTTTATCATCTACCGACTGGGGCCAGCGCACACGGGATTATTACTACCGGCCGAAAACCGGTTTTATGGGAAAGGGAGCTGAAGTGTACAGTATGAAACGGAGTAAAATCCTCTACCGCGTACCGAGTGACAAAACAAAGTAGAAAACTAACATTCGTATAGCTATACAACTTCAACCAAAAACTTAAAGTCGTTTCTTCGAAATGAAGCGGCAAATTTATTTAGTGGGATCGCTTACAGAAACGGTATGATCGGGTGTGCACCTCATAATTCAATCGTTTATTCAGACCTTTCTATCTCTCCCATCCATATCCAGTGAAAATGTGCACACATTGCGTAAAATTACGTACGGTAATGCAACACAGTGTTTTACGGGCTAAACCCCAAGTGCAGATCCGTACACATTTCGTTGATTCCTCGCCCCTCGCGTATTCGTGTTCGTGCCCCATATGTAAAGGAAGCCACATATTACCACAATGTGAACAATCCGTTGCCCTTGATGTGGAAACACATCGCAATTTCGTGAAAACTAACAATTTATGTTTTAACTGTCTTCGAGCATCATCAATCGGTTTGCCAATTGCGCAGAAGACATCGTTTGGGTAGGTAGTAACAGGAGAGTTGTTGGATGCTAGACAAACGCAACATCCGTCACAGTTTCCTAATTTCCTAATTTCTATCTTAGATGTTGACATCTTGCTACAATTGTTTTGGGAGCTGGATGAAGTGTCGCCTTTCGTTAGGAAATATGAAGATGCAGCCGAAAAACACCTCCACAAAAAACCTCGTTCACCTGTTGGTGGATATACCGTCCAGTTGCCGTTTAAGACCCATTTGCCCAATTTCGGTTGCTCGCTCAACCAGGCTATCAGTCGCCTTCATTCTATGGAATCTCGGTTTCAAAAGGACAACAACTTGAGCACTATGTGCAGGAATACATACCGTTGGGTCATATGGTTCGTGTAGGTACCTCCTGCCGAAATACAAGCTAACCGCACGGAGACATTCTATCTTCCCCATCACGCTATTTTGAAACCGGACAATTCCTAAACAAAACTTGGGGTCGTATTCGATGGTTCGGCTAAGGACTCTGTGGGGAATTCACTTAACAGCCAGCTGATGATACATAGATCCTTCCATTCAACGTGACTTGGTTGGAGTTTGTTTACGCGTTCGGCGGCATAGATACGTGTTTACGGCGGATGTTGATAGGGATTTTTAGGGCATCGTTTAGCGGGAAAAACCATCTGACGACATCGGCCATTTTCGCCTTTGCACCGTCACATTTGAAGCAAATTGCGACGGACTACCAAATACAATACCCGAATGCAGCGCGAGTTACATGACGTAGGTCATTCACTTCTTTTCTCAATGTGTGTATCAATGTGCACTTGTTTGCTTTATTAAACTAAGCAGCAAGTGCATACCATATCATTAGCTAACATGACTCTCTCAAACTTTATCCTTGTACATAGATAAAGCTTGAGTTAGAGCCCGGCATTTTTGAACAGTCAATGTTTAGTCGTCGTGTCGTTAAGTTCGTGTTTGATATATGTTCATATGTTCAAATAAATGTTATAGTATATCAAATTATGTTTTGGGTGTTTTTATTGAATAGTTTTCGGACTAATTCATAACTGGCGTAGTCGAACTGTCGAGCTTAGCTCTCATATAAAAAAAAACAGCGAATGTACTGTGAGTGTTTGAGTGCCACGTGTTCTGTTCAAAATGCAAAATTCAATTAGAAAAAATCGTCCCGTAAGCAAAAAACGAAAAACGACAAATGCTGTGAACACATTTAGTATGTACGTATGTTCGTGTTACAGTCCATGAGGGACCTGAGCCGAGCTTCTCTCAATCACCGATGTTGTGTGTGGACCTACAGTTTATTGCCGGTTCCGAACGGCGAATTTCGAGAATTTTCATGACAATTTTACTACAGGTGGTTTTGTCAGAACCCCGCTGATGAGAAACACCGTGAAAAACAAGTTCGATGACATGGCTGTGTCGGGATTCGATCCCGTGTTATCGGCGTCAGAGGCCAACACACTACCCACTGCGCCACGGTGCTCTCATATTTAGTAACTGCAGGTTAAATGCGCATGGCCTAATTTCAAAGGTATATTGATTTAAGGCTAAGGAATAAGGGATTCTAAAAGTGAATATACATTCGTTCGAATGTGTGCAAGTAGCTTGAGTAATTTTAATCAGTGTGCGTTTATATTTCGAGGGGATATCGGAATAAAAAAATCGTGGGAACTGCAATTCGGCAGTTTAGTTGTAAGTAATGAAATATATTGTTAAAGTAGAATTAGGCAGTCTTATTCTGATTGTGAAAGAGGACAGATGTCCGATAATTGATATAAATACTTTTATAATGCAAAGATTTTTTTTAATCGAGCCTGTGGTCGGCTCTATAAATAAATGTTTTAACTGGCGCCCGAGCAGGGACCGCGCGGGTTTCATCAACCTCAAAGCACCAACACTTGACCGAGGAACATCCACCCAATATTCCTATCAATTGGTCAGCATGATTCATTCATGTTCACTTCTATTCTTTCGTTGAATGACCTAGAAGGCATTCAACTTCAAGACCAAGCAATTGGTCATCATATGTACGTAACTATGTATATGATACATCGAATTCATATCCACGCTTTTGGTGACTAACCTGGAATTAATGCAATGCAAATTTGAAATCAAATAAGTTCGAAAATCATTTGCAACGAAGCATCAGATTTCCCATCGAATGTGCAGCCGATTTCTAGGGCACTAACATTGAAACCTAAGCATTTTGTTATTAAGAATATGGATTGTAATAAGTTATGAGTAAGATATTGAAAATGTTATAAGTTAGTTTGTAAGTAGACTCAATAAAGTGCGGTTCAAACAAAAAAGTTGTTTTTTTATCCACCGCTCGGAACGTTTCCATAAGTGGCGCAGTCGGCAAACCCTACGGTATAACTATCCAAAGATAGTTACGAATATAAAAAGTGTTAGCGATTTCATCTGAAGATAATTGCAAAAAGCGTCTGCAGTATCTGAAGATACACAGTTCGGAAAAGTGTCAGTAATTGTATCTAAAGACAATCGTGAAAAAGCGTCTGTAGTATCTGAACATACACAGTTCGGAAAAGTGTCAGTAATTGTATCCAAAGATATTCGTGGAAAATCATTTGTAGTACCTGAAGATACATAGTTCAGAGAAGTGGTAGCGAAATTATCTAAAGATAATCGTGAAAAGTGTTTGTAGTATCTGAAGATACGTACATACAGAAATCGAAAAAGTGTTAGTAAAGCAATATTACTGCAAAAAGTGTTAATAGCATCCTAAGATAGATAGTTTTTAAAAGTGTTAACAATTAGTCAAAAGATAAGTGCGAAAGGTGTGTAAAACATTTTAAGATAGCTACAAAAGTGTTCAAAAATTATCTTGAAGATCTTAAGTGTTCAAATTAAACTATTTCTAAAGATCCAAAAACCGTAAAGTGACTCAAGTCAAGAAATGATAAGTGAAGCAAATGAATAAAAGTGCTCCATAGTTGGCATAGCGGATCAAAAGACTATCTAAACTAACTTATGGCAAAAGAAAACAAAGACAAAAACCCCAGATTCATTGTAACATACACATTGACAAAGATCGAAAAAATGCCAGCAATAAGTGGTGAATCTACGGCACATCAGCCAACGTCAAGCAGCACCACCACAACACAACAGGAATCGCAGTACACTATAACTGCGACGGAACTAATGAAAGAAGCTTCAAGAATCAAGGAATTCTATGGAAATAGAGAATACGACTTGTCATCTTTTATAAGGGAGGTGGAGTTAATTCTACCACTATTCGACAATGATCCGGCTTTAAAAAACTTTGTATTCCAACGATACGTCCGAAATAAGATCCAGGGAGCAGCCCTCCAAGTCATCCGTACATTGGGACCAGCACCATCATGGGAACAGATAAAGGACGAACTCATTAAGAACTTCGAGATCAAGGAGTCATATCATCATCTATATCATCAAGCTATTAACCTGAAAAACACTAAAGTAAGCGAATACTTTCATAGTTTAAGAAATATATTAGATAAGCTTAATACGAAATATGAATTTGATAAAACAAAACCGGTGGAATTCTCGCCAGAATCCAACGAGTCTATTATTTTAAAAACATATCTTAATGGTATTAATGCAAATCTATCAAGCATCATATATAGTAGGAATATTAAAAACCTAAAGGAAGCATACTACGTACTACAAGAAACAGGCATTATTTGGCATTACGATAAACAACCGAGTAGTTATAGCAGGTATAATAGTAGGCAGCCAATAAAACAAAACTCGCACCACAGGGACGAACATTTTAAACAATATCATAGCTATGAGGGAAATCAGTAAGGACACAATACGAGTTCAGGACAGTATAGACAGAACCGTTACTCAGACCATAATAATTCTAAATCAGAGCGAATAAACCAAGGGCAACCAAGGTCCAATTCAAACTCAGGACAATTTCGACAAACCACATACAGTACAAACTCAAGACAACCTAGGCATCAGTGGGGTAACAACCACGAGAATTCTAGACAAACCAGACAAAACCACTCTGAACCTATGGAAGTCGATCACATTGACACCACAGTCCAGGAAGAGGTAAATTTTCACTCACAGGGCTGAAAACAAATTTACCGATAGTCGAGTTGACCATCGGTAGCGATAAAATAAGATGTCTCATAGATACAGGCTCAACAACAACTCTTTTAAACGTACACAAACTACCCCAATACAAACGACAAAAACTTCAGAACCCTATAACTTTTAGCACGCTTAGCGGACAAACTTTAATCAGTGAAGAAATTATAACGCCTTTGCCAGCAGAATTTAATGAAGATAATCTCATGAGCTGGAAGCTCACCGTATTTACAAACAAACAATTTGATGGTTTAATAGGACAGAATCTGCTAAAACCTATGCAGGCAACTGTCAACTTAGAAGAAGATTACTTAGAAATACATGGTATAAGAACGAGGTTTATAAATTCTTGTCCCTACAGTTACGATGAAATTCATCTGCTGGAAGAATCTAAATTAGACCAAAACACTTTAGCAAAACTTATTCGCGAAGATATGAATCAAGAAGAAAAAAATAAATTAAGGACATTATTGACCAAAAATAAGGATTTATTCTTCCAAGAAGGGGAAAGACTGACACATACTCACGAAATACAACACGAAATTGTCACAACAACAGACAAACCGGTATATTCAAAAATTTACAGATACCCTCAAATACACGAGGAAGAAATAAACAGACAAATGAAAGAAATGCTAGAGCAAGGCATAATAAAAGAAAGTAATTCCCCATATAGTTCGCCACTCTGGATTGTCCCAAAGAAAACAGACAATTCCGGCAAGAAAAAGTGGAGAATCGTCATAGATTATAGAGCTTTGAATGAAATAACAGTAAGTGACAAATTCCCCATACCTAATATCGAAAACATACTAGAGAAACTCGGCAGGGCTCAGTACTTTACAACGCTAGACCTTGCTAAGGGGTTTCACCAAATCATGATTTAGGAAAGTGACACAAGGAAAACGGCATTTTCAACACCATTAGGCCATTATGAGTTCACAAGGATGCCATTTGGACTTAAGAATGCGCCAGCAACTTTCCAGAGGCTCATTAACTCAGTTCTTAGGGAACTTATCAACCAAATATGCGTAGTATATTTGGACGATATACTAATATTCAGCACAAACATAGATGAACATATAAGTAGCATTCAAAAGGTCTTCGATAGATTGAAAAAATTCAATCTTAAAATCCAGATAGACAAATGCAACTTTTTGACAAGAACTACGGAATATTTGGGTCATATACTCACAACAGAGGGAGTAAAACCAAACGCAGATAAAATGAAGAATATTCAAGAACTGAAGTTACCCGAAACCGCCAAGCAGATAAAATCTTTTCTAGGACCAACAGGCTACCACAGAAAGTTTGTTAAGGACTATGCAAAGGTAGCGCAAGGCATGACAAAATATCTTAAAAAGAACACAAGAATTAACAAAAAAGATCAACAATATATCGAGGCGTTTGAGAAATTGAAGAAATTGCTTATCGACACACCAATCCTAAAGTACCCCGACTTTAGCAAGAGATTCCAACTAGCTACAGATGCAAGTGATCTAGCCATCGGAGCAGTACTCACTCAGAACGGTCACCCTATTAGTTATGCTAGCAGGACCTTAAACGATCATGAAAAAAAAATATTCAACAACCGAAAAAGAACTACTAGCGATTGTCTGGGCCGTCAATTATTTTAGACCATACGTATACGGCAGACAATTCGACCTCTTGACAGACCACCAGCCACTTGTGTGGTTACAATCGGAAAACAAAGGCAAAGATATTAACCCCAGATTACACCGTTGGCTTCTCAAATTAGGAGAATACGATTTTAAAATCAACTACATTAAGGGTAAAGAAAACAACGTGGCAGACTTTCTGAGCAGAATTAACTCCGAAACAGGAGAAATTAACATAATAGATTCTTCTTCTCAAGAAGATGATAATTTAAGCACAAACGCTACTATACATTCCCAAAAAGAAGAGCAGAATGACCACTTCCCCATATTAGATACGGTCGTCAATCGTTTTTTCACCCAAATAATACTAACTAATACAAAAACTAAAGAAATCGAGATTATCGATAGAAAACGTAAAATATATATTAGCTGTATTGACATTGAAAGCAATTTTATGACCGATATTTTCCGCAGATTCTTAAAAGCAGGTAAAGTAGGTATTTATTCAGAAATATGAGAACACGATTACAATAAGGTTCAGCAGAAATTAATAGAACTATTCAATAAAAGCATAACCTTTTATAAGTGTACGTATCACGCTAAAGATATACGGACGGAGGAAGAAGCTTTTAGGGTTATAGCGAAATATCACAAGACCGAAACAGGGCACGGAGGTATAAATGAAAACTACGAAGGTTTAAAGAAGATAATCTGTTTCAAAAATTTAAAAGAACTAATCCAAAGATACATAAACAATTGTGACGTATGTTGCAGAGCAAAGTATGACAGGAAACCATTGAAACCAAAATTTAACATTACCCAAACCCCAAGTGATATCAATCAAATAGTACACTTAGACATATACACAAATAAGAAGAATAACTTCATAACATTTATTGACAGGTTTTTAAAATACTCAGTAGCTCTACATCTAGAGGATAGGAATAGCGTAACAATTATAGAAAAACTAAGGTTATACTTTTCCATAAAAGGAAAGCCAGACCGAATAATACTCGACAATGAATTTAACTCTGTTAATATAAAGGAGTTCTTAGGACGGGAAAACATAGAATACCATTTTACCAAGCCAAACAATCATACTGGAAACTCAGACATAGAGAGATTCCACAGTACAATAGGTGAAAAAGTTGGGATACTAGAAGTAGAAAAACCTGATTTGTCAACTAAAGAAAAGATTTTCAAAAGCGTTGAGTGGTACAATAAGTCAATACACTCTTCAGTAAAAGAAAGACCAATAGACATAGAAGGAGATAAGGTAAATAAGAATAAAGTCTACAATCTACTTAGAGAAAAGAAAGAGCGAATAATTAATAGGCTTAATGAAAACAGGGAAGACTACCACCAAAACCAAAGCGAGGGTTATGTAAAGAATTACAGAGCACTCAGACATAAGTACGAACCTAAATACAGAAGATCAGATTTAGCTAACATACACCCCCTTAATATTAAACGACCTACCAAATTTTCAGGCCAAATGGACACTAACGATTTTGATACTGACGCTAACGTCTCCAGTAACAGGAATTATGACAATCGAGAAGATAGACAACAATGACGGTTTTACGGCAGTGAGACTAGAAGACGTACAATTGATTAAAGACTATTACACAATTCTTCATCTAATAGAACCAGCTTACATAGAGTCAATAATTGAGGCTCTTAACAGTACTATAACATTAGGAGATCCAATAGGGAGTAAACATTTGTTATATCATGAACTTAACACAATAAAGACAAAAGTATCAACACTACTACCCCACAGACACAGAAGAGGTCTAATAAATTTCATAGGGACAGGTCTAAAATGGCTTTATGGCACAATGGACGATAACGATAGGACAGAAATTGCAGAACATTTACGAATAATTGATGAAAACAATCACATGGCTATTGAAAATCTTAACAAAAACATCGAAATCAATAACCATTTTAACAGAACCTTTACCCAATTAAAAAACTCAATTGATGTAGACAGAAAGAAAATTTTAAGTATCATTAACAATGTGAAAGGTAGCAATGCAGAACTTTACAAATACCTTGTATACTTAGAAATACTTCTAAAACTAAAGATCTTAGGAGATAATGTAGAACATATACAAAACAACATAGCTTCAGCTAGGCTAAATATTATGAGTAGCAATATTTTAACAAACGAAGAAATTATAAGGTACAATATTGATTTATATAAACTGCAAAATATTAAGTTAAGCACAGCTAAATATAAAGACGATATGATCATTTTTGTAATACAAGTACCCAAGAACATAATGTCAGCAAAAAGATCTTTACTTTTCCCCGTTGCAAATATAAATTCAGAGGAACTTGTCTTTGAAAGTCAAGAAATTATTGAAATTAATAAAACCATATACGATTACGGAAATAATCCCAACATGAACAGCCTAAAAGAAACGAAACTTTGTATCTATCAAAATAATTGTAATAAAAGAAAAAATAACGAAACGAAAATAATAGAATTAAAGTCAGGTCTAATATTTTTGAAGAATAGTATCAATACATTAATCACAAGTAAGTGTGATGATAGAAAGTTGAACCTAACGGGAAATTATTTAATATCATTCCACAATTGTGAAATAGAACTTAATGACAAAACATTTTATAACTCTGAGGAATCATTCAAAGAGCATTTTATAATACCTGTTTATTTTAGAATAAACGAAACTAAGACACAGCTCACATTCGATGAAATCATTATTAACCAAATAAAAAATATGGACAGTATAAAGGAACTTAAATTTCATAAGAAAACAAATTTGACCCTTAATTTGATAACGTCGATTGCAATTCTAATAATCATTATAATGTTGATAATGCTGTACATCCACTACAAAAGAAAGTACAAAACTATTGATATTAATGTAATAGCGAAAACCCAGGAGAGTTTTCAATCAAGGGGCGGAGGGGTTACATCAACCTCAAAGCACCAACACTTGACCGAGGAACATCCACCCAATATTCCTATCAATTGGTCAGCATGATTCATTCATGTATATGATACATCGAATTCATATCCACGCTTTTGGTGACTAACCTGGAATTAATGCAATGCAAATTTGAAATCAAATAAGTTCGAAAATCATTTGCAACGAAGCATCAGATTTCCCATCGAATGTGCAGCCGATTTCTAGGGCACTAACATTGAAACCTAAGCATTTTGTTATTAAGAATATGGATTGTAATAAGTTATGAGTAAGATATGGAAAATGTTATAAGTTAGTTTCTAAGTAGACTCAATAAAGTGCGGTTCAAATAAAAAAGTTGTTTTTTATCCACCGCTCGGAACGTTTCCATAAGTCGCGCGTCGCGAATGCCAAATAACAAAAGATAAGAAACAAAAGGAAATAATTAAAACAAGAAAAAACGCAAAAATCGCGAAACAGTAGTGAAAGTGAATAAACACTGAACATCAAACCTAAAATTGTCAAAAGCTGTGAATATCTTATCTTCTGAATAGAAAAATAATAGTGAAGGAAACAGTGAAAATCAAAGCTAATTAATCAGAGAAGACCCCATGTGAAAAGTAAGGTGAAGGGGGAAAGAAATAGTGAAATAAACAGTGAAAATCAAAGCTGAATAATCTGAGAAGATCCCCTGTAAACATTAAATTGAGAAACGAAAAGCCAAGCAAAAAAGGAATCAGAGCTGAAGAAGCATAAAGCAGAGCATAGGAACATTCCCGATGAAGAAAAGCACCAAGGCGATGTTGGGCTGGTCCATCACTACACTACTGTAAGATAGAATAAGATTATATAATTTAAAAATTAAGATTAAGTTGTCAGAAAATTGTAGGGTAGATTAACTCATGCTCAGGTGGTCTCCCATGAAAAAAGAGGTCGGTTTGCTGCAATACAAAAAAAAAAAAAAAAAAAAAAAAAAAAAAACGGGAAAAGCTATTACCGGTGGTGTTGACCTTCGCACCTTAGTAGGTCGTTTGCAATTATAAACGCTTACGACTAAAACGAAAACCTGCGATCCTTTCAAACCGGAGCAACTACCCCGAAAATTTAAGGGAGCTCTCAGCGAGCATCTAGGGACTAGATACTGGCCCTATTAACAAAAAAACAGAGAAAAAACAAAAAAGACATATAAAATTCAAGGGTAAATCCCACATATGAAATAATTATTTTAATGAAACAAGTAATTATACAATTTAAGAGTAAATAAAAAAGTAAGTAAAAATAAAAGCTGACTCAAAAAGTTATATACCACAAATTAATTCAAGAAAAATAAATACATATGTATATATATACAGATACAGACTGACCACTTGCCTCGTTAAACAATTCTTTTGGCTCATCCATTTATTATCTTTCACTAGCCTGTCCTTTCCGGCAAACTTCCCTTGTCGTTGTATCCGTATAATTTATTCGAAGGTAGTTCAAAGGTGTAATCTTGTTAGGTCGCTAGTTTCACTTCAGTGATTTTAAATGGACGAATTAACAAATTCGGTGGCTCAACTAACCGGTGCCGTTAACACCGTGTTGGAGCGGCTGAGGGGTCGTCTCACACAGATCGAGCTCTGCAATCCGAAGCAGGCGATTCTATCATTGAACGAACGCTTAGCTACCCTTCAAGAACGTATCCATTCTGGAGAACGTTTGAACCAATCAATTAATCCACAGTCCGAACATTTGGAACCACTCTGTGGACCAAGTTCCGAACAAGACCTACGGGGACATTTCAAAACTCCCTGATTCCATCAAGGAGTTGCAAGTTTTCGAATGAAACCCGGTACAGTACGTCTCTTGGGTACACAGTGTGGAGACGGTGCTCAAGGACTACGAAATCGTTCGCAACAAACCGATTTATCGGGCAATCTTGCAACACATTAGACAGAAGATTCCGCGCTTGTGTCGTACAACATCTTCGACAGCGAATGGGTGGAAATTAGGAGAGTCGTTTCACTGCACTATGCGGACAAAAGGGACATTCAGACCCTCGAGCATCAACTGAACCAGTTGACGCAGAATAACTCAAGGTTGGATGATTTAAACCACCAGTATTCCCTTATTATTAACAAAATAAGAGCAGAAACCTACTCGACGGACACGATTGAGGCCCTTATAGAAACCTACAGAAATCGGGCATTAGACGTCTTTGTAAGAGGATTGAATGAAGATCTCTCGAAACTTCTGGTAATACAGAAACCTAAAACGCTGCCGGAGGCATACAGTGCTTGCATTGAAATGCAAAATTTAAACTTCAGGAGTCACACGGTGCATGTGCAAGCTCCTAACATCATAACGTCTCCCATAGGATACAACTTTTAGGAATGACAGAGGACAACCACAAACGAGACCGTTTAATGAAAGGGTCTACCCCGCACATCGGCCGAACACATCTTGGAGTTCGGGCTATCAACGACAATACCCTCCTCCAAAGCCGACTGCTCCGAAACCCCCTGTCAAGATGTAGGTAAACCGATCAGAGCAATCGAAGCATGTCAACTACATCAATCGACCCGCCAATGCGTTTAAATGCGAATCCAACTCAGACAGTTATCCCCGAAAGCAGCAACGGCTCTTCAATATGGTGACGGCCCCTGAAGTAAGTTCAGAGGAGCCTGAGTCCCATAATAACTAATAAAAACTTTATTAAAACCCATTTAGCATCAAGTCCAAATCCCGTACAAATCCCATTTTTCGTCAATAGTCCGGCTGGTAAGGTCCAAATTAAAAGCAAAATAACTGGTCGAATTTTCTCTCCTCTTTGTTTCGATACGGATGTGACCTTTTTCGTTCTTCTGAGTCTGGAGTCGTTCGATGGGATAATTGGTGACGATAGATTGAAGCAGTTGAAGGCGAAAATAGATAGGGAAAAAAATGAACTTGTTTTAGGATCAGATGTCGTAATCCTCTTGAAGAATAAGGTAGCCGACTTCGTCAACCACTTAATCATCTCAAACAAGAATGTGACCAAGGAAACCAAATCCCAACTAGATTCTGTCTGTAGGCGATTTCGTAACCTATTTGGTCCGGTAGGAAATGACAAAATAAAAACCAACGTAAGGGCCAAAATCCGCACGACCACTAATGAACCAATCTATACATAGGGTTACCCATATCCGGCCTGTATGAGAGAAGAGGTCGAAAGGCAAGTTAAGGAACTCTTTTCCGAAAATATCATCCGACCCTCCAATACTCCCCAATCTGGGTCGTTTCAAAAAAACCGAAGCCCAACGGGGAGAAACAATACAGAATGGTTATCGACTTCGACTGAATGCGGTAACTATCCCAGACACCTATCCCATCCCTGACATTAATAGCACACTCGCGAGCCCCGGAGATGAACGATTTTTACAACGCTCGATCTGACGTCAGGATTTCATCAAATCCTGATGAAAGAAAGTGACATCCCGAAGACAGCATTTTCTACCATGAATGGAAATTACGAGTACTTAAGGCTTCCCTTCGGTTTGAAAACACTCCGGCCATTTTCCAGCGTATGATAGCCGATGTCCTTAAGGAGTTGATCGGCAAGGTTTGTTACGTTTATATTGACGATATCATTATCTTCAGCAAAACCGAAGCCGATCACCTGAAGGACATAGACACCGTCTTTTCTAAGATTCACGAAGCTGGACTTAAAATTAATCTCGAGAAAACACACTTCCTGGCTACCAGCGTTGAGTTTCTGGGTTACTTGGTTACCCCGGATGGCATTCTTCCCGACCCCTGACTCCTACGCAGACCCTTCATATCTATGCTTACAAATCCCCTATCGTGACAATTAGAGAGGGGAATGCCTGGGTGACATTTGGATACTTTAAGTTAGCTCATGTCATCGACCTATACATATAAGTATAGCGCTCTTTTGAACGATACCAAGCAATCAGTGAATAGTATCGTTAAGAATGAGGTGACACGCCTCGATCTGAACTATCATTTAAATCAGATCGAGGACCGCATTGGCGAACTACGGATCTCGAAGACGAGAAGAGCCAGATCTATTAATTGGCTCGGAACTGCTTGGAAATGGTTGGCGGGCTCTCCCGGCGCAACTGACTGGGACAATCTATTGGAGACACAAACGACATTATTTCAGAACAATAACGAACAATATAGAATTAACAAAAGCTTATTCGACAAGACTAGGAAAGTAACGGGCCGACTGAACGGGATACTATACCGCTATAATAACGCCGTACAGAAAGAAGAAACGGACAGACTAAGCTATGATTTACTGAAAAAGATATACATACTAAAGGACGAGGTAAACGAAATAGTCAGAGCTTGCCAACCAGCTAAGAATGGTATCGTAAATAGTAATCTCCTCGAACCAGAGGAAATTAATAATTTAATGAACGAACTGGAGATTCTTATCAAAATACGATAGAGGCGGTGGAATATGCCCATCCCTCGGTATACAGCAATAGAACTCTTTTACTATATGTCCTTTCCATACCTAAGGTCGATCCTAGAATCTATCATTTAATAACCGCTTACGCTACAATCCATGAGGGAAAGCAGGTCGACCTAGATTACAAGAAACTCCTCATTAGCCACGACAGTATTTACGGACTGACTGACGACTGTTTAGCTATCAGCAACGCTTCGGTGTGCAAGGAGGATGCCCTGGAAAGGGTACTCGAAGGCGCATGCCTGAGTAGACTACTCAGAGGTGGTAACGCACACTGCAACTATCAGGCAAACATTGGAGAAGTTGTCGAGTTGATTGGGGATAACACCATTTTTATTACTAACTTTAATGGCAGTCTCCTAAATAAAAATTCTTCCATTCACTTAGAGGGCAGTTATCAAATCCAACTAGACGAAGAAGCAGTCAGCATCAGGAATATAACCTACCGCAGTGGGACCACTACTATTCCACAGGCGCTTCCTCCAGTTCTTGTCAACGTCACGAGCAAACGAGTCAAGCCCAGCTTGGAATTGGTCCATGCCCTGAGTGAGGGGAACATAGAACATATAAGAATTTTGAAAAAGAATTTTAAATCATCCCTTCTTACAGAGTTGTTCCTGATTATCATCATAGCCGTTGCCATTCTTCTAATAGCAAGCAAAATCTATGGCGGAATAAATGTTCCACAACTTCGCATACCTCTCAAAATGTGTGTATCATTGTGCGCTTTTTTTCTTTATTAAATTAAGCAGCAAGTGCATACCATACCATTAGCTAACATGACTCTCTCAAACTTTATCTTTGTACAGAGATAAAGCTTGAGTTAGAGCCCCGCATTTTTGAGCAGTCAATGTTTAGTCGTCGTGTCGTTAAGTTCGTGTTTCATATATGTTCAAACAAATATTATAGTATATCAATACCATATTGAATAGTCTTCGGACTATTCATAACTTTATGTCGTGGGTGTTTTTATTGAATAGTTTTCGGACTAATTCATACCACGCGCGTGTTACTGGAGAATGTGTATGTAGGTGATATAATGACAGGAGCCGATTCAACCGTAGATCTCATTAATCTACAGTCTGAACGGGTATCTTTGTTGGCGTGTGCAAAACTCGAACATCTGATCAATACTGAATTCGTATGGTTGCCGCTCCGACTAGACGTTCGCTATTCTCTGAAATCTCTCGTATCTTCGGCCCTTTCAGGAGAAGGTCATCGGAATTCAATCTGGATTGGGATGATCCACTTCCATCGCCCTTGGCTGACAGATGGATAATCTACCAGCAGGAATTAAAACATTTTGAACAAATACCGGTGCCGCGAATCATCTTTGTTGTGCCAGATGACGTCGAACTACATGGGTTTTCAGACGCATCATCGTTAGCCAATTCAGCTGTCGTGTATGCTCGATGCAAGGTAGCATCAAACCAGTATCGGGACGTTATTGTAGCAGCTAAGAGTAAGGTTGCACCACTCAAACCTATTTCGATACCACGGTTGAGCTATGTGGAGCTCTACACTATTCTCACCTGCTGACTTCGATAAAATCATCTATTTATTCCAAACAGGTACAAGGTATATGCTTGGTGCGATTCACAAATCGTACTTCAGTGGTTGTCTTCTCCGCCACGTCGTTTGACTACATTCGTCGTCAACCCCACAGATGCTATCCTTGAGAGGATTCCACGATATGTATACATGTTAAGTATCGGAGTACGGTCGGACGTATTTCCATAACGTATATCGAACTAATAAACAAATCATTCAACACTTGCTTTTAAGAGCAGAAATACGACGAATCAATTGGCTCTTCTAAATGATGTCCTCAGCTAAGCCATCGCCGTCACAGAAATACGACGAATCAATTAACTCAACTAAGTGGCGTCCTCGGCCAAGCCATCACCGTCGTCACTCAACACATGCCGTAATGCCAGGGGACCACGGCCTGACCGATCATCGTGGGATGCTGTCCTTTGGATTGGATTTAGTTTCTAAGGGCAGTTTGTAGTTAGAGTCAGAAGCAACCGGTTGTGCGGGTTACGTAATAAAGGCATCGTGCCCCAAAAAAATAAAAAGTTTTTTATTTCATTTTTTCACAACAAATGAAATTAATTGGCGCCCAACGTGGGGCACGATGTTAAAAATATAAACTAATTTAAAAGTAGTTAAATACAATTTTTTTTTTAATCAGAAAATTGTCGAGGTCTCGTTGACCACGGGGCAAAAAGACTCTGTAAGAAAAAAGAGATACTAATTTTCATTTGAAAATTTATGAAAATTTATGTGTTATCGCACAATTTAAATACGGTGAAGTATCTGGAACAAGTGCAAAAAAAAGGAGGGTTGAAACAAAAAGACGTTCGTGCTATAAACAAATTCAAGCAACCAAGAAAAATAATAAATACAATAATAGATAATATATGTGAATCAAGTGATCACGATACCATAAATAAAACATTGAAAAACTTACAAAAAAGAACTAAATAGTGATATTGTGAGAGTGTGAAGCCGTGGAGCAGAATCATCCGAGTCATCCCCATCACCAACGGAACGAGTTCATCAGAATTCCAGTGAGTTATATTGTATATATATTGTATATGTATTATATATGTATTGCTATTGGGTTATCAGTTAATTGAAAATTGTAAAAGTGGATCAGTTAATTGAAAAATTCGAAAAAATGACTACTAACGATAATCTAAATGAATTGGTCGCAAGACTGATTACTCAAAATTTGAACTCAGTCAGGACGGAAGTCTTAGATCTAAAAAACCAATTGACGTTACTGACCGGACAGAGCAACGTGACAGAATACAAGGTCCAGACTATTGATGATAAAATCAAATGCGAGGAAAGCCTCGATGTTATAAAGTCATTGCCAGAATTTAGTGGCAAGCCGAACACTTATGTTAGCTGGCGGGAGGCTACTAGTAATTGTATGAGCCTATACACAAGGGGCAGCAAAAGATATTTCGCTGCACTCACCATTCTCCGAAATAAAATAACTTGTCATGCAAATGACATTCTGACAAATCATGGTACGATTCTGAATTACGAAGCTATAATTAGCCGTCTCGATTTCGCATTCGCGGACAAACGGCCAATACATGTAATAGAACAAGAAATGAGTATCCTTCGGCAGGGTACAATGTCAGTTCTTGAATATTATAATTTAGTTAATAAAAAATTGACTCTTTTAATAAATAAAACAATAATGACCCATGGTAACCAATCCGATATTACAAAACAACTAAACGATAAAAATAGGCAAACAGCCTTAAGAGTGTTTATAACGGGTCTCCAACCCCCGTTATCAGACATACTATTCTCTCTCTCACCTACTGATCTTCCTAACGCTCTTGCAAAGGCTCAAGAGCTGGAATCTAACAACGTTCGTGCAAGATTCGCCTTTCAGTTTAACTCTGGAAGGAAAACGAACGATGTTAATCAAAACAATTTAAGGTTTGAAAGGAAAGTTTACAGACCACAACCAAGACCCGAACCAATGGATGTTGATCCGTGCACCTCCCATAATATACCAAAACCGGCATATAGGGAACAAAATCGATACAGGGCCAACCATTTTAATAACCCTAACCCTGTAAGACAATACGAAAATAATTTCAGAAAACATCCGCGGTCGTCTATGTGTAATAATACTATTCAGCCTCAAGCGAAGGCACAGAGAATTAACAACATTGCCGAGAACCATTTTTTAGGGAAACCTTCGGTCTCCCATACGTCTACCAATGGGACCGAGCAATAAATAAAAAATTCAAAATACTAATAGATACGGGTGCTACAGCTAGTTTCATTAAAGCTGGCATCTACAAATATAAAAATGAATTAGCAATTAAGAAAAGAGTTGAAACCATCAATGGTTTCACTATAATCAAATATTACCACTTTGTTCACATTTTTGGACAAAAACAATTATTTTATGAAGTCGAAAATTTGGAAGCAGACCTATTGTTGGGCTATAATTTTTTGAAAAAAATACAAGCCACAATTAACTTAGAAGAAGGCCTTTTACAATATGTAGGAGGAGAAGAAAAAATATTTGAAAATTATAGGAAGGTAGAAAACAAAATTAAAGCAAAGAAGAACGGAACTAAGCAGTGTGTTCTTTTAAAATACAAAAATGAAAGTTTGGGAAAGCGTCCTGAACAGGTTGTTAAACCAAAAAATACAAGTGAAGCTTGTAAGCAACGCGGTGTGGAAAGTTCTGACAATATTAAACATCATAATAATGTTAGTATGAAACGTGTTGACAAATTGATGAACGCAAATAAAGTGTTCAATATGGAAGTCAGCTCCGGATACATATATCCTGAAGAAGCTGATGAAGAACGAACAATGCTTTATGAGAAAAGCTCTCTAGCATTCCCGGACAACTCTGGCTCAAACAAATGTAACTCAAACTCACCTAAAGCTAAATTTTCTGATGATCGGAAAAGAATCCGTCTGAGGAAAATAATTGAAAGGAAGGTAGATAAAATGCATTCCAAAATTGATACGCAACTGCCTTTTAGAACTGACGTGTTGGCCGAAATCAGAACGGAATCAGATGATCCGATATGGAGTCGTCAATACCCATACCCGTTCTCGGTCAACGCATTTGTTAATGACGAAATTGAAAAGATGTTAAGAAATAACATCATTAAACCCAGTAATAGCCCATATAATTCTCCGATATGGGTTGTTCCAAAAAAAGGAACCAATGTAGATGGTACTCCAAAACATAGACTTGTAATTGATTATAAGAAATTGAACGAGCAAACCATTCCGGATAGATATCCGATACCCGACACAAATATTATTCTTTCAAATTTGGGCAAATCAAAGTATTTCTCGACGATTGATTTGGAATCCGGGTTTCACCAAATCTTGATGCATCAAAGAGATATTGAGAAAACCGCTTTTTCCATTAATAATGGAAAATATGAATTTTTGCGGATGCCTTTTGGTCTGAAAAATGCCCCGAGTATTTTTCAAAGGGCAATGGACGATATTCTCCGTCCGTATATAGGTAAAATATGTTACGTCTACATTGACGACATTATTGTTTTTTCTGATACACTAGATCAACATTGTAACGATCTAGAAAATATTATTAATGTATTACACGAAGCAAACATGAAAATTTCCCTCGAGAAATCTGAGTTTTTTAAAACAGAAATCGAATTCTTGGGTTATATGATAGCTCATAAAACAATAACTACAGATCCCAAGAAAATTGAAACTATTGTAAATTATCCCATTCCAAAAACTCTAAGAGAGCTAAGAGGTTTCTTGGGAATGGCAGGTTACTATAGGAAATTTGTGCAGAACTTTGCAAAAATTGCTAAACCACTAACTATGCTAACTTCAGGAGATAATGGTAAAGTTTCTAAAAATAAGTCAAAAAATACTCCAGTTAAATTAAATGATGAGGAATTGTTAGCATTTAACAATTTGAAGAATGAGCTAACCGCTCGTATAGAGTTAGCTCAGCCTGACTATAGTAAAAAATTTATTTTAAATACTGACGCGTCTAATACAGCAATAGGAGCGGTATTGTCACAAGATTCTAAGCCCATTACATTTATCTCAAAAACTCTGAACAAAACCGAACGTAATTACGCCACAAATGAAAGAGAGTTATATGCAATAGTTTGGTCTTTAAAAAATTTAAGAAATTATTTGTATGGAGTGACCAATCTAGAAATTCATACAGATCATCAACCATTGTCTTTTGCGATCTCAAATCGCAACCCCAATTCCAAAATGAAAAGGTGGCATGCTTTCATTGAAGAGTTCGCACCCAAAATAATTTATAAGCCCGGTGCTACAAACGTGGTAGCAGATGCCTTGTCAAGAATTGAAGTTAACAACATCACTGATGATGACGTTGAAGACGATTGGGATAGTAATACCCAACACTCTGCGCAAAGTAGTTATATTTCCTTTATAGAAGAAACGAAGAAACCACTGAATCAATTCAAACAACAATTATTAGTTTCGAAAAATAATTTCACCATCCATGAATCCATTCGCAATTTCGGAAACACTAGGCATATAATAGAATACGACACATTAGAAAATCTGTTAACTATTCTCAAAGAATATTTACAACCCAAATTGGTTACAGCAATACACTGTACACTAGAAGATTTATATGAAATTAAAAAATCCCTTAAGGAGACATTTAGCAATAAATTTCTCTACACGAGAAAATTTCCGATCGATGTTGCGAACGCTGACGACCAGTCAATGATCATCGAACAAACACATAATAGAGCTCATCGAAATTTTAATGAAAATATTAAACAAATAGAAGATATGTATTATTGGCCAAAGATGCGCCAACAACTTAAAGAATATAACCGTAGCTGCGAAATCTGTAATAACAATAAATATGATAGACATCCTCAAATGACACCGATCAAAGAAGCACCCATTCCAACAAAAGAAGGCGAATTGCTACACATAGATATATTTTATGCACAAAATTTGAAATTCATCACATGTGTGGACTCATACTCGAAATTTCTAGTATTGAAAAATATTGAAAATAAATTAAATCTGAACGAGAAGGTGTTAGAATTATTGCAGTCATTTCCAGAAGCAAAAAAAATTACTCTGGATAATGAACCAAGTTTAAGTACTCCACAATTTAAATCTTTAATGCAAAGAATAAATATTGAAACATACTACTGTGATCCTCGCCATAGTACCACTAACGGACAAGTAGAAAGAGTCCACTCAACTATTATAGAAATAGGTAGATGTTTAAAACAAGAATATAACATAGTCGATGACTTGGAAATTATGCTCAGAGCAGCACAACAATACAATTTAACAGTACATTCAGTAACAAAACAAAAGCCATATGACGTATTTTACAATAAAGTACGACATGAAGACATTCCAGAAAAACTTAAGTTAGCTCAGGATAAAATGCTCCAAATACATAATAAGAACAGGAAAGAAAAGAACTTTAATACGGGTCAAGTGATCTATGAAAAAATAGTAGGAGAGAGAAATAAGTTGAAACCCCGGTATAAAAAACAAATTGTAAAAGAAGATGTAGGAAATAAAATCATTATAAATAATAAAAATAGAATAGTCCATAAAGATAATATCAAAAATAGATACGATGCCTAATATTTGTTATATATTTATAGAAAATGAACTGCATCATATTCGTAACGACAATCACCTTAGCGACTGCCGACATAACTGACTACACTAGAGAAAACTATGTATTAATTGAAAACGATGATTCCCTTATATACGAAAATTACGGTGACCTACTACACGTAACCAACTTGACTTATTATAATGATATCCTAGAAGAAGAGAAATCATTTGTTCGAAAAGAAAAAACAAAACCCCCTTCTACTCAATCAGATTTTTTGGAAATTGACATGGAAATAGGATTGGCGGAAACACTGCTTAGACAGCTATCCTATAAAAGATATAGAAGAGGCATAAATGAATTAGGAACAGTATGGAAGTGGATAACAGGAACTCCTGACCACGATGATTTTACATACGTAACGAACAAAATTAATGACTTAATTATTAATAACAATAAGCAGCATGCTACAAACTCAGAATTATTCAAGACAATAGAGAAATTGAGTACTTCAGTTAACAAGTTCATAGGGCATAATCGCGAAACATTTATGAGAAGACATAGGCTAAAACTCGTAATCAATGACCTACAAAATACTCTACAAACAATTACTTTAGCTAAAGCTTCTATCCTGAACCCGTCTATACTTCATTATACTGAAATTAAAGATATATTGCAACACGAATATAAGCAAATTCATATAACTGATCTACTTGATGTTTCTGATTTTAGAATAGTACAGAAAGAATCCCTAATAATCCTATACATTAAATACCCGTTGGTAATTAAAAAATGTAATTTATTCGAAGTTAAAGCAATTTCCCAAAAAGATGGAAAACTAATTGTACCAAACGAGATAATCAATTGTGAAAATAAATATTTTAATATCGAAACATGTAAAATAGAACTAAGCGATATATTTTGTAAAATAAATAATGAAACTAACTGCCTTACAGATATCTTGAATAAAAAACATACACAATGTAAGAAAGTAAAAGAGAAAAACAAACAAATAGATATAATTAAAGATGGTACCATATTAGTATCAGGTAATCATACCATCAATAATGTTAACCTCTCTGGAACATATCTAATAACTTTTAACGAAACCATAACCATTGATAATTGTACTTATGAAAACCCTAAAGGTAAAATGTATTACTATTTAAGACAACATTATTTTGATGAATTTGATATTATAGAATATGTTGAAAGTAACAATGAACACCTAAAATTTGATAATATAAACTTAATTGATGAAATAAGAAACGAGTATTCCGAAAGACCAACAATGAGTATAATATTGATAATTGTGATGGTTTTGATAATTGCAATAACTTTATATTTGCTATTTAAAATTATTAAATTTGTTAATACAAAGAAAAAAGAAAAAAATGCTAAAGATAATGAAAAACAATTTATCGAATTAAAAGAAAAAATAACAAATTTGATGAATCGGGACGATTCAATTAAGGAAGGGGGATGTTAAGTATCGGAGTACGGTCGGACGTATTTCCATAACGTATATCGAACTAATAAACAAATCATTCAACACTTGCTTTTAAGAGCAGAAATACGACGAATCAATTGGCTCTTCTAAATGATGTCCTCAGCTAAGCCATCGCCGTCACAGAAATACGACGAATCAATTAACTCAACTAAGTGGCGTCCTCGGCCAAGCCATCACCGTCGTCACTCAACACATGCCGTAATGCCAGGGGACCACGGCCTGACCGATCATCGTGGGATGCTGTCCTTTGGATTGGATTTAGTTTCTAAGGGCAGTTTGTAGTTAGAGTCAGAAGCAACCGGTTGTGCGGGTTACGTAATAAAGGCATCGTGCCCCAAAAAAATAAAAAGTTTTTTATTTCATTTTTTCACAACAAATGAAATTAATTTACATGGCAGCATATCGCATCGGAGTCTAACAGTTACACTCTCAAATATTCCCTCGTCCGAAGTAAACATAATTTAACCCAAATAAACAAGATTTAATGACACAGCCGACCCAACGATCCTCGAATTGCACAAAGGCAAACTAATTATCGTAACATAAATTCAAAATTCATTAAAGCAACCATATTGTGGTTTATATATTGCAAACAATATTGTGACATAAACACAACATCCATTAGTACACTCAAGTTCACTTTAAGCGGACGGATAAACATCCAACACATTTGTGAGTCGTGAGAATTCTTGGAATCGTTGGCTCGCCTGAATAAATTTTAATTTGACAATACGCTACACAGCGAGGCTAGTAAGTAAGATATTGAAAATGTAAAATTCAGTCTAAAATTCGACTCAATAAAGAACGGATCAATTTGGGTTTTTTTTTTTTCTTTCTTGGGTTATCAGTGGCGCAGTCGGTAGGATGTGTCAAACTTTCTTTAAAACTAAGCATTTTTCTTAAAGTAAATGTTTCAACATATGTACATCTTTAAATTGACACACCGTGACATAAATATTACTAAAGGAAAACTAACATGTTTTCAAAAGTGTAATATTTAAATTGACATATCAACGGAAAACTAAGAAGTTTTCAAAAGTGTTATTAAATACAAAAAAGGAAAACATCTTCAACAAACAACAAACCTCAACAAGAAGACATCCCATTAACCCCGGAAAGTCAAAGGCTAGTGCGTAGTGTATTACGCATATGAAATTCTGTTTTTATGTATACGTACCTATGCTTCGCGCCTTAGCATATGATTCCAATGGTGATATTTATTTAAAGACAAATGTGGAAACGAAAGAAAACAAAAAATATTGAAAATCAACCTCAGCCTTTATATCACCAGCTGCTAAAAACGTTGAAAAAAAAAATGGGATCATCTCCAAGACCTCAAGCCCATGCTACCATTCGACTGTCATTCTTTTTATGATAACATACCTGTTCTTTACTAATAAATACCTATATCCACTTTCAAATGTTATGTTTTTTGTTTGCAGTACAGTGTTTTGTTTTTATTGTATGTTGGCGTTAAGAGTCCATGAAGGACCAAAGCCGAGCTTCTCTCAATACTCCATGTTGTCTGTGATTTTTCCGAACGGCGAGATTCGAGTAGCTTTTCTTGACAACTATACTATGGGGGGTTTTGTCAGTACCTCGTTGAGGAGAGGCACCGTGAAAAACACATTCGATGACATGGCTGTTGTCGGGATTCGATCCCGTGTCATCGGCGTCAAGGGCCAACACACTACCCACTGCGCCACGGCGTTCTCTGTTTTGTTTTTATTGCAACCTGTAATTTATCTCAAAACGAAAAAGCCGTAACATGACAATGTTTCATAAAATCTCCAACTTAAAAGCCCTTTCATCAAAAATCGATTGAAAATTCTACTTTCTATGAAAAACATTTATGGAAGTACATTTGTCATACTTATTTTGGCAAGTGATACAAAATTTAAGGCAAAGCTGCGAAAACTCTCTAGTCTTAAACGTTTTTTGTCTTTCCTGTAAAATTCGCAAAATGTGTGTTAGGGCTTTTCTAGATTAAGCCATCGATATATATGTATACGTATATTAGATATTTGCCACCCTTGTTGTACATGCATACATTTGCCACGCACACTTTTAAATACATATGTATATTCGTTTGAAATGAGTGCTGTAAAGGAACCCAAACTATTGAAAAACGCATTACAAGAGTTTCAGTTCAACGGAAGTGGTCAAACGGACAAAAAAACATCGTCAATAGTCGCCTGACTGTACTAGAGGTCTCCTTTAAGCAGGCTAAGGGCATTAGCGACAAACTGATCGCACTGCTGGAAGACGAGGAGCAGATTGTAAAATGTGAGGCAACTTTCGTGGAGATCCGAGAGATGTACCTGCAATACAAGGCCGAGCTTTTGGATTGTCTGGATAAATTCACGGAGTCCACGTCCGATAACAGACAACCGTTACACAGCTTCAACTCGCACGGCATTCGTCTTCCTGAAATGGCTCTCCTGGTGTTTTCCGGTGAATATAAAGAATGGAGATCATTCAATACAAAATTTGAAACAATGATTCATAAGAATTCGGGTCTTACAGAGATACAGATGATGCACTATCTGAAGTCAGGTTTGTCGGGGGAGGCCGATCGTTTATTGCAACATTTAGACATTGATAAGGGTAATTATGACAAGGCATGGTCCAAATTATGTTTCAGATATGATAACAAGCGCTTTTTAGTAAATACCCATCTGAAGTTGTTCTTTGGACAGCCGGCGTTGCAAAATGAAACCGCAATAGGGTTGAAACGCCTCCTAGATACTTCTACAGAGTGTCTACACTCCCTAGCAAATCTCGAACTTCCGGTGAAGCAATGGGATTCAATAGTTATACACATCTTATTTCAAAAATAACCATTTTGCGCGCAACAATTATGGGAAGAGCGGCTAGGTGGATCAAAAGACTTGCCAAGGTTTGATGAGATCGAGAAGATTCATATCCCAAAATGGATTCATCTGCAAAAGCGACGGCGCGTAGAGCTCCATGAGTTTTGTGATGCATCGGAGAAGGCGTATGTTGCATTCGTTTACTTGCGTGTATTGGATGAGGACGACAATATCCATATGCACTTATTATTGTCTAAGACCAGGGTCGCGCCATTGAAGACCGTGACACTGCCTAGGTTGGAACTTTGCGGAACGGTGATCTTGGCTATACTTTTGAATTACACAGCCAAGGTGTTAAATATGGATAAAGTGAGGACGTATGCATGGTCGGACTCGACAATCGCCCTATCATGGATCTTGGCAACTCCATCGAAGTGGAAGACATTTGTAGGAAATCGTGTTGCAGAAATACAGCGCGTTACGAACTGCAATATCTGAAAGCACGTCCCAACTTACGAGAATCCCGCTGATCAAGAAAATAATATGTACATATTTACGAATTTCCCGTTGAAGTCAATCTCAAACGTAATCTTTTGTAACGTCGAATAGTATGGTTGGGTTTTGTTTTTGATTTATTCTCGAAGTGAGAAAATTACAGCACGTGGAACAGTATTAGTCACACGACATTTATTCTTTGGTCACGCGAGTTACTGCGGATTAGCGGATTGGTTAACCACGCGATTTATTTTTTCGTGTGATAAGTGACCAGTTAGCACCACACCACCCTACCCCACACGAGACACATACACACATATGTACAAACATAAGTAAGATGAACACATACTCATACATATTTGAGTTTAATTTTTTGTTATATTCATATGCAAAGAAGAATAGCCAGATTGTAATTGATCATCATCATCAGTCAGTTGTATTCCACCCCTTTAACAATTTTCCCGCAACACACGTCCCTCTAGGAACGCTTCACCGATGTACCCTTTAGCGCACATTCGGACGGAATATAATGAATCTTTCTTTAAACGAATCACAAGAAACAGGAATTCCTTGCCGGATTCGATTTTAATCCCTCAGTACAACATACAATCATTTAAAAGCAACGTCCATCGTTATCTCCTCTATTAAAGTAATGTATTGGGTCACATAAAAGCCTCCATATTTTTGGTTTCACAATTTTGTAAATTGTCATTTGCGTACAAAGTTATATTGATTTGAAAATGGGCGAAAGATCTGAAGAAATACGCTTCGTGATGCTTTTTTATAAAAAGGTAAAAATGCTGCAAAAAACATGCCAAAAAATTTGTGAAGTGTACATTGAAAATACTGTAAGTGAACGCCGCGCGTGTCTGAGGACTGGTTTGTCGATTCCGTTTACGGAAATTTCGATATCAAAGATGCACTTCGTTCTAGACGTTTTAAAAGTGAATAATATGAAATTTCAAATCAAAGAGGGAGGAGAGAACAAAATAAGAAGGAAATTATGAACAGCGGAGATAGAAGAAGAAAGAAAAATAAAGACAATTTTAGTGGCCTGATTTACTAAAGATTACTCAAGTAGTGACTTGTGAAATGACCGATAAAAATCGGCGAATAAATTGTGAATTGAAGACACTGCAGGTTTATTATGGGAGGAAATGTTTCGTGCGGAATTGGAATTAGAGTTTAAGTTTAGTTTTCTAGAGCTGCTTGTGAAAGTAGCATTGGAATAAATAAATAAAGAATTAATGAAGACTAAAGCGTTTTTCGGATTGTAAGTCAAACAGTTGGGGATATGTAAACCTACTGCCAAGAAAGCTACTCTCCAAAAAGAAGCACATATTCTCAACTACGTATCTGTAACCTTGCCAGCAAGTAGGTTGCGACAACGTCGAGCTTACGAATACCGGTTGTTCACACAAAACTACATTAAAGTCATCACACGGACAACCCTGGACATTTACATTAAAACATTTTTTAATTTCACACCAGGGACACCCCAGTTCTTTTTCTTCCCTATGCTAATGTCAAAGCAAGACAAATAAAAAAACTACTTGAACTTGACAACCAGTGAAACGAGATCACATTTTTCTTTGTATTTCCGTCTGCCCCCATTTCGTATTTATAAGTTAATAAAGTTAATCACGATTAATAATCCGGTTGTATTATCTTCATCCAAAAAGCTGGATGAACGTTTTTCACCGGTCATTAATCCAATCCAATTATATACGATGTTATATATATGTATCAGTATTAGTATATAGGCATATAACCAAGCTAGAAGCCAGCTGACCGGAAGTTCTCCATCAAGGACGTGGGGTATCGTAATTCAATTCAACAAAATTAGTTCAACGAGTTCATGACTTCGAATGTTTTTATAACGATCATTATTTGACTATCCTTTTTCTCAAATTGGTTATTCTAATTCCGACTACCGGAATTAGAATATTTTGTTGTGTCCTTGTTCTCGCGAGTGCGAGTGTTAACCAAAACCATATTGTTTGCTGATTTAGCAAATCGCTTCATTGTTTCATATCATATTTAAAGGTGTTTTTGAATACTTTCTTGAACATATGCATATATAGACAATTATTGTTCATTTATAATATCTAAAATAAAGTGAGTCATAGGAACAGTACACAGTGCACAGTGAGTCAAGCACTTTCTCATAAGCTTCTCATAAGGACATTGAGTGTTATCAAGTGAAGAACCGTTTGATCGGAAGTGCTTGCTCGTCACTCAGCACTTTTCTTGGTGGTGACGTTAGAGTCTCCACCATTCTCCCCCCGCGACGTTGTTCATGTTGTAAACGCTGGTCTTCTTCCGGTACGTCTGCTGATTCTGCGGATCTTCATCTGACTGCCCTTTTGTGGTTCACCCTGTATCTGCTAACTATGAATATCCTCCATGACATGTGGTTACATTAAAGAAACGAATATTACTGTGAGATGGCAACATCGATCGTTCTGCAATCCACCGACAGGGGCGCTGGCTGTCACGCTGAACTCTTTTACCGAGCATCGTGGACAGCGGACAACAATCAAGGCAGAAGAATCCGGTTTCTTCTTCGACTGGCAGCCGTCACAAAGAACAGACGTGTAAGGTGGTCTTTTAATAAGACCCTACACAAACTTTAAACGTTTTTCTTTTCTTTTGAGCGCTGAACATAATCGGCGCTTCATTTTGCGCTGCGGACAGGATCACCTTTAACAATCCCAGACTAATTCCCCATTAAGGGATAACTCCGCGTGTAAGGGAAATTAATCGCAGTCGAACACATCCGGCACGTGCTAGTGCGAAAATTCTATGAAAAAACTACCCTCTGGCAAACAATACAACCAACCGAAACGTACGGCCAAGGCACCACCACGGCTAACATAACGACGAATAACTGCACCGGACGACAATTACTAGCGAAATTCTCCGGACATAAAACGGTTATCAGAGCTGACCTTTAGTGCAATCTCTTCGAAGTGATAACACGTGGCAAGTCAGATGAAGAACGGATCTTTGAACTGATGGCATATTTGGTAGATGATGCACTTAACTGGTTTCCGTCGGATGTAGCACCACATATGTCAACTCTCATATGGAAAGTCGTATGCGAATCGCTTATTTCACGATTCGGACCAGGAGTTACCAATCCACTTGTCGAGGCACAACACCGTTTTCTCAAAACTTCGGAAACAGTTACCGTCTATTACGAAGACAAAATGCGCCTTCTACGTCACGCCCAACTGGCAGGTACTGAAGCATTATTCTGGTTGTCGCGTCACCTATGTGAGATTTGTCGTTGTCGGTGTCACGTCACTCAACTTCTAATATTCTTGTTGTCGAGTGACGTGAGTGCGAGGAGCATCTGGGAAACGAAACATTTGCTCACAGTATTCTGATTTTGACACATAAAAGCATTTGTTTTGGAGGTGGTGAACCTACATTTATTATTAAGTTATTTGAACAAAATATCAAATATGAGTTCTTTTGAATTTTGGTTTTCGGATTCTGAAAGTGAAAATAGTGAAGACGAAAAAAAGGAAATTTAAGACTTAAAAGATTAAAAATTAGAGACAGCGCTAATCCACTGGACTTAACTGATGGAGGGTGAGTTATAATTTGAATGATTAATATTATGAGTGAAATTACTTCTAGTTTTGTTTACAGGTTTGTGGGTTTTTTTAGACTTTCTAAAGAAGCATTTGTATATTTATTAAATATGATCGAGAGCAACAGTAGTGATCAAAAAATATGTTTTGCGGTATCACCAGTCATTAAATTAGCTGCCGTATTACGCTTCTTAGCTGATGGCAGTTACCAGAAAGGTATTGGTAACGATTTTAATGTGGGTTTAGCACAGTCTACGTTTTCCAAAATGTTGAGTGAAGTGTTGTCTACGATGGAAACAGAAATTGGTAGCAATTCGATCAAATTTCCGGAGAAAGAAATGAAATAAAATTAGCATTTCTTGAAAAATTTGGATTTCCTGGCGTTATTGGTTGTGTAGACGGTACACACGTGAAGCATTTTTGCAGCGATCACAGATGCTCATTTTTAAAAATTAACTGCATTTCCGCATTGGATGGGAACCCTTGTTGCATAATTTACACGCGTATCTGGATTGGTGAACCTGGGAGTTGAATGCCTTATGCTGCACTACCTTCTTCGATGTTTCGGATGGAGATTTAACGTGTTGGTAATCTATTGCCTCTAATGTCTTGAACCTGGTTTCGAGAAACTGTTTAAATTCGTCGAATGTAGCCAGTTCCTTGGTGTTATCCTTTTCACCCAATCCCTCTTCCCACAGCTGTTGTGTCTTCAACGGCAGTTTTTGAAGCAGCACGTACACCAACACCTCGTCCCAGTGTTGTACTGGCATCTTTAAGCTCTGAAGGCTGTGGACTATCTCCGTGGACTGGTCCAAGAGTTCTTTAATGGCTTCAGCTCGCTCTTGAGTGACTATGGGCTGGTTGAAGAGGCATTTTAGCTGTGTATTAACTAGAAGACGTGAATGGTCATACCGATCTTGCAGAATTGCGTTGACGTAATTGCCGTTAGCAATCGGTAAGTGGGATAGAATCTTCTCTGCTTCTCCCAAAATGCTGGTTTTGAGATAATGCATCTTTTGAATTTCAGACAAGGACGGATTATGATGCATCAGGGACGTAAAGAGATCACGAAAACCCCGCTACGTTTCGTACGTGCCGGAAAATACAGGTACCGGAATGTATAATAAATGTTCGCGACTAGACCATATTTTAGCAACAAAAGGCAAATCCCTTTGTCCTGATATTACAGAATAAACCGTTATTATAATTTCTTTGTTCTTTATAGATAATACATATGAAAAAAATGAAAAACAGGGGAAAATTCCACTGCCACCCAAAACCGTCAAAAACCAGGCGAATTTCCAATGTTTGTGTGGGTGGCTTCAGCACTTTTCTTGGTGGTGATGTCAGATGTCCACCAATTAGTATTGTTATTATTATTATTGCTACATAAAGCAGAAGCGAACCTTAATGGAAAAGATTTGGGTATTTGAGACACAATATCTAACGACTTGTCCTGGCGACAGATTATCAACGGCAATTTGAACAATTGCTAAACTAAAAAATAAAATATCTACAAAAATTCTTTTTGAAAGCCTTTGGCACAGAAAGCTTCGACCATATCAAGCATAGATGAGGATGCACTTGGATGCTTCGAGAGGAAAATTCTTGTAATCTTCAGTCCTATGTGTGGTAACGGAGAGTGAAAGAGAAGATTCAACCACGAACTCTATGGGCTGGTCAGATGTCTACGTATAATGACAACTTAATTTATACCTATATATTAATTTAAGTGAAAACATTCTAGTCATTAAATAACATGCAAAATCCAAACCATTTTTTTATTCGTCCCCTCTATCAACTGCATTATACATTAGAAGCATGCGTAAGAATTTTAATAAACTTCTTGTCCATATAAACTCGAGTATGATGATCAAAATCACCTTTCGATATTGAGGGGCATGTCAAGTAAGTCATTCGTCAAGTGGAATTGTATCTCGCGCACGGATTATATATCTTAGCCCTAATCGGCAACATCTACCAAAGCAGGTGACAATGCCTTTGCCAATGCCTTCAACCAAAGGCAAAACCGCTTGCTTAGTGAATTGTTTGAAACAAACGGTGGTCATTCGTATACGTATTTCCGTTCATGTTGCTGATTCCGTTGAGTCAATATAGTAAGCATGAAGTAAATATGTTAAGATAGGTTAAGAATTAACTTGAAAAGAGATAACAAAAGAGTCTTGTGAAGGGTGCCGGCAAAGAAAGTTGATTAATTTAAAAATTATTTATTTATTTTCGTTGAAATAATTTATTTCACGCGGCGGGGACAGGAAAATGTTTTTACATTGCTAGTGTTCACGATTTAAAATGACGTCTAGTCATTTAAAATAAGGGCCAAGTGGCTCAGCAAAACAAAAAATGTACTCTTGGTCTATCCCCAACTTTATCTTTGAAATAAGATAAAGCGGCAGTCAGGAAGCAAAGATCAGTCTTCGTCAGTCGAGTGTTGACTATTTAGTTTCTCGAGTGCATTATGTATTTGTAAATAAAGTCAACACCGCCTTGTTGGCTTTCCATTACCCTGTTATTCTCTTTTCTGAATTTTCTTTTTTTGAAATCTACCTCTCCTTTTCTTCTTTATAAAGCTCTCGCGTCAAGCTCTCTCTGCTGCTGCTGTTTGTATACGGCTTGGCCCCAAGGAATCCAGGATAACACGTTACAAACGTAAAAGCTCACCAATATAATACTCATAACTACCTACTATGTATGTATGTATGTTGGCGTTACAGTCCATGAAGGACCTGAGCCGAGCTTCTCTCAATCACCCATGTTGTGTGTGATTTAATTTTCCCATAGGTGAAAGGGACCTACAGTTTATTGCCGGTTCCGAACGGCGAATTACGAGAAGCTTTTCATGACAATTTTACTACAGGGGGTTTTGTCAGAACCCCGCTGAGGAGAAACACCGTGAAAACAGGTTCGATGACATGGCTGTGTCGGGCTCGGGATTCGATCCCGTGTCATCGGCGTCAGAGGCCAACACACTACCCACTGCGCCACGGTGCGTACCTACTATACTACTATATAATACTAGAAAAAATCCGAAATACGTTGGAACATCAGCCAAAAATGACGATCAACCCCTCTGTAAGTATTTTTGTATTTAAAAAATCGATTGATGCAATAAGCACTGTTCGTGTTATGAACCATAAAAAGAACAAAAGCAATTCAAAATCGTATACATTATATATATGTGTTCGCAAGAACAAAGGAAAAAATAGACCCGTCCCTTTTGGCGCTAAATCCCAAAGGCAAGTGTCTTTATTTCTAGTTTTACATAATATTTGACATTACATTTGTTGTAATTCACAATTTCCCTATGGGGCATTAATTGTTGGGTCAACTGGGGATTGCCAGTCTCAAACAAGCACAATAAGCAGCATACTTATAGACGGAAGTGTTCTCTTGTTAGCAACAAGCTAATTACTCGCTCATAAGTTTTTCAGAACCAACAATTTTGTCAACAAACTGCCAGTAACAGCTACCCTTCACAAACACCTTGATTCCTCCAAGGACTCTTTTACTCGAACAATAATGATATATATACGAACCATTATTGTTCGAGTAAAAGAGTCAGTATTCTTCCGACTCTCATCGCGAGCACAAGCGTTTCTCTATTTATCCGCAATAAATGCCTATTTTTATTTGAACCAGTGCGTTTTATTTTCTACAGTTTTTTTTTTTTTTTTTTTTTTTGTTTTAGAGACTCGCGCAGGTTCAAGAGTTTATATTCTCTTATGATGTGATAGACACACAACTTGAACGGAGTGCAGTGGTTTTGGTTTTGGTTGATGTTCGATCACTACTCTCAGGGGTAGTTGTCTCAGATAGGACGAGAGCCGACCAAATTCCATGTTGGTTATAGTCAGTAGTAATTCGTTCGAGCACATTAGTATTGCATACGCAGAGGATGAATTTTCAGTTGACCATATACTGTGAGTGTTATGCCTGCAGCAGTACGTCTGGTCACTTTCCATTCACCTTTGTGTTGCATACTTTTGTCCGTATAAGAATTATTGTATTGTATTGAATATTCCGCTCGACGGTCGATGATGTTAACTACTGCACCACGGCCACCCCATGCAAGCCAAACAGACTTCCTCCGTCAAGCGGCGTGAGATTGGAAGTATGTAGAACCAAGCATCGAAGGGGAACGGGAATTCATTGATAAAAGGCAATACACACGTTTAATCGGAAGACTTCTGCACTTGGCAACATTCAGCAGGGCAGACATAGCCTGTGCAGTAACTATGTTAGCGCAGTTCATCGAAGATCCGCGACGGCAAAATAGGAATGCAGGATTGCAAATCGTTAAATATCTGAGTGGAACTCGAAATGCAACGATAAAATACAGGAAAACCATCCAGAAGATCTACGCATACTCAGATACAAACTGGGCAGGCAATACATACGATCGTAAGTCACAATCAGGTTTCTCTTTCATTTATGCAGGTGGTGCTGTTCTATGGGGTTCGAAAAAGTAGAGGATTGTGGCAACATCCAGTAGCGAAGCAGAGTACATCGGATTATCTCCGGTGGCAAAGGAAGCAACGTATCTCCGCAATCTAATGGCCGAATTGTAGCTCAGTGTATAGCAAATTATCAATCCATTCAAGGCAGAACTAAGCATCTCGATGTGAGATACCACTTCATCCGGGCCACCGTAGCTGAGGGCGCAATTATGGTCAAATTCATTCCATCAGAGAAGATGTTGGCTGACGCTCTCACTAAACTCACAACCATTCGCGAACATTTAAAATGCTTTAAGGGCATAGGCATGCAAGCTAACGACAGATAAGTTCCATCTCACGGTTCACGGCAAACACATCAGTATGGAATTTGCCTACTAAGCACAGTTGGCGATAGATAAACTTCATCCCACGGTCCACGGCAAACACATCGGTGCACAACATCGCTACGTGATGGAATTTGCCTACAATGCACTTGGACGCCAACGTCCGTTCAAGGTTGCACACGCCAACATCCACGCCGTGCATGCCGACTATGCTGACACCTGAGCTGCGCCATCCGCTGAACAACTTTGCATCCGCTACGAGTCCAGCAAGTGGTCATCTGATATTCCGGCGTCGCATCAACATCTCGCCGATAATTTAGTATTTAAGGTAGTGTAAGAATTCAGTGTGTTTAGAATTAAGTTTGCGTTGTAAGAGGGCACGCTGCCCAATTAGATAAATTTTTTTTTAAAAGAAATAAATGAACAATTAATTAACTGGCGCCCGAGCAGGGACCACAGGGAGAGTAATGTAAATAAATAGTTTACTTTCCGATATGTGCGTTTCTTATGCCACATATACAAGAAGCAGAAAGTATCCCAGAAATGAGATTTCAAAGTGTAACCGAGGTCTATAAGTTCACCAAGAGATCTAATGATAAAAGTTAAACCCACAGGTCTTATGGTTTTAACCTTTGACCTCTTTCAAACCCCCAACCAGTTGATATTGGTTGGTTCAACCATTGTTGCGATGGGAGACCGCAAACTCCCCCACCACTTCAGAAGTTGGATTTTGCGACCTACCTCGGCACAGATTCTTTCACCAAAACAACCAACAACAATAAAACATTCCTCTCCCCCGACATTTTGCAATGTAACCTTAATGGTTTCATGAACAATTATGACGATCTAAACATACTGTGTAGCATAATATACAAAGCATGTATTGTAAGAAAGAAAGAAAGAATATATAAACACGAAACATGTGTATGCATGTAATGGAATGCTTTGAGAGCTTCTTAAAGTGTGTAATAAAGGCAGTTTGTGCTTGTGCTTGAAAAGACACGGAGTCTGTCACTACATGGAAACATCTTGTGAGAGGAAGAACTTAGCAACATGAGTAGTTAATGAGTCAGTTGTGACGAACTACGCAACGGAGAAGGAAACGATAAGAGACGCTGAAAACCCAAGTCGTACTTTTTTTTAAAGAAACTTAAAGTCTGTTTTAAAACTTGAAGTCTAATTTAAAACTAAAAATCTGATTTAAAACTTAAAGTCTCGATTAATTGAATAAAACTTGGAAGTGAATTTAATTAAATTGAGTGTTTTAATGCGTTTTCCCTTTTACTCTCCCCACATTGACATATATATGCAATACATATATGCAATACGTGAAGCGGAAATTGAAATGATGTCAACTGTCAACGGCATAATGCTAGTTGTCAGAGCATTCTAGAGATTTCCGAAGGGGAACTTCCGACGGCGAACATTCGAGAAGGTGGAGCGAGGAGCTATATAAGCGCGAACGCTCGCCCTCGAGTTTCATTCAGTTTATGGAATTGAACAGCGTGTGACAAGTCGGTATGATCTATCGATAAACCAGTGTGAAAACAAAAGCTCTTAGCTCGGCAGAGTTTGTTTGGTTTACCTTGATGACATAATCATAGATTCAACATCATTGCAAGAGCATCTCGAAAGTCTGGAACTCGTATTTAAAAAACTCAGGGAAGCAAATTTCAAAATACAGCTCAACAAGTGTGAGTTCCTAAAAAAAGAAATATCATTCTTAGGACACATCATAACACCAGAGGGAGTGAAACCGAACCCTGCAAGGATTAGCGCCATAAAGAATTTCCCCCTACCACGTACCAAGAGGGAAATAAAAGCCTTCTTGGGACTAATAGGATATTATAGGAAATTTATCAAGGACTTGGCCAAACTAACTAAGCCCCTCACCAGCTGCCTGAAAAAGAATGCAGAAGTCCTCATAAATGACAAATACACCGAAGCATTCGAAACATGTAAGAACTTGTTGACCAGCGACCCAATCCTTCAGCATCCAAATTTTGAACAACCGTTTATACTTACAACAGACGCAAGCAATTGCGCCTTGCGTGCCGTCCTTTCACAAGGCCGTATAGGTAGCGTCAAACCTATCTGCTTTGCGAGCCGTACCCTGTCTGAAAGCGAAAGGAACTACTCCACCATAGAGAAAGAGCTCTTGGCTATTGTATGGGCCACCAAATACTTTCGGCCGTATCTCTTTGGTAGGAAGTTCCAAATTATAACCGACAATAGGCCCCTAACATGGCTTATGAATCTAAAAGAACCAAACTCGAAACTTGTCAGATGGCGGCTTCAGCTCGAAGAATACGACTACAGTACCGTTTACAAGAAAGGCAAATTAAACACCAACGCGGACGCCCTAAGCCGTGTTAAAATAAACGAACCCGATTCTGAATTGTTCAACAATGATGAGGAAGTCATTAGTACGGTACACAGTGCACAAGAAAACTTGAGCGACGGAATCCCCATTTCAGAGAAGCTCCTGAACGAGTTTAAGATACAAATAATTCTAGAGGAAAAGTGCACAGGATCACCAATGACCACTGAAATAATTTTTCGAAACAAACAAAGGAGAACCATAAGAAGACCACAGTTTGACGAATCTATTATCGTAGATCTGTTCAAAAAATGTCTTCCCCTAACAGATTAAGCGCTATATTTACAACCGATAACATTTTCAAAATTGTACAATCCACCTTCTCAAAATTCTTCTCCCAGAGTAAGACATTTCGACTGATTCGTTGCACAGAAATACTAAAAGACATCAGAACAGACGATGACCAGGAAAACCTTAATAGGAATTACCATGAAAACTCCAATCACAGGGGAATAGACGAGACATTTCTTCACATCAAGAGAGAAAACTGTTTCCCTAACATGAAAGAAAAAATTAGTAAAACCATAAACAACTGTGAAAAATGTAAAATCTTAAAGTTGATAGAAGCCCTGCTAGGCCCTATTTCGAAAAACCTGAGATTCCATTAAAACCCCTCGACATCCTTCACATCGACTTATATACAATAAATAATAACAACATCCTTACGCTGATAGACAAATTCTCCAAGTTCGCCTGTGGTTATAGACTGAATTTTTTTTTTTTTTCCTTCCGTGTGTGACTCGTGACCGCACGCGACGACTGTCAATGGCAAACTAGTTATACTAGTTACGCAGAGGGGACTTAAGTGTATAACAGTATTTATTCTTTGCTTGTGTAAATAAATGCATGTCAACCGTTTTATTCACGACTATCTCTTGACACAGGTAATGGGTCAGATGACCAATGGTACGACGTTATTGAACATATTCTTGATTTCGAATTTGATAAAAGCGGCAAAGTGGCCTAAAAATTGATTTCGGCGACAATCCTCTAACGGCTGGAGAATGTTTCAGTAAGTTATGGGACGAAAAAAGAATGGGTATGTGTCATAGAGCCACATTAAATTCATATTTTGTATCTTTTTGTATACATAAATGTGATCACAGCCCTGAAGTGCACGACAATTACCTGGATGTCGAAATAAGAACTACGTTTCGTTAAGCTCTTTTTCTCGTGGCTTTCCGGCCTCACCGAAGCGGCCACCCATTTTTTTTTTTTAACGAAGGAGGAAGAACGTATTGAGTCATAAAAACGTGTGGAAGTTTCCTATTTTTATAATCAGACAAACAGGTAATCGGCGTGCAATCGGTTAAGGCGAAAGACATCAGGAATGTGAGTAACCATTTTAAGGCTGTGAATTGAATTTGAATAATATAAACATGGTATTTTCAATAAATAAAATCACATTAGACCACAGGATTTTGTGACGCCCTAGCGAGGACGTTGTGATAACAGTATGATTCTTGATTCAATGAACAGTTGTCAAACACTGGTCGGCCAGTAAGAAAATTCTGCAGATACTCTAGTTTTAAGGCATTTACTATGCAGGAGCTGGAACAATTTCTTGGAATAAGTATTTTGCAAGGTCAGACAAAATATCCGTCGGTAAGAAAAATATTTTCCATAAACCCACTGTACTATGCTCCAGTTTTTCACCACACAATGTCCGGGAGGTGATATGGAGAAACGCTAAGATGCTTTAGTTGTTCTCATGCGCAAGAAACGAACCAGTCCGACAAGTTGGAGGAAGTCAATCCATTGCTGAAAAAATTACTCATCAATTTAAGGTGAGATGAGTGTTTGCTTTTGTTTCGAGGACGTCCAAGCTTTCGGCAGTACATAAAAGGAAAAAAAGCTAAGTACGGCATTAAATATGTGGTAAATTCGTCCCTATACAAAGGTAAAACTATCGTTACTGTTCATTGACAATTTTTACAACGGCATAGACCTGGCGAAGAAACTCCTCATGAAAAAAACACACTGCACATGCACCTTACGAAGCAACAGGCGCAAGCAACTGAAAAAAAGTTGAGCATGTATGGAGCGGAATCAATGAAGTGTATGTATCAAAACGGTAGAATAAAAGGGATGTTCTTTGCCTCACAACAAAATATCATCCTAAAATGGTAAGTGTTGTCAATAAATTCAGACAAGTTAAGCAAAAACCGGAAGAAATTGCCAAATACAATGAGTTTATGTCTGGTATAGACAGAAGTGACCAAATGGTAAACTATTGTTCATCACCATGAAAAAGCATCAGATGGTATAAGGAGATTATCTTTCACCTGTTAGACGTGGCTATTTGGAATTCTTTTTTCATAATGAAAATGTTTAAACACGAAACTTCTTTACTTGAATTAGAAATGAATTGATAAAGGATTTTCTCTCTATATCGCAAAACGCTGGAAGGCAACTTGTTAAAACGGGGGTAAAATATGGTGGAAAAAGAAAGAAGATGGAAAATGATAATCCCCAAAACCCAACAGGGAACGAGCAGCACTATCCGGACAATATTCCGAATCCCAAGGATCCTTCAAAGACATATCGTCGGCACAAAACCAAAACCACCAACCATCTGTTGCCTATTAGCATAAACCACTGATGTCCATTGCACAGTTCTGTAAAATTTCCAATTCTTGCAACGCCGAAATCACGAATGTGCACTTTCGCGGTTTTGGCAATGCATAGCAACTTAGCATTGTTTATTTCGTGAAACTATAACAACGACGCAGCTGTATGCAGTTAAGAATTTCTTAATCATTCGATGATACCGTTTAACATTGTTCGGCTTATTTAAACAACTGGACCATCTAGTCTATCCACAGTGCTTGTTTATATTTAGTAAAAGTCTTTCGGTTATTTCACTTCACATTAGTTCTCATCTGGGTTGGTAAAATCTTCTGTTATTTCAACGATTTTTTTTTTAAACTACGATATTAGTAGTTCATTTCTAATGAGTGCTAGAACCAGTAAAATTCTTGCTATGTGCGCAACAGTAGCAAACAATTCGGATGTTGAAAGTGAAATTACTCATGTTACTCCAAATGCGGATGATTCTGGCCAAGATAAGAATTACGAACCTAGCTCTGACGAGGATTTTCCTGACGACAGTCTCATCCCGGGTTCAATTGAGGCAAATCGCTCGAGTTCTTCAGGTAAGTGGAAAATGTTACGCTAAACATAATACCTAACAGGTAGGAAAATAATAACAAGGAGTAATTTTTTAGAACTATCAATGGTATCAGAATAAGATCATTTTAATAAACATCGATTAGCAAGTTTTCTATAATCAGATTCTTCGTTGTTTTCAGCTGGCGTTTTAATGAAACGGAAGAAAGGAGTTTCAAAAAAGCGTGTTCGTTACGAGAAGAGACTCCGAGGTGAATCCTACACCGGCTTTCGTGGTGTTCTCCGCCCTGGACGTCCGTTACTACCAGCCCCCTGCGTCAGTAAAGCTAACCATGATTGTTCTCGCATGGTGAGTGACGTAGGCAGGCAACTAATTTATTCAGCGTTTCGTTCCCTTACGACTAACCATGACCAACAACAATTTATTGTAAGGCACATCCAAATGTCTCCAAAAAAGAGAGGCGCTAGAGACTCACGACGATTAAACACAATGGTTTATCGCTTAACTGTGAATGGTCAATTCGTCAAAGTTTGTCGAACTTTTTTCATGGCGACCCTCAACGTCACGGACGGTAGGATTCGTGGTGCCATGAGCAAATTAACCGACGCTGGCGTTGTTCAAAAAGATTTTAGAGGTAGTTACGCTCCACACAACAAACTGTCCCAATTAGAAGAACATGAAATTAGGAATTTCATTTTATCGTTCCCTGCAATGGAATCGCATTACTGTAGGAAATTTGCTACTAAAAAGTACTTAGATGCTAGTTTGAATATAACCATAATGCACAATAAGTTTAATTCCCATTGTGAGGAAAAACAACTTAGAAAAGTATCTTTCGAGACATTCCGCAAAATATTCAGGCAGTACAATCTTGGATTCTTTCGTCCAAAAAAAGACCAATGTAAAAAATGTTTGGCATTTAACAGTCTGCCGTCAGATGACAAATTAAATATACATGAAGAGCATCAAAAGCATTTAGAACGAAAAGTAGCAGCACGAGCAGCAAGAGATGAAGATAAAGCCATGGCTTTAAATAATAAGGAATCCTGTCTCAGTTTCAATTTCGATCTCGAAGCTGTTTTGAATGTCCCTAAAGGAAGTGCTGGGCAAATATTCTATTGGCGTAAGCTCGCTGTATATAATTTAACTATTTTTGAGTTGAACTCTCATGACGGGCACTGCTATTTATGGGACGAAACTCATGGAAAACGAGGAGCAAATGAAATCTCTTCAATTTTATTAAAATTTATAAAAATGAAGTTAGAGCGTTTACCCAATTTATCTGCTGTTAGAATGATGTCTGATTCCTGTGGGGGTCAGAATAAGAATTCTATGGTTGCTGCACTGTGCATTTATTTATTGGTAAATACTTCTCTCCATACAATACGCCAATCGTTTTTTGAACCGGGGCATTCGGAAATGGAATGTGACTCTATGCATTCCAAAATTGAGAGAAAATCACAAAATGTACCGGTGTTTATTCCAGAAGGTTGGGTTCAGCTTATACACGCAGCAAGACGACAACCTTCACCATTTTCGGTGACAACCATGTTGTATGATGATTTTTATGATTTTTCAAGTATGGCAAAAATCATGAATGTCACAATTCCATGGAAAACTGTATGCTGCTTGGAATATCGAAAACCACCTGGCGGCGGTCGAGTTGATGTTTTCTACAAACGCAAGTTTGAAGAAGGGTTTATCCAAGCTATCGTGAAGGGTAAAAAAGGAAGGCGAAGCAATGATGCCTTTGTGTTGAGAAGGGCTTAATCAAAACGGTTACCCATCTCACAAGCAAAATGGAAAAACCTAAAAAAAATGTGCGATGATCTTACTATTCACAAAGAGTACCACGGCTTCTTCAACTCGATTCGACCGTCTTCGGCTGAAAGGGATTACTTGCCAGAGCCAGATTTGTCAGAAGAATCGGATTATGAAAAATAAGCTACCTTTAAAATTCACAAACCTTTGAGACTGCATCTTTTTTCATCGTTAAAAACAATTGTTTAGCTACTTAAATTTTGTATTAATAAAATTTTTTGTTTGATTCTTCTGTTTTTTTTAAGTCCTTCTGAATAACTTGCAAATATTAATATTGAATTATTTATCTTAAACTTATCTAGAAAACAGTAGTTCCTTTAGAGGCGAGAAAAATATACACGGAACTGTAGTACAAGTACAAGGTGTCTCAAAAGAAAGTTTATATTCAGTGGATCGATTAAAAACCAAGTAAACATTCTATCGGAAAAAATTTACTTATCATTAAAGTATACAATTTGGGAATTTATTTCTTGAAAATAATGTCATCTAAATGTAAGCCCTCGCGTTCGCGACCTATGATGACTATGCACATTTAAATCACTTGCGCGCTTCCGAAACGAAAGGTCGGGATCACTACGAACAGACTAATTAACATTCTCCACGTTTTCTACTGTTCTCGATGACCTTGGCCGTCCAAATTTTGGTTTTTTTAGTGTTGAACCAGACTCTTCAAACTGCTTTACTCATTTTTGAATGAGAAGAATACTTGGCGCATCATTTAAATGGCGTAAAAAGGCTACCCTCCGCGCCCCTCAGATTCGTTGCGTTCACGCAATAAGCTAATCAAATATAAACTTTCTTTTGAGACACCTTGTATTTACATTAAAACACTGTTTGGTGAAACTGAGGTGTTGATGAGAACTGACAACGTCAAAACCACGAATCTGCTCCTAGCCCTCTAATTTGAGTTCATTATCTGAAAAAAACACTTGAATACCTTAAGAACGGCCTTTAAGAATGGGACTGACGAATTTTTCTGTTTCTAATGGAAAAAGCCGATTTTTCACTGACCTTCAAAACTTTGAAGCCAGATTGCTCAAAACTATAATTTTGCAGATTCGTGTTTTTGGCATTGTGCCGACGATATCACATGAGATGACGACAGTGCTTGAAGAACAATATCAGGAAGGAGAACACATATGTATGTAAAACATGTTCCCAACAAAATGACTGAAATTCAATAAATGTTGCGAAAGGATGAAGTTGTAAAATTAATTTTTCTAATTATTCTGATTTAAACAAATTTGCTGAATCAACATTGTTTAACATACCCTATTTAGCATTACTATAGCTATGTTCAGATGATTGCCTGATCTGTAAATATTGTCAGGCTACAATTCTTCTGACAATAACCTTCAAATGAGCTGTCAATAAGGAACTACTATACAATGCGAAATTGCCAGTTCTATGCCAATTTCATTGTCAGATTATTTCCCTGACAATAGGTTGCCTGGCAACGTTGCTATATCATATTAAAATTTGTTTTTGCGTTCGGCTCTCAGTGAAGTGCTTTTTTTTTGTTTGTGAATCGAAATAAAAGAAATAAATAAATTGTAGGCGAAAGAAAAATAACAAATAATAATTAAAAGAAGTATTAAAGCACCCTGTGCAAAAAAATAGTTTAGAACATCCAGCCACTGACATCTAGCTTCTAAAATTAAACTATACTCGGACCATCTGATCAGGTGATCGGCCAGAAGCTCGGTTTGCTATAAATAGAGGCAGAGTTTAGTTTTAACTCTCTCTTGATTACTGAATAAAGACAGCACCGCCTGATAAACAAGTTTTTTTTTCTAAGCCCATCTCCATTCGCCACTACAAAATCGAAATGGAAAAAAATTGTGCAAAAAAAAAAAAAAAAAAATCAGCACAACAGGGCACTTCAAGAGACCCACAGGGCACTTGCAGAAGATCCGAAGTTTAAAAATGAAAATAAAAAAATATATACGTACATAGCTAAGCAACTTCATAATATGAATAGCGATTATTTTGTCCGCGTACGTAATGGAAAGCAGCGAGGAAGATGAATTGCCACAAAACATTGACGTGTTTGGACGAAGGATTGGGTGGCCCGCCGTCAGCAAGAGGGATTTTATGCGAAATTGCTAGCCGAATTGAGATCTGAGGACCCTGGATTATATCGCAAATTTATGCGAATGGATCTACTACGATCTACTAGCTTTGGTGACTCCAGTCATCCAAAAGCAAGACACAAATACGCGAGCGAGCATTTCAGCGGCTGAGCGGCTTCAGGCAATCGTCTGAACATAGCTTATGTTAGTTAATGAGAGCAAGGAAGTTTTATTTTTTACACTCATTCTCGTATTTGATTACATTATATTACATACATACGCACACTAGCCGTTAGCTTATGGTCTTTGACAGTGAGTCGACTCACTGCCAGAGACTCTTCTCTTTGCTCATGTTAGCCATCGTCTTGATTGGATAAACCAATTTTTTTTTTAATTTCATCTTGCTAAATATGCATAGGGCGATTCCGCTATATGTAGATGTTTTCGACATCAATTTCTAAATCACTACATTTGTTACTTATTTTGATGCCAATACAAAGAAAAGGGTTTAAATTTAATACATAATAAAAAAAAAGTTTACAAAAGTTTATAATTAACATTTGTATGCTCTTAGAAATATTGACATTAGAAGGTTTGATAAATAACGAAAGTCGGTACCTGGCAACACCCGTGTAAAATACTATATAAAAAACAGTTGGATGTGCTCCATTTTACGGTCAATCTTACAGTTTGACAACATTTGTTAATCTGATCATGCAAACACATGAGAGTACCGTTATCACTCTTAAGCATTATCGATTGCAAGAAAAACATTGCTAGTTTGTTGCACCCGCGATATAAATGGTACGAAAGTTTAGTTTTCGCTCAGAAATAAAGTGCTTATGTTTTGAAACTTCGTGAAAGTGAGGACAAATCAAAGGTTAACTTATATTTATCGCAATAAAAAGTATAAGGCATGTTGAATTGAAATAAACCTTGATTTTAATTGGTTGCACCCGCGATCACAATACTACGATCGCGGGTGCAAGATGTTTGATACCTATCATTATGGTATCATGTATCATATTTTATTGATTTATTTAGCCTTAGATAATGATATATGCTGTGTTCTAACATGAGTTGTGTTTAAAAGGTGTATAATTCAATCTTGCTCTGTTTTGTTTGAAAGATCGAGTAAGATGACAGAAGAACAAAAAACAGAGACTGCTTCACAGAAATATAGGAGAAAAGTGAAAGAAATTGCTGAACTTCATTCAGAATATCTTCGTCGAGAAAGGGCTCGTGATACGAGACGGAGAGAACAAATGAAAATTAAAATGAATGCAGATGCTGATTTGAAAAACCTGGCTAGAATCAGAAGAATCAGATCAAAAGCGAGAATGCGTCTGACTAGAAGGCGTCGCAAAGAAGAGCAAATTAAAGGTGAAAGTGCTACATACAGCAGCCCTCGCACATTGGGAAAGGCAGTGGCAAAAGTCAAGCGTAATCTACCTGCCAGTCCTTCTATGGCAGTTGAAGTAGTGAAAAAAATAGCTGCTGAGCTCCAAGTTGGTGTATTCGACAAAAATAACTCAGCTAAGACACTGCCTCGGAAACTGACAGATCAAGTTAAAAGACAGATTCGTGATTCCTTTGATAGGGATGATATTTATAAGCAGGCAAAGAGAACAATGATCATGACCACTCGTGAAGCTTCCGAACTTTTTAAAGCAACTTTTCCCAGATGTTTCTGTTGGTAAGACCCTTTTTTATAAAGAGAGACCTGCTTACATTCTGCCTATCAATGATACTCCTCATAATGTTTGTGTATGTACCACACACTCAAACTACATTAATCTTCTTCTCGCTATTTCGAAGTATGTGTCAGACTTTCCAAAAACCCACGGAGAGCTGCTGGAGAAGGTATCGTGTCGTATCGATAATGAAGATTTTATGTCAAACAGTTGCGATTTATGCAAAGAATCTACCATTTGGGATATAACCTTAGATTCAGAACCCAGTGTTCAATGGAAGGCCCGGATTTTCCAGCATCAGAGGCCTAAACAGATGGTGGTAAGTAAACCTTTTCATGAAGCTCGAGATGAACTGCGTGAAGGCACTGCTAAATTCAAGCTGCATTTTTTTGTTAAAAATGTTCAGTCAGAGTATTTTCAAAATGCAAAACAAACCCTGACCGACGAGAAAGCCATTGTACAAATAGACTTTGCCGAGAACTATGCGCTGATTAATCAAGACGAAATACAATCTGCCCATTGGTCTCATGGGCAAGTCACTCTTTTCACGTGCTGCATTTGGACTATCGACAAACTATATTCAACAACCATAGTAAGTGATGAATTAAGCCACAGTAAATACACTGCAAATGCGAAATCTAATAAAAAAATTACGGAGCGAGGGGAAAACTTACCAGTGCATCCAAGATATCATAGGATGCTCCGCGAAAATGGTGAGTAATGCGTTAAAATGGCAAAATAAGCCCGAAACTCGCGGTCCTAAAAGAATGACCACTAAGCGAACCGACCGGAGAATCATGCAGTTGGCAAAGCAGACTCTTACCTTAAGCTCTAACGAAATAAAAGACGAACTCCAACTCTCTGTGAGTGCTGTTGCAGTAAGAAGACGTTTGCTTGACGCAAAAGTACCAGCTCGAAGTCCTCGCAAAGTACCACTTTGGACGAAAAAACATGTGACAAGAAGATTGGATTTCGCAAAAGCGCATCAAGATTGGCCAGAGAAGAAACGGAGGAATGTTCTCTGGAGTGATGAGAGCAAAGTCGTTCTTTTTGGGTCCGTTGGTTTGGGTCTACCAACATGACAACGACCCAAAACACACGGCAAAACGCGTAAAATCATGGTTCGAAGGGAAAAAATATCTGTTATGAAGTGGCCCGCACAATCGCCTGACCTTAAACCCATCGAAAACTTGTGGGTCTATGTTGAAAATGCCGTCCATGAGCGAAGACCCCAAGATGCTAAAGAATTGTGGGAAGTAGTGCGAGACTCATGACAAGCTATGTATACCAGAGGACAGGTGTCGCAAGTTGGTGGACTCAATGCAACACCAATGTATTTCGGTCATCAAAAACAATGGCTATACTACAAAGTACTAATCGTAAGCTATAATTACTGATGATTTCCTATCGATTTCTTAATTTAGTTCTCTATTAATGTTTTCTAGATACAATAAGAACGTAAGCACTGCTATTTTTATGAACAACCCTATATTAATATTTTCGTTTTTCTGTATATTTAAAAAAACATCAAATAATCATTTGCTATTTGTTAAGAATGTAAAATTGAATTGGTTTAATTTGCTATATATTGTTTGGAATAAAAAAATAATATTTTGAATAATTTGGACATTTTTGTCATATATGTGGGATAGGAGCAAGAACAGACGAAACTGTACGACAAAACGACATGAACATGACGCCACTCAAACAGACGGCCTAACTGTTGAGATCAGGCGACAAGACGACAGTACGGAACAGTTTACACAAGAACACATACTGCAAACGATCGAACCAACCAACCAACGAACAAAACATCCACGCACAAGTAAACGAACGACGTCACGAGGGCAAACTGAACTCAGACAAGAGTCGTTAAACTACCATCATGATTATCGAGGGCAGTCATCAAACAGAAATTATACGCGTAGGTCACCAAACCGCGAATAGAGTAGATCATTTCTCAAATGCGAATGTATAATTGAGGTAAAAATCAAATTAAAAGATTACACACATACGTATGTATATATTTGCTCCTTTAACACGTATGAGAAATAAAGAGTCAGTCGATCTCAAACCACGGTGTAAGATGGACGTGTATAAAGTTATTTTGTTTTATTTTTTTCGTTAAGTAATACCGCTTACAATATCAGAAGTGGGATAAATCCACAACGCGAAAAAAAACCAACAAGAAAAGTTCATACATAAATCATACCTACGATGTCCGATTTCAACAAGTTTACGGTCGCCCAGTTGAAAGTTTGGTTAGACAAACTCGGGAAAAAATCTAACGGGAATAAGTCGGCACTAATCCTACGTTTGAGCAACATCCCATCGGAACAACGAAGGGAGTGTCCCGCCGAAGGAGACGAACGACGGGAGATTTCGCAAATGTGAAACACAGCTACACACACAGACGAAAACGAAGAGGCGAAGGGGAATACAAAAATGACGAAGGAGACGAAGGCGAAGGAGAAGATGTCGAAGGAACCGAGGAAGAAAGAGACGATGACGAAGATGTGACTGGGAAAAATAAAGAAGTACAAATGAGAGAAAAAAGAGCGACGAATCTATGGATAATGTATGTATGTTGGCGTTACAGTCCATGAAGGACCAAAGCCTCTCTCAATCACCCATGTTGTGTGTGATTTTAGTTTTCCATAAGTGAAAGGGACCTACAGTTTATTGCCGGTTCCGAACGGCGAAATTTGAGAAGGTTTTCTTGACAATTATACTACAGGGGGTTTAGTCAGTACCCCGCTGAGGAGAAGCACTGTGAAAAACACATTCGATGACATGGCTGTTGTCGGGATTCGATCCCCTGTCATCGGCGTCAGAGGCCAACACACTACACTAGAGCGGCACGGCGCTCTCTATGGATAATGAAGAAGGACATAGAATTCATAAAGAGAGAAATGGAATTGCAACAAAGAGAAATAATACTACTAAAGAAAGAGAAAGTGTGCTTGCAAAAGGGATGCGATAAAAACCCATGCGAAATGTCAAGCCAGATTGATGGTAACCCGAATGAAATGTCAATGGCGAAGGAGTTGGTCTCCGAATACTTTGGTGAGGGAGACAATTTCCAATTATGGGAGTCCCAAATCAAGAGCGTACAAAGTTGTTTTAATTTGGACGACAACAGCGTACGCGCCTTGATCGCATTAAAACTAAAAGGGCGAGCTTTGAAATGGCTGCTCTCGAGGGCAGACGTTGCAACGGCCTCGATCGATTGTCTCTTGAGCGACATGAAACACCTATTTGAGGGCTGCACTAGCAAACTTGCGATCCGCCGAGAGTTCGAAGCACGGAAATGGCGGGCAAGCGAAACCTTTCAAAGTTATTTCCATGATAAGCTCACAATCGCCAAAAAAATAGAGCTTGGGGATGACGGACTTGTGGAGTACAGTGGAATAAACAAAACTAAGTTAGCTATTTCTGGTAAAATAGAGATTTGCGTTTTATTAGATAATGGTCACGTCCCGTTAAATGTATTTGTTGTGCCGGACGAAACGATGGCGAATCCCGTTGTGTTGGGTAGGGATTTTATATCCAAAGCCAGATTAAGTTTACGAAAAAGTTATGAATTTAACACTAACATTAATGAAAGAAATAAGAATGTGAAATTAAATTTGGATAATTAGAGTAATAGTCAAAATGTTAAGCTATGGGAAAATGAAATGTGTAACTTCGATTTAATGGAAGTTGACCGCGAAGAACTAAATTTAGAAATAGGTGGAAATTGGGACCTTAAAACAAGAGAAAAGGTCACTAATATGTTTAACCGATGTTATGTAAACTGTAAGCGTCCCGATTTGCCAGGTGTGAAATACGAGATGGCAATATCCCTAACTGAAAGCCCTTCCACTGCACCCCAAGGAGATTATCTTACTTCGAGAAAACAAGCTAAAAGAGACTATTAACGATTTGCTAGATAGGAAGATTATTAGGCCCAGCGATTCGGAGAATGCGTCGTCCGTTGAAGAAGACAGGGGAACTACGCTTTTGTATTGATTACCGCACGTTAAATAAAGTGACGGTAAGGGATAATTATCCTCTACCGCTGGTCGGCGATCTTCTGGACGGGTTGGCAAACAAAAGTTTATTCACGTTGCTGGACCTTAAAAGCGCTTTCCATCACGTGTATATGAAAGAAAGTTCGATTAAATTCACATCTTTCGTAACGCCGTCAGCGCAGTTTGAATTTCTGAGGATGCCTTTCGGCTTAAAAAACGCGCCGTCAGCGTCAGCGTTTCAACGGTTTATCTATAAAATTTTCGCCGACCTCGTCTCAGAAGGGAAGGTCGGTATATACTTGGACGACATAATGATTGCAACCTGTACGGTGGGGGAGCACTTACGTATTTTATAGGAAGTGTTAGGAAGGCTAGTTAGGAATAATCTCGAACTGAGGATGGATAAATGTAAATTCTTGCACTCTAAAGTTAAGTACTTAGGGTATACAGTATCGATAGAGCGGATACGTCCGAACGAAGGAGGTATCGGGTCAATCAACTGGAAACGCTGGCGATAATATACGCTCTTGAACGATTTAGAATATATTTGCAAGGGATTAGATTTAAGATTGTTACGGATTGTAACAATAGCCCGCTGAGTTTTGCAATTACAGAATTACGACTACACGTTTGAACATCGAAATGGGTCCAGAATGCAACACGTGGATGCGCTAAGTCGGGCGCCAAATATTTTAGTCCTCGAGGAAAATACTCTCGAGCAAAATCTCTCCATTTGTCAATACAGAGACAGCGCTATCTGTGACATTCGAAAACAGCTGGAAGGTTCGGAAAGTAAATTCTACGAAATGCATAATGGGTTAGTGTATAGGAAAACAAGAGACAATATCCTCTTTTACGACCCCGCGGACATGGAGAATCTAGTGCTACGGAAATATCATGATGAATTCGGCCACATCGGCCGCGACAAGGTGCTTGAGGCTATCAACAAGACGTATTGGTTCCCAAAAATGAAGGAGAAAGTGGGGTTATATATAGACAATTGCCTGAAGTGCATAGCGTTCTCTCGGAAATTCGGTAAGCCGGAGGGGTTCCGAAAGGTAGCCTGCCATTCGACACTATTCACATAGACCGTTTCGGTCCGGTTCTGTTAGCTAATTCCAAGAAAAAGTACGTATTCCTGGTAGTCGATGCCTTTACGAAGTAAGTCAAATTGTTTCCCACGCGCTCTATGTGCACCAAAGAGGTTATATGGCACCTGAAATCATACTTTGAGATGTACAGTCGGCCGAGACTCTTAATATTAGACAGGGAAAACAGTTTCACGTCGAGAGATTTCGAAGAATCTTTGGAAGCCAACAATGTGCAGCATCTCAAAATCGCAACGGGCAAGTGGAGAGGATAAACAGAAGCTTGGTTCCAATGATAGCTAAGTTGTCGGACGGGAATTCCAGGACAAGCTTAGACGGTATGTTGTCGAGAATCCAGTTCTCGATGAACAATACGCTACATCGTAGCATAGGGACCACACCTAGTCAACTATTATTCGGGGTGAGGTAACGAGGTACCGTTGTTGATTTCGTTGGTGAATGCTTGGATGAAAATGTCAATCGTGAAGTTGAGAGGGATTTATATAACTTGAGGTCTAGGGCAGTTGTGAATAAGGCTAAATTACAGAGTTATAATAAGAAAATAGTAGATGAGAACAGAAAGACCGCGAGGAAGTACGAGGTTGGAGACTATGTCATGATCAGAAACTTTATTAACGCGCAATCTGTATTGAGAAAGATGGTACCGAAGTTTAAGGGGCCCTACAGGGTGGAGAAGGTGCTAGGAAATAATAGATATGTATTTAATAAAGGACGCGGAGGGATTTCAAATAAGTCAGATACCCTATGAGGGTGTGTGGGAAGCGGCGAACCTAAAACCGTGGTATGGGGGGTGTGCGGCTAGTTCACAGAGGTAATCGGGACGATTACGGGTCAGGATGGTCGAGTTGTGGCAACCATATACGAGACGAACACAACAAAAAAAAAAAATGTTTTAATGTATACAGTGGATTCCGCTTTATTGGGACATCGCTTTATCGGGACAGCCGCTTAACTGGGACAAATGAGAAAGAACGGAAACGAAAAAGACATGAATTTGTTCGGTTATTGTGGACAGCAGCCGTTTAATCGGGACATATTCATCATACATCTTACATACATTTTGACGAAAAAAAAATCGTCACAATGTATCGAATACATCTGCAACACAAGAGCAAAAAAAGTCGCTCGTACATACATCCGTAGTAATGATGACGAGGACGAAAAAAAAACAAAACCTAACCCACACGATTCAAATAACGGTATGTCTCGTGGTATAGGTGACAGTTTGCTTTTGCAAATCAGTTTCAGAAATGTGTGCAAATGTGTGGTTTGTTGCTGTTTTATCACTGTTATTTCCTGTAGTGTTTCTAGTTTTGTTGGGTTAAGACGCGGCTTGCTTTTGTTTTCGTTTCAAAAAGTGATAAAGTTCAATTAGTTGTCTAGTCGCGTATCGTGCGTTTATCAAAATGTCAAGAAAAGACTTAACATTAGCCGAAAAAATTGCTCTACTTGACAAATTAAAAAGTCAAACACCCAACACTTCCTATCGTGATTTGGAAAGGATCACAAATGTTCCTAAGTCTACAATAGCACGTGTCAAAAGCCAAGAAGTCAAACTGCGGGAAGAATGGGGAAATGGACAAGACAAATCCAGAAAACGGAAACGTGAAGGAAAGGACCCAGATGTTGGTGAGGCGCTGAACCAATGGTTTTCAATTGTAACTGGAAGAGGTGTTCGTGTTAGTGGCCCAATGCTGAAAGCTAAATCAGAGGAGCTTGCGGCAAAGTTGGGTCATGCCAATTTTAATGCTACAGATGGTTGGCTATCGCGATGGAAAACCAGACACGAGATCAAATTTAAGAAAGCACATGGAGAGAAAGCTAGTGCAGATTTTTTGAGAGCTGACCAGTGGAAATTGAATAAGCTTCCCGAACTCTTACAGTTGTGGAATCCTAACGACATATACAACGCCGATGAAACAGGGCTATTTTACCGGGCCACGCCAGATGGTTCTTTAAGTTATAAACATCAAGAACTCATAGGTTCAAAAAAGGCAATGGATCGCATTACTGTGTTGTGCTGCTGTAATATGTCGGGAAGTGACAAACGGAAGCTGTTAGTTGTTGGAAAAGCTGCTAAGCCCAGGTGCTTCAAAGGTATTAGAATGGACAGTTTGCCAGTTCTCTATTACGCCAATAAGAACGCGTGGATGACGGCCAATATTTTTGTCAAATGGCTTTTGGATTGGGATGCGGAGTTGCAACTAGGTTCAAGGAGAATTCTGCTGCTCATTGACAATTCGGCTGCACATCCTCCTTCAGTCAGCTTAAAAAATATTAAAATAGAATTTCTCCCCCCAAACACCACATCTTTGCTACAACCACTGGACATGGGAATCATTAAAAATTTAAAGACCTTTTATCGAGGAAGATTGGTGCAGTTCATAGTTGAAGCAATTGAAGAAAATGTCTTGACAACATCTACAAATGCTAGAGAAATTGGCGCAAAGATTATTGTTCTACAGGCTATACAATTTGCTGCGGATAGTTGGAGAAAAATAAGCTGCTCCACAATTAAAAACTGTTTTTCTCACTGCGGTTTCAAAAATTTAAATGATGAAATCATGGCAGGTCTATCAGATATTGAAAGCTCCTATCCACTGGAGCGCGTTCCAAACCATGAAGAGTTTTTGTCCATTGATAGTGACCTGCAATGCCACTGCGAATATGAGAACGTTGAGGACGATATAATTAAAGAAATTGCGCAAAAAAATAGCGCAGAAGAAGATCCCGGAAGTGATGTGGACATTGATGAACCAGCTCCAGTTCGAGTTACCACTCGAGAGGCCAGGCAGCATTTACGAGAATTGCGGCGTTACTTTATGCAGGATGGCAGTGAAGGCAGCCCATTATCAGCATTAGATGTTTGCGATGATTTTATCAACTCACAGAGTAATAAAAATATTCGCCAGGGGACCATCGACAAATATCTAGGACATTAGGTGGGAAATAAGTCCTTGGGTTTTTTTTTTATTACTTTCATACTTTCTCTAAAACATAGACATAGTACATTTTTGCTTTATTATATGTTTATATGTTAGATATGTTTTTTTTTTATATGTACGTACTTGTGTTCTTTTATTTGTTTATTTATTTTCCAATTTTTTTTTGGTTTTGATTGTAGTACCAATGAAATAAAAAGTTTGTTTTTCTTAGTACTTATAGAATATAAGTGGAATAAAAAAATTAAATTAGAATATAAATATGTATTTATTAGTCGATTTTTTTACTTCGTCTTTCACTTCGTTATTTCTTTAATTGGGACAGCCGCTTAATTGGGACAAAAAACTGTAGCCCGATGTGTCCCAAATAAGCGGAATCCACTGTATATGCATTGTTAGCTTACACACATACATATGTATATATTCGCTCCCTTAAACACGTATGAGAAATAAAGAGTCAGTCGATCTCAAACCACGGTGTAAGACGGACGTGTAGAAATTTATTTTGTTTTATTTTTTTCGTTAAGTAATATCGCTTACATAACGTAGTGGAGTAATTAATTTAATGCGGCTACCTTTGCTGATGACACTTGCATTTAAACATCCCATGAACTCGCTCTAAATATTGAGAGGACACTTATCCCTTTTCGACCCATAGTACTCGATCGTGCGATGTGATAAAAAAAGAAAATATTTCGGACATACGGTTCAACTTTTCAATAAAAGCCCCTAAGCGTCGATAGCAGTGAGAAAGCGATGTATCTGGTGAAGAAATTCCTCAGTATTGTTGTAGCCAGGGGCGTAGCTACCGCCGTATCAGCCGTATCAATGATACGGGGCCCCCGGCCTACAGGGACCCCTAACGTGTGTAAGCAAAAATTAGTAAAATGTTATCCACAATGTCACTTAACCCTATGATGCATGGAGATTCATACACATTTTATTACATATTTTTTAACGATTTCTTTTGAACTACTAGCCAGAATGAAAAACGGTAGGTATTCTGTCTTTGATTCCTTGAACTTTCCTCTTCCAAGTATGGTTATTTACAGATTCCGCAAACACACATTGCTTTTCATTCTGGATAAGTTTAGTGCGTGGCGCATGTGGTGTGAATAAGTGAAAAACATATCTTTTGAGAGCAAAAAAAAGTAATAATTTATTTAAAAAAATATTTTCATATTCCTTGGAATAACTTTTATAGTTTATAGATCGAGAATAATACACTTGCGCAATATTGATTTTTTCTAATGATTTTATTTATTTCAACTTGTACTTATCTTTTTTTTCTATGTATTTATTTTGCTTGGAGTTTGTTTTTTCTGTGTGTTGTTTTAAAACTAAACCAGAATTGTGTGAACTTTTCCAAGACAAGCTTTGTTTTGTGAGCGATTTCCTTCCTAGAAATATTTTTTTGTCCCTATTTAAGCCCTACGATTCAAAATGAAATTATTAATCTGCTTTGTACCGCAGTTAGGGATAATATTATTTTAGAAATTAAAAAAGCTCCATTTCTGGCAATTATTTTGGATACAACACAAGACTTGTCAAAAATTGACCAACTTTTTGTAGTTTTTCGATACGGAAAATGATCATAATGTACCTGAAGAATTAAAAATCTGTAAGTCCTTTTTGAGGTTTATTGCAGTATCCGATTGCAGTGCAGAAGGACTTAAAACTGGAATTTAAAGTACGAAAGAATATGGAATTGATTTGTCTAATTGTAGAGGACAGAGTTACGATGGAGCAAATGTTATGTCGGGTGTATATGGAGGATTACAAGCCCTTATAAAAGAGCATGCCCCAAATGCCGATTATGTTCATTGTGCTGCAGACGCATTCAATTTAATTTTAAACGATGCTGCGAAACATGTTATTGATGTGTGGACTTTTTTCGATAATTTAGAAAAAAATACATACTTGTTTAGCAATAATATAAAACAATGGGTAACGATTCATTTGAAAAATATAAAATTGCCCTTAAAAAGGTATGTCCTACTACATGGTCCTCAAAGAACAACGCTTTATTAGCGATAAAGAACAATTATTTATTAATCATGAAAATTTTGTACCAACTAAATTTAATTCCCACTAAAAAAGATGAACGTGAAGAATGTAAAAATGTAATTAACATTTTAGAGAGCTATGATTTCCTAGTGTTAGTCACACTTTTTTCTTCACTATTTAAAATCACTAATCATTTCGAAAGGTCTTGTTTGCTTGCTTGCTTTGGTGGCGTTATAGTCCATGAAGGGCCAGAGCCAAGCTTCTCTCAATCATGTTGTGTGTGATTTATTATTTTTACACAGGTGAAAGGGATCTACAGTTTAATGCCGATTCCGACTTGAGTCGAGAAGCTTTTTCTTGGCAAGTAAACTATTGGGGGTTTTCCCAGTACCCCGCTGAGGAGGGACGCCACGAAATAAACATTCGATGGCTTTGGTGTTATCGGGATCCGAACTCGCTCATCGTGCGCTAGAGTCTAACACACTAACCACAGCGTCACGACGCCCTAAAGCTCTACAGCATGAAAATAATTACTTACAGAAGCTAGTATTTATTAAGTAATCTTTTGAATAGACTGAGCGTAATAAGAAATCAAAATTCTTTCAATGGTTTGCTAAATGAGCCCAGAGACTTAGCAAAAGGGTGGGGCTAACAACTGTTTTTTAAAAAAAAGAGCGAAAGATAACCAAGCGTTTTTTTATGAGTTATTACAAGATGAGACCCGCAATCATATTTCAAAGTCAATGTATACTATTGTTGTTTAGATTTCAGAGCCCTTGTGACCTGAGTAATATGTTCGAAGTAATACAACCGGAGAAACTCCTATTTTCTTCAAACGAAGTGATAAAAAACGCTTCCGGAAAACTGTCGGCTAAAAACAGTAAAGACATCTCAGTAAATCTTTATGAACAATTAATTGCTCGGAAAACATGCTTAAAATTTTAAATTCAAAAAATTCATTCCATTAAGGAACTCATGGAATTATTGCTCACAAAATTCAATAGCCTTGCATCCAATTGACCGGAGGTAATAACAGCATGCCTTCTATTCCTGATCCTACCAGTTACAACCTCAACAGCTGAAAGCAGGCACGGCTATTAGACTTGTCACTATTGTCTATAGAGACAGAAATTTTAGAAAAACGGAAATCATCTTCAGCTATAGATGATTTACTAAATCAATTTGCTGAAACAAAGACAAGGAAAGTGTATATTTAATTTGAATTGTTTGGCTAGCTCAATTTCTAGGAGGAAGTGATAACTTATAACTAGGGCGGTGGACGGAGCTGGTTATCCGCTCCTACACCAAAATATTGAGGCGAAGCGTACAAAAAACCTCTCCAACTACTCGACATTTCTTTAAATCGTTTAATTCATACCTATTTAGGTGCTCTGTGTTGTGCTCTATCGTACCGGTTACCAAGGACGTCGGACGGCGTTAAGGAATCTCAAAATATAGGTGGCGTGCACCCGAATAGGCTGTATCAGCGTCTGGCGAATATCCGCTTGTTCGATCACCTTTGTAAAGTTAGGTTTCATGTTAAATTATGTTAATGAATACTTTCAGTCTTGATCTTGCTCTTGTACTTGTAGTTTGAAAAATAAAAATTATTTTTTTAAGCTCCCGCAACGTTTTCATTTATATTTGGCGCAGTCAGGTAGTCCGACCGGTTCTAAAAGCGAACAAAGTTTCGGTGGTTTCCCGTTATAACGCGAATAGAATTGAATTTTCAAATTCTTAACGTTCGCGAACGCATAATAATTACAAGTGTTCAACAAGTGTTACAACATTTCAGCGGTTTGCTGGAACGGTGAAGAAGAAATCAGCAGAACACGGATTCCAGCTTCATCGAGGGAAAGTCAACGACTCAAGCTATGTTTATCTTCCTCATACTCCAACACATGTGAGTTAGGATTTACATTATACGTATATTTAAGTGCATAATTAACAAAAAATAATAAATAAAAATAATAATAGAAATAAAAAATAATAATTAACAAGAAGTAAAAAAAAAAAAATAAAAAAAAAAAATAAAAAAAAAAAAATTAAAAAAAAAACATATTGCAAAAAAATAAGTTACAAGTTACAAATAGATATTATAATACATATCGAAATACACTGTGAATTAACGTACCTTTATTGTTATTAAATATTAAAACAAATATTTGTGTTTAAAATACTAAAATAATTATTGTATACCATCCCCGAAGAAATCCCTTGTTAGGAAATCTCCTTATCCAAAAATTTCCAATTTATTTAAATTTAGAAGCATCAGTTCTATACCTGAATCGTTATCTCAATCCAATCGTGATCCGAATTTTATTTCTGTATCTACACCATCCATTTCAATTATGAACCCAAACTTAGCGACAACTTCTTCTGCAGCTCTTGCTGTTACCCCCAATCTTCGTGACGTGTTTGACTCTCTTAGAATCCCAGACGCGGTAAAAGATTTGCCACGTTTTGGTGGGAACCCCAGGTTACTATACGACTTCATCAACAATGTCGAAGAGATTTTAACGCATATTAAAGGAGTATCAGAAACCCCTCTCGGGCAAATTATATTACGAGCCATTCGCAACAAAATTGATGGTCAGGCTAATGAAGTACTGAACATGTACGGAACTGGCTTGAATTGGAATGAGATCAAAACTAATTTAGTGTTACATTACGCAGACAAACGTAATGAAACATCACTAATACGAGACTTACACCTGCTTAAACAGGGAAGTAAAAGCGTTGAAGAATTTCACGGTTCAATTATCGAGATACAGGCAACTCTGAACAACAACATCCTAATCCACGAAACGGATATAAGTATAATTAAGGCAAAGAAGGACCTCTTTTCCGGGATGTGCCTAAATACATGTTTATCCGGCCTCAGAGAACCACTCGGTTCAAACATAAGAGCAATGAAACCTACATCGCTCGCAGTAGCCCTCTCTTATTGTATCCAGGAACTAAACATGTTTTACATGAAGTACGAACACCGTTCACCCACTACGAAATCCTTTCATGCTAACCAAAAACTAAACCCAAAAAATTACTTGCCCAACCAGAATTCCAGATTACCCCAACCTTACCAAATTTATAGACCCTCACATCTCAACCATAGACCATTCCAAAACAACTACACCACACAAAACCCCATGTTCACACATACCAACACCCATGCACCAGTAAATAACTATCCTATTTTATCATTATCCCGTAACCCAAACGCTGCTCATGCGTTTAACCAACATCAGGTCATGCCAAACTTTCCACTAAGAAATAATATCCCTCAACGACCAGAACCGATGGAACTTGGTACAACCCAATCCAGGTACACACAACCAACAGCGCATAGACCGCCTACATCGCAACAAACAAGACGGAGCAATAATACACCTCGTTACATCATCGAAGAGGTACATAACATGGACGTTCGTAATTCGAAATGCGACGTACCACCATCATATGTCCCCGAACTTGAAGACCATTACGTTTACCAGGACGAAGTACTTGACGAAAGGGACCAACAAACATTAAACGCTATGCACGCTTTAGAAACTAGAAATTTTCAAAATCCAGCCTCAACAGAGGCATCGGATACTTAGACATCAATAAACACGGTTTTGTCCTACCCTATATTAACATTTCTTCCCCATTTGGCCTCAGCTTCCTTTATAAACCTAGAATTCACAAGCAATCTCAACGTCGAGGAATGCCCTCCTATCCAAATTTCTACAATATTAAATAATCACAAATTACACAAAAAGGTTCCGGTACAAATTTTTAACGAATTCAACGAATCTGGCAAATTCGACTTCCTTATCTTTAAATTCCACAATTATTTCGACAGTCTTTTAGGCTTAGATATTCTTACCCAAATTCGTGCGAAAATTGATCTAAATAACAAACTTTTAATAACCCCTAACGTTACAATACCACTTTGTTTCAAACCCAGCTTCAGCTCTGGAAAAATTTTAATCCCCTCAAATTCAAAAACTATTGTTAAAGTGCCCATAGATATTCGCAATGGAGACGTTTTCATACCAAACACCTTAGTCGAACCCAATCTCACTATTTCAGAGGGAATATACACAGCAAAGGACTGGTATTGTCTTGTAGAAATTTCTAATAATTCTTGCCTAGATAAAAACCTTCTCGTCGAACAACCCATTAAAGCCCAACCCTATCTTTCATCCAATTTTATAGAAGTAAATAACTTCAATGTCAGCCTTGATAGTCCCCAAAGTAACCCCGATATTGCAGATCTCCTTCGTACCCAACATTTAAACACCGAGGAAAGAAAAGGCCTCATAAAACTATGCAGAGAATACGAAGATATATTCTTTAAGGAAGGCCAAGATCTAACCTTCACCAACAAGATCAAACACAGAATCCATATTACTGATGATATTCCGATCCACACAAAAACGTAAACAAATATCATCAATGCTCAAACAGGGCATAATACAACACAGTTATTCACCTTGGAGTGCACCCATGTGGATAGTACCGAAGAAAAAAGATCCGAACGGAAATCAAAAATGGAGACTCGTGATTGATTTTCGAAAATTAAACGGGAAAACCATTTCTGACAAATATCCTATTCCTAACATAAATGAAATCCTAGACAAGTTAGGAAAGTGTCTGTACTTTTCGACACTAGATCTGGCGAGCGGATTTCGCCAGATAGAAATGGATCCAAAGGACGTAGCAAAAACAGCGTTCTCCGTAGACGGAGGCCATTATGAGTATTTGAGAATGCCATTCGGCTTGAAAAATGCTCCTTCTACGTTCCAAAGAGTTATGGATAATATTTTAAAAGATCTAGTAGGGAAATGTTGCCTAGTGTATTTAGGAGACATTATAATATACTCTACATCTCTACAAGAACATCTAGAGAACTTAAAGAAGGTATTCTCAAGGAAGGAAATAGCATTCTTGGGACATATTGTCTCCACAGAAGGCGTCAAACCCAATCCCGACAAAATCCACGCAATCAAAAATTTTCCCATTCCTCGCACCCAAAAAGAAATAAGAGCGTTTTTAGGACTCCTAGGTTATTATAGGAAATTTATAAAGGATTTCGCTAAACTTGTAAAACCTTTAACATGTGCCTAAAAAAGGACAAAAAAATAATAATCAACGATCAATACATAAAAAACTTTCAAACCTGTAAAAATATCCTGTCTAATGACCCAATCCTTCAATATCCCGATTTCTCTAAACCATTTATCCTTACAACAGATGCAAGCAATTTCGCTCTCGGAGCAATACTATCCCAAGGTCCGATAGGAAGCGATAAGCCAATATGTTTCGCAAGCAGAACGCTTACCACATCCGAAATTAATTATTCAACCATAGAAAAAGAGCTTCTCGCCATCGTGTGGGCAACTAAATATATCCGACCCTATCTTTTTGGACACAAATTTAAAATCGTAACGGACCATAAGCCATTGACTTGGATTATGAATCTCGATGATCAAAATTCAAAACTACTACGCTGGCGTTTAAAGTTAGAAGAATACGACTACAAGATAGTCCACAAGAAAGGTAAAAACAACACCAACGCGGATGCCCTTAGTAGAGTAAAAATCCAACCTCCTGAAACAGTTCAAAAAATTGACATTGTAGGCGAAAGAAAAATAACAAATAATAATTAAAAGAAGTATAAAAGCACCCTGTGCAAAAAAATAGTTTAGAACATCCAGCCACTGACATCTAGCTTCTAAAATTAAACTATACTCGGACCATCTGATCAGGCGATCGACCAGAAGCTCGGTTTGCTATAAATAGAGGCAGAGTTTAGTTTTAACTCTCTCTTGATTACTGAATAAAGACAGCACCGCCTGATAAACAAGTTTTTTTTTTTCTAAGCCCATCTCCATTCGCCTCTACAACATTAACATTAACGACAGTGCATCAGTCCAAGGTACTAGCGGTTCCACTATTCATTCCACTTTAGAAAATTTAGATGACGGTATTCCTATTTCAGAAGCAATCATTCTAGCCAAAGCAAATGTTATACCAAAAACCATATTAAGTCCAAACGAACTTTCACTTATACACAATCTACTAAATGATTCCATAGAAATAAAATCCGAAGAACACGTGTATGAGATACTCGAACTTCAGGCTTACTACAACGGCTTTAAAATTGTCTTTGACATTAAAATCCCCATCTTTTCCGAAGCAACCTATTCCTTTTTCCACATCATTCCAGAACTTATCAAGTCATTGTAAAACCATTCGTAGCTATAAGTACCAATATTATACAATATTTCGATCATATGTGCCTAAGAGTAGAGGAAATATTCATTTGCAAAGAGCCCAACTATAAAGAAATCTTACAACATTCAACATGTATTGGCAACATTCTACAAAATAAACCCGCAAGCTGCAAAATTGAAGATGTCGGCGAAATAACATCAATCACTCAACCTGAAGACAACCACATACTGCTGATAAACGTTCCACGCACCTTTATCAACTCCACGTGCGGCCTTGAGCGAACCATCGAAGGCACAGCCCTTATAACATATAAGGATTGCGAAGTACACATCAATGACATAGGATACAAATACAAATCCTACACTTACTGGGACCACATGCATATTTATCCTACGAGCTTTACCAATATTTCAGCCAACCTCACAATTGAAAATCTTAACATCAAAAAATTTAATGATTTTAAGTTTCACCAACAGGAAACTTCCATAAACATAGCTTGGCAAAGCACACTCCGCGACATCTATCTATTCTCAGGCCTAATAACTTTAGGAATTGTGCTCATTGTTACACTAGCGTGCAGGAATAGTTTTAAAGCTGATTTCGATACCTCGCTCGTGTCCAGTCCATCAAAATTGTCAGCACCCTCGCTTCAGACTTAGGGGGGAGGAGTTACAAGAACAACAACCAACATATGAAATACTATAACATCAAACATCGATACTCAACAACCACATCGAATGCAACGTTATCAATTCTATCGGATAGCATCGACACCGGCAGCAGCGTCATCACCTTCCATCGATGTCATCGAATTATGTAGTACCGAACAATGTAATTGCACGGGTGACCCAAATAGGCTGTATCAGCGTCTGGCGAATATCCGCTTGTTCGATCACCTTTGTAAAGCTAGGTTTCATGTTAAATTATGTTAATGAATTCTTTCAGTCTTGATCTTGCACTTGTACTTGTAGTTTGAAAAATAAAAATTATTTTTTTAAGCTCCCGCGACGTTTTCATTTATATTTCGCGCTCGAAAGTTTGGACATTTGTGACCATGGTTTGTGACCGACGCAACATTTGGCCTTATTCACAATCAATAAACCTGCGCAATGCTAAGATATGTCAGTGTGCAAAATTTCATTACAATCGGACATCACGTTTACGAACAATTCGCGGACGAACGCTTTTTCTATGGAGTTGAGTAGAGAGAGGCTTCGTTTACGCTTCGCCTCAATCAATAAATATTTATTTTAATTTAATGCATACATTTTTGTTTCTTTTGTGAGAAATCTTTAGGGCCCCCAACTAATTTTGATACAGGGCCCCTCCAAGGTACGCTACGCCACGTTGTATCCTTCATCAGAAGAAGAACCGGAAGCAGGTACAATTAGTAGTAGTTCTTTTTGTTGTTGTTTTTAAAGAAAAATTATTTTCAAGTTTTTGCCAGACACCTGGTGCTTCGTCGATATCCTCAGTAAAAAATCAAGGAAATGATGTGTGGAAGCAAGTGGATTTTCCACAGCACAAGATTTCAATTATACACGGATGTCTGAGCTTTGTGCAGCTTGGTACACCATGGATTATTTCTCCAATTATTTTCCAAAAGCCCACTTCAAGACGTCGTTGAATACACCAAAATGTACGTAATGGCAACAAATGGAAATAAATTAAACTTAACTGAAACGGAAATAAAGAACTTTTATGGTTGCTCTATAATAATGAGCTGTCTTTTGAAAATAGAAAACGTTTATGATCATATCTCTCTCTTGCATTAAGAGCATATATTTATCTCGCTCACTTTTAATTTTCGTTTTTCTATAAATGCTGCTGCATCTCTTATATAATTCTTTTTTCCTTTTGTCAACTAAGCGGATAAGAATAAAAGCTGAAATAGAATCGTTTTGTACGTTATTTTAACCTAAGTTTCACATTGGTGCCGAAACCCGGGAAGGAGCATAATCATACAAGCCGTGGAGAATGGAGTTATCAGCTCGAGCCGCGTATCGAGGTCAGGTAACAAAAATTAGCAAAAGCGCGCTTGAATACCTTAAAGATGATCGCAGACACATGGAGGATAGAAATTCAGGTGACCTCGATGAAATAGAAGAGGAATTAACCTCTTTTATTCACAGACTCTCAGCTGCACACGAGGGCTTAACCGCAATCAATGAGGAGATAAAAACGCAAACCCTAGAGTCCAGGGAATTTATCAACTGGCAGAAACTTACTAAGTTTTATATTCACCCCTCATACGTGAGTCGTTCAAATTGATCGACTCATGTCATTTTGAGAGTCACTTCATTTTGCAGTCGTTTTAGTGTCGGTATTACGAAACTTAAATGACTCGACTCCCACGTTATTTATTTTCCACATAGATTCCACAACTACAGCTGACTATCAATTTGAAAATCTGAATTGTTCTTTTGCATTATTTTGAAATTCAACTTTCAACCTTTAAATTAGATTAATATGGACAGTATAGCAATAGCATTGGATAATAGTAACGACGATGGACAGGAGTCCAATAAAAAAGAACTTATACGAATAAGAAGAAGTATTAGGTCAGAGTGCAACCTGTTGGATTTACCAGATGCTAAGTATGAGTGCAAAGAAAAATGTGAATATTTAAAATAAATCATCGACTCTTTATGGATTCAAAATATACTTTAGACTCAGTAAAGAAGCATTGGTTTATTTATTGAACGAAGTTGAGTATAAGGTTCCAAGCATAAAGAATCTGTGTGCTGTAATAATAACTTTGAGACTTGCCGCAACATTGAGATTTTGTGCTTAAGGTGGTTATTACTGCCGTTTGCAACGATTTTGCTTTAGGTTTAGCACAACCTATAGTAAGCAAAATTATTCGTGAGATGATTAGCATTATGGAGGAGTTTATTTGTCCACAGTGGATACAATTTAATAACACGGATGAAGAAAACAACTGAATCAAAGGTAAATTTTACCAAATATATGGTATACCTGTGGTCATAGGATGTGTCGACAGTACCCACATAAAAATATTAGCATCAACAAAAACAGTACAATACAAATATTAAAACAGAAAAGGATTTTTTAGTATAAACGCAATGATCGTAATAAATAAAATAATCATTTTTCTGTTTGTTAAGTCATTTTTTGTAGGTTTGTAATCATAACATGTTCATAAGTTACATTGATGCCAGGCATCCAGGAGCCAGTTATGACTCTCATGTTTGGAATTCCGGTGCACTCAGGAGAACGCTTAAACGAAACTTTGACAGAGGCGAGAGAAATACTTGGCTATTCTTCTTTGGTGGCGTTACAGCCCATGAAGGACCAGAGCCAAGCTCTCTCTTGGCTATTAGGTTGGTGTTTATTTAGTGAATGAATAATCTTTATTAACTTTGAATTGTCAGGAGATGCTGGATACCCTCTTGAGCCTTTCCTGATGACTCCATACAGATCAGCAGCGGATAATAGCACACAATCACGGTTTAATACAATGCATTCAATAGCACGTAACATCATAGAGAGAACTATCGGTGTTTTAAAAAATCGATTCAGGTGTCTCATTGGTGCAAGGCAATTGCATTATACTCCTCAGAGGGCAACCAAAATTATAAATATTTGTGCAGCTTTGCATAACATTCGTCTATACTACCAATCAGAACTACCAATTATTCAAAATGATTTTGAAAATTCATCAGATTCTAACGTAGAGGCAATTAATAGTGCCATTAATTTTGAAGTTGCTGTAAATATACGAAATGATCTTTGTAACTCAATTACATAATTACAATTACATAATTTATTTTATTTAAAACGGAGAATATACAGCGGAAAGCAGAAACGATGACTCAGCGCAGTGTCCAGTCACAAAACGAAAAAGGGCTGCAAAAGAAAGAGAACGAGAAAGCTGACATACCAACGAGTGAACACGGAAGTAGAAGCAACGACAATCAAAGCGGGATAGCAGATAACAATTCAACATTGCAGCAACTAGTGCAGCTGTTGACGCTAAAAAGTGATTGTAAAATGGTCGCTGAAAGTTTCACAATAATCATTCAAGATTTTGATGGGGAAAGTACACCCGTAGAACAATGGTTTGCAAATTTTGACCTAAATGCCGATGCCTATGGCCCTAAAATGACACATACGGCAAAATTGTTCTTAGAATGGACAACGGTGTGCGGCTATAATGCCCATATCACAATACTGCGTTGGTGCGTGCTTCGAGTGACGTTTAACATCCAACACAAGCAATTCAATGGGGCAGCCTTAAATACTGCGTTGGTGCGAGGCTCCTTACGATTGTCAAAAAATAAGAGAAAAATGAGAGCGAGAGAGCACCTAAACTCGCGTAACCAAAGCAGACAAAAGTCAAACACGTTGGATATTTCTGTGCGTTTGACAGCTGTTGATGTCTTTGCTGTGTATTGAAGTGTATGCTGTAATTGTGCATTTTGTGTTTTTTTGTGGATAATTTCGAACAAAGGTAAATATTTATTGATTTTATTACTTAAAAACGGGCATTTACTAACAAAAACATTATTTCAGATGTCATTCAAAGAAAAATTGGTTTCGATGGTAAGGGACGACGCATTCCTATACAATACAAGATCGAAATTGTATAAAAATGTATTTGTTGCAGTTTCAAATTGCTATTGTGCAATCACCCTAAATTTAAATTGAGCTAAATTTGTATGTTGGCAACACTTCCGCTTTTTTTGTTACTTACGTATTGGTATTACTTTTTGTCACTTCCGTTTTCTGAAATAATAAAGATTACAAGTTCATGTCAAGTGACACGCGGGTTCTTTATTTTTCACATCTGGGTTTAACATTGCAATCTAGGAGAATTTGAACGCGCAAACATTTGGTCCTATCGGGCACGGATTCTTTCTTATCGCGGCAAAGACATTTGGTTTTATTCCCTAAATTTATACGTACATTCTCCCATTAATAAAAATAAACCCCACGCGTGTGAATGGAATTGTCCACTTAAAAACAAAAAAAAAAACGAAGCCGATAAGAAACCAAAAAAAAAAAAAAACTGAACAGTCGTGAATTGTGCCAATGGAAGCTTTAAAAAAACAACGCTCGGTATTAAAGGGCCAGGTAACGCGGATCGCTACCTTTTGCGAGGCTCAGAATCCCCCATTAGCTCAAAGCAAGTTACGGCAAACAAGGCTTGAGCAGCACATGAACGACTTCGAGAAACTGCAACATTTTTTTTTTTTTAAACTCGCGCAGGTTCAAGAGTTTTTTTTTTTTTTTATATTCTCTTATGATGTGTTAACACACACAACCTGAACGGAGCGCAGTGGTTGGGTCGTTGATGTTCGTTCACTACTCTCAGGGGTGGTTGTCCTAGACCTAGATAGGACGAGAGCCGACCAAATTCCGCGTTGGTTATAGTTCATAGTAATTCGTTCGAGCACTTTTTAGTATTGCATACGCAGAGGATGAATTTCAGTTGACCATATACTGTGAGTGTTATGCCTGCAGCAGTACGTCTGGTCACTTTCCATTCACAACTGCGTTGCATACTTTTTTCCGTTTAGGAATTACTTTTTCTTGGCTACGAAGCGAATTTGAACCATAGACCTTTCGCTCGGCGATGATGTTAACCACTGCACCACGGCCACCCCAAAATGACATTGAAGCATTGATTCAAGGTGAAAGTGAGTTAGCCGAAGAAGTATAATATCGCACCGAGTTTGAGAATACCTTTTACGAGTTGCATGCGAAATTAGATGCAATGGTAAGTGCTAGTGATCCGCGAACAGAAAATTACAGTGAATTAACAAAAACCATAAAATCGTTGGCCGACAGCCAGACATCATTAAGTGAATTGGTGAAAACGCTAAAACCCACATCGCGGTCGTCTATTACCATTACCAAATCAGAAATTCCTACAAGACTCCCTGAGATACGGTTGCCCGAATTCTCAGGTAAGCTTGACGAGTGGATACGGTTCCGCGATTTATTTACGGCATTGGTTGTGTCTAAGAACACATTGACAGGTCGAAAAGTTAGAATATCTCCAGACGCGGCTAAAAGGAGATGCGCTGTCGGTCGTAAAACATATTCCGTTGAGCAACGATAACTTTAGTATCCCGTGGGATTTGATTAAATCGCATTTCGATAAACCGCAATTCATGATGGCCACAACGCCACTCTGCTTCAAATGCAAACAAAGGCACTTTCTTTTCAGTGTTCGCAATTTTGGGAACTCACGGTACCGGCTCGACGCGATTTCGTGAAGAATAATGAAATTTTTCCTAATTGCCTCCGCGTTAAACATAGCTTAAATGACTGTAGGTTCTCTAATTGTAAAACGTGTGGTGCAAAACATAATACTATGCTGCATATAGACCCGGGGCATGCAAGTAGCTCGAATGCCAGTGCTCGTGGTCTGCCCATCAGGTAGGTAGGTAGGTAAGACCGTAGCCTTCCCAGAGATGGGAAGAACACACATAGGCCAAGGAGGCCCGTTGTGCAGCTACGAGGGGGTCTAGCCCCCTATTCGTGGAACCATTTTGTGCTTCTTAAGAATTTAAGAAGATCAGATATCCCCACTTGCTGAACTTCGGTCAGATCGTTGAGGAGGTATGATCCTAGGTATCGTTTCCTGACTGTGCAGAATGCTGGACAGGCGCAGAGAAGGTGATGAATGGATTCGACCTCCTCCTCGTTTAAACAGCTCCTACAAAAATCATTCGGAGTGATACCTAGTTTTTGCGCGTGACTGCCAATAAGGCAGTGTCCTGTGATGACACATATGACTTTATAGATGTCAGTTCTATTTAGGGAGATAATACTCCTAGTCCGTTGACTGTCGAGCCGGGGCCAGATTTGCCTGGTGATGAGGCAGGTGTGTCCCTGAGTCCATCTCCGGTTCGTCTCGGCCCTGGCGAGGGTAGTGAGATTGTATTTGATGGTTGCGAAGGGTATACCCTCGCAGACCACAGTTGTTTGTAGCGTCGTTCCTTTTTTGGCGAGTCTGTCGGCTCTTTCATTTCCAGTGATGTCGCTGTGTCCCGGTACCCATATAAGTTGTATGTTGAACTGTTCAGCCATCTCATTAAGAGATAGGCGACAGTCGAGGCTAGTTTTTGATGTGTACACATAGGACTCCAGCGACTTTAAGGCCGCTTGGCTATCCGTGAGAATGCGGATATCCGTGGTGGATATCACGTTCCACTTCAGCCAGGACAGAGCCTCTTTTATTGCCAACAGTTCCGCCTGGAAAACGCTGCAGTGATTAGGTAGTTTTAGCGCTTTGTTTAGCTTAAGTTGTTTGCAGAATACCCCACTGCCCACCCCGTCTTTGGTTTTGTCTGCCCATTAACGCGGCTCAATTAAATCGGGAGTGGTTCACTATGTTACCTACCGCGATAGTAACAATTAGAGGAATTTACGGAGAGTTTAAACAGTGCAAAGCGTTGTTAGATTCCGGCTCACAAGCCACTTTAGTTTCCGAATCCTGCATTCAGCGCCTCGGCTTAAGACGAAGTCACGCTAGCATTCCCATCGTCGACTTGGGTCAAAACAAAAGCAGTACGCGCGGCAAGGTTGTTCTCGAAATTTCGGCGGTCACAAACACTAATCGTTCATTATCAGTTCATGCGTTTGTTCTATCGTCTTTAACGAATGAAGTATCGAATGTGAAGGTGAACAGCGCGAATCTGTCATATTTCAATCACCTTTCTCTCGCGGACCCAAAGTGTCACCAACCCAATTGAATCGACATCTTGATCGGAGCGGATATTTTCTTCGATACTCTTGTTGAAGGGTTAATCGTGCACCCCTCTGGCTCACCCATTGCCCAGAATACCATCTTTGGCTGGGTTATCGCCGGGAAGGTTTGCATGAAACAAGAGCCGACATTAAATGTGTTCCATTCTACCGCCGAAGATCTGGACGTTCTACTAAAGCAATTCTTTGAGTACGAAGATTGTAAGGATGCAAGACATTCTAATTGCGCGGTAAGTGAACTTATTGAAAACCATTTTGCTACCACCCATTTCATTAACCCCGAAGGAAAATATGTCATGAGGTTGCCGTTCAAAAAAGTGCCAGTTGAATTCGGAGATTCACGTAACGCGGCACTCAGGCTTCTTCATGCAATGGAACAACGTTTTATCGAAAATCCCGAGCTCAGGGGTGAATATATGGACTTCATGCGTGAGTACGAGCGGTTAGGCCACATGGCACGCGTATCTGCAGACGACCTAAACCGCGCATCCTTCTATCTGCCTCACCATGCGGTACTCAAACCCGACAGCGCTACGGCAAAGCTTAGAGTAGTTTTCAATACCTCTGCAAAATCTACAAACGGAGCATCATTGAATGACTATTTACTTGTAGGACCCACGATTCAAAACGATCTCTTCACATGTACCATAAGGTTTCGCAAGTATGAAATAGCAGTAAAGGCCGATATTGCCAAGATGTATCGACAGATTCTTGTCAATGACGATGATATTCATTTTCAAAGAATTGTGTGGCGAGAAGACACTACAGAAGACCCTCGCGATTACGTACTTCTCACTGTTACATATGGGACGGCTTCCGCTTCATTTTTGGCTACAAGGGTTCTCAAGCAAATAGGCATTAATAATATTGCGAAACATCCTCGGGCTTCGGATAGCCTCTGTTGAAGGTTTTTTTTTTTATTTCCTTTATAAACTAAAAACAATAACCTAAATCATTATTGTGAATTGCTAAATTTCCCTTTTTTATATCTTCTCTTTTTGTATTTTCACCACACTATTGTGAATGTTAACATTATACAGCACTAATAAAGAATTAAGAGGCACTCTCAGTTATAACGTCTAACAGTGCGGTTGCGTTTTTTTTTTTTTTTTGGTGAATTACGGCAAGTTAGCGGAGTTTCTTTTTTTTTGGATCCAGATCACGCGATTGCACCGATCACCACGCGAGATAGCGTGGCCATTCGACACGACATAACGCACATTGGTCCATTCGAGCCAAATTTATTTTGATTTTGGTCCGGCGACGTTTTTTTGTTTTTGCATCTCGTTTCCCGCGCTGTGCAATTTGGAGTTCCAGCCACGAGTGAAGTTCCTGACGCCAGTTTAGTTCCAGCCACGAGTGAAGTTCCTGATGCCAGTTTAGCTCCAGCCACGAGTGAAGTTCCTGACGCCAGTTTAGTTCCAGCCACGAGTGAAGTTCCTGACGCCAGTTTAGTTCCAGCCACGAGTGAAGTTCCTGACGCCAGTTTAGTTCCAGCCACCAGTGGAGTTCCAGCCCATAGTGAAGCTGCAGCGGAACCTCAGGTGAGTGAGTTTGCCTACTAGCCTCTATATATATATATACATGTTATATATTTGCCATATATTGTAAATACATTTGCCACCCACCCCTTTAAATACATACACATATACATTTTGAAATGAGTGCTGTAAAGGAACTCAAACTATTAAAAAACGCTTTGGCAATCCTTACAATGGATTACAAGAGTTTCAGTTCAACGGAAGTGGTCAAACGGACAAAAAATATCGTCAATAGTCGTTTGACTGTACTAGAGGACTCCTTTAAGCAGGCTAAGGGCATTAGCGACAAACTGATCGCACTGCTGGAAGTCGAGGAGCAGATTGTAAAGTGTGAGGCAACTTTCGTAGAGATCCGAGAGATGTACTTGCAATACAAGGCCGAGCTTTTGGATTGTCTGGATAAATTCACAGAGTCCACGTCCGATAACAAACAACCGTTAGACAGCTTCAACTTGCATGGTATTCGCCTTCCTGAAATGGCTCTTCCGGTGTTTTCCGGTGAATATAGGGAATGGAGGTCATTTAGGACGAAATTTGAATCAATGATTCATAAGAATTCGGGTCTTACAGAAGTCTTACCTGAAGTCAGGTTTGTCGGGGGAGGCCGATCGTTTGTTGCAACATCTAGACATTGATCAGGGCAATTATCATAAGGCATGGTCCATGCTATGTTCCAGATATGATAACAAGCGCTTTTTGGTGAATACCCATCTGAAGTTGTTCTTTGGATAGCCGGTGTTGCAAAATGAAACCGCCATAGGGTTGAAACGCCTCCTAGATACTTCTAACGAGTGTCTACACTCCCTCGAAAACCTCGGACTTCCGGTGAAGCAATGGGATTTAATAACTATATATATCTTATTTCGAAAATTACCATCTTGCACGCAACAATTATGGGAAGAACGGTTAGGGGGGTCAAAAGAGTTGCCAAGGTTCGATGAGTTCTCGGTATTTCTCGAAGCCAGGTTTCGAACGTTGGAAGTCATGGAGCAGCAAAGGCCAAAGTCCAGTCAGCCTTTTTCTAGGGGGCTCACTTCAAAAGGCACCAACACCAAAAACTACACTGCATGTCAGGCAATCTAAGCAGAAAGAAAGGGAACAGTACAACTGCAAGGTGTGTGGTAAGGGACAACATCCTATTCGTACCTGTAGTCGTTTCATCAAGATGAGCATCGTTGAACGTTCTAGCACGATACACAAAATAGGTGCTTGCAATAATTGCTTAGCATATAGCCACAATTCGCAGCATTGTCCCAGTCAGGCGCGTTGCTACTTTTGCCAGCAGAAGCACCATTCTTTGCTACACGGTAAGATCGACATTCCTCCCACTGATGTGCACGCTAGCCAGACGGTTCAACAGGGGCGGTCAAGTACGGGTGCAGTAGTTCAAAGTCATTTAGCGCAACACCATTCGAATTCCGAAATTCTATTAGCCACCGCTATGGTTAGGGTAAAAGCGTCAGACGGTAGGTACTTCATCTTGAGAGCCTTGGTTGATCCCGGATCTCAGGCTACATTCATCACTGAAGCGGCGGTACAACTCCTAAAACTGAATGTCCGTCGAACGTCAATTAATGTTTCAGGGCTGGGGCAGGTCAACAGTGGAGCATGCCATCGGTATGCTAATATTTCGTTCGGGTCTCTCCACTCCACCTTTGAGACCAGCGCACGAGCCTATGTGTTCAAATCCCTGACCGGCCTGCTTCCGGCCAACCTATTGACACTTCACAAATGGGATCACATCAGCGGGTTAACTTTAGCCGATCCCATGTATTTCCAACCTGCTACGGTAGATCTTTTGCTCGGCTGCGACGATGTGGAGCTGATAAAGCCGGAAATCGTCAGAGGGGATCCAATGTCACCGATTGCCCAGAATACCCATCTGGGTTGGATTTTACAAGGCAACATTTCGATGAAACCACACACACGCATTCAAAGTTTTCTGCAAATGTATGACGTCGATACTCAGCTACGAAAATTTTGAGAAGTTGAGGAGGTCCCATTCCAGGTACCAGAGAGCGATGAAGATCTAAAGTGTGAGAAACACTTCAACGACACGACCACACGCAGGCCTGATGGGCGATATGAAGTTTCACTTCCTTTCAATGACGGATGTAGACCTGCGCTTGGCGCCTCGAAGTTAGGAGCCCTGCGTAGGTTTCATCAGCTGGAGAAGCGTTTGGAGAATAACCCCACACTACATAAAGAGTACTCTAGGTGCATTGAAGAATACCTGGAGTTGGGTCAGATGACGGAAGTCGATGTCAACAACGACGAGATTCTCCAAACACCATATCATTATTTTGTCCCTCATCATGCTGTGATAAAAGAGACCAGCTCAACAACTAAACTCCGTGTCGTTTTCGACGCAGCGGCAAAAACCTCGGATGGCACATCTCTGAACGAGCGCTTGATGGTCGGCCCCAAGAAACAAACCAATATAATTGACATCATCTTGAGGTGGAGAACACATCGCTTTACCTTTACTGCGGACATCGAAAAGATGTATAGGCAAATTCGGATGCAGGAGCAGGATGCATATTACCAGATCATATTTTGGCGCAGAGATCCTAATCAACCGGTTAAGACGTATCGTTTGGACACAGTGACCTTTGGCACAGCTAGTGCACCATACCTTGCCATTCGCACTCTTAACCAAGTGGCAGCTGACGAACGGACAAAATTTCAAGTGGGTGCTAGAGCAGTTCTTGAGGAAATGTACGTCGACGATCTGATGTCTGGTTCCGATTCAATAAGCGGTGCAATCAAAAAACGTGATGAAGTGAGACAACTGTTAGCGACTGCCGGATTCAACTTAAGAAAATGGACCAGTAACTCTCAAGAAGTACTTCAGGCCATACCACCAGAACAACGGGAGCCAGGGTTCTCGTTACCATTCGACTCTTCGGAACACATCAAGGCTTTAGGAATAAGGTGGTATCCTATTGATGATTCATTTACTTTTCAGAATGTATCCTACAATTACGCTGAAGTTTCAACGAAAAGAGCTATGTTGTCCACAATCGCACGTCTTTTCGACCCATTTGGCTGGATCTCGCCTTGCATTGTGAAGGCAACGATCACGATGCAACAACTGTGGTGGCGAGGTTTGGCTTGGGATGAACCAGTTCCACCGGAACTCAAGAATGAATGGGAACTGTTCTGTCAAGAGCTGCCACTGATCGAGAAGATTCGTATCCCAAGATGGATTCATCTGCAAAAGAGACGGCAAGTAGAGCTGCATGGGTTTTGTGATGCATCGGAGAAGGCGTATGGTGCAGTCGTTTACTTGCGTGTATTGGATGAGGATGACAATATCCATATGCACTTATTAATGTCTAAGACCAGAGTCGCGCCATTGAAGACCGTGACACTGCCTAGGTTGGAACGTTGCGGGGCGGTGATCTTGGCTACGCTTTTAAATTACACAGCCAAGGTATTAAATATGGACAATGTGAGGACGCATGCGTGGTCGGACTCGACAATCACCCTATCATGGATCTTGGCACCTCCATCGAAGTGGAAGACATTTGTAGGAAATCGTGTTGCAGAAATTCAGCGCGTTACGAACTGCAATATCTGGAAGCACGTCCCAACTCAGGAGAATCCCGCTGATTTTGCATCCCGTGGACTGCTACCTTCTGGCCTAATTAACAACGCCCTCTGGTGGAACGGTCCAGCCTTTCTCAGGTCTGATTGGGAGTTCATTACTCCACAACAGCCGTCTAATATAGAGATTGAAGAGGAGAGTCGTAAGACACGCGTACACTGCACCATAGCTCAAGATAACATCATCGCTTTACTGATTCATCGCCACTCAAATCTCCAGAAGCTGTCAAGGACAATAGCATACTGCTACAGGTTTGTTAACAACGCTCAAAAACCAGCAACACAGCGAGAATTAGCCACGCTTACGCCTTTGGAGATTGAATCTGCGCTACAGCTTTCCATTCGCATAGTCCAAGGTAATATGTTCTTTGACGGCTCGTCGAACCCTACTGAAAATCAAACAAAGGTAAGAGGTCTCAAATCATTAAACCCATTTTTGGATAAAATCCGCAAAACGCGGATCTTAGTTTTGATCAACGTCACCCAATTATGTTGAAACCTAGTCATCATTTCACCAGTCTCATCATAAAGGATGCGCACGACAGAACGTTTCATTGTGGCATGCAGCAAATGATCTCGTACCTTCGACAGCGGTTCTGGATACTGAATATAAAGAGCACCGTAAAGAAGCATATTCATGGTTGCACCATCTGTTTTAGGTATCGGATCAAACCAGGTCAACAAATGATGGGTGCTTTGCCAGAACCACGAGTCCGAATCTCTCGGCCATTTAGTTACACTGGAGTAGACTATGCTGGACCCATTGATATTAAGGCCTGGAAGGGTCGAGGGGCGAAGATTTTTAAGGCATACTTTGCCATTTTCGTTTGTTTAGCCACCAAAGCTTTGCACATTGAGCTGGCCAGTGACATGACAACTCAGGCATTCATTGCAGCCTTTAGACGGTTCACCGCGAGGAGAGGGTCATGCAAGGAAATTTTCAGTGACTGGGAAAAATTTCGTCGGCGCGAACCGAGAACTGGATACTCTACGAAAGCTCTCGAACTATGATAACGCTAAAATTGCTGACACATTTCTCTGCGAAGGAATGAAGTGGAATTTCATTCCTCCAGCTGCTCCTCACTTTGGAGGGCTATGGGAAGCTGGAGTTAAATCAGTGAAGTACCATCTCAAAAGAATAGCTGGAAATGCTACCCTAACCTTTGAGGAACTGGTCACGTTGCTGACACAAATTGAGGGATGTTTAAATTCAAGGCCATTATGTCCACTCACCAGTAATCCTGATGACTTCACGACTTTAACTCCAGCACACTTTCTCATTGGCGAACCCTTCCAAAGCGTGCCCGAACCTGATCACACAGTGGAGAAGATTCCATATACTGACCGATGGAAGCTGATACAGAGGATGTACCAAACCTTTTGGAAGCAATGGAGCTCTGAAGCAACTACATGGAACTTTCACAGATAACTTTCAATACAATAGGAATAACACCTACTAGAATAGACCCCAACACAAGACAATTTACAAACAATTATTCAGGACGATACAGACATGAAAGACAATTAGAACCAATGGACATTAGTAACATCAATAGAAGTTTAACACCAGATTCCGGAAATGTTCGTGCCAATGCCTCGGATTCAATTCACTTCCAATAATTAGTATTACCATTCATGGCCACAAAATTGAATTTAGATAGATGCAGGATCGTCCATATCAATTCTTGACCAGTCTATGTTTCCGCAATTAACAAAGAATAAGATTCCGCCAATACCATAAGTACTGTTACCAAAGACACATTTATTCATTTTGAAATATACGAAAATACCAGACGAATACGAGTTAGATGCCACCATATGCTGGGAATTGCTAGATTTTAAATACAAAAAGTTTGATGCGATATTAGGCATAAATATTTTAATACCACTGAAAGCTAAAATAGATTTCCAAAACCATTTTATTGATGTAAACGAAAAAATAATTTTTTTTAAGGGATTCGATTGCCCATATAGTTATGATGATATTAATACATTAGAACCAATAGCACTTCAGGATAACTTAATTAATAGACTCTTCTTCGGTGCCGTTACAGCCCATGAAGGACCAGAGCCAAGCTTCTCTCAATCACCCATGTTGTGTGTGATTTATTTTTCACACAGGTGAAAGGGACCTACAGTTTAATGCCGATTCCGAACGGCGTGAGTTGCGAAGCTTTTTCATGGCAAGTATACTACGGGGGGTTTTGCCAGTACCCGCCGAGGAGGGACGCCGCGAAATAAACATTAAATGGCGTTGGTGTTATCGGGATCCGAACTCGCTCATCGTGCGTCAGAGTCCAACACACTAACCACTGCGCCACGGCGCCCTCAAAATAGACTAGACATATCAAAATTAAATAAAGAGGAATTTGAAAGTTTACAAAACATACTAAAGAAAAACAGCGACTTATTTTTTATAGAGGGTCAGCAATTGACAAGTGTTAACAAAGTAAAACATCAACTTATTACCACCTCAAATGACCCAATTTATTTCCGAACATACATATTCCCTCCGGTACACGAAAAAGAAGTAGAGAGGCAGATTACAGAAATGCTCGATCAGGGTATTATCAGAGAAAGTAATTCTCCCTATAACAGTCCGATATGGGTAGTCCCAAAAAAAAATAGATAACTCTGGTCAACGGAAATGGAGACTAGTTATTGATTATCGGAAATTAAATGAGATCACTGTAAGTGACAAATTTCCAATTCCGAATATTGACGACATATTCGATAAATTGGGAAGAGCGCAATATTTCTCCACTCTTGATCTTGCAAAGGGCTTTCACCAGATTTTGGTCGACGAAAAGGATGAATTTAAGACTGCTTTCTCTACACCACAGGGTCATTATGAAGTCCCGAAATGCAGAACGATATTAATCTTTTGATTTCCAATTATAGGCCTGCATATCGATTTGCTGGATGACGTCCCTGTTTAACAGCCGCCGCGACGGTTATCTCCTTTGGAAAAACAAATCGTTGGCAACCAAGTGGATGTGTGGCTACGTGAAGGAATCATTTGTCCAAGCAAGTCCGACTATGCGAGTCCAGTTGTCTTGTCGGAGAAAAAGGATGGAAGTCATCGTCTATGTATCGATTATCGGAGGCTCAATGCAAAGGTGATACGCGATAGATAACCCCTCCCATTAATTGAGGATGTCATAGACACATTGAGCTCGGCGAAAATATTTACCACACTAGACCTTCATAATGGATTCTTCCATGTGGACATTGCGCCATCTAGTCGCCGATACATGTCATTCGTAACACCTGACGGCCAATATGAATTTATGAAGGCACCATTTGGCCTGTGCAATTCTCCATCGGTGTTCCAAAGTTTTGTCAACGAAGTGTTTGAGGAACTAATTCGCAACAAACTCATTAGTATTTACGTGGATGATATAGTAATACCTTCAACCAATGAAACCAGCAATGTTGCAGTAATTCGACGGGTATTCGAAATAGCAGCCAGGAGGACTTCACTGGGGAAAGTGCTGGTTCCTTAAGAGAGGAATCACCTATCTGGGACACGTCATAAGCGATGGTACTGTACAACCGTTTGAAGAAAAAACGAGCTCGGTACTGCATTTTCCAAAACCACGGACAGTCAAAGAGGTGCAACGATTTATTGGACTCACGAGCTACTTCCGGAAATTTATTAAGGACTTCTCGTTGATTACGAAGCCATTACGGGAACTTACAAAAGAAGGCGTCAGGTTTGTTTTTGGGCCATTGAAAAGGAATGCGTTTCAACAATTGAAGGACATCTTGTGCAGCGAACCAGTGCTAATGATATTCAATCCGGAATTCGAGACTGAATTACATGCTGATGCTTGCAAATACGGTGGTGGTGCAATTCTCTTGCAAAAATGCCCTAACGATCAACAGCTACACCCGGTCTTCTACTACAGCTTCCAAACCGACGAGGTAGAGCAACGGTATTCGAGTTAGGAGTTTGAGATCTTGGCGGTAGTACGAGCTTTAAAGAGATTCCGGCATTATCTTCTGGGTATGAAGTTTATCATCTACACGGATTGTCAAACATTCGAAATGACAATGAAAAAACGTGATGTCAATGAAAGGGGTTTCCCGCTGGGCCATGGTCATCGATGAATTTAAGGCTCCCGTAAGGCACCGGAAAGGGGTGGCAATGCAACACGTCGACACTTAGTCGGTGTCCAACTGTGTTCCTCGTGGAAAATGTATCATTGGAAAGGATACGGAACGCGCAACAAAACGATGAAGAATGCAGTATCCTCGTGGATATCCTGAACAAACAAGATAGTTTTCGTGATTACGTTTTGAGGAATGGCATCCTTTACAAATACCGCGAAGGAGATTACTTTCTTGTGCTACCAAAGCAGATGCAGAAGGAAATAATTATGGCAACTCATCTCAATGGCCACTCTAGTGCAAAGCAGATGGAAACAGTAATCAACAGGGACTACTTCGTACGGAAGCTGGCAAAAAAGGTAAATTCTGTAATTAAAAATTGCGTTCATTGTATATTAGCTGAAAAGAAAGCAGGCAGACAAGAAGGGCTTTTGAACGTTATAAAAAAACGAGACGTGCCCCTCCACACTTTGCATATTGACCATTTGGGCCCACTACCATCGACTTCTAAGAATTATAATGCTTTCACTAAGTTTGTATAGATCTACCCGGTGAAAACCACAAACGCAGAAGAAGTAGTTACCAAATTAGAGCAGCACAGCGAGATCTTCGGAAATCCAATTCAAATCGTTAACGACTGAGATGCGGCCTTTACGTCCAATAAGTTCGACGACTATTGCCAGCAGCGTCAAATCCACCACACCAAGATTACGACGAGTATTCCTAGGGGCAACGGTCAAGTGGAGCGAACAAACAGAACTGTCATGTCTGTTCTCAGTAAGCTGTCGATGGATGATCCGAAAAAGTGGTTCAAATTTGTGCAAAGGCTACAAAAGGCGTTATATACAATGGTGGTAAGAAGCACAAAGATCACACCCTTCGAACTTCTTGTAGGTGTTCCGATGCGCGACGGTTTTGATCGCAACCTGGTGGCGATGATAGAGGAGGAAATGGTCCAAGATTTTGTTCAAGGGAGAGACGAACTCCGACAACGTGCAAAAGCGCAAATTGTGCAACTCCAAGCAGAAAATCTGAAGCATTTTAATCGCCGGAGGAAAGAGGCCAAAATTTACCGCGTAGGAGGTCTAGTAGCAGTGAGGCGAACGCGATTTGCTCCCGGACTAAAAATCTTCCCTAAGTATTTGGGACCATACCAGGTGATAAGGGTCAATGGAAAAGATCGGTACGACGTGGAGAAGGTTGGGAATCATGAAGGGCCACGACAAACATCCCGCGCAGCTGATTCCATGAAACCTTGAGTTGAGTGCGACACGGATTCTGAATCATCGGGGGCCGATGATGAGGTCAGGACAGCCGATTTGTAGGAACAGAAAATAGGACTCAAAAGAACAGTCGGTCGCGAGATGTCAAGGGAGACAGACGAGTAGCGATGCGTGTTACGAACTCTTTACAATGAATTTAAATAAATTGTGAAATATACATATGTAGGATGTGAACGGCCCCCTAAAAAAAGCCGCTGTAGCGAGACGACGACAAACACCAACACGAAAGCGAACAAATAAACGACAGCAAAACAAAACCCAAAAGGTAGTTCACGTACAAGACGACAAAAGAAAACGAGACCGACGCACAGACGCAGACGAACGATGTAATTTGGTTTTGGCGATAGTAGAGTGAGGACGGTCACCCCGTTTCGTGTGTATTGAAGTGTAAAAAGTAAAGTGGACCACTAACTTGGAGCAATAACTCTACACATACATATGTATACAAATGGGATCTAAGCTTGTTACCGAACACATCCTCAAAGAGCTCCCACTACCTTACCCCAAGCTTTACCAACGGATAAGTTCGCGTCATCTTCCAGCCTATAAAAGGAAGGAAGTAATAAAAACTCTCTCTTTCTTTTCATCTTGGGCTTTGCGAAGGAAAACGTGGCCGTGGGTAACTCCGTCGTACACCCAGATTTTATCTACAGTTTATATTAAATCGTACCATTAAGCTGCTCTAAAATACAGATTAACTACATATTCTTATATCAAATTATCCTATTAAATTATTCTAAAGATTTGAATTGATACATTTTCTATTAAACTATTAAACTATTGAAGTATTTTAAATGAATACTAACTGAACACTACATGGGGGCTCAACCGGGATGAACGCCAACATATGTAATTGAGTTACAGTATAAAACATAGCATCTGTCATCGGTAACGTAGACGTGTGTGTGTGTTAATAAAGCAACGTGGACGACAGTAACGAAACGAGAGGGAAAAACACACACTTCAAACTAATCGAACGGTATGTCTAGAAAACAGAAAAGGCTACAAAGGAATTCCCACTTTGATAGCGGCATGGCTTCAACAAGTGGCATTTCCCCTATTGACGATTGTGCTAGTGCAGTAAAAATTAATTTTTGCGATGTGGAGCATATCGTGGGAAAGTTTAGCGGCAGCGAAACAGAGAGCGTGAAAAAGTGGATTAACGACTTCGAACAATACGCAGACGTGTTTCAATGGAATGACCTTCAGAAGTTTGTATTTTGCAAAAGATCTCTACAGGGAACGGCTAAATTATTTATCGACTTTGAATCCAAACCATTAAATTACCTCGATTTAAAGCAGCAATTATTGGGTGAGTTTCAAGTAAAATTATCAAGCGCTGAAGTGCACGCTCGACTTCGAGCAAGACGGAAGAGAAGGGATGAATCTTTTCGTGAGTATATGTATCATATGGTGGATATAGCTTCTCAAGCTGAAGTTGATCAATTTTCTATTATCACTTACATTATTGACGGCATTTATGATAATTCCAGTGATAAAATCATTTTGTACGGCGCCAAAGACATTAAGGAATTCAAAGAAAAACTACTGGTGTATGAAAAAATCAAAAAGAACGAAGAAACGAAACACGGAACGGAGAAGAAAAACCATCAGACGCAAATTCCATCAGTCAAAAGACGAATTATTAGTGATCAGCGGTATTGCTTCAATTGCGGATCAAATGAACACGAGCATCATAATTGTCCACAAAAGGATAAGGGTCCGAAATGTTTTAGATGCAACAAGTATGGACATAAAAAACCTGATTGCAAAGAAGATATTCCACCGTCCAAACCAAAATTGATGACCTTGACGAAAGGGGAGAATGTAAGTACCAGTAATGATTCGAAAAATAATCCTCAGGTAGTAAGTACAGACAATCGGAAAAGTATGTACATAGACGCTAAGATAAACGGCATAAACTGGGAGTGCTTGATTGATACAGGGAGCGAAATATGTGTTATAAAAGAATGCTATATGAAACTCATTTTTCCAAAATTCAATTTTAGGAATCCCCCTATCATAATATCTGGTTTGGGATCTAATGTTGCTACTAAAGGTTCAGGTAGAACGTCTGTGGAAATCGGGGATGAAATCTTTCATAACATTGAAATTCATGCAATTGATGACGATTGTTTAAAATGTGATATGATAATTGGCATGAACTTGTTGCAGTGGGCTGATGTTAAAATAGAAGCGGGTAAAATAACAATTGTAAAACGGAAAGGCGGGGAGAAGTGCATCTCGGGAGAAAAAGAAATAACGCAAGTAAAGGGTTCGACATGCTTTTTGGCAAGCATAAATATAGACACAGAAACCGAAAGTAAGCTAAATATAACGGGATTGGAAAATGTTAAAGCAGAAGAAGCTGAAAAGGTACTTGTTCTTATTAAAAATTATTCTCCTCAAATTCCAGAAAAATCACCAGTAACAATGAAAATTGTCACAATGGACGATGAACCGTTTTACAGACCTCCTAGGAGATTTCCACCTTTGGAACAGAAAATAGTTGAGGCGCAAATAAAAGAGAGGATGAACGATGGTGTCATAACAGAGAGTTCTTCGGATTACGCAAGCCAGGTAGTGCTGGTAAAAAAGAAAGATGGGTCTCACAGACTTTGTATCGACTTCCGAGGAGTAAACAAGAAGGAAAGGTATCCCCTTCCTAATATTGAAGAACAACTCGATAAATTGCAAGCTGCGAGGTATTTTACAACGCTGGATTTGGAAAATGGGGTTCTCCATGTCCCGATAGATGTGTCAAGCAGAAAATTCACGTCGTTCGTCACTCATTGCGGACAGTTCGAGTTTTGTAAAGTGCCTTTTGGGCTTTGTAACTCGCCACACGTATTTCAAAAGTATATCAATTCCACACTCAAAGATCTAATAAACCGGGAAGTTGTAATCGTCTATATTGACGATGTCATCATTCCATCGCAAACGACTGAAGATGGAATTATGAGGCTAGAGGAAGTGCTAAGTGTAGCTTCGAACAACGGCCTAAAAATCAAATGGAAGAAGTGTAAATTCCTTTAAAGCGATATTGAATATCTTGGGCATCGGATCAGAAACGGCAGTATTTCACCGTCTCCATCTAAATCTAAGGCAGTTATAAATTTTCCCATTCCATCAACAGCTAAGCAACTACAAAGTTTTCTCGGTCTTGCTAATTATTTTCGAAAATGTATTCCAGTTTTTGCTCGTAGGGCTCGTCCATTGTCCGATATGTTGAAGAAGGGCGTACGTTTTAAAATGGATATCCCACAGATGGATGCGATTAACGATCTGAAAAGGGCTCTGGTAACTGAACCGGTTCTAAGGATTTTTAAATATGGAGCAGCGACGGAATTACATACGGACGCGTCAAGGGATGGGTATGGAGCAGTGCTTTTACAACGTGATTCGGAAGACAACAACCTGCATCCAACATACTACATGAGCAAGAAAACGTCACCCGCTGAGCAAAACTACAGTTCATACGAGCTCGAAGTTTTGGCTATAGTCGAAGCGCTAAAGAAATTCAGGGTGTATCTTCTAGGACAGAGATTTAAACTAATCACAGACTGTAAGGCATTTCAATGTACAATGCGGAAGAAGGACTTAACAACTAGAGTTGCAAGATGGGCACTACTCTTGGAAGAGTTCGATTATTTGATTGAGCATAGGTCGGGTGCAAGGATGAGACATGTTGACAGCTTAAGTCGTAATCCAGTAGTGCTCTGCATCGACAGTTCTACAAATAGTAACTTCCTTCGGAAACTATCTGAATCCCAGCGCAAAGATGATCGTTTAAACTTTATAATAGAAATTTTAAAAGATAAACCGTATAAAGACTACCTTATGTACAATAATATACTTTGCAGGAATCTAAATAATAACACTGTTTTTGTCGTTCCAGATAATATGATAAATAACATAATAAAAGAAGTCCACGATAGAGGTCATTTCCATCCATAGGATTTCAAAACATATATCAAATTGCGTACACTGTATTCTGGCAGAAAGGAAAGCCGGAAAACAAGAGTGTCTGTTACAGTCGATTCCCAAGGGAGAGCAACCGCTGGAGACATTGCACATCGATCATTTAGGTCCTATGCAGGCTACGAGGAAGAAGTACAGATATATCTTCTCAGTTATCGATGCATTTACGAAATTTTGTTGGTTGTTTCCTACGAAAACCTTATCAAGCGAAGAAGCGGTTCAAAAACTGCAGGTCATAAGTGAAACTTTCGGGGATCCTAAAAGAATTGTGGCAGATAAAGGAGGGGCATTCACGGCAAACTGTTTCAAGGATTACTGTAAGGAACGTAACATTAACTTACATTTTATTACCGTAGGGGTCCCGAGGGGGAATGGACAAATCGAACGTCTCCACTCAACGATTATTGCAACCTTAACAAAGCTAACTATTGACGATGAAGATAAATGGTATCAATATGTCAAGCCATTGCAACAAATGTTAAATTCAACTTATCAACGAGCCAACTATTTGTAGGTATTGAAATGAAAACGCAGAGGGACTTAAAGATTATGGAGGTCATCGAAGATGAGTATATCCGGCAGTCCGAAGAAAGTAGAGAACAACGACGACAACAAGCTAAAGAAGAGATCAGGAAAATACAAACTGAGAACAAGCATAGTTTTGATAAACGAAGAAAAGAAGCAATAAAATACGATCTAGGACATTTGGTGGCAATTGAAAAGGTTCAGTTTGGCGTTGGTCAAAAAATCCGACCAAAATTTATGGGACCATATCGCATCGTCAACATCAAGGGATTTGATTGTTATCAGGTTCAGAAAGAAGGCGAACATGAGGGACCTATCAAGACTGAAACCAGCGCAGGGGGTGGCCGTGGTGCAGTGGTTAACATCATCGACTGCCGAGCGGAAGGTCTATAGTTCAATTCGCTTCATAGCCAAGAAAAAAGTAATTCCTATACGGCCAAAGGATGCAACGCAGTTGTGAATTGAAAGTTACCAGATGTACTGCTGCAGGCATAACACTCACAGTATATGGTCAACTGGAATTCATCCTGTGCAATACTAAAACGTGCTTGAACGAATTAGTACGGACTACAACCAAAAACACGGAATTCGGTCGGCTCTCGTCCTATCTAGGACAACCACCCCTGAGAGTTAACGAAAAAAAAGACAAAATGAAACCGTGGCCTAGCACAAGCGTCAATGATCAATGCTCTATATACAGCGAAGAAGAGCTATCTTCCGGGGAGGAAGATATCTCAGGACGGCCGAATGGGATCTAAGCTTGTTACCGAACACATCCTCAAAGAGTTCCCACTACCTTACCCCAAGCTTTACTAACGGATAAGTTCGCGTCATCTTCCAGCCTATAAAAGGAAGGAAGTAATAAAAACTCTCTCTTTCTTTTCATCTTGGGCTTGGCGAAGGAAAACGTGGCCGTGGGTAACTCCGTCGTACACCCAGATTTTATCTACAGTTTATATTAAATCGTTCCATTAAGCTGCTCTAAAATACAGATTAACTACATATTCTTATATCAAATTATCCTATTAAATTATTCTAAAGATTTGAATTGATACGTTTTCTATTAAACTATTGAAGTATATTAAATAAATACTAACTGAACACTACATACATATAAATTAATATTTCCCTTAGGAAAAGAATGCAAACAACGCTGGAGAAGTGTCCGAGGTAGTGACGTGAGGGAGAAAAGAAAATTGGATCTCCCCTCGGGAAGTGAAGTTGCGGATCTGGAGAGATGGGAGTTTTTCGACTTCATGCAGTTTTTAAATGCATCGCTGCAAAATAGAGTGTACGTACATATACATATAAAAACATGCGTTTATGCAGTTTGAATGTTTTTCTTTTCATTATCAGACAATTTGAAAATTACAACAGCCATGGAGACACCCAACTCAACGCAAGATGCTTCATCGCCATTGGATCTCAGAGAGTTCACATTTCAGGAAGGTGCCGAAGACAACCAAGACGGAAGCCAGCGGTTAAAGGGTCTGAGGCGGCATTTTCGAAATGTTTTGACGACGTCACCTCTCACCTCGCATGTCAAACCGGGCATTAGATCATTCAGAAGAGTTCATGCTTAAAAAAGCTCGACGTATGAAACAGCTCCCGGATGATGCCAAAGATAGACTGCATTGTGTAATTTTGAATGCAATTACAGAGGAAATCTCAAATAATAAATAAACGTTTCTCATCAAATGTTTCATTTATTTCGTTAATACATATGTATCATATTTTGTTTGCATATAAGTAGTCTTTTATTTGATCTCTCATCGTAAAGGCTATTCTGGATAAGTTGTGAGCTCCCATTAGATCTGCTTGAGGAAGCGGTGAAATTTAATTTCGCCAAAGACCTCTGGTAACAATATCACCAATATCTCATCATATGAGTCGACGAACTCAGCTGTGTAATAGGCAGCTTCGTTCAGCTTGACGAAATTGTGCAGGACTGTGGTGGCTTTTACAATTTTGTCAGCATTTGTTGGAAGCATATAAAGTGTTGCTCCAGGTATACGCCACTTTGCTACCAAAATACCAAACGCGCTTTCGACCACACGGCGGGCTTGGGACAACCGTTTATAAAAATAATATTGTTTAGCGTTTAGCCTTCTACCTGGATATGGACACATTAAATATGGCTTTAAGGAAAATGCTGCATCACCAACCAAGTAGTGGTTGCAGTAAGAATCCGAGTGAGGAAGTAACTTTGGTGAGGGTAAGTTCAACTCTACAGATATAATTTTGCTTCCAAAAGGTGATTGTGCGAAAATACCACCGTCACTTTGACTTCCATACGCTCCAATGTCAACCGAAGTGAATGTATGTGTATGTAGGATCGAGTACTCGACTGCGATCCGGTCGCACCTACTGATCTGCCAAGCCTCTTTTTCTCTCTCTCTTTCATCTCTCCTTGCGCAGAGCAATTTAGAGTCAGTAAGTAGAAGGACGTCACGTCGTTAAGTTCGCACACGGCGCAGTACAGCCTCAAGTGTTGTTTTTTTCTTATCTTTTGTTATTGAGTTGTTAGTGTTTCATTGCTACACCCATGAAGGGGTGTTTTGTTTATTTTCTTAATCCGTTCATTTTTAAATTAAATTAAATAAACATTTGTTTGGGAAACGATACTTTCCCTACAAATTTGGGGGCTCAACCGGAATTTTTCTCGTCCGGGATCCGCTAAGATCCTCAACCGGGATTTCTCAAACGGGATCCACTAAGGTCCTCGTCCGGAACTACTTGCAAATAGATTTCGTTCGGATTTTGCAACAAAATTCGTCCGGTGGCGGCATTTTAACGAATACATACCAGCATCAACCGCAAAGACGATGACAACGGTGTATTTCAATAAACATACACCCGCTCAGTGAACAACCGCAAAGACGACGACGGTGTATGTCGGGGTACATGCACACAGCTGAAGAGGAACAACAGCGAATACGAAGGCGACGACGACGGTGTATTTCGGTGTACATACACACAGCTGAAGAGGAACAACGGTGAAGACGAAGACGACGACGACGGCGCGCTTGGCAAAGAGGAAACAAGAACAAAACATTGTAAGTACTAAACCGTGTGCGATATTTGTTGCTGTAGATTATACTTTTTTTTGCTATTACACGGAATTTACCGTATTATCGTAAAAAAATAAAGATGTTTTCGGGAAAGAAAATTGTAGAGATGAGTAGGGATGAGTTGAGAGAGAGTTTGAGGGAGTTAGGGTTGTCAACATCAGGTGACAAGAGCGAATTGGAGAGAAGACTCGAAGATTATGTTGACTCTCAGCACACTATCACTGAGGAGGAGACATCGATCACGGGTAGAGGTAATACCGACGGCGCCAAGGGGAACAGTAATTTTAATGATGACAAAAGCGACGATCATTTTGAAATCGCAGGGGCATCGGGAAGGGTAGTGCAGGTATCGGCGCCCACTTCAACAAGAGTGAGTCAACCGGCATCCCTTTTCACATTTAAAGATGTTGAAGAGAGCCTAGTAAAGTTCGGTGGTGGTACAAACCAAGATGTCGTCAGGTGGATACGCGAATTCGAGGACGCTAGTTCCCTTGTGGGGTGGGATGCACTCCAAAAATATATCTTTGGAAGGCGATTGCTGACTGGCGCCGCTAAGATGTTTATTCAGGGTGAAGACAACGTCAGAGATTGGCACTCAATGAAAGCAGCACTGGTGAAAGAGTTTCAAGCTCCAGTGAATGCGGCAGAAATACACCGCAAATTGCGTATGGCACGGAAACAGCAAACAGAGACAACCAGAGAATTCCTGTACCGATTGATTGATTTGGCGAAGCCAATACCCATTGATGAAGAATCATTGGTGGAGTATTTTGTTGAGGGTTTACGGGACGAAAAGGCTAACAAGTTGTTCCTGTATGGAGCACGCACACTCAAACTTTGCTTTGAGGACCTACGAACGGGTCAAGAGTACCTCAATCTCTGTGAGCAACTCAACCGTAGCCTCACGATCCGCTCCGATTAAAGAAAAGGACGACCGAAATTGTTTCAAATGTGGAGGTGCGTCGCACATAGCAAGGGCGTGTCCGAAAGGATACAAATGCTTTAGATGTGATCAATTTGGGCATAGGTCATTCGAATGCGCCGATGCAAACAGAGATGGGAAACAAATAAAGGAGACAAAGGTAGGGCATGTTAAATTTGGGGTAAAATCGCCATTTATGCTGAAGGAAGTGGTAGTGGAAGGGATTCCCGTTACAGCGTTGGTCGACACAGGTAGTGACGTGTGTGTCGCTAGACACGATTTTCTCTTGAAGTTGAAGAGGTACAATATAAAAACACCTTCGATCACGTTGTCAGGGTTGGGAAATCACCAAATTTCGACCAAAGGTTATATTAAAGTTTCAGTGATCATTGACAAAATACGCTTCCCGGCAAAGTTGCACTTAGTAGACGAGAAGGACTCCATGTTTGAGATGGTGATAGGGAATGATCTCATTAAGGAAGCACTAGTCATCATCGACGGGGGGGAGATCCTATTCAGACAACGCCGAGCAATAGAAGGAAAGGCAGATGAAAAGATGAGCAGTGATGAGGACATTGAGGAAGTTGTCGAGATCGTGACCGAGTCGAATGGTTCCTCCACCAAGAGGGACCAAGAGGCGAAGGAAACGAAAGTAAAGACGATTTCATCACCGCAAGCGCACACTATGACGAAGGATGCGATGAAGAGTACCAACGTCCAGGCGAAACCGATAGGAGATCTTCACGCCGTTTTTAAGGACTTGATGTGTAATGTGGCCAGTCTATGTATCGATGAATGTGTCGAGGGGGACCTTTCGGATCTACCAAGGGAATTGGAAGAAACGATCAAATCCCTGATTCGCAAATACCAACCGCAAGTTAATGTGGAAACTCCAGTGGAAATGAAAATTATTTTACAAGATGAAACACCCTTACATCAGCGACCGAGAAAGATGGCTCCGCAGGAAAAGGAAGAAGTAGAACGGCAAGTAGAGGCATGGCTGAAGGATGGCATAATTCAGCCCAGTGTGTCCGATTTCACATCACCAGTACTGCTAGTTTCAAAGAAGGACGGGGCTTACCGCATGTGCTGCGACTATCGGCGCATTAATAAGCAGATCATCAAGGACCACTTCCCAATGCCGCTAATTGACGATGTTCTCGATCGTCTACAGCGCGGCAAAGTTTTCACTACGTTGGATTTGATCAATGGATTCTTCCACGTGCCTGTGGAAAAGGAGTCCAGAAAGTATACATCTTTCGTTACCCACAATGGGCAATTTGAATTCCTCAAAGTTCCATTTGGTATCTGCAATTCACCAGCTGTTTTTACCCGGTTTATACATTATGTATTCCGCAAACTGGTCGCTGAAGGCATCATGGTAACGTACATGGACGATTTGGTGGTGGCAGCTAAAGATCTTGAGGAAGCTGTGGATAGAGTTAAGATGGTGTTGGACGTGGCCAGCGAAAACGGACTCAACATAAAGTGGAGCAAGTGCCAGTTCCTTAAGGAGAAAATCGATTTTTTTGGCTACATCATCGAGGGTGGTACACTGAAGCCATCTTTGGAAAAAACAAGAGCTGTCAAAGAGTTTCCCGTGCCTACCGAGAGAAAGTCACTGCAAAGGTTCCTTGGGCTAACTTCCTATTTTAGGAAATTTATCCCCAACTTCTCTGTGGTCGCCAAACCGCTAAGTGACATGTTAACGAAGGACGTCGTATTCAGGATGGACACGGATCGACTTGTGTCGTTCGAATTATTGAAGAACGCCCTGATTAAAGCCCCAGTACTGAAGTTGTTTGACCCGAACGCTCCCACGGAGGTGCATGCGGATGCTAGCAAATACGGTTATGGAGCCGTGCTTCTTCAAAAGGACAGCGAAGACCAAAAGTTTCATCCAGTCCAATATATGAGCAGAAAAACGACGCCACCTGAAGAGAAATACTGCTCATATGAACTGGAAGTTCTAGCAATCATCGGAGCCCTGAAGAAGTGGAGGATTTATCTAGTGGGGAGACCGATTACAATCGTAACCGACTGTAACGCCTTTGCAAAGACCATTGAGGGGAAGGATATGTCAGATCGAGTTGCGCGTTGGGCAATATTTTTAAACGACTTCGACTACAAGGTTGTCCACCGGTCCGGGGCGCAAATGAGGCATGCAGATGCGCTAAGCCGCGTAGCGATGCTAATTGTGGATACTCTAACCCATCGCATTAAGGAAGCTCAGACCATGGATCCACATCTAAAGGCAGTACGTAAGATTTTAGACCACACGGCGTATGAGGATTACTATTTACAAAACGGTTTAGTATACAAGGTCCCTGACAAGGAGTTGGTCGCTATACCAGCCACCATGGAGAGGGAGATTATTGAGATGGTGCACAGACAAGGGCATTTTGGTGCGAAGAAAACCGAGGACCTCGTGTGCCGAAATTACTTCATCATGGACGTAACAAAGAAGGTGAAAACAGTGGTAGACCATTGCATCGTCTGCATTTTAGCTGAAAGGAAGAAAGGGAAAAAAGAGGGGTTTCTCACGCCGATTGTTAAGGAAGATCGTCCGTTGCAGACATACCGTATCGATCATGTAGGCCCAATGCAGGCAACGAAGAAGCTGTATAACTACATTTTGGTAGTTGTAGATGCATTTGCGAAATTTGTCTGGTTATGCCCCACTAAAGGTACCACCAGCGAGGAGGTAGTTGACCGGTTGACGAAACAATCGGAGACGTTTGGGAACCCCAGACGAATTATGCAAAAAAATATAGTTTTGTAATATATGTTGATTCGCTGTATATTGAGCCTTTTAAAGGCAAGGTCACGGCATTTGGTGACCATACAGGTATATCGTATTCTAATATGAGTTGTCTGACTTTGTTATCTGATGTAAATGTAGATCTTGATATATTACGTCGTTTGTTCAAACAAAGTAAGCTTATAATAAAAAACGAATAAAACGAAATTCATGGTATCTAATATCAAGGGTTTTGTTTGCAGAGATCTGCCTATTTACTACCACTCACCTAGTTGCCAACGATTCCGTTTACATGATACATATACACAGGATACGATAACATTATAGAAAGTATAAGCCTCTGTGATGATTGCTTTAGAATTGAACATGTCGACAGTTTTAAATATCTAGGCATTGTCTTGGACTATAAACTTTCGTGGTTTGAACATACAACTTATCTCAAACAGTATTTGAATAAGATTGTTAGGCAGCTATACCATCTTAGTCCTTACTGCAATCTACAAATCTTAAAGATAGTTTATAATGGTTTATTTAAATCAAAAGTGCAGGATGGTATTACCTGTTGGGGAGGCACATATTTTAATAAAACCTAGCCATTACTGACTAAACAAAAGCATGCCATAAGAACCATGACTAAGGTGATGCGCAGGACACCCAGTTTTGAAATACTTAAAAGTCTTTGAATTCTCCCTTTAAGTCATTTATACTTTATCACTGTTCCAACTATTCACAAAACACGCTTCTCACGTTTCATTCCGTGTCCGCGCCTCGATTATTTAATCTTTTAGGTGTGAGAGAAAGAAACCAATATTCTTGTACAATGTTAAAAAATGTCTTTTTTCATTTAACTATAATTCTTACTTATTTTCATTCTCCTTGTATAATATACATATGTATGCCATTCATTCCCTATCAATAGTCTATATTTATTGTGTGCTAAATTTAACTTATTAAGTACTCCCGCCACTTGTCCTTTGACAATAGATTGTACATAGCTATTCCTCACAAGAAATTATATAATCCTATAAATTTTGTAAATTATATTGTAAACTATTTAACGGAATAAAGAAATTATTATTATTAGACTTGTCATTGTAAACTCGAAGAGATCGGTCGTTCGTTTTTCAATTATAACTGGCGCAGTCGATTGTTACAGACAAATAATTCCATCGAGGAACTTATTCTATGTATAAAGGACAACGTTCCGTGTTGAAAAATAAAAGTTAAAAAAAATAGACGAAGAGAAGATAAATTGTTCCAAGCGTGAATAATAAATTGTAACAATTAAAGCTAATCACGTAATCACATCTTGTTGGTGTTAGACAGCTATTTGGCATCACCGTTCCGTGTCTGACCACGTAGCTGCAACCAACTTCACACCGGAGTTGGGTATCCGTCATCCTTCACTTTACTTTTTACCTTACCTTATCCTCCATTGACTTGTGTGCACACCAACCATTTTCTAACCCACAAATAAAGTTGTAATCAGTTTGTTAATCGGCGGTGTTTTCATTCTCCCATCTGGATCACAGGATCAGGACAGATCCTGACAGGTTATGGGCCCAGACACACGTAATAATAAGATAAAAGCCTTTTTTACACAGAACAAATCCTGACAGGCGGAACACACTTTCCCGAACTTGGAAAGATGAACAACGCGGGAATCGCAAAAATTGAAACCCTTAACAAGGACAATTACGACACTTGGCGCATGCACATGCAGGCACTCCTGATAAAGAACGACGCATGGGACTTCGTCAGCGGTGCTCGAGCGAAACCGATCGTCGAATCTGAGAACTCAAAGGCAACTTGCACGTATCAGAAATGGTGTCACCTCGACCAAAAGGCATAATCAGACATCATTTTATCCATCAGTGCTGCGGAATTAAAGCAAGTCAAGGCAAGTTTGGCTGAAACTCGAAAGAGTATTTCAATCAAAAGGCCCTGCCCGAAAAGCGACACTCCTGAAGCAATTGACTCTTCAACGGATGCGTGAGGGTGATGACATTCGGGAACATCTGCACAAGTTTTTCGATGCGGTCGCTAAGTTGAATGACATGATTGTTGAAATAAACGCGGACCTACTAGCGATTATCCTCCGTTGACATGTGTGCACAGCAACCATTTTCTAACCCACAAATAAAGTTGTAATCAGTTTGTTAATCGGCGGTGGTTCCATTCTCCCATCCGGATCACAGGATCAGGACAGATCCTGACACATCTTTTGCATGACAGCATTGTGGAGTGGGGAAAAAAAAAACAAAAAAATAAATAAAATAAAAGACGAATAGGACATAACGCGTAGCAACTGTTGTGAAAAAGTGGGGAACAAACTGTGGAGTGTGATTAAAAGACAGGTTTTAAAGAAAACGAAACAGTTAATAAAGAATATTTACTTTAACGATACATGCATAAAAGGGGATGAGAATATCGCTAACGAATTCACCCAATTTTTTATAAGAAGTGTTTTGGATATCAACCAATCGATTCCGTATACAGGTTACATATCCCAGCGGGTCGCTACGACCTTCAATATTCGCGATGTGAACATAGGTGCAATCACCTGCATCATCATCGCATATTTTCTCCTATTCCATTCTCTTTCGAAGCATAGCTTCACGCGTCGGACACCCGAGCTCAAGTTGGAGTTTCGGGCACATTCAAAAGCTGACTAAACAATATTGCGCGACACGAGTATGATGCATGCAGGATACCTGAGCCTACGATAAGCGAAGTAACTTTCCGTTGTTTAATACTAGCTAGCAAGTAGTAGTTCAAAAGCCAGCGAGCATTTCAATTCTCTCTGCTAATAAAGATTTTTCTTTTTTTTTAAATCCATCCCCGTGGTTCAATTTATTTGTGTGGCGCAGTCGGTAGGATTCCTTTAATACTTGAGGGATCCATACGAGAACGAATCGATAATAAGTCAAACACAAATTGACACAGTTCGGTCGAAAAAAGAAACCAAAAATACTCTAGTGCAAAAAGTCAAACTAAAATTGACATTCGATAATAAGTCAAACGCAAATTGACACAGTTCGGTCGAAAAAGAAAGTAACCAAAATTAAAGGGGATAAAGTGCTAAAGTTTTGGAAAAAAAGAGATTGAAGCAGAAATGAACGAGCAGCTAGCAGAGAGACTGACAGCAGTGCTGGAAGCGTTGGCGGACCAGAACTCGGCACCTAGACCAAGCCGAGCAGTCCATTGGATGAAGGAGATAGCATACATCAAAGAATTCGATGGCGAAAAGGGAAAACTAACACAATTCCTGACCATCGTGGACACTCACATGGGAGCGGTCGACGAAGCCCTGAAGGGAGAGCTATGGCAGGCAATCTACAACGCGAAGATTGTGGGAAAAGCGAAGGAACTACTAATCAACAACCCGCCGAATAACTGGACAAAGGCCAAGGACCTTCTGATACAACACTTCCGACCAGCATGCAACTACAAAGAAATCTCCAGGAAAATTAGTAGTCTCAAAGTAACTTCTATTTATGAATTAAATTTAAAAATTGAAGAGGTTATTAATGAAATAAACGCATTCGCTACCTATGAAGTTAATACCCAAGAAACAAAAAATACTTTTTATATATTGTTAGTAAATAGAGTCAAACAAATTGTGGCAGGAAATTTATCTAGAGATATCAAAAACGAATTCGAACTACATAAAATTAAAGAAATTTTATACTCGTATGTAGGGTATGACAGTGGCAACTTAGAGAAAGATTTTTTAATTCATGATAGGCATAATATAGCACAAAACAGTCACAAGTACCAAAATCAAAGACACAATTTAGGAAATAATAATCAAAATCAGTATAGGGCGAATTCAGGACAATTTCGACGAAACGACAACTACCAACAGATGCAACATAGACCTAATCAGTTCTATCCACAAACTCCAGGACGATTTAGACAAGTCGACTCTCAAAATAGACAACATAACTACAACAACTACCACCCACCCGTTTTCAATCAGTCAGGTCAATTTAGAAACGCGCGACAACAAATACGGCCTATGGAAGTCGGAGTAATTGCGCAGGACACTCAGTTAGGTAGTCGTGAGGAGGAAATTCACAACATAGAACCCGAATTTTTTCTAATATAGGCCTCGGAGATAAAATATTTATAAATTTAACTATTGACGGAAAGAAATACAAAGGACTTATCGATACTGGTTCTACCATGAGTATCGTTAACTCCAATTCCGTTGATTGCAGTAGATTTAAAATATATGAAAGAATCAACATGAAACTTCAAACCATTAATAATACTACAACCGAAATAATAGATAGAATAGTAACTAGTATACCTGAAGAATTTAACTATAGTTCAGGAGGGGCAACCAGATGGTATAAGAGGAATTTAGGTCGTAAACCCTATGACATTCTTCTAGGAATGGATTTATTACGTAAAATTGTCAGAACTCTCGATTTTGATAATCAAGTACTCATATTGAAAAATAACACAAAAATTCCAATATATTCCTATAAAACTGAAGCAACGTTTGATTGTTTTGAACTTAAAGGAGACGGGAAAGAAATAGATTTAAGCCATCTAAATGAAGAGGAAAAAAGAGAGATGAAAAAAGTGTTAGGACAATTTCAACAATTAATATATAGGGAAGGTGACCAGTTGACGAACACAGATACGATTATGCATGAAATAAAAACAACAAGTGATCAACCAATTAACGCTAAACTTTACCGCTTACCTCCAAAACACGAGGAAGAAGTTATGCGACAGGTAGGGGAGATGGAAGCCCAAGGGATTATTAGGAAATCCAATAGTCGGTACGCCTCACCAATCGTGGTAGTAGCAAAAAAAATCGATAACTCGGGACAGCAGAAATTTCGTCTCTGCGTAGACTATAGGAAACTGAACGAAATTACGGTTGACGATAAATACCCGCTGCCGAACATTGATAGTATATTAGATAAATTGGGAAGAGCTCAGTATTTTTCATCCATCGACCTTGCTAAGGGTTACCACCAAATAAAGGTTCACCCCGCTGATATAGCCAAAACAGCATTTGTAACACCTAATGGCCTCTATGAATACCTTAGAATGCCTTTTGGGTTGAAAAATGCACCCGCTACGTTCCAGCGGTTAATGAACAATATACTTAGAGAATACGTGAATAAAATTTGTGTCGTCTATTTAGACGACATCTTAATTTTTTCAACCAGCCTAAAAGAACATCTACAATCGCTAAGATTGATTTTCCAAAGACTGAGAATAATTTAAAAATTCAATTTGATAAATGTTCCTTCATGAAAAGGGATACGGAATTTCTAGGGCATGTATTAACCGCAGAGGGGATGAAAACCAATCCCAAGAAGATTAAGTGTATTCAGGAATACCAGCTACCAAAAACCGAGAACCAATTAAAAAGTTTCCTTGGAGCAACAGGGTATTACCGGAAATTTGTTAAGGACTATTCAAAAATAGCTCACCCAATGATTAAGTACCTAAAAAAAGACAGGAAGATCAATGTTAACGACCCTGAGTATATTCAAGCTTTTGAGACGCTCAAATTAAACATCAGTAGGCACCCCATATTAAGATTTCCCAATTTTGAAAAGCCTTTCACATTATTCACGGACGCAAGCAACTATGCTATAGGAGCAGTGTTGATGCAGGAAGGTCAGCCAGTATGCTACGCGTCCCGGTCTTTAAATGATCACGAAAAGAACTATTCTGTTACCGATAAGGAGTTCTTGGCGATCGTTTGGGCCGTGACTTACTATAGACCCTATTTGTGGGGAAGAAAATTCAAAATAATTACTGATCATTTACCAATTAAATACTTGAATAAAAAATATACAGGAAAGGAATTTAGTCAGAGGAATCAGCGGTGGCTTTTAAAATTAAAGGAGTATCAGTTCGACATCGAGTACCTAAAAGGGAAAGAAAACAAAATAGCTGATTTCCTTAGTAGAATACCAGAAGAAAATCGTAAGAATAGCATATCCAATGAGTCAGTAAATAAACTATCAGATAATGCAACAGTACATTCCGAGGATGAACAGCAACTAGATCATATACCAATTAAGGAGACCATAGTCAACAAGTTTAAGACCCAATTAATATTGTCCAACTCTGTAGATCACGAAATAGAAATCCTACACGGAAGAAGAATCATTTCCATTGATATGACTAGGGGAAAGGAATACTGGATTGACGTATTACGACGGTATATTAAGCCGGGTATTACAGGAATATTTACTGAATTATCTGATCACGAATACAATAAGATACAGCAGCTACTAATAGAGTTATTTAGCCATGATAAGCAGATAAGATTTATTAAGGTAACACTAAGAGCACAAGAGATAAAAAGTCTAGAAGAGGCACAAAAACAAATATCCTTGTATCACACACAGGAAAGTCTCCATAGTGGCATTATAGAAACGTACCACAGTTTAAAAAATAAAATATACTATCCCAACTTGGTTAAAGAAATCACCAAAATTATAAACAACTGTAGAGTGTGTATCGAGACGAAATATGAGCGAAAACCGATTAGAGCGAAATTTGAAATAAGTCAAACACCTACTAGGCCAAATCAAATACTCCACATGGATGTATATTATTTTATGAAACAAACCTTCCTAACCTTGATCGATAAACTAACCAAGAAAGCATACGTCTATCATTTAGCTAATAGAAACTGGACAAAGAAAATAGAAATCTTAGAAGAACATTTCTCAAAATTTGGGAAACCAGACAAAATAACGCTGATAATGAATTTAACACAGAAAACTTTAAGGAATTCTTAAGAGAACAACAGGTAGAGTTACATTTAACTAAACCCAATACACACACAGGCAACAGTGACATTGAGAGATTTCACTCAACTTTACAGGAAAAATTTGTAGCAATCAGACACCTAGATTTAACATTGATTCAAAAGATACACAGAGCAGTAAACAATTATAATAATCGATACCATTCCACATTGAGAATGACTCCAGAGGAAGCAATGTTCGCAGATGTGGCGATATTGGCGAAATTAATAAGAATAGAAAAGGAAAATAGAATTAGAAAATTGATTCAGAATAGGGAAGAATATAGGGAAACAAGACAGGTAATACCAGTTAAAAATTATAAGCGAAATTATTATAAAAACCAACCTAGGTATAGGTTGAAAAAACTTGATAGAGAACATCCCATTAATATAAAACGACCACGGAAATTTGCAGATGATATTGTTAGTATACCTCATACTGACAACACTGATGACGCATGAAACTACAGCAACATTGACAATAAACCAACTCATAACAGACAACGGTTATATGACAATTAACATGGGACAGACGGAAATAATCGAGGATGTCAATACTAGAGAGATAAGAGAGACAGTTCGAGTACTAGAAGACAACACAAAAAAGCTACAGATCGGGACAGACATGGTTATTAGAAAAGGGATAGAAACACTATATGCAAAAAAAACTGCCATAATACCAGGTTATAGCTCAAGACAGAAACGAGGACTAGTCAACATTGTTGGGACAGCTCAAAAATGGCTCTTTGGGACCATGGACGATACAGACCGACAAGAAATAACAGACCACTTGAAGATAGTAGAGGAAAATGAGGAAAATACCGTAGATAATATAAATATGCAAGTCGAAATTAATTCTTATTTTAATGAAAGTATAACCCAATTGAAATATATCATAGAATCAGACAGAAAAGAACTAGCTAGGGCACATGAGGAATTGACTGAAAAAGAAAAGAGAATCATATTACAACAACTAAAGACAGATCAGCTTATGAAAATAAAAATGTTAGAGGAAAAAATAAATCAAATAATAGATAATATAGCCTTAGTTAAGCATGGTTTAGTTCAGCCTAGCATGCTGACCGCAACGGAGATTAACAATACGAAACTGGACTTTTATAAATTAAAAAATATTAAGGTAGGACCAAACAATTACAAATTAGTAGACATGAAGTTGATTACTGCCATACCCACAGAGAATAAAACAGAAATAATAATAAACGACCAATACATTGTAGAAATAAATCAAACTAAATATATGTATGATGATAAGACGCAATATCAAAGTGATTTAAAACCTATGAATAATTGTATTACAAGCGGAAATTGTAAGCTTATAGAAAACACCTTGATAGAAATTAAGAAAATAGATGACAGCACTATAATTTGTAAAAATATGAGAGAACAAGTAAAAATAAATCAATGTGATGATAGAAAGATAAAATTAAATGGAAATTATCTAATAGTGTTCAACAACTGTACAATTAAGATATTGAATGAAACGTTTAGCAATAGCAATATAGAATTTAAAGAAAGATTTTATTACTCAGACGAAATAAGTTATAATTTTACAAAATCACTAAAATTTGAAGACATAATCCAAAGGAATATTGTAAACATAGAACATAATAAGCTATTAAAATTTCATAAAAATGTAAGCTATTTCGTAAGCTCAACCGTATTCTGCATCTTAATAATAATTTTAATTCTAATTACAAAACTATCGAAAAGAAATAAAAAATTAAAAGTATCCCTTAAAGCAATAAACCAAAATACCCACCGGCTTAATGAAATTCAGTAGAATGTTCAATCTAAGGGGGGAGAGGTTACATATCCCAGCGGGTCGCTACGACCTTCAATATTCGCGATATGAACATAGGTGCAATCACCTGCATCATCATCGCATATTTTCTCCTATTCCATTCTCTTTCGAAGCATAGCTTCACACGTTGGACACCCGAGCTCAAGTTGGAGTTTCGGGCACATTCAAAAGCTGACTAAGCAATATTGCGCGACACGAGTACGATGCATGCAGGATACCTGAGCCTACGATAAGCGAAGTAACTTTCCGTCGTTTAATACTAGCTAGCAAGTAGTAGTTCAAAAGCCAGCGAGCAGTTCAATCCTCTCTGCTAATAAAGATTTTTCTTTTTTTTTAAAAACCATCCCCGTGGTTCAATTTATTTGTGTTACACAGTTTATCCAGGGCGCAGAATTTACAAACGCAAGATTTCATTTCGAACTTGTCAGCGAGTAAAGCATTATGCAGGTGACACGATCGATTAATCAAAAGAAAGATTTCAATCAAATCAGTGCAAAAATGCTCATGGACGCAAAAGAGAGAGCGAGTGATAAATCTATCTCTAAGCAGTGGAACGTTTCCTGACTCATGGAAGGAATCAGTTATTAAACCCATCGAAAAAGTTAAAGGAACCGACAAATGCGAAAACTTTCGGCCGATAAACGCGCTACCTGTCTATGAGAAGATTTTGGAGAAAATTGTTCAAATCCAGCTTGAGACCTATTTCGAACGTAATAACGTGTTTCTCGAAAACCAGTCGGATTTCGTAAAAAAACATTCCTGCGAGACAGCGCTCAATAGCGTTTTAATATCTTGGAAAGAGGAGATTTCAGCAAAAAATTACGTGGTGGCTGTCTTACTGGACTTCAAAAGAGCGTTCAAATCGACAGACAGGAGTATCCTTAAGTCAAAACTGTATAGATACGGCGGCGTTAGAGGCAAAGAACTGTATTGGCTTAACTCGTTTTTAAATCGAAGGCACCAGAAAACAATAATTAATGGAGTATCATCTAGAAGTGTTGAAACAACCCATGGAGTGCCTCAGGGATCAATTCTGGATGCGCTTCTTTTCATAATATATATAAACGATATAAATCAACAGCTAAATTACGCGCAAGTAGCCCTATTTGCTGATGACTCTCTTTTATTTATATCCGGAAAAAACTTAGATGAATACGAAAGACGAATGCAAGATGACTTACATGAATCGAGTATATGGTTAAGGGCTAACAAGCTTAAACTAAATATCAGCAATATAAAATGCATGGTTCTCAAACACAATGTTAAGTTAAATATCACTATAGAGAATGAGATAATAGAACAGGTCGAAAATATTAAATATCTAGGTGCAGTCATCGATTCGAATTTAAACCTAAGCCACCATATAGAATACATTGTCTATAATGAGTGCAATACACATGTATAATGTTATGATAAAACCTCACTTTGAATACTGTTCAACCATTTTGTATCTTTCATGTGAATCTATGATTATTAAATTGCAGCGTATGCAAAATAGGGCAATGCGAATCATTCCAAAATGTAATATTTATACACCAATTACAACGATGTTAGATGCGCTTATGTGGCTTAATGTAAAGCAAAGAATATTGTCTAATGTGTTAATTTTCGTCTTCAAAATTAAATATGATTTGTTACCTCAGTATCTAAAGAAATATCTGCGGTATGTTAGGGACTCTCAACCCTATAATTTAAGAAGCGGAGATGATATCAGATTGTCCGCTTATCGGGAAGCTGTTACCCAGAACAGCATTTTATAAACAATGCAATGGTTGTCAATTTTATAATTCTCTACCAACAAATATACAAAATTAGTGTAACTTACAAGGGCTTAAAAGGTTAATAGCTAATTATATAAGAGACACTTTTCCATGCATGTAATTTAAATTATTGCTAAGATAACACTAGGTTAAGATTAAATATGTATAATTTCGGTACTGTTGTTATTGAATAGCAATCTTGCTAAATAAACGAATTCAATCAATCAAAACTGATATGAAGAAAGTTAATCATATCTTTTGCATGTAAGTAATAGCTTTATGGCCAACTCCCTTCCAAATATAAATCCTTCCATCCTTCCAGTTTCTTCTTCGTTTGGTGGCGTTACAGCCCATGAAGGACCAGAGCCAAGCTTCTCTTCAATGACCCATGGTGTGTGTGATTTATTTTCCCACAAATGAAAGGGACCTACAGTTTTAGTGCCGATTCCGAACGGCGTGAGTCGAGAAGCTTCTTCCAGCCAATTTATAATACGAGGGGTTTTGCTAGTACCCCGCCGAGGAGGGACGCCGCGAAATAAACATTCGATGGCGTTGGTATTATCGGGTTCCGCACTCGCTCATCGTGCGTCAGAGTCCAACACACTATCTACTGCGCCACGGCGCCCTTCCAGTTTATCTATTAATAATTTCAATTGTAACCCAACCATGTCTGTGCAACAATTTTTACGTGTTCACGCTGATACAATTCCAGACTTTGAGGGAGATCTGAAAGATCTTAATCTGTTTGTGCAAAGTGCGGATTCGATCGTCACGCATTTTTATGACAACGATAACGTAAATAATTATCAGAATGTCATGATATTTAGAACTATCCTAAATATAATAAATATCAGTGGCGCAAGCACAATTGCCGAAATTAGGGCAGAATTAATTGCCAATGTTAGGGCCCATCGTAAAAAATTTTGTTTATACATATTTCGATCTCAATATTTGAGACAAACCATGGGCGAAACACCTCAGCAAAGTTACGACAGAATTCGAGCTATTTTGAACACTATTTCAAACTATTACGAGCAAAATGCGTCCTCAAGAAAAATAAAGTTTGATATGTATGTATATTCATTATTACCAATGTCCTGGGAGCATACACTAATTGTATGCCATATTGTACGAACGTGGGGACGGTACTTCACTTGATTTTCCGCTGGCTTTTTGGTACATGAGGTATCAATAAAGACTTTTCATTGTAAACTCGAAGAGTTCGATCGTTTTCTTTTTCAATTATAACTCGCAATCACACCAACAAGAGTGCGGTTCGTATAATTCACATCGAAATTGTGCAGTGCGCGGCGAAATTACAAAAGTTCAGTTCGCGTTGATTCCGTTATTGTGCGATGCACGACGTAATTGCAAGATTGTTATTCTACAGTGCGCAGTAACCGGTTTAAAAAGGTGAAGTGAGTGTAACCGAATCCTAGCCGGATCCAGCAATCTTAACGCTGGAATCCAAAGAGGATTAGTTATTGGAGCATCCTCCACCGTTAACATATCGGTCCCTAACCCGAAAAAACTTAGAATTAACAAAGCTAAGTGAGTGAAACTCCACATGCTCTTTTTACAAAATCAATATTTAATACCTAATGTTTAAATTAGATTTGTGTTTTATTTTTCTTTATTGCATATGTATAATTTACTCGCTACTTTATGTACTATAAAAGACCAAGTCTTATTTGTACTATGTTTAATAAATTGAATTGAATTTAATTAAAGGGGCATCTACGAACAGTTTGCTCTAAAGCACCAAACAACAAGCCAAATTACATAGACGATCAAGCTGGAGGAGAGTCGGTAGAAGAAATTTTTAATGTAGAATCATTTGATTTAAGAAGTAAACTTTATATTGAACTAAATGGTAACACTTCTATCCTAGGTTTCGAAATTGACAGTAGCTCTCTGGTTACTTTAATCAGCAACGATGACAAGGAACACGAAACTGGTAAGTTATTATGGCACACATATCGAATTGTTGGAGTTCTTCTTAGTACGTGTGTAATTCTCTATATGCTGGTGCAAGTGCCCGAAAATAAAATAAAAAGACTCTGTTGTCAGTGAGAATACAAAGAAGAAGTATTTGTTCTTTATTCTTCACATCAATATTGTAACGAAAAGCAAAGTTGGCAGCACTTCAAAGAAAAGACAAAAAAAGAAAACAACATTTTACCTCTCGAGAACCAGAGCACAAAGAGTGGACGAAAATAAGTGGCATGATCACGTCCCGTTTTTTGAAGGAAGCGGTGCTTTTGGGACTTCTTTTTTGGCAACCGCGGACAGAAGACGTCCTCAATTATTGGTCCATCTCAAATAAAAAGTTAATAAAGCTTGTTAAAAACTCTAAAAATTTAGTTTCTTTCCCTTTCGTCACAATATATAATAAATTGTTATTGTAAAAAAATTCCTTTTAGTGTTGTTACTTAATAAATTATTTAGTACAGTATTACCATCAATAACTAATTGATTAACATATATAAATATGAATATTATATGTAAATAAAAATAGTGTTTGAGATTCAAACATTCTCCCCGGCCGAACAAAAAAAATGTGATATCTACTTAAGTTCCTTCTTTCATCAATATCGACATCTGTCGACCAGTGTGTGAATAGTGTCGCGATCGGTAGAATGACAGCAGTCAGGTATGATTGTTGACCGACTATGAGTTGCGTGAAGGCTGCATGGTTGATGATCGGAATTCATTGTGTAGTAGTAACCCAGGTGCGTATAGTTTGTGTTTTGAAAATGAATGATTTGTGCCCATGTGTTTTTCCCATTTGTGTGTCGTGTGGTATGGACAAAAAATTCTGTTCTGGTAGGGCTATGTCAGGTTTAACAAACGGAAATTCCAATACAAATAGTTGTGACCTGAAGCTTTACGTCGTTAATTAGTACCGAAAGCCTTTGTTAGGCCGGGAATGGTTATGAAGCATTAAACTAGATTGGAACGAAGTATTTTCTTCTTCAAATGAAAAGATTGAAGTAGTTCCCTCTATGTATTAAAGATACAATGTCAGTTGAAATCGGAAAACCCAAACAAAGAGATGCTTCAGTTTTTGAAAATTCAATAGGCGAAGTTAATAATGTCCAAGCTCGTATTCCTCTCCGTGATGATTCCAAACCTGTTTTTATAAAAGCAAGAAAAATTCCTTTTGCATTATGAGATGCAGTCGATTGAGAATTAGACGATCTAGAGAAAAATGGAATTATCGGAAATGTTGAAACATCAAGGTTGGCTACTCTTATTGTTCCAGTCCGGAAACAAGGAGGTAAGGTCCGATTATGTGAAGATTATAGAATCACTTCAAATCCACAAATTTTAGTTCAGGAACATCCCGTGCCGATAGTCGAAAAACTGTTTGCGTCCATGGCAGCCGGAGAAAAATTTGCGAAAATAGATCAGACCAACCAGACGCATGTAGGCATCTGGCCCTGCAAAATGGCAAAATCAAATCTAGGAGATTCTTAAAGATATCGAAGGTATTCGGTTTTCTTAGATGATATCAAAATAACTGCACCCAACGATTCACTTTCAACGTCTCGAGAAAGTTTGATGACGGGTTAACAAATACAACATGCGTGTACATTTTGAAAAATGTGGGTTCATAGCTCGTGAAATTGAATATTGCGGATACGAAATCAATCGTAACCGGATACATAAAGCATAAAAGAAAATCGATGCGATCACAAAAATGCCGAGAGCGGACAACTCCCATCCTCGTTGCAATGGTTTACACAGAGTAGTGAGTCGGCACATTCACTTAGTTCTTTGTCGAATGTGGAAAGTACAAATCAAAGTGAAAACATGGATCAGTGAGTTTGTTTTAACTGATGGTCTTGCGGAGTACTGTGTATGAATAATGGAGATGAAGTTAGAGCATATGTAGTTAATTATTACGGCAGATTTTTCAAAAATCTTAGTACGATTTGGATCCACTTAACAACCTGCTTAGGAACAGTGTTCCATTTATTTGGAGTAATTGAGAAAAAGCGTTTGAAGGTATTCGAAATACAAAAACAAATGGATTTTCCCAATATGAAACTAAAACAAAATGTTCCAAGAAGAGGGAACTTAACATAAATACATATGTAAGATAAGGGACAGGCAGACCGCAGACACGACAAGAAGTAGCAACAACAACGAAGCAGGAGCAGATAAAAGAAAGAAAAAGTGAGAAGGAGAACAGCAGTCAGTAGTCGGTCGGCAGCAGTCAGTGGTAGTGGTCGCAAGCGTCGGCAGTTGTGAAAGGGTGCAGCCGTGATAGGATTTTGCGTTTTGATGAATAATACTGTTTTGTATTTCTTTTATACTATAATAAACTATTTTACATTTGGGGGTCATCCTTGTCCTAATCTTAATCGTGCATTTAGTGTAAAACGGGGGAATCAGACCAAAAAAAAGACACTCAAAGCCGCTCATGCAGAAAGCAAAGGGAAAAGCAGCTGTCATTGAGCCGTTTTGTTTTTTTATATTGTAACCTGACCCTTGGTGTGCGACGACGATTTCCCTGATTTGTGGGGGGTTATAGTTTTGTCTCTTTCTTTGGCGTTTTCAAAAAGTTACTTTCACCCCACGAACTCACCGGCTGTTTTTTTGGCTGACCACGTTGTGTGCTGGTGGATGGATTTGGCGTGTGAATAAATCGTAAAGTAATGGAATTAAGTTGTAGTCATCGCACATTTTATTAATATATACATATTCTGACAAGGGCCTAGGGATGTACAATAAGTTGTAGCATATATATGTGTGGCATAAAGCAATATGTGAATTTCAACATTCCATTCCCACACTTTGTCCAATATCAAATTGGACACCACAAAACTATGGCATGGCATTTGAATAAGCAACTCGCTTCTTGGAATGTCTATGCAACGGGAATATGATACCACATAAGCGACGGGCCCTCGAGTCTTGCACGAGATGCTGACTCTCCACTTATCCATATATGTATGTATGCTGCACTTGATATATATGTATATACTATACAAGCGCTGCGACGCTTCATTTTTAGTTTTTAAGATTTGTTTGAATGTTCATCTAGCACTCAATAAAAGAATCTAGTGGAGACGGACGTCTCAACTTTTAAGTGAACTTTACATTACATTTACATTACAAAGTATTTACAAGAAAAACATGAGAAATATTTGAAATAATGTGTTTGCTACTCACACATTTATAATTGCATTTTGTTTCCAAATCGGACTTTTTATCGGCGAGGACTTTACAACCCTACAACAGCAGCGATGGATAATTCGAACATCATAGCGCGAGCGCAAAAAAGCGTTTACCGGAAAACATAAAACACGATCTGTGCAGTCACATATAAAAACGGAGAATATACAGCAGAAAGAAAAAACGATGACTAAAGGCAAATTCGAGCAACAAAACGAAAAAAGGCTGCAAAGGAAAGAGAACGAAACGAGAAAGCTGATATGTAAGTTAAAGTATTTAAAAAAGAAAACTCATGGATCATCGCTCCACTTGTTTGAGTGAATAGTTGACTCATCACAATGTAGCGATGGCCCGATACAATGTAGCCCGATACAATGTAGCAATGCAACATTGTAATTGTTTGGAACCAAATCCTCGCCCACACTTTCCGTTTCCTGCAGCAGCTTCGGAATATTAGATATCGAATCCTCGCCCACACTTTCCGTTCCTGCAGCAACTTCAGAATGTAAGATAGAGATAAGAAATTTAGATGTATTCAGGCATTGCACTGTCGCTTGCCTTTCTTAACTTTTGTAAGATAATTTTAAGTCAGTTGAGTAATAAAGCTGGAGAAGATCAGTTGATCTTTTTAAAAACTCCGACCAACCTACCGACTCATTAATTGGCGATCCTGCCAGGAGGCGAATTTTTATTCTCCTAGGGACCAAAGAAATAATCAAGTATCCACCGAGTTGGAGAAAAGTGTAACAAAAATAATCGTACTATACGAACTAAACGTAGTCAAGTATCCACCGAATTGGAGAAAAGTGTAACAAAAAATAATCGTACTAAACGAACTAAACGTAATCAAGTATCCACCGAGTTGGAGAAAAGTGTAACAAAAAATAATCGTACTATACGAACTAAACGTAATCAAGTACCCACAGAGTTGGAGAAAAGTGAAAAAAAAACAAATCGAAAATACGAGTATAATAGTAATCAACAAATATACATAAAAAAATGAGACAAAGGTGATCAAGCAGAAAAAATAGAAATACATCCTACGACTAGACAGAGGACAAAATTCAAGCACAAGTAATCTCCAGCAGCAACGGCGGCTATCCAAGAAAAAGATATTCTAGTAAGTCAGTTAGACACCTAAATGGAAATTTAAAACAATAAATACGTATTCTATAAATATACATATATTTTACGAAGTGTTACAGATATAATTATATTGTGTGAATTATATATAGAATCATAATATTAAGAAAAAATAGAAAAAATGGCGCGTAATGAAGAAATTTCGACGGACGTTATTACTAGGCTTATTGCTGTAAACAATGCGAGTCTCAAAGCTGAGATAGAGGAATTAAAAAATAGTTTTAAAAATATATTAGGCAGTGAGGTGGTTACAGAATTTAAAACACAGACGATTGACCCGAACATTAAGTGTGACGAATCACTAGAGGTAATTAGGTCCTTACCGGAATTTTCAGGCACAAGTGTTAGTTACGTTAGTTGGCGAGAAGCCGCCAACAATACAATGAGCATTTATATTAATGGAAGTAAACGGTACTTCGCAGCGCTCACAATAATGAGGAATAAAATAATAGGAGAGGCAAATGACATTTTAACTAATCATGGAACAGTTTTAAACTTAGACGGCATTATAAGCAGACTTGACTTTGCTTACGCAGACAAGAGACCCGTTCACATATTAGAGCAGGAACTCAGTATTTTACGACAGGGACCCATGACTATAATCGACTATTACAACGAAGTTAATAAGAAATTAACTTTGTTAATTAACAAAACTATAATGACATATGGCAATGACGCGGCCATCACAAAAGAATTGAACGACAAAAATCGGCAAAATGCCTTAAGGGTATTCATTACGGGATTAAATCCACCCTTATCAAATATATTGTTTTCCCTATCACCTGAGAATTTGCCATATGCACTGGCCAAAGCCCAGGAACTGGAAGCCAATAATCAAAGAACTAGTTTTGCGACACAGTTCTCTAGACAGCAACTTTTCCCACGATCTAAACCAAACTTTTTAAGATTCCCACCAAAAAAGTTTAACACTACCTTTCAACAAAACCATCAACCAATGGAACTGGGAAGTTCGACACAATCGAATAGGCCCAATTTTACCAGAAACCCAATTAACCAACCCCGATTAAACCATAATCAACACCTTTCTTATAACCCATTAAGATCGCAAAACAATTTTAGACAAAACCCTAACCAATACCAATTTAACAGGGCTACTGAAAAACGATCTTTCGAAAATACAGACAACCACAGTGGTCAACCCCAGCAAAAAAATCTTCGCGTTAATAATCTGAACGAAACAGCTTTTTTAGAGAAAGGATTAACCTGCCCTTTATTTACCGAACCAGTGACCGGTCCGGAAAACGACTTAGAATACTAGTTGACACAGGAGCTTCGAGCTGCTTCTGCAAGACAAATACGTTGGTAACGCGATTTGAATTACCTATTCACAAAAGAGTGAAAACAGTAAAAAAGTATATCTTAATAACTCATTATTCCGAGTTGCGGATACAAAATCAATCGTAACCGGATACATAAAGCATAAAAGAAAATCGATGCGATCACAAAAATGCCGAGAGCGGACAACTCCCATCCTCGTTGCAATGGTTTACACAGAGTAGTGAGTCGGCACATTCACTTAGTTCTTTGTCGAATGTGGAAAGTACAAACCAAAGTGAAAACATGGATCAGTGAGTTTGTTTTAACTGATGGTCTTGCGGAGTACTGTGTATGAATAATGGAGATGAAGTTAGAGCATATGTAGTTAATTATTACGGCAGATTTTTCAAAAACCTTAGTACGATTTTGATCCACTTAACAACCTGCTTAGGAACAGGGTTCCATTTATTTGGAGTAATTGAGAAAAAGCGTTTGAAGGTATTCGAAATACAAAAACAAATGGATTTTCCCAATATGAAACTAAAACAAAATGTTCCAAGAAGAGGGAACTTAACATAAGTATATATGTATGTAAGATAAGGGACAGGCAGACCGCAGACACGACAAGAAGTAGCAACAACAACGAAGCAGGAGCAGATAAAAGAAAGAAAAAGTGAGAAGGAGAACAGCAGTCAGTAGTCGGTCGGCAGCAGTCAGTGGTAGTGGTCGCAAGCGTCGGCAGTTGTGAAAGGGTGCAGCCGTGATAGGATTTTGCGTTTTGATGAATAATACTGTTTTGTATTTCTTTTATACTATAATAAACTATTTTACATTTGGGGGTCATCCTTGTCCTAATCTTAATCGTGCATTTAGTGTAAAACGGGGGAATCAGACCAAAAAAAAGACACTCAAAGCCGCTCATGCAGAAAGCAAAGGGAAAAGCAGCTGTCATTGAGCCGTTTTGTTTTTTTATATTGTAACCTGACCCTTGGTGTGCGACGACGATTTCCCTGATTTGTGGGGGGTTATAGTTTTGTCTCTTTCTTTGGCGTTTTCAAAAAGTTACTTTCACCCCACGAACTCACCGGCTGTTTTTTTGGCTGACCACGTTGTGTGCTGGTGGATGGATTTGGCGTGTGAATAAATCGTAAAGTAATGGAATTAAGTTGTAGTCATCGCACATTTTATTAATATATACATATTCTGACAAGGGCCTAGGGATGTACAATAAGTTGTAGCATATATATGTGTGGCATAAAGCAATATGTGAATTTCAACATTCCATTCCCACACTTTGTCCAATATCAAATTGGACACCACAAAACTATGGCATGGCATTTGAATAAGCAACTCGCTTCTTGGAAGGTCTATGCAACGGGAATATGATACCACATAAGCGACGGGCACTCGAGTCTTGCACGAGATGCTGACTCTCCACTTATCCATATATGTATGTATGCTGCACTTGATATATATGTATATACTATACAAGCGCTGCGACGCTTCATTTTTAGTTTTTAAGATTTGTTTGAATGTTCATCTAGCACTCAATAAAAGAATCTAGTGGAGACGGACGTCTCAACTTTTAAGTGAACTTTACATTACATTTACATTACAAAGTATTTACAAGAAAAACATGAGAAATATTTGAAATAATGTGTTTGCTACTCACACATTTATAATTGCATTTTGTTTCCAAATCGGACTTTTTATCGGCGAGGACTTTACAACCCTACAACAGCAGCGATGGATAATTCGAACATCATAGCGCGAGCGCAAAAAAGCGTTTACCGGAAAACATAAAACACGATCTGTGCAGTCACATATAAAAACGGAGAATATACAGCAGAAAGAAAAAAACGATGACTAAACGTAAATTCGAGCAACAAAACGAAAAAAGGCTGCAAAAGAAAGAGAACGAAACGAGAAAGCTGATATGTATACCAACGAGTGAACATGGAAGTAGAAGCAACGACAATCAAAGCGGGATAGCAGATAACAATTCAACATTGCAGCAACTAGTGCAGCTGTTGACGCTAAAAATACAATGGATGGATGAAAGAAACTAACGTGATTGTAAAATGCTCGCTGAAAGTTTCACAGAAATCATTTGCAAATTTTAAGCTTATGCCGATGCCTATGGCCCTGACGAAAAACAAAAATATGTGCAGGCCCGCGCTAAAATGACACACCGCAAAACTGTTCTTAGAATCGACAACGGTGTGCGGCTATAAAGAGCTGCGTCAAATGTTGATCGATGAATTCGAGAGAGAATATGTGTGCAGTGCCGACTTACGCAAGGAGCTCAAAAGACGGGCAAAATTCAAAGACGAAACCTTTCACGATTTCACGTTCGCTTTTTGGAATCTGAGTTATGAACAAAGACTTTTCATTGTAAAGTCGAAGAGATCGGTCGTTTTCTTTTTCAATTATAACTCGCAATCGCACCAACAAGAGTGCGGTTCATATAATTCACATCGAAATTAAGCAGTGCGCGGCGAAATTACAAAAGTGTAATTCGCGTAAATTCCGGTATTGTGCAGTGCGCGATAACCGGTTTTAAAAGATGAAGTGAGTGTAACCGACTTCTAGTAGGATCCAGCAATCTTAACGCTGGAATCCAAAGAGGATTAGCATTGGAGCATCCTCCACCGTAAATATATCGGTCCCTAACCCGAAGAAATCCAGAGTTAACAAAGCTAAGTGAGTGACACAAAAAAAAAAAACTCAGAGCTGACAAGTTACCTGAGTGAAACAAAAAATCAGAATCTGTCAACATCAGGAAAAAATCCCGAGAAAAGAACACGGCGAACTCCATCATTTTAATGTAAGCCAAGAATCAAACGAAAAATTAGTTTTAACTGTGGTGGTAGCACAACGTGTGGTGACATTTCCAGCACGTGCAGTCTAGACTCCCGCTCGTATGTTTACTGACGTCTGTAAGAGTTGGTTCGTCGTTTAGGAAAGTTGAAATGAGGTTAGCTTATTAGAAACTTTTACAAAGTGCCTACAGATTTGAAAAGGTAATGTGTTAGTGTGGCGCCATATCATACAGATACATAAGTTATCTAAATGTTTTACTGGAATATTTATTCTTTTGAATTATCTAGTTCACTATGTATCACAGAATTGAGCCACAAACAAAAATGTTGGTTTTGAGAAAAATCTGTTCGGCAATTAATTTTGGAATATGAAATTTCATATCGTAGTATCTACTTTTTATTATTTTATTTCAGAAAGAAATATTAAAATACTGACGATCCTAAAGATGCAGAAGAACTTTTGAACATGTTAGAATAACTGGAAGCAGGAGATGAAGAGTTAGAGAAGATCAGAAACTGTAATCATCTCGATTTTGTGCTTTGTCCGCCAGTTGATGGGATCGATAGTGATAAAGATGATGTTCAAAGTGATGAAGAAAGATTATGCGAAATTCGCGATGCTTGTAAAGGGGTTTTGCATCAGCCAATGAAGATATGTATATGCTGTTGATGGAGATAGGAACAGAGAAGAGCTCAACCTGAGTAGGCAAGGTGATTCTATATTCAAGTTATTTTTTTCCGAAGAATTTGTACAGTTTATTTGCGACGGAACGAACAAGAATGCGGCTCTCAAAATTCTCGTTGTTAGTTTTGTATGTGCAAATTGTGTAAATTCTTTTAAATAGTGAAAATGATAGGATTTCATGTGAGTAACAATGTTTTATTGTTTATTATATTAGCACAGTAATCATAATTCATCAGATTGAGTTATTTCCCTTTTCATTTTGGCTTTGGTTTTTTGGGCAAATTACCTTCAAGAAGAATGTTCTGGAAACAAAGCCAAACCCTTGGTTCTGCAGGCCACAGCATAAGTCGAGATCGCTTTGAGGCTATACATAGGTATTTGTATTTCAATGACAATACAACTATAGATCCTAGCAATCGAGTTTACAAAGTGCAACCTCTGATTGACAGAATAAATAAAGTATACCACCAACTGGCACTGCCTTTTGGAGAGAATTTTTCTTTAAATGAGGCTATGGAACCGTATTACAGGCACCATCAAATGAAACAATTTATTAGAGGAAAGCCGATTCGATACGGTTTCAAATATTGGCGCCGCACTACTTCTGAAGGCTATCTCTTGAAGTTTGATCCTTACTGCGCCGCTGGAGATAAAATGGAAGGAAAAACATTAGGTACGTCTGCTACAGAAAAACTGTGCTTGAATTACTTACGTGATGTCAGTACAATTTATTTAGATAGCTTCCTCAACTCTCTGCCGTTGCTGGATAGTACTACAACACAAAATTTGAAATGTGTCGGTACAATAAGGATAGATAGGTTCGAAAAGGCACCACTAAAAGATTTGACAAAAGAAGCTCGAGGAAGTTTTAATGTTACACCCATACCTCGCTTTGCGCGGTTTCACCTTTGCGCAATTTTCATATATGTACCTACCCAGATTCGATTTGCGCGAGTATGCTGTGTGCGAAATACTGTTTTTTCTTCAAAAAATCATGGCGCGCCTTGGTTTTTTTTGTTAAAGCTATGCATACATATCCATGTAATTCACTCAATTGTGTCTTGTGAATGACTGAATCCGGCAATAGTGCAGCAAAACTCGTTTTATTTTTTATTTATCGGAGTTGCGCTATAGGAATTATGGTAAAAGATAGCAAATTAGTAGTACCTAAATATTCATACATCTTTCATTGTTTTTGGGAAAAAGCTAAGTGAAAGCGAACCCAAAAAAGTTTGACTAAAAAAAGAGAGAAAGTAAGGAAACTTTAAAACGAGGAGAAGCCGCCTGTTTTAGGAATTATTTATATTAAATTATGTGACATAAATGAGTCGAGCATCCGAAGGATAAACTCAGATAAAGAACGAATAAGGCTGTCTGTTACGCAGTCTAGTGAATTGTCGACAAAATCAACATCCAGAGTTCATTCGGCTTTGGCTGAAAAAGTAGAAAGTATCTTAGCTGCGTGGATACAACGGCAGACATCCAACAGAAGGCCTTTGAGCGCAGCTGTTATTCGGGAAAAGGCATTGAAATTGTATGAGCGCTTAAAAATAGAAGAAGGAAGTTTGACTACAGAGGAACAGTTTTCGGCAAGTTGAGGCTGGTTTGACAAGTTTAAAAAAAGGCGAAATCTTCACAACCCTAGTGCAGATGAAGAAGCAGCAACTCGTTTTCCGAGGATTCTTAAAGCATAAATCGGAGCTGGAGGATATTTTCTTCAGCAAATATTTAATGCTGATAGACAGGTCTCTATTGGAAACTCATGCCGAATAGAACATTTATTGCGAGAGAGAAGAAGTCTGCTCTAGGAAATAAAGTAATAATTATTGCGTCGCATCACAAAGGCAGTGTTTCGTACGCGATGTTTACGAACTCAGCCACAGTGATGTTTGATAATAATTGCGCAGTAATTAAAACAAAAACTGACAAAACCATAATGAGAGCGATGAAGTGCGGTAGTTGCTGTCCTTCAAATTTCGATCATATTACATATTACTAAGCATGTTGTTGTTTGATCATGATGAACTTAAACTTATAACTGAATTAATAAATAAGAAAGATAATGTAAACGTTTATTAAGTGAGAACATTGTGAATGCACCCCCGATATTTTATTTTTTTGAGCGCTAAGCGCTTTCGTTCAAAGGAATATAATATCGGGGAGGAAGTGCGCGCAGCCAAGGTTCTCATTTGATGGAGCGTGCTTGCGACAAAGCGACACGACGAACAACGTTCATGCAGCTGTGGTGCAAACCAACATCTCAGACCACTATTCACTCATTATGGGATTGGAACATATGGGAAATGGTTCGGAGAAAGCCCAGAACCAAGGAAAAGAAAAAGGAAAAACTGTAAGTAGTCAAAGGGTAAATACTCTTTTGAACGACATAAATTGGGATGAAATTCTTAATCTTCAAAATGTTAACGAAATGTATAACAAACTACGAAATATGTTCGAAACAATATACACAGAATCGCAAATAACCCCAAAAGAAAGGAAGGCAAGATTACCGAATCCATGGATGAATGAAGAATTAATCGAGTGCTGCAAAAAAGAGACAAATTATACAAGAATTGGCTATCAAGATCTAAAGACAAAGAAAGGGAAAGAGAGTACAAAACATATAGAAATATTATCAATAAAAAACTTCTTAATGCCAAAAACATGTTTTTCAAAAATAAATTCTCTGAAAACAAAAACAATATCAAGAAAATCTGGCAAACTATAAAAGAGATACTAGGAAAAAAACCTGACAATCTGGATAACACAATACGAAACAACTTTAAAAACGAAAAAACAGAGGTCCTGACAAACAAATTTGCTTATAGTTTTGACGAAAATGTGAAAAAGATAATACATGACTGTCCCATAAACACGTTGATTATGAACGAAAGTGCTACTCAAAACTCCTTGTTCTTAGAAAAGACCAATGAGCTGGAAGTACAGAACATCATGAAGAACTTAGATGCAAATAAGGGTCCGGGGCATGACGGGATACGACCGAAAGACTTAAAAAATAACGCTCAACTGTTGGCACCCGTAATAACGAAATTAATAAACACTAGTCTCGAGGACCAAATTATTCCAAAAGAACTGAAAATGTCCCTAGTTCGTCCAGTGTATAAAAATGGAGTAAAATCAGATGTCAATAACTATCGGCCAATTGCAATCCTACCGGTTATCGAAAAAATCCGCGAAGAAATTGTAACTAGGAGACAGAAACAATTTCTTGACAAATATAAAGTAATTAACCAACTTCTAGGCTATTTTGCTAGCACACTTAACCGAAGCTTAAGCAAAAATCATCATACCCTAGCTCTTTTCATTGATTTCAGTAAGGCCTTCGACACATTGTCACATGAAAGGATAATTCACAGTCTAGAGAAAGCGGGAATTCGAGGCCAATGCTTAGAATGGATGAAAAATTATCTGAATATCCGAACATACAGCATAAAAATTGGCGAAACTTTAAGTGACGTAGTGAAAACAACGCATGGTGTATTTCAGGGCTCAAAACTTGGACCTCTCCTATATGTAATATGCCAATGGATTAATAAAATCGCTGAAAAAGAGCACAGTGTTCGCATATGCAGATGACACGACAATCATTGTGTCCCACAGAGACATCGTTGCGCAGTAAAAATTATGCAAAGTGAACTAGATGTCATTATAAAATGGTCACACGATAACGGGCTCACAATTAATGCAGAGAAAACAAAAATAATGCACATAAAGCCACCTCACTTTCTATATCATGACATCCGAATTAAATTTCATAATACCCAATGCCTCCATACCAACGCCAGCAATACAGCAAATGACAAATGCGAAACCTTCATTGAAGTGGTTAACAGCTTTAAGTATCTCGGTATAATAGTTGACCATAATCTCAAATGGCACCAACACATCGACCACCTTCAACGAAAACTTCGCAAAACCTCATACATGTTGCAACATTTAAGTAACTGCTGCAACTATGACGTTCTAAGGCAGGCATACATTGCATTAAGTGAATCATACATACGTCATGGAATCACAGCATGGGGAACATCAACCTATTGCAATAAACTTCAAACAAGTCAAAACTATTTATTGAAAATCCTGGCAAGAAAGAAAAATATTAACTACCACATGAGCAATACAACGATAAGCCGCCAACTCGAGCTTTTAGACATCAAAGGTATATTCAAATCAACTCTGATTAATGAATTTTACGACGACAACAGCTTCAGAATTGAGATCGACCACACGTACAACACCCGAAGAAAATCAGAAGGAAGATACAAAATCGCCAAATTCCACAACTATGGCAAATATTCGTTCCCCTCATTAATCCCAACGGTCTTGAATGAACTGCCAACCAATCTTCTATGTATTCATCATATTCCAGAAAGAAAAACATTAATAAAAAAGTATTTTGTTCACAATTTTGTTCACATAGTGAAAAATCTAAGTAGATACATATGTATGTAGTCATCCATCCCTGTTTTATTCTAAGATAATTCCTTTAATCCCGATATGAATTCTAAAGCGTATCATTTAAATAGTAGTTCTCATAATTATGTATATCAATGCTAAATGAATGTATTTACCAAAAAAAAAAAAAAAAAAACTTGGAACAAAACTTTGTACATAACAATGAATTACTAAAGTTCCTGCAGACAAGCCAAATGGCTTCGCCGGATTATTATAAAAAAAAAAAAAAAATAAAATAAAAATTGTAAGTATCTGATATACGTAATTAATAATGATTTATCACCCAATGTTACCCTTTATATCTAGAATATTAAATATGTTTACACTCGCCTCGCGTGCGCCAATAAAGGAATTGCAATAAATTGGAGTAAATTTAATTTAATATCGTCCCAGCACGGCCATCGTCAACATCTTTAATATTAAATTTCCACGTTTGGGCGGCCATTTTGTTGAGTCCAGGAATTTAATTTAATGCACGGCCGCATTACAAGGAGTAAAGCCAAAGCTACGAGTATGTCGACACCGCCATCGGTTTCGCCGGTACCGCCGCCATCGCCGACAGCACTTGCACAAGCCGTGGAGACCGACCACGTGGTCCTTATAATGGAACTCAGCAGGCAAATTAATGAGCTGAAAGCCTCTTTCCCCACTGCAGAAAAGGAAAGGAAGCATTTGCAACAGGTAGTTTCTTCATATACCGCCGCCGCTACAGACAATACTGAAGAAAATACTGTAGCCGACACTCAAGTTACATCAACAGTCACCAACACTGCCACCATGACAAAAGAAGCTTCTTCATCACTTTCATCAGCCGCCGCCACTACGTACATCCATAAATCCAGCATATCAACAGCATCATCTTAACTTTACGTACCACAACGTCAAGGCGCAGACTCGGATTTGCCAGGTATGTACCCTTTTTCTACCACTACTACTGTTTCCATTGCCGAACCATATACTTTCACATCGTCCTCGCCTATCTGTTTGCCCACTACCGCCAATCCCTCGAATCTATCGAATCATATAATGAACTACAAACGAATCCGTAAATTACAAGAACTGCCTGAGTTTTCAGACAAGCCAGAAAAATGGCCTATGTTTATAGTTGCGTATAGGGAGACGTCGTCCGCTCATGGCTACACCGATCTAGAAAACCTTTCTCGTCTACAACGAGCACTGAAAGGAGATGCCAAATTTAAGGTGGAAGCGCTTTTGATCCACCCGAATAGTGTACGTGCTATAATAGAAACCCTCGAATTTCACTACGTTCGCCCGGAAATTTTAATTAGGAGCCAGTTAGCCAAGGTCAGGTCATTTCCAAACATTTGTGAAACGAAATTGAATGAGATCGTCAATTACAGTGTTATGGTGTCCAACCTCACTGTGTTTTGATTAGTGTTTTGAATTTTGGAGAGGGGTTCGCAGTTCACAACACTAAACTGGGTTGGACTCTGTTTGGATCTAACGAAAGCAATGAGTCAGAAGTCGTTGTTAGCTGTATTATCCCTGAACAAAATGAGTTAAATGATTTGGGTTTTCGTCAAAGGAAAATAGGTGTTTGTGCTGACATTCGAGATATGTTCCTTCGCGTAAACATACGAAAGGAAGATCAAAGTGCCCAACGGTTTCTATGGAGGAATGGAGATCGTACGCGGGCGCCTGATACGTATGTAATGAAGGCAATGATTTTCGGATCGAAAAGTTCACCCTGCTCAGCACAATACATTAAGAACTTAAATGCAAATCTATACAAGAACGTCCATCCAAGAGTAGTTGAGGCCATAGTAGACTACCATTACGTAGACGACTATGTTGATAGTTTTGACACGATTGAAGAAGCAATAGAAGTTGCAAAGAAAATCAAGAAAATACATAGCTAAGCGGGATTTGAAATTAGAAATTTTGTATCGAATTCAACGGATCTTCTTCAAGCAATGAACAACAGCTTCACAGAGACTCATCACACCGACTTAATAAGTATATGCAGAAATGACTTGACTACGGAAAAAATACTGGGAATGTATTGGAACTCAAGGACCGATATGTTCTGTTTCGTTTTAAACTTTAATAAAATACCTCAAGCGGTATTGAATAAGACAGTGCGTCCTACAAAACGCCAAGTTCTGAGCATCACCATGTCAATATTTGATCCCTTGGGATTATTGGCGAACGTTACGATCTTATCCAAACTCTTGCTACAGAAGTTCTGGAAGACAAATGTGGGCTGGAACGAATTAATACCAGAAGACATTCATTCCAAATGGTACAAATGGTACAGGCAGTTAGACAGCATGAAACCTCTTCAAGTATCAAGTTGTTATCACCCAGACATAACAAAGTATCACTCAGAAATTCAACTCCATATTTTTGTGGATGCCAGTGAACTGGCTATTGCTGCTGTAGGCTTTTGGCGAATCAGCTTTAACAATGAAATTTATTTGAGTTTCATAATGGGCAAGACTAGATGTAGTCCACTTAAAGCGTTATCAATCCCGAGGTTGGAACTTCAGGCAGCCGTCTTAGGAGTTCGATTAAAGGAGGTCAATTAAAGCCCAGCCACGTCAATTGTGGCCGGACTCTAAAACAGTCATCCATTGGATTCGATCAGACAGTCGATGCTATAAGCAGTTTGTAGCTCACCGGATTGCGGAAATTTTGGACCTATCGACTTACTGTCGATAGAGGTGGGTACCTGGAAAACAAAATCCAGCTGATGAAGCAACGAGACCGCAGAAAATGTCAGGATCCCAAGACAAGTCGATGTGGATTAAAGGACCGTCGTTCTTAAAAACGTTGGAAGAGAATCGGCCAGAGCTACCGAAAGACATCACTGCCCATGAGCAAAGCCAAGAAAGACGTCAACATTTTCTTTTGCTTATCGACAACGACGACAACGATTTATTAAAGGTTGTAGGTTGGATCCTAAGAGCAGTTGCGAAGTTTAAGAACATAATTAAAAACATTAATCACCGCGGGAGTATGGCATCGAAAATTATCACTCACCGTTATGGACATCAATAAAGCTGAAATCTTTCTGAGCCGCTTAGTTCAACAAGCTGTATATCCCAATGAAATTCGTGATCTTTCATCAGGACAGCCAGTCTCGAAGAAAAGTGCGATTTATAAGCTATCACCAATATTAGATGAAGACAAGGTTATGCGGCTTGGAGGGCGCATAGATAATGCCACATGCCTGTCTTGCAATACGAAACGACCTATAATATTGCCAAACCACCACATATTTTCGAAGTTATTAGTTCAATATTACCATGAACATTTTCAACACCATAATCAAAAAGACATTGTGGGAGCAATTCGGTCTAAATTTTGGATCCCAAGTTTACGTCGGTTAGTAAGAAGTGCGAAATCACGCTGCCAATTATGTAGGACATGACCGCACTACCGGCGCCTCCGCAAATGGGTCAGGTACCTCGTGACAGGCTTACACCATACATTAGACCATTCTCGTATACGGGGACAGAATACATCGGACCCTTACAAGTTGCAATTGGACAACGACGAGAAAAAAGATGGATTGCTTTATTTACTTGTCTTTCAACACGAGCCATTCACCTCGAGTTAGCTAAGGATCTGTCAAGCGACGCAGTGGTCTTGTGTTTGCGCAACTTCGTGAATCGACGCGGTCTTCCTGTTCGGATTCGAAGCGATCGTGGCACGAACTTTATTGGTGCAAGTAAGGAAGATTGGATCATTGTCAATGGTGCCTTGGAAGGCAAATGTAAACGACGTCGTATTGAGTGGCTATTTAACACGGCTGGAGATCCGTCAGCAGGAGGAGTGTGGGAGCGACTTGTTCAGTGTGTGAAGCGTGTTTTGAATTTTACCTTCAAGGAAAAGGCCCCGCAACTCGAAACTCTACAAAGTCTCTTAATCGAAGCCGAAAATTTAGTAAATTCGTGTCCTCTAACTCATAGAGAGTGATCAAGCCGAACCACTGACCCCAAACCATTTTTTACTTGGATGTCCTAACTACATACAGACGGTAGAAGAAAAGCCATGCTTGCGTAAACAGTGGCATATATTACAACAACTAAAACAAACATTCTGGAAAAGATGGATACTAGAATATCTCCCTACGTTGACAAGGCGTGGGAGTGGCATTGAAGGGTTAATCCAAAAAAGGTGGGCGATTGTGTGATTGTTTGCGATGAAAAGGAAAGTAGAGGTGAGTGGAACGTGGTAGGGTAGTTGAAGTTTATCCTTCGACTGATGGGCAAGTCCGGTCTGCTGCCATTAAAGTATCATCAGGTGTCATCAGGAGGCCAGCGTCAAAACTAGCCAAACTGGATATTGTTGGTGAATCAACGTCCTAGGTTCACGGGAGAAGGGATGTTGTCGCTCAAATTTCTATTATACTACATATTACTAATAGTAATAAATATTACATATTACTGTCGTTAAAATTTCCATTGTATTACATATAACTAAGAATGTTGTTGTTTGTTGTTGATGAACTTAAACTTATAACTGAATTAATAAATGAGAAAGATAATGTAAACGCTTATTAAGTGAGAACATTGTGAACGCACCCCCGATGTTACATTTTTTTGAGCGCTAAGCGCTTTCGTTCAAAGGAATATAATATCGGGGAGGAAGTGCGCGGAGCCAAGGTTCTCATTTGATGGAGCGTGCTTGCGACAAAGGGACACGAAATTTGTAAGTGTCTGATATACGTAATTAATAATGATTTATCACCCAATGTTACCCTTTATATCTAGAATATTAAATATTTTTACACTCGCCTCGCGTGCGCCAATAAAGGAATTGCAATAAATTGGAGTTAATTTAATTTATTATCGTCCCAGCACGGCCACCGTCAACAGTAGTCTTTTTACGTTTGACTACAATTTAGAACGATGGCATCATAGATTCAGATTCGGCCACCTCAATGTAAAAGATCTTAAAGTAATGTATACACATAATATGGTGCGAGAACTGGACTTAACAAAAAGTGAAAAAACATTAAATTGTGAGACCTGTGTTAGGCAAAAATATGCACTTTACCATTTCCAATTAGCAAGAATCGAAGCCACGGCGTACTTGATCTTATTCATAGTGACATTTATGGTCCAATGAGAATGTCTGCCCCAGGCGGATATCGGTATTTTTGTCTCTTTATTGACAACTATAGTCGAAAATTGATATTTATCAATTCAACTATCTAACATATGAACTGTGACCGTGAAATCGCTTGTTTGAATCTAATTGTTTTAGATTTAAAACAACTACTGACACTCTTTGAATCACAAAGCAATCAAAATAATATTCCAATTGTCATCTTATTAATTATAATCATTCTATTGCTTTTGCCATGGGCAGGAATTCAAAGAACAGCCGCCGCAATGTACGCTCGAAGAAGAGGACAGTACGAAAACGCTCAATGGGAAGACGTTCCGCTGCAGTCAGTCGCTCGACACCAATAGACTATATAGTCAAAGGTGCTCGCACATTAATTGGTTTGTTGCCAGGACAACAAATTTTAAAACCAATATCCGATTTCATATTTGGTAACACATCTGTCACATCTGCAACATATTTTGATTGCGTTCATAATGCAGGAATTCTAGATTCCGCCAAAACCTCAACTATAGGCTTACAAGTTAGCATCGAAATATCGCCGACTTTGTATATTTATTAAAGGCCAAAAAAGAAATGTTCAGTGTTTTTAAATTTTTCGAAGCACCTGCAGAATGTGACATATCAAAGAAAATTAAGAAGCTTCGGACTGACAACGGATACGAATACCTTAGTCAACCTTTCTTCGGATTTCCTGCAATCGGAAGGTATTCAACGTCAGCTAACAGCAGTATACACACCCCAGCAAAATGGCATTGCAGAGCGAACGACAGTCGTGGAAATGGCAAGATGCATGCTCATAAAAGCTGGACTCCCTGAGACGTTGTGGGGGGAAGCGGTAAAGACTGCGGTGTATATACGGAACCGTGCATGTTAGGAAACTTGGCAGCACTGTAGGTCACAGCAGCTAGCAGCTTGAACTGAACCCCTATGACAGAACTGTCAATCATAAATTTTGGAAGTAATAAAAGTAAGAAGGAAAAACGCGTTTGAATTCGAGTATTTTTAATCTTTAGAAATTCTTACCATCGGGGATTATTTAAGTAAGTTACATAACAGTGCATGTACCAGAACGCTTGATAAGATGACCCCGTATGAGACTTGGACTGGCAGTAAACCTTCAGTGGAGCGCCTTCGGATTTTTGGCTCAAGAACCGTTAAGTTGGACAAAGACTCGGTAAGTCCGAATTCAGTGCTAAAGGTATTCCCTGTTACATGGTAGGATATGCGTTTGAGTCCAAGGCCTACAGGTTATATGAGCCCAAATAAAAGTGCATTTTTCAGAGGCGTGACGTTAAGTTCTTGGAAATTCTTCTGTTAAAAATCTTAATGACTACGATATATTAAATTTTAACGTCTCAGAAGTTGATTTTGTTCCTGTCGGCGAAGGGGATGAAATCGTCGGTATTGGTGAGAATCAGAATGTTGCTGCTGCTGTAAAAAGTGATGTCGATCTAATTGTTACTAGTAACGAGGAGACAGATACTGATGATGACAGAGCTTCGTCTCACAAACGCTTATCTCACAGATGCGATCAGAGAGCTTCCTCACTTCACTGAAGGAATTAACTCTGAATGTGAAGAAAAGCATGCTGACTCTCGAGCAACAATGGTAGACATGCTGGAACAATTACCTCATTCGATAGCATGTCAATCAACAAGTGATAACAAAGGACGTCAACATCAGGTATGTTCTATTGTAAACCTATTAAGTTAGGCTAGAGAAAATTAAAATTGCGTATTATGTTAATTGAAACGTATAGTGTTGTTCGTTCATCATTGTTTTTTTTTTTTTTGGTTTGAATATTTCGTGAGTCTCGCATCAAATTCGCGATTCTTGTTGCGGGTAAGTTGGCGAAAGGGCAATCGCGTGGCGCCCATTCTAACATCTTGACTCACGACCAGTCTTCGCAGCTGGCCTAGCACCCCTTTCGTTCGACGTCGCGGCAGGTGGAGAGGAGTATCGGCAACAATATCCAATGAAAACTTTACACGTGCTTGGGACACTCTTCTAGCGACTTACGAAAATACGCGACTTCTTGTAGACAGTCATCTCGACAAAATCTTCAGAAACTTGCGAGGTTGATCGTGGTGCCTCAACAGCCCCAGCCTCATTCAGTGAACTCGTATCATTCCTCACAGGTGGAATATGTGCTCTCGACATTTTTGAATCTAGAAGTTCAGTCTCCTCAACCAGCAAATCAGTTAGAAATGAAAATGAATCATTAAAAACCTTTTCTGCAAAAATGCATGTTGCATCTATTGAGAGTTCATCAGGGACAACTTATACAACGTGGTGTATTTGTTTAGAAATGCTTTATGTGTAATAAAGCGAACGACATATCGTCGTGCCCAACATACAAATATGAAACCTAATGAGCTTAAGGAATTTGTCTTTGCTTTAATTGTTTGGGTAGATTAGCAGTTGATTGATGAGCGACAAATCAAAACGATGCCTCTTGTGTGACAAGCAACATCATAAACCGTTCATTGCCAACACACCAGTCAGAGCCCACTATATCAAAAGAACAAATGTAGAAAATTTTTTATTGATTCAATAAATCAAATCAAGGTTAGTCAACAAGCTAACTCAAGGCTACCTCTGGCCTTATCTCATCAAGCAATATCACAACCTATAACAAAATTCTTCCGTATGTAACTTACAACCGCTCTTGTTCAAATATGTTCTTCAGAAGGCACAGAACTACACTTTCGTGCACTTGTGGACCCCGGTTCTCAAATAACAATTATCAGTGAGTCGGCGGTAAAACAATTACATCTCAAACTACGACGAGCCTTCATACCACTAAAATAATCTGGAATGACTTGTAAATTGTAAATTGTCAACTTTACACTCAAGCTTGGTTTCATATCACCATAGAATGGAACGTCGAAGAGCATACATATATTGCCGAAACCCACAACAAACTTGCCTTCAATAAAATCAGAACATGGGCATCGGTCACATCTGCAAGGTCGAGGACCGAGGACAAATAGATCTTGTTATAGAAATCGATCTGTTCTCTCAACTTATCGAATCTGAACTCGTGAAGGGGCCTCCAGGAACTCCATTTGCTAGACGTACTGGTCTGCGTCGGATTATCTCGGGTCCAGTCGCAGAACTCTTTCATACTCATCCAAATACCGCATCAATGCAAATCTACCAGGGTTCAACAGACAACAACTCGCTAGAAGCACTTCACCGATTCTGGCTTCAAGAAGAAATACAATGTCATCGTCAATGCTCTCTCAGGAGGAAGAAGAGTGTAAAAATCGCTCTCACTCTACGCACTCGAGAGACCCATCAGGCAGATATATGTATATATCGTCCGTCTGCCCTTCAAAAGCTCTCCTAATATAATCTTGGCATTTCTCAACCAAAGATGCTATCAAAACTTTTGTCGAATTCTACATTCTACAATTACATTTCAGTCTTTATCAAAACTTTCTACAAGAATATTTGGGTCTAAACCATATGCGTTATGTAACCACAACATACATACTATTTGTCGGATCACGGAATTACTAAAAACTCTGGTGCTTCTACGAGGTTGAGAGTGTTGTCAATTGTTCATCTTTACAAGTAGTGGTCATTCTCTCAACGATTTACTTCAAACCGACAAGAAACATCAAAAAAAACTCTCGGGTGTGCATGCCTGTCAAATACTATGATAAAGTTTATGGGTGACGACTGTGTACAGTACATTCACAATGTTGACTTAAGATAGCCTTAAACGAAGAACATGTTCGCCAGATTTGCTCGTGTTCGCTTAGTTTTCCTCGTGAAGGGAATGTCCGTTTTTTTTTTATATTCTCTTATGATGTGTTTACACACACAACCTGAACGGAGTGCAGGGGTTGGGGTCGTTGATGTTCGTTCACTACTCTCAGGACGGGAGCTGACCAAATTCCGCGTCGTTGGTTACAGTCCGTAGTAATTCGTTCGAGCACTTTAGAATTGCATACGCAGAGGATGAATTTGGGTTGACCATATACTGTGAGTGTCATGCCTGCAGCAGTACGTCTGGTCACTTTCCATTCACAACTGCGTTGCATACTTTTTGTCCGTATAGGAATTTGAACCATAGACCTTTCGCTCGGCGGTCGATGATGTTAACCACTGCACCACGGCCACCCCACAAACAAATCTATGTGGGCGAAACATCTCGATTTTGACATGTATGTACATATGTATATGTTTTACCTCTGGTGGCGCTGGCGTTTTTTATGCATTTCGCCCAGCATGTATTTTACGTTGCATATGCTTGGTATATATGCAATGTATAAAATGTAAATTACGCAGTGTATATTACATCGGATTTTATACGCTTTTATTTTTCACTGTTTCTTTGATTTTCTTCTTTTTTTTTTTTTTTTCATTTTATCCATTTCTTTTGTGAGCTCGCATACGTTTCTAAGTTTCTGATTCATTTTTACTAATGTGAGTCTGCCTTTAACTCATTCCTTATTTCTTGAGTTAAATTCTAAATATTTGCGAATTCGCTTAGTGTGAGTTCAGTCCCTTATACCATCCCAAAAATTAAGAGCACGTGTTTTGTTTTTAACAGCAAATAGCAGAACCCAAAGGCAAAAAAACATATACATGCATACATGGTCCTAATTTTTGGCACCTGTGACATACATTTTTTTCGTCTTCGTTGGCTTCGATGTTCGCCGTGTAGGGCCTTGTTCGCGAACAATCCTCATTGTTGCTGTGAATGTCGCCGAGTAAACATCGCGGAAGAAGCACAATGCAAAAAAAATTTAAAATCTTCTGGAGATGTTATCTCCAACTCTTTTAATAATTTAACATGCGAACGACTATTGCGTTTATACAGCCAGTTCTTCATCCGCTTCCTTTTTTTATTTGTTTTACATGTTCGTCGTTTAGAGCTTCCTTTAGTTCTCAATAAGACGGACGAATCAGTTAAAAAAAAAAATAGTTTGTATTTAAAAGAGTATAAGCTCGAGTTTGAAAGTGGCCTAGAGAATTGAAAAAGAAATTAAAATGTTGCTTCAGTCAATAGAATTAAGATATGAAAAGACATTAGAATCGATGAGAATGGCTCAAGAATCTTGTGAGAAAAGTGTAGCTGAATTGAAGAACTTGAATAAGTACAGTGAGAAAGTGTGTGTAAATGTAAATAAAGTGAATTACAATTTAGAAAATGTTAAAGAAAATATTGATACCCAATTAAAAAATAATGCGACATCAATAGGGTAAGCAGTTAGTGAAATACGCGTACAATTTAAAGAATATAAAAACACAAAAAACAGCAGTTCTAATGGTGTGCCTTTGAACCTCCAGACAAAGACATTGTGTCGTTAACGTCCCATAAAACAGAAAATGACTATGCGTATAAAGAAATAATCCCGAAATTACAAGATCATTTTAAGCCGAAGAAAAATAAAAATGCGGAGTGCTATAAATTCTTTAAAAGGAACCGTGATGGGGGAGAAAGTCTAAAGGATTTCATTGTTGAATTAAAACAGCGAGCACAACAGTGTGAGTTTGGCGAGAAGAGAAAATTCAATAACGACTGATAAGTGAAGCCAATTTAGATACGTTTGGAAAAGTGATACAGCTAACTAATTCCACAATATAACAACTACAAACATGGATATGTTGAGAGAAGATGAAGTAAAAATAAATGCAATGAGAAACCCGGGTGAGTTCAAAAAGTTCGAGCAAACCCTTGAATTTGCTATGACACGCGGGTTATTGCTAAATTCGAAATCGTGCCGACTCCATAGGATTTAAGTGAAGATTTCTGTGCGCGGAAATCTAATTGGCGAGTTCAGGTGCACATAAACAAGTTGTGCAGTAAGAACAAGTCGGGCTGTTGGCTTGAGCCAGCTCGAATGTTTTTTGTGAAGTTTGAATTGTCATATTATGAATGAATTATGTACATATTAATTTTTGTTAATACCTAACAAAAATATCGTTAATATCGAACTATGCTTTTACTTCCTATTGTGCATTCGAAAGCGACGGACGTGTTTTTTGTAATATACTTAACAGGTTATGGGCCCAAGACCTCATAAACAACACTTTTTTAATTATTCTACAAATAGACTTGAAAATCCTTTTGCGATTACTTTGTAATATATTAGTAGTGTTGCGGGAAATTAATTTCGGGTTCGCGGAAGCACGGATTACAAACGTAGAAAAGGATTAGTTTGGAAAACACGTAAAGTTGTCTGGGCGGAAAGATATTCTTTTTTTATAATGGACGGCAAAACAATTAAAATGACAAACTTCAATGTGCAGGACAATGGTGCACATGGAAATTTCAAATTCGCATACTTTTAAATGCTGGAGATTTGTCCGAAGTCATAACTGGAGAAGAGCAGCCGACTGCAGGAACAGTTGCAGTCGCGACCGAATCGAGTCGAATTTTAGTGCACATCATGCATTGCACAACAGCTTTTCAGATATGGTCTAGGTTATGTGCAATTTATGATCAAAAATAAAAAACTATTATTAATATGGTGCAACAGCGTTTTTATGGATATCAGAAGGATCAAAATGATGGTATACCAACTCACATAAGCAAATTGGAAAGCTTAACTCAACAGCTAAGAGATGCCGGACAAACTGTTTCTGAATCCATGTTAATTACGAAGGTATTAATGACACTGCCCGACCGATTCGTCAATTTTTAGTGCTTGGGAGTCGACAGAAATGAAGCGGCAAACCATCGATAATTTAAGATCGCGTCTTATAATGGAAGAATCAAGGCTAAATGACCATCAAAGCAATATTTCCAACACTGCACTTTTCACCAAAAAAGGTAAAAGACTTCATCAGCAATACCACGGCACCCACAGCAACGGTAACACAAGTAATCAAAAACGCCCAGGCAAATGTTTCTATGCAAACAATTCGGTCACTGGAAGAAAAACTCTCCATGAAAAAATAAAAACACACCATCTGACGATAGTTGTGATGCACTTGTGTGTGACAGTTTTAGTATTACAGTAGGTGAGCATGTTACAGCTGATGATTGGGTTCTTGGCTCGGGTTCGAGTGAACACATGTGTTTTCAACGGGATAGGGTTAGTACATACAAAGAACTATCAACGCCAGTACTAATGACCATTGGCAATGGTTCGCATATAAGGAATTTCGGTAAAGGAGCAATGAATATCTATGCGTTTGACTATCAGGGTTGGGTTAAAAAACGTTTGACAAATGTCTACTTTGTGCCAGACATCAAGGTAAATCCTTTCTCTTCGGGTTTGGGAAGCGCCCTGGACAAAAACTATTATTTAACATCGGATAGTAAAAAATGTGAAATCTCAAAAAGGACAAGGTGATTGTGATTGGAATCAGATGCGGACAACAATAACATCACTGCGAAGTATGTGTCAAAGGTTGAAGCTCTTGATGCATGGCATTACAAACTAGGTCACATGTGCATAAAACAAATTCAGCTGGTTTTAAATCAACGTGGCATCGAATTTATTGATATTCCGGATTCCTTTTGCGATGTTTGTGCCATTGGGAAGATGCACCGTTCCCAATGAAAACAGTCAGTCTAGGGCGAAGGATGTTGGAGTTCTCGTGCATACTGCCTTGTGTTGTCCGATGCAGACACAGTCAATTGGAAGATCCAGGTATTTACTTTTTTTTTCAAAGATGATTTTTCTCATTATAGGACCATCTACTTCATGGAAGAAAAGTCAGAAAATTCTAAATTCATTGAACGTTTTTTAAATGAAGTAAATTCGTTATTTGGTCGTGATATAAAAATTCTACGTTCAGATAATGGTCTGGCATACAAAAACGAAACGATGCACGATATTTTAATTCAAGGTGGTATTCGTCATCAAACTTCGGTTCTTTATACTCCTCAGCAGAGTGGTAGAGCTGATCGAGATTTGCGTTTCATAGTGGAAACGGCAAGAACAATGCTTCATGTATGCAATATGCCTCTCACTCTATGGTTCGCGGCTGTTAATATGGCCACATATTCCTGAGCTTACAACACGAAGACGGGATGGGGAAATTATTCTACTTACTGAGCGCTTCAGTTTTCTTTTCTGTCTCTTACGAACGGTTGCATACCTCAAAGGTTGGACACCTATGCGGCGCAATCTTCGGTGCAGTATCAAATTACTCCCGGAGAACTGGATGAGGCCTTAGAAACCTTAATTCGCTTGGAACAAGGTAAATGTTTTGCGAATGAAATTCATATGCATCGGAATTCTTCCAGCTTACCGAAATCTAGCCGGTTGCTGCCACTCAATCCCTTCTTGGACGATAAAGATCTTTTGCGGGTTGGCGGTCGAATTAAAAATGCGCCGGTACTCTATGACCACCGTTTCACAATTATTTTACCGAATGCTGGAGCTCTTAGTTGGTTACTCATTTTATACACCCATGAAACCACACAGCATGGAGGTATGCAGATAATGCTACAAACCCTTCGCCATCGATACTGGATTTTACGTGCTAGACAGGCCGTCCGCAAAATTGTACATAGGTGTACCATCTGCCGACGTCATCGTAGTGTCATCCTTACCCAACAAATGGCATCTTTACCAAAGCAAAGGGTAACGGCGGCTCGCCCCTTTAAGGCTTCAGGCGTTGACTACTGTGGACCTTTTCTATTGCGCGTTGACACCAAACGGTCTCGCTCAACCATCAAGACCTATTAAGCGATCTTCATTTACATGGTCACAAAGGCTGTGCACATTGAGGTGGTGGACGACCTTTCCTCTGAGGCGTTTCTAGACGCGTTTACAAGATTTGTAAGCCACCGTGGATCCTGTTCTGACCTACATATATAGCGATTATGGTACTGCCTTTGTTGGCGCAAACCGTATACTTAAAGAGCACTTGGCGACTTGGAGTAGTGTACCGAATCGACAGGCCCTGGCCAACATGGGAACAAACTGGCATTTTATCACCCCCAGCGCTCCACATCAAGGTGGCCTGTGGGAGACGGCGGTGAAATCAGCGAAGCGTCACCTGGTACGTCTTGTGGGATCCCAAACTCTATGGTATAGCCAGCTACAGCCTGCCTTAATTCGCGCCCGATTGTGCCGCTGAACGATGATCCGGACGGCGTCCTCGCGCTAGCTCCATGACATTTCTTAATTGGAGCTTCCATCATCGCTGTTCCTGAGCCAAGTCTCACAGAGGTTCCCCCTAACCGGGTGCAGAAAATAAATCAGCAATTTTGGCAGAGATGGAGCGATGAATACTTATGTACACTACAGACTCGTAGCAAATGGCAACAACGTAAAGAAGACGTCCAAGTTGGAGATATCGTATATATAAGACATGAGAATCTCCCTCCGACCCATTGGCGCTTGGGTCGAGTTACAGAAGTCCACCCGGGCAGTGATGGTCTTGTTCGCAACGCAACGGTGAAGACAGCGCATGGAGTATTTACGCGAGCGATCCAAAAGTTATGTCGTCTTGTGGACTCTTTCGAACCTGGCGGTTCGACCGGGCAAGATGTTCGGAATTAGTAAGTGAACTTGGCATCATTGTTTCACTATCGTAGCTTATCGGAACAGACAATGGTGTTCAGATGAACGGGCAGAGGGCGCCCTGCCATATAGGTTGGTTCCTTCCTGGGTTTCGCTTCCTTGGCACTTGAAGTAGGCGAGTTGCGATGCAGACATCTCTTTTTTTTTTGTGATTTTATTGTAATGAACTAGTACTTATCTGTTACCGATCTGATTATATAATAAAGCAAATTTGTAACACATACTCTTGAAGTAAGCGTCAACATGAATAAACAACAATACAGTGAAGAAATAGCTGCTCTCAAACGGCGATGTGAATCTCTCGAATGGAAGGAAATTGCAGTTCTCTTTGAGGTACTAGAACTCCCAGATGGGAATCTAAAAAGTTTATTTAACCGTCTCTGTCATACCATCGACTGCAAGCCGCCTCTCCTATGTATGTAACATCTTTCGCGCAAAACGGCTAAACAACAACAACAGCTCAGCTACATCTCCTCGTTTTAAAATTCAGCAACTCACACGACAGAAACACCGTTCTGAAGTGTGCAACGAGTTTTCGCAATCAACATTCCACTGAACTGCGTCTCCACGACCTGGGCTTTGAGTTAAATAACTGCTTCTATCCTAATGTGAGCTGAGCTTAACAAAAAGAACACGACATCTGCTAAACTGCGGTCTCACTCTTCGTCGAAAAAAAACGATTACTTTCCGTATACACAAAACTTGGATCTATGTATGTCAAAAAATTGGCGAATGAAAAAATCGTTCTCAAAAAAAGCTCTGAAGATCTGCTTGTGGCTACGACGCTTCAATGATCATCTAATTACTCTTAAGTAAGGTTATTATTACAACTGTATTTCTGTTGTCTATATTCCTGTGTCTCGTTCCGTCCCCCCGCATTCATAACCATAGTTGAATTTCCATTTTCTTATTCTTGTTGGTTTGCACTTCTCTTAATGAATAACACCGGGTTAGGATATCAGTGCAGTGGGAATGAAAATTCAACGCACACCATGATAATACCCGTCAACTCCAAAGTCCCACGAAAGGTGCAAACCAACCAACGAAAGGTGCATCTTCGTGGGAAGATAAAGATAAGAGTTGCGACGCGGTTAGCTTGGCGACCAGATTCGTGGCAGTCTTTCGATAGTCCTCAAATAATAAAGTTCAACACAAAAAGAACTTCTCGTTTTATTTAAAAGAAATCAATTTAAACGTACCAAAGAGTACGAAAAATCAGTTTTAACCGAGGAATTCGCAGAAAGAGTCAGTGCATCTATTTCATTGGATAAAATTCGACTATGGTTAAGACAAATATAGAGTTTTTTTTTTTTCACGAAATCAATAGTTACCTCTGTAGAATAAATAATATTAATCTACTGCAAAACAATAACTCCCAAGAAATTTTAAACTCTAACAACAGAATAGCGTTGGAGTCATTTAAGAATAACCTACCAGAGCCAACCAAAACAATCATACTAAGGAGAAATCCTGCAACATTGAAAGGTGCGTATTCAATTATACCAGAAGTAAACCATCAAAATAATGATAATAACTATCATAAACAAAGTGATAGATGTAATACCTCAACACAATACCGTAGTTCAAAACAAATTAACAGTAAGGATTATAGGCAATCTCAGAACAATAACTGGAGACAAAATAATTCCGGAAGATTTTAAAATAATAGCCTAGGTAATGGCAATTCAACGTCATTTCAGTACAACAGTAACAGAAACCCTCAGAGTAGCAATTCTCAACAATTCAATAATACCAGAGGTAGTTATCAAAGACGTCTTCCAGAACCAATGGACGTTAGCAATGTTGACAAAGAAACAAATCAAAGAGCAGAAAATGGTCATGTAGGGGCCTCGGAGATTACGCATCTCTAATAATAGAGCTAACAGTAGGGGGACACAGAATCAATTATCTGGTGCATAGTGGTTCATCTACATCAATTTTGCACGAGACATAATAGTATACGAATAAAACCTATACCAATTTCTACAGTCATAGGACAGACAGAAATTAATTTCGAAAAAATTACAACAGCTCCAAAAGAATTTAAATTAAATGCAACAATGTCTTATGAATCTTGATCATAAAAAATTTCATGCAATAATACGATCAAACATATTAGTACCCATAAAAGCAAAAATTGATTTTAAGCATCGTAACCTAGAAATAAATAATCAAATAATAAAATTTAAGGATTTTGATTGCCCCTATAACTATGATGAAATATGTGTACCTACTAGAACATATAAGAAAAGAGTACAAACTGTTAAATAAATTAAATCCATCTAAACTAAACGAGGAAGAGACAAACTGCGTAAAACAAATACTGAATAGCAATAAGGACTTATTCTTTTTCGAGGGTCAAAAATGTACCAACATAGATAGTGTAAAACATCAAATAATAACCACAAATTCATAGCCAATTTATTCGAGAGCATATCGATTCCCACAAGTACATGAAAGGGAAGTTGAAAAGCAGGTGAAGGAGATGCTTAGTCAGGGAGTTATCAAAGAAAGTAACAGTTCGTTCAATAGTCCCATATGGGTAGTTCCCAAGAAGGTCGATAACTCAGGCCACCAAAAATGGAGGCTTGTTATCGACTATCGGAAACTGAATCAGGTTACCGTAAGTGATAATTTCCCGATTCCCAACATCGACGATATTTTCGACAAGTTGGGAAGAGCACAATACTTCTCCACCCTAGATTTGGCAAAGGGCTTTCACCAAATCATAGTGGATGAAAAGGACCAATCTAAAACGGCTTTTTCCACTCCACAAGGACATTTTGAATATATCAGAATGCCCTTTGGCCTTAAAAATGAACCACCGACATTCCAAAGGCTGATGAATAAAGGACTTAAAGGCTTAAAAAATAAAATTTGTGTCGTATATCTAGACGATATACTGGTCTTTAGTACAAGTTTGGAAGAACATAAGGTCAATTTGGACAGAGTCTTTGACAGGATTAGGAAATATAAGCTTAAGATCCAGATAGACAAATGCAATTTTTGCCAAAAGGGCATTAAGCCTGAGCCCAAAAAAGTGGAGGTTATCAAGAACCTTAAACTACCTAAGTCCCCTAAACAAATTAAGAGCTTTCTAGGTGTTACGGGCTACTACCGTTGTTGACGCACCTGACATCACGGGAACCAGCCGGCAGTTTGGCATCACTGTGGGAGAGCAAGAGGGACGGACACCAGTAAGGGACAGCCGATCCTCTTACGCATTTTAAAAGGAACAACGAACTAAGAGATCACGAGGTGGTGGAATGTTGGCTATTTTTCGACGACAGAAAAAAATACGACTTTTTAGTTTCTTGTTCGTTTTGGTTTTTTGTTACTTCGCCTTTCATAAAAGTTAAAAATAAAAGATTATTAAAGTAAACGCGTTTTAACATTCTAACAACCGTAAATTCATGAAGGATACGCTAAAGTGGCCCAGCCTATGACAAAGTACCTGAAGAAAAATATGCGCATTGATACCTTAGATTCTCAATATATAAACGCTTTTGAGAAACTGAAGCTGCTTATTACTAATCATTCGAAAAGATTCAAATTGACAACAGACGCCAGCAAATTCGAAATTGGCGCAGTCCTCAGTCAGGACAACCATCCGGACTGTTATGCTAGTCAAACTTTAAGCAAACACGAAGTAATGTGTAGCTATAGTCTGATCAGTCAATTATTTTCAATTACTTATATGGGGTAGAGTTTGACATTCTCACAGACCACTAACCAATCAAATGGCTCCATTCAAAAAAGGATTGTAAGGATGTGAGTCCAAGACTGCAGAGATGGACTTTGAAGTTAGGAGAATATTAATTTAAGATTGACTATACAAAGGGAAAAAATAATAATGTGGCTGACTTCCTGAGTACAATAAACACACATAAGAACGAAATCAACGCCACTTATTTAACCGAAAACAAGTCAGAAGCAAATTACCAAAGCGCAGAGCTAGGTGAATTCACAGTCAAGACGAAAACTTCGCCTATCATATTCCAATAATAGATACCATAATAAATAAATATAAGACCCAGGTAATCCTTATAAATTCAAAAACTATAGAAATGGAGACTATTCACAAAAATAGGAAAACATACGTATATTTCCAAACATGACATTGAAACCAACGCAATGACAGATATTTTTAGAAGATTTATCAGGAAGGGCATTACAGGAATTTACACAGAACTAGACGACCACCTATATAATAAGGTAGGTACAAAAAAAACTCATAGAACTATTCTGTGGTGATAAGAGCATTCAATTTAGACGATGTACGTACTTGGAAGACGACCTTAACGATGACGACGAAGCTATAAGATTCATCCGAAATGTTCACGAGAAGGAATCAAACCATCGTGGTATTAATGAAAATTTCGAATATTTAAGAAATAAAGTGTATTTTCCCAAATTAAAAAAACTAATCCAAAAGTATATCAACAATTGTGCCATATGTCAGAAAGCGAAGTATGACCGCAGTCCATTAAAAATTAAATACAAATTAACAAGTACACCATGAGATCAAAACGAAATAGTCAGTTTAGAGACTTGGACCATGAAAAGCCAACGATTTTTAACCAGTATAGATAGTGTTGGAGATAGTTAACCTCCCTGGATAACCAAACAACCCTGAGGACGAGAGCTGTCAGCCTGACATGGCTATTCTACTACGTTTATTCGGTTCGTTCCTCTTGAACTGACCGGCTTTGTTCTTTGTAAACTGAATACATCAAATAACACGATATAAACGCTTCAATCGTTGAACAGTACGGTTGTGGTTTTATTTTCTCCCCTACATTTTGGTGCCTCCTGTGAGGAATTAACGCTTTGCATTTAAACGTACACGTTCGTGGAAATATATATGTACTGGGAGTTATGGCAGCTTTGAATTTACGAGCGGCGGCTTCAAATGCACTGAAACGTGCGCATGACCGCGTGGTTGCAGTGAATATGGATGATGCTGATACAGTCCAATTGGAGCAGGAGATGAAGTCAATAACGGCGCATTACCAGCGGTTCATCTCTCAACATGAGATACTGGTCGGGGCAGCGGCAACCGAAGAATTGGAAGAGCACGCAAATCTATGGGAACATGTGGATGGTATGTATAATGAGACATGCGTAATCCTCAACCGCAGGTTATCGCATCTTCACCGTGAAGCGGATGGTCGGGGAAAGTCATCGGCAGAGCAGGCCAACACATCGACAAACAAAGTGGACATGCGATTGGATCCCGTTACCAATCCAACATTCGATGGTGCGCTCCACAACTGGCTGGCGTTTAGAGACACGTTCGAGGCCTTGGTGCGTGGTATGGATTACCCGGAAGCATACAAATTGGGAAAATTACGGCAGGCCATAGATCCAGGGAAAGTTCCTCTAGTCGGCGCAATATATTCTGGTGGGTATAAAGAAGTGTGGCAGGCTCTGAAGGATCGATTCGATAACCAAAAGCTTCTGGCGGAAATCCATGTGTCTCGCCTCTTGAAGTTGGAACCGGCTGTGGACCAGACGTCAGATGCCCTCTTACAAATAGTGGATATGGTGCACGAGTCACTTCGCGCCCTTCGCGTGATGGGGTTACCAGTGGAGCAATGGGATGCTTTGGTCGTGCCATGTGTATGTACTGTTCGGCGACTGAAATCCCGACTTTGGTGGACTTGTTGGCGTTCCTGGAAAGGCGCGCTCAAAGCCTGGCGACACAGGTAATTCGGAGAACAGGTTAAGAAAGCACGCTGTCATCGGCGCGTTTTTTCCGCGCACAGACTTCAATGAGATCTCATGTGGCCATACCAAACCAAGATGGATGTCTCTTTTGCAAGGGACCTCATCGAATCACACGTTGCCAACGTCTGTTAAGCAAAACTCCGGCCCAACGGTTTGCTGATTTGAAAAATTCTGGTCTCTGCTTCAACTTGATACGGTCTGGACATACATCAGCACAGTGCCCTGCAGGTGGTTGTCGGGTTTGTGGCAGAAGACATAACACCTTGTTCTGCCGAGAATCGTCCTCTCCAACGGCAGACCCCCATACTTCGACATCAACGCAGCCATCAGTAGAAACCACCACACCACAATCATTCTGACTAGATGACCACACAGTATTGCTAGCAACAGCGCGTGCTTTCGTACGAACCAATTTGGAACAGCCCTTATGTCGAATCCTCTGTGACCCTGGATCACAGGTGAGTTTTGTAACTGAACGTCTGGTCAATCAGCTTAGCCTTCCTAGAACTAAATACGATGTAGCAGTAGAAGGAATCGGCGCTTTCGCACAAACTCGCACACGGGGTATGGTAATGCTTCAGATTGGATCCATCTACTCCGACTTCGCAGTGAAAATAGATGCTTTGGTTCTTCAGTCGATAACTGCTGTGACCCCCGCAGTGCTCCTGGACACAAGCCAGTGGACTCATCTATGGGGTCTCCAGCTCGCTGATGTGCACTTTGCGGCGCCTGGACCCATCGCCGTATTGGTTGGTGCTGACACTTGGGGTCAGATCGTCGAGGGTGGGATTGTTAGTGGGAAATCGAACCAGCCCTGCGCTCAACGCACGCGCTTAGGATGGGTGGTTTATGGACCGGCATCCATTTCTACAGGCAAAATGCATCCACCCCATGCATTTTGCGCTCGTGTCAATCAATTGGAAGACTTGGTACGTAATTTTTGGAAGTTGGAAGAGGTGCCCGAAATTAATCTGGAAAGGGACGAGTGTGAGCGGTTGTTCTTGGAAACGCACACTCGAGAGAAGGACGGTCGATACGTTGTACACATTCCGTTCCGTCATGGAGTTCCGGAGCTAGGTGATTCCTATGCCAACGCATTACGGCATTTTCATGGACTTGAGCGGCGCTTGGCTGGCGATGTGGACCTGAAACAGAAGTACATTTCCTTCATGCGTGAGTACCGCGCACTCAGGCACATGGAGCGCGTTGATCAACCTGGCAATCACAAGGGATGTTACTACATTCCACACCACGCTGTGCATAGCAAGTTTCGCGTAGTATTCAACGCTTCTGCTCGCAGCAGCAATGGAGTCTCTCTAAACGACGCACAATTGACGGGACCGACTATCCAAGCGACGTTAGTTAGCGTGATCTTCAGGTTTCGAAGGTTTCCAGTGCAACTGCAGACGTGGAAAAGATGTACCGATAGGTGTTGGTGACTACGGAACACAGGGACTACCAAAGGATACTCTGGCGAGAATCCAGTGCAGAGGAGGTTGCAGTTTTCCGACTAAGAACTGTTACGTACGGCATGACGTCTAGCCCGTTTAATGCTGTGCGCGCCCTTCATCAATGTGCCCTTGACAATTACACATGTCTCCCAGATCGAGAGCAAGGATCTAAGGCACGTGACATCATCTTATCGTCATTTTACGTGGATGACCTGTTGACCAGTTGCTGTGAATCATCTGAAGCTGTGCTGTTGGCTACACATATTGACACGATACTGTCTAAAGGTTTTTTCAAGCTGCGGATGTGGAACTCCAACTGCGCCCAGGTAACAAATCAATTAGTTGGTAATAATTCTTCTCCTGCAGAGCTCAGCATCAACTCCTCTACGGCTAGGGTGCTTGGGTTACGTTGGAACCCCGTCAGTGACGAGCTGTTCTTCAATGTCAATCTGGATGACCAGCATGGAGTACCAACCAAACGACGAGTACTAAGTGAGGTCGCCCGACTCTTCGATCCAACAGGGCTCTTGGCGCCGTTAGTGGTTACGGGCAAAATCTTTATCCAAACACTATGGTCCGCTGGCATCTCGTGGGATGTCCCCCTTCCTGAAGATCTGCGGCGGACGTGGACGGAGTTTCGGAGCACGCTTCCCGCGCTAAACGAATTGCGAGTATCCAGATGGTTGGGCATGCACAAAGGAGCTACTACCAGCATTCACGGCTTTTGCGATGCCAGTTTGCGTGCTTACGCTGCAGCGCTGTACATGAGGACTGGTACTGTTGATGGACGGGTTACTGTATCGCTACTGACTGCGCGAACTAGGGTAGCCCCGTTGAAGGGCGCTACCATCCCACGTCTCGAGCTCTGCGCAGCGCACCTACTTGCACAGTTGCTGGAGAGTGTCCGCGTCGCATTGGACCTGAAGGACAACCCATACTCCTCCTCTCTATCTTCTGCCCGCACTGTGTCGCCGACATAATAAGGTTATTAGACCTTGAGTGCGCGCAAATTATTTAAAAAAAAAAAAAAAAATACTACTTGTGGTCAGATTCGTCGGTGGTCCTGAGTTGGCTACGCAAACACCCTACAACGTTGAAACCATATGTCTCCAATCGCGTTCGACAGATCCAGGAGCTCACAATTCCAGAAAGGTGGTACTACATTCGATTATCACAGAATCCGGCTGACTGTGCTAGTCGTGGTTTGGGAGCACCGGAACTTTTACGACATCGGCTATGGTGGCATGGGCCGGAATGGTTGGTATCAGGCGAGCCTCATCCCCAACCAGCAGAGCGGCTCAACGTGGATGAAACCGCTACGGTGCAGGCAGAAGAGAAGCTATCTTGGGTAGCAATGACAGCAGTGGTTCGAGAGGAGCTTATGACACGACGAATCGACGAACATTTAATATCCCTCACGGAGCGATTCAGTTCACTGCAGAAGCTACAGCGTACCGTGGCGTACGTCCTACGGTGGTGCCCTAATGGGAAACATCTCTTGGGTTCCGTGGTAAGCCCCGCGGAAATGGATGGTGCTTTGTCGACTCTCCTTCGAATGGAACAAGGCAGCGCATTCAACGTGGAACTCCAGGCCATTCGCAACGGATCGACTCTACCTAGTTCAAGCCGGTTACTACCTCTGAACCCTATTCTGGATGGGGATGGTATTTTGCGGGTAGGTGGGCGGTTAGGCAAGGCATCAATAACAAAGGACCACCGTTTCCCAGCAATTCTTCCAAAAACCGGAGCATTGGTTTGGCTGCTGATTAATAGCGCACATGTTACCACTCTTCATGGTGGAACCCAACTCATGCTGCAAACTCTGCGACAGCGCTACTGGATACTGAACGGACGACAGGCTGTTCGAAGCTTTCTCCATCGGTGTGTCACCTGCAGACGACAACGTCGCCAGACTTTGGTACAACAAATGGCATCCTTACCTAAACCAAGAGTTACGGTGGCTCGACCTTTCTTGGCGTCCGGTGTGGACTATTGAGGACCATTCACCATCCGGGTTGGAACGAAAAGGTCTCGTTCCACAATCAAAACCTATTTAGCTATCTTTGTTTGCATGGGGACTAAAGCTGTGCATATAGAGGTAGTCGATGATCTGACAGCGCATGCGTTCTTAGACGCATTCACGAGGTTTGTGTGTCGCCGAGGCCCGTGCCTGGACCTCTACAGTTACAACGGGACGGCATTTGTTGGGGCCAACCGTTTGCTTCAGGAAGACTCCAGCGCTTGGCACAGCACATACAACCAGCAAACTCTTGCCAATCGTGGGACCAAGTGGCACTTCATAACCCCCAGCGCTCCGCACCAAGGTGGCCTTTGGGAGGCCGCGGTTAAATCAACGGAGCATCATCTCGTGCGATTGGTGGGCGCACAGTCCCTCTGGTACAGTCAGCTGCAGACATTGGCCACCCGGATTGAGGCGTGCTTAAATTCGCGCCCTCTCACTCCGCTTCACGACGACCCAAACGATAAGTTGGCGTTAACTCCTGGAGACTTCCTTATCGGAGCCCCGCTGATTGCCATCCCAGAGCCGAGGGTGGAAGACATCCCGATGAGCCATATCAAACGCTGGCAATGGCTGCGCCAGGTGCATCAACGATTTTGGCGACGCTGGAGCAAAGAGTACCTGACAACGCTGCAGTTGAGGAACAAATGGCAGCGACGGGTGACATCGCAATTGTACGGCAAGAAGCCCTTCCACCGACACACTGGCGCTTGGGCCGAGTAGTAGCAGTTCACCCGGGCAGCGATGGACTTGTGCGGAACGTCACTCTCAAAACTGCTAATGGAACATGTCTGCGACCCGTGCAGAAGCTGTACGTACTTATGGATGTTGATGATTTCGAACCCAAGGGTTCGACCGGGCAGGATGTTGGAGATTGTTAACCTCCCTGGATAACCAAACAACCCTGAGGACGAGAGCTGTCAGCCTGACATGGTTATTCTACTAAGTTTTTTCGGTTCGTTCCTCTTGAACTGACCGGCTTTGTTCTTTGTAAATTGAACACATGAAATAACACGATATAAACGCTTCAATCGTTGAACAGTACGGTTGTGGTTTTATTTTCTCTCCTACAGATAGATTTTTCAAACATGCCATGATATTCCATTTAACTGACAGGAATTTGATTACAATAAGAGAAGCTTTGAAAAGTAGACATGGTATGACATAGACAATAGTCATACCGGCAACTCCGATATCGAGAGACTCAATAATACTTTGAATGAACAAATAAGAATTATGGAAATAAACCCCAACTTTAGGGAACTAGACACGAAAAGTAAATGCTTCAAGGCAGCGGAATTCTACAATCATTCAGTCCACTAAGTAACAAAGGAGAAACCTATTAATTACATTTCAGGTAACATCAAAACAAATAAAACTAAAATAAAGGAACGAATTCCCGGCATCAGGTGGAAACGGGGTTGAATATACCGTAGTCGAAATATACATATGTATGTATACATTTTGGTTTTAAAAATTTACTATACATATTCGTATAAGTTGTGCTTTTCTGCTACTGTGTATCACGCTATCTAACAATAAAAAATGTATGTAAAGGGCCACCATGTTGACAAAAAAATAAAAAGTCGACATCTTGTTATGCCACCTTAAATTAAAGAAAGACAGACGTGTCTTGTAATATAAACATATTGTATTTTTTGTAATGTACCCACCACAACAAAACACTTCCCACACATTGCATAATGCACACCACATAACAGCGTCATGTGACACCAAAAAGATATACACTGGTGAAGTGACCCTTTGTGGAGTCAAGTGCAGCACAACTAAAATATGACGACCGAGGTCCTATTATTGGAAATTGTTATGTGTTGGAAATGCTAATGGGGAATAGTATATAAGGAATACATTTTTCAGAATAAAATCAAAATTAATCTGGCAGCCAAATTGATCGGAAGTCTTTTTAATTCTCCCAAGGAGTGCCAAGAAATAGGCATCCTGCCTGTTCAGTGGCGTTCCACGCCGGAGACCAAACACAAGTCGACCCTTCCTCTCTGGAAGTTTTCACTCATACAAAAAAAAATACATGAAACTACGAATTCCACAGTAACCCTGAAGCCCCAACATCATATCATACCACGAAACCGTACGACACCTAGGGGCAAACCGTCTCTTCCGTGAACGTAGGACTCGTCACGTAAAAACACACATTTGGGATTATGTTGTCCGTGAACGTATAACTCGAAACGTAATTTCGAATTATGTGCTCCGTGAACGAGCACTTTTGTTTACGTGAACGTACTCATTATTTCGAAATGTCATTCGATAGTCAATTTCGTGACGGAATTATTTTAAGTCGGCAGCAAAATGGAAGGAATGTAAGTTTTATTTATATAATCTAGGAATTTCATTAATTTTGTTGTTTTTAATGACACACATTAATAAAATAAATGCTGCACAAAAAAGTATGATGGCTGATTCCATGCAGCAGCATCCCGATTTGGCTAAAAATATTTTACCGAATTGTCAACAAGGCAAAGTGAAAATAAAGGCCTTGAAAAGAGTTGGAAATAAAATTGAATTCCCTTGGCCCACCGATAAAAGACGCGAAATTATGGAGAAAAGTATATATATAAATATGGATAAAAAGATTTTAATAAAATACATTTTCACAGGTTTACGCTGACGCTTTTTCGGATAGGGAAAGCGGATTACTTTCGTCCTGCAAACGCCTTCTTCGGATTTTCTCAGTGGATTCCTCTTCATTTTCATTTAATAGCATGAAACCACCGCCGAATCCATATTTTTTTTCTTATTTTTAGTTTTCTAAAATCACTTTTAACTTTTACACGATTCCAAATCGAAATAACACACTTCGGATATAATTGTAACAGATATTGTACCAGTTTTTATAGCATAGATCTATTACATTACGTGAGCAATCGGATGATATGATTTCAATATACATATGTGTATACGATCGTTTGTATCGTAGTTAATTACGAAACGGATGACCGCTCGATCACGGAAGAGACGATTTACCTGGTTTTGCATACGTAAAACGCCGTTCAGCGAGCGGAGAACATCGGACCCGAGCAATTACGCGGAACCAAAACGAAAAAGAGCAGTTCCACGAACAACAAACAACAGCATGCGACACATCGTATCACTAAAGGGCCAGTCACATAGAACGCGTCCGTGCGTATGTGTGCTAATTTTCATTGACAGGCAACGCGCGGGTTACGATTACAACACGCAACCTCCCATCAACGACAACATGAACTGCAACGTCAGCGTTACGACCGGAACTCAAATAGAACTCGATAAATTGTATTTGCACTGGTGATCCACGAATATGCCTAATCAGCGTCTGGGCAATATCCGCTCGTTCGATCACCTTTGCAAGAGTAGGTTACGTATGAGTTGTGTTGTAGCTTAAGTTTTCAGTTTTTAAGTTGACTTTGTGAAGAAGAGTAATAAAAATTATATTTTTTTGCGAACTCCGGGATTTTAATTGGTAATTCGCGCGAGGCAAGCATCGTCACATAGAATCCGTCCACGAGTGCGTCTGTCAGAAATTAATGTCAAATATGTAATTCAATGACATTCATTAGTTGGTGTTGTGCGTTAAACTGGAAAGCATTACTAATTGTTGAATAAAACGAAAAAATATGGAGTTTATTTCGATAATCATATCCCACTGGTACCGCCAGGAACCAACCAAAAATAATTAAAACTTTGTCAAACTTTTTTTTTTTTTACTTCCCCCTGCCCCCACCTGATTATCTACCTTGGCGTGGTGTGGGGGCTTTTCACCAAAGGATAATCGCCCCCGTCATCCCCTTTTCACCAATGCAAATCCCATCCCACTCCACTTATCCTATCACACTCCTATCCTGAATATCCAATCCCCATCCCCTGGGCTGGACATAAGGTGTTAATCGAACCGTGCCGAGATGTCGACCAGGCTGAGAGCCCAGACCAAAAATAGCTCAGTCGCAAACGGTGTATCCGGATACCTGGCGCCCTCCGGATCAGCTAGCCTTACCTGGGTATTGCGGATCTCTGCCCAGGTGGACATATATTTCTCCGCAACTCGTGGGTACCAAATGTACAATAACAAAAATAAAAACAATAATGAGTCCGGATCTCATAAAAAACCGGAAGGGGAGGAAATCCCCTCTACATCAAATGCGGTAAATACTCCGATCGGAGAATCGACAAACCGCTCCGTTAAGTTGTCGGCAAGTAAAGCTGACAACAGAAAAATAAACCCATCGTCCAAGGCCTATAAAGACCAAAAGGCGGCCTTGAGAATCTTAAAACGATGGGGCCATAACACCGACCTAACGGAAAAAGAAAAAGAGTCGGTAGCCTGGGCTACAGGAATCCTGGCCCAGGGAAAAGCAAAGGCCAAGAGGCCCAGATCGTCCCCCGAGGAACCAAAGCGGGAGGCTAAGAAGGTCAGGCTGGGAACACTGGCCAAGCCATCAAAGCCTTTCGGTGAGGTTGCGAGGGAGTGCCTGACGGTAGCTATCATTGATGACAGCGATCCGGACGGAAAAATGACGACCGAAAAATGGAAGGATGTCGACCATGCACTATCGGCAAACTTCCTCAAAATCATGAGAAAGAACCCTGGACCACCGCCCATCTGTGATGACGCCGGATGGTATCAAGGCAGGGTTAAACTGATAAGCTGTGCCGATGAAAGATCGGTTGATCTTTTAAAGGCCACAGTTATCGAAATGGGGGAAATATGGGAGGGAGCCAGGCTCAAGGTCGTCACCAAGGACCAGATCCCGAAACGACCGAGAGCTAGATGCTGGATCCCGCTGGCACCAGACAACCCCCTCGAAATTCTTGAGACCATAAACCTCTGTAATCCCAATCTCCCAACAAGAGATTGGAGGGTCGCGAAGCTGGAGGAACCAAAGGACCGATCTAGACAGGCAGTTCTTGTGCTGAATAGTGAAGCCCTGGAACCTCTGGCCCAATGTGACCATTACATCAGGTTTGGTTTCAAGAAGATCAAACTTAATATTTACAAAAAGGATGAGGAAATGCCACCATCCGGCAACGAAACCACGGCCAACACCGAGGTCAATGTAGACAGCTCAATGGAGCAGGAATCCCCCATCCCCTCGGGGAGCAAGGGCCCCGCGCCGATTGAAGCTGAAATTACAGCAACATTCCTGGTCAACAAGGACCAAGAATCGCTGCTCGACTCCGGAAGCGAAGACTATTCTACCAGCTCGCCGATGGAAGACGATCTTCTAGACCTAAATCTAGAAGATCTCGACACCACCGTGGTGGAGGTCAATCGAATTGATAACAGCCATGATGCTGAGATTAATTCAGATTAACCTCCATCACTCGAAAGCGGCTACCGCTAACCTTCTCCTCAGGCTGGCCAAAGGGGAAGAGGACATAGCCTTAATCCAGGAACCTTGGGTTCATGAACACAAGGTTCGTGGATTGAGAAATCCAGCCTACAACATTTTTACATCACAAAAAGAAGGTAAGCCCCGGACTTGCATACTTGCAAAGAAATCCATAAACGCTTACCTTCTTCCTAATTACAGCTCCCCAGACACCACGGTGATTGCCGTAGAATCACCCGGGAACAAGCTATGGATAGCCTCTGCATACATGGCGCAAGACGAATCTATCCCATCGGACGAGATAAAAAGACTGGTGAGAGACTCGCCAAACCACCAAGCTGGGCTCCTCATTGGGGCTGACGCGAATGCGCATCACACCCTGTGGGGTAGCAGCGACATAAATGAAAGAGGTGAGTGGCTTATTGAATTCATTCTTACCTCTGATCTTAATATATGCAATAAGGGTCATGTACCCACTTTTGTTACAAAAAATCGAAGGGAGGTACTAGACATAACTCTAGCATCTCCCTCTCTCATTGACAAAATAAGAGAATGGAAAGTTTCTGAGGAACACTCCTTCTCAGACCACCGCTACTTGGTTTTCAACCTAGCCTTCATGGTCCCAACCCCAATCGACTCTTCATGTAACCCAAGAAGAATCGATTGGGAGCGCTATAGAGCCCTTGTTGGCAACTCTGTAGTAAGCAGGACCCCCGATCACCCGCGGTCCACGGTAGACATAGATAATATGGTTGACATTTTAACAACTACCTTGGGCAACGCACGGGTCAACAGCTGCACAAGCCACAAATCGAGGAAAAACTCTTATCCCTCGTGGTGGAACGCAAACCTAAGCAAGCTCCGTAAAAACTGTCGAAAACTCTTTAACAAAGCAAAGAGTACTAGGAACGATAGTGACTGGAGCCTATATAAAGCTTCACTCAGAACTTACAAACAAACTCTGAGGAAAGAGCAAAGGCTATCCTGGAAACTTTTCTGTAACAATATGGAAAAAATTTCAGACGCCTACAGATTGAGGAAAATACTCTCGAAAGATCCACAATTCCCAAGCTACCTTACAGCTAACGGAGTCTGGACAGCATCTGAAGAAGAAACTCTAAACCTTCTTCTCAATACGCACTTCCCAGGATGCCATGAATCGCAGGTTTCACCGCAGCCGCAAGGAACCCACTTTTCATCCGCATTAATGGGAAATTTCGAACACATCATCTCCAGAGAGAAAATAATATGGGCGCTAAAAAGCTTCAAGCCCTATAAATCGCCAGGTCCGGATGGAATTTACCCGGTCGAACTTACACAAACCATGGAATGGACTATACCATGGCTAGAGATAATCTTCAAAGGATGCCTAGCTTGGAGTCACATTCCAGACAAGTGGAAGTGCGCAAAGGTGCTTTTCATTCCCAAGGCCGGCAGAAACTCTCACACTACCCCCAAGGATCTAAGGCCTATATGTCTATCATCCTTTGCACTAAAAACCTTGGAAAGGATGGTAGACCTATATATACGCCATAACTTGGATCCGCCCCTAATTTCTAGGGCACAACATGCCTACGTTAAGGGTAGATCTATCGAAACAGCCTTGCACACCCTAGTGAGGAAAATCGAAAGATCAATCCATCTTAAAGAATACACTTTAACAGCCTTCCTAGATATAGAGGGCGCCTTTAACAACGTCACTCCGGAAGCAATAACGGAAGGGTTGGAAAAGGTAAAGGTGGAGAAGACTCTCGTAGAGTGGATCAGCGAACTACTATCAACACGCAAGATTCACTCGAAATGGGGTAACCAGGCAATCACCAGAGTGGTTACCAGGGGAACCCCGCAAGGAGGGGTTCTCTCACCTCTCCTCTGGAATGTAGTTATAAATGAGCTACTAATTAAACTGGAGGAAGAAGGCCTGGACGTTACTGCCTACGCTGATGACGTTGCCATTTCAATCTCAGGTAAATACCTATCGACACTGAATGACCGTATGCAAACGGCATTCTCAATTCTTTGCAAATGGGCGCATAGCAAAGGGCTCAGGGTTAATCCCCAGAAAACGGAGCTCGTGCTATTCACCAAAAAGCATAAAATTCCGGAGCACTGCCCTATCACTTTGCTTGATACCAGATTAAACTACTCCTCCAGTGCCAAATTCCTTGGCATCATACTGGACAGGAAATTAACCTGGAAAATCAACACAATCGAAAGAGCCAAAAAAGCAACAATAGCTCTCTATTCATGCAAGAAAGCCATAGGGAAAAAATGGGGGTTCAATCCCAAGATTACTCTATGGCTCTATACCACGGTCGTTAGACCCACATTAATGTATGGAGCGACTGTCTGGTGGACAGCACTGGACAAGACAACATACCTCAAACAATTCGAGAAGGTACAAAGGCTGGCGTGTTTATGCATTACCGGGGCCCTCAGGTCCACCCCGACGGCTGCACTTAACATGATACTCGACCTTACACCACTCGATATTTTCGGCAAGCAAATTGCCACACAAACGGCCATTAGACTTAAAGCCAACTCGAACTGGAAGAGCTACGTCTTTGGCCACTCCTCGATCCTGATTAACAGGTCAACCATCGCAGAAAACCTAGACCTCACAAAGCCCACCACAGTCTTGGATAAAAACTTCATAACGTTATACCCGGACAGACAGAACTGGACTCGTCAGACTCAACCTCGTAAAGGCTGCATAGATTTCTATACTGACGGGTCTAAAACCAAGGACGGGGTGGGCAGTGGGGTATTCTGCAAACAACTTAAGCTAAACAAAGCGATAAAACTACCTAATCACTGCAGCGTTTTCCAGGCGGAACTGTTGGCAATAAAAGAGGCTCTGTCCTGGCTGAAGTGGAACGTGATATCCACCACGGATATCCGCATTCTCACGGATAGCCAAGCGGCCTTAAAGTCGCTGGAGTCCTATGTGTACACATCAAAAACCAGCCTCGACTGTCGCCTATCTCTTAATGAGATGGCTGAACAGTTCAACATACAACTTATATGGGTACCGGGACACAGCGACATCACCGGAAATGAAAGAGCCGACAGACTCGCCAAAAAAGGAACGACGCTACAAACAACTGTGGTCTGCGAGGGTATACCCTTCGCAACCATCAAATACAATCTCAATGCCCTCGCCAGGGCCGAGACGAACCGGAGATGGACTCAGGGACACACCTGCCTCATCACCAGGCAAATCTGGCCCCGGCTCGATAGTCAACGGACTAGGAGTATTATCTCCCTAAATAGAACTGACATCTATAAAGTCATAGGTGTCATCACAGGACACTGCCTTATTGGCAGTCACGCGCAAAAACTAGGTATCACTCCGAATGATTTTTGTAGGAGCTGTTTAGACGAGGAGGAGGTCGAATCCATTCATCACCTTCTCTGCGCCTGCCCAGCATTCTGCACAGTCAGGAAACGATACCTAGGATCATACCTCCTCAACGATCTGACCGAAGTTCAGCAAGTGGGGATATCTAATCTTCTTAAATTCTTAAGAAGCACAAAATGGTTCCACGAATAGGGGGCTAAGCCCCCTCGTAGCTGCACAACGGGCCTCCTTGGCCTATGTGTGTTCTTCCCATCTCTGGGAAGGCTACGGTCTTACCTACCTACCTACCTACTTCCCCCTGCCACTTTAAAAATATTTCCTGATACATTCGCCACCGTTGGCGCCGATCGCCACTTGAAACCGACTTTAGTTGACTCGTGTATGTTCAGTAAGTTGTCACGACCTCTAAAAAAAAAACTTTTGCGAAATTGTGTACTTTAAAAAAAATATTTTTGTGTTAAACACGTAACAATTTAAGCTTAAAAAAATATTTCCGTGATCGTTATAGCGCCTAGAAGCTATTGTGAGTATATGAAATAATTATTTTATTTTTATTTGTGGATTTTTTCAAATTTTCGGTGGTCCCTTGCGGAACCGTCAGGCACCGGGAGTTCGAAATTTCCCATATATAAAATTATTTAGCAACGTTTTTGTCATGGTTTGTTTTTTCAGTTTGTTGATTAGAAATGTCGCATAGGACTCGCGATTTTAGAACAGAAGAAGAGCTTTCCGAGTTTGTCAATTCAGTTGCGTGGTCGGAAAGTGAAGATGATGGTGATTTTGCTTCTGACGACAGTGATTATGACCCAGATTTCGATTTTGATGCTGCTCACCGTAATGAAAATTTTGAGGATGACGAGCAAATAGGCCATTTACATGGTGAACACGAAGCGATGGAAGTAGCAGTTGTTCAAAACAATGCAGCAGTCGATGTAAGTTATGTCGAAATGAGTAACGCCGAATACCCAGTTATTGTTGGTGACCATTCCCGATGGGAAGAATATGCGACAATGTTTGAAGGCGTTTCGATTGATAAAGATTCGAATGTTTTTAAAAAACCATTGTGGCGTAAAAGAAATTTTCAACTGTATTCGAATTGTGTTCAATTTCGAGGCGATGACGCTTTGACACCGGAAATATTGGCATTGAACTCACCTCTTCAGTTTTTTTCGTTTTTCATGTCAGACGATATTATTTCAAAAATTGTAGAACAGAGCAACTTGTACGCAGTGCAACAAAACGTTGAAAAACCACTGAATACCACACCAGATGAAATCAAACAATTCATGGGAATCAATTACTTCATGTCGGTGTTCAAGTATCCGAGCGTTCGATCATATTGGAGTGACTATGGTTTCAAACCAATAATGGATTGCATGCCTCGAAATCGTCATGACAAAATTCGCCAATTCTTGCACTTCAATGACAACCAGACAATGCCGCGCCGTCATCGTGTTCAAGAGCCATCGACATCAGATCATCAGCAATCAACATCTGATCAACAGACATCCGCATCTGATCACCAGCCATCAACATTATCCGAAGATGCCCGCAGCCGCAGACGTAATCGTGCCGACGAAGCGGTTCGAATGTATGGGCCCATACCACAATGCGATCCAGGTTACGATCGCCTGTACAAAATACGTCCGATCATCATCGCATTGAACCGGAATTTTCAAAAAGTACCAAAGCGAGCTAAATTGTGTGTTGATGAGCAAATTTGTGCGACAAAGATTAAACACTATATGAAACAATACATGCCAGACAAACCGCATCCGTGGGGTAACAAATTGTTTCTTATGTGCGATGATTCCGGATTTTGCTATTCGTTTGAAATTTATTCCGGCGACGACGACCATCGTGAGGAAAATGAACCGAATTTGGGTGCGTCTGCGAATGTTGTAGTGCGATTGGCTCGCTCTGTTCCTCGATTCATAAATCATGCCATATGTTTTGATAATTATTATACATCGATTCCCTTGATGGTATATTTGCGCACACAAGGCATCTATTCGCTTGGAACTGTTCGCCGCCCACGACTTCCATTATGCAAATTACCACAGAAATTCGCCAATAGAGGTGATTGCGAAGAATATGTGGGTACATTTCATGGAATCGACGTCACAACAGTAGCATGGAATGACAATAAGATTGTAAATATGGCATCAACAATGGTTGGAATGAAGCCATATATTTCGGCCGATGGTCAAACCCCCGAGAATGCACCAACCATTGAGCGATACAATAAAAAGAAAAAGCTAACGGAATGCATTCCGTGTCCAAATATTGTTCATGAATATAATAAATACATGGGCGGTGTTGACCTTTTAGATTCGTCACTCGGCCGTAATCATATCCGCATAAAGTCACGCAAATGGACAAATCGCTTGTTCTACCATATGTGTGATATGGCCATTATCAATGCCTGGATCTTATACAAGCGACATTATGCAGCAACTAATCAGCCGAAGAAAGTGTTGCATGAATTTGTGTGTGAAACCCATTGCTTGACAAGATCTGGTACTGAAATGAGAGTGGGAAAAGGTCGCCGAAGCAATCTCGAAGTTGAAATTGTTGCGAAGCGTCATCGCCCAATGTCTGCTCCGATACCGCCGCGTGACATTCGCCTAGATAACGTTGGGCATTTACCCGAATATGTCAAGGAAGGGAAACCGCGATGCAAAAATCCAAAATGTACATCCCGAACAAAAGTTCGATGCCAAAAATGTGGTACACATTTGTGTTCTTCGACGGAAAAAAACTGTTTTGCTGAGTTTCACCAAAACTAAATGCCTTTGCTGATATTAATTAATAATTTTTTTGCAACTTTTCTGAATTTTCTGAATAAAGTATGTTGATTTTTGTTAAAAAAAAATTCTTTGATGGGAAATACACCTTTAAAATTTTTGACCTCCGGGTGCCTAGTGGTTCCTCAAAGAACCAACCAGGTTTTTCTTACCTAGCTCAGGTAAATAAAACCTATGAACAAAGTCGTAGAACAAAAGTTGTTCAGAAATGCGAGTTTTATAACATTAATTTTTTTCAGCTCAAAAAAAAAAAAGTCAAGCTATTAAGGGTTAATATTAATTTTGTCGCAAGCATTTGAGATGTACAAAATAATAATGGGGTGCGATCGCGAATTTTGGGTTTGTCCGTTGTACGAGGACCGGGTCATTCACGGATTTTTCGTCAGTAGTTTTGATACGCTGTATTGTGATCCGGAGCAATTTAAATTGGCGGTGCGTATGAGTAGGGAAGTATTCGATACCCTGTTTAATTTGGTAAAAGAAGACCTAAGCAAACATTCAAACAGGCTGGTCATAAACGTGCTACCTTTGTTTGTCATTTTAATCTTTATAGATATTTGGCACATGGAGGGAGCAAGCAAGTGTTCTCAATGGCGTTCAAAATAGGACTGTCAACTGTTAAGAATATTGTGGGCGAAACCTGCGATATACTCTGGAATAACCTCGGCCATATATATTTGTCAGTCCCGAATACAACAGAGTGGAAACAAATTGCCAGTGACTTCCACAATATGTGGAATTTGCCGAACTGTATGGGTGCCATTGATGGAAAACACATCAGCATTACTTGCCCATCAAATTCTGGATCTCTCCTTTATAATTTAAGGAAACATATTCAATAGTGCTTGTGGGAATTTGCGATGCAAACTACACATTTACTGGCATCGACATAGGTGCATATGGTTCCCAAAGCGATGGTGGTGTTTTGTGGCACTCCGACTTTGGTCAAAAACTATTTCAAAATAAGCTCGACCTCCCAAAAGAAGAGTGTTTGCCGAACAGTAATGTGCTTTTCCCAAATTATTATTTGGTGGGCGATGCGGCTTTCCCTTTAAAATCATTTTTGATGCGTCCGTATCCAGGTACAGTACATGAGATTTTATTGCCAGTACCGTTTAATTAACACATTTTCTTTAGGGCAGCGATTAACTTTGGACCGCGAAAATTTCAATAAGCGCCTCTCACGTGCCAGGCGAATTATCGAAAATGCATTCGGCATTTTAGTGTCCCGGTGGAGAATAATGATGGCCCACTTAAGATGTCGCCGACGTCAGCAAAGAGTATTGTAAAAGCAACTGTGTTGCTTCACAACTTTATCAAAATGAATGACGCCACCTATCAGATTACGTGGACCAGTACAAGGGTGAGGAAATTATTCTCGGCTTATGGCGGAAACAAATAACTGTTCCGCCAAAGAAGAACAAGAGAATTTTCTCCAACAATGCGTCAAAAACCGCATTTACATTGCGAGACCAATTAAAAGATTATCTTTTATACAAATTACTTAATCCACCATATACATATTTATGTATTTCTGCGAGTGAAGTCAAATAAACACAAATCTTTAATTAATTTTTTTAATTATTCTTTATTTTTTTGGATTTACTCCACTAACATCCCCAAAAATTTAACTCTTAGTTCGTCTTGAACTTTTTCGGGAAGTTTAGCCACGAGATCTTCGTGAACCCCATAAAACTCCTCATTCCGGCCGGTGGCCTTCTTGTTGTTGCCACCCCCAACAACTCATTGAAATTTTGAGCCGGGTCCTACATCATCTTGCGCTATCGCGCCGCCGCAGATGTTGTTGGCGTGTCGGAGGACGTTTGGCTACTTCCCAGAGGCGACAAAATTTCCCTGCTGGGGTTTACCACAGGGGAGAAAACAAAGTCGGACGACCCTGTTTCCACGATCTTAAAAAGAAACTACTCACCTACGTGGCGCGACGTGAAATGATAAAAAGTCCATCGTCGAAAAATGAGGCCAGTCAATTTTTGGCGAGGGTGCACTTCCCGACCTCGGCTTTTTGTTGAACTCCCTCAAAAATCGGTCTCTTAGTGACTTCCATCTCGTCTGGCACTGCTCCACTAGAATAAAATGAATAATTAACTAAAAACTTTAACTTTATATATGCAATATTTGTATTACCATCTACCCCAGTAGCAGCCGACACATCAGTCCAAGCCTTTCCTCTTTGTAATTTGTCGCGGTAGCTTTTCAAGGGTTTGTTATAGAGGCACGGATGGTCTTTTATTGCGTCTATCAACTTTTCTTCGAACATTTTTATTTCCGCGGACCAACTAAACACTCGTTCTTGGGACATCAAATCGAATAGTACTTTAAAATGTCAACCGAATTTGAAGTTTTTCTCATTGCGAGAGAGTTGCTAAACATTCTCTCAATGCATCCACCAATGGACGTGCTTACTCTCAATTCGCCTATACATATGTATGTGAACTTCAAATTGTAAATGTGAAGCTCCAATATGTGAATGATCAGCGCGTCGAAAAGTAGACGAGTAAAGCTACTCGGCGCGTCGAAGCACGTGCGTGCGTCGGCTATGTGCCATTTCCCATAAAGAACGTGTGTATTCTATTTGGCTGTGAAAGCACGCACGCACGGACGCGTTCTGTGTGACTGGCCCTTAACCGGCGCACTCGTACGACGTGCGACAGGCACATACGCCACCGCAGCCGGCAACAGCACAATCATACGTGCACACACACTCAGCGTACCAGAGCAACGAGCAGCCCAGAAGGAAGTACTGCTTCACCAGGCGCAAGGAACGAGCACAAAGGACGACGGAACCAAGAAGAGCTGCCCATCTGCCACGCACAAGTGTGTGTGCATGTACAGATGTCAGAGGTTACACACTCGCAACCGAGCGGAGCGATGAAACGTGCACCTCCACCGGGGTGGAAAAAAGGCGATCAGCGGATCGTCACTCGCTATTCAGCCTTCAGCGCGGTAGGTTAAACCAATAGAATATAGTCCATTTCTATAATCAATAAAAGAGTAAATTTAAACAGTGCGTTTCGAATTTGAATTTCATTTCTTCCGAGCTATCGGACAATTTTCTATGAATTAAAATTTCAAATGTCTTATTTCAACATTGTAGCAGAGCGAAGTTGGCTCAGTTAGCTATTATTTGATTTAAAAAATTGAGATAATTGACTATATGTAAAGTAATCAGCAAAAACAAAAACCTAATGAACATAAAGAGACAATAGTTATCTAAATTGTTACCGCCGAAATCACAAAATTTGGATTTTATGTATTTACTTCCTCTTTCACTTTCCTTTTTATATCATTTGATGTACAAAGTTATGTATCCACGACCACGTATGTATGCGTGAACTTAAGGATGACAACCGGCCGCTCCCGAACTCTAGAATTCAGTCGGCATCAAGAAGAGGAGAAGGCAACACGGGATATTTCTTAAGCTCGAGAACTCGCCACCACCAGTTTTTAATAAAAAATACTTGTACCATTCATTTAAACTGAGTGTTTTTTCTTGTGATAAAGGACCTAAAACGAGCAAGCACATTTGGCTGCGCAAATTAAATCAAAACAAAAGAACAAGTAATAACAGAGTCAAATTAAATCAAAACAAAAACACAAGTTGTATTCGCGAAGTCTCTTTATTGACTGACTTACAGAACATTGTACATCGGTTGACCCGATGTTACCCTGACATAAAGAAAATGCATTTATGCATTAATTCAGCAACAACTTAGGGTTGTTGCTCGACCTACTTAAATATATTGACACAGCAAATTATGTCGCAACGACTTACGGTTGTTGCCCAACATAAATGTGCTGATCATTATGTCGCAACGACTTGAGGTTGTTGTTTGACATATTAACTAATGGAGGTCACGGTATAGATATGTAACTCGCACGTGCTTTAAGAAACCGTGGTCTCCCTCAGTTTCACCGACAACCTACATGGTTGTGTGTGAAATAGTCGGATTCCATGTGACTTCAATGGATTTAAAATAAAACATTAATAAGTGGACCAGAAAGAAAACTATATGAAAATATAAAGGAAAGCTGCCCTTAAAGTCGTTGGAGTCCTATGTGTACACATCAAAAACTACCCTCGACTGTCGCTCACCAGAAAATGAAAGACGCTATATTCAATCGTGGCTTTTGAGGGAATATCCCTTGCAACCATGAAACATAATCTTGCAAATTCCGCCAGGGCCGAGACGAACCTGAGATGGACCCATACCTGCCTCATCACCAGGCAAATCCGGCCCCAGCTCGAAAACAACGGACTAAGGCTATGCGCACAGTGATGCGAGAATGCGATGCGATGCGAGAAGCAGTTGCTTGCGATAAAACTGTTCACATGTGTTCTTATGTACGTGCGCACAGTGAAGCGATTTTCGATGCGATTCTCGCAAGCTTATCGCAAACCTCTCGCAAGCTTCTCGCACACAAACTCTTCTGATCACTTTTTCAAGCGGTTCTGTGCGAGTAGTATCCATTGTTGTTGTTGTTTTGATGCAATTTCATTTGATTAAAAGAAAAATTGGTCCAGTTTCCTAATATAATATAAAAGGTTAAATTTTTCCAAAATGTGGTCAAATATTTTGAACGACATTCTTGTGCATTTCAAGAATTTTCTTTCATCGCTCCTTAACTGTGGATATATAAAGGGTTTTCCAATAGGGAATTGACAACTTTGAATTCAATTTGTGAATGCACCCTTTCACTAATCATCGAATTGTCACTGTTAGTTTATTCAAAAAAGTCAACATTTTCATCATGGTTAAGTACATGAACAAGCAACGTCTGCAAACTATAAAAATTTTCTACCGAAATTTGGAGTCGGTGACCGCAAATTTAGGAGCGTTAACTCCAATTTTCAGTTGTAATTCTCGCCCTAGTAGACAGGGAATAACAAGTCTAGTGCAAAAATTAGAGTCTACGTATTCGTTCTGTGATGTTGCCGTGTCAGTGAGACAACGAGTTGGTCGAAGTGTCGAAAATATCGGTGCCGTTCGGGCGTCCGTATCAAACGATCCAAATCAGTCAATTCCACGGCGTTCTCAAGAATTGGGCGTCGCTCAGACCACATTAATGCGTATTTTGCGTAAGGATCTTGGTTTACACCCATACAGGATCAAGCTTACTCAAGAATTGAAGCCGATGAGCCATTTGAAGCGACGTACGTTCTCCGATTGGGCTCTGGAGAAGATGCGCCAAGATGATGAATTTCATCGCAAAATCATCTTCAGTGACGAAGCTAATTTTTGGCTCGATGGGTTCGTCAATAAGCAAAATATGCGTTATTGGTCGGGTGAAAAACCACATGTGCTTCATGAATCACCACTTCATTTACAAAAAATAACTGTTTGGTGCGGTTTGCATGCCGGCGGCGTTATTGGGCCATATTTTTTCGTCGACGATAACGATCGTCACTTACTGTGAATGGCCAGCGTTATCGCGCAATGATTGCCGATTATTTTTGGCCCGAATTGGAAGATATGGATTTGGACGATATAAGGTTTCAACAGGATGGTGCAACAAGCCACACAGCACACGTTACAATCGATTTATTGAAGAGTATGTTTGATGAGTGTGTTATCTCAAGAAATGGGCCAGTCGAATGGCCGCCTCGTTCGTGCGATTTAACGCCTCTAGACTATTTTCTTTAGGGCTACGTTAAGTCATTAGTTTATGCCAACAAGCCGACGACGTTGGAAGAGCTCAGAGCCAATGTGTGGCCCAGTCATAGAAAATTGGGTCCAACGATTCGACCGCTGCAAACGTGCCCGCGGTGGCCATATGAGCGAAGTCGAGTTCCATTCATAAACGTTTTGATTGAACTTCAAGCCGATAGTAAAGTTTTTGAAATATCTCAATTGGTTTGAGTTTTATTTAAAAAAAAAAATTGTCAAGTCCTTATTGGAAACACATAAACTTTCATTTAAAAATTCCTCGCATGATGATGAATGCATCGCAACAGAACAGTACAGAGCAGCTTTCACTGTGCGCACCATATCGCATCTCGCATCGCTTCTCGTATCGCTTCCCGAATCGCATCTCGCATCGCATCGCATGTCGCATCACTGTGCGCGCAGCCTAAGAGTATAATCTTACTGACATGAACTGACATCCACAAAATCATCAGTCAGCAACACCACGCAACAAGTTCAAAAGAGGTCATAATCCAGTATTGTCAACAACAGAAACGACACCAACAACACCTCATAACGAGTTGAACAAAGTTAATTCTCCAACATTTGCTGATGTTGCACCGCTAGCAGAAAGAATGAATAAAAGGCAATCACCGAAGTCTTCGGGTCGTCCTTTGATCGCGGTATTTTAAAGAGTGTGCATAATAAAGTATCGTATTAAAGACCCAAATAAAAGTGTTTTTTTTTTTTTTAACCCGGAAAAAACATTTAAGTCGCGCAAAAACTAGGAATAGTTCCGAATGAAGCTGTCTAGACGAGGAGGAGGTTGAGTCCATTCACAACCTTCTCTGCGCCTTCCCAGCATTCTGCACAATCAGGAAACGATACCTAGGATCTTACTTCCTTAACGACCTGATAGATGTTCAGCAAGTAGGGATATCTGATCTACTTAACTTTTTAAGAAGCACAAAATGGTTCCACGAATAGGGGGATAAACCCCCTCGTAGTTGCACAACGGGTCTCCCTGGCTTATGTGTACTCTTTTCAATTCTGGGAAGGCTACAAGCTTACCTACCTACCTGCCCTGATTTAAACATCAAAATCAAAATTGAAAAAAAAATTTACACGATGCCATGCGTAAAAGTCGATGACGAATCAATGCCCATATTTGACTATGCAAATTATTCAAGCTGGAAAATAAGAATCATGGAACTTATACAAATGAAAAAACTAAAGGAGCAAGTAATACGGGAAACGACAAATATAGACGATGAAGAAACTTGAAACAAACTCGACATGAAGGCGCAGTTCTATATAATAGGATCAATTTCGGATCGACAGATGGAGTATATCGGACACCTGGAATCGGCATTCGAAATCATAAAGAAACACGATAATACATATATGTATACGTATGTATCTAAAACAGTCCACAGCACTTTAAATGGTCTGTAGGACTAAGCTCGATAACATGAAATACAAGAATCATGAAACGGCAACATCGTGTTTCGACGAATTCGAGAAGGTGGTGAATGAACTGAAATCTAAATTGTAGTAACAGTTGCATTTATAATAATTAAAATGAAATCATATGGCTTCGTGGTAGCGGTTGTACGGACCATATAGTAAATTGTGATAAATATCTTGATGAGTTTATAACAGGAATAGGGTTCACAAAAAGCCAATATGATTAGGGTCAATGTGGGTAAATGTAAACTGGGGGCAATGAAAACATGGCTCATATCAAACTTTAGTTAAGTTTCTTTGATACATACATTAGTAGAAATTGCGGACGCATGCATCTTTAATCTTATACGTCAAACTCATGCTGTCAAAAAAAGAATTCATCTGACGGACGTACTTTTCGTGAACTTGTTTTAAAGGTGCCAAACAAGTTTTTAGTCTTTCAGAAAAATTAAATATTTTTGCAGATTCAATTGTGTAAGTATAATTTGCAAATATTTATTAGTTTTAAATTTGATATAGATTCTATGTAAAATAAAAAATCTTAAAAATCCATGAAATTTATGTCGATTCTCATGTGGGGAAAATGAGAACAGCATTCTGGTGGTAAATGTAAACATATATTTTTGGTAAAAATGATACTTCATATTAAAGAAACTGCCACTATCATATTCAGTGGATGATGTTGCAAAAGCGATCCCCGACGTATGTATAAAGCCAAAATATGACGTTCAGAGCAGCTCAGGATGCATATGGGGTGCCAATATCTGGGAAAAAACTCAGTGGACAAATTGAAACAAGGACGTGTGGCATCTATTTACATATAGCACTTATGTGAGTGTGTAGGTACGCTGTATGGGTATCTTAGCATTTAAGTTAGAGAATAAAGATTATTGAATCAATCGATCCCAGAGTGTCGTGAGTGCTGGATGACTGTCCAAATAAATTACATATAAGAAACAAAGAAGAAGGTGGAAGTGGTTTCATGTACAATATAATCTTACAACATCAGGAGTGGGATTTATAATCCAAAAACAAGAAAAAAAAAAATGCCCAACTCTTGTGAAATAGCTGTGCACAGCTGCACAACTTAAAGCTTGGCTGGGTCAATTAGGGAGAAAAACGACGGGAAATACAAGTGAACTCATCTTACGCTTCTTGGAAGTTCCAGAGAAGGAAAGAAGTAGTATTCCAGAAAGAGCAGATGTCGGTGACGACGATCAGTCCAACAACGAATATGATGACAGCATTGCACACACAGTGAAGAGATTTGCGATGGTAGTATTATAATAGATGACGCGAACAACAGAAACACACCGAGAAGTGACACAGACGAGACGGATAGATAAAGGAGTGCGAATAAAGAAGCTGAAAAAATGAAAAGAACAAATGAAGCGCGAAAACAAAACAAAAACCAGGTACGTGAAGAAGAGTGGGATTCAATGAAAAAGGTGTTAGGCATAATAAAAAGAGATGTCGATCTGCATAAGATAGAGAATGAAACGCTGATATCAGTCAAACTGAGCGGTAAAGCGTTGAATTGGTTCCATTCCCGAAGTGATTTGATGACCATTGCCACCGAGGACTTATTGACGGAGATGCGAAGTCTTTTTGAAGATCGGACGAGCTATGTAATGCTAAAACGGAGATTCGAAGGCAGAAGGTGGTTGGTGGCTGAAAGTTTTTCGGAGATACTTCAACAAAGTTACTCTGGCCAATAAAAGTAAGATTGGAGGAGACGAATACCTAATAGAGGGAATCCCAGACTATCATCTCAGAGCACAAGCCAGAACACATCGGTTCAAGAATATGGGCGAATTATTGGAGGCATTTGGCAAAGTATCGTTACCTGGACCGTCGACAACAACATACCGAGAGACGGCGGAGCCATCACCCAGTTCGAAATCATTTCGCTCTTACAACTGTAACGCCGTGGGACATATAGCAGCTGACTTCCGCAAGCCGAGACGACAAGCAGGTGCATGTCACATATGTACCGAGATGGGACATTATGCAGCAAAATGCCCAAGAAGAAAGGACAACATGGTTCATCAGGTCGAATCTGGTGTTGACGCTGAGTATTATTTAAGAAATCTTTTTATTGCATTTTGTAGTCCTATTAATAAATTCAAAACCTTACTAGCAACCCTGATTGACACCGGCAGCGCCATCAGTATTGTAGACGAACAGTTTGTTCCACCAGTTGCTGTAATGAAGTATAGTTTATGTCCACATTATTTTGGAATTATTAAAAATCAGAGGAGTCGTAGGTTGTATTATTGAATTTGAAAATAAAAAATTAGACTGCAAAATACTGGTGACTATGTCGTTATATAAAGCATAAATACTCCGTTTACTAATTCAAAGCCTGGACAAGAACGGACACACATGGACAGACACCCCGAACTATCGTTAAAAAAAAAAACCGGAGCTGCTACAAAAATGCAGAAAAGATGCCATTTACGATTTGACGAAAAATCAAACTTTGTATTCAATGCCGGCGAAAGCGGGTTTCGTAATGATCCAAGCAAACTGAAGTCCATAGGAAAAAAGGGGGTTCCAATGAGTAGACTCACTGGAGGTTCGGGACGTCAGTCAACCACCGTTCTGGCATGCCTTTCTGCAGATGGCTATGCTCTGCCTCCTTTAATTATCTTTAGAGGCGAAGCGGTACAAGCTCGATGGACAAATGATGAAGCATATCCTGGAACTTTATATGGAGCTTCAAAGAACGATTGGATGAAAGAGCCACAGTTCTACCATTGGTTCATACATGGGTTTGTTCCCCATGTGGTACGTATCAGAGAACAGAACAATGCTGCTGATCAAACTGCTTTATTGCTGTATGATGCACACTCCAGCCATATCAGCGTGCGATCATTAACAGCCGTTACAGCCGTTTTACAGCCGTTAGAAAAAGCGATTTTCGGTCCAGTTAAGACGGCCTGGGTAAAAGTCCTTATAAGATATGGAAAAGAAATGATAGGCAAAGGGTTGTTTCAACTATCCAAGTCTAAATATACAAAACTACTTGGACAAGTTTGGAAGAGTGCCTTGATTTCCAAAAATATTATTGCTGGATTCGAGTCAACAGGGGTTTTTCCAGTTGATCCATCAAAATTCTCGAAAACGGATTTCAATTTATCAGAGCTGGAATACGGAATTCGTTCAAACCGCTCAATCTCTGGGACACCAGGAGCAACCTTTAAATTTAAGTGGTAGTTTCATTTTCAAATTGAAAATTAATAACTAAATAGGTAATGACCATATCTTTCCTAGCTCAGTCATCTCCGAATAGGCAATAGAGCCCATGAATTTTTTAATTAGATTTCAGAGCAGCTATAACAAAACACATTTTGAATATGCCCTAAGGGTGTTGAAATATTTGTATAAGACTGAAGATTTAAAATTGACTTATTTTAGAAATAATAATTGTGAGATATTAGATTGCATGGTGGATTCCGATTGGGCAGGACATAAGATATATCGTATCGTATCGTATATCGTATAATACGATTATACGGTAATGCTATCTATTGGAAAACACATAAACAAAGTTCTGTAAGAAGTCTTCAACTTTCGCTGAGTTATTTTCTTTAGATGTTGAATAAAACTCTTGAAATAAATATTAACGAACCGATAAGTAATATGAGGATAACTCAAGAGCTCTGACAATTGCTAAGTTCGTCCACGAATCGCACGCTGGGTGCCCAAGGAATATGCTGCAGGAATATGATTTCTCCACGGAACACCGCACTGCGGACAGAATGCAACACGTCGATGCTATGAGTCGTGCCCCATATGAATCCGCATCTGAGCCCGAGATCGTTCAGAGTGGCATCAACAAGGTCGAACTAACACAATCCTAACACAATGGTTCTCAGCAATGCAGCCGCTCGATAACAAATTGATGAACATAGTTAGAATTCTGAAAGGAGAAGAAAAGTCAAAGGAATCCGATGGCGCGTCGGGAAATATTGCCATGACGATTATGGACACTTTGGCGAAGACAAAACAATTGAACGCATTAGACAACGATTTTGGTTCCCGAATATGTCTCGATTTGCAAAACAGTATGTTTCATCTTTGTTATATATGTTATATAGTAATACTTAAAGCTTATCCTTATGTGATACTTTATGTATGTATGTTATACAGATATGGTAAAACACTTATAGCTTACACTAAGGTGCCATTTTATGTAAACAGCAGCCACGGACGTGAGTAGAAGTAATTAAATAAAAAGGAATGAATTTTAAAGAAGTGTGTTTTTGATACGAGATATAACATGGCGCAGCCGGAAAAGTAGAAAATAAAAATTACATTTATTGGTGTAAAAGTACCATAATTACTAAAGGAGAAACTCATCGATGAAGTAAAAATTGCTGTGAATTTAATGGGTGAAAAAGCCGTGGAAATATATGAAACATTGGACATATTAGTAGCTGATGTTAAGGTGTACAGTAAAGTGGTGGAACATTTTGATTTATATTGTCAGCCAAAAAATTACGTAATATATGTGAGGTTTAAATTTCACTCAAGAGTGCAGCAGCCCGGTGATAGATAGATAGATAGATAGGATAAGGGGGTGGGACAGAGCCGCCTGATCACTGCGGCCACTAGTAGGGTTATTGTGATGTCCCCCACTTACAGTTCACTCAGAAAACCTGAGTTCGTGACAAAACTTAGTATGCTTTTGAGTGAGCTAGGAGCGATTTCTTCTGCTTCAAGATTATACTTGCCTAGGTGGCGATGACGTGTACTGACCAGGCAGTTACAGTGGCATAGTATGTGCTCTGCTGTTTCTTCGTCTTCATTACACATTCGGCAAGTGTCATCTTGTATGATGCCCATTGTTTTGAGGTGTTTGTTAACTGGGCAGTGTCCAGTAAGGAAACCTGTGATTAAACGAATTTGACTCCTCGAAAGCATGAGAAGTTATTTCATTCTTCTGAGGGATGGCTTGTCTGCTACCTTTCGTGTGTAATCAGTAGTGATCAATCGTGTTCCTTAACCAATTGTTTATGCAGCATTTGGTGGTGCTGATGGGTATGCCGCAAGGTGATGCAGAGCCTTTCCTTGCTAGTAGGTCCGCTGTTTCGTTGCCTGTATGGCCACTTCGTACAGGTATCCAAATGAGGTGAACTTTGTTTGTGCTGGCCAGCTGGTGAAGTAGCTGTAGGCAGTCCCGTCCCATACTAGTTTGGAGGTGATTTCGTAGCTCTTTGGGGCTAGGTGTGCAGCCTTGCTGTCAGAGATAATGTAAATGTTTTATATATTTCTGTTTATATTTTCTCTGAGGCAAATATCTCTGCTTGAAAAACGGAGTTATATCTGTCCATGCTGACGTAGATGCATGTGCCTGTATTTGCTCCGTATACTCCAGCCCCAACGCCTTCGTTCGTTTTGGAGCCATCTGTGTACCACACGTAGGATCCACGATTGAAGGAGGGTCTATTCTGTTCCCAGTTTTGTCTGTTTGAGAATGTGACCTTGTAGTTTTGGCTGAGGGTGTATCTGGGCAGACAGTTGTCTGTGAGGGATATCTTTAGGTGAACAGTTCGATAGTTTTCTAACGGAAAAATGCGATTTCGATGTACAGCAGAAAGCGTCACTGATCAGATGATACGCGACCGCATTGTTCTAGGAATCAGAGATGGAGATTCACAAGAAAAGCTTTTGAGAATAGATAAACTAACACTAAAAAAGACAATACAATTTTGCAGAGTAGCAGAAATTACACATGAATAAGCAAGGGACGCACAAATGCAATCAAATGTCAGTGCGATATGTAAAAAACATACGGGTACAAACCAAAAAGATGAAGCTGATGTGTATGACAAAGAAAAACCTACGGAACATCGATACAACCAAAAAAGAGGAGACGGCCAGAGAGGATACAGCCAGAGATGGGGATATAATCAGAGAGGGGGATCCATCCAAAAAGAACAACGTAGCCGCTATACAGTGAGGAGAAATGATGAAGGGAATGATCTTCAGATTTGCAGCAAGTGTTCGTATCGTCATAAGCCAATGATGTGCCCTGCTAAAGGAAAGTAGTGCATCAACTGTGGTCAGTTCAATAATTTTTTTTATGCATGCGCTAAAAGAAAAGTATATAGCGTAGATAACAAAATTACAAGTAGTACAGAAAGTATTGATTATATATATCCAGATGTAAGTAATCTTACTATTGAATCAGTTGTAGTTAGTTCCATAGGAAATAATCGTTCGGGTGGGTATAAGCGGAAAGCGTATTGATTTTAAAATTGACACTGGTTCTGAGGTAAATATTTTACCAAGTGACTTGTTTCGGAAACTCTTTATCAACTTTGAGTTACATAAAACAGGCATTAAATTAGAAGCCTATGGTGGTTTTAATATCGATGTTATAGGTAGGACAATCTTGCAGATAAGCCACAATGATGGGAAAATAAATACCTGCTTTATAGTAGCGAGTGTTAATTTTGCACCAATATTAGGTCTGGAAACTTGTTTGAAGCTAAACATTTTAAGGAACATCAATGAAATTCAATTGCATAGATCTAGGCAGTCAGATTATGAGAAAGAAAAAAATTAATTTATTCAAAAGCATAAAGAAATGTTTACTGGACTAGGTTGCTATCCAGACAAATGCAAAATTTATTTGAAAGAAGGTTCAAAAGGGAGCGTTAAAGCTCCACGACGAACTCCTAAGAGCTTGAGGCCAAAATTGAAAAACAAATTAGATGAAGTGGAAACATTAGGCATTATACAAAAAATAGACTATCCTACTGATTTTGTGCATAACCTTGAATTGGTTAAAAAACCAGATAAGTCAATACGGATATGTTTAAATCCTCGTGAATTAAATTTGAAAATAACCATTTCATATTCATTATGTACGAAACTAACAAAGGAAGCGGGTGTGCAAATAACATATTCATACATAATGCTAATTGTTCAGTTACGAAGTGGTGTCGTACCCTAAGATTGTCATCAGCATCTGTCTCTCTCTCCAAAATATTTTTTTTTGTTTCTCTTCTGGTCCTTTTTTTAAATGGCGTTTTGGGATTCCGCTGAGACTGGACGACGCGAGCACCACGCGTTTTCCTCTTTTTTTTCCTTTCCTTTGGTTAATCGCAAAAGGGTTGTAATTTACCTTTTTTGAAATATAATAAATACATATGTATATTGTAATGTAATCGCAAGATGAACATCCGCCTTAAACACTTTCGTTAAAGCCGTGCTTGACATTTGTCCACAAATGTCGAAGCACAACTTTAACGACTTCGTCAAGCTCTAGCTTCCTTCCTTTGTGCTTTTCTAAAAAGGCAAAGCTGTAAGGAAAGCTCGCTGACTCGTTCTCTTTTTCCTGCCGACCTTCAACAAGAACAGAAGCCGAGGAGAGAAGAAGACCCGATTGCTTTATACGAAAACAAAAATAAAGTGTATGTTTTTATAAACAAGTGGCCTCTAGTTGACTATATTATTGAAGTGAAAATAAATTAATTAACTGAGAGTTCTTTGCTTAATCGGACTCACGCCTCACGAAGCGCTTCACCATCATCAATATTTCACAATAGCAATAAAACAACAGAAATACGAGGTAAGTGCATGTTCAATAGTAGTTGGACCGTGCTCTCATTCTCCGAAGTTAAGTTAGCCGTATTCGATTTCTGGTCAAGCAACTGGAGTTTCGACTTGCACGGAGAACGATTAAGTATTAAACTTTTTTTTTTTTTTTATTCTATTACATGAATTCATAAATGGTATTTACTTATACATATGTATATACTGCATCGCCACCACTGCCAACGAATCAGTCGGTTCTATTGTCCCAACAACCACACCAACAATCTATTCGCAAATTACAAGATTTACCAGAGTTCTCTGGCTTACCAGAGCAATGGCCAATATTCTCGGTCGCTTTTAGAGAAACGCCAATAGCACACGGCTATACAGATCTGGAAAATTTATTACGCCTGCAGAAAGCATTTAAAGGCACAGCAAAAGAGCTTGTCGAAGCATTGCCAACACGATAATGAGCACGTTAGAATTCCAACTGGTCAAATTAAAAGCCTATCCACTCATTTATGAATCCAGGCCAACCAAAATAATAAACTTTAGCACGGTAGTATCTAATCTAACTGCCTTCCTAGAGAACGTATGCGCAACATCATACCTCACAAATCCGACATTACTCGATGAGTTCGTTGCATAACTCCCATCAAGCCAAAGAGAAGAGTGGGCCAGACATATGATCGCGACCATGTAGCTTTATTTGAACGTGCGTGAATTTAGCCACTGAAGTAAAACATAACAATTTCACCACCACCCCGCACCCACCAGCAAAGGAAAAGAGAATCAAAAATACAAATACAATTTGTTCTGTGGCAGAAGATAGCCCACAAAGAACCAAATGCGCCGCCTGCAAAGGAGAATGCACAGAGTTTAAAAGTTGATTTGTCTCTTGTATTTCTTATCGTGCTAATATTGTCATTTTACATGTTTTTAACCGAGATGCCGTGTGTGTACAATTGTAAAGTCGATTGCAATCAGCAGGTTGCAAGAACTCTTTTCACTGTAATTGTGTTAACATCCAGCAGGCTGACGTTGACTTCTTAAAAAATTCAAACAGTAGCTTTCGGTGCAAGTGCTGTTCCGCTGCACAACGGAGCTCGATCCGCTCTCCCCCTCCGGGTAATATTGAACCTCATCAATTTTCCCACTCTCTCTTCAATATCAAGGGATGAGCGGAGCATAGTAACGAAACAGCAACATGACAACTCCGCAAGCCAATGCAAAAACAAAAACTCACCAGCCAGTATTGGCTTCTATTCAGCCGCTACTATAAGTACAACAACAAGCAATTCAGCAGCCAGCATCGGTTTCTACTCAGCCGCAACAACAACCTCTACACAGTTCTATGGTTAATGATTATGACATTACGCTGGAAACAGTACATTGTTACATATTGGGGTCCATAGTACAAGCAATACGGCTGAACTGTTTTGTTTGCAGGCCGTTGTGTGGTCAAGCGCGTAAGCAGGATGCAGTTGCGCGTCCAACTGCACCTTGTTTGCAGGCTATCGTTATGAGCATATTTGGCTCGTGGGCAACTGCACCTTGTTTACGAGCCATCGTTATGACCATATTTGGCTCGAAAGCGGGATTAACTGTAGCTCTCTCTTTATTTTTGTCTACTTCGGCAGACGATGTTGTGAGAGCGACCTACATGTGCCAGTGGCAGTAGCCAGTTTTGGATCAGCGCGAAGCCTAATTCACCTCCATTCCTTGGAAACATTGTAGATATTTCATTATTGTGATTTAAAGAAAATAAATATGTAATAAAGAAACATCGAATGTGTATTTCTTTATTATATAATGAAATCCTTGCTCTCCGTAAAAAAGATGCTCATGCCTTCTCTCTTTTGCATTCTTTGCAAGAAGAAAGAGATAGCCTCAGGCAATTATTCGTGTTCTGCAGAGAGTCGAGTTGTTATAACAAGACGGAAGAGAAAATTATGTAGAAATCGTTGGTGTTCCAGGTCTAAACAATAAAAATGCTCTCAGCTGTGCATTACAAGTGTTTTCACAGGGTGTTCCAGTTAATGTGTCGGAACAAGAAATTGACAAGTGTTTTGTTAAAAATGTTCAAATGCCTTCTAATAATCTTAACGATAAAAACGCCAATTCTGTGTTAGTTGTCAAATACGTGTCTAAAATTAATTAATTAATTAAAAATAAATTAACATCTAACATTTTTAAGTGCGATAAAACTAGCAAAATGTTCATAACTGAATCGTTAAGTGCTAAAACTAAATATTTGTTAAAAGCTGCTCAAAAGGTCTAAAAAGAAATAAAGTACAAGTATGTCTGGACCAGAAACGGCAAAGTTTTCATGTGTAAGGGGGATAATGACATTATAATTACTATTTGTGGCGTGCTTCAACCCAGGCAAAAAGAGAAAAAAAAGAAAAGAAAAATTAGGAAAACAAAACAAAAATACCCACACCTCACCTAACACTGCCTAGAGGTAGTGGATCGACATAACTCCCCTTCCGACAGTTTTTTTATGCCAGCAGAGAACTTGACGAACGGGTACTCTTAATATAAATATCCCCGCGGAGAGTGACGAACGTTCTCTTTGACAACTTGACACCACTTATCAGTTAGCTGTGGACAGGAGTGGTTGACCTGTCCGGTGAAAAAAAAAAAAAAACTAGTTAAAACCAGATAAAAGAATATACAGAAACGGGGGAAATAACAGGAGAAAGGTAGGTAATTGAATTTATTTTGGGTGAAGTGCAGTGGATGGTGTTGTGTTTTTTTTTTTTTATCTCATCAGAAACGGCAGCTAAAGCCGCAGTCCTTGTGTATCGTCACCGAGGCAGAACGATCGTGGAGCGTCCCTTCTAATCCCCAGGGAATGGGATATATATATATGACTTTTTATATATACATATACATATATATATATATAAGGACACCTCCTTTTTTATATATATGCATATGTTATATCGAGAGCACCGTGGCGCAGTGGGTAGTGTGTTGGCCTCTGACGCCGATGACTCGGGATCGAATCCCGACACAGCCATGTCATCGAACGTGTTTTTCACGGTGTTTCTCCTCAGCGGGGTTCTGACAAAACCCCCTGTAGTAAAATTGTCATGAAAAGCTTCTCGAAATTCGCCGTTCGGAACCGGCAATAAACTGTAGGTCCCTTTCACCTATGGGAAAATGAAATCACACACAACATGGGTGATTGAGAGAAGCTCGGCTCAGGTTCTTCATGGACTGTAACGCCAACATACATACATACATACATATGTTATATCAGAGCCAACTTGTATACACCCACAAGAGCTCGACTTCAAATTCAATAAAAATTAAAAATGTAAACAGCATTGATTTGATCCGTACGCAATGTAAACAAGCTGCGGTCAAATCATAGGCAACATAAACAATTTCAAACCAATAGACGAGAACGATCATTGTTGACACAGCTGCGTCTTAATGGCAAAATGCTTTTAGCCGAAGTCAAGTGGATGCAGCTGCGTCGGCATAGTTCTCGTGATTTATGTAAGAAGATCAAAGTCCAACAAAAGGGACGCTGTCGAAGAACAGCACAAAGTATATAAGATACTTCATGTTCATTTTTGAATGAGTTCAGTTTAAGATGTGGTCAGTTGAGTTCAGTTCAAGTTCGAGTTCAGTTTTAAGATGTGATCAGTCGAGTTCAGTTCAAGTTCGAGTTCAGTTCAAGTTCAAGTAAAGTTCAATGTCAGTTCGGTTTAGTTATTGTTCGCTTAAGAATAGTTTAAGTTCATACAATAAAAATATCATTTAAAATTAAAAGTCTTTCCTTTGTTCGGTGATGTTCTCATTGGGAGAACATAAAATCAATTTTTTTTCTCGTTTGTAAAAGTACAAACATAAATCATATACGCACGGGGGTGAACGTACAGTTGCAGGGACGAGTGGAGCAGGGATTTTAACGGCATCTGTGACGGGAATAGCAAGGCGGGTGACAACGTGGTTAACAACGCGGTTAACGGCGTGGACAGCGACGTGGCTACCAACGCTGTTAACGGTGTGGTTAACGGCAGGGTTAACGGGGTGGTTGGTGGAGTGTACAGCGTCTTAAAGTCCTAAAGTATCAGGTCAAAAGTACCGATAGCAAAATTTTCGTTTTTTTGAAAAAGTGCAGTGGTGGTGCGTTTCTTTTTTTTTTATACTTAAATCTAATAAATAGAAAAAAAAAAAAAAAACAAAAAAAAAAGGCTTTAACGATATCAACAGATTGTAAGAGTTCCTGGGATCAAGGGGGTTTGTGCACAAGCGCCGGATAACCAGCGAACCAGTGAGTACAAATTTTATATCTTTATATATATGTATAGACATAAATAATTTTGAGATTAAACGTGTATGCTCATTTATTTACTATACCTACTTAAATATTAATAACAAATTTTCTTGATGATTCTATTTTAAACATCATTTTTCATTTATAATCTATCCATTAGAGATGCGCAAAATAGTTCCAACCGCGGAACGAATATGGAACCGTTCTTTTCCTGATCGGAACTACAATACATATGTATGTACATATGTATTTAGCTTTTTTGTTACTGAATTCAATGGCAAAATGAAAAGTTACGACAGATTTTTTAAAAACATGTTTTATTATCATTTCAAACCAAAAGCAAACATAAAAAATTAGTTTAGTTTATTTCATTTATTCATTTTATTTATTTGTTTCAGAAACTGAGAAAATAACAAATAAAATATGTACATAAATCATGCATGCATACTCGCACCGATATGGAACTAGCAAACCAAGTCCATGTCCGGACCTGAATGCATACTCATTACTCGCACCGATATGGAACTAGCAAAAACATGTCCATGTCCGGAACTAAATGTATACTCGGACCTATCGGAACTATCAAAAACATGTCCATGTCCGGAACTAAATGTATACTCGGACCGATATGGAACTAGCAAAAACATGTCCATGTCCGGAACTAAATGTATACTCGGACCGATATGGAACTAGAAAAAACATGTCCATGTCCGGAACTAAATGTATACTCGGACCTATCGGAACTATCAAAAACATGTCCATGTCCGGAACTAAATGTATTATCGCACCGATATGGAACTAGCAAACCATGTCCATGTCCGAACCTGTATGCGTACTCGCACCGATATTGAACTAGCAAACCATGTCCATGTCCGGACCTGAATGCATACATACATGTATGACATTCGTTCACGAAATGCGGTGCGGGCATTATATTCTTTCATTTCTTTTCTTCATTTCAGTTCCAGTGTGCTGTACAGTGTACACCAACTGTTCGAGCTTTATCGCCACATCTCCATACTTTTGGGTTTCGTGAAAACTACGGGGTATAACTCTTACCGTATGAGAAGCATGTTCGTTGCATTTATGTTTTTTCTTTTCGTCTTGTACATATGTGATTGATGAATAAGGGTTGAATGGAACTATGGAACTATTTTCGTTCAATTTGCGGAACGAGAGGACATGTGTCCGAGAGAGGACATAGTTCCGTGAACTATACATGTCCGAAACTACCCAACTCTACTATCCATAAGCAGCAGTATTACATTTTATACGGATTAAAGCATTTTAAAATGAAGCGCTAGTGTCCCTGTTTTTTTGTTGTTGTGTGTGAGTGTGGTAGTGTGGTAGGGGCTATCTCATCGACAATACGAGGAGAGATAGCTATGCTAGAGGGAGGGTTTGCCTCGGTGTTCGTAAACACCCGAACATTCGACCCCCGTCTCACTTCATGTGATGCACATCCCCAATAATCCCTCCTTTCAGCCTTCCATGCCTTACGTGTGGAATTATCATCCCATCAATGTTCTTGTACCCCGATGTTTGATAAACAACGATCTAGCCCTTCTTTTGTCAAAACTGATTTTTTCTTGTCTTAATAATTACCTTCGGTTTGAATGTTGGGATAACGTACTTAACGAAAGTGATCCTTCTGTTGCGCTTTCTAAATTTATCGCTACTCTTAACGAATACGTTTTACAGTACACTTAATAAAAATAAAACTCAAGTCTTGGATATCTCTTGATTTAGTAAAGAAAATTAACTTAAAGAATAAGGTTTACAAAAACAGGTCGAAAAATCCTAAAAACACAAATATCACTATATCTTACAAACAATTATGTAAAGAGTTCTCAAAGGAAGTTTCTGTGTGCACAAACAGTTTTTATGTAAATAAGTTCGCTGAGTCCAAAGGCAACCTTAGAAAAGAATGGGAACTAGTTAGAACTATACTTAACAAGTCAACACGGGAAATAGATACTTCTTGTCTACAAGATAACGAGGTTTTAATATCCGACAGTAAGGTTTTAGCAGATACGTTTGTACCAAAGTAGTCTCGGACAATTGTGAGTCGTTCCGTGATTGTATATGCTTAGCCAATGCCAATGAAGTATCGTGTTCCCAGAGTTTTTTCTTTTAACCAACTTCTTCTTGTTAACTGTTCAAAATTATCATGTCTCTTAAGAATACTAATTCTAAAACATTTGACGGTTTTCCAAATAACTTCCTTAAAAAAATTGCTATTAATATAACTGAAGTTAACACCACGCACGAGTTACGTCCACACGCTGATGGCCCCCACCATACCGATGCCCCCTCACCAATAAATGCAACAGCCACGTGCAACCCCGCAACACCCCATCACCTTCCGAAAACAAACCAACGTACACCCAGCATGACCTACATGCATACATCGGTCACTTAACCCACCAACCACCACTTCCGCTTTACCAAATTATATCTATTGACAATATGGTTTATGATGTATGAATATATACAGCTTTACCTAAGCTGAACCAGATGTGCAGTAACACAATCCTGGGAAAATCCCACGCGAAGATCCCTTGAAGTAATAAAAAAAGGATAAAGGATTCGTTGAAACCTTTTTGACATGTGTAAACCAGATGTCACACTTTCAAGAGCGTAACTGGTCAGCATAGTTTTCAGTTGATAATTGTTAGTCAGTCTGTCACAGAGATTCGAAACGAAAAGAGCAAGAAAAATAAAAGAAGTCGAATAATCCACATGAAAAAAATTCTTTTAATTTTATTTTATTTTTTCTTCTCTCCGCTACCGCTACGACTTATCTGGCGCAGTCATCCGGAACGGTGCACGGTTTTTTTTTTTGATTAGAAATTTCCTTTTCCACAAAAACAAAAAAAAAATCTTCGCTAAGTGATTGTGTCGCGAGTGAGCTTTAACGCAAAGTGTACCTCGATACCGAATCGATCGGTAGCAGTGGCACAACAAATCAGTGAAGTTAAGACCGTTGGGTTTCAACCCTCAGGCACCGCAGAACCCACCTCCCAAACTCGGTACCGGTAGTGGCGCGACAAAATCAAAATCAAGCAAAGAACTAACACAACACAACGCAACATCCTCTCCAATTCAACACCGGACAAGCTGACCATCGTATTCTTCATTGGGTGCACGTAAGTTTAGTGTTAAAGTGTGTGAAAAAAAAAAAAAAAAAAAGAAATAAGCAGTAACAAATAAAAATACTGCGATCCCTATCTTGGGCACTCCAGTAACAAATAAGAAAAACTGCGATCCCTATCTTGGGCACTCCAGTAATAACTAATAAATAATAACAACAAAAAACTGCGACCCCTATCTTGGGCACTCCAGTGATAACAATAGGGGGAAATATATTTTTTTTTTGGGCTTATTTGGGAAAACATATACATATATATACCCATATCAAAATATATAACAATATACATCTGTTGTATTACATGTATAAAATTGGATAATAAAAAAAAAAAAAATAAAAAAAAAAATTATATATAATATATCCTATACACGTCGAACCCACCAAAACTCAACCATATAATCTGAGAACACTTTCAAAGAGCCTAATTTCTATCCCAGAAACCACTGACTCCGAGGAATTTCTTGATACTCTTTTACCGTCAAGTTCATCTAACGCAGAAATAATGAACAATAGCACTACTGAACAAACACCAGGCCCAAACCAGATTGACATCTTCAACTCCCTGAGGATTCCCGACGCAATTAAAGACCTCCCGAAATTCGACGGGAACCCAAGGTTGCTATACGAATTCCTTAACAATGTAGAGGAAATCCTCCTCTACATCAGAGGTACTGATAAAACACCTTACGACCTAATACTTCTGAGGGCCATACGTAACAAGATTGAGGGTCAGGCTAACGAGATCCTCAACATGTACGGAACCCCATTGGTGTGGGACGAAATAAAGAAAAACTTAATTTTGCATTACTCCGACAAACGCACCGAGACATCACTTATAAGAGATCTACATAATCTCAAGCAGAACGACAAAGCAATCGAACCCTTTTACGGGGAAGTTATAGAGGTGCAATCCGCCTTGTGTAATAACATACTGATACACGAGAAAGACAACAATGTCATAAAGGCAAAGAAAGACCTCTACTCAGAGATGTGCCTTAATTCATTTCTGAGCGGTCTCAACGAGCCGTTAGGATCCCGAGTTAGAGCTATGCAACCAAGTTCGTTAGCCATGGCACTAACCCATTGCATCAAAGAGCAAAATATTTCATACCAAAGAACCTCACACAACACAAACACGTACACCAGACCCTTCCAGAATAGATCTTTCCAATACAGACCATACACACCCACACAACATAGAACATATTCAAAAACACCCTTCATTAACAATAATCATACCAGACAACATAACCCATTCTCCAGAAACAATTCAAACCCACAAAAAATTGACAACCGAACTTACCGACCATCTAACTACACAAATCAGACAAGAACCAACACAGGTATTAGAACTTACCCCAGTCAGCAAACAAAAAATACCGGAAATAGAAACTTCAACTTCCAAGAGGTCAACAACATTGAAGAAAACAACTTCCAGCAATTAGACAGATTCTTCAACAACGACCTAACAAATATTGAAAGCGAAGGAAATTTTCCCACACGAGCCTCGAAGAAACCACAGGCTATATAGACCCTAAAAAACACCCCATATCCCTACCATACATTAATATTTCCTCCCCGTTTGGCAGACCCCTCAGGTTTCTTTTAGACACTGGGGCCACCATGTCGTTCATTAACCCCGAAATTATACCACCAAACAGACAAAAAAGTCGGGAAACCGTAACTATCACCACCGTATTTAAAACATACCAATTAGATAAACAGACAACTATCCCCACTTTTGTAGAATTTAACCAACCAGGGTCCATGAATTTCCTTATATTCAAGTTTCACAGCTATTTCGATGGGCTCCTGGGCATAGATACACTAATCGCCTTGAACGCTAAAATCGACCTTGAGAAAAGAATCCTAGTAACTAACAACGCTGTCAACAAAATCCAACTCAGACCAAATCACACTTCGGGCCGAATAACGATACCCTCCCAGTCGAAAGTATTAGCAAAACTTCCTGTGGATAAAGATACCGGTGACATTTATATCAATTCGGTGGAACTCAACCCACTTCTCTATGTGAGTCAAGGGTTATACAATGCCGAGCACTGGTACAGCATCGTTGAGCTGGTAAACTTATCTGAGAATGACCAGAGTATTGTTGTGGATCGACCAATAAATTGTGAAACTTACGACCCCTTAGAATTCATAGAGATCAACAACCTCAATAGCGAAATAGGAAACGATTCCCTAATAGAAACAAACGTTAACGAATTAATCAGAACAGACCACCTAAACGCTGAAGAACGTAGAAAACTACTTAAACTATGCAACAATTATAATGACATACTATACAAGGAAGGCGAACCACTCTCTTTCACAAACAAAATTAAACACAATATAACCACTAGCGACGAAGTACCAATAAACACCAAATCATACAGATACCCCTTTATCCACAAAACAGAGGTAAAAAACCAAATTACCAAAATGCTAGGGCAAGGGATTATTAGGCAAAGCTACTCTCCATGGAGCTCCCCAGTCTGGATCGTTCCAAAAAAGGAAGATGCCAATGGGCAAAAGAAATGGAGATTAGTAATTGATTATCGAAAGGTGAACGAAAAGACCATTGCTGATAGATATCCTATACCGAATATCTCCGAGATATTGGATAAATTAGGTAAATGCCTATATTTTACAACACTTGATTTGGCCAGTGGGTTCCATCAAATCGAGATGAGCCGAAAGCACACCCAAAAGACCGCATTCACAGTCGAAGGTGGCCATTATGAATTTTTGAGAATGCCATTCGGTCTCAAAAACGCCCCTTCTACCTTTCAGAGAGTTATGGACAATGTGCTGGGAGAGCTAATCGGCAAAGTTTGTTTGGTTTACCTTGACGATATAATCGTATATTCAACATCCTTGCAAGAACACCTTGAGAGTCTGGAACTTGTATTTAAAAAACTCAGGGAAGCAAACTTCAAAATACAGCTCAACAAGTGTGAGTTTCTAAAAAAAGAAATATCATTCTTAGGGCACGTCATAACACCAGAAGGCGTGAAACCGAACCCTGCAAAGATCAGCGCCATAAAGAATTTCCCCATACCACGTACCAAGAAAGAAATAAAAGCCTTCTTGGGGCTAATAGGGTATTACAGGAAATTTATTAAGGACTTGGCTAAACTAACTAAGCCCCTCACCAGATGTCTGAAAAAGAATGCAGAAGTCCTTATAGATGACAAATACATCGAAGCATTCGAAACATGCAAGAACCTGTTGACCAACGACCCAATCCTTCAGCACCCCAATTTCGAACAACCATTTATACTTACCACCGACGCAAGCAACTGTGCCTTGGGTGCCGTTCTCTCACAAGGCCGCATAGGTAGTGACAAACCTATCTGCTTTGCGAGCCGTACCCTTTCTGACAGCGAAAGAAACTACTCCACCATAGAGAAAGAGCTCCTGGCCATTGTATGGGCTACCAAATACTTTCGGCCGTATCTCTTTGGTAGGAAGTTCCAAATTATAACCGACCATAGGCCCCTAACATGGCTTATGAACCTAAAGGAACCAAATTCGAAGCTCGTCAGATGGCGACTTAAGCTTGAAGAATACGACTACAATATCGTCTTCAAGAAAGGCAAATTAAATACCAACGCCAACGCCCTAAGCCGTGTTATAATAGGTGAACCCGATCCTGAATTGTTCAACAATGACGAGGAAACCCTTGGTACGGCACACAGTGCAGACGAAAACTTGAACGACGGAATCCTCATTTCGGAGAAGCCGCTGAACGAGTTTAGAATACAGATAATTCTGGAAGAAAAGGGCACAGGATCACCAACGACCACGGAAACAATTTTCCGAAATAAACAAAGAAGAACCATAAGAAGACCACAGTTTGACGAATCTAATATGGTAGATATATTCAAACAATTTTTACCCCCTAACAGGTTAAGCGCTATATTTACAACCGATGACATTTTCAGAACTGTGCAATCCACCTTCTCAAAATTTTTCTCCCAGAATAAAACATTTCGGTTGACTCGTTGCACAGAAATATTAAAAGACATCAGAACAGACGATGACCAAGAAAATCTCATAAGAGATTACCACGAAAACTCCAACCACAGGGGAATAAACGAAACATTTCTCCATATTAAGAGAGAAAATTATTTCCCTAATATGAAAGAAAAAATTAATAGGACAATAAACAATTGCGAAAAGTGTAAAACTTTAAAATACGATAGAAACCCTCCTAGACCCTATTTTGAAAAACCTGAAATTCCACTAAAACCCCTCGACATCGTCCACATCGACTTATATACAATAAATAACAACAACATCCTTACATTGATAGACAAATTCTCAAAGTTTGCCTGTGGGTATAGCCTAAATTGCCGAAGTAGTATGTATAACCGTTCTAAGAAATATAAAAAAATTCATCAGCCTCTACGGCATACCTTCCAAAATCGCATGTGACCAAGGGTCAGAATTTGTCTCGAATATTTTTAAAAGTTTCTGTACACAATACGACATCACTCTGCACTGCACTTCCTTTCAACAGACCAGTAGTAATGGTCCGGTAGAAAGACTACACTCAACCCTCACAGAAATATATAGGCTTATCCAATCAAAACGAAAGGAACAGAAATTAACCACCGACCACGAGGAAATACTTACTGAAACGTTTATCACATATAACAATGCCGTACATTCCTCAACAAAATTCACTCCATACGAATTGTTTTTCGGCCGACCCTACAAACTGAGCAAAACACTTAGGTACTCGAACGAGCACGAGTATCTTAAGAAACTGAACGAATTTCTTGACGAGTTATACCCTAAAATTCAGCAAAAAGTAAAGGAAATAACTTACGCAAGAATTGACAAACTAAACCAAACTAGGGAAACCCCGGAAGTCGTAGTGGAAAATGAACCAATTTTTAGGAAAGAGGCTAGACGTAATAAACTGACACCAAGGTTCACAAAACATATGGCAAAAGAAAACCGAAAAATTACAGTCTTAACAACAGAAAATAAAAAAATACATGTATGTAAACTAAGGAAAAAACCTAAAACTAAATAAAAAAAAAAATAATAATAATAATAAAAACAAACATATATATATATATACATAAGCACATATTTAAATGCATAATACGTAAATGCACTCCTTGCACACTTCCATTACTAACCCACTTTGCGTCCTATCTAATTTTCAATTTTAAGCCTAACACCTACTAACAACCAGAGAATTTAAGTTGTCAATATACCTAAAGAACATAGTTTACTGCCTCTACGATTCGGACCATCAAGATACATTATTAACTTACTTTCAAAACTTAATACAAATCATTCACCTTAATGAACTACATTTTAACACCGATCTTTTAACTAACCACCCATCTAACATACATACGTAGCTGAGGCAGTTGCTATGAGTAAACCCAATATTTTCCCTAAGTCCCTCCTAACATACAACAAATCAACAACTACAAGAGCTAAACTTACTAAACAAGGCATAACAATTGTAGCACTCGATCAAATTTATGAGCTCTTAGGAATCCTAGCCTATTACAATGGACCCAAGATAATTTTTTATATACAAGTACAAGTATTATATCCAAGTACAAATACAATTTTTACCACATTATGCCCCTCCCAATAAATGGCACGAAAATAATAAATATAAAGCCATATATATAAATCATAATACAAAATCCACACAACACTTTAACAAACCTTGCCCCAAAATAGAAGATACGTAATACTGCTCATCATCAACACTGGAGGAGGACTCTGACCAATCTCAATGTGTCGGGAAGCCGATGGAGAATGTGGCAGCAAAATTGCCCAATCAGAGACGTCCAGAAAATGCAAACAATTTCCCAACCACAACCAAATTTATTTATTTATCAATATTCACAATTTAATAATAAATCCTACCCGCAGACCAAAAACCTCCAGCATTGAAGGCACGGTACCGGTCCACCTTGAAAACTGCAACGTGGAAGTAAATAGAATAACATGAAAACAAGCCGAACATCTTTTGGGACTCCGTACATATGCTGCCCTCATCAAGCAGCGTCATCAGCGCCAACACGACAACTAACGAACTGACACTGGAAAAGTCGCAGACAGTAAACTTTAACACCCAAACCAAGCTAGTAAGACGCGGCCCCATCACCGAAATGAACAACTACCTAGCAGGACCAACAGTCATCCTCATCTTCATCGGCATAACCATCCTCGCTACTACAATAAGGAAAAGGCGAATCTACCAAACAACTATGCCACTCACCGATATGATCCCGCATCTTCCCGCTCCTGCCCAAGCGACATCATTTCACCAAACTGGAGCAGCTTCAACGACGTCACTTCGGCCCTCGCTCTCCAATAAGGGGGGAGGAGTTACGTCCACACGCTGATGGCCCCCACCATACCGATGCCCCCTCACCAATAAATGCAACAGCCACGTGCAACCCCGCAACACCCCATCACCTTCCGAAAACAAACCAACGTACACCCAGCATGACCTACATGCATACATCGGTCACTTAACCCACCAACCACCACTTCCGCTTTACCAAATTATATCTATTGACAATATGGTTTATGATGTATGAATATATACAGCTTTACCTAAGCTGAACCAGATGTGCAGTAACACAATCCTGGGAAAATCCCACGCGAAGATCCCTTGAAGTAATAAAAAAAGGATAAAGGATTCGTTGAAACCTTTTTGACATGTGTAAACCAGATGTCACACTTTCAAGAGCGTAACTGGTCAGCATAGTTTTCAGTTGATAATTGTTAGTCAGTCTGTCACAGAGATTCGAAACGAAAAGAGCAAGAAAAATAAAAGAAGTCGAATAATCCACATGAAAAAAATTCTTTTAATTTTATTTTATTTTTTCTTCTCTCCGCTACCGCTACGACTTATCTCACGCGAGCCACGAGGAACCGGCATGATCCACATTTGCAATATAAGCACAATGTACTTGTTCAGGTGCAAATATGTTCCCACGGTAATTCATATACGCATTGGGTTACGGCGATGCACCGGATACAGGCGACGACCCCAACTCTTGACTCAGCGGTTTGATGGAAGAAGATAGCGATTGCATGCAAGGTGGGATGTTAGGATTAAGTTAGTTAAGAGAGAACCTTCGAGCTGGACAGTTGGAAAAGAATAACTGAAAAATGCATTGTAGAATAAAGTAGTGCGTGCGTTTTATTTCGGGTAGTGAACCGTTGGGCCAACCTCTTGGTTGGCGTTCACGTTTTTTTTGATGTTCTAAAGGACATCGTTAACTGGCGCCCGAGCAGGGACAGGCTTACAATGCCCCATCCTTTCTTCCTGGCAATTGTTACAAATGAGCTTGGGCGCATTAAAAGCGTTAAAAATCGAATACCCATGAGAACACACTGATTGATCAAGACTCATGTAACTTTCGTCGTTCCCATAAGAACACGTCGAAGATTGTAGTGGATTAATCGATGGTTGTGGTGAAGTCAATCGTGCAGCGAGTAGGTTGCCTATAATCATTAACATAGGCGACTAAAAGGGACGAACACGATCCTTCCTAAGCCTGTCCGTGTGACCGTAATTGATTGAATCAATTGGACTATTGGATTAACAATCGAACTCCTTTTTCCCTTCTCGTTAGCATAAGATATATAAAAAAAAAAAAACAAAAAAACAGAAAAGAAACGGAAAATTAAACACAGTGACAATCCGATTCGTGGTGATCAGAAAATAGATAGAATAATGTAGTGAGTCCCCAATAAAAGAGGAGTTTAATAATAATTCTACACCTAATTTGAGAAGAAGTTGGCACAAGAAAAAATTCTAGAATAAAAATTGTGAAAACCTTGCGTGTACCTTTCGCTGAGTAAATCAGGAAAAATAGCTAAAAGTGCAAGTGTTGCGCATATATTTTTTCGCCTTTTAATTAATTTCTAATATTTGAAATGGAAGATATTGCGAAAACGTTGACAGAGTTAACCGGTGCTGTCAATCGCATAATTGAGCAAATTTAAAGTTTCGAAATTCGCGTGGCTAAGCTGGAAAGCGCGAGTGTTATTACAAGGGCAGACAGTGTTAATGCGTCTAGTGAAATCGCACCCCCATTGGTGGGTCCAAGCACGGAGGCGGACCTTAAAGAAATAAGTCGACTGCCGGATAGCGTTAAAGAACTCCAGACCTTTGACGGCAGCCCCACCCAATACATCTCTTGGGTTCACGCCGTCGAAACTATCCTGGGGGATTTCAAAATTGTCAGAGGTAAGCCAATTTATCGAGCAATCTTACAACATATACGTCAAAAGATTCGAGGCAGTGCAGACACTGCACTGCTTTCGTACAATATATTCGATGACGATTGGGGAGCGGTTAAGAGATGTCTCTCTTTGCATTATGCAGACAAGAGAGACATAAGGACGCTCGAGCATCAGCTCAACCAGTTGTCCCAGAAGGGATCAAAACTGGACGAGTTTTATGCGGCAGTGAATCACCAGTTCTCCTTAATTATAAATAAAATTAAGGCAGAAACTTACTCTCAATAGACGGTAAGCGCACTGGTCGAGACCTACCGCAATCGCGCTCTTGATGTCTTCATTCGCGGATTGAATGTCGACTTATCCCGTATGTTGATCATACAGAAGCCAAAAACACTTCCCGAAGCCTACACGGCATGCTTGGAAATCCAGAATCTAAATTATCGCAACCACACTATACACAATGTTAACGCTCCAAACACGGTGACAGCACCGATAAATCAATCATTTAAACCCCTCGGAGGGCATAAAGGGCAAATCCGAATTGTTATCTCTCAAATGGATCGGAAATCAGACAACCAGTGAGATGTCGCAGCACGTTAACTTCGAAATTTCGACAGCGCCAACAGATGCAAGGAAGTGTCAGATTAAGAATGTTCGCACTATAAAAAAAACTATTGTTGCAACCGAGAGAGAAGAAGAAAAAAGAAACCACCCCGACTGTCGACTACACTGACGCTGTACCACAGATTTTAATTGGATAATAGTTCGACCCTTGGAGGTGATAAATCTTTATTTGGATCAAATGAAGAAGCTACATACATCAGTCGTGGCCGTGAATCATGCCAATTGGACGATTTGCATAAGCTGGTTGAAGAATACTTTGCTGTTGAAAATTTTGCATCGAAGCCAGTTATACATTTAGTATCCGATCTCGATAAAAGGGCCGAAACAATATTATAGGAAACAACGAGAATAGTTAAAAATCGATAGGAAACCGGCCTTATTTGGAAGGAAGGCGATATAAAATAATATCACATTAAAGCGATTGCGCTTAATAGAACAGAAAACGGCAAGCGATTCGGAATTCTCCAACTGCTATGCTTCCAAAATTAACGTATATTTAGCTAAAAACTATGCAAAGAAATGATCCCCAGGAGAAGCCGCCATGAATAGCGATCGCATTTGGTATCTCCCTCATTTCGCCGCGTGTAATAAGAATAAAGGCAATAAGCTACGCCTCGTCTTTGACGCAGCGTGTCAAGTGAATAGACGTCGAAAGACAAAATTAAAAATATACTGTATAGCTTAGAGTGCCCGTTCAGGTCCAGTATGCTACGTAAATAGATAAGATATTTAAGATAGGTTTAAGCGTTTTACCTAGAATAAGTTATTTGGAAAAAAATTAATAAAATGCTTTTAAAATGTAAAAAAAAAAAAAAAATGTCTTTGACGCAGCCGCCCAAGTCCAACGGATGTCATTGAACTCAATGATGGTAAAGGGGCCGGACGCATACCAACCAATAGCACTACTAGACATCCTATTTCGATTTCACCAAAGGCAAATAGGGATGTGCGGAGATATAAGGGAAATGTTCCTTCGGGCCAATATACGGAAACAAGATCAAGACGCACAAAGGTTTCTGGGAGAAACGGACATCAATCTCAACCGGTGGATACTTATGTCATGAAGGCTATGATATTCGGGTCGAAATGCTCCCCATGTTCCGCACAGTACGTAAAGTTCAGATTTCAATCATGGCAAAAATATGTCTCGTGTAGATCGGTAGTTTTCGGACTAGACATACGCATGGACATTTTTTCCAAACGTCTCCTTCGAACATCAAGTCAGACTTTTTTTTGACAGCGTTTGTCAGTGCCAGTGAATATAAGTTCCTCGATGCAGCCATCATTTTGAGAAATACCAAAAGCAATTTTGAATTTGTGAGCATAATAACGTACAACTGGGCGATGTTTCCGATATGCTAAGCGCGGACACCCATCCAAAAAATGTAGAAGTAAATATCTCTCGTGCTATGTGTCACGGCAAACATGTGACATCTACATACGTGTTACTCGAAACTTCAAGACTCGGCTCAAGTGACAGTTACTAAAAGTAAACATCAAGGCGATAACATGTCAAACGAAAAAGAAAGCAATGCTCTGAATTTGTGCACAATTAATTCTAAACCGAATATTTTTTTGAAGGCGGTGAGATGTACGGCACTAGGAGTTGATCAAGCGTCTTCTATACGTGCAATTATAGATGGTGGCAGTCAGTACACTTATATTCGCGAAAGGGTTGCGAGCAAATTAAAACTCAAGTGTTTAGGCGAAGTGAAGCTATCAGTAATTCCCTTTGGAAGCAAAAAAGTGAGCACAGTGGAAACATTTGCAAAGGTTAACCCTAAAAGTACCTTTAAAGAAGGGAAAGTTATTTCCTTGGAAGCCGTAGTGGTTCTGGAAATTTGCGTCGATATTCTGGAAACCCCTCAGGAGGATCTTGCGCTTTTTAGGAACATCAAGTTAACCGACGTTCAATCAAAGGGTATAGAGTACGAGGATGGCTTGAGTCTTCTTTCTGGCTCGGATTAAGTGGCCCGTAATAAGAGGCAAGAAACGAAGTCTTACAGACCGGTTAAGAGCAATCGAGACTGTGTTTGGTGGGCTCTGCAGGGATTTCACAACCCTGTAAGTGAAAACATGCGTACGTTTAATAACATCTCTTGTTTCTTCACTAGCAATACGTTAAGCCAGTCCACGATTTCTGGTCACTTGAAACCATTGGCATCATGAACACCGAAGGCGAAGATGATTCTCTAATTAAATAATTGATTAGTACATGTGTTACCCAATAAGGTTCGCGCGATGTTTCTAATATAAGAGTTTGCCGTTGACAGCCGTCGTGCGCGGACGTCCGTTCATTTTAGCCGCAAAAAAGAGAAAAAAAAAAAAAAGAAAAAAAAAAAAACCTGAAAAACGCGAAAACGGGAAAAACAAACAAAACATAGAAAAAATAAAAATTAATCCGGTTGTGCTGTGTTGTGTTGCTAAAACAAAAAAAAAAAAAAACAAAATCAAAAAAAAAAGCACATACAAATCAAATCAGTGCAGTGTAGTGTCACGTGTCTATCGGGCAGCCCATCCATCTCCTTCCCTCTTCGACGGGTGTTGACACTCATCACCACAAATGCGTGAGTGCTAACACCACTAACACATAGCAGGTCGTGAATGTTGATTCTTGTTGGCGAAGCGGAAACTACTACTGTAAGGGCATAACACCTACGGTAGTCTGGTTTTGCATTGCCAACATCGGATCTTCACTTCACGGTTTCACTTAGTTGGTGTTGCATCCGTCAATGTTTTGCGTGTTGTACTGATGGGGGAATTCAGTATTCAGTTCTGCAACATTCGTGGGTTAAGGAAGAATTTCTTTGCCACGTATGCCCATCTTTCTCGCTACAAACCGGCTGTTTTGGCACTTTGTGAAACACAAACAAATGAAAAGTCCGATCCCTCGGATTTTAGTCTTCCTGGATATAGCTTAGTGCCATTATTCGTTTCTCACCACGGTCTCGCCATCTATGTCCGTAGTGATATCGCTTACCAGCTGCTTCCGCAGTATAGCCAAACATCCACCTCGGAATCCAATTACTTATGGCTCAAATTCACTCTTCGTAAGCACATAATTCTCTACTGTTTTCTTTACAGAAGCCCAAACCTGGACAGAGACGTCACGTTCGACTCGCTCGATGCACTGTCCGACTCCATTCAAAGAATTGATTCCCTGTTTCCTCGCACTGAAATCGTTATAGCGGGCGATTTCAATGTCCACAATTCTCAGTGGCTTCGACATTCTGGACAGACAACACCCGAAGGAAGGTATGTCGAAATTTTCGCTGAGTTGAATTAATTAACCCAGCTCGTGAATGAGCCATCTCGTATCCCAGATGTTGCCAGTCATACCGCCAACACCTTGGACTTGTTTCTTACCTCTCAACCTGATAAATACACTTTGAATGTATGACCACTGTGTCATATCAGCTAAATTCCCATACCTACTCCACTCAGTTAAAGAAAAAGCTCCCAAAAGAATAATATGGGAGTATAAGAAAGCTGATTGGTGCGGCATTAACAACTTCTTTCGGAGCCTTGACTGGTCGTTGTGCTTCCTCAACAACGATGTGGACGCCGCGGCTGATATGATTACAAACATTATCAACACTGGCGTAAGCAATTTTATCCCGTATAGGGTAAAAAGTCTAAAGCCGGTGGATAATGTGTGGTTTGACTGGAGCTACAAAGAGGTTATCAGGTTAAGAGAGATAAGTTTTCGGAATTATAAGGCAAACACCGCTGAGGAAAACCGAAAAAGATATATACAAGCCAGAAATGACTGTAACTCCCACATACGACGAGCCAAATTTTTACATGACCAAGAACTGAGGCGTAAAATCCTACAATGTCCCAAGAAGTTGTTGGTCTTTCGTTAAAAACATCAAAAACTCCGTATCGTCGTCTATACCCACGCTCATTCACAATGACATTCCAGCTGTCAACCCTTAGACAAGCGTAATGCCCCTTCCTACGCAAGACTACTTGGCCAACATACCAGACCGATTCGATCGACGTAGGCGAATCCTACTTGTCTACTCGCCTATCCGGAATTAATAGATTCGATCGACGTAGGCGCGCACGGGTATAAAAGGCAGCTGCGTAGGGAAACAGCAGTCAGTCAGGAAGTAGCAACTATAGCGACAGGAGTAATAAACTAAATAAAGTAATATATTACGTTATTGTTCGGCTTTCTTATTTCGTCCGGGTCCCGCCCCACCTACTCTACAACTTCAGAAGTGGGATAAAGAACGGGGAAAAAAATAATAATACAAAATATATTAAAATGAGTGAAGTGCAACGAGAAATCGCCAAGTTTAGTGCGTATACGAGGGATGAACTCCGCGATGAGTTGAAGAAACGTGGCTTGAAAGGAGCAAGAGATAAGTCCCAAATGCTACACAAGCTATTGGTGCACGAAAAGTTAATCGAAGACGAAGAACCAGACGAGACAGCTAGCGAAGCTGAAGGGGACACGGAATCGAAGGAAGACCAACAAAGCGAGGTGGAGAAGCTGAGGCAGGAGATCCAGTCCATGAAGGCAGCTCTGGAGAAAAGCATGAAATCACAGCAGGGAGGTGAAAAGTTAGAGAGCGTTCCAGCGTCAAAACCAAGAGCGGCAAGTTGTGTAGAGGGAAAAGTCGAGCCGCGGAATTGCTACACAGTGAAGGATGTAAGTGAAATGCTTTCTGAATTCAATCCGAGGAATCCAATGGGACTTTCTTCAACTGCATTCGTCCGAAGGGTTACAGAAATCAGAGACGTGTACCAGCTAGATGGAAGGCTAGTTATGATGGCGGCAATTGGTTAATTAGCAGGAGCAGCAAAGCTTTGGAGTAACGGGGTCCTTCATTCAACATTGGACGAATTTCTTGGCGACTTAGTCAACAACTTCCCAGCAGAAGACGATGTAGCTGATTTACATGAAATTTTGCTAAGTAAAAAACAACGATCATATGAGGACATAGAATAGTATGTATACGAGATGAAAGCCATTGCTTCCAGAGGCCAAATTGAAGAGAAAACTGTGGTCAAGTATATAGTACGGGGCATCACAGATGTAGAGTGTCATGACGCGTTGAAAGCAGCACAGCCGGAAACTATTCAGGAGCTGCTAAAGAAATTTCGATGGACCATAAGCGTACGGTCCCAACGGAAGCCAGCATTAACCACACCACGCCCTGCGAACGTAACAGCAATGCATAGACCGGGCACATCCAGGAGCAATATTGAAAACTCAACATCAGACGACGCTATCAGGTGCTTTAAGTGCAATCAGACGGGGCACATAGGGCGCAACTGCCCAAATACCAGGTGCTTCAAATGCAACCAATCCGGGCACATTGGGTGTAACTGTACGAGTACGGCAACGACGAGGGCAACAGGACAACTTACTAGTGAACATCGGCAACATACAAGACCAACACAGTTGTGGGTGTGCGAAGATAAGAGTGCATACCATAAAATTGTGACCGTCAATGGGGTGTCTATCGAGGCTTTCATAGACTTGGGCAGCGACTGCGTCACATTGCAAGAGTCGGTCGCTATCGCCAACAACCTTCGCTACTACGACGATAGCAGGAAATTGAACGGGTTCGGTGGAGGAGGATGTCGAACAACGGGAATATTGTAACTCCGAAATCGGAGTTAGTTGATTCTTTACGAAGTTGGTGTGAAGTGCTAGTTGTCCCAGATAAAAACCAGCCATACAAAATAATCGTCGGTAGGCGTTTGCTCGATCAACCGCAAGTCAAGATCGAGAAGACATACTGTGCACTTAAAATCAGCGACTGCACTGTGAGCAATGAAGGCAAATCGTTGATTATCTCAGACGAAGCGAGTTCAGAGCAGCAGGTGCGGAACAGAATCGAGGTTGACGATCTGAACGCAGGGAAACTCACCAATGAGGAGAAGGAGCAGCTAAGGGGACTATTAAACGCGCATCGAACTTGTTTTGCATTAACTGCCAGCGAATTGGGACAGTATAACTGGGGAGAATGTACGATACAACTCAACACGACACAGCCAGTGTGCGTCCAACCTTACCGCCTACCCTTCGCCAAACGCAGAATAATAGAAGAGAAGATAAGTGAGATGTTGCAACAGGGGGTAATCCAACCATCAACCTCCAGCTTTTGTGCACCAATAGTCCTTACAAAGAAGAAAGATGGTGAGGACAGGATGTGCATCGACTATCGGGCACTGAACAAGGTAACTGTCAAGCAAAAGTTCCCGATGCCTACCATAGAGGAGATTCTAGCAACTCTAGCTGGAAATAAGTATTTCACAACCTTGGACCTCAAATCTGGATACCATCAGATATGGATAGCGGAGCAAAATCGAAGTTATGGATCCAGGAGATATCGCAGTTTACCTAGACGAGATAATTATTGGGAGTGATTCTATAGAGGGAGGATTACAAAAGCTCGAAAAATTCCTAACAGTCCTGAAAGAGTCAGGGCTGACTCTTAATATCAAAAAGTGTGCATTCCTAAAAACGAGTATCGAGTTTCTCGGACATCAACTGGACGGTAGCGGAATTCGACCAAGTGAGCGGAAAACAATAGCGGTTGAAGACTTCCTCAAACCAAAAAATGTGCACCATGTTAGGCAATTCTTGGGTCTTACCGGTTACTTCCGAAAATTCGTACCGAAGTACTCGCATGTGGCAGCACCCTTAACGGATCTGCTAAAAACAGATAGTCCTTTTGTGTGGGCGGAAAAGCAGCAGGAGGCATTTAAAAAGCTCAAGTCCGCGTTAACCAATCCCCCTGTTTTGGTGTTATATGATGGAGACTGTGATCACGAGGTTCATACCGATGACTCGACAGTGGGACTTGCCGGCATTTTAATGCAGCGAGGGAAGAGCTGTGACACACTGAGACCGGTTGCATACTTCAGCAGGAAGGTAACGGCGGCGGAAGCGAAATATCACAGCTGTGAGTTGGAAATCCTGGCTGTGGTAGAAAGCCTTGACAGGTTCCGTATATATTTACTGGGGAGGGCGTTTAAGGTCATAACTGATTGTGAGGCCATTGTTTCAACTCAGAACAAGGCCAAGATGATACCGCGTGTCGCTAGATGGTGGCTGAAAATCCAGGAATTTGAATTCACGACTGTTCATCAACCAGGGAGAAAAGCAGGGTATGTGGATGCGATGAGCCGCCAACCTGTGGAGGAAGAACGGGAGATGGAGGAAGCATCAGTCAACATATTCAACATATATATTGACAACGACGACTGGTTAGCCACAATGCAATGGCAAGATGAAAAACTACGTGATATCATTACCCAACTCAAGGCGACAACTTGTAGCAGAGGCAGGAAGCATATACATAAGGAATACCAGCTCGAAGGAAGTAGACTATTCAGATGCGATGGCAAACAGAAGAGGTGGGTAGTGCCGAAGGGAGTGCGGTGGCGAGTCTTACGAATGTGTCACGATGGGGCGGCGCACATGGGCGCCGACAAAACTCTCGAACGCCTGGGGACATATTGGTTCCCAAAGATGCGGAATTTTGTCAAGGCCTACATTAAGGGTTGCGTGGAGTGTGCATATACCAAGAGAAAGGGTGGAACACCAGAGGGTGAGCTGCACTGTGTGGAGAGAGTGCCGATACCTTTCCACACAGTCCATATGGATCATCTTGGACCATTTACAGCTGGAAGAGGTGGCGCTAAGTATTTGGTAGCACTGGTGGACAACTTCACCAAATACACGATTTTGAGGGCGGTACGAACCACCAACCCAAAGGGGGTAATAGCTGTGCTTAACCAAGTCAGCGAATACTTCGGGATGCCTAGCCGCTTAATCACCGACAGAGGTACTGCATTCACGGCAAACGAATTCGCTAAATACTGCCAAACTTACGGCATACGGCATATTAAGACGGCCGTCAAAACACCACGAGCCAACGGACAAGTGGAGAGAGTCAATCGCACTATATTAGCGGCACTCAAGTGCGCACATGCGGCTGGCAAGGACTGGGTGCAACAACTAAGGACTATCCAATGGAGTCTGAACACAACGAGAAGCGCAACTACCAGGATGACCCCCCACGAATTGATGTTTGCGTATACACCAAGGGGAATTGACGGGGACAAAGTACTGCTGGAACTTGAACGGAACGGATACAGTGATCAAGACGAAATGAATCACAAGCGAGAAGCCGCCCTGCACAACATAAGGAAGGAACACAACAGAAGGAACGTTTTGATAAGGCCCATAGGAAGCCAACAACCTACGAGGTAGATGATCTTGTGCTGATAGAACGCGAGCCGATTGCGACAGGTGAGTCCCGAAAGCTGGATCCGGCTTACAGGGGCCCATATATCGTGGCAAGAGTATTGCCAAATGACAGGTACGTTCTGAGGGATATTCCAGGAGAGCAGCGGACACGAAAGAGATTCGAATCCATAGAAAGTTCGGATAAAATGAAGAAGTGGTGCGATGGGACCGAGGATCTTTTTTGCGACGTTAATTCCCAAGGTGAAACAGAAGAGGCCGAGCTCGAGGATTTCGACATAGACATAGAGGGCCCCGATCAAGCAGCTACGGGACGGCTCAAGGGCGAGCCTTAAGTCAGGATGGGCGAGCTGTAATGCCCCTTCCTGCGCAAGACTACTTGGCCAACATACCAGACCGATTCGATCGACGTAGGCGAATCCTACTTGTCTACTCGCCTATCCGGAATTAATAGATTCGATCGACGTAGGCGCGCACGGGTATAAAAGGCAGCTGCGTAGGGAAACAGCAGTCAGTCAGGAAGTAGCAACTATAGCGACAGGTGTAATAAACTAAATAAAATAATATATTACGTTATTGTTCGGCTTTTTTATTTCGTCCGGGTCCCGCCCCACCTACTCTACACAAGGCTAATCCGCTTGCTGCCCACTTCGCAGCGAACTCGCACCCAAATCATCTTTGTTCTGGAGTACGTTAATTCCACCATGGGACAAATTCACTTCCGTACTCGTGCAGTTGCAAGGGTTCTTATAGAACTTGACATACACAAATCCGTTGGTCCAGATGGTATTTCCCCAATAATTCTGAAGAGGTGTTCTTCTAGCAAAACTAGGTGTTAGCTGGCAAAACCACTGCGTAAGCTTTTTCACCTTTCCTACTCTTCTGGGCTCTACCCGGGTAGGTGGAAAACAGCATTTGTCCAGCCCATTCCCAAAAAAGGCGAATCTTTTTCTCTCTCCAGTTACCGACCCATTGCACTAACGTCCCTTCTTTCCAAGGTCATGGAAGCGCTGATAAATCGTCAGCTAATGAAATATCTCGAGTCGCAGAAACTCCTCAATGACCGTCAGTATGGTTTCCGCAGCAACAGATCCACTGGTGATTTGATGGTATATCGAACGCATTTGACAGAGTTTGGCACGAAGCTCTTTTGTCGAAAATGCGTGCATTCGGGATCGACGACTCTCTTCTTCTATGAATTGGAAACTACCTTTCGAATCGTTCAATTCAAGTTTTCTTGAACGGATTCAAGTCTGACACTCACTTTGTAAATGCTGGTGTTCCCCAGGGCACCGTTTCTTCTCCGACACTCTTACTCATTTTTATAAATGATCTCTTGTCTGTTGCTTCTAATCCAATCCACTCCTTCGCAGACGACAGTACCCTTAGCTTTTCATATTCGTTCACTTCTTTACGCCCGTGTATTTCGGCTGTAAATAGTGAGCGGCAGCGTATGTTAAGCTCAATAAATTCCGATATCGACAGCATCATCCAATGGGGTAAACAATAGAGTGGAATGTAATGCTTCCAAAACACAATGCTGTCTTCTGTCGCTAAAGCGTAACACTGACCCAATGCCATTATCCATGAATGGCACTTGTATCTCGGAAACCGAAAAGCTTTCCATCCTGGGTATGTGCATCAGTGACAACCTTTGTTGGAATGATCACATATTTAGTATCGCCAAGAATGCCTCCTAGGTTTCCTATACAGATGCAAGAAATTCTTCACACCTACCGATCCGGCTACAATTTATAAGGCCTTCATTCGTCCTAAGTTGGAGTTCAACGCTCATGTCTGGTCTGGCGCATCTAAGACCACATTGCACCTACTAGATTACCAAAGCACTAGACTCGCTGGAACATCGTAGGAATGTATTCTGCCTTTCATTGTTGTATCGTTACTTTCATCGTAAATGCTCTGATGAAACAGCCAGTTGCATTCCGCCAAAACAAAAATGAATAAAAGAAATATGTGGGAGCATGAGGAGACGCTGGCGCTACTCGGCGTGGTGGAGGAAATTGGGGCACTTAAGCATTTCGATGGGAAAACCTACCGAAATAGTGAAATTTATAAAAAAATCGAGAAGGAATTAAGAAAAAAAGGGTTTCTCTCGAAAGACGAGAAACAAATAGAATACCGGTGGAAGAATCTAAAACGGAATTTTATTAAAGCGAAGAAAAGCAACGGAAGAAGCGGCAATGGACGTTCGGATTGTCCATACTTCGGAAAATTAGTAGATATTCTTGGAAGCCGTCCATCGGTTGCTTGTTTAAATCAAGGCGTGGATTCGTCTAGAAGTACCCGTAAGTACCTGTATATCACTTTTTTTTCAATGAAATATCATTGTTTTGTTCAGAATTGAACGACATGCCACGTTCGCGAGGTAGTAAGACAGACTGGGAAGAAGAAGGAACAAATTCGTCGTTTGCCGAATTCTCCAACCCGGAGACCGATGTGTCAATAACATTGCCAACCGAAGTGCGAAATAGTAGTAAGTAATTAATGGCGAAACGTAATCGTTAAGTTATGTTAATATTAACACATTGTTTTTAATCCACAGGGTCGCAGAATAAAAAAAAAAAAAAAGAAATCGAAATCTTCCTATGACAGGAGCATTGATAAATTGGCAACTGCGATCAGCTTGGGCAGGAGAAAATACGCACTGACTTTCTCCGTTCCCGAAAGGAGTTAATCGATTATGAAGTCAAAGTGTTTGCCCAAAAACAGCGGGAACTGGAGGATAATTACATCCAAAAAACCAAACAAATCTTGAACGAGAGTACAGATAGATTTCTGGTGGGGTTGCAATCAATTTTGAACGGCCCAAATACCTCCAGCACTTCCTCAAATGTCGAGACTCCGATTCAGCATTTTTTCACCACCTTCTCCGCCGACGCGACGACGCAGAAACATCGTGATTTTTTTTCCTATGAATTTTTTTTTCCTTCTGGTTTTGTTTTTGCTTTTTTTATGGATTGAATTCCTTTTCTTTTTAGTTTTGTTTTCGCCTTTTTTATGGACGCTTCTCAACACAATTATCATAACTTCAATTTCGAAAAAGAAGACGTGGACATTTTGAGCACGTATATGACGTTAACAATAATATCCTTTTTGTAAAATGGTATAATAATAGTGTTGTCACCATGGGTACAAATTTCGATTCTATTCAACCAATGCATCATGTCAAAAGTTGGTCATGAGCAGAGAGAAAAAAAGTTTTCATTCAACAGCCGAACCTTATTGCAGATTATAATAACGGTATGGGTGGTGTTGACTTACATGACCAGTCTGTCAATACTTATAAAATCAAAATTCGAGGCAAAAAGTGATGGTGGCCACTGCTTACGTCGATGCTAAGCTCAACATTGGTGAACGCTTGGAAACTTTACAAATTCACAGCTGATTCCGAAGATGACTTACTATCGTTCCAAAAAAATATTGCTCGACATTATCTCAGAAGACATTCTCCAACCTTCTGCAAGCGTCGCTTATACTGAAGGGCCCCATTTTCCGAAGAGAATTGAAAAACCTCTTAGATGCAGAGTTTGTCACATGCGAGTCAGATGGATTTGTGAATTTTGTGCCATAGCCTCATGTGTCGCGAGAGAAAGTTTCAAAAAATTTCATCTAACAAATATAAATCCATATTTTCCCACTGTACCTGAGTACAGCTTAATAACACTATTCGTACTATTTTTAAAAATTAAAAAAAATAAAAAATTGTATTCTTTTGACGATATTTAATAAAGTAATGTAACGAAAATTTCTAAATTTCTGCTTTGAAGGTCTTTGGTAATAAATGGGTTAATTATTTTATTTGAAGATTTTATGATTAAGACTAAAAAAATAAACATAGATTTTAATTTAAAATATATAACCAATAAAGCTTTCAAAGTCACAATGCAACACACCTATAAAGTATGACGTAGGAGCTCCCCAGTTAATAGTTGGATTTAAATAATCTGTTATTGAGGAAAAAGTGGAAAATGTAAGTATGGCGCCACAAACATCGGTTGAATTGAGAAAAAACATAATTCGTCTGTCCAGAAACGGCAAAACTGTGCGAGACATTATAAATAGAGCTACAGGAACAGTATTTAATATTACAAATTGTTACAAAACTCTACAGAGTATAGCAAAAAATCTAAACCAAGTTCGCGGAAAATATTTACGGAAGCAAATGAGCGTTAATATAGTAACCGAAAAACTTCTTGATAAAAAAGCAAACCCGAAAACTATGAGAATTGTCCTAAGAAAGCACAAATTTAATGATAGAGTAGAGTAGCGAGGCGAAAACTTTTTATTAGCAAAATGAATAAAAAGAAAATACAAGATTTTACACAACAGTATGGGGACAGGGATTTTTCGCTTCGGATTCATGGCATTTTTGCCGATGAAAGCAAATTTAACGCGTTTAGATCAGATGTTGGAACAAACCAAAAAAGAAGGCGGTAGCGGATGGAAATACGATGTACACAGGCGAATTTATTACCAGAGAAAGAGAACGTAAATTTAGCAGTTTTGCCTTATATAGTATTTTGTTATTATATATGTACATAGTATGTACAAAGCGGTAGCTGTTGTAGAGGAATGAATATGTATGTATTGAACATAGTGTAGCAATGTTGTAATAATAATAACCAACACTTTGAAATAAAAACGCGTCTTTACTGGTACACTCGTTTGCTGCGAATGAATTCCTTTATTTTACTTATATCTCTCCCTACCTAACCGGCAGTCTCTCTCTCTGTTCAATAAGTGTTGCCATGTTGCCACAATAGATAGCAAAAACGAGTAAATACTAACAAGAAGGACCAATGAGGAGCTTAAGCAAAAGAACTTGCGGCCATTAGTAAAAAAAATGGTGGTGGCTCTGTGATGGTATGGGATGCTGCTATGTCGGCTTCAGGTCCGGGAAACCTTCACATAATCGAAAGGTATAATGAACCAGACTATATCCTGAGATCGAATTTACGAGAAAGTGCAAAAAATTGAGAATCGAAGACGAATTTTATTTCTATCACGACAACGATCCCAAATGCAAAACCTATCGTATTAGAAGTTGGCTGCTATATAACTGCCCCCACGTTTTTCATACACCGCCTCAGTCTCCTGATCTAAACACTATTTCAAGCGTAAACAAACTTAAAATGAAGTCGAAGATTAAACAACTATTGAACCTTCCTACTGTCGAAAACTTGTGGAATCTATGCCAGCTGGCTTAGCAGCAGTAAAGAAACAAAAAGGGTTGCCAACTGAATATTGACTTTTGAAAAACAGGTTATAATTACAATTTTTTTTTTTTGTTCCATTCAAACTTTGAGATCGCTTTATCGCGTTTTTTGATACATTTTATTGTTCATATGTATTTTATAATTTAGATTTCATATTGGATTTCTATGTTTATTTTTTTAGTCTTAATTACTAAACCTTTAAATAAAACAATTAATTTGTTTACTCTAATACATAAACTATTATTTTTCATTTATTCCTTCTTTTCACCTTGTTCCATGTCTTCGACGAATTTGTGAAATTTAAAACGTCAGTGGAGAATCAGTGCTCGCGCAAAATCGAAATACTTCGTACTGATAATGGCAATTGTTAAGGATTTATGAAACTTGTCGGAACACTGCGATTTTGCGGAGCTTGACAAGATGTTGAGAGATCAAAAAGGCTGCGGAGTAGCCGATGAATCATTACAAAAACGTCTCTTCAGTGAAAGTAAACTGGATTTTAAGCGGGCGTATGAAATTGCAATAGCACATGAGGCGGCTCAGCAGAATGTTATCAACATGCGATGCAACAATGGTCCCTAACAGGAACTATCAACGGCCAGAACAATTCCGGTGTTTTCGATGCGAAGGCAATCATGCTCCGGATAAGTGTTTCTATAAAGAAAGGAACTGTGACTTTTGCAAAGCAAAGTTTCTGACGGCTACAGCCCGTCATCCCAAATGGAATAAGTCCTGGACGAGATGAGGAGATATCGCCCCCAGAGGACATGTCAAACCCCATTGTCATCCACCCAGAGCTCAAGAACAGAACGCGCTATGGGCGTATAATCAAAACTCTACGAAGATTTGATGCTGACTAAAGAGGGAGGAGTGTGGTGTCTTAAGTCACGCTGTGACTTCGTAATCTGTCAAGCTGCTGTCGAAGAAAAAGAGACAGCCTGTAGCAAACGATCGGTGTAAAAAATGTTATCTATCTAATTGTTAAAAGAAACACACGTGTAAAAAAAAATAGAAAGTAACCTATAGAAAACAAAACATAAAAGGTATTGTTGAGAGTAATTCCCTAAACCATACCACACAACGGTTGAGGACTTCGCGGAAGTGCGACACAAAACTACTCCACGCACGACTTGGCCACTTCGCGAAAGCGCGGCGCGAAATTACTCTACGCACGACTTGGACTTCGCGGAAGTGCGGCAACGGCACCACAACACACGACTCAACATTTTAAGCACTCCGATCTCGCATCCAGACGGAAACGGTTGCTCTATTAGTTCGCTCCACACACGAGTTACGTCAACACAATTTTATAATTAACTTATTTGATCGAATAAAGTTTCGCTTTTAATTTATCACCACTACACACACGAGTTTTTCTATATTCACAACAGGTATTTTTATTTAAAAAATAAAAAACATAACAGTATCGTCGAGCGTATTCATTGCATGTTAGTTGATTCGGGTTTAAACAAAAAATTTTGGGTTGAAGCAGCGTCAACGGCAGCATATTTGTTGAACCGAATTCCATGCAGGGGCAAGGAAGAGACTCCAGAGGGACGTTTCACGAACAAAAAACCTAATTTATCTCACTTGAGAGTCTTTGGCAGTAAGCCACTTGTCCATATACCGAAAGAAAAACGTCAGAAGTTGGACGTCAAAGCATATGATTGCATTTTAATGGGATATAACAGTAAATCGAAAGCCTATCACCTGAATGATCCAGAGACGAAGAAAATAGTCATCAGTCGAGATGTTACCTTTTTTGAAGACGAGAAACAAGTAATTGATAAAAATTGTAGAAATTAATCATTTTTTTTAGTCGACAATTCTACCAATTGAACAAGAAGAAGCTATGGTCGATGAAGTTGAGGACAATGCTGATTCAGGGGAAGAAGTAATTCAATCAACTGAATCAAACAGTAATGAATCACCAATTGTCCACAATGTAAATGGATTATTGAATGAAAAAGTAATTGAGGCACCAGCCAACGAACAATCGAATGAATCGATCATTTCCATTAAGAGTGAGAGTGATTCGTTTGACTCGGCAGCGAAAGAAGATTCACTGGCAACTCGAACACATAACCTAGGAGGTAGTACGTTAAACACGAGGTACATATGTATATATGTAAGTGAAATTGATATTTGTGTATTAGTTTATCCTCATAATCACGATGGTCGAAGAAAAAGATTGATTCGGTACAGAAAACATTGCGTAACTTCAAGAAAGACAGCGCAGCGGGGAAGACCGAATCCTATCACCAGCCACGTTTGGACACCTTGGCATCATATCGAGCAGAATTCCGCGCAAACCATTGCCTTATAGTGCGTGAGCAACTAGATGTAGAAGTCAGGGCGAAATACGTAGAAATTTCTAACGATTTCGAAGAAACATATATCGATGCTGTAGCGGATATTCGTGAATCCCTTGCCACCAGAACGCAAACGAAGCAGAACGCATCTATTCAACTTACATCACTGCCTGTCCCAGAAGCTAAACTTCCAACATTTAGTGGAAATTACATTGAATGGCCTTCAAAGAGGTGTGTTTGGATTGAATTCATCACAATGAGAGTTTAAATAGTTTGCAAAGATTTCATTATCTTAAACTGGCTTTAACTGACGACGTTTCGCAGGATATCCAAGACATCGGATTTATAGGAGAAAATTATTCAGAAGCCTGGAAGATGTTGTGCGATCAGCTCGACAACAAGACGCCCAAAATGGCTAAAGCCATTAAATTTAAAAATAAATGATATTGTGATGACAAAAGATGAGAGATTTCCGTGCAATCATTGGCCTTTAGCAAGAATTGTATAGGTACCTCCTGGGACCGATAATCTAGTGAGAGTTGTCACTCTTAAAACAAAAAATGGATTGATGAAACGACCTATTGTTAAGTTATGTCCATTGCCCATTCAGAATAATTGAAAGGATCCATCACAGACTATACACAGTAATATCAATTGCACAATCAATTACCCCCCAATTACAGCCCCCGGATTGGATGATATTCTGTCGAGCATCATCGCGGGGGTGTTAACTTGTCATTGTTTTATAGATCTTGGTTCAGTATAGTGCAATGTCGCCTGTGCGGAAGTGTATGAATTCGTCTGACCGTTTCTGTTATATTTGTGGCGAATATAAGTTAACACATAAGCCAAGTCGGCTTGTAAACGAATTTGTTTACCCGGGATGCTGCACCACAACCCGAAAACAAGTTGGCGTATCTGCAGTGACCGCTGCAAAAAGATGGCTTGTAAACAAGTTGTTTACTTCTTTTCTCGAAAACAACTTGTTTACTTAAGTCAACCAGGCAGGCGTGACTGCAGTGACGGCGGTATTCGGTAACAAGCATCGATAGGCAACAGGTCTTCATAGAAGACACTAAGTGTAAATTTCTAAAAACCAAATTGTTAGTTACAGGTCTTCATAGAAGACACTAAGAGTAAAGTTGTAAAGAAATAATAAACAAATAAAGTTTCTCAAAACCAAATTGTTAGTTTATATGGTGTGGTATGGACGTGTGTTCTTAGTGTCGTGGGGTGCGCGCTTTAATGTCTTTTAGACAAACTCTAGGTACATTATTGTTCTTTTCGCATCATGAACTGTGTAAGTTGCAAGGAAAAAATCGATCGTAGCGATCCTTATAAAATAGATTGCTCTGATTGCAAACATTTTTTTCATGGTTCTTGTGTCAATATTCCACAATCCGACATAGGCTATATGAACTCTTCCAACAATACTTTTCGCTGTGTCAAGTGCAATTCTCTTCGTCGAAAATCCCTACAGCAAATACCGATACCTAAACACTCAACAGCAGCTGTCTCGTCGCAGCAAAAACAACAACAACGAACAAAGACAGGGGGCTCGCCCAAGCAGAAAACTAAGTCCTTTGATGATTTAAAAACAATTGATAATTCCATCGATGTTTAGTAATTTTAGCCCAGTCAACAACCTTACCATTCACACCATAAATACTTGTAAAGATAACTTCTTATTTTCTGACTCTAATGGCAACCAATCAATATTTATTGTTCATCAAAACATTAGAAACTTGCGACAGAATTTCGATTCATTGGTATGTAATCTCGATGGTTTTTCATATTTACCAGATATGATTTTCGGTCCGAGGTTTGGATTTACTTTTGCGAAAAGGAAAACTTAATATATCTAACTGTATTTTTTATTCGTTCCCTAATGATTCCTATTCAGCAGGAGGAGTGGGAGTTTTTTTAAAAGATACTTATGTATGAGACCAAAGTAAGTTCTTCTAGCGTTAGGTGTGCTGATATTCAATCAGTTGTAACATTTATAGTATCCAATTTACCTTCATTTGTATTTACAGACTGCAAAATGTCTCGGTGCAAATGTTTTTGGATGATGTGGCGTGCTTCAACTATATAAAAAAAAAAAAAAAAAAAAAAAAAAAAAAAAAAAAAAAAGGAAACAATTAAAATAAACTAGATCAAAGAAAAAGGGGATTTGTAATAACAAGAAAAAGGTAGGTAGCTGGATCTACTTTGTGTGAAGTGCAGTGGATAGTGTTGTTTTTTTTGCGGCAGCTAAAGCCGCATTCCTCGAGTGTCGTCACCGAGGCAGGACAATTGTGGAGCGTCCCTTCTACCCCCCCCCCAGGGAATGTGAAATATATAGGACTTTTTATATATACACATATATATGTGGGATTGAGCCTAACAAACGGACGAGACACATGGAATTACATAACACTTACAGACATACGATCGAACGGAGACGAACAACGAGACACATAGAAAGACAAAGAAGACGCCACAGAACATACAACACAGACATAGACATTGTTACGTAGCAACGGGACGCCGCCAAACGGACGACAGATCACCCGACGTACTAAACATCTAACAGAGGAACGAGATGGACAAAGAACGGGCAGAACGACGGACAATGACAAACGAGGAAGAGACATTCTCCGTCAGACCAGCAGCGAGTGCGGACGTGCCTACGTAGAATAGGAGACAATACAAGCGAATAAAGTGTATTTGAAACCAAAAACCGTGTGTGCTTCTTTAAATACTACAATTTTGGGGGCTCGTCCGGGATGGTCGTTCAATCGTCAAATTAGCGCCATGCCCGTTGACCAAAAAACAAAAAAAAAAAAGTAAAGAAAAAATTGTGAACTGATGTGATTTGATAGTGCGAAAAGTGAAAGACGAAAAAAGGGCATCAACCCAAAGCGGTCGACACACCAAGTGCGCAAACAATTGTAAGCGAAAAACAAAGAAACGAAACAAAAAAGGTGAAAAGTCGAGCCGTGGTTGTGTGCTCCAACGTGCGTGTATATGAGTGCGTGAGTAGCACACGGGGAAAAAAAAAACTAAAACTAAAAAAAAAAAAATAAAACCAAAAAACTAAGAGAAGTATCGCAAAGTGGTGTGCACGTAGTGGTGTCTGTGGCGGCGTCAGCAAATCCGCGACAGAGCACAGAATAAAGGAAGAAGAGAAAAAAAAAAACTGGGAAAGGGTCAGAACAGTTTGTGTGTGCAGGGCGACGGCGGCGTCATCATACCCATTGCTGAGGAAACACCTGCACGTGTCCAGTGCATAGGAAGACGAAAGCGGCGGTAGCGGTGTCAAGAGCAAGACGGCGAGAATATCAGAGTGAGATTGTTTCGGATTATACAGTGTGCGAATTTTGGTGTGGCCACTGCGCAGTTTATAAATACTTTATTATTAATACTGTATAAAACTAAATACCTTTTTTTTACCCGTAGCTTATAATTATTAAAATACGTATAAAAAATATTGTTAAAGTATAATGGACGTCGAAGCTATTCTGGGTTTGACGGTAGATGGACTCAGGGAACGACTGACGCAACTAAACTTGTCGACGCAGGGACTTAAGACGTCACTACAAAACAGGCTGATGGAACACTACGGTTTGTCCAGAGAAGGCGATGACGGATCTAATTCGGCGGAAGAAGAAAGGGTAGGCAGTGAGTCAGGGCTTGAGACGAGGTCGCATTTTACACTTCGTGACATCCAGGACTCCTTGACAGCATTCGATGGTAGCGGTCGACCGAGCATTGATTCATGGATTCAGGAGTTCGAGGATAACGCAGTAGCAGTCAATTGGAACGGCATCCAGAAGTTTATTTACGCGAAACAATTACTGCAGGGAGCTGCGAAGTCGTTTGTACGCAGTCAATCAGGCATCAAAGATTGGGCCACATTAACGATCGCTCTTCAAAGCGAGTTTGGCGGCAGGGCGTCGGCAGCCGAAATTCATCGGGCGCTAGCCGAGAGGAAAAACCAACCAGGTGAATCGCTAATAGAATACCTGTACGCGCTTATGGAGATGGCAAAACCTATTAGTCTGGAAGAGGAAAGTGTCGTAGAGTATTTTGTCGAGGGTGTCCCTGATAGTAGAGCGAACAAGGCTGTACTGTACCAGGCTAGAAGCATACAAGAGTTAAAGACACAGTTGCGCATTTACGAAAAGGTACGGGGTCCCAACTCACAGCAACCAAGCTTGAGAAGGTATCACAGAACACCATGCTCTACGTGGAAGCCTACAGGAAGAGAAGTGAAAGTGGAAACAACACAACGCAAATGCTATAGGTGTGGAGAGACGTCCCATCTCGCTAGGGAATGCACATCCAAGGCACTTAAATGCTTCAGGTGCGGACGACCAGGACACCGTGCGGTGAATTGCCGAAATGAACCAACGACGAGTTCGCGATTAAGGGCTGAGGGAAGCAACGTTCGACCTGCATCATCAGGCAACGGAAGCGAATCTTGGCCGGAAGCGAGGGTCTCTTTAGCAACCGGAACTAATCGCATCTTTAAAGATATTTCGGTGCGAGGTACTAATTTATCGGCTCTAATAGACACGGGGAGCGATTTGAACCTGATAAGGTACGATAGCCTGTCGAGAATGAAGTACGTTGACCTTGACTCAACCAAGAGGCGGGTGTTTGGCATAGGTAGCGGCGGATTAATTACGCTAGGTAGTTTTTGGGACGACGTAATAGTAGATGGAATGGTCACCAAACTTAGATTCCACGTCGTACGTGAGTCCGATATGCCCTATGCAGCGATTTTGGGCAACGACGTATTGGACAATGCTGATTTGACACTAACCACGGAAGGGGCAGAGTTTAAGCCAAAAGGGAGTAGATATGGGTCTCCTGGTTCGAAGAGTGATAAGAGAGTAGACCAAACCATGGGAGTCGGCAAAAGTGCTGAAAGGCTCGGTGGTAAGGCAGAAGGGGATAGAGACGAATCTCCTGGTTCGAAGAGTGAGATGAGAGTGGACCAAACCGTGGGAGTCGGCAAAAGTGCTGAAAGGCTCGGTGGTAAGGCAGAAGGGGATAGAGACGAATCTCCTGGTTCGAAAAGTGAGGTGAAAGTGGACCAAACCATGGGAGTCGGCAAAAGTGCTGAAAGGCTCGATGGTAAGGCAGAAGGGGATAGAGACGAATCTCCTAGGCCAAAAGTGAATCGGAGCATTGGAAAATTAGACCAGAGGGTCGAAAGCGTGGGCATAAGTGCCAGTCGAGAAGAAAGTGTAAGCGGCCCTGGTACCGGTGTAAGCGGGGCGCAAGAGAGCGAAGAGATAGAGAGTGTCACGGACGAACTAAAACCAATTAGTTTTGCCGCACAGGACGGGGTATTCCAAACAGAGGTGGACGTCGACTTAAGTCACCTAGATTATGGAACTCAGAGGATGGTCCAGACCATGATAAGCGATTACACGCCCATTAAGACGAAACAATCGCCCATTGAAATGAAGTTGATTTTGTCAGACGACATCCCGGTAGTTCATCGACCTAGACGCATACCATTCAGCGAGCGACAAACGGTAAAGGAACAACTCGAGAAGTGGCTAGCAGAAGGGATAATACAGCCAAGTACGTCCGAGTACGCGTCGCCGATCGTGTTGGTTCCGAAGAAGGATGGCTCGAAGAGACTTTGCTGCGACTACCGGAAGTTAAACCACAAAGTCATTAAGGACAACTTCCCAATGGTCTTGATAGACGATGTCTTGGAGCGCCTGCAAGGATCCCGAGTGTTTACAACGTTGGATTTGAAGAATGGGTTCTTCCACGTCCCAGTAGAAACGAACTCTCGGAAATACACTTCTTTTGTGACGCAAGAGGGACAATTCGAGTTCTTGTATGTACCTTTCGGAATTTCGAATTCGCCTGCGGTCTTTGGAAGGTTCATCTTCGCGGTGTTTCAAGAGCTTATTCAGAAAGGAGTAGTGATGGTGTATGTAGACGATCTAATCATTCCCGCCAAGGATGAGGAAGAAAACATACAGAAGCTTAACTTGGTCTTAAAGACAGCATCGGAATACGGGCTGAAACTAAACTGGAATAAGTGTCAATTCCTTAGGAGAAAAATCGAGTTCCTCGGGTACATCATCTCTAACAACACGATATGCCCATCGACCGAGAAGTCAAGGGCGGTAAGTGAGTTCCCAGTTCCGGCTTGTAAGAAGACGCTTCAGCGGTTTCTGGGCCTGACGTCATATTTTAGGCGTTTCATCGAGGGGTTTGCAGTCATTGCGAAACCGTTATCCGATCTACTTCGTAAGAATAGGGGGTTCGAGTGGGGAGTCGAACAACAAACTGCTTTTCAGAGACTGAAGAACGCACTCCTGACCGCACCGGTTCTAAAACTATTCGATCCCAAAGCGCCCACTGAGATCCATACTGATGCTAGTAAGTACGGATATGGAGCTGTGCTTCTGCAAGAAGATCCAAATGACCAACAGCTTCACCCGATACAGTACATGAGTCGGAAGACAACCCCGGTTGAAGAAAAGTACCACTCGTACGAACTGGAGGTGATGGCAGTCATTGAGGCCCTGAAGCGATGGAGAGTATATGTCCTAGGAGTCAGATTTAAAATCGTGACCGACTGCAACGCGTTTGCAATGACAATGAAGAAAGATGACGTTCCACTGAGAGTGTCCAGGTGGGCAATGTTCCTTCAGGAATTTCAATACGACATAGAGCACCGAACAGGTTCTAAGATGAAGCACGTGGATGCCCTGAGTCGCGTGTCATGCCTATTAATTGAAGATTCGTTGGGTCATCGGATAAAGGAAGCCCAGCTCAAGGACGATTGGATTCGCGCCGTCCGGAAGGTTCTAGAAAGCAACGAGTATGAAGACTTCTATATCAAGTCAGGTATATTGTTTAAGGATCCAGTCAAGGAACTGATGGTAATACCGACGGTTATGGAGAAGGAAATCATCGGTCTCGCGCACCAACAGGGTCACTTTTCCGTCAAGAAGACTCAAGATCTTGTTGAGAAAACCTTCTTCATACCTGGGTTAGCGGCGAAGGTGACAGATGTAGTAAGGGGCTGCGTTAAATGCCTCATTACCGAGGCCAAGGCAGGGAAAAAGGAGGGGTTCCTGAGACCCATCGACAAGGGGGACAGACCCTTAGAGACTTACCATGTGGATCACGTCGGGCCGATGGAACAGACACGAAAGAACTACAATTACATCCTGGTAATAGTAGATGCATTCTCTAAATTCGTCTGGCTTTATCCAACGAAGAGTACGGGAGCAGAGGAGGTGGTGAATCATCTGCGGAAGCAGTCTGTGATTTTTGGCAACCCGCGTAGGATCATATCAGATCGAGGTGCAGCTTTCACATCAACGGTTTTCAAGGATTACTGTAGGGAGGAAGGTATCCAACATTTGCTGATCGCGACAGGGGTACCTCGCGGAAATGGCCAGGTAGAAAGAATTCACCGAATCGTAGTGCCGATGTTGTCCAAAGCGTGTCAGGGGAGCTCGCAAAACTGGTACAAGTTTGTGGATCACGTACAGCAGGTAATCAATAGTTCACCGCCGAGGAGCACAAAGTTCAGTCCTTTCAGAATACTGACTGGTTTGGAGATGCGATTGCCCGATTTTCCAAGTCTCCGTGAATGGGTGGAAGACACTGCCCTGCAAGAGTTCGATGCGGAGCGAGAAATGACACGAGAACTAGCTCGAGAGAATATTGCTGAAATTCAGCAAGAGAACAAAAGGGGCTTCGACAAAATTCGTAGAACGGAGCAAATCTACGATGTGAACGAGTTGGTCGCCATCAAGCGCACTCAGTTCGGGACAGGGATGAGGCTGCGTCCCAAGTTCTTAGGACCCTATAAGGTCGTTAAGAGGTTGAGTCACGGAAGATATGAGGTCCAGAAAGTCGGTAGTCAAGAAGGACCGGCGAGGACAAGCACTGTGGTGGAGAACATGAAAAAATGGAATCCTTCATTCGGGCCGAATGATCCGTCAGGATAGCCGAATGTGGGATTGAGCCTAACAAACGGACGAGACACATGGAATTACATAACACTTACAGACATACGATCGAACGGAGACGAACAACGAGACACATAGAAAGACAAAGAGGACGCCACAGAACATACAACACAGACATAGACATTGTTACGTAGCAACGGGACGCCGCCAAACGGACGACAGATCACCCGACGTACTAAACATCTAACAGAGGAACGAGATGGACAAAGAACGGGCAGAACGACGGACAATGACAAACGAGGAAGAGACATTCTCCGTCAGACCAGCAGCGAGTGCGGACGTGCCTACGTAGAATAGGAGACAATACAAGCGAATAAAGTGTATTTGAAACCAAAAACCGTGTGTGCTTCTTTAAATACTACATATATATACGCATTCTCTCGTATACACATATACATACATATATGCACGGGGGTGTACGTACAGATGCAGGGACGAGTGGAGCAGGGGTTTAACGGCAACTCTTACGGGGATAGCGGAGCGGGTAACAACGTGGTTGACGACGCGGTTAACGGCGCGGGTAACAACGTGGTTACCAACGCGGTTAACGACGTGGTTAACGGCGGGGTTAACGGGACGGTTGGTGGAGTGACCAGCAGCAGGAGCGGAGTCCTAAGTAATCAGGACTGGTCTGAAAGTTCAGAAGGCATATTTTTTTTATGAGAAAGTGCAGTGGTGTGCGTTTCTTTTTTTTTGAGACATGTTAAAAAAAAAAAAAATGATATAAAAAAAAAAAAAAAAAAAAAAAAAAAAAAAAAAAAAACATTACATCGAACAGCTTTAGCGATTTACCGATTTAACAAATTAACAGATCAACAGATTGTAAGAGTTCCTGGGATCAAGGGGGGTTTGTGCACAAGCGCCGGAGAACCAGCGAACCCGTGAGTACCCGTTTTATATCCTTATATAAGTATGTATATAGATAATTTCATGACTAATCATATATGCTCTTTCAATTTCTATACCTACTTAAGTACCAATTTAAAATTTTATTTTGATGATTCTGCTTTTTTTGAAATATCATTTTCGTTCGTAATCTATCCATGAGTAGAATTTAATACAGTATTACATTTATATGGAATAAAGCATTCTAGCATGAAGCTCTAGAGTTCCTTTTTTTTATCGTTGAAACCTGTGTGAGATTGTGTGTGTGGTAGCCTGGTAGGGCTCTTGCGTGACTACACACCTCGACGCGGTGCAAGGGCCTAGTAAAGGTCAATGACTCTCGGGGCAACCCCAGAGGAGACATGAAGCTAAGATGTGGTCAAATGGGCCGGATCAAGGTGTTATACGACCCGTGCCGATGATCAGCCTGGCTGGGGGCCCATCCTAAAAATAGCCCAGTCGCTAACGGAGTATCCTGAGCACCAGGCGCACTCAGGATTACTTAGCCCCCCCCTGCGTAATGCGGATCTCTGCGCGGGGGTGGTATTCCCTTTCTCCGCTACTCGTGGGACTAATATGAACAAGAACAATGACAAAAGCAATAACAATAATAATGACAACAACAACGACGACAACAACAAAATAGGAAACAAGAAACCGGCAGAATGTACAGAAACAAGTACAACTGCCGAGTCTCGGCGAGGTGCTGTGACAGGGGCCCCCACAAAGCCTGGTCCAGCATCCTCTGATAGTGGTATCGTGACAGTCGCTCTACAAGGAGCTAAGACACTGGCATATGTACAAAAGCCCGGTCCAACACCCTCAGGAAGCAGCATAAATGCCGCTATCCGACAAGGTGCTACGACATCGGCCCTCGTACAAAAGCCTGGTCTAGCACCTTCAAGGAGCAGTCACAATACGAAAGAAAGGCAAGGTGCCAGGACAGTGGCCGACAAACAGAAGCCTGGTCCGGCACCCTCAGGTGTTAACAAGGGGAGGAATGCTCCTTGCGACCCAACCCTGAGTGCCCCCAAAACAAGCTACAAACAACGTCGCGCGGCTAGTAAGCTAGTGGAAAAATTGCGTGACATACCAAGAGATCAGCTCTCGGAAAGGAGAAAAAAGGCTCTTGACTGGGCGGAATGCACAATCAAGAGCTTTGGTAACTCATCCGTTAAAGAGCAGGATGGCAAGCGCCAGAGGTCGGCTGAGGAACTTCCCTCCACCTCTAAGAAAGCGCGGTCTCAAAGCATCTCCCCTGGATCCCAAACACAAATCTCCTATCGCGACGTGCTGAAGGTCTTGACCACACTGGCTGTTGTCGATAGGGGCGATGTGGATGGGAATGTCCCTCCGGCTAAGTGGACTTTGATCAGCAATGTGCTGCTCAAAAGCTACTTCCCGATACTCAAGGAACACCCTGGACCCTTCCCTATTACCCACCATGCAGGGTACTATCAAGGCAGAATCAAGCTGATCTCCTTCGAAGACCAAAGGTCTATGGACCTCTTTAAGCTCGCACTCAGCAGAGTCGGCGAGGTATGGGAGGGAGCTCAACTTGAGGCTGTACCCTTGAACCAAATCCCAAATAGACCCAGGGCTAGAGCCATTATACCGGCCTATCCCGAGGACCCTAAGGAGATTTTGGCAATCCTGCAGAACTGCAATCCCCTAATCCCCACCAAGGATTGGAAAGTTGTCAAGCTAGAGGATGTTAAGGGACCTTCAAGACTGATTACTATCGTAATCAATCAGGATTCCCTGGCACCTCTAGCCCTGGTCAACAATATGATCTCTCTGGGCTTCGACTCTGCGAAGCTCAGAATATACAAGAAAGACGGGGAGGACTCAGCTAAGAGAGCCTCCTGTGCTGCATCATCTGACTCCATGGTGCCGACGAACCCAGAGCAACTCCCTATATGGAGCCGATGATCACTGAGGAGACTCTCTTAACTGGGACCCCCTCCAATGTAGTGAACGAGATTACCGGGGAAGACAGTAATCTACTGTCCGACCTGGACCTTCCCGAGGTAGACCTTGGCGAGACTATGTCAGATTTTGATCTGGAGTCTGACGAAGAGTCTGCCAACGTCACAGCGGTGGAGGTTAAAGACTGCGGCCATCATGCTGCGGATTCTTCAAATTAATCTCCATCATTCTATCGCGGCCTCGGCCGCCCTAATGCTCCGCCTCACCAAAAGCGGAGAAGACGTCGTTCTGATCCAGGAACCATGGATAGTAAATAACATGGTACGTGGACTCGGAACATCCGAATATAAGCTCACCTACGTGCGCGATGCAGGTAAGCCTAGAGCTTGTATCCTAACCAAATCACACATAAAAATCCTTCTACTCCCATCCTACAGCGACCAGGATATCACGGCTATTAGTGTCGAGGGCAGTTCCCTCAAGATCTGGATTGCCTCGGCCTATTTAGCCCATGACCACCCAAGTCCTCCCCCTCCGGCCAACTTGGTAAACCTGGTCAAGGATGCGGAGCAAACAAATGCCGGACTGATCATAGGATGTGATGCGAATGCACACCATACGATTTGGGGAAGCAGCAACATAAACGAGCGAGGTGAGTCTTTGTATAACTATGTATTACGTACTAACCTCACCGTTTGCAACAACGGCTGTGAACCAACTTTTATTAACAAAAACAGACAGGAAGTCCTGGATGTAACCTTTGCATCGCAGGACATTGTCGACAAAGTCAGAGATTGGAAAGTCCTAAAAGAACACTCCCTCTCTGACCATCGATACATTCAATTCAGCATAGTCAACCACGTCAGTGCCCGAGCTCCTTTCAGGAACTACAGAAAAACTGACTGGCAAAAATATAGAACCTATGTTGAACCCCACCTAGGGGCAAGACACCCCACCTATCCGCTAAACTCCGCGGAATTAGACAGCTTAGTAAATGAGCTGACAGAAACCCTCAATAGAGCACTGTCTCAATCTTGTGCAGTTAGCACCCCCAGAGGCAAACCCAAGCCCCCCTGGTGGAACAAAGAGATAGTCTCACTAAGGAAAGAGAGCAGAAAGCTCTTCAACAAAGCTAAATATACCCGCTTGCAAGAGGATTGGGACCTCTACAAGGAGGCACTAAAGTCTTTCAAAGCAGCGACCAGGAAGGCAAAGAGACAATCCTGGAGGGACTACTGCGATAATATAAGGACGGTTTCCGAGGCCTCAAGAATAAGGAAGATTCTGGCCTCGGTTCCGTATAATCCAAGCCATCTGATGCGTAATGACGGCTCCTGGACAACCTCCAGAGAGGAAGCCTTGGAACTTCTCTTAAACGCACACTTCCCAGGCAGTAGTGACTCGGATATGACACCTCCTCGGGTTAATCAGCCAATGACACCCTCCCTCGAGCGTGCTCCTGACCTGGTCAAATACAACAACGTCCTTTGGGCCATAAAGAGCTTTGAACCCTACAAGTCTCCGGGACCGGATGGTATCATACCAGCTGAGCTCCAGCAGGTAGCAGATATCATTCTCCCCTGGCTTGTGGTTATATACAATAGTTGCCTCTCACTTTCCTACATCCCCAGCAAGTGGAAGGTAGCCAAAGTCATTTTCATACCCAAGGCAGGCAAAAGCTCCCACACGTATGTAAATGACCTAAGGCCTATTAGTCTCACTTCTTTTCTATTAAAAACTCTAGAGAAGATTTTGGACGTACACATCCGGTACACCTGCATCTCAGGCAGACTGTCGGATAACCAACACGCCTACAACAAAGGCAAATCGGTGGAAACAGCACTCCACTCATTGGTCAGTAAAATAGAAAGGTCTCTGGAAAACAAACAATACACTCTAGTCGCCTTTCTCGACATTGAGGGCGCCTTTAACAATGTCGAACCATGGGCCGTCATCAAGGCGCTGTCTGATCTGGGTGTTACGGGATCAGTGATAGAACTGGTACGACAGCTGCTAATACAAAGAGTTGTCAAAGCCAACTTCGCTGGTGCCGTATCTACCAGAATGGTCAGCAAAGGTACACCACAGGGTGGAGTACTCTCCCCTCTCCTCTGGAACGTGGTGGTCAACGAGCTACTGCTGTTGCTGGAGCAGGAAGGGTACGCTGTGATCGCCTATGCGGATGACATTGCTATTGCCGTCACAGGAAAATTTCCCGGCACTCTATGCGACCTTATGCAGAGTGCACTACATACAGTAGAAACCTGGACTCGGTACTGTGGACTTGGGGTGAACCCAAAGAAGACCGATCTAGTACTGTTCACTAACAAATATAAAATTCCGCCCCTCAACCCACCGAGGCTGGGTGGAACTCAACTAACAATCAAAGAACAGGCTAAATATCTAGGCCTAGTCCTTGACAGGAGGCTGAATTGGAAACCCAACATTCTTGATCGGGTCAAGAAAGCAACTGTTGCCCTCTACAGCTGCAAGAAAGTAGTGGGCAGGAGGTGGGGTCTCCAACCAAGCATTATGTACTGGCTTTACACAGCAGTCATAAGGCCTATCCTCCTGTATGGCGTCGTAGTCTGGTGGACTGCTCTGGACAAAGCAGTCAATCGAAACCTCCTGGGGAAGGTACAAAGATCGGCCAGCTTATGTATAAGCGGAGCGATCAGATCGACCCCCACGGAGGCCTTAAATGTTCTACTACATCTTCCACCAATAAACCTTTTCAGCAAGCAAGTTGCTGCATGCGCGGCCCTAAGGATGAGGAGCATAAGAAAATGGCCCACATCTCAAAAAGGCCACACCTCTATTCTAAAACACTTCAAAGTACCTATGGACACTGACTACATCAACCCGCAGAATGTGTTCACCAGGAACTTCGAAGTTGTCTTTCCATCCAGGGAGGAATGGGCTGAAGGGAAAGTCATACCAAAGGACTCGATCTCCCTCTATACCGATGGCTCTAAGATGGAGTCGGGTGTAGGTAGTGGGGTCTACTCCAAGGAACTTAACCTCAACCTATCATTTAGACTCCCAAATTACTGTAGTGTGTTTCAGGCAGAAATAACTGCGATAACGGAGGCCCTGGCATGGCTCAGGATCAATGTAATATCCACAAAGGATATTATCATTTGCACGGATAGCCAATCTGCGATAAAATCCCTGGCAGCGATAACCCACAAATCAAAAACATCCATTAACTGTCGCCTATCTCTAGATGAGATGGCTGAACAGTTCAATATTAAAATACTGTGGGTCCCCGGGCATAGGGATATTCCAGGAAACTGCGCGGCCGACGAACTCGCAAGGTTAGGGTCAAGCACACTCAGCCTACCTACCCTCGGGCACCTAAAAACACCGATAAGTACGGTAAAGCACATGATAAAGCTTCAAACCATAGAGAGGACCAATCTCCAATGGAATGAGAGCAATATCGGCTTTATCACCAAACAATTGTGGCCTAAGCTAAACTTAGGACGAACCAGGGACCTGGTGGCAACCAGGAGGGCAACCTTAAGCACCTTGGTGGGGGTCATTACAGGTCACTGCACCATTGGAAAACACGCCGCCAGACTGGGGCTACCCTACAATGACTTCTGTCGCGGCTGCATGGACGAGGAGGAGGAGGAATCAATACACCATCTCCTCTGCTCATGTCCCTCTTTTGCGAATCGCAGGAGGATTTACCTCGGCGCGCCCTTCTTCGACAATCTGAGTGAGCTAGCAAACCAAAAAATAGCTCAACTCCACCGCTTTATTAGAAGCACCGGTTGGTTCCCGGGTAGCGGATCAGGGTAACCTGATCCAGGTGGTATCACAATGGGCCGGTTTTCGGCCTAAGTGTGGCTTACGCCTACCACGTCAACCTAACCTAACCTAGCCTGGTAGGGGCTATCTCATCGTCAATACGAGGAGAGATAGTTATGAGGGAGGGTTTGCCTCGATGTTCGTCAACACCCGAACATTTAACCCCGTCTCACTTCATGTGACTCACATCCCTAATAATCCCTCCTTTTAACCTTCCATGCCTTATGTGTGGAATGACCACCCCTTTCTTCTCCCCCCCCCCCTTTTTTTTTGCTAATTACCTAATGGCATGTGTTTTATTGTAAGTGAAATTGATACAGCAGCAAGATCCCCCCCTCCGACGAGCTGAGGCCGAGAAAATTATCCGCTAGCATGCCAAACGCTGCATTTTCATTTCTCCCAACTATCCGAGTTTTAAACTTCCCTCCCCTATCCTCACTTTATCTATAATTCACTACAATAGTTGGCGCCCAACGTGGGGCCCGAGATGGCGATCTTTCATTCTAAGAAGATATGGAATAGAAAGACTGGTATCTGTCGGCCAGATAGCAGCACTTTCCTACTCGCACAATAGTTCAAAAACCAACAGCCAAGACATATGTACGGCACCAAAACGGCCATAAGTACATATGTATGCCTGCACATACAATACACAAACAACATCAAGTGTGTAATTAGCCATCTTGGTTCCTAAAATTTTCCTAAGCTTAAAGGCGGAAGCTTAGCTGAACAATTTGTGTATCAAGAGATCGCTCTTCTGATATACAACCAAAAAAAAAAAAAAATTATTTTAATAAATTGAGTCGATGCCTTTGTGAATCGCGATGGTATTGTTCATGAGTCCTAGCTAAGCGAGCTAGAGTTCCATGACGTTCCTCAAATTCCAAGGTGATACGGACTTCATTTCCCTGAGTCGTTATTGAAAGTCGTATAACAGTCCAGGTACATGTGTATCTACACATGTGTACGTATATATGTATATGTACATCGGTACGAAAGATTCCTTTGCTTAGTTCTGAGTCGTTGTAGTTGTACAAGCGAGTGCCTAAACTCAATAGTCCAGATCTTGGGAATCTTCGTATTCAACTAATCAAACATTTTTTTTGCATTCCTTTTTCGTTTTTTTTTCCCCATCCTCCTTTTCTTCCCAGTAAAATATGAAGTGTTACGGGTTACTACATCACACACACACCTCCATAAGTTTCAACTATTTCTATGAATATTAGTCCTTGATTATAATTTTTTTTCTATTGCACACTTTGCCTACACACTTAAATACTTACGCAATCTTTTGCCATTGTCCAACGTAATTATGAAAGCCAACAAGAATAGTGCAGCTGTGTCCAAACCGAAAGGTATTACGACACGCTCGCAATATCAAACGCAACATGAAGCTGACACACCCACCAATCAGCTGATAAGTCATTCACAGCCGCTATCTCACACACCTCCTAGATGGTCGTTGACCCCAAATCCTGTTTCTCGCACACCGATTGCAGAGAACATTACACCTCGGCTCTCGCCGAACCACACACATTTGCCGATCAGTCACATAAATTCTACAAATGATAAAACACACACCACTACATCGACTGTCACTAGAGTTGCGAACCCGGTTGCTAATGCCACTCCCGTGAGAGAAGTACGACTAGGTAATACTTGCAACAATATTGGGTCACAATTAACGACAAACGCCACTGATGCTTCCAACTTTCTAAGTGTTGCTCATGCCAATCTTGTCAGCGCATCAGGCAATACACTATCTGATCCTCCTGTGCGAAATGAGTTTGATGAGCGCGTCATGCAAGTAGTCAATGACTTGTTGGGTAGTTTGGTTCCATCCCTGATTAAAGAAAATGTTGAGAAAGCCATTCAGCCTCTCTTGAGTGCTCGAACAGCTGAGCACAACCAAACTAATTTCACCTCAGGCAACTTGGAAAGCTGTCAACAAAATCAAAGCGATCTGCCTCCAAACTCTCGTAATCATGATGCTGACTCATACAATAGTTTCAGAATGAGTCGAGTTACTCCCAATCAATACCCTAACCACCCTCCTTTTCTCTCAACCGAGTCACCAGCTTTTCGGCTCGACCGATGGGGACTCAAGTATGATGGATCCTCCAAAGGTATGTCGGTAGAGGACTTTGTTTTCAGAGTAGACATGTTGAAAACTAATTACAACTGTTCATGGACCGAAGTCCTAATGAATTTTCATCTCCTTTTGTCTGGACCTGCCCAGGAATGGTATTGGCAGTATCTTCGTAGCAATCCCCGAGGAGATTGGCCAAGCTTGCGTAGAGCCCTTATAAAACAATTCCAAAATCACGAAAATGATTTCGAGATCATAAAACAGATCATGGAAAGACGACAGTTGCCGCGTGAATCCTTCGAAGATTATTTCAACGCAATTATGCAACTGAAAAGCCAGTTACGCCAGCCCATGAGAGAACTGGATGTCATCCAAATCCTTAAAACAAATGTAGGTCCACGCCTGCTCAATTTAATCTACCCTATGAAGTTTTACTCTTTAGAGCACTTTAAGGACGAGTGCAAGCGCACAGAACGAATGCTACATTCTCGATTCGCACCACAGAGTAGAGGCATGCCGTTTCACTCAGTCCATGAGCTCGAAGGAGTAGCTGAGCACAGTCGTTATGGCACTATGGATGCTAATGTACCATCTGTCTCCAGCATAAACAAAACAGACTCCTCGACGGCTAAACGCTATTCAGCATCCAGTCCGAGTGTTTGTTTCAATTGCAAACGACTAGGACATATTTTCACCGATTGTAAATCCCCAATAGACAATTTGTTCTGCTACAGATGTGGTTTGGATGGAGTGACGGTGTTAACCTGCGCACGTTGTAACCCACATCTGGGAAACAGGCAACCGAACGAGAAGAAGATCGGGGAGTCTCGTTCGACTCAAACCTACCCCGAGTAATTAAAATTGATGCATGCACGAACACAGATGGAGATTACAACTCATCCTTATCGCATAAGTCAACGTCTGCACTTAAGAACACAATTGAAGTCTTTAACAACATCAGAAGAAAAAGCTTTAGGGAAAAGTCGTATGAGGAAAGACTAAAGTTATATAATCAACTCCGAGCCAAAATTTTCAGAGTAGAAGAGATGAAACTTCAAAATGACCCTAACTATTTTTTTTTTAACCCGGCTGCGTCATAAAAAGAGAAAAATATATAAACAACTCTTATGTAATTCGATATTTAACGATCACACGGATGGTAGGCCCTATGCCGATGTCTCGATATGTGGCAAGAAAGTTACAGGTTTACTTGACAGTGGGGCTAGCGTCTCCTGTCTCGGAAAAGGCTGTCTAGAATTCGTAAAATCCAATAACATAACCCCAAAAGAATTTTTCTCGTTTGTACGGACTGCTGATGGTAAACAACAGAGCATACTAGGACGAATAAATATCCACATTAACTTCAACGGACAATGTAAACCGATCGACCTGTATTTAATTCCATCTCTCTCACAACCCCTATATTTAGGGATCGACTTTTGGCAAAAATTTAAAATATCACCTAATATCATTGGCGAGATATCTCATGATGAGAGGTTAAGCAATAGAGAACTGAATGATACACCTCAGAACACGATGCTTACCACTACTGAAGACATCAAGCTAAAACAAGTGATAGCAAAATTTCCTTCCTCGGCTGAACGCGGTCTAGGAAAAACAAATCTTGAAACTCACGTCATCGACACCGGCAACGCAGAGCCAGTTAAGCAAAGGCATTATCCAGTCTCACCGGCCATACAACAAATCATTTTTTGTGAATTGGACCGTATGCTTTCCCTGGGAGTTATTGAAGAAAGCGTAAGTTCATGGAGTTCACCCATGGTTCTTATCCGGAAGCCAGGTAAAAATCGTCTGTGTTTAGACTCCCGGAAAGTGAACGCTCTTACAAAGAAAGATGCATACCCACTGCCTCACATAGAAGGAATGTTGAGTCGCCTTCAAGACACGCACTTCATCAGTAGTGTAGATCTGAAAGACGCCTTTTGGCAAATTCCTTTGGACAAAACGTCTAGAGAAAAAACTGCCTTCACTGTGCCAGGCAGACCACTCTACCAATTCACTGTCATGCCTTTTGGTTTGTGTAATGCCGCGCAACGAATGTGTCGCCTAATGGATAAAGTAATACCCAGTGACCTAAGAGAAAATGTATTTGTATATTTGGATGACCTACTTGTCGTCTCAAGAGATTTTGAGAACCACCTCGTTATATTAGAGAAAGTCGCAAACTGTCTGAGAAAGGCTAATTTGACCATTAATGTGGACAAATCGCGGTTTTGCTTCAAAGAGCTGAAGTATCTAGGATACATTGTGGGTGAAGGCCACATTAAACCTGATCCTAACAAGGTGTCAGCCATTGTCGATTTCCCCGTGCCGGGAACACAAAAACAAGTTCGACGCTTTCTAGGCCTATGTGGTTGGTACCGAAGATTCATCCGAAACTTTGCCTCCCTGGCGTCTCCTCTAACTGATACCTTAAAGAGAAATAAAAAGTTTGCTTGACACCTGAAGCTTTGAAATCTTTTGAATGCCTAAAAGAAGCATTGGTCTCGGCACCGTTGCTACTAAATCCTGATTTTACAAAACCATTTACAGTACAGTGCGATTCTTCTAGTTGTGGGATAGGTGCAGTGTTATATCAACTTGACGCCGAAGGTAATGAAAGACCGATTGCTTTCTTTTCGCAGAAGCTTAACGCCTGCCAGCGAAACTACAGTGTTACTGAGCAAGAATGCTATGCGGCGGTGCAAGCGGTGAAAAAGTTTCGTCCTTATGTTGAAGGATCACACTTTAGCATTATAACTGATCACGCCAGCTTAAAGTGGTTAATGGGACTTAAAGATTTAAGTGGTAGATTAGCGCGTTGGTCACTAAAACTACAGGCGTTTACATTTGACATTCAGCATAGGAAAGGTGCTCAGAACGTTGTGCCAGATGCGCTTTCGCGTGTATTCGAAGAACTTACTGTCAACAACTTCCCTAGCCCCCATCTAGATCTCGAAACTGACGACTTCAAGTCTCCAGAGTATCTAGAACTAGTAGCGAAAACTACCTTGAATGCCGACAAATGTCCTGATATCAGGGTAAGTGAAGGCAGGGTTTACAAGCGGATGCACCCAAGTGGTGAGACTCTGGTGAACTCTGAACATCTGTGGCGATTGTGGGTCCCTGAAACTTTGACCAAATCGCTTATTGAGCAACACCATCATCCACCAAACTGTTCCCATGGCGGTTTTGTTAAAACACTCTCCAGACTTCGAGAACGTTACTTCTGGCCTAGCATGACAAATGACACAAAAGTGTTTGTACAGAACTGCTCGACATGCAAGGAGAATAAAGCCCCTAACCTGATCCTACGTCCTTCAATGGGATTATACCATGAAGTTCAGCGCCCCTTCCAGAAATTATATATTGATTTCTTGGGACCATATCCAAGAAGCAAACGAGGTAATGCCTACATCTTGGTTGTATTGGATGCGTTTTCCAAATTTGTCTTATTAAAAGCTTTGCGAAGAGCTAACACCTCTGCCTTGATTGACTACATGGAGCGGGACGTGTTTTGCAAATTTGGAGTACCTGAAGTTGTGCATAGCGACAATGGGAAACAATTCACATCGAAAGAATTTAAAATGTTTCTTTCGAGATACGGTTGTACGCATTTACGCAACGCAGTATACTCTCCGCAAGCCAACGCATCAGAGAGGGTGAACCAGTCAATTCTATCTGCCCTGCGAAGTTACATTAGCAAAGACCAAAAAGATTGGGACAGATACCTACCTCAAATCCAACAGTCACTTTGTACCTCCGTGCACCAAGCTACTGGCGTAAGCCCATATTTCTGCCTATATGGTCAACACATGATCACACATGCAAGCTCTTATAAACTCTTGCGAAGTCTGAAAGCCCTCGAAAGTGGAGAAATGGACTGCTTACCCTTAAGCTGTGGATTTGAAGTTATTCGTAGTGAAGTGCGTAAACATCTGAAAAGCGCCTACGACAAAAATAAAAGGTCCTACGACCTCAGAAGTTCAGCCAGAATATTTCATCCTGGTGACATAGCCTACCGAAGAAACTTCGTGCTCAGCAATGCAGCCAAGCGCTTTAATGCAAAGCTTTGTCCAAAATTCATTAAGTGTAAGATCATCAGAGCAATCGGAACCTCCCGATACGAGATTGAAGACATGAAAGGGAAAAGGCTTGGGGTTTTCCATGCAAAGGACTTGCGGAATTAGTTTTGGATCATGGGTCGAGTTGCTCAAAGTTAGATGCGAGAGACTTCTTGAAACACGTTTTTCGTCCATTTTCAAAACACGGAGTGATTTTGGAAATGCACGATTCTGTGGCGTGCTTCAACTATATAAAAAAAAAAAAGGAAACAATTAAAATAAACTAGATCAAAGAAAAAGGGGATTTGTAATAACAAGAAAAAGGTAGGTAGCTGGATCTTGTTTTTTTTTGTTTTTTTTTATTTCATCAGAAACGGCAGCTAAAGCCGCATTCCTCGAGTGTCGTCACCGAGGCAGGACAATTGTGGAGCGTCCCTTCTACCCCCCCCCAGGGAATGTGAAATATATAGGACTTTTTATATATACACATATATATATACGCATTCTCTCGTATACACATATACATATATGCACGGGGGTGTACGTACAGATGCAGGGACGAGTGGAGCAGGGGTTTAACGGCAACTCTTACGGGGATAGCGGAGCGGGTAACAACGTGGTTGACGACGCGGTTAACGGCGCGGGTAACAACGTGGTTACCAACGCGGTTAACGGCGTGGTTAACGGCGGGGTTAACGGGACGGTTGGTGGAGTGACCAGCAGCAGGAGCGGAGTCCTAAGTAATCAGGACTGGTCTGAAAGTTCAGAAGGCATATTTTTTTTATGAGAAAGTGCAGTGGTGTGCGTTTCTTTTTTTTTGAGACATGTTAAAAAAAAAAAAAATGATATAAAAAAAAAAAAAAAAAAAAAAAAAAAAAAAAAAAAAAATATTTTTTCATCGTACATACATATATATATAATAGAAAAAAAAAAAATGTTTGCAATATCAGTGAATAAATAAAAAAAAAAAAAAAAAAAAAAAAAAAAAAAAAAAAAAAAAAAAAAAAAAAAAACATTACATCGAACAGCTTTAGCGATTTACCGATTTAACAAATTAACAGATCAACAGATTGTAAGAGTTCCTGGGATCAAGGGGGGTTTGTGCACAAGCGCCGGAGAACCAGCGAACCCGTGAGTACCCGTTTTATATCCTTATATAAGTATGTATATAGATAATTTCATGACTAATCATATATGCTCTTTCAATTTCTATACCTACTTAAGTACCAATTTAAAATTTTATTTTGATGATTCTGCTTTTTTTGAAATATCATTTTCGTTCGTAATCTATCCATGAGTAGAATTTAATACAGTATTACATTTATATGGAATAAAGCATTCTAGCATGAAGCTCTAGAGTTCCTTTTTTTTATCGTTGAAACCTGTGTGAGATTGTGTGTGTGGTAGCCTGGTAGGGGCTATCTCATCGTCAATACGAGGAGAGATAGTTATGAGGGAGGGTTTGCCTCGATGTTCGTCAACACCCGAACATTTAACCCCGTCTCACTTCATGTGACTCACATCCCTAATAATCCCTCCTTTTAACCTTCCATGCCTTATGTGTGGAATGACCACCCCTTTCTTCTCCCCCCCCCCCCCTTTTTTTTTGCTAATTACCTAATGGCATGTGTTTTATTGTAAGTGAAATTGATACAGCAGCAAGATCCCCCCCTCCGACGAGCTGAGGCCGAGAAAATTATCCGCTAGCATGCCAAACGCTGCATTTTCATTTCTCCCAACTATCCGAGTTTTAAACTTCCCTCCCCTATCCTCACTTTATCTATAATTCACTACAATGAATTTGCAGTTTTGTTAAGTAATGAAAAGGTGTCGAATCTTGTTATCGTTGGCGACTTTAACATAGAAACTTTGAGTACTAACACTACAGTAGATAGGTATGATGGCATTCTGGCAGAACATGGGTTGGTCTCATTCATCAGAGAACCTAATAGATCAATCTCAAACACTTGTCTTGATCATGTACTTGGCCGTTTTCTTAATGTTGATCATAATCACTGCGCTGGTCTTAATTTCGATCTTCAAATTACTGACCATTGCATGACAGGTCTAATATTCAACAACATAAAAAACAATAACACTTCTAGTATTGGTTGTAATATAATTACCAGAATTAGCTATAGCCTCTTAAATAATAAGCTTTTACGAGAAAATTGGCAGATATGGAAAATTGGAAAATATTCGGAAAACAATGTTTCTCTGGCTTTTGAAAGTTTTTTAATATCTTTGCAAAAACACATTAACGGTTCAAGTGTTTCTAAGGTACTTCGTAGGTTTGGAGTCACACTCAAGCCTTGGGTGAATGACCCATTGCTTAATTTAATAAGATTAAAACATAAGCTACATAACAAAAGCCGAAAATATCCGCTTAATACAGCCTTAAAAAAACGTTATGTCTCATTATGCAAGAAAACACATAAAGCAATTAACATAATGCTGTAAAAGGTTCTTTGAAAACAAATTGCGAAATGCTAAAGGGAACATTAAAAAAGAGTGGCAAGTAGTTAACTGCATTATCAATCGTAGATCCAAAAACAATAATGAATCTATTAGTCTGAAAATAGATAATACAAATGTGTCTGCCCCATAGCTGTTGCTAATGAATTCAGCGAATTTTTTGCATCGATTCCAAATCGGCATCCGACTTGAGACTACACCACAACATGCTTGAATTGTTCTTCGCCGCGACTAGTTAATACGATAACTTGTAATAGTTGCTTCGTATTTAGCCCTATTTCTGGTCTAGAACTATTACAAATAATTAACTACATCCTTAAGAGGATAGCTTTAAATATGGTCGATATTTTAGCCTATCTTTTCAACTTAAGTACGTTCTTGGGTATCTTCCCTAAAAAATTAAAACAGACATTAGTGATTCCCATATTCAAAAAGGGTAACAAAAAAGACAAGACGAGCTACAGGCCAATTTCCTTACTTTCTGCATTCTTTAAAGTTTTTGAGAAAGTTGGGAAATGTAGGGTCTTGAACTTTCTACTTAAATATAGTTTTTTCAGCAAGTTTCAATTTGGTTCCAAAGTCAATTCTTCCGCTGAAGACGCTCTTCTGAACTTTTGTCAATATATATATATAAAGGACTTGATGATAGCAAAACTTGCGCCGGTCTCTTCGTAGATATATCGAAAGCGTTTGACATGGTAAATCACAAAATTCTTTTCGATAAATTGCATCGTCACGGTTTTCGAGATTTGGTTTTCAACTGGTTTACTTCTTATTTGAGAAACCGGAAGCAAAAGGTAAAAATTGGCGACAAACTGGGTGGATCTAAGACTCTTAACCTTGGCATTCTCCAAGGATCTGTCCTTGGGCCACTATTGTTCTTAATATATGTCAACTCAATCTTTAGTCTTTCCTTTGTAGGTAATCTTACAGCTTTCGCTGATGACTTTGCGTTTGCGTATAGTTTCAATAACTTGTTTAATCTACTTGCGGACATAAACCATGACCTCCATCTATTAAGAGTTTGGTTCGTACAACACCAATTAATTGCAAGCAGTAAAACTAAGCTAATGCTGCACAGCCTAGTCGCCACCAGAACTCCAGAGGTAGATACTGTATTTCACTCAGCTAAATTGTGGCTGCAGTGTCTGGTACAATGAAAGATTTGGTTGTGACGACAAATGTTTTGCAATTGAAATAGTCAGGAGCTATAAGTACTTAGGAATCATAATAGACCAAAATCTTAGTTGGAATGAACACATATGCTTTTTGAAACAATACTTTCTTTCCACCTTGAGATCTTTCTACAAGCTAACTAAGTACTGTTCCTCTAGTATCTTAAAGAATATATATTTTGGACTTTTCCATGCTAGATTGCAACATGGTATTCATTGCTGGGGTGGAACGCACTATAATAAAATCTTTCAATTAGCTGTTTTACAAAAACATGTTGATCGAAAAATATGTTTTTCGTCCCGCGAGTAACATATGTGACTGCAACCCAGAAGGCGGTCAATTCCCCAACGGAAAATGCAACGCTACAAAACACGGCCGTTCCCCCCAAGCCAGCAAGAACTGGGTCATCGATGACGACAACAGCGAACTCAATCAATCCAGCTGATTCAACGGCACCAGCAGATGACCCCAAAAAACCAACAAACGACGCATCAAAAGAGAGGTATAAAAGTGAACCTCCCAACAGAAGCAGCAGACCAATTTTCCGCTTATAGTTACGTGAAATAAATAAGGTCTCCGTTGACCAGTAAACTTAAAAGTGCGTTTTATTTTTTAAGTCGGTTCAGCGTATAGTTCTTGATTGGCGCAGTCGGTGTTCCTCTATTCGTCGAAAAAGAGGAAAGTGATACAGTACGTTGTGATTTCTTTTAGAACTTAGTAAAAGTTCTTAAAGAACACGGTAAATAGTGAACAAAAAAAAAAAAAGAGAAGTTAATAAGGCAGTGAAACGAAGTGCTTTGAAAAACAAGTTACCAAGTGCACGTAGAAACAAGCCGGACACACAAAAAAAAGAAAATAAAAATAAAAATAATATTAAAAATGGCTCAACCACAAGCATCGCTCGAACAATGTCTAGTGACATTGACAGAAATTCTTGCGAGGCAGAATCATCCACAAAGTTGGAGATCGATAGTGGAAAAAGAAATCAAATACATTCAACCGTTTAGTGGTGAAGCAAAGACTTTACCATCGTTTATCGAGACAATCGAACAAGTGTTAACAGACTTTGGTGAACAAGCCCCACAAGTGTTTCGGGTAATATATAATGAAAAGATAATTGGTGCCGCGAAAAATTATCTATCAAGTAATGTGCCGACAACATGGGAGGAGTGTAAAGAAAAGCTGAAAATACACTACAAATCATCGAAGGACCAAACAGCAATCATCAAGGACATCCACAATATTAAGGTATTTACCGTAAGTCAATTATTAGATGCTATTCAAAACATTGTAAATAATATTACGGAGTGTGCCGCGTTTAGTGATCAGGGTTTAGAAATAGCGACGTGTTTAAATAGTTCGTTAATCTTAAAAATTAAAGAGGTTACAGCAGGCGCTTTGGCCGCTGAAATCTACGATAAATATTCCTTGTCACAAATTAGAGAAATCTTACGTAAATATGTTGGTCAAGACAGATATAACTTGAATATAGAAAAGGTTCATAAACAGCATAACACTCAACACAAAACACAAAACTTCAAGACACAAAACAACCACACACAAAATCACCCAATACAAAATAATCATAAACACTTCTACAATAACAGACCTCAACAATCAGGACAATTTAGACAAAATGAATCAGGGCAAGTAAAACAGAATCCTAATCATTACACACAATCAAATCAGTTTAGATTCCCAAATACTAATTATAGAAACTCTGGGCAATACAGATCAGGACAGCGTAGAATAGAACCAATGGATGTAGATGCCCTCAGTAAAAATGAAGAGGTTAATCAATTAGAGAATGAGTTTTTTATCAACTAGCCTCGGACAATAAAAAAATATTCATTCAAATAACCATAGAAAACAATAAGTTTGTAGCCTTGATTGATACAGGATCTACAATCAGCCTTCTAAACTCAAAAAGAGTACCACATGTATTATACAAAAAGATAGCAGAAAACTCTTTAAAAATCAACACCATTCAAGGTTTAGTAAATGAAAACACAGAACAGGTCAAAACAAAATGTCCAGAACAATTCAAAATGCCTGATAACGCTAGAATGAAATGGACGAAAATAGAATTGAACAAGCCATACGATTTTCTAATCGGGATGGATTGGATTCAACAGAACGCCAAATCAATAGATTTTCGAAAACAAGAAATTATATTAATAAATGAAGTGCGTCTTCCGTTTTTAGCTAAACTATTAGACGAAGTAAATGCGCTAGAAATAAGTGAGAATAACCAGATTCAGACGAATCATTTGAATGAAGCAGAAAAACAAAGTATAGATAAGTTGCTAAACAAATATAAAAAACTTATATTTAGAGAAGGTGATCAATTAACAAATACAAAAACAGTGGTTCACGAAATAAAAACCACAACAGATCAGCAAATAAATTCAAAATTATATAGATATCCACCAAAACACGAAGCAGAAGTACGCAAACAACTAGATGAAATGGAGAAACAAGGAATCATTAGAAAGAGCAATAGTCGATATAGCTCACCCATTATAGTTGTCCCCAAAAAAAGAGACAATTCAGGAGAACAAAAGTATAGGATTGTGGTCGATTATAGAAAGTTAAATCAGGTCACAATAGATGATAAATACCCACTTCCAAACATTGACAGCATTTTGGATAAATTAGGTAAAGCCCAATATTTTAGCACCTTAGATTTAGCTAAGGGTTACCATCAAATCCTGGTAGCAGACCAAGATATCCACAAAACTGCTTTCGTGACACCTTCAGGCTTATATGAATATGTCAGGATGCCGTTCGGACTTAAGAACGCCCCTGCCACATTTCAAAGGTTAATGAATAACATTTTACGTGACTATATAAACAAAATATGCGTTGTCTATCTAGACGACATATTAATTTTCTCAACAAGTCTCGAAGAACACATAGAATCACTAGAAAAAATATTTAGGAAACTGCAGGAACATAATTTGAAAATTCAAGCAGACAAATGTAGCTTCATGAAACACGATACCGAGTTCTTAGGACACGTACTAACAAAGGACGGGATAAAACCAAATCCAAACAAAATAAAAGATATTGAAAATCTAGACTTACCGAAAACAGAAAGACAGCTTAAGGGATTTTTAGGTATGACAGGCTACTATCGTAAGTTTATTAAAGACTACGCTAAAGTAGCATACCCAATGATAAAATATTTAAAAAAGGATGAAAAAATTAACGTTAACGACCCACAATATATCTCTGCGTTTGAAAACCTAAAAGCTTTAATTACAGCACACCCTATCTTAAAATTTCCTGAATATGATAAACAATTTATCTTGACAACTGATGCAAGCAATTATGCCATTGGTGCCGTGTTATCACAAAGCGGTCACCCAGTTTGCTTTGTGTCTAGGACATTAAACGACCATGAAAAAAATTATAGTGTTACGGACAAAGAATTTTTGTCAATCGTATATGCAGTAAACTACTTCCGGCCATATCTTTATGGAAATAAATTTAAAATTATAACTGATCATGCACCCATTAAGTATTTGCATAGTAAATACAAAGGTAAAGAATTTTCGCAACGGAACCAGAGATGGTTGCTAAAGCTACAAGAATACAATTTCGAGATAGAATACCTAAAAGGAAAAGAGAATAAAGTAGCAGATTTCCTTAGTAGATTAGAAAATACACCGAAAATTGAAGAAAGCAATGATAATGAATCAAATATGGAATTAACGGAAACAGTGCACTCAGTAGAAGAACAGCAATTAGATCATATAGGTATTAAAGAAGAAATCGTCAACAAATACAGAACACAACTGATATTAACATACAATATTATAAATGAAATAGAGATACTGCATAAAAGAAGAATCATATACCTGAACCCAATGGAAGGAACAAATAAAATCAAAGATGTATTACTTAGATTTATAAAGAAAGGATTGACTGGAATATATTCAGAAGTTGAAGATCATCATTATAATATAATTCAACAAATTATCATAGAACTATTCTCACATGATAAAACTGTCAGATTCATTAGGTGTTCGCAGAGGGCTGCCGAAATCCAAACCGAGGAGGAGGCACACAAACAAATCTCCCTCTACCATACAAAAGAATCAATGCACAGTGGTGTTAATGAAACATACTATACACTTAAAGACAAAATATATTTTCCTAAACTTCATGAACAAATACAATTAATTATTAATAATTGTAAAAAGTGCCAGGAGATAAAGTACGACAGGAAACCAATAAAACCAAAGTTTCATATCACCGAAACCCCAACTCACAAAAATGAAATCATACACTTAGATATATTCCATATACAAAAGAAAGCGTTTGTTACAATTATTGACAAACTAACCAAATTTGCAGTAGCCTATACAATAACTGACAGTAATTGGAGAAGTAAAAAGGAAATATTAATTGAACACTTTGCTAAGTTTGGAAAACCTAAGAAAATTATTACAGATAACGAGTTCAAGTCAGAGCATATCATTCAATTCCTAGAGCAAAATAATGTTGAAGTTCATTGGACTAAGCCAAACAGTCATACAGGTAACTCAGATGTAGAAAGGCTCCATTCCACAATTTTGGAAAAAATAACAGGTATAGAAGAAAAAGATATTTCAGTTGAGATGAAAATACAATTAGTATTGGATAATTATAATAATCGGTTTCATTCGACAATTAGGACTACACCTAGAAAAGCGAAAGAAGAAGTAGACGAACAAATATTAAATAGCATAGTACAGGAAACTAAAATCAAAAAAATTGGTAAACTTAATGAGAAACGAGAGGATTATCGTGAACAAAGACAGGAAGGACCCATTAAAAACTATAAGCATGTTAGGCATAAGAATGAAACTAGATACCGAATTAAGAATTTAAACAACGTACACTTAACAAACATTAAAAGGCAACATAAATTTACAGGTCATTTTCCTAACAACACTACTCCTATTACCAACAGTACATGGAATACTACAGATCACACCAATTAACGAACAGTCAGGATATTTGAAGATTAAGATTGAAACTATTCAAATTACTAACAAAACAAATATCATTCTACACCTTATTAACCCAAAAGAAATATTAGATACAATCATTCTTCTTAGGACTAACATAAAGCATTTAGAAATAGAAAACAAAGAAGTAATAAATCAGCGGATAGAAACACTGATAGCTAAAATTAATTCAATAATGCCTAGAAAAATAAACAGAAAGAAACGAGGCCTATTGAATGTAGTAGGAAATGCAGAAAAATGGCTTTTCGGAACCATGGATGACAATGATAGAATGTTAATCTTCAATCATTTAGAACTTTTAAATGAAAACACACACAAAACAATTAACACCATAAATGATCAGATAAAAATTAACCAACATTTTAATGAAACAATACATTCTCTACAAACCGTGATAATCAATGACAGACGAAAAATTCTAGACAGTTTTAACAGAGTAGATAGTGTCATAAATAACATTTTAAAACAACAACTATTTCTAGATCAAATCACTAAATTAGGTTTTATAGAAAATAAGATAAATCGAATACAGGACAACATTGTATCAGCTAAACATAATATTGTTCATCCAAGTATCCTTACAATGGAAGAAATAAATGAATACGGAATTGATTTTTATAAACTAAAATTGTTAAAAGTAGGCATTACCGAATATCAAAACAACATCATTGTAATTGCAATTAAAGTTCCCAAAAATTATGTAACAGTCGAAAAAAGATTAATAACCCCATTACCAAATAAAGAACATTTTGAAATAGATAGTAAAAACGAATATATTGTAGAGATAGAAAATAAAACATATACATATGAACCCGATGTAACTATTCATCAATTAAAACTAAGTAAACACTGTACTATAACCAGAAGTTGTAAACTAAAATATAATAATGAAACTCAAAAACTTCCCTTAGATGATACTACGATTATAATAAAAAATGCTAATAAAATTCTTGTAAAACAAAATTGTGATGAACGAGATGTTGTACTAAATAAAAATTATCTAATAAATTTTTATAATTGTCAAATTACTTTAATGAATGAAACATTCGAAAATCACCAAAAAACTTTCCAAGACAAATATTATTATCCCGATAACAGCATTAATTCTACCTTTGATAAAGCAATTACATTTGAGGATATAGTCTCTTTGAACTTTGAAAATATCAGAAAAATAAAAGAATTAAAATTACATAAAAATATAACGTATGGTCTAAGTTGTAGCATTGTAATAAGTCTAATTGTAGTAATATATGTATTTTCGCATTATTGTATTAAATCATATAAAGTAAGAGTTGTTGACAACAAAATTCAGGAGAATTCCTACTCAAACCGAGGAGGAGTAACATATGTGACTGCAACCCAGAAGGCGGTCAATTCCCCAACGGAAAATGCAACGCTACAAAACACGGCCGTTCCCCCCAAGCCAGCAAGAACTGGGTCATCGATGACGACAACAGCGAACTCAATCAATCCAGCTGATTCAACGGCACCAGCAGATGACCCCAAAAAACCAACAAACGACGCATCAAAAGAGAGGTATAAAAGTGAACCTCCCAACAGAAGCAGCAGACCAATTTTCCGCTTATAGTTACGTGAAATAAATAAGGTCTCCGTTGACCAGTAAACTTAAAAGTGCGTTTTATTTTTTAAGTCGGTTCAGCGTATAGTTCTTGATTCGCGCGACCCAGCTCCTTTGCTTTATTTAATAAGCTGAAAATCCTGCCAGTTAGACACTTATACTTTTATAAGGTATTGAGGATTTTTTTTTTTATTATAAGCGGCTACTTACAGGGCCCCTTCAACGAAACTCATAATCTTCGTAGCAATATCAGTTCTCAAGTTACAATTCCATCCTTTCGTACCTCTCGCTATAGAAGTTTTTATTCGATTGTTTTTTGTAAATTATTTAACATGTAATGAATTTGTAGAGAGTTGGCATTATGAAGATTGGCACTACTGAAAGGTGGTACCTATCAAATGTCAAGATGATAGTTCAGCGTGCTCTCAACGGCTTGTTCGTGGAATGAATGTGATCATCATTTGGACGCCTGAGGGAGAAACACGTTTTCATATTTGTAGTATTTACATATATATATATTTGTTTCAATAATAAATACACCATTATAGTTTCAACAGTAGATACACCATTAAAAACATGTATACCGAATTTAATTTTATTTATATATACCGAGTTTTGAGAATAAAGAATATAAACAATAAATTTAAGGTTCTGTGCGCAAGTTCGTCGGCGCTCTAAATGATCGTCGGGTCGCTTTACCATTGCTCTTGACTGCTTACTCGTTAGTAAAGGAAAAACTTATACGTTATTTCGACGGCGCTATAAAATATCCTTAATAAGCACATCCCTTTGTAAACGACTGATCGGTGCGGCAATTCTAAGTCGTTCTGGATATATATATACAATCAAGCTGCACCTCGTCGTTGCCTTTCAACTCCAGCTTTCAACTCATTTTGCCTCGTGTGCTCAAAATCATTGCCTCGTGTACTAAAATCAGGGCCATCTCGTTTACGATCAGTGCTTCATTTCAACGATTCCAACTTCCTCTTATCCAATAGCGTACTGATATCTCTTTCTTGAAAGAAGGACAGACACAATAAATCAAAATCGAATCAATCAAAATGTCCACACTCGAATAATTGAAGGCATATCGTGCGTCAAAAAAGGGTTACATAACTCGCATCGGAAAAATAATTGATGATGAAAAGAAGGAACTTAATACCACTGATCTTCATTGCCGTATGGGGTTGCTGGAGGAGAATTGAGTGGATTCGGGAATATTAATTTTCCTGAGTCAGATAGAAACAGATAGTTAAAATGTCGTTCTCGTGAGCAGACGTCTCTTCACTAAGTATCGTGGGGTGCGCGATTTCCTTAGGATCGAAGGAACTATTAAGAAATTTTTTTCGTCTTTTATCAAAATGAAGAAAAATGACCGCTGTGACGTTGGCAAAATTGGACGCTCTGATTGCCTCGGTTTGTTTTATTCTTCATATCACGATACGGATATGAAATATATGAATGCAAACAATATTAACTAAAGATGTGATATGTGCACTGTTCTGCGAAGAAAATCTCTACAGAAGCAACCAAGAGATGCGTTAAACCCATCTCCAGCCACCGTAAAACAACAACAGCTACACACGGAAAGACCAAAGAAGGCAGCAGTCACAACTAAGCAACAACAACAACACTCACAACATCTTCAACAAAAGAGTGCAGAAAGAAAGCAGTCAGCAGCGGTGTCAATTCGTCATCCAAAAAAATACCAATTCAGCAAGCAGTAACATGTAACCCACCGCAAATCAATAAGATAATTGATAGCGAGCAGCAGCACGAATTTTCATCAACCACTGACCATTCGAGTCAACAGCAACATCGGGAACAACTTCAGCTAAACAACGGTCCAATAACTATGCAGCTTCTCTACGAGAAGCTTCAACAATTAAAAGAGGTTATCAAAACTCTCAGACAAAAAATCAATAACCTTAAGAGCAAATGGAACTGGAGAGAGCAGAAACTGGTGGAAAATGTTGTTGAAATTGTTAGTGTACCAGAGGCCAACAACAATAATACTGAGGAATGCGTGAGTTACATACAGCCTGTAAGTGCACGTTCGCTTCAACGTGGCAACGGCTGGGGCTACCCACCCCACACAAGAGGAACGGCGACCGAGTTACATACAGCCTGTGTGTGCACAACCGGCACAGGTGCACATGCACCCATTCGCTTCAACGTGGCAACGGCTGGGGCTACCCACCCCACACAAGAGGAACGACGATCGACAACAGGTCGCCATGACCATATATGGTAAAGATAACTACGCGGGTGGTCAATAATAGGCCGCCATGACCAATATGGTGAAGACTCTTGCATGGGGGTCGACGGCAGGCCGCCATGACCATATATGGTAAAGATGCTTGCATTGGTGGGCGGTGACATTGTGATCGATAAAGAGAATGCAAAAGGAGGAACACTTTAGAATTAAGACAGTTTTTCTTTGGAAAGTCCAGAGTGTAGAGCACAGCCTCAATCCAACGAAAACCATCTAGTGTTTAAGTCAAATTTGTGAAATATATAAAAAACCAAAATAAAGTAAATGTGTTAAAAGTCAATTACGTTAATCTGAAATACCATTTGTGAAATATATTAAAAAACCAAAGTAAATGTGTTAAAATTGAAATACGTATTCTGAAATACAAACTATAACTCGTGCCAAAAATTTTCGCTGATGCACTAAACATCTCTGTCAATACTGATGATATTCAAAAATGCTACGTAAAAAAAATTATAAAAAGAAATTCGTCAAATGGATCAAATCAGACACACAATATTATAGGTGTCCACCTCTCATCGCTGAACGTTAAACAGATAATAATGAAAAGCAAAAGAAATGCAAAAAGAAGCTGAATTCCTCATTATTTTCCGCTGAAAGCAAGAGAAATATTGTTTTACTAAGCCCACGTATACATTGCTTATGGCAGCGAAAAAAGTTCAAGCATTTATGGTTTCAAAATTTTAACATTCTATTGAGAAAGGTTGAAAATGGTGAGGTTTTCGTCATAAGCTCTATTGATGACAAGTAATACTGATAGTCTATCTTCTATTGCAAATGGCAAATATGTTTACATTGTCCATCAAAACATTAGAAGCTTACAGCAAAATTTCGATTTATTAGTAAGCAACCTCGGATTTTTTAAGACTTACATGATGTTGCAAATGAAACAGTTCCCATCGTTTAACGAAGAAATTCTAACGAAAACTCCCATTGAAGTAGGCGGCCATATTGTCCGAGGCAATTTCTTACTCGCTCTCGATTTTCAACAGCAACGCGTCGAACGTCTTCTCATCCTCTATTGAAGGATTTATATATATGTATATTATATGTATTAGGAATGCAAATACATCATTTAAGTGAATGAATCCATGTGTTTCATTGAACGAAAAAGAAGTTTCATCCGTCATCTGAGACACGAATATTTTGGTGCCGAAACCCGGGACACGTGGTTTCTTTTTCTTTCTTTGTGTGGAACTACCGAGTGGACGTGAAATGGCCTCATTAACCGACCTCATCTATCAACAAGAAGATCTGCATAATCAACTGCAGAATCAATCACCGAAAAGCATCACAAGAACGCCGAACAGTAACGCACTACAAAAGGCGATTAGATGTAATCAAAGGAAATTACCAAGACTTCAAATCAAATCACCGTTTAATTCTAACCATAAAAGATGAAGCCTCGAAGATATATATCGAACAAGAACAGATTACCAGGTACGAATAGCTCTATTTAGATGTGTGTAGCGAGATCGAAGCTGACATGTATCAATTGTCGCCTACATCGGAAAATCAAATCGGTGAGTCCTCCAACAATACCAATGATCATTCCCAACCTTCCCCTGTTTCTATGTAATCAAATAACGTACATATCAACTTGCCACGAATCAATATCCCGATATTCACAAGATGTGGTCATCTTTCATCAGTTTATATCGATCCATGATACACGAAGACAGTGGGCTAAACAACATCCAGAAATGTCATTACTTGCGAAGTTCGCTGAACGGCGATGCGCTTAGAGTCATCGGTGAAGTGCCACTACTAGCGGACAATTATAGCGAGACATATTGGAATGATGTCAACTGTCAACGGCGTAATGCTAATTGTCAGAGCATTCTAGAGATTTCCGAAGGGGAACTTCCGAGGGCGAACGTTCGAGAAGGTGGACCGAGAGCTATATAAGCGCGAACACTCGCCCTCGGCAGGCATTCAGTTCGTGGAATTGAACAGCGCGTGACAAGTCGGTGTGATCAAACAGTGTGAAATTAAAAGCTTTCAATAAAGGTTTGTTTGTGTAATAAAGTTTAAAGTGTTCAATCGGTTTTGGATAATAAAGAAAAGTGGTGAAGCTGCACAGATAATTGATCTGTGGTGAAAGAAAGAAAATTGTGTGTGTTTTTATTCGGATAAAAAGGACAATTGTAGTTTATCGCAATCCAGTGCTGCAGTGGTGCGAATTCTATTTGGTGTGGATTGAATATTTCGTAACAATATATATGAATTTTACATTTGTTGAATTGGAGGTTAGTTGTACATCAACCATTGAGTTAATAAGACAATAAAAAGTGAACAATAAAATAAAGACTTATTATAGTGTGTCTGCGTTCTTAAGTCATTAGGCTTTGAACTCAAACATTTTGAAGCCATCCTTGTTTTCTACATCGGCGAGAAGTTACCTCAAGTGACTCGTGAATTTTGGATACAATCTGCAGCAAGAGGAACGAGTATACCAACGTTTAAGGAGATGTCCGAATGCATTGAACTTCGTGTTCGTACCATATAAGAAATTACACCGGATCTGTCAGCAATTCGGAGATTTAATCCCACTTCCTCATCCAACTTACAATCAAAGGGAAAATCCTCATTTGCATCACCTCTGACCAATAATAAAAACGCCAAGGCTTTCCACGTCATCAAACCACCACTACAGAAGCAATCCTATACCAATGTCAAATGCCAGGCTTGTGATGGAAATCATATCATCCGTCATTGTTTAAAATTTATATCCATGTCTGCCGTCGACAGAGAAAACGTAATAAATAGACTCAATTATTGTTCTAATTGTTTGGCCTATATTCACCAAATTAACAAGTGTAACAGCCCCCGCACATGTACCGAATGTGGCGGACGTCATCATACCCTACTACACCAGCCAGTTTTACATCCCGCAACTAAAAAGGCATCGTATCCATCATCAGATGTCTATGCCAATATAAATCTTCATATAACACCTTCAGCTAGAACATCACAATTAAAGGAAACAAATTGTGACGTCCTATTGGCGACTGTCATAGTTCACGTCAAAGCCATCGACGGTACTCTTCATAGTTTTCGTGCATTGTTGGATTCAGGTTCGCAGGCCACGTTTATTACCGAACAAACAGCAAGGATTCTTCGGTTAAACAGAAAAACAATTAGAGCGCGTATTAACGGTCTTGGCTCATCCGCTGTAGAAACATCCCGACACAGCGTAGCATTAACAATCCAATCACATACCAACTTAAAGTTCTCATTAGAAGTGGAGATAATGATGTTATCCAATTTAACCAGTATTTTGCCTTCGCGCCAAATCTCACTACGGTCATGGCCCCATATTGAAAGTATCCCACTAGCTAACCCATCATACCATTTACCTGCTAAAATCGACATACTCTTAGGCGCGGACGCTGATGCTCAAATTATTATGAATGGCGTACGAAGGGGAGCCCAAGGAGAACCCGTCGCTCAAGAAACCAAACTAGGTTGGGTCATCTGGGGCCCTATGCATTCACCTAAAATACAGTCTACAACAGTAGTCGTCTCTAATTTCTTTGTACGCTCGGAGCTCGTAACTTTAGTTCGAACACTTTTTGAGCTGCACAGCATTCCATCTAAACGCCGGTTCACATCTGAAGAACTCTGGTACGAATCCTTTTACAAGGAAACTTAAAACGTGACGCCCAGGGAAGATTTACTGTTCGTATACCATTCAAGACCTATGTGGACCCCACTGCTGTGTTAGGCAAGTCACGCCACATCGCTATACAGCGCCAGCTTTAGTTGGAGAGAACATTTCTCAAGAATCCGAGCTTTGAAAAAAATATACCGAAGTCATGTCGGAGTATCTACAATTTGGACACATGCGTCAGGTCACAAATACCGAAGAGGGTCCCGATAATATTCTCACCTCCATTTCTAACAAAATTTCATATAAATATAACTACGTTCCTCACCACAGCGTTTCCAAAGAAGACAGTTCCACCACCCAACTTCGAGTTGTTTTTGACGCAGCGAGGAAAACATCGAATGGCAAATCGCTCAATGACATAGTGCTCACCGGACCTCCCCTGCAGAACGATAGCATCATCGTCATTCTCAATTGGCGACTCCATCGTGTTGCATTCAGCGCCGACATCGCCAAGATGTATAGGCAAATCCACCTGCCAACTGCCGACGCAAATTTCCAACGCATCGTTTGGCGGAGTGATGCCAGTGAACCACTACAGGACTATGCCATAAACACAGTAATGTTTGGCAATTCGTGTTCTCCGTATTTAGCAACCAAAACCCTTCACCAATTGGCATCTGAGGAAGAAAGAACGTATCCCCTGGCAGCCAAAGCTATCAAAACCGATATCTATGTCGATGATTTAAGGTATGCTTCTGTTTTGCAATCTGAACTATATAACATTTTAAGAACAGGGCGTTTTGAACTGCGAAAGTGGGTCAGCATCCCGAATTATTAAATCATGTGCCGGTGGAAGCCCGAGAAATCCATTTACCTTTAATTCTTAACAATTACGATACGGTGAAGGCCATCGGTATCTATTGGCAACCGGCGGAGGACGTTTTGTGTTTTAAGATGAAGTTCAATCCATTCACGGGCTCATCGCCCGATTATATGACCCTCATGGATCGATCGCACCTATCACCATAGTGGCAAAAATGTTTCTCAAACCACTGTGGCATCTTAATTTAGATTACTTACTTACTTACTTATCAGGCCAGCGATCCATGGAGGATCTGAGCCTGAGCTATAGCTGCCTTCCATCCTTGACGGTCCCGGGCACGCTGCTTCCAGTTGTCAAGACCAAGATGTCTTACATCCGATTACTTGGTCTTTATACCGGAGGTTCGGTCTTCTTCTTCTTCTCGAACCAGGAGGCTCGGAGTCGAAGACCCTCTTACCTGGAGCGTTGATGTCCATGCGCTCGATGTGGCCGAGCCAGTGTAGTCGACGGATCCTTGCCTTCCGGACTACATCCACATCTTGGTACAGCTCGTAGAGTTCGCGGTTGTGTCTTCTTCTTTATTCACCTTCCTCGCAGACAGGACCAAATATCCGGCGCAGAATTTTTCTTTCGAAAGAACCCAAAATCAGCTCCGCTGTCCTGCTTATCGTCCAGCTTTCGGCTCCGTACAGCAAGACTGGCAGAATGAGCGTTTTGACTTTGGTCTTTCCAGTGAGGAGTTTTGACCCCAGTTGTTTGAACAAGCCGAAGTAGCAGCGGTTGCCAAGGGCGATTCTATGCCGGATCTCCACTGTGGTGTCATTTGTGGAATTTACGTTTGCCCCGAGGTAGACAAACTCGTTAACTACCGCGAAATTGTAGCTGTCAATTGTTATATTTTGTTCCAGGTGGTGAGCGACGGATTGGTTTTTGCTTGACAGCATGTATTTCGTTTTATCCTCATTGATCTTAAGACCAACTCGTTTCGCACACAATCACACACAACATGGGTGATGGAAGGGAGGCTTGGCTCTGGTCCTTCATGGGCTGTAACGCCCCCAAAGAGGAAGAAGAAGAAGAATACGCTTTATTCACGACATTCGTAGATGTAAGCATATCTCTGCTTGCTTCGGTGCAGTCTTCCACAGTATATCAGCGCAAGGAACTGTATTTCCCTTCACAAAATCACTTAAACTCATTGTCCGGAATACCTACCTGTATAACAGCTAAATTTCACCCGCCCTAATAGGACAATCAATTCGTCCCGTCTATTTTTCATTCACACTATCAGACTATGGAACTCTTTACTTTTTGTTATAAGATCCATATCCAATCACAGAGACTTTAAAAGTGCAATTATCCTTCATTTCTCAACACTCCCATAAAAACTCATCCCGCCCGTCCTTTAGCTTTAAGAATTACTTTCGTTAATTTTAAATTAAACTGTTCAACTGTGTTAATTGATATGTATATAATGTCAATCTTATTTATTTAAGTTTGTAATGTAGTGTAATGTTTTATAAATACCAACTTAAGTAGTGAATCAATCGCTAAATAAATTAATAAATCAAATACTTACTTAAATACGAATGGTCTCAAGGGAATAATCAATGAACCAACTCGCGAAACTTCGGGTACCTGCATTGATCACGTTTTTGCCCGATTTAGAGGACATAGTACATTACGACACTTTGGTTATTTTGCCGATCTAAATATCAGTGAACATAAAATGTTAGTTCTATCCAATGACTGTAAAGAAAGTACTTATCCGCTTAAAGTAATACAACCTGAACCCCATTTTACCATTGATTATAATTCACTACAAAATATGTTACAAAATGAATGTTGGTTTGAAGTATATACGGCAAACACACCATCTACCTCGATCGACCTTTTTATTTCAATTTTACAAAACTACATAAGATCTTGCACATCAATCAAAAATCACTCTAAAAAGATGTATCTCAAACCTTGGATGAATGAATGCCTTCTAAAGCAGATCAAAAAAAAGAACAGGTTTAGTATCAAACTAAAAATAAAAACATCCACGTAACAAGAAACTGAAAAAGTATTATCTTAAACTTTGCCAAAATGTTAATAAAAATATCGAACTCACTCGAAATAAATACTACGAGAATTTACTTCAAAATTCTAAGGGCAATATTAAAGAAGAATGGAAAGTAGTTGATAGCATATTAGGAAAAAGCAAGAAGCCTAATATAAAAGAATCTGTAGTCGTTAATAACGTTCCCATTACAGATCAGAACTGCATTTCAAACACATTTAACGAATATTTTACTAATGTATCTGAAATATTAAATCCCTTAACAGATTGCAATGCTGACTGTAATTGTTTTAACCAAGCTGAATTGGGAAATGATCACCATCAACCAAACAGTTTTGTCTTCCGTCCTTTCTCCTCCTTTGAAACATACAAAACAATAATGTCATTGAAAAATAATAACTCGTGCACTTCAGATGGTATATCAAGTAAGTTACTGAAAAAAATTGCCTTGTATGTCTCTGATGTCTTGTGCTACATATTCAATACAAGTGTGGAACAGGGCAACTTCCCACATCAACTCAAATGTGCTGGAGTAATACCACTTTTTAAAAAAGGGGATAAAAAAAAATATCAATAATTATAGGCCTATATCTCTTCTCCCCACACTTTCAAAAGTTTTCGAGAAACTCATGACAAAAAGAATTACTTCCTTCTTGAACAAAAACAATTTTTTTAGCCAAAATCAATTCGGTTTCCGTCCAGGCAAGTCAACTGAAGATGCAATTCTCAGGTTATGCGGTCAGCTTTACGGCAGTCTAAATAACCACAAATCAACTATGGCCCTCTTTATAGATATGACCAAAGCGTTCGACTTAGTTAATCACAATCTTTTACTAAGTAAACTATTTAATGCAGGTTTTCGAGGCTTTATTTTTCAGTGGCTAACATCATATTTGAAAGATAGAGTACAAGAAGTCATTGTTAATGGTATACACAGTGAAGCTAGAGTCTTAAAAATGGAGTACCTCAGGGATCCGTACTCGGTCCTCTGTTTTTTTTAGTGTACATAAATTCATTTTTTGAGCTTCCGCTTAATGGCCTTTCAACGGCCTTTGCTGACGATATTGCTCTAACGTATGAATCTTACTCTGATCTTCACTGTGTCACACTAATTCAAGAAGACCTCGAAATTTTAAAACCTTGGTTTTTTGTACATAAACTAATTGTTAGTGAAAAGACTAAACTGATGACTTTTAAAATTTCTGACCACCAACTCTTCGACTATAACTTATTCTTTCATGCCCCTAACTGCAAGCAATTTAGCTGTCCTATACATGAATGTGACAAACCAAATTTCCTTGATACCAATCGCTGTTCAAATTCTTGTGTTAAAATAGAATCAGTAAAAAGTTTTAAGTATCTAGGTATTACAATCGACTCTAAATTGAATTGGAAAGATCATATACACAATCTTAAAATTTACCTAATGCTTATCACGCGCAAAATGTATCTCTTAAAACAATTCTGCTCCAAAAGAATTTTGACTTTAGTATACTATGGTCTTGCGCACTCAAAACTTCAATACGGATTATCTGGCTGGGGTGGTTCTTACGCAACTACATTTAGACCTCTATTGATTGCACAAAAACACCTTATTCGTATCATTTGCAACAAAAATCGTTATACAGAATGTTGGCCTTTATACAAACAATTACGAATACTACCCTTAAAACATCTATATATTTTTAAAGTATTAAGGGAGTTTTTCAAACAAAGTGGTAATATTCCCAGTAGAAATTCGCAACTTTACAATCTTCGTATAAACACCATGAACCTATTCGTTGAACCAACATCTCATAAATCTCATTTCTCTAACTTTTACACCGCCAAAGCGCCCAAGATATTCAACAAATTACCGCTATCCATCAGAAGTACAAAAAATATCAACTCATTTCTAAATAAAGTAAAAAAATGGCTCTTTACACAAGACTTAAAAGAAATCGTAAACTATCTGTAAAAATGTATTTCTTTTTTGTTTTGAACCTCTTGTTCTCAATATTTCTTTTCCTTTTTTCCTTTTTGTCCTCTTGCTCATACTTGTATATTAGAAAATCAAATTAACTTAAATTTAAATTTAAACCATTCTCATTATACCCCAGATTGTCACCCCACTTCAATTTCTATAAAATTTATATTGTAAAGTATCATTCAACACTAACGATAAGTTAAGAATGATTACTATTATTTATTGGCTTTTATCACTCTCATATCTGCCTAAAATTTATTTATGTTCAAATCTAATTGTAAAGTGTGTAAAAATGAATCAATAAAATTAATTAAAAATCAATCAAAATCAAAAATCAAGTACTAAAAAAGATGTAAATCTTAATGTACATACCTCCTACGTTAAATAAATAGAAATTGAAATTGAGTAGCTACACCACTAACAACTCGGATTAAACACACACGCGTTAGACCAGAAATATAATTTGAATTTAAACTTAAAAATATGTATCTCGTAAGCTAACACGATTTTCGTTGGTTTTCTGAAATATGTTTGCTCTTGATTATTTCTTCTTTTATTTTAAACTATTTACTGAGTTTCTCAGCAGCCCCAAGGTATTAGGGACAACGACAAGCATTCAACAAGTAATAGTTTAAGTTCACTTACCATAAAGAAGGAAAATGATACAATTACATGCTGTTGTCGTGCTAAATGTCTGTTGATTGGTGAATTGATGAACTGCTGGAGATGAGTAGATCAAGCAAGACCTTCGATATATGGTGTTCATACATACGGCGCAGTCGTGCATTTAGCGACATCTTGTCACATGTGCGCTTTGGCACTCGGTTACGATCTTGCAAGCTGAATCCTTAAAGATAAGATGAATGATAGTATTGAACATTTTAATAATATTGTCTTTCATGCCTTGTTGTAGGAATTTTATCAACTCCATTGGTTTGAACGTTTGCGGTTTACGAGAAATATGTTTGCCGGTAAAAGTACCGGAAGTAACAATTATCAGTAAAGACCGACGTCATCTCCCTGATGATGTAATGTTTAGTCGGTTGTATTGCGCTAAAGGACATACTGACATGCCAAAATGCATCAATAGTGCTCATTTCTAAAATAGCCAAGAGCGATAATACGCACTGTGGGACCTTCTTACGTTGTTTCATAACGAGTTGCGATTAAATTTCAATCTGCAAGCACTTGTATTAACACAGAAAACAATTAATTTGCAATGGATACCAAACTCACCTTCGCATTAGGACCCTCCAATGAGCTAAAACAGAAGTCTTGCGCCTGGTAACTGTTCCTAGGGCGATGCTTCAATGAAACTTCAACGGTTGGATATCAAATCACACAGACTGTCGATGTAATGACACATTCCGTTACAACCACTTAATATTCCCCAGGGATAACGATTATCCTCGTTATTCCCTTCAAATAATTATCATTGCCTCAAATTGTGAGAGGAATCGGATCAAATTGGATTCCACTCAAGGAACCCCACTGTTGACAGTTGGTCTAATCGGCAACAAGCAGCCGGCTGTCATGACGGCACTGCCAGGAAAGAGTTTCTATATTCAATGCAGACATTTGACATTCGCTCATGTAGTGCGTTCACTAGGTAAATTAGACTTGACAGACAACATTAATTCATAGGAACTCTACATAATAACTAATATATTTGCCGAGTCATCGGCTGATTTTCCTACCGTACAGAGACGTAACCGTTTTCGGCTAGCAAATTATTTCACAATGTCCCACTAAAACCTCTCCTTCAGCTTGGTATTCGTTTTTCTTTCTTTAATTTTGGTCAAAATTACGATTGAGAAGTGTGGCAAAAACATATATGTACATTTTCAATCATGGCCGGACAGCAACCTGTGTCCATGCCCTTCGCCTAACCCTAATGAAAATATCTAAGTCCGGCAACTTACAACAATTAGAAATTTATAATGTGCCAAGAAAAAACGCTATCTTCGCTGAATATATTTCTGGTACAAAAGTAATAGATAGCATTAGTTCATCCTGCGAACATATTGATAAGAAAATTAAAATCGAGTCAGAATAGGGTTCGACCAATGGATTGCGACAAACTACATTGTTTACTTTTTATTCAATATAAACACGCTTTTGTCATTTCACCTCAGAACAATTATCTCGAATATTTAATTGCTGAATGTCAAAGCCTCTAGAATGCTTTGACATTCAGCAATATGCCGCTGAAAGTTGCTATAATTTCGATTTCAACTTCACCAGAGTATTCCAAACTTCGACAGCAAAATTCGAACATAACCTTCGGTTCGTGGCCATAACAAAATTTTCTGTTTCTGTCCAAAAAAAAAACTCTCTCCAATCTCTGTCCGATTTCATTTGTAATTTAGTCTATGCATCTTGCTGAATAAATATCATAAGAAAGAAATCATGAAAGAAATGAGATCTTGAGAACCACGGGGCTAATGCTTTTACATATTGTTACGAAATATTCAATCCCACACCGAATAGGGTTCGCACCCCTGGATTGCGATAAGCTTCAATTGTCTACGTTTTCCGAATTAAAACACACACACTTTTCTTGTTTCATCCCAGATCAATTATCTGCGCAGATTCACCACTTTTATTTGTTATCCAAAACCTATCGAACACTTTGGACTTTATTACACACGCAAACCTTTATTGAAAGCTTTTGTTTTCCCACTGTTTTATCAATTGATCACACCGACCTATCACACGCTGTTCGATTCCACAAACTGAATGCATGCTGAGGGCGAGTGTTCGCGCTTACATAGCTCTCGGTCCAGCTTCTCGAATGTGCGACGTCGGAAGTTCCCCTTCGGAAATCTCTAGAATGCTCTGACAATTAGCGTTACGCCGACAGTTGACATCATTGCAATCTCCGCTTCAAGAGAGCTTTCGAACTTCGACAGCGAAATTCGAACTTAACCGTCGGTTTGTGTCTCCGCAACAATATGATCACTATCATGGTCCCAATGCGGTTAATATTGTTTGGTTTAATGTAGAAGTCCCCGAATATTTCCCCAACCCTATACGATGTCGTAGCTGCCAACGAACGCCCTCATATGTAGGCAGCATGCAACCTCTCCTCTCTCCCGTACATCATGTGTAATTTGTATAATAGAACGTCCATCTTCCTCAAAAGCATGCCTTCGCTACTTGTAAGTTAAAGGATCCTTAAAATAAAGACACCATATGACAGTATGAATGAAGGACGTAAAATATGCAAAATTACATCTACATCTACCGCTCCAAAACAAACACATAATGTCCAAACAACATTTGAAGAACCAAAAAATAGAACAACTTCTAACAGGAAGGAACACGGCATTACGTCCGCATTGCCTTCAACATTTGATAAAATTATAATAGTTGTCAACCAGCCTTCCGCAACCTTCAGCAATCCTTTAAGCCGTTGATTGTTTTATCTAACTACTCCCAACGGCTCTCCTTTACAATATCCTCATCACATTGTTCGATTTCCGCTAACATCAGAATTTTCCTCTCGAAACGACAAAGGCCCTCTTCGGCCACTTTTTGATAAGGTCCTTGCCTCTGCCTGTAGAAGAGGAAAGGAGTGGTTAAGATTTTATAGAGGATTCATTTACCAAGAGAGAGCCTTACTTCTCAATTGCCTCTGGAGCCCGAAAAAAGAGCGGTTGGCAAGAGTCATTATGCGTATAATCTCAGCGTTGGTGTCATTGCCGCTTATTACCAGTGAGTCAAGGTAGACGCATCTATTGGCTTTGGCTTTGACAGGCACTTTGACTGATAGCCCCTACAAACGCGTTGCGGTTTGACCTTGTTCCGACCTGGTTCCGATGCCTTGACTCTTCTCATCGACGTCTTAAGGCGTCATTGTGTTAGTGAAAAGCGTCGATTTTAAACGGAGAATAACACGTATAGTATCGGTGTGTATTACAAAAGCAACAACCAACCCCCCAACGAAAGATTTGTATCTCATTGTGTATCCCTGGGTAGACGAAACCTTGACTACATCAGGTTATAGCTGCCAACTGGGACGTTCTGGCCAATACGTCGATCTTGGGCGTCTTTTTTTGCTGACAGCATATATTTCGTTTTAGTCTCATTAACCTTGAGACCCACTTTAGCCGTTTCTGCTTTAATGCCCACAAAAGCTTCATTGACGTTCTCCTAAGCATGTCAATATTATCAGCTTATGCGAGCAATTATGGAGACATGAAGTAGATCGTGCTTCTTGCATTGTATCTTTGTATCTTTTCTAGCATGATGTTGAAAAAATTACATTACAGTGCGTAGGACTGTCTGAATCCTTTTTTACATCTATACGAGGTGTATAATGTATGTATTTTTACATTAATACGAGGTGTGGCAATTAGGTCCGTAATAATTATGGGGTGGCCGTGGTGCAGTGGTTAACATCATCGACCGCCGAGCGGAAGGTCTATAGTTCAAATTGGCTTCATATCCAAGAAAAAGTAATTCCAATACGGACAAACAGTATGCAATGCAGCATACCAGACGTACTGCTGCAGGCATAACACTCACAGGATATGGTCAACTGGAATTCATCCTCTGCGTATGCAATATTAAAGTGCTTTAACGAATTAGTAACGGACTATAACCAATGTGCAATTTGGTCGACTCTCGTCCCATCTAGGACAACCACCCCTGAGAGTTAACGAACATCAATGACCCAAACCACTGCACTCCGTTCAGGTTATAAAGTCTTGAACCTGCGCGAGTTTCTACAAAAAAAAATAAAAAAAACAAAAAAAAAAAAAAGGCGTGTTGTGGGTATTTTTCTAGAAAAAAACTTTTCAGTAGCGTCAGTAGCGACTCACATTACTTGCAACGTGTTGTGATTAAATTTTTTAGTGAAATCTGGTGAAAAATCCCCGAAAATCCTTCGAAAATTGCCGAGATCCGTAGACAAAGTCAACAGTGGGTGGAAAAAGGAGGAGAGCGGCCAGCGAAAGCGAAGATGTCAATGTCCCGACTGAAGGAAATACTGATTTTTTTCGATATACGCGGCATGGTTCATCATGGATGTGTCCCTACCGATCAGACAGTGACTAGAACTTCTATGATGGCGTCAAAGATGCTGCGAGCACGTGTTTTCCATGTGCGACCCAAACCCGCCAAGAAGAGCTGGATCTTGTCCGAAAACAGTGTGCCACTCCCCCCCCCCCCCCCCCCCCCCTGTACTCAGAAAATCTGATGATACCTTTACTGTGTCGAAAGCGGAAACTCTTAGTTTACTGTTTCAGACTCATTTCCCGGGAAATCAGATCGACATCGGCTCGTTGCACACTCCTTCAAGGAAACCTGCAACTGAAACGATGAAACCAACTCGGCGTAGCTGGTATATTGCGCCGCGCGTGGTTACGACTGAAGCCATTGAATTTGCTGTGGCATCCTTCGATGGTTTCAAATCGCCGGGCACCGACGGGATATATCCTGTTATGCTGCAAAAAGATATAAGGCAGCTGCTTCCTACTTTGAAAAGAATGTTTGACTGCTAGTCTAGCACTTGCTCACATTCCCATTTCTTGGTGCACAATGAAAGTGGTGTTCATTCCCAAAATAGGAAAAGAGGACTACTCACTTACCAAGAGCTTCAGACCCCTTAGTCTAACATCCTTCTTGCTGAATAGCATGAAGAGTCTGTTAGAGTTGCACGTGCGCAAAGTTGCCCTTCGAATGCACCCTCTTTGGGAGATGGAACATGCTTACCAGCGCTTCAGAACCTAGAACCTGCCCTCAAGGTGGCGTCCTGTCTCCGATATTATGGTGCATGGTGGTCGATTCTCTGCTTGATGATCTCAATGCCTCTAGAATCTATGCCCAGGGCTATGCGGATGACGTCGCCATTCTTTCTGTCGGCTCATGTTCAGCGACTGTCCGTCTCAAAGCACATACGGCGCTAAATGGGATCGATGATTGGTGTACCAGAAATGGGCTGTGAGTCAATCCTCTTAAAACCGATGTCGTTCTCTTTACGAGAAGGAGGAAAAATACTGACATGACTCAGCTGGTACTAAAATGCACTTCCATCCCGATAACCAAGGAGGCTAAATATCTAGGAGTCATCTTAGATAGCAATCTTCTCTGGCCAGAGCATGTTGAGTCAAAAGCCACCAAAGCGCTGTCAGCTTTCTGGAGCAAAAGAGCTCCAGGCAAAACATGGGGTTTATCGCCGGCAAAGGTCCTCTGGATCTACACGGCAATGATAAGACCTATAATATGTATCGGTAGTCTGGGTGGAACAGACTAAAACGCAAACACGTGGTAGCCTCTTTCACCAAACTCCAAAGAACGGTTTGTCTCAGCTGCACGGGGGCTTTTCCCAGCACTTCGGGCACTGCTCTAGATGTTATGATGAACCTTCCACCTCTTGATATATTTATCAGAGAGTGTGCTCTGAGAGCCATGTCTCGTCTCAAGAGAAATGGCTTTTGGTACAACTCGCGTAGGAATAACGGTGTGCTTGCGCAAGAATTGTCCTGCGACCCCTATCTCATGGACATGCCTTCTGACGCACTGACGCCCATTATCCTACTGCGCCGTAATTTCACAGTCGAGTGTCCATGGCGTTAGGATTGGCTATGGCTGGATACTGAACCTGGAAAGGATAGTCTTCGCATTTTCACGGATGGCTCCAGGTCTGGGCGGGGGTCCGGTGCTGGATTCTTCTTTGAGCGCGAAAACATCCGACTGCACTTCTCATTAGACAAGGATGCGTCTGTCGTCCATTCAGAGATATACGCAATCCTAATGGCCATGCACAATGTTGTGAAGCACAGGTGGAAGGGGGAAAGCATAGCCGTCTGTAGTGACAGCCAAGCTGCACTAAAAGCTTTGTGTAACCCCTTAACTAGCTCCAAATTAGTGCTTGAACTCAAGTCCTTCTTGAACAGAGTCGGCAGACTAAATTCATTAAAGCTTGTATGGGTTGCAGGCCACTCTGGGATCCCAGGAAATGAGATCTCTGATGAACTCGCCAGAATGGTTTCAGAGGAGAGCTTCTCAGAACCTGAACCCGCTCTATGTCTACTTGCGTCCACGGTAAATTCCTATATTAACTATTGTGTATTTAATACACACAACCGTAGATGGAGGGATTGTCCAGGTTGCAGGATGACTAAGCGCGACTGCCCCGATCTCTGCAAAAAAAAAAAACTGCAGCATTCCTCCTGTCTTTAAGGAGAATCGAATGCAGAAGGCTTGTGGGAGTTATCACGGGCCATTACACTTTTGCCAAGCATCTCTACGTGCTTGGCATCAGGGAGACGCCTACCTGTGCTGCATGTTGCGAGGAGGAGGATGACAGTGCAGAGCATTTCCTCTATGATTGTCCCGCCTTTGCTCACGCATGGTGGCGCACCTTTGGAGCCGACGTGGTGTGTGACAAACCCTCTAGCTCTACATCACTGAAGCTCCTTCAAACTTTCCTCCGGAAAACAGGGAAATTACAGTATTGTAAGGTGTGTGTCTGGAGTACAATGGACCAGTGTTTGCGTCTGAGTGCTCCAGCGGGTAGCAGAAGCCTTCAACAAAAAAAAAAAAAAAAAAAACAGAAAAAAACAGAAAAAAAGAAAAAAAATGCAATATTCACTTTTTTATTGGGTGGCCGTGGTGCAGTGGTTAACATCATCGACCGCCGAGCGAAAGGTCTATAGTTCAAATTCGCTTCATAGCCAAGAAAAAGTAATTCCTGTACGGACAAAAAAGTATGCAACGCAATTGTGAATGGAAAGTGACCAAACGTACTGCTGCAGGCAAAACACTCACAGTACATGGTCAATTGAAATTCATCCTCTGCGTATGTAATGTTAACACAAAGAGTGCATGAACGAATTACTGAGAATTGTAACCAACGCGAAATTTGGTCGGCTCTCGTCCTATCTCGGACAACCACCCCTGAGAGTAGTGAACGACCATCAACGTCCCAAACCACTGCACTCCGTTCAGGTTGTGTGTGTAGCACACATAAGAGAATATAAAAACTCTTGAACCTGCGCGAGTCCCGAAAAAAAAAAACAAAAAAAAAATTCCTGGTTAAATTTGTAAGTGTTTTTTTTTTTCTTGCGAAAAAAATATTCCAACGTCGGCCTTTTACCCGAAGGATACCCCAACAAATATGATCAAAGCCTTTATAAGTCCCCGTCTTTTATAACCCATGGATACCTTTTTACCAAAGGCAACTCGACCTCAGTGCCACTTATGCAATTCCAATTAACAACGAAAGAAAAGCGTCCTGTACGACCATCTTAGGGTTGATGGTGAAGCCCACGTCCAAAAAATCAAATTTTTGGTACTTGCAAACCGTCGATTAACAGTTCGAAATCCTGCTGATGATGTGGTGATGATGTCGGCAAAAGGTGAGCCCAACAAGAGAACGCGCTAAAGTCATTTAAAAATCAAGTTCACGTTGAGAGTTTTCTTTGATTTTATCGTGGTGTTTTGTATTTTGAGTTCCTTCAACAAAAAATATTATTTGAGCGTAACGCATCGTTTGCGTGAAGCTTTTTTGACCTAAGGAAACCGGAATGGTGACGAGACAACTCTTGGTTTTAACACCATGACAATGCACCATGTCACACTGCATTAATCTTTCCTTGGGACGGTGTGTATCTGTCTATTCAATAAACTCAAAAGACCGCACCCGGAACACCGATTTAAGTCGACAGAGGAGATACAAGCCACATTTAAGAGTGAGTTGGAGACCATTCCAAAAATCGACTTCCACATTGGAAGATTCGCAAGTCCGTTGGCATAAGTGCATTGCATCAGGGGGGAATTAAATGAAGATTTTAATGTTTCCAATTTTCCGCAGAAATTACCTGTTTTACAGATGATGTCACCCAACATAATGAGTTCAACATAAAAGCAAGCACTCCCTACGTTTTTACGAATAATTTTGCTTTGTCTACCTTATCGTATGAATTTTCAAAGAAGAGGCCTTTAGGCTTGTTTGCTGAAGGTCCGTGAATTTTGTTTGTTAATATACAACGTAGAGAGTAAACGTAAGAATCAAGAATTTCTCATGTCGCATCTCTAGAAAAAGAGTTTAAGCAGCTGCAAATTCTGTGCGCGGATAGTTTTGTGAGCAGGTGATTTGATTACCCGGTTTGCGTTTCCATCAGAGATTATTAATATCTGTTTCCATTGCGTATAACCGGTTAATCCGTGTGTAACGTAATAATTACAGCAATCAATGAAGGATCTGAGTCTGAGCTTTAGCTGCCTTCCATCCGTGACGGTTTATTCAGACCAAGTCTTAAGTCCGCGATTACTTTGTCTTTATACCGGAGGTTCGGTCTTCCTCTTTTTTTCGAACCAGGAAGCTCGGAGCCGAAGACTTTCTTAGCTAGAGCGTTGGGGTTCATGCGCTCGATGTGGCCGAGCTAATGTAGTCGATGGATCTTTGCTTTCCGGACTAAATCCAAATCTTCGTACAGTTCGTAGAGTTCACGGTTATGTTTTCTCCTCCATTCATCTTCCTTATAGATAGGACCAAATATTCGGTGCAGAATTTTCTTTCGAAAGAATCCAAAGTCAGCTCCGCCGTCCTGCTTATCGCTCTGTACATCAAGGCTGGCAGTATAATGGTTTCGTAAGGCATGAATTGGGTTCTTCGAGTGAGGAGTTTTGACCCAAGTTGTTTGGACAAACCGATGTTGCAGCGGTTGTCAAGGGCGATTCTATGCCGGATCTCCACAGTGGTGTCGTTTGTGGAGTTAACGTTTGCCCCGAGGTAGACAAACTCCTTAACCACTTCGAAAGTCAGTAGTCGTATTTTCCTCGTTAACTTTAAGACATACTCGTTTCGTGTGTTCCCCAATCGCCATGAAAGCTTTTACGACGTCACGCTGAGGCCGCTCGATGATGTCAATATCATCCACATATCCTATCAGCTGGACAGAAGATAGTGCCTTCCCTGTTGACGCCTTCCCGTCGCACTATCTTCTTAAGTAGCAAATTGAAGAAGTCACACGACAGCGCATGTTCTTGCCGAAATCCGTTGCATGTTTCAAACGGGTCAGATGTCCTAGAACTGAACTGCACGGTGCATCGCGTATTTTTTAGCGTGCCGCAGCACAGCCGGATCAGTTTTCCTGGGATCCCAATTCGGCTATCGCATCAAACAATTCTTTGCGATGAAGGCTATCGTACGCGGTTTTAAAATTGATAAAGGGTTGGTGTGTATCGATATGATTTTCGCTGGTCTTTTCCAGGATTTGCCGAAGTGTGAATATTTGGTCTATAGTCGCTTTGTGTGGTGCAAAAGGGCTTTAGACATTCACACAGCATTCTGGACAGGATCCTGTATGCGACATTGAGCAGGGATATACCTCCATAGTTCTTGCAAGAGGTAGGATTGCCTTTTTTTGGATAGGGCAAATAGAGCTGATATTCCAGTCGTCAGGCGTGCTTTCATTTTCCCAAATTCTATAGATGATCTGGTGCATGGTTCCTACCAGGACATCGCCACCAGCTTTGAAGAGTTCAAATGGCAAACCATCTGCGGTCTTGTTGTTTTTCAGCTTTTGAATAGCTGTGCTGACTTCTTCGATGCTGGGTGAAAGAATTACTTCAGCGACAGGAGTTAGGATCTTCTCAGTCCCTACCAGTATTTCTTGGTTATGATCGTTAAGCAGCTGGTGATAATGCTGTGGAAATACATCCACTATCCCCTGCGGGTCGCTGACAAGAATACCCTGGACATTTCGAAGAGCCTGGGCACCTTTTTAAAAGCCTCTTGCAAGGCTTTTTGCTTTCTTATAAAAGGCCCGTATTTTATGCTTGTCCACTGGTTTCTTCTCAGGTGTGATAGGTAGTCCAAGGTGTTCTCGGCTACTTCTTGAATAGCTGAGCGACAATACAGCCACATATTGTTGACATTTGTGCACGACGTAGGATATCCAGAAAACTCTTCGCTCAGTTGCTCCATGTAGACTTTGCCAACCTCCGGTGTGCCAATATCGAACCTCTTCTAAGTGGGCTGGTGCAGCTTTCTGACATTGGACAGTCGAGCCCTGAATCTTGCTGCTACGAGGAAATGGACAGAGTCGATGTTTGCCCCCCTGAATGTTTGCACATCGACATCGATTAGGTTGGCGGTTCGATCACCCGGAGATCGCCAGATTGCTGTGTGGATTCGCTTGCGGGGAACTTTTATGCTACTTATCACCGCATTACGATCTTTCGCCGCTATCCGTTGTTGTATCGTGGAGGCTGGGCTTTCCGATCACTCCGCTAAAGGTGTTCTTCTTACTGACTTTGATATTGAAGTCTCCGAGTTTGGTTTTAACACCGTACCATTTTGTATTTGACTCGCTGCGATGTATTTTCAGTGCTCTGCTCTGCCTGCTGGATGATCATTATGAGCCCTCTTGACCAGAAATAATGCATTGGTGACTGTGGGACACAAACGCCCATGCGAGCGCACATATATTTCTTGCTAGCAGGTAGGGAGAGCACACAAAATGCATACAAGGGCTGATTTTCTTGCCTTATGGTTTTCTTTTATGCACTGCAAAAGGTCATTGTCCTGTCCAATGCCTCCAAAAAATTAAAGCGTTTTTATAGAGAGCGTGCCTCGTCACAGCCGATTCTAGTGATTTTAGTCCGCACACGGCTCATACGTAACATTTTGTATTTAACTCGACCCCGATGCGTTTTCAGTGCTCTACTCTGCCTGCTGGTTGATCATCATGCATCCACTTGACCAGAAATAATGCATTTGTGACTGTGGGACACAAACGCCCATGCGAGCGCACATATATTTATTGCTAGCAGGTAAGGAGAGCACACGAAATGCAGAAGAAACTATGCTTTGTGGTTTTTAATTGCTCTATTTTTGACGTCTTTAGTATAATTTCAACATGTTACCCTTGAAATGAAACGCTTGTTTTTTTCAAAGGCATTGAAAAGCGAGGATTCCTAGTGCAGTGCGTGAAGGAAATCCCACAGGAGCTGTCGAAAATAGAACCGTGCCTTTTTGTGATATTTTCACCTGCTCGAAAAATATACGTACGCCCGCGTGGATGTACGTGCCCCTGAATCAAAAATGCGTTATTTTTGACCAAGCCAGGGCAGATTATTGAAAACGCATCGAAGTCGAGCCAAGTACAAAATGTTACGTATACACCCCCGTGTGCGGACCAGACTGACAAAGATAAGCTGTAGGAAGTCACCTTCATAATGAAACGCTTGCATCACTACATTCACATCACCGTGCAAGGACTTCATTAGTGGTGGATATACATAAGTTTAAAGTCAATGATTTCCCCTAATACATATATAACCATTGACAGTCTAAGTTGAGTTTTGACGCGAATACTTGAAATTTGATGCAACGAAAGCTCGGGGACTTTGTAGGCTATACAGTGACGATTTAGGCAGTTTCAGGCGTTTATGGGTCTACAGTTGGAAAGTGACTTCAGCCAACTGGATGTGTGGCAGTAAGCTAACTAAAAATCGCGTTGGCTGGAGAGACTTGTTTGGTAAAGCGCGTGTTTGCTTGAAGTATAGCGCCATTAAACGGGTGTGTACAACGTCAAAACTAAAATACTTACCGATGAAATTTGATTTTCCCAACCTTTCTTTTTATTTGCAAAAATAAAACTCAAGCGTACGTAATTAGATACAAATATAACTTTTTATTTCTTATCTTTATATTATTTATTTTGGACAATCCTTTTTTTCCAATTTATATTTAGGTACAAATTTTTGCACAATACATATAATTTGCTGGTAACCATATTTTAAAAACACGATATGAAAAAAGATAATAAATAATTAAATTAGATTTACGGTGATTTACAAGAGTTTTTTTTTTCTTTTTTGTTTCGTATTAAATCATATTTTTTATACATATTTGTAACATAAAAACTAAAATCGCATTTGTCATATTTTCTACTTGAAGTGAAATACGAACAATTATTTGATATAAATTACATATGTTTTTGCATGTCAGTTTTTTTTAAATTAACATTTGTAATAAAAATGAAATATTTAAAATTAAAAGTGAACTTACTGACACCATCACTTGTTGAATACAACGTTTATAAAACAAAACTGAATAAATAACTTTGGAGCAGTAGTAAGAAAAGAAAACCAACGAATTTTGTTCATTTTTGTGTTTTTTTTTTTTTGGTATTTAATCATTTTCATAGCGGACACGAAATATTTTTAAATAAGGGATATTCTTATATTCCTAAGTTTACTGCAGTTTTCTGTTGTTAATTCGAGTTGTCTTGACTTTTACTAAACAAAACGTTAATTAATTGCTACGAGACCGACAAAAATAACATAGCCAACAATAGACCTTAGACATCGCAAACACAATGTGTTTTAATTTGTAATCGCCGTGAACAAATTTAAATAAAAATTTAATAGGATAGCGGGGGAAAGTTTAAACTAAGCAGTGGCAAATATGCAATATATTGTATTCTAAAAATACTGAAGTAAGCATTTAATTCTTTCTGAACATTTCTTTCAATTAATTGGATACATTTCTTCTTCTTTGGTGGCGTTACAGCCCATGAAGGACCAGAGCCAAGCTTCCTCAATCACCCATGTTGTGTGTGATTTATTTTTGACACAGGTGAAAGGGACATACAGTTTAATGCTGATTCCGAACGGCGTGAGTCGAGAAGCTTTTTCAAGGCAAGTGTACTACGGAAGGTTCTGACAAAACCCCCTGTAGTAAAATTGTCATGAAAAGCTTCACGAAATTCGTCTTTCGGAACCGGCAATAAGATCCCTTTCGCCTATTGGAAAATTAAATCACACACAACATGGGTGATTGAGAGAAGCTCGGCTCTGGTCCTTCATGGGCTGTAACGCCAACATACATACCTACTACGGACGGTTTTGCCAGTACCCCGCCGAGGAGGGACGCCGCGAAATAAACATTCGATGGCGTTGGGGTTATCGTGATCCGAACTCGCTCATCGTGCGTCAGAGTCCAACACACTAACCACTGCGCCACGACGCCCTCTGATACATTTAGACTGATATAATATTATAATTCAGAAAGATTATAAAAAACACTAAAAATATATGCTCGATAACTTGAAACAAAGAGATAAAAAATTCTTCTCTTAGAATACCTGATTTAATAAAGAACCTTGCGAGATTCGACGGTAATCTCGGTGTTATACAAATTTTTAACTAACGTTAAGGAAATTCTTCTCACATAGAATCAGTCAGTAAACATATTTTCAGAAGTACAAATTTACGATTTCCTAAGCTTACAAGCATATTATAGCAACATAGATTGTATTTAGCATTCAAATTTCTGTGCCCATTACTGACGACGAGTAGAGTTGTGAAGCGAAGCTTTGTAAAGAAAGAACAACTAGCCACTGTAGGTGTAGGTGTATGATAAAGTAATTTGCTCCACAAACAAAGAGTGACACCCACGACCCTCTATGTTTATATTCGGCCGATATGATAATTGTTCAACACATGCCGTAAAAGGGATAGGGATTTGTAAGAAATGTTTGGGGGAGCGCTCATGCAGCGCCAAGATGACCGTACATTTCACGCAGTCGCTTTCTTTTCTAAGACTACGATCACTGTCAAGAGTAAGTATCACAGCTTTGAGCTTGAGACTTTGGCAATTATCTATTCACTGCGACGTTTCCGCGTGTACCTTGAAGGCATATCATTTAAAATGGCCACCGACTGCAATTTGCCCACGCTCAGGTTAAGTAAGAAACATGTGTTATGTGGTCGCTGCTATCAGTAGCAACGAATTGGACTTTTACATTCAAGTGATACAAAACAGGGACTTTGAAATAAGGAAACTGCATAACAAACTGGAAGTGGATACATTAGAGCACTACGAACTAAAAGATGATCTGGTTTTCCGTATAACAGATTGGAATCATTTGCAGTGACCATGAAAAAATAGGTCACTTGGGGAAAGATAGGGATAGATCGAGCGTTTCATAAAAAATTGCATTAAGTGCATCCAGTACTCGGCCCCCGACCGGTCAAATGATCACAATATGTATAGTATTCTAAGGAAGTCAATCCCGTTTGACATAATCCATGTAGATCATTTCGGACCCTTGCCGGCCCTAACTTCCAAACGTAAATATATGTAGGGTTGACATCTTTAGTCTTTTTATACAGCGGCACTGACTGGACATCGTATGTTGAAGAAAGAGAACAACTCACTCGCAACGCTGCTACGATAGGTGACGGACACGAATTCGCTGTTAAGTTTTGCTGCGACGTTTTTTTTTTTTTTTTTCTTTATTTCTTTTATTTCCATGTGTCTTAATGAATTCAATTAATTATTTTTTGTTATTAGAATAAAACAATTTGAATCAGTTTGTCTTTTTACATATTTTTTCGCGTTCTAAGAAGACTGGTTATTGATGCATTCACGAAATTCGTCTTTTTATATCCAATCAACTCAACGAGTACGAAAGAGGTTTGTGTGCCTTTATGGATAAATACTTTAGCTACTACAGGCGACCACGTCGTATTGATACTGACATCTCCGACAAGGATGATGACTGTTTTATGTGCGAGGACGACGAGGACTTCGGATTGGTAATTTTGTGTTTTTTGCGGAACACGAGCATATGACAGGAATTTATAATTTTTCGTTTCCCTCTCTTGTGCTTATTGGTGGAAATTAAAGGAATATTCAGTGGACAGTAAGTCGGAGCCCAATATCGATGTCGAAAACCGGTACAATAATAAAGCGTTAAAGGAGGATGGCTTACATCAATAGACTTTAGTAATTACCTGCTAAAGAATAACATTGATCATGTCAAAGTGGCCGTAGCAACGCCACAGGCCAATGGTCAGATAGAGCGGGTTAATCGCATAATCAAGGCTATGCTAAGTAAAATCAGTGAGCCGGTGAACCATGCAGATTGGCTAATAGGTTAGCACAGGTCGAATACGCTATCAACAATACGACACACAGCTCAACGAATGAGTCGCCTAGTAAATTACTTTTTGCGGTAGATTAGCGTAGCAGTATCGTCGATGAGTTGACAGGGTATTTAGATGATAGATCTGGGCATAGTGTGGAACAAAATTTGGAGGTAATGAGATCACAGTAGCACAACGAACAATATTTTTTGAAGCATAGTGTACCGGCTAAAACATATTCACAGTCGGTGATTTTGTAGTTGTTCGACACGTTGACACCACCATCGGAACGAATAAGAAATTTGTTCAAGACTATAATGGTCCGTACGTCGTCCACAAAGTTTGGCAAATGACCGTTATGTTATAAAAATATTGGACATTGTCAATTGACGCAGGTACCTTATGATAATGTTGTGGAGGCTGTACGTATACCAAAATGGTTGGCACCGAGTGAGGAGTCGGTCGCCGTAATGACTAACAGTGATAGGCAGCACGATACCAGATAGAGCTGATTAATGCTAGGGTGGTGCTTTATTCATGTGACTGATTTTACGATTTCTTAATGATCGAGGCCGATCATATGGTCAGATTGGCCGAGCTCTAGTATAACTTATTTTTGTAACGTACAATTCTAAATTTGAAATGTCCCTGTACGCCCTCTTGCTTTTATGGCTCATGCGCATCCTCTGTGGCTGGAAGATTGTTTTGGATTGTATAACGAAAAGGAGACGACTTCACATGACAAGAAAGAGAAAGGACGAGAGTTTTTTTTTCCTTTTTTTTGGAAGTCTCGTGAGAAACAGAAAGGACCGCAATAGAAATATTATTTTAAAAATTAGTAATCACCGATCAATTTAACGATCCACAAAGTTATCAAATAATTAAGAATTTGATCACTACAAATGAACAACCTACATGTTTAGCACGTGGAGTCTTGCAAATACAAAAAAAAAAAAAAAAAAAACAGGTGTTGCGACTGAACACAACCGTGCGTCGCGACAAAGGTGACATCTGAAAGCGGACACCTACATCTTTTACCTCTGCCGCCGTATTATTTCCTCCGGTTGAAGTTAGCTGAAGTCTGGCTTTTAAGTTGGACAGCACCACGAGAATGGACGAGACAACGGGGAAGAAGAAAAAAAAAAAAACAACCTAAGTTTTTGTAACCCCTTTTTTCTGGTATATTTAATAAAGAGTCAACAAAATTTAACCTTCGTGTTGTAGATCAATCAACCTTCGCGATCTCCCAACCATTTTATCTTGCTACCATCGAGGTGGCAGGTGGTCAGCAGAAGAAAATACACGAATGGAGTCTAATTGCCAATTGTGACAAGTGCGGCTTATGAAGGGATCAGAGTCATGGCCTATGGACGAGCCTTATGGAAAACCCACTGAGTACGAACCGAAGGCACAATTTGTGGGCATACATAGCAATGTTAGTAGAGCTGTTTTTATCCAGAAAGATTTCATGAATGGTATCGACTGCTTCGATGTGCTGCACGAGTTCTTCGCTTTATTGGAAACATATTGGCCCGACTGCACCTGAAGGCTCGCAGATTTGGCCCTCTTTCCCCCTGTGATTTCCGAAACGCCGAAGGTCAATTGGGGTCTCCGCTGTGGAGATACTCAGTTTAGCTTCATCCGGAAGTGTTGCGAAGTCTAGCTCTTTGGTCTCACTTTGCCCCCACCTAGCTGAAATGGAATTCTTCGGGCATGCACTAGAATCGAAAGACACACCTACGAGAACGGTGTCAGGAGACCGAAGCTGCACCCCATAACCAAGCTAATCGTTCATGACTTCATAGCTTCTACCATCATAGAAACTATGGAACCGTAATCAATAAATGACGGCAGAAAGTTCACATTCCAATTATGAGAACTGTTTTAGGTAGAGTACGAAAGGAATGTCAAAGATGCAAGAATGACGCAGCGAAACTACGGCCTCTTAGGATGGCCTAACTTTCACCAGGCAGTCTCACGACATTTTATCATCCTTTCTCATATACCGGCAGAAACTACTTCGGCTCAATGACTGGGGTAAATCTTCACTGGTCTGCGAAGAGGTATGGCGTATTACTAAGATGCTTGACGACACAGGCCGTCCACATTGAACTTGCCCATTCGATGAGAACCGACTCTTGTATACTTGCGATCCGGAACTTTATGGCACGTCGAGGAACACCGCTCGAACACCGCCTTGGGTTAACTCAATTAAAATCCCAGGAGGAGTGGGTGCTTATCGTTGAGCTTATTTATACGTTTCTTAGAGTTAGGTACATATATTTCTGTTTTACTCTTAAGATTAGTTTTATGCTGAGATTTATTAAGCGGCTTGGGATGGATATCGATTTTTTGTTCCACTTAGTGAAGGTTGTTTTGCCAAGAGTGAAAGGGTGACCGTCGAGGTTCAGGAATAGCCATTCGTATTTTGATGATATTGACAGCTACAGTTTAAAGGATTTGGAACGTTTGAGCGTTTGACAACCTCTTCCTTGGTGGCGTTACAGCCCATGAAGGACCAGAGCCAAGCTTCCCTTCAATCACCCATGTTGTGTGTGATTCTATTTTTCACACAGGTGAAAGGGACCTACAGTTTAATGCCGATTCCGAACGGTGTGAGTCGAGAAGCTTTTTCTAGGCAAGTTATACCAGTATCGGCCAGTATCCCGTCGAGGAGGGACGCCGCGAAATAAACATTCGATGGCGTTGGTGTTATCGGGATCCGAACTAGCTCATCATGCGTCAGAGTCCAACCCACTAATTATTGCGCCACGGCGACAACTTACTATTGCACATTTTTGTGCCCATTGTTCATGAATTATGGGGGCCAAACCATCAATAATAATAGAAGAAATTTCTTTGTTGCCTTTTTTAAGTTTTTAAAGTCGTTTAAACTCCATATTTGGCCAAAGCGCCCAATAATGGTTCCAACAGTTGGTTCTTCAGAAATTGGGCCATCGGTAGTTTGCTTGTTGACTGAGAATGTTCTATTTGGCGCTGATGGAGAAACACTAACAGACACATTGGCTTCAAGCAATTCATCTCGTATGGAGCTATTGATAAACGATGGGTTGGAATAGATGTGGTCGGGGATGCGGATGTCGCCAATTTTATTAGATGCTGTTCTGATTTCATCTATTAGATCGCTTAGGGTATACCTTGTAGTGGTGAGTTCACTTGTGTCCCATAGCTTCAAGCAGAGCGTCGGGTTGATATGTGGTGAAGCACTTTTATTTGATGAGTGGCTAAAACGAATGTCAATGTCAGACCGAAGGGAGTTTAAGTTCTTGTTTAATTTTTTTACATTTAACGGACTAAGGCATGTGTTGGGGGTGGAAATGAGATCATACTTAAGTTCGACAATGCGGATGATGGGTGAACTGCTCTCCGAGTTTATATTCGCTAGTTTTGTTAGGATGGTAAATTGCTTTTCAATGGAGTTAAGTTTGTATGTGATCGTTGACCCCATAGTAGAATTAATATCTTCTACGCATATCGTAAGGCAGTCAAACTTAGTCGATAGGTTCATAAAAACATGTTGTTGTTGGCGACAGAGTAAATGTTCTCACTGTTACATTTGATCGCGAACATGACATCAGCGAGGGACATTTTTTTGCACTCTTCACATAAGAAAAGAAGTGCTCGGCATATTCTGTAAAGTACGTGATCGACCTTTTGCCGATACAGCGAAGGTGAAACTAGTTGCCGCGGATACCCTTGCAAATAACCCGGTCAGCATTTCTGGTATCGGTGACACATGGGACAAAATCACGGTGATCCATATTAACTGAACTAGGGCAAAGCGGGTCACCAATTAACTTCGTATGAAGCGGAAATAAAACAAAATGCAGAGTGCGTGAATCAATCTGTTTTTAGTGCGGTCAGATTCCCATCTCCTAGAAGAAGGGAGCATAAACATCTACAAGCAAGGAAGACGGAGTCGTCGTTAATATATTATTTACATGTTATTTATAACACATTGCGCGATTTATTTTTTCGTTAATTAAACTCATGTGTGTTTGTAGCTTTCTTAGTTGGTCGTAATTCTGTCGTAATTTTTTTTTTCTGGGACAAAATGAGCAAGTTAAAGGCTTCGACGTTACTTACTTTACTTATCAGGCCTGCGATCCATGGAGGATCTGAGTCTGAGCTATAGCTGCCTTCCATCCTTGACGGTCCCGGGCACGCTGCTTCCAGTTGTCAAGACCAAGATGTCTTACATCCGCGATTACTTGGTCTTTACACCGGAGGTTCGGTCGTCCTCTTCTTCTCGAACCAGGAGGCTCGGAGTCGAAGACCCTCTTAGCTGGAGCGTTGATGTCCATGCGCTCGATGTGGCCGAGCCAGTGTAGTCGACGGCTCCTTGCCTTCCGGACTACATCCACATCTTGGTACAGCTCGTAGAGTTCGCGGTTGTGTCTTCTTCTCCATTCACCTTCCTCACAGACAGGACCAAATATCCGGCGCAGAATTTTTCTTTCGAAAGAACCCAAAATCAGCTCCGCTGTCCTGCTTATCGTCCAGCTTTCGGCTCCGTACAGCAAGACTGGCAGAATGAGCGTTTTGTAAAGCATGACTTTGGTCTTTCGAGTGAGGAGTTTTGACCCCAGTTGTTTGGACAAGCCGAAGTAGCACCGGTTGCCAAGGGCGATTCTACGCCGGATCTCCACTGTGGTGTCATTTGTGGAATTTACGTTTGCCCCGAGGTAGACAAACTCCTTAACTACCTCGAAATTGTAGCTGTCAATTGTTATGTTTTGTCCCAGGTGGTGAGCGACGGATTGGTTTTTGCTTGACAGCATGTATTTCGTTTTGTCCTCATTGATCTTAAGGCCAATTCGTTTCGCCTGTTCTTCAATCGCCGTGAATGCTTCCACAATGCCACGGCGAGAACACGCGATGATGTCGATATCATCCGCGTATCCTAGCAGCTGGATGGACTTGTAAAAGATAGTGCCTTCCCTGTTGACGCCTGCCCGTCGCACTATCTGCTCCAGCACCAGGTTGAAGAAGTCACATGACAGCGCATCTCCTTGCCGAAATCCGGTGCATGTTTCGAATGGTTCCGAGGTCCTAGAACCGAGTTGCACGGTGCATCGCGTGTTTTTTAGCGTGGCGCGACACATCTGGATCAGTTTTACCGGGATCCCGAATTCGGCCATCGCCCCAAACAGTGCTTCACGATGAATGCTGTCGTATGCGGCTTTGAAATCGATGAAAAGATGGTGTGTATCGATTTGAAACTCGTTGGTCTTTTCCAGGATTTGTCGAAGTGTGAAAATTTGGTCTATACTTGATTTGCCGGGCCGGAAGCCGCACTGGTAGCTGCCGATTAGTGCGGTGCAAAATGGTTTTAGACGTTCACACAATACGCTGGACAGGATCTTGTATGCGACATTGAGCAGGGATATACCTCTATAGTTCATACAAGAGGTAGGATCGCCTTTTTTGTGGATGGGGCATATAGAGCTGGTATTCCAGTCGTCGGGCATGCTCTCATCTTCCCAAATTCTGCAGATGATCTGGTGCATGCTCCCTACCAGAACATCGCCGCCAGCCTTGAAGAGCTCTGATGGCAAGCCATCTGAGCCTGCGGCCTTGTTGTTCTTCAGCTTCTGAATAGCTGTGCCGACTTCTTCTACGCTGGGTGGGAGGACTACTTCAGCGGCTGGAGTTGGGATTTCCTCAGTCCCTACCACTCTCTCTTGGTCATGCTCGTTAAGCAGCTGCTGGAAGTGCTGCTTAAATACATCCACTATTCCCTGCGGGTCGGTGACAAGATTACCCTCGCAGTTTCGAAGAGCCAGGGTGCCCTTTTTGAAGCCTCCTGCAAGGCCTTTGGCTTTCTTGTAAAAGGCTCGTATTTTATGTCTATCCCTAGACTCCTCGATATCCTTGAGCTGGGAGGCTGCGAAGATTCTTTTCTTTTGTCGCAGTAGTTTCTTCTCCTCCCTTCTTCTGGCTCGGTACTCTTCTCGCGCTGCCCTGGTTTTCCTCTGCAGCGCCTTTTGGTACGCCTCGTCGGTTGCTGCCTTTTTCTGCTCACACTCGCCATCATACCACGGGTTTCTTGTCGGGGGTGGTAGGTATCCTAGGGTGGTTTCGGCTACTTCCTGAATGGCTGAGCGGCAATGCAGCCACATATTATTGGCATTTGTGTTCGACGTAGGCATACCGTAGAGTCTTTCGCTCAGCTACTCCCTGTAGACTCTGGCAACCTCCGGTGTGCTCAGGCGCCCAATGTCGAACCTCCTCCTGATGGGCTGGTGCAGCTTTCTGACATTGGACAGTCGAGCTCTGAATCTTGCTGCTACGAGGAAGTGGTCAGAGTCGACATTTGCCCCTCTGAATGTTCGCACATCCAGGATGTTTGACGCGTGCCTTGCGTCAATGAGCACATGGTCGATTTGGTTGGCGGTTCGACCGTCCGGAGATCGCCAGGTTGCTGTGTGGATTCGCTTGCGAGGGAATCTTGTGCTACTTATCACCGCATTACGAGCTGTCGCAAAGTCAGCGAGTCGGAAGCCGTTATCTGTTGTTGTATCGTGGAGGCTGTGCTTTCCGATCACTCCGCCAAGGGTGTTTTCAGTTCCGATTTTGGCGTTGAAGTCCCCGAGCACGATTTTTACATCGTACTCCGGACAAGCTCCGTAGGCGTTATCCAGGAGGTCATAGAAGTCCTCCTTGATAGGGTCTTCAGCCTCGTCGGTAGGGGCGTGTGCACATATAAGGCTGATGTTATAAAATCTGCCTCTGATGCGGATCACAGCCAGGCGATCACTTATAGGTTTAAAGTCGATGACCTTCGACCTTAACCGCTTTCCCACGACAAATCCGCACCCCAGTAAGTGCAACCTTTTGTGACAGCTGTAATAAATGTCGCAATTTTTCTTCCTAATCATACCGTTTCCTATCCAGCGTATTTCCTGGACCGCAGTAATATCCGCCTTGTACTGCGTGAGGATTCCTTCTAGTTTATGAGCAGCTCCGGGAGTGTACAGGGTTCTGACATTCCAGGAGCATACTCGCAAATCGTGTTCCTTTTTCGTGCGTTGTCGTCGTCGAGTATCCGTCCGTGTATCCGAGGCATCTTGCTCATTCATAACTTTGGGTTTTTTTTACGTGGGCGGATTGTTAGCCCGCCGCACAACCGCCATTCTGGTCGGGGTTTTTTTCGCTGCATACGTTTGTTCACCTCCCAACGGTTGTTGAAGAGGCTATCCAGAGGGCGCCGCGAGGAGGTCGTATGTCAACTTGACCCGGGCATTTAAACAGGGATCGTTGCTGGCATCTCGCCAGGTTGAGAGCAATCAACAACTTTACCCTGTTTGTCCGAGCCCATGCCCTCTCGACGTTGGTAGAGTGAAATTTCGAAAAGTGTTTTGAAGAGGTCCGAGAATTAAATCAAAATTGCAGCCCTAGTGGTGATGTGAAGGCAAAGTACATATAGCCACTAGCCTTTCACAAACTGAAGGAGATGTATTACACGTATTCTTCGGAGCTAAAGGAACAGGTTCAGTAGTTCCTCTACATGAAAGATCCCGCCGGTTGAGCTGAAACTACCGGCTATTGAAATTCCAACTTTCTCGGGGTCATTTCAATTATGACAGCAGCAATTCCAGATAGCCATAGCACTATCTCAAGGCTAATATGAGTGGTGAAGCGGTCAGGCTCCTACGAAATACGTCTGCTGAAAGAAGTTTCGAATCCGCTTTGGCTCTTCTGGTAAAGCGCTTATTAAAACATAACATATTCAAGCTGCTATATGATCAACCACAAATTAAAGAGGAGTCAGCCGACAAGATTCAACATCTTCTGGACACCACTAATGAAGCGAAGCAATCGCTCTAAAATTTAGGAGTTCCTGTCGAATCATGGAAAGATGTGTTGATTTTTCATACTGTGCGAAGGTTCCCACTGATGACTCGGGGGCAATGGGAATCACATATTGCCACATATATGTGGACTATCCAACTTACGCTGTTCTAGTAGATTTTCTTTTTTCTCTTTAGCTTATCGCTAAGTGTTCGATGGCACACTCGATTAGGTCATGCTTCAAATTTAAAGCATTAAATCCGAAACGACAGACGTCAGGAGGTAGTAAAGAAACACATATTACGTTTCAACTGCCTTTCAAGCGCACCCTTCCGCAAAATTGCACACGTGCTTTCACTTGCTCTGCCTGCAATCAAAGGCTTCATTCGCTGTTACTCAACGATTTATTCAAAACTGAGAATGGTATTACCGGCAGGTCTTTAACCACAATGCTTTCGTCAAATGAGCAGCAATCACCACCTCTTCCTCAAGCATGTCTACCAAATAACATCGAAAGATACAAAGCATCCACCAAGTTTGCTTCAGCACACAACGCCCACATCGTTGACAATAGTGCCACTCAGATAATTCTGTTGGCCACTGCAATTCAATAGCTTCATCTTAAACGGGAGAAAAGCTACGTGGACATTCCTGGGGTTGGGGAAGGCTAGGCAAATGTAGCCAAACGTAGAGTTTTAATAACATTACATTCAAACCTCCAAACAAATTTCAGCATCCAGGTTAATGCACTGGTATTACCAAAACTCACAGCTCTCTATTCCCTCTCCAACATCCCCTTCACTCATTGGGCTTACATCCGAAAGATCGAACCCGCTGACCCCACATTTAACAAGGCAGGCAAAATAAATGCTCCGCTGGGTTGCGATCCATACCCATCGATACTTCTGGACGGTATAATCCGAGGGGGAGAGCAATGATTTGATCCGTAAGCGCGAACGATTTTTGTTGACACAGCTGCGGCGTAATGGCAAAATGCTTTTAGTCGAAGTCAAGTGGTTGCAGCTGCGTTGGCATATTCGTGCGTGTTAAAAGATGTATGGTAAAAGTGTCAACCCTGACAAGTGGCAGCACTGAAGCTTTGGACGGGTACAGCAGCTAACTTCGCAGGTTTACTCGAGAGGTGCATACTACTGTTTTGTTCTTGGTGTGTGAATTACTTGTTTTTTGAAGTAAAGTGCGAAAACGACCACGAGGGTCATACATATATTCTTAAATCCTTTTTCATCAGCGCCATCGGGGCTCATTTAACTTTACATTTTGGCATCCCTTGCGGAGAACCTTCGTCCTCGTAATATTTCTGATTAAAACCTGCTCTGTTAAACTAAAAATCCACAAGAAACGTGATTTCTTGTAAACCGGATTTCTCACGTTAAATGAACCAAATTTCTGGTTTTACCATGGCCAACAAAAAAGGGAAGAAAGACCCATTGCCCAAATTCATTTTGAACTTCATGCCCAACACTCACAAAATTGCCAAGGCCAAGAAGACGAAAGGATTTCTGGTAGCACGAAAAAGTCTTTTAAGTCAGTACTGGCCAAAGTACGTGGCAGCGTGGGATGAGTTAACTGTCGAATGCAGCGAAGAGCAATTCTCTAACGTTGAAACAGCGTACTGTCAAGCGCTTGGAGAGCTAATCGATTTGATTGAAACGGCAACCAGGTGCATTCGGACACGCTTGATGATCACTCCACTACATGCAGCACCATCCGCCCAAATTACCATCGATCGAACTCCCAAAATTTTCGGGTTAACATCTCGAAGGACTTCCTTCGCATCATAAAAGACGAATCTCTGTCCAACGTCCAGCGGCTCTACTATCTCAAAAGTTGCTTGCGAGCTGAAGCGTACATTTTGGTAAGGAACATATCTATAACTGAAAATAACTTTCAGGTCGCATGGGATATATTGTACCAGCGATATGACAGTAAACGCAAGTTGATCAAGTCGTACCTGCGGGAAACCGTTAGGCTTTCGCCCGTAGTAGCGAGGTCCATCACTGCATTGCGCAAGGCCCTAGCCTAGACGGAACCACGGAAGCTGTACGGTCGCTAACGCAGTTGGGGTGCCCAACAGCGGAATGCGACTACTGGCTTGTGTTCTTCGTCACGGAGAAATTGGATTCTAACCACGTTAAGGAGAGGAAATGTGCCTTGAATCGCCGAATTATCTTCCTACCAACGAGGAACTGCGCAAATTCTTGGAGAATCGCATCCAAGGCGAAGGCATGGAATCTTCATCAAAATATAAGGTGAAGTTCACCACATCCAGCTCACCAGAAATAAAAACTCACCACACGAACATCAACCGCTGTACACTTTGTGGTGGAAAACATTCTCAAGTTTTGCTGAGAATTTCGACAGCTGTCAGCGGCTAAGCGGATGGAAATAGTAAACAAAGAAAATCTATGCAAAAACTGTATAAATGGTGGACACCGCGAGTCTACAAGCTTGGAGCAGTGGTGGCGGTAAAGAGGACTCAATTCGGCCCTGGCCTTCAATTAAAGAAGAAGTTTCTCGGGCCGTATAAAGTGTAAAAGGTAAATAAACATGCCCGCTACGAAGTAGAAAAACTAGGGCAGCACGAGGGACCGAGAAGCACGACAGCTGCAGCAGACGGTATGAAGCCCTGGAGGCGAACATCCGAGGCGGATGTTGAGTCAGGACGGCTGAATTTAGGACCGAGTACTCAACTGCGATTCGGTCGCACATACTAATCTGCCAAATATCTCTCTCTTTCTCTCTCTCTCGTCTCTCCTTGTGCAGAGTAATATAGAGTCAGTCAGTGAAAGGGGGTGGTTAAGATCGCACACGGCGCAGTACAGCCTCAAGTGTTTTTTTTTTTTTTCTTTTTAGTAAGTTGAGTTTTTAATGGACACATTGGGAAATGTGGGAGTAACATTCTTGGATCCGATGAAACCTATGACGATGAAGACGATATACCCCTTAGTATTCTTCGTAGCCATCCAATCACAAAATTTGCCGATGATGTGATTGATTTGTTATATCACATTAATGTTGAAGTAACACATACAGCCGTCGATGTCAACAACTGGAATGCATATCAAATCCCATCGAATATTGAGGAAGCAGAAAAGGAAAATGAAGATGAAGAAGAGTGTCAACTATGTACTTTCTGACCGCCCGGTATGTTCTGTTGCTTCAAGAGATGGCATTCAATTATTTGGCACTATGTAGATATTTTAGTTATCAAACGGTTGCAGGTAAAGGCAGTGCAAATTGATTTAAATTTAAAGAAAAAACAAACAGAAGTGACTAATTACTTTTCAAAAATATAAAAGATTTTTCCTTTTGTGTACAAATTTTAAATTAGTACATTTGAAATGAAATACTGTATTATTAATAAAAATAAAACTAAGTTTCCTGTTCATTAATGATGTAGTATCTTTTGACAAGACACATGTTGACTACACCTACACTATAGAATGCCTCGAAATTTGCACGCCCGATAATGTGAACAATCTCGCTCGTATGAACAGGCCTGGTTTTTATTAGTTCACTCTACCGAGAGTCTACTGTAGAATGAATTGGGCTCCGAACTGTATGCAGCGTTGCCCGGTTTTCCAGCTAAGGGCGGAAACGTCATCATTACTACCGGTACTCAATGAGTGCAAACACAAGAAAATTAACTGGAACTCGATAAATTGTGATTGCACTGGTGATCCACGAATATGCCTTATCAGCGTCTGGGCAATATCCGCTCGTCCAATCACCTTTGCAAGAGTAGGTTACGTTATGAGTTACGTTATAGTTTAAGTTCAGTTTTGACTTTGACTTTGAGAAATATCATCGAGGAATCATCGAGGCAGCAACTCACCATCTTGAGAGGAAATCAAGAAAAAATGTGCTTGATCAATTTATATCTAATTTTTCTGGGGTATGTTATGTAAGTCTATTTGAATTAATTATTTAATATCTAAATAGTGACCAAAATACAAGAGAAAATTGCATACACCTTGCTTATATTATAAAACAAGAATAAGGAAATATAAGTATGTAGATAAATCATAAAAATACAAAAATAAAGTGAAAGAAAATTAAAACAAACCATACTTAAGCAAAATATAGTAAACCAATATCACTTAAGTTATAGAAGAAGCGAAAAAGTTTATGTGCATGTGTTGCACCGCAACATTGAAAAACAAAATTCAACATAATAAATCAGATGCATTTCCCGTCGGCACAGCACCCAGTACGCAAATGCCGACGGCAAAACATACCAGTTGGTGAAATTCCGGGAGGCCAGAAAGTAAAAACAGAACATACTTAGCAAATATGATGTTTATTTGGCTCCTCCCACCAGCACGACATTAGTTTCTATGCATGTGACATCACAGCGACACGACGACAATGACACCATGGGGTCAACGTCCGGGCAAAAGCTAAGCAACGGCCAAACCTGCTGTTGGCCAAAACAGCTGTAATAAAAAAAAGCTGTTAGGAAGTTTCCTCAGGAAGGAAGTGAGGGATCAAACCAAACAATATCGATCAGTGTAGATGAAGCAAGATATGAAATCTTTTACAAGACTTGCAAGCCTACGAGAAAGAATGTTTTCAGGAACATCAAAAGTAAGTACAGAAATACATACATACATATGTGCATATACGAGTTATTGGAGGGAAGTATTAGTAGCCTTTAAACATTTCCAAAGTCAATTCTTTGGATTCATTAATTTGTAGGCTTTGAAGGAAGTCTTTTGCCTCCAAATAAGTCCGTTCTCCTACAACAAGTAAGAAGAAGAAGCAACTTCTTGTTCTTCTTTGGTGGCGTTACAGCCCATGAAGGACCAGAGCCAAGCTTCTCTCAATCACCCATGTTGAGTGTGATTTATTTTTCACACAGGTGAAAGGGAACTACAGTTTAATGCCGATTCCGAACGGCGTGAGTTGAGAAGCTTTTTCATGGCAAGTATACTACGGGGGGTTTTGCCAGTACCCCGCCGAGGAGGGACGCCGCGAAATAAACATTCGATGGCGCTGGTGTTATCGGAATCCGAACTCGCTCATCGTGCGTCAGAGTCCACACACTAACCACTGCGCCCCCAAGAAGAAGCAACTACATCTGCAAAATTTGGAAAGACGCCGTTAAAAACGAAGAAGTCCAAAGCTCACCTGAGGAATGTGGATGGAGGCTAACCAACAATATGTACAAAATTAATTGGTTTGAGGTACACATTACACCGGACAAATTAAAGGACATTGTTCAAAGTCCTATAAACGAATTTGAAAGCGACAATGATGGTTTTAATAGTGACTCCTCCGACGAGAGTAATCTTGATGATAAGAGCTACATTTTTTTAACTTAGTTTTAAAATAATAAATCTAATAAACTACTTAAAAAATCGATTTTTGGGCTATTTTGGGCCGCCCGCAAAACGTCTGGGACCACCATATTTGTAATTAGAGCACTTAACTCTACCTTTTGAAATGATATTAAAGTTGTTATACCAATTATTTGTACTTTGGAAAAAACTGCATTTTTGATATAGTACTACTCACAATTGCCCCCAATACAGAATGCAAGACGGTAACATTTAGAAACAACTACTTAAGTACTATCTAGTAATGCGAGTTATTTTCTGTTATCATTCACACCCAAAAATTACTGTGGGCTCTTAGTCTGTTAGGGATACCAAAAAGTATAACCAGTATATCATTATCAAAATAATCCCACTCATCCAAAACCTGAACCAATGGATGTTGACCCTTCCGTACGAGTTCAAAATAAATTCTATACGAATAGACACACTTTCCCAAATAGGTTTTCGAGCCAAAAATGTCCAAACAATCGCTATTTCAATAACTCACATAATCAAAGTGTAGGCGAGAAACGCGCTCACGATAGTGGTCAGTTCTCCGCGCAACCACATAATAAAGCACAGAGTAAATAACTTTTGCGATTCTTTTTTAGACCAAGGCCCTGATTGCCTTACATATACAAAATAAGTGATAAGAAGGAAAAAACATTCCAAATAATGGTTGGTACCGATCCCCGATTATGTGCTAGAAAATGGATTAGTTTGCCGTGTGGGGTTACAGTCAGTTGTGAGTTCCGGGCACATGAGAAATGTGGACACCTAGGTATTGAAAAGTGGGCTAGTCAGATCCTCAAGCCCTACTGGATCCCTAACCTTAAGAGAGAGTTAAACAGGTTCATAGGGAAATGTCTCAAGTGTATATTTCACTCAGTGCGGAACCATTTAAAACTGTGCATGTACATAGACTACCTCGGTCCGCTCCACGCCATTAGTTCGAAAAGTAAATACTCGTACATCCTTGTCGTGATAGATGCTTTCACTAAGTATGTGAAACTGTACGCCGTGAATACACCCGGCACGAAAGAGGCGTTTGGTGATTTTTTGAGGAAGTTTAGTATCAAGCACGTCAAGGTCGCAGTATGATCCCCGCAGTCAAATGGTCAGGTCGAACACGTGAACCGTGTACTGAAAACGATGCTTGCGATTGGAAGGAGAAGTTAAATAAGGTCGAATATGCAAGGCACAATACTAATCACACTAGTGTTACGTCGGATACTTCACTCCCTTTCGCCACATCCAGTCCCCCCATTCCACTTACTGAGTGCATCAACGCTTAGTAACATAACAGTCCCTTATCACTGTGCGCAACCCACATGTACAGCAACATCCTCCCTTTTTTTGCAATGGTAAACATTTTTGCGCTTCACGCGCACACATATTCCCAAACGCCCACAGACCGATGGCTTAGTGCAGTGTCATCACAATCATACTATATAGGATACCTACAGAATAATTCAGAGGTTGGTTCTCTGTCTGATCGTCACTGACTCGGTTCGGTTTTTTTTAAGTGTTGCAATTTCTAAATAAAGATTTTTTTATTCCCACCGCTCGGGAACTACGTGATTGGCGCAGTCGGTGAAGCAACTTCCGTACAAGGAAAATCGCGAAAACCATAAGTTCGTGTAAGAACTAATCAATCCATAAGCTCGTGTAAGAACGGAGTGAAATCATAAGTTCGTGTAAGAACTATTTAAAAACTAAGTTCGTGTAAGAACGGGTTAAACATAAGTTCGTCTAAGAACTAGTAAAATCAAAAGTTCGTGAAAGAACTAGTTAAGCGATTAGTTCGTGTAAGAACTAGTGAAACCATAAGTTCGTGTAAGAACTATTTAAAACATAAGTTCGTCTAAGAACTAGTAAAATCATAAGTTCGTGTAAGAACTGGTTAAAACCGAAAGTTCGTGTAAAAGTGGAAAGTTGGAAAGTCTATTTTGAAATGAACATTTTACATCCACTTATTACTCCTTCTAATAAGTGAAAAACTATCCGTGAAACATACATAGATGCAACTTGAAGACCACAATTTAACAACACTACTGGAGCAACTATCCATCAACATGGCAACGGCATCAACAACAGGAGCAGCAGTCCAGCAGCCAACGGTAACATTAAGTTTAAATCTAGACCCTATTAAGTATTTAAATAATATTCCATGCTATGACGCTAACAGAGAAAACCTCTATAACTTTATAGATTTAGTAGATAGGATATTTCCAACATTAGGAAAGTAGGACGAGACAAGTCAACTAATATTTTTCGATATTATTAAAAGTAAGTTAATAGGTAGGGCCCGCGAAGCAATAGAAATAAATAACTCGATCATAAATTGGGGCGAGGTAAAGAAATTATTTTTTCAATATTTCGGTGACAGAAAAACCGAAGAACAACTCTACGACGACCTTAGAGCTCTCCCTTATAAAACAAATTGCCAGGATTACTACAATGACGTAAAAGTAACCCTTAGGCGGCTAAATAATAAAGTTCGCATTACTAACCCAAATGGCTCTACATCGGAAATCGAACAAAATTGCAAATCTGCCATGCGCATTTTCACTAATAAGATACCAGAACCAATGAAGGGTTTATTACATTGCAGAAACCCTGCAAATTTAGAACAGGCAATGCAAATTCTCCATGAGACAGGATACGCATACACTAGGAATAATAATAGGACAAGACCAAACTTTGGTAGTAACTCACACAGACAAGACAATATGCAAAGACAAACTATCAATAATAGCAATAGTCACCAGAATAGTGGACAGTACAGACACCCACATAATTCAGGCTTATTCAGAAATAATCAAAACAGACCAGGCAATCAGAACAATCCGTTCAACCAAAGTCTCAATCAAAGATTTAATAACCCAAATAGCAGTAACAAACGAATTTATTGCTTAGTAGATTAGGAGCCCTAGGACAAGATATTCGTACATCAGAAGAAACTAATGAAAATAATATAACTTTTAAAGATCTTATAAACATAAAAAGTTCAGTTGTTTTACACGAAAGTTCAATCATATTTGTACTCATGCTTCCAAATTACGCGAAATCGCAATATTATAGGATGATTTTGGAACCAATCCCCAATAAAGAAGGTATTGAGATAGACACAAATTATCGAATTTTAATTGTGAACAATAAAAATATTTACGAAAACCAAGAAAACGTAGTACTTAAGAAAAGTTTAAGACCTGTAAAAGATCATTGTATTTCGCAATTGTTACAGGAACACTCAAATTGTAATTTCAAGGAAAATAAAAATGAAGAAATTAAACAATTAACAAACGATGTTATAATAACCGGAGCTTTCATAAACGCATGACGTGTATTAGTTCGGAGACTTTCAAAACCGATTTCAAAATTTATAAACGATCGAGGTCACCAAATACCGAGGACAACACAATGTCCTCGGGAAAAGAACCTAAAATTCCGAAAATTATCTTAAAAAAACAAGATCCAAGGGCAAATTATTGGAGTCCACTCCAGTGTCTGCCCGATAGTGATAATGATAGTGAAATAATGGACGAAATTGTGTCATCAGAAAAAGCCCGTAAAATAAATCTTCCACCTCCAATAACACTATTGCAAAAATCAAGAGATTACGTGCACAATCTTTTGAAAAATTTGAATATATCAGACTATTGTATTAGGAAAATATCTATTGGCATTAAAATTATGTGTGAGTCGTTCAATTCATACAATTGTGTAGTTAAAAAATTAAAAGACGAGAAATGTCAATTCTTCTCCCATGATTTCAAAGGGGAAAAAGCTTTTAAAGTTGCATTGTTTGGCTTGGGCGAAGAAGATGCCACCCAAATTAAGAATGAACTAATTCGCCGCGGACTCAAATGCCAGGACGTTAAAAAAGTTATTAAAAAATATGAACATTATACGGATTTTATATATATTGTGTCTTTTGAGTGCGGTTCGCTGAAATTATTTTACTTGAGAAAAAATGTGCGATCCATTTTTCATACCCAAGTTAGTTGGAGTTATCAAAAAAAAAAAAACCAAGGAACAAACTGACACAGTGTAGAAACTGTCAGATGTTCGGACATGGTGAAAGAAACTGCAATATAAGAACTTATTGCTCAAATTGTGCTGGTCCACATATGACAGTTGAGTGCCAAAACTCAGATGTTCTCAAATGTGCAAATTGCAATGAGAAACATAGAATCACGGACACCATGTGTATGAGTCGCACTCGTTATTTGGAGATGAGGGCGAAAGTGACAGTCAAATCAAACCGTACTCCATCTCATTCTCACACCAAGCAAAGCTCCGGGGCAGTAAATATCCCGCACCCACCCAATGTCATGAACTTGAGTGAGTTCCCCGCTTTACCTCAAAGAAGTTCGCAGAAAAGAGTGGAGACTTTCAACACTCTCAAAACGAATCAATGGGAGAATCGAGTGGAAATACCGTCGTGCATCAAACCAACGGAGATCAAGGATTTATTCTCGATGGATGAACTTAACGCCCTTACTATGGAAATGATCGAAAAATTGAGTTCGTGTAAATCGAAGGTAGAACAATTTAACGTTGTCACACAATTAGCTCTTAAGTTTGTGTACTCTAATGTTAAGTAAAATGCCATTGAATTATCTGAATATTGTTACTTGGAACGCCAGAGGTATCAAAGAAAAATACGCAGAATTTAATAATTTTCTAATTGGTAACAAAGTTGATATTGCCCTTGTAACTGAAACTTGGTTGAAATCAGAAGTAAATCTCTCCACTTCAGGCTACAAGTGCTATCGCGTTGATAGAACGAATAGAAGAGGTGGAGGTGTAGCTATTTTGATTCGAAGATCGATCCAGCATTGTCTTTTACCAGTTTTCCACACTCACTATGTGGAAAATATTGGGATTGAAGTTCAGATGGATAATGGTAGAACTGTAAAAGTTGTATGTGTTTACTTTCCAGGTGGTAATTTATCACTTGAAAGGAGACAGCATTTTACTTCAGATCTGCGAAAGTTGTTTGCAATTAATGGCAATTGCTTGATCGTTGGCGATCTTAACTCTAGGCACAGAGACTGGGGTTGCAATGGAGCGAATGTATGTGGCAACATACTTTCGAGTCTAACAAATGTGTCCTCATTTTCTGTGTTATATCGGTCCAGTCCTACTTATATTCCAGCCGGTTCGCGAGGCTCACCATCTATCCTTGACATTTTTTTAACTAATTCTCCAAACTTATTTTCTCAGCCGGTTACGATTACTGACCTTAGCTCTGATCATAACCCAGTTATATGTCAAATGCTTAAATCAGGAAAGGAAAAGGTGCAATATTACTTAGATCTTAAACATGCAAACTGGGGACTCTACCGGTCAATAATTAACTCAAAACTTAGAAATATTCATTTAGAGTTAGAAAATGTCACCACCAATCATATTGACGGACTTATAGAAATCTTCAATAAATCTGTCCATAGCGCTATAGATGTAAGTGTGCCTAAGTCTATAAGGAAAAATTTTTCACTTAACATACCTGACCGTGTTTTAGTGTTCATACGTTTTAGAAACTCTCTAAAGAGACAATGGCAAAGATATCGTCTGCCGTTTCTTCGCGTAGTAAAGAACAAGTTTAATAAACTTATCTCTTTCGAAATTTCGAAGCACAGGAATGAAGTGTGGAATAAAAAATTAAGCACGTTAGAAAAAAATGCTAAGCCTCTTTGGAATGCAGCTAGAATCATTAAGAGCAAAAACAGGAGGATTCCAAGCTTGCATAGTTCTGGTAACATTTACCATTCCGATTCTGATAAAGCGAATGTTCTTAGATCTGCATTTGAGAAGAACCACACTCTTTCTCAGAACCTTGGTGTTCCTGCAATAAATTCTTTGGTGAAAGAAGCGTCTGATAAGCTTCGTTACCAAAACTGTGAGCCTTCTCTAGCTGATTTTGCAACTCAAATAGAAATCGCTGAAATATTAAAGCAGTTGCAATTGAGAAAATCAAATGGCCTTGACGGCATTAAGAACATGTATCTAAAACATTTACCTAAGTCAGGGTTAATATTTATTACTTTTCTAGTCAACGCATGTCTCAAATTACAATACTTTCCAAACACATGGAAAATAGCAAAAGTAGTACCAATATTAAAACCCGGAAAGGAAATTGTAAATCCAGACAGTTACTGACCTGTAAGTCTACTTAGTTGGGTTAGCAAAGTTTTTGAAAAAGTTATAAAATTAAAACTTATGAAATATATTGATGAGAAAAAAATATTTCCGTATGAACAATTTGGATTTAGAAGTCAGCACAGCACAACGCATCAAGTAGCCCGAATATGCCAGCATGTAAGGCGTAACTTTAACCTAGGTAGATCTACAGGTCTGGTTTTACTTGATATCGAGAAAGCGTTTGACTCGGTCTGGCATGATGGTCTCATATATAAAATGATTAGTCTTGGATTTCCCTTGTATCTAATCAAAATTATACAAAGTTTTTTAACTAACAGAGCTTTTAGAGTATATGTCAATAACAAGTCGTCATCATTACAGCACTTTTTTGCGGGAGTACCCCAAGGTTCTGTCCTGGGCCCGATACTATATAACATATACACTTCTGACCTTCCCAGGCTCCCAGAATGTGAATTAGCTATTTACGCTGATGATACAGGCATTTTTTCTTCCCACGAGTTTGCTCTCAATATTAAGACCAATCTGCAAAATGGGATAAGATTATATGCCGAATATCTTAATAAGTGGAGAATTCAAATTAATGCTAACAAAGTGCAACCTATCTTTTTTAGTAGAAAAAGAAAGAGTTGCTATTTACCTAACAACCCACTTAACGTTTGCGGAGTAAATGTGAATTGGAAAAATAATGTGAGGTACCTGGGAATTTATTTGGATACACGATTAACTTTCAAGGACCATGTCTTAAATACAATTAACAAAATAGGTATTGCCACTAAAATGCTTTACCCATTTATAAATAGAAAATCAATGTTGAACCTGCCTAATAAGACTATAATACATAAGGTCATATTTCAAGCCATATTACTTTATGGTTGCCAAGTGTGGGGAGATTGTGCAAATTGCCATATTAAAAAACTGCAAATAACTCAAAATAAACTGTTAAAAATGATGCTTGATCTTCCTAGATACCATTCCACAATTGATCTTCACGTAAAGTCAAAAGTTGAATTGATCTCCGTTCGAATAGATAAGCTTATAGAAAAATTTCGAGAAAATTGCGCTTTTTCAGATAATCCTCTGATACAACAACTAACCCATTAATTCATATCGTCTATTTATGTACGTATATATTTACTTATTTATATATTTATTTATTTATTTATATATTATTTATATATTTATTTGTTTATTTATTTATTTATTTATTCAAGTTAACACCCTGCACTAGGGCCACGAGCCGAACGCGTGAAAGCAAATCATCCAGATTTGCTTAGTCAACTTTTTTCGGGTACGAACGCGTTCTCACGAATTCAGGTGCGAACGCGTTCCCACGATAGAAGCGCATACACATCGAATGGATCAAGTGCAAGGGTATCACATGACACGCGCATGAGCTACGGCCGACAAATGTATCGGCAGGAAATGATGACATCGCAGCTTGGGAACGGGACGAAGGTTTTCGAGTGCATTTGGGATTAGATTTTAAGTTAGTTTTAGATCAAGTGTGGAACGATTCAGACGCGTTAAATAAATATATTAATGAAACGGATAAAAGTTTTTTCCCTGTAAGTCGAACCGTTGGGGAGAGACAGAAGTCTCTCCGTTCGCGTTTTTTTTTTATAATTTCTCCAAGGAGAAATCCTTAACTGGCGCCCGAGCAGGGACCGGCAATCATTGTATCCTTTTCGCCTGTGGATCGGTATGAAAACAGAATATATACGCCCAATCGGGTGCAAGTCACTGTACCCATGGGAACACAGTTGACCATTTATTTCTGAATACCAACTTTTCGCATACCCATGGGAACATGCGGATATCCTAGAGGGCTAAGGGATACAATAGTGAAGATCGTCGTACCACGAGAAATCGGACTGAGAGATACTGAGATAAATAAAGTTAAATACAGTGTGAGATAATAAGATAAATAAAAATTACAAAGTTCATAAAATTTTAAAACCGAGAGAGCTACATATAATACCAGGGCTCCGAAAAGAAAAATCTGATACGAGAAACAAAAAAAAAACAAATTTGAAACAGTTAGTTCAAGTCAAAACCTCTCAAAAGAAAAAATCCCATACACCAAAAAAAAAAACAAATTTGAAAGAATCAGTTCGAATCAAAACCAAAGTCCGAAAGAAATTGAATTAGTGAATTAGAAAAATCGTCAAATAGGCGTAGCGTAAAGAAAATCCAGAAGGAAGTGAATAGTACCTACTACATTTTCAAACGAATAGATCAAATTTAAGCTTGTAGAGTTGGTGGAGAATAAATTCACAAGTGCATAGAAAAAGAATATTAATAATATAGTATAAGAAATAATATAGTGAATTGTGAAAGTAATTTTAAAATTGAAAAGAATAAAAGAAATAAGTAAAAAATTTAATAAATTAGAAGGGTGAAATTGAAGTGTAAAAAGGGGTAATCCGGAGGTTTGTGCGGTAGTGAAGTGAAGCTAACGTAGTTCGTGAGTGAGTGTTTTTAAATCCATTTAATTTTGTGAACTAAAGATATGGAGTCCGTCCAGAAATCCTTAACCGAGTTAACCGGGGCAGTTAACGTAATTCTGTCCCAACTCAAGGATTTGGAAGGTCGCCTTAAGCGTGTTGAGGAGACATCGGTCTCTGAAGTTGCTACCGACAACGAGGTCAGCGCAGAACTTCGTGGACCGAAAACCGAGGCCGATCTTCGTGAGATCAGCCGCCTACCAGACTGTGTTAAGGAGTTACAAACGTTCGAAGGTAACCCGACACATTATGTATCTTGGGTACATAATGCCGAGGGAATTTTAAAAGATTTCGATATAGTTAGACATAAGCCTATATATCGTGCGATTCTGCAGCACATCAGGCAGAAAATAAGAGGTGGTGCCGATACGGCTCTCGTATCGTACAACATCTTTGACGATGATTGGCCGGCAATCAAACGCTGCTTGTCGTTGCACTATGCGGACAAGCGCGATATTAGAACACTCGAACACCAATTGAATCAACTGACTCAAAGGGGTTCGAGATTAGACGAATTTTACGCCGCCGTGAGTCATCAATTTTCATTAATAATTAATAAGATAAAGACCGAGTCCTACACACAAGAAACAGTCAATGCTCTTGTGGAAACCTATCGGAATCGCGCCCTTGACGTCTTTATTAGAGGCCTTAACGGTGATCTATCGCGTATGCTTATAATACAAAAGCCGAAAAACCTACCGGAAGCTTATTCCGCCTGTCTTGAAATCCAAAATTTAAATTATGGGAGTCATGCGATCCATCCCACAAATTTTTCCAACACGGTAACGGCTCCGATAAACCAAACTTTCAAGAAGGAGATCCATTCTCCTCCTCGTTTTAATAAATACCCAGCTAACAACTTCAATCGTCACCATCTGCCTCGTAACGATAACCCGCCACCAAGGCCGAGTGCTCCTAAGCCCCACGAAAAGATGGATGTAGATCGTTCGGTTCAATCCCGACAGGTCAATTACATGAACCGGCCAGTAGGCCACCCTAATCCATTCAAAAGAAGAGCCGCCTCTGAAAATTTTCCAAATAAACAACAAAAAATTTTTAATATGACCACATCCAGCAACGAGGAGGAAAGGGAGTACGAGGAAGCCGCCCAAGATGCCACGGAGGAAGTAAATTTTATGGAAAACGCCTATCCAGCGTTCCATATATAGGGTACGTCCTCGCAGATGGTACCATTCTCAGTTTTCTTGTCGACACAGGTACGAACAAAAATTTCATCAGTCCACGGGTGTCGGGGAAAACTGAAAAAAAATTTCAAATACCATTTAAAGTCCATTCAGCGGGCGGTGATATTCTAATTACCGAAAAAATTACTGGCGCTTTCTTTAAGGGAGTCGGAAACGACTCTGTAACAACCTTCTACGTACTTCCTGGGCTCACTTCTTTTGACGGCATTATCGGCGACGATACTTTAAAACAGTTAGAGGCAGTCATCGATCGGAAGGAAAATTTGCTAATTTTGGGACGAAAAACTAAGATTCCGCTCAAAAACAAGATTTCAAATGAAGTTAATGCTTTGCTTGGCGAGGACCTCCCCGAAGGGGTCCGAAGTGAATTGCGAAGCATAATTGAAAAATATAGCATAATTTTCGGACCTATCGATGTACGAGAACCAATTAAAACCGCTATTAAAGCTGAAATAAGAACCTCGACGAATGAACCGGTTTATACGAAAAGCTACCCGTACCCTGTTTGTATGAGGGACGAGGTAGAAAAAGAGATCAAAACTTTGCTCTCGGAGGGTATCATTCGACCCTCAAAAAGTCCTTACAATTCCCCAATCTGGGTAGTACCCAGAAAGCCCAAACCGTCGGGGGAAAAACAGTATCGCATGGTCATTGACTTTAAGCGACTAAACCTTGTCACGGTTGCTGACGCATACCCTATCCCAGATATAACATCTACACTTGCCAGCCTAGGCAAGGCTAAATATTTCACTACTTTGGATCTAACATCCGGTTTCCATCAGGTGCCAATGAAGGAGTCAGATATACCCAAGACCGCATTTTCCACAATGAATGGGAAATACGAGTTTCTTCGTCTGCCTTTCGGCCTGAAAAACGCGCCGGCCATCTTCCAGAGAATGATCGATGATGTCCTGAAAGAGTACATAGGAAAGATATGCTATGTATACATTGATGACATCATCATATTCGGTGGAAGCATTGAAGAAAGCCTCCAGAATTTAGAGACTGTGTTTTCCAGACTAAGGGAAGTGAACCTCAAGGTGAACTTAGAAAAAACTAATTTTTTGAGAACAAGCGTGGAATTTTAGGGTTATGTGATTACTTCTGAAGGTATCCGGCCGGATCCCAAAAAAGTTTCTGCCATAGAAAAAATCTTGCCTCCTGAAAATCTTAAGGAACTGAAAAGTTTCTTGGGCCTCACTTCCTACTATCGAAAATTTATACGTGACTACGCTAAAGTTGCAAAACCTTTGACTAATTTGACTAGGGGTGAAAATGCTCAGATAAAAGCAAACCAGTCTAAACGCGTTGCTATCCATCTTAGCGAGGAAGCACTTCAAGCCTTCAATGATCTGAAGTGTCTGCTGACGTCAACTGAAATACTTGCTTTCCCTGATTTTGAAAGACCGTTCAACTTAACAACAGATGCTTCTAATTACGCCATAGGAGCGGTACTGTCACAGGGTGAGTTCGGTGAGGATAGGCCGATTGCTTACATCTCTCGTTCCCTCAATAAGACCGAGGAAAATTACGCAACAAATGAAAAGGAGATGTTGGCAATAGTCTGGGCTCTGGATAACCTTCGTTCTTATGTCTATGGGGCAAAAAAGGTTCGCATCTTTACTGATCACCAACCGCTGACTTTTGACTTTTGACTTTTGCTTAGGGAACTTCAACGCGAAGCTGAAGCGGTGGAAAGCCCGTATAGAAGAGTATAACTACGAATTGATTTACAAGCCAGGTAAATCCAATTTTGTGGCTGATGCTCTTTCAAGATGCTCCACTTATCCGACTCGGCGTTGCTTGAGGAGGAAACAAGTTCGAAAACACCCGAAAATGGTTCTGCCACTGCTAAGGCGAGCGAGGGTACGAGCGATTCTGCCACAGAATCAGCGGATGAAGAACATGCCGAAAGAGCAACGAAAAACATTAAGCAGGCAACTCCGAGAGGTGATCTTGACAATGCTACCGAGACGGCAAGCGAAGGCGCTTCCTCCCTGCAAACTGCCCATAGCGCAGAGCAGGATAGCACTGATCTCATCCCCCATGTCGAGTCACCCATCAATGTTTTCCGCAATCAAATCATTGTTAAGGTAGGTAAGGGCCTGGAAATCTATGAGGAACCTCATCCGGGATTCTCTCGCCACTATGTGGCAATAATGAACCCAGACAAAGAGAACCTCACAGATATGCTAAAAACCAGATTAAGGCCTAATGTTATAAATGGGATCAAAATACCAGAGGGCTGTCTAGGAGCCCTGCAACAAGCCTACTTGGAAAACTTTACGGCATACAAGTTGAGAATTACGCAAAGGATTGTGGAAGACGTCACAAATCCAGACCGGGTGTGCAAGCTAATCATGCAAGAACACAGGAGAGGGCACCGAAACCCACGGGAAAATAAAGAACAGCTGTTGGAGAACTATTACTTCCCCCGAATGAACAGCCTTGTTAAAAAATATACGAAAACTTGCGAAATTTGTACTGAAAACAAATACGACCGACATCCCATCCATCCCGAATTTCAACCAACCCCTGTTCCTTCCTATCCATGTGAGATCCTACATCTAGACATAATCGAAATCCAAAATGAGAAATTCCTTAGCTGCATAGACAAGTTTTCAAAGTTTGGTAAGCTGTTCCATATCAAAAATAGATCTGTTCTCCACCTTAGGGAGAAAATCATTAAGATTCTTCATTACTTTACCGTACCGAAGATTCTGGTGACCGACAATGAGCGCAGCTTTCTAAGCCCAATCATAGTCAATTATATAAAAATGCTGGGTATACAACTCTATTGCACCCCCGTACACCGATCGGAGGTCAACGGACAGGTGGAAAGATTTCATTCGACCATCATAGAAATCTTCCGTTGCCTCAAGGTTGAGTATAAGGACCTAAGGCTAAGGGAGCTACTGGGGATAGCAGTAGACAGGTACAATAACACGATTCACTCGGTCACTAAACGGAAACCGAGTGACATATTCTTCGGTCGGGTTCAAAGGGTCAACTACCAGAGCCTGACTGATTTCCGCAATAAGGTGAATAAAGACTTGAGGGCTGAGATTCTGAGAAAACAAAGAAGTACAAACAACGGTAGAAATAAAAAAAGGTCTTCTCCAAAGAAATATAAAACGGGAGACATTATCTTTACAGCTTCCAAAGGCATTAAAGCAAAAAATAAGCCACTCTACCGCAAAGAAACCGTGGCAAAAAACAATAAGGTAACCGTCATCACCGCGGATGGCAGAAAAGTGCATAAGGCTCACATTAAGAATATCTAGTTCACATCCGCACAACTCTCGTGTCGCCCCGTATACAACCCTTAAACAATACGTACATGTATTCTTATTTAAAATAAGCCTATTTGTAGTCTAATGAATGTTTTGACGATTTATATCCTAAACTTTTCTAAAATAAATGCGTAAATTACAATGTAAATTTTAATTGATTTTATTCATTCCCATCGGATGTATGTTCCCAAACCACATCACTGTATTTCAGACTATTGTTCCTAAGCGCTGTGCGTGGATACAACATCTTCAAATACGAGGAACCCATTGTTTCAATCAAGGAAGGCAAGGCATGGATAATAAATGGATACTTTAAACTGGTGCACGTTATCCGGTTACAGGAGTTCGATGACCTACTTGAATCAATGAACAAATCAGCAAACGAGAGTGTGAAAGAACCCGGAGGACGAGCCGTAATTGAATTTCATTCAAATCAAATACGAGAACGAATCCGGTTGCTTAAAGGAAGATCCCGAGAAGCAAGATCGATAGATTGGATTGGTTCTGCTTGGAAGTGGATCGCGGGGAACCCGGACGCTGCGGATTGGAGCAAAATTCTTCAAAGTGAACAGCGCATTGTAGAAAATAACAATCACCAATACAAGATTAACGACAGACTTTTTGGAGTCATAGGCGATATCACAAAAAAAACCAATTGGATAATAGACCAATTTAAGAACGAGATCAGAGCGTCAAACACCGGCAGACAACTACAGGACATCTTGAATGAAATACTGATAATCAAACAGGAGGTCAATGAAATCGTACGAGCGTGCCAGATGGCAAGAAGTGGCGTGGTAAATACCAATCTTCTTGACAGTGAGGAAATTAACAGAATTGTTAACGAAATTGAAACCTTGCCATACGCAAATGAAATTGAGGCCATGGAATATGGAACGCCGACCATATATTCTAACGGCTCAGTTTTACTATATATTCTTTCGATGCCCAAGGTGAGAAATGAAGAATTTAATCTGGTGTTGACGCGTTCACCCATCATTAACGGAACGCAAGTGGATCTAGATTTCGGAACGATGTTGGTCAATCATCATGAAACGTTTGGCGTAATTACGAAATGCCTTTCGCTGAATAACATGACAATCTGTGAGGAAAGGGCCCTGGAGCGGTTAGGTGAGGAAAGTTGCATACCCAGACTTTTAAAGGGAGGACATGCAGCATGCACGTTCCGGAACAATAACCAAGAGATCATCGAGTTAATAAAGGAAGACACAATATACGTCACAAGCTTCGATGGTAAGATAGTGTCAAATAATGTGTCTAGATCTCTGAAGGGAACTTATGTGATACAACTGAATAACGAGGTGATTCAACTAAACAACAGAACATTCTTTAGCATGACGTCCACGAAGGTACAAGCCCTACCTTCTGCCCTCGTCAATATCACCAGCCGCAACCAGAAGATCGATGTGGGATACATCCATGACCTTAGCATGAGGAACATAGAGCGGCTAAAAGCCATAGATGACCAACTTAACGCCTCTTCAGCAGCTAGCGCCTTGACCCTGATACTGTTGATATTACTTGCCTGCATCATCTGGCGAAAGATCAATCGTGACGTCGTCATTCCCCCGATAACAGTACCATCGTTAAGGAGGGAACCGGAAGAGAATGAGGTCCACCCGGAAGATCGCATACCGCATCCTTGCTCATCGCAAAGACACGCATTGGGCAGTGACGTCACACGCAATCTACGGGACGTAGATATTTAAGGGGGGAGGAGTTAACACCCTGCACTAGGGCCACGAGCCGAACGCGTGAAAGCAAATCATCCAGATTTGCTTAGTCAACTTTTTTCGGGTACGAACGCGTTCTCACGAATTCAGGTGCGAACGCGTTCCCACGATAGAAGCGCATACACATCGAATGGATCAAGTGCAAGGGTATCACATGACACGCGCATGAGCTACGGCCGACAAATGTATCGGCAGGAAATGATGACACCGCAGCTTGGGAACGGGACGAAGGTTTTCGAGTGCATTTGGGATTAGATTTTAAGTTAGTTTTAGATCAAGTGTGGAACGATTCAGACGCGTTAAATAAATATATTAATGAAACGGATAAAAGTCTTTTCCCTGTAAGTCGAACCGTTGGGGAGAGACAGAAGTCTCTCCGTTCGCGTTTTTTTTATAATTTCTCCAAGGAGAAATCCTTAACTTTCATTTATTTATTTATTTATTATTTTTTACTTATTTATTTATTTATATATTATTTATATATTTATTTGTTTATTTATTTATTTATTTATTCATTTATTTATTTATTTATTATTTTTTACTTATTTATTTATTTATTTACTTATTTATTTGTTAATTAAGTTATTTGTTTATTAATTTAATTATTTATTTATTTATTCATTTATTTATTTTGTTTTGTTTTTTTTTTTTTTTTTTACTTACTTATTTGTTAATTAATTTACTGAATTGAAGGTTTTTTTTTTTGCAATTTTCCTTCATAATCTATGTTCTCAAGTAAATAAATATATTTATACCAAGCATCCTTATTCAGCTGAAAGATATAATAAATATCGAATCTCTACATGTAAATTGTGTGACAACCACATTGTAAATTTTATGCGAAATAAACTATACTACTATAACTAAGAATATACTCAATACTGGAATTAATCACAATTGTAACCAGTATAAGAAATAATTACTTGATAAGATTTGAAAATTGTTTTATACGAATAAACGATGTTTTTTACGAGAATATTGTTAAGAACGAAAATATTGTAATACCAAATTTTGGTAACATAACCATAAAAAAGACTGTAATGAGTTATTCTGTAAAAGATTTGCATATAAAACACGTCGAAAATAGGAAAATGATTGATGAGATTAAGGAAAGAAATGCATTACATGAGCACACTAACATCGGGGCATATATTCTGTTAATCATTATATTGATTACACCATTGATCGGTTATCTTTTAAAGAAAAACAAGAAAAAAAGAGCCGATATTAAAATCGAGATTAAGAATACAGATTCTTCGGAGCAGAATCTTAAGGGGGGAGGTGTTACGTCGGATACTTCACTCCCTTTCGCCACATCCAGTCCCCCCATTCCACTTACTGAGTGCATCAACGCTTAGTAACATAACAGTCCCTTATCACTGTGCGCAACCCACATGTACAGCAACATCCTCCTTTTTTTTGCAATCGTAAACATTTTTGCGCTTCACGCGCACACATAGTCCCAAACGCCCACAGACCGATGGCTTGGTGCAGTGTCATCACAATCATACTATATAGGATACCTACAGAATAATTCAGAGGTTGGTTCTCTGTCTGATCGTCACTGACTCGGTTCGGTTTTTTTAAGTGTTGCAATTTCTAAATAAAGATTTTTTTTATTCCCACCGCTCGGGAACTACGTGATTCTAGCACGATGACATCACCGAGTATGTTGTTGTTTGGGGTCGAGCAGAGGGGTTGTGTTGTGATCGAGACGCCGTACAGAGCAGACTTGTGAAATAAAGTTAATTTTGTCTATCTAATATTGTCTATCCATCTATTGTTTGTTGTTTTAATCACCACCCGTCAACAGCCTCAGAAGTGGGATAACCATCTCATATTATTTATTTATCATCGGCATTAATACAAAAAATACACAGCAGCTGAATTAAAGCATTGGCTTTGCACACCCAAGCAGAAAACAACCGGAAGCAAAGCCAACTTGCTGCTACGTCTCATTTGAATACCCATCACGGAAAGGGGTGAGTATCCAGACGCACACAAGATCCCCCCAACGAAGAATCCGGTGAAGAAGAATACAGCGTTACACGCAGCGATATCGAAAACGAGCGTCATCAACAAAACAAACGAAACGGGGAGAGAGAAAATGAGAGTGTTGAAGAGAACGACCATGATGAGCGGAACGAGCGGAATAAAGAAAGGGACATCAGAAGGAGTAGAAAGTACAAGAACAGAGAAGGAAACAAAATTATCGGGATTGAAGAAAAGGAGTGGAATATAATGAAGATGAAAAGAGAATTGGAAATAATAAGGAGAGGAAATGAAATACTATGCAAAGAAAGCGTGTGGTTGAAAAGAGCGACGAATCATGAACGAGCATAAGAGCAGCACAGAAGAAAATGTAAACAATTTAAAAGACTTGCTGGCAGAGTTTTCTGGCGAAGGAGAACATTTTTCTCATTGGGAAGCACAACTCCATAACATAAGATCCGCTTATAATTTGGAGTATAAGGCCGTGCCGCCTGAAGGATAAAGCACTATGCGGTCTGTTGACTTTTTCAGTCGATCAGCTATTTGGAGATCACACCAGTCGCCTAACTTTACGGAAGGACGCCGAGGGAAGGAAGTGGTCGTATAATGACCAGCAGAATTTCCACGATAAAACCATTGTTGCCAACCAAACGTCGATGAACGACGAGAAATTCTTGGAATGTCGCATCGATGGAACACCCGACATTTATTTGCAATCCCAGGCAAGACAGCGGTTCCGCGAGTTGCTGGAGGCATTCAGCCAAATACTTGTGACCAGACCGGGCACTGCACCAGTAGCCGCCTTTCGTAAACCAGCTGCAATTCCTGAACGGTAATCAAGAACAGTAAGATGCTACAATTGTAGCATCATGGGACACATGACGAACGAGTCCAACAAGCCGAAGAGGGAGTGGGGCTCCAGTCACGTCTGCGCAGAGATGGGTCTCATTGCAGCTGATTGCCCGAAACAAACGAGCAGCCGCCAGGTTCTTCAAATCAACGACGATGACGACAATCTAGGAAAAGAAGTAAAAATAAGTTTGAACCATTCTATAGTTTTGGGCAGAGATTTTTTGAAAGCAGCTAGTTTAATTGAATTTGTAAATAATGATCAAAATGAAAAAGAAATGTAAAATGAAATGTTTAAATAATGACCGGGGGGAAACTTTAAGTGTAAAAGAGCAGAGTAAGTGTCGCAAATATGCCCCACCATTTTTTTTTAAATAAAATGACAAATTCAACTGGAATTGTTAAAACATATTGTTGCGGAGGCACAAACCGACGGTTAAGTTCGAATTTCGCTGTCGAAGTTCGAAAGCTCTCTTGAAGCGGAGATTGCAATGATGTCAACTGTCAACGGCGTAATGCTAATTGTCAGAGCATTCCGAAGGGGAACTTCCGACGGCGAACATTCGAGAAAGTGCACCGATAGCTATATAAGCGCGAACGCTCGCCCTCGGCATGCATTCAGTTTGTGGAATTGAACAACGTGTGACAAGTCGGTGTGATTAATCGGTAAAACAGTGGGAAAATAAAAGCTTTCAATAAAGGTTGTTGTGTGTGTAATAAAGCTTAAATTGTTCAATAGGTTTTGGATAATAAAGAAAAGTGGTGAAGCTGCACAGATAATTGATGTGTGGTGAAATAAAGAAAAGTGTGTGTATTTTTAATTCGGATAAAAAGGACGATTGTAGTTTATCGCAATCCAGTGGTGCGAACCCTATTTATTTTACAGTATTAAAACATATATTTAGAGCCCTATTAATCTGAACTGTTAAAACTTCACTGAATGGATACGTTACTGCTGTTAACCGTCTCTTTCTCACACTATTACACTATGTGAACAAAACGCTTGAATAAAACACCATCCTTTGGCTTTTTGTTGAATATGGAGGTTTCATTTCAATAGGTTATGGGCCCAGATTCGAGTCCACATAACTAACCGGTGAAATTGAATCAGGCAACAGTTGCAAAGTTTTTTTTTTTTTTGTTTGTGGTTTCCTTTTTTTGCGAAACGTGATCTTAAAAATGTCCCCTTTCTGGATCTGTTCAGGTGTGTATTCAATATAATGGAAGGAGATGACTCGTTTAAAATTGAAAAGCTAACTGATGCAAGTCGGTGAAGTATTTGGATGTTCCAAACTCGAGTTTTACTTGAAGCCAGCGAGTTTTTTGATGTCGTGAGCGGTAAATTCAAAGAACCAGTTGACGAGTCAAAGAAGGCGGAATGGCAGTGCATCGATAAAAAGGCGCAAAAAATGATCGTCATGGGTCTGGGATCAAAGGTGTTGCCGCATGTTCTAAACTGTATAAGTGCACGTCAAATGAGGCAAAAAGTAGGAGTTGTGTATGAGCAGAAGGAACATATCCAACAGACGACATGGCAACTACAATATCAAAGCTGGAAACATTAGCCCATCAGCTAAAAAATTGTGGTGAGAAAATTTCTACTTCCATGTTAGTGACAAAAATTTGAATGATCTTGCCAAACGAATTTGAACCTTTTCATTCTGCATGGGAGTCTACCCAAGAAAAGGAAAAAACGCTGGAAAATCTAACGGCTCGTATCCTTATGGAAGAATCGCGTTTATCGGCACGGGGTGAGTTGCAAGATGAAACGGATAACAGTGCCCTACTCGCAAAAAAACGGAAAAAAACAAAACTGGGAAGTGCCTGGACACTGGAAGTGTGACTGTCCATTCAAAAGGGCCAATTAAGTAAAAAAAAGCGAACGACGAGATCGGGATGCATTCATACATATGCGGGTTGACGGAATGAACAAAACGGGAAAATAGAGAAACAACAGATGACGATTGGTTCGTTGATTCGGGTGCAACAGATCATATGACATTTCGAATTTAATTTTCGTGGGGGCGAACACCCCCATTTATTGGGCTTAATTCAAGCCAACTTAATAACTTATTCTAACTTAATCTAACTTAGAAGCTAATGATGGTGGGGGAGGGGGGCATGATTAAGAAGACGAGTTTTTAAGCATTGAGTGCTGAGGTTGAAGTCGAAGTAAGGATTTGAGTTAACACTTCCCAGCATACGAGAAATGGGTTCATTGGAGCCATAGGCGGTGCGGGGGGTGGGTAGGTAGAAGAGACGGGGATTACGTACATTGCGGGGGTTAGTGTTGATAGAGACAGAGTCATAGAGTGTCGCGCAATCAATGGTACCTGAAAGGAGTCGATGGATGAAGAGAATGTCAGATACAGTTCTTCTTTCCTCCAACGTGTTCATGTTGATTAATTTAAGACGATCTTGATAGGGTGGTAGGAGCAAAGGATTATTCCAGGGGAGACCTCGAAGTGCAAAACGTAGGAATCAGCGTCGGATGCTCTCGATTCAAGAAATGTGGGTTTGTTGGTAAGGTGACCATACTTGAGAGGCGTATTCAAGAAGGGGCCGGACAAAGGTTGTGTAGAGAGATCGGGTAACGTAGGGGTTGGAGAATTCTTTAGACCATCGCTTTACGAAGCCGAGTGCTGAATTAGCTTTAAGGATTATCTCGTCGATATGTGTCCGAAAATTTAACTCCTGGTCACATAATATGCCAAGATCCCGGATAGCCTGAACGGTGGCTATGGGCTGATTATTTAGAAAGTAGAGACGGGGAGGGGCTTGATTCGTTTACGTGAAAAAGTAATGGATTGGCATTTGGGAATGTTATGTTCCAAGCAGTTTTTGGAACACCAGGTGGAAAAACTATTGAGATCTAATTGGATTAGGGAAGGGTCCTGACTGGAGGAAATACTCCTGAAGAATTTGGTATCATCGGCATATAGTGAGACATGGGAATGTTTGATCACCATTTCAATATCGTTAATGGTAAGAACGAAAAGAAGTGGACCTAAGTGGCTACCTTGGGGGACACCGGAGGAAGCTGGAAAAGGTTTAGAAAAGGCAGATCTGAAGCGAACACTATAATAGCGATTGTTCAAGTAAGAAGATATCCACTTCACGGAAACGGGATCGAAACCAAGGGAAGACAGTTTGAAGAGTATTAGGCTGTGGGAAATTTTATCGAAAGCTTTACTGAAATCGGTAGAAATAACGTCGACTTCATTGCCATTCTCTAAGGCCGAGAGGGTAAAGGACACAAATTCAACAAGATTTGTGGTTGTAGATCTGCATTTGAGGAAACCGTGTTGTCTAGGGGAGATTAAAGACTTGCAGCGAAAACTTAAGATTTCATACAAAATGCTCTCGAAGAGTTTGGGTATATGTGACAGTTTGGCAATAGGACGATAATTGTTGATATCGTTCTTCGGCCCTTTTTTGTGTATAGGGGTTATATATGAGGTTTTCCATAACTGGGGGAATTCGCCCAAACATAGGGATAAAGTGAAGATTTTCGAGAGAGGGGAAGAGAGGGTTGAGGAGCATTTTTTTAGGAATATAGCAGGGAGACCGTCAGGTCCAGGAGTGAATTCATCTTTAAGTTGATTTAATTTGTTTTCGATGACACAGGGGTCGACTGTACGAGGAAGAAAAGGTCCAAAGGAGAAATTCGGTAAATAATCGAAGTAAGCGGGATCCGGAACAAAGGAATCGTCGGCGAAAGATTGTTTGAAATAGGTGGCAAAAAAATTGGCGATAATGTTAGGGTCATTTGAGGTTTGATCATTGAAGGAGAGAGAGGTGGGGTACCCATCAGATTTTCTTTTGTAGTTAACAAACTTAAAGAAGGACTTTGGATCGCTTATAAGATTGGCTTGTGTTTCGGCTATATAGCGTTGATAGAGAGAGTTGTGAAGGGCCGTAAAGTGAAGATAGCTACCCATGTAATTAGAGAAGTCTTTAGGGGATTGGGTACGAAGGAATATTGACCACTGTTTATTTCTTTTGTTTCTTAGGGATCGGAGTCTGCGATTATACCATGGTGGGGAGGAGGACAAAGTTGTGCGTTGGGAAAATGGGACGTAAGGAGAGATAGAATTAAATATTTCCCTGTAGAATATGGATACAGCATCATTTAAAGTTAGATTATCAAAATTGAAAAGCGCTTTTTTAAGGTATTCGTTAATTTGGTGAAATTTCGCTTTGTGGAAATCGTGAGAAGGCAGAACTGTAGGGGGGGTATTCTGTGATGAAGAATTATGAAAAAAGGAAAGAAGAAGGGGAGGATGGAAGTTATCGATGGTAGAAAGGGAAAGTGGACAACGAGAGACGGAAGAATTGAAGGGATCGGTTGTGAATATGAGGTCTAGTTGTCTACCCATGTAGTTTGAGATGCCACTAACTTGGCTAAGGTTTGAATCTGCTAGGCGATCCAAGAAGAGACATTCTTTGGTCGTAGTGGAGTTGGTGGCAATATAAAACGATTCTTCGTCTGATTGAGACCATTTAAGATGAGGAAGGTTGAAATCTCCGAGGAGAAGGATTTCATCCTGAGGATCTCTTAAATCAGTTATTTGGTCAATCGTGTTGATGGCGAGTTGATAAGATTCTATGGGTTGTGAGGGCAAGATGTAGAAACAAGTGATGTAAAGGGTCTTCTGGGGTAGCACAATCTTGATTGTAATAAAGTCGAGATGTGGGGAGGATGATACTGCAATAAGGGAGGAGTCAATTGAATTAAGGACGGCTAGAAGGACACCCCGACAGGGGCAACCCTCATTGGGTCGGCCGAGTTCGTCATCTCGATAAACATTGAAATTTGATGGGAACAGTTCGGAGTTATTTATGCCGGGGATCAGGTTCGAGCACCGTGGCGCAGTGGGTAGTGTGTTGGCCTCTGACGCCGATGACAAGGGATCGAATCCCGACACAGCCATGTCATCGAACGTGTTTTTCACGGTGTTTCTCCTCAGCGGGGTTCTGTCAAAACCCCCTGTAGTAAAATTGTCATGAAAAGCTTCTCGAAATTCGCCGTTCGGAACCGGCAATAAAACTGTAGGTCCCTTTCACCTATGTGAAAATGAAATCACACACAACATGGGTGATTGAGAGAAGCTCGGCTCAGGTTCTTCATGGACTGTAACGCCAACATACATACATACATACATCAGGTTCGTTTCGGTCAGAGCAAAGATTTCAAAGGGTAGAGCATGTGATTGTTGGAAGACAGTGTGGGTTTTTGAGCGGAGACCTCTTACGTTCTGATAATAGATGGTAAGAGGAAGATTTTGACGGAGTGATGGTATTGCTGGAAGGGGGAGAGATTTAGAAATCGGCCTCACTTTGCGGTCTATTGAAGGAGACGTCGATTGCTTCTAGATGTTTGTCCAAGGCCTTGACTTTAGATCTCAGCGCACTGATAGACACGTCTATGTTATTATTAAGATCATCGAAACCCTTGTTTAGGTCACCAAAAGAAGAGAGTTGGGCAAGAGTTTTTTTATGGTGTAATTCATTGTCCGAGGTCAGTGAGGCGATCGAATCACTGACACACTTAATCGCGAGCATTACGTGTGAAAGGGAGATGTTTTTGCACTCATTGCAGTAAAACAAAAAATTGCTGCTGTAATCTTTGAGGTACACACTGGCACGTTTACTAAGCCCGGCGCATAACGGGTGAAATGAGTTGCCGCAAATACCCTTACAGGGCAATAAATCGGCATTGGTATCTTTATACAGACAATTATCAAAACCGCACTGTGACATTTTTTTTTTTTTTTTTTTTTTAGTTTTTCTGTTTATTTAGTTTGATCGAAATTAGGTCGATGGGGAGAACTGGCGCGTTATTATGTTTTTGTATTTATTTGTTTTATTCGAAATTAGGTCGAGGGGCGCACTAGACAGCGGATTGGAAGGCGTATGTGAGAGCAACGAAAGGCACGTCTGAATGGTTGGAAGGCAGTTTATAAACTCGAAGAGATTGGTTCGTGAGTTATGAAGAATTTGATAACCCACAATGCGTTCGAATTGGAAACGGCAAAACAATAAAAGCTTTTGGTTTCGAAAATATTAAAGTTCATTGAGTTCATAAATTCAAAAGTTTAATAATAAAGAGTGGATTCCAAAGTATCTTTCAAACGTTCTTTATGTGCCAGATTTAAGTCTCAATTTTTTTTCTACTAACGCGGCTCTTGACAAGGACTTAGATTTAATCTCTAACAAAAATAGATGTGAGTTATTAAAGAACGGGAATTGTGTTGCAGTGGGAGTGAGACATGCATCACTGTTCAAGGTGATTTTTAAAGTAGAAGAGCAACATAAGCTAAACACAAGTAGAAAAATAGAATCAATCAGGTTCTGGCATGAAGTTCTTGGCCATCAAAATACAGTGTACGTTAAGAATTGTTTCAAAGAAAAAGCAATCGACTATATAGAAAGCGAACGTTTCTTCTGTGATGCGTGTGCTCTAGGAAAATATCACAGGTTAACGTTCAAAATAACTGACAGTAGGGCGGAATGCGTTGGAGGTTTGGTGCATGAAGATTTGTGCGGTCCGATGCAGAATTCTTCTTTAGCCGGTTCGAAATACTTTTTCCTCTTTAAATACGATTTTTCTAAATATCGCGTTATGTATTTCATCAAAGAAAAGACAGAGGTTTTAGTTTGTATCGAAGATTTGCTGAAAAAAATTAAAATTGAAACGGATTGTGTTTTGAAAACGCTTCGAAGAGAAAATGGCCTAGAGTTCATAAATTCAAAAATAAAATCTCTTCTGAAGACAAATCTCGTTCTTCATCAAACATCAGTCCCATACTCACCTGAACAGAATGGCAGAGCTGAGAGAGAAATTCGTACACTTGTTGAAAGTGGCCGAACAATGATATGTGCAAAAAAAGTTTCAACAAAATTTTGGGCTGATGCGATCAACTATGCAGCATTTGTGTTAAACAGGACTGCTGCTACAGGCTTCTCGGGAAAAGCCCTTGGGATTTGTGGCCCGGTATGAAACGAAAATTTAATGTATCAGAATTGCGGATTTTTAGCGAAGAGTATTATGCACATACATATACCACAGCAAAAACGACGAAAGTGGGATGCCAAAGCGCAAGCTGGCATCTTTGTTGGATTTGCACAAAATGTGAAAGGATAGCGTATTTACATGACTGACACTCGGAAGATTGAGGGAAAACATAATGAAATTTTTAAACCGCATTATTCTTCTTTCAGTGTCTAACGATATATGAGAGTAGTCTCATTGATAAAGATAAGAGTGAACAAGACCTTTACAGGATTAAAGAAACTTCCGAAGAAGAGAAGCCTGGGATGTCAGCCTCTAATCTGGAACCACTTGGTCAGAATTCAGATTCTGAACCACAACACAATTGTGCCAAGACAGAATCTATCAGAGATCGACTGAGAAGTGTTCGCAAAGTTAATGTTTCATCAAAAATTACACTATCGAATCTGCATGATTTTGTTACTGAAAAAAAGGAACCTACAACTTTTGCTGATGAGTTCGCAAGATGCTAGCAAGTGGAAGCACGCAATGATTGAAGAAATAGCTGCACTGCACAAGAATTACATTTGGGATTTGGTTGAAGCACCGCAAAATGCATCAGTTATTGAAAATCGATGGGTATACAAGATCAAGAAGGCAGTAAGTAATGATACTAAAAGATATCGTGCAAGACTAGTTGTTAAAGGTTATACTCAGAAATATAATATTGATTATAAAGAGACCTTCAGCCCGGTCGCAAAATTCAGTTCGATAAGATCTAGTCTAGCAATAACTGCACATGAGATGTTCTTGAAACAATTATACAGTGATGGTCATATTTTTAGGGACATTATATTAACTTTACTTCAAACACAATTTAGAAATCAATATGTTGAAAAGAATGTAATACTATTTTATTTTTTCAATAATACAACATGTTTACGTGAAAATAATATAATTCATTTCATTAAAACAACAATATATTGAAAAATAAACAGAAAAAAACACTTGCTGTACGCAATTCCTCTGGCCATATTTATAGGGACAGCATGCTCTTCTAAAAAAAAATTAAAGTAAACTTTTCCATTTCGATTTCAAACTAGCCAAATATATTATTTACCTAATATTTAGTTGTATAGCCACCATTCTTTAGTACCGCTTGGCACCGACGTGGCATTGTCTCTACAAGACGCTGGCAAGTTTCGACTGGTATGGAATACCACATTTCTTCGATCTTCTTCCATAAATCGTTCTGTTTTTTGAACTTTTCCTTACCAATTTGGTCTTTGACAATCTTCCATAGATTCTCGATGGGGTTGAGATCCGGAGATTGCGCTGGCCACTGTAACAGACGGATGTTGTTACTTCGAAAGAAGTCTTTTGCAACATTTGCCGTATGCTTCGGGTCGTTGTCCTGCATAAATGTCCATCGAAGTGGCATATTTTCTTCCGCATATGGTACCATGACATCCTTTATAATTTCTTCAACATAGAAGTTGGCAGTCATTATTTCCCGGATACGGAATATGGGCCCCACGCCATTCCAGGAGAAGCAAGCCCAAACTTTAATATTGCCACCTCCATGCTTAACGGTCTTGATAGTATACTGTGGCTGAAGCTCGGCATTTTTTGGTCTTCTTACGTAGCGTCGACCATCAGAACCAATTAGATTAAATTTTGATTCATCGCTCCATAGGATGTTACGCCACTTTTTGCTTCCTTCTCCTCCTGTCCAACTTTCATGTTCCTTTGCAAAATTCAAACGATCTTTCACATTTTTTTTGCTTAGCAAAGGAACTTTTAATGCAGATCTTCCAAAAAGATTTGATTCCTCAAGCCGTTTTCGAATTGTCCGTGCCGAAATATCCACTTCCAATTCATTTTTTATGCCACGAGAGGACTTAAACGGATCTTTCTTAGCCGTTTTAACAATTTGGCGGTCGGTTTGGACACTTGTTTTTCGCTTTGGTCCCGTTTTTTGCTTCTGTTTTTGCGGTTTTAAAGCATTTGCCACCATCGATTTTGAGCATCCAATAACCTTACCAATTTCGCGAATAGACTTGCCATCCTGTCTCAACTTTATAATAATTGATCGCTGATCATTCGAACAATTTTTTCTTCCTCTTCCCATTTTGTATAAAAAAAATTTAAAAACTTCCAAACTTTCAAACTTGATATAAACACTTTGAATTGAACTTCAGAAGTAATTTGAATCAGCATTTCACTCTTCCTTTTATACCCTTGAGCAGAAATATACATTTTAAATTAAGTGTCCCTAAAAACATGACCGGGCGAATAAGGACGATTAATCCTTTTTACAATTTTTTTGCTAATTTTCTAAAAACGTGTATGTTTATTTTTTGTTCCTAAAAGACTATGACTACGACATTTAAGTCATAAGAAAATTATTTATTATGTTTTGTCAAAAATATTTACTGAAATACGAAGTGAGACTATGAAGTTTGTGGTGTCCCAAAAAATATGACCACCACCATATATCAAGACGGCTTTCCTTTACGGAGATTTACAAGAAGAATTGTATATGAAACAGCCAGAATTTGGAGACAACAGTAATTGTGTTTGCAGACTGAGGCGAAGCCTATATGGCCTAAAACAAGCACCTAGATGTTGGAATAAAACATTTTCAAAATTCGTTCGCTCTTTTAATCTCAAATCAAATGCGTGTTTTTAAAAAAAAATTGAATCGTAGCGATATATGTTGACGATGGCTTGATTACAGGCATTAACCAAAACGAAATTACAAACCTTATTAAATACTTGTAGAATTCGTTTGAAGTCAAGGTATACGAGGCACTGTGTTTCTTAGGATTAGAAATCAACAGGAAAATTGATGGATCGATTGTAGTTTCACAGTCTGGCTTTGCAGTCTCAACACCAATATATACTCTGGCCTTCAAGGAGATTATTGCGAAAGTTCACCAGCGGTAAGATTCCCGTATAGAGAGGCTGTTGGGAGTTTGATGTATTTGGCAAGAAAGCTAATATTAAAATGGAAATTAATCAGAAAAGCCTAGAGAAAAAATGTAACGAATTTGATAATGAGTGTTTGAAGCTAATGAAAATTGAGCTAAATTATGTTGAAACACAGATGAAAGACGATAGTTTAACGAATGTAAACCAACACTTAGATCTTGTCAGTAATACTGATATTAGTAATATTGGAAGAAAAGAAACTGTTTAGTGAAATGTTTTGTACAAGTTATTTGTATTGCATACGCCCGGATAAACCGGGTAATGGGTGTCAGATGAAACTAATCCTATGCGACAAAAAGCCTTTCTATTGTTCCCCCCGGCGGTGATCTTATTATGAGAAAGGTCAAGTCCATGTAGATGAAATGTTAAAAACAGGAGTGATGAGACCCAGAAATTCACAGTACGCATCTCCCATAGTATTTGTCAGTTAGAAAATAAAGTGACGTTAAAGGATAATTATCCATTGCCACTTATAGATGATTTACTGGATAGGTTAGCTGGTTAAAAGGTATTTTCTCTACTCGACCTGAAGAGTGCCTTTCATCATGTCCCAATGAGTGAGGACTCGATCAAATACACTTCTTTGGTACTCCAATGAGGCAGTATGAGTATACTAGAATGCCTTTCGGCTTAAAAAATGCACCCTCCGAGTTTCAACGACTTGTTAATACAGTGTTTTACGACTTAACGAGAACAGGCAAAATAAATATATATATTGACGATATAATAATAGCTACTGAATAAGTAGAAGAGCATATGGCAATAATAAGAGAAGTCCTTAATAGACTTGTCAGGAGTAGATTAGATTTGAGGCTTGATAAATGTCGTTTTCTTGAATCTGAGATAAAGTACTTAGGCTAGACAATATCAAATAATTGTAATTATTTCTTTCAATGTAACGGAGATAATAGCTACAGTTCATTTTCTAGGAAGATATTCAATTCAACGTTTAATATTTAAATTGTCATATTTGTTTGCATTTTAGTATGTATAGTGCATACCCATGAATATGAGTAGTAAACCAAAAAATTCGAAAAATGATCACTTCAATGAGGAATGGGAACTCGATTACTTTGATACAATAGTGAATGATAAATGTTGTTGTTTAATATACCAAGCCTCAAAAGCCATTGCTAAAATAGGTAGGTAATCTGGAGAGTCATTTTTTAACTTTACATAACAGGTATCAAACAGATTATCCATCAAATTTTTAACTGAGAAAACATAAAATTAAGGATCTTAAAACGCAATTAACAAATCAACACAGCGTTTTAAAAATCTAAGGGCGAAGTCACAAGCAGTAACTACTATCATTCAAAGTAAGCTATCTCTTAGCAAAATAATGTAAGCCATTTTCCGACGGCGAATATGTAAAGGACATTTTTTCGGAGATATCAGATTCACATCTTAATGATTTTAAGAACAAGAGTGAAATTGTTGCAGCAATTCAAGATCTACAGTTGTTTCGAAACAGTGTACAGTGATGCGAAGAATTGAAAAGATGAGTGCGAATGTAAAAGAGAGTTACATATATAATGATATTAATAGATATTCGTGTTTTCCCTTCAGTGTGATGAATCGACTGATATAAGTGTTACAGCACAATTACTTGTTTTCGTTCGTATGATTTTTAAGGATTTTACATCTAATGAAGACATGGTGGGTAGGATTTCTTTGAAGGAAAAAACTAGAGGTGTAGACATATTCAACCCACAAAAACATAAAAATACTAATAATAAAATTGAGAAATATATCGCTGAAATCTAAAAAGTAGTTCAAGGTTTAAAGATAAGATGCCAGGATTTTAAAAATTAAGGAAATTGTAGAATTTATATCTTTTCCTTTTAAAAAGGGCTTAAGTGTGAAACTTATTAGCCAAAAATGTCAGACATATTTCATATGGATCAAAGGGCATTAGAGAATGAAATTGTAATTTTAGAAACTGACTTAATCTTACAAGCTAGGAAATTTGAAGGGGATTTTTGGGAATATGTTAACCTATACGGAAAAAAGTCTGCCACACAGTCAGACAAATATTAACCATAGACGAAGTGGAAAAGATGGTGAGTTTGATCTGAACATTAATGAAAATTTGCATGCGAACATTATTCAAAAAATACGAGATATCGTTAGACCAGCGCGCTTTTCCTTGAATAATCAGTTAGGGCGGACGGAATTTAAAATGCACATAGTTCTTTCTAAAGACACTCCCTTCCATTGCCCGCTTAGAAGGCTCCCGTATGTTCACAAGGTTGATCTTCAAAAGATCTTAGATGATCTGCTGAAGAGGGGTATCATTTGTGAATCTAGTTCACCATATGTGTCACCTATAGTTTTGGTACAGAAAAAGAATAAAGAGTTGAGGATGTGTAAAGATTTTCGCGAGCTTAACAAGATAACCGTGCGCGATAATAACCCATTAAAAAAATATTTTACATCCTCGGACTTGAAGAATGGTTTCCACCACGTTCAGTTGTCGGAGGAGTCTATGAAGTACACTTCGTTTATAACCCCATTGGGTCATTCGAATATACGGGGATGACTTTCGGTCTGAAAAATGCATCGTCCATATGCATTTAAGTATATTAAATCAGGTTATAGATATATTGACATATATTGACAAATGTACTTTTTTACAAACGGATATCGTTTACCTGGGCTATAAAACTACTGAAGTAGGTATCAGATCTAACGAATGTTATCTTAACGCTGTAAAGGATTTTCCAATACCAGCATGTACAAAGGACGTACACAGTTTTTTGGGGCTCTGTTCCTACTTTAGAAAGTTTATAAAAAATTTTGTTAATATCGCAAAGCAATTGTGATAATTTATGCCTTGAGGAGGTTCAAAATTTACTTGATTGGAATATCTTTTAAAATTGTGACCGATTGTCAAGCATTAACTTTAACTTTAAAGAAGAGGTGATTGGGATCAGAAAGTTCAATCTTTGAAATGATAAATGGATTAATTTACAGAAAATATAACAATAAAGTTCTTTTTTTCGTTTCATTCCAAATGAAGGAACAGGTAATTCGAACACATCACGAGGCAACGTGCCATTTAGGAGCAGATAAGTGTTTCGAGTACATCTCAGCAAGTTATTGGTCCCCAAAGATGAAGGAAAAGATAAAATCCTACATCAAGACGTGTCTCAAGTGCATTTACTTTTAGCTTCAATCCAGGAAAATGGAGGGTTCACTACACTCTATCCCAAAAGGTGACATCCCTTTTGACACATTACACGTTGATCATCTCGACAATGCAGAGCAAGGAGGCCATCACTTGCCTGGAATCGGATAGTGCCTGATCGTGGTGCCTGTTTCCCCTCCAAGGACTTTAATAATTTTTAAGAAAGAACAAAATGTTAAGCACATTAAAATAGCAACACATTCTCCTCAATCGAATGGCCAAATTGAGCGAATGAATCTTATTATTATTCCAATGTTAGCCAAAGAAGGTGACGCTAACACAACTATTGATAAACACTTAACGAAAATTTAACTTGCTCTCAATAACACCGGTTTTAGTCCAAGTGTTCTCTTGTTCGGAAGAAACCAAAAGGACAAATTTTGCGATCGTGTTCGAGAATATCTTCAAGATACTTTAGGGAAAGGACAGAGCTGCGTAAATAAGGCAACAGGCAGCTGACAATATAGAAAAGAGTCAAGTACGAAACAAGATTTATTACAACAAACATCATAAAAATCCAACGTCCTACAAACAAGGTGAATATGTTTTGATCAAAACCATTGTAACAGTTCCAGGTGTCACCAAGAAACTTCATTCTAAATATCGTGGCTCTTATGAGATAAAGAAAGTTCTGTCAAACGACCGTTATTTAGTGGGCGACATTGATGGATTACAAATAACAAATAATTTCTTCACCAGTTCTTGGTTTTAAATCTTATTTTATTTCAAGATATATGTATATAAGGAATATTGTAATCGGGTCGATTATACTGTCAATATGGCCGAACTGTAGTCAAAAGAAAATAATGTGGTACCATCCCTGCTTGCAAGACTCTGTCTACAGTACATAATACGCTGTCAGTTTCCATCAGTAAAGTCTGGCCAACTGATCGCACGAAAAGTCTCCAAATATGTATGTATGTACCGCAAATGCATATACCCGATGGGTATATAAGTCAAACGAATTGTACAGTTGGCGTTGGAAAATAAATTTGAGAGCTCTGCCTGAAAGTTGTCGCTTATTTTTTTTTTTTCTTCTCCCGTTTTTTCATCCGTCACAAATATAATAACATGGAGTCCACTTTGTACGCCATGACTTAGTCCTTATTCTGATATTTTAAGATATTGAAGATTCAAAGTTTTCTCTTGCATTCGTTTTAGTAGTTAAAACACTTTCTTTTTAAAAGGAAAAACACATTTTTCTCTACTTTTTCTAGTAGAGACGAATATAGACGAAGAAGGGGTTCTATAGTTTTGAGGGAGTTCAAACTGACTTTCTAAATAGAGATAAATGCAGAGGTGGTGGAATATTAATGCTAATTCATAATGATCTACGAAAACATGTAGAAAACAAGGAATACAAATATGTTTTTGGAAAATACAGACGACCAGGCTCAGTAAGAAAGCGCTTATCGAAGAATTTTAAAATAAAATAGAAAAAATGAGAAAAAAAGACGAGATTATAGTATAGTAGTTAAAGGATATAAGAAAATGTCATATAAGAAAACATCGCTTATAAAAAACACAACGAAATGCACCGTGTCTTTTTTCTCTATAGGTCCGTGTAAATTAAAACCGATTAAAGAAAAAACTCTTAAAAGAACAAAAAAAAAAAAAAAAAAAAGATATAATAAACTGTATTTTCTGCACCGAAATAAAAAAATACATGAAAAACAGAACGTTTATTAGAAAGTTTACTTCTTGTGTGTTATTACATAATCGAACTTCATTAAAAATATCAGTGTAAACACAAAATGCGGAAGGACCTTACAAAATTTGCACTGACAAATAAATGATGGCACTTCAACGAATCAACATGTCGATCACAAACATTTCTCGTTCATTGAAAGTTGGTTGTTATTTTCTTTGTTTTTATTATGTGTAGATACATAATTCTTTATATAATATACATTGCTATGTCGAATTTCAAGAGAAACACGGTTTCATTACAAACGAAAATGAAAATATTGGAGGAACTTAAGTGTGGCAAATCTCGGAAGCAAATTTCAGAGCAGTCGTATGAATGTATGTATGTTGGCGTTACAGCCCATCAAGGACCAGAGCCGAGCTTCTCTCAATCACCCATGTTGTGTGTGATCCAATTTTCAGTTTATTGCCGGTTCCGAACGGCGAATTTCGAGAAGCTTTTCATGACAATTTTACTACCGGGGGTTTTGTCAGAACCCCGCTGAGGAGGAACACCGTGAAAACACGTTCGATGACATGGCTATGTCGGGATTCGATCCCATGTCATCGGCGTCAGAGGCCAACACACTACCCACTGCGCCACGGTGCTCTCGCATGAATACTAAATATAAATATTGTACTAGCTTATGAGATTTTCACTTATAAGCTTAATGTACAATCATATACACTGAATAAATTACAAATTATAATTTAAAATCTACCAAAGCACTTTGAGTAAAATTTGAAAAAGACGCAGAAACTATTGAGGAATACAAGTACACCTGTAAAAATGTAAAAAAAAAAAAAAAAAGGAAAGTACGAGGTCTTAAACAAAACTATGGGAAAATGGTTTGAGCAAATGTCTGAAAAAAATGCAAAAATTACTGGCCCCATTTTGCTTGAAAAAGCCCAACAGTTTGCCATCGAACTAAATATCCCATACTTCACCACCAATCAAGGCTGGGTCCATCGGTGGAAAAGAAATTTAAAAAAATTAACGGAAAACTCTGTTCCGCCGATGTTGAGGCAGTAGAGGAGTTTAAGGAATCCTGCCATCGTTGTTGTAGAGGTATGGGTCTGAAAATATATTCAACACGAATGAGACAGGTTTGCTTTATAAGGCACTACCCAGTGGCACATATGCTCCAGAAAATAAAATGATGCTCGGATATAAAATACCAAAAGACAGAATTACCTTGTTATTTGTATGTAATGCGTTTGGGTCTGAAAAATACGTATTTTCTATTGGAAAATATAAGCAACCCCGATGTTTTCGAGGACAACAGATCCCATGATGCGAAATAATAAAGGAATTGGACGAAATTATGGCAAGGAAATGTAAGAAAATATTGCTATTAATTGATAACGCATCTTGCCGCAAATTTTGAATTTCAAACCTGATAACATCGAAATAAAATGTTTGCCAGCAAATACCACAACACTCACTCAACCATTGGACCAGGGTAAACTCTATTTTATCCCACAATTTATCTTATTGCTTACATATTTCTCTTTTAAAGGTATCATTCACTCTTTTAAAGCTCAATATCGAAAGTGTTTAGTTCATAAACAAATCCTGGCAATAGAAGCCGGCCATATGGAGGAATTCCTTACGTGTTGAACACTTTGAAAATTATAAAAAGATCTTGGTGGCTTCTCACCCCCTAAACAATTCAAAACTGTTTCAAAAAAGCAGATATACTGAACAGGGATGCCAATGACAATGAAGAACAAGCTGATGATGATGTTTGCGAAAATGATGACGTTTACGAAGACAATAGCGACTTTGAAGAGGAGGAACGGATGAATTGCTTTGGAGAATTGGATGAAGTAGAATTTTTGAATGAAATTCTAAATGAAAAAGATCTAGGTCTCACTTCCTACTTTCGAAGGTTCATCGAAAATTACGCCGTGGTAGCCAAACCTTTGAGCGATATGCTTTGAAAGAACACTGAGTTTCGAATGGAAGATAAAGAAATAGTAGCCCTCGAGTTGCTGAAAGATGCGCTGACAAGATCACCAGTACTCAAACTGTTTAATCCACAAGCTGTGACGGAATTACATACGGATTCGAGCAAAAGCGGATACGGAGCCCTGTTGCTCCAAAAGGATCACGAGGATCAGATGTTTCACCCGGTGCAATTCATGAACAGAAAGACGACCCCCGCGGAAGAGCGTTATCATTCTTACGAACTAGAGGTCCTCGCTGTCATCGAAGCCCTGAAAAAGTGGCAAATATATGTAGTCGACAAAAGAATAGAGATAGTGACGGACTGCAACGCGTTTGCGTTGACCATGAAGAAGAAAGAGGTCCCACTTCGAGTAGCCAGATGGGCGTTGTTCTTACAAGCCAAAGCGGTAGTGGTAAAGTAGCGGCTGGAGGTGCAACGACGCAGAGAGGCCAAAGAAGTGAAGAAGTAAAGAAATGAAGAGACAATACCTCAAGAGGACTTAATAGTTGAGGACTTGTTTGAGGGCACAGCTACAGGTGTTAGGAAACTCGAACATAGTAACAGAATACCTTCAACAGTCTATCGACCTAACGATAAAGTGTGTGGAAACACTAGACGTGATCAAATCACTCCCTGACAGTAATAATGATAATGACTTTGTTATTCGGCGTGAAGCCGCTACAAACTCGATTAGCTTATACGTCAGGGGCAGTAAAAGATATTTTGCTGCACTGACAATTTTAAGAATCAAAAACAGTCAGAACGCCAACGACTAACGCACGGTGTTGAATTTGTACGCTATAATTAGTAGATTAGAATTCACATCTGCAGATAAACCGCGTGCACATATCATAGAACAGAAACTAGGCGTATTACGTCAGGGAAATCTATCAATCATTGACTATTACAATTTAGTCAACAAAAAACTTACACTCTAGATAAATAAAACGATGACCCACGGTACGGATTCAGTACTAACCAAAGAACTTAATAGTGCAATCCGTCGGAACGCACTTCGAGTCTTCATAACTGGACTTACTCCCCCGTCATCAAATATAAGGCGTTTTCCAAAACGCATCATTGCTCTAATACTGCAATGGCAACCATTCCAAAAGGCAAACAAAAAAGTGAATTCTTTTGCATACTATTCCAAAACGCATTGTGAACAGATCTACTGCGCAAACAAAAGCAAACAGAGCATCGGCAAATGTCATGATGCTAATTCATTTGACATTGTGAATTTAATTTGAATTACCGTCAAAATGGAACAATCTTCTTCGTCGTATGTAATTTTTAGTTTTTATATCAAAAATGTTTATTAAACAATTATTTTTTCAGAAAAAATATGGAACCGGAGGCGCATGCAACTTCTCGTCAATAAAAGAATTGAACATGAGCACCATTTTTGTGGGAAAAAGAGAAAAAAAGTAACACTCTGGAGGCAAGTTCACGCCGAAATTTTGGAAATCGATCCAGAGTTTTCATTTACGTTAGAAGAGATCATGAGAAAATTTTTAAACATGATGGTGACATACAAGAGAATAAAAAAAAGAAACGGGTCTTCTGGAGAAGCTGCAACATCCTGGGAATTTTATGAAATACTTGACGCACAGTATGGCTCAAAACATTCAATTTCTGTGCCCGTAAGCAATCTTGACTCCTCAATTGAGATCTTTGAGTGTGCTAATTCCGGAAATGGAGATTGTTCTGAAGATGATATCCTAGAGCCACCTAAGAAGAAAACTAAAAAAAGCGATGTACTAGACTTCTTAAAAGAAGAATCGGAGAAAGACAGAGCGTGTTTCGAGAGGTTAATAGATATTGAAAAACAAAGACTGAAAGTTGAAGAAGACAAAATAGAAGAAATGCGGGAGTTAAAATCCATTCTTAAAGCACTTTTGGATTAATTGATGGTTTTCTTTTTAAGTTTTATGTTTTTAAAACACAGAATTGTGATGTTTATTTGTATTTATTGATTTGTTTACGTAAAAAAATAAATTTAGGCTGAAAAAAGCCCAGTTAATCGTTCCCGTTTTGCTTTTGCCTCATTACTGGCATCAATGTTTTCCTCAGGAGGTGTGGCTATGGTATCTGTAATTGGCTTAGGTAAATTAAAGTTTTCAGGGTCTTGTAGTTCATGGTTTATAACAAAATTGTGCAAAATAACGCAGCACATAACAATTTTCTTTGCCATTCTTATACTTCGAACTGGAATAAAATCTAAAATTCGAAATTTATTTTTTAGGATACCAAATGCCTGCTCTATAAAAACGCGAGTAGAGCTATGATAATAATTTAAACGCTTCTGCTCTGGAGTCATATTCCCATAATCTCTGTACGGCACAATGAGGTTAACCTCCAGTGGGTAAGCTGAGTCCCCAAGCAGATGGTACTCCTTTGGAATTATAATTTTTCCATTTGTCAAAGCTTTTCGAAGCGGGCTATCACGCCAAACAGATGCGTCATGGCAAGAGCCAGGGTAGCCAACAAAAGCGTCTAAAAATTTAAAATTACTGTCGCATACTCCCTAGGAATAAGTAGATTAAACCATTAGAAATTAAACTATCATTTGCAATACCTGCATAATTATGGAATACGCGCCTTTTCTATTAAAACAACTTGTCGAATCTTCTTTTGGCGCTGGAATTTTAAAATGTGTGCCATCAATGCATCCCACTACGAAAGGGAATGGATGATTTCACTTTTCTTCAAACTCTTTCATCATTTTGTTGTGAGACTCTCGCCCCTCTGGCCATCTAATAATTTTTTTTTTTAATTTTAAAATTGCCGCGACAGTTCTTTTAAAAATTCTGAAGGCTGATCCCATACCAATTCCGAAACGATCAGATATATCTCGGAAACTACATTTGTTGACCAATTTCCACAACGTTATGTATAAACAGTATTCTAGGGACCATTGCGGTCTTCCTGTTTTTTTCTTTTTGGTAAACTCAGAAAGGGCCTTTTTTAGTAACTTAAAATAGAAACGAAAGTGTTTATATGTACATAAATACAAAGTTCGAGTTAAAGGAAAATGAGGACTTACCGAAAATGTGCATCTATTCATACGAAAATGACTAAAAAAAATATCACTTGGGTACAACTTAATTGTTTTTAAATAATTATTGCACTTGGGTACTTTTCGAAAAGCAAATGGACTTGAAAGCATGTAATAGTTTCGTCGAAATCGTTTAATTTTTACCTTCAACAGATGTTTTATTAAGTTTATTTCATTATAATTTAAATTGGTACTACCCAACATATTATTTAAAATAATTGTGAAAATTAACTTTTTCGACATCTCGAACTTATTGCCTTATTGCCGCTTCTTTGACTTTAAATTGTATGTCTAAAAGCAATAGCATCATAATGACATTTTAATCAAATATACAAAAGCATCAAGGAAGGTGTTTTGTATGCAAAAGCATCACTTACTTTGCATCATTACGTTTGCATCACTACGTTTGTCATTGTCACCGGATGACCTACCAAGTGCCTTAGCAAAAGCACAGGAGTTCGAATCAAATAACGTAAGAGTGAATTTTGCCTTGCTATTCGGTAGAGATAAAGTCCCACAAAACAATAAAACAATTACAAGAATCTTAATAATTCAAGATTCCCTTTAAGGAAATCTTTGAATCAAAATGGTTATTCAAAAACCAATAAAATTTTTATTAATCAACCTAGAAATAGGAACTCTCTTAAACCAGAACCTATGGAGGCAGATAACTCCATGAATGAATCAAATAATTTTAAACGTTATTTCCATAACTATCGCCACTCTAATGACAACTCTAACAACTACAATCGTTCCAACTACATGCGAAATCACAATCCGGGACTATCGCCGCTCTAATAAGAACTCTAACAACTACAATCGTCCCAACTACATACGAAATCACAATCCGGGACAAGTGCCTAAATTTCAATTAGAAAAAATACAGTACCAAAGCGCACATCACACCATTCAACCACCTACGAAAAATCTCAGAATTAACAATATAAATTAAACAGCTTTTTTAGGCGAGCGCTTGGATAGCCCTTTATGGAAGAGCGCACGCACTGAGCACTACTTCTAACCATTAATCATTATAGCGTGTTAATAAATAAAAAAAAAAAACTCTGGGAACAAAAACGCTTGTCTCCTTTTATTAAAAATAGCCTGGTGACCCCGACGTGATATCACGCAATATTTCTGAAGTCACGAGATAAATAGAATCATTTTCACGTGTTGCACACATCATTTCAACAGAGCGAGTCAGCAACGATGCCGCCAGAGGAAAAGCCACAAAGGAACCCAAAAAATTTAAAACAGTAAAAGTTCGCCGACTGTTGTGTGCAAACAACTGGATCGCCTGAAACAATTTGTCGACAGCCTCCCAGAAGATGTCACACCTCCCCAACTGGAACTCCGTCTGTCCGCGTTGGATACATCATTTACTGCCTTCGAAGTTCTTCAAGGCAAAATTGAAGAACTAGCCCCGACGAGATAAAAGATGAAGAGGATATTCGTGCGGAATTAGATTATGAAATTCATCCAAGGATCACGGTAAGAATGCAATCACTCGAGCCCAGTAAGAGGGACGACCATACTCCAGTACAAAACAAATCAGCCGTACGTACACCTCAAATTGCCAAAAATTAATATGTCTATCTTTTCAGGTGAAATAACAGAATGGTTGGACTTCTATGAATCCTTCAAATCCCTCATTCATTCCAATCCTTACCTTAACAAAACTACCAAGTTCCAAAACCCTAAATCATCACTTTCCGGAAGCGCAGCACACGCCATTAGGTCGTTGCTAATAAACGACACGAACTACGACGCTGCCTTCAAAATCCTCGTCGATCGTTACGAAAATAAACACCTCATCTGTGCAGAGCACCTGCGAAAAATATTTGAAGCTCCTGCATTACAAAAGTCAACAGCTAGCAATCTTCGTGACCTTATTGATGGGGTTAACAGTCATCTACGCGCCTTGTCATCTCTCGGACGTCCAGTTGATAAATGGGACGACCTCATTGTATACAGGGTAGGATCAAAATTCGATGTCAAACTATTCAACTTAAATGAAATAAGCAACTTGCTCAGTGTGATATCTTAAAAAGTATTTTGTTTTTTGTATTTGTGAAGTTTGGTTTGAAATGTTGATAAGTGTGCCGCTTTTGTACCTCATGTAAGCAAAATTACCCTACTATAACTCCCACTATTATTTCAGTACTTTTTCTATATTCTTTCTTGAGATGATACATTCGACAGTAGTTCCTCGAACTACAGAGTGTATCCACTTATTCTTCAAAAATCAATGTTTACATATAATGAAAAATACTTAATATACCTTCTTCAATAAAACTTTTGTTTTTTCATGAGTTACTTTAATTCTTTGTAAATATTAAGTAACATATTTACAAAACAAAAGAAATAAGCACTAACTGCTTAAAAAACCATCATAATGTCGAAGATTGTCGATCATGACTTTGTCGTAAGTGTAATAAACCACACCACACCGTTCTTCATCCGTTCCCTTTTCACGCATCTAATCACTCAAACACTTCACTTAACGTCGATGCAAATGAGTTATATACCTCAGAACATTCCACCAATAGCAAGGTATTTCACATACCATAGCCAAAAGCATGCGATATAATGAAATATGCCAAAAATATGAAATGTAAATACCAAGAAACGGCTGCCGGTAAATGTGCGTAAAGTAGGGTACACACTATCAAAAATTACGCTTTTGTTCGGCATCACTCAAAAGTGATATTGTGGACGACTAAATTATGGTTTGTCGATCAAAAATGATCAGTAGCAAAAATGTTTGTGGTTCCATGACGATCAGCGGCCATGTTTGTTTGTAATCGATAACACTGGTCGGCATCAAAATAAGAGCAAAACAATGTATATGTGGAATAGATACATATCGACGCCCTAAATCTAAATACGTAAGCAGAATTTATCTAGCACGTCAAGTTTTTCTGCTATAAGCAATTTTTGTTTTCATTAAAATTGGTTACATTTCGATACTGACAGCGGTATTTGTGAACCTTGATGACACGAATTTCGCTATGCTCTGTATTTATCTCGGTGTAAGAAAGAGATAGCAATCTATTGTATGTATGTATGTTGGCGTTACAGTCCATGAAGAACCTGAGCCGAGCTTCTCTCAATCACCCATGTTATGTATGATTTCATTTTTCCCATAGGTGAAAGGGACCTTGTAGTGTCTGAACGCTGTCCTTTTGTAAACGTCAAAATATCGTTGTCAGAGCAGAATTGGTGGGCTGACTTTTACTTTTCTTTCTTCTTGCTGTTCCTGTCGGTCGCCCAGTTGAAAAGGACACACAAGCAGTTTGCCACCAACGTTAATTATAGATATGTATTAATTTTGATTGTGAAATATGAGTAAATATGAATTACAAAAAAAAAAAAAAAAATTATAAATTTGGAATGTCAAACGTAACAGACGTACAGCAGTTTATTGCCGGTTCCGAACGGCGAATTTCGAGAAGCTTTTCATGACAATTTTACTACAGGGGGTTTTGTCAGAACCCCGCTGAGGAGAAACACCGTGAAAACACGTTCGATGACATGGCTGTGTCGGGATTCGATCCCGTGTCATCGGCGTCAGAGGCCAACACACTACCCACTGCGCCACGGTGCTCTCAATCTATTACTTACCATAAAGTAACTGACATGCGAGTTACAACGGCTACCTCCCATCCGATCGTCCCCTAACCAAGTAATAAAAGGATTCTGTCCGGAGTAGTATCTAAGTTAAATTTATATTAAGTACGGTCCGATTAGGTCTTATTTGGGTTTTCCTAACAACCAATGTTGGACCATGTATGTATTTCCCAAAAAAACACGAGGAATTAGGATCATAAAATTAATTTATGAGTGTTATCCTGTATCTGTAATAAAACCAATGACCCAAAAGGACAATAGGGATATTGGGAATTGTCCATAATAAAACATATGTAGCCCAGTCCTTGCATTTTTAGCATATTTAAGCAATCGTTTAAGACGATGTTCAGTCTCTTGTGAATTTTAAGAAGAATTTAAGCATTTTAGAGAAAATAGAGAAAAAACAATTTAACGTTTTTCAATTTTACACCCCGTCCATGAGTACATAAGTTGCGCGAGCGCAGTGATTGTTTCGAATAAGTAACATAAGCTACCGACGTATGTAAAAAGTTATAATTGGTTGGATATAAGATTGTACAATACCTTTCGGCTTACTTGTTTTAGGTTAAAAATAATGCCACGTAAATGCAAATATTACCCAAACAATTTTTGTTATATAAGTTAACACGACAAAGTCTCAAATCAAAAGTAGGTCAAACCAGCACGCGCATCCGCTGGGTAAACAACAGAGTATGTTGACCAATAATGCTGAATCGCCAATATCGTCAACACCACACACCGGATGAGCAATGCTGACCCAACATCCCGAACACCGTCAACACCACACACCGGATGAGCAATGCTGACCCAACATCGCGAACACCGTCAACACCACACGCCGGATGAACAATGCTGACACCGCACCTGCTGCAGTTGAGGTATCAGGGTATAAATTAGCTTAAGGTAGTCGATAAGTTGTTCAGTTGTCTTTCCTCTTTCATTGTTGTTTCATTATTTGTAATAAAGTGGGGGTTGTTCCCAATAAAGTGTAGAATTAGTTTTTTTTTAGGAAAATAAAGTAAAAAACTTTAACTTATATGTGGTGATTTTGTAGTGACATTACATCGTAGAGAGATTACACTTTTAATAGAAATGGCTTACCTTCATTATTTTGGATTTGAAATAGGCGAGAGAGAGAAAAGCTGGGTCCCATACATATGCTGCAAAACATGTGCAATAGCTCTGACAAGTTGGTTGAAAGGAACTAACAAATCATTACGATTTAGTAAGCCTATGCTTTGGAGGGAACAACAAGACCACATAAATGACTGCTATTTTTGCATGACATATATCAAATGATTTTCTAGAAAAAATAAACATAAAATAAAATATCCTGATGGTCCTTCGGCCCAAAAGCCAATTCCTCGCCATAAAGAATCACCAGTACCAGTTCCTCCTTCAAACAAGTACAAGTACAAACTGACGTGTCATTCGATGTATCCGAATCTGTAAAATCAAATGAAGTTTCGCTTGGCAGTTCATCTTATTTAACAGAAAAACCACTTCTAGTCAACCAATCTAGACTTAATGATCTCGTCCGCGATTTGTAACTTTCGAAATCTCAGGCCCAACATTTAGGTTACAGATTACAACAGTGGAATCTGTTAGAAAAAAGCACAAATATTTCATTTTTCAGGAAGAGACATACTCAGTTCTCTGAGTTGTTTTCCAAAGATAATGATTTAGTATATTGCACCGACCCTCTAAAACTTCTTCAAGAACTACAGCTGCCTGAAGATCGAATGGATTGGAGACTCTTCATTGACTCATCCAAACTGAGTCTGAAAGCAGTATTGCTACATAATGGAAATCAATATCTGTCAGTACCATTGGCTCATGCAGTACATATGAAAGAGACCTACGAAAACATGACGTTATTGCTCAATAGATACGATCGCTATTTTTGGAATATATGTGCCGATTTAAAAGTAGTGGCTATGCTAGCAGTATTACAAGGAGGATACACAAAATATTGCTGCTTTTTATGTGAGTGGGACAGCAGAGCAAGAGCGTGTCATTACATACATCAAAATTGGCCCTTAAGACCACATGCGGTTTCGGGAAGCAAAAACATCGCAAATGAGCCTTTGGTTGACAGCCAAAAAATATTTTTGCCGCCATTACATATCAAATTAGGCTTACTAAAAAATTTGGTAAAAGCTATGGACAGAGATGGAGAGACATTTCAACACCTGAACAGTAAATTTCCACGCATAAGTGAGGCCAAAATGAAGGAAGGCATATTTGTTGGTCCCCAAATAAGAGAAATCCTTAAAGACCAATTGTTTAAATCTAAGTTGGTTGATAAAGAAAAAAGAGCATGGGTAGCTTTTGAAAACATATGTCACAATTTTCTTGGAAATATAAGGGCTGCAAATTACAAGGAACTGGTAAAAGAACTTCTTTTTCCATATCAAGGACTCGGATGCAACATGTCATTAAAAATACACTTCTTGCATTCGTATTTAGATTTTTTTCCAGAAAATCTTGGTGCCGTATCTGATGAGCATGGTCCCTCTGACCCTCCACCAAGATATTGCGCACATGGAAAAAAGAAAAAACGGCAAGTGGTCCCCAGCAATGTTAGCTAATTTCTGTTGGGAAATCAATCGTGAAACAACAGCTAAAACTTATAAAAGAAAGCTGTCTACCAAATAGTTATTTTTTTATATTATATCAGTATTTTAATTAATTTAGGATTCTAATTTACCTCATATAAATCATGTCATATGTGAGATTTCTGTACTTTTTTCATAATAAATGCGTATTTAATGTGTCAATATCAGTATTTTATTTAAATAAGACAATCTCAAAAACTAGACGTGATAGAATCAATCTGTAAACAGTTTTTGATTCAGCACACTAAAGTCAATTAATATTACATAACAAAGTTTTTGCTCCCAACTTTTTTTTTTTTTTTTTGCAGACCAGTGTAATGTGTACATGAAAATCGTCATTCAAGTCACTCAAGTGAGAGTCGTTGTGAAGAAAGGATGGACGAAAATTGAAAATTCCTCGAACTGTTTATTGAAGCGTACGAATCCAATGTATGTATGACGAAAAAAAAAAAAAAAAAAATAAATTACGCATATAAGGACTTGTTAAATATTATGAAAAAATATAAAAGTGATGCCACAGAAAATGATTGTTGCAAAGAATGATATCAAAATAGTACATGGACTTTTTTGTTCCTGCTTGCACTGTAAAAATCCCTACTTGCTGGGATTTTGTTCAGTTGGCCTTTGTTGTATTTTTATAGTATAAATGTTGAACCAATTTTGTTTATTAATGTTTAACATGTACAAACAAGAAAAACGCACCCTATTTAGTTTTTTTCCTATTTGCACTCAATTTGAATTCACCTCACTGTTTTCTAGTTAAAACCGATTTATACCATATCATGTACATACATAAGTAACTTCTCTTTATACGAAATAAATTGTTCCTCTTGAGTTATCGAAAGCGACGGTTGTCTAATTTTCTTTGCTGGTGCAACAGGTTATGGGCCCAGTAACGAGACAAGGAATTAGAAGTCGTTTGATAAGCAATTAATGTGTTTGGTTTTTTTCTGTTTTGAGAGAATTTTTTTTGTACCGAGACGCAAGTTCTGCTGACGAGTGGTATAAAACGGGAAACAAACTTCTATGATATCGGGTGATTAGCGGATCAAAATAATTTTTTTTGTTGGATTTTGAGTGTACCGCATCTTAAACAGCGAGTGAATTGTACTGTTCCTGTTTGTTCCAGTTCCTACAATTTGGAGGGTGTTGGGTAATATTTTTTTATAATTTTTTATCATGTCAATGGAAAACGATATTGCAAAAATCGAAAAATTGTGCAGTGGAGAACAATGGAATATATGGAAATTCCAGGTTAAAATAATTTTAAGTTCCTTTGATCTCATGAAGTATGTTACAGGAAGTGAATCAAAACCTGTACAGCAGTCATCTGAAACAAAAGGAGATTTCGTTAATAGATTGCAGGTATGGTCATTGGCAGATAGTAAGGCGCAAAAAATTATAGTGACGAGTATTGGTTCCCATCCTCTCCTTCATGTTTTAAATTGTACGTCATCAAAGGAGATGTGGAATAAACTTGAAAGTATTTACGAGCTAAAATCTAAATCCAGTATTCACATGCTTCAACAACAGTTTTATAGTTTTTCCAAAGATCCCCAAGATAATATCGTAATGCATATTTCAAAGCTGCAAGCAATAGTTCAAAAATTAGTAGATGTTGGTGAGAATGTATCACAATCAATGGTGGTGACTAAAATTTTAATGACATTACCAGACACTTTCAATCATTTCTATAGCGCATGGGAATCCACAGCCCCTGAAGAACAAACGCTGGATAATTTAATTTCAAGATTGGCTATGGAAGAGGAACGTTTAAACTCTAGGAACAATGTGAGTGATGCTATTGGTGGCAGTGCTTTATTTGTATCTAAGGGTTCAGGCAAAATATCAGATAATCGCCCTATAGAAAATAAGTCGAAAAGCCAGGTTAAGATAGGCAAATGCTTCTTCTGCAAGAACCCCGGACATTGGAAAAAGGATTGTCCAAAGCGAGGAGAAAAGGGAATGGAGAAAAGGGGAAATGCTTTTTTGTGCAAAGTGTTTTTGGCAGAAGGAGTTAATGAAGCTGACGAATGGTTTTTGGACTCAGGTGCGAGTGACCACATGACTAATCGTAAGGAATGGCTTTTTAACTTCGAAGAGTTTGTGCAGCCGTTAGTGATTCGATTAGGAAACAAGAACACCATCAAAGCGTATGGTAGAGGGGACATTAATGTGTCAACCTACAACAATAATACGTGGATCGAGAATCATTTATGCAATGTACTTTATGTGCCGGACATTAGATTAAATCTTTTTCTTTTAAACAGTGCATTAGATAAAGAGTTGAGATTCATCTCGAACAATTCTAAATGTGAATTGCCAAAAGGAAATACTGTTTTGGCTGTTGGGATAAGAGATACAAAATTATTCAAACTTCTAATGATGGTCGTCCTGAATAACTCACCCCGGAGTGCATGTGTGAACCTAGCTAAAGCAGATAAAAAGTGTTTTGAGAAAATGGCATGAAAAATTTGGTCATCAGAATATTGAACATGTTAAGGAAGTTTTAAAGCGTGGAAATATTTCATTCGTTGATGAGAAAGATTTCTTTTGTGAAGCCTGTCTGTATGGTAAATAGCACCGCAGACCATTTTACCAAAGCAAAAACACTGCAAATAGTGTGGCTGAACTAGTGCATTCAGATTTGTGTGGTCCAATGCATAAGAGTTCGATAGGTGGATCTAAATATTTCCTGCTTTTCAAGGACGATTATTCGCACTTTAGAAAAGTTTATTTCCTAAAAGATAAAACGCAAGTAAGATTTTACACTGAAAAATATTTAAGACTAGTTGAAGCTGAAACGGGAAGGAGAGTTAAAATTCTTAGGACAGAAAACGGCCTAGAGTACACCAATAAAAATGTGCAAGAGATTCTGATTCAACAATGTGTTCTTCATCAGGAGACAGTGCCGTACACTCCGGAACAAAATGGCAAAGCTGAGCGTGAAATGAGGACAATTGTTGAAACCGCACGATCAATGATTCATGCAAAGAATTCAGATAAAAAATTTTGGGCGGAGGCTGTAAATACAGCAGTAGATATTCTTAATCGCACTGGCACCAGTAATGTTAAAGGTAAATCGCCTTTTGAACTGTGGTTTGGCAAAGAAGCGGATATCAAAAATCTAGAAGTGTTTGGCTGTGAGGTTTTTGTTCATGTACCATATGAAAAAAGACAAAAGTGGGACGCAAAATCTAAAAAAGGAATTTTCGTCGGTTATCCAGATGGAGTTAAAGGATATCGAGTGTATATTCCGGAAAGCAATAAGATAGATATTTGCAGAGATGTTGTGTTTACTAACAGAGAAGACAACAAGGTACCGGATTCGAATGTTTCCGAATTTGTGGAAAATGTTGCAGTTGGTAATGTTTCTTACGATACTGAAAAAACGGAAGACGACTATGCTGATAGAATTGCTAATGTTTTTGAAAGAGAGCCTCTGAAAAGTGTTGCTAAAGATATGACTATCACTAATTATGATAATAATGGTGATGTTAGTTCTGATGGGAAAACAACTGTTTCTGTGTGCGGTGATGTCGAAAATAGACAGGATTTAGAGATGGACTGGGAGAATACCAATATAAGAGACCGTTTGAGAAGCAGAACTAGAACCAAGGAAAATCAACTGAATTACTGCGTAGAAGAAGGTTTTGCTTTTCTTGCTGAGTGTCATATTCCTACTTGTTATGAGGATGCCGTCAGTTGTAAGGAATCGGCTCAAAGGAAACTGGCAATGGATGCTGAAATGTCATCACTCCAAGAAAATAATACCTGGGTTTTAGTGGATTTACCTGAGAATCGAAAATTAGTAGATACGAGATGGGTATATCAAATACGACCCGAAGCCGAAAATGAAGCCAACCGTTTTAAAGCACGACTGGTAGCTCGTGGCTTTAGCCAGCATTATGGTGTTGACTACTTTGAAACATTTAGCCCTGTTGCAAAGTTTTCATCAATCAGGGCTATATTATGTGTTGCGGCGTATGAGAACTTGCACCTGAAGCAATTCGATGTTAAGACTGCATTCTTAAATGGGAACATTAAAGAAGAAATATATGTTCGTCAACCAGAAGTTTATCATGATGGTACTGGCCGTGTGTGCAGATTGCAGAGAAGTTTATACGGCCTAAAGCAAGCATCAAGGTGCTGGAATCAAACTTTCAAGAAGTTGTTAAAGGATTTCGAATTTACTGTGAGTGATGCGGATGCTTGTGTGTTTGTAAGTAATAAGAGCAATACAAAAACAATATTGGCAATATATATCGACGATGGGCTAGTTGCATCCACTAAGGAGAAGGAAATAGAAGATTTAGGTAAATATTTAAAGCAGAATCTTTGGGATTGGAGCTAAGAAGATTGAAGAATGGCTCTATTCATATCAGTCAATCACAATATATAAAGCGAATAATTGAAAAATTTAATATGAAGGATGCAGCTCGAGTTTCGACTCCATTGGATCCGTCGGTCAATTCACTTGGAGAATTGGACAGCTCAAAAGAGGAAAGGTTTTCCTTTTCGACAAGCAGCTGTAAGTGTCATGTATCTGATGGTCGCTACCAGACCAGATATAGCATTTGCGGTGGGATTGGTAAGCCGCTATTTAGACAATCCAAACCAAGTTCACATAAATATGATAAAAAGGATTCTACGCTATATCAAACGCACAGCAGAATAGGGTATGTTCTTTAACTGCAATAAATGTACATTATCTTGTTTCAGTAATGCAGACTATGCTGGGGACGTTATCACTAGAAGGTCTACCAGTGGTTTCGTTTTCTTCATTGGATCAAACTGCATTACTTGGTCTTCGCAAAGGCAAAAATGTGTGGCTTTGTCAACAACTGAAGCAGAGTATGTTGCTGCCTGTCAAGCCGTCAAAGAGTTAATTTGGATTCAACAACTTTTGGGCGCTTTGTTAAAAGAAAGAGAAATGAAACCTACTCTATATGTGGATAATGAGCTATAAGGCTCATCAAAAATCCTGAGTTCCACAAAAGAACGAAGCATATTGATGTTCGCTATAATTTTATACGTGAAAAATATGAAGACGGGTTGTTTAATTTAGAATTTGTTTCAACTAAAAATCAGATTGCTGATATTTTTACCAAACCATTGCCTAAAGATATGTTTGTAAGATTTCGATCCATCTTGGGAATTGTACCTATTGGTATTTTAAATACATTTAAATAGTCAATTGTTTAATAGTTAATAATACTGAATACTTTGGATATATAAAATAATGTGAAGTATAATAAGACTTTGAAAACATTTATAAAAGTGGGAGTGTTGAACCAATTTTGTTTGTTAATGTTTAACATGTACAAACAAGAAAAACGCACCCTATTTAGTTTTTTTCCTATTTGCACTCAATTTGAATTCACCTCACTGTTTTCTAGTTAAAACCGATTTATACCATATCATGTACATACATAAGTAACTTCTCTTTATACGAAATAAATTGTTCCTCTTGAGTTATCGAAAGCGACGGTTTTCTAATTTTCTTGCTGGTGCAACAATAAAATATTTTTATAGTATAAAAGGAGTCGCCTCCGTTTAATAAATCTAGTTTTGCCTGAATTGTAGCAATTCAATGTAGTTTGAATAGCGACCGACGTCCAACATCATACGTTCATAGTTGAACATCTACCTGCAACAACGTGGGCCCAGTACCCATTTAGGTTGTAACAAAAGTTTAATAGTAGTATTTTTTTTTTTTTTTTTCGTGCTGTGCAAATTAAAAATGAGTTCCAGTTATCTCACTTACGTGCCAAAGTTGAAACGTCGCGAGAACTTCGACGATTGGGCGTTCGCAGTTGAGAACTTGCTAATTTTGGAGGGCGTCGACAAGTACCTAAAGCAAGAAGGAACGGATGAAAATGCTGCAGCGGCAGATGCAAAGGCACGCGCAAAAATTATTTTGACGATTGATACATCGCTCTTCGCACACATAAAGAACACAACCACCGCGAAGGAATTGTGGACAAAACTACGTCCAATGTTCGACGGTTTAGGATTTTCTCGGAGGATTACGTTGCTTCGTCATCTAATCTCTATAAGGTTAGAAAACTGTGAAAATATGACAAATTATGTGACACAAATTGTTTAAATGTATCAACGTTTACAGGCTTCGCTATAAATGATGAATGGGTTGGTTCATTGTTACTTGCCGGATTACCAGATCGATTTATGGCTATGATAATGGCTATAGCCCTTTCAGATCGTGATGCATCAATTGTGCGGGTCAGTTTCGTCTTCGATATTTCCATTTCTATTTAACGTATATGAATCAGACCGACATGCAACGATTGTGCTTGTTATTCGTCACATTTGTTTCTCACATGGTTTCGCTCATCACTTTACCTTTACTTGAGCAAACGTCGATTTGTCGAGAAACATTTCAGTTTTCGCAAAATGAGCCGCAGAAGTAAGTTCTGTTGTCAACTACAGAAATTATTAATAATAAAAAACTATTGAAGTTAACGCATTTTAATTGAAAAAATAGTATATTGCAGAGTCTTATCTTCTTCTTTGGTGGCGTTACAGCCCATGAAGGACCAGAGCCAAGCTTCTCTCAATCACCCATGTTGTGTGTGATTTATTTTTCACACAGGTTTAATGCCGAATCCGAGTCAAGAAGCTTTTTCTTTCCAAGTTTACCAAGTTGCCAGTACCCCACCGAGGAGGAACGTCGCGAAATAACCATTCGATGGCGTTGGTGTTATCGGGATCCAAGCTCGCTCATCGTGCGCCAGAGTCCAACACACTAACCACTGCAACACGGCGCCCTGTAGTGTCTTATATGGATTGTATTTATTTGGTGCAAAAAAAAAAAAATGCTTTTAAGGTCAAGTTTTATACGACTGCATCAATTGTGCGTGGTGGGTCTTATGTAGTTAAACAAATCCGTTTTTTTCTTCTTCATAGTAGAAGTGCTTACTGAGGATGCCGTTATGGCTACGCTAGAAGATTCGGATGCGTTCGATTTTAGTAGCGAGGAATGAAGAGGTAGATAGAAATTACGTGGTGGGGGAGAGCACTGATAGTGAAAGCGAGGAGCAATATACTGATCATGCCATAGACGCTCTGCTTACTGAACCAAGTGTGATTCAAAATTTGGAACAGGTAGGGTAGATAAAGTTTCTGTGGTCGTTATAAAAACAAAAAATTAATTGTTGATAAATCATATGAGAGTTCTATTTGGCGAAAGGTTTGGAAGAGAAAACCATTTTGCCAGCAAGTTTAGAATGTCCCTGTTGCTAAAGATATTATAAGGGTTGGAAAGAGATTCTTCGACATTTCCTCTATCTATCTCATTCTCGTATGTATGTAAATATGTAGTTACTTTTCTTTCCTTTCTACTTTTCATTGTCAGTTCCTAATAAACATTCAGCAAAGTAAGATGTGTTTTCGTAACTCTGCAACATCACTACGTACATTTTGCGTTTTTTGGAAATAAAACAAAATTATTTCGGATCAAAAAGGGTTTGCGCCAGCTAGTGTATCATTTTCTTCAAGTATAATTTCGAATCGCTTTCGTGCGGAAATTAGTGTGCGATGGAGGCAGAACCAAGAATCGAAAAGCTACAGACAGCAGAACAATGGGGGACCGGGAAGTTTCAGCTGAAAATCTTGCTGAAAGCAGGTGAGTTATACAATGTCGTATGTGGCAAAGCAAAAATGCCAGAAAAAAACACGGAAGGCTATGCAACATTTCTTAAAAACGAATATAAGACTGAACCCACACCTAGACCGACAAAACGTTTTTCCTTGTCGTATATGACAAGCATACATTGCATCTTATGAGTCAACACACACCAAATGGGACGCAACACGACAAAACATTTTGTTCGGCCGTGCTCGTTGCTCCGAAGTCCATTTTATACAGCATTGCATACAGCCAACCCACACCGATCGCAACAAATGTGTTGCAAACACGAGTCGTTGCCGAAAAGTATACACTACCTTAGCGGTCAAGCCACACCGGACGAAATAAACAGAGCACGACACGACAAAGCAAAAAAACATATCAAAATCTGTTCGCCGGTATTTTGTCTTTCTGCGACATTGCGAAATAATGTAGCGAAGATAGAAGTTGACGCGGAGAAGCTACTAATTTTGATTGAGCAAAGGAGTGTCATGTATATTACGGTGGCAAAACCCCCCATGGAAAAGCTTCTCGACTCAAGCCGTTCGGAATCGGCATTCAAATGTAGGTTCCCTTCACCTGTGTAAAAAATAAATCACACAGCGTGAGTGATTGAGAGAAGCTTGGCTCTGGCCCTTCACGGGCTGTAACGCCACCAAAGCAAGCAAGCAACCAAAGGAGCGCAATTTATAATTATATTGAATCAGACGACATTTCAAACGACAATGACTGAATTTGTTTTTTCAACCCACACCAAGCGCACCAATTCGTCGGAAACATTTTGCTTGTCGGTAAGTGTTGGGGTTGGTGTGGGTTAGAATGAAAAAACGTTTTCTTGTCGTGCGACAAAAAAACGTTTCGTCGTCTTCGGTGTGGGTTCAGCCTAAGACTCAGAAGATATTAGTCACGTCAGTTGGGCAGCAACCACTGGTGCATTTAATAAATTGCCAAAAGAGCGAAAGAAATGTGGCAAAAATTGGAAGAGGTGTACGAACAAAAAACGCAGATTTATATCCACATGTTGCAACAAAAATTGTACGCATTCTCAAAGGACCAAACGGATGATATGGCGACGCATATATCCAAATTGGAAAAAATCGCACAGCAGTTACGGGACTTAGGTGTAGCAGTTTCAAACAACATGTTATAACCAAAATCCTCATGAATCTACCGAACCAATACAAACATTTTCACACTGCCTGGGAATCAACGGTTTCTTCCGATCGTACCCTAATAAATCTTACCAGCCGTCTTGTGATTGAAGAAATGCGCATGTCATTAAATTCAGAAACACAACAACAAAATGCCTTCCTCGCCGAAAAAGGAAAAAGAACATCACAATTCATCCCTCGCGGGAACAAAAGGAGTGGTGGGAGTAAATGCTTCTTTTGCAAGCAACCAGGGCACTGGAAGAAAAACTGTCCGAAGAGAAGTGAATATCGAAACAACAAAGATGCGTTTATCACCGATCTCGTAAGGGAAAAGGACAACGATAACACCAGTTGGTTTTTGGACTCCGGAGCAACAGATCACATGACATTCAATAAACAGTTTCTTTCTAAATATTTTGAATTTAGTGAACCCCAGAATGTGCGCGTGGGTAACGGTGACATTATAAAAGCATACGGCCGCGGAACAGTAAATATTGTTCCTTTTAATGGTTCGACATGGTTAAATAAATTTATAAAGAATGTTCTCTATGTACCGGACATTAGAGTAAATTTGTTTTCATCAAACTCTGCAATGGACAAGGCACTGTGTTTAGTGTCGAATAGTGAGAAATGTGAACTGCTTAACGGAATCAATATTGTGGTAGTGGGAGTTCGTCAAACGTCTTTGTTTGAGATGCTTGTTAAAATTAAATATCCCTCCTCTATCAATTTGCTTACTACTGATAGTTTAAAGATGTGGCACGAGCGATTGGCTCACCAGGATGTGTGTATTATCAAACCTTTTCTGCGAACATTGTATTTTTGGAAAGCAGACTGTAGCAAACGTGTTGTACACTTTGTATTGTAATAGTACATTACCGTTATATAGTATGATTCTAGTACATACGTATTGGCATTTATTTCCGAGTACAAACTGGAGAGGCACTCGCTTACAGTCAGCCAAGCTAGCAGTACGTGTAAGTTTCCTTTATTGTAATAAATAAAGTTGTTTAAGCGAATGTCCGATTCTTTCCATTTTGCAAACCACAACAATCTGGCGACGAGGAAAGTTTTAAATAATCGTGCAAAAAAGCAGTGAATATCAGAAAAAAGTCAAATGTCAAATCGATTGATTGGTCATATTGAGCCATTTGTTCCAGGACAATTCTTCATAGTCAATGGTCTTCAAGAAGAAGCTAAGACTCCACTTTTCATCACAATTGTAGGAGCCGAAATAATTGAAGTCTTGATGTCTCTCACGATGTCCTATCTTCCCAGTACAAAGGATTTTTCAACTTTGATCTCTTTGCTGCGTAATCATTGTTCACCAAAGAAAAATAAACGAGCTGAAAGGTATGCTTTTTACAAAGCTAAGCAGGAGGAAGGCGAGCCAATAAACGATTACATAGTGAGATTAAAATCTCTGGCCCAAGCCTGTGATTTTGGAGTGTTTCTGAAAACCAACACCACAGACAAAATGGCGGGTGAACACGTGCTTAAAATGTTGGATGAAAACTTACGGATCGTTTCACTATTGGGCTTCGTGATGGGAAAATTCAACAAATACTCCTAAATGACGATTCTATTAAATTCGACACGTGCTGCGAAAAAGCATTAAATATGGAACTGTCACAAAAAACGTCAAAGTCATTGCAAAGCTATGCCGCAACAAGCAATTTACCGTCGAAAACAGAATTACAACATGTATAATCGTCAAAGTCATCAGACTGCAGCAAGAAAAAACAATTTGCATCCACCAACAGTCCAGTCAGTCAAATCGTTCGTTTTGAATCCAAAAATTCAGCGTGTTATCGCTGCGGAAGAAATCATAACCCAAACACGTGTCCCGCAAAAAATTGGGAATGCTTTCTATGTCACGCGAAAGGTCACACATCTACTTTCTACAAGAAGAAAAATCGCAATCAATTAAATGCTGTCAGCGCTCTTGATACTGAAAATCCAAGAATGAGCATAAATACCATTGAGTCATCACCATCATGTGTACAAGAACCATTTCAATGTGAACTACGGTTGTGGCGGCCTAATCGCACACAGGAGATACTACTCCACTCTCCTCTCCTCTCCTTCTATCTTTTCCTCACACATCAGTCAGTCTGCGCTCGGACTTCATCCCGTCCGGTTTATTTTTCCGCCTCTTACCACGATATTTATATACATACATACAGTCAATAAAACGTTTCCAGTGCATACATATGTACATAGTGTATGAATACATTTCTTTTTTTTTTTTTCTTGGACAAAACTAAACATTTCTGATCCTTCGAACCGAACACATAAGTAAATTGAAAAGAACCAGCTACATATAGTTTTCATATTGTGTCATTGGAATTGTGTTCGCAGCAGACAGTTACTGCGTGTACGTATGTACTTGGAATTTATACGTATATAAAGCGAACAACGCGTGATCAAGTTCCGTTAGCTTTGTACAGTTTCGGTGCAAAAAGAGACGTCGCGTGTTTTCAGTTTTTAGTTCGGTGTTTCCTCACAACTGAAGGATCGAAACGATTATTTTTACGAACATATACATAAATATATCTCTGCCACATGTCCGTCTTAGTGAAACGTGATAGTGCGCGAAATGCCATTAAACGAAGCTTGGCTGCCAGCAAAAAGGCTGAAATGTACGACGAAGCAACGTTGGAATCATACTTCGTTCTGCTAGATCAGCAATGGAAAACCTTTTGCGCTGCGCAAGATGCAGTCGATCTTTCTTGCAGCAGTGATACTCTACACGCAGAAGAAGCTAAAAGGGAACAGGGAGAAGAATGGTACAGACAAGCCTTCGCTAATTTCACACGTGCTGCAAAGGATACAAAAACCACAAGTAAGTCAAAGCCAGATAACATACAACGTCATACTAGCGCAGATATCAAGCTCCCACCCATGGACTTGCCACATTTCTCCGGTGATCCGAAAGAATGGAGACCCTTCCGCGATGGTTTTGCGTCATTTGTCCACAAGGAAGCAAATGTGTCTGGAGCACTCAAGTTGCATTTCCTACGGTGCAGCTTGCATGGTGAAGCTCTCAACGTGGTAAAAGCATTTCCCAAAAAGGATGACGATTACAGTGGGGCGTGGGAGTTACTAACAAAGTGCTATGATGTTGAACGGGTCATTGTAGACTCACACTTTCGGGCTCTTTTTTCCATCCCAAAAGTAAAAAGTGAGTCCTCAGCTGGTTTAAAGACTCTGCTCGGCAGCACTCAAGAGCACTACCAGTCACTTAAAGCACTAGGAAGGCCGGTGACGAACTGGGATGACTGGCTCGTCCATCTAGCCGTAAGTAACCTTGACACGGAAACCCATAGGCAATGGGAACTTTCACAAGAAGGTGATAAGGTAGCTGACTTCAACACTCTCGTGTCTTTCTTGGAAATTCTATCATGGAAGTCGAAATACTACTTCTACCTTAGCAATAAGAAAAGAGAAGGATTAGGAACTAAAAGTTTAATAACAATACACCAACGTATAGTTGCTATGATTATAGAAGCAAAAGGACTGTCTATTTATACATACAAGTGTCAAAGCTTACAAGCTCATACAAAATTGTGATATGTTATTGTTATCTGAAACATGGATGAACGATGATGAAAATATAAATATTCCAAATTTTAGATGTGTTATTAAATATAAAAGACCACAAAGAAGAGCAGGAGGTGTTTCAATATTTGAGAAAAGTTCAGGTAGTGTTAATACACCACCGTATGATGCTGAACGTCTTGATTGCATGTTAAAAGCCCCTATCCGCAAACAACACAACTATGAAAGTTTCACTAACATGTAAAAGGGAGTAACACCGCAGGAAATGGCAACCCTTATAACATGAGAGGAACAGGAGTAATGAAGAATCATAGTGGAGTTGAGTGGCGTGCCGGCAGATCGTGTGTTTTTTTCTGAGCTGAGTTGTCGTCGGATGTAGTCTCATCAATTCGTCGTATTATTTACTTTTACTCTGAATTATTTAATAAACTTAATTTACCTTGTATTATTAAACTATTCAATCAACTTTAATTTACTCCGTTACATTTGGGGGCCCAACCTAAAAGCCAAAAACAAAAAAAAACAAAAACTCTGAAATACCGAAAGTTCCGTAGAATTGCGTTCCAGTGGAAATAATTTCTTCAATATGAACCACACCTGAAGAGAAAGAGAGGCAGCATCAGGGTATTGTGACAAGGTTGCAGGCAGTAACCCAAAAGTCATGCAGTTTCGATTCTGAAAGAGAGGCAGACATTCCAAGAACATCGAAAAACAAAAGTCCATACGTTGACAGCGGTCCAGGTAGAAATGAAACAACCAAGCAAAGCGAGATGAACAACCAAAGTTTGGAGCTGATAATAAAATTGCTTACATTAAAAATACAAGCAGACGAAGTAAACCAACGAGTGTGCAATGAACCGAAGATCACTGCAGAACATTTTGCTCATATCATCCCTAATTTTGATGGAGAAACCATACCTGTTGAACAGTGGTTGTTAAATTTCGAGCAGAACGCAAGCGCATATGAACTGTGCAGGAGTTACGTGCCCTGCCACTCCACCCAGCAGTAGATAACATCTTCTTGCATAAACAACCCAACCAATCGACCTAGCAACAGTGGACCAAACCAACGATGGCTTGTAAACAAGTCAAAGCACAGTAGCAGTGGTTTACTTTGAAAAACAAGCCAACGATGGCTTGTAAACAAGTCGCAGCACAGTAGCAGCGGGCTACTTTGGAAAACAACCCAACGATGGCTGGTAAACAAGATACCGCTCAGGAGAAAAAACAGATGGGTAAGCATTGGTCACTCTCATTCTGACTGGCAACGCAGCAACATCGTTCTTTTCATCATCATTTGAGTTTGTGAAATAAAAGTTGAAAACATCGAAATAAAAAAGTGTTTTATTTGTGTTTCGAAATTGCGAAAGAGAACAAACGCGTAAGAAAACTTCTTAAAAACAAATAGTGCACAATAGTGAACAAAACAAAATAAAAGTATTTAACAATTTACAAGTGAAAAGACATATCGATTCGAAAAAAGAAAAAAAAAAAAAAAACCAGCAATCCATCAAGTTCAAGTCATCAAAATCATTCCATCAACATCAGTCCATCAAGAACAACAACAGAACAATAGCCTATCCCGGGATCAATCGCATCACAATGTGGGTTCTTTCTGTGCTTGACTATTTTTCCTACCCATACCCTCCTTCAAACCCCATATTAGATTTATGGGGTTTGAAGGAGGGTATGGGTAACGCTAGTTGCTCTACATCCAACTTTGGAAAGAAGACAATAAATTGTAATCTTGAAAACGTAGTTAAAGCATACTCAAATAATAACATCTATATGCCCGAAATGAACATTGACGAATCAATAATTGCATTAAAGGTCTGTAACTCACTCAGAATACCTGATGCAGTTAAAGACCTGCCAAATTTCGACGAGAACCCTAGACTTTTGTTTGATTTTATTTCCAACGTTGAGGAGATATTAAGTTTTATGCCTTCACTAAATAATACCGGTTATGAGAAAATCATTGTTCGGTCAATTCGTAATAAAGTTGTTGGCGAAGCAAACGAAGTGCTTAACATGTACGGCACTCCAGTAGTGTGGGAACAAATTAAAAACAATTTGATCACACACTACTCGGATAAACGTAACGAAACCAGCTTGATACGGGACTTACATCAATTGCGACAAAACCAAAGTACAGTTGACATATTTTACTCTAAGATAATTGAATTACAATCAGCGATGACCAACCATGTTAGGGTACATGAAAATGACAAAAATGTTATACAGTCTAAATTAGATTTATATGAGGAAATGTGTTTAAGCACGTTTCTCTCGGGTCTCAGAGAACCTTTAGGTTCTACCGTTAGAGCTATGAGGCCAAACAATAATAACATTTCTTGTTCTGTATTAAATATCGAAAATAGTAAAGTGCCTTTTACAAAAGAAATAGAAACCTCGTCAAATAATAACATGGCTATAAATGCTGCAGATGTGCTTAATTCTCTGCGAATTCCAGATGCTGTAATTAAGAAAACCATAAAAATTGTTGAACCTGTTCAGATTCGAACTATTTTTGATAGGCATTTTATTAACAAAAAATAGATCTGAATGGTCTAAAAGAATTCAATACCAACAAACAATAATCATTTTTTGTTTTTAAGTTCCACAATTATTTCGATGGACTTATAGTCATAGAGATGATGAATGACTTAGGCATTAGAATAGACCTTAAGAACTCATTATTACAAACAGAAGATGCTAAGATTTCACTTAATTATAAGCCCAACTTAACATCAAAGGAATATACAGTGCAGGGTATCTGTAAATAATTTGTTATGTTCCAGTAGATGTGAAATGTGGAAATATATATATTAAACAAACCTTAATAAAATACAATTTGACAATATCTGAAGGGATTTACAATGCCCGAGACTGGTACTCATATTTGGAAGTTACCAACAGTTCTTATCTTCCTCAAACATTCCAACTTGATCAGCCAGTTAAGGCAAACGTCCTTAATCAAACCGAATATTTCAAAATTCAGAGCCTATCAATTAACAGTAACAACTTAGAAAGCAGTTTTCATATATGCGAATCACTTCGTACAAACCATATGAATATTGAAGAGAAACGGGCCATTAAAACTTTGTGTCGAAAATATAAAGACATATTTTTCCAAGAAGGCCAACATTTAAACTTTCCAAATAAAATTAAACATGATATAAATACGAAGGACAATGTCCCTGTTTATTCCAAATCCTATAGATATCCTTACATTCACAAGGCCGAAATCCAGAAACAAATTAGTGATATGTTGAGGCAAGGCATCATTCCTCACAGCTACTCTCCGTGGTCCTCACCAATTTGGTTAGTTTAAAAAAAGAAAGATCACAACGGAAAACAGAAATGGCGGTTAGTCGTTGACTACCGAAAGCTGAATGAGAAAACTGTTGACGACAAGTACCCGATCCCAACATTACTGACATCCTGGACAAACTGGGAAAATCTGTGTATTTCATTACACTTGATCTCGCTTCAGGTTTCCACCAAATTGAAGTGAGCACTAAAGATGTTCCCAAAACTGCGTTTTCTGTTGAACACGGCCACTATGAGTTCATTCGTATGCCTTTCGGCCTAAAGAACGCTCCATCTACATTCCAGCGGGTGGTGGACAACGTTTTACGAGAGCTTTAGGGAAAGGTGTGCTTAGTTTACATGGATGATATCATAGTATATTCAACTTCTCTCCAGGAACACGTTGAAAATTTAGAAGCCGTGTTTAAGAAACTAAAGGAAGCTAATTTGCAAATTCAATTAGAAAAGGCACAGTTCCTTCGAAAAGAAGTCTCCTTTTTGGGTCATCTAGTGACTGCTGAGGGTGTGAAACCTAACCCCGAAAAATGAGGGCAATAAAAAAATGTCCAATACCCTACTCGTTTAACAAATTAAATCTTTTCTTGGACTTTCGGTTATTACCGAAAGTTCATAAAGGATTTCGCTAAGTTGACTAAGCCTATGACCGAGTGTCTTCGTAAAGGGAATAGCATACGACTTGACCCCGGATATGTAAATTTTTTGAAGTATGTAAAACTCTCCTTTGCAATGATCCAATTCTACAATACCCTGACTTTTCAAAGCCTTTCAACGTTACTACTGATGCTAGTAACGTTGCCTTAGGTGCGATACTCTCACAAGGACCTGTTGGATCGGATAAGCCTATTTGTACGCAAGTAGAACTTTATCCAAATCCGAACAAAATTACAGTACGATCGAAAAGGAGCTTTTAGCAGTTGTTTGGGCCACGAAATACTTTCGGCCTTACCTATTTGGTCGTAAATTACAAATTGTCACTGACCATAAGCCAATTACATGGCTCTTTTCTCGCAAAGAGCCAAGCTCTAAATTAATACGGTGGAAACTCAAACTTGAAGAGTACGACTATTGTATCAGTTACAAAAAAGGCAAGTTGAATAAAAATGCGGACGCCTTATCGCGAATAGAGATCAACGTCAATGACGTTGTTACAACCAATGCTGACAATTTAGATCCCTTATCGCTTTTTAATAATGTGGATAATAATGACAGGTTATCTACAATTCATTCGGGCCAAGAAAACCTGGATGATGGCGTACCAATTACAGAACGCGGAATCAATGAATTCACGAACCAAATCATATTAAAAAGAAACTCGAATAAAATCTTATTCAAAAGAAAAAAAAAAAAAAAAAAAACAAAGATATACCATTGAATATTGTTTGCAATTAACATGCAAAGTGCTGAACGATTTCATTTTTGTGTTGCCTGATACGACACATAGGTGTCTATTTTTTAAGGGTTAAATGTTGGTACGAATGAGGATAGTTGGTTTTTTGGTTCGTTGCTATATATACACGAATATACAACACGATACCACCATCTTCTTTTTTTTTCCTCTCTTCCTGTTCAGTTTTTTGAGTTTGCACACTTTTTTATAGTATGTATTAAAGTAATAATTTGTAATCCAACATCATCTCAAGTAAAAACAACGTAAAACAAAAAAGCTTGTTTTAATTCAATTCATGGTGACCCCGACGTGATCGTCAACCAGTAATTTCTCCGAAATCATAAGGCATATGAGCATTTTACGACACGTAACCTCAAGATGAATTCTCAGGAAAATAAACCTAATTCCAAGGCTGAAAAACGCCTTGACATGCTCAAAACTCGACGCATGGTGGTGTGCAATCAAATCGACCGTGCGCAGGAATTCGTGGATACCATGCCAAGCAACGTATCGGTGCAACAACTCGAACTCCGCCTGACTGCGCTAAACACCAGCTTCACAACCTTCGAAGAGCTTCAAGGGAAAATTGAAGAATTAGACTTGGAGGAAGTTAGGAGCACCGATAACACTCGTGCAGTATATGAAGAAAGGTATTATAATCTCCAACCCCGAATTGTGGTAAGGATTGAATCGCTTCAACCTAAGAAGTACCACGACATAGACACTGGCACTCAGGTTAAGTCAGCAGAACAGATAAAACTACCCAAAATAAAATTGCCCTTTTTTACAGGTGAGATCACAAAATGGTTGGACTTCTACGAATCCTTTAAATCCCTAATACACTCCCATCCTTCCCTCGATAAAATTTCCAAATTTCAATATTTGAAATCATCGCTGGGTGAGAACGCTGCTCGAGCAATTGATAGCCTAGAAGTAAACGAGGCAAATTACGATGCTGCTATCAAAATTCTCAGGGATCGCTATGAGAACAGGCGTCTCATATGCTCGGAACACATTCGTCAAATATTTGAAGCTCCAGCTATCCACAAACCATCAGCTGCGTGTCTTCGCGAGCTCATCGATGGAATCAACAGTCACCTGCGAGCTCTATCTTCTCTTGGACGCCCAGCCGACAAGTGGGACGACCTCATCATCCATATTACTGTCTCCAAGTTCGACGTCGCCACTCGAAACAAATGGCAAGAAGAATGCTCAACTGAAGTCTTACCGCCACTTAACAAATTGCTGCAATTTATTGAACGACGCTGTCAAGTCCTGGATTGTTACCCGTCTGCCAGCAAGTAATATTGGTACATTTTCTAAAAAACTTAAAAATCCTATCAGCAAAAGTTTAACCACAACCACCACCAAGGGTGTTAATCATAATAAACCCAAGTGCTTGTATTGCGATAATATAGGTCATTTTATTCAGAAGTGTTACAAATTTCAAAACCTTCCACTAAACGAAAAAAAACAATTCATATGTAATCGCCAAATCTGTGCCAACTGCTTACGAAACGATCACAGTCTGGACTCCTGCCAATCATCCTTATGCCGCAAATGTAATGAACCGCATCATACAATTATTCATTCCTCTGACTATGCATCTTCGAGTCATGCTACTGGTTCACTCAATGCACATGCAAATGAATATATTGTTACGCCGTCTCCGTACAAAAATAAAGTTCACCACGCAACTGTCCCTGGCGATCATAGGTCCACTATACTGGCTACAGCCATTGTTAATGTGTTAGACAAACACAACACTCCCATTCCGTGTCGCATTCTTCTTGATTCTGGTTCCCAGCTCAATTTAATAACCGACCGCCTCGCGCAAATCCTAGGAATCAAAAGGCAAAGGTTTAATACGGCAATATCTGGGATTGGAGCAAACTTATGCTCATCCAAATTTAAAACAAATATCATTCTTAAGTCCAGGTTCAATGATACGTGCCATGTTTTAGAAGCGATCATAATTAAGCGTATTACTCAAGCATTACCTGAAAGTTTCATTGACATCTCAGAATGGCGAATTCCTTCAAATATTAAGCTTGCTGACCCACTGTTCTATAAACCACAACAGGTGGACATGCTGTTAGGTGCAAGTCACTTTTTATCACTTCTATCAATTGGGCAGATTCGCATTGATGAGCATTTACCGGTTTTCCAAAATTCGGTTTTCGGATGGATTGTTTCAGGCATGATTCACGGAACAAATAAACGCGATCCTACCATAATGAATAAGGTTTGCTTGAGCGTCAATGAAAGTATGGAATCCATTATGAGCTCCTTTTCGAAAACAGAAAATGTTATTGAATCCGCGCCTTTAACGAAAACCGAACAAATATGTGAACAATTATTTGTTAACAATTTCGAACGATTACAAACCGGCCGTTACAAGGTACGCCTACCATTCAAGACTGATCCGCGCGAGCTAGGTAGGTCATACAACACAGCTATACGTCGATTTGCCAGCCTGGAGAGAAAAATACACAAGGACGCCAACATCTCCAAAGAATACATTCACTTCATGCGAGAATATTATGCTCTCTCCCATATGGAACTTGTTGATAATGTCGATTACAGTAGGCCACACTTTTTTACGCCACACCACTGCATCATCAAGCCGGATAGCTCCACAACGAAGCTCCGCGTCGTATTTGATGCATCGTGCAAAACTGATAGTGGACTATCATTAAATGACGTCATGCATAGCGGTCCAGTTTTGCAATTAGACCTGTTTTCTATTGCTCTCAACTTCCGTTATCACAAGTACGTATTCACAGCTGATATCACCAAAATGTACCGGCAAGTGGTCATGCACGAAGATGATCGGAACTTTCAATATGTGCTTTGGAGAGAATCGCCTGCTGAAAAACTTAAGATATACAGACTCTGTACAGTCACTTATGGAACCAGCCCGGCTTCTTACCTTGCGACTAGAGTATTACATCAGCTGGCCGACGATGAGCAAGATTTGTTTCCTCTCGGTTCACATGTCCTCAAAAACAATTTTTACGTTGATGATGTACTTGCGGGAGCCAGCACGTTGGAGGAAGTAGCAAGAATGAAATGCGAGCTTCAATCGATTTTGAAACGAGGGGGTTTCTTTTACGGAAATGGTGTGCTAATTCGGAAGAGACAATAAGAGACATACCAAGAGAGGATCGAGAGCAGCTTTTCCAACTGAAGCAAGACAACGTTATCAAAACCCTCGGATTGATTTGGGAGCCATTCAATGACACATTTCAAATAAAGGTTAACCTGCAACCAATAGGTAAAGTTACAAAAAGGGAAATTCTTTCCGATGTTGCGAGATTGTTTGATCCATTGGGTTTAATTAATCCCGTGATTGTGAGGGCCAAACTCTTTATGCAAAGGCTCTGGAAAGGCAAGCTACATTGGGACGAAGCACTACCCCAAGATCTTCATCAATCTTGGCTATCATTCAGGGGAGAACTGGCAGATTTGGAGCACATTACAATAAGACGGCATGTTCTAGAGGACTCACTTCGTGGCGCAGAGTTGCACGCCTTCTCGGACAGCTCAGAGAAGGCATATGGCGTTTGTATATATGTGCGATCAGTAAGACCGAGCGGGGACCTTACCGTTCGACTACTCTGTGCAAAATCGAAAGTAGCCCCCATTGATAAGGAACGCTTAACTTTGCCCAGGCTTGAATTGTGTGCTGCCGTGATGATGGTGCAACTTGTTGATAAGGTCCGTGCTGCTACTGTGGAAAGGTTTGAAAAATATTATTATTGGACCGATTCAAGCATCGTTTTACATTGGGTTGCGGAAGAGACACACCAGTGGCCAACTTATATAGCTAATCGTGTTGCTATTATTCAGAGATTATCTGAACCACACCAGTGGCGCCATGTTAACGGCAACCTTAACCCTGCGGATATCTTATCGAGAGGTTCAACAGCTGTAGAACTCATAGCATGTGACAAATGGTTTTCGGGCCCGTCGTTCCTACGTGAAGAAGAAGACAAGTGGCCCCATTGGAAGCGAAAAGACGACATCACGGACGAACAATTGGAGCGAAGAAGACCCAGCCATATGATTGTTTTGGTAGCTAGTGAAGCGAATGACAGTTTCGATCGCATTAAATTTACAAATAATTACACGCGATTTATCAACACAGTTGCGTATATTATACGATTTGGTAGAAATGCGTTATCAAAAGGAAAAAAATATGAGCGACGGATCGGAGAAATTTCTGTTTGCGAATACACTTCCGCTGCCAATAAAATAATTAAGGTAGTGCAAGGTCAACATTATCATAACGAAATCTCTCAGCTTTGGCATAAACAACAAGTGAAGATGAAGTCGCATATATCATCGTTGAACCCGTTTTTAGATAACGACGATATTATCCGGGTTGGAGGGCGCTTGAAGCATGCTGAAATCACTTTCGACCATAAACACCCAATTCTTTTACCTGACAAAAGCCTGTTCACAGAAGCAATGATGCGGCATGCGCAGGCATTATTGGCTCTCGTAAGGCAGAATTATTGGCCGGTGCATGGCAGGGTTGTGGCAAAGAAAATAATTCGGCGCTGTGTCAAGTGTTTTAAGGCTAATCCGAAACCTGTGTACCCCCTCATGGCAGACTTACCACGACATCGTGTAAATCCTTCACGTCCTTTCTCAATAGTTGGCACTGATTTCTGTGGACCCTTTTCAGTACACTTCAAGCGAAGAGGAACTTCTCCAGTGAAAACTTACGTTGCTATTTTCGTTTGTTTTAGTACAATGGCTGTTCACTTAGAGTTAGTTGGTGATTTGAGCACTGCTAGCCTTCTTGGAGCTCTGCGCAGATTTTTCGGAAGAAGAGGTTTAAGCAAAATTATTTATAGTGACAATGCCACGAACTACATAGGTGCACGAAATGAATTAAAGGAGCTGTACTCTCGATTGGCATCTTCGGACTATCAGAAGGCAATGATGAATACCTTGACTCACGAAGGTGTTGAGTGGCGTACAATACCTCCAAGATCGGCGCACTTTGGTGGCATATGGGAAGCGGCGGTTAAGGCTGCTAAACATCACATGAAGCACGTTCTACATTTAGCATCCTTGACATATGAGGAGCTGAATACTCTTATTGTCCAAATCGAGGCAATCCTTAATTCCCGTCCTCTGTCCCCCCTTTCCGAAGATCCTTCCGATTTTCAACCATTGACACCTGGGCATTTTTTAGTAGGTAGCCATTTACAGACTATACCTGAGCAAGATATCACCGATAAGAACATCACATACCTCAGTCGATGGCAGCGAGTTCAATGGCTGATTCAGCAGTTTTGGCAGAGGTGGAGAAGGGAGTATCTTCACAATCTACAAATGAGGTACAAATGGCGCAAGCCAAACAAGGAACTACAAATAAATGATGTCGTAATGCTGAAGGACGAGAATTTGCCTCCATTAAGGTGGAAGCTTGCTAGAGTGGCTGAATTACACAAATCGGAAGATGGAACTGTCCGCGTGGCAACACTCCAAACTGAGAAAGGCCTCACTACAAGGGCTGTGGCTAGGCTTTGTCCTTTACCTAAAGTTGAAGATCCTGTGATCATTCAAGGCGGGGAGGATGTTTGCAATTAACATGCAAAGTGCTGAACGATTTCATTTTTGTGTTGCCTGATACGACACATAGGTGTCTATTTTTTAAGGGTTAAATGTTGGTACGAATGAGGATAGTTGGTTTTTTGGTTCGTTGCTATATATACACGAATATACAACACGATACCACCATCTTCTTTTTTTTTCCTCTCTTCCTGTTCAGTTTTTTGAGTTTGCACACTTTTTTATAGTATGTATTAAAGTAATAATTTGTAATCCAACATCATCTCAAGTAAAAACAACGTAAAACAAAAAAGCTTGTTTTAATTCAATTCAAATATAATGATATAACAGGGAGAGGCAGGTAACATTCCTGCGATGTTCCAGCGAGTCTAAGGTTTGGTAATGCTGGAGTCACTGAATATGTGGTCGCTCTAATTAAGATTGTGAGCAACACACGTACCCAGGATGGAAAGCTTTTCGGTTTCTGAGATGCAAGTGCCAGTCATGGATAATGGCTGCGGGTTAATTATAGGCTTAAAGACAAGAGACAGCATTGTGTTTTGGATTCATTAAATTCCACTCTATTGTTTTTTACCCCATTGGATGATGCTGTCGATACCGGAATTTAATGAGCTGCCGCTCACTAGTGAAACTAGTCAACGAATATGAGAAGCTGAGAACTAGTGAACGAATATGAGAAGCTGAGAAATTGCACTAATACACTATGTCGGGTCAAAGAGTTCAATACTATAACCAACAAATACAAGAAAAACAACTGTGTGTGCACGCTCGCCTATCCTTTATTCAACTGTCAACTTTACAACGCAAAATTCACTTTCCAACTGTGTGACTGGGTTTGCACACCATCTGGTCTGAATCCCCGAATGCGTACAGGGATGGTATCCATATTAGACATAGTCTGGCTGCGTTTGCACACCATCTGGTGTGAATCCTCGAATCAATATTAGACATCCTGCCCGGTCGAACCGCTCGGTTCGAAATGGTCCCTTTCAAGGAGTACACATAATTTCTGGACTGCCCGGGAGCACATACCAGTCGCCGTTTTGAGGGTGACGTTCCGGACCAATCCGTCGCTGCCCGGATGAACTGCCGTGATCCGACCCAAGCGCCAGTGGGTCGGAGGAAGATTTTGTCGCATCACCACGATGTCTCCTACTTGAATATTGGGTTGTCTCCGCTGCCACTTACTCCTCGTCTGCAATGTGCCCAGATATTCTTCACTCCATCTCCGCCAGAACTGCTGATGCACTCGCCTTAACCACAGCCAACGTTTGATATGACTGACCGGAAGGTCTTCGACCTTGGGTTCCGGCACGGCGAGAAGGGGGGCTCCGATAAGGAAATCACCGGGAGTCAAAGCCAATCTATCATCAGGATCATCATGAAGCGGTGTAAGCGGGCGAGAATTAAGACATGCCTCAATGCGCGCTGCTAGAGTCTGGAGCTGATTGTGCCAAAGAACCTGTGTACCAATTAAACGAACCAAGTGATGTTTAGCGGACTTCACCGCTGCCTCCCAGAGACCACCTTGATGTGGAGCGCTGGGTGTGATGAAATGCCATCTCGTTCCCGCGTTTGCCAGCGCCTGTTGATTGTGCTCGCTTTGCCAGGCTCTAAAATCCTCTTGAAGTAAACGGTTCGCTCCCACGAAAGCTGTGCCATTGTCACTGTACAGATTGGGGCATGGTCCCCGTCTGCTCACGAATCTTGTGAATGCATCCAAAAAAGCTTGCGCTGATAAGTCGTCAACTACCTCAATATGCACGGCCCTTGTCCCCATGCATACAAAAATCGCTAGGTACGTCTTTACAGTTGTCCGAGACCGCTTTGTTCCAATGCGGAGAATGAAGGGTCCACAATAATCAACCCCTGATGCCAAAAAAGGTCGCGCTGAATTAACTCGATGGCTTGGTAGCGATGCCATTTGTTGAACTAATATCTGTTTGCGTTGACGTCGACAAATCACACAACTGTGAACGTAGCTCCGTACAGCTTGTCGCGCGTTCAGGATCCAATACCGTTGACGAAGAGTGTGAAGCATAAGCTGGGGGCCACCGTGAAGTGTGCTGCTATGTGCTTGCTTGATAAGTAGCCAAACCAAAGCCCCATTTTTCGGTAAGATAGCTGGAAAACGTTGCTCGTAGGGAACTGAAGCCTGGGTGATGCGTCCGCCAACCCGCAATGTGCCATCTACGTCCAAGAAAGGTTTAGAGAAATCAATCGACTGGAACTGGAAACGCTGGATCCCCTCCGAAGATCCCTGAGATCGACCAGGAATGCACTGTCTTGCTCCATTCGGATGAGTACCAATAGCGCCGCTTCGAGCTCGTCGGTCGCCACAACAGACCTTCGTAGATACTTGCGTGTAGGCCAAAAGCGCCGTATATATGCTACTGTATGTAGAAGTCGCTGCAGAGAGCTGAATCGTTCGGTGAGTGGAATGAGCTCACCGTCTACTCGTCGAGTTGTAAGCATTGGCTGTACTGAAGCCACCACAAACAATAAGGGATATCCTTTAGGCCTAATGCATTACGAATGCAGTCCAACATAGTAGCGAGCAGATGCGCTACGCAGAGCTCGAGCCGGGGAATCGTAGCACCCTTCAGTGGGGCTACCTTAGTGCGAGCAGTTAACAACGAAACATTGGCCTGTCCATCTGCTCCAACTGTCCTGATATATAGAACGGCAGCGAGGGCCCGTGAACTAGCGTCACAGAAACCATGCAGGGTAGTTATCGCCTCTTGATACATACCCAACCACCTGGGAATTCGAACGAAGTTAAGTGCGTTGAGACTACGGCGAAATCTGACCCAAAGCTCGCCCAAGTCTGACGGAATAGGGGCATCCCACGTCATGCCTGCAGACCACAGAGTTTGTATGTATATCTTGCCAGTGATGACAACCGGAGCCAAAAGTCCGGTCGGGTCAAACAGCTGTGCCACCTCGCTTAGCACTCGCCGTTTCGTCAGTACGTTGCCATGTTGTTCCAATTCAACCTTGAAGAATAACTCATCAGTCATCGGGTCCCAACGTAACCCAAGCACCGAGCCAATGAGTCCTGGATGGTCGGGCCCGCCAATTGGGTAACATTCAGGGAAACACCATTGCTGCTACGCGCTGATGCGTTGAATACCACTCGGAACTTGCCGTGCACCGCATGATGTGGGATATAGTAACAGTTCCTATGATCGCCAAGTCGATTAACACGTTCCATATGATTAAGGGCGCAGTATTCACGCATGAAGCTGATATATTGCTTGCGCAGATCATCATTGTTGGCCAAGCGCCGTTCCAAATTGTGAAATTGTCGTAACGCGTTCGTGTAAGAATCTCCAAGCTCCGGACCCTCGCGACGGAAAGGGATATGCACTACATAGCGCCCATCTACATCTCTCGAATGTGTTGCTGAAAATATTTGCTCGCATTCATTGTTACCCATGGAGGTTTCAGGTACCTCCTCCAGCTTCCAAAAATTGCGCACCAACTCTTCCAATCGCTGGTCGTCCTCGTGCACCCTAGCGCCGAATGCATGGGGCAAATGCACTTGACCTGTGCATGAAGAAGTTGGGCCGTATATAATCCATCCTAAACGAGTGCGTTGGGCACAGGGCTCGGCAGGTTTTCCACTGATGAAATCACCTTCAACTATCTGACCCCACACATCCGCTCCAACCAGAATGTCGATATTACCAGGTGTATTAAATTGAGGGTCAGCAAGCGGAAGACCAGATATATGTTTCCACTGATTTGTGTTGATATGCACCGCTGGGGTCAGGGAGGTTATGGTTGATAAGACGAATGCATGTATTTCCAATTCGAAGTCCGAATATGTTGACCTCACCATGAAGATAACGGTACCCCGTGTACGGGTCTTGGCGGAAGCGCCGATTCCTTCTACAACTGCATCATACCTGGTTCTACGAAGGTGAAGTTGATTAGCCAAACGTTCGGTCATAAAGCTCACCTGCGATCCAGGATCACAAAGGATCCGAGCTAAGCGCTGCTCCAGACCACTCCCAACGAAAGCACGCGCTGTTGCTAGCAAAACAGTGCGATCGGCGAGTCATGACGATAGCACCGCACTTGGGGTCGCATCTGATGATGGAGACGATCCAGCCACTAGATGAGAAGATCCTCGACAAAACATGGTATTATGCTTCCTACCGCAATGTTGACATCCTCCTGCCGAACACTGCCTCGAAATATGTCCGCTCCGCAAGCAATTAAAGCACAGTCCCAAGTCCTTTAACTCCTTAAAGCGTTGATCTGGTGTCTTACTCAACAGCCGTTGACAACGAGTAATCCGATGAGGTCCCTGGCAATATGCGCACTTACCGTCGCTTGCGGTAGCCAGATGTGACTTCGTCGATGGCCGAGCACGAGGATGACGTGAAGTGGCGGAGTCATCCCGCTCTGAAATGCGTAATAATCCGGTTGCAAGGCTCTGGGCACGCTTCTCTATAAATGCCAACAAATCCGCCAATCTAGGAATCTCGTCGGACGAGCAGGTCATACACCATTCTCGTTGTGTGGACGTAGGGAGCTTTGCCACGACTATTGGCACAACGAGCGCATCCCAATCATCCACAGGTTGCTTCATCACACGAAGGGCACGTAAGGACTCGTGAACAGTGTCCACTACTCTTAATAGTTCTGTTGATGTCTCTTCTGTTGCAGACTTTAAATTAATGAGCCGAGCAACGTGAATTTCCGCGAGGAGTTTGGGATTGTCAAATCGACCTTTCAACGCTTGCCATACTTGTTGGTAACCCCCGGAATACATGCCACCAATGAGAGGGACCTTTACCGGATCAATTGCCTGTCGCAGTTTACCCAATTTATAGGCTTCCGGGAATTCGGTATTGTGCACCAACGTCTCAAAGGTATCCCGAAAGGCTAGCCAATTGTGAAGCGCTCCGTCGAAGAGAGGAATTGTCACTGGTTCCAACCGAATATCCGACTTGCCGGTTACTGTTTTATCCATTTTTGGTTGATGCGATTCATCGAACGTGCAATGACCAGGAAGAGAGTCTTGGGCAGCGATTTGCGCACTCCTCAGCGGTGATAAACGACGATTGATGTTCGCACACACCGCATTGTACTTCGTTTCGACTCGTTCTAAGAGGTTGTCATGCTCTTCCATTTCGTTTGAAGAGGCAGCTCCCACCAAAGCCTCATGGTTGCCAATAAACCGCTCAAAATGCGCCGCTACGGACTTCAGCTCCTGCTCCAATTGAGGAATATCCGCTTCGTGCAGGTTAGAACCGCACATGTGGTCATGTGCTCGCCGTATGGCATTCGTCGCCGATAGCCGCAAATTCAGCTCCGCCATATGTAGCACAGTACAATATGTTTCCAATCACCAATAAAAAACGTCTGATTAATTAGATTTTTACCGATTTAGTTATACTATACCTCCTCACAGGAGGCACCAAGATGTCGGGTCAAAGAGTTCAATACTATAACCAACAAATACAAGAAAAACAACTTTGTGTGCACGCTCGCCTATCCTTTATTCAACTGTCAACTTTACAACGCAAAATTCACTTTCCAACTGTGTGACTGGGTTTGCACACCATCTGGTCTGAATCCCCGAATGCGTACAGGGATGGTATCCATATTAGACATATTCTGGCTGCGTTTGCACACCATCTGGTGTGAATCCTCGAATCAATATTAGACACACTACTTGTATCATGTGTGCATCTATATATGTACGTTCTACTCACGAATGAAACACGCATTGCCCATGTCCGCCATTATTGCTACCTATCTATCAATGTTTCATGACGTAGGTAGATAATATCTTGCGAAAGCAGAGGGTTCACTTTTGCAAAAGAAAGAATGATTTCAATCGGAGCACAGCTTGAATTTGCTCGGCACATTTTACTGCAGATGACTTAGAAAGAAATTTACAATTTGAAATGGGCAATTTAATATTTCTGTTACTTTTCTTACACATAATGGTTAATCGCAATTGATTGCAGGACTTTACACAAACGTTGGATGGAAGTTGAAGACGGGAACTGGTCCACCAATTCAACCGCAATCAACAGCTACCACTTCATCTCGTGATATCAGGATCAAAGAATCAAAAGAAAAGAAACACAAGATTGGCAGTCTACTGAGTGATAAACCAGTTGCTACTGAAGATCCTGAGGCTACCACAATTGGTAGTCAAAACGACATTGTGGTAAAGAATAATCAGGAAGATAATAGTACGAAAGAGTTAAATCAAAAGATAACAATTTTACAACAAGAGATGTGAGTTCGTCCTATAGCTTATTCCAATAACACAACAATAAATCGAATGATAAACTTTAAGTGAAGACTTTAAGAGGGACAAGTATATTTTTTTTTTTTTTTATTTATTTATTTAAACATACACATTCTCTCGAAAAGAAGTTGCAGAAGTCCGAGTTCGAACGTCTCAATATGGAAAAGAAATTACGGGAATGTAAATATTTCCAGGTAAAATATTGGATTAAGTAAAAAATATAAATGTGAATCTAACCTATTTCAACTTTAGGTCAAGTCAAAAGTTGAAGCGCAGTCGATTACACTTTATTCGACTAGCGCAAAGGCGTATAAATTGCACAGGCGAAAAAATGTCCCTCTTCCGGGTGTGCGAACACTACAAAGTTGGGTGCACAAACTGGATATTTCACCTGGGATAACTGAGCCTGTAGTAAAGATTCTGCAAGCAACAACCCAACTTGACGAGGTCCAGAAAATGTCTGTTCTTATCTTCGACGAAATGAAAGTTCGTATAGCTTTCTGTTATGACAGGTCTTCAGATACCACGTTAGCTCCTGCTAATTATGTACAAGTGGCTGTAGTATATGTACTAGAGAATAAGAGATTATACACATACATATACAATTGTTAAATCAAAAGATGTTCTCATTGAGAGTATAAAATCCACCCCTATTCCCAAATCCGATGGATCGAACGGTCCGCCAAATTCGAACGATTCGCATTCCCAAATCCGTTCGAAGTGAATCGATTCACGTGTCGATAATGTAAATTACGATTCACGGTATTCTTAAATCCACGTGAATCGAATCTATCCGAATCGAATACTGAAATACTGAATCTATCCGTACAAATGTGACGTTTCAGATCCGCCCCAAAACCGTTGCGGATCTATACAGAATTGGATTGAATTGTGTGGGAATCACTGAAAACGTAAGTTTAATATTAGATGCAGTTTATTTGTTAAATACAAACAAATTGATTTATATGAGGAGGACAACTAATAGGGACCAATTCAAGGAACTCGTTGAAGAAATGAAGAAATACCCAGACATTGCCAAAAACCTTACTAAAAGACCACCCGAAGAAGTAAGGGATTTTTGGGAAAATTTGCGCGAGAAGCTCAACGGACTGGGGCCTCCAATAAAAGAAATAATTGAATGGAAGAAGGTAATTTACATATGGAATTGCGTTATAAGTTATCTAGCGGTGTCACTACTCTTCTTTACAGGTTTGGAGTGATCACAAATCCCATTTAAGGAAGAAATTGAGTTCCATGAAAAGGAAAATAAGCGCAACAGGTGGTGGACAAAATAAGCGGATTTGCTTAACACCCGAAGAAGAGGAGGTGGCACAACTTGTTGTTTTGACAGAGTCGGTCGAGGGTATAGAGAATTCCTTTACGTTTGGAGTTCCAAATGAGGAAATACCCTCTACCACCAACAGAGCTAAAAAACATGAATGAGTCGGAAGATGTCCATGATGGTGCGCAAACCTCCTGAAGAAGACCGGCGTTAAGCCAAAGTGAACTTCTTAACCAACAAGTATGTATCCAAGAAAAAATGTACAATACAGTTTTAGCGAAGAATATACATATGTATATGTAGGTCATTAGAAAAATGTGACCGCATTATTTTTTTGTGCACACCCGTGCCCTGGCAAAAATGGACAATTCTATCCATTATATATTTTTCCAGCTTTTTGCAAACAAATACTCCAAAATATTTATATTTAAAATATTAAAATTATTAAAACAAACGTCAGATGCTAACTTCGAAAATTCAAAAGTGAAGTCGATAACGTGAATGTGAATCGAACGAGTGAAGTGAATCTCCGATCCGTCGGATTTGGGAATAGTGATGATCGTATTTTTTTTACCCGTTTGTAAAAGTACAAACATAAATTATGTATGTGGAATGGGAGCCGAACGAATGAGCAACACCCTAGACAAACGGACGATTAGCCGACAACCGATCACGTACGCCACAATATAACAGGATAATCATTCGACGAACACACAGCGTATACAACACATACAATACACACAACGCACCCCATACGCAAAGTGGAACGAAACAAAGCAGACGAAGACGAACACACGAAACAACACATTCCATTCGATAACCGGCTGTCGAACTGCGCGATCATTTCTTTTTTTTTCTTCGTGTTGTGCTGTGGCCACCAAACCCTTTTTCTTCTTTCTTGTTGAATAAAATAGTTATACATTACATATGTATCTAAATAGTGCGTTTTACTTGCGAGGAAAAACCCCACATATATGTGGGATAGAAGCAGTAGCGAACGAGTAATAAAATACAGAACAAACAGAGTACGGTACGATCGACGAAACACAAACAAACCGAGTAGTACACAGACGAGACACAGAGAACACCACGCAGTGGCGACACGGGACAAACCACACAGACGAGACAGAAACTTTGCACGTACGCATTGTGAGTGTCGTCATCCACTCCAATGAGCAGAGATATAGAGAGAGGGCAAAAGAGTAGTCAGTCGTAGTTGAGTTGTGAAAGAGTTAGGAAGTTGTGAAGGAATAAGATAAAGCAGCGGTTTAATTTAAATGTGAAATAAAGATTGAGCTGTGAATTGGCTTTATTGAACGCTTTTGTTTTATTTTCGCATCCCGGACACTACATATATAAATGTATAATGAAATACTAAAAGATATCCCTTCCAGGAATTCGTTGCCACTCTTCTTTGGGCTCAGGTTTCCATTATGCGCAGTGAGCAAATTTTTTTTTAATTTTTTTTTCTGGTTTAAAATGGCCTAAAAAACATAAATATAATATTTTTTTTTTGAGGAAATGAAATTTTTTTTTAAAAAATTTTATGTTTTTTTTTATTTATTTTTTTTTAAATTTTTTTTTTAATTTTTTTTTTATTTCAATCTGTTAAACACCCCAGAGTACCTAAAAATAATTAAGGTTTAAGTGGTTGACATACCCTTAGCGGAGCGACGAAGTCGCGTGAGCGGCTAGACCCTGCGGAAAAAGGGTTAAAATCCTTTTAGCGAGCGAAGCGAGCCACCCACCCCATACTTTAAATACACCTGACTTTCTTACAGGCGCCTGCCTGACAGTTGTTGACATACCCTTAGCGGAGCGACGAAGTCGCGTGAGCGGCTAAACCCTGCGGAAAAAAGGGTTAAAATCCTTTTAGCGAGCGAAGCGAGCCACCCACCCCATACTTTAAATACACCAGACTTTCTTACAGGCGCCTGCCTGACAGTTGTTGGCATACCCTTAGCGGAGCGACGAAGTCGCGTGAGCGGCTAAGCCCTGCGGAAAAAAGGGTTAAAATCCTTTTAGCGAGCGAAGCGAGCCACCCACCCCATACTTTAAATACACCAGACTTTCTTACAGGCGCCTGCCTGACAGTTGTTGACATACCCTTAGCGGAGCGACGAAGTCGCGTGAGCGGCTAAACCCTGCGGAAAAAAGGGTTAAAATCCTTTTAGCGAGCGAAGCGAGCCACCCACCCCATACTTTAAATACACCAGACTTTCTTACAGGCGCCTGCCTGACAGTTGTTGGCATACCCTTAGCGGAGCGACGAAGTCGCGTGAGCGGCTAAGCCCTGCGGAAAAAAGGGTTAAAATCCTTTTAGCGAGCGAAGCGAGCCACCCACCCCATACTTTAAATACACCAGACTTTCTTACAGGCGCCTGCCTGACAGTTGTTGACATACCCTTAGCGGAGCGACGAAGTCGCGTGAGCGGCTAAACCCTGCGGAAAAAAGGGTTAAAATCCTTTTAGCGAGCGAAGCGAGCCACCCACCCCATACTTTAAATACACCAGACTTTCTTACAGGCCTGCTTGACAATGTTCGGTCTACACTTATTCAACTATGAAACTTTTTTTAAAGCGCCAGGTGATTTTCACTTAAACTGGCAGCACTTCTTTACTATAAACAAATGAAAGACATGCGAAAAATGTAACGGTCTGTTGTAAACTGTTGTAACAGTTAATTATCATGATCGACAGAGTTAATTCTTACTGCATTTTTACGATCGACTTCACTTGATATAGTGGTTTGAAATCAGTGCGATGTCCGAGGAAAATCCAGAAAATACAAGTACGTTAGACTCGAAACCCAGTACTTCGGGTGAGAGTCAATATGTTAAGCGTCGGATGTACTCTGAGGAGATAAAAATGCAGTGGAATATTGCTCGGTTGATAAGAGATCTTGGTAATTTAATAACATTTTTCAACGTTCATGTTTTGAAGCAATCATAATTATAGGTCAAGATGAGCAAGCTCTGAAATTCGCTGTGACACGCGGCCTGTTGCTAAACTTTAAATTGTGCCGGGTACATAGGATCCCAATGAAAATTTTCATGCGCGGAAATCCTATTGGCGAGTTCAGGTGCACAAAATCAGGCTGTGTAGTCAGGAAAAGTCGCGCTGTTGGCAGTTGGTTTGAGCAAGCTCGAATGCCTTTGCCAAGATGTTTTTATCTCATGTACTGTTTCGCCAGGAAATATTCCTACGAAACTGTAAAGATTGAGGATTTTACTTCTCCTCAATATTTGTCCCAACGAACTATTGCCGACTGGTATAATTATTGCCGGGAGATAATAGTAACTACATTTTTGGAAACATTTGAGGCCAAGGGAAAGATAGGCGGACCAGGCAAAATCGTCCAAATCGACGAAAGTAAATTTGGCAAAAGAAAATTTAACAAAGGAAGGCGCGTGGATGGCCACTGGGTTCTCGGTTTGATTGAGGATGGGTCCGAAGACTTAAGACTCGAAATCTGCCCAGGAAACGAGCGCAGCGCTGAAGTGCTAGTGCCGTTAATACAAAAACATGTGAATCCAGGAACGATCATCCACACCGATTGCTGGAAGGCGTATGACTGTTTAAGTGCCCATGGGTTCATTCACAAAAAAGTGAACCACAGTGATCCTGACAATCCTTTTGTTGGTCCTGATGGTATACATACCCAAAGGATAGAATCTCAGTGGCGTGTCGTCAAAAGAGAATTCTACAACGACAATTACTCCAATAATTTCGCTGATTGGGTAGTTGAGTACCAGTGGAGAAGGGAAATTGCGAAAAAAAAATTAGATCCCTTTGAGGAGCTGCTTCAAGCTGTGGTTTATGTGTATGGGGACTTTGGCAAACAAGATTAAACCCCTATGAAAAATGTTTTGTTGAAAAAAAGAAAAAACAAAAAAAAATTTAAAAAAAAATTTCATTTCCTCAAAAAAAAAAATATTATATTTATGTTTTTTAGGCCATTTTAAACCAGAAAAAAAATAAAAAAAAAATGTTGCTCACTGCGCATAATGGAAACCCGCCCCCTTCTTTGCTTTGGTTATGCATACGTTCAACAGTTCCGTAGCGTTTAGACGACGAGCGCGAGTTGCGTACCCGAATGCTGCGATCGCAACTATGGTCAGTCCCACTAAGTCACCGAGAAGTGGGTCATTCGACATAAAAATAAAACAAAGCGAAACCTCACCACAATCCATCAAATACAACCAAAGCAATAACTTCAACTGTCCCAATTACACCACCACTCGAAGACGGCAAAACAAATAAATAATAAATAATTGGGTGCTTTAATTGTTATAATAATAATAATAATAAAATAAAAAAAGGGCGAGTTTCGCAGTGGGTGATGCCACGTGCTAGGTCGCCGCGAAAATTGATCCGTTAGATCAACTCGTCCCAATTCAATTGTGAGGTCTCCTTTAGAGACAGATTCCTTTGACTGATTACGTCGAACGAGTCGTAAGTCGTTTATCATCGCTAGAGCAAGAACCTTGAGGGCTATCGAAAACCCTCAAGGAAAGAAACCTTAATCCTCTCGCAACCAACGCCTTGCCTTAAAAAGTCACTTTACAAGCCATCATTCTTACCAGAATGAAAACCAGGAAACCGAATCCTGCAAAGTGTGTTCAGGACACCATAGAGTCCCTCGCTGCTCTACCTATCTGAAGAAAACCACTCAAGAACGAAATCGTTTAGTTAAGGAATGCAAACTCTCTTTTAATTGTCTGGGATCTCATCAAATGGCTAAGTGTCGTTCAACATTCCGCTGTCAGACCTGTGGACGCAGACATCATACGACACTTCATAAAAAGAAGCTATCAAAATCAACGTCATCCAACGAGTCGCCTGATGCAAATTCAACACCTAACACCTGCGTAAATCACGCAAGCTTTAGCCCATCTGCGATCATCCTAGCAACTGCTCAGGTCCAGGCTTCCAACAGCTCGGGAAAGTCCATGCTTGCTCGTGCTCTTTTAGACCAAGGGTCTGAAATTTCCCTAATTTCAGAAAAACTTACAGAACGGCTGCATCTTCAACGAAAGCCTTCGTCACTCCCTATAATTGGAATTGGTGCTCAGCAGTCAGGTAAAAAAAAGGGAATTGCATCAGTCACCATTGAGCCTCACTTTAAGTCTACGTTCAAGCACAATCTTCATGCCCACATTCTGCCCAAGCTGTTCTCAACAATTCCAGCACCAAAAATCCTACCCAAAATAATGGATTCACACAAAACGTCTACTCTTAGCAGACCCCAACTTCTTTGGAAGTATAGATCTAATCATCGGGGCTTATGTGTATGGCACAATATTGAAAAACCAAATAGCCCAAGGTCGACCTAACAGCCCAACTGCTCAATCTACAAAACTAGGATGGATAATTTCTGGTCCAAATAACGACATAACAATTGCAAAAAAAAGTCGCCTCCAATCGTTGCTCAATCGACCATGATCTACACGGATTGTTGGAAAAGTTTTGGCAACAAGAGGAAGTCAGATCCTCGACTTAAACCTTATCATCTGATGATGAAGCCTGTAAAACGATTTTTAAGACCACTCACTCAAGAGACTCCCCTTCAAATCTGACCTCAGTAATCTCGTAATCTCTATGAACTCAACCACACGGATGTTTCACAGCCTACAGAGGTAATTTGAAAATGATTCAGAATACTATCGCCTATATTCGTTTCTCCAGGAATACGAACAGTTGAAACATATGTTCCGACTTCCTACCAACAGTACAAGTCAGCACCCATCATTTTTCTGACCACATCACGGAGTTAAACGGGAATCTAGTACAACAACTAAATTGAGAGTTGTATTAAATGGCTCATGCAGGACGATCGATGGTCAACCCCTCAACAGCTTCTTATATTCAGGACTTAAACTCCAACTCGACCTCTTTGACATTCTGGTCTGGCTACGGCAGCATCGATATCTGTTCTCAGCAGATATCGAAAAAATGCACCGTCAGATCCAGGTTCACTAAGACGATTGGAAATTCCAAATCCTGTGGAAAGAGAATCATGAAATAACAACTTATCAATTGACAACTGTTGGGCAGCTTCGCCTTTCACAAATGGATCAGTAATCATCCAAACGTCATCAAACAAGTACATACTTGACCAGCACAAAATCTCCACCACCGATGGACCAATCAACGATCAATCAGTTCATGCACTCGGGCTACTCTGGAATCCGTCAAAGGATTATCTACACTTTAAACTGTCATCATCACAGCCATTATAGTTTATAAAAAGAGCTGTCCTCTCCAAGATTGCTCAACTTTCTGATACTTTAGGATTGTTGTCTCCTATATTTATCACCGCAAAGATCTTCATGCACGAGTTGTGGACAATCAAGTTGCAATGGTATGACGAGCTCCCTCCAGATCAACATCGAGGGAGGGGTTGCATCCTGCAATCATTAAATGGTTTGGAAACAATCACAATCCCTCGTTGGCTTGGAACTCTTTCAACATCGACAATAGAAATCCATGGCTTCTGCGACTCATCCCTGTCTGCAGTTGTTTACTGCCTCACTGGACATCACGATACAGTTACCACTACTATCTTGTGTTCCAAGACGAAGGTCGCGCCGCTGAAACGCCTTACTATTCCGCGCTTAGAATTGTTAGCAGCCGTACTTCTCAGCAAACTGATGTCACAATGTGCTAAAATCCTGCAAATTAATCAAGCACCATGCTATCTATGGACTGACCCTTCCACCACTTTCACTTGGATCAAAAATCACCCTTCATGCTGGAAAGAATTCATTCACAACAGAGTGTGCTTCATACAAGAAACGCTTCCTAACACCCAATGGAGACACGTTCCAGGAGAGCAGAATCCCGCTGATTGCGCCTCAAGAGGTCTTAGCTCTGCTGAACTAAAAAATCATCTACTCTGGTGGACTGGACTATCTTGGCTTCGTGACCATCCATCCACTTGGCCAGTCATACCACCAAAGCAGCACCACACGCTTGATGAACTGGAACAACGAACTCCACCAACTTCCATAGTTCTTCATACAGCTGTTTCAGTCCCAAGTTGGGATTTACCACACCGATATGCCTCCTCTAACCGGCTGATCAGAATCACTTCAATCGGCCGGAGAGTCATTCATCGTCCAATCACTCCAAAAGAACGAGACGATGCCATCAAATATTGGGTCAGAGCTACCCAACAACACAACTTTATGACTGAACTTTCACTGCTTCGCAGATCCACAGCCCTGACAAAATCCCATCCTCTGTTAAAGTTGCTTCCATTTATCGATAACCAAACACTCCTCCGCGTTGGTGGACGACTCCGCAACTCACTGCTCCAATGAATTCAAAACATCCATATATTCTACCGGCCAACTCACGACCAGCAGCATCGCACATCATAGGCCATCTTCCAACCAGCAGAGTCACACCAGGTCGAGCTTTCTTACATGCAGGAGTTAATTATACTGGACCGTTCATCATTAAGACATGGAGAGGTTGAGCAACAAAAACATATTAAACCTGGGTTTCGCTATTCATCTTCAAGTCCACCTCCGCAATCCACCTCAAATTAGTCAGTGACTGTTCCACAGAAGCTTTCATTGCAGCTTATAAGCGATTTAAAGCTACGCGTGGGATCTGCGCGACTCTGTCCAGTGATTGCGGAACGAACTTTATGGGGGCGGATGCCCAGCTGCGACAGTTCTTTGATTAACACTCCAAGGAATTTAATCACATCTCTTCGATTTTATCCAACAGTGGAACCAAGTGGATTTTAAGCCCTCCATCATCCCCCAACATTTTGGTGGAAAGTGGGAAGCCGGGGTGAAGTCCATGAAGTACCACCTCCGAGTTTTATGTCAAATCAAAGGAATTCTTAACTCTCGGCCTCTATGCCCATTCACGGATGACCCCACCGATCTCGAGGTCCTGACTCCAGGACACTTCCTCGTCGGTCACTCGCTAAACCTAATACCAGAGCCAAATGTTCAGCATCTCAAACTATCAAGATTATCCAGGTGACAACATCTCTGTCATATGACTCAAAGCTTTTGGGAGAAGTAGTCGAAAGAATATTTGCAGAGATTTTTGGCCACGTATGAATGCAGACAAGCGACACCAACCCTCCAAGAAGGAAGTCTTATCATAGTAACGGACGAACGATATCCTCCAGCTTAGTGGGCACTTCCTAAAGTTGCATCACGGCTCTGACGGAATCGCTCGGGTTGCAACGAAAAAAACGAGTACATCAACGCTGGCCCGACCACTATTAAAAATCTGCCCGTTAGACATAATTTCGGGGAGCTGCTCGTCGCCGGAGCCAACGAAGGTAGGCGGGAATGTTTAAAACTATTCAACAGCCCGGATACAGAGGTACGAGCTACCTCAGATTCCTTTGACTGATTACGTCGCACGAGTTGATCCGCCAGATCAACTCGTCCCAATTCAATTGTGAGGTCTCCTCTAGAGACAGATTCCTTTGACTGATTACGTCGAACGAGTTGCTCCGCTAGATCAACTCGTCCCAATTCAATTGTGAGGTCTCCTCGAGAGACAGATTCCTTTGACTGATTACGTCGAACGAGTTCATCCGCTAGATCAACTCGTCTCAATTTAACTATGAGGTCTCCTCTCGCGACTAAGATTTCCCCGTAATCCGAAACACATGGCTGCCTGTTGAGACAATACCCTTTCACGCAGTTCCTACCATAAAACGGATTAGAGACCGCTTCCGCCGACCCTGTTGAACACATGCGGGAAAAACCACCACGTTTTTCCGTTCCTTATCTCAACCAAACGGATCCCCTCCACTCCTCGAATTTCCCTTTTCTTCCTTTATCCTTTCACTGACGCTTTGTTTTCATCCCTCCAACAAAACGAGAGATATTTTTCCTTTGGCAACAAATGGCACATCTCGTCCGGTTTACGTTTTGTTTTCATCTCGAGTAATCGGTTATTTTTTCGTGCTCAACTCGTCTCAATTCTCCTCGGTTACAGAAGGCTTCCAGCATACAACTCAGGAGAAAAACTCAAGCTCATCATTATCACCTTAGTGCTCATCATCCGGATGCTACCACAGTGGATCAATCCTCATCAGCGTAAACGCGGCCGTCTCCCTTCAGTTCGCGGATATTGACAAGCTAAAACTAATCGTTCGAGCTCAACTACTTTGTGCACCTGACGTTAACGTTGTGAACCCCAATTAATTAGATTAATAAAGTTCCCATGAATTATCCCCACTCTGACTTGACTGATTACGCAAGATCCAAACAAACTAAGCCACCCCTTTTCTACACATACTTATAAGTGTAATTTGCCAATAAGTGACGCCACGTATCAATCCGACACAGAAAAGTCATTACTGTACAGGTGTTGTGCATAGGTGCAGTAGACAGAAGAAAAAGAACGGATAACGGGAAGAGAAACATAAAACCGTTTGACGTAGAGAAGTACTCAATTTAAGGGTTTCGAGTGAGAGCACTTTTAGAAGAGAATGATTTATTAAAAGTGATTGACAATGAACAAAACGTATAATGCAAAGATCATTATAATGGAGTATTTTAGAGATTCGTTTCTTGTTTATGCCAACAGTGAGAATACTGCTAAACAGATTTAGCAAATTTAGAGCGAAAAAGCAAGGTATCACAACTTTCACTACTATTGGCATTAAATTTGAAAGGTGATACCCTGCTTCTGAATCATTTCAATTTCTTTGATGACCTTGTAACTGAACTCATAGCGTCAGAAGCCAAGTTAGATGAAATGGATTTACGCATTTACTTTCGTTAAATTTATATCAAAATATTAATAGCATAATCTATGTTCAAGATTTTAACGAGGGTTCAGAGGCACCCTGTCACTCATCAATGCCTGACAGCTCATGTCAGCCGTGACGGGGACTTTCCGCCCCTTTCCTTCGTCCATTTTATTTTTATTTTTTTTTGTGTGTGACAGCCAGCATCGAGTACGGACGCACGTGGAAGAAACTGAATTAGCTATTAAAATACCCTCTGTCCACAATAAAAATATAAGTTTTCAAGTCACATTTGGTTTTCATAATAAAAATATAAATTCTAATTAACATTTGGTGCCTCCTGTGAGGAATTTTGCATGCAGTATAAATGACAGAGTTAAATTTACGGATGGCGGCGATAAATGCCATCAAACGTGTTCACGAACGTGTATGTGGTGTGGATTCTGGCGAATGTGATGCTTCCCAACTCGAGCAGGAATTAAGCTCAGTTGTGGCACATTATAATCGCTTCGTAAAAAATCACGAGGTGCTAGTAGGCCAGACAAAGGAAGGAGAGCTTGAAGCACATGATGAGCTCTGGGCACAGGTGGAGAGTACATACAACAAGACGTGTGTCGTTCTCAACAGACGATTACGCGAACCAGATCAACATTCCAATCAACACATGGTTCCCGTTACTACGCCAGCGAACAACTTCGATTTGAAATGAGACCCACTGATCATTCCGTCTTTCGATGGCTCGTTACACAACTGGCTGGGTTTCAAAGATGCCTTTGAGACTTTGGTGCATGAGCAGGAGTACCCAGAAGCTTACAAATTGAATAAGCTTCGGCAAGCGGTGAGCGCAACCAAAGTGCCGCTGATGGGCGGATTGTATTCTGGCGGTTACCAAGAAGTGTGGAAAGCGTTGAAGGAGCGGTTCGATAATCCAAAACTGCTGGCTGAAATACATGTTGCTCGTTTTCTGAACATCAAGCCAGTATCAGATGAAACGTCAAAAACTCTTCTGATAATTGTGGATACGGTGCATGAATCACTAAGGGCTTTACGTTTCATGCAGTTGCCAGTGGATAGTTGGGATGCATTGGCGGTCCCGATCGTTATTTCAAAACTTCCAACGACGACGCAGCGGGAGTGGTGTCTCAACTGTTCCTCCAATCAGATCCCGCGCCTGGCGGATCTGCTGAAGTTCTTAGAAAAACGAGCACACAGTCTCGCTACGGAACTAGTAAAGGTCTCCACTCGCTGTGAATCACAGTCATCACGTCAACAACATCGTATGTTACCTTTGGTAAAATCACATCTGGTGACAGCGGATGAGGGGAAATGTGCGCTTTGTCAAGGAGTTCACCGAATTTCACGATGTCAACTTCTCATTGCTATGAACCCGGATCAACGTTTCGATGCCTTGAAGAACTCCCGTTTATGCTTCAACTGTTTAAAACAGGGACATACTTCCAGGCATTGTCCCTCTGGCGGATGTAAGCGGTGTGGCCGTAAGCATCATACATTGTTCTGTCGTGAATCGGAAATGCTGGCCACGATTTCGTCAAGGTCAACTATGCAGCCTACAGAAGCAAACCATATCGCCCACGTCACTGACCCATTAGTGGGGGCGCAATCATCTTTGTGACTATCAACGCCCGTGATCACCTGCCTCACTCGTGACCACTGCATTGTCCTGCTTGCAGCAGCGCGTGCATATGCATACGGGGATTCATCTGTACAACACGTAGCTCGTATCCTCTGCGATCCAGGATCGCAGGTAAGTTTTGTCTCAGATAAGTTTGCTCACCTTTTGAATCTCCGCAGGAGTAAGTATGCAGTCACAGTGGAAGGCATCGGTGCTTTCGCACATACCAATACTAAAGGCAGCGTCAAGCTCAAGTCAATTTACTCCAATTTTGTATTGATGGTCAATGCATTGGTTCTTCCGTCAATAACCTCAACTCTTCCAACGGTGCAAGTTGACGTGAATCAGTGGCATAATTTGGTTGGTCTTCAGCTGGCCGATCCTTCGTTCGGTACACCTGCTGACATTGAGGTACTTCTTGGCTCAGATGTGTGGGGTCTGATCATTAAAGAGGGTGTATTCAATGGCAATTCAGACGAGCCCCATGCTCAACAAACGGAATTCGGATGGGTTGTTTTTGGACCTGTTGCAGCAACTCCTACGGCAGCATTGAAACCGCATACCTTTCACGCTCGTGTGTGTGAAGATGATATTGGATTGGAGGACCTTGTGCAGAATTTCTGGAAACTTGAAGAGGTGCCTGGTGATAACGTAAACGACAATGAGTGTGATCGCATATTCGCCACTACACATTCTAGGACAGGGGATGGGCAGTATGTGGTGTTTATCCCCTTTCGTCCTGATGCAACACAGCTTGGGGACTCATATCAACAGGCCTTACAGCAATTCTACAGCTTAGAACGGCGCCTGTCTGCCAATAAAGAACTATGGGAAAAATACGTCGCATTCTTACGTGAATACGCTGCGCTTGGGCACATGGAGCGTGTGGATCAATCTGACGACCACACCAATTGCTACTATATTCCCCATCATGCCGTTACGGATAAGTTTCGAGTCGTGTTCAACGCTTCTGCAAGGACAAGTACTTGTGTTTCCCTGAACGACATACAGTTGGTTGGTCCTACCATTCAGGATTCGTTATTCAATATACTGCTCCGTTTTCGTCGCTTCCGCATTGCTCTCACTGCTGATGTGGAAAAAATGTTCCGACAGATACTCGTCACTCCTCAACATCGAGATTACCAGCGGATCATATTGAGGGAATCACCATCTGTCCCGATCGGAATTTATCGGTTGACAACGGTTACCTACGGCATGGCTTCCAGCCCATATAATGCGATACGGACACAACATCAGTGCGCAAACGACAATTTTGGCGCAGTTACAAACGGCGAGGACGCATTGGCTGCGCGGGATACCATACTTACGTCGTTTTATGTAGATGATTTCTTACGAGCTGCAACTCAATGCACGATGCTAAACTCCTAGCTACCAATGTTGATAGGATTCTTACAGCTAGACACTTCAATTTGCGCAAGTGGAGCTCAAACAGTCAGCAAGTGGTAAATCATATGACTGGAGAGACTACATCTACTGAGGAACTTGTTATCCGTCCGTCGACGACATCTGTTCTTGGTTTGCTCCAAGCGAAGCGGCGGGTCTTAAGTGAAGTGGCACGACTGTTCGATCCAACGGGTTTACTGGCTACTGTGGTGGTTACTGGGAAGATCTTCATTCAAACACTTTGGGCCAAGGGCATCACTTGGGATGCCCCTCTCACAAGTGAACTGTATGAAGCATGGCTTAAATTCCGCAGTGGGCTCGAAGCTTTACATCACTTTACAATCCCACGATGGTTGGAAATGGAGAATGGAACCACAACTGCTCTTCATGGTTTCTGCGATGCGAGTGCGCGTGCATACGCTGCGGTCATTTATACGAGGACAATTGGATTAGATAAGCAGGTTCGAATATCACTACTAACTGCACGCACCAAGGTTGCCCCGATACCAGGTACTACAATTCCTCGCCTGGAACTCTGTGCTGCAACCCTACTAGCTTCAACGCTTCGAAATGTCCGTGACGTACTTGGTCTCACAGATACACCGTATTACTTATGGTCGGACTCGAGTATCGTATTATGTTGGATACATATGCAGCCTTCGACTCTTAAACCCTTTGTTGCAAATCGAATCAGTCAAATACAGGAACTGACGTCTCCCAATTGTTGGCATCACGTTCGGACGGCTCAAAATCCTGCCGATTGTGCTAGTCGGGGCATCGGGGGTCAGGAGTTTTTAAGGCATAAGCTCTGGCTACAGGGCCCGGAGTGGTTGAAGGATGCTGGGACACCTTTGGGGAGATATACGTCGCTCACCCCAGTCGAACTAGATGTCATGACAAGCGAAGAGAAGGTAGTTATAGCAACGATGCTTACCTCGATGGTGTTCGTACTGCAAACACGACGAAAGGATGGTCAGGTTATTCCTTTGACGGAGCGTTTTAGTACACTCACACGACTATTGCGGACAGTGGTATATGTTTTGCGGTTTTCCCCAAAATGGCGTCATTCCCGGACTTGTATCATTGGTGCAGATGAACTAGAAACTGCATTAAACTCGCTTATCAAGATCGAGCAGTCCAAGAGCTTCAGTACCGATATCATCCGACTTCGTGCGAAGTCCAGCCTTTCCAGTTTCAGCCGATTGCTTCCGCTCAACCCTCTTCTCGATGAAAATGGTATCTTGCGGGTGGGTGGTCGACTCCACAAAGCATCTGTTCCTCATGATCATCGCTTCCCAATCATCTTGCCGAGGAACGGTGCTCTCGTTTGGTTGCTGATCAAAGATACACATGATGACACTCTACACGGTGGCACACAGCTAATGTTGCAGACGCTTCGCAGTCGTTTCTGGATCTTGAACCCTAGACAATCTATTCGGACCTACAAACATAACGGTGTCATCTGTCGACGTCACCGTAGTGCAACAATCATCCAGTAAATGGCACCATTACCAGAATACCGGGTGAATCCTGCTAGGCCTTTCATCGCATCAGGTGTCGATTACTGCGGTCCCTTTACACTGCGCACTGGAACGATGAGGTCCCGATCGACAGTCAAGGCTTATCTGGCTCTATTTATTTGCATGGCAACGAAGGCGGTGCACATAGAGGTCGTAGATGATCTATCATCGCAAGCATTTTGGGATGCGTATACACGGTTCATTAGTAGACGTGGACCATGCCGAGACTTATACAGTTTGTTGGAGCCAACCGGCTTCTTCAGAAGGATTTGGCGATTTGGCAAGGGGAGCAGACCCAACAGTCATTAGCGCATATGGGCACCCGCTGGCATTTCATTACCCCACGCGCACCACACCAGGGTGGGTTATGGGAGGCTGCAATCAAGTCTGCGAAACGACATTTGGTTCGATTGGTCGGGGCACAAAGTTTATGGTACACCCAGCTGCAAACATTGGCGGTGCGCATAGAGGCATGCCTCAATTATGCGGCACTGGTTTTAACATAAGTGATTAATGGATTGGTTCGTTGTTGTTTGAAGGTTTCTCTGATAAATTCGCACTGATGATAATGGCAATAGAGCATTCCGGAATGAATATAACGACAGACTCTATTAAAACCAAACTACTGGATACGAAATCAGATATCGTCGGAACTGATAGCAATAGTGCATTTATCGCTAAACATTGGAAAAGAAAAGGCAAAGGTGATCGAAATACCAGAAATAATTATCAATCGTCTAAGATGAATACAAAAAATATTAAACGTTACAAATGCAAGTAGCTCGGTCACTAAAAAAGTCAATGCCAAAGCGTTTTACATGAAGTAAAGAGACAACAATCGAATGCTTTCAGTGCAGTTTTTAGGGTTCCGTACTCAAAGGTAAAACGGAACCCTATTACTAAGACTTCGCTGTCCGTCCGGCCGTCCGTCTGTCACCAGGCAAGAAAGATGTGGGAGAAAGAAAAACAACCTATTGGCAATTCCTCAACCGTCACTCATTCCGCCACTATTTTGCTTTTCTTCTTTTTAACTGACACTTTGTGACTGGCTTTTAAGGGCTTTGGTTTATACTAAAGTAATCCACGTGTAGATCTTTAATCTTTTGCCTTTTTAATAATCCATCAGGTTATGGGCCCAGGTGTCGCGAGAAAATTATGCCACATGGAGGCCACAAATGGAAGCCATTCTGCATAAAGGAAGGTTATTGCAATATGCATTAGAGAAAAAAGAAAAACCTTTGGAAGCAGGAGCGACACAAGACAACTGGGTGGAAAAGGACATGGATGCGAGAGCAGAGTTGCTGTTAGCGATCGAGTCCAACATCGTCCCACTGGTGAGGAATCATCTATCAAATACATTCGGCAAAACTGGGCCATAACCTGATGGATTATTCGTGGTGCAGCAAAACGAATGTGTTTTTTTAACTCGAGATCCTAGTAGAACCGGAGATCTGATGCAATGGCACAAAAGGTTAGGCCATCTAAATGTGAGATCATTGCAGGAGATGTGCAGGAAGAAAATGATCAAAGGGCTTCCAGATGATTTTAACTCAACAGATCTAAATTGCACGGTTTGCATTAGAGCAAAACAAACCAGATTGCCATTCCAATCAAATTCAGGAAAGGCCAATACTCAGCGTCTCCAATTAGTGCACACCGACATTTGTGGACCAATGAGAACAGAGTCGTTATTTTATAAAGTTCATAGACGATTACTCAAGGAAAATATTTGTTGCGTTTTTAAAGAAAAGAAGAGGAAGCACAAACTGGTGAAAACATCAAGATACTCAGCAGAACCCTCACCGAGATGGCGTGATGCTTCAAGCTTGAAGCCGGACTTCCAGATGCCTTATGGGCGGAACTTTTAAGCACTGCAGCATTTATTCGCAACCGTTGTCCAAAGAAGTTAAACCACAGCATATCACCTGAGGAGATATGGAGTCAACGTAAACCGAGTGTTGGATTTCTTAGAGAAGTTGGAGGCCGTGCACTTCGGAAGGGTAAAATTCGAAGCCAGATCGGAAGAAGGTATTTTGGTGGGCTATTGTGAAGATGCCAAGGCTTATAGACTGTGGTCAAATACTAGAAGGTGTATCATCAAGTCCAGAGATGTAATTTTCACGCAACATCAACATGTTCATAAGGATCAACCACAAACAGCCAACGAAACCTCGTACTATGAGTTCAACTGGAGAACACCAGAGCCATCGAAGCCAATACAGGTCCAATAACAACAAAAACCAAATGGAGAGAAACGTTTATCTTTGAGAACTCATCACCGAACATGGAACTGGATGACACATTAGATCAAGATAACGAAAAGCTAAATATTTTTCGGGAAGATCCTAAAACCTTACGTGAATTGGAAGACATGGAGGATGCAGAAGAATGCCATCAAGCAATGAAGGAGGAATACTCCTCACTCTTGAAGAACGACACATGGGAACTGGTGGAAAGGCCTGTGGATAAGAACATCATCAAGTCAAGGTGGGCATTTAAAACCAAATATCGTTCGGACGGATCGATAGAGAAAAGGAAGGCGCGGTTGGTGGCTCGAAGTTTTACCCAACATCGTGGACTAGACTACACCGACACATACTCACCAGTGGCGAACATCAGCATCATAAGACTTACCCTAGCAATAGCAATCGAGTGGGGGCTAAGTTTACATTACGTAGATGTGTCCTCAACATATTTAAACGGGGAGCTGGATACCACTATATACATGGAACAACCAGAAGGGTTCACCACGGATGATGGTAAGGTTTGTCAGCTGAGAAAGGCAATTTACGACCTCAAACAATCAGGCTGGCAGTGGAACCTGAACTTGAAATTAGACGTAACCCTCAAACAACTAGGTTACACACCATCGCTACATAACCCGTGTGTCTATTATAAGCGACTTGCTGATAAATTAACGATAATAACCGTTTACGTAGATGATATTTTGATAGCCACCAACGACGAGCGGACGTTCGATGCACTTTTGACCAATCTGTCCGAAAGATTCGACATCAAACACCTTGGACTTCCAACATCGTGCACTGGACTCGAAGTAAGTGTCACTGAAGATACCATAAGTATTGGCCAGCGGAACTTCATCAACCATGTTTTCAAGTTGTATGGTTTTTTTTTTTTTTTTTTTAGAGACTCGCGCAGGTTCAAGAGTTTATATTCTCTTATGATGTGATAGACACACAACCTGAACGGAGTGCAGTGGTTTTGGTTTCGGTTGATGTTCGTTCACTACTCTCAGGGGTGATTGTCTAAGATAGGACGAGAGCCGACCAAATTCCGCGTTGGTTATAGTCAGTAGTAATTCGATCGAACACATTAGTATTGCATACGCAGAGGATGAATTTTCAGTTGACCATATACTGTGAGTGTTATGCCTGCAGCAGTACTTCTGGTCACTTTCCATTCACCTTTGTGTTGCATACTTTTTGTCCGTATAAGAATTATTGTACTTTTTCTTGGCTATGAACGAATTTGAACTATAGACCTTCCGCTCGACGGTCGATGATGTTAACCACTACACCAAGGCCACCCCATGCAAGCCAAACAGACTTCCTCTGTCAAGCGGTGTGAGATTGGAAGTATGTAGAACCAAGCATCGAAGGGGAACGGGAATTCATTTATAAAAGGCAATACACACGTTTAATCGGAAGACTTCTGCACTTGGCAACATTCAGCAGGCCAGACATAGCCTGTGCAGTAACTATGTTAGCGCAGTTCATCGAAGATCTGCGACGGCAACATGGGAATGCAGGATTGCAAATCGTTAAATATCTGAGTGGAACTCGAAATGCAACGATAAAATACAGGAAAACCATCCAGAAGATCTACGCATACTCAGATACAAACTGGGCAGGCAATACATACGATCGTAAGTCACAATCAGGTTTCTCTTTCATTTATGCAGGTGGTGCTGTTCTATGGGGTTCGAAAAAGTAGAGGATTGTGGCAACATCCAGTAGCGAAGCAGAGTACATCGGATTATCTTCGGTGGCAAAGGAAGCAATGTATCTCCGCAATCTAATGGCCGAATGGTAGCTCCATGGAGGACCTATAATCATTTATAGCGACAGCGCAAGCGCTCAGTGTATAGCAAATTATCAATCCATTCAAGGCAGAACTAAGCATCTCGATGTGAGATACCACTTCATCCGGGCAACCGTAGCTGAGGGCGCAATTATGGTCAAATTCATTCCATCAGAGAAGATGTTGGCTGACGCTCTCACTAAACTCACAACCATTCGCGAACATTTAAAATGCTTTAAGGGCATAGGCATGCAAGCTAACGACAGATAAGTTCCATCTCACGGCAAACACATCAGTATGGAATTAGCCTACTAAGCACAGTTGGCGATGGATAAACTTCATCCCACGGTCCACGGCAAACACATCGGTGCACAACATCGCTACGTGATGGAATTTGCCTACAATGCACTTGGACGCCAAGGTCCGTTCAAGGTTGCACACGCCAACACCCACGCCGTGCATGCCGACTATGCTGACACCTGAGCTGCGCCATCCGCTGAACAACTTTGCATCCGCTACGAGTCCGGCAAGTGGTCATCTGATATTCCGGCGTCGCATCAACATCTCGCCGATAATTTAGTATTTAAGGTAGTGTAAGAATTCAGTGTGTTTAGAATTAAGTTTGCGTTGTAAGAGGGCACGCTGCCCAATTAAATAAAAATATTTTTTTTTTAAAGAAATAAATGAATAATTAATTAACTGGCGCCCGAGCAGGGACCACAGGGAGAGTAAAGTAAATAAATAAAGTTTAAAGTCGAATCATAGTATCGAAACAGTAACCGGGATAACCAGCTGGCACGCGAATATTTTTTAAAGAAAACTCTCTATCGTGGTCCCCCGCGATCGTATTGTGGTGAAAGCAGCAAAGGCTGCAAGGGCCCCGCAGAAGCCCCAATAAAAAGGGACAAACCGGAAGCTCGATAGAGCTCGCCGTACCACCCGGTCAACAACCCGGCAGAGCATCAATCAACATCAGCATTATGACGGCGTTAAAAGTTATTATAGATTTAGTGTAAGTGAAATTTAATAAATCCTTTAAAATTTAAATTAAAGTAAGAATCAAATTGAAATTAAAGAAATATTTAAGTGAGAATCTAATATAAAAGTAAGCATCAACCTGAAATTAAACATATTTTTAAGAAGTGAAAATCCATGTGAGAATCAAATTGAAATTAAATAAATATTTAAGTGAAAATCTGTGATAAAATAGGTACCAAAATGAAATTGAGTAAATATTTAAGAAGTGGGAACCCGTGTAAGAATTAAATTGAAAAAATATCTAAGTGCAAATAAAAGATGAAGGTAGGAATTAAATTGAAATTAAATAAATTTTTAGAAAAGTGAAATTCTAAGGTAAAGAAGGAATCGAATTGAAATCAAATAAATGTTTAGAAAAGTGAAATTGTAAAGTAAAGGTAAGAATCAAATAAACAAATTGTCAATTGAATATTCCTTCTTGCTTTAATATCACGCCAAAATATGTAAAAATTATTATAATCAAATTTATCAGTGAAATAATTTATATACAAAGATTTATATGGTCTTCTCGTCCTTGGTCATATCTATACTCTTACATAACTAACAAATATCGATCCGGTCACATTTTTTTTTCTTTTTGTTCGCAAATCGAAATGCCAACTACCCGAAACCAAGCTGAGCAAATGGCTGCCGCCCGAGCCATACAAATCCCGTCTCCCGGTAATCAAACAGCGAATTCTCCCACTAATACAACACAACCTTCCCAGAATATTCCCCCTTCCTTACCATCCCATGATGCGAATCAATCGTTCCAGTCAACCTCATCCCGCGTTGAGGCCCAAGGGGTAAGATCCACTCCCGAATTTGACTCACTAATAAGCTCCATCGCTAAACGTGTCTTTGAACAACAGGGAAAAACCCTCCTCGAAAGCATATTGAACCCAACCGCACATCGTTTCTCTGGTATAGACCAGACAATTTCTCCCGAATACCGCCACCAACTAGAGGACCTAGACAAGGTCCCCGATGTTGTATGTTGTCTAAGAACATTTTCTGGTGACCCCGCCGAATTTTCATCCTGGAGAAAGAGTGTGGACCGAGTTTTAGGTATCTACGAACACATTAGAGGAACCCCGAAATACTACGGGATCCTCAACGTAGTTCGCAACAAAGTAGTCGGACAGGCCGACGCAGCATTGGAATCTTATAACACGCCCCTTAATTGGAAAGCATAGCAAGTTGCCTCACCATGCACTATGCGGACAAGCGTGATGTCACTACCCTTGAGTGCCAAATGACACATATGGTGCAAGGTAACCGCACCATACAGCAATTTTACCAAGCAGTGTAAATTCGCAACTAACATTAATAATAAATAAGATTGCTTGTATGGACATAAGCCCCGAGTCAATGTGCCTTTTAACCCAATCCTATAGGGATAAGGCACTGGACACATTCATAAGAGGTTTGAAGGGCAATTTGTCAGATTTACTGGGTATGAAAGAACCGAAGGATCTACCACAGGCACTGCACTTATGCCTTAAAGTCGAAAATCAGAACTACCGGTCCCAACACGCTCAGTTTAACCAAGGAGCAATAAGGAGAACATTTGCTCCGCAGCTGCCTCGACCGCAAATCCCACATTCAAGGTTTCCACAGCATTCAACTCCGCAAGGAAATTTCAACAAAGTGTTCAGACCACCCCAGCCAGGCTACTCTTCATATACGCCTCCTGCGCAACAATACCCATCTTATGGCTATCGCCCAAATCCTAATCCTTTCTGACAACCCAATTTGACAAATAATTTCCAACAGAATTCTTTCCAACCGGCAAGGCCTTTCATTAATCAAGCACCAATCAAGACAGAAGCAGTAACTCAAGGGCGAAACAATCAAATTGGAGATATCAACAGGCAATATCGTCAACCTAGCATTAACGCGGCAAGACCTTCTTTTCAGCATCCATCCATGTCTCACAAACCCAGACAACAAAACTATCACATTAACCCCTCCGTAAACTCCCAGGAACCGAAATCTGCCACACGAGTTCCGGAAACTACAGAAGTAGAAGGAAATCAGTATGCGCAAATCCATGAGGAGTACCCTCAATATAATCTTCCATATTTTGACAATCAGCAGCCAGCTGAAAACCAACCAGAGTGCTCACAATATGACTACCTAATAGAACCACCTTCAGAGTATAGTGATATCCATTTATTAGGTCAACTGATTCTTCGCTACCTTACTTTGAATGCAAGACAGGAAGCGGAGAAATCTTTAAATTCCTAACTGATACAGGGTCAAGTAAAAACTACATTAAGCCTGATCTAGTAAAGAATCCCATCCCCAACAACCAAATCTTTTACGCAAAATCTATAGCAGGCGATGTGCAGGTCAGCCATCATACTTTTTTAAATCTTTTCGGTGCGAATGATATCAACATTAAATTCTTGATCCTACCTACCTTCGAAACCTATCATGGGATACTAGGCAACGACAGTTTTAAAGAACTGTCGGCGGTAATTCATTCTAAGGAAAACTTCATGACTGTCCTTAACAAAACCCGGATAAAGATCAAACAGCAAGAATCGCCATCTGTCAATTCTATTAATATCAGCACCGACCACTTATCACCCCAACAAAAACATCTCTTGAACTCTGCCATTAGCAAACATCGGACCCTATTTTCAGAACCAGAGGAAAAACTGACATATACAACGAAAGTTGTCGCGGATATCAGAACTTCCACTGACGATCCTGTTTATACTAGTCACTACCCATTCCCCATGTCGTTAAGATCGGAGGTTGAAAAACAGGTTCAAAAGCTTCTTAAAGATGGCATAATAAGACCTTCACGGTCCCCCTATAACTCTCCCGTGTGGATCGTGCCGAAAAAGGCGGACCCGACGAGAGCAAAACAATTCAGAATGGTAATAGATTACAGGAAATTGAACTCTGTTACGATAGCGGATCGTTATCCAATTCCAGAGATAAAAGAAGTGATTGCCCAGCTAGGAGAGAATAAACTCTTCTCGGTTCTCGATTTGAAAAGTGGCTTCCATCAGATTCCACTGAAGGAATCCGATATCGAGAAGACAGCCTTCTCCATAAACTTTGGGAAGTATGAATTTACACGTATGCCTTTTGGATTGAAGAACGCTCCATCCATTTTCCAGCGCGCAGTTGATGACATTTTGCATGAACATATCGGAAAATGCTTCTACGTGTACATAGATGAAATCATCATCTTTAGCAACGATGAGACCCAACACTTTAAAGATATCGAGGAAATTTTCAGCACCTTGAGTAGGGCAAACATGAAAGTCCAATTGGATAAATGCCACTTCTTTAAATCCGAAGTGGAGTTCGTGGGCTTTATCATCTGTTCGGAGGGTATAAAAACAAATCCCATCTTAAATTTTCCAGTCCCAGAAACTCGTACGACCAAGTTGACCTTATATAAGACCTTAATTATCCCGGTCCTGTTATACGGCGCAGAAACATGGACTTTATCTAAAGCGGATGAGGAAATCCTTGGTCGTTTCGAGAGAAAGATTCTGCGTTCGATTTTCGGTCCCATAAACACAGAGGAGGGTTGGAGGAGAAGATTCAATCACGAACTGTACGGGTTGTACAGCGACATGAGTCTGGTCAGGCGTCTACGGATCCAACGCCTAAGATGGCTAGGCCATGTAGAGCGAATGGACACCACAGCTCCAGCCCGTAGAGTCTTTGAATCCAACCCCGAGGGACGAAGAAATAGAGGACGGCCGCACCTAAGGTGGCGCGCACAGGTGGAAGGGGACCTCAACCAACTGGGCGTGCGGCATTGGAAAAGACTAACGAAAGATCGTGCTAGGTGGAGAGGCATGTTGGTTGAGGCCCAGGTTCACCCCGAACTGTAGCGCCCGTTAATAATAATAATAATAATAGAAACTCTTAAGGAACTTAGATCTTTCCTTGGTCTGTCGGGCTACTATCGTCGCTTCGTCAAGGACTACGCGAAACTGGCGAAGCCCCTGACAGTCCTTTTAAGAGGAGAAGAAGGACGTGTATCTAAGAACCAATCCGCCATATCGCCAATACAACTCAACCAGAAAGCTCTTGAATCATTCAATAAACTTAAAAACTCTCTTGTCTCTAAGGATCTACTTCTATCCTTCCCCGATTTCAACAAACCTTTCGATCTGACGACTGACGCATCTAATTTCGCACTCGGTGCAGTTCTCGAACAGGATAACAAACCAGTCGCCTTCATATCCAGAACGCTTAGCAAAACGGAAGAACACTATGCGGCTAACGAGAAGGAAATGCTAGCCATAGTGTGGGCACTGGGTTCGTTCCGAAGTTATTTCTACGGTCCTACTAAAGTCAGAATATTCACTGATCATCAGCCGCTCACTTTTGCATTAAGCAATAAAACTAACAATAGCAAAATGAAAGGGTGGAAAGCGATATTGGAGGAATATAATCATGAATTAAAGTACAAACCAGGGAGAACAAACGTGTTTGCGGATGCCTTGTCCAGAGCACCACAATTATCCAAAATTCATACTTGAACCGTTACCCAACATAGCGATCAAAGCTCTTCACACAATCTCATACAATGTGTGAAGGTCCCCATCAATGCATACAAAAATCAGATTATCCTAAAGACAGATGTTCATCCCAGTCAGACTTTCAATATTGTCTTTCTTACACACCATTTCAATCAAGAAAATCTCATACAAATCCTCATGAAAGTTCTGAATCCTTCCGTAATAAACTGTATCCAAGCCGAAGAATATGTCATGGGCATTATTCAAGAAACCTACCGCTACAAGAAAAGGTTTACCCAGGTCCAAGTATAGGACGTCACCGATGAGGCAGAACAAGAGGAAATTATTATAAAAACCCATAAGCGAGCACACCGCAATGACCGCGAAAATAAAACCCGAATCTTGGAAAGGTATTACTTCCCATCACTGGCCACTAAAATCAGAAGAGTAATCAAGAAATGCCTCAGTATGCCAGGAAAACAAGTACGACCGGCATTCGAGTAAGCCAGAGATACAGGCTACCCCAATACCCCAATATCCAGGGCAAATTGTTCATTTGGATATATTCTCCACAGAAAATAACCTTGTACTCACTTCCATCGACAAATTTTCCAAATATGCAATAGTCAAAATAATTAAATCCAAAGCGTTCGAAGATGTGCGTCAACCGCTGAGGGAAATACTCTTCTCCTTTGGATTACCGGAAATTGTAATCATAGACAATGAAAAATCATTCAACTCAGCCTCGATAAGTTTTATGATCGAGGATGAACTTAAAATTAAAATGTTCAAAACACCCCCATATTCCAGAACCGTAAATGGCTAAGTTGAGCGCTTCCACTCAACAGTCATTGAAATAATGAGATGTTTAAAAACGGAAGACCTCCATTGTTCCTTCACGGAGCTTTTAGAACGCGCTGTTCATGAGTATAATTTTTCCATTCACACTACAATAGGGAAGAAACCTATAGAGGCTTTCTTTGGCCGAAGAGTAACTTCCGACCCCGCAATGCTAGAGGAGGCTCGTCAAGGAAACATAAAAAAATTACAGGACCATCAAAACGCAGACCAAGAATACCGCAATAAAAAACGGCAACCAATAAAAGAATTTTCCCCCGGTCAAATCATTTATGTCAAACAGAACAAGCGGTTAGGATCAGAACTAAGCCCCCGATATAAAAAGGAAGTAGTATCAGAGAAGAGAACAACAACCGTCCTAACTAAATCCGGCAAAATAATCCACAAATAATCCCTAATAAAAAATCAACTTTTCCCCCAGGTCAATAATCATTTCTGTTAAGGCCAACTACCAGATATTTGACTACTCGAACGCACAACTACTGACGTTAGACAACGGGACAGCTCTATTGGAGAATGGACACTATAAAATCATTCACGTCATCGACCTGGACCTATATCAAGACTTACTAAACGACATTAATCGGACGGCGACGACAAAGTTTAGTGACAAGGACCCCATGTACGCGCTTATGACACATGACATTGAACAAACACAACGGCACATAAATAGATTAAAACCTATCAGCCGAACTAAACGCTCATTAGACTTCCTGGGTTCAGCTTGGAAATGGGTCGCAGGCTCACCCGAACATGAAGATTTGATCCTCCTTACATCCAAAATTAACGAATTGGCAGAAAACAATTGTAAGCGTTTAAACACCAATAATTTTGCAGTATAGAAATAATTATTTGCATAATGGGATCACCCTATTTTGCTGTCCGGTACACCTACACGTTCGAGGTCAATAGATTGACATCGTTGATAATTGTACTTCTGTAATGTTAGTTGGGCACCGCTTATCTTTTTACATGTTAAAGTTAAACGGACGCCGTTAATATATGTATATAATGATTGTACATTAGAGTCAGTCCAAATAAAACGCTCCAAGGGAACACATCGGTTTTTCCTTTTGTTACGCCACTACAACTTCAGAAGTGGGATCTACTATACGCGAGTGACTGTACAATCAATCAATCAATTGTAACAAGTGCGGATTATTTTATGTACTGATTTATGAAATTTATGTTACGTGTGTTCACGAAATTTCTGTTCCTGAGCATATACGTTAAAATAATTGTTTTTGAAAATGTCTACGCGCGCTTTAAGGTTCATAGCGGCAGCAACTGTACAGCAATTAAAAGACAAACTGGCTAAAATCGGGTTGCCGAGTAATGGAGCAAAATCTGCCTTAAAAATCCGACTCGAAAAGACAATAGAAGAAATAGAGGATGTTCAAATGGAAACTTTTTTCCCAACAAATATTCTTGATGGAGTCAGCATAGAAGGGGGGGAAGGGGGATATGGAAGAAGAAACTAGGTCAACATCACGAGAAATGGAACAGCTGAGGGAATTAGTTACAAGGAAGGAAGAAATCTCCACACTCCAAAGAAGGCTAGCGGAGCTGAATAGTCCAAGCATTGCAACGTCGTGGCAATGTTCGTTTAGAGACATCGAAGAATCGCTACCGACGTTTTCCGGTGACGACAACTATCCCGTGAAAAAATGGATACAATCATTCGAAGATTCCGTCGAGCTGTACAAATTAGAGGAGGCCAAGGTTTTTATTTATGCTCAACGGTTGCTTAAAGGTACAGCCCAGCTATTTCTGAGATCGTCAAGATGCCGTTCGTGGAGTGAATTAAAAACCGCTTTACTTGGCGAATTTCAACAACATACCACGGCAACAGATGTCCACAACGCCTTACGGAATCGGAAGAAAAGACACGAAGAAAGTTACCAGCAATACGTTCTCGCGATGCAGGAGATTGCATCTCTCGCCGACGTCGATGTTATTAATTATATTATGAAAGGTATACCCGATTCGATGTTTAATAAGCAAGTATTGCTCACGGCTGACAGCATAACGGAACTTAAGCACACCTTAAGGAAATACGGAAAGATGAAGACAGAATTTCAACCATCTACATCGGGGTATGCTAAGCACTCTAGGACCACAAAAACGCATCTAAGCAATATAACGAAGGTGAAGTGTTTTAATTGCAACGAAGAAGGTCATATCATCACCAACTGCCCAAATCCACGCAGGGAAAGGGGCTCATGTTTTCGTTGTGGACGGAAAGGGCACACCGTTAAAGAATGTCGTCAATCATCTTCGGTGTTAGTGCTCCAAGACGACGAGAAAACGGAAAAATTGCAGAAAACATCATTCCTAGAAGATTTTCAAGGCCTTTTTCAATACAACTTTGGAGGAGATACTTTTGAAGATGTTAGTTCGTCTATGCATGCTATGACGATGATCGACAATGGGAGTCCTATCAGATTTATTCAGGGGAAATATGTGCCACCTTGCCTGATGTCGACCGAAGGACCTTCATCTGACTTCGTGGGAATCAATAGCAATCGACTAATCATCCTTGGCAAGGTATTTTGTAAAATTAAAGTTAACGATAATTCTACGTATTTATGTTTATATGTTGTTAAGAATGATAGTATGAAAAGCGTAGTAATTCTTGGGAGAGATTTTTTACAAAAGACGAATATTACATTGCAATTGAATGAAAATAATTTAAACTTAAGTGACAATGAAATTCTAAAAGAATCTGATATGGATGTGAATGTGCTTGAAATATTAAATGTCGATACGTGCAATGACCGCGACTCCAAATTTTGTTTGAAAATTAACGAAAACTTAAGGTATAATGAAAAGGAAAGCTGAAAGCTCTTATTCATGGGAGTATTTCAATAGATCACTTTTCATATGAAGGTTGTAATTTCGAAATGAAGGTAACGTTGACCAACGCGAGTAAAGTTTTTAGTTCCACCCCTAGACGCCTACCACATGCACACAAATTAGAGCTCCGAAACTAGAAGATCTTATCAAAAATAAAGTTATCCGCGAAAGCACTTCACCTTATGCATCACCAATAGTTTTGACGAAAAAGAAAACGGGTGAATTCAGGTTGTGTGTAGACTATAGACAGTTTAATAAGCTAACAGCGAAAGATAATTTTCCCCTCCCGCTCATTGAAGACCATTTAGACAGATTACGCGGCAAAAAGTATGTTTCATTATTGGACTTGAAAAGTGGTTTCCACCATGTTAAAATGTCGCAAGACTCTGTAAAGTACACTTGTTTTGTCACGCCATTAGGGCAATTCGAATATTAACGAATCCCATTTGGGCTTAAAAATGCACCGGCGGTCTTTCAGCGTTATATCCATTCAATATTTAAAGATCTAATTAATTCAGAAAATCTTCTTGTGTACATTGACGATCTTATCATTGCATCACAAACAATAGATATACATATATACATACATCATCATACATATACATATGTACATACATCATCACGCGTCGAGGAAGGAAGAAAAGCCCATTCTGCAGCTCCTGAATAGCTCTGTTCGTTATGGTGACGATTTCTTCCCTTGAGCTGATTTTCGGTTGGGATGTTTGATTTGATTATTAGATGCTTTTTATTATGCCTACTTGATCCACTTCTGATTATTGATTACATGCATTACAACAACAGTACGTGATCCAGCTTTTTATCTGGATCAATTTCTTGATCAGAAAAGTGAATTCACTTATTCAGAACTGAGTTTTTAATTGAGTGAGTGAATTTGGTATGTGTCAAGTTACGTCATTGCCACGTAAGCATAAAACTTATTGCGCACTTGATGGAATTTAGTTAAATAGTACTAAATGTATACTATGGGTAATATTTTACTCAGATCAATATGTAATGTGTAAATTAATAAAACGTTTTAAAAGCCTTGGCAGAATTGTGTGTGAATTACCGATATTTAGTGTGTATCGATAAAAAAAAATACACATCAGTATAAAAAAAAAACACGTTTAAAGTTTAATATTATCGTTGGCATGGCAACTCCATCATTCAATGTCAAAACGTTTGAGTGATTCACTGTTTTGCTATGCCCAATGATCCATTATAGATCATTTGGCATAATAAAGAACACCTATTATTATTATTAGATTCATGCCCGTATCACCGTTCGCGAGTCGAACGAAAAATGAGTCAAGTCACACAAATTCGTATCACCGTTCGCGAGTCGCGCAGATGGCATTCGACTCAAATGTCAAAATTTCGGCGAACTGCGACTTCACCGTATCACCGTTGGCGAACTTTTGACCGGATTGCTGTTTCTTATGTCAAATTAAGTCGAACACAAAAAGTTGGTGACTGGGAGGCGAACGTTCCGTTAATTTGAGAAAAGTCTTTATAATAATGATGGAACACAGGAAAATGTAAGTAATAACAAATAAAATGCATGAATTTCAAGTAATAGGCATTTCCTCCTCTTCAAGTTTGATGAAAACCAACAGTCATCAGTTCGGTAAGCTGGTGCAGCTGATGGAGACAAATCCAAACATTGCCAAGGGCATAGGTGTATTTGGCTTCTCTAAGAAGACACAAAAGGAGTGCTGGGAAACATTTACGGCCGAGCTGAACTGTTTGGGACCACCTACGCGTGATGGGAAAGAGTGGCACAAGGTAAAGTATTTTGCAATATATGTATGTACATACATATATATATATGAAATTTCAGGTTTTGCTGCATTATAAATTAAAGTTAAAAAAAACTTGCGTCCAACAAACAGGAACTTGTGGTCACAGGGGATGGGCCATATGTGCAATTATCCCTGTCACCATTGGTGCAGTGAACGACCTGCTGGGATTACAGCATGCAGTTCACCCCGACGGTAACGCTTTTGGTGGAAGTATAACGACTTTGCCATCTCCGGAAGGCATGAAGAGTATGTATTGGAAGAGCATAACACGACTTTAACTTCAAAAAGGCTGTCGACTACCTTCAATTGCGACTACTCTACTAGCACTGCCAGTCAAACATTGCAGCTACTCAAATCCCAGACTGAAGTTCAGGCAGATCTTCTCTCCGAAACGAATCGGATGGAGGAGTCTTCGGCCGAAATAGTTCGTTACACCAGAAAGTGTTTCGAGCTAAAAAAGGAGAAACTCACGTTACGCAAAGCAGGAGAGGTTCGGAAAGCCCAGGCGGAGGCTGATAAAAATAGACGCCACAAAGAAAACATAGAAGTGAAATTAAGAAAAATAGAACTAAAATCTTTGCGTTATAGTGATAAGTGAATTTTTTGTATTTTTATTTTTTATTTTTTATTTATTTGAGTTTCGTATGGAATATGAATATGTGTTTAGTTATAGTATGGAATGTGTTTTAAGGTAATATTAATATATGTATTATTTATATTAAATATTATTTAATATGTTGTTCCTAATGCGTTCGCCTTCTAAGGCAGCGCTATTGCATGGATACTCAAATTCTTCCGAGGTTGCTACTTCTGCTAGTGGTTCCACTTCGCTTTCCTGTGCGCGAGTTATATGAATCAATACCACGATTCACATGATTGATGACACAACGTTCCTCAACTCAACATTCCATAGGTGTAGAATACCTTAGGTTATTCGACACAACACATAATAAGCATAATGCGCCGTCTGCGCTTGATACATGATTCTTTTATTTCCCAATCATACTAAAATTGTTAATTAAGCTAATCCAAAACTGTATAAAAACGAATGTAGTACATCGAAGTCTTGTGAATAAAGTGATCAATGGCGTTTCGTTGCCCGAAACAAAAATTTGTTGTCTTTTCCTCGAGTCATGATGATTAAAAATAAAATTAGTTAATTACATACTTGTAAAAGTTATAGTTCCCGCAGGAATCTGGTGACATCAATACAGCGGGAGTTCTGGCGTAGATTGAGTAAAGAGTACCTGCAAAAGATCCAGCAACGGTATAAGTGGAGGCATTCTCAGGAAGATATGGAACCAGGAACGCTTCAACTTATAAAAGAACAAAACCTACCTCCACTCAAATGCAGTGTCATCAAGTCAATCCTAGGAGTAGTCGATATAAAGACATCAAATGAATAAATAAGAAGACCTATCGCTGAAGTCTGCCTTCTGAAATTCAGCAAAATACGCCAAAGAAATTTCCTAGTGAACTTGAAGGTATATCAAGAAAGACATTGATAAAGTCCCTTCTTATCAAGCTACCATCGTCGTTGTTTCAATTAGATCAAAAGAGATCTATTCATATGCTTTTCAAAAACCAATGCCAAATTTCGCAGACTGTTAAGGGACAGCAAAGCAAAAGCCTTTCTAAAGTTCACATCGTCAATTAACCCGAAGTCACCGCTTAATAAAATTTGGCTGTCTTCTTGGTAATTGCTATAAGCAGCCCATAAGAGTTATAGAAACACCGACTGGTCCCACATTTATTCCAACTGAAATCAGTACCCTGTTTGCTCGCTCCTGGTCTAACTCATCAAAGGACGAAAACTTTAACCCAAATTTCGTTGCGGAGAAAAACTTTTCCCTAACCATCTACAAACACAACGCACCTATCTCTGCTTCTACTAAACTTATTGAACACAATATTAATGGCCCGGAACTCGAAAATTGTTTCCACAGTCTTAGAGGTAAGACACATAGTAGAGATAGAATTTGACATCCCATGTTCAAATTTTGCCACCCTTCTTCATATTCTCTAGACTTGTGGCCCTCTATAATAATATCCTTAATTTTGGCGCCATTCCCCAAGCCTGGAAATTAGCTACCACAATCCCCATCTCCAAGCAAAAACAAATAATAATTCAACACGGTCAATGACTATCACTAGTATCTTTCATATCCAAGGTACTCGAAAAGATAGTCGCAGGACGTCTACTATGGTTCATCATCTCAAAAGAAAAAAAAAAGAGAGAAGAATGCAAGTTGTGTTTAGTTTTGTAAATGCAAATATCCCGCAGTTGCTTGCATGTACACAGTGCCTGAAAGCAGTATTAATGAAATATCCAGTACAAACTACGCACCTGGAAACGAATTTAGGAAAGAAAGTAACAGTGAACAAATTTGGCTAGTCCTTTCAGTTGCATGCGCATATGTAGATGAGCGCATATTACATTTAAAAGAAATGCATTCATTCGACGATATTGCTAGTTTGTACCATCAAAAATTATGTGAGAAAGACCAGACAATTACTTTTTCCAAAGTTTCTTTGAAAAAGAAGCTCCTGACTACAAAAAATTGTCATGAAAAGGATTCAACAGCAATTGGTTATGTGGCATTCAAGTATGAATGATTGCCAAGTAAATTTTCTAAACGATACATTTACATCTATTATTTCAAAATCCGCTATATAGCTTATGTAGCTATCCGCTACATAATCAGTATAATAAATTTTTGCACCGGAAAGTGTGGTTCTAAGAAAACCAAAAAGTTCTTATTGAATTAAAAACAATTGGGTATAGAGAAAAGAAACAATTTTTTAAAAGAGTACCAAACTGATCCGAAAAGGCTTGAAGACACCATGCCTAAAACGGAAATTATAAACTTCGCTTCCGAATATGAAGTTGGAAAAAAAATTGGTGTTGGGAAAGTTTGGGAGGTTAAAATGGAAAGAAATGTAATTGGACGAACTGTACATAGTTTCCGAAAATCCTGTGGATTTGAAAAAGTATTTAAATACCCTCTAACTCCCATTCCCCAGTCATTTGGTCATTTAGATGGATCCATTATAAAAACTGATAGATCTTTCGGTTAAACTGATGTATAAATGCAAAAACTGAAGCGTTTAACTGAAACTGAAACTGATGGAATTCCCATACGTTGTCAGTTCAGTTATCAGTTAAACTGATGTGTAAATACGTTTCATTTCAGTTGTCAGTTCAATCGCCATTTCAATTATTGGAGTTGGCAGTGAATCATCGTTTTCGAGTTCCTGATTTCTTCTTCAAAATGTCGAAACGGAGTGATAATACGGTCGATTTTATTGAAATTTATCGCGGGTGTCCATGTTTGTGTAGAGAAGTGACCCTAGTTATCATAATTCAGTGAAAAGAGAAGCAGCATATAATACGTTGCTGCAAAAACTAAAAGAGGTGGATAAGTTAACAACACACGCCATCCAGACCAACAGCGGAAGTTGAACCTGACTCCCGCACCAATAAAACTATCAACTCACTTCAAGCTCACAAAGCACTTCACACAAATTCCATCTCTCGGTTCTCATATTCATTCAGCATCCATCATATTTCCCACGTTCCTTACTTCCACTCTTTTACTCATCTTACAGCCTACACCTACATCTAGAAAAGCTACGTATTATAACTTGTTAAGGTAATTTTAAGTATGTATGTATGTTGGCGTTACAGTCCACGACGAACCTGAGCCGAGCTTCTCTCAATCACCCATGCTGTGTGTGATTTAATTTTCCCATAGGTGAAAGGGACCTACAGTTTATTGCCGGTTCCGAACGGCGAATTACGAGAAGCTTTTCATGACAATTTTACTACAGGGGGTTTTGTCAGAACCCCGCTGAGGAGAAACACCGTGAAAAACACGTTCGATGACATGGCTGTGTCGGGATTCGATCCCGTATCATCGGCGTCAGAGGCCAACACACTACCCACTGCGCCACGGTGCTCTCAATTTTAAGTACGAGAAGTAAATAAACGGCAGTCATAGACTGAATTTAGAACTGAACAGATGTTCTATTAACTGGCGCCCAACTTAGTGGTTCACTCCGAAAATTCTATAAAGAATAATAGAGTGCTTCTTTTGCAATAATAAATTTGTTAAAGAAGAAGAAACCTATTCGAAACCCCAAATCAAAACCATTAGTTCCTCATCGTTGGAAACCCCACACAGCTCCTCATCCAGGAAAAGAAGGGAGACAAGACGCAGGGATGTTCATTCCTTTTATGTTGTAAGTTAAGAATATATGTACTAATATTAAGCAGAATTGTACAAAATAAAAATAACCGAAAAACAGTGTATCAAAAATATTTGAAAGTGTAGCTACCGATAAACTGTCATTTCGCGTTTAGGGATTTTTTTTTTTTTTTGTTAAGTGTAGTGTGTAAAGTTTATCTAGTTGTTTCGCTAATAATCAAGGCAACACCACAATAATCAAGTAGAGGTTAACAAAGCAATAGGAGAAAAACTAGATGAACTTACCGACAGCATAAGCAAAATAATTTCAAACGAAAATAATTATGTACGGAAAGATAATCTCAAGTTAATAATGTTAATGACCAGAAGAAATAGAATAGTAATTGAGAATTTATCTAATATTCTAAATTCCATGTTACTGGCCAAGCATAATATAATAAATCCTTTAATGTTAAGCATAGAAGAAATCGATGTTATCAAATCTATTGAAAATGTTGATGTTCCACTTAATGACATATTACTAGTTGCTGATATAAAAATGTATTATTATGATGAGACAGTTGTATATCTTATTAAAATTCCAAAAGTAAACGAAATATGTGAACTTTTCGAGATAATTCCAGTAATACACTACTATAAGATCTTACATTTAAGTAGCAATAAAACCGCAAAATGTAAAAATTCCTATTTTCCTGTAAGTAACTGTAAAAAAACTATTGTTTATAACTATTGTAACATCAATCATCAAGATGTTAATTTATCAGAGCTGCTAAACAACCACACCGCAAGCTGTCCTAAAATTTCAACAGAACATGTCAACAAAATACAACAAATAAAAGATGGGTTGATCATGGCGCATGACGAAAGCACATGAAAATAAACGGAACATTTTTGATTACATTCAAAGATTCCATTGCAATCATTGGAAACCAATTTAAAGTAACCCAACCAATAGCTGTTATAGACCTTCCTGCCCCCAAAAGAACAATCATAAATGAAACATATTTTGAACAAAAAGTTTCCCTCCCATACTTGCACAAACTGCACATCCTCAACAATCAACGAATCGATGAATTCAAGGTGGAACTTGAGAACGGCAGAACTACATTCTACATTATTGGTGGTTTACTGGCTAAAATCATATCACTTGTCATAATTGCTGTGAAACTAAAGCCGAAAAAAATCCAAATTTCAACCCCAAATCTAACTATTGATAATGAAGGCATTCAGATGCAAGTCAACAGCATCCTGAACCGGGACGTTCAAGTCTAAGGAGGGGAGGAGCTAACAACACACGCCATCCAGACCAACAGCGGAAGTTGAACCTGACTTCCGCACCAATAAAACTATCAACTCACTTCAAGCTTACAAAGCACTTCAAACACGTTCCATCTCTCGGTTTTCATATTCATCTTACAGCACATTCTTCACCCGACACCTACATTATACATTATAATTTGTTAAGGTTATTCTAAGTACGAGAAGTAAATAAACGGCAGTCATAGACTGAATTGTTGTGTCTGTGAAGAACAAGAAGGAAAAGAAGCAGAAAAGATGACGAAGTTTACAATTTGGTAAGTTTCATTTAAAAAATATTTGCGGGCGTCCAACCAGAACCTTCTACTTCAAGAACTAATATGAAACGCAAAAGACCAAGAAGCAGCAATAGTGCATCTAATAAACAAGTTTTGCAGTTGATGGCTGATCGATTAAAAAATGGTGACCAGGGTAAGCACATGGCATTTGGAAAAAATTATAAATGATGCAATATTTGAGGGTCACCTTAAGTCGTTAAATAAGACATCAAAAGTTGTGACACTACCAAGTGAAAGTCGATTTTTTGCAATTCAAAGACCGCCACCAACAACAGAGTTCGTAATGACGCCAACAGATTTATCTGAAGACTCAACCGTTGCTAGATACTTTTCACAATTTCCATAAATTAATAGTTTCATATTTAACACTACACTTACGAGTACTTACCTTTATATAATCCCTAAGTACTTTTATTATTGTTTTACAAGTTTCAGGTATAATTGCACTTAGACTTGGTGCCGATATTGCAGTAAGACTTCCAGTTGCTAAAAATCGGAGGGTTGCACATAATCTTTCGTAAAGTGAAATGTCTTCTCTCATATTGGTATCTTGTTTTTTTTTATAATTGGGGTCACTAGTTGCAGTAGCTCCAAATATACGCTTTCACTCATACGTAAATAGTCCAATTTAACCATGTTCAAACCTAAATTCCCTCATTCAATTTACTTGCCATAGGGTTCGTCTTTTTAATTACCAATTTTTGCTCCATTTCCTTCATTTTCTTTTCGATTTATTAACCGGCAAAACTACAGCTATTGCAATAAGGCTTTTATCGTCCATTACGCAATGTATTTTTTCTGACTTTCGACTGCTCACAAGTAAAATGAAAGCTCATCTGAACTGACGCTTAAATACACTTCTTTTTTAACTGAGCTGACAACTGAACTGATAACTGAACTGACAACTGATCGTCTAAAAGGGGTTTAAAAGATAATGAGCAAGAGATAAGAAATTGTTCAAAGGAGCAAAGCCATTACAGTGTTTTCACAAAACATCAGAAAAGACCAAATAATTTAAGCAAGAGTTTAAGGAGTAACTCTTTCAACAAATAGATTGAATGAAGTTTTAGTAGACGAATGGCGTGAAAATGGGTACATCTTTCTTCTTTGGTGGCGTTACAACCCATGAAGGGCCAGAGCCAAGCTTCTCTCAATCCTCCATGTTGTGTGTGATTTATTTTTTAACACAGGTGAAAGGGACCTACAGCTTAAAGCCGATTCCGAACGGCGTTAATCGAGAAGCTTTTTCATGGCAAGGTTACTACGGGGGGTTTTGCCAGTACCCCGCCGAGGAGGGGCACCGCGAAATAAAACATGGGTACATACTACCATGCTAGTGGCGAAAAAAAAAATGTATTACATGCAATGAAAAATGTTCATTTTAAAACAGAACATGTCAATGAGTTAGTGAGCCCTCAGGAAGAAGCTTACATTTGCATGATGCTGCATTTACCATTTCTACCACAACATGCTTCCGTTCTCATAAAGTCGTCAGATACAGATGTGCTTATAATAACACTTTACAATCTATCCCACCTAAAAAACCGCATTAAAATCTGCCTTGAAGTTGGAACTATGTCTGAAAACAATCTTAGACATATTGATGTCGACAAAATTTATCATGAATTGGGCCCCACACTTTGTACGTCACTGCCTGGATTTTACAGCTTCACTGGATGCGACTACAGGAAAGGAAAAATTAAGCTTTTCAAAATTTTAAAAAGCAAAACAGACTTTCAATACACTTTTTCTCAATTTGGAAACTTAATGAAAACAATAAATTATTTCGTTAGTATTGAACATTTTGTCTGTAGTATGTACCAAACGGGGGCTTTGAATGTAAACGAAGCTAGGTATGAAATATTTAAATTATTAAATTACAAGACAACGAATATAAAGGCAAATGGTTCAATGAAAATGTCGCCTCTGATAGATTAATAACGCGGACCCCTGGGGGTCTGTGGAGCGCTTTCAGGGGGTCCGCGACGGCCTTTCAATATAACATCAAAAATACGTCTTTATAACCATTCCAATGTGAAACACAAACAAACGTTCACCAAAACGAAAATTATCTTTTTTTACTTACTTACCAGAGAGTTGCAACGGGTACCTTGTATTTGTGTATACCCGATCATTGACTCAGATTTTGTTTGATGCAACCACTTTCGTTCAGCGGCAAGGGATGATCGTTTGCGCATGAGTTTAAAATATACATGTTGGTTGAAACACTCGGAGTCATACTCATACATGCATTCGAGTGGTCGAGTGCATATAATGATCGTTTAGCGGGGGTTGAAAATACTCAGGACACTCGAGACACTCGAGTATGTTGTACATGTATATGTTTATGTATGAACATACATATGTATGTAACATCTAACGATCACACCATTTTCGGAATAGACCTTTCTCTCTTTCTGATGACGGTGCATTCTCTAAGATTACAGTCAGTCTAAGACCAACCACCATAGAGTTAACAATAAAGCCTCTTGTTAGTTAACACTGGTCTTTTACTTGTACGCTAATACCACAGAGTATACCCCTACGCATGTCTATACACAAAGTGTATCGATTTGCATTATCGCCAGTCACGGTGATTATTTTTTGTTAAGTTGATGACCAGTGGCTATTGATAGTAATTTCGAGTGTTTATCAAGTTAAATATCTTCAAACAATAGAAAGTGATATAGTATTTATTTCGGAACAAATTGCGAATGGTAACTACACCTTGTCTAGCCGACGCAAAGGTCGAAGTTCCGTATGGAATATAGTGTCGGAAATTCTGAAGCCGGACCTGCTCTAAAACTTTAAAATATACCGCCGACCAAACGTTAAACTTAAATCGGCACAGATGCTGCAAAAACATTAAGCAGTCCCAAGGTTTGAAAGCCGTCACAGCATTGGACAAAACTGAGGCCATTGAAAAATGCACCACGTGGGTAGTTGAGGACAGCCGACCATTCTCGGTAGTGCAAGGTTCTGGCTTCGCTAAATTGGTTAAGTTTTTTATTAAGATCGGTGCAACATATGGCGAACATGTGGATGTGGAGGATTCATTACCGGATGCAACAACAATTTCCCGTAGATCGAAAATGTGCGCAAATTAAAAAAAGCAAGAACTTAAAGACGAAATAAGTAATGTTGTGAACAGTGGTGGAGCATCGGTTACAATTGACATGTGGACAGACAATTAGGTAAAACGAAACTTTTTAGGCGTCACCTTCCATTACCAAAAACAATTTCAGTTCTTTGATATAGTTTTGGGATTCAAATCAATGGATTTCGAAAGATCTACGGGTGACAATATAATAAAAAAGCTTATCAGTCTATTTGATGAATTTGGCGTTCGAAATATAGAACAAATTAAATTCATTACTGACAGGGGAACAAATATAACCAAGGCTTTGGAACAAAACAGGCGCCTAAATTGCAGCAGCCATTTGTTTTCGAATGTATTGGAGAAGTCGTTGGCTGATACAACGGATCAGAATCGTGCAAAAAAATAGTGAAATATTTAAAAAAAAGCAAATTTGCAGCATCTCCTAACCACTTCGCTAAAAAGAGAAGGTCCAACACGGTGGAATTCAAATTACAGAATGTTTAAATCTATAACTGACAATTGGCTTCAAATTAATTATATTCTGCCCCAACGCGACTATCCACCTTGCCGTGGTGCTGGGGCTTACACTGGCCAGGGAGGCTTTGTCAACGACATGGTCTCCGGGCCGGGAACCAAGAGATAGTCAACCCTATTCCAGTGGTGGTGTGAGCTTTTTAAAACCGTGCCGAAGGATGAAAGGTTGGAGGGTTTATGTCCAACCGCTAACGAGCTCCCTTAGGTGCACAGGCGAGGCCTAAGGTATTCAAATGCCTTACTCCGATATTCGGCGGCTCTGTCGGAGTGGACCCATATTTCCGGCCGTACTCGTGGGTACAAAATTTCAAACATTAATAATAAACCAAAAAAAGAAAGCAAGGAGGAAGAGCTCTCTCTCGAGTCGGTGGCAGGCGCACTACTTGCCGTGGCCAGTGGCAGAGAGAAAGAAGCCAAACCAAGGGGATCCAGCGTGTTAGACGAGGTCATCTCCAAGGAATTAGAGGAGGAATTACTCGCTGATTCTGAAGAGACAGCCCAAGAAAGTTTAGCACGGAAAAAGGATGCCAAGAAACCCAAGAAACTAACTCAAGGGAAGCTGAGGCTTAAGGAGTACAAAAAAGCTGTGCACCTTAAGCGCTTGCTTGAGGAAAAGGGCATACCCCTGCTCTCCGATATGGAGAAGGAGAAGCTCGCTTGGGCAGGAGAGGTGATTGCCAAGGATGTCCTAACAAGACCAAGGGCTGACAAGGGCACATCCAGCAAAAAAGCCAGAGAAGGCAAGGGGGATAAAAAGACCAAAAATCCCCCCAAGAAAAGGGAGCGGAGGGCTGGGCCGGATGGAACCGAAGCCGATAAGGCGGGTTCTAGCTGCACCCAGACCCTGGGCGAAGGTGAGAACCTGAAAACCAAGGGCACGGGAAGGACTGTAGCCGCTAAGGCAGGTTCTACTAAGGTAGCCTCTAACGCGGTCGATAAGACTGGTAAAGGCAAACCAGAAACCGTGCCAGCTCCTAAGAGAAGAGAGGATTTCAAGGCGAAGAGGGTAAGATCCCAAGAGGAAGCCGGAAATCCATCAAAAAGAGTGAAGATCAACACGGCAGTGCAGTTCGGAGGGGCTGCTCGGAATGCTTTACAGCTAGCTGTGATAGATTCCGGCAGGCCGAGTGGCCAGTATACCTTCGAACAGGGGAAGATGATCGAGAAAGCCTTGGCTAGAGCGATCTTCGACCACATTCGAGGGAATGCTGGGAAAACTGCGCCAACGTTTGGTCTCACTAACTGGAGGCGAGGTGTGAGTAGGCTGTACTGCAAGGACCAGCTATCGCATGACTTTGCGAAGAAGGTCGTACCCACCTTCAAGTTGTGGGAGGGGGCTGCACTAAAGGCAGTCCCCCTGGACGAGGTACCAGAGAGGCCTAAAGCCAAAATGAGCGTACCGGAAATGGAATTCGAGAAAAGCGAGATCCTCGGCTTTCTAAAAGCACAAAACCCAGCGGTCCCTATGGATGACTGGGAAGTAGTCGCAATTGAGAGCAACGAAGATGGCACAAAGAGCATAATCTTCGTTATCGAGGATCCGCCGGAAACGATGAAAAAAGAGAGGCATATGCGCCTATTCTTCGGGGCTGGTGAGTTTCCTGTGAGACTCATGAAGAAGGCGCAGCCTGGCGGTACGGCAGCTGTGGTGAAGGACAGTACTACTGAAAATGAAAGTAGTGCAAATAAACCTGCATCACAGTAAGGCCGCATCAGCCAACCTCATGCTGCTTATGAACAAGGAGCAGCTTGATGTGGCCCTGATCCAAGAACCATGGATCCTCCACAATCGGGTTAAGGGATTAGGGTCATCGAAACACAGCCTCTTTTATAACAGTAACGAAGGCAAGGTTAGAACTTGTATCGTTGCTAGCAAAGATCTCCACGTACTAATGTTAACTAATTTCAGCTCGGGTGACCAGACGGTGGTGGAGGTTACGGGAAAGGAGGGTGCACTAACGATGGCTTCGGTTTACCTACCGTACGACGAAGGCACGGACGTCCCCTCTAGGGAAACAAGGTCATTGATCGCAATGGCCGAACAAGGTAAGAAGAACTTAGTCGTAGGGTGTGATGCTAACGCCCATCACACTACTTGGGGTAGCTCTAATACCAATAGTAGGGGTGAGGCTTTGTTCAGTTTTGTCCTTAGTACTAACCTAGTTATATGTAATCGGGGTGATTCACCAACATTTATTACTAGTAACAGAAGGGAAGTCCTAGACATAATGCTTATAAATGATAACGGTACTGCAGAGATCTCAAACTGGAGAGTATCTGACAAAGCATCACTGTCTGATCACTGTTGGATCCTCTTCGACTTGAATGTCCGTAGGCCGGATAGAAAAGTATTCCGGAATCCCCGGAAGGCGAACTGGCAGAGGTTTAACGCGGAGCTGGGTGGGACCCTTAATCGACCTCCGGAGGGGAACCCCGACTCCACGGAAGACATCGATGAGATGGTACTAAACATTACCAGCAAGCTAAATCGGTCATTTGAGAAGGCATGTCCTAACAGACGACCCGGTAAAAGAAACCACCCACCATGGTGGAATGCTAAAATAGCGGAGCGGCTTCGTATCTCTAGGCTCAGTTGGAACCTGGCAAAAGAGGGGGCCATTGAATGGTCAACCTATAGAGATAGTGTTAAGCGACTTAAAAAAGAAATTAGATTCGCCAAGAAGGACTCTTGGAGAAGCTTCTGCGGCTCTATTGAATCATGTACGGGTGCAGCTCGTCTGAGGAAGGTCCTTGCAAAAGCTCCCACACAGATGTCTTCTATAAAGAGATCTGATGGTAGCTGGACAGACTCAAACGAGAGCGTGCTTGATTCACTACTGAAATGTCATTTTCCTGGCTGCGAGGATGCAGGAATCTTCAATTCGGCGGACGCGTTGCCAGGGGAATGTATTGAACATGAGACAGTCGATAAGATTGTTACGGAGAATAAGATCCTGTGGGCAATCAAGTCTTTTGACCCCTACAAGGCACCGGGAATGGATGGGATCTTTCCGATCATGCTGCAGGAGTCATGCGAAGTCATTCTTCCATGGCTGAAGCGCATCTACTCCTGGTGCCTCAGGATGGGTTATGTTCCTCAAGCGTGGAGGGAAGTTAGGGTGGTTTTCATACCCAAGTCGGGTAAAGTCAACCATACTACTGCAAAGGACTTCAGGCCTATCAGTCTGTCGTCCTTCCTGATGAAAGCGCTGGAACGAATAATAGATTTGTACGTAAGGGAAGAGATTGGGGACGGTTATCTGTCACAATCACATAATGCGTACATAAGGGGAAAATCGGTGGATACGGCTCTGCATAGGGTAGTCTCTACGATAGAAAAATCGCTCAGTATCAAGGAATTCACTCTAGGTGCCTTCCTGGACATTGAGGATGCCTTTAATAACGTTAGTACCGAGGCAATAGTGTCCAGCCTTCATATGGCCCAAATAAACCCGGGTGTATGTAGTTGGATTGGGCAAATGTTGGGTACTCGTATAGTAAATTCGACGATAGGGAGAGCACGCGGAAGGGTGAGGGTAAATAAAGGTACACCACAAGGTGGCGTTCTGTCACCCCTCCTATGGCTCCTTGTGGTCGATGGAATGGCCAAGATTCTGGAGACGGAGGGTTTTAATGTTACGGCCTACGCCGATGACATTGCCATTTTGGTCTCTGGAAAATTTACGCAGGTCCGCAGCGATAGACTAAGCTATGCACTGACGTTAGTGGATAGCTGGGTCAAGGGACGAGGTCTGGGAGTAAATCCGGCGAAAACAGAGGTAGTACTCTTTACAAAGAGAAGATCTGTACCAAGATACACCTACCCCCGTATGAATGGTATAGATCTGATCCCTGGAAAATCTGCGAAATATCTGGGCATAATCCTGGACTCCAAACTTAGTTGGAGGGAAAATATTGAGGAAAGAATCAAAAAGGCCTATGTGGCACTATACTCGTGCAAGGTAGCCTTTGGAAAGACATGGGGCCTCAAACCCAGGTTAGTACATTGGTTGTACACTGCGGTAGTGAGACCTATCCTAGTCTATGGCTCGGTTGTCTGGTGGAAGGCGCTTGAGAAAAAGTGTCATCTTCAGAGTGTGTCAAAGGTTCAAAGAGCTGGCTGTCTGGCGGTGACGGCATCTATGAAGTCCACACCAACGGCGGCCCTTGAAGTCATGCTGAACCTCCCACCCCTGGACTTGTACTGCGAGAGCGCCGCAACCAGAACTGCGCTAAGATTACAGGAATCGGGTCTCTGGAAAAGGAGTCCTCACGGACATGCATCAGTCTTGGATCGATGGGCTGTCTCGAGATTCAGAACCGTAACGGACTATGTCACCCGACTTCCTTCCTGGGAGAGGAGATTCTCTATTAGAATTCCCTCCAGGGAGGAATGGACCGGTGATCTGGTACGCACGGAGAGTGAACTGGCACTCTACAGCGACGGATCCAAAATGGATGTTGGCACAGGTGCCGGAGTCTACTTTGAGTCTCGGGATATGCATCGCTCCTACAGGCTCGATGATGGATGCAGTGTCTTCCAAGCGTAGGTCTTCGCTATCAAGCAGGCGGCCGACCTGATCAGCAAAGAGAATATTACAGGAAAACGGATCAGCATCTATGTTGACAGCCAGGCAGCCATTAAGGCTATGCAGGCAGCATGGATAAGATCCAAACTCGTCAAACTCTGCAAGGAGAGGTTAGAAGAGATATCCAATGTAAATGAGGTGACCCTTTGCTGGGTACCTGGTCACATGAATATCTCCGGAAACGAGAGGGCGGACGAATTGGCTAGGGTGGGATCAGGTGCTAATATTGCGCAGATCTCAGCTGAGGCCAAGGCACCACTCAGTGCGCTCTACAGGGAGATACAGACGGAGCTATTGGTGAAAGCCAATAAGCGCTGGTGTCGCTTAGATACATGCGCAACGGCGAAATTGACTTGGCCCGTCTATGATAAGAAAAGAACGGAAAATCTGCTGAAGTTCAATCGTGGGAACATTCGACTGGCAGTCGGTGCCCTCACCGGGCACTGCATGCTATCCTATCATGCAGCTCGACTAGGCCAGCCCCACAATGACTTCTGTAGAAGCTGCAGGGACGAAGAGGAAATTGAGTCCGTTCGTCACCTGCTGTGCGAATGCCCGGCGCTAGCCCAAAAAAGGAATATTTTCCTGGGAAGATACTTCCTTTCGGGACTAGAGGAGGTAGGTAACATCGGGCTGAACAGAATACTGGGATTTTTATCCTCGTCTGGTTGGTTCAGCTCGACGGTAAATGAATAGGTATCAACGGGTTAAACAAAACAGGTGGGCACACTGGACTCAACGTAGTCTGCGTGAGCCTTGACTTTGCGTCAATAGAGACCCATATACCTAACCTAACATAACAATATTCTGACTACGAATGAACAAAGCCAACACTTATTGCACATAAATATATCAATTCTTACGGTTTTAGTGGAAATGTGTAAGAATTTTTAAACTGTATTAAAAAAATTGGACTTCTTCAACCTGGTGCTGGAGCAGATAGTGCGACGGGCAGGCGTCAACAGGGAAGGCACTATCTTTTACAAGTCCATCCAGCTGCTAGGATACGCGGATGATATCGACATCATCGCGTGTTCTCGCCGTGGCATTGTGGAAGAATTCACGGCGATTGAAGAACAGGCGAAACGAATTGGTCTTAAGATCAATGAGGACAAAACGAAATACATGCTGTCAAGCAAAAACCAATCCGTCGCTCACCACCTGGGACAAAACAAAACAATTGACAGCTACAATTTCGAGGTAGTTAAGGAGTTTGTCTACCTCGGGGCAAACGTAAATTCCACAAATGACACCACAGTGGAGATCCGGCGTAGAATCGCCCTTGGCAACCGCTGCTACTTCGGCTTGTCCAAACAACTGGGGTCAAAACTCCTCACTCGAAAGACCAAAGTCATGCTTTACAAAACGCTCATTCTGCCAGTCTTTCTGTACGGAGCCGAAAGCTGGACGATAAGCAGGACAGCGGAGCTGATTTAGGGTTCTTTCGAAAGAAAAATTCTGCGCCGGATATTTGGTCCTGTCTGTGAGGAAGGTGAATGGAGAAGAAGACACAACCGCGAACTCTACGAGCTGTACCAAGATGTGGATGTAGTCCGGAAGGCAAGGATCCGTCGACTACACTGGCTCGGCCACATCGAGCGCATGGACATCAACGCTCCAGCTAAGAGGGTCTTCGACTCCGAGCCGAGCCGAGGTTCGAGAAGAAGAGGAAGACCGAACCTCCGGTATAAAGACCAAGTAATCGCGGATGTAAGACATCCTGGTCTTGACAACTGGAAGCAGCGTGCCCGGGACCGTCAAGGATGGAAGGCAGCTATAGCGCAGTCTCAGATCCTCCATGGATCGCAGGCCTGATAAGTAAGTAAGTAAGTAAGTATTCAAAAAATTGCAAGATTGCATACTTTTTATACCCACCAGCTATAAATATGCAGCCAAACAATTTAGATGTAATAAAGAATTTTTGTAGTTCTCAGATTAAAGATATGGCAAATGCAGCACCATCTCCCACTAATCCAACGTCGTCGGTAATTACGGAAAGTGACTCTTCAAGCTTAAATCAAAGTCAATCAAATCAACCGCCTTCAATTTCCGACAATACCAATGATGCACAGTTCTTTTTTTCTAATCTGCTAAACCTATCTGCCTCAAAAGTCATAGAAAAACCTGAAGACGAAGTAGAAAGATATAGTAAGGAAATAGTGGAGATGACTGAAGGTTTTAATTTGATGGAGTGGTGGCAAATGAATCAAGAGAAATACCCTCATTTATCGCAACTGTATGTATGTATGTATGTTGGCGTTACAGTCCATGAAGAACCTGAGCCGAGCTTCTCTCAATCACCCATGTTGTGTGTGATTTCATTTTCGCATAGGTGAAAGGGACCTACAGTTTATTGCCGGTTCCGAACGGCGAATTTCGAGAAGCTTTTTCATGACAATTTTACTGCAGGGGGTTTTGTCAGAACCCCGCTGAGGAGAAACACCGTGAAAAACACGTTCGAAGACATGGCTGTGTCGGGATTCGATCCCGAGTCATCGGCGTCAGAGGCCAACACACTACCCACTGCGCCACGGTGCTCTATCGCAACTAGCTACGCAAATTCATGAGATGTTTTTCTTTGGCTGGCAATATAATATCAGAAAAACGAAATAGACTAGGACCACGATCGGTTGATAGCTTGTTGTTCTTAAACTCCTTTTATAAAAACTTTAATGATTAAAAGTAATAAAGCCTAAATATTTGATTTCATGTTTTGTTTTTTATTTGCATTGTTTGTTCTAATTATGCATTTTTTAAGTGTTATTTACAGTTGGTAATATACCATACCCATGCAACACGCGAGCAGTAATCATAAATGTATGTATTGGTGTTGTCAGATATTTTGTTCCTTATCAGTAAAGAATGAGAGCTAACGCATTTTTTGTTGTTCCGGTGGTTGAACACACTCGAGACAATCGAAATAGTCAAGATACTCCAGGTACTCAAATATACCATTCATTCACAATCAATTCATGCATATGGAGACATCCATCAGTTCGGTAGCATTCATTTGTGGTGAGACATACACGACATTACCAATCAGTAATAGTTCCAAGAGAAACTAATCTGCATACTACACAAACTGTGTCTCATACATGCTTGCCAATAATAAGAGTGCGCAGCTCAAACGACCACACAGCTACCGTGCGTTGTATTGATTTGTATCGAATTTTTAGTGATGATGATCGAATCGACACGATCATACTCAATGCAACTCTCTGTTACATACATATATATTTCCTCCGATCCCTCTGAATAATAAATGCATAAACCAAGTTTCAGTTACTAAAACGATCATCTTCCTAACAATTCCACCTACCTAAAAAAAGTTTAAAAGAAAATAAATAATATGTATGCTATACATACATACATATGTATGCAGGATGGAGCCAAACCAACGATATCCTACCCTATTTACTCACGCACAGACACCAAACGCATGACGTTGACTTAACCAACGGACACAATAGCGGACAGACGAACAAAGAGCAACTTCTTTTTCCCTATCCAACTTAAAGCATTTGTAACGATCAGTCAGCAGTCAGTGAACTACAGCCGCCAAGCGGGGTCGCTGCCAAGTGAGGTCATCAAACCGCGAATAGACATTTAACTTACTAACGTATGTATGTACATTATGAATTGAGCACTGAAATAAAAAATCGAATAGAATAGAAACAGTGGGAGTTTTATTTCAAAATAAAGAATCCTACATGTATGTAGGTATGAAGAGTTTTGTTGTAATGGTTGCTTATACTCTTCTCCTTGAAAAGTTTATTTGCATTTGAATCCGAAATTTGCAGTAGACGACATTTGAACCGTTATGCGTATTTTCTTCTTTCAAGGAGTTAAGTCCGCATTTTTAACCTACACTTCGCACGCAGCCGTAATTGCGTCGGTGAACCTAAAGAGACAGACGGTGTCTAGGAAACTTCCGCCGGAAGTTGTTAGAGTGCATCTATGCAGTCTGTTTATATGTATGTTTATGATTCGCATGTGCACATGTTATAAAAATGTTAACATCGTATCATAAAATGAAGCAAGCCATAAACACTAACAGGCAATAGGCATGTTCACGCATAGATTATTTTTATTAATTTCATTATTTCATTATTCTAATATTCATAATTAAAGTTATATACGAAATTGAACTCAAAATATTGTCATATTGTGAATTACTATAAAATCAATTTCAATGTAAATTTTCCAGTTGAATTTCCCTTCCTGTATAACAATTCATTTTACTTGAAAAATGTATTTTCCCTTCTTGTATAACAATTTGTTCTACTTGAAAAATGTATTCGAATTACTCGTTCTCTTTTTGTATTTGACCGCAGCGCAGTAAAGACGTTCCTTAAACTAAATTCGTTGTTTTCATTTCGTTGAAGTCCCAACAACTATTGTGGCCAAGGCAATAGAAATAGACCCTGATTGTGAATGCATGGATCTACATACATACATGTATATGTATTAGTAATTAGGGATAAGAAAAGTGTATAGAAGGACATGTCAAAGAACAAATTAAATCAGATTTAAAATTGAATCTTTTAAGTTCAAATAACATTTTCTTTGATTTAGAATAACATAACTCAGGCAAATCTCAGAAAGTCATTTGCTCTGTCTAGTTCGCATTTAGTGTTTGATCTTTAAAATATTTAGTCGTCGTAATCCCAATTGCTTTCTTAAAATATGGAACGCTGGCTAAAAAGGAAAACTACTGAAGACGTTGACTCCGATCCGGGAACATCGACTTCAAAATTCGGTGATGACAGTAAAACAAAAAAAAAAAAAAAAACAAAGAAAATATTCCTCTGAATATATTTCGTTTGGATTCGGGTGTATAGATTCAAATGGGGAAGAAAAGCCACAGTGTGTTTTGTGCCGCGATGTTTTGAGCAATGAATCGATGAAGCGATGCCAAATTAAAGCGACATTTTGAAACAAAGCTCAAGGAATATAAAGATAAACCTCGTGAATTCTTCAACATAAAACTACCGGAGTTACAGAGGAATCAGAAATCCCTAAGGAAAGTAGCTACAGGAAGTAGCAATGAAAATGCTGTATTTGCATCCTACCAAGTGTCCCTGATGAGAGGTACATTTGGAAAATCTAAAATGATGCATTTGTATTTTACCCAGGTTGATTTTTTGTTGACAGGCAAAGCTGGAAAAGCTCATACTATCGGTGAGGATTTCATTTTACCAGCAGCAAAGGTATTAGTGGCAACTATGTTGGGTGAGAAAGCAGCACATAATTTAGACATCATTTCTTTATCTAATGATACTGTCAAGAGAAGAATTGTTGATATGTCCGACGATCTCAAAACTCAGCTTATAAAAAGAATAAAGCAGAGTTCCTATTTTGCCCTCCAATTGGATGAAAGCACGGATATACCTAACAATGCCAATCTGATGACGTATGTGCGGTACGAATTTAAAGACTGTGTTAATGACGATTTCTTGTTCTGTCTGCCTCTTCCTGACCATACTACTCGAAACGCCATATTTAATATCTTAAATGAGTTTATTACATCATGCGAAATAGATTGGAAAAAATGTGTAGGCATTTGCACTGATGGTGCAAGAGCAATGTCCGGATGTAAAAGTGGTCTACGTGCTCTTGTTAAAAATGTTGCACCCGAAGCTACGTGACAACACTGTTGCATACATCGAGAGTTATTCTCGAACGTTCATGTCGGGTCGTGTTTTTGTCCTGTAGAAAATTCACAAAAATTATTTTTTCTTTGGATTCACAATTTTTCAGGTAAGAATTTTTTAATTTCGTTGAATAAGTGATGAAAAATTATGTTTTATTAAAATATGGAGTCTTGTAATATGGAACACGCAGAGGAACCTAATATGGAACCGGTCCCATATTACCATCACGACTTTTTTATTTACCTAACAATGTTTTCTTTCTTTGTCCCGAAGCTACCATCATGCCACGAAGCCAATTAAAAACACCACCCAATCAAGAACGTTAGAGAAAAAAAAAACTAAGCCTGAAGAAGGCTGTGAAATTATATTCAGTCCCTCAAACAACGTTGCAAAGGTCTGATCACAGCGGAAAGTCTCCAGAAGAATACGTAAACAACAACTTAGGGAGAAAACCAATATTGCGACATGGAAACCCATTTAGTTTCATGTCTGTTAACAATGGAAATAAAATACTTCGGCTTTTTACCCAAAAAGATGTGAGGAAAATGGCCATTTAGCCACAAGAAATTGAATTCAGCATCCATTTCAAAATGAAATTGCTGGGCGAGCTTGGTTGGACCACTTTTTGATGCGACATTCAAATAAACTATCCCTTCGGAGACCAGCGGGGACTTCTGAAGCCCGAGCTCAAGGTTTTACAAAGGAAGCAGTCGAAAGCTTTTATACAATTTTGGAGGAAGAATATAGGAAAAACAGCTTTCCCCCAGACAGAATTTTCAATGTGAATGAAAGTGGTATTTCGGTGGTTAAGACCAAAATACCACAGATCATTGCTTCACGAGGGAAGAAGCAAGTAGGTGCCTTAACCGCTGCAGAGCGGGGCTCATTAATTACAATTGTGGGCGCCATGAGTGCTAGCGGAATTTACATACCTATGCTGATTTTTCCACGAAAATATATGACCGATCTTTTGATGAAGGGTGCTCCACCAGTTTCCATTGGCAGCTGTCATCCTTCCGGATGGATACAAATAAACCTGTTCACTGATTGGTTTGAACATTTTATTGAAACTAGACCAACTGAATCTTCGCCAGTTCCTTTGATTCTCGATGGGTATAACACATACACGAGAAACTTAGATGTTCTAGAAAAGGCACGAAAGAGTTATGTATCCATCATAAGCTTGCCCCCTCAGCAGGAGAAGCAGATGAATATGTATGATACTGTTATAAATGAATTGTAACTGTTATAAATGAATTGTAATAAAAGTCAGTCTGTCAAAAACCACCAAGCGAAGTGTATCATTATCATTAGGTTATGGGCCCAGTTGAAAAGTAAAAAGTAATTAGTGTTTGTGACTTTCGATTTTTTATTTCATTAGACTGTCAGTGCTAAAATGTCGTCAGGTAATTACTCAGTGAACGTTCCTAAATTAAAAGGACGCGAAAACTACGATGACTGGGCGTTTGCCGCCGAAAACTTCATGATCCTGGAAGGCATAGATGTAACCAGCACCACGGGGCTAACGGAAGCTGAAAATAAGAAGGCGAGGGCAAAAATAATTATGACAATCGATCCGTCGTTGTTTGTCAATATAAAAACCGAAGCCACGGTACAAGCTTTGTGGGCCAAATTGAAATCATTGTCCGACGATTCTGGTTTTCCGCGCAAGATTACTCTTCTAAGAAGCCTTATACCAATACCTTTGGAGAGTTGTGATAGTATGACCAGGTATGTTAATCAGATTGTGGAAACGGCTCAGCGATTGAAGGGCACCGGATTCGAAATAAACGACGAGTGGATCGGCTCTCTGTTGCTGGCAGGACTGCCAGAAAGATTTAGCCCAAGGATAATGGCAATCGAACATTCGGGATTGAAGACAAGTGCTGATGCTATAAAAACGAAATTGTTAGACATGAGTTCGGAATTTGAGGTTAAGTCAGAAGGCGCACTAATTGCACAAGTACAGAAACGCCACCTATGGGAGCATAGTGACAGTAGCAAAAATCAAATGAACCCGTCACCTGTCAGTAGAAATGTCAACACAACCCAGAAAAAACTAATTCGTTGCTACCATTGCAAAAAGATCGGACATTTCAAGAGCCAGTGCCGCCTATTAAATAAAGACAAACAGAAATCAACTTCGAACGTGCTGAGTGCAGTTTTTCTTGCGCGAGAGTTCAATCAAGACGACTGGTCGACGTCGACTCTGGCGCAAGTGCCCACATGGTGTCAAACAAGAACATGTTGACAAACATATCTTATGAACCGAAATTGTCGCTGATCGCACGAAAGTTTCAGTGTTGTGCTCCGGAGATATCCGGCTTACTACGCGAGTGAAAACAATCACACAAGAAGTAGAAATAAAGAATGTTTTGTGCATACCAACACTCACCACAAATTTGCTTTCATTCAGCAGAATGATCGCAAATGGTAACAGAGTATCCTTCAATAAAGATGGATGTTACATTTACAACACCCAGAATGTTTGTATTGGTGAAGCGAGCTTGAAAAATGAAGTGTACAGATTAAACATTGAAAAGTCGAAGCAGCTTTTAGCGGCAGTTGCACAGACCTCATGCAACACTTGGCACAGACGATTGGGTCACATAAATATGAATGACCTTGAGAAAATGAAAAAAGGAGCAGTCAAAGGTGTAACTTACCAGGAAAAACAGAATATAAGCAAATCAAGTTGTGTAGTTTGCTGCGAAGGCAAACAAAGCAGGCTGCCTTTCTCTGCTAGTACCAGCACGAGCAGCAGGGTCCTAGAAGTGGTTCATACAGACTTGTGTGGCCCCATGGAGAAGAAATCACTTGGTTTAGCTAGATACTATCTGTTGTTTATTGACGATTACAGCCGGATGTGTTTTGTTTACTTTCTAAAGGAAAAGAATGAGACTTTTAAGTATTTTCGTGAATTCAAAGAGCAGGTTGAGAATCAGCGGTCACAGAAGATTAAGATATTGCGGTCCGATAACGGTGGGGAATTCTGCTCAGTGGAGATGGAAAATTACTTAAAGCGACATGGGATAATTCATCAAAAGACAGTTCCCTATACACCGGAGCAGAACGGCTTAAGTGAAAGATACAATAGGTCAATTGTAGAAAAAGCGCGCTGTCTTCTGTATGACGCTTCATTCGACAAATACCTATGGGCGGAGGCTGTGAATACGGCAGTATATTTGAAAAATCGATCACCAGCAGCAGTTTTGGACAATAATTCTACCCCATATGAGATGTGGACTGGTAAGAAACCTGATCTACAACATATTAGAGTGTTTGGGAGTCCAGTTATGGTCCACATTCCAAAAGTGAGACGTAACAAATGGGACAAAAAATCGCAAATGTTACATCTGGTTGGGTATTCAGAAAATACCAAAGGCTACAGATTATATGACCAGAAAACAAATAAAATAACTGTGGCACGGGACGTCGTAGTCATGGAGAGTCATATGAATGATACAGTAGAGGTTGTGGTTGAAGAGAGGGCGCCAGACAAAGATATAGAAAAGAATACAGGTGTTGAAGAGGAAAGTTCAATAAGCATTGAAGACAATGAGATATCAGACAGAGAAGATCCAACATATATTGCAAGCGATTCGTCAAGTGATCAGGATGACGAATATGTATGTATGTATGTATGTTGGCGTTACAGTCCATGAAGAACCTGAGCCGAGCTTCTCTCAATCACCCATGTTGTGTGTGATTTCATTTTCACATAGGTGACAGGGACCTACAGTTTTATTGCCGGTTCCGAACGGCGAATTTCGAGAAGCTTTTCATGACAATTTTACTACAGGGGGTTTTGTCAGAACCCCGCTGAGGAGAAACACCGTGAAAAACACGTTCGATGACATGGCTGTGTCGGGATTCGATCCCGAGTCATCGGCGTCAGAGGCCAACACACTACCCACTGCGCCACGGTGCTCTCGGATGACGAATATAGTGAGTGCTTAATAACAGATGACAGTTTGATTGTTACTCAGAGTGATGCTGTTATTCAAAAAGACAAGCGTGTTCGTCGTGTACCACAGAGGTACGCATTTTCCAACATATGTGTTGAAGACTTTACTAGTGAACAAATATCTCTACAAGACGCCCTCACGGGACCCAAAAGGGAGCATTGGTGTAAGGCTATGGAAGAAGAACTGAAATCTTTTAGGGACAATAACACGTGGGTTTTAGTGGATATGCCAAGTGAGGGCACAGTAGTGAAAAGCAAGTGGGTATTCATGGAGAAGTGTGACAGTAGCGGTAATGTTCGCTATAGAGCCCGACTTGTGGCTAAGGGCATCACTCAAATCAAAGGTATGGACTATAATGAAACATTTTCTCCTGTTATACGTTATTCTACCTTGAGACTACTTTTTGTCTTGAGTGTTCAATTAGACTTAAAAATGAACCATTTAGATGTACCAACAGCTTTCCTAAATGGTAATATTGATGAATGTATATTTATGGAAATACCAGAAAATTCTAATTTTAAAAATTGCCAGAATAAAGTTTTAAGGTTAAAAAATGCCATATATGGGCTAAAACAGTCAGCTAGGGCCTGGTACATAAAAGTGGAATCCAGTTTGTTAAAGTTAGGTTTCAAGAAATCTAAATATGAACCCTGACTATTCATGAAATGTCATAATAATTTGAAAGTTTATGTAGCTGTATTTGTCGATGATTTTTTAGTATTTTCCAACTGCGATAATACTTACAAAGGGTTGATAAATGTATTAGAGTCAGATTTCAAAATTAAAGATTTGGGTCAAACAAAAAATTGCCTTGGCATAAATGTAAATGTTCAAAAGAATTATGTTACCTTAAGCCAAGAGAGATTCATTGACAATATTTTGAAAAGGTGTAATATGATTGATTGCAAAACTTCAGATACTCCAACGGAAGTAAACTTAAAATTAGAAAAGGCCGATAATGACCATTGTAGCAAGACTTATCCTTATCAACAATTGGTTGGATCACTGATGTATCTTTCAGTTCTCACAAGGCCAGATATTTCTTATAGCGTAAGCTTTTTGGGCCAATATAATACATGTTATAACGAAACACGTTGGAAATATGTGAAAAGATTTTTAAGATATTTGCAAAAAACCAAAAATGTTGGCTTAATTTTCAAGAAAAATAGTACTGATTTATATGGTTTTGTTGATGCCGACTGGACATCTTGTAACATTGATAGAAGATCTTATACAGGATATTGTTTCATATTATCAGGTTGTGTAATAAGTTATGAGTCTCGAAAGCAAAGAACAGTTGCCCTGTCCAGTACTGAGGCCGAGTATATGGCACTTGCAGAGGTTTGTAAAGAAGCAATTTATTTAAAAAATTTAATGTCAGAACTTGGTATGTATGGCAAAAATGAACCTTTAAACTTGTACAGTGACAGTCAAAGTTCTTTAAAATTGGCTTCTAATCCGATATTCCACAAACGTACTAAGCATATTGATGTACGCTAAAATTTTGCTAGAGAATGTGTAGTGAATAATAAAATCAAGGTTAGTTATGTACCAACCTCTTCTATGCCAGCATATATTTACTAAAGCACTTTGTGCAAATAAACATTATAAATTTATAGATCTGATGGGAATGGGGGAAGTAAACTAAAATAAGTATGAAGTTTATAAAACTGTTTTTATTGTTAAAAATACTTATAACCATTTGAAAACTGATTTTTTTTTTTTGGATATTTTGTTAAGAGAGAGTGTTATAAATGAATTGTAACTGTTATAAATGAATTGTAATAAAAGTCAGTCTGTCAAAAACCACCAAGCGAGGTGTATCATTATCATTAGATACTGCCGAGTTGTTTAGAAGAGCATACCTTAGGTGTCAAAATGTATCTATTGCAGTAAACGGGTTTATGGTCACAGGGATATTTCCATTTAACAGAAATGTATTTTCTGAGACTGATTTTATTGAAGAAGAAGCTCAAGAACCTCAACTATCAACACAACTGTTACATGTTCAACTATTTTTGATGGAATTCCCGCAATATGTCAGCCTTCTAAAAGTCAACAGCCGGCTGTTCTTATTCCTGATCTCAGTGACATAGCCAAACATTGTCAACCATCTACAAATGGATCGTCAGCTATGGTTTTACCCGGAAAAGTGATCCCCATACCAAAGCTTACGAAAAAAACATCAAACAGAGGATGTAAGGCTTCATCTTCTGCGCTTTTGACAGGGTCCCCATACAAAGCCGACCTTGAGCAGTCAATATTAAATATAAGTCAAAGAGGACCGGGAAGTGGTCGGGCTGGTGGAAGAAATACTAAGGGTGGTGGACATGGTGAACGTGGTGGACGTGGTAGACGTTGTGGGCTTGGTGGTCATCAAGAAAAGTCATCTGAATCCAATACAGCAATATCTTCTGGTGATTCTGGTACTTTCTGAAAGCAGTAACGGACGCACTCCAACAAGAGAGGACAATGATGTCAGTTGCATGTTCTGCTCTCAAATGTATTCAGACGATAATCGTGGTGAGGTTTGGGTTCTATGTCAATCCTGCAACCGATGGGCACACAGTGATTGCGCAGGATGCGATAATGATTATTATGTCTGTGATTATTGCACACAAAGATAAAATTCTTAAATACATTTAATATGGAACCCTGGGTATGAGAAAAGAAAAATTAAGACAAAATGGGGTTCCATATTCCTACCTCCTCCTCTAATGATATGGACAGCATCCACAGTCAGCTATTACTCCATACTGAGGTTCGTTGGCTATCCTAAGGAAAAATTCTTAAACGCTTTTTCGAGCTACACGAAGAAATAAGAATGTTTTTTCTCCAAGAAAGTAATTTATCATTTGAGTTGCGCGACCGTTTGAATGATTTTACCTGGTGCGCACAAGTTATACATATGAGTTAAACATGGATTTACAAAACTCACAAAAGACAGTTACTGTATTCCAAACTGAGGAAAAAACCGAATCAACCTTTTTCACCATTTTCAACACTAACTGAATTCTTAGCAACTGTATGTATGTATGTTGGCGTTACAGTCCATGAAGAACCTGAGCCGAGCTTCTCTCAATCACCCACGTTGAGTGTGATTTCATTTTTACATAGGTGAAAGGGACCTACAGTTTTATTGCCGGTTCCGAACGGCGAATTTCGAGAAGCTTTTCATGACAATTCTACTACAGGGGGTTTTGTCAGAACCCCGCTGAGGAGAAACCCCGTGAAAAACACGTTCGATGACATGGCTGTGTCGGGATTCGATCCCGTGTCATCGGTGTCAGAGGCCAACACACTACCCACTGCGCCACGGTGCTCTCATTTTTAGCAACTACCAACGAAGTTTTACCAGATTCTAAGATTTTTCAAAGATTTTCAAACATTTCACTGAACTAAAAAAGAGTTTTCGTGAGTACTTTCCAATTCCCGATAACAGCAAATTTTGGATTAAAAATCCATTATCAACTGACTTTAGGGAAATAAGCAGATTATCAGTTATAGAAGAAAACCATTTTATTAATATTTCTTGTGATTCAGCTTTACAACTTGTATTTAAAAACACCAATCTCATTTTTACTTGTATCTGGGAGTTACGTTAGTTATTAAAAGTTTTTATCGAATGTTATAAGTTTTATTGTTGGGAAGGGTCCGCCGACTGATAAATTCGTTGTCGGGGGTCCGCACACGCTCAAAGGTTGAGAAATGTTGAAGTAGATGCATCTGTCGATAAATGAATTTATATGTGGACGTTTGAATTTAATTGATTTGAATTTAAAGGTGAATTGGCATCACTCATGGCAGGCAACTTCGCTCAGGTAGATATTCTAAAACTGATATGTCACGTTTGCGCCTGTCACTTGAATGACATTGAATTTTAACCAATTTTACGGTGTGGATCAAGATTTTTCTCGGATTTGGAATGCCAGGTCAAGTACATAAGTGAAATAAATTATAAATTGTTGGATGTAGAAATTATGCGGAGTTCATTGCAGAAAATAAACCCTTCCCAAAGCGAATTGTTTCATTTGGCGGGTGGCGCCGACGACGGCATCTGATGATGAAGATAATTATGTGGCGGCGTGACCGGAACTTCAGCCGATCGTCATAGCGAACATCCCCCGAATACTCATGTGGCGGTGTGACCGGAGCCTCAGCCGATCGACGATGCGAACATCCCCCGAATACTCCAACGCGTCACCAAAGTGTCACCAACGAGAATTCCCGTGGAGGTGATAGAAGCCGCCTGCCACACACGCCGTTCGACATTCGACCAGTCTTCGGCCATCTTTGTCACTCGTATTTTTCATTTCGTATTTTTGTCTTTCGTCATCAATAAAGCGTGTCCAATATTAGTACACTTTCTCGCATTTTTCATTTCGTATTATTGTCTTTTGTCATCAATAAAGCGTGTCCAATATTAGTACACTTTCTTGAATTGAGAACGTTAAATTGCTAAAAGTGGTGACCCCGACGTGATATGGACGGAAAACCGGCAGATTCCATCGCAGACGCGACCGCTCCAGCAGCGACAAGCGATGGCCAGCCCGAGGTCGCGGCAAGCTTCCACGCCCGCCTTCAGATGCCTCCGTTTATGGAGTCTGACGTCGACAGCTGGTTCTACCTCCTGGATTTCTTTTTCCGCGCTTCGGGAATAGCGCAAGATGGCAGGAAGTTCGACACGGTGTGCTCCCAGCTGCCAGCCGCTCGGATAACCGAGCTGAGACCCATCATCGACGCTGCCCCGGCCAGGGATAAGTATAGTTACATTCAAATTCATTTAGTCAATTACTTCGCAGACAGTCAGCAAAGAAGAATTCGACGTATCATCCACGAAATGTCGCTTGGGGACCGGAAGCCCGGTCAGCTTTACTTCGAGATGGCCCGCGTTGCAAAAGGCGCGCTAAGCGAGCAAGTCCTCCTCGATCTATGGGCCGCCCGCCTTCCTCCGTCCGTGCAAGCCATCGTCATAACGGAGAAAGGTGCCGCGATCGAGAAGACCAGGGTCGCAGACACCGTGATGGAAAGCATCGAGCTTCGCCAACTGAGCGGCATAGCGCCTCAGGTGTCATCAGGCGACACCCCCCGCCAAGGCGAAACGAACATCTGCCCCCCGACAACAGCGGATGCCGCTCTGTTGGTCTCCGAGTTTTCCAGGATGTTGTCGCAGCAGTCGCAACAGCGCCTACCACGAATGCGCACCCGCACGCCCCGTCCCCCCGTCCAACCCCGACCGTCCGGCGAACGTAGAAGGGAGGATTCCATCGAACAGTTCGATGACTGTTGGTTCCACCGAACCTTTGGCCACAGGGCAGTTAACTGCCGCCAGCCCTGCAGCTTCCGCCGCTCGTCGTCAACAACCCAGCGCCAATAACATCCGGTATCCAAAGCAGCGCGCGCTCTACCATCAGCTGCTATCAACCGTCTGTGCGTACGCGAACAGACAACGAACACCCCCTTTCTCATCGACACGGGAGCAGAGATCTCATGCATCCCACCATCGTCGTCACCCGGCAACCTCCGACCATCAGCTCTGCACCTGTTCGCTGTCAACGGCACCCCCATCAAGGTTTACGGAGAAGTCGCGTACGAAGTCGACCTCGGCCGCCGTCGCCCGTTTGCATGGACTTTCGTCGTCGCTGACGTCACATCCCCAATTATCGGAGCGGACTTCCTGCAACACCACGATTTGATGGTCGACGTGAAAAGATCCCGTATAATCGATGCCCGGTCGAATTCCCGCTTTCAAGAGCTATCCGCAATCTCCAGCCACGTACCGACCCCACAAGTCGTCGATGGCAACGCACCTTTCGCCGACATAATTTTCGCATTCCCCAACATCATGCGCCTTGCGCCTCCTGGCGCGTCAACCAAGTCAAATGCATTACACTTCATCGAGACGAGCGGACCACCGTGCTCCGCGAGGGCCAGGCGCTTGCCCCCGGATAAACTGCGGGCGGCTAGACAGGAGTTCGACTCACTATTGCGGGCCGGGATTTGTCGCCCTTCAAAATCCAACTGGTCAAGCCCGCTTCACATGGTCCAAAGGCCGACGGTTCATGGCGGCCATGCGGAGACTATAGGAACCTCAACGCAATTACTCGACCCGATCGCTATCCGCTCCCCTACCTACACGATTTCACCAATATACTGCGAGGGAAGACTATATTTTCAAAAGTCGACCTACAGAAGGCCTTTCATCAGGTGCCCATCAACCCAGACGACATCCCTAAGACCGCCATCATCACGCCATTCGGGCTGTATGAGTTCACGCACATGACCTTTGGACTTCGCAATGCCGCACAGACTCTTCAACGCCTGGTGCATGAGGTACTTCGTGGGCTCGACTTCGCATTCTCATACATGGACGATATTTGCGTCGCATCTGAAAACGTCGACCAACACCGTCAACACCTGCGCGAAGTTTTCAGGCGACTGGCAAACCATAACTTGGCCATCAACGTCGCCAAATGCAGGTTTGGTCAGCCAGAACTCGAGTTCTTAGGCCACCGAGTCACCCGGCAGGGGATATTTCCACTGCGTTCCCGAGTGGATGCAATCCAGCAGATCAAGCGCCCCGAGACGGTGAAACAGCTGAGAGGTTTTGTAGCGGCCATCAACATCTATCGAAAATTCATGCCACATGCAGCAGAGGCGCAAATCCCGTTGTTGAAGATGACACCCGGTAATCGGAAGAACGACAAAACTCCGCTGCCTTGGACGGATACCGCTAGCAAGGCCTTTGACGACTGCCGCCAGCTCCTAGCCGACGCGGTTCAACTCGCGCATCCCGTCCCAAATGCAGACCTAAGCCTCGTAACGGACGCTTCGAGCCTAGCCGCTGGTGCGGTTCTACATCAAATCGTCAACAACGTAGCGGAACCGCTGGGTTACTTTTCGAAAAAGTTTTCTGACACACAACAACGTTACTCCACATACGACCGCGAGCTCACGGCGATGTATATGGCGGTGCGTCACTTTCACGACCTAATAGAGGGGCGGGCTTTTCACATCCAAACCGACCACAAGCCTCTCATCTTCGCATTCAAACAGCGCCCAGAGAAGTCATCGCCGAGGCAGACAAACTATTTGTCCTTTATAGCCGAGTTCACCACCGACATCCGTCACATCAAGGGCATAGACAACCGGGCGGCAGACCTGCTGTCACGGATCGGGGCGCTCGAGGCAGGGGATTTATACAATCAGCTCGCTGAATCGCAAGAGGCAGACGCCGAACTGCGGCGACTGTTGTCAGGTAACCCCTCGCATTCACTACAGCTAACTTCGCTTTCTTTTCCCCACCTAGCAAAACCCGTCGTATGCGATGCCTCACACGGCCGGGTCCGCCCATTCATTACGAAGAACCTCCGCAAACCATTGTTCGATGCCACACACAATCTCTCGCATCCAGGCCGGCGCGCCTCAATACGTCTGATGACAGAACGCTTTATTTGGCCGAACATCCGCCAAGACTGCGCTAGGTGGGCAAAGACATGTGTACCCTGTCAGCGAACTAAGGTACACCGCCACTCCAGATCCGAGTTACGACACTATCAAGCTCCCGACCAGCGCTTTGCCGACATCAACATCGACGTTCTGGGTCCCTTCCCGCCATCGGAAGGCTATCGCTACTTGCTGACGATCGTAGACCGTTTCACGAGGTGGCCCGAAGCGACGCCGATGGTGGACATGACCGCCACCAGTTGCGCAAACGCCTTCATCTCAGGATGGAGTACCGTTTCGGAGTACCCTCCAGGGTTACGTCCGATCAAGGTAGACAGTTCACTTCTTCCATCTTCAGTGAACTGTGCAGACGCACAGGTTCGAACCACTCAACAACAACATCATACCATCCACAGTCCAACGGAATCGTCGAACGATTCCATAGAACCCTAAAAGCGGCAATCAACTGCACCCACTCCGCGCACTGGACGAAGCATCTGCCTCTCATCATGTTAGGCCTGCGATCAACATTAAAAGAAGACATCGGCGCTACCCCTGCAGAGTTGGTCTACGGCACAACACTTCGACTCCCAGCTGATTTGCTTTCTTCGACGCATGACGACCGCTCGCAAACAGACTTCGTATCGGACCTCCGACAGAGAATGCAGCAAATCAGACCGCAGCAGACAGCCTGGCACTCGCAGCAGCACCCATTCGTCCACAAGGATTTGGCCACTTCGACGCATGCATTCATACGTAACGACTCCGTAAAAGCATCTATTGTTCCACCATATGAAGGTCCATTCCGGATCGTCGATCGGCAAGACAAATTCTTCAAGCTCGAGGTCCGAGGGCGTTGCAGCAACATTTCCATTGACCGCCTTAAACCGGCATACATGGAGTCTGCGGCAAGTGAGGAACCAGCAACACCTGTTCCGATGGCAGCCGAACGCACGCCACCACTACGTGCAACGACTCAGCCTTTCCGCACCCGCGTGGGGCGCAGCATACAAGCTCCCAGCAGGTTTCGCTAAAGCGCGGAAGGCTTCTGGGGGGCCCATGTGGCGGCGTGACCGGAACTTCAGCCGATCGTCATAGCGAACATCCCCCGAATACTCATGTGGCGGTGTGACCGGAGCCTCAGCCGATCGACGATGCGAACATCCCCCGAATACTCCAACGCGTCACCAAAGTGTCACCAACGAGAATTCCCGTGGAGGTGATAGAAGCCGCCTGCCACACACGCCGTTCGACATTCGACCAGTCTTCGGCCATCTTTGTCACTCGTATTTTTCATTTCGTATTTTTGTCTTTCGTCATCAATAAAGCGTGTCCAATATTAGTACACTTTCTCGCATTTTTCATTTCGTATTATTGTCTTTTGTCATCAATAAAGCGTGTCCAATATTAGTACACTTTCTTGAATTGAGAACGTTAAATTGCTAAAATTATATTAGCGATTCATCGGATGCATCAGATAAAGAATAACTTTTAGTACCTTAAAACATATATTAGCCTTCAAGTATGTCCATTTTTTTGTACCACATGATAAACATAGAAGGTCTTATTTCAAATATAATGGTGTATATGGATTTGTATATTATCTTTAAAAAAATAATAATAATTTTTAGAGCAACATTCAGTAGCCATATGTGAAGTATTTAAAATATTTTCTTTTTTTTTTTTCATTCCTTCTATCGAATGTAGTTCCGTTATCATAATATGGTCATGAGAATTGATTAAAAATGCTAATTCCAACGTACTATCATCACGTCTGGCACGGGTATGGCTGCGCGAGTTACGATATTAATAGATTCTCACCTTACTCCACGAAAAAATGCAGATATGCCAAACAGCGTCGTCCGGAATGCTATAGAATCCAACTCGGATGAGATATCCGAATTTGATCTGCTGAAGCAAAAGCACGCTGTCAGCACATATGTACGTACCTGTCTGCTTTACCGTGAGAACACAGGGTGATTGTCTGTAGCATCGTCACTCTATCCGACACACAATCTTAGAATAATTATTTTCTTTTTTTATTCCCTTTATTCAACACCTGTTTTGGATTAACATTTAATTGAAATTTTTATCAATTTATTTTTTGGGGTATACGTACAATGTAGGACCAAAGTCCTTTACAAGTGTGTTTTTACTCGTCTGTAGGAGAAGATGGCACAAGTGGGATTAAGTCCACTCGAAACGTTGGCGGTTTTGTTCACACCGAGCGCCCCTTATCGCTCGTTGTTGTCGCCAGATGTTTTTTTACTTCCGTGATGTACCCAGCATTTACCCAAACCGTTCAATTAGGTCTGTTGGTCTGTATCGTTTAAGTCTTCGTATATGTGATGGTTCGTCATTTGAGATATTGCGTATTTCGTCGTTGTATGTTGTAAAATCTTACTTTGGTATTTGACGCAGTGCCTTTTTATTTCGTCTGCAACAGTTGTTATGTGAAGGTCTTTATGAATTTCCGTGTTTGGCACGTACCATTCTACGTTGGTAATTGTTCTTAAGATTCTGTTTTGTGAACGTTAGATTATTTGGATGTTTGAGGTTTTGGAAGTGCCCCATAGTTGTAGCCCATATGACCAGATAGGTTTAATCATAGCTTTGTATATCAGAAGCTTCTTGTCTATTGTCAGTCTAGAATTTTTACCAAGCATCCAGTAGCATTTTCGGAGTTGGTCTTTAATTTTTTTTTCTTTTCAAGAATTTATTTTAAAATTACAAAAACAAGAAAAAAAATACTTTTAAGATCTTAACAATAAGACCTTCCATTTGTTTTTTTTTTTTTAGTTCTCCACCTCCCCCCCAAAAATGACCTCCCATATGTTATGTATAATAAGGTAGTTTCGAAGTGCTTTGGGATGATTTGGCATCACCCAGTGCTGACACAAAATTTCCTATCAATGATACCACCTACTATTGTACTTATTTAACCTTAAGATCTAATGCAATTTTCTCTCTCTTATCTTGACCACCGAGCAGTAAGCATCTTAATAAAAAACGCTAGACAGTAACTTAACCTTCATTTTTCATTTGGACTAAATATTTCTACACCATATACCGATTTCATCTATTGACGTCACACCTCTGCCTCTGGGTCACAGAAATTGGTATGTGTACCAAATTTCAACTTAATCGGTCCAGTAGATTCGGAGGTAATTGACTGTTACCGACGGACAGACGAACACACGAGTGATCCTATAAGGGTTCCGTTTTTTTTTTTTCGGACGCACGGAACCCTAAAAATTAAAGCACTATATATATTGTAAAGTGTTTGGTTGCGTTCCTGAAATCTGTCTGCATCTGTACATCTGTTTTTCTCTCGTGTGCGTACTCTGTGTAGCAATCTATTTTCGAAAAATAAAAATAACTAAAAAAATTTATTGTTTATGCGAAAAAAAAGTTGAACGCTCTGATACAAAAATTGAGTGCAATGATTGCAAAAAACTGTTTGATCCTAAATGTGTAAATGTGTTAGTTACCGATTTAGAGTACATGAAAAAAACCGCAAAACTTGGAGGTGCTCTAAATACGAAATCTCGCGGCTTACCTCTTTTTGTGCCGATAACATACCCCTCCCGCTCCCACAGAAGAACACAATGGGCTCTCACAAAGAAAAAGGGACAAATAGTAAAACAACTGAAACAATCGATTTGTTATACCAAGAGATTTGTGAACAAAAACATAAACAATGATATGATTCTTAAAGATATACAGGAATTAAAAAAAATAAACAATGAATTTCTTTCAAAAATCAATGTCCTTCAAAAGGAAAACTCTCATTTAAAATCGGATATTAGGTAACGTTTTACAACAACGCATAAATGACCTTGAACAATCAAAATTAAATAAATCAATTGAAATTTTCAATGTGCCAAACGTCGATAACTCTACTGCAGTGCAAGCAGCACTAACTATTTTGCGCGATGGTGTCGGATGTGAAATCAACGATAGTGACATTGACGCTCTTCACTTGCGTAAAATTAAAAGAAAGAAAGGTGCGACGCCCACGAACATTATAACTCTCCACCTAAAGCGCGGTTCACATTGAACGATTTATCCACCGATTTGCTTGACGACCAAATAATTCGTAGCGTTCAGACTATATACAAGTTGACAGATTTCATTTGTGACAGAAACTCGGGGTAATAAGTATGGCGGCGCGTGATCTTCTAACTCTTTTGCTTATTGATGAGATTTTGGAAATCGAAGAAAATCAGAGGCAAAAGAGGAAAAAAAGAATGTGGGTTAAACCGTGGATAATGAACAGATATAAGTTTTCATCTGTTCATTTGTTACGTGGATTGAATGATAATTCGCCCGAAGATTTTCGGAATCATTTGCGAATGGACGCTGCGACGTACCATGAATTATTAGAAAAAGTTACGCCGTATATTCAGAGGCAAAATACAATTTTGAGGGACGCAATATCCCCTCATGAACGATTGTCGGCAACGTTGAGATTTTTGGCGACTGGAAGGAGCTTCACGGACCTAAGATTCTGCACCCACATAGGGAAATCAACTCTAAGCGAAATAATACATGATACATGTAGAGTTTTAATTAAAGTTCTTCGGGAGTTTATTTCGGTAAGTAATATAAAGTGATAGTGATTATTATAATAGATATGTATTTAAGAATAGTCCGGATCGCTGAATAAATGCTCAATGGAGGAGTATGGGCTATTTGTTTTTGTTGTTGTGGAGGTGGTTATTGTTGTTGTTGCGGTTGTATTTGTTTGGGGAGCAGTGCGTACTATCCTGAAGGGATATCTGGGCGTTGGTTGCAAATAAATTCGTGGTTGTGGCGAAGCTTCGGAAAATGGCGGTGGTGACATACCGGTGCAAGTTATGCTTGGAGAGCTGGAAAAGCCGAAGGAAGTCGATGGCCTTGATTCGACTTCTGTGTGGGTATCGAACATTCTATAGCTGTTTTCATTAAGTTTCCCTAATACAGCTTGGTAAAGTACATCGCTTATTGTTTTGGTTGCAAATAATAGTTGCCGGTCATCCAATTTTCTCAAGGAAAAGCCCCAGCTTCTAGCGTCAATTTCATCCTTTGGTTCCACTCGAGTCCCCAAATTCTCAACGGCTCTCAATAACACCTGATCCCTATCCAATCTCCTCTTTCTCTTCCCTAGAACAGGTGTGGTGCTAGGTGTGTTGTGTGATGTTGATGGCATGTTCTGAAAAGAAATACAATTACTTTTTATCAATTTTGTAGCTTAGGAATACTTTGAGCTCTGGAATTTCCCCAACTGTATCGGAGCAATAGATGGGAAACATATAAATATAGTCAAACCGGCGGGATCGGGATCCTTCTATTTCAACTATAAAAAAAACATATAGTATAGTTTTGATGGCATTGGTAACCGCAAAATATGAATTTTTGATGGTGGACGCGGGTGCAAATGGAAGGGTGTCTGATGGTGGAGTATTCGCTAACACAACATTTTATCGGTTGGATGAAGACGAAATACTAAATATCCCTAAACCTAAGAAAATAAGTAATTTCGATAGAGAACTTCCATTTGTATTTGTGGCAGATAACGCATTCCCACTGAATGTAAATTTTATGAAGCCATATAGCCTCAAAAATTTGTCAAGTGAGGAAGAAAATTTCAATTATCCTCTCTAAAGGGCAAGACGCGTGGTGGAAAACACTTTTGGCATTATAGCCACAAGATTCCGCATTTTGCATACGACGATTCATTTAAATCCCGAGAAGGCGTCATTTGTTGTTTTAGCAATTTGCTATCTTCACAATTACTTGAAGAAGAGGAATCCAGCTACATATATCCGGAGCTCGGACATAGACGCCAATGCTTCAAATTCTAGCAAGCTGGATATGTTAACAAATCTACAAGCTGGTAGATGCCATAACTGGACAAATAATGCCAAGCAAGTTCGGAAAGATTTCGCCGAGTATTTCAATACTACTGGGACCTTTCCTAGAACTTAGTTTACTCATACATATGTATATATATATATATATTGAATAAAAAAAACAGTAAAAATAACTAAATGTTTTGCTTACTTCTTCAGGTGCAACATTTTGTTCTTCGAACTCTGGATCCGCAGAAGAAAACCCGGCTGTTTGCACTTCTTGATCTTTTAAAAAATTAAGGGCTTCGAAATACCACAAATTTGGCACATAAACATCCTCCGTGCCACAACCCGACCGAGAGCTTAAATGCATTTTTTTTAATTCGCGCCGATAAGATGTACGAAAATTGTTTTTTTTTTTTTTCAAAATGTCTTCAGTCGCACTCGCATCGATTTCCTTATATTTCAATAAAAGCACTTCCATTGCTTTTTTTTTTTAATGCCTTATTCCTGTATTCGTCACTTTTAACTTTCTACACTTCGGGGAATTCACGAAGCAATTCGAAGAAATCCAGCCAAAACTTCTTTTCGGTGTTCGATGATATTTTTTAAAGCCAGAAAAAGGAGTGTGTTGAAAACTGTTAGCTTAATTGAATAAATTGACACGATTTTAGCACGAAAAATATCCGACCTCTGGGGATGGAAACGCGACGTAAAACTGGTCGAGATGTGCCATTTTTGGCCAAAGGAAAACTATCTCTGGTTTAGTTGGAGGGGTGAAAACAAAGCGTCAGTGAAAGGATAAAGAAAACAAAAGGAAATTCGAGGAGGGGAGAGGATTCGTTTGGTTGGGATAAGGAACGGAAAGACCATGGTAGTTTTTCCCGCATGTGTTCAAAAAGGTCGGAGGAAACGGCCTCTAATCCGTTTTATGGTAGGGACAAGTGCAAGTTCATAGAATTCATCTATGCAAAGGAGTGTGTTTATGATCCATTGTGAACAGGAAATACCATGTCATAAACTAAAATAAACCATATCATAAACACCCTCAGGCAGAAGCCTAAATTGCTTCAATAAAAAACGTTCATTTTTTTCTCAAATTTTTATTATTTTTCTTTTACTAATATGTAAATGTTACAAAAAAAATACTTTGCCAGAAAAAGGCCAATAAAACCAGAATTTTTCCAAAACCAATTTTTTTCCTTTTGTACTACCAAGAATGGACTTTCTACTAGGTGCCAAAGAAGGATAAAACTAATCTTACTAGCAGGCCACATAAAAAACATTCATTTAGAAATATACTGATTGTGACCACCGGCGGGTCCCATGGCAGTAAACGTGTTAAGGAAAGCGTCTCTCCATGTACATCATCAAATGTACAACATAATTAAAACAAAATGTGTGCCCGTCATAAGACAATTAAAATTCATCCGAAAAAATTATCACAGAATTATTCCCAAAGGTTCAGTGGGCGTTGGTTACCTATAGGTGTGCTCGATGTTGGTATTCTTCGAATGTTTTAAACAGAGTGAAGTTGGTCGACAACCGTTCACACTTAACGATAAATCGTTCAACCACAGCTGTCAAGCAAAAAGTTGGAAATTTTCAACTTCCTGACTACAAATCGTACCGACTTGTAGCTAGAGCGTTCACATTGGTTGTACATACACAATTTGTCGTCCAACCACGATTGTCAAGCAAATCGGTGGATAAATCGTTCAATGTGAACCGCGCTTAAGCAAACAAAAAACAAAGGAGAAAATCATGGACATGAGGAAGAAAGTACAGGGACTCACAACAAAACTTCTGCTTGAAAATTCAAATGCATCAAAAATATATATGAATGATAGTCTTACACCTTATATGAGGTCATTGTTTTTCGAAGCGAGAAAAAGGAAAAAAAAAACGAGGAACAGCATAATTTTCTTGCGGAAGAATGAAGGCGACGAGGCATTTAAAATTAGGTGCCTTGATGATCTCAACCATATTTAATTACACAACAAAAAAAAAAAAAAAAACCATAAATGAATGGATTAACCTCATCATACGCAAGAAATTATGACACTTCTCAACTATCTATGTAAGTACCTTAATTATTCAGCAAAATATTCATAGCATGAGAAAAAACTTTGATCTTTTCTTAGCTCAATTAAATGCCGGTAATTTTAACTCAGATATTAGGCGTTTTTTATTATGCATCCAGATCCCGATCCGGATCATGGCTCAAAATAAAACAGGACGGATCAACGAGTAGCATTTTTGACATTTCGTCTTATTCAGTTCTGTCAAAGATCTGATATTTGAAAACAAAACAAGTGTGGAGTTGCCATGTCAAAGAAAATGTTTGTTTTCATACAAATTTGATATGGCCGATTTAGATGTTGATGATAATCATTTTTATCGATATACACCAATTGAGGTAATATAACCCCAATTCACTCAGGGGTTTTAGAAATTTAAATTAATACACACATTTTATAGTATTATGAGGACAAATTCTATACGGAAGGTAAAACTAATTAACCAAATCGCGGTCACAATTTTATATGTTCATCAGGCAATGATCTTCCTAATTTCAATGCGAAACTAGTGAGAAATAGTTTAACTAATTTTCGGATCACGAAAGTTGAACTAGATCGAGAGGCAGTTCACGTGTTGTTATTGTAATGCGTGTAAATTGTGATCCGGATCGGGATCTCGATGCATAATAAAAAACGCCTATTATTGCGCTTACAGAAATTTGGTTGTACGACTATAATTTATCCAACTACAGTGGACTCTCGGTAACTTGAACATACGATATCTTGAACAATCCAATAACTTGTACATGCAAAGGTTACATATCCTATTGGGTCGCCACGACCTTCAATTTTCGCTATCTGAAATAGTTGCAATCACCTGCGTCATTTTGCTTACTCTCTCATATTCTTCTTCTTATCTCGAAGCATTGCTTCTCGCGCCGGACGTCCAAGCTCAAGTTGCAGCTTCACACGCAACCCAAAAAGCTGACCAGACAATATCGCGGTCACACGGTTTTCTAAGCGGGATATTTGAGCCTACAAAGAAGCAGTAGAATAAGGGAGTGGAAGAAAAATCCACTCAGTAGTAACTAAGCTCTCGGTTGTGACAGTTTTGCCAATAAAGATTTTTTTTAATTTTCCGCGAGAATAATTATTTGTGTCATATACATACTCTTTTTTCCCTGTAGCTATCTTACAACTTGAACAGACAGTTCTTTATATTCGGTGACTTGATTTTTTTCATTATGTATTCTATAACTCGAACAATGAAAAAATTGAAAACTCTTTAACTTGAACAAATTTTATGTGACAACCAAATCGTTTTAAATTTGAATCTTCGACGGTTTTCATAAAAGGGGATTCCCATACAATTTCTTTTGTATCTGCGTTGGAAGTTTTATTCATTCTTCATGTGATTTTTACTGTGATAAGTTAGTTTGTGAAAAGGGCTAATACACAAGTGCAAAATGGGCTTAAAAAAAGGACAAAAAATTAAAGTAGTGACACTTAATCAAAAAGCGGCAATAATTGAAAAAATGAAAAAACGGAAGAACCATTACGGCTTGTTGAAAAGAATTTAGTGTTCCAAAGAGCACAATCTGCAACATTAACCGCAATGCCACACAAATTATAGAAAGAATTGCAGAAACGTTTGCCGGACCAGGTAAAATGTGCACAATGAAAAAAGCTGAAAACCCAAAAACAGAAAAAGCCCTTTACATGTGGTTTCTGAATCAGCGTAAAAGAGATGTGCCATTAAAGGGAATCATTATAAGAGATAAGGCTAAGCAATTGTATGTCAAATATGAGGGCCGACAAGGGGGCTCCTTCAACGCTAGCTCTGGGTGGTTTCAAATATGGAAAAAGAGATTTGGTCTAGGTTTATTGACTATAAGCGGAGAAAAACTAGCTGCAGAGCCAGGGCCTATCGAGCCATTTAGGAAAAGGCTTCAAGAAAAAATTGACTCGCTTCAACTTAAAACGCAACACATTTATAATGCCGATGAAATTGCATTGGTTTGGAAGATGTTGCCCAAGAAAACTTACGTATCTTTCCTGGTGGTAAAATTCCAAAGCAAAGGGTAACCTTACTGCTAGGATCTAATGCTACAGGTACACACAAACTCGTTCCCCTAATAGTTGGAAAGTCAAAAAGTCCACGTTGCCTGAAAAAAATTGAAATGCCACTGGAATACAAAAGTTCGGCCAATGCCTGGATGACAAAATATATCTTCAAGGAGTGGTTTTTTTTAACAGTTTCGTCCCCCAAGTAAAAAAAAAACACTGCGAAACAGAAAATCTCCTACCAAAGGCACTTCTGCTAATCGACAATGCTCCAAGTCATCCCGCAGAAGAAGATTTGAAGGCTCTAGACGGAGAAATATGCACGATGTTCTTACCACCAAATGTTACTGCTTTGATACAACCCATGAATCAAAATGCAATAAGAATTACAAGGCTGCATTATAAATCAAGCTTGGTTTTATCTATCATTGTCAGGAAAAATGAGGACATCATTTCTGCCCTCAAAGATTTCAATTTGCGCAATGCAATCATTTTGATTCCAAAGTCTTGGGATAAAGTAACTGCTCATATTCTCGAAAAATGCTGGAACTCAATTTTGAGTGATATTGACGACGGGTTTTTAAATTAGGACGATTCTGTCCCATTGTCCATTCTCAGGGAACGCTGGAGGGAAAACCTTAACAGTGGCGAAGAAGAATCATTAAAATGTCTGCTTGCGAGGGTAGATAATCAGGTAACCTTCCTTAACCTTAGGTTTTAAATAATAACAGCAATTTTATTTTTAAACAGCACTACACAGAAGACGAAATTAATGAATGGGTACGAGATGAAACTGTTCTAGAAACAGTTGAAGACATTCAGCCTGAAAGTGAATCTGATTCTGGCGATGTCGTTAGCGTACAAAATATTGTGACTGATAAGGAAGCAGTTGAACTGTTTGATAAAGCCATCGAATGGGCCAGCAAAAACGAAAGAACATTCTCGGAATTAACAGTTCTCCAGAGTCTTCGAGAATTGGCTTTACAAAACGGCTCTGGTTTTGTAAGTCAGATGGTGTCGTAGTATTTATTAAGGAAAGACAAGAATTAGGTTGTGAGGTTACAAAATTAAATTTGAAAAGTGCGGACATATTAGAAATTAGTTGTCATTATGTAGGATTCGAACGACTGCTTAACAGAGCCGCTGTGACGAAACAAACACAACGAAGAACGAATAAAGGACGAATAACGAAACGACAGAGAAATGAGGAAAAACGAAACGACGCATGATGAAGGACGGGAGTTGTATTGAAACGCTCATAGGAGGAAGACGTGTTTTTTTTTGCTCGAGTTGCCCCAAATTTCACATAGTTCGGCTACTGGCTTTTGTAATTTTGTATGTACATTAGAATAAGTAGATCTACTGTTCTCTGCGGGTTTCTAATTGAAAAATAAAAAATATTGAAGAAAAACTACATATATGTATGTAAGAAGTAGTGAGGTCGTAGCCTAAAGATCGTAATCCAGCAGTCCCATCGTAACTCAGCTGTCGTGCAGCCGTTTTATTTTCGATTTGAGTCACTCTCTTGAAATAGCCGTCGAAGAGGAAAGTGGTCGCGCAGCAAGCAGTATTTATTCTTTATTCATTTGTCTACTTATTAACAATAAATATATTAAAACTTTAGTAAATATCGTTTATTATTCATCATTACATTTGGGGGCTCAACCGTTCTAAGCTAATTCAGTTAATTAAAAAAAATAAATAAATAAATAAACTGCGGTTCCATTGTGCTAATCACATGAGTTCTAAGAAGCCCAAAAAAAAACACCAGTGGCAGAGAAAGAAGCGCTTATAAAGTCAGCACAAGTATCCTCACCAGCATACGTAACCAGATCAATCAAGGCAAAAACAAAAATGATGGGACCTCAAGATGACGTGTTCGCGTCTGCTTCAGAACCAGCAAAAAACGTTACGGAAAAAGACAAGCAAAGCAAGCAGAGCTCTGTACAAATAGCGGAAAACAACCAAATGCTGCAAGAGTTAGTTCAACTCCTTACATTGAAAATACAAGCCGACGAAAGTAGTCAAAACACCTCGCGGATTGTGGCAGATGATTTTGCTAAAATCATTCCAGAGTACGACGGAAAAAACCTGCCGATAAATCAATGGTTCGACAACTTCGAACTCAACGTTGACGCATACGGATTAAATGCGAAACAAAAATATGTTCAAGCTCGTGCGAAAATGACACGTACGGCCAAGTTGTTCCTGGAATCGGTTTCTGTGCATGAGTATGTTGAAATGCGTAAACTGCTAGAAAATGAGTTCAGCCGAGGATTTGTGTGCAGCGCTGATATACACACACAACTACGAGAACGTAAGAAGAACAGAGAAGAAACGCTGGTATGATTGACACCGAATCTGTAATCCGCTACATTGTCGATGGGTTGAATGTGACGGGTGATGTGAAGTTCAGTCTGTATAGCTGCAAAACACACAGAGAGCTGCAAGAAAAATATAATATTTACGAACGTGTTATTGACAGCAGGAAAAGTGAAGTAGTTGAGAGAAGACCGGTACAAACAGATAAGAAAAACTCTCATTGCTACAACTGTGGATCGGCAGACCATTTACGAAGAAACTGCAAAGCTGACACAAAATGTTTTCGTTGTAATAAAAGCGGCCATATGTCAACAAACTGCCCCAACAGCACAGCTAGTGTGAACATAATTTGCAGTGCAAGAAGAATGAAAAAGATTAAAATAAACAGCGCAGATGTCACGATCCTGAGGAAGCGACTACTAAACAAAATCAGTGGCGTCGTCGTACAGAAGAGTCCCAGCAATCTACGTGGCCTAGGTAGTAATTTAATTCGACCGTTTGGTTATAGATATAGAAGTGGATTGCATGCACATTTACCACAAATTTGTGATTGTGGCTGACAAAGACGTTGGATACGACGCATTGTTGGGTTATGATGACGAGCAGATTCAACTTTACATCGACGACAAATGGATATATAGTTTTCTCCTCTGTTGGGAGAGAAAACTTATCAGGAGACAAACGAGATAAGTATCTATAATATTATTAAAACAGATGCTGACGTTGACGTACGTCAACGATTTGGTGGCAGTACCGAAACAAATGGAAAAAGAAACAATTGTTGACGCGCACAACGCTGGCCACTTCGCGTTACAGAAAACCATCCATGCAATTCAGCAAAAGTTTTGGATCCCACATTTGGAGAAGAAAGTAGCGCAAGTCATTAGAAACTGCATTAAGTGCATCATACACAATAAATAACTTGGCAGAAAAGAAGGATATTTACACTGCATTGACAAAGGGGATAAGCCATTGGATACGTTACATGTCGATCACCTTGGACCCATGGATGCAACGTCGAAGCAATATAAATATATCTTCGCGATGGTGGATGCATTTACAAAATTTGTGTGGCTGTTTCCCACAAAGACGACAAGTTGCTAGGAAGTGCTTAAGAGAATGAGGATTAGTCGGCTATTTTCGGGCATCCAGGTCGAATTGTCAGCGATCGAGGTCCAGCATTCACGTCAAATCTGTTTGAGGAATACGCGAAAACCAATGGAATCGAACACGTTTGTACCACAACTGGAGTGCCGAGAGGAAACGGTCAAATCGAACGAGTTAATCGTTCAATTCTGGCAATTATAGCGAAGTTATCGTCAGAGCAGCCAGCTATGTGGTACAAGTTTGTACCAAATGTGCAGAAGGCAATGAATTCTCACGTCCACGCTTCAACGAAAAGATGCCCATTCGAATTGATGTTTGAATGAAATCTGAACGTAGCGATCAAATTGTACAGATGTTGGAGCAGGAGATGTACAACAACTTCGACTTGGAAAGGGAACAGTTACGGCAAAAGGCGAGAGACGAAATAGAGATTGCTCGATCGGCCTACAAAAAGCAGTTTGATAAGAAGCGTAGGAGTGAATACGGCTACCAAGTGGGAGACTAGTCGCAATTCGTCGAACGCAGTTTGTTGCTGGCAGAAAATTGGCCAGTGAGTACTTGGGACCCTACGAGATTACGAAGGTTAAACGTAATGGGCGATACGAGGTCAGGAAAGTAGCGGATGTGGAAGGACCGACCAATACTTCAACTAGTTGTGACAACATGAAATTGTGGAAATATGTTGTAGACAATGAAGAAGCATGGTTATCTGAGGCAGATGACTAGATCAGGAGGGCCGAGTGTAAGAAGTAGTGAGGTCGTAGCCTAAAGATCGTAATCCAGCAGTCCCATCGTAACTCAGCCGTCGTGCAGCCGTTATGCAGCCGTTTTATTTTCGATTTGAGTCACTCTCTTGAAATAGCCGTCGAAGAGGAAAGTGGTCGCGCAGCAAGCAGTATTTATTCTTTATTCTTTTGTCTACTTATTAACAATAAATATATTATAACTTTAGTAAATATCGTTTATTATTCATCATTACATGTATGTGGTAAAAAGTTTACGATCTTATTTACAAAAGATCTCAAAAGCATTCTTAAAGATATTAAGTCTAGACCCCTTATTGTTGTAGGTGATTTAAACTTTGATCTTCTAAAACGAAGTAATGATTCATACAATTATTTAACATTAATGTCATCTTTTGGGCTAAAGTCACTCATAATGGAACCAACTAGAATAACGGAGAGGTCACAAACATGCATATACCATATTTATGTTAGAATAGATTCAAAATTTCCTCACAGTTTAACAAGTAAGGCTATTGACTTTAAGATCTCAGACCATTGTATGACAAACCTAAAAATAGAAACCTACCAATTTAAGAATAGCCGCAGATATGTACCCTTTAGGAATAAAACCGAAATTGATTTTAATAAACTGGTAGAATTTTTGAAGTATGCATTTTGGGAAATAGTAGCCCACGATCGCTTATGATGTATTTGTTCAAATACTTACAGGCCATATTCTAAAATCTTCTCTTTCTATTACCCCAAACTATAAAGGATTAAAGCGTCTCAGACCATGGATGAACAAAAGATTACTACAAAAAATAAATAAAAAGAATTCGTTGAGAAAAAAATGCAAACGCCACCCCTGTAACCAAAGATTGAAACATTACTATTTAAAGCTAACCAAAGAGGTACAAAGGGAGGGAAAATCCAGTCGCGATATCTATTACTCAACAAAGTTTCAAAATTGTAGAGATATTGTTAAAGAAGAATGGAGAATAGTTAATAGCATTCTCGACGAACCGGACGAAAAAATTATATTAAGCAACTCGAAGTTGATGGTGAAACTGTAACAAACCCATTGGAAATAGCTGTCAAGTTAGTAGTAGATTTGTATTGCGTGACACCTATGGGGTGAAAACGATATAGTTAGTAGTTGGAGCATGGCTGTTGCCAAGAGATGATGTGTCTTAAATGGATATCTTATATTAAATAAAGTTTATATTATATTAAATGAAATTTGCGTTTATTATATAAAAGGGAAATCTAAATTTACTTAACAATAGCAAATCACTTTAATATGTTTTTCACTACTATGGCTTCTGGTATGAAACCCAGTCTTTGCAACTATAGTTGTAATTGTAATATGTATCCTGACATTGTTGAAGACACTTCCTCATGTAACACCTTTGTATTCCAACCGTTTACCCCAATCGAAATCCACAAATGTATTCTGTCGCTTGGTAATAAAAATTCTTGCACCTCTGATGGTATCACTAACACTGTGTTGAAACGTGTTTCCTTCTATGTGATAGATGTGTTAAACCATATATCTAACTTAAGTATTCATTGTGGTATATTTCCCTTATCGTTAAAAACTGCGGACGTAATTCCCTTTTTCAAAAAAGGATCCAGAGCGTTGATGAGGCAATATAGACCTATCCCCATACTTCCGACCCTTACCAAACTGTTGGAAAAGCTAATGAAGGTACGCATTGTATCTTTTTTAAACAAGAACCAATATTTCGGAAAAGAACAGTTTGGCTTTCGAGAAGGAAAATCTACTGAAGATGCTATTCTTAAGCTATGCACTGAAATTTGTGACAGTTTCAACAATAACACCTCGAACTTAGTCTTGTTTATAGATATGACCAAATCATTCAACATGGTTAATCACGATATTCTCCTAGAAAAATTACATAGAGCAGGCTTAAGAGGTGTAATTCACAAGTGGTTGTCTTCGTATTTGTCAAATAGAACTCAATGTGTTAAGTTACGAGGTGGCTAGATTAGCAGTCCGCGAAATATTAAGATTGGTGTACCGCAAGGTTCGGTGTTGGGACCGCTGTTGTTTTTAATATATACTAACTCACTATTCTATCAAAGACTTAGTGGAAATCTAACAGCCTTTGCTGATGATATAGCATTGACATATGAGAATAAAACTATTCTTGACTCTGTAGTTCAGTTGAACATGGACTTAAATATTTTACGACAATGGTTCTCCAAACATGAACTACTTGTAAGCAATAAAACAAGGCTTATGATATGTAATCCAAAAGGTCTTTCTTCGCTTGACTGTGATACCATATTTCATTCTAGTGCCTGTACCAAGTGTTCAATTTCTGTTCACAAGTGTGATAAAATTATTTATTGGAGCGAAGCGAACGTAGTTTACAGAGTGAGCGAAGCTCCCATAAGGCCACTCGATACAAATTATGTGACGCCCTAACTTGGTAATTTCTTGACCGATTCTCGAAATCTTTGATGCTAATCATATTGCAGCAAAATTTTCCGTGTCGTGTCGAAGCCAGAATTTTTATTTTTGATGAAATTAAAAAACTGTGGCCTAAAAACATGTTGTCTATGGGAAAATACATTGAAATCAAAATCGCGCGCTTTTGCATGCAGCAAGAAATTGAATATTGAAACGTGACGAAAAAGGGAGCTTCGTATTCACGCCAAAGCGGAATGATAGCTTACTGAATCCATACAACCGATTCGTTTCAACACTATGGCGTGCTAATACTGATTTTCAGATTATCGCTTCAGCATATGCGATCGTTATCTACATTACGAAATATGCTTCAAAAGGCGAACCGTGCTCAGAGAGCTTCAGAGAAGTATTTAGCAGCATCGTTGAAAACTTGAATGGAACTGATCCGGCATCAAAAGTCGTGATAAAGTTCCTAATGAAGTTCATCTCTGAACGTGACATATCGGCTTGTGAGGTTATGCATCTAATGACAGGGTTATCATTATATCATTCTACAAGGCAATTTGTTAAGCTATATATTTCTACTCAGGAATATGTTAAAGTTAATAGGCTTAGAAGAACCGACGAACCAGCAACAGCAAACAAGCTAATAACCGCTTACTCTAATCGACCATCAGCCAAAGAGAATTTAACGCTACATCAGTATGCAATGGAATTTTAAGCCTCAGGAAGCTGTAATCGCGTTGAACGAGTTGTTCAGGTGATACCTAAGGTTTCATTCGGCAAAGGCGCTGAAGCTGATGGAATTTAATGCAAGCAAAAGTTAGTTTGCCATATTCCATGGCGTAACATGGATGAACTTAAAACCCACGCAACATGGTCTGAAAGTTTTGAGGCAACCCCTATCAGTTTATGGGAGTTACCATTGGTTGATAATGTTGATGAAGAAGAGATTCAAATAGAAGCTGAATGTGATCCACACGATTGGATGGTCTTAGCAGCAACGCGTCCCGGCATGGTACCTGAAGAAGTAGAGCTCGGCTATCGCGATGTAGATCGAGAAATGTGCTGGACTTCAGGAGATAGAGAGTTTCCAGGAATATATGAAAACATCAACTTCATACGAACTTCTAAAGACAATTTCAGTCGTTCAGCTACAGCAACAGATAACGTAACATCACTTAATGCTGAACAGCGTCAGGTAATAACGTTTATACAAGATGCATTGGTGAATACTTCAACCGATCGTTTAGCAATGGTAATTGGAGCTGCGGGTACAGGCAAATCTTGTATCATCAATGAAATTGTTCGTGTGGTAGGATTGGAAAATGTTCTGCTTATGGCCACAACAGGGGTAGCAGCTAACAATATCAATGGCCAAACAATACACAGTGCACTGCACATTTCTAATCAGAGAGGCCGTAACATGTCTGATGAAAAGCTGCGACAATTTCAAGATGACATGAGTTTTGTGAAAGTCATTATCATTCACGAATTTTCAATGATTGGACTCAAGTTACTTGGAAAAGTCGATCAGCAGCTCAAAAAAGCTAAGCCGTCTGACGAAATTATGGGCGGCTAAATAGTAGTGCTATTTGGAGACTTCAATCAGCTTCAACCTGTGGGCGACAAACCCCTGTACGATCAACGACCGTTGACTGACTTGATCTCAACACAAGGTCAGTTTGTATATCGACACATTACTCGTGTTTTCCATTTGAAGACAATAATGCGTTAAACTGGCCCAGATCAGCAGCAATTCAAGGATTCACTATCTAGAATTGCGACGGGAGAAATCATTGCTGAAGACTACGAGCTACTCAAATCTCGATTTCTATCAAATGATCAGGGTAGTGTTCGAAATACAGAAGATGTCATTAGATTGATTTCTAGAAATGTTGAAATCCAATCATACAATCACGAAAAATTACGTCGAGATGGAAATGCTGTTGTGTTGATCAAGGCTAAGCACAATGATCCTCGGGCTGCATCGGCAACATCAGATGAGGCAAGAGGGCTCAGTAGTAAGCTTTATGTGTCGAAAGGTGCTCAAGTGATTCTGCGGCAGAATTTGTTTACAGCTGCTGGACTTTGTAATGGCTCAATAGGAAAAGTCGTGGATGTTATATACGCGGACAACGATTCTACTATTGACCAGTTTCCAGTGTGTGTTATAGTTGAATTTCCCAGCTACACTGGTCCGAAATTCAACGGCACAAACGTTCTGCCAATCCCTCCAGTCACTGTATCCTTCAGGCATGGAACTTCTACTTTCACAAGAAAACAGTTTCCCCTTAAACTGGCATATGCAATCAGCATTCACCGATCACAAGGTTTAATTTTAGATCAAGCTATTGTAGATATTGGTGACATTGAATTTGCATTAGGGTTGTCATATGTTGCTTTTTCGAGAGTTAGAAGTACCCATGGTTTATTCATCTCTCCGTCTTTTCCCTTAGGGAGGCTTTTGAAAATCAAAAACAAGAAAGGCTAAACAGAAAAACGCGTTGAATTAGAAAGATGATTATCTTTGAATCAATTATAAATTTCTATCAGTAAACAAATAAAATATTTTCCATTTAATGATCTAAGACTAAAGCTTCGCTCCAATTATGCTGCGAACATAGGTTCCATCTTTGAGACTTCGGCGACCTAGTCAAGATAATATATCGCGTGATTCAAATTGTTTTAAAATAGAAAGGGTTGAAAGCTTTAAATATTTAGGCATTATAGTATACCCCACAAACAATTAAAAAAAAATTATATTTGTAGACCTGTTTGATGCATTATTCGCCTCTAGTCACTACGGACTATAGAATGATGCCCTTTCATTTCTCTCTTTGCTTGTAATTAATGTTTCACTTACTTACGTATGTTTATAATATGTAAAAGAAATGAAACGAAAAAAAAAAAAAAAAAACTGCACTACTCACAACTCGTGATAACAATTACGCGCCAAACCAGAAATACAATTTGAATTTAAACTTAAAAATATCTCGTAGGCTAACACGATTTTCGTTAGTTTTCTGAAATATTTCTTCTTTTGGTTTTTACTATTTGCTGAGTTTCATAGCTGCTCCAAGGTGTTATGGACAACAAGCATTCAACAAGTAATCGTATAAGTTCACTTACCATACAGAAGGAAAACGATACAATTACATGCGGTTGTCGTGTTGAATGTTTGTTGATTGGTGAATTGATGATCTGCGGGGAAGGAGTAGATGAAGCAAGAGCTTCGATATACATGGTATTTGTATGTCGCAGTCGTGCTTTTAGCGACATCTTGTCATATGCGTGTGTGACATCTTGTCACAACCTCGCTTCTTAACGAGCTTGCATGCTGCAACCCTTAAGAAAAAGATGGATGATAGATTTGAACATTTTAATAATTGTCTCCCATTCCTTGTTGTGGGGATCTTATCCTATATTGGTTTGAACGTACATACATCAATTTTGCGGTCTACGAAAATTATATTTGCCGGGAAATGTTCCCGAAGTAACAGGTATCAGTCAAGACCGACGTCATCTCACTGACGATGTAATATTTAGTCGGTTGTATTGTGCTAAAGGACATGCCTAAAATGCATGAATAGTGCTCATTCCTCAAATAGCCAAGAGCGATAGTACGCATTATGGGGGACCTTCTGGTTATTTCCTAACAAATTGTGATTAAGCTTCATTCTACAAACACTTATAGTAATATAGAAAAAGAATTTAATTGCAAGGAAAATCAAACTCACCTTCGCAGGACAACCCAATGACTGAAACAGGACCTTGCTCATGGTACCTGTTGCTTAGGCAATTTTTCAGTGAAACTGCTAGTTGTATACGAAAATTACAAGAACTGCTGATGCAACGACAGATTCCATTACAACCAGGGATAATGAATTATTCAAATCTGCTTACAATTGCTATCTGTTTCCTTCCAATTACGAGAACGATTGGAAACAATTAGAAACCACACAAGGAACCGCACGGTCGACAGCCGGTTTGATTTTGTTGTTTATCTCTTATCGACAACAAGCAGTCGGCTGTCATGAAAGCATTGCCAGAAAGGAGTTTCTAACAAACAATGCCGACATTTGACATTCGTTCACGTAGTGCGTTCACTAGGCAAATAAAAATTCACAGTGCACTCGTTAAAATAGGAACTCCAAAAATAACTATTTGCTGAGGATGTGGAGCAAAAACATCTGTACATTTTCAATCATCGCCGCGAAGTGTGCCCATGCCCTTCGCCTTACCCAATGAAAATATCTTAAGCATTCCACATATGTATGTACTTGTGATCGATTTGACGGTTGACGATTTGGTTGATGACAAATCAAAAGATTTTGAAATTTATAAGTTGATGGGCAACTTGGTCAACTCAGTTGAATCGTGTGTGAGCAACAGGGATTATGAAAGAGATGACAATCCGATGGCTTTGACAGATTGTACCTACGAAACAAACACTTTGCGGTTTGACGGCGTCTCATTTATACAGGGTGCGAGCTTTCCCTTTATAAAATTTCAAGTACTCGCATCAAGACTCAGCTTAGGTCTATTTATTTATTTTTTACATCAGGCAGATTTCTCTTATAGACTACAGAAATTGGCAAAGGCTTAACCCTCTAACCGGCAGTACCGCCTTTAGGCGGGGTTAGTGTAAATCGCTAAAAAAGCTATACTCCGAACTTTTTTTTTCCAAGTATTAGTTTTTTTATATCGTCAAATATCTTCTCTGTGCGACTCTGCAAAATTTACAACTGTGAATGACAGCAGTGTACCGTTATAGTTATTCTCTGTGAAAAATTTGCGCGCATTGGACGCAAAAAATATTTTTGTAACCAGGGAATTTTCTAAGTATAAAAAAAGTGTTTTCCAGTATTCCAATTCAAGAGAAAAAATTATCGGTAAGTAGATTTGTTATTGTAGAATAGGATATGTGAAATAAATTTAGAATTTCGATTCAATCCAAACTCTTACCCGCCGCAAACTGCACCCCGCCTAAAGGCGGACTTGCCTGTTGCAGCGTGAAATTTAAAGTGAATTTTGCGATTTATTTGCACTTCAGAAAACCAACATATTTAATGAAAATGGATTCTTTTAAACGTTTCAATTTGTCGAAATTGACCGATGAGGAAATTGCTGACATGATGGAATCCTTGAAAGACGACGGCGATAGCTCTGAGGACGAATTGAGCGAAGTTGAAAGTGAAGTTGATGAGTTTGTAATATCCGACGAAGATGTTGCTCAAATTGATAATTACATTCAGCAATTAGAAAATGCGTCTACCAGCGATTTTCTCTCAACAGCTACGAGTTCGAATCTAAACCACGAACTAACTGTTACAAGTGAGATATATATTCTCTAATAAGAACAATTTAAAGTGCATTTTATTTAGCAGCGCAATCCACTAGCTCATCCTATCAGCAGACTAACAAGCCAGTGACCAGTGTGCAACCGTCGACTAGCACACCAAAAACAAAACCAAAACGACCAAAACGAAATCGCTCTCCTTTACCAGAGTTTGATGAATGTTTCGCATATCCTTTACCTAGCGCTGGTGGGTTCACTGGAACCACAATAGACATCAATCCACAATCTCCTGAATTCAAAAACATTATGTGGAGAAAGAAGCACTTAGAACTACATCGCAACGAAATTGTTTTCCATGGTGACAGAGTCTTACCTGATTGCTTCATTGGATTGAAAACACCATTTCAATGTTTCATGCACTTTTTTACCGTAGACTTGTTTGATAAAATTGCCGAAGAGAGTATCAAGTACGCCCTTCAGCAAGACATCGCAAGCACTTTCAATGTACGATCCACCGAGCTGAAGCATTATATTGGTATATTGTTGTATATGTCCGTCTTCCGATATCCAAATACAGAAAGCTATTGGTCGAAACATGCATTCGAAGCAATTAGAACTACGATGACATCGAAACGATTTTTTGAGATCCGCAAATACCTTCATTTCAACGACATTTCTTTGATGAAAAATAAAGGTGAAGAAAGGTACGATCAGCTGTACAAAATAAGACCACTTATTAATCATTTCAATGAGCGCTTCGATTCTGTCCCGAAAACGGCACGATTATGCATTGATGAGCAAATGTGTTCCACGAAAATGATGTCTGCTTTGCGGCAATACATGCCAGCTAAACCACACAAATATGGTATTAAATTGTTTGTTCTATGTGACTCCTATGGATTTTCGTACAAATTCGAAGTGTATAAAGGTGCAGGTGACAATAATGTGTTGGAGAACACACCAGATTTGGGTGCGACATCGAATGTCGTTGTTCGTTTATCGCAGACGATTCCTGAATTCAAAAATCACATACTTTATTTTGATAATTTTTACACGTCGCTCCCAGTTTTAGTATATTTGCGAAGTAAAGGAATTCATTCGCTTGGAACAATTCGTGCCAATCGAGTTCCGAATTGTAAGGTATCCAACGACAAAGATGTTGCCAAAAAAGATAGAGGCTATTCGGAAGAGTTTGTGGGGACTGCTTTTGGAATAGATATTTCAACGGTACTGTGGAAAGACACAAAAGCTGTGCGCTTAGCTTCGACATACGCAGGTGTAAAGCCATTTCGAGTCGCTGCTGTTGATGCTCCCCCAAACAAAACAACCAGGTATGACAGAAAGAACAAAAAATATATTGAAATCGACTGCCCCAACATCATAAAAGAATACAACCACCACATGGGAGGTGTTGATCTCATGGACGGTTTATTAGGTCGTTATCATATTCGTATGAAAACGAAGAAGTGGACATTGCGTATGTTTTACCATTTCGTGGATATGACTATGGTAAACTCATATTTGCTTTATCGGCGAATCCATGCAAAGGATCACGAATACGTTACACATTTGAAGCTGCCTGATTTTCGCGTTGAAGTAGCTGACGTGCTTTGCAACACCCAAAAGAATATAAAAAAACCAGTTGGACGACCAACTAATAGTTCCCCGAGTACACAATCGAAGGCAAACAAAAAAACTTACGCTCCACCTGCTGATATTCGTTACGATGGTATTGGCCATATGCCTGATATTTTGGATCGGAGCAAAAAAAGAATGTGTAAAATGCCTGGTTGTCAGTCAGAGACGCAAATGATTTGCACAAAGTGCAATCTCAATTTGTGTTTATCTACAAAAAATAAATGCTTCCAGCATTTCCATACACCGTAATAAAAGTGTTTATTTGCTGTAAACAATAAATTATAATTATAAAAAAAAATAACTTTCTATGTATTTTTCTCGTTTAAGTACCCGTTTCCAGGCGAGTCCGCCTAAAGGCGGGGTAGTCATTTTCAGCCCAAAGAGGTAAACCACGGATTTTTTTGAAAATCTGACCTCAAATTTGGCTTTCTAGCATACAAATTAGTCATTCAGAATTTTTTCATCGAAAAAAAAAATTGGCCGGTTAGAGGGTTAAAGTAATAAAGCACCGTGGCGCAGTGGGTAGTGTGTGGGCCTCTGATGCCGATGACACGGGATCGAATCCCGACACAGCCATGTCATCGAACGTGTTTTTCACGGTGTTTCTCCTCAGCGGGGTTCTGACAAAACCCCCTGTAGTAAAATTGTCATGAAAAGCTTCTCGAAATTCGCCGTTCGAAGCCGGCAATAAACTGTAGGTCCCTTTCACCTATGGGAAAATGAAATCACACACAACATGGGTGATTGAGAGAAGCTCACATACATACATATAGTAATCAAGAGTGGAATAGTAAATTAAAAGATCTTGACAAAGCTGCTTAACCTTTTTGGAAAATAGTTAAAGTTGTTAGGAATAAATACAGGCAGATAACCTGTCCCATTGATGGTTCCAATATTATCTACACGGATCCCGAAAAAGTTAATATTTTTCCTCTCACATTTTCAGAAAATCATTTAGTATCGCAGCATTTAGGTGATCCATGTACTAACACACTCGTGGAAAATACTGTGGAATCATTCAATCTTGCTCTCAGTGAAACTCCGTCAAATGAATATATGTCTAAAACGGAATTGAAAATTCATCTCAATAACTTGAAAACACGAAAAACTTGCAGTTTAGATAATATTGTAAATGTTTACCTTAAAAGGTTACCTAAAGAGGGCATCAAATTTCTGACTTATATTGTCAATGCTTGTCTTAAATTGCAATATTTTCCAGATGCGTGGAAAATTGCAAAAGTAATTCCATTACCGAAAGCAGGAAAACAGCGAAATCGCGAAAATTATAGAAAATCGGAAAATATATCCTGATAAGCAGTTTGGGTTCAGACGTGACCACGGTACCGCCCATCAGGTACTAAGGATTTGTAATAGTATTAAGCAAAATGGAGCAGAGGGAAAATCAAGTGGCTTGATACTATTAGACATCGAAAAAGTCTTTGATTCTGTATGGCATAATGGCCTCATATGTATATAAAATGTTAAACGATCATTTTCCCCTGTTTCTCTGTAAAACTATTCAAAGTATCGTATTTAATCGTCCTTTTCAAGTATTTGTTAATGGTTTTGCCTCGGATATAATTCATTTTAATTTCGGTGTGCCTCAAGGTTCTGTCCTCGGTCCCGTCTTATATAACCTATATACGTCCGACATACCGCGGCTTCCACTCTGCAAAGTTGCGATTTACGCTGATGGTACCGCCATATTAGCTTCGCATGAAATTGGTATCAATATTGACACGAATCTAAAGCATGCAGCTGAGCGGTTAAATGAATACTATGTGAAGTGGAAAATTAAACTTAATACTGAAAAAACTCAAGCTATCTTTTTCACTAGAAAAAGAAGACCTTGTTTTCTTCCATCTAGTCAACTTACCATCAACGGTCACGCAATAAGGTGGAAATCTTCCGTAAAATACCTGGGCATATATCTTGACCCAAGATTGACTTTTAAGAGCCACATCACGAAAACGCTAAATAAAGTGAACATTGGAATAAGAATACTATATCCGTTTATTTATAGAAAGTCATGTCTTCCATATGACAATAAAACAATAATTCATAAAACTATATTTCAACCAATTTTGCTATACGGCTGTCAGGTTTGGGGCAACTGTGCTAAGTGCCACATTAAAAAGCTACAACAAATACAAAACAAACAATTAAAAATTATGTTAAATTTGCCTTGGCATTACTCAACACTCCATCTACACACTAGAGCTAATGTTGAATTGATGTCATTCAGGATTTGCAAACTTAATGATAGTTTCATGACTAAATGCGATAGTTACGTCAGATACTCCACTACCATTCTCCCACTTTCACCCTCACCCTTACATATGATCAATACGCAACCCAGATCGTTCCTCACGCGCAAGGTGCATCATATCCAATGCACACAAGTTTTTGCTAATACAAACATTCCCACGCTAAACGCCAGACACAACCCGACCTCAATTTCCTTTCTTGCATTCCATTCAGGTCCACAACAAGCTGCTCTGACAAAACTTGACATGTAGCGAAGTTCAGCTAGGACAGGTTTGTTTTTGATAATTGAGTCTCAAGCAGAGTTTTGTTGAGGGCGAACGCGGAGAAAAATAAAGTTGTCCATTGAAATTAAAATTAAAGTGTTTTATTTGCGAATATAATTTTTTTAGTCTATTCAGTGGCAACGAACGTTAATCGATATTTCCGACAATCCTTTAATCAATCAGCTGAACCTGTTATAATGCAACACTTGTTTTTTTTTATTTGGGCCAACTTTCATTTGAGGTTTTTGTTTTCATTTGTTTTCCTCAATTTATTGTATTCTATCATTCTCACCATTGTAATTTAATAATTCGTATAATATTTCAGGATGGCAAAGGACTAACAAGGGCCTCGTAGGGGTAGCATCTATCCGACGGATGCTGGCCTGCTAAAAAGCGAGAAGAGCCACCGCAGTCGAACATCTTGCGGCACTGTTAGTAAGTCCTATCCCCTCCTCCTCGTGGTGCCATCTGGAGATTTTCTATGGAAATTGCAGACGAGGAAGGGCGAATGGCGAGACTCCTGCGGCAAAAAACAGGATTGGTCGGTTGGGCTACGGCCTAGTAAGCCGTAACCGTAAAAAAAAAAAAACACAAACTCCGAAACATCCACAAGCCTCGGATATAACGGACCGTATTTATGTTGACGACCCTTGCAAAAAACGCAAAAAGGACAATGATCTTCGGCTTTGTACCTGGAATGTTAGGTCCCTAAACAGGCCACGTGCTGCGGAACAACTTGCGGACGCCCTAGACCGCTATAAAGCGGACATCACCGCCATCCAGGAAATGCGATGGAATGGACCGGATATAAAGCGGATAAAAAACTGCGATATTTACTACGGCGACTACTATAGGGAGAGAGGACAAAGAGTGTTTGGATGCGGATTTGTTGTTCGAGGTGGACTAAGGCAAAAAGTCCTAAGCTTTCGGCATGTGAGCGAACGCCTCATAACCATCCGTATCAAGGCTAAATTTTTTAAAATCAGCCTGATCTGCGCCGACGCCCCCACGGAAGACAAGGATGACTCCGCAAAAGATGAGTTCTACGATCTCCTAGACAGAACGTATGCCCAATGTCCCAGCTATGACATTGTATTAGGAGACTTCAATGCTAAGCTGGGTAAGGAAAGCATCTTTGAACGAGTCATCGGCAAATATAGCCTACACGACACCACCTCCGATAACGGACACAGGCTGATTGATCTTGCTACGGGGCGAAATCTCCTTCTAGCCAGTACGCCCTTCCCGCACCTCGATATACACAAAGGCACCTGGCGGTCTTTTGATCAATCGAATAACAACCAGATTGATCACATCGAGATCGACGTCAGACACTCCCCCACTATTCTTGATGCTCGAACTTTCCGAGAGGCTAACATCGACTCGGACCTCTATCTTGTAGTAGCCAAGATGCGCTTACGGATATCACGAACGCAGCGGAGTAGAGTAAGAATACAAAGTTATGACGTCAGAAAGCTACTGTCGCCAGAAACCGCTCGTGCTTTTACCGATCGCGTCTCCCTTAAGCTCTCCAATACACCTCAATCCTCCACGCTGTCAATAGAACAGCAGTGGAGCCTTTGCAAACAAGCCCTGAAAAGCTCTGCCGCCGAAGTTTTGGGTTTCAAGGCTCTACCACGAAGAAACACCTAGTTCGATGACGAGTACAGGAGGATTCACACAGCGAAGCAGGATGCATATAAGGCCTCGCTGCATAAAAGAACAAGAGCAGCTCGTGAGCTCTACGAGTTAAAAAGAAGGGAGGAGCATAAGCTTCTTAGAAGAAAGATGAAAGAGCACGAGAAGCGCGCGATTGACGATCTGGAGAGGTGTTACTGCAGGCGTGACGTTCGAAAGTTTTAGCAACAGATCCACAAGAAAGGAGACCCCTCTAATTGCGCCAACTACAGAGGAATAAGTCTCCTTAACATCGCCTACAAAATCTTCTCTGCCGTTTTGTGTGAACGCCTGAAGCCTTTTGTAAATAAGCTGATAGGTCCTTATTAGTGCGGACTCAGGCCAGGGAAGTCCACCATCGACCAAATCTTCACACTACGGCAGATCCTGGAAAAAACCAATGAATTTCACCACCTATTTGTCGACTTCAAAGCCGCATACGACAGCGTAATTACAGACGAGCTATACAACGCTATGTCTACCTTCGACATACCTGCTAAGCTCGTCAGACTATGCAGGATGACTCTGGAGAATGCTCGCTGCTCCATCCGAATCGGTGAACACCTTACCGATAGTTTTGATGTCAAAAAAGGATTTAGGCAGGGCGATGCGCTGTCGTGTGATTTTTTCAACATCATATTAGAAATGATTGTGCAAAAATCACTGGCCAATACAAGAGGCACAATCTATTTCAAATCCTCGCAACTCCTTGCATACGCCGACGATATTGACATAATAGGTAGATCAGAGCGAGATGTCAATGAGGCGTTTACGAGCATTGAGTTCGAGGCGGCGAAAGTTGGTCTGGCGGTAAACGAGGGCAAAACTAAATATATGCTGTCATCAAAAAAGGACGCTCAACACCGACGTCTCGCCCAGAACGTGCGTATAGGCAGATATAAGTTCGAGGGAGTTAAGGACTTCGTCTACCTTGGCTCCGCAGTGACCTGGAACCACGACATCAGTTCCGAAATCAGACGCAGAATCACTCTTGCCAATCGCTGCTTCTTTGAGCTCAGGAGGCAGCTGAGTAATAGAGCCCTCTCCCGAACGACAGAGTTGACTCTATATAAGACCCTTATCATCCCGGTCCTGTTGTACAGCGCAGAAGCATGGACACTTTCAAAAGCGGATGAGGAGGCCCTTGGTCGGTTCGAGAGAAAGATTTTGCGCGAGGAAAAGGTTCAACCACGAACTTTACAGGCTGTACAGCGACATGAGTCTAGTCAGGCGTTGACGGATTCAACGCCTAAAATGGCTGGGCCATGTAGAGTGAATGGACACAACAGCTCCAGCCCCAAAGGAACGAAGAAGCAGAGAACGGCCACACTTAAGATGGCGCACACAAGTGGAAGGGGACCTCAGCCAACTGGGTGTGCGGCAATTGAAAAGGCTAGCAAAAGATCGTGCTAGTTGGAGGTGCATGTTGGTTGAGGCCCAGGTTCACCCCGAATTGTAGCGCCCGTAAAGAAGAAGAAGTAGTATGTTGTTGCCAGAGCCACATCGCCGTGCACGAACTTCATTGTTGGTAGATACAACTTTGTGGTCAAAGATGTTCCCTAATGTGGCTCATTACCATTACCATTGACAACCAAAGCTCAGTTTCGACACGGATACTTGAAATTTGATGAAAGGAAAGCTCGCGATCCTTGAAAGCTGTACAGCGGCAAGGGCTGGGCGAAACTTCTACGGATCCACAATTGGAAAGTAACTTAAACCAATTGAACGGGGGCCAGTCATTTGCCATTTGTCATTTAACTAACTTGTACAACGTCTAAATACTCACCGATAATATGTCATTTTTCCAACTTCTTATTTTATTACTCAATCAAATTAAATGCAAATTGAATTTTATTTATTTCTTATTTATCAATTTGCTGATGACAAAAATACAACGATATGGGAAAGATAATAAATAAGAAAATTAGACCTACCGTAAAGTACATATGGTACGGCCGTGCCGCTTTTTTGCTCGACTTGGCAGGGGCACTGCCGTGCCCCCAGATAAAAAGACAGTAAAGTTAAAAACGTTAGCCATTTTGTGTTCCTTTTTTGTTTTTTGTTTTGCCTTTTGTAATAAATAACAACCAATTTTCATGTAATTTATAATGTTATATTTGTAATATCAACATTTGTCATGTTTTTTATTTTGTAAAAGGAAAATGGCAATTTGAAAAATGAATTAATATACATATAACATACGTTGTATAAGATTTAATTTTTGAAATTAATATTTTTAATAAAAAAGACAATATTTAAAATGAAAAAGTGAACTTATTGATACCATTACTTGTTGAATCTTATATTTAAACTAATCAATATATAATTTAAGTCAAAAATTAATAAATAACCTTGGAGCCATAGTATGTAGAGTAAAGAAAACCAACGAGTTTTATTGATTGTTGCTTTCTTATTTAATAATTTTCATAACAGACACAAAATATTTTTAAGCAGAGGACATTTTTATATTCCTGATTTGACTGCAGTTTTCTATTGTTAATTCGAGTTGTAATGAATTCTGCTAAACAAATCGTTAGTTTATTACGACGAAGCCGACAACTATAGACTGAAGACACCCAATGTGTTTTATTTATTAATTGGCGTGGGTAAATTTAAAGAAAAATGTAATTAAGAAAAATGCGGAAAGTTGCAATTAAGCGGGGGCACAAACAGCAGTGGCTAACATATTGCATATTTTAATTGAACTCTACTGAAGTAAACATTTAATCCGTTCTGAACTTTACTCTCGATTGATTGGATGTATTAAAATATACAAGTCATCCACGACTGATATAGTATTAGAGATCGAGAAATTAATTTAAATATGGAATTCAAAAATGTATGATATACCCCGAGGAAACACACGAAGTCTCCAGTGGAAATGAAACTAGTGTTGACTGATGTATTGCCAGCCTACCAAAGACCGAGGCGTCTACCCTACGCGGACCAAAGAATGGCCGAATAGCAGGTAGCAGAGTGGCTGCGGAACGGGATTATAAAAACCAGTTCGCCAGAATATGCGTCACCTATCGTGTTAGAGAGAAGAGAAACGGACCCAAACGACGACGATCGTACGCAACAATTTCCCGATGGCACGGATTGATGATGCAATTGGAGATGGATTTGGATCATGGCTTTCTCCATGTACCGATCGACTCCTGAAAATACACATCATTCGTCACACATAATGGACAATTTGAGTTTCTCTATGTTGCTTTCGGTATATCAAATTCAACAGCTGTGTTTTGTCGCGAAGGATGAAAGTCAGGGTGTCATCGAGCCATAATGAAATTTACATAGCATTACTATTATTTGATAAATGTAGTCACAGCCTTAGAGTGCACGACGATTACCTGGTTGTCAAAATAAGAACCAAGTTTAGTTTAGTCATTTTGTTTCTCGTAGCTTTTCGGCCTCACCGAAAGGGGCCATTTTTCTCTCTCCGCCTTCACAAACAACCACAAGGAGAACGTTTGGATTAGTATCCCTGTGGAGTTTGTTTTACAATTTTTATTTTTTTTTTTCTTAAGGATCATACCACCAGGTAATCGGCGAGTACTCGAAATTAAGCGCATTCCATTAGGAATTGTAAGGATTTCATTTGAAAGAACGTACATTTAAATTAAATCACATTTATTGCTTCAGTAAATAAAATCACGCAAAGACAACAAAGGATTTTTATTCTTCTTTTATTTGGAATCTTTGCGCCCACGAGCACGCTGCAGTAACATCATTTAAATTCATATAGTTTTCTTGTTGAATATGGTAAGAGCCGGTCACAACTGCAATGCACCAAGATGTCGTAAGGCAGATGACGGCCTCATAGTTTCCTGCGATAAATGCAAACGCTGGTGGCATTATTCATGCGCAAATTTCGACCCTGATAAACATGATACGGTCACACCATTGTTTTGTGAGGAGAACACGTGTAAGCTTAGTGAGGATGGACAAACACCATCTACCGATGCATAGTGGAGGGTTGAAGGCAATCAGCAAAGTGACGTCGATGCACAGCCATTTACTACTGTCCATGATGAAGTTGGTGGATCAGTAAACTTCCTTACAGAAGCAGCGGCAACAGCTCAAGCTGCGGTTTCTCAAAAAGACCGCGAACTCTTAGTTCTAAAGAAGGAAATGGACGAATTGAAGTTATTACTGTCCAAAGTTCCTTCAACATCAGAACAAACTCCAGCAGTTGGAAATCCGGCAGATTCATCTCCAAGGGTCCTCGATAAAAGGTTGGAAATTATACAAAAGATCAAAGTTAACCATCGATCGTTGTTCGACAATATTACTGTTGAAGTAAGTTTTTGCGAAGACGACATGCGGTACTCGGCGATCATAGGAAATGACATTTTGGAAATGGTCGACTTGATAATTTCAGACGGAAATGTGCAGTTTAAGAGTAAACAAGGTAAAGGGAGTTCGATTGACGACATGGATGGGATCGTAAGCGAGGACGTGGATGATCGTCGTGATAGTGCCACTAGGGTACGTGGGGACACAGGGGGTCCCGAGTTGGCGAAGGACCGGAACACACCGTAGGTCAAAACGAAGAAGACCTGGAAGTACGAGCATTGAGTGATGAACTGGGACAACTGTGGTTAGCCGCCGAAGAGGCTGAGTTTAGCGAGAAGATGGATCTAAAGCTTGATCATTTGCGTCCGGACAACAGAGAGAAGTTGATGTCAATCATTGGGGAGTACAACCCCCTTGGGCAGAAACCATCGACCGTGGTTATAGAGTGGGTGCTGAAGAATGACATCCCGGTGTTTCCAAGGCCGAGGCGTACGTCTTATGCAGATCAAGCGGTGCTACTTACTTTGGTGGCGTTACAGCCCTGGTGGCGTTACACCCCTTTCATTTGGGACGAATGAACCGTCAGAATGATCAAATGTGGGATTGAGCCAAGCCGCGCACAAGACACGCCACGATACGAACAGACGAACGGACAACAACAGCAGACGACCACGCCACTGGTAAACGACACGACAAGATCACACGCACGCACACGAACATACAGCCCGAACCGATACACGTATGTACATACATATTATTATACGATTGATAGGAAAGCAGAAAAGTAGCATTCAAGCAGTGAACAGACATGCGGGTCAGCCCAAGTATATTGTTAATTTTACTGCGTCATTATACAGTAAATATTGTAAAATACATTTTGGATTGAGTAATAAATTATTACATCATTAATGCTCACATGGATATCATATAACACCCCTCATACCTTGAAAACACCATCCCGATCACCTGATATCAGTCCCATAGAGCATCTGGGGGATGTGTTAGATAAACGTGTGCGAGAACACAACATAAAATCTAAACAACAACTTAAGGACTTGCTACAGAAAGAATGGACAAAAATAGGTAGTGACATCACCAAAAAGTTGGTACATTCCATGTCAAACTGTTATAAAGCAAAATTCAACCAACTACTAAATAATAAGTAGCTTAAAATATATTCAAAATTAACATGAAATTACGAATAGTTTTGTCCAACCAAATTTTGAATCGTTTAATTACTTTCATTTCTATTCTTAACTTCCCGTGGGAAGTTTTTGTAATGGGGCCGATTTTCCGAATCCCAAATTTTAACATATCGCTATGTTTCAAGATGTCTGTGTGTGTGTGTGTGTGTACGTATGTGAGTACGAAGGTGGGTCAATAAGTTCCTGAAAATTAACACAAATTGTGTCGTCACCTCGAATTTATAATTTTTTTTTTGTCAAGGATCATCTTTCAAAAGAACGCACTCAAATTTTCGGACAGATTTGTCAAACAGTTTTGTTGTCGCAGTCACCTACGACCAGGTGTCGACTGTGAAGTGCTAGCAATGCATTACACGCAATTGGAGTAATGAAGTGTGAATGACAACAGCAAGAGGAGTAAGAGAAAAACAAATTAAAAATGTATTATTAAAATTAAATCTGCCTTTGTTTTTCTGTTCTCTGTGTTCGGCACTCTTCTCCCTGAAACGAGAAACCACGGTGTCGAGTTCGATTGCAAACCAAAGAAAAGCTTGACAAATATTATGGGGACTCTTCACCATGGATTTGGAACCATTCACCACTGGTTTACTCAATTTCGGTACGGTCGTTCAAGCACAAGTGACGCCGAACCTTCTGGTCACCCAATTGACGTCACCACACCGGAAATGGACGACAAAATCCATGGTTTAATAATGAACGATCGGCGAGTGAAAGTGCGAGTTACGTACAGCAAGACATCAACAATAATGACCTCGTCAGCAACACCACGCAACAAGTTCAACAGAGGTCATAATCCAGTATTGTCAACAACAGAAACGACTTTATCAGCAACACCTCATAACGGGTTGAACAAAGTTCATTCTCCAACATTTGCTGATGTTGCACCGCCAGCAGAAAGAATGAATAAAAGACAATCACCGAAGTCTTTGGGTCGTTCTTTGATTGCGGTATTTTAAAGTGTGCATAATAAGGTATCGTATTAAAGACCCAAATAAAAGTGCTTTTTTTTAACCCGTAAAAAGCATTTAAGTTGCGCGAGCTTGAAGAGGCCACAGGCTTATCACATGGCTCAGTGATTTCGATTTTACATAAATATTTGGACATGAAAAGCATTCCGCCAGATGGGTGCCGCGTTTGCTCACAATCGACAACAAACGCATTCGTTTGACAACTTCAAAGGTGAGTTTGGCGATGTTCAAGGAAAAATTAGACTGAGTTTTTGCGCGTTTCGTAACCATGGATGTCAAAACATTGGACTTCTCCTGGTAAATTGAAGTCGAAGAAGACCAAGGTTGGGGACAGGGGCTCGAGAAATCGTATTATTTGAAGGGCATAAAAAAATGTTGGATGAAGTGTATCGAGCTAAAGGGAGACTATGTTGAAAAATTGAATGTTTCTATGCCGGAAGGAGGGTTCGTAAGAGTGACGCGTAATTACGTAACTTAGAACTGATTAAATTTCCAGCAAAATCGGTCCAGCCGTTTTTCGTTAGAAATTAAATTACTAAAGAGTAGTCTGTTATCAACATTGTTTAATTACTTGCAAGTGAAGAAATGTTAATTCAGCTTTCTAAGTTGATGAATGGTACTGATGAGATATCTCCAAATTGATGATTTCTTGATAGCTGCCTCTCCCTATCCTACATATCATCAAGTGGAAGGTAACCAAAGTCATTTTCATGCCCAAGACAGGCAAAATGAATTGAGGCCTATTAGTCTTACTTCTTTTCTATTAAAAACTCTAGAGAAGATTTTAGACGCACAGGTTCGGTACAGCTGCATCTCATAAAGGCTGTCGGATAACTAACATGCCTACAACAAAGGCAAATCAGTGGAAACAGCACTCCACTCACTGGGTAGTAAGATAGAAAGGTCACTAGAACGCAAGGCAGAAATATCAGCGATAACAGAGGACCTTGCATGGCTCAGAATCAATGTAATATCCGCTAAGGATATTATCATTTGCATGGACAGCCAAGCCGCGATAAAGTCCCTGGCAGCGGTAACCCACAAAACAAAGATATCTCTTAACTGTCGCTTATCTCTAGATGAGATGGCTAAACAGTTCAATATTAAAATACTGTGGTTTCCCAGGCATAGGGATATTCTAGGAAACTGCGCGGCCGATGAATTCGGTAAGTTAGGGTCAAGCACGCTCAGATTACCTACCCTCGGGTACCTAGATCCACCAATAAGTACGGTAAAGCACATGATAAAACTTCAAACCATAGAGGAGACCAACCTCCAATGGAATGAGGGCAATATCGGCTCTATCACCAAACAATTGTGGCCTAAGTTAAGCCTAGGACGAACCAGGGACCTAGTGGCAACCAAAAGGACAACTTTAAATATTCTAGTGGGTGTCATTTCAGGTCACTGCATGATTGGAAAACACGCCGCCAGATTAGGGCTACCCTCCAATGACTTCTGTCGCGGCTGCATGGACGAGGAAGAGGAGGAATCAATACACCACCTCCTCTGCTCATGTTCCTCTTTTGCGAATCGCAGGAGGACCTACCTCGGCCCGCCCTTCTTTGACAATCTAAGTGAGCTAGCAAACCAAAAGATAGCTCAACTCCATCACTTCATTAGAAGCACCGGTTGGTTCTCAGGTAGCGGATCAGGGTAACTTGATCCAGCTGATATCACAATGGGCTGACTTCGGCCTACGTGTGGCTTATGCCTACCACGTTGACCTAACCTAACCTGATAACTTGAAGAAGAAAATTTCACTATTCATCAAATGTTGTAGTAATTGTAGAAACAAGTGCTTATATGTAGGCCATTGCTGTTTGGGATTGAGCTTCATTAAACCTTTCCGTATGTGTAAAGATCTTGATTATTTGAAAAAAGTATTTCGAAGTTCATCGACATAAATTTAAGACATAAAAATGAGAAAATATAAAATTAAATGGGTGTTGGAAGTCGTGTGGGCTTGCGGGTCGCACCTAAACCACATTTTTTGTTTTTGTAATGGATTTTATTATGTGTTTTGTTTAATTTGTTCTATATATGTATGAAAGTAGGCATCACTCTGTCTACACGTGATGAGATGGGGCTTAGCGTTCAGAATGAGGAAAGAAGAAAAACTTTCGGCAGAACAATCAAGCAGAGTCCAGGGGAGTAGTTGAAATTGAAGAACCCGTCCATCAGCCGTAGATTGATCATCAATCCGAAGTTTTAAGCTTACACGTGTTTTTTTTTTTTTTGAAATGAATCCTTTTATTTTTAGTAGACTTTATTTCCTAAATAAAGGTTTACTAGTCATAATATTCTTACATGGGGGCTCAACCGTTGAACAAATAAGTGGTACCAGATCTAAGAATGGAAAAAAGAAGAAATATCCAAAGGAAAATCCGCGAAACGGATGCACAAGCTAAAGGGCTAACCATAATAGGCAGAAGCGAGCATATGCAAGCAGAGGGGAATGTCTTTTTACATGCAAAGCTTATGACATACCCATAACGGGGATATACGAAGTTTCGTTAAATGTTCGTTAACTGATGCGAGCAGACGGATGGTCTTCATGAAAGAAGACGTTCCGTACGGAATTTTGACAGCTGATAGTGAAAGGAACCAAAAGTACAATAAAGAAACACTTTTTAGTTTTTAATGGTTTTAATCTAAGTATAGACCATTGTCTTATTTTCCATTTTTCTTGCTTTTAATAACACGATTGTAGGCGCACCGAAGCAGACATTCCGGATGTAATTTTGACAGGCGACAGTTGAAAACAAAAATAAATAAAAAAGATAAAAAAATCAAAATATGTCGGAGAGCGAATTTGTCAGTAAATTATTTTGTAGTGTGGAAGAAAATAAATGCCTTTATGATAAGGCGGATGGGTCTTATACTATAATAAAAAAGAAAAAGCCAAGGTGTGGGCCAGAATTGCCCAAGCAATTCGTAGAAGCGGTAAGTGGTTTAATACTTATATATTATGTATGCAATTATGTATAATAACATTATACATTTCAGACACCGAATGTAAAAATAAGTGGACGTTGTTGAACTGCCCTATCGCGAATAATTTTTCGAACACTACAGGAGCGCTTTTTTTTCTTCCGCAATTCATTACATTTTCTTGGCAGTATTAAACTTTCCAATATGAGATTTAACGATCCCAAAGTTTTTAAGTGTTTTAATTTTTTTTTTTCTGTTCTTAATTTCTATATATTTCTCACTTTTCAGTAACACGGTTGTACCCACACCGAAAGTAAACAAACCGAATAAAATCAATTTGACAGTTCCTTTCCTTCTGCTCGCTTATGTTCATTATGGGTAACTTGACTTTTCGTTGAAACAGAGGGGAGAATATCGTTCGGTTCTGACGTAAGCTTCTGCTTGCTTCGGCCTATTATGGTTAGCCCTTAAGACTCAAGGAGAAAAAGGCGAAGACAGAGAAACCGACATTCCAAGCGGTGCACCCAACGAAAAAAAAAACAAGAAATTCCTAAAGGCCTCCAAAAAAGAAATAAAAATAGGCAGCGGCAACGTGGAAAGCGAGACAATCAGCATGATTGTACGCACGAACATCAGCAGCAATGACATTTGCGGGTTTCACACCATACGATTTGTCTGTACGATTTGCTTGATGGGCCAAATCGTGAGTGTGAACGGTCGTACGACAGTCGTCAAATTTGTCGTTTGGAAGTTCAAATATTTCAACTTTTTGACTTGCTTGATCGACTCGTCGTAAGGTGTGAACAGTTGTCATCCAACATCAGAGCATTTTTTCACTTTTGCTTGGGCGTTCAGAGAATCAACACCAACTTTGAGCGGAATGAACGATATGGGTTCAAGAGAAAAGGAATTTTGGATTGAATTTTTTGAAGTATACCGGCAATTTCCGGAAATATGGAAGATTAAATCCGAATCATATAAAATAAAGTCTTAAAAAACAAAGCATACAAAGTGCTTCTGGACAAATATAAGGAATTTGAAAAAGATGCGACAGAAGATATATTAAAAAAACAGTTATCGGTCGGGCTGTGGCGCTAAAGAAGTGTACGTACCAAATTTGTGGTACTTCGACACGTTGAACTTTTTAAAAGACTCAATTGGAGGGAGAATCTTCAATATATATCGAATTAGAAAATGAAGAAGTAAATAAGCGAAATATTTTATTTTTCTTAATTTTTTTATTTAAAATGTAATAAAGTGCTATTACATAGTTCTTGGAAGGACTTCAATTGTACTAAAATACTCTTTAAAGTCCTGTCTAATCTGTTTGGCATTATTTGTCGAGTTATGGCATTTTGCCGCTCCCAAATGATTAGAATTAGGAGCATTGGTATCTATGTCTGAGCATCGGATGTATGTACCTGGATTCCTTTTTTTTTTTTTTTTTAAATAATTGTGAAAGTAGCAGATTGCTAATACAATGTCTGTTGCTTTTTCCGGGCTTAGATTAATTGTTGTGTGCCAATAAGACCATAAACGAAGTCCTGTTTCGAGCAGCTTTGGGCAAACTAACCGCCCAAAGTCATAAAGCAATTGAATCCATTTCCGAAATGCAGTCGAGGCCATCAACTTCAAAAACATTATTTTCAGAAAACTCTTCAAAGGCTGCTGTATACTTACATCCGAGACCGACATACCCATACACGATTGTACGCACAGATTCACATGACATAATTACAAATGCACAATATGGCAAAAGACGCATGCAGGACGCACACGATAGCCAGGAATCAACACGTTCATACACATCCCTTGAAGAGCTCTTCAGAGACCCCGAATTCCAATGAACAATTAAAATAATTACCATGTATATGTGTATATTAAATTCTGCTTACCGAAATAAATTCTTTAAGAACTCTAACTAGAGCCTTACACGTTTCTTCTAATACCATCTGGATCAGCGGATTTGTGTATGTCGAGGTCTTTAAGAACCCTTGCGACTGTACGAGTGCGGAAGTGGATTAGTCCCATGGTGGAATTGACGCACTCTAGTACAGGCGGAGACAAAGTTCAAGCTGGCAGCTGAGAACTGGTTGCGAAATGGGCAGCAAGTAGGTTAGCTTTGTCTAAGGGGGTGACAGCTGGAATGTCATTGTGGATGAGCGTCGGTATAGACGACTTAGTTGAGTTTTTTACGTTTTTTACAAACGACCAGAAACTTTTGCTACCTTTGGGACATTGAAGGATTTTACGCCTTAATTTTTGGTCGGATTGGAATTTAATCCGTCGAATGTGGGTGTTGCAGTAATTTCTGGCTCGTATGTACTTTTTTCGGTTTTCCTCAGAACTGTTTGCCTTGTAGGCCCGAAAACTTAGCTCCCTGAGCCTAACGGCCTCTTTGCAGCTCGAGTCAAGCCACGTATTATCCTTAGGCCTGGTGCTTTTAATCTTGCTGGGAATAAAATTTGCCATGCAGATTCGGATAATGTTTACGATAATATCACTTGCGGCGTCCACGTCGTTGTCGAGGAAGCACAACGACCAGTTAAAGATCCGAAAGAAGTTGTTAAGGCCGCACCAGTTGGCTTTCTCATATAGCCATAGTGTTCTCTTAGGAGCTTTTTCTTTAACTGGATGGTGGGAGTTCGAGAATTTTGCTGATATCATGCAGTGGTCAGACAAGCCTAGGGGTTCCAATACATCGATCGTGTATTTGTCAGGCTGAGAGGTAAGAAACAAGTCCAGTGTGTTGGCGGTATGACCAGCAACATCGGGGATACGTGATGGCTCATTCACAAGTTGAGTTAAGTGATTTAACTCAGCAGAAATTTCAACATACCTTCCTTCGGGTGTTGTCTGTCCAGAATGTCGAAGCCACTGAGAATTGTGTACATTGAAATCGCCCGCTAAAACGATTTCAGTGCGAGGGAACAGGGAAACAGTTCTTTGGATGGAATCAGACAGTGCGTCGAATGCATCAAATGTTGCATTCCTGTCTAGATTGGGGCTTCTACTTTACTAAATATCTGCGGAATAATAACAAAAAGTTGTTGTCTGCTGTAGGAATTATTAAACCGTGATATTTGTAAGAAGCCTTGTGCTACCCTTCTTGTATTGTGCTGATATTCTATGGGCTGCTTGTAGAGCTGTTTGTTATAGTATTCTGCGACAAATATTCAGTTCGAACAGTTGTTTTATGTTTAACAATCCGAGTTGTTTGTATGTTGTACGGTAGTCCATATTGATTGCCGTGTTTCTTCCGCTTTTGACGTACTCCAACATTTTTATGATGCAATTTTGAATATGTTGTAGTTCTTGCACGTAGGTAGGTGTCGTGTTGCTAGTATTCCATACCTTAGTATGGATTCAACTAGTGAAAAATACACTTGCTTCGAAACATTAAAGTTGGTGTGAATGATTAAATGATGAAGTGCGAATACTGCTTTTCGAAGTCTTTGCCCTAGCTGTGTAATGTGTAGATCCCATTTGAAAAAACTGTCCAGGTTAACACCAAGAAACTTGAAATGTTGTACATTTTCAATCAATTCCTGGCAGTTGTCATCGTAATTTAATTTATTTCCGTTTGTTTTTTGATGGAGGCATTTAGAGTTGTGGAATTTTATGCTTATCAATGTTTTCATTACATGTGCAGGCCTGAAATGCATTAATTTTGTTTTTTTTTTTAATATTGATTATAAGTCCAAAGTCACCATCTCAGCACAGAATCGTCTTCCCCTTGCATTATGCTGGTTGCTGTGGACAAATCTCTATGGCGGACAACGATCACTGTGTCATCCGCGAAGGCAAGTCCGGTGCTATTCTGTAGTACGCTGAGAATTTGGTATGCCTTTATTATGTAAAGCAGTGGTCCCAATATAGATCCTTGCGGCAGTCCATATTTTAGATATTTTACGTGGCTAACAGCATTGGATATTTTCACTTTTATTTTTCTATTTGTTAGGTAGCTTCTACACCAATCTATGTTGTGTCCTCGTATCCCTATTTTGTCCAGCATTTCAAAAAAATTTTCGCACCTTAACGTATCAAAAACTTTTTTAAAATCAATAAATATAGCAACATAATGGTGGCTTTTATTGAGATTTGTGTTGATTAGATTTGCAAATTGAGCTAAAAGTTTGTAAGTGTTTTTATTTTCTATAAATCCATCTTGATTTTTAAAACCCATTTACGCCTGGTGTACTCATTTGGGGACATCTCTTTAAGTACCTGCATATTTCCACCGTCACATTTTTTTTTATTCAAATGCAAATTCTAAGCGTGAAAGAGAGTGACTTCGCACTGTAAATTAGTTTTTTGTGATAAACGGTACAAAGCAATCGAAAACGGTAGTTTTATTTAGTGAATCGATTAACAAAGTTTTATATTAAAGGTAAGTCATTCTTTTTCTATGTACGTCAGAATTTTTTATTATTTATTAGTAATTTCCACCTGCCTGTAGTTTGTACTAGTGAATAATACTAGTGAATTTTGATTTGAAATCCCTTATCGAGGGGACTATGTCATCTTTGCTCGACAACAAACTTAGGAATGTTGCCACCAAAGCTGATGTGGAAGGTGTAGCCTTGGAAATTCAATCGCTACAAAAGGACAACACAGCACTCCGCCAGAAACTGCATGATATGGAAGTTTGCTACACTGCGTTGGAACGCAAAGTAGAGATGCTGGAGAGAAAGGCGATTGAAAACAACTTTGTCGTTCATTTGCCTGAAGAGAACGGCATCAACACCGCGGAAAAAGCCAGGAATTGTGTCTGCACCTTCTCGGGAGCGGCGATGCATCGCTAATTTCCGAAGTACGTGCCATGAGGTCAAGCAACAACATTGCTAACATTGTTGTAAAGTTGCATAAAAAGGAGGACGTTGGGCGCATACTTCGCAACACTCCCACACTTAAAGGCACCAGGGTAACTATTCACAAGGACTACACCGAAGCTTCGCACAATCGAAGGAGGCGCTTGCTTAAGCTAAAAATGGACATCGAGACCAAAAACAAAAATGCCAAACCAGTGGTGACTGGTCAAAAACTGAAACTTGGAGATAAGTCATTTTATTTCGACGTAAACAACATTCTCCGATGTGATGGTCTTGACAGTGAATGTGGGTTGACACTTCTCCAACAGCTTGCCGCCAACAGTTCGCCAACGTCAGCTGCATCTGTCAGAAGCGTAAATGTCGAAGGTGGAAATGCACTGGGTGGAAACACAAGGGGTGGCAGCACGAGTGGCAGTTCTTCGTTTTTAGTGTCTCAACCTAATATTTAATACTAATGCCGTCTGCCGAGGTAAATTATGTTCAAATGAAATTGGCATCCACGAAGTATTGTCATTTAATATTTTAAGCTATAATGTCGCAGGCCTTAAGAACAAATTACTTTTTCCGAATTTTTTTAATTATATTAAGAGTTTTGATATTTTTATGCTTTTTGAAACACATGTCTTAGCCAGTGAAGAATCTAGATTTAGTGGTATTTTTATGGACTTTAAAACGAAATGGATTCCAGCAGGCAGGACCAATATATTTGGAAGAGGAAGCGGTGGCATGCTGTTAGGATATCGTACATCTTTTAAGGAAGTCGACATAAATTTTAAGATGGTGGAACGAACCTGTGTTCTCAAGGTGAAAATCAATGGCGGAACCCTTTATATAGTGCCTATTTATTTGAACTGCAGTCACTGGATGCAAGACTACGGCAAGCTCTCCGATATGCTTCAGCTCTTAGGATCGACGGATCTTCTCCTCGCTGGTGATTCCAACGCGAGATTAGGACTATCGCAAAATAATTTTACAGGTGGGCCTGCACTATCGATTATAAATATAGCTCGAAACTCTAAAGACAAACTATGTGATACTAAAGGTTCTAAAATCTTGGAATTTGCTGATGCGTATGACTGCATGATCCTCAATGGTAGCTGTAAAGGCGACGTAGATGGTGAATATACTTTCATCCGGGGAACGTCATGCTCCGTTATAGATTATTGTTTAATGTCCGGAAATTGGAGCTCAATTGTCAGTGATTTTTCCATTGCCGCGCAAACATTTTCCGACCATATGCCCTTAGAAATTTCATGTGCTATTAGGAAGGTAGGTGTAATTGCTTACTCAAGACAACTGCCCCTTCTCCCGAAGTTGACTAGGAATTACCGTTTTCGTTCCTCTCACCAAAATATATTGAACTCCGAGCTTCAGAGTCTGAGGGATCAAAATATAGCACCCAACATCGACGTTCTAACCCAAATTATTAAAAGTTCTGTGCCGATTAGCGCTAATACAAGACGTTTTTTAGTACGAAAGCAGATGTGGTTTGATAGTGACTGTCTGAGAGCAAGAAAAAGGTCATTTGCTCTACTAAGACACCTAAGGAAAGAAAATTCCAACTGCTCCAAAGAACTCTATGCAGAAGCAAACAAATACTTCAAACGCCTTTGTCTTGAAAAACGGAAACAATACAACCAAGAAATCATCGCAGTTCTTAACTCGTCAAAGTCTGCAGGTGAATACTGGAAAGCGGCTAAATTTGTAGCGGGGAGAACCAACATGATCTCAGCGACTTTGCAAGTGTCAGAGCTGAGGGAGCATGTTAGAAATCTACTCAACTCTCCCCAGTTTTCCCCGTTACCGCAATATGCAGCGCCATTCTTTGCGGACGAACTCTTGGATGCACCATTTACGTTCTCCGAAGTAAGAAGTATAGTTGATGCCTCTAAAGCAAAGAAAGCTCCAAGTGATGATCGGATCCCTTTTGAATTCTACAAGAACAGTTCTACTGACTTTCTCGCTGCACTTACAAGAGAATTTAATAGAATTTTTGAAACAGCCAGTGTGCCAGATAGTTTTAAAAGGACGATAATCTTCCCACTGCATAAAAAAGGCGAGCTGGATAATCCTGCTAACTACAGAGGTATTTCTTTTTTAAACACGTCGGTTAAACTATTCAGTGCTATCATTTTTAAGAGGCTTACGCAATGGATAGCACACAAAAAAATTTTGAATGAATATCAGGCAGGCTTCAGGAAGCATTATTCAACATTGGATCACATCTTTACCCTTACCAGCATTGCGGAATTTTTTAAGAAAAATCGTAAAAAGCTGTATGTTTTCTTTGTTGACTTCAGTGCAGCTTTTGATTCCATAGCACGGGAAGCTCTCTTCTACAAGCTGTACAATCTAGGTTTGTCAAGCAAAGTAATAAACGTACTGAAAGCGATGTATATAAATAATGTGGGGTATGTTTGGAATGGAGAGTTTGTTTCGGAAGAATTTGGAACGCAAATGGGAGTTAAGTAAGGATGCATCTTAAGCACTTTACTTTTCATCTTATTTATAAATGATATAGTCGATGAAGTAGGAGGAGGGGTTGAGCTTGGTGGTGTGAGGAATACCTGCGCTGAAGTTTGCAGACGATTTAGTGTTCTTGTCGGAGTCGATAGAAGGGATGCAGCTCGTGATGAACCGTCTTGAAAACTACTGCAATCAGTGGAACCTGACAGTCAATCTATCGAAATCAAAGGTGATGATTTTTAGGAATGGCGGTGGAAGATACTCTCGCAACGAAAAGTGGCACTATCGGGGCGAAAGCGTTGAAATAGTGAAAGAGTATAAGTATCTAGGCATGATAATTACAGCTAACCTCAGTATGAAAAGGCATTTTTTGTGCCAACTAGCAGCAGCTAAAAGAGCTATTTCATCAGTTTGGGGGCGTTGCATCGATAATAAGTATATCGACCACACATCGAAAATTAATCTGTTTCGCGCAACCGCTTCGTCTATACTGCTGTACGGGGCCCAAATTTGGGGTCATTCCTTTTTCGAGGAAGTAGAGAAATTTCTTAGATACTTTCTGAAGCGAATTTTTCGGCTCCCAATATGTACACAAAACTATATGCTACATCTTGAAACTGGAGTCCCACCCTTTTTTCTAAATACTCTTAAGCCGCACGCCGACTATATTATGAAAGTAGTGGAGATGGAAGAAAGCAGATTGCCGAGGATTGTACTGAAACACATAATATCGTCAAGAGAGCCACTGTTTTTAAAGTGGGAGGAGTTGGCAGCAAATTATGGCGTAGATCTAAATATTTCTGTTGATATGCAACTACCATCGGTAAAGTCCACGTTCGCCAATGTTTTGAAAAAAGCAGGCAATGCCTTATATGACGGTTTTGTAGTTGAAGCCCTCTCATCACAACATAGGCTGATTTACAATAGATTGAATTACAACACCATTGGATGCGCTTATACGTACTTTGTTAATCGCCACTCCCTGCATATGATAAGCACAATATTTAAACTTCAAGGGGAACTAATAAATCTTTATTTTATGCCACACCGACCTGATCTTCTTATCATATGTGACCTGTGCAACCTTAAAGAAAGGGAGGACGTGTACCATTTTATCGGAAGATGTCCCATTTTAAGAGAATTTCGCGTGAGATACTTCGGAGTCACTTTCCTGGACTTTGATGAGGTTATCAACATACTAAACGGTTGACATGGGTGGGAAGTTCTATACAACTACACTACAGCAGCCATACGCTACAGATCCCGCATTCCAGACGGTGATTTTTAAACACAAACAGTATGCTTATTTTTAAATTTTTGCTTATATACCTTAAATTATATTAAAGAAATGTCAACCTGGTAGACGGCATGAAGCCAAACCATAAACGACTTTGTACTCAAAATAAAAGAATTATGTATTATATGAAATAAATAAAAAGTCACTTAACTAACTAACTAACTAACTAGCTATTGTGTATTTTCTAAGAATTGACCAAAAGCGAATACATAATTGCAAGTTAACACATCACTTGACCCGCAAACATGAACAAAATAGAATATGTATCTTTAAAACAAATAACTCAGAGTCCTCATGTCGGCAATTAGAATAGAAAAAGGATCGACGATCATAAAACACGATCAGCGCGTTAAAACAAATAACTCATAGTCCTCACGTCGACCATTAGAATAAAAAAAGGATCGACGGTCATAAAACACGATCAGCGCGTTAAAACAAATAACTCATAGTCCTCAAGTCGACCATTAGAATAAAAAAAGGATCGACGGTCATAAAACACGATCAGCGCGTTAAACAGATAACAAAAACTAACGACCAAAGATAAGAAGGGTACGATAAAGATAAAAAGGCATCGACAGACAACGCGATCCCAAGATACGATCTTTATCACTTTTGAAAAACCAAGCGATGGGACACCAATTTTCCTATATATAAACCATCCCAGGGTGTGCAATCCGTGAGTTGTCTATCCGTTGTCCCGTCGTGTTCAGTGTTTTTTAGTTTTTCCGCAGTCTTAATTTTGAAGTGAACAATGGCGAAGCGAGTATATAATTTTGCAAATGAGTATCGAGGGCTCGAGGAAGCCGTAGAAAGCATTTTAAAGGAAGAGAATGATCTCGACGTCAGCTACGATTTAGTGGCGATTCCCCCAGACTCCAGTATCCTAACGGATGAAGAAGAAGGCGATGACGATGATGTACAGCAAAACATACTTCCGCATGATATCCCAGGGAGAGTTGAAGTGTTTGAGTCCAGGAATGAAGAGGAATGGGATAGTAGTGATGATGAACCGTTACAAAAGTGCAGAAGAGTTGACATCCAGGAACCACGTTGGCGTAAATGTGATGGTTCCTACGTTGACTTGCCCTCAACGGAGAACAATGTTCAGAATCGAAAGGCAAATGTTGAAAACGAGCTCAAAGACCAAACACCACTCAACATTTTTGAAAAGTTTTTTGATAAGGAGCTTTTTGACATGATCGTCCTGAACACGAAGTTATATGCTGCACAACATAACAACCATGAGTTTCGAGTAACTGTTGATGACCTCAAGACTTTTTTTGGAATTCTGCCTTTGACTGGATATCACTCACTTCCTCGAGAACGATTGTACTGGTCTCTTGATGAAGACTGCAGTGTAAAAATTATTTCAAAAGCAATGTCTAGAAATCGATTCATGGAAATAAAGAAATTCCTGCATTTCTGCGACAATGAAGCTGCTGCCGGATCCGCCGATAAGATGTTAAAGTACGACCACTTTCTGACTTGCTGATCAAGAAATTTCTTCGGTGGGGTGTATTTCACGAGAATCAATCGATAGATGAGTCTATGATAAAGCATTTTGGACGTCATCCAGCTAAGCAGTTCATAAGAGGTAAGCCAGTGAGATTTGGATACAAAAACTGGATGATTGCAAGTGCAGATGGTTATTGTTACGCCTTCGATGTATACTGTGGTAAATCAGCAGGAGGAACCAGTAATGATTCTTTGGGATCAAAAGTAGTGAAAAACTTATTGGAAAAAGTAAATGCCGTTCCCAATGAGCATAAGGTGTATTTTGACAACTTTTTCACCAGTCACACTCTGCTGCGAGACCTACGTAAAGCTGGTTATCGTGGGACTGGCACTGTAAGGGAAAATAGGACAAAAAAATGTCCATTACTATCTGTCAAGGAAATGAAGAAGAAAAACAGAGCAGAATTTGACTATCGATTCGATACAAACAATAAAATTTTGTTTGTGTGATGGCTGACAACAGCGTTTGCACCATGGGTACAAACTATGACTTTGTTCACCCTCTGGGCAAAGTTAAAAGATGGAGCTCTGCAGAAAAAAAAAAAAAGGTAGATGTAGACATCTCTTTGGTTTTTCAAAACTATAACAAAGGCATGGGTGGAGTCGATAAAGCTGATCAGTCAATCGCAGTATACAGATCAGCTATACGAGGAAAAAAATGGTGGTGGGTACTTTTTACCTACATGTTAGATTTGGCTGTATCTAATGCTTGGCGTCTTCATGTTCTGGCCGCGAAGGATAAATTAGATCACCTCCAGTTTCGCCGAAGTACCGCCCGATTTTACTTGAGCCATGTAAATCCTGAAAGACCCGATGGAAGGCGTTGTAAGCCATCCTCGTCAGTGCCAAATATGAATCTAGATGGTGTTGGACACTTCCCTCAGAAACTGCAAAACCAGCTGCGATGCGTCGAATGCCACATGAAAGCACGCTGGCAATGTAAATAATGCATCAAAACATTATGCATCGAAAAAGGATGTCTTGAAAAATATCACACATAAGCCCATTGGCCCCAATTGAGGACGGCTTATTTTTATATGTAAGGAATATTGTTTTTTTTGTTTTTTTTTTCAGAAAAATGTATAAGTAGCCTCTTATGGTACGTTAATAAAGTTTTTTCCAAAATGTTTTTAATAGTTTGTATTTGGGTCCATATGGATTAAACTAGAAAAACCGTTTTAAACAAAATTTCTGATGGAAACAGATCAAATCTGTATACTAGGGTTTTCACGCAAGAAACATCTCAAACAGACTATACAAAATTGTGTCAGTGTCTATCGTTAGTAACATGGGACTCTGTTTATTGCACGGCTTGTCCCTCGAGTGCCTTTTCAAACTTTATCGAAAAACTTAAAGCGTACAGATATCAGTGACTGCAAAAGTGATAAGCAAGGAATTAGGTTCACTAGGATTAAACCATGGATAACTGATAGTATCTGTGCGAAAATAAAAGAAAAAAAAAATTTATTCGAAAAATAAGAACAAAATGCATCAGCCTTCAGTCAAACAGATATATAAAGAGCTTCTACTATGCGCAACCTCATAGATAAACAAAACTGTGACTTTTACAGGAATAAATTTGCTGAATATCGACATAATCCCAAAGAGCAATGGCGTATAGTTAACAAGATATTAGGTAAGAACGAAAAAGAATCCGGCATTAAGTCACTTAAGTTAGGGAACAAAATTCAGGCAGTAATAAGGATATGGGCAATGAATTTAACAATTTCTTTATTAGTGTAGCCGGAAAAATTCAACCGGATTTATGTATTAAACTAAATAAAAACAACAAGAGTTATGTACAAGGTAAATCTAATCCACTCTCATCTTATTACGGGCCAATTAGTAACTCTGAACTTCTCGCTATTATCTACAGCCTAAAAACTTAAAATTCATGTGGTATAGATGGCATAAGCAATGTCATAATTAAGAAGATAGGTATGTTGATTCTAAATCCATTGACGTATGTATATTATCAATCTTAGCTTTCAGAATGGAGTATTCCCCGACTGTCTCAAATCCTCGTTAATTATTCCTGTATACAAAAAAGGTGATCGAAGTGACGCTAACAACGATATGTTCAATATCTGTATTCTCAAAAATATTTGAAAAGGTCATAGTAAACAAAATGCTCACCTTCTTCGACAAGACTAAATTTCTTAACACACTGCAGCTTGGATTTGCGAAAGGGAAGTGCACTGAAGACGCAATTCTGGCTTTCTTAAAAAGAATATATAGTGGACTAGATACCAATAAAAAAACAGTTGGACTATTTCTCGATCTAACAAAAGCATTTGACCTAGTAAGCCATAATTTATTACTAGAAAAACTCAATAACGCTGGTTTTAGAGGAAATATGTCCGATTGATTTAAGTCCTGCTTGTCTAATCGAAAACAGCGTGTCAAGATAAATGGGTTTGTAACTAAGGAAGAAATGTGTCCCAATACTGGTGTACCTCAGGGCTCGGTACTAGGACCAATACTGTTCCTTGTTCACATAAATTCTGCATTTAATCTGCCGGTCAACGGCAAGTTAATTGGTTATGCTGACGATCTAGCTCTATCATATGTAGATTATTTTCTAGCTACAATCCGCGACCAAATAAATTCTGACTTGCAATCAATAAGTATTTGTCTCAATTACCATCAGCTCTTACTTAGTGCAAGGTCCAAGGATATGTGTTTTTTTTATTATCGTATCCAAGTTGTGGTTTCAGAGTTCAACAGGGCACCATTTGGTTTTTGTAACTCGACAGCATCCTTCGTGCGCTTCATCACTTTCATTTTCCAACATATAACAAACGAAGGAATAATGGAAATATACGTTGATGACATCGTCGTTTTCGGTTGCACAGTCGATAGTTGTTTAAAGAACACGCCGGTCTGTCTTTGCGTAATCATTTTATGCATAAAAAATCAGCGACAACAACTTTATTCGATGAGAAAATATAATTACTAAAGTTTTTTATGTATTATTTATAACTTGTATTGTGACCATCAACAGTGTTTCCAAGATTGCAGCCAGCAGTAGTAAGCGATCTCGTTGCGCTCGTAATATTTTATTAAATTAAGTTGAAATGGAACAATTGCTTCTGGAAAGTTGTAGAGAAAGTGAAGTTGAAGAACGTGCTAGTGACTCTTCGAAAAACGATTTGGAGTGTTCAAATAGTGATTTTGAAGTGTCAAGTGACAGTTCGATAGAACAACACGTAAATCGCGAGTTACCTAGCAAAAAAAGAAAAATGAGGAATGGATTTGGAATACAGACTCAGTTCAGATATCCAAAATTGCTTTCACTGGAGTACCAGACTTAGGCATGTCGCTTGGCAGATCTAAATTTAGGACGAAATCCTAAGCCGTACGACATCTATAAAATTATTTTTGGCGACGATTTTTTTCCAAATGATTGCAGATGAAATTAACAGATTTGCAAAGCAAAAGCACGCAACAAAACATTCGTCTAATAAACAGAAAACAGAAACATCTTTACCAGCTAGTGAAGGAATCGTGTACATAAAAGCTGGTGGAGCCATATACTTCAGGTGGGTACACAGTGTTCCTAGACATTTGGCGTCCAACAAAAAGCGTTTATGCTAAACCGTGATTTAAAGCATAATCAAAATCTGGCTGATAAGTCTAAAAATAAAAAAATCTTACAACAAATATGCTAATATTTTTACATTGTTTCTTAAACAATTTGAAAGAAAATTTTTAACATTAAGGCTGAACCCACACCGAGGACGACAAAACGTTTTTTGTCGCACGACAAGAAAACATTTTTCATTCTATCCCACATCAACCCCAACACTCACCGACAAGCAAAATGTTTCCGACGAATTGTTGCGCTTGGTGTGGGTTGAAAAAAAACAAATACAGCCATCGTGGCTTGAAATGTCGTCTGATTCAATATAATTTAAAATTGCGCTCTTTTGCTTGCTTGCTTTTGTGGCGTTACAGCTACGGTTGCCAGACAGCCGGGACTCGCCGGGATTGTCCAGATATTTTTAGCGGTGTCCAGAGTCCCGGTTAAAAATAATTTGTCCAGTCAAAAGTTCAAAAGTCTCGTACAATTTTTTTAATTACATATATCAAAATTGCAAAATGTGTAGATATGTGTTTCCAATTTCATTAAATTAAGAAATAATCTCAAACTGACTAAATTCATCCACTTAACGAAATTTCAATAAAATTAAAACTAAAGTTGAACGCTACCATCCGATAAGTAAATGAGCTTAAATGTGAATTTGAACTATGAATTTGCTGCTGCTTTCAATTTGTTCGCAGTTTCTTTTTGAAAATAGGAGATATATAATTAAATAAATGAACGTACGAGTATTCTTGTTTCTCGTATGACGAGCAAGAAGCACCACGAAACTGTATCTAAATAGGTAAAGTCTATGTTTCTCTGTGTGCCTTTTCATAACCTCATAAATACTTTCCAAGGAAATCATGAGTTTGTCGGAACAGCGATCAGAATCAGACCAATCACTACAACCAGGACCGGACAACATACTCCGAAAATTGGGAGACCAATCCAGACTTTTACAATTGTGTCTAGAATCGTCACAGCAACAACGGTGCACGGTTTACGATGTTCCATATCGGAACATCTGGCCATCTGTAACGGCGCCACGAATATTCTTTACCTACCAGACGCAACCGTACCATCAGCAGAGCGATGCGACAACAATGTGCATTGTTGTTAGGCGCCTGAGCAAGCGGTACCTGCGACCGCAATATACATACACAATCATATACAACGATGTGCGACACCACAGTCTACGCAATAGTTGAGCCGACCATTGCGATCATAAACGAATCAACCCCGATACAGTGCGGACGTGCAGTTGAGCAAGAAGAGACAATTCTACAGTCCACTTATTGTTTGTGCTTTAAATAAAGTTTTGTTGTTTTTATTTGGTTGACTTGAACATTTGTTGTGCGTTTTTTTATTACTTGGTTGATTTGAACATTTGGACCTAATCGAGCCACATATACGTAAAATAAAACCAGTGCAAGTGCTTCAACACGATCTGTACCGATTAATTCAGTCGTGTATCGAGCGGAACATTTCTGTGCAAACAAAGGGCATTATATAAAAAAAAAAAAAAAACACAGACATTTGTGCTTGTGCGTAGTGCAGTTAAAAAAAAAAACAAAAAACTTCTTTTTCGTGTGCATTCGAGAGCATTGTGCCCGTTATTTGTTTCGTGCACTAGAAAGCCGCGTGCCCGGTTAATCATCTTGTGTATATTATTTGACTGTCCAGCAGTGCGCTGACATAGTGCATAGAACTTGTAAAGAGCAATTGAGCAATAATTCAATACGTAGCTGTAGCGATTTCCGAAGGGTCGACCTGAATTGCTACAAGTGCGTACGGTCTTACGGGAATTTGCAGTGCTAGCTATAAAATGGGCGATACGGTGCGCAGAGATATCTTTCGCGCCTCTCACCTGCGTATTGCGAAATTCATGCAGGAGCCAGGGTTTGACAATGCAGGTGAGTCCCTCTTGAACGTCAAGCTGTCGGCTGCCAAGAGTACGTATGAGAAACTCATGGAGGAGCATCTATTATTAGCTGCAAGTGCCGCAGATAGTGCTGAGCTTGACGTATATGAAGAGTACTTGAGAGTGATCGAAGAGACGTTCCATGCTACCACGGCAAAAATAAGCGAGCGAATCAAGATACTGGAGCGGCAGAATGCCGAAAGTGCAGCTGTTGACAATGCAGCAACTCCGTCGACGAACGTCATCCAGGTGCTGCAGGACCGATGCAGCAAAATCATCACGTTCGAGGGCGATATAACAAAGTGGCGTGAATTCCGCGATCAATTCATCACCGAGGTCCATTCCAACCCAGCAATGGCCAACGTGACCAAGATGCGTGAATTAGTGCAGGCCTTGAGAGGACAGCCCGCGGGTATAATCGCCAGATGGAGAATCACCGAGGACAACTATGCCGATGCCTGTGCAAAGTTGAACGAGGTGTATGACAATGAGCAGAACATCGTGGATGGCCATTTAAATGCGCTACATGCCATCCCAAAGCTCGATGCGGAGACTTCACGAACCCGTGGAATTCGTGATATGGGGAATGAGGCCAACGTTCACCTCAGTTCACTGCGTGCTCTTGGGATAGACATCACCACTTGGGACCCAATTATAGTCAACATGCTAAGATCAAGACTAGATCCTGACACCAACCGTGCATGGCAGATGAGCAGGGACGACGTGCGTCAGATTGCCACACTGAAGGAATTTTTTACATTCCTGGAGAAGAGACCGAGCGCAATGGATTCAGCCTTTTTCGACCAAACGCTGAAGATCAAACCAAAGGATAGCAGTACCAGAAGTGCAACTGGATCCGCCAGGCCTGGGCCACAACTGAAGTGTCCTCTGTGCAAAGCGGCACATCCGCTATATCGCTGCGCAGACTTCCTGGCACTTTCGATTCAAGCCAGGAACACCGAAGTGCGAAAATGGAAATTGTGCGTTAACTGCCTTAAAGCCGAACACATCGTGCAGAACTGTCCACAAGGAGCATGCAGAAGATGCAACAAGAAACACAACAGCTTCCTCTGTGCAGAGCAATACACAGCAAGCGCCAACATTGCAGTGGTCGCCGAGCAAGAGCGCTCAGTTAACCCAACATCCAAGGAGCAATCAAGCGCATAGCAATCAGCGCTAATGCGACCCACCAAACTGGTGGTAGGTCATGCCATACCATCCAAAGGCAATGGCAGCATCAGGCTCAGCACAGAGCAGGGCCGTACAGCGGAGCAGAGCAGCGGCGAAGTGCAGCGCAGCAGTGCGGAGAAGCAACACAGAGCGAACCAGTGCACTATTAGCGACAGCATGTGTGAAGGTGAGAGTTGGAGCAGAGCGAGCCATAAGGGCGAGAGCCCTACTGGACAGTGGTAGTCAGGTGAACCTCATCACAGAGCAGTGCATTCAGCGAATGGGCATCCCCAAGCGTAAGTGCGAGTTGCAAGTGAGCGGCATCGGAGCTGAAACCAATGTGCGGTTAACAGGGGATGTGCAGGTCGACATACTGTCGAAAATAGATCCGACCTTCTCGTTGAGCTGCGAGATGTTCACCATCAAAAAAATATCTTCGTGCCTTCCGATGACAGACGTACCGCGAGAGCAGACAGTCGATTTGAGCAACATGCAGTTGGCGGACCCAACGTATAACAAACCCGCCAGGGTCGAGCTGTTACTGGGAGCGCAAGTATGGGCAGGCGTGATCAAGGGTTATATAAAAAGGCATCCGACCGGGCTGACAGCTCAAGATACACATCTGGGATGGATTATCTTTGGGCAGCTACAACTGAACGAGGAGCGAGTGCCACGAGCCATGGTCGCAGCCGAAGATTCATCGAATGCGCGACTGAATGGGCAAATAAAGCGCTTCTGGGAATTCGAAGAGCTTAGTACAACCACAACAATTTCGGAGGACGACAAATGGGTTGAGGATAACTTTCAGAGCACACATTATCGAGACCCAGCCGGACGATATGTTGTAACGATTCCCATTAATCCGAGAGCCCAGAGTTTGGGAAGTTCGAGAGCACTAGCGCTGAAGAGGTTTTTTCAACTTGAGCAGAGGTTAAGCGCGAACTACGAGCTGAAAGAGAAGTACATAAACTTCATGCGCGAATACCAAGAGCTGGATCACATGAGAGCAGTCAGCAAGGAGCCAAGAGCAGATGGAATCACATACCACATTCCTCATCACTGCGTCACAAAGAAATTTCGTGTCGTTTTCGATGCATCGTGCAGAACGAACAGTGGTATCTCACTGAACGACGTGCAACTCGCAGAAGCGAAACTTCAGGACAATTTAACAGCGATTATCACGCGTTTCCGATGTTTTAAGGTAGCGATAACCGCCGACGTCCAGAAGATGATTAGGCAAGTGCGTATCGATCCAAGCCAGTGGGATCTCCAAGGAATATTTTGGAGAGAGCATCCTGTCGACGAGCTTCAGGAATTTTGGCTGACGGTAGTTACATATGGTATGACCTCGAGCAGTTTCAACGCAATCAGAGCAACGAAGCAATGTGCAGAAGATTATAACGATGAGTATCCGCTAGCACACGAGGCAATACTCAACAACTTCTACGTCGACGATATGCTGTCAGGAGCAGATGATGAAGAACAAGCCATCAAGTTGGGCAACGAGGTAATTTCATCACTACGTGAAGGTGGTTTCGAGCTTAACAGATATATGTCATCGAACTGTGCAGCGTGGCGAGCAACGACAACGAGCTAACCATCGGCGAGAGCTTCAACACCTCGATACTTGGCCTTGTATGGAATTGCGTATCTGATGAGATCCACTTCAAGGTGCATGCCGACGAGGGCAGTCAGAAGTTAACCAAGCGGGCAGTCATCAGCGAGATTGCAAAACTCTACGACCCAAATGGATACCTTGCTCCCGTGATAGTGCGATGAGCAGATACCTACGGCAATGGTTTCTGACTGGGTTTCGCGAGCTACTCCCACACCTGGGATAGATCCGCATACCTAGATGGCTGAGCACAGAACGAGCTAGCAAAACGGAGCTTCATGGTTTTGCCGACGCCTCTAGCAGAGCATACGCAGCAGTCATCTATCTGCGGTCAGTCTCGAGCAGCGGTGAGGCGAGCTGTATGCTGGAAGCATCAAAGACCAGGGTAGCGCCCCTGAAAACAGTCTCCATACCGAGATTGGAGTTGTGCGCGGCGCTTCATTTGTGCAAATTGATGGAGCAAGTGAGCAGCGTATGGAAAGTCCAGGACATCCCCAAGACCTACTGGAGCGATTCGACGATAGTGTTGTTTTGGATCACCAGGATTCCCTTCGAGCTGAAAACCTTCGAAGCAAACAGGGTCAGTGCTATCCAAGAGCTAACTGGGAGCCACCCTTGGAAGCATGTGTTATCGGGCGCAACCCAGCAGACCTAGCGTCAAGAGGAACTTCAGCAGTGCAGCTTAAGGACGCTACCATATGGTGGGAGGGACCCCATTGGCTTAAACGATCGGAGCAAGATTGGCCAAATGCGCAGCCATCGTTTAGCAAGGTGCAACGGGCAGGAGCAAACGCAGCCTTGAAACCACTCACTGTCGGAAGGCTGATTAGAACTGGAGCAACCGGATTGGAAGTCAACAATATGAGCTTGTTGGAACGAAGATCAACACTGCAAAGCGTACTGAGAGTGACATCCTTGGTTTTCCGCTTCGCACGGAGCCCCGGCAAGCCAAAATCTAGTGGAGCAATAACACCATCCGAGCGGGAAGAAGCATTGATCTATTGGGCAAAGGTCACGCAACAACAGGCATACGGGGAGGAGCTACAACACCTGAAGAGTCAAAGGCCGGTTAGCAAGTCGAGTAACATGGCAACGCTCGCCCCATTCGTGGACTCCAACGGAGTTATTAGAGTGGGGGGTCGACTACAAGATGCAGAGCTTCCCTATTCTAACATTCATCCGATTATTCTGCCAGCCAAGAGCAAGCTGAGCGGCCATATAATCCGAGAAACGCATCAAAGAACACTACATGGCGGCGCGCAGCTATGTATGCAGTACATCAGACAACAGTTCTGGATGCCAGCTTTGAGGCGAGCAGCAAAATCTCAAATCGAGAAGTGCGTCATCTGTTTCCGCCAGAATCAGATTGTTGCAGAGCAGCTAATGGGCAGCTTGCCAGCGGCAGGCTAGGCCATTCAAGCATAGCGGCGTGGACTACGCCGGACCAGTGCAGACCAAGGCCAGGGCAGGCCGATCGAAAATTATCGAGAAGGGCTACATAGCAGTTTTCGTATGCATGGTGACAAGAGCAATTCACCTAGAGCTAGTGAGCAACCAGACCGCGGAAGCGTTTCTTGCCGCCTTCCATCGTTTTACAGGGCGACGAGGCGCATGTGCAGTGCTTTGGAGCGACAACGCAACAACCTTTGTCGGCGCAGATCGACAACTACGGCGAAATGCGGAGACGATGGGAAACAAGCTTCCTGTCGAGCAAATACGTGCGATGGGAACCCAGTGGAAGTTCATCGCGCCAGGGGGACCACACGCAGGGGGGATCTGGGAAGCCGGCGTTAAATCCTTGAAGCACCACTTGCGCAGAGTATTGGGCAAGCAGGTCTTCACCTTTGAGACCTTGGCGACGACACAGGTGCAAATTGAGGCATGCCTGAACTCAAGGCCGCTGAGTGTCTGACGATCCGAGGGATTCGAGTGCGCTTACACCTGGGCACTTTCTGATAGGCGAGCAACTTGTGCAACCGCTTTCCGTGGACGTCAGTGAGACGCCACACAACCGACTTAAGCTGTGGGCCATCATTCATCAGAAGCAACAGCATTTCTGGAAGAAGTGGAGCGAGGAATATATCCACACGCTTCAGCAACGATTTAAGTGGAGAGTGCAGCGCAAGAATATAACGATTGGTAACTTGGTGCTGGTTAAGCAGGAGAATATGCCACCTACAGTATGGCCTCTAGGGCGAGTCACCGCCATTCATCAGGGCAGAGACGGGATAGTGCGAAGCGCAACTATCAGGATGGAGTACACGACTTTGGTGCGTCCTGTGCAAAAGTTATGCATCCTTCCCAAGGACGATTCATCGACCAGGAATTGAAGACGAGCCTTCAATTGGGGGCGGAATGTCTAGAATCGTCACAGCAACAACGGTGCACGGTTTACGATGTTCCATATCGGAACATCTGGCCATCTATAACGGCGCCACGAACATTCAAAAATTGAGTTAATTCAGAAATCATCTGTCGGCCCTAAGCATTTTGTGATTCAAAAAGATACGCATATTGAAACATTGATCTCAATCGCTGAGTTAGTTAGTGTCTTCCACAATGTTATGCATGGAATAAGTTATAATAGTCTCGATTGCCAACTAAAGTTATGCTCAACAATTTATAGCGATAGTAAGATTGCCACTAAAATATCGTGTGGGCGTACTAAAGCAGCAGCTATAGTTCGCAATATACTTGGTCCATATGCCCAGGAACAGGTGGTTAAAGAAATCAAGCAAAATATTTTCATTGCCATAAGCAGTGACGCTTCAAATATTGGAAACATGAAAACATTTCCTTACGCTGTGCAATATTTTAATCCAGAATCTGGTATTAATAGCAAAGTTTTGGATTTTTACGAGGACCCGTACGAAGCGTCTAGCGATATATTTGAAAATCTCAAGCGCATTACAGAAGCTAATATGCTAAGAGTCACAGATATTTGCGCATTCAGTGCAGATAATGCATCCGTAAATTATGGGATACATGATTCGGTTTTTAAGAAACTCCAAAATATCAATAAACACATGTAGAAAGCTAACTGCAACTGCCACATTATTAATAATTGTGTTAAAGATGCTCTGAAGGCATTATCAGCTGATGTAGAGAGCATCGTCATAAAAACCTTCAACGAGTTTAGTAGTTCAGCAACAAAAACAGAGAGACTTAAAGAATGCTATGTTTTTGCAAGCATTGAATATAAAAATCTTCTACGCCATGTACCGACTAGATGGTTATCCCTTTTGCCTGCAATTGATAGGCTGATTTACAGCTGGCCTGCTGTAAAGAGTTATTTTCTTTCGAAGGGAGAAGACTATGGCCGCAAAGAATTATGGACTTTTATTTATAGGGGGATAGATGCTAATTAGAGTTAGAAGTAGATTACGAAAGTAAAAAAGAGGGAATTTCAGAAGCATATTTGTATTTTATACAAAATGTCATGCCAGAGTTTAATACAGCAGTGCAATGAGAAAGTTAGTAGGGAATCTAAGGAGTAGACTAAGTGATAAATTTTATGGAAGCAAAGTTAGATCAATAATAAAGTACATGTGTCACACTGAAAGATACAGTTTTCCCTCCGAGGTTGACCACTTTCTCAAAAGAGCAGTACAATATTTGGAAAAACGATATGATTTTTCCCATGATTCCGTTTACAGGGAAATGTCAGTTCTTTCTCTTTATTCGAAAGCTGAAGTTTTTAAATGGGAAGAGCTGGCAGACTCGCCACGGTTGTTAAATATCTCAGAGCCAATCGATAACGATGGTTTATACAGCGATTATTGCTGTCTCCGAGAAGTTTTTATTCATCTTGCGAAAGACGTGCCCAATGACAAAATTTGGTCTTCCTTTTTTAGGAATTCTTCAGATGAAATGAAAAACTTAAGAAAGCTCAAGTCTTTCATACTTGCAATCCCTGTAAGTAATGCGTTTTGCGAAAGAGTTTTTAGTTTATTGAACGACCTATATACTAAAGAAAGAAACCGAATGGCATTTGACATAATAAAGGCCGAGTTGTTAATCCGGTTGAATTTTGAAGAAAACTGTTTAAGTTTTAAATCACTTTTAAATACGCCTGAAGGCACTAAACTTGTAAATTCGGTAAAAGCAAACTCTAAATATATGTGCCAATAAAGAAGCATTCATAAAAATGATGTATGAATATGAAATATGAGTATGAAATACGTAACTGAAAGGAAATGTGATGGAGAACTTAGTTTGTTTTTGTTTTTGTATTTCTTTATTATTTTTTTGTAATTGTTGTTCAAAACCTATATTGAAATAAATGTGTGCTACAGAATAATAAAAAAAATAATGTTTTTTTTATTTATGAAAAAATAAAATCGTCGAACTTTGAAATGTCCAGACGTGTCCCGGAATATCAACATAAAGTCCAGATATGTTCCAATTTCGAACTGGCAACCCTAGTTACAGCCAGAAGGGCCAGAGCCAAGTTTCTCTCAATCACCCATGCTGTGTGTGATTTATTTTTTACACAGGTGAAGGGGAGCTACAATTTAATGCCGATTCCGAGCGGCTTGAGTCGAGACGCTTTTTCATTGCAAGTATATTACGGGGCTTTTGCCCTCCTTGCCCTTGCTCTCCTTTGCGTTAACTCCTCTCTTCGCTTCACAAATTCGCAATGCAACGATTTTGTCGCAGAAAAACAAAATACCAGCGAACGGATTTCGACACGTTTTTTTTTTTGGTTTGTCGTGTCGTGCTCTGTTTATTTCGTCCGGTGTGGGATGACCGCTAAAGTAGTGTTTGCAACACGTTTGTTGCGTTCGGTGTGGGTTGGCTGTATGCAATGCTTTATAAAATGGACATCGGAGCAACAAGCACGGCCGAACAAAATGTTTTATCGTGTTGCGACCCATTTGGTGTGTGTCGACTCATAAGATGCAATGTATTCTTGTCGTACACAAGAAGGAAAAACGTTTTGTCGGCCTCGGTGTGGGTTCAGCATAAGTGAGCTTGAAGATATTGCCAGTTTTTTGTCTTACCCCTTTAATGAAAACATAGATGTTGAAAGTTCAGCTCAAAAACTAAACAACTTTCTCGATACTACAAATTTAGCAAACTTGGAAGAATAAAAATAAAAAGTGTTAAATGAGGCATAGATCTTAAGTCAGTGGTTCAGATTGTAATTTTTGGGATCTGATAAGAAAAGATAAATATCCAAATTTGGATAATTGTTGCACGTTGCATTGTCTTTTTTGGATCAATATATTTATGTGAATCCACATTTTCATTTATGAATACGATCAAAACAAAACATCGATCGCAATTGACGGATTAACATTTGGATTCAAGTTTGAGAACTGCCTTAAGTTCACGTGAGCCAAATTTTGAAAAGCTTGCTGCACTTATGCAATGTTAAGTTTCGTTCAATTAAATATTTTTATTTATTTGCGTACATTGTATTTCTTAAGTAAATAAGTATTTCATCTCAAAAAAAAAAAATAGGTTATAATTCTTTTTTTTAATTCCTAAAATTGTTTGGGTACTTGTGTATTTGTTTCTTCACATCGTAATCTTTTTGAATTTAATAAATATTATTGTGCTTCAAGAAATAAAAAAATATAATTATTTGTTTGTATGTTTATTTCTTATTACTTATTTATGAACAATTTTAAAGTGCCTAAAATTGTTTGCCCATGTTCATGGTCGCCCACAAACTGTATTGATATAAGTTATCAACATTAACTGCTATGTATAATTAATTAAAATTTTTAGAGACAAAAGTTGGCAGCACTTTTCGCGAGCATTCTAGACAAGCAGCAGCATTCCCATTGGCTTGGCGTGGGTTCAATTAAAAGTACTTTCCTTCGCTTGGCTTGGCGTGGGTTCGATAGAGGTACTTTCCTTCGCATGGCTTGGCGTGGGTCCGATAGAGGTACTTTCCTTCGCTTGGCTTGGCGTGGGTTCGATAGAGGTACTTTCCTCCGCTTGGCTTGGCTTTGTGGGAGAGCCTATAAGCTTTCGTTGGCGTCCACACTCAGTCAGTCTACGACGAGTGTTAAAAGCAACAAGTCTTCATAGAAGACAAACCGTCCGAGTCTACGACGAGTGTTAAAAGCAACAAGTCTTCATAGAAGACAAACCGTCCGAAGTATAACTGTTAGAAAACTTATTTGTGAAGTTAGTTTTAAATTAAATATTAAATTAAATAAAACAAGTTGTTGTTTCATTGTGAGTTTGTTATAAACTTATTTAACTTTAATTTATACATATATACATCAATATATATATTGATATATATACAGTGAAACCTTCTAATTGGGACACTCTGTAATTGGGGCACCTCCGAAATGAATCGCACTTCATGCATATACTGGGTTTTTTCATATAACAGAACCTCTGAAAACGAGGCACCTCTGAATTGGATCATGGGACAACTATTTCGTTAGAATTGCCTGAAAAACAACCTCCGAATTGGGACAAAGACAGACGTAGAAATTACAAAAATCAGAGCTGATTTTGTGGATGTGTACTTCTACGTATGCATGATGCGAAAAATAGGGGATTCCCGGAAATGCGTTTGTAAAAAAAAAATTCTTGCTTTTGTTCTGTTGTTGCCACAAAGCACTCATTCATTTGAGAAGTGGTTATAATACAGGCAGCATTGGACATTTTAATCTGGTTTCAGTTTTGACCCGGTGAGTGTTAATTTATTAATTGTACTGGTTTGTCTCAAAGATTTCTGTAGCAACAATTTTACTCCCAGAAATTTCGAAAATGAGTAGAAGATACGCCGAATCAGATCTATTGAAAAAATTAGAAATCATTGATTTCTACGAAAAAAAAACTAAATCAGCAACAGAAAAATTCGGAATAAGTAAGAGTCAAGCTCAGCGAATTATAAAATCGAAGGATGAAATCAAACAATCTTTGAATAATTATGGACTCTTAACCCGAAAAAGATCCAAATCGTCGTTTTCGCTGGAGCGGAATGAGGAAGTTTATCAATGGTTTCAGTTAGCAAGGTCAAAAAACATTCCAATTTCAGGATCAATTTTGCAAACGAAGGCATCTAGGATTGCTGGAATTTTGGCACTAAACAATTTTAAGGCGTCAAACGGATGGCTTGAAAAATTTCGAAAAAGACATAACATCGTTTTTCAAACTTTGAGAAGAGAAGGAGCTGATGTCAATATGGAGACTTTTGAAAACTACAGAGCAACAATTAATTCGTTATGCAAAAATTATATGCCTGAAAACATCTATAATTTAGACGAAACTGGTTTATTCTTTCGTATACCACCATCTAAATCTTTGGCATTAAAATCTGAAAAGTGCTTTGGAGGTAAACATTCAAAGGAAAGACTAACGGTCACACTCCTTTGCAACGCTTTGGGAAAAAAAGAAAAATTGCTCGTAATAGGAAAATCTGCTAAGCCGAGAGCATTCAAAAATGTTGACATTCAGCAGCTTCTAAATATCGATTGGAAAAATAATAAAAAAGCATGGATGACATCGCAGATATTTTCCAGTTGGATTTATGCGTTTGACCAAATTTTACTAAAAGAAAAAAGAAAAATTCTTCTCTTCTTGGATAACGCACCATGCCATCCTCTCAAGAACATCGAGCTGAAGTTTTTACCTCCTAACCGTACTTCTCACTTGCAGCCCTTGGACGGAGGCATTATAAAGAATCTGAAGGTACACTACAGAAAGTTAATGTTGGATCATCTAATATCCACAATTGATGAGTCAGAAAATACATCAGGTATGACTTCAAAAATAAATGTACTCGACGGTTGCCGGTGGCTAAAGAAAGCTTGGGAAAACCATTTCAAATTGTTTCCGACCGTGTGGTTTTCCAAGTCAACTGAGGTCGTTATTGAAACTACAGTTCAAGATGTCACTTTACCCGATGTTCCGCCAGAATTCGTTAATTTCGATCAAGAAGTTCAGGTATGTGAGCAGTTATCAATAAATTGGGAAGAAGAATTTTTTGCATCCGTTGCAAACCCAGTAACTGAAGATGACTCGAAAATTGAAATTGAGTCCGACGACGAATATACTGTAGTGTCTTCTGCTCGGGCCATTGAATGTTTATATGACATAGCTTCATATGCTTTTCAAAACAATTTGCCCAAATTGTACGAATTGATTGGAGAAAGTGAAAAAATGCTGAAAAATTTTTTGGCTCAATCTAAAATGCAGACGCAAAAGAAACTTACCGATTTAAAAAAAAAAAAAAAACATAAGTCCCAATATCTATATACATACAATGACAAAATATATATGCGATTAAAACAAACATACAATAAATACATGTACTTATGTATGCAGTATGTACATATGTATGTTATGAAATAGTAAATAATTATGTAAAAATTTAACAGTGTGTACTTATTTAATAATCTATAATAGAATTCAGGACATTTTTTGTACATATTCCAGAACTACATATATACATATTTATAATTGGGCCAGAATGATATTTAGCCCAGTTTAGAGGTCCTCTCATATCGGGGCACCTCCAATTTGGTTCGCATTTTCTTAGTCCCTTGGAGTGCCCCATTTAGGAGGTTTCACTGTATGTATATTGATATAAGATGTGATAAGTTATCGTCGAGAGCGGACGTGTGTTCTGTAGTGCCGTGGGGTACGTGCTTTTTGCAACACATTTAAAGAACTTATTACTTTTTTTTTTTTAAACATCTTAAAATCATGAACTGTGCAAGTTGCAAAGGTAAAACTGATCGTAGGGATACCTGAAAAAAAGACTGCTCTGATTGCAAATGCTTTTTTCGCGGTGCTTGTGTCGATATTCTGCAGTCTGATATTGACTATATGAACAGTACCAAAAACAACTATCGCTGTATCAAGTGTTCTGCTCTTCGACGTAAATCGCTACAACAAATACCTGCATCTGAACCCATTGCTGTAGATGTCCCATCACAGCACAAACATCAACAAAAGACAGTGCGCTCGCCGTCGAAACAGCTAACTAAGCAAGTAAAGCAAATGCAAAAACGTTTACCAACAACACTAAAAAACTGTTATTAGATTGGCTGTTACTAGCCAAATCCATTATTTCGTGACAACGTCTATTATACGATTTTATGAATGAGGTATAAATATTATATATTCAACAATTACATATAATTTTTTTATTGATTTCAATGTTTTATTTTCATATTACAGTATTATACATGTATTTAATTGAATAAGACAATTTTATACTCAAACGTTTAAGTGTTCTTTATTTCTAATATTCTATTAACAATAGGTCTATGATATGATTTTATTTGATTTAATTCCACTAAACGACGCTGAATTTTTTTTATCTGACATGTTGATAATTCTCGCGCGAACTCACTACTACATACTCGCTAGGCCACGCCTACTCACACGGTTAGTCTACATTTTTCTGCGTTTTTTGCGATTCGGCATCCCATATTTCAGCGCTAACCGATTTAATAGACGTTGTCACGTCAAAAAGTTCAACGGCATCAACCAGCAATCTGTCCGAGGAACAAAGTTCACTGACAATGGATATCGACGGCAGTTCAATAACCCTTAAAATGCTGAAGAGATTCTTTGTCTGAAAAAAACCAACACAGAATTTCTCCATACAGTACATCAGCTGAGAGAAGAAAATGCATAACTGAGAACGAGAGTTTCCACGCTGGAAATCAAACTGAACTGGAAGGAACAGAAACAAATGGAGAAGGTGATTGAAATTGTTGATGTCCCTGAGGTTAATACTCTTAACCCAGTTGAGAGTGTACTGAAAGTTTTCAGCGTCGCTCTGAATGTCGCTGTTTCTCCTGATAAAATTGAAAAGTGTCATACAACACGTAAATCAGCAAGTACCACACAATCAAACATTTTATGTGTTCACCTGTCTACTGCTGAGGCCAAGCAAAGGGCAATCGATCGGCAAGGAAAACTCTAAATGCTTCGGTGTTTGGTGCCGAAAACAGAAATCGTATTTATATCAATGATTATTTCGCTAAATACACCAGGGCCTTGTTCATGGCTGCAAAAAAAGTCAAACTAGAGAAAAAATATAAATACCTATGGTTCAGTAATTTTAATATTTTGTTAAGAAAATTTGAAAATGGTGAAGTTGTTGTTATAAGATCTTTTGATCTTGAAACAATAAATTATCAGTTCTCTGTTTGATAATTTGAACACAAACAACGACTTCACCATTAAAACCATAAATAATTGCCATGACCTCTCCCTATTTTCCAGTTCTAATAATAATTACGCGATTTACATCCTGCACCAAAATGTAAGGAGTTTGAGACAAAATTTCGATTCATTAGTTTGTAATCTCGCAGGTTTTAATTATTTACCAGATATGATATTTGTGTCAGAGATCTGGATCTACTCTTTTGAGAAAGAAGATTACCATATACCAAGCTACGTTTTCCATCCGATTCCTAATGATTCTTATACAGCGTGAGGGGTTGGAGTTTTTGTTAAAGATACATATGTGCCTCTAGTTGTCTCTATTAGTGTCAAAAGTGCTGATATCCTTAAAGTCTCTTGTTCTATTAATAATATATTTTTAATTATGATTTGTGTCTACAGACTTCAAAATATTCCTTTGCATACATATGTTCATGGATGAATTCTCAGTTTAAACAATTAAACAATGAAAAAGCGTGATTGAGATTCCATGAACAGTCAGCTTGGCTTTGTCCCTTCGCACACGATCAACTTGGTTTCGACATCTACAATGGCAGACACACAATCAGCTTGGCTTTGTCCCTTCGCACACGATCAACTTGGTTTCGACATCTACAATGGCAGACACACAATCAGCTTGGCTTTGTCCCTTCGCACACGATCAACTTGGTTTCGACATCTACAATGGCAGACACACAATCAGCTTGACTTTGTCCCTTCGCACACGATCAACTTGGTTTCGACATCTACAATGGCAGACACACAATCAGCTTGGCTTTGTCCCTTCGCACACGATCAACTTGGTTTCGACATCTACAATGGCAGACACACAATCAGCTTGACTTTGTCCCTTCGCACACGATCAATTTGGTTTCGACATCTACAATGGCAGACACACAATCAGCTTGGCTTTGGCAAATTTGGGTTTGCTTTGGTTACCGTCGTGAGAATCGGACGTCTCCTGTTGGATATAAATAAAAGTTGTGAAATTAGTTCTTTTGCATTTTTTTTTTTTTTTGTTGTTCTTTTTTCGTTTCTGCGTGTGCACGGAGAGATTCCTGTACATTTTCTGGTGCCTCCTGTGAGGAATGATTCGAAACAGATTTAGTGGCAGTGAATAGACAATAGACAGTTGCACTACAATTTCTATTCCAAGTGTTCGTGTTCCCGGGATAAACCCCCTTTTCTTGTTTCCTGCGAACATTGGCAGAGCTGAATAAACAAACTGCCGCAGTTGCGGCTATCAAACGCATTGCGGCTAAGACGATGGCCGAACACTACGATGATGACGAATTTGGCCTTCACCAAGAAGAGAGAGCGTTGCAGATGCACTTCGAGAGATTCATGGCAGCTCATGACCTATTGATCGGCTCAGCTAAGTCGACAGAAATGGAGTCCCACACCATGCTATAGGATGAGGTGGAGGTTTTTTACAAATCAGCTATGGCAAAACTACAGCGTGTGCTTTCGATTGTTCGTGCTAGAACAAATGCAGACAACGAGGATGATGCCGCGTCATTGCGATCAGCCCGCTCAACTGTTGCGATGGATCTGAAACTAGATCCATTGGCAGTACCGGTTTTCGATGGAACCTTGCATAATTGGCTATCATTTAAGGATGCCTTCGAAACACTGGTCCATCATCAGGACTTTCCGGAGGCCTATAAACTTGGCAAGTTACGTGCAGCCGTTAAGGGCGATGCAGTGCCGCTCGTTGGCGGCTTATACACTGGTGGCTACAAAGAGGTATGGGGCGCACTGACATCCCGGTACGACAATCCGAAACAACTGGCAGAGATCCACGTCTCACGTTTCATTGGCTTAAAACAACAGAATAGTGAATCGACAACGGCACTCCTTTCCATCGTTGATACGGTAAGAGAGTCACTGCGTGCTTTATCTGTGATGAAGTTGCCCGTGGACCAATGGGATGCTTTGGCAGTACCCATTGTCACCTCAAAGCTCCCGACAGCAACACAGCAGGCATGGCGGATGAGTCGAACCTCCAACGGTATACCGAAGCTGGCAGATCTTCTCAAGTTCGTGGAGAGGCGGGCACACAGTTTGGCGACAGGCATATTGCGATGGGATGCAGTCAACAACAACGTACAGGAGACAAAAAGGCAGGCTATCACTCCAAATCGCACTCGTTATCTGGTCAAGTCGAATTTGGCTTCAACCACACCTGGCAATTGCGAATTTTGCAACGATTACTTTCACCGCATCAGTCGTTGCCCGCAACTATTGGCATTGACTGTGACTGAACGCTTCCGAAGGTTAAAGGGCTCTAACCTTTGCTTCAATTGCTTGAAGTCAGGCCATGCAACGAAGGCATGTAGCTCAACGAATTGCCGTCAATGCAATGGAAGGCATCATACCTTGCTTTGCCGGTCATCACCATCTATGACACCATCCGCACCTAGTTCAACAATGGCGACTTCAGCAACGGCTTCCCAGACACCGGCGACGCCAATGACGAATCAGGCCGCCCGAAGTCAGATCTGACTCGATGAAGGCATCAAGACGTTCACCGTTATTGGCAATCACATCATCCTCCTGGCAACTGCATATGCGCAAATCACCGATGGCTTTGGCGGCACGCACCAGTGTCGATTACTATGTGATCCAGGCTCACAGGTCAGTTTTATGACATCATGCTTTTTTAACAGTTTGTCTCTTCGCAGAAATAAAAGCGAACTAAAGGTAGAGGGCGTCGGTAGTACGATATTGACGCACACTCGTGGCCAGGCAATTGTTCAATTGTCTTCGAGTGTGGACTCTTCCTTTGGCATTAAGGTTGAGGTTTACATCATCGATTCCGTTACATCACCTACACCAGTGATAAATATTGCACAAGATGGCTGGCAGCACCTACATAACTTGGAGTTGGCAGATCCTACGTTCGGCAGGACGGGACGGATTGATGCATTGCTTGGGGCTGATGTTTGGGGTGACATAATCCAACAAGGCATTGCACGTGGCGACGCTGGCGAACCAATTGCGCAAGCAACAAGACTAGGCTGGGTCGTATTTGGCACAGCAACTTCTAGTTCCCACACAGCACCCATAGCATTATCACTGACCGTTTGCGCAACCAAGGAAGAGCGTAAACTCGATGAACTCTTGCGTACATTTTTCGAGTCTGAGGCCTCGGAAAAGACTTTGGAAGCGGATCTGTGTGAACAAATGTTCATGGCAACACATACATAAAATTCAGATGGCCGTTAAACCGTACAAATTCCATTCAAATCAGATGCAGCAGAACTTGGTAACTCGCACAAGTTGGCGTTGCGGCAATTTCATCAACTGGAACGTAAATTGGCATTGAATCCGGACTTAAAGGAGAAGTATGTGGCTTTCATGCGAGAATATATCCAGCTCGGCCATATGCACGTGATGGTGGGTCAACCAGGGGACCCAACCCAATCGTACTACATTCCACATCATGCCGTGGTGACCAATTTTCGCGTAGTCTTCAATGCCTCAGCGCAAACAACAACAGGCATCTCACTCAATGATACACAATTGGCAGGGCCGCTCATACAAGAGTTACGGGTGAATATAATCTTCCGATTTCGACGTTTCGCTGTAGCATTATCAGCAGACGTAGAGAAGATGTTCCGACAGGTGTTAATCGATGACAGACACAGACAATGGCAACGAATTTTATGGCGAGAGTCCCCTACCGAACCATTGCTCACATATCAATTGGCGACTGTGACTTAGGGCACCGCGAGTGGACCTTATTTGGCGATTTGGGCAATGCAACAATGTGCCTTGGACAACTGTGATAAATTACCAGACGGCAACCGGGCAGCAACAGCCCGGGAAAGCATATTGCGAGACTTCTACGTGGATGATTACCTGAGTAGTGCCCCGTCAACACAACAGGCAATAGAGCTGGCAGAAGACATCGATTTTGTACTCAGGCAGGGACACCTTCATCTACGAAAATGGCGATCTAACGACATACACACACTGGCTCGGATCACGAACAGCCCAATCACGGATGATATTGAGTTGCAAGTGGCAGAAACGACAGTTCTTGGCCTCCATTGGGATCCTATGGCAGACGAACTCTTTTACAAGATAAAATTGGCATTCGACACTCCATCGACAACGAAACGTCGAGTTCTGTGTGATACGGCTAGGCTCTATGATCCAATCGGCATGTTGGCACCGGTTATAATTGTTGCCAAATTGTTCATCCAACGGCTATGGCAGGCGGGATTGGCTTGGGATACACCACTTCCCAAGGAACTTCTGGACGAATGGCTGACGTTTCGCAACAATTTGCAGCGACTGGCGAACATACGTATATCGCGATGGCATGGCATAACTACTGAGAGGCTCCTACATCTACATGGTTATTGCGACGCAAGCATGAAGGCATACGCCGCTGTCATCTATCTCAGCACTACAGATGCAGATGGACAGCGTCGTTCATCACTGATTACAGCAAAGACGAAGGTGGCACCTACCAAGGCAATCACGATTCCAAGGCTGGAGTTGTGCGCCGCACGACTTCTCAGTACGACAATGACAAACATTAGGCAGGCACTGGAGCTTAACGACTGACTCTAGCATTGTGCTCCATTGGCTTCGAAAATCACCAGCTCAACTCAAACCATATGTGGCGAATCGTGTTGGATACATTCAACAACACTCTAATATTCGTAATTGGCAACATGTTCGTACGCAATTCAACCCGGCGGATTGCGCAAGTAGAGGCATAAACGTTGATGCGCTACTCACACATCAGCTATGGTGGCATGGCCCAACGATTGAGGATGAGCGATCCTCTACTGATATCATCAGTCTTAGCGTGGATGAAACTTTGGCGATGACCACGGAACTAAGACCGGCTAAGGCAAATGTGGCAAGATTAACCAAGGTACTTCTCATTGAGACTCGATATCAGAGCGGGAAGGAAATCATCATTATCGCTCGAGCGTTTCAACAAAATTGGCAAGCTCCTTCGTATAACAGGGTACGTTTTGCGTTGGAGGAACTCAAATCGACAATATAGGTCGCAAACTATGGTGACAGCACAGGAGATGGAAGAGGCTCCGCACTGGCATATCCTTGCGGAACAACATCGATACTTCGAAGTTGAGATTTGTGAACTTCGAAAGGGCAATAACCTGGGTACAACAAGTAAGATCATCACATTGGCCCCATACATTGACAGCACCATGGGAAACATATTGCGCGTCTCTGGCAGACTTGACAACGCGAAGCTGAAGGAGTATCAGAGGCATCCAATCCTTCTTCCCAGGGAGAGCACGTTGGCCAGGCTTATTGTTGAACAAACACATCGTGATACGCTCCATGGAGGCATACAACTCATGATACAGATAATCCGAGAAAAATATTGGATACTCCACGTACGTACCCTTGTTAAACATTGTATTCATTCATGTACTATTTGCAAAAGGCATCAACATACAATGGCGAAACAGCGCATGGCATCATTACCTCGGTCCCGGGTTTTGGCATCACCACCGTTCTCAACGGCTGGTGTGGATTACTGCGGTCCATTCAATATCCGCATTGGCTCAAAAACTACTCGCACCATCAAGAAAACATACATATGTGGCTATTTTCGTTTGTATGGCTTCTAAGGCTGTGCACATTGAATTGGCCCGTTTTGTAAATCGCCGAGGCCCATGTCATCACCTGTACAGTGACAATGGGACCGCATTTGTTGGCGCCAATCGACTACTCAAACAAGACTTGGAGGCGTGGCATAATGCATACACACTGCAACATTTGGCGAACAAAGGGACTCAAAGGCATTTTATCCCTCCTGGCGCACCTCATCAAGGCGGTCTTTGGGAAGCAGCTGTCAAATCTGCTAAACGACATCTACTCCGCGTCATTGGAACTCAATCTATCTACTATGACCAGTTGTACACTTTACTCATGCACGTGGAGGCTTGCTTAAATTCTCGCCCATTAGTGGCTTTGCATGATGATATCGACGATCGCATGGCTCTCACACCAGCAGATTTCCTCATTGGACGATCTCTTATTGCAATAACAATTTTGGCGGAGATGGCAAGACGAATATTTGACTACACTTCAGCGGCGGTCTAAATGGCAAGGATCCCACAACGAGATCCGAATAGGCGATATTGTCATCATCAAGAACGACAATTTACCAGCAACGCAATGGCGACTTGGTCGGGTCATGCAACTTCATCCAGGCGACGATGGTCTCATCAGGGTCGTCACAATCAAACATTCACAGGGTGAGTTCATCCGGCCAGTTCAGAAATTATGCAAGCTCGTGGAAGGTCCTGAACGTACCCATCCAGCCGGGCAGGATGTTTGAGATTCCATGAACAGTCAGCTTGGCTTTGTCCCTTCGCACACGATCAACTTGGTTTCGACATCTACAATGGCAGACACACAATCAGCTTGGCTTTGTCCCTTCGCACACGATCAACTTGGTTTCGACATCTACAATGGCAGACACACAATCAGCTTGGCTTTGTCCCTTCGCACACGATCAACTTGGTTTCGACATCTACAATGGCAGACACACAATCAGCCTGGCTTTGTCCCTTCGCACACGATCAACTTGGTTTCGGCATGTACAATGGCACACACATGAGCAGCTCGCCAATCCGTCGCACACGAGCAACTTGGTTGCGGCATTGGTACACACACACATGAGCAGCTCACCAAATTCCTTCGCACGAACAACTTGATTGGATTGGTTTGCTTTGGTTACCGTCGTGAGAATCGGACGTCTTCTGTTGGATATAAATAAAAGTTGTGAAATTAGTTCTTTTGCGTTTTTTTTTTTTTTGTTGTTCTTTTTTCGTTTCTGGGTGTGCACGGAGAAATTCCTGTACAAAGCGGATAATCTTATTATCATTGGCGACATTACCATTGATATCCTGAGCTCTAACGCTGCTATTGAAAAGTATAAAGCCTTATTGGCTAATCATGGCTTGGTCTCATTTATAAATGAACCAACAAGACCAATAACTAATACTTGTCTTGATCATGTTTTTGCTTGCTTCTAGGTTGAAATCAATGACTGTGCAGGTCTTAACTTTAATTTTAATATTACCCATCACTGTATGACGGGGTGGCCGTGGTGCAGTGGTTAACATCATCGACCGCCGAGCGGAAGGCTTATGGTTCAAATTCGCTTCATAGCCAAGAAAAAGTAGTTTCTATACCGCCAAAAAGTATGCAACGGTGTTGAGAATGGAAAGTGACCAGACGTACTGCTGCAGGCATAACACTCACAGTATATGGTCAAACGAAATTCATCCTCTGCGTATGCAATACTATAAAGTGTTTGAACGAATTACTACGGACTATAACCAACGCGGAATTTGGTCGGCTCTCGTCCTATCAAGGTCTAGGACAACCACCCCTGAGAGTAATGAACGAACATCAACGACCCCAACCACTGTACTCCGTTCAGGTTGTGTGTGTCAACACATCATAAGAGAATATAAAAACTCTTGAACCTGCGCGAGTCTCTAAAAAAAAAAAAAAAAAAAAAAAAAACATATTCTAATGTTTCTGAAGTAATTACCAAAAAAATAACAAAAATTATTTTTAATCTACTAAATGGAAATCTTTTGAGAGAAAGCTGGGATGAAACTTATGCCGAAGAATATGCTCCTCTGGCCTACGTATCATTTCTGAAAAAGTTAATTAACCATATTTATGGCTCTAGCTCTATCTCCTTAGTACAAAACAAATCACAAGTTAGACTTAAACCCTGGATTACTAATTCACAACTCAAACAAATTAAACTGAAACACAAACTCCATAGTAAGATCTGCAAACACCCACTAAATTGTGCCTTGTAAGTAAAGAAATCAAGTTTTGTCGTAACAGATACTATGCAAGTTAAGATGCCGAGTCCCAATGAAGAAGAGATAGAAGAACTGCTGACTTTACAGCGTCCGTTAGCCACGCCGATAACAACCCCTTACACTCGACACCCACGCAAGATGTGCGAATGCAGAAGCGACACCCACGCAAGATGATGCGAATGCAATAGCAACACCCACGCAAGATTATTCGAATGCAGAAGCAACACCCACGCAAGATGAGCTACCGATCGTCCACATCCGACACCCACACTTTAGATAAGAATTTGAAATATAGTCAATGTATCATAACTGTATCAAGTAGAGTTAGTCCAATGAATGGAATTGTATTTTAGTTGAGTAATAAAGCTGGAGAAGATCAGTTGATCTTTTTTAAAACTCCGACCAACCAACCAACTCTTTAATTGGCGATCCTGCCAGGAGGAGATAGTCATACTCTCCCTGGGACCACAATAAATAATTATCCTTTTACAAGGAGAAAAAAATATAAAACCACTACAAATAATTATCCTTTTGCAAGGAGAAAAAATTATAAAACCACCAAGCAAGTATTTTAAGTGAATAAATCAAAAAAAAGTGATTAACAAAAAATACACAAATAAAAAAAACGTGATCCAACAAACAAGTTAAAGAAAGTGATTCTATTATAAAGACAAAAAATAATTAACCAAATCGAAAAAGGTGATTTAAATAAGCAAATAAAGAGTGATTCAACAAATAAAATAAAAAAAACTATTAGATTGGCTGTTACTAGCCAAATCCATTATTTCGTGACAACGTCTATTATACGATTTTATGAATGAGGTATAAATATTATATATTCAACAATTACATATAATTTTTTTATTGATTTCAATGTTTTATTTTCATATTACAGTATTATACATGTATTTAATTGAATAAGACAATTTTATACTCAAACTTTTAAGTGTTCTTTATTTCTAATATTCTATCAACAATAGGTCTATGATATGATTTTATTTGATTTAATTCCACTAAACGACGCCGATTTTTTTTTTATCTGACATGTTGATCATTTTCGCGCGAGCTCACTACTACACATTCGCTAGGCCACGCCTACTCACACGGTTAGTCTACATTTTTCTGCGTTTTTTGCGTTTCGGCATCCCATATTTCAGCGCTAACCGATTTAATAGACGTTGTCACGTCAAAAGTGTTTAAAACAACAGAACAAAAAGTGTAGACTTCAGTAAAGAAGGAAAAAAAAAAGGAAACAACCAGAAGACCAGGAGTACCACATCAAGGAGCATCGAAATCGACCTCAAAAGAAAATAATTAATAAATAAATCCGTAAGTGGCTTTCCATATTGACTGTCTTAAATTTAATTTGTTGTAACCTTAGTAGCTAGTCTTATCATAACACTTTGTAAAAATATATATAACAATTACATCCTACCGCGAGAACCCGTTAAAATGACTACATCTCAGGAAGACTTAATAGCTAGATTAATTGCAACTTATACCGCTTCTTTGAAAGCAGAGGTTGAAAGTTTGAAGGCACAGCTACAGGAGTTAGGAAACTCAAACATAGTGACAGAATACGTACAACAGTCTATCGACCTAACGATAAAATGTGAGGAAACATTAGATGTGATCAAATCACTCCCCGAGTTCAATGGTAACAGTAATGCCTATGTTAGCTGGCGTGAATCCGCTACCAACTCAATTAGCTTATACGTCAGGGGCAGTAAGAGATATTTTGCTGCACTGACAATTTTAAGAAACAAAATCACTCAAAACGCCAATGACCTTTTGACAAATCATGGCACGGTATTGAATTTTGACGCTATTATTAGTAGGTTAGATTTTGCATATGCAGATAAACGTCCTGCACATATCATAGAACAGGAACTAAGCGTATTACGTCAGGGAAATTTATCAATCATTGACTATTACAATTTAGTCAACAAAAAACTCACACTCTTAATAAATAAAACGATAATGACCCACGGTACGGATTCAGTACTTACCAAAGAACTGAATAGTGCAAACCGTCGGAACGCACTTCGAGTCTTCATAACTGGACTTAATTCGCCCTTATCAAATATAATCTTTTCGTTGTCACCGGATGACCTACCAAGTGCTTTAGCAAAAGCACAGGAGCTCGAATCGAATAATGTAAGAGCAAATTTCGCCTTTCAATTCGGTAGAGGTCAAGTCCCACTAAACACTTATAACAATAATAAGAATCCTAATAATTTAAGATTCCCTCAAAGAAAATCTTTAAATCAAAATGGTTATCTGGAAACCAATAACATATTTAATAATCAACCTAGAAATAGGAATGCACTTAAACCAGAACCTATGGAGGTAGATAACTCCATGAATGCTTCAAATAATTTCAAGCGATATTTCCCTAACTATCGCCGTCCTAATGATAACTCTGACAACTACAATCGTCCCAACTACATACATAATCACAATCAGGGACAATTGCCTAACTTTCAGTCAGAAAAAAGACCTTACCAAAGCGCACAACACACCATTCAGCCACCTATGAAAAATCCCAGAATTAATAATATAAATGAAACAGCTTTTTTAGGCGAGCGCTTGGACTGCCCTTTGTATTTCGACAAAGCGCAAGAACAGGGAAATTATTAAAAATCTTAATAGATACCGGTGCTACAAGTTGTTACTGTAGACCGAACACTTTATTGGAAAGGAAAGAATTAGTGACTAGAAAACGAATACGAACAATCAATGGGTATACCATTATTTCCCATTATTACGAATCGGAGATATTCGATAGAAACGTGAGATTTTACGAAGTAGAAAACCAAGAATCAGACTTATTGATTGGCCTTAATATCATAAGAGCAGCAAACATAGTCCTTGATTTCGAAAAAGAAATCCTAATATACAAGGGAAAACCCGAAAAAATATATATATCTGGCGATCAGATTGTAACCGCAAACGCATTCAAAAATCAGATGATAAGCAATAACCTGGGAAACTCAGAGGACGAAACTGAATCAAAAAATTCAGAAATGCCTCAAAATAAAATTGATCAAGCCAAACAGAACATTATAAAAAAAATTGAAATTATGCATTCAAATATCAATGTAAACTCATTATTTAGAACGGATGTAAGGGCAGAAATCAGAACCACCACTGAGACTCCCATATGGAGCAAACAATACCCCTATCCGGCATCGGTCAATTCCTTCGTTAATAAAGAAATGGAAAGAATGTTGAAAGAGGGTATTCTCCAACCGAGTAAGAGCCCATACAATTCACCAATCTGGGTTGTACCTAAAAAGGGTACAAATGACGATGGAACACCTAAACTAAGAATCGTAATAGACTATAAAAAATTAAATGAGAAGACGATATCTGATCGGTACCCCATACCCGATACCAGCGTCATTCTCTCGAATTTGGGAAAATCCAAATATTTCTCAACAATAGATCTAGAGTCAGGCTTTCACCAGATACAAATGCATGTAAGAGACATAGAAAAAACTTCGTTTTCCGTGAATAATGGAAAATATGAATTCTTGCGAATGCCATTCGGTCTGAAGAATGCACCGAGTGTATTTCAACGTGCAACGGACGATATATTGCGCGAATATATTGGAAAAATTTGTCACGTATATATGGACGATATAATCGTCTACTCAAAAACCTTCAGAGAACATACAGAGCATTTAGAACAGATTATTGAAACCCTAAGAAAGGCGAATATGAAAATATCTCTAGAGAAATCGACTTTTTACGAGAAGGAAGTTGAGTTTTTGGGCTATGTTGTTGGACAAAATTGTATCAAGACTGACCCGAACAAAATTCAAACGATATCCGATTTCCCCATACCAACGACACTGAGACAACTGAGGAGTTTTCTTGGAATGACGGGCTATTATAGGAAGTTTATAAGAAACTATGCTTCCATTGCAAAACCCTTGACAAAACATTTATCAGGAGACAACGGAAAAATCTCCCAGTATATGTCAAAAAAGACCACAATCCAATTGGATCAGGAGGGCATTATGGCCGTTCAAAAGCTTAAGGATTCATTGATAGATCAACTTGAATTGGTCCAACCAGATTTTAATAAAAAATTTATTCTAACGACTGACGCATCTAATAACGCTATTGGTGGAGTCCTTAGTCAAGAGGGTAAACCAATAACCTTCATTTCAAAAACCCTTAACCAGACTGAACAAAACTATGCAACTAATGAAAAGGAGCTTTACGCAATCGTGTGGGCCCTAAGAAATTTGAGAAACTACCTTTATGGCGTTTCAGACTTAGAAATTCATACAGACCACCAGCCGTTGACTTTCGCGATTTCAACAAGAAATCCCAATACCAAAATCAAAAGATGGCACGCATTTATCGAGGAATTTTCTCCTAAAATGATCTACAAGCCCGGAACCACAAATGTTGTCGCGGACGCACTCTCTAGACAGTACCTTAATAATCTATCTGACGAATCCACGATAACTGAAACCCAGCACTCCGCAGAAAGTAGCGATAACATGGATGTCCCAGAAACAAAAAAACCATTAAATCAGTTTAAACAACAGATCTTACTTAGCAAAGGTAAATTCACTTTACACGAACAAGTGGTGAACTTCGGAAGAAGAAGACATATCATCGAGTATGACACCCCCGAAAATTTGATTACTATTCTCAAAGAGTACTTACGACCCGGTACAGTAGCAATTCATTCCACACCGGAAGATCTTTATGAAATAAAACAGAAACTAAAAGAAACATTTACTAACGGATTTCTATATACAAAGAATTTCCCGATTGATGTGATGAATAAGGATGATCAGAGTATAATAATTGAACAAACACACACTAGAGCGCACAGAAATGCTAAAGAAAATCTTAAACAAATATACAGTTTATATTATTGGCCTGAAATGAGCAAACAAATAAAGGAATATACCAGAAACTGTGAAATCTGTAATAAGAGTAAATATGACCGTCATCCTCAAAAAATACCAATTGGAGAGGCTCCAATTCCAAAGAAGGAGGGGGAGCAGGTAAGTATAGATATCTTTTTCGCACAGAAACTGAAGTTTATCACCTGCATCGATGCATATTCAAAATTTCTGGTCATAAAACTAATTGATGACAGAACTAAATTAGATGAACAAATTCTCGAACTCTTGCAAAGCTTTCCCGAAGTGAAGCAAATATCAGCTGATAACGAGCCAGGTTTTTCAACACCGCAATTTAAAACCCTTATGCAAAGATTGAAAATAAAAATGTATTACTGCGACCCAAAACACAGTACATCAAATGGTCAAGTGGAAAGGGTACACTCGACGTTAATCGAAATTGCAAGATGCCTTAAGCAGGAATATAATTTAATAAGCGACCTCGAATCTATTTTTAGAGCTGCAAACCAATATAATAAAACAATACACTCCGTTACTAATCACAAACCTTACGAAGTCTTATTCAATAAATTGCCACACGAAGACTTGCACTCCAGACTCCTATTAGCTCAAGAAAAAATGTTAAATAGAAATAACAAAAATATAAATATTAAAACCTATAAACCAAATGAAATTATTTACGAAAAAATCACAGGAGTCAGAAATAAACTGCAACCTAGATATAAAAAACAAAAGGTACAAGAAGATTTGGGAAACAAAATACGAATAAATAAAAGAAATCGTATAATACACAAGGATAATATTAAAGCGTAGGCCTTTATTGTTTCAGGAAAATGGAGTTAATGATTGCTCTCACGCTTTTTGTCATGGCATCCTCGGAAATAACAGACTACACACGAGAAGATTATATCCTTATCGAAAACGGAGACGCCGCTATTTATGACGACTATGGAGATATTTTCCATATAACAAATCTGACTTACTACCAGCATCTAGCACAGGAAGCACGAACGATGGCAAATAAATATAACGAATATAGAGACATTACGGGTAATACACATGACAATGATATTCTTTTTAATACGGACCAAGAGCCAGAAATAGACCTTATAGAATCATTACTAGGACAACTTCGAATAATTAATTATAGAAATAAGAGAGGTATAAACGAGTTAGGAACAGTTTGGAAATGGTTAGCTGGATCTCCTGACCACGACGACTTAGTTTTGATAACGAATAAAATTTCAGAATTAACCCAAAACAACAATAAACAATTTACTACTAATTCAGAAATGTTTCAAGCTATAAACCAAATAAGAAAATCAGTTGCTTATTTAGAAAACAACTTACAGGCAAAAATGACGAGACAAATAAATAAATTAATAATACATGAGTTACAAAACCTTATACAAACAATAACATTAGCTAAGGCAGGTATCTTAAACCCCGCGATATTAAATTTACGCGAGATACAAGATATCACTCACCACGAACACGAAAAACTAACGTTGACAGATTTAATAGACGTCTCTAAATTTAAAATTGTTCAGGATCACAATGTAATTGTCATATATATCAAATATCCCATTGTTAAAAAGAACTGTAAGCTATACGAAACTAGAGCAATAAGCCAAAAAGATGGCAAACTTTTAATTGAAAAAGAAATTGTAAAATGTAATACTAAATATTTTAACGTTCAACAATGTAAACTAGAGATAAGAAACACTTTTTGTAAACTACAATTAAGAGAATCCTGTTTATCCAAAATGTTAAATAATCAAGAAGGACAATGTATGAAAGTCAAAGAAAAAAATAAAAAATTAGAAACAGTAAAAGATGGAGCTATATTAATCTCCGGAAACCACACAGTGGATGAGCATTTAGTCGAAGGTGTATATCTGATCACATTCGATAACAAAATAGTTATTGACAATGTTACGTATGAAAATCCAACAGCCATTATATGGAACTATGTAAAAACAAATTATTTAAATAAATATAAGGTAATTAAATATTTGGAATCAGAAGATAATGAACTGAAGTTTGAAAATATTAATGTGTTAAATTCAATGCAAAATCATATAGAAAACCACCCAACAGAATGGTCAATTGTATTTGTTGCTACTATTATAATTCTTGTGTTTGCATTATATAAGATACATAAACTCTTCAAGCCTCGCAAACAGGAAGAAGCCGAGGAGGAAGTAAGGTTCAGGCAATTAAACGGAAGAATACAAAAATTGACAAAAGAATTCGAAGAGACGGGACGTCACTTCTAAGAAAGAGGGGAGTTAAGATGCCGAGTCCCAATGAAGAAGAGATAGAAGAACTGCTGACTTTACAGCGTCCGTTAGCCACGCCGATAACAACCCCTTACACTCGACACCCACGCAAGATGTGCGAATGCAGAAGCGACACCCACGCAAGATGATGCGAATGCAATAGCAACACCCACGCAAGATTATTCGAATGCAGAAGCAACACCCACGCAAGATGAGCTACCGATCGTCCACATCCGACACCCACACTTTAGATAAGAATTTGAAATATAGTCAATGTATCATAACTGTATCAAGTAGAGTTAGTCCAATGAATGGAATTGTATTTTAGTTGAGTAATAAAGCTGGAGAAGATCAGTTGATCTTTTTTAAAACTCCGACCAACCAACCAACTCTTTAATTTGCAAACAAATTACGAAGTGCTCAAGGGAATATAAAAAAAGAATGGGAAGTAGTGAACTGCATAATCAATCGTAAAACTAAAATAAATAACATAGCCATTACCCTTGAAAAAGATAACGCTATCGTAACAGAACCTATAGTTGTTGCAAATGAATTTAATGAATATATCGCCTCAGTGTCCGAGAATTCTTCCTCCTGTGACTTTTTATTGTCTTGTGGTAGTTGTTCCGGGTCTCTAGTCTTTGATCGTACATCTACTAGTAACAGCTTCGTCTTTAATCCCATTACGGGCTTAGAATTATTAAAATTGATCAATTCGCTAAATAACTCAAACTCCTGTGGTGAAGATGGTATTTCCAATTCCACCCTAAAAAGAATTGCATTTAACTTGGTCGATATTTTGGCTCACTTGTTCAATTTAAGCATCTTTTCAGGAATTTCCCTGAATTGTTGAAAAGAGCGTATGTGATTCCAATCTACAAAAGGGGTAATAGAAAAGATAAATTGAACTATAGACCGATTTCCTTACTCTCTGATATATCTAAAATTTTTGAGAAAGCGATTAAGTGTAGAATTTTGCAATTCCTCACTAATATTAACTTTTTCAGCGAAAATCAATTTGGTTTTAGAGTAAACCTTTCCACCGAAGATACTCTACTAGATTTTTGTCAGTTCATTTACAAGGGCCTCGACGAAAAGAAAACTTGCGCCAGTCTCTTCGTAGATATAACCAAAGTGCTTGACATGGGGGACCATGAAATTCTTTTGGATAAACTACATCGTGCAGGATTTCGAGGCTTTGTCTTAAATTGATTTGCCTCGTACCTAAAGAACAGGACGCAGAAAGTCAAAATGGTGAACAATGTTAACAATTCTAAGTCGATTAACCTCGGCGTTTCACAAGGATCTGTCCTTGGTCCGTTATTGTTTTTAAAATATGTTAACTCAGTATTCAGTCTTTTCTTTGCAGGTAGGCTGAAGGCTTTTGCTGACGACTTTGCGTTCGCGTATTGCTCAAACAATTTATTCAACCTATATACTAAAATTAACCATGATGTGCATCTGTTAAGACTATGGTTTGTGCAACATAGGTTAACAGCAAGCATGCAGCCAGTTGCCGCAGTTTTTGCTTACTGAATTATGGATACAGTGTCCCATATAATGAAAAAATTGGCTTTTCTTCTAACTGTTTTACCATTGAAATAGTGAAGAACTATAAGTACTTAGGTATCGTAATTGACCAAAACCTGAGCTGGTGCGATCACATTTCTATGCTAAAACAATATTTACTATCCACTCTACGAAATTTCTACCGGCTTCAAAAATTCCTCTCCACAAGCACCTTAAAAAATATTTACTTTGGAATCTTCCACTCTAGATTACAATATGGTATAATCTGCCGGGGTGGTACTCATTTTAATAAAATCCAACAACTAACTGCACTGCAAAAATATGCTATCAGAAAATATGCTTTTCATCCCGCTTAGCAAACACGTTTTCTCTCTTTAATAAACTAAGAATTTTGCCAGTTAGACACTTGTACTATATTAAAGTGTTAAAGATTTTTTTTATTAGAGGAGGGTACTAACAGAGCCGTGGAGGACGCCGTGGCACAGTGGTTAGTGTGTTGGACTCTGACGCACGATGAGCGAGTTCTGATCCCGATAACACCGACGCCATCGAATGTTTATTTCGCGGCGTTCCTCCTCGGCGGGGTACTGGCAAAACCCCCCGTAGTATACTTGCTGTGAAAAAGCTTCTCGACTCACGCCGTTCGGAATCGGCATTAAACTGTAGGTCCCTTTCACCTATGTGAAAAATAAAGCACACACAACATGGGTGATTGAGAGAAGCTTGGCTCTGGTCCTTCATGGGCTGTAACGCCATCAAAAGAAGAAAGAACTTAGAGAGCCCCACCTTTGATAACCACAACCTTGGAAGCAATTCTATGTCTATGGTTAACATACCAGCTTTTCGCACTTCTAACTTACGCAGCTTTTACTCAATTGTAGCTCCTAAACTATTTACCAAGCTCCCTCCAGACATCCGAATCATTAGAACATTGAAACGTTGGCTTTTGAATATCAGCCATAATGAAATCGAAATCTTGTTGAACTTCATCACCTAATAAACCTTAAAATTGTTTGAACCTAAAAATTTGTATTAATTTGTATTCATAATTCACTGTACCCCCTGCATGTCTTTTTCTTTCTCCTCTCCCTTCTATGGCATTTAGAGTACTTACTGTTCACCCCACACTGAATTAATTTATATAAAGTGACATTACCTCTATTTTTTCTTTAAATATTAATGTCACTAACTATTCTCAAGCCTTATGTTGCATAACTTTGAATTTGTATAAACACGAGTAAGCAGCAGATTATGCCATGGAATTCTTCGTCCTCTTGCTGGGCCTAGTGAAACACTCAAATTATGTCTGTTATTATCTTTTTCTGTTCTTATTCTTCTTTGTTCTTTAGTTTCTTCGTTTATTCTTCTTTGATTTCTTTGTCTATTTTTTTCTGTTCTAATTCTTCTCTGTTATTCAGTTTCTTCTTGTCTTCTTTCAATTATCTTCTGTCTTTTGTTCTTAATTTGTTCTTCTGTTCTATTCGCATACCATGACTGAGAGAGTATGAGAGAGACTGTGTGTGTGTGTGTGTGTGAGAGAGAGAGAGAGAGTATGAGCACATGTGCTTTTTGCTACAAACTCTAGCTTTAGATTGTACCGTTCTAGGTTAAGCGGCCTACACACACGCTACGGATCGAATGGATATGTTTGAACTCGTTTCGCCACACACTTGTGGATCAGTATACGTTCTTCATTTCACGCTGTTCGCCGTCGAGTAAGGATGGATCGCGGAGAAAAAATAATTTTGTTGTGTGGTGTTTATTTGTGTGGAAAAAGAAACGTTCACTGTGGATGCAGGAGTGGTTTCTGATCCTAATAACTTATTCATATATAGATACATGCATTCACAAATATGTGAATGAGGTTCTCATAATTCTATTGCCTACTGCCTGCGAGTGTTTATTGCTTGTTTCATTTTATGATTCGATGTTCACAGTTTAAAAACATACATTTGTGCACATATGAATCATAAATACAATCATAAACATATAAACAGACTGCATAGATGCACTCTAACAACTTCGGGTGGACGTTTCCTAGGCATCGTCAACCGCGCCACACACACGCTACCGATCGCAAAAATATCAAACTCATATGATAACTTGCGATCTGTAGCAGACTGTGCCACACACACGACGATCTGTTTGAATCGCAACATTTTCAACCGCGCCACACACACACTACCGAATGCAAGAATATCAAACTCATTTGAAAATTTGCGACCTGTAGCAAACTACCCCACACACACAACGATCTATTTGAATCGCAACCGATCCATTCGATCCGTAGCGTGTATGTAGGCCGCTTTAGTGTGCTGGGTTAGGATCACAAAGAAAAACGTCTTTAATAATATGTTATGATTTACTATTCTATGTTGAATTTTGACAATAAAGAATATAAAAAAAAAAAAAAATTACAGAATAAGTCGCTCTTAAGAAATAAAAGTTTGGAGACACATGCTCTATGAGATAAGATAGTCATGTTGACTTTACCGGAAGGAAATTATCGTTTTACATTCAGAACGATGCAGGCGTTCTATTACAAAGTCCACTCAAGAAAATTATTGACGGTTCCTTACGTTATCGTGGGAGATGGTGCATTTACTTTACAAACTCACTTACTAAAACCCCATCCGTTTTCAACGAAAGACCGGAAAAAACAAATTTTTAATTTGCGGCTTTCTCGAGCAAGACACGTCATCGAACATGTGATTGGAATGTTAAGCAACAGATCCAAAATATTGCAAACAAATAAAAGCGTCGAAAACGTTGAACTCATTACAAACGCTTGTTGTGCGTTGCATAAAATGATGTTGGACAAGGAGATCACGTGCGTTCAATCAACCACTATCCCGCACACATAAGCGTCTAACCCAGATATCTTACATAATCCTCGCAAGGGCGCAGCGGAAACAGTTCGCCAAGCATTTACGGAATACTTTAATAACGAAGAAGCAGCTGATTGGCAACAAAATCATCATATGTTACGTCCAAGCAAAACAAAAAAAAAAAAAAAAAAAAAAAAAAAAATTAAAATATTCAAGACATAAAATAAATAAAAATAAAATTCATTTTTCGATCCTAGATAAAGGACGCTGGATCATGATCACGATCACACTGTTATTCAGACTACACTACACTACACAACACAACACTATCGTCATATATTTTTGCGGCTTGCAAATACAATAACCTCTTGCGTGACTAAACACCTCGACGCGGTGCAAGGGCCCAGTAAAGACCAATGACTCTCGGGGCAACCCAAGGTGTTATACGACCCGTGCCGAAGATCAGCCTGGCTGGGGACCCATCCCAAAAATAGACTAGTCGCTAACGGAGTATCCTGAGCACCAGGCGTAATTCGGATCTCTGCGCAGGGGTGGTATTCCCTTTCTCCGCTACTCGTGGGATTAATATGAATAAAAACAATGACAAAAACAATAACAATAATAATGACAGAAGTAAGGACGACAGCAACAAAAAAGGAAACAAGAAACCGGCGGAATGTACAGAAACAAGTACAACTGCCGAGTCTCGGTGGGGGCGAGGGCCCCCACAAAGCCTGGTCCAGCATCCTCCGATAGTGGTACCGTGACAGTCGCTCTACAAGGAGCTAAGACACTGGCATATGTACAAAAGCCCGGTCCAACACCCTCAGGAAGCAGCAGAAATGCCGCTATAAGACAAGATCTAGCACCCTCAAGGAGCAGTCACAATACGAATGAAAGGCAAAGTGCCAGGACAGTGGCCGACAGACAGAAGCCTGGTCCAGCACCCTCGGGCGTTAACAAGGAGAGGAATGCTCCTTGCGACCCAACCCTGAGTGCCCCCAAAACAAGCTACGACCAACGTCGCGCGGCTAGTAAGCTAGTGGAAAAATTGCGTGACATACCAAGAGATCAGCTCTCGGAAAGGAGAAAAAAGGCTCTTGACTGGGCGGAATGCACAATCAAGAGCTTTGGCAACTCATCAGTTAAAGAGCAGGATGGCAAGCGCCAGAGGTCGGCTGAGGAACTCCCCTCCACCTCTAAGAAAGCGCGGTCTCAAAGCATCATTCCCCTGAATCCTAAACACAACTCTCCTATCGCTGAGTGCTGAAGGTCTCGACCACATTGGCTGTTGCCGATAGGGGTGATGTGGATGGGAATGTCCCTCCGACTAAGTGGACTTTGATTAGCAATGTGTTGCTCAAAAGCTACTGCTCGATACTCAAGGAACACCTTGGACCCTTCCCTATTACCCATCATGCAGGGTACTATCAAGGCAGAATCAAGCTGATCTCCTTCGAAGACCAAAGGTCTATGGACCTCTTTAAGCTCGCACTCAGCAGAGTTGGCGAGGTCTGGGAGGGAGCTCAACTTGAGGCTGTACCCTTGATCTAAATCCCGAATAGACCTAGGGCTAGAGCCATTATACCGGCCTATCCCGAGGACCCCAAGGAGATTTTGGCAATCCTGCATAATTGCAATCCCCTAATCGCCACCAAGGATTGGAAAGTAGTCAAGCTAGAGGATGTTAAGGGACCTTCAAGATTGATTACCATCGTAATCAATTAGGATTCCCTGGCACCTCTAGCTCTGGTCAACAACATGATCTCACTGGGCTTTGACTCTGCGAAACTCAGAATATACAAAAAAGACGGGGAGGACTCAGCTAAGAGAGCCTCCTGTGCTGCATCAGCCGACTCCATGGTATCGACGAACCCAGAGCAACTCCCTACCATGGAACCGATGATCACTGAGGAGACTCTGTTGACTGGGACCAACCCCAATGTAGTGAACGAGATTACCGGGGAAGACAGTAATCTACTGTCCGACCTGGACCTTCCCGAGGTAGACCTTGGAGAGACTATGTCAGATTTCGAGCTGGAGTCTGACGAAGAGTCTGCCAACGTCACAGCGGTGGAGGTTAAAGACTGCGACCATCATGCTGCGGATTCTCCAAATTAATCTCCATCATTCTATTGCGACCTCGGCCGCCCTAATGCTCCGCCTCACCAAAAGCGGAGAAGACGTCGTTCTGATCCAGGAACCATGGATAATAAATAACATGGTACGTGGACTCGGAACATCCGAATATAAGCTCACCTACGTGCGCGATGCAGGTAAGCCAAGAGCTTGTATCCTAATTAAATCACACATAAAAACCCTTCTACTCCCATCCTACAGCGACCAGGACATCACGGCTATTAGTGTCGAGGGCAGTTCCCTCTAGATCTGGATTGCCTCGGCCTATTTAGTCCATGACCGCCCAAGTCCTCCCCCTCCGGCCAACTTGGTAAACCTGGTCAAGGATGCTTAGCAAACAAATGCCGGACTGATCATAGGATGTGATGCGAATCCACACCATACGATTTGGGGAAGAAGCAACGTAAACGAGCGAGGTGAGTCTTTGTATAACTATGTATTACATACTAACCTCACCGTTTGCAACAACGGGTGTGAACCAACTTTTATTACCAAAAACAGACAGGAGGTCCTGGATGTAACTTTTGCATCGCAGGACATTGTCGACAAAGTCAGGGATTGGAAAGTCCTAAAAGAACACTCTCTCTCTGACCATCGTTACATTCAATTCAGCATAGTCAACCACGTCAGTGCCCCAGCTCCTTTCAGGAACTACAGAAAAACTGATTGGCAAAAATAAAGAACCTATGTTGAACCTCACCTAGGGACAAGACACCCCACCTATCCGCTAAACTCAGCGGAATTAGACATCTTAGTAAATGAGCTGACAGAAACCCTCAATGGAGCAATGTCTCAATCTTGTGCAGTTAGTAGCACCCAGAGAGGCAAACCCAAACCCCCTGGTGGAATAAAGAGATAGTCTCCCTAAGGAAAGAGAGCAGAAAGCTCTTCAACAAAGCTAAATATACCCGCTAGGATTGGGACCTCTACGAGGAGGTACTCAAATCTTTCAAAGCAGCGACCAGGAAAGCAAAGAGACAATCCTGGAGGGACTACTGCGATAATATAAGGGCGGTTTCCGAAGCATCAAGAATAAGGAAGATTCTGGCCTCGCTTCCGTATAATCCAAGCCACCTGATGCGTGATGACGGGTCCTGGACAACCTCCAGCGAGGAAGCCCTGGAACTTCTCCTAAGCGCACACTTCCCAGGCAGTAGTGATTCGGATACGACACCTCCTCGGGTTAATCAGTCGACGACACCCTCCTTCGAGCGTGCTCCTGGCCTGGTCGACTACAACAATGTCCATTGGGCCATATTGTGCTTCAAAAAATAAAAAAATATAATTGTGAGTTACGATGACCACACGTACAGCCAACACAATATAAAAATGCACGCATCCAGCGAATGCACAGTCTGTGCAATTAAACACCTCAGTTTTCCAAATGGACACCTGATACTATAATTTCATACTTTGTTTTGTATCTCATTCGATTATTTCCCACACATTTCTGCTAGCATAATCAAAATTTGTAGTATAAATAGATGAAAGAAAAATATTGTAAATTAGAAAGTAAGTGAACGTGTGAGTGATTGTTACTCTTAAATAAATATTTTTTTAATCGAAACTAAACGTTATTCGTTAATTTGTGTTTTCATTATTTGCCATAATACTTTTTCCAATTGAAATTCTTATTACTTATTAGTCATGAAAATATATATGAAAATTTGAAAATGCCTGCAATTGTCTGCCCATGTTCATGGTCGCCCACAAACTATATTTTACAGAATAAGTCGCCCCTAAGGAATAAAAGTTTGACCACACCTGCTCTATAAGATAAGATAGTCATGTAGACTTTAGCGGACGCAAATTGTCACTTTACATTTGTAAACCTCAGATGCAATGGTCGCACGAACGGTGCAGGCGTTCTATTACAAAGTCCACTCAAGAAAATGATTGTCGAGGCAGAGCAGAATTTTCCGCCAGAAAAGATTATAGGAAATGGTAGAAAACTACCTTACGTAATCGTGGGACATGGTGCATTTACTCTAAAAACTCACTTACTCAAACCCTATCCGTTTTCAAAGACGGGAAAAAACAAATTTTTAATTTGCTTTCCCGAGCAAAACACGTCATCGAACATGCGTTTGGAATGTTAAGCTGTTGGATACCGGCTAAACATATTTTTTTGTTTTTTTTTTTTGTCATCATCATCTGTCTTATCATCACCGCTTCAACAACATAACATCCGATCGAACTGGTCATCGCTACCAGCCTATCGGCTTGCGCCAGCACGGATCCTACGATCCACTCACCAGACTGGTGCGATCAAAACATGTGCTGGTGTGAGTGGTATGCCGGTGGTCTAGTTGCTGATGGCAAGATGCTGATGGTCAGTTGGTAAGCAGCATCGAAGCCGATTACATGTACTCTGTGTACTACACATATTGTTTTTGAAAATAAAGAAAGTGTTAATTGTTCTATAAATTGATTCGTGTTTAATTTTTTTTTCGTTATTGTGTTCGAATCTGAACAATTCATCAGACAGAGCAACAGATTCAAAATATTGCAAACAAAAACAAATGCAAGCTCATTACAAAAGCTTGTTGTGAGTTGCATAACATGATGTTGGACAAGGAGATCGCGTGCGTTCAATCAACCACTATCCCGCACACGTTAGCGTCTAACCCAGATATCTTACATAATCCTCGCAAAGGCGCTGCGGAAACAGTTCGCCAAGCATTTATGGAATATTTTAATAACGAAGGAGGAGTTGATTGGCAACAAAATCATTTACATAAATACATATATGTATGTGTATACATTATTAATATTACAAAATAACAAATTGTATTGTAACAGCTAAAGCACTAATATAGTTTTGAATCTTCAATAAGTTTTCGTTGGTGGTTGTATTTAAAAAAAAGCCTGGCTCTTTACAGATGGATCGAAATCCGCATTTAACATTTCCTTTGCTATAACCAAAGAAAACGGTACCTTGCTTAAAGCAGGTATTCTAAGTGGATACTCATCCATCATCGAGTTAATAAACCGAGTCAACCCAATAAACCAAATTGAGTCAAATCGAATTATAAAATTAAACCGAATTGGTGAAACCGAAAGACCGAACAAAACTTACACTTGTATTACACCCCGCCTCAACGAAACATCAGCGATGTCAAGACATGAATCATGACGTCAATATGTCTCGTGTAGACCGGTAGATATCGGACCAGACATACATAAGTCTGAACATAGATGCCAGACATCTTTTTCGGACATCAAGTCAGACTTTTTTTGACAGCGCTTGTCAGTGAACATAAAAGTCAAAACGTCTGAGTGGCGAACATCTCAAAGTGATGTCGTTGGTCTAATTAATGCGTTTAAAAATAAAGAGTGCCTTTTGAATTACCAAAGTAAACTTTATAAAATAATAGACTTGAAAATACAGGCATGCGCAGAAATTGCAAACCATTGCAAAAGAAGTGTCGATGAGGTTAAAAAAAAAATTTCAAAAGTTTGCGTTCCGCGTATTTAAACGTGTTTGCACTGTAAAAATTCCTACTTGCTGGGATTTTGTTTAGTTGGCCTTTGTATTTTGTATTCGCCTCCGTGTAATAAATTTATGTATACGCCTCCGTGTAATAAATTTAGTTCCGCCTGAAGAATAGGAAAGGAAACAACATGCCTTGCCTTTTATATTTGGAAACATCCATCCTAGGTTTATAGTTGAACATATTGGTTCTTCGAGCAACAAAAATAAAAAAAGCTGAGGCATGTCGTTCGGTCAGCTCCGGAAAATATGCTTCTTCGAATTAAGAGAGCCACGAACATTTTAAGAAAGCAGACAGCCAGCATTTAAAACGGGACAATTATTTAAGGACTCGGTTGAGCTTGTTGGAGGAGACGTTTGCTTTGTCCAACAAATACAATGAAGAACTCATCGGGGGTGGCAAGGTTGAACCAGAATTAGTAAAGGAAGATTTCGCCGAGATGCACCTGAAAATACTCGAGATTTACGTCGAACATCGAGGGGACATTCTGCATGCTATCGATAAGCTCCCGAAACCCGTCACAGCGGGCAGCTCTAAGACATCGAGCAGCAGTGGCGAGCAGGGAAAGGAACACTGCCACAGTGAACTGAGGCTGCCAAAGATTAACCTTCCCAACTTTGCTGGCGGTCTCCCTTATACACAACAATGCTTTGCTAACGGACGTCCAGAAACTGCATTATTTAAAGTCCTACGTGAGTGGTGGGCGGTGAGATGGCTGCAGCACTTGGCGATCGATAAGGGAAACTATGACAAAGCGTGGGAAATTTGAAACGAGCGCTATGACCACAAACGGGCTCTCGTCAACAAACAACTGAAGCTGCTCTTTGGTCAAACGTTGACGAGCGGGGAGTCTGCGGGTAGCATTAAGAAGATTCTCGACACATCCAGAGAGGTAATCCATGCTTTGGAAAATCTCGGTGTACCGGTGACACCATACTGATATATACAATTAGACAAAAATTGCCCAACACAACACATCGATTATGGGAGGAGAAAATAGGGGACTGTAAAGAATTGCAAATTGTAAAGAATTTTTTTGAATTTCTTCAGTGCCGGTTCAGGGCATTAGAGGCGGTTGGTCAACCGGACGGGGAAGAACATTGCAGGGCCAATGTAAAGGCGAGTGTTTTTTATTTACGGGAAGAAACCCTAACCAACAGGTAGACGCAGCATTCTTTGAGGGACTGCAAAACATTTTTACAAATGGATATGGCCCAACGAAAACAAGTAGTATTCAACATACGGGTATGTGAGAACTGTTTGGCGTACAGTCACTTCAAGCGGAGGTGTCCCAGCCAGAAGAGTTGTTATTACTGCAAACAACGCCACATTACACTAGACACAGTTAACATCATCAGATCGTCATAGTCCGGGCTCAGCCAACACGTCAAGTACGCCATTCTCTAACAACAACCGTCACAATATACAGAGTCGTACGAGCACATAACAGGTGTTAGAGAATCCCAACGCGCAAGAATTCCAACCAGGAGGAAGCCAGGAGAATACGTTACATGTCAACACGAACACGCAGGTGCTGTTGGCGATAGCTCTAGTTGAAGTCGAGGCAGCTGATGGATCACATCTTAAGTTAAGAGCATTGGTTGACCCAGGATCAGAGGCATCATTCGTCACGGAGGCAGCAGTGCAACGACTACAACTCAAAACAAAGCGGACGTTAATTGAGGTTAAAGGGTTGGGGAAGGTCAGCAGTGGCGCAGCAAGCAAGATCGCCGATTTGAAAGTACGGTATATTACTTCGAACTTCATAAGTAACTTAAAAGCGCTTGTCCTAAAGTCGCTGACTGGGCTTCTTCCGGCTCAACAACTTAATTTTAGCGAATGGTCTCACCTGGACGGATTAGAGTTGGCAGATCCAACATTCCACATTCCTGCTAAGGTAGAGTTACTTTTGGGTGGTGATGTATATGGCGAAATACTATTGGGCAATGCAGTTAAACATCATGATGGCCTAGACCCTGTAGCCCAGAAGACGCAACTGGGATGGTTGCTCTTTGGACGAGTGCCCACCGAGGTTCGAACTTGAGTACAGAGTTTCGTAAGTCAGCTGGACCTGTATACATCTCTCCGAAGATTCTGGGAGATTGAGGAAGAGCCGTTTGAAAGACATCAATCTGTGAAGAACATTTCCGATCTAATACTGTGCGATTACCCGATGGACGCTATCAAGTGCGTCTACCATTTAAGGATGGAAGGTATCCAACTATGGGTCCAACATACCGTGGTGCGGTCAGAAGGTTTGAACATCTGGAGAAACGATTGCAAAATGATATAGTTCATCGGAAGGAGTATTCAAAGTGTTTGTCAGAGTACCTTGTGCTGGAACACATGTCCCCAGTGGACGTTTCGGATGGCGTTTTGAAAACACCCTTTCATTATTTTATTCCCCACCACACTGTCATAAAAAAATCCAGTACTACCACTCGGTTGAGAGTAGTGTTCGACGCAAAATTTAAACGTATGTTTGGTCCATCTTTGAATGACAAGTTGATGGTAGGGCCTAAATTGCAAACTGATATAACTAGCATAATTTTGAGGTGGAGAAGACATAAATATGACCCCAGACAGGAGTTTAAGTGCTATCGACTGGAAACCGTCACGTTTGGGACTGCATCGGCACCTTATTCGGCCATACGAGTGCTTCTACAGCTGGCAGATGATGAATCGGCAAGATTTAATTTAATTTGATTTTCGTGGGGGCCAATACCCCCATTTATTAAGCTTAATTCAAGCTAACATTCTTAATTCTAACTTAACTAACTAACATTCTCAATTAGTCTAACTTAACTGACTAACAATAATGGGAGAGGGGGGCGCGATTAGGGAACTATGGTAGGGAGAAGGGGGGATACCGAGAAGACGAAGTTTTAGGCATGGAGTGCTGAGGTTGAAATCGAAGTTAGTGTTCGAATTAACACTTCACAGCATACGGGAAATGGGTTCATTGGAGCCGTAAGAGGTGCGGGGGGTGGATAAATAGAAGAGACGAGGATTGCGAGTATTACGAGGGTTAGTGTTAAGGGATATAGAGTTGTAGAGGTTGGCGCAGTCCATGGTACCTGTTAGGAGTTTATGAATGAAGAGGATGTCAGCTACCCTTCTTCGATCCTCCAACGTATTCAGAGTTATTAGTTTGAATCGGTCTTGATAGGGCGGTAAGAACAAAGGATTTCGCCAGTGCAGACCTTGAAGAGCGAAACGTAGGAATCGACGCTGAATGCTCTCGATTCTAGAAATGTGGGTTTGTTGATAAGGGGATACGCTTGAGATGCGTATTCAAGAAGGGGGCGAACGAAGGTAATATAGAGGGATCGAGTCACGTAGGGATTGGAGAATTCTTTAGACCAGCGCTTCACGAAACCGCGTGCAGAATTTGCTTTAAGAATTACATCGTCGATATGTGCGCGGAAATTGAGCTCTTGGTCACATAGTATGCCAAGATCGCGGATAACCTGAACGGCAGAAATGGGTTGGTTGTGGAGAAAGTAGAGACGAGGAGAGGATTGGGCACGTTTACGTGAGAAGGCGATAGATTGGCATTTGGAAATGTTAAGCTCCAAGCAATTTTTGGAACACCAGGTAGAAAAGCTATGGAGATCAGATTGAATAAGGGAAGAGTCTTGTAGCGGGGAAATGGTCTTAAAGAACTTGGTGTCGTCGGCGTACAGTGAGAGATGGGAATGTTTGATGATTATCCCAATGTCGTTTATGGTAAGAATGAAAAGAAGTGGACCCAGGTGGCTACCTTGGGGAACACCGGAAGAGGCTAAGAAAGGGTTAGAAAAGGCAGATCTAAAGCGAACACTGTAGTAACGGTTTTTTAAATATGAAGATATCCACTTCAGCGCAGTGGGTTCAAAGCCTAGAGAAGACAGTTTGAAGACTATTAGTTTGTGAGGTATTTTGTCGAAGGCTTTACTGAAGTCGGATGTAATGACGTCGACTTCGTTCCCATTCTCTAATGCTGAGAGGGTGAAGGACATGAATTCGACAAGGTTTGTGGTTGTAGACCTGGATTTGAGGAATCCATGTTGATTTGAGGAGATTAGAGATTTGCAATGGAACCTTAGAGTGTCATACAAGATGCTTTCGAAAAGTTTGGGTATATGTGAGAGTTGTTAACATCACTCTTTGGACCTTTTTTGTGAATAGGAGTTATGAAAGCGGTTCTCCATATCTGGGGAAATTCTCCAAGGGACAGGGATAAGTTGAATAATTTTGAGAGCGGGACGGAGAGAATGAAGGAACATTTTTTTAATAATATGGCGGGGACACCATCGGGTCCAGGAGTGAACTCATCATTAAGTTGATTCAGTTTAATTTCAATGATATGGGGTTCAACAGAACGTGGAAGAAATTGACTAAGGGAGAAATTTGGTAGGTAGTCGAAATAGGAAGTGTCCGGCACAAAGGAGTCATCGGCGAAAGATTGTTTGAAAAGGTTGGCAAAAAAGTTGGCGATAGTGTTGGGATTATTCGAGGTTTCGCGAAGAGAGTGAGGTTGGATAGCCATCAGATTTCCTTTTGTAGTTGACAAACTGAAAGAAGGACTTAGGATTGTTGATAAGATTGGCTTGTGTTTTGATCAAGTGCTGTTCGTAGAGAGAGTTATGAAGCTCATTAAATTGTAGATAAGTACCAATGTAGTTGGAAAAGTCATAGGGGGACTGAGTACGAAGGAAGATAGCCCACAGTTTGTTTCTTTTGTTTCTTAGAGAGCGGAGCCTGCGATTATACCAAGAAGGGGAAAATAAGTGATTGGATCGAGAAATGGGAACGTAGAGAGAAACAGAATTAAATATTTCTCTATAGAATAAGGATATGGCGTCATTTATTGTAAGGCCGTCAAAATTGAAGGGAGCGCTATTGAGATATTCATTGATTAGGTGGAAATTTGCTTTGCGGAAGTCGTAAGACTTGAGCGCTGGAGGGGAAGAGATCAGTGGTGGAGAGTCGAGAAAAAACGAGACAAGAAGGGGAGGATGGTAATTGTCGATGGTTGATAAGGAATGGGGGCACAGTGAAACAGACTAATCAATAGGGTCGGTTATGAAAATCAGATCTAGCTGTCTACCTATGTAATTTGGAATGCCACTCACTTGGCTAAGGTTTGAATCGGCTAGGCTATTTAAGAAGAGACATTCTTTGGCAGAAGATGGATTAGTGGCAGTGTAAAATGATTGATCTTCTGATGGTTCCCATTGGAGAAAAGGAAGATTAAAATCGCCGAAGAGAAGGATTTCATCGCGGGGATCCCGTAAGTCATTTATGTGATCAATCGCATTAATAGCGAGTTCATAGGATTTAATGGGTTGAGAAGGTAAGGTATAAAAACAGATGACGTAGAGCGACTTACGGGGCAGTACGATCTTGATTGAAACAAAGTCGAGATAGGGGGAAGAGGATATTGCAATAAGGGACGAGTCGATCGTGTTTAGGGCGGCTATTAAAACGCCACGACACGGGCGGCTATCGATAGAGTGGTTGAAAAGGTCGTCGCGGTAGACGTTAAAGTTTGATGGGAATAGTTCTTCGTTATTAATAGCGGGGATCAGGTTGGTTTTAGTCAGAGCGAAGATTTCGAATTGTAAAACATGAGACTGTTGGAAGACTGCTTGGGTTATTGACCGGAGACCTCTGACGTTCTGGTAATAAAAGGTGAGCAGGAAGAGGATGGAAATTAGGGCTGGAGGTGGGATATAAGCTTTGAGTGGATATATTGACGAAAAGCATCAAGATCATTTGATGCTTTTTGGGGGGACATATTAAGGAACTCATGATACTTGATCAAGAGGTTTTTGAGGCTAGCATAGTCAGAAGGGAGGCCTTCCTGTTGAATGGATACCAGTACGCTAGTGTTAGTATTACCCTCATAGCAAACTAAGTCTGGTTTGTCATGGAGATAAGCCAAAAAAAGGCGGACGTTCTCATACGTCGTTCTATCCCTTAAACGAGAAAGAGCATAGCGACATTCGGTGAGATTATTAAATTGGTTGGTAATTTTGACAGAGGGGGCAGAAGAGGATCAGCGAAAGATTGAGTGGGGTTAGGAGGAGGTGTTGTTGAGGAGGGAGTTGAGAAAGTTAGGAGAGAAGTGGAGTCGGCTGTAGTGTGCGAGGTGGAGTGTGTTGTGGATGTGTTAGAAAAGGCGGAGGCAGAGGGGTTAAGGACGTGAGAGCTGCGGAAATTAGGATACTTGGCTCCAGATTTTAGATCGAAATTAGGAAAAGAATTTGGGAGGGGTGTTTGTACTGGTGGCGAGGGGCTAGTGGTGGCAGAACGAGTAGTTGGAGTCAGATTGAAGGAAACACGTTGGCGTGGAGGTTTGGGTGGAGCAGCGGAAGAGGTCTGCATATGAGCGATGGAGGGGTGAGTGAAGGATGGGAAGAGGTTCGTTTTGAAGCTCCAGTTAGAGTGCTTTTCGTTAAGCTTATTAATAGGTTTCTTACGATTAGTTTTATACGTAGATTTGTTGAGAGGCTTGGGATGGATATCGATCTTTTTATCCCACCTGGTGAAGGTTGTTTTTCCAAGAGTGAAAGAACGGCCGTCGGGGTTCAGGAATAACCAATCGTATTTTGATGGAATTGACAGCTTCAGTTTAAAGGATTTGGAGCGTTTAAGCGTCTGGCAACTTACTATTGGGATTTTAAATCCTTTTGTAAATTTTTGAGCCCATTGTTCATGAGAGTCGGGGGCCAAACCATCAATAATAAAGGAAGAAGTTTCTTCGTGGCCTTTTAAAGTTTTTGGAGACGCTGGTTCCAGTCACTTAAACTCCATGTTTGGCCAAAGCGCTCAATATTGGTTCCAACTGTTGGGTCTTCGGTAGTCTGCGTGTAAACTGAGGACGTTGTTTTAGGCGGCGGTGGAGAAACACTGACAGACACATTGGCTTCATGCAGTTCATCACGTATGAAGGTATTGGTAAACAATGGGTTGGAATGGATGTGGCCGGGGATGTGGATGTCACCAATCTTATCAGATGCTGCTCTGATTTCATCTATTAAATCGTTAAGGGTAAGCCTTGTAGTGATGAGTTCACTGCTAATGTCATTTAATTTGTCTCCCATATCTTCTAACAGAGGGTCTGGTTGAATAAGGGGTGGAGCACTTCTGTTTGATGAGTGGCTAAAATGAATGTCCAAGTCCGACCGAAGGGAATTTAGGTTCTCGTTTAATTTTTTTAATTTTAACGGATTAAGGTATGTGTTGAGGGTAGAAATTAGGTCACGCTTAAATTCGACACTACGGGTGCTGGGTAAACTGGATTCCGAGTTTGTATTGGATAATTTAGTTAGGGTGGACAATTGCTTTTCTAGGGAGTTAAGTTTGTGTGTAATCATTGACTCCATGGTGGAATTGATATCTTCTACACATCTCGTGAGGCAGTCAAACTGTTGGCAACCGAGTTAATGTTCTCACTGTTACATTTAATCGCAAAAAGGACATCAGCGAGGGATATTTGTTTGCACTCTTCACAATAAAAAAAGAAATGTTTGGCATATTCTTTAATATAGGTGATCGACCTTTTGCCTAGGCCGATGCAGGAAAGGTGAAAAGATTTGCCACAGATACCCTTGCGAGTAACCCGGTCAGCATTTCTGGAATCGGTGACACAATGGGCAGAATCACAGTGATCCATATTAATTCAACTAGGGCAGTGCGGAAAGTTTGTTGATAATAAGTTCAGGTGAGAATTGGGAACACTGTTGAACAATCGCGTTTTCTGTTTATGTCACAGAAATATGGGTCACGCGCGTTTTAGTATATTTTTTTTTTTATTATTTATTTTTTTTTTTTTTGTTTCTTTTTTGATGATGTAAGTAGCACTCACGTTCACAGTTGGACACTCGCGTCTTTTTTTTTTTTTTTTATGTCAGAGAAGAGAAAAAAGAAAACGATGGGTCGGTTTTTAGTTTTTTTTTTTTATTTATTTATTTTTTTTTTTTTTTCAATTAATTATTCGGGAAGTGAAGAAAAGAGAGAAGCGAGTTAAGAATTTGACTGTACAGGCTGAGGTTCGGAGGTTAGCGTGGCAACATCGATAATCAAGGAGGAAACATATGTCGACGACATTATCAGTGGGGGAGATACTGTGGAGGAATGCCAAAATAAACTGAAGATGGTGAGACAACTATTAGCGACAGCCGGGTTTACTCTACGAAAACATGTCAACAACCACATGGAAGTACTTCGACACATTCCACCAGATCAACGCGAGATAGATTTTTCAATCCCATTCGACGAAGGTAACTTTAAGACGTTAGGGATCAAATGGTTACCAAAGGACCGATGTCTTCACGTTGGAAGTTGCGGAAGCGAAAGAAGATGAACTAACAAAGAGGTCAATGCTGTCATCCATAGCCCAGCTTAATGATCCGATGGGCTGGATCTCGCCGTGTATCGTGAAGGCTAAGATAATGATTCAGCAGTTATGGAAACGAGGGTTAGAGTGGGACAAACCAATTACGACGGAAGTGCAAGAGGAATGGGCGGTGTTTCGCGACGATTTGTCATCTCTACGGAAAGTCCGAATTCCACGATGGGTTAACATGCAAGAATCTAGCCGACAGTTGGAGATCCACGGCTTTAGCGACGCGTTAGAGAAAGCCTATTCAGCGGCCGTCTACCTTCGAGTGCTTGATGACAGCGAACGCACACATATGCACTTACTGAGGTCAAAGACGAAGGTAGCGCCAGTCAACACAATCACGCTCCCATGACTGGAGCTATGTGAAGCTGTACTTCTAGCAAACCTGTTGCATAACGTCATACAAGTGCTAAAGTTAGAGATGATCGATATTTGGGCATGGATGGATTCAGTCATCACGTTGTGCTGGATTAAAACTACGCCGTCGAAATGGAAAACCTTCATCTGCAATAGAGTGTCCCAAATTCATAGACTTATAGAACGCGCCAAATGGAGACACATACAGTCGGAATTAAATCCTTCAGACTTGGCATCTAGGGGAGTGTTGCCGTCCGCGATTATAAACAACAAGAACTGGTGGCAGGGTCCAGATTTCTTAAGGCAGAAGTGGGGGGCTCAGTTTCAAGAGCAGCCAATGAGCTTGGAGACCCAGCAAGAAGCCAAGTCAACCATAGCTTGCCACTGTGTGGAGTTAAGAAATGGAGGTCCTATAACGGAGCTTCTAAACAAATATTCAACACTCAGGAAGGCATTCCGGATAATTGCATACTGTTTACGATTTCGACGACGTATCTATCGAATACGTGCAACTAAGGAGGTCCTACCCCCACAGGAAATGGATGTAGCATTAATGCGAGTAGTAGCTAGTGCTCAACAACAGATGTTTCCGTCCGAAGTAGCGACCGGTAATATAAGAGGTTATGCGGCGCTCAATCTAATCACTGATGAGAAGGGTATCATACGCGTGGGAGGCAGACTAGAGAACACAACATTCCCATACGAGATAAAGCATCCGATACTCCTCAGGCCTGATCACCGATTTTCAAGATCGCTCATTCGAGAAGCCAATGAAAAGACACTACACGGAGGGGCCCAGAAAGTCATTAGTTATATCCATCGACGTTTTTGGATATGTCAACTAAAGAGTGCCGTCAAAAAATGCATTCATGATTGCACGATCTGTTATCGATTCCGAGCGAAACCCCTAACACAACTTATGGGGAACCTTCCAGCATCACGTGCCACAATAGCTCGACCATTCACGTTTGCCGGAGTGGATTACGCTGGGCCGATAGAAGTGAAGACATGGAGAAGATGCAACGCAAAGATCCTGAAAGGCTACTTTGCAATTTTTATATGCATGACAAATAAAGCTATACACGTCGAACTGGTAGGCGACTGGACAACACAGGCTTTCGTGGCAGCTTTTAGAAGGTTTGGGGCACGACGTGGATTGTGTCGAGAATTACTTAGCGACTGCGGAAGAAACTTCGTCGGAGGGGATAGGGAGCTAAAAAAGGAATTGCAGGAGGTCAAGGTAAAATGGAAAGAGGTCGCAGAGACACTGGCAGATGAAGGGACGAAATGGAATTTCATCCCTTCAGCTCCCCACAGTTCGGGGGTCTGTGGGAAGCGGGTGTGAAATCAATCAAATTTCACTTGAGACGTGTCGCTAGGAATCAAATTTTGACATACGAAGAACTTAGGACGCTATTAACACAAATAGAAGCGTGCCTCAATTCAAGATCTTTGTGCCCACAGTCAGACGATCCCAACGATTTTTCATATCTAACGCCCGGCAATTTTCTCATAGGAGAAGCACTCATCGCCCCACCGCAGCCTGAATATCAACTTGAAAAGATCGCGCATATGGAGAGATGGAAGCCAATACAAACATTAACACAATCTTTCTGGAAGCTGTGCAGTGGAGAATACCTGGCATGGCTGCAGCTATGCCCAAAATGAACTAGTGGGGATATGGTTCTACTCAAGGATGAACAGCTTCCGCCATTAAAGTGGAGTCTCGCGAGGACAGCCAAGTTACATCCCGGACAAGGCAAGTTAACACGCGTGGTTTCATTAAGAACAGGGAATAGTGAATTGAGGCGCCCAATTTCGAAGATTTGTCCGCTCCCAAGCAACATAACACAAACGGACTCTAGCATAGTCTAAGCATCCAATACAATCAACACATATTTACAGGCGTCAATAAAAACCCGAAATTAATGATTCAACACAACTCACCCCGAAATATCAACACAGAAACAAAGAAACCTTAAATAATATGTTATAACAACACAGGGGAACCTATATATACGTATATATGAAAGACCAACAGACGCAGCAAAATGAAGGCTACAGTGAAGCAACCTACTTCCGGCGCCAATAAATTGATGACCTTCGCTCATCAATGGGGGAGAATGTTTCATCTTCTTCTTCTTTGATGGCGTTACAGCCCATGAAGGAGCAGAGCCAAGCTTCTCTCAATCACCCATGTTGTGTGTGATTTATTTTTCACACAGGTGAAAGGGACCTACAGTTTTTAATGCCGATTCCGAACGGCGTGAGCCGAGAAGCTTTTTCATGGCAAGTTTACTACGAGGGGTTTTGCCAGTACCCCGCCGAGGAGGAACGTCGCGAAATAAACATTCGATGGCGTTGGTGTTATCGGGGTCCGAACTCGCACACTAACCACTGCGCTACGGCGCAGTACGGGGGAGAATGTTTGCATTGTAAAAATCCCGACTTGCTGGGATTTTGTTTAGTTGGCCTTTGTATTTTGTTTTCGTATTTTTAGTATAAAAGGAGTCGCCTACGTGTAATAAATTTAGTTCTGCCTGAAGAATAGGAAAGGAAACAACACGCCTTGCCTTTTATATTTGGAAACATCCATCCTAGGTTCATAGTTGAACAATATGAAAAAAAAAAGAAAGTCGATATTTCCAAGAAATCGGAGAGTGGCGCGAATGACTCTTTGGTGAGTACAAAAACAATCTTTACAAATGTAGTAACGTCTAAACTGACGAAAAAAAATGTAATGTGATGTAAATGTAGTAGAGCGTCAAAGTCTAGATCAGTAGTCTACACGAAATTTTGATCAGACGGGTACAAAATGTGAAACAATCTGACTGGATTGAGGGCGCGAAAAGAAAAATAACTTCCTTCTTCCTGCCTGGACTGTCACCGAGTTAAGAAGTGGAATAATTTTTGTACAAAGAAATCAAATTGTATTTTATTTAAAATAAAGAATCTTAAGTATTTTTTACATCTTCAGGTGTGGGGCCACACACAAAAGAAATATAAATCATAGTGTGGACGACCCACGTTGTAAGAAGATATGAGCAACGAATTAACCAAAGTTCAATTGGTAGAGGCATTGCTGGCTGCCGGCGTCGATATTTCCCCTTCTGCTTTCGTGGGGCAATTACGGGCACTACATGTACAGGAGCTCCGCGAAACCCTGGACACCGGAGGAACGGAATCGCCTGAGTTACGTTTTGCAACATGTTGCCTTAACTTTGTATGCCGTAACTTTGCATCTATGCACTTAGTTTTCCTTGATACTTATTTGTTTATTTGCCTATGATCATGCGATTTATTTTTACTACTCTACCTATTCACTTACGCGTCTCTTTCCCCAATTTCTTTTCCACCTATTTGTTTACGATATGTTAACCATACTAACTATCTACTTACGCGTCCCTTTTTCCAATTTCGCTTAGATCTACATATTTGTTTACGTGTCGATGATCGTACGATTTGGTAACTCGCTACATATCCACTTACGCGTCCCCTTTTCTAATTCGTTTTCCACTCATTTGTTTACGTGAGCCGTGAAGCTTTCGTGTTTTTGCTAAGGAGGTGCGTAGATTCCGGAAGATACTTCACTTTTTGGAAGACCACCGATCGGGCAAGTTAAAAGAAAAGTAAGCTCATTGGAAAATAAAAATTAAATTTCAAAGAAAAAAATTAAAGTGGTTGTTAAGTTCATTTTCTTAAGTTTAATTTTTTTTATATAGATCTCACGAGGACGCATATTGTCTGGTGTCGTATTGTCATAAGAACATGGATAAGAGACAAAAGGTGTAATGCGCATTTTGTGCATGGCTGGTCAATTTTGTACGCAAGTTTCCGCGAGTGTGGGAATCAAAACTTTCTTATGAGGCCACGCAACTCAGGTGTCAGTATCGAATGTGGCATAGACATTTTTTTGATTCCCACACTCAGAAACTGCAGGCCGATGTCTGGCCGATAATGCATTGTGATTTGTGAGCTCCAACAGAGCAGTTGCGTGTGCTAAATAAATTTATTGTTAAAATCCTTACCTGGGCAATTTTATATTGTAAACAAATTGGTGACCGTGACAGGACACTTTGCTAACGTTTAGCAACACCTGTGTGAAAAGTACAGTGCAAAGTTAAGCATCAAATAACGAACAAAGTGCAGTGAAATTAAGGAGTGAAAAAAAAAAATAAAAATGTTCAAGTCTCCAATGCAAATTGAGGATTATGCAAGCCAACAAGAAAGGATTGGCGAGAAACTCTGTCGACTGACGCGCAACTATTGGAAGGACGCTGATACAAGAAAGTCTCCATCATACTTGGCCGAGCGACATTGAAAAGTCTGTGGAAAGAATTCGATGACACTGATAGTCAGATTCGAGAGACATTTCCCTCTGAATTGGAACATCCCTACTTCAAAAAGGATTACTATGAAGCAGTGCGCAAGGTAACAGATCGCATGCGAAATGATATCGAGCGTCGACTCACAGCAATCTACAAAGGGTACAATGAGTCAAAAGGATAGGTTCCAATTGCTGATGAACATCCTTAGAAGATCATTGGACTAGTGTGTAGTGGAGGCGGCGGAGGCGCATACAGAGCACTTCTGTCAAATAAAGACAAGAACAATCCAACAGAACTGGGATGAGATAACGCTTCTCTACAGAAAGGTCGAAGAGCAACTAACCAGTGAAGAACTCGAGTGCTATTTCGGTATGCAAGAGCGAGTGGAAGAAGTTTTATTAAGCTTGATTGAAGGTGCGACACCAGCACATCGTCCACAGCAGACGGAAGCTTCAGTTAATCCCACAATGAGACTACCCAAAATAGAACTCCCAAAGTTTGACAGCAGCTATCTCAACTGGCTCCAGTTTTACGACCTGTTCAAGCAATTAATTCATCACCAACCAATACCAGCCGCCCAAAAGTTATATTTTCAGAGAGCCAACGTTACTGGAGAGGATCACAATCTCATCCAGCACTTCCAAGCTACCGACAGCAATTACGATATTGCTTGGAACACCCTGGTGGAGCGATATGACAACAAGAGGCTGTTGCTAAGTGCGCAATTTAGCCGACTGCTCTCACAACCCATGACAACTGGCACCGCAACTACCCTCAGAAGGTTTCAACAAAGGAAGTTATGCAGGCAATCACTAACTTGGGTTTCAATGCCAATAGCTGGGACCCAATGGTGGTTCACTTGATGCTGCAAAAAAATGGATAAAGAGAGCAGATCACTCTTCGAACAGTCTTTAAGCGACCCAAGGGGCAGCCCTTCCCTAGGAGAGTTCTTGAAATTCCTGGAGCTCAGATTCCAAACCCTGGAGGCCATCAGTAGACCAGGCGAGGGAAGGAAGACGGTCACTGTTGCAACACGTCGGGATGGTATCGATTGCTATAGGTGCAATTCAGGTAAGCACAAGATTTTCAATTGCTCAAGCTTTCTTAATCTCTCAGGTGAAGAACGCATACGCAGAGGATGAACTTCAATTGACCACATACTGTGAGTGTTATGCCTGCAGCAGTACGTTTGGTCACTTTCCATCCACAACTGTGTTGCATACTTTTTCCCGTATAGGAATTGCTTTTACGTAGCTATGAAATGAATTTGAACTATGGACCTTCCGCTCGACGGTCGATGATGTTAACCACTGCACCACGGCCTATAGCATTTTATGAAAAGCAGTGAACGCACGCGTTTATCGGAGCTCTCTAGCGAGGAAAGTAACAAATTATTCCTTAATAAAAACGTGCTTTTCAGCGCGACAACGTAATCCGCACTTATAAGTACGTTACGATAAATCAAAAAAAAAAAAATTTTTTCGAAATTGTATGATAGCAAATTCAGTCGAACATTCGCCAACGGTAATACGGTAAAATCGGAATTCGCCGACATTGTGACATTTGAGTCGAATGCCATCTGCGCGATTCGCGAACGGTAATACGAATTTGTTTGGTATGACTCGCGAATGGTAATACGGGCAAAAATATTTTTTACTTCAGCTTATACTAATAATGTGGCAATTTGTTCATAACCATGCGTATAGTTTTAAGGTGTGAGTTCAAACAAGAACTGAGTAAATTTTGTACAGAAGTTGTAGTCATGTCGTAGTACAGTGAATGCCAGAAGAGCACGTTCAGCAAGAGATGAAGAATCGTCAACGGAACGTGAGGCTCGCCTCAGCCAATTTCGGGATAGATACAGAGCTGAGAGAGAAAGAGAATCGCAGTTATAGTAGACAATATACATATACCGCAAGATATACATACATATACATATGCAGCCAAACATAATCCAGTGAGCCAGCACACATTTTCCCACGGTCACTAGAGTACACCGACACCCGACACGGTATTCTAGGAAATCAAATTGTCGCCGACACCTGCTGCACCTTTGCGGAATACAACATGTCACAACATGCACGAATTGGCATGAATGTTGTGCCAACTTGTATCATTATAAATACGGGTGATCGTATTGTGGCATCCGTTCAGATCAGTTCAGTCTAGTTCAAGTTTTTTTTTTTTTTTACAGTCACACGCGCACTCAAGGCTAAGGCCTTATAACGTATTAAACGTTGTGCGAGCGAAGGTAACAGGGTGAGGGAAAGTTTCGCGCAGGTTGATGTTTTTGACACACAACCTGAACGGGGTGCAGTGGTTTTTGGGTAGTAGATGATCGTTGACTACTCTCAGGGGTGGTATGCCCTACATAGGACGAGAGCCGACCAAATTTCGCGTTGGTTATTATTCTCAGTAATTCGTTCATGCACTTTTGATGTTAGTATTGCATACGCAGAGGATGAATTTCAATTGACCACATACTGTGAGTGTTATGCCTGTAGCAGTACGTTTGGTCACTTTCCATTCACAACTGTGTTGCATACTTTTTTCCGTATAGGAATTGCTTTTTCTTGGGTATGAAACGAATTTGAACTATAGACCTTTCGCTCGACGGCCGTTGATGTTAACCACTGCACCACGGCCACCCCCAAGCTCAAGTCAAGTTCAAGTTATTATTCGAGTTGAAGACTTCACTTCCTACCTTGTTACTCGCGGGTTCGGTAGCTTAGCTTTGCGTTGTGTTGTATTGTTTTATTAGATTTTTCCATCGTGTTACTTGATTTTTCGATAAATAAAAGACATACATATCTATTTATTAATCAAGGAAAATTGTTTTTTTTTTTTTTATTTTACTTCGGTATCCGAAATAAAATTGGCGCAGTCGGTAGGATCGTCAGACTTTAAGATAAAGTGTTCATATCAATGATTAGTGACGATCCGCGAACCGTAATAACGCGAACGAGAGAATTGTCGTGAGTGTAAAATAAAAAAAAAAATAAAAAATCGAAACAAGTGAAAGTCAAATTAATCAGAACCCACTTTCGTGAACCTCAGTGCAACAACCGAAACCATTTCGCTCACGAGAACAATAGGTTACGTATGGAACAGAAATAAATAATTAGAACTCAAAATAAGCCAGTGCTAAATAGAATAGAACTAAAAATAAAAAACTATCACACAAGAAGGAGTTAACCCACTAGTGCATCAAGAAAAGACAATCCAGCAAGGCGGAAGACCACTACGAAGCCAACATATAGAAAAGAAAGAAAACGAGAGGAACAGAGGTCAGCAGGAATTTATTATTACACTTTTTTTTTTCTCTCTCTCTTTTTCCTTCTATATAAGTAAAGTATATTCGTATATACACATAATTTCATATTCTTTTATTGTAAATTTATATCTTTAAGATTCGGTATCGGCTTGAATCCAATCTGAATTGGAAAGCGGTATAGAAATTATACGCGAAAGTCTAGAAAATTTTCAAATCTCGCAAGGGAACTGAATTCTAATAATAACCCCTTAACCATGCCTAGTTAGAACTTCGAAATTTTATAGATTTGCTTGACAAAATCCACCCACTTCCAATAAAATACGATGCTCTATCCCAAAGCATATTCTTAGACAAAATTAAATCAAAACTAAAAGGAAAGGCCAGAGAGGTGATTGAAATAAACAATCATATTACAACATGGCCCCAAATAAAGCAAACTTTATATGACAACTTTGGCGACCGCTACACAGCCGAAGAACTCTTCGACGAACTAAGGACCGTTAAATTTAAAACCAGCCCCGTTGATTTCTATAACGAAATCAAAACCATTCTAAGAAGATTAAATGTTAAAGTTAAACAACTGAGTGGAAATAACGAAGCGGAGATCAAAATCACTGTTGACCAAAATGAAAACTCTGCTTTAGTAATGTTCCGTAATAAGCTCCCTGAACCAATGCGATCTTTACTGCATTGCAGAAATCTTAATAATTTAGAGGGTGCTATGAATATCTTGCGCAATTCAGGATATGCATACTATAACCTAATTTCTACTCCCGCAAGACCCACACATAAAAGTGATAGCTTCTCAAACAAACAATACAATCATAGAAAAGAGGGCGATCGTTTTAACAACGGCAACCAACACCGAAACGATAAAAAACCAAACCGAAGGACCCCCGAATTCAGCACTAACAGATCACAACCCGACTAATATAATCAGAGAAACAACTCACACCCCCGTTAACCATTCTACCCTAACTCTTCTAGTAATCATGCTCACAATACGTACACAAATAACTCATAACAAAACAAACTGTTTGCAAGGCAGCCGTATGAGCCATCCACTTATTATACCCCAACTACCTCTAATCAAACCCAAAGGCTACCAACTCCCGAACCAATGGACATAAACACGGTCAAATTTCAACCAGAAAAACAACCCCTCAAACCAAAAAATTTTCATTTTCAATCCTCTCACGGCAACTACCATATATCTTAGTTAATGGAAATCTAAGACCCTTCAAATTTATAATCGATTCCGGTGCGACACATTTAATAATTAACCCAAACATGTGCGCACCAAAATATGTCGAAACCTTAGAACATCCCATAACATTAAAAACAATAAGTCAAAATGTAAAGATAACCTATAAGGCAATAATACCCCTTTTTAAAGAATTAGGAAATAATAAAATTAGAATCGAAATGTATATTCACCCTGTTCACAATGAATTCGGCGGCTTCATAGGCAATAATGTATCAATCCCATTAAAAGCCAATATCGATTTGGAAAACATAGAATCATTATCGGAAATAATGAGGTAGAACTTCATTATGATAGTAAAGAAGATAAAAACACCTACAAACTAGATGAAGAAGGTACTTTACGTGGAACTTTCCTTACCCGTCTTACAACGAGATGGAATTGCCTACCTGAAAGAGCAGAAGTCTGCAGATGGCAACATCCTTGTGAACGAAGGAATCTACGATGTCGAGAACTCTAAAATTCTCGCAAGGGTACAAAATCATCAGTCCGGTGTAAAAACCCAGTCCAGTCCCTTGAAGACGAAAAGGGTTACTTCTGAAAATTTTAGAGTAATTGAACCTAGGGGAACTACACCATTACTTGAACAGATTCGAATTAATAGGTACCATGTCAGTAGTGTGTGAACATTGGTTGGCATTGAAATTCAACGACGAATCGAAAGGCATGTGTTGCTTGCAAGGAAAAGTAAAATTAGAAGAAATTCTTCCTCCACCTGAACCACTTCACTCTCTCCTTAAGGGTGATCATCCGAAATTCAAACAATTCATGCGCGAGATACGCCGTTATAATAACGCATTTCAAATTACCCTTTTCAAGAGTAAGCAAGTCGTTGAGCGTGGTTTTATGCCTACATTTAAAATTCAAGGGCAAGTGTATCACTTAGCTGCGAGCTTGCTACCGCTTCGACCCGATGATCACACATTTTTGCAAATTTATTTTATTGCAGATCCAGATACATACTGCGATTGAGAGTGTTCCAGTATATACTCCTGACTTAAATGTCATAATCCATGCAAATACAGTTCCTGTTGGAGAACACAGAGGACGATATAATGCGCCTTCCACGAGTGAAGTAGCAGCGGTGATAGCTGGACAGCAATTTGACGAAACAAATATTGTGTTGCATAGTCGTGATAATAATTTGCAAAAAATTTAAAATACACAGATCTATGACACTTTACAATATCCTTTGATGTTATGTATGTCGTGGAGAAGATGGTTATGCCATCGCTATGTTATGTTTCTCAAATTGACCTAATCAGTGGTGCACCTCTGCGTAAAACAGTGTCATGTATGACCTACTATTGCTACCGTAAAATGACAAGACGTAACAATTTCAACCCTTTGCTAAAATGGAAATAAAATAAACAGAAGAAAATTAGAAGAACTTAGAATTGGCCCCTTTAAAATTTTGAAAGGTAAGGTAAGGTGTAAACACCCCTTAAGGTAAGATTTTGGAAGGAAATTAAGTCATCTTGAAACTTTAATATGTGTCACGATGACTTTTAACATAAAGGAAGAGATAGCCGAATAAGAAACACTAAATGTCGTTTCTTGAAACATTTTAGGTAATTATAATAATTGTATTTGTAAAATAAATTAAATTGAAGAAAAAATAAGCTTGAAACATTTTAGAAACTCAGAAGTGTCTTATAAGAATCTTATATATGGAATGTTAACAAACCAATACTTGGTCGATCAATATGCGAAAATGGAATCTGAGTGATTGGCCTACATCCGTAATAATCAAACTAAATTCAGAGCAGAAAATTACGTTCACGTTCAGGATGCTTTACAGGCGAATGAACACAGCAACGGCATTGGACAGTTGGTTATGCTACCTTCATCATTCACAGGTGGACCTCGATGTTTACATGAAAAATCGCAGGACGCAATGACTTACGTAAGACATTACGCTAAACCTGATTTATTTATAACTGCGACATGTAACCCAAATTGGCCAGAATTCAAACAAGATATTAACACCAATTGTGGAGTTAACAAGACAGATACGATATAATTAACAGAGTCTTCCATTTAAAAGTACAGAAACTCCTGCACCTCATTAACAAGTCTCATACATTTGTATATTCGGTCCGCCACGCTGTCATATGTATACTATAGAATGGCAGAAACGTGGTTTGCCACATGTACATCCGCTGGTGTGGTTGAACAAAATTAAACCAAATCAAATTAACAGCGTTATTTCAGCTGAATTACCGGTTCAAAATTGTAAAGAAACACATGGTACACGGCCCCTGCGGGACTTTAAACCCTAATTCTCCATGTATACGAGATTCCAAATGCAGCAAAAAATTTCCGAAGTCGGACGGATGACGGATATCCCAAATATAGTCGACGATCGCCAGAACAGGGTGGGCAAAATGCCACCGTCCGAAACCATGATCTTGATAGCCGCTCCTTTTGTAATGTTTGATGCCCACATCAACGTAGAGTTGTGCAGTTCAATAAGGTCAAAAAAGTATGAGCACACAAGTTCTTGTAGAGAAACGGCTGTAAAAGGACGCCATTCACTTATAAAAAGCTAACCTCGTCAAACAGACTGGTCTTGAGTTTTTTCTTTTCTTATACATAAAGGGGCCACTTATTATTGCCATCGAAGATGAAACATATTCACCCGACTCCATTTCGTTATCAGAAGTGAACATATCGAGCTGACTCAGCCAAATATGTATGTTTCGCTTGCGGTGTGGGGGTAGTTGGGTATAAAAAACAAGAAGAATTGGTGCACGCCGACCCAGGTATTTTTTACTATTTAAAGAAAACTTCTCTAATTTTCGTGACGTTTACTTAATAAAACAATAAAACGGAAGTAACAAAGCTCATAGAATGTTACCTAAGTCAAATGGAAATTTATACAGGTTGTCGCGTTAAATCTCAGCGAACTGGCAATGTTAGAGTTCATCAACAGAGATGTGGAGTCAATACTTAGAGCCCATGGCATAAGCCATCAAAGGACAGCACCATACCAACATAATGGATGAGCGGAAAGAGAGATGCGTACATTCGTAAAAGCGGCAAGATCTATGATGCTTGGTCGGAATATCAGTACAAAACTCTGGGCTGAAGCTGTTAATACGGCTGCATATGTATTAGAAGACAATAGAAATGGTCCATGCCAGCTTTCTGATTGTAGTGAAAAGGTAAACGCTGCTTTGGTCAGCTCCTTAGCGATCGCGATGCCACCCTGATGGTGGATAGATTATTGTGCGTAGAAGATGGAGCCATCTTTGGACGCCATTCAAGTTTTTTTTGCCGCTTGTTCCTTCTTCTTGGCGCGTCAGCAGCGGAGGACGGATGTGTCTTCGTCATCATTAAAGAAATATGTACTATTAAAGGTGAATAAAACGTTGTTTTTATAACTTAATTCTGCCCTTAATTTAACGCTGGTAAAACACCATTTGAGCTATGGTTCAATAAGCAACTTGAAAATTTTCAATAAAAAGTGTTTGGATGCGAACCATACATATATACCTATATATGCATACAAGTTAACGCCGAACACGGGATTTTCTCCAACATTCACAACTCTCACTCACGGCATCTCGTCACCCGAGACATATGGTTTCTTTTCAACCTACGCATCCCAAACTGCACCACCCCATCACCTCGCCACCCGAGATATTTGTTTTCCCTACCTAATCCCGCTTCCTTTACGTATTTCAGCTGCACCGTAGGCTAAGCTTATTTATTGCGTTTAGCGGTAAGTCACTTCGGTATCAACCATCGAATAAAGTGGACGTTAGTCTTGAATAACAAAAAAAAATACAAAAAGCATTTTAACTGGCGCCCGAGCACCGGGGACAGGTAGTGAAGGGCGGGAATTATTATTAAGTTATTAAATGTTAACTTAAGCCCAATAAACAGTCGCCTCAAGTTGCTGCCGTGTTATTTGCCGATCGCGTCAAAAGATCGGTAATCGTAAATTGGTTGCCGCACCGTGAAAAACCAGTCACTTCACGTATCCGCAGTGTTTCAACCAATCGCCTCATGTAGCCGTAGTGTTGTACGGAGAATTAAATCACGAAAAGTGACTGACTCGATCGTTGCTCCCGCCCTACCTGTCCCGAATGAACACCTGTGATCAGTTCATCCGATAAATGAAAAACAAAATTATCGTCGCTAGGAAGCCCTAAAAACGCCTCTAGTGTTCCGCATAGGAATGTACGTACCGAATCCAGAGTAACCAGTGTAATTGCTAAAGAATGATTTCTACATCGGCTGAACTATCGAGACTCGTTCTGCAATTTCCTCTTTAATCATCTTCCACTACAAGTGGAACAACTAGCGCCCAACGGGGTTATCACTCCACTGGGATCCCGCTAGCGCCTTTGCTTGCTGGGTATCAGCTGATTCGACAGTCAATGCACTCTTATTTTGCTGACAACCATCGTGCGAACAACAAGCAGTCCCGGACTTAACCTATATTTTTTTCTCGTACAGTCACCGGGACAAAAGGAAGAAATTTTGCCTGCCGACGTGGAGATAACAACACCAGCATTAGTACTGTAGGCTAAGAGTATTGTTAAGCTAAGTATTATTAAGCTAAGAGCATAAAAATTTAAAATTTTAAAAGTTAATTTAATCCAAATGAATGAAACACACCATATCTACATATAGTTAATTTGCTCGAAAAGTGGATGTTAATGAATATTATTAAATTGTGTGCACATTTCGTGTGTGCATTTTTACGCCACTTAATCAATTCATATTTATATTTAGCCATCCCTATCTATCCCCATCCAATTTGATAACAAAATAAAACGGTACTCACTTCTTATTTCCAGAAGTACCATTCCACTGAAGATCCCCTCAGAATCTCACTGGGTCGAACGGCGATCGTCCAAAACCAAACATAAACGCGGTACCCTAGTGGCTTCTATAGTTAATCGTGCCTTAGAAACCAAAATCCCATCAAAAGTCCAAAATTGTTTACATCCTGACCCGAACCTTTTCATGGGAACGGATCAAACGATCGCTCATAAATACCGAGACCGATGGGATGATATGGACCGCATTCCGGACTTAGTCTGCTGCTTCTAAGATGAGGTCAAACGAGGACGTTTGAATTTAAGGGGGAAAGAGTTAACGCCGAACACAGGATATTCTCTTATGATGTGTTGACACACACAACCTGAACGGAGTACAGTGGTTGGGGTCGTTGATGTTCGTTCACTCACGGCATCTCGCCACCCGTACAGTGGTTGGGGTCGTTGATGTTCGTTCACTCACGGCATCTCGCCACCCGAGATATTTGTTTTCCGTACCTAATCCCGCTTCTTTTACGTATTTCAGCTGTACCGTAGGCTAAGCCTATTTATTGCATTTAGTGGTAAGTCACTTCGGTGTCAACCATCGAATAAAGTGGACGTTAGTCTTGAATAAGAAAAAAATACAAAAGGCATTTTAACTTACATGTTCCCGATGAGAAAAGAAAATGGCACCCAAAGTAAAAAAAAAAAGGGAAACTGGGTGGGTTATGCTGAGAACACAAATCGACATCGAATTCTGTTGGACGGCTGTGGAATAGTTGAAATTTTTCGTGACGTCATATTCAACGAAAATTATGTTTCAAGTGAAAACAGATCTAATCAAGGCAAACACGCTAATAGCTCAGATGTCTTTGCAATTGGAGAAAGAGTGACAGAAAATGATGAGCCCAATGACTTACGTATCTGAAAGCAATGCATTCGAGGAGAGAGAGGGAGAGGGCAACATTCGTGAAGTATTCGAACATCCAATGGTTAGGGACGACGGTAGCAAATCCATTATAGGACGTGAAAGAGCAAAGAGTGGCAACGAAATATGCAACGACTTAATCGAAATGGAAAAAGCTGGAGAAGATTCAATAAAAAATGGATTATGCAAAAGGAACTAAACAAACGTTGTGATTTCGAAGGGATGGATGAACTAGTATATACGCCATAAAAAAAATAAAGTTATTCAGTATTCGAAAAGTGCGTGAGAAAATATATATTTGGTCCTTCGAACCGAATAGAAATTAAATTCTTCTCCACCGGTGGTAAGAGACTTTGTTCTTTGAAATTAAAACCAGACAAGTGGTTTTTTACAGTCACCAAAGAGTGGCAATCAAAGTGTATTCCGCGACTTCAAACAGTAAAATAAGTGTCCCGAGGCTTAGGCATCGGAAGAGTGAGAAAAAAAATAAATAAATAACAACACCATTAACAACAAAATACAGTGCCAAAGCTAAAGCAACTGCTAACAATTAATCAAGCATTAACAACATTAACATATTAATCATTCATTTAAAATTCTATCAATAAAACTTTTTAAAGACAAAAGTTGGTAGCACGTTTTGCTAAGCTTTGTTTTGACAATTGTCAAAATATAGCATTATTTAACAATAAAATACGTAACGGATAAAATAAACAGTTTATAGATTATTTTCCATTGGCTTGGCGTGGGCTCAGCTTGGCTTTGTTGGAGAGCCTATAAGCTCCTCAATCTTTGACGAGAGCTCAGAATAACAATTTTTCATAGAAGACAATTGAACTTAAACTGTCCGAAATTATAAATAAATTTAAAAACAATTAAACCTAATTTTGAAAAAGAAAATGTCAAATAAATAACAACATAATTCACCCTAGTATGCTTACTTTAGAAGAATTAGACCATTATGATATAGATTTCCATAAATTAAAACTGTTAAAGGCTGGAGTCATGGATAATCAATGACTAATATTTGCTATTAAAATACCTATTAGTTATATACTTGTAGAATTAGAAGTAATAAAGCCAGTACCAAACTCAGATAGTATGCAAATAAATGAATTTGACGAATTAGCCGTGGAAATTAATAAAGAATTGTATCACTATGATGAAAAAGCACTACCAAAAGATATAAAACACAGCAATCATTGTATTTCAAAAGGAACTTGTTCGTTGATAAATATGGTCAACAAAACTATAGTGCAAGATTGTGACAAAAGACAAATAAAAATCAATCGAGAGTAGGCTATGCGATTCGCAAGTCTAAAAACAAAAATAAAATATCTGATATCGTAATTTCAGATTGATAAACAAAAAGAAAAAAAAAGTGTAATACTTAAAACAACATCTGTGCTAACGTAACCTCTAATAACATTGCTAACCGCGGACTTAGCACGTTTGAGGATTCGCTATCGTCGATAAATAAATTCAGGAGAATGGCTACTCCTAAAATGTCGCGTAGTGACAATTATTGGAATCCTCTCCAATCTCTTCCTGACACCGACAATTAAGACGATATGTCTTGTAGTGTGAATCAGCAATCGGCAAAAAAAAAATCGATTCTCCCCATCAAAATTTTGCATAAATCTAGTGATTTTGTTCATCTCTTGTGATCTGAAAATTAATGATTATACAATCAGAAAAATTTCAATTGGAATTAAACGATTTTGTGAATCAATTAGTTCATTTCATTCTGCGTGCAACAGTTCAAAATCCAAAAAGTGTCAAATTTTTTTCTCACGACCTTAAATGTGAAAGGTCTTTCAAAGTTATGCTTTTCGGTTTAGATGAGATCCCCCTTAAAAGTGAACTCATTTCCCTTGGCTTAAAATGCAAAGCATTAAAATAATTAAGAAAGATCACGAAAAGTTCGTCGACTATTTTTGAGTGGTTTATTTTGAAAATGGATCTGTTATCGAGAGTTAGCTTAGAACTTATTGTAGTGTATTATTTTTAAGAAAAACGCTCAAGTGCGTACTCCCCTGATGACATCTACCGGCTCATAGCGCGCGCACGACCTTATTGTGACATGAATTCTAAAGTAACGTCGGCGTCTATTTATGCCATTAGCAAAGATTGTCTCGCAGTGGGAGGACGCACAGAAGCATAAGTTTAATATTCTTATAAGCAAATGTTATGAAGAGTACTTTTTTAAGAAATAAAACACCACACACACACACAAGAAGCCAAGGTGTTCTTATTTGCAACTTCCGCTGGACGAGAAACAACAACTTTTTATTTCGCTTCTTCTGAGAAGCTGAACCGCCGCACACGTTCGAGATCACGTACAGCGGAGCACTAGCGCTCTTACGGCGGTGTTTGGGAAAGCAGAGAGGCAAAGTCCGGTGAGTGTTTGAACTGTTGAATTTGATTAGGTTAAGGTCTCGTGTGGTGCAGAGCTAGGAGAAAAGTTAGTTAGCGGGAAACGGTTTCGCTCATTTAACGAGGGTAGTATAGGAAATTTCTGTTTGTTAACCGCGCGATATAACGGTTGTCATACTGCGTAATGCGAAAGCTTCGTTCAGCCGCTAGCAATGCTCGCAATGAGTCAGAGGGAGATAGCGATAGTGCAGCGGACTTAAACGTGTCCATGCCGGAACCGACAGCAACTGTTTCACATGAGGCGTCATTGGAAAAGAGGTTAAATGATATGATGCGATTAATTCAGGACCTTCAGGCAGAAATGGCAAAGGGCAAACATCAAGATTTTGCACAAGAGGAGCACGAACAACAACGGGAACGAGCCAATACTGTAGTGCCAGGAACGAATGTGAATGTTCTTGGGTCATCGCCTATTGGAATTAGTAGTCAAGAGAGCGAGATGGATTTGGCCACCGCGTTGGGAGAGCTCAGTCGCTCGTTGTCAGTTCAAAGAGTAGACCATGGCCGAAAGCTGTATGATTTGCCGGGGTTTGATGGTCGTCCGGAAGATTGGCCGATGTTTCAGGAGTCTTATAAGATGACTACTCAAGAATACCCGTACTCCGAACGCCAAAACCTAATGAGACTCCAGAAGGCAATCAAGGGTAGAGCGAGAGAAACAGTCGAGTGCTTGCTGATTCATAGCAGCAACGTTCAATGCGTCATTGACACCTTAAAGGATCGGTTTGGTAGGCCAGAGATCCTAGTCAAGAGCCAAATTGAAAAAATTAGAAACTTTCCATCGATCCCTGAAAACCGTATTGAGCAGCTGGTGCCATTCGCAACTAAAGTGCAAAATGTGTCACCCTTACTGGAATCAGCACAATGTGAGCATCATATGTGTAACCCTACGCTTATGGAAGAGCTACTAAAGAAACTTCCAATTCAGAGAAAGCTAGATTGGGCAAGGAATCAAACCTAGGGCAACAATACGGCATATCAGTGATTGGTTACAGGAATTAGCGGGCATGGTAAATATGGCGTGCAGTGGTTTCAGTGAACAACCACATCAGTCAACGGCTAGGCGAGCTGGTAGATCACGGCAAACTGAAAGTTGTTGCAAGGTGTGTTACGGGCAGCATGACATCACAAGATGCAAGCGGCTATTAGACATGGGCAGCGGACAGCGGTGGAGAATTATACGACAGCGGCGATTATGTTTCAACTGTTTACGGAGCGGTCATCGAAGCACACATTGTGTCTGCTAGGGATTCAGCTTTTTCTGAGTTTGATCTGGACCAAGTTCCTTTTTTGTGATTGATGTATTATCCGTTTTTTAATGTTTTTGGTTGCCTTCCATAGGGAGTAGTTTGTAGATGCAGTGGGTGCCAAATTAGAGAGAGGGTTCCTAATTTTGGTGTTTTTATAATCTTTAAGCAGTTTTTTTAGTTCACTTGTCGCTCTGTTTGGTTTTGTCTTAGCTTGTTGTGTCCTGACAGTTTGCCATCGTTTTCTAAGTATTCTTTTTTCCTTAATTTTTCTTTTGATCGCTGTCGGTATAAACACTTGTGATTGTTTTTGGGTTAGAGATGGTGTTGATCTGCTTGTTGCGTCTCCGATGATGTCATTAAGATGCATAACAGCCCTTTCTATGTTGTCAAGTGAAGTGAGAGGAACATGGAAGGGCAGATCCTTATTAACTATGTCTCTAAAGGTGTCCCAGTCAACTACCATAGTTACGAACTAGAAACTCTTGCGGTGGTGAATGCACTAAGGCATTTCCGTACTTATCTCCTGGTCATCCAGTTCACTATAGTTACGGACTGTAACGCTCTTAAAGCAACTAAGCAAAAGAAAGATTTATTACCTCGTGTTGCTAGATGGTGGATATACCTCCAGGATTTTGACTTTGATATCATCTATAGAAAAGGTCAAACTATGGTCCACGCGGATTACCTTAGTCGTAATGTCCCACAGAAAGAATGCTATCAAATGCAAGACCCCGACACTTCGGAACTTATGAACAGAGTCAGAGAAGGCGACGCTAACATAAAGGCCCAATATGCGATCCGCGGTGGACTACTCTATCGAAAGTTACAAGCGGTAGGTCGGCTGTTTGTACCACAGCGCTGTCGACTGGCTCTATTGAGACGATTTCATGAGGACAACTGCCACATTGGGTGGGAGAAGGCGCTCGCTAAAATATTGGAACACTTTTGAATGCCGTCTATGACACAAAGCGTAAGGAAGTTTGTCGAATCATGTGTGATCTGTCTCGTAGCGAAGAGACCCTCCCGAAAGAAACAAAGCGAACCTTATCCGATTGAAAAGAAACCTATACCATTTCATACATTCCATGTGGATCTCATGGGACCATTCCAGGTGAAAAATCTAGATGACCGTCGATATATCTTCATACTTGTAGACGCTTTTACCAAATTTGTTGTCCTCTTTCCCTGTATGTGCTTGCAGGCTTCGGAGACGGTCCAACACTTCCGTAATTATGTGATGTTATTTGGTGCGCCTTGTAAAATCGTGAGTGATAGGGGGTCAAACTTCACAAGCAACGAATTTAAGAAGTTCTGCATGTCGCTTGGTACAGAACATCATCGAATTGCACCAGGAGCTTGTAGGGCGAACGGACAGGTGGAGAGATACGGGAATACGGTTGCCAAACTTCTAGAAACCAACTTGGACATAAATTTAGAATGGACAACGTACATCAGTCGAGTGCAGTTGGCTCTAAATACAACCATGAACAAAACAACGGGGTTGTCTCCGTTAAAATTACTGACTGGGGTAACTGGACGCACTCCCGAGATTTGAGCACTTTACAGGAGTTCGATGACCTACTTGAATCAATGAACAAAGCGGCAAACGAAAGTGTGAAAGAACCCGGAGGACGAGCCGTAATTTCATTCAAATCAAATACGAGAACGAATCCGGTTGCTTAAAGGAAGATCCCGGGATTAGATTTTAAGTTAGTTTTAAATCGACTGTATAAAGATTCGGACGTGCGTAATAAAGAATACTAATGAAACGGATAAGAGTTTTTTACTTGTAAGTCGAACCGATGGGGAGAGACAAAAGTCTCTCCGTTCCCCTTTTTTTTATAATTTCTCCAAGGAGAAATCCTTAACTTGAATAATAATAAATTAATTAATAAATAAATAAATAAACAAATAAGTAAATAAACAAACATATAAATAGATAAATAAACAAGCTTCTTCTTCTTTGGTGGCGTTACAGTCCATGAAGGACCAGAGCCAAGCTTCTCTCAATCACCCATGTTGTGTGAGATTTATTTTTCACACAGGTGAAAGGGACCTACAGTTTAATGCCGATTCCGAACGGCGTGAGTCGAGAAGCTTTTTCCAGGCAAGTTATACTACGGGGGGTTTTGCCAGTACCCCGCCGAGGAGGGACGCCGCGAAATAAACATTCGATGGCGTTGGTGTTATCGGGATCCGAACTCGCTCATCGTGCGCCAGAGTCCAACACACTAACCACTGCGCCACGGCGCCCTAAGCTAAGCAAATAAATAATGATATTTAAGTAACGAGTGTAGTCTCGTAAAAAACATCGTGTTAACATCAAGAACTTAAGACTGTTAACGAGGGGATTGTCAGCAAAAGAGCAGCGAATATTAAATTTTTCATTCAGCTTTACAATACTGTAGAAGAATAAATAATACGTTTCTTGCATAACACACTATGGCAGTGCTAAAAATTCAATTGGGTTTGATAGATGCATCTATGTCTTGGAAAGAACCAATCATCTGATCAAGTGAATGACCCGAAGTCTCCAATGCGTTATATGTATTTGTATTAACAGTGTATAAATAGCCTAACCGCCATAGACAACGGGGGCAGTTGAACAGTGAAGAATAAAGTTATCAGTTCGTATAAACTGTTCGGTTTTTCTTATCTCCGGAAATCTTCTCTTATAATACGTTCGCAAATCAAATCAACACCCGCTCTTGAGTGTAACTCTCTTGTAGAAAACCGCCAAGGTAGGTCTAAAATCGTTTTTAATGTTTTGTTTTGTGCCACTTGTAACCTTTTTAGATGACATTTAGCCATACCACCCAAACAGGACAGTCATACGCCAAAATCGCTTGGAAAATCACTTTAAAAATAATTATCTCATTGTCAGCAGATAGCTTCGATTTCCTGCAATAAAGGGTATAATAGAGCAGTCGTTACCTTTACTTTTTTCAGCGTTTGAGTAACGTGGTCACTAAAAGTCAATTTTGAGTCCAGGTGTATTCCTAAGTACTTAACCGAACGATCCCAATTTATCTCATTACCGTATATAAGAATTGGATTTTGGGGCAGAAAGCAAGCTTTTCTCTTTCTGCTAAAAAAGATAGCTTGAGTTTTGTCACAATTAATTTTTATTTTCCACCTTTTGTAGTACTTTCTTATAATCTCACTCGCATTTATAAGTGTCCTCTCGATATTGAGAGCGAGCTCATGCGATGTATAAATGCAGGTGTCATCAGCAAAGATAGCCGCATGACAATATGGTAGCCTGGGAAAATCAGAAATAAATATATTATAAAGAGTGGGACTCAAAACTGATCCTTGTGGGACTCCCATGTTAAAATTTGAAATTTTGGACATACAGGTATTAATATGCACCAGAAAACTACGATTTGACAGAAAACTTTGGACAAATTTAATTAGATATAAGGGATAGCTAAAGTTAATTAATTTATAATAAGGCCATTATGCCAAGCAGGATCATACCAGTTGATTTTCCTTCAGAGTGATTAAGTTTGACATGATTACATATCCTAACACATTGATGGGAGGTATTATGAAATTGTCTAAGCCCAAATTGGATGTTAGGCAAAATGTTGTTTTCATTTGTATACTCTAGCACATGCATTTTAATAACTTTTTTTTTAAATTTTGCTTAAACTGCTGAGTAAACTTATTGGTCTGTAGCTAGTGGGAGACTCGGCAGGCTTTCCCGGTTTTAAAATCGGTAAAACTTTGGCCATTTTCCACTTTTCCGGAAAGTATTGGCTTTTCAGATATGCATTAACTAAGAAGGTTAAATATTTTATACCCTATTAGGGTAAATGTTTCAGGTAGTTATTTCTGATACCATCCAAACCTCCCGCTTTATTGACTTTGAGGGATTTTATGATTTTTTCAATAGTGCTTTCCGAAACAAAGGCACTTAATGGTGTGATATAGTTATTATTGTCAATAGACTGCATTCTTTGCTCAACCATGAAATCAGTTTCATGATCCCCTAAATTCGGAGCTAGAGAGTGGTTATTAGAAAAGACCGTAGAAAGACAATCTGCCTTCTCCTTGTCCGAAAAAAAAACTTAATATCGTTGACTGAGAGAGCTGGTATTTGTTGATTTTTATTCTTGATAACTTTTACGATATTCCAAAAAGGCTTACAATTTTTATCTAATGATTCCAACTTTTGGTTCCATTTAAAGTTGCGAAACTCGTGGATAAAATATTGGATCAGTTTATTGAGATAATGGAGCTGCAACTTAAGATTAGGCTGTATCTAAGCCAGTTTCGTCTAATTTTGTTACGAAGTTTGATATGCTCCAAGATGTAATTAGGAAGCTTATCAGGAACAATAAACCTGGCTTCTCTTTTAGGGACATTTTTGTCAATAGTATCATTTATAAGTTTAGTAAACTCATCAACTATATTACCGACATCAATTTTGTTCGAGACTGAGTCTAAGTTATATGTTATATTTCTAAGTCCTAAATTGATATTTGCACTAAATCTAAGCCAGTTGGCTTTTTTGAAGTCATAAAAGACTGTCTTTTGTGAAGCTTTAGAAAATAAGAACTAACAAAAGACAGGATAGTGGTCAGAAAACAGATCATTGACAGCCACAGGTTGAGACAATAACATCGAACGATTGGTAATGAAAAAATCGAGAACGGAAGGACTTTTACGTAAATCTGTAGGTACATAAGTAGGGTTGGGCGGAAAATGAACCGTATACACTGAATGTGATAACATACTGGATAGAATGTTACCCCATGTATTTGCACGTATACATCCCCAGTCACGATGGCGGCAGTTGAAGTCACCGGCAAGGACGACATCATCAGACGAGGTAAGTAGGCTACGCAAGTCTCTAATGAAGAATCTTTTATTCCCGGCCGATGAAATTGCACCAGGAAAATATACACAGTAGATTTTGACTTTTCTGTTATTACATTTAATTTCAATACCTACGTTTTCCATAAAATGGGTCTGAATGACATGTAAGGGCGAGTGTTGAAGTGATCTACGAACTAGAATAGCGACCTCCTCCCTCTTCTAATAACTCTGTCAACAGGATAACTTTTATAGACAGAGTTTGATAATTTAAGACTGTTTGCCTTTAGTCCAGTTTCGGTAACAAGACCGATATCGACGTCGTTATTATTTAGGAATGGAGGGAGGGAGCGAGCAAACAGAGCAAAGACGTTGATCGCGTTTAACATGGCAAACGCCAGCTTCGATCTCTGTCCCTGCTCAATCCAAGTTGACACACAGCCTCCGCGTGCTTTTTAAGGCGGCTGGAGATGAGCTGGTAAGGTGCATGCACCATCTTATCTGCAAGGTATGGTCGGAGGAAAGCATGCCCGAGGAATGGAATCTCAGCATCGTTTGCCGGGTCCATAAGAAACGAGACCCCTATAACTGCGCCAACTATAGGGGAATAAGTCTCCTTAACATCGCATATAAGATCTTCTCTGCCGTATTGTGTGAACGCCTGAAACCGTTTGTGGATAACCTGAGCGGCTCTTATCAGTGTGGTTTCAGGCCAGGTAAATCCACAATAGACCAAATATTTACGCTACGGCAGATCTTGGAGAAGAATACCAAATCGACACTCACCACCTCTTCGTCGATTTCAAGGCCGCGTATGACAGCGTATATAGAGACGAGCTGTACAAAGCCATGTCTAGTTTTAACATCCCTGTCAAACTCGTCCGACTGTGCAGGATGACAATGGAGAATTCTCGCTGCTCCATTAAGGTCGGTAATGAGCAAACCGAGACCTTTGATGTTAAAAAAGGATTTAGGCAGGGCGACGCGCTGTCGTCCAACTTTTTCAACATCGTGCTTGAAAAGATCGTGCAAGAGTCACTGGCCAACACAAGAGGTACGATTTATTTCAAGTCTACGCAATTGCTTGCGTACGCCGACGATATTGACGTAATTCGACGAAAACAGCACGACGTCAATGAGGCTTTCGTGAGCATTGAGGTAGAAGCGGCTAAGATGGGTCTCAAGGTTAATGAGGGTAAAACCAAATATCTGCTTTCATCTAAAAGAGACGGACAACACCGACGTATTGGCCAGAACGTCACCATGGGCGGATATAACTTTGAAGTGGTCAAGGAATTCGTCTAACTTGGCTCACTGATGACCAGCGACAACAACACCAGCGCTGAGATAAAACGCAGAATCACTCTTGCCAACCGCTGTTTCTTTGGGCTCAAGAGGCAATTGAGAAGTAAAGCCCTCCCTCGGAAAACCAAGGTGACACTATATAAGACCTTGATCATCCCAGTCCTCCTTTACGGCGCAGAGGCTTGGACCTTAACAAAAGCGGCTGAAGATGCCCTTGGTCGTTTCGAGAGGAAAATTCTGCGCACTATCTACGGTCCCGTTTGTTCAAACGGTGTATGGAGGAGAAGATATAACGAAGAACTGTACGGGTTGTACAGCGACAAGGCCTGGTACGACGTCTACGGATACAGCGTCTAAGGTGGCTAGGCCATGTAGAGCGCATGGAAGATACAGCTCCGACCCGAAAAGTCTTCGAATCCACTCCGGAAGGAAGGCACGGCAAAGGACGGCCGCCTCAGCGGTGGCGCACGCAGGTGGAAGGGGACCTCGACCAACTGGGCGTGCGGCACTGGAAACAGCTGGCCAAAGACCGTGCCGGCTGGAGACGCTTGTTGGTTGAGGCCCAGGTTCACCACGGACAGTAGCGCCACCTAAGTAAGTAAGTATTATTTAGGAAGTTCAAGAATTCAGTCCTTTTGCTGGTAATACCCCTAGCATTCCAATTAATAGTTCTTAGGTTATTGTTAGACATATTATTTAACATTGTTATATAAATACTTAGTAGCTAAGTATGCATTAACTTTAATTTGTTCAACTTTAGAGGTACATTTGGATAAGTCAGATAATAGATCCATAACTAAATTATTAATTTCATCAAAAGAAAAGAGATTACTGTTGTTGCTGGGACTATTGGTCATGTTGTTACTACCATCACCCGACGCCACAGTGTGATTCATCGGAGAGAGTAAAGTTGACGAAACATTTCCTCTCACTGCAGTGCGACGAGGCAGTGGCGGGAAATCCAATAACGAGTTTAATGCAGCTCTTGAAGTATTAGACTGAGCAACACGGGGAGTTGATGTGGTAGCTTTGGTGTCGAGAGAGCTTTCCATGGGTGGAACAGACGAAAAGCTTTTACGTGAGGGCCAAACAGAGGTTCCTCGTTTAAGAGATTTTACTCTAATTTCGAGATATCTGGATCTTGAGGAGCACCTCAGATCGGTAGATTTGTGTTCATTACCGCAGTTTGCAGATTTGATGGGGAGTGCATTATCACATTCTCTCGTATTGTGGGAACCAGCGCAGTTCCCACAGTAGGTTTTGACATGACCATTTTTTTCGCCATGGCCAAACATTTGGCAATTATGGCATTGAGTGAGTTCACCTTTTAGTTTCCTTTGGAAACTTCAGCTGACTTGAGTATAGAATAGAGATCGATACTTTGACTTTAAGTCTGCCAATTTTATGGATCCATTTTCTAATGACACCAAATAAAGAGTGTCGGTATAGTGATCATATTTTTTCACAATCTTTTTCACCTCGATGCATTTGTGACCAAGCACACAAAGTTCGTTTTTGAGAGTGTCCACTTCAATATTGTCTAAATCAAATAGAACCACTTTAAATAATTTTACACTCTTTAGATCGTGAGAATAATATTGGCAATAAAGATTTAATGATTTCGTTAAATTATGCACAAGATCGGAATTTTTATGCAAAAGTTGAACTGTGGGAATATGCACTTTTTTTATTGGATTGTTGGTTGGATCAATCACTATATCACTAGAGTTATCGTCGTCGTCCATGCCATTGTCTGGATGACATTGTAGTGAACTATAATAATTTGTTCTATTTACAATAGCCGTTTTTTTAATACAATTTACACTCCGAGGAGCGCGAGGTTTCTTTATCGAGAACATACTGATGTCCTCTGAATCGGGCGATCTTACACGCTTAATTATTTTAATAATCTTACTTGCCAGAGAGATAGGACACGAGACTGTTCACAGTGAAAGCTCGAAGAAAACTGTAGGTGAAAAAATGGGGGCGCTAAAAAATAATTTATTCTCAAGGTGGGCAGTAGACAAAATAAATTTGGAAACTCCTGCCCTAGATGGTCATTGACTTCTAGTGCAGGACGTGTACCTAACTCAAACAGTATTTCACCTCAGCTTTCGCGAAACCCCATACACCTACCGACCGGTCGTATAATTTCAGCAAATTCGATCACCGTCACACACCGTCGGCACTATTGCTAATCCAATTGTTTCCGGAACCTCTTTGAGCAATTTCTGGTTAGATAATGCAAGAGACAATGTTGCGAATCAGACGTCAAATACAGAGGATGTATCCAACTTCTCTAGAGTTGCGCATGCCAACTTTATCAGTGCAGCAGGCAACAGGTCGGTTTTCGCATCAAACTAGTTGCCAATGAAGTTTTGGGAACTCTTGCTCCATCTTTAATAAAGTCAAATGTTAGTTAAAAGGAGTAACTGCACTACTCACAACTCGTGATAACAATTACGCGTCAAACCAGAAATACAATTTGAATTTAGACTTAAAAATATCTCGTAAGCTAACACGATTTTCGTTGGTTTTCTGAAATATTTCTTCTTTTGGTTTTTACTATTTGCTGAGTTTCATAGCTGCTCCAAGGTGTTATGGACAACAAGCATTCAACAAGTAATCGTATAAGTTCACTTACCATACAGAAGGAAAACGATACAATTACAGGCGGTTGTCGGGTTGAATGTTTGTTTATTGGTGAATTGATGATCTGCCGGGAAGGAGTAGATGGAGCAACAGCTTCGATATACATGGTATTTGTATGTCGCAGTCGTGCATTTAGCGACATCTTGTCATATGCGTGTGTGACATCTTGTCACAACCGCGCTTCGTGCCGAGCTTGCATGCTGCAACCCCTAAGAAAAAGATGGATGATAGATTTGAACATCTCAATAATTGTCTCCCATACCTTGTTGTGGGGATCTTATCCTATATTGGTTTGAACGTATATCAATTTTGCAGGAAACGTTCCGGAAGTAACAGGTATCAGTCAAGACCGACGTCATCTCTCTGACGATGTAATATTTAGTCGGTTGTACTGTGCTAAAGGACATGCCTAAAATGCATGAATAGTGCCCATTTCTCAAATAGCCAAGAGCGATAGTACGCCTTATGTGGGACCTTCTGGTTATTTTCTAACAAATTTTGATTAAGCTTCAATCTACAAACACTTATAGTAGTACAGAAAAAGAGTTTAATTGAAAGGAAAACAAACTCACCTTCGCAGGACACCCCATTGAGTGAAACAGGACCTTGCTCATGGTACCTGTTGCTTAGGCAATTCCTCAGTGAAACTGCTACAGTTGTATATGAAATTACACGAACTGCTGATGCAACGACAGATTCCATTACAACCAGGGATAATGAATTATTCAAATCAGCTTACAATTGCTATCTGTTTCCTTCCAATTACGAGAATGATTGGAAACAATTAGAAACCACACAAGGAACCACACGGTCGACAGCCGGTTTGATTGGCAGCAGAGACAAATTATTTATTTGTTATTTATCTCTTATCGGCAACAAGCAGTCGGCTGTCATGAAAGCATTGCCAGAAAGGAGTTTCTAACAAGCAATGCAGACATTTGACATTCGTTCACGTAGTGCGTTCACTAAGCAAATAAAAATTCACAGTGACTCGTTAAAATAGGAACTCCAAAAATAACTATTTGCTGAGGATGTGTGGCAAAAACATATGTACATTTTCAATCATCGCCGCACGGCGAAGTGTAAATATCTTAAGCATTCCACATACATGTGGTCAATTTGACGGTTGACGATTTGCTTGATGAAAAATCAAAAGATTTTGAAATTTCCAAGTTGATCTGCAAGTCGGCCAACTCAGTTGAATCGTGTCTGGGCAACAGGGATTATGAATGAGATGGCAATCCGATGGCTTTGACAGGCATTTTGACCGGTTTCACCTACAAAGTTAGAGCACTGCACGAGTACGTAAAAAGTTTTCGGAGTACTATTCGCCGAGTATAACACCAAACGATGCGATTACGTACCCGACATCGTTTCTGAATGCATCGCCGATTGCTTTTCCGGAATGATTATGAGTAATAATGGTTAGAACTGCATCGTGGCATCGCACATCCTCGCGAGTTGGTATCGTGAATCGTAATAATTTTCTTGCAAAACTGACAGGCAGGAGTGCACTTCAGGTAGGAACACAAAATTTGACATGTTGCTTTCAATTCGTAAAAATCTTCAGACTATTGAAAAAATATTAGGGACGGCAAAGGAACAATCGTATTTATGGAATTGAAAAATATCTGTTAGACAGATTTATTATACAGGGTTTTCCAATAGGGAATTGACCACTTTGAATTCAATTTGTGAACGCATCCTTTCACTAAACTCAACATTTTCATCATTGTAAAGTACACGAACGAGCAACGTCTGCAAATTGTGAAAAAATATTTAGAAAAAAAGTTACCAAGTCCTTATTGGAAAGCCCGCTATTTTTGCATGCATTTAAAACAGCAACGTTGCTGTCTGCGGGGCATAGGAAGCCTACAATTATTTTGGTGCTTTTTTAAATGCAAAATAAAAGCTACCAAGACTATACAATGAACAAACATTTACCGAAGTCTAGCGGTTATTCGACATTGTTTGGATAATGTTTCTGACATTAAATTTCAATATAAACTAGCTGCGTCCTTATTGAATATAAACAACTACACTTCTTCGACATAAATACGCGTGACGAAATGTATGCTCTTGTAAATGATGAGCTAACTTGTATTCTCGCAAATCCTGAAACCTCTCCTACCACACTTTCTTCTACTTCTAATTTCCATGAAATAGATCTTCATTGCACTACGTATTAACAGTTCTCCAATAAATATAAAAATATTTACATAGATAATGATAATAATTGGCAGTCACAAGTTAATGTTGAAATGGAGCAGTACAAAGGAAGCCACCACTGACCGAAATATTTCACGATGGCGGCGAGGCCACGAGAAGGATTTTCCTTTACTCCACCAACTAGGACGAAAAATCTCATGTATTCCGACGTATAGCTCCTCAAGTGAACGAGCTTTCAGTTCTGGAAACAGTGGAGAGGAGAGGAGAAATAATCTGAAGGGAGAGAATATAGATGCCACACTATTTTCACATTCTGCAGGAGAGGATTAATAAACCAAATATAGGACAAAGTATTTCTTCCCTTACTTATGTTTAATATATCGAAGATTGTTTTTTTATCTTGTCTTCAAAACTGTGTTTCTTTTTTCTTTTTACTAATAAGAAGGTCCTACATACTAAAGAAAATTTTTGTTACTTCCTTCACTTTTTTTTATATTTATATTTCTTTATTTGTGGACTTAGCTTTCTCTTTTAAATTTGTCTAACGTCCCATTTCTCACCCGTCCCAAGGATCCCTCATACAATGTTATGTATTTCTTCAGCTTAAGCCAGATATACATTGTTCAAATGCATGATATGCACGTGCAAGTGTATTAGTAAATTCTGATTGAAGTTCAATTCAGTACGGTTGATTGAAGGAAAATCAAAAAGATTTGATTTTACTTCAAGCATACACCCAATCCATACGTGTGAATTTTTCACTAATACACTACAAACTACAACAAACTACACTACAAACTACTACAAACGCTTTGCGGCTTAACGGCGTCTTGTTTATATCATTCAGCGTTGTTCCGACGTCTACACATCGACGTTTTAAGACTAACACAATGATAAGTCAAAAGAGTCGTTTATAAATGTGGCTTGTTACCTCCTCTGTCGACTCAAAGCTGTTTTCGGGGAGCGGCTTTTTGAGTTTGTTGAATAGCCAGACGATATGGGTGGAGTTTTTACGAAGTGGTCACGAAAATATAATGCAGGGTATGACGGTGCATTCTCTTTTCATTTGGTGGCATTACAACCCATGAAGGACCAAAGCCAAGTTTCTCTTGAATCACCCACGGTGTGTGTGATTTATTTTCCCACAGGTGAAAGGGACCTACAGTTTAATGCCGATTCCGAACGGCGTGAGTCGAGAAGTTTTTTATAGGCAAGTTATACTACGGGGGGTTTTGTCAGTACCCTACCGAGGAGGGACGCCGCGAAATAAATATTCGATGGCGTTGGTGTTCCAACACACTAACTACTGCTCCACGGCGCCCTATCACGGTAAAAAAAAACAAGAGTTGTCTCGTCACCATTCTGGCCCCTTAGCGAATAACTTCACGCAAGCGAGACGTAACGCTCAAATAATTTCATATTTTTTGTTGGCTCCACCTATTGCACGATGTTCATTTGATTGGTCGAATGTGTTAGGGTCGTCAAGACAAATCTTGTCTAGATACCTACTCAGAAAGCACGGTTTTGCACACTTCAACGTGACGTCGTTTTTTTCATATTGTTACGAATTATTTCAATCCCCACACCAAATAGGGTTCGCACCACTGGATTGCGATAAACTACAATTGTCCTTTTTATTTAAATTGAAACACACACAATTTTAATTCTTTCACCACAGATCAATTATCTGTGTAGCTTCACCACTTTTCTTTATTATCCAATACTATCCACTGTAAACTTTATTACACAAACGAACCTTTATTGAGAGCTTTTATTTTCACACTGTTTGATCACACTGACTTGTCACACGCTATTCGATACCACAAACTGAATGAATGTCGAGGGCGAGTGTTCGCGCTTATATAGCTCTCGGTCCACCTTCTCGAACGTTCGCCGTTGGAAGTTCCCCTTCGAAAATCTCTAGAACGCTCTGACAATTCCATTGGAAGTTGACATCATTCCAATCCCCGCTTCCAGAGAGGTTTCGAACTTCGACAGCAAAATTCGAACTTAACCGTCCGTTTGCATCTCCGCAACACTGCCCTCCTCCTAAACTTGTTCGTCCTCGAACAAGCGATTGGATCCTTCTCCGTAATATGGCGCTAACCTCTCTACGTCGACAATTTTATACTTCGCCCGTCTGTTTCCCATCTGCTGTATCCGGTATACCACGTCATTGAGTTTCTTGATAACCTCATATGGTCCGTCCCAGGCTGATTGCAATTTGGGGCACAAGCCTTTTTTCCGTTGTGGGTTGTACAGCAATACCAATTGTCCGGTCTCGAATCCAGAAGTATTCGCCCTCAAGTCGTATCGCGCCTTCATTTTATCGCTGACCAAGTTCAGTCGCTCCCGGATGAACTGATGGATAGAGTTCAGCTGTTCTTTCTTTTCGGTTACGAAGTCTTCCCTGCCGCTAGTTGTCGGTAGTACCACGCCGAACTTCAAGTCCGATGGAAGTCGGAGATCAGTTCCAAAAATGGCTTCAGCTGGTGCTATTTTCATTGAATTGTGCTGTGCCGAACGGTACGCCATTAAGAAGAGGGGGAGATGTTCATCCCAGTCCTTCTGATCTCCAACGACGACTTTTCTCAAATATTCCTCCATCGTCCGGTTGAACCTTTCGACCATGCCATCAGATTGTGGGTGTAATGGTGTTGTCCGCGTCTTTCTGATACCTAGCATTTCACAGAGTTCTTTGAACACCGACGACTCGAAGTTCCTTCCTTGGTCTGAGTGCAGTTCCATTGGTACTCCATAACGCGAAACCCAGTTATTCACGAATGCATCCGAAATGGTTTTGGCTTCCTGGTTCGGGATGCAAAACACCTCAGGCCACTTGCTGAAGTAATCGATCACCACTAGCGCGTACTTGTTTCCAGCGTTGCTCGTTGGGAATGGGCCTGCAATGTCCATTGCGATACTTTCGAACGGTGCTCCAACGTTGTACTGCTGCATATTTCCTCGAGTTTTCCTAACTGGCCCCTTTGCCTTCGCACACTGTTCACACCTGCGTATGAAACGCGTAACCGACTCATGGCATCCTACCCAGTAGAAACGTCTCTTGATCTTTTCTACAGTCTTGTTAACACCAAGGTGACCCCCGCTTGGTCCCTCGTGGTATTCTCGGATGACCTCGTCGATTTGTCCTTTTGGAATTACCAGCAGATCGTTTACAATGTTCCCGTCCTCACTTTCCCAACTGCGGTAGAGGCAACCGTTCTTCAGCTTCAAACTCTGCCACTGAGCCCAGTAAGCTTTCACGAGTGGGCTTTCGCTGGATATTTGCTGCCAAGTTGGTCAAAAACCTCGTTCTTGGTAGTCAATGATGACTGCCAGATCGGCATCCTCTCGCTGCTTTCTTCCAACCTTCTCGGCACTCCAAGCATCTTCTGGCAGCACATGGAAACGACGGATATCGGTGACCTCTTCTTTGGTTTCCGCACGTGAACAATGCTTGCATTCAACGCCGCGAGTTCGGCTCGTTATTGCATCCGCATTTCTATGGCTGCTTCCCTTCCGGTATTCGCGTGCTCTCGCTTGATCCCCTTTTGGCGAATCCGACCTCGGACGCCTTCTTCCCAGACGGCAACTTCTCGCCATGTGCCCCTGCTGGTTGCAGATGTAGCATCTACCTGAGAACGGGCGGCTCCTACTCACCGTTGTTGCACTGGAACTACGCCACAATTTGCTGGAAGAACGCTTTCTCCGCAGACGACAGTCTTTTGCAATGTGCCCCTGCTGGTCGCAGATGTAGCATCGACCCGGGAATAAACCACTCCTACTCGCCTTTGTTGTTCTGGAACTATCCTGGTCTTGAGATATGCGCCGTAGTTTGATGGAAGGTCGGCATATCAAAAGCGATGTTTCACATGCGAGTGCGCTGGCAACTGTCTCCTTGAAAGACGTGTTCGGCAGAAGAATCAGACTTCGTTGCGTTTAGGGGTCTCTTAGCCCTTGGATGAAAGAATCCGTTTTTAGCTTCTCCACCACATCAACTGGAACATCCGCGTAGGCTAGATGAGACAGCCTCTCGATGTCGGCAGCATACTGCTGGATGGTCCTGTTTCCACGCTGCTTGCGTCCTTTAAGTTCCTGCTTGTGCATCTCCTGCATGTGCTCACTGCCGTATCTTCGATGAAGAGCTTCCCATATGGCTGTGTGGTTCCTTCTCAGGGTTTCCGGGATGGTCTGTAGAACGTCAGCTACTTCACCATTAAGCGAAATTACTAGGGCGGCCACACGATCTTCTTCTCCCCATTGATTCCGTTCCGCTGTTGTCTCGAACTGGAGCTTAAAGATGTTAAATGCGCTCGTGCCGTCAAAGTTGGGGGCTGTAAATTTCGATGCTGCAGTCGGTACAACGATTCCTTGATGCTGAACGTTCTGGACGGTCTTCTCGAGCTCCAGAACCTTCTTGTCGAACCTCGATTCCATAGTCTCGATTATCTTTCTTGATTATTTTCGAGATCTAGAACCTTCTTGTCGAACCTCGATTCTAGTGTCTCGATTCTCTTTTCTTGATTATTCTCGAGATCTAGAACCTTCTTGTCGAACCGCGATTCTAATGTCTCGATTCTTTCTTCGACGTCCTGGAATCGATCGTTGACTGTCTGCTGGATGTTTCTTAGGCTTTCTCGATTGTTCTCTAGCATCCCTTCTAACGTCTCCAGCTTCTGGCCCAGGGAAGTGGAATTTTCTTCCAACTTTCTACTTACGGCCGCGGAATTTTCCTCCATCTTTTGACTCATAGCATTAAGAGCCACGAGAATTTGCTGCATATCGAACGCTGGCTCAGTGGATGTCGACGGCTTCTCCACCCCGAATTCATAACTCTCCCAGTCGACACCTTCTTCCTGCAACGCCGATCGCAGTCTCTCCACCAGGTTGGCTTTACTTCCCACTGTGGATAATTCCCGAGCATCCAGCTCTTTTTTCAGTTGTTCAATGGTCAGCTTTTCCAATTTCACCATTTTCTCTATTTCTTAACGATTCACTTTGTGCAATTCACAATTTAAATAAACGTTCCACTCGTTTACTCGCAATCCCACTTCTGACACCAAATGTTACGAATTATTTCAATCCCCAAACCAAATAGGGTTCGCACCACTGGATTGCGATAAACTACAATTGTCCTTTTTATTTAAATTGAAACACACACAATTTTAATTCTTTCACCACAGATCAATTATCTGTGTAGCTTCACTACTTTTCTTTATTATCCAATACTATCCACTGTAAACTTTATTACACAAACGAACCTTTATTGAGAGCTTTTATTTTCACACTGTTTGATCACACTGACTTGTCACACGCTATTCGATACCACAAACTGAATGAATGTCGAGGGCGAGTGTTCGCGCTTATATAGCTCTCGGTCCACCTTCTCGAACGTTCGCCGTTGGAAGTTCCCCTTCGAAAATCTCTAGAACGCTCTGACAATTCCATTGGAAGTTGACATTATTCCAATCCCCGCTTCCAGAGAGCTTTCGAACTTCGACAGCAAAATTCGAACTTAACCGTCCGCTTGCATCTCCGCAACAATATAATTCAGTATTCAGTATTCATATAATTCGGCAGCAATCGAGATTTAACGCGTCTAAGGCCCACAACATTCTTTAAGTGGTATTGACTGATCTTTTTCAAATGCCAACATCTTCAGCAAGATCTCTAATTGTTATTCGATGGTTTGTAAGCACCAAATCTTTGATTTTTTTGAAGTAAGCTTAATCAGTTAAGGTTGATGAACGTACGGGACGCTCTTCTTTCTTAGTTGGTTGGAATTGCATAAGTGGCAATGTGGTCGAGTTGCCTTGGGTGAAAAGATATCCGCGGGTCAAACTAGTACGGCCTATTGAGGTATCGTTCGGGTAAAAGGCCGACTTTGGAATGCTTTTTTCGTCAAAAAAAAGAACTTGCACAATCGACGAGGATTGGGTCGGTACATAGCCGTGATGCCATATACAGCCCTTCTTAGCCAGTTCGGCTAGCGCACGGAAAACACGTCCAGACTGTACAGTCACTGCCTGGTCGGTAGCAACACATTCATGATGAATGATGTCGCGGATATCGAAAAAAGACAATCAACATTTCCTTCAGTCGGAACTTTGACATACTCGGCTTCGTTGGCTGCTTTCCACCTTATCCATCCACTGTTGACATTATCTACATGTTTCGACACTTCTTGGAAGGATTTCCGAGAGTTTTTCAATAGACTTTACTAAAAATTGAATCACAACACTTGTAAGAAATGTGAGTCACTTTTACTTGATTTTTACGACGCCGCTAAACAATTTTTTTTTGGAAAATACGAACAACACATAAACAAACCGTGTTGGCACCTTCAGTCTTATATAAACTATTTTTAGACAGTTGTTGACGAACGATGCAGTGTTGCCAGCTGCCGAGTTTCGTCGGAACTTAATTGCCACGTCCTGTATTAATATCAACGTATATAATGTGTGCCCCACTTCTGCTAAAGGTCTTCACGAAGTCTATAGAGAGGATGGTGACTTCATTCTTGCTTCTAAAAGATGTTGATATGTAGTGGTAATATGTAATAAAGCTTCTAATGCACGTAAGCCACGACGGGAGGCCGTCTGACTACTACTTAAGAGATCATTAAACTTTAAAAACCAGCTGAGCTTCTTTGTAACAATTTTTTCCTATATTTTGCTGGCATGGGGAGGAGAGAAATAAGGTGGTATCCAATCACTTTTGTGAAGCTCTTGCTAGGTTTGGGTATGAGGAAATCTGAGAATGTTTTCCAGCTTTGTGGGATGATGCTTCGGGTGAGGATAATGTTAGTAGACGTGTTACGCAGCTTCTGAGCATAGTGCAGGTGATTTTGTCGTAACCTGGCGTTTTACCTTTGGAGACTGAGAGTTGAGTATCAAATTTTTTTTCTGGTAATATGGCGCTAATAATGAGAGTAGCTGAGAGAAAACAGTTTACTGGAAAAGGCCTTCTTCTTCTTCGTGGCGCTACAAATTGGTGTGGTGTTGGGCCTCAACCAACAAGCGACTCAGCCTGCACGATCTCTTGCGGACCACCTCCAGTCATGCATAACAAGTTGGTTGAGGTCTTTCTCCACTTGTGTGCGCCATTTGAGTCGAAGGCGTCCTCGGTTATGTTGTCAAAATGGCTCGGGCTGGAGCTATGTTGTCCATATGCTCTATATGGCTTAGCCATCTTATGCGTTGTATCCGTAGACGCTAAACCAAACACATGCCGCCTTACAGCCCGTACAGTTCGTGGTTGGATCTTCTTCTCCAGATGCCATCAACGCAAAAACACAACCAAAGATCGCCCACAGAACTTTTCTCTCAAAGGGACCAAGAGCTTTCTCATCCGCTTTCAATAGCATCCATGCCTCTGCACGACAAAGCAGGACTAGGATAATAAGCCAGCTTGATTTTTCGAGAAACGGCTCTGTTCTCAATTGTTTTTTGAGCCCAAAAAAACAGCGATTGGAGGTAGTTTGAGTCTTCCTCACAGTCTGCAGAAATGGTTCTTCAAAATTCTCAATATCGAGGGCGACTCTACTACTAGTTGTGGATTCTCGTCCCGGCAGGCTTTGGTCCGGAGTTTGTATCCGCTTTCGGACTTCATTCCTGCTGTAACACCTCTCCATCTCCTCGACCGTCGGTTCTATTCTCTCCTTTTCTGTTCGCAGGGCTTACGAACAGCTCTCAGCTTTCGATGCAGCATTGCCTTGTAGGCGTCTTGCTTAGCTGCATGGGCCTGCCTGCACTTATCGTCAAACCATGGGTTTTTCCTGGGCAGTGGTGTCGTAAAACCCAGCACATCAGTGGCATCCATTATTCTTCTACTGTTAGTGCAGGCGGCGTTGAATTTTCAGAGGGTTTTTGGGAGACTCGTTAGGGATCGGTACTACCACTCGGTTGTGTGGTTGTTGTAATTGACAGGACTAATGCAGCCCGTACACAATTCAGCTCAATTGTAAATTGAATTGTCAATTGGATTAATGCTAGGCCCACACTATTTCAACTGCATTGAACGATTGCATCTTCTGTCAAAAATATTATTTTTTTGAAAGTGGTGCAGTGTGACGCACATTTCTTGGAGTAATAAAATAAAGGACAAAGGATTCATTGAGATCCTTTAATCGAAAATAACAGGTATAGTATCGGTATATTACAAAAGCAACAAACAACCTCTGCGGGGACCACGGGGCAGACATACGAAGGTTTTTCATCTTTTTATTTAACCCTGGTGGGCAAGTCAGCTGTCAAATTTGAGAATAAACCATAAACCATTCATTGTAAAATCGTCTGCACGTGAGCTACGGACACAATACCAGTGATTCACAGCCTAAGCGCATGGGCTACATCCGTTTACCTAGGAAAGTGTACGAACCACTTTCGCAAAGCTGCAGTATTGTAAGGCGAATTCAAGGAAGCTACACTCTTGAAAACATTGCAACTGGCCTACACATGTTTTAAGAATGGGTTGGAGAACATTCCGGAAATCGACTTTCACAATCAAATGTTAGCAAATCCTTTGGCATAAGTGCATTAATAGCAAGCATCCCCTACGCTTCTGCGAGTAACTTTACTTTGTCTATCTTCCCGCGAAATTTGATTACTGAAAATCTGTGAACGAACACTGTCTGTTTATATACAACACAGAGAGTAAATATAGGTAGGTAGGTAGGTAGGACCATAGCCTTCCCAAAAGAGAATTGAGAAGATACACATAGGCCAAAAAGACCCGTTGTGCAGCTACGAGGGGGTTTTGCCCCCTATTCGTGGAACCATTTAGTGCTTCTTAGGAAATTAAGAAGATCAGATATCCCAACTTGCTGAACTTCGGTCAGATCGTTAAGGAAGTAAGATCCTTGGTATCGTTTCCTGATTGTGCAGAATGCCGGGCAGGCACAGAGAAGGTGATGAATGGACTCCACCTCCTCCTCGTCCTGACAGCTCCTGCAAAAATCATTCGGAGTTATACCTAGTTTTTGCGCGTGACTACCAATAAGGCAGTGTCCAGTGATGACACCAATGACTTTGTGTCATTTCCTTTTAGGGAGATAATACTCCTAGTCCGTTGACTGTTGAGCCAGGGCCAGATTTGTCTGGTGATGAGGCAGGTATGTCCCTGAGTCCATCTCCGGTTCGTCTCGGTCCTGGCGAGATTTATAAGATTGTGTTTAATGGTTGCAAAGGGTATACCCTCACAAGCCACGATTGATTGTAGCGTCGTTCCTTGTTTGGCGAGTTTGTCGGCTCTTTCGTTTCCGGGAATGTCGCTGTGTCCCGATACCCAGATAAGTTGTATGTTGAACTGTTCAGCCATCTCGTTAAGAGATAGGCGACAGTCGAGGCTAGTTTTTGATGTGTACACGTAGGACTCCAACGACTTTAAGGCTGCTTGGCTATCCGTGAGAATGCGGATATCCGTGGTGGATATCACGTTCCACTTCAGCCAAGACAAAGCCTCTTTTATAGCCAACAGTTCCGCCTGGAAAACGCTGCAGTAATTTGGTAGTTTTAGAGCTTTGTTCAGCTTAAGTTGTTTGCAGAATACCCCACTACCCACCCCGTCTTTGGTCTTAGACCCGTCAGTGTAGAAGTCTACGCAGTTTCTGCGAGGTTGCGTCTGACGAGTCCAGTTTTGTCTATCCGGGTAGGTCGTTGTAAAGTTTTTTTCCAAGACTGTGGTGGGTTCTGTGAGGTCTAGGTATTCTGTCATAATTGACCTGTTATTCAGGATGGAGGAGTGACCAGTGATATAGCTCGACCAGTTTGAGTTTGCTTTAAGTCTAATGGCCGCTTGTGTAGCAATTTGCTTGCCGAAAATATCGAGAGGTGTAAGGTCAAGTATCATGTTAAGCGCAGCCGTTGGGGTGGACCTGAGGGCCCCGGTAATGCACATACACGCTAACCTTTGTACCTTCTCGAATTGCTTGAGGTATGTTGTCTTGTCCAGTGCTGTCCACCAGACTGTTACTCCATACATTAGTATGAAGAATCAACAATTTCACTTATCGCATCTCTAGCAAATTACGTTTAAGCAGCTGCAAATTCTGTGGGCGGATAATTTTGTGAGCACGTGATGTGGTTATTCGGTCTGCGTTTCCATCAGAGATTATCACTACTCGTTTCCATGTTAATCCGTGTGTAACGTATTAATTACGACTAGTTTCACCACCGATTAGTTAGCGGTTTGCTCATTACCGACCTTAATGGAGCAGCGAAAATTCTCCATTGTCATCCTGCACAGTCGGACTAGACATGGCTTAGTATAGCTCATCTCTATACACGCTGTCATATGCAGCCTTGAAATCGACGAAGAGGTGGTTAGTGTCGATTTGGTATTACTGGGTCTTCTCCAAGATCTGCCGTAGCGTAAATATTTGGTCTATTGTGGATTTACCTGGCCTGAAACCACACTGATAAGAGCCGATCAGATTATCCACAAATGGTTCCAGGCGTTCACACAATACGGCAGAGAAGATCTTATATGCGATGTTAAGGAGACTTATTCCCCTATAGTTGGCGCAGTTATAGGGGTCTCCTTTCTTATGGACCGGGCAAACGATGCTGAGATTCCATTCGTCGGGCATGCTTTCCTCCGACCATACCTTGCAAATGAGATGGTGCATGCACCTTACCAGCTCATCTCCAGCCGCCTTAAGGAGCTCAGCAGATAGGCCGTCTGCGCCCGCGGCTTCATTAGACTAAAGTCTTGATATTGCTATTTTGACTTCGCCTAGGTCGGGTGGACTGAATTCTGTTACATAAGACGCAAGTCTTACCATAATAAAATGGCAATGCTAAATGAGCAAGTTTGACTTTAACAAATGTCACGAGTCAAGTGTGAGCTATAAAAAAAAAAAAAGATTACTATAAAACCAAACAGCATCGTTTGCTGAACTCCTTAATTTTCTTCACTTTTATAAAAAAATATGTTCTTATTCTTGTTTAATTTTTATTTTTTTAAGATCTTCGGAAGTCAAAAAAGAAATATTTCTGAAACGCCTTTTTTTTAAATAAATAGAATGGATGTCAAAGACAATCCTACCAACCTGAAAACACATAGAAGCATTTGCTGTTGTCATCATATTTTCATCAAGGACTTCATTGATATAACTTTAAGGATAAAGATTTTCCCCTAATATGGTTCGTAGTGATATAACCATTGACCACCTAAGCTGAGTCTTGATGCGAGTACTTTAAATGTGATGCAGGGAAAGCTCGCGAACCAGGGATATTCACTTTGTAGGCTGCACAGCGTCAACATGCGCTAGATCAGACGTCTACGGGTCTACACTTAAAAAGTGACCCCAACGAACTGAATGTGTGGCAGTCAGCTGACTAAAAATCGCGTCGGCTGAAGAGACTTGTATGGTAAGGGGCATATTTGCCTGAAGTATAGCGCCATTTAGCTGTCGTGTACAACAGTGTCAAAATAAAATATACTCACCGATGAAATATGAATTTTCCAATTTCTCTTTTTATTTCCAAAAATAAGACTCAAGCGTTCGCAATTATACATAGATGCAAATAGAATCTTATTTATTTCTGTTTATTATATTATTTATTTTGGACATTCAAGCAAAGAACAAGATCCATTATAAATATATAAATAGTTTGCCGGTAACAAATATTAAAAAAAAAACACAATATGAAAAAAGATAATAAATAAGAAAATTAGAAAAGTTAGGCATTTTAGCAGTTTTTTCTTTTACTTTCTGTATTAACTCATATTTTTTATATTTGTAACATGAAAACTGTATTTGCATTTGTCATATTTTCTACTTTAATTAATAAGATGAGGTAGCAATACAAACAAATAATTGATATACATAAGTCTTTTTTTAAATTAATATTTGCAATAAAAAGGAAATATTTAAAAGGAAAAAGTGAACTCATTGATACCATTACTTGTTGAATCTAATATTTTAACTTATTTATAAAACCTAAAATGAATAAATAACTTTGGAGCAGAAGTTAAATAAGAAAACCAACGAATTACGTTCATTTTTGTTTTTTTATTTAATCATTTTCAAAGCAGCCATGAAATATTTTTAAGCATAGAACATAGAACATAAGAACTGCAATTTTCTATTGTTAATTCGAGTTGTCGTGACTTTCGAAAGGATGGAAGAGTTCGGAACTTTTTATGACTGGGATGCAACAACCATGATTCACCATGCTCAGTCGCACTTAACTGGTGTGGCGAAAAGGTGGCGAGATTGTCTAAACCAGCAGATCGTAGATGGGCCGACTGGACGGCTGCGATTGGATGCACAGAACTATAAGAGGGGTACACACCAAAATATAACAGAATACTACTTCGAAAAGCTGTCACGATGTCTCAAAACCGGCATGGACACAAGTAAAGCAAGTGAGTGGATAGTCTGTGGACCTTATAATAGAAGGTTCCGCCACTATCTGGACCCACTAAATAGGTATGTGAAACCAGCAGAACTGTTGCCAGACTTACTCAGCGCCAATGATCACCTGAGCGAGCCGTAGTCATCAACCTCAAATTCATGAGTAGCCTTAAGTAAAAATGCTGAAGTTAAAAGATAGTTCTTCTCGAGCAAACTGTTAAGCGCGGGACCATTTGTATCTATGCAACAAAACCGCCAGAAATTAAGAAATAAATACTTTTTTTGTTTAAATTGAAATCGTTGCGCAAAATGCTCCACAACTTGAAACCAATACATATTCATATGCAAGTACATACATACATATTTCTATACAAGAAAAGAGAAAGACTATTATTCAATAATATATATAAGCGTCGTTTAAAAAACCTTGTTTTACAATAAACTGTTAAGTGTAGTTAATACATTAATTCTCAATCACCTGTTCGCTCTACACAGTAAAAACTGTCGCTCCCGAAAATGGTATGCTTTACGATATAGTATAAGTTAACATCATCCATGTAAGAAACATGAGATGTTGTTATCAACGTACATATGTATTGCAAGAATTATTATCTTACCAACCCGTCACGCAGTCGCACCCGACAATCTGGTTTTCATCCCAAACATCCATCCATAAACCACTCATCACACAATAATACTCGATATCCCAACATCCCAATGAAATGTGTCATATATTGCAAAAGTGTGGCAACGCGAGGTGACCGATAATCAATTGGCAACTATGACCACCTTGGCTTTTCTTGCTGTCACTTCTTCCGGTGTGCGATGCGAACGAGAACGGACACGTGTGTGAAATATAGAGTAACCTTAAATAAAAACTGAATAAGTACGCATTAAATGTGTTTGGTTTACAAACTGGTATATAACAAAATGTAAATGTAATAAAAAGATGGAAAAAACCGATAGGAGAAACGAACCCCTGCATCAAAAGGAACCCTCGCATGGACGCATCATCCCTTGTAAGAAGACAACAGCAGGAGGTAGATTTACGTTGTTTGAAGGACAGATATATACATAAGTAAGAAAAAATAGGAAAATAAACTCAGTTTATCTCCGCAACCCAAACGGGAACGTATCTTTTAATTGGCGCCCAACAACGGCAAAAAAAAAACCAAGTAAAAAAATATCAAAGTATTTTTTTTTTAAATAAAATAAGTGAAACAACAATATCAATATCAATAAAGGACCTTCAAAAAATATGTCACAGTCAGTAAAGTGCTCATATTATATGTATTCTCAAAAAATATATACTTAGAAATATTTTTTTTAAAATAAGAAATATTGTTAAGCAAGCGAGTTTTAAAATAAGTTAGTTAGATATCAAAATGAACAAAGGCAATACCAAATAACGATTGGCAAAACGGGCCTCAAAAGATATCGCAAAACCCCCAGTACTACAATACAATTAAACAACAAAATGTCCAAGATAGACAAAACTTTACCCAAATGCAATATGACGAGGAACTAGAAGTCGAAATGGCAAATTTAGACGAAGAAATTAATTTTTTAGGGAAAGGTTCCTCCTGCCCTGGATCCAGCGGACAGTAGGGACTAAAAGCATAAATTTACTACTGAATACAGGCAGTTCTAAAAATTATGTTAAAGCCCTTGTAGAGTTAAGAGGAATCGTGCCAGTGTCCCGACCATTTGCAATTAAATCTATACATGGCAACAATATTGTAGAACGAAAATGTATGGTACATTTATTTAATGTAAATTCATATTTTTTCATATTACCAAATTTATCTTCATTCGATGGTATAATTGGTCTTGACTCCCTAAGACAGATCAACGCTTCAATAGATTTGAGCGAAGGTCTTGTTAAGCACGATTTTGGAGGAGAAAAATTACAGTTTTTTTTTTCATGCAAGAACGTAAATTTCACTGAAACGACTAAGAACGAAGTACCTCTTGCAGTGCGTAACCAGTTTCGCAAGATGATTAAAAACAAATCAAAGACGTTTGCTGACCCAACTGCTTTTTAACACGAATGTTGTAGCGACAATTTGCACGAAAGCTCAAGAACCAATATGCTACAGAATGTACCCATATCCGATGGGATTAGCAGAATTCGTTAATTCCATCTTACCCAGGGGAAATTCTTCATATTGACATTTTTTCCAACCGATCAAAAGTTTGCTGCAGTACAAAAAATTGGGTCAAGGACTATCGTCGACGTAAAGCCAAGGATTCTGCAATTAATCAATATTTTCCCCAAAGCAAAAACTATTTATTGTGATAACGAGAAATCATTAAATTCTCACACTGTAAAGTCTATCTTACTGAATCAATTTGATGAACAGATCGTTAATGCACCTCCTTTGCATAGCGTTTCCAATGGCCAAGTTGAACGGTTTCATAGCACTTTAGCCGAAATAGCGAGGTGTTTAAAACTTGAAAAGAGTATAAGTGACACAGATAACTTAATACTTCTAGCGACCACAGAGTATAAGAACAAAGGCCGGTAGACATTCTATTTTCATTGTCATCAGTCAGTGGAACTGATAAAATACAAGAGCGCATTCGAAATGCTCAGACAAAGGTACTCGAAACACTTAATAAGAAGAGAAACAATCGAGCCTATAACGTTGGTAACAAGGTCCCCGTGAAAGTAAACAAGAGATTAGGTAATAAATTATATCGGCAGTATACATATGTCGAGGAAACTGTTGAAAAGTACCTCGACACCACCGATTTGATAAAAGGGAGGAGGGTCCACAAGGATAATTAATGAATTAGTTCAACTTAATCCTTCAATGACATTAGGAAATCAAAAGTGAAATGGAGCTGTACCTCTTTTATTAATAAAGAAGATAAAAACTTGAGGACACATTTAAAAATTAACCCTTAAAGTAGTCTAATTCAATATCTTAACATCTGCGTTTCTTTTAGATTAATAACCAGGAACGAGGAAATCATTGATTATACCCATGCAAACTATATACCAATTGTAGACGGGGATGCGGTCATCTGTAATTACTTGACGCATTCCACCAACTTAAGTTGGTAAAATACTATTATGGATGAGTCGAAAAAAGCTGCGAAACTATTTGCCCTATCTCATATGAAAAAAATATTATATTCGGATATAGAACACATTGATGAACTCCTCCAAATTTTAAAGATACACCATAGACATGCACGAAGCTCGAATTTCTTAGGTACAGCCCTTAAAGTAATAGCCGGTACCCCCAATTTTGACGACTTTCAGGTACTTCAGAACAGACAAAACGAACTGATTGACTCAAATAATAAGCATTATGAAATTAATACACGCGTTCAAATGAAAATAATTGAGTTAACAGAAACTATTAACAAAATACTGAATATAAAGAAAAAGGAACAATTAGATTCAAGTCATTAATTTGAAATATTGAAATAATATATAGCGGATATATAATATCGCATAAGGAGATCCAAAGCGTGAGTTGGAGCTACTTCAGCGAGAGCGAATGCTTTTGGAACGCGAACGGGTGTTGCAGCAAGAAGGATCGGGAGCGGATGTTCAACCAAAGATGCTGCTAAAGGATGTCAGTAGTACTATTCCCGAGTTCAACCCAGCGGATAGAACAGCATTGTCTTCTGAACAATGGGTCAACCATGTAGAGCGACTCGGAAGTATCTTCGTGTGGTCTGATCAGCCTAACGTTCGTACGCGTGCTGAAAATATAATAACTTTTACTCCTGGTGTTTGCGCCAATTCAAAATCTGCCAAAATTGATAATGAATGCTAGTCTCTCCATATAAATAAAGAGACGTTGCATATAACTTTATTGCATACTAATTCCAAAATAAAAATCAAACGGGAATCTACTTCAGACTTAGAAACAAAGCGATATATGGCTAACACTATTTTATCTGAACTAAAAGCATTAATCGTTCTTTTGTACATAGCTAGTTTGTCACGCCAGCAAAATTTAGAAGATCTTTGGCGTAATGATGGCACTGGAATTGAAAAACATTGGATCCACAAGGTCTGGTCGACGATCATTGAAAAGAAAAACACCGAGAAATGTTAGCATGCATTTGCTCACTCAAACAAAGTTGAAAGCCGTACAAAGACAATTTGCATGGTGTACCAGGAGCCCTTCACACCATATCATATGAAGTACATTTTATCTATTATGTCCCCCTCATATTTTTTTAACAAAATGTATATTCAGATACAATAAATAACTCCCCTGGAACATAAAATGACCAGAAATTCTTAGAAAAGTTCTCAATACGAAAGCCGTATTGAAAGGGTTAAGCGCATCAGCGAATACGCCGATCATCTACCAAAAGATAAAGGCATAGTAAACATCAACAACATAAAATTCCAAAGCAACTCAAGTGAATTTCGTGAAAAAGTTTTATATAAAATAAGTTCATTAAGGAGATACATAGAATATTGCTTAAGAATCCAGATAACAGAGAGATTCTGAAAAAATGTTATCGGAAACAGGAAAACGTTACAATTAAATTTAAAAATATTTATCATGCAAACAACAATTCACAGCAAATAAGAAAACAACCATCGAGAAAACACGAATTAAACCAATGGTAATTGACCAACCAATTTCGGTTACACACCTTGGGACAAGAGCCAAGCTTAATATGACGATTCTTCGGACGGAATCGTAAATGCCTAATAGATGCGGGATCATTGATAGGTTTAAAAATAAAAAAAAAGGATTTCATACTAAAATGCGGAAAATCTTACGTGGCCTTGATCAACATCTACTTGTTGTTCAATTGTCTACTTCGGAGTGCTCGTCTACCTGCTTTTTATTTTTTTTTAAGGTCCCTGTTGACAATGTTAACAATGTGAACACACCCATTTCCATCCAGCTGTCATCGAACGCTTTTCGACACGATGGCTGTCAAAAAAAGACATAGATCGCCATTACGAGTTTAACCATCGGCCAGCGTCGACGTCATTTTGCGGTGCTTGCTATAAATATATTCGTATTATAGAATTGTGAGTTTTATTTTAAATTTTTGTTATTCCGTTTTTTTTTTAATTCGCTCCCCACGATCCGTCATAACATTTGGTGCCTCCTGTAAGCAACTCTCACCGCATTAAAGAATATTCGTACGCCGTCTCTCAACACGTCGCTGGAACTCCAACCAAGATGCTCGTCAACGCTCGCTGAGTCAACACGTGGTTCTAACCCCAACGTACGCCGCCCGTCAACGCTCGCTGAGTCAACACGTGGTTCTAACCCCAACGTACGCTGTCTTCCAACACGTCGCTGGACCACCACATACCAGGTAAGTGCATGTTCATTATTGGTTGGTTAAAGGATGCCTAGGAATTCCGACTCTGCAACGGAGCCCGTTGAGCGAGAAGGTTCCCCTTCTAACCTCAAGGCTCAGCTTCTTATCAATGAACAAATCCGATTGTTAGACGCAGTTAAACGACATGAAAAAGGATGGTTCAGACAGTCGCACTCTTCAAAACATTAACGTTCGAGTTGGTAATTTGCAAGAAATTCACGCGGAATTTCGGAAAAATAATCGGAAACTTAATCAACTTGGATCTAACAAGTCAGTCAAGTTTACCACGATGCGAAAATAGAGAGGTCCTTTATGGAAACCTTCATCGATGTTTTCGCATCGATAGAAACGAACGGGATAAGCACTTAAGGATCTATGTTGTGTATTAGAGGAGCATCTTCAGATGATGATAACATCATCATCTCTAGTAAACATCTGCCATCGAGCACCATCGGAGACCGAACCTCAAAGGAATAACTTGCCATCTAAAAGAGAAGTCCGATCCTTGATTGTGGAAAAGAAGCAAACTGCCAAGCCAGCCTGTTTGTATAAAGAGCTGTCCAACTCCTCCAACTTTCTCGTGCAAGAACCTTTGTTACCGTCAACGGATTAGCTGCTAGCCGAACAACCGAGATACGTCACTGTGTTAACATAACAATAACATCGAGGGTAGATCATCGCCGCAGTTATCTTGTCAAGGCCTTCGTGTTAGAACGTATCACTGGAAGCCTGCCTGAGAAAAGAATATCGATAGAGAATTGGCCCCATATTCATCATTTGCAGTTAGCGGACTAAAATTTCTTTATTCCAAACCAAGTAATAGGCAACAATCTGTACGATTCTTTGATTTTGTCGGAAACACGGCGTTCCTCCGATACATTACCGATTGCACAACTGACTACGTTAGGGTGGATTGTCTCTGGTAAAATTAGAAATTCTGTTCCTCCAATCACAATGTCTTCGTTGCACCTGTCAACCGAAACGCAGGAGATGCTCGACAAAATGTACGATTTGGAAAGTTTCTATAGTGAGCTATCGACAGCGGCAGATTCTTGGTGTGAGCAGCATTTTAGTAACGGTGAGTATTCGGTGCGTCTCCCATTTAAATCATTACACGGCGATAGACATGTGATTGGGAATCGTGGCGGGGTGCCTAACTCGTTTTCTATCGTTGGAAAAGAAATTGCTACGCGATGAGACCCTTCGTCAAACATATGGCGGAACCATACAGGGATATATGTCTACGCCTTAACCAAACTCACCCAGCCATCAGATCTGAACAACATCAGACTATGATCTCTGCTTCAGGTGTTGAAGTATCATGTTGCTACCTTCCTCATCACCCTATTATTAAAAACCATAGTACGCTAACGAAGGTACGGGTAGTATACGACGCCTCCTCAAAAACGGACAATGGGATGTCCTTGAACAATATTCTCGCGGACGACCCTCGTCTACAAAATGATCTCACGGATGTTTTACTTCATTGGCGTTTCTTTGGTGTGGTCGTAGTAGCAGACTTTGAGAAAATGTACCGCCGTATCAAAGTTAACTATGACGGTCCACAATTTCAACGAATCCTACGGCGTTCATTCCATTCAGATGAGATTCAAGAGTTGTTTTGTGATGTTGTCATATTTGGTATGGCTCCAGCCCCCTTTCTTGCCATCCGTACACTCCATCAGCTTGCCGATGACGAATCGATAAGCTTTCCGTTAGCTGTGGATGTCGTTAAGCATCAAATGTATGTGGATGATCTATTAGCCGGCAGCCACACGATTGAAGAAATGCTCATTATTCGTCATCAAGTAGAAGAAATGCTCCGCAGGGCGGATTTGAACTTAGAAAATGGGCGAGCAATCAACCCGACTTCCTTGAGAGCATCCCATCTGATCATCATGAAACTAAGGATCTATTAAAAACATTAGGAGTTTTCTGGAACTCCAAAAGGGATATTTTCCAATATCAATTTAATCTTGATTCCTTACAATTTCCAGACACAAAGAGACGGGTGCTTTCTATCACGGCTCGCTTATTTGATCCGGCTGTCCCCTGTCATCATCATCGCAAGGGACCTGTTGCAGAGGATAGGTATTCTCCAAACAAAATGGGATGAGCCTATCCCCCAAAACCATCAGCACCAATGGACCATGTTTCTTCGTGATTTTCAAAATGTCTCGCGTCTACAGATTTCTCGGTGTTTGAAAACAAGCAAAGAACATAAAACTTTGGAGCTCCATATACTTTGTGATGCATCGAAGATAGCGTATCAAGCATGTGCCTACATTAGAACAATTGGCCCTTCATCCGCGGCTGATTGTAAACTGCTGATCGCCAAATCAAAGGTGATTCCGTTAAAAGCTGAGCTTACTATCAGTCGTGCTGAACTCCTCGCAGCTGTGATAGCGGTAAAGCTATTCCACAAAATCAAACAATTCCTTCCAAACGATAAGAAGAACCCAAAGACTTATTTTTGGTCTGACTCACCAACTGTCGGCGATCCCGAAAGGCATAAGGTTTTTGGCGCAAACAGGATCCGTAAGATTGTGGAACAATCATCCCCAAGTCAATGGCTGCACGTAAGGTCGACCGAAAACCCCGCGGACTGCGCAAGCAGAGGAATAGCTGCATCAAGGTTAGTAGAACACACCCTTTGGTGGCAGGGACCCGAATTTTCAAGACATCGCATCGCCGAATGGTTTCGCTTTCCAACAGTGCCTCAACCTACTACATAAATTATTTAGAGCAGATCGCACAGCGTTCCGCACTTTCATCACGAGGAAAATTATTCCACACCTATCGAATTTACGCATTTAGTGGCACTTCATCCCCCATCCTTACCCTATTCTGGAGGAGCCTGGGAGGCAGGCGTGAGGTCTGTACAGACTCACCTACGACGAATCATCAACAAGCAGGTATTCACTTATGAAGGGTTTTCTCTCATCATGTGCCATATTGAATGATGTCTGAATTCGAGGCCACGCTCAACGACGATCCGGACAATCTGGTTGCTTTAACGCCCGGACATTTTTTATTCGGGGTTCCTTTTTTTTTCGCATCCAGAGCCTAAACAAACGACGGCAATTATGCCAGGGCATCGTTCAACAATGTTAGCGTCGTTGGAGCTCCGAGTATTTATTACGACTTCAAAATCGTCCCAAAGGATGGAGGAGAAGGATGCCCAATGTTCAAATAATTCAGCTCATCCTCCTAAAGGATGAACGTCTTCCTCCTAATCAATGGAAGTTGGGACGGATTATCGAGGTTCAACCTGGCTCCGATGGCTTGGTAAGAGTGGTAACTCTAAAGACTGCTGACGGTGATTTCAAACGGCCTATTACGAAAATCTGCGTGCTTCCCATAGAAAAGGCTGAGTCGGAATTTCGGGGCACCACTGACCTTCTGGTTTGCTTTTCAGCAATTCTAGGCTTATAATCTGTGAATGAACAGATTATCCAGGGGAGAATGTTGACAACGTGAACACACCCATTTCCATCCAGCTGTCATCGATCGCTTGTCGACACGATGGCTATAAAAAAAAGACATCGGCCAGCGTCGATGTCATTTTGCGGTGCTATAAATATATAAATATATTGGTATTATAGAACAGTGAGAGTTTTATTTTTTATTTTTATTATTTAATTTTTTTGAATTCGCTCCCCACAGTCCCAATGACATACCGTCTGTCTTGAACGTTCCCTTATAGTGAAAACTAAAAGTTTGCGTTGTATTCAGCTTTAAAAACATGTCGCAACTTTGCTTCATTTGTAATAAATCTTTGCTTGCAAGTGAAATTGTTACTGTTGATCGTGGCATGAAGACGTTGTTTGACGCAAGTGTTGAAACCGAACCGAAAGAAAAAAAAATCGGTCGCCCCCCTCAATACAACATGCAGATATTTAAGACCAATGTCAATAGGCAACTTCTCTCTCTCTCTCTCTCTCTCTCCCTGACACTTTATGCTCGCACAACGTCAGTCGTTATAAGGCCTTAGCCTTGAGTGCGCGTGTGACTCAAAAAAAAAAAAAAACAAAAAAAAAAAATTCATGTGCAATGTCGTAAAAACTACAGTCGTCCTGTTGCACCGCAACATTGAAAAACAAAATTCAACATAATAACTCAGATGTATTTCCCGTCGGCAAACCACCCAGTACGCAAATGCCGACGGCAAAGCATACCAGTTGGTGAAATTCCGGAAGGCCAAAAAGTAAAAACAGAACATACATACCAAATGCAATGTTTGTTTGGCTCCTCCCACCAGCACGAAATGAGTGTCTATGCATGTGACATCACAGCGACACGACGACAACGACACTATGGGGTCAACGTCCGGGCAAAAGCTAAGCAACGGCCAAACCTGCTGTTGGCCAAAACAGCTGTAATAAAAAAACCTGTTAGGAAGTTCCCTCAGGAAGGAAGTGAGGGAAATATTCACTTTGTAAATCGCCAGTAGAAGAGATCGGGAGTAAAATAAAGTACTTCTTCGTACAATATATGTAATTATAAATTGGTTTTTATTTTCTTTGGTTTTTTTTCGCTGTCCCTTGGCGATAAACGTCCGAATTATCGAAGATCATAATTAGGTTATGAGGATTTCGTCTGCTCATGTCGTTTTTCGGAGCAATTGGTTACATCGTCGCTTGAAAAGCAAACTGACATACTTAAGTCAAAATTTGGTGATTTGAAGGAAGGTATACAGAACGAATAGCAAAAAAAATACTTTTTTTCTGTCAAACCGTCATAACTGTAACTCTTAAACTGACAGCGTGAGGACGTAAGTGTTGTTTTGCATTTAAGGGAACATGGCTAATCTTTTTTTCCAGCAAAACGACTTTTTGTTAGTTTCGTGTCGGTCGTCGGTGTAAACGGTTGTGTTTGTCTTCGGAGAAACGTCATAAAAAAAATTTTCTTTTTTATTTTCGACACTTTTCATATGTAACACTTTGATTTAAAAATAATATGAGATCGTGATAGATTATTTTCTGGGAAAGTGACACTTTTCGTTTTGTGTCATTTTACTGCCAAATTGTGGTAAATTATTTAAATAACGTTATAATTTCAATAAGGAAACGTCTGACATTGAAGGAAAAAATAAGGATAATCAATAATACAGAGTCATACATTTTTTTTTTAGAGACTCGCGCAGGTTCAAGAGTTTTTTTTTCATTATCTCTTATGATGTGTTTTCGACACACAACCTGAACGGAGTGCAGTGGTTTGGGTCGTTGATATTCGTTCACTACTCTCAGAGGTGCTTGTCCTATAGGACGAGAGCCGACCAATTCCGGGTTGGTTATAGTCCGTAGTAATTCGTTCGAGCACTTTAGTATTGCATATGCAGAGGATGAATTTCAGGTGACCATATACTGTGAGTGTTATGCCTGCAGCAGTACGTCTGGTCTCTTTCCATTCAGTTGCATACTTTTTGTCCGTAAAAGAATTACTTTTTCTTGGCTACGAAGCGAATTTGAACTATAGACCTTCCGCTCGGCAGTGTGCGGGTGTTTGTTAAAAAAATGTTCGATTGGAAAAACCTGCGTCGCCGAATTGCTTAAAAACAAATAATCATTGCTTTTCAACTGGAGCAATGGGTTTAACCAAAAACTGAAACGTCGATTTGCCAACAGTGATGGACGTAATATTGATATGTTGATATATGACTGGTTTTGCAAGATTCGTGAAAACTGAATTCCAGTTTCTGGGCCATTAATCAGAGAGAAAGCAAAAGAATTAGCCACAAAAAATAACCCTAAAGGCGTCGCATAGATGGTTGCAGAGGTTTCTTAGACGACACGACATATCGTATCGAGCAATATCTGGAGAGGCTGCTAATGTTAGCCCACAAACCGTGAGTCAATTGACAGGTCGCATTGGATCCTTAATTGAGAAATATAGCTCTAAGAATATTTTTAATGCTGACGAAACAACGCTTTTCTTTAAAGCTCTCCCTGTAAAAACATTTTACATTAAAGGAGAGCCCTGTTCTGTGGGAAAAGCATACCTATTTATACGCGAATGCATTTTGTAAATTTGTCTGGAGAACGTAACGAATTGCTCGTTATTTGAAGATCAGAAAAACTTCGCTGTTTTAAAAACATATAGAAAAAAAACATTGCCTGTTAACTATTTTTTTAACAAAAAAGCTTGGATGACGACTCAGTTAATGACAGAATGGTTAATGAATTTTAACCTCAACATTTTTTTTTTCTTTCACTTTTCTCGGATAGCGCAACATCACATCCACATCTTTCGTTGAGTAAGGTGAAAACCTTTTTTTTTTTTAGCTAACACAACATCGATTTGCCAGCCGTTAGATCAAGGCATAATAAAAAATTTCAAAGTTTTTTTATCGTGAAAAGATTCTGAAACATCTAATCGCCAAAATGGATCTTGTTTCCAATGCAACATAACTTTCTTCCGCAATAAATGTGTTGAATGCCATTATATGGGTTGCTTCAGCCTGGAATTAAGTTACAGAGGGAACCAATTTGCCTTCGCTTATCAGGCAAATCTGTTGCGACGAACGGACAGACTCTATGGAATATGCAGCTTGTGATGGTAATGTGTTCACAGACGAAGGATGGAATATGGAAAACATTCCAAGTGTTCATAATGTTGATGATGTGAGGAGTCGGAAGAATTGGAACCAGACACCGATATGAACTACCGAAGTGCTATAACTGCTTGTGAGTCTCTTCGGAATTTTGTTTTGCATGCTGGAGACCAGAAAGCCTTACAAATTTCATACGATCTTCGATCACATTTTGAAAAAGTTGTATGTTCTGGAGTGCATTTACGGCAGAGCCGAATTCAGGACTTTCTTCATTAAATATAAACTTAAAGTAGATATGTGCATACTCGTACATCAAAATGTTAAAAAAATAAAAATGAAAAATGGTTTTAAATAAAAAAATATTCAAAACTTATAGGATAACATTTTGTTAATATGAAGACTATGTTCTACATACTTTAGTTATTTCAGCGTAAATATTTTCTGAAAACTCCTATAAAACGGACACTCTCTTAACCCTTTCAATACTAACGGGACACATATGTTCCGGAAGGTTTTGTGGTATTACTAAAAGGCCAGCATCTCCGGTTATTCTTATGGATTTATGTCCCATCAGTATTTTACGTGTAATGCGATGATTTACGTATGCGTAGATCCCGTTAAATTGTATGAGCGCGCACAAACATGATTTAGTTTTGCATTTCAATGTGGCACGTGTTACGTCTGTGTGCAAAAAAGTAGTGTTTTTCAAGTGAAATAAGTGTAATTAATTTCAAAACTTTGCAAAAAAATGGCAAGGTAAGCGATTATTAATAGAACAAAAGTATTTTGAGTACAAAAAAATGAGAAGTTTTGAAGTTATATTAGAAAAACTGAAGCTGGGATATATGTGTCCCAGTAGTAACTCTCGCTGGGATGCATGTGTCCCAGCAGTAACGAACGACAATTGCATGTTTTTTTTTTTTCCATATAGTGAACGGAATTCCAACAGAAAACGGAAAATTATTATCCCCGACGAGCGAATACTTGACGTAATTGAAGAGATCGATGCAGAGAGTGATAACGACTTCGATGATGATAGTGAAATCGATCCAAGTTATGTTGAAAATGTTAATACCTCATCTGAAAGCGACTCTGATTCGGAAGGGGAGGGGAAAACTCTACAAGAGGAGCGCAACCCGTGGTAGAAGAGCCATTTAACGGTATGACATGAAACAATACGGATCCAAACTTCCTGCCGCGGAAAAGTATTCCGGTTTTTCAGCAGCCAATTGCCAATTGCCAATTGCAGACGTCAGTAGGAGCTCAAGACAACTTGATGTTTTCTTGAAGGTTTTCCCACATAGCCTTTTCATAAAAATTGCTGATTGCACCAATAAGCGAATCAATATTTTAAACAAAAAAATATACAACGATAATAGGAAAGCTGTTTCGTCTTCTAAACGACATAAATCGTCGGTCCCATCTACTGATCCTTACGAGATTATGATGGTCGTCGGTGCATATTTGGTTATGGTATACAATCGCTTGCCACATATGAATATGTATTGGGCACAAAACTTATCTTTGGGCACTACAGCAATTGAAAACTGTATCAGTCGAGATCGGTTTATTCTTTTATCTTCAAAACTGTACATAAATGATCCAGAAAAGCCATCTGATGCCTCAAAAACATACTATGTTGATGAAATGGTTTCGTGCCTAAGATACACCCTTAAAAATTGCCGGACCGACAGCGTGTACCAATCGATCGACGAGGTTATGGCAAAATTCAAAGGCAGGTCTTCTTTGAAGCAGTACAACCCGATGAAGCCAATCAAACGAGGCATTAAGATTTGGGAATGATGTGATTCCACAACTGGGTACAGCTATGATCTCGACATTTACTCTGGAAAAGAAGTAGTTCAGTCCGAGGGTACTCTTGGAGAACGAGTAGTAAGGAAGCTGTGTTCTACACTTTCAAGTCCTTCAACAGTCATTTGCTGCGATCGATTTTAGAGTACTGTGAACTTGGCACAAACTCTGGATTTCGGTTTAGTGTGAACAGTTATGAGAAATAGGAAATTGCTACCCAATCTCGACGGCCCAAAGCTAAACAGGGGCGAGTACGTCTTCAAATTTAATAATGAAGGATGTATGGTTTGTAAATGGCAAGATACCAAAGAAGTCTTATTAATCAGTAATTGCCACACTAACAACACAGCATCTGTAAGAAGAAAGAGTAAGACCGGTGAGGCTGTTGAAGTTTCGTGTCCTGAGGCCATTGCTTTTTACAATAAATATACGGGAGGAGTTGATCTTTCAGATCAGTTTTCCTCCCTATATGATCCCGATAGGAAATCGGGAAAATGGTGGAAGAGAGTACAGTGGAGAGCCGATTAACCGGGATCCAATTAACCGGGAGACCCGATCAACCGGGATATTTAAAAAAATGGCTTTCCCATTTAAATTCGATTAACCGGAAAAGGCTCTATTATCCGGGATGCAAGCTAAAATCAAGTCAAAACAAAAACAAAACACAGTCGTATTCATCTTCATTCGTGCAGATTCTTCGAACTCACATATGTACATACACACATACATACATAGATTGGTTTGCGTGCGTTATTGATGTAACTGTAACTGATACATATTTCGAGAAAAAAAAAGATCGCTTTTAAGTTGCTGAATCTTGTTAGTCTTAACACTGTATGTCCGTGTCTCTTGACCAATCTGTACGCTTTTCATCATTTTGTTCGCGATAGTTTTGCAGGACGCATCATTAAAATTGAATTGTGAAGTGAATTTTAGTGTGATGACATCCTCATTAAGTTTAGTAAAAAGGGCAAAGAAAAGTGTTGTCTGTTAGAGAAAATGTAAACTTAATTAACGATCATATTAAAAAAAATATTTCTGTGAAAAATTTGGCTCAAAAATATGAAATCGGCGTACAAACTGTATATGACTTGCTTGAGAATAAAGATAGGATTCTCAAGTTTTTTGTCGAAAGTGATTCCATCAAAGGTTTGCAGAAACGTAAGACATTAAAGAAAGCTGGGAACCCAAAAGTGGATAGTGCAACATATGAATGGGTACGTCAGCAAAGATTCAGAGGAACTCCGCTTTCTGGCGAAATGATTGTGGAAAAGGCAAAATATTTTCACGTGGAGCTGGGTCAGAACTCTGAATGTTTGTATTCATCCGGCTGGCTGAGGAATTTCAAGAACCGTCATGGAATTCATTGTCTTAAAAGTTCAGGTGAAAAAGAATCAACTGATTATGAATCTGCTACGTTTTTTGTTGAAGAACTAGCTGAACTTATGAAAAACGAAAATTTGACTAGTGAGCAAATATACAATGCGGACGAGACAAGCCTAAGGAGGTGCTTACCACGAAATACTTTGGCTTGTAATGAAGAGCATGTTGTAGAGGGCTACAAAGATTCAAAGGAACGACTTACTGTGCTAGTTTGCTCCAATGCTGCAGGGACTCACAAATGTAAGTTGATGGTAATTGGTAAGAGTCTTCGCCCAAGAGCACTCAAAAATGTGAGTCATATATAAGGCTTTGTTAGCCTTAGGGCTTGGGTAACGCAAACAATTTTTCTGGAGTGGTTCAACCAAAACTTTATGCCCGAAGTCGAAAAGCATTTCAAAAATATATACCTCGGAAAAGAGTGTAAAATTCTTTTACTATTGGATAATTGCCCAGCTCACCCGGATGTAGACGAGTTTAAGAGACATAATGCCATTGTGAGATATCTGCCACCAAACTGCCCATCTTTAATCCAGCCAATGGACCAGGGTGTCATAAGAAGTTTAAAGTGTCATTATCGCAAGCATATTTTACAAATATTAGTGAGCTCGAAAAGCCGTCAAGAATTTTCTAAGTCATTCAACATTAAGACTGCAATATGGACTATCGCGAAATCTTGGAATTGCGTTACTGCCAATGTTTTAAAAAATGTTTGGCATAATTTACTATGCCCTGAAACTGAAGCAACAGGTACATTGCACATGCTTTATTGCACTACTTATAGGAGTAATTTTATAATGTCTACATTTCCATTGATTTTATTAGCTCAAGTTGAAGATGACTCTGACGAAGTAGTGGGAATGATGGAAGTTGCGGAGGATATTAATGAAGAAGCAATCAAAAATTGGCTGGACTGTGATGTGAATGATCTAACTTTTGCTACTCTCTCTGAAACCGATATTGTCAATATGAAAAATCATCCTCATGAATCTGAGCCGGATGTATGTATCTAATTCTGATGAATTTGACGAAGACGATATAATGGTTTCAAAAGTATCTTTAGATGAAGCTATTAAATCAAACAATACCCTTTTCGACTTTTTAGAAGGCTTTGACTCGCCTACGGTATCACAACAAGAAATGCAAGTTTATCGCACCAGGGAAAACCTTATTAAAGAAAAAAATCGATTTAAATGTAAGAAGCAGACAACAATCGGCGAATTTTTTAAGACTTCTCGCATTTAGTGGTTTATATACCCATGTACATATGTATTTGTACCTTTTACGTGTATGTATATTTTATGAATTGTTGCTAATGGTTTTTATTTATTTAAGTTCAGTTTTTCCTCCGTGAATTTTTATTTATTTCTGTTTCGTTTTTGCTTTATTGACATAGGTACCCACATAATAAATAAGTTTTTGTTAACTTTAATTAATTTTTTATTTCATAGAAAGAAATTCGCTTATCCGGGTTCTTCGATTTTCCGTGACGAGCTCGGTCCCGGCCATCCCGGTTAATCGGCTCTCCACTGTATTTCAAAAGCTTCTCATGATTTGCGTATCTAATTCTTGGATTATTTTCCAGGAAACACGACACACCCAGATACCAATGGTTAGTTTTCTTGTCGAGTTGGCGGAACAGCTTCTTGCTCATGGAAAAAAACGAGCAAAAGTTCAGCGTCGCAGTAGTAGTGGGCGCCCTTCACAGCGATAAAAAATGTTATCAGGAGTTAGAGAGCACCTTCCGATCGAAGGAACTACACGCCGCCGTTGCAGACATTGTGCTGACAGTAAAAAAGAGCAACGTACAAAAACAGGTTGCACTTCTTGCAATATTCCTTTATGCAAATTGTGTTTTGCAAAGTACCACATAAATGAATTTATATGTTTTCTTATACATACTCGTATACTTAGTAATAAAAGTTTAACATAATCTCATCAAATAAAATGAAAGGTGAATTTTTTCAAAATTCTTTGTTTGGAAATTGACGAAATATAAAAATGCGTTTTGTTTTTTTTATGTTACTAATGGGACACATGTATCCCAGTTAAAGTTACTGATGGGACATCCCTGTCCCAAAACATTTTACTCCTTCGCAGGTATTTGTTCTTAGAATGTGCAATAAGGTACATTATTCTGGCTGTAACATTCGAAGAAAATTTCTACCTATAAAAAAAAAAATTCGTATTGAAAGGGTTATGCGGACGAAAAATGTCGGTCCCGAAGGTGTCCGCTTTTGAGAGATTTCACTGTAGTATACACACTGTGGCGTGTTTCAATTCAAGCAAGTGTAAGCAAGTCGAAGGAAAACAAAAACCACACCTCACCCAACATTGCCAAAATTGTAGCAGATCGTCAAGTCTCTCAATTTCGACAACTTTTCCTAGCAGAGGTAACACTTGACGAACTGGTACACTTGATATATACATACATATACATATGTATTTACCCCCCACGAAGAGTGTTGAAAGCTCTCTTTGACATTCGGCATTCGCCATTCGTTATTCAACCCTGGAGAAGAGCAACAGGTTAGCGCGGTGGCGGGCATTTATGCATATATGTCGGAGATGAAAGGACGGACGGGTTTTTCATAGGATAAGAAACATACCCGTAATAAAACTTAGAAATAGTTATTTATGGTTTAAGAGGATTAAATTTTCCCGAGTTTATGGCGATAGGCTTGGGCTCGAGATAACATCTGGTCACCAAATGTAGCCACGGTCGCGGGATGGATAGCATGACGATAGTATGATGTATTTGGTCCTTCTAAAAGGAAAACATTTTGACCTGATGGGTACTCAGAGGTACATAGGGTAGTAGTTAGGGGCAGTTCTGTTCGAACATCAGTCGCGAAAAGACCTTGCTGTCCCGTCGACCGTGGATTCATTGTTTTTTTGGCATTAAGAATTGAATTCCTACTGTATCTTTGTTTTCCTAATTAATTATTATCCAATTAAATTACTGTTCGAAATGAATATTGTAGGATGATCCAGAAACGGTGTTAGCTCTGACTGGGAACGAATGGGAGGAAAAGCAACGTTACAGGATCGGCTTTTACAGCATTTTGGGTTATCACGTGACGAGAACGATGAAGACGCAACTAGCAATAGTACCGAAATGGACACTGCAATAGAAGCAACAGTCGGTAGAGGATTTTTCACGCAACGTTTTATGGTACTAAATATCCAGAGGTTACACAGTGGATTAAAGAGTTTGAAAGGAAACGCTATACATAACTGTACGGTGCCTACAGAAATTCATTTACGCCAAACAATTGCTTAAAGGAGCAGCCAAGCTTTTTATCCGTAGCCAAACGGGAGTGAAAGAATGCATTGTCAACTAGTTCGGGGTAAAAGCGTCGTCGGCAGAAATCCACAATCGGTTGAGAAATCGTAGGAAGAAGCCCCTACGCGAATATTTGTATAGTCTGCTGTACAAATCCGAAAAGCCGCGCACGTGGATGATGAAAGCATGATCGATTATTTAGTCAAGGGAATACCCGACGCAGGCAAGAACAGTATCGGAGCTGAAGGAGCAGTTAAGAGTGTACGAGAAGGTTCGAAGTTTAGCTCAAAAGGCGCCATACATACGAGGGAGTCACCGAACCCCGTTGGGAGGACACTCGACAGTAAAGCAGGAAATCGCAGACAGAAAATGTTTTAAGTGCGGAGACGCCACACACATCGCAAGGGATTGTCAGTCAAAAACATTCAAGTGTCTCAACTGTCATCAGGATCATCGGTCACTCGAGTGCAAGGTAGCACAAGTGCGAATAAAACCGGAATCAAGCAACGTCCATGCTGTTGCAAAAGATGATGAAGCAAGATTGCCAGAAGCGAGAGTATGTTTCGCGGCAGGTTCGAAAAGAGTGTCCAAGACCGTCAGGGTCAAGGGTCGTGATCTGTCTGAATTTGTGGACACAGGAAGCAACTTAGGTCTTATTGGATATGAAGCTCTAACGATGCTAGACTACGTCGAGTTAGACAAAACAAAGACTAGTCTTGTCAGGTATTGTGCAGAATAGAATAATGAGGTTGGGGAGCTTCTTTGCCATACGGTTTCATGTAGTCCGAGAATATGATATGATATTCGGTAGTTATCTGCAATGATGTACCGAGCGAAGTGGACGTAATTCAGACGAGGGCGCAGAATTTCGGAGGAAGCCGAGAAGCGGAAAACTGGCCGAGAATGTTGTGGATGACCTTGTGGAATGTTACGGAAAGTAATAAATTACATAGGAGGCAAAGACCTCGGCTGCTGTAAGGTGAAGGAAGAAGACGCTTGTTTCGAGTTAGAGTCCTAGTTCAGATAGATTTGCGTAGCTGCTGAAGAAGGAAAATGGAGAATTGAGACGGGTATCGAATTGAATCAACTGCGAGACGACGAGAAGATAGCGGTACTAACATGCCAAATCATATCAGTGGCTCCCAAGTCAACTCCTGGATCCAGTCCATAACCAATTAACTGATAAAATAAAAAATCGTCTAAGAATTTTAACTATCTTTTTTGTTCTGCAATCTTTAACAATTTAAGCTACGTTTTTGAAAGGTTTGAAATTAACTATGATATTACTGGAGTCCCGCGAGGAAATGGACAGGTGGAGAAAATCCATAAGGTGATTGTGCCAATGTTAACCAAAGCGAACTTGGAAAGTAGTGTATAACGGGGATAACTAAATAGCGCAAGTTGTATGTTAAGCTCTGAAAAATATAGTTTTTACATACGAAGGTCTGTAATTAATACCTACAATTGAAATGTCAAAGTGCAATAAATGCAAACTTCCAATTCGGCATAAGTTGCGAAGGTGTATGCAGAAAATCGTTCCACACAGCGGCGAAATGTTCCGGCCTAGATGAATACAGTTGCGGATTAATCCGAAACGGAAATATGGTGAGATTCATATGCGACGAATGCATACTCTATATACAAAATGTAGACCTGGTGGGTAAAGAGGCGCACGAAAGCGTAGACAGGAACTCTAACTACCTAAAACTGTATAGGGAGGAATTAGAGCAATCTGGGAGAAATAATGAGGAAATCAAGAACCTCTAAGAGGCAACTGAGAGAAGATACGTACATAGATGCGAAAAAAGCGTTAAAACAATGGAAAATTTAACAGAAATTGCGAAAAACAATAACGTTTTCGAAGAAGTTAAGAAAATTGTAAAGGGCTAACCATAATAGGCAGAAGCGAGCATATGCAAGTAGAGGGGAATGTATTTTTACATGCAAAGCATATGACATGCCCATAATGGGAATATACGAGGTTTCGTTAAAAGTTCGTTAATTCGTTAACTGATGCGAGTAGACGGAAACTCTTCATGACATTCCGGCCGTAATTTTGACAGGTGACATTTGATGAAAACAAAAAATACAAAAAAAAAAAAAAAAAAAAAAAAAAAAAAAAAAAAAAAAAAAAAACCTAATATAAAAGATAAAAAAAAAACATAAAACTATGTCAGAGAACGAATTCGTTAATAAATTAATTTGTAGTGTGCATACGTCTCACTTTTAATAACACGTTTGTAGCCACACCGAAAATAATTTGACAGTTCCCATGTTTCTGCTCGCTTATGTTCATTGTGGGTAACTTGACTTTTCGTTGAAACAGAGGGGAGCATTTCGTTCGGTTCTTGCGTAAACTTGTGCTTGCTTCTGCCTATTATTAGGTGTGTTCCCGTACTTTATGCACCAAAATTCATACTTTTTCAATTTTCATGGAGTGGGGATGAAATTCTCTCAAAGAAAGGCAAAATCACCAAAAAGTACGGGAACGCATTAAACCACAAATGCTACACACTTTTTAAAGGTCAAAACATACACTTGCTCGCATAAGTCTGCGTACAAGTTCTTTTCAGCAAAGGAAACAATAGTTTTATGATGTCCTAGTAGCTCGTTGGAGGGCGCCGTGGCGCAGTGGTTAGTGTGTTGGACTCTGACGCACGATGAGCGAGTTCGGATCCCGATAACACCAACGCCATCGAATGTTTATTTCGCGACGTTCCTCCTCGGCGGGGTACTGGCAAAACCCCTCGTAGTGTACTTGCCATGAAAAAGCTTCTCGACTCACGCCGTTCGGAATCGGCATTACACTGTACGTCCCTTTCACCTGTGCGAAAAATAAATCACACACAACATGGGTGATTGAGAGAAGCTTGGCTCTGGTCCTTCATGGGCTGTAACGCCACCAAAGAAGAAGTAGCTCGTTGGATATCCTTTTCGCTTTAATACCTCCTCCCACAGTACAAAATCATTTTCCTTTATTTTCCATAGCTTATTTAAATCAGCTTATCTCTCCAAAGTACCAGAAAATAATGAAATACAAATCTGCAGTCTAGACACGCATGAAATGATTAAAAGAGAAATAAAGTCGATGCATGCTATAATAGCTAAAATATTTGCGTTTGAAATTAATGTCTGGGTCTTTTTTCCGTTGTACGCAGACTTATGCGAGCAAGTGTAATGCTCTATTTTTAAGCAATTTGAATTTCAATTAATTTTTTAACTGACTTTTGTATTAAAATGACAGAAATCGATGATTTATCAAAGTTCTGAATTTCTGCCCACACAAATTTGGGGAAATTGTTTGCTCTCTCGAGAGCGCTCTCTTTTGCCCAAAAGCGTGAATTTTTTGAGTACGGGAACAGACTATCGTTGTTTTTCGTAGTTTTTCGTAGATTTTCGCTGTTTTCGACAAGTACGTGAACAGACCTACTGTTAGCCCTTAAGTAATAAACAAACAGATATAAAAAATTAATTGTCATTCGTGCAGGCTGTCAAAAAAGGTACCAATTTAACGAAAGAAAATGTTTTGCCAGAGTTACGAAAAAAAGCACCACTGATAGTGAAGAAGCCAAGCAAACAGAAAAAAAGTATTAAAACAAAACAAGATTTATATAAGAAAGTAGATCCGAAAAACTTTAATTTTTCTAATATCGAAAACAAGCGCAACAGGATTGTAATAATAGAAATTGATAATACTGAGGAACGGAATAAAATAATAAACGAAATTGAAAAACAAATGGGAGAAGAATATGAAATTAAATTATCAAATTGAATAAATACAAGAATACTTATTACAAACATGGAATTTAGACATAATGATATATAGAGAAATTAAAAAAGCAAAATTCAGTATTAGAAAAAGGCAATATGAAAATAATAAAACACGTCGAATGCAGTGCAGTTATCGAAGTCAACGAAAATGCTTTCATAAAGATAATGTATGATGGAATCGCCGTCCTTAGATGTTGTAAATGCAAAGGATACAACCACCGGTCAACCGAAAATGAAGTAAAAATGAAGAAACATGCTACGGCGTGGACATTAGCATGCGCTGGTACATTTCGAAATTATGAAATCAACCTTAAAGGAGTATATAGATCACCGAGTAGTTCTCAAAGAACCTTCTGTGAATTTTTCAAACAAAGCATTGAAAATATAAATTTGACGGATTCTTCTATTACAAAAGGAATTGGAGTCATTGGAGATAGAAAACACGCAACCGTTACAACAATTCAAAATTAGTGACATTGAGTATTCGGTCCCCTACTACACTGGAGACGATGGTTATACTATCGAAAAATGGCGGACAGATATGTACATATACCGCTGTTTCAATGATCCCGTGTACTGAACATTTTAAGTACATGTGTATGCGAAAAATACTAAGAGGAACGGCCGCCATATTTTTGCGTACATGTAGTGCAAAAACATTCAACGATCTACGTAGTTCTTTGTTGAAACAGTTTAAGAAACAAATTACACTCATGCCTATCGTCAACTAATGAAACGTACTCGAGGCAGAAATGAAAACATCGTTAGTTATGTGTTATCAATGAAGGAAAAACCCGGGCCAGGGTAACTGTTACTGTTACAACAACCCCTTCCAAATCGGTAATATAAACATAAATGCATTTGTAATGCACAATGCGATCGACCTAACTCAAAGTTTGCGATTTTAGATAAAAATTGTGGTAGGGAGAATTTACGCAGATTTCGATGTCTGCGGCGACACGACATACAGGAGCCACCACAAGTGAATGAAGTTTTTTTTTTTTCATAATGTAAAACATGTTTTTTTTTCATCTTTATACATTACTCTAAATATATATAATATAATTTTTATTTGCGCCGCTTTCATATTCCTGAAAATAAATCGCGAAAAAGTCCTTTTTTTCGGCCTTAAGCCAATTAAAACAAGTGTATTTAATCAAAAACCTGTTCGTCTCATTTCGGTTTTGGCGCGAGTTTGTAATTCGCGCTTGGTTTGGACGTGAGCACATGGGATCCCATGATCGTGAACATTGGATGCAGAAACCAACCACGCTTGGCAGATGAGCAGGGAAGACGTTTCCAAAATTGTCCCCCAGGCAGAGTTTCTGCAGTTTCTAGAGCGGAGAGCAAAAGCATTGGACTCGGCGTTCTTCGATCAAATGGTCGAACCCATCGAGAAGCCGAGAGAGAAGAGCAGCAACATTGCGTCAGCAAACCGAGCATGGGCAAATTCAAAACGCCCATTGTGCAAATCGCAACATCCTCTGTATCGTTGTGAGGATTTCTTGTCGCTATCCATTCAAGCAAGGAACGACAAGATCAAGAGCTGGAGACTATGTGCGAATTGTTCAAAGAGCGGCCATTTCGCACAGAGCTGCCCTGCAGGATCGTGCCGTCGCTGCAATATAAAACACAACAGTGTACTTTGCAACGAGCCAAGAGCATCACGTGCCAACGTGGTTGTAGTAGCCAAACCGCAACCACAGTCACCGGCTACGCCATAGGTGGACGCAGAGAGCGCATAACCACCTATGTGCAAGGTGCCCACAGCACTAAATGCCGTGGGTCACATCACTCCGCCACAAGGGGTGCATCAAGAGCAAGCGAGCAGCGCAGACTTTGGCAGCGCGTTACTGGCCACAGCGCGAGCTAAGGAACGTATTCCTTATCAGCAGCAGACAAACAAATATGCATCGAAACACTTTATCAGCAGCAAGCAAACAAATAGGCATCTGGGATCAAAACATATTCGGTAGTATAAATAGTGGTAAGTGAACCAAATGTAGTTAGTTAAGAATTACGTTCAATAAACGACGCACACAAGTGCTCACAAAAATATATTTTAACAGTGTTAATTATTTATATTTAACTGGGGGCTCGTCCGGGATCGCAAATTTACTTGCTATCCAACAGCCAGAGATATCCTTGAAATATAGGACTCACAACAAATCCCCGATCCTGAAGAAGGATAACCAACGGTTCCTGAAAAATAGGAACAATACTATAAGATTTCTAAGACGATCCTTGAGATACAGGAAGCAACACAAACTGGAGTTCTGGGGAATAAAAGCACTTCTAACCGGCGAACCTGTCAAACGACAACGAAGCAGCAGCAAATCACACACCTCCTCTTCAAGAATTCGGAGAAGCAATAACGCAACGAATATGACTGAAGCAGCACAACTAAAAGCACAAATTGATACACTTACACAACAATTTCGAGAACAAACTTCACCATTAAAAACCCTACAAAAAGAGCTTACAAATGTAAAGGTAAATCAGAGCACCTCCCAGAATATCACCACCATTACGGAACACCAAGAAATTCCTCTTGCTATAACAGACGCAAAGGATATTGATTTGGAGCTGTTCAAAGCTTTACCCAAGTTTGAAGGAGACAGAAACTCGTATCGGTCATGGAGAGCTCAAGCCTGGAAGTTTATGGAAGACATCAAAGCATTTACAGGGCATCCTAAATATTATAGTGCAGTAGGAATCGTCCGTACAAAAATAGTAGGAACAGCAGCCGACGTATTAAGGAATCATAACACAAAACTAAATTTCTATTCCATTATAAATCGATTAGACTACACATTCGCCGACCAAAGACCCCTGTATGTGCTATTAGACGAAATGAAAAAAATTAATCAAGGGAAAAAGAATCTATCCGAATACCACAGTGAAATTAATAAAGCACTTAATCTTGCACTTTCGAAAATTGAAATGTCGCATGAGCAAAACAGTGAAGCTATGAAGACAAAAGCAAACCAAGAAGCTGTTCGAACATTTATTATGGGACTAAACAGCAGATATACAAGTGGAACCTTAAACAGCCAAAACCCAAAGGACTTGGAACATGTGTATGCTATCGCCAGCACAATCTACCACGACAATCATAATCAACAATTTGAAATACAGCCAAGATATGTTCAACAACAATCAAGCAATCACTCTGGACGCTTCCCTCAACAAAATGAACGCCCCAGATTCGATCCAGGAATACAAGTGCAACACAACAACTTCATTCCATACCACGATCGTGTGGATAAACATGTACCTAGGGAAGTAGACAACTCTAGGCAGTTTATGCGCTCTACTCGACACCAACAAGGATGGCAGCAGAATCAGTCACAACGTCAAGATTTCAACCAACAAGGGTACCAGAATCCTTTCAAAAGAGAAAGAAATCCATTTTCACACAACTTCAATCAACACAAACAACAGAGGATCAACCAGACACATCAAACTGAAGCAGTATCCACCGCCTCTCACTTTGAAGAACAGTATGAAACCGGGAGTACTTTTTTAGGCGAGTGAACGGGTTACCTTGCATACAAACTAAATGTGGAATCACAGGTACTCCCGTTACAATCTTAATCGATACAGGATCCACAAACAATTATATTAGTCTAAGCTGTAATATTGGTAAGTCAGTGCCTATTAAACCTATAAGAACCAAAACTATTCATGGATATTCATTATCTCTTATCATTAACTTTATATATGTAGTCACCATTTACCATTTTTTGAAATAGATGAGCTACAAGAATTTGATATGATATGTATTAGGTGAACAGGGACTTAGAATTATGAAAAAATAATAAAAATAGATTTATTCGACTACAGTCTTAAGTATCAAAAGAAAATTGTGAAGGTAGAAAAGGAACAAAAAATTAACTATACAATAAATAATACAGAATATGAGGAAGATATCAGGGAGATAATGAGGAGAAATAAAGAAATTAGTGAAATTTTAGAGAACTTGTCGATAGTAGTTAAATACATTTTGCCTCTTTCAGGAAACCAGATGTCGATGTGGATTATGTCATTAAAGCAGGTCGGTGTCTCTGTTATTTGCATAGGAATCACTGATGGATTGCGATCATATTTAGCAATATTGCAGATGTCGCAATTGTTTATGAACCTTTGAATGTGATTTTGCATATTTGGGTAAAAAAATGTCTGTCTTAGCTCAAGAAAAACTTCATTTATTCCTCTGTGATTCTTTTCAATATGAATTTCTTTTATTTTTGTAATCATTTCATTTTTGTCTAATATACATATCTATCAATCTTACATTTGACTTTAATATTCTAATATTTTTGTTTGAAGAGAAATACTTTACATAGAAACTTTGAAAAGTAAGAAAGAGAGACAAATCTTCGCAATATACGCAAAGTAAACCTTTGTCTATACCAAACCGTTTCATTATGTTAGGGAGATCACTTTTTGCTTTATTTAGCTGAACATAATTTTGTACTTTTTTATGAACGATCTTCATGGTAACCTTTTCCTGAGTACCGTAGGATAAGTACAATAAGGTTTATAGGCTTTTCAGTTATATATATATGTCGAGTCTCGTCTTCAGCAGCACTGTGAATGGTAGCACCGGTCGATATAATTTCATTGTTATATGCACCTTCAACGGACATAACTTCTTCATTATTGTCGTTGCCTACGTAAGTATCTGTTATGTTAAATATATCTCCTATATTAATTTCTCCATCATATTCTAGGTTTTTACTTTCATCCTTGTCTATACATCTGCTGAGACAATGAGCTACAACATTGTCCTTACCTTTCACATACTCGATGTCAAAATCGTATTCATTAAGATAGATTTTCCATCTTTGAAGCTTTAGGTTTGGCTCTTGAAGTCCATTTAGCCACACTAAAGGCTTGTGATCCGTACGAACCACAAATTTCCTTCCGTATAGATACGATCTGAAATACTTAGTAGACCAAACAATCGCTAATAACTCTTTTTCAACAGTGGAATATCTTAACTCGTGGTTGTTGAGAGCTCGTGATGCGTAACAAATTGGATGACTACTTTGGCTGAGTACAGCGCCTATGGCGGAATTCAATGCATCAGTAGTAAGAACGAATTGTTTTGTGAAATCTGGACTTTTAAGAATGGGGTCGGTAGTAAGCAACGTTTTCAATTTATTGAACGCATTAATGTAATGTGGATCTGATATATTAATTTTTGCAGATTTTTTCAAGTACTTTATTAAGGGATAAGCCACCTTGGCGTAATCTTTCACGAACTTGCGGTAATACCCTGTTATACCTAAAAATTGCTTTACTTCTTTCGTACTTACAGGTAATTTAATTTTCATTATTGCTTTTATTTTATTTTCATCTGGTTTTATGCCATTATTTGTAATAGTGTGTCTAAATATGTTGTCGATAAGTTGGCAAAGTTGCATTTATTAATTTGTATCTTGAGATTCGAGTCTTTGCAATATTTTTCGAAGTGAATTCAAATGTTCTTCGAAACTTGTAGAAAAAACAAGAATGTCGTCCAGATAGACCACACAAATTTTATTTATGAATTCCTTCAAAATGTCGTTCATCAGCCTTTGAAACGTTGCCGGGGCATTTTTTAAGCCAAACGGCATTCTGAGGAATTCATAATGACCGCTTTTGGTGGAAAACGCAGTCTTCACCTGATCATGGGGATCGACTTCAATTTGATGAAAACCTTTTACAAGGTCTATGGTTGAAAAATAATTGCATTTGCCCAACTTGTCAAGCAGGTCGCCGACATTGGGCATAGGGAACCTGTCTTCTACAGTTTGATCATTAAGCTTCCTATAATCTATGACAATTCTCCATTGCTTTTCACCATTCCTATCAGGTTCCTTGGGGACCACCCAAACGGGAGAATTGTATGGACTACTGCTGGGCCTAATGATTCTTTGCTGAAGCATTTCTTCAATTTGCCTGTCGACTTCCCCTGAATGTATTTCCGGGTATCTATACAATTTGGAATATATCGGTATGTCATTTTTGGTATTTATTTTATGTCTTATCTTGCTAGTGAATGTTAAAATATCACCATCCCTATAGAAGATAGGTTTATACAAAAGGAGCAATGCTTTTAATTTTGAAAGGTCGGGTCTGTTTAAATGGTTAGGAAAAATGCTATCGTTTACTAATTCCTCAAAGCCATCAATGTAAAAAATATCTAATGGTGTATTGCGATCTGATGTTTTGGCATATATCTCTTCTTCGTAGTTAAGATATATAGGGATTTTAGCGTCGTCTGTTAAAAGATGTCGGTTTTTATAATCAATTTTAGAATTTAGGGGCACAAGTATGTTATTGCCTATTATACCATCAAAATGTTCACGGAATCGGTACTCGAGAAAATTAACAAAATAATCTGGTTTTTTAAATTCACTAAACAAAGGTATATTATATTCTGTATCTATTTCAACACTTCGATTAAGAACCTTGAGTGTATGCTTCTTGGAAGCTGTTTTCCATTTGGGATTGCATACATATTTATTAATAATACTAGACTCGGCACCGCTATCTATTATCAATTTTAAAGGTCTAACCTTGGTTTGAATGACTATATAGGGTAATTGCTTAAGGCGTCCGCTGGAAAATTTTCAGGGTTAGGTGTATCGTGCTGATTTAGCGAAATATCCATAGGCTCAGTATATCGGTTGTGTCTAGACCCGTTAGACTGTCTCGACTGATTACTTGTATTGGCACGTGTTGTGTTATTATTTCGCCATGGCGAACTCTGTGTATAGTTACTCGGTCTAAATTGTGTTGAATTTTGTTGTGGATTATAATTGTGGTCCTGTCTCAAATGATTATTTTGAACGCTGTCATTGTTTTTAAAATATGCATTTGCCTGTCCGTTACTATGTCTTTGTCCGTTATAATGTCTCTGTCCGTTATTATGCATTTGTCCGTTATTGTATCTTTGTTCGTGTCCCTTACGTATACCTATCGCGTTATGTCCTAAATATTGATGACTAACTTCACAAATAATTTTATAGGCTTCAATTAGCGAACTTGGATTTCGCGATAAAATTATCGTTTTTGTCGGTTCTGGCAAATTAGCTTTGAAGCAATCAAATGCAATTCTGTTATTTGATTCCATGTGTTGGTCAATTTCCTGATTGTTAATTAGATGTGATTTATTTATTCTAATTAGTAAATTACTTATAGTATTATAATAACTCTCTATAGTTGTAGAAACCCTAGCAGTTCTTATTTGGTCTAATAAACAATTAGCGGATAATTGTTCACCAAAATTAGTTTAAAGCACGTTTTTAATTTCGTTCCATTTATTTAGTCTGCCATGCCTTTGCAGAGCACCCTTAGCTTTGCCTACTATTTTGTCTCTTAAATACCCGGTTAGAACATTTTTTGAAAATTCATCGAAGGTTTCGATGGAGTGTGCTAACGTATCGACTCTATCAATAAAAATCAAATAAAAAATCAATAAAAATCGATAACATCATAATTATTCCCATTAAATTCTGGGAGCTTACAGACTTAGTCTAATAGAATTCTAAATTTTTCCGCAATGGGCAACGCGTTCATTTCCTGTTTGCTGTATTTGCTACTCACTGCTTGTGCAGGTTTTGATTATGTTGAGCTCCTTCCAACCGCCTTTTTAATGATGTATGTATGCTGATGTGATACTGCTTATAATGATCTTGATAATGATTTATTTAAATGATGAATATAATGTGACTAGGTGTTTTTGTTTTTTTAATGTTTTATTGGGAGTTTCGGTTGCACGTGGTTTGATAAGCGCACGTGTTCCGATATTTCTTCTTCGAAATACGTATACAGAATCACGTGGTTTCGTGAACGTGCGTGTTATGAACAGTATAAAAAAACAAGGGACGCGTCGCTTGATGGCACTACTGTACTGAACTCGCTTTCTGCTTTTACACAAAATGCGTCAATTGTCTTATCACTTTTTCTTTCACGCTGTGTCGATTTTCACCACGTTTATTGACTGCGCCAGTTTTATAAGTTGTTTGATTTTATTAATAATAAACTCAACCTTTACATTTACATACAACTCTTTATTTGTCCGTACTCTTCGGCGTCTTTCGCTAAAGTGGCTCTTAAAATCTAAATTACATAGCACAATTGCGGGTGAGCAGACAGCTTCTTGTACTCTCTAGCTCCTCTATGTTTATCTTCTCCCGAAGATGAACATAGAGGTCACAAATATGGAGCAATTGACTCTCTTTTAACTTAGGGTTTGATTGCTAACTCTATGTTGAAGAGAGCCTTATTGAACGTCTATAAGCTAATATGTGACTATATTAGAAATGTAATAACAAACGAAGAACTTGATATACCTGTAATAAATATACTAGAATATTCAAATATACATTTTTGCCTATACCAAAATGCCGTAATAACTATTTATAAATATCCCCTTATCACAAACAAATGTAAATTATATAACACAACTCCACTAACATATAAACATGGAAAAGTAATTATGGACAAAAACATTGCCGAGTGCAACCACAAATATACGAGAGTAACTAAATGTAAAAATAATGTAGGAATAAATATATGTACACAATTACCAGAGGACAATTGTACTATCCCTGTATTAGAAAATAAGAAAGCTAGATGTAAATAACAAACCTATATTAATATTGGATCACGGTAATATCATCACGGACGGAGAGCACATGTGGAATGGACATCCAATTAAAGGACCGAAACTTATACAATTTAACATCTCTATAAACATTGATGAAAAAATATACCTCAATCATCAACAAGATTAAAAAATGTAATCCATTCGCACATAGATGAACACTTAGAAGTCCCCGGCGCCAATGACGCTGGGTCATATTGACCCGAGGTGAATTGAAACAGCTGTATATTTTTTCTAAGTAGGCGGTTGAATACTGACGTTTGTGTAGCTGGAGATACAGCCTCGCACAATACAATTAGCTTTTGTGCTTACTTGGAAGCGGGCTGCTTAGCGACATAGACGTGCAACGGATCAGTTTGCCATTGACAGCCGTCGCGCGCGGTCACTAGTCACGCCACGGAAGGAAAAAACAAAAGAACGAACAAAAACAAAAAAAAAAAAAATTAAAAAACGGCAAAGAAAAACAAATAACGTAGTGCAGTGTAGTGCGGGCAAAAAAAAAAAACCGTGAAAGTGCCGAACCTAAAACCGAACACCTGGTCGGCACCAGCGCTGGGCCGTACTCCTGCCTGTCCCTCTTCCCCTCTCGTGACAGTGTTCGCACTCAGCACACACGCTGATTGAGTGCTAACGCAACCGACGCGTAGCGGGTCGCGTGTGTTGTTCTTTGTTGGTGGAGCAAATATTACTGTCGTAAGGGCATAACACCTACGGTAGTTTGTTTTTGCAAATCCGGCGATAGAACTTCACTTACGCGTCTCTGCTTTAACGGTGTTGTATCTGTACATGTTTTGTAGTTTGCATTGATGAGGGATTTCTGTGTGCAGTTCTGCAATATTCGTGGGTTACGGAAGAATTTCCTTGCCACGTACATCCATCTCTCTCGCCACAAACCGGCTGTTTTGGCACTTTGTGAAACACAGGTCGATGAAAAATCTGATCCTTCGGATTTCAGTCTTCCTGGATATAGCTTAGTGCCATTATTCGTTTCTCGCCGTGGTCTCGCCATCTATGTCCGTAGTGATATTGCTTACCAGTTACTTCCACAGCATAGCCAAACATCCACCCCGGAATTTAATTTCATATGGCTTAAATTCATATTCCGTAAGCACTCCATCCACTACTGTTTTCTTTATAGAAGCCCCAATCTAGACAGGAATGCAACATTTGATGCATTCGACGCACTGTCTGATTCCATCCAAAGAATTGTTTCCCTGTTCCCTCGCACTGAAATCGTTTTAGCGGGCGATTTTAATGTACACAATTCTCAGTCGCTTCGACATTCTGGACAGACAACACCCGAAGGAAGGTATGTTGAAATTTTTGCTGAGTTAAATCACTTAACTCAACTTGTGAATGAGCCATCACGTATCCCCGATGTTGCTGGTCATACCGCCAACACGCTGGACTTGTTTCTTACCTCTCAGCCTGACAAATACACGATCGATGTATTGGAACCCCTAGGCTTGTCTGACCACTGGATGATATCAGCGAAATTCTCGAACTCCCACCATCCAGTTAAAGAAAAAGCTCCTAAGAGAACACTATGGCTATACGATAAAGCCAACTGGTGCGGCCTTAACAACTTCTTTCGGATCTTTAACTGGTCGTTGTGCTTCCTCGACAACGACGTGGACGCCGCAACTGATATTATCGTAAACATTATCCGAATCGGCATGGCAAATTTTATTCCCAGCAAGATTAAAAGCACCAGGCCTAAGGATAATACGTGGTTCGACTCGAGCTGCAAAGAGGCTATTAGGCTCAGGGAGCTAAGTTTTCGGGCCTACAAGGCAAACAGTTCTGAGGAAAACCGAAAAAAGTACATACGAGCCAGAAATGACTGCAACACCCACATTCGACGGATTAAATTCCAATCCGACCAAAAATTAAGGCGTAAAATCCTTCAATGTCCCAAAGGTAGCAAAAGTTTCTGGTCGTTTGTAAAAAACGTAAAAAACTCAACTAAGTCGTCTATACCGACGCTCATCCACAATGACATCCCAGCTGTCACCCCCTTAGACAAAGCTAACCTACTTGCTGCCTATTTCGCAACCAGTTCTCAGCTGCCAGCTTGTACTTTGTCTCCGCCTGTACTAGAGTGCGTCAATTCCACCATGGGGCTAATCCACTTCCGCACTCGTACAGTCGCAAGGGTTCTTAAAGACCTCGACATACACAAATCCGCTGGTCCAGATGGTATTGCCTCAATAGTTCTGAAGAGGTGTTCTTCTACGCTGGCAAAACCACTGCGTAAGCTTTTTCACCTTTCCTACACCTCTGGGCTCTTTCCGAGTAGGTGGAAAACAGCATTTGTCCAGCCTATACCCAAAAAAGGCGAATCATCTTCTCCCTCCAACTACCGACCCATTGCACTAACGTCCCTTCTTTCCAAGGTCATGGAAACGCTGATTAACCGTCAGCTTATGAAATATCTTGAATCACGGAAACTCCTCAATGACCGCCAATACGGTTTCCGCAGCAACAGATCCACTGGTGATATGATGGCATATCTCGCTGAAAAGTGGAATCACTCCCTTCACCAAGCAGGTGAAAGCAAAATTGTTGCACTGGATATTTCGAAAGCATTTGACAGGGTTTGGCATGAAGCCCTTTTGTCGAAAATGCGTGCTTTTGGGATCGATGAGTCTCTCTTTCAATGGATTAAAAGCTACCTTTCGAATCGTTCAATTCAAGTTGTTTTGGACGGATTCAAGTCTGATACTCACTTTGTAAATGCCGGTGTTCCCCAGGGCTCCGTTTTGTCTCCGACACTCTTTCTTATTTTTATAAATGATCTCTTGTCTGTTACTTCTAATCCAATTCACTCCTTCGCTGACGACAGTACCCTCAGCTTCTCATATTCGTTCACCAGTTTACGACCCTGCACTTCGGTTGTAGATAATGAGCGGCAGTGTATGTTAAGCTCATTAAATTCCGATATCGACAGCATCATCCAATGGGGTAAAAACAATAGAGTGGAATTTAATGCTTCCAAAACACAATGCTGTCTCTTGTCGTTAAAGCGTATAAATAACACGCAGCCATTATCCATGAATGGCACTTGCATCTCAGAAACTGAAAAGCTTTCCATCCTGGGTATGAGTGTTGCTCACAATCTTAATTGGAGCGACCATATATTCAGTGTCGCCAAGAATGCTGCGAAATGCCTAGGATTCTTATACAGATGCAAGAAATATTTCTCACCCTTAGATCTGGCTACAATCTATAAGGCGTTCATTCGCCCCAAATTAGAGTTTAACGCTCATGTCTGGTCCGGTGCTTCCAAGACCTCACTGCACCTACTAGACAGAATACAAAAACGAGCCATAAAACTGATAGGTGACTCCAGCATTACCAAAACATTAGACTCGCTGGAACACCGCAGGAATGTTACCTGCCTCTCCCTGTTTTATCGTTACTACCACCAAAAATGCTCTGATGAAATAGCCAGTTGCATTCCGCCCCTTCAACATTTCTCCCGCAATACACGTCTCTCTAGGAATGCTCACCAATATACTCTGAAGCCCGCTTTCGGACGTACTGTCAAATATAGAGAATCTTTCATTAACCGAACCACACGAATCTGGAACTCCCTGCCGAATTCGGTTTTCCCACCTCAATGCAACATGCAAGCATTTAAGATCAATGTCCATCGGCATCTCCTCTATTCCTCTTCCTCTCTATCTTCTGCCCGCACTGTGTCGCCGACATAATAAGGTTATTAGACCTTGAGTGCGCGCAAATTATTAAAAAAAAAAAAAAAAAAAAGGATAAATATGACACAGCGTCATCGCTGGTGTAAAAATATTTTTATTTTGTGTTTTTGGTGTTTGTCGTATTTTTTTTTTTTTAGTTTTTCCTTGCAAAATGGCACTACGAAATCAGCCTGAGAGAATTTTGATAATTTTAGAGGAATCGGAGTCAGAAGAAGAGATGTGGAATGTTGCTTCAGACGCAGACATTGAAGACCACGTGTCCGAACGTAATAGCAGTAGTGAAATGGATGTCAATAAAGACAAGGACTCTTCAGAAAACAATGTTTCAATTCAAAATCCACCATTTTTCAAAGGGAGGGTGGAACCGTGTGGCAAAAAGCACCAGCGCGACCAAATGTTTCTACCAGAGCGAAAAATATAATATCTGAGCCACCTGGTGTGAAGCTGGTGGCCCAAGGTGCCAAAGCTATATGCGAATGTTGGAATTTATTTATTACTGAGGACAAGGTTCAAACCTATACGAAGGTTCAAACATATACGAATTTATAAATACAACAGAGAAGAACATCTTGTGCAAATTTGAGTAAACGTAGGTATATGGGTGAAGTCGAAACAACAGAATTGAAGGCGTTCATAGGCTTACTGTATATCGCTGGATTGCTCTAATAGGCAACATTTGAGTGACTTGTGGCAAACAGATAGAACCATTGTGGGAATTTTTAGACTCACTATGTCAATCCAGCGATTTTACTTTATAGAAAGCTGCTTACGTTTTATAGAGAAATCTACACGTGCAGGAAGATATCAACTGGACAATTTCGCACCAATACGTGAAATGTTTGACAGTTTTGTTGAACAATGTAAAAAAATGTTTTCCCTGGGAGAAAGCTGTACTGTTGACGAGACGCTTGTAGCTTTTAGAGGACAATGCAAATTGCGGCAATATATACCGTCTAAATCGGCAAGATATGGCATAAAAATATTTGCCTTAGTTGACTCAAACACATTTTACGTGAAAAATGTGGAGATATAAGCTGGTAAACAGCCAGATGGGCCGTTCTGAGTCAGTAACAAACATTTTGATGTTGTTGATCGCATTGTGTTGCCAATCTCCAAAACTAATCGAAATGTTACTTTTGAAAATTGGTTACGAAAAAGTTACGAATTGGTTACTCATCTCCTGAAAGAACACAAATTGACCTCGGTGGGTACCGCGCACAAAAACAAAAAGCAAATCCCTCCTGAATTTATTGCAACTCGAGATAAAGATCAAAAAGATATTACTTTGGTTTCTTATATTCCGAAGAAAAACAAAGTTTTACTTCTCATGTCGAGCTTACACCACGATAACAACATCGATGAATCCATTGGCGATAAACAAAAACCTGAAATCATTATTTATTATAATTCTACCAAAGATGAACTTTCTGCTACTTACGAAGTGAGTAGTAATTCAAAACGATGGCCAGTGACGATTTTTTTTTCTTTGTTGAACACCTCGGGCATAAATGCATTCATACTTTATCGGGCTAATAACAATGATACACGCATAAAAAGACGACAATTCCTAAAAAACCTTGGACTCGCTATGATTCAAGAGCATTTACAAGTTCGAAAGACACGTGGGGATTCACCCCGGCAACTACGAAAAAGAATTGCAGATTTTATTGGTGAACCGCTTGAAGAACCTCTTCAGAAGATTCCAGGAACTCGCAAAAGGTGCCAAGTATGTCCCTCCAAAAAGGATAAGAAAACATTTCATGCGTGTATTGCATGCCGGATTTATATTTGCCAAGACCACTTGATTTCGTACTGTTACACCTACAGTAGTTCCATGTCGCTGGATAAGGTAGTAGAAGACTAATATCGCTATATTTTAGCATATGCTTTTTTATTATAACTTTATTTGAGCTTATGTCATGTAAAAAAATGAAAAAAAAAAAAAATTCTTCAATAAATATGTGTTAAAACTTACTATTTTTTTTTTATTTTACAAAAAAATTGTTGAAAAATTTCAATAGGGTCATAATGACCCAGTGTCATCGTTTGTGTTATTTTTTTCACGTCATTGGCGCCGGGTTAAAAATTCAGATTATAAATTTACGAACATTCAAGAAATGTATAAATTTATTATACCTATAGAAGAACACCCTATAAATTTCACATTGTACTGCATTCTCAGCTTAACAGTTACATCCGCCACACCCAAGTACATTACACCCAACATTATTTAGCTCCTCACCCTACTAACCGTTGCGACACACCTAGGCGACCCCAAAAAAAGCGACAATCAAAGCTGACATTGTTGCAAACATAAAATGAACTACAAAGATATTACGACATATCACCAACCAGAACAATGCTCGCCTAAAGCTGACATAAACAAACAGAGCAATAAACTCCACCAGAACAAACGCCAAACATACTGACCCATTTGAACAACGTCACTTGACGCACAAAACGACGAAACAACCACGCCAGCATAAAATATTGAATATGGGCCAACGTCCGCTCGTCCGTTGTCCCACATAAGACACCCAAACCAATAACTGACCTCACACCACGCGAACGATACTGTCGCAGTGTATAAAAACGCAGCCGCGGAACCCCAAATGTGTGTTGTGCTCCCGAGTCCCGATCCGCTTTCACGCCTTTTTTTATTTTAAAACTAATAAATAAATTGATTACTGAAACAAATTAAATTGTGTTTCATTATTGGCGCAGTCGGTAGGATTCGAAGTGAATTCGAAGTTTTAAAATAGCATTCGAAGTTTTTAAAAAACTCAAAATTTTAAAAGCGGGATTCGAAGTGAATTCGAAGTTTTAAAATAGCATTCGAAGTTTTTAAAACTCAAAGTATTAAAAGCGGGATTCGAAGTAAATCCAAAGTTTTTGAATCTGGGACCTAAAGTGAACCTAAAAGTTCATAAAAAACGTGAAAAAAAAACTCTCCTTCTCTCGTGAAAAAACGAAACCGCGCAGTGATTCGAATTTGATCTGCGAAAAAGATCAAAAGAAACAAGTGCAAAAAGTGACCACGAAAGAAGACCCAGGGGTGCATTCACGCATGCTGCCAGAAGAAGCAAACCTTCTGAAAGGAACAGAAGCACCACAGGAGCAAGCCCACGTACCCGATAACGAAGACGACTCTAAGACGTGGATCGACGAGGACGCCACTGCTGACTTTCAGGACCACTTCAGGCTGCTGCAGCAGAGAATAAGAAGGCGAAAACTGAGAGAAGTTCCGGCACCATCGAACTTGGAGCACAGGTCAACGTAGATGACAACACCAACCATCGAATAAAACACGTATGTAATTAGATGTAAGAAACAGATCTTTGTATAGCGTATGTATATCAAAAAAAAAAGAAAAAAATTTTTTTTTCGATGAAAATCCATCAAACAAAACAAACCTTGTAAAATTATTTGATTCCTGCGTATGTATTGATACTTGTACTGATGATAGGCGAATTGGAATCTGGTTTAGAAACTCTAAGAAATCAATCGAGAACTATAAGTGAAATCGTTAGTGGTTTAGCGTCTGAACACGCGAATTGAAACACAATGCAAAACGCACAAGTTTTATCCCTTAACATAGACCCTCTTAAGTATTTAGGGCAGCTACCCGAATTTAACGGTGACTACAAGGAGCTGCAAAATTTTATCAACCTGGTCAACAAAATACACCCATTGTTGATCAAGTACGACCCATTAGCACAAAGCATTTTTTCTGACATAATAAAAGCCAAATTAAGAGGCCGCGCTAGGGAAGTTATCGAAATAAATAACCAAGTAACCACATGGGCAGATATGCGGAACGTTCTGATCAACAACTTCGGCGACCGAATGAGCTTGGAGGAGCTATTCGACGAATTAAGGGGAACTAGTTTCAAATCAAATAGTGTAGATTTTTATAATACTATAAAAACAATCCTAAGAAGGCTTAACAACAAAACAGGGCAATTATTTGAAACGGACGCCCAAAAACTTAAAGCTAACATCCTCACGAACATGCAGTCTGCACTCCATATATTTGAATCAAAATCTCCAGAACCCATAAAATCGATCCTTTACTGTCGAGACCCGTCCTCCCTGGAAGAAGCTATGAATATTCTGCACGAAGCAGGATATGCCTTCCAGAACTTTAACTCTCCCACTAACCAAAATAAACCCAAGCCGTACCATACGAATAGGTACCCCAATCACAAACAGAACTGCAACCAGAATTCAAGAAACGAAACATTCGACAAATCCCCTCGGTACCAGAGTCGCGAAACCAATGACTCACGGAACACCGAATATACATTAGAACGGATCACCTTAACGAGGAAGAAAGATCCAAGCTGGAGCAAATCCTGCTAGAGAACAAACAAATCTTTGACACATCGGGACCATTAACTTTCACGAATGCAATCAAGCATTCCATCAAGACCACGAACAACATACCCATAAGGAGCAAAATATACAGATATCCATACATCCATAAACCTGAGATACAAAGGCAAATCCAGGAAATGCTGGGTAATGAAATTATTCAGCCTAGCAACAGCCCTTACAACAGTCCAGTATGGGTTGTACCCAAAAAACTCGACTCGTCCGGAAAACCCAAGTGGAGATTGGTTATAGACTACCGGCGTTTAAACGAGAAAACAGTTGACGATCGCTACCCTATCCCCAACATTGAAGACATACTCGACAGACTGGGGAAGAGTAACTACTATTCGACAATCGACCTAAGAAACGGATTCCATCAAATCGAAATGGAAAAGTTGGATATAGAAAAAACTGCGTTTTCCGTGGATAACGGACATTACGAGTTTCGTCGAATGCCATTCGGGCTAAAAAACGCACCGAGCACTTTCCAACGACTGATGGATCAAGTGTTGAAAGATTATACTGGCAAACAATGTTTGGTCTATATGGACGACATTATAGTATTTTCTAACGGATTAGATGAACACATCAAAAACCTAAGGATGATCCTTGATAAACTAAAACAAGTCAGACTTAAAGTCCAATTGGACAAGTGCGAATTCCTAAGAAAGGAAGTTGAGTTCTTAGGGCACGTAGTCAACGAAAAGGGTATATCACCCAACCAAAAGAAAATAGAGACGATAAAAAATTACACAATACCCAAAACGCCTAAGGAAATTAAAAGGTTCCTAGGAATTGCCGGATACTACAGGAAATTTATAAAAGACTTCGCCGAAATAGCAAAACCAATGACCAGCTTTTTGCAAAAAGATTCTAAAATCGACATCAACAATGAAAAATATATCCAAAGCTTCGAAACGCTAAAAAACAAACTAACTACAACCCCGATACTGGTATACCCCGACTTCAATAAAACCTTCGAAGTCGCTACAGACGCTAGCCAATATGCGATAGGAGGCGTACTGTCTCAAGAGAATCAGCCAATAGCTTACGTATCCAGAACCCTCAATCAACACGAAATCAACTATTCCACGATAGAAAAAGAGTTACTCGGAATAATTTGGTGTTTAAAACAGTTCCGGCCATATATTTTTGGTAGGAAAATTCACCTGTTTACAGACCATCAGCCATTGGTATGGCTGAACAATCTGAAAGAGCCAAACAGTAAACTCATCAGATGGAAACTCCAACTAGAAGAGTATGACTACAAAATATTCTACAAAAAAGGAAAAGAAAACAAAGTCGCTGACTTCTTAAGCAGAATAGAAACAAACACCAACGAAAGATCAGAAAATATAAATTCTATCATCGAAACAGTAACCCCCATTAACCTTTATAAGAATCAAATCATTATCAATAAAATAAACTCAGGATCACTATACATAAAAAACAGAAAAATTTTCGACAAACAACGAAAATTAATAGGCATAAAGAAAGTCGACGAACAAACTATTACTCAAATCATAAGAAACCATTTTGACCCCAAAGCCACAAATGCCATTATGGTCGACGACGAAATATTTCCAAGCCTCAACTCGATCTACCTAGAACACTTTAAAAGGTATAAAATCATAAGATGTAAAAAGCTGCTAAAAGACATAACCAACAAAATGGATCTAGAAAAGCTAATAGCTGAAAAACATTTAGAAAACAACCATCGTGGAATTACCGAACTCTACGAAGAACTCAAACTAGAATATTACTGCCCCAACATGAAATTGGCAATTACAGAATTTGTTAACAACTGCGAAATCTGCACGTTGGAAAAGTACGAAAGAAACCCCACAAGACCTCCCCTGAAAATATCAGAGACACCAAGCAAACCTCATGAAATAGTCCACTTAGACGTCTTCTACTCAATCAACAAATCGCTCTTTGTAACCATGATATGCAAATTTAGCAAAATAGCTATGCTAACTAAAATAAATCATAGAAACGGAACAGAATTTAGGAAAGCCATACTCAAATATATCAGCGCATACGGGAACATAGGTAAAATTATAAGCGACAACGAACTAGGTCTGAAATCAAAGACAGTCAGGGATTTTCTCCTAGAAAGAAACATCCAGATACACTTTACCTCCAACTCCAATCACAACAGCAACTCCGACGTAGAAAGACTCCACAACACTATCAATGAACACCTAAGAATCCTCAAACACACCAAAAAACATTTTCCAATCGAAGAACAGATAATACTAATTAACATGTACTACAACAACACCATACACACTACAACAAAACGAAAACCCATCGACTTTGTTTTAGGCAAAGTTAAAGAAGAAGACTTTGAGACAATACACAAATCAATATTAGAAAAAAAGGAAAGGGTTATCAGTAAAAAACCACTCCAAGTACAGGAAAATAGATTCAAACCTGATCGACGATGAGCACGTAGAAGACAAGAAGTCAGGATGTAAATATTATAAAACTCATGTCAGGAAAAAAAAGAAATTCCAAGACGATACAAAAACTACAAATAAAACAAAGTCACCAATTTCAGGTTAAAATGAAGACGGTGATTCTTATATTGATCAGCATCGCGAACGTCGTGCCCCAGCAAATTTCCATCCAAGATCTAAACAACAACAATGGACACATACTGATAAAATTAGAGGATATTCGACTAATTAAGAACTACAAGAAACTACTCCACGTGATCAACGTAACCGAATTCGAAGTCGCCAAAGACTCCATAAAAAATAATATCCAAGACCTACAACCAAAATCAGAAACAATAGGCCCAATATATAATACTATAAAACACAATTTCAACTTGATGGAAAACAAGATAGAGCATTTGAAGCTACACCACAAAACAAAAAGAGGTTTAATCAACATGTTAGGATCCGGACTAAAATTCATCGCATGAACCATGGACAACACTGACGAGGAGGAAATTACATGAAAACTCGACGCCCTCATAACAAACAACCAACAACTAACCAACGAAAATAACAAACAAGTATCAATCAATAACAAACTCATGGACCAAATCAAAAATATTACCACACACATAACAAAACAGCAAGAGACCGTAGGGAAATACATAAATAACTACGACAACAAGGTAAAAGACGAACTCAACAGGTTAGAAGACAGCATTAGATTCATGCAAAACATTTACCAGATAGGCTACGATATAAACCTCCTTAAAGACCAATTAAACAACATAGAACAAATAATTCTAACTAGTAAACTAGGCATACTAACCAGAAATATATTAACACCCGAAGAAATAGATCTATTACCAAACTTCCAAAGCCTAAGTGACATTAAAACGGTCGTATCAGTATATCAGGAACAAATAATCATCATATTACTAATACCTCAATACACAGAAACTAAGTATTCCAAAATATTAATAGAACCAATTCCAAATGCTCATAATATGACAATTCAATTAGAAACCAATGTAATTTTAATAGACCAAAATAACGCAATCTATTACACGAATGTAAAAGATAACTTAAAAAAGAACTTACTGGAAATTACAGACAGTTGCATAAAAAACATTGTAAACCTCAAAGAAGCAAGCTGTAATATGTCCCTTTACAATCAAGAAGAGATAAAAGAAATTACCACTGGTACAATTGTCACAAAAAACATTAGATACAGTAAACTCTTTCAAAATTGTAACAAACTAAATATAAGCATTATAGGAAATACTTTAATTAAATACGAAAATTGTAAAATAAAAATCCATGAAAGCACATTTAACAACGAAAGAGTCAAAATACACGAGAATTTTGTATTTCCTAGTCTCTCAACAAAAGTCCAAATTAACAAATTAATCCCTACATTAAAACTAGAAGACTTGCACCTAAAGCAAATTGAAAACAGACAAACTATTGAAGAAATATCATTTAGAAGTAAGAAGTACAATATATTTAGCTGGAGTACCGATGCATTGATCATTATAGTAATAACTACCTTTATTATATGTTTTATGTCAAATCTTTAAAAAAAAAGAAAAGTACATGTAATCAACCCAAAAATTGTAAACAATTCGTCGGAGCCTCACACTAACGCGGGGGGGAGTTACATCCGCCACACCCAAGTACATTACACCCAACATTATTTAGCTCCTCACCCTACTAACCGTTGCGACACACCTAGGCGACCCCAAAAAAAGCGACAATCAAAGCTGACATTGTTGCAAACATAAAATGAACTACAAAGATATTACGACATATCACCAACCAGAACAATGCTCGCCTAAAGCTGACATAAACAAACAGAGCAATAAACTCCACCAGAACAAACGCCAAACATACTGACCCATTTGAACAACGTCACTTGACGCACAAAACGACGAAACAACCACGCCAGCATAAAATATTGAATATGGGCCAACGTCCGCTCGTCCGTTGTCCCACATAAGACACCCAAACCAATAACTGACCTCACACCACGCGAACGATACTGTCGCAGTGTATAAAAACGCAGCCGCGGAACCCCAAATGTGTGTTGTGCTCCCGAGTCCCGATCCGCTTTCACGCCTTTTTTTATTTTAAAACTAATAAATAAATTGATTACTGAAACAAATTAAATTAACCACACTAGCACTCTTCGTGTACACCTCGGTCAAGATATGCCAATGCTACAAAATAAGGCAGGAAGTTAAAAAGAGGAAACTTGCAAACGAGATATACGAAGCAGCTCCGTTTAGAGCACAACAACACTAAAAAGTGAGGACACTTTTACTTAACAAGGGGAAGAGTTAAGGAGCGTATTCCTTATCAGCAGCAGACAAACAAATATGCATCGAAACACTTTATCAGCAGCAAGCAAACAAAAAGACATCGAAACACTTTATCAGCAGCAAACAAACAAATAGGCATCTGGGATCAAAACATATTCGGTAGCATAAATAGTAGTAAGTGAACCAAATGTAGTTAGTTAAGAATTACGTTTAATAAACGACGCACACAAGTGCTCACAAAAATATATTTTAATTAATTAATTATTTATATTTAACTCGCGCGTCAAGATATTTACTGGAGCAGGGCGAACTACGGTGGCGAGAGCCCTCCTAGACAGTGGGAGCCAACTCAACCTCATAACAGAGAAATGCGTTCATAGATTGGGTCTGGCAAAGCGCCAATGTGAGCGTCAAGATATTTACTGGAGCAGGGCGAACTACGGATGCGAGAGCGCTCCTAGACAGTGGGAGCCAACTCAATTTCATAACAGAGCAGTGCGTTCATAGATTGGGTCTGGCGAAGCGCAAATGTGAGAATCAAGAGCATAGCATCGGTCCAAAGACCAATGTACGAATTAGGTCTATTGCTGACATACACATAATATCACGATCAGAGCAGGATTTTCGATTGAGCTGCAAGATGCATATCATGTCAAAGATATCGAGTTCTGTTCTGACTGCCAAACCTTTCGGACGTGTTTATGGGCTTACTCTTACGTTCTTTTCCCACATCTCTTCGTAAGCGTATAAACAATTTAAGCCACCTGCTTTTCCGCATGTGCTAAATTGTGTTGTGATACTATTCTGCTGACCATCACACTTTATACCGCTATTTCATAAACAAACAAACAAGACCACCTGCCTTTCCGCGTGTGCTAATTTTGCTGTTGTGACATTGTGCCGACCACTGTTTTTTTAAGGTGAATTAATATTTTTTTTTTTTTTCGTTAGTCATGCCGCTTTGTACTTCATCTGCTTGCACCACCTCCTCTAGCGATACCGTTATCCGGTGTAGCGGCATATGTGACAAAGCTTTCCATCCTATTTGCATTGGGATGAGTAGAAGCACCAAACCACATCTTCAAGAAATCCTCAACATTTTTCAGTTTACATGCGAAGATTGTAAACCCAGCTCTTCAGCCCTCTTACTTGTATCAGTAAAAGCCAACAATCTTCTGCTCACCACCATTTCGGGCTCATTGACCGAATTTAAGTCTGAGTTCCGACATGGCACTAAACGTCAGGCCGAGTCACTCTCTAACATCTGCGAGTCGATAACAATGGCCACTGACGCCCTCGCCCAGGACACAAGGAGCCCTCAATTCGAATGCTGAGCACTCCTCCAAGGCCAGTAACTATCTCGAGCAACTTCAACAGGCCACCAACACCATCAACAATGCCATTGACACAGTCGTGGCACAATTGTCAAAGCTCGCTTTTCCCCTCTACCGCCTGCACCTTGTTCCGCGCCTGACCTGTCCACCATCACCAGCTCTCTTACTGGTCTCACTAGCTCCGTCAAAGCCATGGATGATCTTGTCCGCTTCCAACTGGACGCTACCAAGAGCATAAACTCATCGCTGGATGATCTGAGATTGATATTAAAGTCGATATCCATCGAGCGAATCATCGAGGAATTTCATTCTTTTGCCTGCAAATTAAACCCAACTCCTCAAGCCACATCTCCTAACAACGATTTGACAAAGAGACTTGTCTTAAAAGTTCTCAACCTTCATCCATCCTGCCTTCCCTTGGACCGACCCCTCCTTCGACTACAACATCGGTACAAGTCCAGACATCACCTTGTCATACCACAGAAGACAAACCACGATCGGCCTCCGGTGCCCCTTCTATCCATCGCTTCGGTACAACCTGGACCAAAATAGAATGGGATCAGCGTATCAAAAAACTCCAGGAACTCAATACAACGAAGCCCTCATCAGTCTTCATCCTCCATAGTGTTCCGCAGAAGGCTGGTACTCCTTGGGTCAATAAACTCTTTTCCCAACGTAACTCCATTAACCTGCTGGATTGCCAAAAAACCGGTCCCGGTACTTTTAAAGTAAAACTTCCATCCAAATATGACTGGCTGTTCACCAACCCCTTCGGTAGAGATTGTACAATAGGTAACCTAATTTTAAGAAAACCTAATTCTAAGTCTAATTCTGTATCAAAATCTAAGACCAATCCTAAGTATCACTATTCAAACCCCAGTCAAAAACATTCCTCAAATCTTCCTAATCCCGATCCGAACTGGAGCTTCAAAATCTTTCCCCTATTCTCTCCCAGGCTGCACTATACCCCCTCTTCTATCCCGGGAACTGCTTCCCTCCATAACATTTCTCCCAATCCCTGTATAAACAACAGTAAGGCTAACCCTCACAATCGAGTTTCCTTTAACCTCCCCACCCAGTCTAATATTCCCTCGACCTCCAAATACCCTAATTTCATCCACTCCCACACCTTCAACCCTCCCAAATCCGCCTCCCTCACCTTCCGCTTCCTCCTCACAAAATGACAGCTTTACGAAAATATTCGCCTGTACCTTGCTTACCTTCACGATAAGCCGGATTCAGTCTGTATTGACGGTAAAACCAAGACCAATGTTATTGTTTCAATCCAACTAGAAGGCCTGCCTACCGACCCGACAGCACTGAGAAAAATTTACGACCGTTTCCATGAGTGCATTAACATCTCAACTAATACGGTTAAAGGCGACCTCTCTAGTCTCGCCACTCATACTAGCTTTAAGCGCCTTGCCTACCTCCAATAAGCTCACAGGGATACCAATAACTCTTATCGTCCCTAACTCTCTCGTCACAGCCCCCCCTGAAGTTTTTCTCTCATTATACTATCAAAATGTAAGAGACCTTCGTTCCAAAACCTCAACTGTCTACCTTAACTCTCTAACGCTTTCTTACGATATCTTCGCCTTAACTGAAACCAACCTCAATCCTAGCATTCTCGACTCCGAACTCTTCTCTTCCGACTTCGAAGTTTTTCGCACTGACGGACGGTGAGCGCAATAACGCACTTACCCTTGGGCGAGGTGTCCTTTTGTCTATCCATAGCCGCCTCAATGCATCGGCTGTGGCAATTTCGAACTCTGCACCTTTGGAACTTGCCTGCGCCAAGATACCAGTCACCAAAAGCTTTATCTACATCCTTTGCTGTTACATCCGCCCATCCCAACTTGCCCAAGTCTACCAGCTAGCTGTTGACACAATAGACTCTATTTTCTCAGACGCCGATCCAAGTGATGACTTCATCGTCGTGGGAGATTTCAATCTTCCATTCTTGCAATGGGCCCTTTCAGATGACGAGTGTTTCCTTGTCCCTATTAATGCTTCCTCTGACAAGGAATCTCTTTTTACTGACCGTCTTGTAGAGTCTAACCTATTTCAAATCAGCAGTGTCACCAACAATCTTGGAAGACAACTAGACCTCATATTTTCTTCCGATGCCTACAACTCTGTCGTTACCGAAAGCACCCATCTACTGTCCACTCTGGACCAATATCATCCTCCCTTATCCCTGAAGTTCTCCTATAAAATAAACCAAACTTCCTCCACTTATGATCGCCTCACTTATCAATTCAGTTACCGAGATAGACTTTAGTCTCTTCTTGAGCGAAAACACGCCTATTGTCATCGCATTGGAATTTTTCTACACCGCTCTCTTTAACTGCATAATCCAATTTGTTCCTTAATTCTCTCGAAAAAATTGTTTCTCAACACCTCCCTGGTATAACAAGGAACTGCGTACTCTCCGTAATACGAGAAATAAACTTTGGAAGAAGTTTTCAACGTCAAAATGTTAAACCATTTTAAGGAATATATTAGGCATTGTGAAATTTGTAATAGAACCAAATACAATAGACACCCGCAAAAGGTTAAAATCGGAGAGGCTCCGATTCCCAACAAAGAGGGGGACATTTTTAACGCTCAAAATCTTAAATTTATAACCTGCATTGATGCTTATTCCAAGTGTCTAGTCATGAAACTTATTGAAGACAAAACTAATTTAGGAGACAAGGTACCAGATGTTTTGTAAAGCTTTCCAAATGCAAAAAAAAACTTACTCTCGATAATGAACCAGGATTTACAACACCTCAATTTAAAGCCTTAATGCAACGATTGAGAATCGAACTCTACTATTGCACTCCTCGTCATAGTACCACACATGGACAAGTTGAAAGAGTCCATTCCACGATCATCGAAATAGCCCGGTGCCTGAAGGAAGAATTTCATCTCATTGATAATACAGAAGCCTTCTACAGAGCAGCCAAACAGTACAACCATACTATCCATTCCGTTACAGAAAACAAACCATTAGATATTTTCTTCAATAAAATTCCACATAGCTTAGGCGACAAGTTGAGGAAGGCACAGGAAAAAATGCTCGAAAGAAATGACTCGGGTAGGGTAAAGACATACCAACCGGGAGACATTATTTACGAAAAAATAATTGGGCAGTGTAATAAGCTTTCGCCTCGCTTTAAAAAACAAAAGGTTCTAGAAGCCTTAGGGAACAAAATTAAAATCCAATCACGCAATAGAATCATCCATAAAGATAACGTTAAAACCTGACCATATGATGTACATTTCTCCTTACAGGAAATGATTACGAGTATTACCATAGCGACACTCCTTGTAGTTTTAACTGCTTGCCAGTCTGAAGTACAGATACTAGATTATTCCAATTCTCAATTGATTTCCATCCATTTAGGACAAACAAGACTACAAAACGGAAATTTTAAACTTATTCACGAATTGAGACTAACTGACTATGAACGCACAATTCACGATTTAATTTCAGAAATACAACAGAAATTACTGAAAAATAGTACTATTCTACCTTTCCTACTTCATGACATCAACCAACTCAGAAATCAATTAAAAAGAATTAAACCAAGGAGTAAACGTTCAATTGATGCCTTGGGGACAGTATGGAAATGGATAGCCGGTACTCCAGAAAATGAAGACCACGAATTAGTATTAGACAAAATTAACGGACTACTAAAAAACATTGAAAGACAGAAAATCACAAATCACAAAGACTCTATTGACAGAATTAACCTACTGACTAATACCAATAACCGAATCTTAAAAACGCTTCAATCCTTGGATGAAGTTCAGAAAACAATAGAAGATACTATTACCAGTAAAATAAGAATCATTAAGGATGAAATAGCGAACATAGAATATGCTTTAAAATGGGCAAGAGTAGGAGTCATAAACTCATTTCTACTTTCAGAAAAAGACATTTTTGAAGCACGAAAATTTCTAGATTCCGAAAAATTCCCATACGATAATTTAGAAGAAGCGCTAGGATTTGCTACCATTAGAATAGCAACATATGAGTCGACAATATTATATATAGTAAATTTACCAGCAATAGATCAACAAAACTGTGAAAGAATACTTATAAAACCTGTTAAGAAAAATGAAAAAATTGTAAAAATCAATACAGAAAAACTAGTAAAATGTAAAGATAAAATTTATGAAATTAAGGAAAATTGTAATCAGTTCAATGAACTTTATGTATGTAATAAAGATAACCTGTTAGATATAAGCGATACTAATTGTGTACCATCACTCCTGAACAGCAAGAAACATAATTGCGTAATGATTAATAATCAGCACGTGTCTTCGGTGCAAGAAATAAGTCAAGGTGTAATATTTTTAAATGAATTTAGGGGAAACTTAACTATTTCGGGAAATAAATCATACGAACATCTGAACTTGTACATATTTAGTTCAAATTCATAATGATACAGTCGTGATAGGAAATCGAACCTTTGTCTCAAAGCAATTATCAACCTTGAACCCGCTTCCAGCTGTATTGCAGCTTTCAAACAATATGTCAAAAATTGAGAGGTCCTTTCTCTAGAAATGATAAAGGAACTACAGACCAGCAATATCGACGAGATTAACTCGAAGTCAATGAAGGGAACTTAGTCCAACTTAGTCCTGTCTGTAATATTAATTTTCAGTCTTCTTTTGATGATCTATAAGTTCAAAACTAAATCGAATCCAGATCTAAGTGCAACCATAGTAATTAATGAAGGATCTGAGCCAAGAGCTTCAAATCCAGAAGAACGCACATATCTTAATCAAAAACAGCAACTTCGAAGTGTCAATGACCTTCCAGCATATTAACAATCGGGACGATTGATCTTACGGGGGGAGGAGTTAAGATATTGGCTCGCAATATCCCACTTCCCTTCATAATCTAATTTTTCCTTTTCCTATTTTTCGTTTCCGCCACGAGCTAACAAATCTGCAACGTAAACAGTTCGCAACTTGCAGTGTCTTGCCAGTCCGGGAAAAATTTCCCACGTTCGACTGTTTTCTGCTACCTGATATATTCCCATATCGCGACTGTATTCTTAGTTATCAAAATTATTTTTTTCACAACTTTCGCACGGATATTGGAGTGCAACAAAAGGGAGCCGTAATTGTGATTTCGGTTGTTCAGTTGTGGCATTCTAAAGTGAACCGTTACCTTGTAAGGATTAAGTCCATAAAATAAAAATTTATTTTTTTTTAAAACTCGAGAGTAAAAACTTTAATTTGTACGTTCACGCAGCAACATGTCAACGCAGACTTTCTTTAAGCCTACAAGTATGCAAGTCAAAATTCTCTACCTCGGTAATCGAAATCTCCTCGTGGTCCGTTCAAGTAGAACCTTGAATACACCGGGTGTTTGAATTCGTTTTTTCTTTTTATTTTCCTCCTTTTGGGGTGTTGTCTCGAATCGCAATCGGATCAGCGAAAGATAACGGGACGGGAAGTAAGACGACGCGACTCCCCCTCTGAGAAACCTGCTCCTTCTCCGGAGTTTGGGGAAAACGAGGTGTGGTTAGAAAAGAAAAAAAAAAAAAAAAAAAAAAAAAAAAAAAAAAAAAAAAAGGAAAACGATAACTGACTGAATTCGCGCGTGTGGCAAAAACAAGGAAAAGAAAACAAGAGATTCATAAAAAAAAAGAAAAACCAAAATCGAAATTCGCGCGTGTGGCAAAAACCAGAAAGAGAACAAAAAACAAAGATCCGAAAAACAAAACCGTAGCGGAAAGGTAACTTAACGAAATTCGCGCGAGACAAAAACCAGGAAGAGAACCAAAAAAAAAAAAAAACAAAACACGTAGTGACAGGGCAACTTTACGAAATTCGCGCGTGTGGCAAAAACAAGAAAAAGAAAGAATTAAAAAAAAGAAAAAGGAACGCAGTGAAAAAGAAAACTAACGAAGTTCGGGAGTGTGGTGAAAACCCAAAAGAGAAAAAAAAAAAAAGACGGTAGCAAACTACCTCCGGATAGACCGATGCAAGTAACGGTTGGGCGACGCCATGAGAAGCGATGGGTAGCTTTATTCACTTGCCTAACCATCCGTGCAATCCATCTCGAGATGGCCAAGGACTTGTCCACGGACGCGGTGATCATCTGCCTACGAAATTTCGTAAACCGACGAGGAGTACCGGTTCGGCTTAGACGGGATCGTGGTACTAACTTTGTTGGAGCAAGCAAAGAGAAATGGCTAATTATTGAAAGTGCCATTCGGAATGAGTGTACGAGAAGTGGTATCGAATGGGTCTTCAATACGCCAGGAAATCCGGTTTCTGGTGGAGCATGGGAACGAATGGTGGGTTGTGTTAAGCGCGTCCTGGCGGTTACCTTGAAAGAAAAGGCACCGCAAGTGGATACTTTGAACAGCCTACTGATTGAGGCTGAAAATCTGGTAAATTCAAAACCTCTCACATATTTACCGCTCGAGTCTGAAAGTTCCGAGCCTCTTACCCCTAATCATTTCCTATTGGGCTGTCCAAATTATGTGCAAACCTCAGCGGTGAATGAAGCAGTGTGCCTGCGCAAACAGTGGCATATACTGCAATAGCTTAAACAGACATTTTGGAGAAGATGGGTTCTAGAATATCTGCCTACTTTTACACGTCGCACAAAGTGGCACAAGAAAGCAAAGCCATTGCGGGTGGGTGATATCGTGCTCACATGCGACGAAAATGAAAGCAGAGGGGAATGAAAGCGAGGAAGAGTATCGGAAGTACAGGCGACTCTCGATAAATAAAACTCTTGCTGAAATGAATCTCGCGTTAAATTGAAGTTTTTCTTTGGTCCCTTGAGAATCTCTCGCTAATTGAAAAAACCCTATGTATTTATCTACACTCGTTAATTTGAAGCCATTGTGCTGGCTGTTTTCGATACAACACGCTATAAATTGAAGTAAAAGAGGCGACCTTTCGATAATTTGAACTAACTGTAATGTGTGTAAAAAAAAATACCGATGAAATATTGCTTCTTCGAACAAAACTGAATATGTTTGTTGGCTACGTAATTCAGTTTGCATTTGACCGTGATCTATGGCGTATGTAGTTTGACTTTTCATTCCATTGGTATAAGTGTCGCGAAAAAAAAAAAATGAATCAACGTATCAAAGAAGTGTCTGTCGATCGGAGAAAAAAAAAAAGAAAAAACTTATTGAGGCAGTGGAGAAAGAAAGTGGTGCTTCCAAAAAAGACGTCGCGAAACAATTTGGGATTCTTCCATCTACAGTTTCCAACATTTTGAAGAAGAAAGACCTGATTGTCGGATGCAGAGAAAGTGGATGTAGGAAAAGGTGTCGGAAAGGTCAGTATCCCCGTCTAGAGGACAGTCTGGTTAAATGGTTTGTTGAAACTAGAGGACAAAACATTCCAGTAGGAGGTTCAATGCTGAAAGAGAAGGCTCAGTCGTTTGCACTTTCTATAGGGATTAAGTGCTAGTGAAGGGTGGCTGACCAATTTTAAGAAACGCCACGGCATTTTTTTCAAAAAGATTTGTGGCGAAAGTGCCAGCGTAGATAATACCGTTTGTTCAGAGTGGAAGAAAGAACTGCCCCGTTTGCTGGAACACTATGATCCGTGCAACATTTTCAACACGGATGAGACCGCCCTTTTTTTTAAATGTCTCCCCGATCGAACCTTGACTTTTAAAAATGAAAAACGCCACGGTGGCAAACACAGCAAAGAACGCGTACCAATATTGCTAGCAGTAAACATGGACGGGTCTGAAAAGATAAAACCACTCGTGATAGGGAAGCTGCTAAACCACGATGTTTCAAGGGTGTGAAATCATTTCCTGCAACTTACCGCTCAAACAAAAAGTCGTGGATGACAACAGAACTATTCAATGAGTGGCTTCTAAATTTGGACGATGACATGGCAAAACGAAAACGCAAAATTCTGCTATTTTTGGACAACTGCACTGTTCATAACAATCCACCACCACTTTCTCTCATCGAACTCCAGTTTTTCCCTCCGAACACCATATCTAAGCTGCAGCCGTTAGACCAAGGTGTTATCCAAAACTTTAAAACGTTTTACCGCAAAGAAACTGTATCCCTGCTGCTTGACAGCATAGATAATGGAACGAAGGCCAACATAACAGTTCTAACTGCGATGATCCTAAGTGATAAAGCCTGGAGAAATGTCACCCTAACAACAATTTTCAACTGTTTCAGGAAATGTGGAAGGTACACCAATTCAACAGCAACCGGAACCAACCTTTATTCCTGCTGGGACCTTCTTCCTGACCAAAGAGATTTGACTTTCGAGGACTACGTACACTTGGATGATGACGTGGGCGTATATGGTCCTCTATCTGATGCTGAAATCCTGGCCGATTCCGTTGACGACAAGGATGAAGAAGAATCCGTCCCGGTATCGTTCGTCTCACTGAACGAAGCAAGGTCATCATTGAATACTTTGCGTTCTTATGCACTTAGATCTGAGATGGGTGATGAAATGTTCTCAGCCCTCGCAACGATAGAAAACTCGCTTGACCAGGCACGCTGGGGCTCATTCACTCAAAAAAAAAAAAATGACTGATTTCTTTAAAAATGATGAATAAATTTGGCTGAATTCAAAAATGTTTGTATGAATATGAATAAAATATAAAATGATTTTCGAAAAAAATATGCTCTCGTTAATTTGAAATGTGTCTTATTTCCTCTCGACAGTTAAAACTATTTTTAAATAAAGCTCTCAATAATTTGAACTTTTTGCCAGGTCCCCACATATTCAATTTATCGAGAGTCGACTGTATATCCAGCATCAGATGGCCAGGTTCGCTCAGCTCTGGTTAAGACCGGATCCGGAGTTCTCAAAAGACCAGCTTTCAAACTTGCAAGACTAGATGTCTTGGGTGAATCGGAAACACCGATTCACGGGGAGGGGGATGTTTAAGTAACAACTCTGTCCGCTCGCCGTCACTAGATGTTTAACTAAAAACCCTGCTTACTTGCCCTTACTTGTCCCTGTGCGACCACGAGGCAAATTGGCAATCGACAAAATAGCGGCCAATTGCCGAACACACGCCGAAAGGGAACGACTTAAGTAAGTAGGGATTCTTTTCTTCATTATATACATACTTGCTTACCTATGTATAAGATTAGACAATAAAACTCAAAAAAAAAAAGGAAGGAAGTTGTTATTATTTTCCCGCGCCGACGTAACAGAAATGTTTATAAGTTGAACGTTAAATGTAATTGGTTTTTATAAAAGATTATGACAAAGCATTATAAAAAAAAAAAAAAAAAAAATTGTGGACGCTCGCGAAGGAAGTGTCTCTCATTGAACTCTGGGAGGAGAAAATCGGCGAGCTCCGTGGCAACAGAAGGAATGGTCACATTTATGTCAAAATGGCGAAAAAACTGGAAGAAATGTAAAATGTATTCATTATTCACGCCAGAGGAAGTGAAAATGAAGATTCCTAACCTCATTTATTATTTTTAAATAAACTTTGTTCAGCTCTAATCCAGTTTTATGGACTTTATTTTACAGAAATGAAAAGAAATTGATTGGTCCATCTGGGGGTTCTCCGTCTCCATCTCTGGAAACGGATCGACTATTGTGGCGTTGCTTGTAAGCACATCGACCCCGTGAGCTGCAAGGAAGAGCAAGGTGAATAAGAATGAACTCGATGAGAAAATTAAAAAATAACCGTAAAAGTTATCAACAAAAGAACTGTTACGTCAGAAGCAAGGCGTTACTCCAGAAGTAACAAAAACAAAACAAAATAAATAGAAATATTCCAGAAATAAAATAAAATTGAAAATAATAAAATAAAATAAATGAAATATTCCAAATAAAATAAATAAAAATTTAATTTATTTTTCTTCCGATCCTATATAAAGGGACGCTGGATCAGTATCACTATCTGTCAATGCGTCACGTAACGTAGCATAACAAATTGTCACAAAAAGAAAAATAAAATAAAAATGCCATCTCTGACTATCAACTCAACGTACTGAGTGCAGTTGACCACCGGCTCTCGTCCGAATCAGATCGTTTTTGTATGCCAGTTTACCGAAAAAAATAAAAGCTCCATACTCAGTAAAAAAAAAAGGTTTAAATTTCCTTTTTTGCCGGGACAATAATTTTCAGAGGAATGTGTATAGTCGCACACTATCATTGTTACTCGTACTTCACTACGCTACACAACAAGATCGTCATACATTTTTGCGTCTTGCGGACCCAACAACATTACAATATCAATAAAAGAAAATAAAACCAATTTATTTCTCGGCTTTTTGTTTCTTTTTGTGTCGCTTTTTCTTCCCAACACGAATATTCTATTGTTAGGAATAGAAAAAGAAAGAAATGAGCAGTCAAAGACTCTAATAATTTTTTTTTTTAAATTTAAAAAAGAAATAAATATCGTTTTCTTAGCGAGTCAAAGAAATGTTCCTATTTTCAATGGGCAAAAATACGGTATGTGGAAATTTATGTTCCGTGCTTTATTAACTGTACTGAAAGTTATTAAAGTGATTGATGAACCGATTCCGCATCAAATTGACGATAATTGGACAGATGCTGAATTAATAGCAAAAAGTGTGATAATTTCGGTATTAGGTGATTGTTATGTAAGTTTTGCTGGAGAAGACACTACGGCGACAGAGATTCTAAATAAACTAGATGAAACTTTTGAACGAGAGTGCAATATCACAGTTATCAGTGAGAAAAAAGTTAACACGTTTAAAACTGAAGTCAGAAACATCATTGACAGATCATTTCACGATTTATGAAGATTTAATCAATCAACTCAAATCAACTGGTTCTTCAGTAACAGAAACTTAATAAATTGTAATGATATTGAATACTTTTTCTCGAGCTTATAATGGTGTACTAGTTGCTATTGAAACAATATCAGAAAAAGATCTAAGTTATGATATTGTAAAAACACGATTGATTGATTATGAAACTAAATAAAAAGAAGATAGTAATGATACTAGTGTAAACGTGCTTCAGGTGGAACGTCATAACGAAACAACAAACAAACGAGACAACAACCACAGTAATTATAATAAAAAAAAAAAAAAAAAAAAAAACAATTCAGAAATTATGATAAAAGACAATTTAAGAATTTTCAAAAAAATCGTGGTGGCAAATTTAATAAAAATAATGGGACCCAACCAAATTAAAATGTTATCAATGTGACCTCTCCACATTAAAAAGAATTGTAAAAGAATTGACTGTTCAAGCAGTTTAAATTAGTGAACCATCAATGTCGTATGACGCTACTACATTTATGATATCAAATTATAAGAAAACGACTCAGCTTGAAGGCAAGAAAAGTACCACATTCATTTTAGATTCCGAAGCAACTAATCACATCATCAATAGCGAAGATTTGGGAATCAATTTTAACAACTTACAGTCTCCAACCAAAAGATCAGTGGCGAAGAGTGATGTGTTCGTGCATGCAACGAAAAGAGGATCACTTGATGTTATAACCAATGTAGGACTACTTGTAACATTAGAAAATGTACTGTCCAGAAGTACCATACAACTTGTGGTCGGTGAGAAAAATGCAAGAACAGGTTTGGGATTATATTTTGATGAAAATGGTGTCAGTATCAATAAAACTGGTAAGGTCATCATGACAGGTGTTGTAAGAAAGAGCGACACGTGTGAACACGAAACGTGTGAACGCGCGACACGTAACAAGCTGCAGTAGCTGCTGGCCTGAACCGACATCTTCGGGCATACTTTTTGGATGAAATGTTTTTGATGGATTGGCTTGACGGGACTCTTACTTTGACGCTCAAAGAGAGGTCATTTTTAGGGTTCCGTACCCAAAGGTAAAACGGAACCCTATTACTAAGACTTCGCTGTCCGTCCGTCCGTCCGTCTGTCACCAGGCAGTATCTCATGAACCGTGATAGTTAGACAGTTGAAATTTTCACAGATGATGTATTTCTGTTGCCGCTACCACGACAAATACTAAAACCGGCCAAGTGCGAGTCGAAATCGCGCACGAAGGGTTCCGTACCATCTGTATATATAAATATGAAAGGGACTATGTATGTTACCTCATCAAATGACAAATCGTGGTTGCAGGCAGGATTTTTTGGATGAAAATCATATCTGTTGTATGGGAGCCCCCCTTAAATATTCATTTTGTTCTGTTATTAGTATTTGTCGTGGTAGCGGCAACAGAAATACGTCATCTGTGAAAATTTCAACTGTCTAACTATCACGGTTTATGAGATACAGCCTGGTGACCGACGGACGGACGGACAGCGAAGTCTTAGTAATAGGGTTCCGTTTTACCTTTGGGTACGGAACCCTAAAAACAGAACAAAATTAATTATATGTACATATACATAATTACAAACAACCAATAATAAATTGTTACGATTTGATCTTCGAAAGTTTTTCGTTTTCATCTTTCGTTCAGTTCCCATTTGTGGGCGGCTCGTAGTCATCCATTTTGGGAAATCACCCTCACGAAAGCGAGTAGCCCGATGGTGCGATCAGCACTTGACACGCGAACGAGTGGAGTTCAGCCCGCAGGAGGTCAGCATTTTTGTTTTTTTTTTTTTGTTCCTAGTAGCACATGAGGGAGAGTGGGCAAAGAGCTCAGGGAGAAATCTTCGGCGAAGTACTCGGAGAGTGATCTTCAGGGAAGAACTCCGGTACGGTTTTAAGCAGTTCCCGATACGCGGCCGTACCGTGTGTCCTATTGCCTACGTTGGTCAGTTCGATTTTGTCCGCCGTCGTGAACGGTCGTGTTTTGCTGCTTGTGCGCTCTTTATCCGATCGAATATTCAGACAAAGGAAAAATCATCCGCTGTGTTTCGGTGTTTGCTGCCTACGTGATTACCCTACTGCGGTATTGTGTGCGGCCAGGGCCAACGGAAATTCAATCCAAGTCAAGACAGTGTTTATTGAGGGTAGTTCATTGCGGTATCGGGTGCGCTCGAAGAATTTCTGCGAGTAATTCCGTGGAAAGTGTGCGAAGACTTTATTGCCTTTTTCCTCTTGCGGCGTGTTTATTGAGGATAGTTTATTGCGGTATCGGGTGCGCTCGAGGAATTTCTGCGAATAATTCCGTGGAAAGTGTGCGAAGACTTTATTGCCTTTTTCCTTTTCCTTTTATTGCCTTTTTCCTTTTGCGGTGTTGTTCGCGAACGTTTTATTGAGGGTCGGTTATTGTGCTGTACCGAGTGCGGTCGAAGGATCTCCGCGAGGGGTGTGGCCTGATAAGGATATATTGAAGTACTGTGTGACACGTATTCTCCGAATAAACAATAAGGGTGAATTGTGTACAGTGGTTGTAGCATTGGAAAGGGAAACGAGTTATTGGTGCGTGTGGGCGTCGCGTAATTCCCCTTCCCTTCCCTTTTGTGATCTCCCTTTTGTGAAGTGCTAAACTTAGGCCGAACATTGCGTGCTTTTGCACACTGGCTGAAAGCAGTTAGAGAGCGAAACAAGTTATTCATTGGTGCGATTGGGCGTCGGTGAAACGGAGGCCGGACTTTTGGTGCTTCGGCATTGGCTGAATCTTGGCAATACTAATTGTTGTAAATTCTGGATTTCCTGGATTTCTTTTAACAGGTTGGTAAGTTCTGTGCTAAATACTTTGGTTTTGAATATATTGAATGTTAATAATTTTTATATTGAAACTATATTGGTATTGGTATTGATAGTTAAGAATTTTATATTGAAATTAATATTGGTGCATATTGTGTGTTCGATATTATCAACGACTTGTTTGTGGGTTCGGGCTAAATAATGTCAGAACTTCTGCATGAAGCCATGACTGGCCTCACTTCTGAATTTGAGAGTGAGGCATCGGAGGTTTTGGAGGCTACCCAAGAAAATCGCGTTCCCTCGGAAAAGTCCAAATACTTAAAGAGGAGTACTGAAGAAACGGCTCATATTCAAGAGGTCAAGAAAAAGAAAAAGAAGAAGGTCAAAACTGGGTCCCCTGTTGTAGATGCTTCCGCCTCGACGGTGGAGGACTCCGCCATGGACACGGAAGTGGATGAGGGATATGCTCTGATTGAGAGGAAGAAAGCCGGAAGGAAACATTTGTCCTCAGGCTCCGATTCGCAACGGAAAGAAGGTCGTGATACTCTGCCGAAAGAAGGTCGTGATACTCTGCCGAAAGAAGGTCGTGATACTCTGCCGAAAGAAGGTCGTGATACTCTGCCGAAAGAAGGTCGTGATACTCTGCCGAAAGAAGGTCGTGATACTCTGCCGAATGTTGATCCCAAGCCCGTGATGGGTCCTCCATCCCAGTCAATTATGCTTCCCCTGCCTGTGAGCAGCCTGCGGGATTTAGTGGCCAATGAGTCGGCGATCGTGCCCGCTCCCAAACCTCTGCCTCGCATGAGGCCTGCCTTATCGAAGGAAAAGGCAAGTAAGCCTACACCGGCGGCTTCGGCAAAAGTGTTGCCGTCCAGCCCGGTCGCAGAAAGTTCGGCGCAGAAACCGTCTGCGCCCAAGGCAGACACATGGACTGATGATGGGCTAAACCTAAAGTCTGTGATGAAGAGATGTGCCGACATTAAGTTGGCCGTTGTTGGGCTTATTACAGACTGCCCTGAGTTTGGCAGTCGCATTGCCGAGCTGGCTGGGCGCTATGAAGCACTAGTCTTGGGTCTGTCCGGAACAAATGAGCGCCTGCGTGGGCGTCTCGAATCAAGTGTCAATGTTGCTGGTGGTGCCACCAATGCAGTTTTCGGTGAGACGAATACGTCCACTAGCCCGTCCAATAGCTCACCTAAGTCCCTGGGCGTTCCCCTTGGTGTTCCTGCCACCGGGAGACCCTCTTATGCCCAAGTGGCTAACTCCACTGCGGCAGTATCCGGCCCGGTCAATAGGGTTGCTGCCCCGTTAGGTTTCCCTGGAAATACAGAGAGGCTTGAAGAAACATGGTCCATAGTCGTGCGTGGTAAGCGACAGGAAACAACTAGCGAAATTAAGAAACGGGTAGTTGAGGAGCTTGTTCCGGCTGTCGGCATTAGGGTGCACACTGTGCAACCCCGCAAGCAAGGAAGTGTGCTCATCCGCATGCCCTCAGCTGCTGAGAGGGATGCCTTGGCTATGCACAAGAAACTTGAGGAAGTCGGCCTGATGGCCGAATCGGAAAGAAAGAAAGTCCTGATCACACGTCAGGTCACTAACCTGGACTTCAAGGGCGAAGTTCGACTCTTGAATCCCTGGACGGTGAGCGACGGACAAACTAACGTCGTCCTCGAGTGCACTCCCAGGATTGCTGAACAGTTGCTCACGCAGGGAAGGTGCTATATCAAGCACTTCTCATTCATTGTCAAGGAGAAGCCTCCGGTGGAGTGGTGCGGACGCTGTCTCGGACTGGACCATTTTGCCTCCAGATGCAAGCAAACGGAAATAGTTTGTTGGTGCTGTGGTCAATCTGGCCATTCGAAGAAGGATTGTCGTAATGCAATCCACTGCCGCGACTGCGACTTCAAAGGTGCCCCAGCTGGACACTACATGCTTAGCATGGACTGTCCAGTATATGCAGCGGCGGTTGCCCGGGCTTCGGCCAGGCATTAGGTTCCTCATCAATATTTATGATGAAATTTCTCCAATTAAATTGTCAGGGGGCTTTCTCGGTGATGGTAGATTTAGGCGTCAGAATCAGTAGCTCAGGGTGCAGCATTGCCCTGGTCCAGAAACCATACACCACACGGGGGCGCATAAGGGGTTTGCCTGCTGCCATGCGGGTGTTCTTGGATACCAGATGCAACGCTGCAGTTGTTGTGAATGATGTGAATGTTGAATGTATGATGGTTGACTCCAGTGATTGCGGAGTCTGTGTGTGTGTCGAAGGCGCGTTGGGCAAGATCTTCTTTGCCAGCGTCTACTGCAAGTTTAGCCAGGACATGGAGCCCTTCATCGAATACATGGATAGGGTTACTTTGCTTGCTGGTAACAGCCCCCTGCTCCTTGGTATCGACGCTAATGCGGTCTCTTCTGCGTGGTTTAGCAAGATGTCCGGACTCACTTCGGAGCATCGCAACCGACTGCGAGGAGAACTGCTGAGCGAATGGGTGACTGCCAAAGGCATGTTCATCCTTAACGAGCCAAGCGAAGTATTCACCTTCGAGGTCATCGGAGGTGGCAGGAGTGACATTGACGTTACTCTTGCTAATGAAGCGGCAGTTAGGGCGTTCAATTTTACATGGGGTATTGAGGCTGGGGTTAGTGATCATAATCTCATTGAGGTTGTGGTCCAGAGTGAGCGTAGCCCCACATCTAGTTTGAATGTTACGAGATGGTGCACGCAGGTGCTGATTGGAACTCTTATGGTGCCCATATTAATGCGGCTATCACTTCTGTGTCGCCTCAGGAGTATGAGCGCTTCAGTTCTGATCAGAAAATTGCTCACCTGACTGAGTGTGTGTGGAGTGTCAACGATGAGCTCTTTGAGAGGAGTCGAAAGATGAATCGGAAAGGAGTGAAATGGTGGACACGCGAGTTAGGGTTAAAGCGAAGGGCGCTTCGGAAGCTAAGGAAAAAATTCCAGAGCAGCCGAAGGTCAAATGCTGAAAACCTGCCTCAGCTTGGTATGGCCTACAGGCGGTGCCTGGCTGAGTATAAACGCATGATTGTTCTGTGTAAGGAGAGTGAGTGGAAGAGATTTGTTACTAGACATAGGGATGATCCCTGGGGTCAGGTTTACAGAATATGTAGGAACTCCGACAGGGATTCTAGCATAGGCTGTCTCCGCAGTGGTGACTCTCTAGTGTACGGTTGGGCAGATTGTGTCAGGGTCTTGCTAGGGGAATTCTTTCCTAGGTCGGATGATGCTGCGCTCTCCTCGGCCGAGGAACGCCCAGCACCTCCACAGGTTAATCCGGATGAACTTAGCACCGCTGTCTCGCTTCTTCGATCAAAGAGATCTCCTGGTCGTGATGGAATCACTGGAGAGATGGTCAAGACCATCTGGAAAGTGTGCCCCGAATACCTGGTCTCCCTGTATGGAGGATGCGTTAGAGAGGGCTATTTCCCGTCGATCTGGAAGGAGGCTAGAGTCGTCATTCTTCTGAAGTCCCCCGAGAAACCGAGGAGCAATCCGAGGTCTTATCGTGGCATCAGTCTGCTTCCGGTACTTGGAAAAGTGCTGGAAAGGACTATGGTGGAAAGACTTCAGAACATCGTGGCTGACCACATGTCCCCATTCCAATTCGGCTTCCGGAAAGGAAAGTGCGTTGAGGACGCATGGGCTTTTGTAAAGTCCCATGTTAACAACGCAGACAATAGGTCCAAATATATCTTGGGTGTCTTCATTGATTTCAAAGGCGCCTTTGATTACTTGAGTTGGGATAGGGTGCTAGCCAGGCTACAGGAGCTGGGCTGCCGGGAAATTAGTCTCTGGAAGAGCTACTTCTCCGGTAGGAGAGCCTTTGTTTCTGGTGTGAATGAGTCAGTTAGTGTGAATGTCGAGCGTGGGTGTCCGCAGGGATCCATTTGCGGACCATTTATATGGAATCTCATGATGGATCCCCTGCTACAATCACTGAGCACACACGCTAAGTGTTGTGCGTATGCTGACGACCTGCTTATCCTTCTTGAGGCCCAGTCTAGAGCTGAGCTTGAAAGAAAGGCTGAACAGGTTCTTCCAATCGTTCAAGATTGGGGCATGAGTGTTGGTGTGAGTGTGTCTGAGGAAAAGGCTGTTACAATGTTGCTTAACGGTGCCAACGGTGCGAATGAATGGGGTGAGTATCAGGTATGTGACGGAAGTCAAATACCTTGGTATCACAGTGGGTGAAAGGATGAGGTTCATGCCTCATCTTGTGTATCTGGGTGACCGTATGTGTGGCGTGGTTGAGCAAATTAGGCGAGTCATAAGAACGGACTGGGGCCTGAGTAGGCGTGCTGTCCGCACCATATACTCCGGTCTCCTGGTTGCGTGTACAACTTTCGGAGCTTCGGTGTGGTACGATGCAGTTACCACTGTATCAGGCCGATGCCGGGTACTACAATGCCAGAGGAAGGCACTGCTAGCCTGTTTGCCTGTGTGTCGGACAGTTTCTACTGCCGCATTACAGGTCCTCCTGGGAGTCCCTCCTCTCGATCTCGAGATCATTAAGAGAGGAATTGCCTTCAAGGCCAAAAGGGGCTTGCAGTTGACCAGTGGCGACTGGGTATTTGGCAGATCGTTGGAAGGGCTATCGACCAGGGAGCGTAAGACGCTGCTTAATGGCTACGTCCTATCTGAGTGGCAGAGAAGATGGAATGATGCCCTAACGGGTAGAGTTACTTACCGCTTCCTGGAAGATGTCTCCTTCATGAGCAGAAACCCGGAACTAAGCTTTGGCCTCAGCTTCGGGTTCCTCCTGACAGGCCACGGATCCATGAATGCATTCTTGCATAGGATGCGTCTCAGTCAGGAGGCTGATTGTAGGTGTGGTTCTCCCTTCGAGGATTGGGTACATGTTCTGTGCGTGTGCCCATTATATTCAGACCTTAGGGATTTAGGAGCTATGGGTGTTAGGTTCGAGGACGGGGTATGTGATGTGAGTGGTGTCTTCGCTGCTCCATCACACATTGATAGGATGCGTCTTTTCGCAAATGAGGCTTTCGCTAGGAGGCGGGCTTGGAGGGACTAAGTGTACCTTCTGTCCACCATCTACCAACTTCTATTCTACTCTCTATTTTCTATCTCCTGTTACTATCTTCCATTTTTCCATTTCTTCCTCTATACATCTTCTATCCTCTACCTCCTATCCTCTATTTTCTAATTCTTTCTTTCCTTCTTTCTTCTTCCTTCTAAAATGGCTAGCAGTCCAGGGTGTAGGGCACCCCAACTGTCAGTAACCTTTACGGTTGCGAGGCTCGACCGGAGGCCTAATTCTGGTACCACGGGAGACAGGAGCCCCCCAGGACAGTCAAATGTCCTGGGCCTGTCTATGCGGTTGGCCCCCTAGTGGGAGTATCGTGGTGGTTGTGGTTGTCCCAAATCGCGGGAAATTCGTTGCTTGCAACAGGGTGCCGTGACCCTTAGATCGGAATAGGTTTTAGATAGGCCTCGCTCCTCGCCAAGGGGGAAGTTCATGTCCCCTACACATGACTTCGAATTGGAACTGGTGGTGGCACTATGTCATCTAAGGGGCGTTGGTGGACGCATTATATTCACCCCATGTGGGATGGCCCACCGTGGAATTAAGCCGACAAGGCAGGTGTCCACGTAAAACCCCAGACGAAATCTGCCTACGTTGGTCGCGGTTATCACGTTCGTTGTATAAGGTATTGAAATCACAAATTTACGTGTGGCGATTGGTGTTGCAGGCTTAGTCGTTGGTCAGAGGAGTTTCGGTACGACTGTTCGGATACTCAAGCTGAGGTTTATTTATTTTTTTGGACAGTGAATTCCTTTATTTTTTTTTTTTTTTTATATACATTTTTTTTATTTATTCCGACTTTTTTTTATTGATACGGTGTAGGGTAGTTTTAAGGAATAATTGTAAACCTAGATTAAGTTAGGTTAAGGAAATTAAATTTGTGACATATTGAATTGGAAACGATTACGGTGTTTTTTTTTTTTTTTTTCTTTTGCGTGGGATATTTCGCGAGTCTCGTAGCAAATTCGCGATTCATGCTGCGGGTACGTCGGCGTGAGGGCAATCGCGTGGCGCCCATTTCACCATCCTAACTCTCGACCAGTCCTTGCAGCTGGCCTAGCATCCTTTTCGCACGACGTCGCGGCAGGTGGAGAGGAGCAAGTGAGCAAGAGGAGCAAGCGATTTCGCACACATACGAACCGATACGTACATACGTACATAGTAATACAACAAAGGACAAAGGATTCATTTAAATCCTTTAAGCATGTGTGAGCCAGATGTCACTTTTTTAGTGTAGCTGGTCAGAATAGTACGTATGTATCTGTTCATCAGTCTCTTGAAGATATTCTGAAAGAAAGGACATCGTTTCTTTATAAATTAAAATTGTAAACCCAGTTAGTTCGAATTAGAGCCGGAAGGCAAAAGGAAAAATCAGGTGTTCTTTTATTTGAATCCCTCGACTACTGTATTTAACTGGCGCAATCGCTATCCCGGTGAAACAGTTTTGGTGCCGTTTTAACAATATTTCAAACCGTTTATAAAATTATAAAGTAGTTAACCCATATCTTACCAGTGTTCGATTATTCGAACAGCAAATTTGAGGGTTTTCCGAAATTTTTTCTCGGTACACTTTAAGGCAGGGTTTTAATTGTTTGGTAATTTGTGATATTGTGAAGAAATAGCTATTTAAAAACATTTTTGTATTCATACTTTAACCTTGCATTGTACCGCCATAACAATTTTAAATACTTTCCCATTTTGACCTTTTTCTGAGAAGTGCAAAAACACAATAAATGATCGAAAGTACAAAAAGTAATTAGGCAGGTAAAAGTATTACATGGTATCGAACCTGATATAGCTAATGCAAATCTTTTTGTTCCGAACATCTGTTCATGTGTGAAAGGTATTCTGCCGGAGTGTTCGATATATCGAACGCTGGTAACATTTTTTTGATTCTCCTATATATAGCAGATTTTCTGCTGAAATTTATCATTCTGAAAAGTATAAGCGCAAGAAATCGGAGTTTTATTAAAAAATGTCTAGACAATTGAAAAAAGAAAACACTAAAAAGCTAAATCCACGTCGACCTCTAACAAAAGACCAGTTGAATTTTATAATAGACAATTGGAGCGATGAGGATGAGGAGATTGATGGGATTACAGATGTCCCACCTCAAAAAGTGGATGAAAATACGGACTTTGATGAAGCTATCGTTGCTTTGAAAGACGTAAGTAATATATATTACTTGGTAAGTTGTGAGCTGTGGGGTACACACGTGTTTGATTTTCGCTCTCACTTTGTTTGTATATATTCGGAATGTCGTTCCAAGTTTGCAAAAAGAAAGAAGACAGATCAGAGGCTAAAGTCAAATGCTCTGACTGTCAATACCTTATTCATGCTACATGTGCAAAATTGGAAGCTAGCAATCTAGAATATATGAAAGATAATAATAAACATTTTCGCTGCACTAGCTGTACGGTTCACCGCCGCGGCTCTCTTTCGGGCACCTCTGTTCCATCTTGTTCCGGTGCTTCATCAAAAAGTAGTGCAAAATTGCGGGAAATTCCTTTTGCATCGCCATCGGGGAGCTTCTCCAATAACACTGAGCCTGCAATTACAACAGCACCGACTTTGGAGATGATCTGGTGAGAAATTTTGGAGATGAAGGAACTGCAGAAACGTCAGATAGAGACTCTCATCAACAAAAATAAAGAATATGAAGAGAGGATCACATTCTTGGAAAGCACCGTAAATCGGCTAGAGCAACAACTTCTAGCCAACGCAATTGAAGTTTTCAATGTACCTCAGACACCCATCGCTCTCAAAGTTCTTCGTGATGGTTTGCATGTTGATGTTAACGAAAGAGACATTGATTACTGTCACATGAAAAAGATAACAACGAAACCAACGAGTGGGTCAAAAAGAAAAATTAATATACTCAGAGTGAAACTTGTCTCACGCTCGTGCAAAGAGCGAATTTTGAAGGCGAAAAAGGAGAACAAAACAGAACTGATGATAACGATGATAAACAAGAATGCTGCGTCGCAAAGGATGTATGTCAATGAAAGCAGATCTTTTTACACACGGGAACTGATGAGGGCTGCCACGGAAGTTAAAATCTCTAAGGGTTTTAAGTACTTATGGGCGAGGAATGGGTCAGTATTTATGCGAATGAAGGAAGGTGATAATGCAATTAAAATTAATACCTTTGCTGATTTAAGTAAGTTATGAATTCCAGTAACGTAAATAGTTATATACACTCCCCTCATCGCATAAACAGCACCTCCTCCTCGTCTGTCAGTGACCTTCATGTGTTTTATTTACATCTAAATATCCGTAGTTTGAGAAAAAATTTCATTCTTTGTTAGCACATATTGAGTTTCTAGCAACATAACCCATGTAGTGATTGCACTACATTGCACTGCATCCTCCACCGTACGCATAATAGCACTACGATGCACTACACTCTGCGCATTCCACTCCATTCCATACACCATGCAAACTCTGTAATATCGAGACTCGTGTCGTCGTATTGTCGCCACTAAACCACCACCAATAATACGATCAACCCCAATTTGTCAGCACTAGGTCAATGTCGGCACTCGCGCCTATTCCCTCTTCATATGTCACTTCGTAAATAATGCTCGAACCCGAGCAATACGTAAACAAGTGACGAAGAAGGGAAAACTCCAAAACGCCGTGAAATGCCGATAATGCATTTCACACGACCGAACTGGAGTAAAAGCGAGCCGATTAACAAAACATGACTAACATTCACGACCACTCCACAGCGTGGAATGCTGAGATAGCATTTCACGCAATTGGAAAACCAATTAGTGAAGTGTGAATGACATGTATGACCAATTAATAGTGCGCAAATGCTGAGTGATCAGAAATGCATATGCAGGCAAGTGCTATGAGCGCTATGCTAATGGTATGGGGTACGGATAGGTTGCGACATAGCGATGACACTAAGTATTTCTGACCTAAATCAAAAGTGCCCTTTGGCACTTGGTGTGTTGGAGGGGATTGCGATTCAACCAGAATCCTCCTATAAAAGGGATGGTAATTTTGGTTGAAATTCAGAGAGTGAGCAGCAGCTGCAGAGAGAGATAGAGCAGCAACCACTAGTGAAGGACGAACCCCTGAAGCTGAACCAAGTAAGACAAAAATAAAAAACTTATGAAATTAACTATTGTTTTTTCCTTCCTCTCTCCGTTCGGCACTCTTCCCTCAATATACCGAGGAAGCACGGTGCCTGAGCGTAACATTTTGGTGGCAGCAGTGGGATCCACAGAGGGATTCCGCTACCAAATACGAGTCTGACTAGTACTCGAGGCGTTACTGGGGCTATACACCAGTAAAAGTAAAGTGTTTGAAGTGAAATTTTTGTGTTAATAAAGTGATCAAGCGTCTCCGGGGCATTAACACCGGAAAAAGTGAAAAAAAAAGAGAAAAATTATAATAAAAACGAAGCTCCATCAGTCAGCCACTACAACCAGCCGCACCAGCCAGTACCAGCACCAATACGCCAGCCGCAACAACTAGCCAGCACCGGCCGTCAGCCGCAAGAACCAGCATCAACAACCAGCAGCCAAGTAATTACTATTATTATTAATTAAAATTAAATTATTAAACATTTTTTTAACATTATTACGTATTACAAAAATTGTTTTAAGTATTAAACTACTGACCCCTGACCTCCCTTACAATTCTCACCCGACGCAACTTAAAAACATTGGCGCTTCTTAAGGCCCTACCTTTCTCTACCCAACCCAACGATAAACCTCCCATTATGGAGATCAAATTAACACTAAACGACGTGAACACGATGGTAAACCAGATGAACTGAGCAAGTTCATCTCATGCGGCAACACTCTCTTTTGCTACGTAAAAGACGAGGCCCAACATAAACTATTTCTCAGTATTGTCAGGACTCGACTCCAGGGCCAGGCCTTTGAGCTAATACAGCACAAGGACTTGAATACTTGGAAAGATCTGGTAACTGAACTGGAATCCCAGTTCAAAGAACGTAGAACTCGAAGTTCTGTACAGCACCAGCTCTTGTCGACTATGCAAAGATGATGGTATCATTCTGTCCCGAATATCCGGAACCGGTGATACGCATCAGATTCAAACCATCGGATAAAAATACCGCAACATTTTTAATAGACACAGGCGCAGAAATAAGCCTGATAAAGGCCAATAAAACATTAATTGGCCAGAGAAAGAAAAAGGTCACTGTGTCCACAATAGCCGGATACACTTTGAGCACCCTGGGGGAAGTGGTCGGAAAGTTGGACTTCGATACTGACGAACATACGATCTCAATAGAACATCCATTCCAAGTAATGGACAATGAGATAAACCTCTCGTATGACGGTATCTTAGGAAATGATTTCCTAACCAAATTTCAATGTAAGGTAAATTATGAAATCGGATTTTTAGAGGCAAAAGTGAAATCGACCAAAGAACCCGAAGAATTGAACACCAAACATAAGACCACAGAGAGGGAAGACAACAAAACACCTTACGAGGTAATACCTACGGGTAGCAAATGTCAAGAGAAAAATAGATGTGCTATGGAAGAGTCGAACCATATCGAAACAACTGATTCCACGAACAACGCTGGGTGTCAATTGAACAGCAGTGTGGAAGATGAAAAGTCGATATGGGAATCAAAATCTGATTCCGCCAGTCTACGGACCGGATCAGACGATTCAATAAAAATCGATACCGACCAAGCCTCCTTAAAAACTCTCATTCCACAACTCTCCAAATCTTTGTTTGGTATTCACAAAGAAAATGCGGACGAAAGAAAGAAAATAATAAATAAAAATAATAATAAAGAATACACAGCAAGCAGTAAGACTGAGACTCAAAGAAGCTCAGCAGCACATAAGACTGAGGTATTAAAAATAAATAAAGAAAAGAAAATAATTACAAAATCTAGGGTCCAGCAGATCTTCGAAGTTCCGTTTAAAGATCAAAACTACAAAAACGTAGTGATACAAAAAAAGGAGATCAAGCCAGGTATCTATATAGGTGAGACAATAACTCAACCCAAAAATTCGAAAATTAAAATACTATTAATGAATATATCGGATTCTGATCAAGAAATAAATCTTGATGATATTAATTTCGACTGGAAACAATTGAACGAATTCAATATAATAAAAGCAGACAATCTAAATAACGTCCTGAAAAACAGGCCAAAAAAATTAGAGTCGCTCTTGGAATTCCAACATTGTAATCCGGAAGAAAAAAGATCTATCCTAGACATCTATCGAGAATACAATGATTTGTTTTACCTTGATGGCGATCACCTTACGTTCACCAATGCTATCCAACATAAGATAATTACAGAAGAAAGAAAACCACCCCTTTACACAAGACAGGTAAATGAAATGTTACAAGACGGTGTGGTACAACCAAGTTATAGCCCATGGAATTCACCTTTGCTACTAGTCCCAAAGAAGCCAGGACAAGACGGCACAAAAAGATGGAGAGTAGTAGTCGACTTTAGGAAGTTAAATGAATTAACAGTTGGTGACGCTTATCCTCTCCCCAATATCACTGACATTTTGGATCAATTGGGAAGAGCGAAGTATTTTACTACTCTCGACTTGGCCAAAGGATTTCATCAAATTCTTATGGATAAAGCTGACAAACACAAGACAGCGTTTAGCACCCCATTCGGTCACCACGAATATAATCGTATGCCTTTCGGTCTAAAAAACGCACCGGCTACATTTCAGAGGCTAATGAATAATGTGCTCATGGGACTTCAAGGAATCGAATGCTTTGTTTATGTAGATGATATAGTCATCTACGGTTACGATCTTAACTATCACAATACTCGGCTTATTAAAGTTCTCAATCGTCTTCGAGAACACAACTTAAAACATCAACCCGAGAAATGCTACTTTGTTAGAAAAGAACTCACGTATTTAGGGCACGTCATTTCTGAAAATGGAATAAAGCCAGACCCTGACAGAAACCAAGGCGGTAAAAACTTTTCCAGTTCCTAAGAAACCAAAAGACATCCAGTCTTTTCTGGACCTTGTAGGATACTACAGGAAATTTATACCGAATTTTGCCGAACTGGCTAAACCGCTCACAAAATTATTGAAGAAAAACGTCACCTTTCATTGGGACGCTTTTCGCGACGAAGCATTCACATTTCAGAGAAACCTTCACACCTCGCCGAAGATATACAGGTTCTCTCTAGTCTTAATATTCATGGAGAAAAAGGATCCATACATACCGACAGAAGGGTTCAACATAAAATAATAATATTACCCTTGATAGACTCAGAAGAAGAGCAAAAATTAAAAGAAATGATTCCAGAGTTTATAAAACCTGAGTTGGGAAAAATTAATAATTATAAACCCAATGATAACACAACAGTATATGCCATCACGTTACCGGTACCATTTAGATGCCCTAGAGATGAAAATATCGCTGAGTCTTGTCTGAACGACATCAAGACCACGTGTACCAATAATAATTTAAAGACGATCGGTATTTCCTTACCGTCAATGAATGAGGAATCAAGGAAAAACTTTAAAAATCTTCTGGTAAAAACCTTCCAAACTCTTGATATGCACATACATATCTACTCTGACGAAAGAATCCGCTTGACAGACGCGGAAGACATTAAAAGGCTACTTTTCGAGTATCACGACTCACCATTCGGTGGACATCAAGGGGCTACCAGAACACTCAAGAGAATAAAGTCAAAATACTACTGGCCCACTATGGCAGCAGACGTCGCAGCCTATATCCGAAAATGCGCCTCCTGTCAGTTAAACAAAAGTAGGACAAACCCTAAAATACCTATGAAAATAACAACGACTAGCTCTAAATTCGAAAGGGTCGCCCTAGATATAGTCGGGCCCCTACCAACGAGCTATAATGTTCAGAAATACCTACTAACCTTTCAGGATGATTTGACAAAATTCTCTGAAGCTTCCCCACTACCAAATGCCGAAGCCTCAACGGTGGCCAGAACATTTGTGGAGAACATTGTTTGTCGACATGGTATACCTCATTCCCTCTTAACAGATCAGGGCACGAACTTTTTGAGCATTATGTTCAAGGAAATGTGCAAACTGATGAAAATAAAAAAACTAAAAACTCCGCCTTATCATCCACAAACGAATGGAGCCCTGGAGCGTAGCCACAGAACTCTGGTTGAATACCTCCGCCACTACGTAAATAAAGACACACTCACATGGGATACATGGACCCCATATGCTATGTTCGTTTATAATACTACACCTCACAGTAGTACCGGCTACACGCCTTACGAACTCCTCTACGGTTTCCCGCCTAGTATACCGAGCATTCTCGAACAGACAGCAAGAGTTTCGTATAATTACGACAACTATGCAAACAAGCTAAAGGTTCGATTACAGCATGGCTACAAAATTGCCCGGGAGCATCTGCTTAATAAAAAAGAGAAAGCCAAGACATACTACGACAAACGCTGTGAAGCAAAAAGGTTTAACGTAGGCGATAAAGTACTAGTGAAAAATCAGACTAGAAAAAACAAACTTTCAACCCTATGGGAAGGGCCGTACGAAGTAATCAAAATCAACTCTGATGATAACACCATCGTCCAAATCGGGAAAAAGTCAAAACTATTACACAATGACAACCTACAACTATTACAAGAATAACACACCCCGACAAGCCCCTTAAGACACTAGACACTAATGACCTCCATCACAACACTCTTATTTACATCATCCTGCTACTACTCTTAACACTAACATTTTACAAAAGGTGCCAAAGTTACAAGGTTAATAAAAATACTACCCCCGACAAAGACGACGTACACACTACACACTAAACACGCTCCTCAACCCGAGAAAACTTCTTCCCCTGAATTTAGACTGAGTATCTCGACAGACGATCAGTAGTTCCAATACATATATGTACCTACATATCCAAAAAAAAAAAAACTTTTTATAATAAAAATTTGTATATACAACTTAAACAAGACGTCCCGAATCGGCTTAAAAAAAACAACTTTATTTTCAAAACACGAAACTCTTTACACTTCAGCTTAATAACTAACTTGGGTGGAATTCATCCACTCCCTTATATCTATTGACCACTTTGCACTCTCAGCTTACTAGGTCACCGTGGGACCGCGGGAGCTGTTTGTTCAGCTTTTTCGGTTGCGCGTGTAGCTGTAACTTAAGACGTCCGGTGTGTGATATGCACTACACCGGAATATGGGAAAGAAATGAAGAATAAAAAGAATGTGAAAATAATACAGGTGATTGAACTCATGTATTATATGGAAAAGATAGACTGGCGCGTTGAGGAATGTGTAGGGTATGTAACCTACATAAGTAACAAAAAAAAATAACATAATGTACATGTAAAAAAAAAAACAAAATGTTTATTCATAACTACTGAGAATATAAATGCAAATACGAAAAAAAAAATACAAATGTATGTCAAAACAAGAAACAAAAACCAACATTGTACCCAATAGTGAATAAGATACATATTTAGAAGTAAGATACGTAAATGTAAAAAAAAAAAAAACCAAATGCACATAAATTGCATAATATACGATCAACCCCAATTTGTCAGCACTAGGTCAATGTCGGCACTCGCGCCTTTTCCCTCTTCATATGTCACTTCCTAAATAATGCTCGAACCTGAGCAATACGTAAACAAGTGACGAAGAAGGGAAAACTCCAAAACACCGTGAAATGCCGATAATGCATTTCACACGACCGAACTGGAGTAAAAGCGAGCCGATTAACAAAACATGACTAACATTCACGACCACTCCACAGCGTGGAATGCTGAGATAGCATTTCACGCAATTGGAAAACCAATTAGTGAAGTGTGAATGACATGTATGACCAATTAATAGTGCGCAAATGCTGAGTGATCAGAAATGCATATGCAGGCAAGTGCTATGAGCGCTATGCTAATGGTATGGGGTACGGATAGGTTGCGACATAGCGATGACACTAAGTATTTCTGACCTAAATCAAAAGTGCCCTTTGGCACTTGGTGTGTTGGAGGGGATTGCGATTCAACCAGAATCCTCCTATAAAAGGGATGGTAATTTTGGTTGAAATTCAGAGAGTGAGCAGCAGCTGCAGAGAGAGATAGAGCAGCAACCACTAGTGAAGGACGAACCCCTGAAGCTGAACCAAGTAAGACAAAAATAAAAAACTTATGAAATTAACTATTGTTTTTTCCTTCCTCTCTCCGTTCGGCACTCTTCCCTCAATATACCGAGGAAGCACGGTGCCTGAGCGTAACATTTTGGTGGCAGCAGTGGGATCCACAGAGGGATTCCGCTACCAAATACGAGTCTGACTAGTACTCGAGGCGTTACTGGGGCTATACACCAGTAAAAGTAAAGTGTTTGAAGTGAAATTTTTCTGTTAATAAAGTGATCAAGCGTCTCCGGGGCATTAACACCGGAAAAAGTGAAAAAAAAGAGAAAAATTATAATAAAAACGAAGCTCCATCAGTCAGCCACTACAACCAGCCGCACCAGCCAGTACCAGCACCAATACGCCAGCCGCAACAACTAGCCAGCACCGGCCGTCAGCCGAAAGAACCAGCATCAACAACCAGCAGCCAAGTAATTACTATTATTATTAATTAAAATTAAATTATTAAACATTTTTTTAACATTATTACGTATTACAAAAATTGTTTTAAGTATTAAACTACTGACCCCTGACCTCCCTTACAATTCTCACCCGACGCAACTTAAAAACATTGGCGCTTCTTAAGGCCCTACCTTTCTCTACCCAACCCAACGATAAACCTCCCATTATGTAGATCAAATTAACACTAAACGACGTGAACACGATCGTTCCCACCTTCGATGGTAAACCAGATGAACTGAGCAAGTTCATCTCATGCGGCAACACTCTCTTTTGCTACGTAAAAGACGAGGCCCAACATAAACTATTTCTCAGTATTGTCAGGACTCGACTCCAGGGCCAGGCCTTTGAGCTAATACAGCACAAGGACTTGAATACTTGGAAAGATCTGGTAACTGAACTCGAATCCCAGTTCAAAGAACGTAGAACTCGGAGTTCTGTACAGCACCAGCTCTTGTCGACTATGCAAAGATGATGGTATCATTCTGTCCCGAACATCCGGAACCGGTGATACGCATCAGTTCCAAGCCATCGGATAAAAATACCGTAACATTTTTAATAGACACAGGCGCAGAAATAAGCCTGACAAAGGCCAATAAATCATTAATTGGTCAGCGAAAGAAAGAAGAAAAGGAGTGTGAAAAAAAAGTGGAACAGTCAGTTGCTTCAATAGACTACTCCACCGCAGAGTTACAGAGGTGGTTGCAATGATTCTCTCTCAATGGCTGGGCCAAAAAATGAGCTTGTGTTACACATCAACAGTGTCCCGGTTAAGCAGCGTTGTGTGATGCCGGCTGAAAGGGACGACGACGAACGAGAACTAAGGACGTCGCAGCAGAAATCCGCAACACAACGAGACGAAGATACGGAGTCGATACCGAACGAAGAGTCAAAGGAACCCTCGTGCAGCAATTACGCAGCGAAAGAACGACGACTGTATGAGAATAGAGTTGCTGAGGAAGGGGAGGTAAATGAGCTGTTAAGGAGAATCCGTGAGATGCACGTTAAGGGAAAACGAGTGCCAGATGAGTGTGCGAGAGAGTGTATGAACGAGTGTACAAACGAATGCATAAACGAGCGAAGTGCCATCGACGAGCGCATAGAAGGGGAAGAATCGGTGGTCGCCGCCGCTGATGCAATGCTTCCAGAATACCATGGAGGCCCTGGTCTGGACATGTGGCTTGCACAAGTCAGAAATTGTAAACAAGTTTACAAGGTGGATGACAGCGTGCTACGCAACCTAATGATATGCCGTTTAAAGGGCAAGGCGTTGGAGTGGCTCCATTCAAACCAACATCTTTTCTCCGGCAGCACGGGAAAGAGAAAGAAAGCAGGCTCGTGATGCGAAAAAAAACGAAGCCCGAAAAAATAATACTCGCCAATGGATTAGATCTCGGCGGGGAGGAGTTTGTGGAGTATTCAGTGGAGGGAATCCCGGATGCCAACCTCCGGTCCCCGGTCCATCTCCGGGGATTCACCACGAAATGGCAACTGCCATGGGCATTTTCACGAATAAGTTTGGGCGCACAACAAAGGAGCGACAGAGATCAGATGAGTGCGGGAACGAGTGGTAGAAGCCGAACAAACGAGAGGTGCTACAATTGTGACTTCTTTGGACACTACGCCAACGTGTGCCGAAAACCGAGACGAAAACGAAGAGGCTGCTACGCGTGCGGTAGTATGGGGCACATGTCGGCAGTCTGCCCTGTCAGAAAGAAGACCGTACAGCTGGTGGAAGAGGAGGATGATGATGAATATGTAAGATATCTAGATTTTCATGTTAATTGTGATGTAAATAATGTCTTGCCCTTAAGTTGCCTCATAGACTCAGGGAACCCCAGCAGCTTGATATTAAGATCGCGTGTCCCCATTTGAGTTAAACTAAGTAAAACAAGAAAAATGCATTTTGGACTGAATAGAAATTTGTTTTAAAATATTTGGAAGGATATCGTGTTATGTTATTTAAGAGGATCGTAAAATTTTTATATCGTCGACCGTCTACCGAAGATAATGGCAAAGATATTGATCAACCTCAATTGAATTGTCCCATATTCGCCGATACTGTCAAAAACATTTAAAGCTCACATAAACGTCGAGTATTGCAACTCCGTAAAATCGATTAAGTGCATCTGCAAATGTGCAACGAAGGGAGGCGATATGGCCTATATTGCAGTAGTTTCTGACAATAGAAACGACGAAATCATTCAATATCAAATGGGACGCTATATAAGCATTAACGAATCAATGTGGCGTAATTTGTCGTTTCCGATACAAGAGAGGTATCCAACAGTCGTTCATTTTGGCGGTTCATCTTGATAACGGCCAACGCGTGTATTTTACGCCTGAAAATGCTAATCAAAGAGCAGCGGATTCACCTGAAACAACAGTGAATTCCTTTTTTACGCTGTGTCGAAACGATACATTTGCTAAAAAGTTTTTGTATTTGGAAGTTGCACAATATTTTACTATTTCTAAAATGTCGGCCATGGCCAAAGTTTTGCAACACTGCAAGATTATGGCAAACAAAAAGTCACTTCAAGCTTTGGCGACGTCATGTTATTGTTGGCGGGTGACTTCAGACAAACTTTGCCGGTCATACCCCGTTTACTGTTGCGGATGAACTCAATGTTCTCCTTTGTGGAGCGGAGATGTGTTAAAACCCTTAAACTCACCACAAATGTCCGTGTACAGTTGCGACACGATTCATCCGCGGCAACATTTTCAAAGCAACTCTTGCATATTGGGAATGGAAATGGCCTAATAAGACTGCCAACCGATTTCAATTGTATAAGGAATTCAAAGAAAGAATTGGTTCAAAGTGTGTGTATAGTGGAGGACTATAAAAGTCATACTTGGTTAAGTGAAAGAGCTATAATTCGCTGGCAAAAATAAAGATGTCGCTGAAATGAATGCATCTATTTTGGAGGAAATAGATGGACAATATTTTGCCTACAGATCAGTTGAAACTATAATAAATGAGGATGACGCAGTGAATTACCCGACGGAATTTTTGAATTCACTTGATTTACCGGGACTGCCATCTTCTCGACTCAAACCGCATTAAACGCCAGGTCCCTTTCATCTGTGTAAAAATTAAAGCGCACACAGCGAGGGTGATTGAAAGAAGCTTGACCCTGACCCGTCACGGGCTTTAAGTGGTTTGAAGTGATACAATTTCCGTGTAACACTGACCCAATGCCATTGTCCATGAATTGCACTTGTATCTCGAAAACCGAAAAGCTTTCTATCCTGGGTATGTGCATCAGTGACAACCTTTGTTGGAATGATCACATATTTAGTGTCGCTAAGAATGCCGCGAAATGCCTAGGTTTCTAATACAGATGCAAGAAATTCTTCCCACCCACCGATCTGGCTACAATTTATAAGGCGTTCATTCGCCATAAGTTGGAGTTCATCGCTCATGCTTGGTCTGGTGCATCTAAGACCTCTTAAAAATTTTCTTTAAAAAATGTTTGTATTCCAGCAATAATAGGTTGGACATACATACGTGTCACAACTGTGATATTTTATTTCAAAATGTGATTTGTTTAACCTAAGTTGCATGCATATCTAGCGTCGATATCAATAAAAATGGGATGCAAAAAAACATTGTACTGGAGAAGTAAGACACATCATTCGGCGAATGAGGAGCGAAGGCAAGACCTACAAAAATATTGCCCTAGTAGGCTGTTCGTAGAACATGGTCACAAACGCCTTAAAATACAAAGAAACCAGGGGCAGACCACGAGCGATTTCGGAGGCAGATAACACGGCTGGTTAAAAAGAAGCCTTTTGCCACCTCTACCGAAATAAAAAAAGATCTTGGACTTGTTTGCAACACCTCGACCATAAGAAGGAGGCTGATAGAAGCAAATCCATCAGCCAGAAAGCCGAGAAAATGTCAATTACTTACATCTAGGCATAGGCAACAACGAAAGTTGTTTGCCCAGGAGCATATTAATTGGCTAACGGAAAAATGGCGAAACATCTTATGGTCGGACGAGTTCAAGATAAATTTATTTGCTCCAGATGGTAATACGAAGTTTGTTCGAAGGCCAAAGTCTAAGGAATTCGCTCCTCAGTACACCATCAGAATAGTTAAGCATGGTGGTGGCAGTTTGATGGTCTGGGGGTGCTTCTCGTGGTACGGTCTTGGTCCTATACATTGGATAAAGGAGACCATGAATGCTGATCGGTACGTCGACATCCTCCAAGCAACGATGCTCCCTTTCGCGGAGGAAGAAATGCCACTTCGGTGGACCTTTCAACAGAATAATGATCCTAAACACACATCGAAAGCGGCTAGATTATGGTTTGAGCGCTGTAAAGTAGACGCTATAAAATGGCCAGCGCAATCACCAGATCCAAACCCCATTGAACATCTTTGGGGTGATGTTAAGAAGACGCTTGGATCCACTGCTCACCGGAACAAGGAAGAATTGTGGCAGTCAGTGCGGGCAGCGTGGGAGTCGATACCTGTTGAAAGATGCCAATGTATAGGAAAACAAAATGCGGAATCATTTGAGTAATCTTTGTGCCATAGTATAGTAAGTACGTACGAGTAGGCAAACTGCCAGAAATTTTATTTTTTTTTTTTTTTTTTTTCAAAAAGTGAAGAAGAAAGTCTTAAACTATACATATATTTAACCAAAGTATATTTTTTTTTTTTTTTTTTTTTTTTTTTTTTTTGTTTAGAGACTCGCGCAGGTTCAAGAGTTTTTTTTTTATATTCTCTTATGATGTGTTGACACACACAACCTGAACGGAGTGCAGTGGTTGGGGTCGTTGATGTTCGTTCACTACTCTCAGGGGTGGTTGTCCTAGACCTAGATAGGACGAGAGCCGACCAAATTCCGCGTTGGTTATAGTCCGTAGTAATTCGTTCAAGCACTTTGGTATTGCATACGCAGAGGATGAATTTCGGTTGACTTAAATTATTGATACTTGATTATTTTATTACATTTATACGATTAAATTAGTTTTTGTAAGTCACTGTATTTTCATCTATGTCAATTGTATTTGGTTGTTACGTTTCCATAACAACCATACCAAACAATTGTATCCATTTATCCATTTCTACGAGTTACACCCACACTCAAGGCTACAGCTATGTTCAGACGATTGCCTGATCTGTAAATATTGTCAGATCTGTCACTGCAAAAACTGTCTCAAATGTTTAAAAAACCGTCTGAACTTATAATTTTGTTTGACAATATATGCAAAAAACACATTTGCATCTGAACGCACCCTTTTGTCATTATCAGTCCATTGTCAGGTTTTTAGGACATTTACAGACACATTTGCCATTGTCAGATGTACTAAGTTAAGGACAACTGACAATTGTTTCATTGTCGAACAGATATTCATACGGGAAAGAAGAAAATATAATTTCGGTCCTTTTTTTACGCTATTTTTTTTTACGATGAGTGAAACTAAAGATGAATACGCCGATTTCGAAGTCGAACCACAACTTAACCCGACGAAATCGAAAGGTGAAAAGCAAAATTAATTGAAGTGCCAAAGTCGTATCGGAAAAAAGTGGAAAGTGAATGGTCCCAGGACCAAATATTTAAACTAATTGAGGAAATTCAGACGCGACGCAGTTTGTGGGATGCTGGGTGCGCAGAGTACAAAATGACGAAAGAAGCCTTACGGCAGGAAGTCGCTGACAGCCTTAACGAGTGTAGAGCTAAATGGACGAATCTCCGTATTTCTTTTAATAGTAATCTTGAAAAGTATCGGAAGAAAAAATTAGGCCAAGGTACTGGCGAAACAGATGCTATTATTTTTCAGCCGATGCTTTTCTTGGAAGCAAATAAAGCTCTCAAATCTACCCAGTCGACTTCGTCCATGGAATTGGTAATTATTTCTTCCCCTTTGTTGGTTTTTTGTTTCACAATTATAAATTCTTTTTGTTCCATTTTCAGAACTCTGCTATCACCGACCAATCATTTTTGTCGGATGTTAGCGAGCGCAATACACCGGAATGTGAGTCATCGTCACCATTGACCTCTGGGAAAGAATACAAACGAAGGAGGACCGCATCTTCAACTGCGTCAGATACCGGACGTTTAAGGCAAATGGCGGTAGAAGCACTGCAGTCCATTCGTTTGCAACCGAAAAATGTATCCACTGCCTTATGCGACTGTATGGCCACCGAGTTGCAAAGCTTAACCCCAGAACAAGCTGCGTTCGCAAGATCTAAACTGAGACGTGCATTCAATGATATAATGGATGAAGCTGCTTTGATAGTGAGCGTATTTTCAGTTTCATTATCTTTTAATATTTTGTTCGTATTACAGCATTCGTCAACGAACGAGCTATCACAGCAACAACCATTGGATCAGCATGAACTGATATGTATCCTATACAGGGCAGCCAGCAACAGAAACTACTGACAGTGGCGAAATCACCAGTGTGAGCAAAATAAAAAGCATGAATCTCAACCTTGAGACCACTATCACCGGATACATTCATACAACTTCACACACTTCATACAGGGAAAACAAAATAAAAGATATATATAAAATATTTTTTATTAAAGCAAAAAGAGCCGAACGCAAAAACTAATTTTTATTTGACATAAACTGACAATGCCTGACAAACAATCTGCAAATTTTTGTGTAAACAAATATATGCAAACCGTGTGAATTGACAATTTTCAAACTAGCAACGTTGCCAGGCAACTTATTGTCAGGGAATTCACCTGAATGAAATTGCCAGAGTTTGGGACAATATATGGCAACTGTGTGAACTGGAAATTTCGCATTATATGGTAGTTCCTTACTGATAGCTCATTTGAAGGTTATTGGCAGAAGAATTGCAGCCTGACAATATTTACAGATCAGGCAATCGTCTGAACATAGCTTAAGGCCTTATAACGTAAACGTTGTGCGAGCGAAGGTCACATGGGGAGGAGAGTTTCGCACAGGTTCACACACAACCTGAACGGAGTGCAGTGGGGTTTTGGTCGAAGATGTTCGTTTACTACTCTCAGGAGTTGGTTATAATTCACAGTAATTCGTTAATGCACTTTTTGGTGTTAATATTGCATACGCAGAGGATGCATTTCAGTTGACCATGTACTGTGAGTGTTATGCCTGCAGCAGTACATTTGGTCGCTTTCCATTCACAACTGTGTTGCATACTTTTTTCCGTATAGAACTTGCTTTTCTTGGCTATGAAACAAATTCGAACTATAGACCTTTCGCTCGACGGTCGATGATTCTAACCATCCACCCACTTCAACTCATGTATAACAGTGATGGTGGAAAACATTGTAAAATCCGGTATAAAAGTGCCCCCACGACGCTACAGGTGCCACTTCTCTCTTGATCGTGTGGAAGTTTGGTGATGTCAGCAATTATAGTACGGAGGTACACTACCGCCTACTGTTAGGCAAATTCATCCTCTGCGTATGCAATATTAAAGTGCTTGAACGAATTACTACGGACTATAACCAACACGGAATTTGGTCGGCTCTCGTCCTATCTAGGCCAATCACCCCTGAGAGTTAGCGAACATCAACGACCCAAACCACTGTACTCCGTTGTGTGTCTATAGCACATCATAAGAGAATACATATATAAATAAAAACTCTTGAACCTGCGCGTTTCTAAAAAAAAAAAAATTATTGGGTACTCGTCTTCAAAAGGTACAGCGTATCGCATGCTAGTGGGGAAAGTGCTCTCCAAGGTTGTTGAGAATTAGGGTTAATCGGCCCATTATCCTTTCGAAGAGTTAGTTGAACTCAGATTACACTACCAAATTATTTTTATATTAAAAATCAATAAAATCTTAAATAAAAAGAGTTTGAGCTAAATCTGGCGGCCAACGTGGGGCTACGAACTCACCTCCCAAAAATCCGTGCACCTTAACACGGATAGCACAAAGAGATTTTGCCGCATCACTTCTAGGCGTTCAAATAAACAAAAGCCAGAAGACGAAATGGCACTAAATACTGACCAGTTGAAAAACTTTTGTCAGCAACGGCCACTAACTCTCAACCAAAAGGCAGTTTCAGTCATTGCAAAGAGCGTTTTCGAAGCAAGCTTCGTTACTACAATGAGCATATAAGTTATGAAGCCTGGCAACACACTAACAAAAGAGGTTGCAAGTTGCAACATCAGACATCACATCAAGTGTTCACCCACGCTTTGCCATCAACAGTTGCCATCTCTACTGTAGTTAGTTGCTTCTGGTATAGAATAAATGTCGGACGTTTCCCCATAGAGGAATATATAAAGAAATTGTTAATAAAGTTTGTTACTTGCGTTTTATTTAATTATAATTTATACAAGGAAATCGAGAGAATCTCGGACGACGAGGCGATAAAAGGTTTTCCACTTTTACTTGAGGGTAGTGCGATAATGTGGTGGCAAGGTATTAAGCATGAAGCTATAACATGGCAAGATGTACTGGTACGAAATGCACTTGCACCTGCCAAGCCAGCATACCGCATTTTTATGGAAATTTCCCAAGTCAAACAAAAGCCAAATGAATCGACCGAGGATTTTATTTGCGCAAAGAGGGCTCTGTTCTCTCAACTACCTCAGCCTGCATCAGCCGAATCAATGATGATTGATATGGTATATGGTTTACTCAGCCTTCATATTCACGACGGGGTCCTACGACAGAGCTGTCAATCATTTGGAGAACTTCTCATTAAACAACAGCTGTCGAATCGTCTCAATCGCTGAAAGAAAGTTCTCAAAACCATTTAAAGGTTGAGATCAAGAAGAGGTGCAGTTACTGCAGACATGTCGGACACACTTTCGAAGAATGCCATAAGAAGGAAAACCAACATCCAAATAAAACATGTGTCCACAGCAAAGTACCTGGGTGGGTCTCCCTAAAGGACCCACTACAATCAGTTTCAATTGTATCAAGACTTCCATAGGCCAATAGCTGCCTACAATCACGATTAGTGCACATGGACATATGGAAATAGCCTATCTGGACACCGCAGCTAGGACCAGTATAGCCGGAAGGAATCTATTTTTACATCTGTTGAAAAATGAAACTAGATTTAAAGAATTGAACGCTGATGTCACACTAGCAGACGGAATCTGTAAAAGCCAAGACATATATGTATGTATGTTGCCAACACCAGTATCATAATAGGTAACCGACTAAGACCAATCAAATTCATTGCTCTTCCAAAAGCCAGGGACAATAGTACTTTAATCGGTATTGATTTCTCCGAAGGAAATGAAATAGTTCTTGATCTTGGTCAACGCCTATTGTACTTTTCTGATCAGAAAAACAAGAAATTTGATTTTTATGATGAATCTCAAACACGACTTAAAGTGAAAGTACTCGACAAACGATTCCAGCATATTGCAACAGATAGAAAACATATAAATGCGCAGTTCTGTGATGAAAGCAAATTCTAAAATAAATTCACCAGAACTGATAAAAGAACTAGTGACCCAAAGTTCCGCATTTCTATCTTTGTTCGAAACAAAGCGTTGATGTAACGAACGACTACTCACCAAATTTCATACGGCATATATTCAAGGGATCAGTACGCAATAATGAAATACCACCAGAACGGAACCGAGGAGTGGCCTTATCTCCAGCCCTAATACGCGCTGAAGAAGATGGGGTAGAACCTTTCTTTACGGAGATTCCTACTATTGATCCTACTAAAGCACGTTAAATAAAATTCTTCAAAGGGAAGAAGAAGAACTGTTTGTTGTTCTTCCTGAACTCACACCTTACGCGGTTCACAAAATTAAAGTAACTAACAACAGCTCCCCGAAGAGCTCGACCCAAAAAAACCGATGCTAGCAAAATCACTATTGAAGCTGTTTTAGTCCAGGGGGAGAAAGAAGACGAACACCCGGTTGAGTTTACATCCAGACTTTTGAATGTTGCCGAACATCTCGTACTTATATCAACACGTGTACTAAGTAAAGCTGCGAAAAACATAACAACGAAATTCATTCCAAAAAGGGATGGACCATACGTCATTATAAAAAATTGGCATTTCAACCTACCAAATTCCTGCCAAATACGACATTATTATTCCATTGGGCACCGACCATGTTTCTTCACTAAGAAAGTTTACATCTACAAGAGACCCCACAGACGAAAAGCCGATTCATACGCTACGAAGAAGGGGACGACCAACTATCAACCGTCATCCTGCCGCACCATCGAGACGATCACTGTGCCGGAGGGGGAGAATGTAACAACATAATATTATTAATCTGTATAACAATCTGTATACTATATAAGTTAACAATCAATAAGTTAACTCACAACGAATAAACAAATAAGGAATGCGCCGACGTAGCGTTTGTGAGTACCCACGCCAGCGAGGAGTGCATCGGTCACCTGAGTACCCACACCAGCGAGGAGTGCATCGGTCACCTGAGTACCCACACCAGCGAGGAATGCATCGGTCACCTGAGTACCCACGCCAGCGAGGACTGCATCGGTCACCTGAGTACCCACGCCAGCGAGGAATGCATCGGTCACCTGAGTACCCACGCCAGCACCTGCACTCGTAGTATTTAAGGTAGTTGTAAGTCAGATTTGTTCAGATTGTTATTCCAGTTAAGGGGTGATGCTGCCCATTTTATGATAAAAATAAAATATATTTTTTTTAATGTCAATAAAAAGGAATATTTATAGTTTACATATATGTGGGATTGAGCCTAACGGGCGTACGAAACAAAGGGAACTACATAACGCATACAGACATACCTCATTTACATAAGATCGAACGTAGACGAACGACGAGCTACATAGAGAGACAAAGAAGACGCCAAAGAACATACAACACAGGCAAAGACATTGTTACGAAGCAACGGGATGCCGCCAAACGGACGACAGATCACACGATGTACTAAACATCGAATAGAAGAACGAAATGGACAAAGAACGAGGAGACCGACCGACAATGATAAACAGCGAAGTGACATTCTCCGTCAGACCAGCAGCGAGTGCAGGTGTGCCTACGTAGATTATTAGACAATACAAGTAAATAAAGTTTAATTTGAACTAAAACCGTGTGTACTCAATTAAATCCCACAATTTTGGGGACTCGTCCGGGATGGTTGTTCAATCATCAAATTAACGCCATGCCCGTTGACCAGAAAAAAAAAAGAGAGAACCAAACAAAAACGGTGTGCACGGCGACGGCGTCATCATACCCATTGCTGAGGAAACACCTGCACGTGTCGAGTCCAGGAAGACGAAAGCGGCGGTAGCGGTGTCAAGAGGACGACGATCGGCAGGAGAACAGTGTGAAGAAGACGGCGATAATAACAGTGAGTGAGTTTTGGATTATACAGTGTGCAAATTTTAGTGCGGCCACTGTGCAGTTTATGGGGACATTCCGATTACCGAGGTAGAAGGACTAGTTAGTAATTCAGGTGATACATACGTTTATATGTACACCTAATTCTGTTTTTATGTGACAAATCGTCCGTGTAAAAAAAAATCTAGATATACATGCATATGTATGTACATATTGCCCATTTCCAAATAGAAATAATGTTCAACTATTTTAGCGTTACCCGGAATCAAGGATAAATATAGAGATGCCAAACTTTCGTACGTCTGCCCGATGATCCCCGGAAGGGCTCTGTGTTTTTGTTGTGGCACCGACACGTTTCCTGATATTTTGGAAGCAAAAATTTAAAATTTCGGTTGTAAAATCACAAGTTTGTGCTGATCTGCAAATGTTTCATGACGACGGTCTGCTTAGCGAGAGCCTGGCCCTATTGAATGAACTGCGACTCCAGGGAAAACTCTGATGTTACGTTGAAGGTGAGCTAATTCGCATATACATTCATACGATATTTTAGCCAATTGATCTTTAATTAAACATCGCTCGAGTGCAGGAAGCTCGTTGACGACGAAAAGAATTTTCATTTGTTGCCGGAGCGAAGGCCACAATTGCAAAATTTGACTGGGGCAGTTGGTGCAAAGGTTTGCTCCAATTGTGCAAATTGAATACTGAATTTGCAGACGACTTACAAGGATATATGTATAAATACAAGACATGTATGCATTTCCACGCCACCCAGGAGGTATGCACCATGTCGCGTTAACCGTCTTTTTTTTTTTTCAGGTGTTCGGTTTCCCCAAGAGGCCTATTGCACCAACAATAAACAATAACAATAAAAATGCACGCAAATTCAGTTTGTATTTACTTGATTTATATATAAATTCTTAGGTAAATAAAATATAAATAAATAAATAACACATATTTGGTTTTTATGGACTTTGCAAATGAAGTTGGATGATTAGGATTATATACATATATACAATATATACATACTATACTTACTATGTGCGCTTATTTTACCCAGAAGAGGTGGGTCCAACGGATTCATCATCTTCATCCGGAAATGGCTCAGCAGCATCTATTTCCTCCTCTATAGTCATCATTCTCGCATATTTTGTCTGTTTGTCGTCTGTTGGATTATCATCATCTTCCAGGGAGTGAAGTGGTACATCTATTTCTAGGAGTTCCAATCCCTTTTGCCTTTCACCATTTACAACTCCGGGATACACTTTGTGTACATCCAACAGAAATTGCATAGTTTGAGCACCAAGGTGATGCTTGAATTTTTTTCCTAAATGATGGCAACGATAAAAGTGAAGTGCCATATATTGATGCAGAAGCTTAGTGGATCTTCTGCACACTATTGATCTTTTCAATTGCTTATTCTGGTTTTCCAAGTCATTAATGGTATTTATGGGGTTGTTTTTCTCTACATATTCCCCTTTCCCGTGGTTTGTTTGCAAGTGCACCGTGTCTTTGCTAAACAATTTCTCCACCCCAGAATACTGTTTTGCACTATCGGTGCAGACTCGACTCGTTTTTTTGTCGGTGTATTTTTCTATATAGGGCCACAAATCTGCCTTTTTTTTTTTTTTTTTTTTTTTTGAATTGACTTTAAAAAAAAGTCCTTCTTTATCTTCCTTACAGTACAGACCAAGAACAGTGATGGTCATTTGTTCTGTTATTCTTCCCCGATTGTACTTCCGTTTTGTTAAAAACGTTTCATCGATTTGAACCGTTTTGCCTTCTCCTCCAAGAATTACATCTGAGTGCGATGAAATTACTTCGGCTATTTCTCTACAGTAACTATAATAATCACTAATGGTGCCACAGCTCAATTCGCATTCACCATTTTCTTTGCGTCGTTCGCTTAACTGTTGATATGTCCAAGTGACGGGCATTTTGGCCACGAAGCACAATATGATGGCTAAAACATCATTTATCTTAATACGGCAGCTGCTTCCATCAAAAAACGTTCCACTGCATGGATTTTGCAGTTTTCGGCATTGTTTCTTTTGTTTTGTTCCTTTCATCGAACACCGCCAAATCCAGCCTAATTTCTTCTTTGCATCATTTTCCACCCTCATTGGTAATCCACAACAATGAGGGGGCGTAGATACCTGCGAGGGGAGAAGTTTTATGTCTTGTAAAAACCTTACCGCAACCTCTCCACATGAAATTAATCGTGGTAAGGTTGAAAAAAATGAAAAATGCTTCAAAGTTGGGTGAAGTTGAGGATGTGTTTGTGTACTAGCCCTGACAACAATTTCCTTTCACACGAAATAATTTGATTTTACACCAATTTACTTTTAGATAAATGAAAGAATGAATCCTCACGATCAATGCTTTTTTTTTAAATAGCCCGAATGTAACTGCAAACAATTCTATATTCGGGGCTTCTCCTACTTCACATACATTCATATGTATTAAGCACAATAACGAATTGTTTTTGTTTGCATTTGGAGTTAAGTTTTTGCCGCGAAAACTTGTATATATATATATATATATATAAGTTTCTGCCGCACATTCGGGCTATTTAAAAAAAAGCATTGATCGTGAGGATTCATTCTTTCATTTATCTAAAAGTAAATTGGTGTAAAATCAAATTATATCGTGTGAAAGGAAATTGTTGTCATGGCTAGTACACAAACACATCCTCAACTTCACCCAACTTTGAAGCATTTTCAATTTTTTTCAACCTTACCTACCACGATTAATTTCATGTGAAGAGGTTGCGGTAAGGTTTTTGCAAGACATAAAACTTCTCCCCCCGCATGTATCTACGCCCCCTCATTGTTGTGGATTACCAATGAGGGTGGAAAATGATGCAAAGAAGAAATTAGGCTGGATTTGGCGGTGTTCGATGAAAGGAACAAAACAAAAGAAACAATGCCGAAAACTGCAAAATCCATGCAGTGGAACGTTTTTTGATGGAAGCAGCTGCCGTATTAAGATAAATGATGTTTTAGCCATCATATTGTGCTTCGTGGCCAAAATGCCCGTCACTTGGACATATCAACAGTTAAGCGAACGACGCAAAGAAAATGGTGAATGCGGATTGAGCTGTGGCACCATTAGTGATTATTATAGTTACTGTAGAGAAATAGCCGAAGTAATTTCATCGCACTCAGATGTAATTCTTGGAGGAGAAGGCAAAACGGTTCAAATCGATGAAACGTTTTTAACAAAACGGAAGTACAATCGGGGAAGAATAACGGAACAAATGACCATCACTGTTCTTGGTCTGTACTGTAAGGAAGATAAAGGATTATTTTTTAAAGTCAATTAAAAAAAAAAAGGCAGATTTGTGGCCTTATATAGAAAAATACACCGACAAAAAAACGAGTCGAGTCTGCACCGATAGTGCAAAACAGTATTCTGGGGTGAAGTAATTGTTTAGCAAAGACACGGTGCACTTGCAAACCAACTACAGCAAAGGGGAATATGTAGAGAAAAACAACCCCATAAATACCATTAATGACTTGGAAAACCAGAATAAGCAATTGAAAAGATCAATAGTGTGCAGAAGATCCACTAAGCTTCTGCATCAATATATGGCACTACACTTTTATCGTTGCCATCATTTAGAAAAAAAATTCAAGCATCACCTTGGTTCCCAAATTATGCAATTTCTGTTGGATGTACACAAAGTGTATCCCGGAGTTGTAAATGGTGAAAGGCAAAAGGGATTGGAACTCCTAGAAATAGATGTACCACTTCACTCCCTGGAAGATGGTGATAATCCAACAGATGACAAGCAGACAAAATATGCGAGAATGAAGACTATAGAGGAGGAAATAGATGCTGCTGAGCCATTTCCGGATGAAGATGATGAATCCGTTGGACCCACCTCTTCTGGGTAAAATAAGCGCACATAGTAAGTATAGTATGTATATATTGTATATTATATGTATATAATCCTAATCATCCAACTTCATTTGCAAAGTCCATAAAAACCAAATATGTGTTATTTATTTATTTATATTTTATTTATCTAAGAATTTATATATAAATCAAGTAAATACAAATTGAATTTGCATGCATTTTTATTGTTATTGTTTATTGTTGGTGCAATAGGCCTCTTGGGGAAACCGAACACCTGAAAAAAAAAAAAAAAAAAAAACCAATCATTTCTTTTTTTTTTTTTTTTTTGTAAAAGAACGAGGAGTAGGTTTGGAACCGGCTCTAGTACCTCGTCGCGGTTCTCGGTACTAGGGTAGATCGTCCACTGAGCCAAATCGCGCGGCGCCCTCATATCACCTTGAACTCCGACCACTCTCGCAGAGTTGGCGGACGGCCTTTCGGACGATACCGCGGTGAGACGGTAACAATCTCTATAATCAAGACGCAGCTGATACTAATGGCCAGGAAAACCAAAAAGGATCCGCAGAGCCCCTGCTCATCTCACTCTTCCAAGACACCGGCAACCGAGCAGAAAAATACTCGTCAGTTTGCTAAAACTCAAGCGTATGTAACATTAATGAAATAAGGATCGATAGATGGGCGAGTCAAGTGTGGCGATAAATTAAATAACCCATTGTGCAATAGGTTGCTTTAGAAGCCTCGTATAACACCTCCCCTCTTACATTTTTTTGGGCCCCAAAAAAAGAATCCAACCAGGCTTATAGTATCTTACTACCATTACTACAATATTAAAAAGAAAAGTGTAATCGGCGGAAATTTAATCAAACTACGGCTTAGTCTTAGACACCAACATATCAAAGGTGACATAAAGCTGTTATTATCAAGTACATAAGTGGAATTTACTTCAAAAATACAAATTAATTTTCTTGTGTATGACTTTATTAACAACATTCTTATGTACAATATCAATTCTTATCAATTCTTATTTGAGAAAAACGAAATGATTAACAACACTGTTTAAATACAATATCGTCGATTCAATTGATCCCTGTCAGCCATGATAAATTCAGTTTAGACTGTACTTCCTAAGTACACTCAGTGATCGGTGCAAAAATCTACTACAATTCTCCTGCCATCTGAATGTACATACAACATACTTACATATACAGTATTGTTCGAAACCTAAGCAACTTTGTCCTACGAATTATTCAAAGTCAAATATTTACGTATTTGTTCCTTTTAGTGAACGTAAAATATTTTTGTTAATTAGATTTGGTACTCATACATTTTTTTTTTTTTTTTTGTTTTTTAGAAACTCGCGCAGGTTCAAGAGTTTTTATTTATATATTCTCTTATGATGTGCCTATAGACACACAACCTGAACGGAGTGCAGTGGTTTGGCTCGTTGATGTTCGTTCACTACTCCCAGGGGTGGTTATCCTAGATAGGACGAGAGCCGACCAAATTTCGAGTGGGTTATAACCCACTAATTCGTTCCGTACTAATTCGTTCGAGCACTTTAATATTGCTACGCAGAGATTGAAATGCCCTTTTTAGAGCATTTGTGTTGTAAAAAAGTTTTGATTAACACGCGTTTTATTTCAAATAATCAGTCAAGAATTATGGCTCGTACACAGTACGGAAAAGTGTTCAAATCTAAGATTATTGAATGCTATACTAATGGCGAATCCCAGATTTTAATTTCTAAAAAATTGAATATCAACAAATCCATTGTATAGCGCCTAATTAAGAAGTATACAGAGACCGGGACCACCGAAAAATTGAATTTCGGCGGATGTCCTCGTAAAACTTCACATCGCACAGTGGTTCCCCCATAGGCCAAAACTCGAGTTCAGTGAGCCCTTCATAACTGGAATATTATGACTTATTTAGATAGGCAAATACCCAAATTACTGCGAAACATAAATATAACGTAATTTATCGCATTATCTCATACTCTTTTGTTGACAGTAAGTGAACCAATCGAAGGAATGCAATTAGTGTTATCAGTCAATGACCGCGTGAGCTACATCTTGGCTGATATTTTCTGTAATATTTTAATTTTTTTTAATTTTGCCAACAACATATTCATTGCATTTTAAACAAAGTTTTGTAATATTTTGTTTGATAATGTGCTTGTTACAAAAAGCTTCACATAAGCTTTTAACTACTTTCCTAACGTTTCCCACCGAATTCCCGTACTACGAAATTTTCGCAAAATCTCTCAGTCAGAATACTTAATCAAATTCACCGTCTGTTCGCGTTATAAAGCGTTAACTACGGCGTGAGTACGCTTTTCGTAGTGTGTACTTCCTACCTGAAAAGGTTTTTTCCTTTTTTACTGATAGTAATAATTTTCCAGGTTCTTTATATGAATTATCTTTATCACGGATGTATGTCTTTGAGATTTGGCTGTCTGGTAAAGGATCGGATACGGAAAGGTGATACAAGAGTTGATCAATTCCGTGAATGACGCTGAATATATAGACACCAGTAATTTAGAATGTCTTATAAAAACATGTGTAAATGTATTGTCAGATATTGGTAAATAGCCTACAAAGGAAAATAAAAATTTTATAATAAATATTCAAATTGGTTAGCCGTCGTAGGAATTGTAACGTTACCAAAAAATGATATCCAGTGCACTCAAATTCAAGAAAGTGAAAATCCAACGCATTCGGAGCGGCCGCCCTAGGAAAGTTTTTCTGATTGCAGCCAACGAACAAAACGGAGAAGGTTGGCTGATCTATCGAAAGCAGATAACTCTACTGTGAGTGCACTGCTCAATTCTTCGGATAGTTTAAAAGAGAGTAGTGTCCGTAAATAAATCCGGATGAAGTTTTATCTTTAATTGTTGAAGCAAAACTTACCAAACATCAATACATTTTGATCAATAAATTTGTTGATACAAAGATAGTTTGTGATATTTTGCCATCCTACCATAACGTACTGAGTGCTATCCCCTTAATGAAACATTAACTGAATCGCAAATATGGTAGGTGTGTCTGCAAGCTCTCAAAGCGGTTATTTTGAATTCACCAATCACTTTTCGAAAAATTGTACCGTTACTTCGTAATTTAGATAGGATGATAGCAAAAATACTTTCCCTCCTCCATCTCTTAAGTGTATTTCGAAAACGTGACCTCATATAGTAAAATGAATTATAGATTTGGAATCAGCGACCATAGATTACTTAAAAAAAACTTACATTAGTAGCTTTTCAATGAACAAGTAGTTACGACCGCCTTTGTTCGGTCTTTAAAAAAAAATCCTTTTATGTCATCGAGAGATATCGTAAATGAACTCCAACTTAATGTAAGTTCCAGTACTGTTCGAAAACGACTTCAAAAGTTATTCACCATCTAAAAAGCCATTACTGACCAAGAAGCATTTAAAAAAAAAGGTAGATATCTTAAGGATCTTCAATTAGTTGTCTAAAATTTTACATTTTAAATAAACTTTTAGATTGGATTTTGCAAAAACACATATAAATTGTTAATCTTAGAGTTAATCTTTTTAACTCTGATGGTATCTGTCACGTTCGTAGAAGAAAGGGCCAGAAGTTGAATCCACGATATTGCAGAGGCACAATAAAGCATGGTGGGGGTTGTGTAATGGTGTGGACTTGCTTCTCAGCAAATGGAGTTGGACCCTTTTACCAAATAAATGGTATAATGGATCGGTTTATGTACAGGGACATTTTAAATGATCAGATGTTACCATACGCCGAATGGAATATGCCACTTCGATGGGTGTTTCAGCACGACAATGACCCGAAACATGCATCGAAGTTGGTTAAGGAGTGGTTATCAACCAATGGGATTCAAGTTTTGGAGTGGCCCCCCCAATCGCCAGACTTGAATCCCATTGAAAATCTGTTTGGCCTTTTAAAGCGAAGGGTTGGAAGTCGATCATTTAAAAATAAGGATGAGCTTATGAAGTGTTTGGAAACTGAGTGGAAATTGATACCAAGATCCACAATAGAAAACCTCATCGAGTCTATGCTCCGTAGATGCGCGGAGGTAATCAAAAATAAAGGTTACCACACCAAGTACTAAAAGTTGCTTAGGTTTCGAACAGCTATTTTTTGAGATGAATTTGTATACATCCTTTCGTTTTTTTTTTGTTTTTTTTAATGAACTATTTTTAAGTTTTTGCTTTTATCATACATTTATAAGTACCAAATCTAATTAATAAAAATATTTTATGTTCACTAAAAGGAACAAATACGCAAATATTTGACTTTGAATAATTTGGAGGAAAAAGTTGCTTAGGTTTCGAACAATACTGTACATAACGTAAGTGACGTTTGTCTTTCAACATTTTTTTGTTTAATTCGAAATAGAAAAGATTTCAAATTAGATGAGTGGTAAAAAAAAAATTAATCATTTAATTATTATTATTAAATGATTAATTTATTATTATAATTCATAGATTGGAGTTTTGTAAAACTTTGTCCTTTTGAGTATTTGTCCATGACGTAGTTACCTTTAATCGTATAGTTATCTAATTTCCGATATTTCGGTCGTGCTTTACCAACTTCTCGGTTTTTTACGAGATGTTTGCATAGATTTGAAACATTTTTAGTAATTTTCTTTGAATTTAGTTTTCTTATGCTATTTTCTTTTTGAATTTTAAATATTTCGGATAAGTGCTTGATGTTTTCTTTGGTTAGGTTTATACAAAGAAAATCAACGGGACGCATATTAGTAGTTGTATGCATGGTGTTATTGTATTGTAGTGTTATTGTAGTGACAAATTGTAGTGTTATTGTAGTGACAAATTATTCTAAATATTTTTTTATCTCGCGCGGCATTCATTATTCTTGGATGTTCGTTTAATGTGCCGTGAAGTCGTTCAATGTCAGCATTACCTGTCTTTTGATGACCGATAGTTAGATAGTATGAAAGACGATGAAGGAGAAACTCCTCCACAGCTAAATTTATAAAGCATGTACATATCTCCATCGGTAATTATTTTTGTTGGTTTTCCTAGGAATTGAATTCTTTGTTTTAACGCGCCTAGTATTGCTATCGAATTTCTATTTTCCAATTTGTGAATAGTTGCTTATTTCGAAAACTTATCGATTGATATCGATATGCATAATACTGTTAAACCGTGCTGGAGATTCTGTTGTTTGAAGTGGAACGTGAAGCGTAGAGGTTCTCTATCGTGTTTTGCTACGTTACTTATTTCACAGTTGTTAATACCTTTTGAATTTCAACCTGAAGGCAAAGCTACCACCAGTTGTCAGGTCATCATCACTGACTCCAGAGTTTAATTTGGCGACAAGTTTACGACTTTAGCAGACGGTGGATACTAAACTGGAACTGGACAGGATTTCAATGTAAGAATGGCACAATCGACTATTTCTGGCGTTCGCTCGGAGGTTTTATATATTTTGGAAGAAACTCTGTGCTCAAAATGGATAACTCTAACAATGTCCGAAGAAGAAAAGCGTGAGGCCAGACTTTTTTTTTATGAAAATGAAAAGTCGAGAATACCGGGAATAATAATGTGTATTGATGGTACACATATCAAAATTGTCAAACCAGCAGGTGAAAATTCTCATCTGTTTTACAACAGAAAAGGAACTTACAGCTTGAATACCATGATAGTAATATTTAACGTCATATTTTTATTTTTTTGTTTAACAACGCTATGTGGATGCCAGATATCCTGGATCCGGTCACGATTCCTCTATTTGGGGCAACAGCGATGTCTTCTTCTATTTCGAATCTATGTATGACAATGGAGACCGAAATGTGCGATTATTAGGTAAATGCACTTTTCCGATATTTAAAACCAAATCATTACGTACTTTCTTCTTTTTATAGGAGATGGTTATCCCTTATCTCCATGGATAATAACGACTTGTAGATCGCCCGGCGTTGATACCCCAGAAATTCGATTCAACAGTAGCCGTAGCAGGGACGGAATATTTTTGAAATAACAATTGGGGTATGGGAGAATTGGCGTCGTTGTTGTCTCGGTGCCCGACAACTCTATTATTCGCCTCAAAAAGCTGTCCAAGTTATAAATGTCAGTTCTAAAATACACAATGTAAGAATTAATTTTAATGTGTTTTACTGGGCGTTGGGATATTCGTTTTGTTCAGTTTATATGTCCTCACAAGGCATAGCCTCAATATCAGTGTCGACTACTGTAACCATCTCAAAACCTCTTAACGCCGCCGTGGAGGTGGTGCGCCAAAACTTCCATTTTGAGGCAAACCATCGGCACAGTCTTAAGCATATCAGCTCAATGACCTCCTCTTCCTAAGGAGTGAAAAAAACCTCCTTTCTTTCGCCTCCACCCATCCGTTGCTTTTTTGTTCCCGTTTGTTATGGCAAGGTTTCTTGCGAAGACCAGATTTGTGGTCGTTGTAGTTTCATATTGCGCTCTTTAATTCCATTGAGCCAAACTAATGGTTTATGATCGGTACGGACGACGAAATATCGACCATACAGGTATGTCCGAAAATATTTTATCGACCACACAATAGTCAAAAGCTCCTCTTTTTCAATTGTTGAGTAGCGTAGCTCACGGTTGTTTAGTGTTCGAGATGCATAGGAGATCGGATGACCATCCTGGCTCAATACGGTTCTTAGTGCGTAATTAGATGAGTTACAGGAAAAAACGAATTTCTTACTGAAATCGGGACTTCTAAGAACTGGATCGCTAGCGAGTAACGTTTTTAAAGTATTAAATGCGTTCATAGGGTTTGATACGGTTACCAGTTACTGTATGACACAAATAATTCGTAGAGAGCTTAGTAGATCGGCATTTATTTATTTGTATTTTATGGTTATTTTCCTTAAGTCTATGAAGAATTTTGCGTAATGAAACTATCTGCTCATCAAAACTAGTCGAAAAGATGAGCAAACCGTCGACGTATACCACGCATATTTTATTTATACATATATTCCTTACGTACGCTATTCATAAGCCGTTGGAAAGTGGCTGAGTCACTTTTCTTTTTAATCCAAATGGCGTGCGCAAAAATTCACATTGACGGTCTTTTGTGTCGATTGTTTAGAAGAATTTACACTTTCCCAGCTTATCAAGCAAGTCGTCGATATTTGGCATTGGAAAGCTATCATAAATTGTTTCACTATTAAGCTTTCTATAATTTACCACAATTCGCCATTGTTTCGCGCGTGGATCCTCGAAATTAGGGGCGAGGAGTATCTTGAATTAGGTCAAATTACAGAAATTGATGACGGAAACCTGGTCCTTCAAACTCCATGCCATTACTTCCATCCGCATTGTGATTTCATTAAGGAGGCCAGCTCAATTACCAAGTTGTTTTTGATGCAGCGTCGAAGATGTACCATCTTTGAATGAACGACGACTCCTCATAGGAGCTTAAAGGCAATATGATACATATCATCAATATTTTGCTCAAGTGGAGAGCGTTAAATATACCTTTACAGCCGACATCGAAAACATGTATCGCCAGATTCGGTTGAGGGAGGACGACGCATTTTACCAACGACGCTCGGATGCAGTTGCAAATCTCATAAAACGAACCGTGTTATCTACTATCGCACGGCTATTCGATCCTTTAGGGATCTCACCCTGCATTATCAAGATTATGATGCAGCAACTTTGGTGTCGTGGACTCACTTGGGACAAATCCATCCCGTCAGAACTAACACGAGAATAGAACGGGTTTCGTTAGGAGCTCGATCAATCCAAAATATCCACATACCACAATGGATTCTTGGGTTGCGGAACGCTGTAGGAAATCAGTGTCCTACCTGCTCCTCGAGTTCGCATTTCTTGCCCATTCACCTACACAGGCGTTGTATATAAGGGATTGAAGGTTCGAGGAGCTAAAACATTTAAGCCGTACTTGATCATTTTTATATGCTTAGCTACCAAGGCCATACACATTGAATTTGTTAGCGACATGACGAGTCAAGCATTCATCGCAGCGTTCCGAAGAGGAATGTGCAATGAGTTGTTCAGCGACTGCGGAAGAATTTCGTCAAAGCGAATAGGGACTACACAACTTACGGAAAGCGGCAAATTATGACTATAATCTAGTGTCCGAATATACTACCAACGATGGAAGTAAATTGAACTTTATCCCGCCTGCTTCACCGCATTCTGGAGGTGTGTGGGAGGCTGGAGTCAAGCCCGTCGAAGATCATCTAAAGAGAGTGATTGGCAACTCAGTCCTAACTTATGAGGAACTCGCCGCACTCTTAACTCAAATTGAGTTGTACTTAAACTCCAGACTTCTTTGTGCAATATCAAACGATCCCGACAACTTTGACGTATTAACGTCCGCGCGCTTTCTTACAGGAGAACCAACACAAACAGTTCGGAACCGTACATCAACGACCAGTCGATTCCTTATAAGGACCAGTGGCAATTGATACAACGGAAGTATCAACCTTTTGAATGCGGTGAAACTCAGAATATTTTGCACGGTTACAACAAAGACCGAAATGGCTCAAGTTCGAACATCAATCGCAAATCGGAGATCTCGTCCTAGTTAAACGTGAGAGATTGCCGCCGTCCAGATGGATCATGGCTCGAGTCATCGAACTTCACCCAGGACCGGATAACTTAACACCCGTAGTCATACTTGTCAAATTATGTATGAATTACACATAAATTTTTTTTTTTAATATGTACTCTTCGAACACACTTTACTCATTGCACTGTCAAACAGACTTGTCATATTATATTGAAATATACACTTCACTTCCTATTGTGCACTCGAAAGCGATGGACGTGTTTTGTAATATATTTAACAATACTCAAACGGGATAACTTAGACGGCCTATCACGAAAATATGCGCGTTACCGACCAATAAATCTACGTCGCTGAAATCAATAATTTAAATTCACTTCCTCACAAGTAAACATACTCAAAAGAAAATAAAAAATTAAACCAAACCCCACACAACACGAAACCACAACTAATCCTGCATAATACAAAAGAAACTACACAATATAACACACGCAACACAACATGTAATCGGTCGTGACCGATCATGACAGATTCACAATGCTACTACACGGCGATGTGACAGCGCGACTACAAATTCATATTCATACAATGGAATTATATGGAGTAAGTCACATTGGCACGTGTGTCGTGCCAACTGTCGCAACTATACGGCGTCGTGCCATTTCGAATTCGACATTGGAGGAATACGTTTGGATATTAGTAGTGTTTATAATGAATAAATTAAGCGAAAACCAAGTTGAACAATTAATTGATGCGGTTAGAGAACAACCACTTATTTACAATAAGGCGGATAAATATTATAAATACTTTTCCATGAAGGGAAAGATTTGGAGGGACATTTCCGAAAGTGTGGGAGCTGACGGTATGTATCCTCATATGTATTCAACAGTTTTATTGTTATTTTTAAACGTTTTTCTCCTTTCAGTGAAAGATTGCAAGACTGTCTGGAAATCCTTGAGGGACCAGTATGCAAGGGAAAGTCGGGACAAGAGGCCACGGAAAAAAAACAGTATAAATATTACGACCAGCTGAGGTTTCTAAAAGATACAACAGAAACGAGGAAGTAAGTGACAAAGAGATATCAAATACATTTTATTTCATACTTTTTATTTTAATAAAAGGAATTTAAATTACGATTGTTTGATGTCTAAACCGGGGACAATGGACCCAGAAGTCGCAGCAATGTTGACGGAGGCAGATTATGTTGAGAGCGAAATAAATGAAAGCCTTCCTTCCACATCAAGTACGCCAACACCAAGCTGTTCCCAAGGAAGCGCTAAGAAATCCAAAAGCAGTTCCAAACACCATGAGGAAATTACGGAATTTCTCTCGGAAATCTTACACATGATTTCCGACAATTTTAATCAAAATGATAAACAACTTTTTTTTTCAGGTCTTGCTTACATGGTAACCAGAGCGAATTTGACGGAAATAGAAACGCATCAAATACATCGAAAATTTTCAATTTCGTTGCTGACGAATTAGATAATTTGAATAAACGAATGTTCTTGTTCATACATTCTTGAAATACATCAGGTATTGACAAAGTTTCTTTCTTAAATGGTGAGCTTCTCGAGCAGGGTTGTGAGAACTTGAAGGCGGGAGTCCTTCGAAACTTGTTTCATTTCTCCATTCCCCAGGGATAACTTCAATGTCCACAACTCTGTCAGCATAGCTGTATGGACAGTAACTTGGCATTATTCAAAGATTAACATGTTGTGGAGAAGAGCCGTCCCCTTGACAATGGATGGATGTAATTTCTCAGAATTCTTCACCTTGCAGACAGAATACCAAAGGCGTTTTCAATCGTCACTCGCGCATGAGATATTCTTCTGTTGTAATTTTCCTCATCTGGTTGCGAGTTTCCTGAAAAGAAATATTCACCGTGGCGCCGTGGCGCAGTGGTTAGTGTGTTGGACTCTGGCGCACGATGAGCGAGTTCGGATCCCGATAACACCAACGTCATCGAATGTTTATTTCGCGAAGTTCCTCTTCGGCGGGGTACTGGCAAAACCCCTGTAGTAAACTTGCCATGAAAAACCTTCTCGACTCACGCCGTTCGGAATCGGCATTAAACTGTAGGTCGCTTTCACCTGTGTGAATAATAAATCACACACAACATGGGTGATTGAGAGAAGCTTGGCTCTGGTCCTTCATGGGCTGTAACGCCCACAAAGAAGAAGTTGATAGCGTTTAATGCTTTCCTATGTACATATTTACCTGGAAAAGGTCGCATTAGATATTGTTTTAGAGGGAAAGCATTATCTCCCACAAAGAAATAAGGGAACCTCTCATCCGAATTCGGTAAAATTGCAGGTTTGCCGAAAGAACTTGCGGCAAAGATTCCTCCATCGCTTTGACTTCCGTAAGCCCCTATGTCGACCATCGTGAAGGAGTACCGAGCATCGCAAACAGCTAACAGCACAATACTAAGCCTTCCTTTATGGTTGTAGTATACAGATCCGGCATTTGGTGGACAGACAATGCTAATATGTTTGCCGTCAATTGCGCCAAGGCAATTCGGAAGTTTTCAACGATGCTCTAACTCATTTGTGATGTCTATCCACTCTTTAGAGTTGGGGGCGCTAGATTTATTCCGTTTAATTCGTCCCACAGTTTTGAAAGTTTCATATATTATATTTCCGAAAGTATATAGTATATAGTATAGTCATAGTTTGCCGATGGCAGAGTAAGGACGGTTCCCTTTTGCTAGTACAGATAAATTGTGTTGTGAATTATGTTGTAAATTTTGTTGTGAATTCCGTAGTAATGAAGAAAGCGGAGCGTTAACTCCGCGCATTATTATTATTAGTATTAATAAAGCATTATTATATTAAATAAAGTTTTTTAACTGTGGAGCATTAACTCCACAGTACTGAAAGATGTCCGGATATTGTTAAAAAGAATGGAAATTATCTTAAAGAAAGAATGTAAACGTGAATTTGATGAGTCCTTTAAAAAAAATAAAAAATTGGAATTAAATTCTTCCTTAATCCTGTATACGCGGAGATTGAGAGCAATGAAAACTGTTCAAGAGTCCTGTGAGAGAAGCGTAAACGAAATAAAATAGAAAAAGTGAATTTGCGAATGTTTCAAAACACAAAGTGACCAAATCTTTGGAGACGTCAAAAAAATAGCGGAAAGCAATAAAACGGTAGGAAAGAGTGTGAAGGAGATAAAAAAGAAATCAAGCGTCTAAATGACAATAAGACTAGGCTGGACAGACCGGGAACGAGTAGCACAAAACTATTCTCGGAAGTCTTAAACAAAAGTGAATCGTCTGTTCCCTTCTATCCAAAAAAAGAAAAAAAGAAGCAAATGATACAAGAAAACAAATAAAATTAAACGTATGTGGGAGAAGTCCAGCCATATAGTCTACGATCAAGCTCGGATTTTAGACTACAACTATACAGAGATTCCAGAACAACGAACATTTTTTTTTTATCGTTGGTTAAAGCTATTCAATGAACTTCCTAGTTAAATCAAAACCGAAACCTCAATGACAAGATTTATAAGATTAGTTATTCTTTATATAAAAAATAATGTATTGTAACTATAAAATGCTTCTGTGCTTTTTTTCCTTTATTCTTTCTTCTTGTTGCAGTTTCAAATTGCTATTGTGCAATCACCCTAAAATTAAATTGAGCTAAATTTGTATGTTGGCAACACTTCCGCTTTTTTTGTTACTACGTATTGGTATTACTTTTTGTCACTTCCGTTTCTAACTTAATAAAGACTACAAGTTCATGTCAAGTGACACGCGCGTTTTTTATTTTTCACATCTGGGTTTTACTTTGCAATCTAAGAGAATTTGAACGCACAAACACATCTCCTGACTGCTATCGTGGAAAGCGGACGCGTGTGCAAATCACGAGTGGAAACTATCGTTACAATTACTCAAAATAAACATTTAATAAGAAAAATAAAGAAAATTCGTTTTATTTATAACGAACGAAGTTAATAATCATGTTAAAACACGCAATTAACATCGGTAAGATAGTGGTCTTATGTTACTATATATGTACTTTAGGGTGGTCCTTATTTTTCGACTTTCGAATTATCCTCCGGGCACTTTCTCATTTGATTAAATACCGGCTTAAGGAGTGGAGTATGCGTTCTCTTGGAGAGCAAAATGGATAAAAATATGCTTTGGTTTGCTTGTCGTCACCATATAATGGAAATTATGTTGTCAGGTGTAGTGGATCAATCGCTTGCCCCATCTAGTGGTCCTGATATACAATTATTCAAAAGATTTAAGAACAGTTGGAACACTATTGACCAAAGCGACTTCAAAACAATAACAGATGACGCTGAGGCAAATATTCTTGCAGAAGTGGCCGCAGACAGGATTTCTTTTGCCAAAAAGCAACTTCAAGTACATCAACCTCGAGATGACTACAAAGAAATGTTAAATCTTACAATCATATTCTTAGGAGGTGTTCCTGAAAAAGGCGTTTCATTTCGGAGACCTGCTGGTCTACATCGAGCTAGATGGATGGCAAGAGCCTTGTACTGTTTAAAAATTTATTTATTTAAGCATCAGTTAAAGCTAACGAAGAAGGACGAAAAGGCTGTGAGAGAAATATGTATTTTCACGGTGATGATTTATGTCAAATATTGGTTTCAAGCCTCTACCAGTCAATTACAATTATTAAAAGACCTTAAAGCTTTTGAAAGTGTTAACAAAAATCTAGCTACTATTGCGCTGAAAAAGATTTTAAATCACTTGTGGTATTTGTCGGAAGAGCTGGTTTCGCTTGCATTTTTCGATGACGAACTTTCAGTCCAAGAGAAGAAAAAAATGGTAGAAGCACTCAAAATTGAAGGCACACATGATTGCTTAAAACGAATAAAGCTTGACATGGCGACCATCTACGAAAAAAATATAGAAAACTTTGTGAGCAGCAATTCTTTAAAATTCTTCCAGGTCCTAGGTATCTCATCAGATTTTTTGTATAAAGACGTTGAAACCTGGAACGAAGACCCTGATTATATAGCTGCCAAAAACATTGTTCATTCATTGCGTGTAGTGAAAGGTAATGGAAACCAAATCTCTGTATAATGATTATTGCATTTTATTAATTGTACAATTTTTTGCCACATTAAATAAATAAATATATATATATATTGCGTGTAGTGAATGATATAGCTGAGCGCGGTGTTGCTTTAATGGAAGAATACAATAAATTAATTACCACAAATGAAGAACAAAAGCAATATTTGCTTTTGTTGGTAAAAGAGTATAGGAAAAAGTATCCCAATACTAACAAGTCAACCCTTGTATCTTAAAAGTAAATTGTAACGAACCGACTGAACGTACAGTCTATCGACCCCAAACGCCATCTGGAAGTGAAAGAAGAACAACTGCCGCGGTTGACACTTCGAATGGTCGGCCATCTTGGCGATCTATTTCCGGCCTTGATCATTGCAAGCAGGAGCAAGCCGCCATTGGGAGTATCAACCGAGGTAAGTGATATTTTTTAATCTGACAATAGTAATGTAATCCCCCGTTGTAGAAATAAACCTTCGCAAGGAGCGATTGTTACCTCGAATCCCAAGATCGTTTTATTACTTCTGCTTCGCAACATAAATCATTCAGATTATTTTATTTCATAGCATCAACAAAAGTTGTGTAATATTTTTAAGACCTGGGTAAAAAAATAAGAGATTCTGAGAAAAACAAATTTTGGCTTTTTATTTAAAATTTAAACCTTGGTAGCGACCTCTAAATGTTATTAAAAAAATTACTGTAATATTTTCTTATGGTATATAACCAAATTACGTGGTGGCCCCCGAAATTAAAGAAAAAAATTTTTTTCCTTAAGAATAAGGACCACCCTAATGTACTTATATAAAAAAAAAATTAAAAGTGAAAAATTAAGGAAATAATAGTGACGACACTATACCTACTACACAACATACAACATTTCGGTTCTTCGAGCCGGACAGGCTGTTACAGTGAACAATTATATTAAACTAACCTACACACTACATAACAGTGACAGGGCAAATACTGAGTTAAAATTGGTCCTAAAAAACACGAAAAGTTTGTCATGACTATGTAAGCCAAATTGCTAAAAGTGAAACACATAATTCATAACAAAAACAACGAAGCTGTTCCGCGTTTATATTAACATTTCCAAATTATTCCGTTTGTTTTTTTGTTTTGACAATAAGTTGACGAAGATTTCTTCTTGCTTCTTTAGTCAGGTTTGTTAAATTTCTTTTCTTTTTTTCGAGCCGAGAGTACACGTGACAGGTCTCAGGAATTATAAAATAAATAATCAGAAATCCTGCACAATATTGAGTTTTATTGTTTTTCGCGGCAACAATGTATTATGATTATATTGGCCGCATAGACCGAGTGATTTGACGCTCATGGACGTTCCTTTTATAAGAATATAATAAATCAGATCAATCATCTTTAATATAAGCCAACGTCATTGCAGCCCTGGACGGCGAGATAAAGTGATTCAAAATATTACTATGTGTGAACTACATAAAACGTAGTCGTAATCAACATTTATACGAAATAATCTTTGAAGTGAATGGCGAGCGTTGGTTTATCAACTCAAACAAAAATTGTATAACTGCCGCTTCATTCCCTCGAAATAATGGAAGTTTCCAATCCAAGAAATCACCATAGCCACTATTCGTCGTCAGCTAACAGCTATACAGTCAACATCCATCAGCAAGTAACCATCTGGCCCCCTGCTTCACACATGTGTTGTGATCCACACTGTCCCACAACATACAGGCAAAGCTCGGTTTGCGCAAATGCTCGCATTCCGCACTCGGTAAGATATTTGCACTACCGCTCGATTTGCACACAGAATTGTGCGGAAATGGGCATTCATGTAAGTACGATTTCGAGAATTAAAAAGGCCAAGAAGGCAATTATAGAAGAAATTTCTGAGAGCTATAATGGAGTTGGAAAGCGGAAGTATCTTCGAAGGTGTGTGTTCCAATGAGATGTTACACATATATATGTACATATTGAAGTAAATCATACATACATACATATTGTACCAATTGAGAGGTAGAAGACATACCTCTCAGTCAGTCAGCTACCGACCGTCCACCATCTAGATCACGTGTAAATAAAGGAAACAGACCAAGTTTCCGTATTTTTTTTGTCCTACGATGCACCATAAGTTAAAGTATTCAAAAAGAATAACTCATGGATCATCGCTGCACTTGTTTGAGGGAATAGTTGACTCACCATAATGTAGCGATGGCCCGATACAATGTAGCGATGCAACATTGTAATTGTTTCAAACCAAATCCTCGCCCACACTTTCCGTTTCCTGCAGCAACTTCGGAATATTGGATACCGAGTCGTCGCCCACACTTTCCGTTCCTGCCGCAACTTCGGAATATAAGATAGAGGTAAGAAATTTAGACATATTCAGGCATTGCACTGTCGGTTGCCTTTCTTAAGTTTTGTAAGATAATTTTAAGTCAGTTGATTAATAAAGCTGGACACGACCAGTCGTTTGTTTTTAAAAAAACTTCAGCCCAGACGTTAAGTCATTAATTGGCGATCCAGCCAGGAGGAGATTTTTTATTCTCCTAGGACCAAAGACATTCAAGTATCCACAAAGTTGGAGAAAAGTGAGACAAAAAAAAAAAAAAAAAAAACACAACGCGAGTATAATCGTATCACACAAAAGTACATAAAAGAAGAAATGCCAGCTGATGTTTTCACCAAGCCATTGGCTGGACCGGTCCATCACAGATGTGTGAGAGACATCGGAATGGGGATCTGTTGAGGCGCGCTGTTTGAGGATGGTGTGCTGAACATATCTTCAAACTGCGCTCCAGTCCCCACACGATGGCGCAGTGATCGTTACATATGTCATCTATCTTGTGCTTCGTTCAACTATTTCTTCTTTATTGTGAAATCCCTTTCTCACTTTTAATCTGAACTCCTGCTTGTATGGACGCAATAAACATTTATTCTGTTTTCATAACGTTAAATACTGTAAACCAGCGCTTTTGCAGCAGAACGTGCACAAATATCATAAGTAGGTAGGTGTACGTAAGTACTAATTCTAAGTCAGTACCTATAGGTACTTACCAATTAGTTTATCTTATAAATTTAGGTGTTTTGTAGTTATTTAGTAGTAGGCATTAAACACCAATCACGGTATCCTTGGACGTTTCAGTGGATAAATTTAGCATCTTTTTGCATTTTTTTATAGGTACCTACTGTATGATTGACTAGGTACCTACTTACCTCTTCCACTTTCTAGATATCTGTATCGAAGATTTGATTAATAAAAATTGATTTCGGAAACATTAATTTCGATTTCCAATACTTATTAAGTGAAACTAATTATGTGGAGGACGATTGTGTTAATGTTTTTCATAACATTTTACATGGTTAAACGTCTTCCCAGCCCGGTTCAATGGATTTTGTGAAATCTGTGTCCGACATATCACCTGTTGATCGTAATCAGAGCCACATCCAGTAACTTTACTATGGAGAGAATTACGGTGGGGTCGAATACTGGGTGTGTCTATTCTATAATGGCGACTCATTGCGCATATATGATGGTCTTAAGGGCAAATTTTTGCCGCCTTTACAACAGACGTTTGTGGATGCTCTATTCCCACACCAGCCATCAACTTCTTTCCCCTTTCCCTGCTATTGCCTATGCCACATCACTTGCATTGAAATAAAACCCGGCGTTTAAAAATTTCATCAGTTCAGAAATGCGTCCTCATTTGTTACGCATTCTAGAAAGTAGAGAACTGATACAGTTTCCCTCTATTCCGAGGAAGCCACGGGGGAATCCTTGGCGTGAAATTTTTGTGGTAAGAAATCTACAAAAAAAGCAAATAACTTAAGCTGAACAAAAAAGGGTGTCGAGAAACAAACCGGAAATAAGATTGAAGGAAATGGAAAGGGATAGATTGCAAACTCAAAAAGATAAACGGTCAAAATCGTCACAGCAAAAAAAAATCCAGCAGATCATCGTGTTGCTCGACTCGAGCCTGACTAATGCGAAGCAGAGCTAATACCACCCTCAAGCACATCGTGTTGCTCGACTCGAGCCTGACTACCGCGAAGCAGAACAATCACGAAATACTCTAGCGCATGGTGTTGCTCGACTCGAGTCTGAATATCGCGAAGCAGAACAATCACGAAATACTTAAGCGCATCGTGATGCTCGTCAAGATGCAGATTATCTTATTGATGAACAAAATGCACCCAAGTCCCGTAAAGAAAGGTTTATGTCCAACTGGGAAGCAGTTTGTCAAGAATATATTTCTGCAGTACAAGAAGGGCATTCTAACCCATGTCACTCTTGTAGACGTTTATGGCATAAAAAGAGTTTAAAATTTATTTCAAAATCTTCATTGAGATTAAAAAGTTATAAATATACCGATGACTATTTGTCACAAATATTCCATCTCCTCCCAGAGGCAGATAAAGGTTCTTTCTGTAACACGTGCGCAACAGATATACGATGTTTCAAAGTTCCTCGTTTAGCCAGAGAAAACGGGTTTGGAGTCTTGAAGATCATACTTTTATCGAAGAACGCCTAGTAAGTGCTCGACATATTTTCATAAAAATTCTTAAAAGGGGAAGTGGTTTAGGATATCAGCATGACCTTGCAGGAAATGTAATAAATGTACCTGTTGAAGTAAGCACTATGGTTACTTCGTTACCTAGGTCAGTATCAGATCCGCATGTTATTACAGTAGAACTGAAACGCAAAATGTACTACAAACACGGACGGAAGGAGCGTATTAGACCCAAAAAAGTATGCGAAGCTGCTCAGTACTTAGTTTAATGTAATCTTTATAAAGATCTAAACATTCAAATTAATGAGAACTGGTCATTTGATGATGAGAGTAATGAAGATGTGTGTACGTGTCATGAGCTGCATAATGAAAATAAGAATACTAATGAAGACGAAGATGTCAATCCTGGTGGTAATGAAATCCTATTAGATTAGGATTTCACTTTGATAATTTCACCAGGTGAAGGAAAACGGCCGCTATCTCTCATTTTCCACGAACACATGGAAGAATAAGCTTTTGTAAAAATTCATTGTGGTCAGAAAAGAGAATTTAAGGTAAAACTAAGTCATATGGACATAATAAAATCAGAAATATCTCAAGAAGATAATCGTACCGTCCGTACTGATTATCTATTAACTGCCTTGAAAAAGCAACAAACTATCAGAGTGGAAAATAGTATTGCGATGTGTCTTCGAAAGAAAAATCGAACCTATTTTGGTTGAGGATATGCTAGATTCTGCTTACGTTGATAGTTTGGTACAAGTAGATGATGGATATCGAGTTTTAAGAGGAATAAAAATTCGCCTGCTCACTGGGAAGCACAGAAAAAAAAAAAAAAAAAAAAAATGACTCGCTATGGCTGGGCAATTTGGTGTTCCAACACTTTTTGTAAATCTTTCGGCGGCAGAAACAAAGTGGCTTGAACTAATTAAATTGTTAAAAAAAGACTGTGAATGGCGAGGAAATAACTAAGGAGCAAGCAGAACTGTCTTGTGTTGATAAAGCTCGCCTTATCCAAAGCGACCCCTATATACATATGCGGTACGTAGTTTGAAACTCGACTGCAAGCTTTAAGGAAAGCATGGTCTTGTACGTCAGATCCTTTCGGTACATTTAAAACTGATAATTTTTACTACAGAATAGAGTTCCAGCACCGTGGTTCTCCTCATGCCCACATAATGCTGTGGCTAAAAGGAGCACCGGTGTTTAAGCCAGGTGATGTTACGGTAATTTCGCAGATTATTAGCTTTATTGATAATAACATAACTTGTAACAGCGAAGACATTGAGACTTCACTCATCGAATTACAGCGCCATAAGCATACACATACATACCTGTCACCTGAAGCCGGGAAGCCCATGCAGATTTGGTATACTATTCTACCCATATAACAGCACAATAGTTTTAACAGAACTGAATAAAGATTAACTTACGTATAAAATTGCAAAAAACTGTCAAAAAAAAAAAAAAAAACTTAATAACATTCCTGAAATATAATACCTTTTAAAAACTTATTGCAATATGTTGGACTTAATAGAGAACTGTACATTCTTGCCATTAGAGCTTCTATTTCCAGACCTACAATAATTATAAACAAAACTCAGAATTCAAAAAAAGTTATATTTTGACGATATTTCGTTTATAATTTGTTTTGATTTTGAACAGAATGCCAAGAAGTAGGAGAAGTAATCTTAGCCGACATTCGAATTCTGCCAGAAGACAAGCAGTAATGAGAGTAGAGCAGAACGAACAAGAGCACGCAGAAGAAAGCCAAGCTAATCGAGAACGCATGGCAAGATCACGGTCTCGCTTACGAAATCAAACGAATCCAAATGATCGTAGACAACAGCATATAGATTTAGATCGTTAATTTGTTATGTGCATTTGTTAGTTTTTAGTTGGTGTGGACTACATAGATGGAAGTGGGCATGTGCGTCCCATTAGTTTTATGGGGGTTGAATCGCCATGCCACTGCCATCCATGTTTTCCCCGCTGCTCATCATCGGTGGGTGTTTTGTGTTGTTGCTGTGCAGCAACATGCTCCGGGCCCCGGCGATGTGGGCGGGCGGAGGTGCAGACGGACGGGTTATTGGTCGTCTGGCGGAGTAGTGTGGTGTGGTTGTTGCCCCTTGCGCGGGTAGTTAGTATCATCGTGCTGTGTGTATTCGGGAGTTTTGTTGTTGTGTTGTATTCCGGGGTTGATTGCCTTGTTGCTTCTTCCGCCGGATCATTATTTCGGTAAGTTATATTTATTAAAGAAAGAAATGAAAGAAAAAAATAAAAAAATGGAATCTATATTAGTAGATGTTCGATAATGACACTGAACATTGAAACCGAGACACTGGACACAACATTGATTTTAGGTGAGTTGCTTCAGCAATGACCATCGGGCGAGGGGTACGATTCGAGCGGATTGCCGAATGATTTTGGGTTTTGGATCTTATTGCGAACACCACGAAAAGAAGAAGGGTTCGTATCTCACATTTGCGACGAGATGGGTAAGGGAGAGTTGTCTCCCTTAACGATGATTAGATCTCGATGTTGATGGTTTGTTGTTCTGTATACATTTTCATTTGTTTAGTGTTTATGTTGTTTGTTTCGGTTTCGTGAATTAGTGGGTGTTTTTTATGTTGTTCATTCCTGATGGTGCGCGTATTTATGTATGTTAGTTTGTTTGAAAAGTTATTTGCTATTTGCTATCCAAGGTGTGTTTGTGTAGCGTTTGAAATGTGCTCCGGCTGATCAAATTGAAAAGAATGATGTAAGTCGAGGAGGATTATCGGATGCTGTTGATTGCAGGTAAGTGATGCGTTTGTTCTTCGTTCTCCAACTCATATTGGGAATACATCGGTCTCGGCTTTGCTGATGATCTGATTTCTCGCCTCTTGGCGTTCCTCGCCGGTAAGGGGGTAAATGTCGAGAGATTACTTTGGGTTGATTCGTAGGTTTTGAAAATATCGTCGCCCTATTGCTGTGGTGCGAATGAGTCTCCTTATTGATGGAGACCGGTGAATCAGTTCCATAGTTGACTCATCATAATGTAACGATGGCCAGATACAATGTAGCGATGCAACATTGTAATTGTTTCAAACCAAATCCACGCCCACACTTTCCGTTTCCTGCAGCAACTTCGGAATATTGGATACCGAATCCTCGCCCACACTTTCCGATCCTGCAGCAACTTCGGAATATAAGATAGGGATAACTAATTTAGACATATTCAGGCATTGCACTGTCGCTTGCCTTTCTTAAGTTTTGTAAGATAATTTTAAGTCAGTTGATTAATAAAGCTGGATACGACCAGTAGTCGTTCGTTTTTAAAAAAACTTCAGCCCAGACGTTAACTCCATTATGAGTAGAAATCTCGAAGAATTTCGAGAAGCTTTTCATGACAATTTTACTACAGGGGGTTTTGTCAGAGCCCCGCTGAGGGGAAACACCGTGAAAAACACGTTTGATGACATGGCTGTGTCTGGATTCGATCCCGTGTCATCGGCGTCAGAGGCCAACACATTAATAACATTAGAATTACAAAATTTAATCCAAACAATTACACTATCAAAAATTGGAATATTAAATCCAGCGGTTCCCAATCTAGAAATTGTTAATCATGAATTTAAAGAGATCTCAATCACTGATCTTATCGACGTATCCACATTTAAAATACGTCGAAGAAGCTCGTCGTATGCCGCCTAGTTTTGGTAGGTCGGTTGATTCGTGGGACGACTGGTTCATAGCAATTTTAACGTCGAAATAAGACGCAAAATCTCGAGAAGCGTGGGAAACCACACGAAACAATTTCGCCGATTTCCCGTCATGGGTTGAATTGCTAAACTTTTTGGAATAGTTAGTGCGCACGCTAAAAAATTCGCAGGGACTAGATGTGAAATATAAAAAGCCAGACTCGGTCAGTCGAAATAAAATTGTGCGTCCGCAAATATGGCCTCCGATCGCGCCGATCACGTGATCCATGCCCTAAGTGTCAGGGTGGCCACGGTTTAGCCTTTTGTGGACAATTTAAGAATCTATCGGTAAGTGAGCGAAGAGAATCTACGGAACGCCATGGACTTTGCTTTAACTGTCTTCGAGCGGGGCACCCGGCCTCATCCTGTCCAGCTTCCTCGTGCTTAGTGTGTGCCGGTAAACATAATACTCTACTTCATGTCGATCAACCCCTCATAAAACATCAAGAATCCACAGAAACAAGGTCAATGACTCATACCTCGCGAAGTGGGCGGGCAATCCTCTTTATGAATGCGGTAGACATTATTCGCGCCGCGAATGGACTCGGGCGCTCCTCGATGCCGCTTCGGAGGAATCTTATATTAGTGAACATGTCGCACAAGCAGTGCGGTTGAGACGCCGTCCAGCTGCACTTAAGGTTGTGCAGTCAGGGGTGGGCGGAGGAGTGTCAGCAGTATCGTCTGCTGATAAATCATTTAACTTTAAAACTTCCGCTTATATTTTGAAACGAGTGACGACTTAATCCCGATGAAAAAAGTTTCTGTGAAATCCGGTTTGTTGTTTACGAATTTAGTTACGAATTTAGTGTGGGCGAGGATTGGTGACGACTTAATCCCGATGAGAAAAGTATCTGTGCAATCCGGTTTGTGGTTTACGCATTTAGTCTCTGTGGTGGAATGGCCCCCCATGGCTCTCACAGGAACCATCAATGTGGCCTGATGAAGATATGAGTTTACCAACAAAGATTCCGGAGCAGCGGAAGACCGTAACGTTAGCTACCAAACAGGAGAACCATTGGTCTCTGGGTTTGGATGTTTTGAGCGACCCGTCGATGTGGCATCGACGCATGGTAAGTAAAAATTATATCACCTCTAATACTCTTACAGTATACAACTTACGGCGTGCGGAGCGTGCCCTATATCGCCATTCCCAAAGCGAATTCTTTCAACCGGGAATTGACGCGCTGCGCCAAGGCAAGCGAATAAGTGTGAAAACCCAATTACGACGTCCCGCTCCATTCTTCGATGAGTACGACTGCAGAATTCTTTTTTGACATATGAAGAGAAACACCCTTTGATTCTCTCGAGATATTCCTGGCTTTCAGTCCTATTGGTTCGGCGGGCACACAAGCTGACTTTTCAAGAATCGATGTCACTAACGTGGAGTTATTTGGTGCGCTCAGTTTGGATTCTGCGAGGGCGCATCCTCATACGATCAGTGGTTCTTGCATGTGTACGCTGTGCCCGTTTCTCCGCTCGACCGGTGGTTCCACAGATGTCTAGTGTACCTACTTCGCGTGTGACTTTGGAGCGCCCTTTTTTGGAGGTTGGTGTTGATTATGCAGGGCCCTTTCGACTACGATTAGCTCCTGGCCGGGGCACTCCGCTGGTGAAGGCTATATATCTGTATTCGTGTGCATGACTTCGAAAGCAGTTCACTTGGAAGTAGTCACAGCCCTTACAGCCGATGCATTCTAGTACGTGTCGCAGACTGTACAGTGATAACGCTACAAATTTTAGAGGTGCAGATGCAAAGTTACGTAGAATGTTCTTCAGAGGATCAGAGTTTCAGCAAATGGTCGGGGAAGAGTTCCTGGTACGTCGCATTCATTGGCGGTTCTCTCCTCCTTCTGCGCCACCATCACGGAGGTTTGTGGGAGGCGGCGGCAAAGGCTCTCAAACACCATATTCGCAGGGTTGTTGGTGACACTCTCTTGCTTTATAAAGAATTCGCTACGGTATGCACCAGCATTGAACAATGTATGAACACCAGACCCCTGGGAGAAATTAGCAGCGATTCGGACGACTTGAGTGCACTTACCCCAGGTCATCCAATTACGGGTAGCGGTCTTCATGTGATTTCAGACTTTGACCTTGAATTCGGCAAGGCCGTTCGGCATCCAAGGACTCGCTGGGAGTTGGTCCAACAACTGCATAATCATTTTTGGCAACGATGGACTTCCGAATATTTAAATCAGATGCAGCAGCGTCCAAGGTGGTTCTTTACTACAACGATTTTACCAGTTAGATCACTAGTATTAGTCATCGATGTGCGTTTGCCGCCAGGTCGTTGGCTCTCGGTAGGATTCAGCAAATTCATCCCGGCGCGGATGGGAAAGTGCGAGTGATAACAGTTCAAACAGCTAGAGGCAAGTATACTCGACCAATAACCAAGATCGTGTTACTTCTTGACCAGTCAACCAATCCAGCCCCTAATGAAGCAGCAAAGCAGTCACTAAATGATGCCGGCATGGCGGGCGGGGACAGTTCTTGACCAGGCATTTTACCCAACCTATACTTCGTTCTAATTTTGAATTGTTTTTTTCTTTTTTTAGCTGCATATAATTTAGTTTATTCTTCCGTTTAAAACTACCCTTGAATTATATAACTCTCAATCTTAATATTTGTTTTTCCCCCACGATGCACCGCACCGTCATAAATGTGTGAAAATCTGGAAATGGAAAAGCGTCTCTTTACCTGGTTCTTGATGAATCGAGCGTGTAATGTGCCAATAAATGTACTGCTTTTAAAAGAAAAAGACAAAGAATTTGCAAAAGATATTGCCGGCAATGAACCCGAGCTAGCGACGGCTGGTTTTCAAATTTTCGGAAACGCTATGGAATCAGGCATTTATCGATTGCAGGTGAGAAACTATCATCCTGTCCCGAGAGTGTTTCCCCTTTTAAGTGCAGACTCCAACAGCGAATTAAGGAAATGAGAATCACAAGAAACTTCTGGAAACTTCTTCCATGTGAGTTCAGAGGTAAAAATAGCACCAGGATAAGAGGTAGCAAAAGATCGTCTTACTTTTACCGTTTGCACAAATGCATCGGGAACACACAAACTGAGATTATTAGTCAGTGGGAAAGCCAAATAGCCAAGATTTTTCGAAAAAGGTTTTCAGATTCCTGTTGACTACCGTCATTCTAAATCAGCGTGGATGAATGCTTTTACGCTTTTATATTCAAGATTGGTGTTAATTAATAATTTAAAACTATCGATGTTAATTAATAGTTTAAGAACCACCGTTGTGAACGTATTTACACCAGTGTTGGCCCAAAGTTAATCTGATTAACGATTAAAAATTAATGATTAAAATCGTAATCAAAAATGTTGATTAAGATTAATTAATCAAAATCAATTTTAAAATGATTAAGATTATTAATCATAATCATTAATCGTTAATTTGATTATTAGATTAACTATGTCCAAATTAAATGTAAGTTTAAATTTGATTGATTTAAAAGGCTGATCGATTCATCGTGAAGAACTGTTTGGGGCGATGGCCGAATTCGGGATCCCGGTAAAACTGATCCAGTTGTGTCGCGCCACGCTAAAAAACACGCGATGCACCGTGCAACTCGGTTCTAGGACCTCGGAACCATTCGAAACATGCACCGGATTTCGGCAAGGAGATGCGCTGTCATGTGACTTCTTCAACCTGGTGCTGGAGCAGATAGTGCGACGGGCAGGCGTCAACAGGGAAGGCACTATCTTTTACAAGTCCATCAAGCTGCTAGGATACGCGGATGATATCGATATTATCGCGTGTTCTCGCCGTGGCATTGTGGAAGTATTCACGGTGATTGAAGAACAGGCGAAACAAGTTCGTCTTAAGGTCAATTAGGACAAACCAATCCGCCGCTCACTACCTGGGACAAAATATAACAATTGACAGCTACAATTTCGAGGTAGTTAAGGAGTTTGTCTACCTCGGGGCAAACGTAAACTCCACAAATGACACCACAGTGGAGATCCGGCGGAGAATCGCCCTTGGCAACCGCTGCTACTTCGGCTTGTCCAAACCACTGGGGTCAAAACTCCTCACTCGAAAGACCAAAGTCATGCTTTACAAAACGCTCATTCTGCCAGTCTTGCTGTACGGAGCCGAAAGCTGGACGATAAGCAGAACAGCGGAGCTGATTTTGGGTTCTTTCGAAAGAAAAATTCTGCGCCGGATATTTGGTCCTGTCTGTGAGAAAGGTGAATGGAGAAGAAGACACAACCGCGAACTCTACGAGCTGTACCAGGATGTGGATCTAGTCCGGAAGGCAAGGATCCGTCGACTACACTGGCTCGGCCACAGCGAGCGCATGGAATTCAACGCTCCAGCTAAGAAGGTCTTCGACTCCGAGCCTCCTGGTTCGAGAAGAAGAGGAAGACTGGGCCTCCGGTATAAAGACCAAGTAATCGCGGATGTAAGACATATTGGTTTTGACAACTGGAAGCAGCGTGCCCGGCACCGTCAAGGATGGAAGGCAGCTATAGCTCAGGCTCAGATCCTCCATGGATCGCAGGCCTGATAAGTAAGTAGGTAAGTACATATGTTTCAAGAAATAATCATAATCAAGTTAATCAATTAATGAATATTGATTAATGATTAACTCCAATAATCATGATTAAGACTACTTTTTTAATCACGATTATTTCAATCATGATTAATTTAATCTGATTAAAATTAATCAAATTAAGTAGTTGATTAAAAAATTAATCGATTGATGCCAACACTGATTTACACCTTTGTGCGTACTCCCGCAGAGACATCTAATGGTAGTTAGCGTAGCGACGTATAGTCGATCGTGAACTCGACATTTGAATTTGAACGTTCGCACTCATTTCTTGTCTGTCATCAGCTGTGGGAGGACGCACAAAAGCGTAAGTGCGAATTCAATATATGTATATTGTATATAAAAAACATATGTATTCAAGATAATTGCAAACTTTTAGGAAATAAAACGATTAAAACGAAGCAGTTTTTATTAGGAATCCTCCGTACGCAGCAAGAAACAACATTCCAGAATTCTCGTGCAAGTTGGTGTGCAAGAGGGGAAAACGACTCTGGTGAGTTTTTTTGTTGGCTGTACTTGATTCGGCTTGGGTTCAGTGAGGTGTCTTGGTGTAGCGGGAGTAACGGTAGTATAGGCTAGGGAATTTTATACTGTTTCGTACGGGATGAGGCAACGGTAATATCGCGTTACATTGAATATCTAATGCCAATAACATTCTCGGCAAAAAAAGCTGAAATGAAAGACGCGAATATCCATCAAGATGAATCAAACACGACGGCACATGACCTAAATGCGGTAGCCGCAAGTGGTCATTCGACAGAACCGAAAGCAGGAACGTCGCGTGATGATTCGTTGGAAGACAAGTTAAACAGAATGATGGAGCAGATTCTAGAACATCAGGTTGAAGTGCAAGGGAGTAATCGATGCCTGGAAGAAAGCGAACGACGGCGCCAACATCTGGAAAAACAACAGAACGAGCAAACAAATGAACAGCAACATCGACATTTGGAAGACTGCAAATGTTCCTCCATTGAGGAATATCGGTTAACGGAGCGCCAGAATTTAATAAGACTTCAAAGGGACTGCAAAGGGCAAGGCGAAGGAAACCGTCAAGTGTTTGTTGATCCACAGCAGAATTGTTCAGCGTATTGTTGACACTCTATAGGAGAATTTTGGCAGACCGGATCAGCTGGTAAAAAGCCAAATCGAGAAAATACGAGGTATTCCGATTATTTCAGAGAATCGTATCGATCAGTTGGTCACATTCGCGACTAAGGTCCAAAATTTAGTATCGTTTTTGGAATCAGCTCAGAGCAAGCATCATTTGTGCAATCCAATGCTCATGGAGGAATTAGTACAGAAGCTTCCGGTGCAACGAAAATTCGATTGGGCTTGATACGCGATCAAGATCAGACCAAGGGCATCGATTCAGCACTTTTGCGAATGGTTGCGTGAGTTAGCGACTATGGTGAATGTGACTTGTATAAGTTTTAACGATCAACTGCAACATCCCAACGTTAGAAGCTCTAGTCGAACGCGTCTGCTTCACGTCAACGAAACGGGTGATTGAGATCATTTGGACCACCAGTGCATAACCTGCTCGGGCCAACATGTGGTAACAAAGTGTAGCCGGTTTTTAGATATGAACGTAGGTTAACGATGGCGAGTTGTCCGTAAATTTCGACTATGTTTCAACTGTCTGGGAATTGATCACATAGGTAATAGTTGTACGCAACAGCACAATTGTAACATGAGCAGTTGTTCCAGAAAAATTCACAAGCTACTCCATAACCCGGCTGAAGTAGGTATTTTGCTACATCATTTGCGGCGTGGACAAAACTAAAAGAAGTTCATAAGCCTGGTGGACCTCTACGCAAAGTGTCTCTTTACAAGAATTTGCTGACTTTACGGAAGTCAGAGGGCCAAAGCATGTCAAGTTATTTGAATACGTTCGTCGAAGTCGTTGATAAACTTACCGTTGTTGGAATAGAGATGAGCGATGAATTACGAACTATTATCCTACTTTCCAGTCTACCAAAGAAGTACGAGAGTTTCGTCGTCGCCATTGAGACGCGCGACATTTTACCGAAATTCAAAATTCTGTGTATCAAGTTGAAGGAAGAAGGAGAACGCAGGGGTAACGAAGATTCACACAATGAAAAACCGCAGGCATTTAGAGTGTGCACAGATCATCAGCGGTCGAACAGTTCTGCGAAAGCCAACACAAAAAGGAGATTGCAAAATATAATATGTTTCAAATGCGGCGGCCGTGGGCATGTGAAGGCACAATAGCGAAACCAAGGTGCTCAAAATGAGAGCAAAGAGAGCTCAACGAAAAGAGAACAACAAAAGCAATGCGGTTTATTTTATGCGTTAGATGCCGGCAGTTTCAATCGGTCGAAGTGGTGTTTAGACAGCGGCGCAACTGCTCACATGTGTTGCGAAAATGGATTTTTCACGAAATTTGAAGCACATACAGAAATGATCGGTTTGGCTGGGGAATATTTTTTACGTGCAGAGGGGAGAGGTAATGTAGAGCTACAAACAGATCTCTGCATATTGAAATTGGTAAATGTGTTTATGTACCAAGCATGAAAAAAAATGTTATGTCCGTGAGCCGAGCCATAGAAAATAACTGTGTGGTGTATTTCGGAGAAAAGCATGCAAAGGTTATACAAAAAGGCGAGTGCATTTTGAAGGTGAATAAAGTTGGAAATTTGTACATGTTTGAAGGCCGACGTAATGGATGTTTTGCTGCTGTTGAAATTGATGCAGTTTTGTGGCACAGCAGGTATGGCCATTTAAATTACGGCAGTTTGATGGAACTGGGATTGAAAACGTAAATTTCTCATCCAAGATGGCATGCAAAACGTGCATGGTCAGTAAAATACATGTGCAGCCATTTCCAAACGCAACCACAAACAGAGCACGCGAGCTATTGGAGCTAATACACACAGATGTGTGCGGTCCTTTTGAGCCGAGATAAATTGGTGGTTCGAGATATTGTTTGACATTCATCGATGACAAATCCAGGCGTTTGTTCGTGTATTTTCTAAGGGGTAAGGACGAGGTTTTTGGCAAGTTCGTGGAGTTCAAGAATCTAGTGGAGCGACAAACCGACAAAAAGTTGAAATGTATTCGCAGGGACAATGGTCGCAAATACGTGAACAAGATATTCGACGGTTTTCTGAAACAAAATGGTATTGCAAGTAAGCTAACAATGGCGTATACGCCGCAACAAAATGGCGTTGCGGAACGAGCCAATCGGACTTTGGTAGAGATGTCGAGGTGCTTGCTGGTTCAGTCAGGACTATGTGAATCATTGTGGGCCGAAGAATTATATACAGCTGCGTACTTGCGGAACCGTTCACCCACAAGTGCACTAATCAGCATGACACCAATGGAAGCGTGGACAGGTAAGAAGCCATCTATCAGTCACCTAAGAGTTTTCGGTTCCGTTGCAGTGGCGAAAAAGGACATAACAAGAGCAAATTTCAAGCAAAGGGCAAGGAGTACCGAATGGTTGGCTACTCGAGACAAGCAAAGGGTTATCGACTGTATGACGCAGAGGCGAGACAGGTGATTGAAAAACGAGACGTCCTGTTCGACGAGCTAGACCATATGATAGCAGAGCGTAACGACGATACCATTACATTTGGTTTAACAAATAATGCTCCAAGAAACGTCAGCGCCGATGGAGTCGAGGCTTGTGAAGATGCGCGCAATGGTGGTGGCAGTAACGATTGTGGCACCGATGAGCACAATAGCGATGACAAAGACTGTGCCGAGGCCACCTTAGAAGCGCAGCAACAACAGCGAGTTCGAGAACGCGGACAAAAATGTTTTACGCAAAGGGTTGGGGTATGGCCCCGGCAGGCCAAACTGCTTCGGACGGGAAACCAGGTCGCCCAAGGAAGCAATACAATATACTAAGCGCGTTGGTTGTCAGTAACGTACAGATTCCACCATCCTACGAGGAGGCGATCTGCAGCAAGTATGTGTCGTCCTGGCGGGAGGCCATGCAACAGGAGTATGAAGCCCTGATGTTGAATCAGACCTGGGTAGTCGCAGATTTACCAAGAAATCAACGAGCTATTGGCTGTAAATGGATTTTCAGTCTGAAGCGAGATGCGGCTGGCAATGTACAACGGTTCAAGGCGCGTCTTGTTGCCAAAGGAACTATGAAAACTATGACGAAACGTTCTCGACTGTGTGTCGACTGGAAAGCGTACGTTTTATCCTAGCATTAGCTGCGGAGTTAGCACTACACCAGCATCAGATGGACGTATGAACGGCATACCTTAACAGCAATCTAACAGATACCGTTTACATGAAACAACCATGACAAGATCGACCACAAATTGTATACTGGGTACGTGTTTTTCCTAGCAGGTGGCCCGATATCTTGGAATTAGAGAAGTACGGCAGTGTGGCTCTCAGCAGCACCGAGGCTGAGTATATGGCATTATCGACAGCGTGCAAGGCTCATTATTGAAATCAGCTGCGGTGAGGTGGACACCCAACGGTTGTGTACGGCGATAATTTGAGCGCACAGCAACTTGCAAAGAATCCCATACATCACCCATACCTAACCATACTTAACCAAGAAAAAGTAATTCCTATACGGACAAAAAAGTATGCAACGTAGTTGTGAATGGAAAGTGACCAGACGTACTGCTTGCAGGCATAACACTCACAGTATATGGTCAATCGAAATTCATCCTCTGCGTATGCAATACTAAAGTGCTTGAACGAGTTACTTCGGACTGTAACCAACGCGGAATTTGGTTGGCTCTCGTCCTATCTAGGTCTAGGACAACCACCCCTGAGAGTAGTGAACGAACATCAACGATCCCAACCACTGCACTCCGTTCAGGAACACGCGCGGAAGAATAAGTACGTTGACATAAGATATGGCCCTGATTGCGAGTGTCGATTATCGCTCGACTCGACAACTGTCGATTGCGTGGATTCTCGATTTGGTATTGTGTAACTCAATCGACAGAAGATTGTGCTACTGTGAATTATCAGCATGAATATTGTGAATATCGAATACTTTTGACAGATGTTTGAAGTTTTCATATTTCAACTTTATTCGCGGTTTTATTGTTTTCCATGAAAAATGAGTAGTGTGGAGATTTGGTTTTCCGACTCAGAATCTGAGAATGATCGGAGTTTTGTGGAAATTAAGAGTTGCTTTTGATCCGCTGGAATCGGAGGAAACAATGTAAGTAGACTACCTGTTCATGTACTCATATTTGCTTTTAAATAATACATCATAGGGGGTACTGTAGGAGTCTTAAAAAATAGATTTAGATGCTTGCTGCGAGCACGAGAACTGCATTATACTCCAAGTAAGGGGACAAGGATCATCAATGTTTGTGCGGCGTTACACATTCCACTGCTAGAGGACGGTCTCTTTGAAGAAATCTTGGATGAACAAACGCATTCGACATCACAGTGGAGAACATTCGGTCCACGAACTTTCGGAAAGCTGTGTTGATTAGAAACAATATACTAAGCTCTATCAATATACAAAATTAAAAAATCATATCAAAAAAATTATTTGCACATTATTTTAATTCATTCTACAATATTTGTCATACATATTTCTTTATAAACTAAAAACGTGTATCACAAAAAAAAAGAAACTTAATTAAAAAAAAAAAATAATAAATAATAAAAATTACGTAAAAACGATAAATGCAAGTCTTTTGATTCTACGGGAATGATGATTCGGAAATTAATTCACGACAATCAACGATTGACAGATCGACAAATGTCGATCACAATCGACATTCACAATACCGAAATCTGCAATCGACGGTCGATAAATGTCTATTATCGATCGCTAATCGACACTCGCCATCGGGGCCATAATCTTATGTTCCCAGCAATCATCATCATCTCATGTTTTTGTCAACACATCAAATCCCTCCTGTTCGTGTTTCCAGCATCTATCAACACGCTTCCCGTAACTCGAATCCAAGGCGATATCAAGTGGCACAGGCACAAGAGATACCTCTAGATAATAATAATCTAATGTTAAGTAGCATAGATTATGTTGTGATTCTTGATATCACATTAAATGAATAAATAAAAAGATACTACTTCTTGAAAAATTTAATTTATTCTTTCTTTGCGGCTGCTCGACTGACTCACATGCCGGAAGTGACCAGAAACGAGAGAGAGAGCAATAGTGCAAGAAACATAATAGAGAAAAATGATATAAACTACTATAATATATATGGCGTTGCCAATACCTTCCCCTTTAAGTTAATAATTAAGGTGACGAAAATATCCGGGAATAAATCTGTCGACCGGCCGTCGTACTCGCCGTGTTCGTCGCGGTATGTGTGGCGAATTATCTGCAGAATTGCTTGGCGCAGGCTTGGAAGTAGAGATACTTTCAGGGCTAACATCATCTGTTGGCGGAGGTGTTTCGGTCGTGGTTGATTCGTATTTATATAAATCCAACGCTATGTTTCTTTGTTCCGAGTTTTGAACTTTTTCAGTTATCTCCTTTCCATGGCGCGTTCGAAGCTGATTTGCATGCACACGGGCCCCACATAACAACATTTGAAGTGAAGAAGTTTTAGGAAAATACTTGAGCACTTACAATATGATGACTGATAACGACAACCCACAAGAACGTCGCGAGAAAAGTTTTTATCTCGGTAAGTCACTTAACCAGCGTGACCCAAGAGCTGTTCGTCAGCTTCTACCACGCAAACCCAACCCGCAGCCCGAACCCCCCAGGGCTCGCCCCGGGCTTAACAAGCCCACCAGACTTCACGACACGTCACAATTGAAAGTCTCCACTGCCAGTCCTTTTGATGATTCCGTCTTTCAAAATGGATTGAGCACTAATGAGGTAGGCAATCGCACTACCTTCTCGAGGGACATGTATAGCGAAATCGTGACTGATAATTCGTTTATCAGTAAGCAGATGCTACCAGAATATCTGGATTATTATTCCACAGCCATGCTGTGGATAAGAATAGTTACATTAAAAGAGAAGAACTCCCAACCACTTACCATTTTGGAGAGTGAGCTTTTAACTATGATCCTACACGTAGCATTCACGATTCCGGAACCGGCCTGCCAGGTGCAGCTGCGTACAAAGACGATATTTTTGTATCCGGAATAAACTTAGAAGAACACAATAAGAATTTACACGAGGTTCTGCGTCGTATCCAAGAGTACGGATTAAGAATTAAATTCGATAAATGTAAGTTCTTTGTCAAGGAAGTAAAATATTTGGGATACGTGATCAATCGACAAGGACTTCATCCCATCCTCGTCGCCACTGTTGTGATTCTTGATATCACAATAATTGAATAAATAAAAAGATACTACTTTTTCACAAATTTAATTTATTCTGTCTTTGCGGCTGCCCGACTGACTCCCATGCCAGAAGTGACCAGAAACGAGAGAGAGAGAGAGCAACAGTGCAAGAAACATAGAGAAGAATGATATAAACTACTATGATATATATGGCGTTGCCAATAGATTAGATGTAAGCTGAAGGGGAATAATAAAATCAGTTCATAGTAAACTCCCGACAGAAATAGTCGTTTAACTTACTCAATTCCTTTTATCACTCGGTCAAATTTGCAATTAAACAATTTGTCTGTACGGCAAAGCGCCCGCACGCATTGGTCCTTCGAGCCTTCGAACTAGAGACCTGGTCAATACAAAGGGACAAAGGAAAACAGTTGAAACGGTCATCAGGACAGTTATACAACAAACAAAGCACGACAAAGAACAAAGAACAAACAACTAAGGACAAAGCAACAAAGAACCCCCCTAACAGCTTTACTGGTGCGTGTGAGACCATATTCGTTTACCATTTAATTCGGGTCGGGGATATCAGATCCGAATAAGTTAAGAAACAAAGCCAACTGCAACAGTTGCACACAAGCGGTACGTGTTCCGCATACCCGGTCCAAACAAACGATCACGGTCATGTGACCATATATGGTAGGATGCTTGTGCTGGTGGGCGGTAACAATTGGAATAAGTAGCCGTATGCATAAGGTAGCGTAGTTAGATTTAAGTTAGTCTGGAATTAGGAATAGTGCAGTCAACATTAACTATAAAGTGTTCGTGCTTTATTAACATATTAAATATATAAAAACTATGTTTCGTGTGTTTGTATTGAATGGTCTTCGGCCGAATTTTTAACTCCCGCACATATTGGTCCTTCGAGCCTTCGAACCAGAGACCGGGTCAATACAAAGGGCAAAGGAAAACAGTTGAAACGGTCATCTGGACAGTTATACAACAAACAAAGCACGACAAAGAACAAAGAACAAACAACTAAGGACAAAGCAACAAAGAACCCCCCTAATAGCTTTACTGGTGCGTGTGAGACCATATTCGTTTACCTTTGAATTCGGGTCGGGGATATCAGATCCGAATAAGTTAAGAAACAAAGCCAACTGCAACAGTTGCAAACAAGCGGCACGTGTTCCGCATACCCGTTCCAAACAAACGATCACGGTCATGTGACCATATATGGTAGGATGCTTGTGCTGGTGGGCGGTAACAATTGGAATAAGTAGCCGTATGCATAAGGTAGCGTAGTTAGATTTAAGTTAGTCTTAAATTAGGAATAGTGCAGTCAACATTAACTATAAAGTGTTCGTGTTTTATTAACGTATTAAATATATAAAAACTATGCTTCGTGTGTTTGTATTGAATAGTGTCTTCGGCCGAATTTTTAACTCCCGCACATATTGGTCCTTCGAGCCTTCGAACCAGAGACCCGGTCATCTGGACAGTTATACAACAAACAAAGCACGACAAAGAACAAAGAACAAACAACTAAGGACAAAGCAACAAAGAACCCCCCTAACAGCTTTACTGGTGCGTGTGAGACCATATTCGTTTACCTTTGAATTCGGGTCGGGGATATCAGATCCGAATAAGTTAAGAAACAAAGCCAACTGCAACAGTTGCACACAAGCGGCACGTGTTCCGCATACCCGTTCCAAACAAACGATCACGGTCATGTGACCATATATGGTAGGATGCTTGTGCTGATGGGCGGTAACAATTGGAATAAGTAGCCGTATGCATAAGGTAGCGTAGTTAGATTTAAGTTAGTCTTAACCCTTTCACAACTAAGGGAAACATGTTTCCCCATTCAAAAATTGACGATTTTTGCATTTTATCCTAAACTTATTTGCTTTTTTGAAACAGAATGTTAAAATAGAATGTATGTCGAACGCAACTAAGTAGGCGGAAATATTAAAAAAAAAAAAAAAAAAAAAAAAACAGACAATTGTCAATCAATAGGTGGCAAAAATAAAACATTCACGTGCTGTACTCTGATATTGTATCAGTTTCTTTTGTAGTGAAACAATATAATTACTGTGTGTTCTCATATATTTTGTGTTATTTGGTAAGCATGTTTTTAATTGTAAAGTGTATTTGAACAAATGAAAACCAAGGTCTGATAATGGCCAATAATTCTATGGGAAAAATATTTCCCTGTGGTCCATAAGTGAAATTTGTATAAGCTATAAGAATTTTGTTTTTATGGTAATAATAACTATATTTACTTGTAAACTTTGGTGTTATTCACAGAAATGGTTAGAGAAAGGTGTAGAGAATTCCACATACGAGATGGTGAAATACTGCAATTACTGGTCGCAGACAACAGTGATGGGGAAGATCAACTTCAGTTGGATGAAGAAGATCAGCAGTTCATCACTCAAGATGTTGAAAATGGTTCCGCTATTGTCGAAATAGAAGATTCTTTTCAGGAAACCCATCAAAATGTTACTGCAGTCACCATTTCACGTGATTCTCCGAAAGATGTCCACACTTTTCGATGGAGTAAGAACTCATATGTACCTCATGTATTTTTTGAAAGTCAGTACGAATTCGGCCGCATAAATTTATTCTCTGATCGACAAGATATGTTGACACCAATGGATATTTTTATGGAAGTTACACAACTAGATAAGCTAGTAACTGACTTGATAATAATAGAAAGTATTAGATACGCAAAACAAAACGGAAGACCTTTTACGATTGACTCGGAGGAAATGAAGGCGTTCTTGGGGATGAACTTTGTTATGAGTTACCATGTTTTGCCAACAATAAGAAATTACTGGTCCACTAATGAAGATATAGGTGTCCCTTTCATTGCTAATGTTATGCCAAGGACGAGATTTGAGGAAATACGACATAATTTACATTTTTGTAACAATGACGGTGAGTCACAAGCGAGTGACAGAGCATACAAAATTAGACCAGTCATGACACACTTCAATTTATGTTTTCAAAAAGCTATGAACAACTCTAAAAGGCAGTCCATAGATGAACACATGATCAGGTTCAAAGGTCATAACATAATGAAGCAGTACATCAAGAATAAACCTATAAAATGGGGCTTCAAAATGTGGAGCCGGGCTGAATCTTCCACAGGATACCTATTCCAGTTTGATTTGTACACAGGGAAGAAATTGAACAACACTGAATCGGGGTTAGGTGAATCTGTTGTACTAAGTCTAACGGAACAGCTTGATGGTCTTGGATGCGAAGTGTATTTTGATAACTTTTTCAACTCCCCATCTTTACAATACAAGTTGATGAAGCAAAATACTAAAGCTTGCGGTACGGTTCGCACCAATAGAAAAAACCTGCCCAAGTCATTGCCTTTGGACAAAAATATGCAGAGAGGTGACATTCATGCCGAAAGTTCAGATGGTATATCATTTGTAAAATGGATGGACACCAAATCAGTTCATATGTTGACCAATTTTATTTCTCCGGTTCCGACTGGTATTGTGAAGAGAAGACGGGCGGGAACTGCAGAAAAAGTAAATGTTACTTGCCCGGAAGTCATCATATGCTACAATAAACATATGGGCGGTGTCGACCTCATGGATCAGCGCAAAGCATGCTATGAGGTTGACCGTAAAGCGGAAATAAAGTACTACCTACGTTTATTTTTTGATTTATTGGACATAGCGCTAAACAACGCTTATGTAGTGTATGTAAAGTTTCATGAAGCGCAACGCGTGGAAGGACCACTTCTGAGCAGCCTCGAGTTTCGGCAACACATAGCACGGGGTCTAATAAATAACTATACATGTCGACAGCGTTCAAGGCCTACTGTAGTCACTACTGAAAAGCAGCATATTGGAACAAAACGCAGTTTACCAGCACACAACATGCAAAAAGCGGAAAAAATTAAAAGATGTGCGAACTGTGCAAAACGCCGCATAGAAAATAGGACATATAATATATGTACTATGTGTAATGTCCATCTTTGCTTCACAACCAAGAGAAACTGCTTTGCAGAATATCACAATTAGCAACTAATTTTGTCATTGTATTTCATAATTTTGTATTATTTTACTAGACATTTTCTTATAATAAACGAATGAATCAAACGCGTTGCATAATACGGCTAAGTATAATTTGTGCTACCTTTATAGCCCATTGGGAAAAATACTTCCCATAAAATTCCAAGAAAACTACATATAGTAATGAACATTTCTTTTGATTTTTATTTAATTTACATATAAACAAGCTAAAAACAACAAGTACATTGTAAATTTGTCTCCTAGAAACCTTATGGTCCTGTAAGGGTTAAATTAGGAATAGTGCAGTCAACATTAACTATAAAGTGTTCGTGTTTTATTAACGTATTAAATATATAAAAACTATGCTTCGTGTGTTTGTATTGAATAGTGTCTTCGGCCGAATTTTTAACTCCCGCACATATTGGTCCTTCGAGCCTTCGAACCAGAGACCCGGTCATCTGGACAGTTATACAACAAACAAAGCACGACAAAGAACAAAGAACAAACAACTAAGGACAAAGCAACAAAGAACCCCCCTAACAGCTTTACTGGTGCGTGTGAGACCATATTCGTTTACCATTTAATTCGGGTCGGGGATATCAGATCCGAATAAGTTAAGAAACAAAGCCAACTGCAACAGTTGCACACAAGCGGTACGTGTTCCGCATACCCGATCCAAACAAACGATCACGGTCATGTGACCATATATGGTAGGATGCTTGTGCTGGTGGGCGGTAACAATTGGAATAAGTAGCCGTATGCATAAGGTAGCGTAGTTAGATTTAAGTTAGTCTGGAATTAGGAATAGTGCAGTCAACATTAAAACGGTCATCTGGACAGTTATACAACAAACAAAGCACGACAAAGAACAAACAACTAAGGACAAAGCAACAAAGAACCCCCCTAACAGCTTTACTGGTGCGTGTGAACGTAAGACCATATTCGTTTACCTTTTAATTCGGGTCGGGGATATCAGATCCGAATAAGTTAAGAAACAAAGCCAACTGCGACAGTTGCACACAAGCGGTACGTGTTCCGGATACCCGTTCCAAACAAACGGTCACGGTCATATGACCATATATGGTAAGATGCTTGTGCTGGTGGGCGGTGACAATTGGAATAAGTAGCCGTATGCATAAGGTAGCGTAGTTAGATTTAAGTTAGTCTGGAATTAGGAATAGTGCAGTCAACATTAACTATAAAGTGTTCGTGCTTTATTAACATATTAAATATATAAAAACTATGTTTCGTGTGTTTGTATTGAATGGTCTTCGGCCGAATTTTTAACTCCGGCACATATTGGTCCTTCGAGCCTTCGAACCAGAGACCTGGTCAATACAAAGGGCAAAGGAAAACAGTTGAAACGGTCATCTGGACAGTTATACAACAAACAAAGCACGACAAAGAACAAAGAACAAACAACTAAGGACAAAGCAACAAAGAACCCCCCTAACAGCTTTACTGGTGCGTGTGAGACCATATTCCTTTACCATTTAATTCGGGTCGGGGATATCAGATCCGAATAAGTTAAGAAACAAAGCCAACTGCAACAGTTGCACACAAGCGGCACGTGTTCCGCATACCCGTTCCAAACAAACGATCACGGTCATGTGACCATATATGGTAGGATGCTTGTGCTGGTGGGCGGTAACAATTGGAATAAGTAGCCGTATGCATAAGGTAGCGTAGTTAGATTTAAGTTAGTCTTAAATTAGGAATAGTGCAGTCAACATTAACTATAAAGTGTTCGTGTTTTATTAACGTATTAAATATATAAAAACTATGCTTCGTGTGTTTGTATTGAATAGTGTCTTCGGCCGAATTTTTAACTCCCGCACATATTGGTCCTTCGAGCCTTCGAACCAGACACCTGGTCAATACAAAGGGCAAAGGAAAACAGTTGAAACGGTCATCTGGACAGTTATACAACAAACAAAGCACGACAAAGAACAAAGAACAAACAACTAAGGACAAAGCAACAAAGAACCCCCCTAACAGCTTTACTGGTGCGTGTAAGACCTTATTCGTTTACCTTTTAATTCGGATCGGGGATATCAGATCCGAATAAGTTAAGAAACAAAGCCAACTGCGACAGTTGCACACAAGCGGTACGTGTTCCGGATACCCGTTCCAAACAAACGGTGACGGTCACAAAAAAGGGCACTAAATACATACATACATATACTCATTAAAAAAATATACATATTCAATAAAACGTCCACAAGATCGGACACCTTATAACGATCCCAAGCGCAGTATTTTCAATTTTCATAGTAATCGCAACCCAAAGAGTACCAAATAGTGAATAGTACGCAATTCCTTTTATCACTCGGTCAATTACACAATTTGTCTATGCGGCAAAGCGCCCGCACTGTCAATTGGAGTAAAGGCGAACCAATTAATGAAGTGTGAATGACATTCACGACCTAATAGTGCAAGGCAAATGCTGATTGACAAAAAATGCGTACGCAGGCAAGTGATATGAGCGCTATGCTAGTGATGTGGGGTGCGGATAGGTTGCGACATGACGATGATGCTGATTGTGTGTCGAAGCGTCCGTAGACAAGGTAAAATATTAATAAATCTATTACAACTAACTATGTATTGTTTTTGTCATCTTTCTCTCTCCGTTCGGCATTCTTCCCTCAGCATTAAGAGGAAGCACAGTGTCGAGTCGAACACCTTGGTGGTTACTTATATAATAAAAAAAACATAAAGAAGTAAAGCATAACGTGGCGTTGAATTGCGTATCATTCAACTAAGCTTTGTCATGCAGTTATACATACATATGTACGTACATACAGACAGTGAGAAACCTACAGGTATGTGGATTCTTGTGTATATAAGTTAACGACACGTCAACAAGATTCTCAATATGATGCACACGCACACGTCTCGCAAAATGCAACGCGCGGCACATCATCATCCGGTCACCCGACCCTTGCACGGCATAGCCGCGTGATATGAGCGATCCACCTGCATCTACTCGGAGTACCGAACCATCCGTACCATGGGCCAATCCGACACCCACCATGCACCGACATGCAAACAGAGTTTTTATATTCTCTTATGATGCGTTGACACACACAACCTGAACGGAGTGCAGTGGCTGGGGTCGTTGATGTTCGTTCACTACTCTCAGGGGTGGTTGTCCTAGACCCAGATAGGACATGTACACGTAAGATATAACATCTTATAAGTTTGTAACATGCTTAAAATATAGTAATAATAACAATAATTAATAATAAGACTAACTGCCAGGGTGCCCAAGCGGTCCCGCAAGAATTGGGGCAGTTGCTTCTTAAGACGGGATGTAGCTTTGCGCTGTTGCAGGAACCTTACTGTGTCCATGGGCAAGTGAAGGGCCTGCCTGTGGAGATGCGGTGGGTCGCGGACAGCAGAGGCCTTGCCGCTGTTGTAGTGAACGACGTCAACACCGTGTGCTCCCTACTCGATATGAGTGAATGGGGGGTGTGCGTCGGTGTGGAGGGTGGCATTGGTAGGCTGATTTTGTGCAGTCTTTACTTTAAGTACGCCCTCAGCATCGAGCCATACTTGGATTACCTGGATGTGTTGGTTGGGTTGATTGGGACGGAGCCTGCGGTCTTCGGCATGGACGCTAATGCGATTTCCCCTGCGTGGTTCAGTAAGACGACAGGACATACGTCCGAGTCTTCCAGGGCCGACTGGGGAGAGTCGCTAAGCGAATGGATGCTGGTGAACCGGGTCTCTGCGCTTAATGTCCCCAGTGAACTATACACCTATGATGGACCGAGCGGGTGCAGCGATATCGATGTGACCCTGGCTAACGGGCCTGCGCTTCGTACATTCAGTTTTCACTGGGCTATTCGGCGGGTTGAAGGAACGGGTGACCATAGCCTCATGCAGGTTGTGTTTTCTCGCTCGGAAGGCGCTCCAAGGACCAGGGCAGATTGGGTTGAGAAGGGATGGCTGCTCAACAATGTCGATTGGGCATTGTACGAGAGCAAAGTTGCGCGGAAGGTCACCTCGGTGTCGCTTGCCGGTTTTCAAAGCCTGTGGGTCGACAAAATGGTTTCCTGGTTGAACGCGTGCGCTTGGAGTGTCAACGACGAACTCTTCAAGAAGAGCCGAAAGGTTAATCGAAGAAAGGTGAAGTGGTGGACTCCAGAGCTTAATACGAAACGTCAGCAGGTGAGAAGGTTGCGTGAGCACTTCCAGACTGCTAGGCGTAATGGACTGGCTGACATGGATCAAGCCGGACTTGCCTACACGCGAGGTCTGGCAGAATACAAGAAGATGCTAAAGACGAAGAATGGAGAGCCTTTGCCGCGGAGCACAGAGATGTCCCGTGGGGTCGACTCTATCGTGTCTGTCGGGGAAGGAGATCCATAGAAATAGGGACCATCCATGTGAGGGTCGCGTACTCACTACATGGAAGGACTGTGCAACTGCCCTAATGAAGACTTTCTTCCCTAGGGCCGTGAATTCGGCGAGCCCTCCGTTGGACTTGTCAAGTCCGACCACAGTTAAGGAAGATGAAATTGACAGTGCCATTAGCAGTCTTAAGTCGAAGAAGTCACCGGGATTCGATGGACTAACTGGCGGAATGGTGAAAGCCATCTGGTCTGCGGTCCCCGAATACCTGATGGCTCTGTACTCGAGCTGCTTCAGGGAAAATAATTTCCCGTTGGAGTGGAAGTGTGCAAGGGTGATAGTACTTCTGAAGTCTAGCGATCGGATCAGGACCAGTCCTCAATCTTATCGCGGCATCAGTCTCCTTACGGTACTTGGAAAAGTGCTGGAAAGGGTGGATAGATTGACGGAGTGCATGCAGTGTTGAAGATGCTTGGGTTTGCGAAAGGGACGCAGTAAGTGCGTCCACAGATAGGTATGTCCTTGGCATATTTATCGACTTCAGGGGTGCTTTTGATGACCTCGACTGGGCGAGTGCTGAACGACGCCTCGTTGAGCTCAATTGCAATGAGGTCGCCTTGTGGAGAAGTTATTTCTCTGACCGAACCGCTCGTATTGTCAACCCTGTTGACTGCGTGACGGTTGACGTGCAGGGGTCCTCAGGGGTCTGTGGATGGTCCATATATTTGGAACATGATGATGGATCCCCTGCTGCAGCGGCTTTCGTTGCATCGATCGTGCTACAAGTGCATTGCCTATGCTGATGATCATCTTGTCCATGTTGAAGGCCAGACTCGTGCTGAGCTGAAAGCACGGGGCACGGAGATGATGGGCGTGGTAGGTGCCTGGGGCTCGGCCGTTGGGGTGGACGTTGCTGTGGAAAAGTCATCTATGACGTTGCTTAAAGGCAAATTGTCTTTAACCAGACCGCCGCTTGTCAGAGTCGGCAGTGTGAGCCTAAGGTACGTGACGCAAGTCAGGTATCTTCGGATTACTATTGGAGAGAGGTTGAACTTTCTTCCTCATCTCAAACAATTGAGGTTGAGGCTCACCAATCTTGTGCCGGCGGTTAGAAGAATATTGAAATGTGGCTGGGGGTTGTCCGAACGCGCAGCGCGTACGGTGTACACTGGGCTATTTGTTGCATGTGCAACATTTGGCTCTACGGTGTGGTACGACGCTCTGCATAAGCAGACGGCAAGGGTAAGGATGCTCTCTTGTCAATGAGTCATCCTCCTAGGGTCACTACGCGTTTGCCGAACCGTCTCAACGGAGGCTCTGCAAGTTCTGGCTGGGGTGCCTCCTCTTGACCTAGAAGCGATCCGTTTTGGTATCGCGGGCAGGATAAAGAGGCGACGCGAACTTTTGACGGCTGACTGCTGGAGTAAGTGCATGAACCCTCATGACCTGAGTTCGTATGAACTTAAGACCTTAATGAGGGACTGTGTACTCTCCAGGTGGCAGACCCGTTGGGCTGAAAGTAGCAGCGGAAGAGCGACATTCGCATTCCTTCCCGATGTTGCTGAAGCCTGCGGACGCTCGCTCTACGCGGGATTCCTGCTGACTGGACATGGTTCCTTGAATGCATTCTTGCATGCCAGGGCCCTGACCGCGTCGTCGGAGTGTGCGTGTGGGGCTGAAAGTGAGGATTGGAGGCATGTTCTTGTCGAGTGTCCGAGATACTCGCATTTCACTGACGGACCTGGTATGTGCATGAATTCGATCGTTAGTTAGTCGTTAGTTAGTTATTTGTTAAGGTGGATGAGGCGCCAGACCTCGAGCTTTGCGGGGCCTATCTGGTAGTGACATGTGGTCGCGAAGCTCCACGGGAGACAGGAGTCTCCGGGGCTAACGGTACCTCGGTGCCTGTTGGTTCCGGCCTGTTTATGAGGTAGGCCCCCTCGGGGATTATCTTGGTGGCTGTGCTTGCCCCAAATGCGGGAACAAATGGCATCCGGGTATCCATATAACATCTTGGGCGCCCGGGTGCAAGAGGTGTTAGATAGACCTCGCCCCTCAACAAGGGTTGTGAATATGCCTCAACATATTCAGTAAATTGTACCGGGGAGGTACTTGTACCGCCCTGGGGCGTCGACCAAAGCTCTTCTTGGTCCCGACTGTGCGGGTAGGCCCACCGTGGAATTAAGCCGTAAAGGCAGGTGTCCACGTTAAGCCACATATAGTTACTGCCCATCTCGATTCCCCCACCGGATTAGGGGTTAGAATATACCCGGGGTATGGCATCCCTGTCGTAAGAGGCGACTAAAATCCGGAGGCAACATTTGTTGCCTGGTCCATAGTGGGGAGATAAGGGATAAAATCCCGAGATATTTAAAGAAGAAATTTTTATTCTGTTGACACCCTTCGGGGTAAGTGGTACCCTTCGAGGTATCGAGGTGCCCTTTGGGGTTTAGATGAAACCCATTCGATTAAGAAAGCTCGAGCTTTCTTTTCGAATAGTACGATGTGCCCTTCGGGGCTAGAGGTACCCTTTCGGGTATGGTGATATCAATGTGATATTTCGGTGGACCCTTCGGGGTTATGATTGAAAGACGAACCCTTCGGGGTAAGAGGTGCCCTACGGCGTTTTCGGAGACACATAGACGGTGCGTCATGCACACTCCTATGGATCGTAGCACATTAAAAAATATCCCAGTCGAGTGTGCTGAATTCCTAACACACTCAGGAATTTACGGAAGGGGTATTAAGGGACTCTAAATCCCCAGATACCTAAAGAATTCCTTCGGGTTTTCTTAAACAAGGGACCCAAGAGGTTCCTAGATAAACAAAATAATTCCTGGAGTCTTCTTTATTCCAGGGACCCTGAGGTCCCAGATATCGAAAGAATTCCCTTGAGTTTCTTAATTGGTGTATGGCGGAGATGGGCCTTGCTGGCGTCCCATTCAAATATACCCAGTCGGTGTGCTAAAATCCAGGCACACCCAGAATGACGGAGGTAAGTTGTCAGGCTTGAGCTTTTGGGGAAGCTTATCGGGAAGTAACTTCGGTTGCAGAGTAGATACCAAAGTACTTTGAACAATTTGGTACCACGGGGACAGGAAGCCCCCGGAACGTATTCGGTTACTATTAATAGTATTAAAGTCATTTGCCGATGGTTCCGGTCCTGTCGGTTAAGGTAGGCCCCCTTGTGGGAGCATCGTGGTGGCAGTGGTTATCCCAACATCGCGGGAACGTAGACCTCGACCTCCATCAAAGGCGGTGAACATGCTCCAAGCATGTTCATTAATTGAACCATGGTAGTTTACTACCTTGGGGCAATGACCAATGCTTGCCTTGGTCCCGATTGTGGGTAGGCCCACCGTGGGACTAGATTGTAAAGGTAGGTGCTCACGTTAAACCAATTCATAATCTGCCCATCTCAATGAGTTCTCTCGTGGCTGTATACGAGACAAGTTGTGTGCGGATATTGTGCTGATAAGTGATAACATTTTGTTTGAATATTCAAAAGAATATTAAGGAATATTATTCATTGTCGGCTCTAGGCTTAGTAGTGAACGACCAACAATTGTTTATATGTTTGATTGAGTGTTGAAGTGTTGAGGTTTTCTGGGTTTTTTCCCGTGACTTGTGCGCAGTTGGTGTTGGAAATTTCTGGAAATTTCCACTCACTTGCGTCGGTGGTGTGTGGATTTCATCACGGTGACCTTCTCTGTCCTTGGCTTGCTGAGGAACAGTGGAATTGGCACTGTGTTTTGTGTACCAGTGAAGTGGTTTAAGAGTATGTGTGGGATTATGTTTGTGGCAGCTGTTCTCCGCCGAAAATTGGACAGAGACTCGATAAGTCGGAGAGCAGAGGTGAGTGTTTGTTTTTGCTCTTATTGGTGAGCATTTATATTTTAGTGAACACTGAATATTTATATTAAGGCCAAGAGTGAATAAGAGAGGGTGACCTCTGAAATGAGGGTCCTAATCGGTCTCTTTTCCGATGAGGAAGAGAAGCGTGAGGTGGTTCGAGTCCCTTCGCTTGAAGTACTTGAAGAATAAGAATAAGGTATCACCGATTGTGACAAAGAAATCTAGCAGGAAGAAGAACTTGAGTAGGTCTCCTGCTGCAGCGGCGCTCTCTGCGATGGACGATTCCACTATGGTGTCGGAGGGGGTGGCCGTTACGCATAGGAGGAGGAAAAGGGGTTGGAATCCTCCTCCGAGCCTGAGGTCCAGTTTTTTTTTTTTTTTTTTTTTTTTTTTTTTTTTTTTTTTTTTTAGAGACTCGCGCAGGTTCAAGAGTTTTTATATTCTCTTATGATGTGTTGACACACACAACCTGAACGGAGTACAGTGGTTGGGGTCGTTGATGTTCGTTCACTACTCTCAGGGGTGGTTGTCCTAGACCTAGATAGGACGAGAGCCGACCAAATTCCGCGTTGGTTATAGTCCGTAGTAATTCGTTCAAGCACTTTTTAGTATTGCATACGCAGAGGATGAATTTCAGTTGACCATATACTGTGAGTGTTATGCCTGCAGCAGTACGTCTGGTCACTTTCCATTCTCAACAGCGTTGCATACTTCTTGGCGGTATAGAAACTACTTTTTCTTGGCTATGAAGCGAATTTGAACCATAAACCTTCCGCTCGGCGGTCGATGATGTTAACCACTGCACCACGGCCACGGTTTGGATGACACATCCAACGAAAAGGCTTTGGGGGAGACACCGGTGATGGGTCCCCCAGAGCGGTGCCTTTGAAGGCAAGAGGCCTTCGAGAGGTAGTGCGCGAGGCATCGACCGCAGCGCCGGTTTTTCCCTTTGAACAGGCATTAAAATTGGACTCATAGTGAATCCGCGACTGAACTTCTCGCACAGCTACGCTTCTTATTTTCATGCTGTTTACCCAAGCCGTGCATGCTGGCAATCAAAAACAAGCCGAGTGCTCTCCCGCATTTGTTTATGCTCTTTGTTCAGCAGCCAATCAAATTATAGTGTCTGTGTGATCTCAATTCGGACTTTCATTTTACTATGGCTCTCTAAAATGTTATCTGGTTGTTTGTTCTAGTTATTGTTATAGATTAAGATTATATAAGGCTGTTAAGTAGTTTAAAACTGGCACTTCAGAAATAGAAGCCAGTGAAGAAGAAGTGGAAAAAAGCATAAATTGAGAAAAAAAAAGAGATTTTAAAACTGACAAAGAAAAAAGTATTTTATTTTATTTTGAATATATAGGGTAACGCACTAGTGGTCGGCCACTCTAACCCTTTTCTTCATGAAATATAAATACCGTTAGGAATTTTCTTAATGTGAAGATGCAGATACAAGCAGGCACATGTCCTACACATCTTCCCTCAAATTTGATATTATTACGCAAATACTGCAGCTGGTAGATACCCATCAGTCAGTGCGCAGTTGTGAGAGTGTAAGAATCTGGTGATCGCGTGTTTTTTTTTTAGTAGTGCGTATTTACAAAAGTGTTGATTTATGTTACAATTTGTTTGGAAGATAACATTTTGATGAATTTGTACTGTTCTTAAAAGCATAAGGTATGTATTTAGTGGTGCAATAATTACAAAATATTAATATCAGTGTAAATAATGGGATGGTCGACCATTCGCACCCAATTACTGCGCATTTCATTCCTCGGCCTAGGATGGCCGAGCACTAAAGCAATGCACTAGAACTTACATTTATCTTTTGACGTACAAAGTTTATTAATGAATTGCTCTGATTTGACCGTTAAGCAAACAAATGTTTGAGAAATTTTAGTGCTCGGCCAGGTACTAAATTTATCGGCGCACTGCCGGCCGATTATTGAAATTACGAACCTAATGTTCGGCCGCGGAAGCTTATTGCGATTGGTATCAGCCTATTTGTCTAATTTACTTCAATTTCAAATTTCGTTTAGAAATCAAAAAAAAAAAAAAAAAAAATGGAAAACGAAGCAAGCCAGAAAACAAATAAAAAATCAACAACATGGAGGTAAAATAAAGTCACAGATAAAGAGAAAATGGCCTTGGCTCTTCGTGACCAGAGAAATAATACTTTGAATATAAGAAAAGCCGCCGCAACCTACGGAATTCCTAGGACAACCATCCAAGATCGCCATCATGGTAGAATTTCGGAAGACGTTTCGAGGTTTGGACCAGAATCTTACCTTTCAGCAGATGAAGAAAAGAAAATCACAGAATGGATAATTAATTTAAGTAAGTGCGGTTTCCCTCTGAAAAGAGACGATCTACTTAACACTGTAGTAAAGACAGTAAAAAGAAAACACCCTTCAAACCCGCAACACCCGCAGCCATTATCCATGAATGGCACTTGCATCTCAGAAACTGAAAAGCTTTCCATCCTGGGTATGAGTGTTGCTCACAATCTTAATTGGAGCGACCATATATTCAGTGTCGCCGAGAATGCTGCGAAATGCCTAGGATTCTTATACAGATGCAAGAAGTATTTCTCACCTTTAGATCTGGCTACAATCTATAAGGCGTTCATTCGCCCCAAATTAGAGTTTAACGCTCATGTCTGGTCCGGTGCTTCCAAGACCTCACTGCACCTACTAGACAGAATACAAAAACGAGCCATAAAACTGATAGGTGACTCCAGCATTACCAAAACATTAGACTCGCTGGAACACCGCAGGAATGTTACCTGCCTCTCCCTGTTTTATCGTTACTACCACCAAAAATGCTCTGATGAAATAGCCAGTTGCATTCCGCCCCTTCAACATTTCTCCCGCAATACACGTCTCTCTAGGAATGCTCACCAATATACTCTGAAGCCCGCTTTCGGACGTACTGTCAAATGTAGAGAATCTTTCATTAACCGAACCACACGAATCTGGAACTCCCTGCCGGATTCGGTTTTCCCCCCTCAATGCAACATGCAAGCATTTAAGATCAATGTCCATCGGCATCTCCTCTATTCCTCTTCCTCTCTACCTTCTGCCCACACTGTGTCACCGACATAATAAGGTTATTAGACCTTGAGTGCGCGCAAATTATTAAAAAAAAAAAAACAAAAAAAAAAAAAAAGATTGTCGGCCAGGAATAACTTGGTTTTCCTTGTTTTTAAAACGAAATCCTGTACTTGCTTCAAGGGAAGCTGAAGGAATAAGCAAAGCCAGAGCAAATATTTCTGAGAAATCTATACGAAGGTTGTTCCGAACCACCGCACATTTACGCAGAATTACCACCTATTCTGCGTACATGCGAAAGCGGCAGTTCGCAGAACAAAGCACGAATAAATAACCGCGCGGAGAATTCTCCAGTTGTTGTTATGGCAATATGCGAGCAACAGATCACACCTGGTATGGCATCGAAACGCACACATACACATGTATCTGCCTACGTGCCGTACAACCAGAGCAGAACAACGGGCAATATGCGAGCAACAGATCACACCTGGTATGGCATCGAAACATGCACACACATACACATGTGTCTGCCTACGTGCCGTACATCGGGAGAACGAAGCAATCATTCAGTGTGCAGACGTCGTCAAGAGCGGGCGGCCGTTAAAAACGTTAAAAAATAAAAATAAATAAAAACAATAAACCGTGCATTTTCTTATTCCTACCATTGATAGGAATAAAGGTGGTTCTTGGAGCTCACAGAATATCTGAAGAATACAGGGCACGAAGATATCATGCAAGATCCTTTTCGGATACTAAATGGGGACGAAACTAGCTTTTGTCTTTGTCCAAAAACAGGCAAAGTTATTGCACCGAAAGGATACAAAAATGTTTATCAAATAAGCACTGCTCACGAGAAAGATACGAAAACTGGTCTTATTGTATTTTCTGCGGATGGAAAGATGTTTCCTCCCATGGTAATTTTTCTATATCTAAGACCACCAAAAGATATTATCAATTGCCTCTGATAGAGGCAAGCTCTTTAGTGACCTCTTTAGAGACAAAGAATTCAAAGATTCATGTCAGATGACTTTCTGCAACGTCAGTGGAGTAAGATTTGCAGACAAAGAATGGATTTCCATTAAGTTCTTGGATGATGCTGACTCATCGAATGTTAAGCATATAATGAATTTACCTAAATGCCAACCTGACACAGTTTTATCTGTATCAGACCCATATGACAACTTGCATTACTCTGATGAGTATGCTCTAGCTACCTTGTACCTGATTAAATGTCAGGATGTAATAACAAAATTAATGACTCATGAGCTAATATCATACCTGGCCCAAACCTATAACGGCTTCGGGACTGCTTATCGCCTTGTTGACGACATCCTTCTGGTTGCATCAACATACTACCAATCCATAAACATGTTGAATAGCGAGGAAGATCTTATCGGGACTACAAATAATGGGAAAAAGATCTACCTGAGAGAATGGGACAAATACGGAGATCATTACATAGGACCTAATGGATTGGTGAAGATAAATGGGACTATAACGTTACCTAGGGACTGGACATATAGATCTAAGATCAGTCAGAAGTTACTAAAACCTATACGGTTAGAAAATATCAATCACCCACTCGCATACAATTCGCGTGATAGGACAACACTATCAGATACCAGATACGACCATTCAGTTAACTCGACAAATTTGATCCATCAGACATCTCAATGGCTGAATGTCTTTTGGGGTGATCTCACGGGCATTACAGGGTCATTTGGGCAGGGAGTACTAAGAATATTATCTTACGTAGTGTTGCTGCTGTTACTTTGAGCAATCTTGTACCTTGCCAAGGGCTGCTATAGGTGTACACAAAAGATAAAAACAAAGAGTGCACCCATGATAGAGATGCAGGTTACATCGGTAACCAGAGGTATTAGAAATATGTATAACATTTTAGAACAGATAAATATAATGATATTAAATTCATTGTTGTCCAGTTCCAAACAATGCCAGAACATTGGTTTTTGGGTCGAACCGAAAGTGGGTGGATGAAAAGTGAGACCTTTTTTGAATACGTGGCTAATTGTATCGATAAGTGGCTTGAACAGGAAAATGTCAAAAGGCCATTTATATTATTCGTAGATGGGCATTAGTCCCATCTTACATTGGAATTAAGCCAATTTTGCAGTGAGAAAAATATTATACTCTTTGCTTTGCCACCTAATACCACTCACATTTTGCAACCTGCCGATGTTAGTCTCTTTAAGCCTTTAAAGTCTAGTTGGAAGCAAAACAGTGCATTCCTGGCAAGTAGAGAATCCTGGTGTTATTCTTACCAAGAAATATTTTTGTTCTCTTTGTTATGAAATGAACTAAAATCATTCCAAATTAGTTTGAATTAATGTAAAGCAATGTAAACATTTCTTTTTTGCACCACTGTAATCGTTACAAGTATATAAGACCATGTAAAATATGTAATATGTAATATGCCTCTCTTATGTATTAACTACCTGCTGATTAGATCGTATGATCCTGAACGGTATCATCGCGCGAGAAGAAACACAACTACCATCCGAGCGCTGGATTCGATTGACTTTGCATTTTAACTCATTATTCGTTGAGCATCCACCGAGCACAGAGCGTTGTCGTGATCAATTACATATAACTAATAAATAAATTGTTGAAGTCGAAGTTGTTCCTTTGATTTATTAGTTTCGATCACTCTTTTGCAAATAGCGCTTCTCGGTAATAAAAATATAAATGAGACAATTAAAAACGGATTCCGTAAATGTGGCATATACTCATTAGATCCGAGTGCTGTGGATTATACCAAATGTGTAAAGACGACTGCAGTCAACGTTTGTATTAACATACAGTCTGAAATATGTTCCTCTAATAGGTCTGATAGGTATAAAATTGCAGCTGAGGTTATTATGGAGCTGTCCTCAAAATTTCGTGAATGCGGACTAAATCCTGATGACATAGTTAAAGTTATAACTGAATATAATGTATCATCTTGCTCTCCAAAAAACATATGTGTTGAAGATTTGGCTCACAACCCGGAAAGTTAATTTAACGTTCCAGAAGTTCAACCTCATTTGGCAGTAGAGCCAATAGGCGATCCGAACGAAATCATTCTTGCTCAAAAATAGTTAACCCACACGTCAGAAGAACATACACAAGGAGAACCAGACTGCATTCCAGAAGAAGGACTTGACAATGAAGAGGAGGAAAATGCCATATCAACAATCTCGCTTTTGAACGTCACACTAGGTGATATTGAAATACCATCAGGCATCTTTGATATAGATGACGAAGAAGTATTGCACGTAGCTGGAACGTCAACCTTTCGAAAAGAAGATTTAGAAGTAAAAAAAATACCGTCCTGTTCAACTTCAGATGTCACTGTAACTTCATCACCAAGCGCACGGTCAGACGTATCACATGCACTAGCGACCCACCTATTTTATCCCGAACCAATTAGCTTTGAAAGCAAGAGGAAATCCAAAGACTCTACAAGATCTCCAAGTGCTATATCCTCGCAAGGTTGGAGGGACATTTTTTTGAACAAAGAGCGGAAAAAACAACTGGAACAGGAAGCTATATTACAGCGAAAGGAAGAACGTCTGGCTAAGAAGCTCCTTAAACAGAAACAATCTAGAGGGACGTCGTAAAGAGGAATTACACCAACACAAAGTTCAACACCAGTCTCGAAAACTAAACAAATCTGCAACGATTGTTTTGAAGAACTTAAAAGTGAAGTTGAGGATGATAATCTAAAAAACATAGGTTGTGATTCCTGTCCTTCGTGGTTCCGCCTCAAATGTACCTCATTGAAAAAACTGAGTTGTGCAATTTAAATTATTTTCTTATTTAAAATTTAACTCTGCTCTATGCGGACATTTTTGAAGTTCCTTTTTTGTTTAACTATGTATGTATGTATGTATTTTTTTCGTTCTTATTATTTTTTTTTTTAAACACATTTTTTTCTAAACATTGTTAATCTCTTAAGCTATTCAATAACAATTTTTTGATTTGTAGTAAATAAGATCTTTGTAAAAGGGAACAATTGTTTCTGTTCGTACTGTATCCAGTGTGAATCAGCCATTACTGTCAGGCTTACTTCTTCGTGTCACTCTGGTTCCTCCTGTTCTTCCTTTTTTCGTTCTTCTACATTCAACTGTCACTGGAGAAGGACACGCGGAAGCAATTTCACCCTTTAAAATAATTCTTGTGTATTACATTAAAGTATCGAGAAGTCAAATAAATAAAAAGCTTACAATATCAGGTGTGGGGTCCCGCATGAATAAAAGTATAACAATCGTGTGGATGACCCATTGTTGCCCAAATAAACGTGGACAAAAAAAAAAAAAAACTTTATATACACCAAACCGACGCCATGAGTAAGCCGCTGTCTAAGGCGCAAATTCTGGAGGCTTTGCTAGCCGCCGGTGTCGATGTGTTGTATGATGACCACAAGGTTAGCAAACACCAAGTATATCGACAACTGAGCCAGAGATCACCATCCTCGAGCTAAAAAATCTTCTGCCACGCTACGAAAAGCGGAGGGTTGCGAAGCCTCTGTTAGCTAAAACGGGGTCGGTAAAGACCCCAAGTGCAATACCAGTTAGCGGTCAAATTGTAAGATGTTTCAACTGTTCTGCTTTTGGAAATGTCGCAATGAATTGTCCGAAAGAAGAACGTCAACCTGGATCGTGTTTTAAATGTGCAGACCCCGGACACACATACAAGAACTGTCCGAACTCATCAAAGCCCAAGCCTAAAGTCGGAGCAGTTAGGGAGGATACTGAAGCAGTGCAGGCGGAGGACCACAACCCCGAAGAATCAGCGAAGCTGCTGTACAAATGGTAAGTGTTGCTTTTATATTAAGTGGTGGTGGTGGAAATTCTCTTTTGGACACCGGAAGTCCGGTTAGTTTCTTGCACCGATCCTTGCTGCCTGAAGATATTCTTATTGGAAGAACGTTGAGATATTCAAACTACAAGGGACTAGGAGATGTCAAGCTTTTTACTTACGGTACCATACAATCTTGTATAAAAATAGAAGGGCAAACGAAACTAGTCTCTTTTATGATAATTTCAGATAACGTCACTCCTATGCCCCTATTAATTGGTCGCGAAATACTCAGCGTTTTTGACATTTGCCTTTATATGAAGTGCATAAATAAGAACATATCTTCAGAGCAGCCATGTAAAAATATAATTCGTTGTAATAAAAACGTATTATTGAACCAATTGTTTTCGTGCACTTTCTCCAACGAAACCGTTTCTTTCGATCGGGATAAAGATGGTAAACTCCTTGGGAGCGATAAATCGACCACCGGTTTGGTGGACAGCAATTTTGAAAATAGAGTGAATATGAGTTGTGGCGTCCCTCAAAGTGACCTCAGTCTTGTAAAATTACCCTGTAGTGATCCAATGACCATAAGGGCAGAAGGAAATAAACTCGGTTATGAGCTGAGCTCTGATTACTTTGTCGGTCAGGGTAACTTAAGTGATAGTATTGCATGGTCTTTTTAGGAAAATAAATTTGTTGAGAGTGATGATGTAACTAATTGTGATCCTAGCCAAAATAATATATTTCAAATTGAGCCATAATTGAACGACAAAATAGATATCTGTCCTAATCTTGATCTTGCTACTTCAGCCAGAATTAACGATATTATAATGGAGAATTATATAAATTTTAACAGGGCAACGGTTTCCTCTAGATTTCGAGATGCGTATCCAACTTACGTCAGACACTCCCTCTTATTTTGCGCCAAGAAGGCTATATTTTTCAGAAAAGGCAACGGCAAACGAAATTGTTAGTTATATTTTAAAAAGAGGAGTTATTCAACCTAGTTATTCCCTTTACGCTTCACCCATTGTCTTGGTAAAGAAAAAATCTGGCGAGACACGTATGTGTGTGGACAATCGCGCCCTCAATAAACATACTGTCAGGGATCCACACCCACTTACTCTTATAGAGGATTGCCTTGAATATTTAGAAGGAAAAAAAGTGATGACTTTGCTTGACCTCAAAAATGGGTTTTACCAGGTCAAAGTTTCGAAGGATTCAACTCACTTTACTTCTTTTGTTACGCCAGGTGGTCAATGGGAATTTCTTAAAATGTCATTTGGTCTGAAGAACGCACCTTGCGTTTTCCAAAGATTTATTGCTCGGATTTTCATAAAGTTTATAGATAAAGGAGAAATTGTAATTTACTTAGATGACATACTAATAGCTAGTAAGAATATTTCTGACCATTTAGAGCTACTAGCTCGAATCTTACGTTGTTTAGCTATGAATGGACTGGAATTAAATTTATCAAAATGTCATTTTGCATACTCGACTATCGAGTACCTAGGTTACAAGGTAACTGTAGATGGTATCCAGTCAAGTGAGTCTCATTTACGGACCATATCAAAGTATCCGATTCCTAAAGACAGCAAGAAATTACATTCGTTTCTTGGACTTTGTTCTTACTTCCGCAAATTTGTTCAGTCATTTTCGCAAATTGCAAGACCGTTATACCATCTGTTAAAAAAAGAGTCAGTGTTCAAATTCTCTCCTGAATGTGAGGTAGCATTCCATACTCTAAAAGAACGATTAACTTCCCCTCCAGTATTAGCAAATTACAATCCTACCAAAGACACAGAGGTACATTGTGACGCGAGCTCTATAGGTTATGGTGCAGTTCTTCTTCAGCGTCAAGATGATAATAAGTTCCATCCAGTAGCATATGTACTTCTCGAAAAGTACGACTGCTCAAGAATCTAGGTTCCATAGCTTCGAACTTGAGACTCTTGCCATAATTTCAGCCCTTCGTCGCTTCCGTGTATATTTACAAGGTATTCCATTTACAATTGTAACTGATTGTAGTTCTCTTACAATGACGCTCAACGAAAAAAAACTGTTAATCCTAGAATTGCTCGATGGGCATTAGAATTGGAGAACTACGATTGTAAAATAAAACACCGAAGTGGAACTAGTATGGGTCATGTCGACGCCCTGAGTAGGTGTAATGTAATCTCTGTTATCGACTCTAAAGACATAGACTTCCAGCTTAGGGCTGCCCAGAGTCGAGATGCAACAATTTCAAAACTTAAGGACAAATTATGTTCGGAGAACTGTAAGTCATTTATACTACAGGATGGCATTGTATATAAAAAGAATCGAGCTGGTGAGCTCCGATTCTATGTCCCATTAGCAATGGAAAATAATTTGATAAGATTCATTCACGAGAAAATTGGACATTTACATAGGTGTTACTAAGTGCGCTGATCAAATCAAACGTCATTATTGGTTCCCAGATATTCAGGAAAAGGTAGAAACGTATACAAGGAACTGCATACGGTGTACTATGTACTCATCCCCTGTTCACTCGAATGAACGCAACCTGTTCAACATTCCTAAACAGCCCATTCCATTTCATACGGTCCATTTAGATCACCTCGGTCCTCTTCCATCTATACGAACCAAAAGGAAGCATATCCTGCTAGTTGTAGATGCATTTACAAAATTTGCTAAGCTATACCCTGTAATATCAACGAGTACCCGAGAAGTATGCGCATCGCTTAGTAAATATTTTGAGTATTACAGTAGGCCGTCCCGGGTGATTACTGACAGAGGAAGTTGTTTTACTTCGTTAGAGTTTAGCTCTTTCCTCATAGACCGAAACATAAATCACGTAAAGTTTGCAGTTCATTCCTCGCAAGCTAACGGTCAAGCCGAGCGAGTCAATCGTGTGCTTACTGGTATGCTTGCTAAACTTTCTGAGCCACTTGAACATTCTGATTGGGTAAAGTCACTGACACAAGTTGAATATGCTCTGAATAATACCATTCACAGGTCAATTCGCACGACGCCAAGCCAGCTTTTGTTTGGAGTCAACCAGAGGGGAGCGATTGTTGATAAACTTAAAGAACTTTTAGACGAAAAGGAAATAGATCCTACTAAAAGAGAGGGAATGCCTCAGAAGCAATATCTAAGGTTCAAGACTACAATGCAAGGTATTTTGAGAGACGAAATAACCCGGCACGTTCATATACTCAGGGTGATTATGTAGTGATCAAAAATGTTGACACAACAATTGGTGTAAACAAAAAACTTATCCCCAAATATAGGGGTCCATATATTGTTCACAAGGTCTTGTCCAATGATAGATATGTAATACGTGATATTGAAAACTGCCAAATAACGCAACTTCCGATCAAGTTTGTCAGGTTGACCGAGATGTAGTAAACAAGATCTTTGTAAAAGGGAAAAATTGTTTCTGTTCGTACTGTATCCAGTGTGAATCAGCCATTACTGTCAGGCTTACTTCTTCGTGTCACTCTGGTTCCTCTTGTTCTTCCTTTTTTCGTTCTTCTACATTCAACTGTCACTGGAGAAGGACACGCGGAAGCAATTTCACCCTTTAAAATAATTCTTGTGTATTACATTAAAGTGTCGAGAAGTCAAATAAATAAAGTGCTTACAGATTTGATACTATGTAACTTAGTCTTTCAACAATCTGGTGCCAAATTACTGTTTTTTTTTTTTTTTAGTTTATTTTATTCTATGGTACTAAAAATAATAAAACATTATTTACTAAATATTTTGTTTTCAAATAAACCTTTTAATGATCATTGAATATGTTCTTTTCATTGATTGATTGGATCTGGCCGACCACTAGAGCTTTTATGGCCGACCACTAAAATTTGGCGGCCGACCACTAGCGCAATATGACTTTTTTGATCAATTTGGTAGTTTCTAGAAAACAGTGAGGGTTTAATTAAAAATTCTCTTTTTTATCTATTAATATTTGTTTCGACATTCAATAATTTTTTTTAAACGTTTTCCATCAAATACTTTAGTAACTGGAGAAGCGCAAAGTGAAAAAAAAGTTAGGTGGCCGACGACAAGAGCCGTTACCCTACATTTTTTTTTTTTTTTAGAGACTCGCGCAGGTTCAAGAGTTTTTATATTCTCTTATGATGTGTTGACACACACAACCTGAACGGAGTGCAGTGGTTGGGGTCGTTGATGTTCGTTCACTACTCTCAGGGGTGGTTGTCCTAGACCTAGATAGGACGAGAGCCGACCAAATTCCGCTTTGGTTATAGTCCGTAGTAATTCGTTCAAGCACTTTGGTATTGCATAGCTCCTCAAAAATACTTTACTGGCGCAGTCGGGAAAAACTCAACCGTCAACCACAGTTATCACCAGTTAACATCATCAACAATTCACACCAATCAACCAGAATACACCAAGATTTCAAGTAAGTAAAAGTAAGACAAAAATCAAAGATCGAGCAAATACTGCCTTAATAACTAACAATAATCCGACTGATTGGCCCGTCCATTAAAAGTATTTTACTGTGTAATTGTAATATAGACGAAAGCATCATAAATTCAGAGAGTGCCGCGTAGTCGAACAGACGTGTGATCAAAGCCTCTAAGTGTTCAAACATTGCTAATAATTTTGCGTAACAAATATTTTACATATATGGCTTCATTACAGTGCCCAAATTGTCGCCAAAATTTGGTCGACTTCGGAAATTCGACAAAAGGAAATTTCTGTTTTAAAAGAACTTCTTTCCTCTAACTGTGATTCTAAGTCGAAAGTGATGACCCGTTCACGAACTACCAGTAGGGTTGTTGCACCCACTCGCTCTAATGTGTCTGAAACCAACATAATACATCTTCAAGCAAATCGAAATCAAACAGCCCATGCACACCGCGAGTTGCTGCTACGGTGCTAAGTAAAAACTCTAATAAAAGTTCATACACAAATGATAATACTGTGCACATCATACCAGCCTTTGATTCAGTTACAACCGTTTCTACCAACAACGAAATCAACGCTCCAGTTGCTAATGATGTTGCTGCCGTCATAGATGTTGATCTACCTACTAGCAAAATCATTACTCCTGCCGCTACTGCTTTGAACGCTAATACAAGTATTCCTTCTACTTCTCGACCATCGACGAAATCCAAACGACCCAGTGGGCCCGATAGAACAATCGTCGGAAGAAATAAAAATTCTATCTTGGGTTTAGAGCTTGAAGTTGTAAACAAACTTAAATGGCTTCATCTGTCATCATTCAAGCCGTCTGCGACTTGTCAAGCCTTACTTTCATATGTCTCGGCTGTATTTGAAGTAGACACCTCTAATATAAAATGCTACAAATTAATTAAAGAAAATGCTAAAGAGGTGGATCTTAAGCATATCAATTTCAAATTGGGCATTCCGGAATATATGCTTAATAATTTTCTAAATTATGATATGTGGTTAAATGGTATCAGGGTTCGCCCATTAAATTTTTTTCCAAAAAACGGATCGCGAACATCAAACCTAAGCACTCAAGCATAAAACGTATTCTTTCTCCTACTACTACTACTCTATACTATCAAAATGTGAGAGGAATGAGAAGCAAAATCATGGATTTTTTTCTCGATGCTGCCGATTGCTCGTATTCTGTTGTTAGATTGACGGAGACGTGGCTGCATAATGGATTTTGTCTGCTGAATTATTTCCCAACGAATTTTAAGTGTATCGAGCTGATAGATGCCCCATTCAAACTGGTTGTGAGAGAGGAGGAGGCGTATTACTTGCAGTTCGAAAAGCTTTTAAGAGTACAGAGGTTGCATTAGAGGACACGGGTATGATCGAACAAATCTGTGTGTCCGTCGATATTTATACACATGAATGTACAAGCTTAATTCGCTCATACTTTTTTGTTTTTGTTTATATTCCTCCTAATGCTGATACTAGAGGGCACCGTGGCGCAGTGGTTATAGTGTTGGACTCTGAGCGAGTTCGGATCTCGATAACACCAACGCCATCGAATGTTTATTTCGCGGCGTCCCTCCTCGGCGGGGTACTGGCAAAATCCCCCGTAGTATACTTGCCATTAAAAAGCTTCTCGACTCACGCCGTTCGGAATCGGCTTTGAACTGTAGGTCCCTTTCACCTGTGTGAAAAATGAATATCACACAACATGGGTGATTGAGAGAAGCTTGGCTCTGGTGCTTCATGGGCTGTAACGCCACCAAAGAAGAAGAATGCTGATACTATGATATATAGAAAACATGTAAGAAATATTACAAATATTGTTAGTAGCTTAAATGATTTATCATATGCCGTAGTAGTAGGAGATTTCAATTTGCCAGATATTAACTGGGTTTATTCGCAAGAACAATAAATACAATAATTTAAAAGAAATATGCGACTTCTTTGCAGAGTTCTTCCAATCAAATTTCGTAAATGAAGCGATAGATGCTAATTTAATTGCAAACCATGTTAAACATATGATGATGTGTTAACAGAATTATCATCACTAAAATCGAGCACCTGTCTCGCACCAGATAATTTTCCACCATTGTTTTTTAAAATGTGTAAGGCTGCAAGGCTGCACCTTGTAAAACCACTAACAATCATATTTAATATTTCTCTTGAAATGGGTGTTTTCCTTGATTCATGGTAAGGTTCCATTATCACACCTTTTCATAAATCTGGTCTGAAAGGAATTTTCGAAAACTACAGACCTATAGCGAAACTACAATTGATTCCCACAAGGGAATCAATTTGTCACAAGGTATACACAAATCGTGTACAATTTGTTAAGAATGGATCCGTCCTCTCCAAAGAAATACGAAATCATTTTGGCGTTCCTCAAGGCAGCCATATTGGTCCACTCCTTTTCCTCCTTTTTATAAACGACCTTCCGTCGTTCATAAAATCATCTAATTGTCTTTTATTCGCTGATGACTTAAAAAATGTTTAGATCAGTAAACTCGATTTCTGATGCAATTGAATTTCAAATGGTTCTTAATTCTGTCAATAACTGGTGCATTTCGAACGGGTTGCTTCTAAATATTCAAAAGCGCTCTGTTATAACTTTTAATAGGAAAAGATCAGAAATTATGTTTGATTATATTATTCAAAATGTAGTATTGAAAAAAGTAACTATTCAGAAGGATTTAGGTATCATTGTTGATGTTAAATTGTGCTTCACAAATCATATTGATTATTTAATTACCAAGCAAATTGTTTGCTTGGATTTGTATTTCGTAACTCTAAAGACTTTAACCCTTAGATGCATAGTGTTCCATATATGGCATAAACCAATTTTTGATCAATATTTTAGCTTGGAGACACAATATCGGTACAAATGCATAACGTGCAATATCATAACGTCCATACCCATGAACACATATTCACGTTTATTTATTATCTCTTTAAAAAAACTGATATATGTGTTACAATTGTACAGATATGTATCCCTTTGTTTGCGCAGATCAGTTGACCAAACATCGTCTAACGTGGTGATTTTCTACAATATTATAACCATCAAAAAAAAATGTTTTTAGTAAGTTTATAGTTTTCTGAATCTGGGAATAAACATATAATAATCCACGGTAAGTTATTTTCTGTTTTATGGGCGATTATTTGTTTGTGCCATATATGGCACATTATGCATTAAGGCATACAATTTACCACCATCATCGGCGACGATCAGGATTGCTGTCTCGGCTGACTTCCGGATCGTCGTTTATGTGCAACCCTAAGTTTACAGTGCAATATTTTGCACATGGGGTAAGATTTGTTTATTGCAGTGGTATCATAAAGCGGCGACGACCGGAGCGAGCTGTCGTGGGTAGTAACATGCGATGCGCGAACAGGTAGTCGACGAATTGTGCGAAACGGGAAGCAAAATTTGGTATAAATTTGCATTTCAGTTCAGTAGTCCAACTTTAAAAATAAACTAGAGAAGTGTTCTTTGGGACCAACATTTTTTTAAATAACTTACACATAGATATTTATATTGTTTCAGGATGTCAGATACTCCAAAGGCTCATTGCAGCAGGAAACTTTTGGATGAAGAAATCTCCAATTTGTTATCTTATATTCCTAGTGACAGTGAGGATGATCTAGAAAGTGATGAAGACGAATTGGACGCTGGACGGTCGGGTACTGTTTTTAGTGATGAATTGTTAGAGAACGTGCTTGGGGAAGAAAATGTGCCTGAAATTGAATGCCCCGCGGTGAAACAGCCTTCTGGTACTGCTCCTTCAGATGATTTAGACTCCATTGAGAGTAAAGATTATGAGGCTATCAAAAGATCTCTTCGTTGAAAAAAAAAAAATCCATTGATATTCCTACTGACCAAAAACAATTTAGTGGTCTACCAATTTGCCATCGAGTGTGGTACAACTCGAAACGCCGTACGACTTCTTCCAGTACTTTTTTGATGAAGACATTATAGCAAATATTGTAGAACAGACAAATTTGTATGTACGAACCCAATCCATTGAGAACTCGTTTTCTGTTTCAAAATATGACATTTTGAAATATCTCGGGCTTTTAATTTTATCTTCAGTGGCAAAGTACCCAAATATAAGAACTTATTGGGATACAGATATCGGCCTTGATTTGGTAAAAAAATCGATGACACTAAATAACTTTGAGAAAATGCGTTCTGTGCTACACTTCAATGACAATTCCAAAACGGTGACTAATAGAACTTCACCGGCATTTGACAAGCTATATAAAATTCGTCCAGTTATTGAAGGATTCAAAAGGAAGAGTCTATCGATTCCTATGGAAGAGCACCTTTCCGTCGATGAACAAATGTGTGCATCAAAAGCCAAACATCATTTGAGCAATACTTGCCATTGAAGCCTCATAAATGGGGGTTTATGTGGTGTTTCTGGTTTTGCATACAATTTTGAAGTTTACACCGGTCTAGAAAATAATGCTGCTGAACGTGTATTACACAAAGAGCCAGATTTGGGATCCAGTAGCAATACAGTTGTGCGTCTATGTCGAGAAGTTCGCCGGGCATGCAACTTCAAAATTTATTTTGATAATTTTTACACCTCTCTTCAGCTTCAATATTATTTGGCAAAACTTGGAATGCTTCCCTTGGGAACAGTGAGGCGGAATAGGATACCAAATTGCAAGCTACAAAGCGATGATGAAATGAAGAACTTTCCTAGGGGGACCTCAGTCGAATTCGTTGCTGATTTTGAAGGAATATCTATTACTAATTTGACATGGAAAGATAATAAATGCGTCAACATGTTATCAACCTTTGTCGGAACTGAACCAGAGGAAGTTATAGGGAGGTTCGATAGAAAAACGAAGTCACACATAAAAATAAAATATCCGGCTGTAATAAAAGAATACAATCGACATATGGGAGGAGTAGATTTGATGGACAGCTTCATTGGAAGATCTAAGATTTCAATGAAATCCAAAAAGTGGTACATGCGCATTTTCTATCACTTCGTCGATTTGGCTGTTATAAATTCATGGCTCCTCGAGCTTCGGCTGACAACGGCATAAATATAATTCGCTTTAGAATGTGAGTGTTATGCCTGCAGCAGGTACGTCTGGTCACTTTGCATTCACAACTGCGTTGCATACTTTTTGTCCGTATAGGAATTACTTTTTCTTGGCTATGAAGCGAATTTGAACCATAAACCTTTCGCTCGGCGGTCGATGATGTTAACCACTGCACCACGGCCACCCCCAATAATAATTTAATAATACTATTATTTTCAGTAAATAAAATTATTTCTGGATTTTATTATCCTGTTTTGGAATTTCATCGCATACCCAGGACGTCGCGATTACACTGCTCTTTTTGCTAATGACTTACTAACAGGTCATATTGACTGTCCACTTTTGCTATCGATGCTTAATATTTATGCCCCCTCTCGCACTCTTCGCCCTAGAATACAATCTTTTTTTGATATTGAAAGGCACATAACGAATTATGCAAAACATAGTCCTATTACTACGGCTGTGTTAATTGCAATCTAATTGCAAATGAAATTGATTTCCACATGGCAAGATCGCTTTGTAAAATTATCTTAATGAATTTGTCACAATGAAATTCTACATTATAGTTAGTGTTATAACAGGCTTATTATATACTTATTACTGTATCATATTAGTCTAATATGGTTTGTAACTAACAAGACGAATAATAATAAATAAATAAAAATGTTAAAATTTGAAAATTCTGGAAAAAAAATTGTATAATAATGCTCTCAGTTTATTAACAAAGTTGAACTTAAAATCAAGCCTTTTTATTTTTATTTATTTATTTATAATTTATTAACATGTAATTAAAAATAACAATAATCAAGCCTTTGTGATAGCTCTCCTTCTTGGTTTAGAAGCGAACATAATGAGGATATGACGCTTAAGCTTTTCATTAACAAATTACGTGCCGGATCAAAAATAATTCTTCAAGATCGCCACCCGTCAAATTTTAGAGAAGCAAAAGCCATTTTAGTAGACACAGATAATTTTGATAATTTTTTTCCAACTTTAAATTATTCTGGACCTTATAGTAGTAATCCCAGACATTTTCAAGCCTCACATTTCTCTAATAATAATTATCACTACAATAGCCATTCAAATAATAATACCTTACCCAATATAAGACCCCAAAACAATAGATACCCTACTAATTTTTCGGACCGTAACTACGGTAATCCTGGTCCCTCCAGACAAAGTTCGACTGTCACATTTGGCAATACTAATGTTAGAAATCGAAGAACTAACTTCTTACAAAATAGGCCCTTCTAGAATTTCCAGAGCAAGAAGCCAGCTAATGGAAGTAGACCATTTAAACCTAGAAGCTTCACAAAATTCTGAAGAGACGAGGTATCAACATTTTCCATCACCCACCTCCGATCACTTCCCTGTACAGTAGTTCATGTAGAATCAAAACCTATTAAGCTGCTAGTTGATTCAGGGGCAGGAACTTCACTTATTCAAAAGGGCCTTATTGACAAATCCTTCAAAACGGATCTTGATAAGTCCGTATTGCTTAAGTCAATATATTCAAGTGTAAGTCCTTGCTCCGAAATTGAATTGAAAGTCCGTGTATAAATAGCAGTGAACGATATAGTGTGTGAAAAACGACACTCTTCCGCCGGCTACGTGACCAGTAAGTTCGTTAGTTATCATCCGTAAATAAAGAGAATAAATATTAAAAACCATTGTGTTGCCGTCTACCTTTCGATACCTATAATAGAGTAGTTCAGCCAAATGTTGCAGCAAGGAGTCATTCGGCCTTCAACGTTTTCAACTTCTGCGCGCCGATTGTTTGTACAAAGAAGAAGGGTGGTACGGATAGGATGTGCATCGACGGGCGCTAAATAAGGTAACAACAAAACAGAAGTTCCCATGCCTACCGTGGAGGAAATATGGGTAACTTTAGCTGGAAAAAAGTATTTTACAATACTGGATCTTGCTTCTGGGTACCATCAATTGCGAATAGCGGAGCAGAGACGAAAATACACCGCCTTTGTTAAGGAGATCGGTCTGTACGAGTTGTTGCACATGCCGTTTGGTCTGGTGAACGCTTCAGCTTATTTCCATATGTGCATGAACCAGGTTAGGGCGCAAATTGTGTATGAGATAACATAGCATTAAGATAGCATAAGCTAACATTAAAAATATCTAGCTTTCACAGAATTTCCCACCCCTTGTGGGGTTGATTACGTTTCCAGAAATGTTCGCTTGATGATCGGATCAAACAAGTTGTCATTGACGTTCCAGGAACTCTAGTTCCATCCTTAATAGAGGAAAAATGTTGGCAGATTAAATGAGTAACTACACCGCTAACAACTCGAATTAAACAAACACGTCAGATCAGAAATACAATTCGAAGTTAAACTTAAAAATATCTCGTAAGCTAACACGATTTTCCTTGGTTTTCTGAAATATATTTGCGTTTGATTATTACTTCTTTTTTTTTTACTATTTACTGAGTTTCTCAGCTGCTCCAAGGTATTACGGACAACGATAGGCATTCAACAAGTAATCGTTTAAGTTCACTTACCATACAGAAGGAAAATAATACAATTTCATGCACTAGTCGTGTTGAATGTTTGTTGATTGGTGAATTGATGAACTGCCGGGGAGTAGATGAAGCAACAGCTTCGATATACATATGGTATTTGTATGTTGCAGTCGTGCATTTAGCGACATGTTGTCATATGCGTGTGACATCTTGTCACAACCTCGCTTCGTGACGAGCTTGCATGCTGCAACCATTAAGAAAAAGATGAATGATAGTGTTGAACATTTTAATAATATTGTCTCCCATACCTTGTTGTGGGGATCTTATCCCATACTGGTTTGAACGTAGATCGACTTTTACGGTCTACGAGAATTACGTTTGCCGGGAAATGTTCCGGAAGTAACAGGTATCAGTCAAGACCGACGTCATCTCACTGCTGATGTAATATTTAGTCGGTTGTATTGTGCTAAAGGACATTATGACATGCCCAAAACGCATTAGTGTTCATTTTCATAATTGCCAAGAGCGATAATACGCATTGTGGGGCCTTCTTACGTTGTTTCATAATGAATTGCGATTAAACTTCAATCTGCAAACACTTGTATTAGTACAGAAAACAAATTAATTGCAAAGGAAACCCAACTTACCCTCGCAAAAGGACCCTCCAATGAGCTAAAACAAAAGTCTTGCGCCTAGCACCAAGGGCGATTCTTCAATGAGACTGTTACACTCAGGGATAAAGAATTCTTTATCCCTGGTTACACTTCGATATCAGATTACGCAAACTGTCGATTCAACGCATATTCCGTTACAACTATTTCTTGTTTGCCAGGGATAAAGACCAATCCCGTCATTCCCTTCAAATTAGAAGAATTGGATAAAGCACAAGGAACCACACAGTTGACAGCCGGTATATCCTTGCCAAGCAGCCGGCTGTCATGACGGCATTGCCAGGAATGAGTTTCGTACAACCAGTGGAGAAATTTGACATTCGTTCATCTTGTGCGTTCAGTAGGTGAATTATACTTCGCAGTTTCCTCTCTAATGCGAACTCCAAAACTGAGTACTTATTGAGTCGTTGGCTAACTATCATACCGTACAGACGTATCAGTCATCGGCTTGTAAATTATTTCGCAATGACTCACTAAACCGTTTCTTCAGCTTGGTATTCGTTTCTCCTTCCTTCATTTTTGTCGAAATTGCGAGTGAGTAATAGCCGAATCACAATGTCACGTTCGAGCGCTCGGGCTTTTGACAGGCGTTGTACCGACTTACGATAAACATATGTATATCAAACATGCGTCCTAGGAATTTCTATAATGATATTTGACTTCAGGCGCTTGGACGTTCATGCAACAAAATAAAAGAATTCTTACATATCATACATATGTTCGAGCGGTCGCGCTTTTGACAGCATGGGTAGGAACAAAGAAATCAAATGGAGTAACACGGAATACGACTTCATGCGTTGCTTCGGCTAATATCGTAAATATCGTAAAATCGAGCTCAGCGCCAGAGTAGAGTAGTCAGTGACTACTCGGTCGTGCGTTTTGACAGCTGACAATGCTTGTCATTCGTTCAATAATGATTTGTTCAAGAAATTTGCGCTTTAGGCACAAACTTATTCGATTTCAACGTCAAGGAACAAACACGCAATACATTTACATACTTACATATGTATATTTATGACATGTTCGTTTTTCTTTTTTTTTTGTTTTGCATGAACTTGCAAGCGCCTGAAGCCATATTTCGTTAGAGAAATTCCTAAGTCGCGCGTTGGACATATCTTTATCGTAAGTCGGTACAACGCCTGTCAAAAGCCCGACCATCTGCCTATTCCTCTCGTTCCTCTGTCAATATCATCTGCAAAGCATTTACTTTCTGAGCGCACAATCTTATAGCGAGGTATACATACGCCTTCGATCAAAAGTGACGTTTTAGTTGAGTATCACTCAAAACTGAGAGTGTGTTCATGTGAATGATGGTTTGACGATCAAAAGTGACGAGTTGCAAAAATGTTCGTGGTTGCATGACGAACAGCGGTTATGTTGGTTTTGATCGACAGTGTGTACATGAATTGTTTCATTCAAGCGTTGGACATGGATGGGAGTGGATCAGAGCAGATAATTTCTCGAGGAATTTATAAATATTTATGAGTCCCACCGTTGTCTCTGGGACGTAATGTCTCCAGAACATATACGTCGGGACAAAAAAGACGAAGGTTGCCAGGAATGAGTGAATTTAATGAAAAAATACAAATTCGCTGTCCATGGTGACTGCGCGAAATTATGTACTTGAATTATGTTTTGCGTGTCAAACAAGATCTACAGTGTGTACGTGAGGCACTTCATTCAAAACTGACGTCACTTTTGATCGAAGGTGTGTACCGCACTTATGTCAAGTCCCTCCGTTTGTAAATATTATGAGAATGAGACAGCGTGCAAACAAACTTGGTTTAACGAATGATTTGAGCAAGGTACGAATTCAACTTTAGGGTATCATATGCTGGCCTCTACAGTTGCTTATATCTAGGCCATCAGCTTAAGTTTTGTTCAAAATCATCATTGAAATTCCTTCAGCAGTTTTGTCTTAATTTTCAATGAAATCTATAAATTGCTACGTATCTTAATACCTAACTTGTTTGATCTTTATGAAAAAGGTTTGGAGTGCAGTCGAATATAATCGAATAATACCTCTTCTTCTTCTTCTTAATGGGCGCTACAGTTCGGGGTGAACCTGGGCCTCAACCAACATGCCCCTCCAACTGGCACGATCTTTTGCTAGCCTTTTCCATTGCCGCGCACCCAGTTGGCTGAGGTCCCCTTCCTCCTCTGTGCGCCATCCTAAGTGCGGCCGTCCTCTGCTTCTCCGTCCCTCGGGGTTGGATTCAAAGACAAAGGCTGGAGCTGTGGTGCCCATTCGCTCTACATGGCCCAGCCATCTTAGGCATTGAATCCGTAGATGCCTGACTAGACTCATGTCGCTGTACAGCCCGTAGAGTTCGTTGTTGAATCTTTTCCTCCACCCCCCGTCTGCGTTTATAGGCCCGAAAGTTCCCCGCAAAATCTTTCTCTCGAACCGACCAAGGGCCTCCTCATCCGCTTTTCATAGTGTCCATGCTTCTGCGCCGTACAACAGGACCGAGATGATGTTGTTCCAGGTCACTGCGGAGCCAAGGTAGACGAAGTCCTTAACTACCTCGAACTTATATACGCCAATACAAACGTTCTGGCCAAGATATCGGTGGTGAGCGTTATTTTTTGATGACAGCATATATTTAGTTTTGCCCTCGTTTACCGCCAAACCAATTTTCGCCGCCTCCATCTCAATACTCGCAAACGCCCCATTGACATCTCGCTGTGATCTACCTAAACCTAGGGCCTCCTCATCCGCTTTTCATAGTGTCCATGCTTCTGCGCCGTACAACAGGACCGAGATGATGTTGTTCCAGGTCACTGCGGAGCCAAGGTAGACGAAGTCCTTAACTACCTCGAACTTATATACGCCAATACAAACGTTCTGGCCAAGATATCGGTGGTGAGCGTTATTTTTTGATGACAGCATATATTTAGTTTTGCCCTCGTTTACCGCCAAACCAATTTTCGCCGCCTCCATCTCAATACTCGCAAACGCCCCATTGACATCTCGCTGTGATCTACCTCTTATGGCAATATTGTCGGCGTATGCAAGGAGTTGCGAGGATTTGAAATAGATTGTGCCTCTTGTATTGACCAGTGATTCTTGCACAATCCAATATTATGTTGAAGAAATCACACGACATCGCCCTGCCTAAATCCTTTTTTGACATCAAAACTATCGGTAAGATGTTCACCGACTCCGATGGAGCAGCGAGCATTCTCCAAAGTCATCCTGCATAGTCTGACGAGTTTAGCAGGTATGTCAAAAGTAGACTTAGCCTTGAATGCTCGTATCTAATTACGATGTCGTATGCGGCTTTGAAGTCGACAAATAGGTGGTGAGTGTCGACTTGAAATTCATTGTTTTTTTCCAGGATCTGCCGTAGTGTGAATATTTGGTCGATGGTGGACTTCCCTGGCCTGAATAGGCACTGATAAGGACCTATCAGCTTATTTACAAAAGGCTTCAGGCGTTCACACAAAACGGCAGAGAAGGTTTTGTAGGCGATGTTAAGGAGACTTATTCCTCTATAGTTGGCGCAATCAGAGGGGTCTCCTTTATTGTGGATCGGGCATACGATGCTGAGACTCCTCGGGCATGCTTTCCTCTGACCATGACCTGCATGCTCCTAACCAGGTCATCCCCAGCTGCCTCGAAGAGCTTAGTAGACAGTCTGTCTGCGCCAGCAGCTTTATTCGATTTGAGCTTCGATATGGCAAATCTTAACTTCGTCGATGTCAGGGGGACATGATTATCTGCGGTCTCCGTCGATTAGAAATGGATCATTCTGCCTGACAGCGGTATATTGAATAACATCGCCGTTATACAGTCTGCAGAAGTGGTTTTTCCATATTCTCGTCATCGACTGTGGTTCTACTACTAGGTGTCCGTTCTCATCACTGCAGGCATAGCTTTATAACCTTGGCATGTTTGCTTTATCTGTTGATAAAACTTCCGAACGTCACGCCTGCAGTGACACCTCTCCAAATCCTCAATCGCGCGCTTCTCGTGCTTTTTCTTCCTTCCTCTAAGAAGCTTATACTCCTCCCTTCTTTTGAACTCGTAGAGCTGGCGAGTTGCTCTTGTTCTTTTATGCAGCGAGGCTTTATATGCGTCCTGTTCCGCTGTGTGAATCCTCCTGCACTCGTCATCGAACCAGGTGTTTCTTCGTGGTGGAGCCTTGAAACCCAAAACTTCGGATGCAGAGCTTCTCAGGGCTTGTTTGCAAAGGCTCCAGTGCACTTCTATTGATAGCGTGGAGGATTGAGGTGTATTGGAGAGCTTAAGGGAGCCCGATCGGTAAAAGCACGAGCGGTTTCAGGCGATAGTAGCTTTCCGACGTCATAACTTTGTATTCTTACTCTACCCCCCTGCGTTCGTGATATCCGTAGGCACATCTTGGCTACTACAAGATAGTGGTCCGAGTCGATGTTAGCCCCTCGGAAAGTTCGGACATCAAGGACATCTGACGTCGATCGCGATGTGATCAATCTGGTTGGTATTCGATTGATCAAAAGATCGCCAAGTGCCTTTGTGTATATCGAGGTGCGGGAAGCGCGTACTGGCTAAAAGGAGATATCGCCCCATAGCAAGATCAATCAGCCTGTGTCCGTTATCGGAGGTGGTGTCATGTAGGCTATGTTTGCCGATGAATCGTTCAAAGATGCTTTCCTTGCCCAGCTTAGCATTGAAGTCTCCTAGTACAATTTAGATGTCGTAGCTGGGACATTGGACATACGTTCTGCCTAGGAGATCGTAGAAATCATCTTTGGCGGAGTTATCCTTGTCTTCCGTGGGGGTGTGGACGCAGATCAGGCTGATGTTAAAAAACGTAGCTTTGATACGGATTGTTATGGGGCGTTCGCTCACATGCCGAAAGTTTAGGACTTTTGGCCTTAGTCCACCTCGAACAACAAATCCGCATCCAAACAATCGTTGCATAATGAAGTTTAGAATGGAGAATAAGCCATTCAAGTACGTACAACTTTTTCGCCGTTAGTCAATGTACAGTAAAACCATTCCCGAGTAAGCCGTCTTATCTCTCCTTTTGATGTTAAAGAGCACGAATCTGAGCGTATTACTGTTGACGTTTAGCGAAGTTAGTATTAATATGCTGAACAATTTCCTGTCCTTGCTGAATGAGATGCAATCGCATATTATCGTCTATGTTTCAGGCCATTTTCCAATATCGTCGAAAATTTGGTATTGAATAGCAGACAATACCGATGTTGTATCAATCTCTGTTTCGCAACTATGCATATCCATGCCTAGACATACAGATGAAATGTCTAGACATGGACATGCATCTGTTCCATTTTTTACAGGGTTGACATGAAATTTGGCAAGAACCTAAGTATATCTTACAGCACATCTTTCTACAGGGAAAAAATCAGAAACAAAGTTCAACCGTTTCACAACCTCTACACGTACTTAATTGCACAAAAATCACAGTTTTAAAGCGTAACATAACTACGATACGAGACAATGTGAAATGGACAACTGACGATCCATCAATAAAACTTTCCTTGAATTGTCGAAGCATCACGTACTTGCTTGAACTACCTTTAGTTCTTGCAAATCACGAGCGCGGTCGGCCCTTGGTTGTGTTTAGACGTGTGCATGCATTATCACCATGCATGTCACCCCGAATTCGTCACAGAATAAGTAATGAAAAATTCCGTGCCCTTTTCAATCGGTCCGAATTTGTACTGTCTACTTATTAGCGAGTTCAATACACACCCACTTTCATCATTTCGCCTCAGATAAATTATCTTGGCACTTCACCTTTATTTATTTATTATTACAACCTTCTCTACACTGTACACTTTATTTCTTACACATACCTTTATTACAAGCTTTTACTTTCACACTGATTTATCGACTGATCACACTATATACCGACTGATCACACGTTATTAAATTCCGTAAACTGAATGCTCTCGAGGGCTCGCGCTCGAGCTGACGGCGCGTCTGTTTGACGTGCAAGGCTTGGTGATTGCCTTTTGAACTGACATTCCAAGTTGCAAGGGTTATTACATGGAGCATTTCTGCATTCCGCGTTTCGTTTTACATTTCATTGTCGTTAGCCTGTGATGAGTGTTAAAAGTAAGAATGGAATCCAAACGTATATCAAATCAGAAACAAGAGTGAAGCAACATCGCAAAACAAAGAAGAAGAGATAAGGATATGTCAAAAAGACGCACGGAGTAGCCACCGGCGCATTACTGTGTCGGTGTACACCGTTCGTCTCTTTCGCAGTTAATTCAGTCTTTACTAAACACGCGCCGTGTAATAACCGACATTGCTGCCGGTCGACCTTCTTGAATGTTTGCCGTCAGACGTTCCCCTTCGGAAATCGCGGTTATGTTCGAGTTTCGCTGTCTAAGTTCGAATGCTCTGGTTAAGCTGATATGGAAATGATGGTAACTTTCAGCGGCGTACTGCTGAATTCCAGAGCACTCTAGAGATTTTCGAAGGGGAACCTCTGACGGCGAACATTCGAGAAAGAGGACCGGGGGCTATATAAGCGTGAATGGTCGCCCTCGGGAGCATTCAGTTTACGGAATTTAATAACGTGTCATCAGTCGGTACACAGTGTGATCCGTCGATAAGCCAGGGTGAAAGTAAAGGAATTCAATAAAGGTTTGCGTAAGCAATAAAGTGTAAAGTGTTCAAAAGGTTGTAACGTAAATAAAAGTGGTGAAGTGCTCAGATAATTGATCTGAGGCGAAATAATAAAAGTGTGTGTATATTGAATTCGAATAAAAAGTAGAAGTTGATCGCAATCCAGTGATTTCAACTCTATTCGGAATCAATTTGAATTTTTCGTAACAATACGAACCCTAATCTGAACTCGTGGTAATTTTCGTGACAATATTGTTAAGGACACGAACCGACGGTTATGTTTTAAATGTTCCGAACATTTGGTGTCAGTAGTGGGATTGCGAGTGAAACGAGTGAAAATTGTGAAGTGAATTACTAAAAGTGTATACGAAGAAAGAAAATGGTGAAATTAGAGTAACCGACAATCGAACATTTGAAAAGAGAGCTGGATACTCGGGAACTATCCACAGTGGGTAGTAAAGCCAACCTAGTGGAGAGACTTCGATCGGAGTGGAAAAGCCGTCGACATTCAATGCGCCAGCATTCGATATGCAGCAAATTCTTGCGAAGTATTTCTGAAGATCAGGATAGTTCCAGAGCAACAGCGGCGAGTGGGAGTGTCTCATTTCCGGGTAGATGCTACATCTGCGACCAGCGAGGGCACATTGCAAGGAACTGCCGTCTACGAAGAAAGCGTTCGATGTCTAATTCGCCAAAAGGATACCAAGCGAGAGCAAGCGAACACCGGAAGGTAACCAGTCATGGAAATGCAAAATTGAATATAAACATTGTTCACGTGCGGAAAACAAGGAACAGTTCACCGACATCATTGCAGACCCATTCCCGACTAGCAACGATGGAAACATCGAGATCGAGTACTTCAGCAAATGGCCTGAAGTGTTTTGCATACTGAACCAAGAAGCCAAAACTATTTCTAGAGTACCGCTGGAACTGCACTCAGACCAATGAAGGAACTTCGAGTTCTCGGTGTTCAAAGAACTCTGCGACATGCTAGGTATCAGAAAAACAGGGACAACACCATTACATCCACAATCTGATGGCATGGTCGAAAGGTTCAACCGGACGATGGAGGAATACTTAAAAAAAGTCGTCGTCGGAGATCAGAAGGACTGGGATGAACATCTTCCCCTTTTCTTAATGGCGTATCGATCGGCGTAGCACAATTCAACGGCGATAACACCAGCGGAAGCGATTTTTGAACCGATCACTGCCATCGGAACAGAAGCTCGGCGTGGTATTACCGACAACTAGCGGCAGGGTGGACTTCGTAACCGAAAAGAAGGAGTGGCTGAACTCTATCCATCAGTTCATCCGGGAGCAACTGAACTTGGTCAGTGATAAAAATGAAGGTTAGATATGACATCGTGGGACGGGCCATATGAGGTCATCAAGAAACTCAACGACGTGGTATACAGAATACAGCAGACGAGAAACAGACGGGCGAAGTGGAAAATTGTCCATTTGGAGATGTTAGCGCCATACTGCGGAGAAGAATTAAATCGCTTTTTCGAGGATGAACAAGTTTAGGAGGACGGCAGTGTTACGATCATAAACCGACGGTTATGTTCGAATCTAGCTGTTAAAGTTTGGAATGCTCTGTTGCAGCACAAAACGAAATGATGGCCACTTTCATCGGCATACTTCTGAATGTAAATGCCAGAGCATTCTAGAGACTTCGGAACATAAGCTATATAAGCGGGAGCACTCGCTCTCGGGAGCATTCAGTTTTCGGAATAACGAGTGATCAGTCGGTAAGACAGTGTGAAGGTAACCAAGCCACCTAGAAAGTTGTAAAGGAAACGTGTGTAATAAAGTCTAAACTGTGTGTAAAAGGTTGTAACAATAAATAAAGGTGAAGTGACCTGAGGTGAAATAACAGAAGTGAGCGTGTATTGAATAAAAAGTAAACAATAGGCGTTTTTTATTATATCGGAGTCTACACGAGGACTATCTGACGAGGGCTGAAACAAGTGCAAAAGAGAGGGTAAGTGAAACAGAAATACTTTGCACACTCACGCGCGGGTAGCTACTTCGTGGGTTTTTTTGACATTTCCTAATCTCCTTTTCTTTGTTTTGCGATGTCGCTTCACTCCTGTTTCTGACTTGGAAGTGTACGTTTGGATACCATTCTTACTTTTCAAACATCACCACAGGCTAACGAAAATGAAATGTGAAGCGAAATGTCAAAAAACTGGCACGCGCAGAAAAGCTCCGTGTGGACGCGTTCTCAAATGGGAACGTAGGTTCAAAGGAAAACGGCGCAAAAAGAGAGCCCTCGAGTAGAGTCCGACCTACTCCGTGGGTTTTTTGACATTTCCTTATCTCCTTTTCTTTGTTTTGCGATGTCGCTTCACTCCTGTTTCTGACTTGGAAGTGTACGTTTGGATACCATTCTTACTTTTCAAACATCACCACAGGCTAACGAAATTGAAATGTGAAGCGAAATGTCAAAAAACAGGCACGCGCAGAAAAGCTCCGTGTGGACGCGTCCTCTAAATGGAACGTAGGTTCAAAAGAAAAAGGCGCAAAAAGAAAGTGTAGAAAGTGACTATGCATCCAGATCCCGATCCGGATCATGGTTCAAAATAAAACAGTACGGATCAACGAGTAGCATTCTTGATATTTCGTCCTATTCAGTTCTGTCAAAGATCTTATATTTAAAAACAAAATTAGTGTGGAATAGCCATGTCAAAGAAAATTTTTGTTTTTATACAAATTTGATAAATTTGATTTGGTTGATGGTTAACATATCCCCAATTCACTCAAGGCTTTTAGAAATTTAAATAAAAATAGGTCGAATACTATTCGGACTCGGTTCAATTTTCGTAACAATATCTTAGTGTTGTCAAGTACAACAACGAGATTTGTATAGTTATCTCTTCTGCAGCCAAGACAAATCACTATCTTCGCCAAGCATATCGTTACGAAATATTAATTGTCCAGAATAGGGTTCGATTACTGGATTGCAATAAGCTACAACTCTTTGCTTGTTTATTCAATACACACACTTTCTGCTTCACCTTTATTATAAGCTTAGATAACACTTAACATGGGGGTGGCCGTGGTGCAGTGGTTAACATCATCGACCGTCGAGCGGAAGGTCTATAGTTCAAAGTCGTTTCATAGCGAAGAAAAAGCAATTCCTATACTGAAAAAACTATGCAACACAGTTGTGAATGGGACAGTTTTGTGGTTGCATGGAGCCACAGCAAAAAGGCAGCTTGATGGCAAAAACACGCGGTCTTCTCGAGCGGTCTCCATCTAAGTACTGACTGCGCACGGCGCTGGTTGATTGTGGTGATTGGACGAAGACCGATACATATGAGATTGCTCGGACAGTGTTGTGGTTGCATGAAGTGACAGCAAAAAGGCGGCCTGATGCTAACAACACGCGGTGTTCCTAAGCGGTCCTCGATCTATGTACTGACCGCGCCCGACGCTGGTTGATTGTGGTGATAGGACGAGAACCGATATATTACCCATTATTCTAAGAGCCCTACCGCAGCTAACAAAAAGAGCAGATGACCTTGAAACACTTGATTTTCACAAATTGTAGCTAAGAGCCATCTCAACCACGATAGCTTTCAAAAAATTCAAAATCATTATCGGTCCATTCGTTAGGGAGTTACGATGCCACCGACAGACACCCCAAACCCCCATCGGGGATTACAAATTAAAAATATGAAATTAAATGGGTGTTTTCATTTTTCCCACTGGGCAGTCGTGACCAGCTAGACCACATTTTTTTCTGTTAGTTGTACTTCTAACTTGTTCTTATCTTGGTCAAAAAACGGCATTAAATCTTGAAAATGTTCATTCGATTATTTTCTATAACATTTGAAGTGAATGAAATCACTAGAAGTGTACCGGCCAACTCAATTTGACCTTTCGTAATGAAGCACTATGTCAAGCCATCGTGTTTCGCTGATTTTCCGAATCGTGCGCGCATTTCACTACAGGACGTATTTCGTGAAAGTCGTCCAAAATCGGTTGTAGTGCCAGAAGACATCGATGCTGTGCGTGAATATTGCATGCCGTGTCATGTGACATACAGTGATGCTTGGACATTACATCTACTTATATATATTTAACATTTCATGGGCTTTTGAGCGTCAAAAATGTTGTTCGTGTTGGATGCCGCTCAATTTAACAATCGCTTAAAAAAAAGTCTCGTGGCGACTGGTGCAAAATGTTGAAAAAATTATAAATTGCAATGCTTCAAATGACGTCTGTCTATAGGTACATACTTATGTATGTATATCATAAAAAAACTTAAGGTTAGGTTAGGTTAGGTTAACGTGGTAGGCATAAGCCACACGTAGGCCGAAGTCGGCCCATTGTGATACCACCTGGATCAAGTTACCCTGATCCGCTACCTGAGAACCAACCGGTGCTTCTAATGAAGCGATGGAGTTGAGCTATGTTTTGGTTTGCTAGCTCACTTAGATTGTCAAAGAAGGGCGCGCCGAGGTAGATCCTCCTGCGATTCGCAAAAGAGGGACATCAGCAGAGGAGGTGGTGTATAGATTCCTCCTCCTCCTCGTCCATGCAGCCGCGACAGAAGTCATTGGAGGGTAGCCCTAATCTGGCGGCGTGTTTTCCAATGATGCAGTGACCTGTAATGACACCCACTAGTGTACTTAAGGTTGCCCTTTTGGTTGCCACTAGGTCCCTGGTTCGTCCTAGGCTTAACTTAGGCCACAATTGTTTGGTGATAAAGCCGATATTGCTCTCATTCCATTGGAGGTTGGTCTCCTCTATGGTTTGAAGTTTTATCATGTGCTTTACCGAACTTATTGATGTATCTAGGTACCCGAGGGTAGGTAGGCTGAGGGTGCTTGACCCTAACTTTGCAAGTCCGTAGGCGGCGCAGTTTCCTGGAATATCCCTATGCCCACAGTATTGTAATGTTGAACTGTTCAGCCATCTCATCTAGAGATAGGCGACAGTTAAGAGATGTCTTTGATTTGTGGGTTACTGCTGCCAGGGACTTTATCGCAGCTTGGCTCTCCGTGCAAATTATAATATCCTTAGCGGATATTGCATTGATCCTGAGCCATGCAAGGGCCTCTGTTATCGCTGTTATTTCTGCCTGATACACACTGCAGTGATTTGGGAGTCTGAAAGATAGGTTGAGGTAAAGTTCCTTTGGAGAAGACCCCACTACCTACACCCGACTCCATCTTAGTGCCATCGGTATAGAAGGAGATCGAGTCCTTTGGTATGACTTTCCCTTCAGCCCATTCCTCCCTTGATGGAAAGGCATCTTCGGAGTTCCTAGTGAACACATTCTGCGGGATGATGTAGTCCGTGTCCATGGGTACTTTGAAGTGGTTTAGAATGGTAGTATGGCCTTTTTGAGATGTGGGCCATTTTCTTAAGCTCCTCTTCCTTAGGGCCGCGCAGGCAGCTTGCTTGCTGAAAAAGTTCAATGGTGGAAGATCTAGTAGAATGTTTAGGGCCTCCGTGGGGATTGATCTGATCGCTCCGCTTATGTATAAGCGGGCCGATCTTTGTACCTTCCCCAGAAGGCTTCGATTGACTGCCTTGTCCAGAGCAGTCCACCAGACTACAACGCCTTACAGGAGGATGGGCTTTATGACTGCTGCGTAGAGTCAGTGCATAATGCTTGGTTGGAGACCCCCCTTCCTGCCCACCACTTCCTTACAGCTCTAGAGGGCAGTAGTTGCTTTCTTGACGCGATCAAGAATGTTGGGTTTCCAATTCAGCCTCCTTTCAAGGACTAGGCCTAAATATTTAGCCTGCTCTTTGATTGTTAATTGGGTTCCACCCAGCCTCGGTGGGTTGAGAGTCGGAATTTTGTATTTTTTAGTAAACGGGACTAGATCGGTCTTCTTAGGGTTCACCCCAAGTCCACAGTACTGCGTCCAGGTTTCTACTGCATGTAATGCACTCTGCATAAGGTCGCATAGAGTGTTGGGATATTTACCTGTGGTGTCAATAGCAATTTCATCTGCATAGGCGGTCACAGCGTACCCTTCCTGTTCAAGCAACAGCAGTAGTTTGTTGACCACCACGTTTCAGAGGAGAGGGGAGAATACTCCACCCTGTGGTGTACCTCTGCTGACCATTCTAGTTGAGACGGCACCAGCGAAGTTGGCTTTGACGACTCTTTGTGTTAGCAGTTGTCGTACCAGTTCTATCACGACATCATCTGATCCCGTGACACCCAGATCAGACAGAGCTTTGATGACGGCCCATGGTTCAACATTGTTAAAGGCGCCCTCAATGTCGAGAATGGCGACTAGAGTATATTCCTTGCGTTCCAGTGACGTTTCTACCTTACTGACCAGTGAGTGGAGTGCTGTTTCCACGGATATGCCTTTGTTGTAGGCATGTTGGTTATCCGACAGACTTCCTGAGATGCAGTTGTACCGAATGTGTGCGTCTAAAATCTTCTCTAGAGTTTTTAATAGAAAAGAAGTAAGACTAATAGGCCTCAAGTCATTTTGCCTGCCTTGGGTATAAAAATGACTTTGGTTACCTTCCACTTGCTGGGGATGTAGGATAGGGTGAGGCAGCTATTGTATATGACCACAAGCCAGGGGAGGATGATATCTGTTACCTGCTGAATTTCAGCTGGTATGATCCCATCCGGTCCTGGGGACTTGTATGATTCAAAGGTTTTTATTGTCCAAAGAACACTGTTGTAGCTGACCAGGTTGGGAGCACGCTCGAAGGAGGATGACGTCGGCTGAAAGAACCGAAGAGGTGTCATAGCCGAGTCACTACTGCCTGGGAAGTGTGCGCTTAGAAGAAGTTCCAGGGCTTCCTTTCTGGAGGTCGTCCAGGAACCATCATTATGTATCAGGTGGCTTGTATTATACGGGACCGAAGCCGGGATCTTCCTTATACCTGAGGCTTCGGAGACCGCCTTAATATTGTCGCAGTGGTTCCTCCAGGATTGTCTTTTGGCCTTTCTGGTCGCTGCTTTAAAAGATTTAAGTGCCTCCTTGTAGAGGTCCCAAACCTCTTGCAAGCGGGTACATTTAGCTTTGCTGAAGAACTATCTGCTCTCTTTCCTAAGGGAGACTATCTCTTTATTCCACCAGGGGGGTTTGGGTTTGCCTCTGGGGGTGCTGACCGCACAAGATTTAGACAGTGCTCTGTTAAGTGTTTCTGTCAGATTTCCTAAGCTGTCTAATTGCGCGGAGTTGAGCCGATAGGTACGGTGTCTTGTTCCTAGGTGGGGTTTAACATGGGTTCTATATTTTTGCCAATCAGTTTTCCTGTAGTTCCTGAAGAGAGCTGGGGCACTGACGTGGCTGACTATGCTGAATTGAATGTAGCGATTGTCAGAGAGGGGTGCTCTTTTAGGACTTTCCATTCCCTGACTGTCGACAATGTCCTGCGATGCAAAAGTTACATCCAGAACCTCCTGTCTGTTTTTAGTGATGAAAGTTGGTTCACAGCCGTTATTACAAACGGTGAGGTTAGTATGTAATAAATAATTAAACAGAGACTCACCTCGCTCGTTTATGTTACTGCTGCCCCAAATCGTGTGGTGCGCGACTTAAGGCGCAATTGTCAATTAGTCTATGGGTTCGGGTGCCGTCTGGCATACAGCACCGTTTTATATGTATGTAGACCAGCTCTTGCATATCGTGCAAAAAGAAAGTTCGAAATTGACTGTAACGTTGTTCTCGTGATCATCTTTGAAAAAATGTGGGCCAATGATTGATCTCGCTTATAAATCGGACCTTACTATGCGATCCTAAAATGGTTGGAGTGCTTGCAAAAACATTTTTACATAACACGACTTTGGACAACAAAGTTCAATAAATTGTAACCTTTGTTCGGAACTAAGTCTTTCTATAATGAAATGATAATTCTAACTGAGCATGTTTGACGTTAATACATTTCACGAGTCAAGCGTGAGCTATAAAAATACTTAGGCTGTGCTAGAGTTCGGGGTGAACCTGGACCTCAGCCAACAAGCCCTTCCAGCTAGCACGATCTTTTGTTGGCTGTTTCCAGTGTCGCACGCCCAGTTGGTTAAGGTCCCTTTCCACCTGTGAGCGCCACATTAGATGTAGCTGTCCTCTACAACGTCGTCCCTCAGGGTTGTAGTCGAAGATTCTTCGGGCCGGAGCTGTGCTGTCTGTCTAGCCTAGCCATCTTAGATGTTGGATTCGAAGACATCGTGCTAGGCTGATGTCGTTGTACAGCCCGTACAGTTCTTGGTTGAATCTTCTCCTTCACTCGCCGTCAACACAAACGTGACCGAAGATTGTACGCAGAATTTTCCTCTCGAAAATTCTCTTCATCCATTTTTAATAAGGTTCAAGCCTCTGCGCTATAAAGGAGGACCGAAATGGTCAAGGTTTTATAGAGGGTCACCTTCGTTTTCCGAGAGAGGGCTTTACTGTCTACTCAATTGCCTCAGCGCTGCCGTCGTTGTAGCTACCAACTGTGACGTTCTGGCCAAGACGTCGGTGTTGTGCGTCTTCCCTTCCTTCACATGACAGTGCGTCGTCCTGTCTGAATCACTTTTAGACACCGAAGGTCTCGGTCAACTCCTTATCGACCTTAATGGAACAGCGAGAATTCTCCATTGTCATTCTGTACAGATCGACGATTCGATGGCGTTGGTGTTATCGGGATCCGACTCGCTCATAATGCGTCAGAGTCCAACACATTAACCACTGCGCCTGTCATATGCGTTTTTAAAAATAGCAAAAAGGTGGTGCGTGTCGACCTGAAATTCATGAGTCTTCCCCAAGATTTGCATGGATTTTCCTGGCCGGAAGCCACATTGATAAGAACCTATCAAAGTGTCCACGAATGGTTTCAGGCGTTCACACAGCACGGCAGAAAATATTTTATACGCAATGCTTAGGTCACTTATTCCTCTATAGTTGTCGCAGTTATAGGGATCTTCTATGAGACAACCACAAACTCTGAGCTATAAAAATAGAACACTAAAAAAAAAAAAAAAAAAAAAAAAAACAAACAGCAAAGTTTGCTGATCTCCTGAATTTTTGTCACTTCCATACAAAATATGTTTATATTTTCCCTTTTGTTTGAGATCTTGGGAAGTTGAAAAAGAAATGTTTCTGAAAAATTTCTTTCAAATAAATATGTATATCGGATGTTGAAGACAATCTTACCAACCTAAAAATAAGAGCATTTCCTGTTGTCACCAGATTCACATCACCGTGCGAGGACTTCATTGCTAGTAGATATAACTTTAAGGCCGAAGAAGTTACCATTGACATCCTAAGTTCTAAGTTGGATTTCGACGCAAGTATTTGAAGCTTGATAGAAAGAAAGGGTCTACATTTGCAAAGTGACTTCAGCCAATTGAACGCGTGCCCGCCAGCTGACTAAAACTCGCGTCGGCTTGAGAGAGCGCCATTTAACCGACGACGTATACAACAATGTCAAATTTAATGACATTAAACAATGTCAATTTAATACTCACCGGTGAAATGTGATTTTCCCAGCTTCTCTTTTTTTTGCATAAATAAAACACAAGCGTACGTAATTTGATGCAAATAGAATTTTATTTATTTCTTGTTTTTATATTATTTATTTGGACAATCCCTATTTTTTTTTTTTTTTTTTAATATCTATGTACAAATTTTTCCACAATAAATATAATTTGCTGGTAACAAAAATTAAATTAAAAACAAGATATGAAGAAAGACGATAAATAAGAAAATTAGATTTACAGTAAAATAGATATAAAAAACGTTTAAATTAAAAAAGGTGCGCACTTTAAGTAGCTTTTTTAGTTTTTCTTTTCCTTCTTGTTTTTGTATTAAATCATTATTTTTATATTTGTAACATAAAAACTATATTTGCATTTGTCATATTTTCTACTTTAAGTAAAAATATGGTATAATTGATATATGTATGTATATAATATAAGTAAAATGAAAAGTGAACTATCATTACTTGTTGAATCAAATATTTAAACTAATTTATAAAACCAATAATGAATAAATGATTTTGGAGCAATGGTTAAAAAAAAAAGAAAACCAACGAATTACGTTCGTATTTGTTCCTTTATTTAACCATTTTCATAGCGGACATGAAATATTTTTAAATAAAGGACATTCCTACATTTCGAAGTTTACTTCAGATTTCTGTTGTTAATTCGAGCTGTCGTGACTTTTGCTAAATAAAACGTTAGTTAACGTAGTCAACTATTGACCTTAGACATCGCCGTCATCATCATCCCCGTTTATCAGCTTAAATAAATTTAAAGAGAAATTGAATAAGATAACTGCGGACAGTTAAAAAATTAAGCCGTAGCAAATGTATTGCATAGTGTAATCGTTTACTGAAGAAAACATTTAATCCCTTCCGATATTAACTCTCAAATGATTGGATACATTTAGAAACACAAGTCAACCACGACATTATAGATCTCCTCGACATAAGATCTCCTAAGTTTACAAGCATATTATTCCTGTTGTATCCAAGAGCATACATATATTCCTATGCCCCTTACCGACGACGAGCAGTTGTGAAGTGAAGATATGTGAAGATATGACTGTACGTGTAAGTCTATGATATAGTAATTTGCTCCACGAACAAGGAGTGACACTCACAACCCTCTATGTGCCAATTATGTTTACAATAATAATAAAAAAGACGTTATAATACAGAATATGCAAGTACAAATAAACAACATTGAACAACAAATGATAAAAAACAATATCGAAATAAAAAACATCACACCCACACCACAGGAGAACTTGGTCGAACTGGTCAAGGCTATAGGCAAAACCATTAATGTTGATGTAACAAACAGTGACATATCTGATGTCTACAGGACAAAGCCAAAAATGCCTAATAAATCGTCTATAATTGTAACATTTGCCTCGAACAACCACAAAACAGAATTTATTAGAAGTGCGCGGGCAATTCGACCTACCAAACTTAAAAATGTTATGCAAAACACTAGCAGCACGAATACCAACAATAGTAATATAAACATGCCCGATGCTACAGTTTACGTCAACAATCAGCTGACTAGCAAAACAAACAACTGATATAGTTGGCTAAAGAAAAAGCTAAGCAAGAAAACCGGCGATTTGTTTTGAAAAGTAATGGAAAAATTTTAAAATATTTCCATTTCTTTTTATGTCATCCAATTTAAAATATTGGATGACATAAAAAGAATTGACACCTTACTCGTTGACATAAATTGTAGGGTAAAAGAAGATTTTAGCAGCATTGACATAGATGAATTAAAAAGAAGCAAGTGCTGTTACTTATGTTTTAATATAAGATCACTGCGTTTAAATTGGAATAGTTTTTGTCTTAGCATAAATCATATTATAGCCGCAATCAATATTATAGTGTTAGTCGAAACGAACATAGAGGATAAAGAGATAAAATATTACAAACTTGATGGTTTTCAAAATCCAGAATTCATAAATAGAAATACGCGCCGAGGTGGGGGCATTCTAATGTTCATACGTAATAATGTTAAGTATAATCGTTTACCCTGTACAACTGTGGCGTATGAATGTATTAAAATCTACTTTACCGAAGAAAAAACCACCTTATTTGGCATATATAGACCACCTGGATTAAATCAGAAAATGTTCATGGAAGAACTAGAGAAGAACTTGGGAGAAAGTAAAAATAATGCGGAAATAATTGTTATGGGCGATATAAACATAAACGTCGGAGATTCCAACTCAAGCTATGTGAGAGACTACTTAGAAATGATAGCATCATTTGGGTTAGTGAATGTCATTACTGAATATACAAGGATCGACACATCAAGAGAAACATATTCCCTTAGTAAGTAAAATAAACTGACCACTACCCAACGTTATATTGCAAGGGTGTACACGAGCCACATGTATGTCATGCAACACCGGTTTCATATATTTGTACAAACCAAGTCGATGCACTAATACTTGCCACAAATTGGAATGAGTTATTCAATAAAAATGATACAAATACTCTCTATGAATCGCTAGTTACGAAGCTCAAAGAAATATATGCAAAAGCAACTTGCGTAAAAATGGTGAAGGGAAGATACAAAAATAACCCATGGATATCTGCCGCACTTATAGCTAAATACAAAACAAGGGATGAACTTTACAAAAAATGGAAGAACAATAGACTAAATAAGAGCTATGAAACAGAATACAAATCCTACCGGAATAAACTAAATAAAGATATACTAATACATAAAGCAAACTACTACAGAGATAAATTCAACAAAACAAGAACAAATCCTCGGAAAACATGGAGCTTGATTAACGAGATAATGGGAAGAAAAAAACTCAATGACGTCATCACCAATAATGATGACGTAATCACCAATAATTTCATGGTCGAAACATCGGATGTAAATATATCGATTGAATTCGCACAACACTTTTCTCAACAAACCATAAATATCCTGCATCAGTGCGAGTTACTTACATCTACTAATGAGAATATCACAGTCCGTAATACAATATTCCCCTCCGAAGCTAGTGTCGCAGAAGTATACAATTTAATTAATCAAATAAATGAAAACAAATCCCCAGGAATAGGGAATTAGACCGACAGACATAAAACGTCATGCAACAATCTTTGCTCCCATACTCTGTAAACTTATTAACCTCAGCCTGACCCAAGCAAAAATTCCAAAAACCCTAAAAATTGCAGTGGTGAGGCCAGTTTATAAGGGAGGTGAAAAAAAAGAAATAAACAACTATCGCCCAATTTCCATCCTGCCAGTCGTTGAAAAATGCATGGATGACGTGATTATGAATAGGCTAAATAGCTTCATATGCAAATATTCCCCCATTCACAAAAGCCAGTATGGGTTCCAGAAGGGGAAAAGCACTGGTAATTTGCTAGCCGAGTTCGCAAATTGAATTAACGAGAGCCTCAATAAAAGCCATCACATACTTGTATTATACATGGACTTCAGCAAAGCCTTCGACACACTCAACCACACTAGACTTCTAGAAGCACTTGAGCGACTTGGCATTCGCGGAGTAATGGCGAACTGGCTCTCGGACTACTTAAAAAATAGATTGTTCTGTGTGAAAGTCAAGGACACTTGCAGTGCAACGAGACAGGTCCAATACGGAGTGCCACAGGGTTCCAAACTAGGCCCGATTCTCTTCATATTGTATACAAACGAGCTTCTGCGGGTGTTTAAAAAAAAGTATACCCTTCGCCTTTGCCGATGACACAGCTATAGTGGTTCGACATAGGTGCCTGGAGACAGCTACAGAAATAATGCAAGAAGAATTCAATAAGGCTGTAAAGTGGTGTCACGACAATGGACTTATCATAAATGCGTCTAAAACCAAGATGATGCATATTCGAAGTCCCCAATATCTAGTGACGCAACTACAGGTATATTTTGAAAATGATGCATGTCCCTCAAACGCTCAGCCAGCCAATAGAAATTGTTGAATCCTATAAATATCTCGGAGTCATAATAGACAGCCACTTCATCTGGAATTCACACAATGAAAAAATCCGCTCTGACATAAAGGGCGCCCTTTTTGCATTGGCCCACTTACGATACTACACTACAGCTCAAGTCTTAAAACAAGTATACTATGCTCTAATTGAGTCCAAATTAAGATACGGTATACTCGCATGGGGCAGTGCATCTAAAGCACACATAATGAAACTGCAAAAGTAGCAAAACTCGGCCCTGAAACTTATCAACAGAACCGATGTACCAAACAGAAGGCGATTTAACGTGATGTCAGTACAACATATCTACAAGATGACCCTTGTACTCGACTATTATGATGACCGACGATTTAAGAAGCCCATCACTCATGAGATCAATACAAAAAGACGCAGTCAAGGCATGCTTGTAATTCCAAGAAACTCTAACATCTACGGTAAAAGGCAGCTATCTTACAGTGTTCCATCAGCTCTAAATGATATGCCAGATTCCTTAAGAAATATCAGAAATTTTAAGTATAGGAAAAAATGTACTAAAAAATTCTCCTTAACATCTTAATGACATGCTGTTACGTTACTCCCACTTATATGTATGTATTATAAATACTGTTGATTTTAACTTACAATATTTAACTTACTTACAATTTGCTCAATCTAAGAATATACAAAATGTAAATGTAACCTTCTGCAGAAAAGCCTAAAAGGCTTCGCAGGAACTATGTACAAAATTATACAGCTGAATTGAATTGAAAAAAATTGAACACTAACCACTGGTTTTCGGGATATGTTTTTGGGAACTATAGACTGCAAAAAGAATCTTCCTGATGCGTGATGATGCCGCGAAACTTTTAAATCACATCGAAGTTGCCGACTGTAATTATAAAGTAGCTTGGGAGAGACTAGGTAATCGATATAATAAGCCACCGTATATTGTAAACGCGTACATAGAAAGTTTTTTGAAATTGTATCGGCCAATGATAGTGCTAAATTACGTGGTTTAACGGACAATGCAGACGAGGTAATTCGGGGATTAAAGGCACTTGGTTCTGAAGGCAAGGATCCGTGTCTAGTCTATATCTTGCTTAATAAAGTCGATGCGGAAACGCGAAAGCTTGGGCCTTCGAAAATAAAGGTCTTGAAGAGGCTACGGTTAGTGCATTAATTGAATTTTTAGGACAAAGCTGTTCGGCTTTAGAAGCAAGCGAACTGAAAACTCGTGCGAACAAAAACCCCTCGCGATCTAATGCTCCACAGGATGTGAGGAGCCTCACCGTTTGCAATTCATCTTGCCCAAAGTGCAATGAAAATCATAAACTTCCCCAGTGCTTACAATTCAAATCTATGTCGGTTCGCTCGTCGCGATTTTGTAAGGGACCAGAAGCTATGCAATTGCTTAGGGACTAATCACTCCTCGGCGCGGTGCCGATCGATAATTCGTTGCTCCGAGTGTCAAACGCGCCATCACAGTCTGGTTCATTTAAGTAAATCGCATTCGCCGATAGTCGAAAATAAATCGGATATACCAAATAGCTTAGGTGCTGATTTATCGGCGGATAAAACGCAAACTGTAGTAATAAGCAACTACGTCCGAAATGATACTCGTACTCTACGAGTCTTTACCCGTCCTAGTTAACATTAAAGATTCCTGTGGAAACCTGCACCCTCGGTAAAACGGTTAGGTCTTCGTCGACGTCATGCTCGTATTTCCATTCATGGCATTTCTTCGTTGGAAGCTGGTGTTCCTAATGGGATTACGACCATCAAATTATTATCTCGCTTCGATGACTGTCAGCTCGAAGTGGAAGCCTTCATTTTAAATAATATAACTTCGCAGACTCCACTTTATTCATTCAAATTCAACTGCTCATAGCTTCTACAAAATAATAGAATAACTGATCCTGGTTTTAATAAGTCCGATCCTATAGATATTTTGTTAGCGTCTGATAAAATTTGGAATATTTTATGTGATGGCCGTCATTTCGATAAGGAAGGAAATTTGATTGCACAGAACCCTGTTTTTGGCTGGGTTCTGACGGGTAGCGAGCCAGACCGTAAAATTACTTCGCTACATGCAAACGTTACTGAGAACCTGAATCTTCGTTTAAAATCTATTTGGGAGATTGAGGAGCTTCCTCATGATTTGCTAACGGGGAAATTCGATGACCAGGCCGATTCTCATTTCGTTAAGACTGTTTCGAGAGCCCCCGACGGTAAATATGTGGTGGAATTGCCATTTCGATATTGTCACGCTTATTTGCGATGGAACGTCGTTTCGAGCGCAATCCTCATCTTCGTAGCGAATACATCGAATTCATGAAGACATACGCCGAATTAGGTCATATGGAACGTGTTTATAAGGGTGCATTCAAGCCTACATCGGGTCAGGTGTTTTACTTACCCCATCACGCTGTCGTTACCAACAAAATACGAGTTGTATTTGATGGCTCCCTTAAAAATTCTCATGATAATAGCTTAAACGAGATATTGCATATTGCTCCTCCTCTTCAACGTAATTTGATTAACGTTTGTCTACGATTTCGGATGCACAAATATGTGTTCTGCGCGGATATCGTCAAAATGTTTCGCCATATCTGGGTTCATCTAAAACATCGAGATTATCAGCGTATCATTTGGCGGAAAAGTTGCGATTCACCTATCGAACATTACGATGGACTTCAGTGATAAGTTTCCAGTAGCTTCCCGTTCAATTTTACGTGATTTTTATGTGGATGATCTTTTGACAGGCGCAGACTTTGTTTCCGAGGTCATGGAATTAAAAAACCAATTGCTTGACCTACTGACCAAGGGAGGTTTTGAATTAAGCAAATGGAGTTCAAATTGTTGGTCGATTTTGACTGGAATTGCCTGTAGCGATATGGTTTCGCTAGACTTGAATAGCGAAAAGGATTACACTAAGGTTCTCGGGTTAGTCTGAAATCCGTATTGAGATAAGCTTACTTTTAGAATTTCGTTGGAGAAGGAATCGTTCCCCTGTACCAAAAGGAAGCTTTTGTCAAAAGTTGAGAAGATATCTGACCCGTTGGGCTTCCTGTCTCCTTCGACCATTCTATTGAAAATTCTTTTTCAGGAATTGTGGCTGCATAAATTTAAACTGAATTGGGATGTTCCATTGCCGAACGAAGTAGCCGATCAGTGGATCCACTACCGACAGGATTTACATAACTTCGAAAGGATCGAGATCACGCGTAGGTGTACCCTGGATACCCATTAAAAAAGTGTTAATACTTTTGGAGATCGGTCTTTTCCTTTTTTGCTTTATCTAATCATAAAACAAACAGAGTTTCAAACCGTGAACAGAATGCAACATTATAAAGTTAAATTAAGGCAGGGTAAGTGCAAATAACATCCGGCAACCAGACTGTAGGGTTTTGACCCTCAATTCACTGGTGAACCTGAGTACGAGTTTAAAATCAACAACGACAGATGATCATCATAGTAATCTTCGTTCATCTTGGATGCATGTGAGTTTTGCGTGATCTATCTCGAAACAAAATATAAAATAACCGCGACCCTTATCGCAAGGCACTCCGGCAGAATTAAAGTATAATATAACCGCGATCCTTATCGCAAGGGACTCCGGTTAAAATAAAGCATAAATAAATAAGGATATGTAGTATACCACCTACATTATCCAATTACTAAAGAAAAATAATTCATATAGTATGCATATATTGCAATTATAAAATCCATTATACAACTTAGTATTCAATTTAATTCTACTACTATTACTCTGCGTCTACACTAGCAATTTCGAAGTAGAGTGGGTATTTCATTGCTAGGCAATTTCATTTGTGAACTATCAACATGGCGAACAACAGCATTATCCGTGCGTTAAAATTAATTCAGTGTGTCGAAGAAATTGAAAAATTGGAAAAAAAAGAAAAAAAGCGTCGGTATTGGGTAAATCCTTTTTTGCTGAGGAGAGAGGAATTCGACCTGGAATCGAGTTTATTGAAAGACTTGTTATGGGATGAGTGCGAATACCGGAATTTTTGCAGAATGTCGGTAGGAAAATTTGAAGAATTGCTTTCTGAGGTAAGTAACCAGTGTAGTGTAATTACAAAGTTCCATTTCATTTGTTGTTTATTTTTTAGGTAGAACATGCAATTTCAAAAAAAAATACGAACTTGCGAAATGCGATTTCAAGTAGGAATCGCTTAGCTATTACGTTAAGGTTTATAGCTTCGGGAGATTCATTTCGTAGTCTTGAATTTTTAACGCGCATTTCGAGGAACACAATTGCCAAATTCGTCCCAGAGGTTTTGACGGCAATATATGATTCGTTACAACCTAAATATATGAAGGCATGGGAAATTAACGTGCGGTTAAAGAATTCTGATTATGTGTGTTTTTCAGATTCCTGAATCGAAGCAGGAATGGTTGGAAATATCCAGAGAGTTTCTTGATATTTCGTGGTTTCCTCATACTATCGGGGTGTTGGACGGCTAACATTTAAGGATTGTACCACCCGCGCATTCCGGATCAACATTTTATAATTATAAATCATTTTTTAGCATCATTTTATTCGCCTTAGTAGATGCACATGGCAAATTTTTATATATTAACGTCGGAGCAAGCGGAAAGGCCTCAGATAGCACAATTTTTCAGCAATCCTATTTGTATAAACAGATTGAAAAAAATTTGTTACAGATTCCAGATCCAGGGCTTTTAACTGAGAGATTAGGACGCATACCTTATTTTTTTATTGGTGATGACGCATTATGCTTAACAAGTTTTTTAATGAAACCTTACAACAGGAATGTATGCCTGACGGTCGATCAAAAGGTGTACAACTATAGGATATGTCGCGCAAGGATGTGTGTCGAAATGGCATTTGGTCGTTTAGCAAACCGATTTAGAATTTTCCACAAAGCAATAGAAGTAAGTCCAGGTCACTGCGACCAGATAATTAAAGCTTGTTGTGCTATTCATAATTTCCTAACGAAGAAAATTCAAACGCGGTTAAACGAAGAAGAAATTGTTGCAGAAGAATTGCCATCTAGCTTCAGGAGGGTAGAAACACAAGGCTACAAATGCTATAAATTTGCGAACGAAATAAGAAATAAATTATCTTCTTATTGCTCAAATGAGGGAAATGTAGCTACTCAATGGGAAAAAGTGTAAAAACTGTATACCAATTTCAATTCATATATTTAAAGCGACATAAAGCGACATTTAAGATAAGCACGAACATTTGTTTTTTATATAAAGAATTTAGGAAAACAAATCTATTTTTCTGTATCCATATATAGTTCCGAGTGAACAATTGCCTGCGACAGAATGTCGACCGATGGCGATAGCTGCGACAGTGTGGAAAGGTTGGACGAGTTGTTAGAAAAACTTGGCGCCGGTGTTGATGATGCTATTTGAGCAAAATCCGGTGTTGGTGCGTAGCACGAACTGAGAGTTGCTGATATCATTTGCTGTATATCTGCCATCAGTCGCGTAGCTTGCACGAACTGAATCTGCTTTAGTTGAGCGCCCACGCTGTTTCCAAAAGCCATAAACATATCAAGAGGCTGGCGATCTTCGATGGTCTCTTTTGACGAGGCAATGATGGCTTCCAAAGCACGGTCATATTTCTCCTGACCTGCGCGATTTGTTTTTTTTCGATGGGAATTCCCATCATCTGCGCTCAGATTGTCCTCAAATGTATCCCTTTGTGAACGACTACCTGTCGAAGAACTTTCCATTGTTTGTTCTACAAAGCTCTGTAACTAAAATATTAGTATGTATTATCTTTTTAAAAATCACCACACATGTACCTCGCTTGGGACGTTCTCAGCACAGCACCTTACAAATAATGTATTGCCAATAAACGTCATTTCATTGAAATAAAATAAATTTGGCATATATACTTCTCCGCCGGACCCTGACCTCATTGATTTGTCCACTTTTTTTTTCCGCCGCATAACAAGTTCGCAAAAATTTAATTTTTTTTTTACTTGCTCCACTTTTGTATTTAGCTTTTCAGCCAGCTCCTCCAGGCTTTCTTTTTTAAATCGAGTCTTTTGTAGAGTTTGCTATTTGTATTCCGTAAACACTCTCTGAGAGCACCGTGGCGCAGTGGGTAGTGTGTTGGCCTCTGACGCCGATGACACGGGATCGAATCCCGACACAGCCATGTCATCGAACGTGTTTTTCACGGTGTTTCTCCTCAGCGGGGTTCTGACAAAACCCCCTGTAGTAAAATTGTCATGAAAAGCTTCTCGAAATTCGCCGTTCGGAACCGGCAATAAACTGTAGGTCCCTTTCACCTATGGGAAAATGAAATCACACACAACATGGGTGATTGAGAGAAGCTCGGCTCAGGTTCTTCATGGACTGTAACGCCAACATACATACATACAAACACTCTCGGTCTTTATATTGCTCGATTAAATTGATCACATCACTTTTTGATAACCGTAGCTCCGACATGACTCGACCGATTTCTTTCCCTTGTGATTTCATTTTCCGCCATGCTTGAAAAGGAAAACTGTCAAATCCATTGCTTTCACCATTGAAGGCAATTACGTCCTGCCATCTGCCAGGCAATATTGCTATTGCCATTGACACAGAGTCTACATTGTCAATATCTGAGGCAATGGCAATATACGGTCCAATTTATTGCCTCAAAAAATGCCAGTGTAGATGCAGAGTTATATTGTCACGAAATATTCAACCCACACCACTGGATTGCGATAAACTACAATTGTCTCTTTATCCGAATTAAAACACACACACTTTTCTTGTTTCACCACAGATCAATTATCTGTGCAGCTTTACCACTTTTCTTTATTATCCAATACCATCCACTTTAAACTTTATCACACAAACAACCCTTTATTGAAAGCTTTTAGTTTCACACTGTTTGATCACACCGACTTGTCACACGCTTTTCAATACCACAAACTGAATGCCTACCGAGGGCGAGTGTTCGCGCTTATATAGCTCTCGGTCAACCTTCTCGAATGTTCGCCGTCGGAAGTTCCCCTTCGGAAATCTCTAGAATGCTCTGAAAATTAGCATTACGCCATTGGAAGTTGACATCATTCCAATCCCCGCTTCCAGAGAGCTTTCGAACTTCGACAGCGAAATTCGAACTCAACCGTCGGTTTGTGTCTCCGCAACAATATACATATATGTAAGTGTGTGTTCCTGACAGGAGAAAATCATGGCAGTCATAGTTCGACCGGCGAAGGGTACACACGTTATTTTGACTCGGGCAAAGAAAGGAAAGAAAAGAAAAATATAAAGCAATTGTTGCTGCGCAACAACAACAACAATAAAACAAAACCACCCCTGAAGAAACAGCAGCATGGAAGACATGGATGGCAGTGGCATGGCAAGTAATTTAAATCAAAGGACGCACATGCAAGTTAATATCATAAAGCATTGGTTTGATCCGTAAGCAATGTAAGCAAGCTGCGGTCAAATCATATGCAACATAAATATATAATTGTGGGGAAACCAATAGACGCGAACGATCATTGTTGACACAGCTGCGACTTAATGGCAAAATGCTTTTAGTCGAAGTCAAGTGGTTGCAGCTGCGTCGGCATATTCTTCGTGATCTGTATTAGAAGTCCAAGGTCCAGCAAAAATAATTTATGTGATAAGTTCAAAGTCCATCAAAGGGACGCTGTCAAAGAACAGCACATACTATATAAGGCACATAATGTTAATCTGTAGTTGAGTTTTCTTCCATCAGCGTCAGAGTACAGTTCGTCATCAGCACCAGTCACGCAACCAAGACACAAGCAGTTCCTGATCCACAACCGTCAGCTATACACAGTTTCCTGACTAAGCTCTTGGGCAACGCAGATGGAACTCCGCAACATAACAAGAATATTAAGTTAGGCTAAAAATAATAAAGTTCAATTATTTTTTTTTAAGTTAAAAAGTTGTATAAATAAATTAATTGGCGCCCAACCTGTGGAGCATCGGTTTCCGCAATATATCCTGAACAGACAAAGTAAGGATCGGTTCCGCGAGTGCCCAAAAAGAAAAAATAAGTATCCTCAAAAGGAGGAGAAACAAAAACCAAGTACCCTCGAAGGAAGGAGAAAGGAAAAAACTAAGTATCCTCATAACAAGGGGAGAAAAAGACCAAATAAAAAATAACTAAGTGTTCAAATTAAAGAATTATATTGAAATTGTGAACGAGTTTACAATTGGTTATTACCAGCTACGAATAATAGTGTTACGAATTACCAGCTACGAATAAAAGTGAGATAGAGTTAGTATAACATAACTAACAAGTGAGGAAAAAAAGATTAACAAAAGACTGCCAAAATAGAAACTCAAATGGTGAACTTTGAAGTGAATAGTATTGAAGACATCAATAATATTCATCAACACAACAAACAAGCATTTAGCATCAACGAGGAAATCAACATCAATCCAACAGCAGCATCAGGCGTTAACAACGAAGTGGCCAGAAAACTACAGAACATCAATCATAGAACAAACACATTCCCGAGCACACAGAAACTACACTGAAAATATCAAACAAATTCACAAATACTATTACTGGCCTAATATGAGTAAACAGTTTAAGCAATATATTAGAGCTTGTGAAATATGCAACAGGAATAAATATGACAGGCACCCAAGTAAAGAGCCAATTGGAGAGGCTCCAATTCCTAAGAAAGAGGGGGAGCATGTCCATATAGATATTTTCTACGCACGAAAATTGAAATTTTTAACCTGCATTGACTCCTACTCAAAATTCTTAATTTTAAAACAGATACCCGACAAAACGAATCTAGATGAAAAAGTCCTAGAAGCCATACAAAGTTTCCCACAAGTAAAGAAAATAACGCTAGACAACGAACCAGGTTTTACCACTATACAATTTAAAAGTTTAATGTCGAGATTGAATATCGAAATCTATTTTTGCAATCCTCACCATAGTACCATAAATGGTCAAATAGAGCGCGTACATTCAACCATAATCGAAATTGCTAGATGTTTGAAGGAAGAATATAGCATAATTAACGATTCAGAATCCATTTATAGAGCCGCGCAACAATATAACAAGACAATCCACTCAGTGACAAACAAAAAACCATCTGAAATAATGTTAAATAAGGTATCTCACGAAAATTTACGAAATCAATTAATAATAGCCCAGGCCAAAATGTTAGGAAGAAATAATAAAAACAGAAAACATAGAAACTATAATACTGATGATATGGTATTCGAGAAAAGATCTGGAGAGAGAAATAAATTAGAACCCAGGTATAGAAAACAAAAAGTTAAGGAAGACCTAGGAAATAAGATTAGAATATACAATAAAAACAGACTAATCCACAAAGATAATATTAAAACATAAACCCTCATTTTCAGAAAATGATCATCCTTTTACTATTAGCTCTCAGCAAAATGACTCTGGCAGAAATTATAGACTACACCAGAGAAGACTATGTACTAATAGAACACGGTCAAACAGCTATTTACCAAAGTTTGGGAGAGTTATTCCACGTGACCAATTTAACTTACTATCGAACATTAATAAAGGAAGACAATAAATTATTACGTATAACAAACAGGAATAAAGTAGACAAACTGAACCCCGAAAACATTCTTCTTGAAACATTATTTAGACAGCTTCAATTGACAGGTAGACCCAAGAGAGGAATCAATGAATTAGGAACCCTCTGGAAATGGTTATCAGGAACCCCGGATCATGATGATCTCGTCACAATCAATAATAAACTCAACGAATTAGCGAAGAACAATAACAAACAGTTTATTGTTAATTCCGAATTGTTCAAGGCAATATCAAATCTTACCGATATTGTCCAAACCCTGATTAACTTCTCAAAGATAAAGCAAATGACGAAACAGAAAAGAACATTTATCACTGCAGAATTGCAGAAAATCCTTCACACCCTTACCCTAGCAAAACTTGGAACTTTAAACCCAGAAATATTGAACCTTAAGGAAATAGAGGACGTAACAAGACATGAACATAAAAGCATAACCATCACAGACCTTATGGACGCTTATGATTTTAAGATCGTCCAAAACAAGGACGTAATAGTTATTTATATCAAGTACCCGAAGATAGAAAGAACATGTGATCTTTACGAATCACGAGCCATTCCTCATAATAACACTAAACTTATGATAGAAAACAGAATTGTTAAATGCGAAAACATATTTAAAACAATAGAAAATTGTACAATAGAAATAAGTAACACATTTTGTAAATTGAGTCAAAAAGAAACTTGTTTATCTAAAATTTTGAATTATAAAAAAGCAAATTGTTCTAAGATTATAGGAAAAAATAAAGATCTGGAAATAATTAAAGATGGAGCTATTCTAGTATCAGGTATTAATATTGTAAACGAACATATCTTAAATGGGATATATCTAATAGCCTTTGAAAATTCAACCGTAATAAATAATGTAACTTATTTCAATCCCACTAATGCTATACAATACTTTTTGAAAATGAACCAACCCATCGAATTTGATATTATTGAATATGTAAGGCTCTATAAATTAAATATGGAAAATATCGATGTATTAGATGTAAGACAGGATGAAATGAAAACTCGCTCGGTACTTTGGACCTCCCTAATAACATTTGTAATTCTTATTGTGTATGTTTTTATATAAAATGCGTAAAACCCTCTCAAACTATAAAGAAAAAATTTGTAAGAAACCCAAAAAGAAAAACGATGTAAATAAAAACATCGAAGAATCAATAAAGGAAAACGATGTAAATAAAAGTAATGAAAACATCGAAGAAACAATGCTAAAAGATTTAAACGAAATAATCGAAGAATTAATGAAACAGAATTAAGAATCGGGACGATTCACTTAAGAAAGATGGGAGTTAATATTGTTACGAACTATTCAACCCACACCAAATAGGGCTCGCACCACTGAATTGCGATAAACTACAATTGTTCTTCTTGAAAGAATAAAAACACACACAGTTCTATTTCTTTCACCACAGATCAATTATCTGTGTAGCTTCACCACTTTTCTTTATTATCCAATACTATCCACTTTAAACTTTATTACACAATACACAAACCTTTATTGAAAGCTTTTCTTTTCACACTGGTTGATCACACCGACTTGTCATACGCTGTTTTATACCACAAACTGAATGAATGTCGAGGGCGAGTGTTCGCGCTTATATAGCTCTCGGTCCACCTTCTCGAACGTCCGCCGTTGGAAGTTCCCCTTCGGAAATCTCTAGAACGCTCTGACAATTCCATTGGAAGTTGACATCATTCCAATCCCCGCTTCCAGAGAGCTTTCGAACTTCGACAGCGAAATTCGAACTTCACCGTCCGTTTGCATCTCCGCAACAATATCATAAAGCATTGGTTTGATCCGTAAGCAATGTAAACAAGCTGCGGTCAAATCATACGCAACATACATATATTGTTAAGAAGGTGTGAGACGCTAACAACGAAAAATAAAAGATGCTGACAACAAAAAATAGACACAGGAACAAAAATGTTCCCAGCAAAAGTTGCGATACGACACCGCACTGAGTTGTTTCGTCGTATTGCATTCCACCGGCGACAAAACACCTGAAAAACAAATGCAACGAACGAAAATGCATTGGGTCAGCATAAGTTAGTTTAAGGTAGTTGATAAGCATTCATTAAACATAAAAAATTATTGAGTTTGATTTTGGACCTTGAAGCGAACAGACAATAAAGTTGTTTCTAGTGTAATTTTAAAAGTAAAGTTGTTTCATTTCATTTGCGTTGAATTTCTGTTGTGCGTTGCGGTATTACTTGACTGTTTCCTTTCTTCTCCAATACACAACGGAAACACTGGAGACAAAATTCCCTGCCAAATATCCAGCCCGCGTGTGAACATTTATTTTTTTTTATTTTTGTGAAAGCGTAACAATATAATTGTGGGGAAACCAATAGACGCGAACGATCATTGTTGACACAGCTGCGACTTAATGGCAAAATGCTTTTAGTCGAAGTCAAGTGGTTGCAGCTGCGTCGGCATATTCTTCGTGATCTGTATTAGAAGTCCAAGGTTCAGCAAAAATAATTTATGTGATAAGTTCAAAGTCCATCAAAGGGACGCTGTCAAAGAACAGCACATACTATATAAGGCACATAATGTTAATCTGTAGTTGAGTTTTTTTCCATCAGCGTCAGAGTACAGTTCGTCATCAGCACCAGTCACGCAACCAAGACACAAGCAGTTCCTGAACCACAACCGTCAGCTATACACAGTTTCCTGACTAAGCTCTTGGGCAACGCAGATGGAACTCCGCAACATAACAAGAATATTAAGTTAGGCTAAAAATAATAAAGTTCAATTTTTTTTTAAAAGTTAAAAAGTTGTATTAATAAATTAATTTGCACACCTCCATCCATTCACAAATTAAAACACCAAACACGAAGAAAACTTCACAAATCACAAACGTCAACAAACCACATGCACACCAGACTGTCATACATCATCGACTCAACATGGCCGCCAAATATCATCGGCACCAACCAGCATGGCGGCAACCACTTCAACAATCTGCAACGTTGCCAGCAGGCACGTTTGTGCAACATTGAGTTTGTGTCGAGCCACTAGGGATTGGGTCTTCTACCCAATCCACTCACATATTATGTACTATATATTTGATTATGTATCACAAAAAGCTGCCAAGCAGCTTGCCAAGATTTCACTTGGACTATAAAGATTAATATCAAATAAACAGTCAAAACGATCGGACATTTATAACTTGTCTGTGCGGTATTGAAACGTACAGCAATAGCAAAGTGGGTGAGGCGGAGAAGTTTTTTTTTTTTTACATATCTTTTTTTCGTACGCATGAATTCAATCTCTTCTGTTTTTTTTTTTTTCTTTCTTGATTTACTTTGTATTCCCTTTTGTTTTGACTTGGTGACTTGATGAAGGTAATGAGTGATCGCGACGGGACACGTGCGCATTTTGTTACCGCGAATTGCGACAAAGAAAGACTGTGGTGTAGCGTGACTCAAAACAAAAAGAACGGTTTACGGCTATGTATGTGAAGTTATTTTTTTTCCTCCTTGTGTACAGTAATCGTATAGCGTCGCTGATTCCAGGAAGATCGAAATAAAACAGTAAAGGTCAGCGAAAAAAAAAAAACAAAAATAAAAAAAGGATTAGTGCGCAGTTCGGAGTTTTGTATGGAGAAATTGGACAAATTAACACACCGGGAAGTGTACAATATTCTTTCGAAAAGAGTCTCGCGAAGAATTGTCGGAACAAGGACGAACATGACATCTATAGTGGGAGAGGACATCGTAGAAGATTTGCCCGGGGAAGCTCCCGAGGAAAAAAGAAAGCTGCTGCGAAGTATGGGGGAGACAACCTTTTCGTATAAAGATGTTGAGGACTCCTTGGAAACTTATTGGGGTGAGTCATCTAAAAACATTTCTTCATGGCTCAAAGATTTTGAGGAGATCGCTACGATATGTAACCGGAACGAGGTTCAAAAGTTCCTACATATACTGTCGCCGGTTACCCAGAGGCGCCGCCAAACTTGCCATTGAATCGGAGGAAGATATCACCTCTTGGGAGAAATTTAAGTCCCAGCTGGAGAAAGAGTTTAGCTCGGAACTTCCTAGTATCACGGTCCATCAGATGTTGCGGTCGAAAAAGTTGCCAGGGGAAATGCTGCTGGAATATCTTTTCACCATGAAACAGCTAGCGAATAAGGGGAAAGTAAAGGACGAGTCCATCATCGCCTATATCATACAGGGTATTTCAGACGACGCGAGAAATAAGTCTGTGTTGTTCGAAGCTCGCTCGATATCTATGCTGAAGGAAAAACTCAAAATCTTCGAACGCATCAAGGAGCACTGTTATCGAGAGTTAGCTTAAAACTTATTGTATTTGTTATCGAGAGTTTGCTTAAAACGTAAATAAACGAAAATAAAACACACACAAAAAAGCAAGGTGCCGTTATTATTTGTAACTTCCTCTGGACGAGTGACAACAAGCACGATAAAATGAACAAATACCAAACTAAATGAAGGGCAGAAGGACCCACTGGTAGTCGGGTCGATAAAAGGCCCCAAAAAGGGTGTGTTAATTGCAGCACAGCTACGATCTTTGCCCGCATAAGCAGAAGTGGACAAGATGTATTTCCTGCAACGAATATGGGAATATTGCAAGCCGATGTCCCAAAAGGAAACAACCCCGGGCAGACGTTAGGCAGATTTTTGAATCATACGGGACCGTGCCGGTGAATTTAAAGGGTCAAACCTATACGGCGCTGATAGACACTGGGAGCTGTGCAACCCTTATGAGAGACTCAGTTTTTCGAACTTGCGGGATACGCAAATTTACTCATCCCGGTATGCTGTTGAGAGGATTTGGATCTGATAGGTCTATAGCGTCGTTGGGCTCGTATTCAATTAATTTAGAAGCCCAGTCTGAAACCTTCGAAGTCAGAGCCCATGCTGTCCCGGATAGATTCCTTCCTGATGCTATTCTGTTGGGGAAAAGTTTCTTGGATAAAGCTTACGTCACTATCGATGGCCGCGAGACGGTAGTAGGGAAAAGGGAGTTGGTGAACGATGCGACCTTTTGAAAAGTTGGACGAAGTATACCTCGTTAAGGCAGGGCATGACCTTTTTCACGAAATCAGAAACGAAGACGTTCAAAATGAAGTTGAAGAGTTAGTGAAGAACTACAAACCGGAAAAGCCCACGACATCATGTGTACAAATGACAATCACGCTTGAAGATGAGGTCCCTGTCTACCAAAAGCCACTATGGCCAGCGAAGAGAGGCTTCGCGATGGCGTTATTCGATCCAGTAGTTCCAGTTTTGCCAGCCCGGTCGTTTTAGGGAAAAAAGGATGGGTCCTATAGACTTCGCGTGGATTTTCGCAAACTAGATCGCAAAATCATACGAGATCGCAAAATCATACGAGATCGATTCCTGTTGTTGATCATGGAAGAGATTCTTGAAGACCTTAAGACCCTCTAGGGTCCGTCATTCAACTAAAAATCGGTTTCCAAGATTGGGATTCCCACTTCACTAGCTCAAAAATGGTGCAAGTTTCGTGAAGAACACCCTTTGCTTACGAGAGCAGAAATTCCAAGAAGTATAAGTCTTTCGAATTCGTCGTTTCAATTGCACGGGTTTTCCGATGCCTCAGCATCGGCTTATGCCGCGGTCATATACTCTCGGTACGAACTCGCGAATGGAACATTTCAAGCAACCATCGTAGGCAAAATCTCGTGTTTCGCCCCTTAAACTGTTGAGCATTCCTCGTTTAGAGCTCTGTACCGCTCTTCTGCTCGATAGATTCGGTTCTTAAAATTGACCTTCGAAAACGGATACGCTTGGTCGGATTTCCAAGTGGTTTTGTCTTGGCTTTCCTCGCCACCGCGCCGTTGGAATATTTTTATAGGTAATCGGACAGCAGAAGTTCTGGACACAATACCCAGAAATAGGGGGTTTCATGTGCGCTCGGAATGCAATCCAGCAGATTGCGCCTCTAGGGGAATGTCACCGTCCCAATTGCTTGAAAATCCCATTTGGTGGAATGGTCCTGCTTGGCTTCGAAGTGACGCGGACAGTTGGCCCATTATGGAAGAAGCAGATGAAGATCCCAGATGTGTTGACGAAATGAGGAGATCCCCAGCACAATCTCACTTCGCGACCAACGGCACCGAACATCCATTCGATACACCCGCAAGGAGGATTTCATCGTGTCATACTCTTCTTCGAACTGTGGCCAGAATTCAACAAATCATTACAAGATGTCGCAAAAGCGACGTCTCCTCATCAGACTTTCTGAGGCCAAAGGACATCTACAAAGCAAAAACAATCATCAAGTGGTTACAGAGTCAACACTTCGGTGACTATACATACATATAAACATAAACAAACACAATTCTTGTACCATACATAAGCAATTATTAAACCCCTCTCCCTTCCTAGACCATAACAGCGTATTACTAGTCGGGGGGCGAATTCAAGAAGCCAACATCGCATATAACACCAAGCAGCCCATAATCATCCCTAGGGGTCACGCTGTTGTGATCCACACAACGGATCGCACGCATCATCCACTCAGGGAATGCACACTTCTCTTCTTTCTTTCACCCATATCTTGAGTACAAATCAAGACACACGACACACTTGTATCGTAGGTCAGTGCAGTGCGACAAACTCAAGTGGGGTCAGTACAGTCTATCGTTGAATCAAGCCATACGACACCCTTGAGGCGTACGAAGAATCAAGTCATATGACACCTTCGAAGTGTGCCTATTATGCACTATATGCAGTATATTGGGTAAACACTAAACCATGCACTGCAATAATGAAAAACCCGAAAGAAATTAAACGCAATAAAGGGATATTGCGAATGAGTCCATGGTTGAAAGTGAAAATGGTTCGGTACCAACAAGTGAGATCGGGTTTCGTAGCATTTACACCTACGCGGCAGAAACCGATTTTCGAGGCGGGTAGGAATTAAGAAAAAGAAGGGGATAAGATGCGTGCATAAGAATATGGTATAAAAGGGCAGCTGATATCGGAAATGGACAGAGTTTAAGAATGAGAGTTTAAGTATCAGTGTAAAAGTAAAGAGTTTAAGTAGATAAAGAAATAAACTCTTTTTTTTTTTAAACGTGAAATTTAATTTTAAACTCTCCGGCTGACGCTCTTCCCTTGTTATACCAAGGAAGCACGGCGTCATTCGTAACAACGCTATCACCAAGCTAATCTTTCGCGACATAAGTTAATTTTATCGGCTGACTTTAACTCTATTGTGGCAGAATCCCTGGCTCGCGATGGCATTACGTGACACTTCATTCCGCCTTCAGTACCACATTTTGGCGGTTTGAGGGAGGCCGGAGTGAAGTCGGTGAAAGAACATTTGCGTCGGGTTATTGGGACAGATATTTATACGTTTGAACAATATTATACGTTATTAACACAAATCGAGGCCGTCCTCAATTCGCGACCCTTGTGCCAAATCTCTGACAACGACTTTGATCCGCTAAGACCTGCTTATTTTTTGCTGGAAGAGTTATACGCTACCGTACCGGAACCATCGCTAGAACTGCCAACCAACCGTCTCACTTGCTGGCAACAACTTCAAGCAAGGTTGCAAGGCTATTGGAAACGATGGCACCTCGAATACTTGACTTCACTATAGCAACGACCTCGGTGGCAACAAACCAACGCAAACATTCACGTCAACGACCTTGTGGCGATCAAAGGAGAAGATTTACCCCCTGCGAAATGAGCCATGTGGCGTGCAATCGAGCCGTTTTGTTTTTTTATATTGTTTTACCCTTTTTAAGTTAATAAGTTAATCAGGCCCATGAAGGACCAGAAGCTTGGCCCTGGATGCCCTGAAGATTGGCCTATGTTTTACACGTCGTTCGTGCAGTCAATCGAAACCTGGAGAATAACCAACGACTACAGCAGTGCCTTCAAGGTGAAGCATGAGAAACCGTTAAGACCCTGTTGATTGCCCCGGTTAACGTTAACAGCGTCATTAAGGAGCTTCGCCGCCCACAGCAGTTAATCTGCAGTCAACTAAAGCAAGTGCGGGAAATCCCACCTATCAGTGAGAGTAATTTTTCAGTGTTCCTTTGCTCAAAGAGCTGGTGTTAAAGCTACCGATAAGAAGAAGGCTGGAGTGGGCAAGATATTCCTCTCAGATATATCCATACCTGACTGTACACTTTAGTGACTGGCTGAGTGAGGTCGCCAAGCTGATTTGCTCCATTCAAGACAGCGAAGGAAAGGAATTGAAGAGACGTTCGCCAGTATTGTATGCCGCTGGACCACGACGAATCAACCTTACGTGCCCAATCTGTCAAGGACAGCACAAGACAAGTGATTGCAAAATCAATTTTATAGTTTTGAACAATCTCGCTTCATCATTGATTGCTATTTGCCTCGACAACATTCCTTGGACTTAATCAAGATTCTTTACAACTTGTCATCTAGTTATTTACAGGAGGGAAAACCCGACAGCAGCAGCGAATAGTACCAGCAGAAGCAGAAGACCAGTTGGTCGAGAAGAATTTCATGTTTGTATGCATGTCGCAGTCGATGCTGAGGATTTGGAAAGACCACTTCTGAAGACTGTATTTTTTTTTTTTTTTTTTAGAGACTCGCGCAGGTTCAAGAGTTTTTATATTCTCTTATGATGTGTTAGCACACACAACCTGAACGGAGTGCAGTGGGTTGGGGTCGTTGATGTTCGTTCACTACTCTCAGGGGTGGTTGTCCTAGACCTACATAGGACGAGAGCCGACCAAATTCTGCGTTATAGTCCGTAGTAATTCGTTCAAGCACTATGGTATTGCATACGCAGAGGATGAATTTCGGTTGACCATATACTGTGTGTTATGCCTGCAGCAGTACGTCTGGTCACTTTCCATTCACAACGGCGTTGCATACTTTTTGTCAGGCTGTATAACGGCGATGATAGACAAGATACCGCTGTCAGGCAGAACGAGCCATTCGTAGTGGACGGCAATGAAACAGAATTCAGTCCACCCGACCTAGACGAAGTCAAAATAGCAATATCAAGACTAATAATAATAATAATAAGGCGGCTGGAGATGAGCTGGTAAGGTGCATGCACCATCTCATTTGCAAGGTATGGTCGGAGGAAAGCATGCCCGACGAATGGAATCTCAGCATCGTTTGCCCGGTCCATAAGAAAGGAGACCCCTATAACTGCGCCAACTATAGGGGAATAAGTCTCCTTAACATCGCATATAAGATCTTCTCTGCTGTATTGTGTGAACGCCTGAAACCGTTTGTGGATAACCTGATCGGCTCTTATCAGTGTGGTTTCAGGCCAGGTAAATCCACAATAGACCAAATATTTACGCTACGGCAGATCTTGGAGAAGACTCAGGAATACCAAATCGACACTCACCATCTCTTCGTCGATTTCAAGGCTGCATATGACAGTGTGTATAGAGATGAGCTATACAAAGCCATGTCTAGTTTTAACATCCCTGCCAAACTCGTCCGACTGTGCAGGATGACAATGGAGAATTCTCGCTGCTCCATTAAGGTCGGTAATGAGCAAACCGAGACCTTCTATGTTAAAAAAGGATTTAGGCAAGGTGACGCGCTGTCATGCAACTTTTTCAACATCGTGCTTGAAAAGATCATGCAAGAGTCACTGGCCAACACAAGAGGTACGATTTATTTCAAGTCTACGCAATTGCTTGCGTATACCGACGACATTGACGTGATTGGACGGACACAGCGAGACGTCAATGAGGCCTTTGTAAGCATTGAGGTAGAAGCGGCTAAGACGGGTCTCAAGGTTAATGAGGATAAAAACAAATATCTGCTTTCATCTAAAAGAGACGGACAACACCGAAGTATTGGCCAGAACGTCACCATGGGCGGATATAACTTTAAAGTGGTCAATGAATTCGTCTACCTTGGCTCACTGATGACCAGCGACAACAACACCAGCGCTGAGATAAAACGCAGAATCACTCTTGCCAACCGCTGTTTCCTTGAGCTCAAGAGGCAATTGAGAAGTAGAGCCTTCTCTCGGAAAACCAAGGTGACACTATATAAGACCTTAATCATCCCAGTCCTCCTTTACGGCGCAGAGGCTTGGACCTTAACAAAAGCGGATGAAGATGCCCTTGGTCGTTTCGAGAGGAAAATTCTGCGTACTATCTACGGTCCCGTTTGTTCAAACGGTGTATGGAGGAGAAGATATAACGAAGAACTGTACGGGTTGTACAGCGACATCGGCCTGGTACGACGTCTACGGATACAGCGCCTAAGGTGGCTAGGCCATGTAGAGCGCATGGAAAATACAGCTCCGACCCGAAGAGTCTTCGAATCCACTCCGGAAGGAAGGCGCAGCAGAGGACGGCCGCATCATCGGTGGCGCACGCAGGTGGAAGGGGACCTTAACCAACTGGGCGTGCGGCGCTGGAAACAGCTGGCCAAAGACCGTGCCAGCTGGAGACGCTTGTTGGTTGAGGCCCAGGTTCACCACGGACTGCAGCGCCACCTAAGTAAGTAAGTATGCGTAGTGTTGAACCAAATTTGAAACATCTTCTACCCATCCCGTACAATGTTGAAACAAATTTGAAACACCCTCTACCCATTTCGGAATTCCATCCCAACTTCCTCTATATCCCAACAGATGTCCTCCAAAATTCTTCTAACCCACGCCATCAAAAGAGATCTTTGGTGCCTTGTTTTGTTTTTGGTCTCGACACTCAACCGAAGCGGTTCATTTTTCCAGCTCCGTATATAGATTGTGAATTTAAAAAAGAGAACCTAAAGAAACTCGAAACTAGTAACACAGACAAAACTAAAGCCGTAAAAATAAAATTTGACTTATGAATCAACAAAATTAGATTATGTGCTTTGTATGAATAAAAGATTTTGGCACTTTGATTTTCATTTCCAAAACCTAATAAGAGAAGAACACATACACCCAACATTAGTCCTTCGAGGCAGATGCGAACCCAAACCCATAAAAGCCCGGATAGAAACTCGAAAAATAAACATCACATCTCAACCACCAAGGATCTATTTCATCAACATCACAGTACCTGCAAATCAAGAAACACACAAGCTAATCAGGTGCGTTTTTTAAATAAGTGCATTTGTTAGTGTTGAGTTTGCCATTGACAGTCGTCGCGCGCGGTCACGAGTCACACACGGAAGGAAAATACAAAAGAACGAACAAAAAAAAAAAAAAAAAAAAAAAAAACGGGAAAGAAAAACAAATACCGTAGTAGTGCCCCAACCGAACACCTGGTCGGCAGCAGCGCTGGGCCGTACTCCTGCCTGTCCCTCTTCCCGTGGCCAGGGACTGCAGATCAAGACATTTCAAATGTTTTAGATGTAACCAACCGAATCATCGAACCAAAGAGTGTAAAAACGACGTTTCAGGCACGAGGAAACGAGGGTGATAACGCACACACTGCGTCAACGGGTGGCGGAACTAACTCATTTCCGGTAGCTAGGGTGAACATGGCCATTGGTTGCAATAGGGTTTTCAAAGACGTCTCTGTATGTGGTGTGTTTTTGTCTGCATTGATGGATACAGGCAGCGATTTATGTCTTTCACGGTATGACGCATTGATAATGGAAAATATTGCTGACCTAGATAAACAAAGAAGAACACTGTTAGGTATTGGGAAAACGTAATAACAATAGGTAGTTTCTAAACAGAGCTAGTGGTGGATAGGATTAAGGTGAAGGTTCATTTCCACGTAGTTCGAGAGAGCGACATCGAGTACTCAGCGGTAATAGGGAACGGTATCCTAGCTGAGGTAGATCTAATAGCAAAGGCCGAAGGAGTGGAATTCAAAAGTATGCAAGACAGAAGTAATTCAAGCAGCGACAAAGTAACACGGACCAACGAAGGTCAGTCATATGGAGTTGGTGCTGATTTACACAGCCGGTTGTGGCGAAGTTGACCTAGAACTGAAGTCGATCGATTGGCGAGAAGCCAAGATTACACGGTGCAGAGAAGTTGACTATAACCTGTGTGTAGAAGAGCTTGCAAAAGTTTTTGGTGACTTATATCTTGCTGCTGAAGAAGGAGTGTTTGATGGGAGAACAAAGTTGGAACTAACCGACTTAAAGGAATCGAGAGGACGAAGTTGCTTAAAGCACCGCCCAGTCGGAAACGATGAAATTGTTGTTGAAGGACGAAATTCGAATGTTCTAAAGACCGAGTCCGTGTTCTGTAAAAGAGTGCGATTTGATCTCTTGAAGGCGACGGATGTGTTATAGTGCGGAAAAAAAATACAAAGCAAGAGAAAAACAAAAAGGAGAATAACAATAAAAAAAAAAAATGAAGTGAAGAATTTTCACTGAAGAAATTAAATGAAATTGTTCGCAGTTTGCCTTCTAGATGAAAGGCAAACCAAAAGCATCGGACCTGGGAAGAGCTAGATATAAAAACTCTTCCTCAATCCTGAGCAGCCTGCGTGCGGCGAGAGCACTCATCGGAATTGTTACAGTTGTAACCACAACAACCCCATCCAAATCGGTAATATAAGCATAAATGCATTTGTAATGCACAAGCGATCGACCTAACTCAACGTTCGATGACCAACGATCATTGACCGATGAATATCCGGCAACACAATAAACCGAACCGATCGCATGTGCAAGCATATAATGTCAAATAGGTTAGATACATATATGTATAAACAATTTCGTAATGCGCGAGCGATCGATCGAATTTCCAAAGGGTCATAATAAACCAAATCGACCGCTTGTGCAATCATATTTTTTGGAACGACAATTAAGTCGTATACATAGGAACACTTGTAATGCGCGAGCGACCGATCGAATTTCCAAAGGTCTCCGATCGATCGTGCAAGCAAAGCACTTAAAACGTTTAAACCTTGAGTCGTCATATTCCGAAACCAATTAAGCAACTTAGAGAAAGAAGACGATTAAGCAATAAAGGAAAGGAAAAGCAATTAAGGCGAGGAAAGTGACGGCGGGCGTTTAAATAAAAGAACTTTGTTAGTTTAAGGCAGTTCTAAGGAGAAACTCAATTCGAATGGTCGCTTCTAGACCACAAAATAAAACCATTGCCTTAAAAGATATTTTTGTATTTTATTTTGATTTCCAAAAATATTTAAAATAAAATTGGCGCAGTCGGTAGGATTGGTCAAAACGCGAAAAGTAGAAGTTTTCGAGTGTTAGTTGACCAATCGATCTCGCATTTCGTTATTTCGTCGCGAGTGAATAACAGTTACTTAAAGATAAGTAACTCCAAAAAAGCGAAAAGAATAGTCAATAAAAGTGCATTAACTCTAACTCTAACAGTGTATTTAAAAGCGTATAAACGGATCCAAAGTATCCAAGAAAAATCATCTCTAACAACAGTGCGTTTAAAAGTGTCTCTAATAACAGTGCAGTTAAGGGTGTATAAGCACTAACTCTAACAGTGTATTTAAAGGTGTATTAACGGATCAGAAGCATCCAAGAAAAATCATCTCTAACAACAGTGCGTTTAAGAGTGTATTAACTCTAATCACAGTGGCAAATCACTCTGGCTAATTTTGCCTTTTTGTTTTAAAACAAAGAAAGTTAAATTGAAAATCCACCAACAACTGTGACTGAGAAGGAAGCAGCCAACAATCTCCCAAAACGAGGAAGAAGACAACAAACAAGCCTCCAGAAATAATTCAAAGTGCGTTCCTGTGTTTTTTTTCCTCTCTTAATTGTTCGTTTATGTATCTAGATAGATATAAGTATTAAGACACTTACCCTAATAAGTATATCTATAAGTTAACGGAAGATAATCTAAATACACAAATTGAAGCGGTTAGGCAAAAAAGCAACCAATTGTCAGAAGTTATCCATAACTTCTTTGATACAAACATGCTAAATACAATAGCGGCAGCAAAAAAAAGAAGCGTCAACCTAAAGAAAAAAGCCGCCGATCATCACCCGCACCAAGGGCCTCAGGGAAACCATTGATCTCTGTGAGTATGCCATTGGTAAAGGTAATTTTGAATTAGACCCATTAGGGGACAACCGCTATGCTGTTCACTGCAACACAGTGGAACAGCATAGAGAGCTACCTTGCCGTAACTGCTCATTATATTGACAGTAATCTCGATACTCAATCCATCCTTTTGCAATGTCGAGCTCTGGAGGGGTCACATACTTCATATAACATAAGCCAAGTTTTACAAAGACTAATAAATCAATGGCAACTAGAAAGAAAAATTCGTTTGGTGGTTGCAGATAATGCACCTAATGTGCAAAATTCTATAACGGAGTCAAACCTAAAAAATGTTGGATGTTTCGCCCACGCTATTAATTTAGTTGCAAAACATGCATTGGCACTCCAAGAAGTGGAAACACTTATATTAAAATTGAGGAACATTGTGAACCATTTCCGTAGAAGTAGGTACCACAGCAACGGAGAAATTGATTAAATATCAAATCTAATCAAATGTTGCTCAACCAAAAAAAAAATTATAATAGATGTTTCCACGCGGTGGAACTCGACATACCATATGCTGGAAAGAGCGGTATTATTGAAAGAAGCAGTAACAAGCACTTTGGCTATTCTTGACAGTAGCAATAGTGCTTCTTTACCATCCATCATTTCCGAGCAGTGATTTCTGTACTGTGCTTAGACCCCTGAAAGAAGTCACAGGCCAAATAAGTGGAGAGAGCTATCTAACTGGCAGTCTCGTTATTTTATTCAATGAAGTTTTGTTAAATATTTATCAAAACAAAATATAGGACGACGAGACACTATATCACAGCGCCAGGCAAATGGGTAACCTAATAAAAGATGGTATAAGTAAAAGGTTAAAAAATATCGAATACAGCAGTACCTTTGGCGTCTGTACTTTTCTGGATCGAAGATTTAAAACCCACTTTTTTATGGACCAGTCTGCAGCTGATGGTGCAAAAAGAAAAACAAAAAAAAAGTTATTGAACTAACTATAGGTGAAATAAATAATTAGCTGCAGGCTCACAAACCAAAGAAAAATCAGTCGATTCGGTCCTGAATGCGGTTGTTGGTCAACGAGCTTCTTGAAAAATTTCTATTTGGGAGGATATGGACAATTGGACAATATTATTAAAACAATACAACCAGTGCAATAAGCAAGAGCAGTAGCTATTGCAGAAGTCCAAAGATACCTGAATGATGAAATGGTGCCAAGACAAAACAGTCCGAATGAATGGTGGCGAAATCATCGTTTTGTGGACAATAATGTTAAAACAATACAACCAGTGCAACCAGCAAGAGCAGTAGCTATTGCAGAAGTCCAAAGATACCTGAATGATGAAATGTTGCCAAAACAAAGCAGTCCGAATGATTAGTGGCGACATCATCGCTGTGTATATCACAATTTAAAGAAGGTTTTCCAGCAGCATTGTTGCATCATAGCCACCTCAGTTCCTTGAGAACGTTTTATCAATTAATATCAGACAGAAGAACACGCCTACGACCTGATAAAGTCATGAAATTGATGTTCCTCAATTATGAGGGATAGATAGGACGGGTGAGAAATGGGAGATTAGACAAATTTAAAGCAGAAGGTTAACTTTATCACCCAAAATAAATAAATATATAATATAATAAAAACGGCCAAGTGCGAGTCGGACTCGCGCACGAAGGGTTCACTACCATCTGTACATATAAATATGAAAGAGACTATGTATGTATGTTACCTCATCAGTCATCACATTAAATCACATTTTTCGTATGATAACAGATCTTGGTTGCGGGGAGGTTATCGGCATATTACTTTGATAATCAAAAATCTTCATGATGAGATATATGTAGTTGATCATCAAAGTGTCCATTGAATTCAAATCAATTATCTTACTTGACAGCAACGGTGTGAAAAGGTGAATAACAATAAATATGGGGAAAAGGTTTGCAACTAGGATTAATTCATCAAAGACACAAACATATTGTCGACTAACCTTAGTTCAGTATGTGACCAAGGATTTTTTGGATGAAAATCATGTCTGTTGTATGGGCGCCCCCCTTAAATATTCATTTTGTTGTGTTTTTAGTATTTGTCGTGGTAGCGGCAACAGAAATATATCATCAGTGAAAATTTCAACTGTCTAACTATCACGGTTCATGAGATACAGCCTGGTGACAGACGGACGGACGGACGGACAGCGAAGTCTTAGTAATAGGGTTCCGTTTTACCTTTAGGTACAGAACCCTAAAAAGTAATAAAAAGTTTCTTTAGTTTCTTTATGTGTATGTAGTTTCTACCTTCTAGTAAAAAGAAAGTAACTCAGTTTTAAAGAAAAGATAAAAATAACGATCCTCGATATATTATACAGTGAAATCTCCCACTGCGGACACCTCCCTTAGACGGACAAATTTTTTTGAACGGAAATTGCTCCATATAAGTTGCATAGTTTACAATTTCCCTTGGACGGACATTCCCTTGAACGGTCACGGACAGCATTTACGCATATAAATAACAAAATATTTTCCCTTAGGCGGACACCAAAGTAAGATTAAGCTTGTCATCAGACGGATATTCTGGCAACGGTACTTTTTTATTACTTGCAGTCTACAGCAAATAGTAATTCTTCTCATTTATGGAAAAAAAAACATGCGTGCCATCCAGCGACTTTGCATTGTATGTGTGAATTTTGTTAATAGGGTGAATGTCTATTTGAAGGAATGTATCTGTTTGACCTGCTAGAGTTACGATCAAACTCAAACACATAGTCCTACATAGATAAGGATTAAATACAGTTATCATTCCACGGACGACAATAAAACAATAAAATGTAATTGCACATACGACCCAAGGAACCGATTAATGAGCGTCTGGCTTACATCCGTTTTTCTGTGCAAACCGAAACCGATATGTTCTTATAAAAGCAATAGAGAAAAATAAAAATCACACTTTGTATCCGCAAGTGAAAAGTTAAGGACGTGCTTTTTTTTTTCATCCTCCGCGAATCCACGATCATAACTCTGGCGCTTGTTTCTTTCTAATTCGTGTGGTGGAAGCAGTTTTATTTTATTCGGCAGTGAAGGTTTTATTCCGTATACATATTCACATTTTTGCTTTTTTTTACTCAGGTTGGTAGCATTTCTTTTTATCATTTTGCTTTATTTTATAAAAACACGTTTTCAGAATGCCACCAAAAAGGAAAACTTTAGCGCTAAAAGAAAAGGTAGCCTTAATTAACTTTTCGGAAAAATATAAAAAAAGCATACGTGAAACAGCAACAGAGTTTCTAGTAGGAAAAACCCAGGTTGCTGACTTATTAAAAAAGAGGGATGAAATTTTAAGTGAATGGCAATCTAATTAAAGTGCAACTCACCTTAAAAGGCGCTTCGCTTCATCGAACGGGAGCCTAGACAAAATTGTTTTTGAATGGTTTTGTGCAGCTCGAAACAAAGGATTTCCTATTTCTTGACCCGCAATTCGACACTAGGCAGCAGAAGTTGCAAATCGTTTAGGAGTCAGAGATTTTAAAGCATCTGCAGGTTGGCTGGATAAGTTTCGGAAACGTCACGGTATTTCCTACAAAAACGTGAGCGGAGAGAGTGGAGATGTTAATCTTGGGGACGTGAAAAATTTTCTTCAGAAGCTACCTACAATAACAGCCGGTTATGCTCCTGACTGCATTTACAATGCAGATGAAACTGGTCTTTTTTTTCGAGCATTACCCACAAAGACAATGGCTTTGAAAGGGGAAAAATGCACAGGAGGAAAGCTTTCAAAGGAGAGGCTCACTATTTTGCACTGTGCCAATATGGCAGGAGACAAGGAAAAACTTTTAGTTATTGGAAAATCTTGTCGCCCAAGAGCATTTCGTGGCCTTAAGAAGGATCAGCTGCCTGTAGACTGAAAGCACAACAAAGAAGCATGGATGACCCAAGAAATTATGATAGAGTGGCTTCGTTTATTCGACAAAAAAATGAAACTACAGAAGAAAAAAATTTTGCTCTTTCTTGACAACGCTGCTTCCCATCCTAAAGACTTGAAGCTGGAAAACATAAAAGTTGTTTACCTTCCGCCAAACACCACATCGATTTGCCAGCCCTTGGATCAAGGTGTGATAAGAAATTTTAAATTTCACTACCGCTCGCTTATTTTAAAGCATCTCATTGCCCGGGTGGACAGCTCACAATCCACCAGTGAGTTAATCAAAAGCATAAATGTCCTAGACGCTATTTTTTTTATTAATAATGCGTGGAAACTGGTCACAGGAAAAACAGTTGCAAATTGTTTTAAGAATGCTTTTGGACAAAGTTTTAATCTGGAAAAAGATGAATTTGATCCTGAAGATGACTTGCCTCCTTCGAATTTAAGGGAAATTTCCAAGCTTCTTACAGAATGCAGATTGGAAGCAGAACCCGAACATTTTGTCCTAATGGATGAAACTGTAAATGTGGAAGATGGCTTCGAGATGGTACCAGAAGACGTTGCAGTTCCTGGTGAAATTGTTGAAACAGAAAGTGATGCAGAGGATGATGATCAGGACCATGTAGAGCCTTCAATTGATTCATACCAAGAAGCTAACGCTGCTATTGAAAGCTAAAAAATGTTTGCGGCCAAGAAAAATGACGGTGAGGCTGTTCAAATTTTGTTTGATCTTCAGACAAGATTCCAAAACAAATCCGCCTTTTCCAAAACTAAACAAACAAACATTGAGGTATTTTTTTTTTTAAAAATACTTGAATACACAAATACATATCTACTATTTTTGTATGTGATGTAAGATAGGGGCTAATAATTCACCACCTAATAATTTGAAGAAAATTATGTGATAAAAAAAAAAAAATGGAATTTATTTGTTTTCCGTTTTTTTTTTTTTTTTTTTCTGTTAATAAATGAATACATACTATATTAGTTTCGAAAAAAAATGTTTTTTTTTTTATTTGGTTTCCCTTGAACGGACACCTCCCTTAGGCGGACAAAAAATTTTGCACCATTGCTATCCGTTCAAGGGAGATTTCACTGTACATACATACATATGTATGTAAGTAAAGCAGAAGTGACAGCACCGTGGCGCAGTGGGTAGTGTGTTGGCCTCTGACACCGATATGACACGGGATGGAATCCCGACAAAGCCATGTCATCGAACGTGTTTTTACGGTATTTCTCCTCAGCGGGGTTCTAACAAAACCCTCTGTAGTAAAATTGTCATGAAAAGCTTCTCGAAATTCGTCGTTCGGAACCGGCAATAAACTGTAGGTCCCTTTCACCTATGGGAAAATGAAATGAAACACAACATGGGTGATTGAGAGAAGCTCGGCTTAGGTCCTTCATGGACTGTAACGCCAACATACATACATATGTACATCTACAAAAAGGAATGAGATGCCATGAAAAACATAACTTGTAAAAAAACCAAGTCTCGCAACTCAGATCTTCTACCGTAAAAAGTCGTAAGATCCATGTATTGCCAAGTCAGTTAATTTATTCAGTCTCTACTTAAGGGACCTTCTGCCTTGATTTATTACGTAATTAGCCAACCTAACAACATCTTATAGTGACCATACCAATATCAAAATCTTCTATGTTTTAAGTAAATAGATTGACTTGGAAATCGCACTAAATAATCTAATTTTATATAATACATATTATATATGTATTATATAATATACTTGTGAGATATATTGTGTTTTCATGCGATGGCCAGGTCAATCTATTTACTTAAAACATGAAATACATGGATCATACAACTTTTTACGGTAGAAGATCTGAGTTGCGAGACTTGGTTTTATTACAAGTTATGTTTTTCATGGCATATATAATATTTATACCTCATTCATAAAATCGTATAATAGACGTTGTCACGAAATAATGGATTTGGCTAATAACAGCCAATCTAATAACAGACCGAAAGGTCGGGTGCGCGAATTTTTTTTTTAGTTGAATGTGCACAGCTTAAATTTAATAAATAATCTGATTTTTGGTATGTTCAAAATTATACTCATTGAATCCCATATTTACATTCTGAATTTTATTTAACGACTGAATAAAAACCGAAAAAATATAACATTTAAGCGTTTACTCATAGTTTGTTGATTTGGAAGCCGTAATTAGTGTCTCTAACATGCCTGTGCTTATTTTGTACAGCACTATACACCCTTACTTGTAGCCAGCAGATACCTAGGAATGCATCTAGACAGCAAATTAACATGGAAGTATCACATACAACAGAAACAAAAGCAAATAAAACACAAATTCAGACAACCATATTAGCTTCTACGTCCTCAATCTAAACTTTCAATATATAACAAGCTACTAATTTATAAAGGCATAATAAAACCATTTGGACGTACGGAATTCAAATCTGGGGAACATCCAAAAAACCAATTTAGAAATAATTCAAAGAAAACAAACGAAAATTCTAAGGACATTTAACAACGCGGAGTGGTATGTTTACAATCAGGATATTCGTCGAGACTTACAAATCAATACAATTGACGAAGAAAAACGGGTAACAGGTCCGTTACCTAAGTTACACAGTGTCAAGAGAGGGAATAAAGCCGGATGCAAAGAATCTAGAATAGGCTATCAGTTACCCAGTGCCACGTAACGCGAAGGAAGTTCACGATTTCCTGGTGTTGGGTTCTTACTTTAGGAGGTTCGTCGAAGGTTTTTTACTCATAGCATAACCACTATATAAACTCATTAGAAAAGTTGCCCCTTTTAAATTCGGTGAGGAATAACTCACCTGTTTCGAGAAACTTAAAAAATAATTAGAAGCAACGGCATTGGGTTATGACCCAAAGGACGAGACAGAGCTTCACTGCTATGCCAGATCTTTAGGTTTTGGTGCAGTACTTATGCAGAAGAAGACCGACGGAAGATACCACCCTGTGCTTTATTTCTCGAAGAGAACGACATATCATGAATCTAAATATCAGGGTTTCGAGCTGGACAAGCTGTCGATTATCTATACACTTATATGTTCAGAACTAAACATCTACCTTTATTATAGTATAAATCAAACATCTTTAACACCTTTCTTTTTTTTCTTTTGGTGGCGTTACAGCCCATGAAGGACCAGAGCCAAGCTTCTCTCAATCACCCATGTTGTGTGTGATTTATTTTTCACATAGGTGAAAGGGACCTACAGTTTAATGCCGATTAGGAACGGCGGCGTGATAAATTATTTTCGCTCTTCTTTTGGGTCTTTCTTCACTGATAAGCACAATATTTTTGGAAGCATCGGGCACTGTGACCAAAACCCTCAAGCGGAGCACAATTTTGAAGCAGTAACTTTGTATCCCAATTTTTATAGTAAACCTTATATATATAACTTTATAACGTGAATCATTTTGGTGTTATAACTTAACGGCTCACATCGTTTAGAATACAGTCCGCTGTAATCAAACAATGTATTTGCACGGCCTTCTGCTCAAAATAGTAACCGATTGTAATTCGCTAGCCCATACTCTAAATAAAAGGGAAATCAATCCTCGAATAACACGTTGGGCGCTAGAACCCAAGAACTATGATTACGTGCTGAAGCACCGTGCAGTAACGAAAATGCTACACGTAGATGCTCTGAGCCTTGCCTCAAAATATACTCGGACAGAACTTGTCGACTAAACAACATGGGGACGAGACCATAAACAAGATCAGAGAAAAACTTGAGGAAAGAGAGAGTAGCTTATAGAAAGGTATGTCAGAGAATCTTATTCAATGTGCCCAGGGATATGGAAAAAAATATCATTAGGACGCACCACAACGAAATGGGTCACATGAGGCAGGACAAAGTCATAGGTGTATTAACGAAAACGTAGTGGTTCCCGAGTTAGAAGAAGAAAGTGATAGCATATCGCGAATTGCTTAAAATGTATTGCATTTTCTACCAAGTTGGGAAGACACGAGGGGTATTTACACAATAGCCTAAAGGTGTGACCCCAACGATCACTTAGGACCGATCTCGAGAGGAAACGTGAAAAAAGGTTATGTTTTCTTAGTGATAGATGCGTTGACCAAGTACGTCAATTTGTTCACCACCAGAGAAGACTCAAAATGATTAAATTCCTATTTCATATTTTATAGTCGGCCGAATGCCATCGAGGTAATGCCATCACATCAGTGGACTTTGAGACGTTTATGAAAGAGAATAACGTTCGATATATAAAGATTGTAACAGGGTCTCCACAAGCTAATGGGCAAGCTGAGAGTTCTTCTCTTGATGGAGTCTTGCCGAAGATAGAGTTCGCATTAAACAATACCGTACACAGAAGCAGGGACTCCTGGTGAATCAAAGAGGAGTGGTGATAGACTATCTAAAAGAAGACTTGGATGAATGTAGAAGTCAGGTGATTGAAAGATATTTAGATCAGATGAGGGCTAAAGCGGCGAGTAAAATCGTTAAAAGTCAGGACCTCAACAAAACGTCCAAAGATCTTCACCAAAGATGGAGAAGAATTACGAAAGCAGATTATTCCTAAGTGCAAAGGTCCGTACCGGATAGGTATTTGTTGAAAGAAATTGGAGGATTTCAGTTAGGGCGGTGGGTTATGGAGAGAAAAACAGAAGGTAGTGAGCAAACCGAAACGAAAAAGATTGTAAAGGAGCTTACTGGTGATAGGTTAGGTTCATTCTATATATGTCGAAGAAAGAATTGAATAAAGAATAAAAAGAAGGGGAGAAAGTGTGTGTTTCATTATTACTTGACGTATGACTCCGTCTGTCATTTTCTTACTGAGGCTAATTAAGTCATAACATTTAACATTTGTGGTGATATAAATCTAGGCCCATTACATAAGGAACTTGTTGGAAGAAGGTGAAAGAGGAATGTTTGAAATGAGAAATGGTTTAATGTATAAAAACACAGGGTAAAAACTACTTTTTATGTACCAAGGAGTATGGAGAGGAGTGTAATATGTAAATATCAAATAACGAAATGGGTCATATGGGGTGTGACAAGGTTTTAAGATATATTGGTTCCCGAAGATGAAACAGAAAATAAAGGATTATATTTATTATATATATAATAAATATACCCAAGGCGATGGAGCTTTTTGGTGTCCTACAAAGAGTTCAAGTTGCGAGTTATCTATGAGAGGAGTTAGAAAATGTATGTAAATATGCAGACAATTCAAAGGGATTCGGTAGGTTTGAAGGAAAAGGCCGGTGAAGAAATTATGACATAATATGGTCAGGGCTGTTTTTTTTTATTCAAAATATATCTATACACATATGTATGAGTAAATTAAGTTCTATGAAAGGTCCCAGGAGTATTGAAATACTCGACGAAATCTTTCCGAACTTGCTTGGCATTATTTGTCCAGTTATGACATTTACCAGCTTGCAGATTTGTTAACATATCCGGCTGAATAGAATTTGAACCATTGGTGTCTATGTCCGAGCTCCGGATAGCTGGGTTCCTCTTCTTCAAGTAATTGTGAAGATAGCAAATTGCCAAAACAACAAATGACGCCTTCTCGGGATTTAAATGAATCGTCGTATGCAAAATGCGGAATCTTGTGGCTTTAATTCCAAAAGTGTTTTCCACCACGCGTCTTGCCCTTGAGAGACGATAATTGAAATGTTCTTCCTTGCTGGAGAAATTTTTGAGGCTATATGGCTTCATACAATTTACATTCAGTGGGAATACGTTATCTGCCACAAATACTAATGGAAGTTTTTTATCGAAATTACTTATTTCCTTAGGTTTGGGAATATTTAACAATTCGTCTTCATACAAGCGATAAAATGTTGTGTTAGTGAATACTCCACCATCAGATAACCTTCCATTTGCACCAGCGTCCATCATCAAAAATTCATATTTTGCGGTTAAAAATGCCATCAAAACGATGCTATATGATTTTTTTTTATAATTGAAATAGAAGGATCCCGATCCTACCGGTTTTACTATATTTATGTGCTTTCCATCTATTGCTCCGACACATAATTTAGGGAAATTCCAGAGCTCAAAGTAAATCTCAGCTACATTTTCCCATTCTTTTTCACTTTTTGGTAAATGCAAAATAGATAAAAAGTAATTGTATATCTTTTCAGGGAAGAGATAGAGGAAATTGGACAGGGACCAGGTGTTATTGAGAGCCCTTGAAAATTTGGGGACTCGAGTGGAAACAAAGGATGAAATAGACATTCTAGCAACAATTTGGGGCTTTTCCTTCAGGAAATTGGATGGCCGGCAACAATTGTATGCAAGCAAAACAATAAGCAAGGTTGTTGCATTTCCATGCAACATGCAGGTCATTCACCTCAACAAACCAAGGAAAAAACGCAGTAATTACCATCGAGGAATAGCCGACGGCAAAACCGTATCATCATTGCATTTCATGAAACTGCGAAATGCCGTCGGCTAAACAGTAGCAGGGAGTTGACAAAGTACAAACGTACCAACAAAGACCACAGAACGTGTCACCCACAATCATCACAACATGATCACTCAACAGGGCGTATATGGCGGAATCTGCAAGGCTACACTGTCTGCACAGTGTACGACTGCGAAGGTCAACGACCACTGAAAGTAGTGTTACTTTCATTTATATACTTGGGCTTTTACCCAAAACAAACACAATCACCAACAGTGTCATCAACAGTCAACACTCAATAAACAGCTGATAGAATTCATTTTAATCGTGTTTCCTTTTTTCACAAATCAGCTGGTAATTTTCTCTCAGTCTTGTTGTTTTTCTCTTTCTGGTGAACCCGGCAGCAGTTTTATTTTTGTCTTCGCGATACAGAAAATGGTCCTTCGAGCCGGATCACAAATTGTACATTGAGTGAAAATAACCTAGCAGTGAGCGAACAATTAACAGTGCGTTAAAAGTAACCTCGCAGTGAGCGAAAAATACAATTAACAGTGTGTTAAGTCAACTTCGCAGTGAGCGAAACTTAAACAATTCGTAGTGCGTGAATTGAACAATCTTTTTAACAGTCAGTGCTTCAAATTAAGTTCGCAGTGAGCGAAAGCGACCATAGGAAGTGTTGTGGTTCAGTACGTCTTTTTTTTGTCCTCTGACGCTTAAGCTACGCGGATCGAAACCCGGCAACTTGTAGTCCCTTTTTTTTTTTTTTGCCCTTTTTGGTGTGTGCGTGTTTCTCTGCAGAGTGCGTTTTTTGTATAACAAAAATCATAGTGCGAAACTAGCAAGGAAGACGAAGGCATCGAGGGAGCAACGCAACTATCAGGTGTGTAGCATTTTTTTATATATAAACCTTTGAAATATCATATAAACATACATATTTATAACACGTTGCGTGATCTATTTGCGTTTATTTAACTCGTGTGGGTCTGTCGGGTAAGGTTCTTGCTTGGTCATAAGTCTACCATAGCGTTTTGAGAATGAGCAAGTCAAAGGCTTCGACGTTGGTCAAGTCAGTATTGACAATGTCCACAGAAATCAAAGCGGAATATGAAGCGTATTCCATTCTGAAGGACTCAGCAAAATCCGTCCATCAGAATGAAGCGCGATTGTCCAACCTCGAAAAATATTTCGAAGAGGCCCGAGAATCGCATCAAAAGATAATTGCAGCTCCTAGTGATGATGTGAAGGCAAAGTACATGGAGTCACTGGCCTTTCACAAACTGAAGGAGATGTACTATACATATTCTTCGGAGCTAAAGGAACGGTTGGCAAGCGCAGATAGTCACAACCATTCGCTGAGTGCCTCTAGTAGTTCCTCTACAGGCAAGGCCCCGCCGGTTGAACTGAAGCTGCCAGCTATTAAAATTCCAACCTTCTCGGGGTCATTCCAAATGTGGCCTGAGTTTAAGAGCCTGTTCGAGAGTCTGGTAAATAAGAATTCAGCAATTCCAGATAGCCATAAATTGCACTATCTCAAGGCCAATTTGAGTGGTGAAGCGGCCAGACTCCTACGAAACACGTCGGCTGAAGGTAGCTTCGAATCTGCGTGGGCTCTTCTGGTAAAGCGCTACCAGAATCTACGCTTACTAAAAGACAATGCATTCAAGCTTCTATTTGATCAGGCACCAATAAAAGATGAGTCAGCCGACGAGATTCAACTTCTACTGGACACCAGAAATGAAGCCAAGCAATCGCACCAAAACTTAGGAGTTCCAGTTGAATCTTGGGAAGATGTATTGATCTTCCACACCGTGCGAAAGCTCCCGCTAACTACTCGGAGGCAATGGGAAGCACATATTGCTACACATGTGGACTATCCAACGTATGCGGTTTTAGCCGATTTTCTCTTAATGAGGGCCCGTACGTTGGCAGTAATGGAACAGCCGTCGCTATCACAACCTGGGGCCAGAAGGGCTTCTTTGGGAACAGTGCGTTCCCACAATTCGCTTGTCGCTAAGCGTTCGATGTGCATCAGAACATGCTTCAAATTTAAAGCATTGAATCCCAAACGTAATAAACTGCCTTCCAACCATTCAGACGTGCTTTTCGTTGCTCTCACATACGCCTTCCAATCCGCTGTCTAGTGCGCCCCTCGACCTAATTTCGAATAAAACATAAATACAAAAACATAACGCGCCAGTTCTCCATATCGACCTAATTTCGATCAAACTAAATAAACAGAAAAACTAAACAAAAAAAAAACAAAACAGTGCGGCTTTGATAATTGTCTGTATAAGGATACCAATGCCGATTTATTGCCCTTAAAGGGTATATGCGGCAACTCATTTCACCCGTTATGCGTCGGGCTTAGTAAACGTTTACCTCAAAGATTACAGTAGCAATTTTTTGTTTTACTGCAATGAGTGCAAAAACATCTGCCTTTCACACGTAATGCTCGCGATTAAGTGTGTCAGTGATTCGATCGCCTCACTGACCTCGGACAACAAATTACATCATAAAAAAACTCTTGCCCAATGAAACTACATGGACCCCCCACCTTTGCTCCAAGCCCCTGCCTTATCAAGGACTCTATTGGCAGCGTCACCACCTCTGGAAAAGATAACACCTCAACCAGCTCAGCTGCCTACCATTTAACGTTTTGGTACATCTCGGACTCAATCTGAGTGGAACAACAGGCTCCAAAAAATTTGCGACTACAACTCCGCCCAACTCACCATCGATGGAACTCCCGAAAACGCTGATGCTGCTTGGTTAACTTACCGTTTTAAGAAAAAGTATAATATAAGTATAAGTAATTGTAAGAAAATACCCAAAAATACTCCTTACAATTTGATATTCCCCTCAAATACAAATGGCTTTTCCTCACCCCCTCTGGTAAAAATTTACATTTCCATAAAACCTTTCCTAAAATAAATCCCAAAGCACCAAAAAAGCAAGCTTCCATACGTACAAAACCTAACAATCTTCAACCCAAGGTCAGCGAGCATCCCAAATTTCCACCTAATTCAGACCAAAACTGGAGTTTTAAAACCAACCTCTTTCCAAATTTTACACATCCATCGATTTCTCATCTATCTAGCAAAATTCAGCCAAAACCCAACGTCAACACGTTTCATTTAAATCGAATCCAACAACTATCAACACCCCTCCTTCCCAATCACCGGTCCCTAATTCATTTCCAAATTTTGACCTCACGTCAGGAGCCAAGTATCCTAACTTCCGTAGCTCTCATATCCTCAACCCCTCCCAACCATCCCCTTCCAATATCTCCCCCCTTCCGAGTCGTCACCGTAAGAACAGCAACAACCAAATTCAAGCGTCCCATCTCAAAGCTTTTCCGTCTTCTAATGGCAACCGAATAAAGACCACCATGATTTCTACCTACATGCCCATAATCATAATACCAGCAACAAAACCATTATAACAACTCTTCCTTAAATTTATCAATTATCACTTTCATATACATACATACATATATGTATATAATCCAATATGGCCACTCACTATTCACTCCACCGTCTCCTTTTCATGTTTCTGGCACGAGTACACGACAAGGGCACCTATCAGTCTGACGTCATCAAAAAACCGAAGAAGCTGCCATGGAAATCAACACACCCCCTGAAGACGAGGCCAATCCGTTTGTCTACTTCGCTAGCACCACTGCAGATCAACAATAACGAATGCTGTCATCAGACGTCACGACACAATCACCTTTACTATTAGAAAGATCCCTTCCCTGGCCCGGCAGAATGTTGCATTTCCATGCAACATGCAGGTTATTCACCTCAACAAACCAAGGAGAAAACGCAGTAATTACCATCGTGAAATAGCCGACGGCAAAACCGTATCATCATTGCATTTCATGAAACTGCGAAATGCCGTCGGCTAAACAGTAGCAGGGAGTTGACAAAGTACAACCGTACCAACAAAGACCACAGAACGTGTCACCCACACTCATCACAACATGATCACTCAACAGGGCGTATATGGCGGAATCTGCAAGGCTACATTGTCTGCACAGTGTACGACTGCGAAGGTCAACGACCACTGAAAGTAGTGTTACTTTCATTTATATACTTGGGCTTTTACCCAAAACAAACACAATCACCAACAGTGTCATCAACAGTCAACACTCAATAAACAGCTGATAGAATTCATTTTAATCGTGTTACCTTTTTTCACAAATCAGCTGGTAATTTTCGCTCAGTCTTGTTGTTTTTCTCTTTCTGGTGAACCCGGCGGCAGTTTTATTTTTGTCTTCGCGATACAAAGGTACTTTACCAAGCCGTGGTGCAGTGCAGTGCAGTGGGGTGGCCGTGGTGCAGTGGTTAACATCATCGACCGCCGAGCGGAAGGTCTATGGTTCAAATTCGCTTCATAGCCAAGAAAAAGTAATTCCTATACGGACAAAAAGTATGGAACGCAGTTGTGAATGGAAAGTGACCAGACGTACTGCTGCAGGCATAACACTCACAGTATATGGTCAACCGAAATTCATCCTCTGCATATGCAATACTAAAAAGTGCTTGAACGAATTACTGCGGACTATAACCAACGCGGAATTTGGTCGGCTCTCGTCTTATCTCGGTCTAGGACAACCACCCCTGAGAGTAGTGAACGAACATCAACGACCCCAACCACTGCACTCCGTTCAGGTTGTGTGTGTCAACACATCATAAGAGAATATAAAAACTCTTGAACCTGCGCGAGTCTCTAAAAAAAAAAAAAAAAAAAAAAGCTGCATTAGGGAGACTTAACGAAAACCGCTACAGAATGTTCGATCCCCACACAAAAGTCGAATCAAGACAATCGGCTTCTTTCAGCTTTTCCAGCTCTCCAAACATAACTTGCACCGGTACGTCACCAACGTCATTTTCTGAAGCTCCGCCACAGCCACGAATTTACTTGCAACCAACACCTAGATATCCCTTCAGGATTTTACGCACTGCTCCCCAAACAAATACAACAAGAACAACCACCACCACCACAACAACAACAACCAAAACAAATAGCCCATATTCCTCCATTAAACATTTACTCAGCGATCCGGACTATTCTTAAATACAAACAGTGGGTAACAGCTTATTTGATCCACTGCCTTTTTTTACATTTAAGTTGCTAGAACTTGAAAACTGTAAACGATGTCGACAAAATTGGAATATGAGATTGTAGTCAGATGTTCAACGAACATAATGCGTAAAGCAAAACGCGCACAAATATTCTTCCTCACCACCCAAGAAGGGGAAAACGAATTGCTCAGCACAAGCACTTGTTACAGCTTATTTGATCCAGACACTTTTTTACGCCTTGGCACCAGATCTGCGCGACATGTAGGGGTATTTTCTTCGGTGTTTCTTCCTAATTGTTTTTGCAAATAGGTTTTCGTCATTTTTAGTGTGATTTCACTAGTGCTAACATCCACAAGTGCATTATTAACAAATGCGTCCGCGTACAATAGAACAGCGGGAATTGGTTATAAACCATTTCAAAAATGGTCTGTCTCGTCGGAAAATTGCTGAAATGGTAAATATGAGTGCCTCAACTGCTTAGCACATAATTGAGCGTTTTGTGCACGAGATACGGCTTCAAGACAAGGGCAGGAGCGCAACGAATAAGATCAGACGAGCGATACATTGTGCGAAAAGTCAAAGCAAATCCAAAATATCGGCACCAAAGCTCGCTATTGATGTACAAAATGAAATTGGGAAGTCGTGCAGCGCCCAAACTATACGCAATATTTATTGCAAATAAAAGAAGGTTGTTTCCTTGACGAACACTAAAACTCCCGCGTTAAGTAAAAGGAGTTTTGTAAATCAGTTCAGAAGATACTCAAATAAAGCGGTCGCTTGCGGACCACCAAAGAATACAAAAAATCTTTTTGTGTTTTATTTCTTTTCAAATAAGAAACCTATTGTAATTTGTTTCTTTCGATTATAAAGTGTAAAATTAAATATAAAATTGGCGCAGTCGGTAGGAGACCGGGTATCCTGTACGGTAAAGTGGAAGATAATTTTTGTGTAACGGTATTGTGTTAGGAAGGTGCAATGCTGGCAGCAAAAAAAAAAAAAAAAAAAATGGGCACATGAACGAAAAATTCCCCCATGCAAAATGTGCCATACGACACTGCACTGAATAAACGTAAAATGCATTGTCAGCATAAGCTAGTTTACGGTAGCTAGTAAGTATTCATAAGTATAAAAAATTGTTGAGTTTGATTCGAGAGCTTGAACAGAAGAGGCAATAAACTAATTCCTAGTATAATAATAAAACTAAAGTTGTTTTATTTGATTTCGTGAATTTCTTTTGCGCGCTACGGCATATTTGACTTTTTCCATTCTTTTCTAAATACACAAGGGAAATACTGGAGGCAAATTCCCAGCCATATATCCAGCCCGGGTGTGAGAGTTTATTTTTTTTACTTTATTTTGTGGAAGCGCCTCAGGCGTAACAATTGTTCATGCAGGGTGAACAACACAATTACATATACATTTTATAGATTACATTAAATATTATATTGTATTCCCTTTTTTTACCCTTGTTTAATGAGTTTATAGTTGGCAGCAAAAAAAAAAAAAAAAAAAAAGAACAGAGCTGTCACTTCAAATGTAAAAACGGGACACTGTTGCCTCTCCACGCATTCAAGCACGATACAATGGTTGTACCAACGGTTGTACAATGTGTAATCTTGGTATTGTATATGTAGTGACTACACACAGTTTCCAACTGTTCCTGGTCACACCATATTCCACGCTCGACAAAAAACCACCCTACGGGAAACGAGTACGGTTCGTTTCCATCACACCACACAACAAAATTACTCATCAGCAGTCAGTCGTTCGCCGGCAACACAGCCGATCACTAGCAGTCAGTCGTTCAACAGCAACACACCACGATCGGTCGGCAGAACATCTGCGCGTGAATTTCACTTTACGTTACTTTTCTGAACATTTGTTATTTTTTTGTCGTATAATATTAAAGAATTAAGAATTCAGTTTATTTTCGTTTACAATCGCAATATTAAACTACTAGAATTGGTGACCCCGACGTGATTCTAATGCCGGACACAACAACGGAATCGGTAGCTAACACACAACATGCGTCGTCTGATAGTACCGTTCGGCATCAAAGCACCTCCGTTTAGTGCTGAACGTCCCGCTTTATGGTTTGCTCAATTGGAAGCGCAATTTGTGAACTGTGGCATTGAAAACGAACGCGACAAATTTTTCCGTACCATCCCTTTAATTGACACGCGACCTGCAGCTGAAGTAGAATACATCATAATCAATCCACCGACCGATGCACCCTATCAGACGCTTAAACGCATTTTAATTTCTTGTTTCTCGAAGTCTAAAGAAGCCAAAATTATTCAGTTGTTAGACAAAGAGAGGTTGGGAGATCGAACACCGTCACAGCACGCTCGCCATCTTTCGAGTCTCGTTCCCGGCATCGACGAAGAGGTTTTAAAAGCACGTTGGCTTTCTCATCTGCCATCACAAACGCAGAAATCTCTATGCGTAACGGACCTAGGGAACATCGCGGACAAGCTGCACGAGGTATTATCACCAACCAGCGTGGGGGCAACGGCAACAACGAGCGACATTCAAAGACAAATAGCGAACCTAACCGCCAAGGTTGCAGCACTTTCAGCTTCGATATTAACCACTGGCCGTTCAAGGCGTGATCAACGATTGTCTAAAACCACGGCTTGTTCCAGAAGTGGATCCTGACCAAGGCAAGTATCTCACCAATCAAATACTTGTTGCTACCACAATAAATTCGGTGTAAAGGCACGCTCGTGCCGATCCGGTTGTCAATTTCAGAAAAACTTTGTCGAGAGCCGTTAATGGCGCTACACGACTCTCCCGCACTCCACACCCGCCTCTTCCTCACCGACAAAACATCCAAAGAGTAGTTCTTAATCGATACCGGATCCGAGGTCTCCATCTACCCACTCCAACGAACAAATCAACCCCAAACGCATTCAACGTATCAGCTGTTTGCTGCAAATGGGTCGCTTATCAACACGTACGGCACAGTCACACTCCATCTCGACCTAGGACTTCAAAAAGTCTTCTCGTGGCAATTCATCGTTGCTGACGTCAGCCGAGCGATAATCGGCCACAACTTTTTGTGCCATTTCGGGCTACTGGTGGATGTTAAAAAACAGCGAATCATCGACGAACATACGGGGCGCTCAACATCTGGTGGAGTATCGAAGCCGCAGTCTCCATCAGTGCACACAATACAAGCATACATTGACCAACCTTATGCAGCATTGCTTCAAAAGTTCCACCTCATTACACAACTGGGTGCTGCCAAGAGGAAGAGCCAATACTCCACTGTCCACAACAACAAACAGCCCTCCAGTTTCCAGCAAAGCGCGGCGACTAGCTCCAGATCGTCTTCGGATTGCCAAAGCGGAATTCGACAAAATGATCCAACTAGACATTGCCCGTCGCTCAGACAGTTCCTGGTCTTCCCCTCTGCATCTCGCCCTCAAAAAGTCAGGAGAGTGGCGACCCTGTGGCGACTACCGGCGTCTCAAAGATCGTACGGTTCCAGACGCATACCCTGTTCGCAGCCTCGGAGACTTCACTGCAAATTTGCACGGAAAGCAAACATTTTCTACCATCGATTTGATTCGGGCCTTCAATCAGATTCCTGTCGCTCCATCGGACATCAAGAAGACTGCCATCATAACACCTTTTGGCCTTTTTGAATTTCCTTTCATGACGTTTGGCCTGCGAAATGCCGCGCAAACGTTCCAAAGGTTTATCGACGACGTTACTCGAGATCTACCATTCGTATTTGCCTACATGGACGATCTCCTCGTGGCATCTGAGGATGAGCAGCAGCACATCGAGCATCTTAAAACGTTATTTCATCGGTAAGAAGAAGCAGGACTTGTCATCAACCTAGCAAAATCAGTCTTTGGCAAAAAGGAAGTGGCATTTCTTGGACACCAGGTATCGTCTTCCCTTACCCGAGAAAGTCGGTGCTATCCTAAAGTACCCTAAACCTATCAACATAAGAAAGCTTCGCGCATTCATTGGAACAGAACAGACAACTGGAAGGACCAAGCGTCACCAACAAACAGCTCATCGATTGGACGCCTGCGCTGGAAGAAGCCTTTACTAACAGCAAACACGCCCTTGCTTCAACTGCACTATTGGCACATCCTGACATCAACGCAGAGTGGGCAATATTTACAGACGCCTCATATCACGCCATCGGTGCGGTCCTCCAACAAAGATGTCATGGCAATCTCTTGCTTTCTTCAGTCGCAAATTATCGGCATCAACCTAAAAGCATTCAACATATGATAAGGAACTCAACGCCGTCTACAAAGCAGTACGACACTTCCGTTACATTTTCGAAGGCCGGCATGTGATTATTTATACGGATCACAAACCTTTGACTCATGCTTTCAAACAACGGCCGGATCGTGCTTCACCCTGGCAGTTTAAAAGGTTAGACTACATCGGAAAATTCAGCATCGACATCAGGTGTGTTAGTGGTACCAGAACATCTGCGCATGAATTTGACTTCCTACAGTCGCGTTACTTTTTTGAACTTTTGTTATTTTTTTGTCGTACAATTAATGAATTAAGAATTCAGTTTATTTTCGTTCACTATCGCAATATTAAACTACTAAATATACAACAATTGCAGTGTGTATTTTCACCCGACCGACCGTTGTACCGATATTGTATGGTCGCATGCTCATGAGCATACAACCGCCGTCGCATGCAACAAATTGTACGGAAGTTGTATGGTGTGTATTCACGCATACAATTGTTGTACCGATTTCAATTGTGCTTCAGTTGTTCTAGCGATGGGTTAAGCTTCTAAAAAAAAAATGGTATCCGTTAAGGAGAAAGATTTTTGGACAGATTTTATTGTGAAGTACCGTCCGTTTCCGTGTTTGTGTGATGTGCATACTAAAGAATACAGTAACAAAGTCTTGAGAGAAAAAGCACTACAGGTACTCGTTGAAAAATGTCGGGAGCAAGAACCCAGTGCTGATAAGAAGCGAATAGCGAATCTTAGGACAGCTTTCGGCAGAGAATATAAAAAAAATTAGAGCTCCAAACGTATTGGATCATCTACCGACAGTATTTATGTACCCTCTTTGTGGTACTATGAACTACTGTTATTTTTGAAAAGTAGTGAAATCTTTCGGTTTGGCCACAGCTCCTTGCTTGTTTTGTAGATGACACCAGTTCATTTGTAGAATGTATTGCTACAGAGGTATGTTTTCATCTGAATTGATGTAATTTGTAATTTGTATGTACATTTTTTTATAAGGAATCTCAGACTCCTGAAGATAATAGTCCCAGTATTTCATTTCACGCCCATCATCTTGGGGAAGGGGATCGCCGAACATTTTAGGGGCATGGAGGAAATGCAGCGTTTAATTGCAGAAAAAATAATTACTGAAGTACTCATCACAGGCAGAATGAATCAGTTATCCCCTAATTCGAACTTAAATTCAATTCGATTCATAGATATCTGAATTTTTGATTTTAAATAATGAAACACAACATTGAAATTAAAATTAAAACCAGTTCATTTTTATTATAACATATTTCACTTTTTTAAATAAAGAGGAAGTACATAATGATATAAATTGTGTTTGAACGTTATTTTGAGAAGCCATATATTTAATTTAGAAAATTAACTTTTCCTTCATTGTTGTAGTACTCCTTGAGTTTATTTCTTATTTCTTTTGCGCTTTTTGTAAACGTCTTTCCCGTACTTGTTTTATGCAAAGGAACCATCATCTCACTCTGACGCCAAGTTCCTAGGTGTACAACTCCATTTTCGAAATCTTCACGGTCTACACATTTGTCAGTTACGTAATCTGATGATTGAGCTCTCAAAAAATTATGTAATGCGCAACAGGCTTTAAAAGTTGCATTAGCATGATCTAAACTCGTTTTTATTGGTTACTAAAAATCTTAAATCTGGAACATAAAATTCCAAACGCATTCTCCACAACTTTGCGAGCTCTGCTTAACCTATAGTTGAAAATTCTTTCTTCTTTCGAAATTTCTACTTGAGGAAAGGGTTTCCATATATTTTCTGATAAAGCAAATGCCTCATCATCACCAACAAATCCGTAAGGACAAATAAAGTAATTTGTTTCAAGCTTTTCTGCAGGAGGTAGTTTAAGTGTATGATTTTGCAATTTCTCATAAAAGTCAGTTCTTTTTAAAACTCCTACGTCTGAAATTCTTCCATTTGTACCACCATGAACATATATGAATTCATAATTGGAATTTACAATGGCAAACAAAACAATACTACAGGTACCTTTATAATTAAACAATCTGAACCAGTCTTTGCGGGTTTTCTAACTAGGACATGTTTCCCATCAATTGCACCAATACAATGCTCAAAGTGCCACTGTTTTTGAAATCCTTGGGCAATATTTTTCCATTCAGTTTCGGTAGACGGGAACTACAAATATCGATGGAATACATAAAACTAATAGAATGTACTATCGTGTTGGTTTTACCTCACCATCAAGTAATTATTTTTTAAAGCATGGTATATAGCCCAGCAAGTTTCCGGCACTATTTTTCCAATTGCTTGGGCCCATATCCTTGGGCTGAACTCAAGGTCGCTGAAATCACACGCAGTTGCTAAGTATCGCAAGGCTACAACTAAGCGCTCTTCCGAAGATACTGGTGATCTCATTAAAGTATCCTGTTTAGTTATAACAGGTGATATGAGATTTAAAAGATATTCAAATTGTTCTCTTTTCATACGCAAAAAGCATCTGTAATCAGGGTCAAACATTTTTAAATCTTCAACAAGATCAACCTCAGAATGCAATGATCTATTTAAAAGCCAATTTTTAACCCATATTCGTTTTTTCTTTTTTCAGGTTTTTACATTCAAAACTGCGGCACCACATATTAAAACAAACTTTTCCTCACACTCATTTCGGCCATAGAATATACTTTCGAATCCACTGCTAAAATGTGACTAAATAAAATATTCAGTCTGTGCTAGGCAGGAAATGGTTCGCGATACATTCATTTTAATGGAGCATACCGACTAGGTAACATTCACATTTAATATTCAAACGTTCACGGGAGTGATTTAATTTAATTTTACCTAGGCTCCAACATCTTTTAATATTAAGTCGTTAATATAATAACACTCTGTCGCCGCCGTCGCCATGTGAGTTGCTCCAACTCTTAAAACAAAATACAATTTGGAACAAATTAATTAAATAGGTAAGTTTAATTGATGCCTCAAGACCGTATCACCAGAAGCAAGTAAAAGGAAAATATGCCGTCGACTCCAGTAGCACCGCCGCCGCAGCCATCACAACCGCCATCACAGGCTGCCATGCCGAAACACGTGGTCCTTATAAAGGATCTTTCCAAACAAGTGGCTGAATTTAAAGCCTCATTTTCCACAGCAGAAGAAGAGCGAAGGAACCTTAATAAATAAAGACTAACTCTTGTGTCAACCACCAAACTCTACACGTCCACTATCTCTCTCCCTCTAGCTATAAAGGGTTGACCATAAAAGAATTAAGCGAGCGTGCGCCAGCTTACGGAAATTACATGCAAAGCTTATGACATGCCCATAATGGGAATATGCGCGGTTTCGTTAATGTTCGCTAACTTAAGCGAGCTTACGGAAGGTCTTCATGGAAGAGGACATTCGGCGCAGAACTTTGACAGATGAAGTTGGGAATTTAAATATAAAAATTTAAAAGGAGAAACACGACGTCCGAATACGACTTCATCAATTTATTAATTCAAAGCGTACAAGAGAATACATGTTTATATAATAAAACGGATGCGTTTTATTTTAATAAGATGGAAAAAGGCAAGGTGTGGAATTAAATTGCACGAACGACCGGAAAAAGTGGTAAGTAAATGCAAAGATTTTTTTGTTTTCAAGATTATAATGGGAAATGATACATTTCAGATACAGAATGTAAAAACTAGTGGAAGTTGCTGCGGGAGAGGTTCGGCAAAGAACTGAAGAAGAACTCTTTGTGCAAAATAGTGTGCTTCAAAAACAATTTGACGTTTTAAATAAGTTCTTTTATAGACAGTATATATTTTCTGTTGAGTCGAATTTAAAGACTAACAGTAAATATTTTTGGAGTTTCATCAACAGCAAAAAACAATCAAATGGTATTCCAACAAGCATGCATCTCAATAGTGTATCTTCCTCTGATCCTTTAACGATATGCAACTTGTTCGCTAATCGCTTTCAACCCGTCTATACCAATAGCTCTCCTTCATCCCTAACCATAAACACTACTCCTTCGTCGGGTAATTTGCTAAATGTAGGTAACTTAGTCTGCTCATCTCACGAGGTTCAACTCGCCTTATCTTCCTTAAAATTAGACTAAAGTTCTGGTTTTGACGGAATTCCGCCAATCCTACTTAATAAATGTTCTCATGCCTTTGCCACTCCTCTCTGCTTGGCGTTTAACTCATCTCTTAATTGCGGCAACTTTTTGGGCGTATGGAAAAACTCCTTTCTAACACCTGTTCATAGATCAGGCTCTAAACATGACGTCACCAACTACCGTCCTATTTGCCAAATCTCAACCATACCCAAACTTTTTGAAAAACTTGTGTACGATCAACTTTTACTTATTTTGAAGAGATTTATCTCTCCATTTCAACATGGATTCGTACCTGGTAGATCCACCTCTACTAATCTTTGCATTTTATCTCATCAGGTTCTTAGTAGCCTTGAGAAAGGTATACAAATTGATGCAATTTATACTGACTTTTCCAAAGCTTTCGACCGGGTTAATCATGGCATACTAATCAGCAAGCTAGTTAAATTTGATCTTCATATTAACGTCATAAAGTGGATAATATCATATCTTACTGGTCGTATTCAGTATGTCCGCATTAACGACATGCTCTCGTCGCCAATCTATGCTACTTTCGGCGTACCCCAGGTTAGTCAATTGGGTCCTTTGCTGTTCCTCTTATTCGTTAATGAATCCCCGATATTTTCCTTCATTCCCATAGTCTTATGTATGCTGATGATTTAAAAGTTTTCCGAACTATCAAATCAGAGCAGGATTGTATTTATTTACAGGAAGATCTTGAGAGACTATCTGTTTGGTGTCAGCACAATGATCTTCACCTTAATGTTTCAAAATGCCAATGCCTTACGTTCTGCCGCAATTCTCCCCAATTCCATTCTTGTATTTAATTGAGAATGTAACATTGTCCATCATCTCCTTCAAAAAAGATCTTAAAGTTATTTTTGACGCTAAACTTAGTTTTACCAGGCACATTGAGTTTTTGGTTGTCAAATGTAACCAGATATTAGGTTTCATACTGCGGAATTCGAAAGACTTCCGAGATCCTAATACTCTTAAATGTCTTTTTGTCGCATTTGTCAGATCTCATCTCGAGTACTGCTGTATAGTATGGGATCCATTTTATGAAGTTCATTCCATTAGAATGGAGAAGATCCAAAAGCGTCTAACTACAGTAGCCATTCGTAGACTGCGATGGAATATTGAAATGCCTTCATACGTAACGAGGTGCAAACTATTCGGTATCTTACCCCTTTTCAGACGGAGGCAATATTTTTCAATCATGTTTATTCATGACTTGGTTAAGGTCATATCGATTGTATGTATGTATGTTGGCGTTACAGTCCATGAAGAACCTGAGTCGAGCTTCTCTCAATCACCCATCTTGTGTGTGATTTCATTTTCCCATAAGTTAAAGGGACCTACAGTTTATTGCCGGTTCCGAACGGCGAATTTCGACAAGCTTTTCATGACAATTTTACTACAGGGGGTTTTGTCAGAACCCCGCTGACGAGGAACACCGTGAAAAACACGTTCGATGACATGGCTGTGTCGGGATTCGATCCCGTGTCATATCGATTGCCCTTCTCTATTATTATTAATTGGATTTTATGCTCATGCGAGAGTTCTAAGATACCATTTTTTATTTCATGTACCTTATCATAGAGTAAATTATGGATACAATAATCCAATTCCTAGATGCCTTAGGGAATCCAATAAATATTGTAACCTTTAACCTTTTCGATTTTCACCTTAGTAGGGATCCACTTAAGAACAAAATAATTCTGTTGTTAAGCTTTGTTGGTCATTCTTAAGAATTCTTTCATAAAAGGTAATCTAACAAGGACAGCTGATGTACCCATTTGATTGATTGTAATAAAGAATAAAGAATAAAGAAGAGGGAAAGGCCGTCGGGAAGCGTATTCTTCCAAATGGAAGAGTGGCAATATTTCAAGAGCATGGAGTTTCTGACCAATTCGATGAAACCACAAAAGTAAGCAATATTGTCGACATATTATTCTTAAGACATTATACATAATACATAGACATTTTTTTTAGAACCGTATGCAATGAAATTCGCACAACGCCAGATGTACCGGATAATGTAACAGCATGCGTTGACGAATCCAGCTTTAGCTCGGCGATGGAATGCTCGCCACAATCCTCTTCAACGCAGGGACGAAAAAGGAAGGCGGAAGAACCACTCACAGAACTATGCCACAAGTTCGGGAAAACCCTTGAAGACTCGAAACAAGCATTACGAGCGATTCTGTGTCAAAAAGAAGCTCGAACAGATTGTTTCAGGAAACCATGTTGTCATATATGGAAGAATTGCCGGAAGAACAAAGCGACGAATTTCAGCTCAATATCATGCAACAGATGATAAGACTCCGTAGTTTAAACCGAAAAAACAAAAATAAAAATAAAAATCAAAACTTCGTTTGCTTATTTATTTTCAATGTTTATTTAAAGAATTACATATTTCATTTCTTATTTGAATAGATGTTCTACCTCCGGAATAACGAATTGTTGACGCCACAAAAGATAAATTTTGAAAATTTCTACGGAAAGATTAAAAGAATATTATTCTTATTGGTTAAAATTACAAATGTAGAATTTCGAGAAAAGAGACGAACAACGACGAACTGCGATGTAGTATTCAGGGAAAAGAGATGAACGACGATGACGAACGTAGGATTCGTAGAAAGGAAGCGGACGGCGACGACGACGCTGAACTGTACCTATAGCGAAATATGTCTACACGACCAAAGAGACGAACGAATGACGGGTTATAATTTGGCGACAGCACGGTCGAGACGGTTCCTTCTTCGCGAATACAATACAATACGAGTATAATGACGACCTTGCATCAAACAATGGCTTTACCTGAATTTTCTCCATCAGTAGAAGCGTGGTCGATATGGAAAGAGAAATTGAAGCCTCAATTGTGATGTGGAAAATACAAAAAAGGCTATGAGTATTTTGTTAAAATCAATCGGTAGTGGTCCATACAATTTACTACATACAGTGCCGAAAAAAAGTTTAGAAACATTTTAAAAAAACTTATGCCTTTAGCTCTATTGAAAAAAAAACTTAGTTTTTAGGTTTGAAATTTCGTACGGAAATACAATTTTATCCACTATACTTGGTATCACTCACGGAAAAAAGTTTAGAAACATAACAGTATTTGCTGTCAAAATTTCAATTTGAACTCTTTTAAATAAAGCAAAAATCCCTGAGAATTAGCTGTTGCGTAAGTCTTCAATTTTAACCTGAAATACATATATCTGTAATAAAAAAAAAAATATCAGAATGCCCAAGTGCAAAGTGTACTCATCGGATTTGAAAGAAAAGATAGTGACGCTGCACGATAACGGGATAAAACAAATACAGATTTCACGCGATTTGAATATACCAAGCGGGACAATTTCAAAAATCATAAAAAACTTCCAGCAGCGAGGGACGGTTGAGTGTGCACCCAAATCAGCCAGGCCGAAAAAAACAACAATCACCACCGATCGCCTTATTCAAAGGACATCGAAAAAAAATCCGGAGAAAACGGCAACTGAAATCAGTCGAATTAAAGGAAAAAAGGATTGCGGAAGTAACCGATCGCACAATAAGGAATAGATAGAGAGAAAGTGGACTATTCGGAAGATCTCCTTTGAAGAAGCCACTTTTATCTAAAGTGAATATGGTAAAGAGGCTCAATTTTTCTAAGGACCATGTTTTTTGGACCAGGGAATGGAATACAGCCTTATGGAGTGATGAGTGTAAATTCTAACTATTTAGAAGCGATGGCAAACATTATGTGAGGCAGCCAAAGGGTGAAAGATATAATGTAAAGTATCAATTGCCAACCGTAAAGCATGGTGGAGGTTCGGTCATGGTCTGGGCATGTTTTTCACGATCTGGAGTTGGGCCAATTGTTCGCATAGATGGAATAATGGATCGGCATCGTTACTTGGAAATATTAAAAAACATTATGCTTCCATATGCTGAAGGTGGAGTTCAGGTTAGTAAAAGATTGGTTCCAACAGGAAAATGTTATGGAATGGCCACCTCAGTCCCCGGATCTTAATCCAATAGAGCACTTGTGGGAATACGTAAAAAGACAGCTTGGAACCAAAAAAAATTCTAACAAGAATGCGCTCAATGATCAAATTGCGTATCAATGGCAGAACATCCCAGTTTCATATTGTGAGAAGTTAGTGGATTCTATTGAAAGAAGATGTAGAGCAGTTATCAAAGCAAAATATTAAGAATAACACTTGCTATTATTGAAAAATATACAATACTTTCATAAAAACTACATGTTTCCATATTTTTTTCCATACATTTTACAAGGTCATGTCTCAATTCTTGGGAAATATTTTTTCCAGCTGCCGTACACCAATGTTCTTTTAAAATTTTAAAAACAATATTAAAATGTATCCTTATGCCAAATTTGATCAACGTAACTCTAAACGATTTTACGTTAGAACTGAGATTTTGAATCTCTAGACTATGTTTCCAAACTTTTTTCCGACACGTATGAAGTCTGTGTTCTCCAGTTTCAAAGACTTTCGCAGAATTGTGTGGCATTTTGAAAATTCTCTACACACACACCCCCAACGAAATTGTATCGCGAATTTCCATCACGCAAAAAAAAAAAAAAAACAAAGTGAATCTGTGTTACATTAGTTTGCCAGAGAAAGTTCTTTAACTTTTAACTTCTTGCCCCATTCGATGATCTCAATTCGTGACGCGTGCTCATAACATTTGTAACATAAAGAAATATACACTTTATTACAAATTGAACAACATTCGATTGCAAGCATCGATTTTTACAATTGCTCAATTTACGATTGAGCTTTAATTTTACCATTTATATTTGTCGCTCGATGTAACGCTGCATCATGAGGAGTAGACCAAAAGCCATTGCCCTGGAAAAGCCGTCGCCAAACCGGACCCCGTCGTTCCCACGTTCTCTATCATCCACGCCGGAGGAGAGTAGGGCTAACGACAGCTACGTGCTTGCCGTCGCCAGGCTGAGCCAATAAGTCGCTGAGTTGCAGGTATTCTTCGCTGTCTCTGAGGAGGAAAGAAAAAGATTAACGCAGCTTTTGACCGCCGTCGCCGCTGTCACAACGCAAGCCAACACTCCTGCTACAATAGGTTCTGCTATTGGCGGTGGAACGCCGTCTGTTCCACCGCCCGTTCTACTGCAGACGCCGCCTGACCCACCGCCGTGGACGCCGCTATATCTGCTAATTCCACGGCCGCGGAAGTAAACATCCCAACCACAGCCGCCAGATTCAACTAATCATCTGCGTAGCAGTAGAGATCGCCATTCCATTAATGCTAAGGCCTGCCCGAGTTTTCCGGCCAAGCCGAGCAGTGAGACCTCGGTGGCTCACAATTGCACCAACTTGGAAAACTTGCTGCGTCTCCGAAAGGCGCTCAAGGGCGAAGTTAAAAGTATTGTTGAAGCGCTTCTAATACATGCCAATAGTGTTGGTGCTGTTATGAGCTTGCTTGAGATCCATTACGGACGCCCGGAAATGCTCATACGTAGCCAATTCAAGAAAATAAGAGCTCTCCCCGCAACACCCGCCACGAAAATTCGTGAAATTACTGAGTGCGGTATCGCTGTGTCTAACTTAACCTGTTTTTTTGTTTTTAAAAAATGTTTCGGCATCTTCTCATTTAGCCGATCCGATATTACTGGAAGAATTAGTCAACAAGTTGGCCTTCAATAAGCATGAAGAATGGGCTAAGCACATACTAACAATCGCGCCGCAATATCCAACGATTCGGGAATTTGAAGCTGATAGCTACCTAGGTACGTGTTAACCGCGAGTTATGTCGGAGTCAAGGGCCGATATTAGACTGGCAACAACATCCGTTGGCACCGCCAAGCTTGGTCCAGGGAATCGGTTTTCGGCCAACGCCCGGGAAAGCATGATAGTGTATTTTCCCATACAGCGAATCTGACCTACTGAAAGGTGCACTACCCTCACATCAAGGCCAACAAGCGGGACCGACACTTCATTCGAGAAAATATAATTTTGTTAGTTTAGTTTTCAATAACTTGTCAAGAGTGTTAGCGCCGCGATTCTACTGAAAATACCAAAATTAGAAACAGAAAGGAAGTGTTTTAGTTAGGCAATTTGTTCCATTTAAAATTGAACTGTCCTTTCTTAAGGACATTACGACAAGTCTCTCACAGAATGAACAAAAAACTGAATTAAAGAAGTGTAAGCTTTGTGGTAATTCGGGACATGATGAGAAAATGCACTGGGCAAAACAACGTGCAGAAAGAAAAGCCATAAACTTGTGCCAAGGCAACGCAACATCTGGAAATGATAGAGTGGTCGTTATTGACGGTTCAGTTTTTTGTTAGATACGATTTCTGACTGTTCGCTTATTCGAGCTGACATAGCTGCAAAACAGATGGCAGCCAGAACTATCCATTTGTTGTCAGTGAAGGGCGTTGGTAGGGAGACAATTTTATTAACGGAAGAAAAAATTAATCTCCTCGTAGAACTGAAGTCAGCTTCCACATAATAGATTCTAGTCATCGGTTGGAGACTATGACGTCACCAAGATGCAAAAAAGGCCATTCAGCGAACACACCAAACGATTTTATACCAATACTCTTCAGGCCTATGTCACTTGGACAGCTTGTCATTATGCTTATATATTTGTAGATTGATTAAAATAAAACAAGAAGCCTTTATAACGTTGCTAGAAGCGGTTGTCTTTTTTTCCGTACAACTTAAATTACAGCTTTTGCCGCTTTGAGGAATCTCTTTGTCCGTGATTGCTTTCTCTCCTTTTTTGAGCCAATATTGCGTGTCGAAAGAACCCAGTGGTCAATTTTGAGTTCAACGCCGAACAACTGCAATAACCCTTGCCCGTTATCTTGGGTAAATAAATATCTGCGTTTTACTGACTCTGCGAAGGGAATATTGAAGAGATTGGTAAGCCCTACCCTTAGCTGAGTCCCCTTTCTCCAAAGATCGAAGAATCAAATGAGAGATCGCGTTACAAAGTCAATTTCAATTCAAGTCATTGTGTGTGTGGCTAAGCAAGCGACATTTGGTCCTTCGAGCCGGATCTTATTTTAATTCCATTAAATAAAATTGGTGTATGATGCAAGACGACAAGTTAACGGACACCGCAACCGTTGGAACCCCACGGACACAAAAGCCGTATGGTACAGAACGGTCACCAGGACCGTTGCACAAAGAACAGCTCTACCAACAAAGGACAAAGGACAGAAAACGATAAACACAAAAGAACAAAGGAACAAGTAAGTACAGTTTTGTTTCTTTTTTATTGTCTTTATTATTTTATTCTTTTTTTTAATTTTATTCCGTTTCAATAATTTATATCATTAAAATTTAATTCAACAGTGGGCGTGGGCGTAAAAAAAAACAATGAGATTTCCGATCAAATCGGATAAGTTCAACTTACGTATCTACATACGTACATACATATGTACATGCACAACAAAAGGGCAATCATTGGTGAACAAACCATTGCATTTACATATGTACATATATGTAAAAAAAAGAAAAAAAAATACATGCGTACTTACATATAGTAGGCAGAGAATAGCACTGAAAACGCATCGGAGTCAAGTCAAATACAAAATGTCAAGTATAGGCCCCAGTGTGCAGACCAGTGACGAGACAAGCTCGTCAGAATGAGCTGTGACGAGACAAGCTCCCTATAAAACGCTTTAATTTTTTGAAGGCAGTGTCCTTTTGCAGTGCGTAAAAGAAATTAAGCGGAAGGTGTCGAAAAACCACAAGGCAAGTGTTGCACCGCAACATTGAAACAAATTCAAAATAATAAATCAGCGATGCATTTTCCGTCGGCAAGACACCCAGTACGCAAATGCCGACGGCCAAACACACCAGTTGGCGAAATTCCGGGAGGCCAGAAAGCAAAAACAGAACATACCAAATGCGATGTTTATTTGGCTCCTCCCACCAGCACGAAATGAATGTCTATGTATGTGACATCACAGCGACACGGAACCCTAAAAAGCATGTAACCAAAAATATTGATTGTATTGTATTTACGACCGTCAAAAAAATAAAGTCGTTTTTTTTTAAACGTAACTTCGATGTGTCAATTATAACTGGCGCAGTTGTAGCCCCAGTAGTTACATGCATGCAACCAATTATTGTCAGAAGAGATCCAAGAACGATGATGCTTAAACAAGAAATCCAAGCCAAGCCATTTATCCGGCCATAAACCACGCTACTATGCATTTAGTATACATACCGTAGTATACATGCATAGTAACAGAAAAAGGAAGCCAAGCCAAGCCGGTTGGCGAGGCCAAAATAGCAGCTATCTCCTCGATAGCTCTATCGATGTCTCTATATGGACAAAAGACAAGCTGTTGCCATGCATGTAAACAAGCCATCTCGCTCTATTCTATTCCTCCCATATCAACAATAAAATTTAGGGTTAATCTACTGTTAAGTTAATTAATAAGATTCATTCTATATTGGAAAGTGGTTTATTAAACATCAAAAAAAAAAAAAATAAAGGTCGTTGTTGTTTTCTTGCGAGTCACGACTGGCTCTCTCTTATATCACTCAGTGTCGGTGTTCGTATCTTTTTAACATGCATTTGACCGGCGGTTTACCGGGCATTGTATTTAAAACGAAAACTTGTGTTGTGACTATTTACCACGTTTTATCGTTAATTAGTTAATGCCAACGGCTAATTGGCAGCAGTGGTACAAGTGCACCGTGGAACATCGATTCCTCAAACACTGGGAAACCAAGAACACTCCCAAAGACTAATATAAGAACATTTTCAAAATAGATTACAATAAATACAAAACACAAAAAGCCAAAATTGAAACAAAAACCTTCTTAGTGAAACGAACAAAATTTAGTAATAAGAAATCACAACAGGGAAACAAAGAGTGATTAGCGATTTTCAAAAAAAAAAAAAAAAAAAAAAAAAAAAAAAAAAAAAAAAAAAAAAAAAACAAGAACAAAAAAATTATAATAATAAAATACCAAATAAAGAAAAAAAAGGAGAACAAAAAACCTTCTTAGTGAAACAAACAAATTAGTGGAAAACATAAATGATACAGAAGTAGGAACAGTGAAATCAAATAAAAACATCTCCTCCTACATACATCATCAACTCTTCAATCACCCTAAGCTCATCAAAAGCGACAAATGCTGCTATTATTTTGGGCATTGGTAACGTGCGTTGCGGCACAAAAACTAAGCATACAGGAACTTACGGACAGAAAGTTCTCCCATTCAAACTTAGTTCATATAGTTGACTTAGATATAGGGATATAACAACATAGACAAAATAGACAAAACTTCTAACTCGTTAGCAAAGCTAAATAAATTCCAAAACACCAAAGACTCCATAGAAATAACAAAAGCTAAGCTAAAAGATATAGAACACAAATTACAAGCCTTGGTCCCAAAAAAAAAAAAAAAACTTAAACGCGGTTTGAATAATAGGCTTGGATCGGCTATCAAGCAAAACCTGCTTAAAAATCAAGTAATAATAAACAGGCAAATGATTCAAAGGTTCGAGAATATAACAAAACATATTAATAAACAACAGACTGACATTGAAACATTTCTAAACAAAATTAACAGTATAAATAGTAACTACTTTCGGGAAAGTAGATTAACTATAATATTGATCTTCTTAACAACCACATTGATAATATAGCAGAATCTATAATAATGGCCAAATGAAATATCATACCATCATACTTAACAAAAATGAACTAAATCAAATACAACCAATTTTTAATAACCAATCAATACAAATAATTTCTCAAGAGCATATTTATGAAATGCTTGGACTACAAGCATATTACAATGATTCCCGGATCATAATTAATGATCAAATCCAAATTTTATCACCCGAAACCTACTCCCTTCTACATATTATTCCCCTTTCTATAAACGCCACAAAAGAAATCGAACTCCCAACGTATGCCCTATACAGCCCCATCAATATTCTATATTCAAACGAGCCTTGCCCCAAAATAGAAGGCATCTTCTACTGTAAAGAGTCGCTTCACCAGGAACCTACACAAGAATCAACATGCCTGGGACGAATCATGAACCATCAAGCAAGCAACTGCATTATCAACGACATTGGACCCATATAAAAGACACTACAACCCGAACCAAACTTTATCATTACCATCAATTTCCCACCTGTACCTATGAACTCCACATGCAACTATGGACCACATCAAATCTCCGGCAACCTCCTGATAAACTACCAAAACTGTGACCTTACCATAAACGGGATCACTTACAATCCCCCCAATCTTTTGGGAAGAAATTCACTTACTGCCATCATCCCAAGAAACAATCACCGCTAACAAAACGATAGAAAAACTCAACCTCCAACGGCTCAAAATCTACAATATAAGAAATAACGAAGAAATCTCCATGCTCCAATCAATAACCCAAAGACGACAACACTATACCATAGCATTCTTTATCATAATAGCTTTACTTGAATTAATCCTTCTAATATACACAGTTAGATCGACCACCCAAATCCTTCTAATATACACAGTTAGGGCATATACACAGTTAGATCGACCACCCAAAGAACACTCATCATACATGATTCCGCTCCTGCCATCGTCCCACAACTCCTCTGGCCATCACTTCATTCTAAGGAGGGAGGAGTTACATCCTAAGATCTGCACGACACCAAACAACAACAACACGCAGTCTATTCAAGTCACCAAACGACCACATCAACACACGACAACAACCAACAACAACAACCCACAACCTATCTGGATCACCAGACGACCATATCCGTTCTCACAGTTAGCAAAATTCCCATAAACATATTCCTGTAATTGCACAGGTGAAATGAAAGGCGCCTAATCAGCGTCTGCTGCCCATCCAGCAAGAACTTCACCTGTGCAAAAATATAAAAAGCATGTAACCAAAAATATTGATTGTATTGTATTTCCGACCGTCAAAAATATAAAGTCGTTTTTTTTTTTAAACGTAATTTCGATGTGTAGATTATAACTCGCGAGTTACGATCCCGACATAAACAAAGAATTATCATCCCGCAGACGAATACCCTCATAAAATACAACTGCACCAACGACCCACAATAAAACCGACGACCAATAAATATCATAGAATACACAGACGACCCAAAGAGCCGACTAATGAGCGTCTGGCTCACATCCGCTTTTTTGTGTCTGCTGTGCGAAAACAAATATCTAACCCATATGTATATAAAAGCCAGAGAAAAAGAATAAAAGAACATTATTAATCTAGAAACAGAACAGTCAAGACGTTTTTTTTTTAATTATTTTCACCAACCACCTATTGTAATTCGCGCTATGTCAAAAAAGAAAAAAACAGCCTTGTGCAAACGGTTCGTGTTCTGCAAAAAGAAATTGAAAGCATACAACGAAGCAGAAGAGAAAATTACGTGGAAATTGAAGGAGTTCCAGATGTTAACAAACTGTGCTCTCCAAGTGTTCCCACAATTGTGTTTCAACAATTGTTTCCGAACAAGAAATAGATAAGTGTTACATTAAAAATGCTAAAACGTATAGTGAAATGAATAACGTAAATGTCAGAAAGATTTTAGTTGTAAAATTTGTTTCAAAAATTAAAAAAGATTTAATAATGGAAAATAAAATAAAAAATAACAACTAATATAAGTTATCAACATTAACTATTATGTATAATTAATTAAAACTTTTAGAGACAAAAGTTGGCAGCACTTTTCGCGAGCATTCTAGACAAACAGCAGCATTCCCATTGGCTTGGCGTGGGTTCAATTAAAAGTACTTTCCTTCGCTTGGCTTGGCGTGGCTTCGATAGAGGTACTTTCCTTCGCATGGCTTGGCGTGGGTTCGATAGAGGTACTTTCCTTCTTTCCTTCGCATGGCTTGGCGTGGGTTCGATAGAGGTACTTTCCTTCGCTTGGCTTGGCGTGGGTTCGATAGAGGTACATTCCTTCGCTTGGCTTGGCTTTGTGGGATAGCCTATAAACGTTCGTTGGCGTCCACACTCGAGTCAGTCTACGACGAGTGTTAAAAGCAACAAGTCTTCATAGAAGACAAACCGTCCGAAGTAAAATTGTTAAAAAACTTATTTGTGAAGTTAGTTTTAAATTAAATAATAAATTAATTAAAACAGGTTGTTGTTTCATTGTCAGTTTGTTATAAACTTATTTAACTTTAATTTATATTCCGTTGTGCGAAAAACAGAAAAATCTTTATAAACGATTCCTTAAGTGCGAAAACTAGATTTTTACTAAATGCTGCAAAAAGATAAAAAAAGAAAAGCAATACAAGTATGTTTGGGTTAAAAATGGAAAAGTTGTCATGCGTAAGATGACCTTCTTGCTCTTAAATAGTATGCAAAATCCTTTAACCATTCCCTCCATTCCCTCTTATAATTGCCTTGATATTCATGATCTTGATCTATTTTCTAAATCTGCATACACTCCAAACGTTCTTGTAAGTCACCATTCGTAAAAATGATGATAATCTAATTGTCCATTTAAATTCCTTTGTCAATAAGCCTGATTTAATTTTTTTTGACAGAAACTTGGATTTATGATGATGAAATATCATTTTAGAATATCGAAGGTTACGAATTTATATCCTGTTGCAACAATAGTTATGCACCGGGTGGTGTTGCTGCTTTTATTGAGAATACAGTTCGTTTTGAATATTGTGGTTTCAATTTGGAAAGTTGTGATGTTTTAAAAGTTGTAATGTGTGATATTAAATTAATGTTATTCTGTGTTTATAGATTTAATAAGCCATTATTGTCTGAAACTAGTTTTTGTGAAGAGATAGAGAGTTTGTTGTCAATTGAAAGTAATGCCGTTATTTTTATGGGTGATATCAATATAGATATTATGCAAGCCTCTACTCTGGTAGATAACTATATGTTTATGTTATCATCGTATGGTTTTGAGTCTTGTGTTTATCGTCCTACACGTATTACTAATTCTAGCTGTACTTTCATCGACCTTATCATGGTGCGCTTTTCCAAACTGCAAGTAACTGAACCTTACAGTTCTGTTGTCGATTTGAAAATATCCGATCACTGTTTGACCTGTCTTAGTATTAAATGTTCTCTGTCTGTAACCAATCGCAAATTGCCATACGGTTCTCCTATTGTTGATATTGATTTTACTCGGCTGAATAACTACCTTAGATTTGAATGTTGGGATAGTATTTTAACAGAAAATAATCCTTCCATTGCCTTTTCGAAATTCATAAATGTTCTTAATGGATACGTGCGACTGAGTTCTAACAAGGGTTTCAAAAGGAAGAACAAAATAAAAAAAGTGAAGCACTAACTCCACACAAATATGCCTAAGACTAAAACTACACAAGGTACAAATCCGAACATAATGACGACCTTGCATCAAACAATGGCTTTACCTGAATTTTCTCCATCAGTAGAAGCGTGGTCGGTATGGAAAGATAAATTGAAGCCTCAATTGTGATGTGGAAAATACAAAAAAGGCTACGAGTATTTTGTTAAAATCAATCGGTAGTGGTCCATACAATTTACTACATAGTTTGTGTTCTCCAGTTTCAAAGACTTTCGCAGAATTGTGTGCCATTTTGAAAATTCACTACACGAAATTGTATCGCGAATTTCCATAACACAAAAATAAAAAACAAAGTGAATCTACATATGTTACATTAGTTTGCCAGAGAAATTTATTTATCTCTTGCCCATTTTGATGATCTCAATTGGTGACGCGTGCTCATAACATTTGTAACATGAAGAAATGTACACTTTATTACATTAAAATTGAACGGTGGAACGCCGTCTGTTCCAACGCCCGTTCTGCCGCCTGACCCACCGCCGTGGACGCCGCTATAGCTGCTAATTCCACGGCCGCGGAAGTAAACATCCAAACCACAGCCGCCAGGTCCAACTAATCATCTGCGTAGCGGTAGAGATCGCGATTCCATTGATGCCAAGGCCTGCCCGAGTTTTCCGAGCAGTGAGACCTCGGTGGCTCACAATTGGACCAACATGAAAAACTTGCTGCGTCTCCGAAAGGCGCTCAAGGGCTAAGTTACAAGTATTGTAGAAGCGCTTCTAATACATGCCAATGTGCATGCTTGAGATCCATTACGGACGCCCGGCCAATTCAAGAAAATAAGAGCTCTCCCCGTAATACCCGCCAGGAAAATTCGTGAAATTACGGAGTACAGTATCGCTGTGTCTAACTTAACCGTTTTTTTTTTTTTTTTTTGAAAACGTTTCGGCTCTTCTCAGTTTCTCAATTAGCCGAGCCGATATTACTGGACGAATTAGTCAACAAGTTGGCCTTCAATAAACACGAAGAGTGGGCTAAGCACACACTAACAATCGCGCCGCAATATCCAACGATTCGGGAATTTGATAGTTCGTTGAAGCTGATAGGGAATCGGTTTTCGGCCAACGCCAGGGAGAGCATGATAGTGCATTTTCCCATACAGCGAATCTGACCCACTGAAAGGTGCACTACCCTCATATCAAGGCCAACAAGCGGGAACGACATTTCATTCGAGAAAATATAATTTTGTTAGCTTAGTTTTCAATAACTTGTCAAGAGTGTTAGCGCCGCATTTCTACTGAAAATACCAAAATTAGAAACAGAAAGGAAGTGTTTTAGTTAGGCACTTTTTTCCATTTAAAATTGAACTGTCCTTTCTTAAGGACATTACGACAAGTCTCTCACAGAATGAACAAAAACTGAACTAAAGAAGTGTAAGCTTTTGGTAAGTCGGGACATGATGAGAAAATGCACTGGGCAAAACAACGTGCAGAAAGAAAAACCTTAAACTTGTGTCAGGGCAACGCAACATCTGGAAATGATAGAGTGGTCGTTATTGACGGTTCAGTTGTTTGTTAGATACGAATTTTGAGTGTTCGCTTATTCGAGCTGACATAGCTGCAAAACAGACGGCAGCCAGAACTATCCATTTGATGTCAGTGAAGGGCGTTGGTAAGGAGACAATTCTCCTCGTAGAATTGAAGTCAATTGAGGGCGCCGTGGCGCAGTAGTTAGTGTGTTGGACTCTGACGCACGATGAGCGAGTTCGGATCCCGATAACACCAACGCCATCGAATGTTTATTTCGCGGCGTTCCTCCTCATCGGGGTACTGGCAAAACCCCGCGTAGTATAACTTGTCTGGAAAAAGCTTCTCGACTCACGCCGTTCGGAATCGGCATTAAACTGTAGGTCCCTTTCACCTGTGGGAAAAATAAATCACACACACCACGGGTGATTGAAAATAAGCTTGGCTCTGGTCCTTCATGGGCTGTAACGCAACAATAAGAAAAAAAAGAATTGAAGTCAGCTTCCACATAATAGATTCTAGTCATCTGTTGGAGACTATGACGTCACCAAGATGCAAAAAAGGCCATTCAGCGAAGACACCAAACGATTTTATACCAATGCCCTTCAGGCCTACTGTCACTTATATATTTGTAGATTGATTAAAATAAGACAAGAAGCCTTTATAACGTTGCTAGAAGCGGTTGTCTTTTTTTCCGTTCATTTTAAATTACAGTTTTGCCGTTTTAAGGAATCTTTTTTTCCGCGATTGCATTCCCTCCTTTTTTCAGCCAATATTGCGTGTCGGGAGAACCCAGTGGTAAATTTTGAGTTCAACGCCGAACATTCTGGTCCTTCGAGCCGGATCCGAAGATTTCCAATGCAAATCGGATGTGCCAAGCATTTTAATTTTGCCCGGAATTGCAGAGCAGTGTGAGTGTGTGCGACGTGGGATAGTCAATACCACCTGGGGACATCAGACCGGCGATCCACATAAATACACCGAAGATTGTGCAGTCACTGAAGTGCGCAGCATCGTTGATTGGAAGTGGAGATCGCTCTATTAACAAGTAAGTGGAACACAATTCTTACTATATATTACGTATACTATATATACGTAATGTATACACGCAAACACAAAATGAGTAAGGTGTTGTCGAGTATGCTGAAACAGCTGGAAAGGGACACGATAAATGTTGCAAAGACCGGTGCAAGCAAACGTACCTCAAAAAAGACCATGGAATCAGCGTCTACACAGTTTCAGGATCTCGTTTGTGACCACGATTCAAAGAACGCGGAAACTGAGGCCATTTTTGAAAACATTAGAAAAGTTTATTTTGATTACCGAACCAGTTTGCTAGACGCCGTCGACAAAATCCAGTTTGCAAAAAAGATTGGGGGATTGTGAGCCTGTAGAAGACATGACGACCACGTCCAGAAAGGTAGACATCAAGTTGCCGAAAATCAACCTACCAGTTTTCTCGGGAACGTACGAAACTTGGCGAGCCTTTCACGATTTGTTCGCCTCTCTTGTACATCACAACACGGCGCTCTCTGAATATGAAAACTTTCACTATCTAAGGTCAACCGTGTCAGGAGAAGCTGAAAGTATTTTGAGTCACCTGGGGATGAACAATTCTCACTGACCCGTACGACCACAAGCGCTTCCTGGTCAATATGCAGCCATCAGTCCCGCAGGAGCGAGCAGAGTCAATTGAACAGTTCATGGATACGTCAACAGAGGCTGTTCATAGTTTGGCCAATTTGAAGGTACCCGTTGAGCACTGGGACGTGGTGCATATCTCCGTACTGCTGCAGAAACTGCCTACGAAAACTCAGCAGCTGTGGGAAGAAAAATTAGGATCCAAGGTAGACAGCAAAGATCTGCCCACATTTGCCGAGTTCAAACGTTTTTGGAAACCAGGTTCTGCACCTTGGAGGCCGTCATCCATCAGCAATTCGGAGCATTAGCAGACTTCCAGACTGGTACCCCATCGTAGAGCTTTCCACTCCCAGACCAGCTCCATCAAAACTTCATGTAAGAGTTCACGCGGTACGCAAATGCAGCCGATTTTTAAAAATGAGCGTCATTGAGCGTCGGCAGAATGTGGACAAATTAGGCATCTGACTCAACTGTCTGGCCTATAATCACAATGTCCTAGGAACTACAGATGTTACTATTGTCAACAGCCACATCACTCGCTACTACATATAGTTACCAACATTCCTCAATAACCTCTTGATTCCCACCAATCCGTCGATTTCTTTCTCCAACCACAGAGACCTTCTACCTCAAACCCGTACATTACTGCAGTGCCCAGCCGCAGCATCAAGCATATAACATTTCAACAACTACAGATGCACCAAATTTGCAGCCAACCAGTGGAGATCAAGAAACTTCTACGGTCAATACACTACATGCAGTTCCGCGTATCTCGACACAGGTTTTGCTAGCTACAGTTATCATTAAGGTGAGGTCATCCATAGGGAAAACGAGCACGCTGCGAGCACTTTTGGATGCGGACCATCTCCCGGCCCTCGATGACTTGCTCTTGGCTGATGCAACATTTCATAACCCATCGCAAGTCGACATATTGTTGGGCAGTGATGTCTTAGCCGAGGTTTTGCTACCCGACTTAGTCCGACCACTGGACAAAATATTGCCAGTTGCTCAGAAAACCAAGTTCGGCTGGATCCTTTTTATTAAAGCGCCGTTCGAGCATAGGCCCATTCACAGCTTCCTACAAAACTTTCAATCTCGAGAAACAACTTCAAGGATTCTGGGAATTGGAAGAAGCTCCATTCAAACCCATGGAACCTGAGGAGAGTGTTGACTGTGAAGAAGAGTTTCTGAGGAGCGTGAAGAAATTGGCAGATAGTCATTATCAGGTTTCTCTTCCATTTAAGGGTGACGTATTCCCAACACTGGGAAGATCCTACGAAGGTGCACTGCAACGTTTTAAAGGTCTAGAAAGACGGCTTACAGCAAACGTTGAACTACGCATGTCTGGATGAATATCTGACATTAAATCATATGGTTGAAGTTTCAAAAGGTTATTTAACTAATACTAACCATTATTTCTTAGCGCAACACGCCGCCTTTAAGGAAAAAAGGTCCACGACTAAGCTAAAAGTAGCTTTCAATGCATCTTTTCGGACCACAGATGGAAGCTCCCTCAATAACCACTTGATGACGGGTCCATCTTTACAACAAAATGTCATAGATGTTATTCTGCGATGGAGAGTTCATCAGTTTATTTTCTCAGCGGACACAGAGTAAATGTATAGGCAAATTTGGGTGACAGAAAACGACTCTCATTAGCAACTTATTCTCTGGTGAAAAAATCCCACGGACCAGCTGAAAATATTCCGACTCCGGACCGTCACCTTCGGAACAGCTGCAGCCCCGTTTCTTGTGATCCGGACACTGATGGAGGTCGCTAAACGCGTACAACATTCCCATCCAGGACGAAATGTATGTGGATGACTTATTTTCAGGAGCAGACAGTATTCAAGAAACTAAGGAAAAGTGTAAAGAAGTTAAATTGGTTTTACAGGAAGCTGGTTTCCACTTACGCAAATGGATATCAAACAACAAAAAGCTTCCCAATGACATACCCGTCGAAGAACGTGGGTCCACATTTGAATTGCCATTTAAAGGCTCGAAACAAGTTAAGACTTTAGGAATCCAATGGCTTCCAATCGAGGATCAGTTTTGCTTTTATTTTATTCCTTCAGCGAATCCACAGCCAACGAAACGATTCATCTTGTCGACGATCGCGCCATGCATTCTCCAAGCGAAATTCTTCATACAGCAACTTTGGATCAGAAGGGTGTCTTGGGACGAAGAGATTGAATCAACGATGCTAAGATAATGGAACACCTTTTACGACTTCCACGATGGATTCAGGCGGGCAGCACTTCAACCAAGATGGAGTTACATGGGTTTAGCGATGCTTCTGAGAGGGCATATGGTGCAGCAGCGGTCTACCTACGATCAGAAGATGAGCATCGAAAGGTTCACATGCATCTAATAATTTCCAAATCTAAGGTAGCACAGTGTTTCGGAAAACACTTTAAATTCACTAAAAAAAAGTTCTTCAAACTTGGGTAGTCTTGCAATAATCATAGGTTATTGCTTGCGATTCATCAACAACAGCCGAAAGCCTCATGACAACAGAGTCTCTGGTCCCTTAAGTTCGGAGGAAACAAACAAAGCGCACACCATAATTGAACGATGCGTCCAACACGACATGTTTTCCGAGGGGATTTGTCGGGCCAGAGGCCTGGGAACACGCAACCCATTCTTAGATAGTGAAGGTATCTCATTCGAATTGGCGGAAGGTTCAAGCACGCAAATGTTCCTTACGATCAACAGCATCCCATCATTTTAGAATCGAGACATAATTTGACAAGAATGATCATATGAGATGCACATCACAAGACGCTACACGGTGGTTTGCAACTGATGATTTGCTACTTAAGAACGAAATATTAAGCGTGCTGTAAAAAAGTTAATTCGCAGCTGAACCATTTGTCACAGGTTTCGCAACACGGCAGCTCAGCAGCTCATGGGAGAATTGCCAGCCCCGACAGTTACGATCTTCAGGCCGTTCACTCATGTCGGAAATGCTAAATGTTGCAAATGGTGCTATGAAAGAATGTTGCCGACTCAGTGTGGTGTCGTATGCAATTCCGTACGAAATGAGTACAGCAAAGGTTATTAAAGGTTGATATGTAAATTGGTATGGTTGAAATAATCTTATGTGAATGTTTGGCTAAATGGAATAGCTATTGTGGGAATGTTGTGTGGTGGTGGATGATTCGTTGGTTGGTTGATTGGAATGCTATGTGGTCGCGGATGATTCATTGGTTGGTAATAGACACAATTGGTGACTGGTCGTTGAAACTCTCCCTGTTGGGTTTTTGCCTTCACCACCTTGGTTAATTTGTCTGATCCGAGATACATTTCTATGATCCGGCCGAGGCTCCAACTTGCTGGAGGAAGTCGTTCGTCCTCGATTAGTACAAATAGTTTGAACTTGCCAAATGTCATGGCACCTATAAAAAAATTGGTTAATTTTATAAAGTCGCGAGCATTAAATCACCGTGAATTTAAAGAATTTCTGAAAGATTTAGAAATTGAATATGGTGACGTGGTTTTCAATACCGAAGTACGTTAGTAGAAGTGCAATGCTAAAAAGAGTATACAATTTAAAAAGCGAAATACAATTGTTTGTGGATATGAAGGGATATCCCTTTCAACAATTTGATGATAAAGATTGGATGTGCGATTTTGGGTTTCATATCGATATAACTCAGCATCCTAATGATCATAATGTGGAACTTCAAGGCAGAGGACAATTTATCCACAATTTGTACGGTAAAATTAAAGGCTTTGAAAGCAAATTGAGATTGTGGAGAAAACATATGTTAGAAATGAATATGTCCCATATTTAGGGAAAGAAAAGGCGCCTAGCTGTCAAAAATATGTTGAATATATACTTACTTACTTAGGTGGCGCTACAGTCCGTGGTGAACCTGGGCCTCAACCAAGAAGCGTCTCCAGCTGGCACGGTCTTTGGCCAGCTGTTTCCAGCGCCGCACGCCCAGTTGGTTGTCACCTTCCGCCTGCGTGCGCCACCGATGATGCGGCCGTCCTCCGCCGCGCCTTCCTTCCGGAGTGGATTCGAAGACTCTTCGGGTCGGAGCTGTATCTTCCATGCGCTCTACATGGCCTAGCCACCTTAGACGCTGTATCCGTAGACGTCGTACCAGGCCGATGTCGCTGTACAACCCGTACAGTTCTTCGTTATGTCTTCTCCTCCATACACCGTTTGAACAATCGGGACCGTATGTAGATAGTGCGCAGAATTTTCCTCTCGAAACGACCAAGGGCATCTTCATCCGCTTTTGTTAAGGTCCAAGCCTCTGCGCCGTACAGGAGGACTGGGAATTTAAAGGTCTTACATATAAAGTGTCACCTTGGTTTTCCGAGAGAGGGCTCTACTTCTCAATTGCCTCTTGAGCCCAAAGAAACAGCGGTTGGCAAGAGTGATTCTGCGTTTTATCTCAGCGCTGGCGTTGTTGTCGCTGGTCATCAGAGAGCCAAGGTAGACGAATTCCTTGACCACTTCAAAGTAATATCCGCCCATGGTGACGTTCTGGCCAATACGTCGGTGTTTTCCGTCTCTTTTAGATGAAAGCAAATATTTGGTTTTACCCTCATTAACCTTGAGACCCTTGAGCGGCTACGATGCCGCTTCTACCTCAATGCTTACAAAGGCTTATGTTGAATATATAGGTATATTAATAAGCGAATTCCAAGCACGATTCAAAATGTTTAAAGTCGAGGGGACAGTGCTTTCAATAAAAATATTTTCAACGCCATTCAATATAAACGTGGATACAGTTCCAGAACAACTGCAAATGGAATTAATCGACATGCAGAACAATATATACTTAAAAAATAAATGTCTATCCGTGACCATCGATCATTTCTATAAATTTTATGTGAGCCCTGAAAAATTTCCACTCTCTGTTCGGAAGTACCTATGTTTGCGAACAATTATTTTCAGCAATGAGGATAATTAAAAATAATTACCGATCAAGACTGAGCAATGACCGATTGGAGAGTTACGTTCGTGTAGCCGTGTCGGGAATACCGGCTAATATTGACGAACTTGTAGCAAAGAAACAGTGTCAAATTTCGCATTAAAAATTATATAAATTTCGTTGTTTTTTGATTTTTTTGTTTTTTTATATTGCAATTTTTCTTAAAATTTTCTGTTATATGTGTTGTGTTGTGTTCATTAAATACCTAGTTTCATAATTAATTAATATTTGTAAGTTTGTCTGCGGCCCGCCAAAAAATGTCAACCATTCGATTGGCCCATCTATGAAAAAGGTTGCTCAACCCTGGTTTAGACCATTTTTGTAATGTTAATTATTTGTTTGGGTTTTGATACACCCTCTTTTGTTTATACCAATCGATGTATAATAATTAGTGAACTCATATAAACCTCACCGATCGTATGATTAAGTTACAAAAAACGGAATTATGGTGAGACACGACCGGTTAAGTACTGATGTTCGATGGAATTTGTTGTAAGAAGTCAGTTAAAAATAAACCGTCGGTTAGTCCAGAACAACATTGTTTAATTTGTCCGTCGTCTGTGTAGTACCTTTATCCCTATACTTTTGTTCCGGTAAATCGCGCCCACCAGCCCACAGAGCCTTCTACAACATCAGAAGTGGTATCGAAAGATCGAAAAACTGAAAATTATAACATTTTGTGTTTTAAATTCATGCAGTTTAAGTTTGTGAAGTTCATGTTTATGTAACTTTAAGATTGTACGAAATCGGTTTTATCGTGATCAGTAGTTGTCCGGCGCGGTAAAAAAATCGTTTTGTGTTGTGCGTTTCATTTAAATCATTATGGCTGGATGAGTGTGTCGTTTTATTGAAAACGCAACAGTACAAGAATTAAAAGATAAGTTGGCAGAAACTAATTTGCCAACAAATTGTACAAAATCAGCATTGAAGGTTCGATTGGAGCAGACAGTGGAAGAACTGGATGAAGACCGGCGTGAAGAGCTTTTCCCGACCAACGTGTTAGATCGTTCGACCCTGGAAGAAGACATTTCGTTAACACGTCAGCTGGAAAATCTGCGCAAAAAAAAAAGAAATCTGCCTTCTACAACAACGATTAGCAGAGCTCAACGATCTAGCAGACACCAGGCAGACATACATCTCTTTTAGAGATATTGAGGACTCCATACCAGCATTCACGGGTGACGATAACTATCCGATTAAGACGTGGATAAAAGCTTTAGAAGAATCAATAGCAATATAGAGTTTGCCAAAGGCAGTCGTTAGCGTGTATGTGCATTACCGGGGCCCTCAGGTCCACCCCAACGGCTGCGCTTAACATGATACTTGACCTTATACCTCTCGATATTTTCGGCAAGCAAATTGCTACACAAGCGGCCATTAGACTTAAAGCAAACTCAAACTGGTCGAGCTATATCACTGGTCTCTCCTCCATCCTGAATAACAGGTCAATTATGGCAGAATACCTAGACCTCACAGAACCCACCACGGTCTTGGAAAAAAACTTTACAACGACCTACCCGGATAGACAAAACTGGACTCGTCAGACGCAACCTCGCAGAAACTGCGTAGACTTCTACACTGACGGGTCTAAGACCAAAGACGGGGTGGGTAGTGGGGTATTCTGCAAACAACTTAAGCTGAACAAAGCTCTAAAACTACCAAATCACTGCAGCGTTTTCCAGGCGGAACTGTTGGCTATAAAAGAGGCTTTGTTTTGGCTGAAGTGGAACGTGATATCCACCACGGATGTCCGCATTCTCACGGATAGCCAAGCAGCCTTAAAGTCGTTGGAGTCCTACGTGTACACATCAAAAACTAGCCTCGACTGTCGCCTATCTCTTAACGAGATGGCTGAACATTTCAACATACAACTTATCTGGGTACCGGGACACAGCGACATTCCAGGAAAAGAAAGAGCCGACAAACTCGCCAAACAAGGAAAGACGCTACAATCAATCGTGGCTTGTGAGGGTATACCCTTTGCAACCATTAAACACAATCTTATAAATCTCGCCAGGACCGAGACGAACCGGAGATGGACTCAGGGACATACCTGCCTCATCACCAGACAAATCTGGCCCTGGCTCAACAGTCAACGGACTAGGAGTATTATCTCCCTAAAAAGAAATGACATCCACAAAGTCATTGGTGTCATCACTGGACACTGCCTTATTGGTAGTCACGCGCACAAACTAGGTATAACTCCGAATTATTTTTGCAGGAGCTGTCAGGACGAGGAGGAGGTGGAGTCCATTCATCACCTTCTCTGTGCCTGCCCGGCATTCTGCACAATCAGGAAACGATACCTAGGATCTTACTTCCTTAACGATCTGACCGAAGTTCAGCAAGTTGGGATATCTGATCTTCTTAATTTCCTAAGAAGCACTAAATGGTTCCACGAACAGGGGGCAAAACCCCCTCGTAGCTGCACAACGGGCCTTTTTGGCCTATGTGTATCTTCTCAATTCTCTTTTGGGAAGGCTACGGTCCTACCTACCTACCTACCTAGGCAGTCGTCGTGCGCGGTCACGAGTCACAAGCGCAAAAACTCAAAAAGAACAAAAAAAAAAAAAAAAAAAAAAAAACAACGAGAAAAACGGAAAAGCAAAAAATAAATAAATACCATAGTGCAGTGCGGGCAAAACAAAAAAAAAATCGAGCAATCGTGAAAGTGCCGCAACTGAACACCTGGTCGGCAGCAGCGCTGGGCCGTACTCCTGCCTGTCCCTCTTCCCCTCTCGTGACAGTGTTCGCACTCAGCACACACACTGATTGAGTGCTAACGCAACCGACGCGTAGCGGGTCGCGTGTGTTGTTCCTTGTTGGTGGAGCAAATCTTACTGTCGTAAGGGCATAACACCTACGGTAGTTTGTTTTTGCAAATCCGGCGATTGAACTTCACTTACGCGTCTCTGCTTTAACGGTTTTGTATCTATACATGTTTTGTAGCTTGCATTGATGAGGGATTTCTGTGTGCAGTTCTGCAATATTCGTGGGTTACGGAAGAATTTCTATGCCACGCATGTCCATCTCTCTCGCCACAAACCGGCTGTTTTGGCACTTTGTGAAACACAGGTCGGATTTCAGTCTTCCTGGATATAGCTTAGTGCCATTATTCGTCTCTCGCCGTGGTCTCGCCATCTATGTCCGTAGTGATATTGCTTACCAGTTACTTCCACAGTATAGAACATCCACCCCGGAATTTAATTTCATATGGCTTAATTTCATATTCCGTAAGCACTCCATCCACTACTGTTTTCTTTATAGAAGCCCCAATCTAGACAGGTGTACAACATTTGATGCATTCGACGCACTGTCTGATTCCATCCAAAGAATTGTTTCCCTGTTCCCTCGCACTGAAATCGTTTTAGCGGGCGATTTCAATGTACACAATTCTCAGTGGCTTCGACATTCTGGACAGACAACACCCGAAGGAAGGTATGTTGAAATTTTTGCTGAGTTAAATCACTTAACTCAACTTGTGAATGAGCCATCACGTATCCCCGATGTTGCTGGTCATACCGCCAACACACTGGACAATGCTACTACACGGCGATGCGACAGCGCGACTACAAGCGCCGTAGCCGTCAAATTCATATTCATACAATGGAATTATATGGAGTAAGTCACATTGGCACGTGTGTCGTCGTGTCGCAGCGCTGTATTTTCGAAAATTCGAAAAACTGTCGCAACTACACGGCGTCGAGCCATTTCGAATTCGACATTGGAGGAATACGTTTGGTTATTAGCAGTGTTTAAAATGAATAAATTAAGCGAAAACCAGGTTGAACAATGAATTGATGAGATTAGAGAACAACCACTTATTTACAGTAAGGCGGATAAATCTTATAAATACTTTTCCATGAAGGAAAAGATTTGGAGGGAGATTTCCCAAAGTGTGGGAGCTGATGGTATGTATCCTTATACATACCTATGTATTCAATAGTTTCGTTGTTCTCTTTAAACGTTTTTCTCCTTTCAGTGAAAGATTGCAAGACTGCCTGGAAATCTTTGAGGGACTAGTATGCAAGAACGGCCAAAGAAAGCAAGGGAAAGTCGGGACAAGAGGCTACGGAAAAAAAAAAAAAAAAAAAACAGTATAAATATTACGACCAGTTGATGTTTCTAAAAGATACAAAAGAAACCAGGAAGTAAGTGACAAAGAGATGTTATCAAATACATTTTATTTCATACATTTTATTTTAATAGGACTTCAAATTACGATTGTTTGATGTCCGAACCGGAGACAATGGACCCAGAAGTCGCAGCAATGTTGACGAACGCAGATTATGTTGAGAGCGAAGTAAATGAACGCCTTTCTTCCACATCAAGTACGCCAACACCAAGCTGTTCCCAAGGAAGCGCTAGGAAATCCTAAAGCAGTTCCAAACACCATGACGAATTTACGGAAATTCTCTCGAAAATCATGTGTAAAATCGACAATTTTAATCAAAATGATAACCAACAGTTTTTTTCAAGTCTTGCTAACATGGTAACCAGAGCGAATTTGACGCTTTTGTTGCTGACGAATTAGATAAACTGAATAAATGAATGTTCTTGTTTATACATTCTTGAAATACATCAGGTATTGACAAAGTTTCTTTCTTAAATGGTGAGCTTCACGAGCAGGGTTGTGAGAACTTGAAGGCGGGAGTCCTTCGAAACTTGTTTCATTTCTCCATTCCCCAGGGATAACTTCAATGTCCACAACTCTGTCAGCATAGCTGTATGGACAGTAACTTGCGCATTTTTCAAAGATTAACATGTTGTGGAGAAGAGCCGTCGCCTTGACAATGGTATCCACATTTGAAAGCAAAGCATGGATGTAATTTCTCAGAATTCTCACCTTGCAGACAGAATACCAAAGGCACTTTCAATCGTCACTCGCGCATGAGATATTCTTCTGTTGTAATTTTCCTCATCTGATTGCGAGTTTCCCGAAAAGAAATATTCACCTATAAGTTGATAGTGTTTAATGCCTTCCTATGTACATACTTACCTGGAAAAGGTCGCGTTAGATATTGTTTTAGAAAGAAAGAAATCAGGGAACCTCTCATCCGAATTCGGTAAAATTGTAGATGTAGGAATTCCTAGTTTGTTGTTCATCAAAAGTTTGCCGAAGAACTTTCGGCAAAGATTCCTCCATCGCTTTGACTTTCGTCTTTTCGACCATCGTAAAAGAGTACCGAGCATCGCAAACAGCTAACAGCACAATACTATGCCTTCCTTTATAGTTGTAGTACAAAGACCCGGCATTTGGTGGACAGACAATGTTAATATTTGTATTTGCCGTCAATTGCACCAACGCAATTCGGAAGTCTCCAACGATGCTCGAACTCATTTGCGATGTCTATCCACTCTTTAGAGTTGGGGGGCGCTAGGTATATTTCGTTTAATTCGTCCCACAGAGTTTTGCAAGTTTCATATATTATATTTCCGAAAGTGCTCAATGAATGTTACAGCATTTTGGGTTATCATGTGACGAGAACGATCAAGAGACAAGTAGCAATAGTACCAAAATGGAGGACCCCGCAATAGAAGCAAAAGTCGGTAGAGGATTTTTCAAGCTTCGGGATATAGAGGGTTCCTTCGCAGCGTTTGGCGGCACGGGATTTCCAGAGGTTGAACAGTGGATTAAAGAGTTTGAAGAGAACGCTATAATTGTTCAGTGGAAAAGCCTACAGAAATTCGTTTACGCCAAACGATTGCTCAAAGGAGCAGCCAAGCTTTTCATCCGTAGCCAAACGGGAGTGAAATATTGGGCAACTCTAAAGTGTACACTTGTCAACGAATTCGGGGTAGAAGCATCGTCCGCAGAAATCCACAATCGGTTGAGAAATCGTAGGAAGAAGTCATCTGAGATCCTACGCGAATATTTGTACAGTCTGCTGGAGATCGGAAAAGCCGCGCACGTGGATGACGAAAGCATCATTGATTATTTCATCAAGGGAATACCCGATGCATCGCCGAACAAGATGACGTTATACCAGGCAAGAACAATAGCGGAGCTGAAGGAGCGATTGAGAGTGAACGAGAAGGTTAAAAGTTTAGCTCAACAGACGCCATACACAAGAGGGAGTCACCAAAAACCATTGGGAGGACACTCGACAGTGAAGCAGAAAATCGCAGAGATTGAAACCATTGTAAATGAAAATAATTTTGAATTCATATGTCTTACCGAGACCAATATAACAAGTGTAGATGAAAATAAAGAGATTGAAATTCAAAATTATAGTGTAGTGAGATGCGAATCTGCATCTTCATATACGGGTGGTGTTGGTTTTTATATTAAGGATGGTTGGAGCTATGAAGTGTTACAAAATATTGTTATTGACAAGCAAATGTGGTGGTTGTTAATGAAAGTATCACATAAAAATCTAGCGTTTGTCCTTGGTGGTCTATATCGTTCCCCTAGCTATAGTGAATCAATCTTTTTAGATCATTGTGAAAATTCGCTTGAAAACTTAAACCATGCCTAAAATCCAAATTTAATAATAATGGGAGATGCTAATTATGATTGGTTTAAAGACAGTTCATACAAAAAAAAAAAAAAAAAAACTAAGTGTTTTATTTAAAGACAATGCACTTCATCAGATGGTATATGTATGAACCCACCAGAAGTACAAAGAACTCAAAATTATTAATCGATTATGTAATTGTAAATGACAAAGTAAATACATGTAAGAGCAAACACGGTGAGTGGATTGAAATTCAGTGAACATGAAAGCATTTTAGTAACAATCAATGTTCTTTCCGCAATCACTACAGAACCTAAAGCGATATCATATTTGAAATATAACAGTGAACAATTCTTAAGTAAATTCCAAAAAAAAAATTTTAGTTTTGAACATGATAATGAAGAAGTGAATTCAATTGCGAATAAATTTAGTGAACATTTTATTAGAATTATACAAACCTTTATGAAGACTATTGCAACACGTAAGATGCTCATTTCGTCTTCGATAAAAGAATCGCCCAAACTCGAAAAAGCCGACGGCAAAACAACAGTCTGGGAGCCCAGGAGCATCCTCTAATAAACAAACTAACATCAAAGGGCGAAGGTTGAGGGATGCAGACGAAACAAAATTATATGTTTTATGCTTTGCCTGTTCCAACTCCGCCCATTTGCACATGCACGCAACACATCTGCATCAGCAAGAGCACAAACACATGCATTGGCAAAACACGCCCATAAGACGGGGAGCACAGCAACATCGCGTCAGCGTAGGGTCAATGACCTAATCAGCTGAGCGATCACCCCATCCGTAATCCATCAAAAAAAAAAAAAAAAAACGACTTTAGCACAACTAATAAATAGGCAGTCTCAACGGCTTAGATTTTTATCTGAAAAGTTTTTCTTTTCCTTTCTTTTCCTGTTTCAGTGTCGTTCGACCACCTTCGTCTTTTTCAGCTCGTATCCGTGCGATACAACTATAAACATTGAGCGAAATCACAACGAATGGTTTACCGAACACTTAAGATCATTAGAAAAAGAAGGAGTACATATTAGGATTGTCATGAGTATTATTATTTACTCAATCTACTACATTTGTCACTACATTTTCTCTATCTATTTACTACATTTGTCATTAGCATTCTTTCCAATCTATTACATTGTATCCATACACAATATCCCTGTTACGGTTCAAATTCATTCAACGTTGTGACGTTGAACAATAAAGTCGCAAGAGAAGCAGTGTGTTTTATTTTCGCCCTGACAACGTCAGAAGTGGGATTATCGGGAAATATAGAATTTAAAACAATAAGCGTTTTACAATCTAACAATGAAGCGTGATGACGATAAGGCGCGTGCGGGCGCAGACCTCACTCAACGGTTGGAGGAAGCCGACGCTGGACAACCGCATAAGATCGTGGATGATCCTGCCTGCAAGGCTGAGGGCGGTTTGGAGGCAAGTTCAAGAACTTTATAAAATTCTCGGATCACTTGCCAGCAAAATCGAAGCCTTGTCAACGCAGAGCCACAGTGTGCCGTTGGTTGCCGAGCTATCTACGAGAAATTCAACAGATCACGTATGCAAAGCGCCGTTAACCAGTCCCCTGTCGACGATGCGTGTTCCGCCGTCAGACAGTCGCCAACCACAGGAAGCCACCCTGCTGCAATGGACGTTACGCAGTTGCCAACATACTGCACAAAAAACGTGAACCAAACGGCAACGAAAATAGTGGAGCAGACCGCACATCACAACGTTCGCGATATCATGGAAATCCTCCCGGAATTCAACCCTTGTTCTGGAGAGATCAATTCGATGCAGTTCATCAATAGGAACAACAGTCTGATATGTGTCTATGGGTGGAGCGACAACATTCTCATCTTCGCCGTCCTGGGGAAATCGAAGGGTGCCGCTAGGCAATGGGCCGATGCGCAACCAGTATTTCGGGAGTGGAACGAATTTGTGAGCGTATTTACTAATGATTTTCCCTACGTATGTATCTGCAATGGCAGAAGCACACATGCGACTTATGAAAACGAGAATGACAAAGAGTGAATCGGGTGTTAGTCGACGAGAAAACGTAGATGATAATTCTATTCATTATGTAATTAATGGGTTATATGATGACCATTTAAAAAAATCATTAAGCATTATGAATTCCGGTAAATGCGCAAACTTGCTACAATCTCTACTGAGCATTGGTGCAACTACCACGGGAATCTCTGCCCAAACCCATGGCCGCAAACTGCAATTACAATCGGAAAGTGGACAAACAACCGCGGATAACAAAGAATCGGGAAAGACTAGGGGCGGGCCGATCTGTTTTAACTGTCGCGAGAGAGGGCATATTTCTCGAAACTGTACGGTACTACAAAGAAAGCAAGATCAGAGGACCAACGGAAAGATTAATGTTCTCAATCGTAGCGCGAATGTCGATGTAGTAGAGAATGACGTAAACCGTGAACTGCAGAAGAAAGTGACGATTGCGGGAAAGAAATCCTTTACCTGCTACGCGTTGATCGGTTTGGGAAGCTACAGGTCACTGTAGTTCCCTGTGAAGTGAAACTGATAGAGTTCGCGGGAGGAGAAATTGTCTGCCGCCGAAAGATGTTAGCAACGATTCGAATCGACGAAGTAGAATTACCACGCAATTTCTGATCGTTAACGATTCGGTTATGACATATGACGTCATCGTGGGTATTGATATCCTAGGAAAGGGTAAGGTTGTAATAGAGAACGGAACATGCAGTTCAGGGATCGGATCAATTTACAGTTGAGCAGCTGCTCGTTCTGCTGAATTCATATTCGCATTGCTTTGGGGAAAAATTGCACGAATTAGGCAGATCGAAAGATTTTAAAATGGACATTAAGTTAACAACGCCGACACCCCTAGTAAAGAAACCGTATTCTATACCGATTCCGAAACGAGAGGTAGTTGAAAATATAGTAAAGGAACTGTTAAGCTTAGACATAATCCGCCCGTCATGCTCGCTGTATGCATCGCCTGTTGTCCTGGTGCGGAAGCAGAATGGAGAAATGAGAGTAATCTTATTATGTAATAGATTGACACATATGGATGCCGTGTTAAGACAATTATCGTGGATCAGTATTAACCAAATAATTATATTACTGTCTTATAATTTGTTTATAAGAAGTCGATTCATATCCACTGTACGTTATATATCTCCGTTAACTAATACTGTGGTTTTGAAAACAAAAACCGCTTAAATTATAAAGCCACTTGATGCTTTAGGGTATGAAAAACTGTGTCTTTCCTCTCATATATATCTATGTACAATTGCTGTAACTTTTGTATCACCAATGGGGCCTTGTTGAGCCCCGTCGATGTAATGTTCTATACACGGTCCCTTTCTTTACCGTGACGTCCTCGTGACCCAAACATTCTCCCCCCGATGAACAAAGCTCGCAACTGTGACCATCCTTCTATTGAGTGCTCGGTTGTTGATTTTTCTGCCACAGCTCGCTGACGACCCTGGTTGAACTTCATATTATCTCATGTAAAGGGAACGAAAAGCTTAGTAGAATAGGGAAACAATTCTAATCTAGTACGCAACTACTGACACAGCCAAACAAAGGAAGAAGTGACAAGCTATAGCTAAACCTGTCACGCTGATGGGCATAATGTTATTTATCTCTGGGCATATTGCAAAATAACAATACCCGGTGGCGGCGTACTACTCTAACTGCAGCAGTTCGGGCTTGGTGTGTTCAATTAAATTTAAGGATTTAAATTAAAGGATTAGCAATTGAGTAGGAACGCGATACATATATATAGTTTAGTTATGACAGTGTTGTGTTGTGTTGAAGTGATGCTGATTAGAAATGTAATCTGCATAGCTCTTGTGTTGTGTTGAATTGGGATTGGATGAAAATCGTTACTAAGGACATAAGTGGACTGTAGTGGTGTTGATTTGTTACATATTTTGCGTAGGTGATGTGTTGTTTACTAACAAGTATTGACGTTGAAATGTCGTTTCCGCGGTGCATGTGTTGTTTGGTAGGGGAGATATTTTTGTTATAGGACGTTTCAGCTCAGATGACTCAGTCTTGAGGGTAACAACACGCACTAAGTTGTTTGGACCCGGATGCAGCTTGATGACTCGCGCTAAGCTCCACTTCAGTGGCGGAAGTCGCTCGTCCTTTATTAACACCAAGTCGCCTTCCCTTATCTGGTTGCCATTAACCCGTGCCCATTTTGGGCGCTGTTACAGACGTGAAAGGTATTCACTGCTCCATCTTTTCCAGAACGACTGCGTCAGCGACTGTACCCTTTCCCATCGTTCCAGGTGCGAAATTTTGTCGAGTTTGTACTCTGGTTGTGGTGGTGCTTGCAGCGGCTCTCCAACTAGAAAGTGGGCAGGTGTAAGCGGTTGTAAGTCGTCGATGTCTTGTGATTGTGGACATAGTGGTCGTGAGTTAAGACAGGCTTCTACTTGCGTTAGAAGTGTGGTGAGCTTTTCATATGTTAGCACTTGGTTTCCAGCTATCCTCTTCAGATGAAATTTTACTGATTTCATGCAAACGTATATGGCGATGTATCGTTTCAGCAGTTTCGCGTTACGCCCCTTCCATGTCTTCACGTCCAAGGGACCCGCGTACTGGACATTGCAGTTCTTGAAGCCGGAAGATTGCCCATCAATTGTGTCATTGGCTTCGCTTTGAATCTGAAGCAGATGGATGTGTTTTTTAACTGCATTTTTTATAGCAAATATCCAGAACCGCTGGCGAATGTAGGCAATAACCGATTGTGTCCATCCATGCAGCGTTTTTTCGTGGGCGTCCCGGATTACTAAACTGGTGAATGGATAGATGGGTTTGAGAACTGCTGGGTGTTTGGTATTAAAGGGTTGATTTGAGTTATGTAGCCTACCTCCCACTCGAATGATAACGTCTGTGTCTCTAAAGGGATTTAGTGTGTTGTAGCCCTTTAAACCATCCTTTTTCTTATCTTCTCCAACCATCTCCTTTCGAAACATGTCCTCTTGTGTTGCGCGAACAATCCTCATCAGCGCACCATGTAGTTCATCTGGCGACAGTACTCCTTTAGGTTGGTCTAAGTCAATCATTTTTGATCTCGACACGAAGCGTAAGTAGGAAGCGATTATGCGAGTGGCTCTGGATATTTTCGAACACTTTTCAATATATGATACTAACCAACTTTTCCCTTCACAGTGCAGATGAACAACTGTTGTTCGAGCTTCTTGTTGGGTGTCTAGGCAGGAAGGTTGTTCTGGGATGGGCTCGTTCCAGCTTTGCCTCAGGAACTCGGGGCCCTGCCACCATAATGCGATGTGCACTATCATCGACGGGTTGATTCCACGTGACGCTAAGTCTGCCGGGTTCAGCTCGGAAGGTATGTGCCTCCAAATGATGCAGTTCATCAGTTTTTGGTTTTGGGACATTCTGTTACCGATGAATGTCGTCCATCTCGAAGGGGGTGCTCGGATCCAGCACAATGTAATGACGGAATCTGTCCAGGCCCATATCGTAGCCGTTTCTAAACTCAACAATCGGGACGTCTTATACAAAAGCTTTGCCAACAGAACTACTCCACATAGCCCCAATCTTGGCAGTGTTACAGTGGCTAAAGGAGCTACCCTGGTTTTGGAGAACAGCAGATGGACGTGAACTGTGTCGTATTCGTCGAGAACTCTCAGGTACACAGCTGCTGCATACGCTCTTTCGGAAGCGTCACTAAAACCGTGAATTTCCAACTTCTTGATTTTCCTTATAGTAATAATCTACCTTGGAATCTGGACCCTTACAATTGATGGAAGATCATCGCGGAAGACTAGCCATTCCTGTTGGACTTCTGATGGGAGCGGTTGATCCCACTCCAGAACTCTCCACCAAAGCTGTTGCATCATCAGTTTTGCCTTGGTTACGGAAGGCGAAATCCAGCCCATAGGATCATACAGCCTAGTTATGGATGATAACATCGACCGTTTCCTAACTTCTTCCCTTTTGAATTGAGCTACCTGATATGGAAAAACGTCGGAATCGGTAACCACCTTAACCCAAGGGTTTTTACGTTCCACGTTTCTTCAAAGGAGATGGAAAAGTTTACTTCTCGTTGATCCGGTGGAACTTGCTGCAAATACCTCCCCGTGGTTGCTGACAAATTTACGTAAATGGAATCCAGCTGTGTTCAACAAATCGCTGACTGCTTTCAGCCTTTATTGGGCTTCCCCTATAGTGTCCGCAGATGATTTTAGATTATTAAATTATAGAAATCAAAGAGCTAGAAATATGGTAATGCATAAAGGATTATCTATTTTTAATAGCTTACCAAATGAAATAAAGAATGAACGAAACATTTACACATTTAAAAAGCTTGCCAATATATTTATTAAAAATAGATTTTGAGATAAAACTGTAGTCTTAAATAGCTTTTTTTAGATAAATAAGGTTAAAAAAAAAAAAAGTGTATAAAAATCCAGAAGCCATTATATGGAACTACGTAAAAACAAATTGTTTAAATAAATATAACGTAATTAAATATACGAGGAAGCGTATCCTTCTCAGTGAAATTATGACTCCTGAGGGGATCACCCTGGCTCCTACGAGAGGCATTCTCAACTTCATTATAGAGGTGGAGAGGCTACTCGGCTAATCGGCTAGCAGGCACAATAGATCTGCAAAGGTCGCAGTGCCGTATTGCTAATAGTAGCACTAGCCCCATATATAAAAAAAAAAATAAAAATATTAAATATACAATAAGCTAAAAATATACCGTTGATCCGTCATTTCATTATCTTCTGATTCCAAATATTTAATTATGTATGTACTATGTATGTTGGCGTTTCCGTCCATGAAGGACCCAAGCCGAGCTTCTCTCCATCACCCATGTTGTGCCATCTACAGTTGTGCCCGTGCCATCGAAATACATAGGCATATTATCCCAGCGTGCGATCTTACTGGGCTCAGCATGCTTTCAAAGCAATTCAGGAGACAATGCCAAGAAACCGATTCGAACAAATTCGGTAATCTACATTTTAGTGATAATTGCAAAATCCCCATCGAAGGATCACCAGGCTATGATCAGCTTTATATAATAAGGCCAATTCTTAAACACTTTAGTGAAAAGTTTCAGTCCATACCAACGCATGTGTCGACGAGCAAATGAGATAATGCTGTACCAGCAAATGGGCCAGACTTAGGAGCGTCATCGAATGTTGTGGTTTGATTAAATCAAATAGTAGGTAGGTAGGTAGGTAGGTAGGGTCGTAGCCTTCCCATAATTGAGAAGAACGCACTTAGGCCAAGGAGGCCCGTTGTGCAGCTACGAGGGGGTTTTATCCCCTATTCGTGGAACCATCTAGTGCTTCTTAAGAAGTTAAGAAGATTAAGTATCCCTACTTTCTGAACATCTGTCAGATCGTTAAGGAAGTAAGAGCCTAGGTAACGCTTCCTTATATTGCAAAAAGCTGGACAGGCGCATAGAAGGTGGTGAATGGATTCAACCTCCTCCTCGTCCTGACAGCTTCTGCAGAAGTCATTTGAAACTATACCTAGTCTTTGTGCGTGACTGCCAATGAGGCAGTGACCTGTGATGACACCGATGACTTTGTAGATGTCAGTTCTTTTTAGGGAGATTATACTCCTTGTGCGCTGACTGTCAAGCCGAGGCCAGATTTGCCTGGTGATGATCAAATAGTACCAAACTTTAAAAATCATACATATAATGTATTTTGGTAACTTTTATACTTCTTGGCCGCTCCTCGTTTACCTTCGAACTCGTGGAATTCATTCCTTGGTAACGATCTAATTGGATTCCAAACTGCAAACTACCCGTGGATTCTGAAGTAAGAAGAAAAGATCGTGGATTCTTAACGGAGTTCGTTGGTTTTGCTTTTGGCATAGATATCAGCACTATATTATGGAAAGACAATACAGCAGTTCGTCTGGCATTAACATACGTAGGTATACAGCCCTTCGCAGATCAAATGGATTTCAAGCCAAATGTTTCCCGATTCATCCGTTCGGAAAAGCGGTACATGAAAATTGCTTGCCCGAATATAATCCGGGAATACAACCGTCACATGGGTGGTGTAGAACTGATTGACAGCCTCATTGGCCGATATCGCATACATCAAAATATACAAGCAAACTGTTTTATCATTTACTTGATTTAGCCATGGTGAACGCATATATTTTACTTAAACGTATTAACATACCCAATCCACAAGAATAACTATACCAACTTCCCAACTTTTATAGTTTTCATAATAAATAATATATGTATAGTGGTGAAAAAAAAAAATAAGAGTAATTCATGATATTATGAAGTTTCACAAATAACGTCCGTATAATCCATTATATTATGTCAAGCTATGTGAACGAAGTTTCTTTAGTTTCACTGTAACGCATTTCTAGTGTCTTCGATAAGTTTACATGGCCATCTGTCAAAGCACCGTTAATTTTTATAACCGACGTTCAGTTTCGCAGTGGACAAAATAATAAGAGTGTTGCTTGTGAAGTCGATGTTTTGCTCATATTTTAGGTAATTATTACTTCCTTGGACGAATATACTGCACAAATTGTATTTATGTAGTTGTGTTTTAAGCATTGTTGAAATAGTTATGTGACGAGAGGAAAACATTGTTAAAACGAAGAAAGGCGGCTTATTCTTCAGTTAAGGGATGAAAGCTCTTCATCGTTCTCCATGTGTCATAGCGAGAATATTGAAGGAGAGAAATTTACAACAAAAGCATGTAGAAACAAGAAGACGTCCTAGAAAAAAAAAAAAAAAAAAAAAAAATCTTTGAATATTAGCACTCGAACAATTCGAAGACGTTTGCAAGAAAGAAACTTCCATGGTACATAGAATCGCAAGAGAAGTTCCATTGCTGAGCGCTCAGAACATAAAACAACGAATTAAGTTTGCTACCTCAAAACCAACCTCAGCACACAACCGAAATTGAAAGAATATCGTTGAAGATCGTGATGAAATAAAGATAAATTAATTCGGATCTGATGGTAGATTTTATTGTTTTTTTTTTTTTTTTGTAGATGTGTATGCGCCACAATCTTATTTTTTTGTCCTTCTTATATATCCCATTTGAAACTTCCATGAGATCTGTTACCAACATACGTATTTGTTTAGGCGCAAATTGAATTGCCTAACTAGAAATAATGCTTACTTAAAATTATATGTACATTTTTGGCCAATGCCTGCTAAAATATAGACTTTAAATTGAAAAAATCGAGAAAATATACTTTGCATATTATGCTGGAGTGCTCATGTATCTAGGACTTTGTACCAGATCATGTGACCTGGCACTCTCGGGGCAGGCGTTAGCAGACAATCCCTTTGTCATCTATTTTGGGGAACGAAACTGGATGGTATAGTAAGTTAAAGGGGAAGTCCATAAAGTTGAGTTTACGTCCAATGACAGATTGGGTAAAAATCAAGACAGTCTTTCTGCAGCACAAGGGTGGACTGATGGGAGCTGTAATTCGAAATGACCTACATCTCTCTAAACATAGCAGATTAACAGGTATTAAGGGATATTGGACTAATCTGCAGATGATCAACCAAGGTTTCTCACTTAGCCACATCCGGGATTGTACGGGAGTCCTTGATCTAGCGGCATTAGCCTAAGACACAGACTGAATTATATGATCAGTCCATGAAAAAAAAAAAAAAAAAAAAAAAACAATTCTCACTCTTATTATTTTATCCACCACTGTATGTACCATAGTTCTTCTTCTTTTTTGGTTTGAAAAATCTTTGTTTTATGTAATATTTAAGGGAAATAAAGTGAACTATAGAAGTTTTCATTCGTTTTTATTATGTCATTCAAGCCCAATACCGCCTTTGGCGGTCTCAATAATTTCGTCTAAGAACCAATTTTCTTATTTTTTGTTTTTATTTTGAATATCAGATTCGTGTTTTCCACTTCTAAGTACATTTATACAAGTTTTTTCAACTCAATCAGAGTGTTAATTCAGAAAATATTCCCATTTTCAAACAGCCACGAAGGTCTAGAACTTGCTGATGTAAAAATAGCAGCGAATAGGAAAAATATTGTTTATATTATAAGTTTGCCCACTGTTGATTGAAAACTGTGTAACATGATGTTAATAAAACTAGTAAAATATGGCACTAGGATTAATAATGCACCTTTCTCAAAAATTTTAAAATGTAATAAACAACAACTAATGTAATCCTATTAATGAACACATAATTTGTAGAAGAAATAGCTTGAAAGACTTAAGTAATTCCACGTGCATTCCAAACTTACTAGGAAGGGTGTTTTCCTAAATGCAAACACAAATTGTGGCAGAACGCACTGCGTTCCGAAATGCATCGTGAATGATTATAGTGTGCAAACAAAAGCAAACAGTGCATCGTGAACTAGCATGCTGCTTCGTTATAAATATAAAATCGGGGTATGAACTGATGACTTTGAGGAAGTTTTTGCATTTTGGTACTCTTCTTTTAAAATCAAACGAAGCCAGACATTTGCGTTTTAGTTGCCTTTTTTATTTTTAACATATACTTTATAAATATTTGGTTGCCCCCTGCATCATAATTGTTTAACAAATTATTAATTATTTGAGTTGTTATTAATTTTTTATCAGACTTAGTTCCAAATTTTCATAAAAAAACGTGTGAGCACCGTATGACATTCCAAAATATCATGATTTAATACGCAACCGTATGCGTAACGCATCGTGAAAGCATCGTGTGAATGTATAACCGATGCAAGGCGCAGTCACAAAGCGCATTTTGTTTGAATTTAGGAAAGCACCCGAAGTAAGATTTCAACCTGCGTCCTCACAAACAACCTGTAGGCCCCATCAATCGAGAAAGTCCTTCCCGGTATCCTGTTGCCACCCAACGGGGTGGTGGTAACTGGACAGATTGTTGCAAAATCAAATCGCGAACTGGCTTCGGCGATGTGAAAAAAATCGAATCAATAACTGAACCTCAACCTAATTACACACTCTTTTCTAATACGCAACAAGTCTTTTTTTCAATTCTATTAGTAGCACAAGGTCACTTCCCCCGCAGCCCACAAGCCATATAACCCGTTCATCATTGCCATTATATATTCACATTTTGTGACTGCAGTGTTGAATCGAATAACTATCTATGCGTCTGGGAAATTCCGCGGCGACGCAAGTGCAAGTTCTTAAAATTCATTTGTACAAAGGATTGTGTTTATGATTCATACATATGTATGTGCAAGTTAACGACACGTCAACAAAAATTCCAATATGTTGCGAGGCATATCCCGACCCTTGCGAGGCATATCCGCGTGATATGAGCGATCCACCTGCATCTACTCGGAGTACCGAACCATCCCTACTATGGGTCAATCCGACACCCACCATTCACTCACAAGTAAGCAGCATCAATCCGATACCCATCATTCACTCACAAGCAAGCAGCATCAATCCGACACCCACCATGCACCCGCACTTGACACCACACATGCACCCACAAGCGAGCACCTAAGCTTGACATCACACAAACCAGAATCCACATTCTTCCACCATTCCTCCATCCCATCCATAGCCGCATTAGGTGATAAGTAGAAGTAAGAATATTTTGTAAATTAGTCTAAGTTCAGCAGTAGAAGAATAAAGACATTTTTTTATAATAAAAATCTAAAAGAAATGTTTTAAGTGGCGTCCGAGCAGGGACCGGTTCCGCGAGTTTCGAAAAAGTTAAAAGTGCCCGCGGCCTCAAGTTGCTCCAGTGCCAGTGGAAAGTTATAATGCGCGGAAATCGGTCCCTCTACCCTGGAAGAACAAAAAGCAATAAAGTGACAGTGAGAAAAGTGCAAGGAAATCGATCCCCTTACCCTGAAAAGACAAAAAGCAATAAAGTGAGCAAAGTGCAGGGAAACAAGGCCCCCTAGTAGGAGACAAACGGGAGACAGAAAATTGTCAGCCGACCTGAAGATGTTCACCGTGGGACTAATGTAAGTTTAGTTAAAGTACTACAAAATAAGAATTATGAATAGGAAAAATAGTTTTTGACAAAAATACAATTTTTTATTGGTTTGATTTAAACAGAGAATGTAAACATAAAAATAATTAAAAGAAAAGAAGAAAAGAATTAAAAATTACAATTAAGTAAATGAAAAGAAGTTGTTAGAAAGCTTCCTCCTTTCAAATCGATTATTCGAAGATAGGGAAATTATTTTATTTTTTGTGTTCGATACCGGTCTTAGTTAGTCGTTGTTCCTAAAACAATACGTGAACAAAATGCCGACAACCAGAAACCAGACCGCAGTACGTTATGTCCCTGAGACAACCTAACAAAATCCCTCTCCTACTGAACCCGTGAATAACCCCAGGTGGACCCAATGCGCAGACAAATCCGCAAATTGGTGTTCAACCGTCATCCTCTCCCCAAGATTTTAATAATTCATTCCAAACTAGTTCATCTTATACTGAACATCAGGGCGTGAGATCCACACCAGAATTAGATACACTCGTTACTTCCATCGTCAGCCGTGTCCTTGAGAAGCACGCAAAGACCATAGTCGAGAATATCCTAAATCCAAACGCACATCGATTTTCTAGAGTAGACCAGACTATCTCACCCGAGTATCAGGGCCGATTGGATGACCTAGAGAAAATACCAGATGTCGTGCGATGTCTGAGAAATTTTTCAGGAAACGCCAGCGAATACTCTTCTTGGAAGAAAAGCGTCGAGCGCGTCCTCGGGGTCTACGAACATACCAAGGGTACTCCCAAATCTTCCAAATACTATGGGATACTCAACGTCATCCGCAATAAGATCATCGGACAAGCGGATGCAGCCCTAGAGGCATATAACACTCCTCTGGGACAGTATAATGCATTGTCTCACCCTGTACTATGCTGACAAGCGCGACGTTACGACTCTGGAGTACCAGATGTCGCATTTGGTGCAGGGGAACAGAAGCATTCAAAACTTTTACCAGGCCGTTTGCTCCCAATTAACCCTTATAATTAATAAAACTTCGTGCATGAACATTGGTCCCGAGGCAATGCACAGCAAACACAGACCTACAGAGACAAAGCTCTGGATACCTTCACCCCCTTCACCTTCTAAAGGGCAATTTCTCAGACTTGCTTGGCCGATAGCACTGCACCTCTCTCTCAAAAATGAGAACGAAAACTTTAGGTCACAATTCATCCGGGCCAGCCAAGGAATGAACAAAAGAACAAAAGCAATTTCAGGCCACAACATCCACGGCCCCATCACCCGATTTCTCAAAATACAGTTCCAGCCAGGCCACTGAATACCATTCCTAGACCAGCATACCCAGCATAGGATTCCTATACACCCCAAGTACTTACAACTTGGAGCAACCATCGACATCCGCTCAAGTTCAGGAAGAGGCTAAATTCGAAATGGAGCCCTAAGCGCACGCCTATTAGGAACATACATCCGATCAATATGAACAGTACCCAGACGAACACACCCGAACAGAACAACTATATCAAATCCTCGCTTATAAGTGAATCGAAATTCCTCCTGAAAACGGGAATATTTTTCGATATAATACGGGAGAGAAATTTAACCCACCCTTCTGGATTCCCCGTCGCGGAGAATACTTCATTCGGTTGGGTTATTGGCGGAAATGTGTCTAGAGTTCCTGAACGAACGGGAACTAATAGTGTCAATAAATTAATTTAAATGTGAACATTTGAATGTGAATTTAAAAGTGAATTGGCATCACTCATGGCAGGCAACTTCGCTTGTATTCTCAAACTGATATGTCACTGATATGTCACGCTTGCGCCTGTCATTTGAATCATAATGAATTTTAACCAATTTTACGGCGTAGAGAAAGGTTTCTTTATCTCGGAAAAGATTCGAAATCGTCAGCCACCAAGCGAGGTTGCCTGCCAGAAGTGCCAAGTCGAGTAAGTGAAATACATTATAATTTTTTTTTGGAAACAGAATTTATATGGAATTCATATTGCAGAAACTAAACTTTTCGAATCGAACTGTTTGTTTATTTGGCGGGTGACGCCGACGATAGCTTTATTTTAGATCTGTTTCCCGCAGCCAGCGAGGGATACAGTTACCGCAGCCAACGGTAAAACAACAAGCATCTGCCAGAGCCCAAGCCGCAGCCAGCGGAAGATCGAGTCGAGGTCAACCCCGTAGCCAATGGAAGAATTTCATCGTCATTAGCCAAGAGACGGATTTTTCGTGTAATGTTCGACAAGAGAACGACGAGACAAACTGCAAAACATCACCCATCTGATTCCGACGAAAGTTCGAGTGAAGAAATGGAAACTACGAACACCGTAACAACAAAGGGCGAGCTGGTACAGTTGCGTGCGCAGTTAGAGGCCGTTACAAAAACAGCACAAGAAGAAAGAGCAAAACGCCAACATCTGGAACAATTACTGCAAGAACAGCGGACAAGCGAAACAGAGCGTACAGCCATTGCGTCAGGTTTCGATATCGTCTTTTCGTACGCTGTTCCAGGGGGGTTATTTTGTATCATATTCGGATACGGATCCGGAAATGAAATCCGATCCGAAAGTGAATTCGTATTTTGTATCAGTTTCGGATTTAGTTTCAGTGCTGCCAACTGTTTGGTAGTCATTTCCGTAAATTGTACTGTCAAATCAATCAAAAGTCAAGAGTATTGCATGTTGCAGAAATCAGTGGCAAATAGAAACATGAAAATAAATAAATTGATAAATAAAAATGGACAGTGTCGCTCTGTGGTTGGAGTATGAACAAAATCAAACAGAAAATGTTCGGAGAAGGAGAATTAGGGATAGTTCTAATATTTTAGAACTTAGTGAAACCAGTGTAAATAAAAATATGCGTGGTATATTCTATCCAATATCGTTCTTATATCATAGCTTTGTGAAAAACTTTCGGCCGTCGAAAGAAGCCTTTATATATACGCTGGAAGCATTAAAGGACCACTATCCAGGTGTGAGAAGGCGTACTGCAGTGCCTCCAATTTTAAAGTTGGCAGCAACGCTAAAGTTTTTAGCGCAGGGAGGATACCAACACCAAATTGGCCAGGATTGCTGGGCAAATGTTAGCCAGTCCAAACTGTCTGTCTGTATAACAGAGACATGCGGAGCAATGGAACAAGTCCTTTGTCCTCTACACATTTCATTCGTACGTCAGAGGACGTTATTAAAAACCAGACAAAACAATATTTTTTTAGCAAATACAAAATCCCTGGTGTTATAGGATTGATTGATGGAGCACACATACAAATAGTTCGGCCTAGATCAGCGGAACATTTGTATTTCAATCGGAGGATGAAGCATAGCATTAATGCCATGATCGTAAGTTTTACCTAAAACATAAAACAAGAACTATTTTTTTTTTTTGTTTAGATAGCAGATCATAATAAGAGAATACTGGCTGTGAATGGAAGGTTCGGGGGTGCATCCCAGGATTCACATGTGTGGAGCATAAGTGGAGAGAAGAATTACCTTGCAAATAAGTTTGCAAACGGGGATATATCTTCTTGGCTTTACATACATTAGAACATAAAATATGCAAAGCTATAGTTCTTGGGAATTATGCGGTGTATCAAACATTGATAAACAGCTCCAAAAACGATGAACTGAATTACCACAAGTCATGCCTTGCTAAATTCCTGATAGATTCGAAGATGTTTTAATTAATGACGTACATACATAGATGCATCTGATGATGAAGATAATTATATTAGCGATTCATCTGATGAATCAGATAAAGAATAACTTTCAGTATATTAAAATACATATATATTAGCTTTCACGTATGTCCATTTTTTGTACCATATAGTGATATGAAGCAGTCCGACTCAGAGTGAACGGTTAGCATTTCTCGGTGGTCCCGCATCCCGTGATGACTTTGTGCCGATGGATCTCTTTCGCGATACATTTGCGTGGGTGCACATCAATCCGTTGTCCGAGGCGATAAGATGCAATTGCGTGGGTGCACATGTATCCGTTGTCCGAGTGGCGATGACATGCAGTTGCGTGGGTGCTTGTCTTTGGGCTGGCGATCTGTGGGAGTCGGCTGTGGACTTCATCTCACTGGAACCGCAAAACAGAGTTCAGTTCCTATCTAAGAGCTCAACCGTTCGGATGACAAAGCGTGCCAAATTTTAGTTCGTAAGAGAAAAGAATTCAATAAAAAAATAAGTGAAATAAAAAAAAAAACGCATTATCATTTTAAATGAAACTATATGATAAACGTTGAAGTTCTTATTTCATATGTAATGGTGTATACGGATTTGTATACTATCTCTAAAATAATAATAATTTTTAGAGCAACATTTAGTAGCCATATGTAAAGTATTTAAGAATACTTCTTTTTTGTCATTGTTTTTACCAAATATATTGTTAGGAAGGTGCAATGCTGGCAAAGGGAAAAAGAAAACAAGAAAACAAAAAAGAATGCAACAAACATGAACAAAAATGCTCCCATGCAAATATGATATGTGCAATATGACACTGCACTGTGGTGTTTCGTCATATTGCATTGCACAGGCGACGAAAAAAAAACCTACAAAAAAACTAAAATGAAAAAAGCATTTGTCAGCATAAGCTGGGTTACGGTAGGTAGGTAACAAGTATTCATAAGCAGGAATACTTGTTGAGTTTAAAAAGAGAACTTGACCGGACAATAAACTTATATTAAAATAAAACCAAAGTTGTGTTTTTATTTCATTATTCGATTTCGCGATTTTCTTTTGTGCGTTACGTTGTGTGTGAGGGTTTCCTTTCGATACAAAATACACAACGGAAATGCTGGAGGCAAATTCCCAGCCGTAATCCAGCCCCCGTGTAAAACTTGTTTTATTTATTTTGTGAAAGCGCCTCAGGCGTAACAATATGGTCCCGTATCATAATATGGTTATGATATGAGAATTGTTTAAAAATGGTAATTTCAACGTACTATTGTCACGTCTGGCAGGGGTAAAGCTGCGCGTAAAACGCGTGGGACCGACATATTTGTGATCAGGACGTTTTAACAAATTTTGTGGTGTTACCAATATGTGGTTATACCAGTTATTTCAAAAAGTGATTTTTAACATACTACATATTATCATGCCTGGCAGTGGAATGGCTGCGCGTAAAACGTCTCGGACCTATATTTTTGTGATCGGGGAAGTCATTTCTTTCATTTCATTTCATTTCGGATTTGATATTTTTTGCTGAAGACTTTCCTGTTTATGTATAAGTCTTTTGGTTATATCCCCACGCCCAAAATTTGCTGTGGGCTCTTAGACTAATTGTCACATTGGAACCATCTCCAAAGCATGGTTCATACGGAGTACATCACGACACTCCAGGAGCGACGTAAATGGCAACGACCCAGTCCCAACCTCAAACCTGGCGATCTGTTGGTAATAAAGGAACCCAACCTTCCTCCAACGAAATGGATTATTGGCCGAATTCAAGAGGTATCTCCGGGGGCAGACCAACGAGTACGAGTTGCCACAGTTCAAACAGCTATAGGGACAATCGCCCGATCTGTAACTAAGCTGGCGTTGTTACCCACGTCCTGAAACTCGATCCAGCGGGGGCGTGATGTCTGTGAATCATGAACAATCACTGGACTCTTTATTCTTATTGTTTAATTAAGAATAAATTAATTATTATAAGAGATGGATTTATGACTACGTTTAAGGTAATTACATCGAATGGAGTAAATGACATTAAATTTGATTTACATATGTTCCGTCCCTGTATTTGATGTCAATACAAATCGTCTCTTCCGTGAACGTATGACTCGTCACGTAAAAATACACATTTGGGATTATGTTGTCCGTGATCGTATAACTCGTAATGTAATTTCGTATTATATGCTCCGTAAACGTGCACTTTTGTTTACGTGAACGCACTTATTATTTCGAAATGTTATTCGATAGTCAATTTCGTGACGGAATTATTTTAAGTGTGCAGCAAAATGGAGAGAATGTAAGTTTTATTTAAATAATTTAAGAATTTTATTGAATTTGTTATCTTTAAGGACAAAAATTAATAAAATAAATGCTGCACAAAAAAGTATGATGGCTGATTTCATGCAGCAGCATCCCGATTTGGCCAAAAACATTCTACCGAATAGTCAACAAGGCAAAATAAAAGCGCCTAGGCTTTGGAAAGGGTTGGAAGTAAAATTGAATTCCCTTGGCCCACCGATAAAAGACGTGAAATTGTGTAGAAAAGTATGAATATAAATATGAGTTTGCCGTTGACAGCCGTCGTGCGCGGACGTAGATTTACTTTTGCCGAAACGAGAAAAAAGAAAAAAAAAAAACCGTTTGTGTTTGTGCTGTGCATTAAAAACAATTAAAATAAAATAAAATAAAAAATTTATTTCATCTAAAAGTGCAGTGCAGTGCAGTTCCCTCTCCGGCGGGTACTGGCGCTCACTACACCAAACTGAGTGAGTGCTTATACTACTGACGTATAGCGGGTCGTGAGTGTTGATTCGTGTCGGTGAAGCGGAACTTACTACTGTAAGGGCATAACACCTACGGTAGTGTGTTTTTGCATCGCTGACGGTGGATCTTCAGTTCACGGCTCTGCTTAGTTGGAGTTGCGTCCGTCAATGTTTTGTATGTTGTGTTGATGGGGGAATTCGACTTACAATTCTGCAACATTCGTGGGTTAAGAAAGAATTTCTTTGCCACGTATGCCCATCTCTCTCGCTACAAACCGGCTGTTTTGGCACTTTGTAAAACACAGGTTGATGAAAAGTCCGATCCCTCGGATTTTAGTCTTCCTCGATATAGCTTAGTGCCATTATTCGTTTCTCACCGCGGTTTCGCCATCTATGTCCGTAGTGATATCGCTTACCAGCTGCTTCCGCAGTATAGCCAAACATCCACCTCGGAATTTAATTTCTTATGACTCAAATTCACTCTTCGTAAGCACACAATTCACTACTGTTTTCTTTATAGAAGCCCCAATCTAGACAGGAATGCAACATTTGATGCATTCGACGCACTGTCTGATTCCATCCGAAGAATTGTTTCCATGTACCCTCGCACTGAAATCGTTTTAGCGGGTGATTTCAATGTTCACAATTCTCAGTGGCTTCGACATTCTGGACAGACAACATCCGAAGGAAAGTATGTCGAAATTTTCGCCGAGCTGAATCAATTAACCCAGCTTATGAATGAGCCATCTTGTATTCTGGATGTTGCCAGTCATATCGCCAACACCCTGGACTTGTTTCTTACCTCTCAACCTGATAAATACACTTTGAAAGTATCGTCTCCTCTAGGCTCGTCCGATCACTGTGTCATATCAGCTAAATTTCCATATTCATTCCACACAGTTAAAGAAAAAGTTCCAAAAAGAATAGTATGGATATATAAGAAAGCTAATTGGTGTGGCCTTAACAACTTCTTTTGGAGCTTTAACTGGTCGTTGTGCTTCCTCGACAACAACGTGGACGCCGCCGCAGCTGATATGATCACAAACATTATCCATACTGGCATAACCACTTTCATCCCCAAGAAGGTAAAAAGTACTAAGCCGGAGGATAATGCGTGGTTTGACTTGAGCTGTAAAGAGGTTATTATGTTGAGAGAGATAAGCTGTCGGAATTATGAAGCAAACACTACTGAGGAAAACCGAAAAAGATATATACAAGCCAGAAATGACTGCGACTCCCACATTCGACGAGCTAAATTTCTACCCAAAAACTGAGGCGTAAGATCCTACAATGTCCCAAAGGTAGCAGAAGTTTATGGTCTTTCGTCAAAAACATCAAGAGCTTCGTCTCGTCGTCTATACCCACGCTCATCCACAACGACATTCCAGCTGTCAAACCCTTAGAAAAAGCCAATCTGCTTGCTGCCCATTTCGCGATAAACTCACAGCTTCCCAGATCCTCTTTGTCTCCACCTGTTCTGGAGTGCGTTAATTCCACCATGGGACAAATTTACTTCCGTACTCGCACAATTGCAAGGGTTCTTAAAGAACTTGACATACACAAATCCGCTGGTCCAGATGGTATTTCCCCAATAATTCTGAAGAGGTGTTCTTCTACGCTGGCAAAACCACTGCGTAAGCTTTTTCACCTTTCCTACTCTTCTGGACTCTACCCGAGTAGGTGGAAAACAGCATTTGTCTAGCCCATTCCCAAAAAAGGCGAATCTTCTTCTCTCTCCAATTACCGACCCATTGCACTAACGTCCTTTCTGAAATATCTCGAGTCGCAGAAACTCCTCAATGACCGGCAGTATGGTTTCTGAAGCAACAGATCCACTGGTGATTTGATGGTATATCTCACCCAGAAGTGGAATCGCTCGCTCCACCAGGTAGGTGAGAGCAAAGTAGTTGGACTTGATATTTCGAAAGCATTTGACAGAGTTTGGCATGAAGCTCTTTTGTCGAAAATGCGTGCATTAGGGATCGACGACTCTCTTCTTCTATGGATTAGAAGCTACCTTTCGAATCGTTCAATTCAAGTTGTCTTGGACGGATTCAAGTCTGATACTCACTTTGTAAATGCTGGTGTTCCCCAGGGCTCCGTTTTGTCTCCGACACTCTTTCTCATTTTTATAAATGATATCTTGTCTGTTACTTCTAATCCAATCCACTCCTCAGCTTTTCATATTCGATCACTTCTTTACGACCCTGCGCTTCGGCTAGTAGTGAGCGGCAGCGTATGCTAAGCTCATTAAATTCCGATATTGACAGCATCATCCAATGGGGTATAAACAATAGAGTGGAATTTAATGCTTCCAAAACACAATGCTGTCTTCTGTCGCTAGAGCGTAACGCTGATCCATTGCCATTATCCATGAATGGCACTTGTATCTCTGAAACCGACAAGCTTTCCATCCTGGTTATGTGCATCAGTGACAACCTTTGTTGGAACGATCACATATTTAGTGTCGCCAAGAATGCCGCGAAATGCCTAGGTTTCCTATACAGATGCAAGAAATTCTTCACACCCACCGATCTGGCTATAACTTATGAGGCGTTCATTCGTCCTAAATTGGAGTTCAACGCTCATGTCTGGTCTTGTGCACCTAAAACCTCACTGCACTTACTGGACAGAATACAAAAGCGTGCGATAAAACTCATAGGAGATCCCAGCATCACAAACTCATTACACTCGCTGGGTCACCGTAGGAACGTCTCCTGTCTTTCATTGTTTTATCGTCATTTTTACCATAAATGCTCCGATGAAACAGCCAGTTGCATTCCGCCCCTGGCTCTAAACTTCTCCCGCGATACACGTCTCTCCCGGAATGCGCACGAATTCACTCTGAAGCCCGTTTTCGGTCGTACTGTCAAATACAGAGATTCTTTCTTCAACCGAACCACACGAATGTGGAACGCGTTAGTTCGTTCGGTCTTCCCCCCTCAACACAATATGCAGACATTTAAGACCAATGTCAATAGGCACCTCCTTTCTCCCTCCCTGTTACCTTCTGCTCGCACAACGTTTAACGTTATAAGGCCTTAGCCTTGAGTACGCGCGTGTCCATTAAAAAAAATATATATATGTTTGTAAGGGAAACAAATAATAATATTGTTGAAGGCAATACAATAAACTTTCTTTGGTTCGCACTGTATTTATGTATCCCTTTAGTTCGTACTGTATTCGTGCATTTATGTATATCTTTAATTTGTACTGTACCATTGTGCTGTATGGGGAAATGATGCCCTGACGCGGTTAACTCAGCCGTTCGCCGGGGCATGGTACAAACTACCTTCGATGCGTTCGGTTGTAAAGGGAAAAAAAGGAAAAATAAAAGAATGTAATTGAACGTTTTTTCTTATCTCATTACATGTTTAAAAAGATTTTTTATCAAATACATTTTTACAGGTTTACGCTGACCAGAAGTACCAAGCAAAAAAAAAAAAAACGCAACAGAACGTTAAACAAACAAGCCCAACTAAAGACTGGGGGTGGAGAAATTTCTTAGCCAAGCGGAGGAACAAATAGTTGAAGAAAGTGGTCTAAAGGTGGCTGTGGAAGGCCTTCAGAACGTTTGGTCTAGCTACAACCAATAAAAAGACATCGTTCCCATCACCTCGTTCGCATTCATCTCAGATTTGCTCATCTGAGGACTCATTCGAAATGCCTGCATTTGTAAGTAAAGAAGATGATAAGGAAAACTGCAACTACTCCGATGATACATATACGAAGAAAGAGTAGTGTTTCGCGACAATCAATTCAACTTGAGTTCGTCGGAAAAAGCTTAAGATTACAACAAACAGAACTTCTTATTTTTTTTTTTGACGTTTCTTGCTTTATTTTATTTCTGACGTTTCTTTCTTGTGATAAATTTCATTTTTCGCGTTGCCCTTTTATACCTTGAAATTCAAGGTCGATCCCTTTAGTTGTCCAGCCTTGCAGATTCCGCCGTAGTTGCATTGTTGTGTGAACGAGAGGGATAATGCTTCGCTTGTCGACGGTTAATGGCGGTGTTTTGATGGGTTTCGTGGTGTCCGTTCGTACAGCGTTTTTTTTTTTTTTTTTGTTCTTTGTTCGTTGTGCACCACCCTTTGTTCTTTGTTTTTTCGTGCAACAGGAAGAGGAAGTTAATCTGCTGGGGGTGTTTGTTCTGCTGACGCTGAGGATTGACGCATTGGGGATGCCTTTATTGTTGCTCCTGGATGTATGAGGGGTGCCGGTGTTATATTTGTTGTTGTAGCTGTTGACCTCCACGGTTGTTGACATCAAGCGATTGGATCGTGTCTGAAGTTAATCTGCTGGTGGTGTTTGTTCTGCTGACGCTGAGGATTGACGCGCTGAGGATTGACGCATTGGGGATGCCTTTATTGTTGCTCCTGGATGTATGAGGGGTGTCGGTGTTATATTTGTTGTTGTAGCTGTTGACCTCCACGGTTGTTGACATCAAGCGATTGGATCGTGTCTGAAGTTAATCTGCTGGTGGTGTTTGTTCTGCTGACGCTGAGGATTGACGCATTGGGGATGCCTTTATTGTTGCTCCTGGATGTATGAGGGGTGCCGGTATTATATTTGTTGTTGTAGCTGTTGACCTCCACGGTTGTTGACATTAAGCGATTGGATCGTGTCTGAACTCAGGTGTGATGCTCGCGTACTCGGCTCCAGAAACATGAAAGAAGAAATATGCGGCATGTAGTGAGTGGCAATATTGAGTTATTGTATGTAATTAGATTGTAAATCAACTTGTAATCATTCAGAATTTGTTTTTTGCAGATGTACATATGTTATGAGGAGAGTAAGTAGCTGGAAGTCTTTATGCTGAGTTTGTTATTGGAATAGGGCACAGCTTTGTGATGGGGCGTTTGAGCATGGTTGTTGCTGTTTTGATATTGACTACTCGAATTTTCCCGTCCGGTCCTGGGTGCACTTACCTTATTCTTCCTAGTTACCATCGCGTTGGAGGAGTTTGTTCATCTAACAATAATACCAATTCTCCAACCTTGAGCTTCTGATTGGACGAGAGCCATTTGGGACGCTGTTGGAGTCGACTCAAGTACTCAATTTTCCATTTTCTCCTGCTGTATTTTCTGAATGGGTTGCCATCTTTCCAGACAGCTGACCTTTACTTCAATGAGATCCTTCTCGGGTGCACAATTCAAAGGAGCACAGATGAGAAAGTGTCCCGGCGTAAGGTATGATAGATCATCGGGGTCTTCGGTGATTGGGCATAGCGGCCGGCTATTTAAACAGGCTTCTACTTGTGCCAATACGGTTGCATATTTCTCGAAGTTAAGTGTATAGTGTCCGATGATTCTCTTGAGATGATGCTTCATGGATTTGACACTTGCTTCCCATAAGCCGCCGAAGTGCGGTGAAGCGGGAGGGTTGAATTTCCGTCTTGTTCTAACTGCCTCGCGATGTCATCACACCATTGCTTTGTGTGTGTCCCTTTTCTGCTTCTAAGTATTTCGCAGCTCCTTGAAAGTTGGTTCCACAATCACTGTATAACGTGTTGCAGATCGAAGGTACTGTATTCGCTCACCAGTTCCAAATGAACTGCCTTTGTGCAGAAGCAGACAAAGATAGCAATGTAAGCCTTTGTCGTTTTGTTGCATCGACCCTTCCATGCCTTTAGTTGCACTGGACCGGCATAATTTACTCCGGAAGTGATGAATGGGCGCCCTGGATTGACTCTGGGTGAGGGTAGGTTGGCCATTTTCTCCTGACCTTGTGTTGCTCTGTATCTGAAACTTTTTAAACATTTGTTAATGCAACTCTTAACTTGTGACTTGAGCCTTGGTATCCAAAACTCTTGCTTCAATGTTGCCATCATTAATTGCTGTCCTCCATGCAGTGCTCGTGTATGGATTTGGCGAATAAGCAATTTTGTAAAAAAATTTCCAGTTGAAAGGATAATTGGCTGTCGTTGCGAGTAGGGCAGATCAGCGTTTTTCAGTCGTCCTTCCACACGTAGCAATGCTTGATTGTCTATTATTGGATATATGGTTGGATTCTACCGCTAATGCAACCTTGTGCGAACTGACTTTAGAAGAGGAATTAGAGCACATAATTCGTACAAAGTGGATACAAACATCATCTTTAACTACTCAACAGCCGGCGGTATCACTTAATCTTATATCAAAACGAGAAATGACTCTTTTTGAACAGAGGGAAGTATCTGGAAGCAACTTACAACTTTGTTAAGTCCGTCCCACCTACTAGCATTGAATCTGAATACGCATTTTCAGCTGCTAGCTACACGTGCAGCAAAATCCGATTAAATGCTGATCAAAAGATGAAACTTTAAACACCTTATGTACATCTCATTAATATTTAGATTTTTGTCATTAATTGTGATCAAAATTTAATTATACTATGTAATGATAATTGTAATGTGAGGTTGGTGTAAGCGATGCGCCCTCTGGAGGTGAGTGCCGAAGGTCTTAAAGCAGATCCAACTTCACAATATGTGAACGACGAAAAGCAGGGCCAACTTCACAAAGAAGGTAGAAAAGAAAAGATCGTGATCACATTGTTTTTTGGGCATCAATAAATCTGGTGGAATCTGATCCAAAAATATAATTTATTAGTTAGAAAATAAGCACCAATAATATTTTCCGGATTTAAGCTACACCGCAGATGCCAAGCACACGTGTAATGTCACGTAGGCAAAAAGCAACAGAAGACGGGACCCAAGAAGCCCCAGCCGACGACATCTTCGACGACGCTTTGAAAGCCGAAATCCGAACTGAATCCGCAGTAAAGCAGTCCGACAAAAGCCACGCGACTCCGCGGTCAGATGAACGAACGCCCTAAACACGTTTAGCGGCAAGGACCACTATGACATCCGTAAGTGGTTCGATGAGTTCAAGGCGTATGCAGAAACACGTGGGTTTTCGGACGAAGACCGGTGCATGGGCGTCCGCAGGCTACTCAGGGAAACCGCGAAGGAGTTATCCTATACTGTCGGAGTAGTTGAATATAATGTATTGAAGACTACAGTTGTGGAAACCTTCGGCAGATAGGTAACCACGCGGGACGTTTATCGCCAACTCAAAGGACGCCGAATACGTTCAGACAAGTCCTGTCTGAATTTCGTCGAAGGTACCCGGCCCGGAACGGGAATTGGTCTCGTTCATTATAGATGGGTTCGATGACAACAGCCCACATATAACGCTAATCAACGATGCCAGGATTCTTGCCGAACTGATCGACCGTTTAAGCCGTTACGAATATAAACGTGCCAGTGTAGCTAAAAAACGATCCGCAGTAAGGAGTTAGGAGAAGCCTCCAACCGCAGGCAAACCGATGTCCACCGCTGTCCAGGCCCAAGCCAAGCGAGCTGTCCGAAGTCAGATGCTACAACTACTCCCGGTTCGGGCATTATAAGAGCAGTTGTCCGAAACCGGTATGACCTATAAACGCATGTATCATATGCAGCGAAATTGAGCATTACCACTAAAACTGCCCGAAGACGCAACGCAAGCACCAGGGGATTGTTGCAGCAGTCACCAAGGCCTTAGAGGAGGAAAAATCCGAAGACGACGAAGAATTTGCGGGTGTGATCAGCGCCACACAAACGGTGAGCGTTGCATTTACAAGTAGTCGAGCCAAACACATCAATTTCACTAACTGTTTTTCTCTTATTGATATATCCTTAAATGTGAGGTCCATGAGAAAAATTGGAATGCTTTTTTGTTATATGTACATGAATTTTCGTCGTCGATTGATGTCATTATGCTTTGCGATATAAATATAACTAAGGAGGAGAATCATTTCTATAACTTTGAGGGATACAACAACGAATTTTCTAATCGGAGCAAATCGGGAGAAGGAGTAGCAATATATATAAAAAAACATGTACAATACGAAAAAGTAGAAAGAGTGACAAATACGTATGAAAACATCTCTCAATGTTAAGCGTGGTAATTTTGAAGCTTCAGTTATCTCAATTTACAGACCACCAAAGTCCAATATGAATTGCTTCATTTGTGAACTCAATGAACATTTAGATACAATTGGAGCGAAAAGAAACTTGATTGTTATGGGTGGCGTAAGCATAAACACTAAAGACGAAAATAATATATATGTATGTAACTATCTTTCTATGATAGCGTCAAAGGGTCTCCATAATGCAATTTTCTCGTACACTCGTGTTGATCCAGTCCAAAACACAAAAACATTAATTGATCACAATTTGGTGAGGATAAAAAATGCGGAAATTAAATCAGTGGTGATTGTATCTCAGACCATTATGCCGTATACTGCGGAGTGAATACTCACACCACAATTAAAAAGACATCGCATGAAGAGCGCCAAATTTTAAATCATGTAGTTACACAGAAAATAACGAGATCAACTGGGACGAGCTAAACGCTTTTACAGACGTAAACGAATTTTATCTACATTTCAAACAAAAGATTAATAATGTAGTTGCATCATCAACGGTTTTAAGACAGAAAAGAAGTGCTGAACATAGTTGGATAACGACGGAATCAAAACATGATTGTAAGGAACGTGATAGTATATATAGACGATACAAAAACAACAGACTAAACGAAGATTTTCTCAGGGAATACAAATTATATCAAAACGAGCTGAATAAGAAAATTGCGAGAAAAAAAAAAAACAAAGTTCTATAAACAAAAGCTCCAAAACTGTAAAAATAACCCGAAGGAGACTTGGAAAGTCGTAAATTCAATTCTAGTGAAAAGCCGAGAAATCTGGATGACATACATATTAAAAAAGAGCTTTGCAGACGAGACGGATTTTAATGAACTTGTCAAAAGATTCGCTAACACACTTTAAACCGAAGTCCTCAACATAGCACATGAATGCAATCAACAAACTTTTTTTGGTCGTTCAAGCAGTGTACCACATTCAATTTACACCGAACACGTATTTGTTACAGAGGTAAAGAATATCCTGAATTCGTTAAATTGCAACAAATCGGCGGGAATAGACGAAATTAGGTCAAGAGACCTGAAAATAAATGCACAGACTCTTTCCCCAGTAATAACGAAACTTATTAATATGAGTATTGATAAAGCTTCAATCCCTAACCTGTTGAAAATGTCGTCAGTTGTTCGTCCAATTTATAAGAGCGGAAAAAAGAACGAAATTTTGAATTACAGACCAATATCAATCCTATCGGCTGTCGATAAAGAATGGAAGAAGTACTGGCAAAAAGATTGTACGAATACGTTGAGAAATACAAATTATTAGAAAAGAATCAATTTGGTTTCCGTAAAAACAAGAGCATCAATCAACTGTTGGGAAGCTTCGCAAACAAATTGTATAAAAGCATGGATAAAAACCATAGCTCAGTAGTTTTAGTCATCGATTTTAAGAAAACTTTCGACACATTAAGCCACACGCAAATCCTGAGACAGCTGGAAAAGATTGGAGTGGGAGGGGACTGTCTGGCATGGTTCGAAAATTACTTAAGAAACAAAAAATTTAAAATAAAAATTGGTGAATACCTCATTGGAGAAGAAAATGTAGTATATGGTATGCCGCAAGGTTCTAAACTGGGCCCATTATTGTTTATAATATATGTCAACGATCCGCTGTCAGTGCTGAAATATAGTACGGGATACGCGCATGCGGACGACACAGCAATTGTAGTTAGCCAGAAATACGTGGAGGAAGGTACAAGGCTCATGCAAATTGACTTCAAGAGAGTCACAGCCTGGTGCCACGATCATGGACTAATAATCAACGCATTGAAGACAAAAGTTATGCATATTCGTCCGCCGCATATCCCAAAAACCAATATTAATATAAAAATGCATGACCTAGACTGCCTGCACAGAACCGGATGTAGCGATCTAATAATAGATGATGACGACTGCAAACTATATATAGAGAACGTGTCAACTTACAAATACCTTGGACTAACGATTGACTACAATTTTAAATGGAGCTACCATATAGGCAAACTAAAAAAGAAACAATGTTAATCAGCTTACGCACTCTTCTGTCTAAGCAATCTCTGCACACAGTCCTACAGTTGCTACTTCGGATTAGTTGAATCACATCTGAGGTATGGTATACGTAGCGTGGGGTAGAGCGTCGCAAATGCAGCCCTACAACAGCTTCAAACACGATTGCAAAAAATTGTTCGAAAAACACAACAAAACAGAGAGAAGCAGTACCGAAGAAATCAGACAACGAACATGCTAAACATCTGCCAAATCCACAATTTGAAAATGCTGTCTAATTTCTACAACGACAACACTTACAGAATTCAAACGCAACAGACAATAAACACTAGAAGACAACAGCACTTTTATGAGATACCGAGGTACTGGAACGAGTATGGCCGAAGGACGTAGGATGTAGCAGTTCCAATGGTACTATACGAACTCCCAAGAGAGTTTCGCAACCTAACAAAAAATTAAGTATTGAAAAAAGTCAAAGAAGTGTACTTAAGTCTATAATTCCATAATGTACTTTTGCTATTCGTATAGCCTTTGTTTTATTAAAACTATTATATATAATGTTATCTGTCGATGAATGATCGATAACCAATTTCGATATCTCCCAGCACGTACTTACTTGTTGGTGACTCTTGGTTGGCGAAGGCGAACAGAACGAACTCAACGAACGATTTGTCACTCAGACAGCCCGCGTGGGTTCAAAGGCAACGTCATTTTCATTTGCTATTTTGCCGCTGCCAGTCGCAGTCCTATTTTAGCCGCCATTTTCTAAGCTATTTTGCCGCCGGCAGCCGCAGTCGCCTGCCAAGAGTCACCAATAAGTGAGTACAAAATATCATTAAGTAACAGATTAAAAAAAATTATTTTTTGGTAGAAAATAAACTCTCCCGTACTTCTTTCGTACATCACGGCTGTGTTTTATTGCCCGAGGGGTATTCTATTTCTATTGGAACGGCGACAAATCTTTATTTTTTATTGTTTGTTCGATTACCCGCAGCCAGCGGACGGAAACATCAAAGCCCATTTATCGCAGCATTTGAATTCCCGCAGTCAGCGGACGGAAGCCTACATATTAACGGAAAAACAGTATTTCACCACTTGGATGCCCGCAGCCGGCGGACGGAAACCACCACTTCGCATTCGGATTCTAACATTCAGCCGACGGAGTCCCAAAAATGAGCAACGAAAAAAGGAGCACGAGGCAAACCGTGAAAGCGCGGAACGCATCGAATGACATAACGGTTTCATTCGACGACCGTTCCCCGTTACTCGATAGCAACCGTACGTCACGAGAGGAAGATCCCGCCAACAATGGAAATTTACATCCAGATATTGTTCAGCTACGAGAGCAAATTGAGGCAGTTTTTAAATCAGTCAACGACGAAAAGCGTGAACGTCAGCGATTCGAACAACTGCTTCGGAACCAACACCAAGAACTCAGCAAGTTAACGGCGAACGTACCCAACACCAGTACCGTCGTCACGACAACCTCCGCAGTAACATCAGCTGCCTCAGCAAGGATTTTCGCCCCGCCAATAGCAACAACGTCACCAGTCTCCGCTCAAGACAATTTAACATCCATCGTCTCAGCACCTCAACAAACCATCGCGCCACCACACACGCTGTATATCCAATACCCAGGCTATTTCCCTCAAGTAACTCCACCATCGTCCACACAAACAACATCTTCAGCTCCAGCACCAGCCAATCAGAGAAGCACCCCCACATTCCTACCACCACTAAACGTCATCGGAGCAGCTCGATAGGAATGCTTCACCTCTGTCCCAGTACAACAACAACCACACTCATCCATCACCTACGCACCCCATCGAAAACTACACGATCTGCCAGAGTTTTGTGGCAAGCCGGAAGAGTGGCCAATGTTATGCACAGCATTCGCAGAGTCGACGTTCGGATACACCCAAGTCGAGAACATGTTTCGACTGCAAAGGTGCATAAAGGGGGAAGCAAGAAAGATCGTTGAATCATTGCTCATCCACCCTAATAACGTGAACTAGGTGATGGCGAGTCTGGAGTTGCGCTTCGGCCGGCCAGAGCTCCTCGTCCAGAGCCAACTGAGGAAAGTGAGGGGAATTCTGCCGATTTCAGAAAACAAATTAGAAATTATAGTGCCATTAGAAGACACTCGTCGAAACAGAGACACATGGAAAAGTAATCTACCAGAATTTAATAATAATCATTTATCCTTTTTAAAGTATCAGCCGAGTATTTATTTCTTAAAACAATACAACATGTTGCGCTATGACACCGTGCTTCCTCTTAATGCTGAAGAAAACAATAAAATAATAATTACTTTTAATAGATCTAATTACCTTGTCTAACGCGTTTTTTGTTTTTTTTTTTTTTTGATGTACCACCAACGCCCACTCTAACCCTACAGAACGATTGCTTTCTCGATTCGGGGCACCTTGGATAATTCTCCATACTCCCCCTCGTTCAGTGGTTCGCAGTGTTCTCTTTGACATTCTCTACAGCGCCATGAGTTCCGTTGAGGTGTGACTTCATATTGGGAATAATAATAAAAAAAAAAAAAAAAAGTCGCAGGGAACAATATCGGGGCCATAGGGTGGATTCCGCCTTTTTGTAATGCTTTTTTTCGCACAAAACTTCTACAAAATTAAAGAGAAATGGATCGGCGCATAGTCGTGGTGCGTAGTGTATTTTCGTAGCCTCTTCAGAACGCCAACATAAAACTGTTCAATTACTGTCTATCCGATAGGATGAAAGATACCGCGAATATATAAAAAAAAAAAAAAAAAAAAAAAAACAATCAGCATTTCCATCAGTTCCCTCTCTGATCCAGTAAGTTGCTTGCAATGAAAAATACTAATTTTTTCGCCCCAAGACTTCAGCCTTAGATGAAAACTTAAACAAAGGACGCCTCTTTCTAGATAGATGTTGACGAACGACGCTAGCAACACTGCGTTATGACTATTCTCAGAACCTAACTGCCACACCTTATATACATCATAGTCCTAACAGCATCTGAATAATTGGAATCTATACAACCACCATAAAATACCAATAGATCTCAACCATTTTATCCCATGGTTATTGCTAGGTGCAATAATACCACCTACGTTTGGAGCATATTATATCGACACACAACTGCTTCAGGGGAATAATCCCCTGGCTTACCTCACTTCCAACATGTGGATATCCCTCTGTTGCACCGCAACATTGAAGCAAAAGGCAAAACAATCAATAAGCGATGGATTTCCCGTCGGCAAAACATCTCGTATACAAAAGCCGTCGGCAAAACACACCGATTGGCAAAATTCTGAAAGGTCAGAGGCAAAAGTGGGCTCCTCCCACTCCATTACATCGACACGATGCCAACGTCACCATGGGGTCAACGTCCGGGCAGGCTCTGAGCAACGGCCAAAACTGCTGTCGGCCACAACAGCTGTTTGGAAGTTTCCTCGGAAAGGAAAGAAGAGATACATTTATTGTAAAACCACCATTACAACAGACCGGGAGTCACAAATAAATACGTCCGAATTAAACGTAATTACAACTCGGGGTTTTTTTTTTCTTTTCTTTTTATGATTCTTGTGTCGGTACAGTCTACCGAGTATAATTATTTGTTTTTTGCTAGTATCCTTGGCGTAACGCCCTCATATTAAGAACTTTTTCTAAAACCAAATCTCAATCTGTGAAATACTAAAAAATGACTCAATCGTTCGAATTCATAAAGAAGGCTTTAATAATTGTATAGAGTGAATGTTGCATAGAGCCGAAGGCCCTTGCAGCCTGTGCTAATTAAAGATATGTTAGCCTCTGCAATTTGTTATCGCTAGTTTATCATACGAATTGCGTTCACCAATATTTTAAAATGAATATAAACGAAACCATTCAATTTCCCGATGTATTCAAAAATGAAACAAGTTACGTTGTGATGCTCGTTTTTGGCGTTGATCCAAAGTCAGTAGTTGCACTTACAATCGCAATTTTCGAACCCGAAATTAGTAGTTTAACGGAGTGACTACACCACTAACAACTCGTAATAACACGCACGCGTCGGACCAAAAATGCAATTAGAATTTAAAAATGTTTCGTTAGTTAACACGATTTTCGTTGGTTTTGACGATTTTTGTTTACTATTTCTATGTTGTTCAGCTGCTCCAAAGTATTATGGACAACGATGAGCATTCAACAAGTAATCGATAGGTTCACTTACCATACAGAAGGAAAATGATACAATACGGTCGTAGTGCTGAATATTTGTTGATTGGTGAATTGATGAACTGCCGGGGAGTAGATGAAGCAACAGCTTCGATATATGGTATTTGTACGTCGCAGTTGTCATTTAGCGACATCTTGTCACATGTGCGCTTTGTGACGAGCTTGCAAGTTGGAACCCCTAGGGATAAGATGGACAATAGTTTTGAAAACTGTAATATGTACATAATAGTGTGTCTTCCATACCTTGTAATGGGCATTTTATCAACTCTATTGGTTTGGATGTAAATCGACGTTTGTGGTCTACGAGAATTACGTTTGCCGGGTATAGTTCCGGACGTAACATGTATCAGTCAAGACGGACAATACCTTCCTGATGATGTAATAATTAGCCAAAATGCAACGAGTGCTCATTTCTGAAATAGCCAAGAGCGATAATACGGATTGTGGGACCTCCTTACGTTGTTTCATAAAAAATTGCGATTAAGCGTCAATCTGCAACACTTGTAATAGTATAGATAACAGTTAATTTGGAAAGGAAATTTAACTTACCTACGCAGGATACCCTTACGTGCGGTACTTGCTGCCAAGCATTGCTACGGCAAGTAAACGATAGAACTGTTACAGTTGCATATGAAATCTCACGCGGACTGTCAATGCAACGAGACATTCTGTTGCAACTGCTTCCTGTTTCCGTCCAATTACGAGAAGAATTAGAAACAAAAATAAATATTATCTCTTGTTAGACACCACCGTAGACCGGAGCAGGGATAATGATCCCAATGGACCTGAGACCGCGGAGACCACACAACCAGGCATAAACAATTCATTATCCCTGCACACAACGATAACGAACCGAAACGCTGACAGCCGGTTTGTTCGGCACCAAACGCCGGCTGTCATAACGTCATTGCCAGGAAAGAGTTTCTATCAAACAATCCAGCCATTTGACAATCGTTCATGAAGTGCGTTCACTAGGTAAATTAAACTTGACAGTCGTTTTAATCCTGGGGAACACCAGCGTTTAAGAAGTGCATTTCGAACTTAAATTCGTTCAAAACACCTTGAATTGTACTTTTAAAAAGGCAGTTTCTATTGGCGATACAATGTTTATTTTAACTATGAAATAAGGTAATACAAATACAAAGTTAAGTTTAAATGTGAGAAATGTGACACAAAGTTTAGTTTGTTGAAGTCTCTCGACGCTCCGCTGTTGGTCCTGTCCGTTGGCTGTGTGACGTGTGAAGTTGGTCCCCGTTGCATTACGTGACCACGTGAAGATGGTCCCCGTTGCTAGACGGAACGGTCCTGCCATGTATGCAATGGTGCCAAGCATACTCACTAACACTCCCCCTCGTTACGTGTAGGAGAAGAGACCCATGGCCTCTAGACACTTCCTGTGCTTGGGTCCAGGAAGTCCTTTGGTGAGCACGTCCGCTCCCATGTCCTCTGTGGGAAGATACCGCAAACAGATGTTGTTGTTCCGCAGAGCCTCCCGTACGAAATGATACCGCACGTCTATGTGCTTCGTTCGAGAGTGGAAAATCGGATTCGATGCTAGCTTCTGCGCCCCCATATTGTCGCAGAATATTTTCACCGTCTTGACCAGTGACTCAAAACCCAACTCGCTGAGAAATTTCTGTAGATAGATCCCTTCCTTAACGGATTCGGACAGGCTCATGTACTCCGCTTCCGTCGATGAGAGGGCGACGGTCCTTCGCTTACGTGACTCCCACGTAATCGCTCCTCCAGCCAGGATGAAAACGTAGCCACTGTAGGATCTTCGATCCACTGTACAGTTCCCCCAGTCGGAGTCGACCATTCCAGTTAATCCTGCTGATGATGAGGAGAAAACAATTCCGATGTCCTTGGACCCTTACAGATATCGCGGAACGCGCTTGGCTGCTGTCCAGTGCACGTGCTGATGTCGGTCGTTAAACTGGCTCAACCAGCTCACGGCATGCGCAATGTCCGGTCGAGTTCCCATAGCGATGAACATCAATGAACCTACAAGTTCTCGATACGGTACCTTTCCTTCATCCTCGTCTGCCGGCTTTTCAATTAAGGCTGTCTTACCTGTTAACATCTGTGTCGACACCGGTTTACTGCTGCTCATACCAAAACGTCGTAGCACGTCCTCGATGTATCTCCTTTGATGAATTGTATATCCATCGCTTCCCTTGATGAACTCTATTCCAAGGCAGCATTTGACGTCACCCAGATCCTTGATTTTGAACGATTTCGCCAGCCCTTCCTTGCACCGACTGATCTTCCTCGAGCTCTGAGACATTACCAGGATATCGTCGACGTAGACGAGAACCGTCATTATACCTCCCCCTGAACCTTGGAAGTACACACAGGAATCCGATTGAGTGGGCCTCAATCCCAGACGTTTAAGCTCCGAGTCCAGCTTTTCGTGCCAACACCTACCGCCTTGCTTCAAACCGTAGATGGCCTTCTTGAGTGAGCACACCTGGTTGCCTTTTTGAAGTTCTTGGAGCATTTCACTTGCCTTGTCCCGTATGTGATTGTCCTTTTCCGTTCGAATCATATACTGAAGTGTCTCTTGCGTCATCTTGGGGACTTCCATGAACACCTCCTCGGATAGCGTGCCATTCAAGCACGCGGCAGTGATGTCGAACTGCCCAATCGCCATCTTATATCGAGACACCAGCGCTGTAGCCGTGCGGATGGAACTTAGCCGGGTCACTGGGGCGAAGGTTTCATCGAAGTCTACCCCTGGCCGCTGTGCGAAGCCCCTTGCGACTACCCTCGCCTTTCTCTGCTTCAACTTTCCGTAGGGATCGTATTTGTTGCGCAAGACTATACGGCTACCGATTGTCCGCCTTGCTGATGATCGGTCGACGAGCTCCCATGTCCCGGCCTGAATGATACACCTCAACTCTGCCGCCATGGCGTCGTACCACTCTCGTGCGTCAGGACCCGAAAGAACTAAGTCGAGATCCTCCTCAGCCAGCAGTCCACGTTCCAAGAGTGTATGCTTTGCCTGTTCTACATTCTGAAGTTTCCTCGGACGGCCAGGTAGACCTGTTTTGATTTTCGGTGGTCTACCACAAAGTTTCACTGGGACATCAACTGCATGCTTATCTTCATATTTGTTTTCCTCTGAAGATTCCCGTTCCGAAGCTTCATCGACTCGACCGACTTCGTCGCTGGTCGCGAGTGGATCCTGCTCGCTCTCCCAATCATCCGGGTACTCCGCGTCCCCATCTACGGAGTTGACTATTTCGCTCACCACGTCTTCTTCTACTGTAGACATGTCCACGGCAATAGGATGATACGTTGCGCCTAAGTCCTTTTCCTCCGTGCTTTCCAAAAATTTTACGTCGCGTGACACTTCCACTCGATGCTCGCTCGGTATGAATACCCTGTACCCTTTATTTTCCTCAGAATATCCCAGGAAGATTCCTTCTTTTGATCTTGTGTCGAACTTTCCCTTGTTAGGTGTTATTTTCAGGATGAAAACCTTGCATCTGAATTCCCGAAGGTTGCTCACGTCTGGAGGACTCCTGTATCGGATTTCATATGGCGTTTTTCCATTCAGGGCCTTGGAGGGACTTCGATTTCTTATATAATTTGCAGTTGAAACCGCCTCGGCCCAGAAAGATTTTGGTAGCCCGGAGTGTATAAGTAGACACCTTGCCATTTCCAGAAGGGTTCGATTCCTTCGCTCCGCGACTCCGTTTTGCTCGGGATTATATGAAACGGTCAGACGTCTGCGGATGCCTCTTTTCTCCAGATAATTGTCGAAAATTCTGTTCCGATATTCTGTCCCGTTGTCTGATTGCAACTTCCTTATACGGGTACCAGCCTCGTTTTCCGATGCTGCTTTCACCTTCTTGAAGTTCTCGAAAACTTGATTTTTCGTTTCGATGAAACGTACTTCGCACCACCTTGAATGGTCGTCGATGAAGGTGACGAAATATCTTGCTTTTCCGAGTGATTCCGTCTGCATCGGTCCACAGACATCCGAGTGCACTATCTCCAGGGGCTTAGTTGTCCGCCTTGATGGTTTTGGAAATGAGCTACGCACCATTTTGCCTTGGATGCAGGTGTCGCAAACGAAGTTCTTGGTGGTTCCGCCGATTTCCATCCCAACTATCCATCTCTTTCGAACTGCTTCGGAGATATCTTTCACGTTCAAGTGACCTAAGCGTCGATGCCAGATGTGAAGTAAATCATTTCCGTTGGGTTGTCTTCTGGAGTTGCTTAGTACCATGCATCTTTCATCGCCGGGGTGGACGAAATACAATCCGTCCTCCCTCTTCGCTGTGAGAACAGCATTTCCGGTTGGATCGAGAACTCTTGCATGTTTCTGCTCGAAAATCACTCGGTAGCCGCGGTCTGTGATTTTTGCTACGGACAGGAGATTCGTGCGCAGATCCGGGACGAATAATGTATCTGCCAATTCGACTTTCCTACTTGCATCATGCTCGTGAACTTCCAGCATAACTTTGTCTCTTGCTTTGATGTCCGTTGAAGCACTGCTTGCCAAGTTCAACTTCTCCGCGGTGACCTCTTCCATGTCCAAGAAACTGTTAGGATTCTTACATATGTGTGAAGAGCAGCCGCTATCAAGGCACCAAGATTGTTCGCGACCTATTGTTGCGTTGAAGGTATCTCCGGAGCTCACTTTGTCCTGTGACCGGACAGATGTTAGAAAGAGAAGATTCTCGCTGTACTTGGCGGTGTGTGGTTGCTTCTCGTGCCTTAAAGGACATTCCGACCTTATGTGTCCTATCTTTTTGCAGCGATAGCAGGTAATCTTTGAAGAATTGACCGGACTTTGGCTTTTGTTTTTGAATTGCCTACGCTGTTTTCGATGGAATCTACCAGCAACCATTGCGTTCGACACTTCGCCATTTGAATCGTTCTTTCTTGCTTCGGACTCCTCCACGATTTTGATTCGCAACGATTCCGGGGATGGTAAGTCATCTCTCGACTCTATTGCGCATCGAAAAGTTGAAAAACTTGATGGCAAACTGTAAAGAAGCATGATAGCAAGTAAATCAGAATTGATCTTTACGTCCATATCACCCAATTTGTCCACGGCGTCGAAAAATCTGCTCAGGTGTTCCCGGACGTCGTCTCCCTCACGCATTCGTTGAAGGGTCAACTGCTTGAGGAGGGTAGCCTTCCGCGCCGGCCCCTTTAACTGGAAAATGCCTTCCAACTTGAGCCATACATCTCGCGCTGTCTCGCATCCCTTGACCAGCTTGAGTTCTGCTGATCCAATCGAGAGGATGATGTCCGACTTGGCTTTTTGGTCTTGCGTACACCAGCGTTGATCCGCCTGTACGGTTGAGGGTTCCTTTGAGTCAACTGTTGGTTTTGACACCGTGCCATTCACGTAGCCCCATGCATCGTTTTTTATTAAGAGCGCCTCCATCTGCATACGCCACGTGTCGTAGTTTTCCTTGTTAAGGGATTCAATTCTCGGTACGCCTGAGACGGCCATTTTGTACGCAGTGTAGTTCCAGGAACTTCCAGAGATTTATTATTATAATTTCTGCTGATTGCTTTGGGCTGTCCTGGGCTATTCTGGGCCCATAACCTATTGGCGATACAATGTTTATTTTAACTATGAAAAAAGGTAATACAAAGTTTAGTTTAAATATGAGAAATGTGACACAAAGTTTAGTTGGTTGAAGTCTCTCGACGCTCCGCTGTTGGTCCTGTCCGTTGGCTGTGTGACGTGTGAAGCAAAGGGGACCTTGCTTGACGTGACCACGTGAAGATGGTCCCCGTTGCTTGACGGAACGGTCCTGTCATGTATGCAGTGGTGCCAAGCATACTTACTAACAGTTTCTTACCCAATGAATAAAAGACTAATCTATCCCGAAAGCATGTGTCTTCGACAAAAGGAGATCGTCAAACGCTTTCAAAGTATCCATTGCAGCAATTTTGCCTTTACTTTAAGTTACCAGTCGAGGCAACTACTTATGTGTAGTATATTTAAAAGATTGTCTTGCTGAAAGACGTAATTGGATTCTAGTTTCGTAGTGAGGATATCTAAGCGTGTATATTGATCCATTTTGTAACTCCATTTGTCTTATTCAGCCAGCCATCGTGCTTAACGGCTGCTTGCGAATGAGACTTTTTACCTCTGTGTTTAGTTTACGCATATCTTTTAATCTCCCATCATTGCCAAACAAACTAAGCTTGCTTTCGTCTTGCTTTTGACGAATTTCCAATAGTCTGACACCTTATTATTACTTTTACTGGCCGCCCGATATGTTTTACTTTCCCAAACTAGTTTAAGGATACACTTGCGTTTTTCCAACTAAGGATCAATTTTTTCCCTCCCATACCCAGTAAATTGTCTGCAGAAAATGTCTGTTATTGTTTTCGTTTTTTTTTTTAATTCGCGCAGGTTCAAGAGTCATACTTTTATTATGTTTGTCACACAAACTGGACGGAGTGCAGATGGTTTGGGTCGTAAATGTCCGTTCGCTACTCTCCAGAGGTGGTTGTCCTAAATAGGATTCGAGAAGAACTCGACTGAATTTTCACGTTGGTTGTAGTTCTCAGCAAATTTTCCATGCCATTGCTTGCTTGCTTTGGTGGCATTACAGCCCATGAAGGGCCAGAGCTAAGCTTCTCTCAATCACCCAAGTTGTGTGTGATTTATTTTTTTTACACAGGTGAAAGGGACCTACAGTTTAATGCCGATTCCGAACGGCTTGAGTCGAGAAGCTTTTTCTTGGTAAGCATACTACGGGGGGTTTTGCCAGTACCCCGCCTAGCAGGGACGCCGCGAAATAAACATTCGATGACGTTGGTGTTATCAGGATCCAAACTCGCTCATCGTGCGCCAGAGTCCAACATACAAACTACTGCGCCAAGACGCCTATGCCATTATGGAATTATATTATTAATTAAAACTGCACACACAGAGTATGAATTTGAAGTGACCAATACTATGAGTGTTATGACTTCATCAGTATTTTGATCACTTCCCATTCACAACAGCTGTGTTGCACAATTTTTTCGCACAGCAATTGTATTACTTGGTTATGGATAGACTTTGAACTGCAGATATTGTGTTCGACATGCACATGAAGTCACCCAACAGAATGAGTTCAATATAAAAGTAAACATTCCTTATGTTTTTGCCAATCATTGTTCCCTGCCCTCTCGTTTAATATTTCGAAAAAGGGGCGAACAATTATCTTTAGGCTCGGTTGCTCAAGGTCTGTGAGCAAATTACGTTTAAGCAGCTGCGAATTCTGTGTGGGTATAGTTTTGCAAGCACGTGATTTGATTATTCGGTTGACGTTTCCATCAGAGATTACCAACACCTGTTTCCATTGTGGTTAACCTGTTAATCCGTGTGGAACGTAATAATTAGAACCAATTTGTCAACCAATTAGTCTCCTTTCTGACCGACTTTCTGTAAATCTCCTTAAGTTAATAAAACCGAGCCGAGCTTATGGCTTGCTGCCTAAGTCAACACTAGGGTGAACATGCTTGATATTGTCATCGTAAAGTTTGACGTTTTTTTATGTTAATTGTACTTAAAACGTTTTGTTGTTGTTTTATTACATTAAATCTTGATTATTTTCGTTCGACTGTATTCTATAAGATTTGACATGTATTAACCCAATAGAGGTGTACCGGTTAATTCGCGCTTCCACTATGTCAAACTATCATGCTTCGCAGATTTTCCGGATTCCACTATGTCAAACTATCAAGCTTCGCAGATTTTCCGGATTCAGTCGTGCTAGAAGTGAACCGGTTAATTCGCCCTTCCACTATCTCAAACTATCACGCTTCGCAGATATTCCGGATTCCACCATGTCAAACTATCATGCTTCGCAGATTTTCCGGATTCAGTCGTGCTCGCATTTCACTATAGGACGCAAAAGGTCGTCCAAAATCGGATGTAGTGCAAAAAGACATCGATGCTGTGTGTAATTTAATACTGCATGTCATGTCATGTGACATACTGTGATGCTTGGACATCGCATATATTTAATATTGTATGGGCCTGTAAGCGTTAAGAATAATGTCCGTGTTCAATCGCGATGCTTCAAAAGTCGTCTTCTTCTTAACGGGCGCTACAGTTCGGGGTGAACCTGGGCCTCAACCAACATGCCCCTCCAACTAGCACGATCTTTTGCTAGCCTTTTCCATTGCCGCACACCCAGTTGGCTGAGGTACCCTTTCACCTTTGTGCGCCATCTTAAGTGCGACCGTCCTCTGTTTCAAAGACTCTCCGGACTGGAGCTGTGGTATCCATTCTTTCTAAAGGCCTAGCCGTCTTAAGCGTTGAATCCGTGGACGCCTGACTAGACTCATATAGCTGTACAGGTCGTAAAGCTCGTGGTTGAATCGTTTCCTCCATTCCCCGCCTACGCCTAGACTGTTTATAGTGTTCATGTTTTTGCGCCGTACAGCAGAATCGGGATGATAAGGTTCTTGTATAGAGTTAATTTTGTCGCTCGGGAGAGGGCTGCGTTTAATTTCGGAACTGATGTCGTTGTTCCAGGTCACTCCGGAACCTACGTAGACGAAGTCCTTAGCTGCCTCACACGAGACGTCGGTGGTGAGCGTCATTTTTTGATGAGAGGATATATTTAATTTTGCTCTCATTTACTGTCAAACCAATTTTTGACGCCTCCGAATCAATACTCGCAAACGCCTCATTGACATCTCGCTGTGATCTACCTATTATGTCAATGTCGTCGGCGTATGCAACCGTTTCTAATACGATGTTGAAGAAATCACATGACAGCAAAGATCCGTCGACTACATTGGCTCGGCCATATCCAGCGCATGAACACCAACGCACCAGCTAAGAGGGTCTTTTGAAGAGGAAGAAGAGGAAGGCCGAATCTCCGGTATTAAGACCAAGTAATCGCGAATGTAAGACAACTTGATCTTGATAACTGGCAGCAGCGTGCCCGAGACCGTCAAGGATGGAAAACAGCTACAGCTCAGGCTCAGATTCTCCATGGATTACTAGCCTGATATGTGAGTATACTTGAAACTTGATAAAAGGAAAATTCGGCAACTTTGTAGGCTGTACAGCGACATGGGCTGGATGAGACTTCTACGGGTCCAGAGTTGGAAAGTGACTTTAGCCAATTTAACGGGGGGCAGTATGCTGAGTAAAGTTCACGTTGGCTGGTGTTCGTGATTATTATAAATTAATAACATATGTACATCATACATATACCTATATTATATACATCATATGAAGTCACAATGTAAAAAAAAAAAAATCATCCAATATCGAACCATCATCACGCCACTGCAATTACCATCAGCCCACTTTTGTTATTTTTGTTATTGGGTTAACTAAACCATCAGATGTTGATGAGGTGTACACGCATGCACATACATACTTAACACACATGCATGCGGATCATTGCATGCGCTGATGGTACGTGCAGATCGATGGGTTCGACACTTGATTGTTCGATCGCAACCCAACTTACTTACTTAGGTGGCGCTACAGTCCGTGGTGAACCTGGGCCTCAACCAACAAGCGTCTCCAGCCGGCACGGTCTTTGGCCAGCTGTTTCCAGTGCCGCACGCCCAGTTGGTTGAGGTCCCCTTCCTTAAAAAAAAAAAAAAAAAAAAACCTGCGTGCGCCACCGCTGAGGCGGCCGTCCACTGCCGCGCCTTCCTTCCGGAGTGGATTCGAAGACTTTTCGGGTCGGAGCTGTATCTTCCATGCGCTCTACATGGCCTAGCCACCTTAGACGCTGTATCCGTAGACGTCGTACCAGGCTGATGTCGCTGTACAACCCGTACAGTTCTTCGTTATATCTTCTCCTCCATACACCCTTTGAACAAACGGGACCGTAGATAGTGCGCAGAATTTTCCTCTCGAAACGACCAAGGGCATCTTCATCCGCTTTTGTTAAGGTCCAAGCCTCTGCGCCGTAAAGGAGGACTGGGATGATCAAGGTCTTATATAGTTTCACCTTGGTTTTCCGAGAGAGGGCTCTACTTCTCAATTGCCTCTTGAGCCCAAAGAAACAGCGGTTGGCAAGAGTGATTCTGCGTTTTATCTCAGCGCTGGTGTTGTTGTCGCTGGTCATCAGTGAGCCAAGGTAGGCAAATTCCTTGACCACTTCAAAGTTATATCCGCCCATGGTGACGTTCTGGCCAATACGTCGGTGTTATCCGTCTCTTTTAGATGAAAGCAGATATTTGGTTTTACCCTCATTAACCTTGAGACCCATCTTAGCCGCTTCTACCTCAATGCTCACGAAAGCCTCATTGACGTCTTGCTGTTTTCGTCCAATTACGTCAATATCGTCGGCGTACGCAAGCAATTGCGTAGACTTGAAATAAATCGTACCTCTTGTGTTGGCCAGTGACTCTTGCACGATCTTTTCAAGCACGATGTTGAAAAAGTTGCACGACAGCGCGTCGCCCTGCCTAAATCCTTTTTTAAGATCAAAGGTCGCAACCCAAGCGGAAGAATAATAATAGATTTATAACGTGAGTTCGGTGTTTCATTTCGTCCTACGACCCGTCGGTTTACTTCTTTGGTCGTATCTAAATTATTCGCGTTCGCGCCGAACAATACGTTCATCAATTACGCATACAGCTGGAGAGACTTGTATGATAAGGCGCACATTTGCCTGAAGTATACCGTAAGTTAACGGACCTGTGCAACAACGTCAAAATTAAAGATACCCACCGATGAAATGTGATTTTCCCAACGTCTCTCTTTATTTGCAAAAATAAAACTCCAGCGTACGCAATTCGATGCAAACAGAATTTTATTTATTTCTTACTTTCATATTATTTATTTTAGACATCCATTTATTTTTCTTTCTGTTTTTTAATATAAGAAAATTTATATAATTTGCTGTAACAAAGATTTAAAAAAAAAACATGATATGAAGAAAGATTATTAATAAGTAAATTAGATTTACAGCATAAAACATATAAAAATTATACAAATTAAAAAGTTTGGCATTTTAACCATTTTTCGTTTTTGTTTTAACAATTTTTTATATTTGTGACCAGAAAACTGTATTTGCATTTGTCACATTTTTTACGGTAATACGAAATATTAATTGATATACATTGATATACGTTTTCAAATAAGAGATTGTTTTTCTTTAATTAATATTTGTAATAAAACAGGAAATATTTAAATTGAAAAAGTGAACTCAATGATACTATTACTTGTTGAATCAATTATTTAAACTAATTTATAAAACCAATAATGAATAAATGACTTTGGAGCAGTAGTAACAAAAAAAAAAAAAAACAAACAGAAAACCAACGAATTACGTTCATATTTCTTCTTTTATTTAATCATTTTCTTAGCGGACATTAAATATTTTTAAATAAAGGACATTCTTACATTTCGAAGTTTACTGCAGCTGTCTGTTTGACGAGTTGTCGTGACTTTTGCTAAATAAATCGTTAATTTATTGCGACGAAGCCGACAAAAAAAAGAACGTAGTTAACTATAGACCTTAGACACATTGCACACATTAAAAAGTAATTTAATAAGATAGCTGCGAAAAGTTAAAAATAAGCAGCGGCAAACATATCATGATGCACTCTATGCTCTGATTCATGTAGTAACTATTTAGTTTATAACGATATAATCCATTGCTTAACGGTAACACAACCTCTTCTCCTAGAATGTCTGATGTAATAAAGGATTTGCCAAAATTCGACGCTAATCCCGGTTTGTTGTACGAATTTTTAACCAACGTTGAGGAATCAGCCAATAAATATATTGAAATAAGAGTATTTGGTGGTAAGAGGAGAGTGGGTCGAGTGAATATTAGACTGGGTGGGGAGGTTAAAGGAAACCCGATTGTGAGGGTTATCCTTACTGTTGGTTATATTGGGCTTGGAAGAGATGTGATGGAGGGAAGCAGTGTTCTGAATAGAAGAAATGGTATAATGCAGCCTGGAGAGAAAAAGCTCCAGTTGGGATCGGGGTTAGAAAGATTCGAGGAAAGTTTTTGGCTTGACGTTGATTTGTGATACTTAGGATTGGTCTTATATTTAGGTACAGAATTAGACTTTGAATTAGGCGTAGTTTTTCTTAAAGTTAGGTTACCTATAGTACAATCTCTACTGTACGGATGAACAGCCAGTCATATTTGGAGGGAAGTATTTCTTTAAAAGTACCGGAACCGGTTTTTTGGCAATCCAGCAGGGTAATGGAGTAGCGTTGGGAAAAGAGTTAAATGACCCAAAGTGTACCAGCTTTCAGCGGAGCATTATTGAGGATGAAAACTGATGAGGGCTTCGTTATATTGAGTCCCTGGAGTTTTTCGATTCGTTGATCCCACTCAATTTTGGTCTAGGTTGTACCGAAGCGATGGATAGAGAGGGCACCGGGGCAGTTCGTGGTTTGTCGACTGTGGTAAGACAAGGTGACTGATTTTGTAGACGGAGGGGAGATCGGTCCAAGAGAAGGCAGAATGGATGTAGGTTAAGAAGTTTCTAGATTAGTCTCTTTGTCGACAGCGGTGTTTAGGCTCTGAAACTCATCCATAATGTGGCTTGAGGAGTTGGGTCCAATTTGCAGGCAGAGAAGTGAAATTCCTCAATGATTCGGTCAATGGATATCGACTTTAATATTAATCTTAGATCAACCACCAATGAGTTGATGCTGGTAGTGGCGTCAGGTCAGGAGCGGAACAAGGTAGACAGATCAGGAGCGGAACAAGGTATACAGGTCAGGAGCGGAACAAGGTACAGGCGGTAGAAGGAAAAAGCGAGCTTTGACAATTTTATCTGAGTTTGCCACGATTGTGTTGGTGGCCAGTTGAAGTTGCTCGAGATAATTACTGACCTTAGAGAAGTGCTCAACATTTGTTTTAAAGGCTCTCTTTGTGTCCTGGGCGACGCCGTCGGTCGCCATAGTTGTCGAGTCACAGATGGTAGACAGTGAGTCGGCCTGACGTTTAGTGCCATGACGGAACTCAGACTTAAATTCGGCCCTTAAGTCAGAAATGGAGGCGAGCGGGAGATTGTTGGCTTTCACGGATGAAAGTAAGAGGGCTGAAGAGCTGAGTTTGTAATTTTCGCATGTGAACTGAAAAATGTTGAGGATTTCTTGAAGATGTGGTTTGGTGCTTCTACTCATCCCGATGCAAATAGGATGGATGGCTTTGCCACAAAAAGATATACTCACGAATAGAGGTGAATTGTTCTGATTATTGGTTTCGCTTTAAAATGCAGTGGTCGGCTCAATGATGTCACAACACAAAATTAGCACATGCGGAAGGGCAGGTGATCTTGTTTGCTTATGCGCTTAAGAAAATAGCGGTCAGCAGAATGATGTCACAACACAAATTAGCACTCGTGGAAAAGCAGGTCGTCTAGATTGGTTTATGCGTTTACGAAAAGATGTGGGGAGGAACGTAGGGGCAAGCCCAGAACGAAAGCAATACACGTCCCAAAGGTTTAGCAGTCAGAACTGAATTGTAGGTGTATGATATTGTTACGGAAAATAAACAACGCTATACATAATAAGCTAATTTTGTTGTTATAATTATGTTGTTTCATCTTCAATAACAAGCGAACTGTCCTTCTCTTAAAGTTGCTATGGAAGACGAAAGTAGAGACTGAAACTTTATAAGTACATCTCTGTGATACTCACTCTGTGGATATCGCTCAAAGCAAGACGACGTATATTTAATTAATAAAGAGTTTAAGAATATAACACGTGTTTTAATGAAACTTATAAATACTTTATTATAATCTATCTATACAGTAATTTGCTCCACAAATAAGGAGTAACTCTCACAACCCTCTATGTGTCAATTATGCTAACATTCGATCGCTGTGATAATAGTTTAACGCATGCCGCAAAAGGGACAGCGATTTGTAACGAATGTGACTACCCAAAGCTGCACTCTTTATTTTCTATTGTTCCTATTCTTTCATTACTTTTTATTTTTATTTTATTTTAACTTATAATCTAACTTAACAATAAAAGACTTACTTATGCTTATAACGTTAATACGAAAGGTTGTGTTTCACTTCATTTTGTAATAGTGGTTTCTTTGCACGTGGGTGCTGACTTTATCCCGATACAGTCCACTTTCAGTTTAAATCGATATATGTACGTAATTTTTTTTTTAAATCGAGTTTGACGGATCACATCTCCAGAAAAAGTATTTTTCCAAGCCAGACTTCGAAACCATCTGGGTGTCAATATCTTAATAATTTAAAAATGTATTAAAAAGGGACCCAAAAAATAAAGTGTTAATCTAGTGTGTCAATAAACAGATACGAACAATAGACCTATTTGTATGTTGTACCGAAATTAACTGCATTATGCTTTAAATATTTTTGAATTATATCGGAAACATTTTTAGTTCTTTACTGTAGTAGTAGGTAAGGATATTAAGAGATAATAATGTAACAAAGGTGTAATAACAGGTAAAGAGTATAAGATATAACAACGTAACCCTATGTATGTACGTGCCATCACACAAGCATGTGTGTGTGTACACAGGAAGCATGAGAGAAAAAAAAATGAGCGTCATTCGAATAGTAACGATCGAACAGTAAGGACGTGTTTAGTTTATTCTTCCTACGACGATAAATCTCAAGAGTGGCAAACGATAGCAAACAAATGATCAAATAGAACAAAGAAAAAAAAAATATTGTAATATAAAGTATTAAGTACTTTCTGTTACTCTTTGGAGTTGGTATTGTACCTCTTAACATACCTATTAGCGTACGGGCTTTGCACACTTGACGTTTGTCAAGCAAACGGTAAGTGTGAATAAAGCCACGCCTTCCAAACTCACTTCTCACTCTCGGTCTTCGAGAACACCAAGCCGATGAGTGTGAGAGATCATTTGGTCACTCGTTAAAAGGTCAAGTCCGGAGTTGGTCGCCAAAGAGCAAAGTTAAATCGAAGTTAATCGAAGTTAAATATATGTATTAGAAATATAAGGTGAAATAAAAATATGAAAGAATAAACATAGTGAATAAACAAACATAGCGTTCGTTTTATTAGTTTATTATATGGATTAGTCAATTGCATACATGGATTATTCCACAAGCGCAGTTGCGCAACTGGCAGCAACGACTTGGACTTTCAACGGCTAGGCCAAAAAATGTGCTTGTGTTACGCATCACTAGTGTCCCGAAGTGTCTACACTCAAACCAAAATCTTTTCTCCGACACTACGCTTAAAAGTTTCATTGTTGGGAAGAAAGAGAACAGACTCGTGGTGCGGAAAAAATTCGAAGGCCGAAAGTGGAATACAAATGATCATTTCAACAGAAATTAATATATATTTGCAAATGGACTAAATTTGATAGAGGAGGAGCTCGTGGAGTACTTGGTGGATGAAATTCCAAACTCCGGTGTTGTATGGCAACATGGAAACAAATCAAAAAGCAAATAATAAATAAGCGATGAACGTCCCGTCGGCAAAGAATACATTTTATAAAATCAAAAGTCGAGGCCAGAAGCGAAGAGAGCGCATCACAAAATGCAACGTTTGTTTGGCTCCCACCACTGACACAAAATCAATGTATGTGTGTGTGACATCAAATCGACACGACGTCAAAATTCACTATGAGGTCAACGTCCGGGCAAATCGAAGCAACGGACAAAACTACTGTTGGCCAAAGTTTTTCTACAAGACCAAAGGGTGTTAAACAAGGGTGTTAAACTTGTTAACTCGACGACCTTTAATGAGCGCCCAACGTGGAGCGACGCGAATTTTCATTTTCCTTCAAAATCATATAATGTGGAAGAAGGAACTATCCGAAACGCGTCGCGTTTATAATAAATAAAAACTGTACCGTGTAGATTAAAATTAGCAAGTACTTTAAATGAAATAAAGACATGTAAACAAAAAAGTGAATTTCACGTGCGAAAGCATAAGTTCTGTAACCCTCGAACAACAACATACTTATCGTTACATATTGTAACGAAATCCGCTGGAAAAGTCAAAGGTGGAACATCTTCTTCTTTGATGGCGTTACAGCCCATGATGGACCAGAGCCAAGCTTCTCTCAATCACCCATGTTGTGGGTGATTTATTTTTCACATAGGTGAAAGGGACCTACAGTTTAATGCCAATTCCGAACGGCGTGGTGGAACATATATATATTTTTTTTTAAACACAATTCAAGTCAATAAGATTACAAGAATTTTTGTGTGAATCTTAAAACCTGGAACTTAAAGCTAAGTAAAGCAAAGCAAGTATTATGTACTTCTTGTCTAAGTAAACAATTTTATGATTTAAGAAAGGAACTACATATATTGTTCTAAAGCAATGCTTTATGTTGCAGCGCAACAAGACGGATCGGAAGCGAATGGCAGACAAGCTAAATGCCGACTATGAGGCGTATACTCGGTTAGGGAGCACGAAGACCTCCGTGCACATGACAGAGGCGCGGTTGTTAAGCTTAGAGACGTCCTTTGAGGAAGCGAGAGCAATGCATCGAAAGATCGTCGAGGCTCCAAATGAAGAGCCAAAGGTGAATTATTTAGATGCCCTCACGTTCCATAATTTAAAGAAACTCTTTTTCAAGTATTCCTGTGAATTAAAGGAACATGCCACAACGGCGCACAATTCTTTTAACACCTCATTGTCGACACCGTCGGCCGACCTAAAGCTTCCTCCCGTAAAAATCCCAACATCCGATGGGTCGCTTCAAATGTGGCCGGAGTTCAAGGGTCTGTTTGAAGAATTGGTAACCAACAATCGCAGTATATCGAATGCACATAAGCTGCACTACTTGAAAGGGAATTTATTGGGTGAAGCAGCACGGTTATTGAGAAATACCGATTCTAATTTCGTATCTGCTTGGGCCATCTTACTCAAGCGATACCAAAACAATCGATTGTTGAAGGAAAATCAATTTAAGCTGTTGTTTGACCAGCCAAAATGCGAAAACGAAACGGCTTACGATTTGAAAACAGTAGTGGACACCACCAATGAAGCCCGAAATTCGCAAAGAATCTCGGAGTGGCCGTCGAAACCTGGGAGGATGTACTCGTGTACCATATAGTACAAAGGCTTTCAACGGCCACGTGGGCTCATTGGGGGGGCCCATGTCTCCAATCATTCCGATTACCCTACATTTATGGTGTTGGAAGACTTTATCCTAATGAGAGCAAGGACACTGGAGGTCATAGGACAATCGTCTCCAAATAAAACGCAAGGTAGAAGCAGAAGTACACAATGCGACCACTGCTACGTGTCCAATGTGTCAAGGTGTCAGTACGTATTTGTTCCAAATTTAAGGCTCTTGATGTTAAGAAGAGGCAGGAATTGGTGAAGAAGAAAAGCCTGTGCTTCAATTGGGACATCACTGCACACCGTACCCGAGAAAGATTTAACGGAGTCTAAGACTAACAAAGATGGCAGATAATGCAAAAAATCCATCAAGACTTCTGGAAAAAAATGGAGGACTGAATACTTGTCACGACTACAGCAAAGACCGAAATGGTTAGCTCCAAACGATAAAGTTAAAATAGGAAAATTAGTTATATTACTGGATAAGACGCCACCAACCCTCTGGCGATTGAGAAAAATCATCGAAACGCACCCGGGAACTGATGGAAGAGTCCGCATCGTCACAATCAAGACCGCAACCACATCCCTCAAGCGACCTGTAACCAAGATATACCTCTTACCAAGTATGAACGAATAAACGTTCATAGACACGCTTGCACACACACCACGTAATTTAACATTCTTTTGAATTTTAATACTTATTCTTATAAACATCTACAAATAATTTATGAACCACTTATGTATAACCTATTATTGCCACACACCATTCACCGACCCCCCGTTTTTTTTCTTTTTCATCCCGATGTCAACACAACAACGAACGAGGTCCGGTTGAGCTGAGCAACGTGATCTATCAGACGGCAGCAGATTGTTAACCTTGAAGTCCACTTCTACCGGGAGTCGGCAGGATGTTGCAGCGCAAAAAGACGGATCGGAAGCGGATGGCAGACAAAGTAAATAAAAAGCTACTCTTCAAACAACGATCAAAGGAGTCATTATTTGAAAAGTCAAGTTTCCTGTCTTTTCCTATTTTATTTTTTCTCATTCTCAATTGAATTTCGAATTTGTAAAGTTAGTTGGAATAAAAGAGCCTTTTCAGTGGCCAATTTGTTTCTTTGTTACATCAAAATTTGCAAGTGTTCCTGGCGACACACTTTATAACATCAATAGAAATTAACACTACAACACACAACAGAAGGAAGGAATATATGGACATGTCGCAGTGTACAACATACATATGAAATATTGTTGAACGTATTGTTTCCAAGGAAAATGAAGATTGTTCCATGGTAGAATACCCTTGTTTTTCGTTTATCAATTGGTTGTTCACAATACGTGTGTACAGGGGGAGATGATTGCCGGTTTTGGAAAGAAATTGTGAAATTCCGTGACGGCCGTTTTTGAGTAGCTTTGAATGGTCGCGCTTGCGAACTCGCTCGGCCCGCGTCACCGAAAGGAACGAAGTGATGGACGAAATTTATCGGGAAAGTATTCGCGACATCAGAAGTGGGATCCAATCCGCCCCAAGTGGTTTCTGACGATCGTTTGTGTTCTCTTTTAGAAGCGCAACATCGCAACTTTGTAGAGTTAATTAAAGCTCTACAAAATAACCAATCAACACCAAGAGCAGCAAAAATAGTAACGCTTCCAAAATTCAACCCCGATTGTGCTAGTGCCGATACTGATTTCCTGGTGTTCGATCGTGGATTTAATTCTGTCTGAGAATGAACTAGAGGGCAGCGCTCTTCTCATAGCCCTCAGTACATTTTTAGAGAGAACTGCTTCGCATTGGATGGCAAAGATGTGTTTCGCCGGTATGACCTGGGAACAAGGAATTGTATAGTCAACACTTCGAAGGCAATGAAAGTCCTGCAGCTACAGTGATGAATATTCTCAAGAGTCAGCCAAAGGAGGGAGAATGTCTATCGTTGTATGGGAGTCGCCTAGGTACGTCACTCACATCTAGATGGCAAAACAAATAGCCATATTTCCTCAAATTGATAGCAGATTGCAACGTTTGGTATTTGCCACAAATATAACAACGTGAAACGAGCTACAGCACTAGTTAAAAGCATTCGCATTTGGGAGAAAAAAAAAAAAGGAAAATCTTTCTTCAAAAAAAACTTTCACATCACATCTTGTCCTCCACTATAATGTGTCACTACTGTGGGAAAATTGGTCACAAAATTTGTGACTGTCACTTGAAACGGAATAAAGGAAAGCACCAATCAAAAGGAAACCAGAATTTCGCGAGTCCATCGGTAGGAAGGGATCGTTCAACTATCTATATAATCTGTTACAAGTGTGGAGATCTTGGGCATATTGCATCAACATGCTCCGTGGGTAGTTTTTCATTCAACAAGAACAAACCTGATGTGAGACAAGTGAATCTTTGCATGGTAGCTGAACCGAAAGGTACTTTGTTCCAGTCCAGTGAATCGTTCATTCTGGGACTGAATGTTCGCTTGTTAAGAAATCGATTTCACACAAATTTCCGAGTAAAAGAATTAATAATGTCGTTGTTCTTAAGAGTATTGGAAATAACACTATATGTAGTACGTTACAAATTCTTTCCAATGTTACAATTAGTGGATATTCTTTTGGGGTATTGTTCCATGTTACGTATTTTAGATAAGATCTTAAAATTGGATGCAATGACGTTGCGTTACGTAATACTTGAACGCCCCCGAACTCGTTTGTCACGCAAACGTAAAGTGTTCAAAGCCAGAGTCTATCTGCCAATATGAGAAGATATGCAGTACCATCTCTAAAGATGAGGTATGATGAAAGTACCTACTTAATACTATATTATATTAGACCTCCCACTAAGTTTTTTGGTCACCAAAAAACATTTAGTAATGTAATGTATGACGATGTGAACGCGCCCCTTGAGATGTGGACTGTCACACCCAGGGGGCACGGTGGAGTTCGGCGGAAGCGGGCCGGCCATGTTGAAAAGAGTTTGACAAAAAACAACTTTTTTTCTTATTCTCTGACTGACGACCGAGAACACACGCGAATCAAAAATCATCCAAGTTGTACTTTGTTCTTCATAAAAGTTAAAGCTTTACAATCTCAGGTGTGAGGTTACCGCGTACTAAAGCAAAATAGAAGTGAATTAATTAGTATAATGGTGCGAACGCGGCCAATTCTCGTGAGAGCCATATGCCACAGTCTCACAGCTGCGAAGTTTACTCGCAGGCGCCAAAGAGACCCCGGCAGCGAGAGACCCACAACCAGGCACTCCATCAATTACCCTTCCGTCAGCTACTCTTCCGTCAACTGCAGTCGGTTGCCCTTCCGCCCACCAACCTTCCGTCGACTGCCCTTCCGTTGCATGAGCAGCCAGGATTCAACGGCCCTTCAACACTAGGTGAGCAATCCGATGATGAGATCATCATTCAGCTAGAAAAAAAAAAAAAAAAGATCTTACTGTTGCGACGAGAATTGAAGGATCTGGAAGAGCAAACCATCACAAACAAATTACAAAAGACGACTATTGGAGAAATCGAGAGACTTGTACCCGTATTCAGTGGCGATGATGCTTACTGCGAGGAAAAGTGGCTCGACGACTTTGGAAGGGTTGTTGAAACGTCTACATACGACGATTTTGTGTATGTCCACATTGTGTTAAGCAAATAAAAAAAAATGCTAATTTTTTTATATTTCTTTGAGGTCCTCCAGAAGATGCTAACCACCGTTTGGAAGTTACCAAAAACTGGTAGTTTCTCCTTGCAGCAGTGTTTATACATATGTAACAATCGGGAAACTTGCTAGTCAGTGTAGCTTTCGAGAGGTATCTGATCGATTTGGGATCGGGAAGGGTGCAGTGCACAAAATGTTTAAAAATACAGTAGCAAATATATTAAAATTAAAGAAATATTTGATAAAATGGCCTAAGAGTACAGAAATTTAAACAAACATTTTCTAATCTATTCCCTTTTGTAGTGGGATGTGTGGATGGAACACATTTTTGCATGTCCAAAAGAAGATCCTTCGAGTTATTACAATAGAAAAGATGTAGGGTCAATGTGGGTAAATAAAAACTGGAGGTTTTTCGTAAACGTTATTTTTTAAAAGTGCCAAACAAGTCGTTAGTGTTTAAAAAAATTCAATATTTTATCGTTGATTCAATTGGGTAAGCATCATTTGCAAATAGCAGGCCGTCATCATCATATTCAGTGGATGATGTTGCAAAAGCGGTCTTCGACATACTAAACAAAAATATGACGTTCAGAGCAGCTCAGAATGCATATGGAGTGCCAAAATCTGTCATTTATAACAGAATCAAAAGGAGAAAAAAATCAATGGACAAAATTAAACAAAAGCATAAGATTGCGCTTTCATTGAAAATTGAAAATGAGATTGTCAAATGCCTTCTTGAACGTTATTTATGTGGTTATCCATGCGATAAAAAGGAGTTTCTAAATTTGACTACTGACTATGTCGTTACAAATACAGTCGACTCTCGATAAATAAAACTCTTGATAAAATGAATCTCGCGTTGAATTGAAGTTTTTCTTTGAGAGTCTCTCGCTAAATTGAAAAAACTCTATGTATTTATCTACACTCGTTAATTTGGAGCGATTGTGCTGGCTGTTTTCGATACAACACGCTATAAATTGAAGTAAAAGAGGCGACCTTTCAATAATTCGAACTAACTGTAATGTGTGTAAAAAAAATACCGATGAAATATTTACATACATATTTGCTTCTTCGAACAAAACTGAATAAGTTTGTTGGCTACGTAATTCAGTTTTCATTTGACCGTGATCTATGGCGTATGTAGTTTGGCTTTTCATTCCGTTGGTATAAGTGTCGTGAAATAAAAAATGAATCAACGTATGAAGAAGTGTCTGTGGATCGGAAAAAAAAAAAAAAAATTATTGAGGCAGTGGAGAAAGAAAGTGGTGCTTCCAAAAAAGACGTCGCGAGACAATTTGGGATTCTTCCATCTACACTTTCCAACATTTTGAAGAAGAAAGACCTGATTGTCGGATGCAGAGAAAGCGGATGTAGGAAAAGGTGCCGGAAAGGTCAGTATCCCCGTCTAGAGGAATGTCTGGTTAAATGGCTTGTTGAAACTAGAGGACAAAACATTCCAGTAGGAGGTTCAATGCTGAAAGAGAAGGCTCAGTCGTTTGCACTTTCTATAGGCATTGAGGGATTTAGTGCTAGTGAAGGGTGGCTGACCAATTTTCAGAAACGCCACGGCATTATTTTCAAAAAGATTTGTGGCGAAAGTGCCAGCGTAGATAATACCGTTTGTTCAGAGTGGAAGAAAGAATTGCACCGTTTGCTGGAACACTATGATCCATGCAACATTTTCAACACGGATGAGACCGGCCTTTTTTTTAAATGTCTCCCCGATCGAACCTTGACTTTTAAAAATGAAAAATGCCACGGTGGCAAACACAGCAAAGAACGCGTAACAATATTGCTAGCAGTAAATATGGACGGGTCTGAAAAGATAAAACGACTCGTGATAGGGAAAGCTGCTAAACCACGAAGTTTCAAGGGTGTGAAATCATTTCCTGCAGCTTACCGCTCAAACAAAAAGTCGTGGATGACAACAGAACTATTCAATGAGTGGCTTCTAAATTTGAACGATGACATGGCAAAACGAAAACGCAAAATTCTGCTATTTTTGGACAACGGCACTGTTCATAACAATCCACCACCACTTTCTCACATCGAACTCCAGTTTTTCCCTCCGAACACCACATCTAAGCTGCAGCGGTTGGACCAAGGTGTTATCCAACATTTTAAAACGTTTTACCGCAAAGAAATTGTATCCCTGCTGCTAGACAGCATAGATAATGGAACGAAGGCCAACATAACAGTTCTAACTGCGATGATCCTGAGTGATAAAGCCTGGAGAAATGTCACCCTAACAACAATTTTCAACTGTTTCAGGAAATGAGGATTTGATAAAGGTACACCAATTCAACAGCAACCGGAACCAATCTTTCATTCCTGCTGGGACCTTCTTCCTGACCAAAGAGATTTGACTTTCGAGGACTACGTACACTTGGATGATGACGTGGGCGTATATGGTCCTCTATCTGATGCTGAAATCCTGGCCGATTCCGTTGACGACAAGGATGAAGACGATAAAGAAGAATCCGTCCCGATATCGTTCGTCTCACTGAACGGAGCAAGGTCATCATTGAATACTTTGCGTTCTTATGCACTTAGATCTGAGATGGGTGATGAAATATTCTCAGCCCTCGCAACGATAGAAAACTCGCTTGACCAGGCACGCTGGGGCTCATTCACTCAAAAAACAAAAATGACTGATTTCTTTAAAAATGATGAATAAATTTGGCTGAATTCAAAAATGTTTGTATGAATATGAATAAAATATAAAATGTTTTTCGAAAAAATGTGCTCTCGTTAATTTGAAATGTGTCTTATTTCCTCTCGATAGTTAAAACTCTTTTTTAAATAAAACTTTTTGCCAGGTCCCCACAAATTCAATTTATCGAGAGTCGACTGTAATACAAAGACTCCGTTTACTAATTCAAAGCCTGGACAAGAATGCTTAAGAAACTTTATGAACAGCCACCCCGAACTATCGTTAAGAAAACCGGAGCTGCTACAAAAATGCAGAAAAGATGCCAGAAAGCCCCAAGTCATTTACGATTTCTATAATCAGTTGAAAAAGGTTGTAATTGTATATGGGCTTCACGAAAAATCAAACTTTATATTCAATGCCGATGAAAGCGGGTTTTGTAGTGATCCAAACAAACTGAAGTCCATAGGAAAAAAGGGTGTTTCAGTGAGTAGACTCACTGGAGATTCGGGACGTCAGCCAACCACTGTTCTGGCATGCGTTTCTGCAGAAGGCTGTGCTCTGCCTCCTTTAATTATTTAAAGACGCAGCGGTACAAGCTCGATAGACATATGATGAAGCATATCCTGGAGTTTTATATGGAGCTTCAAAGAACAGTCGGATGGAAGAGCCACAGTTCTACCATTGCTTCATACATTGGTTTGTTCCCCATGTAGCAAGTCTCAGAGAACAAAACAATGCTGCTGATCAAACTGCTTTATTGCTGTATGAGGGACACTCCAGCGTGCAAATAGTGGAAGCTGTTATGAATAACAGTGTTCAACTGCTTCGGTTTCCCAGCCATTGGACAGACAAGTTACAGACATTAAATGAAGCGGTTTTTGGTCCAGTTAAGACGGCCTAGGAAAAAGTTATTGTAAGACATGGAAAAGAAATGTTAGGCAAAGGGTTGTTCAACTATCCAAGTCTAAATTTACAAAACTACTGGGACAAGTTTGGAAGAGTGCCTTGATTTCCAAAAATATTATTGCTGGATTCGAGTCAACTGGGGTTTTCCAGTTAATCCCTCAAAATTCCCGAAAACGTATTTCAATAAATCAGAGCTGGAAAAACATGAAAACAAAAATGCTTCTTATACGGAATCCGTTCACACCGCTCAATCTCTGGGACACCAGGAGCAACCTTTAACTTCATGAACTAAATAGGTAATGACCATATTTTTCCTAGCTCAATAATCTCCCAATAGGCAACAGAGCCCATTGTTGATTCTCAGAGACCCCATCGCCATAGACGGGATCATTTTGTCACCTTCATCAGTTGGATCACCGGAAATGTCTTAGTATGAAATCAAAATGCCTCTACACCATTAACCTCCAAATATAAACATTTCCTCGATTAAGACTATTAGGAAGGTATACATATGTGTTTCAACTACCTTTATCTTCCTTTCAGTACATTCAGTAAATGAAGTGAGTCCCCATGGAGCATCGCTGGATATTTCCAACCTTGAAGAAGCTACCGGATAGTGGATTGTGCTGAGTTTGTGCCGCCGTCATCAGAAGCAAAGATAATTGTAGTCCAGTCGCCTTGTAAGTAAGTGTATTCATATATACATATATTCGTAACGATTTTGTGTGCAAAAATTACATACAATGAAACAAGATAAACTTGTGGCAGTGCTGACCCAATTAGAAAAAGATGTTTCAAATTTCACTAAGAGGGGGCCCAGAAGTCGGACTGCTAGTGGTCTTGTCAATTGTCCTTATTGGAGAAATCCATGGATTCGGCAGAAAGTATCGATGAGGTGTGTATAGGGTTATTAGCAGATGGCGATGAGGACAAAAGCTCCGAGCTGGAAGAAACATACGAGAAGTTCCGCGAATTGTATTTTGATCGTGGGGATCTGTTGGATAAGATGGACAAGGTTAAGAGAAAGGAAGTTAAAGTGAACACCGCTGAAGCAGAAGGGAATCTTACTACGTCCTCTCATAACTCCGACATTAAGTTGAAAAACATTCCAGTACCAGTTTTCGCAGGCAATTATGAGTCTTGAAAGGGTTTTTGTGATCTCTTTACTTCCCTTGTGCACCAGAATTCCAATTTGTCTGATATATAAGAAGTGCACTACTTAAAAACCAGCATTTCAGGTGAAGCAGAAAAAATACTATCCCATTTACCAACTTCCAATGGCATTTATGTATGTCAAGGCATGGGCTATCTTGCAAGATCCATCTGACCATCCACGGTTTTTAGTCAGCACACAGTTGAAGTGCTTCTTTGGTCAACTACTGGATACGTCAACGGAGATAGTTCACAGCTTTGACAACTTGAAGGTTCCGATCGAACATTGGGATGTGCTGATAATTTACGTTTTACTTCAAAAATGACCAGTAAAAACGCAGCAGCAAGAAAACAGCAAGTACATACTGACGTTTAAAGAATTTAAGCAGTTTCTCGAATCGAAGATTCGTACTTTGGAAGCAGTGAGTCATCAGCATTGTAAGACGTCAATAAAACCACCCAACAAGCCTCTGCAGAGAAATTCCCTCCACACCCAGACCTCTACCTCCAAGTTTGCATGAAACTTTGGGATAAAGGTCAACGTGCAATCCGCAAATGTAACCGATTTTTGAAAATGGGCATCAATGACCGTTCACAATCTGTTTCCCAGCTGAGTTTATGCAGGAATTGTTTAGCTTACAGACATCCAAACCAAAACTGCCCAAGCAGTCGCAGATGTTATTATTGTCAATAGACCCATCACTCGTTGTTACACAATTCTACTCTACACAACAATTATAGGTTGCACACTTGTCCAAATTTAACTTGCAGTCAAAACTTCCAACAGAAAAACAAAAATTGTCTCACTGCTGCGATCAATCCAAATGGTCCAAACTGCAATCCATCCAATATAAAACAACGTCTTCCACACCCACCAGACGCGCCGAATTAAGAACAAACGTTCTAGCAAAGCTGATAGAACGATGATGCACGCTAAGAGCTTGTCACGCAAAACTTTGGGCCGAGGCAGTCAACACCGCAGCTTTTGTTATAAGTTGGACATATTTAGATAGGAATAGAAAATCACCTATTGAGTTATGGACCGGTAAAAGTTTTTCGAATTGCGTCGAATGGAAAGTTTTTCGAGAAGTATGCCACACTCATTCTTGCACAAAATAGTCGTAAATTGGATGTGAAGTCCGAAAGAGAAATCTTTGTAGCATATGTGGAAGGGACTAAAGGATATAAAATATGGATACCTGGGACTAAAAAGTTAAGGTTAGTCGCAACGTAATTTTCAAAATTCTTTCATATTCTTTTAGTATTAGGATCGATAAAAATCCGAAGTTTTATAATGATGCTGTGGAGCAAAAAGAAGATTGTGCTGCTTTCGATTTTCTTGACTATGTAGAGGATGGTACATATGCCGTAGAAGATGATGTAAATGATGGCACAGGCGGCAATCTAGGCAGTGATGAAAGTTATTCTCATTCAGCCGAAGAGATGATCGATGTCCGGGAAGTTCCGCTTAAGAGTCGTTTGAGAAACGCAGTCAAGACAAGCACTACTTCCTAAGCGATGTTAGCAGGCTTTATGGAGCCTAAAACCTTCGACGAAGCATTACAATCCGAAGATTTGATCAAGTGGAAACAGGCGATGGAAGCAGAAATGGGGGCTCATAAGGAAAGCAAGACGTGGGAACTAGTAAAGCCGCCCGATGACCGAAATGTTATTGACAACAGATGGGTATATAAAATTAAAGGATCCAGCACAAATGAGCTAGCTCGTTACAAAGCCAGGCTAGTAATTATGGGATTTTCCCAGGTACAAGGTGTCGACTACGAAGGAACATTCAGTCCCGTAGCTAAATTTTGATCGATTCGGACAGTCCTTCAGTTGGCAGCCTTAAGAAAATACGAAATCAAACAGTTCGACATTACAACAGCATTCCTAAATAGCCAGCTCAAGCAAGACATTTTTATGAAGCAGCCCAAAGGTTTCGACGATGGGACAGGACGCGTTTGCTAACTCTTCAAGAGCTTATATGGACTTAAGCAGGCATCACGAGTGTGGAACGAAAAATTTTCATCGTTTCTGCGGTCTTTTCAACTGAAGATGTCAAGAGCCGATCCATGTGTTTTCGTAGGAAAAGGAGTTATTTTAGCTATCTATACTGATGATGGCATAATAGTTATGAACTTTTAATAAAGGAATTTGAATTTAAGATCTTTGAGGCAAAATACTTTCCCGGATTGGCGATTCATCAGATAAAATGATGAATTTGCGAGTTTTGCAGATAAAATAATATCAAAGTGACGAATGCAAATATCGTTTCAACACTGGCAGACACATGGAATTTCGAAAAGGTTGACGATGATAGAATATTCCCATATAGAGAAGCGGTTGGCAGTCTTATGTATCTGGCTGTTGGTACAAGGCCCGATATATCCTTTGCATTGGGTGTGGTCAGCCGCTATATGGAAAAAAGGAGTTCACATCAAAGCATTAAAACGTATCTTAAGATACGTAAAAGGGACACAGAATTATGGTATCCCTTATAGTCCAATATCTAAACTTGTTTTCAACTCTCAAAGTCTTGCGGATTAGGCTGGGGATAAAAAAACCGGAGGATCTACCAGTGGTTTTATTTGTTTCTTCGGTGCTGATCCTATCTCCTGGGGCTCTCGGCAACAGCGCTGTGTAGCGCTTTCGACGACGTAGCCAGAACATATTGCGGCAGCTGGAGCGGCGAAGGAGAGCTCTTGGCTTAAACTCCTTCTAGAGGATCTGCATATCAATTATCAGAGTTCAACACTCTATCTGGCTAATGAGGACGCTATTAAGTTGGTGAAGAATCCCGAGTTTCACAACAGAACGAAGCACGTTGACATCCGATACCATTTCATCCGAGACAAATATGCTGAAAATATCTTTAGTATTCAACATGTCTCATCCCAATTACAAAAAGCAGATATTTTTACAAAAGCACTCCCTAGAGAAATATTTCAAGCTCTAAGAGAGATGATGGGTGTGCTGCCGATTCCATAGTTTCTTTAGATGACATATTCTTTTTACAATTTGTTTTAAAATGCAATTAATCACTTATCTTTCGAGAAGGCGGCAGAGGCTTTAAATTTGACAACGATAGAGAAGAAAATTATGTGGAGTATTGGTTTCGGTGGAGTACGATGTGTGGAAGTGTCTTTTAAAAACCAGTACAACGCAACAACAGCGGTCGTAACAGCGATAGCCGTCATTCATTTATTAATCGGTCAAGACAATTATTGACAATTTAACATACATAAAAGCGAATTTATTTCAACGCATTTAAGGGCAGTGCGGACCTTCTTCTGCTGGACTTTGAAGGGGAGATATGAGCAAGTAGACTCTGCTCTAAATGTTAGCGTGGAAGCAGAACAATTTAACGTATCTAGATTTTGGAATTTGGAATCAGTCAAAATATCAAGTTGCCAAACAAGTGCGGAGAAATCAGCGGTGGAAAAGGTTATCGGCTATATTAAAAAAAAAATGCGGACGTTATGTGGCGCACTTGCCATGAAGGATCACTAACGGTGCACTTCACGATAATAAGTGAATTGTATTGCAGCGTCTCTGCATTTTGATAATGAAACTGATGAAAAATTCAAAAAATATGTTCGAATATGATAACGGAATGCGAGGGTTGGTTCGTAGCAGCGTAGCCGAAGAAGTTACTGAATGCACTTAAGATAAAAATACATATTAAACCTAGCGAGCCAGGATTTTCACGATAGTGTGTTCAGGCGACATACGACAAAAAAAAAAAAAAAAAAAAACAATAAGTGCTCTGAAAACCTGTACAACTGATCTTTTCTTTTGAGATTTCATCTAGCATCGGCGGGCCCCGAGGATGGAGTAAATTAAATGAACGAGATAAATACACACTACACAAGGCACACACTCTTACCATCTATCCGATACTATCATCTATTTTAGCACAGAACAATCTTATATGTATGTACACAGTTCTTAGTAGAATAAAGACCGCCGAAACTGTCAACCGAACCGGGGAGCGCAGCGTTTAATTTTAACAAACATTTTTCTCACTACTAAACCAAAACTTATGTATGATTTAATGTTTAATTGCTAAAGAATTCTAACAATTTTGAAAAAGTTTATCAACCGAATTTTTAAAATTTAAGATTTCATTAATTATATGTTCAAGACTTTTAGTTTTGGGATTATCGTTATTAAGGGGTTAGGTGGCTTTGAAAATTAAAAAAAAAATCGATTTTTTTTTGTTTCTGTCTTATTATATAGTACAATATGTTTAAAATATTCTCCTAAAATTTAAAATCGATCCGAGTAAAATTCTAAGAGATAGACTCTTCGGAAGTTCCGCCCATCAGGTCAAGTTATTGCGGCGCCAGCGCTTCGCAAGTATACGGAAGCAGCTGCATGGCTATTGTTGGTCGGCCTTTCCCACTTTCCTTTACAATTCAAGGGCAACTCTATTTAGTTGCCCTGGATATTGTCGCAGCAGCAGGTACTTTGCTTTATGGTGCCGGAATCGATGATTCTATGCAAGTTAAAAAATTTTTTTTTTTGCATGTTATTTCAATTTGAAATTTTAACCGCGTTTATCTCAAAACTCAATGTTTTAAGTCGGTGGACACGATTTCTCGAAAAGTTATGAAGCGATTTTGGTCAAATTATGCACACATAATTGAAATAACATTATCTAGTTATTGAACGAAGGATTTTTTTTTTTTTTTTATTACAACTAGTTTTTTTGAGCCAATACATGGCGAACATTTGACCAAAAAATGTGTTTTTTTGTTCAAAGTCTGCCAAAAATTCAAATAATAATTTTGTTTTTTTTTCCTTCGTTCAATAACGAGATTTATCCATGTACTAACGAAATATTGTTTGCCTTTTGGTTTTAGATGAACCAATAATGAGTTATGCTGTCCACGGCAAGACCATTTTTTTTTGAGACGTCAGGGAAGATGAGGTACCAACGGCTGAGTTTTCGGAATTTTTAAATAAAAACTTCACAAAACACTGTTCAAATATGTATCCTTGATATGCTGGATTGTTTAAATAAAATATATGATTGTACATATTAAAAAAAAAATAGTAAAAATACCCTTTTTTTGAACCTCTGAAACCCACCTAACCCCTTAATTAAAGCTAAATTTCCTTAATCCCTAGCCTATCATCTAATTTTTAATTCAATAAAACTCTTAAATTAATACGTACATACCTATATGCATGCTTTATACACTTGTATAAAGTGCTGAAATCGCTAATTTCCTTGGTGAGTTTTAACAGGTCGATTTGTTCCATAGCATGTGGTTTTAATTTTACGTGTGGACGTTGACTTATTTTTCGGTTCACTTTAATATTTTCTCAGTTCATTGATTTTACTTGTTTTTAAATATCGTTTGTTTTTTGTTATTATTCAATGTCTCTGTATACCAAAACCAATTCACTATTATGTTTTATTATTGGAAGATAAAAAAAGTGGCTTTTACCGACTGAGCCAGTTATGTCCATGAAAAAAAGCACTAGACCTTAAAATAAAATTGATTTACAATGAAATTGTCCTACATTTTCTTTTCTATCCACTTAACATCTATTTAACATATATATTTACTTACACTATAACTAACTAATAGATAATGTTACATAAAACATGCTCTTACAGCCAACTCACTGTTTGGTTTAATCCAGTGTGTTTGGCAACCTGCTGTTTCCCTAAGCTTGGGTTAAGCATTCAATGCATACATATGCATATTCTCTAAGCAGCTTACCAAGCAGGTTCGTTTCCGTTCACTTTAATATTTTCCTCAGTTCATTGAACTTACTTGTTTTTAAACATAGTCTGTTGTTATTTTTTTTATTTTTTATTTTTTTTTTTGTTGTTATTCATTATCTCTGTATACCAAGACCAATTCACTATTATGTTTTATTACTGAAAGATAAAAACGTGGCTTTTACCGACTGAGCCAGTTATGTTCATGAAAAGCTTGGGTTAAGCATTCAATGCATGTATTCTCTAAGCAGCTTACCAAGAAGGTTCGTTTCTTAATCACTTTGATATTTTTAAATATCGTTTGTTTTTTTTTTTTTTTTTTTTTTTTATTCACTGTCTCTGTATACCAACCCCAATTCACTATTATGTTTTATTACTTAAAGAAAAACAAAAAAAAACGTGGTTTTTACCGACTGAGTTATGTTCATGAAAAAAAAGCACTAGACCTTAGAATAAAATCGATTTACAATCCAGATTTACAATGAAATTGTCCTACATTTTCATTTCCATGATCTTAACATCTATCTTACAAACATATTTCGTTCGTTTCCGTTCACTTTAATAATTTCATCAGTTCATTGAATTTACTTGTTTTTAAATATAGTTTGTTGTTTTTTTTTTTTTTTTTTCGTTGTTGTTATTCATTATCTCTGTATACCAAAAACAATTCAACAATTATTGAATTCAGTAATAAAACAATTATGTTTTATTACTGAAAGATAAAAACGTGGTTTTTACCGACTGAGCCAGTTATGTTTATGAAAAAAAAAAGCACTAGACCTTAAAATAAAATCGATTTACAATGAAATTGTCCTACATTTTCACTTGCATCCACTTAACATCTATCTTACATACATATTTACTTACTTTATAATTAACTAATAGATAATGCAGTTCAAAACAAACGAACAAAAACAAGAGAGCACAAAGAAATGAGAGGCGTTACATAGAACATGCTCTTACAGCCAACTCACTGCGGCTCACTCACTAGGTTTAACCAATCCTGTTTGGTAACGAGCTGTTTACGTAAGCTTGAGTTAAGCATTCAATGCATGTATTCTCTAAGCAGCTTACCAAGCAGGTTCGTTTCTAATCACTTTGATATTTTTAAATATCGTTCGTTTTTTTGTTTTTTTGTTGTTATTCACTGTCTCTGTATACCAAACCCAATCCACTATTATGTTTAATTACTTAAAGAAAAAAAAAAAAAACGTGGTTTTCACCGACTGAGCCAGTTATGCTCATGAAAAAAAAAGCACTAGACCTTAGAATAAGATCGATTTACAATCCAGATTTACAATGAAATTGTCCTACATTTTCATTTCTATGCTCTTAACATCTATCTTACAAACATATTTACTTACATTATAACTAACTAATAGATAATAGATATTGTTACATAAAACATGCTCTTACAGCCAACTCACTGCTTGGTTTAATCCAGCGTGTTTGGCAACCTGCCGTTTACCTAAGCTTGGGTTAAACATTCCATACATATATTCTTTAAGCTGCTTACCAAGCAGGTTCTTTGGTATGATGAATGCTGCTCTCGCTACTATCGTCGAATGGATTGATTTTGTTATAATAGAGAGCATATAACTCAATGATTCAGTCAGAGAATACGTCCCTAAAACACCGTATTAAGCAATTAAAACGATATGTCAATTAGCCGAAGATGAAATGGGAAGGTATCATCGGGCAAGTAAGACATTGCTTGAGGGGTTCAATGTAGACAATTGTGTAGGAGGTCTAAATACACATAAGGAAAGTCAAGGAATTCAAACGAAGATTCTGAAAAAGAGGCGGATTCAATTTGCACAAGTGGACATTAAATGATCAAGAATTCATGAAAGGACTGCCAAAGGAAGTCGTTAAAATGGAGCCAGACCATGATTTCAAGAGTGACAAAACTTTTAGGATTTTGGGGATCAAATGATGCCCAAGAACGGATGACTTCGTATTTAAGGTGCATGTTTTGATACGATGCTGGAAAAATATTTGATCGGTTGGATGGTTGTCTTCCATAACCATTAGGGCAAAAATCAGTGCTTAAAGTCTTTGGCTTAGGGACTACACAAATTGGCTTTGTCATCATCTCACAACGAAATTGTCTCCTCGGCTCTTGCAAAAGTTGGGATCGCCTGACATATCTACCCTCCATTTGCTCTTCATTTCGGTGGAGTATGGAAGGCAGGTGCAAAATTGGTAAAGTCGCATTTACGTTGAGTCATCGGATCTACTATTTTAACATTTGAGGATCTGTACACCGTATTGTACCATACCGAAGCTGTTGTCAATTCACGCCCTCTATGTGCATTGTCTGACTCTGACATTAACCCACTTATGATGGCTTATTTTCTCGTTGGCGAACCATTGACCGCGGTGCCGGAAGCTTACTATCTTCAGACTCCACAAAATCGGCTGGATCACTATCGGTCGCTTACGACTAATGGCTGCATGCTATATGTGTTACCAACTAAATAAAAAAAAAAGCGACCTACACGTCACGCCTGCGCCAAATGCAGAAAACCGTCTGAACCAGCCACATTCATTTTTATTTTTTCTTTTCTTATAAAAATACCGATTTCTTTCTGCAATAAAACAAAAAACAGATAAACCAATTTGTATATACAATTGTGTTCATGAAAATAGTAGAGCACCAACTCATAACATTTGTATGTATGTATGTTGGCGTACCCATAGGTGAAAGGGACCTACAGTTTATTGCCGGTTCCGAACGGCGAATTTCGAGAAGCTTTTCATGACAATTTTACTACAGGGGGTTTTGTCAGAACCCCGCTGAGGAGAAACACCGTGAAAAACACGTTCGATGACATGGCTGTATCGGGATTCGATCCCGTGTCATCGGCGTCAGAGGCCAACTTACTACCCACTGCGCCACGGTGCTCTCTCATATCTCATAACATTTAACTCAACATTTAAAACAGTTTTAAAATGATCTGTCTTGCAAATTGAACACTTGCGCAATTTTTTTTAAGAACAGAATATCGAGAACAGAAAATCAAAAAAAATGTATTAGAAGTATCGATGCATTTAGAAGTAAGCATGTAAAATGTAGTGTCTAACGTGTGAGTTTGAAAATGTGTAAGTTTTAAAAAACATGGTCGCCATAAGTTATTAAGTAATTCAATAGGTTTCTGATATCAATTTATGGAACTCACAGTTTCCGATTTTTTTTTAGTGGGTAGAGGAAAACATTGTTTGGTCGAAAAAAAAGAATTGATAATAAGGCTAAGAAATCAAGGCTTAACCTACAAAAAGATTGAAAATATAGTTGGATGCACTGCACCAATGATATTTAATGCTATATAACACAGTTATAAACCAGAAAGTCGCGGTGGTAAGCGCAAATCTTCTTCCTCAGACGACTGAGAATTATGCGGTGTAGCAGGATTAAGCCCTGGGCGACCTCAATTGTCATTAAGAAGGAGCTCAGACTGTCGGTCAGTGCGGTGACGCGGTGAACGCTAGAAGTCCCAGAAAGGTACCGCTTTTGATGAAGAAGTAGATTGCTGCACGATTGAAATTTGCAATAGATCACTTGAATTGGCCCGCCAAAAAGTGGCGCAACGTATTATGTACAGATGAAAGCAAGATAGCTTTATATGGTGGATCAGGCTCCAGACAGTATGTCCATCGTACGCCAAATACAGAATACCATCCGAAACACCCTACGAAAACTGTAAGACATGGCAGATTGAGTATTTCGGTATTGGCTTGTTTCTCATATAATGGCGTTGGCCCAATCCATTTGATAGATTGTATTATGGACAAATCCGTTTACGTTGACATATTGCAGAGAGTAATGCCTTCGTATGCCCATTGGGAAATGCCTTTGAAACGGACGTTTCAGCAAGTTAAACATCCAAAGCATACAAGCAAACTAGCTAAAGAGTGGCTTAAATCTCAAGAGATCGATGTGGTGCCATGACCAGCTCAGTTCCCGGATCTTTATCCGATCGAAAATTTGTGGGGAGATGTTAAACGAATAGTGGTAACCACAAAACCTTCCATCAGGACAGAGCTTTGGCAAGTCGTTTAAGAGAAATAGGCTCAAATTCCTAGCAAGCACTGCAAGGACCTGATTGACACGTCGCGTCGATGCAAAGCCGTGATAGACAAAGAGGGATATAATACAAAATATTAGATCCATAAAACACGAAAACATGCAACATTCAGTGCAGATTGAATTTTCTTTAACGTTTTTTTAATATAAAAATAGCCACTACTATTTTCTTGAACAGCGTAATTTTTGCCTTTTATTTTCTTTAAGCCATTTTCATCAAGATAAGCCATTGTGTGCGTGTATGCATTGTTGTGTAGCCAAGTAGAATAAAGAAAAAGAGAAAAAAAAAAAAAAAAAAAAAAAAAAAAAAAAATGGAAAAGGGAAAAAGAAATATAAGGTCTTTCGACGGCAAAAATTACTCGATCTGGAAATTTAGAGTTAAATTACTCTTAGCTGAATGCAATGTTTTTAAGGTGATCGAAAAAGAGAAATCAGAAGTGGATACGGATCAGTGGGAAAAAGACAACAGAGTCGCGAAAAATGTAATTATAGAGTTTCTGGACGATTCTTTGCTCTGTTTCGCAACTACAGGGTGCACCGCGAAGGAAATACTAGGAAATCTAGATAGCATATACATATGAGCGCAGGAGTCTAGCGTCTTAGTTTTCAATTAGAAAGCAACTGTTGTCATTAAAACTGGAACCTAATTCATCCCTCCTGAATCATTTTAACATCCTTGATGACTTGATTACCGAGCTCATACCCTCTGGTGCAAAAATTGAAGAGATGGACAAAGTGTCACATCTACTCCTGACACTGCCTTCTTCTTATGATAGCATTATAACTGCGGTAGAAACTTCATCAGAGGAAAGTTTTTCGTGAAGAATAGGTTATTAGATCATGAAATAAAATTAAAAAATGCCAGCAAAGATACCAGTTTCAAAGTTTTACAAGCCGTAAGAAATTATGAAAACCATAACCATAAAATGAATAAAACCAATAACAAAAACAAAAATACTTACAAATATAAAATGAATAAGAAGGAAAATCTAAACTGCCACCATTGCAATAGAAAGGGGCATTTTAAAAAGGATTGTTTTATTTTTAAAAAGCTTCAAAATAACAAAAATAATAGTGATAATAAACAAAATGGCAAGCACGCACATACGGCCGCTGCACAATCAAACACGGGTTTCGCTTTCATGATGAAAAGAATAAGTAATGTACCATCCAGAAATTCTGGCTGCATTTCATTCATTTTAGACTCGGGTGCCTCTGACCAACGATAAAAGCTTACTAATACATTGTTCTGAGTTAAAGCAGCCAACTGAGATCGCAATTGCTAAATGCGATGAATACATACATGCAATAGCAAAAGGTACTGTGCAAGTACAGAATCAGTATCAATCGAAGATAACCCTCGAGAACGTATTGTTCTGTGAGCATATTCCCCAGAATTTGCTCTCCGTCAAGAAGTACAAGATGCCGAAATGGAGATTGTATTTTACGAGGATAGATCTACGCACATGCACAAGAGGGAGGAAGATGACAAAATCGGCACTGGACGAAGGATTGAAGAAATTAGTGGTGATGACGATCCTTCGAGGAGCGCACGACAAGAATTGGTGAGAGTCAATGAACCAGCAAAGGAGGGACAAAGAAGAAAGGAACGGAAACAAACAACAGATGAGTGGCATTTAATGAAGAGAGAACTCGATTTATTAAAGAGAGAATTGGATATAGCAACGAAGGGAAAACGAATTACTAAAGAAAGAAAACGAAATCTCAAAGGCTAAAGAGTGATGGTTTTAGAGGAGATAAATCCGAAGAGTACCAAAATCGAAATGTGAAGTTTTCCTACGTCAAGGACCTGGTATCAGATTTCGCTGGAAGTAGCCCAATTGAAAAATATTCAACGAGTACACAGCGAAAACCAAAGGCAAGGCACTTAAATGGTTGCAATCGAGACAAGACGTAGTAACAATCAATTGTTGTTTAATGACCAAGCCAGCCGTTTGACTTTAAGATGTCAATTCGAATCAAGAAAATGGCTTGCCAGCGGGACTTTCCAGGAGTATTTTCATGAGAAACTGATTTTGGCGAACAGACTAAATTTAGATAGCCTGGAGATAATGTTCAATGACATTACTTTGCCAAAATATATGCCGTCAAGTTCACATCGCGACGTTGAGGGAGCATTCAAAGAAGTAAGGATTCGTTGCAACAACTGTAATTCGATTGGTCACATGGCAAATGAATGCCGTAAACCAAGACGAGAGGTGGAGGCTTGTCACGTGTGTGGAGAACAATATCATTGTTTTGCCAAGCAAATGCTCCAGTTGTATTGAAATATTCGTAGACATTATGCCTTATACTTTTGATTCCGTTGGAAACATTTCTTATTTATTAACGGTTACAACAGTCAGTATGTATATTAAAATAAAATATGTTACTGTCTGTTACCGCGAATTCCTTCATTGTTTCTTAATTATTTTATATAATAGGAAAGCACATTTTGTCATATATTCTATTGTATTATTTGAGTTTTTATGTCATCCTGTATTAATGGCCAGTTGCTTATAACACCGTCCTACCAGTACCTATGTAGAATTGAAGGAAACTTGAGGGTAAGATATAAGGGATTGGCGGGCAAATGAGATAGTCGAAGAGGGTATAGTGTCGAATCAAGACAATAATTTCAAAGCCAAACGCGCGTGCATACTTAAATGAAATTAAATAAACTTATGTACCAAACTGTTAAAAGCGTATTTTCATTCGAACTAGTTCGACCCCAACAAATCTTTAAAATTATTAACTCGCATTTGGAAAATGCGTGATAATGTGTGATAATTATGACAAATGGTTTCATTACGACTGCGTCGAGGTTAACGATGGTGTCGCTGATGTCAGTTGGAGCTGCGAATAATGCATAAATCCACGATCAGCAACGACCACTAACAGCGCTGCTGCTGTCTCGACCAAACCCTTTAACATCAGCCTAATGCCAGAATGCGTAACGCATCCACAAACATCATCACCTCTATCAGCCAACTCAAAGCAACAGACAACAATAGGCGCAAAGTCTGCACCTATAGGAAGTGCTACCACACCTAATTTTGGACTTCATCTTGGCCTTATGATGAAAACGCCTTCACTTCAAGATCGAAGCATAAATTCATATTTGCCAAAAATCACTAATCATCGCAACATACATTTCTACGAACAACGATTAACCAAGCGTCACTGCCAAAAACATTTGACGTTTCACACCAGCGAAAAGTATTACAAATGGAGTTGTTAGAGGAAGAAAGGAAGTTACACCAGCGTTATTTGCAAAGGAAATACCAAATACTATCCGAAGGTGGGGCAGCCGTTCCACAAAATAATTTCGACATCAATGATGAAACATTCATCACTGGACCATCATCGACACAAATGGCAGCAAGACAAGTGCTCCCGTAAGAACTCCCATCGTTTCACGGCGATCTAGAAGACTGGCCACTGTTTCTGAGTAGCTTCAAAACCAGCACTGCATTAGCTGGCTATAGTGATGCGGAAATGCGTCTCCAAGCAAGCTTAAAAGGTAAAGCACCCGAGATGGTTCGCAGCAAACTTCTTGTGCTCAATTTAGTGCCAGAAATAATTCAAACATTTCAAATGTGTAATCGAAAGTCTGATCGAAAAAGCGAGAAAGATACCACCACCAAAGGACAAGCTGGAAAACAACAGAGTTCGCTTTATCAGTGAGCAATGTTTGTTCTACCATGGAAGAGTGTCAGATGCCCAACCATCTTAACCCGATGTTGGTAAAGGAGTTTGTCGATAAGTTATTGAATCATTAAAAGCTGAGCTGGGCATTGCACCCTAAAGATGAAATTGTACCTGTGATGAAAACGCTTATCAGCTGGTTGCGCCACATCGCCGAGGCCGCAAGCCAAGCAGTCTCACCAATCTCGTTCAAACGAAGCGGTATGTTGAATATTGGCCTCACAGCCTCAAAAACGTCCCTGACTGCTACTGCAGCGCCACTCTTCGGTTGGCAGAAAAAACTGCACAAGCCTGTGTTCGGTCAGCCATCTTCGCTTTTCCGGCATTCTACTGAGATCACCTGAGCTATCGTCGTGTGTCACATTTTTTAATCAAAAAGAAAGGGAGGAATCGTCGTATTTTTGTGGCTCTCAAGCATCGGGACGACAATGTGCAAGGTGCAACACTGATTATCATATCAAGATTGTCAACAATCAAGCAAAAATAACCGGTACGAATATATTTTATGTATCCAAGTTCAAAAGTTCAAAACAGCATTAAACTGACGTATGACTCCGTCTTTCACCTTCTTCCTGGGCTAATTGAGTCATAACATTTACACGGTATAATAAACACCCACTCGAAAGTCAAACATTCATCCCACGAAACGCCTTGTATTGCTTGCAACGGAACTGGCCATAAAATCTCTCGTTGCCCAAAGTTCGAAAAGCTTTCGTATGAGAAAAAATGGGAGCTAGTTATGGTCAATAGGTTGTGTCGCCAGTGCCTGAACTCACATCGCCGGAGATGCTACTGCACAGCAAAACATTACGCATTGTTACATAAACCCATCACACCCGTAAGTCCACAAAAGAACCAAGTAAGTCCAAATGATTTTCTTTTTGGAGTCGAATGGATCTGACAATGTAAACACGCACAGTGGTGCTGACGAGGAGGGGAAACCCTACTTTCGTATAGTCCCCATTCGCCTTCTTCATTCTAAGAACAAATTCATGGACACATTTGCCTTTTTAGATGAGATATGATATTGATGATCCTCGATGTTTTCTTTTTTCTTTTTTTTATTTTTTTTTTTATTTTAGAGACTCGCGCAGGTTCAAGAGTTTTTTTTTTTTTTTTTTTTTTTTTATATATATTCTCTTATGATGTGTTGACACATCATTGTTCGGGGTCGTTGATGTTCGTTCACTACTCTCAGGGTTGGTTGTCCTAGACCTAGATAGGACGACAGCCGACCAAATTCCGCGTTGGTTATAGTCCGAAGTAATTCGTTCAAGCACTTTAGTATTGCATACGCAGAGGATGAATTTCGGTTGACCATATAATGTGAGTGTTATGCCTGCAAGCAGTACGTCTGCTCACTTTCCATTCATAACTGCTTTGCATACTTTTTTTGTCCCTGTAGGAATTACTTTTTCTTGGCTAAGAAGCGAATTTGAACTATTGACCTTCCGCTCGGCGGTCGATGATGTTAACCACTGCACCACGGCCACCCCCGTTTTCGTTGGACTGATGATACCACACGCGTAGAAGACACCTCGATGTCTATCGACATCTCCATTAAGGAGACAGGAACGAAATACACGTTGCGTAATGTTCACACAGTGATAAGCCTACCACTTCCAATTCAAACCTTGGACATTGAAAGAATCACTGGACATTGAAAGAATCATAGGATCAGATAATTGGAAGCTTGCTGTACCTCTTAAGGGCCGCGAGGGCTCATGGAACCAACCAATTGCCACGAAAACTAGAATAGGCTGGGCTTTGCGAGGGTTTGTGTCATATCGGCATCAGGCATCTTATCTCAACTTTCACACATGCGATTGTGAACAACGTCTCGATGAGCTCAATGAAATGGTAAAAACATATTTTACACTGGAACCATCATCGACCACCACTGGATATATTAAGTTCTACATGCAAAAATCCCGTGGTTATTCGTTGAATGATTTCATGCTGTGTGGACCTGATCTTTTGACCTCACTTGTAGAAGTTCTGTTAGCCTTCAGAATTGGACAGTTCGACATTTGCGGTGACATCGCAGAAATGTTCCACCAAATAAAAGTGAGAAAGGAGGACATGCATGTGCAACGGTTCTTATGGTGAGAAAAGGACGATCTACCTATCAGGCCCAGTATCTTTGTTATGAACGCTCTAACCTTTGGGATCAATCGCGCTCCCTGTATTGCACATTACATACGCAATAAAAATGCTGACCAGTTCACAGAACGTTACCCTCGAGCTGTGGAAGCTATCAAATATTTCACTACGTTCAATATATGCAACTGGGCTTCCAACTCGACTTGGGTAATCGATCAATTGAACAACAACTGCGCTGTGCAACCACACAAGGCATTAGGATCTCCTGAAAAAATCCTCGGTATGTACTGGGATCCTAATAACGATGTTTTTAAATATACTTTCAGATTCGCTCCCGTAAAACGCGATGTGTTAGATGACCAGATCCTACCAACAAAACGAGAGATCATCCAAGTTTTTATGTCGATTTTTGACTCTCTTGGGTTCATCGCTTGCTTTACCATCGGGCTGAAAATGTTGCTACAGAAAGTCTGGCGTTCTAGCATAGATTAGGATGATGAACTTCCTGAAGTCCTTAATTCGGAGCGGCTACAATGGAAATCGTTGACGCCGCTGATAAAGACGATCAAGATTCCCCGTTGCTATAGTCGACTGTTGCCAACAGCTGACCATTTACAAATTCATACCTTTGTGGATGCCGGAGAACATGCTTAAGCTGCGGTGAGCTACCTGCGCGTACAATGTGGGAGGGATATTTCTGTGACTCTGGTGGTTTCAAAGTCTAAAGTTCCACCTCTCAAAGTCTAAAGTTTAACCTCTCATGTCGACCCCGAAGCTTGAACATCAAGCAGCTGTATTAGGCGTGAGGCTGTCGACCAAGGTGCAAACCGTTCGCCGCATTCCTCTCAGTTCACGATTATTAAATTATGGTTGACAGGGCCGACCTTTTTAGTTGCTGAACCAAGTGAGTGGCCAACATGCGATGACTTTGGATCCGCCGATGAAACAGAAGTAAGGCGCCGTCTACTTCATACACAAAGAATCAAGAGTGTATGTCATGCAGTGAATGTACAATACATCTCTGATTGGAGGCGACTTTATCGTGCACTAGCCATGTTTCAGCTGTACGTTAAAAAACTGAAGGCTGCAATCAGAAGGGCCCAATGATTTTGTCATTTGAAATGCTTCAGGGTGCTCAAATGCTGCTTTACAAATGTGCGCAAATTAGTGAGTAGAGCCAAGAAGTATTTGAATGGTAAGACCATTCAAAGTAATTCGCCACTAATATCCTTGAACGTTTACCTGGACGAATCTGGTATCTTAAGAGCTGAAAGTAGAGCATAACATCTTAACAACAATGAAGATTGTATCGTCTTGCCAAAAAATCATCACGTAACGCTCTTAATCGTACGTTCCTACCACGAGAGTCATCATCAATTATCACATGAAACAGCGATTAACAAAATCAAAGGCATGTTTTACATCCTGCGACTTCGTGTGTTATTTAAAACAGTACGTAATAGTTGCCAACGATGCAAACATTGTTACGCGAAACCTAATATACCACAAATGGCTGCAAGAATGGCTATATTTGAACGCCCGTTTACGTTCGTCGGCAAGACAACGATCCAAAGCACACTGCGCGGAGCGTTAAGAAGTGGTTCTCGTCAGAAATCATTAATGTTGTGGATTGGCCAGCACAGAGCCCCGACCTAATCCCTATTGTGGAAAGGGCTCTGGAGAAGAAAAAAAAAAAAAAAAAAACAAAAAAAAGTAAAAAGGCGAAAGAACTGTTCCAAGATATAAAGGAAGTATGGCAGAGTATTCCAGACGAACGATGTCAGCATAAGTATATGTATCATTAGTCGACAATCAATATGCTAACACTGAACGCCTCAAAAACAAAAGTGCTGATTCTAAATAGGGGTCGCACCGTGTTCAGCTTACCTCCCCTACTAATAAACAATTCCTTAATTAATTACGTCGATAAAATCTGGGGATATTTTTTGAACGCAGTCTTTGCTAGAGTACGCATATAGAGGTTTAAGTCCAACTATCAGCTACCACCCCACAAATGTGAAGCATAGACTCGTAACATCATTTATTCTCTCGATTATTTTAAATGGTTGCGAGCTTTTCTCCAATATGGACCATGCGTCAGAGAGAAAACTTAACGTGGCGTATAACAGCTGTGCGAGATACATCTTTCGTGTAGACCGACATGAGCAAATTTCTGAGTTTACCAAACCAATTGCAGGTTGTTCACTTACCGCACTATTAAAACATCGTTCCTTGCTACTGCTACATAAGATTATAACAACCAATAAACCGGAATAGTTATTTGAATGTATACGGTTCGCAAGAACACAACGGTCCTTACACATAATTGTACCAAAACATAAATATTTGGCAACGTCCCGACAATTTTTTGTTCATGCGATTCAGCCGTGGAATTTGTTAACCGTTCATATCAAGCAAGCGAGCAACACAATCGCTTTGAAACCAAAATTATTCAAATACCTGGCCGACAATTACCAATGGAAAACACCTTCTCAATTCTCTCTCCTTCTCTCATTTTTCTAATCCTAAAGTTAGTCCTATTTCTATGCATCTGTTTTATTTTTACTTTCCCTTTCCTGTATTCTTAATTATTATATATATACGTAATAAGTATTTTAATATATTGTATTTAAGTATCTGTCAAGCGTGTGCAATTTTATAAGATGTTTTTTCTCACTTGCGCATGTATTTCTTTTTAGTAAATAAATTAAATTAAATTAAATTCAGTGGCCATTGAAAAGGTGCAAAGATGTGCTCGAAACAAAAGGCTATCCAACAAAATACTAAATAAGAAGTGACACTTGATGAGAATTTACTTAATAAAACAAAAAGCTATATAAAGTGTCCTTAATTGTGTGTCCTAGCAGAAACGGCTGATTTTTTTGTCATTTTGTAAATAATTCTTTTACATTTTTTTTAAATTATTTTTATATATACGCAAGAAGAAGATTGTGTTTGTTTAACAAAGAAAAATACCAGAATCATTAGAAATTTAAAAGAGATAATCGGCTGTCCCTAATTACGTGGTCAATTATGACAAAAGCAACGAGTAACGGGCAAAAAAACTTATGTCGTATCCATCCTATAGCCTCTGTAATTGCCCCTTGGGACTTTTTTTTTTAATTCTCCAACAGATAGAAGGTCAAATTCACGGAACTAATTGCCACGTCCCGTATTTTCATTCTCTGTGCAAAAATAAAAATATTTGGAAATAGTAATATATTTTTTAGCAAAATGCAAGTACCGATCAATTAACGAAACAACAATGAATTTGTATTATATTAGGTTGTACCTTATGAAACGAATTGCAGCTTAGCTCGCAATAAGAAGCTCTAAAGTAAATATCTGTAGTATTTCATGCATTTCTAGGAATTGTTTATTACGCGGTCGACGGCGTGATAAACAGTATCAGCATCAGTAAGAAAACGCAAAATTCACAATCATATTGTAAACTAGAAAAGGTAATTGATAATGTATTAAAAACAACAGTATCAGACCCCACAATAACGATGCGGGACACTGTATAATACCTAAGAGTATTTCCCACGGTAAAAGTTCTTGGCCTGACACAGTTCAAAATAATAAGTTTGAATATCGTGCGGTCAGCAACGTTCGTTGTGGATAGATAAACCCCTAAGAAAATTCATCTAAAGTTGACAAAAGTTACAGGGACTTTGCTCCTTCGGTGTCAACTGTTGAAAAGTGGGCAGCTGAATTTAAACGTGGTCGCAAATCCTCCAAAGATAAACGCGAAAGGTGGCCAAAAACCGCAAACTATCAAAAAGTGCATGATATCGTGTCGGACGACAAGATAGTGAAGGTAAGTGAGATAGCTGAGGCTGTGGGGATATCGGAAGAAAGAGTGCGAAATTTCTTGCACAAGGAATTAGGGTTGCAAAAGCATTTAGCATTTGTTGAATGGTGATCAAAAGCAAATGCACTAACAATTTACCCGCCATTTTTTTGACGATTTTAATAGGGATTCGACCGATTTTATGTGTCTAATTTGTCAAAAATCACTCCATTAAATAAAAACAAAACCAAAATCTGTCAAAGCTCTATAGCCAGTATTTCAACTTTTTAAGGTGCCAAAAGTTGATAAATGTAAAGGTAAAGAGGAAACACAATCTTTTGACTAAGCTACGACTCCTTATCAGGACGCCTCACACATTTTTACCGGCGAGGTTTTAAGGTTTTCCTTTTGGACGCCTCAATAAAAAGCCATACAAATATGGACGCAACTAAATAAAAATATTATTAATTTTTTTGGAAATAACCTGTGAACAAATTATTAGGTAGCGCCCGAGCAACAGAAAGAATGCTACCAGTATCTTAAAAATGTGATGCTCCATTGTATAGCTTCATTCGTTTGTTTGGTGATATTTGAAGCGGCATTATTAAAAGGCGTTCGCCCAACAGAAGAAACTTTGACTCTCTCCCGCTCAATTAGAAGGCAGCGAGCCGTGTTTCACGTGCGAAATGGATATACGCCAATAAGCAATTGTGAAATAGTTGTACGCCAATAAAGACTTCTGTAGAATTTTACTACTAATTTTTACATACATACATAAAATGAGTCGGCACATAACTGGTGCTACCCGGCTTATCTCTCCCTTAAAACAAGCAAGCCAACTTCAAAACCTAATAATCTTCTTTAATCGCCATATTACTCATCCCGATACTAGCAACAAACATTCTGTAGGACAAAAACCTGCATCATTCAAATGCTACACTACCCGCGGAAACCACGAGAGTTAGCGCCAACATCGTTCCATTAAGTAGATTCCTCACAAGCTGAAAAAAAAAAAAAAAAAAGTAGAACACTGACAAAACACGCCGAGAAATTTGTGAAGTGTACGCCCGATCCTGGCGTGGTTTGCTCGATTCCATTTCGGAAATTTCGATGTCAAAGATGCACCTCGGTCTCTGAAAAAGTATTTGAAATTTTGCAGCAGAGTGTAAAAAGGAATACGAAGGGGATACCGGTGGACATTAACTTTAAATATTTGGATGTTGTACTAAGGGCGGCAAGATCGAGCCTGACAAAAAATTCCACAATTGTATGTGTTATTTGATTATTCTCTATATTAGGATATGGCAGGCATTGTGCTAACAATAAAACACGGAAATGCGAGAGATATTCCTGCGATGTTCCAGTGAATCTAATGATTTGGTGACGTTGAGATCTTCTACCAGTTTTATCGCGCGGTTTGAATACAGTCCAGTGAGTGCATCTAAGATAGTTACACTGGACCAGATATGAATGTTCAATATTATTTGGGGCAAACGAATGCCTTATAGATTGTAATCAGATCCAAGTGTGAGAACAATTTCATGCATCTGTAACAGAAACCTAAGCATTTTGCAGCATACTTGTTGATGAGTATGGACCAGTGCAACTATACATATATATACTCTCTGGGCTACATACGTATACATCTTCATGAATAACGTCAGATGGATGTATGACGAAATCACGCAACAGAAGACGTCCGGCAGTTGTTCACCGACCGTTCGATTGTGCAGTTGTCACCTTATCCTAACAGCTCTTACGTTCTCTTACCACTACTCGTTTTGTACTTTATTGTAACCAACTGATTAATGAATTTTTGTTATAAATCAATTGTTTCGAATCGCGTTAAGTTTTTTTTTATTGGTATTATATCAAAAACAACACTTGTGTAGTATCGAAAAAAAAGAATCATTTATGGCAGGCGATCACTATTGGAGTCTCGAAACTTATTTCAAATAATACACCACACCGAGAGCGGGCATTTAATTCATTCATTCTTGTTTCTAACTTCCGGCGAGAAGAGCGTGATGGTAGCAATTTTTCCTTTTGTTATTTCCCTTTATTTAACACCTGTCAAATGACAATTAGTTAATGATATTTGGAATTGAATACAATTCAGGACCAGTGTCGTTTAACATAACATAAAATACTATCCAATGTATTACATAACCAGATAAAATCAACTGCTGAAAAAATGTAAGGAGAGTATCAGTGTTCAAAATTGAACACCTTTACCATGTTATTAGAGATAACCATGTATGTATGTATGTATGTTGGCGTTACAGTCCATGAAGAACCTGAGCCGAGCTTCTCTCAATCACCCATGTTGTGTGTGATTTAATTTCCCCATAGGTGAAAGGGTAAACCTACAGTTTATTGCCGGTTCCGAACGGCGAAATTCGAGAAGCTTTTCTTGACAATTTTACTACAGGGGGTTTCGTCAGAACCCCGCTGAGGAGAAACACCATGAAAACACGTTTGATGACATGGCTGTGTCGGGATTCGATCCCATGTTATCGGCGTCAGAGGCCAACACACTACCCACTGCGATACGGTGTTCTCGTTAGTATTAGATAATGGGATTTTTGTAAGTAATTTATTTAGCCTCATTTACGGAAAGACCAATAGAAAATATTAACGCGGTGATCAATTCAAAATATTCAAATGAAAATTTATGGCATCAACGATTTGGCCATTTAAATATTAAGGACTTGTCTATGCTATCCCAACAAAATATGGTTCATGGCCTTAAAATATATCCCAATCCGAATTTCTCTTGTATCACTTGTGCTATGTGCAAAATAAAAACAATGTCGTTTCCCAGCTTTACCCAAGTGCGTTCAACCAAATTACTGCAAATTGTGCATACCGACATTTGTGGCCCCATGCAAGTTTCGTAGCAAGGAGGATCTCGATATTTCATAACATTCATCGATGATTTCTCAGGGTATATCGATATTGAGTTCCTTAGGAATAAGTCCGAAGCGTTTGCTGCGTTTAAAACCTTTTTGATCAGGTCGGAAAAACAAACTGGCTTAAACTTAAATGCCTAGGAAGTGACAATGGTAGGGGGTACCTGAGTTCGGAATTCAAAGACTATTTGAGGTATTGTACACCAAACTACCGTAAGCTATACTCCGCAACAGAACGGCGTCGCAGAGAGGGCGAATAGAACGCTTGTGGAAATGTCACGCTGTTTATTGGAGATATCCATACTCCCTCAAAGTCTACGGTCCGAAGCAGTACACACAGCTAGTTATATAAGAAATCGCTCGCCTACTAAGGTTTTAGCACAGATAACACCTTACGAACTTTGGAATGGTAGAAAGCCTTCAGTCTCCCATTTTCGAATATTTGGCTGTGAGGTCGTAGCCCTTCAAGAGAGAAAAAATAAATTGAAGTTTCTCCCTAAAGGGAAAATATTTGTATTTGCGGGTTACGCCGACCAAACCAAAGGGTATAAGTTATACAACAAAATGACAAAATCAATAATAATAGCCAGGGATGTCCAATTTTTCGAAAATTCGTTTTCACCGCGCGAGATTCAACTAAGAAATCCCGAAAGCAGTGATAATATTTTCTTGCATATCGACGAGAATATATCGCAAAGCATTAAGAAAAAGATAGCTTTCAATGAAAATGAAAACAAAGACTCGACCACGCATAGGGTAGACGTAGATGAAGCAGGGAAAAGAATAGGAGATGTGGACAGCGCAATAGATGAGAAACAGGATACCTCAGATCAGGGTAAAATTTTAAGGAGTGGAAAGTTTGTTTTGTTGTTTGTTTGTAGTGCTACGAGTCTCGAAACTTCCTTCATTCATTCAAGAAATGTTAGGAGAGTATCAATATAGTTTTCGACGCGGAAGGTCAACTGTTGATCAGATATTTTCATTGAAGCAAGGCAATGAGAAACGCTATTAATATAATAAAGATCTTCATTTGTTGTTCATCGATATCAAGCAAGCATTTGACAGCATCATACGCTTAAATCTGCAAGGAGTCCAACCAAAACTATTAAAACTAACAATGATGACGATGAACGGGTCAAAGGCAAAAGAAGTGATTCAAGACAAGGAGCCATCTGATTTCTACATCAGCAATGGAGTAGGACAAGGTGATGCGTTGTCGGCTCTGCTCTTTAAAATAACTCTCCAGCGTGCCATAGACCACCCGGAATATGGTGGCAACAAGTCATACCAATTGATAGGATTTGCAGAGGAACTAGCGATACTGGCTAACATATATCGTTATATGGCGGAAATATTTGTAGTATTAGGATTAAAAACAAGTTTGACTCAGTCTACAACTTCGAAGGAGTTAAATATTTTAAATATCTTGGGATACTATTAAGAAGCGACAATAGTATGCACCACTGTATTCAAGACAGAATACAAGCAGGCGTTACTTTACACATCAAAAGCTTACACAATCAAAATGTCTGTCCCAACTGAACCGACCAAAACAAAACGACAGACATCGAATAGTAACGTATGGATGCGAAGTCTGGTCACTGAGTACCGCTGCTTAAATGTCACTTGTATATTGTAACAGCACCTAAGCTCTTGATCAACAGTGCAATCATTTTTAAGTGTATCTTTCAAAGATGATGGTTCTGCTCAATAAAAAATTAAAACCAAATAAACAAGAAAAATCCCTCTATATATGTTGGGTCCTTTGATGTTAATTTAAATATATATGTATCCATTTATCGAGAGTTTTTATCATCATTCAAATTCTCTTTTTAAACGAAAGATCAGTACTAATATAACACATCAACGTGTGAAATCACGCACTGTATGTAATGTTGCCCTACAACATTACAAAATAAAAATAAATAATAATAACAATAATAAATACAAATGATCGCAGAAAACAATCACCTACCCCTTGTCAAATTGTTGAATAATCTACTCACTGCCCCACATGCATATGAACATGTGCATGTGCGATTCCTCAACGTTTAGTACTCTCTCAACCGAATCCATTACCCCATCCCTAAATGTCACTCAAGTACATACTCATATTTTGTTGTGCCGCTCTTTTGAGAGGAGTAAGAAAAGTCGCTGGAGTGCGTGGGTGGATAGCTGCGGTGGAGAAATTAATCAGCACTTGTATTTTGGACATCGAGGAAGACACACAGATTATTCGAGACTGCGTTCGATATTGGACAAAGTTGATTTTTTTTTCTATTGAGCATTTGAATTTTGTGAATTGTTAATTGCAAGGTGTACACAATTTGTAACTAAAATAATAAATATCAATTCACTATTAGTTGTTTTTGTGCAATTCAATAACAAGAAATAGACACAGATTACAAATACAATTTACTACGTCTTTATGAAATTGACAGCTGATCATAGTAAAGAGGAGAGTAGGTTCCCTTCTGAAGAAAATCATAACGAAGAATCTCTTGCTTAGTGTCCACCAAAAAATCAAGTCAAGTAATTTGTTAAATGAAAGAACAATCAAATTCAAGAGGTGTTGTTGAAACAAACAAGAGAAAATAATTCAAATTGAAAACATCTGTTATGTTCAATTATAAACCAAAAACGTTTTTTTTGTTATTTTTTTTTTTTTATGGACACACGCGCACTCATGAGCATTCTGGGAGAGACGTGTATCGCGGGAGAAGTTTTGAAGGGGCGGAATGCAACTGGTTATGTCATCAGAGCATTTATGGTGAAAATAACGATAAAACAATGAAAGACAAGAGACATTCCTACGATGACCCAGCGAGTGTAATGAGTTTGTGATGCTGGAATCTCCTATGAGTTTTATCGCACGATTTTGTATTCTGTCAAGTAAGTGAAAGGTGATCAACAAAGACGCAAAGATCAACTTTAAACAACATATTAGTTTATTATACGTCACTAAAAACTGACGTCAAAATGAAATTCGGAACGAAACTATTTTGAACTGGCTAGACGCTATAAGAGATTACTACTTTGCCTGAACAAATCTAATTAAAAACTTCAGCAAAAGGTGCATCGCTAGCCGGTATATCTATAGCTAGATAGTTACCGTCATTCACAGCTAACATCTGCCTATCACTATCTCGATCTCTTAAAGAGGACTACGTAGAGTGGGTGCTGATGAAGGACAACCTTCGCAACCTTCTCTAATATACGGAGAAAAATTCATATCGGCTCACAGAAAAAGCTGCTCAAGGTCTAATAAATTTTCCATTTCCAGAAGCTAATTTTATGATTGCATTCATTCATCAGGAAAATCTTTCTGCATCGAAACAAGTAACTAGAGGGTCAGCAAATAAGATCGAACAATGTTAACTAATCATCAGAGGCTCTTGAAGGTCTAGGGGTTAAGTTTGAAAAGTTATAAGACACACATTCTAAGACAACATGCTCTTTCCAAAATAGTAACGTAAAAAAGCCCTATATAAGTGATATGTACATATGTATGCAAGTCGCGTGAATTAATAGTCAGACTCTCTTTGTAAGTTACTACTCTCTTGATTGTCATCAAGCTGTAAAGACATTCATTATGTATAATGAAGTCAGTCTTTAAACATAAGTCAACCGCGGCGCGTCACCAGGTGGCGGATAGGGGAAGGCCCCAGGTGTGGTAGGGATCATCGCACCCCCGCGGACCAAGAGCACTTATATTCTCAAGTCAAGGTGGCTGGAATACGTGCCGAGGACTGAATGGTGCAGGGAATACAAAAATGTGCATCGCGAACGTACGATCCCTGTGTCATACCGGGCGCCCTCACGTAGTAATTAGCCTTACATCTACATGGGAGCTCTGTTGATGGGTGACCAAAAATTCTCGCCATACTCGTGGGTCCAATATATGTATGGACAACAAAAACAAAACATAACAGAAAACAAAACACTGACGGAGCCGGAGGAAGGATACCTCCTCCGCTCACCAGTACACAAAATGGAGACAGAAGATATCGAACCATCTCCAAATCCTGTTACCACGCTCCTGTCTAATAAGACGGACAACCAAACTGCTCAGGCGCCTAATGGTCCAAGCACTGAGGTAGCAGTAGTCAGCGACGCCAAAAAACCTCGGCAGAAATATGAATATTTCACCGGGGCCCAAAACGACGAATCGCCGCACTAATCAGGGACGGGATAGAGCCCGAAGAGGCGAGACGAAAAGAAAAAGCAAGGTATGCTCTCGTGCTTGCGGAAAGGGAAGCAAACAAAACCTCTGACTTGCCAAATCCCAAACTCAACCAATGTCCCTTGTGGAGAACACTCGCAAGAAGAGTTGACCACACACAGAGGCACCAAGTAGCTCATGTGCCGGTAAACGAAATGATCGCCCTGGATCCGCTGGTGAAGCAAAAACAAAACCCACTAAAAGAACTAGTGGAGGTGCACGAGAACGTACGGAAGCACCCGAGCCTTCCTATTGGGATGCCATTGCTCGGTGCAAAGTCGCTATCATGCACTCGCAACACCCGCAAGAGACCCCAACTGATCAACAATTAAAGTTAGTGAGGAAGAGCCTGCTAGAGGAAATGGACAAGGCAGATAAGGATTTTCCTGCCCTCAGATTCGAGGCCACCTCAGCCAGAAATGGATGGCTATCTATCACCTGTCACGACATAGAAACCAAAAAGTGGATTATGTCGTCGATAGAGAAGATTAAGCCATGGAAAAACGCAGATCAGTGTGCAACTCAGGGCAATGACATTCCCAAGCTATACACCTGCGTAACATTCGTCCCCGAAGCCGATGACCTTACCAAGGACACCTTCCTTATGCGCATAATGAGGTAAAATGCGAACATCAGCAATAAAGGAGGAAGAGTCCTCAGGATCGCAAAGGAAAAAAGCGGTGGGGACCAAGTAACTCTTGCCATTGATGAGGCATCCAAGGACGCCATCGTGAAGCAAAGGTTCAAACTGTTCCTCAACTTCTCCCAGATCCTAATCAGGATCAAAGATAACTGCGGACAACAAAACCAAGGACAGGGCACAAGCCCATCCGAAATGCGATGCCCAAAGTACACTGGGCATGCCCAGGAAAGGAAGTGAGGAACTCGGAGTGCATTAGCCAAGCTTTCGAGACTTCGTGTGTGGCGTGGGAGATGAGAAAATACAACAACGTTAATTCTGTCTGCATGACCACCGCAAATGCAGAATTGACCAAACAAGAGGATTTAAGAGTCAACGTTATGAGAAACCAAAAAGAGTTTAAGAGAACCGCTAATACTAAGGGACGCGATTCAACGTATAGGGGAACAGAGCGCATAGAACAACGAAGTAAAAGAGTCAACGAAATGTCAAATGACAAGCGGAACGTTTTTCGGAAAATTATTCGTTTTTATTGTGGAAAACCCGGACATATTAGGAAATTTCGCAGAAAGCGAATGCAGAAGAAGCTTAGACAATGAAGACACAGATGAAGATCAGGAACTTTGTAATCACATAAATAATATTCAGTCGGGTAAAGTTAAACATTTGAAGATAAATGTAAATGTTGAAAATATTAATACAGAATTTTAAGTTGATACCGGAGCATATGTTACTGTTACTGTAAAAGACGATTATTACAACTATTTCTCAAAACGTACAATTCTATAAGTTAACAAAATTATTAAATTGATCTCAGGCAAACATGTTAAAACTTTTGGCAAAATGTTGGTTAATATCGTGTATAAAGATATGAAGTTTGAATTCGAGGTAGTGGTAGGAGATACGGAAGTTTATTTTGGCCCATTGATGGGTAGAGATTGGTTGGAAAATATATTTAAGGATTGGAGAAACTTTTTCATTGAATACCATTGTAATAATTTGAAATGAACAGGCTCGAATACATTTACAAATAAATTTAAGTTTCTGGAGAAGTAGACCAATATTTGTTCGAAATTTAACCGAGCAAGGACTGCATCAGTCGAATTTAAGCTGCCTCCAATAAAAATTCCCACCTTTTCTGTCTCTCTTCAAACTTTGCCCAATTCAAGGGTTTATTTGATAGTCTGGTCATAAAGAATTCGTCCATCTCCGATGTTCAAAAACTCTACTATCTCAAGGCGAATTTATGCGGAGAAGCAGAGCTCCTGTTAAGAAATACGGCAATTTCGAGTAAGCTTGGGCCATTTTACTAAAACAGTACCAAAACATACTGTTGCGTGGCAACAATCAATATAAATAAAAAAAAAGAATAAAGGGGATCGCAGTAGTTTACGTATTTATTTTTGATCAATAATATAATTCACAGTCACTTTGATCAGATTGAAATATATGTATTACCTGGCAATTAATACCAGAGTAGTACCAACTTGCCATCTAAAGAATCTAAAGAGGAATATTAAAAGTAAAATTGATTTCCCATTCGTTCCCAATTCAACTCAATTGCGGAACATCATATCTACTTCCCATTCATCTCAATTGCGGAACATAATATCTACTTCCCATTCATCTCAATGCGGAACACATACGCTTGAAACTGCCGATGATATTAAAACTCTTGTCGACACTCCTCATGGGAAGAAGTTCTTATTTACCATACTGTCCAAAAACTTCCTGCTGACACACGCGGTCTTTGGGAATCACACATTTCAACATACGTCGATTAATTATCTAGCATAGACGGTGTTGGAAGATTTCCTATTAAGGAGGGCAAGAACATTAGATGTCGTGGGACAAACAACATCAAGTCCTCTCCAAAGGCGATCCAAAGAAACTACATCGACAGACCGTTCGCATAACTCCATGATAAACAAATGTGTTCTGTGTCTCGGTATGCATTCGATTTGGAATTGTTTTAAATTCAAGGCACTCAATTCTAAAAGATGACAAGGTATCGCGTCAAAAACACAAGTTATGCTTTAACTCCCAAGTGCACATAAAACCCAAAACTGCACAAGCACGTTTACCTGTTCTTTCTGTAAGCAAAGACATCATTCTTTAATCCACACGAACGAAACACGTTCCACCAGCTCTGAAAATGCATCTTATTCAAGAGCAATTGTCCAGTCATCTACACCAGTAGAATTCTCGCCTGCTCCGCTTACACAGAACTCATCGATTGATAGTTGATTGTGCTCCACCGGAACAACTTCAGCACTCAACGCCTATATTGCCGAACACAGTAATCTACAAACTGTTCTTCTGGCAACAGCACTCATTAAAGTATTTACAACCACGGGACATTTGATGCTTCTTTCATAACGGAGTCTGCTGGACAAATGGTAAACCTTAAGAGGCAACGGAGTGTCGTTTCCATTGGTGGGGTAGGAGGCACAAAGATGAGTGTATCAAAGCACAGAGTGTCGCTACTGATCCACTCTAATTTAAACGAAACATTTAAGCTGCAAATTCAAGCTTTGATCTTACCCAAAACCACTGCAGAGCTCCCCATACGCACTCTTTCATGCGCTAATTGGTATCACCTCCACAACATGGATCTTGCATGGATCCACATTATTACAAACCAAGCAGAATTGATATTCTTCTTGGCAGCGGTGTTTACCCGTCAATTCTTCTTGATGAAATGGTGAAGGGAGCACCCGGTACCCCAATGTCACAAAGAACTAAACTGGGCTGGGTACTCTTCCTTGGCATCTCCAGCAACCAATCATCAATAACATCCATTCATCTGACGACTGAAGATACTTGATTAGATTCTCTTTTAGCGACATTTTGGGAACTTGAGGAAAAGCGAGAAAAGAAATTGCAGTCACCGGAAGAACAACGGTGTGAAATGCACTTCTGCAAAATACATCAACGACTAGCTGATGAAAAACATATGGTTCATCTACCATTCAAAGAGGGAACTCCTCCAGTATTAGAATTTTCTCAGAGCTTAGCGCGGGTCAGATTATTGCAATTAGAGAAGAAATTCAAAGCAAATCCAACGTTTTATGAGACGTACAAACGGGTTTTTGAAGAATATAAGGAGCTAGGGCATATGTCAGCAGTTAACCTCCGGGATTTACCAAGTCCGCATTAATTTGTTCCCACCACGCTGTGTTAAAAGAAGCAAGTTCTACAACAAAGCTTCGTATTGTGTTTGACGTGTCATGTAAAATTTCAGATGGGACGTCGCTAAATGATCACCTGTTAGTAGGCCCACGCTTGCAAGATGACATCATTGATCACATTGCTCGTTTCCGAAAGCACAAAATACAGAGGTTTCGTGGCAGATATTCATAAAATGTATCGACAAATTTGGATAGTTCCCCAAGATTCTGTCTTACAGCTTGTTTTATGGAGGGAGAGCAGCGAAGAAGAAGTCAAGGTGTTTCGACTAAACACGGTGACGTTTGCACTGCATCTGCGCCCTATCAAGCGATTCGAACTCTTCAACAGCTAGCCTTAAATGAAAGAGAGAATTAACCCATTGCAACAGAAATAGCTCTTCGAAACTTCTATGACGACGATATAATTTAAAGTGTCTACAAGAGAAGCCCTGCAAATGTATCAACAGCTCACCACAATGCTAAGCCGTGGGGGTTTTCCATTAAGGAAGTGGGCAAGTAATAGCGAAGGATTGCTAGCAGCTATATCAAACAGAGAAAGAGAAGTACAATTACCACTTACATTCGACGAAGGGAACGCTATCAAAACCCCCGGGATACAATGGAACCCTGGAAGGGATAGGTTTACCTTTAGAATAAATCTCCCAAACCAAAAACGAAATATGAAAAGAACAATCGTCTCCGATACTGCTCGTCTCTATGATCCTATGGGTTGGTTTTCTCCTCGTGTTATAACCAGCAAAATCCCAATGCAAGAAATCTAGAAACACCATCAAACGTGGGATGACGAACTTCCAGAGTCGATAGTTTCAACATGGCATTACGTGAAGGCTGAGCTCAACACTATTAATGCCCTCGAGATTCCGCGCTGAATGAGCATCACTCACGACTCGCGCATCGAAGTTCATGGATTTTGCGATGCTTCTGAGAAAACCTGTGCCGCAGCATTCTACGTTCGGGTCATAAACGGAGATGCCACAAAAATAAATTTGGTCCTTTCTAAAACTAGAGCTGCACCACTCAAGAAAAAATTATTGGCACGGTTGGAGTTATTTGGAGCTCTGGTGTTATGGTGGCATGGACCAACATGTCTACAAACATTTAATGAGAACAGCCTTTCTTCGAAAATCATACCGGAGACTGATTTGGAACGGAAAGCTGCAGAAAGATCAAGGACAAAAAATTAATTCATTGAAGAAAACTGGTCTGCAAGGAAGATTCAACTTGCAATTAAAGAATTTGATTATGTGTGCTTTCCAGATTCCGAAATAGAAGAATGGTTGGAGATATCCAGAGAGTGTCTTGATATTTGGTGATTTCTTCATACCATCAGGGCGTTGGACGGCAACCTTATAAGGTTTGTAGCACCCGCGCATTGCGGATCAACATTCTACAATTACAAATAATTTTTCAGCATAATTTTATTCGCATTGGTAGATGCACATGCACTATATATTAACGTCGGAGCAAACGGAGACGCCCTAGAAAGCGCAATTTTGCAGCAATCCTACTTGTATAAACAGCATGAAAACAATTTGTTACAAATTGCAGATCCAGGACATTTAACAGAATAGGATACATACATACCTCATTTTTTCATTGGCGATGACGCGTTCAGTTTAACAAGTTTTCTAATGAAACCCTACAACAGAAATGTATGCTTGACGGTCAATCAAAGGGTGTACAACTGCAGGATATGTCGCGCTAGAATGTGTGTTGAAATGGCATGCGGTCGTTTACCAAACCGTTTTCGAATTTTTCACAAAGCAATAGAAGTGAATGCAGGTCACTGCAATCAGATAATTAAAGCCTGTTTTGCTATTCATAATTTCTTAACGAAGAAAACATTGTTGTGGAAGAATTGCCATTTAACTTCAGGAGGATAGAAACAAAAAGCTACAGTTGCTATAAATTTGCCAGTCAGACAAGAGATAAATTATCTTCTTATTGCCACCACTAAAATTAGAATAGTGTTCGACGCCTGCGCTCGGAGTGGTTCGCTCCAGGGGCACTTTCATGTCGGATTAATTAGTATATATGTAGATCACCGAATGACAAGAGTTAACTCTGGGGTATATTGCATCATCATCATTTTTTTTAATAATTTGCGCGCACTCAAGGTCTAATAACCTTATCATTATAAATACTTATGACTCAGCAACGTTGGAGTCTTTTGAGGAGGAGCTTGCATTTTACCTCAAACGCTTAACAACTGCGAACGAAAATCTGCGTGGCATAAATGTAGAATTTCTCTCTAAGAATTTAGAGGACAAAAATGCAGAGAAGGCAGCCGAGTACGAGGACACCGCTGCGGGAATAATCGCGAGATTGGAAGTACGTTTATTAAAGGTACAAGGACCCATTAACACCTTTCAAAACAATTTAAATGCCCCAACGCCCATCCACCTCCACAAAATCGCATTGTACCAAGCTACCCAAATTCTTCTTCTTTGGTGACGTTACAGCCCATGAAGGACCAGAGCCAAGCTTCTCTCAATCACCCATGTTGTGTGTGATTTATTTTTTTTTACGAAGGTGAAGGGACCTACATTTTAATGCCGATTCCGAACGGCGGGAGTCGAGGAGCTTTTTCATGGCAAGTTTACTACGGTGGGTCTTGCCAGTACCCCGCCGAGGAGGAACGTCGCGAAATAAACATTCGATGGCGTTGGTGTTATCGGGATCCGAACTCGCTCATCGTGCGACAGAGTCCAACACACTAACCACTGCGCCACGGCGCCCTCAGCTACCCAAATTAGAGATGAAAAAGTTTTCTGGCGATCATCACGAGTGGACTCGTTTTTGGGAAAGCTTCCGCACAACTGTACATAAAAACGACAGTCTTACTGGTGCTGAGAAGTCTAATTATTTGCAATCCCGTTTAACGGGAAACGCGGCGAAAACCATAGCAGGATTTACTCCAACAGATGCGTGCTATGATGGTGCCATCTCACTTTTACAGGAAGAGTATGGTGACGCCGAAAAGCTAATTTACAAACTTATTTCCGGGATGATTGTTTGCTCGCTCCCTACGGTTGTAAGCGTCAGCTTAAAGGATTTTGTTTAGCCGATTCAAACGAACAGGGCGCCATCAAGAGGAAGGTATAAACGTGCTTATCGGAGCAGATTATTTCTGGCAAGTCATGACGGGAAATATCGAAGAATAACAAATCGTCTGACAGCGGTGGAAACAATTTTCGGGTGGACGATTCAAGGATCCTATGTGGGTAGTAAGAATGAAACTTCCAATAAAAATATCTCTACTCTTTGCAGCTTGGCGCCTTTCGAGAATATGTGGAGTATGGAGAGTTTGAGCATACGAAGCGACGAGGCCGAAAGGCAGGCCTTTACCGAAGAACTTCAGGCCAAATGTATGCGACAAACAACATCTAGATATGAAGCTCTTTTGCCCTGGAGAGCTGTAGTGGGGCATTTAGGAAATAATAAAGAAAATCCTGCATCGAGACTGCATGCACTCATCAAGAGACTGGCGAGAGAACCGTTAAAGCTTCAAGAATATGACGACATCACCATGCGCGAATTTATTGCTTCTGAATGTGCTGAATCTGTATCGTAAATTCCGATACTAAGAACACCTACTAAATGCCGCATTGTCCAGTTTACCTTCCCGAGAAGAGTACAACAAAAATACGAATTGTTTTCGATGCCTCGTCACATGTCCCAGGTAAACTGTCTTTGAATGATTGTTTATGGACAGGTTCGAACCTTCTTCCAGATATTCTGAGAGTCTTGCTACGTTTTTGGTTTCGAAAAATCGGTCTAATAGCCGACATAGAGAGAGCCTTTTTACAGATTGCTTTGGCAGAGCAAGAGACAGCCACCGATTTGTTTGGTATTCTCAGAAAACCGATTCTACAACGGATTATACCACGGAGAAAGATTATTGTATCACACGCGTCACATTTGGAGTCACCTGCAGTCCTTTTATGCTCTCCGCAACCTTGAATTCGCACATCGCTAAACAATCATCGGAGTTTGCAGAAACTTGTTCGAATTTGTGACAGTCATTTTACATGGATGACTTAATAACCAGCGTTGACAGTAAAGATCAAACCATAAGATTTCATAACGAATCTATTGAAATTCTACGCCGTGCTTATTTGAATCTGCGAAAATGGACTAGCAATGATAAAGACGTTCGAACTTATCTAGGACAGAGTGGCCAAGGAAATGTGCCCGTAGTATTGGGGGTAAGATGGAATATATACACATACCGATGAATTAATGATTAATCTGAATGGTGATGAGTTACAAAGCGTAATGTCTTGAAAGTAATTGCGCGTGTTTTTGACCGCTTAGGCTATTTGAGTTCAATCCTTATAAAATTAAAAATACTTTTTCAAAATTCATGGCGAAATAAGCTTGAAATAAGATGCTGAGTCAAGCAAACAGTGGTATTCTTCTTTCAAAGATTTAAATAAAATAACGAAATTTTCGCTTCCGAGATGGCTCGGTGCCGAAAAGGGGTTAAGCCCCCCAGAATTGCATATTTTCGCGGACGCTAGCTTGAAAGCGTTTGGAGCAGTCGCCTTTTTACGAATACAAAAACCTGGTGATGGCACAACAGCAAAATTTTTGTGTGCTAAGGCGCGTGTGGCACCTCTTAAGGAAAATAAAGAAAACGATCTCAACCTTCCGAAATTGGAGTTGACTGCTGCGTTATTGGCGTCCCGACTGAGTCGTTATTTTCAAAAATCAGATATCACTTTCGAAAAGATGTATCTTTGGACAGATTCGCAGATCGCATTGCATTGGATAAAGGGAGATGCTAGAAAATAGAAGCCGTACGTGTTTAGCCGAGTTAATGAGATCCAGGAACTCATCAATGTGAATGATTGGCGCCATTGTTCGGGTAAAGAAAACACGGCAGATCTTCTCACCAGAGGTATATCCGCCGAGAAGTTTGATTTTTCTACGTTGTGGACAGATGGGCCGTCATGGCTCCAAAAGGCTAAGGACGAATGGCCGACTGAAATCGCTATAAAAGAAGAGTCCTTAATTCTGCAGCTGCCTTCTGCAAGGCTGGATTTGCCTCCAGTTAAAGAAATAGTACCGATTCTTCAATACGAAAGGATAGGGAATTGGAAGAAGATGCTACGGATTACGGCTTACGTTCTTCGTATTACCAACAAGTTTATGGACAAGGAAGTTTTAACAACGAAATGTATACAAGCAATGGACCTGCAGCAGGCTGAGCTTTACTGGCTAAGATTTTTTCAAAATTCTTATTTTGCTAACGAAATTTTATCCTTGCAGGAGGGGAAATTTATTCCTCGTACCGAACGGAATAATCAAATAGGAAAATAGCGTAGATATGATTAGGTATGTATATTATGATTTTTTTTCGTAACAACACATGATTAGGCAGAGATGCGTCATAAGAAAAACAATGCAGCTGTGCAAATAATTACACTAATCCATTTTCGAAAAAAAAAGGGATCAAAATAAACAAGCATATTGCTTATCAGTGGTTTTCCCTATTATTTAAACAGCTGTGTATCTTACTTCGCTGCCCAACATATCACACCATAATTGTGCAGTTGCAGTCCATGGTCTTCTCGTCACTTTAATTTTGGAAGAAAGCCAAGAGTCGTCTGTTTTCTTCTATTCGTCGTCTTCTTTGGTTCGATGATTTCGGTTGACATTTTTTTAATAATAATTATTATTCAATTATTATAGCAATAATATTAAGAGGTGTGCATTATAATGACTGAAAGAAGAAGATATATATAAAATGTAGCTTAAGCAAATTCTGGAAACCGTAGTAAGTGTGTTATCATTTTTTAATAGAGAGTAATATTAAGAATTCAATAAACTTTTTATCAGAAAATGCTGATATTCTGCTGCTGAAATACCAGCTTCACCTGAGTCTTTGCCAGCTCCATTATTAGCTGCTGAAATGCCAAATATTATCGATTCCGATGATAGCGTTGTGGATAAGGATTTCGTCCCAGAAAAAAAAACCAGTGATAGCGAAATGAATGAAGTCCCAACTAGTTCAACTCAAGTAAATGAAGAGACAGCAGTTGGGAAAATGGTAAATAATAAGGAAAGAACGAACTAAACAAATTCATAGCGGCAAAAGTTACGTGAGCGTAAGCGGCAAAGTTGTTCAACAAGAGAATTACAAAAGTTAAGACAATGCAGGAAAAAATGCAGTTCTTTACTTAAAGAGTACATTAGGAAAGTTATTTTGGATGAGTACTAGTCTCTTGGCACCCATGACAAAAGGGTAACCTTCATCGCAAATCTCATAAATGTTAAAGAAAAACAAGTTTCTCGCAGAAGAAAAGCTAGCAGTTTAAAAGGCAGGGAAGTACTTTCTTGAAGTAAACGGTGCAAGAGTTTCTGTGTGTAAAGGTTGCTTCAGAAGAACTTCAGATGAAAAATACAAGTTCATATCAAACGCCGTCAAAAATAAAATGCTTAACATATCCTGCATTACGGTGGACGACCAAAGGGGTAAAAAGTCTTCGAAAAACAAAAAATCTAAAGAGGGGCTTAATGAAGTCCTGGCTCACATTAAATCCTTTCAAGCTATGAAAGTCATTACACCAGACGTACAAATGAGAAAAAATGTTTGCCTTCCTATTTAAACTTGCGCATTATGTACGACTTATACAAAGAAGGACGAGAGAATTTCGTTGGTCGTTCAATTTATGAGAGGGAATTTCCTAAATTAAAACAAGCCTTTAAAAAGCCAAAACTAGACACCTGCTACAAGTGTGACACCCTTCACATGCGCATTCAAGTTGCTGCTAATCACGAAGAAAAACAGGCAGCAGAAACCGATCTCCAAATCCACCAGGATCAGGCCAACGTAGCGTTTGAAGCCAAAAAAGCTGATAAGCTAGTAGCACAAGATAGCGCACAAAAGAAATGCTTCAGCTTCGATCTTCAGCAATGCTTGCCAACACCATTTGTGGGACCTTCGGTAGCATTTTACAATAGGCAGTTATGGACCTATAATCTCACTGTTCACGATAATGCTACATGAGATTCAACGCACTACATGTGGCATGAAGCTCTAGTTGCTAGAGGGGGAAATGAAATAGCTTCCTGCCTCTATGCTCATATGAAGAAGCTGCATGATTGCGTTTCTGAGGTGACATTTTACTCAGACACTTGCGGGGGACAAAATAAAAACAGTCATATGGCAGCAATGTTTTTAATGGCTCAAGTTGAATTCCCCAATTTAACTATAAATCACAAGTTCCTTGTTTCGGGTCATAAACATATGGAATGGGACGTGGATCATTCCATGATTGAAAAGAAAAAAAAAAATCGTATCCCCACGAATACGAATAGCAGGCTTAAAAAAGAAGTTCCAGGTACACGAAATGCAGCAAAGAGAATTCTTTGATTTTGCCGCTTTGTTGAAGACAGTTTTTGTGTGCAGAAAAAAAAAATACTTTTAATGAACAGTTTTCTTGGCATAGTGTGCAATGGCTCCAATACCAGGAGAATGGCTTAAGCCATTCCGAAGAGTTTAAGATTTTAAGCTTCCTTCGAAGAGGAAAAAATAGATGTCTCAAAGATTATCCACTCCAAGAAAAGTATAAAACTTTGGTCCCGATATCTGAGGAGAAAAAAGGAATTTGTGTTCTCTTTTAAGCTTAGTGCCTTTTCACGACCTTTGTTTCACGACTTTTACAAAAATTTACCAACTTCTAACTCCGCAAAAAATGATGATCCAGATTTGGTAGACGAAGAAGAAGCAGAAACAACATAATCATTTATTTTTTTTTGTTTTTAACTGGGATTTTTTTAAAATGTTGAATAATTAATCAATTTCCTATTTCGTAAATTAATGACAATGTTTTATTTCCTGACTTAAGTCTCACGAAAAAACGAAACTTTTACAAATAATACAAAATGAGAGAAACGTAAGGACTCAAGTCATCGAATAAACCGTACATACTAATGAATTTTAAAAAATGTATTAACATAATATGTAGATTTTCATTTCAAAGCTTATTTACCATCGTTTTTTTCAAACCCATCTAACCCTGATTTGGAAATAATTAAACTATTTCGATTTTAGCTTAAATTGTTCTTGCGTATAGCTAGAAATAGCACGACGTGGTAAGGAACTTCCAACTGAACTAAAAAAGTTAATTCTAAAGCACTTCAATGGAGGGAAATCGATTCGCAAAGTGGCAGAACTTATTGATAGAAGCCCGGCAACTGGTCAAAAAATAATAGAAAGCCTTTAGAACGTTTGAGAATTTTGTTTGCAGTGGCCGGCCACGAACATTTACCGAACACAAAAGCCGCCTAATTATTTGCAAAGTGAAGCAAAATCCAAAAGTAAGCGCCCCGAAATTGCAAGCGGAGATAGGAAAAGAGATGGGGAAACAATGTTCCTCAAACCATCCGTCATGTCTTGCACGAGGCCGAGTATAAAGCTAATGTCATTAGAAAGAAACCATACGTTAGTAAGGTCAGTCGTTAAAAGCGACTTGAATTCGCTAAAAGCCATACACAGAAGGAAATGGATTTCTGGAATAACGTTATATGTATTCTCGGACGAAAGTAAGTTTAACATTCACGGTTCGCATGTATGCGACAAGGTTAAGAGGAAACCGAACACACAGTTGGAACCGAAGGACATTGCTTGGACCGTGAAGCACGGTGGTGGCTCGGTTATGGTTTGGGGGTGCATGGCAGCATCCGGCGCGGGAACTTTGGTATTTATTGACAATACAATGAATCGGTATGATTATTTGAATATTCTTAAACATAATTTCCAGCAGAGTGCGCAAAAATTATGCTTGGAGGGGTCAATGTTTTTCCAGCAGGATAATGACCTAAAGTATACGTCGATTGTTGTAAGAGAATGGTTGTTATGCAATATGTCAAAACAGCTCAAAACATCACCCTAGCCCCCTGATTTAAATGTTATCGAGGTCCCATATACCCATGGGACCATCTGGGGCGCCAAATTCGAAAACACGTGATTAATACCAACGCCGAGCTTAATGCCCTTCTCCCAGAAGAATGGGAAAAAATAAGCCCGAAAGTATCTACCTAAAAACCCTGTTGCTTCAATGGGATCAAGGTTAAGGGTAGTAATTAAGGCGAAAGTATATTGTAATATAAAAGGGCTACCTCACCAGCCTAAATGCGTGATACTACGAGTGTATAGAGAGGAGATTTGTAGGAATTCATTACGCTTTCTCTCTCTTGATCTTTCGAAGTACAAAGACCAAGTAGAGAGAGCGTGTTCCTTCAAATCTTCCTTCTGGCTCGTGACCTGATCGGCAGCAGACGCGTTTAAGATCGCTCGTGAAATTATGAGTTTAAATAAATAAATAATAAAACAAACATCATCTCTTTTATTTCTCACTTCGATCCCTTTTATATAACTGGCGCAGTCGAACTACGAACTACCACCGCAGTCGAACTCGCCCACGCGGTTACGAGTGTACGTAAAAAAAAAAAAAAAAAAAAACCGAATAGCCAAATTCACTAAAAGCGTTAACTAAATATATATATATATGAACAAAAAAAAAACATAAATAATAACGAGAATATACGCGTAAACATATATGTACATACATATATGCCGTGCTAACTACCGTGCTGTATACGCCGTGATAATAGACAAATCACACCTTTGTCGAACGGTAATTTTTAGTAACGCTGAGTAGTACAAGAGCAATCATACACCGGCGTGGGGTCTCCGCGAAATCGACGCTTAGAGCAAGACAACGCTTTTAAAAGAAAAAAAAAACGAAACATTTGTTTTCCAATCAAACATCGATCATCGTTGGAGATCTTTATCACTCACCATCCCATTCAATCAACAAAAGGGACAGAAGCAGAACATCGGTAAGCCGCAACATAATGAAATGGAAGCTATTTATGCTTTAGAAAAATTTAGATTAGTTTTAGAATTAATAAATAAGATACCTCATTATGACGGCGACGAAACTTGTACGGTCGATTTTCTGGATAGGGTAGATTCTCTGACATCCATTCTTAGTAATTTCGATGAAAGCTCGAAAATGATCCTAGTGGGATACATTAAAGATAGAATTATAGGCAGAGCCAAAATTGAGCTACAAAATCATGGTCGAATAGACACTTGGGATGACATTAAAGAAGTTATCAAAAACAGTTTAGGAGGAAACCATTCTGTAAACACGCTAATTGATAAAATAAGAACAGTTAGGGTGACTTCTACAATTGAAAGTTATTACAGCGAAATAACCAGTTACTTAAGTAGAATCAATAATACATGTACTCTAAATAATAGCGTAGACAACAGACATATGATAAATGCAAACAACAGAATTGCTTTCGATGCTTTTAAAGCGAACCTACCTGAACCAACCAAAACTATAATTTCATGTAGAAACCCTCAAAGTCTAGCAGAGGCGTATAATATTATTCGTGAACTTAATCACCAATCATTAGGGCCCACGAGTTCTAATCAGCAAAATTCAAGTAACATTTTTCCCGTTAATAAACAATACCACCATACATTTAATCGCTTCCGAACAAATAACAATTTTTCAACACAACATAGTAACAATCTGAATAACATGCAAGATAGACATAACCATTATTCACAGACAACCCATAGACCTTATTTACAAATGACCCATAGACCTAATAACAACCACAACTATTCCCAATACCGACCACAAGTAAACAATTTCCCACAGAGCCGACAAACCCGGCAAACATTTAGTCGAAGCCCTAATAATCGGCAGTCTCAACAATCTAATAGGTACAAACGAGGGTATAGCGAACCAATGGACATAGCTAACAACGAAAGCAGTCAGCGCGTTGTATGTCACACCTGTAATCAAGGGACAAATTTTCGAAACGACGACAACGACAACTACCATATATAATAGTGAAAAAAAAAATAATATCACTTTAAGATTTCTGATAGATTGTGGCGCAGAATTTAGCATAATTAATAAAAATATCTGTAACCCAAAGTGGAAAATACCATCTAGTACACAATATCTAAGAGCCATTGGCCGCACTATCTAATCAAGTACCACATATAGTTTCCCTTTGTTTAGTGAGTTCCATAAGCGTTGTTATGTAGAATTCATAGAATACCAATTCCATAACTTCTTCGATGGGCTCATAGGTAACAATATACTTAACAAGCTTAACCCAATCATAAACTACAAAACCAGGTCACTTATTACCGACGATGCAACTTTACGCTTATATTTCAATGAAGAAGAGGAAACTTATTCTAACAATAGTTATGGAGGTGAAAATTGGTACGTAGGTTTTGGTGAGACTTTTGAAAAAGAAATAGCGGATGAAATATTTGCAACTCATTTAAGCGTAGCTGACAATTTCAAATTAAAATCACTGCTAAAATCATTTAAATCAATTTTTTACAAAGAAGGGGATTGTTTGACGTTTACAAATAATGTTACACATACAATAAAAACAAAAACCGATGTACCAATATATAGTAAGCTTTATAAATACCCAGAAATTCATGTAAAAGAAGTTGATAGGCAAATTGAGGAAATGCTGCAACATGGTATTATAACCCCCAGTAATAGCCCATACAATTCGCCCATTTGGGTAGTTCCCAAAAAGGGTGGCAAAAATGGCCAACAACAATGGCGAATTGTAGTCGACTACAGGAAGTTGAACGAGCAGACCATAGAGGATAGATTCCCTATGCCAAGTGCTGATGACCTGGTCGACAAATTGGGTAAGTGTAGCTATTTTTCGACAATTGACCTAGTAAAAGGCTTCCATCAAAGATGATAGACCCAAAACAGCCTTTTCAACCAAAAATGGTCACTTGGAGTTTATTCGGATGCCGTTTGGGCTTAAAAACGCTCCTGCGACATTCCAAAGATTAATGAATTCGGTATTAAAAGAATTTATAAATAAAAATTGTGTCGTTTATCTGGACGACATTCTAGTATTTTCAACTAGCTTTGACGAACATCTAGATTCCCTGAAAAAAATTTTACAAAAACTGAAGGATTCCAATTTGAAGATTCAAATTAATAAGTGTAGTTTTGCTCAGTTATCTACAAATTACCTAGGACACACTATAGTAAATAATGGTATTAAACCTGATAGCGACAAAGTAAAAACTATTCTGTCTATGAAACTTCCAAGAGATAAAAAAGCTATTAAGCAGTTCTTAGGCATCACAGGTTATTACCGGAAATTTATATATTTATGCAAAGGTTGCATACCCCTTAATAAAGTACTTAAAGAAATCGGTAAAAGTCAAAATATGTGACCCCGAGTACATAAAGGCTTTCGAAAAATTAAAGATTTTGTTAACATCAGACCCAATCTTAAGAAGTCCAGACTTTGACAAACAGTTCGTTCTAACAACAGACGCTTCTAATTATGCTTTAGGTGCTGTACTTAGTCAAAATAACCATCCTATCTGTTACTCTTCCCGAACTCTGAATAATCACGAAAAAATTACTCAACCATTGAAAAGGAGCTTCTTGCTATTGTTTGGTCAATAAAATATTTCAGAACGTATCTGTATGGTAGAAAATTCATTGTGCGTACGGATCATAAGCCGCTTGTATGGCTAAAAGGCATATCTGAGCCGAATATGAAGCTCCAACGGTGGAAGATATCTCTTAATGAGTATGATTTCCAAATCGAATATCTGAAAGGGAAAGAAAACCATGTAGCTGATGGCCTGAGTAGATATGTAGGTAATGAGGATACTAAGCACGTGGTAGACGACGAAATAAGCTTGAGAGATATCTTCAGCAACGAAAGTGCTAATAATGGCATTCAAGAAGCCCATGCAATTCTTCCGACACCGGTAAATGACATCTCTTCGACAGGTGCTACCGTTCATAGTGCGAATGAAGATTCGACACAGCACATTTTCATTTCCGAAAGGCCCATCAATATGTACAAAAATCAGATTTACTTGTCGTATGGTAACAAAGAGACATTTTTCATAAAAATTGTCCACAAAAAGATCCAAAATCACGCCCAGCTAGTGAAAGGAAAAAGTCAATTATTAGACATAATGAATCGTATTCTCATAAAGAAAGGAAATTTTTGTTTGTACTGTGAGGACCTACAGTTGTTTATTGAATTTCAAAACCTATACATTAAACATTTTTCCATGAACAAAAACCTAAATGTTGTTAAGTCGAACATTATACTTAAAGATATCATTGATAAGAATGAAATACTCACCATAATACAAAAAGAACATATAGCCAGGAACCACAGAGGTATAAGCGAGATGTTTTCCGAGTTGAAAAATCTCTACTTTCACCCAAATTTACAAACCGAAATCCAAAAATTTATAAATAATTGCGAAATTTGTACTTTAGCTAAGCACGATAGAAGCCATTAAAAATTCCTCTGCAGGTATCTGAAACACCCAAGACTTTTAACGATATCATACACATAGACATATGGTATCCCGAACGTAATAAAATGTATTTGACGACGATAGACAAATTTTCAAAGTACGCGACAATACACAAATTAGAAGACAGAAATTGTATTGCTATTCTTCATGCCCTTAAGGAAAGAATTAGATATTTAGGCAAACCGAAAAAATTAGTCTCCGATAACGAAACCTGTATTCTACATTCCGCAGTGGAGCAATTCTTGAAAGACAATGATATTCAATTCCACAGAACAACAGGTGCACTTAAAACTGGTAATGCTGATATAGAGAGACTACATGGTACATTCAATGAACACCTACGAATAAAAAAAGCAGCCAACGACACTTCAGATTTAGACGACAAATTATTTCAAGCAATAAATATTTATAATGCTACAATCCACTCAACAACAAAACTAAGACCTATATATTTTATCAATAAAAATATGACTAAGGAAGATATTGAAACTTTGGCCAATCGGTTACAAAAAGAAAAGGAACTCAGGATTACTAATACAAATAGGAAACTAACCAACGGACAAAACAACAACATGTGCCAAAACATAGTTAAAAACAGATGCATTAGAAAATGTAGGGAAAAATTTAAGAAACTAAATAAATTTACACGCGAGGGCAACTATATTTGTGACAAATCCACAAAACGAAACACTCGATATCACGAAAAACAACTTAAAAGAAAATATAAATACCAAACAATTGGAGTACCCCCCGCTGATACGGCTTTGTTTTGAATTTTGAAATACAAATAACACTGACACATGCAGAAGTAGGTGTTCGGAAACTGCCAATTGCCCTCGTTGCATTCAACGCTGTTTGGGAATTGTAGAAAACTTTTGGCGCGAGCACATTTCGTCTAAAGTAAAACTTTATAAAACTAATTCAAATTACTAGCTCCCTATCCAGAAAATCAACCTCGGTATATGTATGTAGATCGAATAGTTTCGTTTCTTATTCTGTATACTTATTATGTTATGAAATGTTTTTAGTGAAAATAAAATAAATTAGCAATAAGACAGTGGATTAAATGCGAATAAAAAAAAAAAAAAACACGTTAGAATTTAATTTGTATAATAAACTGTAATGTCTTTTTCTTCTCTCTTGTTTTAATTTAATGGTGAAAGCATTTGAAATGTTATTTAGATTTTGTCATATACATAAAATATTATCCATCCAAATTAATATTAGCAACTTAAAATGTAAGGAACTAATGCTCTTTTTGGGGACTAAAAAGACTTAGGCGGGGAGGTGTAATATAAAGGTGCTACCTCACCAGCCTAAATGCGTGATACTACGAGTGTATAGAGAGGAGATTTGTAGGAACTCATTACGCTCTCTCTCTCTCTTGATCTTTCGAAGTACAAAGACCAAGTAGAGAGAGCGTGTTCCTTCAAATCTTCCTTCTGGCTCGGGACCTGATCGGCAGCAGACGCGTTTGAGATCGCTCGTGAAATTATGAGTTTAAATAAATAAATAATAAAACAAACATCATCTCTTTTATTTCTCACTTCGATCCCTTTTATATAACTATATCCTACTAGGTACTAGGCAATGTATATACTTTTGTGACTAAAATATGAACCCTATTTTACTTTATTTTCAATAACTTCTTTATTATCCGTTACTTTGTTACCAACCAATGGAACAATTCTTATCCGATGTCACGAGGTTAGCCGAAAATTGTGAATTTGGGAGTCAAAAGGAATCGATGATAAGGGATAGGATTGTAATGGGGATAACGGACCATGCAGTACGATTACAGTTGCTGAAAATGGACGATTTGACATTGAAGAAAGCTAAGGAGAATTCTCGTGTGGCTGAAGAAGCGGGCATTCAAGCAAAGCGTATGGAGTCTGAACGCACTTCGGTTGCAGTGATTCAAAGAGCACCAGGGAATTATAAAGGCAATACAAATTTTAATGAAACTGAAAATTGCAAATCTCATTCCAGAATTGTAAAGAAGATGGGAAATCAGCGAAAGCGCGCTAACAATGTTTCTAAACCAAGAAAGCAGTATCATAAATGCAACCGTAAACACGAGCAGGGGATGTGTCCAGCAGATGGTGAGATGTCTGGCCTGTGGTAAATTAAATCATTTCGCATCTGTATGTAGAAACTCGAACATCCGAAATTTTAAAATTAATGAAGTTAAATATGACAGTGAGTCCGTGGTGCTAGTTGGTATGAGACATTAAAAATAGGAAACCTTTTGATTGATTTTAAACTCGATAGTGGAGCTGAGGTAAACATAATTCCGGAGAATATAGTAATATCTATGCATGAAGAAGTAGTAATTAAGCCAACAGCTACCAGATTAGAAGCATACGGGGTTTTCAAATACAAACGCTAGGCTCAACTGTACTGCGAACAGAGTACAAAAGAAAGTTGTTAGATGTCGAATACATAGTAGTTTCCGGTGCTTCAAAACCAATATTAGGGCTAAAGACTTGTGTGGATTTCGATCTCATTCGAAAAGTGCATGAAATTAATACAAACGGTGAAGGTTCAGGGTACTTTCCCGATAAGTGTAGATTAACTGTAAAGCCTGGAACCACACCGGTAATAGAGTACAGCAGAAGCTAAATCAGATGGAAAAACGAGGCATCATAAGGAGGACAGAAGAGCCTTCTGAATCGTCACACCAACTGGTGATAGTAGAGAAATCAGATGGTTCTTTGCGATTATGCCTGCATCCTATGGAACTAAATAAGAATTTAAGAGATGAGCATTTTTCGATTCCCACTTTAGAAGATTTCAGTCAGACGAAGGGTGGTATGAAATATTTTTCAGTTTTCGACCTACGTGAGGGATTTTGGCAGGTGAAACTATGTCCGTTGTCTAAAGAGCTAACTGTGTTTAGTACGCCGTTCCTCTTCTTTAATGGCGTTACAGCCCATGAAGGACCAGAGCCAAGCTTCTCTCAATCACCTATGTTGTGTGTGATTTATTTTTCACACAGGTGAAAACGGTGTACGCCGTTTGGTACATACGAATACAACGTCCTTCCATTTGGTGTAAAAACGGCAGCAGAGAAGTTTCAAAATTTAAATTTTAAATATTTTGAAAATTTATCTGGAGTTTTTATCTATATAGACGATATTATTGTAGGAGGGAAAAGTATTAAAGAACATGATGTCAATGTTCAAAGAGTTGTAGATAGGGGACGCAGCATAAACGTGAAGTTTAACAAAGAAAAACTTCAATATCGTATGGACAGGGTACGATACCTAGGCCATATATTTTTACAGGTGACACTATAGCTCCTGATCCCGATCGTGTTGCAGCAATTCTCCGATTTTAAGATCCGATAAATAGGAAAGAATTGGAGAACATTTTAGGCCATCTCAATTACTTGCGATCCTTCGAACACTTCGAAAACTACTAACTAAAAATAGTGAATTTTATTGGTCAGAAAATTGTTCAAAAATACTGAAAACAATTAAAGACATTTTAAAAGAACATGCAATGTTACATACTTCCCATCCCATCCAAACTTATAGTAGCGCAGACAGATGCTTCTCAAAATGTTCTAGGTTGTTGCCGAATTCATCCAAAAGCTTGACAGACACAGAAACTCGATATGCCCAGATCGGGAAAGAGATGTTAGCAATAGGGTTTGCATGCGAGAAATTAAACAGGTATATCTATGGACGGCCAGTCACTATCCACATTGACCATAAGCCCCTCGTATCAATTAGCAGAAAGGATATTCATCAGGTGCATTCCAATAGACTCCAAAGAATGAAATTAAAATTATCCAAATACGAATAAGATTTCAAGTACGTCCCTGGTAAATCTTTGTATGTCGCGGACTTTTTGTCAAGAAATTCTGTGATTGATAAGATTGTTGATACTGAAACACCACACAGTATAAACATGAGTGATTCATAGAAAAAATATTTCAGGAAGAAATACGAAATGATGAGATTCTAAAACGCCTTATAAAAGTTTATAAAGAGGGGTGCCATTTGACAAAAGATAAACTCTATGAGGGTTTAATTGAATTTTGGCAAATAAAAGATAAGATTTATGTTGAAGATGATTTAGTGTTTGTTGAGGATCGAGTTTTTTTTGCCGAGGAATCTTATAGAGGAAATGTTACAACTGTTACATTCTTCTCATATGGTATTGGGTAAGGAATGAGAAGAATAATGTTATTCGACGTAATACAGCACACTTGCGAAAATCAGTCAATGCTCCACATATAAGAACACCTAACAATCCCGTAGATGAATATGATACTACTAAATATCAAGGTCTTATATCTGCCTCAACTCCACTGAGTAATAGCGAAAACAATCATACCCAATCTCAGGGTTTTATGTCTGCCTCAACTCCACCAAGCATGAGTGAAATGAATCATGCTCAAATAGAAGCAGATAACACCTCTAGTGAAAATACAGAAAAGAGATATTGTAACACTACCTATATAACACTACATATGTTTTATGTAACACTACATATATTTTTACGTAATTATTTTGAAATTATGTTTATTGCTAATATGTCTATTTTGTAATTGCCACATGGCAACCCTAAACATAAAAATACCAACAGTAACGGAATGCACTCAAAATTGTAAACACCACCGGACTGTATACATCATAGATAAATGAACAAGATGGAAAACCTTCGTACGTCTGCCCTGTGATCCCCGCAGGGGTTGGTTGTTCCTTTTGCAATATAAAGCGGCCCCTAGACGCTTAATAATGTGTGCGATATTTGATATTGCACAATATTATTGTTCGCCTGTAGATAATATTGCAAGATTGTGTGATATATTGCGGAAAATCAAAACGCTGTTGACTTTTATTACAAATATAAGCCGTCAACTAAATTATTGGGGAAGATATTGAACCGTCTGGGGCAGCAAGCCAATAAAATTGTGCAATATTTTGCACAATAAATTTGAGCGTCTAGGGGCCGCTTTAAAAACGACGCTTTTGACTTAGATTCAAGACGTCGGAACAAGGCAGAATGACATAGTCAAGACCATAGATAAATTAACAAGATGGCAACGTTTTGAGACTATCATTGTGTTAGTCAAAAGCAGGTGGTCTTCTACGAAAATGGTTCCCATCCACGATTGAGGGGAGATATGATCACTTTTTTTTTTTTTTGAATTTGAATTTAACGACAATTACAATCGGCGTTAGTTACTTATACATCTCATTGAATTATTAAATATTTCTACAAAAATAAGTAGTTTATGAGTAAATTATGCCCAAATACGATAGTTATATTCATATTAAATCTCATCCACATATTTACTAACCACTTTGGGGGAAATTGTATTGTAGCTATATTATACAGGGTGCGCCGCGAGCAGTGTGCCAAAAAGCTAGAGCGTGTAGGTCTGGTCAAGACAAGAAAAAAATCGTATGGGAGGGGGGTCTATCCCCCCCCACCCATTTAGCCGGGAGGGGCAATTTTCTAAAAAGTTGGCTTAAATTGAAAAAAAAATATTCGAAATCAACGGTTACATCCACAATGCCGTGATATACTTTTTTGGCGTAAAATGGTACGGGTGTAAGTTTTCGGTATGAAGCACCCTCCATACTCTAGTTCTGGGCACTCCAAGCACAATAGCTATCCTCCTTGTACTAAGGGAGGGATTGCGTCGGACCAAATCCAAAATTCTTTCATCTAAGATTGCTGATCCATCTGTAATTAATCTTTCGCTTCTTCGATGCTCTAGTACTCCGTGCTCTCGCAGACGTCGGTGGATTCTTGAAAACATGTTGCGATTGGGACACCTCCGATTGGGATATCTTTCAGCGTAGAGTCTTTCGGCTCCACGATCTCGACCATCAGCTAAACCGTAGCAGAAGTGCATGTCCGTTAATTCTTCTCGAGAGTATAAGTTTGACATCGTAATGTGTTGATGAGTTAACATCCAATTTGGAAATGTTTTCTTATTAAAAATGCGATGCCTTTTATTTACATTTGGGTTGCAAATATTTTGTTTTTCAATAAAGAAAAATTGCGGTTTTATTGTCCTAAGGTCCTAGCGGGTAAAACCCATCGGCGGCGGGCGGACCAAAACGAAATTGCCAGGTCAGTTTTCAGGCGTTATCAATGAAAAAAAAACTGTTATTAGATTGGCTGTTACTAGCCAAATCCATTATTTCGTGACAACGTCTATTATACGATTTTATGAATGAGGTATAAATATTATATATTCAACAATTACATATAATTTTTTTATTGATTTCAATGTTTTATTTTCATATTACAGTATTATACATGTATTTAATTGAATAAGACAATTTTATACTCAAACGTTTAAGTGTTCTTTATTTCTAATATTCTATCAACAATAGGTCTATGATATGATTTTATTTGATTTAATTCCACTAAACGACGCCGAATTTTTTTTTATCTGATATGTTGATCATTTTCGCGCGAGCTCACTACTACACATTCGCTAGGCCACGCCTACTCACACGGTTAGTCTACATTTTTCTGGGTTTTTTGCGTTTCGGCATCCCATATTTCAGCGCTAACCGATTTAACAGACGTTGTCACGTCAAAAGGATTAATCCAGGGCTAATCCAATACTGTGTCACTTTATTGTATTCTCATAAAACTCCGAATTATTTAAAAATGATAAAAAAGAGATCAATGTTTCCTACATTAATTTGCCTACAAGTCCAGCCGCATTAAAACCAAAAAAAAAAAAAGGTTTTTCTTAGAAAAAAGTGGTTTGGGTTTTTCTTTAATTTCTCAAAAACTACAAGACATTTTTGCATCCGGTTTTCTGTTTTTAACTAAAAACTAACAAGAGAATTGAATTATTGAAAAAAATGAGTACTTAATTACATAAAATTTTGAAAAAAATTAGTTCGAATTTTTTTTTTCAAAATTTTGAGTTTGAAAATTAATTTCTCAAAAACCATTCCTTAAAACAGCTTGGTGTAAAAACATGATGAAAGAAGAGGTTTCTAGCTTTACAAAAAAGTATATCACGGCATTGTGGATGTAACCGTTGATTTTGAATATTTTTTTTTTCAATTTAAGCCAACTTTTTAGAAAATTGCCCCTCCCGGCTAAATGGGGGGGAATAGACCCCCCCTTCCATACGATTTTTTTCTTGTCTTGACCAGACCTACACGCTCTAGCTTTTTGGCACACTGCTCGCGGCGCACCCTGTATATAAATGTTTTCGCTGTTCCATCAACATGAAATTCGGCAAATAATATGTATATGATTAGCGAAATCTGTCTACACATATTTTTATGTAAAACTGCAGTATTGGCTGATAAATAAAAACCTTGAAATTTAAGTTGTGTTTCATATTTTTGCGGATTGTGATTTATATTCACCTCATATTTTGGAGTAGTCTACTGAACATTAACCTGGGGTCCTAACGGTTCCAATAAAGCTAATTCTTAAGAATTCGCTATGTTTGGATATCAAAATTATCGATAAAAGAGGGTAGACAGCATTTAGTATTTCTTGCTGATTTCTTGATTGAATAGTGAAAACTCCTAAGTAAGTTAGAAAGAAAATGGGCCCTATAAAATGCATATTTGGATGCAAAAATATAATGAGAACCTATTGTGCACGAACTCAAGAAACGTAAGTACTTAGTATATTATGATATTAAACTTAAATTCTTTGAGGAAATGTATGTACAAGAACGTTAAGTTGCTGCGTAATTTTGAATGTAGAGTACAAGAGGATTACGTATTTCACTCTTTTATAAAGGTATTGAGACTTAAAAGTCTGGAATTGGTAGGCCTAGTACTGGGGAAAGGTGTTAAAATAAAGGGGTGGAAGAAAGGGTGAGTGAGTAGGTGGACGCTCGAAAGGCGAGGCCGAAGAACCGTTTATTTTCCGACCTTTCTAAATTGTAAAGATGTACATATATGTATATAAGATTTGTATAATGCCATATACAAATAAAACTTTTTAAATAGACCTTTATGCCTCTATGCCTTTTGTCTAATGTTAATACCTCTTTTTTTCATAACAGATGCAACCAATGGCGACTTGCCTTGGATTTCCCAGCATTGCAAAGGAGGAGTAAGATTTGCAATATCCATTTCTCCAGCGAGTCATTTTTAGGCCCGACAAAAAACGCCTTACTAGAAATGCACTTCCGTGCAGAGTGAGGCGCGGGTCTGTAAATGACATTGAAACTATTCCCATTCCCGTGACGACCAGTGAAGTGGAGAGTCAAATGAGTCCACCTAAGATTACTGAGACTATTCCCGTTCCCGTGACGACCAGTGAAGTGGAGAGTCAACCAAGTCCACCTCAGATTACTGAGCTTATTCCCGTTCCCGTGACGACCAGTGAAGTGAAGAATCAACCGATTCTACCTCAGATTATTGAAGTCGATAGTGTAGAGGAAAATATAAACGAAGTAAGTGACCAAGGCGTACAAACAGGTAAGTCTGTAACTTATCATACGCCTAGAAAGCTAATGCTTAAAAAAAAATTGCTCATTGCTGAGCGTACTATTAAGAAGTTGGAGGATAAGTGTCGTGGCTTAGAAACTAGTAACAAAGAGAAAGACATTTTGATTGTCTTTCTCGAAAGTCAATTAAATAAATTAAGCCTGGAAATTCAAAATTTTAAGGCCAGTAGAATAGAAAAAAATATTGGAAATGACCTCAATACTTTGCCAGGCGATTTGCAAATTATAATTGAAAACGCCAAACAAAATGCAGGAGCTAATTTGAAAGGGCATAGATACACAAATAAATTGAAAATGTTGGCTCTTTCGATTTATTTTACATCCCCTGTCGCTTACAGATTACTGAAGCCATCATTAAATTTTCCATCAGCCGTGACTTTACGTTCATTTATATCTTCGTGGCCGAAATCTCCCGGCAATATAAATTTTAATGCAAAAAGCTTAGAGTTGAAAACAAGTCAGCTAACCGATATCTATAAATATTGTTCCATTTCGGCCGACGAAATGTCTCTAAAGTCCCACTTATACTATTGTAGGAAAAGTGATAGTATTTTAGGATATGAAGATTTCGGCTCGGACGAATCGCGTTCGCAATTGCCAGCCAAAAAAGTTTGTTTTAAATATACAAGGCATTATGCAAGCGTGGAAGCACCCCCTTGCTTATTATTTCGTTAGCACAAATTGCCCCCCTTCAAAATTAAAAAGCGTCTTATTTGAAGCAATACGTGCACTTAAACGTAGCGGATTGTTCCCAGTACAATTCGTTTGTGACCAAGGGTCAAATTTTAGAGGCCTATCGCGTATCTTGGAAATTACTGCTGATAGGCCATTTTTCAAAGTAGATGATGGCAACATATTTTTTTTTCGATTCACCACATTTAATTAAAAGTACGAGGAATTGTTTCCTTAAAAACACTATTTTATTTACGAACACTACAGGTGTTCATCGGGCTACCTGGCAGGATATAATAAAATTATATGAAATGGATTCAAAAAACAATATCCGTCTTGTACCTAAGTTGACAGATGCGCATCTTCGGCCAAATACATTTCAGAAAATGAAAGTTAAATTTGCCTCACAGATATTTAGTAATACTGTTCCGGCTGCCCTTTTGACCTACCGTAGTTCTGGTCAAGGGTCTTCAACTCTATTAGGAACTTCAGATTTTATAAGTTTTTTCAACAACTTGTTTGACATTTTCAATTCAACTAGGGCTCGAGGAAGCGTAGGATATAGGATAGGTTTTTGTAAAAATTAAGTTCAGGCCAAATTTTTACATGACGCGGCAAACTTTTTACAATCAATGCAATTAATAGAAAATAATGAAAACAAAAACATAACAAACAAATTCGCATTTGTTAGAGGTTGGTTGTTGAATATATCAACGCTTCTTGGACTATGGAATGACTTGTCAAGATGTGGTTTTGAACACATCTATACAAGGCGTTTAAACCAAGATAATTTAGAGCAATTTTTTGGCGATATTAGAAGCAGTAATGGTAAGAATAGTAGAACAACACCCCGACAGTTTATCAGCAGTTTTCAAAAGCTGTGGGGTATCCAGTATTTAAAAATAATCAAACGGGGCAACTGCGAATATGTGGAAGCGGATCGTATACAAGAAATGTTAAATAGTAATTTAATAAGTGGCCCTCGGTGGATAGAAGACAACTTACATCCTGAACGGGCAGAAGATTCGGTAGTGAACCTAGTTACTAATATAGATATAACTGTTTTCTTTAAGGAAAATGCTTTTGTTTATGTTTGTGGTTGGCTTTACCGGGCTATGGTATACATCATAGATAAATGAACAAGATGGAAAACCTTCGTACGTCTGCCCTGTGATCCCCGCAGGGGTTGGTTGTCAAAAGCGTCGTTTTTAGGCCCGACAAAAAACGCCTTACTAGAAATGCACTTCCGTGCAGAGTGAGGCGCGGGTCTGTAAATGACATTGAAACTATTCCCATTCCCGTGACGACCAGTGAAGTGGAGAGTCAAATGAGTCCACCTAAGATTACTGAGACTATTCCCGTTCCCGTGACGACCAGTGAAGTGGAGAGTCAACCAAGTCCACCTCAGATTACTGAGCTTATTCCCGTTCCCGTGACGACCAGTGAAGTGAAGAATCAACCGATTCTACCTCAGATTATTGAAGTCGATAGTGTAGAGGAAAATATAAACGAAGTAAGTGACCAAGGCGTACAAACAGGTAAGTCTGTAACTTATCATACGCCTAGAAAGCTAATGCTTAAAAAAAAATTGCTCATTGCTGAGCGTACTATTAAGAAGTTGGAGGATAAGTGTCGTGGCTTAGAAACTAGTAACAAAGAGAAAGACATTTTGATTGTCTTTCTCGAAAGTCAATTAAATAAATTAAGCCTGGAAATTCAAAATTTTAAGGCCAGTAGAATAGAAAAAAATATTGGAAATGACCTCAATACTTTGCCAGGCGATTTGCAAATTATAATTGCAAACGCCAAACAAAATGCAGGAGCTAATTTGAAAGGGAATAGATACACAAATAAATTGAAAATGTTGGCTCTTTCGATTTATTTTACATCCCCTGTCGCTTACAGATTACTGAAGCCATCATTAAATTTTCCATCAGCCGTGACTATACGTTAATTTATATCTTCGTGGCCGAAATCTCCCGGCAATATAAATTTAAATGCAAACGTCTGCCCTGTGATCCCCGCAGGGGTTGGTTGTCAAAAGCGTCGTTTTTAAAGCGGCCCCCTAGACGCTTAATAATATTGTGCGATATTTGATATTGCACAATATTATTGTTCGCCTGTAGATAATATTGCAAGATTGTGCGATATATTGCGGAAAATCAAAACGCTGTTGACTTTTATTACAAATATGAGCGGTCAACTAAATTATTGGGGAAAATATTGAACCGTCTGGGGCAGCAAGCCAATAAAATTGTGCAGTATTTTGCACAATAAATTTGAGCGTCTAGGGGCCGCTTTAAAAACGACGCTTTTGACTTAGAGTCAAGACGTCGGAACAAGGCAGAATGACATAGTCAAGACGCCGTCAAACCGCAACGCGGTTAGGGGATAGCTGTCAAAATGCCTGTCAAAAGCCATCAGATTGCCATTTTGTTCATTTATCTATGGTGTGAACGCTAGGCATTATTTGATCGTCAAGCAAATCCTACATAGAAATCGTATGGTGTGAACTCCACTAAACACGAAACGAGTGGAAAAGAAGAGGAAAAAAACGGTTTATGGTTAAATTCCAACCGATCATACGGTAAAATCCCAAATTGATCATAAAACTCGCGGACACTAGGAGCCATAGATAAATGAACAAGATGGAAAACCTTCGTACGTACCCCGCAGGGTATTTTCACCGAACTAGTAAGTGACAGAGACACTATACCTGAGTAAAGAGCTCTTCTGGATCAGTGCTATATATAATCCAGTGATTTTTTCCTCTTTTTCCTTTTTGAACGTGAAAAAATTTCAAAAAAGGAAAAAACAACACACAAGGGAAGTATGAGCGTTTTACGCTCGCCTCCCCTCGAGCGTTAACTCAAAAATTCCCCGACTCCCTCTCCCACGCATGTAAAACCAACCAATCCAATGAATTTCCAGCCAGATTTCCCTTCTCCTCCAGCCAGAACTCTCCCTAGACACCAACCTAACATCATTCCACAGCAAGTTTCACAACCAATTCGAATCAACCCGAGCTTCCCATCAAATACAGTAGCTTCTCAAAAAAGAGACCCACTTATAGATATCCCTCTCAACAGAACCTGTTAAACAACTACATGGCCATACCGAGAACAACAACAAATACCGCCACAACTACGACAAAAGCAACAACAACCTTCACAACCAGTACAAACATCACAACATCAACCCCAGCGTGCGCAAATATACTACTCTCCACACATCATGATGACCTTCTAATCGATCCTGCTAAGACACAAACATCCTCAAGCTCAGGACCCATTTCCGCGTTTAACAAGTTAACAACACCAGACACACTCTTCACCAACTCTACTGTTTCTCCCGTAAAGGACACAGGTGGAGACCTAGAGATGAAACCGCCTCTAACGACCTCAAAAGAACCAGACCATCCCCAGAAAAACCTATGAAAGAAAACAACAATAATAAAAAACAAAGAACAGCGACACAAACAAAACTAACGACTAACAGATTTGCCCTCCTCTCCTCCGACGAAGGGGGTCGAAGGGACGAAGGGGTCTGTCTTGACCACCCCTTACCCCAACCAAGCCCGCTGTCGAAAAAGCTCCAAAAGCCTCGAAGCCCCCACCTATATATATCCAAGGAGTAAAAGTTATAGGTCCCATCGTGAACGCACTAAATGAAGTCGCGCAGGACAACGTTTATATGCAAGTACAGTAATACCCCGACTTACGCTACTTCGTTTTACACGAATTCGGAGATACGCGGTTTTTCATTTTGACTGCCACGCGCATCGGCTCTCTCGCTAATTAATTATGTCATCTAAAAGAACGAAAAATGAGTCATTTGAGCCTAACAAGAAAAGAAAAACACTGTCCTTGGAGTGTAAACTGAATATAATTAAAGACTTTGAAGCAAAAATTAAAATTTGTGAATTGGCAAAGAAATTTTACCTACCGGAATCAACAGTCCGAACGGTTATATAAGGTAAAGAAAAAATTATGAAAGCTGTGAAAGACTCTCAATCTTTGAATTCAAGTATCATCCGTAAGCGTCACGGTATTATCGCACAGATGGAAACATTGCTACAGTCATGGTGTGATAATCAAGTAAGAGTGTGTTTTCAAGCAAAGCAGATTTTTGAAAAACTAAAAGAAGAAGCTGGGGAGGCGGCTAAAAATGAAGTGTTTAAAGCTAGTAACGGCTCGTTCAGCCGATTAAAGAGTCGTTGTAATTGGCATAGCATCGCGTAGAGTGGAGAAGCGGCAAGCGCTGATAAAGAAGCTGCATCTCTCTATCCAGAAAAACTCAAAACAATGATAGACGAAGGTGGCTACACTAGCCAAACCTTTTTTAACGTAGACGAAACCGGTCTTTTTTGGAAGAAATTGCCTAAAAGAACTTTTATTGCGCGTGAAGAGAAAACTTTTCCAGGTTTTAAAGCCGCCAAGGATCGATTGACAGTGATGGTTGGTGTGAATGCAGCTGGAGATAGTAAATTGAAACCTCTCTTAGTTTATCGCTCAGAAAATCCAAGAGTCTTAAAAAATAAATCCAAAGCTGGTTTGCTTGTCATTTGGAAGTCTAATGCGAAAGCTTTTCTCTTTTTGAAGACTGGTCATCACTTTATTCCTGAAGTCGAACGTTACTGCCAATTAAAAGAAATCCCATTTAAAGTGATGCTACTAATTGACAATGCACCAGGTCATCCTCCCGAAACTCTAATTAATTTCGATCCAAGAGTGGAAGTTGTATTTTCGCCAACAAATACTACCAGCTTGCTTCAATCAATGGACCAGGGAGTCATTAAAACATTTAAGGCTTACTACACACGGTGATCATTTGCACATCTACATGAAGCTATGAGACAAAACAATGAGCTTCCTGTTAAAGACTTTTGGAAGCAATTCAATGTTTTAAATGCTGTAAGAATTATTGGACAATCTTGGAATGAGGTTTCACAAAAAACTTTGAATGGTGTCTGGAAGAAACTGTGTCCATTTTTTTTCACCACTGAAAGCCAAGGAGAATCAGTTTGAGATCCTGAACAAATCGATAGCATAATAGAAGTGGTCGATATCGCTAACCAATTAAATTTAGTGGTCGATCATGATGACGTTCAAGAATTGCTAGATTCACACAATCAAGAGCTAACAATTGACGAGGTTATAGAAACGCGTAAGCATGAGCAAGACATTGAACAAACTGATTCGCTAGACCCAGTTGAATCGGTAAATCAAATGACAATTGCAAACTTAACAGAAGGACTCAATTCAATTGAAACGGGGTTACAAATTTTGGAAAAAACAGATTCTAATGAAGAACGCGTTTCTACTACAAAACGAGGAATAAAAAAATTACTTGTGTGCTACGAAGAAATTTTGCGTGAGAAAAAGAAGAACCCAACTCGCCAGGCAACATTGTTCGAATATATTAAGCTGTCGACATCAAAATAACTTCGGTTTAGGTTATTTTATTCATAGCAATGTAAATTGTTTTATTATCTTACATTTTATTAAACATTTTTCTTCTAAATTATTGTTTCCTTTAAACTCTGGCCCCGATTAAACATACCTTATATGTATTTATGTGGGATTTAGTTCTTGCATTCCCTTTTTTTGTTTTAGAAAAACGCGAAAAAAATATGTAATAAAGAGAAAAAAACTTATTCAAATTGTTTTATTATAATAACAAAAATAGTTACTCGAATTCATTAATGCACATTGAAATAAAAGAAATAAAAAAAAACGTCGCAGCAAATCTCACTTATCGTCAGGGATAATGATAGATAATAATATTTGTACGCGCGGAGATTGCTGAGAGGTGCTGCTAGCGGTCGAATCTGGCGATGGTATCTACAACTGGACCGTATTAAAGAATACGCTCAAGTCGGAATTTGGTCACCTTCCTAAAAGTATTGATGTCCATAAAATGCTTGAGTCGCGACGAAAACAACGAAGCGAATCGTACTTGGAGTATCTGTTTACTATGAAACAAATTGGTAAAAAGGGGCGTGTGGATGAGCAGTCCATTATCCTCTACATTATTCAGGGTATTCCCGATAGTACTCTAAATAAAACCGTCTTATATGAAGCGACTACTTTGGAGGAGTTAAAGATTAAGCTCCAGATATACGAAAATATGCGGGGACATGCATCCAAGTCCACCAATGGTAACGCAAGATCAGCGGAAGTTTCTACAGCGACGAAATCCAATCCAGTAAGAAAGCGGTGCTCAAATTGCGGTTCTTTCTCACACTCGTTTGAAGGTTGCCCAGATAGGGCAAAAGGCACACGCTGCTTTAATTGCAACTGTTTTGGTCATTTATCTCGTAACTGCCCAAGCAAAAGGAATGGCCAGCCCTTTGCACCGAAACCGGCAGATCATGTTTACCGAATTCGACTGGAAGATGATTATGTATCAGTTCAAATTGGAGACCAGAGCTTCCGGGCTCTCATAGACAGTGGGAGTCATGTCTGCCTCATGCGAAAATCAGTAGCGACAGCCGTTGGAATTTTAAGATATGAGTTTCCTGGGAAATTATTGTGTGGATTTGCTGGTACTCCCAAAAAAAACACTGGGATCATGTCCAATTAACATATCGATTAAATGTTTAAAGAAACCCGTCGTATTTCACATTGTACCAGACAGCTGGATGTCTGATCAAATCATCCTAGGCAAGGACTTCTTACGAAATGAAAAAGTGATTTTCGACCACGGTAAAATAAGCATCAGTGACAATTTAGAAATAGCGCAACCAGTCGAATTGGAAGAAAACGACATTAATCGTATTGAGGTCGAACCTTTTATGATGGTCGCGGATGAGGTGACGTCTTCTATTGAAAACAAGGGGGTTCGTGATGAGGTATTGCGGTTAATTAAAAGCTATAAACCATCCAAGTGTGTCAAGTCTTGCATAGAAATGCAAATTGTCCTGGGAAATGAAACCGTAATTTATCAAAAGCCTCGAAGGCTAGCTCCGATGGAAAGAGACGTTGTCAAGGCTACCATAAGAGAGTGGCTGGATGAAAATATTATTCAGATGAGTACCTCTAACTACGCAAGTCCTATAGTCTTAGCAAAGAAGAAAGATGGTAGTCTTAGACTTTGCGTTGATTATAGGAAAATCAATAACGTCATTATCAAAGATCGTTACCCATTACCGGTAATAGAGGAAGTCTTAGAGAAGTTGTACAACGCCCGCGTATTTACGACCTTGGATCTTAAAAACGGATTCTTTCACGTGGATCTGGCCGTCGAATGCAGAAAGTATACATCCTTTGTAACGCCTGATGGGCAATATGAATTTTGTAAAGCCCCATTTGGTCTTTGCAATTCCCCAGCGGTTTTTCAAAGGTTTGTTAATACCGTTTTTAAAGAATTAGTACGAGATAACGTTTTACTTGTCTACATGGATGATCTGGTTATACCCAGTAAAGATGAAGAAGAGAATTTGGAAAAACTTAAAGCCGTACTTAAAGTAGCGGCAGATCACGGTCTTCTTATAAAATGGTCAAAGTGCTCATTTGTTACTAAGTCCATAAAGTTCTTGGGGCACATAATTGAAAATGGATCAGTGCGGCCAACAAATGAAAAGATCTCCGCCGTAAGAGGGTTCCCGCAACCGAAAAATGCGAAACAAGTGCAAAGTTTCTTGGGTTTAACGGGTTTCTTCCGGAAATTTGTGCCAGGTTACGCGACAATAGCGAAACCGCTTTCAGATCTTCTCAAAAAAGATAGACACTTTGCTTTTGGCGAGCGAGAACAAGACGCATTTCGGTGCCTTAAAGATGCACTCTGCAGTGAGCCAGTTTAATCCAAACGAATCATCGGGCTCTTTTGAAGTGTTCACTGTCTCCGAATGTGATCGGGACAAGTTTTGATTACTATCTTCAATCGACACCTGTTACTGGAAGTAAGAATCAACGTGAGAGTTTCTCCCATTCGTCTATTTAACACGGTGTGATATCCAGTTTCACAATAGCTCTAATAAAACTAATTAAAACATATGTTTCAGATGGGGTAATCCCAACCATTTAGCTAATCAGTGCAACAGGCGAGGCCTGATTTACAATTGCAGAGGAACAAACGAAATACAGCATCAACAAATGCCATACAGATAGACAACAAGTTTCACGTTGAGCAGATCTTGGATTCCAGCTGTACCAACCGGAGCACATTTACTACTACCTGTCATATAACAATATAATACTTTGTGCTATGTACGTTAAATTGTAACTCCTAGAGTACTCAGTCTATGTACAATGTCATATGACATATGTATGTATGTATGTATGTATGTATGTTGGCGTTACAGTCCATGAAGGACCTGAGCCGAGCTTCTCTCAATCACCCATGTTGTGTGTGATTTCATTTTCCCATGGATGAAAGGGACCTACAGTTTATTGCCGGTTCCGAACGGCGAATTTCGAGAAGCTTTTCGTGACAATTTTACTACAGGGGGTTTTGTCAGAACCCCGCTGAGGAGAAATACCGTGAAAACACGTTCGATGACATCGCTGTGTCGGGATTCGATCCCGTGTCATCGGCGTCAGAGGCCAACACACTACCCACTGCGCCACGGTGCTCTCTGTATCCTTACTACAATTTTATCACGTATTAAACTCTAACAACGTGCCAAACTAGCATTTCTTAGCCTGATATTTAATTCGCGTAAAAAAATCATCAAAGGGCTCTTCCTCTTTTTGAAAACATATCATTCAAAGGTCACTGTGGAAGTCCCCACCGATGGAGGAGTAAGGGAGGTTGTATGCGCCTCCGCTTACTTTCCTGGAGACGGCCAACAAATCCCTCCCACTGAAGTCAAGGATCTGGTTAGGTATTGCAATCAGAAAAAACACCACCTGGTAATTGGATGCGACGCCAACGCGCACCATACGGAATGGGGCAGCAGCAATACCAGCAAACGAGGTGAGTCACTCCTTGAATTTTTAATCATTAACGAACCCACCGTTGCCAATAGAGGCAACAAACCCACATTCCTAAATGCGGTTAGAGAAGAGGTGCTTGACCCCACCATCTCTAGCCCATTTATCTCAACTATGATTGGGGACTGGCATGTCTCCAATGTAGCCTCACTGTCTGATCACCAGTACATCAGATTCAACATATCCGGTGAGGTTAATGAGGCTGAGCCCGGATATCAGCCCAAAACGAACGAATTGGGCTCGGTTCCAAGCTCAACTCGCCGCTAAAGAGGATATGCTTCTTAAGTCGATTCAATCGACAGACGATATCGACGAAGCGGCTTACCAGCTCAATGCAGCACTCATCTTATCCTTCAGAGACAGCTGTACACCCAGGACAACTACACACAAACGGTGTGCGCCCTGGTGAAATACTCAGCTTGACGGTATAACAGTTGGACTGATTATAGATCTGCTCTAACTTAATACAACCTCGAATTGAGGAAATCCAGGAGAAAGTCTTGGAGGAAACATTGCGAGAACATAGACTCGCTTCCAACTGCGGCTCGACTCCATAAAGCACTATCTCGAGAGCACACAAATGGGCTCGGGCTGCTTCGCAAATTAGACGGCACCTTTACCGTCAATCGCAGGGAAACCCTGGAGACTTTGCTCGAGGTGCACTTCCCTGGTTCTACTCCTTACTCGATGTCCTCTGACGATCAAATTAACGTCATAGATAACATCGACAGTAGAACAAATAGTCTCTCTGGTAGACTCTTCAGCCCTGACAGGGTCAAATGGGCAATTGGTTCATTCAAACCCTACAAGGCTCCAGGCAAAGACGGTGTCTTTCCTGCGATCTTACAGAAAAGCTTGAATACAATTCTACCATCACTGACAGTTCTTTTTAGGTCTTGCTTCAACCTGGGATACATACCCCAAATTTGGAGAGAGGTCAATCTCGTCTTCATCCCCAAGGTTGGGAAACCAAGTGAGCAACCTAAATCCTATCACCCTACCAGTTTGACTTCATTCTTTCTAAAAACAATGGAGAAACCGATAGAGCTCCATATTAGAGTTATCCTGGAAAATCAGATACCTCTGCATCTCAACCAGTATGCATATCGCAAAAAAGCGATCTACCGAGAATGCACTACACCACTAGGTGACGCACACTGAAAATAGTTTCACACAAAAGCAGATCGCAATCTGCGACTTCCTCGATATAGAGGGAGCCTTCGGTAATACTGGCTATGATTCGATCACCACTGCACTATCCTGCAGGGGTGTGGACCATCCCACTAATCACTGGATTAGGGCGATGCTAAATAGTCGTATTATATCACATGCGAAGAGGTCTCAGTGACAGTATCGGCGGTTAGAGCATGCCCACAAGGGGGAGTCCTCTCACCACTGCTTTGGTCGATAGTCATCGACGATCTACTACGCAAGATAAACACTCTGGGCTACGAGGTCAACGGATATGCTGATGACCTAGTAATCATTGCTACGGACAAGTGCGGGATCACTGCCTTTGAGCGCATGCAGCTTGCGCTCCAACTTATCTCTGACTGGTGTGGCTGGGGGGGTTTATCTATTAACCCAAATAAGATAGTCCTAGTCCCATTTACAAAGAGGAGAAAGGTACAACCCTGCTCAATCTTAGTAAATGGCACACGCATAGGATTTTCAGAGGAAGTAAAGTATCTAGGTATTGACCTAGACCGTAGACTCAACTGGAACTCCAATATGAGAAATAAACTCATGAAAGCGACTAAGGCCATGTGGGCCTGTCGACGCACCTACGGTAAAACCTGGGGACTTAAACCTAAGGTAGTCCACTGGCTATATACCGCGATAGTAAGACCTATCGTCACCTACGGGTCCACCGTATGGTTGAGCAAAAAACCGCAATTGTTAAGCTTCAACGCCTTCAAGGACTAGCGTGTCTCGGCATCACAGGCGCTATGCCAACCTGCCCCACGGCAGCCCAAGAAGCACTCATTGGACTCACTCCACTTCACCTTTTTTATCAAAAAGGTGGCATTACGCATTGCAATCAGAATTCTCTGCTCGGGAACAAATATGCCATGTAGATCCACGGGCCACATGTCCATATTACAACACCTTCCCGAGCTGGATATGAATACTACAGTCTTCATACAGACCTTTGACAAGAGATTTGAGATACTGATCCCAAAACGCTCAGCATGGGAACACAGTGATCCCCTGCTAAATGTCAAAGGCCTTAGGTGGTACACGGATGGCTCCGAGATGGCTTCCGGCGTTGGCGCCGGCATCTTTGGACCAAAACGCAAGGACTCGAAGGCCCTGGGAATAAGCCCCAGCATCTTCCAAGCAGAGCTGCATGCCATCCTAACAAGCGTCAATCTAAATCTCGAGACTGGCATTAGAGGAGTAACCATCAACATACTCTCTGATAGCCAAGCAGCGCTTAAAGCGCTGGGTTCGTACAGCACGAACTCAAAAACCATCAAGGAATGCCATGACGCCCTACAAGACCTCGCCAAAAGAAACAATGTTAAGCTTTGGTAGGTGCCAGGAGATAAAGGTATCAAGGGCAATGAAATTGCCGACCAACTTGCAAGGAAAGGTTCCAGTGAAAAATATATAGGTCCGGAACCATTCTGCGGCATTCCCGGGACCTGTCCTTTTGGAACATCGTTCGGGGACTCCGTCAATCTAAACGACTTATACGATTCCTGAACAAGCACCCTATTGACATACTCAAAACTCAATAGGGTGGATATCAGAAGACTAGTCAGCTATTAGCCTCTCGTCTGAAACTGAGTGTCGGCTCTGTCTTGAGGACGAGGAGACGGCAGAACACATACTGTGTGAGTGTGCTGCTCTCTGCCATCTTAGGAAGCGTATCCTTCAAATTTTAATAAAGAAAGATGAATTTCATAATTATGTGGGCATTAACAAAAGACCCCTTATTATAATTGGTGTTGTAAAATGGCGTGTACCTACAGTTTGAAGAAGATGAAATAAATTTAACTGTTTTTGTTGTAAGCGATAGCACAATGTAATTTCCGTTGATATTAGGCAAAGATTTTTTTAAGAAAGGCAAATTTAAATACCAAATACCAAGCGATGACGAAATGAAGACATTACCTAGCGAGACTTCAGTCGAATTCGTTGCTGATTTTGAAGGAATACTTTCGACTATAGGGAAAAGACCGATAGGTGTGTTTTTCGGAAGACACCATTCCTAATGACCCAAACTAATTCGAAAAATGCAGGCAAAAAAAGAACACGACCGACTTCAGGAAAAACAAACGACAGACCTCAGGAATCATAGCCAGAAAACAAACCAACATTTATCAACCCGGCGAAAAAGTTTACGTACGAATTAACAAACAACTAGGGTCCAAACTAACATCAAGATACAAAGCAGAAATAGTTTAAAAAAAAAAAAAACCAAGACACAACAATACCAACAGCTTCCGGTAGGATCGTCCACAAACGCAACATTAAAAATTAAGCCTTTCTCCTTCAGGGTGATTGTTGATGCGGCTTTGGGCGAGGTGCAAATTTTGGATTACACCAAATTCGAAGCAGTAGCGATAAAAATAGGGACGGTTAAAATACAGAAAGACACATAAGTGATTCACGAACTGGACCTACGATCGTATCAAAGGATCGTCGACGACGTTTCAAAGATAGTACAGCAAAACATAAGCAGTACCCATCCTTTGTATGCTTACCTTTATCATGAAGTTTCCCCAGCTCAGAACCTTCAGTTACAAACTTAGACCGTTAAGGGGAAATGGCTGGCAGGCAGTCCCGATCACGACGATTTTGAAATTATAAAAAAGAAAACCAATAACCTCCTAAGAAACAGCAACCAGAAAATTTGCTGGAGTATCATATCACAAAATAAGATTAACGAAATGAATAATGTTACTAATAGGATAATAAAATAACTTAGGAATAGTAATATAGCTAAGGATAATATTGTAAACGATGTCAAATATAGAATTAAACTTATTAACTAACTAACGTAGAATACGTCATTTTGTGGGCATAAATGGGAATAGTAAACTCTTACATCCTAGTAATGTCGGAAATAAATTATGCAAAACATGTTTTAGAAAAAGAACATATTACATTCACCAACCTAGACGAAGCTATAGAGTTCGTGGAGGCCAACGTTGCAAGTAACTCAGACATTCTATTATACATTTTAAGTATCCCCGCTACTAAAGTAGAAACATGCCAACAACTATTATTAAAACCAATAAAACGAGAAAAATTTGGAAGCAAAATCCTATAGAAAGAATCGGGTATCGAGGTGTGATGGCTGTTTGGATGGTAGACTATCTTCACAACAGGAAGTTCTACGTCAAGATAGAAGATGTTTATAGTGAGGCGAAGAATGTAAGTTATGGAGTTCCACAAGGATCTAATTTAGGCCCACTTCTTTTCATCCTTCTCCGGGTTTTTAAGCTCAGCATCCTGTTCGCTTTTGCTGATGACACTGCAATTGTTGTTTGACATAGGCCTCTTGATCCGGCGACAGTGATGATGCAAGAGGAATTCGATGCAGCTATATGATGGTGTCACGACAATGGATTGGTAATAAACGGATCTAAAACAAAATTAATACATATTTGAAGTTCACATTTTAAAAAAACCGACAAGCAAATATACTTCAGAAATGATTCCTGTCCAAATACGCCCAACGAACGCATCGAGGTTGATGAAAACTGTAAATATCTTGGAGTGGTTATTGATTGCTAACTCCTATGGGGCAAACACACAAGCCACGCACGGATCTAAAGAAGGGCCTATATACACTCACACTTGCGATACCATACTTCTGAGGACGTTTTGCGACAAGTCATCTGTCATTACGACAAGAACGTCTCGCTTGTCTCTCCATTTGACTACCACAACGGCCGAATTCTCTCGTCCGATTACTTCCCCTTTTTTTAGTTTCGCGTTGGAAACTTCCTTAGAACTCTCTGCGATTCTTGCGTAGTGTTCCAACTAAATAGGTCTTATGGGAAAGCAATGTCGTGGCCCACGCAATAAATTTACTTGTCAGTTGCCACAGTTCTCCAAATATAACATATTGTTGCGTAGACACAAACCGGCGGTTAAGTTCGAATTTCGCTGTCGAAGTTCGAAAGCTCTGGTGAAACGGAAATTGAAATGATGTCAACTGTTAACGGCGTAATGCTAATTGTCAAAGCATTCTAGACATTTCCGTAGGGGAACTTCCGACGGCGAACATTCGAGAAGGTGGACCGAGAGCTATATAAGCGCGAACGCTCGCCCTTGGAACTTTCGAAGCCATTCAGTTAATGGAAGTGAATAGCGTGTGACAAGTCTGCATACGGTGTGTTCGGTCGATAAACGTGTGAAAATAAAAGCTTTCAATAAAGGTTTGTGTGTGTAATAAAGTTTTAAGTGTAACAATAAAGAAAAGTGGTGAAGTACTCAGATAGTTGATCTGATGAGAAATAAGAAAAGTGTATGTGTTTTAATTTGAATAAAACGTTGACAATTGTAGTTTATCGCAATCCAGTGGTGCGAACCCTATTTGGTGTGGGATTAAATTTCGTAACAATATGTATATAACTAACGCAAGAAACTTTTTTATTTCACCCACGTCAGTATCAACCCATCTCTTCATTCGTGAATAAAGTGTTGTTTGCATTTATGTTTGTCTGCTGAACTATTAGTTCGTCCATTTCTTGAGTCACCATAAGCGAAAAAAAATCATATGGATCCTTTATAGTTTCAGCTGTTTCCTCGAAATCAAATTTTTGTAAAGATACTACTTGTATCAGGGTGCCACATGACCCACCGGTGGTCATGTTTCAAAAACACTTGGGCAATCAACGTGTTAATTTCTATTACCACTTGCTTCTTTAGTTTAAGGAGGGTTTGGATGGTGCCAGAGACCAAGGCTTTTCTAGCCGCATATGCAAATAGGCAAGCAGAGTTCCAGCACTCACGAATAAAAAATGCAATGAGCAATGTACTGGAAGACCTGCTAGCGCAAGATATTTTGGTTTGTGATCAATAATTTTGCAAATGATGTATGTAAGATAAGGGTAGGAAATGGGATGAGAAAGACAGCAGACGCGACAGGAGCAGATCTACACAAGGGAGATTAAGAAAAAAACACAGTCGACAGTCAGCAGTGGTGGTCGCGAGCGTCGTCATATATGAATTTTAATTAGTTCTTTTTGTTCTTGTGTTCTTTTTGTTCTTTTTGCTCTTTTTATTCTTATATATTAATAAATAATATTACATTTGGGGCTCGTCCTTGTCCTAATCCTGGTCATAATCGTGTATTTTGTGTAAGGCTCTCTGAAAACCTAAAACTAAAAGGTGCTTATATACTTAGCCATACCAAGGATATATGTACATGCGGATACCGCTGTCCTAACATTAAAATATAAAAAAATGTCGCATATGCGAAGAGAAAAGGAAAAAGCAGCGATGGATAATTCGAAGGCCACCGCACAAGAAGCCGTTACCGAGGGATATAACACTCGATTTGGGCAGACACATACAAAATCGAAGGAGAAAGCTGACACACCATCGAGTGAAAATGAAAGTAGAACCATCACCAATGACAATCAAAGCGGGATGGCGGATAGTAGTTCCACATTGCAGCAACTAGTGCAGCTGTTGTCGTTAAAAATACAGATGGAGGAAAAAAGCCAAGGTGAGTGTAAAATTGTCGCTGAAAGCTTTACAAAAATCATCCCAGATTTCGATGGGGAAGGCGCACCCGTGGAACAATGGTTTGAAAATTTCGAACTAAAAGCCGATGCCTATGGCCTTAATGAAAAACAAAAATATGTGCAGGCCCGCGCTAAGATGACGCATACGGCGAAATTGTTCGTGGAATCGATAACGGTGTGTGACTATGAACAGCTGCGTAAATTGCTGATCGAGGAATTCGAAAGAGGGCATGTGTGTAGTGCCGACTTACACAAAAAACTTAACAGCCGAGCAAAGTTGAGAGACGAAAACTTTCACCAATACCTTCTCCATATGAAACGCATTGCCGTACGTGGTGTTTTAGACACGGAATCAATAATACGGTACGTCGTCAACGGGTTGAAAATAAAAGGCGATTACAGATTCATCCTGTACAGCTCTAAAACATTCAGGGATTAAACGCAAAGGGATGATTAACGTGAGCGGCAGTATTTATCGAGAGCATTAGTGAGGACACACCTGTTGAGATGTTACAGATTCGCGTTAAGAAGTTGGATGAATCCTGGTCGGACTTTTCTTCACTTCATGATGAACTTTTAAATGTCGTTGTGGATGATCAAATAATTGATTTGGAAAAAGAGAAATATTGAAAAATATTTCAGTGTGCATTCTAGTTTAATGAAAGCCATTAATGAGAAAAAATCGGAGTCTCAAACGGCAGAAAAATCGATGGTTGACATTAGCAAACCACCAATCGGCATTCTTGAAGCGTTTGAATACAACCGCAACCAATTCAACCATTAACATGCCAACAATAAATATTCCCTTATTTTCGGGTAACTATAAAGGCTGGCCATCTTACCGCGATCTGTTTACGGGCACAGTGGATTGCAAGGCCAATCTTTCAACCACGCAAAAATTTCATTATCTAAAAATGTTTTTACGCGATGATGCTGCAAATCTAATAAAACATATACCAATGTCTGATGCGAATTATGTTGAAGCGTGGGAACGTTTCGAAAATAGATACGATCGTGTCCATTTAATAGTGCAATCGTATATTCATACGGGCTATGTGCAGTCACATCGAAAGTTAACCGATGGCGCGGACGAAGTCATTCGCGGACTTAGTGCTATTAAACAAGTCGGTCGCGATCCGTGGATTATTTATTTATTACTAAATAAAGTAGACAATGAAACAAAACAAGGACGGGCCGCCGAGGTCGGTTTTTAACCTTTCTACAATCGCGATGTGATGCTCTTGAGTCATGTCAATCGCTTAACGGTCCAACAACATCCCGTAATAAGGCACAAAGTTAGGTAAAATCCCATTACGCTGTAACTCCTGTCAATAAACCAAAATGCCCCAAGTGCGAAGGTGATCACATTTTACCACAATGTTCTCAATTTATGTCTTTAGATATATATTCACGTCTGAGTTTCGTAAGGCAAAAAACATTTTGTTTCAATTGTCTTCGTAGTTGGCACTCAAGCAACAATTGTCGATCCACATTTCGTTGTGGGATATGTAAGGCCCGTCATCATTCCTTAGTCCATTCATCAATATCCAACACTGCCGCCACTGTACCATTGATATCGGAAATCGGTTCCCCTGATTCATCAACATCATCAGGTGAACGCCACTCTACATTGAAACATATCGCAAATTATCATTCGCTTGAGCTTATCCATCACAAACTATTCTGCCAACCTTATTAGCTAAGGCTCGAGATAATCAAGGAAAATTTGTGGACTGCAGAATTGTTCTGGATTCAGGGTCCCAGGTATCTTTTATCACCGATTTATTTGCACAAATTCTCTGTCTTCGACGCAAACATGCCCGTATACCGATTCTTGGTTTATCGAGCTCTGAAGCTGGACATACAAAGGGATGTTTTTCATTACAACTGCACTCATGTTGGAATTCGTCTTCATCATTAGTTGATGCATTTGTCCTCCGAAAGCTTACTTTGAATCTACCCTCCCAGCATGCTTCTATTTCTTCCTGGACCCAACTATCGTATTTAGAATTAGCTGATCCTTATTTTAACCAACCGTCTCCTATTGACGTTTTGTTAGGAGCCGATCAGTTGTGGGAAACGTTGAAAGGAGAACAAATTCGAGGACCTTCAGGAGCACCTGTGGCTCAAAATACATCATTTGGTTGGGTTATACCCGGCGAAGTTTTTGATCAAGACCCATCCAATTCAGTTTTATCTTTTCATTCTACATATGATGACGATCGTCTGATGCAAAGGTTTTGAGAGCTAGAGGAGTTTCCCCCCTCAAAGTCTCGATCTTGCAATGAGGATCAGGCGGAAATTCATTTTCGGAAAACATTCTCGCGCTGTCCGGAAGGAAAATTCATCGCTCGGCTTTTTTTTAAACATACAACACAAACTTTCGGGAACACATTGAAACTTGCGGTATCTAGGTTATACTCGATGGAACGTCGTTTCCAAAAAAAAAAACCGGAACTTCATCAGGCATATTCCAGATTTGTGGGTGAATATTTAAACCTAGGCCACATGAAGGTAATTCCACAAGAAGAGTTAGACACGGATGTCGGGAAACATTTCTATTTACCCAGTTATGTTCAGAGCTTTGACCGAGAAAGTCCTTCTCTCTTAAGCGATCGACATAACAAACCCACCAAAATTCCCAAACGTAATCGTTCACCTAATTTTGAAGACCATAGGCCTTCGTACATAAAACATCCGAAAATGGTATCAAGAGATAACAACTCTGAGGACGGTCGCGTTATCAAGCGCTGAAGCAGAAAGTTCGTACATGAAATAAGGTTTACAAAGGAAAAGGGAGTCATCATCTACAATGACAATAAAAGTGCTCAATTAATAGCCAAAAATCCAGTTCAACATTCACGCACCAAACACATAGACATCAGACATCAGTTCGTTCGCGATGCAGTACAAAGAGGCGATATAGTTCTGCAGTATATTGATACTCAGCAAATGACTGCAGATGTACTCACCAAAGCACTAGTCGCAACCAAGCATTATAAGCATTTAGTAGGACTTGGTTTAACAATTTGTAATTGAGGGGTAGTGTTAAAACCGCAATTCCAAATATGAATTTATGTATATACATATTAACTACTTATAATAAGAATTAGTAATCAGCCTACTTATCATATAAAAATTTAATTAACTATATCACGTTTCATCCTACTGAACGTAGACTTCTAATATGTACTAATTATTCTATTACATTATTCAAACACTTGAAATGTATATATAATAAAAACTTGACATATTTCTGTCTCTTCTGTTTTGAACTGTCGAAGACTGCGTTTCTCCTGACAAATTAATGTGTTTAGGAATCAAATAATTATACGGATTGGTATGGATCTTTACGCACATGAGGAGCCGCACCCAGGCTACCACCGCCATTATATATCCTCTGCGGCCCTAACTGCTGATAAACTTATGGAAATATTGAGAGAATATCTTAACCCAAACGTGGTGATCGGCATTAAAATTCCAGAAGACCATCTAGGTCTGCTCCAACAGACATATTTAGATAACTTCGGAAAGTACAGGATTAGAGTGACACAGCGGATAGTCGAGGATGTGGCCAACGAGGAACGTAGGGTTATGATCATTGAGAGAGAGCACCAAAGGGCTCATAGGGGTCCAAGAGAAAATAAAGAGCAAATTCTCGAGGAATTCTATTTCCCGCAGATGATGTCTAGGGTTAGGGCTTTTGCAGCCTCGTGTGACATTTGCAATGCCAACAAGTACGACAGGCACCCCAAAGCCGCAATTGCAACCAACACCTACTCCAAAGTACCCATGCCAAATTTTGCACATGGACATAATGGAAATTCAGAACGAAAAGTTCTTAACCGTTATGGACAAGTTTTCCAAATTTTGCAAGTTCTTCCACTTGAAAGACAAGTCTGCACTTTATTTAAGATCAAAAGTAGTTAGGGTTCTGCATTACTTCACGGTACCAGAAATCCTCGTTACAGACAACGAAAGGAGTCTCCTCAGCCCTATCGTGATAAACCTAATCAAGAACCTAGGAGTGAAGCTGTAGCTCACACCCTCACAGAGAAGTGAGGTAAATGGCCAGATAGAAAGAATCCACTCAACAATCTTGGAGATATTTCGGTGTCTTAGGGCAGAGATCTCCGAGCTAAGCACAAAGGAACTGGTGCAATTAGCGGTGGTTAGGTACAATAACAGCATCCATTCGGTCTCAAAAATACTTATAACGTTTTAATCCCTCTGTAGAATGTATTTTTTTGAAAAAAACTACAACATAAGGTTTTAACTTCTAGTTAACACCACGCTATCCCGACGAGAGGAAAGGGGAGATGTCACCTTGGATTGCCCAATCGTTCGTGTATGCAACGAGACACTTTGCATCCGCTAGGTGCATGGAAGAACATGATCGAGCGTGCATTCGTTCCCACGAGCATACAAGTATCGAGCGTGCATGCGTTCCCACGAGTATGCGAGTGAAATGTTGACACCGCTTCCCTTGCACACCCAGGCTGCCCGGCGAACGCCGGCATAGGAGTTAGGTTATGTTTAAGTTAGTTTTGTAAGTTAATTCTGTTTTGGGAACCCAACGAATAAACTTGTATATTTGAAATCGAAAATACCCGTTGCGTTGTAAGTCGAACAGTTGGGGGGAGGCCCTGCCGCCCCGTTCGCGGTTTTTTTTTGTTATCCTCTTAAAGGATAACTTTAACTGGCGCCCGAACAGGGACCGGCCTCCGAATCGATCTACTTTTTTCATTGATCAATAGCCACGGGTCCTTTCATACAGGGCGAAAGAGTTAGTACACTCTATCTGAGTGCAAGTCGCTGTTACCATGGGAACACAGTAGACCATTCTAGCTCTGATGTGGCCAATTCCGACATACCCATGGGAACATGTACGGAGATTGATTCGATAAGTAGATCGATTGTGAAGTAATTCGTGCCACGAGTAGGTCGCCTAAAATCTCAACGTAGGCGTCCAAAAGGGACAACCACGAACCTTCCATGGCCGGTGCTCTATTTAAAATTCGGTTCGGTTTTTATCGAGTCGGGAACTAATCGGTCTTGTTTCCTTTCTCTCCCCCTAGGAATATAAACAAAAAGGGATATACACATAAAAAATATTACGTCTTCTAATCATCATCGTAATAATGAACGTTATCTTTAATGCCTGATCCACAATACTGCGTTGATGCGAGGCACTTTACGTGTTACGAGAAATGCTTCGACGCATACTTACTTCAATTTTATTAGCTGCTCCATGTCAAAACACTGACGTAAACGTACACAACACAAACCATAAAATACTCAGATACAGCATACACATCAACACACAGCAACAGTCGTTCAAACGCACAGAAATTTCCGACGTGTTTGACTTATTTCCTTATTTTCTTATTTCCTCTCATTTTTTAATGAACGTAAGCTCGCCAACGCAAACGCAGTATTTTGGACTACCCCATCGAATTGCTTGTGTTGGATGTCTCAGCTAGCACTAACGCAGTATTGTGGATCAGACATAAGTGAGTGGAAGAGAAAAGATTACTTGAGAACTCTTCGAAGAAAGTTATAGTTATAAGTGCCAGAAGCAAACTAATATTGTGTCAATTCTGTAGTAAGAAAAATTGTGAAATAGTTCCTAAATTATTGTGATAGGGAAAATATATTGTAGAGTTCATAAAAATTCCTTAAGCGAAGATAAAATCGTTGAGTTAAGTCATTGTGCTAGAGTGTGCCAATACATAAAGTCATTGTGCTAGAGTGTGCCAGCACGTAAGTCCTTGTGCTAGAGTGTGCCAATACATAAAGTCATTGTGCTAGAGTGTGCCAACACGTAAGTCCTTGTGCTAGAGTGTGCCAATACATAAAGTCATTGTGCTAGAGTGTGCCAACACATAAGTCCTTGTGCTAGAGTGTGCCAATACATAAAGTCATTGTGCTATAGTGCGCCAATACATAAGTCATTGTGCTAGTCTGTGCAGAGACATAAACCAGGTGAGCGTGTGCCGATATAAAAAGCCTAAATAGAATCAGGTGAGTGAATTCTTGCTTATACTTATTAATAATGGATGAGCTACAGAGTGCAGTGACGACCTTGACCGAGCTGTCAATACCATTACCAGTCACCTGAAGGCAATAGAAGCTCGCCTTCTGTGCGTAGAACGCAAGGCCACAGAAGTGATTCCACCCGCTGCGGAAGGCCCTAACGTCGATCAGGTCGTTGAACTCATCCCCCGCGAAACGAGGCCGAACTCAAAGATATCAGCCGTCTGCCGGACTCTGTCGAAGAGTTGCAAGTATTTGACGGAAATCCCACACAGTATGTATCTTGGCTGCATGCTGTAGAAGGAATATAAAAGGATTTCGAAACAGTTAGGTCGAAACCAATATACCGAGCAATCTCGCAACACGTTCGAGGTAAGGTCAGGGGGCCGGCAGACGCTGCTCTTATTTCATACAACATCTTTGATTGCGACTGGCGCGAGATAAAACAGTGCCTGTCGCTGCATTACGCGGACAAACGCGATATGCGTACGCTGGAACACCAGCTTAACCAAATTACGCAAAAAGGTAGTAGGCTCGATGAATTCTATGCCGCTGTTAACCACCAGCTATCTCTGATGGTCAACAAACTTAAGACCGAGGCATACAGCGAAGAGACGGTCAAGGCGCTAATGGAATCTTATCGAAATAGGGCTCTAGACGTTTTCGTCCGTGGCCTTAACGGCGACTTTTCCAAGAAATTAATCATCCAGAGACCGAAAAATCTTCCTGAAGCCTATTCAGCTTGCCTTGAAATTCAGAATCTCAACTTTAGGAATCATTCCATTCACAATATGGCGGGACAGAACATGATCACTGCCCCCGTTAATCAAATATTTAGAGGCGGAGAGAGGCGTAATCTGCCACCTCGAAGACCTTCTTATAATTCACCGAGCGGGAGCAAGCCATTTACACCGAATCTTGCATTATTTCACGGTACCCAAAATGTTAGTAATGGACAACGAGTGCAGCTTCGTTAGTCCAAGTGTAATGAACTTCATAAACATGTTGGGCATAAAAATATACCGAACACCAGTGCGGCGCTCAGAGGTAAACGGCCAGGTTGAGAGGTTTCATTCAACCATTCTTGGGATATATCGCTGTCCTAAAGCTGATCACAAGGATCTGCGGCTTAAGAAGCCGTTAAATATCGCGGTTGATAGGTATAATAACAGCGTACATTCCGTTATCAAGCGTAAGCCAAGCGACATATTCTTCGACAGAGCTCAGAGGATTAACTGCCAAAATCTCATAGACTTTCGTAGAAAGTTCAATCAAGGTCTTAGGGCTGAAATTAAAAGAAAACAGATTGTCCCTAATTACTAACAACTAATTACAATCCTTAAATTTTAGATTTGTAGTCTTGTTTTTAATCAATCTAATCCTTAAGCTTGTATATTAGTCCTTAAGCTAGAATTAAATGTATCCTAATATCGTTGTTTTTTGATTCTCAGTATTCCCATAAAAGATTATTTCACTTAAACCTAAGTTATTGCATAACATATATTCTAATTAGGCTTTTAGCGGTAACATCAGTTGCTGTGCAAGGGTACGACGTCATCGAATATCAGTCGCCAATCGTCACAGTGAAGGAAGGCAAAGGATGGATCATAGACGGACACTTCAAGCTGATACACCTCATCGACCTAAAGAAACTCGAGACCCTCCTGAGAGAAATGTACAAAACCGTGGAGGCTGAGATTAAGAACCACGATAAGAAGGTCATCGCGGAACACCATCTAGTGCAAATCAGCGTGCGATTTGACTCACTGAGGGGGAAAGTTCATAGGCAGCCCAGGTCTATCAACTGGATAGGCTCAGCGTGGAAATGGCTAGCGGGTAACCCCGATGCTGCGGACTGGGACGCGATCCTAAGGAACGAACGAGGCATAATTGAGAACAATAACCAACAGTATAAAATAAACGAAAGATTCCTGAAAATAACCAATGACATCGTCCAAAAGATAAACTGGGTTATTGCCAGCACCAAAAATCAAGTTGCTCATTCCGACAAATCTACAGTCGAGCAGAACATCATCAACCAAGTCATGCTAATCAAGGAAGAAATCAATGAGATCGTCCATGCTTGTCAAATGGCTAGAAGTGGTACAGTCAACACCAACCTTCTCGATCGCGAAGAAATCAACAGGGTCCTGTCCGAACTCGAAACACTGCCCTATGCCAACGTAGTAGAGGCACTGGAATTCGGAACGCCGTCGGTTTTTACTAACGACACCATGCTCCTGTACGTTCTTTCAGTCCTAAAAATAAGTAAGACGGAGTACAACCTTTTGCTGACGAGAGCATCCATCACGAACGGGAAGCAAGTCGATTTACAGTCCAACAGGATGATGAACCACGGAGAAACCTTCGGAATCCTGTCAGACTGTCTTATGATAGGAAACGCTACAGTATGTGAAGGAGGACCTTGGAGAAACTAGAGGAGGACCACTGCATCGCCCGGTTGCTGAAAGGCGGGCACGCCGCCTGCACCTTCCGTCTAAACAGCGCGGAAATAATTGAACTCATCGCAGAAGACACCATTTTCGTTACGAATTTCCATGGCCAGCTAACCTCCCTCGACACGTCAAAAAACCTGTCCGGCACTTTTCTAATCCGAATCCATAACGAGACGGTCCAGCTCGCCAATAGGACATTTTCGAGTTCCTCAGTCACATCCCTCCAAGCATTACCTCCTGTTCTCTCAAGCATCATTCCAGTCGGAGACAAAATTAATGTCGAATACGTACACAACATCAGCATGAGGAACATCAGGCTCTTAGCGGACCTTGCCAAGAAGACGACGTCATCAGTAGCGGTCGACGCCATCATTTTCCTGCTAGTTACAACCTCATCCCTTCTCATTTGGAGGAAAATCAAACAAAAGGGCGGATTTGCCAGTTGTGGCGCCTCCCAGCATCATGAACCAGCCTTGAGATCTGCGGGACGCAGATTTTTAGAGGGAGGGCAGTTAACACCACGCTATCCCGACGAGAGGAAAGGGGAGATGTCACCTTGGATTCCCCAATCGTTCGTGTATGCAACGAGACACCTTGCATCGGCTAGGTGCATGGAAGAAAATGATCGAGCTTGCATTCGTTCCCACGAGCATACAAGTATCGAGCGTGCATGCGTTCCCACGAGCATGCGAGTGAAATGCTGACACCGCTTCCCTTGCACACCCAGGCTGCCCGGCGAACGCCGGCATAGGAGTTAGGTTATGTTTAAGTTAGTTTTGTAAGTTAATTCTGTTTTGGGAACCCAACGAATAAACTTGTATATTTGAAATCGAAAATACCCGTTGCGTTGTAAGTCGAACAGTTGGGGGGAGGCCCTGCCTCCCGGTTCTCGGTTTTTTTGTTATCCACTTAAAGAATAACTTTAACTTTATATTTATTTATCTATTTATTTATATACCTATATATTTATTATGCACATAATCATTGGTTGTCTAATAGTTGTTAATTTATTTACATTTTGTATACCCATTTCGTTAACTACTTTTATTGTCATTGTTGTAAGTGCTCTGAAATTTGAAATCAAGTTCAAAACTACTTCTCTCTCATCCCTACTTCAAGCGTATGGGCGCTTGATAACCTGAGGAACTACCTTTACGGAGCGAAAAAGATCCGAATATACACCGATCACCAGCCGTTGACCTTCACGCTTAGTAATAGAAATTATAACGCGAAGCTTTAGCGGTGGATAGGTACAATAACAGCATCCATTCGGTCATAAGGCGGAAGCCAGCTGACGTGTTTTTTAATAGGTCCCAGAGGGTGAATTATCAAAACCTTCTGAACATTCGCTCTAAAATAAATCGAGACTTAAGGGGCATGATCAAGCGAAACATGGAGGTTCGGAATGTTAGGGAAAATTTAAAACGAAATGTCCCTAAGAAATACTGTGTGGGGGATGTTGTATACGCAGCCATAAAGGGTATAAAGGGAAAAAACAAACCTCTGTTCAGGAGAGAGATTGTGGCCAAAGACAATCGGGTCACTATAACAACAGCAAGTGGCAAAAGAATCCATAAACGAAACATTAATAATTTGAAAACTGAGTAAATAAAAAACAAATAAAAGAAAAACAACCACCCTAACTGAACAAGCAGTAGATTTTAGTTTTAAGTTTTTAAGAGCATAAAAGATAATTGTAACCTTGTTAATGTAAGAAAAAGAAGCAGTATATAGCACCGGAACCCTTTTATTGTATGTCCTTTCGATCCCAAAGGTCGATCCTAGGGCCTACCAGCTATTAACCGCTTACGCGGTACGACAACATATGCGGACTAACCAGTGACTGCCTGACCATAAGCAACGCCACAGTATGTAAAGAAGATACTCTGGATAAAATACCGGAAGACTCATGCTTAGCTAGGGTCCTTAGGGGTGGTAGTGCACATTGCGACTACCTAATGAACAGCCGAGAGATAGTCGAGCTAGTTGGGGACAATACGATCTTCATTACAAACTTTAATGGCACTCTTTTAAATAAAAATTCTTCTATCCACCTAGAAGGCAGCTATTTGGTCCAATTAGATAATGACGACGTGTGCATAAGGAACAAGATCTACCGGAGCAGGACCGCTACCACCCTACAGGCACTTCCCCCGGTTCTGGTCAACGTAACAACCAACCGAGTTAAACCCAGTCTGGAATTAGTGCATGCCCTCAGCGCAGGAAACATCGAGCGCATTAATATTTTAAAAAATTACTTTAAATCCTCTCTTCTTACAGAATTATTTGTGATCACCATCGTAGTAATTACCATCATCCTACTGGCTACCAAAATCAAGTCAATGTCCCGGAGCCTCGCCTATATGCTAGTCCTAGACCTACCCCACGCTCCAAACAAGAGCCACATATCGAAATCAATGACACCAAGACGAACTCAAGTTGCCCCGGACGTTCCAGCGACGATCTGCGGGACGCAGATATTTGAAGGGGCGGCAGTTAACACGATCGGCTGTCCCAACTGCCGACGAAATTGGATCCGCGCTTTGCATAATTTCGTGTGGGAACGGAGAAGTGCCTGCTGTGCAAGTTAAAGTATTCAAAAAAGAATAACTCATGGATCATCGCTCCACTTGTTTGAGTGAATAGTTGACTCATCACAATGTAGCGATGGCCCGATACAATGTAGCAATGCAACATTGTAATTGTTTGGAACCAAATCCTCGCCCACACTTTCCGTTTCCTGCAGCAGCTTCGGAATATTAGATATCGAATCCTCGCCCACACTTTCCGTTCCTGCAGCAACTTCAGAATGTAAGATAGAGATAAGAAATTTAGATGTATTCAGGCATTGCACTGTCGCTTGCCTTTCTTAACTTTTGTAAGATAATTTTAAGTGAGTTGAGTAATAAAGCTGGAGAAGATCAGTTGATCTTTTTAAAAACTCCGACCAACCTACCAACTCATTAATTGGCGATCCTGCCAGGAGGAGATTTTTTATTCTCCTAGGGACCAAAGAAATAATCAAGTATCCACCGAGCTGGAGAAAAGTGAAATAAAAAAATAATCGTACTAAACGAACTAAACGTAATCAAGTATCCACGGAGTTGGAGAGAAGTGAAAAAAAAAAAAACAAAACGAAAATACGAGTATAATCGTAATCAACAAACATACATAAAAAAGTGAGACAAAGGTGATCAAGCAGAAAAAATAGAAATACATATATGACCAGACAGAGGACAACATTCAAGCACAAGTAATCTCCAGCAGCAACGGCGGCTATCCAAGAAAAAGATATTCTAGTAAGTCAGTTAGACGCTTAAATTTAAAACAATAAATACGTATTCTATAAATATACATATATTTTACGAAGTGTTACAGATATAATTATATTGTGTGAATTACATATACCAAAAAAAAAACAAGTGAAAAGACAAATTACTCGTTGAATCATAATATTAAGAAAAAATAGAAAAAATGGCGAGTAATGAAGAAATTTCGACGGACGTTATTACTAGGCTTATTGCTGTAAACACTGCGAGTCTCAAAGCTGAAATAGAGGAATTAAAAAATAGTTTTAAAAATATATTAGGCAGTGAGGTGGTCACAGAATTTAAAACACAGACGATTGACCCGAACATTAAGTGTGACGAATCACTAGAGGTAATTAGGTCCTTACCGGAATTTTCAGGCACAAGTGTTAGTTACGTTAGTTGGCGAGAAGCCGCCAACAATACAATGAGCATTTATATTAAAGGAAGTAAACGGTACTTCGCAGCGCTCACAACAATGAGGAATGAAATAATAGGAGAGGCAAATGACATTTTAACTAATCATGGAACAGTTTTAAATTTAGACGGCATTGTAAGCAGACTTGACTTCGCTTACGCAGACAAGAGACCCGTTCACATATTAGAGCAGGAACTCAGTATTTAACGACAGGGACCCATGACTATAATCGACTATTTGTTTGTTTGTTTAGGTGGCGCTACAGTCCGTGGTGAACCTGGGCCTCAACCAACAAGCGTCTCCAGCCGGCACGGTCTTTGGCCAGCTGTTTCCAGTGCCGCACGCCCAGTTGGTTGAGGTCCCTTTCCACCTGCGTGCACCACCGCTGAGGCGGCCGTCCTCTGCCGCGCCTTCCTTCCGGAGTGGATTCGAAGACTTTTCGGGTCGGAGCTGTATCTTCCATGCGCTCTACATGGCCTAGCCACCTTAGACGCTGTATCCGTAGACGTCGTACCAGGCCGATGTCGCTGTACAACCCGTACAGTTCTTCGTTATATCTTCTCCTCCATACACCGTTTGAACAAACGGGACCGTAGATAGTGCGCAGAATTTTCCTCTCGAAACGACCAAGGGCATCTTCATCCGCTTTTGTTAAGGTCCAAGCCTCTGCGCCGTAAAGGAGGACTGGGATGATCAAGGTCTTATATAGTGTCACCTTGGTTTTCCGAGAGAGGGCTCTACTTCTCAATTGCCTCTTGAGCCCAAAGAAACAGCGGTTGGCAAGAGTGATTCTGCGTTTTATCTCAGCGCTGGTGTTGTTGTCGCTGGTAATCAGTGAGCCAAGGTAGACGAATTCCTTGACCACTTCAAAGTTATATCCGCCCATGGTGACGTTCTGGCCAATACGTCGGTGTTGTCCGTCTCTTTTAGATGAGAGCAGATATTTGGTTTTACCCTCATTAACCTTGAGACCCATCTTAGCCGCTTCTACCTCAATGCTCACAAAAGCCTCATTGACGTCTTGCTGTTTTCGTCCAATTACGTCAATATCGTCGGCGTACGCAAGCAATTGCGTAGACTTGAAATAGATCGTACCTCTTGTGTTGGCTTGTGACTCTTGCACAATCTTTTCAAGCACGGTGTTGAAAAAGTTGCACGACAGCGCGTCGCCCTGCCTAAATCCTTTTTTAACATCAAAGGTCTCGGTATGCTCATTACCGACCTTAATGGAGCAACGAGAATTCTCCATTGTCATCCTGCACAGTCGGACGAGTTTGACAGGGATGTTAAAACTAGACATGGCTTTGTACAGCTCGTCTCTATATACGCTGTCATACGCGGCCTTGAAATCGACGAAGAGGTGGTGAGTGTCGATTTGGTATTCCTGGGTCTTCTCCAAGATCTGCCGTAGCGTAAATATTTGGTCTATTGTGGATTTACCTGGCCTGAAACCACACTGATAAGAGCCGATCAGGTTATCCACAAACGGTTTCAGGCGTTCACACAATACGGCAGAGAAGATCTTGTATGCGATGTTAAGGAGACTTATTCCCCTATAGTTGGCGCAGTTATAGGGGTCTCCTTTCTTATGGACCGGGCAAACGATGCTGAGATTCCATTCGTCGGGCATGCTTTCCTCCGACCATACCTTGCAGATGAGATGGTGCATGCACCTTACCAGCTCATCTCCAGCCGCCTTAAAAAGCTCAGCAGACAGGCCGTCTGCGCCAGCGGCTTTATTAGACTTAAGTCTTGATATCGCTATTTTGACTTCGTCTAGGTCGGGTGGACCGAATTCTGTTACTTCGTGGTCCATTGCGAATGGTTCGTTCTGCCTGACAGCGGTGTCTTGTCTATCATCGCCGTTATACAGTCTGCAGAAGTGGTCTTTCCAAATCCTCAGCATCGACTGCGACTCTACTACCAGTTCTCCATTTTCATCCCTGCAGGCCGCCACTCTGGCTTTGTAGCCATGGCATGTTCGTTTTACTTTGTTGTAAAATTTACGGGCGTCATTCCTGCGGATGCATCTCTCCATCTCCTCGATCTCACGCTTTCCGTGCTCTCTCTTCTTTCTTCTGAAAAGCGTGTGTTCCTCTCTTCTCTTCTGCTCATAGATTTCGCGAGCAGCTCTCGTCCGTCGTTGCAGCACGGCCTTATATGCCTCTTGTTTTAATCGACTATTACAACGAAGTTAATAAGAAATTAACTTTGTTAATTAACAAAACTATAATGACATATGGCAATGACGCGGCCATCACGAAAGAATTGAACGACAAAAATCGGCAAAATGCCTTAAGGGTATTCATTACGGGATTAAATCCACCCTTATCAAATATACTGTTTTCCCTATCACCTGAGAATTCGCCATATGCACTGGCCAAAGCCCAGGAACTAGAAGCCAATAATCGAAGAACTAGTTATGCGACACAGTTCGCTAGACAGCAACTTTTTCCACGATCTAAACCAAACTTTTTAAGATTCCCATCAAAAAAGTTTAACACTACCTTTCAACAAAACCATCAACCAATGGAACTGGGAAGTTCGACACAATCAAATAGGCCCAATTTTACCAGAAACCCAATGAACCAACCCCGATTAAACCATAATCAACACCTTTCTTATAACCCATTAAGATCGCAAAACAATTTTAGACAAAACCCTAACCAATACCAATTTAACAGGACTACTGAAAAACGATCTTTCGAAAATACAGACAACCACAGTGGTCAATCCCAGCAAAAAAATCTTCACGTTAATAATCTGAACGAAACAGCTTTTTTAGAGAAAGGATTAACCTGCCCTTTATTTACCGAACCAGTGACCGACCGGAAAACGACTTAGAATATTAGTTGACACAGGAGCTTCGAGCTGCTTCTGCAAGCCAAATACATTGGTAACGCGATTTGAATTACCTATTCACAAAAGAGTGAAAACAGTAAGAAAGTATATCTTAATAACTCATTATTCCGAATTAACTATATTCGGAATCAAAGAAAGATTTTATGAATTAACAGGTCTGGAAACAGATCTACTTATAGGTGTTAATTTGCCTAAGAGAGCAAATGTTATATTAAACTTAAAAAATGAGACTTTAACTCATAATGGTAATATAGAGAAATTATACTTACAGAACCTAGCAAAGCACCTGAAATAATCAACAGGGTTAACAAAATAAATAAAAATACAATGTCTGAACATTTGAATAATGTCCATACAGGAAAATCCGAAGGTACTCTTACGATATCAAATGTAAGACTAGAAATAAAAAACCTAATAAAAAATATTCACTCTGACATTAATACCATTTCGAACTGACTTACGAGCAGAAACCCCAGTGTGGAGCAAACAATATCCATACCCTCTCTCCGCGAATACATTTGTCAACAATGAAATAATGAAATTATTAAAAGACGGTATTATACGGCCGAGTAGAAGTCCATATAATTCCCCAATTTGGGTTGTACCGAAAAAAGGTATAAACGAAGACAGTACACAAAAACAAAGATTGGTAATTGATTATAAAAAAAAACTTAATGAACTCACTATACCCGATCCCTACCCTAATCCCAATACGGATGTTATATTGTCAAACTTAGGTGGTGCCAAATTCTTCTCGACCATTGATTTAGAATCTGGATTCCATCAGATTTTAATGAAAGACTCAGATATAGAGAAGACGGCATTCTCCATAAATAATGGAAAATATGAATACGCTAGATTACCTTTTGGGTTGAGAAACGCTCCAAGCATTTTTCAGAGAGCAATGGATGATATATTAAGGAATTTTATAGGAAAGTTTTGTCACGTTTATATAGACGATATAATCGTGTTCTCTCAGAATTTATCAGATCACATTAAACATTTGAGGTTAATAATCGAAACTTTACGTGAAGCAAATATGAAGATATCCCTTGAAAAATCTAAATTTTTCGAAATAGAGACTGAGTTTTTAGACTACGTAGTTAGTCACAAAACAATTAAAACTGATCCAAAAAAGTTGAAACAATTTCCAATTTTTCAATTCCCACTACCTTGAGACAACTTAGAAGTTTCCTTGGACTTACCGGGTATTTCATTTATCCGGCGAAAACGGGAAAGTATCTCAATATGTTTCAAAAAAAGTCTAGATTAGTCTAGACCATAATGGAATACAGGCATGTGAAAAACTAAAAGATATATTAAAAAACCAAATCGAGTTGACTCAGCCAAACTTCGAAGAAAAGTTTATCTTAACAACAGACGCATCAAATGAAGCCTTGGGTGCTGTATTAAGTCAAAAAGGGAACCCAATTACATTTATTTCCAAAACCCTTAATCAGACTGAACGTAATTATGCAACCAATGAGATAGAACTCTATGCAATTGTGTGGTCATTGAAAACCCTTAGAAACTACCTTTATGGCGTGAAAAACTTGGAAATACATACAGACCACCAACCATTAACATTTTCAATATCTAACAGAAATCCTAACACGAAATTAAAACGTTGGCGCGCATTCATTGAAGAATTCTCTCCAAAAATAATTTATAAGCCGGGAACAACGAACGTCGTAGCAGACGCATTATCCCGACAATTTCTTTACCAAATTAGCGAATCATCCGATTCATCCATGCGTGAAACGCAGCATTCAGCTACAAGCAATGATCACTTTCAGATAGAGGAAACAAGAAGACCCCTCAATCAATTCAAGCAACAAATTTTACTAGCCAAAAACAAATTTACGATTCATGAATCTGTTCAAAACTTCAATCGAACCCGACATATAATTGAATATGACACAGTAGAAAATTTAATCATAATCCTCAAAGAATACCTTAATCCTAAATTAATAATAGGCATTTATTGTACCCCAGAAGATTTATACGAAATAAAAAACGCGCTACTTACGACTTTTAACAACAAATTTGTCTACGTTAAAACATTCGCAATTGACATTAATCGAGAAGATGATCAAAAGGCACATAGAAATTACAAAGAAAACCTCAAACAAATTTATGAAAAATATTATTGGCCAAAAATGGCAAAAGAATTCAAAGAATACGTTAGGCACTGTGAAATCTGTAATAAAAATAAGTATGCTAGACATCCGAAACAGATTCCTATAGGCAAAATTCCAACCCCGACCGAAGCAGGTAAACAACTTCATTTAGACATATTGATACGAAATTTTCAATTCAAAAACCGAATACGGTTCGCACCACTGGATTGTGATAAACTGCAATTGTCCTTTTTATCCGAATTAAAACACACACACTTTTCTTTGTTCCACCACAGATCAATTATCTGTGCAGCTTCACCACTTTTATTTATTATCCGATACTATCCACTTTAAACTTTATTACACAAACAAACCTTTATTGAGAGCTTTTATTTTCACACTGTTTGATCCCACTGACTTGTCACACGCTGTTCAATACCACAAACTGAATGAATGTCGAAGGGCGAGTGTTCGCGCTTATATAGATCTCGGTCCGCCATCTCGAATATTCGCCGTCGGAAATTCCCCTTCGGAAATCTCTAGAATGCTCTGACAATTAGCATTACGCCGTTGACATCATTTCAATCTCCGCTTCAAGAGAGCTTTCGAACTTCGACAGCGAAATTCGAACTTAACCGTCGGTTTGTGTCTCCGCAACAATATTTTTTGCCCAAAACTTAAAATTTCTAACAATTATTGATGCCTTTTCAAAATATTTAACTATAAAATTAATTGATGATAGAACAAATCTAGAGGAAAAAGTTTTAGAAATATTACAAGCTCATCCTGATGCAAGTAAACTTATGACCGATAATGAACCAGGGTTTAGCACTCCCCAATTTAAATCACTGATGGAAAGGCTGAACATAGAATTATATTATTGCGACCCCAAACATAGCCGCACAAATGGACAGATAGAGAGAGTCCATTCGACCTTAATAGAAATAGCACGTTGCATTAAGGAAGAATTTCATTTAGTTAATGACTTAGAAGCAATGTTTAGAGCTGTACAACAAAACAATTTATTCCGTAACTGGCGAAAGACCAATTGATATATACTTCAATAAAAATCCTCATAAAGAAATAACTACGAAATTAGATAGAGCGCAATCATATATGCTTAGGTATCACAATAAAAATAGACACACCAAACCCTTTAAAGGAGACTTTATATACGAAAAGATCAAAGGCGCTAGCAATAAGTTAGAACCACGATATAAGAAACAAAAAGTTAAAAGAGACTTAGGAACTAAAGTCGAAATAGCAAACAGAAATAGGATAATACATAAGGATAATATACGAGATTGAGACCGTGACAAATTTTATTTTTTTACAGAAAATTACTCCTTTACTATTTATATTCGCATCGGTATCGGCGGACATTGTCGACTACACCAGAGAAAACCATATATTAGTAGAAAATGGGAAGGTAGCTGTATACCAAGACTATGGAACAATCTACCACATAACTAATTTAACGCATTACGAAATCATTTTACAAGAAACACATTTTGCACAGGCGAGGCCTAAGGTTTTCAAATGCCTTACTCCGATATTCGGCGGCTCTGTCGGAGTGGACCCATATTTCCGGCCGTACTCGTGGGTACACAATTTCTAATAATAATATAAAAAAATCAAAAAAAGGAAGCAAAGAGGAAGAGCTCTCTCTCGAGTCGGTGGCAGACGCACTACTTGCCGTGGCCAGTGGAAGAGAGGAAGAAGCCAAACCAAGGGGATCCAGCGTGTTAGACGAGGTCATCTCTAAGGAATTAGAGGAGGAATTACTCGCTGATTCTGAAGAGACAGCCCAAGAAGGTTTAACACGGAAAAAGCATGCCAAGAAAGCCAAGAAATTAACTCAAGGAAAGCTGAGGCTTAAGGAGTACAAAAAAGCTGTACACCTTAAGCGCTTGCTTGAGGAAAACGGCATACCCATGCTCTCCGATATGGAGAAGGAGAAGCTCGCTTGGGCAGGAGAGGTGATTGCCAAGGATGTCCTAACAAGACCAAGGGCTGACAAGGGCACATCCGGCAAAAAAGCCAGAGAAGGCAAGGGGGATAAAAAGACCAAAAATCCCCCCAAGAAAAGGGAGCAGAGGACTGGGCCAGGTGGAACCGAAGCCGATAAGGCGGGTTCTAGCTGCACCCAGACCCTAGGCGAAGGTGAGAACCTGAAAACCAAGGGCAAGGGAAGGACTGTAGCTGCTAAGGCAGGTTCTACTAAGGTAGCCCCTAACGCGGTCGATAAGACTGGTAAAGGTAAACCAGAAACCGTGCCAACTCCCAAGAGAAGAGAGGATTTCAAGGCGAAGAGGGTAAGATCCCAAGAGGAAGCCGGAAATACATCAAAAAGAGTGAAGGTTAACACGGCAGTGCAGTTCCGAGGGGCTGCTCGGAATGCTTTACAGCTAGCTGTGATAGATTCCGGCAGGCCGAGTGGCCAGTATACCTTCGAACAGGGGAAGATGATCGAGAAGGCCTTGGCTAGAGCGATCTTCGACCACATTCGAGGGAATGCTGGGAAAACTGCACCAACGTTTGGTCTCACTAACTGGAGGCGAGGTGTGAGTAGGCTGGACTGCAAGGACCAGCTATCGCATGACTTTGCGAAGAAGGTCGTACCCACCTACAAGTTGTGGGAGGGGGCTGCACTAAAGGCAGTCCCCTTGGACGAGGTACCAGAGAGGCCTAAAGCCAAGATGAGCGTACCGGAAATGGAATTCGAGAAAAGCGAGATCCTCGGCTTTCTAAAGGCACAAAACCCAGCGGTCCCTATGGATGACTGGGAAGTAGTCGCAATTGAGAGCAACGAAGATGGCACAAAGAGCATAATCTTTGTTATCGAGGATCCGCCGGAAACGATGAAAAAAGAGAGGCATATGCGCCTATTCTTCGGGGCTGGTGAGTTTCCTGTGAGACTCATGAAGAAGGCGCAGCCTGGCGGTACGGCAGCTGTGGTGAAGGACAGTGCTACTGAAAATGAAAGTAGTGCAAATAAACCTACATCACAGTAAGGCCGCATCAGCCAACCTCATGCTGCTTATGAACAAGGAGCAGCTTGATGTGGCCCTGATCCAAGAACCATAATCGGGTTAAGGGATTAGGGTCATCGAAATACAGCCTCTTTTATAACAGTAGCGAAGGCAAGGTTAGAACTTGTATCGTTGCTAGCAAAGATCTCCACGTACTAATGGTTACGGGAAAGGAGGGTGCACTAACGATGGCTTACCTACCGTACGACGAAGGCACGGACGTCCCCTCTAGGGAAACAAGGTCATTGATCGCAATGGCCGAACAAGGTAAGAAGAACTTAGTCGTAGGGTGTGATGCTAACGCCCATCACACTACTTGGGGTAGCTCTAATACCAATAGTAGGGGTGAGGCTTTGTTCAGTTTTGTCCTTAGTACTAACCTAGTTATATGTAATCGGGGTGATTCACCAACATTTATTACTAGTAACAGAAGGGAAGTCTTAGAGATGTTACGTCTCTGCCGTGCTTCCTTTAGAAAAAGGGAAGAGCAGGCTACGGAGAGTTAGAGATAAAACGGATTATCTTTTTCAATTTTATTTTATTAAAAGGCCCGCTTTCGTAGGCTGCGGCCTGTTGTATCTCAAGATCTCTACTTTTTACTCTGCCCGTCTTCACATTTGGTTCTCATTTTATAGCAAAGTATCGTGTCAAAAACAAAGGTCATCTTGTCATCCCGGAACCAAGTCATCCAGCATGGTCATACGTAACCCTTCCTCATTATCTTCCGAATACAGGTGTATGTACATATGGTGACCTACTCAAGCAATTTGGAGTGTGTCATCGTCGGTTGATCATATTGCAATTCCGTTTTTGTTTGTTTTCTGTTCCGTATTCGTTTGGTGACCCACTCGAGTAATTTAGAGTGTGCCATTGTCGATCGGTCATATTACAGTTAACTTACTGCATTCGTTTCGTAATGAGTGCATGGGCATGGGAACGAATTATGCATGGCTGGCGTTCGGTGGTCGGGTGACTGTACGACTAATGGAATCTAATGGTTGTGGCTCTCAGGTCACAACAGAGATAACGCTTATAAATGATAACGGTACTGCGGAAATCTCAAACTGGAGAGTATCTGACAAAGCATCACTTTCTGATCACTGTTGGATCCTCTTCGACTTGAATGTCCGTAGGCCGGATAGGAAAGTATTTCGGAATCCCCGGAAGGCGAACTGGCAGAGGTTTAACGCGGAGCTGGATGGGACCCTTAAACGACCTCCGGATGGGAACCCCGACTCCACGGAAGACATTGATGAGATGGTACTAAACCTTACCAGCAAGCTAAATCGGTCATTTGAGAAGGCATGTCCTACCAGACGACCCAGTAAAAGAAACCACCCACCATGGTGGAATGCTAAAATAGCGGAGCGGCTAGGCTCAGTTGGAACCTGGCAAAAGAGTGGGCCATTGAATGGTCAACCTATAGAGATAGTGTTAAGCGACTCAAAAAAGAAATTAGATTCGCCAAGAAGGACTCTTGGAGAAGCTTCTGCGGCTCTATTGAATCATGTACGGGTGCAGCTCGTCTGAGGAAGCTCCTTGCAAAAGCTCCCACACAGATGTCCTCTATGAAGAGATCTGATGGTAGCTGGACAGACTCAAACGAGAGCGTGCTTGATTCACTACTGAAATGTCATTTCCCTGGCTGCGAGGATGCAGGAATCTTCAATTCGGCGGACGCGTTGCCAAGGGAATATATTGAACATGAGACAGTCGATAAGATTGTTACGGAGAATAAGATCCTGTGGGCAATCAAATCTTTTGACCCCTACAAGGCACCGGGAATGGATGGGATCTTTCCGATCATGTTGCAGGAGTCATGCGAAGTCATTCTTCCATGGCTGAAGCCCATCTACTCCTGGTGCCTCAGGATGGGTTATGTTCCTCAAGCGTGGAGGGAAGTTAGGGTGGTTTTCATACCCAAGTCGGCTAAAGTCAACCATACTACTGCAAAGGACTTTAGGCCTATCAGTCTGTCGTCCTTCCTGATGAAAGCGCTGGAACGAATAATAGATTTGTACGTAAGGGAAGAGATTGGGGACGGTTATCTGTCACAATCACATAATGCGTACATCAGGGGAAAATCGGTGGATACTGCTCTGCATAGGGTAGTCTCTACGATAGAAAAATCGCTCAGTATCAAGGAATTCACTCTAGGTGCCTTCCTGGACATTAAGGGTGCCTTTAATAACGTTAGTACCGAGGCAATAGTGTCCAGCCTTCATATGGCCCAAATAAACCCGGGTGTATGCAGTTGGATTGGGCAAATGCTGGGTACTCGTATAGTAAATTCGACGATAGGGAGAGCATGCGGAAGGGTGAGGGTAAATAAAGGTACACCACAAGGTGGCGTTCTGTCACCCCTCCTATGGCTCCTTGTGGTCGACGGAATGGCCAAGATTCTGGAGACGGAGGGTTTTAATGTTACGGCCTACGCCGATGACATTGCCATTTTGGTCTCTGAAAAATTTACGCAGGTCCTCAGCGATAGACTAAGCTATGCACTGACGTTAGTGGATAGCTGGGTCAAGGGGCGAGGTCTGGGAGTAAATCCGGCGAAAACAGAGGTAGTACTCTTTACAAAGAAAAGATCTGTACCAAGATACACCTACCCCCGTATGAATGGTATAGATCTGATCCCTGGAAAATCTGCGAAATATCTGGGCATAATCCTGGACTCCAAACTTAGTTGGAGAGAAAATATTGAGGAAAGAATCAAAAAGGCCTGTGTGGCACTATATTCGTGCAAAGTAGCCTTTGGAAATACATGGGGCCTCAAACCGAGGTTAGTACATTGGTTGTACACTGCGGTAGTAAGACCTATCCTAGTCTATGGCTCGGTTGTCTGGTGGAAGGCGCTTGAGAAAAAGTGTCATCTTCAGAGTGTGTCAAAGGTTCAAAGGGCAGGCTGTCTGGCGGTGACGGGATCTATGAAGTCCACACCAACGGCGGCCCTTGAAGTCATGCTGAACCTCCCACCCCTGGACTTGTACTGCGAGAGCGCCGCAACCAGAACTGCGCTAAGATTACAGGAATCAGGTCTCTGGAAAAGGAGTCCTCACGGACATGCATCAGTCTTGGATCGATGGGCCGTCTCGAGATTCAGAACCGTAACGGACTATGTCACCCGACTTCCTTCCTGGGAGAGGAGATTCTCTATTAGAATTCCCTCCAGGGAGGAATGGACCGGTGATTTAGTACGAACGGAAAGTGAACTGGCACTCTACACCGACGGATCCAAAATGGATGTTGGCACAGGTGCCGGAGTCTACTTTGAGTCTCGGGATATGCATCGCTCCTACAGGCTCGATGATGGATGCAGTGTCTTCCAAGCTGAGGTCTTCGCTACCAAGCAGGCGGCGGACCTGATCAGCAAAGAAAATATTACAGGAAAAAGGATCAGCATCTATGTTGACAACCAGGCAGCCATTAAGGCTCTGCAGGCAGCATGGATAAGATCCAAACTCGTCAAACTCTGCAAGCAGAAGTTAGAAGAGATATCCAATGTAAACGAGGTGACCCTGGGTACCTGGTCACATGAATATCTCCGGAAACGAGAGGGCGGACGAGTTGGCTAGGGTGGGATCAGGTGCTAACATTGCGCAGATCTCAGCTGAGGCCAAAGCACCACTCAGTGCGCTCTACAGGGAGATACAGACGGAGCTATTGGTGAAAGCCAATAAGCGCTGGTGTCGCTTAGATACATGCGCAACGGCGAAATCGACTTGGCCCGTCTATGATAAGAAAAGAACGGAAAATCTGCTGAAGTTCAATCGTGGGAACATTCGACTGGCAGTCGGTGCCCTCACCGGGCACTGCATGCTATCCTATCATGCAGCTCGACTAGGCCAGCCATACAATGACTTCTGCAGAAGCTGCAGGGACGAAGAGAAAATTGAGTCCGTTCGTCACCTGCTGTGCGAATGCCCGGCGTTAGCCCAAAAAAGGAATATTTTCCTGGGAAGATACTTCCTTTCGGGACTAGAAGAGGTAGGTAATATCGGGCTGAACAGAATACTGGGATTTTTATCCTCGTCTGGCTGGTTCAGCTCGACGGTAAATGAATAGGTATCAACGTGTTAAACAAAACAGGTGGGCACAATGGACTCAACGTAGTCTGCGTGAGCCTTGACTTTACGTCAATAGGGCACCCATATACCTCACCTAACCTTATTAAATCCTCCATCTTTTATTTGTTGTAACCAATCATACCCGCTTCCCGGTCAACTTACGTATATATACAACCCGATCAACAAAACTTCCTTCTTGTAACAACCATCAGTGGAGCAGAACGTCTTTTCATTTCTTGTCGTCGGTAACTTCGTCGCGTCGTACAGTTCCCAGTAGCTTATAAGCAAGCATTCATCTCTAATAAAGACATATCTGTTTAACTACAAATAACTTAAGCAAATTGTGACAAAGAACGTGGCAAAACTTTACGCAAAAAGTGAAAAGTGAATCGCGTTTCGGTTTCGGGTCCGCGTGTGCAAGTGCAGCATCACCACAAGTCGTCACAGGAAGAAAAATCCAACCAAGAAAAGAAAAAGGAAACCTGCCGAACACCTGGGAGAAGTACATATGTGCATACATATGTATATGGGCAGATAAGTATCATCACCCACAAAGCTACGTGTAAATCAGTGATTCAATCGAATGTGCGCTAAAAAGATCGCCAATATAAAATAGAAAAGAAAAAAATAACCTGAAATTCGTGTCGCAAGATCTGCAATACAAACGCACCCTTCGACGGAATCGTATTACGCATGCAATCATTACATTAAACATATCATACAATAAACAACAAATTGTTGCAATCAAAAATTCGCTTTGAGACTGTACTAGACTGAACACGTGAGTGGTCGTAATCGAGGCGATCAGTGGTACAGTTAACGTAGGTCCAACATCTTATTGAGCTTAGCTCCACATGCACATTCGCTTATGATTAGTACATCAGCATAAAACCACAAAAAAAAAAAAAAAATAAAAATAAATAAATAAAAAATTAAACATTTGACCTCTGTCATGATCAGTTAGTCAAGTCAATAACTGATCTACTAAAATTCGAAAGTTTTATCGCGCATTACGCTTCACACGCACATTCGCTCTCAATAGATTGCCTAGCTCGCACTGCTATTGCACTTGTCAAATTTTTTTTCGTCATTCGTTCGTTCGCTATCTTCGCCCAATACATACATATATCGGAGCTTGCGTTCAATTCAAATAGTTCAACCATCCTGCTTCGCATCTTAAAGTTGCATTCATTGCATAGATCCTTATTTCGCTCATTTTGTCGCCGGAGTGGATGGCTCATTGATCGTATGCATTGAAATACAGTTCCGCTGAATTAATTCGTCGTTGAGATTAACTATCGCGGAAATCTCTTCATCTCTTTCGCCGTTGAACTGACATCGAGTTTACTAGAACACAATCATTTCGCAAAACAAAAGTCGCTCATCCTAGTCAGGATTGGCTATGACTGGATACTGAACCTGGAAAGGATAGTCTTCGCATTTTCACGGATGGCTCCAGGTCTGGGCGGGGGTTCGGTGCTGGAGTTTTCTTTGAGCGCGAAAACATCCGACTGCACTTCTCCTTAGGAAAATATGCGTCTGTCTTCCAATCAGAGATATACGCAATCCTAATTGCCATGCACTATGTTGTGATGCACAGGTGGAAAGGGGAAAGCATATGCGTCCGTAGTGACAGCCAAGCTGCACTAAAAGCTGTGTGTAACCCCTTATGTATGTATGTGTATGTATGTTGGCGTTACAGTCCATGAAGAACCTGAGCCGAGCTTCTCTCAATCACCCATGTTGTGTGTGATTTCATTTTCACATAGGTGAAAGGGACCTACAGTTTATTGCCGGTTCCGAACGGCGAATTTCGAGAAGCTTTTCATGACAATTTTACTACAGGGGGTTTTGTCAGAACCCCGCTGAGGAGAAACACCGTGAAAAACACGTTCGATGACATGGCTGTGTCGGGATTCGATCCCGAGTCATCGGCGTCAGAGGCCAACACACTACCTACTGCGCCACGGTGCTCTCGTGTAACCCCTTAACTAGCTCCAAATTAGTGCTTGAACTTCAAGTCCTTCTTGAACAGAGTCAGCAGACTAAATTCATTAAGGCTTGTATGGGTTCCAGGCCACTCTGGGATCCCAGGAAGTGAGATCTCTGATGAACTCTCTCAGGACCTGAACCCGCTCTAGGTCTACCTGCGTCCACGGTAAATTCCTACATTAACGATTGTGTATTTAATACACACAACCGTAGATGGAGGAATTGTCCAGGTTGCAGGATGACTAAGCGCGTATGCCCTGATGTCTGCAAAAAATCTGCAGCATTCCTCCTGTCTTTAAGGATAGTCGACTGCAGAAAGCTTGTGGGAGTTATTACGGGCCATTACACTTTTGCCAAGCATACCTGTGCTGCATGTTACGAGGAGGACGATGACACTGCAGAGCATTTCCTCTGTGATTGTCCCGCCTTTGCTCGCGCACGGTCACGCTCCCTTGGAGCCGACGTGGTGTGTGCCGAGTCCCATAGCTCTACATCACTGAAGCTCCTTTAGTTTTCTCCAGAAAAGGTGGCATGGCGATTCAACCTCAACAAATCACATCACGTGCACGACAGACAGCTGTCATCCATCGTCAATCCAACATGGGCGTTAAGCCACGAACCCAGCATGGCCGCCACACTCAACGATCTGCAACGTTGCCAGTAGGCAAGTTGCAGCAACATTATGTTTATATCGAGTCATTAAGGATATGGGTCATCCACCCAATCCACTCAATCCAATGTAATATGTATATGCGTATGTATGTATAACCAAAGCTGCCAAGCAGCTTACCAAGTTTGTCTTGGGCAATAGTTCAATACTAAATAAACCATCCAGCAAAGACGGCTTATTATAACGTAGTGAAGAAAGTGGTGCATTTTTCATTTTCATAATTTTATCTGTGCGGCAATCGCCCGTACATTGGACCAATTTTTGCATTATTCCCCACTCCACGCCTCGTGTTCCTGCTCACTCTTTTCCAATCTCTCACTCTCTCGCACAGTTCCCACGCTAGCGTCTGACGCTATCATGTCATCTCAGCTGATCACCGTAACGTGCTCGTTTTCGGAGGTGGACAACGCTTTGATTTGTTGTGTTTTCAAGTATTTTCGTGAATTTTATAAAATAAGTTTCATATCCATTACAGTCATGAGTGGTGCAAGTGTGAAATGTGTATTTTGTGAAAAAGAAACTTGTGAAAAAATCAAAAAGTTTACACCAGAAACATTAAAAAAATGTATGACTATTTTGGAGTACCGTAAAGTGAAACCTGTTGTGAGAAAATCTAGCAACACTTATGCTACGGTTTAACTCTCGGATCAAACATCTTTAAACGATGGTTATCACACCCAGTGTTACAAACTTTTTACAGCAATTAAAATACCATCTGATTTCCGAAGGCAAAATGAAATTATACCGGAAAGTGCACAGGGATGTGTTGATGCACCAAGATGCAGGCTGTCGGTACAACAGACGAGTAAGTGATAATGTTATAGATTTTTCATTATGTATCAGCAGCTTTCATACTGTTTTTCAAACAATTTTGTTTATTAAAATGTTTATTGTATAAAAAACAGTTTTTAAAATGTTGAACAAGTTATAACCAAATAGCTTAAATGGTTTGAATGTATGACACAACGTTAAAAAAGTTGGACCTATGAAAAACTTGCTTACATTAAAGTTGCAAAAAAATGTATTTTCTATAAAAAAAAGTCTCGCATGAAGATATCCTCATAACACCTGACATTTTAGAAGATTCTTCGCATTTAGGTACGTTTCCTGTTTAATACTAAAGGGTCCGCCATATAAGGTTTTTTTTTTTTTCAAGTAGTGCTTATTTCGTGAATGGTAACACTTTGCTCATGTTTGATTTGACAGATAATTAGTTTTATCCTTCCGCTGAACGAATATGGTTGTGTATACGCAACAACGCTGGGAAATATTGCGACATTACTTTGAAAATCATGGTAATGTTGCAGAATGTGTGCGAAAATTGCGTACGGATTTTCGAAGAAGAGAAGCACCGTCAGCTCCGTATGTTCGTTATCTTGTGAAAAAAGTGAAAAAAACTGGCATCCTCATCGATAAACCAAAGCGTGAAAAGCCAAAAACAGTGCGTACACCCGAGAATATTGCTGCTGCGGCAGAAAGTATGCGTGAAGCGCTATCAACATCAATTCACCGTCGTTCTCAACAATTGAACATTTCGGAGACATCATTGAGACGAATTTTGCATAAAGACCTTGGTATGACGCCATACAAAGTCCAATTGGTTCAGGAGTTGAAACCAACTGACCATCCAATGCGTTTTCGCTTCGCTAAGTGGGCCTGCGATCGACTTACAGAAGATGCCGCTTTTGCCAAAAAAATCATCTTTTCAGAGGAAGCTCATTTTGATCTTGGCGGGTATGTAAACAAGCAAAATTGTCGCATTTGGGGCACAGAAAGCCCGCACGCATACATTGAAAAGCCGGTGCATCCACTTGTACACTCTCTTTCCCCCACTAAAATGGAACTTAACAAACATTTTTTTTTCGTTTTAAAACCTAATCTTCACAATCCAATAGGTCCACCTGACGCTCTAGTAACTACAAATTTAGCATCCCGGGCTCCCCTACTATAATTAGCCCCTATTATATTTTGCCTTATGTAGTATCGAGAAACAAACAATTATTCATTGCAAGCGTGAACGCACCCCATGTTAGCAATCACTATTGGTTCAGTGAACGGAGCCAACTTCCTTCAAGTAACACACCACACTGAGAGCGGACATTTTCTTTTGACTTTGGTTTCCTTCTGCCCCATTTGGTGTGCTTACCTTGCGAAAGTAGCATGTTCCTTTTAAACGTACGTTATTTTTGCTTTTTCTTAATTATATTTATTTTGTTAGCGGCCATAACTAAACTAGTGAAAGACGAATACTAAACTTATATCTTCCTTTCAACATGGACAAACCTGGACAAATCTTTCATTATTTTCTAGCTAAGCATACCGCGCGGCTTGTTAAGGAATGGCTCCTTCATAGGACGCCTAAACAACTCGATCGCCCTCCCCAATCACCGGACTTAAATCCAATTGAGCATTCATGGGATGGATCACTATCGGGTTGATCATCAAATTTTACTCATGAAGTTATGTAACATGGGTTTCCACTCAATTTTTTTTTTAAATGGATAGAAGGATATCTAATGGATCCTACTCAGTTCGTTAGGATTAATAACACTTTCGCGACACCAATTAATGTTACATCGGGAGTGTCGCAAGGTACTCACCTAGGCCCCCCTTTTTTCACATTATTTATAAATAACATTCCCAATGTGTTCTTAAATTGTAAATGCTTGTTGAATACAGACGATTTGGAAGTCCTCCGGAGCATAAAAAATGTACAAGATTGTATTGTGAAGTTATCGACATGGTGTCGGACTCACTCCTTACACCTTAATATTGCCAAATGTCAAAGTTTAACTGCCTGAACACAATGAGGTCGCGGTCGCTGTCTCGGTATATATGCACAGACCTACCTTTGCCAATGGAAGGTTTTTTTTTCGTATTTTCCTTCCAGATTTAATTTATGAATAAATAAAATCAATACTCTAAACGCTAATAAAATATTAAAGATGTAAGATACCATTTATGCTTGTATCGAATCTCTTGTTAGATATGTGTAATGGCAAAAAATTGTAATGAATTCTGTGCGAATCAAATTGTCTATGTCAAAACAGTATATCTACTAAATAATAATAATGTCATTTCTACTATAACTTGTGAGATCTTACATTGTATATTTTGTACAACAGAGAAAATAAGCAGATATCCTCTTTAGAGAAAATGAACCAACAAACGTAGTGAGCCCTCGCTGTTCTCATTCTTTGATGAGAATGATGACGAAATGTCCTAAAGTGTTGCACTGCCATACACTGCTGCGATGCCGTCAACTGCTGGGATTTCGTCGACTTCTAGAGAAATCATACCAACACAACGGCGGCCAATCATCGAATGTCATCGTACAGCAGATAATATCACTGTAAAAGAACCGCCGCATATCCCTTATAATCCATTGAAGCGAGATGGAATAGCTCTGTTGCAGATGCTCTTTCCGGTAAAACTTCTATTGAATACTATTTGTATTTTCTGGATAACAGCGTAATGCACTTCATTGTAAAAGAAACACGCAGATATGCTCGAAAACTCATAAACAATAATCAAGAGAGCCAAAGAATGCAGAAGTGGACCGATACGACCGTTGCAGAGATAAAAAATTCTTTGGTTTTCTTATGTGGATGGGATTATCCAGAAAACCCAAAAATAAATTTATACTGGAGCAAGTCTCTGTACAAACATGAAATATCTTCGATAATATCCCGGAATAGTTTCGAGATTATTATGAAAGCACTGCATTTCAATAATGACGAGTATCACTCATTCAAAACTCAAGTAAGAAAATTTCAAGATACCTGCACACCAGAGAAAATCTTTTGTAGAGGCTATCTGTATACTCTAAAAGTTTATAGTGGAAAAGTTATCGAAAGGTTGTTATCAGTTTCTGAAACGGTGGTACTGGAATTGTCTGAGCCTTTGTTGAACCAGTAAAGGTTTTTGTTTACAAATAACTGGTACACTAGTGTTCAGTTGGCAGCTACACTTATGGAAAAACAAACCCACCTAGTAGGGGCAGGTAGCTCTAATAGGAAGCAAAATGCACCAGATGTCATTAATGCAAAATTCAAGAAAGGTGAAAAAATAGCACAGCAAGGTAGCAATCGTATCATAATGTGTAAGTGGAGAGACCAATGAGATGTGCTTATGTTGATTGAGTATATGCCATACTGACAATATGATCAGTTCTGCAGAGGGGGAGAGATAAAAAAAAAACAGAGATTGTTGTGGCTTACAGTCAATGTCTAACTTGTGTGACCAATTGACGTCTTATTCGCCTTTCCTGCGTCGTACAATCAAGTGGCACAGACGTGTTGCACTAGAAATATTGATGGGGTCATGCACTGTAAACGCATTAGTTTTGTACAACAAATTTTAACCCAAAAATGAGCATAACAGACTTTAAAGGGGCTACAATACAAATACCGCCTCCTCGTCTCTTTACTGATCACAGACTGGTTCGACAACAAGGGACAGTGTCAAAAGTCCGCCGGGTCTGCACTTGATGTTACGAACAAATACAAATGATAGAAAGTATAGTCAAGCATTGTCATTGAGTCAAAGTCAAAGTAGTCGCGAGTCAAATACAGTTGGTTTTATTAAGTCCGAAATACGGAAACGTAATGCCTGAAAGAGAGTTTGCCACTTCTTCAATTGCTCCGTTATCATCGGTGCCTTTAAAAAGGCACTGATTTACCAGTCGCGTGGAAAATTGGCTAAATTTATTCAAAATCTACATGCGTGCATCAAATTTAAAGAGTCAGGACGATAGGAGAAAAGTCGCTCTACTCCTTCATTATATGGGATCGGAATGCCTAGATATTTTCTATTCGTTTAATAAAGACTTGGATACTATCACCTATAAAGAGATTCTAGAAAATTTCGATGCGTACTGTCTTCCAAAAGTGAATATTGTAATGGAAAGATATACGTTTTTTACTAGAAGACAAGGGTCAGCAGAGTCAATCGATGAATTTGTTACAGCTCTCCAAAATCTAAGTTCAACTTGTGAATTCGAAACTCTTCGTGACGAACTAGTGCGTCACATATTTATATGTGATCTTAATAATAACTTAGGTCACGTGAAGGAAAAACCGCTCAACGAAGGGAAAATAACACTCGAAAAGGCCGTAGAAATTTCAAGAAGCATGGAAATTAATAAGGAACATCTTCAGCAGCTACAACAGCAGCAATCAAGTAATCATTTTATTGGCGCTTTAACATCAAGTTCAAACCAAGGTTATCATCGAAATTCAGCAGATGCAAAGAGCAACTACCAACACTCACACACACAGTCAAAGTCAGCGCCAGTACACTCTTATCAAAAACTGATCTGCATTTCATCAACGCACACCAAGCTTCAATACAATCCAAACATCATCACTTCAATAGTTAACCCAAAACGTCATCATCAACTTCAACAACAATTTATGCAAAAACTGTGGTCAAAAGCACAAATCGGCAATCAGCATTACATGCTATCAGTGCAAGGGGAAAAATCATTTCGCCAAGATGTGTAGAAAAAAAATTCATGTACGCAATATTCAACTTCCCACTTGTTCCTCGGATTCGGAGTCAAATTCTTCAGTGTTGTTTATTGGTTCAATTCATCGAAGACGTGGAATGTCATTCTTAAAATCAACAAACGTGAACTATGCTGTCGTATGGATACAGGTGCCGAAGGAAACGTGATGTCATTTAAGAAGTTTCAACCGGTTGGCTATTGTGATAAGCACATATAGCAAGATGCTTAGAAACTTATTACTTTTACTGGGCAGGAAATTAAGTCGATGGGTTATTGTTTTTTGGATTGTTTTTATAATAATACTTGTTATAAATAAAAATTTATAATTGTACAATTTTATTGTAGAACAATTTTGGGACTAAGTGCATGCATGGGAATGGAAATTCGAAGAATGGATGATAATTATGTAAGTAAGTAGAAGCATAAATAACTTTAAAAAGTGTGAAGTTACCAATAACTTCCCTAGTTTCTTGTCTAAGTACAAGTGTCACTTAACACTCAAAAGTGATGTTGTACCTGTTAAAAACGTATAAATGATTTCGATGTAATCGGGGGCTTATGGGGTTGCGATCAACGCTGGTGAACGTACTCCATAGTTGTTGACATTTATAATTTAGAACGCTTGTCAATACGAGTGATTGACAATAGGTAAGCAATCATTTCCTCGATCCCCAAGCGTTGAAAAACGTCCAGCAACATCGAGGTGACCTTTCTTGCAACTTTGCTTTCGTACAGTATCCAGTCGACACCGTTGGGCAGCCAACGCTTCTCAATCCGATCAGCCCTGGTCAACGAAGCGCCGTCCGAGCAAGAAAACACAATCTGCATGAGGCTATGATCACTTACTCCTTCAGCCCGCCGGATAGACCAGTGAAAATCGAACATGCGAAGCGCAGGCACGTTTGCCAGGGTCACATCGATATCGCTACACCTGCTCGGTCCATCATAGGTATAGTGTTCACTAGGGCTATTAAGTGCGGATACCTGATTAGCGAGCATCCATTCGCTTAGCAATTCCCCTCTGCTGGCTCTGGAAGACTCAGACGTATGTCCTGTCATCTTACTGTGCCATGCAGGGGAAACCGCATAAGCGTCCATGCCGAAAATCGCTGGCTCACTCCCGCGACAGTGGGCTGGATTGTTGCAATCCTTTTTTAGGTGGCCAGACTGGCCGCAACGGGCACAGACCACAGACTCTACCCTGCAGTTCCTTGCGAAGTGATCATACGAGAGGCAGCGGTAGCATCGTTACACAAGAGGCTTTTCCATCACACGGAAAGAGAAGTGCATGATATAGCACCTCCTCTCCCAAGAAGCAAACCGGCAACCCTTGGGCTGCATTCGAGGAAAACGTTGTGTACTCCGTTCTCTGTATTCTAGGGTCTGGGAGGTTGAACCTCTTCCCCAAATTCCTTTTCAGACAATTTGCCGAGGTTGAGCTTGCGAAGCACCGACATGAACACCTCGGGGGAGATTCGTTTCTCCACCTTCTGAATCACCAGCCTGGTCTTCTTAATACTAGGCTCGGCCGAGAGTCCTACCTCCTCGAGCTTCTTGTGCTCAAGGAAGGCGTCCCTCTCGGCGGCCGTTGGTATGCGAATAAGCACACTACCCTGCTTTCCAGGCAGCACCGCGTGCACTCTAACGCCTACAGCAGGGACTAATTCCTCCACAACTTTCTTCTTGATTGCGCCCGTGGTTTCTTGATGTTTCCCACGGACGACAAGGGACCACGTCTCCTCGGGCTTAGGTCTAGCTGGGACAGCTGTTGGTATCGCCGTTCCACCAACCGGGCTTTTGGCAGCCACGGCTGCGCTGGCCACCTGGGCAAACGAAGGCCGCTCAGCCACTGGGATACCCAGCGGAACACCGAGTGACTTAATGGGAGCAGTCGGCACTTTGGTCATCTCCTTAGTTTTTTTTTTCGCAAACCGAAACCGCTTCGATGCGGCCGCGAAGCCTTTCGTTGGTCCCAGACAGACCAAGAGCCAAGGCCTCGTATCGGCCAGCCAGTTCGGTAATCCGACTGCCAAGCTCAGAGGAGCAGTCAGCAATAAGTTTCACCGTGTCCAACTTTATTTGTTGGCACTGTTTCAATACGCCGTGAAGGCTAAACTCTGTGCTTGTGGCAACAGCTACCGCAGGAGTACCCTGCGCTGATGATTGTGCCGCATTTTTCGGCGCTTTTCTGATGAATGCTTTGCTGCCTGGAGGGTAAGGGAGGTTGCGCAAATTCCGGAGAACAAGTTGGAGCTCATTATACCGTTCGCCACAAAGGTGCAGAATCTTACTGTGTTCTTCGAAGCAAGCGGTATGCATCAGCATCTTGCGAACCCTGTCCTCCTAGATAAACTTGTTGGGAAGCTGCCGATGAGTAAGAGATTGAAGTGGGCCAAGACCTGTGTGTGCATCGCGCCATATGCAACCGTCAAGCATTTTAACGTTTCGTTGAATCGAGTAGCCCATCTTGTTTGTATCGTGTCCACCACTTCGCTCTCTTCGATGCATCCGGATCTAGTGGATCGAAAGCCAAAGACTAGGAGCCTCTTACATACGAATGCAAACAGAAATTCACATTCAACCAGCACGTCGTCTACTAAGTGTCGGTACTGCAAAGCAGAGCAGCATCCAGTCATCGAGTGCAAGAGTTATAAGATGTTGGACCTTCCAGCCAAGTGGGCTTTCGTGAAGCAGAACCGGCTCTGTTTTTGCTGTTTGGAACGTGGTCACAGAATAGAAACATGCAGGATGCGGAAGCCATGCGAGGTAGAAAACTGCAGCAGGATGCACCATCGGTCACTTCATGAAATGAATGTTGTCCAGCAGCCAACTTCTGGCGATGTCGTAAAGCAGAAAACGGAAACACCCAGACCAATCTTAAACTGCAACGATGATGGAGATCCGAAGATTCTTTTCCGCGTTCTGCCGGTCAAGGTATATGATATATACATTACATACTTATATTAATTATGAATTTACCTATTTTACCTTATATAGTGAAATAAACCTCATTCTTGTGAAAGTCTCGAAACAACGTGGTCATATATATATTATTCAAGGTTAAGATACATTAGTGGCGACGAGGACGTTAAATCAATTAAATTACAAAAAAATACATAAGTGGTGATTTTAATAATGCCGGACACCACACAACAAATCATAGAAGCCTTAACCAGCGCACTTAGAACATTACAGACCACGAACACGCCCAACTTACACTTCGATCAGTTTCACGAGGATCAAGAAAGCTTTACAAGTTACCAAAAACGTCTGGAAAATTACATTGGCCTAAGGAACATTACGGACCCAATCAAAAAGCGGCAAGTATTACTGAACTGCATTGGTGCAAAACACTACCAGCTTTTGTGCAATTTAATAGCTCCAGAAGAACCAGATGCGAAAACCTATGAGTACCTTGTTGAAGTGCTGAAGAACCATCTCAGCCCCAAACCAAATGAAATTGCGGAACAGCACAAATTCCTACTGCGGTTACAACAAGAGGGAGAATCTATTGCAAATTATTTAGCTGAATTAAAAAAGCTAAGTGTAAATTACAATTTTGCTTGTGAAGCATGCAAGAAATCTACGTTGCACACACATCTACGGTCACAATTTATACGAGGACTGAGGGCATTAGACATCAAAGAAAAGCTTCTGCGAGAGACAAAAATTACATTGAACAAAACCATTGAGAATGCGTTAGCTATGGAAGCATCAAAGACTGAAAGCCGAACAATGCTTAATATTCATCAGATTCAAAAAAGAGCGAGGGGTAAGAACACTTTTTCGAATGTGAGGAATACGAAAACTGCTAGATTTTCAGCTCAAAGTGGGAACAAAACCGTTTGCTTTAGATGTGGTAAACAAAACCATATGGCTAATGAATGTAGGATGCGATGCCTACGTGACCACAGACAGCACACACAGATGACGAGACAACCGTTGACGATCAGGCGACCCAACAGCCCGCTCTGCAAACAGTACACACAGATAACCAGACAACAGCTACGATCACGCGACCTAACAGTCCACTATACAAACGACGCCGCGTACCCAAGCAACCGAACAACGTAACAAACGAACCGACACACAAACATACACACAGTACGAACAGGGAGGGATAGTTTTCGTCCGAGTAGAATTAGTCAGTACAGTCGATTGTGAAACGCCGGTCAGTGAGCACGCCAACAGGTACTCGTCCCGATGTGTTTTTATCTAAATAAAGCCTATTGAATAATTTGTACTTCACTCGTGTTTCTTTTTTATTCTCTCGAACGTTGTTTGGCATTATATCCCACATGAATGTCGTGCAAATCGCCTTTTCTGCAGAATTTGTCGCAAAAAGGGGCATGTAGCATCCGTCTGCTTTAAATCTACTACATCACAGAGGGAGACAAAAGCATTAGGAATAATACAAGAACCTACCACCGACAGTGAGGACAGTGAAAAACTCCACGAAATTAATGTTTTGCGAATAAATGAAAAAAAATGTCAACAGAATGAATTTCCCAAATTAAAACTAAATCAATTCTGCACCCGTGCCGGTAAGTACTTTATTTCATTAAAAGTAAATGGAAAACCAATTGAGATGGAACTGGACACCGGATCTGCAATAGCCGTGATGAATTATAAAAAGTTTACACAAAATTGGCCTACTGCTAAAATTGAACCCACCACGGTAATGCTGAAGACATACAACAACAACATATTTCCTGCATTCGGTAAGTCACGGGTATTAGTCGAATATAATAAACAAAAAGTTGCATGCAATTTATACATTGTCGAGGGAAATTTTGATACTTTAATGGGCCCCGAATGGGTAAACGCACTAAAATAACTTAACATTAGTTCGATTAATACTCTCGTAGGAAGCGATATAGAGAAACTTAAACAAACAATATTCGATACGTATAAAGATGTTTTTGAAAAGAAAGTAGGTTTAATCCCTGGAATCAGGGGGGAACTCAAATTACGTGAGGGAACATCATCTATATATTTTAAACCCAGAGCTGCTCCGTACGCTATTCGTCCTATGATAGACGATGAAATCGAGAGACTGGAAAAGGATGGTATTATTGAAAAGGTTAACCACTCCGATTGGGGGACGCCAGTAGTACCAGTTATTAAAACAATACGTCTGTGTGCAGATTACAAGGTTACGTTGAACAAGTGCATTGTAAATGACAAATATCCTATACCCAGGATTGAAGACTTATATAGTAAATTAAAATATGGTGAATTTTATTGCGTTTTCGACATCCATAAGGCTTATTTACATCTGGGTATGAATGATAAAAGTGCATTAATGCAGACGATTAGCACACAGAAGGGACTTTTCAAAGTAAACAGACTTATGTTTGGCGTCAAGACTACCCCAAATATATGGCAGCGATTCATGGAAGAAAATATAATAAATAACCTTCAAGGGACTGCCTGTTTCTTTGATGACATAATTGTCATGGGCAGGACCTAAGATGAAACTTTTCACCGTTGCATTAAACTACTTACAAAGTTACAAAAATTCAACCTTCATTTAAACAAATCAAAATGTAAGTTGTTCGAAAGAAATGTAAACTACTTGGGACATAAAATTAACAAGGATGGACTGCACAAAACTGAAGAGAAAATTGAGGCCATTCCAAAGATTGAAGTGCCAAAAGATGTGAGTCAATTGCGACGGTTTCTCGGAATGGTCAACTATTATCATCAATTTATACCTAACCTAGCAACGAAGTTACGTCCCCTTTACCAATTGCTTAGAAAAGAGCGGAAATATTCATGGACTAGAGATTGCCAAAACGCATTCGACTCGCTCAAACGCGAAATAATGAGTGACAACGTTCTAGTCCAATTTGATGAGAATCTCCCACTCGTACTGGCGACAGATGCTTCCCCATATGGTCTGTCAGCAATTCTATCACACATAACTCCCAAAGGTGAAAGACCTATTGCTTTTGCTCTGATTCAGGTTGCCATCAAGATTCAGACCGGTGAAAGCCTGGAAAATACGCCGTATAACCAAATGGAAAGTGAGTTAATGCTTCAAGATGGATGCATTTACCGAGGGTTGCGCATCATAATTCCTACATCTTTACGCAAAAATGTCCTGGAAGAGTTGCTGAATGCATATTGGTATGACAAAAATGAAGGCGCTAGCAAGAAGTTATTGCTACTGGCCGGGCATTGATCAGGACATAGAAACCTTAGTAAAGAGCTGCCAAAGTTGTGCAATAGTTCTGAAAGAGCCAAAGAAAATATCATATCATCAATGGGAAGTACCTGGGCAACCATGGCAGCGTCTTCATATCGATTTTGCTGGACCATTTATGGAAAATTATTTTCTAGTCATTGTGGATGCCAAAACAAAATGGTTAGAAGTTTTCCCAATGAAAAGGGATCACAAGTTTTCATACGATTCGAGCCTTAAGAGAAGTGTTTGCTCGGTTTGGTATCCCTAGAACAATAGTGTCAGACAACGGCACGAATTTCACATCGAAGGAATTTCAATTGTTTCTGAAAAGTAATAACATCCAACACAAATTCACAGCACCGGCTGATCCAGCGACACATGGACAAGCCGAACGTTTTGTTCAAATATTAAAGAAAGGTCTACGTTCAGCAGTTAACGACCCAGGGGATTTGCATGTTAAACTTCATCGCTTATTAATACAATATCGAACTACAGAATCTACAGCTACAGGGAGAAGTCCAGCGGAGATGTTCTTTAAATTTCATATCCGTACAAGATTAGATTTATTAAAATCCTCGAACACAAATGACGAACTAATTCGCGAGAACGAAAGGAATTTTGAAGTTAATGACTTGGTTCAAATTCTACACTACCAGAACAAGGACTGCAAGTGGAAATTTGGGAGAATAGTACAGCGTGATGGTCATCTTCATTATATTGTGGAGGTGGATGGAGTTCAACACCGCAGACATATCGATCAAATAAGATCAACCTTGGTTAAAAGTAATACTTATGATTACTCTAAAATGTCTTTTCCAATTGCAGAACCACCTTCCATTGAAGTAATGGACTCAGAAGTTCCGAAGGAAGATCCTGCTAAGGAAGGGTCAGATCCTTCAGCAACTACCGTCACAACAAATGAAAACAAAAAGCTACAAGGACCTTTGGAGATGCGAAGATCCAAAAGAATACCCAAGCCAGTTGCACGTTTTATTCCATCGTAAAGATTATGAGGGGAAGACTGATATGTACATTACTTATATTAATTATGAATTTATGAACTATTATTCATACTATTATGAACTATTTACAACATGTAAATTAATGTAAAAATGAATTAACTACCTTATCTGAACATCTAAAGAATTACTACCTTACCTACCATTTGAACTGTATGTATGTATGTTGACGTTACAGTCCATGAAGAACCTGAGCCGAGCTTCTCTCAATCACCCATGTTGTGTGTGATTTCATTTTCACATAGGTGAAAGGGACCTACAGTTTTATTGCCGGTTCCGAACGGCGAATTTCGAGACGCTTTTCATGACAATTTTACTACAGGGGGTTCTGTCAGAACCCCGCTGAGGAGAAACACCGTGAAAAACACGTTCGATGACATGGCTGTGTCGGGATTCGATCCCGAGTCATCGGCGTCAGAGGCCAACACACTACCCACTGCGACACGGTGCTCTCCATTTGAACTATTACTTGTATATTGCACAAATTGATCTATTACCTTATATAGTGAAATAAACCTCATTCTTGTGAAAGTCTCGAAACAACGTGGTCATATATATATTATTCAAGGTTAAGATACATTAGTATATAACGGCAATACCGAAATACGAACGTATGCTCTGTATGACGAAGGCTCATCTGTCACCATCATAAGCGAGGACTTGGCCAAACGTCTACAACTCGAAGGAAAACGGAACGATCTGCATCTACGATGGTTTGGACGTGAAACACTTGCGCGAGAGTCGTCTGCTGTTGACATTCTCATAAGATGACGCGGAGCGTTATCAAATGCGTAATGTACAAACAGTAGTGGATTTGTGCCTGCCTACACAGACCTGTTCTACCGCGTAGGTCAAGTCGCTTGGGGATTCTGCAATTCCTCTCGTCCACTACACGAACGCTAAGCCAGAGATTCTGATCGGGCTCGACAATAGTCATCTTGGAACACCTCTGCACACCGTGTGTTCAAATGGAGATGGACTAATCGTATCAAGAACCAAGATCGGTTGGATGCCTTACGGGAAAGCAAGATCAACAGGTGACCTTGATGAAAATGTCGTTCTTTTTGGTCATCAGATGGTCGAACAGGATTGTCGAATAGACGCCATTGTTGAGAACTACTTCAAGATTGAAAGCTTTGGTGTGAGAAGGCCGACAGAGAAGTTAATGTCCGAAGACGACAAGAAAGCGTTACAAATTATGAAAACTACCATCACTCGACTGGAATCGCTGATAATCCCGTGCTACCAAGAAGTTACCAACTTGCAAAAAGACGACTTCTTAGCCTCGAGGCAAAAATGCAAGGGGATCCTGAGTTTGCTGCCACATACAAGAAGACGATTGCCGACTACGTCAAGAAAGGATATGCAAGAAAACTGTACCATGAAGAAGCCCAGAAAGACCACGCAAGAACCTAGTATCTGCCCCACTTCGAAGTTAAGAATCCGCATAAACCAGGAAAGACTCGCCTGGTTTTCAACGCGGTTGCAGAAATAAATAGCTTCACCTTAAACTCCTTTCTCTTGAAAGGGCCCGACGACTATAGATCCTTGCTAGCAGTTCTCTTCAACTTTAGACTACGGGCAATAGCAGTCATAGGGGATCTCAAGGAGATGTTCCACCATCTTTCTACATTGCTGACTAGGATACATTATATAACTTGACAGCGTGTCAGTGGGATCTATTGGAATAGTGTATAACACTTCTTGAGCCTTTTGAAGAAATAACCAAAATAACTAGTTCTGGACTTTCGTTGCCACATTAATACGATACCTTGAAAAAGAAGAAAGTTCATAAAAAAACTTACAATCTAACAGATACATATTGTTACACCTTTTGGTGGGGTTTAAGAATAAAAACGCAACACAGGTTTTTTAATAATGCTACACTTTTATTCTTTCTATCTTACAACCGAAAACCAACCAACGTGATCGCTCTCTTCCCTTGTTCTTAACCGGAAACCGCCACCATCCGAAAAGGCTTTTTTCGATCTTCTTTCCGTCGAGTTCATTAGAGTTCTTAGTCGGCGTTTGCATGGGTCGAGACTCGTAACAATATGATTGGTTCATAGAAATCTGAACTTAAAAATCGATTTAATGGCCTTGATAAGATTTTAATTACTTGCCAGCAACTTTTCTGGGCCCAAGATATAAGACAGGTTTCCTTGGACCGGTTAAAGCTACGAGAGCCCGACAAAAAAATATTGTTTGATACTTAACGAATGAGCTAGAATCATGATGAATCATTAAGTAGTGAGGAAACAGGAGATTCATCCTGTAACCAAAAAATAAATAAAATAGGTTGCGGAAGGCAATAGTTAGATTGAGTTTTCTGCCAAAAGTGATACCGCCAACGAGCTTATTTCTCAAAACAGTTAGGCTTGGACGGAATAGTGACCGTTGGGCTTGGTGGTCAGTAAATGAAGGACAGTATCCAATTTTTTCCAAATTCGCCAAAACTTATCTTTCATCTCCATGTAGCAGCGTATATAGTGAGATACTCTTTCCTGAAGCAGGCATCGTATACGAAAACAAACGAATGAATGCAGAAAAACTAATTTTCATTCGACAACAATCCTCTAAGCATTATGAAAGGAGACCTTGACAACGATCGCCCAACCCTTACATCTATGCTCCAAGAACTTTGCACCAAATGACTCCTTTACAAATGAAGAGCCTAATGAATGGATGCACGAAAGTTCAGTTGGCCAATAAATGGATCACGAGTCCAGGAAAACGGAAGTACAAATGACAGCGAAGCTGAACTTATTCCATGTCCTAAAAAAAAAGTCAATTGCTGTGCAATCATTTAACTCATGCATTCAGTGGACAGAAGAAAACGCCATTGCTGTAAAAGACTTCTTTTTTGTTTTTTTAATAATTTGGGCGCACTCAAGGTCTGATAACCTTATTACGTAGGCGACACAGTGCTAGCAAAAGGTAGAAACGAAGCGGGATAGAGGAGATGCCGATGGACATTGATCTTAAATGCTTGCATGTTGCATTGAGGGGGGGAAACCGAATCCGGCAGAGTTCCAGATTCGTGTGGTTCGGTTAATGAAAGATTCTCTATATTTGACGGTACGCCCGAAAGCGGGCTTCAGAGTATATTGGTGAGCATTCCTAGAGAGACGTGTGTTGCGGGAGAAATGATGAAGGGCGGAGTGCAACTGGCTATTTCATCAGAGCATTTTTGGTGGAAGTAACGATAAAACAGAGAGAGGCAGATAACATTCCTGCGATGTTCCAGCGAGTCTAATGTTTTGGTAATGATGGAGTCACCTATCAGTTTTATCGCGCGTTCTTGTATTCTGTCTAGTAGGTGCAATGAGTCCTTGGAAGCACCGGACCAGACATGAGCGTTCAACTCTAATTTGAGGCGAATGAACGTCTTATGGATTGTAGCCAGATCTAAGGGTGAGAAATATTTCTTGCATCTGTATAAGAAGCCTAGGTATTTCGCAGCATTCTTGGCGACACTGAATATGTGGTCGCTCCAATTAAGATTGTGAGCAACACACATACCCAGGATGGAAAGCTTTTCGGTTTCTGAGATGCAAGTGCCATTCATGGATAATGGCCGCGGGTTAGTTATACGCTTTAACGAGAAGAGACAGCATTGTGTTTTGGATGCATTAAATTCCACTCTATTGTTTTTACCCCATTGGATGATGCTGTCGACATCGGAATCTAATGAGCTTAACATACACTGCCGCTCACTATCTGCAACCGAAGAGCAGGGTCGTAAACTAGTGAACGAATATGAGAAGCTGGGGGTACTGTCGTCAGCGAAGTAGTGAATTGGATTAGAAGTAGTAGACAAGAGATCATTTATAAAAAATAAGAAAGAGTGTCGGAGACAAAACGGAGCCCTGGGAAACACCAGCATTTACAAAGTGAGTATCAGAATTCAATCCGTCCAAAACAACTTGAATTGAGCGATTCAAAAGGTAGCTTCTAATCCATTGAAGAAGAGACTCATTGGTCCAAAGGCACGCATTTTCGACAAAAGGGCTTCATGCCAAACCCTGTCAAATGCTTTCGAAATATCCAGTGCAACAATTTTGCTTTCAGCTGCTTAGTGAAGCGAGCGATTCCACTTTTCGGCGAGATATGCCATCAAATCAGGGGGGTTATTTTGTATCATATTCGGATACGGATTCGGATTCGGAAATGAAATCCGATCCGAAAGTGAATTCGTATTTTGTATCAGTTTCGGATTTAGTTTCAGTGCTGCCAACTCTTTTGTAGTCATTTCCGTAAATTGTACTGTCAAATCAATCAAAAGTCAAGAGTATTGCATGTTGCAGAAATCAGTGGCAAATAGAAACATGAAAATAAATAAATTGATAAATAAAAATGGACAGTGTCGCTCTGTGGTTGGAGTATGAACAAAATCAAACAGAAAATGTTGGGAGAAGGAGAATTAGGGATAGTTCTAATATTTTAGAACTTAGTGAAACCAGTGTAAATAAAAATATGCGTGGTATATTCTATCCAATATCGTTCTTATATCATAGCTTTGTGAAAAACTTTCGGCTGTCGAAAGAAGCCTTTATATATACGCTGGAAGCATTAAAGGACCACTATCCAGGTGTGAGAAGGCGAACTGCAGTGCCTCCAATTTTAAAGTTGGCAGCAACGCTAAAGTTTTTAGCGCAGGGAGGATACCAACACCAAATTGGCCAGGATTGCTTGGCAAATGTTAGCCAGTCCAAATTGTCTGTCTGTATAACAGAGACATGTGGAGCAATGGAACAAGCCCTTTGTCCTCTACACATTTCGTTCGTACTGTCAGAGGACGTTAAAAACCAGACGAAACAGTATTTTTTTAGCAAATACAAAATCCCTGGTGTTATAGGATTGATTGATGGAACACACATACAAATAGTTCGGCCTAGATCAGCGGAACATTTGTATTTCAATCGGAAGATGAAGCATAGCATTAATGCCATGATCGTAAGTTTTACCTAAAATATAAAGCAAGAACTAATTTTTTTTGTTTAGATAGCAGATCATAATATGAGAATACTGGCTGTGAATGGAAGGTTCGGGGGTGCATCCCATGACTCACATGTGTGGAGCATGAGTGCAGAGAAGAATTACCTTGCAAATAAGTTTGCAAACGGGGATAAATCTTCTTGGCTTTTAGGTATATGTCTCAATCGATGCTTATTATAAATAGATACATGTATATACATATATATATTTTATGTATATTATAGGCGATTCTGGGTATCCACTTCAACCGTGGCTTTTGACGCCTTACCGTCTAGCAACCGAAAATTCTGCTGAAGCTAAATTTAATGAGCGGCTGTCGACAGCAAGAAGTTTAGTGGAGAGGACTTTCGGTGTGCTAAAGGGTAGGTTCAGGTGTTTGCTGGCTGCAAGAGAGCTGTACTATACGCCTGAGAAAGCGGCTCAAATTCTAAATTCGTGTTGTGCTCTGCACAACATTTGCCTGCAATTTAAAGTGGATTTGCCTCCCATCGAAAATCTGCCAAATGAAGACTTTTTGCGTTCCGGAGAAGATTATTCATACTGTGGGGAAAGTGATATGAGTAATCTAGCTATTAGAATAAGGAATCAAATCAAAGATAGTTTAACATAACAATAATTATAGTTTTTATTGAATTAATCTAATTGTTTTTCTTTTAATAATAACATTCGTTGTTTTATTTCCAGTTTTTTTAAAGTTAGTTCATATTTTGCAGTTTCCATTTTCTTTTTAAACTCCCACTTCTCCATTTCGAAGTCAAGTTTTTTTCTTTGATACCGAGCAATGTCTTTAGTGGAAATGCTTATCTCGGCAAGTAACTTGGTGACTTCTTCCTGGAATTTTTTCTGATTGTTGACTTGAATCTCTAACAGAGATTTTTTAGAGGTTGTTGGCCGCTGGTCATTGCTGCCGAACTGCTGCCCAGAGCAGAACAACTCTTTATCATCAGGTGCTTGATCCATGGCGTAATCTTCGTCGTCCATATGATCTAACTGGCTTGGCGTTGAGGAGGGTATTCCAAATGATAAAGTATTCGGCGTGCCGCTCACCGCAAGGTTTAGATCCAATATTTCAATTACCCTTTCCTCTAAGGGCATAAGCGGCACGCTTTTGCTCGGACCTCCGCCAGTCGCTTGCAAACTGCTGCGATTTGATCGTAGTTTTGACTTGGCGTGATTCTTAAAATCAGACCATACGTTACAATTTGTAACGAAGTCATAAAATATTTGTTCAAACATACCTTTTTCCAGCCATTCATATCGCGAATTGGTGGGCCTTTTGAATTGAGCTCTTCCGCTAATTTTCGTCCACAGCTGATTGGATTTCTGTCTTGCGCCGGCCGAAGGAAGATACCCTTTTGCGAGTTCTGAGTGCTTGCACATGAACTCCACCAGGACTTCAAACTGCTGAGGCTTGGTATTTCCCGCCTTTGTACTCTGCCTTTGAATATATTCAAATAATCAAATAAATCAAGAGTATTTCACATAAAAAGTATACTCACATATTTTAAATATAATTTGACACTCTTTTAACCAAAAGAATATAAAATTAACGAAAAAACCACAAACACTCGCTCTGTGCGCGCAATCCGTTGGCAAAGTAGCTTTCGAATGAAAATTCGTAAGAAATAACGATTATGACATTCATTTGCGGAATACAAGATACCAAATTTCCGCAAAAGCCTTGGCATTACTTTTCATTTCCGAAAGCGAATTCTGTCACATTTGCTATAGCCATACAAAATACCGATTTCCGATTTTCGAATACATTTCCGATACTATAGCAATACAAAATAACCCCCCAGCAGTGGATCTGGATCACGGAGTGTCCGTGATTCAAGACATTTCATAAGCTGACGGTTAATCAGCGTTTCCATGACCTTGGAAAGAAGGGACGTTAGTGCATTGGGTCGGTAGTTGGAGGGAGAAGATGATTCGCCTTTTTTGGGTATAGACTGGACAAATGCTGTTTTCCACCTACTCGGAAAGAGCCCAGAGTAGGAAAGGTGAAAAAGCTTACGTAGTAGTTTTGCCAGCGTAGAAGAACACCTCTTCAGAACTATTGGGGCAATACCATCTGGACCAGCGGATTTGTGTATGTCGAGGTCCTTTTTTTTTTTTTTTTTTTTTTAGAGACTCGCGCAGGTTCAAGAGTTTTGTTTTTATATTCTCTTATGATGTGTTGACACACACAACCTGAACGGAGTGCACTGGTTGGGGTCATTGATGTTCGTTCACTACTCTCAGGGGTGGTTGTCCTAGACATAGATAGGACAAGAGCCGACCAAATTCCGCGTTGGTTATAGTCCGTTGTAATTCGTTCGAGCACGTTAGTATTGCATACGCAGAGGATGAATTTCAGTTGACCATATACTGTGAGTGTTATGCCTGCAGCAGTACGTATGGTCACTCCATTCACAACTGCGTTGCATACTTTTTGTCCGTATAGGAATTACTTTTTCTTGGCTATGAAGCAAATTTGAACCATAGACCTTCCCCTCAGCGGTCGATGATGTTAACCACTGCACCACGGCCACCTCCTTAAGAACCCTTGCGACTGTACGAGTGCGGAAATGGATTAGTCCAATGGTGGAATTGACGCACTTTAGTAAAGGCGGGGAGCTGAGAACTGGTTGCGAAATGGGCAGCAAGTAGGTTAGCTTTGTCTAAGGGGGTGACAGCTGGAATGTCATTGTGGATGAGCGTCGGTATAGACGTAGTTGAGTTTTTCACGTTTTTTACAAACGACAAGTAACTTTTGCTACCTTTGGGACATTGAAGGATCTCTTACGCCTTAATTTTTGGTCGGATTGGAATTTAACCCGTCGAATGTGTGTGTTGCTATAAAAGATATTCTGCATCTGAAGGAGCTACAGGAGACTGCTGTTCTAAAAAGCCAAAATTGTAACAAAGTACAGACAACAATTACATATCTTTAAAAAAAAAAAAGAATATACAGGCTTGCGCGCGCGCCGACTTTTAACAGGCTTTGTACCGACCTACGATATAATGTGTCAGACACACGCAACCATATCACATTGCAACCAGTATACTTTTTCCTCGGTAGGTGCAACGACCTCAGTAAATGCAAGAAATCCCGATTTCTATTAGTTGCGCATTACCGAGTTCGTACTGTAGTTTATTCAAAAATAATTTGCTATCAGTTTTAAATAATGTTATTGGTAGTAACGTCTAGTTGCATTATGAAGTTTCTACTTATTATATTGTAATTCTAGTAACCACTAAAGCAGTGTCTTTTTTTGATGAAATACACTGAACCAAACTATTTTAAAATGAATATAAACGTTTTCCGATGTATCAAAAAATGGACTTAAGCCACTTTCAATACCACTAACGATGTGATGCTTGTTTTTGGCGTTGATATAGTCAGTAGTAGGCCGAAATTAATAGTTTAAAGGATATCTACACCACTACGAACTCGTAATAACAGACACACGCTTCAAACTAGAAATGCAAACAGAATTTAATCTTAAAACTATCCCGTAAGTTAACACGGTTTTCGTCGGTTTTCTGAAATATGTACATATGTTTGCTTTGATGTTTTTCTTTTACCACCTATTTCCTAAGTTTTTCAGCTGCTCCAAGGTATTATGGACAACGATGTGCATTCAACAAGTAATCGTATAAGTTCACTTACCATAGAGGAGGAAAATGATACAATTACATGCAGCGGTCGGGTTGAATGTTTGTTGATTGGTGAATTGATGAACTGTCGGGGATGAGTAAATGAAGCAGTAGCTTCAATATACATATGTATGGTATTTCTATGTCGCAGTCGCTCGGTTGCGACATCTTGTCACGTGTGCTCTTTGGTGCTTCGTGGCGAGCTTGCAAGCTGCAACCCTTAAAAAAAAATATGGATGATAGTTTTGACCATTCAAATGATATTGTCTTCCATACCTTGTTGTGGAAATTTTATCAACTCTATTCGTTTGAATGTAGATCGACCTTTGCGGTCAACGAGAATTATGTTTGCCGGGAAAAGTTCCGGACGTAACAAGTATCAGTAAAGACAGACGTCAACTCCCTGATGATGTAATATTTAGCCGGCTGCATTGTGCTAAAGGACATAATGGCATGCCCAAAATGCATCGAAAGTTCTTATTTCTCAAATCACTAAGAGCTATAATACGCATTGTGGGACTTTCTTACGTTGTTTCATAATAAATTCAATCTACAATACTTGTAATAGTATAGACGACAGTTATATTGCAAAAAAAATTAAACTCACTTTCGCAGAATGAAACTCCAATAAGTAAACCAGGACTCCAACGGGTGATATCTGTTGCTTGGGAAATTCTTCAATGGAACTGTTACAATTGCATATGAAATCTGTCGATGCAACAAGACAATCGGTTAAAACTCGGTCCTGTTTTCTTCCAATTACGAGAAGCATGGATCATATGATAATCGAAGCTCTCTGATGATAATTATCCCTGACGAAAACAATTGGAAACAACACAACGAACCAGAAATAGATATTTATCACAGCAAAGAATCGCACCGTCGACATCAGCGATCGACATTGTTGACATCAGTTGACAGCCGGTTTTATCTGCAACAAGCAGCCGGCTGTCAAGACGGCATTGCCAACAGTGCCAGAAAAGCGTTAGTTACATAAATTCAAACATTTGACATTCGGTCATGTAATGCGTTCACTAGGTAAATTAAAGCGGAGGGCATGGGCTCGGACATACAGGGTAAAGTTGTTGATTGCTCTCAACCTGGCGAGATGCCAGCAACGATCCCTGTTTAAATGCCCGGGTCAAGTTGACATACGGCCTCCTCGCGGCGCCCTCTGGATAGCCTCTTCAACAACCGTTGGGAGGTGAACAAACGTATGCAGCGAAAAAAAACCCCGACCAGAATGGCGGTTGTGCGGCGGGCTAACAATCCGCCCACGTAAAAAAACCCAAAGTTATGAATGAGCAAGATGCCTCGGATACACGGACGGATACTCGACGACGACAACGCACGAAAAAGGAACACGATTTGCGAGTATGCAAATGGAATGTCAGAACCCTGTACACTCCCGGAGCTGCTCATAAACTAGAAGGAATCCTCACGCAGTACAAGGCGGATATTACTGCGGTCCAGGAAATACGCTGGATAGGAAACGGTATGATTAGGAAGAAAAATTCCGACATTTATTACAGCTGTCACAAAAGGTTGCACTTACTGGGATGCGGATTTGTCGTGGGAAAGCGGTTAAGGTCGAAGGTCATCGACTTTAAACCTATAAGTGATCGCCTGGCTGTGATCCGCATCAGAGGCAGATTTTATAACATCAGCCTTATATGTGCACACGCCCCTACCGACGAGGCTGAAGACCCTATCAAGGAGGACTTCTATAACCTCCTGGACAACGCCTACGGAGCTTGTCCGGAGTACGATGTAAAAATCGTGCTCGGGGACTTCAACGCCAAAATCGGAAAGGAAAACACCCTTGGCGGAGTGATCGGAAAGCACAGCCTCCACGATACAACAACAGATAACGGCTTCCGACTCGCTGACTTTGCGACAGCTCGTAATGCGGTGATAAGTAGCACAAGATTCCCTCGCAAGCGAATCCACACAGCAACCTGGCGATCTCCGGACGGTCGAACCGCCAACCAAATCGACCATGTGCTCATTGACGCAAGGCACGCGTCAAACATCCTGGATGTGCGAACATTCAGAGGGGCAAATGTCGACTCTGACCACTTCCTCGTAGCAGCAAGATTCAGAGCTCGACTGTCCAATGTCAGAAAGCTGCACCAGCCCATCAGGAGGAGGTTCGACATTGGGCGCCTGAGCACACCGGAGGTTGCCAGAGTCTACAGGGAGCAGCTGAGCGAAAGACTCTACGGTATGCCTACGTCGAACACAAATGCCAATAATATGTGGCTGCATTGCCGCTCAGCCATTCAGGAAGTAGCCGAAACCACCTTAGGATACCTACCACCCCCGACAAGAAACCCGTGGTATGATGGCGAGTGTGAGCAGAAAAAGGCAGCCACCGACGAGGCCAAAGGCGCTGCAGAGGAAAACCAGGGCAGCGCGAGAAGAGTACCGAGCCAGAAGAAGGGAGGAGAAGAAACTACTGCGACAAAAGAAATGAATCTTCGCAGCCTCCCAGCTCAAGGATATCGAGGAGTCTAGGGATAGACATAAAATACGAGCCTTTTACAAGAAAGCCAAAGGCCTTGCAGGAGGCTTCAAAAAGGGCACCCTGGCTCTTCGAAACTGCGAGGGTAATCTTGTCACCGACTCGCAGGGAATAGTGGATGTATTTAAGCAACACTTCCAGCAGCTGCTTAACGAGCATGACCAAGAGAGAGTGGTAGGGACTGGGGAAATCCCAACTCCAGCCGCTGAAGTAGTCCTCCCACCCAGCATAGGAGAAGTCGGCACAGCTATTCAGAAGCTGAAGAACAACAAGGCCGCAGGCTCAGATGGCTTGCCATCAGAGCTCTTCAAGGCTGGCGGCGATGTTCTAGTAGGGAGCATGCACCAGATCATCTGCAAAATTTGGGAAGATGAGAGCATGCCCGACGACTGGAATACCAGCTCTATATGCCCCATCCACAAAAAAGGCGATCCTACCTCTTGCAAGAACTATAGAGGTATATCCCTGCTCAATGTCGCATACAAGATCCTGTCCAGCGTATTGTGTGAACGTCTAAAACCATTTTGCACCGCACTAATCGGCAGCTACCAGTGCGGCTTCCGGCCCGGCAAATCAACTATAGTTAAGGAGTTTGTCTACCTCGGGGCAAACGTAAATTCCACAAATGACACCACAGTGGAGATCCGGCGTAGAATCGCCCTTGGCAACCGCTGCTACTTCGGTTTGTCCAAACAACTGGGGTCAAGACTCCTCACTCGAAAGACCAAAGTCATGCTTTACAAAACGCTCATTCTGCCAGTCTTGCTGTACGGAGCCGAAAGCTGGACGATAAGCAGGACAGCGGAGCTGATTTTGGGTTCTTTCGAAAGAAAAATTCTGCGCCGAATATTTGGTCCTGTCTGTGAGGAAGGTGAATGGAGAAGAAGACACAACCGCGAACTCTACGAGCTGTACCAAGATGTGGATGTAGTCCGGAAGGCAAGGAGCCGTCGACTACACTGGCTCGGCCACATCGAGCGCATGGACATCAACGCTCCAGCTAAGAGGGTCTTCGACTCCGAGCCTCCTGGTTCGAGAAGAAGAGGAAGACCGAACCTCCGGTATAAAGACCAAGTAATCGCGGATGTAAGACATCTTGGTCTTGACAACTGGAAGCAGCGTGCCCGGGACCGTCAAGGATGGAAGGCAGCCATAGCTCAGGCTCAGATCCTCCATGGATCGCAGGCCGGATAAGTAAGTAAGTAAGTAAGGTAAATTAAAGCAGGAATAACCAGGGGCAATTATCCCCGATTAGACTTCACAATCTAGCCAATAAATAGGACGTCGAAAAATAACTATTTGCTGGGTCATAGACTGACCTTAAAAAAAAAAAAAAAAAAAAAAGCCCGATTCACAGTACTGCGTTAGTGCTACGGTCGATATCTAACACACGCAATTCAATGGGAGTCTCTGAAATATTGCGTCGTGCTACCGTTCCTTACTTTTGCGAAAAATGAGAGCCGAGAGAGAACAAAATTTCTTATACCCGTATCACAATACTGCGTTGGTGCGTGCCTCATTACGTGTTACGAGAAATGCTTCGACGCATGCTTTGAAAATGACAATTCAATTTTATCGGCTGCTCCATATCACAGCACTGACGTAAACGTACACAACACAAACCACAAAATACACAAATACAGCATACACATCAATACACAGCAACAGTTGTTCACACGCACAGAAATTTCCGACGTGTTTGACTTTTGTCTGCTTTGGTTACGTGAGTTTATGTGTTCTCTCGCTCTCACTTTTTCTTATTTCCCCTCATTTTTCAATGAACGTAAGCTCGCTAACGCAAACGCAGTATTGTAGAGTGCCCCATTAAATTACCTGTGTTGAATGTTAAACGTCCCTCGAAGCTAGCGCTAACGCAGTATTTTGAAATGGGCATTATTCATCGAAAAAGTTGAGATAAAGAGAGGACATTTTGCAATTTAATTTGAAATTCGATTTTTTTAAATGTTTTAGATTGGTGACCTTGAAAAAGCTGATATGAAATGTCATTTCAAAGTACGTCTGACGCATTACCTAAGGCGCACACAGGTGGAATGTGACCTTAAACAACTGGGCTTGCGACACTGCAAACAGCTGGCAAAAAATGGTGCTAGATTAAAAGGCTTGTTGGTTGAGGCCTATGTTCACTCCGAACTGTAGGGCCACCCAAGTATGTAAGTAAATTACGATTCCGCCGCCGATACCCCCAACTTCGACTTTTCACAATATTACCAGAATTATACCGTCCAAAAGTCGTGCCAAGACCCATCGGCAAGGTCTACAGCGGGTGGAGAGCGGCCAATAAAAGCGAGGATGACAAAGTCCCGCATGAAGGAAATGCTGATCGATTTTTTTCGATATCCGCGCAATCGTTCATTATGTATGTATGTGTTCCTACCGACCAGACAGTGACTGGTCAGTACTATGTTAGCCTCCTGTGAGCACGTGTTTTCCGGCCCCTAAACAATCGATCAGTCAAGTGAGTATCGTGCAAAAGGTGAAGCAAAACAAAAGAAAAGAAAAAATCCGCCAGTCACTCAAAAATCAAGGTCGTGTTGACAGATTTCTTCGATTGAATGTGCATTTTGAATTCCTTCCACTGTGTCAAACTGGCAATAAAAAATATTATTTGAGCGTTACGCGTCGTTTGCATGAAACTGTTCGCGTAACCTCGAGACTGGCATTAGAGAAGTAACCATCAACATACTCTCTGATAGCCAAGCAGCGCTTAAACCGCTGAGTTCGTACAGTACGAACTCAAAAGCCGTCAAGGAACGCAATGACGCCCTACAAGACCTCGCCAAAAGAAACAGTGTTAAACTTTGCTGGGTGCCAGGACATAAAGGTATCAGGGGCAATGAAATTGCCGACCAACTTGCAAGGAAAGGTTCCAGCGATAAATACATAGGTCCGGAACCATTCTGCGGCATTCCCGGGTCTAAGATAAATTTCTTCTTAGACAAGTGGGAAAAATTGTAACACCTGTCCTTTTGGAACAGCGTTCGGGGACTCCGTCAATCTAAACGACTTATATGACCGCTGAACAAACACTCTAGTGACATACTCAAACTCAATAGGGTGGATATCCGAGGACTAGTCAGCTTCCTAACAGGACACTGCGGTCTGAGATATCATCTAAACAAAATTAGCTTCTCGTCTGAAACTGAGTGTCGGCTCTGTCTCGAGGACGAAGAGACGGCGGAATACATACTATGTGAGTGTGCTGCTCTCTGCCATCTTAGGAATCGTATCCTTCTCAATGAAGATATGACTCCCGAGGGGATCACCCTGGCTCCTACGAGAAGCATTCTCAACTTTATTATAGAAGTGGAGAGGCTCCTCGGCCAATCGGCTAGCAGGCACAATAGATCTGCAAAGGTCGCAGTGACGTATTGCTAATGGTAGCACTAGCCCCATATAAAAAAAAACAAAAAAAAAATCGGGTCAGGAGGCAAGACATCTCTTGAATTTTGCACCGTCTCGCACTGCACCGTGCGGTGTCTGACTATTCAACAAACTCAAAGGACCGCTCCGGGAAGACCGATTTGAATAGACAGAAAATGCCTGTTATTCAGATGGTCACCCAACAGAGAGTTTAACATAAAAGCAAGCATCCCACACTCTTTTGCGAATAATTTTGCTTTGTCTAACTCCCTGTATGAATTTAGGCTTGGTTAATGAAGGTCTGTGAACGAGTATTGTTTCTTAATATACAACGCAGAGGGCAAACTACCAAATGACGTCAAAACAGCTGTAAATTCTGTGTGCGGATAATTTTGTAAGCACGTGATTTGATTATTCGGTTTGCGTCTCCGTCAGGGACTATCAATACAATTTTCGACTGTATAACCAGCTAATCCATGTGTAACGTATTAATTACGACTAATTTCTCAACCGTTTAGTTAATCGTCAATGTTTTTTTTTTTTTCTAGAAGACTTTCCGTAAATTTACTTAAGTTAATGAAACTTGAGCGAAGCCGTTCTTTCTTAGATGCCTAAATCTAAAACAACGCTAGTGTGAACATGTCTATTTTGACATTGTCATCTTAAGGTTCGACATTTTTATGTTGATCGTACTATAACGTTTTGTTATCTTGGTAAAAAAATGGCATTACATCTTGAGCATTTTCGTGCGATTATTTCCTATAACTTTTGACATGAATGAAACCACTAGATGTGTACCGGTCAACTCGCTTCGACTTTTCGTAATAAATCACTATCTTAAGCCATCGTGTTTCGCTGATTTTCCGAATTCAGTCGAGGTTGCACTTCACTACAGGACGTATTTCGTGAAAACATTAATGCTCTGCGTGAATTGATATGGCATATCATTTCATGTGACATGCATTGATGGTAGGACATTACGTCTACTCGCATATAGTTAATATTGCATGGGCTCTCTCGTCAACCACCCCTGAGAGTAGTGAACGAACATCGACGACCCCAACCACTGCACTCCGTTCAGGTTGTGTGTTGTGTGTGTCAACACATCATAAGAGAATATAAAGACTCTTGAACCTGCGCGAATCACGAAAAAAAAAAAAAAAAATAAAAAATGTTGGTATTCAATCAGATGCTTTGGTGGCGTTACAGCTCATGAAGGGCCAGAGCCAAGCTTCTCTCAATCACCCATGCTGTGTGTGATTTATTTGTGCTATCGGGATCCGAACTAACGTTCGTCAGAGTCCATCACACTAACCCTAACCACTACGCTCTCAAAAGACGTCTATATACATATCATAAAAAAACTAAAGGCCAATTCCAAAATCTAGCTGGCCAATTCACTGGTTCAAGGTGAGAGATAAATTGTCCTTATTTCTCAATTAGTCCATCGATTCGCGTGCCGTGTGGCATACAGCACCGTGTTATATGTATCAGCTCGTGCATTTCGGGCAAAGAAAAGAAATTCGAAATCCTTAAACGACAGCAGGTATGATTGGCGGTAACGTTGTTCTCGTGGTCATCTTTAAAAAAAAATGTGGGCCACTGATTACGTCCGCCTATAAAGCGGACCATACAATACGACCCTAAAATGGTTGGAGTGCGCGCAAAAACATTTTTACAGAGCACGATTTTGGATGACAAAGTTCAATAAAGTGAAAGCTTTGTTCGGATGTAATTCCTTCCATAATGAAATAGCAATGCTAACTGAGCATGTTTGACTTTAGTAAATATCAAGAGTCAAGCTCGAGCTATAAAACAAAAAATTCCAAGAACCAAACAACAACGCTTGCTGAACTCCTGAATTTCGTCACTTTTATAAAAAACGCGTTTCTGCTTTTTTTATCCTTTCTTCCTGTTTAAGATCTTGGGAAGTCAAAAAAACGGATATTTCCGAAATGCCTTTTTTTTTTTTTTTTTTTCAAATAAACAGAATGGATGTTAAAGAGAATACTACCAACCTAAAAATAAAAGCATTTCCTGCTGTCACCAGATTCACATCACCCTGCAAGGACTTCATTGTTAGTAGATATAACTTTAAGGTCAAAGGTTGCCCTTCGCAGTGATATCACCATTGACAACCTTACTTGATTTTCGACGCGAGTACTTAAAACTTAATGGAAGTGTTTGGGGCTTAGTGTGCCTCGAAGCAAATTGACTTTATTGTTCGTATGCTCGGAGAGCGTGGACTAGGAGATTCTTTTGTTATTATTGTTTATATGCTCGAAGAGCGAGGACTGTGAGAGTCTTTCGTTATTTATATGATTTTTGTTGTTATTCTTTATCGTATATATTGCTCGTAGAGGGAAGAGAGTCTTTGTTTAACTAGTTGTAGTTGATCGATATGAGAGCACCGTGGCGCAGTGGGTAGTGTGTTAGCCTCTGACGGCGATGACACGGGATCGAATTCCGACACAGCCATGTCATCGAACGTGTTTTTCACGGTGTTTCTCCTCAGCGGGTTCTGACAAAACCTCCTTTAGTAAAATTGTCATGAGAAGCTTCTCGAAATTCGCCGTTCGGAACCGGCAATAAACTGTAGGTCCCTTTCACCTATGGGAAAATGAAATCACACGCAACATGGGTGAGTGAGAGAAGCTCGGCTCAGGTTGTTCATGGACTGCAACGCCAATATACATACATACACAGTTGATCGATATTTGTTGTTAGTTTTTGTGGCCGCTGTGAACCTTGAGATTTTGAACTTGTGATTGTTGTTGTTGTTCTATATGAACGGCGGTCACAGGAAACCTTGAGATTTGAACACGGTTCACTAGAGTTAGAGATCCAGTGTGTTAACCATTACACCAGGAATCCGCCCCGCAACTGCTTCCTAGTAAAGTTACATACATATAGTTGGGAAATGTTCCTTTTGTTTGATTTGATTGTTTCTTTTCTGCAATCGACAGCTGGAGCAACAGAAATTAAAGCTCGCGAACTTTGTAAACTGTACAACGACGACATAGGCTGGGTCAGACGTCCATGGGTCTACAGTTGGAAAGTGATTTCAGCCAACTGAACTATGGCAGCCAGCTGACTAAAAATCGCGTCGACTGGAGAGACTTGTTTGATAGGGCGTACATTTGCCTGAATTATAGCGCCATTTCGGACCAGTATAACAACATCAAAATTAAAGATACTAACCGATGAAATGTGATTTTCCCATCTTTTATTTTTATTTGCAAAAATAAAACTCAAGCGTACATAATTAGATGCAAATAGAATTTTATTTTATTTTAATTTTTATATTATCTATTTTTGACAATCAGTTTGTTTTACACAATATAAATAAATTGCTGGTAACAATAAATAAGAAAATTAAATTTACAGTAAAATACATATAACAAATGTTGAAATTAAAAAGTTCGGCATTTAAAATAGTTTTATTTTGCATTTGTCATATTTTTTACTTTAAATAAAAAGATGAGACAGTGATACGAAAAATTAATTAATATAAATAATACATGATTTGTGCAAACGTTGTTTTCTTTTAAATTAATATTTGTAATATAAAAGGAAATATTTGAAATGAAAAAGTGAACTTACTGACACCATTACTTGTTGAATCAAAAACGAATAAATAACTTTGGAGCAATAGTACAAAAAAAAAGGAAACCAACGAATTTCGTTCATTTTTGTTTTTTTATTTAATAATTTTCATAGAGGGTATGAAATATTTTTATTTATGGTCCTGCAGTTTCCTATTGTTAATTCGAGTTGTCGAGACTGTTGCTAAACAAATCGTTAATTTATTACGACGAGGCCGACAAAAATAACGTAGCGAACTATAGACTGGAGACATCGCATACACAATGTGTTTTCATATTTATCCCCGGGAATAAATTTAATAAGATAACTGCGTAAAGTTAAAACTACTCAGTGACAAACATATTGCATATTGTAATCGAAGTTTACTAAAGTAAAAATTTAATCCCTTCTGAACTTTATTCTCAGTTGAATGGATAAATTTAGATATACAAGTCATCCACGACTGATACAATATTATAGTTCGAAAAATGTATAGAACCTGCCAATATGTATGCTCCATAACCTGAAGCGAATAAAAAAAAAACCATACAGACGCAACCACTTAAAAGTTTTTTTCAATCACCCAAAATACTCCAACAGGGCAATTAATCTAAGATAGTTACAAATGAAAAGTGATATGGAAGTTGTCCAACCTACAAATGAAGAACATCTTGAAACGCTTATCATGATGCATTCTGTGTTCTGATTCATGTAGTAACGAAATTATAACGATAATCCCTTATTTTAACAACACAACCTGTTTTCCTAGAATACCTGATGTAATAAAGGACCTGCCGAAATACGACTGTGATCCCTATTTGTTGTACGAATGTTTAGCCAACGTTGAGGAAATCCTTCAACACATACTTAGAATCATTCAATAAAAGCTTTGTTCAGGATTGAATGGCAATGTGTGGTTGCCTTAAGGTTTTAGGGATGGTCTGGAAAGGACGTGGCTTTTTTCCAACCATTCCTCAGCTTTATGTGTCACTGTCATGGGACAGTTTTCTGACGTTTGGGTTCCCTGGCTTTCTTTTCTTTTTCATCGACGTGGCGGCGTGAAGGACCCCTTTTGAATTTGGCAATGGAAGAAGTTTTAGGGAAGGAATAAAGTTGAATTTAATTAAAATAAGTCGAAGTCTTTTTTCTCAAACAAGCATCCTTTTACATTTTGCCATACACAAAATCCGCCATCGTGCAGATGGCAACACTGCGTTCATGCGTTTGTGTAAATTCACAAACATACAAACTCATAAAACCCAATAGGAAGTTATTTTGTGTGCCTACCAGAGGAGTTTATTCCGCTTCAAGGGATTAGCAACAATAACGGTTAAATTCCTTGATTGGTGTGTAACAATCAATAGTTGTATAGTATAAAGATGGTTTTTTAACGACACGCTTACTCTTGTTGGCTTCTCGGTATAGAATGCGAAAGGGAAGGAAAAGAATGAGGCCCCGATTGCGTGTGTCGATTAGCGATCGATAACACTAGTTTACAAAATTTTACTTTTTATTTATACCCCGAACCGAATGTATGTCAATATGTTAATCTACCTTCCCTAAACCTAAAAGTGTTAGCAGAAATATTTTATCACGTCGGAATTTTTCTCTGCCGTCAATTGTTTTTTTTAACTACCCGACGTGGTGGTGATATTTTATTGTTTATTCGTTCGCTTCAAACGACAGTTACTTTGCTTTGGATTGATTTAAAATGGCTAGCAGAAAGTGCAAACAAAGTTCTGACCGTTTTTGTTATGTTTGTGGACAGTTTATATTTTCAAAAAAGAGAAGACCTATTGTAGATTCGTTAAAAACTGCATATCTTCATTATTTTGGATTTCCTGTTGCAAATCAAGATAAAAAGTGGGTGCCTCACGTGTTTTGCGAAAGCTGTAGAATCATCTTACTCCAGTGGTCATCAGGAGAAAAAGTTTACCTTCCATTTGGTTCGCCAATGCTATGGAGAGAACCTAGTAATCATGAAAATGATTGTTACTTTTGTGTTACGAAGACATTGGGATATAACAAAAAAAAAATAAGGCAAGTATTATGTATGCCGATGTTCCGTCTGTTACCAAGCCGATTTTACATTCAAAAGATCTACCCCATCCAGTTTGTCCCGGTAATTCGAGTGCAAATATATTAGATGACAATAACAGTGATGTTGAATTCAAGTCGATTTCTAGTGATTCTGACGAATTTTCACCTCAAGAAAACACTCCACATTTAATTAATCAGGCCGAATTAAATGATCTTATACGAGATTTACGGTTATCAAGATCTAAAGCAGAGCTTCTTGGCTCCCGCTTACAAGAATGGAACTTGTTACTACCAGACACAAAAGTTACGTTTTTCAGAAACAGAAGCAAAGTTTACTCAGAATTTTTCAAAAGAGAAGGTGAATATTGTTATTGCACAGATATCCCGGGACTTTTCGAAGCAATGAATCAAAACTATGATAAAACAGAGTGGCGCCTATTCATAGATTCTTCAAAATAGCTGTTTTATTACATAACGGAAATAAGAAACCTTCCATACCAATAGGACACGCAGGGAATTGTAAAGAGAGCTATGAAACGATGCGTACTTTGATTAATTTAATAAAGTATAAAGAACATCAATGGAAAGTGTGCGGCGACCTCAAAGTCATCGGTATGTTAGTGGGATTGCAGGGTGGTTACACGAAGTACTGTTGTTTCCTTTGTTTGTGGGACAGTAGAGCGAAACATTATGTAAGGAAAGAATGGCCTGTTCGAAATGAGTATATTCCGGGCAAAATGAACATTAATCACAAGCTGTTGGTCGATCCAAATAACGTCACTTTACCCCCTTTACACATCAAACTGGGGCTCATGAAAAACTTTGTAAAGGCGCTTGACAAAAACAGTGATGCTTTCCGGTATTTGCAAAAAATATTTCCAAACATTACAGAGGGAAAACTGAAGGAGGGTATATTTATTGGTCCACAAATCCGTAAAATTATGAAAGATTCTCAGTTTGAAAACCTTTTATCGGTTAAAGAAAAGTCTGCTTGGAACTCATTTAAAATGCTTGTAGAAAATTTTTTGGGAAATAAAAAAAGTGAAAATTATGAAGAAATTGTTAACAATTTATTGAAAAACTTTCATGATATGGGAGTAAACATGTCATTAAAGATTCACTTTCTACACTCTCATCTGAATTTTTTTCCTGAAAACTTAGGAAGTATGAGTGACGAACAGGATGAACGTTTCCACCAAGATTTAAGGACTTTCGAAGAACGACATCAAGCATTTTGGGATGAAAATATGTTAGGGGATTATTGTTGGTCTATCATAAGAGAAACTGATTCAAATAACTATAAAAAGAAAGCAAAAATTAGTCATTTTTAATTTATTTTTCTATTAATCCTAAAATTTTTGTATTTCCCTTCAAGAAAATAAATATTTTTTAAACCAGACATGACAGAATTTTTTTATTATTTTTTCTGGATAGTTCTACCTGAACACAAAATAAAATAACAACTTTCAGCTGGGGTATGAAAACCGTGTAAACTAGTATAATCGGCATTTATCGATCATCGATTGCAGATGATTTCGGTATTGTGAATGTCGATTGTGATTGACATTTGTCGATCTGTCAATCGTTGGTTGTCGTGAGTTATTTTCCCATCGACGATTGGCGGTAGCAAATGATAAACAACGTTTATCGAGCAATATGTAAGTAATTTAGAGAAATAACCATGTATTATTTTAAGAATAATAATATAGAACTCGTAATGCTGGTCAAAATTGGTTACAAGTAAAAAACAAATGGAGCAGCTGGTAAAATTGATGGAGGAGAATATAGATATCACAAGGGGAGTTTGTGGATTCCAGCGGATTAGAAGCATCTCTTAATTTTTCGCTTTTTCCTGGCAATTTCCACAAAACTCCGATCGTTCTCAGATTCTGAGTCGGAAAACCAAATATCTACACTACTCATTTTTCATAAAAAAGTATTCGATATTCACAGTATTCGATATTCACAATATTCCTGCTGATCATTCACAGAAGCACAATCTTTTGTCGATTGAGTTACACAATACCAAATCCAGAATCAATCGATGCAATCGACAGCTGTCGAGTCGATCGATGATCGACAGTCGCAATCGGGGCCTGATGGTGGTCGGGAGTTTAAAATTAACTGGGAGGGAAATTACATGGGATATATGTACATGGGATGCACTATTTTACCGACGACCGGGTGTCTCTTGATTCTCAACAGTTATGTTGGACATTTTTCAATGGAATCACACATTGAGTGTGAGTCACCACAATCTCAAAGCATTTGCTAGTGTAAACAGGAAAATTTGATAATGGGTCGAAAATCGAGTGAACTTACAAACGACATAAGAAAATTAATAATAAATGTGCATACAGTCAGTAAATCTCTGCGGGAAATTGCATAACTTATTAAAAAAATACTTCTACAATACAGTAGGTGCGTTGTAAGTCCATATGTATAAAAATAGTGGTCGGGTCGAAAAAAAAAGTCAGGTACTACACGGCGCGTGTTTAACAAAGGGTGAAATAAGTGCAAAAGAGAGAGTAAGTAAAACAGAAATACAATGGCACAGTCACGCGGAGGTCATCCGCCGCTGTCGTTGGATATCGGTGACCCAATTTTTTGAGGTTTTGGGGGAACGCCCGTATGTTGTAGCATTGCACTTTCTTCTGGAGGATTGACCGCCTGTTATGAGTTGCGTTAACATATATTACTCGCGCGAGTCATCTAATCATAGCTAATGTACTATACTGTATACAGATCAAATTTATGTAAGACTGCATGCAATGCATAATTTCTCGCCTTTCGAATTACTTTGGGGATTAACGTTAAATGTTGAATTCCGAGAAGCCATGAAATGTACTCTTAAAGTATCCTTACACGATCAATCGAATGACATCAATTCTTTACGTGTGTTTGTGAAAATGCGTCCGTGTGCGTCACACACATTCGTTGGTGACCGAATGACAAAAATCAAAACATTTTTGATATTGCATGACCATTATCATGCTGATTGACGTGTGTAAGGGTCGGATTGACCAAATAAGCTTACTGTGTGTCGTGCAGGTGTGGTGTCGTGAGCGTAGAAAGTGATGTCTGTCGGGAGCGGAAAATTTAAATTGAAGGAGGATGAAGAACGGGAGATGCAGATATTTTTAGTTTGGTTTACTTGGACGATATCATTATATTCTCCACTTCACTGCAGGAGCATATCGAGCGTACTAAATTGGTGTTCGAAAAACTTCGAGAATCGAACCTCAAGATCCAGATGGAGAAGTGCGAATTGCTCCGGAACGAAATAACATTCCTGGGCACATAATTACACCTGAAGGTGTAAGCCATACAAATTTTTCCCATCCCCAATACCCGAACCGAAATCAAAGCCTTTCTAGGACTTATAGGGTATTACAAAAAATTCATAAAAGATCTGGCAAAGTTGACAAAACCATTAAGAAACTGTCTAAAAAAGGGGCAGTTATCAAAATAGGCCAAGACTATAAAGAAGCTTTCGAAACCTGTAGGAACCTCCTTAGAAACGACCCAATTTTACAATACCCCGATTTCACAAAACCCTTCATCCTAACAACGTATACAAGCAATTGTGCATTAGGAGCTATTTTGTCCCAAGGTAAAATTGGAAGTGACAGACCTATATGCTTCGCCAGCCGTACCCTCTCCTCTAGTGAATGCAATTACTCGACCATCGAAAAGGAATTCCTAGCGATCGTTTGGCTACGCGCTATTTTCGACCCTACCTATTTGGAAGAAAATTTCAAATAGTGACGGGTCATAGATCTCTCACTTGGTTTATGAGTTGAAAAGAACCGAACTCTAAGCTTGTGAGATGGCGACTTAAATTAAAGAGTGTGATTATGAAATCATCTACAAGAAAGGAAAGGCAAATACCAACACCGATGCTCTTAGCCGAATAAAAATAACTAAACCTGACGACCAACAGCAAGAAATTTACAACAACGAGGACGACTTGGATACTATTCATAGTGCTCAAGAAAACTTGGACGATGGCATACCAATTTCTGAGAAACCCCTCAACAACTTCAACATTCAAATCATACTAGAGGTTAACGAGAAAAGGAAGCCCAATGACTACTGAGAATGTCTTTAAAAACAAACGTGAAATTTTCTTTCCGAATATGAAAGATAAAATAACAAAGACCATCAATAACTGTGAACAGTGTAAATTACTTAAATACGACAAAAGCATATGACTCTGATATGATTCAGAGGCTACCTATTAGTTGTAAGAAATCCTAAGCGTAAGATACACGTACGAAAGATGAATGATACATGTATAAACAGAATAATAGAATAAAGGGTAAGCAGAATCACGGAATATGATTCATCCAATGGTTCTATACCTATACAAAAAAAAAAAAAACAATACAGTCAAAAGAGAAGAACATGTCCTAATCGAAATGCAATACCTTAATCAAATTAACTCTAACAATGACCTTCTTACTAACCACATTTCCAACATCGCAGAAGCAGTAATGCTCAGTAAACTAAATATAATACGCAAATTCCTATTAAACGAAAATGAACTACAAAACATTGAAAACAAATTGACTAAACAAAATATAAAAATAAACTCATTAGAACAAATATACGAATTTTTGGGACTACAGGCCTACTACAATAATTCTAACATCATATTTAATGTGCGTATACATACCTACCCTATACTCCCAAAACTATTTTTTTTTTTTTATCACATTAAAAGATTCACATTAAAGATTCACTTTCTACACTCTCATCTGAATTTTTTTCCTGAAAACTTAGGAAGTATGAGTGACGAACAGGGTGAACGTTTCCACCAAGATTTAAGGACTTTCGAAGAACGACATCAAGGATTTTGGGATGAAAATATGTTAGGGGATTATTGTTGGTCTATCATAAGAGAAACTGATTCAAATAACTATAAAAAGAAAGCAAAAATTAGTCATTTTTAATTTATTTTTGTATTAATCCTAAAATTTTTGTATTTCCCTTCAAGAAAATAAATATTTTTTAAACCAGACGTGACAGAATTTTTTTATTATTTTTTCTGGATAGTTCTACCTGAACACAAAATAAAATAACAACTTTCAGCTGGGGTATGAAAACCGTGTAAACTAGTGTAATCGGCATTTATCGATCATCGATTGCAGATGATTTCGGTATTGTGAATGTCGATTGTGATTGACATTTGTCGATCTGTCAATCGTTGGTTGTCGTGAGTTATTTTCCCATCGACGATTGGCGGTAGCAAATGATTAACAATGTTTATCGAGCAATATGTAAGTAATTTAGAGAAATAACCATGTATTATTTTAAGAATAATAACATAGAACTCGTAATGCTGGTCAAAATAGGTTACAAGTAAAAAACAAATGGAGCAGCTGGTAAAATTGATGGAGGAGAATATAGATATCACAAGGGGAGTTTGTGGATTCCAACGGATTAGAAGCATCTCTTAATTTTTCGCTTTTTCCTGGCAATTTCCACAAAACTCCGATCGTTCTCAGATTCTGAGTCGGAAAACCAAACTTCTACACTACTCGTTCTTCATAAAAATTAAACTCTATTGAAATTTACTTCGAAACAATCTGAAAACAATAAAAAAGAGAATAAGATTGAAATATGAAAACTTTAAACATCTGTCAAAAGTATTCGATATTCATGCTGATAGTTCACAGTAGCACAATCTTTTGTCGGTTGAGTTACACAATACCAAATCCAGAATCAATCGATGCAATCGACAGCTGTCGAGTCGATCGGTGATCGACACTCGCAATCGGGGTCGGGTGGTGGTCGGGAATTTAAAATTAACTGGGAGGGAAATTACATGGGATATATGTACATGGGATGCACTATTTTACCGACGACCGGGTATGATTCTCAACAGTTATGTTGGACATTTTTCAATGGAATCACACATTGAGTGTGAGTCACCACAATCTCAAAGCATTTGCTAGTGTAAACAGGAAAATTTGATAATGGGTCGAAAATCGAGTGAACTTACAAACGACATAAGAAAATTAATAATAAATGTGCATACAGTCAGTAAATCTCTGTGGGAAATTGCATAACTTATTAAAAAAATACTTCTACAATACAGTAGGTGCGTTGTAAATTCATATTTATAAAAATAGTGGTCGGGTCGAAAAAAAAAAGTCAGGTACTACACGGCGCGTGTTTAACAAAGGGTGAAATAAGTGCAAAAGAGAGAGTAAGTAAAACAGAAATACAATGGCACAGTCACGCGGAGGTCATCCGCCGCTGTCGTTGAATCAGCTGGATTGATTTTATTGTAGTTCGCTGATGTCACTATCGGTGACCCCATTTTTGGAGGTTTTGGGGGGAACGGCCGTATGTTGTAGCATTGCACTTTCTTCTGGGGGATTGACCGCCTGTTATGAGTTGCGTTAACGTATGTTACTCGCGCGAGTCATCTAATCATAGCTAATGTACTATACTGTATACAGATCAAATTTATGTAAGACTGTATGCAATGCATAATTTCTCGCCTTTCAAATTACTTTGGGGTTTAACGTTAAATGTTGAATTCCGAGAAGGCATGAAATGTATTCTTAAGGTATCCTTACACGATCAATCGAATGACATCAATTCTTTACGTGTGTTTGTGAAAATGCGTCTGTGTGCGTCACACACATTCGTTGGTGACCGAATGACAAAAATCAAAACATTTTTGATATTGCATGACCACGACCATGCTGATTGACGTGTGTAAGGGTCGGATTGACCAAATAAGCTTATTGTGTGTCGTGCAGGTGTGGTGTCGTGAGCGTAGAAAGTGATGTTTGTCGGGAGCGGAAAATTTAAATTGAAGGAGGATGAAGAACGGGAGATGCAGGTATTTTTAGTTTGGTTTACTTGGACGATATCATTATATTCTCCACTTCACTGCAAGAGCATATCGAGAGCACTGAATTGGTGTTTGAAAAACTTCGAGAATCGAACCTCAAGATCCAGATGGACAAGTGCGAATTGCTCCGGAAGGAAATAACATTCCTGGGGCACATAATTACACCTGAAGGTGTAAGCCATACAAATTTTTCCCATCCCCAATACCCGAACCGAAATCAAAGCCTTTCTAGAACTTATAGGGTATTACAGAAAATTCATAAAAGATCTGGCAAAGTTGACAAAACCATTAAGAAACTGTCTAAAAAAGGGGCAGTTATCAAAATAGACCAAGACTATAAAGAAGCTTTCGAAACCTGTAGGAACCTCCTTATAAACGACCCAATTTTACAATACCCCGATTTCACAAAACCCTTCATCCTAACAACGGATACAAGCAATTGTGCATTAGGAGCTATTTTGTCCCAAGGTAAAATTGGAAGTGACAGACCTATATGCTTCGCCAGCCGTACTCTCTCCTCTAGTGAATGCAATTACTCGACCATCGAAAAGGAATTCCTAGCGATCGTTTGGCTACGCGCTATTTTCGACCCTACCTATTTGGAAGAAAATTTCAAATAGTGACGGGTCATAGATCTCTCACTTGGTTTATGAGTTGAAAAGAACCGAACTCTAAGCTTGTGAGATGGCGACTTAAATTAAAGAGTGTGATTATGAAATCATCTACAAGAAAGGAAAGGCAAATACCAACACCGATGCTCTTAGCCGAATAAAAATAACTAAACCTGACGACCAACAGCAAGAAATTTACAACAACGAGGACGACTTGGATACTATTCATAGTGCTCAAGAAAACTTGGACGATGGCGTACCAATTTCTGAGAAACCCCTCAACAACTTCAACATTCAAATCATACTAGAGGTTAACGAGAAAAGGAAGCCCAATGACTACTGAGAATGTCTTTAAAAACAAACGTGAAATTTTCTTTCCGAATATGAAAGATAAAATAACAAAGACCATCAATAACTGTGAACAGTGTAAATTACTTAAATACGACAAAAGCATATGACTCTGATATGATTCAGAGGCTACCTATTAGTTGTAAGAAATCCTAAGCGTAAGATACACGTACGAAAGATGAATGATACATGTATAAACAGAATAATAGAATAAAGGGTAAGCAGAATCACGGAATATGATTCATCCAATGGTTCTATACCTATACAAAAAAAAAAAAAAACAATACAGTCAAAAGAGAAGAACATGTCCTAATCGAAATGCAATACCGTAATCAAATTAACTCTAACAATGACCTTCTTACTAACCACATTTCCAACATCGCAGAAGCAGTAATGCTCAGTAAACTAAATATAATACCCAAATTCCTATTAAACGAAAATGAACTACAAAACATTGAAAACAAATTGACTAAACAAAATATAAAAATAAACTCATTAGAACAAATATACGAATTTTTGGGACTACAGGCCTACTACAATAATTCTAACATCATATTTAATGTGCGTATACATACCTACCCTATACTCCCAAAACTATTTTTTTTTTTATCACATTATTATTTTTTTATCACATTATATTAATAACACAAAACGTATAACAACAAAACCATACATAAACATTAATGAGAACGACATATGTATATTAATACGACGCACCTTGCCCCAAGATAGAAGGAATCTTCTATTGCCCTGAACCAGAACATCAAGAAATCATCAAAGACTCTTCGTGCATCGTCAACTTAATGATGAATCAAGCAGCAAGTTGCCCTCTCAGCAACGTTGGAAAAATCGAGGAAATCTCTCAACCCGAGCCCAATTTTACACTTTTTATAAATGTTCCAAAAACACTAAATAATTTTAATTGCGGTACCCAAGTTCCACCGGTTGAAGCCTGATGTCTTCTGGGACGACATTCAAACTCCACCACCACCCACCAGAAATATCAAGGCAAACACTACACAGGACGTCCTACCCCTGGAAAAATTTAAGGAATACAACTTCCGGACAAAAACAGCTTTAACAAACCTATCTACAAAAACCGAAATCCTCCATCACATTACAGTATCTTCGACTGTGTATTCACACTCGCCACCATCATCATCGTTATCGTGATGCTTGTCATCAAGAGGACCCCCAACACTACAATCCTTCTCTCCAGCCCCAATGATGTCACTTTGGCTTTCGCTCTACAATAGGGGGGAGGAATAACGTCCGTACCCTGACACCACACTCTCCCTCAGGTAGAATTAGTTCATCTCCCCAACCCAAACGGCGAGAGTTACGACAGCAACTTGACCCCTCCTACATTCAACCGTAAGCAAATCCCTTCACACACACACACATACACACACACATACACACACACACACACACACACATATGTCTAAATGGACACAGGATTATCATCCCACAGACGACTCGCAATAAATTAATAAAAAAAAAAATAAATGTAAACAATAAATGTAATTGCATAGACCACCTAATCAGTGTCTCACATCCGCTCTCTATGTCGTCTATGCAAAGAAAACCAGTATTAATAGATCAGAAAAGATCAAAATGAATCAATTGTAATTCTGCTTTTGAAAGAGAACCTAATTATAATTCGCGCTTCTCGTTCTCTTTCTTCTGAGAAGCTTATGCTCCTCCCTTTTTAACTCGTAGAGCTTACGAGCTGCTCTTGTTCTTTTATGCAGCGATGCTTTATATGCATCCTGCTTCGCTGTGTGAATCCTCCTGCACTCGTCATCGAACCAGGTGTTTCTTCGTGGTGGAGCCTTGAGACCCAAAACTTCGGATGCGGAGCTCCACCCAAAACTTCGGCATGTTTGCAAAGGCTCCACTGCTGTTCTGTAAAGGTAATGGGCATTGGAAGAATGAATGTCCAAGGAAGAAGGAGAGACAAATGGATTGATCACAACTGAATGGAAAGAAAGGTAATCCATTTGTTTGTGAAGTGCTGATAGAAGGTGGTGCTAGAGCCGATGAATGGTTCCTCGATTCTGGAGCTAGTGATCACATGACTAGCAGGAGGGAGTGGATGATTAACTATAGGGAGTTCAATAAACCAGTAATTGTCAAGTTAGGGAATGGAAACACCATTAACTCATATGGCAGAGGAGACATAAGTGTGTTGTCTTTCAACAACGTCAGCTAAAAGGAGAACCATTTAGCTGATGTGCTCTATGTTCCGGATATTCGGCTAAATCTTTTTTCACTTAGCAGCAGCTGTGCCAAACTCCAGTTGAGGCATCAACAGATGCGAGTTGCGCGGAGGAGGCATTTAAGAAGATACACTTACTTTTCGACAAGCGGTGGGCAGAATTATATATCTTATGGTGATTACACGTTCATATATAGCTTTTGCAGTTTTTACAGTGGTAAAGAGGATAATTCGCTATCTTAAGCTGACCATGGTATATTCTTTAAAAGTTCTCAAATTAAACTTTCTTGTTTGAGTGATGCAGACTATGCTGGTGACGTAGTAACTAGACGCTCGAATCAAAATTCGATCATTATTCAGACAAAATAATCATATTTTGAAACTACAACTCGATGTATTATCAATGTATAAGAAAGCGCAGCCGGCAACACCGACACGAACTACATTACTCCCTGAAGCAAAACATTACCCGTTTGCGGGGTACGACCTTCGCCGACTGATTTGGTGACAACACACCATCTTACCTATTTGCGATCATGACAGAAAAACTATACAAATTACGTTGTGAATTGCTGGCCCCATGAGGGATATGCCCTCTACTATAACTATTCGAATAGACGGTAGCAGCATATCATCACACCAGCGAATATACTTGGAAAACTATTCTTTGACATGTACAGGCATGAAGAGAACTGCTCGTATGAGGAAAACTGACAAGTTGTTGCTTTCAGCCTCCTCTTCATAACGATGCTGTACTATGCTAGTATCAATGCTGAACTCAAGCCTAACCAAACAGCTTGTTGTCAGCATACTGGATAAAACTAAGTCTACGACACCACGATGACTATCTCTTTTCTATTGCGCTTCCTATTTTGTAGTGGATTAAACGCTATCTATTGTGTAAAGTAGATGTTACGTACATGAAAATGTAACAATTATTATACGTCGATATATGGAGCAAAAAAGACTCATTTATTTCTTAATATTTTGTCATAAAGAACATAACTGGCGCAGTCGGTAAAACTCACGTTTTCACCAATTGTGAACTTTGACAGCGACTAAGAACAATGTATCAAGTAGACACTCAACGCTGCTGAAACGTGAGAAGTAGATGTTAAGTCTGTGAAAATGTAACAATTATTATACGTCGCTATATCGAGCAATAAGGACTATTTTTTTTAAATATTTTGTGTTAAATAATGCACATAACTGGCTCAGTCGGTAAAACTCACGTTTTCACCAATTGTGAACTTTTTTACATGTAAAAAAAGACAGCGAATAAAAACAACGTATCAAGTAGACACTCAACGCTGCTGAAATGTGTAGAGTAGAAGTTAATGTAACAATCATTATACGTCGGTATATGGAGCATTAAAGAATATTTTATTTTTAAATATTTTGTGTTAAATAACAACCATAATTGGCTCAGTCGGTAAAACTCACGTTTTCACCAATTGTGAACTTTTTTTATAAATAAAAAAAGACAGCGAATGAAAATAATGTATCAAGTAGACACTCAACGCTGCTGAAACGTGTAAACTAGATGTTAAGTCTGTGAAAATGTAACAATTATTATACGTCGCTATATCGAGCAATAAAGACTCATTTATGTTTTAATATTTTGTCATAAAGAACATAACTGGCGCAGTCGGTAAAACTCACGTTTTCACCAATTGTGAACTTTGACAGCGAATAAGAACAATGTATCAAGTAGACACTCAACGCTGCTGAAACGTGAGAAGTAGATGATAAGTCTGTGAAAATGTAACAATTATTATACGTCGCTATATCGAGCAATAAAGACTATTTTTTTAAATAGTTTGTGTCAAATAATATACATAACTGGCTCAGTCGGTAAAACTCACGTTTTCACCAATTGTGAACTTTTTTATAAATAAAAAAAGACAGCGAATGAAAATAATGCATCAAGTGTGAACTAGATGTTAAGTCTGCTCGCTGTATCGAGCAATAAAGACTATTTTTTTTAAATAAAACACATAACTGGCTCAGTCGGTTAAACTCACGTATTCACCAATTGTGAACTTTTTTACATATAAAAAAAGACAGCGAATAAAAACAACGTATCAAGTAGACACTCAACGCTGCTGAAATGTGTAGAGTAGAAGTTAATGTAACAATCATTATACGTCGGTATATGGAGCATTAAAGAATATTTTATTTTTAAATATTTTGTGTTAAATAACAACCATAATTGGCTCAGTCGGTAAAACTCACGTTTTCACCAATTGTGAACTTTTTTTATAAATAAAAAAAGACAGCGAATGAAAATAATGTATCAAGTAGACACTCAACGCTGCTGAAACGTGTAAACTAGATGTTAAGTCTGTGAAAATGTAACAATTATTATACGTCGCTATATCGAGCAATAAAGACTCATTTATGTTTTAATATTTTGTCATAAAGAACATAACTGGCGCAGTCGGTAAAACTCACGTTTTCACCAATTGTGAACTTTGACAGCGAATAAGAACAATGTATCAAGTAGACACTCAACGCTGCTGAAACGTGAGAAGTAGATGTTAGGTCTGTGAAAATGTAACAATTATTATACGTCGCTATATCGAGCAATAAAGACTATTTTTTAAAATATTTTGTGTTAAATAATATACATAACTCCCCCACCTGATTATCTACCTTGGCGTGGTGTGGGGGCTTTTCACCAAAGGATAATCGCCCCCGTCATCCCCTTTTCACCAATCCAAATCCCATCCCACTCCACTTATCCTATCACACTCCTATCCTGAATATCCAATCCCCATCCCCTGGGCTGGACATAAGGTGTTAATCGAACCGTGCCGAGATGTCGACCAGGCTGAGAGCCCAGACCAAAAATAGCTCAGTCGCAAACGGTGTATCCGAATATCTGGCGCCCTCCGGATCAGCTAGCCTTACCTGGGTATTGCGGATCTCTGCCCAGGTGGACATATATTTCTCCGCAACTCGTGGGTACCAAATGTACAATAACAAAAATAAAAACAATAATGAGTCCGGATCTCATAAAAAACCGGAAGGGGAGGAAATCCCCTCTACATCAAATGCGGTAAAGACTCCGATCGGAGAATCGACAAACCGCTCCGTTAAGTTGTCGGCAAAGCTGACAACAGAAAAATAAACCCATCGTCCAAGGCCTATAAAGACCAAAAGGCGGCCTTGAGAATCTTAAAACGATGGGGCCATAACACCGACCTAACGGAAAAAGAAAAAGAGTCGGTAGCCTGGGCTACAGGAATCCTGGCCCAGGGAAAAGCAAAGGCCAAGAGGCCCAGATCGTCCCCCGAGGAACCAAAGCGGGAGGCTAAGAAGGTCAGGCTGGGAACACTGGCCAAGCCATCAAAGCCTTTCGGTGAGGTTGCGAGGGAGTGCCTGACGGTAGCTATCATTGATGACAGCGATCCGGACGGAAAAATGACGACCGAAAAATGGAAGGATGTCGACCATGCACTATCGGCAAACTTCCTCAAAATCATGAGAAAGAACCCTGGACCACCGCCCATCTGTGATGACGCCGGATGGTATCAAGGCAGGGTTAAACTGATAAGCTGTGCCGATGAAAGATCGGTTGATCTTTTAAAGGCCACAGTTATCGAAATGGGGGAAATATGGGAGGGAGCCAGGCTCAAGGTCGTCACCAAGGACCAGATCCCGAAACGACCGAGAGCTAGATGCTGGATCCCGCTGGCACCAGACAACCCCCTCGAAATTCTTGAGACCATAAACCTCTGTAATCCCAATCTCCCTACAAGAGATTGGAGGGTCGCGAAGCTGGAGGAACCAAAGGACCGATCTAGACAGGCAGTTCTTGTGCTGAATAGTGAAGCCCTGGAACCTCTGGCCCAATGTGACCATTACATCAGGTTTGGTTTCAAGAAGATCAAACTTAATATTTACAAAAAGGATGAGGAAATGCCACCATCCGGCAACGAAACCACGGCCAACACCGAGGTCAATGTAGACAGCTCAATGGAGCAGGAATCCCCCATCCCCTCGGGGAGCAAGGGCCCCGCGCCGATTGAAGCTGAAATTACAGCAACATTCCTGGTCAACAAGGACTGTTAAGATTTGTATTATATTCCTTACACATTCTAGTGAGTTGACACTAAGTGTGCAAACAGACAGGTCATGTTAAGATTTGTATTGTATTTCTCACGCATTCCACTGAGTTGGCACTAAGTGTGCGAACGGACATTGCTGGGTCACTCACGAATATCGGGTTTCCTTGCTACAGTAGTGTCTGTTCCCACACTCGAGCTCGATCCAGTGAAATGTAAAATAAATATTGTACTGTACAAAAGTAGTCTTGGGTGAACTATCGGCCAGGTTGGACCGCTATTAAGAAATAAAGTTTTATATTGTTATATTTGAGTTGACTATTATTCAACATATATTGGCGACCGTGACAGGACGCTTTGCTAACGTTTAGCAACACCTGTGTGAAAAGTACAGTGCATCAAATAACGAACAAAGTGCAGTGAAATTAAGGAGTGAAAAATAAAAAATAAAAATGTTCAAGTCTCCAATGCAAATTGAGGATTACGCAAGCCAACAAGAAAGGATTGGCGAGGAACTCTGTCGACTGACGCGCAACTATTGGAAGGACGGTGATATAAGAAAGTCTCCATCATACTTGGCCGAGCGCTTAGCAACATTGGAAAGTCTATGGAAAGAATTTGATGACACTGATAGTCAGATTCGAGAGACATTTCCCTCTGAATTGGAACATCCCTACTTCAAAAAGGATTACTATGAAGCAGTGCGCAAGGTAGCAGATCGCATGCGAGATGATATCGAGCGTCGACTCACATCACAATCAAAAGACCAACCAACATTCGAGGAAGAACAGGATTTAGAGCAGGAATTAACTGGTGAAGCCAAGCAGCAAGGGGCGGTTTCCAAGCAGAAACCAGCATTACCAACCGCTAATTCGCCTCCAACACAGCAATCTACAAAGGGTACAATGAGTCAAAAGGATAGGTTCCAATTGTTGATGAACATCCTAAGAAGATCATTGGACAAGTGTGTAGTGGAGGCGGCGGAGGTGCATACAGAGCACTTCTGTCAAATAAAGACAAGAACAATCCAACAGAACTGGGATGAGATAACGCTTCTCTACAGAAAGGTCGAAGAGCAACTAACCAGTGAAGAACTCGAGTGCTATTTCGGGATGCAAGAGCGAGTGGAAGAAGTTTTATTAAGCTTGATTGAAGGAGCGACACCAGCACATCGTCCACAGCAGACGGAAGCTTCGGTTAATCCCACGATAAGACTACCTAAAATAGAACTTCCAAAGTTTGACGGCAGCTATCTCAACTGGCTCCAGTTTTACGACCTGTTCAAGCAATTGATTCATCACCAACCAATACCAGCCGCCCAAAAGTTATATTTTCTGAGAGCCAACGTTACTGGAGAGGCCCATAATCTCATCCAGCACTTCCAAGCTACCGACAGCAATTACGATATTGCTTGGAACACCCTGGTGGAGCGATATGACAACAAGAGGCTGTTGCTAAGTGCGCAATTTAGCCGATTGCTCTCGCAACCCATGACAACTGGCACCGCAACTAGCCTCAGAAGGTTTCACGATACAACAAAGGAAGTTATGCAGGCAATCACTAACTTGGGATTCAATGTCGATAGCTGGGACCCAATGGTGGTTCACTTGATGCTGCAGAAAATGGATAAAGAGAGCAGATCACTCTTCGAACAGTCTTTAAGCGACCCGAGGAGCAGCCCCTCCCTAGGAGAGTTCTTGAAATTTCTGGAGCTCAGATTCCAAACCCTGGAGGCCATCAGCAGACCAGGCGAGGGAAGGAAGACGGCCACTGTTGCAACACGTCCGGATGGTATCAATTGCTATATGTGCAATTCAGGTAAGCACAAGATTTTCAATTGCTCAAGCTTTCTTAATCTCTCAGGTGAAGAACGCGAAAGAGCCGTACGACGATTGGAGCTATGCAGGAACTGCCTGAAGCCAGGCCACTTCTCCCAATCATGCCAGTCCAGAGGTTGCCAAAAATGTAACTTCCAGCACAACACACTGCTTCATCAACATAAGCCTCAGCAGCAACATCAGCAGCTGAAAAAACCGCTTCAACACCAAGATCAGCAGCAACATCAGCAGCTGAAAAAACCGTTCCAGCATCAAGATCCACAAGGAGAGCGCAGTCAACAGCAACCAACCAGCAATCAATTCGGTAAGCTCTATAATGATAAGGCTATAATAAGGGTTTCAAACAACCATAAACCGTCTGGTACATCTGCAAATGCTGCCATAGGCTGTGACATAAAGAAACGCCATGTATATTTGGCCACTGCGATCATCAATGTCATTTCTGCGTGTGGGTCCCCTACTCCTTGTCGTGTCCTCTTAGATTCAGGCTCACAACTGAATTTCATAACGACAAGGTTTGTTCACGAGTTAGGCCATAGAAAGCGTCGGATGGATATACCAATTAGTGGTATTGGAGGAAGGGAATGCAAAGCCGAATTCGTCACCAATGTGACAATCGAATCAAGGACCTCACCATATAGGTCAATAATTGAGGCAAGCATCATGCCTCGTATCAGTGAATACCAACCTAGTCAAGAAATAGACGCAATGCATTGGAATTTACCATCGCATGTGCAACTTGCGGATCCCACGTATTTCAAGGCCCAGCGCATTGATATGCTCCTGGGAGCAGAAGTATTTTTCGATTTGCTCATACCAGGAGATATCAAAATATCAAATAATCTTCCAGTATTGCGCAATTCTAAATTGGGGTGGATTGTAGCTGGAAGTGCATCAGCGGGCGATACGACGGCGCACTGTCATGTGGCCACAAAAACTTCGTTATCTTCTTTAGATAAGCTCGTACGAAAGTTCTGGGAAACAGAGGATCATGTTTCCCCGGTAAATACAATGAGCAATGAAGAACACGACTGTGAGGCGCACTTTCAAAATAATACAAGGTTCAACGCGAGCAACCAGTTTGTAGTACGACTGCCATTCAAGAAGGACCCAGGGGCATTTTTAGGCGAGTCCTACGAAATGGCTAAAAGACGTTTTTTGTCATTGGAAAGAAGACTGGACAAAACCAGTGAGTTGAAATCTGCATACATCCAATTCATGCAAGAATATGAGTCCCTTGGTCATATGAGTCCAATTGATGACGAGAAGAGAGGCGAAGCACATTATATTCTACCACATCATTGCGTAATGAAACCTGACAGTTCATCAACAAGGCTAAGAGTAGTATTCGATGCCTCCGCAAAAAGCACATCCGGATATTCACTTAACGATATTTTAATGGTTGGTCCAACAGTTCAACCAGATCTATTTTCCATTATAACTAACTTTCGAATACATAGATATGTTTTCACTGGGGACATAAGCAAGATGTACCGGCAGATATTAGTAGATTCTAGGGATAGAATGATGCAATTAATCTTATGGAGATCCCAACATGACCACCCGTTGCAAACATATCAGCTTAATACTGTAACATATGGCACGGCATCCGCATCATATCTAGCTACGAAATGCTTAATGAAGTTAGCAGACGATAACAAGGGTGAATACCCCCGTGCTGCTGGGGTCTTAAAATCATGTTTTTACGTTGACGATTGCCTCACAGGTGCAGAGAGTGTAGAAGATGCCAAAAAATTGTTAACTGAAATCTGTCATCTGTTGAAACTGGGTGGCTTTGAGTTAAGAAAGTTTTGCGCCAACCACCCGAGAATACTTGAAAAAATTCCGGAAGAACATAAAGAACAACTTGTTACCTTTCATCAATCAGAAGTGATTAAAACATTGGGATTAATTTGGGATCCTTCCTCTGATGCATTTAAGTTTAAGTTTGATTTTGACAGATTATATGAACGTGTGTGCAAGCGAACTGTACTAGCAGATCTTGCCCGGCTATTTGATCCGTTGGGACTACTTGGACCTGCAATAGTGCTCGGGAAGCTTTTTTTGCAAGAACTATGGAAAACAAAGTTATCCTGGGATGATCAACTTCCTGAAGAGCAAGCCAATAAATGGCATCACTACCTGAAGGAATTCTCCATGTTGAAAGAATTAAGCATCCCACGATATGTTTCCCTTCCTTGCAGCGATGTTGAACTGCACGCATTTTCGGATAGTAGCCTGAGTGCCTTCGGGGCATGCGTATATCTTAGATCTGTTGATAACAGAGGATGTATCTATTCACAATTGCTATGCTCGAAGTCGAGAATTGGGCCCCTCCGAGCAACTTCCATAGCACGATTGGAATTGCAGGGTGCTGTGCTCATGGTGGAGTTGGTAGCAAGACTGCTGGAACTGCTAACTGTTAAAATAAATAAAGTACGTTATTACACTGACTCCACTACAGTACTAGCATGGATTAGATCACCTTCTTACACATGGGAGACTTACGTCGCAAATAGAGTGGCGAAGATCCAAGCAAATACGGATATACAACAGTGGAACTATATAAAGGGTAGCCTTAATCCAGCTGACATGGTCTCTAGAGGGATGGGATTACAAACGCTTCTTAAGACATCTGCCTGGTTCAATGGTCCTGATTTTCTTTCCGAAGATGAGAGTTCATGGGAAAAAATGCAATATGTTATTCCAGAAGACGTTCCAGAACGTCGTAAGAAGAAATCTGTGTTAGCAGCGACAACAGCTAGCAACGAAATCTTAATTGAAGAAGTCAATCATAGAAATTCCTTTTTTACATTACAAAAGATATTTGCGTATTGTTTTCGATTTTATAGTAATTGCAGAAAGAACAAGTCACTGAGAAATAGAGGGCAGATAACAGTGAATGAACTTCAACGTGGAACTGATTTTATTTGGGTATGTGTGCAAAGAAGAGAATTTCCGGATGATTACCGTTGTCTGCAGAGGGGTGCAAATGTTCATAAAGGATCCAATATAGCGTCGTTGTCGCCATTTTTCGATGAAAAAACTAAACTAATTAGAGTGGGTGGAAGATTGAAAAATGCATCTATTATGGTTGATGCCAAACATCAGGTCTTGCTGCCGAAAGATAATTGTATAACGAAATTACTTCTAACATATTTGCATCAAACACACATGCACGCAGCGCCTCGAGCGTTGATTGCAATCTCCAGGCAGAAATATTGGATTCTAAGTGTAGGAAGAATGGCGCGGCAAATAACTTCCAGTTGCTTAAAATGCTTTCGTTCAAATCCCAAGTCTATCGCACAGATGATGGGCAACCTGCCGAAGGAGAGAGTTACTCCCTCTCGTCCATTTTATTACTGTGGAGTGGACTTCTGTGGTCCTGTAAAAACACACTACAAGATCAGAGGCAAGAGTCCGACAAAGTCATACCTAGCGATATTTGTATGCTTTTCCACAAAGGCAGTTCACATAGAGGTAGTTGGCGATCTGTCTGCGGAGGCATTTATCTACGCCTTAAAAAGATTTGTCGGTAGAAGGGGCATATGTCATACCATATTTTGTGACAATGCCACCAATTTTGTTGGCGCAAAGGCCGAACTTATAGATTTGAAAAACGCGTTTGAATCCGAAGGCCACCAAACGGTTATCAATCGTATGTGCTTGGAAAATGGTATAAATTGGAAATATATTCCACCGCGTGCACCGCATTTTGGAGGGCTTTGGGAGGCTGCAGTTAAGTCCGCCAAGAGTCTGTTAATGCGCTTTCTTCGTGAAGCATCTTTAACATACGAGGAATTGCTAACAGTGGTTATACAAATAGAAGCGATTTTAAATTCACGCCCCCTCACTCCAATCACATCCGATCCAAATGACTTAGAGGCCCTAACGCCTGGGCATTTCCTAATTGGAGAACCACTTACAACATTGCCCGAACCAGACGTTTTAGACAACAAAATTACCAGTCTTAAAAAATTCCGTCAAATACAACACGTCCAACAGCACTTCTGGAAAAGATGGTCAAGTGAATACTTACATCTCCTACAACAAAGATCTAAATGGACCCAGCCAGCACCCAATTTGGTCCCTGGAACGATGGTGGTACTCAAGGAAGCAAATGTTCCGCCTATGAAATGGAAACTAGGACGTGTAGAGGAAGTTATAAAGGGTAATGATGATTTAATTCGGGTGGCCACCGTTAAAACCCAAAACGGCATCTTCAAACGAGCAATACACAAACTGTGCCCGTTGCCTATACCAGCAGGGATGAACGCGGTTAGTGAGCCAGAATACTTAGAAGTTAACAGCCGAATTCCTCAAGGCCCCCTGCAACCAATGCCTAAACGCAAAAGGATTGTAACATCACTGCTCTCGGTTGTTCTCATGGTGTGTTTAAGCTTCCATTCGTCAATGGCCCAAACAGCAGAACGAGTGAAGATAAATCGACTAGATGAAGCAGTTGGTATATATTTCGAGGACCTTGGAAAAATACAAACCGTTAATAGCCACTGGAATATATACGTATATTACAATCTTACAGCTTATTTCTTGGAATTGCGTGAAATTGAGTCCTATCTCCAGAAAATGGAAGAATTTTGTGCGCAGGAAAACGTTCACAAAGTATATTGCAAACCAACGATCGATGCAGTAACCCACAGGCTCGCAGCTATAAATCACAAGAACGAGATTCTTTACAACTACAATATGGGAAGGCCGGAAAGGACTCGGATACTAAGGTCGCCGCTGGATATTGTGGGAAAAGTGGCTAATAGTCTTTTTGGGGTTCTTGATCAGGATGACGCCAGGCATATTGAAACTCAAATACACAAGGCCAAGCAAAATCAGCAGCACCTGATGGAACTCATCCAAAAACAAAGTTCTATAGCCGATTCCACGTCAAATCTTCTAAAGCGTAATGTACTTCAAATTAATCAGCAATTTCAGGCTCTAAATAGCTACTTAGCCAGTATCGCAAACGTAATTCAAGAAAAACAGGAGGCAAATGATCTTAAACAAAATATCGCCTCCCTAACTTCATTTCTGATTCTGGTGATCTCAAATTTTGAAAAGATTCAAGAACTTCTCTTAGATGTACTTTTAGATTTAAATCATGCAAGGATTAATCCTCAAATAATAACACCTCACCAACTTACCGAACAAATTATGCTAATAAAGGCACATTTACCGACTACACTAACAATAGCGAAGGGATCAACAATGGACCTGTACAAAATGGCATCAGTGAAGGGACGAGTTTTGAAAGAGGCAGTTGTTTTTGAAATGCGGCTCCCACTTGCCGATAGCGCGGAATTTCAATTGTTTAATTTAATTCCTATTCCCATTCTACAACAGCCTTACGAGTTTAGCTATCTAGTGGAAACATCTTCACCATTTTTGGCTATTTCACCAACAAGAGATGAATTTTTTTTGCTGTCCGAATTCGAATTAAGTTCATGCAAGGAATTGTTGTCGCAACATTTTCTCTGTAAAAACGTGCATCCCACTTACACCAAACAAGCTACCGCTAGCAGCTGCGAAATAGCACTGTTGAATCATAAAAACAATGCTCTTCACGAGTGCAAGCTAAAAAAACTACCCGCTGGAGATTACTGGAAATCATTGAAGGGTTCTAATCGGTGGATATTCTCTACAGGATCTCGGATAACAGGCCATTTAATATGCAACGAAGTCACGGAAGGTCTAACGGTGGTCGGAAATGGCTTGCTTGAGTTTAAGGAACCTTGTATGCTGAAAATGCCAACCATGTCTATCAAGGGAATATTGGAGTACAACAATACTGTCACCATCAAGAACTCATTTATTCCAAACACCAACATAAGCACTTGGATCCTAAAACCTTCAAAACCGATTATCAGTGACCTGCCGCAGGTACATGACATTGATGAAATGGACTTTGTGAAATTAAAGGGTCAAATCAACACAGTAATACAGCAGTCCAAGGAGCTACCGGAAAAAATCAACTGGCATGATTATCATCATTACGGATTAGGCTACTTATTGCTGGCTGGTATGATTGCGGTAGTGGTTATATATTGCTGTCATCAACAACGAAAGCCTAAGCCGGCTCCCAGGCCTTCCCGTTTTCAAGTTAATGTTTAAGTCACTGTTTTTCTTTTACATATTTTGATTATTGTTATGATTATTATTATTATATCTTCTTGTTAGCATATTTGTTTAACTTTTGAGTCATGCTTAGAGAATAATTAGCCCAAAAAATAATAATAATAAAGGGGTTTGTTTTAAGTTAGAGGCTAAGAACCCTCTAAGGAGGGGAGTATGTTAAGATTTGTATTATATTCCTTACACATTCTAGTGAGTTGACACTAAGTGTGCAAACAGACAGGTCATGTTAAGATTTGTATTGTATTTCTCACGCATTCCACTGAGTTGGCACTAAGTGTGCGAACGGACATTGCTGGGTCACTCACGAATATCGGGTTTCCTTGCTACAGTAGTGTCTGTTCCCACACTCGAGCTCGATCCAGTGAAATGTAAAATAAATATTGTACTGTACAAAAGTAGTCTTGGGTGAACTATCGGCCAGGTTGGACCGCTATTAAGAAATAAAGTTTTATATTGTTATATTTGAGTTGACTATTATTCAACAAGGACCAAGAATCGCTGCTCGACTCCGGAAGCGAAGACTATTATACCAACTCGCCGATGGAAGACGATCTTCTAGACCTAAATCTAGAAGATCTCGACACCACCGTGGTGGAGGTCAATCGAATTGATAACAGCCATGATGCTGAGATTAATTCAGATTAACCTCCATCACTCGAAAGCGGCTACCGCTAACCTTCTCCTCAGGCTGGCCAAAGGGGAAGAGGACATAGCCTTAATCCAGGAACCTTGGGTTCATGAACACAAGGTTCGTGGATTGAGAAATCCAGCCTACAACATTTTTACATCACAAAAAGAAGGTAAGCCCCGGACTTGCATACTTGCAAAGAAATCCATAAACGCTTACCTTCTTCCTAATTACAGCTCCCCAGACACCACGGTGATTGCCGTAGAATCACCCGGGAACAAGCTATGGATAGCCTCTGCATACATGGCGCAAGACGAATCCATCCCATCGGACGAGATAAAAAGACTGGTGAGAGACTCGCCAAACCACCAAGCTGGGCTCCTCATTGGGGCTGACGCGAATGCGCATCACACCCTGTGGGGTAGCAGCGACATAAATGAAAGAGGTGAGTGGCTTATTGAATTCATTCTTACCTCTGATCTTAATATATGCAATAAGGGTCATGTACCCACTTTTGTTACAAAAAATCGAAGGGAGGTACTAGACATAACTCTAGCATCTCCCTCTCTCATTGACAAAATAAGAGAATGGAAAGTTTCTGAGGAACACTCCTTCCCAGACCACCGCTACTTGGTTTTCAACCTAGCCTTCATGGTCCCAACCCCAATCGACTCTTCATGTAACCCAAGAAGAATCGATTGGGAGCGCTATAGAGCCCTTGTTGGCAACTCTGTAGTAAGCAGGACCCCCGATCACCCGCGGTCCACGGTAGACATAGATAATATGGTTGACATTTTAACAACTACCTTGGGCAACGCACGGGTCAACAGCTGCGCAAGCCACAAATCGAGGAAAAACTCTTATCCCTCGTGGTGGAACGCAAACCTAAGCAAGCTCCGTAAAAACTGTCGAAAACTCTTTAACAAAGCAAAGAGTACTAGGAACGATAGTGACTGGAGCCTATATAAAGCTTCACTCAGAACTTACAAACAAACTCTGAGGAAAGAGCAAAGGCTATCCTGGAAACTTTTCTGTAACAATATGGAAAAAATTTCAGACGCCTACAGATTGAGGAAAATACTCTCGAAAGATCCACAATTCCCAAGCTACCTTACAGCTAACGGAGTCTGGACAGCATCTGAAGAAGAAACTCTAAACCTTCTTCTCAATACGCACTTCCCAGGATGCCATGAATCGCAGGTTTCACCGCAGCCGCAAGGAACCCACTTTTCATCCGCATTAATGGGAAATTTCGAACACATCATCTCCAGAGAGAAAATAATATGGGCGCTAAAAAGCTTCAAGCCCTATAAATCGCCAGGTCCGGATGGAATTTACCCGGTCGAACTTACACAAACCATGGAATGGACTATACCATGGCTAGAGATAATCTTCAAAGGATGCCTAGCTTGGAGTCACATTCCAGACAAGTGGAAGTGCGCAAAGGTGCTTTTCATTCCCAAGGCCGGCAGAAACTCTCACACTACCCCCAAGGATCTAAGGCCTATATGTCTATCATCCTTTGCACTAAAAACCTTGGAAAGGATGGTAGACCTATATATACGCCATAACTTGGATCCGCCCCGAATTTCTAGGGCACAGCATGCCTACGTTAAGGGTAGATCTATCGAAACAGCCTTGCACACCCTAGTGAGGAAAATCGAAAGATCAATCCATCTTAAAGAATACACTTTAACACCCTTCCTAGATATAGAGGGCGCCTTTAACAACGTCACTCCGGAAGCAATAACGGAAGGGTTGGAAAAGCTAAAGGTGGAGAAGACTCTCGTAGAGTGGATCAGCGAACTACTATCAACACGCAAGATTCACTCGAAATGGGGAAGCCAGGCAATCACCAGAGCGGTTACCAGGGGAACCCCGCAAGGAGGGGTTCTCTCACCTCTCCTCTGGAATGTAGTTATAAATGAGCTACTAATTAAACTGGAGGAAGAAGGCCTGGACGTTACTGCCTACGCTGATGACGTTGCCATTTCAATCTCAGGTAAATACCTATCGACACTGAATGACCGTATGCAAACGGCATTCTCAATTCTTTGCAAATGGGCGCATAGCAAAGGGCTCAGGGTTAATCCCCAGAAAACGGAGCTCGTGCTATTCACCAAAAAGCATAAAATTCCGGAGCACTGCCCTATCACTTTGCTTGATACCAGATTAAACTACTCCTCCAGTGCCAAATTCCTTGGCATCATACTGGACAGGAAATTAACCTGGAAAATCAACACAATCGAAAGAGCCAAAAAAGCAACAATAGCTCTCTATTCATGCAAGAAAGCCATAGGGAAAAAATGGGGGTTCAATCCCAAGATTACTCTATGGCTCTATACCACGGTCGTTAGACCCACATTAATGTATGGAGCGACTGTCTGGTGGACAGCACTGGACAAGACAACATACCTCAAACAATTCGAGAAGGTACAAAGGCTGGCGTGTTTATGCATTACCGGGGCCCTCAGGTCCACCCCGACGGCTGCACTTAACATGATACTCGACCTTACACCACTCGATATTTTCGGCAAGCAAATTGCCACACAAACGGCCATTAGACTTAAAGCCAACTCGAACTGGAAGAGCTACGTCTTTGGCCACTCCTCGATCCTGATTAACAGGTCAACCATCGCAGAAAACCTAGACCTCACAAAGCCCACCACAGTCTTGGATAAAAACTTCATAACGTTATACCCGGACAGACAGAACTGGACTCGTCAGACTCAACCTCGTAAAGGCTGCATAGATTTCTATACTGACGGGTCTAAAACCAAGGACGGGGTGGGCAGTGGGGTATTCTGCAAACAACTTAAGCTAAACAAAGCGATAAAACTACCTAATCACTGCAGCGTTTTCCAGGCGGAACTGTTGGCAATAAAAGAGGCTCTGTCCTGGCTGAAGTGGAACGTGATATCCACCACGGATATCCGCATTCTCACGGATAGCCAAGCGGCCTTAAAGTCGCTGGAGTCCTATGTGTACACATCAAAAACCAGCCTCGACTGTCGCCTATCTCTTAATGAGATGGCTGAACAGTTCAACATACAACTTATATGGGTACCGGGACACAGCGACATCACCGGAAATGAAAGAGCCGACAGACTCGCCAAAAAAGGAACGACGCTACAAACAACTGTGGTCTGCGAGGGTATACCCTTCGCAACCATCAAATACAATCTCAATACCCTCGCCAGGGCCGAGACGAACCGGAGATGGACTCAGGGACACACCTGCCTCATCACCAGGCAAATCTGGCCCCGGCTCGATAGTCAACGGACTAGGAGTATTATCTCCCTAAATAGAACTGACATCTATAAAGTCATAGGTGTCATCACAGGACACTGCCTTATTGGCAGTCACGCGCAAAAACTAGGTATCACTCCGAATGATTTTTATAGGAGCTGTTTAGACGAGGAGGAGGTCGAATCCATTCATCACCTTCTCTGCGCCTGCCCAGCATTCTGCACAGTCAGGAAACGATACCTAGGATCATACCTCCTCAACGATCTGACCGAAGTTCAGCAGGTGGGGATATCTGATCTTCTTAAATTCTTAAGAAGCACAAAATGGTTCCACGAATAGGGGCTAAACCCCCTCGTAGCTGCACAACGGGCCTCCTTGGCCTATGTGTGTTCTTCCCATCTCTGGGAAGGCTACGGTCTTACCTACCTACCTTACCTAATATACATAACTGGCTCAGTCGGTAAAACTCACGTTTTCACCAATTGTGAACTTTTTTATAAATAAAAAAAGACAGCGAATGAAAACAATGCATCAAGTGTGAACTAGATGTTAAGTCTGCTCGCTGTATCGAGCAATAAAGACTATTTTTTTTAAATAAAACACATAACTGGCTCAGTCGGTAAAACTCACGTATTCACCAATTGTGAACTTTTTTACATATAAAAAAAGACAGCGAATAAAAACAATGTATCAAGTAACCACTCAACGCTGCTGAAACGTGAGAAGTAGATGTTAAGTCTGTGAAAATGTAACAATTATTATACGTCGCTATATCGAGCAATAAGGACTATTTTTTTTTAAATATTTTGTGTTAAATAATACACATAACTGGCTTAGTCGGTAAAACTCACGTTTTCACCAATTGTGAACTCTTTTATAAATAAAAAAAGACAGCGAATGAAAATAATGTATCAAGTGTGAACTAGATGTTAAGTCTGCTCGCTATATCGAGCAATAACGACTATTTTTTTTTTAATAAAACACATAACTGGCTCAGTCGGTAAAACTCACGTATTCACCAATTGTGAACTTTTTTACATATAAAAAAAAGACAGCGAATAAAAACAATGTATCAAGTAGACACTCAAAGCTGTTGAAATGTGTAAATTAGATGTTAATGTAACAATTATTATACGTCGGTATATGGAGCATTAAAGAATATTTTATTTTTAAATACTTTGTGTTAAATAACAAACATAACTGGCTCAGTCCGTAAAACTCACGTTTTCACCAATTGTGAACTTTTTTACATATAAAAAAAAGACAGCGAATTAAAAACAATGCATCAAGTAGACACTCAACAAAAACCATCAGTGATACGCTACTGAAACGTGTGAAGTAGATGTTAAGTATATGACTGATTTCTTTTTGATATTTTGTGATAAACATAACTGGCTCAGTCGGTGGTGGAGACCCTGACGTCACCACCAAGAAAAGTGCTAAGGTCACCTACACAAACCATTGGAAATTCGCCTGGTTTTGACAGTTGTGGGTGGCAGTGGAATTTTCTCCTCTTTTAATTTTTTTTTCTTATATGGTCATTAGGTTCATTACTGTTGCAATAACACAAAGGATCGGTTCGTTTTCTTTTTTCTTGTGCGGTTAATTTGCGTTTCGTCGCCAGATTACAGTTCTAGTCGCGAACATTTATTGGTCGTTCGAGCCGGATCGCTTCGGTGCCAGACTAAAAAAAAGTACAATAAGGTGCAACAAGCGCAAACAAGTGCGAAGGAAAATTCACTTACTGAAAAATCACTCCAAGGAGCAAACAACCCAAAGGAAAGGAAAATTCACTTGCTGAGGAATCACTCCAAGGTCGCAGACAACCCAAAGCTAGAAGTCAATCCGTCGGATCACCAAAGGAACCAAAGCGTGTGTTGTGTGTGCAAGTGAGTACATTTATTAATATATATATATACATATATACGTAAGAGAGATACATACGTACGATACTCTTCATATATTACATTAATACACAATAGGTAGTTAAGTATAAACGCACAAAGGAAGTGCTGCACCAACAGCAATCCACTTGCAAACAATAATATTTCATCCCAACATTTGTATTTAAAACCGAATCCACACAATAAGCATAAATCCCATATTTCATCCCAAACAACTAGTGAACATAAACACAACCCACTTATAGCCAGCATGATCAATCCCTATCCCATTGTAAACCACTTATCTAGTATAAACAATCCCAATCTTAATTTGAACTTTCAATCTATAACTTACATTGTATCATACCGCTTAGCCAAGCATAACGAATGAAATATATTCAGGGCAACCCACGCCACTCATATTGTAAAATCGCTATATATAGGAAAACACAATGCGAAATTATTGAGTCATTTCTGTGCCATAGTTTAAGTCAGTTCGTTTGAAAACTAAGGAAGTATGCAAACTGCCTACAAAAAAGATTTTTTTTTTTATCAAAGTGAAGAAGAAAGTCTTTAACTGGCGCCCAAGCAGCAGGGACCTGATTGAACAAGTGACAAAAAAGTAAAAATACAGTGCGTAAAGCCATCGCACCAACAAGAGTGCGGCCTGTATAATTTACATACTTCGCGATTGTCGAAAGCAAAAGTGCTGTGCACGATAACTTGTTCCAAAGTGGCGAAGAGAGTGTAACCGACCCTTAGTAGAACCCAGAAATCGTAACGCTGGACTCCAAAGAGGATTAGCATTGAAGCATCCCCTGCCATAAATTAATCGGTCCCTAACCCTAAAAACCTCAGTGTTGACGAGCTAATTGAGCTAATACGTTACCTGAGTAAAATAAAAACTTCAGTGTTGACGAGCTAATTGAGTGAAAACACAGAGCTGATGAGTTACCTGAATAAAATAAAAACCTCAGTGTTAATAAGCTAAGTGAGTGAAATAAAAATTACTCAGAGCTGATAAATTGCCTGAGTAAAGAAAAAGACGAACCACATTATCATCCATCAAACAAATCACACCAAGAACATCATCCTACATCGAAGACTGAGAACATGGCCAACTCCGTCACCCTACTGTAAGTTTTAGAAATTCAGAATTGTATTAATTAACAAAATATTGAGAAAAAAAAAAACAAGAAACACGAAATCCTAATCAAAGAAAAAAATTGATTTTAAATGAACAAATTAAAATTGAAAAGAAAGTAAGAAAGAAAAGAATTAAAATATTAAATTAAGTAAAAAAATTAAAAAAAAAATTAAAATTAAGTAAAAAGAAAAAGATTGACTGAATTGAATATTTGCCTCACAACCTCAAAAACGTCCCTGACTACTGCAGCGCCACACTCCGCTTGGCAGAAAAAACTGCACTAGCCTGTGGACATACGAATATTTAGTGTGGGAAAATGTCAAAACGGATATTCCTGTGGGTTATGTATAGCCCCCAAAAAAAGAAAAAAGCTAAACAAAATTGACGGCAACTTTTGTATATAAATAGGGAATTTCCTATTCAAAGTGCCATTGTAATAATAAAAACCACCGAGCAGGGACACCCGCGTTGGAAATAAAGGTAGGTACGGTTATTTTAATTAAGATATATATCATTTTATACAATTTCCCTACTTTTAGACACCAAAACAAAAAAAAAAATGGCAAATATGAATATGGAAATTGCAGGCATAATTGACGAGTTCGAGTCCAAGACGTGGGATTACCCACAATTGGTCGCCCAGACCAGAAACTTGCTAAAGGAACTGGGGGAGAACAACTCCTTCCTACGATTGAAGGCCGTCGTGCATCTCCTGGAGGCAATGGAGGACATTGCCTCCATTGAGGGGTGTAATACGGCACCCCTCCCCCCATTGCTTAAATATGTCACGAGTTACATCTAAAGGTAAGTAAAGTATTAGCAAACAAAAAGGTTTTACATTAATAACATATTTGTATATTTTCTTTTTTTCTTCACAGCAACTCGGCACGCATCTTCTTCTGACGGTTCCCCGCGCAGATTTGCGTCTAAACGCACTCCTTTGTAATAAACATGAATAACATAAAAAACATGTTTTTGTACTTAAAAAAATTAAAGAAAAACTTTTTATTTAAAAAAAAAAAAAAAAAAAAAAAAAAAAAAAAACAAAAACAATATTTGTAAACTTTTTTTCATATAGTGATATGAAGCAGTCCGACTCAGAGTGCACGGTTAGCATTTCTTGGTGGTCCCGCATCCCGTGATGACTTTGTGCCGATGGATCTCTTTCGCGATGCGATAAGATGCAGTTGCGTGGGTGCACATCAATCCGCATCAATCCGTTGTCCGAGGCGATAAGATGCAATTGCGTGGGTGCACATGTATCCGTTGTCCGAGTGGCGATGAGATTCAGGTGCGTGGGTGCTTGTCTTTGGGATGGCGATCCGTGGGAGTCGGCTGTGGACTTCATCTCACTGGAACCGAAAAACAGAGTTCAGTTCCATTCCAAGAGCTCAACCATTCGGATGAGAAAACACACCAAATTGTAGTTAAGCACACCAAATTGTAGTTCGTAACAATTCAATAAAATAATAATAAGTGAAATAAGTGGCATTATCATTTTTAAATGAAACTATATGCTTCGCTGATTTCAGGGGGGGACAACTTTTATCATGTTCCGCATTTTTTTTTTTTTTTTTGCGTACAACTTAAGACATGTTCATTTCGTAAGTTTGTTTATACTTCTTAACATCGATCAATTCTACATCTGAACGGAAGGTTGTATCGATCGATTTGAAAACTTCTATTTCACCATTGCTTCAGATCCTCTCACTCTCAATTTCGCGATATTCAAAACAACTTATATTTAATGTACGTTGCTATCATAAGTACAACGAATATTAAGGTATACATCGTTATATTCTAACCTAAAATGGCGATAAAATTTATTTTCGCTTTCAATTATCCCAGCTATATCTTTTTCTTTGCGAATAAGATCTTGCTTATATGCTTCTATAGCTTCCGCAACAGTAGAGTACTTAATGTCGAGTTTTACTGTTGCTGTTGTTATTGTTGTTGTTGATGATATTGATGTTGATGCTGTTAGATCATTTTGAGGTTTATTAAAAATTTCGCTAGGCCGCATCAATTGAAACGACAAATCAATTTTCAAACTGTCGTTATTAGGTAGTAGTACGCTAAACTACAAGTTTCCCTTATTATTATTATCTTAAGTCGATAGATTAATTGGTATTGGACTAGCTTTCAAAAAGCTCACAGCCAATACACAAATTAAACCGAATAGATTAATATTTCTTCCCATTTTTTCGGATGCTGCGAACAACTAACTGAAAGAAGATTGAAATGATACTAATCAAGATTTAGTTTAATCAATGCTTTTTATTTAGAAAAAAACGTTCATATAGTAACATTAATTTTTTTATACGTCTTATCATGTTTTCCATCACAAAACATGCACAAGTATAAGGTTTATCCTGACTGCTATCCGAACACATGCTGCATACAGTGCCCTGATGTCCGTTCTCATTTGTAGTAGTATAAAGGTCTTTGAATTGGTTTATTCTCGAATAACATGTTGTTATCTCAGCTAAATGGTCGTCCGATATGTTTTCCTTGTTTTCTAATAGAATTTTTTTAATTTGCTTCTTAAACTCTGAACAACTTATCATGTTTGCCATGATTTATATATTTTGTTTATTGGGTACAGTTGCACTTGGCCGATCTAAAAGTTCTATATCTTCTTCGTAAATGTCATCCAATTCAAATTTGCACACGCTGTCAATATCATTAAATGGGCATAATTCATTAAAGCTATTTCTGTTTTTCATACGCTTAGCACCCTCATACGAATTGCCCAATACAGTTAATGAACCACCTTTTACTTCGATTTCCATATGATCATTAGCATCGAATTCAAAGTGTGCTGCTGACAAATAACTGGGATATGATTCGCCTCTACACAATCTCAATAGCAGAGTTCTATAACCATCTTCTACGGTGACATATACTGTCAAGAATGAATCAATCACATCCACTTTTAATATATGAAAGTATTTCCACGATGAATGACACACGCAGTATTTATCGTCCGATTTTATCGTCTGAATCCAAAACATTGAACTTAATATATAATCCACGCAAAACTATATATATACTATATATATATGTTATATCAGAGCCAGCTTGTGTACACCCACAAGAGCTCGACTTCAAATTCAATAAAAATTAAAAATGTAAACAGCATTGATTTGATCCGTACGCAATGTAAACAAGCTGCGGTCAAATCATATGCAACATAAATAATTTCAAACCAATAGACGCGAACGATCATTGTTGACACAGCTACGGCTTAATGGCAAAATGCTTTTAGTCAAAGTCAAGTGGTTGCAGCTGCGTCGGCATAGTTCTCGTGTCAAATCAAAGTCCAACAAAAGGGACGCTGTCGAAGAACAGCATAAAGTATATAAGACACTTCATGTTTATTTTTGAATGAGTTCGGTTTAAGATGTGATCAGTTCGAGTTCAAGTTCAAGTTCAGTTGAATTCAGTTCAAGTTTAAGAGGTGTTCAGTTCAAGTTCAAGTTGGTTTTAAGTTAGTTCCAGTTTTCAGTTCTAAGTTAAGTTCTATGTCAGTTCGGTTCAGTTATTGTTCGGTGAAGAATAGTTTAAGTTCAAGCAATAAAATATTACTTAAATTTAAAAGTCTTCCTTTTGTTCGGTGATGTTCTCTTTGGGAGAACATAAAATCAATTTTTTTCTCGTTTGTAAAAGTACAAACATAAATTATATATATATACGTAAATCACTACGGATGCCTGCAATTCCCCCCTTGAAACTTACTTTCACACTGAACATTAATTGAATTTATTGCACATATTTATATTGTCTTGTACTAAATACTTATACATACCTATCTCTTTAATTCAATACAATAAATGATTAGGTCATCTCTTTTACATAACTTAACCACGAGAGTCTCTCTCTGTGTGTGTATGTATGTATATATGTGTGTGTGTATGTTGTCAGGTGTAAGAGAAAATTCAGTGTTTTTGTTTTTTTTTTTAATAAAAAGTATTTTATTCTGAAGAAAAATCAAGTGTTTTTATTTGTATTATTTAAGTTGTACAGAAATTTCAAACAAAGATGTCCGTAATTGAAGGATTTATAGTTTTGATATTGGCTATAGTTCTATTGAATATTTTTTCCGCTGCCGCCCAGGTATTTAATAATCTCTCTTGGCGGCTGCAGATTTCCAAAACTATCGAAATATTCTGTGGGATTTTTATTCCTATCATATGCTACCCAATTTGTTCCGGGACCGTGAGAATAATCCAAATTAACGATGCCACATTCCCTTTGACGTGCGCGTTTCGGTAGAGTATCAAGCATGAATACACCTCTGAAATGTGACAACAACTTGGAGTACTTCATCAAATCTCTATCGGTAAGTGCCCGCTTGGGTAGGTTCCTTAATAGTTTTTTGCTATCGCTGTCGGACTATAAAATAAGCCATAACTCTTTTTGTATGGCTTAAAGTATAACCCTTTACTCATAGCAATGGATTCCATAGTTTTATTATGACGATTTGCTTCTTCAAGTTGTTGCTTATCAGATTTAGTTTCATTGATTGCCTTAAAAATGGAGCTTCCACCCGTTGCCAAGGCTCCAACAGCTCCGAGAGCGGATAGGATTGGTAGGAGAGGGAGAAAACCACCAATTTTGGGAATTGGTATTACACGTGGAGTTTGAATTGAAGATTTCTTTCTCCTAAAGACATTATTTACAGTTTTTCGTGCAATTTGTATTGCACTTTCCATATCTTTCGTTTTCTTCTCACGTACATTTTTTTCAGTTTTTCTTATAGCTTCATTGAAGAGATTCTTCCTGACGCCACCGCATTTGCTCTTCCTCATTTTACTCATATTATTACCCATACCGAATTTGACATTAGTTTTCATAGCATTGGTCACAAACCATGCGCTTGCACGTTCCCCAAAATTACTGTCTTTAGACTTAACTCTTTTCCAAGCGCTGTTAGCTAATATTTGATCGGCTTCGTGTCGCTTATTAATATCTTTTGATTGAGAATAAGCAATATCGTGTTGTTTACATGCCTCATCCAATGGGTTAATTCCTGTATCACCTCTGGCTAGACGTTTTTTGAGCTTAGTGCCTGGTCCACAAAATTTATGGCCCGGAAGATGAAGTTCTATTGGTAGACTATTGATTATTTTATCCACCAAACCTCTTCCGACTGCGTTTCTATTATGACTGATTGATCTTCGATATATCATAACCATTTTTAATAAATAAAAGTGTGATTAATACTGAAATAATTTATCAACAGCACATGCTTTTATACACAGATGTAGGTCAAATGTTTGAATTAGTCGTTAATATGCGTTTCGTGAAACAACATAAAGGATTGATGGTGCGAAATATCGATTTCACCACAAATAGCTTATCAGAAAAAAGGAGACATAGTTCTCTTTTACCAAATACAATTAGAGCCCTATTGGTTGGTCCATCAAACTGTGGGAAAACAAATGTAATGTTGAGTTTAATAGAGAGTCCAAACGGGTTAAAATTTAAAAATATAGTTACGGCAACGACTTAAGTCGCGCCTCCCAAACACCCACACAATCTCCTGAACGGCTACAGCAACCGCAAGACAACCGTGGTATAAGCCATGAAACAATGATCATCCATACGATGCATTCGCATCTTCATAACGCACCAAATCTGCTGACACAAGTATGTACACCCACTTCCAAGATCATGAAACAATGATCATCCATACGATGCATTCGCATCTTCATAACGCACCAAATCTGCTGACACAAGTATGTACACCCACTTCCAAGATCATGAAACAATGATCATCCATACGATGCATTCGCATCTTCATAATGCACCGAGTCTATTTGTTGACACAAGTGCATCCGCTTGAAAAGAGAAACGAACATCGGTTTATCAAGAGATCATGTTACACTCCAATCAAGGGCAGGGATACAAGTTCAACATGAAACCAATATAAGGGCTGGGATTCCCCAGCGGCGAGTTAGTTCGTAGCGTCGTCAAAACTCGGATTTATCTGGCTCCAGTCGTCACCAAAATTAGAATCGTAAACCCAAATAAACCAATACAACTTTGAAACAGTTTTTTACTCAAAGCCCAAGTGTTGGGCTTATAATAACCCTTTTTTTTTGTTACGCTCCCCGCTCGTATTTATTCGAAATCATTGTACCAACCGAAATATAAGTATCTACAAGAATTAATACAACCCATTAAGGGTATGGGATATTATATATTCTCTGAGAATGACCAAGTTTTGGCACCAGATGCAGCCAAACCTGATTCTATTATGATTTTCGATGATGTGGCATGTGAGAAGCAAAATAATATAAGACAACATTTTTGTATGGGACGTCACAAAAACATTGATACTTTTTACTTGTGTCAGTCTTACACACGAATGCCAAAGCATCTTATACGCGACAATTCAAATTTGATTATAATGTTCAAACAAGATGAAATGAATATGAGACATGTGTACAATGATCATGTGGGTACGGATATGAATTTCAAAGAACTTTCAAATATTTGCAGTGAATGTTGGACAGATAATTATGGTTTCCCTGTCATATGCAAAGATGATCCTAAAGATGGCGGAAGTTATAGAAAGGGATTTGATGTTTTTATTCAACTATAAACGATTACTCCGTGAGGCTTTTGTAGTTAGTATATAAGCTGATTTCAAGTAGTAATAATACATTGATAAGAACGCAGTCTATCACATCCCGGGCATTGAAAATTAATAAGAAAAAAGAACAAATACTGAAGGACGTTATAAGTACTAGGAGAGTGTTGAAGAAAAAGTTTAAAAGTATCAAAAATCATGGCTTAGTAACAGAAGACCTATTGGAGGATACCTTTAAACCTATCACTAAACCCCTCAGGGAATTAGTCGAAGGTGTTAAGCAAAAAAACACTGAAACTAATATGGATTTCGACACAGAATTTTCAAAAAAAATTCCATTAAAAACTATAACAAGTACTCCCAAAGCAAACCAAATGTTTGATAGGAGTAAAGAATCCACTTCCCCTACACAACAGAATGAAAGCGGCAACGATAACGACGACGACGATGGCGGTGGTAATAGCACTTTAAGCAATAGGAGCAATGAAAATAACACATTGTCAATGAATCTGACTGCGTTGGACCGGGTCAACTAATTAGATAAAGTATATGGACCATATAAAGATCGAAATGATAAATGGAAATTGGGTAATGCTGAATTTGACTTAGACACAAATGGGATTGTCATCAGTGATAAAACCTGGTCGATTACACTGGGTCTCTTTGAATTGCTCTTTCACAAATACAATACAAAATACTATAACGATCATGACTTGCAAGAGTATAGGGACATTTTAGTTGAAACAAATGCTCATAAGCGTAAGCATGATAAAAACGAACAAATCAAGGGCACTAGAGCAATCAAATACACAAAGATTATAAAATCATTATTCCACAGTGGGAAGAAAAGGGGGGCTGGTCTAATGACAGTAAATACACAGAAACCAAATTATATATATTGGGATAATCCTAATGAATTAGTTGATAGATTACGACTTTTGATTTCATCACAATCAGCTGGTCATACGAATCATAACAATGAAATTGTATCTATCATTGAGGAATTGAGAGAAAGCAATATAATTGCGTAGATCTGTATGTAAACCCATCCATTTCAAAAATGGTTGTTGACAAGTTTGGTAGTTCAACACATTATCAAGATAGACGTCTGAGAAGTGCCTAGGCTTTCATTTGGATCGCGATAGGAACATTAATTTTTTTTCTAAACGATTAAAAAACGTAGGTTTACCCCTTGACGACAATGATGCAGCCTCTAAGGTATTTGTTAACGATAAAGTGAATCACATGACCTTGAGAGCTCAAAAAGATAACACATTATTGAAGAATAAATTTACTGAAGAAATTGAAAAATTAGCGGCGAATCTTCAAATGAGAGAGAAGCCCATACGAAATCGATTGGAAAATTAGCGGCGAATCTTCAAAGTGAGAGAGAAGCCCATACGAAATCGATTGAAAAATTAGCGGCGAATCTTCAAAGTGAGAGAGAAGTACATACGAAATCGATTAACACGTTGAAGGAGGATACCGAAAAGGTTTTAGACGTTCATATAAAATATACTGAAACAAGATTTAGAGGAATAGACGATTATATTTTCCAACAATTAATCAGTCCAACATTTATAAAGTTGTTGGAGGACAAACATAATAAGAAACCAAATCTATAGAAAAAAAAAAAAAAAAAAAAAACAGGTTGATAGAATATGAACAGCGATGAAAAGAGACGTATTGTAGAAGAACTTCATAGGCGAGCTCGTAGAAATTTCAAAAGACGACGAGTAATTATGAAAGGAATAGACGATCTCTGGCAAGCAGATTTAGTTGAAATGGGTGCTTATTCATAATTTAACAAAGATTATCGCTTTCTTTTGACAGTCATAGATACCTTCTCCAAATTCGCATGGGTTCTTCCGCTTAAAACGAAAAATGCTTCTGTTGTCACAAAAGCTATGAGAAGTATATTTATTTGTTGGGGAGGAAAGATCGCCAACAAATTTACACACCGATGACGGAAAGGAGTTCTTCAATAAACATTTTCAAAATCTAATGACAAATTATGGTGTTAATCACTATTCAACGTATAGCATTGTAAAGGCATCAATTATCGAACGATTTAACAGAACCGTAAAGAGTCTAATGTGGAAGCAGTTTAGCTATAAGGGTTCATACAAGTGGCTTGATGAATACAAAGAATTGATTATCAAATACAATAATACAAAGCATCGAACTATTGAAATGCGACCAATTAATGTAAATTCTTCGAATGAAAAGCTGATATTAAACTCTGCCTACAACAATGTGAAAACCTATGACAAACCAAAATTTCTTGTTGGCGATCACGTGCGTACCAGTAAATATAAATATATGTTTGAGAAGGGCTACACACCAAATTGGACAACGGAAATTTTTAAAATTAAAACAATTAAACATACGTATCCGGCTACATATATATTAGAGGATTATCAGGGAAATGCAATCCGAGGAGGATTCTATGAATATGAACTGATGAAAACGCAATATTTTAATAATTATCTTGTCAAAAAAATCCTTTTCACAAAGGTGAAATGGTTGGAGTTTTCAAACGACCACAACTCTTGGATTATTAAAAACAATATCCTGTAATAATATGTACGTACATAATATGTACATACATGATGATGTATATACATCACTTTGTATTCAATAAAAAAAAAAAAAACATATATATATATTGTTTAAAAAGCGTTGTATTTTCATTTTCCATTTCATTATATAGTTGATCGTGAAAATGTCAATAACATTAACTTTAACTGGAAATTCGTCGAGTCTCACTACGGAATACTTTCCGCCAATCGATTTAGATCACGATTATGAGTGTAGACTAATAGACTTCCATACATATAATTCAGTGCCCAACATTGACTTGAATAATAATATATTTCAGATTCTTTAAAATGCATAGTTTAGCATTCACGCTGTTAGCGAACGAACAGGACCAGGAAGAAGCAAGAAAAGAAAGAAGCTTAAGAAGAAGCTTGAGAGATGCATCTAACCTTTTAGAGTTACCGCAAGCGCTGTAAATATAAACAAAATATCGTCGTGAAATTGTTATTGCATCATTTTTGTTTATCAGGTTTCACCAGTATTACAGGGTCAACAAGTCGGCATTCAAGTACTTGCTGGATTTGCTGTCGGATAATCTCCCCCCCATCACAAAATCACTTGCCGTTCCTCCCATCGTCAAATTAAGCGCTTGCCTGCGTTTCTTTGCAGAAGGTGGTTACCAGACTGGAGTCGGAAAGGACCATGAGATCGGATTAGCGCAGTCAACTTTCTCCGAGGTTCTTTCTCATGTCCTGGCGATATTTGAAAAAGAACTATGCCCATCCTGGATTAAAATGCCAATGTCAGCGACAGAGAGGAGAAGAATAAGCCTGCACTTCTATGAGAAACACCACATTCCAGGTGTAATAGGTTGCATAGACGGTACACATATTCGTATCATTGCCCCACCAACAGCTAAGCATCGCAAGGGATTTCATAGTTTAAATGTGTTACTTGTAAATAATTACTTTTCGACAAGTATTTCAATTGTAATTTACTTCATCAATGTACTTCTATTTTCCACAGGTTTGTGATGATGAATTGAGAATTCAATTTGTTGATGCTACACACCCTGGAGCATGTCACGATTCACTTATTTGGAAAGTGAGTGAATTGAGGTCATGGATGGAGCAACGATACAAGGACGGTGAGAGAAATTGCTGGCTTTTAGGTATATGTATTAACATTTCTTGCCAGTCGTGATTCCTTATTAAACATACATATGTTTCGAATAGGAGACGCCGGATATCCATTGGAGCCATGGCTCTTGACTCCCCATAGGGCGGCAGAGGAAAATACAGCCGAAGTCAAATTCAATGAAGTACATTCTCGCTGTCGAAATGTAATTGAGAGGACCAACGGCGTGTTGAAAGGCAGATGGAGGTGTTTGCTTAGTGCAAGAGAACTGCACTATCTCCCTCAAAAGGCGATACAGATCATTAATGTTTGTTGTGCTTTGCACAATATTTGCATACATTTTAAAAGCGAAATTCCAACATCAACGCTCTGTAATGAAAACGACGACGACAATCCATACATTGAAGGTCAAACAAATATTTGTGATTCCGAATTGTTAAGTGAAGCGCAACGCATCAGGAATCAAATCGGCAGTTCTTTGTGAACTTTTTTTTTATAAAATAATAAATAATAAAAATCATTGTTTTAACAATATAAAATATATTAGTTCATTTTTTTTATAACACAGTTTCATTTAAAAATTATTTCATTAGTTGAAGTTTTTTCTCCTCTATTGCTATCAGGTGCTGCTTAAATTTTAGTTTTTCCTCTATTTCCCATTTTCGGAGACTTTCCATTTCTAAGTTATGGCGTTTGGTTTCGTCCAGGACTAGTTTGTTTTGGTCATAGAGTCGATCAATAGATCGATATATTTTTTTTAAATTGCCTTGTGTTTCATGGTGATATGTTTTCATATCACATACAGCTTGTGCTATCTGGTCACACACCTCTCTTTGTATTTGGATCTCTTCTTCCAAGACTTGCTGCGACGATTTTCCTTTTATATTTAGTTTGGGCACGGCCTTTTAGCAAGTGGTTGGGGCCCTCTTGACGGATTGCAGTCATCTGACCTTTCAGCCTGCATATCCAACAAGCCCGCTTGTTGTTCAGTTGTGGAACACTCTGGCACATTTTCTGTTACTTCTTTTCCAGATACTGATGGAGTGTTCTCTTTATCAGCATATGGATCATCCGCAATAAATTTCCTTTTTTTTTGGATATATGCATGTAGATAAAAAGTTACCTTTTTCCATTCAAATGAGGACTTGATTGGAGGCCCAACGCTGTTCAGTTCCTTTTCTAGGTGTTTCCAAAAGTTTTTTACATCCTCTTTACTCTTGTTAGTACTGAAGCCATTGGCAATTTCTCGATTACTACCAAATAAAGTGATCATTGTTTCCAATTGTTTCTGGTTAGTTGCGTTAGACCTTAATTGAAGTAAATTTTCATTATTTTATTTAAGTAAGTACTTAACAAATGTGTACAAATACAATATACATACATCTCTGAATTCTAAATTATTTTCACTTTATATCACTTTCTTTAATTATTCGTCCATTCAACTACGTATTCACTTTTCAAATAAACCGAAATTTGCTTGATAACAGACAAAGAGGGCTTATCTTCATTGATATCTACTTTGTTTTTGAATTTCTCCAACAAACAGACAAAGGAAAAATTACGGGGGAAATCGCAATGAAATTCCGGGGGAAATTTCGTTCATGATACCAACTTTTTCTTGGGAATAATTTTTCCCTTGTTCGAAATGTATCCACGATACCAATTTTTCGAAAATAGGAAACATTCCGGGGGGAATTTTATTCACGATAGCCCTGATTGAGTTCCTGTAGGCTCATATGAGTTCGAAGATATCGTTGGGTATTTACAAAAAAAAATATGAGATTATAAAAAATTCGGGGACTCTTTTCATTGATGCCAATTACAATACATTCAAAACAGAATTTTTTTCTAGTGACGCTATTGATTTTACTCAAAATCGAACTATTGGTTCAATACTTGGGTTTAGCAAGAAAGTATTAAAAGCAGAAACTGATTATGAATCAGACAAACCTATTCACATTACAAATGTTAATGTAATACGCGTGGAATGTAACATTGTGAGCGGATCACATACACTTCATGAATTTTCCCTTCACGTTAGTCCTGGGCATAAATTAGATGAAATTCCTAGAAATGTAATTTATTTACCTGTGACCGTCAGACAGATAGGTTCAATTACAGTTAAAGTTGTCGATCAGGACAATAATCTTATTAATTTTCGTGGAGAAACAATGACCTTCAGATTACATTTAAGACCAAAGGATTAATGATTATTTACAATAAAGGCTATACGAATTTGGGACCTCCTATCACTTCCTCGTTGTCATTCAACAAAGAGACAGTACTAAAAAGGAAACCGTCATCGTCGTCGTCGTCAACAGTAACAGCAACAGCAACCACTACAAAAAAATTGACAATAGTAAATAGAAAATTCTTAAAATCATTAGGATTTCGGATCAAGTGAAAGAAAAGAAAGAAAAAAAAATCATGAATGACATTCTAAATGTTCTACAAAAACCTATCTACGATGAAAGCATTATAAAGAAAGAATATCACAGTTATTTACCATACTTACAATCATACAAAAATGACGATGAAATTAGAATATCAATACAGAATCAAGACCTCTATCTGCTGCCTTGTGAGAGTTACATTTATATCGAAGGATTTGCAACACTGAACAATGGAACAATCAAATAATATTAAACTGAAAAACAACTGCGTAGCGTTCTTGTTTGATGAAATCTGCTATGAAATCAATGCAACCGAAGTAGACCGCACACGATACCCAGGAATAACATCGATGATTAAAAATTTTGTATCACTTAACCATAACGAGAGTACAATGTTAAAAAATGCTGGATGGTTTGCAACGGAGGATCAATTTATTGAAAATGGTTATTTTAATTTTTGCGTACCACTTAAAATGCTTCTTGTGGTTTTGAACTCCAAGCATGAGCTTATATTATTACGTTCGAAATCGGATGCAAATGCTGTCTACTCAACTGATGTGAAAGAAAAGGTTCAGTTAAACATTATGAATATTACGTGGAAAGTTCCTCACATACAATTGGCAGATTTTTCGAAATTGAGAATTTTCAAAACAATAAGCTCGGGACAGAGTTTAAAAATGTCATTTCGAAGCTGGGATTGTCATTTTAATCCTGTTCTGTCGCAAGGCGTTCACAACTAATGGATGGTGAAACTTTTACCGCAGAGCGAAAGACCTCGGTTTATCTTAGTCATTTTCCAAACACCAACCGGATTGCAGCACTTTGATTTGTCAGATGTAAAAGTACATCTTAATTCTGATACATATCCATATGATGATCTAAAGATAAACTTTGGTCGAAATCGTTATGCCCTTCTCTATGATATGTATGCTAAATTTCAACGGAGCTATTACATGCGGAAACCTCAGCCTCTACTATTCCGCGAGGAATTTTCAAAAGTAGCTCCAATTATTGTGGTCGATGTGACGCATCAGAATGAATCTGTAAAAACGGGACCCATTGATATAAAAATAGAACTTACTACCAACAATAATTTGCCTCCAAACACCTTAGCATATTGCGTTCTGATACACGGCCGACTCGTAGAATATATTCCACTTACGGGCGAGATTAGAAGAGTTGTTTAGTAAAAAAAATGATATGTAACCGAACTATCACATCATTCAATGTTGAATGTAGAAGACATGTTGTAAGCAAATCAAAATATAATATAAATAAAACAATTTTTAATTTCAAAATGCTTTAACACATTTTTTTTCTCTATTTATTGATTATCTGTGTGGACATTGTGAGAAGTTTTATTTACAAGTCCATGGTATGTCAATGTATATCCCTTTTTGTTGATTGCGTGAATTGTTGTCTCAGACATTTTAGTATATCGAGACCTATTTTGGGCCAATAATTACGCCTTTGTTATTGCCCACAAAAGTTCTGGAAAAACAATTTTCCGCGCTTTTTCATTTTTGGCAGCCAAATATCACATCTTTGATCTGATACAGTTTTCTTGCACTCAGTTTTTGCCACAGCATTTACATTAGTAGATTCTATAGCGACAACGGGTTCGTAATCGACGTATACGACGTCATCGTTGTCGTAGTTGTAAACAATTGAACATGGACTTTCTGGGAGTGTTTCGTTGCAATATAAGTCGACATCCATGTCTTCTTGACCGTCGCCGGAATGAATGTTTTCTTCTAATCTTAGTTCATTTTGATGTGTCATTTCATTTAACAATGCGTCTATTTCCGATTCGAATGGAAAAGTATTAACAACATGTTGTGACAACCATGATGTAAAGTCTTGTTCATCATCCATCTTTTTTTTTATTTTGCTATAGGCTGCTGAATGTGTGTATGCATGTGTATGTGTTGTGGGGTGTAAGAGAAGGAGAGAAAATAATAAATCATTTTTTTGTTTTTTTTTTTTTTTTGCATCAATTATCATTCATTGGTATTTTATTATAACCCCAAGCATAAGTACTTATCCCACCATTACATATATATCTTTTAGTGTCGTGATAACTTAAAGCTAACTTAAACTTAAAGCTAACTTGTTAATAGACTGCGTATAAACTTATGTAACTTACTTCTAAATATAAACGTTGATCTAAATAACAATTTCTTATTCATTAAACAATTTCGATAATCTTTAATATCTAAATTATTAGTAACCGACTTTTTAATTCCTTTTGCCTTTTTCACCACATCATTGGTCTCTAATATAAAGGAGTACATTTTCGCTCTTAATCCAATGAATTCTAACATTTTCCGAGAGTTATTTTCATCTTTAAATTTCCCGAGAACTTTACCGTTTGTTTGCGGAAAATTATGTACATTGTCTATGGGGTATTCTGAAGTATCAAACCTTGATTTCTGAGGATCAATAACGTCATGATATATGTCAGAATAAAAATCAACTGTCATTACTGAATAAATAAATGAATCCGTATCCATATAGTTTAATCGAATCGATTCTCCAAATTTTTTTCCTCATATACTCATAATGAAAGTCGTACATAAGCCATTTTGAAAGCTCTAATACAATGAAACCTAAATAAATAGGTTTATCGTACACAACTCGTCCCTTGGTCAATAGCACACATCTCTGGTGTAAATAAAGGTCTAGTGTGAAAATTAGGATGTGCAATTAGCTTCCTAGCACACAATGAATCTCTTTGACCATCCCATTGAGTTACAATTTTCACATCTCGCCGCTTTTCTACATTTTCCATTGTTTTCCCGTAAACACTGTTGTTCATTAATTTGAAAAAGTCTTTTTCAAACCTACTATTCGCCTTTTTCCGGCATTCGGTATTCAGGTTTATATACTTTTGTAACCATTCCGATTGAGTAAAAGACAACACTCTGTGAGCTTTAGTGATATTTAATCCGTTGTTCAGACATTGCTGTAAATTTCCTAAATGAATTATATAATTGGTCTTTGCATTTAAATTGGCAATTAGTTTAGGAATTTTAGTTCCCGGTGTAAGCATATTTTCGGGACAAAACGGAAGATCATTGTGTACATCGGGAAGATCTGTTGGATAGGCTAAATCTACTTCGAATACATAACCAAATTTATCGTCTTTTTCCAATTTCAAAATATATTCTCTGGTATAGATTTCGAGATCATTCCATTGAAAATTTCCATCAGGAAGTGGTTGAGACATAGCCCAACCGTACAAGTTATTTGCATCAAAGTACATAAGGGATTCGTTTGTTTTAGTTTCGTCGAATTTATTCATGTACTTATTATTAGATATGGCATGTCGATGACTACATTGACATAGACCACCTCTGATACCTTTCTTAATGAAATTTAACATATCAATGTCGGTGAAAAGCTCTAGATTAACTTCCGTTATCTTCAACACTGCATCCCATGATAAGCCAGGAGATGTATAATAGTGACATGGATTTAATTCATATATTTTCAAGCAGACCTTACGGAAATTCTCGAATATATCAGCCAACAAGAGCACATCGCTCTGTAGATACAACAGCATGAAATCTTTTAATGATTTACAATTGAAATGCTTCCATACCTTTAGCACATATTCATAATCTGCATCTAAACAATTTTTAAAGGTTAGTTTATTATAAAATTGGAAAATTGATGGAAGGGAACAATCGTCTAAACGATTCCATGAATTGAGATAATCGTAAGGAAATACACCTTTCTTAGTCATTAATTTGAATGAGTCGTATTTTTGTAATACCTTTTGCTTATAATGAAATCATCTTCAGATAAATTATTTGCTAACGAGTTTATACTCGACTGAAGAAATCGAAATGAATCTAAAAACCTAATTTCAAAGGTGTTATTTGCGTCTAAACGCACTCGCTTGGAAAACGATATATAATTTTCTTTATTTAATGGAATAATTGTTATTGCACCATCAATATTACTTAAACTTTTCACAAAAAGATGACAGTCGTAGCCCGAAAAATTATGTAAAAGTATTGGGAAAAAAATTGGTTGTTGAAAATCTAAATTACACTACATAGATATATATTTATTAATATTATATAATACCATACCTGAAACTAATTTACACTACTCGTTGACACCTTTAATATTCACTAATAAATTTTATGTCGTATCTTAAGTCGGGATCGTTATTACTATCACAATGTCACATTGAACAGGAACTCCCTATTTATATACATAAGTTGCCGTCAATTTTGTTTCTTTTAGGTGAGTCACTTTTTGAATTTCTTATAAGTAACAATCTCACCGTTGCCAATAGAGGCAACAAACCCACATTTATAAACGCGGTTAGAAAAGAGGTGCTTGACCTCACTATCTCTAGCCAGTTTATCTCAAATGTGATTGGGGACTGGCATGTCTCCAATGAAGCCTCACTATCTGATCATCAGTACATCAGATTCAACATCACTAGTGAGGTTAATGAGGTAGAGCCCGGATATCAGCCCAAACGAACAAATTGGGCTCGGTTCCAAGCTCAACTCGCCGCTAAAGAGGACATGCTCCTTAAGTCGATTGAATCGACAGGCGATATCGACGAAGCGGCCTACCAGCTCAAAGCAGCACTCATCTCATCCTCTAGAGACAGCTGTCCAACCAGGTCAACTACATAAAAACGATGTGTGCCCTGGTGGAATAGTCAGCTTGAGTCCCTAAGGAAGCAGGAGAGATCGCTGTTTAACAGAGCAAAACGGTACAATAGTTGGACTGATTATAGATCTGCTCTAACTAAATACAACCTCGAATTGAGGAAATCCAAGAGAACGTCTTGGAGGAAACATTGCGAGAACACAGACTCGCTTCCAACTGCGGCCCGACTCCACAAAGCACTCTCTCGAGAGCACACAAATGGGCTCGTGCTGCTTCGCAAATCAGACGGCACCTTTATCGTCAACCGAAGGGAAACCCTGGTGACCTTGCTCGAGGTGCACTTCCTTGGTTCTACTCCCTATTCGATGTCCTCTGACGATCAGAATAACGTCATAGAAAACATCGACAGTAGAACAAATAGCCTCTCTGGAAGACTATTCAGCCCTGACAGGGTTAAATGGAAAATTAGTTCATTCAAACCCTACAAGGCTCCAGGCAAGGACGGTGTCTTATCTTACAGAAAGGCTTGAATACAATTCTTCCATCACTGATAGTTTTTTTTTCAGGTCTTGCTTCAACCTGGGATACATACCCCAAACTTGGAGAGAGGCCAATCTTGTCTTCATCCCCAAGATTGGAAACCATGCGAGCAACCTAAATCCTATCGCCCTATCAGTTTGACTTCGTTCTTTCTAAAAACAATGGAGAAACTGATAGAGCTCCATATTAGAGGTATCCTGGAAAATCAGACACCTCTGCATCCCAACCAGTATGCATATCGCAAAGAGCGATCTACCGAAAATGCACTACACCACTTGGTGACGTGCAGTGAAAATAGTTTCACACAAAAGGAGATCGCAATCTGCGCCTTCCTCGATATAGAGGGAGTCTTTGATAATACTGGCTATGATTCGATCACCACTGCACTATCCTGCAGGAGTGTGGACCATCCCAATAATCACTGGATTAGGGCGATGCTAAATAGCCGTATCAAATCAGGCACATGCGGAGAGGTCTCAGTGACAGTATCGGCGGTTAGAGGATGCCCACAAGGGGGAGTCCTCTCACCACTGCTTTGATCGATAGTCATCGACGATCTACTACGCAAGCTGACCACTCGGGGCTACGAGGTCATCGGATATGCTGATGACCTTGTAGTCATTGTTACGGGTAAGTGCGAGGTCACTGCCTGTGAGCGCATGCAGCTTGCGCTCCAATTTATCTCTGACTGTCAAATGGCGTTAGTCCCATTTACAAAGAGGAGAAAGGTACAACCCTGCCCAATCATTCTAAATGGCACACACATAGTCTGCTGAAATTCGGTCTGAACGATCACCGTTGCAAATGATAGCCTAAACAAAAAGTTGTAAATTATAGCCAAGAACACTTGTGATCCAGCTTTTGTGGAATAAAGATCATTTTTTTTAACGAGTGTATTATGTGATATTGTAATTCGCGCTTTCCGTGATCTTTTCGTCTCACTGATTCACAACAATTCATCGCTTTCTGAGACCCAAGATGCATTATTTTAAATCAAGTGTGTCTGGTGAGGCTGATAAGCTTTTAGCTCACCTGGGTATGGATATAGGTAACTATTGCAAGGCATGGGCAATCTTAACATATAGATATGACCATCAACGTTTCCTAGTGAACACTCTGTTGAATTGCTTGTTCAACCAACCGTCAATTTCCCAAGAGCGTGGCGAATCTATTAAGGAACTGTTGGACACCTCAACCGAAGTGGTACATAGCCTGGCTAACTTAAAGGTTGCTGTTGCACACTGGGATGTAGTGTTAGTATACGTATTGTTGCAGGAACTGCCTGTTAAAATGCAGCAACTGTGGGAGGAGAAGCTAGAATCCAAAGAGGACAACAAAGCATTGCCAACATTCGCGGAGTTTACTCAATTTTTGGAAACTAGGTTCCATACTTTGGAAGCAGTCAACCAGCAGCAAGTTCGAGTCGCATTCGCATCGAATCCCATAAAGCCTGTGTCTCAACGAAAGGTTCTGAACTCAACCACCAACAAGGCAAAATACTTCTGCCAAATTTGGTGCAAGGGCCAGCATGCTATCAGGAAATGCAACCAGTTTTTGAAATTGAGCTTTGCAGATCGCTGTAATCAGGAACATAGGCTACGGATATATCGAAATTGCTTAGTATAGAGCCATACCTTTGAGCATTGTCCGAGTAGTCGCCGTTGTTATTACTGCCAACAGGCTCACCATTCCCTTCTTCACGTTAACAGCAATACGAGTTTGGCACAAACTAGTGTTTTCACTGCACAAGGACATATTATGGATCCAAACACCTCCTCGACGACCACTGGAGCACCTACTTTTCAACACTTACCGCCCTTTCATACCAATACCAATCCGATGTCGGGGCAAGTGAACACTTTGACGGCTCAAGGACATACTGCGGGGCCAACACATCATCGATGAACACTGGTGCAGCTACTTTCCAGCCACCTCCAAAAGAAACAACTGGAGTTAGATCAAACATCAACGCATTCTCCACAACAAACACAGGAACACAAGTGCTACTTGCAACCACCCTAGTCAAAGTGGACGCTATGAACGGTGAGTTCTTTTCATTACGAGCGCTGTTGGATTCAGGCACAGAGGCTAGCTTCATCACAACATCAGCTGCTTCGTCTTCCGCAAAAACCAACCTCCGTCCAGGTTTCTGGGTTGGGTCTGGTCAGCAGCGACATTTGCTCAAAGGTGCCTTGACCTCCCACCACTCAGCGTTTAGAGTGTCCACTCAAGCTCTTGTCCTCAAGTCACTATCTGGCCATCTTCCAACCCAATCCTTGACATCTACAGGTTGGGAACATCTAAATGGCTTAACTCTAGCGGATCCCTATTTCAACCGATCAGCTAAAATCGACTTATTGCTTGGCAGTGATGTCCTAGCTGATATATTGCTACCGGAGTTGGTGAGACCAAACGACAGCAGCTTACCGATTGCTAAAAAAAACCAAATTAGGATGGATTCTATTTGGCAGGACTCCAGTCACACCACAACGAATCAACGATTTCCTCCAAACAGGTTGCCTGGAAACTGAACTCCGTAAATTCTGGGAATCGGAAGAGATCTCTTTTCAACCATACGAAAAGCCGGAAGACAGAGAGTGTGAGGCATACTTTTGTAAAACAGTTTAACGCCAAGATGATGGTCGCTTCTAAGTGTCTCTGCCGTTCAAGGGGGGTGTCCGTTCTACGTTAGGTATATCAAGAGAAGGGGCTCTCACTCGAGTCTGGAAAGAAAGCTGGAAAGAGATCAAGGCTTAAAACAACGCTGCTCCGAATGCATTCTAGATTACCTGAATCTTGGCCATATGGACGAAGTGGAGGAATACTCCATTCCGGATCAGCATCATTACTTCATGCCACATCATGCCGTACTTACGGAGGGTAGCTCGACTACTAAGCTTCGAGTGTTATTCGATGCGTCCTTTAAGACAGCTGAAAGCGTTTCATTGAAGGACCAACTGATGGTAGGCCCGGCGCTTCAAAATAACATCACGGACATCATTCTCAAGTGGAGGTTCTATCGGTACACGTTTACCGGAGATATAGACAAGATGTATCGGCAAATAAGGGTGCCGAAACGTGATGCAAATTACCAGCTCATCCTTTGGCGCAGGCAACCATTCGACATTTTAAAGACATATCGCCTCAGGACTGTGACCTTTGGCCCAGCCCATGCCCCATATTTGGCGATTCGCACACTTCAGGCATTAGCAGAGTAAATCGAAGAGTTGCGTCCAGGAGTTGCAAAGATGATACGTAATGAAATGTACGTAGATGACCTGATTTCCGGGGCAGAAACCATTCAGGAAGCTATGGAAAAAATGGAAACAGTCAAGAACACACTGAATGGAGCTGGTTTACATTTACGAAAATGAACCGCCAACCATAAGAGACTCCTGGACAACGTACCCGTTCAAGATCATGAAGTATCCTTCTTGCTACCGACTGCAGATCCGGATAGAGTGAAGGTATACAGTGGCTCCCCCTTCATGACGTATTTTCCTTCCATTACACGCCTCCTTCACTTCAGCAGCCAACTAAGCGATCCATATTATCGTCGATAGCACGTTTATTCGATCCTATGGGATGGATCGCACCTGCCAACATCAAAGCGAAACTCCTAATGCAGCTTCTCTGGATCCGCAAACAATCTTGGGTTGATCCCGTTGATCCCGACATTCTGAAGGATTGGACAGAGTTTCACAATGATTTGCAGGGCATTAACACCCTACGTATTCAATTATGGTTGAAGACTACTGGAAGAGCCAATCGTCTTCAGCTACATGGCTTATGCGATTCGTCGGAAAGGGCATACGGAGCAGCAGTTTACCTTAGAGTAGAAGACGAAGACGGCAGCATTCATATGCATCTGCTCATGTTCAAGTCGAAGGTCGCACCTGTAAGCCCAGTCACTCTTCCGCAAACTCTTTGGAGTTGTGTGGAGCTGTCACACTTGCTAAGCTCATCTACATCATTATGAAGACTCTTGATGGGAGAGGATACCCCATCTTTGCATGGACAGACCCCATGATCACACTGTGTTGGATACGTGCAGATCCTGCGAAATGGGGAACCTTTGTCCGAAACAGAGTTGGGGAGATCCAGCGATTGACGAAGATAGATATATGGAATCATGTTCCTACGCAACAAAATCCTGCAGATTTGATCTCACGATGAATGCTTCCATCTGCATTGGTACAATTTACATTGTGGTGGAATGGGCCCACGTTCTTAAGAACTGTCTGGGACTTTGAGTTTCCAGAACAACCAGCAGATCTGCACACCGAGAAAGATAAAAGGTCCATCATGACTCATCACGCTAACCTCAACAACACCGACAATGAGTTCAGTCAACTGATACATCGATCCTCCAGTTTTAACCGCCTCATCAGGATAACCGGCTACTGCAGAACATTCGTAGCGAACTCGCGAAAGAGGAGCTCGGAACGAACACTTGGACCATTAAACCCGTCGGAACTCGATGCGGCCAAGAACGTCCTGGCACGCAGAGCTCAGGTCGAAATGTTTCCAGAAGGGTCAGCTGAATTCAGAGGTATGAACTCCTTGAACCCGTTTACAGACGCTGAAAGTATCCTTAGGGTCGGGGGAAGGCTTAAAAATGCTGATGTCTCCTACGATCAACAGCACCCAATGATCCTGAAACCAGACCATCAGTTCACAAAATTGATCATCGGAGAACCGCACAGCAGGACTCTTCATGGTGGCATCCAATTGATGATGGGACACCTGCGAAGCAAATATTGGATCCTTTAGTTAAAAAGAGCTGTGAAAAAGCATATCCATGGCTGCACAATCTGCTATAGGTATCGTAACAAAACGGCTCACCAACTAATGGGAGATCTCCCTGGTCCCAGGATAAAGATAGCAAAACCCTTCACCCACACCGGGGACGACTACGCCGGCCCATTGAAATAAAATCATGGACGAGGAACCAGAAATTACAAGGGCTATCTGGCCATATTCGTCTGCATGGCAACCAAGGCAATACACTTAGAAGCCGTAACGGACCTCACCACTCAAGCCTTTCTGGCTGCCTTTAGAAGGTTCACCGCGTGAAGAGAACTCTGCCATGAAATATACAGAGACTGCGGCACCAATTTCATCGGAGCAGAAGCGGAATTACGTCGATTAATGGACCACGCAACTCACGATTGGAAGGTAAGTAAACATTCTGGCGAACCAAGGAACTCGGTGGAATTTCATTCCCGCAGCCTCCCCTGACTTTGGACGACTATGGAAAGCGGATGTAAAGAGTGTAAAATACCACTTCAAAAGAGTAGTCAGAAATGGAACCCTCACTTATGAAGAGCTAACCACGCTTCTGACACAAATTGAAGCGTGCCTCAACTCTAGACCATTGTGTCCCCTGTCAGAAGACCCTGATGACTTATATGCCTTAACTGCTGGACACTTCCTCATCGGTCAAGAGGTCCTAACTGTTCCGGAACCGGATTTAATATCGGGAAAGGTTGATTTAAGTGACCGTTGGAAGACGATTCAACTCCGCATGCAGACGTTCTGGAAGCAATGGCAACAAGAGTACCTGACACGGCTGCAACATAGGCCGAAGTGGCTCAAGCAACAACCGCCTGTAAAGATTGGAGATCTAGTCCTCCTGAAGGATGAAATACTCCCACCGTCAAGATGGAGCCTAGGTCGCATTTCAGATATTTATCCCGTAACAGACAACATCACTAGGGTTGTGAAGCTCAAAACTCAGGCTGGCGAAGTTAAAAGGCCTATTACAAAACGTTGTCCCCTACCAGTCAACACACTCTACACGGAAGACAATGTACTATCTCAACAGAGTAACCCATAAATCACATTGCAACTTACTCATCACTTAACACATAAATCAGCGATACCCATAAGTATCTAATCCCACAAATAGATCCTATGCATTATACAGTCCAATCATCCCACAACCACGCGCACACATACCCAAGCTGTATTGTAATCAAAGCATAAATAAGGACGCCATCGATATATGTATACACATATGGATGTTTCACCCAAAGGGGGCATCACTACTGTTTAAGAACCATTCATTGTATATTTTATATCTCATACTATACGAATGTTAGTATAATTTTGATACGACTGAACGTGTTACATTGTAATAGACGAGAGGTCATTCCAGAGCTTCCAATTCCATTCCATTGGCATTGAATTACAATTGGAAGCTTTGGAACGCTTCCATTAGGGCTCTGGGGTTGGCTTGTCTTTCGCCATTTTCTCCCTCTTGAATTGAACCACGCCGAGAACAGTCATAAAATAAATTATAACGTTGACAAAAGGCAGTGGATATTTTTCCTTTTGGTGTCTTTTTTTTTTTTTTTATTAAATGGTTCGTTACCATTCAACTACGCTCATGAAACACACATATGTATTACATTTAACAACACTTCAAATTAAAGGAATCACCGCATAACATTGGTTTATGGTTCAACGACACCCCTTTCGACCTCACTTGGAGTTCCAGTCCATAAACAAAACCAAACCAATCTTCGTCTTACCTCTTCACCTCTACTTCCAGTCCATAAACAAAATCAAACCAATCTTCGTCCTAGCTCTTCACCTCTATTTCCGTTCCAAAAAACAAACAACGTCTCTAGGATTCTTCGCACTGCATTCATATTCCAGTTCTCATTTAACCCGAACTGTGCCAGCGTGACCGTATGGTCACACACAATAGACATATAGAATAATGTCTTGTATCTTACACCAAAGTAGTTAAATTCAATAACGGGGCATATGTTTGATGTGTGACAATCGTCGCTTCAAAATAAAACCGCATTTACATCAGTCACTTTATACATATAGTCACAGCAGGCTGTTCATTTCTCGGTTTATATTTAAAGTGTAAAAAAAGTGCATTATGGCAAACATGAAAAAGTAACTAATAACTTTTTGCTTATATTTTTCCAGTTATTTCTATAATATGTATATCAATAATATGCTAATAACTTATTGTTTATGCATATTATTTAGTTCATAAAAGAAAAAAAATTCTACTAGTTTTGAGTATTTTTTTGAAGATGTGACCGTACAGTCACGTCAGCACCGCTAGGGTACGTGTTCATGTTTTTCAACGATGTGACTGTACGGTGACGCTGGCACTTAAAGAGTTCGAATTTTGAGAGGATCTTCCTTTTTTTCTGCAGAAAACTATCACTTCAGGAGGCTGTAGACTATCTTCAGCAGTTAAATGAAGAAGATAATGCATTTGGTGACTTGGTCGATGGCATTTACATTGAACCACCCGACGAACATGGAAATATCAGCGGAGAGGATGATGCCGATGAAAATGAAGGCGGCACGATTGATGATCTGAACGGGAATCAACTGAGAGCCGGTTGTGAATTAGTCTTAAGAAATGGTCAACATATTGATACAATTCAGCCCGGAGACCAGCTAATTCCAACCGCGAACGTGGAGGACGTTCTCATTAATATCTTAGAGGAGTCGCAATTGAATTTTTCAGTTGACCAACCTACTCAAGAGATACAACAGAAGCAAATAGGTGCTTCAAGTGCAGATGAAACAATTGAAGAAGAGAAAGGAGAAAATTGCATGCTGCCGATTGCCACTCGACTCAGGAAAATAAATCCCATCCTGGTTGACGTGCCGATACCTCCTCCCAACAAAGGAACAACTTTCAAATGGTCAGATGATGTTACAAGTGCTGGAATACCAATGTTTCCTGAAGCAAATTTCGATGACTGTCGTGATGTGCAGGCGCATGAACTTTTTGAACGGTTTTTTGACGATGAGTTACTGGAACACATCAACCATTGCTCAGCACTATATGCTATAAAAAAAGAAGGAAAGCCAATTCAAAAATGTTCGATTCGTGAAATGCGGACTTTTATTGGAATTCTGATGGTGACTGGGTACAATTCAATTCCTAGTTATAAGGCCTATTGGAATAGCTCTGACGATCTACGGAACGAATTAATTTACAGATCAATGCGGCGAGGGCGGTTTGAAGAAATTCTTAGCTGCTTACATTTTGAACCAAACTTGGCTGCACCAGATGGAAACAAGGACAAGCTATGGAAGTTGCGTCCCATGACAGATCATTTAAAGGCAAACATGCTTAAACATTTCCATCCCACGCAACATTTGTCTTATGATGAAAGCATGATAGCTTATTATGGAAGACATGGTTGCAAGCAATTCATCAAAGGTAAGCCAATAAGATTTGGTTTCAAAGCCTGGTCATTGTGTACACCCTCTGGTTACATGGTAAATTTCGAAATTTACCAAGGAAAAAATCCCCGATCAAACCCGAAATATGAAGAACGATTTGGGAAATGTTCGGCACCTCTCTTATCAATGATTGACGACTTCCCAGAAAATATCAAAGACCTACCGTTTTTCTTTTACTTCGACAACTTGTTTACAGGCTTTCCACTTCTCACATATATGAAAGCAAGAGGATACAATGCAACAGGTACGATTCGTGAGAACCGTATTCCTCCAAGTTGTCCTCTAGAACACAAAAATAAATTAAAAAAACTGTCTCGTGGAACATATAAATCGATCAAAATGTCAGAAACAGGGATAATATTAACAAAATGGGTTGATAATTCTGTTGTTTGCATTGCCTCAACTTGTTTTGGTGCAACGCCAACTTCAACAGCATCTCGTTATTCGAGGGAAAATGGAAGGAAAGTGGGTATTGTTCGACCATGTGCAATTACCGAGTACAACAAATATATGTGTGGTGTCGATCGTCTTGATCAAAATGTGAATAATCACCGAGTTTCATACCGAGGAAAAAAAGTGGTGGAGCTCAATTTTTACTTGGTTTATTGACGTCGCAGTAAATAATGCTTGGCAACTACAACGAGGATTGAAGCCATTATCCCAGTTGGAATTCAAACGATCAATCGCTGTTTATTACTGTACACACTACGGTGAAGTACCAATTCAACCTGGGCCAAAGCGAAAACGGCTTGAAGATGATTTGACGAAGCACATTCGATATGACAGAACTGATCATTTTGTAGGTCCACTTGCAAAAAGAAGACGTTGCGCAGGTTATAATTGCAAAAGTGTTATGAGTACGTGCTGTATCAAATGCAATATTGGTCTTTGTGTCAAATGTTTTCAACACTTTCACACCCCAAATAAGTAACTTTTGTTGACTTTTTTTAATAAAAACACTGGTGAATTCATTGAAATTTATTCGTCATATTCTGTTTTCCTACGTAAGTTTTAATTTTTTAGGTAATCCTAAACATGTACCCTAGCAGTGCCAGCGTAATCATACTGTCACAGCACAGAAATCGTCCTATCTATATTACCTGCACAGGTAAACCTGAAGGATTAAAATATTCAGACTCAGGAAAGTCTAGTCTATAATCCCTATTAGTTCGGTTGAAAAATTCGAACAAAATAATTACAGCACAATTCGGGTTAACACAAGATGAGCATTAAAAACAACAACACGCGAGCTGCAATCAACAATCGTCCACATAGGCATGCTAATCTTATCAGCGAGGGATTAAAGGGCAAAATGAAAAAAAAAAAAAAAAAAAAAAAAAAAAAAAAAAAAAAAAAAATAAAAAAAACTCTTGCCAGGTGGTCTCTTGTAGATTCGCTTGTTATTGTTTCTTGTGTCATTGTCTGTCCATAACATCTGCAATTGTTTCTTTTCATGTTTGTACATATAACCAATTTCTATCAGAGGCAGCAGTGGGGCAGCCAGAGGACAAGAAGGCAGAAGAAGAAGATGGGCTTAGAAGCTAAAAACAAGAACATACCTAGTTCCTCGGTGGAGGAGAATGTCGATGTCGACCATGACGTCAACGATGACGGTGCAGTCTATGTCAACATAGCATCAGCGGGTTGAATGCACCCACCCACTATAAATATCCCATTAGGGAAATTTATGCTCGTACATACATATGTATAATGTCAAAATATTTATATAAGGAAAACAAAGAATCTTTTTTTAACTCAATAAAAATTATAACTAGCACACTGTCTAGTGGTTTTCCTTTTACGGAATAAGATTCAACTGATTTCTGAACCGTTGCGTTGGTGAACCCGTTGTTCATCACCCGTTGTTCAGAATCCGACATAATAATCAAAATGACGACAGTATAGCAAGCTTTCGACGCCCTACAGGCCGAGATCGTAAACCGGTTCCTTTAACGCACAAGCCCATGTAATTAAAGACTTACAAGCACTTTTAAGCAATCCTCTAAAAGTCGTTGAAACCTTCACCTTCAAACCCAAAGCAAATTACCCTACCCCGTCAAGCAAATTCGTCCCTTCAACGGAAATCTCAAGACTTACGCGTCCTGGATTAAATCGGTCGAAAACGTTCTCGATGATTACAAAATCATCAAAACAAAACAATTGTACAGGGCAATTATTAGGTCAATATGCCAGAAAATCACGGATGAAGCGGATACTGCGCTTGTCGCATATAACACCCCGGATGATGACTGGCCATCGATAAAAAAAATGCCGTTCCCAACACTACGCTGACAAGAGAGACATTCGAACACTCGACTATCAACTCTATTCACTGTACCAAGGTAGGAAGAGCTTCGATGAATACTTCGGTGAAATAAATCACCAACTGACTCTCATCATCAATAAAGTACAAACGGAATGCTACAACATAGAAATTGCCGCATGCATGATCGAAGGACACCGAAACAGAGCTCTCGATGCCTTTATTCGAGGATTAAACGGTGATCTTTCAAAGCACATTGCCGTAAAGAAATCCAAATCATTACCCGAAGCCTACTCAACTTGCTTAGAGTTACAAAATATGAACTATAGAGCAACTAACTTCATAAGCAGGTCACACACTAACCTAGTAATTAAACCTCATAACTCCCTAAGCCACCAGTATTACCTCCTAGGAAAAACCAAACCCATTATCGCCCTCAACTAACACAACAAGAGAGAAAACAAATGTATGCCACACAAAGGAGGAACTTCGTCCACCAAAAACCACCGCTCCAACAGCCTTCCTTCCAAAGACCAATTCCCATGGACCAGGCAGGTTAATTATATGAATAGACCGAACGCAACCCCCTTTTTCCAACAACAGCTAAAATATCCCACACAATGTGAAAAATACCCCCGAGCTTTCAAACGACCAGAACCACCTCAGGGAAATTACATTTTAGCGTCACAACCAAAACAACAAAGACTGTTCCATACAGAACCAGACTATGACCCAACAAGCCAAACTGAAATCTACGAAGAAATATACGAATACCCCGAACAAACAGACAAATTAAAACAAGAACTAAATTTTCTAATGACCGGGTCAGTGTTACACCCTATATAAAGTATCACGCTCCAAACGGAAAAACTTGAAACTGTTTATTAGACAAACACTTTATAAAATCAGAACACGTATCTTCTGCCAAACTAGTTACTAAGCCTTTCGTTGTAAATTCAGTAGGAGGTAAGGTAAAAATAAACAAATATGCCACAGGAAAAGTATTCTCAATTTTCGGAAACCACACCCCAGTAAAATCGTTTTTATTATTGCCACCACTGACATCTTTCGACGGTATAATAGGTGACGATACTCTAAGAAAACTGCAAGATGTTATCGATGTTTTGATCATAAGATCGAAAGCTGTTGAGGACATTCGGAAACCCCTAAGACAACTTATATTTGCCTTCGGAGTTCCTAAGCTCGTTATATCCGATAACGAAAAATCATTCAACGCTGCTACAATCCGTTTCATGTTACATGATCAACTAGGTATTGAAATTTTTACAACACCCCCTATAGCAGTACAGTAAACGGTCAAGTAGAGAGGTTCCACTCTACTCTCTCGGAAATCATGAGATGCCTCAAGGCAGAAAGACCAACTATGCCATTCCCAGAACTCCTTGATTCCGCCGTATATGAATATAATTATTCAATACACTCAGCCACTAGCAAAAGACCTATAGAAACATTCTTCGGTAGAATCGTTAGCATAGACCCAAGGCAGTACGAGCAGGCAAGGCAGGAGAACATTCAGAAGTTAAGACTAAAACAATACAAAGACATACAATACCACAATAGTACACGTCCGGAGATTAAAAATACGACCCAGGCGAGACAGTTCTTGTTAGAATAAATAGAAGGTGAGGTACTAAATTATCCCCTAGATTTAGGAAAGAAACCGTTAAAGAAGATAGATCAACTACTATCCTAACCGAGTCCAGTAAGATAATTCACAAAAACAACATTAGGAATTAATCCCCTTTTAGATTTCTGTTCGCCCAAAGTTTGGCCGAGGTCCAAATTTTGGATTACACAAATGCAAAAATTGTGTCAACAAACATGCTAACTGCCAAACTTCAAACGGGTACCTTCAAAATTATCCACATCATAAATTTAGATGCCTATGAGGAACTCTTAGAGGAAATCCAACTGCAGACCAATCACGAGATCAACGAAACCGATCCTAACTTTCACTTAATATCCCATCAGATATCCCAAATTAAAAACCAAATAAGTATTAAACTTAAACATCCTAGGAACCGCGTGGAAATGGATTGCTGGCAGCCCAGACCACGACGATTTCCTAATCCTAAAATCCCACAACCACAATTTACTTGACAATAACAAAAAGCAAATAATTATAAACAAGGCTTTTACCGAAAAAATTAACAAAGTAGCAAATGTAACAAATAAAGTCATATCTACAACTTTTAAAATCAAATAACAACTTAAAAAATCAAATTACACTAGAAATTAAGTATACCTAAACTAGAATTTTTAAAAGAAGAACTTGTAAACATAGAATATGCCTTACAATGGGCAAAAAATAAAATTGTAAGTTCCTTCATTCTCTCAAACTTTGAGTTAGATATTGTCAAACAAAGATTCGAAGAAATACTTTATATTATCAGCATTCCTACCACGGAACAAATGAAATGCGAAAAATTTATAATTAAGCCAATAAAATATGGTAGACATATATCAAATATACAATACGAAAAAATACTTAATCGTTAAAATGATATATACCGTATAAAGAACGACTGTAATTCATATAACGAATTAACCATTTGTTATAGAAACGAAATTGTTAAACTAAGTCTCGATCAATGTATTCCAAATTTAATCAAAAGTAAACCATCAAGTTGCGACGAAATCAACAATCAGCACGTACCAGACGTAGAAGAACATCACCCTGGAACTGTGTTCCTTAATCAATTCAATGGAACAATTCTAGTAGAGGGTGACAGCTTTAACTTAACCGGAACCTTTATAGTCCAATTCCACAATACATCGACACTAATAAATGGCCAGGAATACATCTCAAGGGATATACCATCGACAAAACCCCTGCCGGCGACTCTACAGTCAAACTCCTCAATTAAGATCTACAAGGAACTCTTACCCTGGAACTGTTTAAAGAGCTTCATATAAACAACACAGCTTTCTTATCAGAAATAAAGGAGGAAGGACAAGTTCATGTGATCACCAACTATGGCATGACATCTCTAGCAATAATAACGCTCATAGCCATTATCATCAAACAGGTGCTTGAGCAACGCAGGAAGGTTACACCCCGCACAGAAACACCAGCGAAATCCAAAATCCAGCCCAAACATCAAATTGAAAGCGAGTCGTCAGAACAAAAACCAATACCGATGCTCTATATGGTATCGAGCGAGGACGCTCGATTTTAAGGAGGGAGGAGTTATCACCATATAAACTCAAACTCCACACAACAACACAGGGGCACATAGAGTGTACCCTTGAACCTACTTGGCGATTGCACTATCCACAACTTGTTCCCACAAACGTCCAGCTCTTGTTCGTAGAATATCAAGTCAACATCCCAAGGGTTGCATCATCTTGCTGTCCACGGGGTTGTGTCCGAAAGCATCACCTACCTGTCCTCTACGATGGTCCAGAAGTTGCATCACCTACCTGTCCTCTACGATAGTCCAGAAGTTGCATCACCTACCTGTCCGCTACGATGATCTAGAAGTTGCATCACCTACCTGTCCGCTACGATGATCTAGAAGTTGCATCACCTACCTGTCCGCTACGATGATCTAGAAATTGCATCACCCACAAGCTGCAATAGAATTCCAAGAACCACAACACCTATTTGCACTACTGAACCTTGCACCTGTACCAATATGTTCCCACGGTCACAAGCTGCCTATCTCTATAAATACCTTGTAAGAAATTGTAATTAACTGACTTTAAATAAAGTCGTCAATTAAAACGGTCGTACCGTTGAAAAATATCTTTTTTTTTTTATCTTTTGGGGAAAACGGAACTTAACTTACATATGTAACTTCGTAAATAATGCTCAAATCCAAACAATACGTAAACAATTGACGAAAAAAGGAAAACTCCAAACAGTGTGGAATGCCGAGAATGCATTTCACACGATTGGATTGGAGTAAAGGTGAACCGATTAACAAAGCATGACTAGCATTCACGACCACTCCAGAGCGTGGAATGCTGAGATAGCATTTCACGCAATTGAAGAACCAATTAGTGAAGTGCGAATCACATGCATGACCAGTTAATAGTGCGCAAATGCTGATTGATCAGAAATGCATATGCAGGCAAGTGCTATGAGCGCTTTGCTATGGTATGGGGTATGAATAGGTTGCGACATAACGATGATGCTGAGTATTTTTAACCTAAATCAAAATGGCCCTTTGGCACTTGGTGTGTTGAAGGAGATTGCAATCCAACCGGAATCCTCCTATAAAAGGGATGGTAATTTTGGTTGAAATTCGGAGAGCAGCGGAAAGCAAGAGAACAGTATCTGCAGAGAACAGCAGCAAGGCCATAGACTCAGGTAAATAAATATATTGTGAAGGATGATTTTGTGTTTCTTTTCTGCTCTCTCGGTTCGGCACTCTTCCCTCGAAAGAGAAAGCACGGTGCTGAATACAACAATCTCGAAAGAGACCAACAAGTTCATTTAGATAAAATCACCAAGAATTAGCTCCCGTGTTTAGCCAAACAGATGACAAACTCACCGCTGCAACCAACGTAAGAGCAGAAATAAAAACTTCCACAGATAGCCCAATTTATTCGAAATCGTATCCATATCCAGTTCACATTTTATTTTTTTTTTTATTTTTTCATAATTCTTCATAACTAATATACATTTTTACAGAATATAGCTGAAAAAATATGAATCAATCCGTAACTTAAAAGTTAGTGTGGAATGACACAGCGAATTAATTAACAAATGAACAAAAAATGGATCTGAAGTGGGGGTAACATCGGTTTTACAAAATAGTTGTTTTCGGATTTCATAAAAAAAATATTCATGTAACAATTCAGGAAAACGAAAGCAATTGGTACAACAAAATAAAATACAATTCGAAAATATATTATTAAGAAATAACAATGACTTAACACATTAAAGTAACGATCCAAGGGCGTCATAATTGATAGTGAATAACCAGTCTTTAACCTTTTTTCAGAACGAATTGAAGTGTGAGGATGTCCGAACAGAAAATGGTAACTTATTAAACATTGAAGGAGCTATAACCGTGTAAAAGTGGGAATAATGGGTTTTGTGAGCGATTGGAACATTGACAAGATGCATGTTATTTATACGGAGACTATACATTTGTGTGCTTCTACTAGGAATATTACCGCTTTCCTTATAAAATTCGTTTAGCACTTTAAAAACGTAAAGGTGCCTCATTGGTAAAATACGCACATCTCTAAATAAGGGCCAGCTATGAGTGAAACGATTTTTGTTTCAAATAAACCAATTACTAGCAAATAACGTCATTAGACCCTCGAAGTCCCCTTTTGATGACCCTATTTTGGTAGACCACAAAAAATTTGACGCTTCAGGAGAGAAAGAATACAGGATAGTTATTAACTACAGGAAACTCAATAACATAACCATATCAGACACATACCTAATACCCGATATCTCTGTCACTTTAGCAAACTTAGGTCAAGCCAAGAATTTCACAAAGATAGACCAACTAATATTTAACAAGCTCTTACTGTTAAAAGAAGAAATAGACCAAATAGTAAACTCTATACACTGGGCAAGAGAAGACATAATAAACTCGCACATTCTTAATAAAGATGAAGTCTCACAAATAATACACCAGATTGAAACCCTCCCGTACGACAATATTGCCGACGCATTGAATTTTGCGACACCCTCAGTGGCAGTCAAAAACGAGATAATACTATATATAATCTCGATCCCACTAACTAGGCACGAAAAATATAATCACTTATTCATCGAATCAACAAATAATAACAAATAATAATAAACAAATCAATTTGAATTTTAACGAAATTTTAGAAAACGAAAATACAGTACACGGAATAAAAGAAAATTGTAAAACTATACAAAATTTAATAATATGTAACGAAAACTAAAGGGCGCCGTGGCGCAGTGGTTAGTGTGTTGGACTCTGGCGCACGATGAGCGAGTTCGGATCCCGATAACACCAACGCCATCGAATATTTATTTCGCGGCGTCCCTCCTCGGCGGGGTACTGGCAAAACCCCCCTTAGTATAACTTGCCTGGAAAAAGCTTCTCGACTCAAGCCGTTCGGAATCGGCATTAAACTGTAGGTCCCTTTCACCTGTGTGAAATATAAATCACACACAACATGGGTGATTGAGAGAAGCTTGGCTCTGGTCCTTCATGGACTGTAACGCCACCAAAGAAGAAGAACGAAAACTAAATAGAAAAAATATCAAACGAAACATGTATGTAGGAATGTCAGCCACAACACCAGATAAGTTGCTTTGCGTTTGCTGGTTTTGTTTGTTTTCTTCTGTTACTAGGTCGGCGCCGCCGCTATGCAGACATTCCCTGGCGTCGGGTTCCGTTTGGTGCAAGTGATTCGCTGCCCACATGCGATGGCATTGCATTTCACCGATCGCCACAAGCAGCCGAATGCGACTCGAGTGACGTGCATAAAAGCGAAGCACACTGCGTGCGGAGGTGAATTCTTGGAAATCAACATAGCGAAATGACACCGAGAAGAATTGCCCTGATTGTCGCTGGTATATGCGGCGCGGGCTGGGTCATATAGCTCATAAGTGGAATGACGACATGGAGAGGAATGCTGACCACGCCGAATGCACGATAATGGCTGGGAGAGGCGACACGATGGTGGCCGCGTTGGCCTGGAAGGGGAGGACGACGGTTCGAGGGCAGAAGACGACAACTCGACGGGAGAAGACGACAGTTCCTCGCTGGTTGGCCACTCGGGCGGTTGGCACCTCGGCTCATGTGAAGCCTTTTTAATTCGAATATTTTTTTGTTACAACCTAATCTTGTTAAAATAAAAACGGAATCAAAGTCTTTTCTCATTTTGTTTTCTATTGAATCTTTCCGATTCCCACATGTATATCCAAAATAATTAAAGGGTTAAACGCAAACTGCAGTTATATTGTATATGTAAAAACTACTATTAAAAAAATAAATGATAACCACATTTTTGTAGATAATTTTAGGGGAAGCATAATAAACGAATGTGAAAATGTAAGTAAATACTTAAACGGAAGTTATGTAATACAAATTAGTAATTGTTCTATTCAATCAAAACAATTTATATCCAAAAAAATAAAAAGGTACCAATTAATACCATCAATTTTTCAAGCCAATTTAACAGAATCTGATGTAAAAATTAACCTAGATCAACTTCATTTAGAAAATATAAAACATATAGAAAAATTGGGGAAATTTAATAATAACTCCACTATACACATTGTAAACGCGATCATATTAGGTGTTCTTTATTATGCCAAATGATCCATAATGGATCATGAGTGAACTCACTTTTCGGATCAAGAAATTTATCCAAATAAAAAGCTGGATCACGTACTGTTGTTGTAATGCGTGTAATTAATGTTCAGTGCTGCTCAGTCGTTCACAGACCACGTAAGCGAACGGACGTGTTTCGACTTAGTGGAGAGTAATACACAGTGATCAATTAGTACAAGTGAGCGGTTTGGCGAGTTATTTGTAAATTCGTTAGTAGCACGAAGGTTAAGTGCACGGTCGTGATAGCAACGGTAGGTGAGAATAATTACATATTAGACTGTATTGGAGGGGCTACGTTTTCCAGTGGAAATATATAAGAAAATGCGTTCGTTATTAAAAGATTCCACGACGGAGTACTACACGGTTACTCCGAAATCCGAGAGGCTGCAGACAATGCTCCTCAAAGGCGTGGAGTCGATCACTGACCCCGAGGAATTGCTCTCTGAGCTCAAAAAGTTCGAGAGCGATGACCTCAATTTCGTGGGGGCTAAACCGTTCACCACAGTTGCGGCCAAACGAGAGAAGCGGCCACTGCACTTCTTCCTGGTCCGGGGTTCCTAAAGAAAATAGACACCCAGAGAGTGCGATGGGAAAAATTAGATAGACGCGGAAACATGATACATTGTATCCGCTGCCAGAGGTTCGGGCACGCCGCGTTGAACTGCGAAATGCAACATCGATGTGTTAAGTGTGCGGGGAACCACAAATGCGATGAATGCGACCGGAGCCCAGAGAAAGTTCTCGATAGGAACAACTTTTTTGCGAACTCTGTGAGAACAACGGGCACCCTGCAAATTATCAGGGCTGTCCAAAGTTCCAGTACATTAAGCAAATAAGAGAAGCTCGACAGAACGTCGAGAAGATACCTCCCTCGAGGGGTATTCATTCTTCAGCCGTCACGCCCCATTTGACCTACGCCCAAATGGGGGTGCCCGTTCCTAAGGCACCGGGGGCCGAGGCAGAACTGCTACCGATTCTGCTCGTCATTCAAGGGCAGATCGGCCAGATCCAGTAGCAGATCAAAGAGCAGACGGAACGAGTGGACAGGCTCTACTCGTTTCTGAGCTTAGCGCCTCTACAGTCCTAATGGATATGCCAGTAGAGAGTTTCCTGAAGATCCTGGCTGTGAATGTTAATTCACTGATTGGGATCGAGCGACGCACCGGTCTTTTTAACCTGTTGCAGGAAGAAAGCCCTGATGTGTTTCTGGCTAGCGAAACTAAGCTAAACCAGAAGCGCAAAATTCGCCACAATTCCTACAATATAATACGAAGAGACCGACCCAATGCCACTCAAGGCGGAGGTGTCGCTATCTTTATTAAAAATAATATTAAATATAAAATTATATGTACATGTGAGATGGGAGCCGAAAGAACGAGCAACACCCTAGACAAACGGACGATTAGCCGACAACCGATCACGTACGCCACAATATAACAGGACAATCATTCGACGAACACACAGCACACACAACGCACCTCATACGCAAAGCGGAACGAAACAAAGCAGACGAACACGAACACGCGAAACAACATATTCATTCGTTAACCGACCGTCTGAGCGTTCACATATATTTTTTTAGTCTCCGTGTTGTGCAGTGGCCACCAAGCTCTTTTTCTTTTCCTTTTTTGAATAAAGTACATAGTTGTTATTCCATATGGAAGAAGTGCGTTTTATTTGTGAGGAAAAATCACACAAAATTGGGGACTCGTCCGGGATTTGAATCAAACTAATAAATTATTACTTGTGCGCGTAAAGTAGTTGATTGCATCAACAATCTAAAAAAACAAAAAGGGAATCATAGCAAACAGTGAGAAGAAAAGAAAAGAAAAGAAGAAAAAAAAAAAAAAAAAGGGGAAAGAGTGAAAAACTAACAAGGGCATCGGGTAGCAGACGGTTAGCGGGAAACAGACGGTTAGCGGGAAGCAGACGGTTAGCGGGAAGCAGAAGGTTAGCGGGAAGCAGACAGGTCGCGAGAAGCAGATGGATAGAGGGGTTTGCAGTGTTGCCGTGTTCCTATGAGATAGAATTTATTTTTCTTTAATTTTTTTTCCATTTCCGTTTATAGGAAGTATTTAGTTTTAATAATATTGAACTTTTTTTGAGTTTTTCTTAAAATTTTAAAGCAAATCTTTAAGTATCGAATTATATTAACTTTTCTGTAAAACAAAGACATTGAAATGGATGCTCAGGCGATTTTGGCGATGACGGTGGATGTGTTGCGCGAAAAACTAGGACAACTTAATTTACCGTCGACGGGACTTAAATCAACGCTACAAAATAGGCTTCTGGAACACTATCGACTATGCCGATATGCAGGCGGATACCGAACAGATTCAGGCCGGGTCAGATGAAGAGGATCTCGCAGCCGATCAGGTGCCATTATCGTGGTCAAAAGCGATGTTTACGCTGAAGGATATAGAGGACTCCCTACTACCTTTCAATGGTTCTGGAAGAAAATGCGTTAGTGGTGGGGTGGAGTGAGCTCCAAAAATATATCTACGCTAAGCAACTCATCAAGGGGCCGGCCAAGTTATTCGTCATGAGTCTGTCAGGAACGAGCGATTGGAACGCTTTAAAATGCGCGCTGCAAAAGGAATTTTCCTACAAAAGGTCGTCAGCGGAAGTTCACCGGCTGTTAAGGGAACGTCGGAAGAGGTCCGCCGAGTCATTACACGAGTATTTGTTATTGGAAAAACTAAAAATCCACGATGCTTTAAAGGAATTACATCGTTAGGTGTGCATTACGAGTCTAACAAAAAGGCATGGATGACTAGTGAGATTTTTACAAAATGTCGGTCAGACATCGAACTAGTAAATTTATATTGGGCTACATGCTAACACTGTTGATCTTTGTTATAACTCGTAACTTATTTTTGATTAACACATAAAGTACTTTAGATCACATTTTGAATTTGCCGCTCATTGATTGTAAAATGCTATCTTTTTTCTTGTAAATTTTTAACTATGTACTAAAAGTCATCTTATTGTTATACACTTAAGCTCCATCTGTGTAACTAGTATAACTAGTCATCACACTTGGCATGTTTGGTTCCACAAACGCGCCAAGTGTGTATTTCCGTCGGAAACGAGTATCGATCTCGTTTGGCTCCAACTTCCACTTGTTGGAAGACGAAGTGGAGCACTCGTTCTTGTGTACTTCCGCCGACTTCGAGTATCGATCCTGCTTTGCTCTAACTTCCTCTTGTTGGATGACGAAGCGGAGAACTCGTCCTCTTTCCTGTTCGGACCGTCGCACACTGGAGTATTTATATGATAAAATCGCTCAAAAGTCAGAAAATTCTAGTTGGCAATCGTTTCGGTTAGTACCGTTATTCTTATAGCTTATTATCCGTTCCATCAAGCGGCATCTCAAAAAGTTCCCCCCGATTTTGTGCCTTGCTGCATTTTAGTCAGAACGCAGTCACTATCGGAATAGCATTTATTTCTAACGTGGCCTTCGTTCGTGTTATATGTATTTCGGTGTCTGACTATTGTGTTTTTTTTCGGTGGAAATTGGAAAAAAAAATGTACCATGGAAGTTACCTTCCACTTCTGTGGTTTAAATTATAATTTTTTTATTTATTTTTTGATATTAATGTGTAAACGAACTATGCTTATGAGGGCCTATTTTAGTATTAATTTTGACTGCAATTTGTTATATAATAGTGTTTATGTATATATGTATGGCATTGTCGGGTTATAATTTGTTCACGGGCTTAAACCTTACTCTATTGGCAATCATACGCCACCATAAAATTATCCGCTCATGTCCGCCATTTTGTTTTATATCACTTCAAAGATAATGAGAAAGTATTGAATTAGGTCAATTAAGATATAATTTGCTTTTGTCCTGCAGATTCTTCGGATGACGTCAAAAGCTTTACTCGAAGAGAATTATACGATATTCTAAAACATTCGAAAAACTAAAGAGCTACGCGAGCAAGTTCCAGTTGAAGAGTTGACGTATGCAGCCAGCATGAGTCAGCGCACTTCAGGAAATTCTGGAGCGTCAAAATTAATTAAAGAAATGGCCTGCTCGCCAACCAGAGCTAAAAAAAATGTGCAAACTTATTGGCTCTTCTGCGAAGCAAGTAACAGTTAAGAAATTTACAACTGAAGAGGCACTGGCAATATTTGCAGAAGGCGACTTTACCAGAAGACAATGGGAAGTGATACAAGGTGCCAATAAAAATATTTATCCCTGCTACTCATTGATAAAAAAAGCCAAAGTTGTATGTTACCCTGATAAGAAATCCATAAAAGTTACTGAAACCTGCGCCGAAATAGAACTTCAAGCATTGCTTGATCATACTGGACTACGTCTATATAAATATGTCGCAGAGGTAGTTGAGAGATATTCAAAAGAAGAGAAGCAAAATATGGTTTTATTATCAAAATGGGGCTGTGATGGATCGCAACAGAAACAGTGTAAGCAAAAATTTGAAAGCAGCGTTGGCAGTGATGCTAATATTTTTCAAAGCTCATTTGTTCCTCTGAGACTAGTTGTTGTAATTCATGGCGAACAGAAAAAAATTATATGGCAAAACCCAGTTACTTCTTCTCCTAGATTATGCAGGCCGATACGCATACGCTTTATTAGCGAATCTAAAGATGAAACCAAAGATGAAATTTCATACGTTGAAAACCAAATTACGCAGCTCAGAGAAACAGAGGTGTGCAATGGAAGTGGAAAAATAAAGCATAACTTGGTGCTAACAATGGTTGATGGAAAGGTCTCCAATGCTGCCACTGATACTACTTCTACCATGAGGTGTTATATTTGTGGACAGACTTCTAAAGATTTTAATAAATTGATTAAGACCGAGCAAGTCAATGTAGAAACACTGAAGTATGGTCTCTCGATTCTTCATGCGAGGATTCGCTTTTTCGAATCAATACTTCATTTGGCTTATAAAATACCTTTAAAAAAGTGGCAAGTACGATCTGCTGACGAAAAAAAAAATTGTAAGAGAAAAAAAGGAAAAAATTCAAAGAGCCTTTAAAGAAGAACTGGGCCTCTTAGTAGATATACCCAAACAGGGATTCGGAAGTACTAATGATGGCAACACATCCAGAAGATTCCGGTAATCCGGAATGCTCTTCTCATATCACTGGCGTCAATCGGGATTTAATAAAACGTCTTAAAACTATCCTGGAAGTGATTTCGAGCGGATACAGAATTGATGCGGACAAATTTGATGCTTTTGCTCACGATACCGCTAAAATGTATGTAGACCTTTATGGTTGGCATCCCATGTCACCAACTATGCACAAAGTTTTGATACATGGCCCCGAAGTAATAAAGCACGCAATTGTTCCTATTGGTCAGTTGTCGGAGGAGGCCGCTGAGGCTCGTAACAAGCACTTCAGGCAATATAGATTATGCTTTAGTCGAAAATTTTCACGGGTTGACTACAACAGAGATGTGTTACACAGATTGTTACTGAGTTCGGACCCGTATCTCAGTAGCCTTAGAGCACTGAAGTACAAAAAAGCCATGCCTTTTTCACGAGAAGCCCTTGATCTTATGACCGCAAGCGCACCTTTACCTCTGGATAGTCATAGTACAAGAAATACAGAGGATGTAGATGAAGACGAAGATTAATTTTTTTTTTGAATATGTATGTATATATTTTTTAAGAATAAACAATGAATTTTGCTTAAATATGGTGTTTTACTCAATTATTGTGCACAAAACAAACGTTATATAATTTTTAGCGGTTTTATCATACAAATACTCCAGTGTGCGTCGTAGTATCCAGACGTAAGCGAAGCTTCAGTGGTGAAAAGTTTACGTTGATCGCAAAAGATCAAGTTAAAATAAGTTAACTAAACTAAGTGAACTAAATAAAAATAAAACAATTAAATTGTTCCATTTGGAGCAACGCAACCCCAGAAAACTGGCGCAGTCGGCAAACGCGAAAAAAACAAAAATCGTGTCTTAACCGTGTGGCGTAACCAAAAAAAAACACCTAGAAAAACAACATCCATCTTTACATCCATCCATCTACATTTCAACGACGAAGTTGGCGGATTTCCGGCAGAAGAGCGAAGAAGACATCCAAGGAAGACTACAAACATAATAAGATTTAATAAGTAAAATAAGAGATTTTGACGGTGACAATTTATATACGTTCGATTTTATAGAAAGAATCAATTCGCTGTCAGCCATGATAGAAAGTTTCGATGAAAGTACGTGTGTCATTATCGCGGGTTACATAAAAGATAAAATCGTTGGTTGATTGCGGAGCTGAGTACAGCATTATTAACAGAAAGATTTGCCATCTGAAATGGAAAGTGAAACCCTCCACTTATTCCTTGCAGGTACTCAGTCGACGCATTAGTACTCATACAGAGTACAAGATACCTTTGTTTGCCGAATTTAATAGGAATGATTTATCTGGTAACTTTGTCGAATACCCCTTCCCCACATTTTTCGACGATCTCATAGGGAATAACATTCTATTCTATCTTAATCCTATTATCGACTACAGTAAGAAACTTCTTATGACAAAAGATGCCAAAATTCGACTCTATTTTGACAAAAAAGAGGAAGATTACGAACGAAATTGTTACAGCGACGAAGCGATAACAATTCTGTCTAATGAAAGTTTCGAGGACAAAATCGACGACAAAATCTTCTCTGGTCATTTACCGAAACCCGATACCAATAAATTAAAATCATTGCTCTACTCATAAAAATCTCTTTTTTATAAAAACGATGATAGTCCTACCTTCACCAATGAAGTCAGGCACCAAATTAACACCAAACACAATATCCCAATTCACAACAAATTATATCGTTATCTCGAGGTGGATGTTGAAGAAGTAGATCGTCAAATTGAAGAGATCCTGCAACAAAAAATCATTGTCCCGAGTAAAAGTCCCAATAACTCGCCGACCTAGGTAGTCCCAAAGAAGGACGCAGAAAACGGCGATAAACAGTGGCGAATTGTACATAGTGAACTACAAGAAATTAAACCATGAGACGATCGAAGATAGATTTCCAATGCCAAATATAGATGACATGTTCGATAAGCTTGGGACGTGTAACTTCTTTTCGACAATCGATTTGGTGAAAGGTTTCTATGAAATCGAAGTCGAACCGCGAGATAGACCAAAGACCGCTTTTTCGACAAGAAAAAGCGGCGAAAATTGGTTTGGCGGTAAACGAGAGAAAAACTAAATATATGTATGCTGTCATAAAAAAAGGACGCTCACCACCGACGTCTTGGCCAGAACGTTTGTATTGGCAGATATAAGTTCGAGGCAGTTAAGGACTTCGTCTACCTTGGCTTCGCAGTGACCTGGAATAACGACATCAGTTCCGAAATCAAACGCAGAATCACTCTTGCCAATCGCTGTTTCTTTGGGCTCAGGAGGCAATTGAGTAATAGAGCCCTCTCCCGAACGACAAAGTAAACTCTATATAAGACCCTTATCATCCCGGTCCTATTGTACGGCGCAGAAGCATGGACACTATCAAAAGCGGATGAGGAGGCCCTTGGTCGGTTCGAGAGAACCGCGTGATTTTCGGGCCTATAAACGCAGACGGGGGATGGCGGAAAAGATTCAACCACGAACTTTACGGGCTGCAGCGATATGAGTCCAAGTCCCTTCCTCATTTAAAAACATTTCGTCCTTTTATTGAATGTCGGTTTAGTTCCCTCGAAAGCATACAACAATTAACCAATCAGGGTCGCTAGCTCCTTGGCGAAAAACGAACGCCTTTTACACCAACCCAACAGGCAAACAATATCTCTGTCGGTTATGTAAGGGCTCTCATGGCATAAAGTCGTGCAAAAAATTGTTAAACATGGACATCAGAACTCGCTCGGACACAATAAGAAAAAATTCAATGTGCTCTAACTGCCTCGGGTACGACCACCATGCCTCAACATGCAGCAGCACAAACCGATGTCTCAAGTGTGGCCTTAAACATCACACACTGCTGCACATAGAATCCAACAACTCAACCAAAACCAACAACGGTCCAACAACTTCAACGTCAACTGTTACTACCAACTTCAATCAGCTCAGATCCAAGGTACTACTGGCAACGGCCTTGGTGAAAGTCAAGGATACCAGTGAGTTACATGCATACACATATATCATGCATTTAACCATTGCACAGACTGTACACGATCTGCAACCCAAAGCCACCTTGCTGTAAACAACCATCATCTTGTGTGGGTTGTTCTCTCCCACGCATCACCCAAGCCATCTTTGCTATGCCGTTACTCGATGATCATCCGATCGTGTTTCTTTTTATTTCTCTTTCTCTGATCCTATTATGTCAAGCGTATCTAGTGTTAAGGTAGTCTAGTGTTAAGGATAATTCATTCCTGTATCGACCATCAACCAATAAAGCTGTATTGTACATATTGTTATGCTGTATTTTGTTTTGTTTCATTTTACTGGCGCAGTCGGAAAAGTTAGATAAGGTAATTGACTAAACCATTTGAAGAGTTCAAAGTGAAAAATATGGATTAGCTCCAAGATATTTAACAAGTGGAATCAGACATGTAGGAGAAGTGCAACTATATCGGCTGAGAAACGCGAATGATTTCAGGCCACTTCGCCAAAATACATTGTTCCTACTGAAATGCAAAATAATACTACAGCACTAAAAGCCCATGTATACCTAACCTAGCATTTGTACTAAATAATATTATAGAACTAACCTAATACTTGTACTAAGTAAAGAAGGCCATTCCTTTTCCGTAACTCAAGGAGTCAATAAGGTTAAAGTCAGAATTTAAACCAATAAAATATTTTCTTGTATCAAATAATCATTTTTGTTTCTAAGAACTTGAGCTTAATCAAAAACGCTTGATTAAGGTTTTACATGGTGACCCCGACGTAATTTGCGTCGCTCATTCAACTTACACGATGACCGACAACGGGAAGGATGAAGAAGGTGGCACCAGTTCTGCTACATCCAAAGATGTGAAAAAATTGGATAACCTCAAAACTCGTCGCCTTGTCTGCACCAAACAAATGGATCGCATTAGCGATTTTTTGTCCAACATTTCGTCGGAAACACTTCTCGCGGAATTTGAAGTAAGACTCGATGCTTTGGAATCGGGATTCAAGGCATTCCAGCTGCTTCAAAGCAAAGTGGAAGAAATCGACTCAAAGGAAACTACGGCCAAAATCGATATTCGAGCCAACTACGAAGAGATGTACTACAAATCGCGATCAAGAATACTGCATGAAATCCAAATTCGGAAGGGCACGTTACTCACGGAAAATGTTGTATCTGTCCAAAGCAAATCATCTAATCAGTTAAAACTTCCGAAACTCAATATTCCTATCTTTTCAGGTGAAGTTACCCAGTGGCTATCCTTCCATGAAATCTTTAATTCCCTAATCCACAACAATCCCACATTGAGCAAGGTATCCAAGTTGCATTACCTCATTTCATCTCTATCCGGTCAAGCTGCTCGCACTGTACAATCGCTAGAGATTACTGACGACAATTATGAAGTAGCACTCAAGCTTCTCATCGAAAATTACGACAGCAAACGACTAATTGCTACCGAACATATCAAGAAAATTATGCTGTATCCATCTATACGAAAATCTTCATCGATAAATCTTCGTCAATTTTGTGATGAAATCAATGGTCATCTCCGTGCCCTAACAACTATCGGACGTCCAGTAAGTCAATGGGATGATTTACTCATTCAAATACTTCTGCCCAAGCTCGACTCTGTGACTCTCAGTAAATGGAACGAAGAAGGACCAACCGAAAGAATGCCCAGTTATCAGGAACTGCTAAAATTTCTCATCAAGCGTAGTCAAATCATCAACGACGACAGTTCACAGGCAAGTACATCACTTCACGCTAAAAACAATCAAATTTCTCACCGGAAGACCTTCTCAATTCAACGATCAAATACTGACAACAACAGTCGATCAATTTGTTTATTTTGTAAAAAACATAATCATTGTATCTACAAATGCTATAAATTTCTCAACTTGCCTTTATCTGAAAAACAGAAGTTTGTTACCAACAATCACCTATGCTTCAATTGTCTCAAACGCGGTCATGATACAAACCATTGCCAATCCTCTAAATGCCGTAAATGCAACAATTCGCAACATACTTTGCTCCACGTCGATACTTTTACGCATGACTCTCCGGATATTACACAATTCGCCTCTCATAAGATCGCACATCAGCCTCACGCTACAAATAATATGGCTTGCTCTGCCAATATCCAACAGCCAGAAACATTACCGAAAGGTCGCCAGAGCTACCATTTACATGAGTACCCATCTTCAGATCTAAATAATTTACAAAATGCTCCCGCGCATGCAATTCTTGCCACAGCCATTGTCTTTGTCCTAAATAAGCAAAATACTCCAGTCCCTTGCCGAGTTTTGCTGGACTCTGCCTCTCACGTCAGCAGCTAACTGAGCGCTTTGCAAATTTGCTATGTGCAAAACGAGAAAACACAAAGACCTCCATTTGTGCTATAGGAGAAAATTCGTTAGTCTGCAAACATCGAGCTAATCTCACCATCAAATCGCGCCACAACAATTACGCAGAAAACATTGACGCATTCATTGTGAATAGAATCTCGGAATTCCTTCCGGAGGTTTTCATCAATACCTATGATTGGCCAATACCTGCTAACATCAATCTTGCAGACCCATTATTTGCAACGCCAGGTCGAGTCGATCTTCTAATAGGAGCTGGACACTTTTTTAGCTTACTATCTGTCGGTCAAATTAAGCTTGGACCATCTCTTCCAATTCTTCAAAATACCGTCTTCGGCTGGGTGGTGTCCGGAAGCATCGTCCAAAAAGAGTGCAATAAGATGACCTTGTGCGCAAATATAGCCCCTGATTTCAACAAAAACAATGATATTACCTTCATACTTAAGTCATTCTGGGATATTGAAAATCACGAGTCCGTCCAAAATCCGCTTACAAAGAGTGAAACATTATGCGAAGAACATTTCCTTAAGAATGTTAGGCGTCTTGCAGATGGTCGAATCGAGGTTAAACTGCCCTTCAAGCAAGACCCCTCCTTGCTAGGCAATTCGTATGAAACAGCTCTTCGTAGATTCAATGCCTTAGAAAGAAAACTGAGGGCCAACCGAGATCTTTCAGCGCAATACATAGCGTTCATGAAGAAATATAAACAGCTTGCACACATGAAGGAAGTCCAAGATCACGATTTCCGCGAACCGCATTACTTCATTCCTCATCATTGCATAATGAAACCGGGAAGCTCCACTACCAGATTACGAGTAGTGTTCGATGCTAGCGCCAAGTGTCATAATGGTGTGAGCTTGAATGACATTCTGTATGTAGGCCCAGTTGTGCAACCAGATCTATTTTCCTTACTCGTTAAGTTCAGATCACACAATTATGTCTTCACCGCTGACATAACAAAAATGTATCGACAGATCGCTCTCAATGAAAACTACCGAGCCTTTCATCAAATTTTGTGGAGAGACAGTCCAGAAGATAAGGCAAAGATTTATCGTCTCTGCATGCACTGTGACATATGGTATTGCCTCAGCGTCTTTCCTTGCTACCAGAGCACTTTCATATTTAGCAGAGAAAGAGAGCGCTTCATTTCCCATCGGAGCGGCGGCGCTAAAATCGGACTTCTATGTCGATGACGTACTCACCGGTGCCAATACATTAGAAGAGCTTAAATGCGTCAGAGATGAACTCACATGCATATTAAAAAGCGGCGGCCTGGAATTAAAGAAGAATATGTGCATTCCGAGGCTTGAATTATGTGCTGCACAGATGATGGTGCAATTGGTAAAAAGAATTCGGCTTATTTTCGGAGAAAAATTTGAAGAAATTTATTATTGGACAGATTCCAGTATAGTTATTGCATGGCTATCATCGGAATCGCATCATTGGCAAACATTCGTTGCGAATCGGGTTGCTTCAATACAAAGCTTGTCTTGTATAGAACAATGGCATCACGTGGGCACCAAAAATAACCCTGCAGATATTGTGTCCAGGGGGGCGTCTCCCGCTGAATTGAAAAAATCCAAACTATGGTTTCATGGACCACCATTTCTATCTCTTCGCTGCGAGGATTGGCCCAAACCGAAAATGTTTGAGAAGATAGATGAGCAATATTTGGAGCGCAAGCCTGTTAAACATGTATTTTCCATACAAAGGGACGATGATCTTTTAAACAGCATAAAGTTTAGAAATAATTATCAGAGAACTGTGCGTGTGATTGGTTACATTATAAGATTTTGTACAAATGCATTATCGAAATATAAAGAAATCCAAAGCAATTGGAAAGCAATTGGATCACTATCAGTAGAAGAAGTAGATAAGGCTCTCCATTGCATTATAAAAATGATTCAACGATCTAAATACGCAAGTGACATCGCAGCTTTGGAACATAATAGACCAATTTCTCCAAGATCGCATATTTACTCCTTGAGTCCTTTTCTTGATGAAAGGGGAATACTGAGAGTTGGTGGGCGCTTACGCAATGCAAATATTGGATATAAGCATAAACATCCAGCACTCCTTCCTAACAATCACATATTTACAATTGCTTTAATAAAGGACAAACATGAAAAATATCATCATGTAGGAGTGCAAGGATTGCTTTCAATAGTTCGTGAACATTTCTGGCCTGTTCATGGGAAACAAGTCATTCGCCGAGTTATTTGTCGCTGCATTCTTTGCGCTAGGGCAAATCCTCATTTTAAACATCCCCAGATGGCGAATCTCCCGGAACATCGTGTACTTCCATCTCGACCATTTACTATAGTAGGAACAGATTTCTGCGGCCCCTTTATGGTCCATTCTCGACGTCGTGGAAATGCTGCGGTCAAAGCATATGTAGCGGTATTTATATGCCTCAGCACGAAAGCAATTCACCTTGAATTAGTGGGAGACCTTACAACATCGGCCTTTTTGGGTGCTCTGCGGCGTTTCATAAGTCGAAGGGGCCTTTGCCGTACAATATACAGCGATAATGCTTCAAATTATGTTGGGGCACGTAATGAGTTGATAGCACTATACGACATGTTTCATGATCAGCAATCGACCTCTGAAATCGCCAAGTTTTGCTTGGATGATGGCATTGAGTGGAAGAACACACCTCCCAGGTCCCCACATTTTGGTGGGTTATGGGAAGCTGCCGTGAAATCTGCAAAACATCATATGAAGCGCCTCTTACACCTCGCAGCTTTGACCTATGAAGATTACCCAGATAGAGTGCATCCTTAATTCCCGTCCTCTCTCCCCTCTCCCTGAAGATCCTAACGACCTTAAACCCTTAACTCCAGGCCACTTTTTAACAGGTACTTCACTTGTTGCGCTCCCAGAACCAGATTTACGCGATAGGAATATTTCGTATCTAAACCGTTGGCAGAGAGTTCAATGGCTCATGCAGCAATTTTGGCATCGTTGGAAAAGTGAATACCTACACACTCTACAAGCGCGAAGCAAATGGCGAAAGGATAAACCGAGTCTTCAATTGAATGATATTGTCATAATCAAGGATGACAATAGTCCTCCGCTCAAATGGAAGCTTGGTCGAGTTATCGAAACACACCCTGGTGAAGATGACATCGTTCGAGTCGTTACATTGAGGACAGCAAGTGGAAACACGAGAAGAGCCGTTGCTAATCTTTGCCGACTGCCAGTGGTTGAAGTCCCTTTAGTCCTTCAAGAGGGGGAGAATGTTCCTACTGAAATGCAAAATAATACTACAGCACTAAAAGCTCATGTATAGCTAACCTAACATTTGTACTAAATAATATTATAGCACTAACCTAATACTTGTACTAAGTAAAGAAGGCACATGGTTTCGGCCATTCCTTTTCCGTAACTCAAGGAGTCAATAAGGTTAAAGTCAGAATTTAAACCAATAAAATATTTTCTTGTATCAAGTAATCATTTTTGTTTCTAAGAACTTGAGCTTAATCAAAAACGCTTGATTTAGATTGTACATACATTACATGCTCAAAACACGATTTGGTATAAGGGACTAAACACGTTTAATAAGTTACCTAGTGCAATAAAAAATGAAGCAAATTTCCAAAGATTTAAAAGAAAATGTATAGAATTTGTAAAACATAATGTTTAAAAAATATGTAAAAGAAACCGATTGAGTTTATTTTCCGCTAGCTTACTAACTTATTATAAATGTTATACTAAGTTTTTTGTAAAGTACTTAAAGTACTAATAAAATAAATATTGCTGATTCTTCTTTCAGCAAGACAGGGAATAGCCTCAGAGCCGAATGAATGGATATTGTATATCCAGGAATCGGTGCCTTCCGGCTCTTGCCGAGAAGAACGCAATTCTATTATTATTATTCAAAGGGTGGACATTTCTTATGTAATAAAAAAGAAAAAAACAAGCTAACGAAAGAAGCAGCGTAATCTATTTTGAAATGTTTTAACTAAATAACTGCACCTGGTTACATATGTATATAAAAGGTGCGCACAAAAAACAGGTGAATAACAAGTGAACAGTAGTGAATAAAACGTGTTTTTCACGGTGTTTCTCCTCAGCGGGGTTCTGACAAAACCCCCTGTAGTAAAATTGTCATGAAAAGCTTCTCGAAATTCGCCGTTCGGAACCGGCAATAAGCTGTAGGTCCCTTTCACCTATGGGAAAAACGAAATCACACACAACATGGGTGATTGAGAGAAGCTCGGCTCAGGTTCTTCATGGACTGTAACGCCAACATACATACAAGTTAACACAAAACACTATCACACAAAACACCACAACACAAAAGTAAACAATACACATCCGATATCGATTTCAAGAGCGGCAATAAACCCAAAAAACACTATTCAGCAACACCAACCGCAGTCGCACCGAATTGGGTCAGCAATTGGGCAATGCACCCAAGCCAACAAATTACGTCCGCACCGATTTCCGCTGACGCACCGAATTGGGTCATTAATTGGGCAGTGCACTCGAGTAAACGAACTACCGATTCCGCTGACGCGCTATATGGGTCAACAAGTGGACAGCGCACTCAATTGGTTATTAAGTGGGCAACGCACTCAAATGAATACACTGCACCGAATCTGCTGACACGCATGTCATTAAGTGGACAAGGCACGAGTCACACAACGGTCATCACCCCAACTACCCGATGGCACGAGCGAAGGGACAAAAGTGCAACCTTGCACTTCACTCTGCTAGACTTAAGTATAAATAGAGTATCGATGTTCTTGTTAGATTAGATCTTAAGTGAACGTTGTTAAATAAAGTTCAGTTTTGAAATTAAATAAAATTATTTTTATTTAACTTACATACAGTAGTGAATAAAAAAAAAACAAAAACAAAAAACAAATCAACTAACCGACAATAATAATACGGTTGAGTGCAAATACACGAAACAAAAAACAAACAAAAATTATAGGAACATATCCAGGCGAAAAGAGACCAGAAATAAAAGGGAAGACGAAATAAAACGAGGACACAGGAAAGGAAGATACAATTAAGGTACGGCGAACATGGATATTCTAACATTACCTAAGGACATCCCAGAGTTTACTGGAAATCCAGAAGAACTAGGTCTATTCTTAAAAAATGTAGATTATCTATACAGGTTTATAAACGAATTAAATGAATAATCCAGAGGCCTATTAGAAATACGCATAAAACAAAAGATTAAATATTGTATTTCTAACTGTAGCATTAGTGAAAGTTTAGAAAACATTATAAGTCAAACTAGGCTATTTAGATTCGAAAATTCAGTTGAGGAGCTTTTTAATCGTTGTCTTAGCCAATTAATGAAATTGAACATAAAAACTGACTTAAGTCCTAAAAACAATTTTGGCCAGGTAGCGAACAAAATGAGAATATAATTCTTAAACTTTTCATCAGTAAGCTTCCCAACATTCCTAAACTGATCCTTCAGGGTAGAAACCCATCCACCCTCAGAGAGGCCAAAGAAATTTTATTAGACCCCGACAATTTCTATCCTAATAACAATGCCAATATCAACAAGTATTATTCTTTAAATGCACCTTCTGGATCGAATTATATCACTGTAGATAACAGAACGCTTAATACGTCTGAAAAACCTAGATATTTCTACAACTCCCTTTCGAAACAATACCAACTAAAATTTTTGAACAATGTACAATCAAATTAGGCAGATTAATTATCCAAATTATCAAAACCAAATTAGGAACAATAATACCTGATCCACAATACTGCGTTGGTGCGAGGCACTTTACGTGTTACGAGAAATGGCTCGACGCATGCTTTGAAAATATCAATTAAATTTTTTCGGCTGCTCCATGTCAAAGTAAACGCACACAACACAAGCCACAAAATACACAGATACAGCATACACATCAATGCACAGCAACAGTCGTTCAAACGCACAGAAATTTTCGACGTGTTTGACTTTTGTCTGCTTTGGTAACGTGAGTTTACGTTTTCTCTCGCTCTCATTTATTCTTATTTCCTCTCATTTTTCAATGAACGTAAGCTCGCCAACGCAAATGCAGTATTTAAGACTACCCCATTGAATTGCTTGGGTTGGATGTCTCAGCTAGCACTAAGTAAACTTAATGAATTAAGAACCCAATTTATATTATTATGTTCATTTTAATGAGTTAAAATAATATTTAAAGATTTGTGTTAAATATACTGTACGATTATTTCAATCAGGGAAAGGGAGAGAAATGTTACGTATACGACACAGAATTTAATTGGAAAATTAAATAACAAACGGCATTTATCAGCATGGTTATCCTTATGGATCATACTGCGGCGGGAGGGATTACATGCATATACATATATCATGCATTTAACCATTGCACAGACTGTACACGATCTGCAACCCAAGCTACCTTGCTGTAAACAACCATCATCTTGTGTGCGTTATTCTCTCCCACGCATCACCCAAGCTATTTATGCTATGCCGTTACTCGATGATCATCCAATCGTGTTTCATTTTATTTCTCTTTCTCTGATCCCATTATGTCAATCGTTTTTTAAATCTAATGTTAAGGTAGTTTAGTGTTAAGAATAATTCATTCCTGTATCGACCATCAACCAATAAAGTTGTATTGTACATATTGTTATGTTGTATTTTGATTTATTTCATTTTCATTAACTTCTGAGATTAAAGAGACAAACAACAACTGGAATGGCACGTCATCAAACACAATTTACAATTTATTCAATAACAAACCCAACCTTTTCCCTCAACGTATCAGCCTTTGTTTTTATCATTCATTAATGATTGAGAGCAGGTCTGAAGAAAAATTCGTACAACGTCACATTTTGAGCTCCCATGTGTCGTGTACAACGTCATGTTTTTTTTATATATTAAATATTTGGTCGAGGTGGCGCGTACAATGTCACGCGATTGAATTTTGGTCGAGGTGTCGCGTACAACGTCACGATCAAAATTTACTTAAGGACAACATTAATTTTATATATTAAATACGATGTCAAGCGTCACGGTTAGTAATTCAGATATATAATGTCATCTAATCCGGGACCAAGTAAGGCTACATTACGTGTTCGTGCATATAGGGAAAGAAAACGAAAGGAACATAAAACATATGGATGATATCAATAACGCCGAACGATTTAACAGATATAAAAACAATTCTACAATATCAGAAGCTGAACGATTACGTCGGTATAGACAACAAAAGAAATTGCAAAAGTTACAAGATGTTCAAAATAAATCTACATCTCTATACGATGAAAACTATTACTCTGCTGATGTAAAATTCAATAAAGATTTCTATGAGAATCCATTTGGCCATACATGCACTGTTTGCGATTGGTTTTGGTTTCTGAAAGAATTAAAACCTGCACCAATAAACTCTTTACCATTGCTTAGGATTGAATTTCCTAATGAACCAGTTGAAGAATTTGAAGTTTGTAGTACGTATTATGGATCACTCGTTATACGAATTTTTCTTCATACCTGCTCTCAATCATTAATGAATGATCTGCCTGCAGATACCTGTGGTCTGCCGCCCTTTTTTTTCTTATCTTACCTCTTTGTTGCCATCTCAGCTCATAAGAGTAATTGGAGTCATCTGTCCACCCTACCTTTAGCCGATCCGTCTTACCATATCCCCGGGAAGATAGATCTTCTGCTTGATGCTGAGGTGTATTCAGCCATCATCCCTCAGGGGATGATAAACTTATAACTTATAAAAAAGTCAAGGAGGTTCACCTGTAGCTCAACACACCGTACTAGGATGGATTTTGACAGGAAGCACCTATTCGAGTCCAACATCCAACACCTTAACAGTACAAAGTCATCATAACTCCCTCGAAGATCAACTTAGGCAATTTCGGAAGACAGAGGAGAATCTCGACAAAAAAAGACTTACGGCTGAGGAAGAGCAGTGTCAACAACACTACGAAAGGATGTTCACACGCCGAAGTGATGGCAAGTGAATATGAGAATAAGCCTTTTATTAGCGACCAGCACAGATTCGTGTAGCGAGTCACTTTTTTAAAACATACGACGGGCAACGGACGTGAAGTGGAGCACCAATTTTAAAACCAACTAACAAATCGATCAATCAATTTTAAAACTACCACCAACATCACCATCATTTAAATATGTCAGTCTTTAACTTTAGTAAAACATAATTTGTAAAACAAGGTATCTTTTGTCCTTTTTATTTAACAAGAGGCTTATACAGAGTGCATGAATGAGTACATCAATTTGGATCACATAAAGGAAATTGCCGAGAAGCATCTCATACCTGGGAAGCATTATTTCGTCCCACATCACGCTGTATTTAAAGAATCCAGCACCACCACAAAGCTCCGCGTCGTGTTCGATGCCTCATGCAAAACATCGAACGGACAATCACTGAACGACCATTTATTAATAGGCCCACGACTTCAAAATGACATCATCGATCTGGTCGCAAAATGGGGACAATACAACATCAAATGGGGACATACAACATTGAACTGATGTACAGACAAGCTTGGATAACCAAGGTTGCACCGATAAAACAAATATGCTTACCTCGTCTAATTTATAACGTGGTGAAATAAGTATTTTTATTAATTGTTCGGTGCTCAACCACTCCAACAAATTCAACTCAATTGTTTCAAGGCGCAACTTGCCCTGAACAAAACATATTATTAGTTTTTGAGGCGCAACTTGCCCCGAAACACACACGATAAAAATGTATCGTGTAGGTGAGTGCATGAGGTAACATACATGTACCATATCTCTGTAAATTGTGCAATATAGTTATAGAAAAGAAATGTGTTTTATTCACTACTAATAAAAATGAAAATGAAAAAATGAAGGTGCAAATGGGTCGGTTCAAAGTACAGCGTACATATGTAAAAATAAAAAAACTCAAGTGAGGTTGAGTTTCGTAGTGTTTACACCTACGCGGCAGAAACCGATTTCCAAGGCGGGTAGGAATTAAGACAGAGGAGGGGGAGGGGATAAGAAATATGGTATGAAAGGGCAGCTGATATCGAAAGTAGTCAGAGTTTAAGTAGACACTCACAGAGTTTAAGCAAAAGGGTTTTAAGTGAATCATCAAAGTAAGACTCACCGAGTTTAAATAAATCATGAAAATAAGACCCACAGAGTTTAAGTAAATAAGTAAATCACCAAAGTAAGACTCATAGAGTTTGAGTAAATCATCGAAGTTTGAGTAAATCATCGAAGTAAATCATTTAAGCAAAGAACCACAGAGTTGAAGTAAATTATTAAGTAAGAGAATTTAAATTTAACTTACCAGAGAGTAGGTTAGATTTAATAAAAAAGAAAAAACAAACCTTGAGACGTGAGTAATTTTATTTAAACTCTCCGGCTGACGCTCTTTCCTTAATATACCAATGAAGCACGGCGTCATCTCATAACAAGGAGTTCCGGTTCGGCTTAGGAGTGATTGTGGTACTAACTTTGTTGAAGCAAGCAAGGAAAAAAGGCTAATTAATGAAAGCGCCATCGAGAACGAATGTACAAGAAGTTGTATCATATGGGTTTTCAGTACGCCAGGAAATCCGGCTGCTGGTGGAACATGGGAAAGAATGGTGGGTTGTGCCAGGCGCGTTTTGGCGGTTACCATAAGGCCGAACCTTTTGTAAATTCAAGACCTCTCACACATTTGCCGCTCGAGACTGAAAGTTCCGAGCCTCTTACTCCTAATCACTTCCTACTAGGTTGCTCCAATTATATGCAAACTTCAGCGCTGAATGAGCAGTGTGCCTGTGCAAACAGTGGCATATACTGCCACAGCTTAACAGACATTTTGGATCTGCCTCTCTTACGCGTCGCACAAAGTGGCACATAAAAGCAAAGCCACTGGGGGTGGGTGATATGGTCCTTATATGCGATGAAAATGGAGGTAGAGGGGAATGGAAGCGAGGAAGAGTGTCGGAAGTATTTCCAGCATCAGATGGTCAGGTTCGCTCAGCTTTAGTTACGACGTGCTCAGGAGTTCTTAAAAGACCAGCTTCTACACCTTCAGGATTAGATGTGGGGGTTAATCTGATACATCGATTCGCGGGGAGGGGGATGTTGAAGTAATAAACCTGTTTGCTAGACGCCCCTGTGCGGCCGCGAGGCTAATTGGCAATGATAGAATATCGGCCATTTGCCAAACACACGCCGAAAGGGAACGACCAAATAGGGGACTTTCGTTTTTTTTTTTGATTTTTCTTTCTTTTTCTTCATCTATACTCATTGCTCACATACGTACAATTATACTATTATAATTATAGACAATAAAACCCGAAAAAAAAGAAGACCTTGAGTTCCTGATATTTTCCCGGGCCGAAGTAAATACCGAGCTTGGTGTCAAAGCCAAGTTAGCGGTTTTTAACTCAGTATTTGTTCCAGCTCTTACTTATGGTCATGAAATTTGAGTATTGACCGAAAATAAGATCGCGTTGTGGGAGTTACTTGGCAATGCGCGAGGAGCTCAATGTTGGGCAGCTGCTTCTCCGAACGGAAACGGTTATGCTTCGATGGTATGGTCACGCTTGGCAGACCTCGGACGAAGTGGTTGGACCAAGTTAAAAAACGTGGTTGCGCTTGGAGATATGCTGATGAGTTGAGTCGATCGCGGAGGATCTAGTGGCCTGGAGATCTTGAGTGAGCGCATTGCCTTCGCACCCCTTTAGTGGAACATGCGGGCCACTGAAAATGACGATGATGATGAGATGTTCGGCTTTAGATGCGAGTGAACCAAAAACTCGTGCGAACAAAACTCTACCGCTTTCTAATACCCCACAACATGTGAGGAGCCTCACCGTCCAAAGTGTAACGAGAATCACAAGCTTCCCCATCGCCTAGAATTTAAGTCAATGTCAGTTCCCGTCCGTCGCGTACTAACCATTCTTCGGCGCGGTGTCGATCGAAAATTCGTTGCTCCGAGTGTCGAACGCGACATCATATTTTGGTTCATTTAAATAAGAAAATAAATCGGAATGTTCAATAACTGATTTTTTGTCAGATAGGAAGCAAGAAATGATACTCGTCCTTCTAACATCCTCCCAACCATCTTAGTTCACATCAGGATTCTTGCAAAGCACTCCTGGATACCGGCACTCAATCCACGTTTATTTCGGAGAAATTGGTAAAACGCATAGGTTGTCGCCGACGTCACACTCGTATTCCTATTAACCCATTAATAGCCCTTGTACCCAAGCGGGTACAAAAAAATAGTAATTTTCAAATAGCCTTCAGCCGAAACTAAAAGTGCTTTTGAACAGTTTTCTACACAAAATAGCTGCAGCGAAAACCGTTATTTTCTAGTTTGCACTCTTTCAGAACTTATGACGCGAGTTATATGAATAAATCCCACGATTCACATGATTGATGACACAACGTTCCTCAACTCAACATTCCATAGGTGTAGAATACCTTAGGTCATTCGACACAACACATAATAAGCATAATGTGCCGTCTGCGCTTGATACATGATTCTTTTGTTTTATACTAAAATTGTTAATTAAGCTAATCCAAAACTGTATAAAAACTAATGTAAAAATTTAGTACATCGAAGTCTTGTGAATAAAGTGATCAACGGCGTTACGTTCCCTGAAACAAAAATTTGTTTTTTTTTTTTTTGTCTCTTCCTCGAGTCAAACCCTTATCTGGCGCAGTGTGGTAGTTCGGTCGAACGATTTTTTTTTTTTTAGTACGCTCAAGTAAAACGCGGCGGTTTACCGAAAATTGTGTGTGTGCTAGAAGAAAATCGAAGAGTTTCAACTCAGCGACCTATAACACGACTCAACCCTGGACAGATTGGGAACTGAAGCAACGCAGGAAAATACGAAGGAACATCGTACGGCGAAAATTCTACGCGGGAACATCGAAGCAAAAAGCCGAGAATGCAGTCATCAAGCTTCATGTAAGTCAAGTCAAATTGTTCTCACTTTATAAATCCCTGTCCCATGTCCAATAAAACTAGACCGAGGAGTAGGCCTTATCTTAAGACTTCCGGTAGATTTAACGTAGCTCTAAGTGAAAGTTCTGAAGAAGAATTAGTTGATAAAAACGTGCAATCTTATTTAGTACTTGATCGCGGCAATATTTCATTTAAAACTAGTGATATATTAAATTTACAAAATACCTCAGGTAACACTGATATCCCTTCACCTAAACACCTTAATGTAACATTACCAAAAGCAAATATTGATTTAACTGATCAACTTGGCTTAGAATTAGGATTAAGAAATATCGAAAGTAAGAATAAAAATAGTATAAAAATGTCTTTAAGTGAAGAACAAGCGTCACAGGGAAATTCTTCGATTCAGAATCAACAGCTCGCTGATACAGCCGTTTTTCAGGCACTAAGAGTGCCAGATGCAATAAAGGATTTGCCCCAATTCGACGGCAACCCTCGTCTTCTATTTGAATTCATTAATAACGTCGAAGAAATTTCGCGAGTTATCCTAACACTAGATGGAACCATACACGGAAAAATACTGCTGCGAGCAGTCCGTAACAAGGTTGTTGGCCCAGCCAACGAAATCTTAAATATGTATGGGACACCTTTGGTTTGGAATAATATAAAAGCAAACTCCATTTTGCATTATTCGGATAAGAGAAACGAGACTTCTCTTATCAGAGACCTTCACGGTCTAAAACAAGACCAGCAAAGCGTAGAACAATTTTATAGCAGCATAATAGAAATATTTGCTACTATAAGTAATCATGTTCAAGTCTACGAAAGTAATGCAAGTGTAATTAAAGCAAAGAGTGACTTATACAGCGAAATGTGCTTGAACACTTTTCTAATTGGATTGCGTGAACCTCTTGGATCAACAATTCGCGCAATGAAGCCCAAAACATTACCAGAAGCTTTTGCGTTCTGCATCCAAGAGCAGAATATATTCTATTCCAAACCCAACCCCTTATCAATGTTGAAGAAAACTCCCGACCAACGTCACCCCATTGGACAACTAGCAACTACCCAAAGACGGCAGCCTCAGCGGTTCGACTTTCCATACCATCAACAAAGACACTTTCAGCAAGTATCATATCTGAAGTAAAAAACGTGCGGTTTCCACAGTAGCCAAAAGACAAGTGTCAAATTTTTATTTGGTACTACTTCAAGTTGACAATTGTATATTTAAGCTAGGATGTAGTAGAATGTTCGAAGTTATAATTTGTACTGTTTTAACTTATTCATAGATTAGTTTTAAGAACAAAAGAAAAATTGTGTTTACGAAACCAAAATGTACATTATAATTTACATCACTCCCCCTTAAACATAATTTTATTTATTATAAAAATAAACTACGGTAAAAAAAACAATAAACTCATATAGTTAAAAATAAATCAATCCATTAATTCATTTAGTCCATTCATTTCATTTGAAAAAGAAAAAGAAATTAATTTATTAGTTTCATACCTATCATTTCAATACATTTATGATGTCTTGAGACTGGTAGGCATTTAGTCAGTACGTCAGCTGGCATTTTCTCTGAGGCTAGGTATAATAGTGTGATATCTCGTGAGTTGATTGCATCTCTTACATAGTGGTGTCGTAAATCTATATGTTTTGTCCTTGAATTTGAGATTGGATGGCTTGCAATATCTTGAGCACTATGGTTGTCATTGAAGATTGTGGTTTCGCCTACGAGTCGGTAGCCTACTTCCTTCAGAATACTACGTAAGTGCATGGCCTCTTTAGTCGCATCGGATATAGCCATGTATTCGGCTTCAGCTGTAGATAGGGCAACTGTTCTTTGCTTTCTTGATTCCCATGAGATAGCTGAATTTGCCAGATTAAAAACGAATCCCGTATAGCTCCTCCTATCATCGATGCATGAGCCCCAATCTGCATCAGCATACCCCGTCAGGTCGGTATTCCCTCCTTTATACTCAAGTCCTATATCTCTTGTCCCACTCAGATATCGAAGAACTCTTTTCGCCATATTCCAATGTGTTCTGTTATAGCAATTATTATACTGACTTAAACAACTGACAGCGTGCGCTATGTCTGGTCGTGTACATATGGATAGATACAACAAAGAGCCAATTAAACTTTGATAAGGTAATTTATCAATTTCAAATTTCTCTTCACTTCCTTCTTTCAGAACTGCCTTGTGCAATTTTACTCCCACTTCCATTGGTGTTCGAGCTGGCTTTGCGTCCTTCATACCGAAACGTTCGAGAATTGACTCCACATATTTACTTTGCACCATATAAACACTCGAATCCGGATTTTGATGTTATTGTATCCCAAGACACTGATTCAATGGTCCCAAATCTTTGACTTTGAAGGATTTGTCGATTTCCAAGAAAAAATCTGATCTCGCTTTATTGCAATTGCTGGCGTAGATAATGTCGTCAACATAAATTGCGATTAATTCAATTACCTTTGCATTATGCCGTTGGTAGAGGCATGGCTCTGACTTGAGTGCCTGAAAACCCAATTCAGTTAGTCTATCATGTAATTTTCTGTACCATAGTAATCCTGATCGTCGTAAGCCATAGATACTTTCCTTCAGTAAGCACACTTTGTTCTCTGCTTTCTTTTCATGCATTAATTCATAAAACATCTCAGGAACATGCATATATATTTCCTCATCGATTTCGCTGTTAAGGTAAGCCGTTACTACGTCAAACTGACTAAGTTGTAATTTCCACTCCGCCGCTAATGCCATCAAAATCCTGATTGATTTCTGTTGAGCTACAGGTGCGTATGTTTCGGTGTAGTCAATACCAAAACGCTGTGAGCATCCTTTCGCCACCAACCGCGCCTTTTGTCTGAAAGTAACATTATTAGTAGGTTTTGTACTAAATACCCCCCTACATTGGACAATCGTTTTGTTTAATGGCTTGTCTACTATTTGCCATGTTGAATTTTCTATATGTGCATCTAGTTCCGCTTTCATCGCTGCTTTCCATACATCTGCGTTGGGGCTGTTTAAGGCGTCTTTCACGTTCTGTGGCACATGAATGGAAATGAAGGCTGACTGCTCTTCTGCAACATGCTGCTTAAAATCATCTGGGACATCTTTTACCACATGTGACCCATTATTTCGAGTATTTGGCCCATCTTTTTCCACCTCTCTCATTTTTGAATCGTCATTTTCTTTTTCGTCTATTTCTTTCTTTGATGTTATGTTGACGCATTCATATGTTATAGCTGGTTGGGATTGTCCTTCTCGATTGGCATATCGTAGATTAAAGGACTTTCTTTTGGTTTCAATCCCATTTTTATTGATGGATTGATCCTTTGTTGTTTTGGCGCATTCTACTATGGGAACAATTTCACTGCATATTTCCGCGTCAGTATGATCTTGGTCAGCTTGGTCACGTCACGGCTTTTTATAATTTTCTTGTAGGCTTCGTTCCAAAGTCTGTATGCCTTAGAATCTTCACAGTATCCTACAAAGGTACATTCAACTGACTTTGCCTTAAATTTCCCTTTTGATGGTCGCTTTTCAAGTGCATAGGCTGTACTTCCAAAGATTTGGAAATGCTCTATGTGAGTCTCACGACCGGTCCACATCTTGTGCGGCGTTTCGTTATTTAATAATCGGGACGGGCATCGGTTTCGAACATAGTTTGCCGTGGTAATTGCCTCACCCCAAAAACTAGGAGGTAATCCAGACTGCAATAGCATACATCTAGCTGTCTCTAGTAACGTCCGATTTTTGCGTTCAGCCATTCCGTTTTGCTGTGGGGTGTATTCGACACTCAATTGGTGTATTATTCCATTTTGTCTTAAGTACTCATCAAAATCCTTGTTGCAGTATTCTTTGCCATTATCTGAACGTATGGCCTTTATTTTGTTTCCAGTAAATGTTTCCGCATGTTTTTGGAAGTCAATAAATTTTTTAAAAACCTCACCTTTCTCTTTTATAATATAAACACTGCACCATCGAGTTGCGTCATCAATGAACGTCACAAAAAAGCGCCCACCTCCATTCGATCTTATATTCATTGGGCCGCAAACGTCCGAATGCACCAATTCCAACGGTCTTTGTTTCCTGATGCAATTTTCTTTTGGGAATGGTGTGCTCGCTTGTTTTCCCCTAATGCAGTAATCACATATCTCCGTACTATTGTACTTCAAAATCTCTGGGTTGAAACCTTTTAATGTTTGCTTTCGGATGGCATCCCTTAAGCTCGCAAAATTTAGATGACCAAGCCGGTAGTGCCAGTTCATGATTTTGTTAACAGGTTGTGCTATGAAAGTCCTTTCATTATCCTCAGTGACATAATAAAGTCCATTTATTTTGTTGGCTTTAATAACGTCCACATTGTCTCTATTTTTTATTATGGCATGAGAGCGATTAAAGATCACGGTATAACCATTGTCCACTATTTTCGGAACTGAGAGCAAATTAGTACGTAAATCTGGCACGAACAAAGTTTCTTTTAAAGTTACATGTTTTCCATGTTTTACATTAAGTCTCACTTGCCCTAAGCCGTGAATGGCTGTTGTCGTATTGCTTGCAAGACTTAGCGACCGTTCGTTACAGGTTTTGATATCATTGAACTTGTCTTCGCTGCTACACATATGCGAAGTAGCACCGCTGTCCAGGCACCATTTCTCTGGTGGTTTAAATTCAGCTTCAGATATCCAAAACGATTCTTCCATCAGAGCACTATTTTCAGTTTTTGTTCTGCACTGATTTGCTTTATGCCCCATCTTCTTGCATTTATAGCATTTGTATTTGCCTTTATTGCTTACATTGCTGGGATTTGTATGCTTTGTGTGACTTCCTTTCGGCTCAGTGCTTCTATAATTGAATGTCCCTCTTAAGCCTTTTGCATAAAGTTAACAACTTAAAAACTATAAATACGTATTCAAATTACATTTGAAATAATAATAATGGCATTTAATCTCTCACGTATGGAGAAATCGGTGGATACCGTCGTTTGCTCATGGGGAAGAATGACACAAACGGAACTAGATAGTTATTTGGCTTTTGATAATGCAATGAGCAAAGAGCAACATATAGTTACAATAACTAAACGTTCAAACAAGCGAGTATCAGGAAAGATACGAAGAAACAGCAGATGTGTACACATACACAATAGGACAGCTAGAATCAAAGACATCCAATTGGAACAAAAATTCAGGAAACCTTGTAAACCATCAGAACCTGAATTATCTATTATAGATGACGTATTCTTTCAGTTACGGCTACGAACACATGCAGCCTTAGGTGTGACAGCATCACCTTTACTGAATAGTATACTGGATAAATCTCATTGTGGATGTGGTGTATATAAGGAGATTCATCCCGATCACATCAGAAATCAAACACTAACTAAGTGTTTCACTGCAGCAGATAAAGAGATAAGTTTGTTTGCAAGGAGATTATATAATGGAAAAGTCTGTCCGAATGATATTGCTGGTATGCCGCGCTTGAGACGCCTACATCCAAAGTTACAGGCGTTTAAGGGGGTTGGATTCCTTAAAATGTTGAATTTAATTGCTTATACCATCTTAGCATGTGAAGGAGTTCAATGTGAGATCGAGTATGTGATATTAACTTTCCTAATGCATCTGGAATCCGTTTATTCAAAGGATTTCTTAGTTGATGACACGTCCAGCAGGGAAGATCCTCTCGCTCAATTTGTCCCACCATGCTGTTGCGGTGGTTTCGTTATATTAGCTCCTCCCTCTACTGGGAAATCCCAATTTATTAGGGCAATGCCTTTAGGGTTCATTGATACCGATTGGTTGAATACAACACCTATAAATGAAGACCAAACTATTTTTAATGACCTAGTTGCCCATGGATTTTCTTTTTTAACTAATAGATGTGAGTGGAAGGATTGGAAATGCCCTACTTATTTTATGAAACCTCACGATCCTTTTAGAGCAGATGCCAAACGAGAGTTTGCGACTACCTCATATGAGAGTGCTAAAAGAGAACATTTAAGAGCTCGTGGCGCAGTGGAAGCGTGCTGGGCCCATAACCTGAAGTAAAAAACGTGCGGTTTCCACAGTAGCCAAAAGACAAGTGTCAAATTTTTATTTGGTACTACTTCAAGTTGACAATTGTATATTTAAGCTAGGATGTAGTAGAATGTTCGAAGTTATAATTTGTACTGTTTTAACTTATTCATAGATTAGTTTTAAGAACAAAAGAAAAATTATGTTTACGAAACCAAAATGTACATTATAATTTACATCAATATCAACCTCGCTTTTCACAGCAACCTCATTCTCAACAGCAGAATCACCAACTTTTTTCCCACAAAGGACTTACCAACCACAAAACCAACAACAGGGCTTTGCACCACTACCCAACCATCAAAAACCTCAGCAGCAAGCACCGTTCCAGCAAACTCAACAAAGGCAACAGAATTTACCACCAGTAGAGCCAATGGTTCTCGGCTCTGGTAACACCAGACAGTCGCGTCACAACACCAATGCCTTTAGGCAAAATTGGCCTCCAAAACAGGAATTTCATAACATAAACACTCACATACAATGTATGTATGTGTATGTATGTTGGCGTTACAGTCCATGAAGAACCTGAGCCGAGCTTCTCTCAATCACCCATGTTGTGTGTGATTTCATTTTCACATAGGTGAAAGGGACCTACAGTTTATTGCCGGTTCCGAACGGCGAATTTCGAGAAGCTTTTCATGACAATTTTACTACAGGGGGTTTTGTCAGAGCCCCGCTGAGGAGAAACACCGTGAAAAACACGATCCATGACATGGCTGTGTCGGGATCCGATCCCGAGTCATCGGCGTCAGAGGCCAACACACTACCCACTGCGCCACGGTGTTCTCAACTCACATACAATACAACCCCCTAAATTTTAAAGATCATATAGAGCATCCAACAGTCCCTAAGAATTACCAAAACTTAGACTCGTACTACGAATATGACAACTACCCTGGCCCACAACATACTAGTTTGTCTAACGGTATGCACGAGTTAGATGACCTTAGGTATTCGCAAAAAGAAATAATAAACCAAATTAACTCCGATGAAATTATGATCAGATACACACAGTATATTAATCAAATAAATTATAATATAGATTTGCTAAGTAGTCACTTGTCAAGTATAGCTGAGGCCATAATACTTGCAAGATTGAACGTTATATCTATATACAATTTACAATTTTTTCCAAAACATGTCCATTAAATCCGACGAACATATTTATGAACTCCTAGGTCTACAAGCTTATTTCAATAACACTAACATCATTTTTAACATTAAAATTCCTCAAATATCCAAAGAAACCTATTCATTTTTTCACATTATTCCACTCCCCGTTAACAATACCAAAACAATCATAGCACCACCCTATACCCTATTTAACCCTGAGAAAACATTTTACTTTGACGAAAAATGCCAAGAAATTGAATTGAATTGTATCAAACAACACCTGCATCTTAAATCTACTGCAAAATTGCAGTGGGTCTTCATGCAGCAGAATGTGACCTCTTCATTGCAGCAGAATGCGACCTCAATGAAGACCCATTCAACAGCGAGATAGAACAGCCGGAACCCAACTTCATCCTAGTAATCAACACTGTTGAAAATTAATAAATATGTATTTTCTTATTCACCTCGAAGTCTTTTGACGCACATGTATGGGTTCCGATTTATTTGCATATACACACACACAATGTATTGTAACTTGGCGTTTATTACTCTCAAGAGTTTAGTTGTGCTTCGTCAGTAGAAAGAATAGGACGCGCTTAGCAAACATCGATTCTAAATAAACGCAGATTAAATTTAACCAAAGGAAGCCTTTTATTTGCCGAAACCCGGGAAGGCTAGTTGTATTTGTCGCGAAAATTTGAGTTGAAAATTAAGGAAATCGATTAAGAAATGGAATTCGCCACACGTGCGGCCTACCGAGGCCAACTCACAAAGATTGTGAAAGCCGTTTCGGACTACTTAAGTTCGTCAGAGTCGCAGCTAGATCGTGAAGAAAACCTCGACGCGGTCGAAGAGGAATTACGCACGTACATACAGAGACTGCGCGCCGTGAAAGATAGTCTCACTACCGTTAATACAAGAATCATTGAAAATGATCTCATCAAGGCCGACTTCGATCAAGAGATGGCAAAAACAGCAGAATACGAAGATACAGCAATTGCCGCGCTTTCTCGTTTAGAGGCTAGACTGAAGAAATTAACTGAAAAGTTTCGCCTCACACCAACCAACATTGAGACCGAAAAACCTCCACGTCCTCAGCAATGTCATGTAAGTCTACCAAAGCTCACGCTTAAGAAATTTGATGGCAATGTGAAAGACTGGCTGCCCTTCTGGGAGCAATTCCGTTTATCAGTGCATGAAAATGCGTCCCTATCCGGAACTGAAAAATTTGGTTATTTTGAGTCATGTCTGTTGGGTGCCGCTAGAAAGGTCATAACAGGATTCACGGCTTCCGAAAATTGTTACGATGCCGCTATTTCATTGTTACAAGAACAATACGGAGATGTAGAACGGTTAATCGACAGTCACATCCAACAGCTTGTCTCCCTCCGACCAGTACACTCAGCCACCGACGTTAACGGTCTCCGAAATTTGTACAATGCCACCACCACATGCAGACGATCATTGACAGCTCTAAATGTTGCCTCAAATCAATATGACGTTATGCTTAAGTCTATCCTCTTTCGATGCCTGCCCGCAGAGTTTCGAATAAACTACCACCGAATGAAGGAACGAGAAAGAAACCACCAAAGCATAAAGGATGAAAACGAAGATGAACCGAACACTACCCACTCACACTCCAGCACGATATCAGCTATAGGACATGTACACAACTTGATGGAATTCCTAAAATATGAGATCGAAGCAATGGAAAGAAGCAAATTAACCGTCTCGCTCCCACAAAATCACCATAAGGTTAGCACTGCTTCCACAGCTGCGAGCTTGGTCGCCTTGAAGGAGAACGAGGAATGTGTGTTTTGCCACTCCACATCTCATCACACAAAGGAATGTGATGCCAATCTAACCATCGTGCAAAAAAGGGACCTTTTATCGAAAAACGGGAGATGCTTCAAATGCGCCAGAAAGGGACATGTCTCAAGGAAGTGTAGAAGTGTCAAGTGGATTAAGTGTTGTAAGTGCAAGGGAAATCACATGACAACAATGTGCGATCCGAAAGTACATAAGGTTTATCCTCTTGCTGTAATGCAACCCGAAGGTGACAGGGAACAAGACAGAGACAAACATGCAGGTGTGTCATCGAATCTCATGTGTAATTCTCGCGGTGAATATACGAATGTGTTTTTAAAAACTGCTCGTTGTATTGGGAAGGGAATGAGACAAAAGGATAGTCTCCTGCTCCGAATCGTTATCGACGGTGGAAGCCAAAACACTTTCATGTGTGAAAACGTTGTGAAAAAATTAAATTTAACTAAAGTCGGTGAAGTTAGAATGGCAGTCTTGCCCTTTGGTTCAACGACTCATCTTCCCCAGAAGACGATAGAAAAGGTTAAAATTTGTTTAAAGAGCCAGTTCGATCAGCGAGCAATAGAGATTGAGGCTTTGGTGGTTCCGCAGATATGTATAGATCGGCTTGATGCCCCAAACGAAAGGTGTTTACCACTTTCAAATTTCAGATTAGCGGACAAAATAGTGGCTGAAAATATCAAAATCGAGCCCGGACTGAGTTTACTGATTGGGGCTGACTATTATTGGGAAGTTGTCAGCGGTAATCAGCGAAAGATAACAAAACGATTAAGAGCAGTGGAAACGCTTTTTGGTTGGACGGTACAGGGGCTACATGAACATACGAACTATCGTGTAGTTGAAAGTGGAGCTGCATTTTTTGTTTCAAAGATACCTTGGGGAGAAGAGCCATGCGAAGAGCGTTTAGCAACGATGTGGGCTCTAGAATCGATAGGAATACAAGGCGAGAAGCAAGAAAAAGGATCCTTGACAGAAAAACTTACGCGACAGTGCATTCGGCAAGTGGGAAGCAGATATCAAGCATCGTTACCTTGGAAGGATGATAGTTCGAGCTTCTGTGGGGACAGGAAACAGGCCATTGCACGCGTTGATTCCTTGGTGCGCCGACTTTCGAGAGATCCGACCAAACTTGCAGAATATAATACAGCAATTCAAACCCTGCTGAAGGAAGGTATCGCAGAATCAGTCAACGATCGGACATCAAAAAGAACATTTTATCTGCCACATCACCCTATTTACAAGGCAGAAAGCGAAACCACCCGCTTCCGCATTGTATTTGACGCATCGTTCCATACAGAAGATCATCCGTCTCTTAATAGTTGCCTGGTAACTGGTACTAACTTGCTTGCGGATGTTCAAGAGATTCTGCTAAATTTCAGAATGGGACCCTTTGCACTAGTGGCCGATATCGAGAAGGCATTCCTGCAAATTCTATTGGCTGAAGAGGATAGAGATTCTCATCGTTTCGTTTGGCTTTCGTCAATTAAAGATCGTCATTACCAGGACTACAGGATGACGCGCGTTACGTTTGGGGTCAATTGCAGCCCCTTCCTGCTCTCAGCTACCATACAACACCACTTGCGGAAGAATGAAGAAAAGTACCCAGGTACGTGTAAATCGTTAATGAAATCATTTTACATGGATGACTTGGTTCTCAGCTTCAATACAGAAGTAGAAGGGCAAAATATTTATAGAGATTCCATGGAAATAATGAAAGCCGCTTCCATGTCGTTACGAAAATGGCATTCAAACAGCTCGAAGTTGCGGACACTATTTGGCGATCAAGAGATGCGAAGTAGTCAAGGCGTCTTAGGTCTCATATGGCATGTTTATACGGATGAGTTGCAGGTATCTTTGCGGTCGTTACAAGGTATACGTCTGGATGCAGGTAGGGGTAGCAAGAGGACCGTGCTTCAGGCCATTGCACGAATTTATGACCCCTTGGGAATTGTTTCACCGACCGTCATCCGGCTTAAGATATTTTTCCAAGCCATATGGAAAAGAAAATTGGGGTGGGATGAGCCTATTCCGAGCGATCTTCTGTCTGAGTGGCACGAGGTAACCACAGGTGTTCTTCAGCTAGCAAACATGACGATTCCAAGGACGGTGTTGCCAATGTTAAGAACGAACATCATTACTATCCACGTCTTTGCTGATGCTAGTTTAAAGGCCTACGGAGCTGTAGCTTATGTCAAGAGTGTAAGCTACCAAGGTGAAATCAATGTTTCTTTCCTATGTGCTAAAAGTAGAGTGGCGCCGTTGAAGGAAAGCAAGGAGGGGGAATTGACGTTGCCAAAGCTAGAGCTTACAGCTAATTTAATAGCGGCAAGACTTTCGGCTTATCTGAAGAAAACTCTTAAGGTTTCAATTCACAGGTGTTTTCTGTGGTCCGACTCAAAATTGCCCTCAACTGGATTTATGGAGAAACAAATCGCTGGAAGCCATACGTGCAAAGTCGTGTAATCGAGATCAGAAGCCTGACGAGACTTGCGGATTGGGGCCACTGCTGCGGTAAGGAAAATCCAGCCGATCTGGTTACGCGAGGTATTTCGGGAGACAAGCTCAAGGAATCTTCCATATGGCTTCGAGGACCTGAGTGGTTAAAGGAACACGATGATCAAAATCAATACAGTCATACCGACGGTGATGATATTTCTTCGCCAACAGTGTTATTGTCAGAAGTGGAGCAAGTCGTCCATAAAATAAACGATCCTGTCCTGGACTGCGAAAACTTCAGCACATGGACCAGATTATTAAGAACAACGGCTTGGATACAACGATTCCTGAGGGTTTGCCAGAAGAGGACCAAAGCGAGTGTGCAATTAACAGCAGAAGAACTTGACTTAGCTGAAAACTATTGGGTCAGGTACGTACAATATGATGCCTTTGCTAATGAAATCCGACTTTTACAGAAGGGCCAACCTATTCCTGGGAAATCTCCTATTTATGAATTATGCCCATTTTTGGATGCTGAGGGATATTTAAGGTTGGGAGGTCGACAACAACTTCTGGACGATACGTTTGATGTAAGGCACCCTAAAATACTGCCGGCTGACTCACGAATCACGAAACTACTCATTGAAGACTGCCACGTGAGAACGTTACACGGCGGTGCGAGTATAATCTTGGCGAAATTGAGAGAGAAATTTTGGGTTCTAAGAGGACGTCAATTCGTCAAGAAACTCTTGAAGAAGTGTTTCACTTGCAAAAAATTATTTGGGAAGGCAGCGACTCAGCCGTTTGCTCCGCTACCAAAGGAAAGGATCACACTTACGAGGCCGTTTGAAAATGTCGGCGTTGATTTTGTCGGCCCGATGTTCTATACTACTGATGTTGATGAAGTAATGCACAAGTCTTATGTAATGATTATCACTTGTGCAGCTATTCGAGCGGTCCACCTGGAGCTGGTGCCCAATATGACGACGGAAGGTTGTTTGATGGCCCTACGACGCTTCATTGCCCGACGAGGTGTGCCCTCGCTAATAATTTCGGACAATGCCAAAACTTTTCGTCGTGCTGCCCAAGAGCTGAATGACGTCCCGGACTCTACAAACGATGGTGCATTAAGAGATTTCCTCTGCCAAAAGCGAATAAGATGGCAGTTTATAGTTGAAAGGGCACCATGGTGGGGCGGTTTTTGGGAGAGGTTAATTCGGACAATAAAAACCACCCTTAAGGCAGTTATTGGAAGCGCAAAGCTAAGTTTCGAGCAACTAAGAACTTTGCTTACCGAAGCTGAAGCGATAGTCAATGACAGGCCTATCACGTATGTTTCAAGCGATCCATTGGATTTAGCTCCGCTTTCGCCGTCAAAATTTTTATCGATCCCTACTATTGGAGGTAAAGAAGGGAATATATCCACGAATAGTGACATTCAAGAACTTTGGAAACACCGTTTTAAATATGCTAATAAGCTATGGCGACGATGGCGAGTTGAGTACCTGCAGACGTTGCGGCTATTTCATACAAATATCCCGAAGTGTTCCCCTCCTTTAAGAGAGGGCGACGTCATCTTACTTTTCGATCATGCTAAACCTCGGGTGCACTGGAAATTGGCTATCATAGAGAAGGCGTTCCCTGGAAGAGATGGACGAGTGAGGTCGTGTGAGATCAGATGTGGCGATGGGAAGGTATTTAGAAGACCAGTACAATTACTTTATCCTTTGGAAATTGGCCCGGCGGAGGATGTTGAAAATTAATAAATATGTATTTTCTTATTCACCTCGAAGTCTTTTGACGCACATGTATGGGTTCCGATTTATTTGCATATACACACACACAATGTATTGTAACTTGGCGTTTATTACTCTCAAGAGTTTAGTTGTGCTTCGTCAGTAGAAAGAATAGGACGCGCTTAGCAAACATCGATTCTAAATAAACGCAGATTAAATTTAACCAAAGGAAGCCTTTTATTTTGCCCGGTTTATCATCTAGATTGTCCCCGGTTTTTTTCAAAAACACTCCAGAGACCGTCATCCGAACAACCTGCGGACCTCATCAACAAAGGTTAAAAGGAACCTTCCTGATACATTTCGAAAACTGCAAGATCGAAATAAACCAAATAACATACAAGAGCTACGAAAAATCATATTGGGAAGACATCCACATTTTTCCGTCATCACTTCAACAAGTACACCAAATCAATACTTCATCAGTCCGTGAAACACCTAGCCTACGGAGACTTCAAGACTACTATTTCAAGAACATCGAACTCATCGAGACGTTAAACGCAAAAACTACACAGAACGCCATAGCTGCCCTTAGTTTCATCCTGGTTGTCATACTCATCTACCTTATTAAGCAACACCAAACTTCAAAAGCAACATTTAACATCCAAGAAACTCATCAAACAAACATCTACACCATAGGTGTAGAATACCTTAGGTTATTCCACACAACACATAATAAGCATAATGCGCCGTCTGCGCTTGATACATGATTCATTTGTTATTTTCCAATCATACTAAAATTGTTAATTAAGCTTATCCAAAACTGTATAAAAACGAATGTAAAAATTGAGTACATCGAAGCCTTGTGAATAAAGTGATCAACGGCGTTACGTTGCCTGAAACAAAAATTTGTTTTTTTTTGTCTTTTCCTCGAGTCAAACCCTTAACTCGCGCCTTAGACTTTGTTGAAACGTCTTCAAGCCATAGCAATTTTGACATTGTGTTGTTTCCACCAGATCCAGATTATAATACGGATTTGGAGGAGGGTGATGCTGAAGATGTTGTTGCTTGCACCATGCCGCAAGATGTTCCAGGTGAAGAAGTAGTGTTTTGTAGCAGTGATAGTGACAGTGAAGACGATTTACCGCTTCAGGAGCTACGGCGCAGATTGCGCACCGCAAAACGTTGTGAAAAATTTCCAAAATGGTCCAAGAAACCATGTGCAATTAAAATGCCAAAAATAAGTTTTTTTTTTGGGACAAAAGGTAAACATTGCCGGAAGTTGAAATTTTTGAAACTTTATTTGATGAAGAAGTAGTAAATTTGATTGTTAAACAGTCTCGCGTTTATGCAGCACAGTCTAATGCCCACAATATTTCATTCACCGAAGACGATTTTTGTTGTTTGTGTTATTTCCTTGTATTAAATACTAGATATAATAAATAATAATAAAGTCTTTTTGGGTACTTTGCTTTACAGCGGCTCTATGCCAAGAGAGAACATGTACTGGCAAACAGATGAACAGACCCGTGTACCAATTTTTGCTAACAATATGTCCTGAACCAGATTCAAAGAAATCAAAAAATATCTCCACCTTGCGGACAACAATAATTTGATTCTCACCGACAAAATGGCAAAAATAAGGCCTCTAGCAATCCTTCTAAACGAAAACTTTTGCCAGTTTGGATACATACATGAAAAACTTTCGGTTGATGAGTCGATGGTAAAATACTACTCTTCAAAGCAGTTCATTAGAGGCAAGATAAGATTTGGCTTTAAAAATTTGATGCTAACGAGCAGTTGTGGATATTTGTACCAATTCGAAACCTATTGTGGAACCAAAAACGTCACTATGGCAAAACAGCAGCAAGTATCGAACCGATGCATTCCGTCAACCGATGGTGCTCGAAGGAAAAAGCAAAACTAAATGTAAAGCAGCCGAAAATGATCGCAGAGTACAATTCAGCGATGGGAGGCGTTGACCTTCATGATCAAGCCATTAATAATTACCGAATTAAATTTCGCGGCAAAAAGTGGTGGTGGCCACTTTTTAGAGTAATGAAAAATTCTAAAATGGTCTACAACAGCAACATAGACTTATTGCAGTTTCATCGTGCTATTGTTCGTCACTACTTCCGAAATTATACACAGCCTTCAGCGTCATTCCCTCTGTAGAATTTACTAGTGGAAACCATTTTCCGAAGCGAATAGCTAAACAACTACGCTATCGACAATGTCATAAACGAATAAGATGGACTTGCGAGCAATGCGACGTAGCACTTTGCGTAGAGAAGGACTGTTTCAAAATGTTACATTTAACAAAAACATGAGCAAGCATTGTGCCATTGCAACCGTTGGGTACAGGTCCCAAAAACCTACTTTACATATTTTTGTTCCAGTTTTTATATATTTTTTATGTGTTTTTCCTTAAAATATAAAAATTGAACCTAAACATTTTTTGTTTTAAAGACATTCGGCTCTTAATGGGTTAATGGGATCTCGTCGTGGGAAGCTGGTACAACCAATGGGGTTACGACCGTCAACTTATTACCTCGTTTTGATGAAAATCAACTCGAAATTGAAGGCTTTATAACAGAAAAAGTCGCGAGCGCCGCTTCATTCTTTCAGATACAATTGCTTTGCAAAATAATGTCTGATAAAGTTTGGAATATTCAGTCCCGTCTGTGGCTAAGGAATACAATGTTAAGCGGTATTTCACAACTTTGCATGAAGAAAAGTATAAGGAATATAAAGGTTAAGCTAGAAAAATTATTATAGCTGAATATAAGAACAAACTGGTGCAGCAAACAAAGACTTTCTCAAAAGTAAACATGTTGGATATCCATACCTATGCTGTTGCAACACAACATGCAAAACAACAACCCTGGAGCAGCAGGGTTCCACCTTGAGGAGATCAAGTGGATGCTTGTCCAAACTCCGCCCAGTAACACACGTATGTGCACTATGTCAGATTCTACTTAGAGAATAGCCAAGAAGTCTATTCAATCACCGTAGGCGCATCTGAGGCTACTTGTCCAGTCGTCAAGCAATAGATTCGATCAACGTAAGCACGCGTGAGGTATAAAAGGAGATGTGTGGGGGCAACAGGAGTCAGTCATCAACAAAAATTGTCAGTCATCAGCAAAAATAAATAAATATAAAAACAGTGCTGTTTCGTTTTATTCATCGAGTCAATTAGTTCGTTCTTTTGTGTTCGCGTGCGACATCGAGTCCGTTAACGCCGGACATATGCACAAAGATTTTTTGCTCGTATCCGTGCGATACATTTTTGGTCCTTCGAGCCTTATCTCTCAACCGCCGTTGGTTCGCGTGTGTTCAACACCAGTCGACAGGTTGAAGATCCTTGCTCCGGCGTAGTGCTGTGCTGTGGAAAACAAACACATTTTATCCGAAAGGGAGAAAATCGTCAAGTGAAGTGTGAAACCAAAAAAAAATATAAGACATCGTTAAACCGCCGTCGGCTTGCGTGCCGTGCCACAGGTTAACGATAGGCAAAGGTGACCGGCAATCAACATCAACCCAGCAATCAACACCGCAGTTCATCAAGTTGAGACGATCAGATCATAGGAGCAACGCGTATTCCACGTGTGTGGCATTCATTTCATTATAATACCATAACATTCAATTTAGTTACATATAATATTAAACGGTGTATTGTATTGCGTGGTGACTCGGTGAACTCATCGGTTCAAAAACAAAAAAAAAAAAAAACATGAGTAAGGGTAAATTGGCTAATTCGATAGACGCAGTCCAGGCAATTGCGCAAGAATTAGATGCCGTATATAAGGCATATCTGCGGTTTCAGTTCATATGCTCGAGGCGCGGTTAGATAATGCTGAAAAATTGTTCAATGAAGCTAGGGCGCTCCACCAAAAAATAATTTAATCCTCCATGGAGGAAATAAAAAGCAATTATTTAGAATCGCTTACGTTTCATAAACTAAAAGAACAGTTTTTTTCAATATTCGTGCGAATTAAAGAAAAGCTACCTGCCGCGCAGATGAAGAGCTCAGGTTGTACAGCGTCAAGTCCGTCAATCGTGAACAATTGGTTCCTAAGTGAGTTATAATCATTTAAACAAATTAAACCTTAGTAAAGAAGTTGAAAGAATTTAAGTGAGTCGCAGTCATTTAAAACAAACTAACAGTGTAAACAACAAATAGTAAAAAAGTTGATTGAATGAGTTAAAATCATTTACATCCTAAATTTGCAACAAAGAAATCGACAGTCAAATGTGGAACTATATCACCGACAATAGGAAAATTAAAAGAAGAAAGAAACATCCTCACCAGAAGCAAGAAAAGAGAAGTCTTCACCAGCAGCAGAAAAAGGAAAAAAGAAGGCAAAATGATCATACTCGTAATACTGCTTGCTCAATCGACTTTAATACTGCTAATACTGCTTGCACAGAGACTTGAAATTACATCGATTTACACTGCCAACGGATACATCATACAAAAATTAGAGGAGAAACTCATGGTTGACATGTATACCAAATTTATTCACGTAATCAATCTAGACGACTACATCAAAGTTACCAACTAATCGAAAGTAATGTCGACAATCTACAACTGAAGACGAATGACGTAAATTATGAACTACTTCGGAGGGAGCTATATCAATCACGCGAAAACATAAATACAATCATCCCAAAGAGACAAAAGAAAGGACTCTTCAATTTTTTCGGACAATCACTAAACTACTTAACTGGCGTTATGGACAATAACGATGCTCAAGAAATCTACAGTCATCTAGAAAATGTATCAAAAAATTCAAAACAATTAACAAATCAACTCAATTACCAACTAAGAATCAACAACGACTTAATAATGTCAGTGGAAAAAATAAAAAATCACATAAGCGCCGAACAAATAAAGCTGAACGAAATTTTATGTAACATAGCAGTGGACTCAGCAAATACAAATAACCTTGCTGGAGAAATTAAGTACTCTTTAAAAACACTAGCTGATATAACAAACCTAAACAAACAAGTTGAAAAGATTAAAGACAACATTTTGTAGAATGAAAATGCTTGCACACGACATTTTAACAAATGAGGAAATACTGAAACATAACATTTCCATACATTTCCATTAAGGGTTAACCCTTAATATCCCACTGGTACCGCCAGGAACCAACCAAAAATAATTAAAACTTTGTCAAACAATCCCCCACCTGATTATCTACCTTGGCGTGGTGTGGGGGCTTTTCACCAAAGGATAATCGCCCCCGTCATCCCCTTTTCACCAATGCAAATCCCATCCCACTCCACTTATCCTATCACACTCCTATCCTGAATATCCAATCCCCATCCCCTGGGCTGGACATAAGGTGTTAATCGAACCGTGCCGAGATGTCGACCAGGCTGAGAGCCCAGACCAAAAATAGCTCAGTCGCAAACGGTGTATCCGGATACCTGGCGCCCTCCGGATCAGCTAGCCTTACCTGGGTATTGCGGATCTCTGCCCAGGTGGACATATATTTCTCCGCAACTCGTGGGTACCAAATGTACAATAACAAAAATAAAAACAATAATGAGTCCGGATCTCATAAAAAACCGGAAGGGGAGGAAATCCCCTCTACATCAAATGCGGTTAATACTCCGATCGGAGAAGCGACAAACCGCTCCGTTAAGTTGTCGGCAAGTAAAGCTGACAACAGAAAAATAAACCCATCGTCCAAGGCCTATAAAGACCAAAAGGCGGCCTTGAGAATCTTAAAACGATGGGGCCATAACACCGACCTAACGGAAAAAGAAAAAGAGTCGGTAGCCTGGGCTACAGGAATCCTGGCCCAGGGAAAAGCAAAGGCCAAGAGGCCCAGATCGTCCCCCGAGGAACCAAAGCGGGAGGCTAAGAAGGTCAGGCTGGGAACACTGGCCAAGCCATCAAAGCCTTTCGGTGAGGTTGCGAGGGAGTGCCTGACGGTAGCTATCATTGATGACAGCGATCCGGACGGAAAAATGACGACCGAAAAATGGAAGGATGTCGACCATGCACTATCGGCAAACTTCCTCAAAATCATGAGAAAGAACCCTGGACCACCGCCCATCTGTGATGACGCCGGATGGTATCAAGGCAGGGTTAAACTGATAAGCTGTGCCGATGAAAGATCGGTTGATCTTTTAAAGGCCACAGTTATCGAAATGGGGGAAATATGGGAGGGAGCCAGGCTCAAGGTCGTCACCAAGGACCAGATCCCGAAACGACCGAGAGCTAGATGCTGGATCCCGCTGGCACCAGACAACCCCCTCGAAATTCTTGAGACCATAAACCTCTGTAATCCCAATCTCCCAACAAGAGATTGGAGGGTCGCGAAGCTGGAGGAACCAAAGGACCGATCTAGACAGGCAGTTCTTGTGCTGAATAGTGAAGCCCTGGAACCTCTGGCCCAATGTGACCATTACATCAGGTTTGGTTTCAAGAAGATCAAACTTAATATTTACAAAAAGGATGAGGAAATGCCACCATCCGGCAACGAAACCACGGCCAACACCGAGGTCAATGTAGACAGCTCAATGGAGCAGGAATCCCCCATCCCCTCGGGGAGCAAGGGCCCCGCGCCGATTGAAGCTGAAATTACAGCAACATTCCTGGTCAACAAGGACCAAGAATCGCTGCTCGACTCCGGAAGCGAAGACTATTCTACCAGCTCGCCGATGGAAGACGATCTTCTAGACCTAAATCTAGAAGATCTCGACACCACCGTGGTGGAGGTCAATCGAATTGATAACAGCCATGATGCTGAGATTAATTCAGATTAACCTCCATCACTCGAAAGCGGCTACCGCTAACCTTCTCCTCAGGCTGGCCAAAGGGGAAGAGGACATAGCCTTAATCCAGGAACCTTGGGTTCATGAACACAAGGTTCGTGGATTGAGAAATCCAGCCTACAACATTTTTACATCACAAAAAGAAGGTAAGCTCCGGACTTGCATACTTGCAAAGAAATCCATAAACGCTTACCTTCTTCCTAATTACAGCTCCCCAGACACCACGGTGATTGCCGTAGAATCACCCGGGAACAAGCTATGGATAGCCTCTGCATACATGGCGCAAGACGAATCCATCCCATCGGACGAGATAAAAAGGCTGGTGAGAGACTCGCCAAACCACCAAGCTGGGCTCCTCATTGGGGCTGACGCGAATGCGCATCACACCCTGTGGGGTAGCAGCGACATAAATGAAAGAGGTGAGTGGCTTATTGAATTCATTCTTACCTCTGATCTTAATATATGCAACAAGGGTCATGTACCCACTTTTGTTACAAAAAATCGAAGGGAGGTACTAGACATAACTCTAGCATCTCCCTCTCTCATTGACAAAATAAGAGAATGGAAAGTTTCTGAGGAACACTCCTTCTCAGACCACCGCTACTTGGTTTTCAACCTAGCCTTCATGGTCCCAACCCCAATCGACTCTTCATGTAACCCAAGAAGAATCGATTGGGAGCGCTATAGAGCCCTTGTTGGCAACTCTGTAGTAAGCAGGACCCCCGATCACCCGCGGTCCACGGTAGACATAGATAATATGGTTGACATTTTAACAACTACCTTGGGCAACGCACGGGTCAACAGCTGCGCAAGCCACAAATCGAGGAAAAACTCTTATCCCTCGTGGTGGAACGCAAACCTAAGCAAGCTCCGTAAAAACTGTCGAAAACTCTTTAACAAAGCAAAGAGTACTAGGAACGATAGTGACTGGAGCCTATATAAAGCTTCACTCAGAACTTACAAACAAACTCTGAGGAAAGAGCAAAGGCTATCCTGGAAACTTTTCTGTAACAATATGGAAAAAATTTCAGACGCCTACAGATTGAGGAAAATACTCTCGAAAGATCCACAATTCCCAAGCTACCTTACAGCTAACGGAGTCTGGACAGCATCTGAAGAAGAAACTCTAAACCTTCTTCTCAATACGCACTTCCCAGGATGCCATGAATCGCAGGTTTCACCGCAGCCGCAAGGAACCCACTTTTCATCCGCATTAATGGGAAATTTCGAACACATCATCTCCAGAGAGAAAATAATATGGGCGCTAAAAAGCTTCAAGCCCTATAAATCGCCAGGTCCGGATGGAATTTACCCGGTCGAACTTACACAAACCATGGAATGGACTATACCATGGCTAGAGATAATCTTCAAAGGATGCCTAGCTTGGAGTCACATTCCAGACAAGTGGAAGTGCGCAAAGGTGCTTTTCATTCCCAAGGCCGGCAGAAACTCTCACACTACCCCCAAGGATCTAAGGCCTATATGTCTATCATCCTTTGCACTAAAAACCTTGGAAAGGATGGTAGACCTATATATACGCCATAACTTGGATCCGCCCCTAATTTCTAGGGCACAGCATGCCTACGTTAAGGGTAGATCTATCGAAACAGCCTTGCACACCCTAGTGAGGAAAATCGAAAGATCAATCCATCTTAAAGAATACACTTTAACAGCCTTCCTAGATATAGAGGGCGCCTTTAACAACGTCACTCCGGAAGCAATAACGGAAGGGTTGGAAAAGCTAAAGGTGGAGAAGACTCTCGTAGAGTGGATCAGCGAACTACTATCAACACGCAAGATTCACTCGAAATGGGGTAACCAGGCAATCACCAGAGTGGTTACCAGGGGAACCCCGCAAGGAGGGGTTCTCTCACCTCTCCTCTGGAATGTAGTTATAAATGACGTTGCCATTTCAATCTCAGGTAAATACCTATCGACACTAAATGACCGTATGCAAACGGCATTCTCAATTCTTTGCAAATGGGCGCATAGCAAAGGGCTCAGGGTTAATCCCCAGAAAACGGAGCTCGTGCTATTCACCAAAAAGCATAAAATTCCGGAGCACTGCCCTATCACTTTGCTTGATACCAGATTAAACTACTCCTCCAGTGCCAAATTCCTTGGCATCATACTGGACAGGAAATTAACCTGGAAAATCAACACAATCGAAAGAGCCAAAAAAGCAACAATAGCTCTCTATTCATGCAAGAAAGCCATAGGGAAAAAATGGGGGTTCAATCCCAAGATTACTCTATGGCTCTATACCACGGTCGTTAGACCCACATTAATGTATGGAGCGACTGTCTGGTGGACAGCACTGGACAAGACAACATACCTCAAACAATTCGAGAAGGTACAAAGGCTGGCGTGTTTATGCATTACCGGGGCCCTCAGGTCCACCCCGACGGCTGCACTTAACATGATACTCGACCTTACACCACTCGATATTTTCGGCAAGCAAATTGCCACACAAACGGCCATTAGACTTAAAGCCAACTCGAACTGGAAGAGCTACGTCTTTGGCCACTCCTCGATCCTGATTAACAGGTCAACCATCGCAGAAAACCTAGACCTCACAAAGCCCACCACAGTCTTGGATAAAAACTTCATAACGTTATACCCGGACAGACAGAACTGGACTCGTCAGACTCAACCTCGTAAAGGCTGCATAGATTTCTATACTGACGGGTCTAAAACCAAGGACGGGGTGGGCAGTGGGGTATTCTGCAAACAACTTAAGCTAAACAAAGCGATAAAACTACCTAATCACTGCAGCGTTTTCCAGGCGGAACTGTTGGCAATAAAAGAGGCTCTGTCCTGGCTGAAGTGGAACGTGATATCCACCACGGACATCCGCATTCTCACGGATAGCCAAGCGGCCTTAAAGTCGCTGGAGTCCTATGTGTACACATCAAAAACCAGCCTCGACTGTCGCCTATCTCTTAATGAGATGGCTGAACAGTTCAACATACAACTTATATGGGTACCGGGACACAGCGACATCACCGGAAATGAAAGAGCCGACAGACTCGCCAAAAAAGGAACGACGCTACAAACAACTGTGGTCTGCGAGGGTATACCCTTCGCAACCATCAAATACAATCTCAATACCCTCGCCAGGGCCGAGACGAACCGGAGATGGACTCAGGGACACACCTGCCTCATCACCAGGCAAATCTGGCCCCGGCTCGATAGTCAACGGACTAGGAGTATTATCTCCCTAAATAGAACTGACATCTATAAAGTCATAGGTGTCATCACAGGACACTGCCTTATTGGCAGTCACGCGCAAAAACTAGGTATCACTCCGAATGATTTTTGTAGGAGCTGTTTAGACGAGGAGGAGGTCGAATCCATTCATCACCTTCTCTGCGCCTGCCCAGCATTCTGCACAGTCAGGAAACGATACCTAGGATCATACCTCCTCAACGATCTGACCGAAGTTCAGCAAGTGGGGATATCTAATCTTCTTAAATTCTTAAGAAGCACAAAATGGTTCCACGAATAGGGGGCTAAGCCCCCTCGTAGCTGCACAACGGGCCTCCTTGGCCTATGTGTGTTCTTCCCATCTCTGGGAAGGCTACGGTCTTACCTACCTACCTTGTCAAACAATTTTTTTTTTACTTCCCCCTGCCACTTTAAAAATATTTCCTGATACATTCGCCACCGTTGGCGCCGATCGCCACTTGAAACCGACTTTAGTTGACTCGTGTATGTTCAGTAAGTTGTCACGACCTCTAAAAAAAAAACTTTTGCGAAATTGTGTACTTTAAAAAATATATTTTTGTGTTAAACACGTAAAAATTTAAGCTTAAAAAAATATTTCCGTGATCGTTATAGCGCCTAGAAGCTATTGTGAGTATATGAAATAATTATTTTATTTTTATTTGTGGATTTTTTCAAATTTTCGGTTGGTCCCTTGCGGAACCGTCAGGCACCGGGAGTTCGAAATTTCCCATATATAAAATTATTTAGCAACGTTTTTGTCATGGTTTGTTTTTTCAGTTTGTTGATTAGAAATGTCGCATAGGACTCGCGATTTTAGAACAGAAGAAGAGCTTTCCGAGTTTGTCAATTCAGTTGCGTGGGCGGAAAGTGAAGATGATGGTGATTTTGCTTCTGACGACAGTGATTATGACCCAGATTTCGATTTTGATGCTGCTCACCGTAATGAAAATGACGAGTAAATAGGCCATTTACATGGTGAACACGAAGCGATGGAAGTAGCAGTTGTTCAAAACAATGCAGCAGTCGATGTAAGTTATGTCGAAATGAGTAACGCCGAATACCCAGTTATTGTTGGTGACCATCCCGATGGGAAGAATATGCGACAATGTTTGAAGGCGTTTCGATTGATAAAGATTCGAATGTTTTTAAAAAACCATTGTGGCGTAAAAGAAATTTTCAACTGTATTCGAATTGTGTTCAATTTCGAGGCGATGACGCTTTGACACCGGAAATATTGGCATTGAACTCACCTCTTCAGTTTTTTTCGTTTTTCATGTCAGGCGATATTATTTCAAAAATTGTGGAACAGAGCAACTTGTACGCAGTGCAACAAAACGTTGAAAAACCACTGAATACCACACCAGATGAAATCAAGCGATTCATGGGAATCAATTACTTCATGTCGGTGTTCAAGTATCCGAGCGTTCGATCATATTGGAGTGACTATGGTTTCAAACCAATAATGGATTGCATGCCTCGAAATCGTCATGATAAAATTCGCCAATTCTTGCACTTCAATGACAACCAGACAATGCCGCGCCGTCATCGTGTTCAAGAGCCATCGACATCAGATCATCAGCAATCAACATCTGATCAACAGACATCCGCATCTGATCACCAGCCATCAACATTATCCGAAGATGCCCGCAGCCGCAGACGTAATCGTGCCGACGAAGCGGTTCGAATGTATGGGCCCATACCACAATGCGATCCAGGTTACGATCGCCTGTACAAAATACGTCCGATCATCATCGCATTGAACCGGAATTTCCAAAAAGTACCAAAGCGAGCTAGATTGTGTGTTGATGAGCAAATTTGTGCGACAAAGATTAAACACTATATGAAACAATACATGCCAGACAAACCGCATCCGTGGGGTAACAAATTGTTTCTTATGTGCGATGATTCCGGATTTTGCTATTCGTTTGAAATTTATTCCGGCGACGACGACCATCGTGAGGAAAATGAACCGAATTTGGGTGCGTCTGCGAATGTTGTGGTGCGATTGGCTCGCTCTGTTCCTCGATTCATAAATCATGCCATATGTTTTGATAATTATTATACATCGATTCCCTTGATGGTATATTTGCGCACACAAGGCATCTATTCGCTTGGAACTGTTCGCCGCCCACGACTTCCATTATGCAAATTACCACAGAAATTCGCCAATAGAGGTGATTGCGAAGAATATGTGGGTACATTTCATGGAATCGACGTCACAACAGTAGCATGGAATGACAATAAGATTGTAAATATGGCATCAACAATGGTTGGAATGAAGCCATATATTTCGGCCGATGGTCAAACCCCCGAGAATGCACCAACCATTGAGCGATACAATAAAAAGAAAAAGCTAACGGAATGCATTCCGTGTCCAAATATTGTTCATGAATATAATAAATACATGGGCGGTGTTGACCTTTTTGATTCGTCACTCGGCCGTAGTCATATCCGCATAAAGTCACGCAAATGGACAAATCGCTTGTTCTACCATATGTGTGATATGGCCATAATCAATGCCTGGATCTTATACAAGCGACATCATGCAGCAACTAATCAGCCGAAGAAAGTGTTGCATGAATTTGTGTGTGAAATTGCCCATTGCTTGACAAGATCTGGTACTGAAATGAGAGTGGGAAAAGGTCGCCGAAGCAATCTCGAAGTTGAAATTGTTGCGAAGCGTCATCGCCCAATGTCTGCTCCGATACCGCCGCGTGACATTCGCCTAGATAACGTTGGGCATTTACCCGAATATGTCAAGGAAGGGAAACCGCGATGCAAAAATCCAAAATGTACATCCCGAACAAAAGTTCGATGCCAAAAATGTGGTACACATTTGTGTTTTTCGACGGAAAAAAACTGTTTTGCTGAGTTTCACCAAAACTAAATGCCTTCGCTGATATTCATTAATAATTTTTTTGCAACTTTTCTGAATTTTCTGAATAAAGTATGTTGATTTTTGTTAAAAAAAAATTCTTTGATGGAAAATACACCTTTAAAATTTTTGACCTCCGGGTGCCTAGTGGTTCCTCAAAAAACCAACCAGGTTTTTCTTACCTAGCTCAGGTAAATAAAACCTATGAACAAAGTCGTAGAACAAAAGTTGTTCAGAAATGCGAGTTTTATAACACTAATTTTTTTCAGCTCAAAAAAAAAAAAGTCAGGCTATTAAGAGTTAAAAGCAGTGTATTTATCAATAGACAGACTTTTCTTTCACTATTTCAATCTCTATATTCACTAAAGAAAAATACTACATAGCCTTGACTATACCAGTTCCGAACCAAAATAATGAATAACTTTTATTAAATAATGATAATAGAATTATAGTTTCTAATAACAACATTTTTACATATTCGAAAGCTATTGTAAGTAAAACCGATCTCAAACAACATGTCAACAAATGTATTTAGAACCTTTTGAATAACAATAGCGCTTGTAATTTAACGATCAAGCTTGAGAAATCCATTGAAGAGTTGGAAAACGGATTGATTATCGTAAAACCGATTATCACGTGCATATTACTGTTCTGTTCTAGATTACACTCCGTAATAAACATTCGAAGAATACGGACGTCTCAAAAATACGTATTACTATGCATATATTAAGTTTTCCTACAACAACAGGAGAAAAGTGTAACTTATCAATTGTAAAACCAATTAAAATTAGAAAGATAATAAACAAGATCGATTATGAATCGATAACAGAATGTAAGAACGAATTGAATGGAATAATAAAAAAATGTGAAACATACATAGAGTAGTTTAACAATTTGTAACAATGATAATATCGTAAATTTAAGAAACACTTCATGCATTCCCAACCTCCTACGCAGCGAAAAAGCCAATTGCACCATAGTCAACAATGAACATATCCCCGAAGTCGACGTAATCTCCCCCGACATATTATTCTTGAATCAATTTAACGGACCTGTCACCATCAATGACGAAACCGTGATGCTTAATGGCACATTCATAATCAAACACCACAACAATACCATCAAAGTCAATGGACGAGTCATAAGAGCAAGTGAAACCACCAAGTACCTCTACCAGCAATATTCCAATCATCGATCAGCACTGACCACGTAGAGGAAGTACTATCCCTGCAGATGATGATGACTTATACGTCAATGGGACCAAGAAGATCGAACTATTGGAAACTAAACATCAATTCAACATAACATTCACAATCTTCCTTTTACTAGTACTTTTGGTCACCATCATACTTGCATGCAGAGGACGAAAAGTTCATGGTAACAAGCCCATTGTCAACATGAAACCGCCAGCATCTACAACTATTGGACTCGAAGACATTCCTCACCTTGTAACATCCATCAACTCGAACGAGGACGGTCGAAACTAAGAGCGGAGGAGTTAACAGACAATACGCTGAAGTTTACGAATGAGCGCGTGAACAAACTTTGTCAGCAATTTCCCACAAAACACGCCGAACGACCGATACTCCACCTGGGTCAACGAACACCGACAACCAGGTCACCTGCCGACGATGCGTCTGCCATCCGGGACAATCGAGGGATTGGGCGAATGCAGAGGTTTCGTTTTTAATAATCTGTAATGTTGGGTGCAGTCAGTAAGCCGCGAAGGCGTCAGTCATTTATAAATAAATATTTTTTAAGTAAAATAACTAAAAAATTGTTAAATTTGTATATGCTGTCGTTGAAAAACCGAGTTCACCGTTATGTTTTTTTTCTTTTTTTAGAGACTCGCACAGGTTCAAGAGTTTTTATATTCTCTTATGATGTGCTTACACACACAACCTGAACGGAGTGCAGTGGTTTGGGTCCTTGATGTTCGTTCACTACTCTCCGGGGTGGTTGTCCTAGATAGGATGAGAGCCGGGCAAATTCCGCGTTGGTTATAGTCCGTAGTAATTCGTTCAAGCACTTTAGTATTATATACGCAGATGATGAATTTCAGTTGACCATATACTGTGAGTGTTATGCCTGCAGCAGTACGTCTGGTCACTTTCCATTCACAACTACGTTGCATACTGTTTGTCCGTATAGGAATTACTTTTTCTTGGCTATGAAGCGAATTTGAACTATAGACCTTCCGCTTGGCGGTCGATGATGTTACAATACAAGCACTGTCGGAACATGGATTGTAGTACGTTTTGATAAAAAAAATCAATAACAAAAGAAGATATTTCTGAAATAGCAAGGTACCAAGTCCACCACCACCAATCCACCAATCATCAAAGTTAACACCAAGCGCGTTATTTTGCTTCAATTTAAAATGTCCTTAAGAAAGTTTAATTTAAAGTAAAATGTCTTTTCGCTTAATGACTTATAATAAAACCTTTCCTAATCTTCTTTTGTGTTGTTACAGCCCATGAAGGGCCAGAGCCAAGCTTCTCTCAATCACCTATGTTGTGTGTGATTTGTTTTGTACACAGGTGAAAGGGACCTACAGTTTAATGCCGATTCCGAACGGCGTTGATCGAGAAGCTTTTTCATGGCAAGTATACTACGGGGGGTTTTCCAAGTACCCCGCCGAGGAGGGACACCGCGAAACAAACATTCGATGGCGATGGTGTTATAGGGATCCGAACTCGCTCATCGTGCGGCAGAGTCCAACACACTAACCACGGCGCCCTTTCCCAATATTAGCACAAAAATATTCTATATTCTTATATATTCTTATATATTTTATCTATTTTATCTACCTTGTCGTGGTGTGGGGGCTTTTCACCAAAGGATAATCGTCCCCGTCATCCCCTTTTCACCAACCCAAATCCCACCCCACTCCACTTATCCTATCACACTCCTATCCTGTATATCCAATCCCCATCCCCTGGGCTGGGCATAAGGTGTTAATCGAACCGTGCCGAGATGTCGACCAGGCTGAGAGCCCAGACCAAAAATAGCTCAGTCGCAAACGGTGTATCCGGATACCTGGCGCCCTCCGGATTATCTAGCCTTACCTGGGTATTGCGGATCTCTGCCCAGGTGGACATCTATTTCTCCGCAACTCGTGGGTACCAAATGCACAACTTAAATAATAAAAATAAAAATGAGTCCGGATCTCATAAAAAAACCGGAAGGGGATGTAATCCTCTCTACATCTAAAGCGGCAAAGACTCCGATCGGAGAATCGACAAACCGCTCCGATAAGTTGTCGGCAAGTAAAGCTGACAACAGGAAAAACAACCCATCGACCAAGGCCTATAAAGACCAGAAGGCGGCCTTGAGAATCATAAAACGATGGGGCCATAAGACCGACCTAACTGAAAAAGAAAGAGAGTCGGTAGCCTGGGCGACAGGAATCCTGTGACTGGAGCCTATATAAAGCTTCACTCAGAACTTACAAACAAACTCTGAGGAAAGAACAAAGGCTATCCTGGAAGCTTTTCTGTAACAATATGGAAAAAATTTCAGACGCCTACAGATTGAGGAAAATACTCTCGAAAGATCCACAATTCCCAAGCTACCTTACAGCAAACGGAGTCTGGACAACATCTGAAGAAGAAACTTTAAACCTTCTTCTCAATACGCACTTCCCAGGAAGCCATGAATCGCAGGACTCATTGCAACCGCGAGGAACCTACTCTTCATCCGCAATAATGGGAAATTTCGAACACATCATCTCCAGAGAGAAAATAATATGGGCGCTAAAAAGTTTCAAGCCCTATAAATCGCCAGGTCCGGATGGAATTTACCCTTTCGAACTTACACAAACCATGGAATGGAAATAGACTTTTACTTTTTTTTTCTCGGTTGCAGCAGCAACAACAGCAAAAGAAGAAGCGGAAGCGAAGCCGCCGCTCCAAGAAAAAGAAGGAGAAGGTGCCGCCCTTATACGCCGAAACCTTAGCTGTAACACAAACCGTGGACATGTGTAAGTATGCCATGGGTTTAGATAATTTTGAAGTTAATTGCTTGGGACCTCGCTATGTTATCCAGTGTAAATCAGTGGATAAACATAAGCAGATGAGATCCTTACTTAACCTTACCACGGAGTGTTATACGTTTACTCCAGAGGCCGAGAGGTTGCTGACGGTGCTCCTCAAAGGCGTGGAATCCATTACGGATCCCGATGAATTGCTCTCTGAGCTCAAAAAGCTTGAGAGCGAGGACCTAGGTTCGTGAGGGTCAAACCGTTCAGCACGGTTGCGGCCAAGCGGGAGAGGCAGCCATTGCACTTCTTCCTGGTGCAGCTGACACCCGACAGCAACCTGGAGCGTCTAAGGAAGATCACCACCATAGACGCCCAGGTGGTACGATGGGAAAGATTACAAAGGCGCGGAAACATGATCCAATGTATCCGCTGCCAGAGGTTCGGGCACGCCGCGTCGAACTGCGAAATGAAGCATCGATGCGTCAAGTGCGCACAGAACCGACAGATACGACGAGTGCGACCGGGGCGCAGGGAAGGTTCTCGAAATAGAACAACTTTTATGCGCACTCTGTGAAAGCTCAGGGCACCCCGCAAGCTATCGGGGCTGTCCTGTGTTCCAGCAGCTTCAGCAACAAAAAAAATTTCGACAGAAGGTCGAGAAGATACCTCCCTCGAGGGGAATTCAATCTATAGCCGTCACACCCCAATTGACCTACGCCCAAATGGCGGCAGGTCAGGGAAAAGCGGTACAAATACCAAAGGCTGCTCCCAAAGCCCCAGTGCCGGTTCCTAAGGCACCTGGGGCGGAGGCGGAACTGCTGCCGATTCTGCTCGCCATTCAAGGGCAGATCAGCCAGTTCCAGCAGCAGATCACAGAACAGGCGAGACGAGTGGACATGATCTACTCGTTTCTGCCGAACTTACCGCATCAGTCCTAATGGGTACGCCGGTAGAGAGTTTCCTAAAGATCCTGGCTGTGAATGTGAATTCACTGATTAGGATCGAGCTACGCGCCGTTTTTTTTAACTTGTTGCAGGAAGAAAGCCCTGATGTGTTTCTGGCTAGCGAAACCAAGCTAAACCAGAGGCACAAAATTAGGCAAAATTCCTATAGTATTATACGAAGAGACCGACCCAATGCCACTCAAGGCGGAGGTGTCGCAATCTTCATAAAAAATAATATTAAATATAAAATTATTTATAGCCGTGAAGTGCGGAGATTCCAGGTTCTAGAGGCATGTGTTGTGTGTATCCCCCTTCGGAACGGAAGGAGGATATACATAGTATCGGCCTATGCACCTGAAGCACCTCAGCCCAATATCTTCATTGCAGAGCTCGAAATACTTTTTCGATTTCTACGCTTAGAAGTTACGGTTCCCACCGTATCACCCAATATAAACATAATCTAATAATTCGACACCTCAAACATGTAATGCACAAATGACCGGATGACCCCAGAAATTGACCAATCGTCAGCCTCACATCCGTTCACAGCTGTTCCAATTACGAAACAACAAACTAACGACAAGAAAGTGAGTTAACACCATCGACCAAGGCCAAGGGCGAAGGTCGATTACCCGCATTAACGGGACTCGATGAGTCAGCACATTTCAGCACCTTAGGCAGTTCTCGCTACTTGCGCGTTTCCCAGATCGTAGAGGAGGATCATATTCTGTCTGGCTACGATCGCATAGGCTTACATATACGCCAGTCGAACCATGGATTGCATCAGCCAATGCATACGAACGCATGCTGACGATGCGTTCTCGATCAAGTAACAGCGTATGGAGATAGGATGTGGAATACGGACCGAATACGATCCAGGGAAGAGGCGACATGCAAAACACCTGTGTCAGCGAGCGGAGGAGAATCGTGCGAAGCATTGTAAGCAGGTCGGGCAGATTGGGATGGCAGTTCGTCGTGAGACTCGCAGCCGAATAGTCGTAGAACATTAAATAAACTTGTACAATAGAAAACTAAGAATCGCTTTTTAATCCGTAAGTCGAACAGTGGGCCAGGCTCATGCCTGGCGTTCGCGGTTTTTTTTGGATTCCCCTTCAGGGAATTCTTTAACTAAGTGCAATTCCTGGAATCACCGAACATTTGTGCAAACAAGGCAAATGTAAACGACAAGCGTGAATTACCTTTTATCGAAATTATTAATTTTTGTAGTCAGTTCATTGGGAGACTCAATAAAGGACGGACATGTTGTCCAAATTAAAATGAAAAGTTTTTCTTTTTTTTAAGGAAATTCGAGGTTTAAGTTTGGCGCAGTCGGTAGGATTCGCCAAGCGGTACGTCGTTTAAATAAAATGAGTGGAAAAAAGATTTTTCACCATCCGCGTACGTGTTAACGTTTAGTGGCGAACGAAACAAAAAATGTCCCTTTTGTAAAGGGACTCTTGTAATTTTTTTGTAAGTGGACGTGCAAAGGTGCAAAGACTCTTTCAAAAAGTGTTTAATTGAACGTGCAAAGGTGCAGAAGTTCTCAAATTTGCGAAGGCGCAAATGTGCAAAAGTTTTTAAAAAAAACCGAAAAAGCATACAGAAACAGAAAAAAATATATACGTAAATACAATCAATAGTGCAAATAAAGTGCTAAAAAAGTGTTAAAACCGCAACCCAGCAACCAGCAGAGCCGGAACACCACCGAAGCAGAGGTAGCAGCATCATCAACACAACATCAGAAGACAACACATCGATACTATCATTTGACATAATACTCTAAGGTGCGTTTAATTCTTTTTTTTCCTCTGACACATATATTAGAATATTATATAAGTAGCAAACATAGATTAGAATCAATTTGATGGAAGACGATCTTATTTCCCAAATTGAGACAGTTAGAGCTAAGAACGATCAACTGACAGATATAATACATAATTTTTTTGATAAAAACATAATGACCCTTAATATAGATCCACTTAAATACCTCTCTAAAATTCCGGATTTCAATGGAGATTAGATTCACCCAATCCTTAAAAAGTATGATGCATTGTCGCAAAGCATATTTTCTGATTATATTAAGGCCAAGCTAAAGGGCAAAGCACGAGAAATTAGTAAGATAAACGCACATACAACTGGTTGGTCTGATATTAAAACGACCCTCATTAACAATTTCGGTGATAGACTAAGTTTAGAAAAACTTTTCGACGAACTTAGGTCTATGAAATTCAAAACCACCAGTGTAGCATTTTATAACGAAATCAAAACAGTCTTACGTCGTCTTAATATTAAGACAAAATAAATAATAGAAGATTCTCAATTAGCGACGAGTAATATCGAAAACAATAAAATTTCAGCTTTAGTCATCTTCAAAAACAAATTACCAGAACCAATGCGTTCGCTTCTACATTGTAGAAATCCCCCAAGTTTTGAAGAGGCTATAAATATATTACACGAGTCAGGCTACGCTTATTATAACAACAGAAATAATCACATCGGACTACAACAAAGTAGTATCCACACTAGATCCCCGTTTAACTTTACCGAAACGAGATCCAATCACCACAATAATTTAGAACCACACCGCCAATATCAATCCCTTAACGCTAACCCATACTACCAACCACCACCAGAACCAATGGAAATCGGGCTAATCGAAAATAACAGAAATCGCCGACGTAACGAAATCGGGCAGCACCATTCGCGCACCCAAACTTACCAACAACGATAAAATAGATCACACCTTTCACAGACCCAAACTTATCAACGATAACAAAATGGACCACACCCTCCACAGACCCAAACTTACCAACGAAAGCAAAATGGGCAACACTATCAACCCCTCAGAAACCAAACTAACAATAGGCAAAGACCAATTCAATCTACTAACCATGACGAAAATTTTCTTTTAGAGGCCTCATCTCAAACTTACCATTTATAGAAGTGCAAGGCAAATTGAGACCGCTCAAGTTTATAATAGACACAGGAGCGACTCAGTCCATACTTAATCCCGGTCTATGTTCACCAGATAAAATCAATTTAATCCAAGCCCCCGTGAAAGTCAAAACACTCAGTAAAACGGTAGAAATTAAAGAGAAAGCTGTAATACCCCTTTTTAAAGAAGTCGGCGAGCTTAGAATAAAAATTGAAATGTATATATATCCCTTTCACGATCGTTTCGACGGCCTTATAGGCAACAATATTCTCATCCCATACAAATCGAAAATAGACTTAGAAAACGAAACACTTACAATAGGAGGCAACCAAGTAAAATTACATTTTAAAGACAAAGACGTCAAACACAACCATACTTCAAAAAATGAAAATCCCTCTAGTAGGCCTGAATCACCAATAGCTTACTATGAAAGTCTACCTCCTTTGTCAGAACGAAGAACGATAGACGAAACTACCATAGTTGAAGAAGTGAATAACGACCAAGAAGACTATAAAACACTAGACCTTTCAGACTACAATAGTCAACACTTTTGTATAATCGAACACTCGAATTTACAAACTCCAATGAAGCAACTAACCATCTAAATAACGAAGAAAAGCATGAACTTTTAAAGGTCCTTAAAAGATACGAATGCCTATTTTATAAGGACAACGTATTTAACGTATATGAATCAGACCGGCATGCAACGATTGTGCTTGTTACTTGTCACATATGTTTCTCACATTGTTTCGCTCTTCACTTTACCGTTACTCGAGCAAGCGTCGATTTGTCGAGAAACATTTCACCTTTCGCAAAATGATCCGCAGAAGTAAGTTGTGTTGTTAATTACAGAGATTATGAATAATAAAAAACTATTGAAGTTAACGCATTTTAATTGAAAAATTTAAAAATAGTAGATTCTAGTGTCTTATATGGATTGTAATTAATTGGTGCAAAAAAAATGCTGTTAAGCTCAAGTTTTATACGACTGCATCAATTGTGCGTGGTGGGTCTTAGGTAGCTAAAAAAATGGGTTTTTTTCTTCTTCATCGTAGAAGTGCTTACCGATGATGCCGTTTTGGCTACGTTGGAAGATTCGGTTGCATTCGATTTTAGTAGCGAGGATGAAGAGGTAGATAAAAATTATGTGGTAGAGGAGAGCACTGATAGTGAAAGCGAGGAGCAATATTCTGATCAAGCCATAGACAAGCTTACTGAACCAAGTGTGATTAAAAATTTAGAACAGGTAGGATAGATAAAGTTTCTATGGTCGTTATAAATACAAAAAATAAATTGTTGATAAATCATATTAGGGTCCTATTCGTCGAAAGGTTTGGAAGAGAAAACCATTTTGCCAACAAGTTTTGAATGTTCCTGTTGCTAAGGATATTGTAAGTTAACTAATTGAGGATCGATTTGAACAGATGTTTTTAATGATAATTTAATAACAGAATGACGCGGTGCAGGTGGCGACGCCTTTGGATTATTTCAAAAAATATTTTGATGACGCATTTTTTTAATGTGCAGCCGATTGCACAAATCGGTATAAATTTCTCCAAAATGGAGAACATTTGAAGGCATCCTCTGCGGAAATAAAACATTTTTTTGGAATGCATATCGCTATGGGCTGCATTCGTTTCCCAAGAATACGAATTTACTGGCAAAAGAAGTACTCTATTCCAATTGTGGCAGAAACAATGAGTCGTGACAGATTTTTTAAGCTACGGGATGCATTCCATGTTGTTGTCCAAAATGATGTATCTGAGGCAGAAAAAAAAGCAAACGTTTTTTGGAAAGTTCAGCCCATTATTGATGTAGTAAGGAATGCTTGCTTAAAAATTCCTAGACAAGAAAATGGACGATATTCAATTGATGAACAAATGGTTCCATTTACTGGGCGTTGTCCAGTACGCCAAAGTTTACCCAACAAACCTAGGGGTGTTGGTTTAAAAAACGAGGTATTGACGACATCTGACAGACTTGTTCTCGACTTCGAGATATATCAAGGCAAGACAACACCTCTTCCTCAGGATAATATTGGACTCGGTCCTGCGTTCGTTCTGCGTCTTGTACGAACGTTACCAAAAGGTTCGAAAGTATTTTTTGACAGATACTTTACCACATTGCCCTCATTGGATAAGCTTTTGGAAAAAGGAATTTTCGGAACTGGAACGATAATGAAAAATCGTGTAAAAGTTGTTCACCTGACAGGAAAAAAAGTTGAAAAGGGGAGATATGGAGGAGTTTTGTTGTCCTGAGGATAAAGTTGTGACTGTTCAATGGAAAGACTCGAGATCGGTCTTATTGGCATCATCCGCTTATGGATGCAGTCCTGTCAGTGATGTTCGTCGTTGGTGCAAAAAAGAAAAAAAATTCATTGAAGTAACACGTCCAAGCATAGTGCAGCAGTACAATGAATTAATGGGAGGTGTGGATATTTGCGACCAACAAATGGAAGCGTATCGGTGTTTTTCAAAACCCGAAAATGGCCATTGAAAGTTGCGATACACTTTATAGACTTAGCATGCTGCAATGCTTGGATGGAATACCGAAAGGATTGCAGAGCAGTCGGAGAACCACGGAAGGATATTCACGACTTACTTAGTTTTCGACTTGCATTGGCTGAAGCATTGGTTGCAATTTCGAAAAGTAACAATTTGGAATGGAGCTCTGAACCGCAAACGGACGAGGGTGAAACTGCTCCACAACCAAAACGGTACCGCCAAGCTGACCAGCCGTGTCCCGAAAAACTACTGGATGGTTTTAAACATTGGCCGGAAGAAGTTGACTTAAAATCAGCCCGTATGTGCCGTCGCAAAGACTGCAAGTCGCGTACACGAACACGATGCACTAAATGCGACGTATTTCTATGTTTTAATAAAAAAAAATAATTGTTTCCGGCTGTATCACACTGAAAAATAAATAATTAAAAAAAGTTATCGAATGAGTTTTAGTTATTTTGATTTGAAATGAGACCGGCATGCATCAATTGTGCGAGTCCTGAAAAACCTTGAAAGACATGCAAAATGCAAAACCTAGACATTGCGAATAGTTTTGTAGGATCGAGTACTCGACTGCGATCCGGTCGCACCTACTGATCTGCCATTGCTACACCCATGAAGGGGTGTTTTGTTTATTTTCTTAATCCGTTCATTTTTAAATTAAATTAAATAAAACATTTGTTTGGGAAACGATACTTTCCCTACAGTTTTGTTCCATGTAAAGGCTACATATTTCAAAAGTCATAAAAAAATGTTCAGTAGCTTAGCGTCAGGTCTGAAAGGGTTAAAGAAGTCAATCTATCTATCTGAAGATTAATCGGAATTCCTCAAGAGAGAAACCGAGTTTCTCGGTCATATCGTCACCCCAACGGGATAAAATCGAACCCAAAAATAGTGGAATGCGTGAAAAACTATGAAATACCAAAAACCAGTAAGCAAATTAAACAGTTTCTAGGACTAACCGGCTACTACCGGAAATTCATACGAGACTACTCTAAAATTGCCAAACCAATGACAAAGTTCTTGAAAAAAGGTACTAAAATTAACGTAACAGACCCCGAATACATACACTCTTTTGAAACCTTAAAAATGCTTCTTAAAAATGACCCCATACTAATATACCCCGATTTTAACAAGACCTTCACTTTGACAACGGATGCGAGCCAATATGCTTTGGGAGCTGTTCTCTCCCAGGAGAACCACCCAGTGTGCTATGCTAGTCGCACTCTTAACCAGCACGAAATAAACTATAGTACGATCGAAAAAGAGTTACTAGCACATCAAAAATAGAGAACTTATACAAACTGTGTCGGAAAATAACGAGATTTCTAATGTTTCCTTTCTAAGGCTAGACATAGTGTCAATAATTATTATTGCTATAATGTTTATATGTATTAAGATAAATAAGAATAATGTTAGATTACGCATTTTGTCGGAGCCTCAATCTAACGGGGGAGGAGTTACGGTTCCCACCGAATCGCCCAATATAAACATAATCTAATAATTCGACACCTCAAACATGTAATGCAAAAATGACCGGATGACCCCAGAAATTGCAAACCAATCGTCTGCGACACATCCGTTCACAGCCGTTCCAATTACGAAACAACAAACTAACGACAAGAAAGTGCGATTCCTGGAATCACCGAACATTTGTGCAAACGAGGCAAATGTAAACGACAAGCGTGAACTACCTTTTATCGTAATTATTAATTTTTGTAGTGAGTTCATTGGGAGACTCAATAAAGGGCGGACAAGTTGTCCAAATAAAAGTGAAAACAAAAACAAAAGAGGAAGCGAAGCCGCCGCTCCAAGAAGAAGGAGAAGGTGCCGCCCATCTATGCACATACTCTAGCTGTCAGACAGACAGTGGATTTGTGCAAAAGCCAGATAGGTGAGCAAAATTACATTTTAGATTGTATCGGAGGACGCTATGTTTTCCAGTGTAAGACACTGGAAATATATAAGAGAATGCGTTCTTTATTAAAAGATTCCACGACGGAGTATTATACGTTTACTCCGAAAGCCGAGAGGTTGCAGACAATGCTCCTCAAAGGCCTGGAGTCGATCACAGACCCCGAGGAATTGCTCTCTGAGCTCAAAAAGTTCGAGAGCGATGACCTCAAGTTCGTGGGGGCTAAGCCGTTTACCACAGTTGCGGCCAAACGGGAGAAGCGGCAACTGCACTTCTTCTTGGTCCAGCTGACACCCGACAGCCGTCTGGAGTGTCTAAAGAAAATAAAAGTCTTAGACACCCAGAGAGTGCGATGGGAGAAATTAGATAGGCGTGGAAACATGATACAATGTATCCGCTGCCAAAGGTTCGGGCACGCCGCGTCGAACTGCGAAATGCAGCATCGATGCGTCAAGTGCGCACAGGACCACAGGTACGACGAGTGCGACCGGGGCACAGGTCTCGAAAGAGATCAACTTTTATGCGCACTATGTGAGAACAACAGGCACCCTGCAAATTATCGGGGCTGTCCTAAGTTCCGATACATTAAGCAAGTAAGAGAAGCTCGACAGAATGTCGAGAAGATACCTCCCGCGAGGGGTATTCATTCTTCAGCCGTCACACCCCAATTGACCTACGCCCAAATGGCGGCAGGTCAGGGAAAAGCGGCACAAATACCAAAGGCTGCTGCCAAAGCCCCAGTGCCCGTTCCTAAGGCACCGGGGGCCGAGGCGGAACTGCTACCGATTCTGCTCGCCATTCAAGGGCAGATCGGCCAGATCCAGCAGCAGATCATTAAGCAGACGGAACGAGTGGACAGGCTCTACTCGTTTCTGCGCTTAACGCATTTAGAGTCCTAATAGATACGCCAGTAGAGAGTTTCCTGAAGATCCTGGCTGTGAATGTAAATTCACTGATTAGGATCGAGCGACGCACCGTTCTTTTTAACCTGTTGCAGGAAGAAAGCCCTGATGTATTTCTGGCTAGCGAAACTAAGCTAAACCAGAGGCACAAAATTCGGCACAATTCCTACAATATAATACGAAGAGACCGACCCAATGCCACTCAAGGCGGAGGTGTCGCGATCTTCATTAAAAATAGTATTAAATATAAAATTATATATAGCAGTGAAGTGCGGAGATTCCAGGTGTTAGAGGCATGTGTTGTGTGTATCCCCCTTCGGAACGGAAGGAGGATATACATAGTATCGGCTTATGCACCTGAAGCACCTCAGCCCAATATCTTCATTGCAGAGCTCGAAATACTTTTTCGATTTCTGCGCCTAGACTCGGCAGAAAACTTTTATGTTTTGGCCGGAGATTTAAATGCCAAACATAGTGATTGGGGCAATAATGTACCCAACACTAGAGGGAGCCTACTAAGCCATTGGTGGGCCCTGCATAATATTGAGTATAAACTCAAGTTACTCGCAACGGATAGTCCGTCGTTTCCTAGAAGCGGCGCCTATCTGGATCTAATGTTGCTTGACTCACGACTGAGACTGGCAGACACTAACGAATGGTCTACTAACTGTTTACGTACCGTTGAGTATGACAGTGATCATTGCGGACTTAGTGCCGTAATCAAAATACCGGACGAATTCGCAGAAATGGCAGAGTATGTCCACACGTACCCCTACGATTATAGTAGGGCACGCTGGCCACGCTTTGCCAACTGCCTGACGAGAGCACTCATTTCGAGTGCCTCATCCCCACCGAATAATAGGAACCTATCAAATGACGAAATTGATAGGCACCTAAAATATATGGACGAAACTATCAAACAAACGATGGATAGAACGATACCACGCCAACGGCATTACGATACCATGGACGTGTACCGAAACGCTACCATAGACGCACTTCACAGACAGAAAAGTAGACTCCTGTCAAGACTCAAACTCTTGTACAGGCGGTTTACCGACAGACAAAACTCGGAGGTCAGGACCCTGAAGTCACTGATTAAAAATCTCCGACAGTTAATTAAAGAAAATTATAAAATAGCCATAAGTCTGCACTGGAGCAACAAAATTTGCGCTGTAAAATCCAACAGCGCGAATATGTTCCCGCAGATAAATAAAATATTCCGGAGAAAAGATCAGAATGACATTCGGGATCTAAAGCTTCCGAGAACGTCAGATAATGAACGTTTACTACGTACAGTCAACATCGATCCAGAGAGCGCCGTCCTAGATGACGACTTTTTTGTGATTGAGGATCCTCAGGAGAAAGTGGCGACAGTGGGGGCTGTCTTCCAGGATGTGTATAAGGTGAATGAAAGCATTCGCCCGAACCACGACCTGGAAAATAGAGCCCTGCTTCACCACTCCTACCTTCGAAGTGATATACAACATTGGCGAATCGAGAACCATGGTTTCACCATGTTCAATGACGATTCTACGGCAAACAATGCCATCGCCAATGAAGGTGCTGAAACACTGTTCATTTCGACGGAGGATCTCCAGTTGATCTTCATGTCCTTAAAAAATAAAAAATCCGCGGGCACTGATGGTATATCCAATGTTGTGCTCAGGCATCTTCCACCATTGGCTATAGAGAGGTACACCATCCTGTTCAACAATGCACTGAATAATGCATATTATCCGGTGCATTGGAAAACGGCGGTGGTCCAGCCAATCCCTAAGAGGGGCAAAGACTCCTCTAATCCGGCAAATCTCCGGTCGATAAGTCTCCTTCCGAGTATCAGCAAGGTCTTCGAGAAGGTAATCCATAGAGCCCTGTCCAAATGGGCTGAGGACAAAAATATCATTCCGGATAACCAATTCGGTTTCAGGGCGGGGCATGATACCATACATGCCGCGTCGAAACTCATCTCGGATATCCAATGGAATAAGTGCAAGAACCAATGCACGGGTGCCTGCCTGGTTGACTTGGAGAAGGCCTTCGACACCGTATGGTTAGAAGGACTCTACTACAAGCTCAAACGGTTGGGCATAAGTAAACCATTGCTATATATAATTCATGATATGTTAACGAGTAGAAAGTTCGTTGTGAAAATTGCCAAAGTAACTTCTGCTCAAACATTTGAAATTAAAAACGGATTGCAACAGGGTACGGTAAATTCGCCGATCCTTTTCAGCATTTATATCAGTGATCTGATAGTTTCTCTTCACCATTCAATAGCGTATGCAGATGACTTGGTTGCGTACAGATCAGGTCCAACGATCGAGGTCATTGGCATTTTATTGCAACGTGACTTCGATAAAATTCAGCAGTTCTGTGATGACTGGAAATTGAAAATCAACTTCCAGAAATCAGAGACTATTTTATTCAGAACGCCTCTGTCTAGGGCCTCTAGGGACACTAGAAAACATTGGCGAAAATTCGCAATCATCGGACCGGACGGGCGTCCACTGGCGAGTAAAAGTGTAGTCAGAATGTAGATGCTGCTCTGGAAAGAGCCCGGGGCGCTTTCGCCCTGACAAGATGGCTGTTTCACTGCAGCCAACTTGATTCTAGGGTGAAGGTAATCTGCTACATGGCCTTAATCAGGCCTATGATTGCCTATGGATGTCCCGTCTGGTTTAATGTGAGCGCAAGCCTAATGGAAAGGATTCGGGTGTTTGAGAGACAATGTCTGAGGACTTGTCTTGGATTACACAGAACACCAGAGTCTGAGTACAGAAAGTTCTATTCCAACGGGGTCCTATACGATAGGGCAAGGACTTTACGGATAGATAACTTTCTGATTAAACTGATTCGAGGTCACGTTGCAAGGGCAATAACTTCGACTAATAATCTGATCTCTGGGGCTTACTACCCCAATTCTATGTATTACGAAAAAGTGCGTCTGAACGGCTTTGTGCCTCCGGAAGCATTTCTTTATTTCGATAATTGTGGTCTGATCCAGGATAGATTGGCGGTACCGCTAATCTTCCATGTGGCCCGTAATTCTGTGGAGCGGCGGCTCCTTTACGAACCTGACGTCGTGCTCTGTGAGCCCGAGCGCCTCAGGTTCAGTAGAACGGTTTCTCGCCGAGATAGAGAAGACGTTGTCCGACAGCATCAACGCTTTTGGTGGCTAACGGACTCCGTCGTGGAATTAGTTAATACAGCCTCTTCAAGGCAGGTTCGCCGAACGCCATTGGCGGACTCCGATAGGGTAGGGTAGGGTAGGGTAGGTTAAGGTAGGGCATAAGGTAGTATAAGTGTTGGACAATTTTATAAAAAATAAATAAAAATCAAAAAAAAAAAAATCGTAAAAATGAAAATAGAAAAAAAAGATGTATATACATGGTATATATTAAGTATATAATTTTTGTATATACATTTTAGTTAAGGTAGATTAAGATAGAATTAGTTAGATTTTTAGCTAGATTTAAGTTTTATTTATTTACCCCTTTAAAACCCGATATTACGCTAAGTTTTTCTTAATTTTCTTAGCATTCTTAGCATTTAATAAAAGTTCATAATTTTCTGTTAATATTGAGTTGTCGAAAGACATAGAATAAGTTGTATATTGTTTGTTTTAGAGTGCCCGCTTAGGGTCAGTAAGACATTAATGTTAGTTATAATGTAAGCTAGTTTTAATCATTTTGTCTAGCACATAAGATAGCTATAAGTTTTTCTTGAAATAAAATGAATTAAAAATGAAATGAAAAATGAGTTGTTTTTTTTTTAAAGGGAAATTCGAAGTTTAAATTTCTTAGACTCGAAAAACAAAGAACGTCAGCCAGAGTAACAGGGTTGGGACAGACATCAACGGGAACAACTCAACATCAAACACAATTCACCCTATTCTCCACCATAAGCACCCTTTTCCATACCAATGTTAGAGCATACGTATTTCCTCATTTAACTTCCCTCTTACCAACCCAAGGATTCCAAAATCATCATTGGGATCATCTAGCCAATTCACCTTTAGCTGACCCTTCCTTCCATACGCCGGGTAAAATCGATCTCCTATTAGGAGCCGATGTATACTCGTCAATCATCTTAGAAGGATTAGTCAAGGGCCATCACGGCTTAACAGTGGCGCAGCAGACTCATCTCGGATGGATGTTCACAGGGACTACAGGCATCAGCCAGCAAACTTCCACGACAGTTGTACAGAACCACCAGAACTCGCTCGAAAAACAACTCAGGAAATTTTGGGAGTTGGAGGAAGTTCTCGACACGAAAAAACTAACAGCCGAGGAAGAGCAGTGTGAACAACATTTCCAAAAACACTGCAAACGAAGAGAGGATGGCAGGTACGAGGTAAGGCTCCCATTCAAAAACAATATTGAACCCATCTTAGGAACATCAAGAAACGGAGCGATGGCAAGATTTCTGCTGATGGAAAAACGATTTGCAGCCAACGCCAAGCTACACTAGCTGCATGAACGAATACATCATGTTGGGACACATGGCAGAAGTCAACCACCCAGCACAAGTCCAATCACAACTCCAACAGCACTATTACCTGCCTTACCATACGGTGACAAAGGAATCAAGCATCACAACAAAACTGCGCGTGGTCTTCGACGCGTCATGCAAAACGTCAAATGGGAAATCACTCAATGATCACCTCATGATAGGACCACGATTACAAAAGGACATCATGGATTTAATCATAAAATGGCGAACGTTCCAAATCGGTTTCTCAGCGGACATTACCATGATGTATCGGCGAATCTGGATGGCACCAGAAGAGACAAAATATCAATTAATATTATGGAGGTCAACAACAAAGGAACCCATCAAAACATACGCACTGAACACTGTAACGCTACGCTTGGCACTGCTGCAGCACCCTTCCTCGCAGTTCGCACAATACACCAACTAGCTACAGACACACAACACGCTGACAAAGAAGTGTCGAAGGTACACACGGAAGGTTTTTACGTCGATGACCCATTATATGGAGCTGACAACGAAGAGGCAGCGATAAGTCTCCAGAAGAAGGTCACCTCTGTCATGAAATCAGCAGGACTTCCTCTCCGCAAATGGGCCAGCAACTCATCAAGAGTCCTGCAACAAGTACCTGAACACGAAAGAGAGGTAGAGTTACCACTTAATTTCGAATCACTAGACGCCATCAAAACATTGGGAATTCAATGGCATTCAGCAAAGGACATTTTTAAGATAAAAATACAATTACCTGAGATTGAAAAGCACACGAATCGCTCAATACTGGCAGACATCGCTCGGCTGTTCAACGCTCTTGGTTGGATTGCACCTTGCGTTGTGAAAGCAAAGTTAATCATACAACAATTATGGCACAGCAATTCGCCATGGGATACGGCACCGGTAAAGGAAATTCAAGAGTCATGGGTAACTCTACGCACAGAATATAGAGGACCAGATTAACATAAAATAAACCGTCCATCTAAGCGGACTTATAACGTGGCAAGTGGTGTTTTTTAATATTCCTTTACATAAATTTGTCTGTGCGGCATACGACCGTGATGGCCTTGTAAGGAGCGCAGTGGTGCAGACGTCAACAGGAATATATACCCGTCCGGTGGTAAAGTTGGCGGTGCTTGGTCTCCAACAGTTCATAGAGAGGGAGGTGGACGGGGCTGCCGCCCGACCCAGTGGAGGGAGTGTTGCGAACTTGGCAGCACACACATAGATGGGCAAGGGCAGCACATGAGTTGATGGGCATTGGCAGCATGGAAGTAGATGGGCAATGGCGGCTGAGATGAGGTTTTTTTCCGGCGAGAAAAATGCTGGCGCGTGGAGAAAAGAGCAGAAAAAAAAGCGTTTTAAAGTGTGTGACAAAATTCGCGTTGATCATGATATTTTTTCCTATAAAATGATATGTCCTAAAATTCTTGAATGCGTTTTTCTTTATGCACCGGAAAGACTTATTCGTCAAAGAAATATCTTTCCTTACCCTAGTCATATATATGTATAACCTAACGAACCAATCACTAAATGTGTAAAGTATTGTAATTCTTTTTGCACAGAAATTGATTTGTTTGATGACAGATCTGTAATGATAATTGTAATGTGAGGCTGGTGTAGTGTCTGTGTTTATGCCGCAGTTTGTCTTGGATGAGTGGGGGTGCATATTTGTCCGGTTCGGCGATGGAGTTTAGTCTCCTGTAGTCGCCGTGGAGACGCCATTCGCTATTCTTCTTTTTGGTTAGGAGTATAGGGCTGGCGTATGGGCTTCTGGAAGGTCTGATAGTCCCTTCCTCTAGCATATCGGCTATTTGCCTTTTTGCTACGGAAGCCTTTTCTCCTGCGAGCTTATAGGAGCGTGCTGCGACCGGTGGACTTTTTGTGGTGATACGATGAGCGTAGTGGATATTTTCTATGTTTGGTTTTATCGTGGGTTTGGTTATTTGGATGTATTCTTTGAGGAGTTTAGCGTAAGTTTCTGGGACTGATGTGTCGATTGTTGATATATTGAAAATATCCGTGGAGTACTTCGCCTTTGGTTGAAAGGGATGTGAGAGGGTCTATACGTTGGTTTTTTAAGTCCAACAGCAGATTGAAGTGGGCGAGGAGGTCTGCTCCAATTATTGCAGTTGCAATGTCTGCAATAATAAAAGTCCATGAAAAGCATCGTCGGAGGTTGAGGTCTAGTTTGAGTTTTCTGACGCCGTAAGTGTTGATTGGGAATGAATTCGCCGCGTAGAGTTGGAGAGGGTCCTTTTCCGGTTTGATCTTGAAAAGTCCCACAGGGACTATGGACGCGACGGAGCCTGAGTCTGTTAAAAATGTTTGATTTGTGGAGGAGTCGTGGATGTGGAGTCGGATTTCCGTTTGAGTTGATGGAGAGTGTATGCTGTCATCAACTACTGCCGCGGTCGATGAAAGCACACTTAGTTTCCCTGACATTTCGGCTGTGTATTTGCAGGGTTGCGTGCAGTGTGGGGCATCCTTTCCCCATCTGTTGTGGTAGTAGCAGATACCATTGTTGCGGTTGGGAGTGGTGGATCTGGTTCTATGGCGGTTGGTATGTGAACATTGCTGATGGAGTTGCTGCGTCTGTTGTGGTAGCACCATGTGCGGAAGTATTGATGTTGTTGTTGTAGTGTGATTCTGAGGTGCTCCATTATTTTGTTTTGTTGTTGTTGATGGGAGTGGAGGTTTTGAATCTCACGTTGACAATTTTGCAGAGTTAATTGCATCTCTAGCAATTGTCGTTCCAAGTGAGTGGTTTCAAATGGAGAGGGTTTTTGGATTTTGGGCAGCGTAAAATCTTTGTTGTGAACGGCCATGATGGAGACACTGTTGAGAGCATCCATGATACGGTCTGCAGTATCTGCGAGTGCATTCAGGTCTTGTAGATTGTCGGACGCGACCAGCAGCGGACGAATCCTTTTCGGCATTCGTTCCGTCCAAAGTTGTTGCAGCACTTCGTCAGTAACAGCATTCTTGGCGAGTTTTCGCATTTCCCGGAGAAGTTGGGAAGGTTTTTTGTCGCCTTGTGGGACCTTTTCGCGGAGCAGTTTTTCGATTTGTTTTTGTCGCGATTCCGAAAAACGTTTAAGAACGGCCATTTTCAAGCAATTGTACTTGTTTTGTAGTGGAGGGTTGTTGATAATGTCAATCAATTGGATGGCTATTGCTGATGGTAAGGATTTTAATAAATGAGTGTATCTTTGGGGATTGCTGGTGATTCGGTTGGCAGCAAAATCTGCCTCAGCAATCGCAAACCAAAGTTCTGGGGTCCCTGGAGAAAATTGGGATAAATGCAGATTTACAGCATATAGGTACTCCTGTGGTTGTAGGGTGTTTGTAAGAGGGTGGTATGTAGATGTGGAAGGGTATAGTTTGTATCCCTGCCCTGGTAGCACGTCCTCAGAATGTGCGACGGTTATGTGTGCGTCCTGAAGCGGGTGATTGTCCATGTCCAGCAGACTCTGGTTATTGACGTCGTCGTCTTCTGGAGTAGCTCCCAGTGTATGGGTGCTTTTGGTAGGTGTTCTGCTAGTCATAACTGATTATAAAAAAAATTTTACTCACGATCACGTCGGGGTCACCAATGTAGTGTCTGTGTTTGACACTTACTACTTAAAAACGTCACCAAGAGCATAGAGGAAACAAACGGCAAAGAATGTATTTTATGATTTAACACTACAACAAAATGTATTAGTAACTTTAAAAATTAAATTTACAGAATCACGAAGGAACAGAAAGTAGCTGGCAGATAAAGATCAACTCTACACAATGCTGTCAAGATAAAGAGTGGTGATTTCTCTTTATTTGAATTTCTTTCCTTTGTTCGTTAAGGTACGTTCGAACTTCCAGCTGTTCACCGGCACAGGCACAACTGGCGATACACTGTCGCCACATTGGCGTAAGCGATGCACCCTCTGAGGTGGAGGTAGGCAAAGCAGATCCTACCTCACAATATTACAACCTTATATTCCATCAAATGTTAAAAACCTTTTATTGTCACTTCAACTTTAATTAGATATTATACAGGTCCTGGCCACATAAACCGTAACACGCATTTTTTAAGCAGTATTTTCAATTTCAGGCGATATTCTGTATTCCGAATTTTCCTAAAAATTAATTTCAACAATTAATACTCATGCGTATATTTAACGTCCAAAATATTCATTTTTATTTCCGAATAGTTCCCATTTGAGTCATGATTTACGTTGTGTTACCATGGCAGAATATAAGCAGCTAAGTGTTGAGCAAAAAAAGTTTTTGCCAAATTTAAAAAAATTTCCTTTACTTATCGTGAAATGGCGGTTTTAGTAAAGTGCTTAGCCACAACGGTCAGCAATTTTTTTAGAAACTATAAAGTTTATAAAAGTTTGGAGCCAAGGAAAAGGAATTACCCAAAAAAACATTACAACCGAAGCCCAAGATCGAAAACTGATTAATTTATCTCGACAAGACCGGTTCAGAACATCTAGGAAGCTTCAGACATTATTCACAGAGAAGACTGGAGTAAATATCTCAGCAAGAACTGTACAAAGGCTTCTCCTAAATGCTGGACTTATGGCTCGCCGCCCACGTAAAAAAAAAACACTTTTTACGAAATCCATGCGAGCAAAGCGACTGAGATTTGCGAGAACTTATGCTAATTGGGGTTATAACGAATGGATGAACGTAATTTGGTCCGACGAGTCCAAATTGAACGTGTTTGGAAATGACGGAATGCAGTTTGTACGGAGAGCAAAAGGGGAAGATTTTAATAAAAACTGCGTTTTGACTAGCGTTAAGTACCCAGCTAGTGTAATGGTATGGGGATGTTTTTGCGGCCCCGATTTAGGACCCTTAGAGTTTATTGAAGGCAATGTAAACGCACACAGAGCTTGCAAAAGTGTATCTTCCGTCGGCTGGTGCAAGTCAGCTTATGACTAAATTGGCAAAAGAGTTAAATTCAAAAGGCCCACCCATTCGCGAATGAATGGCTGGAAAAAGGTATGTTCGAACAAATATTTTATGATTTCGTTGCGAAAATGTGTATTTCTAGGTGTGGTCTGATTTTAAAAACCACGCCAAACTACGATCAAATCGTAGCAGTCTACAAGCGACTTGCGGAGGTCCGAGCAAAAGCGTGCCGCTTATGCCCTTAGAAGAAAGGGTAATTGAAATATTAGATCTCAACCTTGCGGTGAGTGGCAAGCCAAATACTTTATCAACGCCAAGCCAGGATTTAGATCATATGGACGACGAGGACTACGCCATGGATCAAGCATCTGCCAGGGATGATAAAGAGCTGTTCTGCTCTGGGCAGCAAATCGGCAGCAATGACCAGCGACCAACAACATCCAAAAAATCTCTGTTAGAGATACAAGTAAAAAATCAGGAAAAATTCCAAGAATGTTGAGAAAATGTATTCTATGTATAAGACTCTCTCTTTTAAATAATCCCTATTTTTCTCTTTAATATTCTGTTAACTGTTCTATAGACTATTTCACTTGAACTGTATACAAATTCCAAGTTAGTTGCTTTCTGTATCTCTCGGCGTGAAGACTTGAAAATCGCTTCTTGTAAAATAAACCCATTTTGAATTTTAGCGGCTTAGAATTTTATTCCCCTTTTACTCCCTCCCCCTCTTTTTTAACATATGGTGCCGAAACCCGGGACGAGACAATAATGGAAAAAATTACGCGTGGTACATATAGAACCTCCTTAACGAAGATATGTAAAGCGGCGTCAGAATTCCTTGACACAGAGTGTAAGTTAAGTGACGAGAATTCGCATCGGTTTGAGGATTTCGAGGAAGACCTTATAACGTTCATTAAGCGATTAACGGCGGTCCATGGGAAACTTCTGGAAGCGGACAAGCAGGTGACAGAGAAGAGCCTGATCAAAGTTGAGGAGCAAGAGAAAGAGTCGGCGAAAATGGCCGAATATGATGACACGGCAATAGCGGTTTTAGCGAAATAGAAGATACGCCAACAAAATTTGCTAAAGAAGCTGACTTCTGTCAGCACTTCAGCGAATGACAATAACGTAAATGCTTCCAACGTCTTAGTCGCGCCTCATACAAAAAGCCACATTCGACAACCCAAACTGGAGTTAAAGAAATTTGACGGGAATATGAGTGACTGGATGCCGTTCTGGGAGCAATTTAGTAGTGCTGTCCACCAAAATGATCAATTGTCAGCGGTCGAAAAGTTTAATTACCTGAATGGTGCGTTGAGCGGAGCGGCAAAGAAGGTCATAGCTGGATTCACATCCACTTCATCATCATACGATGCGGCAGTAGCCCTGTTACTAGAGCAGTACGGAGATACAGAGAAACTCATAGACGATCATATGCAAAAACTGATATCGCTCAGTCCAATAGCCGTTAAATCAGATGTTGTAGGTTTACGGAATTTGTACAACAGCATTTCTACTTCCATACGTTCTCTCACAGCGCTGCAAGTCTCTTCGCAAAGATATGATGTCATGTTAAAATCCATTCTCTTACGCTGCTTACCACCAGACTTGCGGGTGGATTATCATCAGCGAAAAAATAAGGAGGTAATGAAATAGCAACAGACAACGCCAAAGAGAGTGACAGTTCCTCTGAAACACAAACTGCGCTTTATGGCATGCAAGTTAATACCATAGAGCATTGATTTGATCCGTAAGCGATGTAAGCAAGCTGCGGTCAAATCGCATGCAACATATAGTTAATAGCATAGAGCATTGATTTGATCCGTAGGCGATGTAAACAAGCTGCGGTCAAATCACATGCCACATACATATGTATGATTAAATACACAGCCAAGATTATTCATCACGCGAGTTATGTGTAATGTAACATCGATGACCCAATCGAAGAACCTTCGGTCATTGTCATCGAAAATATTTTAATTAATTATATTGACGAAGCATTTCCGCCGGAGCTCGCAATTATTTTGTAATGCAGGTCGTTGGCAGCGTCAGTGAAAAGTCGACGATGGCAACGAACTTGCAATCGGAAGTTAAGTTAGTTTTTAAGTCATTCGTTATTGAGCTATGGCAGAATAAAGTGTTTTAAAACGATGTGCAGATTCTTTTGTTGAATAATTTATCAAAAGACAAAAACATAAGTGGCGCAGTCGACGGATCCGAATCAGTGCATTGCAAATATACATACAGTGGTGGAAACTTAAATAGCACCTTTACGAAAAATCATACGACATCCAAAACTACATTATTAAAAATAAAATTGGCAACATTTTTTAAATGCCAGTTTCTAAGTAAAACATTACTGTATTCAAAACAGTTATTTTTTTCTACCTTGTCAATACATGTACATCTGTGTTCGCATTTGAGTAAGTTACGTTGGCAAAGCAGCTGGAAATATAAATAGCACCTTACATATTTTAAGTGAAAAAATTTGTTTAAAACGTTTGTTGCGTAAGTTTTCTATTATGTTATGTACTGAGTATTATAATTTATCGATTAAGTTTGAAATTCTATTAGATTTTAAAATTTATTATGGGAAGAGGATTGCATTGTTCAGCGGAAAAACGGGAAGTAATGTACAACTTGTTTGAAAGTGGAAGGCGAATAAGTGATATTGCGAGTGATCTCAAATGCTCAAAGAAGATGGTTTACAATGCCCTACATCATATTAAGAAGCATAAACAGTTCGAGAATATCGCTAGAAAAGATCGACGTCGAAAGACAACAAAAGCCATGGACAGGGCAATTGTAGCGTCAAGCAGGAGGGACCCATTCATAACTTCTAGCCAAATAAGAAAAGATATTGAAAACGATTATGGCATTAACATCACTTCAAGGCTTGTCCGTTATCGTCTAGCAGAAGCAGGGTTGCACGGTTGCATTGCCCGAAGGAAACCACTCGTCTCAACAAAAAATCTTAAGAAGCGCTTAGAGTTCGCGAAAGAGCACTTGGACAAACCTCTTCAATTTTGGAAAAATGTCTTTTGGAGCGATGAATCCAAGTTTAATAGACTTGGTTCTGATGGAAAAGTTTATGTTCGCCGCCCAAAAGGTCAAGACAATAATCCAATGTACACACTGAAGACGGTTAAACATGGTGGCGGAAGTATAATGGTATGGGCAGCTTTTTCTTGGCATGGTGTTGGGCCCATAGTAAAAATATCTGGTAGGATGGACCAACATCAGTATAAAGAAATATTAGCAACTCATATGGAGCCCTTTGCATTCGAAAATTTGCCCATAAATTGGAAGTTTGTTCATGACAATGACCCGAAGCACACTGCTAAGTCGGTTAAAAAGTGGCTTCTGGAGAATAAAATCAATGTTTTAAGTTGGCCCCCACAGAGTCCAGATCTCAATCCAATTGAGAATCTGTGGAACGACGTGGACACTCGTTTAAAGCAGAAAATGTGCAAAAATTTGGACGATTTGTGGACATCCATTCAAGAAGGCTGGTATTCCATACCCCAAACCCGTTGCCAAAGACTTGTCGAAAGTTTACCCCGCCGACTAAATGCAGTCATATTGAACAAAGGTTATCCTACTAAATATTAAAGCTATACAACTTTTACAGCTCATAACAGTAAGAAAAAGTAAGTAATTTTTTAATTTATCTCCATTATTACTTTCAGTGCTATTTATATTTCCAGCCTTTTTCAAGAATTTAATCTATTTTTTTGGTATTTATTGCCGTGTGCTTTATTTTTTAGAAAAAAAATTAATGAAACGTGATCTTATGTTCCAAACAAAAATAAAAAAAATAAGTATTCATAAAGACATATAACTCCTTATTTTATTATAGTACATTTTAATACAAATAAGGGATGAGTGCTATTTATCTTTCCACCACTGTATGTATGTATATAAGTGGATCGACGTAATATTAGAAGAAACATATTCGACAGCACTAGAAACATGGCTCAACCGAATTAGATCGAAAAATGTTTGGTAGCGTTGACCCAACTGCTAGTACAGGGTCAACCCCAGAGACAAAGCTTGCGATCAAGGGTCGAGAAGGAAACTCGATTCCTACCCATTTTCGATGGACAACTTGGGACACTACCATCATTCATTGATGCAGTAACAAGAGTTTTAGATGAATACGGAGAAGAAGCCTTGGAAGTATTCCGGATAATTTACGACCTGAAGATACAAGGAGCAGCCAAAAACCTGTTAAATGTCATCTCTCCCTCAACCTGGGAAGAGTGTAAAGCTACGTTAAAACGGCACTGCCGACCCAAAAGGGATCAGATTGCTCTCACCAAACAAATTGGATCACTCAGAGTGAGTAGCATAATAGAATTAGACAATAAGTTAACGAAATGTGTGGAAGACATAACAGAGTATGTAGCTTTTGTTGAAAACCAAGATACACAAGTAGATATTTTTAGCGGGATGCTGGTGCAAAAAATTAAGGAACTTGTTTCCGGGTCATTAGCTTATGCCATAATTGATAAACATAACTTATCAGAAATTAGAGATATAATTCATAAATTTATAGGCCTCGACCAGGGTAATTTAAATGGTAGCCAAACAAATAGTCACAACAGAACGAAAAATAGTAATCATTATAATTGGAGTAGACAAACTAATCAACCAGTCAACAGACAAAAACATAGTTCAGTTCAATTTAGTAGGCAGGCCTTCAATAATAGGTGTTTTTTATTTTGCATCCGTATCAGTATCCGGATCATGGGCAAAATAAAACAGTCCGGATCATTGAGTAGCAGATCAACGAGTAGCGTTCTTGACATTTCATATCAGTCAGTTCTGTCAAAGATCTGACATTTGAAAATAAAATAAACAGAAAATATACAAATTGGAAATGAACACGTTGATTGCCCACGTGTTTATATGTATGTTAGTGTTTCAGTGTTTTTGAAACATGACCACCGGTGGGTCATGTGGCAGTCAATTTGAATTGTGTTAAAATTCATTTGTTTACATACATTATTTTGCCCGGCTGCTCCATTTCCACAAATAATTTTTGACATTTAAGTGCGGAATTGCCATGCCAAAGAACATTTTTCTTTTCATACAAATTTGATACGATTGACTTAAACGCTGATGATAATTTTTATCGATATACACTAATTGAGGGTAATATATCTCCAATTCACTGAAGGGTTTTACAAATTTAAATTAATACACACATTTTATAGTGTTATGAGTGCAATTAGTTCATACTGAAGGGAAAACTTTTTAATCAAATCAGGGTCACAATTTTATATGTTCATCAGGCAATGACCTTCCTAATTTTAATGCGAACCCAATGGGAAATAGTGTGAACTAATTTTCGGATCACAAAAGTTGATCCAGATAAAATTTGGATCACGTGTTGTTATTGTAATGCATGTAAATCGTGATCCGGATAGTGATACGGATGCATAATAAAAAACACCTAATAATCAATTTTATAGAAATTGTAACCAACCATCATAGGCAGGGACAAGACAAACTAATAGACAAGTATGTTGGAAAGTTAAGCTCACAAGTAAATTCAACGCAAATGAATCGTTTATTCGCTCTTTTTCTCTTATAACATGTTTGTTCTCTTCTAACCCTTATGTTGATATTCACATGTATATGTATGTATTTGTTATGCGAAACTTATTTTAATCCCTTCGCAATAAACCAGCAAATGAATCGGAGTCGTGTTACAGTTCTTCCAGCAAAGTACAAGCAGGTAGTTCAAACAACACTAGACAGCAATCATATACGAATAACAGACCACAAGGTAGTCAACAAAGTACTAAGATACAAAGATACGATTGACAGATTAGCTACAGATGTCACAAATTCGTTTTTTTACGAACTAGCCTCGGAAAATGAAATGTTTACAACCCTCACAATTTAAAAGAAAGAATAAATTGCTCTATTCGATACTGGTTCTACAATAAGTATACTTAACCTATCGCGATTACCCAACTACCATTACCAAGTGTCATCGAGCGTAATCGGGGAATTAGGTATCGATTATTATATTACAATTTCGTTCTGGCAACGTCGTGGAGTGGAGAATTATTTTGGGCTATTTGAGCAAATTCATGTGCCAAACGTCAAACATCAGGAGTAAGACCTTATTTTTTTTTGCTTTTTCAAAAACCACATGCGATACAGGACAGGATACAGGATACACGACGTTGGCCGTAGTTAGGATTTCTAGATTTCCCACCAATGTAAGTTGAAAGGCTCTGTTTAGTTTTTCTACTTCGTTAATTTATCTGTTATGAATTCAGGAAATAAAATCGAACCAGTTTAAGAAAAGGATCTTTGTTATTGGAGAGGGAATCCACAGTTAAACCGCGGCGCAACACCAAGTATTAGACATACATATGTACACCAAACGAAAATAATTACAATACAAGGTCATGTTAACAAACCTGCTAAAACAGTAGCAACAGTTTGCCCGGAAGAATTCGAATACCCAGATAATGCAAAAATTAAATTGATAGCGCTAGAAATAGAAAAACCTTACGATCTTTTAATTGGCATGGACTGGATTCAAAAAAATGTTAAGGAAATAAGCTCAGAGGACAAAGAAATCAGAATGAAAAACGGTGTAAGTTTATCCTTTCTAAAATTGTTGAAGACGAAGTTAATGTCTTAGAAGTAAGCACTTTGCAAAATATTCAGTTGGATCATTTAAATGAAAAAGAAAGAAATATTATAGCATTATTGTTAAATTTAATAAACTTCTATATAAGGAAGGAGATATTCTAACTAAGACAAAAACGGTTGTACATGATATAAAAACTACAACAGATACCCACCAAAACATGAAGCTGAGGTTAGAAAACAGTTGGACGAAATGGAGAAACAAGGCATCATACGAAAGAGTAAGAGTAGGTATAGTTCACCAAGAAGGAAAATTCAGGCATCCAAAAGTTCAGAATAGTTGTCGATTACAGAAAACTGAATCAAGTTACAGTCGATGATAAATACCCTTTGCCAAATATTGAGGGAATACTTGATAAAATAGGCAAGGCACAGTATTTTAGAACATCTTAATAGTAATAATCTTTATTATTGTCAAACTCAAAAGCTCAAAAACAAAAATTAATATTGGAGCAAAGGAAAATAATTGTAATAGAACCCAGGAAAGTTCTATTTCTGACCGGGGAGGAGTTATGTGTAATGTAACACCGATGACCCAATCGAAGACCCTTCGGTCATTGTCATCGAAAATATTTTAATTAATTATATTGACGAAGAATTTCCGCCGGAGCTCGCAATTATTTTGTAATGCAGGTCGTTGGCAACGTCAGCGAAAAGTCGACGATGGCAACGAATTTGCAATCGGAAGTTAAGCTAGTTTTTATGTCATTCGTTGTTGAGCTATGGCAGAATAAACATGTTTAGATTCTTTTATTGAATAATTTATCAAAAGACAAAAACATAAGTCGCGCAAGGTGCACGATACCCCACGCCCATACAACTTTTTGCTAATACAAGCATATTTCACGCTACACGATAGACACAACCTGACACCTTTTTTGCATTTTTGCATTTCATCCCCACAGGTCCCTAAGAAGCTGGTGACGACGAAATTCGACATGTAGTGATGTTCAGCTAGGACAGTTTTGTTTTGATAAGTTTAGTCTTAAGCAGAGTTTTGTTGAGTGCGAACGCGAAAACAATAAAGTTCTTCATTGAAAGGAAAAATAAGGTGTTGCTTTGCGAGTAAGCAACCGAAGATATCTTTTTTTTTTTTATCTATTCAGTGCAATGAACATTAATTACACAATAACTCACCTGGTTTCACTTAGTTCTAAAATATTAGAACTATCTCCAATTCTCCTTCTCTGCACATTTTCTGAGCGAGACAATCCATTTTTACATATATATATTTATAGATTTCTCTGCCACTGCCACTGACTTCTACAATATATCCTTTTGATATTTGTTTCTTTTGAGAGCGCAATTTACGGAAATGACTACTTATCCGTTGACAGCATTCAAACTAAATCCGAAAGTGATACAAAATACGAATTAACTTTCGGAACGGATTTCATTTCCGATTCCAAATCCGAAAGTGATTCAAAATAACCCCCCCGTACTCCCAATACCAAAACCACATCAAAAACTCAATTCATTGAATAGTTTTCGACCAATATCGCTTCTTCCTTGTTTGTCTAAAGTTCTCGAACAAACTGTCGCTAAAAGGCTTCTTTGGTTTTTGTTCATTCTTAGGGAAATTATTGCGTTTGGAATCAGAATCTGGTTTGGAAGAACTTTTATATATTTTAGATGAGAAATCCGATCTGGAGTATTTTTCATCGGCGAGTGAGGATTCTGCAGATGAGGAAGAATTAGTTCGTTCTCAGAACGACCGATGGCAGTCTTACGCTGCTCAAATTGTCGAAAGGAGTTAGTTGAGGAAGTTGAAGTTGAAGACCAAGAAGAAACACATAGCTCACAGCGTATGATTTGGAATTTCAATCCAATCTTCGACCAGATCCCGTCCCAATTTCTTCGAGACCATTACTTCTTCCAATTGAATATTTCAGACGCTACTTCGACTTCAAACATTTTGAAGAAGCAGCTAAAATTACCAACATGTACGGTTTGTCTGCTACTGGAAAAGAGTTGAATACTGACGGAAATAGAAAAGTAGTAAGGAAGTGCCTGCATTTCGTAGATACGTCAGCTCTACCTGCAGATGCTGAAACCAATGCTCTGTGGAAAGTTCAACCAATTATTAGCGCTGTTCTAAATCGATGTCTACAGAGGAGCTCACAAAACTATTCTATAGATGAGCAGATGATACCTTTCCTAGGAAGTCGTCCAAATGGACTTAGGCAGTATGTCCGGAACAAGCCTCGATCTGTTGGGCTCAAAAACTTCGTTCTTTATACATCAACAGGTAATTGTTTAAATAATTTTTCTCCACAGTTTAATGGTTTTTTATAGGTTTAGTTTACCTAAGGTGCAACTTACCCCCCTTGGAGACCGATCGTTGGGTTTAGGGTCAAGGCATATTTTTAGACTGATAAGAACCGATCGTTATTTTACTACGATTTAAACATCCACGGAATTGGAATCATTCAAACCAATAGAATAAAAATATTGGGCTCAAGGTTGATAGGTCAATGTTTCGTGGAGAAGCTGGCCAGAGTTCGGACGGATGGAAGGATTGTCGTAGTAAAGTGGAGAGACAATAAAACCGTTACGATGGCGTCCCCTTGCTTCGAAATGAATCCAATAAATACAGTCTCTAGGTGGAGCAAAGAAGAAAGAAATCGCAGACATATACCGCGTCCCTTGGTCGTAAAGGAGTACAATAGTCACATGGGCGGAGTGGTCGTTTGCGACCAGCTAAAGGAATTCTACGGCACATGGATAAGAACTGTCAAATGGACTTTAAAGACGGCCTTTCACTTCATTGGATTAGAGTTCAAGAAGAATTGCGAATTGAACCAGATTCCAAAAAACAAAATCTTCACTTCACTTTCCCTTGGAAGGTTCTGAAGCTCTTCTTTGCAATAACAAAAGAAAGCGAGGAGTTGTTGACGATGACGAAAGTGATGAAGACGAACCACGTCCGAGTTCCACTCAACAGTGTGCATCATTCCCAGGTGCAAGCAAAAGATGTGATGGGCTTAATCATTGGCCAGTGATAGACAATCCTAAAAGTGCACGCATGTGCCGCATGAAAAATTGTTCAAGCCGAACGCGAACAAGTTGTGAAAAGAATGTTTTAAAAGTTAGGAAAATAGGAAAAATGTTTTTGAACCAAATATCAAACTAAAAAGTACTGAAATATTGTTAAGTTTATCATTTTATTGCTTTTTTTAATAAGAGTACAATGAAGTAAAGATTATTTGAAATGAAGCCGCTTTTTACTTTTTTTGATTTTTTTAAATATAAACCCATTTGTGCGGGTACTTTTTTAACCCTTTCCCTTGTCCATTAGGATGGACATCATTTTCAACTTGCGATATCTTTTAGCTAAGAGCAAGAGACCATTTTTTGTTTGCAATGTATTGAGTAGATACTTTTCTCTCTAGTTGCGTCTTCCTTTTTCGTGCTTTTTTGTTTATTTACCAGATAGAAATGCTTTTAGTTCAAAGCGTTAAGAAAGTGAAGTCGTGTTCTTGTTGCTAGATAAGAAAAGTTGGATTTTCTTTGTGAAAAAGTGAGTTTTTTATCAAAATATTATATTTTATTCATTAAAAGCATGTTAGTAACTTCAAATAACGATATATAGTACTCATAAGACCTACAATATTCATTTACTACGAAATTAAAAAACGTGTCCATTGACATGGGCATTTTCGCTTAACGAGCGTGTCCATCTTGATGGACATTATTAATTTTCCCCTTACAGTGGACAGTTGGCCGGAAGGGAGTTTAACTTTAAAATTCATGTCTTGTTTATATACAATGCAATGCTTTTTAGAAAGCGAAAATGAAGAAGAGGGGGTCGATGGTGACGTTATCTTTTTTGAAGAATATAGGGAAATTGAATCAAATTCAAGAAACTAAGACAAGCAAGGATAGAATTATAACAGTATTCTGATGACTGCAATGACTTTACTAATGAAATAATTAATTTTCCAAATTAAGTCAGTCTTTTAGAAAATGTACCCTTCCGGCTAAATCGGGGGAATATACCCGATTTTTTTCTTGTCTTGACTAGACCTACACGCTCTAGATTTTTGGAATACAAAAAAAGATAAAGGGTTTAAACCCACCAATTTGACCGAAATGAAAAGAATGGTCGGAATCTATTTATACATGGGTGCTATCAAATTTCCTGAAATACGAACGTATTGGAACAAATTAGTTGGATTAGACATAATAAACAACGCCATGACTAAAAACGGCTTCTTTCAACTCAACACGAATTTACATTTTGTCAACAATCTAGAAGTCCCCGAAAATAACAAGGATGTTTATTACAAGTTGCGCCCACTTATAAATACAATAAGAGAAAGGTGTTTGCATCTTCCTCTGGAAGAAAAGTTATGCATTGATGAGCAAATGATTCCGTTTAAGGGGGGGTTAAGTGTCAAACAATATGTAAAAGGAAAACCCTGCCCATGTGGTATCAAAGTATCTGTTCTTTGCGGAGCATCTGGCCAACCATATGACTTTTTCTTGTACCAAGGTGCAAATACGGAAGTGTCTGAATACAATTGCAAAAAGTTTGGACTTGGTCCATCAGCAGTCCTTCATTTAACCAATCGAATCACTGAACCTGCTCATACGATATTTTTTGACAACTACTTTTCTTCATTTTCACTTTTTGAAGTCCTAAAAATGAGAAAAGTTTATGCCACAGGAACAGTTTGAATTAATAGATTTGGCTCAACTACATTTACAGCTGAGAGGGATTTCCGGAAAAAAGAGAGAGGTTCTTCGGAAGAACTAACGGTAAGGAATTCGAAACTTTTCATTGTTAAGTGGTCAGCGTTAGATAATAAGTCGGTTCATTTAGCATCGAATTATGTAGGAATTGGAGAAGAACGTGAAATTAAGCGTTGGGACAAATCTAAGAAAGAATATGTATATTGGAATAAAGCAACCTCAAATCATACAAGAGTATAATGATTTAATGGGAGGAATGGATTTATTAGACCAACTCACATCATATTACAGAATTTTCCTTAAATCTATTAAATTTACCTCAAGAGTTACCACTCATTTGATTGATTTTGCTCTTTGTTCAAGTTGGCTGGAATATAAAAGCAAAATGAAAGGACTTTTGGACCTTTTGGAATTCAGACTAAACGTTGCGAACCACTTGATAACCGTAGGAATTTGAGTACCTAAAAAACGTGGAAGACCGTCAGGTCGAAAGAATATTGAAATTCCGGTTTCACCAGCATGTAATGTGAGATTCGGCCACTTAAAGAAGTACAGTATGACTATATCAACCATTTTCCGAATTTTGGCATGAATAAAGAAGCTTGCAGGTGCAAATTAGTCGGCTGCAAGGGTAAAACACATCTTTTTTGCAGCAAGTGTAAGATTCATTTATGCCTCCCCAGGAAAGAGATTGTTTTACAACTTTTCACACGAAATAATACTTCTAATATCGATATTAAAGTTATCGATTCAAGTTTATCTAAACTTTATTTTAGACTGAATTTTTGAAAAATTAATTTTGTGAATTTCTTCACATGTACATATGTACATAATATGATTTAATTATATTTTTATTAAATAATGAGCCAGGAAATCTGTGTTCCCATCAGTTTATTTTAAATCAAGTATTGTGATTTTATTTTAATGAACAAATATAGTTAATCTTTTTGGAGTATACATATATCTACTAACTTTGAAAAAATGTTGGTCCAACATTTCTTACGCAATGAAATCCGTGTTTTTTGGAGGTTTATTTATATTTTTTTTTTGCAGTGCAAATTTATTTTATTTATTTTCGTAAGCTTGTTTAAAACCACACTGAACCTTAACAAAGCACCATACCATCAAGCGTGCAGACACAGTCTTAACGCTTTTCCTACAAGCAACATCTTAGTAGAAGCCAAACTACCAACTATAGAGGAACGCTTTACTCAAATAACAGCGAAACTATCTCTGAAACTGTTGCCCTCCTATGACTCTTGCAATGTTTCTTAAAAACAGCAGGCCCAAACGGATTGACTCAGTCACCGCACGGTCTCTAAGCTCTGCTAAAGATTTGCAAATGCCCCTTAGAAGACTTAATCGATACAAAGTTAAGTTTCGGCCATGGTCAATAAAAGTACGCAGCATTAACATGACGCTAACGTCCTATGCTAAAACAACAACTCCAGATACTGTGTTCCAAAAACACTTTGCACACCTTGCCGCAAAAGCCAAAAGCAATTTTTTGAAACTTATCTTTACTGGTGGTTCCAAAACTGACTCCGTACCTTCCTTCCAGATGTGGAAATGGAAAACTAATGAAAATAGGCCTACTACCATCATCCTCGTCCACATTTACAACTGAAAACGCCGTATTCTGAAAACAATTGCAAATATCTCCAACACAAAAGAGAAGTTCGTACTATGTTCAGATAGTCTCTCGGTACTGAACGCTGTAAAGAATATGTACCAACTGTCGAACAGAGATGTTTGACAGAATAAGGGACTTTCTTATAAGACTCTACAGCAGAATAAGAATTATCTGGATTCCTAGACATGTGGTGATCGTAGGAAACGATCACACTGATGCGGCAGCCAAAGACGACAAAAGTAGTTGCGTCTTCCTCTTCCACTACGTTGGTAAGTCCTATATATCAAGAGATATAGAGAAGAAAGTGAAACATCAACAACTCATTAAATGGACACAATATACTCATCACTACACCTTAATGAACACGGACATTACCTCCCGAACTATCGCAGAGGATCTAACTCATCCATTTCTTCATTCATCCGACTACGTCTGCTCATATACACTTTCATCTGCCCTTTTTGCAACTCAACAATAAACATCAATCATGTTCTTGGCTTAGCTAACTGTCCAATCAGATGTCATCTTAGCAAATTCTTAAAAACCAACACGACTCCCGACTAATACGCGACACTTGGCCGGAAAACATAAGCCGTATTCTAAATTAGGTTCATATATTTAAACTAAACTAAAGATAGCCTTTGTAGCTTGTACTCATTCATTTCTTGAGTTAACTAATTGCTAGTAAATAAATAATAATACTTCCATTTGGAGGTATTTTTAATGGAGTGTTACAATAGGGTCATCAAAAGAGTAGTCAATAAAGCCATGTTCAACAAGAAATCGATTTTAAAACAATAAGTTCACCACTACACAAGCGTAAGATTGATATTGCAATTTAATATTGTCTATGATGGATGCTCTTCTTTTAATTTGAACGATTTACTTAAATGAACTCAAAAAAAAATTGACTTGCACGTCTTGTCAAAAAGGACAGATTGCGTTGCGATGTCCATATCTGGAATTTACCTAAAGTTTAAAATTGTTGACACCGGAACAAGTAGTTACAGCCTTCGGATAGATGTAATTAATCATATAGTCACTAACAACTCATTTTAACAGATCTGCGTTCAGAATTACTATAACTGATTGAACCTAAACTCAAAAATACCTCATGTCCTGTCCTGTACGATTAACGTTGGTTAACTTAAATACTATTGCTCCTTCTTTCAATATATAACATTTTTTAAGCTCTTTGGCCTCGCAAAAGGACAGACGTTCAACAAGTAATTGCATAAGTTCACTTACCGAATACATAATTGGAAAATAAGACTATTTCTTATGATTTTGATGTTAGATGGTGATCATCTGTCTGTTGATTGATGAATAAATGTTGTACTGGGAACAGGGAATGCGTATTACAAATCAGCTTGTTGCCAAACGTGATGTTTGGCATTTTGTGACGAACGTGGATGTTGCAACTATTGAAAGCAACATTTTAGTTTTGAAAATAACATTTAACGTGACTTACGTACCTCTTTTATTGCAGGAATATGATGAACCATATTGTGATGGATGTTTGCTGTCTACTAATAACCCGGGTTGCATGGACAGGTAAGATGTAAACTTGAATCCTCCGTGAAGAACTAATATTTAGTCGAGCGCACATCGGTAAAGGACATATGTAATTGCATGTTCAAATTGGTTATGAATAGATCTTTCGGAAAATATCGATAGTACGCAATTGTGTCCAACATTCATTCATCCATTCATAACACATTAAGGGTGTCGTGCCTCAGTGGCCTCGAGCGCCGAATGAATACCGGCATCAGCCATGACATCTACTGCATTTTGCTTGGTGCCTCTTCTCAATAGGGTCCAGTAAAAACCCCTTGCAATGCGATTGTCAGGTAAAGTTTTAATACCGGCAATAGACAGGTATTTTGCAACATTAGACAAAATCACACACATCAAACATGATTGCGGCCGTGTTCCCGCAACACTAGCGTATATCATAAAAACATCGGATTAAACTGCAATCTGCAAACAGGTGTAATTACAAAATTGAAAACTTATAAATGGGTAAATCTTTTCAACTCACTTTCAAGCAGGAACATTGTACTGAGGTAAAATACGTTTGTTCGGTATTTGTCGCAAGATCGATTGTAGAATAAAATTGTTCTGACTGCATGGAGAAAGACGCTTGAAATCACATCAAGAAACCGTACCGTGCACTGCCGGATTCATAATCCCTGACAGCCGGTCTGATTCCTGACAGCCAATTGACCACGGATAAAGAATGAGATACCAATCTATTGCCTTTGACAGGCACTTTGACAGATAGCCCCTACAAACGCGTTGCGGTTTGACGGCGTCTTGACTATGACATTCTGCCTTGCTGCGGCCATTTTGCCACGGCTTGAATCTACACATCGACGCTTGAGTCTATCGTTGAGTTAGTCAAAAGCGTCGTTTTAAAACGGAGAATAACACGCATAGTATCGGTGTAATAAAAACAAAAAAACCAACCCTTGCGGGGATCACAGGGCAGACGTACGAAAGTTTTCCATCTTGTTCATTTATCTATGTGGCGACGTCATTGACAGGAAGAAATAACATAAACAAGAAGTTTGACAATTCCTGCCGGGGTATGTTCACAAATATGCCATCTTACGATTCGGAGAATCCAATTGGCTTTTGGAGTGCGTTCAATAAAACAATTAAGTAGGTATTTATTTTTATTGAAAGAATGATGACTATTCCTTAGTCCAAATGAAACTAGGAGTGAGAAATAGTTTAATAAATAAATAACAGCGCTTCTATACCAGTACTAAACGAAAGCCGTTTGGAACAAAATGTACAGGTATTTGTGTTGAGTGTTCAAACTACAGTTTATAGCCGATTCCGAACGGAATGAGTCGAGAAGCTTTCTCAAGGCAAGTATTCTACGGGGGGTTTTGCCAGTACCTCGATGAGGACCTGATTTTATATACTGCCTGTAATTCCTGGTGGAGGGGGGCTGGCCGCTTGACCGCAGAAAGTCTCCTAGCGCGATGGCGTAGTTCGGCTATTTCTTGGTTCCACCAGTATGCTGGTGGTCGGCTGTTTTTCGCCTTTTTTCCGGACCATGTACATATGCATCGCAGGCCCATCGTGTCCCCACTTTCCACCCTATGCGTTGTGCCTTCTTTGGGAAGCGCTGTCCGGTTGTTCTCTTCGCCTGTGCTTCAAATAGGATAGCCCGGTGGTCACTGTGGGTGTAGTCGTTGCCGACTTTTCATTCCGATCCTCTTACTAGGGAACTGGACACAAAAGTTATATCCACCACGGAGCCTGCACCATTTCTGTTGAACGTTTGCTTGCTACCCGTATTAAGCAGTATTACGTCTAGTGACGATACGGCTTCTAGTAGTGCCAGTCAGTGGCCCATTCGTTGAAGTCCCCAGCGATACCTGATGGACTATGGCCTTTAACATCGTCCACGAACCTACCAAGCATGGCTCAGAATTCCTCCAGGGTGTCATTTGGAGATGCATGGACCTTTGCTCGCACGAATCCCATTCCAGGTGTCATCATTTTGTCCTCTAATGCGTAGTCACCGCATGCCCAAATAGCAGCCCTTTTTGAATTGTCCGTTGCCCAGGTGCTATCATCGAGGTTCTAATACTGCTCGCTTACTACGGCCATATCAATCTCTAACTCGCGAACGGTTTGTGTAAGTAGATCCTGTGCGGCTCGCAATGGTTCAGGTTAAGTTTCAGTACTTTCGTATTCTTTTTGCAGCCTTTACAGCTTCCTGGTACTACACTTCCTGCCGCATGATAGGTGTTGCTGCTTCCTCTTTCTTCACAGAGGACACATCTTGGGTCATTAGTGCAGTTCTTGGACACATGACCTATCTGTCCACAGTTGATGCAGTTTTCACTTGTCTACCGCATTTTTACACGCCTTTGTTGGATGTCGGTTCATGGTATGGAGTCGGTTTAGGGCATGGAGTCGGTTAAGGGTATGGCGTCGGTTCAGCGTACGGAGTCGGTTAAGGGTATGAAGTCGGTTCAGGGTGTGTAGTTGGTCCAAGAATTGGAATCAGTTCTGGGTAGAGGGTTGGTCAAAGATACAGAGTCGGTTTGGGATATGAAATCGTTTCAGGGTATGGATTTGGTTCACGGTATTGAGTTGGTTAAGGGCATGGAGTCGGTTAAGGGTATCTAGTCCGTTAAGGGTTTGGAGTCGGTTAAAGGTGTGGAGTCAGTTAAGAGTATGGAGTCGGTTAAGGGTATGAAGTCGGTTAAGGGTATGGAGTCGGTTAAGGGTATAGAGTCGCTTAAGGGTATGGAGTCGGATCAGTGTATAGATTCGGTTCAGGGTATGGGGTCAGTTCAGGGTATAGAGTGGGTTAAGGGTATGTAGTCGGTTAAAGGTTAAAAGTCGGTTCAGGGTGTGGAGTCGTTTCAAGCAGGGTGTAGAGTCGGTTCATGGTATAGAGTCGGTTGAGGGTATGAAGTCGGTTAACGGTGTGGAGTCGGTGCAGGGTATGGAGTCGGTTCAGGGTATGGAGTTGGTTCAGGGTATGGAGCCGTTTTAGGGTGTGGAGTCGGTTGAAGGTAAGGAGTCGTTTGAAGCAGAGTGTAGAGTCGGTTCAGGGTATACAATCGGTTCACAGTATGGAGTCGATTCTGGGTATGGAGTCGGTTCATGGTATGGAGTCGGTTTAGGGCATGGAGTCGGTTCAGGATTTGGAGTCGGTTTAGGATATGGAGTCCGTACAGGGTATGGAGTCCGTACAGGGTATGGAGTCCATACAGGTTATGGAGTCCGTACAGGGTATGGAGTTCGTACAGGGTATGGAGTTCGTACAGGGTATGGAGTCGTTTCAGGGTAAGGAATCAGTTCGGGGTAAGGAAACAGTTCAGGATTTGGAGTCGGTTTAGGGCATGCAGTCGCTTCAGGATTTGGGGTCGGTTAAGGATTTGGAGTCGGTTTAGAATATGAAGTCCGTACAGGGTATGAAGTCGGTTCAGGGTTTGGGGTCGGTTCATGGCATGGAGTCGGTATAGAACATGGAGTCGGTTCAGGGTATAGAGTCGGTTAAGGGTATGAAGTCGGTTCAGGGTGTGGGGCCGGTTCGGAGTAAGGAGTCGGTTCAAGCTATGGAGTCGGTTAAAGGTACAGGTTGATTTAAGGTTTGAAGTCGGTTCATGGTGTGGAGTCGGTTCAGAGTAAGCAATCGGTTCCAGCTATGTAGTCGGTATGTAGGTATAGGTTGGTCCAAGGTTTGGAGTCGGTTCATGGTATGGAGTCGGTCCAGGGTATAGAGGGTATGAAGTCGGTTCAGAATTCAGACTCGGTCTAGGGTATAGAGTCGGTTCAAGATTTAGAGTCGGCTTAGGGCATGAAGTCGGTTCAGGGTATGAATCGACTCCATTGGTGCAGTGTATGGAGTCCGGTCAGGGTGTGTAGATTTAGTTCAGGGAATGTAGTCGGTCCAGGTTGAGGTGTTTAGGTGATTAGGTCCAGTTTAGGGTGTTTCTCCGTTTTTTTTTTTTTTTTTTTTTTTTTTTTTTTTGCGCCAAAGGATGTGTAATAATTTTGAAGATACCAGAAACCCAGATTCCTGGTATGAGGGATTTGCTTACTCGAATACTCGATATCAGGATTGCGCCTACATACTAATCAACACCCTACATATTTCAACCACTCCCCCGCGGGACTTCCATTAGGCATTAGTTCGTAGGACTGGTTAACATTTTATGATCCTTTTCCTTCATCTACTGGTCCAACATTGAAATCGAATCTCTCTAGGCACAACACCAACGATGGTTGGGTCAGCACGATTTTTGTCTCAAAGTATCAATTTCGCCGCTGCAGGAAACAACCTTATTTATGCTGTGAACCGCCGTTGGGCAACGGCAGTTAAGGAAAGTAGTTAAACCATGTTCGGGTCCAGCTAAAAGCATCATCTAAACAGGTAAATTAAATTTCATCCCTTGTGCGTCCACTTTCGGGGCTAACGGTATAATTCATTATAAAATACTTACGGTCGAAAACCCATTTTTCCTTTTATTTGCAAAAAAACAAACGCCATTCGTATTAGACGCAGATGTTTTCTTTATTTATTTATTTTTTCCCTATTTTAAACACAGTCAACAAAAAATGTATTAATGTACTAGTTTTTACAAAGCTGTATAAATAAAGAGTAATATCAATAACAATTAAAAAACAATATAAAGACAGGTAAGTAATTAATTACGAAAAAAGAAAAATACATTTTTTAAGTTTTAAATTACAAATTTTAGGAATTTAATATTTTATACTCTTTTCAAATTCAAATTATATACGAACACCTGCGGGCTCTAAAACTTTATTAAATATGATAGAATTAAATTTCGCAGTAGTAAAAAGACAAGATTTTATAAGAAAAGTGGACTTACCAATGCCATTACTTGTTTTTATTTAAAAAAATTAAATAATTGTACGAATTAAATAAATAACTTTGGAACAGTGTAAAAAAGAACCCACGAACCTCAATCATTTTAGTTTTCGCCTGATTTCTAAAACAAATAAGATACACAATTTTTTAGGGCAATATTCGATATGTCGTCTTTTTACCAAACACGTCGTTAATTTAAGTAATGGATAAAAAGTGACCAATTATAGATCGGATACACTGCACATGTTAAAAATGCGGATCAGCGGGATGCACCGACCTTCTAGATTAAATTAAGTATGCGGTACCAAGCCAACAAACTACATCCAGTCGACGTGCGAAAGAAGCATGACAAATATATACATGATCCTTAATAAGGAGTAACAATAACGGACTGGACCGGGATTGTGTACAACCATACGTTTAAGGACTACTTTCCTCAATGTTTTACATACGTATATCATTAGTGTGTTATTTATGACTGGCAACATCGCCTTCAAATATACATATTTAATATACATATGAATACAATACAATACAATTACCGTCGGCAAGCGACCAAGTTCAACGTCAAATTGGCTTCGGCTTTGTGCTGCGACCGTACATAATAGGTGCAGTACAAAGAACGTGCAAGGAGAGAGAGAGACAAGTTATGATAAACGCGGAGGAAAACCGTTTCTTAACTGCTATACACCAGTAGAAAGTAAAAATAAAAGTGAAAGCGTCTCTGGGGCTGTTCCATTAGAAACAGTGAACACTTCCTTTTTTTTTTTAACCAAAAGGTACCCGCTAAAGACCAGGAGACGCCAGCTATAGGACGTGAAGCTTACCTGGCAAAGAGGGCGATCTACCTAACAAGGACGATTGGAAGAAGGAATCAACAAAACTTTAACCCTTTCATGCATTTGTCTACACGTAATTTTCACGACATACAGTAATACTGGCAAAGTAAAAACATTTTTATGTTTAATTTTTTGAATTTTACTGTACCTTTTCAAGTTTGCACGCTGGCAGCACTGAAAAAAAAAAAAAAAAAAAAACGTTATCTCTCCAAAATGTTCGCGACGCTAAAAGTGAAAAGCATTTTTGCTAGACGTCGATATTGATAATTATTTAATTTTTGTACAGCGACTTTTTACGACCCTTTTTCTTCTAAGTTATATTCATTGGTAAGCAGTTATCATTTTATTACATATTTTACCTTTTCATACTAAAAGTAATGCACATTATGTAAGAAAATCTAAAGGGACGCGACGATTTCATACGGTTCTTTTTTAAGTTTCACAAGGTCGGGAAAGAAGTGGGCTGCAATTTTTTTTTTTTTTTTACAACGTATCTGGTTGAAAAAGATGTGGAAAAACGCGAATAAGTTATAGGGAAACGTCGCATTTGGATAAAGAATTGAGTGTGACTTCGGGAAACAGAAGGTTTTTGCGCGAAGTTGCTGCTTGAATTGCGTGGCGACGAACCTCGTTTACATCAGAATTTCGTGCGGATGACGGCTGAACAGTTCGATTATTTGCTTCATTTGGTGCAACCGTATACAAAAAAAAAAAAAAAAAAAAAACAAATGGACACTAACATGAGATTGAGATCGAGCATACCTGCATCAGATAGGCTGGTGCTCACGCTACGACACTTGGCCATTGGTGACAGTTTTAAATCGTTGCAGTACATTTTCCGCATTCCACAACCCTATCATCTCGACCAATATTCCAGAAGACGTCGACGCAATTTATAAAGCATTGGTCAGCGATTATTTAAAGGTGCGTATTTGCATTTACATGTATGTATTAGGGTGGTCCTTATTTTTCGACGTTCGAATTATCCTCCGGGCACTTTCTCATTTGATTATATACCACTAAATACGAAATACGTGTTTTTTTGTTTTTGATTCTGTTAAGATTTAGAGGTCGCTACCAGCTGTCAATTTTTTACAAAAAGTGTTCAAATACAGCTTAAATGCTGATTCCATTAATTTAAAATTAAGGTACATAACATTTTACGTGCAAGTGAGACTAGCATGGACTATACCTTCTTATCCCCCCCAAAAGAACGGCTTGATAAATTGCGCGAGCGTGAAAACAAAGATATCTCGTCTATAACAGAAAAATGCTCATTGTCTTCATTATCATTTATTTCGTCATCGTCTGCCACAACAAGTGGGGAAGTAACTTCATCTGACTCCGAATGTATATCAAAATTGACGAAGATGCAACCACCTCAAAAACGAGCTCGAAAATATATTATTAACAGACAATTAGCTTCCAGTCTTGATGTCTCTAAATTGAGTGACAGAAAAGCAACTATGGTCGTGACATCTACTTTGAAAAGCGCAGGCTGTGATCCATCAGAATTTAATGTCAATAGATCTTCTATTCGTCGGCAGCGTGTCAAAAATCGCAAAGCTGTTGCAGAGTCGCTCAAAAGCGAGTTTAAACCTAGTTCGCCTTTAACAATTCATTGGGACGGTAAACTTATAGAAGATATTACTGGACACGAAACTGTAGATCGGCTGCCAATTTTGGTATCAGGACATGGAGTTGATCAATTACTCGCCGTTCCAAAATTAGAAAGTGGAACAAGCGAAGCATGTGCGTCGGCTGTCTACGACGCTATAAATTCATGGAATTTGAGCGATAAAGTAAAATGTTTGTGTTTTGACACTACTGCTGTAAATACCGGCTTAAGGAGTGGAGTATGCGTTCTCTTGGAGCGCAAAATGGATAAAAATATGCTTTGGTTTGCTTGTCGTCACCACATAATCGAAATTATGTTGTCAGGTGTAGTGGATCAATCGCTTGCCCCATCTAGTGGTCCTGATATACAATTATTCAAAAGATTTAAGAACAGTTGGAACACTATTGACCAAAGCGACTTCAAAACAATAACAGATGACGCTGAGGCAAATATTCTTGCAGAAGTGGCCGCAGACAGAATTTTTTTTACCAAAAAGAAACTTCAAGTACATCAACCTCGAGATGACTACTGTAGTGATTCCACTACATTGCACTGCATCCTCCACCGTACGCATAATAGCACTACGATGCACTACACTCTGCGCATTCCACTCCATTCCACACACCATGCAAACTCTGTAATATCGAGACTCGTGTCGTCGTATTGTCGCCACTAAATCACCACCAACCAAATGCACATAAATTGCATAATATACGATCAACCCCAATTTGTCAGCACTAGGTCAATGTCGGCACTCGCGCCTTTTCCCTCTTCATATGTCACTTCGTAAATAATGCTCGAACCCGAGAAATACGTAAACAAGTGACGAAGAAGGGAAAACTCCAAAACACCGTGAAATACCGATAATGTATTTCACACGATCGAACTGGAGTAAAGGCGAACCGATTAATAAAACATGACTAACATTCACGACCACTCCACACCGTGGAATGCTGAGATAGCATTTCACGCAATTGGAAAACCAATTAGTGAAGTGTGAATGACATGTATGACCTATTAATAGTGCGCAAATGCTGAGTGATCAGAAATGCGTATGCAGGCAAGTGCTATGAGCGCTATGCTAATGGTATGGGGTACGGATGGGTTGCGACATAGCGATGACATTAAGTATTTTTGACCTGAATCAAAAGTGCCCTTTGGCACTTGGTGTGTTGGAGGGGATTGCGATTCAACCAGAATCCTCCTATAAAAGGGATGGTAATTTTGGTTGAAATTCAGAGAGCAGCGGCAAATAGTGAAGGACGAACCCCTACATCAAAGCAGAACCAAGCAGAACTAAGTAAGAAAACAATAAAAACTTAAAATTAACCATTTGTCTTTTTTCCCTTCTCTCTCCGTTCGGCACTCTTCCCTCGACGTGACGAGGAAGCACGGTGCCCGACCGTAACATTTTGGTGGCAGCGGTGGGATCCACAGAAGGATTCCACTACCAAATACGAGTCTGACTAGTACTCGAGGCGTTACTGGGGCTATACACCAGTAAAAGTAAAGTGTTTGAAGTGAAATTTTTTGTGTTAATAAAGTGATCAAGCGTCTCCGGGGCTATAACACCGGAAAAAGTGAAAAAAAAGAAAAATTATAATAAAAACGAAGCTCCATCAGTCAGCCACTACAACCAGCCGCACCAGCCAGTACCAGCACCAATACGCCAGCCGCAACAACTAGCCAGCACCGGCCGTCAGCCGCAAGAACCAGCATCAACAACCAACAGCCAAGTAATTACTATTATTGTTAATTAAAATTAAATTATTAAAAATTTTTTTTTTTAACATTATTACGTATTACAAAAATTGTTTTAAGTATTAAACTACTGACCCCTGACCTCCCTTACAATTCTCACCCGACGCAACTTAAAAACTTTGGCGCTTCTTAAGGCCCTACCTTTCTCTACCCAACCCAACGATAAACCTCCCATTATGGAGATCAAATTAACAATAAATGACGTGAACACGATCGTTCCCACCTTCGATGGTAAACCAGATGAACTGAGCAAGTTCATCTCATGCGGCAACACTCTCTTTTGCTACGTAAAAGACGAGGCCCAACATAAACTATTTCTCAGTGTTGTCGGGACTCGACTCCAGGGCCAGGCCTTTGAGCTAATACAGCACAAGGACTTGACCACTTGGAAAGATCTGGTAACTGAACAGGAATCCCAGTTCAAATAACATAGATCTCGGAGTTCTGTACAACGCCAGCTTTTGTCAACTAGACAAACAGCAAGAGAAAATGTGCAGGAATACGGTGATAGGCTTTCCAATTTGCTTCTCTCCCTTGATACGGCTACATATGACAGCTCACATGAAAAGGTAGTCAGAGATTCCCTTATCCTTGAGAACCACAAGCTTGCCTTACAAGCTTTTGAGGATGGAATAGGAAATCCTGACTTGAAACTTCTAGTGAAAGCTCGTAACGCCACGGCATTGAAGGAAGCAATAACATACGCGGTAGATCAATCGCTTCGGTTAGGTTCCGCTCATCTCCCTTTTAACAATCCACCTCGACCCATTTGCCAGACCTGCAACAAAATGGGGCACACCTCGGCGACCTGTTTCCGTAACAGAGACCTCCCACATTTTTCGTCCCCTCAAATAAAAAGAGAAGTCCGGCGCATTTATTGTAACTATTGCAATAGACCTAACCACTCGCAGAACGAATGTCGGTTAAGGTTGGCGCAATCACAGACTCCAAGGCAAAATTCTTTTCGAGAGAATTCTTGTCGTCTAGAACCGAATTCTAGACCCCCAAATTCACCTCCACGTAGGAAAACCCACGAGGTACGGTACCAGTATACACAACAAAGCAACCATCATGAGATTGACCTGGGAAACGACGAGGCTCGGGTGGCGAACAACGGCAGTACCTCGCGAGTCCTCGCAGCTGCCGACGTACACCATATCCCGATGTAAATTTGAAGATGATGGTATCATTCTGTCCCGAATATCCGGAACCGGTGATACGCATCAGATTCAAACCATCGGATAAAAATACCGCAACATTCCTGATAGACACAGGCGCAGATATAAGTCTGGTAAAGGCCAATAAAACATTAATTGGCCAGAGAAAGAAAAAGGTCACTGTGTCCACAATAGCCGGATCCACTTTGAGCACCCTGGGGGAAGTGGTCGGAAAGTTGGACTTCGATACTGACGAACATACGATCTCATTAGAACATCCATTCCAAGTAATGGACAATGAGATAAACCTCTCGTATGACGGTATCTTAGGAAATGATTTCCTAACCAAATTTCAATGTAAGGTAAATTATGAAATCGGATTTTTAGAGGCAAAAGTGAAATCGACCAGAGAACCCGAAGAAGTGAACACCAAACATAAGACCACAGAGAGGGAAGACAACAAAACACCTTACGAGGTAATACCTACGGGTAGCAAATGTCAAGAGAAAAATAGATGTGCTATGGAAGAGTCGAACCATATCGAAACAACTGATTCCACCAACAACGCTGAGTGTCAATTGAACACCAGTGTGGAAGATGAAAAGTCAATATGGGAATCAAAATCTGATTCCGCCAGTCTACGGACCGGATCAGACGATTCAATAAAAATCGATACCGACCAAGCCTCCTTAAAAACTTTCATTCCACAACTCTCCAAATCTTTGTTTGGGAATCACAAAGAAAATGCGGACGAAAGAAAGAAAATAATAAATAAAACTAATAATAAAGAATACACAGCAAGCAGTAAGACTGAGACTCAAAGAAGCTCAGCAGCTCGTAAGACTGAATTAGCAAAAGGCTTAGAAAAATCAGCAAGCAGTAAGACTGAGACTCAAAGAAGTTCAGCAGCCCGTAAGACTGAAGAAATAAAAAGCAAAGAAAACCCAGCAAACAGTAAGACTGAGACTCAAAGAAGCTCAGCAGCCCATAAGACTGAGGTATTAAAAATAAATAAAAAAAAGAAAATAATTATAAAATCTAGAGTCCAGCAGATCTTCGAAGTTCCGTTTAAAGATAAAAACTACAAAAACGTAGTGATACAAAAAAGGGAGATCAAGCCAGGTATCTATATAGGTGAGACAATAAGTCAACCTAAAAATTCGAAAATTAAAATACTGTTCATGAATATATCGGATTCTGATCAAGAAATAAATCTTGATGATTTTAATTTCGACTGGAAACAATTGAACGAATTCAATATAATAAAAGCAGACAATCTAAATAACGTCCTGAAAAACAGGCTAAAAAAATTAGAGTCGCTTTTGGAATTCCAACACTGTAATCCGGAAGAAAAAAGATCTATCCTAAACATATGCCGAAAATACAATGATTTGTTTTACCTTGATGACGATCACCTTACCTTTACTATCCAACACAAGATAATTACAGAAGAAGGAAAACCACCCCTTTACACAAGACCTTACCGCCTCCCAGACAGCTCAAAGGAGGAAATACACAAACAGGTAAATGAAATGTTACAAGACGGCGTGGTACAACCAAGTTATAGCCCATGGAATTCACCTTTGCTACTAGTCCCAAAGAAGCCAGGACAAGACGGCACAAAACGATGGAGAGTAGTAGTCGACTTTAGGAAGTTAAATGAATTAACAGTTGGTGACGCTTATCCTTTGCCCAATATTACTGACATTTTGGATCGATTGGGAAGAGCGAAGTATTTTAGTACTCTCGACTTAGCCAAAGGATTTCATCAAAGTCTTATGGATGAAGCTGACAAATACAAGACAGCGTTTAGCACCCCATTCGGTCACTACGAATATAATCGTATGCCTTTCGGTCTAAAAAACGCACCGGCTACATGTCAGAGGCTAATGAATAATGTGCTCATGGGACTTCAAGGAATCGAATGCTTTGTTTATGTAGATGATATAGTCATCTACGGTTACGATCTTAACGATCACAATACTCGGCTTATTAAAGTTCTCAATCGTCTTCGAGAACACAACTTAAAACTTCAACCCGAGAAATGCCACTTTGTTAGAAAAGAACTCACATATTTAGGGCACGTCATTTCTGAAAATGGAGTAAAGCCAGACCCTGAAAAAACCAAAGCGGTAAAAACTTTTCCGGTTTCTAAGAAACCAAAAGACATCAAGTCTTTTCTGGGCATTGTAGGATACTACAGGAAATTTATACCGAATTTTGCCGAACTAGCTAAACCGCTCACAAAATTATTGAAGAAAAAAGTCACCTTTCATTGGGACGCTTTTTGCAACGAAGCATTCACATCTTTGAAAGAAAAATTAATTAGTCCACCCATCCTATCATATCCAGATTTCACCCAAGAATTTTTCGTGACTACCGATGCCAGCGATATTGCATTAGGTGCCGTGTTATCACAAGGGCAAATAGGTCAGGATAAACCAATTTTCTTTGCGAGTCGAACTCTAAACGACGCAGAAACTCGTTACTCTACTTCCGAAAAAGAACTATTAGCCATCGTGTACGCCCTAACCCAATTCCGACCATATATCTATGGGAGGAAATTTACTATCGTAACGGACCACAGTTCGCTACAGTGGCTAATAGGACGGAAAGACCCTACATCCAGATTGATGCGATGGAGAATCTTGTTGGAAGAATACGAATATACTATTGTCCACAAGAAAGGCAAGTTGAACACGAACGCCGACGCACTCAGTCGAATACCGCAGTCCGAACCACATAATAAGAGTTCTGTTTTGGTAACTACACGTAACCAAAATAAAATAAAAGAAACCCCTTCAGAGAAACCTTCAAACCTCGCCGAAGATATACAGGTTCTCTCTAGTCTTAATATTCATGAAGAAAAGGGATCCATACATACTGACAGAAGGGTTCCACACAAAATAATAATATTACTCTTGATAGACTCAGAAGAAGAGCAAAAATTAAAAGAAACGATTCCAGAGTTTATAAAACCTGAGTTGGGAAAAATTAATATTTATAAACCCAATGATAAAACAACAGTATATACCATCACATTACCGGTACCATTTAGATGCCCTAGAGATGAAAATATCGCTGAGTCTTGTCTGAACGACATCAAGACCACGTGTACCAATAATAATTTAAAATCGATCGGTATTTCCTTACCGTCAATGAATGAGGAATCAAGGGAAAACTTTAAAAATCTTCTGGTAAAAACCTTCCAAGCTCTTGATATGCACATACATATCTACTCTGACGAAAGAATCCGTTTGACAGACGCGGAAGATATTAAAAAGGTACTTTTCGAGTACCATGACTCACCATTCGGTGGACATCAAGGGACTACCAGAACACTTAAGAGAATGAAATCAAAATACTACTGGCCCACTATGGCAGCAGATATCGCAGCATACATACATACAGTTAAACAAAAGTAGGGCAAACCCGAAAATACCCATGAAAGTAACAACGACTAGCTCTAAACCATTCGAAAGGGTCGCCCTTGATATACTCGGGCCCCTACCAACAAGCTATAATGGTCAAAAATATCTACTAACCTTTCAGGATGATTTAACAAAATTCTCAGAAGCTTTCCCACTACCAAATGCCGAAGCCTCAACGGTGGCCAGAACATTTGTGGAGAACATTGTTTGCCGACACGGTATACCTCACTCCCTTTTAACAGATCAGGGCACGAACTTTTTGAGCATTATGTTCAAGGAAATGTGCAAACTGATGAAAATAAAAAAACTTAACACTACGCCCTATCATCCACAAACTAATGGAGCCCTGGAGCGTAGCCACAGAACTCTGGTTGAATACCTCCGCCATTACGTCAATAAAGATACACTCACTTGGGATACATGGACCCCATATGCTATGTTCGTTTACAATACTACACCCCACAGTAGTACCGGCTAAACGCCTTACGAACTCCTCTACGGTTTTCCACCCAGTATACCGAGCATTCTCGAACAGACAGCAAGAGTTTCGTATAATTACGACAACTAGGCAAACGAGCTAAAGGTTCGATTACAGCATGGCTACAAAATTGCCCGGGAGCATCTACTTGATAAAAAAGAGAAAGCCAAGACATACTACGACAAACGCTGTAAAGCAAAAAGGTTTAACGTAGGCGATAAAGTACTAGTAAAGAACCACACTAGAAAAAATAAACTTTCAACCCTATGGGAAGGACCGTACGAAGTAATCAAAATCAACTCTGATGAGAACACCATCGTCCAAATCGGGAAAAAGTCAAAACTACTGCATAACAACAACCTACAACTATTACAAGAATAACACACCCAGACAAGCCCTTTAAGACACTAATGACCTTCATCACTACACTCTTATCTACATCATCCTGCTACTACTCTTAACACTAACATTTTACAAAAGGTGCCAAAGTTACAAGGTTAATAAAAACACTACCCCCGACAAAGACGACGTACACACTAAACACGCTCCTCAACCAGAGAAAACTTCCCCTGAATTTAGACTGAGTATCACGACAGACGGTCAGTAGTTCCAATAAGTATACCTATTCAAAAAAGGGAATTAAATATACATATATACTTAGAAATAAATCAACGATTATTATTAAAATTATAAGAAAAAAAAGAAAAAACCATACAAATATCCCTTCCTCACACATTTACACCATATGTATCTAATAGGTGGTTGCACCTATTGCTATAGTAGAAAAACCTACAACCAGCAGTATGGTGGTTGCACCTGCTACTGCCGTAGGAAAACCTACAACTAGCAGTATGGTGGTTGCACCTACTGCTATTGTAGACACGCCCAGATGTGACGAACCAAAACCCGCTGCCACGTCTGAGCCGGCGACTACTAAAAGTCGCCCAAACAAGGGTAAGAAACGTCCCCCAACGAAACAAGGGGAATCTTCGATGGGAACTAGAGCAGAGGATCACTCCCATCGGGTCGGAATCTTCAGGCGAGGCAACAACAAGCCTTACAGAACGAAGGATCCGGCCTACCGTCGCAAGTAATGGATGGGCTGCGTGTGCTGCAGGGCAACCTGCACCATGCCAAAGGTGCCTCGGACACCTTTAGCCTGCGACTGTACCGCGACAGGATCAGCATTGGGCTAATCCAAGAACCATGGGTCCATAAAGGTAAGATTATGGGCCTGCAAAACAGGTCGCGTAAATTAATTTACGCCACAGGAGATTTTTCTCCTAGGGCCGCATGTGTGATCGGCACTAACCTAAATTTTCTCCCCATTCCAGAATTCGTCACAAGGGACTTGGTAGCCGTCATTGTGGAAGTTCCCACCGATGGAGGAGTAAGGGAGGTTGTATGCGCCTCCGCTTACTTTCCTGGAGACGGTCAACAAATTCCACCTACAGAAGTCCAGGATCTGGTTAGGTATTGCAACCAGAAGAAACACCACCTGGTAATTGGATGCGAGGCCAACGCGCACCATATGGAATGGGGAAGCAGCAATACCAACAAACGAGGTGAGTCACTTTTTGAATTTATTATTAGCAATAATCTCACCGTTGCCAATAGAGGCAACAAACCCACATTTATAAACGCGGTTAGAAAAGAGGTGCTTGACCTCACTATCTCTAGCCAGTTTATCTCAAATGTGATTGGGGACTGGCATGTCTCCAATGAAGCCTCACTATCTGATCATCAGCATATCAGATTTAACATCTCTAGTGAGGCAACTGAAGTTGAGCCCGGATATCAGCCCAAACGAACGAATTGGGCTCGGTTCCAAGCTCAACTCGCCGCTAAAGAGGACATGCTCCCTAAGTCGATTAAATCGACAGATGATATCGACGAAGCGGCCTACCAGCTCAATACAGCACTCATCTCATCCTTTAGAGACAGCTGTACACCTAGGTCAACTACAAAAAAACGTTGTGTGCCCTGGTGGAACAGTCAGCTCGAGTCCCTAAGGAAGCAGGTGAGATCGCTGTTCAATAGAGCAAAACGGTACAACAGTTGGACTGAGTATAGATCTGCTCTAACTAAGTACAACCTCGAACTGAGGAAATCCAAGAGAACGTCTTGGAGGAAGCACTGCGAGAATATAGACTCGCTTCCAACTGCAGCCCGACTCCAGAAAACACTCTCTCGAGAGCACACAAATGGGCTCGGGCTGCTTCGCAAACCAGACGGCACCTTTACCGTCAACCGCAGGGAAACCCTGGAGACCTTGCTCGAGGTGCACTTCCCTGGTTCTACTCCCTACTCGATGTCCTCTGACGACCAGATTAACGCCACAGGAAACATCGATAGTAGAACAAATAGCCTCTCTGGAAGACTATTCAGCCCTGACAGAGTTAAATGGGCAATTAGCTCATTTAAACCCTACAAGGCTCCAGGCAAAGATGGTGTCTTTCCTGCGATCCTACAGAAAGGCTTGAATACAACTCTACCATCACTGATAGTTCTATTTAGGTCTTGCTTCAACCTGGGATACATACCCCGGACTTGGAGAGAGGTCAATCTTGTCTTCATCCCCAAGATTGGGAAACCAAGCGAGCAACCTAAATCCTATCGCCCTATCAGTTTGACTTCGTTCTTTTTGAAAACAATGGAGAAACTGATAGAGCTCCACATTAGAGGTATCCTGGAAAAACAGGCACCTCTGCACTCTAACCAGTATGCATATCGCAAAGAGCGATCTACCGAAAATGCACTACACCATTTGGTGACGTGCATTGAAAATAGTTTCACACAAAAGGAGATCGCAATCTGCGCCTTCCTCGATATAGAGGGGGCCTTTGATCACCACTGCATTATCCTGCAGGGGTGTGGACCATCCCACTAATCACTGGATTAGGGCGATGCTGAATAGCCGTATCATATCGGCCACATGCGGAGAGGTCTCAGTGACAGTATCGGCGGTCAGAGGATGCCCACAAGGGGGAGTCCTCTCACCACTGCTTTGGTCGATAGTCATCGACGATCTATTACGCAAGCTGACCACTCGGGGCTACGAGGTCATCGGATATGCTGATGACCTAGTAGTCATTGTTACAGGCAAGTGCGAGGTCACTGCCTGTGAGCGCATGCAACTTGCGCTCCAATTCATCTCTGACTGGTGTGGCAGAGAGGGGTTATCTATTAACCCAAATAAGACAATATTAGTCCCATTTACAAAGAGGAGAAAGGTACAACCCTGCTCAATCTCTCTAAATGGAACACACATAGGATTTTCAGAGGAGGTAAAATATCTAGGTATTGACCTAGACCGCAAACTCAACTGGAACTCCAACATGAAAAATAAACTCATGAAAGCGACTAAGGCCATGTGGGCCTGCCGACGCACCTACGGTAAAACCTGGGGGCTCAAACCTAAGGTGGTCCACTGGATATATACCGCGATAGTAAGGCCTATCATTACCTACGGGTCCACCGTATGGTGGACAAAAGTTGAACAAAAAACTACTATTATTAAGCTTCAACGCCTTCAGAGACTAGCGTGTCTCGGCATCACAGGCGCCATGCCGTCCTGCCCTACGGCAGCACAAGAAGTACTCATTGGACTCGTTCCACTGCACCTTTTTATCAAAAAGGTGGCATTACGCAGTGCTATCAGAATCCTCTGCTCGGGAACAAATATGCCATGTAGACCCGCAGGCCACATGTCCATACTACAACACTTCCCCGAGCTGGATATGACTACTACGGTCTCGGACGCATTGCCACACACCTTCACCTTTGACAAAAGATTTGAGGTACTGATCCCAAATCGCTCAGCATGGGAAAATAGTGATCCCCTGCTGAATGTCAAAGGCCTTAGGTGGTACACGGATGGCTCCAAGATGGCTTCTGGCGTTGGCGCCGGCATCTTTGGACCAAAACGTAAAATCTCGAAGGCTCTGGGAGTAAGTCCCAGCGTCTTCCAAGCTGAACTGCATGCCATCCTAACATGCGTCAACGTAAATCTCGAGACCGGCATCAGAGGAGTAACTATAAACATACTCTCTGATAGCCAAGCAGCGCTTAAAGCACTGAGTTCGTACAGCACGAACTCGAAAACTGTCAAGGAATGCCATGACGCCCTGCAAGAGCTCGCCAAAAGAAACAATGTTAAACTTTGGTGGGTGCCAGGACATAAAGGTATTAAGGGCAATGAAATTGCCGACCAACTTGCTAGAAAAGGTTCCAGCGACAAATACATAGGTCCGGAACCTTTCTGCGGCATTCCCGGGTCTAAGATAAATCACCTCTTAGACAAGTGGGAAAAATCGCAACACCTGTCCTTCTGGAACAGTGTTCGGGGACTTCGTCAATCTAAACGACTTATACGACCCCTGAACAAACACGCTATTGACATACTTAAGCTCAATAGAGGGGATATCAGAAGACTGGTCAGCTACCTAACGGGACACTGCGGTCTGAGATATCATCTAAATAAAATTAGTCTCTCGTCGGAAACTGAGTGTCGGCTCTGTCTAGAGGACGATGAGACGGCAGAACACATATGGTGTGTGAGTGTGCTGCACTCTGCCATCTTAGGAAGCGCATCCTTCTCAGTGAAGTTGTGACTCCTGAGGGGATCACCCTGGCTCCTACGAGAAGCATTCTCAGCTTCATTATAGAGGTTGAGAGGCTACTCGGCTAATCGGCTAGCAGGCACAATAGATCTGCAAAGGTCGCAGTGCCATATTGCTAAGAGTAGCACTAGCCCCATATTTAAAAAAAAAAAAAAAATAAATCTAATATTAAGAAAAGAAAAAAATGTTGTTAGTAACAAAATGTGCATGTAGATTTCTTGTAAGAATAGACTAAAAATGATTATTCATCACTACTGTGTTACAATACATGGAATATAAATGCAAATACGAAAAGCTGTGAAAAAAAAAAATATATATATATAAGTTAACACGACGCACTTGACCCTGAACCCAGTGCAGGGTAACAGAATGTACGAGAATTGCTGACACAGGTTATTCAGGTGCATTCTCGTTCCCACGACAACTGAGGTACTTTCCATCACACGGGGATCACATTGCAACACAGCGAATACACGCGCTGATACGAAACTGATGACTCTGCACACTGGATGACGGGAACCGCGGCTTCCTATGGGATACGAATTAGCTGTAAGTTTAGTCTAAGTTTGTAAGGGGGAACGCGCTGTTGAATAAAATTAATACCGAAAGAATTGTTTGAGTTTTTTAAGTGTAAGTCGGACCGTTGGGGGGAGGCCCTGCCTCCCGGTCCGAGATATTTTTTTGGCAATCCCCTTAAGGGATTCGTTAACTGGCGCCCGAGCAGGGACCGCTCCGTATACGCGATCGTTTTTTCCTGGCAATTCACTGTCCCTAAGTAAGGACACTGCAGTGGTACGTTCTAATGAACGAAAAAGACTGTACCCATGAGAACACAGTCATTATTCCATTGCGGCAGAATAAATCACTGTACCCATGAGAACACGGTGATAATTGCAGACGGCTAAAAGGATGCGTGTGAAGTACATCGTGCCTTAGTAGGTTGCGTGCACTTTAGTGTACGCCTCCAAAAAGGATAACACGATCCTTCCGAAAGAGCGGTGCCCGAAAACGAGAAGAATTTAGATGTTTAATTTTTCGTTTTGTTTTTTTCCGATCCAGTTTGGTCGTGGCTGTATACGAGTACATACATACGTAGATATCCGAGACCAAAATAAAAATCGAATAATCTAAAATGTGCAGTGCTGTACTAATGTAAGGATTACAAAAAAGAAAATCCAAAAAAGCAATAAGTGCAAAAAGAAAGAAATTACCAGTCTCTCTTCTTTCTAACTCGGTGAAATATTCGCATTAAGACCCCATTCAAAAAAAAAAAGAAAAAAATACGAAAAAAAAAAAAAAAAAAAGAGCTAAGAAAAAATCCCTAAGGCCATTTCTTGAGAGCAGGAAGTGATGAAAAAATATACTCATATGTATATTAAATAGAAAAGATAGTATATCTACATATATAGTTCGAGTAAATTACAAATATAGTGACCTTAGCAAATTGAAGAGCAAAATTTATAAAATATTTGTGTTAAGAAATTATAAATTCAATTGCTGAGCACAAGTGTAAAATTATAATTGTATAAATTTAAGGGAGAATACATTGATATTGGGTGGTGTCGGTGAGTGAGTGAGTGAGTTCAAAAAAAAAAAAAAGGAAAGGAAAAAAGAGAAGGACAATACATATTTGATATTTGGCAACTTCTTCCCAGGTAAGAGATGGACGCAATAACTAAATCTATAACCGACTTAACAGGGGCAGTTAATGCCATATTAGCTCAAATTAAGGAACTAGAAGCCCGGTTGAGGAGTGTAGAAGCAAAATCGGTGGAAACACGGGAGATCGCGTCGTGTGACGCTGAAATTGAACTCTGTGCTCCAAAGAGCGAGGCAGATTTGAGGGATATCTCTCGTCTGCCAGATTGTGTAAAGGAGCTACAGGTTTTTGATGGAAACCCTACGCAGTATGTAACATGGGTGCATACTGTTGAGGGAATCCTTAAGGACTTCGATATTGTTAGGGCTAAACCCATATATAGGGCCATTCTCCAGCATATCCGCCAAAAAATAAGAGGGCCCGCCGATGCGGCCCTGGTATCCTACAACATTTTCGACAACGATTGGCGAGCAATTAAACAGTGTCTTTCTCTGCACTATGCAGACAAAAGAGACATGAGGACACTAGAACACCAGCTTAATCAACTGTCTCAAAAGAACTCGAAATTAGACGAGTTCTATGCAGCTGTCAACCATCAACTCTCGTTGATGGTGAACAAAATTAAAACCGAATCGTTCAGCGAAGAAACAGTGACAGCACTAGTGGAGACATATAGGAATAGGGCTTTAGATGTATTTATCCGCGGCCTTAACGGCGACCTAGCCAGAATCCTTATAGTGCAAAGACCCAGGACTCTACCCGAGGCCTACTCGGCCTGCTTATCAAATACAATAACGGCACCGATTAATCAGATGTTCAGGAAAGAATCGAGGCCCACACTGCCACAAAAAAGATTCTTCTACAATCCTCAACAACAACGCTATTCGCCTCCAACGGAGAGTTTTCCTCCGCCAAGGCCAACAGCGCCGAAACCTTATGAAAAAATGGAGTTGGATTCTACGCAGTCGCGTAATGTTAATTACATGAATCGTCCTCGCGGCATGAACCCATTCAAGAGGAAGGCACACTCAGATAATTACCCACAAAAACAACAAAGAATGTACCATGTAGAAGCACCTCAGGAAGCCCCTGACGTAGAATATGAGGAACTGGCGGAGGATGAGGTCTGCGATGAGGTAAATTTTATGAAGGGCTCCCATCCAGCGTTCCATATTTAGAATATATTACGAGGGATGGGCTCTCCCTCAGCTTCCTTGTTGACACAGGGGCCAACAAAAATTTCCTTTCTCCATCCGTAGTTAATAAAACATCGTCTCGTCCCACTCGCCTTGTTCATCCTTTCTATGTACATTCCGCCGGCGGTAACATTAAGATAGAAGACAAAGTCTGTGGTAGGTTCTTCCAATCCATCGGAAATAACACTCTGCTGACATTTTACATATTGCCCGGTTTAAACTCCTTCGATGGAATCATTGGAGATGATTCTCTTAAAGAACTTGAGGCGGTCATCGACCGCAAAGAGAACACATTGAAGTTGACTTCAAATATAACCATCCCATTGAAGGAAAAGATCTCGGGGGGAGTAAACCTTCTTCTTGATGAAAATCTTTCAGAAGAAACTAAGAGTAAGCTTCGCAGACTTATAAAACAATACGAACCTTCTGGACAAAGAGGAAGTTAGTAGAATCATTAGCGAAATGGAAACTTTACCTTATGCCAACGTAATTGAAGCCATCGAATATGGATCACCATCCATATACACGAATGGTTCCCTTCTCCTCTATATTTTATCTATGCCAAAAGTAAGGAATGACGAATTCAACCTGCTTTTAACGAGAGCCTCAGTCACTGACGGTCTACAGATTGACATGGATTACGAGAGAATTCTGATTAATCATCAGGAGACTTACGGGATTATCAACGAGTGTGACTGCATAAATAACCAGATGATCTGTAATAGCAAATCTTTACAGAAACTGGAAGAAGGCGGTTGTATCCCAAAGCTGTTAAAGGGAGGACATACAACGTGCACCTACCGCACTAACACACTAGAGGTAATCGAGCTACTTAAGGAAGACACAATTTTACGAACCTTACGAACTTTATTGGGCAATTGACCTCAGCAGACGATTCAAGGGTCCTTAATGGTACTTACGTGATACAACTGAGCAACGAAACAATTGAACTGAACAATAAAACATTTACGAGCTCCACGTATTCGCACACTCAATTGCTTCCATCAGTATTGACGAATATCACGAAGCGAGTGCAAAAGATTGACCTGGAACATGTGCACAGCATCGGTGTTAGGAACATTGCTCAGCTGAAGTACCTAAAAAATCAAACAACATACCTTTCCTTAACGAATATGGGGATTGTCCTAATAATGGCTGCCGCAGCTTGGTTGTTGTGGCGTAAAATCAACCGTGGCCCAAATTTACCGTCGGTGAATCTGCACAACATCGTGGTTGATCCCAAGGTTGAGACGGGAGGTCAAAGAATAGCCGAGTCTCTTCCGAGTCGAATCTGGTCATCTGCATCTAACATCACGAATGATCTACGGGACGTAGATCTTTAAAAAGGGAGGAGTTAACACGACGCACTTGACCCTGAACCCAGTGCAGGGTAACAGAATGTACGAGAATTGCTGACACAGGTTATTCAGGTGCATTCTCGTTCCCACGACAACTGAGGTACTTTCCATCACACGGGGATCACATTGCAACACAGCGAATACACGCGCTGATACGATACTGATGACTCTGCACACTGGATGACGGGAACCGCGGCTTCCTATGGGATACGAATTAGCTGTAAGTTTAGTCTAAGTTTGTAAGGGGGAACGCGCTGTTGAATAAAATTAATACCGAAAGAATTGTTTGAGTTTTTCAAGTGTAAGTCGAACAGTTGGGGGGAGGCCCTGCCTCCCCGTCCGAGATATTTTTTTGGCAATCCCCTTAAGGGATTCGTTAACTTATACAAATGTATGTCAAAACAAGAAACAAAAACCAACATTGTACCCAATAGTGAATAAGATACATATTTAGATGTAAGATACGTAAAATGTAAACAAACAAAAAAAAAAAATGTCAAAAAAAAAAAAAAAAAAACCAAAAATTAAGCATGTATAAACAAATGTTAAAAATCAAATTAAGAATGTACAAAAACTTGTAACTTGTAACTACTCTACAGAAAATTAACCTCTTCAAGGTCAATTTTCTTTTTCAAAGGGGAGGAGGATGTAGTGATTGCACTACATTGCACTGCATCCTCCACCGTACGCATAATAGCACTACGATGCACTACACTCTGCGCATTACACTCCATTCCACACACCATGCAAACTCTGTAATATCGAGACTCGTGTCGTCGTATTGTCGCCACTAAACCACCACCAACCAAATGCACATAAATTGCATAATATACGATCAACCCCAATTTGCCAACACTAGGTCAATGTCGGCACTCGCGCCTATTCCCTCTTCATATGTCACTTCGTAAATAATGCTCGAACCCGAGCAATACGTAAACAAGTGACGAAGAAGGGAAAACTCCAAAACACCGTGAAATGCCGATAATGCATTTCACACGATCGAACTGGAGTAAAGGTGAGCCGATTAACAAAACATGACTAGCATTCACGACCACTCCACAGCTGAGATAGCATTTCACGCAATTGGAAAACCAATTAGTGAAGTGTGAATGACATGTATGACCAATTAATAGTGCGCAAATGCTGAGTGATCAGAATTGCATATGCAGGCAAGTGCTATGAGCGCTATGCTAATGGTATGGGGTACGGATAGGTTGCGACATAGCGATGACACTAAGTATTTTTGACCTAAATCAAAAGTGCCCTTTGGCACTTGGTGTGTTGGAGGGGATTGCGATTCAACCAGAATCCTCCTATAAAAGGGATGGTAATTTTGGTTGAAATTCAGAGAGCAGCAGCAGATAGTAGGTGCCGTACCCCTACAGCAAAGCAGAGGATCAGAACCATCAGGTAAAATAAAACCTTAAAACTAACCATTTGCCGTCTTTTTGTTCCTTCTCTCTCCGTTCGGCACTCTTCCCTCAATATACCGAGGAAGCACGGTGCCTGAGCGCAGCACTACAAAGAAATGTTAAATCTTACAATCATATTCTTAGGAGGTGTTCCTGAAAAAGGCGTTTCATTTCGGAGACCTGCTGGTCTACATCGAGCTAGATGGATGGCAAGAGCCTTGTACTGTTTAAAAATTTATTTATTTAAGCATCAGTTAAAGCTAACGAAGAAGGACGAGAGAAATATGCATTTTCACGGTGATGATTTATGTCAAATATTGGTTTCAAGCCTCTACCAGTCAGTCAGCACCAAGAAACGACTTACAATTATTAAAAGACCTTAAAGCTTTTGAAAGTGTTAACAAAAATCTAGCTACTATTGCGCTGAAAAAGATTTTAAATCACTTGTGGTATTTGTCGGAAGAGCTGGTTTCGCTTGCATTTTTCGATGACGAACTTTCAGTCCAAGAGAAGAAAAAAATGGTAGAAGCACTCAAAATTGAAGGCACACATGATTGCTTAAAACGAATAAACGAATAACCTCTAAATGTTATTAAAAAAATTCAAAAAAATTACTGTAATATTTTCTTATGGTGTATAACCAAATTACGTGGTGCCCCCCGAAATTAAAGAAAAATTTTTTTTTCCTTAAGAATAAGGATATTCGGACGGTGGCGTGTTCAATCGTTCACATTCAGTCAAGCATTTAACAATATAAAATCCCACATTAACAAAGAACAGGAAATAATATAATCATTTCTAGTCAAAACATCAAATAGAATTAAACGGGAAAAAGACATTATTTTAGAAACTCAGTATCTTAATCAAATTAATTTCAATATAGACCTACTAACAAACCACATCTCTGACATATGTCACTGAAGCAGTGATTCCTTCAGAAGTATCCCTAAACTATTACTTAATCATATCGAATTAAGACCAATTGAAAACAAATTAAATGAACAAAATATACAAATAGAATCTATTGAACATATACTATATGAACTACTTGGCCAAAAGCCTATTATAACAATTTAGATATCATATTCAATATACTCATACCTAATTTAAACAAAGAACAATATTACTCACATCATATTATACCCTTACCTATAAACCAAACAAAAACAATTATAACAGAACCATATATAATCCAATGAAAATAACTTACAACATCTAAAAGCACCCTACCAAAAGATTGAAGGAACCCATTATTTCAACCAAGAAGGAACCAATAGTTTGAAATGCATCGAAAACCTTATGAAGTACAAAGTAAATGACTGTCATTTGAGTGACGTGGGGAGGGTAAGGGTGTCGTGTATGTTTTGGATTAACTTAATCCTTTGTCCAAATATGTTTTGTTTATGTTGTTCTCTAATGTACGTGTTATCGCTAGATATCGGTAGCTATCGCTAGCTATCGATACTTCAGTTTCTTGTAATCTTCGAACGTCACCCTCGCTTAGTCGACTGAACGCTGCCTTCGAATTCATTTTCTTGTGGTTGGGAATCCTGTCAACCGACTCCAATTTCGCCATTTTCAATTCGTGTGTACTTGGGCATTGACGAGCAACATCGGCGACTGAGCGAGGAGGACGTTCGAAGACTGTAAGTATCAATACACCATTATAATTTATATTAAAATGTCAATTCCTTTAGGAAATAAAATTTTATTTAAACGTATCGAAAAGAACGTTCGACTTATTATTATTATTTCCACCAACCTCCTCGCGAGCGGTGGCCGGTGCAGTTCACGAGGACATACTTTTATTTCATTCTTCACGTGATCGTGGAGTGGAGTTGCTTCAGCACGTGACGACGTGCAGCCGCCATCATAGAGCCCAGGACTTCCTTTTTTTTCACGTGAACGTGGAGTGGAGTTGCTGCAGCAAGTGACAACGCGCAGCCGCCATTACAGGAGCCCAGAGCGAACAACGAAGAAACGAACTTCACCACCAAGCCGAACTTCCCGAGACGTGATCGTCAGCATCTTGCAGAAAACACAAGTGCGGGTGAGTACACCTATGTATATGATTTTGGTTTGGGGTTGGGTATATATATATATATATATATATATATATATATATATATAAATCGGTGCGCGTGTGTGTAGGTTAGGCGGTTAGGCATTATAACGACGAACGATGCCAGACACTAGGTCACGAACGGCAGCGGCGGTTGGTTCGATTATGCAGGCTGACGAAGGCGACGAGCGAGAAGACCTAAACATAACGGTCAGAGACGAGACTCCTTCGATCGAGGCCAAGCTGCAAGCAATCGTCGCAACGCAGATAAGGTCGTGTAGCAAAAATAATAAACACATAAACATTGAAGAACAGAAAATTGAAATTGTGTCATAATCTTTTTGTTTGTATTCTTTCGGGTGCAATTTTAATTATTCACACTTGTATCATTCATGCCTGTTTCACAATGCTACTACACGGCGACGCGACAGCGCAACTACAAACGCCGTAGCTGTCAAATCCATATTCATACAATGGAATTATATGGAGTAAGTCACATAGGCACGTATGTAGTCGTGTCGCAGCGCTGTAATTTCGAAAGTTCGGAAAACTGTCCCAACTACACGGCGTTGTGCCATTTCGAATTCGACATTGGAGGAATACGTTTGATAACTTGATCTTACCCACCACCTTCTTCTGACTTTTGTTTTCGCTTTTAACTTTTTATATGCTAAAGGAGCCGCACATGTTAGCAATGACGTTTTTTCAAATTGTTTTTATCCATTTATGAACTAATTTCAGTTTCAATCTTCGAATTTTTTACTGATGCCAACTTCACTCTATATAATTCACACCCAACTTCACTCACAGAAGTAACCTCGCTGTCAAAAAAAAAAAAAAAACAATACGCCGATGAAAGTCGCTCCATTGTGTTTTGACTGAACGACTTTACAACCACAACAAACGGCAGCGTTTGTAGTTGCGCTGTCGCGTCGCCGCGTAGTAGCATTGTGAAACAGGCATCCAAATCAGTGTACCCACTAAAACAAAATACACATTACATCATAACGTCATACCCACCAAACACAAAAATAAACAAATATATGAACGAACGTTTGGCTAATCAACTTCACCTTGGTAGAGCCAGACATGATGCAGTTGTAGAAGGAATCGGCGCTTCCGCCAAGACCCGTACAAGGGGTACCGTTATCTTTATGCTGAAGACAACGTATTTGAACTTCGAATTGGAAATGCAAGTTAATATCATAGAGCATTGATTTGATCCGTAAGCGATGTAAACAAGCTGCGGTCAAATCACATACAGCATATAGTCAATAACATAAACCATTGATTTGATCCGTAAGTAATGTAAACAATCTGCGGTCAAATCACATGCCACATATTAGGGAGACCAGGAAGTGCGATCGCTTTTTGTTGACACAGCTGCGACTTAATGGCAAAATGCTTTTAGTCGAAGTCAAGTGGTTGCAGCTGCGTCAGCATATTCTTCGTGATCTGTATTAGAGGTCCAAGGTCAAGCAAAAATAATTTATGGTCTAAGTCCAAAGTCCAGCAAAGGGACGCTGCCGTAGAGCAGCATAACGCTTAGTATATAAGTTAATCTAAGTTCAGCCCAACTTCAGTTCATCAACATCAGAGGACTTAGCAGTTCATCATCAACATCAGACGATTCAGCAGAGTTCGATAGCAGCACTGAGATCGAGTGGACTCCGCGGCTTGGGTGTTTAAATAAGTAAATTTAGCTAAGTAAAGTAGTGTATGTAGTAGTGATATAATAAAAGCAAAGCTGGTTAGCTCTTTTTAAAAACTACTCCAGTCGCGTAAAAAAATTAATTGGCGCCCAACGGGGGGCAGTGCGAAAAATAAAAAACCGGTAAAAATTAAGCCTTGAAAAAACCAAGTAAAGTTCGGTAATCGCGCTGCAGAACCAAAACGCTGCAGATAATCAAGTATCTCCACGAAGGAGAGAAAAAAGAAAAAACACAAAAAATTATCAAGTATCTCCACGAAGGAGAGAAAAAAGAAAAACTATAGATACATATACCTACATATGTAAGTATATACCAAGTATCTCCACTACGGAGAGAAAAAGGAAAGTGAAAAACGAATTACAAAATAAAAGAACAAAAACTATAAGTGCCAAAACTACAAAAAACAAAAACAAAAAAAAAAAACAAATACTATAAGTGCCATAAATAAAAAAGAAAAGAACTATAAGTGCCAAAATAAAAAACTAGCCAACAAGAGTATAGATGACAGCATAGACGACAGCATATACGACAGCATAGACGACAGCATAAACGAAAGCATAGACGACAGCAAAGACAACAGATCAAGAAGAAGTCAACAGTAAGCGTAAATTTCTGTATTTTTTACGTATTGCATAAACTTAAGTATCCAGCACCTATTAAAATAGGGCTCACTTGTGAAAAAAAAAATAAAATAAAAATTATATTATATAATAAGATTTAAATCTGGAGGAAATATCCATATCGTTAAACAAAATGAGTTTGACAGACCGGGACGAACAGACTGGGTTGAACGCGATGACACTTACCCCAAACTTAGTAAACAGACTAATCAGTGCAAGTACTGCCAGTCTTAAGACCGAGCTTGATCAGCTAAAAGAACAGCTGAAATTGCTTACCTCGTCAAACCTTGTCGCGGAATACGAACAAGAACAAATTGACGATAACATAGTTTGTCAAGAATCTCTTGACATAGTTAAATCCCTTCCGGTATTTTCAGGTGCTAATTACGTTAGTTGGCGAGAAGCCGCTAACAACACTATGAGTCTATACGATAAAGGAAGTCGCAAATACTTTGCAGCTTTGACAATCTTGAGAAATAAGATTGTTGGGGATGCAAATAACATCCTAACGAATCACGGATGTGTTCTGAACTTTGATGGCATTATAAGTCGTTTAGATTTCGCGTATGCCGATAAAAGACCAATTCACATAATCGAACAGGAAATGAGCATACTTCGCCAAGGTAATAAATTAATATTAGAATATTATAATATGGTCAATGAAAAATTGACCCTGTTAATAAACAAAACCATCATGACCTATGGCACAAACACACCGATTACAAAAGAACTTAATAACAAAAACCGTACGAATGCTTTACGCATCTTTATTAAGGGTTTAAATGCGCCTCTCGCAAACATTTTATTTTCTCTCAAACCCGAAGACTTACCCAACGCGCTTGCAAAGGCTCAAGAATTGGAGTCGAACAATCTTCGAGCCAATTTCGCGATGCAATTCGGAAGAGGCATGAACAATACTCCTCCACAAAATAATAACCTGAGATTTCCAAGAAGAAATAATTATAATAGTTACCAAAATAACCCCACTTATCCAAAACCTGTACCCATGGATGTTGATCCTTCCAATCAAAATCGAAATGATTTCCATGCAAACAGACACTCTTTTCCAAATAGGTTTTCAAATCACAGATTTTCAAATAATCGTAATTTCAATAACTCACACAATCAAAACGTAGGTGAAAAACGCGCCCACGGCAGTGGACAATTCTCCGCTCAGCCGCATAATAAAACTCAAAGAGTAAATAATGTCAGTGACTCTTTTTTAGACCAAGGCCCCGATTGCCTTACATATACAAAATAAGCGAACGGACAGGAAAAGCATTCCAAATAATGGTAGACACAGGAGCTACTAGTTCGTACTGTTCACCCAATACACTCCCCAATAGAAAAGAATTAGACATTAGGAAAAGAGTTAGGACAATTAATGGTTTTTCCATTATTACTCATTATTGCGAAGCATTTATATACGGAGTCAAAGAAAGATTCTATGAAATAGAAAACTTAGAGGCAGATATTTTAATAGGCTATAATTTATTGAAAAAGGCAAATATAAAATTAGATTTTTCGAAAGGCACGCTTACACATGGCACAAGGGAAGAAAAAATATACACTTCAGGAAAAGAATCTGAAGTACGCGAATCAGTGAAGAACACTGATGATAAATTAAATAAAAAAAATACTTTCGGTAGTGAATCCGAAGGACTAAAGTCAGATAAAAATGCTGACATTGAGGTACAAAAAATATACACTTCAGGAAAAGAATCTGAAGTATCCGAATCAGTAAAATGTACCGATATTAAAACAAATGAAAATACTTTCGGTAGCGAATCCGAAGGACTACAGGCAGCAAAAGACGCTGACGTTGAAACGTTAAATAAACAGGTAAATGAATTAAATTTGGGAGGCAACGCTCCTGAAATCTTGAAAATGAATAATACGAACGCCGAAAGTTCGAAAGATAAAAATGAAAAATTAAAAAGATTAGGATTGGTGATGAGGAAAAAGATTGAAGAAATTCACTCTGATATAGATACCAATCTTCCATTTAGAACGGATATTAAAGCGGAAATTCGTACAATTGTTGGATCTCCTATATGGAGTAAACAATATCCCTACCCGCTCTCAGTAAATTCGTTCGTAAACCAAGAAATTAATAAATTACTAAAGGACAATATAATTCGTCCAAGCAAAAGTCCATATAATTCTCCTATATGGGTAGTACCCAAGAAGGGTATAAATGAAGATGGTACTCCAAAATTAAGAATGGTAATTGATTTTAAAAAAATTAACGAACAAACAATATCGGATCGTTATCCTATTCCGGATACAAATGTAATATTATCAAACCTGGGCAACTCAAAATACTTTTCAACGATAGACTTAGAGTCAGGATTCCACCAAATTCTCATGAAAGAAGAAGACATTGAGAAAACCGCTTTTTCAGTAAGTAATGGGAAATACGAATATTTAAGGATGCTATTTGGATTAAAAAATGCACCAAGCATATTCCAAAGAGCAATGGACAATATCCTTAGAGACTTTATAGGCAAATTTTGCCATGTTTACATTGATGACATTATAGTTTACTCTAGCACAATAGAAGAACATACTCGACATTTAGAATTGATAATAGATACACTAAAAGACGCCCATATGAAGGTATCTTTAGAAAAATCCGTATTTTATTCGGAACAGATTGAATTTTTAGGCTATATAGTAGGTCACAAAGTAATGAAAACAGACCCCAAAAAAATCGAAACAATTTTAAATTATCCTATACCAACCACACTTCGACAACTTAGAAGTTTTCTCGGTATGACTGGATATTATCGCAAATTCGTGAAAGACTATGCGACGGTAACCAAACCACTAACAAAATATCTTTCAGGGGAAAACGGAAAAATTTCCCAATATTTATCGAAAAAAATACAAATTAATTTAGATCAAGAAGCAATAAAATCTTGTGAAACTTTGAAACAATTGTTAGCAAACCAAGTAGAATTAACACAGCCAGATTTCAATAAGAAATTTATTTTAACCACAGATGCTTCAAATATAGCACTAGGAGCAGTTTTATCTCAGGAAGGTAAACCGATCACTTTTATTTCAAAAACCCTAAATTCCACAGAAATGAATTACGCAACTAACGAAAAAGAGCTCTATGCCATTGTCTGGGCTCTAAAAAATTTAAGAAATTATCTTTACGCAGTTAAAGACTTAGAAATTCATACTGACCATCAACCACTTACTTTTGCTATTTCTACACGAAACCCTAATGCGAAAATCAAAAGATGGAGGTCATTTATAGAAGAATTTTCACCTAAAATGGTATACAAGTCAGGAACCACTAATGTAGTTGCAGACGCACTTTCGAGACAACATCTCAACAATATGTCTGACGACCAAACAAACAATGAAACAGAATCATCTGACGATTCTTTCGTCACTCAACATTCAGCTGACAGTAGTGACCACACTAAAATTTTAGAAACCTCAAAGCCACTGAATCAATTTAAGCAACAGCTCCTTCTTGCAAGAGCAAAGTTTACTATTCATGAATCTGTCCACAACTTCGGAAAAACAAGGCATATTATAGAATTTGATACACCAGAAAACTTAATGACAATTTTAAAAGAGTACTTACAACCCAATCTCGTGACAGCAATTCATTGTACACCAGAAGACTTATACATTATAAAAGGAAAACTTTTAGAGATATTCCAATGCAAATTTTTATACACTAAGAACTTCCCTTTGGACATTACAAATCGCGATGATCAATGGGCAATCGTAGAACAAACACATTCCCGAGCACATAGAAACTACACCGAAAATATTAAACAGATCCACAAATACTATTACTGGCCTAATATGAATAAACAGTTCAAACAATATATCAGAGCTTGTGAAATATGTAACAGGAATAAATATGATAGGCATCCAAAAAAAGAACCAATTGGAGAGGCTCCAATTCCTAAGAAAGAGGGGGAGCATGTCCACATCGACATTTTCTATGCACAAAATTTAAAATTTCTAACTTGCATAGATTCATATTCAAAGTTCCTAACTATAAAACAAATATCCGACAAAACGAATTTAAACGAAAAAGTCTTAGAAATATTGCAAAGCTTCCCACAGGTGAAAAAAATAACATTAGACAATGAACCAGGTTTTACCACAGTACAATTTAAAAGTTTGATGTCGAGACTGAGCATAGAAATTTATTTTTGTAATCCTCACCACAGTACGACAAACGGTCAAATAGAGAGAGTGCATTCTACCATAATAGAAATCGCTAGATGCTTAAAAGACGAATATAAGTTAATCGATTATTCGGAATCCATATACAGAGCTGCTCAACAATACAATAAAACGATCCACTCTGTGACAAACGAAAAACCATTCGAAATCATGTACAATAAGGTACCTCACGAAAACGTTCGTAACCAATTACTAGCAGCACAAGCAAAAATGCTAGAAAGAAATAATAAAAATAGAAAAAAGAATAGGGGAAAGAAATAAGCTAAAATCCAGATATATAAAACAAAAGGTAAAAGAAGATTTAGGGCATAAGATAAGAATATATACCAAAAACAGAATAATCCATAAAGACAACATTAAAACCTAACACCCCAATTTAAATCCTAAACCCCGGAATACTGAATCCTAGAGAAATACAAGACGTGACACGACATACAAAAATGGCAATAACAGACCTTATGGATGTTTCCAAATTTAAAATTCTCCAAAATAAAGATGTAATAATAATATATATCAGATATCCATATAATAGAAAAAACATGTAATCTTTATGAATCTAGAGCTATTGCCCAAAATAACAGCAAGCTTCTAATTGAAAACAGAATTGCTAAATGTAATAACACTTTTAAAACGGTCGAAAATTGTTCAATAGAATTGACCAATACCTTTTGTAAATTAAGTCCAAAAGAGACTTGCTTGTCATTAATTTTAAATAATAAAGAAGCAGATTGTACAAAAATTATCGAGAAAAATAAAAATATTGATGTTATCAAAGATGGAGCTATCTTGGTAGCAGGAAACAATACAGTAGATAAGTACAATTTAAATGGAATATATTTAATAACATTTGAAAACATTACTGTTATAAACGATACAACATTTTACAATCCCGCTAAAATAATACTTAATTACCTAAAACTAAATCGACCAATAGAATTTAATGTAATTGAATATGTAGAACCCGATGATTTGGAACGGGAATTTGAAAACATTAATCTTATGTATGTAACTCGTAAAGAGATCGAAACCCGCTCGGTACTTTGGACCTCCCTTATAACAATTATAATAATACTTTTGTTGTTTATGTTTTTATTTAAAATACGTAACACCCTCTCGAATTGTAAAAAGGAACATAGTAAGAAACCCGATGTAAAAATATTAAAGAACGAAAATAAAAATGATGAACATTTTGAAGAAATTATGTTAAAAGATTTAAATGAAAAAATTGATGATCTAGTAAACAAAACTAAGAAAATTGAAAATAAAGATAACGAAAACTTTGAAGAAATTATGTTAAAAAGATTTGAATGAAAAATTTATGATTTAGTAAAACGAAGAATCGGGACGATTCATTTAAGAAAGAGGGGAGTTAATATCATAGAGCATTGATTTGATCCGTAAGCGATGTAAACAAGCTGCGGTCAAATCACATACAGCATATAGTCAATAACATAAACCATTGATTTGATCCGTAAGTAATGTAAACAATCTGCGGTCAAATCACATGCCACATATTACGGAGACCAGGAAGTGCGATCGCTTTTTGTTGACACAGCTGCGACTTAATGGCAAAATGCTTTTAGTCGAAGTCAAGTGGTTGCAGCTGCGTCAGCATATTCTTCGTGATCTGTATTAGAGGTCCAAGGTCAAGCAAAAATAATTTATGGTCTAAGTCCAAAGTCCAGCAAAGGGACGCTGCCGTAGAGCAGCATAACGCTTAGTATATAAGTTAATCTAAGTTCAGCCCAACTTCAGTTCTCCAACATCAGAGGACTTAGCAGTTCATCATCAACATCAGACGATTCAGCAGAGTCCGATAGCAGCACTGAGATCGAGTGGACTCCGCGGCTTGGGTGTTTAAATAAGTAAATTTAGCTAAGTAAAGTAGTGTATGTAGTAGTGATATAATAAAAGCAAAGCTGGTTAGCTCTTTTTAAAAACTACTCCAGTCGCGTAAAAAAATTAATTTGCACGCATTCGTCTTATCTACCATAACCTCCCTGACCCCAGCGGTACATATCAATACAAATCAGTGGAAACATATATCTGGTCTTCCGCTTGCTGATCCTTAATTTAATACACCTGGTAATATCGACATTCTGGTTGGAGTGGATGTGTGGGGTCAGATAGTTGAAGGTGATGTCATCAGTGAAAACCTGCCGAGCCCTGCGCCCAACGCACTCGTTGGATGGACTACATACGGCCCAACTTCTACATGCACAGGTCAAGTGTCTTTGCCTCATGCATTCGGCGCTAGGGTGCAGGAGGACGAAAAACGACTGGAAGAGTTGGTTCACAATTTTTGAAAGCTGGACGAGGTACCTAAAACCTCTATGAATGCGAGCAAATATTTCCAGCAACACATTCGCACATTCGAGAGATGTAAAGACGTACTTGGCGATTTTTGTCTGCATGGGGACAAGGGGCGTGCATATTGAGGTAGTTGAGGACTTATCAGCGCAAGGTTTTTTTGGATACATTCACGTGATACGTCAGCAGGCGGGGACCATGCCCCAATCTATACAGTGACAATGGCACAGCTTTCATGGGAGCGAACCGTTTACATCAAGAAGATTTCAGAGCCTGGCAAAGTGAGCAAAATCAACAGGTGCTGGCGAACACAGGAACGAGATGACATTTCATCACACCCAGCGTTCCACATCAAGGTGGTCTCTGGAAGGCAGCGGTGAAATCCGCTAAACATCATTTGGTTCGTTTAATAGGTACCCAGGTACCGACTTTAGCAGCGCGCATTGAGGCGTGTCTTAACTCTCGCCCGCTTACACCGCTTCATGATGATTCCGATGATAGATTAGCGTTGACTCCCGGTGATTTCCTTATTGGAGCCCTCCTTATCGCCGTGCCGGAACCCAAGATCGAAGACCTTCCGGTCAGTCATATCAAACGTCGGCTGCGGTTAAGGCGAGTTCATCAGCAGTTCTGGCGGAGATGGACATCTGGGCACATTACAGACGAGGAGTAAGTGGCAGCGGAGACAACCCAATATTCAAGTCGTGGTGGTGCGACAAAAAAATCTTCCTCCGACCCACTGGCGCTTGGGTCGGATCACTGCAGTTCATCCGGACAGCGACATATTGGTCCGGAACGTCAGTCTCAAGACGGCGAATGGTTCATATGTGCTACCGGGCAGTCCAGAAGTTATGTGTACTCCTTGAAAAGGACCATTTCGAACCAAACGGTTCGATGTCTAATATTGATACCATCCCTGTGCGCAATCGGGGATTTACACCATATTGTGTGCAAATTTTATGCTTGAATTGTTTCATTGAATAAAGGAGAGGCAAAGTGTGCGCACGCAAAGTTGGTTTCTTGCCTTTGTTTTTTTTTTTTTTTTGGTATTGAACTCTTCCCGACAAAGAGAACATTTTTTTTCTTTTTTTAAACCAAAAAGGCCAAGACCAGGAGCCCCCAGCTATAGGGTGTGAAGCCTACTTGGCAAAGAAGCCGATCCACCTAAAAAGAACGATCGGTGGAAGGAATAAACAAAATTTCAACATCAGCACCAGCGAGCGTTATAGAACTAAGGTAGGCCAATTGATTTAAGTTATTTTTTTTGTAACCAAAATCTTCCTATAAAAGGGACGGATTACAATTCAGAGTCAGAAAAAAAAATGTTGAATCTAAGAATAGGAGCAAGAGAAAACAGAGTAAGAAAAAATTAAATAAAAATTCACTATTAAAATTAAATCTGTCTTCGTTTTTTTGCTCTCTGGTCGACACTTATCTCTCTGAAACGAGAAAGCACGGCGTCGAGTGAAACAAGATCCATGTTTTGTTGACGCTGTGAGAACATGTGTACTTTCAAAATATACTTTCCCTAGACATTAAAAAAAAAAAATTATTTAATAATTTGTAGTGTGTATGAACATTTGTGTATGCTTCGTTTGTCTCAACACAGACTCACAATAAAAAACACACAGCGCGTCGAATGCATTTTTTTGTTGTACTCAGCTATATGTACAAGATACGGCACATAACAAATAAGCAGCAAGCTGAGCATCATCTGTCATGCTGACGAGATCTCACAGAAACCATTTGGTATGAGAGCCGTGAACCACTTCTCAGTCAGTCGTCCGAAGAGTAAGACGTACGAACAAGCGAACATATTAAGTCCTCATAGAGGAAAATATAAAACATATTGTGGGTTCCATTTAAAGATTTTCGCTCAACCACCTTATGAAGGTTAGTCGAACACCTTCTACAGATCGGGCGCCGTGGTCGAGTGGGTCTGGGTGTCGGTTAGGGGACATCGTGGGAGACGAGTTCACATTCGCAGGTCGGCGGCCAGTGCCACTGGGGACAGTATTTCCTTTCTTTTTTTTTCTTCGCTTTTCTTCTTCTTCTTTGCCGATTTTTCCTGACTCGCTTTTCTCCTCTTTCGCTCTCCTTGCCTCCTCCTTTTCTTCGGGAGACCAGCACTCACCTAACCTTTTCTTTCTCTCCGACTGGAAAGTCGTACGACCCGTCACCTTCGCGAGGGCGAACGGTGCTTGGTGGCGTGATCGACCTGAAAGGTGGGAGCAGAAAAGCTGAAAGGATTGGTGAGTGTGAGGGAGTCGAGTTTCGGACGTGGCCGTGTAAGGTGGTCGGGTTTTTTTTGGTCTTGCAGTCTTGGTGGCGTAAGGGTCGGGCGTGGGAGTGTATTACTTCTTCGATTAGAAGATTGAAATTGGTGGTTTGAATTTTGGTGGTCCGCCAGTATGACATTGACCTACACCGGGTCTTGGAATTCGTGTTTGCTTGTATGTTCCTTTTTTTTGGGGTGTTGACTCGAATCGCCGACGGAATAACGCAAGATAACGAGACGGGAAGTAAGACGCGACCCACCCCCCCAGGAAGACGGAAATAAAAAAAAAAAAAAAGGAGAAAAGAAAACTAACGGAAATCGCGCGTCGAGAGTCAAAAAAAAAAAAAATTTATATATATATGTATATATACAGTATGAACTCGATTTACGCAACCCTCGATTCGTGCAACTCCTCGATTTTCGCAACACAAAATTTGTAGCACGTCTTGACTCTATAAGTGCAACTTTTAATTGCTACCTCGATATGTGCAACTTCTTGTGTTTATTCATCTGTTATCTATTTGCATGCTCTCCTTTTGATTCTGTATTCCTGCCGTTAATTTACAGCTAGTTTGTCTGAACAAAATTCATTGAATTCAAGAATAAAACATAAACACATAAAATGCATATGTGTTTATTTGAATGGGTTGCGATTTCATTAGTGTCTACGGAAAATTTGTACAGGATGGGTGTCACAAGAAATATTATAAAGTTGTCTATTAAAAGAAAAAGTGATATTTTATCAGAATTAGAAAAGGAGTTTTCAGTAAAGACAATTTCTGAAAAATATAATGTTCACAAATCAACAATAAGCCGCATAAAAGGAAAGGCAACCCGCTCTTAGGCAATTTGTGGCTAGAGCTGAATCTGGATCAGGGAAACGGGTAACGTTGAAGGCTTCTGAATATCCACAAATGGAAAAGGCTTTGTATGGATGGTTTCAAAAGCAAAGAGCTTAACACATTCCAATTTCGAATGACATTATAAAATCAAAGGCAATTCAATTGCACAATGAAATAAAGGAAAGACCATCATTTAACGCCAGCAATGGATGGATTGCGAAATTTAAAAAACGACATGGTATTCGAATGTTGAAAATCTGTGGTGAAAAATTACACTAGTTTACAAAATTTTACTTTTTATTTATACCCCGAACCGAATGTATGTCAATATGTTAATCTACCTTCCCTAAACCTAAAAGTGTTAGCAGAAATATTTTATCACGTCGGAATTTTTTTCTGCCGTCAATTGTTTTTTTTAACTACCCGACCTGGTGGTGATATTTTATTGTTTATTCGTTCGCTTTAAACGACAGTTACTTTGCTTTGGATTGATTTAAAATGGCTAGCAGAAAGTGCAAACAAAGTTCTGACCGTTTTTGTTATGTTTGTGGACAGTTTATATTTTCAAAAAAGAGAAGACCTATTGTAGATTCGTTAAAAACTGCATATCTTCGTTATTTTGGATTTCCTGTTGCAAATCAAGATAAAAAGTGGGTGCCTCACGTGTTTTGCGAAAGCTGTAGAATCATCTTACTCCAGTGGTCATCAGGAGAAAAAGTTTACCTTCCATTTGGTTGGCCAATGCTATGGAGAGAACCTAGTAATCATGAAAATGATTGTTACTTTTGTGTTACGAAGACATTGGGATATAACAAAAAAAATAAGGCAAGTATTATGTATGCCGATGTTCCGTCTGTTACCAAGCCGATTTTACATTTAAAAGATCTACCCCATCCAGTTTGTCCCGGTAGTTCGAGTGCAAATATATTAGATGACAATAACAGTGATGTTGAATTCAAGTCGATTTCTAGTGATTCTGACGAATTTTCACCTCAAGAAAACACTCCACATTTAATTAATCAGGCCGAATTAAATGATCTTATACGAGATTTACAGTTATCAAGATCTAAAGCAGAGCTTCTTGGCTCCCGCTTACAACAATGGAACTTGTTACTACCAGACACAAAAGTTACGTTTTTCAGAAACAGAAGCAAAGTTTACTCAGAATTTTTCAAAAGAGAAGGTGAATATTGTTATTGCACAGATATCCCGGGACTTTTCGAAGCAATGAATCAAAACTATGATAAAACAGAGTGGGGCCTATTCATAGATTCTTCAAAATATAGTCTCAAAGCTGTTTTATTACATAACGGAAATAAGAAACCTTCCATACCAATAGGACACGCAGGGAATTGTAAAGAGAGCTATGAAACGATGCGTACTTTGATTAATTTAATAAAGTATAAAGAACATCAATGGAAAGTGTGCGGCGACCTCAAAGTCATCGGTATGTTAGTGGGATTGCAGGGTGGTTACACGAAGTACTGTTGTTTCCTTTGTTTGTGGGACAGTAGAGCGAAACAACATCATTATGTAAGGAAAGAATGGCCTGTTCGAAATGAGTATTTTCCGGGCAAAATGAACATTAATCACAAGCTGTTGGTCGATCCAAATAACGTCACTTTACCCCCTTTACACATCAAACTGGGGCTCATGAAAAACTTTGTAAAGGCGCTTGACAAAAACAGTGATGCTTTCCGGTATTTGCAAAAAATATTTCCAAACATTACAGAGGGAAAACTGAAGGAGGGTATATTTATTGGTCCACAAATCCGTAAAATTATGAAAGATTCTCAGTTTGAAAACCTTTTATCGGTTAAAGAAAAGTCTGCTTGGAACTCATTTAAAATGCTTGTAGAAAATTTTTTGGGAAATAAAAAAAGTGAAAATTATGAAGAAATTGTTAACAATTTATTGAAAAACTTTCATGATATGGGAGTAAACATGTCATTAAAGATTCACTTTCTACACTCTCATCTGAATTTTTTTTCCTGAAAACTTAGGAAGTATGAGTGACGAACAGGGTGAACGTTTCCACCAAGATTTAAGGACTTTCGAAGAACGACATCAAGGATTTTGGGATGAAAATATGTTAGGGGATTATTGTTGGTCTATCATAAGAGAAACTGATTCAAATAACTATACAAAGAAAGCAAAAATTAGTCATTTTTAATTTATTTTTGTATTAATCGTAAAATTTTTGTATTTCCCTTCAAGAAAATAAATATTTTTTAAACCAGACGTGACAGAATTTTTTTATTATTTTTTCTGGATAGTTCTACCTGAACACAAAATAAAATAACAACTTTCAGCTGGGGTATGAAAACCGTGTAAACTAGTGTTATCGAATAAACGTGAACTTGTCCAGCCGTTCGTACAAAAAATTCAAAAAAAAATTGCGAAACTTAACTTGACTGCACATCAGATCTACAATGCAGACGAATCTGGCTTATTTTACAGAATGTTGCCGAACAAAACACTTGTTTCCTTTAAAGAAGTGTCAGCGCCAGGACGAAAAGTAAGCAAGGAAAGAATAACATTCCTTGCGTGCACAAATGCATCAGGGATGCACAAAGTAAAACTTTTCGTCATTGGTAAAGCAGCTAATCCAAGAGCATTTAAAAACTTTGAAAATAAGCCTGTTTTTTATAAAGCAAATAAAAATGCATGGATGACATTCCTATTATTCGAACAATGGTTCCACAACGTGTTTGTTCCCGAGGTAAAAAAACAATACAAAATGTTGTGTTTGTATTAATACGTTTTTTTCTTTTTTTCAGGTAAGAAATTTTCTTGAATCGAAAGGGCTTCAAAAGAAAGCACTACTGCTTTTGGACAATGCCCCGTGTCATCCTAAAGAAAACGAATTGCAGAGCGATGATGGGCTGATAATTGTTATGATGTTTCCGGCAAATTGCACTGCAATCATTCAACCTATGGATCAAAATTCAACATAACAAAGGTCCACTACAAAAAAAGTTTATTAGCGCACTTAGCTTAGTTTCAAGTGAGAACATGGACTTAGAAACTAAAATCAAAGCCTTTAACATAAAGGATGCAGTTTGTTTGCTAGCTAATGCCTGGGAAAAAGTAGACCCTTACACGATTCAGAAATGTTGGAATGTTTTAATGCCTACCAAGGGTGATTGGGATGAGGAGGACGAGCTTCCATTATCTACACTATCTGCAAACATTTTAAGGGAAAGAGAATTGATTTCATCCGTTTCTAGTCTGCTTGTTGAAATTGATCCTAACATTAGCCACTCCAATGAAGAAATCATTGATTGGTTTCACGAAAACGTTGAGTCATCTGGTAATTATGACGATCCAGCAGAAATTAAGAGCACTGATGAAGGTGAATGTGAAGCTGTGTCGGCCCCGACTTTATCAAAAGTTAAATCAGAAGATGCAGTTCGATCCTTAAATATATGTTTGCAATGGGCCGAAGAGAACAACATTCCAATAGAAGATATTTTATTGCTACAAAAAATAAAAGAGAGGGCAGTTTTAAAAAACATTAATTCGCGAAAAACTCAATCTAAAATATCTTACTTCTTCGAGAAAAAAACTTAATATTCTATATGTAACACATACTAATTTTTGTATAAATTTTGAACACTTCGTTTGAATATTTAATAAAAATTTGTTCGAAAATAATTGTTTGTATTGGTTTCACTAAAGTTTTTTCATGACATTGTCGTTATCTATAAGAAAATTAGCTATTTCAACTATAATACAACCCAGTAAGTGCAACAACCTCGGTTATTGCAACTGTCCCAATTTCTATTAGTTGCGAAAATCGAGTTTGTACTGTATATATAAAAAGAAAATATCGGAATTCGCGCGTGTGGGGCAAAAGCCAGAAAGTGAATCAAGAAAAAAAAAAGGATTTATCGAAATTCGCGCGTGCGGCAAAAACCAGAAAAAAAAAAAAAAAAAAAAAAAAAAAAAAAAAAAAAAACCGAAAAATCAAAACCGTAGTGAAAAGGAAAGAGATTCAAAAAAAAAAATTAGCAGTGAATAGAAAAACTATCGAGATTCGCGAGTGTGGTGAAAACCCAACAAAAAAAAAAAAAAGGGGTTAGATAAAGGAGGCTTCGTGGTAGCGCCCGTTGAGGCGTGCGTCCGGAGTTCGTGCAGCGGGTGCAAGTTCGACCCCAGCGGAGTTCGGAAAAGCTGAGTAATTCTGTTTTTTTTTCAATTTTTATTTTTTTTTTCTTCTTTTGAATTGAATGTTGCTTTTGTGTTTTTTCTTTTCTTTATCGATGTTATGAATTGTTCTTTTTTTTATATATATATTTGTGAATTAATAATTTTCCTTTCTGTTGGTTCCATCAAAGTGCCGATGTATACTTTTTTTTGGAGAGAACCTATAGAGATTGAAGAGGCACCGGCGATAGGGAGGTAGGAGTAGATTTTATGTATTAGGGTAAGGATTATAGAAAAAAAAAAAAAAAAAAAAAACTAGACGATCCGATTTTTTTTCTGTTTTCTTCTTCCTTTTTTTTCCAGACGGTAACATTGTGATTAAATAGAATTGTGAAACCATTCAACAACACGTAAATAAAGTAATATTTCCTTTAGCAAAAGAATGTAAACAATGCTGGAGAAGTCCCCAAGATAGGTTTGTGAGAGAGAAAAGGAAAATAGATCTCCCCGCGGAATGTGAAGCTGCGGATGTGGGGAAATGCCGGTTTTTTGATTCAATGGAATTTTTAAATCCATCGCTCGCAAATAGAGTGTAAGTATATTTACATATGTACATACATACATATAAAAACACGCATTTATGCATTTTGAATATTTTTTTTTTTTTTTTCATTTGCAGACAATTCGGAAACTACCACAGCAGCCAAAAAGATTCCAGCAACACCAATGACCCATCATCTCCATTGGATCTCGGAGACTTCTCGTTTCAGGCAGTGCAAATACCGAGGAGAAGGCCAGCAGGCGTTCACGCGGTTCCTGGACGAAGTGAAAGTGACTGTGAATGAGAGCCTTTTCGTCCAGGAAAAAAGCCCCATTCACGAGTTCATGCACTGCATGGCGAACCGTATCGTCCCACTTTCACAAGCAGCGCAGTGTAGGCTGCAGAACCTTATTTGGAATGCCATTTCTGATGAGGTCCAAAAAGAAATGGACAGATAAAGAGTTTCTTTCTATAAATGTTTCTTTTATTTCATGAATATTGAATGTTATTTCCATGTAAATATGCTAACATGCTATTTGTTCTCTCATCGCAAAAGCTATTCTGGATTAGTTGCGAGCTCCTTTTATGTCTGCTTGAGGAAGCGGTGTAATTTCATTTCGCTAAAGACCTCTGGTAAGAATATCAACATTCTCTTCATATGAGTCGACGATGTGTACGTTGATCAAATGCCTGTGTTGGATGTTCACAATACTGCGTTAGCGCAGTACATGCAACACAGGCAATTCAATGGGACGCAATACAATATTGCGTTTGCGTTGGCGAGCTTACGTTTGTTGAAAAATGAGAGAAAATAAAAAAAAAAAAATGAGAGCAGTGAGAATATGTAACCTCAAGTAACAAAGCACGCAAAAGTCCAACCCGTTGAAAATTTCGTGCGTTTTGATGATAGTTCTCGTTATTTGTATTTGTCGGCGAAAATGACGTTTGCTTATTTTTGCGAATTTTGATGAGAACACAGCGTTGGAATAGAATGTGAAGGCAAGATTGTATTAATATTATTACATAAATAATTGATACCCATGAAAAACATTATTTTCGATGTCTTTGGAAGAAAAGCTGATTGCCCTGGTGAAGGACAACGCATTCCTTTACAACACGAAATCTAAAATGTACAAAAATATGTTGAAGAGGAATTCGCGTTGGGACGAGATTGGGAAGGAGCTAGCTATTACAGATCAGGTAATTATCATACAAATTACATGTATGTATAGAGTGTAGGTACATGGACATATGTATATAAACATGCGTTTATGCAGTTTGAATTTGCTTTTGAATGTTTTTCTTTTCTTTATCAGACAATTTGGAAATCACAACAGCCAGGGAGACACCAACTCCATTGGAACTCGAAGACTTTACATTTCAGGAAGGTACCGAAGAAACACCAGACGGAAGCCCGTGGTTAAGGGGTCAAATTTCAAAATTTTTGGACAACGTCACCTCGACACTGTAACTGGCGTTACAGTCCATGAAGAACCTGAGCCGAGCTTCTCTCAATCACCCATGTTGTGTGTGATTTCATTTTCCCATAGGTGAAAGGGACCTACAGTTTATTGCCGGTTCCGAACGGCGAATTTCGAGAAGCTTTTCATGACAATTTTACTACAGGGGGTTTTGTCAGAACCCCGCTGATGAGAAACACCGTGAAAAACACGTTCGATGACATGGCTGTGTCGGGATTCGATCCCGTGTCATCGGCGTCAGAGGCCAACACACTACCCACTGCGCCACGGTGCTCTCCCCTAGATACAGACGCATTAAATATGGCTTTGAGGGAAATGCATCACCAACCAAGTAGTGGCTGCAGTAAAAATCCGAGTGAGGAAGTAACTTGGCGGGAATATAATTTTGCGTCTAAAAGGTGATTGTGCGAAAATACCAGTGTCACTTTAGCTTCCATACGCTCCGATGTCAGCCGAAGTGAATGTATATGAGGCATCACAAACAGCAAGAAGAACGATGGAATGGAGACCTTCGTATTTATAAAATTCTGATCCGGCTCCATGTGGGCACTGTATATTGATATGATTGCCTTCAATTGTGCGTGACACAGTTCGGAAGATTCCACAGCTGATCGAAATCTCTTGCAATTGTTTCCCTGTCGTTCTCATTTGGTGGGGATAAATAAAGAGGCATCAACGATTCCCAAAGAACGTCGCAGTAGGTCAATTTTAGTTTAAATTTGCCAATTTCGAAATTCCGTATGTGTGTGGCTAAGAGGCAACATAAGCAGTAGGGGGCGAGTGTGTATGAAAGAGCAAGGCTTTGAAAGAGCCGATGTGTTTTTTCTGACTTACCGACATTCTACTACAATTTAATTTTACTCTTTATATGACAGAATTGGATACCTATCACCCACAGAAAATTGACAGTTCTACGAAAACGAATGGCGTCGTGAGACTACAACTAACATTTTGAAGACAAAAAGTAATTTTTTTGGGTTTACTTATTTGCTTTTAAATAGTAGTGTATTGCATAAGATTATGAAATACATAGATATGCTGTATTGTTATGCATATAATTGTTTTTGCCTATTTTTTGCACAAATTGTTTTATAGATCGAACAGATCTACGCGATTTGGCATCTGTCATGAATGAGGGGTCTTTGAAAATTCAATGAGCTGCTCCCTCTCGTTTGGAATTGGAATTTCAAACAATAAAGACGCGCTATTAACAAGTATTGGGTTTTTTTCTTATATATATTCACAACACAAATAATAGTAGATTATTGTTTGGACGGAAATTGCAAAACAACCTTAAGAAACAAATCAACAACCAAGTCTCCAGATCGAGGACATAATGAATCAGTTCACTTATATTGATATTATCAAAAAGAATTTAAGAGCGTTATGTATTTGAAATGTTGTAAGCATCATCCCTACGTCTGTATAAGAGTATACTCAGTACAGAAGAAGTACTTGAAACTTCTAGTGAAAGCTTATAACGCCACACAATTGAAGGAGGCTATAACATATGCCATTGATCAATCGCTTCGGTTAGGTAACGAAATGCCGAGAATGCATTTCACACGATTGGATTGGAGTAAAGGCGAACCGATTAACAAAGCATGACTAACATTCACGACCACTCCACACCGTGGAATGCTGAGAAAGCACTTCACGCAATTGGAAAACCAATTAGTGAAGTGTGAATGACATGCATGACCAATTAATAGTGTACAAATGCTGATTGATCAGAAATGCATATGCAGGCAAGTGCTATGGTATGGGGTATGAATAGGTTTCGACATAGCGATGACACTGAGTATTTTTTTAACCTAAATCAAAAGTGCCCTTTGGCACTTGGTGTGTTGGAGGGGATTGCGATTCAACCAGAATCCTCCTATAAAAGGGATGGTAATTTTGGTTGAAATTCAGAGAGCAGCAGCAAATGTGAAGGGCGCACCCCTAAAGCAAAGCAGAGCCAGAACAGAACCAAGTAAGATAAAATAAAAACTATTAAACAACTATTTGCTTTTTCCTTTCTCTCTCCGTTCGGCACTCTTCCTTCAAGGTAACGAGGAAGCACGGTGCCTGAGCGCAACAACCGCGTGTTTGACTTAACATTGGCGACGAGGATTTTTTTTTAGTAACCCATATATCTATTTTATTTTATTTTTCTTGTAAGTCATAAAATGTCACGTTTGGTGGGGTGTATTGAACCGTTTGTGACGGGGAGCAATTAAAAGGCATACGAAGACCGCCTGAGGCAATTCTTCAAAGTAAATAACATCGTCGAGTTAGTAGTAGAAACAGGCTTTTTTAATTTATGTTTGAAAAATGTGGTCGACAATTACAACACTTTGTACAGCTCTATTAACAATTTGTCATGTACAAACCAGCACTTTGGATGCAGTCTCTAATACAAGCATGTGTGTTTCCTCAAACTCATTATGTGATTTTTCTGAACACATTTTAATAATTGAGTCATGTGGAAAACACAAATTATTCACCGAAACCATTGGGAACTGTAATGAGTTATCTGACTGCAATCATCCTATCAGAGACTGGACGTGCCTCCTCAATAATGAAAAAATCAATTGTCACCATTGTCTGGACATTTAAAGATAACCATAGGCATCGAGTAAAAATGCACAAGAATAAATCATTATTATTAAATCCGAGATCACCGTTTAAAATCATATCCTTGATTATGACCGGATATTTAGTGGCTGTGAGTATTGTCCTATTGTACAAAACATAATTTTTAAAATTGGGGAGGAAGTCCCTTATAGAAATCATTTTGTAAATATGGTAAAATGGAAACTAGAGTTATTAAAATTGTTAGTAAGAAAACATTTATTATCATGGTTAACGGCTATGAAAGATTTGTACATCAAAATCAACTTAAAAAGAAACATTTAAGAAATAAATCGTACGTAGCTGATATAGATCCTGAAAAATCTAAAGAAATTAGGAATGACATATTAATAGAAGTTAAGGAAAAGGAGCTGCCTATCGAAAAGGCTAAAAAAAAAAATATCCCGGAAATACCAGACATTCAAGAAATCAGAAGGTCTTCTAGAATTAAAAACAAATTATAAAACAAAAATCCAATTAAAGTGAACAATTGAATTTATTATAAGTAAATAATTGATACCCATTCATTATACACATTATATGATTCATATTTAAAAAGGGGAAGATGTTATGAATTTGAAATGTTGTAAGCATCATCCCTACGTCTGTATAAGAGTATACTCAGTACATAAGAAGTATTTACTTAACCTAGACTATAAGTAGACCTTAAGTTTATGAATTCGCTCTCTCTTACTTCTTACTTTGACCGGCAATCAATAAAGTTCTTACTTCACCATAACCGCGTATTTGACTCAACAAAGAGCAAGTGCTGAAATGTTGGGAATATCGAACGAATACTACTTTCAGCGAGATAACGACCCCAAGCACACCGCATACAATGCGCGTATGTGGTTATTACTTAACACTCCCCACATGCTACAAACCCCACCACAGAGTTCAGACATCAATCCCGTAGAGCACGTGTGGGGTGCTTTAGAAAGCTAAAGCAGCTAAAAGACCTTTTTTACTTGAATGGAATAACATAAGCACTTCTTGCACAGAAAAGTTGGTAGCATCAATGCAAAACCGTCTCAAGGAAATAATAAGGATGAAAGGATATCCCACTAAATTTTGGCATTGAAAGTATTAAGATGTAATTTGATATTTTTTCACATTTTTCAAGTTTTTTTATTTCTTTTACAGCCGTACGCAAACTTTCGTGGACTGAATTTTACCACTCTGGTTATTATTATTTTTTTTAATGAATAATAATATTAGACTGCGATTTCCAAAATTGAAATAAATGAATATATTATTTTATTTTATTTTATTAAATGCATATGCTGAGGTAGACTCGATACGTTTAGCATGCTATCTTTACACTTCTTCTTCAAAATCGCGACGTAAAATGTTACGATCAATCTCCCTATAATATAATCCTGCTGTGTAAACCACAACCGATCATTCACCCAAGGATCCATGATCTTTGCCATCTACCCTAAATATGATCCGCGGCCAATAACCATATAATACGACCCGTGGTCAAAATCCACAAATAACCTACATAACACTTGCTGCAATATTCCGTCATAACACAAGAATTAAGAATGAAGGAAATGCAAAGTCAAATATGACCCACTTCACTTAATAGTAAACAAGGGCCGTTTCAATATAAATTGAAACGCACCTACTAAACATTCCGAGTTCTTTTCCGATACGATCGACCACTACGATCTGTGTATATATAGCGGGAAAGAAACCACTGTAATTTAGTCTTAAGAAGGTCCAAATAAAGCATAATCTTACGAGAGACTTGTTGTAAATTAAGTAAAACATAGTTTTTCTTAACTGTAAAGCTCGATATTATTGCTGCATATGCAATCGTCCTATATGCCTCAACGAACACTCTATGCAATTGTATGACTGCAAAACAGAATGCTCTTTAAAATGTAGGCGAGTTTAATAAATAATATGTATACATCCAACTTGAATAGTGTAAACTCAGCCCAAGAGCACACGCAACACTATCTTCTCATTTTCGAACGCAACCTAGATAAGCTTTCTTTTCCTTTGTTTGACGTTTAATTTTTTTTATTTGTTTTATGGTTCGCGCAGGTTCAAGAGTGAACGGAGTGCAGTGGTATGGGTCGTTGATGTTCGTTCACTACTCTCAGGGGTGGTTGTCCTAGATAGGACGAGAGCCGACCAAATTCCGGGTTGGGTTATAGTCCGTTATAATTCGTTCGAGCACTTTAATATTGCATACGCAGAAGATGAATTTCAGTTGACCATATACTGTGAGTGTTATGCCTGCAGCAGTACGTCTGGTCCCTTTCCATTCACAACTGCGTTGCATCCTTTTTGTCCATATAGGAATTATTTTTTCTTGGCTATGAAGCGAATTTGAACTATAGACTTTCCGCTCGGCGGTCGATGATGTTAACCACTGCACCACGGCCACCCACCACGGTCGTTTTTTGACTTTTTAAATATAAAACCTTTAAGCTTAAATCGTGTACAATCAAAGGCATATGTTTGGTGGAAGACCCCAAAAACAAAACATGGATGCTGGAAATCCGTACCAAAAACAAAATCGTGGTAGGAGACCACGTGACGCTGCTGGGATCAACAAGTTTAACCAGCGACGACAGGAGCAGTTTGGCTCCTCCAACTGGACTGCTCAAATGGATCAAGTGGACGCTGAAGAACAGGTTTGGCGCGGCACAGAACAAAGAGGCGTAAACCAGAAGCGCGTACAGCGTGTTCGCTATCCACCAAGGCGTGGACCTCCCACCGCTAAATCAACAACGGTTGAGGCTCCTCCCGTTAATGACTTACTTTATACTGGCAATGAACGTGGCAGTAAGCCAGTCAAGAAGACATTGGACCTTGATTTCGCAGGTTACATAGTAATAATGCGACAAGTGTATGACGTAATGGCAATTCAAGACCAGCGGTTAACCCGTTCTTTACCCTATTGCATATTTCACCATGTAATGGTTGAATTCTTAAATAGCTATTTGCTGCATCAAGCAAAATACGTATTAAAAGCTCCAGAGTTGCAGAGCTTAATGGATCCTCTAGCTGCTATTAGTGCTGAGGAATATAATATACCACCCCCCATATATGAATATATATGTAGTATTGGGGCGGCAATTACACCGGCAGGCGATAAGGTACATTGAATGGAAAAAAGTTTCTTCATCAGTCGAATTTGTAATGAAAGAAGTAAAAGATATTCTTATTAATAACAATTTTCTCTTCGAAGAAATTCGAAGAGTAAATTTATATTTAAAGAAAAATGAAGAGTCAGTAAACGCTCATAAAGAACTATATGATACCCAATGTGCAAACTATATGAAGACAAAATTATGAATTGACCACTCTTATGCGTTCGATCTGCGAGTACCTCCGTCTCAATTTGCGGATCACCACGCTACGCGTTTGGCACGTACGAATCACGACACTCCTGTCATGTCACCTCACGCGAGTTATGTATACGTCAGCATACCCCACTGATAAATGCGACACGTTTTTGTCCCAGTCAACGAACTACCTGAACAACAGGAATCAGATTGCAACAATTTTCCCGTGAGAAATGACAATGAACTGTAAATGCTGACAGTTAGCATACCATATATTCTAGCGTAGAGGATCGTGTCGGGGAGTTTTTCTGTTGACCGCGACACGAACCGCCAGTAAAAGTTTCTGTCCATTAAAATAAGTATAATTCACCCTGAATAAATGTAAAGTGTTGTGTTGTTAAATAAGTGTTTTTTTTTAAACATCCGCTCGGGCACATTACAAATATCGCGCGCTATACGTGTCTCAATTTGCGCCTGGCCTAAGGGTTGGTGTTTGAATCGTTTGAATTTCCAGTTGTTCACTGGCAGAGGCGCAACTGTCGGTACACTGTCGCCACACTCTATCGACCCCAAGCGCCATCTGGAAGTGAAGAACAACCCCTTGCCCCGTTCGGCACTTCGAATGGTCGGCCATCTTGGTGGTCTCATTTCCGCCTTTTTCGTTGCAAGCAGGATCAAGCCGCCATTGGGAGTGTCAACCGAGGTAAGCGATACTTTTGTATTCGTACAATTATAATGTAATCCCTTTACAGAAATAAACTTCGCAAGGAGCGATTGTTATCCTCAACTCCTAATATCGTCTTTTGCTCGTATCTGCTTCGCAACAGTAATGTTTATCTTGCAACTCAAATTCGTAGGAAAATTGTAAATCATATCAATAAGCAAAATCAATCAATGTAATTCTAAGAATCCCGAACCTTAGCATAAGCAAATATTGTACTATTAAAGTGAGTGAAACAATCAATAAAGCGTTCAGTAGTGTAAACCAAATTGTGTCGTGTTTTTTTTTTTAATCAATCGCGACCCAAACTCGAGGGCGCGGCAGCAGCAGGATGGAATTGCAGTGGTGGAATCGAAACGTGTAAGATAAACGATATGCAAACATACGTACATTTGTATGTGCAACGAGAGATTTGAGAGGATTATAGTGAGAGTTGAATAAAAGTGATAAAGAAATTTGAGACAAAGAAGAGAAGTTTTTGCACAGACAATAGTGGGTATATCAGGACATATTTGAGCATGTTTTCAGATAGTGATGTAGTGATTGCACTACATTGCATTGCATTCTGCACCATACGCATTCCACTCCATTCCACGTACAACGCATATATTCCACGGAAAACTCCAAACACTGTGAAATGCCGAGAATGCATTTCACATAATTGGAGTAAAGGCGAACCGATTAACAAAGTATGACTAACATTCACGACCACTCCACACCAAATGCTGAGTGTTGGAGCTTATTTGAATGTTAACGTAAACTGAATTTTGAATTATATAACACTTATCAACGTAATGAATTTTGAATTATATAACACTTATTAAAGTAATTATTCTACTACAATTGTACAATCGATGTTATTTGAATCTCGCGACAAATTGTTAAATCCTCCATCTTTTATTTGTTGTAACCAATCATGGCCGCTTCCCGGTCAACTTACATATATATATAACCGCGACAATAAAATCACTCTTCTGTTTTTTTTGTAACAAGCACCAAGTGGAGCCAGTCTTTCTTTTATTCCTAGACGAAGTTATCGCAGTGTATCAAAAAAGTCATTTTCAATGTTCTCGTGGCTATCTCGTACACTGGAAAGCATTTCACGCAATTGGAGAATCAATTAGTGAAGTGGGAATGACAAACATGACCAGTTAATAGTGCGCAAATGCTGATTAATTAGAAATGCATAAGCAGGCAAGTGCTATGAGCGCTATGCTAATGGTATGGGGTGATGCTGGGTATTTCCTTTACCAAAATCAGAAGTGCCCTTTCGAGGGGATTACGATTAAACCCAAATCCTCCCATAAAGGGACGGTAGAAGCCGCACGCAGAGAGCAGCAGAGCAGACGGAACCTACAAGAAGTAAACCTAATAAACATAATAAATATAAATCTATTTGCCTTGTTTTTTTTTTTTTTTCAAACTCTCTCCCTTCGGCACTCATCCCTCTGTATAAAGAGGAAGCACGGTGCCGGTGATACATATATTTGTGTTTAGATATAACATGAACTTAATCTTTTTTTAACATGTATCACCCGTGATCACACGGCGGAAGAAGTCATCGAGTGTAAAGTTAGAGCTGAGAGTGGACGTGCTTTATAATCCCACTCCATTCCACACATAATGTAAACACTGTAATTTCAACCGAGACTCGTATCATCGAATTGTCGCCACTGGGCCACCACCAACCACTGCACATAATATTGTATAATAAACGGTCAACTTCAATTTGTCGGCACTCGCGCCTATTCCCTCTTCATACGTAATTTCGTAAACTATACGCAAATTCGAGCAACATGTAAACAAATGACGGAGAAGGGAAAACTCCAAACCACGTGAAATGCTGAGAATGCATTTCATGAACGAGGTGTGAACAACGGAACGACACCTATGACCAGGTGTCGTCTGTAAAGTGCTGAGAAAGCATTACACACAATTGAAGTAAAGGCAAACCAATTAAGTATCTGAATTACAACTTAACCCAATCCAAACCCAGCGCAATCGTTGGCTTTCAAAGTTTAAAAAAGAAAACCATAGAAAACTGATGAAGGAAACATATGGGTAAGGTTTATGCCACCGAACGTTACTCCTCACCATAATTCATTTTCTTGTTGTTGTGAATCCTGTCAGCCGACTCCAATTTCGTCATTTTTAATCCGTGATTGGCCATTGACAGGCGAACATTGGCGACTAAACGAGAAGTCGAAGAATGTAAGTATCCAATCGTCCATTGTTATTTTGTTAAAATGTTAATTTCTTTCAGGAAATAAAATCCCTATTGCGAATATTGCATTCTTATTTCCACCAAACTGCTCGTGAGCAGTGAAGCCGGTGCAGTTCGGTTCGACATATGTAATATTAATTGTTGACTGAAAGCACTCTGGTGAACGCGCTCTGCGACTCACTCAGTCAACTGAACTGGATGATCTGCTATCGCAGCCAACTTCAAGGCGATGCCCGATCGTTCAATTCATTTTCCGACCTCATTTTTCCTACGAGGAACAATGTTTGATACAAATTCATTGTCCGCCATTGCTCAAGTAATAAAATGAACTAGTATTAAAAAATATTATTATTAGAGTCAGTAGTAGCTTTGCCAGCAAATAGTACTGCTTCCGAATAAGTTTTTTCTTTGACTAGAAGTTTGGCAAAAAAGATTACTTGCTCGAAGTCAAACAATATAAGACTATTGCCTGCATTCTGGCATACCTCCGTGATGCTTTATTAGTCACAACAACCTCACAAGATTGTGGTGAGTCACAAACATAGATAGCGAGGAAACCCAACACATAGAGACTGAAAAAATGATTCACCAGTCCAAAGCTAAGACATTTTTTGTTGATCTAAAAGAGAAAACTAAACTTGCTTTATCAAGTAATGAGTGCGAGTTATTAACTTTTGATTTCCAGCAGAACCTGCCATTGCTTAAGATTCCAGCTGATGAAGCGTTTTATAAACGTCAACTCTGGGCATATAATCTTTGTATCCATTCAGCAAAAACAGGCGTCGCTCATTTTTAATTATATGATGGAACCATAGCTCGTAGATAACCAAACGAAGTAATATCTTTCATAAATCACTATATTGTTATATAAACTCATGCACACCCTATACCTATTATCTACTAAGTTAGTACTAATATTAATATTAGTACACATACTGTACACAGCCACGCTTGTGGTTTGGAGAACCACGAGCGTAACTGTCTTTTTCAAATAGCACTCTCCTACTCTCGTCTTCGGAGAAGACGAAAGTGGAGAGTGTTGGGTTTAAATATATTATATAATTAAATACGATCACGCCACACTAGCTGATCATGCAAAAGCAGTTCATGTATTGTACATTATATATTACACATACATACATAACGCACAATATTGTTAGCACGTAAGAATGTGGCACTTTGTATAGTAAGCTAGTTAGTAAGTAAGTTCAGTTAATAAAGAATCACCGATTGAGACAGACCGTCTTTTAATAAAACATAACATGGTGTCAGGTTAAATTCCCAGTACAGTCCAAGTACAGTCGATTTATTAATAGTGGATATTGTCAAAAGTGTATAAACGAAATATGGATTCATTAAAACCACCGTCAAATTTAAGTTTTAATTTTAATCAAACCCAAAATTGGAGAATTTGGAAACAGCGTTTCCAACTCTTTATCACGGCAGCGGGACTAGAAGGAGCAGACGATGGGAGAAAAATAGCTTTACTGTTACACTCAATTGGAGAAGAGGGCTTAAAGATCTTTAACACATTCAAGTTTAAAGACTCTGCAGAGGAGGACTACAAAAGTGTGGTATCAAAATTTGATGAATATTTTGAGCCAAAAAAGAACTTTATATATGAAAGGTTCAAATTTCTAAGTTGTCGTCAAAAAACTGCACAAAGTTTAGACCAGTTTCTTACTGAACTAAAGGAAGTAGTATCATCATGCGAGTATAAAGAGGAAAACTCGATGGTGAGAGACATGTTTATCATTGGAATGCAAGACGATGGCCTACGAGAAAAACTACTTGGAACTGAAAATTTAACACTGGAAATTGCGGAAGAAAAGTCTAAAGCATATGTACTGGGAAAAGCCCACGCGTCGGATATGTCACATGGAGATTTAACAGCAGAAGTTTCAATTAACTACATTGAAAGACCAACACCTCATCAAAAGCGTACGTGCCACCAGCAGCAGATTAGACGTAATTCACTATCAGCAATGGAACAACGGAATCTACAACAGCAGCAGCGAAATATAGAAGGTACTCATTGGACGGAGAGAGGCAATCGGAAGAGAGAGGTTAGACCATCATCATCAGGTAACGCACTCCATATAAATTATTGCTCCAGATGTGGACAAAAGCACCAAAATAAATGTCCGGCTACAGGTGTTGTTTGTTATAATTGTAGCAGAAAAAATCATTATGCTAAAATGTGTAAATTTAAATCTATTAAAGCTCTAGGATTAAATCAAAACAGTAACAGTAGTGATAGTGAATATGACAGTAGCAATAGTTTTTTCATAGGTATGTGTAAGCCCAATGAAAAAAACAGTGACTGTGAAGACTGGTTCATCAAATTGTTTATTAACAAAGTGCCACTAAAGTGCCATTTAGATACAGGGGCACAAGCTAATGTCATGTCTGAAAAAGTATTTTATTCAATTAATGGATCCAATCTTAATAGGTCAAATGCGTCCTTAATTACTTTGGGTAATCAAAAACTGTCTGTAGTTGGAAAGTGTGATTTCATTTGTGAATTTGAACGGAAAAACGAAATTGTGTACGAGGTCATTGAATTTATAATCATTTCTGAATTATGTCCTACGATAATAGGTTTACCTGATTGTGTCCGTCTTGGCTTAGTAAAAAGAATTTGTGCAGTTGGCAATTTTAAGGAACATTTACTAGCAAATTATTATGATTTATTTACCGGTTTAGGATGTCTTGATTATACTTGCCAATTAAAGATAAAAGATAATTGCATGCCAGAGGTAGATCCACCAAGAAAGGTTCCTTATAAATTGCATGACAGGTTAAAAAAAGAACTGACTCGTATGGAAAATTTAAAAGTCATTGAAAAAGTTAGAGGTCCCACTCCTTGGGTTAGTTCGATTGTTTTAGTGGAAAAACCAGATAAATCGCTTCGGATCTGTTTAGATCCAAGAAATCTTAACGAAGTGTTGCTCAGGTGTCACTATCCAATACCTGACATTGAATTGGTAAAATCCAAATTATCAGGTGCACGATTTTTTTCTGTATTAGATGCAAGTAATGGGTTCTGGATGATTAAATTAGATGAGCCATCTTCTCTTTTATGTACATTCAACACTCCTTTTGGAAGATACAAATTTCTACGTCTACCATATGGTTTAAATGTTGCACCAGAAATATTTCACAGAACAATCACTGAACTATTCTGTGATTTGGAAGTAATAGTGTATATTGATGACATTTTGGTATGGGGTAAAACAATTGAAGAGCACGATAAGCGTCTGTCAGCGGTTTTAGATAGAGTTAGGCAAGTGAACCTCAAACTGAACAAGGATAAATGTCGTTTTGGTCTAAAGCAGGTGAAGTATTTCGGTCAAATTTTTAGCGAACATGGTATGAGTCCAGATCAGTCAAAACTTAAAGCAATTCGTGACATGCCACCTCCAAAGTCAGTCAAAGATCTTCAACGATTCTTAGGAATGCTAAATTATTTAGGATTATATATCAAAAATTTATCATCAGAAACAGCGTCACTGAGAGCTCTTTTGAAAAAAGATAGTATGTGGGAATGGAACGAAAGTCACCAGCAAGTTTTTGAGCATTTGAAAGACCTTGTGATTTCTCCTCCGATTTTATCATATTATCGGGATAATGAACCATTGGTTTTGTCTACAGATGCTTCGAAATTTGCTGTTGGGGCAGTTTTATTTCAGAACAATAAACCCATAGCTTTCGCCTCAAAAACATTAACTAGCTGTCAACAACGATACGCTCAAATAGAAAAAGAATTGTATGCGGTTGTATTTGGGGCCACTAAGTTTCGACAATATATATATGGTCAAACCATAACTACCGAAACTGACCATAAGCCCCTTGTGTCACTTTTTAAAAAGCCTTTAGCGGAAGTTCCTATACGATTACAACGTATGAGAATGTGTCTCCAAGCATACAATATGAATGTTGTATACAAGCAAGGTAAAGATTTACAAGTAGCAGATACACTTTCTCGAGCTCCTTTGTCTGATACAGAAGAACTACCCATAGATAGGGATATTCAGATCCATGTCGGATTTCTTAGGTCCTGTCTTCCAATTTCTAAAAATAGGTTACAACAAATAGAAGTCGAGTCTGCTAAGGACACACAATTACAACAACTTAAATTTTATCTTGAAAATGGCTGGCCTGCGCGAAAAAATTTAGTTAGTACAAATGTCAGGAACTTTTGGAATTTCAAAGACGATATTTTTATTGAAAATAATTTATTTTTTAAAGGTGAAAGTATTATTATACCGGAAAAGTTACGTCAGGAGATATTAAAAATTACACACCAGGGCCATCCAGGCATTGAAAAGAATAAAAACCGTGCCCGTGGTATAATCTATTGGCCAAACATGTCAGAAGAAATAGCAAGCATGGTAGAATCTTGTCCCACATGCGTTAATTATAGAAAAAGTAACTCAAAAGAGCCTTTACTTTTACACCCGATCCCTAATCTGCCATGGGAAACCATTGGCACAGATATATTTGAGTGGCAAAAGGATTTGTTCGTTATTGTGGTTGATTACTACTCCAAATATATAGAGATAGCTAAATTAACATCCAGTAAAGCTGCCAATGTAATATTACAACTAAAATCAATATTTGCCCGTCATGGGATCCCAAGCAAGATAATATCGGACAATGGTCCACCATTCAATTCGAAAGAATTTAGACATTTTTTAAATGAATGGGAAATCGAGCACGTTACAAGTAGTCCGTTTTATCCTCAGTCAAACGGCTTGGCTGAGCGATCAATACAAACTGTAAAAGCTCTTTTATCTAAATGCAAACATTCTGGATCTGATCCTTACTTAGCGCTGTTGAATTTACGAACCACACCAAATGGCAAGTATTCGCCATCGCAGTTACTGATGTCAAGAAAACTTCGAACTCAGTTACCTATTACAACAAAGCATTTACAACCCAATATAGTAGATCCTAATGATTATAAATTAGAAAGAGAAAAAAATAATTTGAAAATGAAGTCCTATTATGACAAACATGCAAAGGAACTTAAAGAAATATCGTCAGGTGAAAGAATATTATTTAAAAAGTTTCCAGATTCTAAATGGGTATTAGGAGAAGTAGTTAAGCCTTGCAGGGAACCTCGTTCATATACCATTTCGGATGGGGAAGGAAAAATGTATAGACGTAATCGAAAACACATAATCTTTGATCGAACTGGCAATAACAATGAAACTGATTTGAAATCCGAAAGCGAGAGTGAACGTGAATCCCAATGTAATAAAAATCAGACAGAGCAAAAAGCTAAAAGCAACATTAACGAAACCATATTTGATGAACAGTCTTTACAATATAATGAATTAAATTGTCCTATGAAGCTTAGGTCAGGTAAAGTCCTTAAATAAAATATAAGGCCTGTTATACATATATTTTGAATTACATTTATTATATATTATTACTAATAATACTTAAATAATAAACAAGTTTTTGAATAAAAATATTGTTTTCTTAAATTAAGCCTATACATATTATTAAATATTTTTAATAGTTAAATCTGGATCTTAATGACAATGTACGTCTCTAATATATGAAATTAATTAAAATTTATTATTCTTGAGAAAGGGCATGTTGGGTTTAAATATATTATATAATTAAATACGATCACGCCACACTAGCTGATCATGCAAAAGCAGTTCATGTATTGTACATTATATATTACACATACATAGTTAGTTTTAAGGTTATACTCACTAATAATATGCTAAGTTTTTTTAACTAATTTTTCTTAGCCTTAATACTAATAAACTAATAAACGAATTCCACAACAAATAGAATAGACGTCGAAAGACAAAATTAAAAGTATACTGTATAGCTTAGAGTGCCCGTTCAGGTCCAGTATGCTACGTTAAATAGATAAGATATTTAAGATAGGTTTAAGCGTTTTACCTAGAATAAGTTATTTGGAAAAATGTTAATAAAATGCTTTTAAAATGTAAAAAAATGTAAATACATACATAACGCACAATATTGTTAGCACGTAAGAATGTGGCACTTTGTATAGTAAGCTAGTTAGTAAGTAAGTTCAGTTAATAAAGAATCACCGATTGAGACAGACCGTCTTTTAATAAAACATAACAGAGAGCTAGATCTATTTAATAAAATAGGACGCCATGCACTCTCTGTTCAACGATCGTAGCAAGCAGTTCGCACTAACTAATAAAGCTATAATTATTTTTCGTGTGTTTTCCTATTTTCCCGGTACGAATACAATTATATAAATAACATTATACCGAGCACAGTTAAAACACTATACTTATTCTCTGATAATGCAGCAGACAGAATAAGAACGGAACTTTAGTTCAATACATGTTTTGAAAAGATTTTTCATCGCTTTCCTCAGCCAGGCCGCAGCTTTTTGCCTTGTGATCGATGTTTTGGTGTAATAGAGAAGTTCAGTAGGAAGAAGGATTATGTTTTTACTTGTTCGTGACTTGAACCGTATTTTGGCAACGAAAAACGCCAATTAATTGAACAAGAAAAGAAAGAAAATAAAGACAACCGAACCTTTTCGTTCTTGAAACAGTAGTAGTCTTTTTATTTCTTCGTTCTGATTATATGTAACATACATTATGGAAAAACGTGAAAAGCGGGGAAAATTCCAATGCCACCCACAACTGTCAAACCAGGCAGATCTCCAATGGGTTGTGTGGGTGGCTTCAGCAATTGCCTTGGTGGTGACGTCTCCCCCCGCGACGACGTGGTTCATGTGTAAACGATGGTCTTCTTCTGCTATGTCTGCTGACTCTGCGGATCTCATCTGAGTGGTTCATCCTGTAGCTGCATACCTATGAGTATCCTCCATGAAAGAAACGAAAATTAGTGAACATGCACTTGGATAAACAAATAGGTACACAAAGGGTAATGAGCGGCTAGTTCGCTACACGAATGACGATGGCGCTGGTCTTGGCGATGTTGTACTGTGTACTGGACGAACTAGTTGATTCGTGGTTCAGCGCGAGCAAATTCATTTATTGTTCGTATACAAGACCAATGTTTTTGTGAGTTTTTTTTTTTTTTGTGAATAGTGAATTTTGGATAACTCAACTTATACGAATTCAGGTGAGTAACGAGGTCATAGATGGGAGTAATGCATTACTCCCCTAATGAAATTATAAATTTCATTGGCATTATATGAAATCAATGATAATTAATAAAAATCCAATGCTAATGCACTGACATTTTCATTATCATTAAAAAATGCCAATGAAATCAAACTGCATTAACATTAAGTAATGCCAATGAAACTATACAAACATTTACGTGTCCAATTAGGTTTATGCAATTGCTAAATACAATAATTGATTGATTTGTGTACTCGCTATCGTAGCATGTTTTGGCGTACAATAAACACCATAATTTTACTGTTAAGAGTAGCAGTAATTTGAAAAAAAAACATTTTTTTTTTCTTTCGAACAAAAGTGTCTTAAAATTCAGTGCTTTAATTAAAGAAAATATAAAAATGAGTGATTTCGGTAGTGATGAAAGTGTCATTGGCTTGATTTTGAATCCACCAGAGAATATGGAAGAAAATAGTTTGGATCCTTCATCTGTTGTATCAAAATCAACAAAATTTGATATGGACATCGATTCAAACAGTTTTGATGGTCCATCAACATCATCCGCGTTGACGCGTTCAAGCACTTTTACTGACAAAAGGTTGGTCTTAATAAATGATTTATGTGATTAGGGCATAATATTTACTTATATTAACATTAATTAATAAAATTTTTTTTTGTATAGTATGCAAAAACATGAATCAAGTGAATCAAGTGCAGAGAATTCACTACCATTGATATTGAGTACCGAATATTTTACCATAGTTAATAAGGTTCACCCACCTGATTATCTCCCTTGCCGTGGTGTGGGGGCTTCTCACCAAAGGATAATCACCCCCGTCACTCCCTTCACAAACCCAAATCATATCCCAATCCATATATCCCATCACACTCCTATCCTACCTATCCACTCCCTATCCCCTGGACTGGACATAAGGTGTTAACCGTACCGTGCCGAGATGTCGACCAGGCTGAGAGCCCAGACCAAAAATAGCTCAGTTGCAAACGGTGTATCCGGATACCTGGCGCCCTCCGAATCAGCCAGCCTTACCTGGGTATTGCGGACCTCTGCCCAGGTGGACACTTATTTCTGCGCAACTCGTGGGACATGAATAAATTAAATAAACTTCAAACAAACAATAAGTCCGGATCTCACAAAAAACCGGAAGGGGATGATATTCCCTCCACATCAAAAGCGGTAAAAACTCCGATCGGAGAACCATCAAACCGCTCCGACAGGAAAATCAACCCATCGTCCAAGGCCTATAAAGATCGCAAAGCGGCCTTGAGAATTATAAAACGATGGGGCCATAAAACCGACTTGTCTGAAAAAGACAAAGAGTCGGTAACCTGGGCGACAGGAATTCTAGCCCAGGGGACAGAACAGGCCAAGAGGCCCAGATCGTCCCCCGAGGAACCAAAGCGGGAGGGTAAGAAAGCTAGGCTGGGAACACTGGCCAAGCTATCAAAGCCCTTCGGTGAGGTTGCGAGGGAGTGCCTGACGGTCGCAATCATAGATGATAGCGACCCGGACGGCAAAATGACAACCGAAAAATGGAAGGATGTCGATCAAGCGCCATCGACAAACTTCCTTAAAGTCACAAGAAAGAACCCTGGACCACCGCCCATCTGCGACGACGCTGGATGGTACCAAGGCAGGGTTTGTGATTTGTGAAGTTTTCTTCGTGTTTGGTGTTTTATTTTGTGATTTGTGAATTATGTTGTTATGTGCGTAATGTTAATTTAAGTTAATTTGTTATGTGCATTTGTTAATTTTTAGTTGGTGTGGACTACATGGATGGAAGTGGGCATGTGCGTCCCATTAGTTTTTTGGGGGTTGATTCGCCATGCCACTGCCATCCATGTTTTCCCTGCTGCTCATCATCGGTGGGTGTTGTGTGTTATTGTTGTGCAGCAACAAATTGATAAGCTGTGCCGACGAAAGATCCGTTGATCTTCTGAAGGCAACAGTTGCCGAAATAGGGGAAATTTGGGAGGGAGCTAGGCTCAAGGTCATCACTAAGGACCAGATCCCTAAACGGCCACGAGCTAGATGCTGGCTCCCGCTTGCACCAGACAACCCTCTAGAAATAGTTGAGACAATCAACTATTGCAATCCCAATCTCCCAACAGGAGATTGGAGAGTCGCGAAGCTGGAGGAACCGAAAGGTCGATCAATACAGGCAATTATTGTTCTGAATTGTGAAGCCTTGGAACCTCTGGCCCTATGTGACTACCACATCAGGTTTGGCTTCAAAAAAGTCAAACTCAACATTTACAAAAAGGATGAGAAAGTGCCACCATCCGGCAACACAGACACGGTTACCACCGAGGTCAGTAACAGTAGCTCTGCAGTGCAGGCACCCCCAACCCCCTCAGGGAGCAAGGGCCCTGCGCCGGTAGAAACTGAAACCCCAGCAACATCCCTGGTCATTAAAGATCAGGAGTCATTGCTCGACTCCGGAAGCGAGAACTATTCCACTAGCTCGCCGATGGAAGACGATCTTCTGGACTCAGATCTGGAAGACCTCAACGCCACCATGGTGGAGGCAGATCGAATTAATAACAGCCATGATGCTGAAATTAATTCAGATTAACCTCCATCATTCCAAAGCGGCAACCGCAAACCTTCTTCGCAGGCTGGCCAAAGGAGAAGAAGACATAGCCTTAATCCAGGAACCTTGGGTGCATGAACACAGGGTTCGTGGACTAAGAACTCCAGCCTACAATCTATTTGCTTCACAAAAAGAAGGTAAGCCCCGCACTTGCATACTTGCAAAGAAATCCTTAAATGCTTACCTTCTTCCAAATTACAGCTGCCCGGACACTACAGTGATTGCAATCGAATCACCCGGGTGCAAACTATGGATAGCGTCCACATACATGGCGCAAGAAGAGTCCATTCCATCGGACGAAATAAATAGACTGGTCAAGGACTCGTCGAATCATCAAGCTGGGCTCCTTATCGGTGCAGATGCGAATGCGCATCACACGATTTGGGGCAGCAGTGATACAAACGAAAGAGGTGAGTGGCTTATTGAATTTATCTTAACCGCTAACCTTCTTATCTGTAACAAGGGTCATACACCCACATTTATTACGAAAAATCGTAGGGAGGTACTAGACCTAACTCTAGCATCCCCCTCTATCATTGATAATGTAAGAGAATGGAAGGTTTCTGAAGAGCACTCCTTCTCAGATCATCGTTACCTGGTTTTCAACCTAGACTACACGGTCCCAACCCCAAGTGATTCATCCTGTAACCCAAGAAGAATCGATTGGGAGCGTTATAGAGCCTTCATTGGTAACTCTATTATAAGTAGGACCCCTGACACCCCGCGGACCACGTTAGATATAGACCTTATGGTCGACACTCTAACAATCACATTGGGCAACGCAAGGGCCAATAGCTGCGCAACCCACAAATCAGGCAAAAAATCTTACCCTCCTTGGTGGAACGCAGATCTAAGCAAGCTCCGCAAAGCCTGTCGCAAGCTCTTTAATAAAGCAAAAAACACAAGTAACGACAGAGACTGGAGCATATACAAAAATTCACTCAAGGTGTACAAACAAAACCTGAGGAAAGCACAAAGGCTGACTTGAAGACCTTCTGCAATAACATAGAGAAAATCTCAGAAGCCAATAGACTGAGGAAAATACTCTCGAAAGTTCCACAATCTCCTAACTGCCTCTTAGCAAATGGAGTTTGGACAACATCCAAGGAAGAAACTTTAAATCTTCTCCTCAACACGCACTTCCCTGGCTGCTCTGAATCGCAAGACTCAATCCATCTCAAAGAATATACTCTAACAGCCTTCCTAGACATAGAGGGTGCCTTTAACAACGTCACTCCGAAAGCAATAATAGAAGGACTAGAAAAGTTAAAGGTGGAGAGGACTCTGATAGGGCTGATCAGCGAGTTGTAATTAACACGCAAGATTCACTCTAAGTGGGGAAACCTAGAAACTACCAGAGTAGCTACCAAGGGAACCCCGCAAGGTGGGGTCCTCTCACCTCTTCTCTGGAACGTAGTTGAAAACGAACTACTAATCAAACTAGAGAAAGAAGGCCTGGACGTTGTTGCCTACGCCGATGACGTTGCCATCTCAATTTCAGGGAAATACCTATCCACACTGAATGACCGCATGCAAACGGCATTCTCATTCCTGTGCAAATGGGCGCATAGTAGCGGGCTCAGGATTAATCCCCAGAAAACGGAGCTCGTGCTATTCACCAAAAAACACAAAATCCCGGAATACTGCCCTATCACTCTGCTCGATACCAGGTTAACCTATTCCCCTAGTGCCAAATTCCTAGGCATTATACTCGATAGGAAATTAACTTGGAAGAGTAACTGAAAGAGCAAAAAAAGCAACAATTGCTCTCTACACATGTAAGAAAGCTCTAGCCCCAAAATCACCCTATGGCTCTACATTACGGTCGTCAGACCCATATTACTGTATGGGTATGGTATGGACAAGACAACATACCATAAACAACTCGAGAAGGTACAAAGGATTGCATGTATGTGCATTACCGGGGCCCTCAGGTCCACACCAACGGCTGCGCTAAACATGATACTAGACCTTACACCACTCGATATTTTCGGAAAGAAAATTGCCACACACACGGCCATAAGACTAAAAGCCAACTCGAAATGGGCGAGCTACGTCACTGGCCACTCATCCATCCTGCAAAACAGGATAACTCTGGCAGAAAACTTGGACCACACAGAACCCACCATAGTCTTGGACAAAAAATTCACGACGATTTATCCGGACAGGAAGAACTGGACTCGCCAAACTCAACCCCGCAGAAACTGTGTGGATTTTTTTACCGACGGGTCTAAAACCAAAGACGGGGTGGGCTGTGGAGTTTTCTGTAAACAACTCAAGCTATACAAAGCTCTAAAATTACCAAATCACTGCAGCTTCTTCCAGGCGGAACTGTTGGCAATAAAAGAGGTAATGTAAACGTAATATCCACCACGGATATTCGCATCCTTACAGATAGTCAAGCTGCCTTAAAGTCGTTGGAGTCCTATGTGTACTCATCAAAATCTAGTCTCGACTGTCGCAGATCTCTCAACGAGATGGCAGAACAGTTCAATATACAGCTTATCTGGGTACCGGGACACAGCGGCATTACAGGTAATGAGAAAGCCGACATACTCGCCACCCCTTACAACCATTAAACACAATCTGACCAATCTCGCCAGGGCCGAGACGAACCTGAGATGGACCCAGGGACATACCTGCGTCATCACCAGGCAAATCTGGCCTCGGCTTGATAGTCAACGCACAAGGAGTATAATCTCCCTAAAAAGAACTGACATCTACAAAGTCATCGGTGTCATCACAGGTCACTGCCTCATTGGCAGTCACGCACAAAGACTAGGTATAGTTCCAAATGACTTTTGCAGAAGCTGTCGGGACGAGGAGGAGGTTGAATCCATTCACTACCTTCTCTGCGAGTTAATATCATAGAGCATTGATTTGATCCGTAAGCGATGTAAACAAGCTGCGGTCAAATCACATGCAGCATATAGTTAATAACATAAAGCATTGATTTGATCCGTAAGCGATGTAAACAATCTGCGGTCAAATCACATGCCACATATTAGGGAGACCAGGAAGTGCGATTGATTTTTGTTGACACAGCTGCGGCTTAATGGCAAAATGCTTTTAGTGGAAGTCAAGTGCTTGCAGCTGCGTCGGCAGATTCATGCGTGATTTATGGTCTAAATCCAAAGTCCAGCAAAGGGACGCTGCCGTAGAGCAGCCTAACGCTTAGTATATAAGTTAATCTAAGTTCAGCCCAACTTCAGTTCATCATCAACATCAGAGGACTCAGCAGTTCATCATCAACATCAGAGGACTCAGCAGTTCATCATCAACATCAGAGGACTCAGCAGTTCATCATCAACATCAGAGGACTCAGCAGTTCATCATCAACATCAGAGGACTCAGCAGTTCATCAACATCAGAGGACACAGGTTGAGTTCAACATCAGAGGACGCAACAAAGTTCGATAGCAGCACTGAGATCGAGTGGACTCCGCGGCTTGGGTGTTTAAATAAAGTGAAATTAGCTAAGTAAAGTAGTGTATTGAAAGTGAATTGGAATAATAAAAGCATAGCTAGTTATATCATTTTAAAAACTACCCGTGTCGCGTAAAAAAATTAATTTGCGCCTGTCCAGCTTTTTGCAATATAAGGAAACGTTACCTAGGCTCTTACTTCCTTAACGATCTGACAGATGTTCAGAAAGTAGGAATACTTAATCTTCTTAACTTCTTAAGAAGCACTAGATGGTTCCACGATTAGGGGGGTAAAACCCCCTCGTAGCTGCACAACGGGCCTCCCTGGCCTAAGTGCGTTCTTCTCAATTCTGGGAAGGCCTACCTACCTACCTATAGTTAATAAGGTAAGTGAATAAAAGAAAACAATACGATCTTGGCTGCCACTGGCCTGCCCAAAATATTAACTGAAGAAGACTGAAGAAGCCCCTTAGTTTTAATTCTTTCTTTGATGGCGTTAAGCCCAGTAAGGACCAGAGCCAATCTTATCTCAATCACCCATGTTGTGTGTGATTTATTCTTTACACAGGTGAAAGAGCCCTACATATTAATGCCGATTCCGAGCGGCCTGAGTCGAGAAGCTTTTTCACGGCAAGTATTCTACTATACCCACTGAGGAGGGACGTGGTGGTGTTATCGGGATCCGAGCTCGCTCATCGTGCGTTCGATTCCAACACACTAACCACTGCGCCACGGTGCTCTTAGTTTTAATTAGTTAAGCTAAATTTAAATATTTTTTTTATATAAGCTAAGATAAATATAAGGAAAAAAATAGACGTTGACTCCGATTCGATGTCATGTTCTCAAGACACGCAACACGAAAAGCATTTTATAACAATTTACAGTAGTTTTTTTTATATAAAATACCACCTTCAATCCAAAATTTTTAAAACCTTATTAGGTATTCATTGAGCAATTATACGTCGATTTACATTATACCTAATACACTTTAAACATACGTGTATATTACATCATATTTCAGCGAATAAATACTCACCATCAAAAAATATCTAATGGCGTGATTGCTTCATGCAAAGTGTGCAAAAAAAACATTAGTGGCTCTACTAAGGTGACCTCCAATCTTTTGCAACATTATAAAAAACAACATCCCGACATGCACCAAAAATATTCAGAGGATAAAAGTAATGGACATTTAATCAGCCGTACGAAAAGAAAGCAAAGCACTTTTGATGAGAAAGTTTTGAAATTCGTGATCGATACATGTTCGCCACTATCGATTGTCGATAATCCAACATTTGTTGCACTTTTTGAGGGCACGAAGTTGATAGTAAAATCGCGTCGCTTTTTTTAGTGACCTTCTTGATCAAAAGTACAGAGTAATGGTGTTAGGAATTATACTAAACCTCAGTAAGGTAAGGTGCGTAAGATAACATCATGAACCATGAAAAATCAAACATTCTTTGAAGATTGACTATACATGCTGCACAGCAGATATTTGGACAGGAAGTCGGAAGTCATTTTTCGGATATACCTGCCACTGGATTGACAACAATTTTAAAAGAAATCAGTTGCATTAGCCTGTGGTCGCTTTAGTGGGCCGCACACCTACCTTAGAATCGCTGATATTATTCAGGAAATTAATACGCAGTTTGGCATTACAGACGACCAGTTGATTTGTACCGTAACAGATAATGGTAGCAATTTTGTGAAAGCCTTTAAGGAATTCGGAATTCGATGTTAGTAGAAAGATTGACATATCATTTTTAGCGAACTGTATTGCTATTTATGTACATATATTGTATGCTAACATTTTTAGGTACTGATATTATATCTAATGATGTATGTATGGATTCAGAATTTGAATCTGAAAATGACGACACACCGTTTGAACCTTCCGTGCTCTTACCACATCTTTCAAAACATGTGCGATGTGCGAACCACACATTAAATCTATTGGCCACATCGGATTTCCTGAAAGCATTGCGGAAAAGTCCCACACCTTACGAGAAACATCAATACACCATGAAAAAATAAGTTTAGGGGCCTATTTTTTTATCTGATCTCACCCTTGGTATGCAAATATTTAGACGTTTTCTCACATCCAAGCTGAAATCAAATATTTGTATTTTAGCCTTTAGTGACTAAATGTAAACAATGTCTATTACAATTTTTAGATGCTCGCAAATTTGGAATAAGTGCAACCGTCCGAAAACTGCGGAACAGCTCCATGAGATACTCACAGTGTCACTTAAGACACCTGTGATAACACGATGGAATTCCCTATATGACGCAATAATACATCTCCTATCATTTTCGTGTAAACTGGACGAAATAACGAACACTCTCGGTGTAGACTGTTTTGCACATTCTGAAATAGAGTACTTGGAAGAATATAGTCATTTTATGAAACCAATCGCTGGGTGCTTAGACTTTTTACAAAAAGAAGAAGACAATTTTTTTGGATACCTTGCACCAACTTTACTAACGTTGAAAGCAAAAATGCAAAAATTTACTCTCTCACCAGCTGCTAAATATCTGAAGAATGTTTCCAAAGACATGCAAGATGCTTTAGTTAATAGATTTCGATCGTTTTTTGAATTGCAATCTTCATCTTACGACATTGTGACTGCTGCTATAACGTGCCCAGCAGTCAAAGTCATAAATTGCTCAAAATTAATTAAGATTTGGAAAGAAACTGCAGCAAATTGCTCTACGTCATTTCTGCAAGACATATTTGTGAGAAAGGTAATGGACAATGGTCCACAACTGGTAGAATTAAATCAGAGGAAGAGTCCAGGATTTATAGCACATCCTTTTTTTTTCATTAGAAGACAGTGATGAAGGTGTCTTATTCATTTACCCTCTCTGTTGTAATATATTTCCAATAAATGTTGTTTGTATTTTAGAGTTGGATGAACTACCAGCCAACCCTGACGAAAGAAAAATGGTGAGAGAAGTTATAATTAAGGAGTTAAGAAACTTTTAAGAGAGTGAAAATAACACCATGAACTCGTTAAATGACTATCCTATCATAAAACATATGTTTTATAAATTGAACACTCCTTTACCATCTTCAGCTCCAGTTGAAAGGCTTTTTTCTTTCGCTGGAATTGTTAAAAAGCACCGCCGCCAAAATTTAACTGACGACCACTTTGAAAAACTTGTGGTAATGAAAGCAAATAAATAAATAAAAAAATGAAAAAAAAAATGGACAATTCATTAAAATTCAATGAAAATAGTTTTTATTTAGAATTACTACACTTTCATTGGCATTACAAAAATCAATGCTGTTGCCGCCAATGCATTGATAAATACATTGATCTCGCACACATACACATGTATACAGTGTTGCCGCCAATGCATTGGTAAATACATTGTTCTCGCACACAAAGATATGTACACAGTTTAGATTCCTCATTTTACCTTTCTTTCTTTTTACCGACAAACATCAGTATGTAGGGGAGGATAGTGTACCTTGGACCAAGTGTACCTCGGACCAGTAGCTTAAGCATATGTATGTGCCTATAAAAATAAGTTATCCCGCCAAAACTCTACTTCGCTTGTTGTTTCACGTCAGCTCAGTCAGTAGCATTCTTCTCTTTGCAGTGGTTGGACAGAAATTCCTTAAAATCTGTTTCCGTGTGTGAAAAGTATTTTTTTCAGAAAGTGTGCTACTGGTGTGCGAATAACTGGATTTCGTTATTGAGCTTTTTTTCTAGTTAATCTTGATTTTCTTGTGTAGCTGTGAAGAAGGTGAGTTACGTTTGTTGTAAATAAATAAATTGCAACCTTTTATAGCAAAAAAGAGCACATGGTGTACCTTGGTCTATTTTTTTCTGGTTCGCTTTTATTCTAAATGATGTTTTTCTTTATTGAGCCCCTAACATGTTTCTTATATTCTTATTTAAAGAAACGCCACGAAGCAAAACTGGCAAGAAGCGACCAAAAGTTAACATAACATCCTTAGAACTGGCCATAGAAGATGTGATTAATGGAAAGGAAAGTATCAATAGTGCTGCGACTTCTCACAATATCTCCAAAACAACATTACTTCGCCATCTTGCACTCCACCGAAAGTCTGGGAGCGTATCTTTCACGTACTGCTCGAACATAGCCCATAAGCAAATATTTACAAACGAAGAAGAACTTTTGTTAGTTCAATATCTATCTGCGGCCGCCAAACTTCACTATGGTCTATCCAAACTCAACACGATGAAATTGGCTTTTCGTTATGGGCTAACAACAAGCTAACAACAAAGCTATTCCCCCATCTTGGGTGAAAAATGAAGCAGCAGGAATGGATTGGATGAATGGGTTTTTGAAGCGTCATCCCGTCTTATCGTTGAGAAAACCAGAAGCGACCAGTCTTTCAAGGTTAACCAGTTTCAACAAGACCAATGTTGAATCCTTTTTCAAAAACTTAAAAGACTGCATTTCTCGTTTCAAAATTTGTCCGGATAAAATATTTAACCTTGATGAGACAGGAAACTCAACTGTGCATGTTCCACCAAAAGTGCTGGCGACTAGAGGCGAAAAACAGGTTGGAAGCATGACGTCAGGAGAGCGTGGCATTAATGTTACAATGATAGCGGCTGTGAGCGCCATAGGCAATCACGTACCACCCATGCTGATATTTCCAAGGGTTCACTTCAAAGAACATATGCTAAGCGAAGCTCCAACAGGTTCTATTGGTGGCGCAAATCCATCGGGTTGGTCGAACGAAAAACTTTTTGTTCAATACTTAAAGCACTTCATTGCTCATGTGAAACCAACTCCAGAGGAAAAAGTGTTACTGATTATGGATAACCATGATACGCACATATCAGTCACAGCTATTAACCTGGCAAGAGAATTTGGAGTTGTACTTTTAACTTTACCACCACATTGCTCACATAAAATGCAGCCGCTAGACAGGACAGTTTTTGGCCCGTATAAAACCTATTTCAACAAGGCTACTAGTGAATGGATGCTCATGAATCCAGGTAAGCCCATGTCGATCTACAACATTGCTTCAATAGTTGGAAAAGCTTATTCAAAAGCTTTCAACCAACCAAATATTATAAAAGGATTTAAGGTCACTGGAATATGGCCTGTAGACGAACACATATTTCAAGAAGACGAGTTTTTGGGCAGCTATGTTACGGATCGACCATGCCCTGATGGTTTTACTGCTGAATTACCTGCAAAAGTTGCCCTACCAAATACCCATAACCCTTTGGCCGAATCATCCAATACACAGGCTTCGACTTCAGACTCCACATTCAAGTCACCGGAGGTAATAAAACCATTCCCAAAGGCCCCACCACGAAAATACCCCGCCAAACGTGGAAGAAAAAAGGGAAAAACAAGAATTTTAACAGACACACCAGAAAAAGACGACGTTGAGACCAGCACATCCAAAAAATCCAACAGCAGGGGTCGAAAGGCCGTTAAGAAGAAGGTCCTAGAGGAATCATCGGAAAGCGATGATATTATTGGGCCGTCATTTAATCCTCGAACACAAAAGCCGAGAAAAGTTAAGCAAATAAAAAAATCACTGGAACAAAATAATGACAGCAGTGAAGACTTCAGCGGAGAAGATGGAATAACCATCGATGAAATTTCAAGGCTGGTCCGAGCTAAATATTAAAATCAGTTATTACCCTGTAAAGTGTTAACTTAGTTTTATTGAATTAAATTTTTGTTTGTTTTTGTTTAAAATTGTGTGTTTATTATGGTTTATTATGAGCGGCCCAAGGTACAAGTTAACACAGAGCGAGTGGCATTGCCCTACGGCAATACGATCGCGCTAACCTTGACCATGAGTTGCACCGGTAACGTGTGGGAACATGTTCCCATGCGAGATACATGCGTTGCCAAGCAAACAACTATGCGAGGAAAGACGATCCACTCGCCTTCACCGTGGGAGCAAACAACTATGCGAGGAAAGACGATCCACTCGCCTTCACCGTGGGATTGCATCAGCCGACAAAACACCTGTGTCAGCATGTGAACGGTGACTACGGGAAGCGACGAGCATAGGCTGGGCAGGCAGGGCAGTCATTCATTCGGCGGTACTTGACCAGTGAACCATTGTAACTAGGAATTAATAAAATTATTTTTCTTTGAAATCGGAAAAGTTCGTTTTGGTGTAAGTCGAACAGTTGGGCCAGCCTCTGGGCTGGCGTTCGCGATTTTTTTTTGGATTCCATGGAAGGAATCCTTTAACTTACACACTGGCTTGGTTCATGGTACACTTAGTATGTGTACCTTGGACCATCGAGATACATTTTTCTTAAATTCCATTTAAACATGACATGGTCATCCTAGATAACATTTCAAATGAGTTTCTATTATGGAAATATTCTAAGTCTTACTTCCGATCCTACTTATGATAATGCAGCAATAAAAAAAAGAAAAAAACACTTTTGTAAAATTTGGCCCAAGGTACACTATCCTCCCCTACTCAGTAACGACCCGCTATGGTCACATAAATAATCACTCTCTTTGTAATAAATACAATTTAGCTCAAATTCACTTGCGTTCATTCGTGCTTTAATTTACAGTCCACATCGTGAATAAATGCTAATGAATTTTTTTTTTTTTCATTAGCATTGAAATTTTAAATTGAAATTATTTATTTTTTCATTGGCATTGATTTATTTGAATGCCAATGAAAATGTAATGCTAATGCAATTCTCCCATGTCTGATTCACAGCACATTTTATAAACATTAATAAATGAATTTAAAACGATAGTGCTAGCCAAGTTTATGGTGCACAAACACAAGTAACAATTTGGCAACAATTTTAAAAAACACTGTCCAAGATTGGAACCTTGTTCATAAGTGCGTGTCCACATTGGTGGAAGCGCACCGAATTGCTTGAAAGAGCGGAAACAATTTTTAATAAGTGGAAACGAGAAGAGTTGCTTGCACCAAAAATCCATCTTCAAACTAGATTTTCAGGTGAAAATCCATTCTAAATTCATTCCATTTTTGACAGTTTTTCTTCATTTTTTCGTGACTGTTGGACGATAAACAAGTTGATTCGGTTTGTGAAGACAGCTACCTGGACGAAGGCAACTACGTTACAATTAATTGAATTGGTAGTAAACCATCCAAATTTGTTTGATGTCACAAATAAAGAATATAAGAACAGACTCAAGAGGCATGAATCATTAAAAGAACTAGTGAAGGTACTCGAGGAAAGCAGACCTGGCACTTCCACGAAGGACGTTCTTCTTAAAATGAAAACGTTGAAGACGCAATCTATTAAGGAAAAACAGAAAGTATTGGCGTCGAAGCGAAATGAAACAGGGACTGAAGAAGTGTATATCCCCAAATTGTGGTGCTTTGAAAATTTGAAGTTTTTTGATAATTGTAAAGACAAGATTTGTGTATGGTGAATCCAAAATTAAATTTTGGGTAAATTGATTTAATGAATTACTATTTCAGCGTATTGATAAATTTATAAATACTTATTTCAGGACCTTAATTCACCATTGCAATACAGCGAAACGGAGTCACCACTAAGCTCTGAACAAACAGAAAATTCGTTTGAATTCATTTGTGAATTCTGTTGAACCAAATGAAACTTGTTTAGAACGAAAGATCAACACCATCGAAATCGAAAAGAGAGGATGCTCTAGAGACGGCGCAAAAGTTAATGGAGACATTTTTCGGGAGGAATCGGACACCACTACGACCTTTCCTTGCTAATTTAGAAAATGAGCTGGCTATTGTCACCAACGAGGACTTGTTGATGGAAACAAAATGGAGAATAATGGACATTATAAAGGAAACACAACACAAACAAAAGGCGATAAATCGAATGAAATCATCGACGCCAATACATAGTTTTGTGTCAATATCTGGTGATCCCCAAAGTTCGTCAACTTCCTCAACGCCCAGAAATTTGTTGGAAAGCGCGATGGAAAATATAAGCATGTATAATTAATTAAACTTTTTAGACACAAAAGTTGGCAGCACTTTTCGCGAGCATTTTAGACAAGCAGCAGCATTCCTATTGGCTTGGCGTGGGTTCAATTAAAGGTACTTTCCTTCGCTTGGCTTGGCGTGGGTTCGATAGAGGTACTTTCCTTCGCATGGCTTGGCGTGGGTTCGATAGAGGTACTTTCCTTCGCTTGGCTTGGCGTGGGTTCGATAGAGGTACTTTCCTTCGCATGGCTTGGCGTGGGTTCGATAGAGGTACTTTCCTTCGCTTGGCTTGGCGTGGGTTCGATAGAGGCACTTTCCTTCGCTTAGCTTGGCTTTGTGGGAGAGCATATAAACGTTCGTTGGCGTTCACACTCGAGTCAGTCTACGACGAGTGTCCAAAGGAACAAGTCTTCATAGAAGACAACTTAAACCGTCCGTTGTAAAAAACCTTATTTGTGAAGTTAATTTTAAAATAAACAATAAATTAATTAAAGAAAGTTGTTGTTTGATTGTTAGTTTATTATAAACGTATTTAACTTTAATTTATATTTGACGACACCGACTTTGAATAAGCTTTAATTACCCATGTACATATGAATTTTATTTTGTGATTTTTTGTTCCTTTTTCTATTTTTCTGTAAAATGTATATGATAAGCGATATGAAGTAAAAAGTCTGAGTAATTTTATACATTGAAAATATTTCTTTTTATTTACGTTGGAAACAGACAACTACATATTTTGATTTTTATATATATTACTCTTGCCATGGAAGTTGCCCTTCTTCTAAAAAGTACGCAGCAAATTCGTCACGCGTTTGTGATGCTATGCTTCCTAGCCTCCTCGATGAATTCGCATGGCTTTCTGTTGATTGGCGTGCATTTCCAACCGATAGCTGCCCTTCCAAATATGTATTTACTGTTTTTATGCAATAGACAATTGTGCAGTACACAACAAGCCGGTACAATTATTTTAACTTTTTCCGGTCGCAAGTAAATAATAGTCTGCAAAACCCGGAATTTGTTTGATAGCATTCCAAAGGAGTGCTGTATTGCCTGGCGTGCTGCTTCATTATATGGCGCTGCAGAGGAAACTCATCGTCTCCAATTATGCAGTATGGCAGTTTTCGATTCGCGCCTATTAACATTATCGTGCGGGAAACTAATCGAAAAGCCTCCGAATCCTTTCGGCTATGGAACGAAGCGCATCCCAATAAAAAAAAGAGAGTTTGGACGATAACCAACAAGGACGAAATATATGACTTCTTTGGGATGTTGCTGTTTGCTGGTGTGTTCCACGCCAATTCGCAGCTAGTAAAGGAATTGTGGGCGAGTTACAACATGCCCATCTATAAAGCCACCATGTCCTTCAACCGGTTCAAGTACTTGACCACGTACATCCGCTTCGATAACGGTAACACACGTGCGGAGAGGCGTCAAAAAGCAAATCTGCGGCCATAGGCCATGTATGGCTCATGCTGATGTCATATTTAGAAAGAGCATACATCCCAGACTGCCAAGTAACCGTCAATGAGCAGTTATTTCCGTATCGCGGACGAACTAGGTTCACTCAATATATACCGAGTAAGCCCGCAAAATACGGAATAAAGGTTTGGTGGATTTGCGATTCCGTTTCGAATTTTCCCCTGAAAGGAATAATTTATACGGGAAAACCCCCAGGTGGCCAACGAGAGACGAATCAAGGCGAGGACGTTGTCATGAAACTGATGAATAAATATATGGGCAGCGGTAGAACAGTTTACGCTAACAACTTCTTTTCGTCGTATAATTTGGCAGAGATGTTGATGGATCGAAATGTGGCTTATGTGGGCATCGTAAGAAAAAACAGGACCTTCATCCCTCCTCAATTGCTGAACCCAAAACGTGCACCCAATAGTACCATATTTTGTTTCTATAATAATAATAATGTCGCTTTGTGTTCCTACATGTCAAAGCCAAAGAAGCCAGTAGTCATGTTGTCCACCGTTCATTACCGTCGTGACATCGATCCATTGAAAGCATCAAAGCCGAATCAAATATTGGACTACAATAAATTCAAAGGAGGCGTGGACACAATGGATCATATGTTGACTGGATATTCTTGTAAGCGTTCGACGAATCGGTGGCCGTTGGCAATGTTTTACAACATGCTTGATGTTGCCGGCTTAGCAGTTACAGCCAAGAACACAAAAGCCAACATAATATAATATATAACACAATTCACTGAGACAGTTGCAGTTGCGACATCAGTACAATGCCCACCTAAAAGCTGACACCATAGAACAAACAAACAGACTTGACCGAAAACTGTTACAATGCCCGCCCAAAGCTGACACTGTAACAAGCGTAAACAAACGGAGCAATAAACTCTGACGAACAGAGAATGCACAACGTAACCCTCAAAGCCCTTCAGGCCACAAAACAAAATAACACGCAAGCATTTAATACCGAATATCGGTCACATACGACAACGAATGACAACGAACGACAAATATATCAAATAACACTTAAACATAAAATGTCAAATATAGGCCAATGTCCAGACAAAGGCACTCATGTTAATGACCAACCCCAAAAACGCATAGCAACATCGTCGCAACGCACAGTGGATTGACCCAATAATATCATATATAACCCGATGCAGGACTCCTCAAGGCATGTTGTTGTGCTCCCGACGTCTATCGTGTTGTTGTGCTCCCGACGTCTATCGTGTGTGTTGTGCTGCCGAGTTCTAATCTAATTTTGGTATCCGCCAATAAATATAAATATTGCTCGCATCAATCCGTCTTTTATTACTCTTAGCTTCATTCATAATTTATGACGAGTTGAATCCAGCAAAACACAGCGACAAACGCCGTTCATTTGTCATTGAATTGGCGCGGCAGCTTGTAATTCCACATATGACGAATCGGGTGACCAACCCATTGATTCGTAGGTTTGTTCACATCAAACAAGCAATGAATCTTTTCAATGTCGTTGTAAGGATACTCGAAATGTACATGAAACATAATGTGATGAGTTGAACTTATTCAGCACTAGAGCTTCAGGAGATTTGGTAACATATGTATGTACATCAGAAAGATTCCAGTCAGTTGGTTGTCCTCTCTTGCCAGCATCGCATTGTAAGTAGAAACTGTGCCATATAATAAATAATCTTGAAGTGCAATTCGGTGTATCACTTGAGTTATCACACATAACAAACCATATATTAATATATATTTTGTTGTTTTCAGGTACCGGTCCCCCGCCCATCGACGTCAGCCGCAGCGCAACAACAGCCATTTGCTGAGGTAGCCTCCACGCGTTCATCATGCTATCTTTGCGCTTCTTCTTCAAAATCGCGGCGTAAAACTCTATACCATTGCAGCATATGCATTCGTCCTAAATGCCTTAGTGAACATTCAATGCAACTGTATAAGTGCAAACCAGAATGCTCTTCGTAATGCATTTTTTGTATTAAAACAGGTTAAAACTTCGTTTTACCAAATTTTCACACAACCATACACTCATACGCACATACTAATCACGTATACCAACACACATTTAGTAAATCCCTGGTCATCTCCCGTTCCCTGCCCTTAAATAAACGTATTTAATACGTATGGGTCTGGCCATTGTATTGTGCTTCATTTACCGACTACTATGCCACCGCTCATCGGAGGGTTAAGAAGGAAACTGCAGAGTTGAGCAGGGCTGAACAACATTACATATTAAGTCAAATCGACGATCTATCTAGTACTATTATTACTATGGTAGATAAGATTTATAATGTAAACCATGAGCTCAAGTTGACAATGGTGGATGGGAAGGTGTGTAATGCCTTAATCTATACCGCGTTCCACCAGGTGTGCTATATTTGCGGAGCCAAACCAACTACAATGAATGATATTGAAGGTTCCTTGCAAAGATAAATTAACCATGATAGTCTGGAGTTTGGTTTATCGCCATTGCATGCGTGAGTACGTTTTTTTGAATTTTCAATTCATGTATCCTATAGACTTGATTTCAAGAAATGGCGAGCGGGAAAAACGAGAGACCTTTTCTGGATGCAAAAAAACAAACATACAGGTTGAATTTAGACAAAAGACTGGTCTTATAATTGATAAACCGAAACAAGGTGGGGAAAATTCATATGACGGTAATACGGCTCGAAGATTTTTTGCTAACCCTTCATTATCTGCAAAGATAATGGGCTTGAAAAAGTCTATAATTGAAAGATGTTCTGTAGTCCTCAGAACTATTGCATGTGGCTATTGCCATTAATATTCAGGCCTTTGAAGAGTATGCCTTACAAACAGCAAGAGAAATTGTGGACGAATATCCATGGTATCCAATGCCAGCTTCGGTGCATGATCCAAATGTGTACTGATCCATGGTCGACAAGTTGCCCAACATGCGATTGTGCCTATAGGCCAGTTGACCGAAGAAGCTGCTGAGGCTAATAATAAAAACATTAAACTATTTAGGTCAAGAAATACAAGAAAAATATCAAGAGTAGCCACCAACATCGATTTATTCAATCGATTCTTCTTGCTTCGGATCCGTTCTTAGCAAACGCAAGAACTCTACAAAGACTTCAAAAATCCATGTTAAGCAAAGACGTTTTAAAACTCTTTTTAATGTAAAAACTTCTTCTATATTGATTAAAATAGAATAAACTAACTAAACATTACAATTAATTTTTTTTAATTAGTTTTTTAATTATGACCGGTGATCACATACGTATGAAACCACTGTGCGACGGAGAGAAAAAAGGAAATAGGAAAAAGTGAAAAGTAATAAGCGAAAGAAAAAAGACAAAAAGAATTATAAGTGCCAAAAAATAAAAATATTGTTGTTACCAAGTGTAACAACCCAACAATTAGAAAAAGAATGTAAAAAAAAAAGAATGTCAAAAAGTGAGAGAATCACTTCCCAGAAAACGGAAAAAATTCAATCAAGCGTTGAGATGGCTCACCTTTCCGAAGCGCAGCTTTAGAAATTGATTGCAGCCGTACTACAAGGTGACCTTAAGAAAGGCAGTTTCAGTAACTGTACCGTAAAGTTCAACGGAGAACGAGACGCAAGAACAGTCGAAAGTTTCATTGCGACTATAAATATCTACAAGGATATTGAACGTATCAGTGATAATGATGCAATAAAAGGCTTCTCACTGCTTTTAACAGATAGTGCCGCTAACTGGTGGCAAGGAGTTCAAGCAGAAGCCGAAACATGGAATGACGTCACCACCCTATTGCGTAATGCGTATGCCCCGGCAATGCCAGCCTACCGAATTTTTATGGAAATGTGCGATCAAAAGCAAAAACCAGGCGAATCAACCGACGACTTCATTTGCGCAAAAAGGTCTCTATTAGCGAGACTTCCAGAGAAAATTCCTATTGAATCAATGGCAATTGATCTCATTTACGGACTACTCAACATCCATATATATTCCCCCACCTGATTATCTACCTTGCCGTGGTGTGGGGGCTTCTCACCAAAGGATAATCATCCCCGTCACTCCCTTCACAAACCCAAATCATATCCCAATCCACCTATCCCATCACACTCCCATCCTACCTATCCACTCCCCATCCCCTGGGCTGGACATAAGGTGTTAACCGTACCGTGCCGAGATGTCGACCAGGCTGAGAGCCCAGACCAAAAATAGCTCAGTCGCAAACGGTGTATCCGGATACCTGGCGCCCTCCGGATCAGCCAGCCTTACCTGGGTATTGCGGATCTCTGCCCAGGTGGACATTTATTTCTCCGCAACTCGTGGGACATGAACAAACAAAGCAAACAACAAACAAATAACGAGTCCGGACCTCGTAAAAAACCGGAAGGGGATGATATTCCCTCCACATCCAAAGCGGTAAAGACTCCGATCGGAGAACCTTCAAACCGCTCCGACAGGAAAAACAACCCATCGACCAAGGCCTACAAAGATCACAAAGCGGCCTTGAGAATCATTAAACGATGGGGCCATAAAACCGACTTGTCTGAAAAAGACAAAGAGTCGGTAACCTGGGCGACAGGAATCTTAGCCCAGGAGAAAGAACAGGCCAAGAGGCCCAGATCGTCCCCCGAGGAACCAAAGCGGGAGGCTAAGAAAGCTAGGCTGGGAACACTGGCCAAGCTATCAAAGCCCTTCGGTGAGGTTGCGAGGGAGTTGCTAACGGTCGCAATCATAGATGATAGCGACCCGGACGGCAAAATGACGACCGAACAATGGAAGGATGTCGACCAAGCGTTATCGACAAACTTCCTCAAAGTCGCAAGAAAGAACCCTGGACCACCGCCCATCTGCGACGACGCTGGATGGTACCAAGGCAGGGTCAAATTAATAAGCTGTGCTGACGAAAGATCCGTTGATCTTCTGAAGGCAACAGTTGCCGAAATAGGGGAAATTTGGGAGGGAGCTAGGCTCAAGGTCATCACTAAGGACCAAATCCCTAAACGACCGCGAGCTAGATGCTGGCTCCCGCTTGCACCAGACAACCCTCTAGAAATAGTTGAGACAATCAACTATTGCAATCCCAATCTCCCAACAGGAGATTGGAGAGTCGCGAAGCTGGAGGAACCGAAAGGTCGATCAAGACAGGCAATCCTTGTTCTGAATTGTGAATCCTTGGAACCTCTGGCCCTATGCGACTACCACATCAGGTTTGGCTTCAAAAAAGTCAAACTAAACATCTACAAAAAGGATGAGGAAATGCCACCATCCGGCAACACAGACACGGTTAACACCGAGGTCAGTAACAGTAGCTCTACGGTGCAGGAACCCCCAACCCCCTCAGGGAGCAAGGGCCCTGCGCCGGTAGAAACTGAAACCCCAGCAACATCCCTGGTCATTAAAGATCAGGAGTCATTGCTCGACTCCGGAAGCGAGGACTATTCCACTAGCTCGCCGATGGAAGACGATCTTCTAGACTCAGATCTAGAAGACCTCAACGCCACCATGGTGGAGGCAGATCGTATTAATAGCAGCCATGATGCTGAAATTGATTCAGATTAACCTCCACCATTCCAAAGCGGCATCCGCAAACCTTCTTCTCAGGCTGGCCAAAGGAGAAGAAGACATAGCCTTAATCCAGGAACCTTGGGTGCATGAACACAGGGTTCGTGGACTAAGAACTCCAGCCTACAACCTATTTGTTTCACAAAAAGAAGGTAAGCCCCGCACTTGCATACTTGCAAAGAAATCTTTAAATGCTTACCTTCTTCCAAATTACAGTTGCCCAGACACAACAGTGATTGCAATCCAATCACCCGGGCTCAAACTATGGATAGCGTCCACATACATGGCGCAAGAAGAGTCCATCCCATCGGACGAAATAAAAAGACTGGTCAAGGACTCGTCGAATCACCAAGCTGGGCTCCTTATCGGTGCGGATGCGAATGCGCATCACACGATTTGGGGCAGCAGCGACACAAACGAAAGAGGTGAGTGGCTTATTGAATTCATCTTAACCGCTAACCTTCTTATCTGTAACAAGGGTCATACACCCACTTTTATTACGAAAAATCGTAGGGAGGTACTAGACCTAACTCTAGCATCCCCCCCCATCATTGATAATATAAGAGAATGGAAGGTTTCTGAAGAGCACTCCTTCTCAGATCATCGTTATCTGGTTTTCAACCTAGCCTACATGGTCCCAACCCCAATTGACTCATCCTGTAACCCAAGAAGAATCGATTGGGAGCGTTATAGAGCCTTCATTGGCAACTCTATAATAAGTAGGACCCCTGACACCCCGCGGACCACGTTAGATATAGACCTTATGGTCGATACTCTAACAACCACATTGGGCAACGCAAGGGCCAACAGCTGCGCAACCCACAAATCAGGAAAAAAATCTTACCCTCCCTGGTGGAACGCAGATCTAAGCAAGCTCCGCAAAGCCTGTCGTAAGCTCTTTAATAAAGCAAAGAACACAAGTAACGACAGTGACTGGAGCCTATACAAAAATTCACTCAAGGTGTACAAACAAAACCTGAGGAAAGCACAAAGGCTGTCTTGGAAGATCTTCTGCAACAATATGGAGAAAATCTCAGACGCCTATAGACTGAGGAAAATACTCTCGAAAGTTCCACAATCTCCCAACTGCCTCATAGCAAACGGAGTTTGGACAACATCCGAGGAAGAAACTTTAAATCTTCTCCTCAACACGCACTTCCCTGGCTGCTCTGAATCGCAAGACTCAGTGCACTCGCGAGGAACTCAGAACTCCTCTGCCGAAGTAGGGCAGTACGAACATATTATCTCCAGAGAGAAAATTGTATGGGCATTAAAAAGTTTCAAGCCCTATAAATCGCCAGGTCCAGATGAAATCTACCCAATCGAACTAACACAAACTATGGAATGGACTATACCATGGCTAGAGATAATCTTTAAAGGATGCCTAGCTTGGAGTCATATTCCAGAAAAGTGGAAGTGCGCAAAGGTAATCTTCATCCCCAAGGCCGGTAGGAATTCTCACACTTCCCCTAAGGATCTAAGGCCGATCTGTCTATCATCCTTCGCTCTAAAAACCTTAGAAAGGCTGATAGACCTACACATACGGCACAGCTTGGATCCCTCCCTAATGTCTAAGGCACAACACGCCTACTGTAAAGGTAGATCGGTCGAAACAGCTCTTCACTCATTAGTGAGGAAAATCGAAAGATCAATCCATCTGAAAGAATATACGCTAACAGCCTTCCTAGACATAGAGGGCGCCTTTAACAACGTCACTCCGAAAGCAATAATAGAAGGGCTGGAAAAGCTAAAGGTGGAGAGGACTCTGATAGGGCTGATCAGCGAGTTGCTATTAACACGCAAGATTCACTCTAAGTGGGGAAGCCTAGAGACTACCAGAGTAGCTACCAAGGGTACCCCGCAAGGTGGAGTCCTCTCACCTCTTCTCTGGAATGTAGCTGTTAACGAACTACTGATCAAACTGGAGAAAGAAGGCCTGGACGTTGCTGCCTACGCCGATGACGTTGCCATCTCAATCTCAGGTAAATACCTATCCACACTGAATGACCGTATGCAAACGGCATTCTCATTCCTGTGCAAATGGGCGCATAGTAGCGGGCTCAGGATTAATCCCCAGAAAACGGAGCTCGTGCTATTCACCAAAAAGCACAAAGTCCCGGAATACTGCCCTATCACTCTGCTCGATACCAGGTTAACCTATTCCCCTAGTGCCAAATTCCTAGGCATTATACTCGATAGGAAATTAACTTGGAAGAGTAATACAACTGAAAGAGCAAAAAAAGCAACAATTGCTCTCTACACATGTAAGAAAGCTCTAGGAAAAAAATGGGGATTTAACCCCAAAATCACCCTATGGCTCTACATTACGGTCGTCAGACCCATACTACTGTATGGAGTGATAGTCTGGTGGACTGCACTAGACAAGACAACATACCATAAACAACTCGAGAAGGTACAAAGGATGGCATGTATGTGCATTACCGGGGCCCTCAGGTCCACACCAACGGCTGCGCTTAACATGATACTAGACCTCACACCACTCGATATTTTCGGCAAGCAAATTGCCACACATACGGCCATAAGACTAAAAGCCAACTCGAAATGGGCGAGCTATGTCACCGGCCACTCATCCATCCTGCAAAACAGGACAAGTCTGGCAGAAAACCTGGACCACACAGAACCCACCATAATCTTGGACAAAAAATTCACGACGATTTACCCGGACAGGAAAAACTGGACTCGCCAAACACAACCCCGCAGAAACTGTGTGGATTTTTACACCGACGGGTCTAAAACCAAGGACGGGGTGGGCTGTGGAGTTTTCTGCAAACAACTCAAGCTATATAAAGCTCTAAAATTACCAAACCACTGCAGCGTTTTCCAGGCGGAACTGTCGGCAATAAAAGAGGCTTTATCTTGGCTGAAGTGGAACGTAATATCCACCACAGATATTCGCATCCTTACAGATAGTCAAGCTGCCTTAAAGTCGCTGGAGTCCTATGTGTACTCATCAAAATCTAGTCTCGACTGTCGCAGATCTCTCAACGAGATGGCAGAACAGTTCAATATACAGCTTATCTGGGTACCAGGACACAGCGGCATTACAGGTAATGAGAAAGCCGACATACTCGCCAAACAAGGAACGACGCTACAATCAATCGTGGCTTGTGAGGGAGTACCCCTTACAACCATTAAACATAATCTGACGAATCTCGCCAGGGCCGAGACGAACCTGAGATGGACCCAGGGACACACCTGCGTCATCACCAGGCAAATCTGGCCTCGGCTTGACAGTCAGCGCACAAGGAGTATAATCTCCCTAAAAAGAACTGACATCTACAAAGTCATCGGTGTCATCACAGGTCACTGCCTCATTGGCAGTCACGCACAAAGACTAGGTATAGTTTCAAATGACTTCTGCAGAAGCTGTCAGGACGAGGAGGAGGTTGAATCCATTCACCACCTTCTATGCGCCTGTCCAGCTTTTTGCAATATAAGGAAGCGTTACCTAGGCTCTTACTTCCTTAACGATCTGACAGATGTTCAGAAAGTAGGGATACTTAATCTTCTTAACTTCTTAAGAAGCACTAGATGGTTCCACGAATAGGGGGATAAAACCCCCTCGTAGCTGCACAACGGGCCTCCTTGGCCTAAGTGCGTTCTTCTCAATTACGGGAAGGCTACGACCCTACCTACCTACCTACCTACCTAACATCCATATAAGAGATGGTGTTCCTCGCGATAGCTTTAGCACGTTTCATGAGCTACTTTGTCAACAACCAGATTCATTGTTACAACATATCTACAGGCAAAAGATAGTGGCCAACAGTTGCCACCTGTTGCAACTGTCGGCATCACTGCTTAAGGTTTTGGTGATGGCATCACCGCAAAACAGATAAGTGTCATCGGGCACTCTGCCAACATCCGTCTCTGATATCCTACACGCGTGTTATATACACTCCGTACATTTATAGGTTAACTTGTATTAAATGGAGTTTTGTAAAGTATATGTACTGCCGTTTCTGTCTTAAACTTAACACCACCAACAAATTCTTAAGTCTAGGTCTTTCTTAGCAGTTATAAAACGTGTTCCAGACGGTATTCGACTTGGTGGTAAGACGCACAATATCTTGAAGCAAAATAAACAAAGTCGATTATGCAGCAAAAACACTACCATGAAATGTGGAACTTGCAGCGTTGCATTACACAATAATTGTTCCGTCAATTTTCATACAAAATAAAATGAATAATTAAGATTAAGAAATTAAGTTTATCGAAAAAAACGAAAAATAAGCCATAAATTTATGAAATACTTAACAAGTTAAAACTATATAAACTGTCAACTCCATTGACATACCAGCATGGCCACCAGTCATCGCAAGTCTAAATCAACATGGCCGTCACATCCCAGCCACAAACTAGCATGGCCGCAACAAGCAAGAATCCTAACAATCTGCAACGTTTTCAACAGGGGCAAGTCGCAGCAACATTGAGTTTGTGTCGAGCCACTAGGGATTGGGTCTTCTACCCAATCCACTCAGATAACATTTGTATAACACAAACATGTATAACAAAAGCTGCAAACCAGCCGACCAAGTTTCTCCACTTGGTACCAATAATTCACTATCAATTTCGTTGTCCCCGAGTGCGGACGCATTAAATTGCGATCCGAGGATGTTTTTGGTAGTCCTCTCCTCTTGTAACTCGAAATCGATTTGTGCTTGTACCGATCTAAAAATTGTAGTAAAGTGTGTATATGTGTATTTATTTGTTCAACATTTCTATAAATACATATTAAATGATCCATTATAGATCATTTGGCATAATAAAGAACACCTATTGATTGTGAGCACTATGAGCGGCAGAGGTATTATGCGACGAAGAAGCGGTCACTCGATCGATAATGTCGAACAATATTATAATAATATTATATTCCAGGTACGATTCACGGATTTATTGCTCGAGGATTTCGACTTCCCTTGTGGCATCTTCATCATCTGCAGTCGATGGAAGAGCTCCACCAACAAGCTTAAACGACCGTTGGCCATGTTCCTTGTCCGCTTGGCCGCCGGTGCGGTGGAAAAGGTTTTGAAATAATTTTTTTATAATAGAGAGTGAATTTTTCATTAGTTTTAAGTCCTTAACGTAACTCATATCGGACTCGCAGACGAGGGATGAAAGCGGGACAAAAGAGGCAATCAAAGGCAATATATATAAAGTCTATGGGCAATTACTCACTTACCGATTTCCTTCAGGAATCTTGGAAGTTGGTGTGGTTACGCGCCGCGAGAACTCGATTGGCACCAAAAACTCACAAGCTAGTTCAATTCACTTAATATGATTTTAATTTGCTTGTGTTTGTTCACGTGAGGTAAGTTACATTTAATTTGATTTAAAAAATTATATATGTATATGTAGGGATTGCACTACATTGCACTGCATCCTCCACCATACGCATAATTGCACTACATTGCACTCAACGCATTTCACTCCATTCCACACACCATGCAAACACTGTAATTTCGAGACTCGTGTCGTCGTATTGTCACCACTAAACCACCACCAACCAATGCACATAAATTGCATAATATACGATCAACCCCTATTTGTCAGCACTAGGTCAATGTAGGCACTCGCGCCTAGTCCCTCTTCATATGTCACTTCGTAAATAATGCTCGAACCCGAGCAATACGTAAACAAGTGACGAAGAAGGGAAAACTCCAAACACTGTGAAATGCCGATAATGCATTTCACACGATTGGATTGGAGCAAAGGCGAACCGATTAACAAAACATGACTAACATTCACGACCACTCCACACCGTGGAATGCTGAGATAGCATTTCACGCAATTGGAAAACCAATTAGTGAAGTGTGAATGACATGTATGACCAGTTAATAGTGCGCAAATGCTGATTGATCAGAAATGCATATGCAGGCAAGTGCTATGAGCGCTATGCTAATGGTATGGGGTATGAATAGGTTGCGACATAGCGATGACACTAAGTATTTTTAACCTAAATCAAAAGAGCCCTTTGGCACTTGGTGTGTTGGAGGGGATTGCGATTCAACCAGAATCCTCCTATAAAAGGGATGGTAATTTTGGTTGAAATTCAGAGAGCAGCAGCAAATAGTGAAGGAAGCACCTTTAGACTCCAGAGCAGAAACACGAGGTAAAATAAAGAACTTTTTAAAAATTTAACTGTTTGTCCTTTTTATTCCTCTCTCCGTTCGGCACTCTTACCTCAGGTAACGAGGAAGCACGGTGCCTGAGCGTAACATATATAACGTTTCTTTCGCACCCTGTGACCCTTTATATAGGATCGGTGTGAATTTTTTTTTCTTCTTTGACATAACCGAGCACAACTACCGACCTTCGGAGATTACCATAGACGAGAGCAAAGTTCAAAAGTCAGAGTTCCTTGAAACAATTATATGCCCAAGAACCCCATCAAACGAGGCTTGTAAAACATGGATGGCATGTGCTGAATCATGAATCGGACTACTGCTTGAGTTTTGAACTTTAGAAAGGTAAAAAGGGTCTGGAGACAGAAGTGGAGACAGATCTTGGTGGTAGAGTCGTAAGGCAGGCTCGAGACTCGAAGGTAAAAACCATAAAGTTTATTTCGACAACTATTTCAATAGTTATCAGCTACAAGGGGATTTACAGAGAAAACAAAAATGCTTTGCTGTAGGACGGTAAACTCAAAAATGAAGCATTTACCAAACCTATAAGAAGATAAAGATTTGCAGAGAGGACAGCAAGACTATAGTATCAGTGACACAAATCTTTGTTTATACTAGCCTTTCCCAAAGTGGGCGATAACGTCCCCTTGTAAGCGCTGCAAGCCTAAAGGGAGGCGGTAAGAGACCCAGAAAAAATGGGGCGTTGTGTAGAGGCTTTGGGGGGCGATTTGTGATTTCATCTAGCTAGTAGGATTCTTAGACACCGACTGAGCTCTCGACTCTCGACTACAACTTGTGAACATCAACTTATATTAATTAAGGGGTTGCTCAAACTCGGTTCGATATTTCTCTCCGCGTAGTTCATATATTTGTCCTGTTTTATTCAATAAATAAAAGAAAAATCATGTCAGTCGGTCGCTCCGTTTCGAAATGAAGTTAACACATCGCCAACGACAACGACCTGCAGATATCCGACCTTGACCGTGAATTGCATCAGCCGGTAGATATGATGACACAACATGTATGCACTTCCGACCAGACAACAAGCGCTTAGTGAATAAATGCGAATATGAGCCGCGGCTTATGCACCGAACACGAGCATGGGAACACCTGTGTCAGGGTGGGAACGAGGTTTACGCGAGGCGACAAACGTAGGCGAGCAACATCGAGGTGGCAGTCTTACGGCGAGCGTGTATTAATCAAGTTGAATAAATTTACTGTAGAAAAATTGAATTTCGTGTTTGTATGTAAGTCGAACGGTTGGACCAGCCTCAAGGTTCCCTTACGGGAATCCTCTAACTATGAAAGTAGACACAAACAAACAAATGGAAAGGCAAAAGACACTTTCGCATTTTAATAGTTATTAGTACCTATTCTTAGTTAGGTAATTTTCGTAGATAATAGATCGCGGGCAATCATGTTTCAACAAGTTTTTGTTAAATAACCCGATTTGCGCATTCTTGTATCAATCGGCTGGTTCATAGAATACTTGTTCTTACTTGTTGAGTACGATTGAGCGTCGAATGAGATAAACGAGTTTATGCATGTTTGTCTTATTCCTGTTGGTGCGTGCTGCTTATGCAAGAAATAAACACCGTAATATTTATTTTATTTTCATTTGCGGTTTCGCGCGCCAACACTTACTTACGTATTTCTCAAAACAAACCAACGTCGGAAGTAAAAAAGAAGAGACGGCAATACTGTGCGGAATATATTAAATTCGGATTCATTGAAAATCCCACAAACCCATAGTCGCCTTCGTGCCTTCTATGTATAAAAACATTTTCGAATGAAGCAGTGAAGCCTTCAAGACTGCAAGATCATTTGAATAAAATGGATCCAGATAAGAAAGACAAGAATGTAGCATATTTTCAAGACCTAGAGAAGAAGCATAATACTCAGCCAAGTGCAGTAAAACTATATTCGGCGGCTGCTAAGCAATGTGACGACGGAATTCGAGCTTCGTACAATATCTCTTTGTTAATTGCTCAAAAAGGCAAACCACACAACATCGGAGAAGAGTTAATTTTGCCAGCAATAAAGGAAGTAATAACTACTGTGCTCCATAAACCGGCCGCAGATATTATCCGAAAAATTCCTTTGAGTAATAATTCTGTGCAAAGACGAATTGATGAAATGGCTGAAAACATTGAAGGATCAATGTGCAATCATCTGAGGACTAGTCAATTCTCAATTCAGCTCGATGAGTCCACTTTACCAACTAAAGATGCATTGTTGCTATCTTACGTGCGGTTTATTACAGATGAGAAAATATGTGAAGAACTATTGTTTGCTAGAAATTTAGAGACCGATAACAAAGGACAGACCATATTCAATATATTGGAAAAGTTTTGTGATGAGAAAGAGATTCCCATGAAAAATATTATATCATTTGGTACGGATGGCGCTCCGGCTATGACAGGGTGCCATAAAGACTTCATAGCGTACTTATAAAACAAAATTTCAGATGCCCTTGCTGTAAATTGCGTTATTCATAGACAGCATTTGGTTGCTAGAAACTTAAGTGAACGACTATTTCAATCACTGCAATATGTCATCAAAGCAGTCAATAAAATCCGTAACAGCTCTTTGAATGATAGATTATTTCATCAGCTTTGTGTTACTAATGACAAAGATTTCATATCAGTATGTTGCTTCATACTGAAGTTCGTTGGCTATCAAGAGGCAATTGTCTGGCTCGATTTTACAACCTGTTTGACTCTGTGATAGAGTTCTTGGAAACTAAAGATACAGAATTGCGCAACAAACTCATTACATCAAAGAACGAAATGAATAAATTGCTCAACGACATGAATCTCCAACTGCAAGGCGATGAACTAAATTTAATTAAAACAAAAAATGTCGTTTTTGCTTCCGCAGCCAAACTGCTTCTACACAAAAAGAATATGGGCAGACGTGAGTTTCACAATTTTCCGAATTTATCAGTCCTGCAGTAACGACGACTTGCTTGCCTACTGCCAACATTTGGAAAACCTCCACATTGACTTCACCGAACGATACCAGGACATTTTGAACTTGGAAATACCAGACTGGTTGTTGGATCCGTTTTCAAATGTCAACACAGCAATGTCACCTCAGCTGAAAGAAGAACTTATAGAATTGACAACAAACGAGTAAATAAAAATCAAGTTCAAAAATGGCTATCAAGGATTTAGGCTACAAAAGCCGATCCCGCAATTGTACCCTGGATTGTGGTCAATCGCTCAACGATTCTTGATAGCATTTCCATCGTCTTATTTGTGTGAACGTGGATTTAATGCTGTGGCAACGCTGCTTACTAAAAAAAAAAAAAAAAGAAATCATTTGCATGTTACCGAACGTGGCGACTTGCCGCTGTTCTTGAGTAAGTTGGAACCTGATATCAACGAACTTATTAAACAGCATCAGATTCATCCTTCACATTCGTTTTTATATGTAAGTTAACGGCGAAAACATTGTATCATGCAAAACATGCATGACACAATTCCCACGAACAACATCATCAAGCCCGTACGTGATCAAATGCCACGAATTCTCTTCCCACCGGACACTTGAGACAACACCTATATCACCGGACGTTGAACGACATCCCGCTGACGATGCGTCTGGATCACCTATGGGACTTGGGATGCAATAGAACTAAGTGAACTTTATAAATTTAATCTTTAAGTTGCGCTCAGTATGAGCAGTTGGAAATAAAAATAATTTTTTTTATACATTTTAAGTAAAGAATAGTTTAATTTGTATAAGAATCGATTATGTTTTTTTGGTGCATAGGGGACTGCAATCAAATTCACGCCCAGCTCTAGAAGCTCTGACATTGAAGAATTTTCGCCGTACTGTCTATCAAGGCCTTTTGGCTCCAGCATTTGTCAATCGGCGCAAGCATCATACATGTAATTCAGGAGTATCTTCTCCGTAACCAAAGTGTTACGCTCGGGCACCGCGCTTTCTCGTTTCGGAGAGTACGGAGTACGGAGAGTAAAACGCAATCTTTTAGCGCTATATTGTCGTTATCTACAGATATGTATGTACTATCTAGGATTTGGGTAACCATTTCCGATTTTTGTTAATCCTTATTGTAAATGAATCTCGACACCCGATACCGTATTGATTAAAAACAATCTGGGGATTGGTTCGTAGTCGTAGAATTCCATTCTGTGGCTTTGGAATCAATGAAAAAGGCTATTCTGGCAGTCCGAGGAGGAGAAATGGGCATCCGTTTGGCGTCCAAGATTTTTGAAGTACCATTTGCAACATTGCAAAGAGCAGCTCGCAGTGATAAACCAATCAGCGTTATTTTAGGCACGCCTTTGGGACGTAAACCTATTTTTTGCCTGGAAATGGAATTGGAGCTGGTAAGTTACATTAAGGGAATGGAATCGCGCTTTTAGGGACTAACTCGCAGTGATATTTGCTCATTAGCATTTCAAAAGGCAACAAGGAAAGACACTGCGAACCCTTTTTCAGTAATGAAAGAATGCGCTGGAAAAGACTGGTTATATGTATGCATTCGTAAAAAGACACAAAACAGAAATTAGCAACAGGAGTCCGACCGGAACGTCGATTGATAGAGCCAAAGGCAGAAAATATGGGCAGATTTTATATTTTTCTTGAGCAGGAATATGAAAAATTTTAATTTTCCCTCAACTGGTATTTGGTACGTGGATGAGACAGGAGTTTCTGTTGTGCAAAGTAGGCAACCCAAAATCTTAGCAGTGAAAGGAAAAAGGCAAATAGGTTGAATTGTGTGAATATTTGTGGCGGTACATAAAGACACTCCAATTAACAACTAACATGCGGGTATTTTTGCTACATGATGAAACTGCAAATGTGTTTGCGAAGCAGTTGTTAGACATTGGAAATAATAAAGTCGCACCTCGACCGGCTTCATCACATTACCCACAGATTTCTGTGACATCACATACTCAAAAGAGGAGCTTATTCAGCGTGTTTTCGCAACATTTCAATAACCATAATTGGCGGCGAAAAATAAAAATGTCGAGGGTCTCAATGCGACCATTCAGAATTTTCTTCCGGGACAGTTGGTTTCCTTCAAATCAGTCGACACCATTATGAACCAGGATGACGTAGTCAACTATCCCACGGAGTTTTTAAATTCACTGGGATTGCCTGGATTACCACCTCACAATAACAGGTGACATTGCAGTTAAAAGTAGTATCAGTTGTCATCATGCTGCGTAACATTAGTCAACCTCGACTGTGCAATGGAACAAGACTGGCTGTGAAAAAGGTGATGAATTACGTCATTGAGGTAACAATCATAAAGGAAAAATACAAAGGAAAGGATGTCTTGATCCCGCGTATAGCGATGATTCCAACGGATTTACCATTCGATTTTAAACGTTCACAATTTCCAGTACGTCTGGCTTTTGCGATGACCATAAATAAATCGCAAGGCCAGTCGTTGGCAGTTAGCGGAATCAACTTGGAGTTTCCCTGTCGCGTGTCCGTGCGTCGGAAAACCGTCATCTTAGTTTACTTGCGCACCGCAAAACAATACAAAAAATACAGTTTATCAGAAAGCTTTAAATTAATTAACAGACGTATCATAACTGTGTATGTCTGTTAATATCAAATTGAAACCTTATAAATAGCCAGTATGTCAGGAAAACTCTGTTTTGTAAGTAAGCAGCATCATGTGTAATTAATCGAAAATAATAATAAAACTTCATTCGTACCGAGCATTTTTTTTATTAATTACGGATTGCTTTAGTTTGCTTTAAGTTTATTTTATACAAAAGTTTAGATCTTTTATTTATCGATTGAGGCAGTACGAAGTCTGCCGGATCAGCTAGTATATAATATAATTGCGCGTGGTTTGTGAGAAATCGGTTGAAATAGCAAAGCAACGATATAATGTTGACGTTTTTGCAGTTGTCAGCGACAACGCTAGTAATATGATTCGGATGGGGAGATCTATGTATAAACATTATTCACCCAACTTGCAATCGGCCATCTTTTCGTTAAAGATTTTTTGGTTAAGGAATCGCAAAAATTAAGCATTCACCAAGCTACAAACATACTAGAGGTTCAAAAAACCAAACTTGGAGCAAAAGCTCATAAAAAAAAAAGAGGAACAAAGGAAGTGCTTCCAAATGAGACAAGGAGTGTGTTCCGAACCACCGCATATTTACGCACCTAGGCTGCGTACCCCCAATACCAGGAAACGACCGACGATCGCCGCTTCAACGGCAATTCGTAGCACGATGTCGCCGCTATTCTGCGTACATGCATATAGCGGCAGTTCGCAGAACAAAGCACGAGTAAATAAACACGCGGAGAATTCTCTAATTGTTGTTGTGGCAATTCTCACAACGAGCGGAACGACTGTCCCACCATAAAGGGCAATATGCGAGCAACACATCTGGCATCGAAACATACACATACATACATGCACACACATACTGTTGCCAAACCTGGCAATGCCGACACCGGACATCAGGAGCCGGTAGCCGGCTAAAATAGGAAAGAAAAGGAGAGGACGATTTCCTTTTTGCTTTTTCCGGCACAAATTCAAAACCAGCGGCGACGAGTCAAACTTAAAACAAGCGACAGAATTGGCGACATCCAAAACAAAGACACATATTTTGGTGAAGAAAAAAGAAGAAGAGAAAAAACGTAGACGTCACCCAGATCGGGCAGCTTTTAGCGAAGGAGAAAATAAATAAACATACATATATTAGAAGTGAGATTTCGGCTTTATTGTTTTATTTGTTTTCCTCTTATTTTCCTCATCTTATCGTTGATAAGAATATTGGTCCTTCGAGTCATAGAAACGAACTAGTGCGCGCAGTTTAAAAAACAAAGAACATTTACATAATCATGGCACCTGGTGGAACAACGGCGACTACATCCACATCACAGGCAGCCGCTACATGTCGTCAATAACTTACGAGCAAGATAACCCGTTTTGATGGTGACTGTACGAGATGGCATGAATTCCGCGATCAGTTTATCACTGAGATTCACAAAAGCTCGTCCTTAGCCAACGTCACCAAGTTTCGCGAGCTGAAGCAAGTGCTAGGGGAGGCTCCCTCCAGGTTAGTGAGCAGATGGCAAGTAACGGAGGCGAATTATTCCGTTGCATGGGCAAAGTTAAACGAGGTCTACGACAACACAAAAACAAACGACAAAACATCGTAGGCACTCATCTCAACGCGCTGCATGCTATTCCAAGCGTTAACAAAGGGCCTTCCAAACCCCGCGACATCTGAGAACTAGTTAACGAAACCAATGCGCATTTGACTTCCTTGGGCGCTCTTGGTTTGGATACTTCGTCGTGGGATCCGGACATCGTGCACATGCTTAGAGCGAAGCTTGATGCGGAAACAAACCACGCATGTCAGATGGCAAGAGAGGACGTCTGGATGATCGCGACACTCGAGGAATTTTTCACTGGAGAAACGAGAATGTGCCTTGGATACGGCCTTTTTCAACGTGCAAGAGAGAGAGGCCGAGAAATCCGTCACGAGCAATAGAGGAGCAACATACTTCAACAGAGCAGGGTCTTCCATGAGATGTGTGCTATGCAAATCACAACATCCGTTATACCGGTGCGAGGATTTCCTGTCGCTTTCTGTGCAAACAAGAATCGACAAGGTGCGAGCATGGAGCTTGTGTACCAATTATCTAAGAAAGGGGCACAATGCGCAGAACTGTTCATCTGGTCCGTGCCGCAAGTGCAACAAATAATAGCATATTATGCCCAGAGCAGAAATCACAGAGCCAGGACCATCAGGTGCCTCCAAGCAGGTAGGCAGCCAACCAAGCGCATAACAATCAACCTTTAACCCGCCAACTAATCATCAAAAACATAGAGAGCATCTGTGGTAATGCCGAATGTACATTGCTAGCAACGGCACGAGTGGATGTTACTTCCGGAGCAGGGCAGACAGTTACGGCTAGGGCGCTTCTGGACAGCGGAAGCCAGATCAACGCCATTACAAAAGAACTTGTGCAGAGGATAGGTGTCAAAGAGCAGAAGGCATTTTTACAAGTGTCGGGGATTGGTTCAATGAACAAGGTGTGGCTATCAGGAGTGGTCCACCTCACTCTACTATCGAGAACCGAGCCAACCTTCACACTGCGCTGTATGTCGTCCATACGATCACTTCTTGCTTACCGAGCAACGATCTGCCACCGAGCCAATTAAATATCTTTCTAGTTATTAGAGAACTGCTCGTCATTTTGAGCAACACTGCAGTCCGACGTAGTGCCATGAAGATTTATTTCGTGGAAATCAGAAGAAGAATGTGTGGTAAAAGAGGTTTCAGGATTTGCGAGAATACAAATTAGCTCATCGCTTACAAGAGCATAAATTTCATCACGCGTATTATCGTCGAAGAAGTGTAGTTGTTTATATTCGGGCCATAAGAATGCAGCTAGTTTATGAGCCAGATGTAGAAACTTAATGTCAAAAACATTATGTCGAATAACCGCTTGGATTTCGATACATGTTTGTTCATTGTACAGTTTTGTTAGCTTTTCTTTTGCATGTGTAAGAGCACTAAATGAATTGTAAAAATATAATCAATCTATCTAACAGATATTTTTCAATTCCATAAAGACGATATTGTTCCTTTGCCGTCTCTAATATCGTGTTTTCCAATAAGGACTGAACAATTTTTTTTTTAAATAAAATTTTTGTAATTTGCAGACGTTGCTCGTTCGTGTACTCTACCACGATGAAAATGTTCAGTTTACTGAATAAATTGACAATGACAGTTCGATGATTAGGGAAGGGGTGCATTCACAAATTGAATTCAAAGTTGTCAATTCCCTATACTTCTTCAATAGTTTGAATATTTTTTTCGAATCGAAAGCAACACATCAAGTTTTGTGTTCCTATCTGAAGTGCACTCTTGCCTAGCTGTCAGTTTTCCAAGGACATTATCACAATTCAGAATACTTACTCGCTACGATGCGCGATACAGTCAGTTTCGTTCCGGAAAAGAAATCGGCGATACATTCAGAAACGATGCCGATTATGTAATCGCACCGTTTGCTGTTATACTCGGCGATTATTACTCCGAGTACTTTTTACGTACTCGTGCAGTGCTCAAGTACAAAGCTGTCTGTTGAGGGACCATGCGTAGAAACAAGATAAAAACTGAACAGAACATTCCAGTAAATTTGGACTTTCTAAACAGTTATGCTGGTACCTTACGTCCCTACAAAAAAAAAAAAAAAAAAAAAAAAAAACAAGATCTGCAGTTGTAAGTAAGTAAGTGAAATCCGTTTAATACGACTTCGTTTATAACGACTAACTGTTTTTAGCGACGTAGACACAACAACTTGTTAGGTTTGCATACTAATTGCCATGAACGAAGATCCGTTTAGAGCGACTCCGGTTTGAGCGACCAACCTTTGAACTACGTAATTTACCGATAAATCGTTCGGTTATAGCGACTAGTGGTTGTTGTTAAAAAAAAAAACAGTTGTAGTATGCCACTCTTTGATTCTTCTCTATGCAATAGCAGTAGGTACTGTACTAATTGGCGCGACTGGCGACAATTTTTACGCGACGGTGTAAGTTTCTTGTGAGTGAAAATGAGTTATGCTAAAAAGAAAAGTTTCTCAATTGAAGAAAATAGTGTAATTATACAGCGTTTGGAAGCTGGTGAAAGTAATGCCAATCTTGCAAAGGAACTAGGAGTAAGTCATTCAACAATATCTTCAATCAAGAAAAATAAGCATAAGATAGAACCCCTGTTCAATGCAAATGTTGAATGTTGAAGAAGCACAATAACGGTGGTTTAAACTGCAGCGTAATCGGGGAATACACGTAAGCTGGAGTAGCCGTTTTAAGGGAAGACACTATATAGTCGCTGGTACGATAGCTGGAGAGTCGATATCCGTCCAACAGAGTGATGTGAATAAGTGGTAAGCTAAAGTTTGGCCAATCCTGCGCGAGTTACGACGAGCACGTCTCAACCCGTCGCCCCCTAACCGGCCAACAACCAAACTTCCTGCTGCCTCACCAAAGATAGTGACCTGAATCCAGCTACATTCCCGCAGACGAATACGGACAATACTCGTAAAATTATTTAGTACAAATATACACCATAAAAAGATAAAATCCGAAGACACACAACAAGGTCATAAAATGTAATTGCACAGACGACCCAAAGAGCGGATTAAACAGCGTCTAGGTCACATCCGTTCTTTGTGTCGACTGTGCAAACCAAAAGAAACAAATGTTTATAAAAGCAATATGTACAAGGAAAATAAAATCACTCTCGGTTGAGAAACGAAGTAAAAAGGACGTATTTTATTTTATTTCCTTTCTCTACAAATAAACAATCATAACTCGCGCGCCATTAAGCGACAATCAAATTTTGAATGCGGACGAGACGGGTTTGTTTTACAAATTAACACCAGATAAAACATTAAAGTTCAAAAGTGAAAAACGCCTTGGAGGAAAACTGTCCAAAGAGAGAATTACTGTGATGGTTGCAGCAAACATGGTGGCACGGTTAAAAAAAAGCTGTTGACAATTGGCAAAGCCCGACGCCCAAGATATTTCAAACATGTACGGTCATTGCCAGTAGATTATGCGAGCAATCGGAAAGCCTGGATGACATCTGAGACTTTCATCAAGTGGGTATGTGATTTACCGTGGGACCGTGAATTAACTAGCAAGAAACAAAAAATCCGTCTTTTGATTGACAATTGCCTAGAACATCCGAAAATCAAAGATTTAAAAAGCGTAACTATAGTATTTCTGCCCCCCAATACCACTTCGGTATTGCAGCATATTGATCAAAGTATCATCCGAGCTCTTAAATCACACTTCCGCAGAAATCTATGTAGTTCTTAAAATGATCGACTATCTTGATACCAATAAGGACGTCGACGCCAAACAAAGATGACGGTTCTTGATGCTATACTTATGATTTACGATGCCTGGAATTCATCAGCTGATTTCGACGACGAAGATAACGTTCCGATTTCTGTTTGGATGAAAGCTTTTATTCATCATATGCCCATAAAAACGAAGAGCTCGAAAAATGCTGCTATGCTATTGATGATGCTGTAGCAACATGTGAAGAACCCTCCGAGGAGAATATTGTGCAAAATGTTATCAATAACAACCAAAATAGCGACGAAAATGATGACGAAATGGAGGAAACGTATTCTATCCTCAATACATCCGAGGCTTTGAAAGCTGCAGAAACGCTGAGTGTGTTTGTGTATTCTACATTTAATGATGATGCTGTCGCAAATTATTCAATATAACGTAAGAAGGAGAACGCGATGTAGTGCGTTTATTTGACGCTTTTGTGCTCGTATAGCGAAATAAAGACGAATAAACCAAATCAGTAACGTTTTCTTATATTTGATCCGAGGTACAAAACGGGAAAATACATTTTCCAAATCTGGTGCCGAAACCCGGGATCATAAGTGAATATAAATACAGTGTGTATCACGTCTTTACGCGTATGATGGAACTCACTAGTCACGCATCATATAGAGGTCAAGTGACCTGTTTACACGTAGAGTTAACTAATCCAAATGTCATCTTAAAATTTCCCTTATGGAAATTTTAGAACCAGAGATAAGTAAATTTAGAACTGCATGCAGTAGAAGGGATCATTTTTCGTGATGCGCTTCCTTCTCCTCTAAACCATCATCCGAAGAGCATCAGGCGAGCAAATAAAATCTTTAAAATAAAAGAACCGCGTGTTTTTATTTAGAACGTAACAAACAGTTTCAAAAACGATTGCGAACGATTGTGGATTTCGAATATAAAGTCAAGTCCCAAAAACTATTGTGGACATGACCAAACTAGTAAACTCGGCTACAGAATATCTAAATTCCGAAAATTGAATTTTATCCGATAACTGTGACCGTGATGTAATCGAGGAAGAACTTATCATGCTAATGGATAGGCTTACTGCGGCAATCTTCGAAGAGCTAATTTGGAAGTAAACGACATGACAGAAGGTGAAGACTTTATAAAAGAAGCCGACGGTGTGGTCGATTACGAAGACAAGGCGATCGGCGCGATTACCCGCCTTAAGTGTCGTTTATGCAGCAGCCGATAACCACCGATGACGTAGTTCACAATCTAGCGGAAGTAAAGTTGCCATCAGCAGCACATACGAGCATAGTTCACCTGAAAAAATTGCAGCCCAGAACGTTTGCAGGCGATTTCAAGCAGTGGGTTCCCTTTTGGGAACAATTCCGTGCGTTGGTTCATGAGAATTCGACGAGTTTAATTACTTGGAGACGGCGCTGACAGGCCGAGCTGCTGAAATGTTAGCGGGACTCACACCATCCGAGTCCAATTACAATACGGCAATTACCCTTTTGACACCGTGCGCAGCACCGTGGCGCAGTGGGTAGTGTGTTGGCCTCTGACGCCGATGGCTCGGGATCGAGTCCCGACACAGCCATGTCATCGAACGTGTTTTTCACGGTGTTTCTCCTCAGCGGGGTTCTGACAAAACCCCCTGTAGTAAAATTGTCATGAAACGCTTCTCGAAATTCGCCGTTCGGAACCGGCAATAAACTGTAGGTCCCTTTCACCTATGTGAAAATGAAATCACACACAACATGGGTGATTGAGAGAAGCTCGGCTCAGGTTCTTCATGGACTGTAACGCCAACATACAATTACCCTTTTGACAAAATGGTAGATCATACTATGCAACGGTTTTTAGCGACGAAATCCTTCCCGTCAAAATCAGACACGCTTGCACTGTGACAGCTATATACGGCGGTGGTCCAGCCAATCCCTAAGAGGGCCAACGACTCCTCTAATCCGGCGAATCTCCGGTCGATAAGTCTCCTTCCGAGTATCAGCAAGGTTTTCGAGCAGGTAATCCATAGAGCCCTGTCAAAATGGGCTGAGGACAAAAATATCATCCCGGATAACCAATTCGGTTTCAGGGCGGGGCATGATACCATACAAGCCGCGTCGAAACTCGTCTCAGATATCCAATGGAATAAATGCTACAACCAATGCACGGGTGCCTGCCTGGTTGACTTGGAGAAGGCCTTCGACACCGTATGGTTAGAAGGACTCTATTACAAGCTCAAACGGTTGGGCATAAATAAACCATTGCTATATATAATTCATGATATGTTAACGAGTAGAAAGTTCGTTGTGAAAATTGCCAACGTAACTTCTGCTCAAACAGTTGAAATTAAAAACGGATTGCAACAGGGTACGGTAAATTCGCCAATCCTTTTCAGCATTTATATCAGTGATCTGATAGTTTCTCTTCACCATTCAATAGCGTATGCAGATGACTTGGTTGCGTACAGATCAGGTCCAACGATCGAGGTCATTGGCATTTTATTGCAACGTGACTTCGATAAAATTCAGGAGTTCTGTGATGACTGGAAATTGAAAATCAACTTCCAGAAATCAGAGACTATTTTATTCAGAACGCCCCTGTCTAGGGCCTCTAGGGACACTAGAAAACATTGGCGAAAATTCGCAATCATCGGACCGGACGGCCGTCCACTGGCGAGTAAAAGTGTAATCACTGCAGCCAACTTGATTCTAGGGTGAAGGTAATCTGCTACATGGCCTTAATCAGGCCTATGATTGCCTATGGATGTCCCGTCTGGTTTAATGTGAGCGCAAGCCTAATGGAAAGGAATCGGGTTTTTGAGAGACAATGTCTGAGGACTTGTCTTGGATTACACAGAACACCAGAGTCTGAGTACAGAAAGTTCTATCCCAACGGGGTCCTATACGATAGGGCAAGGACTTTACGGATAGATAACTTTCTGATTAAACTGATTCGAGGTCACGTTGCAAGGGCAATGACTTTGACCAATAACCTGATCTCTGGGGCTTACCACCCCAATTCTATGTATTACGAAAAAGTGCGTCTGAACGGCTTTGTGCCCTCGGAAGCATTTCTTTATTTCGATAATTGTGGGCTGATCCAGGATAGATTGGCGGTACCGCCAATCCGGCGGCTCCTTTACGAACCTGACGTCGTGCTCTGTGAGCCTGAGCGCCTCAGGTTCAGTAGAGCGGTTTCTCGCCGGGATAGAGAAGACGTTGTCCGACAGCATCAACGCTTTTGGTGGCTAACGGACTCCGTCGTGGAATCAGTTAAAACAGCCTCCTCAAGGCAGGTTCGCCGAACACCATTGGCGGACTCCGAGTTTTTGTAATTTTCTTAGCATACATTTAATTTAATAAAAGATCATATTTTCTGTTAATATTAAGTTGTCGAAAGACATAGATTAAGTACATGAATATTGTTTGTTTTAAAGTGCCCGCTTAGGGTCAGTAAGACACTAATGTTAGTTATAATATAAGCTAGTTTTAATAATTTTGCCTAGCGCGTAAGATAGCTATAAGTTTTTTCCTGAATAAAGTGAATTTAAAATGCAAAAAAAAAAAACAAATACAGATATATACATCTGTTTTAGCGTCGACTCGCTCCCTCTCCGCCTTAGGAATACCATCGTCAAACTACTATATCATGTTAAAGGCAATTCTTCTGCGTTGCCTGCCGAACGAGCTTCGCGTTGATTTTCATCGATACTGCGATGACTCAAAGCAGTTATCTCGTTTAGACAATAACGAGGATACCGCGAGCGTGACCGCTGTTTCAGACCTCACATTAACTTCACCAGGACAGAAACAGGTAAGCTGGTTGTTGAAGTTTTTAAAGCGAGAGGTGGAATCGCAAGAAAAGGCTGACGAAGCGAAATCACCTTCTGTTCGGCAGAACATCGGAACGAAATACACTCCTATCAAAACTGCGCTTTGATTATTTGCAGCCGAAAGGGAGAAAAGAAAGAAAAAGAAAAGAGGAAACATGTGTAATCTGCAAAGAAACTAGTCATAACTCCAGGGAATGCTGCAACGGGAAAATGTAAACCGATAAAAAGCAAATCTTGAAAGCACAAAGGAAATGCTACAGATGTTGCAAAAAGAGACATAATTCGAAAAATTGCAGAGTTAAGGGTATTGTATGTAGGACGTGTCGTGGTCGTCATGCAACAAGCTTGTGCGATCCATCATACTTTACGACAAAGGGCGATAGTAGGTCAAAGGAAGTGAATTCATCAAATGTGGCAACATCGATAGCGCAGTTATATACAGCAGAGACAGCTCGGGTTAGTGTATATTTGCAAACGGCATGCGATTACGTCAGCGGTGAACGTTCGTCCCTTTGTCTCTATATACGCCTGGTGTTGGACGGTGACAGTCAATTGTCCTTTATTAAAACGTCTGTAGCAAGAAAACTTAATCTCCCAATCGTCGGAATACATGATTTAAGCATCATTCCCTTCGGCAGTTGCACTCCTAAGCCAACAAATAGATATAATAAGATGCGATTAGAGATTCGTGGTCAACACAGCAATAAGGCAGTTATTTTGGATGCAGTAGAAGTTCCCGAAATGTTTTTCGACGTATTGGCGGTTCCAGGTAAGGTGACAAAGGATCTACGCGGACTACGTTTAGCGGATGCTCGTATGGAGGGACAACACATCGAAGATGGGACTAGCATTCTTATTGGTACCGACTCTTATTGGAAGGTGGTGACAGATTGTTTAATGGCAATAAATACGGTACTCGGATGGACTCTTCAAGGCGCGGTAAACAAAAGGAGTAAAGACTCCAGCATTGCATCCCTGTATGTGAGCGGTTTTCAGAATCAGGACGGTTTTCTCAATGAGGACGTAAAAAAAGGTGGCAACTAGATACGCTGGGAATACTTCCGGATGTAAAACACACTGTAAGTAATAAATTTGCATCACATGTATGTAGAAAGGGTAACAGATTTGAAGCGCGCCTTCCCTGGAAAGATCAGAATAGTTCGTTAAATGATAATCGTGGTGGTGCCTTAGCTTGCATGCAATCTCTAGTTCGTAAATTAACGAGATCTGGAAAGATTATCGAGTATGACTTAGCTTTGCGGGAGATGTTATCAAATAACATAGCGGAAATCTCCCCTTCTTCTCAAACGAAAGTCGGGTCTACTATATGCCACACCACCCGGTGTATCGATCAGACAAGGAAACAACGAGACTACGAATAGTTTACAATGCTTCGGCACACGCCCCCAATTACCAATCAATAATTGATCTTTTAGAAGTCGGTACGAACCTTTTACCAGATCTCTTAACGATACTGCTCAAGTTTCGAATAGGAAGCGTAGGTGTGATTGCAGATATCGAAAAAGCATTTTTGCAAATCTTGCTTCACGAATCCGATTGAGAGAGTCGCAGGTTCTATTGGTTTTCGGAAAAAATAAACCCTGATAGACCACTTCCAGCATTGCAAACATATCGAATGACTCGATTAACATTTGGAGTTGTGTCCAGTCCATATATCCTATATGTATATGATGATTCAAGAGCTAATTAACGAATCGGAGTCGAGTGCTACAAAATCAGATACCTAAGCATAACAATCGAACTTCAGAATATAAAAGCATTTGTGAGCTGTTGCGTAGCTCCTTCTACATGGACGATCTGATTCTTAGCGTTAATAAAGAAAATAAGGCAAAAAGCGTATACCGGGAAGAAAGCCGTATATTTTCCAGTGCAGGAATGTCACTTCGAAAGTATCGAAGTTAAGTGGTATTTACAGTCAAAAATAGAAAACTTCCATAATAATAACAATATCAAGGTATTGGGCCTTCGATGGACTGTTTCGACCGATGAGCTCGAAGTGGATTTGAATGCAGTTATCGAGTTATGCCCTGCTGCATCTCCACAAGGCACTAAGAGGGATGTGTTATGGCTAAAGTCAAAGATCTTCGATCCTATTGGTATTTTACTACCCTGGACCGTTCGACTAAAAATATTATTTCAAAACATCTGGAAGACGAAGATCGAATGGGACGAAATGCTGCCTACTGACTTGCAAAAGGTTTGGATAAGCTGCCGCCAAGAACTCAAACAGCTTCATAGAATAACAATAACATATGAAGATTAAATGTGACTCTACAGAACTGCATGTCTTTGCAGATTCCAGTCAATGTGCTTATGGGGTGGTAACCTATGCTAGAACTGATCAGGGCAATGGAGAAATATCAACCGAGCTCATTTGTGCCAAGGAAAGGATTGTCCCATTAAAAAGAAATCATTAGGACGACCTTACTAAACCTAAATTAGAGCTGACAGCAGCATTAATAGCAGCGCGTTTGGTGGCATTCTTACAAAACAACTTGCCGATAAAATTTTCCAATTTACTCATATGGACGGACTCACAAATAGCTTCGCAGTGGATCACGGGAACACAAAGGAGGTGGAAACCACTTGTGGAGAACCGAGTAAAGGAAATAAGATCGTTGACATGCTTGACTTCCTGGCGCCATTGTCATGGCACAGAAAACCCAGCCGATCTCCTCACGCGAGAAATAAAAGCGGCTGCATTTCAAAACTTACCTGTTTGGTTTGGAAGACCACCCTGGCTCCGAATGGAATCTGAAAGCAAATAAATTTGCGTTCCAAATCTTACCGCTGAACAAGAAGATGACCTGACAATTGGGAGCGAGCTATAGTTAAACAATATTTCAGTGTTAAAAGCTGAAAAATTTGCCTCATGGACAAAACTGCTACGAGTTACAGCTTATGTTGTCGCTTTGCTGAACAACTTCAAGCACACGATATGAATCTAGCCGAAACTTATTGGGTTCAGATTGTATAGTCGCGGTATTTTAGCAGCAAGATAGTGGCTCTGCGGCAAAATAAAGGTATACCCTCGACTTCTAAATAAAATCTCCTATCTCCCATTTCAGATGCTGATGGTCTCTTGCGTGTTGGTGGTCGTCTTCAACATCTGACCTTAAGCCTCAATGAAGCCCATCCTATTATGTATATTGCCTAAGTCATCGTATGTCACAAGGTTAATTGTTCGTGACGCCCATGAAAAAAACCTTTCATAGTGGAGCTTCAGCTGTTTTAACGAGATTGCGCACTAAATATTGGATAAAACGAGGACGCCAGCTAGTGAAATCTGTAATCAAGGATTGCTTTATCTGTAAGTCTCTCCGAGGAAAACGAGCTTGCCAAGCATTTGCGCCGATACCTACGGATCAAGTACATACTTCAAGCAAGGCGTCGATTTTGCTGGACCTCTACTTGTAGTAATTGTTAGGGGGGAACGTCAAAAGGCATATATATTACTTTTCACATGCGCCGCAATTCGTGCTGTGCACTTAGAATGTTATCTATACAGACAACGCTACCACCTTCAAGAGAGCGTCTTTGGAATTAAAGCAGTTGACCAAATTAAAACAAGATATCCGTTTCTCAAGTTTCTTACGAAATGCCCGTATCCATTGGAAATTGATCGTCGAACGCGCTCCATGCTGGGGCGGATTTTGGGAGCGGTTAGTGGGCGTTGTAAAATCAGCCCTTAGAACATCTATTAGGAAAGCTGTGCTGAACATCGATCAACTGCACACTTTAATCACAGAGGTCGAAGCGGTCGTCAATTCTCGACCACTAACGTACGTTGACTGCGCCAATTACAGAGGCATAAGCCTCCTGAACATCGCGTACAAGATCCTCTCTGCCGTACTGTGTAAGTACCTGAAACCGTTCGTGGACAATCTGATAGGTTCCTACCAGTGTGGTTTCAGGCCAGGAGAATCCACGATAGACCAAATATTTACACTACGGCAGATCTTGGAGAAGACCCATGAATTCCAGGTCGACACGCACCATCTTTTCATCGATTTTAAAGCCGCGTATGACAGTGTTTATAGAGACGAGCTATACAGAGCCATGTCATGTTTTAACATTCCTGCCAAACTCGTCAGACTGTGCAGGATGACTATGGAGAACTCTCGCTGCTCCATTAAGGTCGGAGGTGAACTAACCGACCCCTTTGATGTTAAAAAAGGTTTTAGACAGGGTGACGCACTGTCATGTGATTTCTTCAACATTATTCTTGAAAAGATCGTGCGGGACTCTGCGGCCAATACAAGAGGTACGATCTACTTCAAGTCCACACAATTGCTTGCCTACGCAGATGACATTGACGTCATTGGACGAACAAAGCGAGACGTCAATGAGGCGGTCGCAAGCATTGACGCGGAAGCGGCGAAAGTGGGTCTAAGGGTAAATGGGGACAAGACCAAATATATGCTGTCATCCAAGAAAGACGCACAACACCGACGTCTTGGTCAGAAAGTCACCTTCGGCAGCTATATTTTTGAAGTAGTCAAGGACTTCGTCTACCTTGGCTCGATAGTGACAAGCAGCAACGACACCAGCGCTGAGATAAAACGCAGAATAACTCTTGCCAATCGCTGCTTCTTCGGGCTCAAGAGGCGATTGAGTAGTAGAGCCCTCTCTCGAAAAACTACAAAACCTTAATCATCCCGGTCCTCCTCTACGGCGTTGAGGCTTGGACGTTATCAAAAGCGGATAAAGAGGCTCTTGGATGTTTCGAGAGGAAAATTCTGCGTGCAATCTTTGGTCCCGTTTGTGTAAAAAGAAAATGGAGGAGGAGATTCAACCAAGAACTGTACGGGCTGTACAGCGACATCGGCCTGGTTAGACGTCTTCGGATCCAACGTCTAAGATGGCTAGGCCATGTAGAGCGAATGGACATCAACGCTCCAGCCCGAAGAGTCTTCGACTCCAACCCGGCATTTTAGGTGGCGCGCACAGGTGGAAGGAGACCTTAACCAACTGGGCGTGCGGCACTGGAAGCGGCTGGCCAAAGATCGGGCCGCCTGGAGAGGCTTGTTGGTTGAGGCCCTGGTTCACCCCGAACTGTAGCGCCATCAAAGAAGAAGAAATGGGACTCATTTGAGAAGACCAGTACAGATTACGGGATTAATCCACTTATGTATTTAAATAATTTCTTATTTTGATTTTTTTTTTTTAGAGACTCGCGCAGGTTCAAGAGTTTTTCATATTCTCTTATGATGTGTTGACACACACAAACTGAACGGAGTGCAGTGGTTGGGGTCGTTGATGTTCGTTCACTACTCTCAGGGGTGATTGTCCTAGGCCTAGATAGGACGAGAGCCGACCAAATTCCGCGTTGGTTATAGTCCGTAGTAATTCGTTCAAGCACTTTAGTATTGCATACGCAGAGGATGAATTTGATGTTGTGAAGTACACTTTTGTTTATTCTATTTACATTCAAGAAACGAATTGTTTTCGAATTTGTAATTTGTCTAACATCCCAAAGTAAGATGTAAGGTAAAATGATGATTGCGTTGAAATGAATACTATATTTGAAGTCAATGCACATATACTTAAATTCGCTGGCGGGAGGATGTCGCAAATTATTTAGTTTATTTGTTTTTTACTGACATTACATTCTTACATACAAATATGTAAATACGCATACATGAATATGTATGTACATATGTATCGTAATAATGAAATAAAATAGGTAAACTCTTCAGTACGTTGTTGGCGTCGGTCGTCCGATTAGAACAACTTAAATTCGCCGGGCCCTTGACCGTCGCTATATTCGGATTCCACTGTATTCATAAAACAAAACGATGGTGGTGATGAAGTCGATAAGAAATGTAAAGATGGATTTGGCATCAAGGAAGAATAACAGACGAACACGTTGTCTAAAAAAGAAGATATCCTTTTAGCTAGAAATGTTGAAGGAACCTTATATCAACGAAACATCTAAAACATCGATAATTTGATTTGTTCCCCAGAACTGGGATGGATGTTTACTGATGCCATTCCCAATACTGGTTCGAAAATACGATTTTTCCTAAAAGGAAACATAATTGAAGGGTTGCTTATTCGGGTTTCCCTATATTCGTAATGTAATAAACGGCTGTTTTTGCTTAGATTTTTTGTGCTAATTTTACGCTAGTTAAGGGCCAATGTTCGTCTTCTCGCAAAACGACCTTCATGTTCGTACTTCGGACGAAATTTAAAATTGAAATGAAGAATAAAGACTACATTGGCAGCTTCCTTATGGTGGAAAATCCCGTCCACACGCCGAATATTGCACAAAAAAAAAAAATGTTTTTCCATAAAAACTACTTTGATTTTAGGTTACTTTTCTACATGTACATATGTAGGTATCTACATATATGTATGCACGCGGGTTCTTATTTGCAGAGTTCCAAAGTTTAGAACATACATTTGAGTATAGTAATGGCGTAAGACAAGTCCACTTACCCCGCATTTGAATATTGATAAACTTAAACATCGAACTTCTGCTTCAATAAATCCACGGCTTGTGTTGATTGCAGATTGATACGTAGTTAAATGCACTCAGGCTGAAGGACCACCAAAAGAAGAGATGCCCTCAGCCATTACAGGAAATGTTATACATTCATGTGTGCATATGTATATCGCATAGTAGGTATCATGTCTGTAGTGAGTTTTGAATAAACATTGGAATGTGATACAGATGCCTGGACCGAATGTTCCTTGTAAGAAGAATTGTATGATTTTCACTAGTTTTATGCTTTTCAAAGACACGCATATTCAAGAACACCTTCCTGAGCTACCAGATAAAGCGACTAAAGATAAAAATAAATAAAAGAATGATTATGTGAATAAAAGAATACTCAACTGCACTTGCCTGGTAATCGGGAAAGGATAGATAACATCCCATGATGGCTCGAAGCATGGAGCTTCAAGAACGGTAAATTTCACTCAGCAACAAGTATAAACATATGTATACATGTATATATAGTCGTAGCCCATCAATGTGGCCATTTGAGAACATTTTAGACACTGCAGGTCGCATCCTGACGATATGAATGTTTTTCTATTTGCATCAACAGCAAGCCAACGACTCAACAGCACGCTGCGGACACGTATTTATGCTTCGTTTTGTAGGCCTCTCCCTTCTTCACTATATATTAAATTAGAGATTTATTTAATATACATACGTACGTAACACAAACCTTATTGTATATATGAAGTAAATACCAACCTTAAATACTAGTGTAGCACAATAAAAAAGGAATTAACCAATTCTCGTTGAAAAAGGGCACCCACGGCCCAAGCATTGAATCGGAAACCGATAAATTTAGCACAAGTCTGTTCATTATATATGTATGTATATGAGCATCATGGATTAATAACAAATTTATCTCCGATTAGTAACATCCACTTAATACTAGAAAAGCCGGCACCAAACACTCTGCGCCCGCGGTTAAGAATTATGAATTCATAATCAGAGATAAATAAAGAGACTGCAAGCCGCCGTACGTCTGCCCGGTGTTGCATTTGTCATACACCGATACAACACGTGCATACTCCTTCAAAAACGACGCGGTGAAATTCCTGAGGTGGGTTACAATTTGTTTTGACAGCCCGCTTTTATGTTTTATTGATTTATAAAGCGCGGTTCACATTGAACGATTTATAAAGCGATTTGCTTGACGACCAAATAATTCGTAGCGTTCACACCAAACAACTTGCTGACCGACTTCAGTTGCGATAGAAATTTCGAAGTATTAACATGGCGGCGCATGCTCTGGTCACAGGGATGATTATTGATGAAATACTCGAAAATGAAGAAAAAAAATAAGCGAATGTGGATTAAACCATGGGTCGGAAAACGTAATAATTTCTCATCGGTAACTGTTAAGAGAATTTCACCAAAATTTGGTGAATTATTTGCGAATTGATAGTAACGTATGATTAATTTCTGAGGAAAATAATTCCTCATATGAAAAAATCAAACCAAAATTATTTTTCTTTGTTTGAAGTCATATCGTTCATTCCGCTCAAAGTTGGTGTTGTTTCTCTGAACGCAAAAGCAAAAGTGAAAAAATGCTCTGAAGTTGTACGACAATTGTTCACACTTAACGATAAATCGTTAAACCACGGCTGTCAAGCAAAAAGTTGGAAATTTTCAACTTCCTGACTACAAATCGTACCGACTTGTAGCTAGAGCGTTCACATTGGTTTTGCATACACAATTTGTCGTCCAACCACGATTGTCAAGCAAATCGCTCGATAAATCGTTCAATGTGAACCGCGCTTAGAGAAGCTGGCATTCACGTAATTCCGATGGACTGTGTTCAAAAGATACCCCAATATTATGTGGTGAATAAATTAAATTCAAATATCTATAATGAAGCAAATTGCAGGGTTTATTATTTGAAGTTGGATGATAACTTATTTGGCTCTGGTCCTTCATGGACTGTAACGCCACCAAAAGAAGAAAGATTTATTCGAGTCACTGGGCATCCAAGCGACCGTAAGGCGTTCTTGTTATAAGCTTTGATGTTTTCGTTGGTCGCCATCAATCGTGTCGCGTCCTTGAAATCTCGGGTCGATCCTGGATTATTGTCGACAAAGCGTTGTGACCAGAATTCATAGTGCGAGAGGCATGAGCATGAAGTGCTTCTCGAAATTGTTTCTGTTCATCGCCAGTCTGTCGCATGATCTGCTTGAGAATAAGCGTCTTCCGGATCTACAAATAAGCTGCTTTGCCTCGCAGGGAAAACTCATCCGACTCCTTAGGTACACCATACAGAGACTTATCCAAAACTGGCTGTGGCTGATTGAAGTCGCCAAAGAATACAACAATAAATCGTCCAAAATATTCGTGCTGCTTCTCAGGGTTAGCTTCTCTAAGCCGGCCCAGCATACGCAACCCAATCATGCTGAATTCGTCTATCAATATCACCTTGATATTACTGAAATGCTCCTGAAACTCTCTTCGGGTTTTTCCAGTTAGGGGCGTAACTCTGGCTGATGTGGCAATGTGCAGTCCGGAATGCAGAGTTTAGCCACCGATATTGTTTGCAGCCACGCCAGTTGGAGCCATTAGCTGGACGTGCTCTAAGCCGAAACTTTTAACAGCTCCCATGACTATTGCCATTTTATCCGTCGTTTCTCCGTTTGTCGCTCTTGTGATGAAGTCTATCACGGCTTGTTGCTCGATGTTCAATGTAAAGCAGCTTGCTGCCGCCTCAACTTCTAGTATTTCGTAGGAACCCATTGCCGCATCAATGAACTTCAGCTCGTTTTCTACTCCTGGATATTTGCTTAAAGACAAATACCAGTCATGCTGCCGATCGACATCTCGGAATCCAAGTTCGACGTCTGCAGGTATTTGATTCGGAAGCGCTGCGGCTGAAGCCATCCAATCGTGTGGCTCATATATGGGAGTTTCTGACCCAAACAGCGGCGCCATGTGCCTTGTATGATTCTTCCCATGTTGTGTGCGTCAGCAAAGTTGTCATATCAACTCTCCATGAAGTGTGAAGTACCAGTTGTTGTTTGTAGTAGATTTCGTCGGTTTCACGGGATTTACCTTTCACGACCTTAGGAATGACTTGAACAACTCTTTCTTTTCTAGCAAGATGCGTCTTGTAAACGGGAACTGTCATCACTGGGCGTGCAGTGGCCCTCGACGTAGAAGGAAGGTTCACCGAATGAAAACTTTGTTTTCAAATTTGCTGTTCGGTATGCATATGCTTAAATTATTCGCAGAGCATCAGAACTGCCGTTTTCATCATCTTTCATGCCTATTCTCTTTATCAAAACACATTCCTGCGTGGAGATGTACAGCTTCAAAAACTGACGAGTGGCTTTCATCAAAAGTTCTGCAAGTAAAAGCCTGGACACTTCACACCCAGATATATCTCTGCGCCAATAACCTTCATGAGGAACTTCGTCACAGTTCTTTGTTTTGACTGAGTACCGATCCTACTCTTTAGGAGGGCCCTCAGCGTCTGTTTGAATCTTTCAGACTTTGGTTCACCTTTTGAGGCGTACTTAGTGATGTAAGATATCACTGTATATTCAGAAGCGATAATGGAGATGTCTGTGTTTGCTCGCCACGCGAATGAAACAAACTTGTTGAATGGGTTGAGCAATCCCTCGTTTCGAGCAGGTGTATAACAGAAAACTTCTTGTTCGTCTTTTGCAAGCTTCGATTCAATGAGTAGTGGTTTTGGAAATCCAAGCCGGTATTGCTCATGTCCACTGATTGTTTGCAGACAGTACGACTTCGAGCGAATCGTGTGTTTTTGAAATCTGTTCACTCCTTTGGCTATGTTTTCGTCAGTGAGTTCGAGGTCTACTGCTCTCATTCTACTGGGGTGCAGGTCTGATCTTGCCGAATGATTGGGGTTGATGGCTGAAACCAGGCTGTCGTAATAATGTTTGGCATTTGTCAGCTCATCAATATTCACTGACTCAACGTTTCTAACGCCAGGAGCTCTGAGCAGCCAAAATACTACATGAACATGTGGGCTTCCTCTACTGTTGATCGGATACTTCTTCTCCAATACTTCCGCAAACAGTTCCACTCTCTTGCCAAAGTAACTGTCTGCAACTGACGGATTTTTTTTAGAGCAATGATTGCATGTCCCTTGCAACCTGAGCTTCAGACTTCCCAGTTGGATCGTATCCAAAATGTTTCGTTAGGCATGGCCACCAGAGATCTGCCGCGCTTAACGTCTAGAAAAATGTTGGAACACCAAGTTGGCTGACCATACTTTCAAGTTCTAAACGCTTCTGATACCAGTAAGACATCGTGCCTCTGATATTTGAAGCAAAGTAGAGAAAACGGTTCATCAGCGCGTGTTGGCGAAGCGAGAGCGCCCGTTGGAGAAAAATTAAACTCGGTGTTTTTTGATTTGTCGGTTGCTTAATTTTATTGTTAAACAACTATTTTAAACTTACCAGTTGCCTCCTGGCCGGGCACGCGTCACCATATGAGATCATCGAAACGAGCAAGAAGTTACCGAAGAGAACCTCCATTGGCGAACCTCCTCTTCGAATTTCAAGCATGAACATCCACTGAACTTTTAACCGATAACAATATGCCGAAGCTCGTTTCGATGATCTGCCCTGGTGCACGTTCACATCGATATACAAATTAATATACAGTAGATTGAAAATATAATTGATAAATTAATATGAAGGAGTTTCGGCGGTAACAGTGCCGGATTCTCTCTGGCTTGTTGTTGTAGATACTCCGGGGATCAATTGAAATTTGTCATGTTGGCGTAGATTAAGCCTAATTGCGTCGTTGCATCGTGTTGAGGCAGGAAAATGGAAACCTCGGGTCTTGCGCAAATCTTTTGTCATGGTAACTTATCAAATACCGAGCAAATTCCTGAAATGTGGGTTGATTTTCTCTAGAACGTGTATCATTGAAGTCAGCAGCACCAGAAGGGAACAGATGAGGAAAAGCTTTGACGATGTATCCAACAGTCGTGAATTCGTTGACCGGATTTGCTGAAGCTGCGGGCCAATCGAACATCACGAACAACCTCGGTTTGTTTCATACCACTTGACACGGGAAGCGCATTAATAACCACATCTTTACTGTCTTCAGCAACATCGGGCATTGAGTCGTTGGCAACACTTCCGTCGACATGTCTAAGTTGATCTTGAATGCTTCCGTCTTCTGGTGGTGCCGCCAAGGCAGACATATTGATTTGCAAGTCAGCATAGAAGCGATTCTGTTGCTTTAGTAAGACCAGAACATCGTGTACTACCTGTCGTCTGACCCTGAAGTCTTTGTAACCTTGGGCTCCCTGCTTCCTAACCAGTAAGATGTTGACTGTATTAGGAACTCTAGGCAATTCGTTTGCAATCGGTTGGAGATCTTGCTCGACGTTCAGCACGTTTTGTTTGTAACGGAATTGACCATTGACACCTTGACTGCGGAGCTGATAGACGCTGAGAACGGGTTGAATCCGTGCTACCAACATCTGCTCGACGATTGACAATGTCTTCATAACCTCTGGAATATCTCCTGGATCCATATTGTTTTGAGCAGTGTACTTGACAGTGATTTAAGTGCAGTAATGGCAGATGACTTCATGGTGGCTGAATGAGCAGTTGTCGCAGAGTCTGAACACGTGCTTGTCAAGATTCTGGGTGAATGTTCTGATAAATTCAGTGTCTCCAAAATGTGTTGTTTCTATGTTTGAGTTTCGAAGAAGGTCGTCGATAATGTTTTGGCGAACGTTCCTCATTCAGACTGCGTCTCTGATCGATCGTGCTAAGTTCCGGGATCGTTTAGGACGAAGTGGCATGTTGTCTCAAACTGTTTTTTTGTAGACTTCAATTGATATATGAGATTTATAGTTGTTTTTTGTTATTTTCTTTTTTATACCTATTTCTTGTTATTTTCTGTTTTTATCAGTAGTTCTGCTTCACGTATATTCAGTTTTGATGATTAGTATGGCCGTATTCAGTCATGCAAAATTCTTTAGGAAAAATTACGCGACTTAGCGCCGATATTTGTTAAAATTGAAATAATTGCGCGCGCAAATTTTTTTTCGAATATTTTAATTTTTTTCTAGATTTAATTTGGTTTTCAATCTTTTACAGTTAAACTATATCGAAATTCGAAATTCCGGTTTCCTCATGACCCGACATATATGGTCAACTAATAGCGTAAAAAATTTCATATTTCTAAAATGTCTGGAAGTGGTCCAAAAACGCGACAAAAAGTTTTGAGTCCGATTCAGCACAAAGAAAGCTCACATTCAGTTCGCTTTGATAAGTGCTTTGAAAACAAGGTAAGTATGCACAAATAATGGTTATACAACAATGGAAACGAATTATTGCATTTCTTTATTTTTTAAGGTTTTACGAAAAGTTCCACATTAAAGGAACTATTGGAGCCATCGATTGCACCCATGTGGCAATAGTTTCACCACCGAATAGAGATCCTACAACTCCATCGCAATTATATTTAAACAGGAAAGGCTATCATAGCATAAATGTAGAAGCCGTAAGTCATATAAATTTTTCTGTGTTCTATTCACTACCTACAGTTTTTTTTTTTTCTTTGTGTGAAGGTTTGTGATGTGGACTTAAAATTTTTACATCTAAATGCGAAATTTCCTGGATCATGCCATGATTCCGTTCGGATGCAGCTGATAAAAAGCCACAACCATCAACAATTTAAATGGCTTTTGGGTGACTCAGGATATCCATTAGAGCCTTGGATAATGACTCCAGTAGATGGTCCTTCTTCGGGAGCTGATCTTTTATATAATCAGTTCCACATCAAAGCCCGAAATACCATCGAACGAGCTTGAAATCTCGCTTCATTTGCTTGTTGAAGGATCAAGCTCTGCATTACTCGCACGAAAGGGCAGCGCACACAATTTATGCATGTGCAATCTTGCATAATATTATGGAAACAAATCGACTCTATTTGATGTACTAGGGAGAAAATTAAATTCCAGAACTTCTTGCTGAGACGGAAATAAGTGAGGAAAATCAAAATAATGGAAGAAGCCAATATTACGACCAGGGAAAACGAATGCATCAAAGCTATATCAACTCACTTCTTTAAATTCAATTTATTAACACAAATACAAAAATTACAAACTAACGATTTATTAAATGATTCGAAAATTGAGAGAGCGCTGCTAAGCCCTCTCCAACTTTCCCCAAAACTTGGGAGATAGCCTCCTGATTTTTTAAGAATTGGAGCTGTAACTGGCGATTTCTTTCTTGCGTTTCCTTCAGCAACCCGTTCCTTTTTTCACAAAGTTCAACAACTTTTGAGCATAGGTCGACCGTTGAAATTTTTCCGTTGCCTTTTGTCGCCCAACTTCCTGGCTCAATGTCTGTAATGTCCTCAAAAGTGAATGAGGACACTGATTTTGGCGTTGCCGGCAACGACTCAGTGGATTCGTCCTCGAAAACAAAAACAATACTATGAAAATGTATGTATGTATGTATGTTGGCGTTACAGTCCATGAAGAACCTGAGCCGAGCTTCTCTCAATCACCCATGTTGTGTGTGATTTCATTTTCACATAGGTGAAAGGGACCTACAGTTTTATTGCCGGTTCCGAACGGCGAATTTCGAGAAGCTCTTCATGACAATTTTACTACAGGGAGTTTTGTCAGAACCCCGCTGAGGAGAAACACCGTGAAAAACACATTCGATGACATGGCTGTGTCGGGATTCGATCCCGAGTCATCGGCGTCAGAGGCCAACACGCTACCCACTGCGCCACGGTGCTCTCATACTATGACAATATTCGCAATTAATAATATATAAAAAAATACTTACATCACATCCAACCGTTGAGACTGTTTGCAAGCCATCAATAGCAACAGCCCCAAACACTTCAAGCGCCTTTTCCTCGAAAGCGCTTATCTTTTCGGATAGCGGTGGATCTCCGCAAATTATGGTTTTGTGCACTTTCACTTTACGTGCACGAGAGCGCAACTGGTGTCCAGTGGGTTGGTGTATAAAAAGAAATAAATGTATTACATGACAAAATAACAAATCATAGCTAAACTTACTTGTTTCCACTTGGCCGCAGTCCGAACAGGTCCACGTAGAGCGTTTGGTTCTTGGGATAAAACATCCCAATAGATTTTTGATTTCTTGGGATCAGTTGGATCATTCTTATTTGCAAGAAAACCAAGATTTTCTTGCAAGAAGTTCAAGTAATGATCCAACTGTTCCTGGGATGTCCGTTTGCTAGTACCTGCAAAATATTGTTTACTAATAGATAAAGTTTATATCTATCACAATTATTATTACCTTGTACAAAATTATTTGCCATTATTTTTCGATTTATTTTTTTGGTCCTTTACTGACTGCTCGATTCACGATTGATTGAAAGTGATATCTGTCAAAAAAGTAATATTCAGACATGTCAATAACCTGTTACTCTGTGGTGAATATTGTTACGAATTTATTCAATCCCCACACCAAATAGGGTTCGCACCACTGGATTGCGATAAACTACAATTTTCTACGTTTTCCCAATTAAAAACACACACACACTTTTATTTCTTTCACCACAGATCAATTATCTGTACAGCTTCACCACTTTTCTTTATTATCCAATACAATCCACTTTAAACTTTATTACACAATACACAAACCTTTATTGAAAGCTTTTCTTTTCACCTTGGTTGATCACACCGACTTGTCACACGCTGTTTTATACCACAAACTGAATGAATGTCGAGGGCGAGTGTTCGTACTTATATGGCTCTCGGTCCACCATCTCGAACGTTCACCGTTGGAAGTTCCCCATCGGAAATCTCTAGAACGCTCTGACAATTCCATTGGAAGTTGACATCATTCCCATCCCCGCTTCCAGAGAGTTTTCGAACTTAACGGTCCGCTTGCATCTCCGCAACACTGCCCTCCTCCTAAACTTGTTCGTCCTCGAACAAGCGATTGGACCCTTCTCCGTAATATGGTGCTAACCTCTCTACGTGGACAATTTTATACTTCGCCCGTCTGTTTCCCATCTGCTGTATCCGGTATACCACGTCATTGAGTTTCTTGATGACCTCATATGGTCCGTCCCAGGCTGATTGCAATTTGGGGCACAAGCCTTTTTTCCGTTGTGGGTTGTACAGCAATACCAATTGTCCGGTCTCGAATCCAGAAGTATTCGCCCTCAAGTCGTATCGCGCCTTCATTTTATCGCTGACCAAGTTCAGTCGCTCCCGGATGAACTGATGGATAGAGTTCAGCTGTTCTTTCTTTTCGGTTACGAAGTCTTCCCTGCCGCTAGTTGTCGGTAGTACCACGCCGAACTTTAAGTCCGATGGAAGTCGGAGATCAGTTCCAAAAATGGCTTCGGCGGGTGTTGTTGCCGTTGAATTGTGCTGTGCCGAACGGTATGCCATTAAGAAAAGGGGAAGATGTTCATCCCAGTCCTTCTGATCTCCGACGACGACTTTTCTCAGGTATTCCTCCATCGTCCGGTTGAACCTTTCGACCATGCCATCAGATTGTGGGTGTAATGGTGTTGTCCGCGTCTTTCTGATACCTAGCATGTCACAGAGTTCTTTGAACACCGACGACTCGAAGTTTCTCCCTTGGTCTGAGTGCAGTTCCATTGGTACTCCATAACGCGAAACCCAGTTATTCACGAATGCATCCGAAATGGTTTTGGCTTCCTGGTTCGGGATGCAAAACACCTCAGGCCACTTGCTGAAGTAATCGATCACCACTAGTGCGTACTTGTTTCCAGCGTTGCTCGTTGGGAATGGGCCTGCAATGTCCATTGCGATACGTTCGAACGGTGCTCCAACATTGTACTGCTGCATATTTCCTCGAGTTTTCCTAACTGGACCCTTTGCCTTCGCACACTGTTCACACCTGCGAATGAAACGCGTAACCGACTCATGGCATCCTACCCAGTAGAAACGTCTCTTGATCTTTTCTACAGTCTTGTTAACACCAAGATGACCCCCGCTTGGTCCCTCGTGGTATTCTCGGATGACCTCTTCGATTTGTCCTTTCGGAATTACCAGCAGATCGTTTACAATGTTCCCGTCCTCACTTTCCTAACTGCGGTAGAGGCAACCGTTCTTCAGCTTCAAACTCTGCCATTGAGCCCAGTAAGCTTTCACGATTGGGCTTTCACTGGATATTTGCTGCCAACTTGGTCGAAAACCTCGTTCTTGGTATCCGATGATGACTGCCAGATCGGCATCTTCTCGCTGCTTCCTTCCGACCTTCTCGACACTCCAAGCATCTTCTGGCAGCACATGGAAACGACGGATATCGGTGACCTCTTCTTTGGTTTCCGCACGTGAACAATGCTTGCATTCAACGCCGCGAGTTCGGCTCGTTAATGCATCCGCATTTCTATGGCTGCTTCCCTTCCGGTATTCGAGTGCTCTCGCTTGTTCTCCTTTTCGCGACTCTAACCTCGAACGCCTTCTTCTCAGATGACAATTTCTCGCCATGTGCCCCTGCTCGTTGCAGATGTAGCATCTACCTGGGAACGGGCAGCTCCTACTCACCGTTGTTTCTCTGGAACTACGCCTGGACGAACGCTTTCTCCGCAGACGACAGTCTTTTGCAATGTGCCCCTGCTGGTCGCAGATATAGCAGCTACCTGAGAACGAGCGACTCCTACTCACTGTCGTTGCTCTGGAATTACGTCGCGATTTGCTGAAGGAACGCTTTCTCCGCAGACGGCAGTTCCTCGCAATGTGCCCCTGCTGGTCGCAGATGTAGCATCTACCCGGGAATGAACCACTCCTACTAGCTGTTGTTGTTCTCGAACTATCCTTGTCTTGAGATATGCGCCGTAGTTTGATGGAAGGTCGGCATATCAAGAGCGATGTTTCACATGCGAGAGCGCTGGCAACTGTCTCCTTGAAAGATGTCTTCGGCAGGAGAATCAGGCTTCGTTGCGTATCGGGGTCCCTTAGCCCATGGATGAAAGAATCCGTTTTAAGTTTCTCTACCACATCAACTGGAACATCCGCGTAGGCAAGATGGGATAGCCTCTCGATGTCGGCAGCATAGAGCGGCCACACGATCTTCTTCTCCCCATTGATTCCGCTCCGCTGTTGTCTCGAACTGGAGCTTAAAGATGTTAAATGCGCTCGTGCCGTCAAAGTTGGGGGCTGTGAATTTCGATGCTGCAGCCGGTACGACGTTTCCTTGATGGTGAACGTTCTGGATAGTTTTCTCGAGTTCCAGAACCTTCTTATCCAGTGTCTCGATTCTCTTTTCCTGGTTGTTTTCGAGATCTAGAACCTTCTTGTCGAACCTCGATTCTAGTGTCTCGATTCTCTCTTCGACGTTTTGGAATCGATCGTCGACGGCCTGCTGGATGTTTCTTAGGCTTTCTCGATTGTTCTCTAGCATCTCTTCCAGCTTCTGATTCAGGGAAGTGGAATTTTCCTCCAACTTCCTACTTACGGCAGCGGAATTTTCCTCAAGTTTCTCCAGTTTCTGGCTCAAAGAAGTGGAATTTTCCTCCAGCTTTTGACTCAGAGAAGTACTTACGGCAACGGAATTTTCCTCCAGCTTTTGATCTAGTTTCTGGGATATGGAAGCACTCATAGCATTCATAGCTGCGAGAATTTGCTGCATATCGAATGCTGGTTCACTGGATGTCGACGGCTTCTCCACCCCGAACTCGTGATTCTCCCAGTCGAAACCTTCTTCCTGCAACGCTGATCGCAGTCTCTCCACCAGGTTGGCTTTACTTCCCACTGTGGATAATTCCCGAGCATCCAGCTCTCTTTTCAGTTGTTCAATTGTCAACTTTTCCAATTTTACCATTTTCTCACTTTTGCAATGATTCACTTCACAACTCAAATAGAGTTTCACTCGTTTACTCGCAATCCCACTTCTGACACCAAATGTTACGAATTATTCTATCCCCACACCAAATAGGGTTCGCACCACTGGATTGCGATAAACTACAATTTTCTACGTTTTCCCAATTAAAAACACACACACACTTTTATTTCTTTCACCACAGATCAATTATCTGTACAGCTTCACCACTTTTCTTTATTATCCAATACAATCCACTTTAAACTTTATTACACAATACACAAACCTTTATTGAAAGCTTTTCTTTTCACCTTGGTTGATCACACCGACTTGTCACACGCTGTTTTATACCACAAACTGAATGAATGTCGAGGGCGAGTGTTCGTACTTATATGGCTCTCGGTCCACCATCTCGAACGTTCACCGTTGGAAGTTCCCCATCGGAAATCTCTAGAACGCTCTGACAATTCCATTGGAAGTTGACATCATTCCCATCCCCGCTTCCAGAGAGTTTTCGAACTTAACGGTCCGCTTGCATCTCCGCAACAATATTATTCTGTGTTTGCCAGAATACCAAACAGCTGATTGCTCACAGGAAACCTCACAAGAGAGACATCACAATTTTAACATCACTGAGGTTTGTGAGTTGTGCCCACATCGCAGCCAGAATAGGGCTGTTAGTTTCTAAAACAGGGATCCTCCGAAGTAGATCCTTGTATGCGTATGTATGTATGTTTGCGTTACAGTCCATGAAGAACCTGAGCCGAGCTTCTCTCAATCACCCATGTTGTGTGTGATTTCATTTTCACATAGGTGAAAGGGACCTACAGTTTTATTGCCGGTTCCGAACGGCGAATTTCGAGAAGTTTTTCATGACAATTTTACTACAAGGGGTTTTGTCAGAACCCCGCTGAGGAGAAACACCGTGAAAAACACGTTCGATGACATGGCTGTGTCGGGATTCGATCCCGAGTCATCGGCGTCAGATGCCAACACACTACCTACTGCGCCACGGTGCTCCTAATCTTAGATCCTTAATCTAATAAAATATTGTAAAATGAAGTTGTGGCCCAAATTTTCACAACAAAGAAAGGCTTGAGTGGGGCGTGAAAGTTGCGTTAGAAGGTAGGGCAAAAGGGCAGCCGAAACAGTCGTACTAAATATGTGCGAGGCATATTTAACACTCTTAACTAAGGTACGAGAGGGATGTTGTCTTTTTAATCCGTTTTATGTCATAATAATATACACTTCACTACTACTTTTTCTCTTTGAAATTAATACACACGCAGGAAACAAATATTACTTTGCCACTCTTAGGAAGAAATGAGGTCCCTTCCCCGGAAGAATTGTTGTGCATCAACCAATACTGCAGTTTTACATAAAAATATGTGTAAATAGATTTCGCTAATCAAACAGCGGAAACATTTATAGATAATATAGAAAAAAATACAATTTTTGCCCCAAAGGGGTTAGTAAATATGTATGTGGATGAGATTTAATGTGAATGTAGTTATTGTAGTTGCGCATAATTTACTTATAAACTACTTACTATTATATAAATATTTAGTAATTTAATGAAGTGAATAAGTAACTAATGTCGATTGTAAATATCATTAAATTCAAATTCAAAAAAAAGTGAACACATCTCCCCTCAACTGTGGATGGGAACCTTTTTCTTAGAAAACCATGTGCTTTTGACTTATCACTGTGTGAGCTTGAAGCCGTCGGAACAAGGCCGTCAAACCTCAAAGCGTTTGCTGGTGCAATATGTCAAAATGCCTGTCAGAGCCATCGGATTGCCTTCTCATAATTTATCTCTGTTTATATTCCCGGACTACCGATCTGACTCCTGACAACCAGCTGACTGTGACGACGTTGCCAGGAAGAAATAGCAAAGAAGAAGACGTCTGACAATTGTTGCAGGGGTACATTCACAATTCGAGGTATCAAATTGGTTTCTGGAGTAGGTCCACTAAACCATAAAGATTTACTTTCCGATTAAAAGAATAATGATTATTTTTTAGTCCAATAGAACTAGCGACAAATGAATTTGCATAAGGAGAAATACTTCAATAAACAAATCACAGCGCTTCTATGCTGTATTCAGTGAGGTTGTTCTGCGTAGTTCAGAACAGAAAAGTACAGGTATTTGTGTTCATTGAAGGCATGGGCTCGGACATACAGGGTAAAGTTGTTGATTGCTCTCAACCTGGCTAGGTGCCAGCAACGATTCCTATTTCAATGCCCACCCACTGGATAGCCTCCATAACAACCGTTGAGAGGTGCATACAAATGTATGCAGCTATTGCCCTGGGCAAGAGGACGCTACAATACCCCGACAGGATCGGCGCTTCTGCGGCGGGCCAACAACACGCCCATGAAAAAAAAAATCAAGTTATAAATGAGCAAAATGGCCCGGATAAACCGACGGATTCTTGAAGAGGAAATGGCGCGAAAAAGGAACACGATTGCGGAGTATGCTCCTGGAGTGTTAGAACTCTCTACACTCCTGGAGCTGCTGTACAAGGCGGATATTACTGCGATCCAGGAAATACGTTGGATAGGAAACGGTATGATGAGGAGAAAAGATTGCGACATATGTATATTACAGCTGTCACAAAATATTGCATATCTTGGGGTGCGGATCTCTCGTGGGAAAGCGATTAAGGTCGAAGAATATCGATTTTAAGCCCATGAGTGATAGCCTGGCTGTGTGCCGCATCAAAGGCAGATTTTAAAAGATCAGCTTCAAATGTGCACACGCCCCTACCGAAGAGGCTGAAGACCCCATCAAAGAGTACTTCTATGGTCTCTTGGACAACGCCTACGGAGCTTGTACGGAGTACGATGTTAAAATCGTACTTGGGGACTTCAACACCAAAATCGATAAGGAGAAGGCCTTTGGCGGAATGAACGGATAACGGCTTCTAAATCACGGAATTTGCGACAGCTCGTAATGCGGTGATAAGTAGCACAAGATTTCCCCGCAAGCAAACATCTTGGATGTGCGAACATTTAGGGGGGCAAACGTCGACTCTGACCATTTCCTTGTAGCAGCAAGATTCAGAGCTCGACCAGCCCACCATGAGGAGGTTCGACATTCGCTGCCTGAGCACACCGGAGGTTACAAGAGTCTACAGGGAGCAACTGACTGAAAGGCTCTCTGGTATGCCTAAGTCGGACAAAATTGTCAACAATATTTTGTGGCTGCGTTGCCGCTCAGTCATTCAGGAAGTAGCCGAAAACACCTTAGCCTACCTACCACCCCCGCTGCAGCGAAAAGCCACGTCGTCGCGGGAAGATTACTGAACCAGAAGAAGGAAGGGGAAAAAATAACGAAAATAATTTTTGCAGCCCCCAGCTCAAGAATATCGAGGAGTCTAGGGACAAGCATAAAATACGGGCCTTTTATAGGAAAGCAAGAAGCCTTGCAGGAGGCTTAAAGAAAGGCCTTTCGAAATTTTGAGCTTATTCTTGGCACCGACCCGCAGGGAATAGTGGATGTATTTAAGCAGCATTTCCACCAGCTGCTTTACGAGCATTACCAAGAGAGAGTGGTAGGGACTGAGGAAGTCCCAACTCCAGCCGCTGAAGTAGTCCTTCCACCCAGCATTGAAGAAGTCGGCAGGCGTCAACAGGAAAGGCACTATTTTCTATTCTGTCCAGCTGCTAGGATACACGATGATGTCAACATCGCGCGGTCTCAGTGTGACGTTATAGAAGCTTTCACGGCGATTGAGGAACAACCGAAACGAGTTGGTCTTAAAGTCAACGAGGATAGGACAAAGTATGTACATGCTGTCAATCAAAAACCGATCCGTCGCTCACCACCTGGGACGAAATATATCGGATGACAGCTATAATTTCCAGGTTGTTAAAGAGTTTGTCTACCTCGGAGCAATCGTCAACTCCATAAACGACATCGCACTGGAGATCCGGCATAGAATTGCCCTTGGCAACTGCTGTTACTTCCCCTTGTCCAAAAAAACGTGTGTCAAAACTACTGATTCGAAAAACCAAAGTCTTACTGGACGGAGCTGAAGGTTGGAAGATAAGCAGGACGGCGGAACTGGGGTGGAATCGGCTAAGGTGATAGGTGATAGTCACTTTGGTGACAGTCATATGTGACTATCATCATCTGTTGGTATCGGGTAAGATTATCACAAAAAAGTTTAGAAAAGGAGCAACACTTGCTTTTTCGGAGTTACTGATAGATAAAGGTAGCCCTAAACCATAGATAAATTAACGAGATGGCAATCTCGATGGCTTTGACAGGCATTTTGACAACTAGCCCCTACAAACTCGTTTCGATTTGACGGCGTCTTGACTATGTCATTCTGCCTTGTTCCGACGTCTTGACTCTGAGTCAACAGCGTCCTTTTTAAGGCGGCACCTAGACGCTCAATATTATTGTGCAAAATTTTGCACAATTTTATTGGCTTGCTGCCCCAGACGGTTCAATATTTTTCCCAATAATTTAGTGGACCGGTCATATTTGTATTAAAAGTCAAAAGCGTTCCGATTTTCCGCAATATATCGCACAATCTTGCAATATTATCTACAGACGAACAATAATATTGTGCAATATCAAATATTGCACAATATTATTAGGCGTCTAGGGGCCGCTTTAATTACAAATACAACAACCAACCCTTGCGGGGATCACAGGGCAGACGTACGAAAGTTTTCCATCTTGTTAATTTATCTATGCTCTCTACCAGCGAACACATTTGGAGAACATTCATTTCGTGCTGATTCTTCAGAGGGTAAACATGTACGATAAATAAACACAAGTGGTTGCGCTTATGGTTATTTATTTATGTTTACTCGGCGACATTCACAGCAAATTCACGAACAAAATCGGCGAACATGTTGGCCGTGTAGGGCTGCCTTAAGACAGCTGTTAGATAGTTAAAAAGAAATTTTGAAATTAAAATCACGGCCGTCATCACCGATTGTTTTGCACAATTACTGGGAAAAGTAAATAATGCACATATTAGAAATGCTATTATTGCATTCAATTCATTTATTGGCCAATTATACATTTTGTCGGCGTACAGGAAAAGGAAACCGATTTAGACCGATTTCTCAAATTCTTCCTCAGATAATCTAACTTCCATCAATGTCTCATTGAGCCCTTCATCTTCGCTTAAAAATAGTTCTTAACACGGAAATATACATATTTTATAAAACACACAAAAGCACAAACAAAGCCATATCAAACGCACAGAACATAGGAAAGTGATAGCTAAATAGCTGTCACCAGAAAACTGTCACAAAAATGTGACAATCACAGTGACTATCACCTTACACGATACCGAAACCGAGAATGTGACTGTCACTTGTCACATATCACCTTAGCCGATTCCACCCCTGATTTTGAGTTCTATCGAAAGAAAGATTCCCGACAACAGCCATGTTATCGAACATGTTTTTAAATGTGCTTCTTCTCAGCGGGGTTCTGACAAAAGCCCTATATACATAAATACGTATGTATACTCCTGAAATGGAACCGATTTGTGAAATATGACAAAACGTACTTAAATGGCACTACAATCGTATGTAGGTTTCGGCCGCGTCAATTAGTCTGCGCCAGTCACCTCTATTTAGCGCGTGCTAGCGCCAGTTGGACACATCAAGTGTCTTGACGGCTTAGATGCCTGACTATAGGTAGACTCATGTCACTGTACAACCCGTAAAACTCGTGGTTGAATCTTTCCTTCAACCCCCGTCTGTGCTTATAGGTCCGAAAATCGCATACAAAATCTTTCTCTCGAAACGGCCATGGGCTGTCTCATCCGTTTTTGATAGCGTTAATGCGTCTGCGCCTGGACCGGGATGATAAGGGTCCTGTAGAGTCAACTTTGTGGTTCGGAGAGGCCTCCGGAGCCCAAAGAAACGCCGATTGTGATTCTGCGTTTGATTTCGGAACTGATGTCGTTGTTCCAGATCACTGCGGAGCCACGGTAGACAAAGTCCTTAACTACCTCAAACCTATATCTGCCAATACAAACGTTCTGGCCAAGATGGCGGTCGTGAGCGTCCTTTTTTGATGACAGGGTATATTTTGTTTTGCCCTCATTTACTGCTAAACCAATTTTCGTCGTCTCCGCCTCAAAACTCGTAAACGTTTCATTGACATTCCACTGTGTTCCGATTATGCCAATGTCATCCGCATATGCGAGGAGTAGTGACTTTGAGGATTTGAAATAAGTTGTGCCTCTTATGTTTTTGCACAATCATTTCTAATACGATGTTGAAGAAATCACATGACAGCGCATTGCCCCGCCTAAGTCGTTTCTTGACATCAAAATTATCGGTCAGGTCTTCACCGATTCGGATGGAGCAGCGAGCATTCTCCACAGTCATGCTGCATAGTCTGACGAGTTTATCAGGGATGTCAAAATAGACATGGCGTTTATAGCTCGTCTCTGATTACGCTGTCGTATGCGGCCGACAAATAGATCGGTTTTTTTGGAGGAAGATTTTTTCGATGATGGACTTCCCTGAAGGACCTATCAGCTTATTTACAAAAGGCTTCGGATGTTTAGGAGACTTATTCCTCTGTAGTTGGCGCAGTCAAAGGGAGGAGACCTCTCTTGTGGATCGGGCAAACGATGCTGAGGCATTATTCCTCGGGCATGCTATCCTCTGACCATATCTAACAGAGGAGGTGGTGCATTCTCCTCACCAGCCCCACCTTCTTTGAGGAGCTCAGCATACACTCCGTCTGCGTCAGCAGCTTTATTCGGCGTGAGATGAGATATGGCGATCTGAACTTCGTCGAGCGGGACGGAATTCTTTGCGATTTTCGTTGTTAAGGAATGGATCATTCTGCCTGACAGCGGTATATTGACTAACATCCCCGTTATACAGCCTGCAGAAGTGGTTTTTGCATATTCTCAGTATCGACTGCTATTCTACCACTAGGTGGCCCTTCTCATCTCTACAGGCTTCCGTTCTGGCTTTATAACCTTGGCATGTTGATAAAACTTTTGAACTACCTCTTCAAGTCCTCAATGGCGTGCTTCTCGCGCTCTTTCTTGTTTCTCCTGAGAAGCTTATGCTCCTCTCATCTTTCCAACTCGTAGAGCTCACGATCTGCTCTTGTTCTTCTATGCAGCGCGGCTTTTAATGCCTCCTGGTTCGCTGTGTGAATCCTACTGCACTGGTCACCGAACCAGGTGTTTCTTCGTAATGGGCCCTTGAAGCCCAAGACTTCAAATGCAGTGCTTTTCAGGGTTTGTTTGCAAAGGTTCCACTGTTGTTTTGTTCTTCGTCCTCAAGACAGAGTCGGCACTCAGTTTCAGACGAGAGGTTAATTTTATTGAGATGATAAATATACATATTAATAGTGTTTGTTCATGGGCCGATTTTCCATTTTTTGATTAGTCAGTTGTCACAAGAGCTGGTTAGAAATGGTGCAAGGCCACCAGACGCAGATATCTGTTCACAAAAGCCTGTAGCTTTCTAGATGATTCTGGTTTTGAGTGCCACGTTTCGCTACGATATATTAAAACTGACTGCATACAATCATTAAATATTCTAACTTTCGTTACTCTTTTAGGCGCTTTCTTTCACCACACTCGTGAAATCCCAGCGAACGTCCCCGTCACTTTTCATATTGTTAGTTCGATATCAGGTGTAGGACCTCCATCAGGGGCCAGGATGCTACTTAGGTACTCCAATTCTTATACATCATTTGCTCCTGCAACTTCAAACTGTACGTTATTCTCATCTTCTCTCATGGTTTTGATCTTCTTCGGGTTTATTTGTAAGCCAAGCTTTAAGAAGTCGTTTGTAACATTTTGTATGTATTGCCCGTTAAAAAAAGGTCATCATCGTAGCATAGGTCCCCAAGTTTTTGGGTCATCTTCCAGTTATGACGTATCTATTGTAGGATTCGAATACCATGTCTAGTGCTGCTTTGAGAAGTATGGGAGGGAATGCACAGCCCTGTTTTACGCCTGATATGGTCGGAAAGGGATCCCTTAAGGGTTCTTCATGTTGTCCTCGGCAGCAAGAATCGTCGTACATGTTTTTAAAAACGTTCACCATTTTGTCAGGGACACCTCTAGAAGAAAGTACAGACCAGATAACGTCACGCCTTAGTGCGTCAAATATATGTATGTGGCATTACAGCTCATGGGGAACCTAAACCTCTTCAATCACCCATGTATGGTATGATTTTATTATCAATGCTCAATGCTTTCGTAAAATCAACAAACGCTAAATAAAGGGGTGAGTTGTATTCAGCTGACTATTCTTCTAAGGTGTTCATACGATATGTATATTATTGATACACGAATGGCCAGGTCTAAAGCCGCCTTGATTTGATCTGATGAGTTTATCTAATGGTGCGGATATGTGTTCAGCGCCCGTTCTTACAGATTTTCCGTTCGCCCGTTTAGGTCATTTCTATAATGTTCAGAAGCGTTTTTCTGAAGTGGTAATGCAGCGCCAGCATAATATGTCGTTGGCTTAACCCAACAAATATTCTCTTTGTCATGGTGGCGTCAGCATGATGGTTGTTGTTGACGTGAAGCAGCTGTATTACCTTGACTTGAATTAGGTCATTTGCGCATCGTCAGCACACACATACATATGTAGGTAATCGAACTGAACATTGCCTCTTTCCAATCATAAAGCGAGGTACACACCTTCGATCAAAAGTGACGTTTTAGTTGAGTGTCACTCAAAACTGATAGCGTGTACCTGTGAATGATGGTTTGACGATCGAAAGTGACGAGTTGCAAACATTTTCGTGGTTGCATGACGGTCAGCGGCCATGTTGATTTTGATCGACAGTGTGTACGTGAATTGTGTCATTCAAGCGTTGGACATGGATGGGAGTGGATGAGAGCAGACAATTTCTCAAGGAATTTATAAATATTTACGAGTCCCACCGTTGTCTCTGAGACGTAATGTGTCCAGAATATATACGTCGGGACAAAAAAGACGAAGGTTACCAGGAATTAGTGACTTTAATGAAAAAATACAAAATCGCTGTCCATGGTGACTGCGCGAAATTATGTACTTGAATGATTTTTTGCGTGTCAAACAAGATCTACAGTGTGTACGTGAGGCACTTAACTCAAAACTGACGTCACTTTTGATCGATGGTGTGTACCGCACTTAAGGTACGTCTTTCTTCATCCCTCCATATCTGTTGAAATATGGCATAAGCACAGATGGCATATCTTGAGGGACAAGTTTGGAAAATTCAGCTGGGATACCGTCGTTGCTGCTAGCTTTGCCGTCTTTCATCGCTTTAATCGACGCGGCTATCTCTGATAGATTAGGTGGGTTCTCTTTAAAAGATGTTAAGGTGGGGTTGCGATCTTATTTGGAATCTTTCGGTTCAAAGTCTTTTGGAAGTATGTTTTCCATATGAGTAGTTGTTTCTCTATGCTAACGTCCCATTTTTGTCCATTAGCGGTGTTGATTGCGCTTCTTTAAAACTGCTTAACTTTCGAATGATTTTGTACATATGTATGTATGTCTTAAATCACTTTTGTAAGCTGCAATTTGGAACTCTTAACTTTTTTCTTCGAAAAAGCAAAGAATTTCTTCATTCCGCAAATAAAATGGGATCGAATTCTTGGCGTAACAAAATTAGATATTATAAGAATCGAAAAATTCACATTTAGTAGCTCACAAAACGAATAGTATTTCAGCCATTCGTACAGATGTCAAACAGTCCTACAAACCTAAAAATTGAAGTAGTTCCCTAAATCCACTTGCGCGCGCAGTTTAAATTCAAATGTCACCTTACGGGTAGTATTGCCTTGGATTTGGAGCTAATCGAAATGATTTAAGCGATCCTTGCCCGGTTCGAGGTGTATTATGTTATGCAGATGGCTGAACAATATACATATTTATGTTTGTGCAAGAGCTTAAGGGTACAACATCGAAGCTGGTTGTACCAGCACAATTTAGGTTAAAAATATCAGTTCATGCAGGGAACGACCATATTTATGCCGTAAACCCCCGTTGGGCAATTGCAGTTAGAGAAACTACGTAGTTCAATTATACTCGGGTTCAGCTCGAAGCATCATCTAGATAAGTAAATTCTATTTTATACCTTGTGCGTCTACCTTAGGGGCTAATGGTAAAATTCATTGTGAAATACTTACTGTCGAAAACATATTTAAAATTTTTCTCATTATTTGCAAAAAATAAAAGCCATCCATAATAAATGCAGATATTTTTTAATTCATTTTTTATTTATTTTTTTTAAAACAGTGGACAAAAGAAATGCACCAATGTACTTTCTGTTTACAAATTTTTATACAAAAAATATCACCGTAATAACAATAGAAAAATAATATAAAAGGTAATATTACAAAAATAAAAATTCTTTAATTTTTAATTTACAGATTTTAAGAAGTTAATATTTTATTCCATTTACTGAATTTGAATTGAAAATATATACAGACATCTGCGGGCTGTAAAAGTTTTGTTAGATGTTATAGTTAATTTAAAGAAATAAATTTTGTAGAAGTAAAAATAAAATACGTAATATAAAAAAGTGGACTTGTCAATGGCATTACTTGTTGAATTGAAAAATTGAATTAATCTTTACATAAATGAATAACTTTGGAACGGTGCAAAAATAAGAATCAACGATGAATCATTTTAGGTTTTTGCATGATTTCTACAGTAAATAAAATACGCTATTTTGTAGTGCGATATTCGATGTCAGCTTAAGTTTTCCCAGTTTTTATTAAACAAATCGTTAATGGATAAGTAAAGAATAAAAAGTGGCTAACTATCGCATACACAGAAAAAAAAATTGCTACAGAAAAGCATAAAATAATCTTGTTCTTAGACAACTGTCCAGACCAGACGAAGGAGGTTCAGCTGAAATTTTTTCTGCCAAATATGACAGAATAGTCGATAAAACGGATTCCTATGTTTACCCAAAAATTTCGTCGCTGGGTTGCGTGCGAGACTTGATGGACGATTACAGTAAGGAATTGTTTTGCGAAAGTTGGTTTTATTCAGCCGGCTAGCGCTTGGGATAGTAGATGATTTACCACTGACGATCGTGAGGGATCAACTTACATATGTTGAACAAGAAATAAGAAGCTTTTGGTCTGTATTGTCGGAAAAAGATGCAGCTCTCGAGAATAATAATTTTCAGAACTATATAAACATTTTAATTTTCGATTATCCTGATGATAATGTAATACTAGAAGATGTAGTCTCCAGAACAGTTACCGAGGCAGATATTGATGAAGATGTTGTCTCTGTGTTATCTAATAAATGAATACCTCAGCTGGGTGATATTCAACGGTCCTTAGAAATAATCCAAGCAGCAATTTTATATTTTAACAAAATTGAGAAGTTTATGAATTCAAAAGAATATATTCAAACCCATTTAACGGATTTCTTTAAATAATACCACAGTATATCTAATTTCTTTTCATATAAGTTTTATACTTTTTTTTTTAATTTTTAAATGAATTCAATTAATAAAACTGAATATTATAAATAAAACCGAATTTGTATTAAAAAACTGCGTTATGGTTTTCGACTTCGAGGTATATTAAGGAGCTGTAACACCTCTGGGAGATCGATTGCTCGGATTAGGTCCAAGTGTAATGTTGCGTTTGACAAGAACTTTGCCGGAGCAATTCTTTTTTTTTTTTTATTGCTGTTTCTCGGTACTATGACCAATCATAAAGAATAAAATATTAATGAGTCGAGGAGAAGCCACTGTTCCACGGTAGAGCAAAGAAGAAAGAGTTCGGATTAATATATCTTGCCCATCTGTTATAAAAGAGTACAATGCGCATATGGGTGGGGTAGACGTATGCGAGCAGTTAATGGAGTGCTACAGATCATGGATCAAAACTAGGAAGCGGACTCTTAAGTAGCGCTCCATTCTATTGACTTAACTGTCGTCAATCACCCTAATTCTTCAACTCGTATACGATAGTCGAATCCGACTTAGTTATTACGAAGTCGAAGTTTACGAACACATTCGTATCTAATTTTTGACAGGATACGTATGCACGCCGCCACGCATATGAGTCTCGAATTTTATAACTATTATGGTGTATTCTATTGTTCGTGTGATGGTCGTATTTTACTCATTCTCAAAGTGAAGGAAAATGGAAAAAAAAATATGTAAGTGCATGTATATTTTGGGAGACAAACTATTTTGGTGGGGTGGGCTTCTAGCTATGGTGTTGATGTTTGGTGGATTAATCTCTCTTGGGTTTGAAATGTGTAATTGAACTATCAATTCTTATCACTTATTTTCTGTCTTTGGAGTTTCCTTAAAAATACTAGCAGGATTAATTGATGCTTTAACGAATTTCTTTTTATATAAAAATCCAAAACAAACTGAAACTTCATTAGAGCCGAAAGAAGAGACATTTTATAGTCATCAACGACAACTTAAAAAGCTAAAATCCCATTAGTCATCATCAAAGACAACTTAAAAAGCTAAAATTCATTTAATTCATCACAAGAAGATTCAAAATGCTTTTCTTTCTGATATTTCTTCTTTTATCTATTACCTCTTACGCTTGTTCATTCACAGCATATGAGTGTACTAGTAGCGATAATCCCTATTTGACTATCTCCATATCTAAGGTTAAAGACTGCAATACTAACCCACCCAGTATAACTACAAAGTCACCCCACCCAGTATAACCACAAGGAAACTGTAGAGAGGGAGCACCTATCGTAATTGGTGCAACAATTTAGATATCGAAATTTTCACAACAAGTCCGAGATACCGAAGAGCGAATGGATTTGCTGAGAGGTTAGTGCAGGTTTCAAAAAACTTAATATTAAAATGCAAGGAGTCGGGAAACAGTTTATGGTTGGCGCCATTAGAATATAGAAATTCCCCAATAAAAAATTCAACTCTCAACCATGTGAGATCATGATGGGTAGAAAAACCAGAACTCAAGTTCCATGCAAAACTGATCTCTTTAGAAACACCGACATTACTCGTAAAATTGTGCCAGTTTTAACTGCAAATAATAGGATGAATAAAATGTATTATGATAAAACAGCACACATCAAAAACGGATTTATAAAAAAATGAAAAAATATGGATGAAGGACTCCAAAATCTGGGTACCAGGAACTATAATAGAAAAGTTAAAAGATGTACCAAGGTCTTATTGGATTCGACTTGAAGACGGTCGAACCTTACGCAGAAACTCGTTTTTTATAAGGACACGTCAATAAATGGATTCACATGTACACAACAAGTGCAAGCAACATAAAATTAAATTAAATTAAAAAAAAAAAAAAAATAATAAAAAATGTGAATAATGAATTTATATATAATAATAAGATAAGGTACTTTCGGGGGGAGATGTAGAGATTTAATTAGTACTACTATTTAACCCTTTCAACCGATTGGGAAAATACATCCCAAAAAAAATTTGTAAAATCCTACTGGGATAATTTAGCAAGAAAATTACTTGGAGTTGGTTTTTTTTCGGTGTCTTCGACTGAAACTTTGATATCACGCTATCCATGCGGTGTTTTGACACATCAGTTCTTGGTAATTGTGGTTTAATAAGCACGTCTCTCCATAATCGCTGCGTAAATTCATTGTTTTTTGGCTATAACTTGATGTAAGTTTTACAGTTTAAATTCTTTTGTAGGTCTTAATAACAAGTAATTTGTTATAAACAAATATTTACTTATATTGATACTAAAGAAATAGTATTAATTGTTATTTTTGCACATTTTAATCTTTGGGACAATATATCCCAGTAGTTTCGTCTGTTGGGATTATATATCCCTGCAGTATGCTATGTACTTTTTTTTTGCTATACGATAATTTTTTATATGTAGGAAAGTATGTCTTCCGGTCGAGGTTTGAGAAAAAGCGAAATAGAGGACGTCCTATATGCAACCTCCGACGAGTCAGAGGATTTCGAGGATAGTGGCTCGGAGTATGAAGAGGATGAATCTCACTCAAATTACTCGAGCTCTGAAGATGATGAAGACCAAGATGTGGATATGGAAGAAAGTGTCAATTCGACTGAACAAATGGAACAATCACAAAAAGACGAGATTATCGGTAGGGAAACCACAGAAGATGTTGGGCCGCTCACAGCGGAAACAGTAAATATTTGGTCTGTCGATACCACAGTTCCAAGAATGATTGTTCCACCTGAAACTATTCCCTCTGTGCTGTGTAATTTCGATAGGGGTTCGAGTGAATTGGACACGTTTTTGAAACTGTTTCCACTCAGCCTCTTTGTATGGATAAGTCAATGCACAAACGAAAGGATTGCAATCCTCAAAAGCTCCCAAGAGGGTAAGTTTCGAAAAACAGTGCGTGAGTTAGTGCAAACAGATCAATACGAAGTTCTTGTGGTGTTGGGTATAATGCTCATAACCTCATTTAATCGGTTGCCAAAAATGCCAATGTATTGGTCCAAAAAGAAATCGGTTGGTAACTTGCTAATCAGAAATAGCATATCTCGTGATAGATTTCTTCTGTTGCACTCGAAATTATATTTCAACGACCCCAATAAACCAACTAACTGTTCTAAGACTTATTATATTGAAGAAGTTGCAAGTTGCCTAAAAAAAAAACATTCAACCAATGCAGAGAAGATAGTTCTTTCCAGGCCTTAGATGAATCCATGGTCAAGTTCAAGGGTAGATCCACCCTGAAACAATATTTGCCATTGAAACCTATAAAAAGGGGGATAAAGATTTGGGAACGATCGGATTCAAATACGGGATACATCTACGATTTCAATATTTACTGTGGAAAAGAGTCACGAATACTGGAAGGCACGTTGGGAGAACGGGTTGTATTGAATTTGGCAACAACCATCAAAAGTTCAAATGTTTGTCTTTGCTTTGACCGCTTCTTTTCTTCAGTTTATCTTTTTAACACGTTACCATTTCCTGCTGTTGGCACTATTATATCGAACCGAAAACAAGTTCCATCTTGCCCGACAAAGTTGAAGAGAGGAGACAGTTTAATTTATATGAACCAGTTTGGAACATCATGCGCTTTTTGGCAAGATACAAAATTGGTAACGGTAATGAGTAACTGCCACGCATCTAACTCAGGAACTATTCGACGCAAACAAAAGAATGGTGAGAAGTTAGAAATTAACCGTCCAGAGTCTATCGTTTTTTATAACAAATTTTTGGGTGGGGCCGACTTATCCGACCAAATGGCACAACTCTATGATATAAATCGAAAGTCCGGCAAATGGTGGAAGAAAGTTTTTTATAAATTAGTTCAATCAACTTGCGTAAACGCATGGATTATTTATAAAGAAACGCATCACTTACCGAAGTTACCATACATTGATTATGTGTCGACACTAGCAGAACAAATGATAAACGATGGTCTACAAAAAACTAAAACACCGAAAAAGAAGAAAACTGGGCGATATCAGAAGCGTAGCACTGTACAGTATGGAGGTCTAGGCGATCATATGCCTACAGAAGGAAAAACACGCAGGAGATGTGTAAAGTGCTACAAGGACAAGAAAGGCGGAAAAAATGATAAAAGAACACTATTTACTTGCAAGGCTTGTGATGTTCCATTGTGCTTTAGTTGTTTCACCCCTTACCATGTGAAAAACACTGTTTAAATAAAATTTTCCAAACCGTTCATTATTTACAAATTGCTTTCTTCATTTCCCTTAGATACGGTTGGGACAACACATCCCAATTAAAAAAAAAAAAAAAAAAAAAAAAAAAAAACGGATGGGATCAGATATCCCAAACGATTACAGCGCCCCTAGTGGGAAAAAAATAAAAACGAACGATGAACATTCTTATTTTTCCCTTACATTTAATATTTTCTCGACAGCAAATTCAGATCTCTTTCGGGGCATTTTCGGTTCGAAAGGGTTAACCTTCTAGTATTACTGTACATATTTGATAATACGTTTAGTACACGCATGTATAAGATTCCATTCATGTCATTAATGAGTGCCGATGCAGGTGACATTTGTGCCGACTCATAATAAAGTCATCTAACAGTGTGTTGGAATTTCATCATCAACTGTCTACATGGCAGCACTTACAACTTCCATACTCGTCATTTGGTCATCTGTCATTTTCACACACTTTTCCTGTGTTACTCTTCCTTGTCAATTAGCAAACAAATGTGTCGTATATTTAAATAAAGCTCCAAGTAATCCGTAATAATCTGTTTTATATTTCATCAGGTCATGGGCCCAGTTTGGTTAAAATACCGGAAAGTATTAAATTAAAAGTATATGTTTTTTCTTATTCCGATCCGCTTCCTAAATTCGAATTAAATTTGAATGCCCTAACCTTTAAAAATGAACCCGAATATCGTAAACCGTGTCCAGCCATTCAATGGCGAAAATTTCGCATCCTGGAAACCACAAATGGAGGCAATTCTCCACAAGGCCCGATTGACTGGCTACGTTAAAGGAACACACGCAAGACCTGCGGAGGCAGGAAATTTGCAGCAAAATTGGGACGATAAGGACATGGACGCAAGAGCAGAACTAATACTGGCGATGGAACCAAACATAATCTCTTTGGTAAAAAACAAATGTTTTTCTCATGACATCTGCACTTTTTTAGCGGACACATACGACAGAAGGGGACCAAGGCAAAAGGCTGAGGAATTTAGACATCTTATTAATATCAAGATGGAGTCAAATCAAAGTATGGGCGAATACATCCGAGAGTTTAAAACCACGGTGAGCAGGCTGCTGGAGTTGGAGGCAACACTCGACAAGGATTTGTTGGTAGTTATACTCCTCGATGGACTTTCCGACGAGTATAAGGATGTACAGGCTGCGTTCGATGCACAAAGCAGCTATCCGGACCTTGACATTGTATGCACGCGGCTTCTGGAGGTTAGTGACCGGAAAAAAGAGTCGGCTCCAACGTCAAGCTCAGCATTCTATTCTAAAGGGAAGTCCAAGCCCAAATTTTCTAACTACAAGAAAAATAATTCATTTCCATACGACTGTCGCAAATGTGGAAAAAAAGGTCACAAAGCAAAAGATTGCTTCAGTAACAAAGAAAAGGCAAGGAACGTGCAATCAGATGACATAGACGATTACAAATACGGATTTACTGTTCAAGAGCAATCTGTCTTCAGAATTAAGAGCGAAGACGTGGCCTGGTGTGTTGATTCGGGAGCCACATCCCATATGTGCTCAAACCGTTCATTGTTTGACAGCTTGGAGGCTTGCAAAACCCAAACGTATGCGACTTTGGCCAATGGTAATCGGGTTAGTATAGTTGGCATCGGAACAGCAGTCATACTGCCAAGTTCAAGTCATGCCGAGGAAAATATCAGACTATTCAACACGCTATTCATCCCAGATTTAAAGGAAAACCTTATTTCCGTCAGTAAGGCAACTGAACGCGGCATTAAAGTTGTATTTGAAGGTCGCCATGCTAAGTTATATGAAAAAAGTGGGAAACTTTTAGTAACAGCTGAGAGGAAGCACGGATTATTCCTCACCAATGAACATCGAGCATTCATGGTGACTCCCGACTCAAACTCCCTGGAAGTTTGGCATAAGAGAATGGGACATCTTAATTTGGCGTCACTTAAACAAATGCATCTGAACAAAATGGTAACTGGACTGCCTAAAAGCTTGGAAAAAGAACGTGCTATCTGTGACTCGTGTATCTGTGCGAAACAAGCCATCAAACCGTTTACCCTGTGTGACACCAAGAGAAGCTCAAGAAAACTTGAAATTATCCATTCGGACGTATGTGGACCAATGCGTACTGAATCGTTAGGAAGATCAGTGTACTTCATAACGTTCATAGACGACTTCTCTAGGCACATTTCTGTGTATTTCATGCAAAAGAAAAGTGAAGCGCTGGAAAAATTTAAAGCCTACAAAGCCTTTGCAGAAAAACAGACGGGTGAATTTATCAAGTCGTTAAAAAGTGATAACGGGTCCGAGTACACAAACGGAAGCTTTGAAAAGTTTCTTGAACACAATGGAATCACTCACGATTTTTCTGCACCGTACACCCCGCAGCAAAACGGGATAGCCGAAAGAGCCAATAGAACATTACTGAACATGGCAAGATGTTTAAAGCTTGAGGCGAATTTGCCAGATATGTTATGGGCGGAGTTAATTTGCACAGCTGCATTCATACGCAACCGGTGTCCAACAAAGATGAATGGGCTAACCACACCAGAAGAATTGTGGACCGGCAGAAAACCGAATGTGTCAAAATTTAGGTGCATTGGAACAAGAGCCTATGTTCTGGATAAGGGAAGCAACATTGGAAAATTCGACCCAAAGAGTACAGAGCATAAGATCGTAGGATACGAAAACGAATACGGAACCTACAGACTTTGGAAACCCGGAACGCGACTTGTCATCAAAAGCAGGGATGTGAAGTTCGTGGAAGATGTACCAAGTAATAAAAGAAAGGTCGAAGAATCCCAGCCAAACCTATACACTTTCAATACTGAAGCGCTGGATCGCAAACACCAACAAACTGAAGAAGAAACCCAAAATGAAGAGGAGGTAAATAAGCTGGAACAACGCTCACCTGGACAGGAGACCTTAACTAAAGAACCGAAAACAAAAGAACCTGCATGCGGCTATTTAACAGATGCTGTGACTGGTGGCGAAGTAGTTCACAACGTAGAATCCGACCCTATAAATCTGAAGCAGCTCGAGAAAATGGAAAATAGAGATGAATGGTATAGTGCCATGCAGGAAGAATACGAATCGTTAATGCGAAACGAGACTTGGGAGTTAGTAGATAGACCTACTGACAGACAGGTAATTAAATGTAAATGGGTTTTTAAAACCAAATATAAGCAGGATGGTTCAGTAGAGCGTCGGAAGGCAAGGTTAGTAGCGAAAGGCTATGAGCAAATCCCTGGACTAGACTATACGGATACCTACGCCCCCGTAGCCAATATCCATTCGATTCGACTAACGCTAGCTATTGCAGCAGAGCACAGTCTCAAACTACATCACTTAGACGTATCTTCGGCATATCTCAACGGTGAACTTGACGCTCAAATATACATGGAACAGCCGGAAGGTTTCCAGAAGGACAATGTCAAAAAAGTATGTACATTGAAGAAAGCCATTTACGGACTTAAACAGTCTGGCAGACAATGGAATTTAAGATTGGACAGAACCCTAAAGGACCTTAAATTTTTGCAGTCATCATATGACAGATGCATATATTACAAAATCGATGGAAAAAGTACCACTATAATGACTATTTACGTAGACGACCTCCTCCTTGCAACCAATGACCCTAAGAAGTACTTAGATGTATGCCGCAGATTATCGAAAGATTTCGATATACGCGACCTGGGAGAACCGAAGCTTTGCGTTGGTTTGGAAATCTCGCAAAACAATGGAAACATCAACATCAACCAAACGGGCTACATTAACAATCTTCAAAGATTATACCAGTTAGAAGAAGCAAAACCATCACGCATTCCGGTGCCAGTAAAGCTGCAACTAGAGAAGAACCCAACAATGAAGGGCGAAAGTGAAAGTGTCGACAAAACTTCCTACAGGCAACTAATCGGACGATTGTTGTACATTTCAACGTTTAGTCGGCCGGATATTTCATTCATCGTCAACGCTCTTTCACAGTACGTTGAAGAACCTAGACGTCAGCACTGGACAGCAGGAGTTAACGTCATAAGGTACTTAATTGGCACTAAATCTTCTAAGATTGTTTACAGACAAGCAAACAATCAGCTCCAGGCTTATTCGGACTCAAGCTGGGCGGGTGACGTTGACGACAGGAAGTCCCAATCCGGTTTTGTTTTTACTTATGCTGGTGGAGCAGTACACTGGGGATCCAGAAAACAACGGATCGTTGCCACGTCCAGCACAGAGGCGGAATACATCACCCTATCTTCCGTGGCAAAAGAAGCGGCGTATCTCCGAAACATAATGGTTGAGCTCAAATTACATGACGGGTCTTTCAACATCTACTGCGACAATCAGAGTGCCAAGCACATCGCTCATGACCAGGCGAACCAAGGGAGAACTAAGCACATAGATGTACGATATCACTTCGTAAGGGAAGCGATTGCCAACAACACCATCAGCATCAGTTTCCTCAGATCCAAAGACATGATAGCAGACGCACTGACGAAAGCATTGCCGAAGCAGGCGCATTACAAGCATTTTGCGGATATGGGAATGATACTTTGATCATACCATAATTTTTTTTGTAGACATATGTACAGTACATACACAGCTACATATTTTTTCTTTGAATTCAATGTATTAACAGTCATTTATAGTTCCATTTTACTTGAAATTTAATATTTTATTTTGGATTTTTTTTTTTTGTGTAGCAAGCGTTCAATTTTTTCTTTTATTTGTTAAAGGAAGACACTTGACGACTATGAAGTTGAGCGGGGATGTTGGAATTTCATCATCAACTGTCTACATGGCAGCACTTACAACTTCCATACTCGTCATTTGGTCATCTGTCATTTTCACACACTTTTCCTGTGTTACTCTTCCTTGTCAATTAGCAAACAAATGTGTCGTATATTTAAATAAAGCTCCAAGTAATCCGTAATAATCTGTTTTATATTTCATCACAGTGGACACGTGTTTTATTTAGATAAACACTACAATAACAACCAGCAACCAAACGCCCACACATAAGTTGACAACGACACCACCCATTCGCATCCATGCAGGAAAGATGACACCCACGACCAGCAAACCACATTGCAGCTCGTCCGGTACAATAGATTAAGTTAGATATTAAGAAATTAGCTTTAGTTAGTTGTGTTTTGATCATGAAATAAAGTGGAGATTCTCTCCTGAAATAAAAATCGTCTTTTTTTTCGTAATAACGAATAAGAAAAGTTTACCTTATACCTAAGGTAAATCGTTTCAAACAAATACACCAACAACTAAACCCAAACCTACCATACCCTACAAACAAAGAGATAACGTGCACATCACATCTACAAATCACCCAATAACCATTACTTCCCGGTGGTCTACTTAAAATAAACATATTTCAAAATAAGTGTTTCTATGATTTCTGTTTACGGAACCAAGAGAACCAGAATGGTAAACAAAAATCGAGAATCACTTCGATCTTCGTCACAGCATGACTCCAGTGCAACCCAACACTTACCAACCCTTATGAACAACTCGACAGCATAGAATAAAAACCCTCGTGCCAGAGGAGCAGTACGTCATTCGGTCATGCAGTCATTCATTTGTAGTTGAGCGTTAATGCTCATATTTTTAAGTTATTTTAAGTAAAAAAAATCCAAAGGCCTCCGTTGCTATGGCTGATAAAGCTTGCTTATATAATTATAGTGTTAGCTTAGTAAATAAATAAATAAAATAAATAAGTAAAAAAATAAAGCTTTTTTCTTTCACAAACAAAAACAAATCGATATTTCGTTTTTAATTTGTTTTCATTTTGAACAAAATGCCAAGAAGTAGGAGAAGTAAACTTCTGCGAGAAGACAAGCAGTAATGAGAGCAGAGTAGAACGAGCGAAAGCACGCACAAGTACGCATGGCAACATAATGTTCTCACTTACGAAATCAAACTAATCCAAATGATCGTAGACAACAGGGACTAAAATTTAGATCCGCCAAATACAATAATCAGTTCAACTACAGCTCTCATAAGGATCTTACTGTTGGGTTGACGAGTGTTGCGGCCATGCTTGATTCGTGGCTGGGATGCTTGACAGCTGTCTATTGGACGTGAAGTAATTTGTGAAATAGTTTGTTTACGTTTAATTTGTGAGTGGTTATGTTCATTAATTATTTAATTATCATGTGTATTCATGAAGTGTTAAGTGATTATCTTATATTCTATTATTATGTGCATTCATGTGGAATCCAATGAGCGAGTCATGTAATCATAGCTAATGTACTGTACTGTATACAGATCAAATTTATGTAAGACTGTATACAGTGCATAATTGCTCGCCTTTCAAATTACTTTGGGGTTGAACATTAAACACCAACTTCCGAGAAGCCATGAAATGTACCTGTTGTAGTAATAGATTATCTAAAAGTACTAATGTAATATGTAATAATTGAATGTCACCATCTTTGCATACGATGTACTAGAAGAACAATAAAATTATCATTCACTCACCAGTCTTCGACCTAGTAAGTACAGTACCGAAGCGAATAATTTAAAGTGGTTCTTAGAAGGACCACACAAACGCAGTAAAAGCCATATGTCGCTTCAATAAGAACTAGTAAAATAAACAATCTCAATTCGGAAACCATATGTCGTTTCACCTAGACAATGTAAATAAATTAGTTTCGGTTTAAGAACGTCTTAGTGGAGGAGGCAGTCTTGTGCAACGATCCAAGGACTCCGGTTCCTTTTTTGTAATCACACCGGTAGAATTAAAAGTTTTTGTATATTAGTTAAAAGAAATAAAATTAAGAACATGTAAACCCCACATACAAGTACAGTGTTTCCATTCTAAAGAAGTGTCTTTGGAGCTCTGAACAAAAACAAAACTGGCGCAGTCCACGGCGGCGGGATAAAAATATTATCCTAAAAAGAACCTACATACGGGAACGGAAAGTGAACAAAAGTGAATCGAAAAAATAAAAATATAAAACGATCGTGTTTGTGCAAATTAAAAAAGAAAGAAAAAGAAAACCAAAACTGGATACAGTTACTATCAGAGAACCAACTACCGAGGCTCGAAACATTCCTTTTTTTAAAGGCGATGGCTCCTATGAGCTCACTTCCGTCTTGTGGGAGGTGGAAAATATCACAAATTTAGCACCAAACGAAGCTGCAAGAGCATACATTCACAACATATGCATATCCAAATTACAAGGTGCTGCCGCAGTAGCAATAAGGAAACTACCACTAGAAAGGACCGGGATCAAGAATCGTATAAGAAAGTCTTAGTGGAGGAGGCAGTCTTGTTCAACGATCGAAGGACTCTGGTTCCCATTTGTATTCACTCCGTTAGATTTAAAAGTGTGTTTTTTTTATTATTGAATAAAAATAATATTGAGAACTAATATAACCACTAATACATTGTTTCCATTTTGAAGAAGTGTCTTCGGGGTTCTGTTCGGAAAACAAAGTCCAATCAGAACAAACATAAGGAAAAACAAAACTAGCGTGGACTCCATGGATGTTGGTGTGCATGTGCGTCCCGTCGGTTGGATGGGGGTTGAATCGTCATGCCACTGCTATCCATGTTTTCCCTGCTGCTTTGCCATCAGTGAGTGTTTTTTGTTGTGCAGCAACAGTTACTATTGGTACAATGAATAAAGTATCATCCCGCGGACGACTACCTATAATAAAATATAGCACAGACGAACCAAAGAACTGATTAATGTGTTTTTGGCTCACATCCGTTCTCTGTGTCTGCTATGCAAACTAAAACTAATATAAAAGCAGTAGAGAAAAAAGAAAATAAAAAAAACTCTGAATCCCCAAGTGAAGAGGAAAAGACGTATTTTTTTTTATCCTCCGCGAGTCCACGACCATAACTGGCGCAGTCGTTTAGCTCACCTAATAGCTCGGCAGTTAACCGAAAAATTGAGAACTCTAGGTGCAGTGAGTTTAAACTCTTAATTGGATAAAATTTATAAAATCATATGAATGGAAACTAGCGACAAAATTAAGAAGTCTTAGTGCGCGTCTCAGTCTTGACAATATGCTGTGTCAATCACTCCTCAAACGTCATCCATACCACTTTATTAAGTATTTATCTACCATTTGTTTAACATCCCTTGCTGCTACTGCCGCACAAAGTTGTATATCATACCCAATTAACATCCATGACTGCTACTGCAGCGCCACACTCCGACTTCGAGCGCAAAAAATAATAAAATAATACAAAGGCGATCCGGCATCCTCAACATTGGACTTCGTCAAAGACTGAATAAAGGAGATTTCCATCAGGGTTCAATTCCATAAATCGTATAATTGCTCTACCAAGTCTGAAGCATCAAAGAGTGCGACAGCAAATACACAGACAATCAAAATGATCACCAAAGACAGTGGCATGATCAGTAGATCATCATCAGCTCACTGCCGAGCTTATGTTTAAAATCACATCGCAGTGATCACGGCTGGAATCAATGCGGGAGTTAGTGGAGGCAATTCGAAGCAATACAGAGAGAACTCTGTGTGATGTGCAGGTGTGGGCAACTCAATTAGTGACCTGTCCAGTTTTAATGGAAGACCATGAATACTACTCTGCATCATATCAGACGTATTAAAGCAACTTTCATATGAAGGCAGGACTCAAGCTCGGGCGACTTCGAGAAGCCCTGACACCGACGGATACCGCAACTTCAACGCTCTCACAGGCAAGTTATGAAGAGCCTCGCTTAACCAAATCACCTTTCCAACGGGTCGACTTTTCTTGATCGACATAGTTTCAGTTGTAAAACTACTCTAAGTTGAACTCAGCGTTCTCTATTGACAATCGAAAAGAAATCCATTGTTGTGATCCACACAATGGATCGCACGCATCATCCACTCAGTGAATGCACACTTCTCTTCTTTCTTTCACCCATATCCGCCAACAACGCTGAGTACAAATCAAGACACACGATACACTTGTATCGTAGGTCAGTGCAGTGCGACAAACTCAAGTGGGGTCAGTACAGTCTATCGTTGAATCAAGACATACGACACCCTTGAGGCGTACGAAGAATCAAGTCACATGACACCTTCGAAGTGTGCCCATTATGCGCTATATGCAGTATATTGGGTAAACACTAAACCATGCACGGCAATAATGAAAAACCCGAAAGCAATTAAACGCAATTAAGGGATATTGCGAATGAGTGCATGGTTTAAAGTGAAAATGGTTCGGTACAAAGTACAGCGCACATATGACCAACTCAGAAAGATCGGGTTTCGTAGCGTTTACACCTAGGCGGCAAAAATCGATTTTCGTGGTGGGTAGGAATTAAGAAAGAGGAGGGGATAAGATGCGTGCACAAGAATATGGTAATGGACAGAGTTTAAGAATGAGAGTTTAAGTGACTTTCGCTCAGAGTTTAAGTACAGAGTTTAAGTGACTTTATAAAATCGTTGTATAGCGCCATTTCTGGCGGCATTGTTGAATTAGCGAGACGTGACCGATTCAAAAGCGTGAGTAAAATCCCATTCCATGTTCATTAGGAATTAAAATTAATCTTTTTATAGGAAATAAAGCTCCTCAACGAAAAAGGGAGTTCTTATTTTGCCCCCCTCTCCAAAAGAAACAATAACATACTTTACGGTAGGGGCACATACATGGTATTGTTATACGAAAAAAGTAGAAAATTTAAAATTTCCACCCGACGACGTCTATATTTGTTGGTTATACTATATCATATATTCCTCTTCCCATTAACACTCACCACACATTCCTTCTACTGCAACCACAGCCCATATCCCTTTCCGAGAGATCCTTGGATATTAAAAACGATGAAGGGCACGATTCCGATATCCGAGGTAAGGCATTTTGAAAACGCAGTTTTGTAGGTCTCGAAATAAGCACAAAAAATAAAGTACCAATCCAATTTTCTCGTTTTCGCCTAGTTTAGGAGATATTAAGGTTTAAACATTCATTTTTTCCTATGGATTTCTCAGAAAATATTATTTTTATCTGCTGTGAGATACAATTTTGTTTGCATACATATAGGCTTGAAAAAAAAAATATACGAAGCCATTTTTCTGCATGAACTTACATGCAGAAAATGTTGGCATACTTTTTGGGCTAGGTAGTAATTCAGGTGATACATAAGTTTCTATATAGACCTAATTCTGTTTTTATATGACAAATCGTCCGTGTTAAAAAAATCTAGATATACATGCATATGTATGTACATATTGCCCATTTCCAAATAGAAATAATGTTCAACTATTTTAGCGTTACCCGGAATCAGGGATAAATATAGAGTTGCCAAACTTTCGTACGTCTGCCCGGTGATCCCCGGAAGGGGTCTGTGCTTTTGTTGTGACACCGACACGTGTCCTGATATTTTGGAAGCAAAAATTGAAAATTTCGGTTGTAAAATCACAAGTTTGTGCTGATCTGCAAATGTTTCACGACGACGGTCTGCTTAGCGAGAGCCTGGCCCTGTTGAATGAACTGCGACTCCAAGGAAAACTCTGATGTTACGTTGAAGGTGAGCTAATTCGCATATACATACATACGATATTTTAGCCTATTGATCTTTAATTAAACATCGCTCGAGTGCAGGAAGCTTGTTGACGGCGAAAAGAATTTTCACTTGTTGCCGGAGCGAAGGCCACAATTGCAAAATTTGACTGGGGCAGTTGGTGCAAAGGTTTGCTTCAATTGTGCAATGGAATACTGAATATATATATAAATTTCTGCCGCACATTCGGGCTATTTAAAAAAAAAACATTGATCGTGAGGATTCTCGATGTACATTTGTATGTTCGCGGCAGAAACTTATATATATATATATATATGTTATATCAGAGCCAACTTGTATACACCCACAAGAGCTCAACTTCAAATTCAATAAAAATTAAAAATGTAAACAGGGGGCAAATCGTCTCTTCCGTGATCGAGCAGTCATCCATTTCGTAATTAATTACGATACGAACGATCGTATCGAGTATATTGAGATCATGGCATTCGATCGCCATGTACAAAACTGGTACAATATCTGATACAATTTCATTCGAAGTGTCATTTATTTCGGTTTGGAATCGTCTAAAAGTTAGAAGTGATTTTAAAAAAACTAAAAATAAGAAAATTATGGATCCGGTGGTGTTATTCATGCTATTAAATGAAAATGAAGAGGAATCCGAAAAAGCGTAAGCAATTGAAAATGCCTGAATGTCACGATTGTAAGTTAATTATTGTGTAATGAAAACATAAAAAAAAAAAGTTGTATTTTGCTATTAAAGATTTGTGATCATAAGAACCGGATTTTGGCAATTAATTGCAAATATGGAGGAGCAGCTCACGATTCATTTGTGTGGAAGCAATCAAATGAAAGAAATTTTCTCGAAGAGCAGTTCCGAGCTTATGGCAATGAAAATTCCTGGCTCCTTGGTATGTTACAAACCTTTTTTTGAGATTCAAATATTACCACTGAAAAACAACCTCTTTGCAGGAGATTCTGGATATCCAATCGAGCCCTGGTGTGTGACGCCATATAGGAATACGGTAGCAGGCTCAAATGAATGCCTGTTTAATGAAATACATTCCAAAGCAAGGAATGTAACTGAGCAATTGAAATTTTAAAAGAACGATGGAAAATGCTGCAATACAATCAGAGAGGACGATACAGCCCAGAAAAAGTAGCTTCATTTGCAAATATTTGCGCAGTTTTGCATAACATCTGCATCGATTATCGAATCCCGTTCCCGTACCAAGCTTCTCCGGTCAATACAATCGCGGAACACGTCTCAATCAAACGGGCGACAAACCTCACAAGAATTGGAGAACAAGTGAGAAATAGCATTAAACAGTCGCTGTTGAATTAAAATATATAAATATATGAACCCGAAACAAACTGTTTTCATAAACATTATAAACTTTTATTTATATCTTATAAAGGAACAAAAATAAGTCAATACATTTTTCTCCAACAAAAAAAAGTAAAATTCAGTCTTTTAACTTCCATTCTGCTGCCGATTTAGAATATTCCGTCACGAAATTGACTATCGAATGACGTTTCGAAATAATCAGTACGTTCACGGAAACAAAAGTGCTCGTTCACGGAACACATAATTCGAAATTACGTTACGAGTTATACGTTCACGGACAACATAATCCCAAATGCGTGTTTTTACGTGACGAGTCATACGTTCACGGAAGAGACGATTTGCCCCCAGCATTGATTTGATCCGTACGCAATGTAAACAAGCTGCGGTCAAATCATATGCAACATAAACAATTTCAAACCAATAGGCGAGAACGATCATTGTTGACACAGCTGCGGCTTAATGGCAAAATGCTTTTAGCCGAAGTCAAGTGGATGCAGCTGCGTCAGCATAGTTCTCGTGATTTATGTAAGAAGATCAAAGTCCAACAAAAGGGACGCTGTCGAAGAACAGCACAAAGTTTATAAGATACTTCATGTTCATTTTTGAATAAGTTCAGTTCAAGTTCAAGATGTGATCAGTTGGGTATAAGTTAGTTCCCAGTTCTAGTTTTCAGTTCTAAGTTAAGTTCTAAATCTAAGTTCAGTTCAACTCGGTTCAGTTTTTGTTCGGTTAAGAATAGTTTAAGTTCAAACAATAAAATATTACCTAAATTTAAAAGTCTTTCCTTTTGTTCGGTGATGTTCTCTTTGGGAGAACATCAAACCAATTTTTTTTTTTTCTCGTTTGTAAAAGTACAAACATAAATTATATATATGTATGTGGGATTGAGCCAAGCCAAGCACAAAACACGCCACGATACGAACGGGACAGACGAACGGGACAACGACAGCAGACGATCACGCCACTAGTAAACAACACGACGAGACCACACGCACACGCGCAAACATACAGCCCGAACCGTTTCCCTAAACCCCTCACACACACGAGTAGGTATGCGAGAGATAGGAAAGCAGCACAGTAGCATTCAAGCACTGAAGTAGAGCAGTCGTGCGGGTCAGCCTCTCCCATTGCGGAACATCGCCTATCTATAATAAATCGTGTATTGTCTAAATTAAGTGAATTACATTGTTTAAATTAAATAATTAAATAAAACTACCACATGTATATATACAAGTTTTCGCGGCAAAAACTTAACTCCAAACGCAAATAAAAACAATTCGTTATTGAGCTTAATACATATGTAGGTATGTGAAGTAGGAGAAACCCCGAATATAGAATTGTTTGCAGTTACATTCGGGCTATTTAAAAAAAAAAGCAATGATCGTGAGGATTCATTCTTTCATTTATCTAAAAGTAAATTGGTGTAAAATCAAATTATTTCGTGTGAAAGGAAATTGTTGTCATGGCTAGTACACAAACACATCCTCAACTTCACCCAACTTTGAAGCATTTTTCATTTTTTTCAATGTTACCACGATTAATTTCATGTGAAGAGGTTGCGGTAAGGTTTTTACAAGACATAAAACTTCTCCCCTCGCAGGTATCTACGCCCCCTCATTGTTGTGGATTACCAATGAGGGTGGAAAATGATGCAAAGAAGAAATTAGGCTGGATTTGGCGGTGTTCGATGAAAGGAACAAAACAAAAGAAACAATGCCGAAAACTGCAAAATCCATGCAGTGGAACGTTTTTTGATGGAAGCAGCTGCCGTATTAAGATAAATGATGTTTTAGCCATCATATTGTCCTTCGTGGCCAAAATGCCCGTCACTTGGACATATCAACAGTTAAGCGAACGACGCAAAGAAAATGGTGAATGCGAATTGAGCTGTGGCACCATTAGAGATTATTATAGTTACTGTAGAGAAATAGCCGAAGTAATTTCATCGCACTCAGATGTATTTCTTGGAGGAGAAGGCAAAACGGTTCAAATCGATGAAACGTTTTTAACAAAACGGAAGTACAATCGGGGAAGAATAACAGAACAAATGACCATCACTGTTCTTGGTCTGTACTGTAAGGAAGATAAAGAAGGACTATTTTTTAAAGTCAATTAAAAAAAAAGGCAGATTTGTGGCCTTATATAGAAAAACACACTGACAAAAAAACGACTCGAGTCTGCACCGATAGTGCAAAACAGTATTCTGGGGTGGAGAAATTGTTTAGCAAAGAGACGGTGCACTTGCAAACAAACCAGAGCAAAGGGGAATATGTAGAGAAAAACAACCTCATAAATACCAGTAATGTTAAATAAAATGAATTGTTATTACACTTCGACAACACTTACAATTATATATCTATGCCATCTATATCTGAATTACTTATGTATGAATAAGTAATTCACCTAGGTTACTAATCTACCATACTTCCTGTACTCACTCACTATTAGTTACTCATCCAATAAACTACTTATTTTGTAAATAGTCACCCACGTTTTTTCCGTCAATAAAATCCACAGCAATCGTGCTTTAATTGCATACATCTTCTACAATTAATGACTTGGAAAACTAGAATAAGCAATTGAAAAGATCAATAATGTGCAGAAGATCCACTAAGCTTTTGCATAAATATATGGCACTACACTTTTATCGTTGCCATCATTTAGAAAAAAAATTTAAGCATCACCTTGGTTCCCAAATTATGCAATTTCTGTTGGATGTACACAAAGTGTATCCCGGAGTTGTAAATGGTGAAAGGCAAAAGGGATTGGAACTCCTAGAAATAGATGTACCACTTCACTCACTGGAAGATGATGATAATCCAACAGACGACAAACAGACAAAATATGCGAGAATGATGACTATAGAGGAGGAAATAGATGCTGCTGAGCCATTTCCGGATGAAGATGATGAATCCGTTGGACCCACCTCTTCTGCGTAAAATAAGCGCACATAGTAAGTGTAGTATGTATATATTGTATATTATATGTATATAATCCTAATCATCCAACTTCATTTGCAAAGTCCATAAAAACCAAATATGTGTTATTTATTTATTTATATTTTATTTATCTAAGAATTTATATATAAATCAAGTAAATACAAATTGAATTTGCATGCATCTTTATTGTTATTGTTTATTGTTGGTGCAATAGGCCTCTTGGGGAAACCGAACACCTGAAAAAAAAAAAAACGGTTAACGCGACAAGGTGCATACCTCCTGGGTGGCGTGGAAATGCATACATGTCTTGTATTTATACATATATCCTTGTAAGTCGTCTGCAAATTCAGTATTAAATTTGCACAATTGGAGCAAACCTTTGCACCAACTGCCCCAGTCAAATTTTGCAATTGTGGCCTTCGCTCCGGCAACAGTTGAAAATTCTTTTCGTCGTCAACAAGCTTCCTGCACTCGAGCGATGTTTAATTAAAGATCAATAGGCTAAAATATCGTATGTATGTATGTATATGCGAATTAGCTCACTCACTCGCTCAAATTTTCAATTTTTGCTTCCAAAATATCAGGACACGTGTCGGTGTCACAACAAAAACACAGACCCCTTCCGGGGATCACCGGGCAGACGTACGAAAATTTGGCATCTCTATATTTATCCCTGATTCCGGGTAACGCTAAAATAGTTGAACATTATTTCTATTTGGAAATGGGCAATATGTACATACATATGCATGTATATCTAGATTTTTTTAACACGGACGATTTGTCATATAAAAACAGAATTAGGTGTATATATAAACGTATTGCTACGAAATATTCAATCCCACACCGAATAGGGTTCGCACCACTGGATTGCGATAAACTACAATTGTCCTTTTTATCTGAATTAAAACACATACACTTTTCTTGTTTCACCACAGATCAATTATCCGTGCAGCTTCACCACTTTTCTTTATTATCCAATACTATCCACTTTATATAGCTCTCGCGCTTATATAGCTCTCGGTGCACCTTCTCGAATGTTCGCCGTCGGAAGTTCCCCTTCGGAAATCTCTAGAATGCTCTGACATTCGGCATTACGCCGCTGGAAGTTTCGATCATTCCAATTTCCCCTTCACCAGAGCTTTCGAACTTCGACAGCGAAATTCGAACTTAACCGTCGGTTTGTGTCTCCGCAACAGTATCACCTGAATTACTAACTAGTCCTAAAAGTATGCCTACATTTTCTGCATGTAAGTTCATGCAGAAAAATGGCGTCGTATATTTTTTCCAAGCCTATATGTATGCAAACAAAATTGTATCTCACAGCAGAGAAAAATAGAAACGTCAAAAAACTCTACTTCGGTAATCGGAATCTCCCCGTACGCACGATTGCGATAAAAGTAAAATAAGGACAGAAGTAATAACGTGGTGAAATGCGTTGTTTTTTACTTGCTCGACAACGTTCCCGGATAATTTAATCTACCAGTAAGATGGAGCATCAACACACTACAACTTGGCGGTAAGAAACTGGCAGGATGATCATTTTGGCGACCTTTGGATCGGGAGAAGAGCCTTCACTGTATACATATGAGTTATCACATCGCCAGCGGCGCTGACCGAACATGCGCGACCTTGACCGTGGATTGCATCAGCCAATGCATACGAACGCATGCTGACAAAGCATGTATGCGTTTCCGATCAGGTAACCGTGCTCGGTAATCTAAACCTGTGCAACCGTAGGAACGGGCAAGGGTGCGAATCATCGTGTCAGCATTTAATGAAGTTCAAGCGAGGTGGCGAGCGTGTGCCGAGCAGATCGAGGAGGCAGTCTTTTGGTGACATCGAACACGCAAACAGTAAATTGTGTTGAGTAGAAAACAAAATTGTAAAATTCGAATTCGTGCGTTTTAATTAGTAAGTCGAACAGTTGGGTCAGCCGTCAGGCTGACGTTCGCGTTTTTTTTTGGCTTCCCCTTAAGGGAAAGTATTAACTATATGTAAATATGTATGTATTTTTCGTGGATAATGTTTTTGTTTTTTGGTTTTCTGCTAGTTTTTAATTATTGATACTATGGTATCGAGAAAGAAGGGATCATTCATTGCAAGCGTGAACGCACCCAGTGTTAGCGATCAAAAAATTAGTGAAAAGAATCAATATTAAAGCTCAGGTGTGGGGTATTAAAAAACACACATTAAAAAACCAAAACCCAATCGGATCAGTGAGATATACTCGAATTAAAAAAGTGGAGAAGCAATGGACCGAGTGCCAACGAGGAAAAAAAAAATATGGCGGATACGCTCAGAGCGGTCGGCAATGACAGCACGCCAACCATGACCGTGGGACAAACAAGAGCGTTGTATGTGATGAGACCGATGGATTGACAACCACTTCCGAGCATTCCTAACTTCCTGCGCCTCCCGGACCTCTTGCACTTTCCGACACCCCTGCAGGGAGGGCACAGCCGATATGCGTTGGTTTTTTGAAGGAGTCGTATGCGAATCGAACAATATGACTTTTTTTATGCGACTCTTAATACGAAAGAAAATACGAGTAGGAATACGAATTGAGGTAGAATTGGGGTATAAGTTAGCACAGACGCTTCCCAACCAGGACATTGAACCCATAAACCAGCCCGCGACGTCACCAGCGCGCTTTCACACACAACGTCACCCGATACCCGCACGTTGAACCAACCTACTTCGCCTTCGCGCACATGAACCGTGGGATAGTTAGCACAGACGATTCCCAATCAGGACCATTAAACCATAAGCTGACACCAGCCTGTGACGCCACCAGCTACTTCGCCTTCACACATTCGTCATCCGATACCAGCACATTCGCCTTCGCGCACATCAGCCGTGAGACACTAATTTTAAGCTTAGGTAAGCAAATTTGTTAAGGTAGATTTAAGTATGGAAAAATAAAACACTTTGTAATAAGTCTCAAAACGGAACGGTCGTTTCCATTATCTTATATGTATAAAGGTGATGGTCCATATAACTTCGCCATACAAGATCACGGCAACCAAATGTTTTTGCAACGATTTGTCAAACATCTAATGCATGTCTTCCATTCCACCATCAACGATGACGACGAACTGTGAATGTAGGATTCCGTGGTTTCGTGGTGTCCGTTCGTACAGCGCTTTTTTTTTTTTTTTTGTTCTTTGTGCACCGCCCTTTGTTCTTTGTTTTTTCGTGCAACATCGTTTTTTGTTTGTTTGTGCAACAGAATAAACAGAATACATTCTTGTTCCCTGTTTTGCACACACACTAAATATTGTTGTGCACACTGCATTATATGAAATAAAGGAAACACAAATAAAAATAAAAACTATTGTCGGCCTATTTCGACAAAGTCCATCGACAACTGAGAAGTTAAGGTCCATGCAAAAAAAAACTAGGAGAAACCGAGCTCAAACTAAAGCAGGACGTTGCCACATGTTGGAACTCGACGTTTGATATGTTTGAGAGGGTGTTAGCAGTTAAAAATAGTTTTAAATTCGCACTTGCTACGCTTCCGACTCTGGTGAAGATGAACAAGAGAATTCTTTAGTCTCCAATTGCATTGTGAATTTGTCGCAGACCAAAATTCGAGGTAAGAACCGTCACGTTTGGGCTACTCGGAAAGGACAATCTTCTTCTCGAACTTCTGCGATAAATATTGTCCGCATGGCTAGAGGACCAGCCCGCTCACTCAAAAATATGACAAAAATCCTCTCGATTTATTTGGATCATTTATCACAAAAGAAATTTGTGAAGAAATTCTTAAATGGACCAACGTCGAAATATCCATAAAGAAACGTAACTATAGTGCCATCACATCAACCCAAAACGATTTATGCATGAAGGAACTCAATGCTCTCTTTGGTGTCCTATTGTTAACAGCTGCGTTGAAGGACAACCACCTTACAAGCGATGAGTTGTTCAACACAGCTTTGTGTGGTAACCGATTCATTGCATGTATGAGTCGAGAAAGGTTTGATTTCCTCATAAGATGCCTAAGGTTTGATGACAGGGAATCGAGAATACAAACCATACAGTCCGATCGATTTACACCAATTCGGAAAATATGGAACTTATTGATGATTCAGTGTCGAGCTAATTACATCCCTGGAAGCTACCTTACCATAGATGAGCAATTGCTTGCATTCCGCGGTCGCTGCAAGTTCAAAATGTACATTCCCAACAAACCGGCCAAGTACGGTTTAAAAATTGAAATGATGTGTGATAGTGGAACTAGATACATGTTTGATGCCATGCCTTACCTTGGGAAAGGGACAAACACAGAAGGCATGCCTCTTGCGGAATATGTTGTGAAGACCATTACACGCAGTATCCATGGTTCCAACAGGAATGTTACCACCGATAACTGGTTTACTTCAGTTCCGTTAGCAAAACAATTGCTTCATCAACCCTACAAGTTGACAATTGTCGGAACTTTGCGAGCCAACAAAAGGGAAATCCCCGAAGAAATGAAGAACAACCGTGCAAGGCCAATTGGAACTTCGATGTTTTGTTTTGATGGGCCACTTACTCTCTTGTCATATAAACCAAAGCCCAGCAAAATGGTTTATTTACTGTCATCATGTGATGAAGGCGCAAGTGTCAACCCATCGTCAAGGAAACCAAACATGATTGAATTTTACAATGCCACTAAAGGTGGTGTCGATACATTCGATCAAATGTGTTCCAATATGTCATGCAACCGGAAGACAAACAGGTGGCCCATGAGCATATTTTATGACATGCTTAATATAGCTGGCATCAACTCATATGTTATTTATTGTCATAATGTTGGCGTATCGGGAGGTGAACCATTATCTCGAAGAAGCTACATGATACAATTGCATGAGAAACTTGTTGAACCATGGCTTAAAACTCGTCTTGAAACAACAACAATGACAAGAAAAATTAAGGACATAATACGGGATCTGTTGGGTTTAAACAACCAACAACGGGTTGAAGGCCAACGTGAAAGTCAAATTTCTAGACCATCTGATTTTGGAAGTCATCAGGTTCCAGAAAATGATCAAACAGGGAAGAGAAAGAGCTGCGGTTTGTGTTCTCACAAGAAAAGACGCATGACAAAGAATTGTTGCAAAAGTTGCAAAGTTCCGATTTGTGGCTAACATAGTGTTGATTTTTGTCCAGGTTGCGCCGAAAATATTTAATTTTTTGTTATGTTTATAGTTTATTTGGCTGCTCTTTTTAATAATAAGGAAAAAAAAAAAAACATTTTTTTTTTTGTTAATAATAGTTCCTTGTTTAATCTTAGTATTGAAGTTCCTTTTTGATATCAAAAAAACATGTGCCCTTAAAGATGTGATTTAAGTATTTAAAAATAAAATAAGTATTTATTTTTATTATAGTTACCTTTTATTTATAACCCATTTTTCTTATTAATACTATTAACTTGAACAAAAATGAATAACTAATAAAAAAAAAAAAACAGTTTTTAAATGTTCGTCAAAAAGTCAAATGATTAGCTTTTCATGGTAGTTTAGATACGTTAGCTTTCTAGGGTTAAGCTAAAATCTAGTGATGACAAAAAATGTATTTATGTTGCCTTAACTCGTATTGATAACTTATCAGGCATAGATGATGATAAACGAATCTCGGACTCAGAACGGTTATTTTATCGTCTATGAATTTTGTTATGAGTTACCACGTTTTGCCAACAATAAGGAACTACTGATCCACTAATGAAGATATGGCTGTCCTTCATTGCTAATATTATTCATTATATTGAGGAAATACGTCAACATTTTAATTCTGTAACTATGACGGTCAGTCACAAGCGAGTGACAGAGCACACAAAATTAGACAGTCATGCAACACTTTAATTTATGTAGGAATGTCAGCTACAACGCCCAGATAAGTTGCTTCACGCTTGTTTTGTTTTTATTTGTTTTCTTCTGTTCCTAGGTCGGCGCCGCCACTATGCAAACATTATCTGGCGTCAGGTTCCGTTTGGTGCAAATGATTCACTGCCCACATGCAGTGACGTTACATTTCACCGATCGCCACAAGCAACCGAATGCGACTCGAGTGATGTGCATAAATGCGAAGCACACTGTATGCGGAGGTGAATTCCTGGAAATCAACCTTGCGAAATGACACCGAGAAGAATTGCCCTGATTGTCCCTGGTATATGTGGCGCGGGTGGGGTCATATCGCTGATGAGTGGAATTACGGCGTGGAGAGGAATGCTGACCACGCCGAACGCACGCGGATGGCTGGGAGAGGCGACACGATGGTGGTGGCGTTGGTCTGGAAAGGGAGGACGACGGTTCGGAAGCAGAAGACAACAGCTCGATTGGAGAAGGAGGCAGTTCCTCGCGGGTCGGCCACTCGGGCGGTTAGTACCTTTGGTTGTTTGTTGTTATTATATGCGTACATATTTAGTTAAATAAATAAAAAAACTACTTTTATGTTATTAAATTTTATTTTGAGTTTTTTTTCTTTTGTTCAGTCCCAATTCTAAACATTTATGTTTTCAAAAAGCTATGAACAACTCTAATAGGTAGTCCATAGATGAACACATGATCAAGTTCAAAGGTCATAACATGATGAAGCAGTACATCAAGAATAAACCTATAAAATGGGGCTTCAAAATGTGGTGGCGGGCTAAATCTTCCGCAGGATACCTATTTCATATTGATTTGTACACAGGGAAGAAATTGAACACTGAATTGGGGTTAGGTGAACCTGTTTTACTAAGTCTAACGGAACAGCTTGAAGGACTTAGATGCGAAGTGTATTTTGATAACTCTTTCCACCCTCCATCTTTACAATACAAGTTGATGAAGCAAAATGCTAAAGCCTGTGGTACGGTCCGCACTAATAGAAAAAACGGGCCCAACTCATTGCCCTTGGACAAAAATATGCATATACATACATAGGTGACATTCATGCCGAACGTTCAGATGGCATATTATTTATAAAATGAATGGACACCAAGTCAGTTCATATGTTGACCAATTTTATTTATCCGGTGCCGACTGGTATTGCCAAGAGAAGGCGGCCGAAAACCGCTGAAAAATATTAGTAAATAATTATTCTTACTAATAAAGAACATTGGAACACAAGAAGCCAATCCGCTATTTGCTTTCAACTTTAAAACCGTAACCGATTGTTACATTAAGTGGCTCCATAGCTGGGAGACACACAACACATTGGTCCTTCGACCCGGATACTGCCCCTAGAGGATCTACAACGGGTATACCACTACAAGCTTTACAAGCAATCAAAGCACTAAAAGCTATACAAGCTCTAAAGGCTACCCAAACACTAAAAGCTACATAAGCTCTACAAGTTATTCAAACACGAAAAGCTATACAAGCTCTGCAGCAACTACTACGCAATCAGGATGGTTGGACCCTCAGCGGAAACACTCCAAAGGGTGAATTTTGGCAACATTGAGCGCTTGCAGACCAATTTCAAGAAGGATTCCAAGGACAGGCATTGTTTGCGATTCTAGAACAGTCAGCTTGGCTTTGTCCCTTCACACACGATCAACTTGGTTTCGACATCTACAATGGCAGACACACAATCAGCTTGGCTTTGTCCCTTCGCACACGATCAACTTGGTTTCGACATCTACAATGGCAGACACTCAATCAGCTTGGCTTTGTCCCTTCGCACACGATCAACTTAGTTTCGACATCTACAATGGCAGACACACAATCAGCTTGGCTTTGTCCCTTCGCACACGATCAACTTGGTTTCGACATCTACAATGGCAGACACTCAATCAGCTTGGCTTTGTCCCTTCGCACACGATCAACTTAGTTTCGACATCTACAATGGCAGACACACAATCAGCTTGGCTTTGTCCCTTCGCACACGATCAACTTGGTTTCGGCTGCACACACATGAGCAGCTCGCCAATCCGTCGCACACGAGCAACTTGGTTTCGGCATGTACAATGGCACACACATGAGCAGCTCGCCAATCCGTCGCACACGAGCAACTTGGTTTCGGCATTGGTACACACACACATGAGCAGCTCACCAAATCCCTTCGCACGAACAGCTTGATTGGATTTCTTCACCAACAAATTTGGATTGCTTTGGTTACCGTTGTGAGAATCGGACGTCTTCTGTTGGATATAAATAAAAGTTGTGAAATTAGTTCTTTTGGGTTTTTTTTTTGATGTTCTTTTTTCGTTTCTGCGTGTGCACGGAGAGATTCCTGTACAGGTATAATCTTCACTACTTTGAAGTACGCCTGGAAAAACTAAAGACAGCCTGGAGCAGTTGCAAAGAATTGCGTCCGAAGGTTTACAACCTCAAACTCCACAATAAGATATTATTGTGCGAGTACATGGCTGATTTTTCGAAAGCGGAAGAAATTGCGATGGATCTCCACACGATTTTTAAGCAAGCCCTCTGCGAATACGAGCCTCAGCGACCTCAGCCGGCAAAAACAATCCAGACACACCAGTCACATGCTATGAGGTTGACCGTAAAGCGAAAATAAAGTACTACCTGCGCTTATTTTTTGGTTAATTGGACACAACGCTAAACAACGCATATGTAGTATATGTAATGTTGGATGAAGCGCAACGGGTGAAAGGACCACTCTGAGAAGCCTCGAGTTTCGGCAACACATAGCATGAGGTCTAATAAATAATTATACATATCGACAGCGTTCAAGGCCCACTGTAGTCACTACTGAAAAGCAGAATATTGAAAAAAAACCCAATTTACCTGCACACAACATGCAAGATGCGGAAAAAATTAAAAGATGTGCGATGTGTGTAACTGCCTACAATTTGGTTGCTCTTCGACACCAATTCTATACCCGAACGGTATCGAAGGCTAAGCGCAAATTGAGACACGTATAGCGCGCGTGAGGTGGCATGATACGAGTGCCATGACGCGTACGTGCCACACGCGTAGCGTGGTGATCCGCAAATTGAGACGTAGGTACTCGCAGATCGAACGCATAGAGTGGTCATTTATAATTTTGTCTTCATATAGTTGGCACATTGGGTATCATATAGTTCTTTATGAGCCCTAACTACCTCTATTAATTTTTCTTCTGCCATTTCTCCAAAATCAAGAACAACAAATTCTCAGTTTGCTCCTAGCCTAACAGTACTTTGATATGGTGCATCAATTTGCTCTTACCGGTCTTGTGTTTTTAGCTAGTAGTAAAAAATGCAAGCGAAAGGAATATTTTGCATGGAAAAAATAATAGAAACGAACCATCACCATCAATCGTGAAGTAAACCACTGGTTCGTCTTTACTGAAATCTTCGTAAATTTGTTGCTGTTTGACCATTGTTTTAGTGTTTATTAAGAAAAAAAAAACAGTAAAAACAAAATTTTGTGAAAATGGGTCGTGGAGTAGGTACATTGCACTAGTTCCGATCGTGAATTGATAAAAAAAAATTAGGAAATGACGGGAAAACAATGGATGAAATAGCTAATCTAATGACGTGCTCTAAGAAAAAAATATTCACAGCTCTTCATTTAGGCTTCCAAATGGAAACCAGATGCAGAAAAAGAAAAACACCCCCACGATTCGAAACGCACCTTGTACGAGTCGTACAATTAGAAACAGACTAACAGAAATGGATCTTCCTGGAAGAAGTTCGAGAAAAGTTCCATACCTAAGCAGGATAAATATAAAGCAGGGACTCGTTTTTGCGAAAAAACATTTTCACCGTGTGAATTGGAATAACATCTTATGGTCGGATGAAACCAAGATTAATTTGTTTGATTCCGATGGAAACACGTACGTCAGACGACCAAAGAACTCATAATTCGATCCAAAGTATACGAAAAAGACAGTGATACATGGTGGAGGCAATTCAATGAGCATCTGGTGTTGGCCCAATTATTCTTATAAATGTGTTTAAGTTTATGATTTGTAGGAATCTTAAATACCGTTGTTAAAAATGTATAAATGATTTCGATGTAATCGATGGCTTATGTGGTTGCGATGGACGTTGGTGAACGTAGTCCATAGCTGTTGATGTTTATCATTTTGAACGCTTGTCAATTCGAGTGTTTGACAATTCGATTTAAATTGAAGTCAACCGTCGCCGAGTCCGGACGCAGCCACGTAGGTCGCCGAAAAGTACAGTAGACTCGCGTTAACAAAAACACCGCCTTACGTGAACACCGGCTAACGTGAACATCATTTTTTTTTTTTTTTTTATTGACTACTCTGTAAAGTGATCACTGTGAGAAAGCCCTATAACGCGAACAAATTTAAAAATAGAAAACTTTTTTTTCAACATTATTTTTTTCGGCGTTTGTCCGTTATTCGAATCGTTTTTATAAAACGGGGAATTCCCGCTCGTTTGTCCTGGCATTTTCGCTGTGGCTTGACATTTAGTTTAGTGCGCGGTGCTGATTTGGAATGATCTAATTTACAATTTTCGTCAAAAATGTCGCAAAAAGTACCCAAAAAATTCTTATCTCTAAAGGAAAAGATGGATATAATTGAAAAATTAAAAGGAGGATCAAGCGTAACTAGCTTAGCAAAGCAGTACAATTTTGCAAAGTCAACAATTTGCACTATCAACAAAAAAAACTGAGAAAATTTCGAAATGTGTTAACAATACATTTCCTGGGCCTGGAATGCGGAAGACTTTGAAGTGTTCTGAACTCCCTAAAATGGAAAAAACGCTCTACCGTTGGTTCCTCAAACAACTCAAACAAAGAAACTCAAAGCGATTTTAATGCGAGTGACGGATGGTTGCAACGATTTAAGAAGCGTTATGGTGTACGTTTTATTATTTTACTTATTCAATTAATAAAACAAAAATCACAATTTAATTCAAACGGTAAAAAATAACTATAAAAAACTAAACCAATACCAACAATTCATTCCACACGCATAATCGGACAATACTTGTTTCGACTTGTTTTTCGTAGTATAACGGTAGTTTTCCGTGAAATTTGACATTCCGTATAAGTTTTTTTACATATATATATTACGGATCAAAATGGCATCAAAAGGACAACAAACATCTCTTGAAATTAGAAAATCGGTTTTGCGGCATCATGAGAGTGGTAAATCGATTCGCGAAATAGTTGACATTGTTAAAAGAAGTCGGTCTACAGTCCACGACATCATTTCACGATATAGAAATGAAAATAGAATATGCAATGTCAGCAGGAGAGGTCAAGGAAAGAAATTAAATGACAATTATGAAAAATTTTTATTGAGAGAAGTGAAAAAAGATCCCGTCTTATCCTCGCAATCTTTACAAGTTTTACTTAAAGAGATGAGAAATAAGGAAGTGAGTGCTGAAACTATTCGTCGTGTGTTAAGAAAAAACGATTATAACGGCCGAGTAGAACAAAGGCGACTGAACAACAAAGAACAAACAACACACAACGAAGAACAAACAACAAAGAACAAAGGGAGTATTCCTTTTTTTGTTCTTTCTTTTCACTTTATTACCTTTCATTTTAACATAAAACAAATTAAATAAAACAACAGAACATAATTCGCGTGTGTGTGTGCGTGGTATAATAAAAAGAAAATACAAAAATGTTGGCAAAATATACATTTCGATACACACATCATATACATATACAATCTACAACATTCGCATACATACTTTCATACTAAATAAAACGTTCAACTGAAAGGACACCTTTTTTATAACGTGATAAGTGGTGAACAAGTTTTTTTATTCAAATAAATTTGTCGGTGCGGCAAAGCGCCCGTACATTTGATAATGATTTTTTAATAACAAAGGTTTTATTTACGGATGAAAGCAATGTATGTATGTTGGCGCAAGCCAAATGCAAAATACTTGTCCCAAAGTCCTTAAGGCTCCTGCAGAGTCCCCAGACCTGAACATTATCGAGCATTTATGGGATGAATTAAGCCGGCGAGTGGCTGTGAACAAATGTAACAATGTTAAGGAGTTGAAAACGGGACTACAAATAGAATGGCAAAAGATCACAAGCGAAGTTTGCAAGCTGTGATAAATTCAAAAGGGCTAACCAAAATAAACTTAAGCGAGCGTACGCCAGCTTACGGAAATGTATATTTACATGTAAAGCCTATGACATACCCATAATGGGAATATGCAAGGTTTCGTTAAATGTTCGTTAACTTAAACGAGCTTACGGAACGTCTCTATGAAAGAAGATATTCGGCGCGGAATTTTGACAGGTGACGTTAGAGGAAAACAAAAATAGGGAAAAATAAAAATATTTAATATAATTTACGAGCATGTCAGAGTACGATTTTATAAATATACTAATTACAATGGTGCGGGACAATAAGTGTCTCTATGACAAGACGAATGGACTATATTTTAACAAACTGGAAAAAGCGAAAGTGTGGGTCAAAATTGCCCAAGCGACTGGGAAAAGTGGTAAGTATTTATGCAAAGTGTTTTATTTTTAATACTGCATGTTATGTATTCAGTTATGTCTAATAACATAATACATTTCAGACAGCGAATGTAAAAACAAGTGGAAATTGCTGCGGGAGAGGTTCAGCAAGGAGCTGAAGAAGAGGGACATGTCGTCCGGGAGCGCATTCTTCGAATTCGAAAAATGGCAGTATTTCAAAGTGTTAAAACAAATGAAAATGTAAGTAGGCTATAAAAAACGAATGTTTGAACTGTCAAATGTTTTCGTAAAATAAATTCTTCTTGTTCCACCTTTCTAATAAAACGGACGTGTTTTCTTTTAACTCGCTCCGCTGCCTTTAACAACGAAAACCAACAGGTTATGGGCCCAGGGAACGCGATCAGCGAGAAATAACTACACAAAAGGAAACAGAAAGGCGAGAGGTGTACCTAAAACCCTATTTCAGTCATAGATGACTATTTGGTAAGGTGATTATTGTGGATTTGTTTTCATCGTTTTTTTCTATTTGCGACGGACGTAGTACATAAACGTGCAATAAAAAAAAAAAAAACCATAAAGAAAAATCATTGTCCACCGCTATGGCTACTCAACAGATTTCAATAGAGAAATTGCGAGGGCGTGAAAACTTCGATGTTTGGAAGATAGCGGCGAAATCGTACCTTGTGATAAAGGGTTTATGGTCATACACACAATCGGAATCCTCGGCGGACACGAGCTCTGAAAGGAAGAACAACGATTTGAAGGCCTTGTCCGAAATTACATTGCTGTTGGATCCGTCAATTTATTCGTATATTAGCGATGCGAATACAGCGAAAGATGCGTGGACAAATTTAACAACAGCGTTTGAAGACAGCAACACACGTGGAAAAATAACAATTCTGCAACAGCTTGTAACATTGCATTTAAGTAGCTGTTCATCGATGGAAGATTACGTGTCCAAAAAAATGCTGTTGTGGTCGAAAGTGAAGCGCGTTGGGTTCAACATTGATGACGTCGTAGCCGGTTCGTTGCTGCTTGGTGGTTTGACCGAAGAATATCGTCCAATGGTAATGGGCATCGAGAATTCCGGTGGTTCACTGAAGGCTGATGCGATTAAAACAATATTGTTGCAAGAAACACAATTGAATTCGCAACCGAGTGAAAATGCCTTAGCCGCCAAATTTATAAAAAAGAAGCCCAAATGGAAGAAGAAACTCAGTTGCTACGAATGCGGCGAGTCAGGCCATTTTGCCAAAAACTGTAAAAAGCGAAAAGAAAAAGAAAAGAAAAGTGACACCCTTCTGTTTTCGTCTTTTTTGGTAAACAATCGTGCTTCAAACGATTGGTTCGTAGATTCAGGTGCATCTTCACATATGACGATGTGCAAATCGTTTTTGAACAACACAACCGAAGCGACACACAAAGAAATTGTTGTAGCGAACAGTGCGACAGTACCAATAGAGTGTGTTGGTCAGGTGAAATTGAATATTTCTAATGGCAGTGCTATGACAACCGCAACACTGAATGACGTGCAATATGTGCCAAATTTATGTGCGAATTTAGTATCGGTTAGTCAAATGTTGAAAAACGGGAATAGCGTGCGTTTCGATAAGAAAGGATGCAGAATATTCAATCGCCATGGAAAATTGATTGCGACGGCATCATTAGAAAACAACATGTTCCGATTGAACAATGTTCAAAACGTTATCATACACGATGTAAATGATGCAAACGCTAACAGCTCCTTGAGTGCGACTGCTTTTAAAGCAGGTGTAAGTTCGCAACTCTGGCATCGCCGATTGGGACACATAGGCATTGATAAATTGAAATTTTTTAAAAATTCGCTACCAGGGATGAATTTTTCTGAATCGGCAGTCTGTGAAACATGTGTCAAAGGAAAACAGACAAGACAATCGTTCAAAGGCAAAGGGAAGCGTGCCACACGATTATTGGAATTGGTACATTCGGACGTTTGTGGACCAATGTCGGTAAATTCAATAGGTGGTGGGCGATTCTTCATCACTTTCTTGGATGATTATTCGAGAAAGTTGTTCGTGTTTATCATGAAATGGAAATCAGAGGCATTCGAATGTTTTATTCGTTTTAAAAATTTCGTCGAACGTCAAACTGGACTGCGAATTGCAACGATTCGCACCGACAACGGAAAGGAATACGTCAACAGTTCTTTTCAACGACTTTGCATTCGAAGTGGGATCCAACATCAAACAACAGCACCATACACGCCTGAACAAAATGGTATGGCTGAACGGATGAACCGTACAATCATCGAGAAGGTGCGTTGTATGCTGATTGATGCCGATTTGCCGAAATCTTTTTGGGCCGAAGCCGTCACTACCGCATCGTATATCATCAATCGAATTCCGTGTCGTAGCATTGGAATGAAATCACCTGAAGAGATCTGGTCGAACGATGCACCAGATCTAAGTGCTTTGCGAGTTTTCGGATGCAAAGCAATGGTCCACATACCGAAGGAAAAACGCAAGAAATTGGATGCGAAGTCAGCCACATGCATCTTTCTTGGTTTTTGCAGTGAATCGAAGGCATATCGTTTGTATGATATGCAGAGGAAGAAAATCGTGATCAGCCGAGATGTCATTTTTATCGAGGAACCAAATTCACAGGTAATTGATATCGACAAGGATTATACTAATTCTTCTTTATCGCCGGTAGTATGTGATAACAGCTATGATGATATTGACTTGAACGCCGACAATGTCAATTCAGGGCGCGAAGAATGTGAAGGTGAATTATCCATTGTCAAAGACAACGATACACCTGTGCCAGCTGACCACGACACGTCGAGAACCGAAAGTAGTGATTCATTTGTCAGTGGTGATGATGATGACTCGATGGACGTACTGGATAAAACCATCGAATTTCCAAATAAAGTGCGGCGATCTAAACGAATTGCCAATCAGCAGCTGCCACGCTCAAATTTCAGCGCTGTAGGGAGTGTTGAATGTGATCCAGAAACCGTTAGGGATGCTATGTCGGATCCAAATGCCGAATCTTGGAAAAACGCAATGAGAGATGAGATGCATTCTTTGCGCGACAATCGTACGTGGAAATTAGTCGAATTGCCACCAGGGAAAAAGGCTATTCGATGCAAATGGGTGTTTAAAACCAAACGGAACACCAATGGCCAAGTGATGCGACATAAAGCGAGACTAGTCGTGAAAGGGTTCTCACAAAGAGAAGGCATCGATTACGAAGAAACGTTTTCTCCAGTTGTGAAGTATGCGTCAATACGTTTCTTATTGGCAATTGCAGCAAAATACGATTTAGATGTTCAGCAAATGGACGTCGTTACTGCATTTCTCAATGGCGATCTGAAGGAAGATATCTACATGCAGCAACCCGAAGGTTTCGACGATGGGTCGAAGCGTGTGTGCAAATTGGAAAAATCGCTATACGGTTTGAAGCAATCAAGTCGTGTGTGGAATCAAAAACTCAACGACGTACTGATACATTTCGGTTTAAAAAGATCAGAAGCCGATCAATGTATTTACTACGTAACTAATGGCAACAAGATGCTGTTTGTTGCAATTTACGTTGACGATGTGCTGATTTTCTCAAATGACAATGAACGTGTGCGACAATTGAAGAATGAATTATGCCAACACTTCAAAATGAAAGATTTGGGAAATGCATCGTCTGTTCTTGGTATACGAATTACTCGCAACAGAACAGCTGGTACGGTTGCAATCGATCAAACGCAATACATCGCGAACATTTTGGAGCGCTTTGGTATGACCGATTGTAATCCGGTCGCCACACCACTTGACTTGAACCAAAAAATAACGTCAAAGATGTGCCCGTCCACCGACGGTGAAAAGCGTGAAATGGAAAACGTGCCATACAAGCAAGCGATTGGCAGCCTTTTATTTGCGGCACAGATTTCACGACCAGATATCTGTTTTGCTGTGAATTTACTGAGCCGTTACAGCACCAATCCAGGGAAAGCACATTGGGGGGCGATAAAACGCATCCTTCGCTACCTCAAAGGAACCATCGAAAAGAAACTTGTTTACCACAAATCATCGAGCGAAATTATAGGTTTCTGTGACGCAGACTGGGCAAGCGATTTAGATGAACGAAAATCAACGACGGGTTATGTATTTACTGCACAGGGTGCTGCAGTATCATGGTGTACGAAACGGCAACCAACCATAGCGTTGTCGACAACGGAAGCTGAATTTATGGCGATGGTCGCAGCAATTCAAGAATCGATATGGTTGAAAAGGCTCCAAACCGAACTTTTCATCGATGCATCGAAACCAATGATCATACACTGCGACAACAAAAGTGCGATTCAACTGGCTTCTAATTGTGCTTACTCATCGCGGACAAAGCATATCGAAATCAAATCCAAATTTATCCGTGAAAAGATTGAGAGCGGTCAAATTAAAATCAAATATCTGCAATCGGATGAAATGTTAGCAGATATTCTGACTAAAGCGGTCATCAGCAACAAACAGTCAATTTTTACTAAACGATTTGGTCTAAATTAATTTAACGTTTTTACTTGCAATACTTTCCTTGGCCGCAAACAATTTTTTAGCTCATCAAAGTAAAGTTTTTTTCTTTAGAATTTCACGGTGGCATTCATTGCCCGAATATTAAACCATGTTCTTAAAAAAAAAAAAAACAATCATTTTGCTACCGAATAAAATGTAAATAGAATTTTCATTTAGGGAAAGTGTTAAAACAAATGAAAATGTAAGTAGGCTATAAAAAACGAATGTTTGAACTGTCAAATGTTTTCGTAAAATAAATTCTTCTTGTTCCACCTTTCTAATAAAACGGACGTGTTTTCTTTTAACTCGCTCCGCTGCCTTTAACAACGAAAACCAACACAAAGATATGGAGTTTTTAACAAATTCTGTGAAACCACGGAGGTAAGCAACATTGTTAATTGACATAATAAATACATTTTAATACATTTAACCCATTTTATATCAGAACTCTATGCAATGAACTGGATACAACCGAACATTCGACGGAATCATGCGAAGAATTTAGCTCCGGTTCGACGTTGGATTCCTCACCACTCTCATCTGCAGCTACGGGACGGAAGAGAAAGGCGGAAGATCCACTGGCGAGCATTTATAGTAAGTTGGGGAAAACGCTGGAGAAACTCCAGAACAACATCGACGACGATATTTCCACACTAGAGACAGGAAAAAACGGGGATAAATTTTTTACAGATTCCCTGTTGTTCTACATGGCCGATCTGCCAGTTGCCGTAAAGGACAAATTCCAACTGAAAATTATCAAACAGGTCATGCAATTGCGGGCCGAATGTAGAGATACAGAACAAAAATAAAAGCGAAAATTTAATTTACTTGTTTTGTTTTATTTTTCATTTAAAAATTTACATATCTGATTTCTAATGTTGATGGATGTTTTACCACCGGAATAACGTATTGTTGATGGCGCAACAGATGGTAAATTGCTCCGGACTTCTTCCCTCCATAACCCATCCTGTCATACGTACGCCATCAGAGCCCATCCAGTCAACATAATTGGCCGGACAATGCGATGACCCATCGTCATTGTTTAGCATTATAAAATTGTGCAATGCCACACAAGCCAAAACTACTTTTTCGGCGTTTTCCGGCCAACGAGCCACAAGAATTCCGAAGGAATTCTAAATGGTTCGACGGGCTCGTGACAATCTTTTATTGAAGTTCTCCCTGTCTGCTGGTAAATGTAGTCCAGGATACGGTCGCATTATGTTGATACCCAGTGGAAAGGCGGCATCAGCTACAAAACTGTGCGGAACTTTCACTTGCGTCCTGGCAAGTATTTCGGGGGTGGTGACGGCAAAGAATTTTCGAGTAGCCTCTTTCCAAGTCGACTTGTTTGGAAAACATCTAAAATAAAACCAAAAAGTGGATTTTCATTTAAAAGAACAAACAGTTTAAGAATAATTTGTTACCTCCATCGCTCTGGCTGCCATAAGCTCCAACATCTACAAATGTGAACCGACATTTGGCATCGCACGCTGCTAATAGCACAATGATAAAATATTTTTTGTAGCAAAAAAACTGGCTTCCACTATTCGGTGGACATCTGATGGCAACATGCTTCCCGTCAACAGCTCCAACGCAATTTGGCATGTTCCATAATTGCCAAAAGTCCTCGGCGATCTGTATATAGTCAGTTCCATTTGGTTCTGAAACATATACAGGATGCAGCACATTCCACAAAACTTCGCAGGTTTCCAAAATGATCATGCGTACGGTTTCCTTTCCTAACTTGAAGGACCATGCAAGCGATTGTAAGGAATTCCCCTGCGACAAATATGTGACATTATTTTTAATATGAAGTGTTCAATAAAAAGAACATTTTACTTACTGCAAAGTAACTGCTATTCGACATTCCGGCTGTATTGGTTGCCTTATTGACGTCTTCCTTAAATAAGGCGATATTAAATTTAGCAGCAGTTTGTATAGTACCGGGGTCATCCTCGTATATACAAAAAATTGGTTTATATCGCTTGCCTTCATTGCTTGGAAGGACACTTCATAGAACCCATTAATTGTTCTATCGCGATTAATTTGCCGAACACTACAGGAACGCTTTTTTTTTCCCGTAATTCATTAATTTTTCTCACGATTATTATAGTTTCGCAAAGACCGTGTAACATTTTTAAAGTTTTCATTTGTTTTCATTTATTTTTCATTCTTTTGTTTTCCATTTTTCTCACTTTAAACAAAACGATTGTAGCCACACCGAAAATAAGCAAACCGAATGACAACAATTTGACAGTTCCTTCGCTTAAGTACATTATGGGTAACTTGACTTTTCGTTGAAACTTAAGGGGGATTTTCGTTCGGTTTTGACATAAGCTTAAGCTCGCTTAAGTCTATTATGGTTAGCCCTAAGGGCTTACGCCACAAAGTACTAAGTATTATCTGTCCGATTATGCGTGTGGAATGAATTGTTGGTATTGGTTTAGTTTTTTATAGTTATTTTTTACCGTTTGAATTGAATTGTGATTTTTGTTTTATTAATTGAATATATAAAAATAAACAAATAATTCCCTTTATAAAATATAAAATTCTTCAAATATTTGTTTGAGAAATTTGATATCAAGGGTGTTCTTATTGAATGTCCGATTAGTCGTGGGATCAACTGTATATATAAAGAGGAAAAATACACATATCCAATTCGGTGAAAAAGTACACATACGTTGACTCAGATGTTCGCTCTCTTTAAACGTTTTGAAGTACTTTTTTTGTTGTATTATTATTGGAGTGAAAAGAACACATATGATTTCTCTTAAAAACACATACCCTTAAATGGTCTCCTATTACTTCGACACGTTTTTTCAAAAGCGAATTACAACGATGTCGCGTCGGAAGGCTTCTCACCTTGGTAAGTTAAAAATAACATTTATAACTCGACTTGTTATTCAAAATTTATTAAAATGTGAAGGGGATGTACTGTTGAATCGCGTAACTTATCCAGTTAATTTCAGTTCTTAAGAGTTATTTTCATCTAAACAGCGGGTATACATATGTGTTCTTTGGGTATTTGAACAAAAAAAGCTTACATCACCTAATTTTGCTTAGTCCACGTATGTGTATTTTGGATGTTTCGACTTATGAAAATGTCGACTGTATCGCTCAATTTTTTATATCCATACTTCAATTTGTTACTCACAAATTTCAATCTGAATTTGTAGATCTTACCAAAAAGCTCACTGTAATAAAAACACAAAAACTAATCCGGGATTCTAAATACTTATGAGGAAAAAACCAAGAGTTCTGCGAAAACTGTATAAACTTTATTTTGATATTGAAAACCACTTTATGCGAAATACTGAAGTAGACTGCCAAAGACTATACATATTTTCGGCCTTTTATAGGACAGAACAAAGAGGGAACAAAGATTAATTTACATATGGGCTATTGTCTAGATATGTGCGTGTGTGTGTGAGTATGTGTGATATATAACACTAATCCTGTGTATATGTACATAGCAATTTTTAACATCCTCCGGGCGGGGAAAAAACAGCAAGCTCCAGAGGGTACAACAATTGTACTGGTCTTCTTGTTCGAGTGCCATCAGAATATCGTATTTCGCAAGCCCTGACCTTGCTGTCACGTCCACGAAAAGTTTCTTCGATGACAGCTAATTTCCAGTGAATCCGCGGCTTACCGGAATCAAAAACAACGACGACATCCTTTTCTTTAAGCTGGCGTGAAGTTTTGGGGTTGGTATGGTGAAATGAGCGGAGCAACTGCATGTATTCAAGTCGCCAGCGGTTCCACAGCATTCTGGTATACTTCAATCGCTGCTGCCATAGATTGTGTAGCTTTGTGGTCTCCGGTACCATACCTTCCAAGTTTAAAAAGTTGTCCTTGTTGGCCAGAAAATGGGCTGGAGTCAGCGGAGCGACGTCCAAAGGGTTGCTGCTGACATACGTTAGAGGGCGAGCGTTGATTATACCCTCGGCTTCAGCAATTATAGTTCTTATTTGCTCGAATGACAATTTAGCTTTGCCTATAACGACTTTAAGGACGTTTTTTATCGAACGAATGAGGCGCTCCCAGAATCCACCCCACCATGGAGCGCGCTCTACGATAAATTTCCACCTTATGCGCCTGTTAGACATGAAACTTTGGAATTCTTCGTTGTTGATGGTTCTTCCTTCAAGATCTAAGGCGGCTCTTCGGAATGTTCGGGCGTTATCCGAGAAAATGGTCGAGGGAACGCCTCGACGTGCGATGAAACGTCTGAGACCCATCAAACAGCTTTCGGTTGACAGGCTCCTTACTATTTCCAAGTGTACAGCTCGAACGGCTGCGCAAGTGAAAATCATGAGATATATTTTATCCATATCTCCATTGGTTACGTTGAAACTGTAAAGGGGACCCGCAAAGTCGACGCCAACGTTATCAAATGGTCTGGTCAGCGTAAGCCTTTCGATCGGGAGCGGGCCAAAGGGTTGCGAGGCGGGTCTGCCCCATAACTTCTGGCATATAACGCATCTTTTCAGCACTTTCTTCACAACTTGTCTGCCTTTGGGGATCCAAAATCGTGACCTTAGTTCAGACAAGACGATGTTGACTCCGCCATGCAAGGATCTCTGGTGGTAATCTTCAATTATTAAACTGGTAAGATGAAAACTCATCGGCAGGATAATAGGGTGCTTAAAACTGAAGGCATCCTCTAAGGACTGGAGGCGCCCTCCTAGTCGCATAAGACCTTCGTTATCTAGGAAAGGAGTTAATTGGGCGATTTTTGACCCAGTAGGTAGTGGCTCTCCTTTCTGTAATAAAAGTCTTTCGTTAGGAAATTCAAGGAATTGTATGTACCTCAACCAATAAAATTCAGCGGCATTAAGTTCGTCTGTAGACAGACGCCTAGAGCTGGGTCTTGTTTTCTTCTTGCAACAGGAAACGAAACGTAAAATGTAACCCGTCACCCAGAGTAGACGTTTCCAGCTACTGAAGTCTTCGAAACGAACAAGTGGATGATGAACTTCGAGGTCTTGACTCGTTGTTTCTGTCAGCAACGCTAATGCAGCCACTTTATCCAAATTGGCAGGTGTATCTTCATATACGCTTTTGTTATTGTCATTTAACCAGGCTGGTCCGTGGGCCCATAGCGACGAAGCGTGAAGATTTTCAGTTGTTATCCCCCTCGTAAGCAAATCTGCAGGATTCTCTTTTCCGGCACAGTGGTTCCAATCAGAAATGGAAGTATAGCGCCGAATTTCTAATACACGGCTCTGGATGTATGGTTTCCATTTGCTTGCTTCACCATGTATCCAACTGAGGGCAATTCTTGAGTCTGTCCACATATAGAACTTATCTACGGAAACTTTTAACGATTGCTTTAAATAGATACACAAACGGGCTGCTATTAATGCGGCCGTTAGCTCCAATTTTGGTAACGTAAGCTCTTTAGTTTTGTCTTGCTTTAAGGGAGCCACTCTATTTTTTGCACATAAGAATGAAACCCAGCTCTTCCCAGTTGTGGAGACATTCTTGATGTAGGCAACCGTGCCATAAGCTTTCATACTAGCGTCGGCGAATATATGGATGTGAATTGTGCCGGGCGAAGAAATGCCTAGTGCTGATCGTGGAATGGTAACATCTTTTAATTGTAGCAAACTTTTGACGCATCCCTCCCATTCAGATAGTAGTTCAGTGTTAATTGCTTCATCCCAGTTAGTCTTTTCTTTCCATATAGCCTGAAACAAAATCTTCAATCTGATAATAATGGGTCCAAACATACCAAGGGGGTCAAAAATTGTGGCGATTGTCTGTAATACAATTCGCTTAGTTGGCCTTGCTGAGTTCAGTATAAGAAAATCAACATTTTGAAATGATACTGCAAGTTCATCGCTGAACACAAACCATATGAGGCCCAGAACCTTTTGAATTGCTTCACTTTCTGTAGTTCCAACGGCTTCACGAATAACAGGACTATTCGAATTCCACTTTCTCAGATTCATGCTAGCATTCCCCATTATTTCAACCGCTTCTTTGCAGATCCGTTTTCCTTCTTCTTCTTCATCGACGCTAATTACGAGATCATCCATGTAAAAGCTATTCCTGAGTATGTTAGATGTCGAAGGGAAACGATGTTCCTCGTTGATGAAATGTAAGCGCAGAGTCGCTGCGAGAAGAAAAGGGCTACAGTTGATGCCGAAGGTGACTCTGGTCATTCTGAAATCTTCAAACTTGGGCGCCGTAATTGATGAATTCGAAGAGCGCCAAACAAAACGGTGGCTGTCGCGGTCAACCTTGCTCAACAGAATTTGCAGAAAGGCTTTCTCTACATCTGCTACAATGCCAAAACGTCCTAGCCGGAAATTAAGCAACACCTTCAGAATCTCTGGCAACAAATTTGCTCCCACATGCAGCTGATCATTTAGCGAGGGATGATCTTCTGTACGATATGACGCATCAAACACAATTCGCATTTTGGTTGTTTTACTTTCGGCCTTATATACTGGGCGATGAGGAAGGTAAAATATACGTCGCGGGCCGTCGTCTTGATTTGGAATAACAGGCTCGGCAACACCTTCCAATACCATCTGTCGTATAGCTCTATCATATTCATCTAGCCGGCCGGGTGTTCTTGACAAGCGCTTAATCAGTGAGTTTAGTCTGACTATAGCGCTGTCTCTGTTGTTTTCTGTGAAAACGTGCTTATCTTTCCATGGTAAAGTCGCTTGATAGCGAAGACCTTTCCTTGATATACAATTTCTGATCAGGTCTACTGCTAACTTTTCATTCTCAACCCCACAGCTCTGAATACCAATCGCCTCGAGTGACCAAAATGCAGTCATAGTATCGTCATTTAACACATTTGGAGATTCGCTACTGCTATTCAAAAGAGAACTGCATAGGTTAACGTTTGAAACAACATTCTTACCAATCAAGGTGTGTGGTCCTTGCAACGTCCAGCCAAAGATAGTATCAACGGCTCTTAAATTCGAAGAGATACGTCGTTGCTTCCCAGTCACGATCGTCCAATAATAGTCGGAACCAATTAAAGCACTCAACCCATCTTGTGGTTCAAAAGCAGCATGCTGATGATCGGCCAATCGAAGTCCTCTAAAAGCTGAACAGGAGTTATCTGGTGTCGGCAACATATCAATACAAATTTCAGGAACGGCTATTGCTTCTATGTCTACATTCCTGTTGCTATATTGACTTCTTATGTTGATTTTAACCTTCTTCAGTTTTTGGTATGGCGATCGGCTCTTGCTACCGAAAGGGACCACAGATATATTTACTTCACCGACCACCGCCAATTCCAGAGCGAGGGCTACATCCTCACGTATATACGAGTGTTGACTCCCGCCATCGATTACAAAGCGGATTAGAAGTGCTTTATCCTTATTCGGAGCTGCGATTATCCCTCGCGCTGTTTTGAGAAAGACGCTCGAGTTTTCCAAAATGGAATTACATGCACACAAACTTGTCGCACTCTGTTTAATGCACGTCTCAGAATTGGTCGCCGGTGTGGCTTTGGATTTCCCAAAGGATGGATCGCACATAGTTGTCATGTGTTTTCCATTGCATTTTGTGCAAGTTATGTATTTTGCACATCTACACGTTTTCGATGAGTGTCCTTTTTTCGCGCACCGGAAACAACGTCCACTTGCACGGAGTTTGTCTCTTTTTTCCGTAATAGACATGCCGCTGTTGCAATCCCTCGTAGTGTGTTTATCAGATGAACAAAACACGCACACATTCTTTTCGGCCTGGGATAATAAACTTGTAGCCGTCGTCGAAGGGGATGATTTGCTACCTACTGCAAGAGGAACAACCCGACTCTTTTCCAACGATTCCACTTCTCGCTTAAGAAACCGCAATATTCCATGTACCTGCTCGTCTCCGATTTGTGCGAGGGAAGAACAGCTCGCCTTTAGGGATGTATCGGACTCGTTATCTTTTTCTGCGGTTCGATGGTAGTCTATACGAAGTTCGGTAGGTAAACAACGCAGTAAAATTGATTTTAACATAACGTAGTACTGATGAGTGGGAATTTGTAGAGCTGTGAGAGAACGACTGCAAGCGGTTACTGTATTATATAGGTTTCGTAATCCTGCCGCGTCTGTTCTTGTATGTATTGGCCGAAGAGATACCAGTTGCTGGATGTATTTGTCGACTAAACGCTCGGTGTCTCCGAATTGCTCTTCTAGAAGTGCGACAGCAGCTTCGTAACACTTCTCCGACGCCGTAAAACCCGCTATTACCTTCTTTGCGTTACCGTGTAGTACAGATTCGAGGTAACTGAATTTATCGGTTGGAGATAAACTATTATTCTCATGAACTGCCGTTCTAAATTGCTCCCAGAAGGGTAGCCAGTCCTGAAAGTTACCATCAAACTTTTTAAGGGACAATTTAGGGAGTTTTAAAGAGCAGTTATTAACATCCGATGTCCCATGATGCTCATCTGACCCCGTCGTAGTGGGAGTCTGCTTTTTCTGAAGTTTGTTTAAGCGAGAATTGAGTCGAGCCAGAACTCCTATTGCGATGTCCTCGTATTCGGCGATCTTTTCAAATTCCTTAGTCACGTCCTCCGCTTTGAGTAGATCTTTCTCTCTTATTTCTTCGTTTATTTTCATGAGGCTTTTATGCGCGGCCGTCAAACGTTGAATAAACTGCATTATTTCCTCTTCTATTCCTTCGAGCCCCTCCTCTTGGGTTATTTGGGATTCTTCTGCTTTGAGGAATTCGGTGGCAGCCTTAGTAATTTTGGTAATTTGCCCTCTATAGGCAGCACGTGCAGCAATTTCCATATTTCACTTCTTTTTTTTTTATACGTATGTATATTTCGCGATCTTTGTACGTTTTTTCTTCCCGGGTTTCGGCACCATGTAATAAAAACACAAAAACTAATCCGGGATTCTAAATACTTATGAGGAAAAAACCAAGAGTTCTGCGAAAACTGTATAAACTTTATTTTGATATTGAAAACCACTTTATGCGAAATACTGAAGTAGACTGCCAAAGACTATACATATTTTCGGCCTTTTATAGGACAGAACAAAGAGGGAACAAAGATTAATTTACATATGGGCTATTGTCTAGATATGTGCGTGTGTGTGTGAGTATGTGTGATATATAACACTAATCCTGTGTATATGTACATAGCAATTTTTAACACTCACTGATGCAGAGCTGGAACAATTTTTGAACGACAGTGATGCAGACTGTATGATCGCTTATCATATAACTAACACTACTGAACTATTATAATTGTAACCATCTCTCTCTCTCTCTCTCAACATACTGTTATACTTAAATAAAATAAAGTCAGTCCATTGTTCTCCACTGTAGCGACCGGTCGTATTTGTCATTAGTGAACATGGCATAATGTCACACAGACCTCTCTGATAATGATGATGACTATTTTGAATGCATTTTAAATTAACTATTTGAAGATGAAGATGCAGAAGGTGATGCTGTACAAAGTCAGGATATCAACGATATCGAAGAAACATTGGAGCCATCACTTGGAAATTCAGGAATGGAAATACCGGCTGAGGAGCTTGAAAATGATTCTGAACGACGGAGAAATATGAAATGGCTGAAGAAAGGGTAAACAAGAACAAAAAAATGATTTATTTATTAGTTTTGTTCTTGTTACTCTTAGATGTCTGCTCCGAGATATTGATCAATATCAATTAATAGCCGACGAGAACACATCCGAAGGCATTTTAGAAACATTCTTTCAGTACCTTGATATACCTTTCTGGGAAGAAACAACGCACGTAACAAACTCTTCTGCTTTTTAAAAAACTGGATCACCATCCCCTAGGCACATCAACGGACGAAATTATACATTTGACTGGAATTCATATCTTGATGGGTTGCCTAGGATTACCACAGTTGCAAATGTACTGGTCAAATGACTTCCGGGTGTCGAAAATAGCTGAGTACATGAGCAGGAATCGCTTTTGTGAACTTCGAAGGTTTCTACTATCTATTTGCCGAAAGCAAAAGCGGACATCAAACGTAATCAGACCGATTGTGGATGATCCGACCATTTATTGATCCTGTGCTCAAAAAGTGTTTGACTTTGCCGATGCGGTTTCCGCAGTACATGCCCGCAAGGCCAAATCCACTGGGCTTGAACAATTTCACTCTTGCAGCTAGCGATGGTTTAGTCTTGAATTTCCATATCTACACTGGAAAAGGTTACTATATTTGAGAAGCAGATATGAGGGAGTTCGGAGTGGGAGCCTCCATAGTAAAACTTTTGACCAATGTTATAACAGAAGGAGGCTGTGTAATGTGTATACAAAGATCGTTTTTTACAAGTGTCTAGTGTGTCGATGCACTCAGACAGAAGAATATTTGCCAAACCGGCACTGTCATGAAGAACCGCATTGGACCAGTAATTAAAAAGTTCAGCGAGGATAGAAAAAATGAAATGAGGTGAGTGGGAAGAATGGGTTCGAGATGATGGTGGTAACAGCTGTTAAGTGGAAGGACAACAAAGGAGTGCTCCTTCTATCATAATATGTTGGAGCTCAACCCGAAGTGATACATACATATGTCAACGGTGGTCCAAGGAACAGACTTGTAGGGTTGTATTACGCCAACCTTTCGTTGTTAATATCTATATACAACCGATACATGGGCGGCGTTGATCTCTGTGACCGCTACATCTCACTATATCGCTGCTATGTCCGAACTAACAAATGGACCATTAGAGCATTTAACCATTTTGTGGATCTGGTTATTGTTAACTGTTGGATAATGCACAAAAGACAGCAAAATGTATTTGCGGAAAAGAAAATGACACTTTTGGAGTTCAAAGTCTATATTGGAAAAGCTTTAATAGGATTTTCCAGCAAAGCCAAAGAAGTTCTTGTAAGGAATCGGTCTAATATATTATTCAGCTCGAAGTCTGCAAAAAGAAGAAAAGTGAACCGACCACTTACAGTAGAAGAGCGTTATGATTGTCTTGAGCATTTTCCCCAATTCATAGAAGCAAAAGATGCTTCAAAGTGTCGGGCTCCTGGTTGCTCTTCTCGCACCCATACTATTTGCATAAAATGCAAGTTGTACCTTTGCACAAATGGCAATAATTGTTTTTTGACATACCATAAGAAACAATAATTGATTTCTTCTTTCTAGTGCCTTCATTACTCTTATTTAAAAGAGTGAAATGCTGATTCAAATTACTTGCGAAGTTAAATTCAAAGTTTTTATATCAAGTTTGAGAGTTTGGAAGTTTTAAATTTTTTTTTTATGCAAAATGGGAAGAGGAAGAAAAAATTGTTCGAATGATCAGTGATCAATTATTACAAAGTTGAATTCGTGATCAATTGTGATCAATTACACTAGTCAACAGAGTTTCTCCCACGCAAGTAATTTATATTGTTTTTGTTAGGCAACGTACACCTAACCACAAAAATAATAATACTTACGTTTTCTAAGCTACCAATATCAAAATTAACGACTTGCGAGTTTTTTCCATGTTTACATTTTGTTCTCTGCGATAGTTTTTAAAATACACAATCTACCGAAACAAGTTCAGTCGTGTTCGAACCGTGATACAGTAAGGTACAAAAATGCGGCGCAGTTGCATCAATTCTCCTGATCAGTTTTGTTACGTGTGTGGAAAGTTCACAACAGATAGCCAAATAAAGAAGATTTCTCCGTATATTGAAGAGTGTTATTTTAACTATTTTAAAATTAAAGTTGCAAATCTGGATAAATCGTGGGTGCCACATGTGTGCTGTACAACATGCTACAAAAACCTAACCGATTGGGCTCATAAAAAAATTGTGACGCTACCTTTTACGAAACCGGTCATTTGGCGTGAACAAAAGGATCATATTACTGACTGCTATTTTTGTCTCACTGATCTCAAAGGGCTAAACAGGAAAAAGAAACATACTCTAAAGTATCCGGACGTGAGTTCTGTTGACAAACCTGTTTACCGACGTGAGGATTTGCCAACGCATTCATCAGTAGACAATGAGTCATCATCAGACAGCCAGGAAGTCTCATCCTCGGATCCAGAGTTTAATGAGCCTTCTACTAGCAATGCTCCAGTTTTAGTGAGCCAAGAACGACTCGATGATTTAGCCAGGGATCTAAATCTGACGAAAGAAAAGGCCGAACTTTTAGGATCACGACTTAAGAGGTGGAATTTGCTCGAACCCGGAGTCGTCATATGTAAATATCACAAACGTCACAGTTTTGTTATTGATTGTTTTTCGAAAGAGGAAGGCCTAGTTTTTTTTGTAATAATGTTGACGGCCTGTTGGTTAAATTAGGCCATGAGCATGTTTCTTCCGAATGGCGACTTTTCATCGACTCTTCTAAGACTAGTTTAAAAGCCGTGCTTCTAAATAACGGTAACAAGCTTCCATCAATTCCTGTAGCGTACAGTGCAAATTTAAAAGAAACATATGAAGTGATGAAACTTGTTTTAGACAAAATAAACTACAGTGATTACCAGTGGGCTATCTGTGCGGATTTGAAGGTAGTTGCTTTAATTCTGGGACTTCAGACCGGCCATACCAAATTCTGCTGTTTCTTGTGTGAATGGGATAGCAGGGATCGTTCGCAACATTACACCCGAGAGCACTGGCCTGAACGAAGAGCTTATATACCTGGCCAGAAAAATGTGAAAAATTTACCATTAGTCGATCCCAAAAAAATTATATTGCCACCTTTACACATAAAGTTAGGACTAATGAAAAATTTCGTAAAGGCCATGGATAAAAATGGTCCTGGGTTTCAATACCTGAAAAAAAAAATCCCGTCTCCTAGCGATGCCAAGATAAAATAAGGCATATTTGTTGGGCCTGATATAAGGAAACTCATTAAAGATCCTGCATTTCTGGCAGTATTGAACGACATTGAAAAGGAAGCCTGGTTGTCCTTTGTAGAAGTGACCAAAAATTTTCTCGGCAATCATAAATCTCCGCAATACGTAAATATCGTCAAAACGATGTTACGAGCTTATCAAAAAATGGGATGCAAAATGTCCTTAAAAATACACTTTTTGCAATCACATCGCCATCACATACCTTCTTTTGCAGGTTTGCTTCTCAGACGAGTCGTCTATTCAAATCCTTCAGGTCAAAACTGAGTTTGTTAGACGAAGGCCTGGCGAAAAATTTAGCGAAGACTGTATTGTAGAACGGGTAAAACATCCTACTTCAGTTATGATATGGTCCGTCATAAGCGCTAAAGGAACTGGAAGGCTATACATCGTTCAAGGAACCATGCGTCACGACCAGTACATGAAAGTTTTGATGGAAAGGCTGGCCACACAGACAGCAGAATGGTTCCCAGATGGAAATTTCACTTTTATGCATGATTCTGCACCCTGTCACAAGGCTAAAGCTATCACAAAATATTTAAAAGACAATAATATCAACACTTTGGACTGGCCTGGTAACTCCCCCGACATCCTATAGAAAATGTGTGGGCAGTCCTTAAAACTGAAATAGCCAAAGAAAATAATTTAACTAATAAAAGAGAGTTGATTGAAAACATCATCAAAGCATGGCACAACACTCCGAAACTGCAACAAGTAGCTATATCATGCATTGAAAGCATGCCACGTCGCATCCAAGCTGTAATAGCAGCAAAAGGCGGAGTTACCAAATATTGAAATATTTTTTTTAAATTATTTTTAACATAGACAAGAAGTAAATTAAAGTTTGAAATGTGTAAATATAATTTAAATATGTTCAAAATAATAAAAAAATGTAACAATAATAATAAAACTATGTCACAACAATAAAAAATTACAAAAATACGGAAAATTTTGCTTGAGTATAATAATTTGGCCACCCTCTGTACAATAAGGTCTTTTTAGATAAATGAAACTCTGTGTGTTTTTTTTTTTTTTAAACCGTTCGACAAGGCAAAAGAAATAGGTGGTGCAGTCGGTAGGATAACTCAAATAGAGTTATCCAGTGATACGAAATCTCGTTTCAAAAATTATACACATGTACATATGTACATGAAGTGTGAAAATAAAATAGAAAATCGCGAAGATTAATTTATTAAGCACTTGTGATAACAGAGTGGTTGCAATTCTCATTATACTTTAATGGCTTATGGTCGCTACCAGCCAGTGTAATAAAAGTGTAAAGAATTATGAAACACTGCTCAGTATATTAGTGAAACGGTGAAACACTAACAGGTTCTCATTACATCTTACTAACCCATGGAAAAGAATCAAAAAAAATCCAGTTAGTTTAAATAAGTGTAAAGAACAATACAAGAAATGAAACGGTAAAATAGAAAAGGTCCTCATTACATCTCGGTGGCTAATAAGAGAGTAAAGGACACAAAGAAAAAGAAATAATAATAAAAAGTGTTTAATCAAAGTGTATGAAAAAAGACAAGACCAAATACTATAATCTAAATAGAAAAGGTCTAGATATGGCTAACGTCGAGGAACTAGAAGCAGAAATTCTCTTCTTTTTGCAATCACATATTGATTTTTTTCCACAAAATATGGGAGCCGTAAGTGACGAGCACGGAGAGCGGTTCCATCAAGACATTGCGTCATTTGAAAAACGCTACCAAGGCAAATGGGAACCCTCTATGCTTGCCGATTATTGTTGGACCATCGTTAGAGAAACACCGGAGTCGTCCTACACCAGAAAAGCTAAAAAATCTAAACAATCGGTACCATTTAAACCATAATAAACATAATACTCTGTAAATATTTATTCGATTTCTTAAAAATAATAAATATTAATATTAACAAAGAACAAGCGCCAACTCTGACTTTTTATTTATTGCACGTACATACCTTAGCTACGAAGACTTAAAATATATATGTTTTCCTTAGGTGGGAGGGTAAAGCTATTATTTTGTTGCTCAGTGTTATTATTCGCGAATTGGATGCTCAAAATCGATGGTGGCAAATGCTTTAAAACCGCAAAAACAGAAGCAAAAAACGGGACCAAAGCGAAAAACAAGTGTCCAAACCGACCGCGAAATTGTTAAAACGGCTAAAAAGATCCGTTTAAGTCCTTTCGCGACATAAAAAATTAATTGGAAGTGAATTCGAAGACGGCTTGAGGAAGCAAATCTTTTTGGAAGATTTGCATTGAAAGTTCCTTTTTAAGCAAAAATCTGTGAAGGACCGTTTGAATTTTGCAAAGGAACATGAAAGTTGGCTAGGAGGAGAGAGAAGCAAAAAGTGGCGTAACATCCTATGGAGCGATGAATCAAAATGTAATCAAATTGGTTCTGATGGTCGACGCTACGTAAGAAGACCGAAAAATGCCGAGCTTCAGCCATAGTATACTATCAAGACCTTAAAACATGAAGGTGTCAATATTAAAATTTGGGCTTGCTTCTCCTGGAATGCGGTGGGGCCCCCACCAGGAGCAAATTATGAAGAATGTCATGGAACCATATGCGGAAGAAAATATGCAACTTCGATGGACATTTATGCAGGACAACGATCCGAAGCATACGGCAAAGGTTGCAAAAGACTTCTTTAGAAGTAACAACATCCGTCTGTTACAGTGGCCAGCGCAGAATGATGGCTATACAACCAAATATTAGGTAATTAATATATAGGGCTAGATTGAAATCGAAATGAAAAAGTTTACTTTAATTTTTTTCAAAAAGAGCTGTCCTCTAAATATGGCCAGAGGAATCGCGTACAGCAAGTGTTTTTTTTCTGTTTATTTTTTAACATACTGTTGTTTTAATGAAATCAATTATACTATTTTTATGTAAATAGTTGTATTATTGACAAAATAAAATAATATTACATTCTTTTCAACATATTGATTTCTAAATTGTGTTTGAAGTAAAGTTCATATAGTGTCCCTAAAAATATTGACCATCACTGTATGTGTACCATCTAAAACTAATAGTTAAAAATAAAAAATATATTTTTTGTTAACCAAAATCAACTAATTAGCCAATATTTAACAAGAAACAAAAGAAAAACTGAATTATTTCGATATAGTTTGTGGACGGGATGGAAGAGGATATACAGCGTGTGAGTTACATATACGTCAACGCCTGCAATCCCAGCAGCGGACGATAAATATGCCCTCTTCATCCGTTCTATTAACAATAAGCTGATCCAGCAATAAGCGTCAACGCCTGCAATCCCAGCAGCGGACGATAAATATGCCCTCTTCATCCGTTCTATTAACAATAAGCTGATCCAGCAATAAGCGTCAACGCCTGCAATTCCAGCAGCGGACGATAAATATGACCTCTTCATCAGTTCTATTAAAAATAAGCTGACCCAGCAATAAGCTGAGCCAGCAAGCAATGTAATTTCGCATTCTTGATTTGCACTACTTTAAAGAATTGTGAAATCGCTGACACTATGTCTGCGATTCAAATGCAATAAACAGAAACCTGGAATAAATAGAGGTGAAAAATGTAAAATCGAGCGAGTAGGTACCTAGTATTCCACAACCAGTGTTCGCTAAGTGATATCCCGAAGTGTATTTGATGCGTGTACTACAATAAAGTCTTTTTAGATAAATGAAACTCTGTGTGTTTTTTTTTAAAAAAAACCGTTCGACAAGACAAAAGGAATAAGTTGTACGTTGAAACACCATTTAGTATATTTCATTATAATTTCGCCATATCATTAAATACAGTTACATCTGTTCTTGTATGAGTGCGTGTGTGTGTGGCTGACAGTCGTGCTTGCCATTGTAATATTTATGGCAGGAAAACTCGGCTTGCTTGTTTTCCTTGCTTCGAGTGAAAACCCAATCCGAATCACACAATGTCCAAAACGGCTAAGTCAGTCAAGTCTCAGGAAATCTTTCTGAAGGAACTCCAAGGGGATCTGGAGGACTCCGCGTCACACCAATCAAAAAGGTGTGTGAATGCTTATCTAGCCGACGCACTATGAAATATGGTAGTACAAGACCTGATCATAAATGCCTTTTAGGAATCTTGGAAATTACATATGTTTTTCGTTTAATTTCTTAGTTAAGAAGTCATAGTTTGCCATAGGCAGTCGTCGCGCGCGGTCACGATTCAAAAAGAACAAAAAAAACAAAAAAACAAAAAAAACGGGAAAAACGGAAAAGCAAAAAAAAAAAATAAATAAATACCGTAGTGCAGTGTAGTGCGGGCAAAACAAAAAACAAATCGTGAAATCGTGGAAGTGCCGCAACTGAACACCTGGTCGGCAGCAGCGCTGGGTCGTACTCTCGTGACAGTGTTCGCACTCAGCACACACACTGATTGAGTGCTAATGCAACCGACGCGTAGCGGGTCGCGTGTGTTGTTCTTTGTTGGTGGAGCAAATCTTACTGTCTTAAGGGCATAACACCTACGGTAGTTTGTTTTTGCAAATCCGGCGATAGAACTTCACTTACGCGTCTCTTCTTTAACGGTTTTGTATCTATACATCTTTTGTAGTTTGCATTGATGAGGGATTTCTGTGTGCAGTTGTGCAATATTCGTGGGTTACGGAAGAATTTCTTTGCCACGTACATATATCCATCTCTCTCGCCACAAACCGGCTGTTTTGGCACTTTGTGAAACACAGGTCGATGAAAAGTCTGATCCTTGGGATTTCAGTCTTCCTTAATATAGCTTAGTGCCATTATTCGTTTCTCACCGCGGTCTCGCCATCTATGTTCGTAGTGGTATCGCTTACCAGCTGCTTCCGCAGTATAGCCAAACATCCACCTCGGCATTTAATTTCTTATGGCTCAAATTCACTCTTCGTAACCAGACAATTCACTACTGTTTTCTTTATAAAACCCCCAATCTAGACAGGAATGCAACATTTGATGCATTCGACGCACTGTCTGATTCCATCCAAAGAATTTTTTCCCTGTTCCCTCGCACTGAAATCGTTTTAGCATTTCAATGTTCACAATTCTCAGTGGCTTCGACATTCTGGGCAGATAACAGCCGAAGGAAAGTATGTCGAAATTTTCGCTGAGTTGAATCAATTAACCCTGCTTATGAATGAGCCATCTCGTATTCCGGATGTTGCCAGTCATATCGCCAACACCCTGGACTTGTTTCTTACCTCTCAACCTGATAAATACACTTTGAATGTATTATCTCCTCTAGGCTCGTCCGATCACTGTGTCATATCAGCTAAATTTCCATATTCATTCCACACAGTTAAAGAAAAAGCTCCAAAAAGAATAGCATGGATATATAAGAAAGCTAATTGGTGTGGCCTTAACAACTTCTTTTGGAGCTTTAACTGGTCGTTGTGCTTCCTCGGCAACGACGTGGACGCCGCAGCTGATATGATCACAAACATTATCCATACTGGCATAACCACTTTCATCCCCAATAAGGTAAAAAGTATTAAGCCGGAGGATAATGCGTGGTTTAACTTGAGCTGTAAAGAGGTTATTATGTTGAGAGAGAAAAGCTGTCGAAATTATAAAGCAAACACTACTGAGGAAAACCGAAAAAGATATATACTAGCCAGAAATGACTGCGACTCCCACATTCAACGAGCAAAATTTTTACACGACCAAAAACTGAGGCGTAAGATCCTACAATGTCCCAAAGGTAGCAGAAGTTTTTGGTCTTTCGTCAAAAACATCAAGAACTTCGTCTCGTCGTCTATACCCACGCTCATCCACAATGACATTCCAGCTGTCAAACCCTTAGAATAAGCCAATCTGCTTGCTGCCCATTTCGCGGCAAACTCACAGCTTCCCAGATCATCTTTGTCTGCACCTGTTCTGGAGTGCGTTAATTCCACCATGGGACAAATTTACTTCCGTACTCGTACAGTTGCAAAGGTTCTTAAAGAACTTGACATACACAAATCCGCTGGTCCAGATGGTATTTCCCCAATAATTCTGAAGAGGTGTTCTTCTATGCTGGCAAAACTACTGCGTAAGCTTTTTCACCTTTCCTACTCTTCTGGACTCTACCCGAGTAGGTGGAAAACAGCATTTGTCCAGCCCATTCCCAAAAAAGGCGAATCTTCTTCTCTCTCCAATTACCGACCCATTGCACTAACGTCCTTTCTTTCCAAGGTTATGGAAACGCTGATAAATCGTCAGCTAATGAAATATCTCGAATCGCAGAGACTCCTCAATGACCGGCAGTATGGTTTCTGCAGCAACAGATCCACTGGTGATTTGATGGTATATCTCACCGAGAAGTGGAATCGCTCGCTCCACCAGGCTGGTGAGAGTAAAAGTAGTTGCACTTGATATTTCGAAAGCATTTGACAGAGTTTGGCATTAAGCTCTTTTGTCGAAAATGCGTGCATTCGGGATCGACGACTCTCTTCTTCTATGGATTAGAAGCTACCTTTCGAATCGTCTTGGACGGATTCAAGTCTGATACTCACTTTGTAAATGCTGGTGTTCCCCAGCGCTCCGTTTTGTCTCCGACACTCTATCTCATTTTTATAAATGATATCTTGTCTGTTACTTCTAATCCAATCCACTCTTCAGCTTTTCATATTCGCTCACTTCTTTACGACCCTGCATTTCGGCTGTAAATAGTGAGCGGCAGCGTATGCTAAGCTCATTAAATGGGGTGTAAACAATAGAGTGGAATTCAATGCTTCCAAAACACAATGCTGTCTTCTGTCGCTAGAGCGTAACGCTGATCCATTGCCATTACCCATGAATGGCACTTGTATCTCTGAAACCGACAAGTTTTCCATCCTGGTTATGTGCATCAGTGACAACCTCTGTTGGAACGATCACATATTTAGTGTCGCCAAGAATGCCGCGAAATGCCTAGGTTTCCTATACAGATGCAAGAAATTCTTCACACTCATAGGAGATTCCAGCATCACAAACTCATTACACTCGCTGGGTCACCGTAGGAACGTCTCCTGTCTTTCATTGTTTTATCGTTATTTTCACCATAAATGCTCCGATGAAATAGCCAGTTGCATTCCGTCCCTTTTAAACTTCTCCCGCGATACACGTCTCTCCCGGAATGCGCATGAATTCACTCTGAAGCCCGTTTTCGGTCGTACTGTCAAATACAGAGATTCTTTCTTCAACCGAACCACACGAATGTGGAACGCGTAAGCTCGTTCGGTCTTCCCCCCTCAATACAATATGCAGACATTTAAGACCAATGTCAATAGGCACCTTCTCTCCCCCTCCCTGTTACCTTCTGCTCGTACAACGTTTAACGTTATAAGGGCTTAGCCTTGAGTGCGCGTGTGTCCATACAAAAAAAAAAAAAAAATATTGAGCAGTAGCTTCGAAGAAAAGACATACTGTATGATGCTTATAAGGAAAGCACATTATTTGTAGATTTAAGAACAGTTATTGGCATAATGTTTTAGGAAAAAATATTGCTACAGTTATTCTTCAAACAAAATGACCAGAATTATGGTTTTAATTTCGACGGAACTTTTTACAGTAAGCTAAGCTTGATGTGCCTCATTTGGTCTCATAAGAAACCCCTTTGTCGATCATGGGTTTATCATAAATGGTAAAGAAGTAAGGAAAGAGACCAACAATGAGTCATTGACTTGGATAAAGCAACAAGTGAACTCATGCTTCACATGGAGAAACTGGAGGACGTCTTCAACGAAGTCAATGGAGGTGACCTGCTCATCTCCAATAACTTTATCAATACACTTCTGGATTTAATAGAGCACGTAGAATGCTAGGATAGCGTTAAAAGACTTACGGCTTATGTACCATGTTTAATAACCGTCCCCGAAATTAAATCGAAAGGTGTTATCGACGAGTTCAAAACGACAATCAACGCACCACCGGATCAATTTTATTCACGTTTAACCAATAACCAATTTCAGTGTCAAATTTAATTAGTTAGTTACAGTCCAACATCGCGCCTGCGGCAAAACCAGCCATCGTCAAGCAAATCATACGATCTTTCGCAGCAGCAATTTCCACACCAGAGACCATCACGCCATGTAACACACGATCCCGCTCTGTGTTCACGTTCCTTCCCACACACGCACACTTATACACACGCTGCTGACAACACAGAATGTGTGCAAATGGTCTCATTGATGTTGTTGCATGTATTTGTGTTAAAATGACCACTCGCGATGGCTGCTGATGGTTGGCCAAAGATGTACTCGGACAATTGTAATCTGTTCGCGCAAGACACGAGTTCGGTCAGTGAAATCTTATTGTAATATCTATATAATAAACTTTGTTATTTGTTTGGGATAACCGCTGTTTTTCTTTCTTACTCGTTTTTTGTTGGTTGTTTTTCTTATCGCAGTTCATCAAATCCCTAACAAACATATTGGTCCTTCGAGCCGGATCGTTTAAAGTTCCAATAAACGAAGTTGTGTGGAAATCGGTGTTATTTTTTTTTGTTTGTTTTCGTGCCTTTTTATAACGTGTTCACAACCTTGTGAATAATCAATCCGGTCAATCATAAGCGCGGAAATGCAAAGGGCCGTTTAAGGGCTGCGGCATTTGCAGATAATGTCGGGCCAGAAATGACAATCGAGACACTTGAGAATCGGTTGGAGAAACTACGTGGTCTGAATTTTTTGTCTTACATAATGAGTGTTTAGAAAAGGCAAGTGAACAGAATTGTATCGAACTTGAAAACGAATTCATCGAGTACAAAGAAAAATACTTTAGTGCATATGCCAAGTAGAAGAGATCCACTCGAGAGAGACAATCGATTGACCGTGATACCTCGGCTATAGAGAAATTGGCGGAACAACAATCATCGTTCCTAGAGCAACTAAGTGCAAGTTCGGAAAATTGTTCCTCGGTTCAGTTACCCAAATTCATAGTCCCAACCTTCTCGGGCAACTATAAAGATTGGCCCTCGTTTCGGGATTCCTTTATGGGTACCGTCGATACCCAGAAGAAACTGTCGGGGACACAGAAGTTCCATTACTTGAAGTCATTTCTTCGGGACGACGCTGCTAATCTCGTGAGGCATTTACCAGTCTCTGAGGCGGATTACACCGAAGACTGGGATCGGTTAGGACGTCGGTATGATCGCGTGCACCTAATAGTCTAATCGTATATTCAAACTTTTTTGTCACTCCCGAGTGTAAGCAGTGGTAATGTACATTCGTTACGCAAGGTTGCAGATGGCGCAAATGGTCGCGATCCTTGGCTAATCTATTTACTTTTGAGTAAGCTTAATGATGACACAAAACAACGTTCGGCAAACAACGTCGTCGGTTCGCGAGATGATTGTGCATTCGGTGAACTCTTAAGCTTCCTAGAACCCAGATTCGACGCGTTGGAGTCGTGCCAATCACTAAATCGTACGAGTGTATCGCGCAATAAACCCCAAGCCACGGTTCGAACCCATTTCGCCGAATCGTCACAAGCTACTACATCATGCCCTAAGTGTAAAGAAGGTCATTTGCTCTCACAGTGTCAGTCACAAACAGCAGCACCCACCCGCAAATCTTCTCCTAAGGCTGGCAAAAGACGAAGGAGAGTTCGTCCTAATCCAAGAGCCGTGATTATACGATCACGAGGTTCGCGAAATATGGACCCCAGCTTAGCAACTAATTACACTACAAAATGAAGGTAAAACACGTACTTGCGTTCTCGCAAGGAAAACTCTAAACGTCTACCTTCTCCCAAATTACAACTGTACCGACACCACGGGAAAAGAAAAAAAGGAAAAAGAAGGCGAACGAACCAGACAGCGCGGAGCGGAGGAAGTACGAGGAGGGTAGCAGAAGCATTTACCATCCCCCGGGAAGTATTTCTTTTTTTACATATTTAATTTTTCTAGAAACAATTTTAGCTAGAAACAATCACGTTCATATTCTGTCGATTCAACCACTCGACAAAACGTTCATGGGACCATTAAAAAAATATTTGACAGAGGAAATCAGGCGATGGGTTATAAACAACACAAGAGCCTTAACTCATTTTGATATTTTTGAGTTATTTGGACGAGCATATTTGAAAACTCAGACTGGAGAAATAGCAGTAAAGGGGTTTGCATCCACTGGATTTTGTCCTTTTGACCGACATATCATCAAAGAACACGATTTCCTTGCAGCAGAGGAAGTTGATGAAGATCCAACAACTCCAAGCAATCTTTGTTCAGTTGATGCAATTATTGTACCAACAGATGAGTCAATGATAATGGAACCAAATCCAGTTTCACCTGAATTGCGCTCTTTAAAACTTTGCATTTCTCCTCCTATAATTTCTGAGACAGTTCAAGTAGAAGCGAACTCATATGAAACAGAAGATCACGTCTCAGAACCTTCTACTTCTACTGGTGTTGCTGCACAACAAAAAACACTAAACACACAATTACACATTACACTACGCACATAACAATTCAACATAATTCACAAATCACAAGGCACATAACAATTTAACGTAATTCACAAATCACAAAATAAACGTCCACAAACCACTTCATGTGCACAACAGACAGCTGTCATCCATCGGCAACCAAACATGGCCATCAAGCAGCCCAGCCACGAACCCAACACTCAACGATCTGCAACGTTGCTAGTAGGCAAGTTGCAGCAACATTATGTTTATATCGAGTCATTAGGGATATGAGTCATCCACCCAATCCACTCAAATCCAATGTAGTATGTATAACAAAAGCTGCCAAGCAGCTTACCAAGTTTTGACTTGGGCAATAATGATTCAATACAAAATAAAACGTCCAGAAGACAGGACGCAATTATAACTGTTCAGGACACAACTGGCAACCCAGCAGATCATCACGCTATCGTGCTACACAACGGCACGATACCACGAAACCGTACGACACCTGGTCTCGAACGGGGAGAGGAGCCGGACAAGAGCTGTCCATATACCACGCATAAGCATGGGTGCGCATGCAGAACGCCGTTCAGCGAGCGGAGAACAGCGGAGCCGAGCAACTACGCGGAACAATAAAACGAACAAGAGCAGTTCCACAAACAACAATATGCGACACATCGTATCATTAACCGGCGCAATTGTACGACGTGCGACAGGCACGTACGCCACCACGGACGGCAACAGCACAATCATACGTGCATACACACATCATATCAGAGCAAGGAGCAGCCCAGAAGGAAGTACCGCTTCACCAGGCGCAACGAACGAGCACAAAGAAGACGACGAAACCAACAAGAGCTGTCGATCTGCCATGCACAAGTACGTGTGCGTATGCAGAATGCCAGATGTTAGAGCACAACTGGCAACTGAGCGAATCATCACGAATCATCGTGCCACACAACGGCACGATATCAGAAAACAGTACGACACCTGGGGCTCATACGCGTGAAGGTGCTGGGCAAGAGCTGGCTATCTGCTACGCACAAGTACGTGTGCGTGTACAGACTGCCATCCACGAGCAACAATCAACGAGAGCCGTACTTCTGCCACGCACAAGTATGTGTGCCTGTACAGATGTCACACTCGCAACCGAGCAGCGATGAGACGAGCACCACCACCGGGGTGGAAAAAAGGCGATCAGCAGATCGTCACTCTTGATCGAACCGTCAGCGCGATAAGTTGAACAATATACAGTCCACGTGCAATTGCGTACATAAAAACAATAAAATAGCAAATACATAAAAACAAAAGTGCGTTTTTTTTTTTTTTCATTTTAATATATCTGGGCTATCGAACAATAACATAGTGAAGAAAGTGGTGCATTTTTCAATTACATAATTTTGTCTATAAGATCATCTTCATATACATTTCCTCATGAAATTTCGACTGTTCCTGTCCGAGTTAAAAAGATTTCAAACCGAGGAAGAAAACCAGGAAATGCATAACTTATTTCATCATCACCCTACAAACAGGATCTCGAGCAATCGTTAGTAAAAAAAAAAACAAAAACACGAACGAGAATTGAAGAAGCAAATGGCTGGACAATCAATCAGTAAAGTAGAAAATATATAAATAAAAATGTTACATATACATGTAGGATCGTACAATGTACAGAGGACACACACACAAACATGCACGACCGACTGAACGGAGACGAAATAAACTAATACGGAGTAGGATCGTACAATGTACAAAAGACACACACACAAACATGCACGACCGACTGAACGGAGACGAAACAAACTAAAACGAAGCTATTCCCTTTTCCACTTTGCCTACAGCCTTGGGAGAGTGAGTACGATGCGGCAAACGAAGTCGGGTGTCGTCGCCAGACGTGCATATCAGGTGTTAAGTTTAATTCACTGTGTCGTCGCCAAATGCATTTATCCATCGTTGTTTTGTATTAATTTGAATTAAATAAAATGAACTACATATTGTTTCCCTTAAATTTGTATTCCTACAATTGGGGGCTCAACCGGGATGAGTCAAATTAATTACCGCTGGATGATGGTGGATGTGCGAATTTTAAATTGCGTATTAAAAAAAAAAATAAAACAAAAAGAGAAAGAAAAGGCATCAACCAGTGAAATAAGTGACGCGCGAGTTACGTCCACACGCTGATGGCCCCCACCATACCGATGCCCCCTCACCAATAAATGCAACAGCCACGTGCCACCCCGCAACACCCCATCGTCTTCCGAAAGCAAACCAACGTACACCCAGCATGACCTACATGCATACATATGTAGGTCACTTAACCCACAAACCACCACTTCCTTTGACAGTGGTCGCACTTAGGGACAAGCTAGGACAATTGAACTTATCGACGACAGGAGGAAAAGAGACACTGCAACAGAGACTCCTCCAACATTTAGGCCTCCTGGAGAATGCCGATGTCTTGGAAACAGCTAGTGGATCCAGTACCGGATCCGACGGTGAGCAAGACGTATCGACTGGGAAAGGTGTGTTCATGCCGCTGCGTGACGTCGAGGACTCGCTGTTATCTTTCGACGGTTCTGGTTACCCCGACATTAATCTATGGGTAACAGAATTGGAAGAAAATGCGGTCACGGTTCAGTGGAACAATCTCCAAAAATACATATAAGTTAACGAAAAATAATATCAACAACAGCCTGGAAACACTTAACTCTGAACCCGATCATGTTCCAAGAAATCATCTTATCAACACACATCGATTCCGAGTAAATCAATCTGCTAAACCATCGCGTTAGCAGCATCATCACGATCAGCGTCCGAGTGGGAGAAGCGACAAATTGCAAACGCAGCAGAAATTAGGTATTTAAGATAGTTGTAAGATTGAAATGTATCTCAGTTCTTAAGTTCAGGCTTGGCATGCGGAATCGCTGCCCTAATAAATATTTTTAAAAAACCCAAACAAGATAATAAAAATTAAATTTATATGCGAAACAGCTGCTCAACGGAGCCGCTAAACTTTTCATTCGAAGTCAGGTTGGTCTTCGGGATTGGGCCTCTCTCAAGAACGCGCTGATCAAGGAGTTTGGAACTGGCTTGTCGGCGGCAGAGGTGCATCGCAGGCTAAGAGGTAGAAAGAAGAAAGCATCAGAGTCGTTGCTGGAATATCTCTACAGTCTAACTGAGATAGGCAAGTCGATAGATCTGGACGAGGAAAGCCTAGTACAGTACTTCGTGGAAGGCATTCCCGATTCCAAGCTCAACAAAACAATGCTCTATCAAGCCAACACCATTGGCGAGCTAAAGACGCAACTGAGGGTGTACGAGAAGGTGAGGGGCAGACCCAGCAGTCATCATACTCAAAGGGTAACCAGCTGTCATCATAGAGAATACCTGAGGTGAAGCAGTAGAGCACTATGAAAGTATGCTTCAAGTGTGGAGAACCGTCGCATATCGCCAAATTTTGCAAAGCACGCACCTTTAAATGTTTTAGTTGTGGGCAAATGGGTCATCGCTCGTTTGAGTGCACTAACACTCCACCAGTACAACAACGACCCAAAGTGGAGCAAGACAAAGAAGGATTATTGTTTGCTATTTTTTAAGGTAAACTAAAAAAAAGGCAGTCTTGTGGCCTCACATAGAAACATTACCGACAAAAATACGAGTCGAGTCTGCATCGACTTACCACGATTAATTTCATGTGAAGAGGTTGCGGTAAGGTTTTTACAAGACATAAAACTTCTCCCCTCGCAGGTATCTACGCCCCCTCATTGTTGTGGATTACCAATGAGGGTGGAAAACGATGCAAAGAAGAAATTAGGCTGGATTTGGCGGTGTTCGATGAAAGGAACAAAACAAAAGAAACAATGCCGAAAACTGCAAAATCCATGCAGTCGAACGTTTTTTGATGGAAGCAGCTGCCGTATTAAGATAAATGATGTTTTAGACATCATATTGTGCTTCGTGGCCAAAATACTCGCCACTTGGACATATCAACAGTTAAGCGAACGACGCAAAGAAAATGGTGAATGCAAATTGAGCTGTGGCACCATTAGTGATTATTATAGTTACTGTAGAGAAATAGCCGAAGTAATTTCATCGCACTCAGATGTAATTCTTGGAGGAGAAGGCAAAACGGTTCAAATCGATGAAACGTTTTTAACAAAACGGAAGTACAATCGGGGAAGAATAACAGAACAAATGACCATCACTGTTCTTGGTCTGTACTGTAAGGAAGATAAAGAAGGACTATTTTTTAAAGTCAATTAAAAAAAAAGGCAGATTTGTGGCCTTATATAGAAAAATACACCGACAAAAAAAACGAGTCGAGTCTGCACCGATAGTGCCAAACAGTATTCTGAGGTGGAGAAATTGTTTAGCAAAGGTACGATGCACTTGCAAACAAACCACAGCAAACGGGAATAAGTGGAGAAAAACAACCCTATAAATATTATTAACGACTTGTGCAGAAGTCATGGCACTAAACTTTTACCGTTGCCATCACTTTGAAAAAAAAAAAAGAAAAATTCAAGCATCAGCTTGGTTCCCAAATAATGCAATTTTGTCAGGGTTGTAAATGGTGAAAGCCAAAAGGGATTGGAACTGTTGGAAATAGATGCACCAACTCATTCACTTGAAGATAGTGATAGATAATCTAACAGACAGACGAAATATCTCATAATGATGACTATAGAGGACGAAATTTGTAGGTGCTGCTGAGTCATGTTCAGATGAAGATGATGAATCCGTTGGACCCACCTCTTCTGCGTAAAATAAACGCACATATGTAATAAGTATTACTGGATCTTGAAATAAATTATCAAAAAAATAAATATCTAGTTTTCCTCTTCTCTTTCTTCCTCAGGAAGTATCCACAACCTCGGGACAACGAAGCAGGAAGAAGTTGGTTCTAAGACACCTCACCCTAGAACGCAGGCGCTCTGGGACACCTCACCCCAGAACAACTGTGTAAAAAATTAAACGATTTTGATTTTCGCTCAAGTTTCGAGATTTGCACAGTTAATTTGTGTGGGGAATGGATGAGAATGCGCATTTTTTCATTTTGTGTGGAATTGTCAGTGAGAACATCGAATGGCTAGTGACGACAAACAGTTCTGGACGGAATTCCTGGAACTGTATAGGGAACTCCCGTCTTTGTGACGCATCAAATAATGTACGGAGTACAGTAATCGAATCATAAAAAACCAAGCATACGATAAGCTGGTTTCCAAATTGAAGGACAAAATGCCAGATGCAAACAGAGCAACAGCGGTAAAAAAAATTAATACTCTTCGTACGAAATACAGAAAAGAATTGAGAAAAGTGAAGACAAGTGAGAAGTCTGGTGCGGTGGCAGACGATGTAAATAAGTATATGAACCATCGCTATGGTATTATACATATTTGTCCTTCCTCGAAGACCAGGAAACATGCAAGTTAATATCATAGAGTATTGATTCGATCCGTAAGCCATGTAAACAAGCTGCGGTCAAATCACATGCAACATATTAGGGAAACCAATAGACGCGAACGATCATTGTTGACGCAGCTGCGGCTTGATGGCAAAATGCTTTTAGCCGAAGTCAAGTGGTTGCAGCTGCGTCGGCACATTCTTCGTGATTTGTGTAGCAAGTCCAAAGTCCAGCAAAAGTGATTTATGTGGGAAGTCAAAAATCCACCAAAGGGACGCTGTCGAAGAACAGCACATAGTAGGTATATAAGACACTTGATATTAATTTTTAAGTTAGTTCATCACCAGCCTCGGAAGACTCTAGTCGAGTTCATCACCAGCCTCGGAAGACTCTAGTCGAGTTCATCATCAACATCAGAAGACTCAAGTTGAGTTCATCACCATCAGACTCAAGTCGAGTTCTTAAAGCAGCATCGACGCAGAAGGAAGTGCTGTTCAAAAAACCGCAGCACCGAAATCAATCAGATGAGCTCCGCGAGTTACATGAAGATGTAACCATCCCCCACTTGCCGACTTTCGTACATATATACATACTTGTATTGAAGATACATATGTACATACTTATGTACTCAACGATGGCTGTGACACTGACCAAGCTAGATCGCACATGTGGATCGGCGTCGTGTTTACAAGCCAGAATTATCAGCTTAGAAGGAAAGCGTGAGTGCAAAGAACATAGGCAATAATTGTTGGTGTGTCGGTGGGTGGAGTCATAACTTTCATGCGATGTTTTTGCGTTTCTCTTTCTTTTAATACATACATATGTATATTAAGCTAGGATTAAGTAAAAAGAATAAGAAGAAAGATGTTGGCTATTAAGTAAAAAGTTAAATGAAAGATCAGTTGGTATTCTGATCTCGACAAGTATAGATACAACAGATAAGAAAGGTGTTTTAAAACTCGATTCGATCCCTAACATACATATGTATTACCTATTACTGGCACAGTCGGTGAAAGCCACGTCTTCCAAAGCACGGTAGCGATTTCTTTTTTCTTTTTTTTCGATTGCCGGTTTGTGTTAAACTAAACTAATTAATAAACCTATTATCTTACAAAAACAAGAAAAAAAAAAAAAAAAAAAACAAACAAAATCATTCGGACGTATCGTGAATAAAAAAAAATCAAATATACATGTGTATACATAAATGGAAAAGAACGAAAATAGACAAATAAAATACATGTATACAGTTAAGTATAAACGCACAAAGGAAGTGCTGAACAAACAAAAATTGTATTTTATAAACACATGCAGAGGAATGCCTCAAAAGACAATTCACTTGCAAACAATAAGCATAAATCCCATATTCTATCCCCAATAACTAATGAACATAAACAAAACCCACTATTAGCATGATCAATCCCTAGCCCATTATAAACCACTTAACGCAGCATAAACAAGCCCAACTCCAATTTGAATCTGTTGAAGGCTTTAAATAATTGTGCATATATGTATCTTTTTATTATTTTCTAAACTAAAACTAAACACAATAAATTAAATCCCTATTGTGAATTGCTACATTTCCCTTTTTATCTTCTCTTTGTTTTTTCACCACACTATTGTGAATATTAATATTGTACGGCATTAATAAAGAATTAAGAGTCACTCTCATTTATAACGTCTTAAAGTGCGGTTGCGTTTTTCTTTTTTTCTTTGTGGATTACGGCACGCTTAGCCGAGTTGAATTTTTTTATCTTGATCACGCGATTGTACAGATCACCACGCGACATAGCGTGGCTATTCGGTTTATCTATACAGCTCCACACACGACAAAAGCACAGAATCATACCGCTTTGCTAAGCAAAACGAATAAAATATATTCAGGGCAACCCACGCCACTCATATCCTAGAACAAGTATACATATATGGGAAAACAGAAAGCGGAATCATTGGAGTAATCCGTGTGTCATAGTTAAGTAAGATCGTTCGATCGAGTAATCATTGTGTCATAGTTTAAGTTAGTTCGAAAAAATAAAGGAGTAGGCAAACTGCCTACCAAAAATGTGTTTTTTTATTTAATATAGATGGAAGTCTTTTAGCTATACATATATACAAATAGGAGCGGACATCGAAGAACACAATGAAATAAAGGTACAGCAGCGATGAATATGTTAGAAGCAGTTAATAGTAGACTTATTTATAAGAGAAGTAGATTATGTTTATAATTATATTAAGGACTTAGACGAGATGTCCAGAGGTTTTCTAGAAATAAAAATAAGGCAGCAAATTAAAGATCGCGCGGATTTAATCCTCATAAATAATAATAATCCCACGCAATGGAAGGAAATAAAATTAATTTTGAAGAAAAACTGTTCCATCAATGAAAACATAGAAAATCTTGTCAATAAAATAAAATTGGATAAATTTAAAAATTCGGTTGAGCAGTTGTATGATCATATCTTAAACATTTTAACCAAACTTAATCTAAAATGCAGTCTGGAAGATCATACTCCGGCTTGGTTTAACAGCGCACAAGATGAGGACTTGGCTTTAAAGCTATTCATTAACAAACTCCCTAGCGAACATAAACTTATCCTTCAAGCTAGAAACCCTTCAGGATTTAGGGAAGCAAAAAAAAATCTTGATTGATACAGACAATTTCCACAGACACTACAATAACCCGAATACACTCGTTTTCCAAGCACACAATAGTAGACCAATAGCACCAAATTTTTATCCGAATATTCCCAATCAGAACTCAAGATTTAGTAGTATCAGAACAGAAACTCACCCAAATAACTATCGTCAAAATTCCCAATTTCCAAATGTTCGCAGTTCAGGGCTTTATATAGGTAGAAACCAACAGGCTAGCACGTCTGCTACTTCGTAACAAAATGGTTCCTATAACAGTAGGTTAAGCAATTCACACAACTTTTCCGAAAGACCACAATATTCGGGGCATTCTAAAAGGGATCATGAGACAGAAATGGAAGTTGACCACATCCGGGAGGAGGAACTGACGACTAATGAAAATCCGCACGTTTCGCGTTTCCAAAATTTTCAGTCAAGCACCTCCGATCTCTTCCCTGTGTAATAGTGCGAACAAAATTCAGTCCAGTCAAGTTGCTAGTTGATTCAGGAAAGAGTACATCGTTGATTCAGGCATTTTTCATAGATCCTTCACATCGGATCTTGAAAAACCATTATTGCCAATAAACTCTAGTATTTCTGTTAAGTCGAAGGTTACAATACCACTCTTCGAGGAATTTAAAAGACCTTTAACCAAGATCGATATGCTAGAGACTGAATTAAACAGTGATTTCGATGGTATTCTTGGGTGTAATGTTCTAAAGCAATTACATGCAAAAATCGACCTTGAGAAATCGCTGTTAATAACAAATCAAGCTACTTTGCCCCTAATATTTTGCAACTCTGTTACTAAATCGACATCAGAAGAAATTCACTCCCTAATAAATGATGAAATCGATTTCAAAGAGCCAGATATAAATGAAATTACTAAGAAGTTTAAGTTTGAGAACCTTAATACGGAAAAAATTAAATTATCTGACACTATTCGGAAGTTTAAGAAAGTCTTCTACCTCGAAGGTGACAAATTGTCGTTAGTCCCATAATATTACCATAAAATCCCTACAAAACACGATATTCCAGTATATTCTAGAACATACAGGTATCCAGAAGCACATAGAAATGAGGTCAACCAGCAAATGCTGAGATGCTTAGATCTGGAATCATCGTAAATTCGACAAGTCCATATAATGCTCCCATTTGGGTAGTCCCGAAAAAAATGGATAATTCGGGGGCGCAAAAATGAAAAATTGTTGTCGATTACAAAAAGTTAAATGATGTAACAACAGACGATAGGTTTCCTATTCCAAATATTAAGGATATATTTTCCAAACTCGGTACTGCGCAGATCTTTTCAACGCTCGACCTCGCTAAAGGATACCCCCAAATCCCTATTTGTTCGAAGGATAGACATAAAACTGCTTTTTCGACCGCAAACGGACACTACGAATTCAAACGCATGCCGTTCTCCCATTTGTTTGTGCGTAAAGCGTCTTTTCCTCAATTCCTTTTCCACCCATTTGTTTACGCGAACCCTGCAGATTTCTTGTTTGGTAAAGAGGTGCATAGAGGCCGATAGAGTTCACTCTTTTAACGACCACCGACCGGGCAAGTCAAACAAAAATTTGTAAATTAGATTGACCTTTAAGATATAAAACTAACATTGGAAAATAAAAATTTAATTTGAAAGAAAATAACTAAAGTGTTTTTCTGCTAAATACGTAAGTTGCGCAGTGGATCGCGGTGACCTTGGAGGTTTCTAGGGGTTTCTCGAAATCTCTGGCAGCTTCTTCGGTTGCGTCGAAGAGTTTAATTTCATCACAGTGACCTTCTCTGTCCTTGACTAGTTGAGGAACAGTAGAATTAGCACTAGTGAAGTGGATAAGAGTGTGTGTTTTGGCAGCTGTGGTTCTCCGCCGAAAATTGAACGGCGACTCGGTAAGTCGGAGAGCCGAGGTGAGTTTTGTTTTTGCTCTTTTGGTGAGCATTTGCATTTATATTGAACATTAATATTTTATTAAGGTCAAGAGTAAGTAAGAGAGGATCGAAATGAAGGACTTAATCGCTCTCTCTTCCTCCGATGAGTAAGAGAAGCGTGAGGTGGTACGAGTCCCTTCGGAAAGGGATAAGTACATGAAAGAGAAGAAGGTGCCACCGACTGTGGCAAAGAAGACAAACCGGAGCAGGAAGAAGAAGAATGTAAGTAGCTCTCCTGCTGCAGCGGATCTCTCTGCGATGGACGATTCCACCATGGAATCGGAGGGGGAGGCCGTTGCGCTCCGGAGGAGGAAAAGGGACGAGAGGGGGTTGGAACCCTCCTCTGAGCCTGAGGTCCAGGCCAGGAAGTGTTGTGTGGATGAAACACCCAACGATAAAGCTTTGGTGGAGATACCGGTGATGGGTCCCCCCAAAGCAGTGCCTTCATAGTGGGAGAAAAGGGACTTGATCCCTAGATATCTAAAAGAATTCCCTCGGGTTTTCTTAATCTGGTGGTGCATGGTGGTACAAGGAACCCAAGTGGTTCCTAGAACCTGGTGGTGCATGGTGGATATGGGCCTGACTGGGGGCCCATTCAAAAATGACCAGTCGAGCGTGCGAAATCCTGGCACGCTCAGTTGAACGGTAGGTAAGTTATCAGGCTTGAGTTTTTGGGGAAGCTCGACTGAAAGTGACTTGGTTTAGTTGCGGAGTGAAAACCAAGGCACTTTAACCCTTTCCCTCCCAGGGTAGCCATTTGGCTACCGCATACGTTTAAATAAATAACAATTACAAAGGAAATCGGAATTAAAAGCATTCATATATATTAGTCCGGCGGGAATATTTTCCTTCAGTATATTGGAAATAAATTTGTTTTTTTTTTATCTGGTAACGATGTATTTTGACATTTTGTTCGAGAAAGTCAACTTCTACTGTTGTATGTTTGGAACGTGAATTTCGATTGTGGATTTGAACAGGTAGATATTCATGATGATACAAAAAAAATGATTTTTTGTGGAAATGATATTGTTTTAACTCTTAATAGCCTGACTTTTTTTTTTTGAGCTGAAAAAAATTAATGATATAAAACTCGCATTTCTGAACAACTTTTGTTCTACGACTTTGTTCATAGGTTTTATTTACCTGAGCTAGGTAAGAAGAACCTGGTTGGTTCTTTGAGGAACCACTAGGCACCCGGAGGTCAAAAATTTTAAAGGTGTATTTTCCATCAAAGAATTTTTTTTTAACAAAAATCAACATACTTTATTCAGAAAATTCAGAAAAGTTGCAAAAAAAATATTAATTAATATCAGCAAAGGCATTTAGTTTTGGTGAAACTCAGCAAAACAGTTTTTTTCCGTCGAAAAACACAAATGTGTACCACATTTTTGGCATCGAACTTTTGTTTGGGATGTACATTTTTGGATTTTTGCATCGCGGTTTCCCTTCCTTGACATATTCGGGTAAATGCCCAACGTTATCTAGGCGAATGTCACGCGGCGGTATCGGAGCAGACATTGGGCGATGACGCTTCGCAACAATTTCAACTTCGAGATTGCTTCGGCGACCTTTTCCCACTCTCATTTCAGTACCAGATCTTGTCAAGCAATGGGCAATTTCACACACAAATTCATGCAACACTTTCTTCGGCTGATTAGTTGCTGCATGATGTCGCTTGTATAAGATCCAGGCATTGATTATGGCCATATCACACATATGGTAGAACAAGCGATTTGTCCATTTGCGTGACTTTATGCGGATATGACTACGGCCGAGTGACGAATCTAAAAGGTCAACACCGCCCATGTATTTATTATATTCATGAACAATATTTGGACACGGAATGCATTCCGTTAGCTTTTTCTTTTTATTGTATCGCTCAATGGTTGGTGCATTCTCGGGGGTTTGACCATCGGCCGAAATATATGGCTTCATTCCAACCATTGTTGATGCCATATTTACAATCTTATTGTCATTTCATGCTACTGTTGTGACGTCGATTCCATGAAATGTACCCACTTATTCTTCGCAATCACCTCTATTGGCGAATTTCTGTGGTAATTTGCATACTGGAAGTCGTGGGCGGCGAACAGTTCCAAGCGAATAGATGCCTTGTGTGCGCAAATATACCATCAAGGGAATCGATGTATAATAATTATCAAAATATATGGCATGATTTATGAATCGAGGAACAGAGCGAGCCAATCGCACCACAACATTCGCAGACGCACCCAAATTCGGTTCATTTTCCTCACGATGGTCGTCGTCGCCGGAATAAATTTCAAACGAATAGCAAAATCCGGAATCATCGCACATAAGAAACAATTTGTTACCCCACGGATGCGGTTTGTCTGGCATGTATTGTTTCATATAGTGTTTAATCTTTGTCGCACAAATTTGCTCATCAACACACAATCTAGCTCGCTTTGGTACTTTTTGAAAATTCCGGTTCAATGCGATGATGATCGGACGTATTTTGTACAGGCGATCGTAACCTGGATCGCATTGTGGTATGGGCCCATACATTCGAACCGCTTCGTCGGCACGATTACGTCTGCGGCTGCGGGCATCTTCGGATAATGTTGATGGCTGGTGATCAGATGCGGATGTCTGTTGATCAGATGTTGATTGCTGATGATCTGATGTCGATGGCTCTTGAACACGATGACGGCGCGGCATTGTCTGGTTGTCATTGAAGTGCAAGAATTGGCGAATTTTGTCATGACGATTTCGAGGCATGCAATCCATTATTGGTTTGAGACCATAGTCACTCCAATATGATCGAACGCTCGGATACTTGAACACCGACATGAAGTAATTGATTCCCATGAATCGTTTGATTTCATCTGGTGTGGTATTCAGTGGTTTTTCAACGTTTTGTTGCACTGCGTACAAGTTGCTCTGTTCCACAATTTTTGAAATAATATCGTCTGACATGAAAAACGAAAAAAACTGAAGAGGTGAGTTCAATGCCAATATTTCCGGTGTCAAAGCGTCATCACCTCGAAATTGAACACAATTCGAATACAGTTGAAAATTTCTTTTACGCCACAATGGTTTTTTAAAAACATTCGAATCTTTATCAATCGAAACGCCTTCAAACATTGTCGCATATTCTTCCCATCGGGAATGGTCACCAACAATAACTGGGTATTCGGCGTTACTCATTTCGACATAACTTACATCGACTGCTGCATTGTTTTGAACAACTGCTACTTCCATCGCTTCGTGTTCACTATGCAAATGGCCTATTTGCTCGTCATCCTCAAAATTTTCATTACGGTGAGCAGCATCAAAATCGAAATCTGGGTCATAATCACTGTCGTCAGAAGCAAAATCACCATCATCTTCACTTTCCGACCACGCAACTGAATTGACAAACTCGGAAAGCTCTTCTTCTGTTCTAAAATCGCGAGTCCTATGCGACATTTCTAATCAACAAACTGAAAAAACAAACCATGACAAAAACGTTGCTAAATAATTTTATATATGGGAAATTTCGAACTCCCGGTGCCTGACGGTTCCGCAAGGGACCAACCGAAAATTTGAAAAAATCCACAAATAAAAATAAAATAATTATTTCATATACTCACAATAGCTTCTAGGCGCTATAACGATCACGGAAATATTTTTTTAAGCTTAAATTTTTACGTGTTTAACACAAAAATATTTTTTTTTAAAGTACACAATTTCGCAAAAGTTTTTTTTTTAGAGGTCGTGACAACTTACTGAACATACACGATTCAACTAAAGTCGGTTTCAAGTGGCGATCGGCGCCAACGGTGGCGAATGTATCAGGAAATATTTTTAAAGTGGCAGGGGGAAGTAAAAAAAAAATTGTTTGACAAAGTTTTAATTATTTTTGGTTGGTTCCTGGCGGTACCGGTGGGATATTAAGGGTTAAGTTAAATTTTGTAAAATATTAAACAAAATTAAATGACACGCAGTAGCAACACACGAATAACCAGTGGTTGCCAATTGGTTACATTGGGGTGATATCATGCATTTGATTTCAAAAAGGGAAACGTTTTGCTACCAATGTTGTCATGTATATAGAGTAATTGTCCCACAATAATAATATAATAAAAAACGTTGTAGTCCGTTAAAAGCTTTTTTCATTTAAATAATGCTTATTTTTTTGACTAGGATATATTTTGAGTCAAAGTTGAAAAGAGAAAAGGTATGTATGTAAACAGTAATGTTTTGTTTAGTTTAGTGTCTATACTTATTCCCATTGAATAGACATCAATATGTCGAATAAACGAAATTTGCGAGACAAAGGGCTAGAAATTTACAAAATTTTAGAAGGTGATTGCTCGGAAGAAGAAGAGGAAATGGAGGACGAAACTGAAATGCCAGTTAGTTATACAGAAAATCAATGCGAGAACATTCCAGTTGAGGATATTCAGTTTCTTGAAGAAATTGGTAGGTCCTATATTTTTATTTATAAATCGTGCACGCTGAGTTACAATTACTCTTATGAAGATGAGAGTGCCATCGAAGTAGTCGACATGATGGCAAATCCAGAACCCGATTCATCGAAAGCTACTTGCAGCAAGGATATCAATAAGGAACTTAAATGGCGAAAAGTGGAAATTGATGAAGTTCCAATGCAATTTTTCTTCTCCTCCTGATCTGAAGCTAACTCCATTTCAATATTTTAAGCTTTTTGTTGACGACTCGATTATCGAGGATATTGTTTATCAAAGCAATCTTTATTCCGTTCAAAGTGATATTGACAATCCAGTAAAAACTAATTACAGTGAAATATGCAAGTTCCTTGGTATGAATTTAATGCATAGCTGACATAATGCCACGAATAGATTTGATGCATTAAAGAAAAACTTACACTTAAATGACAATTCCAAAATGAAAGACCGGACAGATGAGCAATACGACAAACTTTTTAAGATCCATCCTTTTCTTAATAAAATCAGAGCAAACTTTCTAAAAGTCGAACCCGAAGAAATGAATTCCATTGACGAAGTGTTGATTCCGACCAAGTGCAGAAATAGAATAAAACAATACATACGCAATAAACCACACAAATGGGGAATAAAAATGTTTGCCAGAGCTGGATCGAGCGGTTTTTTATATGATTTTGAGATTTATACAGGAAAGTCAACCGAACTTGTAAAAACTAAATTAGGAATTAGTGGAGATGTCGTGATTAGACTTTGTCAAAGTTTGCCAAAGCACGAAAATTTTAAGGTGTTCACAGACAATTAGTTCACGTCCTATCATTTGCTTTGTGAGTTAAAAAAAATTGGTATTTTAGCAACGGGAACTGTTCGTCAAAATCGTCTACCAAGATGTGAATTTCTGACGGAAGATGAGCTTAAAAAGATGGGTAGAGGGTCATATGATTTCAGATTGGAAAAGAACAACCATATCTTTGCTCTTAAATGGTATGACAATAAACAGGTATGTTTAGCATCGTCGCTTTATGGTGCGCTTCCTGTTGAACTCGTACGTCGTTGGTCACTAAAGGAGAAAAAGTTTATTGACGTTGAAAGACCAAGGATAATTTCGGTGTATGATAAGCATATGGCAGGGGTAGACTTAAGCGACATGATGGTGGCCTTATATAGGTCCAAAATTGGGACCAAACGTTTCTATTTTAGAATATTTTTCCACTTACTCGATGTTGCCTGTGTTAATGCGTGGCTTTTATACAAAAGGCATTGCCATCAAAACAAGTTTCCAATCAAGATCAACTTTGTCGAATTCAAAACGCAAATTGCGAATGGAATGTTACATGTTGGACATCTTGTTGATAAAAAAAAAAGAGGTGGACCAAATTCCAATAATGCCAGTGCTACTTCCTCACCCGTTTCAGTTTCAAATAAAAGACGAAAGCAAACCACGCAGAGGCCAATTTCAGATATACAATACGATGGCATTTGCCATTGGCCGATTCCCATCAAAAATAAGGAAAGATGTAAGAGCTGTAACGACAGGACATCGTTTTCGCGAACAAAATGTCAAAAATGTAATGTTGCCTTATGCCTAACACAAAACAAAAATTGCTTTTTAAAATTTCATAACAAAGACTGAGAAAATATGTAACTTATGTGGGATTGAGCCAAGCCAAGCACAAAACACGCCACGATACGAACGGAACAGATGAACGAGACAACAACAGCAGACGATCACGCCACTAGTAAACAATACGACGAGACCACGGGCACACACACAAACATACAGCCCGAACCGTTTCCCTAAACCCCTCACACACACGAGTAGGTATGCGAGAGATAGGAAAGCAGCACAGTAGCATTCAAGCACCAAAACAGAGCGGTCATGCGGGTCAGACCCTCCCATTGTGAAACATTGCTCAATCCATAATTAATCGTGTATTATTTAAATTAAGTAAATAAATTGTTAGAATACATTGTTTAAATAAAACTAATAAAACTACCACATCTGGGGGCTCAACCGGGATTGTCAAGAGCCATTGCAAAAGGTGATTGTGCGCGCAAAGCGGAAAAGAAAACAAAAAAAAACAACAACAACGGCGACATCAATCCCGTCGGTGCGTGCGTGCAAATTACACCCCAGCTGCGAAAAAAGTAAAACAAAAATACAAAAAAAAAACGGCGACATCAATCCCGTCAGTGCGTGTGTGCCAATTACAACTCAGCTGCGCCGGAGGAGAATACATATATCGTTGAGTGCGAGCGGTGTGTCTTGCAGAAAGCAAATAAAAAAAAAAAAAAAACAAAGAAAACACAATAAACGGCGACACCAATCCCGTCAGTGTACATACACGTGTTTGCAACCCCAGCTGCGTCGAAGCAGAAAAACACATACATTGTTGTCGAGTGCGATTCGTGTATCTGTACGGAAGAAGGAGGAACGAGCAACAAGGCAACGTGCGTCGTGTCCAGACGAGAGGGAAGGGGCATCAACAACCAGGTAGAGTGTGCGGCCAGCGGCAGCGAGAGGACAGCAGCAGCAGAACGAGATAGAACGATAGTCGTGAGTAGTTTACCTTCTTGATATTGCTATTGTGCTGCTTTGTTCGTTTTCCCTTTTCGATATTGTTAGCGTAAGATCATTTTGCATAGGTATTAAATTAATTGTTAGAGTTATTATGGGTAAAATGAATGTTGCGGAGGTAATGGGATTAACGGTAGAGGGTCTGAAAGACAGACTAGCGGAGCTGAACTTGGCAACCACAGGGCTTAAGGCTACTCTTCGTGAAAGGCTTCTCGACCATTATGGGCTACCACGCGACACGGCTGAGGACGAAGAAGAGGAGGAAGGGCTCGGAGAAGCGGCAAGCGATCCGGGGTCTGGCCAAGTGGCACCGTCGTCAACGGTATCTTTCACTCTCCGCGACATCGAGGAGTCGTTAGTCCAGTTTGACGGAACCGGCTCCACAGACATCAATCTGTGGATCCAGGAGTTTGAGGAGAACGCGCTGGCGGTTCAGTGGAACGATGTCCAAAGGTTCGTCTACGGGAAGCAGCTGTTGAAGGGCGCTGCTAGACTTTTCCTTCGTAGCCAGACGGGGGTAAAGAATTGGGCCCAACTAAAAAGAGCTCTCACTAAAGAGTTCGGCGCAAGACTTTCTTCGGCGGAAGTACATCGGCAACTTAAGAGTCGGAAAATGATGCGTACTGAGTCTCTGCTGGAATACCTGTATACGCTAATGGAGTTGGGCAAGTCAATCGCGCTGGATGACGAGAGCCTTATCGAGTACTTCTCAGATGGGATTCCAGATTCGAGACAGGGTAAGACGGTCCTCTATCAGGCGAAAACGATTGGAGAGCTCAAGGAACAGATCAAAGTGTACGAAAGGATTCGGGGTTCCTCTGCGCAGTCATCATACTCGAGAGCCAACTTCCGAACCCCAACCGAACTGTCAAAGTGGAGAAGAAGGTGAAATTATGTTTCAAGTGCGGTGAAGTCACTCATTTCGCCAGAGAATGCCAGCGGCAGGTGATCAAATGTTTTCGGTGCGGTCAAGCGGGGCATCGAGTTCGGGATTGTCAGATGAAAATGCAATCGACGCCGCAACAGTCAAGAGGGCGGAGCGGTCACTCTGCACCAACAAGTGGCCAAAACGTATCCTGGCAAGATGCAGCGGTTAATCTAGCTGTCGGTACAAACCGAATATTTAAAGACATTTTTCTGCTGAGCGCATTGGTGGATACGGGCAGTGACCTATGCCTTTTGCGGCACGATAGCCTGCTTTTGATGGGTCTTTTTGAGATGGACGCGAAGAAAAGGAACCTGTTGGGATTGGGCCTGAACAGAATAACAACACTTGGCAGCGTCAAATTGCAACTTGAAGTTGATGGCATCCCGTTGGAGCTCATGTTCCATGTCGTTCGCGAAGACGACATGCGGTACTCAGCGATCATAGGGAACGATGTTTTGGAAATGGTCGACTTGGTAATCTCAGACGGAAATGTGCAGTTTAGGAGCAAACAAGACAAAGAGAGTTCGATCGAAAACGAAGATGGGATCGTAAGGGTGGACGTACATGATCGTCGTGATAGTGCCATTGGGGCACGTGGGGACACAGGGGGTCCCGAGTTGGACGAAGGCCCGGAGCACACAGTCAGTCAAAGTGACGAAGAGCTGGAAGTACGAGCATTGAGTGGAGAACTGGGACAGCTGTGGCTAGCCGCCGAGGAAGGAGAGTTCCGCGAGAAGATGGATCTAAAGCTTGATCATCTGAATTGGAACTACAGAGAGAATTTGACGTCAAGCATAGGGGCGTACAACCCCGTTGGGCAGGAAACGTCGCCCGTGGTTATGAAGTAAACAAATAGACGACTGGCTAGAAGAGAAGATTATTCGGCCGAGTAAATCTGAGTATGCGTCACCGATCGTGTTGGTTACAAAGAAGGACGGAACAAAAAGGTTGTGTTGCGACTACCGGAAACTCAACGAGAAGATTATGAGAGATAACTTCCCCATGGTGTTAGTAGATGAGGTCATAGAACGCCTGCAAGGACAGAAGGTATTTTCAACACTAGATCTGAAGAACGGTTTCTTCCATGTTCCGATGGATCCTGGTTCCCGGAAATATATAGCGTTTGTGACGCAAGAGCAGCAATACGAATTCCTGTACGTACCGTTTGGGGTCTCGAATTCACCGCCCGTCTTTGCGAGATACATCAGTGCCATTTACCGGACTTTAATCCAGGCACGTATAGTGGAGGTGTACATGGACGATTTGATAGTGCCATCACAAGACGAGGAGGAGGGTATAGAGAAGCTGAAAACAGTTCTGGAAGTTGCGGCTAAATATGGGTTACGTCTTAACTGGAAGAAATGCCAATTCCTAAAACGGCGAATAGAGTTCCTCGGGTACTTAATCGAGAACAACACGGTACAGCCATCGACCGAAAAGACCAGAGCTATTAGAGAGTACCCAGTGCCTACGGACAAGAAAGCGCTTCAACGTTTCCTTGGACTGACTTCTTATTTTAGGAGGTTTGTGAAAGGGTTTGCTTTGATTGCGAAACCTTTGTCAGATTTGCTCTGGAAGGAAGCGAATTTTACTTGGGAGGATGAGCAGATGGTAGCGTTTAGGCATTTGAAGGCGACGCTAACGGAAGCACCCGTGCTCAAACTGTTTTATCCTAGGGCAACTACGGAATTACACACGGATGCCAGCAAATATGGTTACGGTGCTGTTTTGCTGCAGAAGGACGAGGAAGACCAGCTATTCCACCCTGTCCAGTACATGGCCGGGCTGAAGTTCACTATAGTCACCGATTCTAACGCGTTCGCTATGACTATGAAGAAGAGAGACGTTCCGCTAAGAGTGTAGAGATGGGCCATGTTTCTGCAGGAGTTCCAGTACGAAAACGAGCATCGGGCCGGTTCTAAAATGCGTCATGTAGACGCATTGAGCAGGATGTATTGCATGCTGGTGGAAGATTCGTTGAGTCACAGGATTAAGGAGGCACAGCTTAAAGACAGCTGGATCAGAGCGGTGAGAAAGGTGTTGGAGAGAGACGAGTACGAGGATTATTACCTGAACAATGGAGTACTGTATAAAGACCCGGTACAAGAACTGATAGTAGTACCCACGCCGATGGAACAAGAAATCATCGACGTTGCACACCGCCAAGGGCACTTCTCCATTAAGAGGACGGCTGATTTAGTGGCGAAGACATTCTTCATCCCGGATTTGACCAGAAAGGTGACTGACGTCGTGAGAAGATGCGTGCATTGCATAGTAGCTGCATCGAAGGCAGTGAAGAAGGAGGGGTATCTCAGACCCATTGAAAAGGAGGACAAACCGTTGGGTACGTACCACATCGACCACGTTGGACCGATGGAGCTGACCCATAAGAAGTACAACCACATACTGGTGGTGGTCGACGCCTTCTCGAAATTCGTGTGGCTACATCCAACGAAGAGCACAGGCGCGGCCGAGGTAGTGGACCGATTAAAGGTGCAGTCGAAAGTTTTTGGGAATCCTAGACGAATCGTATCCGATAGAGGCACTGCGTTCACCTCTAACCTGTTTAGTGAATATTGTCGTACGGAAGGCATCCAACATCTTGTCATTTCGACGGGAGTACCTCGAGGCAATGGGCAGGTAGAAAGAATCCACAACATCATCATTCCCCTGTTAACGAAATCATGTGCAAGTGATCCCAGGGACTGGTACAAGCATGTGGATAGAGTGCAGCAGATTTCAAACAACCCTCCGCCGCGTAGCACGGGATTCAGTCCTTTCCATATCCTTACTGGTCTGGAGATGCGCGTGCCAGACTACCCAGATTTACGAGAGTTGCTCACACAAGATGCGATCGAGGAGTTAGACTCAGAGCGGGATACCACACGAGAGGAGGTTCGAGAAAATATTGCCGCTATGCAAAGGGAAAACAGGAGATCGTTTGACAAGAACAGGAAGCCGGAATCGGAGTATCTGCCCGATGAGCTAGTCGCCATTAAGCGCGCTCAGTTCGGTTCGGGATTGAAGCTGAAACCTAAATTCTTAGGGCCTTACAAGGTGACGAGAAGACTCAAACATGGAAGATACGTCGTTGAGAAACCCAATATCACGAACACGGTGGCCGAGCACATGAAGAGATGGGGCCCTTTCATTCGGGACGAATGAAGCGTCAGAATGGCCGAATGTGGGATTGAGCCAAGCCAAGCACAAAACACGCCACGATACGAACGGAACAGATGAACGGGACAACAACAGCAGACGATCACGCCACTAGTAAACAATACGACGAGACCACGGGCACACACACAAACATACAGCCCGAACCGTTTCCCTAAACCCCTCACACATACGAGTAGGTATGCGAGAGATAGGAAAGCAGCACAGTAGCATTCAAGCACCAAAACAAAGCGGTCGTGCGGGTCAGACCCTCCCATTGTGAAACATTGCTCAATCCATAATTAATCGTGTATTATTTAAATTAAGTAAATAAATTGTTTGAATACATTGTTTAAATAAAACTAATAAAACTACCACACTTATGAATGATAAATTTTCGTTATTCCTTATTTAACATTACATTAATTAATTAATTAATTTTTTATGAAGCATGAATTATTTTTTCTCATTTTGATGTACGTTGAAAAAAATTGAATATGCAAATACCTGTAATAATAATATAATTTATGGTTCTTATGTTCATAAAAATAGCTTTTATTTGTATTTCTCGATTTAATGGTTAGCACCCCAATGTAGCCATATGGCTACCATTTAGCCACGCCCACCCGATGACTGCCACTAAAAATGGTGCAGTTATCTTAAGGACGTCCATATTATCGCTAAAAACATCAAAGTTAATTTTTTACCCACAAATTAATAATTTGGGAAGGAAAGGGTTAAAAATAATTGGTACCACGGGGACAGGAAGCCCCCGGAGTGAACTAGGCGAGTGAGTGACTAAAACAAATACAGCAAAGAGGCACATCGTGCCAATGATGAAAATTGACTAACGCCGTCAATAAAAAGTTGGTGATAGTAGCAAATAATGCACACTCATTAGCCGAAATTCGCTCCGGTCCTGTCGGTTGAGGTAGGCCCCCTTGTGGGAGCATCGTGGTGGCTGTGGTTATCCCAACATCGCGGGAACGCATGGTATCTGACAAAACTTCGGTCTAATAAGTCAGATGCAAGAGGTGTTAGGTAGACCTCGGCCTCCATCAAGGGCGGTGAACATGTCCCCAAGCATGTTCACCTGTTTACCAATTGTACCAGGGTATTCGTACCCTCGGTTGTTCGAGGTTTTTTATTGGTTTAATTTGCTGAGCAATTTTACTGTTGGTAATTGATTAACTGCGATATAATTAATTTTATTGCAATACGTTTGTACTGATTTTGATTCTCTGTTTCCCCTGAGTTCGCGTGGCGTCCTTTTGTCGGAACGTTGTGAACGGTAGTTTGTGCGTTCCCTTGTGGTCGCGTGGCGTACCTTTCGGAACGGTTGTTTGTGATTTCCCTTTGGTCGGTTGGCGTCCCTTTATTGGAACGTTGTTTTTGTTTTCTTTCGGACGATTTGGTTTTATTGTGACATTGTGTGCAGTTCGAGTATCTACTGGAGGTTTCTGGAAATTTCTGGGAGCTTCTAGATGTTACGTCGGGTGTGCGTGATTATCGGTAACCCTTTTCGTCTCTGTCTTTCTTTAGTTCGTTCTCCATTTTCCCTGTGGTCGCGTGGCGTCCCTTTGTCCGGAACGTGGTGAACGGTGGTTTGTGCGTTCCCTTGGTCGCGAGGCGTCCCTTCCGGAACGGTTTTTTGTGATTTCCCTTTGACGGTCGGCGTCCCTTTATTGGAACGTTGTTTTTGTGTGTCTTTCGGACGATTCGGTTTAATTGTGTGTTGTGTGCAGTTCGGGTATCTTCTGGAGGTTTCTGGAAATTTCTAGTTGCTTCGTCGGGCGTGCGTGACTCATCAGTGACCTCTTTCTGTCCTTGTCGGGTTTAGTTCTTCCCCCTTTTCCCCTGGTCGCGTGGCGTCCTTTCGGCGGAACGGTCGGTTGAACCGAATCAATAGTTGAAACGAGTGTGAATTGAGTGTGTGGGTGCTTAGCACTAATTATTCAAAAGAGTAGTTCTCCTTGTGTGCGTAATGAACTTTCTCTGTACGGCCTCTCCGTGCGTGTATCAGTGCGCATTTCATTTTGTGTGACAGTTGCGGTCCGTTCCGTAGTATCTGAAAGAGAGTCGGAAGAGGTAGGTTGGAGAGACTGGTGAGTGTTTTTACATTTTTACTAGAATGAAGAGCAGCGACAGCGAGGTCATTATTGGCCTCACCTCCGACTGCGAGAGCGTAGTCGGAAAGGAAGTTAAGGTCCCTTCGGAACGGAGCAAGTTCCTGAAGAGCAGTGGGGTGCCGGTCGCTGAGACGAGAAAGAAGAAGAAGACGAAGAGGAGTAGGTCTCCCATCAGAAAAGTGTCTCCCGTGGTGGATGACTCCGCAATGGAGACAAAAAGTGAGTGCGCTAGGTCTAGAAGGAGGAAGCGCGAGGAGAGGGGACCCGTGTCCTCCTCTGAGTCTGGGGTTCGGACGAAAAGGGGCTGTGGGGTGAGTATTATCACTCCCTGCAAGGCAAAGGAATCGGCACCGGTGATGGGTCCTCCCAATGCGGTCCCGCTGATGGCGAAAGCCGCCAAGAAGGTGGCCGTCAAAGCATCCTTTGTGGAGGGTGTCTCGGTTGCCCCGAAAGCCTCGCACCAGGGCAGCAATGCCCTAGGAAAGGAAGTAAAGGAAGTGCCTAAATGCACGGCTAAGGTTTTGGTGCAGGGCACCTCTGTGCCTGGCCTTGATTTCAGCCTTCACGGCGTATTAGGACAGTATAGCACACTGAAAGAAGAAGTTGTTGGGCTTATTGCGGATTGCCCCGAGTTTGCCAGTCGGATTGCCGAACTGCCCGGGCGTTACGAGGCGTTGGTTCTAGGGCTCTCTGGAACTAACGAAAGACTTCGTGGCCGTATCGAAGCCAGGGCCGCTTGTGCGGCACCAACAAAGGGAGAGGTGATCAAGGCGCACACTGCACCTGCGAAGTCGCTTGGCGTTCCACAGGGTGTCCCTGTGGCTGAGCGGCCTTCATTCGCCCAGGTGCTCAGTGCAGCTACGGTCACCAAGGGCCCGGTGGATAGGGTGGCGGTGCTGAGAAAGTCGGCTGCTGCCAAACCTATGCCTAAGCCTGAGGAGACTTGGTCTCTTGTCGTCCGAGGCAAAGGACAGGAATCTACGGGCGAAATTAAGAAGAGAGTTGTAGAGGAGCTCGTCCCTACGATAGGTGTCAGGGTGCATAATGTGCGCCCTGGCAAGTAGGGCAGCGTGCTTATCCGCATGCCCTCGGTTGACGAGAGGAACGCTTTCCTCGGACATAAGAAGCTCGAGGAGGTGGGACTTTCGGCCGAGGTTAGTAATAAAATTACCAGGGTAGTCGTTCAGAGGGTGGAGAAGCGAATCTCCCCTGATGTATTCATGACGGAGCTTCATTAGCTCAACCTGGGTAAGCTGACGGAGACGGAGTTTGGTGGAGAGGTCCGCCTCGCCACCTCCTGGAATGCGGGAGACGGACAACATAACGTTGTCCTCGAATGCAGCCCAAGGGTTGCTGGTCTGCTTCTTGGGGATGGAAGGTGCTATATAAAGCACTTCTCCTTCCCCCTGAGGGAAAAGCCCCTTGTGGAGTGGTGTAACCGCTGCCTGTCGCTTGACCACTTTGCCTCCAAATGTAGGCAAGTCGTACACTGCTTCCGTTGTGGCCAGCCCGGCCATCCAAAGAGGCATTATGAAAGTGCAATCCACTGTAGGGATTGCGAGTTCAGAGGGGAGCCGGCAGGACACTACATGCTAAGCATGGACTGCCCGGTGTACTCTGCTACGGTTGCTAGGGCGTCTGCTAGGCACTAATATGGCGGTTAAATTTTTACAACTTAACTGCCAGGGTGCCCAAGCGGTCACGCAGGAATTGGGGCAGTTGCTTCTTCAATCGGGATGTAGCTTTGCGCTGCTGCAGGAGCCTTACTGTGTCCACGGGCAAGTGAAGGGCCTGCCTGCGGAGATGCGGTCGTTCGCGGACAACAGAGGCCTTGCGGCTGTTGTAGTGAACGACGTCAACGTGGTGTGCTCCCTACTCGATAAGAGTGACTGGGGGGTGTGCGTCGGTGTGAAAGGTGGCTTTGGTAGGCTGATTTTGTGCAGTCTTTACTTTAAGTACGCCCTAAGCATCGAACCATACCTGGGTTACGTTGATGTGTTGGTTGGGTTAATTGAAGCGAGCCTGCGGTCTTCGGCATGGACGCTAATGCGATTTCCCCTGCGTGGTTCAGTAAGACGACAGGACATACGTCCGAGTCTTCCAGGGCCGACAGGGGAGAGTCGCTAAGCGAATGGATGCTGGTGAACCGGGTCTCTGCACTTAATATCCCCACTATACTATACACATATGTATGATGGACCGAGCGGATGCAGCGATATCGATGTGACCTTGGCTAACGGGCCAGCGCTTCGTACATTCGGTTTTCACTGGGCTATTCGGCAGGCCGAAGGAACGAGTGACCATAGCCTCATGCAGATCGGGTTTTCTCGCTCTGACGGCGCTCCACGGACCAGGGGCGATTGGATTGAGAAGGGCTGGCTGCTCAACAATGTCGATTGGGCATTGTACGAGAGGAAAGTCGCGCTGAAGGTCGCCTCGGCGTCGCTTGCCAGTTTTCTAGGCTTGGGGGTCGACGTAATGGTTTCCTGGTTGACTGCGTGCGCTTGGAGTGTCAACGACGAACTCTTCAAGAAGAGAGGAGTTGAGTTCCTCCTCGTCCAGTATGCCATGCAGTTCTGCAGAATCATTGGAATTACCACAATGAGTCACTAGGAAGAAAAGGACGAACAGCGGAAGTGATAAATTACTAGAACTAGCAAAAGAAGAATCCTTCGTATTTAAAAATGTTTGCCCTGATTGCTTGGAATATTATGGAAAAAAATTGAACTTTTAGAAGAAAATAATGCAATTAAAAGACAATCATTAAATACAATTTTGGGAAGAAGTGAATAAAACTTACTAAAATATTTCGAAAGCGCTTGTCTTATTTGGTAAATATGCAGAAGCATTTATATTTTGTTCTCCAGCCGCTGTTACTATATTTGGTTGAATCCTAATGAAATGTTTCTCGAAATCGCAAGCTCTTTCAGTAAATTTCCATTTATAACCACTGTGAGAGACTACACACAACGGCACGATACCGAGAACCCTACGACACCTGGGCTCGTACGCATGAAAGAGCTGGACATCTGCCATCTGCCACGCACAGGTATGAGTGCGTGTACAGAATGCCAGATGTTAGAGCTTAAACACAACTGGCAACCGAGCGAATCATCACGATTCATCGTGCCACACAACGACACGATACCGAGAACCGTACTACACCTGGGCTCCTACGTATAAAAGAGCTGGGCAAGAGCTGTCCATCTGCCACGCATAGGTATGTGTGTGTACACAGAATGCCATCCACGAGGAACAAACAACGACAGCGGTTCCACGAGCGGCAACCAACAAGAGCTGTCCATCTGCCATGCACAAGTATGTGTGCGCGTACAGATGTTGGAGATTACACACTCACAACCGGACAAAGCGATGATACGAGCACCACCACCGGGGTGGAAAAAAGGCGAACAGCAGATCGTTATTCGCAATTCGCAATCGAACCACCAGCGCGGTAGGTCGAATCTTTTCGTATAGGGAATAAACAAGTATAGGTACATACATACAGTCCATTCGAGATAAAAAAAAAAAAAAGTGCGCTTATCTGTCGTAACAGCCACGTTTCTATCATTACAAATATTGAGTAATATACAGCAAGATTTTATTATAATAGGAGTATTGTCGGCATGGACTTCCAAGCCTTTCGAAAGTTTGCGGAAAAGTAAAAGCATTCTCAACAACACGTCTGCATTTTCTGCAAATTTGCAATGTACCATAAACATAAAAGTAAATCTTTTTGATTTTGTTTTGACAATACTGTTAGAGATTACACACAGCGGCAAGATACCGAGAACTGTACTGCCACGCACAAGTATGTGTGCGTGCCCAGAATGCCATCCACAAGCAACAACCAGCGAGAGCGGTTCCACGAGCAACAATGAACAAGAGCTGACCATCTGCCACGCACAAGCATGTGTGCATGTACAGGTGTTAGAGACCGGCAACCGAGCAGAGCGGCGATACGAGCACTGCGACCGGGGTGAGAAAAAGGCAATCCAACCAACAAGAGCTGAGTGTGCGTGTACAGATGTGAGAAGCTACACACTCGCAACCGAGCAGAGCGATGTTACGAGCACCACCACCGAGGTGGAACAAAGGCGATCAGCGAATCATCACTTGCAATAGAACCACCAATAGGTCAAATGGTTAGCCATTGAACCACCAACCAGTGCGGTTGACCGAATCTTCGTACCAGGGAATAAATTGCATATACATACAGTCCACTTCATTATATAGATACGTGCAAAATAAAGTAATTTGTTGTTCCTTCTTTGTTAGTCTGCGTTTTACATACATATTTATCTTTTGAGCTATCGTAACAAATACAAACGTCAAAGTACACAACATAGTTAAGTATAAACGCAAAAAGGAAGTGCTGCACAAACAGAAAACATATTTCATAGAAAATATTGTAAACACATGCAGAGGAATGCCTCAAAAGGCAATTCACTTGCAAACAATAACATTTCATCCCAACATTTGTATTTAAAACCGAATCCACACAATAAGCATAAATCCCATATTTCATCCCCAATAACTAATGAACATAAACACAACCCACTCTAGTCAGCATGATCAATCCCTATCCCATTGCAAACCACTTAACGCAGTATAAACAATCCCAATCTCAATTTGAACTTTCAATCCATAAACTTACATTGTATCATACCGCTTAGCTAAGCATAACGAATGAAATATATTCAGGGCAACCCACGCCACTGATATATATAGGAAAACGTTATTCGGAATCATTGAGTCATTTCTGTGCCATAGTTTAAGTTAGTTCGTTTAAAATAAAGGAATAGGCAAACTGCCTACAAAAAAGAATTTTTTTTATTAAAGTGTAGAAAAAAGTGTTTAACTACATAATGCGTATACTACGAAATGCTGTCTATGCTATTCATACCATGGTATCAATACTAGCAGTGTGTCTCCACTACTAGAGACCCAATCAATGAGCGTCTAGCTCACGTCCGTTCTCTGTGTCTGCTATGCAATAAAACCCGGAACTATTATAAAAACATTCTCCATCATACGCATTCCACTCCATTCCACACACATGCTGTAATCCCAAACGACAATCGTATCGTCGATTTGTCGTTACTGGGTCACCACCAACCATAATCATCACTGCACGTAAATTGCATAATCTATGGTCAACCTCAATTTGTCGGCACTAGGTCAATGTCCGCACTCCAGCGCCTATTCCCTCTTCATATGTCACTTCGTAATTAATGATCAAGTCCAAGCAATACATAAACAAATGACAAAAAAGGGATAACTCCAAACACAGCAAAATGCTGACCAATAGACCAATTTGCAAACTTACTACTATTCCAAAATTGTTTGAAAAATTGATTTACAATAGATTAGCTCCGATTGTAAAGAGCATTATTTCCCCATATCAACATGGCTTTGTTGCTGGTAGATCTACCTGCACAAATCTCACTATGTTTTCGAACTACGTTATTAATGGCTTTAAGAAAGGGTATCAATGTGATGTTGTCTATACAGATTTCTCAAAAGCTTTCGACCGGGTTAATCATAATATTTTGCTTGTGAAATTAAATAAAATGGGTTTCCACTCTAATTTTTTAAAATGGATTAGGGCATATTTAAAGGATCGTACACAGTATGTAAGGATAAATAACAGTCTCCCCTTACCTATTAATGTTACTTCAGGTGTACCCCAAGGAAGTCATATTGGCCCCCTTTTTTTCCTATTATTTGTAAATGACATTCCTAATATATTCTTAAATTCTAAATGCCTTATGTATGCCGATGATCTGAAACTGTTCCGGTGTATAAAAACTGAACATGATTGTATTTTATTGCAAGATGATCTTCAGAAATTATCGAATTGGTGCCTGCTTAACTCCTTACACCTGAATATTTCTAAATGTCAAAGCTTAACTTTTTGTCGAAATCGTTCCCCAATTAACTCCTCTTACAAAATGAATTATTCCCTTCTTTCCACAGTTACCTTCAAGAAAGATCTTGGGGTAATTTTTGATCAAAAATTGGACTTTATTAAGCATATAGATTTTTTAGCTGCTAAAGGTAATTCAATGTTAGGTTTTGTCTTGCGCAATTCAAAAGAATTCTGCGATCCCCACACCTTGAAATGTCTCTACTTTGCGTTTGTCAGATCTAACCTGGAATATTGCAGTATTATCTGGAATCCTGCGTATGAAGTTCACTCTTTTAGAATTGAGAAAATTCAAAAGCGCTTTACTAGAGTTCTAATGAAAATGCTTCAATGGGAAATTGATATGCCATCTTACGAAATAAGATGTAAATTGTTTGGAATATTGCCCTTAAAAACTCGTAGAAAGTTCTTTGAGGTGATGTTCATTCGTGACTTGTTAGCTAATCATATCGATTGCTCCGATATTTTGGCCTTGATTAACTTTAATGTTCCTTCGAGGATGCTTAGAAACAGATTGTTTTTTAAAATTTCACACCTTGGAACAAATTATGCAGCCAATGAACCATTGTCAAGGTGCCTAAGAGTAACTAATTCACTTTCTGATATGATTGATTTTAGTCTAAGTAGGCTTTCATTTAAGAATAAATTGTTGTTACTTTTAAGTTAATTTTAAGTTAATGTAATCTTATTAATATTCTACTAATCACTAAAGCGTTGTGTCTTTGTTTGATGAAATGAAATAAACTAAATAAATAAATAAATAAATAAAAGAAAGTCAGACACATCAACAGGACCAATATAAGGTAAAATAACATAGGAAAAACATTAATAAAGCTACTCATCTGCTATAACTTAACTGTTGTATTCTTGCTCTCTCCGTTCGGCACTCTTCCCTCAAAATAAGAGCAAGCACGGTGTCGATTGAAACAGGAGTCTCAACAAAATATTTAAAAATAAATAACAAAAATATTGAAAATTTGATTTAAAAAAATCATTTTCAATAAATATGTTTTATTTCTATATAAAAATTAATTTAAGCGCAATTCAATATTCGAAAACCTAATTAAAATAACTGGTCAGCAGTAAACATAGCGAAAATATTGTAAACGATTGTTTTATCGTTCTATACCAGATCACGGTTCTTGTACAGTGACTGGAGGCGGTATTTGCTAGTGGAACACTAGAATACCAAAATTGTGACGATTAGACAGAGTGATTGACTATATGACAAGTATCTATGCTTTATTTGAGATTTCACTGGGTATTTATACCAGTAAATAACAAAATGCACAACGGAACTGGGATATCCAAATTCACAATCGAATTGGATGATTGCAATCGCTTGAAGACGCTTGAAGACGCACAATATGAAAGATCAACTTGATCGGCGTCAAGTGATCAACACGGCGATGAAGAGAACACTACTTCATGAACATCATGCATTGGTACGGTTTTCCAAAACTGCGTTAGATCGCATGCCAAGCGATGATTACGAGGTCGTGATCAGAGCGGATAAACTACCTGCTAGAACACAAGAACGCCCATTGAACACCCCAACAATAGATGAAGTCGCAACTGCGATTATTAGTGAAAACTTGGAAAGGCGCCATATTGTGTTTATAAGTCGCGACACTGGGCAGTTGCAACGAATATACGAAGCACACCGTTCACATGATGCATTGCAATACCCACTGATGTTTGGGCACGATGGATATCGCCTGTTATGGAACTTTGATTATTCTTAGTAGAAAACTGAATTTAATTCAACGAATAAGTTAACACAACATTTATTGATTCTGAAGCGGTAATCATAGTTAGGTTTTAATTTTTTCCTAATTTTAACAATTTCAATTTGCAGAGTACCATCTCTGCATTAGCCAAACAACAGACACAACACGAGGAGGGTACATAGTCTAAGCCAAGTTACAAATAAATAACAGCTATGGTGTATCGTATTTGGCATTTGACGAGTAGCCGATGATTGTTTTGTATTTTTGTTTGGTAATTTGTGTTTTGTGATATCATTATTATTAGCTTTTTTTTGCTAAGAGGGATATAGATCAAAGCTGAGAGCTCACAATACTTAGAAGTTGTAAGATCACTACTCGCTAACCCAGAATGTTTTATTTTGTTTCAAGATTCCATCATGTGGGAATGATAAAAAAAAAACACCTTTTATTAGTAAAATGTGGGACGGAATGTGCAAGTTAGCACACTAAGTCATGCACACCGTGGAATCTAACGCAACGATTGCTACCGACACTACCAACCAGCAGTGTCAAATCAATGCAAACTGTAAGAAAAATCGACCATCAGTAAGGTGTGGAGAATGTAATAAAATTCTCTGTGGAAAATGTGTCAATAGTGTCAGCCTATGTAAAATAAATCTTTTAACAATAAATGATAAATGTTCCAAAGACTGTTTACACCTCTTTTGATATTAAAGCACTTATAATAATGCGTTTTCAATATAACCGCCAAATTTACGGTTTTTGGTCTTTACAGTTGGACAAAAACTCTGGGAGCAAATCGTCTCTTCCGTGAACGTATGACTCGTCACGTAAAAACACACATTTGGGATTATGTTGTCCGTGAACGTATAGCTCGTAACGTAATTTTGAATTATGTGTTCCGTGAACGAGCACTTTTGTTTACGTGAACGTATTCATTATTTCGAAACGTCATTCGATAGTCAATTTCGTGACGGAATTATTCTAAGTCGGCAGCAAAATGGAGGGAATGTAAGTTTTATTTATATAATTTAAGAATTTTATTAATTTGGTTTTTTTTAAGGACAAACATTAACAAAATAAATGCTGATCAAAAAAATATGATGGCTAATTTATTGCAGCAGCATCCCGATTTGGCAAAGAACATTTTACCAACTTGTCAACAAGGCAAAACAAAAGCACTTAGGCTTTGGAAAGAGCTAGAAATAAAATTGAATTCCCTTGGCCCACCGATAAAAGACGCGAAATTGTGGAGAAAAGTATGTATATACATAAATATGGATAAAAAGATTTTTATAAAATACATTTTTACAGGTTTACGCTGACCAGAAGTACCAGGCAAAAAAAAGCTATCGTTCAACAAGCAAGCCAAACTGAAGACTGGAGGTAGACCACATGCAGAGAAATTCCTTAGCCAATTTGAAGAACAAATAGTTGAAGCAAGTGGTCTAGAGGTGGCTGTGGAATGCATTCAGAACACCAGAACACCAGAACACGAGGTTCCCATCACCTCGTGCGCATTTATCCATTTTCGCATAGAGAAAGCGGCTTACTTGCGTCCCGCAAACGCCTTCTTCTGATTTTCGCACTGTATTCCTTTTCGTTTTCATTTAATATCATGAATAACACCACCGAATCCATAATTTTCTTATTTTTAGTTTCTAGTTTAGTTTTAGTTTAGTTTTTAACTTTCAAACGATTCCAAACCGAAATTAATGACACTTCGAATGAAATTGTATCAGATATTGTACCAGTTTTTGTAGTATTGATCTATTACATTACGTTCCGTGAACGTTCGATGCGATCGTTCGTGTCGCAATTAATTACAAAACGGATGACTGTTCGATCACGGAAAAGACGATTTGCCCCCTGGTCTTTCTAGTGTTAAAAAAGAAAATAAACAATTTTAGCACTTTCTATCGTTACCAGTTAAAAAAACAAATAATAGCTACAGGTCGGGTTGTGACACGGAGGACGTTTATGTACCAAGTTTGTGATATTTTAGAGCGCTTGATTTTCTGAAAAAACAAGAAACACAAGCAGTCGGGTTTTCTTCTGTGGATCCGGAGGTGGAAGAAGAAAATGTTGCACGTGAAGAAGTAAGTAAAAGACTTTGTTATTTTTACTGTTTTATCTTTTATTTATTTTACATATGTTTGAGTAAACTAAGTCCTGGGAAAGGTCCGCCACAACAACGATTTTATTTGAATCCAAACCCTAGATATCCCTTCAGCATATTACGTACTCGTCCGCAAATCACAACAACACAAAAAATAAAAAGGAACGAGGAATCAACAAATAACCCATAATCATCTTCTGAGCACTTATTTAGCCATCCGGGTTATTCCTAAATATTTATATTTATATAAAGTCTGGCATCACTGTCCGTAACCACAGCCGGTTAGCAGTGCAAGCGAAAGAGGAAGTGAGTTATAAAGAAGTAGTCAAAGAGAAAGGTCGAGGCAGTCGTGGATCCAACTTCAAAATCTCAGTTCTTAATAAGCTTATAAAGTTTTACTGACCCTGTGAGGTGTTTTGTATATAACCATTATATTTTAATATTCGTTAAACTCATCAAACCACTTAATAAAGAAATTAATTAATCATTATTACATTTATATGTATTAGTTACCGAAATAAACTCCCGAAGCACCTTAATCAGAACTTTACATGTTTCACGTATTATTTCGCTTAAAGTTGATTTCCCTAAGCGGGTGCAGAATCTAAGATCCGAGAAGCTCCTTCTAGTGGACAAAAATCTTAATGCTGCCGAGAATCCTTCCTAAAAGGATATTGCGTTTTTAAGATCGTATTTTGCCTCCGAATATGAGGCGTATTTTTTCTTGGCGGCGGCGTCCAGTTTCGAAAATCTTTCGGCGAGCTGTCACTTAATTCCCGTAACAAATTAACGGATGCATGCAAAGAAATGTAAAAAAAAAAAAAAAAAAAAAAAAAGTAAAAACACATAATCAATAGCTTTGCTTATTAATTATGGCATCTGCACCAAGTACATCCCAGCAACATGAATCAGATGATATTGAAATGGAGAAAAACTTTGACTTCAGTAAAAGAAATGCTGAGTTAGAAAAGATCATACATTTAACTTGTTTCCTCTACGACAAATTTTATGGTATAAACCTGACCATCAAGCCTCTTAATATGGACATAAACCTCGATCACAGTAATAACACATTATCAATAGCTTTGCTTATTAATTATGGCATCTGCACCAAGTACATCCCAACAACATGAATCAGATGATATTGAAATGGAGAAAAACTTTGACTTCAGTAAAAGAAATGCTGAGTTAGAAAAGATCATACATTTAACTTGTTTCCTCTACGACAAATTTTATGGTATAAACCTGACCATCAAGCCTCTTAATATGGACATAAACCTCGATCAGAACAATGAAGTTGCAGGCGCTCTATCGACCATATATACGTATTTGAGGAAAATGAGGCGAGTCGTGGGACAGATATGGGTGGGAAACTGATTGGTTTTGGGAACGCTTCTCATGATGTCAAAAGTATTACTGTTGAATACCAAAGGACATTTCCTAAAGACAAATTCGATTTCATGGTGGCTACTCCTTTGGTAGACCTACTAACTGCGCTCAAAATGTCTTATGATGAAGAGAGGCTATCATGTGCCAAATTCAGAATTCGTGTAGCAGGAAGCGGAGTTGTGGAGAAGAAGATCACAAACTATGGGTTGGGGAATGTCCATATACCATTCTTAACGGGAATCACATATAAACCTGAAAGAAGAGGGGGATTAATGAAAACGTTGGGGCCACTTGCATTGAGCATTTCACTGCGTAATGAAAACCGTTATCAAGACAAAATTGCTGCAGCTTTGACTGAGTCCATCAAAATGCTTCCAATGTGTGAAAACATAGTGGATTGTATGAGGAACATGCCAAATGCTCAGGAGGCCGGTGGATTGCTCAAGGCATTGCGAGACGTATTATTAATAACTGGGTCAAGAAGCAGTTCAAAAATCTTCTTCCCATTGATCTTTTTTGTGAATGTTTTCCTCTACAAGGGTGCCGATAGCTTTGCTGAATTAAATTTCTCTGGGAACAAGGGGTTGACATATTACAATAAATATTGTAAGTGTTTTTCCTGGAAAAAGAGGTGTGCAGGTTATACCAATGAAATTGCTCAATTGGCTTTTTCACTCCATGTTCGGGACCTCCGGTGAAGATCTAGGTTTATTGGGGCAGATCACTGATTTCACTGACTGGTCAAAGCGAAGTGCACTAAATAACGAAAAAATATGCAAAGCATATGACATACCCATAATATATTCCCATTAGGTTTCGTTAAGTGTTCGAGCTAACGGAAGGTCTTCATGGAAGAAGACATTCGACGCGGAACTTTGACAGATGAAGTTGGAATAAATAAAAAAAATTAAAAAAGGAGAACACGATGTCCGAATACGACTTCATCAATCTGTTCATTCAAAGCGTACAAGAAAATAAATCTTTATACGAGAAAACGGATCCGTTTTATTTCAATAAAATTGAAAAAGCAAAGGTGTGGAATAAAATTGTTCAAACAACCGGAAAAAGTGGTAAGTAAATGCAAATATTTTTTTGTTTTCAAGATTATAATAGGAAATAATACATTTCAGATACGGAATGTAAAAACAAGTGGAAGCTGCTGCGGGATAGGTTCGGCAAAGAACTAAATTAGAGGGAAATGCCGTCGGGAAGCGCATTCTTCGAAATGGAAGTGTTCACACAAAACTACATTAAAGTCATCACACGGACAACCCTGGACATTTACATTAAAACATTTTTTAATTTCACACCAGGGACACCCCTGTTCTTTTTCTTCCCTTTGCTAATGTCAAAGCAAGACAAATAAAGAAAACTAACTTGAACCAGTGAAACGAGATCACATTTTTTCTTTGTATTTCCGTCTGCCCCCATTTTGTATTTATAAGTTAATAAAGTTAATTACGATTAATAATTAAGCTGGATGAACGTTTTACATTGGTGACCCCGACGTGATCATCTCGGAATCGCATTAATACTTTCTGATAGTTTTGCCATTTTGTTTGCACGTGGCCATGTCCGTGGAAAAATCGAAAAAAGAATTCAAACTTCTTGAAACCCTACGTAACAGGCGCTCCGTGGTTTGCAAACAATTAGAACGAGTACGAGATTTCATCACCAGCGTAGGACAAGACGCAACTATCCAGCAAATAGAATTACGAACAGCAGCCTTCGATGAAAGTTTTCACCAGTTCGAGGAAGTACAAGGAAAGATCGAGGATTTGGACCCGGGTGAAATAGAAGCAAATGACGATGATGATATTCGTGCAAAATACGAAGAACTCTTCTACAAAGTGCGACCTCATCTCACACTTGTCTTGCATGATCTCAGCGCAGAGAAGGAAGCCAGGGAAGTACCGATTAAATTGTCCACTGACCAAATAAGATTGCCCAAAATTAATCTCCCCTCCTTTTCAGGTGAAATCACCGAATGGTTAAGCTTTCACGAGACTTTCAATTCCCTTATCCATCTCAATCAATCCCTCCCTCATACTGCGAAATTTCACCATTTAAAATCCTCTCTATCTGGAAGCGCAGCACGTGCCATCGAGTCCTTGGAAGTAAACGACCTGAACTATGAAATCACACTCAAAATTCTGCAAGGTCGCTACGAAAACAAGCGCCTCATCTGCACGGAACACATAAGAAAAATATTTGACATCCCGCCTCTTCAAAGGCCTAATACGACCGCCATCCGAGACCTCGCTGATAGTGTAAACAGCCACCTACGCGCATTATCGTCTTTGGGACGTCCAGTGGAAACTTGGGACGACATAATAGTGCACCTCATCGTATTCAAACTGGATCCAATTACACGCAGTAAGTGGCAAGAACAGCCATTCGACAAACTTCCAACTGTACGGGAGCTGATGCGGTTTATTGAAAAGCGAAGTCAAGTCATGGATTGTAGCACCAACAACAACACACTGGCAAGTACAAGCTCTTTATCTAATTCATTTGGTAAAAAATCTCGACCAAGGTCATTAGCTCTAAACAAGCAAAGGGAATGCAGAAAAGAAAAATGCACTTATTGAGGACGATTAGGTCATGACGTCAGCAAGTGTTATAAATTCATTAATCTTGCCGTCGACGAGCGGCGAGCATTCATTGATGGAGCAAAGTTGTGCTCGAATTGCTTAAGGGGCGTTCATGACTTAAAGGATTGCCGAGCATCAAAATGTCGGAAGTGTAATTTGCTTCACCATACAATTCTTTACGCTGACGCGCACACTTCCCCGCAAGGTTTTCGCGATGTCAACGCTCCTCACTCTCAAGAGGAGCTAATATGTACATATATGTACATATATTGGTGTTACAGTCCATGAAGGACCTGAGCCGAGCTTCTCTCAATCACCCATGTTGCGTGTGATTTCATTTTCCCACTGGTGAAAGGGACCCGCAGTTTATTGCCGGTTCCGAACGGCGAATTTCGAGAAGCTTTTCATGACAATTTTACTACAGGGGGTTTTGTCAAAACCCCGCTGAGGAGAAACACCGTGAAAAACACGTTCGATGACATGGCTGTGTCGGGATTCGATCCCGTGTCATCGGCGTCAGAGGCCAACACACTACCCACTACGCCACGGTGCTCTCGGTGCAAGCGGATCTACTTGTTAAAAAGCTGGAAGAGGAATTGAAGCTTCGTGAGAAGCGCGAAAAAGATCAAAAGAAAATACGAAATTCTCGAACAGATTGCCAGCGACGATGATGAGGATTCCGAGAGCGACGATTCGGCACAAGATATTCGTACTGAAGACTGGGTAAATAAATCAGTACCCCTCCGTACAAAGGTTCGCTGTAGGGAAACATCAATTTTAGCAGTCAAACCAAAGCTCACTGTGCCATATTCGGGCGTAAAAGATCCCGAAATATCACCAGACTCCTTGCCAAGGCTGCCTAAAAATTAAATGGCCGCCAGACAGATAATGTCAAAGGAGTATGTCAAGTTTTCAGGTCGACCGGAAGAATGGCCGCTATTTATAAGTTGGTATGAGAACAGTTCAAGGATATGCGCATACAGCTCTTATGAAAATCTCAATCGATTGCAGCGTTGCCTTACCGGTGAAGCCCTCGAAAGGGTACGATTCCAGTTAATGCATCCAGACCAGGTTCCTAATGTTATTTCCACTTTGCAAATGCTATATGGCCGCCCTGAAATTATCATTCAGACAATTTTAGACAAGTTCCAAAGAGAGCAACCGCCTAAGCCTTTACGGTACTATAAAGTCAGCTGGCCTCCTCTCGCATCTGAGTAATCCCTGCTTGGTGCAGGAGCTCGTTGATAGACTGCCCACACAACTGAGGTTGGACTGGGGTATTTACAAGCACCGCCTCCTAGCAAATACCACCAATCTGCGGTCACAACTACCGTACCACCGTGGGATCATTCACAGAGTAGAGCGGCGAAGAAGCCAAGGGGATTTGTTTACATCCACGAGAAGGAAGAAAGTTCCGTTCCCAGAGGAGGGGAGCGGAGGTGTTCGGTCTCTAATAGAGATTGCAGTTCGCTTCCGTTATGCCAGAGTTTCTTGGGTATGACCGTGCAAGAGAGATGGGCGGCTGTTAAGCGAAGCTTTCTCTGCCGCACTTGTCTACGTTATCATGGTAAACAAAGGTATCAATCTAGGCAGGCCTGCGGTGTTAATGGTTGCGTGTTTAGATGTTACAGTTGTAACCACAACAACCCCTTCCAAATCGGTTATATAAACATAAATGCATTTGTAATGCACAAGCGATCGACCTAACTCAACGTTCAATGACCAACGATCATTGACCGATGAATATCCGGCAACATATTAAACCGAACCGATCGCCTGTGCAAGCATATTAACCCATTAAAGGCTGCCTATAGATCGGCTCGTACGATTTTGATGAAATTTTGAAATATGTGCCCTGGGGACCATGGAAGTTTATGTACAAAAAAAAAAAAAAAGTTACCCACGCACACCCCTGAGATATGACGTGGGTATTTAAATACCCGACAGGCATTGGTGTGATATTTTCACTTTTACTTTTAAAAAAACAAAACTGGAAAATGTCGTCGTGGGCTACTTTGTTGTTGCGCTAGGGTTCGCCTTTATTCGCCAATTTTTCTTCATGGTATTAACCGTTTATCATGGCACACTTCGTTAGAATTAGTTCTTCAGCTAATCTGAAGAAATTCGCTAGAAAATGTATAAAATGTATATGCAAGAATGCAATGGAAAACAAATCAGTTTATTGGTGCTCGTTACGGATTGTAGATGCTAAAACTTGAAAAAAAAAAAAAACAAACGCGCGTTGCTGTGTTCTAGTGTTAAAAAAGTGTTTTTGGATTCCGAATGATTCGTCGACAGAAAGTTCTTACTGCTGCCGAGCTGCAAGCTATTATTGATAATTGGTCTGATGGAAATTTTGATGGGAAAGAAAACTTTGGCCAACACGCAGACGCCGCTAACATTATCATAACGCCGCCCGATGCCGTCGATGCTATAAGTGACAATGAAGAATTAGACGAAAATGCTCAATTGTTGCGCGATGAACCGGACCTGCCTCGTGAGATTGCCGGGCAATTCGAAATTGAATATGTTTACGATGATACAAACGAACACATGCTATCGGGCTGGGAGGATGATACGGATGCCGAAAAGGAACATGATGCGCCGGTCACATCAACGTCTAGTGTCATGGGCGTAAAACAACACCGAAATCAAGGAAGGCACAGAATCGATGAAGGAATGAAACCAAAATGGTCTAGGAAGCGAAATTATCAATTCGATAAGATACCAAGCGATGATACATCCACTTCATACAAAGCGTTGTATGAACAGATTGGTGCCATGAATTCTTATCAGCTTTGGGAAATGTTCATTGATGACGAGGTGTTGAACCTTTGGGTCACTTTCACCAACCAATATGCTGGGGCCAACAATTGTCCATCAATCGTTACATCAATTAGCGAAATGAAAATATTTTTGGGCGTGTTGTATAAGTTATGGCATCATAACGCCATCAATGCGCGGCCTGTCCATCGTCCTGCACGCGCATCGCCTCAACAGCATTTTCTCACGCCCAGCAATAGCTTCCGTCGCCTGGCTGGTATTTGAGCCAGACCAACCTACTTCTCACGCCCAGCAATAGCTTCCGTCGCCTGGCTGGTATTTGAGCCAGACCAACCTACTTCTCACGCCCAGCAATAGCTTCCGTCGCCTGGCTGGTATTTGAGCCAGACCAACTTACTTCTCACGCCCAGCAATAGCTTCCGTCACCTGGCCGGAATTTGAGCCGGATAAACGAACTATCAACTTGTTTCCCACGCGCAGCAGTTTCACTCCTCACAGGGCTATGTTTCGAATTTATTGTTAAGTACAGTTTAGTTTTAAGAAATACTCTAAATAAAGTAGTCATGACTTGAACTCATAATATTTCTATAAATAAAAGTAACTTATATAACCGGTTACCACACGTTGCCGCAAACACAAAGTTATTGGTCAAATAAAGAGTCTTTGGGATGCGCACTGATAAAACAATGTATTTCGAGGGACAGATTCAGACGAATCAAACAATTCTTTCACGTGTGCAACAACTCAGCGTTAGATCCGAAAAACAAATTTGCAAAAGTCGCACCATTGAACGATTTATTGAATAATAAATTCCTTCAATTCGGTATATTCTCTCACAACCTTTCGGTTGATGAACAAATGATTGCGATTTACGGCTGGCATTCGTGCAAGATGTTCATAAAAGGAAAACCCATTCGATTCGGGTACAAGTATTGGTGTTTGGCGTCGACAGAAGGCTATTTGTACCAATTCATTCCATACGCTGGTGCATCAGCACAGGAGGACCCAGGATTTGGGCTGGGTGAAAGGGTTGTTCTATCGCTTTTATCGCATCTGGAGGACCGAGCCAAGCACACTGTGACGTTTGACAACTTTTTTACTAGTCACAAACTAATGACTCGTTTGGCAAACGATGGATTCTTCGCCGTGGGAACTGTTCGTGATAATCGAACCAACCATGCCCCCTTGATGAATATTAAGGAAATTCGAAAGAAGCCTCGCGGGACGTCTGACTTTTGTTTCGATATGAACAATTCTATACTCGCGGTGCGTTGGAACGATAATGCGGTAAGTTATACACATTTCGTCCATTGGTTCATTCTGATCTTTTTGACCATCTTTCATATGTTCTCAATTCGTTCTTATCCCCTCAGGTCGTGACATTACTATCAAATTTCATGTGCCATACGCCAATGGCTCGCGCAAAGCGGTATGATCGAAAGCAACGAAAAATGGTTACGATTGAACAACCCTATTTAATCAGCGAATACAATCGTCGCATGGGAGGTGTGGATCTTTTTGACAACGCCATCAACAATTACCGCATTCGGATTCGGGGAAAGAAGTGGTATTGGCCATTAATAACAAATGCGTTCGACGCGGCTATGGTCAATGCGTGGAAGTTACATTGTCTCTGTCGAAGTTATGACAAGAAGCCACCGATGTCTCAATACGAATTCCGAGTGGAGATTTGCGATTCGATTATGATCAAGTCCAATTATCACCATCCGGGTAGATTGATGGTTTCTGGTGCACAATTTGCAATGTGTTACGATCGTACCGATCATTTTATTGGGAAACTCAATACTCGTCATCGTTGTAAGCAATGTAAGCAATGCGGTGGCAAGACTGAATACGGTTGTTTGAAGTGCCAGGCGAACTTGCATCCAGCTCCTTGCTTTCTGGATTACCACAACGGTGTTGCCCCAGATCAGAAGAATATTGCTAAATCCCAATAAACAGCATCATTTCTCAATTAAATAAAAAAAAATCCAATTGAAATGGGCCTTTAATTCACTTAAGATTAAACTTTTCAATATAGCAAAAAAAAATTGTTAATAGTACACACCCATGGCTGTCGGGTATTTAAATACCCATTGTCATTAGACCAGGTGGGACAGCCAGGTGTGTTGACATATCAGTGTAGATTTTACTCCATTGCATTAAGGATATCCGCAGGTACCTGCTAAGGTGCGCGTTTTTAAATTTTCCAAATTCCCTAAATTTGGCAGCACTTTTCGTGAGCATTTTCCGTGAAGAAAAAAACTGCGAAACTTTCCTGTAAAAATCTATAAGTAGGCCGCGAAAATTTTCATTGTTCAATTTTTTTCTTGTAGGTGCACCCTTCCTCTTTATTATAAAACCAATTTAACCGCGATATCTCCCATCGGGCCCGCGCCAGAATTTTTTAAGTGTTAGCATTTTCTTGGGTATTTAAATACCCAGTAGGTTGAAATGGGTTAATATCAAATAGGTTGGATATGTGTGTAAAGAATTTCGTAATGCGCGAGCGATCGTTCGAATTTCCAAAGGTCTCCGATCGATCGTGCAAGCAAAGCACCTAAAACGTTTAAACGTCGAGTGGTCATTTTCCAAAACCAATTAAGCAACACAAAGAAAGAAAACAAGAAATAACGAAAAAAAAAAGAAAAGCAATTAAGGCGAGGAAAGTGACGACGGGCGTTTAAATAAAGGAACATTGTTAGGTTAAGTTAGTTCTAAGAAGAAACTCGATTTGAATGGTCGCTTTTAGACCACAGAATCAAGCCATTAATGTTAAAAGATATTTTTGTGTTTTATTTTGACTTAAAAAAATATTCAAAATAAAAATTTTTAGACACCACAGAATGTTGTATACATCAGAACAGACTACATTAACGCAGAGAGCAGTTTGTAAAGACAGTAACAATAACCCTGCCGTCAATTCACATCTGAGTTCACATCAGGGAAAGAACTCGTTTCTGTTCAAAATTCTTCCAGTTTCTTTGTACTCTAGGGGAAAGAAATTGGAAACATATGCGTTCTTGGACGATGGATCCTCAGTAACATTGATCAATGAGGAGCTAGCGCAACTGTTGAATCTTGAAGGCGAAATCGAACCACTGTGCCTTAAATGGACAGGAAATACCCATCGAGATGAAGAAGACTCGCGCAAAAACAACCTTGAGGTTTCGGCAACAGGTAATTCAAAGAAAATCCCCTTAATAAATGTCCATATCGTAAAATCGTTGGAGCTCCCAATATAGTCGGTGAATGCGACGAAACTTCTTGCTAAATATAAACATTTAAAGAACGTACAACTAAAATCATATGGAAATGCAAGACCACGTCTACTTATTGGGCTACGGCATTGGAGGCTAGGAATTCCACTCAAGTCGATTGAACGAACCGCGGGCCAGCCCGTTGCCATAAAAGCAAGGCTGGGCTGGACTGTTTTTGGACAACTTAACGAAGGGAGCACCTCAACAACTAGGGTAGAGCACCATTACCACATATGTGAATGTCAAAGAAGCATGATCGAAAGTATGCATAACTTAATGAAAAGTTTCTTCGCGATTGATACAGCGGGAGTAACAAATATTCGGAAGCCAGTCTCTGCTATTAATGAACGGGCTAGGCAATTGCTTGAAGCAAATACAACATTTGACGGTGAGAGATATGTTGTCCCTCTCTTGTGGAAGTATAATGAGATTGTACTTCCAGAAAGCAGACCGATGGCTGAGAAAAGATTGTTGTGTCTCGTAAGAAAATTGTCCCGGGATCCTGAGATGCGTTCAAAGGTCAACGCACAGATTAAGGATTATGTTGAGAAAGGCTACGCCACAAAGCTCAGCTTAACAGAGGCCATTGGCAAAAATAGACGAATATGGTATTTACCAATATTTCCAGTGCGTAATCCGAACAAGCCGAATAAGGTTCGTATAGTTTGGGATGCAGCAGCGAAAGTAGATGGGGTATCCCTTAACTCAATACTCCTCACGGGCCCGGACGAAGTTCCAGCTCTAATAGCTGTACTATTTCGCTTCAGAGAGAGGAGAATCACGCTCGCCGCAGATATACAAGAGTTTAAGATGAAGGTTATGACCTTTGGTGCCACCAGCTCCCCCTATTGTGCACAATATATAAAGAATAAGAATGCCAAAAGATTTGCTGCAAGTTATACTAGGGCGGCTGAAGCTATTCTTAACAACCATTATGTAGATGATTACCTTGATAGCGTCGATGAAGAAGAGGAGGCTGTAAAGCTTGCCGAAGAGGTAATATACATTCATAAACAAGGTTGTTTTAAGATCAGGAATTTTCTTTCGAACTCACCAAAGGTCTTGGATGCTCTCGAGGAGAGGTCTTCTGACTCCAGCAAGCATCTCACAGGACTGAGCATTGGTGACAATGATGAGAAGCTGCTTGGTATGTGGTTGTCCCCTAAGGTAGATAGGTTTACATTCAAGCTCAAGCCAGCCAGAGTAAAACGGGATATTAGGACAGGGAACGCTATTCCCACAAAAAGGGAGGTACTAAAAGTCTTGATGAGCATGTTTGATCCTCTGGGGTTGATAGCTCATTTTACAATTATATTAAAGATACCTATCCAAGATATATGGCGTTCATCGATTGAGTGGGATCAACAAATTTCCGATTCACACTTTGAGACGTGGAAAAAGTGGCTTGACCTTATTCCAATAGTACGGGGAATAAGTATCAAAAGATCTTATCTCTCACAGTTGACGTTCACGGCAAGAACATTAGTACAGTTGCATGTTTTTGTTGATGCTGGGGAATCCGCATTTGCCGCTGTAGCGTACCTCCGTGCCTCTTCCGAAACGCATACGGAATGCTCTTTGGTGGGCGCTACAACCAGGGTAGGCCCTCTAAACGGCATATCGATACCACGTATGGAACTCTAAGCAGCTGTCCTGGGTGTAAGGTTTGCAAAGACTATCACAGAAAATCACTCGATCATCATTAACGAGACATATTTCTGGACAGATTCCAGAATCGTTTTGTGTTGGATAACATCCCCACATAGAAAATACAAGCAGTTTGTAGCTCATCGTATCGGCGAAATCCTCGAGCGCTCGAATGAGAAGGTTTGGAGGTGGGTCCCCACCAAAGATAATGTAGCTGATGATGCTACTAAGCAAAAGAACTGGAACAATTTTCGTCCTAATGGTAGGTGGTTTGACGGTCCTGATTTTCTCTATCAACCCGAAGGCGAGTGGCCCCAAGCGCATTCGGAGACATGCCAACAGGCACCAGAAGATCATGAGGTGAAAATGTGTTGCATCATACAAACGTCTTTCGAAACGGCTCCATTAATTGAGTACCGACGCTTCTCACAATGGAATCGACTTTTGCGCACAATCATACTCGTGTTTCGTTTCATCGAAATCAAATGCAAAAAAGGCAAAGTGAAGAAAACCGACTTATTTTCAGAGGAAGAGCGTTTCCAAGCAGAATACTACCTATATAGAGTATGTCAACGGGAGGACTTCGCGGAGGAATATCGTCTGCTTCGGAGGCACAGAATTACAAAAGTCAAGTTCGTTATACAAGCTATCGCCGTACATGAACGAGAACTTAGTTATCCGTGTCAAAGGTCGCATAGATGTTGCACCAAATGTAAGTCACCAAGTCAGGAGACCGGTGATTCTCCCGAAGTCGCACTATATAACAGATCTCATCGTTCGGCACTTTCACGGTCGTTTCTATCACGCGAATAACGAAACGATAATCAACGAGATACGGCAAGTCTATTATATTCCACACCTGAGAGCGGTTTTAAAAAAATGCCATTATTGTGAAAAGAAACGTGTGGTCCCGAAACCTCCGATAATGGGTCCGCTACCTGCAGCAAGACTCATGTCATACACTCCTCCATTCTCATACGTCGGTGTCCGGGCGTCCCCAGGTGGCGGATAGGGAAGGCCACGCAATGTGGTAGGGGTCATTGCACCCCCGCGGACCAAGAGCACTTACATTCCCAAGTCAAGGTGGTTGGAATACGTGCCGAGGACTGAATGATGCAGGGAATACAAAAATGTGCATCGCTAACGTACGATCCCTATGTGATACCGGGCGCCCTCACATAGTAACTAGCCTTACATCTACATGGGAGCTCTGTAGATGGTTGACCATCAATTCTCGCCATACTCGTGGGACCAACACATGAACAACAAACACAAAAAAAAAAAAAAAAAAAAACAAAACACCAACAGAGTCGGAGGAAGAATATCTCCCCCGCTCACCAGTACACGAAATGGAGACAGAAGTCATAGAACCATCTCCAAACTCTGCAACCACATTCCCGTCCAACAAGACGGACCACCAAAACGCTCAGGTACCTAAAGGTCCAAGCGCCGAGTGGTTAACGACGCCAAAAAACCTCGGCAGAAACAAGAGCATTTCACTGGGGCCCAAAGGCGACGAATCGTCGCTCTAATCCGGGACGGGATGGAGCCCGAAGAGGCGAGACAAAAAGAAAGAGCAAGATATGCTCTCGTGCTTGCGGAAAGGGAAGCTCACAAAAATACCGATGCATCAAATCCCAAACGCAGCCGATCTAACGACAACTCCATTGTGGAGAATATCCGAAGGAAGAGTCAACCACACACAGAAGCACCTAGCAGCTCATGTGCTGGTAATAGAAATGATCGTCTTGGGTGCGCTTGCGAAAATAAAACAAAACCCACTAAGGGAAATAGTGGAGGTGCACGAGAGCGCACGGATGCACCCGAGCCATCCTACCGGGATGCCATTGCTCGGTGCAAAGTCGCCATCATGCACTCGCAACACCCGCAAGAGACCCTAACAGACGAACAGATGAAATTAGTGAGGAAGAGCCTGTTAGTGGAAATGGACAAGGCAGATAAAGATTGTCCTGCACTCCGATTCGAGGCCACCTCAGCCAGAAATGGATGGCTTTCCATCACCTGTCACGACATAGAAACAAAAAATTGGCTCATGTCGTCGATAGAGAAGATCAAGCCATGGAAAAACGCTGATTTGTGTGCAACTCAGGGTAATGACATACCCAAGTTATACACCTGCGTAACATTCGTCCCCGAAGCCGATGACCTTACCAAGGACACCTTCCTTATGCGCATAATGAGGCAGAATGCAAACATTAGCACTAAAGGATGGAGAGTCCTCAGGATTGCTAAGGAAAAAAGCGGTGGGGATCAAGTAACCTTTGCCATCGATGAGGCTTCTAAAGACGCCATTGTGAAGCAAAGGTTTAAACTGTTCCTCAACTTCTCCCAGATCCTAATTAGGATCAAGGGAGTTCCCAAGCAGGCAAAGGTAACTGCGGACAACAAAACTAAGGACAGGGCACAAGCCCATCCGAAGTGCGATGCCCAAGGTATACCGGCCATAGCTAAGAAAGGGAGTGAGGAACTCGGCGCGCATAAACCAAACCAGAGAGCAACAACCATTGCATCTGGCGTTAGTGCACCAACCATAGAGACATGCTCCCAAAATACTTGCACTTTTGGAGGAAACGACTTTAGAAATTTTCTAATGGAGTACATGGCCCGGAACTTCCACATTATTCAAGCATAAGACACAATACGCATTAGATTAATTATTTATATTCATATTGTTACGAAATATTCAACCCCACACCGAATAGGGTTCGCACCACTGGATTGCGATAAACTACAATTGCCCTTTTTATCCGAATTAAAACACACACACTTTTGTTGTTTCACCACAGATCAACTATCTGTACAGCTTCACCACTTTTATTTATTATCCAATACTATCCATTTTAAACATTATTACACAAACAAACCTTTATTGAAAGCTTTTATTTTCACACCGTTTGATCACACCGACTTGTCACACGCTGTTCAATACCACAAACTGAATGAATGTCGAGGGCGAGTGTTCGCGATTATATAGCTCTCGGTCCACCTTCTCGAACGTTCGCCGTCGGAAGTTCCCCTTCGGAAATCTCTAGAATACTCTGACAATTAGCATTACGCCGTTGACAGTTGACATCATTCGAATCTCCGCTTCAAGAGAGCTTTCGAACTTCGACAGCGAAATTCGAACTTAACCGTAGGTTTGTGTCTCCGCAGCAATATATTTACTCTACTTAAAGAATAAAAAAACCACATTTCGTTTAATTGCATATATCACATTTTTTTAGAATATTTCAACAAGGTTAAGCGGGCTCAATCTTTGGGTACCATTCATAACTGCATGGCGCATATCAGTAGGAGTTTGAAGCAGGAGGACAAAACAAAAAAAAAAAAAATTAAAGCTCTGAGGACGCGTCAAAACATCGAAAAAAAGTGGAGCGTGTACTGACCAAATGTATGTTCCCAAGCTCTGGTGTTTTGACCGTCTGGAATTTCTAAGCCCATATTGTCAAACCAGAGAATCTTCGGGCAAGCTCGGCCGAGTTTAATTATGAATTCTACTGAGTTGATATTATAAAGCTATATGTATTCACAGGAAAATGCGGAGAACCACGATGAGGATGACGACAGCACATCCGACATCCCTTTGAGTAGTAGCAGCTGCTTATCTGGGATTCAAAAAAAATGTAAGTTGGTTTTTCACCATACATTATTTTATCTTTACAAATGTCTTCAACCATAAATGTACACACATAAACATATACATATATGAGAAATGAAATGGGGATTGACATTTCGCATCTGTCAAGTGATATCGAATTAGAAGACCTATCGTGAAATAATTGCAAATCAACGATTAAAAGAAATTAAATAATTGTGAAACTGTGCTGATAAGTGCGATTTAACCTTCCAACCACACACTGGGGTATGATATACCCCACACCGATTTCAAAACTTCGCAGGTTCCGTTAATATTTTTTCTTAAGCATGCCATGGGTATGTATATTCAATTTTAAACTTTCTGCAGTAGCAGGCGATGGTGTTCAGTTCTTAGATTTTTTTGACGTGTTCAGTCGTGCTTCGAAGTATAACCTTGGGTATCACATACCCCAGTGTGCAGTGCGTGTTATTTTTTTTTTTTTTTTTTGGAATTTGTGAATTCATTATTTTAGTGAAATATTTGCTCTTTTAGTTATTTTGAATAACAATTAAAAAAACAAGTGTGAGGTTTGTTCGGCCATAAAGTAAGTTACTGTAGGACAATAATAATTTCAGTTTTACAGCAAAATGGCTTTTCTTTGAGACGAATCCGTTGAAAGGCTTTTGTTTGATGCTGAAGGTCTTTTAGAAAGCGGAGACGAATCACATCTTTTCGCAGGCGAGGATTCTGACAACGATCCGGACTACCTTGAAGAAAATTCGGATTCTGAGAGTGAGCAGAGTGCTGAGGAGGAAGTAAGTGAAGAACTATATGCTGCTCCACACAAAAAAAAAAAAAAAAAGAAAGTTACGGTTTTGAAAGGGAAATCCGGTTATAAATGGAGCACAGTCGCACCTGAGAGACGAGGAAGGCATAAGGTGCGAAATTTGGTCACTCATTTGCCTGGTCCCAAGGGTGAGGCAAGAAATATCACAACCCCTCTTGAAGCTTGGAACTTACTCCTTTCAGGCGATATTTTGGAGAAAGTGGTCGCGCATACAAATGAGCAAATAACGCGCTGTTCTTCAACAACAACTACACCACGAACATACCAAGGAAAAATAGACGTCATCGAACTAAAGGCTTTTGTTGGCTTATCATATCTTGCTGGTGTAAGGAAAGCTGGCAAGCTGTACCTTAACGAACTTTGGTCTGCAAGATTCGGTGTCTCAATTTTTAGAGCAACAATGTCGCGTCATCGTTATGAATTTATTGGGACGCACCTCCGATTTGACGACAAAACAACCAGGGCTGAGCGTAAGGTAAACGACAAATTTGCACCTATTCGGGAAATATGGGATGCGTTCATCACAAATTGCAAATCGCTTTACACGCCGTTCGAGTATTGTACCATCGACGAGCAACTGATGGATTATAGAGGCAATTGTCCGTTCCGTATTTACATGCCTTCGAAGCCAGACAAATATGGGATGAAATTTGTAATGATGAACGACTTCAGGACTTGGTATATGGTTAACGCTGTTCCATATGTCGGCAAGGTCAACGTTGCAGCAAATGAGTCGGTCCCTTCCTACTATGTCAAAAAATTGTCCGCAAGTATCCATGGAACAGGAAGGAATTTAACAGTAGATAACTGGTTCTTTTCTGTTCCTCTGTTCCAAACGATGCTCACGGAATTTAATCTGACAATGTTGGGCACTCTGCGGAAGAACAAGAGGGAGATACCACCACGATTTCTAGCTCGGAAGGAAGAAGGTACTTCACAATTAGCTTTTGACGAGAATAAGACCTTGGTTTCCTTTGCTCCAAAAAAACATAAAATCGTCTTGCTTCTATCCACGGCCCATTACTCAGATGCGGTAGATCAAGAATCAGGAAAGCCCCAAATGATTCTCGATTATAACGAAACCAAAGGAGGCACTGACACATTTGACAAATTATGTCATACTTATACAACCGCAAGAGCAACACGTCGATGGCCTATGAGGGTTTATTTTGGTATGTTGGATCATTGTGGCATAAACGCCATGATTCTTCACTCCCTTGCAAAACTAGACAAAAAACTAACAAGAAAGGAATTTCTATACGACTTATTGTACAGCCTTATTGAGCCGCAATTAAAAAGAAGAGTCCAGATGCCAACATTGAGACGGGGCTTGAAACAAGTTATCGAAGAGATACTAAGCAATGATGAAGCCAAAAATGAACCAACATCAAATCTTGAAAATCAGCAGCCAATCATATTGGAAAAATATGTTCGGTGAAACTTCTGTGATCGAAAAAAAGACAGAAAAACAAAAAGAATTTGTGTGACATGCCGTCTTCCCATGTGCGAGGAGCATCGCTCACTGCAATGCATAGAATGCGGCTCAAAAATTTGAATTTGTGTGCAATTATTTATCCCACCACCAGCGTAAGAACTTTTTAGTTGACAATTATATATTAACGTTTTTTTTGTAGGCTAATTTTGAAACTATGTTTTTCTTTTTCCAGTATTTCTGTATTTTATGTTATATTATTTTATTTATGTTATTCATCGTACTGAATTTTGTTTTGATGAAATAAAAAACAAATACATATGTATATAGATATATAAATTGACACCTTTTTTTTAATATCTGTGGGTGGGGTATGTGATACCCCAGTGTGAGGAGCGCGTTACAAAAATTATGTGTGGGGACGGAAGGTTAAGAGTCCGTGATCCAATAAGAAGTATAAACCGAGCAAGTCCTAGCAGTTATGACTTCTTATCGCAAAGGCCAAATTTAACCTCAACTAATGAACAAAAGAGGACTGCAAGAGACTTCCCCGATCAACATAACTCTGTAAAAAAAACGACCTACTGAAAGTGTTCCGAACCACCGCACATTTACGTAGAATTGCCACCTATTCTGCGTACATGCATTTAGCGGCAGTTCGCAGAACAATGCGCGAATAAATAAACACGCGGAGAATTCTCCAGTTGTTGTTGTGGCAATTCCAACAAGAGCAGAACAACGGGCAATATGCGAGCAACACATCTGGTATGGCATCGAAACATGAACACACATACACATGTATCTGCCTACGTGCCGTACATCAAGAGCAGAACAACGGGCAATATGCGAGGAACACATCTGGTATGACATCGAAACATGCACACACATACACATGTATCTGCCTACGTGCCGTACATCGAAAGAACAGAGCATTCATTCAGTGTGCAGACGTCACCGAGAGCGGGCGGCTTTTTTGTAAACGTTAAAAATAAAATAAATAAAAAACAGCAAACAGTGCGTTTTTCTTCTTCTTATCATTGATAGGAATAGAAAGCACAAGCGACATGGCTGCGGAGAATTTATCGGGCATAAACATCTGTCAGCACTGTCTCCAGCATCTAGAAGCAAAAGAATCAGTTCATTTCTCCCATCGACATTCGATTCCGAGATTGCTGCAATGGAAGGTACCGGGGCATTTCACACCATAAAAGAAAATCACAGCTTCAAATCTTCTGATTGTGCCACAAAAATATTTCGTACGTGTTTCAAAATTGAAAGGTTACAGGCTCTAAAAGTAAATGTCAAGCCATAGTTGTCAATGTTTCCGCTCCACTAATTAGAAAAATTCTTTACGAAGAATTAAAGCAGTGTCATTTCGTTTCTGTTTATGTGGACGCGTCTAATCACGGTTCAATAAAGCTGTTTCCCGTTCTCGTCAGATATTTTCTTCCGAATTTTAGTGCCTGTGTGAAAGTTTTGGAATTGTCGTCGGAAGCCGGTGAAACATCAACAATTATCAACGTTCTCGTGCAAAGAACAGCCGAAGAATACGGTTTGAAAGGAAAAATTATTGCATTCTGCGCGGATAATGCAAAAGCAAATTTTGGACGCCAAAACCGAGGCGAAAAAAACAATGTCTTTTTCGGAATGAAACAATGGCTACCATATTTAATTGGAATCGGGTGCGTTGCTCACATCGTACACAATTCCTTGAAATTTGCTTGTGATGTGTTTCCATTTTATATCGGATGTATTGTCGTCAATAGTTGGGATATGCAAAGACTCGGTTCTTAGCTCTCGGCCCGGCCATTAAACGTATTTTACATCTTTTTGAACCCTTGAGAGCGCTTGAAAGATTGTTAAAAAATTTTTTCAATGATCCTATGTCCAAATGTTGGCATCTTTTTGCTGAAGAACAAGTATGTAAATGGAATTATTTCGTAGTCTGTCTTAAATACTTATGTTTGTTTTGTTGCTTCATTTTCTAGGCTGAGCTGCGTTCCCCGGACGATTTTTTATCAGCACAGACCTCAAATGAAAAAAAAAAGCCCTTATCGAAAGTGGATTAGATTCCGATGTCATGTTTGCAAAGTGCAAAGATTTTTTTGGTAATATTTTCCTAAAATTCTTATTGATAATTGTAAAAAAATAATTTTCTTTTTTCTTTCAGCTGATGCAATCGAATATAATGAGTTGTGGGGAGGTCCAATCGTGGAATTAAAAATATATTCATGAGCAACTTTAAATAAAGTCCCAAATTGGAAAGATGTTGAAGAATTAATGGCACATTCGAACGAACAAAAGTTCTACAACGCAAAGGAAAATTCGTGTCAGTTGCACAAAGAATTTTGCTACATCAGAAATTATTGCTCAGCAGTTCAAATTACAAAATGGAAAGAAGAAAAAGTACCAATAACAAAGCGGTGGATTGAAGTTTTCAATCAGTTGGACACTGAAAAGTGTGAATATAAGGAAATGGCGACTATTATCGAGTTTGTCTTAAGTCTTCCGGGTTCGAAAGTTTTTTCAGCAATGAATAAAACGTGGACGGAGGAGAAAACTCATCTTAGAATTGAAACGTTGAAAGCTAGTCTAACTACAAAAATAAATTTAGAAATTAGTTGTTTAGATTTTTTTAACACAACCAGAAGTGCTTCAAAAAATCCAATCAAGCTCAAAGTATTCGGAAGAGGTGGAAGATTAGTAAATTAATTATAAATTAAAAAATACGATACATAATATGCGTATCCTGCAGTAATCCTGTTTTTTTTTTTCTTTTTTTTAATCCTGATAAATGACATAAACAATATTCAAAATTTGTTTGATTATCGGTATCTAACAGTAAAAAAAAGGTGCCTTATAGGCCTATATATATATATGAGAAATTTTATTCGATTTGGTTTGGATAACGATAACTGCCTCCGCAAACCCATTTCATTTTTTTTTTTTTTTTTTAGTCACACTCGCACTCAAGGCTAAAGGGCTAACCATAATAGGCAGAAGCAAGCAGAAGCTTACGTCAGAACCGAACGATATTCTCATTCTCCCCTCTGTTTCAACGAAAAGTCAAGTTACCCATAATGAACATAAGCGAGCAGAAGGAAAGGAACTGTCAAATGGATTTTATTCGGTTTGTTTACTTTCGGTGTGGGTACAATCGTGTTATTAAAAGTGAGAAAAATGGAAAATAGATTAAAACCATTAAAAACTAAAAAGTGTTTCTTTATTGTACTTTTGGTTCCTTTCACTATTAGCTGTCAAAATTCCGTACGGAATGTCTTCTTTTATGAAGACCTTCCGTCTGCTCGCATCAGTTAACGAACATTTAACGAAACTTCGTATATTCCCATTATGGGTATGTCATATGCTTTGCATGTAAAAAGGCATTCGGTCTGCTTGCATATGCTCGCTTCTGCCTATTATGGTCAACCCTTAAGGCCTTATAACGTATTGAACGTTGTGCGAGCGAAGATAACAGGGAAAGGGAAAGTTTCGCGCAGGTTGATGTTTTGACACACAACCTGAACGGAGCGCAGTGGTTTTTGGGTCGTAGATGTTCATTAACTACTCTCAGGGGTGGTTTGTCCTACATAGGACGAGAGCCGACCAAATTCCGCGTTGGTTATAATTCTCAGTAATTTGTTCATGCACTTTTGGTGTTAGTATTGCATACGCAGAGGATGAATTTCAATTGACCACATACTGTGAGTGTTATGCCTGCAGCAGTACGTTTGGTCACTTTCCATTCACAACTGTGTTGCATACTTTTTTCCGTATAGGAATTACTTTTTCTTATTAATTTTTATTAATAAAGTCTAATACCTAGCGATCTTTTGTGTGCATAAACATACATCCACAAAGTCACTTTAAATAACTATTGAGCAGCATTTACACTAACGGAGCAACAAATAAAACAAGAGCAATAAAGTAGCGGGGTCATCTAGTGCGAAGGGATAAAAAACCCTACTCGCACAGTAACTTATGAGCAAGCAGATCGACGTCGCCACTAAGTAAACCTTCGACCAACAGATGTTTTTGAGAGCTTCGTTCAGCCCAAAGAAAACCAGATTCCTGAGAGGAAAAGAAAAAAATCCTCAAAGGTTGATTTTCCTACATTATCAAAGACATGCGAAAGGTATGGAGTATCAGATAGGGCAGCCGTAACGACTGCGTCATCTGTTTTGTTAGACATTGGGTCTGAACTCGGGGTTATAGACAGATATAAAATACGAAGGGAGAAAACTAAAGTCAGAGTAAAGTTAATGAACGAAAAAAAACTGTCAGACTTATTTGCATTATACTTTGATGGCAGAAAAGATAAAACCATAAAATTGATTAAAAAAAAAATAGGAAAATGTACAAACCAACAATTATTGAGGACCACATGTCTTTGCTGCAAGAGCCGAGATCCATATACATACATGGGATATGTATGTAGTTCCTAAGACTGCTTCGGCCAAAGGAGTGCAAACTGCAATAACAAATTTTCTATCAGCTGAGGAGACTTTTCAACATCATCTTATGGCTATCGGTTGTGACGGCACAAATGTGAATACAGGAAAGAAATACCAGCTTTTCCATAAGACTACTTGAGAAAACACTTCAAAAACCACTTTAATGGATAATATGTTTGCTTCACATGAATAAACTACCATTAAGACACTTATTTCGGGTTCTTCGGGACCTAATTCTGGACCTTAAGGTAAAGCACCTGAAACCTGTGAGCAGTTACCTATCCAAATATTTCGACCTATCGAAGGAAATCTGTTACCGGAAATGGCTAAAGATTTAAGTAAAGACCAAAAATACTTGCACCAGATTGTGTCAGCTGTTTTATCAGGTGAGTTCCCGCAGGATCTGTCGAACAAATCTCTAGGCAAAATGTCTCATGCGCGTTGGCTCACACGTGCCAATCTCATAATGCGTTTATATGTGACAACTGTGACACCTTCGGAAAACTTGATCACATTGGCCACGTTTGTTGTTAAGATTTAGGCGCCAACATGGTTCTCCATCAAAAATAAACCATCCTGCAAAGATGGCGCTCACCATTTGTTAAACATGACAATGGCCTCCTGATATCTTCCAGAAGAACTTAAGGAAGTAATCAACGGAATGGTTACTTTGCGCATTCTGAAAATATTCTTCTTGCTATGTTAACAGATAACAATAAACACGTTAGAGAACTGGCAGCTCGAAGTCACGTAGTATTCCACGGTTTTCGAAGTTTTTGAAGTGCCGCTTTTAAATTTCAATTCATCAGAGTATATCAATTTAATAAATTTGCAAGAAAAGGTAGCTGAACCACCTATTATGCAAAACTTGTCTGACCAGGAAATTCGAAGCATAGTGGAATCGGGAGGTGAGGGTGAATTGTTTTCTCTAAGGCTTCCGTGCCATACCCAAGCTGTTGAGAGAGTAGTAAAGATAACGACAGAAGCTTCAACTTCCTAGTACACAAAGAAGTCTCGACTATGTGCAATAAAGGCCAAAAGTGGAATCTCGTTGAAACAAAACCGGATTTTCAAGCAACTCAATCATAAAATACATGTATTTTTTGTTATAAGAATGAGTTTGGTTTTTCATATTGAATTTAAACACTAATAATATCAATACCATACTTTCTGCACTTTTATTTCTTTATTCATTTTCAGCCTCATCTGTTTATTACAATCTTAGATCAAATTTTGAATTTTCGGAGTCAGTGCGGAGGCGAAAGAACTTAACCAAATTAAACGAAAATTAGCATTTACATTTCATTTAACATAACGCATCAATCCCCCCAAATTTGTTTCATACATTCGTGCTCCACTCTAATGTATATGTATATAAAGAATATACGGCTGTTTTTGGTTAGATTTGTGCTCATTTTACGATAATTAAGGGCCAATATTGGTCATTTCGCAAAATGACCTTCACGTCCGTACTTGGGACGCAATTTAAAATTGAAATGGAAGGATAGACTACATTGGCAACTTCCTTATGAGGGAAAATCCCGCCAAAACGCCGAATATTGCACCAAAAAAAAAATTGCTTTTCCATAAAAACTACTTTGATTTTAGGTTATTTTTCTACATGCACCTACATTTGTAGGTATGTGCATATACATATGCACGCGGGTTCTTATTTGCATAGAGTTCCAAAGCTTAGAACATACATTTGAGTATAGTAATGGCGTAAGACAAGTCCACTTACCCCGCATTTGAATATTGATAAAATTAAAATCGAACTTCTGTTGATTGTAGATTTATTAGTTAAATGCCCTCAGCCATTCCAGGAAATGTTTTATATATGTACATATATCGCATGCTGCCTGAGCACATTGGAACGTGATAGATATCATTGGACCCCAATGTTCCTTGTAAAAACAGTTTCTTGCTTCTCACTAGTGTTTTACTTTTCACAGGCACCCATACTCATGAACACATTCCTGGGCTACCAGATAAAGCGACTTCTTCTTCTTAGTGGGCGCTACAGTTCGGGGTGAACCTGGGCCTCAAGATAAAGCGACTAAAGAAAAAAATAAATAAAAAAATGATTATGTGAATAAAAGAATACTTAAGTGCACTTGCCTGGTAATCGGGAAAGGATAACATGCCATGATGGCTCGAAACATAGAGCTTCAAAAACGGGAAATTTCTTGATTTCTTACACCATCAACGTGGTCATTTGAGAACATTTCTGAAATTGCAGATCGCATTTTGACCATAGGAATGTTTTTCTATTTGCAAAAACGGCAAGCCAACGACTCAGCACGCTGTGGACAAGTACATATATGCTTCATTCATAGGCCTCTCACTTCTTCACTATAAATATCAATAGGAATTCAGTTAATATATGTAAGTGACACAAACCTTATTGTATATAAGTAAATACCAACCTTAAATATTTGTGTAGCACCGTAAAAAAGGAATAAACCAATTCTTTGGAAATTGGCACCCAAGGCCCAAGCAATGAATTGGAAATCGACCAATTTGAGACAAGTCTATTCCTTATACAAACATCTACGTACATAAGTACATATGTATATGAGCATAAAGGATAAGCAGTATCCACTTTGATCCACTTAATACCATAGATAAATACATTATTTAACTCTGCTTAATCCGACTAGAATAGTCCCTTATTCCACGGCGCTTTTTTAGTACAGCTTGAAAAGTGTGATTTCCTTTTGGACTGACATTCCGAGCAGCAAGACTTATTCCATGGACCTTTTTTTCATTTCGCAGCAGTGTGCGTCTTTTTGACATTTCGTTTCACATAGTCCCTTATTACACGGGGTTTTTTTAGTACAGCTTGAATTAAGTGCGAAAGAGATGGTCTAACAGAGATGGTGAAACAGAAATACATTGGCACAGTCACGCGCGGGTAAGCTACTTCGTGCGGATTTTTGACATTTCCTTATCTCCTTTTCTTTGTTTTGCGATGTTGCTTTACATTTCTTTGTGAATTGAAAGTGTACGGTTCGGAGGGTAGTTTTCGTAGTTATGTGTGCTGTGTATTTTTACTCGCCTTTGTGATTTCCTTATCTCCTTTTCTTTGTTTTGCGATGTTACTTTACATTCCTTTGTGAATTGAGGGTGGTTTGCATAGTTTTGTGTGCTGTGTATTTTTACTCGCCTTTGAGATTTAAAAGTAAACGGTTGTGATTTTTTATAGTTTTCTGTGCTGTTTAATTTTACTTTAATTTAAAATGACGTGCGAATTTAAGTGGACAAGGGAATTGACATTGGAGCTCATATATAATTATGAGATGTATCCAAATTTGTATAATCCCCGCCACACGGATTATACTAATCGTATCAAAAAAGCGGATACTTATGAAGAGATACTAAATGCGTTAAAACCGTTGGACAGGAATGTAACGCTAGAACTGGTGAAGAGGAAAATTCACACGCTGCGGTCTCAATTCACGAAAGAATTTCGTGAAATTGAGAAAACCAAAAAAAGTGGTGCTGGTACGGATGATATATCCGAGCCTAAACTTTGGTGCTACGAGCAGCTAGGTTTCCTTAAAACCTTTTGCAAAGTTAGAAGTTCTGAGTCCAACATTAAAGAAGTAAGTTTGCAAATTTTAAAATTGGGAGTATATATTCAAACAATATTTTTCCAATTTTTTTTCTTAGCAAGAACGAAACCAAATATCTAGTCCCGTGCAGGACACCAATACAAGTGGCCAGGATGACTTCGACTCCGACAACGATATGACCCGAAAAAGAAAAGTAAGTGCAATATTGATTTTATATGTTTTTATTTTGCCAGTCAACTTTTCCTTCATTACAAAAATACTCTGCGAAAGTTTGGCGTATAACTTCTGCTGCTCCTTTACGGGGATTGTCAACTCTCTGTTGTTGTTCCGGGTTGTTTGTTTGAGAAGCTGATGAAAAGTTGGGCATACAATCAAATAAATTGGAATTATCTTTTAAAAAGTTATGTAAAACGCAACAAGCTTTTGTGACGAGTTCGACATGTTCGACATGGAGATTCATACATGATTGCAATACTTTAAACCTGTTGGAAAGTATTCCAAAGGTATGTTCGATCACATGTCTTGCTCTGCTCAACCGCGCGTTGAAAATCCTTTTAGTTGCACATTTCGTGTGAAAAGGATAAGGCTTCATTATGTGTTTTTGGAGAGGAAAAGCATCATCTCCAACAATCACATAAGGAAGCACTCTTCCTTCTCCCACAACCTTGTCTGATGGAAAATGGTTAGGCGCTTCTTCAATTATTCTCCTTAAAGAGCTTTCCAGCAACACACCAGCGTCATTTGTTCTTCCGTTGCAACCTATATCAACGTAAATGAGCCTGCAGTTTGCATCTGCCATAGCAAGTAATATGATGCTGTTGGTGCCTTTGTAATTATGATAATAAGCACCATCTTTCCTTGAACTCCTGAACGTTATATGTTTTCCATCCAAGGCACCAAGGCAATTTGGAAATTGCCAGCGAATGGCAAATTCATTAGAAATTCTCTCCCATTCGGATTTCGAGTCAGGAAACTAAAAATATCAATATGAATAATAATAACAATATTAATAGCAAATAAATAATCTTATTGTTTTAACTTTAACTAAAAACATCAATATGAATAATAATAATATTAATAACAATCAAATAATCTTATTGATTTTATTTCAGAGACCTGCAAATACATCGGGCACAGTCAAGAGGGTGGGAAAGTTAGCGACATTCCTCCAACAAAAACTGGATAGCAGAACACCTTATTCGTGGCTTGCGGAACAAGTGAGGATCCAAGTGGATTCCATCCAAGATGGTATGATAAGGCAGAAAGCCATCGGGGGAATTCAAGCAATTCTCCATGAATGCGTCGAAGAAGATTTGGCTCTTCAGCGATTAAGGCAAACGGCGCCGCCAGAATCGGAGGAACCAGTACCCTCCACATCGAGAGCCGTTTCCGTTTTGAATGTCGGCGGAATAAGACCTCCCTCGTCACATTCAAATGCACCTCGGAGTCCCTTCACACCCGACTTATTGGAGCAGTCGATGGAAGGAGTCTTTGAAGAAGAAGATTTTGATTAAGACGGGAACAAATAAGCATGTATATATGTAAATAAGATGTATGTATAAAAAAATGTAAATAAGATGTGTATAAGCAGCATGTATATATGTAAATAAGATGTATGTATAAAAAAATGTAAATAAGATGTGTATAAGCAGCATGTATATATGTAAATAAGATGTATGTATAAAAAAAAATATGTAGTATGTATATACAAATGTGTATATGTAAATAAAAATAAAAATTTACAAATGTAAACCTTTAAATAAGCATTTTTCAAATTTGTCCATATAGCTTTGCAAACTTCTGGGATGGCTCGGCTAAGGAAAGGTTGTGACAGTCTGGTTTGATAATTTAAACTGTTAAACGATTCACCCGTCGCCAAGAACCTCAGAGTGGCTGCCAATTTTTCAGCTGGTGAAATAGCCTCTCTCATCATTGTATTTTTTTTTGCTATGTCATTTTGAATTAACGACAAAAGCAGATTGAACGTTGCTTCATCCATCCTCAAGTAATTGAGAAAAGATGTCTTGTCATTTATCTTCAGTTCAGTGACTAAAAAACTGAATGATCCGCGGTCATGCCTGTGTTTCCTCCATGACTTAATCCATTCCCTTTTTTTCCTTTTTTTCCTTTCTTTTATTGTCTCCAAAGCATCTTCGCAAATGCTAAACAGCTCCAACATAATTTCTCCGTCTGAAATGCTGTTGATATCCATATTCTCCGCAAAATATTCCGCACAATCCAACAAATTATTTAAATTTTCCAGATTCATTCCGAATTTTCAAACTTCAACACAGGCAACGTCAATGAAATGTAAAACGAAAAGTAAAACGAAATGTCAAAGAGACGCACACTGCTGCGAAATGAAAAAAAGGTCCATGGAATAAGTCTTGCTGCTCGGAATGTCAGTCCAAAAGGAAATCACACTTTTCAAGCTGTACTAAAAAAACCCCGTGTAATAAGGGACTAAGGGACATAGCCGGCAACAATTGCGCGCCACAAGACACCAATTATTATCCCTACTCCTGACAACCAGCTGACTGTGGTGACGACATTGCCAGGAAGGAATACTATAGAAGAAGACGTTTGACAATTGCTGCAGGGGTACGTTCACAATTCGAGGGATTTTATTTATTTATTTATTTAATCTACAAGCTACTTGCGTACTAACATTTTAATGGAATAAACAATATTGCATAAATATTTTATATACGTTGTCTAAAAATAAAACATTATGTGGAAGATTCTTAAAAGGTAAAAAGGCATAATAACGTGCATTCAAAACGAAGTCTATCATCAGACAAATCCAAGTAAGGAGAATATACTTTAATAACTCTGATTATCCTTGATAGTGGTTAATTTTTCCCGTAATTTGTATTGTGAAATATTTCGAATAATAATCGACGAATTCGGAGCGACCTAGTGGGCAAATAAAATTGAATCTTTGCAAGAAGACAAGGGCACTTTATATGGTAAGAAAGTATGTCCCTAAAAAACATTACATCATGAATGGTTCGTCTAGTCGCCAGGGATTTTATACCAAGCAGTTGCACCTTGCCATGCAGCTCGGGTGAAAATTCCAATGCATTTTAAGAAAGATTGTTTTAGCAAAACGCTTTGGAACCTTTTCGATACGCTCAGAGCAAGTCATAAAAGCTGGATTCCAGACTACGACCGCATATTGAAGGAAAGGTCTGACCAGCGAAATGTAAAGTGATAATAATGCAAATGGATCAGTGAATCCTTTATGCCCATATCACAATATTGCGTTGGTGCGAGCTTCCTTACGTGTTACGAGAAATGCTTCGACGCATGCGCGAAAAAGACAATTCATTTTCATCACCACAAACATAAAGTCCCTTATTCCACGGCGCGTTTTTAGTACAGATTGAAATAAGTACGAAAGAGATGACCAGTGAAACAGAAATACACTGGCACAGTAACGCGTGGGTAGCTACTTCGTGCGGCTTTTTGACATTTCCTTATCTCCTTTTCTTTGTTTGGCGATGTCGCTTCACTCCTGTTTCAGATTTGAAAGTGTACGTCTGGATAGTCCCTTATTCCACGGCGCTTTTTTAGTACAGCTTGAAAAGTGTGATTTCCTTATGGACTGACATTCCGAGCAGCAAGAGTTATTCCATGGATCTTTTTTTCATTTCGCAGCAGTGTGCGTCTTTTTGACATTTCGTTTCACATATCATTATCGTTAGCCTGTGGTGAAATTTGAAAAGTAAGAATGGTATCCATACGTACACTTTCAAATCTGAAACAGGAGTGAAGCGACATCGCAAAACAAAGAAAAGGAGATAAGGAAATGTCAAAGAGCCGCACGAAGTAGCTACCCGCGCGTGACTGTGCCAATGTATTTCTGTTTCACTGACCATCTCTTTCGCACTTATTTCAAGCTGTACTAAAAAATCGCCGTGGAATAAGGGACATACCATTCTTACTTTTCAAATTTCACCACAGGCTAACGATAATGATATGTGAAACGAAATGTCAAACATAAAAAAAAAACGCACACTGCTGCGCAATGAAAAAAAGCTCCATGGAATAACTCTTGCTGCTCGGAATATCAGTCCAAAAGGAAATCACCGAGACCTGCAAGTCAAAGAGACGCGCCGTGGAATAAGGGACAAACCACAAAATGCACAGATACAGCTCATACACATCAATACACAGCAAACACATCAACAGCTGTTCAAACGCACAGAAATTTCCAATGTGTTTTTTTTTTTTTTTTTTAATAATTTGCGCGCACTCAAGGCCTAATAACCTTATTATGTCGGCGACACAGTGCGGGCAGAAGATAGAGAGGAAGAGGAATAGAGGAGATGCCGATGGACATTGATCTTAAATGCTTGCATGTTGCATTGAGGGGGGAAAACCGAATCCGGCAGGGAGTTCCAGATTCGTGTGGTTCGGTTAATGAAAGATTCTCTATATTTGACAGTACGTCCGAAAGCGGGCTTCAGAGTATATTGGTGAGCATTCCTAGAGAGACGTGTATTGCGGGAGAAATGTTGAAGGGGCGGAATGCAACTGGCTATTTCATCAGAGCATTTTTGGTGGTAGTAACGATAAAACAGGGAGAGGCAGGTAACATTCCTGCGGTGTTCCAGCGAGTCTAATGTTTTGGTAATGCTGGAGTCACCTATCAGTTTTATGACTCGATTTTGTATTCTGTCTAGCAGGTGCAGTGAGGTCTTGGAAGCACCGGACCAGACATGAGCGTTAAACTCTAATTTGGGGCGAATGAACGCCTTATAGATTGTAGCCAGATCTAAGGGTGAGAAATATTTCTTGCATCTGTATAAGAAGCCTAGGCATTTCGCAGCATTCTTGGCGACACTGAATATATGGTCGCTCCAATTAAGATTGTGAGCAACACTCATACCCAGGATGGAAAGCTTTTCAGTTTCTGAGATGCAAGTGCCATTCATGGATAATGGCTGCGGGTTAGTTATACGCTTTAACGACAAGAAACAGCATTGTGTTTTGGAAGCATTAAATTCCACTCTATTGTTTTTACCCCATTGGATGATGCTGTCGATATCGGAATTTAATGAGCTTAACATGCGCTGCCGCTCATTATCTACAACCGAAGTGCAGGGTCGTGAACTGGTGAACGAATATGAGAAGCTGAGGGTACTGTCGTCAGCGAAGGAGTGAATTGGATTAGACGTAACAGACAAGAGATCATTTATAAAAATAAGAAAGAGTGTCGGAGACAAAACGGAGCCCTGGGGAACACCGGCATTTACAAAGTGAGTTTCAGACTTGAATCCGTCCAAAACAACTTGAATTGAACGATTCGAAAGGTAGCTTCTAATCCATTGAAAGAGAGACTCATCGATCCCAAAAGCACGCATTTTCGACAAAAGGGCTTCATGCCAAACCCTGTCAAATGCTTTCGAAATATCCAGTGCAACAATTTTGCTTTCACCTGCTTGGTGAAACGAGTGATTCCACTTTTCAGCGAGATATGCCATCATATCACCAGTGGATCTGTTGCTGCGGAAACCGTATTGGCGGTCATTGAGGAGTTTCCGTGATTCAAGATATTTCATAAGCTGACGGTTAATCAGCGTTTCCATGACCTTGGAAAGAAGGGACGTTAGTGCAATGGGTCAGTAGTTGGAGGGAGAAGATGATTCGCCTTTTTTGGGTATAGGCTGGACATATGCTGTTTTCCACCTACTTGGAAAGAGCCCAGAGGTGTAGGAAAGGTGAAAAAGCTTACGCAGTAGTTTTGCCAGCGTAGAAGAACACCTCTTCAGAACTATTGGGGCAATACCATCTGGACCAGCGGATTTGTGTATGTCGAGGTCTTTAAGAACCCTTGCGACTGTACGAGTGCGGAAGTGGATTAGCCCCATGGTGGAATTGACGCACTCTAGTACAGGCGGAGACAAAGTACAAGCTGGCAGCTGAGAACTGGTTGCGAAATGGGCAGCAAGTAGGTTAGCTTTGTCTAAGGGGGTGACAGCTGGGATGTCATTGTGGATGAGCGTCGGTATAGACGACTTAGATGAGTTTTTTACGTTTTTTACAAAGGACCAGAAACTTTTGCTACCTTTGGGACATTGAAGCATTTTACGCCTTAATTTTTGGTCGGATTGGAATTTAATCCGTCGAATGTGGGTGTTGCAGTCATTTCTGGCTCGTATGTACTTATTTCGGTTTTCCTCAGACCTGTTTGTCTTGTAGGCCCGAAAACTTAGCTCCCTGAGCCTAAAGCGTCTTTGCAGCTCGAGTCAAACCACGTATTATTCTTAGGCCTGGTGCTTTTAGTCTTGCTGGGAACAAAATTTGCCATTCCGATTCGGATAATGTTTACGATAATATCAGTTGCGGCGTCCACGTCGTTGTCGAGGAAGCACAACGACCAGTTAAAGATCCGAAAGAAGTTGTTAAGGCCGCACCAGTTGGCTTTCTCGTATAGCCATAGTGTTCTCTTAGGAGCTTTTTCTTTAACTGGATGGTGGGAGTTCGAGAATTTCGCTTATATCATGCAGTGGTCAGACAAGCCTAGGGGTTCCAATACATCGATCGTGTATTTGTCAGGCTGAGAGGTAAGAAACAAGTCCAGTGTGTTGGCGGTATGACCAGCAACATCGGGGATACGTGATGGCTCATTCACAAGTTGAGTTAAGTGATTTAACTCAGCAAAAATACCTTCCTTCGGGTGTTGTCTGTCCAGAATGTCGAAGCCACTGAGAATTGTGTACATTGAAATCGCCCGCTAAAACGATTTCAGTGCGAGGGAACAGGGAAACAATTCTTTGGATGGAATCAGACAGTGCGTCGAATGCATCAAATGGTGCATTCCTGTCTAGATTGGGGCTTCTATAAAGAAAACAGTAGTGGATGGAGTGCTTACAGAATATGAATTTAAGCCATATGAAATTAAATTCCGGGGTGGGTGTTTGGCTATACTGTGGAAGTAACTGGTAGGCAATATAACTACGGACATAGATGGCGAGAACACCGCGAGAAACGAATAATGGCACTAAGCTATATCCAGGAAGACTGAAATCCGAAGGATCAGACTTTTCATCGACCTGTGTTTCACAAAGTGCCAAAACAGCCGGTCTGTGGCGAGAGTGCTGGATATACGTGGCAAGAAATTCTTCCGTAACCCACGAATATTGCAGAACTGCACACAGAAATCCCTCATCAATGCAAACTACAAAACATGTATAGACACAAAACCGTTTAGGCAGAGACGCGTAAGTGAAGTTCTATCGCCGGATTTGCAAAAACAAACTACCGTAGGTGTTATGCCCTTACGACAGTAAGATTTGCTCCACCAACAAAGAACAACACACGCGACCCGCTACGCGTCGGTTGCGTTAGCACTCAATCAGTGTGCGTGCTGAGTGCGAACACTGTCACGAGAGGGGAAGAGGGACAGGCAGGAGTACGGCCCAGCGCTGCTGCCGACTTTTGTCTGCTTTGGTTACGTGTGTTACGTGCTCTCTCGCTCTCATTTTTCTCTTATTTTGTGACAATCGTAAGGAGCCTCGCACCAACGCAGTATTTAAGGCTGCCCCATTAAATTGGATGTGTTGGATGTTAAACCTCACTCGAAGATGTTAAGAAGACTTATTCCTCTGTAGTTGGCACAGTCAGAGAAGTCTCCTTTCTAGTGGATCGGGCATACGATGCTGAGACTCCATTCCTGGGGCATGCTTTCCTCTGACCAAATCTTACAGATGAGCTGGTGCATGCTCCTAACCTTGAATAGCTCAGCAGACAGTCCATCTGCGCCAACAGCTTTATTTGACTTGAGTTTCGATATGGCAATCTTAACTTCGTCGAGGTCAGGGGGACGGAATTCTCTGCGTTCTTCGTCGATAAGAAATGGATCGTTCTGCCTGACTGCGGTATACTGACTAACATCGCCCTTATACAGTCTGCAGAAGTGGTTTTCCCATATTCTCAGCATCGACTACGATTCTGCTACTAGGTGTCCGTTCTCATTCCTGCAGGCTTCCGTTCCGGCTTTATAACCTTGGCAATTTCGCTTTATCTGTTGATAAAACTTTCGAACGTCACGCCTGCAGTAACACCTCTATAAATCCTCAATCGCGCGCTTCTTGTGCTTTTTCTTCCTTCTTCTAAGAAGCTTATGCTCCTCCCTTCTTTTTAACTCGTAGAGCTCACGAGCTGCTCTTGTTCTTTTATGTAGCGAGGCTTTATATGCATCCTGCTTCGTTGTGTGAATCCTCCTGCACTCGTCATCGAACCAGATGTTTCTTCGTGGTGGAGCCTTGAAGCCCAAAACTTCGGATGCAGAGCTTTTCAGGGCTTGTTTGCAAAGGTTCCACTGCTGTCTTATTGATAGCGTGGAGGGTTGAGGTGTATTGGAGAGCTTAAGAGAGACGCGATTGCTAAAAGCACGAGCGGTTTCTGGCGATAGTAGCTCCCCAACGTCATAACTTTGTATTCTTACTCTATTCCGCTGCGTTCGTGATATCCGTAAGCGCATCTTGGCTACTACAAGATAGTGGTCCTAGTCGATGTTAGCCCATCGGAAAGTTCGAACATCAAGAATAGTGGAGGAGTGTCTAATATCCGATCGATCTCCGGATGGTCGAACCGCCAACTAAATCGAACCTGCGCTCATTGACGCAAGACTCTTGTCAAACATCCTAGTCGTGCGAACATCCAGGGGGCCAAAAGTCGACTCTGACCATTTCCTCGTAGCAGCAATATTCAGTGCCCGACTGTACAATATCAGAAAGCAGTACCAGCCGATCATGAGGAGGTTCGACATTCACTGCCTGATCACATCGGAGGTTACCAGAGTCTACAAGGAGCAACTGAGCGAAAGGCTCTCCGGTATGCCTATGTCGACCAACAATATGTGGCTGCATTGCCACTCAGCCATTAAGGAAGTAGCCGAGAACACCCTAGCCTACCTACCACCCCCGACAAGAAACCCGCGGTATGATGGCGGGTGTGAGCAGAAAAAGGAAGCAACCGACGAGGCCTACCAAAATTAGGGCAGCCGAGAGGAGTGCTGAGCCAGAAGAAGGGAGGAGAAAAAACTGCTGCGACGAAAGAAAACAATGTTCAGCTCAAAGATATCGAGGAATCTAGGGACAAAAATATGGCCTTTTATAAGAATGCAAGAAGCCTTGCAGGAGGCTTAAAGAAAGGCACCCAGGCTCTTCGAAATTTCGAGCGTAATCTTGTAACCGACTCGCAGGGAATAGTGGATGTATTTAAGCAGCATTTCCACCAGCTGCCTTACGAGCATGATCAAGAGAGAGTGGTAGGGAATGAGCAAATCCCAACTCCAGCCGATGAAGTAGTCCGTCCACCCAGCATCGAAGAACTCGGCACAGCTATTCAAAAGCTGAAGAATGTCAAGGCCACAGACTGAGAAGACTTGCCTTTTGGGACTTCTTCATCAGGGAAGGCAATATCTTCGAACTGATTTTGGGTTCTTTCGAAAGAAAAATTATGCCCCGTATATTTGGTCCCGTCTGTGAGAAAGGTGAATGGAGAAGAAGACATAACCGTGAACTGAACGAGCTGTATAAGGATGTGGATATAGTCCAGAAGGAATAGATCTTTCGACTACATTGATTCAGCCATATCGAGCGCATGAACGCCAACGCCCTCCCTCAAGCTAAGAGGGTGTTCGACTCCGAGCCTCCTGGTTCGAGAAGAAGAAGAAGATCGAACCTCCGGTATAAGGACCAAATAATCGCGTATGTAAGTCTTGATAATTGGAAGCAGCGTGTCCGGGACCGTCAAGGAAGGAAGGCAACTATAGCTCAGGCTCCGATTCTCCATGGATGGCCTGGTAAATAAGTAAGTATTTGTGTTCAGTAAGCAAACTTTCTGTCCGAAAGTGTTCTGTTTTATGTTTTGTGATGCTGTTCCGAACTCCAGTAGAGAGCCCCGTGACGCAGTGGGTATTGTGTTGGCCTCTGACGCCAATGTCACTAGATCGATTCCCGACAACAGCCATGTGATCGAACATGTTTTCCAAGGCGCTTCTCCTCAGCGGGTTTCTGACAAAAGCCCTATAATATAATTATTAAGAAAACCTTTTCGAAATTCGCCGTTTGGAACTGTAAACTGTAGGTCCCTTTCATCTATAGCAAAATAAAATCACACACAACATGGATGATTGAGAGAAGCTAGGCTTAGGTTCTCCTTTAGCTGTAATGCCACATAAATGCATACGTATACCCCTTAAATGGAACTGATTTGTGAAACATGCAAAAACTTACTTAATTGGCACTACAATCGTATGTCGGTTTTCGCCCCGTCATTTAGCCTGCGCTAGTCACCTCTATCTAGCGCGTGCTAGCGCCAGTTGGACACATCAAGTGTCTTCACGTCTTAGATGCCTGACTAGACTCATATCGCTGTATAACTCGTAAAGCTCGTGGTTGAATCTTTTCCTTTAACCCCCGTCTGTGTTCATAGTTCCGAAAATCGCACCCATAATCTTTCTCTCGAAATGCCATGGACATCCTCATCCGCTTTTTATAGCGTTCATTCTTCTGTGCCGAACAGCAGGTCCGGGATGATTAGGGTCTTGTATAGAGTCAACTTTTTCGTTCGGAGAGTGCTCTATTACTCAATTGCCTTCTGAGCGCAAAGAAACAACTATTGTGATTCTGTGTTTGATTTGGGAACTGATGTCGTTGTTCCAGGTCACTGCGGAACCACGGTAGATGAAGTCCTTAACTACCTCAAACTCATATCTGCCCATACACATGTTCTGGCCAAGATGGCGGTGGTGAGCGTCCTTTTTTGATGACAGCATATATTTAGTTTTGCCCTCATTTAGTGCTAAACCAATTTTCTTCCGATTATGCGAATGTCATCCGCGTATGCGAGAAGTTGTGAGGATTGGAAATAAATTATACCTCTTATGTTGGCCAGTGATTTTCCCACAATCATTTCTAATTCGATGTTGAAGAAATCACACGGCAGTGCATTGCACCGCCTAAGTCCTTTTTTGACATCAGGATTATCGTTCATGGCTTCACCGATTCGGATGGAGCAGCGACCATTCTTTACAGTCATCCTGATTAGTCTGACGAGCTTAGCAGGGATGTCAAAGGTAGACATGGCGTTGTATAGCTCGCTTCTGATTACGCTGTTGTATGCGGCTTTGAAGTCGACAAATAGGTGGAGTGCCGACTTGAAATTCATTGATTTTTTTTGAGGAAGATTTATTCGATGGTGGTCTTCCCTGGCCTGAAGCCATACTGATAAAGATCTATCAGCTTATTTACAAAAGGCTTCAGGCGTTTACACAAAACGGCAGAGTAGATTTTATAGACGCTGTTAAGGAGACTTATTCCTTTGTAGTTGGTGCAGTAAAAGGGCGGAGACCTCTCTTGTGGATCGGACAAACGATGCTGAGGCTCTATTCCTCTGACCATATCTTACAGAGAAACTGGTGCATGCTCCTAACCAGGTCATCTCCAGCTTCTTGAAGAGCTCAGCAGACAGTCCGTCTGCGATTTTCGTTGTTAAGAAATTTATCATTCTGCCTGACAGCATCCCTTTCGTTCTTGATATGCTGATAAAACTATTGAACGTCATGCCTGCAGTAATACCGAGCCAAGAAGCCAAAACCATTTCGGATGCATTCGTGAATAACTGGGTTGCGCGTTACGGAGTACCGCTGGAACTGCACTCAGGCCAAGGAAAGAACTTCAAGTCGTCGGTGTTCAAAGAAGTCTGCGACATGCTAGGTATCAGAAAGACACAGACAACACCATTACACCCACAATGTATGACTTAAGGGCGAACACTTCTGGATTCGAGACGGGACAATTGGTATTGCTGTACAACCCACAATGAAAATAAGCTTGTGCCCCAAATTGTAATCAGCCTGGGACGGGCCATATGAGGTCATTAAGAAACTCAACAACGTGGTATACCGAGCACAACAGACGGGCGAAATGTAAGATTGTCTACTTGGAGAGGTTAGCGCCATACTGTGGAGAAGGAACCAACGGTTATGTTCGAATGTCGCTGTCGAAGTTCGAATGCTCTGGTGAAGCTGATATGGGAATGATGGTAACTTTCAGCGGCGTTCTGCTGAATTCCAGAGCATTCTAGAGATTTCCGAAGGGGAACGTCTGACGGCGAACATTCGAGAAGGTGGATGGAGGGCTATATAAGCGCGAACGCTCGCCCTCGGGAGCATTTAGTTCCCGGGATTCAGTAATGAGTGATCGGTCGGTAATCAAGCCATCTAGCGAGATGTGAAGCGCACAGATAATTGATCTGTGGTGGAATAGTAAAATGTGTGTAAAAAAGTGTACCGTGTGTGTAAAAGGTTATAACAATAAATAAAGGTGAAGTGCTCAGATAATTGATCTGTGGCGAAATAAGTAAAGTGTGCGTGTATTGAATTTGAATAAACAAACGAATAGTTGTAGTTTATCACAATCCAATGATCGAACCCTACTCGGACCTGATTTAAATTTTCGTAACATTTAGTGTTAAAAGTGGGATTAATTTCGTAACAGTATTGTCGTGGTCGTGGGTAGTGTGTTGGCCTCTGACGCCGATGACTCGGGATCGAATCCCGACACAGCCATGTCATCGAACGTGTTTTTCACGGTGTTTCTCCTCAACGGGGTTCTGACAAAACCCCCTGTAGTAAAATTGTCATGAAAAGCTTCTCGAAATTCGCCGTTCGGAACCGGCAATAAAACTGTAGGTCCCTTTCACCTTTGTGAAAATGAAATCACACACAACATGGGTGATTGAGAGAAGCTCGGCTCAGGTTCTTCATGGACTGTAACGCCAACATACATACATACATTGTCGTGGCCAATTTTATTTCTTGTTGGATTAAAAGCACCATGCCAAATGAAAATTAGTGGTTCGACACAAGTTCTTACGGGAAGCAAGTTTTCGGACCTATGTATAAGGCAAACAATTCTGATGAAAACCGGAAAAACTTTACCTTTACTAGAGCGCATCATTTTCACCATGTTCCATGGGACAAATTTACTATCGTACTCGTACAGTTGCAAGGGTCCTCTAAAACTTCGACATATACAAATTCACTGGTTCAGATAGCATTTCCATATTAGTGCTTGCATATGCTGGCAAAACCATTGCGTAAGCTATTTCACCTTTGTTACTCTTTTACCTTTCTAAGTGCAATGGTCTCCCCAACTATCGACCCATTGCACTAACGTCCCTTATCTGCAAAGTCATGGAAACGCTGATCAGCCATCAGTTACTGAAATACATACATACGACAGTATGGTTTTTATTGTAACAGATCCACGGGTGATTTAATAGCATATCTTACCGAAAAATAGATTCGCCCAGCAAGTGAAAGCAAAATAGATGCACTAGATATTTCGTAAGTATTTGACACAGTTTGGCACCAAGCTCTTTTGTCGAAAGTGTATGCTTTCAGAATAGATGAGTCCCTTCTTCAATAGATTAGAAACAACATTTCAAATCGTTCAATTGTTCAGTTGTTTTGGACGTATTCAAGCTTGACCCACATTTTAAACACTGGTGTTCCCCAGGGCTGTAAATATTGAGCGGCAACGTATGTCGTCCAAGTGTACCGTCGGCTCGGAGCGGTTCAAGGTATGGAGTTGGTTCGGAGTGAAGAGTCGGTTCAGGGTATGGGGTCAGTTTGGAGTCGGTTCGGGAAATGGGGTCAGTTAAAGGTATGGAGTCGATTCAGTGACCTTACTCATAAGCCGTTACCTTACTTATTAGTAGTGACCTTTACTTGTTAGGTGTTATCTTTACTTATTAGGAGTGGGAATAGTCGTTCCGTAATTTTGTATTCACGTTCACTTTGCTTTGCGGTATATTTTCATGTTTTATCGGAACCGACCGCATGGTAATTTTTAGCTTTCTTCGGGGAGAGTTTTTCTTAAGATATATCGGAGCCCTCTAAACGTTTCATAGCTTATTTGAGAGTCTGACGATGGTCCCTTGATCTTTTCGAATTGCTTTGTATAATATCGAAGCGGCAGGACCCTAATCGGTTGAGGTTGAGGGTCGTCGGGACGCGCTTCATCTCCGATACATCCTCCGCCTTCTTAGAATTATTATTATTACTAGTATTTATTTGGCATGTTCTATAGATGGCAATCATAGTCGTAAGTAAGAATTCCATAAGTTACGATTTCTAGTAATGTATTCTATTTCGTTAAAAGATTTCCCTGTCTCCTTATGTTATGAGTCCATCTCCGTCAGGTCATTTTGGGCCGTCTTCCCTTCCTTGTTTTTTGGGATTCCACTGTAGAGCTGAGTGCACTACTTCGTCATGATTTTTTCAAACAGTGTATGAGGGCACCGTGGCGCAGTGTGTTGAACTCTGACGCACGATGAGCGAGTTCCCCTCAGGAGTCATAATTTCAATGAGAAGGATACTCATCCTAAGATGGCAAAGGACAGCACACTCACATTGTATGTGCCCTGCAGTATCTTCGTCCTCAAGATAGAGTCGACACTCAGTTTAAGACGAGAGGTTCATTTTATTGAGATGATACCTCATACTAGTGCCTCGTGAGGCAGCTGACCAGTCTTCTGATATCTACTCTATTAAGTTTAAGTATATTAATAGAGTGTTTGTTAAGAGGCCCTATGAATCTTTTCGATTGATTAGTCAGTTTTCACAAGTGTTGGTTATAAATGGTGCAAGGCTACCAGATGCCGACAATATGACGCAGACATCTGCTCACAAGAGCCTGTAGCCATGTTTCACTACGATATATTAAAACTGACTTCACGCAAGCATCAAATATTCTAACTTTCGTTGCTCTTTTAAGCGTTTTGCTTGTTTATACTCCTGGTAGCCAAGAGAACGTCCCTGTCGCTTTTGATATTCTTATTTCGATATCAGATGTTGGATCTCCATAAGGGGCTAGGATACTACCTAGGTACTCGAATTCTTATATACTCGGCAGCAAGAACTTTTTTAAAAATGTTCACCATTTTGTCAGGGACACCTCTAGAAGAAATTGCAGACCAGATAATGTCACGCCTTAGTGCGTCAAACGTATGTATGGATGTGGCGTTACAGCTCATGGGGAACATAATCCTAGCTTCTCTTCAATCACTGTTGTTGTGTGTGATTTTATTATCTTATATGTGAAAGGGACATACAGTTTATTGCCGATTCCGAACGGCGGATTTCGAGATACTTTTCATGAATATACTGCAGGTTCTCATTCGGTTGTTGTCGGGATTCGGTCCTGTGTCATCGGCGTCAGAGGTCAACACACTACCTATTGTGCTCAATTGTACGTATGTTGGCCTTACAATCCATGAAGGACCTGAGCCGAGCTTCTCTCAATCACCCATGTTGTATGTGATTTAATTTTCCCATACGTGAAAGGGACCTAAGTTTATTGCCGGTTCCGAACGGCGAATTTCGAGAAGCTTTTCATGACAATTTTACTACAGGGGGTTTTGTCAGAACCCCGCTGAGGAGAAACACCGTGGAAACACGATCGATGACATGGCTGTGTCGGGATTCGATCCCGCGAGTGCGCTCAATGCGTAAAATCGATAAACGCTAAATAAAGGGGTGAGTTGTATTCAGCTGACTACTCTACTAAGGTTCTTACGATATGTATATTATCGATATACGAATGGCCAGGTCTAAAGCCGGTCTGATAAGTTTATCTAATGGTGCCGATATTCGTTGCGCGCCGGTTTTCACAGATTTTCCGATCGCCCTTTAGATTTATTTCTATAATAACTTCCTTCTTCCGAACATAAGATATTTCTTCATCCCTCCATGGATGCTATATCTTGAGCGTCAAGTTAGGAAAATTCAACTTCGGTACCGTCGTTGCTTGTAGCTATGTGGTCTTTCATTGTAATGATAGACGCGGTTTTCTCTGATAGAACGGATGGGTCCACTTTAATAGATGTTTGGGTGGGATAGTGAAATACGAATCATTTTGAGAGCTACTAAAAGTGATATCAAAAACAGTCCTATATACCTTAAAATTAAAGAATTTACCTAAATTTCACATTATTTTTTGGACACAGTACTATTACCTATGATTTGGAACTAATCAAAAGTGAATGTAACGATCCTTGCCCTGTTCGAGAAGAAAAATGGTCGTGGAATTCTTAGCTCTATCTTTGTTCACGGAATGTATAATGGTATGCAAGTGGCTCAACAATATGTTTTTGTTGGTACAACAGCTTAATGGCGCAACATCCAAGATGGTTGGGCCAGCACAATTTACCATCAAAATACCAATTCCATCGCTGCAGGGAATTACCATATTTATGCTGTGGACCTCCGTTGGGCAATTGCAGTTAGATAAATTAGCTCAATAATGCTCGGGTTCAACTTAGGGCATCATCTAGATACGAAAATAAATTTTACCCCCTGTGCGGTTATTTTTGGAGCTAAAGGTAAAATTCATTGTGAAATACTTACTGCCGAAAATCCATTTTTAATTTCGCCCTTTATTTGCAAAAAAAAGCGCTTCTACTAGATGCAGGTACTTTTTTATTTATAATTATTTTTTTGTTTAAAAACAGTCAACAAAGGAATGCACTAATGTACGTTTTGTTTACAAAATTTTTATAAAAAACTGTGATATTGATAACAATTAAAAACTAATATAAAAGGTAATATTACAAAAAAAAAAGATTTCTTTAATTTTTAGCTTACAGATTTTAAGAAGTTAATATTTTATTCGTTTTACTAAATTTAAATTAAAACTTTATATAGACACCTGCGGATTGTAAAGTTTTGTTAAATATTATAGTTAATTAAAAAAATAAATTTTGTAGAAGTGGAAACAAAATTTCATATAAAAAAGTGGACTTGTTAATGCCATTACTTGTTTTAAATAAAAAAAAAAAAAAAAAAAATGAATTAGTTTGTGCATAAGTAAATAACTTTGGAGCAGTGTAAAAAAGAACCAACGAATATCAATCATTTTAGTCATTTGCATGATTCTTATAACAAATATAAGGCACCATTTTTTTAAGACAACACTCGATGTGCCACACATCGTTAATTGTAGTAATAGAAAAAAAGTGGCCAACTATATATCGGATACACTGCACAAGTTCAAAATGCAGATAAGCAGGATGCACTGGCCTGTTAGATTAAATTAAGTATGCGGTACCAAGCAAACAAACGATATCCAGTCGACGTGCGAAAGAAGCATGACAAATATCAACATGACCCTTAAGCCTGTTGTCTATAGACAACATTGCATATTTTTGCTTAAATAATTAATTTCGTTTTTCGTCTGATTATTTTTCTACGTTCCTGTTGCTTGGAACACATTTGTGGTTGTAATTGGTTTTGATTTATCAATCAAGCTTCCGATTGACGGTGAACGTGTGTCTGTTAAACCGCTCTGTTGTGAAATTAATTTTGAATTGAAATTAAAAATAAAAAAATGTACGAAAGGGGTTTCCAAAAGAGTAAATAATAGGTGTGTTCCCGTGCTTTGTGCACCAAAATTCACATTTTGTCAATTTCCATGGAGTGGGGATGAAATTCTCTCAAAGAGAGGCAAAATCACCAAAAAGTACGGGAATGCATCAAACCATAAATGCTACACAATTTTTAAATGTAAAAAACATACACTTGCTCTGCGGACAAGTTCTTTTGAGCAAAGGAAATAATAGTTTTATGATATCCTACTAGCTTGTTGGATATCATTTTCGCTTTCGAGAGGGCATGGGCTCGGACATACAGGGTAAAGTTGTTGATTGCTCTCAACCTGGCGAGATGCCAGCAACGATCATTGTTTAAATGCCCGGGTCAAGTTGACATACGGCCTCCTCGCGGCACCCTCTGGATAGCCTCTTCAACAACCGTTGGGAGGTGAACAAACGTATGCAGCGAAAAAAACCCCGACTAAAATGGCGGTTGTGCGGCGGGCTAACAATCCGCCCACGTAAAAAAAACCTAAAGTTATGAATGAGCAAGATGCCTCGGATACACGGACGGATACTCAACAACGACAACGCACGAAAAAGGAACACGATTTGCGAGTATGCTCCTGGAATGTCAGAACCCTGTACACCCCCGGAGCTGCTCATAAACTAGAAGGAATCCTCACGCAGTACAAGGCGGATATTACTGCGGTCCAGGAAATACGCTGGATAGGAAACGGTATGATTAGGAAGAAAAATTGCTCGGGGACTTCAACGCCAAAATCGGTAAGGAAAACACCCTTGGCGGAGTGATCGGAAAGCACAGCCTCCACGATACAACAGATAACGGTTTCCGACTCACGGACTTTGCGACAGCTCGTAATGCGGTGATAAGTAGCACAAGATTCCCTTGCAAGCGAATCCACACAGCAACCTGGCGATCTCGGGACGGTTGAACCGCCAACCAAATCGACCATGTGCTTACTGACGCAAGGCACTCGTCAAACATCCTGGATGTGCGAACATTCAGAGGGGCAAATGTCGACTCTGACCACTTCCTCGTAGCAGCAAGATTCAGAGCTCGACTGTCCAATGTCAGAAAGCTGCACCAGCCCATCAGGAGGAGGTTCGACATTGGGCGCCTGAGCACACCGGAGGTTGCCAGAGTCTACAGGGAGCAGCTGAGCGAAAGACTCTACGGTATGCCTACGTCGAACACAAATGCCAATAATATGTGGCTGCACTGCCGCTCAGCCATTCAGGAAGTAGCCGAAACCACCCTAGGATACCTACCACCCCCGACAAGAAACCCGTGGTATGATGGCGAGTGTGAGCAGAAAAAGGCAGCAACCGACGAGGCGTACCAAAAGGCGCTGCAGAGGAAAACCAGGGCAGCGCAAAAAGAGGACCGAGCCAGAAGAAGGGAGGAAAAAAAACTACTGCGACAAAAGAAAAGAATCTTCTCAGCCTCCCAGCTCAAGGATGTCGAGGAGTCTAGGGATAAACATAAAATACGAGCCTTTTACAAGAAAGCCAAAGGCCTTGCAGGAGGCTTCAAAAAGGGCACCCTGGCTCTTCGAAACTGCGAGGGTAATCTTGTCACCGACCCGCAGGGAATAGTGGATGTATTTAAGCAGCACTTCCAGCAGCTGCTTAACGAGCATGACCAAGAGAGAGTGGTAGGGACTGAGGAAATCCCAACTCCAGCCGCTGAAGTAGTCCTCCCACCCAGCATAGAAGAAGTCGGCACAGCTATTCAGAAGCTGAAGAACAACAAGGCCGCAGGCTCAAATAGCTTGCCATCAGAGCTCTTCAAGGCTGGCGGCGATGTTCTGGTAGGGAGCATGCACCAGATCATCTGCAGAATTTGGGAAGATGAGAGCATGCCCGACGACTGGAATACCAGCTCTATATGCCCCATCCACAAAAAAGGCGATCCTACCTCTTGCAAGAACTATAGAGGTATATCCCTGCTCAATGTCGCATACAAGATCCTGTCCAGCGTATTGTGTGAACGTCTAAAACCATTTTGCACCGCACTAATCGGCAGCTACCAGTGCGGCTTCCGGGCCGGCAAATCAACTATAGACCAAATTTTCACACTTCGACAAATCCTGGAAAAGACCAACGAGTTTCGAATCGATACACACCATCTTTTCATCGATTTCAAAGCCGCATACGACAGCATTCATCGTGAAGCACTGTTTGGGGCGATGGCCGAATTCGGGATCCCGGTAAAACTGATCCAGTTGTGTCGCGCCACGCTAAAAAACACGCGATGCACCGTACAACTCGGTTCTAGGACCTCGGAACCATTCGAAACATGCACCGGATTTCGGCAAGGAGATGCGCTGTCATGTGACTTCTTCAACCTGGTGCTGGAGCAGATAGTGCGACCGGCAGGCGTCAACAGGGAAGGCACTATCTTTTACAAGTCCATCCAGCTGCTAGGATACGCGGATGATATCGACATCATCGCGTGTTCTCGCCGTGGCATTGTGGAAGCATTCACGGCAATTGAAGAACAGGCGAAACGAATTGGTCTTAAGATCAATGAGGACAAAACGAAATACATGCTGTCAAGCAAAAACCAATCCGTCGCTCACCACCTGGGACAAAACATAATAATTGACAGCTACAATTTTGAGGTAGTTAAGGAGTTTGTCTACCTCGGGGCAAACGTAAATTCCACAAATGACACCACAGTGGAGATCCGGCGTAGAATCGCCCTTGGCAACCGCTGCTACTTCGGCTTGCCCAAGCAACTGGGGTCAAAACTCCTCACTCGAAAGACCAAAGTCATTCTTTACAAAACGCTAATTCTGCCAGTCTTGCTGTACGGAGCCGAAAGCTGGACGATAAGCAGGACAGCGGAGCTGATTTTGGGTTCTTTCGAAAGAAAAATTCTGCGCCGGATATTTGGTCCAGTCTGTGAGGAAGACGAATGGAGAAGAAGACACAACCGCGAACTCTACGAGCTGTACCAAGATGTGGATGTAGTCCGGAAGGCAAGGGTCCGTCGACTACACTGGCTCGGCCACATCGAGCGCATAGACATCAACGCTCCAGCTAAGAGGGTCTTCGACTCCGAGCCTCCTGGTTCGAGAAGAAGAGGAAGACCGAACCTCCGGTATAAAGACCAAGTAATCGCGGATGTAAGACATCTTGGTCCTGACAACTGGAAGCAGCGAGGCCGGGACCGTCAAGGATGGAAGGCAGCTATAGCTCAGGCTCAGATCCACCATGGATCGCAGGCCTGATAAGTAAGTAAGTATCTCTCCAAAATACCAGAAAATAATGAAATATACATCTGCAGTCTAGACATGAATAAAACAGAAATGAATTCGATGCATGCTATAATAGCTGAAATATTTGCTTTTGAAATTAATGTTTGGGTCTTTTTTCCGTTGTACGCAGACTTATGCGAGCAAGAGTATGCTCTATCTTTAAACAATTTGAATTTCGAATAATTCTTCAACTGACTTTTGCATTAAAAATTACAGAAATCAGATGATTTATCCAAGTTGTGAATTTCTGCCCACACAAATTTCTTGGGCTGAAAATCGTAGCATGGGGACATTTTTTGCTCTCTCGAGAGCCTTCTCTTTTGCCCAAAAGTGTACATTTTTTGAGTACGGGAACAGACTTTCGTAGTTTCTCGCAGTTTTTCGTAGAGGGGTGTTTTAAGTTTGAGGTGTCTGGGTGTCTGTGGCATCGGAACTCATGAACGAATGGACCGATTATGATACCTTTTGAGCACCGTGCAGCATCATTAATTACTAAATTTAATGAATGTGAGCAACATGGAACGAAAAATGCTCTTGATTTAAGGGATCGAATCCGATTCTGAACAACTTCTTCTTTATCTTTCATATTCGAGCCATTATCATAGCTTTGGACTCGACAGTTGCTAATTAAAATGCTATGCAATTCAAGCTTGTTTAAAATGAACTGAGTCATTCCATTCCGGTCTTAACGAAACTACGTGTATTAGCTAGTATATCAGGTTTTGGTTAAACATGAGTAAAAGGGTGGAACTCATCTGTGTGATGGACAATTCTATTATCGTACCTAAATTAGCAGCAGTCGAAAAGCAGAATGATTACCCATCTACTTTCTTTAATAATACCAAAGAAATACCAGATATTGTAATCAAAAATAAAGGTGTTGAGCTGAGGACTCTGAGGAATCTAGTTCAAGGAGAGATAGATAACAATAATCTCAGAGTAGATATCGCCATTGCTTATATGTATACTAAATTGGTAACCATAGAGCGTGAGCTAGATAAAAACTTGAATTTCTTATGGGGTCACAATAGGAAAGAAATCTGAAAAAGTAAATCCATTCTCAATGTTAAATGTGAAAAATTTGAATTTTACTGCATCAGATATCAACGAGGTAGTCTCTTCTTGAGCGAAAACACGTCTATTGCCATCGCATTGGAATTTTTCTACACTGCTCTCTTTAACTCGAAAAAATTGTTTCTCAACCCCTCCCTGATATGACAAGGAACTGCGTACTCTCCAGTCTCCGTAATACAAGAAATTAACTTTGGAAGAAGTTTTTAACGTCAAACTCCCCCTCTGATTATGCGAAGTAGTAACAGGCCTCCCAACGCTTCTCTATCCTCTGTGACACCCTCTACAACTTTTATCTTCAAAGAATGCAGACGACCCTTATTACTGATCCTAGACGCTTCTACCAATTCATCAACCTCAAAAAAAAAAAAAAAACGGATGGGGGCCTTCCACTCTCAAATGGCACAACACTGCCTCCGACGACCCCAAAATCGTCGCGAACTTTTTGCCTCATTCCTTAGCCTATCATTTAACGACTGCAGTCATAAACCCGACCCTGTAACTGCTCTCAGATATCACACAATCAATGGAACCTGATTTTGATAACATGGATTCCTATCCGACACCAACCAATGGGCTTAGGTATTTTGATCTAAATTTAAGGCCAATCCTAAGTATCACTATTCAAACCCCAGTCAAAAACTTTCCTCGATAAATATTATTTATCCCTGGTCGCCTTGTATTTATAACAGGTAACTATTATATTGATTTTATGTACATCAAAGTTCATTATTTATTTAAATTTAATTTATTATTTATTTAAAGCAGCAGCAGCATATTATTGCAGCATCATTAATTACTAAATTTAATAAATGTGAGCAACATGGAACGAAAAATGCTCTTGATTTAAGGGATCGAATTCGATTCTGAACAACTTCTTCTTTATCTTTCATACTCGAGCCATTACCATAGCTTTGGACTCGACAATTACTAAATAAAATGTAATGCAATTCAAGCTTGTTTAAAATGAACTGAGTCATTCCCATTCCGGTCTTGTCCTCCCCTTTCAAAAACCCTAAGAAACACTCTTATACTTCAAAAGTTCTCTGTCTTTTATGTACAAATCTAACAACAACTGATAATTAACGAAACTACGTGTATTAGCTAGTATATCAGGGTTTGGTTAAACATGAGTAAAAGGGTGGAACTCATCTGTGTGATGGACAATTCTATTATCGTACCTAAATTAGCAGCAGTCGAAAAGCAGAATGATTACCCATCTACTTTCTTTAATAATTCCAAAGAAATACCAGATATTGTAATCAAAAATAAAGGTGTTGAGCTGAGGACTCTGAGGAATCTAGTTCAAGGAGAGATAGATAACAATAATCTCAGAGTAGATATCGCCATTGCTTATATGTATACTAAATTGGCAACCATAGAGCGTGAGCTAGATAAGACTTGAATTTCTTATGGGGTCACAATAGGAAAGAAATCTGAAAATGTAAGAAGCCTTCGTTCCAAAGCCTCAACTGTCTAACTTAACTCTCTAACGTTTCCTTACGATATCTTCGCCTTAACTGAAACCAACCTTAACCTTAGCATTTTCGACTCCGAACTCTTTTCTTCCGACTTCGACGTCTTTCGCACTGACGGTGAGCGCAATATCACAGAGGAAAGGGTACCTGAGATAGAAAAAGGTATTATTGAAACTTTTTATAGCTCATATGCCAACTGGCTAGAAAATCCAAATTATTTAAAGATCATCGCTGCCATTGATATGTTCCTGTTTAGATTCCAAGTAACTGAATGGAATCATCTGCGATTAGGTACTATTAGCTCCAGGTTCAGAGACTGTGCAGCATTGGGAACCTTTGAAATGTTATCTAGATTTACAGGCGACAAAGATGGAGTAGAAACTGCGCAGTGGGTGTTCACTAATTCATTAATGTCTGATATAAAAGGATTTTCAAAAATGAAGAGGAAATTTAGAATCCTTACTCCTATTTTCCCTATCACATCGACTTCTCCATAGTGCAAAAGAGTTCTTATTCCGTAACTATGAATCCATCCCTATATTTCTTCTTTCACATCGACAAAATCAATCTGTTCTGTTACGGCAACACAATTTAAAAACGCTGAAATGTGTCTTATAAGGTTGGTACAGAATTCAATGTTTTCCGCAGAAATGGAAACCAAAAACACAATGAACTACGCATCGGGCAAAAACTTCGTTCGCTATTCCCATTCATAGACTCGTGCGGTATTCTTCGTGTTGGTGGCCGGCTTATAAACTCCGAGCTATCATATTGTGTAAAGCACCCAATTCGCATCGAATAACGAATCTAATCGTCGAATATATTCATAAGAAACACTTGCATGCTGGAATATCTCTTATGTTAGCACTACTTAAACAGTCCTATTTCATTATTGGGTGCAGAAATCTAGTGCGGAATGTGATTCATAAGTGCATTGTTTGTTTTCGTCAGCGTTGTGGTGCACTACCCAACTCATGGGTAGTCTGCCAGCTGAAAGAATTCGTTTCTCGCGTCCATTTAATAAGGTTGGCGTCGATTATGCTGGTCCATTAACTCTACGTTTGTCGCGCGGTCGTAATCATCAGTTTGTGAAGGCATATATTGCCATATTTGTTTGCTTCGTAACCAAGGGCATTCATTTAGAACTGGTTTAGAGCTAACATCACATGCGTTTTTGATGGCTTTAGATCGGTTCGTAGCGCGTCGGGGAAAGTGAAATCTGGTCCGACAACGGCACAAATTTTCACAGAGCAAAGCGCATCCTCGACGAGATGCATGAATGTATCCTCACTCAACAACATCAAGATATTGTGTTAGATCACTTTTCGAAAGACAACATTTCTTGGCGATTCATTCCCATCCTCTCCTCACTTTGGGGGTTCATGGGAGGCAGGAGTGAAATCTGTTAAAGGACATCTGAAAAAAGTCATCGGTGAACATAAATTGACCTACGAGGAAATGTATACTCTTTTGTCCACAATTGAGGCACTACTTAACTCTCGGCCAATGTGGTCCATGCCTGAATGTGAACCCACTGCGCTCACACCCTCGCATTTCATGATAGGGGAACCGTACACTTCTGTTCCTCAACCAGAACCTTGTAAAACCAACATCTCTATAAGGACTAACTGGTTTCTTTTACAGACACTTGTACAGGGATTTTGGAAGAGGTGGCACTTAGAGTATTTAACGTCTTTACAACATCGACCAAAGTGGCAAAACACACAAGCTAATATTGAAAAGGACGATATTGTACTTCTTAAGGAACCGAATCTATCTCCTTCAAAATGAGTCATAGGTCGCATCGTGTGTGTGCACCCAGGAAACGACAAAAAATATCGTATGGTGACTGTAAAAACTCAATATGGAGAATATGTGCGTCCCATAGTCAAGATTGCTCTATTACCAATTGCTGAAAGACCTTGAGCTCTTCCAGGGGGGACTGAAATGTGTGTAAACATTTAAATTGCTGAAATGTTTGTAAACCTTAAAATATTAAAATTAAAACATTAATGTGCAAGTTAACACCACGCACGCGAGCCACGAGGAACCGGCATGATCCACATTTGCAATGTAAGCACAATACACTTGTTCAGGTGCAAATAGGTTCCCACGGCAATTCGTATACGCATTGGGTTACCTTCGCGATGCACCGGCTACAGGCGACGACCCCAACTCTTGACTCAGCGGTTTGATGGAAGAAGATAGCGATTGCATGCAAGGTGGCATGTTAGGATTAAGGCATCATAGAGAACCCTTTACCTGTACAGTTGAGGAATATAATTTGAAAGTAGATTGTAACCGAGAAATAAAAACGCTATGTTGTAACCGAGTAATAAAGTGTGCGAGTGTTTTGATTGCTTCTAGCGAACCGTTGGGCCAACCTCTTGGTTGGCGTTCGCGTTTTTTTTTTTTTTTTTTTTGTTGATGTCCTTATAAAGGAAATCTTTAACTTGCATATGGCAAGTAAATTATACCTAATCAGAGAGATTAAATGTAAAGAGAGAAGATCATTGCACTTGTAACAATTTTTCTTTTGGTCGTTCCTTTTTTGTTTCATAACCACGAACGAGTAAAGACCTAGTTGATGGTAATTCTATAAAAAATAAAAATTGTGAACCTTTAAAATTTGAATGTAGGCATGTATGGCTTTATTATTTCAAAAAAAATAAATAAATTTAATTTTCTTATGTGAATTAAAACACTAACAGCAGTACTAAATTAATGTTATTTAAATCGCAAACGTCCCGAGTTCCAGAGAAGATATGTGAGACGAAACTAGTATTAAACAAAGATAATATTGTCTTACTATGAGAAGGAACAAGTCCAGGGTATATTAGATCACCTATTAGACCAGGGCACCATTAGGCCGAGTGTATCCGAATACACGTCACCAATCGTGCTGGTCAGAAAGAAAAACGGCGAAATCGGGTTATGTGTAGATTATCAAACGTTAAATAAAGTAGCATTGAAATTTCACTTATAGAAGACTTATAAGATGGATTAGTTAATAAAAAATATATTCACACTTCTAGGTTTAAAGAGTGCTTTTCATCATGTCCGTATGCATTCGGAATCCACAAAATACATTCTTTTCGTGACACCTATGGGGCAGTTTGAATATCTTAAAATGCCATTTGGACTTAAGAACAGAGGCATGTCAGTAAAGTCTTCGAGGACATGTTACGAAAGGAAAAACTTAAAATTTATATCGATGATATCACGATAGCCACGGAAACTGTTAAGGATTTAGAAATATTAAAAGAAGTTGAGTTGAGACTGTATACTTTTATACAATCCGTGCCATGCAGATTATATAAATCGCGTGAAAAAGTCGGATGCATTTCAAAGCGTGTAAGATGCGTTAAAACCGCTAGATCACAATATTACGGTGGACGTAATCAAACGGAAGATCCATACGCTGCGTAGTCAGTTTACAAAAGAGTTCCGTGAGGTTGAAAAGTCAAAAAATAAAAAAATAAAAATGGTGCTGGAACGGATGATGTATACGAGCCTACGCTTTGGTGCTATGAACAACAGGGCTTCTTGAAGACTTTCTGCAAAGTCAGAAGCTCAGATTCAAACATTGGAGAAGCAAGTTTACAAATTTCATAATTACGAATATATATTCAAAAAAAAAATTTTTTTTCTTAGAAAAGACAAAATGAGGCATCAAGACGCGCGTAGGATGCCAGTTCTCGAATGATCTTGATCCAGAATTGAACCCCAAAAGAAAAGTAAGTGGAACAACATTTTTTAAATCTTTTTATTTTGCCAATCGACATATCCTTCGTTACAAAAATATTCCGCAAAAGTATGACGTATTACTTCTGCTGCTTCCTTATGGTGATTGTAAACTTTTTGTTGTTGTTCCGGGTTGTGTGTTGTCGAAGTAGATGGAAGGTTTAAGTTGATTTTTAAGAAGTTATACAAAGCACAACAAATTTTTGTGACGAGTTCGACGTGTTGGACATTGAGATTTATCCCAGAGATGTGATCCGGAACGAAATTGTATTATCTGTTACGATCCGAAATAGTTTCGGTTCACGAAACCCTGATCCGAAATTGGTATGAAATCGGTACGAAACTAAGACACTAAACTAAGGTACCTGGTACGGAACACGAAACGTGGATCTGATCCGGTATTAAATTGTACTATATGTATGTTACCATCCAACTTGTGTGGCATATTTGATATAGGTAAAATTTAATAGAGAATTAAAATTTGCTATAATTAAGAATTATATAGTTAGTGCATATCATCCGTTGCGGTTAATCACCATGTCAAGTTGTAAGCAAAGAACTAAAGAAGTGGGCGGCCGTCGCTAGAATTTATAAGGAAATATATTGACTATAATGAAGAAAGAAATACTTCGAAATGTATCATTGGAAACTGTTTTGTCATTCTAAAGGCAGAGTTCACTTTTTGAATGATTTTTATTGAAATGTTGGTTGGGTTAACTATTCAAAAAATATTTGAATATTTGACTATTGCGATGAACGAGGAGATATTGAAAAAGGCTTGCACACAAGATAGTTCCCTTTCCATTTTGGAAGATTCTGGATTCCGCCTTCTCATTCTTCTCATTGACCCTATCATCACCGCTTTAAGTGCAGGTAAACCTGCTAGCGAAAAATCACTATCAATAGATTTAACATTCGGGCAGAAGTTCAGAAGGAAGCAAAACTAGTCCGAGAACAAATTCAAGCGAAGGTTAAAGGGCGACTTGTTTGCTTGAAAATCGATACAGCAACTCGCTTGGATAGGCTGGTCTTGGCAATAAACATTCAGTTTATCCAAGAAAATAAAATAAAATTGCGTGTTCTCTGTGTTAAAGAGCTTTTCGTCAGCCACACTGCTAAGAAGACTAAGAAGTACTGCAGAACTTCGGCATTTCCCCCGCAATGATTTCTACTATTACATCAGACAATGCATAAAATATGTTGAAAACGGTCCGACTTCTTTCAGAATCACTGCGTGATCAAGCATAAGAGCAAAATAGTAGCAATAGTGATGATGAAGACCATGAAGCATCTACTTCTAAGAACTTTGACCCCGATGCGGTTATGTCCCAAATGTGTAACACTCTCTTAGGGCTAGAAATAGTTGGTGTGCGATGTGCGGCGCACACAATGCAGCTCGCCATTTCAGATGTGATAAAAAAACTAAAATTAGAGAAGCTTTAACTAAAGCTCGTAACTTGGCTGTTGCTCTTAGAAAACCTAGTGTTACCTTGAGGCTGAAAACTGCAGGGTTGAAAAGGCTGACGCTTGACTGTGTCACCAGATGGCATGGTTGCGAGTCTCCTACCTTTAAAAAAATTTCGCCCAGACGCTGTTCTCAGCTGTGAGGCTCAAGTTCCAGACAGTATGTGGGCCGAGTTCGAAGAACTTCTGTGTGCTTTAGAGGCTGCAAAAATTGCAACCAAACGCCTACAATGCGAATTAACAGCAGGCGATTGTTTTGAAATCTGGCTACGCTGTAAAATCCAGACAGGAGAAGTCATATCAGAACTTGCTTCAGTTTTATGAAACGTCATGTCAAATCAAGAAGGAGTTATTCTCGATTGCAATACATTTTTAGGTGCACTTTATTTGGACCCTCGCTTCCACACTGCACTTAGCGTGCTGCAACGTGAGCAAGCAGAAATATATTTAGAGAGCGTATGGTTCAGATTAGGTCACTTGAAAAAGGAATTTCCTCGAAGTACAATAAAGGATTCTGTTCAGAGGCCTCCTGAAAATAGTGATGAAGAAGAAGTCCATTCACAATCGATGGAGGGAGTCTTCGATAAAGAGGATTTTATTTAAAATTAGCATATATATATATGTAAATAGAATGTAGATATGTAAATAAACAGTAAAGAAGTGCAACAAAAAGTGGTGCGTGTTTTAATTCTTTTATTTTTATTTCAAAATTTAGTTCTCAGAAGTGGGATCGAGAAAAATAAACAGAGAAACACAGGTGAATATACAAAGAGTGAACTAGTTAAAACACATCGCCAACGACAACGACCGATTTGCGAAAGCATGAAAACGATCTTCTCAGAAGAGAATATTAGTTGCTGAAAAATCAAAGCCAATCGAACGAATGCGCATCGACCCGCGACGACAAAAGCGGCAACCGCAGAATTACAGAGAATTTTACAAACGTGAAAGATTTGTTGGCAGAATTTTCGGGACAAGCAGAATTGTTTTCACACTGGGAATCACAACTAATCAACTTAAGAGCAGCGTACAATATACATATGTAGATGAGAATAGTTTAAGAGTCCTTATTTCTTGTCGTTTGAAAGGGAACGCATTAAAGTGGTTTCACTCTCACTCTGATGTGACCAGTATCCAGATTCAACAGCCGTCTTACAATGAAACGTGCAGTGAAATCTAGGAAATGGCCAACCACTGAAACATTCCAGCAGTACTTCCATGAAAAAACAATCCTAGCAAACAAAATTTCAATGGAAGATGACGAGTTATTAGAATGCATGACCGAGGGCAAGCCCGATCCTTACCTAAGTACATACGCTCACAAGCAAAAATGCAATGCTATCGTTCGAAAAACCAATTACTGGAAGCGTTCAGTAAAATACAATTAACAAGGCCCAAAGCAGTGGTATCTTCAACATTAGGACAAATCCCATCAACGGATGGACCCAGAAGGTGCTATAATTGTAACGTGTTGGGGCACATTGCTAGTGAGTGCATTAAGCCGAAACGCGAACGGGGCGCATGCCGCGTTTGTAGTGAGCTGGGCATTTCGCCGCCACGTGCCCAAAGAAGAAGATATCTCAACAAACATGTTATATCGACCCGATGTCCAACGAAGATGAATACGTAAGGAATTTGAATTTTATTTTTAAAAACACGAATTTTAATTACAACAAGTTAATGCCCAACGACGCTCGACAGACCACCTATGTATACAAAGGACACTTGTGTAAACAAAGTGCAGGAAATGCGACCGACCACTTGACGACCCATGGAAACTCGAGTAAGTAATTCGATACTCTAGATTGCGGGTCAGTATTTCAGATCCTTCGACCATCAATAAATTACATATGTCACCCTAAGATAAGAATGGAACTGTATCTAGCTCTAAGAACAAAAATGTATCTAGGTTAAGATTTGAAAGATCATTCTGTGTCCAGCGATCGAGGCGAGCAATTGGTTTGATAAAGATTTCCTTTTATTTTTTAAACTTGTTTCATGTAGTGAAAAATATAATTTAACATTATATTAGGAACATTGTTAGACACCGGTCGCGGTGGTCCAGTCAATTTTGTTCGCCAACGATTTGTGCCACTTGTAGTAGTGAAGGGCTGTAATGGAAAATTTTATCTTTTTGGTATAAATAAAAGCCAATTATTTGTTTCTGGTAAAGTTGAGAGTACTGGTTTGTTCAAAGGAAATGAAATTAAAATAACATTATTAGTAGTGCCGGATTGTACAATGAAATACACAGCAGTTTTAGGGAACGATTGTTTTAAATTGAAACTTCAAGGTGATGAGCGAAGTAAGATAAGAGAAAATGAAGAGTATGAACAAGAATGTTTGAATCTGATGAATATAGAATTAGATAGACAAGAAGAATGTTTTGCGAACAATTATTTATGTTGATGTCGTATATAGAGAAAAAATTATTCAAAATTTTTAGTGAATGTTACCTAAACTGCAAGCGTCCCGATATCCCAGAGGTGAAGTGCGAGATGAAATTACTACGAAATAATGATAAATCTTTCTACTGTACCCCGCGGCGATTATCCTATTATGAGAAAGAACAGCGTTCGTAGTATTTTATATAGATTAGTGAAAGACGGAGTTGTAAGGGCAAGCAAATCTGAATACTCCTCTCCTATTGTGTTGGTAAAAAAGAAAACAGGGGAGATTAGGTTATGTGTTGACTATCGTGTACTGAAGAAAGTCACGTTAAGAGATAACTACCCAATTCCATTTATAGAAGACATGCTTGATGGCTTAGTTGATAAAAATGCTTTTACATTGTTGGATTTGAAGAGTGCATCCCATCACGTGACAATGCACGCTGATTCCATTAAATACACATGCTTTGTGACGCCATTGCGTCAATTCGAGTACCTGAAAATGTCGTTCGGGCTGAAAAATGCTCTTTCCGAGTTCCAACGGTATATTAATCTTGTCTTTGAAGATTTGCTAAGGAAAGGTCAAATATTGATGACTTGATGATAGCTACGGAAACAATAGATAGATAGATAGATACGGAAACAACAAAATCTTTGTGCCTGACAAAATCGTACCGCAAGGAGTAAGTAAATGATAAAATAACTTATTCTTAATTCAAACTTTATTCTATTTAATAACTATGATACTTGTGGCAATCTCTAATCCTTGGACCCAATCAGTTCATTTTGTTTGGCCGCAAGCACTTTGTCTGCATCAGCAATGTATTTATCGGCTATTGCTGTGACCTGTGCCTGAACAGCGAAGACGTCATCTTTCGAAATATCGTTTTGCTTTTTAAGTTTTCTAATGGCAGCATTTTGAGCACCTCAAATAGCGTCACGATACTTAATAAACAATGATTTCGCGTTCTTTGAAAAATGTTCACGATGTTCTTTGGTTACTTTGGGAATGGGTAGATATAAAAAGGGTAGTTCCATCCTGTTATGCATTCAGATTCATACCGCTTTTCTCGATGGCTTTGAGGACGTCAGGAATTGCCTGTGGAAATGCAATTATACTTACAACAATGGTTTTCGGGTTTTTCGAGATATTTGAGCGAGTTCTTTTAATTCGTGTTCCCTGCCGTCCACTATAATTTTGAGAGTGTGTCAATTGAGCCTGTAGTGGAGCGTAAGGAAAGTTGTTTAACGAAATCATCCTTCATTTGCTCAATAGCTTTGCTCATTTGGCCATGCAGACCATCAAAATGAATAGTTTCGCGGAGAAGATTCTCATTTATTTCCACTTTGGCGGCTTTTTTCCCTTTCACCTACTTATCTTTACATTTTGCATAACATCGAACTAGCTGATTGTAGTAGCACGGACTGGTATTAGTTGTGCAAGTGGAGTGTTGACGTAATTCACTCGCTATAACCTTCCCGCTTAAAAAATATGTGAACTCTTTTAAAGCTACGTTGCGAACTTGAAATACGTTTTTTGCTAACATCTTAACGTAATTATTCTAGGGGTCTATTTTGAACTAAAATTCGACTTATTCATGTGAACAATATCACTTAACTGTTAACGCCTTGACATCTTTCTTCTAGTGTAAGAGTTGCCACTTATTTGCTTTCATGTTTAGACATTAGATCTCGTTGAAAAATTGTATTATTATTACTGTGTTCAATGAAGTTGTTCTGAGTAGATTAGAACCGGAAATTACAAGTTTTTGTGTTCCGAACAGATTTAAACAGGATTTCTGCACCTACTTGTGAAGTAGAACAGATTTGTGAAAAGTGTCAGAGTTGTCAGAAAAACCTAGTGAATACGGTGTACCACAAGGTTCAAAACTGGGCCCTATCCTGTTTATACTGCAACGAACTTTTGCAACTATTTAAAAAATGTACTGCTTATGCATATGCCGATGACATTGCAATAGTGATCAAACACAAGAACTTAAATTCTGCTATGGAGATATTGCAAGATGAATTCAACGCTGTCTCGAATTGGTGTCATGATAACGGCCTTATTTTGAATGCGTCTAAAACAAAAGTTATGCTTATACGCGCCCCATCCAAACGAGCGGAAGCAGTCCAAATCTACCACCGCAATTACTGTTCTCTACTATCAGCCAATAACGTACCAATTGAAGTAGTCGGAAGCTTAGAATATTTTGGAGTAACCATCGACGAACATTTCCTATGGCACGAGCATGTAAATGTATCTCGTCTTCAACTAAAGAGCACTATATTCGCAATGGTGTATCTTAAGCGATACTCAAATCTCGACGTGCAAAAGCAGGTATACTACTCGCTACTGAGTCGTGCATAAGATATGGGATTCTGGCCTGGGGAAACGCAGCGAAATCTCATCTGGACAAAATATCTAATTCACAACATAGTCTAGTTAAAATTTTTAAACCCAGCAATTCGTCTTTTAAAGCTTTAGATGTGAATGCAATTTTTCAGATGACACTGCTACACTATATGGATGATCAGCGGTTTTTGCAACCCATATGCCACACGCTAAATACAAGACGACGAGAGATGCTAGATGTTCCAGAAACCTTCAACACAAGAAGAAGGATAAGTGAAAAGGATAAGTCAGCCTGATAGTTGGCGACATTTAAATTAAAATAAATTTGTAACGTCTAGGCTCATTGACGGATAGATTCCCGAAGGAGCAGCTTGCTTTGTCAAGTTTAGGTATTTCCCTTTTTTATGTTCTTTTCATTTATAACAATATCGCAATCAATTTTAGTTAACCTATACTGGGAAAAGCTGTTTTGAATTATCCGTCACATTCTTGACAAATCTCTCGACGATAGACGATAAAGGATCCCTGGAAAAGGAACATTATTCTCGGAAAGAAAGAAAAAGAAAAGGAAGAATGGTGTCACCAAAAAGGCGAACTGAAGGGGCATGCGGCAGTTGCTCGGAGCCAGACAACGAACAGATGGTGCAGTGCGATGCCTGTGATAAGTGGTTTCACTTCGCATGCGCTGGGGTAGATGAATCCGTAGCGAATAATAGTTGGGCTTGTGCCACGTGCGTGGAATCCAGCGAGAAGAGAGTAACTGGATCACCGTTGTTGGAGTCGAGGAAAAAGCAGAACAGAAATACGAAGCGTGAGCTGGAACGACTGGAAGAGCAAAGGTTGCTGGACATGGAGTACTTAAGGAAGAAATATGAACTCCTAGAATTGGAAAATGATAGCGAAGAGGAACCGAAGATTATATCAAAGAAGATAACCGTAGGTGCATCTATTCAGCCAAGCAGGTCAAACCAAAAAGACAATTGACAGCAGGTCAGCTTTCTGCGCGGCAAGTGCTGGGTACGGATCTGCCAATATTCAGTGGTAGGCCAGAGGAGTGGACTGTGTTTTTAAGTAACTTCAACAACAGCACAGAGTTATGTGGATTTGACAACGCAGAAAATTTGGTTCGGCTTCAAAGAGCGCTAAAGGGAAGGGCTCTGGAAACCGCCGGCGGCCTCCTTTTAGAACCAGAGATGGTTCCGGAGTTGATGTCAACACTCAAGAAGATCTACGGAAGACTAGAACTGATAATTAAAATGCTCCTTAGGAAGATAAGATCAGAAGCATCGCCTAGGGCAGATAAATTTGAATCCATAGTTCACTACGCAACTTCGGTACGGCAATTGTATTTAACAATGAAGGTCGCGGGTTTACGGAGCCACGTTGATAACCCAATGCTTCTTGAGGAGCTAGTCGAGAAGCTTCCCGCTACAATGAGACTGAATTGGGCCATTGAAGCTAATGGACACCCAGACTGGACGCTTGAGCATTACAGCAACTGGCTTAATACAATATCAGATGCGGCGAGTACATTGACTCAGCTGCCAACAAGCGAGTGGAAAGGAGAGAAGCGTGTGAACCATCTTCATGCTCACCAAGAGGAAAGGGTCACCCAGCAATCTTCCCAACGCAATCTCAACCTGCTACATATGTCAAGGAGATCATCGCTTGATGGACTGCGAAGTTTTCAAAGGCTTTTCTGTGAGTGAGAAACAGATGGGTTTATGAATGCTGTTTGCGACATTCATCGCGAAAGAAGTGCAGGGAGCTAAAAGTTTGCGGTGTAGATGGTTGCAGACTTAAGCATCATAACATGCTTCACGAGCCTATAATTACAACTGCGCGAGTCTGTACGCACCAGCACAGGGACTCGGATGCTCTTTTCCGTATTGTCCCAGTCACAATCCATGCAAATGGAAAGGCTTTTGAAACGTATGCGTTTCTAGACAGCGGTCCATCGTTAACATTGTTGGACAAGGAAGTAGCAGACACGTTAAATATAAAGGGTGTCAACAAACCGCTCTGTTTGAAGTGGACTGCAGATGTAATCAGAGAGGAAAAGGAGTCGCTTTTGGTATCCGTTGAAGTGTCATCGCAGCAAAATTCATTCGGCGAAATATCGACATTTGAGAGGACTACCACTTCCTTCGTATAAAGATGTCCAACCGAAGTTGTTGATAGGATTGCAAAACGAGTATATAGGAGCCGCTCTCATAATATCTGAAGGTATTTGCAATGAACCAATTGCGACGAAAACACGTTTGGGTTGGATCGTTTGTGGCAGTTACGGAAACGGAACCAAGAAGCAGAGTTATACTTTTCATCATTATCAGGCGTGTGAGTGCGAAAGAGAGCTTCATGAAGAGGTTCGTGCTTATTTTGCGTTGGAAAGCAATGGCACTGATAAGGCGTACGTTGAGACGAATGATGAGAAGGGAGCTCTAAGAGTTTTGAAGCAAACAACTAAACGCATCGGTAATTCTTTTGAAAGTGGGCTCCTGTGGAAGAACGAAGACATCGAAATGCCGAACAGTTTCTGTAAACACCATTTTTGGCTGGATACAACAACAAAAGGACGGTAAGGATAAAAGCTTACTCCTTACTCATGTTCTTCGTTATCTTTACTAGCACAATCTTGCCCGGCCTGGAGGAAAATGACTTAATTTCATTTTGGTCACTGGAGGCCATTGTCATCCAAAATGAAGAGACAGAACATCTCCAGCAAACTGAACATTTAATCGCCAAACGTATATCGAAGACAGGGTCCCGATATGAAGCAGCTCTGCCGTGGAAGCACCATCAAATACCAACAGGCAACAACAGGGAAGAAGCTGAATGACGTTCGGATTCACTCTCACGACGATTGACAAGAATTCCAGAAAAGTTTGACGAGTACGATGCAGTAGCAGTTGGTGGTAGCAGGTAATAACAAAGCTAATCGTATTACTTATCTTCCCCATCGTCCCATTTATAAGGAAGAAAGCACGACTACAAAAATGTGTATCGTATTCGACGCTCTCGCTCGTACCGACGACTCCCCATCCTTAAATAGTTTGCTGCATGTGGGAGCGAATCAGACATACTCAAGGCCCTGCTAAATTTCCGACTTGGCCATTTTGGAATTATAGCCGACATTGAAAAAGCATTTCTACAAATGTCACTAAATGTAAAAGACCGTGACAATCACCGGTTTATTTGGTACGCTCAAAAGGGATCATCAGAAAAGATGTTGGAGTGTCAGGATTATAGAGTGACCAGGGTCACTTTTGAAGTAAATTGCAGCCCATTTCTTTTAACAGCAACACTCCTAATGCATTTATCGAGTTCAGAGGTAAGTTTCCTGCAACGTGACGTATTTTAAAACAAAGTTTTTATGTGGATGATTTGGCGATTAGTGTGGATAACGAAAAAGAGGGAGAACACATCAGCCACGAAGCCGTGAAGACACATTCTCGTCGAAGTAGGCTAGTTATTTTGTGACGAAAAAAAAAATAAAAATAAAAATTTTATTTCCAAAAAAAAAAAAAAAAATACACCTGCAGCCCGCACTCCGCATTATGGAAGTGTCAGGCTACAATTCCGAAAGTGCGTTAATAAGCGCACCGAGCAAAGGCCCACCACCAACCAGAAGGAGACTGAAGCTGATACCAAACCTCCTCAAGCGACCGTCCCATAACACCCCGACGGCGGAGGCAGCGGAAGAAACTCCAACAACGTCAGCACTGGCAGCAGCAAAACGCCAATGTAATGACCGCCCCTCGCAAGACCAGGCACCATACGTGGCAGAAAAAAATTCCTTCGGCGTTCTGGCGAATTCTGAGTCAGACGACGAGGACTAAGATGTGCAAGTCCTAAATAGACGCATTCGACTCATCGAGGAGAAGGTGCGTGCTATCAAAGAAAAACAAAGGGCAAGAAGACAGAGGGAGCAAGGAGCTAATGTCCAACGAAATATAAGGAAGATACAACAGCAACAACAACAACCAAAACAGGAACAATGTCAACTAGCTGCCAGATCGTGCGTTGGGGGATATAGGAGGGAGCGGTGATATTTTACAATGTAACCGCTGCCAGAGGTTTGGGCACGCCGCGTCGAACTGCGAGATGCAGTATCGATGCGTAAGGTGCGCAAAAGACCACAAGCTCGGAGAATGCTTTCTGGGTCAAGAAGTTGTTGAGAAGGAGTCGCTTGAGTGTGCGCTCTGCAACAGTAAGGGACACCCCGCAAGTTATCGGGGTTGCCCTAGATATCATCAGTTAAAGCAAAGTAGGCTGGCCCGGCAGAGGGGAGGGAGAGGGAGTATCCCAAACGGGATACTTAGATATCAACAAACACGGCTTCACACTTCCGTATGCAACATTCCGTTCCCACACTTTGTCCAATATCAAATTGGAAACCACAAACGTATTGCATTTAAATAAACAACTCCCATACTTTCTTGAATTGTCTATGCAACGGGAATATGACACCACATAAGCGACGGGCACTCGAGTCTTGCACGAGATGCTGACTCGCCACTTATCCACAAATACATACACGCGCTGCGACGCTTCCTCAGTTTTAAGATTTGTTTTGAGAAAATCTCACAACCTCAAAAACGTCCCTGACTGCTACTGCAGCGCCACTCCACGGTTGGCAGAAAAAAACTACACTAGCTGGTGTTCTGCCAGCCATCTTTTTCTTTTTCCGGCACATACCACTGTTGGAATCATCTGAAGAGTACGCGTGGAACATTTAATCCCAAAAAAAGGGAGAATCAACCATAATCATCGTTACCAGGCTTCGGGACTACAACCACGGGGGATTCAACCATAATCATCGTTACCAGGCGTCGGGACTACAACAATCGAGATCGAAATTAGGGTTAAATTACCTTATTTCAGTAAGAATTTCACCATTGTCATCGGCAGCTTCTGCATCACCATCATCAACATCAAGATCAATACTTGCTTCTACATCACCATCATCAACATCAAGACCAATACTTGGTATAAATTCAGTTTTTTCATTGTATTCAAGTTCAATAAACAGCATTAAACTGACGTACGACTCCGTCTGACACCTTCTTTCTGGTCTAATTGAGTCATAACATTACAATGTCCAACTGGGAAGCAGTTTGTCAAGAATATATTTCTGCACTACAAGAAGGGCATTCTAACCCATGTCACTGTTGTGGACGTTTGTAGCAAAAAAAGAGTATACAATTTATTGGAAAATCTTCATTGAGATTATAAAGTTATAAATATACCGATGACTATTTGTCACAAATATTCCATTTCCACCCAGAGGCAGGTAAAGGTTCTTTCTGTAACAGATATGCGATGTTTCAAAGTTACTCGTTTAGCCAGAGCAAATGGGTTTGACGTCTGGAAAGATCTTACTCCTCTCGAAGAACTAGTAAGTGCTAGACATATTTTCATAAAAATTGTTAAAAGGGGAAGTGGTTTAGGATATCAGCATGACCTTGCAGGAAAAGTAATAAATGTACCTGTTTAAGTAAACCCTATGGTTACTTCATTACCTAGATCAGTATCAGATACGCATGTGATTACAGTAGAACTGAAACGCAAAATGCTACAAAGTGCTACAAACACGGTTGGAAGGAGCGTATTAGACCCAAAAAAGCTGTTCAGTACTTTGTTTTGTTGAAGGCTTCTGCTATCCGCTGGAGCACTCAGACGCAAACACTGGTCCATTGTACTCCAGATGATCAGTACTTAGTTCAATGTAATCTTTAAAAAGATCTAAACATTCAAAGTGATGAAAACTGGTAATTTGATGATGAGAGTAATGAAGGTGTGTGTCGATAAATGAACCAAGTACACAATGTAATGTTGGTGACATCTGGTTGGCGAAACAAACAGAGCGAATTAGTTTACGACGTTTCGAATATGTCAAAGAGACAGCGCGCGCAATGCCTCAATTGGGTTTTAGAGCTCGTGAAAATTCTGTCTGTTCTCTGTCATCGCTTGCCGCAGTCGCCTACCAGGAGTCACCAACAAGTAAGTACAAATATATATTTAACACAACATGTATAACATACGAATGTAGTTTTTTGAAAGAGAATAAACACCACCACGTAACAATTACTGGATGAGGAGTTATTTTCTTTGGTGAAAGCGGAGCGATGACAATGTGTGTCCGTGTCATGAGCTGAATAATGAAAATGAGAATACTAATGAAGACGTAGATGTTAATCCTGGTGGTAATGAAACCCTATTAGATGATTTCACTTTGATAATTGCACCAGGTGAAGGAAAACGTTCGACGAACACATGGAACAAATTAGCTTTTCTAAAAATTCATTGTGGTCAAAAAAGAGAATTTAAGGTAAAACTAAGTCATATAGACATTACAAAATCAGAAACACCTCGAGAAGATCGTCGTGCCGTCCGTCCTGATTATCGATTTACTGCTTTGAAAAAGCAACAAACTATCAGACTGCAAAATAGTATGGTAATGTGCCTTCGAAAGAAAAATCGAACCTATTTTGGTTGAGAATATGCTAGGTTCTGCTTACGTTGATAGTTTGGTACAAGTAGATGATGGATATCGAGTTTTAAGAGGAATAAATAATTCTCCTGCTCACCGGGAAGAAGAGAAAAAACTTTACTCACTATGGCTAGGCAATTTGGTGTTCCAACCCTTTTTGTAAATCTTTCGGCGGCAGAAACAAAGTGGCTTGAACTAATTAAATTGTTAAAAAAGGCTGTGGATGGCGAGAAATAACTAGGGAGCATGCAGAACAGCTGTCTTGTGTTGATAAAGCTCGCCTCATCCAAAGCGAACCCTATATATGCGCTACGTATTTTGAAACTTGACTGGAAGCTTTAAGGAAAGCATGGTCTTGTACGTCAGGTCCTTTCGGTACATTTAAATCATATCGTTTTTACTACAGAATAGAGTTCCAGCACCGTGGTCCTCCGGTGCACCGGTGTTTAAGCCAGGTGATGTAACGGTAATTCCTCATATTGTTAACTTTATTGATAATAACATAACTTGTAACAGCGAGACAGGCATTGAGACTTCACTCATCGAATTACAGCGCCATAAGCATACACATACCTGTCACCCGAAGCAGATATGCAGATTCGGTAAACTATTCTACCCATATAACAGCACAATAGTTTTAACCTACGTATAAAAATAGCAAAAAACTGGCAAGTGAACTAAAGGAACAATATGTTGAACTTAATAGAGAACAGTACATTCTTGCCATTAGAGCTTCTATTTCCAAACCTACAATTATAAACAAAACTCAGAACTCAATAAAAGATGATATTTCGTTTTTAATTGGTTTTCATTTTGAACAGAATGCCAACAAGTAGGAGAAGTAATCTGAGCCGACATTCGAATTCTGCGAGAAGACAAGCAGTAATGAGAGTAGAGCGGAACGAACAAGAGCACGCACAAGAAAAGCAAGCTAATCGAGAACGCATGACAAGATCACGGTCTCGCTTACGAAATCAAACTAATCCAAATGATCGTAGACAACAGCGTATAAATTTAGATCGTGCTGCATTCAACTGCAATAGCCATTTAGACTACAACTCTTATAAGGTTGTTAACATTGGTACAATAACCAACATTTGCGAATATACCAGGTTTGTGCTGTGCACATGGAAAAGTAAGATTGGCGACATTGAATCTACCGCCTGAACCTTTACGTACATTCGTTTCTCACATGGACAATTGTATGACGACTTTTTTGTGATTGAGGATCTTTAGGAGAAAGTGGCGACAGTGGGGGCTGTCTTCCAGGAAGTGTATAAGGTGAATGAAAGCATTCGCCCGATACACGACCTGGAGAATAGAGCCCTGCTTCACCACTTCTACCTTCGAAATGATATCGAACATTGGCGAATCGAGAACCATTACCAGGTTCAATGACGACTATACGGCAAACAATACCATCGCCAATGAAGGTGCTGGTACACTGTTAATTTCGACGGAGGATCTCCAGTTGATCTTCATGTCATTAAAAAATAAAAAATCCGCGGGTACTGATGGTATATCCAATGTTGTGCTCAGGCACCTTCCACCAGTAGCTATAGAGAGGTAGACCATCCTGTTCAACAATGCACTTAATAATGCATATTATCCGGTGCATTGGAAAACGGCGGTGGTCCAACCAATCCCTAAGAGGGGCAAAGACTCCCCTGATCCGGCAAATCTCCGGTCAATAAGTCTCCTTCCGAGTATCAGCAACGTCTTCGAGAAAGTAATCCATAGAGCCCTGTCCAAATGGGCTGAGGACAAAAACATCATCCCGGATAACCAATTCGGTTTCAGGGCGGGGCATGATACTATTCATGCCGCGTCGAAACTCGTCTTGGATATCCAATGGAATAAATGCAAGAACCAGTGTACGGGTGCCTGCCTGGTTGCCTGCACTCCGTTCAGGTTGTGTGTCAAAGTGTCAAAACATCAACCTGCGCGAAACTTTCCGTCTCTATGTTATTTTCGCTCGCACAACGTTCAAAATACGTTATAAGGCCTTAGCCTTGAGTGGGCGTGTGACTCTAAAAAAAAAAAAAATCTGGTGGGATCTGGTTGGATCAGTATCTACAGTTTAACAAAAATGTAGATGCTGTTCTGGAAAGAGCCCGGGGCGCTTTCGCCCTGACAAGATGGCTGTTTCACTGCAGCCAACTTGATTCCAGGGTGAAGGTAATCTGCCACATGGCCTTAATCAGGCCTATGATTGCCTATGGATGTCCCGTCTGATTTAATGTGAGCGCAAGCTTAATGGACAATGTCTGAGGACTTGTCTTGGATTACACAGAACACCAGAGTCTGAGTACAGACAGTTCTATCCCAACGGGGTCCTATACGATAGGGCAAGGACTTTACGGATAGATAACTTTCTGATTAAACTGATTCGAGGTCACGTTGCAAGGGCAATGACTTCGACCAATAACCTGATCTCTGGGGCTTACTACCCCAATTCTATGTATTATGAAAAAGTGCGTCTGAACGGCTTTGTGCCTCCGGAAGTATTTCTTTATTTTGACAATTGTGGGCTGATCCAGGATAGATTAGCGGTACCGCAAATTTTCCATGCGGCCCGTAATTCTGGGGAACGGCGGCTCCTTGCTCTGTGAGCCCGAGCGCCTCAGGTTCGTAGAGCGGTTTCTCGCTGAGATAGAGAAGACGTTGTCCGACAGCATCAAGGCTTTTGGTGGCTAACGGGCTCCGTACTGGAATCTTTTAATATAGCCTCTTCAAGGCAGGTTTGCCGAACATCATTGGCGGACTTCGATAGGGTAGGGTAGGCTAGGGTAGGTTAGGGTACGCTAAGGTAGATTATAAGTGTTGGGCATTTTAATAAAAAAAATAAAAAAAAATAAAAAAAATCGTAAGAAAAAAGGATGTATAAACATTTTATATATATAGAGTATACAAGCTCTGTATATACATTTTAGTTAAGATAGATTAGGTTAGAATTAGTTAGTTTTAGTTAGATCGTAGGTTTTATATGTATATACCCATAATAACCCGATAGTACGCTAAGTTTTTGTAACCATTTTCTTGGCAAATTTGATAATAAAAGTAATCAATTACTGTAGATATTAAGTAGTCGAAAGACATAAGTTAAGTATAAAGATAGTGTTTGTTTTAGAGTGCCCGCAAAGAGTCAGTAAGACATAGAATGTAGTTATGTTATAAGCTAGTTTTACTCATTTTGCCTAGCATGTAAGATTAGGATTTTTGTGAAATAAAATGAATTAAAAATGAATGAAATGGACAATTGTATGTAGCCTATCCATGTAAACACAAAGGAAGGCATCGATAAATAATTAAATGCGGGACTTGCCCGCATCACACTCCACTCGCTCTGTCATACTAGAAGAGCACGCAATCTGTCTCTTTCTGGCAACAGTTCCAACACCATAAGGTGCAGTATACTAACGAAATAAAAGGCAGGAGACAGACTGCTTGTCAATAACTTACATGCATTATAATACATGTAACAATTTACGCAACATGTTACCAAAAAGGAGTGAATGACCCACGTATGTTATGAACAGCTGTGATCCATTTCATAGTTGGGATGTAGGTAATGTTAAAGTCACTGTAATTCAACGTAATGTTATGCATTTATCATTCATTACGTTACGGATGCAATAATGCTTTTAATTGTGAATTACCTTGACAAGCAAAAGAAGCAAATATATATCATGCATGCACTATGGAATTTTAGTATAAGCGAGACGGCTCATTTCACACACGGGGTGAATATTGAACTCACAATGATCCGTGGTGTGCCTTGACTGCCTTCTCCCTTTCCATTGTCATTCTGTGAAAAACCATAAAACTGAGAAGTCGTGGCTTAATAAAAAGTGAAATAAGACTAAAATATCAACCCCTAATATATGTATCTGTGTTTCATTTCTTTTGTGCTATTAAATTATCTTTTCAACAGGTAATGATCACAACATTTTTAATTACTCATAATTGAAGGAATTCAATTACTCATTACATGTAATTGTAACTGAAAATTTTCAATTTCACATTACAAGCAATTGAAAATCTCAATTACTTCCAACTCAATTACATTGACTCAGGAAATGTATTGGTCAAAATGCTGTAATGATTACATTTTTTGCACCATTACATAAAATCTAATTAAATACTTATTTTCCAAATACAATTCTAATGTTAAAACACCAAAACCGATGAGATATCGTACAGCAGAGATTACATTAGGTCGTATAAACATACGTCTCGGCAACAAAGTAGATAAGAACTAACACGTCCACTAGAACAAGTGTTTTTATTTGTACCTATTTATACGGTAACAAAAACGGCTGACTTCTGTTCGGTTGTCGAGTTTTTATTAAACAAGTTAATGTGAACGACGTTCGTTGCCTAAATCTTATTGTCGGAGATTGTACGAGAGGCAGCAAACGCATTAGACTGAGGAAACAACCGTATCCGTTACTACGCATAACAACGGCAGGCAGGCAAGCCATCATACGAAAACCATGCAGTTACATGAAAAAACCACAGCTAGGCTACGATGATGACGACAACCAGGCGAAAGCATATAAGTTATTTTCGAATACGCTGCAAAATAACACCTTGCACTCGCAACTGAATTCCACACTGCACCTTGGACTCGTATTTGGGTCACGCCAAACAGCTGAGTAAGTGTCTGGAACGACGAAGCGGCGATCACTGCCCCATTACTTTTATTATTTGTTTTGGGAGCTAGATTAATAAATTCAATGTGATTCTTTATGTGTTTTTATTTTATTTTTTTCTTTATATTTTGACTTCACGTCTAACCACTTTCACTTTCCACTTACTACTGAACTTACACTCTAACTTAATCTAGGGTAAGTAAGTTCCGTTAGGCTCTTTGTTTGTGACTCGGGTATGTACTTCTTTAGCCTGATGATATTACTGTACCCTCTCTTGCTGATGAAACGGTTTTGTAAACAAGCCGTCTGGTTTGTTTACAAGCTTATCAATCTGGCGAGAGATAGTACAGTCGTACCTTTTTATATTAGTTGAGTTGGTACATACCCGGGAACATAACTCATGGTGACAAGTGCAGAGGTAGCAAATAGGTTCAATAAATAGACTTAAGAAATCGATTGTAATCGAGTTCTAGTTGGATACTAAAGATATAAAGATAAGGCAATAGGTAAGCCTTAAAAAATATTTTTTTAATAAAAGTAAACCTATCTTCCATTAACTTATACAAACAACGTAACACAAGCGACGCCATAAACAAAAGAACGACGATCAGACGCGGGCATATGTATACACAACGCAGCACCGATGATGGACAAGAGATAGACGATCAGGCGATAGCATACACAGGCAAGGGTTGCATGTACAAAGGAAGCAACGACAGACAGCAACAACGACGATGATCAGGCGACAACACATGCATGCGTACATCTATGCAGGTCGATGTTAACACATCGATGCACCGCAACGAACGGGTGAAACAGGCAGATGTGTGTGGTATATTGTGTATGTAAATAATGAAGTCAATGTAAACGATCTCACTTAATCTCACTAAATAGTAGTAGTTTGTCACCCGAACGAGGCGGATGCATTTTATGCATTTTTTGATTTCTAAACATTTTTGGTGCCTCCTGTGAGGAATGAATAAGTGACAGTGGTCAATCTATTACGACGAAACTCGCGAGCCCAGGAATATTAACACGAAGGCGATGGCGGAATGAAGGGTGCGTGCAAGTGCTTCGGCATCGATTACAAGGCTAATCGCAAGGCTGGAGGCTGGCATATTCGCCGAAATGGACGTGGTGATGCAACTTGTAACGTTGGAGAATTTGGAAGGCCATTATTCGAGATTCAGGGACGCTCACTTGACGTTGGTGAGTCATGGAGAGGAAGGCGAGCTAGATGCTCATACGACGCTGTTCAAGGAGGTGGAGGACAAGTACTCCAACGTAAAGGCGATGCTGACGAGTGCTATTGATACAAGCGTGATGCAGGAACGACAAGGATCCGTCATAGGCGTGGCTGATGAAAGCGGTTAAAACCAACTCCTGCGCAGATGGTAGCTGGATTCCTGTCAAAGGGTGATAACTATGAATCGGCTTGGCAAACCCTCAAGGCATGTTACGACAATGCTAGGCTGATTGTTTCGGTGCATTTGAATGTGTTTTCAAACATGGAGGCTTTAGAAAAGGAGTCGAATACAGGCTTGCGTCGGATGATCGATTTGACGAACGAAACGACTCGGTCATTAGTGGCGATGAAACGACCGGTCGATACGTGGGATGACATCTTGGTCTACATTCTGGTCTCAAAACTACCGAAGGCGACGATTATCCATTGGGAGATGGAGCAACGAGGCACGGAGCTTCCGAAGCTTGCAGACCTACTGACGTTTATCGAAGGCAGGGCACGTGGTCTTGATCACATGGGTGGCGCAATGGGTGAACGAGCGACTCATTCAGGAAGCACAGTTACTAGGCGACCTTCAAACAACCCGAAGGCACATACGAGCACAGGCTCATCGCAGAGGCTAACTCGCACAAATTTACCGACGGTATCACGAGGGGATTGCTACTATTACAACGGCGAACAATACATTGGACGTTGTCCAGCATTTAGCCTATCAGAACGTTTTGGCAAGGTGAAGGACTCTAATTTGTGCTACAATTGCCTTACACCAGGGCACGCAACACGAGCGTGTCAATCGAAGAAGCGATGTGATAAATGTGAAGGCCCACACCACACCATTCTGTGTCGCACTCGACCACCACGGAGGCTGAAATACCACGAGGTACGACTGTCACTAAGGCATCATCACCACGAGACCAGGCTGCAGCATGACTAGGCAACGCAGATAAAGCACCAGCTGTGGCGTCGTTCGTTTATAATGGCTACACCATGTTATTGGCAACAGCACAGGCAGTTCTACTAGACTATCAAGGCCATCGAGTTACAGTACGAGCGCTATGTGATACATGTGGTAGTTGCTGGTGCAGATGTTCGAGGACCCACAACACGAGGAGTGGCGATATTACAATTGCGATCAGGTTACGAGGCGGATTTTGCTAAACAAATAAATGCCTTTGTTCTCACAAGGATTACACACACATTATTATCAAATACATAAATTATACGAACAATAGAACCGACGATAAAACGAATCAGCTCCGATAAGATTGGTCACGAACAAATATACATATGTATGTAAGAAGTAGTGAGGTCGTAATTCAGCCGTCAGTCGTAATCCAGCAGCCACATCGTAACTCAGCCGTCGTACAGCCGTTATGCAGCCATTATATTTCGATTGGAGTCACTCTTGAAACAGCCGCCGAAGAGGAAAAGTTGTCAATCAGCAAGCAGTACCCTATCTTTATTCTTTAAATTTTTTTGTACATTAAATATATATAACTTTCTTGAATATCGTGTGTTAATCATCATTACATGTATACATATGAAGATAAGTTATACGAGGTTTCATTATAAGTATTGAAACTACGTCAAGTTAGTTCTTAAGTAACATCCAATAAATTAACATCCTAATACAAATATTGTGTTCTTCTGTTATACTCCAGCACCAGTTGTGCAGCAACTTGTAACTGGCGCAGTCGGTACTCAAGTACCTAAAATAGAAAACTGTAATATAGCGTACGGTAGAGCTAAAATACTACCTAGTGAAAAGTGAAAAAAAGCAAAAAATTGTATACATATACATGTATATATATAACAGTTGTACGGTAGAACTAAATACCGTCAAGCAACAATGACCACTGCAAATAGCCACATTATGGAGACCCTCAAACTCCTAGAGCCATTCAACGGAACGGAAAGAAAGCTAGCAAGGTATATCAACACAATTGATACCCTAGCTCCCACAATGAACGCAGGTACCCCAGAAGACCAGCACTATTTCTTCCAATGCATCCTAAATACATTGCGAGGAACAGCAGCAGAAATAATATGCCGTGAACAACCCGCAACCACATCATTGAGGGCGTCGTGGCGCAGTGGTTAGTGTGTTGGACTCTGGCGCACGATGAGCGAGTTCGGATCCCGATAACACCAACGCCATCGAATGTTTATTTCGCGACGTTCCTCCTCGGCGGGGTACCGGCAAAACCCCCCGTAGTATACTTGCCGTGAAAAAGCTTCTCTACTCACGCCGTTCGGAATCGGCAATAAACTGTAGGTCCCTTTCACCTGTGTGAAAAATAAATCACACACAACATGGGTGATTGAGAGAAGCTTGGCTCTGGTCCTTCATGGGCTGTAACGCCACCAAAGAAGAAGAAGAACAACCCGCAACCTATGGTCCGACAAAAAATACAGAATTGAACACAAGAGGGAAACGGAGAAAAATAAGCTAATGAAATTGTTAGAATAGTATGAAAAAATCATTTATGATAGTAAACAAACACTGTCTTTCACCAACCATGTCAAGCATAAAATAAACACAAAACACTCCAACCCTATCTATAGATAGACAAATAAATGAAATACTGCAACAAAAGGTTATGATTAAAAGCAAATCGCCTTATAATGCACCACTATGGGTAGTACCCAAAAAAGATGATGCATCAGGCAAACAAACGTGGAGATTAGTCATAGATTACAAGAAACTCATGGAGATTAGTCATAGATGACAAGAAACTCAATGACATAACAATTGACGACAAATTCCCTATACCTATACAAGACAAATTGGGGAATTCTCAATATTTTACAACCCTAGATCTAGCGAAAGGATCCCATCAAAACGAAATGTTGCCTGAAAATAGAGAAAAGACAGCCTTCTCTACACAAAACGGCCACTATGAATTTCTGAGAATGCCCTTTGGACTTAAAAACGCCCCAGCCACTTTTTGACGCTTAATGAATGAATTACTAGGCGATTTAATAGGTAAAGTAAACATTGCCTTGTATATCTAGATGATATAACAATATTTAGTAAGACATTCGAAGAGCACTTAGAATCAATGACTAGTTTTCGAAATGCGAATTTTTGGAAGAAGAAACAGAGTTTCTGGGGCACATTATTAGCCAAAAAGGAATCAAACCTATAACAAATATGTATACATACGTATGTATATGTAGATACGTTATACGAGGTTTCATTATAAGTATTGAAACCATGTTAAGTTAGTTCTTAAGTAATATCCAATAAATGAACATCCTAGTTCATCCTAGTGTTCTTTTGTTATACTCCAAGTTGTGCAGCAACTTGTAACTCCCGGACTATTGTCAAAATACGTGGTATTCATGAAAGACTACAAGGCATCGAGTCACATGGTACTAAGCGAAGAAGAGGTACGTAAAGGCTCCCATGCGTATTATATCCCACATCATGCAGTCACAACTAAATTTCGAGTTGTGTTTAACGCGTCGGAGAAGTCAGGCAACGGTGTATCACTCAATGAGACGCAACACAGTGCACCAACGATCAAAGACAAATTGGCGAACATAATCTTACGATTCCGGAGGTATCACGTGCTTATGGTGGCGGACATCAAGAAGATGTTCAGGCAGGTACTGGTCAATCCAAACGATCAACGGTGGCAGCTTATATTATGGCGAGAGAAACCGGCTAACAGGCTACAGACTTATCAGCTCACGACGGTGACGTATAGCACACGCTCTGGTCCATAATTGGCAGTTCGCACCTTACAACAGTGTGCTCGAGACAACTACACGCTCATTAAAGACGAGGCAGAAGCAGATGAGGCGAGGCACAGCATTGAAAGCGATTTCTATGTGGACGACTATATCTCAAGTGCTCCAACAGCAGCTATGGCAATACGACGAGCGAAGAATGCCGATACGATCTTGCAGGCAGGCCATATGAATTTACGAAAATGGCAGTCGAACATCAAGGGAATTACGCAGGCAATACTTGGTCGAGGCGCTTCAGGTAAATTTCCATTATCCACTAATTCAATGGAAACGTCAGTTTTAGGCTTGCAATAGGATAGTATCTCCGATACACTTTCATACGAGATAATTTTGAACGAGGAAGTGACACGCACCAAACGAACGTGTCTCAGCGACATATCAAAGCCATACGATTCAACAAGATTTTGGCACCAGTCGTCGTGAAGGAAAAGATTTTTATGCAAAGGCTATGGTTGGCAGGCATTGGTTGGCAGGCATTGGTTGGGACGAAGAAAATTCTGGCGCGCTACTACGAGAATGGATTACGTACCGACAAGGCTGGTTCCAACTAGAGGATTTGGAGATCTCACGACATTTAGAAATGCATCTAGGCAAGCGAACTATGTTGCACGGGTTTTGTGACGCATCAACGCAGGCGTATGCAGCAGTCATTTATTCACGAACCGTCGACAAGGCAGGCAAGGCGATTGTCCGTTTGGTACCGTCTAAGACACGAGTGGCTCCAGTTAGAACTGTTTCGGTTCCGATGCTAGAGCTGAGTGGAGCTCACTTGTTGGTAACTGCGATGCAGGCAGTACGCTAGGCATGGCTACGACAACTTCCAGTCAGGTTCGAACTCTACGTGGCAAATAGGGTGAGCTACGTGCAACAGCATAGCGAACCATCAGCATGGCATCATATACCTACCGCACAGAATACAGCGGACTGTGCTGGTCGAGGACTGACGACGTTACAGTTGCAGGCTCATACTCTCTGGTGGACGGGGCCAGAATTTCTTCAAAGACGAAGAAGATTTGCAGCACTTACACGAGGACGAAAAGGCACCGGTGGTGGCACATACATATGTGTGAACGAAGGAATCTACTTATGACAAGGCGGCGAGACGGCCAGGCTATTAACTTACTCGATCATGGCCCATATTCTCTGCGCAGGCAGTACAAGGCATGATATACATGGAGCTGACATATGCAGTATCGAACTACAACATCAGGCGATTCTGGCAATAACACGGCTGGACCAACACCATTGGTACGAATACAAGAAGGTATTATGCAGGCTGGCCAAGAATCTACCAAGCAACAATGGGCTTAGTTCATTGAACTCATTTATCGATCGACAAGGCATTCTACGAATAGGAGGCAGGATTCGAAGAGCAGCATTAGATGAAACTCAAAGACATCCAATCATATTATCAAAGGGAAGCAGGCTGGCATACCTGATTGTTGCTGAGGTGCATCGGGAAACACTACATGGCGGTGTGCAGTTGATGCTGTAAACCATACGACAGACACATTGGATCATAGGAGGACGGGCACTCGTGAAATCACAAGTCAATAAATGTATCACGTGTCGCCGACAACGAGGCAAGGCGGCAGAACAGCGGATGGGTGACCTACCGAAGTATTGTGTGACTCGACACCGCCCATTTCTCATCAGCGGAGTGGATTATTGTGGACCGTTTTTACTTTGCTAAGGTGGTACACGTCACGTACGTCACGAAAACGTACGTGGTCATTTTTGTATGTATGTTTAGCAACGAAGGCGGTACATATTCAGTTGGCGATTAATCCATCAACCGAGGCATTTCTCGGTCTCGGCAGGCGAGGACCGTGTGAGCAACTACATTCAGACAATGGCACAACTTTTCAAGGCGCAACGAACACGTAAGGCAACAATTGACACATCGTGGTACTAAGTGGCACTTCATACCACCAGCAGCTCCACATCAAGGTGGCGTCTGGGAGGCGGCTGTAAAGGCGGTCAACCGGCATATGGTACGAGTAGTTGGCAATCACACCATGAGCTATGAGCAATTCAACACCTTGTTGATACGTATCGAGGCTTGTTTGAACTCAAGGAGAATTGTGGCTTTGTACGACATCCAGAGGCCAGGCTAGCATTAACACCAGGCGATTTCCTTACGGGTGGTCCGATTATTGCGCTACCCAAGCCTACATTGATGAAATAAGCAATTAATCCCGTCAAGGAATGGAATTTGGTACGTCGATGGACGAAGGACATATGGCAACAATGACAAAGGGAATATTTAACCAATGTTTGCGAGGCAAACTTAAAAACTGGTGACGTTGTGGCAGTCAAGGACGAGAAATCTACCTCCAACGCATTGGTGTCTCGGTCGAGTCATCGCATTACATCCAGGCGAAGATCAACTAGTTCGAGTTGTAACGTCGCAACATTATGATAAGGCCACGGGTTGATCATTTAATAGGCAGCGACCAATACAATAAAATCTGCATTCTTCTATCAGAGGACAGTTCAGAAACCGATGTTTCAGAGACGGTCAGGAGGTCGGAGATTGTGCGAGAGGCAGCAAACGCATTAGGATGAGAAAACAATCGTATCGGCTACTACGCATAACAACGACAGGCAGGCGAACCTTTATACGAAAACCATTCGATGAATATCTGCAGTTACATGGAAAAACCACAGCTAGGCTACGATGATGACGACGACCAGGCGAAAGCATATTGTAATATAAAGTATTAAGTACTTTATGTTGCTCTCTGGAGTTTGTCAAGCAAACGTTAAGTGTGAATAAAGCCCCGCCTTCCAAACTCTCTTCTTACTCTCGGTCTTGGAGAACACAAAGCCGATGAGTGTGAGAGATCACTTGGTCATTCGTTGAAAGGTCAAGTCCGGAGTTGGTCGCCAAAGAGCAACGTTAAATCGAAGCTAAATATAAAAGAAAATAAAAGTGAAATAAAAATATAAAAAAAGGAAAACAAACATAGTGTTCTAGTGTTTGTTACGTCTCTGCCGTGCTTCCTTTAGAAGAAGGGAAGAGCAGACTACGGAGAGTTAGAGATAAAACGCAAAACGGATTATTGTTTTCAATTTTATTTAATTAAAAGGCCCGCTTTCGTAGGCTGCGGCCTGTTGTATCTCAAGATCTCTACCTTTTACTCTGCCCGTCTTCACATTTGGTTCTCATTTTATAGTAAAGTATCAAGTCAAAAACAAAGGTCATCTTTGTCATCCCGGAACCAAGTCATCCAGCATGGTCATACGTAACCCTTCCTCATTATCATCCGAATACATGTGTATGTACATATGGTGACCCACTCAAGCAATTTGGAGTGTGTCATCGTCGGTTGATCATATTGCAATTCCGTTTTTTGTTTGTTTTCTGTTCCGTATTCGTTTGGTGACCCACTCGAGTAATATACAGAGTCTCCTACATAGAGCCTTAATAGAAAATCCAAAATGCAATAAATTATTCTATAAACGACTCAATTTAAAAGTCCCCGGGAGAAAAATAACAACAAATCTTTTGAAAGCCAGATTTCGAAAAGTTTAAGAAAAAATTAAAACAGAAATGAGAAACAGTAAATATTATATTTGTGTACAACAGGCGATATCTGGTCAACCAAGCACAAAAGTTTTTTTGGGTCACACCTGTCATTGGTTAGATAGTGGTTTCAAGCGGAGATCGGCTGCTCTAGCTTGTAAACGATTAGCCGGTTCGTATACCTATGATCGAATTGCAGAAATGATTTGTTTTATAAACGAAAAATATGACTTGCATCCGTTAAATAATATCTGAGCGATAACCGATAATGGTTCAAATTTTATAAGGGCATTTCAAGAACATAGGCTAGAAGTAGAGAGTGATTCATTTATAGAAAATGAAGACAGTCAGAGCGATGAGGATGAATCTTCTGACACTGACAGTGATGAAAATGCAAACAACATCGCAAGAACTAATATAGAAGAAGTAGAGTTTGTGGAATTTCGAAATTCGGCTTCAGTAGTTTTGACTAAACAGTTTCACTGCGCAAGTCACTTTGAATTTCGTCACCACAAATGATTTTATGTCGCTTTAAAATCAAAAATGGACGTTTTGAACATCCATTCTGAGGTAAACTCGCCAGCACGATAGTCAGTATTCAATTTTTCAAGTTGAATGTTGCGCAAGATGGAAAAAAACAAACAGACCAAAATCATCTGAAATAATAAAACGTTTGTTACTCGTTGGAATTCTTTGTTTGAATCGGTCACACAAATTCTGCAGTTGGAAAATCAACTCTATGAATTATGCACAGGGATGTAGACATTTTTCCATAACTGATATTGCATTTTTAAAAGAACACTGCAAAGTACCTAATGAAGCCATATGCAGAAATATTAGATTTTACAAGGCCAGGAAGGGGTTTATTTTGGTCTGTTAATACTATCCTTGATAACTTTGAAGGTCAAAGTGGACAGAATGTTAAACACAGATGTATTAGTATTTCTACATGGTACCCTCGCACAGATGTAAGGGAGCTTTCTAACTCGGTTTGAGCTATTCTTCTACCTAACCGAGGAGGCCCATGATGCCATCGTCGCAGCTGTTTGTCACCCCTCACTTAACACATTACCGCCCAGCGTACTATCTACAGGACAGTCCTGGAACATGTCCGTGCATGCTCGAAGACTTGCCGATCGCCACAGTTATGGTTAGAGGTTGGTCTGTGCATATTACCCCTACCTTACATACCGAGGGGAAATCTCTCACCTTAGTTCCAGTTTAAGTGTGAAAGAGTAAAGATCGTGAAAATTCCCTTCTTGGTTTTCCCGCATATTTATTTATATTGCGTACACACAACTCAAGTAAGTCCATTTTCTTTTAAATACATATTTCTAATAAGTATTAATGACCTGGTAATACAATGCCATTTTTGTGTAGAATTTTTTTAATAAACTTACTGAAAATTTGAAATGATCTTGCTGTCCTATAAATAGTACGCTGGGCGGTTTTTGTTGTTTTCAGGTATGAGCAGAATCAAGCAAACGGTGTTTACTTCTACAGAACAAGCTTTAGAATATTTATTTTCTGAAGAAATAGAGGCTGATATACTTGCTCTTCCCCCAGAGGTCAGTGAACTAACTGACGAAGAGGCCTTTGAAGATACAGAATTGGGTAAGCCAAGAGTACCAGGCGTTGTAGGTTCTGTGGAAATCAACCTTCCGGAAGATGAACAAGAACTCGAAGAAACTAATAATGAAGCTATGCCACCAGGATCAGTCAAAAAACGAAAAATTTCTGTGAGTCAGAAAAAAAAGCACGAAATCGCAAGATGGTTGGAAAGTGACCCCTGTTACGATTTCAATGAGGTTGGATCTTTGGCAAAAGAAAGATTGGAAAATGTAATAACTACCCTGCAAACCCTTTCCCCTACAGATTTATTTGAACATTTTTTCACTGCAGAAATAATAGATTATATTATACAAGAAAGTGAACGTTACGCACGAGAAGATAAAAATTATCATGATTTTAACCTTTTTCCAAGAGAAATGTAGATATTTATTTGATTTCTGATTTTCACTGGTTATCATACGTTACCAAGTGAAAGAGATTACTGGTCTGAAGCTGAGGAACTAGGCGTGCCTCTAGTAAAAAACGCCATAAGCAGAAACAGGTATCTTGAAATAAAATCAATGCTGGATTTGGTCAATAATAACATATCGAAAGATAACAAGGATGATAGGGCTTTTAAAGTTAGACCACTTATACAAAAATTAAACGCTAATTTTCAAAAGTGGGGAGTCTTTGACCAACATCTGTCAATAGATGAGATGATAGTAAGATATTATGGTCATTCTGCATTGAAACAGTTCATAAAAGCAAAACCGATAAGGTATGGATACAAAGTTTGGGCGATGTGTGGCACAGATGGTTATTGCTATCATTTTGATCTCTACTGTGGAAGAGAGGGCGCAGTAAACCCAGCTACACCACTTGGAACTCGTGTTGTAAACAAAATGTTACAAGTTGTCGATGATCCAAACAGTCATGTCGTGTTTTTCGATAATTTCTTCACAAGCCATAGACTGCTTTCTTCTCTAAGGGATAAAGGGTTTCGTGCAAGTGGCACAATTAGAGAAAACCGCACTGAGTCATGTACAGTAAAATCGACGAAAATATTAGAAAAGGAACCAAGAGGTTCATTCGACTGGAGATTTGACGAAATCCAGAAAAATTTACTGGTTAAATGGAACGACAACAAATGTGTGTCAGTGGCCACTAACTATGATGTTATTCAACCAACTGTCCAAGTTTCTAGGTGGGTGAAACACGAGAAGAAGTATATTACGCAGCCAGGCCTCATTCATCGCTATAACAAATTTATGGGTGGAGTAGACAAACACGATTGGTTGTTAGAAAAGCATAGCATAGCTGTAAGAGGCAAAAAATGGTACTGGTGCCTCATCACGAGAATGACTGATATGGCAATTGTCAACGGCTGTATTATATACAATATTGTAAATGAAAACAAAATCACAATTAAAGACTTCAGAAGGCATATTGCCACAACTTATCTAAAACTGGGTCATAATGTTAAGATTAGCCAGGGTCGGCCCATAAGTTTGCCACTCACATAAAAAAAAAAAATTGTTTAGATAGTGTCCGGTTGGATGGCCTAGGGCACCTGATAGCCAAAAGGGAAAAGCAGAGAAGGTGTCAGTTCCCGAATTGTGGCAGAAAGCCCTTAACATATTGCATGAAGTGCGATGTTACTTTATGAACAGATTGTTTTGGTAAATTTCACAGCACTTAATATGTATCTAACTTATAATTAAATGTTAAAATTAAAGTCAATACAAAAAATAAATTTTTTATTTATTTCAATATCCTGTGTGTCATATTCGCCCAGCGTCCTATATATAAGATAGGACATTACTGAACAACTATGAATAAAACTGCCTCGTAACAATTTTGTAAACTTTTATTCAGATCTAGAACAAATAAAAAAGTAGGAATTCTAATGAAATTCGAACCGTAAAATAAATTGGGCGTTGATGGGGTAAGATAAGCTGGTTAAAGGCATTATCTGATTTATGAAACGTAACAAAAACAAGTATTTTGTATGTTCCCTTTGCATACATTTTATCGTATGATTTATGACGTATGTGAACCTCTTATGATATGACCTGCTCTCAAATCGAGCCATAGTCCCGCAAGTAGAATGTATTTTGGCATACATGTCGTTTATGTAAAGAGCACTTTGAATAAAAGCATCGTACGATAAATTCAACTAAATTTTCTGTTTATTTCAGACGTATCCCCCATTTTTTTTAAATTAAAATTCCGCAATGGATATTTTGAGACATTATCCTTTAGTGTCAAGAGTATTTGCTTGATTAAACACTCCGTTGACATCTTCAGCGCCAGTAGAGAGATTGCCCTCGCTTGGTGGCTTAATTTCAATTCCTTGGAGGCAAAACCTCCATGACACGAACTTTGAGATGCTGGTTTGTTGAAGGCAAACGAAGAATTCTTTTAGTGTTTTCAACGTTATTTTCTGTGAGAGTTTGAATGTTTATTTAACTAAGGAATGTGCTGTTACCTGTTTTAATTTGTCAAGTAATCAATATATAATGAATTACATCCTACGTAATTAATTACATAAAAAGTAATGGCCAATGTGTTTTTCGTTAATTACTGTGAAAATCAATTACTTGTAATGTGCAAGTGGACATTTCAATTACAATTACATGTAGTGAGTAATTACTTGTAATTGGAATACGTTCACTTACTAACTACTTGTAATTGTAATTAACCTTACAATCAATTTTAAATTCAAGCCTATTGCACAAAATAACAGTAAAACAGTGGAGTTGAGTAATACATATAACTGTGCCATCGCACCACACTAAGATCTTGTGCTAGTTGGAGTTTGGGTGGTTAAGGGTTTTTTTGTTGGAATAGAGGGATTTGACAGTTGCTGTCGACATTCGTAAAACATCTTCGTTACACTTTTCCGAATACCAATGTAAATACCCCAGAAGTGAATTAAGTGAGATATTAATTATGGTGGTGGCCATTATTCACACAATTCATAGACATATGTGGGATTGTGCCAAGCCAAGCACAAAACACGCCACGATACGAACGGAACAGACGAACGGGTCAACAACAGCAGACGATCACGCCACTAGTAAATAACACGACGAGACCACACGCACGCACACAAACATCCAGCCCGAACCGTTTCCCTAAACTCCTTAAGCACACGAGTAGGTATGCGAGAGATAGGAAAGCAGCACAGTAGCATTCAAGCACTGAAACAGAGCAGTCGTGCGGGTCAGCCTCTTCCGTTGTGAAACATTACCCAATCAATAATTAATCGATTATTGTGTTAATTCAGTAAATATATTGTTTAAGTACATTGTTTCAATTAAAGCAAACAAATTACCACATATATGCGTAGTCAATACTTGGAGACACTATCAAATTACATATCCCAAAAAAAAAAAAAAAATGAATCTTGTAACACCAATCAATGATGCCGTTCTTATATTTTATTTTCAAATTTAATATTTTAAGGTAACTTTTAAGCAATACTGTAAACATTCCCTAATGTATAATTGTACGAGAGGATACCTGGCAACAGTGACGATCCAGCTGCATGGGACTGGCAGCACTTTTTTTTTGTTATGACAAGGCGACGCTGATTTTTTGTGTTTTCTTCTTGGCTGACATTGGTAGCGTGCACCCGTGCACAGAGTAAATAGATTTCACATATCGGACATTCGAGAACAAATAAAAACGGTGGCTTGGCTTTTCTGTTCCGTTGTGGCTTTCCTCGCATAGATACACTTGGATATATGGATACATTGGACATAAAATAAATACATCGAACGAGTGGATTGGCCTTTTCTTTTCCGTTTGTACATTTCTTGAACGAGTGGCTTGGCTTTTCCTTCGGTCTGGTTCCCTCGCGTGTATACATTTCGTGGAAATTATACAATAATAATACTAGGTGTACAAATAATGTATAGTATAACCCCATGTATAAGAAATATATTGTAATAGTAAACATGTAAGCAAGGAAAAACTCTGAGTATAAAAGGCAGCGCAAATTTAGAATAATAGCTCACTTCTGGTTGTGATCGCTTCATACCTATCCAATTCTACGGTATTCTACTGCCTTTTGGTGTCTGAAGCCTTGACAAAAAGAAGACCGAGTTCGCAAGCGTTCCCATTGACGGAGGTCGGAGGCGGACGGAGGTACCGCCTCTTTGGTTTGAGCCCAATTTAATATTTTAACGAATTGAGTTGCCGCCTATTCAGTGGGGTACTGCGTCTTTTCGCATACCCTGCGGTAGAGGGTAATGCAGTTGATTGTCTCAATTCCGATCACCCTTGCACATTATTAAACCCCCTCCGTTTCACTGTCCCTGCGAAGACGATATTGAAGAGATTGGTGAGGCCTACCCTTATCCGATGTCGTTACAATCTCTTTTGGATGTACGCAGAAAAACACTGTTCTGCTCCAAAGAGACCGGGACCACAAACTTCTAGTTTAATGAGTGAGTTTGGACGTCCGATTTGATGGAAGAGGACCCTTGGTTGTACCAATAAAGACTCAACGAAGATGTGCTTTATGCGGTAAAAAAACAAAAAGACTTTGTTGTAAATGTGATGTTCCCCTACATGATATGTTCATTTTTCCTTCCATTTCACACAAAATAATTAGCATACAATTTATAATGTTCAATTCTGAATACATTTTGTGTATGTTGAAATTTAGCCAACGTTCCAAAAACGGGACGTACTTTTTTTCTGTACCTTTTGAGCTTTTTTAATGGTTCTTTTTTAGTTGTCTTCATTTGAATGCTTTTAGTTAATATTAAGCGAGAAAATGGCATTTTGCTTTCACAATTGATTATGGACAGTAATGGGTTAACGTACTCAAAATGGCGTGTGCATAAATGAACGAACAACAGAAGCTGAGATACATGCTAAAGGTATACCCATCAAATTTCAGTCACATCGGGGATCTAATAAACCCCTTACCAGAAAAAGATAGAACAGTAGAGTATCTAAAAAGCAAAATAAAACTAAAATCATTGAAAAGAAAAGAAAATTCAAATTAAAAACAAGAAGAGCAAGCTAAATCCAGTGTCTTTAGATCAGATGTTTGTGGAAAGTGTTTTCAATGTGGTAAACGTGGCCATTACAAAAAAAGATTGTCAGCAGTTCAGTTACAAACAACGAGGCCGGAGTGGCAGATCTAGAAATTGGTCACGTAGTCGAGGGATCCAATATGGAGGATAAAGAGGGAGCGCAGCCAACATCACATCAAGTCACCACCAACACCGGGAGGCGTCTTCATGCGGCAACATATTTTTAACTCAAGTCAATGCATTAGAGGTAACAAACAAACTGTTAGATGATAAGAATCGAATTATTTGGATTTTAGACAGTGATTGCACTTATCATGTAATAAATGATGACAGGTTATTTGCACAGGGTGTATACAGTTTTAGAGGGCGCCGTGGCGCAGTGGTTCGTGTGTTGGGCTCTGGCGCACGATGAGCGAGTTCGAATCCCGATAACACCAACGCCATCGAATGTTTATTTCGCGACGTTCCTCCTCGGCGGGGTACTGGCAAAACCCCCCGTAGTAAACTTGCCATGAAAAAGCTTCTCGGCTAACGCCGTTCGGAATCGGCATTAAACTGTAGGTAGGTCCCTTTCTCCTGTGTGAAAAATTAATCACACACAAAAGAATGAAAGTCTTAAGATGCGATAAAGGTAGGGAATATATAAATTCAAATGTTTTTAAATTTGACAGAGAAAAAGGTATTTGTGTTGTTGTGTCATATTTGATACAACGAAAACTTGACGCACAACGTGGGGCTCGATACAGTCGGCAGTGCGATTTGTTTTATGTCTTTTTTGAGTTTTATTTGCAACCGTTTTGGGTGTGCTTTTCGTGCGAGTGCAGTGCGGCATTTGATCTTTTTAAGTAGTGAAAAGATTAATTGCGCTCGAATTCCGTTTAAGGGTCAGCGGACACCGGACATCGGACAGCGAGGGATTGGTGCAACAAATACCAACCAAAAACCTTTTCCGCTCCATCCCTCCCTCTCCCGTATTTCTACCCGTCATTTTGGTCCGTTGCTCTCTTTTGAGGGTGGCCTCGGTGCATACGCGGATCAGGAGGATCTTGCGGTATCGTGGTCCGACTCTCTTGAGCGGGCAACAAAACAGGTAAGACCGGACGGCCGGTCTGACAGCAGGGACGGACGGTCCCCAACACCGACCGCAGGGACGGACGGTTCCCATCGAGACCAGCAACCACGACAAGGGCGAAGGCCCCACCCTAACCAAATAATTGTTTGAGCAAAAGAAGAATGTCACCCCCAATCAGTAAAGTGAAGTGTCGTCTAAAAGCAAATGAATATTAAGACCCCAAAAGAATTGTAAACCCAAAGAGTAAATTGTTGTCTCGCCCCTATATGTTCTTAGAGAAAAAAAGAAAAACATTGTGAATACTTAAATTGTGAGCCGGTAGCTCGACATTCGGCAAGGGCTTCGATAATTACAAGTCCCTCGAAGACAAAAGAGTGCTTGAGTGCACCTAGACCACCGGGTTATTCGAGGGAGACGTTAAACTTTAACTTTAATAACTTTTAGTATAACCGGGGTGGTGAATGCTTCCGTTACCAAAGACAACAACCTCTTTCAACCGGAGCTGAATGAAGTGAGTGTGGAGGCTATTGGAACTCTGGAGGTGATTCCCTTTGTTCCGATAGCCAAATGGACTGGGGCGAACTCTCACACACCACCTTAGGCTTCAACCGCCAAAAGGACAGGGCGGCGAGAAAGCCAGTAATTTATTTCAATTGAAGAAAAAAGGGAAGTAGAGAATCCCAAAAATTAAATAGAAAATAAGTGTGAAGAGAAATCACCAGATTGGATTAAACTCGCCAGACCCGGGAGTTTAACCCAAAATAAAGATGGCCGAATTCGCCCCAAATGTGTGTGTGTGGCGTGTGTGCGAACCGGTTGGAGGGGTAGACGGGAAGGTAACCCGTACGAACAAATTCAATTGGAGAAGAGCTATCGAGGCAAAAAGTCAGTCGGTGAGTGGATAGTGGCCACCACCTGAGAGACAAAGAACAAAGGCGAGAGAACAAAAGAAAACAAGGAAAAGGCAGAAGCAATAAAAAAAAAGGAAAGGAAGAAACGAGGAACACAACAGACGTGAAGCGGAGACAATAGACAGGAAGCGTGTAAAAGGGAGGAGTAGCCGAAGCATTCACTAGTCCCCGGGAAGTATTTCTATCATATATTACATTTGTTTTTTTTATCCCTCGAATTACCTGCTAATCCCCAACCCCTAAATCTGACCCCGTTTTGGGAATCGCGTCTCCCATTACGGATGCCGAGCACCCCACAGTCAATAAGAGGAAAAAGATAAAACCCCCAATAAAGTGCCCCCCCTCATTTCCAAAAGAGGCTGGTCGTTTCCCTTTTAGTTTTCGTAGTTTTCACAAGACTACGTGGCGCCCTATACATCCCGACTACCGAATCCCCGAACCCATCCCCCAGGAGCTAGCCGTGTGCGCACTGAACGCGCGCACCCCAGCTGTTGTGTCAATCTGACACAACAAAAATTTGGCACACAACGTGGGGCTCAACACACGGTGGTGGGATTTGTTTTCTCAAACTGATCAAAGCTGATTGTGTTACTTTCAATCTTTCAATCGTTTTAGTGCGTTTTTTATACAAGTGCAGTGCGGTATTTCTTATTGTTTCTAATTTGTGGAAGAGTAACTGCGTTGTTTTTTTTTTTCTTGTTTAAGGAACAACGGACACCGGGCAACGTCAACGGACACCGGTCAACGGACATCGGGGGATTGGTGAACAAAACAACACCAATCAACATACATACAACAAAGGAAAAGACAAAAGAAACAAGAATCACAACAAAACAGTCAAGAAAAGTCAAGCGGCAACCAAACAAACTACATACATAACATACATACAATAGTCACAAAACAAAACATCGATTCATCGACCGGGAAAACCTTTTTATACGCCCTGTATATTCGTGATACAGACATATACAACACACATATATCCATACATTTTTTTTTTTCCTTTTTTTTCATTTTTTTCTGGGCTAAGTATATAAACATTGTTAGGTATAATTGCCCAGTTTGGGTTTTGTTTCCTCGTACAACGTATCGGTTGTAGTGTTAGCCGATACTAAGTCATACTAGGATACTAAGTCATATTTCCAGGTCGTGTCCTCTTCCAAAACGTTGTGCAGGTTGCGGGAAGACCGGCGTTATTAGGAAGGATTGCCCCCATTGTTCGGGAAATGCGCGTCGGCCCCCTGTAGCAGCAGGGCAGGGGAGTCGAAGAACTTAAAAAAGTTGTCGGCTGACAACAACTTGGAAGAAGTCGTTCAATTAGGTTTCACACTGGAGGCAAAAGAGGGTGATGTGCGGCCGTATTTAAGGGTTAGTGTACTAGGTACGGAGATGATAGGGTTCCTAGATTCAGGAGCGTCGAGAACGATAATCTGCCGAGATGGGTGGGAACGTCTCAGGCAATTAGGGCGAAGATGCGCAAGGCAACGGTGGATGGGCTGGTGCTTGCTGACGGGGCAGGCATATCAGCTGAGGGGTGCGTTAACATTCCATTGGTAGTAGGGCAGAAAGAGGTAGTCATCGACTCTTTAGTCATACCGAGTCTTCCCCACGTGTTAATCCTTGGTGCAGATTTTGTAGCCAAGGCAGGGATTATCCCAGATTTGAGGACAGGGGACAGGGGGAGGACAGGGGATTTTCGGGACAAGGGTTGTCGCCGATAGTCACGGTCGAGGAGCGACCGGACATTAGGAGGACGCAGTAGGGAAACTTTTTGAAGAGATGCCTGAAGGTATTGGGTGTACACACCTAGTAGAGCACAAGATCAGAACCACAGCTGAACCCATAAAACAGCGGTATTGTCCGGTATCGCCGGCTATTCAGAAGCAAATCGACGCAGAACTGGAAAACATGGTAAAGGACGGAATCATAGAGAAGTCGAGTAGCCCCTGGGCATCACCGATAGTGATGATCAGGAAGAAAGACGGATCTTACAGGTTTTGCGTCGATTACCAAAAACTAAATAAGTTACGGAGAGGGATGCTTATCCACTCCCATATATATCAGCAACACTGGACAAGCTTAGAGATGCCAAGTACTTGTCCTCTCTGGACATCAAATCCGCTTATTGGCAGATCCCGGTGGAGGAAAAATCACGACCGTATACCGCATTTACCGTGCCGAACAGAGGCCTTTACCAATTTAAGCGAATGCCTTTCGGATTGCATAACGCTCCGGCAACATGGCAGAGGTTCATCGACAATGTGATTGGGGCCGATTTGGAACCACATGTTGTCGTATACCTTGACGATATCATCATCGTCACAAATACATTTGAAAAACATCTTCAAATATTGGTAGAGGTTTTCAAACGGATATGCGTAGCTGGTCTTAAAGTGAGTAGGGAGAAGTGTAGGTTCTGTAGGCGATCTTTAAAATTCTTAGGGTACGTTGTAGATCGGGATGGACTTCACGTGGGCCCGGAGAAAGTCGAGTACATGGTCAATATCCCGGTTCCGAGGAACGTCAAGCAGGTTAGAAGCTTTGTGGGTACGGTATCCTGTAATAGGAGATTTGTGCTGAACTTCGCAGCTCTATTGAAGCCCTTGACGGACTTGTTAAAGAAAGGGTCGAAGTGCACCTGGTCAGAACAATGCGAGGAAAGCTTCCAAAAGGCGAAGGAATGCCTTGTGACAGCGCCAATCCTAACATGTCCGGATTTCGGAAGGCTTTTTGTCATTCAGACAGATGCCTCGGACTGCGGGATCGGAGCAGTGCTAAGCCAGAACTTCGAGGAAGGTGAGAAGGTCATCTGCTATCTAAGTAGGTCGCTAAATAGGAATGAGAAAAACTATTCCACGACGGAGAAAGAATGTTTGGCGGTGCTGTGGGCGGTAGAGAAGTTGCGACCGTATATTGAAGGTGTTCAGTTTACAGTCGTGACGGATCACTACTCTTTGGTATGGCTGAACAACCTGAAGGACCCGTGCGGTAGATTAGCGCGGTGGGCAGTGCGACTACAGCAATTTGACTTCCAAATTGTACACCGGAAAGGAAAGGAGAATGTCGTTCCGGACATGTTGTCTAGAACCGTCCCCGAGGTGACAACAGTCGCCGAAGAGGAAAAAGACTCGTGGATAGGAAAAAAGAAAGGAAGAGTAGAGAGGGACCCGTTAGCGTACCCAGCTTGGAAGCTAGAGGATGGACACCTGTTTAAATTCGTAAAGGCAAAGCACGTTGTTGTTCGCGATTGTGGGTCAGAGTGGAAAAAGGTATTAGAAAAAGATGATAGGAATGCCGCGTTAAAAGAGTGCCATGATAGTCCACTGACCGGACACATGGGTGTCAAGAAAACTTGTGCTAGAGTAGGGACGAAATACAACTGGCCTAAAATGAGGTCGGACATCACGAAATATGTACGGAATCGCAAGATCTGCCAAAGTGTGAAACCGTCAAATGACAAACCTGCTGGTTTAATGGTTGAGAGGAAAGGGACGAAGAATCCTTGGGAAGTCGTTTTTATTGATTTAGTAGGGCCTTTACCGAGATACTCGTATATTCTTACCGTCGTTGATTATTTCACAAAATTCCCGTTGTTGTTTCCCATAAGAACTGCAACCGCGAAGTCGGTGTGCAGGGAATCGGAAGATAACGTCTTCCTTCTGTTTGGCGTAGGGAAGTGGACCATATGTGACAACGGTCCCCAGTTTCGTAGTAAGGAACTGAAGACGCTATGCGAAGCGTACGGCTCACAATTGAAATTCACTGCTCACTATCATCCTCAGGCGAATCCCGGCGAGAGGATAAACCAAATAATTAAATCGACCTTGAGAGCATATGTATCGGTGGCGAAGGTGGCGTGTTGTATACGTTCATCGCAGCACGAGGTGCTGGGAGTTTCACCGTATTACGCGAATTTTGGGAAGGAAATGGTCACGTGCGAACGGAGTACCACGAGCACGGACCGTAGCGTAGGAGATAGGGACCACGATCAACGAGGGGAAGGCGATTGAGACATAGATAGGAGGCTCGAGGATAGGGAGGAGTCTGATTTCACCGAACTCGGTCAGCGATTCAAAGAACTTCGACAGAACATCGCGAAGAAGTTACAATCAGCGACGGAGAGGGCATCTAAAGCCTACAACCTTAAGCGACGGGACGTCCAATACTCCCGAACGAACTCGTGTGGAAGAGGAACTTTCTCCTATCGGATGCTGCAAACCATTATGCAGCCAAGTTGGCCCCTAAGTACCTGGGTCCATTCATCATCCACAAAAGAGTCTCCCTGACGTATATACTGAGAGACGAAAGTGGAAAAGAAAGAGGTGCATGGCACGTAAAGGACCTGAAGCCGTACCTCGACAGCCGAGAGCAAGAAATGCCGGCGAACAGTACAAGGTCACAAGTCGGGAGGACGATTGCGGACATTTAGGTGTTTGTTGGGTGAGAGAGAGTACGCAGAGGATGAATTTCAGTTGACCATATACTGTGAGTGTTATGCCTGCAGCAGTACGTCTGGTCACTTTCTATTCTCAACAGCGTTGCATACTTTTTGTCCGTATAGGAATTACTTTTTCTTGGCTATGAAGCGAATTTTAACCATAAACCTTCCGCTCGGCGGTCGATAATGTTAACCACTGCACCACGGCCACCCCCCGTGGCTCTCTTTTGAGGGTGGCCTCGGTGCATACGCGGATCAGGAGGATCTTGTGATATCGTGGTCCGACTCTCTTGAGGGGGCAACAAAACAGGTAAGACCGGACGGACGATCCGACAGCAGGGACGGACGGTCCCCAACGCCGACAACAGGGACTGACGGTCCCCAACGCCGACTGCAGGGACGGACGGTCCCCATCGAGACCAGCAACCACGACAAGGGCGAAGGCCCCACCCTAACCAAATAATTGTTTGAGCAAAAGAAGAATGTCACCCCCAATCAGTAAAGTGAAGTGTCGTCTAAAAGCAAATGAATATTAAGACCCCAAAAGAATTGTAAACCCAAAGAGTAAATTGTTGTCTCGCCCCTATATGTTCTTAGAGAAAAAAAGAAAAACATTGTGAATACTTAAATTGTGAGCCGGTAGCTCGACATTCGGCAAGGGCTTCGATAATTACAAGTCCCTCGAAGACAAAAGAGTGCTTGAGTGCACCTAGACCACCGGGTTATTCGAGGGAGACGTTAAACTTTAACTTTAATAACTTTTAGTATAACCGGGGTGGTGAATGCTTCCGTTACCAAAGACAACAACCTCTTCCAACCGGAGCTGAATGAAGTGAGTGTGGAGGCTATTGGAACTCTGGAGGTGATTCCCTTTGTTCCGATAGCCAAATAGACTGGGGCGAATTCTCACACACCACCTTAGGCTTCAACCGCCAAAAGGACAGGGCGGCGAGAAAGCCAGTAATTTATTTCAATTGAAGAAAAAAGGGAAGTAGAGAATCCCAAAAATTAAACAGAAAATAAGTGTGAAGAGAGATCACCAGATTGGATTAAACTCGCCAGACCCGGGATTTTAACCCAAAATAAAGATGGCCGAATTCGCCCGTAATGTGTGTGTGTGGCGTGTGTACGAACCGGTTGGAGGGGTAGACGGGAAGGTAACCCGTACGAACAAATTGAATTGGAGAAGAACTATCGAGGCAAAAAGCCGGTCGGTGAGTGGATAGTGGCCACCACCTGAGAGACAAAGAACAAGGGCGAGACAACAAAAGAAAACAAGGAAAAGGCAGAAGCAATAAAAAAAAAGGAAGGGAAGAAACGAGGAACACAACAGACGTGAAGCGGAGACAATGGACAGGAAGCGTGTAAAAGGGAGGAGTAACCGAAGCATTCACTAGTCCCCGGGAAGTATTTCTTACATATATTACATTTGTTTTTTTTATCCCTCGAATTACCTTCTAATCCCCAACCCCTAAAAATCTGACCCCGTTTTGGGAATCGCGTCTCCCATTACGGATGCCGAGCACCCCGCAGTCAATAAAAGGAAAAAGATAAAACCCCCAAATAAAGTGTCCCCCCTCATTTCCAAAAGAAGCTGGTCGTTTCCCTTTTAGTTTTCGTAGTTTTCACAAGACTACGTGGCGCCCTATACATCCCGACTACCGAATCCCCGAACCCATCCCCCAGGAGCTAGCCGTGTGCGCACTGAACGTGCGAGTAACATACGTTAACGCAACTCATCAACAGGCGGTCAATCCCCTAGGAGAAAGTGCAACGCTACAACATACGGCCGTTCCCCCTAAACCGCCAAGAATTGGGTCATCGATGGCGACATCAGCAAACTACAATAAAATCCATCCAGCTGATTCAACGAAACCGGCGGATGACACCAAAAGCATACGAATGACGCAACAATATCAAGGTATAAAAGCGAATCCAACAATCATAAGTGCAGACCAGATTTCTTGTTGTAACAAGAAATAAATAGGGTCTCCGTTGACCATCAAAATAAACATTGTGTTTTTTATCGATTTGGTCAAACGCAGTTCCATTATTGGCGCAGTCGGTGATCCTCTATTCGGTCAAAAAGAGGAAAGTGAAATAAATTGTTGTTGATCTTTAGTTTAGAACTTAGTTCAGTAAAAACTCAAAGAAACAATAATCCAATCATAGTGTGAAAATAAATAAAATTATTAAGGCAGTGAAACAAAGTGCTTTGAAGAACAATTTAACAAGTGTATGTAGAAACAAGCAAAACAAAAAAAAAAAAAAATATTAAGTGATATAAATTAAAAATGGCTCAATAACAAGCGTCGCTCGAACAATGTCCAGTAACATTGACAGAAATTCTTGCGAGGCAAAATCCTCCACAAAGCCGGTTATTGAAAAAGAAATAAAATAAAATAAAATATATTCAACCGTTTGGTGAAGCAAAGACTTTACCATCGTTTATCGAGACAATCGAACAAGTGTTAACAGACTCTGGTGATCAAGCTCCACAATTGTTTCGAGTAATATACAATGAAAAGATAGTTGGTGCCGCAAAAAATTATCTGTCCAGTGATGTGCCCACAACATGGGATGAGTGCAAGGCGAAGCTGAAGATACATTATAAACCATCGAAGGATCAAACAGCTATTATCAAGGACATTCACAATATTAAGGTATTTACAATTAGTCAATTATTAGATGTTATTCAAGACATTGTAAATAATATAACGGAATGTGCCGCATTTAGTGATCAGGGTTTAGAAATAGCGACGTATTAAAGACGTCATAGCAGGCGCTTTAGCCGCTGAAATTCATAATAAATATTCACTATCAAGTATTAGAGAAATATTACATAAGTATGTTGGTCAATACAGATATAACTTAAATATAGACAAGGTACACAAACAGCATAACTCTCAACACAAAACACAAAACTTCAAATCACAAAATCACCTAATACAAAATAACCAAAAACACTTTTACAATAGCAAGCCTCAACAATTCCGACAAAACGAATCAGGGCAAATAAAAGAGAATCCTAATTATTACACCCAATCAAATGAGTTTAGATTCCAAAATACTAATTATAGGAACTTTGGGCAATACAGATCAGGACAACGTAGGGTACAACCAATGGACGTAGATGCCCTTAGTAAAAACGAAGATGTTAATCAGATTGAAAATGAGTTTTTTATCAACTAGCCTCGGAGAACAAAAAATATTTATTCAAATAACCATAGAAAGTAATAAGTTTGTAGCCTTGATTGATACAGGGTCTACAATCAGCCTTCTTAACTCAAATAGAGTACCGCATATTTTATACACAAAGATCGCGGGAAATTCTTTAAAAATCAGTACCATTCAGGGAGTAGTAAATGAAGGCACAGAGGCGGTTAAAACAAAATGTCCAGAACAATTCAAAATGCCTGATAATGCTAGAATGAGATGGACGAAAATAGGATTAAACAAGCCATACGGTTTTCTAATAGGAATGGATTGGATTCAACAAAATGCCAAATCAATAGATCTCCAAAAACAAGAAATTATATTAATAAATGAAGTGCATCTTCCGTTTTTAGCTAAACTGCTAGACGAAGTATATGTGCTAGAAGGAAGTGAGGTTAGCCATATTCAGACGAATCATTTAAATGAAGCAGAAAAACAAGGTATCAATAAGCTGCTGAACAAATATAAAAAACTTATATTTAAAGAAGGTGATCAACTAACAAATACGAAAACTGTGGTTCACGAAATAAAAACCACAACGGATCAACAAATTAATTCAAAATTATATAGATATCCACCAAAACACGAAGCAGAAGTATGCAAACAACTAGACGAAATGGAGAAACAAGGAATCGTTAGAAAGAGCAATAGTCGATATAGCTCACCCATTATAGTTGTTCCCAAAAAGAGAGATAACTCAGGAGAACAAAAATATAGAATTGTGGTCGATTATAGAAAATCAAATCAGGTCACAATAGATGACAAATATCCACTTCCAAATATCGACAGTATTTTGGATAAACTAGGTAAAGCCCAATATTTCAGCACCTTAGATTTAGCTAAGGGTTATCATCAAATCCTGGTAGCAGACCAGAATATTCACAAAACTGCTTTCGTGACACCATCAGGCCTATATGAATATGTCTGGATGCCGTTCGGACTTAAGAACGCCCCTGCCACATTTCAAAGGTTGATGAATAATATTTTGCAAAATCTGTGTTGTCTATCTAGATGACATATTAATTTTCTCAACAAGTCTAGAAGAACATATAAGTTAACACATCGCCAACGACAACGCCCTGCAGATATTCGACCTTGACAGTGAATTGCATCAGCCAATGTGTCGGTAGATATGCTGACACAACATGTACGCGCTTCCGACCAGACAACAGCGCTCAGTGAATGTATCCGAATATGAGCCGCGGCTTATGCACCGAACACGAGCATGGGAACTACTGGGATGCAACGGGAACACCTGTGTCACCGTGGAAACGAGGTTTATGCGAGGCGATAAACGTAGGCGAGCAACATCGAGGTGGCAGTCTCACGGCGAGCGTATACTATTCGAGTCGAAATAAACTTGTTCTCTAATAAAATAAATTTCGTGTTTGAATGTAAGTCGAACGGTTGGGCCAGCCTCAAGGTTGGCGTTCGCGGTTTTTTTTTGGATTTCTCTTACGAGAATCCTTTAACTGGCGCCCGAGCAGGGACCGGCAAAAAAAACCATATCCTTCTTGCCTGTGGATCAGCAGAGACAGGAACCAGTACGCCCTATCGGGTGAACGTCATTGTACCCATGAGAACACAATGGCCATTCTGAGTTCCTGATGCCAACCTTCCGCATGCCCATGGGAACATGCGGATATCCTAGAAGGCTAAAGGATACGGTAGTGAAGATTGTTCGTACCGCGAGTAGGTCTCTTACAATCATTAACGTTTGAGACCAAAAGGGAATTTTACGACACTTCCTTTGCCGGCCCCAACCGCGACCGATCACGCGATACTTATATTTCCTTTTTTTTTTTTTTTCTCTCTCTCCCCCCATTTACAAAAAAAAAAAAAAGAAAAAAACAAAGAATAAAACGGAAGAACTAATTAGCAAAAAACAAAAGACAATTTCAGTGACGCGAAACATTTCAAAGTAAGGGAAGACGAGGATTTGTATGTATTATAGATCTAGATCTAGTGAAAGAATAAATTGTGAAATTTCAAACGAAACAAGATAAAAAGCAATAACAAAAAAGAAAAGAAGTAAAAAAGATAATTGTGTGTTAGAGTGTGAGATTAAATTAAGTAAAAGAAAAAATCCACAGAAAAGTTGGTGCGTGCATGTGCAGTAAAATTGCGTGTATGATAAGTGCTTGGAGAAAATAAATAAATATTAAAAAAAATAATTGGAGGTGTCAATGTTATCTTATTACAGCTCAGGGAGCACCTTTATCAAAAGGTGCATCGTTTGCAAAAAGCTATGGGGGAAACCAGTCTCTCAGCCATTTGGGCCTCTACCAACCGCACTATTAACATTGTCAAGGCCCTTCGATTAAGAGGCGTAGACTTTGCCGGCCCGCTTTACTATCTGGATAGTTTAACGAGTGAGATGAGCAAGATTTTCTTTATGATTTTTACGTGTGCTGTCGTTCGATTTGTGAACCTGGAACTGGTCACAGGTTTGTCAACCGACAGCTGCATTATGGAATTTTCGAGAATGAGGTTCTCCAAGAATTTTTTGCAAATAAACGAATCAATTGGAATTTTATCATAGAGCGAGAACGTTTTGAAGGTCGATTTGTCATCTACATGGGTTAATTGTTATTTAACCTTTCAAGAGCAAACGTGTTCCTTGAAGGTGAATTCTCGGTCTCTTGATAATCTTTCTTCTTTGGTGGCGTTACAGCCCATGAAGGACCAGAGCCAAGCTTCTCTCAATCACCCATGTTGTGTGTGATTTATTTTTCGCACAGGTGGAAGGGGCCTACAGTTTAATGCCGATTCCGAACGGCGTGAGTCGAGACGCTTTTTCATGGCAAGTTTACTACGGGGGGTTTTGCCAGTACCCCGCCGAGGAGGAACGTCGCGAAATAAACATTCGATGGCGTTGGTGTTATCGGGATCCGAACTCGCTCATCGTGCGCTAGAGTCCAACACACTAACCAATGCGCCACGACGCCCTCTTTTGATGATAGATGCACAAATTAAACTTGAAAAACTGGACACGACAAAATCATTAGAGCAAGTGCAACTGGATATCGAGATGCTCTTAGGCGAAGATGAAATAACAAAGGAGTCGAGCATTGGGGAAGATTTCGAAACTAAATACTACAATATAAAGGGTTATGTTTAGGGAGAATATCTCAAGGGGCATCTACGGCTGAATCACCGACATCTCATGGTGATGGGTGGACATGAAAATGCCGCTCATCTCATTTCAAACATTTTGTGGCGATAACAGGAAATGGCCTACGTTTAAGGATTTGTTAAAGGCGATAGTACAAGAGTAAAAGAGAGTTGACCCGGCGGTAAACACAGTACTTGAAGCTGTCATTAACTGGAGATGCAGCATCGGTTCTCGAGCACACAAAAATTTCGGATGCCAAATTGAGAGAGACTTATGCAACATGTACGACAAGAAAAAGATTATAATCTATTGTCACATAAAAACAATTATGGAGCAAACTTACGTCAGTCATCCAGCAAATGCAAGCGGAATGCGTAAGCTATGTAACATATCCAATGTGTCTGTGTCTACACTCAAGTCGTTAGATGTTCCAATCGATTATGTAGTTGCCTCAAAACGCGATCAGGTGTCTAAACAACTATTGCCTATGGCTTCTGCTACGAACGATAAACACCAATTCAAGGACATTATGTGTTTTTAGCAATTAGACAATTTGCGCTAGAATCGGTATAGACATCAAGATATCCCCAGCGACGACTTTTAAATGAACCACTCGACAAATCCTTCAATGAAATCTGCGAGGCGGCACTTACTACGGAATTCAGCCAAAAAGGATATCAGGGACATTTATTCTTTTCCATCTATAAGTTTGAAAGCTAATCAGAATTGGATTGGACGTGGTAAGTGTTCAACGAAAATCATCAACAATCGACATTCCAGAAGTAAAAGTCGATATGAACAAGGTTATGGTGCTTCATCACGTAAAAAAAAGACCTAAGGACAAATTCACATGCTTTCCATGTCAAGAAATAGGGCACTATGCGTAAGAATGCAAGCAAAATAAATGTAGGTACATTTTGCGGCAAAAAATCATTATTCTAAGCCAAGTTCACGTTGAACTCATAACCCTTTTTTACACACCTAATTTTACGTTCTTAAACGAAAGAAGATTGGATATCGGTGGATATCGGAGAGAGAAGCAGTGCTTAGCAAGAGCAATTATTACATTAAATTATGCGGATGAGATAATCGTTGAAAAGGGTCCCGAGAAGTCGAAACATACTCATCCTTCTAATCGAGAGGAAATTAAGGCGAAAGAACTAAAGATTCGTATTAAACACGCTGCTGGAAATAACGAAATAGGTCACCTTCCGCAATAATTCGAGGTAGTAATTAACTATTATTTAATATAAATTACTGTAGTACCTTACTAACGACTTATTAAAGATGAATTGGCGGATATTTCGGGAAGAACACTTAATCACTTACCGGAGCGCGAGAATCTTAAAAAGACTATCCGCCGTGAGCGGAGAAAAAACTTTCCTCGTAACCCCAAATCATTAGATGACCTCGACGAACTTCCTGAAGCGTTTCAAAAGACCATAAGTGGCAATAGATTCTTGATCTACGACTCAAAAAATACTAGAGAACTACATAAAGGACAAGTACTGGTATTTGCGACGAAAAGAAACTTAGGGATTTTAAGCCGAAGTGAAATGTGGTTCGTCGATGGAACTTTAAAAGTAATTGTTTCAATTACATTTCGACGACCATTGTTGTTTGAATTTTTGCTCGAACCGTTGCATCGCTTTTGTAGGTCGCGCCCGTCATTTTTCCGCAGGGTTTTTGCCGTAATATGCCTCGTTAAAACCCGTCAAGGACATGCTGATTGAGTATGTATGCTTGCCCATGGTATACGTTCTCCTTTCTTCGAAACAAGAACTGCAATATAAAACTCCGTTACAAGCATTGAGAAGTGCAGTAGCAGACTACGACATTAAGACTTTCAAGCTCAATCGTTAATGGGCAATTTTATCCAAGAAGTTTACCCGTCGGCCGACATCCATTTGTGTTTTTTCCACCTAAAACAGAATCTTTACAAAAAAATGCAGGCGCTTGGTTTACAGAGGTCTTATAACGATCCAGATGACACCTCAATAAAAGATTATGCTACTGTGATTGCAGCTCTATGCTACGTGCCAACGCGAGACGTCATTTGTGTGTTTAGAGCGTTGAAAATCGAAGTTCCCATTGCACTCGAAGAGTTCGTCCAATACTTTGATGAAACCTACGTATCTGGGAAAAGAGGTGGCGGTCGCAGACGTGCTGTACCACTGCGATACCCACCGTAGCAGTGGAACCAGTACGAAGTTCTTACCAGGAACGGGCCAACGACAAACAACGCGAGTGAGGGGTGGCATAATCGCTTCATTTCATTGGTGGGTAAGAATCATCCAGATACATATCTACTATCTCATACAAGACTTTCAAAAAGAGCAAGGAGATACGGTAATTGGCCTCATAGAATTGACCAACCTGCGCAGGATCAAGGCCACCCCAAAACAGAAATGGTTTCAAGCACAACGTCGACTAAAAGCTCTGGTTGAAACGTTTACAAATTACCGTTTACCACGTGTTGTACAGTATTTGCGTGTAATCAGCGACAACATTTCTTAAGGTTGATGTAATATAAAGAAGAAAAAAAAAATAAAAATTTTAAATTCGGAGGTTATCCTTTCGGGGAAAAGGTCATCAAGGAAATTGACAAGCGGGGAAATGGTCATCGGGAAAACGGATTCGGGGAGATGACCGGGAATCCAAAGGATGCATAAATACGATTGCATGAGATGAATTCTCCAAGTGGACCTTCTCGGAGTCACTGTTTTTAAATCAGTTGTGAATTTGAAGATGACCAAAGGGTCTTCTATGTGTGAGCATTTAAATACATTTTTTGATTTGTTCGAAAAGTTAAGTGAGCTTAAATTAAAATTACAAGACGAGTTCCTGGCTATTATTATGTTATGCAGTTTGCCTAAATCATACGACAACTTTGTGATTGCCATAGAATCAGGTAAGTTACCGAATACTGTCTCATTTAAAAACAAATTGTTGGACGAGGAAAAGAGAAGAGAGAACGAAGCAAAAACAAATGATGAAGTATAAGAAACTTCCCCCACTTAAAAACGAATTTCTTATCGGTGACCAAGTTAACTAAATCGTGTAAAGTAAATTTTGATGAACATTTTGCAAAAGTAATAAACCGTGCGACAGGTGCGGAAGTTTTTCGAGCCAAACGTTCGGGTGTATTGTTCACCTTTACACCAAACCAAAATAAGTTGTACGCCGCGGTTAATAACACGAATGCTAATGTTATTGAGTAGCATCGAAAATATGGACACTTATATTTTAAAAGCTTGGAATTACTTTAAAAAATTGCCTAAATTCGAGTGCGTAAAATAAGTGCGTTGCCTTTCCCAAAAAAACCGTGGAAATCAAGTGCATCAATTCTAGAAATTGTCCATAGCGATGTGTGTGGCCCGATGTCTACTTCTTCTCTTAATGGTGCAAAATACATAATATCGTTCGTCGACAATTTTAGCCGAACAATTTTCGTGTATTTTATAAAGAATAAAGTGATGATTTTGAGATTTTTAAATCCTTTAGAGATAAAGTTGAGCTTGAAACAGCGTGGATTCCGAACTAGAGGCAATCGATTTGGCAAAGAGTGTTAAATACATCTATTCGAAGGCTGGATTCGAAATTCAAAACTTCTTGTAGAACTCAAAAAGAATCCTAAATGAGGTTAATCCGGAAGTATGCGACGAATCACCAAAGAAGATCACAGTGTGACATCAGTTTAACGATTCCGAAAAAATACTTGGTTTATGGTGGTTACCCATAAAGGACACATTCTCTTTTTCCTTTAAAGCACCTAACCTAAGGCCAGAAATTCTATCAGGACAGGTGTGCCCAACTAAAAGAGAAGTTTTAAGAGCATAAACGAGTATTTTCTATCCACTAGGGCTCCTTGCAAACTTTCTGATCAAGCTCACCATCTTTCTTACAAAAATCTGGCGTTTATCTACGCTGTGGGATGAAGAGATAAACAACAGTCATTATGAAGAATGGAAAAAATGGGTAGGTCTACTGACAGAAATAAAACGAATCACAATTAGGTGTCCATATACTAGCTCATTAGAAACCACGACCACCGTGGCGCAGTGGGTAGTGTCTTGGCCTCTGACGCCGATGACACGGGATCGAATCCCGACACAGCCATGTCATCGAACGTGTTTTCACGGTGTTTCTCCTCAGCGGGGTTCTGACAAAACCCCCTGTAGTAAAAATGTCATGAAGCTTCTCGAAATTTGCCGTTCGGAACCGGCAATAAAAATTGTAGGCCCCTTTCACCTATGGGAGAATATATCACACACAACATGGGTGATTGAGAGAAGTTCGGCTTTGGTCCTTCATGGACTGTAACGCCAACATACATACATACATTCTAACTCATTATACTTCGGCGACGCAGTGCAGCTGCATATATTCGTCGATGCAAGTGAGAATGCCTGCGAGGTTGCAGCTTACCTTCGTTTCTCAACTGTATTGCATGCCGAGTGCTCACTTGTTAGCGCAAAAACAAATGTGACACCTTTAAAGGATTTGTCGATACCCAGGTTGTAACTAGAATCAGCAGTACTGGGAGTACGGTTGTGCAAGTCCATATGTTCAAGTCTTAATCTTCACGTGCAACATTACAAACATACATTTTTGGAGTGACCCCAAGACCGTACTATTCTGGATAAGACAAGAATAACGCGGACACTACGTAGCATTCAGGATCGGAGAAATAATACTGGAGGAAAGAGACGTAGTGAATTGACGATGAATTCCTAGTAACGAGAACGTGCCAGATGAAGCTACCAAATGAAAACGTCAATACCGAATCAAGTATAACCACCGATGGTATCGAGGGCCATCTTACATATTGTAAGTTTATAATGCGTTATCGATTTTCCATCCGCCATTATTCATTCAACATTAATCATCAATCTTGGAATCGATCAGTGGTCAAAATGGTATTTCAAAACGATCTCGTTACAATTTGTGTTTTAATCCCATAGCGTTGAGTACCGATATCGCCAAGATGTACAGACAGATTTCAGACGACACACGATTTCAGCGGGTTCTTTTTAGGTCTTGTTTAAACCTGGGATATATCCCCAAATCTGGAGGGAGGTAAACTTGCCTTCATCCCCAAGATTGGAAAGCCAAGTGTACAACCTAAATCCTATCGCCCTATCAGTTTGACATCGTTCCTTCTAAAAACTGATAGATCTCCATATTAGAGGTATCCTAGAGAATCAAATACCACTGCACCCCATCCTTTTATTAGCCAATGGTTAACAAGAGGATGTTCCCAATAAGTTGGTTTCTTTTTTAAAACATAGTTTTTACGCACTAGGTGCGCGAAAATTACTCGTCTCTTTTTGTAAACCTCCATTGCTGCATGTCGAACGCAAACTGCAGATTGAGACCTGCGGGAAAATTCCTCATGTGTGCACTGAACAATTGCGTCACCGCAGCGGTACCGTAGCGTCACCGTGCGTCAAAAAACCGCATGTGTGCACCGGACCTTAGGGTCAGCTTGGAAGAAGTATCATGCTATACGAAAAAGAATCTTTTGTCGGAGGCAGCGCGAATGTTCGATCCATTAGGCTTCTTGTCACCATTTCTGATTAACTATAGGATATTGCTTCAAGGTCTATGGCAGAAGACATTAAAGTGGGTTGATCAAATTCCCATGAGGTTTATAAGAAGATGGGAGCACCTGAGGAGTGGTATTGATTATTTAAGTAACCTTCACCTTCCTAGATATAAAGAGCACAATCAATCCACTTTGGAACTGCATGCCTTTTTCGATGCTTCCGAGTAATCATATGGATCTGCGGTACATCTTCGCAGTATATATAAATCCGGAGAGGTGGTGACCAGCTAAGACCAAGGTAGCTCCGTTGGTAATAACCAGATTGAAGTTATGTGCAACGGCTTCCACATCCCGATATATGGATGTACTAATTTCAGCACCGTTATTCATTGGTTTAATGGGCATCCGCGTCGATTTGCAACTTTTGTGGCTAACAGGATTTCGGCAGATCTAGATTACCTCAGCTGGGCACTGGCGACATACATATAACTGGCATAATGAAACTAGCCGACTGTGTTACGACCGCAGGCACCCTGATCTTCTTCCCCATACGTCTCCTTTTACCAAGTTGCTCATTCAGCAGAACAATGATAAGGAAAATGACGATAAGGTGGATGACGAGGTAAAACTGCGGACGACAAAAATGCGAACGAAGAACAGGAAGACAATTTTGTGTCACAGAAGAAAAAACGAGAGCAAGCAAAGACAAAAGAAACGATGGAAATGAAATCACTGCTTAAAGAAATGGAACTGACGAAAAAGGAGATGGAACTACAAAGGAGAGAAATACATCCACTTAGAATAGAAAAAGAGGACCAAATGATGTGGAATAAGAAAACGGGAGACAACGGAAACGAAAATGAAAACGAACGCCAAGCGAATAAGATCTCGGCAGCCAAAGAGTTGACCTCTGAATATTCCGGCCAGGGAGACAGATTTTAATTCTGGGAATCTCAGTTAAAGAGCATAAAAACCTTATTTCAGTTGAACGACACTGACATGCGTATCATAATTGTGTCAAGGCTAAGGGGTAGAGCTTTAAAATGGTTCCACTTTCGGATAGACGTCGCAACCATAACCATCGAGAATTTAATGGGGGAAATGAGAATACTTTTCTACGGTTGCACGAGTAAAATGGCGATTCGTCGGGAGTTCGAAGCACGAGCTCCACGACAAATTCACTCTTGCAAGCAAAATAGAATTTGAAGACGAGGAGCTGGTGGAATATATCATCGAGGGGATACCCGATGCACAATTACGCTCGCCATCGAAAATTCGTCTTCGGAGTGGATGAAATGACAAAGAGATGAAATAAAGCATTGCAGAACATCGTGAAGGAGCAGGAATATCACAAAGGAAGATATGACGCAAGACACAGGAGGCCAATGAAGTATGATGTGGATGACTTAATATTAGTTGAAAGGGAGCCTGTAAGCACAGGTGAATCGCGGAAGTTAGAGCCGTATTTCAAGGGACCCTACATCGTAACAAAACAACTGCCGAACGACAGGTATGTAATCGAAGATATTCCAGGAACCAAAGAAGGTTTACTGCCATCGTGAGCGCGGACAAAATGAAGAGGTGGTGCGAACTACCAGTCGGTACACTAGACTTCAGCGACGAGGAGGATGACGACACCCCATCCGAAAATCCAAACGTTCGCGGGGACGCGCCCGACGTCAGGATGGACGAGTTGCAAGCCACATCATACCACCATCGGACGACACATTGGGCTGGAAAACAACACAACACAGTAAGCGGCTATCATCACAGTCGGTCGTCGCCTATAAAAGAGGACTGCATTTCAGCAGCAGGCGGAGAAAGACTTCAGACCTCCTGGTGAGCGGTCGTACGCACGTGAGCGCAGGAAGGAAAAAAAAGAAGAAAAATAGTAATAAATAATAACAAAGAAATAATTAAGGAATGTAAATGAAATACAATAAGTGAATTTTAAATAAATATAATAAATTAAGTAAAATAAAGAAATTGGAGAAATATGCTGAAGAAAGAAAAATAAATAGTGGGAACGAAAAAAAAAAAAAACAAAACATATTTTGAGTTTTTTTTTTATTTTTCATTGTCGATGAATGATCGATAACCGATCTCGATATCTCCCAGCAAGTACGTACTTGTAGGTGACTCTTGGTTGGCAAAGGCGAACAGAACGAACTTAACGAATGATCTGTCAATCAGACAGCCCGCGTGGGTTCAAAGGCACGGCATTGTCATTTGCCATTTTGCCGCCGCCAGTCGCAGTATTCATCATCCAAATAGCCGCCATTTTCCCTGCTATCCTGCCGCCGCCAGCCGCCTGCCAAGAGTCACCAATAAGTGAGTACAAAAATATATATTTAAGAACAAATAAAATGAATTTCCTTTGGTAGAAAATAAACTCTCCCGTATCGCACACCAGGCTGCGTTTTATTGCCAGAGGAGTGTTCTGTTTCAATTGGGACGGCGGAGCGGCGACAAACCTTTATTTTTTATTGGTTCGATTACCCGCAGCCAGCGGACGGAAACCTTTAATTTTATTGCGTATTCGATTACCCGCAGCCAGCGGACGGAAATCTTTATTTTATTGGCCATTCGATTACCCGCAGCCAGCGGACGAAATCTCTATTTTTTATGCGAAATCTTCATTTCTTATTGCCGATGTGATTACCCGCAGCCAGCGGACGGAAACATTAAAGCCCACTTATTGCCGCATTTGAATTCCCGCAGTCAGCGGACGGAAGCCCACATACTTATCGCCCATTCGGTCCCCGCAGCCAGCGGACGAAAATTACAATTTCACCACTTGGATCCCCGCAGCCAGCGGACGGAAACCATCACTTCGCATTCCGCTTCTAACATTCAGCCAAAAGAGCCCCAAAAATGAGCACCGAAAAGAGGAGCACGAGGCAAACGGCGAAAGCGCGGAACACGTCGGGTGACATAACGGTTTCATTCGACGACCGTTCCCCGTTATTCGATGGCGACCGCACGTTACGAGAGGAAGATCCCGCCAACAATGGAAACTTACATCCAGATATTGCTCAGCTACGAGAGCAACTCGAGGCAGCCTTAAAATCAGCCAACGACGAAAGGTGTGAACGTCAGCGATTCGAACAACTGCTCCGGAACCAACACCAAGAACTCAGCAAGTTAACGGCGAAGGTACCCAACACCGGTACCGTCGTCACGTCAACCGCCGAAAACGTCATCGCAGTAACATCAGCCGCCTCAGCAGGGATTTTCGCCACGCCAGTAGCAACAACGTCACCAGTCTCCGCTCAAGACAACTCAATCGTCCCAGCACCTCAAAAAACCATCGCTACACCACACGCGCTGTACGTCCAATATCCAGGCTACTTCCTTCAAGTAACTCCACCACCGTCCACACAAACAACATCTTCAGCTCCAGCACCAGCCAACCAGAGAAGCACCCCCACATTCCTGCCACCACTAAACGTCATCGGAGCCGCTGGACAGGAATGCTTCACCTCTGTCCCAATACAACAACAACCACACTCATCCATCACCTACGCACCCCATCGAAAACTACATGATCTGCCAGAGTTTTGTGGCAAGCCGGAAGAGTGGCCGATGTTCTGCACAGCATTCGCAGAGTCGACGAACACGTTCGGATACACCCAAGTCGAGAACATGTTTCGACTGCAAAGGTGCATAAAGGGGGAAGCAAGAGAAGTCGTCGAATCATTGCTCATCCACCCTAATAACGTGAACCAGGTGATGGCGAGTCTGGAGTTCCGCTTCGTTCGGCCAGAGCTCCTCGTCCAGAGCCAACTGAGGAAGGTGAGGGGAATTCTGCCGATTTCAGAAAACAAAATGGAAATGATAGTGCCATTCGCAACAAAGGTACAAAACTTGGTTACGTTTCTGGAATCTAGTGGAATGCACCAACATCTGATGAACCCTACCTTACTGGAAGAGCTCGTCGGAAAGTTACCCATGTCGAGGAGACTAGACTGGGCCCAGTACAGCGTTAACGCTCAGCCATATCCTACAATCAAACACTTCAACGATTGGCTAAGCCGAATAGGCCGACTAATGTGTGTCGTAATGCCAACGCCACTACAAGTAAGTCAAAGCGATTCATCAACAAGGCCAAGAGGGGCAAGGTTGCTCCACGCCGCCGAAGCGAAGACGAAGGAACAGGAAAGAAAATGTCGCTATTGTGAAGGGGCTCAGCATACAGTAGCGGAATGCAACAACTTTACCAAATTGCGTACTGCCGCTAAGTGGGATTTCGTCAAACGAAACAACCTTTGCTTTGGATGTCTCAAGTTTGGGCACGCCATCAGGACCTGTCGCACAAAACGAGCGTGTGGAATTGCCGATTGCCGCAGGATGCACCACCACTCCCTGCACGAAAGGGAGCCCACTACGAAGTCAGTGGCTGCAGAGGGTGATAGCTCGAAAGTTCAACGGCCCCTATTGATGTGCGATGACATCACCACGAAGATCCTCTTCAGGGTTCTACCTATCAGAATCTACAATGGCAATTCGATGGCGCGAACATTTGCGCTGCTGGACGAAGGCTCATCCGTCACAATCATAAGCTCCGACTTAGCCAAACGTCTGAGCCTCGCCGGAAAACCAAAGGGCTTGCACTTGCGATGGATCGGGAACAAAGTAGAAGTCAAGAAATCCTTCGCCGTGGACATAGAAGTGAGTGCCGACCAGGAAGATGTAAAAAGGTTCAAGCTAACTGGTGTTCAGACAGTCGATGAACTCCGCCTGCCAACCCAGACCTTTGCCGCTTTGGATTTGAACCTGGATAGCCGTCCCGACGTCTCCCTTCCCAACTACCAAGGAGCCAAGCCGGAGATACTGATAGGATTAGACAATAGCCACCTCGGTGTGCCAACAGAAGTAATTACCAGTCCAGGGGGTGGTCTAACAATTGCGCGCACAAAGCTCGGATGGGTCGCGTATGGTTCCTTGACACCCGAAGAAGATGACACGCCAAAAGGGGTCGTACTTTGCACCAGCCAGCTCGAAAAACAGGGCCAACAACTGGACAACCTCGTGGAGGAATACTTCAGCATCGAGAACTTCGGGGTCAAAAGGCCAGCAGAGGAACCAATGTCAGAAGAAGACAGGAGGGCATCACGTTTGCTACGTGACACCACCATCAGACTAGGGGATCGATTCCAGACCGGTTTGTTGTGGAAGAAAGATGTACTCCAGCTGCCAAATAGTTACGAATTAGCCAAGAAGAGGTATCTGAATCTTTAGGCGAAAATGCGAAGAGATGCCGATTTCGCCAACATCTATAAGAACATCATCGCAAACTATCTAAGTCAGGGATACGCCGCGAAGTTAACGCCTCAAGAAGCAGACACGCCTACAGCGAAGATCTGGTACCTTCCGCATTTCGGTACAAAAAACCCCAACAAGCCGGAAAAAACTCGCCTGGTCTTCGACGCCGCTGCGGAAGTCAACGGAGTGTCATTGAACTCGTTCCTACTGAAGGGACCGGAGGACTACGTGCCGCTGGTCAAGGTGCTATTCAATTTCCGCATCAGGCCCGTCGCGGTCACTGGCGACATAAAGGAAATGTTCCACCAGGTCCTGATACGCCCAGAAGACCAGCATGCGCAGCGCTTCCTCAGGCGAGAAGATGAAGACAAGCCAATTGACATCTACGTTATGAGGGTCATGACCTTCGGAGCCACCTGCTCTCCATGCTCAGCGAATTACGTCAAGAAAATAAACGCTGAAGCATTCCGAAACGACCATCCTAGAGCGGTTGAAGCCATCATTGACCACCATTACGTGGACGACTACGTCGATACCTTCGATAGTGTGTCGGAGGCCATCGCCGTCACTAAGGCAGTCGTCCGCATCCACATGCGAGCGGGGTTCGAGCTGCGTAACTTCACGTCCAACTCAAGGGAGGTCTTGAGACACCTGACGCCAACCGAGTCAAGAAGCACTCCCGAAGTGGTCGATCTGAATATGGAAACCTCTACTAATGGAAAGGTCTTGGGCCTTCATTGGAGCAGCGAGGAGGACGTCTTTATATTCCGGCTTAACTTCGCCCGTGTTAGCCGAGACATCATAGTAGGAGAAAGGAGTCCAACAAAAAGGGAATTCCTCGCACTCACCATGTCCATCTTCGACCCACTCGGAATGATAGCCAACTACACGCTTCCCCTGAAACTCATACTCAAGACAGTCTGGCGCCTCGGGACTGGATGGGACGAGCAAATTCCTGCTGAACCATTTAAACGCTGGAGTGAATGGAAGGCGTTGCTGCCGAGCCTAGAAGCATTTAAGATCCCCAGATGTCACGACTATCACCTATCCGCAGCCAATCGAGTAGACCTACATACATTTGTTGACGCCAGCGAAGAAGCCTTCAGTGCAGTTACTTACCTTCGTATCGAACATGGTGGTGATGTCTACGTATCATTCGTTTGCGGCAAGACTAGGGTAAGTCCTAAGAAGCTTTTAACTATCCCCCGCCTGGAGTTGACAGCAGCGATCCTCGGGACGAGACTTTGCAGTGCCGTCCTTGAATCTCACGCCCTTCCATTCGCCGATCGAGTATATTGGAGTGATTCAAAGACCGTATTGCACTGGCTCCGTTCCGACCCCCGTCGCCACAAAGAATTCGTCGCCTACCGCATCGCCGAGATCCTACAGAGCTGCCGAGTCAACCAGTGGCGCTGAGTACCCTCCAAATCCAACCCAGCCGATGAAGCCACACGCCCCGGCCACTCGCAACAATTACTGGGTGACAACAAATGGTTGAAAGGACCGGCCTTCTTGAAGACGCCAGAAGCCGAGTGGCCCCAACAACCCGACGACATCGCTGACTACGCGCCCAACGAGGAAGTCCGTCCGAAGTACTTACTAAGCCTATTTCACGCAAGCCCATTACCCTTCGACGCCACGAGATTTTCGTCTCTTTTGAAGCTGCGGCGAACAATGTCCTGGGTCCTTCGCTTTATTAACGCGTGCCGACGTAACCCTACGGAGCACGGTGAACTTACAGCGCCGGAACTTAAAGAAGCCGAGGAGCTAATAATCCGCCGGGTGCAGAACGACGCTTATGGTGAGGACATCGAATTCCTACGTCAAAATATCCCGATACGGAAAAGCAGCCAGCTCTTCAAGATGACGCCATACCTCGACGAATTTGGGCTCGTTCGCACACTCGGCCGGATAGATGCTGCCACGACGGTGCCGTTCGAAACCAGACGTCCCGTCATCATGCCGAGAAACCACGAAGTAACGAAGCTCCTCGTGAGAGAGCATCACCGTCGTCTTCGCCACCAGAACGACGATACCGTAGTGAACGAGATACGGCAACGATTTTGGATACCTGGACTCCGCTCGGCCGTAAAGGGCGTCAAGGCTGAATGTCAACTATGCCGCATTCGGCGTGCCAAACCGCGTCCCCCGTTAATGGGTCAACTCCCGGAGGACCGACTGACACCTTATGTTCGACCATTTACGTACACTGGCCTCGACTACTTCGGGCCCGTAAATATCACCGTACATAGACGAATCGAGAAACGATTGGTGGCCCTCTTCACCTGCCTCTCCATAAGAGCCATCCATCTGGAGATTGCAGCCGATCTGTCTACAGACGCGTGTATTCTATGCATCCGCAATTTCGTCAACCGCCGAGGGATTCCAATACGTATTCGGACAGACAATGGAAAAAACTTTCTCGGAGCCAGCAGAGAGCTGCTGTCAAGCAGTATCTTCGACAACGAGGCCCTCAAGACGGAACTCTCCTCAAGCGGGATAGAATGGGTGTTTAACTGCCCGCTGAACCCTCACGCCGGAGGATGTTGGGAGCGACTCGTCCAATCCACCAAGAGAGCACTGTCATACACGCTGGGTGGAACTACGCCAAAATTAGAGGTCCTGCAGAGTGCGCTTATCGAAGCCGAAAATATCATCAATAGCCGGCCCTTGACTCACCTGCCAGTGTCAGTCGAGGATGAAGAACCTCTCACGCCAAACCACTTCCTCCTAGGAGTTCCGAACTCAACTCAAACACCGGGTCCGGTCGACGAACGGGCCTTATGTCTTCGTAGGCGATGGAAAGTCGCCCAACAGCTGAAGGATCGTTTTTGGAAGCGATGGATACGTGAGTACCTGTCTGTACTAACCAGACGATGCAAATGGTTCCAGAGGGTGCCGCCGTTGGAGGTTGGGGGCCTAGTATTGGTATGCGACGACAACGTGCCGAGAAGTAAGTGGGTTCGGGGCAGGATCTCCAGAGTGTTTCCAGGACCGGATGGACAAGTCCGCTCAGCCGAGGTGATGACGACTTCAGGAATGCTAAGAAGACCAGCAGTGAAACTTGCCGTACTGGATGTGAGTGAGGCTGGAGCGCCGGCTCGGGCGCCTCACGGGGGGTGGGATGTCGATGAATGATCGATAACCGATCTCGATATCTCCCAGCAAGTACGTACTTGTAGGTGACTCTTGATTGGCAAAGGCGTACAGAACGAACTTAACGAATGATCTGTCAATCAGACAGCCCGCGTGGGTTCAAAGGCACGGCATTGTCATTTGCCATTTTGCCGCCGCCAGTCGCAGTATTCATCATCCAAATAGCCGCCATTTTCCCTGCTATCCTGCCGCCGCCAGCCGCCTGCCAAGAGTCACCAATAAGTGAGTACAAAAATATATATTTAAGAACAAATAAAATGAATTTCCTTTGGTAGAAAATAAACTCTCCCGTATCGCACACCAGGCTGCGTTTTATTGCCAGAGGAGTGTTCTGTTTCAATTGGGACGGCGGAGCGGCGACATTCATTTTACACAAGTGAGCGAGTTTGGCTGAGCTGTATATTGATATTAAAAATATCAATAGCACGCTTCCTCTGCGTAGTGCATTAAATAAATAAAAGTTTTGTTTGTGAGTGCTTGATATCGATGCAGGCTAGGTTAAAATTCATATTTGCTAGAAATACCAGTGCGATTTTCTTTGTGTGTGCGATTGTTCATTGCCACACGGAGGTAATCGTGAGCACGAGACAAAGGCGGAGTTCAAATGTATACGTACAGTGTGTAGGAACGGTGCGCATCGCAGAGAAAATATTACGAATGCCGCTCGTGTGTACATTTGTGTTGGCTTCGAGCTCCAGCCAATATGAGTACATATACAGGTGTATTACGTACAGGTATACGAGCACGGCGACTGAACGAAACTATTTTGCAAGGATATTCTGGACGGATGAAGCACGGTTTACCAGAGGTGGGGTTACTAACTTCCACAATTTGCATCATTGGAGTAGCACCAATCCACACAACAAAAAACAAAATAAATCACATCACCGCTTCAGCTGTAATGTGTGGCTTGGTTTTGTTGGACAAACTGTAATCAGGCCCCGGTTTTTGAATGCCGTTATTAATGGATTTGATGGACAACGTTCCCTTGGCCATAGCAGAGTACCAGCACACTACAGCTTACAGGTTAGAAACTGGCTGAATGATCATTTTAGTGACCGTTGGATCGGAACTCCTCTAGATTTTTATGTGTGGGGATTTATGAAGAATTATGTTTACGAAGTGGAAATAGTATATTTGGAACAACTGAAAGAACGGATTGAAGTCGCTGGAGTCAAATTGCGGGAAAATTTATCAAGCAAAGACTTATGTGCAGCCATTAGGAGATATAATCTTTGCCTTCTAAAAAATGGGAATTGTTGAGAGTAATTCCCTAAACCACTACACAATGGCCGAGAACTGCGCGGAAGAGCGGCACGAAACTAAGCCATTACACAACGGCCGAGGACTTCGCGGAAGAGCGGCACGAAACTACACCACACACAACGTTGACCACTTCGCGGAAGCGTGGCACAAAAATACGCCACGCACAACGTTGACCACTTCGCGGAAGCGTGGCACAAAACCACTCCACGCACAACTTGGTCACTTCGCGGAAGCGCGGTGACGGCATAACTTCCAGCAACACACAACACGTTGGGCTTTCTCGAGGAAGCCCGGCAACCACACCATACTACACAGGACTTATTATTACGATTTCGTGTCTCGAACGAAGCAGTCGCACCACACCACAATTTCGATTGATTTGCCTCCACTCCACATCTTAAAATAAAATTAAATAAAATTTGACAGTACAATTTTGTGTTTAATTTCTTCTACTCCACATATAACAACAGGGATCATATTGAAAATTTATTATAATAAATGATGAAAAGAGGTCAATGTTTTATACATCAATTTGCCTACAAGTCCAGCCGCGTTAAAACCAAAAAAAAAAAAAGGTTTTTCTAAGAAAAAAGTCGTTTGGGTTTTTTTTTAATTTCTCAAAAACTACAAGACATGTTTGCATCCGGTTTTCTGTTTTTAACTAAAAACTAATAAGAGAATTGAAATTTTGAAAAAAAATTATTAGTTGATTACGTACACTTTTGAAAAAAATTAGTTCAAAATATTTTTTCTATTTTTTTTTTTTCAAAATTTTGAGTTTGAAAATTAATTTCTCAAAAACTATTCCTTAAAACAGCTTCGTTTAAAAACAGGATGAAAGAAGAAGTTTCTGGCTTTACAAAAAAGTATATCACGGCATTGTGGATGTAACCGTTGATTTTGAATATTTTTTTTTTCAATTTAAGCCAACTTTTTAGAAAATTGCCCCTCCCGGCTAAATGGGGGGAATAGACCCCCCCATTTAGCCGGGTCTTGTCTTTGTAGGTCTTGTCTTGACCAGACCTACACGCTCTAGCTTTTTGGCACACTGCTCGCGGCGCACCCTGTATATTATTGTTACCGCCGTCGCCCTGCATATGTATATGTATATGAGCTCCTTATTTTCTACTTACACAACACACAACACAACCAAATTGGTTAAATGTATATTTTCAGTGTAAAGCGTGTGGTTCGCCTTCTGCGGAACAGGCACGCTAATTACTTTGTATTTGGCAGAGGTAGAAGAAACATCGCTGACGAATGTTGTTGCTGCACAACAATAACACACAACACCCACCGATGAATAACATAATTCAATAATCACAAAATAACATCAACCACGAATCACGAAACACCATCTACACAACTCTCATCGGTCAACTGTGGAATCTATCAATCCATCCATTCACAACTCAACATGGCCGTCGAGCAGCCCAGCCACGAACCAGCATGGCCGCCCTAGCAAAAGGCTGACCAAGTTCTCCACTTGGTACTATAAAGATCAATATTAAATAAACCCTCGAACGAAGAGGACATTATAACGTGGTGAACAATTCATTTTTATTTCTACAAATAAATTTATCTGTGCGGCATACGACCGTACAAATGTCGGTAAAAGTTTTAAAGCGCTTCGCGGATTTGCTATATAAAAAATTAATTTTAAACAATAAAGTGTAAAGTAATAAAGAGGCAGCGCCAACAATTCTTTGAAACTTTTAACAAATTAAAAAGAAAAAAAAAACATGGAAAGTGACAACGCATTAGGACAAAGCTGCAAAAAGTGCATTCAAATCGACGACGAACGCATGGTAATGTGTGACCACTGTGATAACTGGTATCACTTTGGTTGTGTTGGAGTGAATAGTGACGTGGCGGATACAAGCTGGAGTTGCGAACATTGCAATAAAGCTGTGTCACCACCTACTTACTCGTGCGCTGAAGCGCCTCCAACAACAAACAACGCCACAGCAGCAGACTTTGAAGTTCAGAGTCACACATCAACACCAACGGTAAGTCAAACACTAACGCAACCCTGGTCAGAAGGCATCGCAATGGTGACATCACCGCTCGCAGCAGCTGCTACTGCTACTCGTCCTTCACTAGTAACCACTACCACAACACCATGGTTTCCAATGCATATGTGTGCTCAACGAACCAATATTTCGTCAGCTCGAATGCACATGTGTATTTCCCATTGACTGCTTCTCATGTATCCTCAGGGATGTCGTGCATGAACTTTGAAAGCTCGAAAAGAAAACTTCAACTCGAACGATTAGAAGAAGAACGTAAAATACAACAGCAGTATTTGAAAGAAAAATACAGGATTCTTTCGGAACCTGAACATGCGTCATCGAGTCAACAGGGCAATGTGTATACAGATCCACCGGCACGATTTGGATGTGATCCATTAGCGCTATCGCCCGCACAGTTAGCTGCAAGGCATGCGATTTCAAAGGAGATCGCCCATTTAACGGCGATCCCGACGATTGGCCGTTCTTTATCAACAGTTTTAAAAATATGTAGTACCGAAATGGCTGGCTTTTGAAATACAGAAAATTTAATACGTCTGCAATCATCCCTGAAAGGTAAGGCCCGCGATTTTGTAAAAAGTAAGCTGCTTTTGCCTGTCATGGTGCCCGAGATAATTGAGACTTTGCAGATGTGTTTTGGTAGACCCGAGCACATATTGGAACGCGCGATTCATAAGGCGAGAAGTATGCCATCGCCGCGAGATAAGTTAGAGTCTATTATCGAGTATGCGTTGTGCGTTAAGAACATTTGTGCAACAATGGAGTCGTGTGACATGGAAGCGTACCTCAATAATCCCATGTTAGTGAAAGAGCTGGTCGATAAATTATCTAACCAACATAAACTAAATTGGACTATGCATGTAGTTGACCCGCGCGTTCCTATAGTGAAGGCCTTTAGCGATTGGCTCTACAAAATTGCTGAAGCTGCGAGTAAAGTGGTCACTCCAACTTTTGGTAAGGCTAGTGCTAACGTAAATACTCACCTTCGGACTGATTCTACTGCCGAAAAATCCATCATGAATAAAAAGGAGTGTACCGTAAAGTTTTGGGTTGCAAGTAAATATAAATCTGCCAAGTTGCTCTACGGCTTTAATAGATGTGCAGTTGCCCTTTGTCATCGATATCATATCACTATTATTTGATAAATGTAGTCACAGCCTTAGAGTTCACGACGATTACCTGGTGGTCAAATTAAGAACCAAGTTTAGTTCAGCCATTTTTGTTGCTCGTAGCTTTCCGGCCTGACCGTAAGAACGTTTTTTGGATCACCACCTGTGGAGTTTGTTTCATCATTTTTTCGTTTCGCATCTAAATGATCTTTCCACCAGGTAATCGGCAGGAACTCAAATTAAGCGGATTCCATTAGGAAATTGTAAGGATTCACTTAAAAATAACGTACATTTAAATTTAATCAGATTTATTTCAGTAAATAAAATCATACACACTTACAAGGGATATTTATTCTCCGTTTTACTTGGAATCAATTACACCCACGAGCACGCTGCGATTACACCCTTTAACAATGAAGGTAGAAGATAAATTGTTTTTTTATCATACGTATAATTAATTAATCATTTCAGAAAACGACCCCAACTTCCCAAATGTTTTGAAGGACGGAGAAGAATATGGTGCAAAAGACGAGAATATCGCCATGCGATCGAACGCCGCGGAAATCGCTTCAAGGAAATTACCGAAGCTCCAACGATTGCTTCAGAAACAAATAAACATACAGGAGCAACTCTGCAATAAAGTATCTGAAGTTTTCGAGAGAGTTGGCAGTCGGAAGAAAGGAATGGGTGTTTAAGGAAAATTTATCAATCTCTGGATCAGTTGAGTTTGGTCCAGAAACGACTATTGGAAGAGAACGAAAGGCATAATCGCCAAATGGAGCAACTTACAGCGGAAAAGCAGGGTCCAAAAATTTTAACGCGAGTTACCAACATAATTTTATTTTTTATTAAGTATTCGCATAGTTATCAAAAATATTTTATTTCTACCTCTTTCTGGAAATGGTTATTAGGTGTGAAAATATGATGCGAATTTCAATTCATTAGATATGAATTGTTCTGAACGTATGCGAGTTACCATGGCATTACCCATCATTCGCTTATGTATTTTTATATCGAACACATAGGGGAAATAGAAAGAGAGAAGGATTCGGTAGTGGAAACATTAGAGAAAATTCAACATGTAAAAAGGGGTCCTTTGTTGAAGACACATTCAGTGAACAGACGCCGAGAAGAAAAACAATTTTTTTGTAGCGCTTCACGCTCTATATATATATGTATTCAATTTAAATAAAGCAAGTATGCTAGAAAAGTGAATAGCGCTTCGTTTTCCGAACTAACAGATGGATTTCGTTGCTTTATTTGCCAAACAAAGGTGTCAATTTAAACGAAAATAAATTGTTTGACTAATTTTGTAACCTAAAAATGTTTTTAGAGAAAGAACAAAACAATAAAACTTAAACTTTCTAAATGCGCCCATGTCCATGTACGAAAAATGGGTAGAGGCTTTTTTTAAAAAATGTACAATATTGAATGCACAGTGAACTTTTCATGATTGCAGTTTTTTTTTTTTTTCAATTCCTGCACATAATGCTAGTGTTGAGCGAATATTTCCTTTGGTAACTGTTAAAAAAGATTAATTATATACCTAATGCGTAATTTTAGTTATACGCAATTACCCCTATTACCGATGTCGTGAGTCGTTTCGTAGTCGTCTCGTTTTCTCAGTCGTGTCATTTTTTAAACGGTATTCCATAACTTCTTCGAGGCGACTTATTTGTAATAGATTTTTAAACGATGAAAAAGTAATAAACATCTGTCAGAATCAAAAGAAATTCAAATAAAGTAAAATAAACAAACCAGTGCATTGATTATCGAATCGGTTTCCATTGTTCTTTAAGTATATTAAATATTGTTAAAATGATAAGTGTGGACATTTATTTTGACACAAGCAGTGAAAGTGAATGGGATGAAGAGCAAGAAATGCGAAATAAACATTTAGTTATTAAAAGAAAGCAGATTAGAGCAAAAATCAAATCCGTTTGATTTGCCTGATTCAAAGTGAGTTAATTCTACATACATATGTATATACAATTGTGGCCATTAAATAAAACTATTGAGGGCATTTACAGATTCCAGCAATACTTTAGATTGTCCAAAGAAGGATTTAAGTATTTATTGGATGAAATTAGTGACAAAATAAGCATCCGGCAGCGTTCACCATCGATTCCAATTATAATAAGGCTTGAGAATTCTTGCCGAAGGAAGTTACCAACTGTTGGCTCAGCCAACAGTTAGCAAGTTTTTTAAAGAAATGATTAACGCTATGGAACTACACATTTGCTCTAGATGGATTAGATTTGAAATGTCAGAACAAGAAAAATCTGAAGCAAAAGTTCACTTTTTCAATAAGACAGGCTTTCCTGGCGTCATTGGGTGTGTTGATGGCATACATGTAAGAATTTTCACGCCCAAAAAAGAATGCCAACACTTTTACTACAACAGAAAAGGTTTCTACAGCCTCAACACGATGTTGGTAAGGAATTTTGCAATTTTGCTGAAAGATATGTTGTTTCAGTTTAAAATTTAGATGTGCGATCATAAAATGCGAATTCGGTATGTTGATGCGAGACAACCAGGAGCAAGTCATGATGCATTTATTTGGAATTCAAGGGAAGTAAGGGCAGTGTTGCAAGCTGATTTCAACGGCGGTAAAAGAAATCCATGGCTCTTGGGTATGTGAGATTCTTTATGTGTTAAATTACAAAAAAAAAAAAACATTATAAGTATATGTATATCACAAATAGGTGACGCAGGATATCCACTCGAACCGTTTTAATAACAAGAAAGGAGCTCTGAAAGTATTTTCAACCAAAAACATGCATCTGCTGGAAATATCGTCGAAAGAACTATCGGCGTTTTGAAGAATCGATTTCGTTGTCTTCTCAGCGCACGACAGCTGCATTATAGTCCCGAAAAAGGTACCCAAATCGTGAACGTGTGCTCAGCTTTGAACAACATTTCTATATACTACAGAATGGGAACGGATTTTATAGATGGAATAAATCTATCTAACGAAGCAGATAGAAGCATACATCAGGTTGATACTAGTAACTCTACTGGAGTTAGAATAAGAAACCAAATAATGGATGAGTTAATACTTTCCCTTAAGGGGAAGTCAAAAAAAAACGCGAACGCCAGCCTGACGGCTGACCCAACTGTTCGACTTACCAATTAAAACGCACGAATTCGAATTTTACTTTATTTTCTACTCAACACAATTTACTGTTTGCGTGTTCGATGTCACCAAAAGACTGCCTCCTCGATCTGCTCGGCACACGCTCGCCACCTCGCTTGAACTTCATTAAATGCTGACACGATGATTCGCACCCTTGCCCGTTCCCACGGTTGCACAGGTGTAGATTACCGAGCACGGTTACCTGATCGGAAACGCATACATGCTTTGTCAGCATGCGTTAGTATGCATTGGCTGATGCAATCCACGGTCAAGGTCGCGCATGTTCGGTCAGTGCCGCTGGCGATGTGATAACTGGATGCAATTATAAATTCATAATTTTTCTTTTATATTTTATTAAAAACAAAATAAACATTTTCGAAAAACATAAAACAAAACAAAAACAAACTCACGTACTCTATGTATCCATTAATTTTATCTTACAATAATAAAAAATTCACATCATTTAAGTGCAAGTTTCTTTTCTTCAATTTCAATTTGTCTTCTCTTTATTTCCAAATTCATCATTTTAATTTTATTAGTTTATTTTCTTTGGGCTTCTTTCCACTCAATTTCTTTTTTATAAATTACAAGTTCATCTTCTTGAATTTTAAGACGTTTCGCATCTCTCTTGGCGGTCTCTTCCTTTAATTGATATGACTTTCTTAAATACCCCTGTATTACTGTAATAGTTCCTTCTATTTTTCTCAGACTATCATTTATACCATTTAAAGTGATGTATTGAAGTATTGACTGCTTCCGTAAAAGCTCAGCTCTTTCTGTTTGTAAAGCCGCAGGGTGTCGTCGTTTACTTCCAGCAGTCACCAATACTTCACTTTGTTGTTTCTCATGTTGTCGCGTCTCCGGAACTTCGACCAAACTATTTTCCAAGATTATAGCTTCTAAATCTGGAAGTGAAGCCTCTGTAGCCTGAATATTTGAATTCACTGGGATTGGTAAGAGATTTGAAAAAGAACTGGACTGCAGCTGTGATATTCCAATGGCTTTCCCGCTCGGATTTACCACTATCTCAAAATGGAGCTAATTTGCTACAGATTCTTCAAGTCGGGATAGTATTTTCAGCTGGTTTGGGCCTCCTCCTGTTGCATTCAATTCTTTCGAATTGTGCATAATTTTTTTTTTTACATTATGCTTCATATCGGCCCACACCTTGTAAAACTATCTTTAACAATGGTCTCAAAAAAAAAAAAAAAGCGATTCAAACCTTTTGCCATCCATATCCATCTCTTATTGGGGGACCTTTGCTGTTTATTTGCTCGGCTATCGCAGCCCATTCCTTTTTCATATCCATTTTTTTAATACCTTTAAAAAACCCTCTAGCCAACGTTATATTTTTTTCCATAAGCGCCAAGAGGGTTTCAAATAGATTTTGGTTGGTAAGTTTCAACTACAAATGTAGAAAATCAAAAAAGATTTATTTAACCAAAATACTTACTGTTTTGTGGCCTTCCATTCTTGTCGTCACCGAAATTCTCAACGACCGGTAGCGTCGTTTTTTTCCACCGTTGTCGTTTTCTTTCGACTAACGGAATACAAAATAAACGCATTCAGCGACGTTTGACATTTACACACGACATCAAAACGAGAGGAGAAATTTATAAACGACTTATAGAATGCAAATTGTGTCATGTCGTTTCGTTTGCTGTCGTTTTCGACTTCGGTAATAGAAGTGAATATATAATATGAATTCGAACACATGTATAATATGAACCACACAATATATAATATGAAACACATACATACAATTATAATCTCTCTCTCTCTCTGGTTATTCACTTATATACTCGCTACATTCTTACAACAGCACATTGTGTTGAGTTAGTCTTGTTGCGTAGTTCCTTCCATGAAGTCACACGACAGCCTATACTTATAGATTGTAATAAACATTTTAATTTTGATTTCGCCGGTGTTTTTCTTTTTTTACCGCGGCTTTTTTGTAACAATAACGAACCAAGGGATTGAAGAGCGGAATAGACTTAAAGTCGAAAATTCTTAAAAGCAATTACTTAGTTGTAAATATAATTTTAAATATATTAATACTATTGTAGTACCGTCTAAACTGACGGAGAAAAATGCAGTAGAGCGCCAAAGTCTAGATCGGTAGTGTACACGTAATTTTGGTCAGACGTGTACAAAAACGTGAAACAGACTGACTGGGTTGAGGGCGCGAAAAAAGAGCTTCCTTCTTCCTGCCTGGACTGTCACCGCGTAAAGAAGTAAAAATCATTTTTGTACAAAGAGATTCAACTCTCTTCTATGTTATATTAAAATAAAGAAAAAGTATCTGTCTATACTATATTAAAAAAAAAAAAAAAAACCATCAAACGACAAATATAATCAAAGTCAATAATTCAATTAGGGTCAATCACCCCCATTCCCGTTGTCGTTTCTTCAATGCGTATTCCGAAACTTAAACGACTCGACAGTTTCGTTGTAGATTGTTTAACAAAAAAGTACTAGTTGTAATGTCAGTAGCTGTATGATTTCTTTTTTTTTTTTTTTAGAAACTCGCGCAGGTTCAAGAGTTTTTATATTCTCTTATGATGTGTTGACACACACAACCTGAACGGAGTGCAGTGGTTTGGGTCGTTGATGTTCGTTAACTCTCAGGGGTGGTTGTCCTAGATAGGACGAGAGCCGACCGAATTCCGCGTTTTGGTTGTAGTCCGTACTAATTCGTTCAAGCACTTTTTAGTATTGCATACGCACAGGATGAATTCCAGTTGACCATATACTGTGAGTGTTATGCCTGCAGCAGTACATCTGGTAACTTTCCATTCACAACTGCGTTGCATACTTTTGTCCGTATAGGAATTACTTTTTTCTTGGCTATGAAGCGAATTGAACTATAGACCTTCCGCTCGGCGACCGATGATGTTAACCACTGCACCACGGCCACCCCCATTTGTCATTATTTAATGTCAAATAAATAATTTCATTCATGAAGTGTTTAAATAAGGTTGAGAAAAGTGAAATTTGAAGTAATCATGAATAGTGTTGAAATGTTTTTTAGTACAGATGATGAAAATTATGGAACCAAATACGAACTGATTATAATGAGAAAAAAAAATAAGACAAAGCTCAGATCCATTTAGTTTGACAAAAAGTAAGTAAACTGAGTGTTAATTGTTTTTTTTTTTTCCTAGTAATACTTTCTTTTGGATTCGAAGGGTATTTTCGTTTATCAAAAACAGCTTTGAGAGACATATTAGACGAATTAATCAATAAATTTAAGGATACAAAGCGTTCTTCATCAATACCAGTTATTTTAAAACTAGCTGTTGTGTTGAGAATTTTTGCTGAAGGAAGTTGGGTTTTGCTCAACCTACAGCTAGTAAGATATTCAAAGAAGTCATCGACATCTTGGAAAGATATATTTGTCCTAAGTGGATAACATCCAATTTGTCGGAGGAGGAAAGAAATGATGCAAAACTCTACTGCTTTGACAAAAACTGGTATGCCAGGTGTTATTGGATGTGTATGTAGACGGGACGCACATTAGAATTCAAAGCCTAAACGGGAGGAACAACACCTGTACCTAAATAGGAAGGGGTATTACAGTTTAAATGCAATGATTGTAAGTAATTTTATATTTGCAGACCGAAGATTTTTCTCATGTTGATACATACATTTTCTCAAAGGTTTGTGCCAACGAAATGGTCATAAGGTATTTAAATGCGCGACATCCTGGTCTTGTCATGATGCTTGGATATGGAATTCAAGCGGTCTTCGGGAGATTTTGAAAAGTAGATTCGAGAGAGGGGAGTAATTATTTTTTATATCATTTCAAATAATAAAAAACATGTTAAATTGTAAATACATATCTAAATAGGTGATGCTGGATATCCTCTGGAACCCTTTTTGATGACACCATAGAGGTTAGCGCAAGAAGGAAGTCCGGAAAGTAATTTCAATGGGATTCATGCAAGATCCAGAGATATTATTGAAAGGACAATAGGTGTCTTAAAAAATCGGTTTCGTTGTCTTCTTTGTGCACGTTTATTGCCTTATAACCCGGAAAAGGCAACTAAATTACAAACGTGTGCGCGGCTTTGCATAATATTTGCATTTTTTATAAGACTGGGACAGATATCTGCACAACAAGAGAATCTTCTATTGGCTCCGGCATAAGGACAGAAACTGTTGCAGAAATCAACGATGTTGTAGCAATTAATATCAGAAAGAATATAATGAATTCATTAATAAACTAATAAAAACTAGTTGAAGGAATGGGTTCTGTCATGTCGTAGTTGTTTACAATCGGCGTGTTTTCAGCTGTTGATATGGTATGAACAGGTTTAGTTGAATCACCCATAACAACACCTGTACGATTTAATAATCTCTTAAGACTCAGTATTCTTCATACTGTTTCTTCTAATGGCGAGAGGATTTGCTGCTTAAATATTCCTCCACCCGTAGCTGAAATTTCCTTTTTATTGTGCAACCGTTTTTTTTTTCACTTTAAATTTCATATCAGCCCAAACCTATAACAAAATTGTCGTTAGCCAATGTACTATGCACATATGTAAATACCTTTTGCACATATGTAAATACCATCTGCATTTCTTATTGGAGGGCCAGGACTATTTAGAGTGGCAGCAAGAGAGTCCCATTCCCTTTTAAAATCTATTTTATTAATCCCCTTGTGGAATCCTTTTGCCAAGTAAGGATTTTTCTCCATATGAGCAACCAGTATTTCGAATTGTTTTTGATTACTAATTTTCATTTTATACATCGAACCAAACTATTTTAATTAAAATTGAATCAATTTCTGTTAATTTCTATTTAAATAAATGTGAACAACTGCAGAAAAACCATTTATTTCTCTCACCTGGTTAAAGTCGTCTGACGAAAACAAAGCGACAAAAATCGTCGTTCTTATCTCTCTTTGTCGTGTCGTGGATTTTTAGAGAATGCCGAATAGTACCGTTCAACGACAAGAAAACGATGTTTGACACTTGCAAACGACAAAGAGAATGTGCATTCAGTCGTATCGTTTTTTTTTTAGTCGAAAACGACAACGGGAATAGGGGCGAATATTATATTTTCATTTTGTATTTAAAGTTAGAATTGACATAAATTATTTGTATTTATTTTACTCCATTAACAAATGTTTGTTTTTGTTTTGATGAATTAAAAAATATTATAATTTTTTATTTTGGACAGATTTTCGAAGATGTCCTCTTTTTCGTGGTCATGGATCTGGTCATCCTACACAGGAGTTACTTCACCTAACACCGCCCCAGGTAAACAACAAAGAAGCAATCACGACACTCAACATCGCCTGAAAAGCATGCCTATCGTAAGAGGCGAGGCGCTGGAGTGCTGCCTTGCTCCAAAGTTGGGAGTTTTTCTAGGGTGAGGGGCCAGACCTCGAGCTTTGCGGGACTCATCTGGAAGTGACCTTACGGTCGCGAAGCTCCACCGGTAGCTATAATCTGGTACCACGAGAAACAGGCGCAACTGGCGGTCGGTACCTCGGTGCCTGAGGTAGGCCCCCTAAAGGAAGTATCGTGGTGGCGTGTAGTGGAAAATATTTCTGGAATTATATCCACAAGATTTAGAATTTCGCAGATCACTACCAATTTAAGCCTTGAAAAAATGACGGATATTGTACTAACAGTATGTTACGTTTACAATTTATTAAGGAAGGGAAACCTAGCTACATACATATATCCGAAGCTCGGAAGTAGACACCAATCCCACCAACAATAGTCTATTATTACATCTACAAGCTTGGAAATGCCATAACTTGTCACTAAATTCGTCGTCATATCGCCTTTGTCCGCTGATGTTCACCTTTCGAAATCACAAAAAAAGTAAAAACGTATGGAAGTTAAATGTCTGAATTGTACACATACACGGCCACCAACACAAGCAAGGCAAAAAGTTGAAAATTCTGAACTTCATACTACAAATCGTATCGACTTGCAATATGCGCTCACATTGACGACTGGAAGTACAAACACGAGTCATCAAGAAAATCGTACAGTGTGAACGCCACTAATAGATAGATAGACATCTCGTCGTACTCTGAACAAAGCTGCACCAATAAGTGAGGTTTTAGAAACGTTTTCACAAATCTGGGCGTTGTTATTGATGTGATTGATTGAATGTCCTTTCCGACAATACAAATACGGAATAAAACTTTATCCGCTTATACATAGACGCTGCTACATTGAATTTTATGTCGGAAAGCAGCCTAAAGGCCGATGTCACTTGAGTAATGTTGCAATAGACTAATTACACCAATTACTGGTACTGGACGAAACCTAGCAATTGACAACTGGTACAGATTTCTGGGTACCAAAAACCGAAGTGAACATTCAAGTCAATTTGGACTTCCTAATACAATATGCTGGCATCTTAGGTCACTAAAAAAAAAAACATGTGTAGTTCTAATAAGCTGACATTGATAAAACAAAACAAAAGATGGGGCTAATGAAGTCGATAAAAAAGTAAAGATGTATTCGACGTCAGTAAGAATAATAGACGAACAAGTTGTCCAAAAAAGAAGAGATCCTTTCGCTACAAATGTTGAAGGAACCTTGTATCAACGAAACGTCTAAAATATCGATAATTTGAATTGTATATACTTTAGAAGTACAATAGAATAGGTGTCTTTGATCCCATTTCAAGTGCTAGTATGAAAAAACGATTTTTCCTAAAAGGTAACAATTTTGAAGTTTTGCTTATTCGGGTTTCACTATATATGTATGTACCTAATGTACGTACATATGTATGTATGTTGGCGTTACAGTCCATGAAGGACCTGAGCCGAGCTTCTCTCAATCACCCATGTTGTGTGTGATTTCATTTTCACATAGGTGAAAGCGACCTACAGTTTTATTGCCGGTTCCGAACGGCGAATTTCGAGAAGCTTTTCATGACAATTTTACTACAGGGGGTTTTGTACGAACCCCGCTGAGGTGAAACACCGTGAAAACACATTCGACATGGCTGTGTCGGGATTCGATCCCATGTCATCGGCGTCAGAGGCCAACACACCCCACCGCGCCACGGTGCTCTCAACCTCTCTGTACCTAATGTACGTATACATAATATATAGGATTTTCCAATAAGGACTTGACAACTTTTTTTTTTTTAATAACATTTTTATAATTTGCAGACGTTGCTCGTTCGTGTACTTTACCGTGATGAAAATGTTGAGTTTACTGAATAAATTGACACTGACAGTTCGATGACTAGTGAAAGGGTGCGTTCACAAATTGAATTCAAAGTTGTCAAGTCCTTATTGGAAAACCCGATACATACATATGTACGTCTGTTTTTGCTTAGAGTTTTTTTGCTCACTTTACGCTAGTTAAGGGCCAATATTGGTCTTCTCGCGAAACGACCTTCATGTTCGTACTTGGGACTCGATTTCAAATTGAAATTAAAGAATAAAAGCTATGTACATTGGCAACTTCTTAAATGAAAATCTCATTTTAGATTACTTTTCTATGTATATGCACGCGTGTTCTTATTCGCACAGAGTTCCAAAGGTTAACACAATCATTTGAGTATATGTAGCAATGGCATAAGACAAGTCCACTTACCCCGCATTTGAAAATTGATAAAATTAAACATAGAACTTCTGCTTCAATAAACCCACGGCGATGTGCTGATTGTAGATTTATACATAGTTAAATGCCCTTAACCATTACAAGAAAAGTTGTATATACTGTAGCGTCTGTAGCGAGTATTGAATAAACATTGGAACGTGATACAGATATCATTGGACCCAATGCCCCTCGTACAAAGAATTCCTTGCTTCTCACTTAGTACTTTTGCATTTTTATAGGCACACATACTCAAGAACACCTGCCTGGACTACCAGATGATAAAGCCTAAAAATAAGAACAGAATACTCATAAGAAGATTATGCGAAAAGAGAGAATACTCAAATGCACCTTAACGGTAATCCGGTAAGAATGACTTTATATGATGGCTCGAAACGTGGAGTTCAGGAACGGAACATTTCATTCAGCAACATGTACATATAGTATATACATATAGAACTGTACCCCATCAACGTGGCCATTTGAGAACATTTCAGATATTGCAGTTCGCATCCTGACCATATGAATGTTTTTCTGTTCGGAAAAACAACAAACCCACGACTAAACAGCGCGCTGGAGACGCGTATTGATGCTGGTTTTCTGAGGCCTCTCCTTCTTTACTATAAAGTTCATTAGGAATTTAGTTAATATATGTACATAACAAAAACCTTATTGTAGATAGTGTGTACCAACCTTGAATATTTGTGTAGCACCATAAAAAAGGAATAAACCAATTCTTGTTGAAAATGGGCACCCACGGCCGAGACATTGCATCGGAACCCGGCAAATTTGTCACAAGTGCATCCACTGTACACATATGAGCATAAACGACTAGTAATCTCAAGTTAATACGACCAGAAAAACCGGTAACAATTGCGCGCCACAAACACCAACCAGCGATAATCAAAGAGATATGTATATTATCTCTGGATAATCATGAGATTATCTATCTTTGGGACGGATAGTCATCAATCACGATCCCTGACACCGACAAACACATGAACAGAGACAAATAATCATGAAAAATAAATAATAATGATCCCGGCACATGAAACGGAATCTGATTGGAATTCATAATTTCTCACTGCCGGTCTGCCGGCTTGTTACCTGACAATCAGCTGACTGTGGTGACGACATTGCCAGGAAAAAATAATACACAAAAAAACGTTTGACATTAGCTGCCGGGGCTCGTTCACAAGTATGGCATCTTACAATTCGAGGGATCAAATTGGTTTTTTGAATGGGTCTACTAAACCATTTAAATTAATCTTCCGATTAAAAATAGAATAATGACTATTCTTCAGTCCATTTGGGATTAGCAACTAATGAATCTACATACGGAGGAACACTTTAATAAAAAAATTATGGCGCTTCCATGCCAGTACTAAACGAAAGCCAAATTCAGCACAGTTGTTCTGAGTAGTCGAGAACAGAAAAGTACGGGTATTTGTGTTCTACTTACTTACTTATCAGGCCTGCGATCCATGGAGGATCTGAGCCTGAGCTATAGCTGCCTTCCATCCTTGACGGTCCCGGGCACGCTGCTTCCAGTTGTCAAGACCAAGATGTCTTACATCCGCGATTACTTGGTCTTTATACCGGAGGTTCGGTCTTCCTCTTCTTCTCGAACCAGGAGGCTCGGAGTCGAAGACCCTCCTAGCTGGAGCGTTGATGTCCATGCGCTCGATGTGGCCGAGCCAGTGTAGTCGACGGGTCCTTGCCTTCCGGACTACATCCACATCTTGGTACAGCTCGTAGAGTTCGCGGTTGTGTCTTCTTCTCCATTCACCTTCCTCACAGACAGGACCAAATATCCGGCGCAGAATTTTTCTTTCGAAAGAACCCAAAATCAGCTACGCTGTCCTGCTTATCGTCCAGCTTTCGGCTCCGTACAGCAAGACTGGCAGAATGAGCGTTTTGTAAAGCATGACTTTGGTCTTTCGAGTGAGGAGTTTTGACCCCAGTTGTTTGGACAAGCCGAAGTAGCAGCGGTTGCCAAGGGCGATTCTACGCCGGATCTCCACTGTGGTGTCATTTGTGGAATTTACGTTTGCCCCAAGGTAGACAAACTCCTTAACTACCTCGAAATCGTAGCTGTCAATTGTTATATTTTGTCCCAGGTGGTGAGCGACGGATTGGTTTTTGCTTGACAGCATGTATTTCGTTTCATCCTCATTGATCTTAAGACCAACTCGTTTCGCCTGTTCTTCAATCGCCGTGAATGCTTCCACAATGCCACGGCGAGAACACGCGATGATGTCAATATCATCCGCGTATCCTAGCAGCTGGATGGACTTGTAAAAGATAGTGCCTTCCCTGTTGACGCCTGCCCGTCGCACTATCCGCTCCAGCACCAGGTTGAAGAAGTCACATGACAGCGCATCTCCTTGCCGAAATCCGGTGCATGTTTCGAATGGTTCCGAGGTCCTAGAACCGAGTTGCACGGTGCATCGCGTGTTTTTTAGCGTGGCGCGACACAACTGGATCAGTTTTACCGGGATCCCGAATTCGGCCATCGCCCCAAACAGTGCTTCACGATGAATGCTGTCGTATGCGGCTTTGAAATCGATGAAAAGATGGTGTGTATCGATTTGAAACTCATTGGTCTTTTCCAGGATTTGTCGAAGTGTGAAAATTTGATCCATGGCTGATTTGCCGGGCCGGAAGCCGCACTGGTAGCTGCCGATTAGTGCGGTGCAAAATGGTTTTAGACGTTCACACAATACGCTGGACAGGATCTTGTATGCGACATTGAGCAGGGATATACCTCTATAGTTCTTACAAGAGGTAGGATCGCCTTTTTTGTGGATGGGGCATATAGAGCTGGTATTCCAGTCGTCGGGCATGCTCTCATCTTCCCAAATTCTGCAGATGATCTGGTGCATGCTCCCTACCAGAACATCGCCGCCAGCCTTGAAGAGCTCTGATGGCAAGCCATCTGAGCCTGCGGCCTTGTTGTTCTTCAGCTTCTGAATAGCTGTGCCGACTTCTTCTATGCTGGGTGGGAGGACTACTTCAGCGGCTGGAGTTGGGATTTCCTCAGTCCCTACCACTCTCTCTTGGTCATGCTCGTTAAGCAGCTGCTGGAAGTGCTGCTTAAATACATCCACTATTCCCTGCGGGTCGGTGACAAGATTACCCTCGCAGTTTCGAAGAGCCAGGGTGCCCTTTTTGAAGCCTCCTGCAAGGCCTTTGGCTTTCTTGTAAAAGGCTCGTATTTTATGTCTATCCCTAGACTCCTCGATATCCTTGAGCTGGGAGGCTGCGAAGATTCTTTTCTTTTGTCGCAGTAGTTTCTTCTCCTCCCTTCTTCTGGCTCGGTACTCTTCTCGCGCTGCCCTGGTTTTCCTCTGCAGCGCCTTTTGGTACGCCTCGTCGGTTGCTGCCTTTTTCTGCTCACACTCGCCATCATACCACGGGTTTCTTGTCGGGGGTGGTAGGTATCCTAAGGTGGTTTCGGCTACTTCCTGAATGGCTGAGCGGCAATGCAGCCACATATTATTGGCATTTGTGTTCGACGTAGGCATACCGTAGAGTCTTTCGCTCAGCTGCTCCCTGTAGACTCTGGCAACCTCCGGTGTGCTCAGGCGCCCAATGTCGAACCTCCTCCTGATGGGCTGGTGCAGCTTTCTGATATTGGACAGTCGAGCTCTGAATCTTGCTGCTACGAGGAAGTGGTCAGAGTCGACATTTGCCCCTCTGAATGTTCGCACATCCAGGATGTTTGACGCGTGCCTTGCGTCAATGAGCACATGGTCGATTTGGTTGGCGGTTCGACCGTCCGGAGATCGCCAGGTTGCTGTGTGGATTCGCTTGCGAGGGAATCTTGTGCTACTTATCACCGCATTACGAGCTGTCGCAAAGTCAGCGAGTCGGAAGCCGTTATCTGTTGTTGTATCGTGGAGGCTGTGCTTTCCGATCACTCCGCCAAGGGTGTTTTGCTTTCCGATTTTGGCGTTGAAGTCCCCGAGCACGATTTTTACATCGTACTCCGGACAAGCTCCGTAGGCGTTGTCCAGGAGGTCATAGAAGTCCTCCTTGATAGGGTCTTCAGCCTCGTCGGTAGGGGCGTGTGCACATATAAGGCTGATGTTATAAAATCTGCCTTTGATGCGGATCACAGCCAGGCGATCACTTATAGGTTTAAAGTCGATGACCTTCGACCTTAACCGCTTTCCCACGACGAATCCGCATCCCAGTAAGTGCAACCTTTTGTGACAGCTGTAATAAATGTCGCAATTTTTCTTCCTAATCATACCGTTTCCTATCCAGCGTATTTCCTGGACCGCAGTAATATCCGCCTTGTACTGCGTGAGGATTCCTTCTAGTTTATGAGCAGCTCCGGGAGTGTACAGGGTTCTGACATTCCAGGAGCATACTCGCAAATCGTGTTCCTTTTTCGTGCGTTGTCGTCGTCGAGTATCCGTCCGTATATCCGAGGCATCTTGCTCATTCATAACTTTGGGTTTTTTTACGTGGGCGGATTGTTAGCCCGCCGCACAACCGCCATTCTGGTCGGGGTTTTCTTCGCTGCATACGTTTGTTCACCTCCCAACGGTTGTTGAAGAGGCTATCCAGAGGGCGCCGCGAGGAGGCCGTATGTCAACTTGACCCGGGCATTTAAACAGGGATCGTTGCTGGCATCTCGCCAGGTTGAGAGCAATCAACAACTTTACCCTGTATGTCCGAGCCCATGCCCATGTAGTTGAGAACAGAAGACAGAATTTCTGTCCGAAAGTGTTCTGCTTCGTGATTAGTGACGCTGTTCCGAACAGATTAAGGTAGAATTGTCTGCATCTACTCCTGAAGTAGGGAGCACGTAGGAACTTGTTTTTCAAGGTACTCCTCCGATTACATGAACGAAATAAACTTTTCTCCCGGGACACGGTAAGAACGCTCTCTCCTGCGGCTTCTCCAACTTGAATAGCCGATTCTTTTTGGTGAGCTAGTGCAGACTGCTGGCAATGTGGCAAGGTTCCAGGAATGACCTTAGCTCATGAAGATTTTTTGGCCGTGGCCATTCCTTGACCGCCGATATTTTTTCTTCATCTGTGTGGACTCCTGCTGCAGTCACCACATACCCCAAGTACTTCACCTCGGTTTGGTAGAGCGAACATTTCTTCAGGCTCAATTTCAGTCCGGCTGCTTGAATACGTTCCAGTACCTCCTCTTCAAGCTTCTTAAGGTGATCGTCGAAATCCTTGTCCATGACAATTATGTCATCTAGATAGACAAGGCAAGTCATCCAGTGAAGTTCTCTCAGTACCCGGTTCATAAGTCTTTCGAAGGTGGCTGGCGGAGTGCAAAGGCCCAAGGGCATCACAGAAAATTGCCACAACTCCCCCCCGGCGGTGAACGCGGTCTTTTCCTTGTCTGGCTGGTCAAGCTCTATTTGCCAGTATTCTACTTGCAAGTCCAGCGCCGAGAACCACTTTGCACCAGATAGTGTGTCCGAAGGTGTCGTCGATTATCGGTAAACGATAACTGTCCTTCTTCGTGACGTCGTTCAGCTTCCTATAGTCCACGCAGAATGGGGTGCTTCCATCCTTCTTCGTAACTAGCACTACTGGCGAACTCCATGGGCTTGCAGATGATTCGATCACGCCCTCCTTTTCCATCTAGTGGATTAGTTTGATCACCTGGTCTTCTTTCGCCAAAGGTACCCTCCTCGGTGGTTGCCCGATCGGTCTTAAGTCCCCTGTGCCTATTCTGTGCTTCACAATTGATGTTTTTCCCCAGTTCTTATCATTTGCAAAAACTGTCCAATACTTACGAAGCAGAGAGAGTGCTTTACTTTTTTGCTCCTCCACTAGATGTTGCGTCCACTCTCTGGCCATTGTTTTCAAAAAGGATCTGTTGGACGGGATTTTCCGGTGTTTTTGATCTTCGCAGTTCATAATAGCGTCAGCTTCTTGGTATTGAGCGATTGTTGTTCCCTTCTTGATAGTCTTAGCTGTACTGGCGGGATTCAGGACTCTTACTGGAACCAATTTGTCTTGTCGGGGTTCCACGAGAGCCCTTCCAACAATGTTATCGCTGGGTCGATGACGTTTGTCGGGTTCGACCACCCACATTCGGTTTTGTCCCCGCGTCCCCTTCTATCTTTGCCCAAACCACAGCTTCTGCATTCGGAGGAACTGTTTGGCTTGCACGATTATTCCCCTGACATTGTTACCCTGCCTATCATCTTTTGTTAATGGGAGCTCCAAGTTGCCATACTTCATCACTTTTTGGTTGAGGTCCAATGTGAAGCCATCCCTAATCATGAAGTCGACGCCGATTATGATGTTATCAGTAATGTCCGCAACGATGAAATCATGCTGGAACTCGACGGTACCCATCGTAATTCTTTTCTGGACCTTACCCTTGAATTCCGCCTTCTCACCAGTTACTGCACGAAGCCTAAGCCGTAATTGGTTCGATGTCAGAAACCCATCCGCTTCGAATGACTGAATGAGTTGCGCCCGTGTCCAGAGTCAGTAGATACCGACGCCCGTCCATCGTTCCCTCGATGACTAGGCTGGTTACACCCCTACGGATTCAGGATACGATCGTGATGGTCTGAAGTACATCAGCTGCTTCACCTTTAAGGGAAATTACTAGGGCGGCCACACCGTCTACCTCTCCCATGGATTCCGTTCCGCTGTTGTATCGAACTGCAGCTTAAAGATACTAAACGCGCTCGTGCCGTCGAAGTTGGGAGCTGTGAATTTCGATGCTGCAGCCGGTACGACACTTCATTGATGCTGAACGTTCTTGACAGTTTTTTCGAATTCCAGAACCTTCTTGTGGAACATCGATTCTAGTGTCTCGACTATCTTTTCTTGATTATTTCCGAGATCTAGAACCTTCTTGTCGAACCTCGACTCCAGTGTCTCGATTCTCTTTTCTTGATTATTCTCGAGACCTAGAACCTTCTTGCCGAACCTCGATTCTAGTTCGACGTCCTGGAATCGATCGTTGACTGTCTGCTGGATGTCTCTTAGGCTTTTTCGATAGTTCTCTAGCATTCCTTCTAACGTTTCCAGCTTCTGGTTCAGGGAATTTTTCCCCAGCTTTTGATGTATGGTCGCATCTAGCCTCTGGTTCATCGCATTCATAGCCGCGAGAATTTGCTGTATATCGAATGCTGGCTCACTGGATGTCGACAGCTTCTCCACTCCGAATTCATTATTTTCTCAGTCAACCCCTTCTTCCCCCAACGCTGATCGCAGTCTCTCCACCAGGTTGGCTTTAGTTCCCACTGTGGATAATTCCCGAGCATCCAGCTTTCTTTCCAACTGTACGATGGTTAGTTTTTCTAATTTTACCATTTTCTCACTCTTTCAATAATTCACTTTTAATAGTTCACTTCACAATTCGAATAAACGTTTCACTCGTTTACTCGCGATCCCACTTCTGACACCAAATGTTACGAAATTTATCCCACTTCGGATAGAGTTCGTATCACTGGATTGCGATAAGCTACATTTGTCTACTTTTCAATCGAATTGAAACCCACATTTTTCTTATTTCGCCTCAGATCAACTATCTGAGTACTTCATCACTTTTATTTATTTACCAGAACCCACTGAACACTTTATACTTTATTACACACGCAAGCCTTTACTGAAAGCTTTTATTTTCACATGGAACACACTGTATACCGACTTGTCACACGTTATTTACTTCCGTAAACGGAATGAATGCGAGGGCGAGCGTTCGCGCTTATATAGCTCTCGGCGCACCTTCTCGAATGTTCGCCGTCAGTTGGTCTCCATCGGAAGTCTTTAGAATGCTCTGGCATTTAGCATTATGCCGCTGAATGTTGCGATAATTTCAATTTCCGCTTCACCAGGGCATTCGAACTTCGACAGAACAACATAGACGCCGGTCCGTGTCTCCGTAACAGTATAATTATCGAAAAAAAACTTCTCGAAATTCGCCGATCGGAATCATCAATAAACTGTAGGTTCCTTTTACCTATGGGATGATAAAATCACACACAACATGGGTGATTGATACCCCGTTTACATGCGTAGTTAAATCCGGATTGAACTAGGATCGAAATGCATGTGAACGCGCATCGAGTTGAAATAGAGTCGATTCGACTCGATCTAGCTAGCTGAGCTGGTATGGTAGGGAAACATGGCGCTTAAAACAAGAACCATCTAGAAAGCTAGAGGCTTTTGTAAACAGTTGTCTGCGTCGCATTGTAGACATCTGGTGACCGCGCACCATTTCTAACCAACTCTTGTGACAACTGGCTATTCAAAAACCAATCAAGAAAGAAATAATGCGTAGAAGTATAAACGGATCGGACACATTATTTGAAAAAACCATAATGAAATAGTGCGCAACAGTGCAATCCACAAGGGGGAACATGACCTGGCAAAGTTGTATTCGTAAGGGGAATCTTTTAATGAAATTAAACATATTGCTTAAAATGGTGACTTTGGGAATTTTCATGTGTCTAGATTAAGTTCTTTCGATGTAGATAAAACCGACAACAACGTGCCGATCAACTTTCTTCGACTTTTGGTAATGAAGCACCATCCCGAGCGAACGTGTTTTGCTGGTTTTCCGAATTCAATCGTGTTCGCAGTTTACTACAGGGCGAATTTCGAAATGGCGCGGTGGCGATCCCGATAACACCAACGCCATCGAATGTTTATTTCGCGACGTCCCTCCTCGGCGGGGTACTGGCGAAACCCTCGTTAGTATAACTTGCCTTGAAAAAGCTCCTCGACTCACGCTGTTTGGAATCGGTCCCTTTCACCTGTGTGAAAAATAAATCAAAAGTAAATCGCACACAACATGGATGTTGAAAACTGTGGTCCTTAATGGGCTGTAACGCCACCAAAAGAAGAAAGTTGCGCCAGAAAATATCAATGCAACATTCATGATCTGATATTGAAAGAGATTAAAGCCTGGTTGCATGAACATGTAAAAAATGTTTTCGTATTCAATCCTGGTGCTTTAAAAACGTCTATAAGATCGAGATCGGAGACGAATCATACATCTATCGTATGAACCCGAAACTAAACACTATCGCCTGAATTGGTATTTTAAGATGAGCCTGAAGTATCGTTCAAATCACATGTTTTGGATGTAAAAGCATAAGGTTTTGTTCTTAGCCTAGCTCTATTTAACACTTACATATACGACTTAACATGTCTTCTATGTCTATAAGGCATGGACATATTTTGAATTCACTGAAATATAAAAATGGCTTTCAAAGATCATACGAGTATTCAGTGAATAAGAAATTTCCGGAGCAGAATCGAGTAAACCTCCTGGATTCAGTTTTCGCTCGCAGCATTCTCATCGTACACTTCATAATTTCTCGACATTTTGAGTAGTGAGAAAGCATCAATACAACCTTTTACTAAAATGACGAAATTCAAAACAGTGTAGAGAAAAATGTATGAATTGTCAAGTTTCAAACGCCCGTTCCTTTGTCAGAGCACGATAGTACTGCCCAATACAGAAGTATTTAGTGACAAAAATAGGCGAACAACCCCATATTTAAGTTAAAATAGACAATCTGTTGAGGAAACCTTCAAAAAAGCTTCTAATTTCGAAAAGGAACCGAAGAGATCGCAATGCTTTTCCACAAATTACGGATCTTGGAGTTTGACAAAATGGGAAGCGATACTTTTCAAATCAAAAATAAATTTGGTGGAATCCAAAATACTCGACCACACTATTATAATCAAACTATTAAGCATAGTGACCGTTCGGTTATGGCGGCAACGACAGGCCTACATGTCACCGATATTGTAAAAGTAAGATCAAACATAAATCAAAAACTAGGCGCATGCACGTGCAACCTCATCGTAACTCTTCTTCAGCAACGCAATCTGATAGACCAATTCACTCTTCGGCAACACCTTACCGAATGTATCACTTTCATTTGTTATATTATCAGGTTTGAGTTGACTGGCGTTGACATGCCAACATCGATCTTTTTACAGTAAAGATTTTCATCGAATCTGTCTTCGAATTAGAGAAAGCGACTCCTATCCAAATATGGAACTAGCACGTCTCGCAATTTATATTACTTGGGTATGACAGGGGTAACATTTTCCAATGGCCGAATCATTATTAGCCGCTCTCTCTCTGCACCGCCTTCATACCCTGAACCGACTCCATACCCTGAACTGACTGCATACACTGAACGTATGGGGTCGGTTCACACCCTGAACCGACACCAAACCCTGAACCGATTCCATACCCTGAACCGACTGCATATCCTGAACCGGCTCCATACCCTGAACCGAATCCATACCCTGAACTGACTCCTTACCGTGAACCGACTCTATATCCTGAACTGACTCCATACCCTGAACCGACTCTATACTCTGAACCGACTCCATACCCTGAACCGACTCCATACCCTGAACCGATTCATATCCTGAACCGACTCCATACCATACCCTAAACCGACTCGAACGGACCCCATACCCTGAAACGACTCTATAACCTGAACTTACTGCATATCCTGAACCTAATAAGTAAGGTCACTGCGAATAAGCAATGTCATTGCTAAGTGGGTTAGTTCGGTCCAGTTAATTAGAAGCAGTTAGAGCCAGGATCACGGCAAATAAGCAAAGTCACGGTTTTGATGTTGGGTGATGTAAGCGCTTTTAGAAGTGCTAAATGCTTGGCATTCGTGGAAGTGGTTAATGTGTAGAGGGGTGTTGTAACCAGAGAGATGACAGGTTGGGGGAATACTTCTGGATATTAGGTGATGGTAAGGTGCGTGTGCTCCGTTCTTAGACGGAGGAAATAAATTCTCATCTTTGGTGAACAGTTGGTGGAGTATTAAGTCATTTATAATATGAGGTTCATTATATATGTACGTACTATAGTGGTGGGGGTAGCTTTTCGTTCCAAACCGATTTCATTTCTATTTGAATATCCGTTTTGTTAAGCTTAGAAAAAAGCGATCAGAGGTTCTGATCGGCTATTTCGTTACTGTTTAATGGCGATGATAGATCTGAAACCGCTCCCAGGCAAAATGATCCAATCGCAACGGACGCGAATGGATAACACAACTCCGGCCCGAAGAGTCTTAGAGTCCCACCCCGAGGGACGACGAAGCAGAGGACGTTCGAATCTAAGATGGCGCACACAGGAGGAAGAGGACCTTAACCAACTAGGCGTGCGGCGCTGGAAACAGCTGGCAAAAGCTCGTTCCAGCTGTAGAAGATTGCTGTTGGAGGAGCATGTTCACGCCGCACTGTAGTCAACCAAAGTAAGAAAGTTTAATCAAAAAAAAAGTAATAACAAATTTCAATCAACAAAAGAAAAAAAATGAAGAAAAAAAAAAACAGAATACGTTTGTGATAAATATCAGATGTAGTTAGAACAGAAAAGTATAAGAGTATGTTCGCCGCCAAAAATCCATCCAACACGTGGAAGCAATCAGTCGAGGGAGAAGCGTTACAAGCAGGGCGCTTATGGCGACAGATGAAATTCCTAGCTTTAAATAAAGCAAATTATAACTTGTTTATTGAAGCCCTAAGTTCCATCTAAGAGATATGGGAAAGTACAAATATACTTTGGTGGCGTTACAGCCGCTGAAGGGCCAGAGCCAAGCTTCTCTCAATCACTTATGCTGTATGTGATTTATTTTGTTATATAGCTGAAAGAGACCTACAGTTTAATGCCGACTCCGAACGGACTGAGTCGAGAAACTTTCTTGTGGCAGAGTTGGGGAGTTTTGCCAATACCCCGCCGAGGAGGGAAGCCGCGAAATAAACATTCGATGGCGTTGGTGTTATCGGGACCCGAACTCGCTCATCGCTCGTCAGAGTCCAACACACTAACCACTGCGCCACGACGCCCATCTGCCTCTAGACCTTTTACCATTCCGTCGACCACAAGAAGCCATAGGAGATGTGATAGAGCACCACTCTGTGGTGTACCCCGATTGACTTTCACCCTTTCGAATTTATTATACGAGTACTTAGAATTTGCTCAATCCAACTGCATAATCCGCCCGAGTTTATTTGGGCCTTATGAAGGCTGGACACTATTGCCTTAGTACTGACGTTATTAAAGGCACCCTCAATGTTTAGAAAGGCACCTAAAGTAATTTCTTTGGCATTGAGTGCCTTTTATATCATATAGAATACCCTGTGAAGAGCAGTAACTACCGACTTAAGCCTTTATGTACGTGTTCTGTGATTGTGATAGATAGCTGTCACCAATCTCATCCCTTAAGTACATGTTTATAATTATGTTTATTTATTTCTTCGCATTTAAAGACCATTTGTCTTTTTACTTAACACTATATTAATAAAAAAAAATTTAAAATTAGGAAGGAAGGTAGGCTAATAGATCCTTTGCAGTAGCATGGTTGACCTTAAACGACTTGGGTATGAAAACCACCCTATCTTCCCTCCACGCTTGTGCAACCTAAACCATCCAGAGGCACCAGGAGTAAATGCGCTTCAACAATGGCATAATGGCTTCAAATGGTTCCTGCAGCATTATAGGACATATGCCATCCATTCCTGGCGCCTTGTAGGGGTCAAACGATCTTTTTCTCGGTAACAATCTGATTGATTGCTGCAACGCGTCTGCCGAATTGAAAGTTCCTGCATTTTCACAGTCAGGAAAATGACATTTTAATAAGGCATCGAGCGCACCCTCATTTGAGTCTGTCCAGCTACCATCATATCTCCTAATAAAGGACAGTTAAAAAGGAGCCTTGGCAAGACTATATCTCAGACGATCCGCATCCGTACACAATTCAATAGAGCCGCAGAAGCGAATTTCATTTCTTTTTTATTTCTAGTTTCAATTAGGTGACATTTACTATATGTATGTTTGTATGTTAGCGTTCCAGTCCATGAAGGACCAAAGCCGAGCTTCACTCAATCACCCCTGTTGTGTGTGATTTCATTGTCCCATAGGTGAAAGGGACCTACAGTTTCTTGCGGTTCCGAACGGCGAATTTCGAGAAGCTTTTCATGACAATTTTACTACGAGATACTTACTAAAAAAAGTTATGCAACATGACTCTAATTTGTGCTCACGCCCCGTTGGATGGAGGAGGCCAAGTAGTCTTTCTAAGTTGGATGTCGAAAAACTGCAGTTACAACAAGCAGCCGATAACTTCGCTTATCGCCTCTCACTGCTTCTATCCGAAAATAGTTCTCAAAACAAAGATATAAGCGAATAGTGGAACCACGTCCCCACTCTTTACGTACCGCACTCGAAGGGGTTCTTGGCCACTATACTACACTCAACGTAAGAACAACTGGTACGATGATGAATGCCGTGTCGCTACTGTTTAGAGGGACGCTGCGTACTGGGCCACAATACGGTCAACTCCAACGCGGGCGTTGGTTGAACTATATCATGAGAAGAGGAGGGAAGAGAGTGTGAAGAGCTAGGGATACTAGCTGACAGAAACATGACCCGAAAATCGACCGTCAGCAAACTGATTGAACCTTATCAAGGTAGCCTTAGACCTTTTCAAAGTCCAGTATTAACAAGATCTTCGAAATACGCCAAATAATGAAAAAGATTCATGAGAAGCAAGTTGACACCCACCACCTTTTTGTCGACTTTAAGGCTGCTTTCCTGCCAAAAGTATACGGCTGTGCAAAATGACGTCGAGCGGCACTAACAACTGTGTCAAAATAGGAAAAACCTCTCCGAGCCGTTCAACAGAATACGAGGTTTTAGAACAGGCGACTTCTTATCGTGCGCCTAATGCTGAAGAAGATATTACGAGCTGAAGACCTTAACCGCATTGGCATAAAAGTATTCAGTTGCTGATATCGACAAAGCTGGCACAAGCAATCGAGCCGTGTCTGCCCTTCTCCAGTTCAGAGCGAGAAGCAAAGCGAATGTGTCTGCTGGTAAACGAGGACAAGACGAAGTACCTCCTGTCATCAAACAAAGAACCCCAACTGCTTTGAGGTAGTGAAAGACCTTTCTCTGGGCGCCAGTGTTAACGCCAAAAACCATGTCAAATCGGAGATCTTCTGAAGAATAAATCTTGCCAACAGGAGCTGCTTCTGGCTCAGTAAGCAATTGAAAAGCAGACCCCTCTCTCGGCGGACCAAAGGAAAGCTCTACAAGTCGCTTATTATGCGCGCCCTGCTATACAGTGAAAAAGCACGGAGGATGGCAAACACCGATGAGCGTGCCTTGGGAACGTTCGAGAGAAAAGTTCTCCGAAAGATATTCTATTCTTCTCTGGGTTTTTTGGCGACATGAATATAGTGCGTCGCATAAAAATAAAGTAAAGTGAAAGACCTCTCTCTGGGCGCCAGTGTTAACGCCAAAAACCATGTCAAATCGGAGATCTTCTGAACAATAAATCTTGCCAACAGGCGCTCTTCTGGCTCAGTAAGCAATTGAAAAGCAGACCCCTCTCTCGGCGGACCAAAGGAAAGCTCTACAAGTCGCTTATTATGCGCGCCCTGCTATACAGTGAAAAAGCACTGAGGATGACAAACACCGATGAGCGTGCCTTGGGAACGTTCGAGAGAAAAGTTATCCGAAAGATTTTTTATTTTTTTTTATATATGGGGCTAGTGCTACCATTAGCAATACGGCACTCCGACCTTTGCAGATCTATTGTGCCTGCTAGCCGATTAGCCGAGTAGCCTCTCTATTTCTATAATGAAGTTGAGAATGCTTCTCGTAGGAGCCAAGGTGATCCCCTCAGGAGTCATAACTTCACTGAGAAGGATACGCTTCCTAAGATGGCAGAGAGCGGCACACTCACGCAGTATGTGTTCTGCCGTCTCATCGTCCTCAAGACAGAGCCGACACTCAGTTTCAGACGAGAGGCTAATTTCGTTTAGATATCTCAGACTGCAGTGTCCCGTTAGATAGCTGACTAGTCTTCTGATATCCACCCTATTGAGTTTAAGTATGTCAATAGGGTGTTTGTTCAGGGGTCGTATAAGTCGTTTAGATTGACGGAGTCCCCGAACGCTGTTCCAAAAGGACAGGTGTTGCAATTTTTCCCACTTGTCTAAGAAGTAATTTATCTTAGACCCGGGAATGCCGCAGAATGGTTCCGGACCTATATATTTGTCGCTGGAACCTTTCCTGGCAAGTTGGTCGGCAATTTCATTGCCCTTGATACCTTTATGTCCTGGAACCCACCAACGTTTAACATTGTTTCTTTTGGCGAGGTCTTGTAGGGCGTCATGGCATTCCTTGACGGTTTTTGAGTTCGTGCTGTACGAACCCAGCGCTTTAAGCGCTGCTTGGCTATCAGAGAGTATGTTGATGGCCACTCCTCTGATGCCAGTCTCGAGATTTAGATTGACGCATATTAGGATGGCGTGCAGCTCTGCTTAGAAGATGCTGGGGCTTATTCCCAGGGCCTTCGAGATCTTGCGTTCGATCGATGCTGAGCGGTTTGAGATCAGTATCTCAAATCTCTTGTCAAATGACTGTAGTAATCATATCCAGCTCGGGAAGTTGTTGTAATATGGACATGTGGCCTGCGAGTCTACATGGCATAGTTGTTCCCGAGCAGAGAATTCTGATTGCACTGCGTAATGCCACCTTTTTAATAAAAAAGGTGCAGTGGAGTGAGTCCAATGAGTGCTTCTTGGGCTGCCGTGGGGCAGATTGGCATAGCGCCTGTGATGCCGAGACACGCTAGTCTCTGAAGGCGTTGAAGCTTAACAATTGTTGTTTTTTGCTCAACTTATGTCCACCATACGGTGGACCCGTAGGTGACGATAGGTCTTACTATCGCGGTGTATAGCCAGTGGACTACCTTAGTTTTAAGTCCCCAGGTTTTACCATAGGTGCGTCGACAGGCCCCCATGGCCCTAGTCGCTTTCATGAGTTTATTTCTCATATTGGAGTTCCAGTTGAGTCTACGGTCTAAATCAATACCTAGATTTCCAAGGTCATGGAAACGCTGATTAACCGTCAGCTTATGAAATATCTTGAAGAGATCCACTGGTGATATGATGGCATATCTCGCTGAAAAGTGGAATGACTCGCTTCACCAAGCAGGTGAAAGCAAAATTGTTGCACTGGATATTTCGAAAGCGTTTGACAGGGTTTGGCATGAAGCCCTTTAGTCGAAAATGCGTGCTTTTGGGATCGATGAGTCTCTCTTTCAATGGATTAGAAGCTACCTTTCGAATCGTTCAATTCAAGTTGTTTTGGACGGATTCAAGTCTGATACTCACTTTGTAAATGCCGGTGTTCCCCAGGGCTCCGTTTTGTCTCCGACACTCTTTCTTATTTTTATAAATGATCTCTTGTCTGTTACTTCTAATCCAATTCACTCCTTCGCTGACGACAGTACCCTCAGCTTCTCATATTCGTTCACCAGTTTACGACCCTGCACTTCGGTTGTAGATAATGAGCGGCAGCGTTTGTTAAGCTCATTAAATTCCGATATCGACAGCATCATCCAATGGGGTAAAAACAATAGAGTGGAATTTAATGCTTCCAAAACACAATGCTGTCTCTTGTCGTTAAAGCGTATAAATAACCCGCAGCCATTATCCATGAATGGCACTTGCATCTCAGAAACTGAAAAGCTTTCCATCCTGGGTATGAGTGTTGCTCACAATCTTAATTGGAGCGACCTTATATTCAGTGTCGCCAAGAATGCTGCGAAATGTATAGGATTCTTATAAAGATGCAAGAAATATTTATCACCCTTAGATCTGGCTACAATCTATAAGGCGTTCATTCGCCCCAAATTAGAGTTTAACGCTCATGTCTGGTCCGGTGCTTCAAAGACCTCACTGCGCCTACTAGACAGAATACAAAATCGAGCCATAAAACTGATAGGTGACTCCAGCATTACCAAAACATTAGACTCGCTGGAACACCGCAGGAATGTTACCTGCCTCTCCCTGTTTTATCGTTACTACCACCAAAAATGCTCTGACGAAATAGCCAGTTGCATTCCGCCCCTTCAACATTTCTCCCGCAATACACGTCTCTCTAGGAATGCTCACCAATATACTCTGAAGCCCGCTTTCGGACGTACTGTCAAATATAGAGAATCTTTCATTAACCGAACCAGACGAATCTGGAACTCCCTGCTGGATTCGGTTTTCCCCCCGCAATGCAACATGCAAGCATTTAAGATCAATGTCCATCGGCATCTCCTCTATTCCTCTTCCTCTCTACCTTCTGCCCGCACTGTGTCGCCGACATAATAAGGTTATTAGACCTTGAGTGCGCGCAAATTTAAAAAAAAAAAAAGATACTTTACTTCCTCTGAAAATCCTATGCGTGTGCCATTTAGTAGGATTAATCAGGGTTGTATCTTTCTCCTCTTTGTAAATGGAACTAAGACTGTCTTATTTGGGTTAATAGATAAACCCTCTATGCCACACCAGTCAGAGATAAGTTGGAGCTCACAGGCAGTGATCTCGCACTTGCCCGTAACAATGACTACTAGGTCATCAGCATATCCGATGACCTCATAGCCCCAAGTGGTTAGCTTGCGTAGTATATCGTCGATGACTATCGACCAAAGCAGTGGTGAGAGGACTCGCCCTGGTGGGCATCCTCTAACCGCCGATACTGTCACTGAGACCTCTCCGCATGTGGCTGATATAATACGGCTATTTAGCATCGCTCTAATCCAGTGATTAGTGGGATTGTCCACACCCCTGCAGGTGATCGAATCATAGCCAGTTTGATCGAAGGCTCCCTCTATACCGAGGAAGGCGTAGATTGCGATCTCCTTTTGTGTGAAACCATTTTCAATGCGCGTCACCAAATGGTGTAGTGCATTCTCGGTAGATCGCTCTTTGCGATATGCATACTGGTTGGGATGCAGAGGTATCTGATTTTCCAGGATACCTCTAATATGGAGCTCTATCAGTTTCTCCATTGTTTTTAGGGCGATAGGATTTAGGTTGCTCACTTGGTTTCCCAATCTTGGGGGTGAAGACAGGATTGACCTCTCTCCAAATTTGGGGTATATATCCCAGGTTGAAGCAAGACCTAAAAAGAACTACCGGTGATGGTAGAATTGTATTCAAGCCTTTCTGTAAGATCGCAGGAAAGACACCGTCTTTGCCTGGAGCTTTGTAGGGTTTGAATGAACCAATTGCCCATTTGACCCTATCAGGGCTGAAGAGTCTACCAGAGTATCCGAAAGATATTCTATTCTTCTCTACATGGGTCATTCATTCCGTCGAATGACGAGAGGTTTGAGCTTTTTGGCGACATGAATATAGTGCGTCGCATAAAAATACAGCGGCTGTGCTGGCGAAGACCCCAGCTCCAGCTCGCAAAGTTTTGGATTTAGCCCCACATACAAGACGGTGAGGAAGAGGATGACCACCTCTCAGATGGAACAACCAAATTGAACAGGATCTGATAGATCAGGCGGGTCGCAAACATCTTTTAAGTTTTGTCTACTAGCGGTGTTCATTATCCTCCTTTAAAGCTGCTTAGTTTTCGAAAAAATTTTTACAGATGTCTTAAGACACCTTTGCCAGCTGCAGTAGGAACTCTATACCGATTGCGAAGTTTTTTTTGCGGACAAGCCTCATCACCAAAGGTTTTCTTCAATCCGCAAACAAAATGTGATGCAAATTCTTTGCTTAATAAATGTAGACATTATTAAAATCGAAAAATTCACTTTTAGTAGCTCACAAAACGATTTGTATCTCAAACACTAATGATTATTTCGATATGACACTTGGGACGGATGTCGAAAACTGTCGTACTAACCTAAAAATAAATTTCCCCAAATTCATTTGCGGGCGCAGTTTAAATTCAAGTGTCACCTTCCTTCTTGAACATAGCAGTCTTTTCTATGATCTGGAACTAGCCGAAAGTGGCCTGAAACTGTTTTTGCCCGGTTCGAGAAAAAAATTTGGCGTGGAAACTTTAGTTTTGTTTTTGTCCACGGAATCTATGTGATGCAGATGGCTCAGCAATATATTTGTTTCTACAAGAGCTTAAGGACTACCTTCGGGTCTAATGGTAAAATTAATTGTGAAATACTTACTGCTAAAAATCAGTTTTAAATTTTTCCCTTTATTTGCAAAAAATAAAAGCCTTACGTATTAGATGCAAACATTTTTTCTTGTTTATTTCATTTATTTAATTTGGTCTTAGTTTAAAAACAGACAACAAAAATGCAATAACGTACTTTTGGTTTTATAAAGTTTTATTGATAAAAGTTCATATCAATAACAATGGAAAAATAATATAAAGAAATGCCATTTAATTTAATTAATTCCTTAAGTTTTAAATTACAGGTTTTAAGAATGTAATATTTTATCTTGTATTTGAATTAAAAATATATGCGGGCTGAAGGTTTCGTTAAAGATTTTAATTATTTTAAAGAAATAAATTTTGTGGAAGTAAAAAGAAAATATTATATATAAGAAGTGGACTTATCAATGCCATTACTTGTTGAATGAAAAAATTGGATTAATCTATACATAAGTAAATACTTTGGAACGGTGTAGAAATAAGAATCGATGATGAATAATTTCGGTTTTTTGCATTATTTCAACAGTAAATAAAATACGCTATCTTTTAGTGCAATATTCGATGTCATTTTAAGTTTTCCTAATTTTTACCAAACAAATCGTTAATGGATAAAATGGATAAGAAGTGGCTAACACAGCACAAGTTAAAATGCAGATGAGCGGGATGCACTGGAGTTCTAGATTAAATTAAGTATGCGGTCCCAAGCAAATAAACTACATCCAGTCGACGTGCGAAAGAAGCATGCCAATTGTAAACATGACCCTTAATAAGGAGCAACAATAATGGACATGAACTATCAACTCGATCCGGATTATTTACACCTATAAGATTAAGGATTATTATCCTCAATATTATGCATATATAATTAGTGTGTTAAGACTTTTTGTCGGAGTCTTCCTCGAATAACAGGATGATAATGGAGAATTCTCGCTGCTCCATTAAGGTCGGTAATGAGCAACGAGACCTTTGATGTGAAAAAAGGATTTAGGCAAGGTGACACGCTATCATGCAACTTTAGGGATTAAGAAGGAAGAGGGGATAAGATGCCTACGCAAATAAGAGTATTGCTTGTGACAAACAAAAAGGGCATTTGCTTTTTCGGGGACCTTTTCCTGGCGCCCTCAGCCGAGTCCGTTTCCTTGTTTGTTAAAAAAAAAAAATAATAAAAAACGTTGTGAAATTCATACATTTGTGTTGGCTTGCATTTGATTTTTTTTAAATTTCGACTTCGCATTTCTGAGTGTGCACGGATGCAATATTTCCTGTACAAGTGAAAAAGGTTGGCTGATATCGAAGATGTTATGTATTTTTTCAATACCACTTATTTTATAAAATCCAATGCTACGTAATTTTTAATAAGACTTATTTTATAAATCTAATATTGTGAACGCTTTTGAACGCACTCCTATCAAGTGTAATGTCGTCATCAACTCTGAAGTGAACTCAGCGCTCTCTGTTGACAATCATTTTTATTTTGTATAACGCCATGTCGCTGTTTGACAACTATTGAAAATCCTAACGACATTTTTGGCGGCATTGTTAATAGAGCAAGACGTGACCGGTGGGAGAGGTTTTTAAGCGAGAGTAAATTCACTATATACCTATACATTAAAACTAAAAAACAAGCTTTTTTAGGAAATAAAAATTCTGAACAACAAAAGGTGTTCTTATTGGCCCCCTCTCCGACGTTAACAAACTTTTATTTCACTTTCGGTTCGCACGAACGAGATTGTGCCCGAGGAGCCCCACCACGCAATAATCTTTTTGGTTCGTACATCGGGATTGTAGCAGCGGGGCCCCACCATGCAATAACCTCATTGGTTCGTACGTCGAAATTGTGCCATCGGAGCCCCACAACGCAAAAACCCCTTGCGGCGGCACGTTGAGATCGTCTTAGAAGAACGCCCACGTGAGGACAATTTCGCAGTTTTCATCACTGTGTGTGCGAAGAGTTCCAGCAGTGACTTGGGGGCGAGCGAAGGATCGGTCTGCACTTGGGTGTACGAAGTGCTCCAGTAGTGACTTGGAAGCAAGCGAAGGTTCGGTCTGCACTTGTGTGTGCGAAGTGTTCCAGCAGTGACTTGGGAGCGAGCGAAGGCTCGGTCTGCCAGCAGTGATCCGAGAACCAGTGAAGGCTCGGTCCATGCTCAAGGTGTGCTCCAGAGAGCAAGAATAACAGCTGCGAAATTATTTGGATGTATTTCCCTTTTTTTAAAAAGATTTTGGTTGGGTGTTTTGTGGTCTGATTTGGGGTTGCGGAGATCCGAGCGACCATGGTATAGGTTTTGCGGTATAGGTACTTGAGAGCTGATAGTTCTGCGTCATGCCACCAAAAACAAGAGCAACAGTAGCAGTTGCAGATGAGTGATCTAAAGAAGAGGAGAGCAACGAACATCAACATCAATACGGTATGAATGCTACCATCTTAGAGACGGAGTCACAGGTGCTTCGAAGCTCATCAATAGAGCTAGCTCTGAGTGAAATGATTAGGCAAATCCAGTGTCTTCAGGCGGCGATCACCGGAAATCAAACATCCGAGTACCAGTATAACGAAAGACAGCATGCTGCGGCTGCAAAAGGCGGTCAAAGGCAAGGCTCGCGAGTCGGTAGAATGCCTACTAATTCACAGCAAAAGTATGACCCAAGTGATGAAAATCCTGCAGGACAGATTCGGAAGACCAGAGCAAGTAGTAAGGAGTCAAATCACTAGAATAAGGAGCATCCCTCCGATAGCCGAAAGTCGCATCGAGCTGATAATTTCATAGGAGACTTGACTGGGCACGATATGCGGTAACCATCTCGTCAATACCCACTGTTAAACCCTTCAGTAAATGGGTAGAAGAATTAGGAAATATGGTGAGTACCATATGTGTGAATCACGAGTCGTCGTCACCGTTAGGGGCGACAGCCATAATACAAGTTGTAAGATGTGCTCTCGGAAACACGATATCTCAAACTGCAAAAGATTATTGGCCATGGATACTCGTAAGCGTTGGCGTGCGGTGCGTCAGATGGAGCTATGTTTTAAATATTTAAGCGAAGGTCATCGGAGTAGCAGCAATGACCAGAATTGTACAAAGAAACTCCATAGACTTTTGCATCATTTGAAGGACGACGTTAGCAGCAGGCAAGATGCTCCGCAGCACCAACAACGCTTATGCACGAAGGAACAGCTACATTGGGGTGATGTTATGCATTTCAGTTCAAGAAGAGAAACGTATTGTTATCAATGTTGTCATTTATGTAGAGTAAATGTTCCACAATAATAATATAACAAAAACGTTGTAATCCGTAATAAAGCTTATTTCATTTAAATAATGATTTTTTTTTTTTGACTAGGATATCTTTTGAGGCATTGGCATCTACAGATAAAATCAGTTTTCCGTCAAAGTTGAAAAGAGAAACAGTATGTAAGCAGTACTGCCTTGTTTAGTTTAGTCTTCCCTGACATTGTACCAAGCATAAACAAATGGAGCAATAAACTCTACCAAAACAAACAAACTCAAATACCAAACATGGGCACAGAAAGGGTGCTTTCCTTAATTCAAACAAAATGCTCATTATGACTGCGCCTTGCATCAGTTATACATTCACACGATGCGTTACGCATACGGTTGCATATTAAATCATGACATTTTGGAATGTCATGTGTCCACACGTTTTTTTCTGCAAATTTGGAGCTATGTCTGATAAAAAATTAATAGCAACTCAAATAATTAATAATTTGTTAAACAATTATAGTGCAGGGGGCAACCAAATATTTAAAAAGTATAAGTTAAAAAAAAAAAAAAAAAAAAAACAATTAAAACGCAAATGTCTGGCTTCGTTTGTTTTTAAAAGAAGAAAATTGTGTCTGCATTATTTCAGCGATGCTGATTATGCGGGAGACATGGAGACTAGGAAATCGACGAGCGGCTCTGTTGTCATGCTTTGTTGTGGAGTGATTTCTTTGCAGTCTCAAAGGGAGAAATGTGTATCGCTGTCGACCACCGAGTCTGAATACATCGCTGCATCCGAGGCTGTTAAAGACCTGTTGTGGTTGCAGAGACTTTTCTGGGAAATGACTAATGAAACCAAAGCTTGTTCTTATTTATATTTAGATAATCAAAGTGCAATTAAATTAATTAAAAACCCTGAATTCCACAGACGTACAAAACACATTGATGTACGATATCATTTTATAAGACAAAACTATGAAGATAGTTTGTTTAAATTAGAATATGTTCCTAGTGAAGAACAAGTTGCTGATTTATTAACCAAGTCTTTGCCTAAGGAAAAATTCAAAAAATGTAAGTTTGCTTTAAATGTACATCAATTCACTGGTTTTAATATGTAATTTCTTGAGTATACCTTTTCTATGAAATTAAAATTGAATTGCTTTGGAATTTTGAATAATGTATGACACAAGTGAAAGTGTTGAAAAATGAAATGTGCTGTGTCAACATTCATAGGTCCTATATTCTCTTGTATTTCTCCTTCTCTTTACTTGACAAATAAACTCACTCATGTTGTTACTTTCGAACCGAGAGGTCGTGTCTTCCTTTTTTGCGTAAAAGTTTCATACACCTCCCCCAGCCAGTGTTCCTTGTGAACAATTGTTTAGTGGTGCGGGACTAATTTGCGACCCTTTGCGAAATCGCCCAGACACAGAAAAGGCAGCAAAGTTGCTGTTCATTAAATATAACGCACCAAAGAAAAAACCGTTTGCATTTTGTTTGAACAAAAATGACAAGAGTAATATTTAATGTTTTTTATGTATCTAATCTTACATCCGCATCCCCCCACCTGATTATCTACCTTGTCGTGGTGTGGGGGCTTCTCACCAAAGGATAATCGACCCCCGTCATTCCCCTCACTAACCAAAATCTCATCCCACTCCATTTATCCCATCATACTCCCAACCTACCTATCCACTCCTCATCCCCTAGGCTGGACATAAGGTGTTAATCGTACCGTGCCGAGATGTTGACCAGGCTGAGAGCCCAGACCAAAAATAGCTCAGTCGCCAACGGTGTATCCGGATACCTGGCGCCCTCCGGATCAGACAGCCTTACCTGGGTATTGCGGATCTCTGCCCAGGTGGACACATATTTATCCGCAACTCGTGGGTACTACATGAATACAAACATTAAAGAAAATAATGAGTCCGCATTTCATAAAAAACCGGAAGGGGGTGATATTCCCTCTACATCAAAGGCGGTAAAGACTCCGATCGGAGAATCGTCAAACCGCTCTGATAAGAAAACCAACCCATCGACCAAGGCCTATAAAGACCGGAAGGCGGCCTTGAGAATAATAAAAAGATGGGGCCGCAAAACCGACTTATCAGAAAAAGACAAAGAGTCGGTAGCCTGGGCGACAGGAATCCTGGCCCAAGAAAAAGAACAAGCCAAGAGGCCCAGATCGTCCCCCGAGGAACCAAAGCGGGAGGCTAAGAAGGCTAGGCTGGGAACACTGGTCAAGCTATCAAAGCCCTTCGGTGAGGTTGCGAGGGAGTGGCTGACGGTCGCAATCACAGATGATAGCAACCCGGACGGCAAACTGACGACCGAAAAATGGAAGGATGTCGATCATGCGCTATCGACAAACTTCCTAAAAGTCGCTAGAAAGAACCCTGGACCACCGCCCATCTGCGACGACGCTAGATGGTACCAAGGCAGGGTCAAACTCTTCTGAAGGCTACAGTTGCCGAAATAGGGGAAGTTTGGGAGGGAGCTAGGCTCAAGGTCGTCACTAAGGACCAGATCTCTAAACGACGGAGAGCTAGATGCTGGCCCCCGCTGGCACCAGACAACCCCCTCGAAATAGTTGAGACAATCAACTATTGCAACCCCAATCTCCCAAGAAGAGATTGGAGAGTCGCGAAGCTGAAGGTACCGAAAGGCCGATCAAGACAGGCAACTATTGTACTGAATTGTGAAGCCTTGGAACCTCTGGCCCTATGCGACTACCATATCAGGTTTGGCTTTAAAAAAGTCAAACTTAATATATATTTTTTTTTTTTTTTTTTTTTTTTTGTTGGAGGCTTCTGCTATCCGCTGGAGCACTCAGACGCAAACACTGGTCCATTGTACTCCAGAACTTAACATATACAAAAAAGATGAGGAATTGCCACCATCCGGCAATACAGACACGGCTAACACTGTGATCAGAAGCGGGAGCTCTACGGAGCAGGAACCCCCAATCCCCTCAAGGAGCAAGGGCCCTGCGCCGGTAGAAACTGTAACCCCAGCAACATCCCTGGTCATTAAAGATCAGGAGTCATTGCTCGACTCCGGAAGCGAGGACTATTCCACTAGCTCGCCGATGGAAGACGATCTTCTGGACTCAGATCTGGAAGACCTTAACGCCACCGTGGTGGAGGCAGATCGAATTAATAACAGCCATGAGGCTGAGATTAATTCAGATTACTCTCCACCACTCTAAAGCGCAGCCGCGAACCTTCTTCTCAGGCTGGCCAAAGGAGAAGAAGATATAGCCTTAATCCAAGAACCGTGGGTGGATGAACACAAGGTTCGTGGATTAAGAACCCCAGCCTACAACCTATTTATATCACAAAAAGAAGGTAAGCCCCGCACTTTCATACTTGCAAAGAAATCTTTAAACGCTTACTTTCTTCCAAATTACAGCTGCCCTGACACCACAGTGATTGCAATCCAATCACCCGGGATCAAGCTATGGATAGCCTCTACTTACATGGCGCAGGAAGAGTCCATTCCTTTGGACGAAATCAATAGACTAGTCAAGGACTCGTCGGATCCTCAAAATGGGCTCCTTATCGGTGCAGATGCGAATGCGCATCACATGATTTTGGGCAGCAGCGATACAAACGAAAGAGGTGAGTGGCTTATTGAATTCATCCTAACCGCTAACCTTTTTATTTGCAACAAGGGTCATACACCCACATTTATTACAAAAAATCGCAGGGAGGTACTAGACCTAACTCTATCATCACCCTCTCTCATTGACAAAATAAGAGAATGGAAGGTTTCTGAGGAACACTCCTTCTCAGATCATCGCTACCTGGTTTTCAACCTAGCCTACACGGTCCCAATCCCAATTGGCTCATCCTGTAACCCAAGAAGAATCGATTGGGAGCGTTATAGAGCCTTCATTGGCAACTCTATAATAAGTAGGACCCCTGACACCCCGCGGACGACGTTAGATATAGACAATATGGTCGATACTCTAACAATCACATTGTGCAACGCAAGGGCCAATAGCTGCGCAATCCACAAACCAGGAAAAAAAATTACCCTTCTTGGTGGAACGCGGTGCAAGCTCCGCAAAGCCTGTCGTAAACTCTTTAATAGAGCAAAGAACACAAGTAACGACAGAGACTGGAGCCTATACAAAAACTCACTCAAGGAGTACACACAAAACCTGAGGAAAGAACAAAGGCTGTCTTGGAAACTCTTCTGCAAGTTGTGAAGTTGTAACTGATAATGCTGCGAATATGGTGAAAGCTGTTGAAACTGCATTTGGAAAAAGAAGCACATCCCATGTTTCGCCCATACATTGAATCTTGTTGCTCAAAATATTCTGCAAATTCCTGAATTGCAAGATATCTATACTATCAAAAATAAAAATCATCGTTACCTTCTTCAAGCAAAGCTGTGTGGCAAGCGCTGAATTGCGGAAGTCAGTAAGTGCTGAAACAAAATTAATACAAGACGTATCAACACGCTGGAATAGCACATATTACATGGTTCAGAGGTGCTGTGAGCGATATACTCATCTCCCACAATACTGCACTGGAATTGACTGGCCTGAAATTGAACATTTCGGCATCGCTACTTAACATTTAACGTCCACTTGAAGCTGCAACAATGGAAATATCTGGGAGCAAATATTGCACTAGTAGCAAGGTGATTCCGTTAGTTCACTGTATGCTTTCAAAACTTAAAGCCCTTGTATCGATGAGCCTATTGTTTTACCCAAGTAGTAGAGATGTAGTACACAAACTAATCCTCTTAGAAATCAGGAAACGAATGGGCCTTATTAAACAAGTTTCTTCATTAGCTATCGCCACCTTGTTGGATCTGCGGTTCAAAAAACTGCATTTTGAAGGAAGCTATTCAAAAAATCATAGATATGATGACGGAGGACCTGCTAAACGAAAAGCAAATTGAATCTGATTCAGATAGTTCTGACAAAATATCAGAAGACTTCAGCCTTTGGAGTGACCATCACAAGCTAGTTCACCGGAACTGGAAGTCAAACAAAAACGAAGAAAGTGTTTGTGATCAGCTTTCCGTGTACTTGAGGACACCTGTTGGTCGTCTCAGTGAAAATACTTTGGAAATATGGTCCGATTATAAACAACAATTCCCAAAACTTTACAAAATTGCATACAAATATTTGGCTTTGGTTGCCAGTTCAGTTCCATTAGAAAGGATTTTTTTCAAAAGCCGGGCGCGAAGAAAATTACCGAACGAAAGTTGTCGCGAATTTTTGTACAGTTTGGTCGAAATTGCAAGACTACGTCGAAGAGTCCGCTATTATTGAATACGCCATCGATGGTATTCACGATATCGAATCAAATAAATTAATTTTGTATGAATCTAAAGATCTGGAAGATTAAAAAAAAAATTAAAAAGTTATGAAAAGATGAAGGACAGACAAAAAGAAAGGAATGGACAGCTTACGCGTGCGAAAAGTGATCGTGTCGAAAATGGAGAAGCTACGGTGAAACTTAAGAATGGTCGAAGTTGTTTTAATTGCGGGAGTAAAGAGCATGCATTTTATAATTGTCCTGATAAAGCGCGTGGTCCTAAATGTTTCAAATGTGATACTTTTAGACATCGAAGTTTTGAATGCGTGGCAAATAATAAAAGCAAGCGTTCTTTAGAGCCAAACGCATTTTCACTCAGCAACAACAAAATGTCTAAGACTGTTGAAGTGTGCGGTGCGTGGGTTGAAGCACTGATCGATACCGGTAGTGATCTTACACTTATTAAAGAGGATGTTGCAAGTTTAATGAAAAGCCAAAACATTAAGCCTCAGCAAATTGCCATATCGGGCCTGGGGGGCAAATTAAGCACAAAAGGTCTAATAGGCGCTAAGGTAGTGATCGAACAGAGACCATTTCCGAACGTAAGTCGCTTTGTAGTAGATAATAGTTGCATGAAGTTCCAGATGATTATTGGTAGAAATATTTTGGATACCGTTGATCTCCTTATCGACAGAGATGGTGTTTTGTGAAAGGAGGGGAACAAAGGACGAGAAGCCAGTTGCTTTTTGTCGAAGATCGATGTCGACAAAGATTCCGACCCGGACCTATGTAGTTCATATTACTTACAAAGAAAAGGAATAAAGTGCAAATAACGGAACGAGGTGACTTACGACTTTATTTAACTAAATGTGAACCAGACATTCAGAGAACTTACAAACATACCCCAGGCACATCCGTCTCACTGAACGGTTAATTAATATTTCAATAAAGCTAAAACGATTTTAAGAAAAGCGAAATTTACTTTGAAATTATTTTTCCTGCACAGATTTCCATTATATTACATATTACTAAGCATGTATTTCCTTTGTTGTTGATGAACTTAATCTTGTAACTGAATTAATAAATAAGAAAGATAATGTAAACGCTCATTAAGTGAGAACATTGTAAGCGCACCCCCGATTTTATGTTTTTTGAACGCTAAAGAGGAGGCGAGGAGGAACTGCGCGCAGCCAAAAGTTCACACTTGATGGAGCGTGCTTGCGACAAAGGGACACGACGTTTAATATTAATATTTTTACACTCGCGTGAGTTACGACCTCACATCATCCTTCCACGGAATTTAGTGTTAAGATATATCTTTCATTTATTTTTCAAACAATGTAACATTCTGTAATCCAAAACATATTCATGCACATTGCTAATCCCACGCTATGTAACCGACGTATCAATCCACCTCCCATTTTAAAATAGCATAATAGCATGATCAGCATTGTGTAATTATAAAGTACCATTGTAAAAATGAGAGACTGTTCAGTTCTGTGATTAAAGTGTCGAAGGGCGAAGCTCTGCCCGAAAATCAAATTGTTTTTTTTAGCAAATCTTGTCGTGGCGGAGATATTTCGTGCGCCAATAAATAAATTCAATTAAATCGGACATTTTATTTAATATCGTCCCAGCACGGGGTGCGTGTTAATACTTTTAACATTTTTTTTTTACTTGAAAAAAAAGTAGGTAAGTATTCTTTCAATTACTTATATGAAAAAAAAAAAAAAAAAATTAGGAGTTTGGGAATCTATGATATACAACGTGTATCAGAACTTAACAGCTGTTACGATCCCTTGTAAACAAATAAAGAAAACGTCTAGCGAAGCGGACGGGGTAACGCTAGTGTGTAAATTAACTGTGTGTAATTGTTGAAATATCATATTCATCAGCGCATTGTATGAACATGAACATATCTTAACTCACCACACTTTGTATTCTATTTACCACGCTTGTCAATATCCTGAATTATTTATGACATTTCTGAATAAATCTTTTCTTCATTCTCTGTTCAACCTTCAATAAAGTCGTTTCGTTTTCACAGGTTATGGGCCCAGATCCAAGTTCGCGGTAGAAGTAATATATAGTCATATGTATATAAAGATAACAGTTTTTTTGCGGATAAAAGAAAAATAAAAAAGTTGGTTCTTTTGCAAATAAATTTTGTGGTTACTTTGGAAATACATATATATTGCTGGTATTTGTTGCTGCTGTTTTGCGAAGGGTATAGTCTGCCGATTATTTTGCCGCCTTTTTGTTTTGCCACTTTCTATTGCTTTTACAACATGGACGGTGAAATATTCAAAATTGAAAAGCTCAATTGTGCAGATCAGTGGGGAGTCTGGAAATTCCAAGTAAAGGTAATGCTTAGTGCAAGTGAACTCTATGAGGTTGTAAGTGGGGAGTGTTTGAAACCCGAGGCAACTGGATCCGATATGTCTAAGGTTGTTGCATGGGACAAGAAGGATAAGAAGGCACAGAAAGTAATTGTAATGAGTGTTGGCCCTCAGCCATTAATTCATATTATGAATTGCACTACGTCGAATGCAATGTGGGTGAAATTGGAGTCTATTTACGAACAAAAGGCACTGACAAACATCCATTTTCTGCAACAGAAATTCTACAGTTTTATTAGGGATCCATTGGACAACATAGCTACTCATATTTCTAAATTGGAGTCTCTTGTCTATCAGCTGAAACAATGCGGTGAGTCTATAACGGAAAACATGCTTATAACAAAAATTGTAATGACATTGCCAGCGGACTTCAACCATTTTTTTACCGCTTGGGAATCAACGGCAGTTAGTGATAAAACGTTAGAGAAATTAACTGCGCGTTTGGTGATGGAAGAATCCCGTTTATCTGTACAGTCTCGCAACAAAGAAAGTCGAGTTATACAAGATGGTGAATCAAGTGCGTTAACTGCAAGGAGGAATTTACGATTTCAAAAATCAAATATGAATTCAAGCCAACATAAAGGCAAATTAGGAAAGTGTTTTTGGTGCAAGAAACCTGGTCATTGGAAAAGGAACTGCCCACTGAGAACTGCAAATGTGTCGCAAACAGAACCTACGAGTGACGCATTCATATGTACTGCGGTTTCAAGCAGAGATGTAGGCTGTGAGGAATGGTTTCTAGACTCAAGGTGCCAGTGACCATATGACCTTCAGACGTGATTGGTTTGCTGAGTACAAGGCATTCAATTATCCACAATATGTTCGCATTGGCAACGGAAAGACTATTAGTGCGATTGGCGTTGGAAATATTAACATTAAAGCCTATAATAATCAACGATGGTACCCAAAGCTTCTTACAAATGTTTTGTTTGTTCCGGACATTCACATTAATTTATTTTCGTCAAATAAAGCACTTGACAAGAACCTTCGCCTGGTGTCCGACAGTAACAAATGTGCGCTGCTGCATGGTCAGTGTACTGTGGCAGTGGGAGTTCGTAAGGGTTCGTTGTTCAAGATGCTGTTCAGAGTTGAGGAACCGAAATCTGCAAATGTTAGTGTAAAGGTTGAATCAATCAGACTTTGGCATGAACGCTTAGGTCATCAGAATGTGAATTACGTTCGAAGATTTCTTATGGAAAGTGACATTAAATATAATGATGAAAAGGACTTCTTCTGTGATGCATGTGCCCTTGGGAAATCCCATCGTTTTCCTTTTAAAAGAAGCTGCAGTAAAGCTAAATGTGTTGGTGAGATTGTGCATGCAGATCTTTGTGGACCCTTGCAAAATACCTCAGTGGCTGGTTCGAAGTATTTTCTTCTCTTCAAAGATGATTTTTCAAAATATAGAACGGTGTACTTTCTAAAACAAAAGGATGAAGTTTTCAAAATCTTTAAATCATTGTTAAATAAAATTAAAATGGAAACTGGCACATCGGTTCAAACAATTCGCACTGATAACGGCACGGAATTCGTCAACGCTGAAATGAAATCATTTCTTTCAGATAATTCTGCGCGACACCAGACTTCTGCCCCGTATTCCCCCCAACAAAACGGCAGAGCTGAAAGGGAAATGAGGACCGTCGTAGAAGCAGCTAGAACAATGATTCATGCGAGTGGTTTGTCGCTTAAGCTCTGGGCAGAGGCAGTTAACATGGCTGTATACGTTATAAATCTAACAGCGCCAACCGATCTAGCTGGCAAGCATCCAGCCCAACTATGGTTCAAGGATCCACCATCAAAATTTAACTTCTTTGAGATGCAGGTATTTGGAGCTGAGTGCTTTGCACATATTCCCTCACAGAAACGGCGGAAATGGGATGCAAAATCACGACCAGGCATTTTTGTTGGATATTCCGAAAACACAAAGGGATATCGTATATATTTCTCAGATACTGATAAGGTTGAAATAATTCGTGATATTATATTTAAAAAAGCTTCAGTTTCAGGTGAAAGCAGAGAAGTTACGGTAGCGCTTGATAACAAATCCGAGGATAATGTAGTAGACGAGCCCGAAGAGGTTAAGACTGAAGGCTTGTCATCTGACGATGAAAGAATTCAGAATTCAGATAGTAAAGATGCAATTGATTTACAATCCTGTTTAGAACCATTATCCACTGAATTCATTAAGCAACGATTAAGGAGTGCGAAGGGGGAAAGGGCCGAATCCATGACAGCTTTACTGCAAATTGGAGCTTTTTTGGCAGACCGGTATGTACCAACAACATTTGAAGAAGTACCTAGGTCAGCTGATGCTGCGAAATGGCAAGTTGCGATGCTAGAGGAAATTGAGGCATTACACAAGAACAATACATGGGAGCTAGTAGAACCACCAACGATGAGAAAAATAATTGACAGCAGATGGGTATTTAAAATTAAGGATGCTGTCAGCAATGAACCCAACAAATATAAAGCAAGACTCGTAGTAAGGGGGTTTACACAAGAAGCTGGCATTGATTATGATGAGATCTTTAGCCCAGTAGCGCGTTTCAGTTCCATAAGGGCTATACTTGCAGTTGCAGCGTACAAAAAAATGGTAATTAAGCAAATCGACATCAAGACAGCCTTCCTAAATGGGGACTTACACGAAGCTATATACATGCATCAGCCAAAACGATTTAATGATGGAAGCGGGAGGGTTTGCCTGCTAAAAAAGAGTCTGTATGGACTAAAGCAGGCGTCCAGATGTTGGAATATCAAGTTCACCGAATTTCTACGCTCATTTAGTTTGGTGCCTTCGAAGGCTGATCCCTGTGTATTTGTTGGAAAGCGTATCCTCGTAGTTATCTACGTTGACGATGGGTTGATAGTGGGAGAGAACGAAGAGAAAGTTGACCAGCTGATTTCGTATCTGAAAGGAGTATTCGAGGTTAAGGTGTCTCATGTAGGACACTTTCTGGGATTACAGATTGATCATCGAGCCGATGGATCAGTTTTTCTTTCACAAAGTCGTTACGTTGATCGCATTTTGGATAGATTCAAAATGTCGGATGCAAACTCGGTTTCAACACCAGCGGATTATTTGATCACGAAGGGTCCCTGCAGTGAAAAACATAAGCTGAATTGTGTATTTCCATATCGAGAAGCAGTGGGGTCTCTCATGTACCTTGCCACTGGAACCAGGCCTGATATTTCCTATGCTCTTGGGGTCGTCAGTCGTCATGTAGAGCATCCAACTGCACAAGATATCGCAGCGATAAAGCGTGTCATCCGATATGTAAAAAGATCAAAAACGAATGGTATTCTTTTTATGTGTTTTTATTTGGAAAATCGCCGATTTCATGGATGTCACAACGTCAAAAATGTGTTTCTCTCTCTACCATGGAAGCGGAATATATAGCAGCGGCGCATGCAGCTAAAGAAATAGTGTGGCTGAAGCGGTTATTTGACGAGATACTACCTGGAGAATGTGGTCAGTCAAGCCTTCTGGTTGACAACGAAAGTGCTATTAGGCTTGCACGAAATCCAGAATTCCACAAAAGAAGCAAGCACATCGAGGTGAAATACCACTTTATTCGCGAGAAATTTGCAGAAGGAGTTTTTGAACTCTCGCATGTTTCAACTGAAGAGCAGATTGCCGACGTATTTACTAAACCACTACCACGAGGTAGATTTGAAATTTTAAGAAATAAAATGGGAATTTGCGTAGCTTGAATTTTCAAAAAAAAAAAAATATATATTTTATTGTAACTCAATGAATGTAAATAACTTAATACAATGCTGATGAAAGTGGGAGTGTTGAAATATCATATTCATCAGCGCATTGTATGAACATGAACATATCTTAACTCACCACACTTTGTATTCTATTTACCACGCTTGTCAATATCCTGAATTATTTATGACATTTCTGAATAAATCTTTTCTTCATTCTCTGTTCAACCTTCAATAAAGTCGTTTCGTTTTCACAGTAATGATATTGTGAGATGCAATATCGAAAGTGCACAAAACATTGAAACTGTGTCTAACGATATTGTGAGACAAAATATCGTGAACAGAACTCAGACCATCAACAAATAAATTTTAATCTAAATCAACAGTTACCAAGCGACCGTTTATCACCCTGAGGCAACTCTGATTGGAAATATGTTTTGAACTATTGGCATCACTTCTTTTCTCTTTGTTTTCGCTATATTGTGATAGCTGTCATTTGGATGTTGTTGCGATAAGTAGTGCAAATAATTATTGAAGGGTGCTCCAGTACCCTTGGGTGCTAAAATCGATTATAATTTAAATAGTTACTTCACTTGTGTTCATGGTTAGTATTAGTTTAGGATTTCATTGTTTTTTTCATTAGATACGGTTTTTAAAGGTATTGCAGTACAATTAGCAAAATGGCGAGTACTAGTCGAAGTGTTGTGGTTGACGACGAAACTATTGAGTGTTTACTGTTAGAAAATGAGGAAGAAAATTAACTTTACGTTGGCGGTAATGCATCTGACAATGAGCTAGATCAAATCATACAAGATGTATTTCTCCATACTCTGGTACAAGGGACCGAAAACAAGAAAACTCCGTTGTCAGTGAGATTACAAAGAAGAAGTATTCGTTTTTTATTGATCACATCAATATGTAATAAATTGTAAAAAATGTCCTTTGAGTGTTGTTACTTAATAAATTATTTAGTACAGTGTTACCATCAATAACTAATTGATTAACGTATATAAATATGAATATTATAGGTAAATAAAATAGTGTTTGAGATTCAAACATTACCCGGCCGAACGAAAAAAAATGTGATATCTACTTAAGTTCCTTCTTTCATCAATATTGACATCTGTCGACCAGTGTGTGAATAGTCGCGATCGGTAGAATGACAGCAGTCAGGTATAATTGTTGACCGACTATGAGTGCCGTGAAGGCTGCATGGTTGATGATGGGAATTCATTGTGTAGTAGTAACCCAGGTGCGTATAGTTTGTGTTGAAAATGAATGATTTGTGCATATTTGTGTTACGTGTGGTATGGACAAAAAACTCGAAAATACCTGGGAAAAAAGAACTCGTAAGGAGAATTAGTGTGTGTGGTTACATGGATGTGAGAACAGGAAAAAAAATGTGTTTTTTTGTGTGTGTGTTTGAGAAAACAAGTGCATATCGAACGTTGCCTTCGTGTTTACGAATTGGGACATCGTGTGGTGTGACAATTATCGAATGCGAATCATGTGTGCATGTTTGTTGAATTATTGATTACTAAATTTCTTTTTTTTTTTTTTTGTTTTGACTGACGAATCGGATGGATGGATATGGCTATGTGGAATTAGGTTGAGTTGTAATTTCCGAAAGTGTTTCGTTGCTGGGTAAGGGTTATCTTTTCGTTATCGGACGTTTAAATTCACCATTTTGAGTTTTTAGGGTGACGACGCGCGTTATATTGTCCTTTCCTGGATGCTTCGCTATTATCCGACCGAGGTTCCATTTCGTGGGTGGAAGCCGTTCATCCTTCATTAGGACAAGGTCTCCTATATTGACTTCAGGGGCACGGTTTTGCCATTTGGGTTTTTGTTGTAGCCGCGCGAGATATTCCGAGCTCGATTGGTTCCAGAAGGATTGGTATAATCTTTGTACTCGTTTCCAACGGTCAATATAATTTATTTTTTCTTCTATGAGATCTTGCTGCTGAATATTGTTGAAAGACTCTCCGATCAGAAAATATCCTGGGGTTAAGACTCTGAAGTCATCTGGGTCACTGGATAGAGGGCAGAGTGGTCGCGCATTCAGGCACGCTTCAATTTGAGCAAGTAGTGTGGTGAGTTCTTCATACGTGTAACCTTGCGTGCCGGCTATCCGTTTAAGATGGTATTTAACGGACTTTCTCCTGCTTCCCATAATCCGCCAAAATGAGGAGATGACGGCGGAATGAATTTCCATGCAATTCCATCCATTGCGAGCCTTTCGGCGATCGCCCTCCAATCCGCTTGAGCCGACAAAATTTTGTTCCGCAATCACTCACCAGTTATGAAAGTGTGTCTCTTCTCAGTGCTGCGATGAAGCCCTGGGTGGTTAAATTGCTGACCAGCTCGATGTGTATCGCCTTCGTCGCAAGATATATAAAAATGGCGAAATATGCCTTATAGGATTTCGCGTTGCGTCCCTTCCAGGTTTTTACATCAATGGGTCCAGCATAGTCGACTCAGGTAATGGAGAATGGTCGTGGAATTCGGACTCTTGGCGCGGGCAAGTTGCCCATTAGCTATGTCGCTGGTTTCGCTCTGAAGCGGAAGCAAATAATGCATTTTTTGTGGATGCACCACCTTATGCTGCTTTTCATTTTTAAGATCCAATATTTTTGGCGTAGAAATTATGCCATTTGTGGGATCCCTCCGTGAATTGTTTTTTCGTGTGCGTCTCGTCCATTCCACTACAAACGATTTCCCTTTAGAGTTGAGGGTAGAACTCCTCGTGACAACACAAGATTTTCATGATACTTCATCATCGGACTCCGAAAATGATGTACCTTTATCGAATTTGCGAGGTAATAATCCGAATTTATTGAAAGTGTTGGAAGCGCCGATAAGTACAAATAAATACAAAGGGAAACAACCACATTCGTCTCGGGTGCCAACACGAAACATATTCACCAATCCACCGGGTTGTAAGGGACTTATTTTCCATTTGTTTTTTTTTTTGTTGAAGGCTTCTGCTATCCGCTGGAGCACGCAGACGCAATCACTGGTCCATTGTACTCCAGACAGACAGCTTACATTACTGTATTTTCCCCGTTTTACGGGCAAGGAGCTTCAGTGATGTAGAGCTAAGGGATTCGGCACACACCACGTCGGCTCCAAGGGTGCGCCACCGTGCGCGAGCAAAGGCGGGACAATCACAGAGGAAATGCTCTGCAGTGTCATCCTCCTCCTCGCCATATGCAGCACAGGTAGGCGTCTCACTGATGCCAAGCACGTAGAGATGCTTGGCAAAAGTGTAATGGCCCGTGATAACTCCCACAAGCCTTCTGCAGTCGATTCTCCTTAAAGATAGGAAGAATGCTGCAGATTTTTTGCAGACATCAGGGCATACGCGCTTAGTCATCCTGCAACCCGGATAATTCCTCCATCTCCCGTGTGTGTATTAAATACACAATCGTTAATGTAGGAATTTACCGTGAACGCAGGTTCAGGTCCATAGAAGCTCTCCTCTGAACCCATTCTAGCGAGTTCATCAGAGATCTCATTTCCTGGGATCCCAGAGTGGCCTGGAACCCATACAAGCCTTAATGAATTTAGTCTGCCGACTATGTTCAAGAAGGACTTGAGTTCAAACACTAATTTGGAGCTAGTTAAGGGATTACACACAGCTTTTAGTGTAAGTGTCATTATTTTTTGATGCAACGACAGTAGAACGTATCGTTTCATATACTAATGAAGAAATAATCCCACAGAGACAAAAATATAAATATGACCGGAACAATTTTGACGACGATCAAGGCCCAGGTAGTATTCGACCATCGTTTACACGTGACACAACAGTAAATGAAATACGAGCTTTGCTCGGTTTGTACTACTTGTCTGGCGTTTTGAACATGAACACTATTACAACAAAGGAATTATTTGATAAAGATACAGGAGTACCCTACTCCAGGGCCATAATGTCTGGTTCAATATTTGAGTTCCTAACGAATTGTTTACGATTTGACGACAGAGAGACCAGAGAAAATCGCCGTGAAAGTGACCGCCTTGCACCGATAAGAGAACTGTTTGATCATGTAATTCAAAAGTCGAAAGAATTTTATTTTCCAACTGATTGTTGTACCATAGATGAGCAACTACTGGGGTTTCGCAAGCGTGACCCTTTTTGGATGTATATTCCAAATAAGCCAGATAAATACGGTATAAAGATAGTATTACTTTGCGACGCGAAAACATTTTACATGATAAATGGTGAAGTATATTTGGGGAAAGGGTCAACCCCTAGGAACCAACCAGTTGCTAATTAGATTCTGCAGACTTTGACTCAACCTATTCATGGATCTAGCAGACATTTTACCCGTGACAACTGGTTTACATCCATACCTTCCGCAACTGGTCTTCTGCAAGAAAAGAAGATAACTGTTGTGGGAACTTTAAGACAAAATAAAAAGGAAATACCGCTGTTGTTCAAAGATAAGTCCCAATTTGATAAAAATGTTGCCATGTTTGCTTTTAGTGGGCCCCTTACTTTGTTATCATATTGTCCACCTAAAGGGTGGTTTTGATATTGTCGACAATGCACACTTCATCTGATAAGGAGAAAACAGTAACTTTGCCCGTGTAATTCTCCATACGCTGGTAAAAGAAAACTCAGGGTGTGCACAAAGAATAAGTGATGGTTTTTATTGTTCACATCAATATATATAATAAATTGTTATTGTAAAAAAATTCCTTTTAGTGTTGTTACTTAATAGATTATTTAGTACAGTGTTACCATCAATTATAACTAATTGATTAATGATTAACATTTATAAATATACATGTATATAAAGGTAAATAAAAATAAAGAGTGTTTGAGATTCAAACATTCTCCCCGGCCGAACAAAAATGTGATATCTACTTAAGTTCCTTCTTTCATCAATATCGACATCTGTCGACCAGCGTGTGAATCGTTGCGATCGGTAGAATGACAATAGTCAGGTATGATTGTTTACTTACTTACTTACTTACTTATCAGGCCTGCGATCCATGGAGGATCTGAGCCTGAGCTATAGCTGCCTTCCATCCTTGACGGTCCCGGGCACGCTGCTTCCAGTTGTCAAGACCAAGATGTCTTACATCCGCGATTACTTGGTCTTTATACCGGAGGTTCGGTCTTCCTCTTCTTCTCGAACCAGGAGGCTCGGAGTCGAAGACCCTCTTAGCTGGAGCGTTGATGTCCATGCGCTCGATGTGGCCGAGCCAGTGTAGTCGACGGGTCCTTGCTTTCCGGACTACATCCACATCTTGGTACAGCTCGTAGAGTTCGCGGTTGTGTCTTCTTCTCCATTCACCTTCCTCACAGACAGGACCAAATATCCGGCGCAGAATTTTTCTTTCGAAAGAACCCAAAATCAGCTCCGCTGTCCTGCTTATCGTCCAGCTTTCGGCTCCGTACAGCAAGACTGGCAGAATGAGCGTTTTGTAAAGCATGACTTTGGTCTTTCGAGTGAGGAGTTTTGACCCCAGTTGTTTGGACAAGCCGAAGTAGCAGCGGTTGCCAAGGGCGATTCTACGCCGGATCTCCACTGTGGTGTCATTTGTGGAATTTACGTTTGCCCCGAGGTAGACAAACTCCTTAACTACCTCGAAATTGTAGCTGTCAATTGTTATGTTTTGTCCCAGGTGGTGAGCGACGGATTGGTTTTTGCTTGACAGCATGTATTTCGTTTTGTCCTCATTGATCTTAAGGCCAATTCGTTTCGCCTGTTCTTCAATCGCCGTGAATGCTTCCACAATGCCACGGCGAGAACACGCGATGATGTCGATATCATCCGCGTATCCTAGCAGCTGGATGGACTTGTAAAAGATAGTGCCTTCCCTGTTGACGCCTGCCCGTCGCACTATCTGCTCCAGCACCAGGTTGAAGAAGTCACATGACAGCGCATCTCCTTGCCGAAATCCGGTGCATGTTTCGAATGGTTCCGAGGTCCTAGAACCGAGTTGCACGGTGCATCGCGTGTTTTTTAGCGTGGCGCGACACAACTGGATCAGTTTTACCGGGATCCCGAATTCGGCCATCGCCCCAAACAGTGCTTCACGATGAATGCTGTCGTATGCGGCTTTGAAATCGATGAAAAGATGGTGTGTATCGATTTGAAACTCGTTGGTCTTTTCCAGGATTTGTCGAAGTGTGAAAATTTGGTCTATAGTTGATTTGCCGGGCCGGAAGCCGCACTGGTAGCTGCCGATTAGTGCGGTGCAAAATGGTTTTAGACGTTCACACAATACGCTGGACAGGATCTTGTATGCGACATTGAGCAGGGATATACCTCTATAGTTCTTACAAGAGGTAGGATCGCCTTTTTTGTGGATGGGGCATATAGAGCTGGTATTCCAGTCGTCGGGCATGCTCTCATCTTCCCAAATTCTGCAGATGATCTGGTGCATGCTCCCTACCAGAACATCGCCGCCAGCCTTGAAGAGCTCTGATGGCAAGCCATCTGAGCCTGCGGCCTTGTTGTTCTTCAGCTTCTGAATAGCTGTGCCGACTTCTTCTATGCTGGGTGGGAGGACTACTTCAGCGGCTGGAGTTGGGATTTCCTCAGTCCCTACCACTCTCTCTTGGTCATGCTCGTTAAGCAGCTGCTGGAAGTGCTGCTTAAATACATCCACTATTCCCTGCGGGTCGGTGACAAGATTACCCTCGCAGTTTCGAAGAGCCAGGGTGCCCTTTTTGAAGCCTCCTGCAAGGCCTTTGGCTTTCTTGTAAAAGGCTCGTATTTTATGTCTATCCCTAGACTCCTCGATATCCTTGAGCTGGGAGGCTGCGAAGATTCTTTTCTTTTGTCGCAGTAGTTTCTTCTCCTCCCTTCTTCTGGCTCGGTACTCTTCTCGCGCTGCCCTGGTTTTCCTCTGCAGCGCCTTTTGGTACGCCTCGTCGGTTGCTGCCTTTTTCTGCTCACACTCGCCATCATACCACGGGTTTCTTGTCGGGGGTGGTAGGTATCCTAGGGTGGTTTCGGCTACTTCCTGAATGGCTGAGCGGCAATGCAGCCACATATTATTGGCATTTGTGTTCGACGTAGGCATACCGTAGAGTCTTTCGCTCAGCTGCTCCCTGTAGACTCTGGCAACCTCCGGTGTGCTCAGGCGCCCAATGTCGAACCTCCTCCTGATGGGCTGGTGCAGCTTTCTGACATTGGACAGTCGAGCTCTGAATCTTGCTGCTACGAGGAAGTGGTCAGAGTCGACATTTGCCCCTCTGAATGTTCGCACATCCAGGATGTTTGACGCGTGCCTTGCGTCAATGAGCACATGGTCGATTTGGTTGGCGGTTCGACCGTCCGGAGATCGCCAGGTTGCTGTGTGGATTCGCTTGCGAGGGAATCTTGTGCTACTTATCACCGCATTACGAGCTGTCGCAAAGTCAGCGAGTCGGAAGCCGTTATCTGTTGTTGTATCGTGGAGGCTGTGCTTTCCGATCACTCCGCCAAGGGTGTTTTCCTTTCCGATTTTGGCGTTGAAGTCCCCGAGCACGATTTTTACATCGTACTCCGGACAAGCTCCGTAGGCGTTGTCCAGGAGGTCATAGAAGTCCTCCTTGATAGGGTCTTCAGCCTCGTCGGTAGGGGCGTGTGCACATATAAGGCTGATGTTATAAAATCTGCCTCTGATGCGGATCACAGCCAGGCGATCACTTATAGGTTTAAAGTCGATGACCTTCGACCTTAACCGCTTTCCCACGACGAATCCGCATCCCAGTAAGTGCAACCTTTTGTGACAGCTGTAATAAATGTCGCAATTTTTCTTCCTAATCATACCGTTTCCTATCCAGCGTATTTCCTGGACCGCAGTAATATCCGCCTTGTACTGCGTGAGGATTCCTTCTAGTTTATGAGCAGCTCCGGGAGTGTACAGGGTTCTGACATTCCAGGAGCATACTCGCAAATCGTGTTCCTTTTTCGTGCGTTGTCGTCGTCGAGTATCCGTCCGTATATCCGAGGCATCCGAGGCATGATTGTTTACCGACTACATATGAGTGGCGTGAAGACTGCTGTTGAAGACAAACGATTTGTGCGTATCGTGTGGTATGGACAGAAAGCCCGAAAATACCTGGGAAAAAAAATAACTTGCAAGGAGAATTAGTGTGTGTGGTTGCATATGCGTGTGAGAAAAACAAAAAAAAATGTTTTTTTTTTTTTGAGTGTGTGTGAGAAAACAAGTGCATGTCGAACGTTGCCTTTGTGTTTACGTTTACGAGTTGCGACATCGTGTGGTGTGACAATTGTCGTGTGCGAATATGTGTGCATGTTTGTGTTTTGGCATATGGGCAAACAAAAAAAAAAAAAAAAATGTTTGTTTGTTTACCTTAAATTATTGAGTATTGATTTGATTTTGATTATTTATTGAATTATTGATTTTGTGTATGGCTATGTGGAATTAGGTTGCGTTGTAATTTCCGTATGTGTTTCGTTGCTGGGTAAGGGGCATATTTTTGTTATTGGGCGTTTAAATAAACCATTTTGTGTTTTTAGGGTAACGACGCGCGTTATATTATCCCTTCCTGGATGTTTCGCTGTTATCCGACCGAGGTTCCATTTTGTGGGTGGAAGCCGTTCATCCTTGATTAGGACTAGGTCTCCTATATTGACTTCAGGGGCACGGTTTTGCCATTTGGGTTTTTGTTGTAGCCGCGCGAGATATTCCGAGCTCCATTGGTTCCAGAAGGATTGGTATAATCTTTGCACTCGTTTCCAACGGTCAATATAATTTATTTTTTCTTCTATTAGATTTTGCTGCGGAATATTGTTGAAAGACTCTCCGATCAGGAAATGTCCTGGGGTTAAGACTCTGAAGTCATCTGGGTCACTGGATAGAGGACAGAGTGGTCGCGAATTCAGGCACGCTTCAATTTGAACAAGTAATGTGGTGAGTTCCTCATACGTGTAAGCTTGCGTGCCGGTTATCCGTTTAAGATGGTATTTAACGGACTTCACTCCTGCCTCCCATAATCCACCAAAATGAGGAGATGACCGCGGAATGAATTTCCATGCAATTCCATCCATTGCAAGCCTTTCGGCGATCGCCTTCCAATCCGCTTGAGCCGATTTAAGCATCCTTGTTAACTCATTGTTAGCGCCGACAAAATTTGTTCCGCAATCACTCACCAGTTGTGAAACTATGCCTCTTCTCGCGATAAATCTTCTCAGTGCCGCGATGAATCCCTGGGTGGTTAAATCGCTGACCAGCTCGATGTGTATCGCCTTCGTCGCAAGACATATAAATATGGCGAAATATGCCTTATAGGATTTCGCGTTGCGTCCCTTCCAGGTTTTCACATCAATGGGTCCAGCATAGTCGACTCCGGTAATGGCGAATGGTCGTGATATTCGGACTCTTGGCGCGGGCAAGTTGCCCATTAGCTGAGTCGCTGGTTTTGCTCTGAAGCGGAAGCAAATATTGCATTTGTGGACGCACCACCTTATGCTGCTTTTAATTTTTAAGATCCAATATTTTTGGCGTAAAAAAGATGCCATTTGTTGGATCCCTCCGTGGATTGTTCTTTCGTGTGCATCTCGCAGCAGGATTTTCACGAAATGGTGGCTGGAATTTAAAATGATAGGGTGTTGTTGATTATAAGGTAAAGTCGAGGCTTGCAGTCTTCCCCCTACACGCAAAATGCCGCTCGAGTCCAGAAACGGATTAAGAGATTGGATGCCCTTTGGCATTCGTCCCTTTTTTAATGCTTGGATTTCCTCGGAAAAAGATTCTTCCTGGACTACCCTTATGGCTACTTGAGAAGCAGCTTCAATTTCGAGAGGACCTAAGACAGAATGGTCCCTTTCGACAGGAGGTTTTTTGCAGTTGTTGGTGAACCTAAGACAGTAAGCTATAATTCTAATCAACCTTGTTAATTTCGATGTTTTGTGTATTAATGAACTAATTGGATTAGATTCCATGCTACAGAAATGTGACCTGATCAAACGTATTTCTTCCTCTGTTCTTATGTTCGAAGGTTGCGATGGAGAAACGACAGTCCAATTATGGTGGAGAAATTCGGGCCCATTCCACCACAAACGGTTTCCCCTTAGAGTTGAGGGTAAAACTCCTCGTGACAACAGATCTGCGGGGTTCGACTTTGTTGAGATGTGCCTCCACGTTACTCCCTTAGATAATCTCTGGACTTCAGCTACCCTGTTGCTGACGAAGGTTCTCCATTTAGAGGGCGATGCAGTTATCCAAGTAAGCACGATTTCTGAGTCTGTCCAGGCGTAACATTTCACATTATGGAGTCCTAAGACGTGTGTTGTGTACTGGAGAAGGGTTGCGAGTATGACAGCTCCACATAATTCAAGACGTGGAAGGCTGATCTGTTTTAGTGGTGCTACTCTTGTTTTAGACATCAATAAATTCATCTGTACATTGCCGTCTTCGCTGTGAACCCTTAGGTAGAGGGCGGCGCCATATGCTCTTTGGGATGCATCACTGGAACCGTGTATCTCAAGATCCCCTTGTGTGTTATGGACATGAATCCATCGAGGTATCCTAAATTGTTCCAGTATTGGCAATTCCTTACAAAATGTTAACACTCTCCTTTTAGGGCTTCCGGAATAGGATCATCCCAATGTGACCTATCCCGCCACAGTTGCTGCATCATTATTTTTGCCTTAACGACGCAAGGCGATATCCATCCCGAAGGATCGAAAAGTTGGGAAATGGTTGATAACATGGTCCTTTTTGTCTCATTCTGGAATTGAGTGAAGGAGGTTTCAAAGGAAAATGCATCATCCAATGGGAACCATTTAATACCTAGGGCTTTAATCTGCCTACCTGGGTCGAGTGACAAAGAGAAGTCAAATTCCCGTTCCTCTGGTGGTATGTCGTGTAGGATCTGTGGGCTATTGCTTATCCATTTTCGGAGACGAAACCCTGCAGAAGCGAGTAAATCCTTGACTTGATCACGACGTAACAATGCTTCTTCGATTAAATTAGCTCCGGTGATTAGATCGTCGACATACATATCCTCACTCACTGCTTTGGCGCCGAGCGGAAATCTTTCTTTCCCGTCTAATGCAAGCTGCTTTAGTGTCCGTACGGCAAGAAAGGGTGCACTGCTGGTGCCGAACGTCACAGTTTGCAGTCGATAGACCTTGAGAAGCTCCTGTGGATCATCACGCCAGAAAATGAGTTGGTAAAAGGTATCGTTGTCTGCCATTCTGATCTGCCGGTACATTTTCTCTATGTCTGCGGTGAACGTAAATCTGTGAAGTCTCCACCGTAGAATTACATCAATTAATGCAGGCCCTACTAGCAAGTGATGGTTCAACGATGTTCCGTCGGACGTCTTGGCTGATGCATCAAAGACTACTCGGAGTTTTGTTGTTGAACTGGAGTTCTTGAATACTGCGTGGTGTGGCACGAAGTAATGGAACGGAGTTTCCGTCAGTTTCTTCCACGTTTCCTTCACTTCAACCATGTGATGGTATTGTAAGTATTCTTGCATGCATTGTTTGTAGTCCTTGTGCAGCCTTGGGTTTTGGCGGAATCGTTTTTCCAGCTGAAGATACCTACGCAAGGCTCCTGACCTCGAGGGACCAAGCGCAGGGTATCTTCTTTCTTTAAATGGCAATGACACTTCGTAGCGTCCGTCAGGCAACCGCTTTGTTGTTGTAGTGTAGTGTTTTTCACAAACTTCGTTCTCCTTAGAGTCTGAACCTTGAAACGGTGTTTCTTCAACTTCCCAAAATTTGCGCAGTTGGTCGTTTAACACATAAGGTGTGCAAGACACTTATTGACCTGCTTTTCCCTGTGTGTACCTTTCCAAAGAGAATCCATCCGAGTTGTGTCTTCTGAGCCAGTGGTGCCTGGCCCCTTGGGTCACGAATAATATCCGCAAGGAGGATGTCGGCATATACATCGCTTCCAAAAAGTATATCAACCTTACTTGGATGGTAGTAGGAAGGATCGGCTAGGTTGAGCGATCTTAGGTGTGGCCATTTGTCCTTGTCGATTTTTTGGGCCGGAAGAAGGCCAGTTAGCGCATTGAAGATGAGTGCGCGGGTATGCCCCGCGAATGTGGAGTCTAACGAATGAAATGTGAATTCCACATAATTGCGGCAGGTTCCGCTGCTGTCTTCTGTTGACGTAGACCAAGTAATTGAACCGCGGATTTCGTTATGAAAGTCGCTTCCGAACCGGGATCAACGTCCTTGCTTCTGTAACCTACATTTGTGACGCTTTTTGTCGAAATCGAATGAAGAGATGAGTGTGTAGTTTCACACTATTTGAGAAGAGAGTGTACCCATATGGGCAGGAAAGTAAATTTCTACAATCGATTGGAATGTAGACAACCGTCAGGACTTGAGCGAGCGGACCGCTCGGTATTTACCGAAAGATTTTTTTTTACGAAATTGTTTTATATGTGTATATGTGTCCGTATGTAAATTTCACGGCGCGAGATCCCGTTTTGCACTTGAGAACAAAAACTCACAGCGTTCAAAGTACATATATTATGTGTAAGTACAAAATGATGGTTATCTGTTCCACACTATAATTCACACTTCTATGTTTTTTATTTTACTTTATTCGCACTTAATAGAGGCTCGAAGGACCAAAATGTAATTCTCCATACGCTGGTAAAAGAAAACTCAGGGTGTGCACAAAGAATAAGTGATGGTTTTTATTGTTCACATCAATATATATAATAAATTGTTATTGTAAAAAAATTCCTTTTAGTGTTGTTACTTAATAGATTATTTAGTACAGTGTTACCATCAATTATAACTAATTGATTAATGATTAACATTTATAAATATACATGTATATAAAGGTAAATAAAAATAAAGAGTGTTTGAGATTCAAACAGCCCGAAATGGTGGAATTTTATAACATAAAAAAAATGGAGTTGATACGATTGACCAACTCTGTCACAGGTACTCAGTGTCCCGAAAAACCCGTCGCTGGCCATTACGTATGTTTTATGGTACTTGAATACAGTGGGTATAAACTCTATGATACTGTTGAATACAGCTGATAACAAGGAAAAAATAGTCAACAAAAGAACTTACTTAAAAACATTAGCCATGCAACTAATAATGCCGTGGCTTGAGGAGCGAAAAAATTGGCCTACTGATATGTCAGAAACATCAGTACCTGCCGTTTTAAAGCAGGGCGATGCAGGTTTTGTCCATATTCAAGGAACCGCAAAAGTAAAACGTTTTGCAACAAGTGCAAAATGCCGATCTATAGTGAGCACCAAATTAAAATATGCGCTAAACGTGTAAAGTAGTTTGTAGGCTACTAAATAACTATTTTTCTGTATTGGTTGAAAACAAAGAATATCATAAAATATTAAAAATGCAATTGGACTTTTATTTACAAAAATATATCGAATTAAATACATGGGTGCTCTAGCACTCTGGGTAGGAAAAGTCCACCCAGTCTGTAGCCGTCAGTTCCCAGAAACTAGAAGTGAATATCCACTTTATTTTCAAAATAGTAAAATAATTTTGAATTGTGTTTATAACGTTTTTTTCTGATTTCTATTTTACTGAAATTTGTATTCTTTATTTTAGAATGACTTTTGGTGAAATTGTTTTAAATAATCTTATGTTTCTTATTCACTTTTTACTGTTTTCGCGAAATTTTATGTAGAGTAAATATTTCTCCTAAAAACCTAATTTTAACAATACCAACAATTAGCCTAAGTAATGCATCCAGGTAAGCCAGGTATGGATCGATGGGGAGAGCGTGCTTGAAGTAGAGACTGCATAATAGCAGTCTACCAAAGCCAATACTCCACACCGACACACACCCCCACTCACTACTGTCAAGTAAAAAGCACACGTCTCTCCGTCTTGGTCAGCTTACCCAGGTTGAGCTTATGAAGCTCCGACATGAATTCTTCAGGGGAGATTCGCTTCTCCACCTTCTGAACCACTACCCTGATCACTGTATCCCTAACCTCGGCCGAGAGTCCTACCTCGTCGAGCGCACACTGTGCACCCTGACACCTATCGTAGGGACGAGCTCCTCCACCACCCTATTCTTAATTTCGCCAGTGGTTTCTTGTCCTTTCCCACAGACGACGAGAGACCAAGTCTCCTCCGGCTTAGGCATTGGTTTAGCGGCAGCCGTATTTCTCGGCACCGCCTTACTATCAGCCGGTCCTTTGGTGACCGTAGCTGCACTGAGTACTTGGGCGAATGAAGGCCGTTCAGCCACAGGAACACCCTGCGGAACGCCGAGCGACTTCACAGCTCCAGTGTGCGCCTTGATCACCTCTTCCTTTGTTGGTGCCGCACCAGCGGCCCTGGCTTCGACCCTAGAACCAACACCTCGTAACGCCCGGCCAGTTCGGCAATCCGACCGGCAGACTCCGATCAATCCGTAACAAGTCTAACAACCTCTTCCTTCAGTGTGCTACACTGACCTAATACGCCGTGAATGCTGAAATCATATCTAGGCGCAGAGGTACCCTGCGCCAAAACTTTTGCCGTGCGTTCCGGCACTTCCTTTCCCGGGGCATTGCTGCCCTGATGCGAGGCTTTCGGGGCAACCGGGACACTCTCCACAACGGGTGCTTTGGCAGCCACCTTCTTGGTGACTTTTGCCATCAGCGGAACCTCATTGGAAGGACCCATCACCGGTGACGATTCCTTTGCCTTGCAACTGGAAGTGATACTACTCACCCCACAGTCCTTTTTGGTCTGAATCTCAGACTCCGATTAGGATACGGATCCCCCCTCCTCCTTTTTCTGGAATTCGCGCCCTCGCCCTCTGTCTCCGTGGCGGAGTCCTCCACCGCACTGATACATGCGGTCGAAGGTGACACTCAAAAAAGCTACACTCACGCACACAAAGAGTAATTACTCCTTTGAATAAATTAGTGCAAAGCACCAACACACTCACTTCACTGGTCGCAGGGAACAAAGTGTCAATTCCACCGTTCCACTGCAAGAAAGGACACCACTAACCTACAGCAATGTGATAACAGTGGCTGTTAAGACACTGCTAAGGTGCCGTCTTAACAGCGACTTTAAAGTCGCTCTGTTAAGTCACCGCTGCTAAATAAAACCTTGCTGCTAATGAAGACAACATTATATCAGGTCCAATCCACCGACATCACAGTTCCCCCCGCTGTGGGTATCCCCGAGGCAACACAGACGACTAAAAGAGCATCCGTAGACGGATCAGACAACCAACTGCCGTCGCACTCGGAAGACTTCGTCCGCAAAGATGCCAAGGTTCGCAGCCGTCTTCCGCGAACGCGGAACCCAAGCATTGTTTGCTTGCGCTGTACCCATCGCAGACAGGTCCCTGAAATGCGAGTAACTTGGACACTCAAACAAGAACATGCCTCCAATCCTCCCTTTCAGCCCCACACGCACACTCAGCCGACACGGCCAAGCATGCAAGAATGCATTCAAGGAACCTTGTCCAGTCAACAGGAATCCCGCGTAGAGCGAGAAGTCCTGGCATTCCCGTCCGGAGGCTTCAGCAACCTCGGGAAGGAATGCGAATGTCGCTCTTCCGTTGCTACTTTCAGACCAACGGGTCTACCACCTGGAGAGTACACAGTCCCTCAATAAGGTCTTAAGTTCATACGAACTCAGGCCTTGAGCGTTCATGCACTCGCTCCAGACAGCCGTCAAAAGCTCAAGTCGCCTTTTTCTCTTGCCCGCGATGCCAAGACGAATCGCTTCAGGGTCAAGAGACCTAGACCTAGCTTCCGTTGAGACGGTTCGGCAAACGCGTGGTAATCCCAGGAGGATGACTCTCTGACAAGAGAGCATCCTTACCCTTTCCTTCAGCTTATGCAAAACGTCGTACCACAACGTAGAGCCAAATGTTGCACATGCCCCAAATAGCCCAGTGTATACAGTACGCGCTGCGCGTCTGGACAAGCCCCAGTCACATTTCAACATTCTTCAAACTGCCAGCACAAGAGAGGTGAGCCTCAACCTCAACACAACGCATCGCAGGTCCATTCGATCCCGTGTCATCGGCGTCAGAGGCCAACACACTACCCACTGCGCCACGGTGCTCTCTATAGCCCAGCCCCAGCAAACCTAGCTATAGCCCCAGAAAACCTAGATCCTAGTCCTAATTCAAGTATCAGTTCCATCGAAATGACTTTCAACCAATCAGACCAAACCAATGGAAGTCAAGCAACATCGCAGATCGATGTGTTCAATTCGTTAAGGATTCCTGACGCCATCAAAGACCTACCTAAATTTGATGGAAAACCACGACATTTGTACGAGTTCCTCAATAATGTAGAGGAAATCCTCCTCTACATAAGAGGAACGGACAACACCTCCTACGGGCAAATCCTATTACGTGAGTAGGGTGTTATAGCCGGTTCAAGCGCTTTTTGCGTTGCGGTTTTGAACACACTCATTTGCGTTGCGGTTTTGAACACACTCATTTCAATGGGTGACTTCAGATATGCTCGTCGCTTTTTGGTAAATAGGGGAAGTTCCTGTTCAATGTGACATTGCGATAGTATAAACGAACCCGATTTAAGATACGGCATATAATTTATTAGTGCATATTAAAAGTGTCAACGAGTAGTGTAAATTAGTTTCAGGTATGGTATTATGTAATATTAATAAATATATATCTATGTATGTATATTTATGTATGTATACTTAGTTATAAGTATATATTAAAAAGTGTTATAATTATCGATATCATTCGTTTCAGTACAGTGTATAACTATAGTACAGATTTAAAAAAAAAAGCAGAAAATGTTTCAATGTGAAAAGTGTCAAAGACGGTTTTGGTATAAATCTTCTTTTGTCCGACATCGAAAGCTTAATCGATGTATCTACAAAATAAATGCTTGTGAATTGAGTGAATGTCGACAGTTGCCGCAGCAGCAGCAGGATACTTCACTGATGTTAGGTGTGCAATCCAAAAGTAAAAAACTTAAGCAGACTATTTACAAAAGATGTTTATTTTGCGAAGAGGATGTTGAGGAGAGGCTTTGGTCTCAACATCAGCGCAAAAACTCACATAAAACAAAGGCTAAGCAGATTCTAAGAGAGAATGTCTACAGTATAACAAGCGCTTTCAAAAATCGCATTAAGACATTTCACATTTCTAATAATGATGAGAGCATATTGAATGTAGAAGTCCTATATGAAAAAAACATGTATTTGATTACCGAGCTGTTGGAAAACGAATTGGAAGTTTTGCATGCTTTTAAATTTAATATGGAATTATTTACGGTGTTCGTGAAGCATACAAAGGAAAATGACGATATGATCCAGGATATTAAAAGTATGCAGACCAAGATGTATACGATCCTAGAAAAAAGCGATTTATTTGAAAAATTAAACGCTACTATCAATGACATCAAGGTTAAACTAGAGGAATTCCAGGAAAGAGATAGCGGATGGGCTTTGTTGTTATTCCTGAGAATCGAAATAAATATTAATAAATACGATCCGCTTCGGGCTTCTACCTATCTTAATCTACCACCGCAGTTATTGATCAAACATGCTTGTATAAATGTGAAAAACACCGATGAATACTGTTTCAAATGGTCTGTTATATCGGCTTTGGATAGCAAAGTTAAATATAATCATGAGAGACCATCATCATATGCAATTCGCGATATAACTAGTGACATAATACAAGTTAATGGTGAAATTCTTTGTTTTAGAAATATGCAATTTCCTCTTGCGATCAAAGATATACATATATTTGAGTTGAATAATCCAACAATCAGTGTAAACGTGTTCGGTTATGAAATCAACGATAAGAATGAATGTTATTTAATTGGACCATACTATCATACGACCGAGGAAAAGACAAAACATATTAACTTGCTTTATTGCGAAAGTTCTGATAGCGATCTAACGCATTATGTGTACATCAAACATATGTCGCGTTTAATGAGAAGTCAAATAACTAAGAGTGACCATCGAATGCTTCTTTGTAATGGGTGCTTACAACGATTCCCTAATGAATCCCGTCTGCTGCAACACAAAAGTGAATGTCGGAAGCTGATTACGATTATGCCGGATGAAGGAAACAAAATACTCAAGTTTGTCAAACACAATCGAAAGCAACGAGTTCCATTTGTTGTGTATGCCGACTTTGAGTCTATTCTGTTACCTGTGAGTCATTGCATGCCGAATCCAGAATCTTCGTCAACAACTAATGTACAACAACACATACCCTGTGCGTTTTCGTATTTCGTTAAGTGCTCATTTGATGATAATGTAAATAAACACAGAACATTTGTTGGTGAGAAATTACATTTAGTTACATGCTATCAAGAACGAAAAAAAAATAAACAATGTCTCCTTTGTATTTTTATAGGAGAAAATTCATCTGATGAATTTGTAAAGATGCTAGTTGAAGACTTAAAATACCTATATAGGGAGTACATGGAGAAACCAAAAGCGATGAATCAATTGACAGATGTTGAGAACTACAACCATCATAATGCTTCAATATGTTGGATATGTAATCGTAGTTTTAGTCAGTCCGATATATGAGTAAAAGATCATTGCCACTTCACGGGTGCATATAGAGGAACTGCACATAGACAGTGTAATTTAGATTTTCAAAAGCCAAATTTTTTCCCAATACTTTTACATAATTTTTCGGGCTACGACTGTCATCTTTTTGTGAAAAGCTTAAGTAATATTGATGGTGAAATAACAATTATTCCATTAAATAAAGAAAATTATATATCACTTTCCAAGCGAGTGCATTTAGACGCAAATAACACCTTTGAAATTAGGTTTTTAGATTCATTTCGATTTCTTCAGTCGAGTATAGATTCGTTAGCAAATAATTTATCTGAAGATGATTTCATTATAGGCAAAAGGTATTACAAAAATGACGACTCATTCAAATTAATGACTAGGAAAGGTGTATTTCCTTACGATTATCTCAAATCATGGAATCGTTTAGATGACTGTTCTCTTCCATCGATTTCCCAATTTTATAATAAACTAACGGGTAAAGATTGTTTAGATGCAGATTATAATTATGCACTAAAGGTATGGAAGCATTTTAATTGTAAATCATTAAAAGATTACATGCTTGTGAATCTACAGAGCGATGTGCTCTTGTTGGCTGACATATTCGAGAATTTCCGTAAGGTCTGCTTAAAAATATATGAATTAGATCCATGTCATTATTATACATCTCCTGGTTTGTCATGGGATGCAATGTTGAAGATAACGGAAGTTAATCTAGAGCTTTTCACCGACATTGATATGTTTAATTTCATTAAGAAAGGTATCAGAGGTGGTCTATGTCAATGTAGTCATCGATATGCCATATCTAATAATAAGTACATGAATAAATTCGACGAAACTAAACCAAACGAATTCCTTATGTACTTTGATGCAAATAACTTGTACGGTTGGGCAATGTCTCAACCACTTCCTAATGGAAATTTTCAATGGAATGATCCCGAAATCTATACCAGAGAATATATTTTGAAATTGGAAAAAGACAATAAATTTGGTTATGTATTCGAAGTAGATTTAGCCTATCCTACAGATCTTCACGATATACACAATGATCTTCCGTTTTGCCCCGAAAATATGCTTACGCCGGGAACTAAAATTCCTAAGCTAATTGCCAATTTAAATGCAAAGACCCATTATATAATTCATTTAAGAAATTTACAACAATGTCTGAACAACGGATTAAATATCACTAAAGTTCACAGAGTGTTGTCTTTTACCCAATCGGAATGGTTACAGAAATATATAAATCTGAATACCGAATGCCGGAAAAAGGCTAACAGTACGTTTGAAAAAGACTTTTTCAAATTAATGAACAACAGTGTTTACGGTAAAACAATGGAGAATGTAGAAAAGCGTCGAGATGTGAAAATTGTAACTCAATGGGATGGTCAAAGGAAGTCATTGTGTGCTAGGAAACTAATTGCACATCCTAATTTTCACAATAGATCTATATTTACACCAGAGATGTGTGCTATTGAAATGACCAAGGGACGAGTTGTGTACAATAAACCTATTTATTTAGGTTTCATTGTATTAGAGCTTTCAAAATGGCATATGTACGACTTTCATTATGAGTATATGAGGAAAAAATTTGGAAAATCGATTCGATTAAACTATATGGATACGGATTCATTTATTTATTCAGTAATGACAGATGATTTCTATTCTGATATATATCAAGACGTCATTGATCCCGAGAAATCAAGGTTTGATACTTCAGAATATCCCATAGACAATGTGCATAATTTTCCGCAAACAAACGGTAAAGTTCTCGGAAAATTTAAAGATGAGAATAACTCTCGGAAAATGTTAGAATTCATTGGATTAAGAGCGAAAATGTACTCCTTTATATTAGAGACCAATGATGTGGTAAAAAAGGCAAAAGGAATTAAAATGTCGGTTACTAATAGCTTAGATATTAAAGATTATCGAAATTGTTTAATGAATAAAAAATTGTTGTTTAGATCAATGTTTATATTTAGAAGTAAGTTACATAATGTCTATACGCAGTCTATTAATAAGTTAGCTTTAAGTTATAACGACACTAAAAGATATATATGTAATGATGGGATAAGTACTTATGCTTGGGGTCATAATAAAATACCAATGAATGATAATTGATACAAAAAAAGCAAAAAAAATGATTTATTATTCTCTCTCCTTCTCTTACGAAGATCTAACACATAGCATTAAATTTTAAGGGGAACAGATAAACTATATACATATCTATGTAACTATAAATATTTCTTAGCGTTTCAAATACATTTACATACATACACACACACACATACACAACACACCCATATAAATATTACTGGAATAGTATAAACAAATGACCCATTACATTAAAATGGTTCTGTAAGCAACAATTAATCAGTGCGAAGAGACGTCGAAGACAATGGATCCCCAAAAAGAATTAAATCAACTTGAAAACTTTGCTTATAAGCAAACCGTAAGATTTCCAGCTTTGACTATCGGCCTACCATATAATATCGAAGGATTAAAGGTTTGCAGTACTATGTATGGAAATGCAGTTCTATGCTATCTGGAAAATTTTAAAGTAAGTTTTTTAAAGTAAGTAAATTATAAACATGTTTATTTATTTGTCTTTTCTTATGTGTACAGGTTTTCCTTCCATCTCGATATTCTAAAATGTCTGAGACAACAATTCAAGCAATCAACAAAAAGGGATATACATTGACATACCATGGACCTGTAAATAAAACTTCTCACATAGAGATTTTCAAGAAAAATGTTCCACACACCCAGATAATCAATAAATAGAAAAAAATGTTATTCTGAAGAAAAATCAAGTGTTTTTATTTATATTATATTTTGATTTTGTTTACAACATGTCTTCCGCATTCAACATTGAATGATGCGTTAGTTCGGTTACATTTTTTAAATATAATTTTATACTAAACAACTCTTCTAATCTCGCCCGTAAGTGGAAAATATTCTACGAATCGGTCGTGAATCAGACCGCAATATGCTTGGAGGCAAATTTTTGTTGGTAGTAAGTTCTATTTTTATATCGATGGGTCCGGTTAAAAAAAAAAAAAGTTATGTAAAAGAGATAGTCTAATCATTTATTGCATTGAATTAAAGAGATAGGTATAGAAGTATTTATTACAAGACAATATAAATATGGGGAATCGCGCTGTCATCTGTAGTGATTTAAAATCGAAAGTAAATGGTGGTTCAGTAACTGTATTGAACAAATCGTATGAGGGTGCTAAGCGCATGAAAAACAAAAACAGTTTTAATGAATTATGCCCATTTAATGTTATTGATAGCGTGGACAAATTTGAATTGAGTGACATTGACGAAGAAGATATAGAACTTTTAGATAAGCTAAGTGCAACTGTAACAATACATAAAAGATATATATATATATATATATATATATATATATATATATATATATATATATATAAATCATGACAAACATGATAAGTTGTTCAGAGTTTATGAACCAAATTAGAAAATTTCTAATAGAAAACAAGGAAAATATATTGGACGAGCATTTAGAGGTGATAACAACATGTTATACGAAAATAAGCCAATTCAAAGACCTTTATACTACTACATATGAGAACGGACATCAAGGCACTGTATGCAGCATGTGTTCAGACAGCAGTCAGGATAAACTAGCTACTTGTGATACTTGTGCATGTTTTATGATGGAAAACATGATAATACGTATAAAAAAATTAATGTTACTATATAAACGTTTCAAATAAAAAGCATCCAACCAAATCTTGATTACTATCATTTCAATCTTCTTTCAGTGAGTTGTTCGCAGTATCTAAACAAAACAAAAAAATGGGAAGAAAAAAACGCAGAACATGATTAAACTTGTCCCCCCATGAAATCAGCGAAGCATAGAGAGAGAAGAGATGATGCTTTGTTTTGTAATATGAAATCACATTCATTCATTCGTTCAAATAACGCCGATAAAATCGCCCCCGAAACCATCACCACCAACAACACACATCGCTTATAAAAATTTTAAATAAAAAAAAGCTAATGTTTTATTTTTATTTTTTTTTTATTAATTTTTTTTTTGTTTAGAAATACAAAACATAACTTTATTATTTTTTTATTTCTTTTGTTCTTCTTTTTTCTTTTTTTTGGACCAGGCACTAAACCCCCTTTGCTGTGTAGAAAAAATGAATATTGCCTCTAGGTGTAATTTATTACCTCCTTCAGCAATGGGGGGAGGGGGTCCATGTCGTACATCTCTATAGAGGCAATGTCCTCCATTGCCTCTAGAAGGTGTATGAGAGCTTTGAGTTTACTGAATGAGTGGTACCCTTGGACCTCAAGTAATCATCTTAAATTATTTCTTACGACCATATCTGAAGTCACCCATTGAAATGAGTGTGTTCAAAACCACAACCCAAAAAGCGCTTGAACCATCCAAAACATAATATCTAAGAGTATGACCCTTGGACCTCAAGTAATCATTTTAAATTATTTCTTACGACCATATCTGAAGTCACCCATTGAAATGAGTGTGTTCAAAATCACAACCCAAAAAGCGCTTGAACCATCCAAAACATAATATCTAAGAGTATGACCCTTGGACCTCAAGTAATCATCTTAAATTATTTCTTACGACCATATCTGAAGTCACCCATTGAAATGAGTGTGTTCAAAACCACAACCCAAAAAGCGACGAGCATATCTGAAGTCACCCATTGAAATGAGTGTGTTCAAAACCGCAACGCAAATGAGTGTGTTCAAAACCGCAACGCAAAAAGCGCTTGAACCGGCTATAACACCCTACTGGCACTTCAAAGTGAAAATTGGGGACGAGTATAGTGAGGAAGAAAGTGTCAAAAGCCTTATTAAAATCAATGAATAGGGCAATGGAGCTGTGATTTTTATCGAGGCTACTATATAACCTGTTCGCAAAGTCTCCTAACAATCGGCTTGTACTTTTGTTTTTTCTGAAACCAAATTGTTTGTCATGAAGGATGTTATATTTCTCGATATAGTTGTACAATCTCTTGGTCAGAACTTCTTCCAGCACTTTATCAACAGCTGAAAGTATAGAAATGGGCCTGTAGTTCTTTACATCATTTTTCTTTCCACTCTTGTAAATCGGCCGGACGATAGATGTTTTTAAGAGAGTTGGGACTGTCGATTGGTCTAGGCTCATGTTAACCAGTTTAGTCATGACAGGTGCTAATGTTATTGCGTTCATTTTCAGGTCTCTTGGTCTAATACCGTCTATGCCAGGTGACTTATTATCCTTCAGAGCTCTGAGAATGTTTTCTATTTCTACGACTGATACTTCTTCTAGAAACATTGATCTTTGTATGTTGCCTGTTGTTCGGTTAAAAGTTCTGTGGCCGCACCTGTGAACTATGCTACTGATTTCCGAAGAGAGCACGCTTGCAAATCTGCTAGCTAAATCCTTTGTATTGTTTTTGCACGCGAAATTTAACTTCAGAGTCTCATCAAGGTTGTTGGTACTCTTACCCAAGATTGAGTTGACTAGTTTCCAGGTCTCTTTAGGATTGGCTTTGGACTTCTGGAACTGTTGCTTGAAAAATTGAGCTTTTGTGTGGAAGATTCTTTTGTTAAGCTCGTTTCGATACTTTTTGTACTCTTTTGCATATTCTTCGTTTCTTCGGTTGTTTTTATATCTTCTGTACAATCTGTCTTTTTCTTTACATGCGTTTCTTAATTCGTTCGTCATCCACTTGTGCTCATTGTTTCTCTGTTTGTGTTGACGCTCTACGGTTGATGACTGCAAGATAGTATAAAGCGTGTTCTTGAACTCTTCGTAGAAATCGTTGACATTGTTGTATTTGTTGAGATCCCCCCAATCATAATTCCTAAAATTATTCAGAATCATTGCATCTAGGACATACTGCTGTTTCTGTTTAGTTGTGTCTTTGGCATTAACTTTGGACTTGATTCCGCAATATATCGCATAGTGATCCGAGATGTTCATTTCAATTACTCCTGACATAATTTCATCGTCTGTAACTCGTACTAAGCAATGATCAATCAATGTCTTTGTGTTTCGGGCTAAGTCTACTCGCGTGCAAGATGAAATTGCATTTATCAGGCCTTTCGATGCTATCATTGTTTTGTAATTACTTACGTATGCCTCTTTTGCCTGAGTATTTATATTTACGTCGCCTATAACGAACATGTTTTTGTGTTTGTGAAATACATCAATGTGGTCATTTAGTTCGTTTACGAAACAGTGTACGTTTTCCTGGGGTGGTCTGTAAACTGCAATGATTGCAGCCTTAAATTCGTTGCGTTGTATACTAACAGATATATTTTCGTAAACGTTGCTTATCCTGTTATGCCTCTCGTACAATATATCGTCTTTCAGGTACATTGCTAGTCCTCCACCTTGCCTATGGTTTCTGTTAAAGAACTCGTTGTTGAAACCTTTTATTTTATAAAAGCTGTTCTCATCTGAAGATATGTTAATTTCAGAGAGAATTAATATATCTATTTTGGGTATAACACTTTCGACATACAAAATAAACCTATCCCAATTTTTCCTTAGGGATCTTATATTTAAGAATAAACACGATAGTTTTCCATTGTGTTCTATGTAATCGTTCATTTCATTCATTGTTTTAATATTTTTAAAATTTAAGTTAATAATTTCATTCATTTGTATTATATTTTCTTGTATAATGGCTGTCATTGTCATGGTTATTGGATTTTATTTACATCATTTTCTGTCTCAACTTCAATGATGCGTTCTCCGTCACTTTTTCTTGCCAGGATTTTGAAGTTTCGGAACCACACATACTTCCACCCAACTTCCTTTGCCTTTGTCTTTGAGAGCCAAAGAAGTTTTTTGAAGTGCGGAGACAAATGATCGTTGATGTAAATATTCATACCAACTATTCTAGATACGTGACATGATAACGACCTTGCGCGCACATAAAACCACAACACAGATAGCGCTAGAATCCCCATATATTTCCGCAAAAACAACTTAAATAAACAAATTAAATAGCGCTGTTCGCACTGATTAATTGTTGCTTCCGGAACCATTTTAATGTAATGGGTCATTCCAGTAATATTTATATATATATATATGTGCGTGTGTATGTATGTATGCATATGTATTTGAAACGCTAAGAAATATTTATAGATACATAGATATGTAACATATACTGTCAAGAATGAAACAATCACATCCACTTTTTAATATGCGAAAATATTTCCACGTTGATTCACACACAGGATTCACCTCGGCGCGCCCTTCTCTGACAATCTAAGTGAGCTAGCAAAACAAAAGATAGCTCAACTCCATCGCATCATTAAAAGCACCGGTTGGTTCTCAGGTAGCGGATCAGGGTAACTTGATCCAGATGGTATCACAATGGGCCGACTTCGACCTACGTGTGGCTTATGTCTACCACGTTAACCTAACCTAACCTAACACTCACACTATATGGTCACTTTAAATTCATACTCTGTGTGTGCAGTTCTAATATATATATATATATAATACAATAACGGCTTGGAACATTTTACTGAGAAGTACAATCAACGTGAAAAGTTAGTCGAATTCCTCTCGAATCCTATTTATGCTAATGCCTGGAGAGTACTGAACGAACATTTACGACCCAAACCACCTGCACTCCGTCCAGGTTATGTGACAAAACATAATATCTAAGAGTATGACCCTTGGACCTCAAGTAATCATTTTAAATTATTTTTTACGACATTGAAATTAGTGTATTCAAAACCACAACCCAAAAAGCGCTTGAACCATCCAAAACATAATATCTAAGAGTATGACCCTTGGACCTCAAGTAATCATTTTAAATTATTTCTTACGACCATATCTGAAGTCACCCATTGAAATGAGTGTGTTCAAAACCACAACCCAAAAAGCGACTAGCATATCTGAAGTCACCCATTGAAATGAGTGTGTTCAAAACCGCAACGCAAAAAGCGCTTGAACCATCCAAAACATAATATCTAAGAGTATGACCCTTGGACCTCAAGTAATCATTTTAAATTATTTCTTACGACCATATCTGAAGTCACCCATTGAAATGAGTGTGTTCAAAACCACAACCCAAAAAGCGACGAGCATATCTGAAGTCACCCATTGAAATGAGTGTGTTCAAAACCAAAACCCAAAAGCGCTTGAACCATCCAAAACATAATATCTAAGAGTATGACCCTTGGACCTCAAGTAATCATTTTAAATTATTTCTTACGACCATATCTGAAGTCACCCATTGAAATGAGTGTGTTCAAAACCAAAACCCAAAAGCGCTTGAACCGGCTATAACACCCTACTTACGTGCCATTAGGAACAAGATAGAGGGGCAGGCTAACGAGGTGCTCAATATGTACGGCACCCACCTTATCTGGGATGATATAAAAAACAACCTCATCCTTCATTATTCCGACAGAAGAACGAAAATCTCACTCATTAAGCGGCCCATACACGATCAACAATATGCACAATATTATTGATCGTCTGTATCTAATATTTAAAGGTTGTGCAATATATTGCGAAAATCAAAATCGTTTTAGTATTTATTGTGCAATGTAAGTAGAATGAACATGTCGTCTATGGGCGATATTGCACAATATTCGCTCATTTGTGCGTCGGACTCTTCCGTGCGAACACGTTTGAGCGGAAAAAAGTTATTTCGGTATAATTTGTGTGGCGAACGTTGTGAATTAAGTCGGGACAAGATTGTGCGCGGAAGTGGATGACCGCAAATTTATTTTAGAGTGTATAGAAGTATATGAACCTTTGCCAGCCTTATGGAATATAAGAAGCAAAGAATACAGTAATAGAATAAAAAAAAAATGAACAATACGAGCAGTTGCTTGCTAAATATCGGGAAAATATCCAGAAGCCGATAAGCAGCAATTACTCCAAAAATTCAACTCTTTGCGCACAAATTTTTATAAAGGAGTTAAGACGAATTAATGAGTCGGGGAAAAGCGGAGCAGGAGCAGACGACATAGCGGAGCCTACGTTGTGGTATTTCGAAGAAATGAAATTTCTGATAAGCCAAGAAGAGCCGTGCACATCTAAAAGTAGTATGGATGAAGAAAAAGGACAGAGAACCGAAGGAGTAAATAAAACAACTGATATTATAACGGTAAGTAGTTTTGTTATTTATTATTTTTTTATTATGCAAATTTAAGGTGCCATGGAACTTGGCCTTCATTATTAAAGAAATTACAGTAGTGATCTCTGACAGCTTTTGCACTTTGTGCTGAATTTCTGCAATGAGAAGTTTGTAATGGTGTTGATCGATCACTGTTTCTCCATGCTGCATCGATAATTTTTCCTGTATCTATGTCTTCAATATCTAGTGCGCTCCTTAATATATACTTTAGTGCTTGGTCTCTTCTTAAATAATTGTGCAAATAGCAACATGCTAAGACAATTTTTTGAGTTTTCTCTGGAGACAATAGAATAGGTCGCTGAAATACACCGAATCTTGAAACTATGATACCGAATGCATTTTCCACAACACGTCGTGCACGACTGAGTCTATAATAAAATATGCGTTTTTCAATTGTAAGTCAATGATCAGTCAGGGCAAAAGCATCATCTCCGATAAACACTCCTGGAAGAAGGAGTAATACATTCATGGCCAACAAGAGAACGTGCTTCAAATGTGGTGAATCAGGTCATATTCACCGCGACTCCAAAAATGGTGGACAAACGAACAGCGGTAGAGACACATGGCGAGCTCCATGGCCGACAAGGAGCTGCAAGAGGCAGCTACGTTCGAGGGTGTTGCAGCTATCGTCTTGGACAGCGTGGAGCAGGCGCATATCATTCGATGCAACGAGAGGCGAATTCGGATCAATATGGACAGCAACGAGAGAGCGGGGCTTGGCTTACAACGGTTGCTCACCACGCAGCGCAGGAAGATAAGGTAGATACAAATCGTAATAATGAAATTGAATGGATTTTAGATAGTGGCTGTACTGATCATATAATAAATAATGACGAATATTTTGAAACATATGTAGAACTGAGAAATCCGGTGAATATTGATTTAGCCGATAATACAACTTTGAAAGGAAGGAGTAAAGTGTATCGGTTTAAATACGAAATTTATAATTATAAAAACGATCAGAATTGAACAAGTTGAAAATTCTGGCAACGAATCGTTAAATGACAGTTTTGAAAGTAAAGAAAATGAAAGCATTGGTAATGTACAATTTGAGTTAAAAAAGGAACCTGAATTGCGCAGGTCTCAAGGGAAATAAAATCTCCAGAACGATTCGATGAATGTAATAACTGTATTTTCCTGAATTTTTGTAGTACTGATGCACCTCATACATTTGAGGAGGCGATAGAATGCAATGTAAGTGAGAACTGGAAAAAGGCTATGAATAAAGAGATCAAATGTTTCAATAAAAATAGTACATGGAAATTAGTTAAAAATGTGGAAAATCAAAAGGTATTGGATGTAAAGGGTCTATAATAAAAAATCTAAAAAGACGTATAAGGCTAGATTAGTTGTTAGGGGTTTCCAACAAACAGACAAAATTGATGATATTTATTCACCGGTAGCAAAAATGCAAACTGAAAATTTTGCTCTCATATTGTTGTCAAATGGGCCTAGAAGTTGAACAGATGAATGGAGACGTAACTTCTGAGGTTTATGTCCGTCAATCAAAAGGTTACGTGGATGGATCTAATAAAGTTTGTAAATTGAGTAATGCACTATATGGTTTGAAAGAAAGTCCTAGAGCTTGGTACGATTGTCTGGGCACATTTGTAATAAGCGTAGGATTTAAAAAGAATGATTTTGATCCTTGTCTATATGTTTATGAAATTGTATGTGAGGAGGGAGAATCACTCACTCAGTTGTTAGACGTCGTGGAGTAAGGATGCACATTGTGAGCTCCGTGAGTAAATATTAAGGAAAAAAGAGTTCAGTATATGTATAAGGTTTTTGCATTTGTTTCCAAGAATTTTAACAACATTGCATCGCAAAAAGTAACGGAATGGAATAATTTGAATGTTTCCACGGAAACCCGTTGGGTGGAAGTATTCAAACACGATCGCGCCAACAATCTTCAGCATGAAAACTTTTCTATTGTATTTGAATGTATTTTATGTTTGCCTGCTACAAATGCTCCAGTAGAAAGAGTATTTTCTATTATGAACAAATTGTGGACATCTGAGAAAACCCAGTTACAAATTTCAGTTCTAAAGGCGTGCCAAGAGTTTTATTTTTACTTGAAATGGTCACCAGCTATAGTAAAACAAATTTGTTCTTCTGATAAATATAACTAAACATTTCGGGTACCTATATTTTGTGATTCGTAACTTTTAAGCCAACTAACTTTTTCTGAATAAATAACTTTAAAAAAGTATTTTTCTTTTTTGTCATTGACTACCTATTATTTGACCTAAATACACCAATGTCCCGTTTTGAGTCGAAGAATAAATGGTAACGTTACCAATGACCCATTATAGATCCTTGGGCATAATAAAGAACACGTAATACCTTTGCACGGCAACATACATACACTCCGACCGACCAATAAAACCACTCATTCAACTAAACAGTAAAGAACTCAATGGGCCAGCGCACACGAGACTATATGTTCCGGATTAAAACCGGTTTTGTGGGAGAGGGAGCTGAACGGTGCGGTACAAAACGGAAAACAATTTTCAACCGCAAATGGATGAACCGAAGAAGAAAATTAGTACATATACAACTCTCTATTTTTCGGATCCGTGCATTTTCTGTTCCGTTTTGCTCTGCATTCGTTTGTCGGATTGTAAGTGGTGAACATCATCGAAGATATATAATAAAGTATGCAATTATAAATTGCATTAAAACAAACACGTGTCTTAATTCTTAATCTCTTTATTTAATTTAATACGTCCACTTGCTTCGAGCGCAATTCACAGAGTAGTTTAAAGTTTCTGTCTCTACTTTCGTCTTCCTAAAACAAGAAAGTCAGAGAGCAACTTTGAGAGAAGGACAGTTACGCTTGTTGCTGAATAACAAGCGTGACTGTTTAACACCTCCCCCGATAAGTATTTTTGGTCCCCAAAAAGTAGGTTAACATGGAAAATTCAGTAGCTAAATAACCTAACAAATAATTGATTTTTACATTTCATCTCTACAGTATAAATGAATCACCTAGCAACGATTTCCTTTAATCCGTTGTTTTAAGAAAATAGTTGGAACAATACATTTACGTTTTCCAGTATTTTCTTATTTGCTTATTTTACCTTTCAAGTGTTTTTTCTGTTTTTATTATTAAGTTTAACTTATTCTACTCCTATTGCAATTTATAATTATTTCGTGTTTTGTTACTCAACACATAAATTTCCCATTATTTTGAATAAGGATATCTCCTCAATACACTTCTGTTCCTCGAAGCATAAACCAAATTTTAATTCGAAATACAATGTGCGCACTTTCTAACTTTCATTAAATTAAATAATTAAATACATTTTTTTTCACCACTCGTGTAAACGTCGTTTTTGCAAAAAGAGCCTCGAAAGTACATCATTCATAAAACCAACAAAACTCAGAACGCACCCTCTATCGTGAATGCCATTCTTAGAACACTTTGAATGCAACTTCTAAAATGACGTTTGTCGTCGCAACTACTGAAAGAGTCATTCAAATCGAGGATTTAACTTGATTGCGGAGCGGAGCATAGCGTAATCAATGAGAAACTATGCAATCCAAAGTGGCAAATTTCTTCAAAAATTAAAGCTCTTAGAGTATTCGGTCGTAATATTGAAAGTAAGGTAGAACACAGTTTTCCCCTGTTTCACGAATTCCATAAAGAAAATTATTTTGTACGGTTTTAGGAGTACCGGTTCCATGATTACTTCGATCGCCTTATCGGTCATAACATTCTGGTGCCCCTAAATTCAATTATAGATTATAAAAACAGATTACTTAAAACCGATAATGCAAGTGTACGAATATATCTAAATAAAGAGGAAGAAACGTATGATAAAAATTGCGAAGGTAGACTCTCAGAAATATTTTGTAACGAGGGTTTTGAAAAGGAAATCAGGGACACAGTTTTTGCAAACCACCTAACGAGGGCTGATTCTTTCAAACTTAAGTCATTATTATATTCCTACAAATCCATTTTTAATAAAGAAGGTAATGTTCTTACCTTTACAAATCAGATAAAGCATCGCATTATTGCAAAAAATGAAACGCCAATATTCACTAGAACATACAGATATCCGGAAATACATGTAAATGCGGTCGATAGACAAATCAATGAGATGCTAAAACTCAAAATAATTTGACCAAGCAATAGTCCATACAACTCGCCATTATGGATTGTTTCCAATAAGCCCGATAGACGCGAGAAACAACAATGGCGAATTGTAATAGATTATCGCAAGCTTAACGAGCAGACTATAGATGATAGGTTTCCTATGCCAAACATAAACGACCTTTTCGACAAACTAGGGAAATGTAATTATTTTACTACCTTAGATCTGGTGAAAGGGTTTCACCAAATTGAAGTCGAACCCTGTGATAGAGCAAAGACCGCGTTTTCGACAAGGAACGGTCACTTTGAATTCGTGCGAATGCCGTTTGGGCTAAAAAATGCCCCTGCGACTTTCCAGAGACTAATGAATTATGTCTTAAGAGAATTCATAAATAAAATATGCGTCGTGTACCTGGATGATATTCTTGTATTTTCTACTAGTTTCGACGAACATTTAGATTCACTTAGAAAAACATTTCAGAAATTAAAGCAATCAAATTTAAAAATACAGGTCAACAAATGTTCCTTCGCAAATCTATCACATTTTTAGGGCATACTATTATCAATAACGGTGTTAAACCCGACGAAAATAAGGTCAAAGCCATAACGGCAATGAAATTGCCGCATACAATAAAAGGCATCAAACAATTTTTAGGTATAACCGGTTATTATCGGAAATTTATAAAGGATTATGCCACGGTAGCATAGCCTCTTATAAAGTATTTTAGAAAGACCGCAAAAATTAATATATCTGATCCTGATTACATAAAAGCTTTTAAAACTTTAAAAATACTACTCACCTCTGATCCAATTTTGAAAACTCCTGATTCTGACAAAAAGTTTGTGCTAACCACAGACGCATCAAGCAATGCATTAGGGGCTGTCCTCAGCCAAAACTGTCATCCTATATGCTATACGTCGCGCACACTCAACACCCATGAGCGCAACTATTCAACCAATGAAAAAGAACTCCTTGCAGTGGTCTGGTCGGTAAAGTATTTTAGGACATACCTATAGGATAGGAAGTTCACGGTCCGCACTGACCATAAGCCGTTAGTCTGGTTGAATGGAATTAAAGAACCTAACATGAAACTCCAGCGATGGAAAATTGCCCTCAACGAGTATGATATTGACGTGAAATTTTTGAAAGGAAAGGAGAACCTGGTGGCAGATGGCTTGAGTATGTATGTTGAGAATGACACAAATGAAACGTCTTTAAATAACGATGAAGTTAGCTTAACATACCTATTCAGTATTGAAACTGTTACGAATAATGGTTGTCATAACGATGAAGTTATAGCGACATCCATAGTTCCTGACGAAAGCAACAGTATTATTTCCTCCAATTGTGCTTCCGCTCACAGTGCATTGGAAGATGAAACCAGGCACATATACATTACGGAAAAGCCCCTTAACTTGTACAAAAACCAGATTTATATTTCATAAGGCGAAAAAGACAAACAACGATAAAAATTGTGCATAAAAAAATACAAAATCACGTCCAGATAAATAAAGAAAATAATAATCTCTTAAACATATTAAAACAAATACTTATAAATAAAGGTATTATGTGTATAAACTGCGATAACATTTCGCTATTTTTAGAATTTCAAAATTTATACGTTAAATATTTTTCCTACAACAAAAATTTAAAAGCATTAAGGTCTAATATGATGTTAAAAGATATAATAGATAAAAATGAAATATTGACTATAATAAAACGAGAACACCTAAGTAAAAACCATAGAGGTATTAACGAAACGTTCGCCGAATTGAGAAAGATGTACTTCTACCCAAATCTTCAGGTGGAAACTTAAAAATTCCTAAATAATTCCGACGTTTGCAACATAGCAAAACATGACCGACAACCATTAAAAATTCCATACGAAATCACAGAAACACCGATTTCGGTTCATGACTACAACAGATAAGCTATCAAAATATGCGACGATCCATAAGCTGCAAGATAGAAATTGGATAGCTATTTTGAGTGCACTAAAAGAAAGAATACAATTTTTAGGAAAACCTACCAAGATCGTTTGGGATGGGGAAACATGCATTCTACACGCCGCTGTTGAAGAGTTCTTAAGAGAAAACAAAATAGCATTTCATAAGACTACTGCATCGCACAAAACCGGAAACGCTGATGTAGAGAGATTGCATGGAACTTTAAACGAACATCTTAGAATTATGAACGCAGCGAGGGACAACACAGAATTGGACGAAAAATTCTCAAAATTATTATTTGTATTTAAAATAGCACTATACATACCACAACGAGATTGGGGCCAATCGACTTTATTTGCAAAAATCTTAGCAAAGAAGATGTTATTGCGTTGGCTGCAAAGTATACAACGGATAAGCCAGCAAGAATTAATAACAAAAACAAAGGAAAAGCCATCACCTTGGATCAATGTTCCGATATTGTTCAGAATAGGACGGTAATGAAACGCAAACCCAAATACAAGAAACTCGCTAAAGTCGCAAGAGTAGGCAACTACTAACTGGACAAGTCGACTAAAAGAAACATAAAATATTATAAAAAACAGATAAAGCGTAAATATAAATATCGAAACAGATAACCTTCTAACACAAAATGAACGTTAAATCCTCGAATTGAATGACTCTTTCAGTAGTTGCGACGACAAACGTCATTTTAGAAGTTGCATTCAAAGTGTTCTAAGAATGGCATTCACGATAGAGGGTGCGTTCTGAGTTTTGTTGGTTTTATGAATGATGTACTTTCGAGGCTCTTTTTGCAAAAACGACGTTTACACGAGTGGTGAAAAAAAAATGTATTTAATTATTTAATTTAATGAAAGTTAGAAAGTCCGCACATTGTATTTCGAATTAAAATTTGGTTTATGCTTCGAGGAACAGAAGTGTATTGAGGAGATATCCTTATTCAAAATAATGGGAAATTTGGGTGTTGAGTAACAAAACATGAAATAATTATAAATTGCAATAGGAGTAGAATAAGTTAAACTTAATATTAAAAACAGAAAAAACGCTATATCTACAGTCTTCCTGAACTCCTCCGAGGCTATTTACTGTCTGGCAGGACTACCTATGTCACGAAACCCTAAAAGCGAGGATTACATAAACACAGGGTACTGTAGTGTACCCACAAACAAAACATTTCCCACGTACCAAAAACGAAATACCAAAACAAAACACTAATCACTTCCTACATACCCGAATAAAACACTTAACATAATGCACACCACTCAATAGCGTCACATGACACCAAGAGTTACTCACGGGACGGCACTCGCCAAATACCGAAACTGTATGAAGACAGGCAAAAGGGAACGTAAACATTACTACGTCCACTGCACTGTGATATTCAATACGATGATGAATGACCCGCAATGTGTCATCTGGTGAAGCGACCCCATGTGGAGTCGAGTGCACTAAAGTCGAAGTGTGACTCGCTTGTGGAGTCAAGTGCACTAAAATCAAATTATGGCTCGTGACCTAATATTAGAATGCATAATGCATTGGAAATGCTATCGGGAATTAGTATATAAGGAACAAAAATTTCTTGAATAAATCAGAATTATTTTAGAAGCCAATCACTCGGCATAGGCTATTTTAATTCTCGAGGAGTGCCAGGGAACAGGCACCCTGACTGTCCAGTGGCGTTCCACGCCGGACACCCCGCTAGGTCGACCCCTCCACTATTGGGAAGCACAATTCTTAGTCACTCTTTTGCAAATTCCACATTCTAGAAGCCTTGACACTAATGGCGACATTACTGTACTAGTCCACATCCGTGCGTACTAAAAGACGAATTCAAAGGCTGATCCAGTATCATTACATGGCGATCCTGCAACCACGAACCTGAGAACGATCTGCGATAACCACAATCCTGCGAACCTGACCAGAAACCTAACAACTGATCCTGATACTGCAGACACGAGAAGACGACAGGGATGGACGACAGCGAAAAACACCAGACAGACAAGAAGACCATAACAGTTGAAGAGTATCAAGCGCGACAGACGAGAAATCTAGAAAAAATTGCTACACGAATCCGTGGTGTACATCTTGCGAGATCTGGAATAAGATAGAAGTTCTGGAACAAAAAATAAAAAACCGCAGAAATGGGACAACAACAGAGTAAGGAAGAAGTAGTAAATGTAAACAATGGAAGCTGCAACACCAACACCGCCACAGAGATGACAACAAAATTTACACCGGTAGAAGTCATTATTGTAATAGTAATAAGCTTAGTCATATTTATAACTGTATCTCATATAATACATAAACATTTTAAAAACTATGTCAACAAACGTATAAATATAAGATACGTAAACAATGTTTAAACAATGAATAAATGGAAAAAACAAATGAAATATTAAAAAGAATTAATCATATTATAACAAATGTTAAAAAATCTGGCAAAAGACGATACACTAAAGAGACAGTAGACTCAAAATTAAAAGAATTGTCAATCCTAAAAAACGAATTTTATACAGAAGTCAATACAACAAAATTTAAAAAACTAGACTTGACAGACACTTTAGCAAAATTTCCTCGAGACTACAACACAGCGAGGACTCTACTACTTAACCAGACCAAGAGAGACACGGACACAGACAAAATGGCAACCATCCCAACCTTCACCGGGAATTATAGAGAATTAGACTCGTTTCTAAAAATAGTAGAAATAATAGACAAGACCCTTCAACCCAGTTCAAAGCCGGACTTAATAGAGTTCACTTACCACATAAAGCTGAGCTCAAACGTTAAGACGAGCTTAAACTCTGTCGAAGAACCAACAACATTACAAGACTTACGAACACTACTCGAAACAAGGTTCAAAACAAACAAAATTATACCGCAATTACACACAGAACTATCTCATCTCACACAGAGAGGGAACATAACGAATTACAAAGACAAACTACTGACTATGATAGCAGAGCTAAATAGTCTACAAATAAAAGAACTAGGTACAGAATGTACAACAGACCAGAAAACGGCCGTAACAAAAATCAACGACACTTACGCACTTACAGTCTTCAAGAACGGCGTTAACGAAGATTTTTGCAGCACACCCAAAGTCATTTTCTGACGCAATAACACTTGCACTTGAGCTCGAACAAACAAGAAACCAAAACACAGCTCAAATATCATACATCCGGAACAAAATTCCAAACCACAACTCACGTAGGCGTAATCAACCTAACCATACCAATCGTACATACGACATAAGACAAAACAACAACCAAGGGTACAACAACCACCAAAGATACAACAACAGCAACAACCCAAGACAAATAAACAACAACAACTACAGAAACTATAATAACCAGAATAGGTCCAACAATAATTATCAAAACAGATGGAATTCGACCAACCAAAACTCCCAGAATCGATCGAACCCCAACAGACGCAACCAAAACACTAGATACATCAATGTAATTAGTGATCAGGGAAACGAAGTTACCCAGGTGGCCGAAAATTAGACCACCGATGGGCAAAGAAATTGAACATTTATAATATCTCGAGAAACTTAGCAAACTATATAATTATAAATACAAACAACACATACTTAAAATTACTAATCGACACAGGCGCTGATATATCAATTATCAAAGAAAAAACCATTGACATAAAATATCTGGCAACACACGAAAGTTGCAGACTAACAGGAATCACAAATGAAGAAACTTTATCTCTCGGCACATCAGATATACCTTTCAGAATAGCAAATCATGAAATTATACATAATTTCCACATCGTAGACGAGAATTTTCCGATACAAACAGACGGAATATTAGGAAGAGATTTCCTAGAAAAATACTTCTGCAGAATAGACTACGAAACATATACACTAAGCGTATACATAAAAGAATCAGAAATAACAATACCAATACAGACTAGGACCCAGAGAATAAAATTGGCTCCAAGGTCAGAATCTATACACGCAATCAACATAGATATAAACGAAGACAGCGTGATCCTCAATAAAGAGATAAAACAAGGCATATATAGCAAACACAATAATACCATCAAAAGGACTTCGTCACATAAAAATACTTAACACACGTGATGAAGAAACTACGATAGACCATTTTGAAGTATATATTAAACCACTAAGAAACTATAACATACACTCTATACAATCACAAAGAACAGAACGACGATTTAGCCAACTATCCAAAATCCTGAATCTAGACATCTCTGATGACATAGCAAAAGCAGAATTATTAGAGATTCTGAAAGAATTCCAAGACATTTTTCACTTAGAAGGAGAAACCCTAACAGCCAATAATTTCTATACCCAATCCATTTCAACTACAGACAACACCCCTGTCTATATAAAAAACTTAAGATTACCCCACGCTCATACCAAAGAAATACAGAACCAAGTACAAAAATTACTTGATGACGACATAATAGAACCCTCAGTCAGTCCATACAACTCCCCATTACTTACAGTACCAAAAAAAGGCTCTGAAGACAAAAAGAATTGGAGACTAGTAGTAGATTTCAGAAAACTAAACGAGAAAATTGTCAATGGCAAATTCCCACTTACTCGATTAGAAGATGTATTAGACAGATTAGGCAGAGCAAAATATTTTTCAACTTTAGACATGACAAGTTCATTCCACCAAATTAAATTAGACTCAAAATCAAAACCTTTAACCGCATTTTCCACTACCGATGGACACTACCATTTCAAAAGACTACCATTTGGCCTTAAAATTTCATCCAATAGCTTTCAAAGAATGCTCACAATAGCTTTAACTGGATTAGAATCGGACGCATTTCTATATGTGGACGACATCATAGTATTCGGTTGCACTCTGCGACACCACAATGAAAATTTAACAAATATTTTTAAACGACTGCGAAAGTATAATCTGAAATTAAATGCCTCAAAGTGCTGTTTCCTTCGACCGGAAGTAGTATATTTGGGACACTTGATTACAGCAGAAGGTATTAGAACGGATCTCTCAAAATACAAAGTAATTCAAGAATATCCAGTACCGAAAAATGCAGACGAAGTAAGAAGATTCGTAGCTTTTTGTAACTATTATCGTAGATTCATAGAAAATTTTGCAACAACCGCTAAATGTTGGGATCGGCGACTGTGTACGTGTACAGACGTGTTTCTTAGTGTCGTGGGGTGCGAATATTTTATCACTTTTTATTCTTTCAAGCAGTCGTTAGCTTTAAAATGAACTGTCCGATTTGCAACGGCAAAATAGATCGCAATGATACAACCAAAATTCAGTGCGGTGATTGTAAAAGTTTGTTTCACAGTTCGTGTGCCAATATTCATCCAGCTGACATTGAATATTTAACCACAAACAATCTCACTCATCGCTGCGACAAGTGTTCTGTTTTGCGTCGGAAATCACTCCAACAACCATTACCTGTTCCATCTATCTCCCGCGAGAAAATACAGCCCACAAGCAAACAACTGAAATCAGCTGCATCAAAATCAACAACGGCATCATTCAAGTCAACACCTAAATCGACAGTAGCTCCTGCCAATCTAGCTTCACTTTCTTCTCAGCGCAAAATCGAACCTGCACCTGGCCCAGCTGACGACAATTTGTCAACGGTTCCTTCACCATCGGACGAAAGTTCAATAACCCTTCAGCTGCTCTACAAAGAAATACTTAGCTTGAAAAAAATTAACTGCGATTTTCTCAGCATAGTCCAGCAGTTGAAAGAGGAGAATGAAACACTGCGTTCGAAGGTGTCAAATTTGGAGAGCAGAATGAACTGGAGGGAGCAGAAGCAACTGGAGAATGCTATTGAAATTGTTGGTGTACCTGATGTAAATAGTTTGAACGCAAGGGAGAGAGTAAACGAAATGTTTGACAAAGTCTTGAACATCTCCGTTTCGGCTGAGGACATACAGAAATGTTATGTAAAGCGCATAAACAATGTTAAACATACAAGCACAACCTCCACCTCTAACGATCGTGGTAATATTCTTTGTGTGCATTTCTCCTCGCACATTGTCAAACAAAAAGTGATGGAAAGCAAAAAAAATGCAAAGAAGAAACTAAACTCCTCGGTACTTGCTGGTGGTAGTAACACAAATATTTTTATTAATGACAGCTTAACAAGGTATTCTAAAGCGTTATTTATGGCAGCCAAAAGATTAAAAATTAAGAATAAATTCAAATACTTGTGGTTCCGTAATTCTCATATTTTAATGAGAAAATTTGATAATAGTGAGGCTGTTGTCATAAGATCATTTGATGATCTAGCTGCTCTTCAAGGACAATAATATGAGCGATGACTTTGATCTTATGTGTGGCAGCCCCACTATTAGAACCATTAGAAGTAAGTTTGATAGTATTTTTAGACGTAAATCTGATGGCAAATCATTTTTCGTTCTGCATCAAAATATCCGTAGTTTACGTAGAAATTTCGATTTACTGGTTGCGAATCTTGAAGCTCTTGTTAACCTCCCAGAAATAATATTTGTATCTGAAATTTGGATTTACTCTTGTGAAACTGAAGATTACCATATTCCTAATTATAGTTTTTTTGCGAATACTAATGATACGTATTCTGCCGGTGGAGTGGGAGTTTTTGTTTCTACTTTGTATGAGTGTGATGTCAATATTCTTAGTTTAAAAAGCGCGGATATAATCAACGTTTGTTGTAACATTCACAATGAATTGTTCAACTTTCTCTGTGTATATAGGCTTCATTCTTCATCACCTAATTTGTTTTTAGAGGAATTTTCAAACTATTTGGCTAGTGAACGATCTAAAAATCTTGTTATACTGGGCGACTTCAACCTAGATATTTTGAACTCTAATTCCGTTTCCGATTGTTACCAAGCGCTCATGGCCGAACATGGATTTCTACCCTTTGTTGTTGAACCTACTAGACCAAGTTCAGACACTTGCCTCGATCATGTTTTTGCTCGCCTTGAGAATATTTCTGTGGACTTCCTTGCTGGTATTAACTTGGATCTTAGTATAACTGATCATTGTATGACCGGAATCTTTTTTGAGAACATAAAATCTAAAAAACCTAACGTTTCATCTCAACTGTGTTTTCATAAAATTGACTTCTGTGATTTGAATACTAGGCTACGCTATGAGCTTTGGGATAGTGTTTTTGTTGAACAAAATGCCTCTTTAGCATATGGTACATTTCTTAGAATCTTAAAACATCACATCAGCTCTTGTACTTATACTTTAATTCAAAAAAAATCGGAGTTTCGCCTTAAACCGTGGATAACTCGTTCCCTTATTAAAAAAATTCAACTAAAACACAAATTAAGAAAAAAATGTTTGAAACACCCATTAAATTATAATCTAAAAAGTCGTCTTAATAAACTATGCAAGAAATTGAATAAGGAAGTTAAACTCGCTCGGGATAGCTATTTTCATTCCAAAATACAAGCCGCAAATGGGAATCTTAAGAAAGAATGGCAAGTCGTTAACAGTATTGTAAGTCGAAAAGTTTTTACTAACACGGATCCCATCGTACTTAAAAATGGTAATACTAACATTTCTAACCCTTTGGAAATAGCTAACGTTTTCAGCGATTACTTTGCTTCCATTGGAAACACTTCTCTTTTAACAAGTTCGCAAACTTCTTGTAACTGTTGTCCTAAGCTTGGTATTCAAGGTAATGATTATAGTAACAGCTTCGTTTTTGAGTCCATCACGGGATTTGAATTGCTAAAAACTATTAATTCTCTTCCTAATTCCAACTCTCATGGAAGTGATGATATTTCGAACTTGGTTCTCAAAAAGATTGGGCCAAATTTAGTAGATATTTTATCTTACCTTTTCAATTTTAGCATTTTGTCTGGGACTTTTCCCTCAGAACTTAAATGCGCTGTAGTGATTCCCTTATTTAAGAAGGGGGACAGGACAGACAAATCTAACTATAGACCAATCTCTCTGCTGTCTTCAATTTCTAAAGTTTTTGAAAAAATAATTAAAAGCAGAATTTTAGCTTATCTAAACCATATAGATTACTTTAGTCCCAGGCAATTTGGTTTTAGAACTGGCCTCTCTACTGAGGATGCTCTGTTGGACTTTTGCTCTATTTTATATAAAGGGTTAGATAACAAACAATTTTGTGCTGGCCTTTTCGTGGATATAACTAAGGCGTTCGACATGGTCAACCATTCAATTCTCTTAGATAAATTATATAAGGCTGGATTTAGAGGATTCATATACAATTGGTTTGAGTCTTATCTCAAAGATAGAGTGCAGCACATAAGAATTGGAAGTAATATAAGCAGTTCAAAAACTAGTAATTTAGGGGTGCCCCAAGGTTCCGTTCTTGGCCCAATTTTATTTCTCATTTATATAAATTCGCTATTCTCGCTTCCATTCTTGGGTAAAATTATAGCCTTTGCCGACGACCTTGGAATTGCTTATTGTTCAACCAGCCCGTTAGATTTACTCGCAGATATAAACTATGACGTTTTCCTACTTAGATGTTGGTTTGCCAGCCACAAACTTGTTGTTAGTAGTAAAACTAAATTGTTATTTTTCAGTCTGACTGACAAGGTGAACCCCGACCTAGATATAATATTTCATTCTTCTGACTGTGCACGTCATGAATTGCTAATCAACCAATGCAGATTCCAAAGTGGTCAAACATTCAATAGAAACGTTGACTGCAGTAATGGTTGCTTCACGATTGAAGGTGTTGATAGTTTTAGGTATCTTGGTGTTACCATAGATCAAAATCTAAACTGGTCCAAACACATTTCTAATTTGAAAACATACCTTCTTTCCACTACTCGCTGTCTTTTCCGCCTTAAAAATTATTGCTCTCTTAATACTATGATCAGGGTTTATTATGGTTTAGTCCAATCGAGATTGCAATATGGTCTCTGTAGTTGGGGTGGCGCTTACCTCAGTAAACTACAACCATTAATTGTCTCCCAAAAGTCTGCAATACGGAACGTTTGCAGTTCTCATCGTTCAGCTCACACAATGAACTTATTCAGGATCCTGAAAATTCTTCCTCTGCGTCATTTATTTTATTTCAAAGTTCTGAAGGTCTTTTTCATAAGAGGTGGATATCTTGAAAGCCCGATCTCCGATTTACGCAGCTTACGTAGCTTTTCAAACTTTATTGTAAATGTCCCAGCTTTTCACACTACATGTTATAGAAACTCTTACTCTATTGTCTCATGCAAACTATTTAACACTCTGCCCTTAGAAATTCGGTCAATAAGAAATTTGTCCGCGTTCACAAAACTAGTTAAATCATGGCTTCTTGATTTTAACCACCTTGAAATCGAAACCCTGCTGCGGTATTTAGTTTAAACTGATACACGAAGAAAAAAAAAAAAAAAAAAACGATTTGTGCCTTTTTTTTTTAACTAGAGTGTAGCTCTTCCTGCCATTTGTAATTGCTTTTGAATACCTTTTGTCCTTTTTATTTGTTAAAGATTAATTCTTTTTCTCCTGCCAATTTACCTGAATTTTTAAAGTTAACCTCTTTTTTATTGAACTTTGTACACCCCACAGAAAGTATAAATCACTAAAATGTGGCATCATCTCTATTTTTTTCTTAATATAGATGTCACTACCTATTCTGTATGTGTTATTGCATGTAAAATTGTATATTCAATTGTAATCTCTTTTCTTATACATACGAATAAAGAATATGAATGAATGAATGAATGAAAATGTCTCAATACCCTACTTAAAAAGAATCAACCTTTCATTTGGTCTGATGAATGCCAAAAATCTTTCGAAATTTTGAAAAACAAACTAATAAACCCACCTATACTACAATACCCAAGGTTTGGCAAACCACTTTTTTCTTACGACAGATGCCTCAGACTTCGCTCTAGGAGCAGTCCTCTCACAAGGAGAAATAGGCCATGACTTACCAATCTCATATGCAAGTAAATTTCTTTCGAAACACGACATAAACAAAGCAGTAATAGAAAAAGAATTACTATCAATTCATGGTTTTTCAAACCATATCTTTTTGGTAGAAAATTTATAGTAGTAACCGATCATAGACCTTTAGTTTCTCTATTTACACATAGAAATCCTTCATGGAAAATGACAAGAATCAGAATGGATTTGGCAGACTATGATTTTGAAATTGTATATAAACCAGGTTCAATAAATACAAACGCTGACGCCTTAACTCGAATAAAACTAGATTCAAACGCACTAAGAAGAATGATTCCAAACAGAACAGAACCAGAAGACAGAATAATGGTAATAACAAGAAGTATGAAGAAAAAAGAAGAGAATAAAAATAGGGCTATACCAAAGGAGAAATGCATATCGCATCCGAAGACTGATCACCTTCACATATGGGAATGCACGTCCTTAACTGACGTAAATAAAATGAAGAAGTTAGAATTTAAATTTGAGGCAAATAATAAATCCATGGTAAAAGTAGAAGTAAATGATAAAGTGATTGTTAGATGCAGCGATAATCCTCCGAATTACGATTCGATTATGGAGAAACTGGCATCTGTGTTGGAAAAGGAAAATATATTACAAGTAGGCCTACAAAAAGAAGATGAAATATTTAAGAGAATCGAAGAAAAAGAATTTAGAAGAATATTTAATGAGCTGCAACGGAAGAAAATGAATAAAAAGACCTCTATATTGAAGATAATAATTTACAAAGCCCCTAGGAGAATTACTGATGAATTAGAGAAGTATAAATTGATAGATGAATACCACAATACCCCACAGGGAGGACATCTAGGAGTCAGAAAAACACTTTTAAAACTCAAACAACGATACATATGGAAGAATATGAACAGAATGATAAAGAAATTCATAAACAATTGTGATTCATGCGCCAGAAACAAACAAACTAAACACATAAAAGAACAACAAATAATTACAGATACTCCAAGCACTAGCTTCGAGACAATATCAATTGACATTGACACAGTCGGACCTCTACGAATATCCAACGGATACAGATACATTTTGACAATGCAATGCGAACTAACAAAATACATGATTGCACATCCAATACCCACTAAAGACGCTTTAACAGTAGTAAACAGTAAAATCTGACAGAGGTACGGAGTTCACTAACGACTTACTAAAAAACATATGTGACATACTGAAAATCAAACAATGGGTTCAGTAGAAAGAAACCACCGAGTGCTAAATGAATTTCCACTAAATATAGCAGAAAATTACGAATGGGACACATGGTTACCATATTACATGTTTGCCTATAACACAACACCTCACGTCACAACAAACTACTCACCGCACGAACTGATATTCGGTAAATTACCCCAATTACCAACTGACACATTTACAAATACGACAATGAATATTGACGACTACGCGAACGAACTGAAGATCAAGTTACGAAACTCGATCGAAACAGCAAAGAAATACATAAAAGACGAAAAGCAAAAACGACATTGTAAAGAAAGCAATAAAAATATAAACCCATTAAATTTAGCAGTAGGAGATTTAGTATTAATCAAAGTGGAAAATAGAAAAAAATACATTAGTCCATACAAAGGCCCATATAAAATTGTAGAAAGAAGAAAGGGCATTCAATTATAGATATAGATGGCACAAATAAAGAATTGCATAACAATTTACTCAAACCATATACATTAAGAGAAACACAAACGTTACTAGACTAAGAATATACAACATACACATGAACTTAAATAGCCTTAAGAGCAAATTATATGTAATCAATTATACAATACATAGTCATTAAATAAAGTAATCATGTAAAAATTGTTATTTAAATAATGTAAACATAATATGTAAGATAAAACATACGCAACCATGTAAAAATTATTCAATAATGTTAACATAAGACTTATACATACAGTCATGTAATTAGTATCCCTGATGTAAAGCATTTCCAAAGCATTTCACTAAATCTTGCAAAATTATTCTTAAAATAATTTTCCGCTTAAGGGTAAGGGTGTAGTGTACCCACAAACAAAACATTTCCCACGTACCAAAAACAACATACCAAAACAAAACACTAATCACTTCCTACATACCCGAATAAAACACTTAACATAATGCACACCACTCAATAGCGTCACATGACACCAAGAGTTACTCACGGGACGGCACTCGCCAAATACCGACACTGTATGAAGACAGGCAAAAGGGAACGTAAACATTACTACGTCCACTGCACTGTGATATTCAATACGATAATGAATGACCCGCAATGTGTCATCTGGTGAAGCGACCCCATGTGGAGTCAAGTGCACTAAAGTCGAAGTATGACTCGCTTGTGGAGTCAAGTGCACTAAAATCTAATTATGGCTCGTGACCTAATATTAGAATGCATAATGCATTGGAAATGCTATCGGGAATTAGTATATAAGGAACAAAAATTTCTTGATTAAATCAGAATTATTTTAGAAGCCAATCACTCAGCATAGGCTATTTTAATTCTCGAGGAGTGCCAGGAAACAGGCACCCTGACTGTCCAGTGGCGTTCCACGCCGGACACCCCGCTAGGTCGACCCCTCCACTATTGGGAAGCACAATTCTTAGTCACTCTTTTGCAAATTCCACATTCTAGAAGCCTTGACACTAATGGCGACATTACTGTACTAGTCCACATCCGTGCGTACTAAAAGACGAATTCAAAGGCTGATCCAGTATCATTATAGTACACCAAAGAACGAGTCGATATTTTAAAATCTTTAGCAGATTTACAGTCCATGGATCCATCATCCACAGACCTATTTAAAAACTTCACTAGATCATTATAAAAAGAGGCCTCGTAACAAAACATTTGACACGATGAGCTTAGCTTATTTTACTGCATATTATACATTTTCAAGTAATATACATATACATGAAGGTGAAGGTGACAGTGAATGCTTGAGAAACTGGATCGAATCGTTAGATAATAATGGACACGTGCGAAAAAGGAGGATGGCAATAGTCATACGTTTCCATAGATATAATAAAGCTCAAGATCATGGCAAATTTTCCAGAGAGCAGCTAATGTTATACACAAACTGGAGGAATGAGATGACTGAATTCGTCCATGAAAATATAAGTCTCGAACAGAAATTTATTGAACTCAGTGATGAAATTTGTTCAGAGAGTCTTCAAGATTAGTTCGAGGCATTATTGAATGCAATTCGTAATTCTTACAAAGATGAAGAGGATGAAGACAGCGCACAAAGAGAAAAAAATCGACCATTAGACGATTACGAATTCGAAACTCAAGAAAGTGATTTCGGATCGTCAACTGCGCATGCAGGCGAAAATGCATCGCTTCAGCAACAGAAACGAACTCTTGGAACCTTTTTCTGAGGTATCTCTCCCGGGACCATCACTGTGCCGGTTAAAGTCCGCAAACGCCAACGGGGGAGAGCATAAACTTCGATGCTACAACTGTAACTCATTGAGGCACCTTGCCCCCGAATGTCAGAAGCCAAAGAGGGAAGCCGGAGCCTGCCACGACTGCGGACAGTTTGGACACTATGCTGCTGAATGCTCAGCCTACAAAATGAAGAAAACCTAATTCATCACGTTGATGACGAGGACGACAACCAGTACAAGCCTTGATTGACACGGGGAGCCCCATCCGCCGCAAATTTGTACCAGACTTTGCGAATTAAAAATGAATTCAAAGAAGTATATAATATTAGTGGTGTATGCATTTACAAAGTTTTATAAGTTGTTTCCGGCACGCACTGTCAATACCAAAGAAGTAATAAGTCAGTTGAAATTATATTTTCACACATACAGTCGACCAAAAATTCTAATTTCTGACAGAGGTAGTAGTTTCACCCCAAACGATTTCAAAGCCTTCCTTACGACGAATAACGTACGATACATAAAAATAGCGACCGGGTCACCACAACCAAATCGACATGTGGAAAGGATAAATAAAAGCTTAGGGTCGATGATAGTAGTGGCAACGCCGCAGCGAGTTTAGACGGAATTTTGCCCCAAACAGAAATCTCTGTGCACAACACATTGCACCGCGCAATAGGTACAATGCCTAACCAACTTTTGTTCGGAGTTACACAGCGAGGAAAAGTAATTCATTTTACGAGCGTATATTTACATAGAGATGCAAAAGACGAAGCGAAAAGAGACTTGTACAACTGAACCTGGACCTTAGTCCAGGGCAGTCGAAAAACAAACAAAACTGCAGGAATATGCATGTGGGATTGTGCCAAACCAACCACAAAACACGTCACGATACGAACGGGACAACAACAGCAACGACGCGACGAGGCCTAACGCACGCACACAGTCCGAGCCCCTTATGCCTGATCCACAACACTGCGTTGGTGCGAGGCACTTTACGTGTTACGAGAAATGCCTCGACGCATGCTTTGACAATGACAATTCAATTTTTTCGGCTGCTCCATGTCAAAGTAAACGCACACAACACAAACCACAAAATACACAGATATAGCATACACATCAATACACAGCAACACTCGTTCAAACGCACAGACATTTTCGACGTGTTTGACTTTTGTATGCTTTGGTTACGTGAGCTTACGTTTTCTCTCGCTCTCAATTTTTCTTATTTCCTCTCATTTTTTCTTATTTCCTCTCATTTTTCAATGAACGTAAGCTCGCCAACGCAAACGCGGTATTTATGACTACCCCATTGAATTGCTTGTGTTGGATGTCTCAGCTAGCACTAACGCAGTGTTGTGGATCAGGCATTAAGCACACGAGTAGGTATACGAGAGATAAGAAAGCAGCACAGTAGCATTAAAGCACTGAGAGCGAGCAGTCGTGCGGGTCAGCCTCTTCCGTTGTGAAACTATTGTAAAACGTTGTCACGTTATTCAATGAATAATAAATCGTTATATTGTTTTAATTAAATAAATACCGCATATATTGTTCGATACATTGTATCAATTAAACAAATAAAATACCACATGTATTGTAACGAACCGACGGAACGTGCACTCTATCGACCCCAAGCGCCATCTGGAAGTGAACGAAGAACAACTTGCCGCGGTTGGCACTTCGAATGGTCGGCCATCTTAGCGATTCATTTCTGCCTTGATCGTTGCAAGCAGGAGCAAGCCGCCATTGGGAGTGTCAACCGAGGTAAGTGATATCTTGTAATCTAACAATAATAATGTAATCCCCTTTATAGAAATAAACCTTCGCAAGGAGCGATTGTTGTCTCGAATCCCGATAACGTTTTTCATTACTTCTGCCTCGCAACATGTATAATTAACGAAAATGATGGAAATCGCATTCGCCAGAAAAAACAATGTAGGTTAGCTCGTTATGGTCAAGAGTTACATTAGTACGCCCAGGGTGTCAAAGAAGATGGTGCCGAAATTTAAAGGACTGTACCAGATAGAGAAAGTGTTAGGCAGGTTAGTCAGTTCCCATACCAGGGTATGTACTTGGGAATATGAAATAATATGAAACCTTGGGTTAGCTGAGAAATTATTTAGATATTTGGTAATCGGGACGATTACGGGTCAGAATGGTCGAGTTGTGGCAACACTGAAAACTGAACGAAACATATGTACGTAAAACGATATGAAAGAAATAAAGTGAGATTAGGCATTCATTGTTAATCGTGGAATCATAGCGAAAGGTTATAGTTGGTTTCATTTTAATTTAATGTCCGCTTACAATACCTTGTAGCAAATGATGTATGTGAAACGGTATATGACAGACTACGATTGTATCTGATCTTCTGCCGACAACCCCTTCAGGCTTTGCAGATATTCTCTGTATATAATGTTTGTATAACTTTCTTAAGTGCGAATAAATAGAAATTGAATTCAGATTCATTCATATTCCTAATTCCACATTCTGTAAACCAATATATCCATTCGCATTCCATTCACCTTCCATTTTCATGATACAGCCCAAAAAAATTTTCTTTTATAATATCGTATCGTGGCGGAGGTAATTTGTGCAGTCGGTAGGATCAGCATCAGTTAAATAAATATGTACCACCGGTTTATCAGTAGTGTGACATTTTCCGGTTCGAATAAAACATTCAATATCAGCGGAATACTGGTGGTAGCAGTGAAGTGAATAGTAAGTAGTGCATGGTACACAATTTGGCTGAAGTAGAACTCTTCAGTTCCAGAACTGTCAAGTAACGGAATAAGAACCAACTAAGCTAGAGAATACGACAACACTCATTTTACTGTTACTGACGACAATAGTGACAACAGTTCAATGACAAAAACTGGAAATACACAACCTGACTGACAGTCATGGATTACTACCTCTTCGATTACGACCAATTATGGTAATAGAAACTTATAAAAAATTCATCCATATCTCAAATTTAGATAACTACGTGGAAAGTATTGGAAAGATTCCTAAATCTGTAGGAACTTCGGGAAATTAACAAGGACTCTCCCAGCAAAACCGTATAGAAAAATTAGGAGAAGGTAACGCTATTAGTAAACAGGAATTAGACAAGATTTTGGAAAAACCCAATATATCGTTCGGCCCTACATCCCTTTTAGACAGCACAGCCGCTCACAACATCTGCATCTAAGTCCCACAAAGAATTCAAAATAGTTTGCAATATTGGAGAAGCAGAAAAACTTAAAGCGCAACCCGATCCCAATAAACCCTCTGGATAAAAACAACCCCCACAGACAAACCATCCACCATCCTTGTATTGACACAATAAATATAGCACATATGTATATATCGAATTCAAAGAACTTGAACTCAAACTCCAGGCACTCTTACCTAAACAAAGACAAAAGAGAGGCCTAATAGATGGACTAGGTACTGTTATGAAAGTTATAATAAGAAATATGGACAAGAGGGACGCAATTGCTATTAATGAAGAACTAAAAAATTTGAAATTAAATCAGTCTTGAAAAGTGTGGATGCCACCTTAAATAAAGTAGCTTCCCCTATTCCCTGCTGAAGCTGGCTTCTTTTCTACGTGGCCAATTATGCGCTTTAGAAAAAACCGAATAACCTAATATCATAAAAGCATTAGATTGAGAAAACTAAGATCTGAAGAAGACGAAAAATCCACAACCTTTAGTAAAACTCCAAGATCTCCGGCAAGAAGAAGCTCCAATCCGCTCCTGTGACCAACCAGATTCTGCCGAAGACATGGTTCAATGTGACACTTCTAATGTCTGGAGCAACTTCACTTATGCTGGCGTGGACAACTGTATTCAGCATGAACGATACTTATGCAAGACATGCGCAAGTAAGAGTAAGAGTCTATTTAGCCTTTTAGGAACGGAAACCGCAACTGCTGTGAGATTTGCCACTACGAAAGCAAATACGCACGAACAATCATCGCAACAACCATCAGCATCTAATTTTGTTGCATACGCAGAGGTTGCAGTTCAGAATGATGCCGAAATCGCCGCTAAAAATGGAACCTCGTCTGCTTGGGAAACGGTAACCAATTTTGCTAATTATCCATCAGCATTAAACACTGCTGTGTTTACCCAAAGTGCCAAAACATTTTTCGCACCGAATGCAGCCGAAGTTGCTGCTCCTTGTGGAAATGTCCCTGTTAATAAGTCATCGAACACATTTGCTACAACTTCAGCTCTGAATTCGATGGGGTTCTTATTATCACCGCATACTGCTATATTATCGCCAAATGCAAATGCACCCAATACTCGCTCGACTCAACAGCCGAAATCAAGACGCTCAACCAGTTCGTGTTCATCCCAGCTTTCGTCAACCAAGTGACTTAAAATAGAGTTGCAGAAAATCGAGGAGGAAAAATCGGTATAAGGAAGAAAGGAGCGAAAAAGCGAATATCTTGAAATAAATAAATAAATAAATACCAAATCCTAAGTCAAATGGAAAATTCGTCAGACGACGACGATGAAGCTGACAAAGAAGTAGACAAGTTATTTCAAAAGCCGGCATTAGCAATTGGATTGCTAGCATTTTAGAGGAGAATCATTCGCATTCTGTAGCGATTGTTGGTACACAACCCTCCGCCTAAGTGCCGCCCACTTCGCAACGCCAACATATTTCTGGGCCGTGGGGTGGTGATGACCGCCGTTAGCTAGCCAACTGGTCCAGTTCTTAACAGGGAAGTTACTCAGATCCAACACCCTACATGCCGAAGCGGAATCGGAATACCATCGCTTGTCTCGCGACAGCCAACATTCGTGCACCGTCACAAGTTAGCGAAGTAAATTATCAGCCAGCTAAAGTAGATACAGCAGAGTCGTTGCCTCTCCTTGGCACAAACCAACCGATTTCCAATAATCATTTAACCAAAAACTATTTAGATATGAGATTTTCCGAATTTTGATGGAAATCCCGCGGAATGGAAATCCCTCTCTTCATCGCTAGCTCTTACGGAAGTACACAACTCGGTGGCTTCAGTGACGAGGAAAACTTCTTGCGGTACGCAGTACGAAGTCTTATAATGCAACCAAACTGTGTCCTCCAAGTCATTGAGACCCTGTGGCGTGCTTCAACCCAGGCAATAAGAAAAAAAAAAAAAAAAAATAGGAAAACAAAACAAAAATACCCACACCTCACCTAACACTGCCTAGAGGTAGTAGATCGACATAACTCCCCTTCCGACAGTTTTTTATGCCAGCAGAGAACTTGACGAACGGGTACGTTTGATATAAATATACCTGCGGAGAGTGACGAAAGTTCTCTTTTTCACAACTAGACACCACTTATCAGTTGACTGCGGGCAGGAGTGGTCGACCTGTCCGAGCGAAAAAAAAAAAAAAAAAAAAAAAAAAAAACTAGATAAAACCAAATAAAGAATATACAAAAACGGGGGAACTGCTGTAATAACAGGAGAAAGGTAGGTGATTGAAATTATTTCGGGTGAAGTGCAGTGGATGGTGTTGTGTTTTTTTTCATCTCATCAGAAACGACAGCTAAAGTCGCAGTCCTCGTGTGTCGACACCGAGGCAAAACAATCGTGGAGCGTCCCTTCTAATCCCCAGGGAATGGGATACATACATAGATGTCTTTTTATATATACATATACATATATAAGTTAACGAATAATTATATCAAAGCAGACAGGAAACAAGTGCAAGTGAACCCAACACGCGCAGGCGACCTTAATACGCGCCACCAGGTAAAACGCCATGTCAGCAACGTTCCCACGATCCATAGCAATACGCGTCGCCGGGTGGATCGTCATGTCAGCAGCGTTCCCACGATCGACGTCCAAAATGCAGAAGCAGCAATAATTAGGTATTTAAGGTAGCGTTAAGTACTCATTGGATGTTCAGTTTAGTGCAGTTAACTTGGAAGGCAGAAGCTCTGCTAAAATAAATAAAGTTTTTTTTTGAAAATAAATATAGAAAAAATATAATTGGCGCCCGAGCAGGGACCACAGGATTCGCGCGGTAATAAAGCCCTAAAGTAGTGCAAGGTCATAAAGCCCTAAAGTAGTGCAAGTTAACAAAGCCCTAAAGTAGGGCAGGTTAATAAGACCTAAAGTTGTGCGAACTCACATAGCCCTAAAGTAGTGCAGTGAGCTAAAAGGGAATAAAGAAACGCCCTCAAGTAGTGCAAAGAAATTTATTTCCCGCATAACATCCGCCGCGTCCGAATTATCCTGTGGTCCTCGGTGAAACGCGAACTGTGAACTCTATTGAACTGTGAGGTGTTTGTGAAAAATTAAGGGCCCCCGAGTAGCAAGGCAAAAGGGAAGCGATTTGCTAGCCGCACCGACACATCATCAGCTCAACACAGGATGCGCTTCATCATTTTATTATACCTACTGACCGACTGCTTATGTGACGTACAAATACTGGACTATACGAACTCACGACTAGTGACTATTAACACAGGGATATCTAGAATACAAACAGGCACTTACAAAATAATCCACGAAATAGACTTATCGGCCTACTCACAAGCTGTAAGCAACATAGAGTCATCCATGATAAAACATATACCATCCTCTCATCCCAGCTATAAACTCTTATCCCAAGAACTATCCTCCATAAGATCCCACCTTAACCGTTTAATCCCTAACAAAGTTAAAAGATCAATCGACTTCTTAGGAAGCGCTTGGAAATTTATCACCGGTAATCCAGACAAACATGACCTGCAGATAATTCAGGAAAAGATTAACAATGTACTAGAAAACAATAATAGACAAATTTTAATAAATAAACTAATTATTGATAAAATAAATGATGTAAGAGAAATAACTAATAGTATAAGTAAATTTGTAAAAGAAAATAAAAACTCAATAGAAGAAATTGTATTCCATATAAAGTATAAACTAGATTATCTTAAGGAAGAAATAACAAAAGTAGAATACGCCTTGCATTGGGCAAGAGCCAACGTCATAAATTCTTATATTCTGTCAAATAGTGAAGTAAATGTAATAGAAAAAATTATAAATAATAAAGAAATTCCCTTTAAAGATATAGAAGAAGCATTAGAATTTTGTGAAATTAAAATAGCATCCAATAACTCTATTATTTTATATATAGTAAGCCTACCAATTGTAACTGAAGAAATTTGTAATAGTTTAAGCATAAAAGCCGTCAAAGAAGGCAATAAAATAATTAAGATTGATTTTGACAAAATTGTGAAATGCAAGGAAGAAACATACGGAATAGATCTAGACTGTAAAACAGTAAATAAATTATCCATATGTCCTAAAAATAATATTGTAAATTTAAGTAACACAAATTGTATACCGAATTTATTAAATAGTAAGCCAGCAAACTGCACTGCAATCAACAGTCAACACGTCCCAGCATACGAGGAAATATCACCCGACATCATCTTCTTGAACCAGTACAATGGGCAAGTTACCATCAATAATAACGAAGTTGCCCTCAACGGTACGTTCTTGATCAGATACCACAACACCAGCATCCAAATTGGGAAAAGCATATTTAGATCTCTCGAGCTGACGCACCTCAACCCCCTTCCGGCAATTTTACAACCAACAACAATCAACCACGAAGTAGAAGAAATATTATCGCTGGAAATGATAAAGGAGCTAAACGTCAACAACACCCAGTACATTCAACTCCTCAAGACCAAGGTGAAAAACAGCATAGCAATAAACATTGGAGCCTGTCTATTACTCCTCATCCTATTATCAATAATTCTCCGAAAAATCGTAACGAGTAATAAGTCACCAGAGGACATTACCACCAGGTCAGATTCATCCGACAAAAATTCAGTGGCAGAGAAGGTCACACCATTACCTTCCCCAATACCAAGGGCGACAACCTCGCGACTTAACCAGATACCATTTTTCTAAGTGAACGCGGACGTTCACACTTAGGGGCGGAGGAGTTAACGAATAATAATATCAAAGCAGACAGGAAACAAGTGCAAGTGAACCCAACACGCGCAGGCGACCTTAATACGCGCCACTAGGTAAAACGCCATGTCAGCAACGTTCCCACGATCCATAGCAATACGCGTCGCCGGGTGGATCGTCATGTCAGCAGCGTTCCCACGATCGACGTCCAAAATGCAGAAGCAGCAATAATTAGGTATTTAAGGTAGCGTTAAGTACTCATTGGATGTTCAGTTTAGTGCAGTTAACTTGGAAGGCAGAAGCTCTGCTAAAATAAATAAAGTTTTTTTTTTGAAAATAAATATAGAAAAAATATAATTTATATAAAGACACATTCTCTTTTATATATATGAACATACGCACGGGGGTGTACGTACAGTTGCAGGGACGAGTGGAGCAGGGATTTTGAAGGCATCCCTGACGAGAATTGCAAGGCGGCTGACAACGCGGTTAACAACGCGGTTAACGGCGTGGGCAGCGACGTGGCTACCAACGCGGTTAACGGCGTGGTTAACGGCAGGGTTAACGGGGTGGTTGGTGGCGTGTACAGCAGCGGGAGCGGCTTCCTAAAGTAACAGGACAAGAGTACCGATGGAAAATTTTTTTTGAAAAAGTGCAGTGGTGGTGCGTTATTATTATTTTTTTTTTTGTGATACTTAAATCATATAAAAAAACAAAAAAAAAAAATAAAAAAATAATTTTTTTTTACAATAACAGTGAATATATATACAAAAAAAAAAAGCTTTAACGTTATCAACAGATTGTAAGAGTTCCTGGGATCAAGTGGGTTTGTGCACAAGCGCCGGATAACCAGCGAACCAGTGAGTACCAATTTTATATCTTTACATATACCTATATGTGACGGCGCATAGGGAAAGGTACCGAAGCGCCAAAAACGAAATTTTACAGGAGAGCAGTTTAAAGTTTACGTTGTATTTCTTCAGTAATTTCGTACCGAAATTACTCGTTATTACCTTGAAATTACCCTCGGTGGTCTGCAGTGTTGATGTGACGTCACGTTAGTGTCTGTGACGTGTACATTTTACGCTTATCACATATTAAGCCTGGTTGTTTTCTTTCCTTGGTTTTCGTTCTTTGATAAATGATTTGCAAATTTGTAATGTATTTTAGAAAGATGAGTGCTTTTTTGCGAAATGAAAACGATTTAATATTGTATACGTAAACTACGAAAATACTTGCCAGTTGTGTGATAATATTTAATACGAACTGATATCGGTAAGATAATTTGAAAATAATAACTTCGATCAGATGTAAATGGGTAAATTTTATTATCAGTGATCAATTTTGAAACTATTTTCAGAGTAAACTACGAAAATACTTGCCAGTTGTGTGATAATATTTAATACGAACTGATATCGGTAAGATAATTTGAAAATAATAACTTCGATCAGATGTAAATGGGTAAATTTTATTATCAGTGATCAATTTTGAAACTATTTTCAGAGTATGGACGAGTTTGAAGAAGTTGAAAAGCATTATCGGTTTATTGAAGACGAAGACGAAGTTGGTAGTGACGATGATTCAGGTGATTCGATCTCTGACGACAATGATAACTATCTCGAAAAATCAGCGCTAGATCTCAAAGAGGAGGGAACAATTTCAAAACTGTTCGGTAAAAATACACCGGCTTGCTGTTCTACAAAATGTAACATGATAATTTCGAAGGCGATGGCATTAGATTTTCGTACCTCGTTTATGAATTTAGATAAAGATTATCAAGATATCATTATTCTTGGACATCTCACCGCGCACAGAGATGATTTTGATTTGAGAGTGCATACTGGTGATCGTCATCGTGGTAATAATAAACGACTGAATACTGAATACTACTTTCGAGGTCTTTCGATATGCCGTGAAATGTACTTTTTTCTCTACGCGTTGACGATTAGACGTTATAAAAACTTGATTACGCACTTCCAAACGAATGGTATTTATCCTCGTGAGCATGGCTTGAAACATTGCCCGGTCAATAAGAAAACTCTCAAAGAAGACGAAATTATTGTAATCGTTTCATTTATTCGTCGATTCGCTAACTCCGTTGCAATTACATTACCTGGCAGATTACCGCAACATCGAAAGTTCAATGTGCTCAAACTTCCAAGCTGTGAAAATAAAAGTACTGTTTATCGAAAGTATGCAGAAAGTGTGCCAGCTGGCTCCAGAGTAATAAAACTACGAACATTTCAACAGTTGTGGGCAGATTATTGTCCTAATATTGTTACGATGAGACCGGCCTACGATTTGTGTGAAATTTGCCACACTCTTTCGAAGAACGCTGCTAAAACAGTCAATGTCAGTGAAGATGAGAAGGCAGCGGCGATTCAAGTGTATTCAGATCACTTGAATATGGCGACTATTCAACGAGAATTTTACAATGATTACAGAACAATGGTACGTTGTGATCTGAAAACTCTTTACCCTGGTCTTCCAGAATCAGAGTACTTGGTTATATCGATGGACTTCGCTCAAAACGTCAATTTTCCTTCCGGACCGCAGCAGGTTGGCACCTCGTACTTCAAGTCTGCTCGTAAAGCAGCCATCTTCGGGATAACGAACGAACGAGCAAACGTGCAGCACATCTTCTGCATCGACGAATGTGACATGATTGGAAAAGGCCCGAACTGCGTGATATCTATGCTGGATTATTATTTGAAAGAAATTCATCCCACGAAGCGGTTGATTATTTTCGCTGATAATTGTGCAGCGCAAAATAAAAACAATACTGTCCTCCGTTACCTCCAACATGTCGTCGATACTTCAAAAGTATGTTCATCCGTAGAGCTGCATTTTTTGTTAACTGGACATACTAAATTCTCCCCTGATCGCCTCTTCGGAGTTTTCAAGTTGAAATACGCGTCAATGAATATCGATTGTTTTTCTGATGTACTCAATTGCGTCGAAATTTCATCTTCAAAAAAATGCAACGTACCAGTTGCGGTTCGACTCCCGAACTCAGTTCAACCAACTGTAATTTGGAAAGATTATGATCAGTATTTCAAGTCGGCTTTCAAGACGTTACCAGGAATATCAAAATTTCATCACTTCGTCTTCGCCGCCAAAAAGCCTATCATGTGTAGAAAGTATGTCAATACCGACGTCGAAGAATTCGATATACACGTAGATGGTCCAGAATCGAATTATTTTATTTTTGGCGAGCCGAGTATCGTTGTCCCATCAGGGTTATCGGTTAAACGACAATGGTATCTTTACAAAAACGTACGTGTGTTATGCTTGGACGATTCGAAAAGAGATGCCGTAGCTCCGCTGCCTGAAATCGATGAAAACTACGAAAGCGACCCCGATGATGTAGATGAACCTACTTCAGAGAATGTTTCGAAGAACCCTGTAAACGAACCTCTTTCAAAGAACAAATCGAACAAAAAGAAGCCGAAAAAACCAGCTGCCAAGCCTGTAGGCAACCCTCTTTCGGAGAACAAATCGAACGAAAAGAAGCCGAAAAAACCAGCGGTCAAGCCCAACAAACCATCGACGAAAAGCGCTGAAAAGTCGACGATCGAAATAACACCGAAAAAAATTGAAAAAGTCAAAGGAAAATCTTCAACTAAACGTCTTGCTGATTCCACCCAAATTGAAGAAAATGTAACTTTGAAACGTAAAAAAAAAATTTAGACTGAATTATTTTGTCATTTTGCTAGAAATAGATTTTTTTGAGATATCCTTTTATAATCGAAGTATTGTTTAATAAATTTCTATAATTTTTTTGCTAATTTTTTGACTCATAATTCCAATGTTATACATCTCATAAAATGAATAGTGAAGTGAATAAACTTTCTATTGTGATGTCATGACGTTTGAGAGTGAAATGCCGAAGCTCCCAAAGTTGAATTATGTGGAAATTTCTAATGTAAACAGGGTAAAATTTACCAAAGAATCGAATGAAACCAGTCCTAGGGTCCTAAAGTAATTTTTGAGGAAGATATGGCCATTTCAAGTGAGTTAGGCGATGAAAAATTTCTGACTTCCAAATTTTGATGAAAAAAGTCGACCTTACTCATTTAAAACATCTGCATCTTCATAAAAAATTACTTTAGGACCCTCGGACCACTTTCAATCGATTCCCCGTTAAATTTTACCCCAATTTAAAAAAAAAAAACAAAAACGAATTTTTGGCGCTTCGGTACCTTTCCCTATGCGCCGTCACATATATATATACATATATGTATGGACATAAATAAATTTTGAGATTAAATGTATATACTCAGTCATTTATCATATCTACTTAAATATTAATAACAAATTTTCTGGATGTATCTATTTTAAACATCATTTTTCCATTACTATTTACACATAAGCAACAGTATTACATTTTATACGGATTAAAGCATTTTATAATGAAGCGCTAGTGTTCCTGTTTTTTTTTGTTGAAACCGGTGTGTGAGTGTGTGTGTGTGGTACAGTGGTAGGGGCTATCTCATCGACAATACGAGGAGAGATAGCTATGCTAGAGGGTTTGCCCCTAGAGCAGGGAGGGTTTGCCTCGGTGTTCGTCAACACCCGAACATTCGACCCCCGTCTCACTTCATGTGATCCATATCATCCATAATCCCTCCTTTCAGCCTTCCATGCCTTATGTGTGGAATGACCATTCCCCCCCCCCCCCCCCCCTTTATCTTTATGTGTTTTTATTGTGAGTGAAGTTGATACAGCAGCGAGATCCCCCCCTCCGACGAGCTGATGCCGTGCAAATTATCCGCTAGCATGCCAAACGCTGCATTTTTCCTTTCCCTTAACTACCTAAAATTTCAAACTTTCTTCCCCTATCCTCACTTCATTTAAAAATTCACTACAACCCTAAGGATGCTTCATGGAAGTCCGGAGCTACTTTCTAATGCTCCAAAAAACATTTTTTTTTTTTTTTTCGTGAAATTACTTTGAAAAATATTTTACTGGCGCCCACATTGGGACTGGAGTGAAACAGTGATTAGTTGAAGTGCTAGTGAAACAATCTGTACCGCAGTAGGCAGTTACGACAGAGGATCTAAGAAGCAGTCAAAGAGAAAAATAGACTTCCCAGCAGGAACTGAGATACGCTGCAACTTAATTGAAGCAGCAAGCAGAGTCCTTGCAGACGCACTCAACAACGAAGAATTCCAGCAACTCGGTCTTATCTGCACTTAAAGCGGCGAACTTCAAACTAAATTTGGAAAAAAACGCAATTCGACCGTTTTCATATGTCGAAATCGATTATTTTGGTCCACTGAAGTCATACATCGATATACATATATCATCGCGCGGCTTTCTGCGAGTGCTCCAAGTTTTTACAAACAATTGTCCTGTTTAAAAGAAGTTAAACGATACCAAAATACAAATAAAACATAATTAAGACAGTGACTTTTAAAATTTATTGAAAAATTCAGCACAAAAGTAATTTTTTATAGTTTGTGTGGAAAGCAAAAAAATAAGCACAAAAACTGCAGCACCCGCAATACGGAGGGTGGAAATAACGATGAAGATCTGCTTCGTTATATGGACAATGTACAAAAACTATTGTGTTAGCTTTAAAGATGTGCCAATTTCTAATGTTAATACTGGGGTGGAATCGGCTAAGGTGATAGTCACTTTGGTGACAGTCATATGTGACTATCATCATCTTTTGGTATCGGGTAAAATTATCATAAAAAAAGTTTAGAAAAGGAGCAACACTTGCTTTTCGGAGTTGATGACAGATAAGAAAGCTGTCAAATGATGAAAAAAAAATTTAAATTCAATTCAAATTCACCGATTCTTTGAATAAATACCCGGAAAATGTAAGTAAATTACATATTAGAAATGCAATAATATAGTACAATTCATTTATTTTAGGTCGCAAGCAAATAAAGATATTTCCCGATTCCCAAATAAAATGAATTTAGTTATAGGAAAAACAATATACGAACTCCTAAACCGATCTACTATAATCACTCTCGCTCCTAATGTAATAAATACGGATCATCGATTTCTTAACTACCTGTCCAACAGAAGTTTGTTGTTTTGATATTGAAATGTTATGATTTATAAAAGCAGAGATAAATAAATAATATTTATCCGGTAAAAGGTGGTTAAGGGTTGTGGACGAAGACTTTTGCTTTGTATTGTGGTCAAGTATTGTGTTTTGAATGTTATGTATTTTGATATTTGCACCTGAAGTATCTGGTGTTTCTTTTAGTCGACCTGTCGATTATGTACTTGCCTTCTTTGGAAACTTTCGTTAGTTTCCTATATTTAGGTTTACTTTTTATAACAGTTCTATTTTGAACGATATCAGGACATTGATCTAAGGTAATCAATTGTTTTCTCTTTATTTATGTTGTGAATTCTAATTTCTTTGTCGTTTTTGTATTTTTGTTTGGTTCACTATTTTCAATGTTGTCCTATCTTTTTCGTCATAGGATAGGTAAATCTGATTTTTATATGTATAAATTAACAGTTTTCTCAGTGATATAAATGTGTCTAGTTTCATCATCCATTGCGCTGTGGACGGTAGCACAGTTGGATGAGATAATAGTCTTGCCTTCAGGAACTACAATAACTTCATCGTTTGTCTGAACATAAATCGAAGCAATTTCGTTGTTGAATATATGTATCTGCTAAGCTAACTTCATCGTTATTTTCAGATATTTCAATCTCATCAGAAATCTTTAATTTGTATTTAATGCTAGCTAACCTTTTACCTTTACTTGCGCGATGTGTGAGGTTAGATAGGTATTGGACAAAGTGTGCTTTTGTAGCGCAAAAACAAAGATTTGCATAAAAAGGGGGCGAAGCCGGTATTTCTTTTCCATAATTGTGTCGTTTTTGAGAGTGGGACAAAACGGGTTTTGAATTTTTATCGACTTTCCACTGCGATTAATTGTAATTTTCTGTTTTTGTTTAAGAGTCAATTCAATTGTTCATAAGACTAGCACTCCCTAATACAATGGCGCACAAAATGTCAATGTAGTCAGCCATATAAGTATGTATATGTATCGTACGTATATTGTATCGGTATTTGTTTTCCAAAAAGAAGAAATTGGGGCAAAATGGCTTCTTTTTTTTTTTTTTTGTAAGAAAGAAAGAAACAAATTGTATCAGGACCTTAGCACTTGATGGTCACAGGTTTCTTCTTAGTTCTTGCCGAATACGCCGACGTGACCGATATAAGGTATTGGTGTAGTGCGATTGTTTGATGTAACCAATTCCAGGTTTGATACAGGCCGTTGATTGCCATACGAAGACCTAAACAGTCATTGCTATAATTCTTATTCATTCTGTTCGAATCACTCACGGCATCTTAGCGACAGTGCGAAACCATTAACCTAACGGAAACTCTCAAGCGTACCTCACACCACCTGTACACAGCAACATGTAGAGCACGAGCAGCGGACACCGGTATCACGAGATGCCTACGTGCAAAAACAACAACGTGCAGAGCGACGACGACCACGAAACCATTTGTGCGGCGCAAAGAAGGACATACGAAAAGAAAAGAAGAAAACATTGTATGCAGGTGTGCCGACTTTCGGTGGTTGGCGGTTATTTCGTCATTCAAATTTTGTTACTCCTTCTCCGCCACGCGAAGCGATCGGTGCTTATTAATACAGTCCACTCTAATAAAGTAGGATTTCACATTTCTGGGTTTTTTATTGATCGCAACATTTGGTCCTAATCGAGCCACATATTTGTGCATTGGACAGAGCGACATTTCCGTGCAAACAAAGGGCGTAATAATAAAATAAATAAATTAAAAAAAAAAAAAAACATTTTATTAATCATTCAGTGCGGTGCAATGTGTCAACACACAGACATTTCGTGGTGGAGATAGACCCTTCAGTGCAGTGCGTACAGCGATTTCTTGGAGAAACGTTTTTGTGCAGTGTTAATATAAAACACGGTTTGTGCGTGTTAATATCGAGTAGGTTATTACAAACCATTTAGCCTACCAACATTGTGCAGGTGTGCGGAGCAGAAGGTGCTAGTGACATTCATGATTGCTCATTCCATACGTTACCTGTTATGATTTTCGAAGGGTCGACCTGAATCACTGCAAGTGCGTACGGTCTTACGGTGCAAGAGCAAGCAAAACGATGGGTGACACATCACGGAGGGACGTCTTTCGTTCAACTCTAATGCGGATAGTGAAGTCCGTGAGTGAGCCAGAATTCAGTTCAGCCAACGAATCATTGCTAGCGACTAAATTGTCAGCGGCCGAAAATGCATACAACAAACTCGTGCAAGAACATTTAGTTATAGTGGAGAAAGCGGCAGATACAGCTGAACTTGATGTTCACGACCTCTATTTGGGCAGAGTGGAGGACGCTTTTCATACCACCGTAGCAAAAATAACGGAGCAAATAGCAGCGCTGAAGCAGGAAAGCAGTATTTCTTACATTTTTTTAATGATTCAATCATCAATTAAATAGTAGAAGAAACTAATAAATACGCCTTACAACAAAGTGGTGAGGAAATTTAGATTCAAGCTGAGGAAATATATCAATTCATTGGTATACTATTATATATGGGAGTTATTCGAATGCCAGATTATATGTAGGTGCTTTTGGAATGGTGATTTACGATATAATGCAATAGCAAATGTAATGACTAAAAATCGTTTTGAAAAAATTAAACAATGTCTCCAAATAAATGATAGTTTAAAAGCCAAACCGAAAAACAGTCCGATATAATCCGAACGCTACTATACCATTTAAAACTGAAATTTAATGAAATACCTAATAACGAAGAGCATCAATCTGTGGACGAACAAATTATACCATTCAAATGTCTATCAACATTGCAACAATATCTACTAAAACGTTGGCAACGCGGACATCTAACAGTCTGGTCGCAAGTAAAATCGCTGTCCAAGTAAACGCAAATTTCAAAAAGAATTCACGCAGTAAATTATCTCAAAAGTGGTGCATAGTGTAGAACCAACATACCCCTACATACATACATAAGTTGTTCTGGTTTCTTGGTGAGTCAGCTTCTTTTTAAGTGCCTACATTTAAAATTTTTGCAACCGTCTTGGAGAACAATGGCTGGAAGAACACAGAGAACGCCACCGAAAAATTCCAACAACAACTTACAAGCGAACAGCTGCAAACGGCGTATCGTCATAACGTCACCAGAGGACGTCCCCGCTACTTCAAGTCAAAATGCAGTGGGCAATATGTCAATTTTTGATTTGAAATCCCTTATCGAGGGGACTATGTCATCTTTGCTCGACAACAAACTTAGGAATGTTGCCACCAAAGCTGATGTGGAAGGTGTAGCCTTGGAAATTCAATCGCTACAAAAGGACAACACAGCACTCCGCCAGAAACTGCATGATATGGAAGTTTGCTACACTGCGTTGGAACGCAAAGTAGAGATGCTGGAGAGAAAGGCGATTGAAAACAACGTTGTCGTTCATTTGCCTGAAGAGAACGGCATCAACACCGCGGAAAAAGCCAGGAGTTTGTGTCTGCACCTTCTCGGGAGCGGCGATGCATCGCTAATTTCCGAAGTACGTGCCATGAGGTCAAGCAACAACATTGCTAACATTGTTGTAAAGTTGCATAAAAAGGTGGACGTTGGGCGCATACTTCGCAACACTCCGACACTTAAAGGCACCAGGGTAACTATTCACAAGGACTACACCGAAGCTTCGCGCAATCGAAGGAGGCGCTTGCTTAAGCTAAAAATGGACATCGAGACCAAAAACAAAAATGCCAAACCAGTGGTGACTGGTCAAAAACTGAAACTTGGAGATAAGTCATTTTATTTCGACGTAAACAACATTCTTCGATGTGATGGTCTTGACAGTGAATGTGGGTTGACACTTCTCCAACAGCTGGCCGCCAACAGTTCGCCAACGTCAGCTGCATCTGTCAGAAGCGTAAATGTCGAAGGTGGAAATGCACTGGGTGGAAACACAAGGGGTGGCCGCACGAGTGGCAGTTCTTCGTTTTTAGTGTCTCATCCTAATATTTAATACTAATGCCGTCTGCCGAAGTAAATTATGTTCAAATGAAATTGGCATCCACGAAGTATTGTCATTTAATATTTTAAGCTATAATGTCGCAGGCCTTAAGAACAAATTACTTTTTCCGAATTTTTTTAATTATATTAAGAGTTTTGATATTTTTATGCTTTTTGAAACACATGTCTTAGCCAGTGAAGAATCTAGATTTAGTGGTATTTTTATGAACTTTAAAACGAAATGGATTCCAGCAGTCAAGACCAATATATTTGGAAGAGGAAGCGGTGGCATGCTGTTAGGATATCGTACATCTTTTAAGGAAGTCGACATAAATTTTAAGATGGTGGAATGAACCTGTGTTCTCAAGGTGAAAATCAATGGCGGAACCCTTTATATAGTGCCTATTTATTTGAACTGCAGTCACTGGATGCAAGACTACGGCAAGCTCTCCGATATGCTTCAACTCTTAGGATCGACGGATCTTCTCCTCGCTGGTGATTTCAACGCGGACTATCGCAAAATAATTTTACAAGTGGGCCTGCACTATCACTATAGATGGTGAATATACTTTCATCCGGGGAACGTCATGCTCCGTTATAGATTATTGTTTAATGTCCGGAAATTGGAGCTCAATTGTCAGTGATTTTTCCATTGCCGCGCAAACATTTTCCGACCACATGCCCTTAGAAATTTCATGTGCTATTAGGAAGGTAGGAGTAATGGCTAACTCAAGACAACTGTCCCTTCTCCCGAAGTTGACTTGGAATGACCGTTTTCGTTCCTCTTACCAAAATAATTTGAACTCCGAGCTTCAGAGTCTGAGGGATCAAAATATAACACCCAACATCGACGGTCTAACCCAAATTATTAAAAGTTCTGTGCCGATTAGCGCTAATACAAGACGTTTTCTAGTACGAAAGCAGATGTGGTTTGATGACTGTCTGAAAGCAAGAAAAAGGTCATTTGCTCTACTAAGACACCTAAGGAAAGAAAATTCCAACTGCTCCAAAGAACTCTATGCAGAAGCAAACAAATACTTCAAACGCCTTTGTCTTGAAAAACGGAAACAATACAACCAAGAAATCATCGCAGTTATTAACTCGTCAAAGTCTGCAGGTGAATACTGGAAAGCGGCTAAATTTGTAGCGGGGAGAACCAACATGATCTCAGCGACTTTGCAAGTGTCAGAGCTGAGGGAGCATTTTAGAAATCTACTCAACTCTCCCCAGTTTTCCCCGTTACCGCAATATGCAGCGCCATTCTTTGCGGACGAACTCTTGGATGCACCATTTACGCTCTCCGAAGTAAGAAGTATAGTTGATGCCTCTAAAGCAAAGAAAGCTCCTTGTGATGATCGGATCCCTTTTGAATTCTACAAGAACAGTTCTACTGACTTTCTCGCTGCACTTACAAGGGAATTTAATAGAATTTTTGAAACAGCCAGTGTGCCAGATAGTTTTAAAAGGACGATAATCTTCCCACTGCATAAAAAAGGCGAGCTGGATAATCCTGCTAACTACAGAGGTATTTCTTTTTTAAACACGTCGGTTAAACTATTCAGTGCTATAATTTTTAAGAGGCTTACGCAATGGATAGCAAACAAAAAAATTGTGAATGAATATCAGGCAGGCTTCAGGAAGCATTATTCAACATTGGATCACATCTTTACCCTTACCAGCATTGCGGAGTTTTTTAAGAAAAATCGTAAAAAGCTGTATGTTTTCTTTGTTGACTTCAGTGCAGCTTTTGATTCCATAGCACGGGAAGCTCTCTTCTACAAGCTGTACAATCTAGGTTTGTCAAGCAAAGTAATAAACGTACTGAAAGCGATGTATATAAATAATGTGGCGTATGTTTGGAATGGATAGTTTGTTTCGGAAGAATTTGGAACGCAAATGGGAGTTAAGCAAGGATGCATCTTAAGCACTTTACTTTTCATCTTATTTATAAATGATATAGTCGATGAAGTAGGAGGAGGGGTTGAGCTTAGTGGTGTGAGGATACCTGCGCTGAAGTTTGCAGACGATTTAGTGTTCTTGTCGGAGTCGATAGAAGGGATGCAGCTCGTGATGAACCGTCTTGAAAACTACTGCAATCAATGGAACCTGACAGTCAATCTATCGAAATCAAAGGTGATGATTTTTAGGAATGGCGGTGGAAGATACTCTCGCAACGAAAAGTGGTACTATCGGGGCGAAAGCGTTGAAATAGTGAAAGAGTATAAGTATCTAGGCATGATAATTACAGCTAACCTCAGTATGAAAAGGCATTTTGTGTGCCAACTAGCAGCAGCTAAAAGAGCTATTTCATCAGTTTGGGGGCGTTGCATCGACAATAAGTATATCGACCACACATCGAAAATTAATCTGTTTCGCGCAACTGCTTCGTCTATACTGCTGTACGGGGCCCAAATTTGGGGTCATTCCTTTTTCGAGGAAGTAGAGAAATTTCTTAGATACTTTCTGAAGCGAATTTTTCGGCTCCCAATATGTACACCAAACTATATGCTACATCTTGAAACTGGAGTCCCACCCCTTTTTCTAAATACTCTTAAGCTGCACGCCGACTATATTATGAAAGTAGTGGAGATGGAAGAAAGCAGATTGCCGAGGATTGTACTGAAACACATAATATCGTCAAGAGGGCCACTGTTTTTAAAGTGGGAGGAGTTGGCAGCAAATTATGTAGTAGATCTAAACATTTCTGTTGATATGCAACTACCATCGGTAAAATCCACGTTCGCCAATGTTTTGAAAAAAGCAGGCAATGCCTTATATGACGGTTTTGTAGTTGAAGCCCTCTCATCACAACATAGGCTGATTTACAATAGATTGAATTACAACACCATTGGATGCGCTTCTACGTACTTTGTTAATCGCCACTCCCTGCATATGATAAGCACAATATTTAAACTTCGAGGGGAACTAATAAATCTTTATTTTATGCCACACCGACCTGATCTTCCTATCATATGTGACCTGTGCAACCTTAAAGAAAGGGAGGACGTGTACCATTTTATCGGAAGATGTCCCATTTTAAGAGAATTTCGCGTGAGATACTTCGGAGTCACTTTCCTGGACTTTGATGAGGTTATCAACATACTAAACGGTAGACATGGGTGGGAAGTTCTATACAACTACACTACAGCAGCCATACGCTACAGAACCCGCATTCTAGACGGTGATTTTTAAACACAAATAGTATGCTTATTTTTAAATTTTTGCTTATATACCTTAAATTATATTAGAGAAATGTCAACCTGGTAGACGGCATGAAGCCAAACCATAAACGACTTTGTACCCAAAATAAAAGAATTATGTATTATATGAAATAAATAAAAAGTCACTTAACTAACTAACTAACTAACTAATATCTACTAAAAAAGCGACACAAATGGGGATATAAAGTTTTTACAAGAGCTGGGTCATCAGGAAAAGGAACTTGTCCAGACTATGGCTTACGAATATCATCGAATATTGTTCTGTATCTGTGTTCTACGATGCCTAAAAACGAATATTTTAAAGTTTACTTAGATAACTGGTTCACCTCTGTCAAACTAGCAATCGCTTTGCAAGACATGGGAATATGGTGCATTGGAACCGTAAGAAATAATCGAATTTGTAAACCGAATATGCACGACGAGAGGGTATTAAAGGCCTTAGGACGGGGAAGTGTCGATTATAGAGTGGAGAACAACCAAAATATAGCACTGGTAAGATGGTATGATAATCGAACAGTTCAACTTCTCTCTACCTATTGCTGTGTGGATCCAATGGACGCATGCCGCAGATGGGATAGAAATACTAGGAAATACATCGAAATTAAAAGGACGAACATTGTAAAAGAATACAATCGTTTCATGGGTGGTGCGGACTTAACGGATATGTTGATTGAATTATATCGAATGAATTACAAATCCAAAAAGTACTACTTCCGTATTATATACTGGTGCATCAACGCAGCCCTTGTAAGTTCTTGGCTACTGTATCGTAGACACTTTGTTGCAGTAAGCCAAAATAAAAAAAAAAAAATTGTTGCAAAAACACTGACCATAAGACGTGCACACCTTAGAGGTAGAAAGAGAGGATGACCTTTAAGTTTGAGCAAGCTGCAATCTGTTGAATCCTCTCCTTCAAATGAACAAATCCTAAAGCCATCACCAACACCATCAACATCATCATATATTTCAACCCCTACAACACCAAAGCTAAGGAGACCAAATCCACCTAATGATACAAGATACATATGACAATTACGGTAATTTTCCGGTTTACTCAGAACAAAAGGGAAGATGTCGTCTATGCAAAACTGGCTATTGCCGAATGCGATGTTTTACTTTGCTTCAATCAACAAAAAAATTGCTTTATGTCTACCACACATAATTGTTTTTTACTATACATACATATTGTTATACAAGGCTTCTTAAGCCACCTATTGCACAATAGGCTATTTAATTCATCACCGCGCTTGACTCATTTGTCTAAACAAACACAGTTTTATATCCGCTTTTACCTTTTTCACTTTCGGTTCATTGGTGTCTTCGTCGCCAGGTATTACGCCGGATATTACCTCACGACGTCCGAAATTTCCCCTCTCTTGATATTCGATTTGTTTTCGATAGCAGTAGTCACCGAGATCCCGATTTCACAGATTTGATGAAGTGTCTGACAAAGAAGAAATCGTTTGCCCAATGGTGTTTCTTGCAACTCACGCAACATACTCTGAACGCAGTACTTTGTGTTCGATGGTGGATTGTCATAGTCGACACATAAAACCAGGTACTTCTTGATCACATCATGTATCGGCAGTATACCTTATTTTCGGAATATTGTAACATTCAATTGTGCTGCATGATGCAGCTTGAGCGGGTACAGTTGGATTGTAACATTTTTCACAGATAGTGTTTAATTTATTTATTTTACATTGTTGGTGCTATGTTTTATTGAACTCCAATTGATTTGATATAAATATAGTTCTACATACATACATATGTACGTACATATTGTAGTTTGTTGCTAATACTGGATGTAATTACTTTTCCTGGATTGGGATATGGTTCCTTGCACCACTTTTCCTAAATAGCTTATTAAGTACTTGGAAAGTGTTTTTGGTTAAACTATTGGAAAAAAGACCAATGGGTATACTTTTATGTACATATTACGGAAATGAAAAGTTTAGTTTTTGAATTGATAGTAGAAGCGATGTTAGGGATTAGAAATTAAGAAAGGCAAAAGAGAGAAAAACACCAATACTCATGAGACAGTGACAGTTTTACACATTTTGATATTTATACCTTCGTTTTATTTGGGTCTTGTAATATTTAGTGTTTCTTTTATTCGAATTGTCGATTAGGTAATTACCATCCCTAGTAAATTTAGTTAGCGTTTTATATTTCTGTTTGCTTTTTATAATAGTTCTATTATGGACGATATTCGGACATTGATCTAACGTATGCGCTTTATCCTTTTATTCTTGTTGTGAATTCTAATTTCTCTGCCATTTTTGTATTTTTTTTTTTTTGTTAACTGTTTTTTAAAGATTCAATTCAATTGTTCATAAGACCGGCACTTAATAATATAATGGCGCTCAAAATGTCAATGTAGTCAGTTATATACAAAAGTATGTATAGGTATCGTATGTATGTATGTACATATATTGTATCGGTATTGGTTTTTTTGTTTTCTAAAAAAGAAAAAACCCGGGACAAAATGGATTTTTTTTTTTTTCAATAAAGAAATAAAAAATTGTATCAGGACCTTAGCACTTGATTGTCACAGGTTGCTTCTTGGTTCTTGCAGAGTCCGCCGACGTGACCGAGATAAGGTATTCGCGTAGTGTGATTGTTTGATGTAACCAATTCCAGGTTTCTTGCAGGCCGTTGACTCGCAGACGAAGACCTAAACAGTCTTTGCTATAATTCTTATTCATTCCTTTAAAATGTACAAAGTAATTCACAGAAACTGATCACACACGTTCGGATATTTGTTTCTTTTTTAAATGTATCTACAGATATATTTCAATCGCTCGTAACGTAGATATGTTCGTACATATATTGTCGAAGAAACGATCCAGTGTTTGTTTTTTGCGATTTTTTTTTTTTGGACAATGAACTCTACGTGTTTGTTTATTGCGATTTTTTTTTTTTTTTTTTTACACCATATTTGGATGATTTCTGATTTGTTTTGGTTAAGAAAACTCGGGGAATTCTTTTAGATATCTTGGACTATTTTTGACAGCCCTTGTTACTGGGCTTCAGTCCATATCAGAGCAAGGGGTGGTGTCCTCCTCCGGGCAGGTTGCAGCCACCATTATAGGATTCATTTCATTGCATTGTATGAAAATGATTCAAAGGAAGCCCGATGCTGTCCAAAAATCCTTGTATAATAGAATGCACAGACAGTTTTCTGAGTTGTACAAGGTTGCACAATGGACTGAAACAATCTGTCCTCCAAGCATACAGGCGCTGGGGGACCTTTATAAGATATTGCCGGGAAATCCAATCACACTTGAGGTTCTGTCTTTGTTAATTGGCAGGAGTATACTTGAGTTTCACTCTTCCCCTCACTCTAGAAACACTGTGGGAGAGCTTGATGGTTCTTGTCTGATGCATGTCAGCATGAATGGTCTTGCCCCAGTTAAATATTTTGAACAGGCGGCAAAAAAACTGAATCTGAGCTTCAGAGACTTTGCAAGTTTGATACTGACCTCATTGGTAAAAGAAAGCACACTCAATGTCTGTAGAATACTGAGTCTTGGAGGTACCCGAGTGAAGGTCACGATATTTGGGGAGGAGAGGGAGCTAAACGGTCAGATTTCATGGAGATTTTGTCGTATTGTCTCATTACAGCAGATTCAAAACGGCTCTCAATGTGAGGTTCATAGCGCGGCGTGCCGCCTACATTGCTGTATTTGATTACACAACAGAGATAGACAAGATGTTCATCCTCAACTCCCGGGCCAACAAGAGGTTGTTCGAAGGAGAAAAGGCCAGAGCACTGGCATATGCGGATTCAATCATGACTCAGGTTGATCAACCTCTAACGGATGAGGCACTCTTTTTTGGGTTATTGTTGCAAGCAGTTCATTTTGCCTAATAATGCCACAATTATTTTCCTCGTGTTTTTTCATTTAATTATTCTAATTCATAGTATTTTCCGTTGTTTTTTCCTTTTAATTAAGTTAAAGATTTGGAGTGCGGAGTGTTCTGGTAAGTATACTTTCTTTTAAGTTTGGTTTTGTAAAACTTTGTCTGTCGTTTTGAGGATTTGTCCATAACGTAGTTACCTTTAATCGTATAGTTATCTGATTTCTTATATTTCGGCCGTGCTTTACCAACTTCTCGATTTTTTACGAGATGTGTGCATAGATTTGAGATATTTTTTGATATTTTCTTTGAATTTAGTTTTCGTATTCTATTTTCTTTTTGAATTTTAAATTTTTCGGACAAATAGTTGATGTTTTCTTTGCTTAGGTTTTTACAAAGAAAATCGATGGGAGGAATATTAGTAGTTGTATGTATGGTGTTATTGTAGTGACATTTATTCTAAATATTTTTACATCTAAATCGGATTTATCTCGCGCGGTATTCATTATTCTTAGATGTTCGTTTAACGTGCCGCGAAGTCGTTCAATGTCAGCATTACCTGTCTTATGATGACCGGTAGTTGTATGAGAGACGATATTGTTTTCTTTGAGAAACTCCTCCACAGCTAAATTTATAAAGCAAGTATCTCTATCGGTAATTATTTTCGTTGGTTTTCCGAGGAATTGAATTCTTTGTTTTAACGCGCCTAGTATTGCTATCCAATTTCTATTATCCAATTTGTGAATAGCTGCGTATTTCGAAAACTTATCGATTGTTGTTAAGAACATTTTATTCCTTTCTGGGAACCAGATGTCGATATGCACAATACTGTTAAATCGTGCTAGAGATTCTGTTGTTTGAAATGGAATATGTAGAGGTCGTCTATCATGTTTCGCTACGTTACATACTTCACAGTTGTTAACAACCTTTTGAATTTCAACCTGAAGGTTAGGATAGAAATATAATTTTCGAATTTCTGAAAAAACTTCGCGAATACCCCTATGATTTTTATTAACGTGTTCCTTCTTTATATGCAAAAGTATTTCATTCTTGTCGTTTATATCTTTAAGCTTAGTTTGAGACTAAAGTACCTTAAGGTTTTTATTCATAGCAAAATATTTCACATATAAGTTTTGAAATTCTAGAAATAGTTGGATATTGTCGCAGTAGATGCACATGAGGCCTTTATTTATTAAGACCCTTTGCATTATTTGCAAAAGATTACTCTTGCCTTTTTCTATGAAAACGAGATTTTGCACCTTTTTATGCACAATTTTTAAATTAACCTTTTCTTTTGCGCCATATGCCAAGTATATTTGGTTTTTATAGAGGTTAACGGGTTTAGGTGTTATAGAAATATAACAACTCTCGTCTTCCTGAGCACTATGGATAGTGGCCCCTGTCGATAAATTATCTAGGTTCGATTGATCAACTGCACTTACGACATCTTCGTCAATATGGCCGCTAGTATCAGCGAACTCATTATTAAAAATGTTACCAAAGATAGATTCTTCGCTACTAGAACCATTAGCTTCGTCGCTATTGTTTTCGCATAGAACCCTGCTTAAACCATCTGCCACTAGATTTTCTTTTCCTTTTAGATATTCGACTGAAAAATCGAACTCGTTTAGCTGTATCTTCCATCGTTGCAGTTTCATATTGGGCTCTTTAATTCCATTGAGCCAAACTAATGTTTTATGATTGGTACGGACGACGAAATGTCGACCATACAAGTATGTCCGAAAATATTTTATCGATCACACAATAGCCAAAAGCTCTTTCTTAATTGTTGAGTAGCGTAGCTCATGGTTGTTTAGTGTTCGAGATGCATAGGAGATCGGATGACCATCCTGGCTCAATACGGCTCCTAGCGCGTAGTTAGAGGCGTCGCAAGTAAGTACGAATTCCTTACTGAAATCGGGACCTCTAAGAACTGGATCGCTGGTGAGTAACATTTTTAAAGTATTAAATGCGTTCAGATACTGTTTGTCCAATTTTTTCGGTCTTTTTTAGGCACTTAATCATGGGATACGCTACTTTCGCATAGTCTTTTATAAACTTTCGATAGTACCCCGTCATACCAAGGAACTGTTTAATACCTTATATAGTAGTTGGAACTTTCATACAGTGGATGGCTTGTACCTTCCCTTCATCGGGTTTGATACCGTTACCAATTACTGTATGACTTAAATAATTCGTAGAGAGCTTAGCAAATCGGCATTTATTTATTTGTATTTTAAGGTTATTTTCCTGAAGCCTCTGAAGAATCTTACGTAATGAAACTATGTGCTCATCAAAACTAGTCGAGAAGATAAGGATATCGTCGAGGTATACCACGCATATTTTATTAATATATATCTTAAGTACGCTATTCATAAGCCGTTGGAGCATTTTTTAATCCAAACGGCATGCGTAGGAATCATGACCGTCTTTTGTGGAGAATGCGGTCTTAGGTGTATCCCTCGGTTCGACTTCAATCTGATGAAAGCCTTTCACTAAGTCGATCGTTGAAAAAAAGTTGCACTTTCCCAGCTTATCAAGCAGGTCATCTATACTTGGCATTGGAAACCTATCATCAATTGTTTCACTATTAAGTTTTCTATAATCTACTACGATTCGCCATTGTTTCATATCATTTTCGTCATCTTTTTTAGGGACGATCCAGATGGGCGAATTATAGGGACTATTGCTTGGGGCAATGATTTTTTGGTGCAACATCTCCTCAATTTGCCGATCAACTTCCTCAGCATGCACCTCCGGATATCGGTAAAGCTTGCTGTAGATTGGGATATTATGCTTCGTATTAATTTGATGCCTAATTTGATTCGTATACTTCAAAAGAAAATAAGTGAAACTTGCAAAGGATCAAACATTCATCACACGCATTGTATAATCCACCAAGAGGTTGTATGTACAAAGGTTATAAATATAGAGCATGTGCTGAAACCTATAAAAAATATTATAAATTTTATAAGATCTCGTGGCTTAAATCAACGTCAGTTCTCTGATTTGTTAAGTGAATTAGGAACCGAGGTACGTTGGCTATCTTGCTCTAATGTTCTCAAACGATTCTGGGGCTTGAAAGAAGAAATACGTCAGTTTCTGATAACTAAAAACCAAGACACCAGCATGTTTCATGATCATGAATGGTTGCAGGACTTAACTTTCATGATCGATATAACAAAACATTTATCTGACTTAAATTTAAAACTACAAGGAAAAGATCACATTTAAATGCAAACTAGCCCTTTGGGAAATCAGTTGGGAAACGAGAATTTGACGCACTTTCCTACATGCAATATGTATAAATCAAGTTTAGGCGAAACTGCATCTTATCAAAAATATACGGGGAAAATTGTCAGCCTAAGAACTGAATTTGAAAAAAGATTTGCAGATTTTTAGCTTTTGAAAAGCAAGTTGGATTTATTTTCAATTTTTTCCATAAATATAGAATCAGTACCGAATCCTATGCAAATGGAGGTTATCGAAATACAGTGTGACTCCGAATTAAGATCTATATTCGGTGAAGTTGGAATGCCTGAATTTTATAAGTATTTACCAGTCCGATTTGAGAACACTCGAAAATTGGGATATGAAATCATTTGCATGTTTGGAAGTACCTATCGGTGCGAGCAGTTATTTTCAGTCATGAAAGAGAATAAGTCACCAGTTAGATCCCGAATAACTGATATGCACCTTGGGTCTGTTTTGAAATTAATCACGCCCGACAAGATTTCTCCACAAGTAGAAAAGCTGGTGACAGAGAAGAGATGCCAAGTATCAGGCAGAAAACATTAGTGTTAACATTATTCTTATTCTTTTTTGCTTTTTGAAATAAATCTGTCTTGTAAAAATTATAGTTTTTCTTTTTTCTTGTGGCCCATACAAATTTACATCCTGCTTGGTTGGCCCGTGGTAGCGATTGAGTTTAACATACTTGCTTTAGATATTATAATACTCAATAACGAATATCTCAATATATTAGTATCGACCCACCTCTAATAGCCACAACAAAAGATTGTCTATACGTAATTGTCTGTGTAAAATACATAATTGACAGAAATGAAAGGGTACTGTGCGAAACATACACAACTGGCCAGGTAATCCTTTTATTTTTCCATACCTTTTTTATAGTTGCATGGAAGAAATAAATAACAGGAGAGCAACTATGTCATCACTAAAGCGGCTTGCATAATAGCTTCAGATGATTATGGCGTCGAAAACGATGAATATGAGATGAGGCAGGATGAGATCTCTCTGCAATCATATTTCTAAAAATGTGCACTAGCTCATGGCGAGCTGATTTCTAATGCGAAGGATGGTGACATTTTTGTACATATTGAATTGTGGGATGTCACGGAAAAAAATGAAAGAAGGCTATTGGCGATACACACAACGGACCGCACTCACGGTCCACTCAGCGAATGCACACTTCTCTTCTTTCTTTTACCCATATCCGCCAACAGCGCTAACGATAAATCAAGACACACGATACAAGTGTATCGTGTAGGTCAGTGCAGTACATACGACACCCATGAAGCGTACGAAGAATCAAGATACATGACACCTTCAAAGTGTGCCCATTCATATGCGCCATATGCAGTATATTGCATGATTTAGTATATAAACACTAAATCATGCACGGTAATAGCAAAAACCTGAACGCAATTAAACGCAATTAAGGGATATTGCGAATGAGTGCCAGGGTGCATGCATGAAAGTGAAAATGGGTCCGTGCAAAGTACAGCGTATGTACAAATAACTCAAGTGAGGTCGAGCTTCGTAGTGTTCCAGATTCAAGAATATCTTATTTTTGATTATGATTGAAATTTATTCATGGTCATTACATTACTGCTTTGTCAAGTAAACAACTCGCAGCAGCATTCATCATTCAAAGCTTTCACACATAGATTTCCTGCCGTTCACACTTATGGAATGTGTTTTCCTTTGAACTTTTGTCGATGCCCTCGATGTTCACGAGACTCGCTGAGTGTGTGGAAAGCAAAGGTGGATGGCTGCCGCTGCGATCTCATCCCGTGCAGTTGAATTTTGGACACCACAGCAAAGACATTAAGACTACGGATAAGTGTTGCGATCTGGCACCGTGCTTCCTCGTCACCTTGAGGGAAGAGTGCCGAACGGAGGGAGGAGGAAAAAGGCAAGGCAGATAGTTAGTTTTTAAAGATTTTTTTATTTATTTTACTCTGGTTCTGTTCTGTTCTGGTCCTCTGCTTTGCTCTAGGGGTGCGGCTCCTACTATTTGCTGGAGCAGTGCAATGTAGTGCAATCACTACATAAGCATAAAATATACATATGTACATTATAACGTATTTGTCTGAGCATTCTTTATTTAAATACATATTATATATACTTTACTCGTGAGGGACACGGGTTTTTTGGGGACATTTCCGTGTGGCGATCGTTTTTTTTTTTTTTTTTTTTTTGTCTCTTCCACCCCTTTTTGTTGGCGAATTGTCAACAGTAGTGTTCATAACTACGCGGCAGAAAACAAGAAAGAGGAGGAGTGTTGTCGTTCAAATTTCCATTATATTACATATTACTAAACATGTATTTCCTTTGTTCTTAATGAATTTAAACTTGGAACTGGATTCTTCTTCTTTGGTGGCATTACAGCCCATGAAGGACCAGAGCCAAGCTTCTCTCATTCACCCGTGTTGTGTGTGATTTATTATATTATATATATTATATATAGATTATACGGGGGGTTTTGCCAGTACCCCGCCGAGGAGGAACGTCGCGAAATAAACATTCGATGGCGTTGGTGTCAACGGGATCCGAACTCGCTCATCGTGCGCCAGAGTCCAACACACTAACCACTGCGCCACGGCGCCCTGTAACTGAATAAATAAATAAAAAAGATAATGTAAACGCTCATTAAGTGAGAACATTGTGAACGCACCCCCGATATTATATTTTTTTGAGCGCTAAGTGCTTTCGTTCAAGGAAATATAATATCGGGGAGGAAGTGCGCGAGTTACGTCCACACGCTGATGGCCCCCACCATACCGATGCCCCCTCACCAATAAATGCAACAGCCACGTGCCACCCCGCAACACCCCATCACCTTCCGAAAGCAAACCAATGTACACCCAGCATGACATACATGCATACATACATCGGTCACTTAACCCACCAGCCACCACTTCCGCTTTACCAAATTATATTAATAGACAAAAACGGATCTATTGACAATATAGTTTATGATGTACGAATATATACAGCTTTACCTAAGCTGAACCAGATGTGCAGTAACACAATCCTGGGAAAATCCAACGCAAAGATCCCTTGAAGTAATAAAAAAAGGACAAAGGATTCGTTGAAACCTTTTTGACATGTGTAAGCCAGATGTCACACTTTCAAGAGTGTAACTAGTAAGAATAGTTTTCAGTTGATAATTGTTAGTCAGTCCTGTCACAGATATTCAAAAGGAAAAGAGCAAAAAAAAATAAAAAAAAGTCGAATAAGCCACATAAGACAAAAAAAATCTTTTTATTTTATTTTTTTTTTCTCTCCACTACCCGAACGACTTATCTCGCGCAGCTAAAGTTCTCATTTGATGGAGCGTATTTACGACAAAGGAACATAATTGTATGTATGTCGGCGTTACAGTCCATGAAGGACCTGAGCCGAGCTTCTCTTTCAATCACCCATGTTGTGTGTGGTTTCATTTTCCCATAGGTGAAAGGGACCTACAGTTGATTGCCGGTTCCGAACGGCGAATTTCGAGAAGCTTTTCATGACAATTTTACTACAGGGGGTTTTGTCAGAGCCCCGCTGAGGAGAAACACCGTGAAAAACACGTTCGATGACATGGCTGTTTCGGGATTCGATCCCGTGTCATCGGCGTCAGAGGCCAACACACTAACCACAGCGCCACGGTGCTCTCAGAGGAACATAATTAGTAATGATTTATTACCGATTGTAATCCTTTATATGTAGAATATTAAATATTTTTACACTCACCTCGCGTGAGTTACGATCCCACACACACAGCCACAACATTATCACGACGACCCACAATAAAAGCAATAGAATATTATTGTACAAGAGGACACAAAGGATCAGGATTATCAGGAACATCTAGCTCAAATCCGAGTTACGATCCCATACACACAGCCACAACATTATCACCCGCAGACAATAAAGCAATAAACCGCTATTACACAGCTGACTCGGAGAACCGACATAAATACAACATCATCACCCTGCAGACGACGACCCACAATAAAGCAATAGAATATTATTGTACAAGAGGACACAAAGGATCAGGATTATCAAGAACGTCTAGCTCACATCCGTCCCTTGTGTCTGCTAGGCAAAACAAAAGATAGAAACCCACACATATGTATGTATATATAAGGATGAGGAAAAAATAAAACAGATCAGTGGTGATCAAGCAAGAGAAAAGAAAAGCTGTTTTTTATTTATCCTCTTCTAGAATTTTATTTCGTGCGCCAATAAATGAATTAAAATAAATCGGAGTGTACATTTTATTTAATATCGTCCCAGCACGGCCATCGTCAACAAGGGGATAAGATGCGTACAAAAAATTTGATATAAAAGGTCAGCTGATATCGAGAGTAGGTAGAGTTTAAGTAGACACTTTCAGAGTTTAAGCAAACTAATAACGCAGAGAGTTTAAGCAAACTAATAACGTAGAGAATTTGAAATTTAAATTAATTTAAATGAAGAAATAAACCCTCTGTTAAAAAAAACGTGACATTTTATTTAAACTCTCCGGCTGGCGCTCTTCCCTTGTTATACCAAGGAAGCACGGCGTCAATCGTAACACAGCGTTACAGAGGGAATTGGCGAAGTTCACAGAGAAGGAAGAAGAGGCGTCCGAATCCAGTCGACATTAAACTGAAAAGGCGTTCAGTTATAATTTTTTTTGAAACATTACGCAATTGGCTGACATTCAAGGATTCCTTTGAAACATTAATTCATTCGCAGGTGGCAAGAGGCGAATTTTACGCGCCATGGCAGTAGTGAAGTTACCACTGGACGAGCGATAGCTCGTGCGGATCTCATCGATCATTTCACTCTTGTCGACTATTCTGTTGTCGGTTGTTTACTAAATTGGCTTTTCCTGGGCATAGATACGTGGTTCAACTTGAAGGCATTGGCTACACCTAAGAATACACTCGATGCCGGGCAAAAGTCCAGATGAGATTAATTGCTGAACCAGCAATAAAGCTACATGTCAATTTCCACAGCATCGCATCAATTACATCACCAACCCCCGTGGCAGATCATTGCTGACAACATCTTCGTAAATTAATATTAGCAGACGACAGCTAATTATGGATGGCATCGTTCGAGACGACCGAACCAGTGGCACAACGTACGCATCTTGGCTGGGGGGTTTTCGGCCCAGCTGCACCTATTCAGGCAGCCTCTTTGGCACTTCCGTCTATGACTCTGCGAATAAGGGAAGAGGGACAACATCTGGACGAACTTCTTCGACAAACCTTTCCTGTGGACGACACTAATCAAAGGTATGCAGATTCGACTGCTATCGACGATTGTGAACAGATCTTCATACAGACACATAGGCAATTGTGTCAGATGCACCAGCGCTTGGATCATCTGTTCGTACTAGGAAGCAGGTTTAAGATCATAACGGACTGTAACGCCTTTGCCATCACGATGATGAGGTGTTCCGCTCAAATAAAGTGAATTTTAGAATTTGTTTGAACTCAGTGGTTTCTTCCGTTTAGCAAATTCCACGTTAATATTACGATTGTTTTCAGTTTTTAAAAGTTTAGGGTAAGTAAAGAAATATTTGGTGACCGTTTTTAACGGTCAGTCGGAAAGGATTTTGAGATTGGTAGATCCACAGCCAGCAAAGTTATTGGCGAGATGTTGAACTGCAGAGCTTAAGTATGGAAGAAGAAAAAATGTTTCATTTTGAAAAATATGGAATTGAATCAACAATAGGTTGTTTGGATCGTACACACATTCGAATTACCAAACCCCATCAGAACTCTAATCTCTTTTTTAATAGAAAAAGATATTTTAGCATTAACGCTTTGATTGATTTGATAGGTGCTGTGCCTTCACTTTTGTGGATGACGGGATGTTGGATAGGAGGAAAAGACGGACGAAACTGTACCATAAAGCGATATGAACCTCATGCTATACAAATAGACGACCTAACGGTTTGACCATCAGGCTACGGTACAGAAAACAATTTACACAAGAACACAGACCACAAACGATCGAACCAATCACTGAACAAGTCATATACCCACATGTACACACAAGTAAACAAGCGACGTTACGAGAGTCAAACTGAGTGCAAGGCAAATAGTCCTCAAACAGCAGCCATACGAGCAGGTCGTCAACCTGCGAGTAAAGAAAATAAGTTCTTATGTGAAAGTGCGAATGTATCAAATGAAAATTGAAATAATGAACGAATTACAAAATATAAACGTCGTTAGGTGTTTAATTTAAATATAATCCTACACCTTGTGCACCCCAACGGTACAACAAACAGCGGATAAATCTCGATTCCCAATACTGCGTTTGTGCTGCCGTTCTCTACGTTACGTGCGAGTGCGTCAGACGTACTTTGAAATGACATTTCATATCAGCTGTTTCAATGTCAACAATCTAAAACATTAAAATAAGTAGTGAGCCAACGTTCATATTTACATTTATCACAAAAATAAGTCAAATGGATCAAAATATATCAAGATATGTAATGGAAGCAATTTACAAAGTTAAAGAAGTAGGTATATGGTGTATACAGAGCATATCGAATGCTCAAAGAAAATGAGGAAGTGACAGGGAGGCTATGGTGGGTTCGGGACCTAAATATTAGTAGGAATTCGAAAAGATTTTTCGCAACACATTTTTATCAAATGATGGAAAGGGATCCGGAACATTTCCATAAAATAACACGAATGTCTCCGCAAACGTTCACAGTACTGCGAAATGCATTCGTGGAGAAAACCGATTGAACCTAGCGCTAGATTGTTTTTGGTCTTGTTATTGCTAATTTACTTAACTTCATACCAAATGTTACTTTTAGATACCTATCACAAGGAGTACCAAGGCAAGTTCTATACTGGTGTTGAGAGTAGTTCCCGAAAGATACTACACAACGGTCGAGCACTTCGCGGAAGTGCGGCACAAAACCACACTACACAACGGTCGAGCACTTCGCGGAAGTGCGGCACAAAACCACACTACACAACGGTCGAGCACTTCGCGGAAGTGCGACACAAGATTACTCCACCCACGACTTGGTCACTTCGCGGAAGCGCGGCGCGAAATTACTCCACGCACGACTTGGACTTCACGGAAGTGCGGCAACGGCACCACAACACACGACTCAACATTTGATTCCATTCCGATCTCGCACCCGAAGAGAAGCAGTCGCTCCACACACGAAAGGAATTTTCTACTCCACAATTTTATTCAGTCGCTATACAACACAACTTAATTCATTGTATCCAATAAAGTGTAACCACCCAAAAGTTTAATCAGTTTTATTCCATTTTATCACCACTCCACATATTATTTTTCTGATTTCATAACTGGATTTTCCGCATCGGGTATTCAACAGTTTTTGGCATTATTCACGAGACGTGCGATATTTTATGGAACTCATTAATGCCACTTTATTTATTACCTCCAAATGAAGACGACTGGAGAACAATTACGGCAGACTTCAATGTTCTTTGGAATCTGCCGAATTGCGTAATTGCAATTGACGGCAAACACATCAACATACGCTGTCCATCTGGCACGGGATCGGAATATTACAATTACAAAGGTCATCGCCTCGCTACTTTGGTATTTTCAACTATGAAATAAGTAAGAGTGATTTAGGTAATCTTTACCGTAAATTGTATGAAGGATACAGTGCAGCTTTTGCTGATAAAAAAAAGCAAAATGTACAAGAAGTTAACACTTTATGGAAAATTTTGAAAAGTAGTGACAATGTTGAAGGTGAAGTGGAATCTAAAATCAAAGAATTACAAATTAAGTTGACGAAATTTTTTTTTTTCAAAAATTCCTTCGAAATCAACATCACGAATACAACTAGAGCCCGAGGACGTAAAAGTAAGTTTGAATCTTATAATAACTATTGGAAACTGAATTGGCAACATAGTTCCTTTGATATGATCATACGAAAGCTTTATGAACAACGTAATTGTACTTTTATTTTAGTCTCTCAATAAAACCCATTTCCACTGGATGTGTTCCGAGTTTAACAAAGGTTATGGGCCCAGGACCCGCTTTTAAATAAAGTCAGTGTTAATATAGAAGTTTAAATTAAATTCGTACGTAATAAATTCTTAGTTAATTGGGCGCGAAATGAGTTCGTCTTTGTACCAAATCGAAAAATTATCGAATGATAATTATGATTGTTGGAAGATTCAGATGAGATCGGTCCTCATTCATTCTGAACTTTGGCCACATGTTTCCGGAGAAAGCCTTAAGCCACAGTCAACTGCTGAAAATCAAAATTCTGCATGGAAGCATGGATAAAATTATCCGATGTCCATCAACCTAGCGGTCCCGCTAGGAAGGTGACACTTTTTAAGCAACTGTTAGCATTAAAATTAGATGAAAATGGTACAGTGTCCAATCATTTAATACAATTCTTTGATACGGCCGATAAATTGATGGAAATCGATGTAAAGCTTCAAGATGAATTGCTCGCGATCATCTTGCTATCTAGCCTTCCAAAAAGCTCCGAAAACTTTGTCGTTGCGATTGAATCCAGAGATGCTTTGCCTTCTCTCAGTGTGCTGAAGAAAAAGCTTTTAGAAGAAGAAAAGCGACGAGAGGAAAATCCGCAAGACGTAAGTGGGTCTGCATTTCTTATACGGCAGCAGCCGAAAGCACATGAGGCGAAAAACAAGCATCGCATTAAAGGTAAATGCTACAGTTGTCATAGAAGGGGACACAAAAATGTGACGTCATCATTTGGTATGCTGAACATGCACAGTTCTTCTATTCTGAATATGAACAATTGGGTTTTGGACAGTGGTTCAACTTGTCATCTGTGCTGTAATAAAAGCTTATTCACGTCAATCCGATCACATAGACAGAAAGTTCAACTAGCGGCAGATTATTCAATTGAATCAAAGGGCATTGGATCCGTTTTAATTACAACCGATGATCGAACAATTGAACTCAAAAACGTGCTTTTTGTTCTACAATTAAAAACAAATTTTATTTCTATTTGCAAAGCCTTTGCATAAGACAAGTAGAACACATACAGTGATAGAAGTGGTGATGTAGATAGGCAGGCACGACAAAAGATTGTCTATACGTGATTGCCTGTTTAAAATACATAATTGACAGAAATGAAAGGGTACTGTGCGATACATACGCAACTGGCCAGGTAATCCTTTTATTTTTCCATACCTTTTTTATAGTTGGCATGGAAGAAATAAATAAAAGGAGAGCAACTATGTCATCACTAAAGCGGCTAGCTTGCATAATAGCTTCAGATGACTATGGCGTCGACAACGATGAATGCGAGATGAGGCAGGATGAGATCTCTCTGCAATCATATTTCGAAAAATTTGCACTAGCTCATGGCGAAAATGAAAATGGGTCGGTGCAAAGTACAGCGTATGTACAAATAACTCAAGTGAGGTCGAGTTTCGTAGTGTTCCAGATTCATCTTTTTTTTGATTATGATTGAAATTTATTCATTGTCATTACATTGCATTATCATGTAAACAACTCGCAGCAGCATTCATCATTCAAAGCTTTCACACATAGATTTCCTGCCGTTCACACTTATGGAATGTGTTTTCCTTTGAACTTTTGTCGATGCCCTCGATGTTCACGAGACTCGCTGAGTGTGTGGAAAGCGAAGGTGGATGGCTGCCGCTGCGATCTCATCTCGTGCAGTTGAATTTTGGACACCACAGCAAAGACATTAAGACTACGGATAAATGTTGTGATCTGGCACCGTGCTTCCTCGTTACTTTGAGGGAAGAGTGCCGAACGGAAAGAAGAGGAAATAGGCAAGGCAGATAGTTAGTTTTTACATTTTTTTTTATTTATCTTACTCTGGTTCTGTTCTGGTTCTCTGCTTTGCTGTAGGGGTGCGGCTCCTACTATTTGCTGGAGCAGTGCAATGTAGTGCAATCACTACATAAGTATAAAATATACATATACATATGTTATAACGTAGCTGTCTGAGCATTCTTTATTTAAATACATGTAGGCCCAGTCTAAACATAAGCCAGTTGTAGACCCAACCTAAACATAAGCCAATCGTAGGCCCAGTTTAACCATCAATTCGGAACCCGACCACAAACAACTTCACACCGCATTTTCCGGCCTAGAGAAAGGAGAAGAAAAAGACACTTCCTGGACTGGGTTAGGGTGAGGGTTCGGTGTGAAGGTGGGTACGAAAAAGACACGACGTAAAAAACACCGCATTCAAGACAAGAAAAGGAAAACTTAAATAATACAAGTACACTTAATTTTTATTAACCACTTTTATGTATCTAATATCTGAAATGTTATACAATTATATTGAACTGAATTAATAAATTCTACATACATATTACATGTACTTTACTCGTGAGGGACACTGGTTTTTTGGGGACATTTCCGTGTGGCGATCGTTTGTTTTCTTTTTTTTTTTTTTTTTGTCTCTTCCACCCCTTTTTGTTTGGCGAATTGTCAACAGGAGTGTTCATACCTACGCGGCAGCGGCAGAAAACGATTTCCGAGGTGGGTAGGAAATAAGAAAGAGGAGGGGTGTTGTCGTTCAAATTTCCATTATATTACATACTACTAAGCATGTATTTCCTTAGTTCTTAATGAACTTAAACTTGTAACTGAATTCTTCTTCTTTGGTGGCGTTACAGCCACCGGCCAGGTTAGGCCGATTGAGGTAGGGGACTGCGTACTAATATGTGATGACAACGAGAGCAGAGGTGAGTGGAAACGTGGTATGGTGGTAGAGGTTTTTCCAGCACCTGATGGGCAAGTGCGGTCGGCGGCAATCCGAACCACGTCAGGCGTCGAAACTAGCTAAACTAGACATATCTGGTGAATCTTTTTCCTCGATTCACGGGGGGCGGGATGTTACCGCCGAAACTCCTTCATATTAATTTAATTTTGAATTATATTTTTAATCTACCTACTGTATATTAATTAGTACATCGATGTGAACGTGCACCAAGGGAGATCATCGAAACGAGCTTCGACATATTGTTATCGGTTAAAAGTTCAGTGGATGTTCATGTTTGAAATTCGGAGAGGAAGTTCGCCAATGGAGGTTCTTTTCTTTCCATAACTTCTTGCTCGTCTCGATTATCTCATTTGGTGACGCGTGCCCGGCCAGGAGGCAATTGGTAAGTTTAAAATAATTGTATAACAATTGTAAAATGTGCATTTTTCACAGTAAAATTAAACAACCGATAAACCAGAAAACATCGAGTTTAATTTTTCTCCAACGGGCGCTCTCACTTCGCCAACAGATATAGATAAACGCTTATTACCTTCCAATTTGAAAAGTGATATTGAAAGTAATTTAATTGACTCTCTATTTGCGCTTAATTTGTGTCAAGTCAATTGCCATTTTAATTCACTAAATAGATTGCTCGATTTAGTTTTAGTAAGCGATGACTTGAGTATTAAATGTAATGAAGTTCTACATATGTCCACTACTAAGCAACTCGATCCATCATAAGGCAAATTGTATATCTATACGCTTCTATGATTATTTAACCGAAGAACCAATTGATTGTAATTTGCTTGCTTTTAATTTTAAATAGGTCAGTTAGGTTGCTTTAGACCACTATTCCGGGAATTTAAATTGGAATGTTGTTCTTGCTGGTTCTAATCTTGATTTAGTTTAAAATTTTTAAAAAAATTGCATGAGGCTTTTGCTTTTTTCGTACCGAAGTCGATAGTTAAGCAGAGACGCAAGCTTCCTTGGTTTAAGAATCGTTTATCCAATTTTAAAAATGTTAAATACAAGGCGCTTAAACATTTTAAGAAAACGAATGCAGAGATTTAAAATGCTGCGTCGCGAATAGGAATTTTTGAACTCTTTTCTGTACAAACAATATGTTATGCAAACTGAAGCGTATATGTATATGAAACGATTCAAATTAATTTTGGAAATTTATTAAGACCAAAAATAATTGCGTGGACTCCCTTCTTCATTAGCATATAACGAAAAAGAATCTACTGACTTCCAAGGTTTTTGTGATTTATTGGCTGAATTTTTTCAATCTGTTTATCGAAAACCAGAGACTTTAAATTTTTCTCAGACAATAGAACGAAATTCCGGGTTCTATCCTGATATGCCCTATTTTGTTCTCTCCGATGAAAATGTTTTCACTGGTTTATGTGCCTTAAAAATAAATACTGTCACTGGTCCAAATAACAACCAGCGATTTTTTTAAAAAATTGTAGAAACTCTCCTTTCACTCCTCTACGTATTATATTCAACTTATCACTCTCCACCGGAAAGTTCTTAGATACTTGGACACTATCCTTCATTGTTCCGATTTTTTAAACGGGTAACAGACAAAACGTAAGAATTTATAGGGGAATATCCAAGTTATAAGCAATTCCAAAGTTGTTTGAAAGTTTACTAAAAGAGAAGTTAATGTTCCAAATAAAAAATTTGGTTTGTCCATCGCAGCATGGCTTCATGAGTGGTAAATCAACTAGTACAAATCTTGTCTTATTTTCTAAATTCGTTTTCGATGCCTTGGAATCTGGTGAACAGGTTGATGTGATCTGTACATATTTTTCAAAAGCCTTTGATCACAATTTATTACTTCTAAAACTATAACTCCTTGGATGAAACATGCTGTTTTTAAAATGGATTTCCAGCTATCTAAAAAATCGATTTCAAAAAGTCTAAATCAGCACTTTTACGTCTTCACTCTTTGAGGTCTACTCCGGCGTTCCTCATTCCTCGTTCCCTTATTGTTTATTCTTTTTATAAATGACATCTCCGATGTTGTTAAATTCTCATCAGCATTGCTTTTTGCCGATGATTTAAGAATCTTTTGCAAAATAAACAGCGATTGCATGAATTTGCAATCAGATCTTAATAGCATTGTTCAGTGGTGTAAGACCAATAATTTGGCCCTAAATATTCAAAAATGTAAAGTATTCTCACCTTATCGTTGTTTTTTTTCCAATTAGCTTTAACTATATAATTGATGACAAACAGTTAGATTTGACTAATGAAATTTTGGGTCTAGGTGTTAAATTCGACTCAAAAAGGACCTTCGTTCCGCACTTTGAGTATATAGCTGCAAGGCCAATTCCTTATTAGGATTCATTAGGCTGAACCCACACCGAAGACGACAGAACGTTTTTTTGTCGCACGACAAGAAGACGTTTTTCATTCTAACCCACACCAAACCCAACACTTAGCGACAAGCAAAATGTTTCCGACGAATTGTTGCGCTTGGTGTGGGTTGAAAAAAACCAATTCAGTCAACGTCGTTTGAAATGTCGTCTGATTCAATATCAGGGCTATCGGCAATTCCGGGGGAAAAAAATTCCCTCCGAACATTTTTGTTCCCTGGAAAATATTCCTCCTATCGTGAATTTCCATCGAAATTTATTTCTCCCGGAAATTTTCGAAGTTTTCTTCGAATGTTTTGACATTTGGCACTAAATGTTGTTTTCATTTCGTTTGAGAAGTTAAATTCAAGTGTTTCAGCAATAATTTAGTGATTCAGTGAGAAAATTGTGTAAATTTCGACAAATATAAAGTAAGTAGGTAAATTTTATTTACCTTCAATATCTTATCAAACGTGTTCTATTTTTTCAGATTCTTTAAAATGCATAGTTTAGCATTCACGCTGTTAGCGAACGAACAGGACCAGGAAGAAGCAAGAAAAGAAAGAAGCTTGAGAGATGCATCTAACCCTTTAGAGTTACCGCAAGCGCTGTAAATATAAACAAAATATCGTCGTGAAATTGTTATTGCATCATTTTTTGTTTATCAGGTTTCACCAGTATTACAGGGTCAACAAGTCGGCATTCAAGTACTTGCTGGATTTGCTGTCGGATAATCTCCCCCCCCATCACAAAATCATTTGCCGTTCCTCCCATCGTCAAATTAAGCGCTTGCCTGCGTTTCTTTGCAGAAGGTGGTTACCAGACTGGAGTCGGAAAGGACCATGAGATCGGATTAGCGCAGTCAACTTTCTCCGAGGTTCTTTCTCATGTCCTGGCGATATTTGAAAAAGAACTATGCCCATCCTGGATTAAAATGCCAATGTCAGCGACAGAGAGGAGAAGAATAAGCCTGCACTTCTATGAGAAACACCACATTCCAGGTGTAATAGGTTGCATAGACGGTACACATATTCGTATCATTGCCCCACCAACAGCTAAGCATCTGTATTACAATCGCAAGGGATTTCATAGTTTAAATGTGTTACTTGTAAATAATTACTTTTCGACAAGTATTTCAATTGTAATTTACTTCTTCAATGTACTTCTATTTTCCACAGGTTTGTGATGATGAATTGAGAATTCAATTTGTTGATGCTACACACCCTGGAGCATGTCACGATTCACTTATTTGGAAAGTGAGTGAATTGAGGTCATGGATGGAGCAACGATACAAGGACGGTGAGAGAAATTGCTGGCTTTTAGGTATATGTATTAACATTTCTTGCCAGTCGTGATTCCTTATTAAACATACATATGTTTCGAATAGGAGACGCCGGATATCCATTGGAGCCATGGCTCTTGACTACCCATAGGGCGGCAGAGGAAAATACAGCCGAAGTCAAATTCAATGAAGTACATTCTCGCTGTCGAAATGTAATTGAGAGGACCAACGGCGTGTTGAAAGGCAGATGGAGGTGTTTGCTTAGTGCAAGAGAACTGCACTATCTCCCTCAAAAGGCGATACAGATCATTAATGTTTGTTGTGCTTTGCACAATATTTGCATACCTTTTAAAAGCGAAATTCCAACATCAACGCTCTGTGATGAAAACGACGACGACAATCCATACATTGAAGGTCAAACAAATATTTGTGATTCCGAATTGTTAAGTGAAGCGCAACGCATCAGGAATCAAATCGGCAGTTCTTTGTGAACTTTTTTTTATAAAATAATAAATAATAAAAATCATTGTTTTAACACTATAAAATATATTAGTTCATTTTTTTTATAACACAGTTTCATTTAAAAATTATTTCATTAGTTGAAGTTTTTTCTCCTCTATTGCTATCAGGTGCTGCTTAAATTTTAGTTTTTCCTCTATTTCCCATTTTCGGAGACTTTCCATTTCTAAGTTATGGCGTTTGGTTTCCTCCAGGACTAGTTTGTTTTGGTCATAGAGTCGATCAATAGATCGATATATTTTTTTTAAATTGCCTTGTGTTTCATGGTGATATGTTTTCATATCACATACAGCTTGTGCTATCTGGTCACACACCTCTCTTTGTATTTGGATCTCTTCTTCCAAGACTTGCTGCAACGATTTTCCTTTTATATTTAGCTTTGGGCACGGCCTTTTAGCAAGTGGTTGGGGCCCTCTTGACGGATTGCAGTCATCTGACCTTTCAGCCTGCATATCCAACAAGCCGCTTGTTGTTCAGTTGTGGAACACTCTAGCACATTTTCTGTTACTTCTTTTCCAGATACTGATGGAGTGTTCTCTTTATCAGCATCTGGATCATCCGCAAAAAATTTCCTTTTTTTCTCGCAGGAAGTAACCCAAATGTTGAAGTGTTGGGTAAACCTTCTACTGCTTCATTCATTGAGCACATTTCTATAATATGCTCTTCCAAAGGGGTGAAACGATATTCTTTGAAGGGACCTCCTCCAGTGCCACTTCGATATTTTTTATTTTCGGTGAGTTTTTTTCTTATATATTTTTTTTTGTCCCCCCATACCTAGAGCAGTAATACCTTGAATGATTTGAATATATGCATGTAGATAAAAAGTTACCTTTTTCCATTCAAATGAGGACTTGATTGGAGGCCCAACGCTGTTCAGTTCCTTTTCTAGGTGTTTCCAAAAGTTTTTTACATCCTCTTTACTCTTGTTAGTACTGAAGCCATTGGCAATTTCTCGATTACTACCAAATAAAGTGATCATTGTTTCCAATTGTTTCTGGTTAGTTGCGTTAGACCTTAATTGAAGTAAATTTTCATTATTTTATTTAAGTAAGTACTTAACAAATGTGTACAAATACAATATACATACATCTCTGAATTCTAAATTATTTTCACTTTATATCACTTTCTTTAATTATTCGTCCATTCAACTACGTATTCACTTTTCAAATAAACCGAAATTTGCTTGATAACAGACAAAGAGGGCTTATCTTCATTGATATCTACTTTGTTTTTGAATTTCTCCAACAAACAGACAAAGGAAAAATTACGGGGGAAATCGCAATGAAATTCCGGGGGAAATTTCGTTCATGATACCAACTTTTCCTGGGAATATTTTTTCCCTTGTTCGAAATGCATCCACGATACCAATTTTTCGAAAATAGGAAACATTCCGGGGGGAATTTTATTCACGATAGCCCTGTATATGTAATTATAAATTGCGCCCCTTTGCTTGCTTGCTTTGGTGGCGTTACAGCCCGTGAAGGGTCAGAGCCAAGCTTCTCTCAATCACCCACGCTGTGTGTGATTTATTTTTTACACAGGTGAAGGGGACCTACAATTTAACGCCGATTGCTTGAGTCGAGAAGCTTTTCCATGGAAGTATACTACGGGGGGTTTTGCCACCGTCCACCGTAGTATACATGGCGCTCCTTTGCTCAATGAAAATTAGTAGCTTCCCCGCGTCAACCTCCTATCTTCGCTTCACAAATTTGCATCGCAATGCGTCGATTTTGTCGCAGAAAGACAAAATACCGGCGAACAGATTTCGACATGTTTTTTTTGCTTTGTCGTGTCGTACTCTGTTTATTTCGTCCGGTGTGGGTTGGCCGCTAAAGTAGTGTGTACTTTTCGGCAACGACACGTGTCGGCAATATGTTTGTTGCGTTCGGCGTGGGTTAGCTGTATGCAATGCTGTATAAAATGGACATTGGAGCAACGAGCGCGGCCGAACAAAATGTTCTGTCGTGTCGCGTCCCATTTGGTGTGTGTTGACTCATAAGATGCAATGTACATATTCTTGCCGTACACGACAAGAAAAACGTTTTGTCGGCCTCGGTGTGGGTTCAACCTTAAGCGCAATTGTAAAGATTTCAAGGATCCATATACGTGCGGTACATATAAACAGATTGGAAAGAGTACAAAAATCGTTTGTAGTAAGAAGACTTAATTGGCACTATATGCCATCCTATATAGCGAGGTGTCGTCTAAAAAACATCACTTCTTTGGAAAAAAGATGAAAGATCCAAGGAATCTTGTTTGTACATGATATTCTCAAAAGTAGAATTCAATGCCCTAAAATCCTAAATTTTTTAAATAACTATGCGGCAGAAAGAATTTTAAGATATCGTCCGTTCCTTCAAACTCAGTTCGTTAGAACAAACTATGCTCATAACGAAGCAATTTTAGCTTGCTCTTTGCTATATAACACAGCCAGCGGCATAAATGACTTTAACCTTAATAGAAATCAATTAAACTGTCGCCTTGAACGTGAATTATTTGTGTAATGTATGGATGTGATCTTCCTGAGCTTACTTTTCGCCAGTTAAGGGCCACTATTCGTCTTTTCGCAAAACGACTTTTATGTTCGTACTTGGGACACGATTCAAAACTGAAATCAAAGAAAAGAAACCATGTTGGCCACTCCTTAAGTCCACACACCGAATATTGCACCAAACATTTTTTTTTTTGTTTGCATAAACACTTATTTGTGTTCTTATTTACACAGAGTTCCAAGGTTAAGCAAATAAGTACATTTGAGTATAGTAATGGCATAGGACAAGTCCACTTACCCCGCATTTGAAAACTCATAAAATTAAATTGAACGTTTGCTTTGATGAATCCACGGCTTGTGTTGATTGTAGATTTGTAGTTAAATGACCTCAACTATGTTGTAAATGTAGATATATCGAATTGTGGGTATCTTGCTTGAGTTTTCAGCAATAATTGGAACAGGATGCGGATATCATTGGACCCCATGTTCCTTGTAAAAAGAATTTCTTGCTTTTCACAAGTGTTTTGCTTTATTATTTGCAGGCATACTCAAGAACACCCGCCTGAACTACCAGATAAAACGGCTAAAAATAAGAATAATTATAAGAATGATTGTTGAAAAAAAAGAATACCCATTTGTACCTGTATCGTAATCGGGAAAGGATAATATCCCGATGGCTCAAAACATGGAGCTTCAAGAACGGGACATTTCATTCAGCAATATTTATGTACATATGCATGTATATGTAGGTGGCACTGGAAGCGGCTGTCCAAAGATCGGGCCGGCTGCAGAGGCTTGTTGGTTGAGGCCCTGGTTCACCCCGAACTGTAGCTCTTCAAAGTAAGTATGTATGTATAGGTGGGCTTTTGGAATAAATTCAGATATTGCAGGACGCATCTTGGTCAAATGAATGTTTTTCTCTCGGTAAAAACAGCAAACCAACAAATCAACAGCGCGCTGCAAAAGCAAATTTATGCTTCTTTTCATAGGTTCTCCCCTTCACTATAAAAATGGATTAGAAACTTAGTGTACGCAACGAAAAACTTATTGCATCTACCAACCTTGAATATAAGTTTAGCACCATAAAAAAGGAATAACTAAATTCTAGTTGAAAATGCACAACCGCGGCTTAAGCATTGCATCGCAAATCGAAACACAAGTCCGTCCATTATACACAGGCATACACACATATTTCAATATCACGGATTAGTAATCCTCGCGAAATACCGGCAACAATTGCGCGCGAAAAACCATGGAACATATGATTACCCTGCCATAAACAAACACATTGCGACCGTCAACAAAATGCCAGGATTTAGGTGAGACAGGAAACAGTGATAACCAGCAGATGCCTGACAGCTGTTCAACAGCGCCGCTCATATCTGGGGTACTTTCACATACTCTATTACAATTTCAAAGTGTGGTGAAAAAATAAATTGACCACGGGTTAAACTCTTTTTCAGATAAGTCAGATAAAATTGTTAAGCCATTCGGACGTGTTTTTTTACTTGCTCTCGTTCTTGCTCTGCCTTTACGTTTCCACCCTGCCTTCTCATAACCTCCTTCCGAAACGTACAAACAACCAACTTCTCTTTCGCAAGAGCTAATTGTGTGGTGACATCTTTCTGCCTACCACTGCACTTTCTGCCGCTTTAGCATTACCAAAACGAATTACAAAACAATAAACCTTTTACCAACTCTACCGCGGTACTTCACCCCTTCATCCAGTGGTGCCGTAATCCAGTGCGGTATATGCGGCAAAGTTTTCCATTCCATTTGCATCGGGATGAGTAGAAGCGCTAAACCACATCCTGACAATATTTTTCAACTCACTTGCGAAGATTATAAACTCATTTCAATTCAATTCAACTCAATTCTTCAACTCTCTTGCCGTCAAAGCCAACAATCACCTGCTTGCCTCCATTTCTGACTCTTTGACCGATCTTAAGTCCGAGTTCTGCCATGGCACTAAAAGAAAATCTGAATCGCTCTCGAACGTTTGCGACTCTATTACAACGACCACCAACGGCTTCGCCCATGACACAAGGAGGGCCCTCGAATCGAATGAACAACTTCAATTAAGGGCGCCGCGGCGCAGTGGTTAATGTGTTAGACTTTGACGCACGATGAGTGAGTTCGGATCTCGATAACACCAACGCCATCGAATGTTTATTTCGCGGCGTCCATCCTCGGCGCGGTACTGGCAAAACCTTCCGTAGTATACTTGCCATGAAAAAACTTCTCGACTCAAGCCGTTTGGAATCGGCATTGAGCTCTAGGTCCCTTTCACTTGCATAAAAAAAATAAATCATACACAACATGGGTGTTTGAGAGAACCTTGGCTCGCGTTGGTTATAACTCTGTCCATGAGACAGGGCTCGCAGGACAATTCTTGCACAAGCACACTGTTATTCCTATGCGAGGTGTACCAAAAGCCATTTCTTTTCAGACGAGATATGGCTTTCAGAGCACACCCTCTGATAAATATATCAAGGGGTGGAAGGTTCATCATAGCATCTAGAGCAGCGTCCGGCGTGCTGGGGAAAGCTCCCGTGCAGCTGGGACAAACCATTTTTTTTTTCATAGTTCCCGCAGGTTCAAGAGTTGTACTCTTATGATCTTATGATATTTGTCACACAACCTGGACGGAGTGCAGTGGTCTGGGTCGTAGATATTCGTTCACTTCTCTCCAGGGGTGGATGTGATTATAGGTCTTACCATTGCCGTTTACATCCAAAGGAGATGGCCGCCTCTCTACAAAAGGGCTGCTTCTCTCGACTCATTACGGTCATTTGGATCTCCTTCTCGGAGAAAGGGGGCTTGTTGCGTGATGTGTCCGCCTCCTAGGAGTGGCTATCTTCACCTTCTGGCCTATGCTTTGATCCTCCTGGGTCGCCACAACTGTCATTGGACGCCGATTTCCCACCGCCCCACCAGAGAGGGAGGCATCACACACTCTGTCCCTCGCGAGGAAATCCTTGGCGGCGGTCGTTTGCGGAAGCTTTTACCTTTTTCAGTTAGAGCTCCTGCCCCCTTCGGACACCACTCTGGGACAGCCTATCCAGTTCGAGGACCGATAGGATCTCTATTCATCACTTGTGCACAACCCGGACGGACCAACATCGAATGGGATCAACGTATCAAGAAACTCCGGCAATCCATATGGGGTGGCCGTGGTGCAGTGGTTAACATAATCGACCGCCGAGCGGAAGGTCTATAGTTCAACTTCGCTTCATAGCCACGAAAAAGTAATTCCTATATGGACAAAAAGTATGCAACGCAGTTGTGAATGGAAGGTAACCAGACGTACTGCTGCAGGCATAACACTCACAGTATATGGTCAACTGAAATTCATCCTTTGCGTATGCAATATTAAAAGTACTCGAACGAATTATTACGGACAATAACCAAAACTGAATTTGGTCGGCTCTCGTCCTATCTAGGACAACCACCCCTGAGAGTAGTGAACGAACATCAACGACCCAAACCACTGCACTCCGTTCAGGTTGTGTGTGTAACAACACATCATAAGAGAATATAAAAACTCTAAAAAAAAAAAAACAAAAATACACGAAAGATTTCATATACATATCTTCATCCTTCACGACGCTCCACAGAAAGCTGGTACCCCTTGGGTTATTAAATTCTTTTCCCAACGATACTCTATCACCTTGCTTGATTACCAAAAAACCGGTTCTGGGGGGGGGGGGGGGGGGGGAATGTACTATAGGTAATTTAATCATAAGCAGACCTAACCCTAAGAGTGACGCAGTGGTTAGTGTGTTGGACTCTAGCGCAGGATGAGTTCGGATCCCGATAACACCGATAACACCAACGCCATCGAATATTTGTTTCGCGGCGTCCCTCCTCGGCGGGGTACTGGCAAAACCTTTAGTGTACTTGCCAAGAAAAAAGCTTCTCGAACCAAGCCGTTAGGCCAGACCGTCAAGGATAGAAAGCAGCTATAGCTCAGGCTCAGATTCTCCATGGACCGCTGGCCGGATAAGTAAGTAAGTATCATCCCGGTCCTGCTTTATGGCGCAGAGACATGGACCTTAACGAAAGCGGATGAGGAGGCCCTTGATCGTTTTGAGAGAAAAATTCTGCGTACGATTTTCGGCCCGACCTGCATAAATGGGGAGTGGAGGAGAAGACTTAATACTGAACTGTAGGGGCTGTGTACAGCAACATGAACATAGCACGGCGTCTTCGGATCCAACGCCTAAGATGGCTAGATCACCCCGAGGGGTGACGCGGTCGAGGACGCCTAAATTTAAGGTGACGCAACCAAGTGGAAGAGGACCTTAACCAACTTTACATAACTTGCTTTTGTTTTTTATTAATCTCAGCAATCTAACAGAGTCGTTTCAGGGTATAGAGTCGGTTCAGGGTATGAAGTCCGTTCGGAGTATGGAGTCTGTTCAGGGTATGGAGTCGGGTCACGGTCACGGTCGCTGCAGATTATAGGGTCGGTTCAAGGTATGGACTCGGTTCAGGGTGTGGTGTCGGTTAAGGGTATGGAGACGGTTAAGGGTAAAGAGTCAGTTCAGGGTATGTAGTCGGCCCAGGGTATATAGTATGGAGTCGGTTCAGGGTATGGGGTCAGTTCAGGGTAAGGGGTTGGTTCAGAGTATGGAGCCAGTTCCGGGTATGGAGTCGGTTTATGATCTACAATTATAAACAATCAATAGGTTCAGGGTACGGAGTCGGTCCAGGTTATGGAGTCTGCTCAGGGTGTGGTCGTTTCAGGAGTTAGAGTCGGTTTAAGGTATGGAATCGGTTCAGAGTATAGAGACGGTTCAGGGTACGGAGTCGGTTCAAGGTATGGAATTAGCTCAGGGTATGGAGTCGATTCAGAGTTAATAGTCGATGCAGGGTAGGAAGTAGGTTAAGGGTATGAAGTCGGTTCAGGGCGTGGTGTCGGTTCGAGGCATGGAGTCAGTTTATGGTATGGTATCAGTTCGGGATATGCAGTCGGTTCAAGGTATGGAGTCGGGTCAGAGGGGTATAGACACGGTTCAGGTTATAAATACGGTTGAGGGTATGAAGTCGGTTCATAGTTTAGGGTTTTGTCAGTAACCCGCTGAGGAGAGGCACCGTGAAAAGCACATTCGATAATATGGTTGTTGTTGGAAGTCGGTCCCGTGTCATCGGTGTCAGACCCCAACACACTACCTACTGCGCCACGTAAAATCGATAAATGTTAAATAAAAGGGTGAGTTGTATTCAGTTGACTATTCTATTAAGTTTCTTATGACAGGTATATAATCGATACACAAATGACCAGGTCTAAAGCCAGATTTATTTGGTCTGACGAGCTTATCCAATGTTATAAGCACGGTTGATATAGCTTGGGAGTTAAGTTTGAAAAGGGATACCGCCGTTACCCCTAGCTTGCCGTCGTTCATCGCTTTAGTTGACGCGGAAATCTCTGATAGATCAGGTGGGTCCACTTTTATAGATGTTTAGGTGGGGTTGCGATCTTGTTTTGAATCCTTCCAGGCTTTCATCATATACAGTGTTCAAAGTTTTTTGGGCGTATGTTTTCATGTGGCTAGTTGGTTGTTTCTCCATGTTTGTTTCTAGTGTCTTATTTTCGTTTATCAGCGGTGTTGATAGCGCTCCTTTAAAGCCATTTAGCTTTCGGAGAATTCTGTACATATTTCTTAAGTCACCTTTGTCAGGTGTGAAATTTGGCACAGATATCAAAAACAGTCCTACAAACCTAAAAGGAAATTTCCCCAAACTCACGCAGTTTTTGGATACAGTAGTATTTTCCAGACCCGGAACTAGTCGAAAGTGGATAAGACGGTTCTTGCCCGGTTCGAGAAGAAAATTGGTCGGTGGAACCTTCAGTTTTATTTTTGTCCACGAAATGTATTATGTTATGCAGGTGGCTCCGCAATGTATTTCTTTTACTACAAGAGCTTAAGGACACAACATTCAAGATGGTTGGATCAGCACAGTTCAGGCTCAAAGTATCAATTTCATCGCTGCAGGCAAAAACCATATTTATGTTGTGAACCCTCGTTGAGCAATGGCAGTTAGAGAAATTATTTCAATAATACTCGTGTTCAGCTCATCAGATAAATAAATTAAATTTCATCCCATGTGCAAAAAAGATTATCTACAAGCGACGAATATTCAAATCCATGACACGCAAGGACCGCTTACCATTTCTTCATTATACTGCCCGCCTAAACATACAATCAGCACCCTGGAGTATGGAGCATTCTTAGAACATATAGGACCACGTTTCATCGCAGGAGGTGACTTCAACGCAAAGAATACGGATTGGGGCTCAAGACTGACCAACAAAAAGGGAAGTAACCTTATGGAAGCATTGACTAGCTACAATTGCAAGTTTCTTAGCACTGGAGAACCCACATATTGGCCTAAACCTACTCACAATAAAATCTTGTCTTGACTTGTCCTCTGACCACTCACCTATATTAATTGGATACCACCAAAAAGCCCAACTGAACAAAACTATGCCACACTTAACGAACCACAAGACAGACTGGAATGCGTATCGCGAATTAATTGACAAGCAAATTGATAATAAAATCCCACTAAAATCTCCCGAAGACTTAGAGAGCGCAATAATACACTTCAACGACTTACTCTACCTTGCTGCACTGAAATCGACACCTACACTGAAGCAACCAACCAAGACCTACACCCACGTCAAACTTTATCAGACAAAAAATCAAAGATAAGCGCAAACTAAGACAAATTTGGCATTCAACCAGATCACCACTCGACAAAGCTAAACTCAATAAAGCGACGAAAGAACTAAAAGCAATCCTGAAGGAAGACAAAAACCGCAGCTTGACTAAATATTTAACGAAAGTTTCAGCAACTCAAAAAACGAACTACTCGCTATGGAACCTAACTAAGAGACTAAAAAACGGGACTACTCACCAGCCACCATTGATGAATGCTGATGGATCATGGTCCAGAACCCCTGCGGACAAAGCTAAAACCCTGGCTGACTACTTCAAAAGCACATTCACAAACACTATCAACGAACAAAACTTTTTAACCCCACCTATAACTACTACAATCAACACAAACTTAAAAAAAATTACCACGAACGAAATAAAACTCTTTCTAAAAGATAGACTCAACCAAAGAAAAGCTGCCGGGTATGATATGATCACCGGAAAGCTGTTGAAGCTACTCCCTGACAAAGGCATCGTATACATCAGACAATTTTTCAATGCTATACTCCGACTAAATTACTACCCCAAAGTTTGGAAAGTGTCCAAAATAATAGCCATTCCCAAGCCAGGCAAAGACCCAACAATGACCAACTCATATAGGCCAATAAGCCTATTACCAATTATATCGAAGATTTTTGAAAAGATGTTACTTGACCGTATTAACATAGTTGTTAGACATAAAAATTTCATACCGGACCACCAATTTGGATTTTTGCAAAAGCACTCGACAATTCAACAGGTTCACCGAGTTACCAACAAAATACTAAACGACTTAGACAAAAAAAGGTTCTGCGTGGCAGTTTACCTAGATGTTGCGAAGGCTTTCGATAGTGTTTGGCACAAAGGACTCTTGATTAAACTTAATAAAATGTAACCAGACTACCTAGCATTAATCAGAAGTTATTTAGAGGACAGGCACTTCTATGTGCAATATAGTGATGAATGCTCCGAACTATGCAAAATAGACGCAGGTGTCCCTCAAGGAAGTGTTCTAGGACCAACGCTCTATCTTCTCTACACATCCGACATACCGAGACCAACTAACTCCATGCTAGCTACATTCGCAGACGACACGGTTATTCTATCTTCCAACAGATGCATTAAACTTGCTACTCAAGAAGCTAACTTAGCCCTAGATAGGACAGCTGACTGGTTCCGCAAATGGGGAATCAAGATAAACGAGAACAAAGCCGTACAAGTCATATACATGACAAAAAGAAACTTTGCTCCACAAGGTATCAAATTAAACAACAAAGAAATTATTATCGACAACGCTGCAAAGTATCTGGGAATAATTATAGACAACAAACTAACATGGAAACAGCATATAATATTCAAACGTAACATCATCAAAAATAAATTCAGGCAGTTATTCTGGCTTTTGGGAAAAAACTCCACGCTATCCACAGAAAACAAGACCTTATATACAAGACCATAATAAAACCCATATGGACCTACGGGATCCAAATCTGGGGCACTACCTGCATGACAAACTTAAACATTATCCAACGACTACAAACAAAAATCCTACGGACGATAGTCAATGCACCGTGGTATATTACTAACGAAGACCTGCAGCGCGATCTCAAGATAACCAGCGTTAACGACGAAATCATAAGAATAAGCAGAAAACGTCAAATCTCACTATATTACCACCCAAACAACGAATTACGAAACTTACCGGACCAGGAAATGAACACAAGAAGACGATTAAAAAGACGCAAGCCAGTGGACCTCCAATCTTAAATTTTGTGTGCCCTTTCGTTACTTTACTGTACTCAATGTATACCCTATTAAGCGTTAAAGAAAGTCCTGTATCCTGTATCTTTAACAACAATTACTCGGTGTCATTCAGACAGATGTAATTTATATTTGGGAATAAAAAAAAAAAAAAATCCCATATGCATTTACCTTCGGCGCTAATGTAAAATTCATTGTGGAATACTTACTGGCGAATATCCATTTTTCATATTTCCCTTTTTTTTCGAAAAATAAAAGCCAATCGTATTAGATGCAGTAGTTTTTTCTTATTTATATCATTCAGTTATTTTTTATTTAGCTTAAAACAAATCAACAAAAAATGCATTAAAGTACTTTTGTTTTCACAAAGTCTTATAAATTAAAAACAAGATAAAGAAAGGTAATTGATTAATAGAAAAAAATAGAACAATAAATTCGTAAAGTTTTAAATTTCAGATTCAGTTAAAATTCAGTTAAAAATATAACGGACACATGCGGGCTGTAAAGTTTCGTTTAGAATTATAATTACTTTAAAGAAATACATTTTGTAGAAGTAAAAAGAACAAATTTAATATAAAAAAGTGGACTTGTCAATGCCATTATTTGTTGAATAAAAATATCGAATTATTTTATATATAAGTAAACAACTTTGGAACGGTGTGAAAATAAGAACCAATGATGAATAATTTTAGTTTTTCGCATAATTTCTACAGTAAATAAAAGACGCTATTTGTTGGCGTTAAAACGTCGATGTCATTTTAAGTTTTCTCAATTTTTATCAAACAAATCGCTAATTTAAGTGATGAGTAAAAAGTGGCCAATGTCTTGGACGAACAAGACTCATTAAACTGTTTACGACTTCGCTGGAAAAGATTGTTGGGTATATGCAATTAATGTCCCTCACAGAGCCATCTACATTTCAACACCAAAACTAACAACATGGAGTTCATTTTTCATTTCATTATCCACTTAATTTCACTTTGTATAGTTCATTCCAGTTTAGTTCGAAATATACCATTCATTCGTTGATTTCATTTCAAAGGCGCTGGTGTGTTTTTTGTTCTGTGGAAGTGCAACTCGGATAGGTTATGAGCCCAGATTATGCAAACAAAGTAAATTTCAAAATAAAAGAATAATAATAAACAAAAAAGAAATGATACACGTAAATTTATTCCGCATCGACACATTGTCGAAAAACAACTTCGAAACGTGGAAGATTCAAATGGAAGCAATTTTAATCAAAAATGAAACATGGCCGTACGTTAGTAGTGAAATACCAAAACCCAAATTCGAGGAAGGCGATGAGACGCAAACCAACGCATGGGTGTCACAAGACCGCAAGGCAAAATCCGATCTCATCTTGGAAATTAATCCATCGGAACTTAGTCAGATCCGGGGATGTATAGCATCAAGGGACGTTTGGTTAAAATAAGAAGCAATATATGCCTCTAAAAGACCTGCGCGAAAGGCGACACTACTGAAACAACTCACGCAAAACAAAATGGCGGATGGAGACGATATAAGGAAGTATATTTTGAAATTCTTTGACACGGTTGACAAATTGCGAAATATGGAAGTTAATATAAACGACGAATTGTTAGCTACTCTGTTGTTATATAGTCTTCCTGATGTATGTATGTATGTATGTATGTTGGCGTTACAGTCCATGAAGCCGAGCTTCTCTCAATCACCCATGTTGTGTCTGATTTCATTTTCCCATAGGTGAAAGGGACCTACTGTTTATTGCCGGTTCCGAACGGCGAATTTCGAGAAGCTTTTTACTACAGGGGGTCTTGTCAGAACCCCGCTGAAGAGAAACACCGTGAAAAACACGTTCGATGACATGGCTGTATCGGGATTCGATCCTGTGTCATCGGCGTCAGAGGCCAACACACTACCCACTGCGCCACGGTGCTCTCGATCTTCCTGATACCTTCGAAAATTTCAGATGTGCCTTTGAATCCCGTGATAGTCTTCCAGATATTGAAACCCTGAAAATAAAAATAATTGAAGAACACGAAGCAAGAATTCGGAAATCATACGAACAACCATCTGGAGCACTATACGCTAAACATAACACCAGCGCGCCACGCAGTTCTAAGGAGAAAAACGAAAGTCAAAGGTACACGAACAATAAATCGAATCAATCTTTCAAATACAACTGCAACTTCTGCGGAAAGAAAGGATACAAGGCCGCGGATTGCTTTAAGAAGAAAGGTATAAAAACAGAGAAAGCTGGAACTACGTACTTTGCGAACTCCTGCGTCGACGAAGTTTCGAACGAAAGATGGTGCCTTGATAGCGGATGCACATCGCACCTGTGCAATGACAAAACAATGCTTAAAAATATTCAATCGAAGCAATCTATATTGGAGTTAGCTACGAACGCATCTTCGAACGTTGATGCGAGAGGAGATGTCACAATATCGGCCTGGAATGGTAAGACCAACACCACTGTGACGGTTAACAACACACTCCATATTCCAGATCTTCGTACTAAGTTGATTTCCATCGCTAAAATTGTGGACAAGGGCGATCAAGTGATCTTCACCAAAAACAAAGTCGTAATCATAGATCTACAAGGAAATGTAAAGATCATCGCAGATCACAGCGGAGACTTATTTTATCTACGTACAGAACAACATCAAGGTCAAATTGCATCAATTGATAAAGCTGAAAACGCAGAAACATGGCACCGAAACCTTGGACATCTAATTGTAGAATATTGTTCACAGCGACGTTGGCGGACCGATGAGAACAGAGTCAAAGGGAAGTTCGCGTTACTTCATAACGTTCATTGACGATTATAGTAGATATTGCATGACATACTTTATTCGAAATAAAACTGAAGTTGTGCAGAAGCATAAGCCGGACATAAAATTAAAGCTTTACAATCGGATAATGGTACCGAATACTGCAACACAAGCGTGGACAAAGTTTTGAAGCAATTCGGAATCCAGCGTCGTTTGACGATAGTCTACACTTCAGAGCAGAATGGCGTCGCTGAAAGAAAAAACAGAACATTAGTTGAATCAGCTAGATGCATGTTTAAGGATTCTGGACTACCACCTGGGGCAGAGGCCATAGCTGCCGCGAATCACCTTCGCAATCGCTGCGTAATAAAAAGTTTGGATGGAGACATTCCCTACAAGAAATGGTCAGGTAAATCGCCGAATTTAAATTCCAAAAGCAGTAACAACTTTGACGATTTCACAGACGACAAAACTTTGAATGGGCGACATGGGACATCGAAAGTCCAAGAACAGTCATCATAACTCAAGCAGTCCAAACAGATATTCGAGAAGGTGATTGTCCCAAGCCCGAGTTTGGAAACGGTGAACGAAAGTCAACAGAAGATTGAATCGTTTAGGAGGCAAATGACAGAGTCTGGAAATGATAATAAAATACTTTTAATACCATCAAGGACCTACTACCTGAATACGATGGCGGTCCGAGATTGGATATTTGATATTTGAAAGAGGGTCTGTCCGAACTGAAGCGACAAATGATCGAATTGTTCGACAGACGAGAGGACAAAATGACAATACGAAGACGGTTCGAAGCGAGAACATGAAAGATAGATGAGAATTTCACTGATTATTACAACGACAAAATAATTCTAGCCCATGGTCTTGACCTTGAAGAAGAAGAATTAATTGAATACGTAATAGAGGGCTTTTTAGATGAAAATCTCCGACTACAGGTGTTGCGCGCATTCGGGAAAGTCAAACAAAGGAAGAGCACTCCGATAGCGAGCACATCTGGGCAAAGATGATTTATTGAAAACACACCAGATAAAAGGACCAGATGCTACAATTGCAACTCAATGGGACACATGGCTAATGTTTGCCGGAAGCCAAGGAGAGAACCATGTGCGTGTCATGTTTGTGGCAAACAGGGTCATCTAGCAGCTGTTTGCCCAGACAGAAAGGTGTTGCAGGTGAAGGGAATTAACCAAATCGAAGCCAACGAGGAAGAAGACGATTACGTAAGAAAATATAAACTTATATTTAGAAATGAGAGTTATTTTTATATTATTTATTTAGGATGTATAATTGATACCGGCAGTCCGATAACAATGATAAGGGAGATGTATTTGATGTAATAAAATAAATTAAAATACTAATGTAAGCTTTGTTGGCATAAATAAAAGCCCATTATCCGTCATAGGCAATATGAATTGTATTATTATTTTTGAAGGTAAAGAAATACAGCTAGACTTGCTAGTGGTGTCGGACGACACAGTGAATTACCGATTACCCAATGATTTTAGGGCGAGACTTCTTAAAAAGGGCCAATGTTAATATTAAATGAAGCGAAACGGATTATGAAAATGAATTAACTAAAGAATACATGAACCTAATGAATATCGAAATAGACAATAATTGGTTACAAACGAAAGGCACAGATTCTGTAAATAATACCTATATTAGTCTGGAAAAAAAATTTAATGAGATGTTTTATACCAAGTATTTATATTGTGAGCGTCCTGATAAACCAGAAAATGAATGTCAAATGAGATTGATCTTGAGTTATGATAAGCCCTTCTACTGTTCTCCATGACGATTGTCATATCATGAGAAAGGTCAGGTCCAAATTATTTTGGATGAAATGTTAGGAAATGGAGTGATTAGGCCCAGTAAGTCAGAGTACGCATCCCCTATAGTTTTGGTCAGGAAAAAGACAGGTGACATCAGACTTTGTTTAGATTATCGCATTTTAAATGCAGTTACTTTAAACGATAACTAGCCCCTCCCATTAATTGATGATTTGTTAGACAGGTTTGCAGGTAAACATTTACAAACAATATTTTCATTACTTGATTTGAAAAGTGCATTTCATCATATACAAACGAGTGATAGTTCGATCAAATATACTTCTTTTGTTACTCCCATGGGCCAGTATGAGTAGATATATGAAAATGCCTTTTGGGTTAAAAAATGCACCCTCAGAGTTCCAACGATTCGTTAACACGGTGTTTGATGACTTGATAAAAACAGGTAAGATAAATATTTATATCGACGATATAATGATAGCGACTGAGACAGTAGGAGAACACATGGAGATAATGAAAGAAGTTTTTAAGAGACTAGTGAGAAACAAGTTGGAATTAAGATTAGACAAGTGTCGGTTTTTAGAATCGGAAATACGATATTTAGGGTATACGATTACAAAGGTGGGTATTAAACCAGATCCAAAGAACATTGAATCGATGATTAATTTTCCTGTTCCACGGGAGTCAAAATCTGTACACAGTTTCTTGGGTTTGTGCTCGCACTTTAGGAGGATTATTGAACATTTCTCACTCATAGCACAACCTCTATATAATCTGATAAGAAAAAAACGTAGATTTCCAATTCGGTGAAAAGGAATTAGAATGTTTTGAAACATTAAAGAGTAAATTAGTTGAGGCCCCTATTTTAGCGATATAGGACCCAAGAGACGAAACTGAGCTTCAAAGTAGAAACACAATGTGGCGTGCGCGCGCGCGTGCTTTTGACAGCATGAGTAGGAACAACGATATCTTATGAAGCAACACATAATGTTACCTCAACTTTTGCTCGACCTCATATCGTAAAGTCGAGCAAAGCGCCGGAGTAGAGCTACTCTCTACTCAAGGCGTGCGTTTGACAGATGTATTTCATTGTGTTGTGAGAAATTCGTATGGAAACAATGGCTTCCTTTGAAGAAAAGCTAATAAATTTGTTGAAGGAGCAGGAATTTTTGTACAACACAAAGTCCAAATTATACAAAAATATTGTAAAGAGAGATTTGACTTGGATGAAAATATCCGAAGAGCTGCAGAGGCCAAGTAAGTTGTTTATTATTCGACCTACACATGTATGTAAATGAAGTGAATACATATATTATGTTTTCTTATTACAGTTGAAGAATGCAAACAGCGGTGGAAGAGTCTGCGGGACAGAAAAAAAAAAAATTGGAGCAGCCATCTGGCAGCGGTGCACTTGAGGGGACGGAAAGATGGGAGCTGTACCCGTTATTGGAGTTCCTAACAGATGCCATGAAACCTAGGAGGTATGATATGAACATTCATATATGTATGCTTATTTTATGGTATTGTTTATGTTGCTTTTTTTTTCCTAGACAAATTGGTAACCACGAGCCTTCACCATTGTTCGGACCTTCCCGAATCACCTGGGCCGTCTTCCGATTTCCCGATAACAGAATTCTTCGGGAATCTATCGGAAAAGCTGAATTCACGATTTTTGGACAGACCAGCGGAAGATGAGAACGAAATCTTCATGAAAATGATAGCAGCAAAATGAAAATTTTTCCAGCGCTAACGAAAATGAGGATTCAGGGACAATTCCTCCAAAAAGTAAATGATGGCATATCTGTCCCAAATTGAAAAATAAAAAAAACAAATTTAAAATTGGTACGGCTTTGTTTTAAATTTTATTTGCAAACAAATATTTTTTTAGGTCATCTCGTAGTTTTAAGCATTGATTGGACGAAAAGTTGGAGGTCATACTTCTTGCTGTGGGAAGCGGGTTTGTTTCTTCATGCCATTGACCTCGATGAATAATTTGGTCATTGTCATCGTACGTATCAATATATTCTGGCGAAAAATACGCAGAATCGTTCATCTTTATGAAGTTATGTAGCACAACGGATGCCTTAACAATTCGTTCTGCATTTTCAGGAAGCATATTCAATGTTGCCGCAATAATAACAGGTGAGCAAACTGAGATTCTTTGTAAACAGAAGTTAGTTCTACACAAACCATGGCGAAATTAGGAATTGCTGAAAACACATCTTACGTGGAAAGAAAGCCTTGAAATGACTCAAATTCGCGTTTGGGAAATAAATGAATATGATCTACCTGAAGCCGAAAATGACGACATTTAGCTCTCGCCGCAGTACTTACGCCATCAGAGGTCATGTTAGGATACCGAGATATTGATCGTATGCATAATTGGTACGATTCATACTCAAACTATGTTGATATCGAGACAAATCTTAGTTTCATCAAAACATCAAAAGAAACTTTTGTTAGCAACGAAACGCATGCAGTCGAAAATATTTTACCTTTGAACCAACAACAAACTAAGGTCATGCAATACTTACAACAGCAACTTAGTTCCCAAAACACTCAATAATTAACGATAATTCAAGGAAAAGCTGGTAGTGGCAAGTCGTTTTAAATAAACAAAATGGTAAATGATATTGAGAATACGAACGGTTCTGAAAGCGTGTTAATTATGGGACCAACAGGTGTTGCTGCCAATAATATTAGTGGCCAAACAATCCATTCGGATCTGCACTTAACTGTTTCAAGAAGCATTCTCTCAGAATTATCAGCAGAATCAGAAGGAAACTTCAAACCGTAAAAGTTGGTATTATTGATGAGATGTCGATGATCGGTGCAAGGCTGTTAGTGAATATCGATAAACGACTACGCCAAGCTTTTCCAGAGAGACAGGATGAGGCTTTTGGTGGAGTAACACTATATCTGTTTGGTGATTTTGCTCAGTTGCCGCCTGTTTTGGATCGAACACTATTGCTCCGTCGTCATCTGCAAATGCACAGTCAGTCATTGGTAGAATGCCAGTTGGAGAGCTGATCCAAGCTTATTATGATTTACTGAAAACGCGCTTTGCTATAAACAACCTATCATCAGTAAGCAGTTTTTCAGACGCCGTGCGCATTTTGGCAAAGAGGAGTGACATGAAAATGCGCAATGAACATATGTTACGTTCTTTAAACAAGCCAGTGACACAGTAGCGATGATGAAGCTCAAGGATCGCCAAACATTCTAAATTTGACAGTCGGATGAAGCATAATGTTGAAAACAAATCTTTGGGCAGCACAAGGTTTGTGCCATGGATCACATGGAACTGTCGAAGACATTGTATATGAACCACTATTGAATACCAGCTATCTAGATGAGTTCTCTGTATGTATTGGTGCGCTTTGATGATTATACTAGACCGACATTATATGGAGGTGTTATTCCAATACTTCCACACACCGTGAGTTTTCGCAAGGGAAATACAAACTGCACAAGGAAACAGTTTTCAATTCAAGTCGCATATGCTATAACTGTTCACAAAAGTCAAGGAATTATAGTGGAATAAGCAGTAGTAGATATTGGAGACTCAGAATTTGCCTTAGGAATTTCTTACGTAGCAATGTCGAGAGTGAAAAGGTTGAATTGCTTACTTATCACATATGCCTTTAAACCTGATTAATTATTCAAGTCGATTAATCAAAGCTCCAGTTGGTCCGTCAAAAAACGATAAATAGAGAGACTACGACTACTTTCTTTGAACACCCATTAATTGTTACTACACAAAAAAAATCTGTACTTAACGCTATTGAATCCTTACTTTTATTTTCTATTGATTAAATTAAAGATAAAAAGAGAAACAGCGAGATATTGTTAAACCACAATTTATTTCATTTGAACCATTCTCACCATTTCCGTTAACTGATTCTATCAAGTCAATGTGTTTCCGTAGAGCAAACGAGTGAATTTAATGTCGCAGGCGCAAACTCGCTCAGCTCATTTCTTTCAAAGCAGCGAGCTGCATTGAACTCCTAGTTAGAAGAAAGTGATCCTGGTAGCGACTATTTGGAAAGTGATTCTGAAATCGAAGATTATCGTAGTGAAGACATTATCGAGCGGGAAAATGTAAGCTTCTCATGCGACCCGGTGCGTCCCCAGGTGGCGGATAGGGGAAGCTAGCAAAAATGCAGCTACGCTAAACACCAAACGCTGCAGATCTAACGAAAACTCCTTTGCGAAGAATACACGTAAGAAGCACCGACCACACACAGAGGCACCAAGTAGCTCATGTGCTGGTGAACGGTATGATCGCCTCGGGTGTGCTGGCGAAGCTGAAATAAAGTCCACTAAAAGAACTAGTGAATGTGCACAAGAGCGTACGGACGCACCAAAGCTATCCTATCCGGGATGCCATTGCTCGATGCAGTCACGATGCACTCTTAGCACAGGAGATAAAGCTAGTAAGGAAGATCCTGCTAAAGGAAATGGACAAAGCAGACAAGAACTGTCCTGCCCTCAGATCCGAGGCCTAAAAATACAATGCATTGTAGGCAACAAAAAATCAAAATAAAAGAGAAACTAAGAGAGGAAAGGGCTGGCCGGTTATCAGTACGTTGTGAGACATTGGCGAGATCAGTCGAAAAAAATAAAGTTGAAAGTACATTGAAGTGGTGTTTTAATTTATATTTAAATTTGTGTCCGGTTATATATCCTTACAGTATGTACGTGACCAAAACGGTGAAAAACTATTGAGTGCTACATTAAAAACAACTTATTTCTGTGTGAAATACAAGCACCTGAGACAATAAATGTTTTGTATATAGGCAATAGCTCAAAAGAGGAACTTAAAAAATGACACAATAGGTTCGGACACTTAAATATAAAAAGTTTAAAAGAATTAAAACACAAAGAACTGGTGCGTGGTTTGAAGTTTGATGATAAAACAGAGGAAATAAATTGCGTAGTGTGTTTAAAAAGCAAGTGTTGCCTTAAACCTTTTACTTCATCAGATTTCAAAAGTAATGACATTTTACAGTTAATACACAGTGACGTGTGCGGTCCAATAAATGTTAACTCACTCGGGGGTTAGCGATATTTTGTTTCCATGATAGACGATAAGTCAAGATACATGCACGTGTACATTATTAAACAAAAACCCGAGGTTTTGAATGTCTTTAAAAACTACAAACGTATGGTTGCCAAACTGGGAAACAAATAAAGAAATTTCGCAGTGGCAATGGTAAGGAATATATAAACAATGAATTTAACATATTTCTAGAACAAAGCTTGCTCTTACTCTTTAAATTAACAAAGTTGTGTAAAACTACAGCATAAGCGTTCGATCTTTAATAATGTTTGCCTACACCTTCCTTTAAATCGTATATTGCATTTTATCAGCGCCAGTCATCAACCGCTTTGCTTCATGTGGCATGAAGGGTTGGCGAAGAGAGGTGGTAACGAGATTGCAGTTGCCTTCTTAAACATATTGGAGACAATGTTCCTGAAGTCATCACAAACATAATTTTTTACAGCGATTCCTGTTCTGGTGAAGACCCAGGGAAAACCACGCAGATGTGACACGGGATAAACCACACAGCAAACCGAGTAGTACACAGACGAGACAGAAACAATGCACGTATGCATTTAAGTGGCGTCATCCACTTCAATGAATAGAAGCATAGAGAGAAAAGAAGAAGAGTAGTCAGTTGTGAAGCTGTTACCAGACGAGTAAGGTGGAATTAGAGTTAGCAGTGAATTAATTTAAGTGTTTTACAATAAAGATCATTTGTGAATTTGTCAAGTTGAAGACGTTTGTTTTATTTTCCGCTCCCCGGACGTCTCACATGAGTTGTATGTTTATAACCGCTTTAGCTAACAGTGAATATGCATTTTCAAGTTATTGCTCACAAATTCCTCGAGCCGCGTCATACTCACATGGAGTGTGATGTTGACCACTCCGCAATTTAGCGGAAAAAAAGAAACCTTCAGCTAAGATTCACCATCCAAGAGACTGCTTTAATTTCAAGCATAAGGAACAAACATCCTTTTAAAGTTATAGCCATGAAGTAGTTCAATTTTCTAGATCTTGCAGCAGCTGGAATGTCTAGAGTGTAACTATGGAAAATGAACATGTTATGATTTTCGTACACTAAATATTTACACTGGTACAAAGAAGAGATAGATATCTGTCGTAAGAATTAGAAACTAGATGTCATTTATGAAGGCCCAGCCACAGAAATTATAGAATACAAAGGCAGTACAGAAACTCATAGTATGATGATGCCTATTAACACCTACGATATCTCAGTCCTAACTACAGAACACTCAAAATTGTTGATCATTACAAGTAATTAAGAACGAGATGTTTGATTCTTTCGCCCACAGATACCCTAACTACTACATCTTTAATTTCAGGCAATTGGTACAATATGCATACAAGGGGCATGATTGCAGGTCTGCAACCCGACCCTAATGGTATTTCACCTTTGTAGTTTGATGAGGTAGACACCATTAGCAAGGTAGGGATATATGATGAAAACGAGTTAGAAAATGCTCAAGAAACCATCATGACTCATATCAGTAAAAGGCTGTAGGAACCTCAAGCAAACTAAGCATCTAAAACGTCGAATGGTCATTCGAGCAAGCAACGCACTTAAGGGAATAAAATGGTCACACGCGTTATGTAAAAAAGGTTCTTGGAAGCAGTTCTAAGAAGAAACTCAACAAACACAATGTTTCGTGTTTTATTTATTATAGAAAATATAAAATGTATACACTTGGAAGAGTAGATACCTTACATTGGAATAATCATGAGTGCTACAATATACGGATGTTATTAGAGGTCTAACCTTATTTGAAAGCCTTTAAATTATAAACGGTATTTCACACGTAATATATCAACGAGCAGCAATGTTTCTAATCCACTTGAATTATGAAATGAATTTAAAAATCAGTTCGTAGAAGATTTTATAAGAAGTTTTGAACACCATTATTCGGATGTTGATATAAATCCTCATGTTGAAAATTGACTTAATCGTGGACCTCTTTCATTCCAAACAATTTTTTATGCCCGTATTACCGTTCGCGAGTCAAACGTTCGACTGCTGTCGAACTCCCAGAGTTATGTTCCCGGGTATGTACCAACCCAACTAATATAAAAAGGTATGACTGTACTATCTCTCGCAAGATTGATAAGCTTGTAAACAAACCAGACGGCTTGTTTACAAAACCGTTTCATCAGCAAGAGAGGGTACAGTAATATCATCAGGCTAAAGAAGTACATACCCGAGTCACAAACAAAGAGCCTAACGGAACTTACTTACCCTAGATTAAGTTAGAGTGCAAGTTTAGTAGTAAGTGGAAAGTGAAAGTGGTTAGACGTGAAGTCAAGATATAAAGAAAAAAATAAAATAAAAACACATAAAGAATCACGATTGGTTTTATTAATCTAGCTCCCAAAACAAATAATAAAAGTCCAGGCGAACTAAGCTGATCGAGGTATTACGGTTTGCGAATCTACTAATTCGCCTGAAGTTCACCCAAATTCACTCGCTGCAATGAAGTTACTGAAGTTACTGACACCGTTCGTGTCAAACGTCAAAAGCAATTGTGTGTTTAAAGAAGGCAATTTAAGTTTTGAATTTTGAAAAAAAAAATAAAAGTAGAAAAATGATAAGCAACATTTTATTTTTTGTAAATGATTGGGAGGAAAACAAAACGAGGAATACGAGTATGTATATATGTCTCTGTTCTGGAAACAATTAAAGATGAATGCCAAAGCTGACGTAGTTGTTCTATTCCGTCCATATTAAAGTGGGCGTGTGTGCTCCGGTTTTTTGCTAGTGGTAGTTACCAATCTAGTGTGGGAAATGATTTTGGATTAGGACTAGCGCAATGCACTGTTTCTTGTATACTGTCCGAATTACTGGACACTTTTCATAGAACAATTTGCCCATCACAGATTCGCGTGGAAATGTCTGCAGCGGAAAAACAAGAAGCCATGAGCTAATTTTACTCGAAGTGCAGTATACCTTGCATAATCGGTTGTGTAGATGGAATTCATATCGGTATTATCGCTCCTCATCGGCTGAAGCATCAGTATTTGAACCGAAAAGGATATTTTAGTTTAAATGCTATGATCGTAAGTTTGGAATTTTATTTATATATACTTATATATATATATACTTGCATCATAGGCTTGTGAGCATAATATGGTCATTAGATATATAGATGCAAGACACCCTGGCTCTTCCCGCGACTCGTTTATTTGGAATTCGTCCGAATTAAAGCAAATACTGGAGAGAACGTGGCAAAACAACGAATTGGCGATGTACCTTGGTAAGCATTTCATATAATTAAAAAGTGATCATACGTATTTTAGGAGATTCAGCATATCCACTATCGCCGTACCTTTTAACACCATTTAGGATTGCTGATTGTGGACCGCGGGAGGCTCTTATCAACACTAAGTATGCTCAAGGGCGCAACATCATTGAAAGAACGATTGATGTTCTGAAGAGCCGGTTCAAGTACCTTCTGAACGAGCGAAAATTGCACTATTCTCCCAAACTTAAGTTGTAACTAACTAAAACACATATTCTATTCATAAATAAATTGAATTCATTCTTACGAAATATCAAATAAAAAAATCACAAAATAACAATAATTGAATTCAAAAATACAAAATAAAAATTCACTTATCACTGTAAAACAAAGATTTCAATTCTATTTTTTTTAATTTAATTCCAACTTTTTCTTTGTGGCGTCTATTTTTGTCAGCTTAGGCCTGGATTTTCCGTATCTCCCCTGCTTTGCACAACCAGAGTTTCTCCTTCTTTAGGTCGAAAGACTTTCTCGAGTATCGAGCTATTTCAGCTAAAGATTCGTCGATGCGCTTCGTTGCTGAGAGAAGATCTGCCTGAGCTTGAGTTTAGCATTTAAGTAGCTCTAGTGTTTGGCTGGTAGTGCTGGTTGGGTAGTTGCAATTTAAGGTAGATGACAGCCTTTTCCGTCTTGAAGGCGTGATATTCTGCCCCAACACAGGCTCTTCCGAGGATGGCAGCATAGGTATGCTTCCACCTTCCCATTACCGTCGGGATTGGCAGCATGCTGTAATCCCAGCAAGTCGCTCACCGCATTTTTTAGCGGTGACAGTGAAAGCTCTGTATATGGCCCACCCCCAGTGGCCACAAGTTCCTTTTTGTTGGACGCAATTTTCCTTTTTAATTTCAGCTTGTAATCCAGCCAAACTTAAGAAGTTGAAAACATATTCCAATAAACTTTCATTGATTATTGCGATATACTTTACTTTATGCCACTCTTTCCCATCACTTGCGGATGGTCCCAAGCAATTCAGTTCGCCCGCGAATACTTCCCAGCACTCTTTTTGAAGATCCAAAAGCGCCTACACCCTTGGCAATGCCTGCATTTGCCTCCATCAACTGCACCAGCTTACTAAACTGGTGACTGTTGGTTTTCTTCAAACTTGAAAAAGAAAAAATAAAACGCCAATTACTTTAAAATGCATGCATTTCGTTTGTTATTACTTAAATTTTCCTATTTTCTGTCATTGCTACAAATGTTTCTTTTGAATATAGCAAACGTTCGCCTCCCAGTCACCAGCCTTTTGTGTTCGACTGAATTTGGCATAAGAAACAGCAATCCAGTCGAACGTTCGCCGACGATAATACGGTGAAATGACAGTTCGCCGAAATTGTGACATTTGAGTCGAATGCCATCTGCGTGATTCGCGAACGGTAATACGAATTTGTGTAGTTCGACTCATTTTTCGTTCGACTCGCGAACGGTAATACGGGCATTACTTTCAATAGCTTGAAATAACACTGATCATTACGAATTATCATCGCACAGATAATTAACGAATTCATCCATAATCAACCAATGTTAAACAACAAATAGAGCCAAGTTTGTCAGCTTATAATTGACAAAATAAATAGTCATACTGGAGAAGAATATTTCTTGGATGCTCCGGGTGGTACTGGTAAGACTTTTTTAATTAATCTCATACTGCAGTAGTGCAGAGAATAAAATGTCTATACTGGTAGCTTCATAAGGAATTGCAGTAACTTTACTTCCTGAAGGCAAAGCAGCTCATTCCATGTTCAAAATACCAAGTGAAACTTATTTTATGAAAAATCCAGTTTGTAGTATATCCAAAAATAGTGACCCAGTCAAAGTTCTACAAGACTGTGCGTGTGTAACATGGGATGAATGTATGCACAATGGCCAACAAAATATTTATTGAAGCTGTAAATAGAAGAATGCAAGATTTGAAGAATAACAACTAATTATTTAGTGGAGTAACATTTTTATTTGCAGGAGACTTTATACAACATTACATGTTTTTGCAAAAGGCACACGAGCAGACGAAATTAATGTGTATTTAAAACGTTCCGTACTTTGGGCACATATCAAAAAGCTTAATTTAAGACAAAATATGAGAGCACATTCAGGAGGTTCAGAATTCTGTAAGATGCTCTTAAATATTGGCGAAGGAAAATATCCAGAAATCAATTCTAATCATGATATTGAAATTCTTTCTACTCTTCATCGAGTGGTTGCAGATACTCAAACTCTTATAATAAACATATTGAGAATCTCACCTCTAAAGAGGATTATGCGAGTGATCTGTTTTAGCGCCAAGGAATGCCAAGTATGGTTACTAAATAACCGAATAATGGAAAAAAATACACAGCAATTCAGCAACGTTCCTATCCATAAATTGGATATGTCAAAAAGAACAAGCCCGGCCTTCCACTTTGTAAAGTAGACTAAAAAGCTTGTTTTTGCAATTATATGTTGAATGTTTGTTAAAAAACATTTAACGATTTTGTAAAAAATTCGATGTTTTCTTGCTGCGATGAGATGTAAAAATATCATGAATTCTAAACGCCTGAACTATGAACTGGATTATATGTAGACCTTCTTATTTTAGAATTATAATTCGACCTTCATTACGAATAGAATAAAAGAAGAGAGAGATCAACATGACACAATAGTCAAGATCCCAGTTAACATGTTTAGAAACAATAACGAACTTACAATTATCTGATTACCAGGACGCTCTGGCATCAGAGGAAATGAGTTAGCCGATAACGACACCAAAACTGCCTCAGTAACCCGTACCTTTAACTCACTCCCAGTAACATATGTACAGAGTATCAACGCCGCCTTTATTATATGCATAACTTATCGTTATCTCGCTGTACGTTTATATGAATGAATTAAAATGTATTTTATTTAAAAATAAATATAAAAATGAAACACCCTGTCATACTATTGCTTATAATGTATTATGTACAAACATATGTATGCACATATGTATATGTAAACGAGTTAGTATGAGTAAAGTTTTTTCCGTTTGGAATTGATCGCAGTTGATCAAGAGCGCGACATGAACACGTATAATTTTAAAACGTGATACAAATAAAATTATAAAGTATTCGTTATTAAAAATCATGTTTTCTTTTAATTTGAGACGACTTCGACTCAATACAGAGCGTTATTAGCATTATAAGCAAAAAAGAAAAGACCCATGGAATTCATACATCCATCAATATTACATCCTTAACCCAGCAGCTGCCACGACAAGGTACCCAACTGACACATCCGCCCACATGACAAATGTTTCTTACGGCTTTGACTCGAGCATGAGAAGTTAACACACAGCTACCTTCTCAACGAACCCAATCCCCCAACATTTAAACATTTTAGATTTAAATTGACATATAAGACTATTGCTTGATTATAATCGAATCAAGAAAAGATTCTTGAACGTAGTTTTGTGGATCAAAATAGCAAGTGCGTGGTCTTTGTTCATGGTTTCTCTTCAACCTTTTTAGCAAAATGGAAGAAGGGTAACATCCTTGGACAAAATATTCTGGATTAAATATCCTTGGACAAGATATCCTCAAGATGAAATATCCCTTAGACAAAATATACTTGCCAAAAATAAAATATGATAGAATTAATTAATTAACGTAGAATCGTCTCTGATTTTAATTCTAGCATTCGAATATCCAAAATCAAAAATTGATTGAACAAACACACATAGAATTGAACAATAGAATATTTGTGGGCTTTAGATGTCATATCGGAACTAAGCATCTGTTAATAGTGACACGTTGTAAGCTTTTCCATCCAGCATTTATCATCAATCTGGCAATCGATCAGTGTGCATTTAGTGAATAACTTAAGATATTTTCTATTTCATTTTTATACCTGATATTTGTATTTCATCATGCCTTTCCAAAATATATATTTATTGGCTCTTGATGGAATTCTATACTCCAAAAAAAGCTTAAATAAAAATAATGGTACATACTTGGCGTTGTGTTAAGGATAATTGTAAGGTTTTAATTCATACGGATTCGGATAAAAAAAGAAAAAAACATACGTATTGAGATAAATACTATATTATTATTTGGTATGTATTTGTATATTTGTGAATGATTTTTCATTCAAGTAATATTGCAGGCGTGATACCTCAACACGGACATCCTGCAAATATGGTAGATATTCCATGTAAGATAATCAAGGCGAAAATTAAAAATAAAGTGAAGAAGACTGATGAGAAAGCAGCCACCATCATTGCTCGTTCAATGTGTGAAATATTATCGCCGTTGAAGCATTATTACCGAAGCCGTGTCACTTGTCCGTTCAGTTCATCGCAGTCGGGAAAAAGAAAAACTTGAACTAGTGAATCCACCATCTAGAGGTCAACTGGAGTTGCCAGATGTATTAAAAAATACGTATAGTGGTGAATTATTTTTATTCCATGAAAGTGGTGGAGATAAAAAGACATGTTTGATATTTTTTACGATGAAAAATTAAAATTGTTTAACTACATGTAGCCAGTGGCTCAGTGATGGAACATTTAAGTCTGTGCCAACAATTTTTCCACAGTTGGTTACTGCACACAGTGTTGCTAAATAATGTGTAGCGGCTTTTAGCGCCATCTGGTTATTCAACCGAGAAAACCATAATGTCAAACCGAGGTTAACACTCCAAGCGGGGATATCCTTCTGTTTCATTCATTTGGAAACTGTGTTCGAGGAAGTCCGCCACGGAGTGTCAACCAAGGTCATTTTTATGTTTTATTTCTGCTGCAACCTGGAGCACGTTTTTGTTTCTTGCCTTTCCACGTGAAAACGTCAACCAAGCCAATGTTAAATCGCAACCCGCCGCGACACATATGCCGCCATTTAAAATCGAACAGAGAGCAGATACGCTACCACAATCAGGCCCATTTTCTGGGAATCCTGAGGATTGGCCGTTGTTTTATGCAAGTTTCACCCAGCCCACCGCCGCCTTTTTTTTTTTTTTTTAGAGACTCGCGCAGGTTCAAGAGTTTTTCATATTCTCTTATGATGTGTTGACGACACACACAACCTGAACGGAGTGCAGTGGTTGGGGTCGTTGATGTTCGTTCACTACTCTCAGGGGTGGTTGTCCTAGGCCTAGATAGGACGAGAGCCGACCAAATTCCGCGTTGGTTATAGTCCGTAGTAATTCGTTCAAACACTTTAGTACTGCATACGCAGAGGATGAATTTCAGATGACCATGTACTGTGAGTGTTATGCCTGCAGGCAGTAGGTCTGGTCACTTTCCATTCACAACTGCGTTGCATACTTATTATCATCCGTATAGGAATTACTTTTACTTGGCTATGAAGCGAATTTGAACTATAGACCTTCCGATCGGCGGTCGATGATGTTAACCACTGCACCACGGCCACCCCCCGCCAACGGTTACTCCAACGTTGAGAACAATCAACGACTGCAGCAATGCCTCAAGGTGAAGCAAGAGAGACGGTTAAGTGTCTGTTAATCCATCCGTACAACGTGGGCAGTATTATTGAGGAACCTCGCTTTCGTTTCTGCCATCCAGAACAACTAGTCAACAGCCAAATAAAACAGGTGAGCAAAATTTTACCCGTCAATGAGGGCAACCTAGTTCGACTCATACCATTCGCCACGAAAGCGCGAATTTAGCAATGTTCCTTCAGTCCATCAATATCCAACAACCCTGGCCAATCCTTCGTTGCTTCAAGAGCTTATTGCGAAGTTACCCAGGAGTAAAAGGTTGGAATGGGTCGGGTACACTACTCGGATACAACCATACCCGACAATTGCTCATTTTAGCCAATGGCTGGCCGACCTGGCTAAGCTGATGTGCACCGTTCCGGATAAAGACGATAGGGCAGGCTGCCCCTTCGTGTCCAATTTGCCAAGTTAAATATGAATCAATGACTGTTTCCTCAAGCCACGGTTCAGGAGAGATGGTCCAACGTCAAAAATCATTGACTTTGCTTCTCCTGTCTGAAGAAAGGTCATATGATACATGACTGCTACATAAAACGTCCATGTTCCGTGAAAGGATGCAAGCGACGCCATCACAAGCTGCGTCACGGAGTCCAGTAAGGAACTGGACTCAGGACTCAGCGAAAGACGACGACGCCCAAACCAACCGGTCTCGCTCAGCAAGTAACTTCTTGGTATCCAAGGAGGGCAACGATGGCACCACCAAGTTGCTGTTCCGAATAGTTCGAGTCAATCTTTATGGACCAAACCGTTCCATCTACACCCACGCCTTGATGGACGAAGGGTCATCCATTTCAATGTTGGATGCGTCCTTAATTGATAAGTTGGATCTCCAGGGCAGCGAATGTTAAATAAACATGCAGTGGGTTGCAGATAATCAGGCACGGGAGTCAACAATTATGGTCAACCTAAGTGTGAGCGGGAAGGGAATGAAGAATAGGCACCCGCTGAAGTACATACATACGTGCATGGTATCTCCAACCTCAAATTGCCCATGCAGAGCATAACCGTGGTAGACCTACCTCATCTTTCGAGTAGCCTAAGAGAGATTGCGCCACACCTCTACTTTGATGCTGAGCCGAAACTACTAATTAGTTTGGATCACTGCCACTTGGGGTTGGCACTCAGTTTCAAACAATTGAATCAGAAAGGAACATATGGCGCTCGTAAAAAGCTCGGATGGGTTGTATTCGGACCGACGACGATGAACTTACAGACGTCCCAATCATGCCTGCTGACTTATGCTACTGAGACTACAGATCTCGAGCTTCACCAATTAGTTGCCGACTACTTCTGTACCGATAATTTCGGTGTTGGCGCCGCACTTATGCCTCTTGTCAGGGCAAGAAGCATCCTGCAATCAACCGCGCGGAGAGTCAACGATCGTTTCGAAGTGGGGCTGCTGTGGAAAAATGACGACATCGAGCTGCCCGAGAACTTTCCTATGACATTGAAGCTACTCATCGGCGTGAGAAAGAAAATGAAGCAATGCGAGGAATTGGCCTTCGTCTATAAACCTACGATTGAAGGATACGTTGAAAAGCGTTATGGCCGGACACTGCTCCCATCAGTGATCACCGCTACAGAATTTACTTTATTTTGTGAAAGAAATATTTTAAAATTTGATCGTAAAGTGTAACAGGCTCAATTGTGTGGATTGGAATTAATCGACTGCGTTTTTTTTTTATTCGTTCTTAGAAAAATAATTGTCTTTGGAAACAGAATCGGGTTTGGAAGACCTTTATATCTTTTAGCTGAGAATTCAGATCTGGATGATTTTTCATCGGCGAGTGAAGATTATGCAGATGAGGAAGAATTAATTCGTGCTCAGAGCGACCGAGGACAGTCTGAAGCTACCCAAATTGTTGAAGAAGAGAATGTAGAGGAGGTAGTTGAGGAAGTTGAAGTTGAAGAGTTGGAAGAAACAAATAGCTCACGCCGGATGATTTGGAAAAATTGTGAATTCCAATCCAATCATCGACCAGATCCCGTCCTAATTTCTTCGAGACCATTGCTTCTTCCAATTGAATACTTCAGGCGCTACTTCGACTCAAAACATTTTGAAGACGCAGCTAAATTTACCAACATGTACGGTCTGTCTGCTACTGGAAAAGAGTTGAATACTGACGCTGTGGAAACGGAAAAATTGTATGGAGTTCATCTCTACTTTGCATTTCATTGCCACGCTTACACACGTATTGGCAAGCGTAGCTTCCAACACAACGTGGTTAGGAAGTGCCTGCATTTTTGTGATACGTCAGCTTTACCTGCAGATGCTGAACCATTGCTATGTGGAAAGTTCAACCAATTATTATTAACGCTGTTCGAGATCGATGTCTACAGATTCCGAGGAGCTTACAAAACTATCTTATAGGTGAGTAGATGATACCTCTCCTAGTGTTGGACTTTGAAGTTTACCAAGGAGACCGATCGTTGGGTCTTGGGCCAAGGATTATTTTGAGACTGATAAGAACCTTACCCGAACCCTCATTTGTATTTTTCGATCGTTACTACGACACCACTTCTAGATCGGTTGAAAGATTTAAACATCCAAGGAACTCAAACCACTCAAACCAATAGAATTAAAAATATTGAACTCAAGATTGATAGGTCAATGTCTCGTGGAGAAGCTGACCGGAGAGTTCGGGTGGATGGAAAGATTGTCGTAGTAAAGTGGAGAGGCAATAAGACCGTTACTATGGCGTCGGAATGAATCCAATAAATACACTCTCGAGGCGGAGCAAGGAAGAAAGAGATCACACCCTTGGTGGTAAAGGAGTACAATAGTTACATGGACGGAGTGGATGTCTGCGACCGGCTAATGGAAGTCTACCGTACATGCATAAAAACCGTCAAATGGACTATAAAGACGGCATTTCTCTTCATTGACTTGGGTGTTGTCAAAAGCTAGTTGGAATACAAGATGGATTGCGAATTGAACCAGATTCCAAAAAACAAAATCTTCGATCTGCTTCACTTTCGTTTGGAAATAGCTGAAGCTCTTCCTTGCAACAAAAAAAAAAAAGAAAGCGAAAAGATATTGACGATGACGAAGATCATGAAGACGAACCACGTCCGAGTTCCACTCAACGGTGTACATCATTCCCAGGAGCAAGCAAAAGGTTTGAGGCTTTTGAACCAAATGTAAAACTAAAAAAGTACTGAAATATTGTTGAGTTTATTTTTTTATTCACCCCGATCACGAAAGTCGTTTTATTAAAACAAGATAAGACGTTTTGAGAGTCGAGTCGCTTTAAGTGTCGGTATCACGAAACTTAATCGACTCGACTGTCTGTTCCACATACATTCCACAACCAAAACTGGTTGTCAATTTGAAAATTTAAATTGTCAAATGGTGTAGCTCACGTTGATTTTGTAACATTTTTTGTGTGAAATTAACGTTTATTTAATAATATAGATAGCATCGCTATAGCAATTGACTGGAGTAGTGATGAGCATGATGAGCAGGAAATTAATAAAAAAGATTTGATAAAAATAAGAAGAAGTATCAGATCAAAATGCAATCCATTTAACTTGCCAGATGCTAAGTATAAACCAGACATGCCTTTTTAAAATTGTGAATGTATCTATATGTTTTTACAGATTTAATAAGTACTTTAGACTTAATAAGGCGGCATTTGCTTATTTGTTGGACGAAATCAAAATAAGATTTCGGATATTAGACATCAGTCTTCAGTGCCTATAGTTGTTAGACTTGCAACTATGTTAAGATTTTGTGCTGAAGGGGGTTATCAAACCGGTATTGGAAATGACTTTGGTTTAGGCTTAGCACAGTCTACAGTCAGCAAAGTTATAACAGAAATGATCGACATCTTGGAAGAGTTTATTTGCCCTATATGGATAAAATTCGACAATGGTACGGAAGAGCAGGAACAAACAAAAATGCACTTTTACCAAAAGCATGGCATTCCAGGGGTCATTGGATGTGTTGATGGGACACATATTAAAATGCAAGCTCCACAAAAATATGAGCAACATAAATACTATAATAGAAAAGGATTCTTCAGTCTTAACGCTATGATTGTAAGTAAGAGAAGTTGTGCAAATAACGCATTTATTATTTTCATGTGTTTCTGATATATTTCAATTTCAGATCTGTGATCATAAGATGTTCATTAGATATATTGATGCCAGGCATTCCGGTGCCACACATGATTCTCATGTCTGGAATTCTAGTGCTGTTCGAGGAATGCTCCAAAATAATTTCATTAGAGGCGAACGAAACGCTTGGCTGTTAGGTTAGTATTTGCTATAAATTGCACAACCAATTTAAATTGAAATTTGCAGGCGATGCTGGATATCCTCTGGAGCCGTTTGTAATGACCCCCTACCATTGAAAGTCGTTTCAACACTGTGCATTCAAAAGCAAGGAACATAATTGAGAGGACAATAGGTGTTTTAAAAAATAGATTCAGATGTCTCCTCGAAGCGAGGCAATTGCACTATACACCTCAGAAGGCTACACAAATTGTAAATGTGTGTGCTGCTTTGCAGAACATACATATGTGTTCATTACAAGTCAGATATAGAAAGACTGGCTGATGCGAACTCTGAGAAACAAGTGGACACAGCAGAAGCAATTATAGATGCATTAGAAAATATTACTAATAATGAAACCGCTATAGTTTTAAGGAACAACCTTAGCAATTCAATTCATATATTTCAGAGTTAAGGGTGTTTTCCATAGTGTAAATATATATAATTAACATATATAGTCTATTTTGATTAATCAACATATTTTCCTTAAAACATGAACCAAGTTTCATTTTTCCTTCTTTTACGTTTGTTTCCCTCTTCCTAATTTCAAGTTCTATCATTTTCAATTTATTTTCTTCGATTCTTTGTTCTTTTTTGCGCTCCATTTCTATTTCAAAAAGGTTTAATTTTCTTTCTTTCAAGTAAAATATTTTCCGTTGATATCGGCAGGTCTTCTTTAGGTGAGTTTCAATATTACCTAATGTTAAAAACGTATAAACGTATTTCGATGTAATCGGTGGCTTACGTGGTTGCGATCTACACTGGTGAACGTCGTCCATAGTTGTTGACGTTTATACCTTTGAACGTCGGTCACCAGTGTTTGACAATTCGTTTTTTATTTGAAGTCAACCGTCGCCGAGTCCATATATATAAATGAACATATGTATATATACCTCGTACTTATTTTAGAGAATAAATGCTTACATGCTTAAATGCTTAGCTGCCTAGCTGCAAATTAAGCGTTTTATTCAGACGACGAGACCGGGCTCGCGACACCTAATGACTGCTTCAATTCATTGCAAAGATTTTCCTAGATATTTATTTATTTCTGGAGCAAATTTACCATTTTGTCTTTCGAATTTATTCTTTCAGTAGATCTGGAAGGAGCTCTTACTATTGTGGCAGTCCAAGGCATAAGAGAGAAAAAGAGAGAGAGAGATTGGGTAGAATAAGCAAGGAACACCAACGAGGCAGTTGTGATCGAGACGCCGTGCAGAACAGACGTAAAAAATAAAGTTCATTGTGTGTACATATTCCATTCTGTGTTTTCTTTGTTTTAATTATACCCCGTCACATTCTCAGAAGTGGGATAACGATCTAATACATATTATTTACTTATCATCGGCATCGATAATTTCTGATCATTAGCAATGGCAGACGCCGACAGGCTAAAAAAATACACGGCATCGGAACTAAAGCATTGGCACACTCAAGCTACTGCTGCGTTTCATTTCACTCCCCGCCAAGGAAAGGGGTGAGTATCCAGACGCACACCAAGATCCCGCCAACGAAGAGTCCGATGAAGAAGAATACAGCGATACACGCAGCGATATCGACAACGAGCGTCATCAACAAAACGAACGAAACAAGGAGAGAGAAAATGAGAGTGATGAAGAGGACGACAGTGATGAGCGGAATAAGGAAAACGACACCAGAAGGAGTGGAAAATACAAAAAGAGAGAAGGAAACAAAATGAGTGGGATTGAAGAAAAGGAGTGGAATATAATGAAGAGACGCAAACAAAACGAGTGGCTGAAAAAAGAGCGACGAAACACGAACGAACATAAGAGCAGCCCAATTTGAAAGACTTCCTGACAGAGTTTTCTGGCGAAGGAGAACACTCTTATCATTGGGAAGCACAACTCCAGAACGTAAAATCCGCTTATTTGGAGGATAAAACCGTGAGATTATTAATTTCGTGCCGTTTTCGAGGCGCACCTTGCCCCGAAACACCCGTCCTTCGAGCCAACGAACACGTGGCCGTAATAAAAAAAAAAAAAAAAAAAAACCAACAACTACTAAGTACTACAAAGAACAAAGAACATCACAAAAACTGCAAAGAACAAAGATCAACGAACAAACAACATCATACAACGAGGGAACAAACGACCACATTTCACAAACTCACATTACACTCCAAGCAAACATAAACAAGCGATAACCACGAAATAACATCAACCACGAATCACGAAAACGCACCTTGCGACCGTGGAGGTGCAAGGTACACAACTGTCATCGGGCAACTGTGGAATCCATCGATCCATCCACACACATCAACATGGCCGTCGAGCACCCCAGCCACAAACCAGCATGGCCGCCTAGCGAAAGCTCAACGATCTGCAACGTTGCCAGCATGCAAGTTGCAGCAACATTAAGTTTATATCGAGTCACTAGGGATACAGGCCATCAGCCTTACCCACATACCTATGTATGTTTATCAACACCTATGTACATAATGAAGCTGGAAACCAGCTGGCCGAGGGTCGATACCAAATGACCGGAGGCACCAAATCAATTATAATAAAGCAAGAACCCAGAGAGGTTGTTTTTATAACGTGGTTAAACAAGTTTTTTTTCCATCATTGTTCGGTGCTCTATTTATTATGCCAATCGATTGTTCAAGGCACAACTAGCCCTGAACAGTAACATCAAATTCGTTTTCGAGGCGCACCTTGCCCCGAAACATTGCAATCACTGCAATGGTTCCACTCCAGATGTGATCTGTTGACTATTCCAATCGAACAGCTGCTGCTCGACATGAGGACCATGTTTGGTAATCGCACCAGTCGCCTAACTTTACGGAAGGTCGCCGAGGGGAGGAATGAAACAATTGCTGCAAGCAAGGCTTCGTATAATGAAACAATTGCTGCAAGCAAGGCTTCGATGAACGACGAGGAACTCCTGGAATGTCTCATCGATGGAATACCCGACGTTTTTTTGCAATCTCAAACGAGCATTCAGCGGTTCCGCGACAAAAATGAGTTGTTGGAGGCATTCAACAAAATACATATGACCAGACCGAGGACTGCACCAGTAGCTGCCTTTCGTGAACAAGCTGCAATTCCTGAACGGTCACCAAGAATAGTAAGATGTTACAATTGTTACATCATGGGACACATGGCGAACGAGTGCAACAAGCCGAAAAGGGAGCGGGGCGCCTGTCACGTTTGTGCAGGGATGGGCCACTTTTTGTTTTTTTTTTCGTTAGAGTCACACGCGCACTCAAGGCTAAGGCGTTATAACGATAGACGTTGTGCGAGCAGAATAAGGCATATTGTATTGAGGGGGGAAGACCGAACGAGGTAGCGCGTTCCACATTCGTGTGGTTCGGTTGAGGAAAGAATTTCTATATTTGACAGTACGACCGAAAACGGGCTTCAAAGTGAATTCATGAGCATTCCGGGAGAGACGTGTATCGCGGTAGAAGTTTTGAAGGGGCGGAATGCAACTGGCTGTTTCATCAGAGCATTTACGATGAAAGTAACGATAAAACAATGAAAGGCAGGATACACTCCTACGATGTTCCAGCGAGTCTAGTGTTTTGGTAATGCTGGGCTTACCTATCAGTTTTATCGCGCGTTTTTGTATTCTTTCTAGTAGGTGCAATGTGGTTTTAGATGCGCCAGCCCTGTCTTCTATTTTTCTAAAAGAACAACTGAGCAAGAATCCAAGTACCATCGTTTCGAGCTCGAAGCCCTAGCGATAATAAATAATAAATAAATAATAATAATAAATCGTAAATGTGTGTGCTGCTTTGCATAACATATGTGTTCATTACAAGTCAGATATAGAAAGATTGGATGATGCGAACTCTGAGAACCAAGTGGAAGCAGAAGCAAATATAGATGCATTAGAAAATAATAATAAAACCGCTATAGCTTTAAGGAACAACCTTAGCAATTCATTTCGTATATTTCAAAATTAAGTGTGTTTTCCATAGTGTAAATAAATATAATTAATACTATTTTGAGTATTCAACATCAACCAAGTTTCATTTTTTCTTCTTCTATGTCTATTTGCCTCTTCTTAATTTCAAGTTAAATATTGATATCGGCAGGTCTCCTTTAGATGAGTTTCAATATTATCTAATGACTGCTTCAATTTATTGCAAAGAATTTCCTGGATGATTATTTGTTTCTGGAGCAAATTTACCATTTTGTCTTTCGAATTTATTCTTTCAGTAGATCTTGAAGGAGCTTTTCTTTTACTATGGAGACCAAATCCAGAAGCTCTCTCTGGAGACGGTGAATGTGATAGAACGCCAGAAAATGAAGTTTCTGTTTTATCTACACAAATTGCGATTTGTGTTGAAGTAGACGTGATATTTTCTGATGAAAGATCCGATAGTGAAGGTTTCACAGCGATTTGTTTTAATCCAAAAACATTTCCTGGGGGATCGACACATTCCTTCAACGAAAGGATCTTTGCCACCGACTCATCAATATCGTTTAAGTTTTTTTGCCTAAATGGTCCCCCTCCTGTAGCTTCACACTCTTTTTTGTTGTGTACAATTTTTTTCCTCACTTTAAGCTTTAGGTCACACCAAACCTATATACATATACAAATATCACAAATAACATGTTAAGTGGTATGTATTTTTTTTCTGTGCCGTAAAGTATACCTTTTGCCATTCTTTTTCATCCCTTACAGGTGGCCCCAGACCATTCAGAACTGCTGCTACCTCCTTCCAACCGGTTTTGGTAGTTTCCGGTTGAGCAACACCTCTTTTAAAATTTGTAGCTAAATTTCCGTTTTTCTCCATCAATTCAACCAACCGTTTCATTTGCTTTGGGCTGGAAATGTTTAACCTTAAATACAAAATACATTTTTACACAATTTTGGTTAAAACACAAAGAAAAATTACTTGAATATCCATTTGAGGCGTTCACGAAATCTAAACCGACTTCTTTTGTCGTTTTACTAGGCGTTTTAGTGTACTTAAACGACTATCGGAATACCGGTACACGACAAATGTCACTTAAGAAACGTTCCACACGTAGTAAACCGACAGATTTCGTTTTATGACGTAAAACGCCAACTTTAACGACAATCATGATACCAAATTCATAGAGTCGTTTAACGACAAGGCGTTAAACGACTTTCGTGATTGGGGTGATTATTTTAATTTTATTTTTTTTTTTTCTTAATAAGAGGTAATGTTTTAAAAGAATTTACAATGAAATAAAGATTATTTGAAATTAAACTGCTTTCACTTTTTTTGAATTGTTAAATACCAAGGATATCAAAATCCACTTTCAAATTACAAACCGAAAGAAACTTGATGCGCGTATAGAACTCAGACCTTCAGTTTATAATATATATAATATATAAGATGAGTTTACTTTGTTTTTCATTTATTTTAATATTGTTTTCTATTTTCAATCTTGTTCCGGTCTTTTAAGTGCATTACTTACAAGTTGACTATTTTGCAGTCGGATATTTGATTTTGTAAGCTATGTAATATTAATCGTTTACTGAACACACTCTGGTGAGGGCCCTCTGCGACTCACTGAGTCAACTGAACTGGATGATCGACTATCGCAACCGACTTCAAGGCGTTCAAGGCCCGATCGTTCAATTCGATCCATTCTCATTTTTTCTACGAGGAACATTGTTTGATACAAATTCATTGTCCACCATTTTCCAAGTAATAACATTTTTTTTCATTTAGTGTTTCAGATACATATGTATGGTATAATGCAGTCATTCTATCAATGGTAAATTAAAAAAAAAAAATATAGGCAACAAGTTAAGTCCCCCAGAGACCCTTGCAACAAGCAATTTCTAGCAGATGAAATTTTTGACGATGACGAAGCGGATTTTAACAACCGCCCTTTCTCCGGGGAAGAAAACAGTGCCTCAGACAAAAACGACAATGTTGAGAACGATGGCCGAAACTCATTTATGCCAACATTATTCGCCTGGAAGGAAGCGAAAATGTTGATCCTGAACTAAAACAAATGGGTTATGAAATTGAACGGCAGCTTAAGAGATCATCTGAGATGAAAACGTTGTCCATGCTGGGGAAAGAAAGGCTGAAACACCAAAGTCAAGCAAGTTAAAGAGGAATCAAGGAAAGAAGTATGTAACTAGAAAATGTAAAGAGCTAGATCTTTGCCGAAAAAAAAACTCTAAGCATTTAATTAGTCATCGAAACCAGAGATATTGTTGAGGCCTATTGGAATCTGGGAAGCCATAAACAAAGAATTCTTTTCCTTACTGGTTTAATTGAGGTTATGCCAAAAAAACTTGTCGCATAAGAGATTCTATGTAGCACCTAACGACATCGTAACCGTTTTTATTCGAATAAGTGCTTGTCAAAAGTGTTTTTTATATACATTTGATGAAACCGAACAAATAACTAAGACCATTGGAAAGTAAAAAACTGTCTTCTATTTCCGGGGTAGCTAACATCGATGCAAGAAAAGAACCAACAAATAAAATATCAGCAATGAAAGTGGATGAGATCCGTAACCACATCAAGAGCTTTCCTTTGTACGAAAGCCACTACACGCGCCAATCATCAGCAAATGACATGCGACTTAACCGTAATTAAAATGCATGAACTTTACTCGGAATCTCACACAGATCTAGTTTCATATACAAAGTATAGGCAAATTTTAATGGAAATTAAAATGAAACAACCTTGTGACTGCTGTCACAAGTATGATGTTTTCAAAATAAAAATTGAATCGGCCAAAGATTCAACAGAAAAAGATAACCAAAAGCAACTAAAACAAAAACATCACAAGGAAGCAGATGATGCATATTAAGCTAAGGATGCTGATAAGACTATCGCAAAAGAAGACGACACTTATAAGGTCGTTAATTTTGATTTACAAAAATGTTTGCCCACTACGAACTTGGAAACATATGCATCTTTTCATAAAAGGCTTCTTGGACTTATAATTTAACAGTCCACGACTGTGTGTCTGGACAACCAGTTTACATGATGTGGCACGAAGGCATTGCTAAACGTGGAGGAAATGAAATAGCATCATTCATTTTACAATATTTTAAGTCCAACCGAAGTAGCTGCAGACAATTGATTTTACATAGTGATTCGTGTGCTGGCCAAAACAATAATGCCTTTTTCTCAACCATGTTTTCAACATTTTTACAGAGCGAAACAACGATCGACACCATTGACCACAAGTTTTTAGTACCGGGACGTACACACACGGAGTGCGATACCGATCACTTATTAATAGAACGCAAAAAGAAAAGACCCAACGCACACATTCATCATCCAAAAGACTGGTACTTATTTATTTCACCTTTGGGAACTAAAAACATTTTTAATAACCATGAGATAAAGCGATCGATGTTCTTAAACTTTTCAGCCACCTTAAAAGCGAAATTCATGTGGCACAAAACAAACACTCACGGAGAAGCTTTTAAATGGAGCTCCATAATATGGCTTAGATACACAAAAACGTTTGGCCAAATAGAGTAAGTTAATGCCGAACGACGCTCGACAGACCACCAACGTATTGCTCTCGTTACACAAAGGACACTTGTGTAAACAAAGTGAAGGAAATGCGACCGACCACTTGACGACCCATGGAAACTCGAGTAAGTAATTCGATACCCCAGAATTGCGGGTCAGTATTTGAAATCCTTCGACCATCAATGAATTACATATGTCACCCTAAGATAAGAATAGAACTGTATCTAGCTCTAAGAACAAAAATGTATCTAGGTTAAGATTTGAAAGATCATTCTGTGTCCAGCGATCGAGGCGAGCAGTTGGTTTAATAAAGGTTTACTTTTTTTAAAACTTGTTTTATGTAGTGAAAAACATAATTGGCGACCGTGGCAGGACGCTTCCATATTTCCTAACCATAAAAGCAAAATATAGTGAAATTTGGGAGTCGGCGCGAGTGAAGTAACAGTTAACTTCAGTGAAAACAACATAAAAGTATCTTTAAAAAGGAGAAAAAAGGAGACACAAAGCGAAAATAAAAGTCAGTGGAAAAAAATAATAATAAAAAAAGTAACCCTCCAAAGAACAATAAACTCCAAAAACCAATAACAGAACAGGGAAAAAAGTGAAAAGAAAAAAAGAAGAGCTCCCGAACCCGTGAATCACTACAACCCCCAAGCAGAGTGAAGGAAGTCATCATTGACATCAACAATTTTCAAAAACTAGAGTAAGAAAATTTATGTATTTAAATATAAAAAATCACAACCAAATACATACATTCATATATAGTAATTTTAAGAAAAAATTGTATGTGTTCTAATACCAAATGGAAAAAATGTTATGTGTTCTAATACCATACCTATTTAAGAAAACTGACGTTAGACGTTTACACTGGACGAACTTCTTGACAAATTCATAAAACTTGACCTGATAGTTCCGAATAACTGAGAAATGGAGAATTTAGTAACTAGGTTGATAGCAGCAAGTACTGCATCATTGCAAGCGGAGATAGGTTCTCTAAAATCCGCTTTAGGGTCAGTCACAAAACAAATGTAGTTACTGAGTATAGGACGCAAACAATTTCTGACAATATTAGTTGTAATGAAACCCTAGACGTTATTAAGTCTTTGCCCGAATTCTCAGGCAACAATGCAAACTCTTACGTTAGCTGGGAGAGGCAGCATATAATTCAATGTCACTATACACTAAAGGCAACCAATCTTTAGAAATAAAATTACACAAAATGCAAATGATACGTTGACTAACCACGGTTTTGAACTTCGACGCGATAATCTCGAGGTTAGATTTCTCTTACGTTGACAAGCGTCCCACACATATAATCGAGCAGGAACTAAGTGTCCTCAGACAAGGAAGTTTATTTATAATTGACTTCTACAATGAAGTTAATAAGAAGCTTACATTTCTGATAAACAAAACAATTATGACTCATGGTAACGATGCTTCAATAACGAAAGAACTAAACACAACGAATCGTCGTAATGCCTTGAGAGTATTCATAACCGTACTAAATACTACATTGTCCAATATATTGTCCTCATTGTCCCCAGAGGACTTGCCTAGTGTACTTGCTAAAGCACAGGAGTTGAAGTCAAACAACATGAGGACAAATTTTGCACTCCAAAGCCGATGGAAGTCGGAAGCTCTGCTCACAGACCTATAGCTAGGTATGAACACAACCCGTTTGCTCAATATGGCACAGGTTATAATAACAATTTACAACGCCCAAACAATTTGCAACAAAATAGTTTCAGGTAACCCTTTCAAAAAGAATTTAATAGACCAGATAAACGGTCCTATGAAAGTACCCAACGTAGCGTCCAACCCCCAGTAAAAATGGAAAGAGTCAATAATCTGAATGAAGATTATTTTTTAGGAAACACTGGACTACCCTACATATTCAGGGATAGTCCAACAAAAAGATAAAAAATACCAATTGACACAGGAGCTACAAGCTGTTATTGTAGCCCTAATACACTAAACCATAGGCAGGAACTCATTATTAAAAAAAAGAGTGAGAACCATAAATGGTTCAACCATCATAAGTCACTATTATGATGTATTTATTTTCCATAGGATGGCTAGATTCTATGAGATAGAGAATCTAGAAGCTGATTTATTAATAGGCTCAAATTTATTAAAAAATGCCGGAATTGAATTAGATCTAGGAAAAGGCATTTTAAAATATAAGAATATGTGTGAAAAAATATATGTAAGTTAACACGATCTGCTGATTCGGCACGGTCGTCATTATCGTCTTCATGGTCGTCGCCGTCGTTTGCTGACGCCATCAGTATCGTCTTTCGTCGTCGTTTTACTGGTGCTATCGTCGTCGCCGTCGTGACAGTTCGTAGCTCGTAAGTTAGATTTAAGTTCAGTTTTTAAGGGGCTGTGGGTAAATAAAGTACATTTTACCTTAAATACTTAAATAGTTTAATTTCTTTGCACTAAATACTTAAATACTTTACTTGTATCAGAAGACGGACACCTGAATATAAATAGTGTCCAAAACGATCTTAGTCAAGCGGATTTAGTGCAGAAAATGTAACAAAGAGTGGAGCAAATACATTCAAACATAAATCTGAATTTACCTTTCAAAACTGATATAAGAGCGGACATTCGCACAACGGTTGAAACTCCTATATGGAGTAAACAGTATCCTTATCCGCTTTCAGCAAACTCTTTCGTGAACAAAGAATTAAATAAGATGCTAAAAGATGGAATAATTCAACCATCTAAATCTCCATACAATTCACCTGTATGGATCGTACCCAAAAAGGAAATAAACGAGGATGATACACCGAAAATGCGACTAGTTATAGATTACAAGAAACTAAACGAAAATACTATCGCGGACAAATACCCTATTCCTGACACGAACGTAACTCTGTCGAACTTAGGAAAAGCAAAGTACTTTTTGACTTTAGACTTGGAATCGGTTTTTCATCAAATTAAAATGAAACACGAAGATATAGAGAAAACAAGCTTCTCTGTAAATAATGGCATATATGGGTTTTTAAGATTGCCATTTGGCTTGAAAAATGCCCCTAGTATATTCCAACGAGCAATGGATGATATATTACGTGAATTTGTGGGAAAAATTTGTCACGTGTACATAGACGATATAATTCTTTATTCGAATAGCTTAAAAGAGCACCTAAAGACAATTATAGATGCCTTGAAAAAAGCAAATATGAAGATTTCATTGGAAAGGTCAAGTTTCTATAAAACCCAGGTAGAATTTTTAGGATATATTGTTGGGAATAACATAATTAAAACACCCCAGAAAGATCGAACCAATAAAAAAATGTCCATTACCTAAAACCTTGAGACAATTAGGAAGTTTCCTCGGAATGACAGGATATTATAGGAAATTCATCAAGGATTACGCTAAAATTACCAAACCTTTGACAAAGTATTTAGCGGGAGAAAATGGAAGAGCATCCTAGCATCCTGTTATGCTTGGTTACAAAACGAAGCGTTGATACTTCAGTATCCAAACTGATACTCCCCTTTATTATAGCTTTTGACAATGACAGAAGGTAGTAGATAATTGTGTTATCGTAACATCATCTTTTTTTTTTTTTTTTTTTTTTTTTGTTAATTAAAAATACAACGTAAAAATTAATTCAGATATTTCAAAACTGATTAGATACAAGCTACGTACATATTATATTATTGATATACGTATTTCAGCAAATATTGAGTACTATTCGAAATCCAAAACAAACAAATATATATCATCCCGTTTCAAATACAAATCAAAATATGCAATTTCGCAGTGTATTTAGTGTATTTAGACAGTTTAAATACACTTTTCTTATGTTTGACTTTTCTTCTCTTGTATACGCTTCGACCTTCTAAGGGTACTTTCTTCTGGTGCCGAATGAATAGTGGATTGATCTTGGTTCCCTGTTTCATTCTTATCTAAGGCATTCAACCGAGTTACTTCTTTGTTAGCTTGCATTTCGGGGACTATGGATAGACGAATGTGTTGCCGGTTCCTGGTGTAGTCAACGTCGTTTACTGTGACAACTGCTTGACGATCCGACGGCACGCTTGTTATAACCCCTTTTTCCCACTCCTCGTTGTTTGGTTTTCTTCGAAGCTGCACCCAGACATCTTGCCCAAATTCTAGCTTTGGTAGGTGTCGACAGTGTCTATCGTAAAAGAACTTGGTTTTAATTCGTCTTTTTTCGGCTAGTGTGACGAAACAACAAGTTACGCATATGTCTCGATCCTAACGAACTCAACAAGGCACTCAAGCGTAGCAACTACCAAATTCCCACTGTGGACGAAATTTTACCAAGAATTCAGGATGCAAAGGTTTTCTCGACTTTAGACGTAAAAAATGGATTCTGGCAAATCGAGCTGGATGAGGAAAGTCGACCTCTCACAACATTTTGGACACCGTTTGTACGTTTTTTTTTTTGGAATCGCTTGCCTTTCGGGATATCCCCAGCCCCAGAAGAATTTCAAAAGAAACAACATGAAATAATAGAAGGTTAAGAAGGTGTTGAAGTCATTGCAGACAACTTCTTAGTATACGGCAAAGGTGGGACGGAAGAAAAGGCAATGAAAGACCATAATATGAATTTGTTTAAATTGTTAACTAGAATTAGAGAAACTAACTTAAAACTTAATAAAAGCAAGTGCAAAATGGGCATGCGGAAGGTACCATTTTTCGGATTTTTACTTACAAATCAAGGTCTGTCTGTCGATAAAGCAAAGATAGAGACCATTGAGAGAATGCCAAAACCTCACGATGTCAAAAGTACTCAGAGGTTTATTGGACTTTGCACATATCTTTCCAGATTTTTCCCGAGTTTGTCAAGAATAGCTGAGCCTTTAAGGAAAGTGATCCGGGAAGAAGCTGGGTGGCATTGGAATCCGGAACAAGATGAAGCATTCGAAAAACTAAAGATGCTTATTATGAAAGCACCGATTTTAAAGTACTATGACTCCACCAAGCCAGTCACAATTCAATGTGACGCAAGTTCCAAGGGACTCGGAGCGGTGCTACTTCAAGAAGATCGTCCAGTAGCTTTTGCGTCAAGAGTTCTGACTACCACGGAGCAACAATATGCTCAAATCGAGAAAGAGACACTGGCAATTTTGTTCGCCTGTAAAAAGTTTGATCAGTATATATGCGGTAAATCAGATGTGATAGTGCAAACGGATCACCAGCCATTGCTAACCATTTTAAGAAAATCTATTCTAGAGAGTCCAAAGCGCTTGCAAAGAATGAGACTGTCTCTCCAAAGGTATGATATTCGCATAATATAGGGTAGCGAAATGATTTTTGCCGACACACTATCTAGAGTTTTTCTAAAGAATGGTGAAAATGAAAATATGGAAAACGCGCAAGTCTACGCACTGGATGAAAGGAAATCTATGAACAGAGTTTTTCGCGAAATCAAAGAAATAAATACAGTCAAGGAGATCAACATAAAAGATGCACGCTTACAGGAAATACTAGAGCACATGAAAGACGATAGTACTTTGCAAGGAGTCTTACACTTTGTTAAGAAGGGATGGCCTGAAAATCGGAAACTTGTACCACCTTCAATAAAACCTTATTGGAATTATAGAGAGCAACTGACTCTACAAGATGGTTTTTTGTTAAAAAGTGACAGAATCGTGATACCAACATCATTACGGGGCAAATTCTTAAAAAGAATTCACTACAGTCGTCAGGGCATCGAATCTTGTCAGCGACGGGCGCGAGATACCATCTTTTGGCCAGGCATATCAAACAACATCAAAGAAACATGCTACAAATGTGAGATCTGTATGAAATACTCAGCTAGTCAACCAAGACTACCACTATAAAGTACCACAATCCCAGAATTTCCATTTCAAAGAGTTGGCCTTGACATTTGTGAAGTGATAGCTGCCAATAAAAAGCAACAATTTCTAATAACAGTCGATTATTATTCCGATTTTTTTGAAGTTGATGAACTAAATCCAGCAACAGCAGATCAAGTCATCAAAGTCTGCAAGAGGAACTTTAGCCGTCATGGTGTACCGGAAGTTGTCGTTACAGATGGGGGAACTCCTTTTGTTAACCAGCAGTTCCATGCATTCTCAAAGGAATGGGAGTTCAATCACGCGAAGAGCTCTCCAAACCATCAACAAGGAAACGGAAAGGCAGAAGCAGCTGTTAAGATAATGAAATCTCTATTCAAGAAGGCACAGAGTAGTAGCCGTTGTTTTTGGAAAGCTCTTCTGGAATGGAGGAATACGATGAATGAAATTGGCTATAGTCCAGTACAGCGCCTGATGTCTCGACGAACAAGATGTATTCTTCCTGTATGTCGGAAAAAAATGTCACCCAGAATACATCAAAACATCAAACGAAATATCGAAAAAAGACGAATTAAAACCAAGTTCTTTTATACTCAAACTATTGCCACCAGAGCTTAAATTTTCTTTCGCGCTTTTTATTTCGGCTTTAATTAATTTTTTTGTGCTCATTACCCCACATCTGACACCATGTTATGTTTGGTTACAAAACGAGGTGTTGATACTTCAGTACTCCCCTTTATTATAGCTTTTGACAATGACATAAGGTAGTAGATTATTGTGTTATCGTAACATATCCCAATACATATCAAAAGCATTTAACGAACTGAAGAACCACTTAACAAATGAGGCTGAATTAACACAACCGAACTTTGATACAAAATTTGTACTAACAACCGACGTTTCAAACGATGCTATAGGTGTAGTATTATCACAAGATGATAAGCCCATCACATTTATTTCCAGAACTTCAAATAAAACAGAAAAGAACTACGCAACGAATGAGAAAGAGCTTAATGCCATAGTCTGGGCATTAATCTTCGCAATTACCTCTACGGAGTTTCAAGCCCGGAAATTCATACTGACCATCAACCGCTTACCTTCGCCGTCTCTACACGAAATCCAAATGCGAAAATGAAAAGAGGGCACGCAATTATAGAGGAGTACGCTACTAAAATCGTATATGTATAAGCCTGGTAAAACGAATGTTGTAGCAGATGCATTATCCCGGCAGAATCTAAGTCACATAAGTGACAATTCCTCCACGGACGTTACTGTACATTCAGCAGAAAGTAGTGATAATACTAATATTAGGGAAACCAACAAACCATTGAATGATTTCCGGCAACAGATACTCTTGGCAAAAGCGAAATTTACTATGCACGAACAGTTGCAGAATTTTCCGAATAAGACACGTCATATCATAGAATATGATACTCCAGATATGTAATATAATAATAATTTGGAAGGAATATTTAAGATCAGGGGTAGTCGCAATTCATTGTACACCAGAGGATTTATACGACATTAAATTCAAAATTTTACAAACCTTCACAAACAAATTTCTTACATACTAGAGCCCACAGAAACTATAGGGAAAACATAAAAGAAATCTATAAAGAATATTACTGGCCGAATATGCGTAAAAGGTTCAAAGAGTACACCAAAGTTGCAATATATGCAATAAACACAAATACGATTGGAGCCAATTGGAGAGGCTCCAATTCCAAACAAAGGGGGAATTCCTTTACATAGGTATTTTTCAGCACAACAAGAAAAATACCTAACGTGCATTGATGTATATTCAAAATTCCCAATTGTTAGGCCCATTGACAACAAATTTGATTTAGAAACGAAAGTTTTAGAATTGTTACAAATTTTCCCCAACAACGAAAGAAGTTTCAAGTCAATTGTATTCAAAAACCTAATGGATAGATTAAATATAGAACTCTATTTTTATGACCCAGGTCATAGTACTACAAACGGTCAAGTTGAAAGGATTTATTCAACCCTCAAAGAATTAACGAAATGTTTAAGGGAAGAATTTGAAATAATAGACACAAGCGAAGCATTACCCAGAGCTACTCAACAGTACAACCAATCCATTCATTCGACAACAGATCTCAAACCTTTTGATATACTTTTAAATAAAATTGATCATAATAGTGTCTGTCAGAAACTGATGGTAGCACAGAAAAAAATGTTACAAAGAAACAATGCAAGAAGGAAGCTAAAAACATATAAGCCTAAGGAAGTAGTATACGAAATAATATGTACTACAATTTAAAAATAAAAACAAAATGGTTCATAGATATAAAAAACAAATAGTTAAGGAAGATTTAGGAAATAAAATAAGAATCAATAACAGAATTATTCAAACAAACAATATTAGAAGTATTGATCTATATTTAAAGAAAATGACGATGACAACGTTAATTTTATTGGCTACGTTTCACAATTTAAAATAATCTAAAATGAAGAAGTAATTATCGTTTTTATCAAATATCCCATTATAAATAAAAATTGTAAGCTTTATGAAGCAAGGGCCATAAACCAACCTGATGGAAAATTGTTAACTAATAAAGAAATTGCAAAATGTAACAATGAATTCATTAATGTTAAGAACTGTAAAATAGAGTTAAGATATAGTTTTTGTAAACTAGTACATTATAAAACATGTTTGTCAAATTTACCTAATAACGAAAAAGCAAAGTGTAGTAAGATAAATGAGAAAAATGTTGATCTGGAAGTTATTAAAGATGGATCTATATTGATATCTGGAGAACACATAGTCGAAAACACAACCATAAATGGAGTTTACTTAATCACTTTCCAAAACGAAATTTGAGAACATAAACCTAATCGAATCCCTACAAGACGGAGCGTCGAACAATCCTATGATTACTTCATTTACACTAATGATCATCATAGCAGTCACCACGGTATACATTATTTATTATTTCAAGATGAGATCAGCCCGAAACACTAATACAACAAACTTAGAAGAAATGAGATTCAACAGATTGTTAAAACAAATAGAGGAGTTCTTAGAAGAAGCGGGACGTTCTTCTTAAAGAAGAAGCGGAGTTAATGCCCAACGACGCTCGACAGACCACTTACGTATTGTTCTCGTTACACAAAGGACAAAGTGCAGGAAATGCGAACGACAACTTGACGACCCATGGAAACTCGAGTAAGTAATTCGATACCCCAGAATTTCGGGTCAGTATTTTAGATACTTCGACCATCAATAAATTACGTATGTCACCCTAAGATAAGGGGGTGGCCGTGGTGCAGTGGTTAACATCATCGGCCGTCGAGCGGAAGGTTTATAGTTCAAATTCGTTTCATAGCCAAGACGGAAAAAAGTATGCAACACAGTTGTGAATGGTAAGTGACCAAACGTACTGCTGCAGGCATAGCACTCACAGTATATGGTTAATTGAAATTCATCCTCTGCATATGCAATACTAACACCAAAGTGCATGAACGAATTACTGAGAATTATAACCAACGCGAAATTTAGTCGGCTCTCGTCCTATGTAGGACAAACCACCCCTGAGAGTAGTCAACGAACATCTACGACTCAAAACAAAAAAACAAATGGAACTGTATCTAGCTCTAAGAACAAAAATGTATCTAGGCTAAGATTTCAAAGATCATTCTGTGTCCAGCGATCGAGGCGAGCAGTTGGTTTAATAAAGATTTCCTTTTTTTAAGACTTATTTTATGTAGTGAAAAATATAATTTAGTATAAAAGGAGTCGCCTCAGTTTAATAGCTTTAGTTTTGCCTGAATTGTAAAGAAATCAACGTCCCCGAGGCGGAAATTATTACGTATATAAATTCACAAGACATGTTGAAGGTAACCAACGACCATCGGGCTTAATGCTTTTTACATTCGACTCTTTCCAACCTCCAAGCACAGTGGAAATTGGCTGGTATCAGACCAAAGTTACCGACTGCATTCCGAATCCCATGAGGTGCTGGAATTGTCAGTTACTTCGGCATACCTCAAAAAATGTTTCTGTGCAACAAAATAGGTGTGCTAGTTACGTCCTCACGCTGATGGCCCCCACCATACCGATGCCCCCTCACCAATAAATGCAACAGCCACGTGCTACCCCGCAACACCCCATCACCTTCCGAAACCAAACCAACAAACACCCAGCATGACCTACATGCATACATACATCGGTCACTCAACCCACCAACCATCATTTCTGCTTTATCAAATTATATTAATAGATAAAAATGAATCTGTTGACAATATAACTTATGTAGAGCCAAAATACCCAACACACTTAACCGATGTGAAGCCGACCTTAAGGCAAGCCGACATTCGTTAAGTTAGACGGGAAAGGAAAAGAACGAAAACGATGAAGGCATGCTTGCTCTAGAAGTTGTACCGTGCGGTTGAGTTCTCCATTTTCTCTACTAAGTACAAAATAAAGACCAAATAATACAAGTTACGATTTGTTTTTCTTATTATAATCCTACAAAGTGGTGTCAGAAGTGGGATTCGTTAAAAAATCCCAGGCAAGCATTAGACAAACGAGAATATATCTTCAAAGGAAGAATACAAAAAAAAAGAAGAAATTCGCAGAATGACGGAGGTCAAAAATCGGAAAAGAATCGATGCGGTTGATGAAATTCCGGGAACTCATGTAACCAACAACGAAGAGGATGACGACCTGGAAGACGACATAGTAGGCGTAGATGCACTCACTGTTGTGGAGTTAAAACAAAAACTCCGGAACCTTAATTTGAAATCAACGGGTAAGAAAAAAGAACTACTAGCTAGACTAAAATGTGCCTTTTCTAAGGAAAAACACACCGAAGCAGATGAGCAGAACGACGAAAACGACGACGATGATGAGGAAGAAGACGCCGAGGAGAAAGATGATGAGGAGGAAGACGACGAGGACGAAGATGCAAGTAATATAAGTGGCAAACATGCGAGACGACAAGATCGGAGACACAAACCTCATTGCAGTCTTTCACACTCTCGTGAAGAGATGGCGTTCCGTCAACCGACTCTTACATTTAAAGATGTTGAAGAGGCACTGGAAGTATTTAGTGGGGACAACTCGCATAGTGTGCAGCGTTGGATTACCAACGGATTTGCAGAAAATTGTCTACGCAAGAAAATTGCTGCGAGGATCAGCGAAACTGTTCATCTCGTTTGAATGCCAGAAGATAAGATCATGGATGACGTTTAAGAAGCAGCTGACCAAAGAATTTGCTAAAACTATGAATAGCAAAGAAGTCCATCGACGCCTTGGTACAGTAAAAAAGAAGAACGAGGAGTCCTATCAAGAGTAGGTGTATAGGGTGTTGGAAGTCGCTTCTCACGCCGAAATAGAGGTGGAGTCCAAGATCCAGTACATAATCGACGGCATTCAGGATGACGATGTCAACAATGCCATACTATACGGAGCAGAAAATGTCAAAGAGTTGAGGAAGAAACTGACCCAGTACGAGACGTTGAAGGTGAAGGCTAAAATGAAGCAGTCCACTAGCGAAAAGATGAAGCAACCGAAATCACAAAAGGTGAAAAACGAGGGAATAAAATGTTGTTTTAACTGTGGTGAAGGAACGCATTTCAGTAAAAACTGTCCCAATAAGGCGAGGGGCACTAAATGTTTTGTGTGCAACGATTTTGGGCACCGCGCCTAAGAATGTCCCAAATCTAAACAAAGCTGCGCAGCACTGACCTCGGGAAGTCAAAAGATTTTCAAAAGCATTCTCGTTATGGGGGAAGAATTGACGGCTCTGGTTGACTCTGGAAGTGACTTTAATCTGACGAACCCGACAACCTACATCCGACTGGGTTCTCCAACCCTTAACAAGGAGGCTATATCCTTCCGAGGAATAGGATCCCAACTAATGAACACCTTAGGAAGTTTTCAAGCCAAGGTGTTATGCGATGGTATCTCGATCAAAATTAAGATCCATGTTGCGCCGGAAAGTGTTATGCCGTATGATTTGGTCATGGGAACTGAGTTGACAGATCTCGTGAAAATCCGGCTGAAAGAAGGGAAAGCAACTTTTCTGGGATTGCAAACAACGAATGAACAGGGAGTGCAGAAAAGCGGAAAGGGCGAAGGCTTTCTTCATCCCATAGAAAAGGGTGATCGGCCCCTAGATACGTATCACGTCGATCATCTAGGACCAATGACGGCAACCAAAAAGCAATACAATCATATTTTTGTCGTTGTCGACTCCTTCTCTAAGTTCGTATGGTTGTATCCGACAAAATCAACATCTGGCGAAGAAGTGGTAAACCGATTGAAGATTCAAGCTGCTGTGTTCGGTAACCCTAGTCGCATAATATCGGATAGAGGGTCAGCGTTCCGTTCGAAAGTTTTCGAGGGATATTGCAATGAACAAAAGATACAGCATCCCATGATCGTAACTGGAGTTCCAAGAGGCAACGGCCAGGTCGAACGGATAAACCGAGTGATCAGTCCAATCTTGACAAAGTTGGCCGATCCGAAACCCGATGCTTGGTATAAATATGTTCCACTAGTTCAGCAGTTCATTAATGCATCTTTCGTGAGAAGCATTGGTACGACCCCGTTTGAACTGCTGATTGGTCGGCAGATGCAGTTAAGAGAAGACATTCGCTTAAAAGAGTTGGTAGAGAGAGAGTTTTCCGATCTCTACGTGCAGAACCGATCAGAGTTACGAGTCAAGGCAGCGGAGCAGATAAAAAGGGTACAAGAAGAGAATAAAAAGACGTACAACAGAGGCAGGAAGAAAGCTCATCAGTATAAAGTCGGCGATATTGTGCCCATACGACGAACTCAATTTGGGCCCTGTTTGAAACTGAGCAATAAATTTCTTGGACCATACAAGGTCGTAACCGTCACGCGGAACACCAGATACGCAGTTAAGAAAATGGGCGAGCAAGAGGGACCCGATTAAACCAGCACGTCGGCTGATAACATGAAGTCCTACCCGGAAGGCCAAGGAGATTCGGAGGAGGACGCCATGGAAGACATCGAGGAGGATGACGGTCAAAATGGCCGAGAGATGTAGAACCAAAATACCCAACACACTTAACCGATGTGAAGCCGACTTTCGTTAAGTTAGACGGGAAAGGAAAAGAACGAAAACGATGAAGGCATGCTTGCTCTGGAAGTTGTACCGGGCGGGTGAGTTCTCCATTTTCTCCACTAAATACAAAATAAAGATCAAATAATACAAGTTACGATTTGTTTTTCTTATTATAATCCTACACTTATGATTGAAGATGTATGGATATGTGTACATATACAGCTTTACCTAAGCGGAACCAGATGTGCAATAAAACAATCCTGGGAAAATCCCACTCGAAAATTCCTTGAAGTAATAAAAAAGAACTCGTTGAAACATGTGTAAGCCGGATGTCACACTTTCAAGAGTGTAGCTGGTCAGGAAATCATCTTATGAACACACATCGATTCCGAGTAAATCAATTAGCTGGATAAACCATCGCATTAGCACCTTCATCACGATCAGCGCCCGAGTGGGAGAAGTGACAAATTGCAGACGCAGCAGAAATTAGGTATTTAAGATAGTTGTAAGATCGAAATGTACCTCAGTTCTTAAGTTCAGGTTTGGCATGCGGGATCGCTGCCCCAACAAACATTTTTTTAAAAAACCCAAGAAGAGAATAAAAATTTAACTTATATATTCGGCATTATTCACTTCATGAAGGCGAAATAGCGCCGAACTTAGAATTCGGCTTTATTTCTCAAGGACAAAACGAAATAACGCCGAGCTTTGCTTGTGAAATACTTGTTACTTGCTTGTGTAGTTATGTCATTAGTTAATAAATTTAGAGTGAGACACATCGTTGAAATGGCTAGTGAATTAGTTTTTGTGTATGAAATCTGCAATGGTTTTAGGAAGGAAAGCGAACTTTTATACATACCCGAAGTAAAACAAATCTGAATCTGAAATGTATAAACGATATACGTGCTATGCGAATGCGTGCAATGCTAGTGCAGTTGTAGACATTAATAACAAAAGTTTTGTGAGAATTCCAAAGGTCAGTGCTCCACACAACCATTCGACGCAAGAAGACATTCGCGGTAAATTAATTTTATTGAGTAAAATAAAAAAATGAGTGTGCAAACGTTTCGCTTAAAAGAAGTGGTATTCGTGAAGTTTTCGACGAAGTTTGTGGAAGAAGTGAAACCAGTGCTTCTATTCAGTTTGGAAAAGTACGGCGTCAACTCATAAACATCCAAAATAGTTCGTTCCCTAAATCTCTTACATCTGCTTCAGAATTATGTATGTGCAATTTTTAAAAACCAGAGTGTGATGCAGAATTTCGGGATGTCTCGGTACAAAACTAGTGAGCCATTCTACAGATGTACGATTATAGAACCAGGATTTTCGTAGTCCATTTTTAAGTCTCCGACGATCTCTGACGAAATACAGAAGTTACCGGACGGAAGCCGAAAAAACCATCTTCTGCGCATATAAGCAACTTTGTATAATACATTGGGCTCACGACGATCATGTAATACTTTATATTATATTTAAATTGGCAGGCATTAATGAAACTTTATTTGTTAGGTTTACCCGTTCATTTACATATTAATGAGCAACAAATGGGCAAAAATGTTCCTGCGTGCATTTCAGTATATACATAGAAGCCAATTTGTCGAAATTTTGCCTAAGCCCCTTTGTTCCCGATTTCGAAAAAGGCTTAAGAAATGCTTTGCCGAAAATATTTCAGTCTGTCAAATATGTAACGTGCTGGTTTCATTTTTGTCAAGCAATTAGAAAAAAAAGACATCTAAGCTGCCAGGATTCTTTGCTCATACAAAAAAAAAAAAAAAACCAAACAAATCGCCTTTACCGCAAATTTTTAGTTCTCCCTCTGTTAAAACCGAGGGATATGAAATCGGCGTTTGAAATTCTTTATAAAGAGGCGGAAGGTTTACAGTTTAGATTAAAAGGGAAGTAAATCTTTAAAGATTTTCTGATATTTTTCAGAAAACAGTGGATGGAAAGGGTAGGAAATATTTTTTCGTATTTTTGTTAATGAGGTAGGAAAATAATAGTTATGTTTCCGCAAAAGTATAGTAACATTTTTCGGCCATTTTATTTATTTGAGCAATTAGAATTTAAGAAAATAAAAGTTCAAAATTCGCGCGAAAACTTTTACTATACTTTTGCGGAAACATAACTATTATATTCTTACATATATTTGTAGGATGTGAACGGACCCCAACGCAACGAGACGAACAAGAGACAAGAACCAAAGAGTCAAAACGAGGTGTTAAAATGAAGCTGTACGAAATTGAATTACAAATAATAAGAGTAAAACCTACGGATACGGATCGTCAAATCTTTTAATCCTACATATTTGTATACTTAGGGAAATCGTATAGCTGTATTCGTATTCACGGCTCCTATGAGAACAACAAGCGCTGTTGAGGGATACAATAGTCGACTAAGCCGGAAGTTGGTAAAGTTTGGACATTTTTTTAAGTTTGTAGACTGCCTACTGGATGAAGATGTTATAAAATCCAAAGAATTTATAATGTCCATGGATGGCACCTTCCAAATCTTTGAATCGCCAAAGAAAAAATACAAAGTGTTCAGAACACAGCTGGCTACTCAACAGAGCATCACGCTATCGTGCTACAGAACGGTACGTTACCACGGAACCGTACGACACCTGGTCTCGTGCGGAGAAAAGAGCTGGACAAGAGCTGTCCATCTGCCACTCACAAGTATGTGTGCGACCACAGAATGCCATCTACGAGCAACAATCAACAAGAGATGACCATCTGCCACGCACAAGTGTGTGTGCGTGTACAGATGTTAGAGACCTCGCAACAGAGCAGCGATGATACGAGCACCACCACCGAGGTGGAACAAAGGCGATCGGCATATCGTCATTCGTTTACAAACCATCATCACCACAAGTTGTGTCCGAATACAGTCCACTAACAATAAGTGCGTTTTCTTTTCTTTTGTTTTACATTAAATAATAGAGCTATCGAACACAAAGACAGGGCAGAGCAAATTGAAGCGGCTTTAATAAAACTGGACAAAAAGCATATATCAATCCACGACTTTCTAAATCAAATAACAAATGAAAGCAACAATTTACTTTCTGAAGATTTGTTAGTTGAAAGTCACCGATGAAGATGAAGATGAAGAGGATTATTTTAATGTTGATAATACTGTGCATTATATGTTGTGAAAATGCTCGAAGTATCTTTCTACAACCTTGTAATCACTTCAAACTGTGTTTGAACTGTTATACAGGATTGTCAGATAAATACTCAAAATTCAGTAACCCAATTTGCAGGCAATTTGTTCAAAGCACCACCAAAATATATTGTTAATCTGTCATATTCTAGGCATTTATTTCCTAAACGTTGTTCTGCTATAAGTGATTAATATAGGTTTCCGTATAAGTAACTCGAAATTAATTAAACAACTAATTGAAATAAAATGAAAATAAAACGTTGAATAGGTTTGAAATATATGTGAATCAACTCAACGGTGAATTATCAGGGGTGCAAATCTGAAAACGGGAATCTTTATCTGAATGTCTTTATAAATTAAAAACGAAATAAGGCCGACTCGGCTTTATTAGACTTTGACAAAGTGAAAAAAAAACCGAACACGGAAATACCAATACAGGCCTTGTTGCTTCTAGATAATGCGCCTAGTCATCCTCCTGCATGGGATTTGGTAAAAGAAACGAAGGATGGCAACATTTGTATATGCCACCAAATGTCACACCATTGATCCCACCAAAGGATCAGAATGCGATTCGCCTAACTAAGCTATTTTATAGAAATAGCTTGCTGAGCAAAATTGTGAGTTAACAAAAAGGCATAGCAAATGCACTAAAGGAGCACAATCTTTACGAAGCTGTTCCACTTATTGCCTTGGCATGGCAAAATGTATCAGCGGTTGTGTTGCACAAGTGCTGGAAAAATATGTTAGCTCCAACCCCGGATACGGAGTTTGAAGAGGAGGATGACATTCCCCTGTCAGTTTTACGAAACCAAGAAGAGATGGTTATTTATAGTAACGAAAACGTTGACACTTGTCAAAAATATTTTTCCAGTGGATAGAATAACTTTCAAAGGCCAAGATATTGTTTTGTTAGCTAAAAAAATTGCATTATCTATTTAAGGTTGACTTCACTGCCAAAGATCTGGAGTCTTGGAACAATGCTGAAATGTTGCAGACGTATGGATATATACAGCTTTACCTAAGCTGGACCAGATGTGCAATAAAATAATTCTGGGAAAATCCCACTCAAAAATGCATTGAAGCAATAAAAAAGGGACAAAGGATTGGTTGAAGAATTTTGAAACTTGTGTAAGCCAGGTGTCACACTTTCAAGAGTGTATGTTAGTAAGTATGCTTGGCACCACTGCATACATGGCAGGACCGTTCCGTCAAGCAACGGGGACCATCTTCACGTGGTCACGTCAAGCAACGGGGACCAACTTCACACGTCACACAGCCAACGAACAGGACCAACAGCGGGGCGTCGAGAGACTTCAACTAACTAAACTTTGTGTCACATTTCTCATATTTAAACTAAACTTTGTATTACCTTTTTTCATAGTTAAAATAAACATTGTATCGCCAATAGTGTAGCTGGTCAGAATAGTTTTAAGTTTATAATTATTTGTCAGTCTCTTGCAGATATTCTCAAAGAAAAGATCGTGTCCACCTTCCTTGAGTTTACTTGAGTCTGAATAAAGAAAAAGATCTAAGAATAAAAAGTTTTCAATTATTTACTTCACAACCATTCCAACAATAACGTTGAGCCGAACAGCTGAATAGGAATAAAATCTTTTTTTAATCGCTCCACTACCCGTACGACTTATCTCGCGCAGTAGGCTTATGCAAAATCATAATTTTTTTGAAATGGGCGATGTTCAGGACACAGCTGGCAACCCAGCAGATCATCGCGCTACCGTGCCACACAACGGTACGGTACCACGAAACCGTATGACACCTGGTCTCGTACGGATGAAGAAGCCGGACAAGAGCTGTCCATCTGCCACGCATAAGTATGTGTGCATGTGCAGTACGCCGTTCAGCGAGCGGAGAACAGCGGGGCCGAGGAACTACGCGGAATCATAAAACGAACAAGAGCAGTTCCACGAACAACAAACAACAACATGCGACACATTGTATCACTAAAGGGCCAGTCACATAGAACGCGACCGTGCATGCGTCCTTTGACAGCCAAGTAGAATGCACACGTTCTTTATGGGAAATGGCACATAGCCGACGCACGCACGCGCTTCGACGCGCAGAGTAGAGCTACTTTCTACTTTTTGACCCGCTGACAGTTCATACATTTACATATTGGAGCTTACATTTTTACAATTTGAAGCTCACATATAGACTAATTGAGAGTAAGCACGTTCATTTGTGGATGCATTGAGAGAATGTTTAGGAACTCTCTCGCAATGAGAGAAACTTCAAATTCGGTTGACATTCTCAAAAAGAACGTGTGTTTAGTTGGTCCGCAGTGTATAACAGCAAATAATAATAAAAATGTTTGAAGAAATATGAATAGAGGCGATTAAAGACCGTTCGTGCCTCTATAATAAAACGTTAAAAAGTTACCGCAATAAATTGCAGAGAGAAAAGGCTTGGACTAGCTTGGCTTATCGGTTGCTACTTGGGTAGATGGTAATACAAATATTGCATAAATAAAGTTAAAGTATTTAGTTAATTATTCATTTTATTCCAGTGGAGCAGTGCCAAACGAGATGGAAGTCATTAAGAGACCGATTTTCGAAGGAGCTCAACAAGAAGCCGAGGTCGGGAAGTGCACCCTCGCCAAAAATTGACTGACCTCATTTTCCGGCGATGGACTTCTTATCAGTTCACGTCGCGCCACGTAGGTAAGTAGTGTCTTGTTGTTTGTTTTTAAAATCGTATTTCATTTCAACGTTTTTTTACAGAACATTCTCAAACACCACCTGGATGGGGGAGCTGGACAACCCGACGGAAACAGAGTCGCCAAACTTTATTATCTCCCCTGTTGTAAACCCCAGCAGGGACATTTTGTCGCCTCTGGGAAGCAGCCAGACGTCCTCCGACATGCCAACAACATCTGCAGCGGCGCGAAATCGTAAAATGATGGAAGAGACGACTCAAAATTTCAATGAGCTGTTGGGGGTGGCGAAAGAATTTTTGTGTAAGAAGACCACCGGCCGGAATGAGGACTTTTATGGGGTTTGCGAGGATCTTATGGCTAAACTTCCCGTAAGAGTTCAAGACGGGCTGAAAGTAAATTTTTTTGGGATTTTACTGAAGGAAATACAAAAAAAATAAAGAATAGATAAAAAAATTAATTAAAGATTTGTGTTTATTTGACTGCACTCGCAGAAATACATGCAGATATGGTAGATTAAGTTAGTTGTATAAAATATAATCTTTTAATTCGTCCCGCAATGTAAATGCGGTTTTTGACGCATTGTTGGAGAATATTTTCTTGTTCTTCTTTGGCGGAACAGTTATTTGTTTCCACCACAAGCCGTGAATAATTTCTTCACCGTTGTACTGGTCCACGTAATCTGATGGAATGTAGGTGGCGTCATTCATTTTGATAAAGTTGTGAAGCAAACCAGTTGCTTCTAGAGTTCTGTCGGCTGACGTCGGAGACATGTTAAGTGGGCATCGATGCAAACGTACCTCAAGTAATACATAGAACAATGGAAGGAACAGAAGCAAAAGAGAGAACGAACGAACTCAATTTTTTTGTCCTCACTCCAAGTTTACCTATTCCATCAATAAAGTTGTGTGCTTCCTTTGAATTAAGTTTTTGTTTTATTGCGATCTTCAGGTTATGGGCCCATATCACAATATGCCCAATGTAATGGAATTAGTTTTTGCAAAAATAAAACCATTTGATGGACGAAACTTTGATTCGTGGAAATATCATGTAGAAAACTTTTTGGATGCACGAAATGTGATTGGTGCTTTCAATGGAAAAATCAGAGCCGGCGGAGTCGAACGCAGACTCGCGATTGCAACCACCTCTCCCTATACCTCGAGAGTTACCCACTACATCAACCTTTCTGTATCTCTCCAGCCATTCCGTTATAGGAAAGGCCAAGACCCAGCAAGAGAGAAGGCCGTCGATTAGTCTTCGTGCAACTCTTACCACGGACGCTCGACACCAGAGAAATAGATATAGATATATAGTGAATATATGTAGAAATAAAACATAAAGATTGTTTTAATCATTGTTTTAATTAGTCCAACACACTAACCATTTATGTATATTTTTATAAATATTGAAACGAATACTTCTAAACAAAGACCGAAGATATAATTCGACTGAATTAGCGGCGTTGGTAGCAGAGTCTTCTAGTGATGAAGGTGAGTTTGTTGCTGCTGATAATGAATATGATAATGTTCCTTTGGCTGACGAGAGCGGATTGGATGTATATTACTTACCATTATTTCGAGCTGCAACGACCCATGATAGATTCAAATTGTTGTTACGCTTTACAAGGTTTGATGATGATGTTAACCGTCCTGAGAGAGAACGTATTACCGTTGACGAACCGAATGGATACCGCGGGCGGATTTGTTGTACTCAGTACATGCCGTCAAAATCTGACAAATATGGCACCAAAATATTCTGGGCGTGTGATACAAATAATTCGTACCCCCTAAATCGACAAACCAGGGGACGGCAATCGTCAAACAAATGTCAGAGAATGCGTTGTATCTAAATGTAAAAATTCTAGACAAGTAACAACAGACCAATTTTTGAAGTCTCTTCAACTGGCGAATTTCTTGAATTCTTGGAATATGACACTTGTTGGAACGGTGAGAAAAAATAATGTTTCTTCCTACAAATACGCAAGCATACAGGAACAAGGCGATTTATTCTTCCAATCCCGCCTTTAGTAAAGAAGCAACTGGATGCTCTTACATACACACCCAAAAAGAAAAAAAAGCAGTAAAAATGTTGTAATCGATGCAGCTATCGAAAGTACTAAGGAAACTGCTAGCCAGAAATAATTGTATGTTATAATAAAATCAAAAAATAGAGTGGATAACATGGATAACCTCTTAGGAGAATATACCGTGAAACGCAGAAGAACGACCAAGAACAATCGATTTCGATTTTATGAAAAAAAAGTAATCTAATCGTGCCAGATGTTGGGCTGTAACTCAGCTTCTAGGTGGGGCAGAAAGCTGACGGATGGCTTAAAATGTTAAGGAAAGTCTTGGCCCTGTTACGGCCAAGATCTATTATCAAGAACTATTAGAGTTATAGCAGGCTAAAGTCAAACAATTAATCAAAATATAAAACTCTTGGTTGTCCACAATACGATTTGATCGAATTTCTTGTTAAAGGATTGCCTAACTCGACAAAGCAGTTTAGACAGAAGTAATGAATCACATAGCTTCAACCGAGGCAAACTTTGAGTGGACACAGGTGCAACTTTAGATTTCGCACTTAAAAGATTAACACTTATATTTCCTAGTGTATCCCCGATGCGGGAATAAAGACAACAGCCAAAAGCTTTGAGAGAGGCATCCGAGAGCCCATGCAACTCGCAACGTACAGCATCCTTTGAAAATATATATCTTGGGATGTGTATCCTTTTAAGTTCATCGAGTTTTGAACGATAATTGATCCACTCTTCTTTCAGGTCATCGGCCCCCTCCTCATCCCAATCGATTTTAGAAATCCACAATCGTTGAAGAAATATCTATCCTAATACAATAACTGGGTTTACTAACCCCAGCGGGTCATATAACGGTGCTACGTCCGCCAATACGGTTCTTTTAGAGACGACATTGGTACTCTGCACCGACATTACTAGATTGACAAACTGTAGTTCATCCTATGAAGGCTCCCAAACTACCCCAAGGTGTCTCACGATCAGATAAAGGAATTTTGTCCATTTTTTTTAACTCAAGTCCAGCGGTGTGCAAAATTGATTCAATCTGAAAACGAATCTCATCAGCTTTCTCCAAAGTATCAGCACCAGAGATCAGATCAGCGATGTAAAAATCCATCTCCAAAACCGCCGAGCCGACTGCAAATCTGTGGCGATGTTTCTCAGCTAAATATAAAAGACATCGAGTCGCATGGTATGGTGCTGATGACATGCCATACGTTACCGTTTTCAATCGAAAGACATTAATGTTGAAATCCACATTTTCACGCCACAAGATTGCTTGAAAATTAGTATCTGTAGACCGAATGAAAAATTGGCTATACATTTTCGGTATGTCCGCAGTTAAGGCAATCTGATGAGAATGAAACCGAAACGAGATGAAATACAAATCCTGTTGCACTGTAGGTCCTACCATGAGGATATCATTTAGTGATACGTTGGATGATGTTCGACAGGACGCATCAAAGACAACTCTCAATTGTGTTGACGAATTTTCTGGACGTAGAACAAATTGATGAGGTATGTATATATGTGGGATTGAGCCTGACGAACGTACAAAACACAGGGAATTACATAACCCATGCAGACATACCCCATTTACATATGATCGAACGTAGACGAACGACGAGCCACATAGAGACAAAGAAGACGCCACAGAACATACAACACAGACGTAGACATTGTTACGAAGCAACGGGTCGCCGCCAAACGGACGACAGATCACACGATGTACTAAACATCAAACAGAAGAACGAAATGGAAAAAGAACGAGGAGAACGACCGACAATGACAAACAGGGAAGAGAGATACTCCGTCAGACCAGCAGCGAGTGCAGACGTGCCTACGTAGATTATTAGACAATACAAGTAAATAAAGTGTAAATTGAACTAAAACCGTGTGTGCTTAATTAAATCCTACATATAGTACCGTACATTTGGAATCTCATTCGATGGTACAGCTTCCATATGTCCTAGAGACTCGATTCTCGCATGAATGAAATATTTTGTTCCCTTATTTCAGGAAGTTTCTCGAGACGCCTTTCAAGACTTAAGAAACGTTTCTCTGCGATGCGCTTTGAGTTCCCAAGGGCACTGAGATCCTCCTTGAATGGCGAATGTACTTCCACTCTACCATCCGATATTTGCTTGGTGTTTTTGCAAAACAAGTTCTCACATGCAATCTGTTCCTCGGTCCAATTTGGTGAATTTGATTCGAGATCTTCGATTGTAAAAAACTTTTGCAGCATTTCGTGGAGAGCGATATCTTCGGTTCTATTGGATTCGTCTATGCTTTCGCGCGCATGTGCAATCAAACTGAAATCGCGCCGGATGGCGCCTTTGGGAGTAAACTTGCCGACGACGATCCAATCGAATAACGTGTTTTGAAGGAAGGGAAACTCTTTTCCCATGTTAATCTGACCATCGGCTAACAGGTCGAAAAAGATATCGGCTCCGATAAGCATATCAATGCGTTGAGGTCTACTAAAGTTGGGATCGGCTAACGAAACATCTGGAGGCATGCACCAATCACTGATGTCGATGTGAACTTCGGGTTGATTTGATGTCATCGATGACAAAATCAACAAGTCTAAGTTAGTTTCGAAGTTATTAAATCTTGATTTTACCGAAGCGAATGTTTTGTGATGAGCTGTCATATTGATGTTTCCGACTGCACCTTATTCTCCGCTGAACTCGATAAGCTTTAAACGTAGCTTTTGCGGCAGGTGCATCGAAATCAAATTATCTGCGATCCCGAGTCCAAGAGTACACGAGTCGGAATGTACTCACCGTTTGCAGCTTTGACATATACTAAGGCAGTAGCCAGGAACACGTGGCTTCTTGAATTTCTTTTTAATGTGCTGGAATGAAGTGTAGATGATGTATGATTTGTATTGGAATGCGATGTGCCAAGGTTGGCATTGCTGGCAGTGTTCTGCTCTGGTCTGCACTGAATTTGAAGCAACCTGAAATCGATGGAGTATTGTGTGATGCGGTTCGCTGCATTCCTTGCACTTCGACAACTTGCAATCCTTTACTGAGTGACCAGCAGCTAAGCAATTAATGCACAATCCAATGTTCTTCACAGTCCGAAACCGTTCGTATACAGAAAGTATTGTGAACATTGCTTAAATATATAAGCGCACACAGCAAACAAAACTTTACGAGTACATGTATACAAACACAAATACCTTACTAATAAGTTAACACAGAGCGAGTGGCATTGCCCTACGGCAATACGATCGCGCTAACCTTGACCATGAGTTGCACCGGTAACGTGTGGGAACATGTTCCCATGCGAGATACATGCGTTGCCAAGCAAACAACTATGCGAGGAAAGACGATCCACTCGCCTTCACCGTGGGAGCAAACAACTGTGCGAGGAAAGACGATCCACTCGCCTTCACCGTGGGATTACATCAGCCGACAAAACACCTGTGTCAGCATGTGAACGGTGACTACGGGAAGCGGCGAGCATAGGCTGGGCAGGCAGGGCAGTCATTCATTCGGCGGTACTTGACCAGTGAACCATTGTAACTAGGAATTAATAAAATTATTTTTCTTTGAAATCGGAAAAGTTCATTTTGGTGTAAGTCGAACAGTTGGGCCAGCCTCTGGGCTGGCGTTCGCGGTTTTTTTTTGGATTCCATGGAAGGAATCCTTTAACTAATATATTGCATATAAGAAGTTGTATGAAAACACAAGAATATATGAAATAAATCTCCTTCTTGTCTGAACCGCGGTTTTGTAAGTTTCTTTATAATTCCTAACAGAAAGCTTGACGAATTTGATGCAATCTGATAGTGTGTTGTTTTAAATTGCAGAAGGCACAACGCAACAACAAACACTCCACCTATGTAGGCAGCTTGTCCAAGTGCAAAGAGTCCTCCCACTTAGCATGCGTTTCGATGTCCAGCTTGAGTGATGTTATATGAAGTAAAAATGTATTAACGATATCAGTATCAGTACCCAATGATCTTAAGGCACCGAGATGTCCCTCCACTCCATCAACGAAACGACGAAGTTCAGTTCCCTAACTTCTTGGAACTGATGGAAGATGGTACATTCCCAGAATGGGCGACTGGAATACATTTGTTGTCACAACGTCCGTTTAACAACTCCAACGCCTTCGAATAATTCTCTTCAGTAACATATAATGAATTGATGGTTCATTTTGCCGCGCCTTTCAAACACTCGTCCACTAACAACTGAAATTTCCTTATTGTTGGTATAGCTTTAGAGTCGATCGTTGCAGTAAATTGCTGAATGAACGTGTTATACTCCGTATATTCGTCCGAGAACGTTGGTGGCCTTATTTTTGGAAGATCCTCTCCGGAAACGGAGTGAGCAGTACCATGCTTGGAAGAGATATTTTTCGCTTGTGCTAAAAGTGCGAGAGCTTGTAATTTGACGGAACAATATAACTCTGTGGGATGGAAGCGGTGGCGAGCGAGGAACGAGGCACAGAACAGAGTACGGTACGATCGACGAAACACAAACAAACCACACAGACGAACCGAGTAGTACACAGATGAGACACAGAGAACACCACGCAGAGGCGAAACACAGACAAACCACACAGACGAGACAGAAACTATGCACGTACGCATTGTGAGTGGCGTCATCCACTCCAATGAAGAGAGATATGGAAAGAGGGAAAGGGTCGTAGTCAGTCGTAGGTCATTCGTAGTTGAGTCGTTGTCAGCGATAGTTGAGTCGTGGTGGAGTCGTGAGGAATTGAGTCACAAATTGTTATGTAATTGTGAAATAAAGAATACTACATTGCAAATTGTTTTACTGAACGTTTTGATTGTTTCCCATCCCGAACACTACAAATTGGGGGCTCAACCGGGATCCGATAAGATCCAAATATCAATAAGAATCCGTTAAGAACCTTAGAGATCTTCGGGGTTGCGGGGAATAGATCGAGCGACCAGTGATTGTGATCGTGATTGTGATTAAAGGGCAGCAACAAAAGGCGAACAGAAAATCAACCCTTAACGATCGAAGTGCGTGCACATCAAAGCCGAAAATCGTTCAGATCAAGGGGAAATTTATCTGTGTCGCTGTTGTCTGCTTCAACGGGTGCAACTACGCAGAGGCAGACAAGCCAAGGAGTAGCGGTAAAGCAGCGTGGAAAAGAGAAAAAGTCCAGACGAGTGCGTGTGTGTGAGGAGTGCAAGAGTAGCGGAAGAGCAGCGGCCGGGGCGACAGTTAGAAGAGGAAGATAGCCGTCGGAATCAAATTTAATTGTAAGTCTGTTACGTTTCTTTCTTTCTTTCTATATCTCGCTTGCATTTACGACAAAATGGACGTGGAGACAATTTTATCTTTGACTGTGGACGGACTGAAAGACCACTTGACCCAATCGAAATTACCGACTAACGGACTGAAAAACACGCTACAAGACAGGCTCCTAGAACACTTTGGGCTGTCGCGTGACAGCAACGACGTAGAAGCGGTCCCGTTGGACGACGACGACGATGCTGCTCCGAGTGCTGCGAGCCGTGGTGTTGCTCCCTGGGGAATGTTCACGCTGCGAGATGTAGAGGATTCCTTGTCCACGTTTAAAGGTAGCGGGTATCCAGACATTTGTCGTTGGATACAGGAATTCGAGGAGAACGCAATCATTGTGGGCTGGAACGAACTCCAGAAATTCGTATACGCGAAGCAATTGATTAAAGGTGCCGCCCTGCTATTCGTAAGAAGCCAGTCAGGACTTAACTGTTGGAGATCGTTGAAGAGGGCACTGACCAACGAATTCGGAACCAGGCCGTCATCCGCCGAGACCCATCGAATGTTGCGTTGCCGCCGTAAGAAGGCGACGGAGTCACTCCAGGAGTACCTCTACAGCCTGATGGAAATAGGAAAGGCAGTGGATATCGAGGATGAGAGCCTTATTGAATATTTCATCGAAGGAATCCCTGACGCCAAGCAGAACAAGACAATGTTGTACCAGGCTAAGACTGTCGCAGAGCTCAAGTCTCAGATAAGAGTTTACAAGAGGGTGAGGGGACCTCCTATCCAGTCGTCGTACTCCAGAGGAAACCCACCGATGGCCGGTCGCAGTCCACCTACCGCGCCCATGGAAGGGAAAAGATGCTTCAAATGCGGGGAATGCATCACACTTGGCTAGAGAGTGTCCGCTGAGATCCTTCAAATGTTTCAAGTGTGGTAGAGAAGGACACCGCGCGCACGAATGCAGAAATGGAGATCGGACGGGACAGCAGCAGATCAAGGGGGAAAGGCACAGTAACGTTCATACTGCGACAGCGGGTGAACCAGATGTTCCGGAAGCCCGGGTTTGTTTTGCAGTAGGGACCAACCGCATTTTCAAGGACATCGTAGTGAGGGGTCGAACCATGTCTGCTTTATTGGACACTGGTAGCGACGTATGCCTGTTGCGACGCGATGGTTTGGTCATTCTTAACCAAGTTGAATTGGATGACCAGAAGACGAATTTGTATGGCATAGGGCAGAATAGGGTGACAACCTTGGGAAGCTTTACCGAAAATGTGGTGGTGGATGGGGTAGAGCTCAAGGTGAGGTTCCATATCCTGCGCGAACGGGACATGCAATATGCGGCTGTGATTGGCAATGACGTATTAAGTCACGTCAATGTCACAATATCATCAGAGGGCGCAGAATTTCTGAGGAAGCCCATCGAGGGGACATCTCGGAACGAGACAAACGAAACCAGAGGCCTAGAAGGTGGCGTTGAAGGCGAAGTTGAAGGTGAAGCCGAAGAAGATGCTGGTGTAGTAATCGAAACCAGAGGCCTAGAAGGTGGCGTTGAAGGCGAAGTTGAAGGTGAAGCCGGAGAAGATGCTGGTGTAGTTCGGGGTAATGAGTACGCAGCCGGTTGTGATGTAGTTGGTCACGAACCGGGAGTACGAAAGGTTGCAAAGCTGAACGATGAACGATACGTTGTTGATAGGGGGCAAGTCGGCGTTGAGCTAGAAACACGCCGAAAGGTTGATCCCGGTAGAACTGGTGCGGGCGCAAGGCGACACACCGCAAAGAAAGATGAGAAAACAACCTTCGAGTTGAATGAGGAGTTCCGAATGCTCTGCACGTCGGCCGTAGAAGAGGAAGCCCAGGTCGAGCTTAGTGTTTCACTAAATCACTTGAAGCAAAACTTACGAAGAACTTTGCTAATGTTGCTAGAGGAGTATTCGCCGGTCGGAAATCGGAGGTCTCCAATTGAGATGAAACTGGTGATGAAGGACGAGGTGCCGATTTTCCAAGGACCAAGACCAATGTCGTATACCGACCGTAACATAGTTCGTGAGCAGATAAATAAGTGGCTGGCGGAAAAGATAATTCAGCCAAGTGTATCGGAGTACGCTTCGCCAGTGGTGTTGGTGGCGAAAAAAGACGGGAACAAAAGGCTGTGCTGCGACTACAGAGGGCTCAACGAAAAGATCATACGAGACAATTTTCCGATGGTCCTGATGGACAACGTCTTGGAGCGACTGCAGGGGGCGAGAGTATTTTCAACACTGGATCTTCGAGATGGATTTTTCCATGTCCCGATGGAGAAGGGATCACGGAAATACACGTCTTTCGTAACACATGAGGGCCAGTATGAGTTTATGTACGTACCCTTTGGAATATGGAATTCCCCAGCGGTTTTTGGTAGGTACATTTCTGCGATTTTCCGAACTTTAATTCAGGAAGGTGTAGTAGTGGTGTACATGGACGATCTGGTCATACCGTCAGCAAACGAGGAGGAAGGTATCGAAAGACTGAAGCAGGTATTAGGGGTTGCACAGCATTACGGGTTACGGATTAATTGGGGAAAATGTCAGTTCTTGAAGAGGCGGATTGATTTCTTGGGATACATCATCGAGGACAATGTAATTCGACCATCAGAAGGGAAAACCGTTAAGAGCTATCCGGTGCCAGCCGATAAGAAAGCGCTCCAACGTTTCCTGGGTCTGACATCATATTTCCGTAGGTTTATAGAAGGATTTGCAGCCGTCGCGAAACCATTGTCGGATTTGTTGCGCAAGGATGCTAAGTTTACATGGGAGGCGGAACAAATGTTAGCATTCCAGCAGCTCAGAGAAGCGCTTGCCAAGGAACCGGTCCTCAAACTGTTCAGTCCGGAAGCCGACACAGAGATTCATACGGACGCAAGCAAGCATGGTTACGGGGCAGTACTGTTGCAGAAGGATGCCGAAGACCAACGATTACATCCAATCCAGTATATGAGCCGGAAAACCACGCAGGTAGAGGAGAAATATCACTCATATGAGTTGGAGGTGCTAGCAATAATCGAGGCACTCAAGAAGTGGAGGATGTATCTGATGGATCGTAGATTCAAGATCGTCACGGACTGCAATGCTTTCACGATGACTATAAAGAAAAGGGATGTGCCGTTGAGAGTAGCCAGATGGGCCTTATTCCTGCAGGACTTCGATTATGAGGTAGAACATAGATCGGGGACACGGATGAAGCACGTGGACGCCCTAAGCAGAGTGTCGTGTCTGATGTTGGAATCATCATTGGTTCATCGCTTGAGAGAAGCTCAGGCCAAAGATGATTGGATTAGAGCTGTGAGAAAGGTCCTAGAAGGTGGAGAGTACGAGAACTTCTTTATGAAAGCCGACATCCTGTATAAAGATCCCGCCAAGGAACTAATTGTTGTGCCGTCCGCGATGGAGCAAGAGGTGATGAAGATCGCGCACCAACAGGGTCATTTCGCCGTTAAAAAAACGCAAGATCTGGTGGAAAAGACATTTTATATTCCCAGACTATCGGCGAAGGTAGAGAAAGTCGGCAGAAGTTGCGTGAAATGTCTCATAGTTGAGTCCAAAGCTGGGAAGAAAGAGGGAGAATTGAGGCCGATAAATAAGGAAGACAAGCCTTTAGGCACATACCACATCGACCATGTAGGGCCGATGGAACAAATACGAAAGCAGTACAATCACCTACTAGTAGTTGTAGACGCGTTCTCGAAATTCGTACGGCTCTATCCGACGAAAAGTACAGGTGCGAAGGAAGTCGTGGAGAAGCTGAGAAGGCAAGCAACGGTATTTGGAAATCCACGCAGGATAATATCAGACAGAGGAGCTTGTTTCACGTCGAAGGAATTCGAAGAGTACTGCGCACAGGAAGACATCCTACACTTGGTGACCACAACTGGCGTACCTCGAGGTAACGGGCAGGTGGAGAGGATCCACAAAGTAGTGGTGCCTATGATAGCTAAGGCATGCGTTGAAAATCCCCAGAGTTGGTATAAGCACGTCGATAAAGTGCAGCAGCTGCTGAACAATACTCCGTCAAGAGTGACAAAGTTTAGCCCATTTAAAATATTGACCGGGTTGGAGATGAGGATAGCGGAAGACTTGGAGTTACGCGCTTTGCTGGATGAGGCGGTACTCGCTGAGCTGACAGAAGGAAGAGAAGCAGTGCGGGAGGAGGCTCGGAAGAATATTTCCGTCGTCCAAAGGGAAAATCGAAGAGCGTTTAACCAAAAACGGGTACCCGAGAAGAAGTATGAGCTGAACCAGTTAGTCGCAATCAAGCGCACACAATTCGGAGCCGGCTTGAAGCTTAAGCCAAAATACTTAGGACCCTATAAGGTCACGAAGATCAACAACCATGGAAGATACGAGGTCGAACGAGTCGGAGACCACGAGGGGCCAAGAAGGACGACAACAGTGGCCGAGTACATGAAATGTTGGGACAACTAAGAGTTTCATTCGAGGCCGAATGAACTGTCAGGATGGCCGATTGTGGGATGGAAGCGGTGGCGAGCGAGGAACGAGGCACAGAACAGAGTACGGTACGATCGACGAAACACAAACAAACCACACAGACGAACCGAGTAGTACACAGATGAGACACAGAGAACACCACGCAGAGGCGAAACACAGACAAACCACACAGACGAGACAGAAACTATGCACGTACGCATTGTGAGTGGCGTCATCCACTCCAATGAAGAGAGATATGGAAAGAGGGAAAGGGTCGTAGTCAGTCGTAGGTCATTCGTAGTTGAGTCGTTGTCAGCGATAGTTGAGTCGTGGTGGAGTCGTGAGGAATACTACATTGCAAATTGTTTTCTGAACGTTTTGATTGTTTCCCATCCCGAACACTACAACTCTTCAACACTTGCCCTATAATTCTCCGCTTCCCCATTTGATGGGAGAAGATCGTCGATAGCATCTTGTATTGCAAGATACTGCGTGAAATATTGAAATATCCTTCCAGTAGTTGACGACGGCACTCCAGATCCGTCGCGGTAACATTTTTTTGTTTGTCTTGAATTTTTGTCTGGATTCTCGTGATACATCCTTTTTTTCCAGAACGAGATGCTTTTAGCTTTTCGATCGACTTTTTTTTTTTTTTTTAAGAGAGAAAGAGAGAGAGTAACACTGTGACAGGGTCAATGTCTTGGTGTAGTTGAAATACAAAAGAGAGCGCTGTATAAATACAGACGAAATAACAATACACCACCGATACTATTTTGCAGTTTGTGGAACCTAAATGTGTCCACTTCTTCAGCATTATGTATACGATATGCACACATATGTAAGTGCCGGTGCACACGAGCGTTTTTTTAACGCTGCGGTGCCGCTTTTTCGTTTTGTAGTACTCACAATTATATGGAGTCATGCAAACGTGCGGCGGCGCCGCAGCGGCAATTTGCAGGTTTCTGCGGCAACGATGCGGCGCCGCATCATTTTATTGCGATATAGAGTACATTGTTTGAGACGAACGGCAATTTGCCGCAAAAACAAAAAAAAGGAAAATACGTAAACATGGTATTATGGTTTTGCCATGGAACACCAACATCAGACACGAATTAATCTGCCACATGATTTCTTGCTTATATTGACTGACTAGGTGCTCTTAAGGGCCCTGAAAAGTCTTGTTGCTCAATAAATCCTTCTATTGACATTAAATCTTCGATGTTATATCCATCCCTCGCTCTTATAAAGTTAAGGAGACCACAACATGTTTTTACCAACAGTATTGCTAAATCCAAATTTCCGTTGATCGGTGTATGAAAGATTTTCCATTTATTAGACAGTATTCCAAATGCACATTCGACATATATCCTGGCATGAGACCTGTTGTTAAAAAATCTTTTTTTATTTAACAAAACTTTGCCGCTGAAAGGTCTCATTATGTTTTGTGAAAGTGCAAATGCCTCATCACCTATAAATGCGTAGGGCATATTTGGACCAACAGTGCCAGGGAGGGGTTGGCCTTTTGGAATATTTAGTTCATTATTTTGATGTTTTCTATAGAACGTAGTCTTTTCAAATATAGTACTGTCTGAATCTTTTCAAAAGGCACCAACGTCAATATAAATAAAATTATAGTTTGCATCTACAATCGCGAGCAATATTATTGAAAAAAAAAAGTTTGTAGAAGAGAGATCCACTCATCCTTGGTTTTCGTAGTCCCATATGTTTGCCGTCAATAGCACCTAGGCAATTGGGAAACTGACTATTTTTATAAAGACTCCGAAATATCCTTCTAACGCTGTTCAGTTAGCTCTGGAAAAGATTCATCTCACAAACATTCCCAAATAGCACAGCAAACTTTTCTTAATATTTTTCCTATTTTTGTATGTCCGACTCTCTACGTCAAATGCAGATCAATGTGATCACATCCACAACCCATGAACCTGTAAAAATTACAAATATAAAATAATTTAGTAGACGCAAGCGAATATAACAAAGATCGAAATGAAACAGGGACATGTTTACTTTTTCTATTTCAGGCGAAAAATATATGCAGAAGTGGAAAAATATCAGGGGTAGTTATAATAAAAGTGAAAAGAAAAAGCTTAAATCCGGACAGGCTGCTAGTTTGAGAAGACGATATTTGTATGAACGGCAATTATCATTCCTGCAAGTTTCTGGTGTCATAACAGGAACACAATCTAGTTTGGAAAATAATTTACCGGATGATCTGAAAAAATCAGTTGGGCAACCGGAGTTACAGAATATAAATTCAGAAATGGAGGGATCAGCATGTCCACCTCGCTACAACCAAAATTCTACAAAGAAACACAAGTGTGATGTAGAATCTACATTGATGGATTTTAAAAGTGCTCCGATTCCTTCAACTGCACCAGAGATCAATCCAGACAGGTCATTTTTCGAAAGCATTCTTCCATCCATCAGTGGTTTCACAGAAGACCAAAAGCTAGAGTTTCGTTGCGAAGTCCTCAATACCGTAATATGGATAAGGAATGCATTAACAGTACTGATGATCCAAAAAATAGCTCGAATAAATCGCAAAACTACAATCAACAGAATTCCAATAATACAATCAAATCTCATAGCAATAGTTTCCCTAATTTTCAAAATCCCTCGCCACAAAATGCACAATTTTTGCCAAGTAAAAATATCACATTTCAACAAACAAATTCGTGTATACATATCTAGAAATCAAAATTCTACTGGCAATTTTAACAAACCACCAAATCAGTACCGACCAAATTGGAATTTTGCGGATCGACAGAGTAGAACATTAAGTGTCGATCACTTGCAAACAAATGAATTTCCAACATATTCTGGTTTGCAAAATTTTCAGTCACCTAGTCTCGACCACTTCCCTGTATAATAGTCCAAACCCACCCAACACCTATCAAATTATTAATAGATTCAGGAGCGAGTACTTCAGTTATTAAGAAAAACATTTTTCATAGTTTTCCATACATATGCATATGTTACCGAATGAACATGCCCATCGCGCTTTCGGATTGGGGCTAACTTCAGCTCTTGTTCAAGATACAATCCTTCCTCCAAAACGGACGGCCAACTGTCATTCTTTCTTTTTTTCTTCCCTAAGCTGTAAACCACGACCCTCGTGTCCTTTGCCTTATCAAAGTAATCCAAATAAATCAGAGTTTGTGAAAATACTTTTCTTCGTTTTATTCAATCTGGGTCATTCCGACAACACATACATATATATACGCATGTCACAGAACTCCCAACTCGCATTTATTTATGTCAAAACAAACAGGTCAAATTAAACTGATCTACGCCAGTCGTCCTTGTCAAACCGCAGTTCGTGTCTCCTTCACGCAGTGACATACCTGTCAAAGTGCCAACCATTTGCATTTATACGCATTTTCTTAAGTTACGTCGAGGTGAGCACACGTGAAGGAGACACAAACTGCGGTAAGTAGATTATATATGTACATTTGTTTGTAATTTGTAAGATTTATGTTCCAGAAATAAACCACCACCATCATAACCACCAACTTCATGGTTAAAGTTTAATTTCAAGTGTCAGTTGCCCGCCTGGGACGGAACAACGCATAATACATTATATGTAATAGAACGAAAACGGTAATAAAGAGTTAGAATCACTGAAACTGTCACGTGTACCGGGTGAATCGTTAGCGAGTTTTATTGAATTTTTAAAATATTTTTTATATGGTGCCGAAATCCGGTACAGTAATATCTTTTTTGAATTTATTCTTAAAAGTAATCAAGCGAGTGGTTTTCCTTTAAATAAAACATACCTGCGAAAAAAAAAAAATTAATTAAATAAAATAATGGAATCAACATACCGATCTTCATGTGGAGGACATTTAACAAAATTGTGTAAAGCAGCGAGTGATTTTTGAAAACATATAGAAGTGAAACAGGTGATGCTGCCGCATCAGAAAAAGATTTTACTGTATACATAGAAAGAATAAAGAATGCCCAAATCAACCTTAAAAAAGCAGACGAGGCTTTGTGGGCAACAATCAAACCTAGGGGCAAATCGTCTCTTCCGTGAATCGAGCAGTCATCCGTTTCGTAATTAATTACGATACGAACGATCGTAAGATCATGGTATTCGATTGTTCACGGAAAGTATTGTAATATGTAATAGATCTATGCTACAAAAACTGGTACAATATTTGATACAATTTCATCCGAGGTGTCATTTATTTCGATTTGGAATCGTGTAAAAGTTAAAAGTGATTTTAGAAAACTAAAAATAAGAAGAAAATTATGGATTCGGTGGTGTTATTCATGCTAATAAATGGAAATGAAGAGGAATCTACTGAGGAAATCAGAAGAAGGCGTTTACGGAACGAAAGTAATCCGCTTTCCCTATCCGAAAAAGCGTCAGTAATTGAAAATAATTGTGCGCATTTAAAATACATTTCTTTCGTTTGCAGATTTATTAAAATATTTCGATTGAACAAGGAAATCCGGGAAATTCGGCAAACTGTAAAGAACGGTTTATGGCCCAATACAAATTTCGCGTCTTTTATTGGGCCAAGCGAATTCAATTTTATTTCCAACTCTTTCCAAAGCTGTTATAGAAAATAAAAATAAAAAAACAATGCCGGATAAAGCGGACCTTGCGAGGCCAAATGTTGCGACATTTCCTACAGCTGCATTAATCGGAGTTATTGAAGTGTATAATGTGGGTGATGATTTTAAATTGCATCAGTAGCGGATGGCTCAACTATTGAAGTTAAATAGCATCATAGCAGACGAAGACAAAGTGTCGTTTTTTTATAAACATGGCTGGAAGTGAATTATATAAAATCCTCAGTTCACTTGTAGCGCCAAAAGATCCCGCTACGTTCATGTATGACGAAATCATCGGGAAGCTTCTGGATTATTTCGCTCCTAAAACTAACGTTATTGCTTAGCGTTTTAAATTTTATAAGAGAGAGCAAAATAAACACGAATCAATAGCTGAGTACGTTGTGGAACTTAAATTTCTCGCAAAAACCTGCAACTTCGGAGAATTTTTTGAGGAGGCATTGAGGGACAAGTTTGTGTGTGGACTGTGGCACGAGAAGATTCAAGAACGGTCGCTGAATGAGTGGAAGATGAACCTCCAAAGTGCGGTCGAACTTGCTGCAACGATGGAGATGACAGGGACCGAGATAAGAATGTTACATACAGCAAACACCAATAGCATTCGCACAACTGGTAAACCTACGCGGGACAATCAAAGCGGAAGAGACAGGCGCGTGGAACAGAGATCAAATTCAACTCGAAGGAGCAACAGTGCATACCGAGTAAGAAATGCATCCAGGGGTGAGAAGCGGTATCAATGTTATCGGTGCAAGAGATGGGGACATTTTGCTCGAGAATGCAGATCGGACAGAGAAGTGTATGCGGAACATCGTCGGACCCAAAAACCAAAACAAATAAAGTCGTTGACAGGAGAAGACGAAGATTCTGGATAGGTGTTGAATATTGGGTATGTTAATAAATTGTCTGATAATGATCCTTTGATCACTAAATTATATGTAAATAGCGTTCCATTCGATTTCGAAATTGTTTGAAGAGCTTGTGCTTCTGTTGTACATGAAACTGATTATGAAAAATATTTTGAAAGTGTTTCCATTCAACCTTCCTTAAAAACTTTACAGGTAGTTACTGGAGAGAAAGTGGATGTGGTTGGAGTTCTTCCAGTGAAGGTAGCTGATCCTAGGTAATATTTTGCATGCATTACATTTAATTGTGTTAAGAACGCAAAAATACTTTCATCCGTTGATGGAGCACGTTAAATAAAGCTCAACAAAACTACTCACAAACGCATAGGGAAGCGTTGAGTATTATGTTTTCGGTCCGAAAATTTCATAAGTACATTTATGGCAAACATTTTACCATTTGCACGGATCATAAGGCACTTCAGGAAATTTTTAACGGAAAAAAGGAAACTCTGCCGTTGTAGTTAGCCGACTTCAAAGATGGGCAATTGAGTTATCAATATACGATTATGAAGTGAAATATCGCGAAGGTAATTCGCTCTTATTTCCACTTGAGATACACTCAAGTTTTGCGGGGCCCGAGGATGTGAAAATTTAATTTAAACTATACTACGATGTGACATTACCATAATACTTAATGACTTAAGTTGCTGAGTACTTTCACATACCTACATGTACATATGCATATATACATATACATATATATGTTATATCAGAGCCAACTTGTGTACACCCACAAGAGCTCGACTTCAAATTCAATAGAAATTAAAAAACAGCATTGATTTGATCCGTACGCAATGTAAACAAGCTGCGGTCAAATCATATGCAACATAAATAATTTCAAACCAATAGACGCGAACGATCATTGTTGACACAGCTGCGGCTTAATGGCAAAACGCTTTTAGTCGAAGTCAAGTGGTTGCAGCTGCGTCGGCATAGTTCTCGTGATTTATGTAAGAAGATCAAAGTCCAACAAAAGATACGCTGTCGAAGAACAGCACAAGGTATATAAGATACTTCATGTTAATTTTTGAATGAGTTCAGTTCAAGTTTAAGAGGAGTTCAGTTCAAGTTTAGTTTAAGATGTGATCAGTTGGTTTTGAGTTAGTTCCAGTTTTCAGTTCTAAGTTAAGTTCTATGTCAATTCGGTTCAGTTATTGTTCGGTTAAGAATAGTTTAAGTTCAAACAATAAAATATTAATTAAATTTAAAAGTCTTTCCTTTTGTTCGGTGATATTCTCATTGGGAGAACATAAAATCAATTTTTTTTCTCGTTTGTAAAAGTACAAACAAATTATATGTATAATATATTTGTTGGGGCTGAACCCAACAGCAACACATCGATCGTTACTTCGCGGAAGCGCGAAGCCCACACAACTAACATCGTTATTTCGCGGAAGCGCGAAGCCCACACAACTAACATCGTTACTTCGCGGAAGCGCGAAGACCGCATACAACACATCGATCGTCACTTCGCGGAAGCGCGAAGCCCACTCAACTAACATCGTTACTTCGCGGAAGCGCGAAGACCGCATATAACACATCGATCGTTACTTCGCGGAAGCGCGAAGCCCACACAACTAACATCGTTACTTTGCGGAAGCGCGAAGACCGCATACAACACATCGATCGTCACTTCGCGGAAGCGCGAAGCCCAAGGGACACCACGCACAACGTTCGGCCAGCGAGGAAGCAAAATGACGACACCACATTCATTCCGAACCAACAACTCGGCAGAGACGGTCGTATCATCACCAGTTGAAGAACAAATCCCCTATTATTTAGTGTGAACATTTTGTGTTGTGTCATATCTTTTTACCTTTATACTAAATTGTACTAATTAACCCTTAATCCAACAATTTGTGTTGTGTCAAATCTTTTTGCCTTTATACTAAATTGTATTAATTAACCCTTAATAAATTAAATTGTAATAAATATCATAAATCGAATCTCTTGTGTCGGTTTATTCATTCTGACCAACATTTCGAGTCAGAACAATATTATATGTGTTATATTAGACAAAAGGGTAATAAAGAGTTAGAATCACTGAAACTGTCACGTGTACCGGGTGAATTGTTAGCGAGTTTTATTGAATTTTTAAATTATTTTTTATAGAGTTCAATAGGACAGGCCAGGAACAATGATTTTCATGGCATACTTGGCTGCAATATTTTGAAGCCTTATTACAAAGAATACTGCTCTTCCTTTGATATTTAACTCCTCTGAAATAAAATCTTGTGAAGACGAAATCACTAGTCTGCAGGAAATAAATGAAGTTCACTTCAGAACACCTATATAAGGAGATTAAAATTAGATAATCTTAATAACGAGGTAACCAAATCTGTAATTTCTTCTATTAAAAAATTCAAGCAGGTATTTTACCTCTAGGGTGATAATTCAACTTCGGTTATCAATTATCATCATCAAATACCGATTAAGAATGACATACTGCAAAGATTATAGATACGATGAAGCACATACGTATGAGACAAACAAACAGATTTCCGACATGCTAAAATCTGGTATTACCGTGAACTCCTCAAACCCATACAATGCACCTATTTGGACTGTTCCCAAGAAAACTAATAATTCTGGTGAACAAAAATGACGCATTGTTGTGGATTACCGAAAACTCAATGATGTGACAATAGAGAATAAGTTTCCGATACCAAATATTGAGGACATCTTGTCAAAGTTAGGGAACGCACAATATTTCTCGACCCTGGACCTTGCAAAAGGGTTTCATCAAATCCCCATTTGCGTAGAAGACAGACATAAAACCACTTTCTCTATTTCTCTACAGCAAACAGACACTATGAGTTTACTCATATGTCGTTTGGTCTGAAAAATGCTACTGCATCATTTCAAAGAATGATGAATGAGGTGCTACAAGATTACGTAAATAGGATATGCGTAGTTCACCTAGATGATATCTTGGTATTTTCAACATCTTTGCAGGAGCATATTGATTCATTAAATAAGATTTTCCAAAGGCTTGTGAGTTGCAATTTAAATGTTCAAATCGATAAATACAATTTTTTTAAAACGCAAACCGAATACCTTGGACACATTATTTCTAAAGATGGCATTAAACCAAATCCGAGCAAAATTTCAGTTATTCAAAAAATAAAACTACCACGAACAGCAAGGCAAATTAAATCATTCCTTGGCATCAGAGGTTTTTTATAGAAAATTTATAAAGGCCTGTTCAGAGGTTGTTCTCGAATAAAATTCAAAAATCAACACATCAGATAGGCACTTTATTAAGCCTTTTAATAAACTTAAAACACTTATTTATATGTAGCTGCCCTATTTCAGCATATCCGGATTTCACAAAGCCTTTTACCCTCACCACAGATGCCCATAATGCCGCACTAGGCATCCCATAGCATATGCCTCTAGGACACTAAACATAAAAAAAAAAATTATAGTACCGTCGAAAAATAACTTTTATCTATAGTATGGGCTACAAAACATTTTAGGCCATATTTGTTGGTCATAAATTTAAAATTCAGACCGAACATCGACCGTTAGTGTGGATACATTCCCTGAGAGAACCAAATACAAAATTGTAAAGCCGGAAAATAAAGTTGAATGAATATGATTTCAAAATCGAATAAATAATTCTGAACGACTTATCGGCTGATTACTACAAAGAGAATCTCGTCAAGTTCAGAGAAAAATACGCCAATCCAAACTTCAAAACATTGCCACCTGTGATGGAAACTGTCATCAGTAAGAAAAAGAACAAATATATTCCTATTAGTCAACAACGAAAAGAAATGAGAAAATTATATAGCGTCACACACTCTAAGAGTTTGGAGAGTTTGGGATTTTGAAAACGGTCCTTGTCAACATGTGCCGCCGATGATGTCATCCGATGTCTTCAAACCGTTTAAACTTACAGATTCCGATCAAATCTATGTTATCCCTTAAACCAAATCAATAAATAATTTGACAGATTAACTTGCTCAGCTCATTTCTTGCAATCGCCCACCTGCATTGCATTCCTAGTTTTAGTTTTATATTGTTTAATATTGTTCTATTATTTAATGAGAAACGTGTTATATTTACACCTAGAATAAAAACAATTACCTACATATTTTCTTAAATTTTTGGGGCCAAAAATATTTGTCGGGGGCTCTCTGCAACTTGCAGTTTACATTAAAAGCTGTAAGTTGACAAAGAAGCTGTATCACTTCTCTCCCTTCTATGCTCATCTTCGAGAGAAGGTAACACCACAAAAACCTAAATCTGTAATGGTAACAAATAACCCTACCTTTAATACAAATAAAGAGAATTTCACTCAGAGTCCACGTACACAAAAGTGTAACTGTCTCATCTCCTCAACAATCTACCCATCACTTACTCCACAACTCCCACAAACTTCCACACAGGAATTAGCTGCAGCACACAAAAAAAAAAAAAAAACAACTTAACCAAAAAACCCAATAGCGCACATTTCTGAGGTAAACAACCTTAAAACAAACTCTCTCATCTGATATTTCACTCATTACATCCTCTAAATCTCCAAAATCAACAGAAATACAGGACCCCTGCTGCCACTCTACTGCCCAACTTATAACACCACTCACTACACCACTTACTACTCTTTCACCTTATCAACAGCAACAAATATTTTGTTAATCCCCCAATTGATGACGATGACAGCTGTTGACGCATCGATTTATTTTAAAATTTTTTTATATCGTATTTACTATATTTTTATTAAAAGTCATGCACGGACGCACACTTTCCTCCCGAATGTCCAAAACCAAAGGCTTACGGCTAATTGCAAGCTGCAAGGAGGAAACAAAAGCACCGAAATGTGATCACTTGATGGAACGTCGCGCCGCCGCAACAAGGACAGAAAATTGTAAGTCCCTTTTCTTTTCACTATTATTTTATTACGACTAATTTGTTAATTTAAGAATATTAAACTAACATACGTTAGAACCACAACACTGCGTTTAATATCGTTTTGCCCGGCGTTCCGCAAGTTACATCTTTAATATTAATTTTGTCTTGCCGCCACATTGAAAATTGTGAAATTTTTAATTTTTTTTTTTGCGCCATATTGGAATCTGCGAAATTATATTAATTGCCCCATTGATGCAAAGACGCATTACAAGAAGCAGAAGAAATATGCCGTCGACGTCACCATTCATTCGAAACCAAACATGTGGTGCTCTTGAGTTGAAGACTTCTCTTGCATCAGCAGAAGAAGAAAGAAAAAACCTGAACAACAGCACCAACAAGTCGACATGTACGCCGCCGCCGCTGCTGCTAAAGATGACATCAGTTCTTCAGCCATATCATCCGCCGCTGCCATTATTAACACCGCAATTACATCCAACGCCACAAAGATACCATCCATCGGTGCTACGGAAGATTGTGCGATTTCAGCATCAGCCGCCTACAACTACAAGCAAGTTGCCGCTTCTATCAGCCAACCGATCATGTCACTGCCATCTACGTCACGAAATCCGAAAACCGACATGCCAGGCATGTACCATCAATGCAATAATACTTTTACTGCCACCCACACATACGAACCCTATGCTTTTCTATGTTCATCATACCGTTTAGAGAGTGGATAGCCGCTCATGCCTATACCGATTTACAGAACCTTTCACGGTTACAACAAGCTTTAAAAGAAGACGATAAGCATAAGGTCGAAGCGAAGAAATTTTGATACGCAGCCAGCATATTTCCGCCTTACGGTTTTCCTTGAAAACGTCTCTGCGTCGACCCATTGGTCGAATCCCACCTTACTCGACGAACTAGTAGGAAAACTTCCACTGGACAAAAGAAAGGAATGAGCTAGACACAAGCTGTCACGTTTGCCATTATATCATTCCATTGGGGATTTTAATGGTTGGTTAAAACAAGTAGTAATGTATGTAGCCATTGCCACCGAAATCTCACCGAACAACTACGCAAGCGAAAAAAGATCAAAGAACGTAAACACGGTGTGCGCTATTCCGGAAGATACTCTTATGCCTAAGAAAATAGATTTTGGTGCTTTTAGGCAATAATTCTCTCTATAAATGTTCCAAAGCCATATCGAAGCTCAAGTCGAATAAAGCTGCTGGCGCAGACGGAGTGTCTGCTGAGCTCTTCAAGGCAGCTGGGGATGACCTGGTTGGGAGCATGCACCAGCTCATCCGCAAGATATGGATAGAGGAATGGAGTCTCAGCATCGTATGCCCGATCCACAAGAAAGGAGACCCCTCTGATTGCGCCAACTATAGAGGAATAAGTCTCCTTAACATCGCCTACAAAATCTTCTCTGCCGTTTTGTGTGAACGCCTGAAGCCTTTTGTAAATAAGCTGATAGGTCCTTATCAGTGCGGATTCAGGCCAGGGAAGTCCAGCATCGACCAAATCTTCACACTACGGCAGATACTGGAGAAAACCAATGAATTTCAAGTCGACACTCACCACCTATTTATCGACTTCAAAGCCGCATACGACAGCGTAATCAGAGACGAGCTATACAACGCTATGTCTACCTTTGACATACCTGCTAAACTCGTCAGACTATGCAGGATGACTTTGGAGAAAGCTCGCTGCTCCATCCGATTCGGTGAACACCTTACCGATAGTTTTGATGTCAGAAAAGGATTTAGGAATTTAGAAATGATTGTGCAAAACTCACTGGCCAATACAAGAGGCACAATCTATTTCAAATCCTCGCAACTTCTTGCATATTGACATAATAGGTAGATCAGAGCGAGATGTCAATGAGGCGTTTACGAGCATTGAGTTCGAGGCGGCGAAAATTGGTTTGGCTGTAAACGAGGGCAAAACTAAATATATGCTGTCATCAAAAAAGGACGCTCAACACCGACGTCTCGGCCAGAACGTTTGTATAGGCAGATATAAGTTCGAGGTAGTTAAGGACTTCGTCTACCTTGGCTCCGCAGTGACCTGGAACAACGACATCAGTTCCGAAATCAAACGCAGAATCACTCTTGCCAATCGCTGTTTCTTTGGGCTCAGGAGGCAACTGAGTAATAGAGCCCTCTCCCGAACGACAAAGTTGACTCTATATAAGACCCTTATCATCCCGGTCCTGTTGTACGGCGCAGAAGCAAGGACACTATCAAAAGCGGATGAGGAGGCCCTTGGTCGGTTCGAGAGAAAGATTTTGCACGTGATTTTTGGGCCTATAAACGCAGACGGGGGATGGAGGAGAAGGTTCAACCACGAACTTTACGGGCTGTACAGCAACATGAGCCTAGTCAGGTGTCTACTGATTCAACGCCTAAGATGGCTGGGCCATGCAGAGCGAATGGACACCACAGCTCTAGCCCAGAGAGTCTTTGAATCCAACCCCGAGGGACGAAGAAGCAGAGGACGGCCGCCCTTAAGATGGCGCACACAGGTGGAAGGGGACCTCAGCCAACTGGGTGTGCGGCAATGGAAAAGGCTAGCGAAAGATCGTGCTAGATGGAGGGGCATGTTGGTTGAGGCCCAGGTTCACCCCGAACTGTAGCGCCCACTAAGAAGAAGAAGAAGTTGAGGAAGTTGAACCGGAGAGAAACATCCAAGAGGAAATGCAAGACACAAATCATCAAATGCCGATACGAGAATTTCTTTCCAAGTGTTAATAAAATAAGATTTATTTTATTATAAAAGAATTGAATTTTATTTTTGTTAATGGTTTTTCTTTTATGTATGTACATAGAATAGTTGAGTCAATTATTTCTTGTTTGAATAAAGGTATTGTAAAAATTAGAACAGCTTTTCCTTCCAAGCCAACTCGTCGGTTATGTGTGCTACTCAGTTGATCTGTGCGCTCGTTTGGAAATTGTATTGCAGATCCGTCGATGTACAGTATTGTTCGAAACCTAAGCAGCTTTTTCCTATGAATTATTCAAAGTCAAATATTTACGTAATTATTCGTTTTAGTGAAAATAAGATAATTTTTATTAATTATATTTGGTACTTAGATATGTGTGATAAAACATAGTAGGGTCAGTTGGGGTAAATGTAAACGACCGGTATTTCAGCGTCTTAAAATAAACTGTCGAAGCCCAGGCAAATAAAAAAACAGAATATGAAATGTCGCGACACCATTGCATGCACTCTCTTGCAGCTGGCTTTCGGATTTCGTTGAAAATGTTGGTCGTGAAAAGAACCTCATTCGAAAAGTGAAATTCAATTTTGAGAGTGTTTTTAATTGTTCTAAAATATTTAACTAAATTGGAAGGGTAAGTAAAAAGATCGTTTTATATATGTATTTAAAAGTGCATTGAACTAGTTTCTTTGATTAGACCGCACTCTAATATGTTCTTTTTAGTTGCTTTGTGCGTGTTACCCCAGTAATGTTAGCACATGGGGTAAACTTGAACAAGTTTTTGCGGTAAATGTAAACGATCATTTTAGTGAATTTTTTTCTCCATAACTCCATTTTCGGTACTTAAAAGGCCCCGAAAATATATTAAAAAGAAACCACATGCTTTGGACTATATCACCGATATCAAAAACGCTGTTATCGAAGATGTGATGGAAAAAAAGGACATACCGTCAAGCTGAAGAACGCTACAATGTCCCTAAATCTCTCATATTTCACAGAATTAAAGGCCATCAAACATCAGTACCCTTCAATCCAGTGGCAACTGAAAGTAAAATCGTTCAATGCCTTGTTGCTCGTGCAAATATGGGAATACTATGTGACAAACATGAGCTAAAGAACTGGTTGGGGAATATGTAAAATTTACCGGTATGAAAACACCATTTAAAGAAGATACCCCTGGCGAAGACTGGTACTTGGCATTCATGAAGCGGCATCCCACACTGTCTTTAAAGAAACCGGAACACCTGTAAAAATTGACACATGGTGCCCGAAACCCGTTTGTTGTATACGATTTTTATGATAAGCTTCAAAAGGTGATGGAAGACAACAAGGTACTCGAACGAATTATTATGGACTATAACCAAAGCGGAATTTGGTCGCCTCTCGTCCTATCTAGGACAACCACCCCTGAGAGTAGTGAACGAACACCGACCCAAACCACTGCACTCCGTTCAGGTTGTGTGTGTAACAACTCTTGATCTTGAACCTGCGCGAGTCTCTAAAAAACAAAAAAAAAAAAAAAACTTGACAACTAAGCCACATTACGCATTTCATGCAGACGAAAGCGGATTTCACCATGATCCCAGCCGAATTCATGCATTAGGTGTGAATCTACAACAATACTTGCATGCGTATCAGCGGATGGTTCCTCATTACCACCGCTAATAATTTTTACAGGTGCTGCTGTTCAGGCAAGATGAACTTCTGAAGATGGTTTTCCGGGAACACTCTACGCATGCTCGGCATATGGGTGGATGGAGGAACGCCATTTTATAATTGGTTGTCTAATGGCTTCATTCCATTTGTCAAAAATATACGTATTGTGGTGTACGGCGGTCATTGCAGTCACATAAGCTTCCGAATAGTTGAGAAAGCTGTGAAAAATAATTTGATATTGATGCCCCAACCTAACAGCTTGGGAAAAAAAAAAAAAAAACTGATAACTTATGGGAAATCGCAAATGGGCAAGGGTTGTATGCGCATTAGTAAACAGATGTTCTCGAAACTCATCGGAGAAACCTGGAATGAGTCCATGAGAGCTGACAACATAATATCCGGATTTGTCAACACGGGAATTTACCCTGTGGATCGAACAAAATTTCCTGAAAACGAGTTTCCGCCCCAATTTCTAGAAAGGTACCGTTCAAATTCAAAAGCTGTTAATTTGCACAAGAACCTGCTGAAGGTAAGTACCTACTAGCTACCTACCCTTATAAGAAACAGTAATGTAATGTATGTAACAACATGGACAAAGTAGGTACTAAAGCAGACAAATTTTGGTTTTTTCAAAATAGGTGCAATTGTTACTCTTAGCAACGAAATAACTCCGGACGATGAAAAGATGCAAGAAAATGATATGAATATGACTAACGTAACTGAAACAATAAGTGCACAACAGCCTGTTATGGAGACTGAGGCTTTACCTGGGACTTCCATCAGCACCTTGTTTTTACGTATAAATTCTTCATTTCAAACCACTTTACATTCCGTCACAGCGAAAAAACCAATTCTAAGACTGAAACAAATGACTTATGCCCAGAAGCCCTTAAAAAAGCCAAGCAAACACCTAAGCCCAAGAGGAATAAAACCACTGCAGTTAAAAAGCCGCGTCCTATGAAAAAACGAAACATAAGCACGAGTTCTAATGAAAGAAATATTGTGCATGATGAGGACAGTTCGTGGAACGAGGAGTTAGATTACGACGATTACCATCAGCTTTACTTTTGGTCAGAAAAAAGGATGGCTCCGACCGTCTTTGTGTAGACTACCGTGAGTTAAATGCCCACACAATTTCCGATAGATACCCACTTCCTCTCATGGCCGACCAAATCTCTAGACTACATGGAGCTAAATATTTTTCATGATTGGACGAGGCAAGTGGGTTTCATCAGATTCCTATACATCCTGATTCAATTGAGCGTACTGCATTCGTCACACCTGAAGGGCACTATGAATATTTGGCTATGCCTTTCGGGTTGAAGAATGCCCCATCCGTATTCCAACGAGCAGTAATGAAAGCTTTGGGTGAACTTGCTAATTCGTACGTCATTGTCTACGTCGACGACATTTTAGTTACTGCTCAAAAATGAAGAGAGGCAACAGACTAAGTTGGATCCGTTAACTGGCAAAAGAACGTATAAATACCTGCACGAGTTTTTGAGACCCATGCCTGTTACATATATGTCAACGTCTGCAATCCCAGCAGCCGATGTTACATATATGTCAACGTCTGCAATCCCAGCAGCGGACGATAAATATGACCTCTTCATCCGTTCTATTAACAATAAGCTGACCCAGCAATAAGCTGAGCCAGCAAGCAATGTAATTTTGCATTCTTGATTTGCACTACTTTAAAGAATTGTGAAATCGCTGACACTATGTCTGCGATTCAAATGCAATAAAGAGAAACCTGGAATAAACAGAGGTGTAAAATGTAAAATCGAGCGAGTAGATAGTATTCCACAACCAGTGTTCGTTGAAGTGACATCCCGAAGTGTATTTGATGCGTGTACTACAATAAAGTTTTTGTTAGATAAATGAAACTCTGTGTGTTTTTTTATTATTTTTTTTTAAACCGTTCGGGCACATTACAAATTTTGCCAGTGGAAGGAATCCCCAGAGAACTTGATATAGCGGTCGAAAATGAAGGCGTTGAAACAGACGTCAGAGAAGGCATTGAAACAGACGACAGGGAGGGCGTTGAAACAGACGTCAGAGAAGGCGTTGAAGCAGACGTCCGAAAAGGCGTTGAAACAGACGTCAGGGAAGGCGTAGAAAGAGACGTCAGTTCGTAATATCAGATACACTGGTTTGGGGTACCTGTCACTGGAATGGATTCTTGAAATGAAATATTAATTTATATAAATTAAAAAAAAAAAAAGAGAAACAGTTGGAGCATACATAACGCCAGTTTTGTTTTCTTTTAAAAACACCCGAGGACGTGTGCTAGTCAGGCTGGCCGTGTCGCAGAATACAACACACGTGTGTACATATGTACATATGTACGAAACAGTGCACGCTGTTTCTCGTCTAGTGAGGTTGCAGAGTTACTAATCAAGATAGCGATAGGAAAGCTACAAATGTGTGTGTGTAGGGGAAGATGATTGCTGGTTCTGAAAAGGAATTGTGAAATTCCGTGAGAGGAGTGTTGAAGGAGCTTCGAGTAGAAGATGTCACACTTGCGAACACGATCGGCCCGCGTGCAACAGGAAAGTGAGACAGTTGTCCCGACATATACAGTGGCTCCAAAATCTATTCGCTCACCCACTTACCCCACGGAAAAGATGTTGTAAAATAAAAACGAATAGGGCTACAAAACTTAGGCTTATATATTTATTCATTTTACATAAAAAGACTTCAGAAAACAAAAAAGAAAAATAAAATATCATGTTGCTTAACAAAATAAATTAAAAAAGTATTCACGAGCTTCGTATTTTAATGTCCAAAAAGTATTCGCTCAGTCAATGAACACTGCACTTTACATCGAGCTAGCGGGATATCGTTTAGAAAAAAATGCAACAAATGCTAGCGGATCAATATATGTCACAGAAAAAAAAAACGAAGGAAGGTTTAATTTTGCAGTTTTCGCGATCAGTGGTAAATTTTCTCAAAATGGGTCGAAAGGGAAAAGAAACATCTGTTGAAGTGCGAAAAATTATTTTAAACATGCGTGAATCTGGTGAATCGATTAGATCTATTGGTAAAAGTGTTAATCGGTCATATTCTACCGTAAAAGGTATAATCGACAGATATTTCGGCGAAAACAATGTGTTCAGTGCGGCGCGAACTGGTCGACCATGCATTTTAACGGACAGAGAAAAGCGTGCGGTGATTAAAAAAGTGAGACTAAATCCGAAAAAAAGTGCTACACAAATTCACGCAGAAATACAAGATGAATTTGGAGTCCAGTTATGTGTGAATACAATAAGAAATGTATTGTATGATGCCGGTTATCATGGTAGAGTGGCTAGAAAAAAGCCATACATTAGCAGCATCAACAAAAAGAAAAGATTTTCCTTCGCAAAGAGCCATGAGAATAAACCAAAGGAGTTTTGGAACAAGTTTATATTTACCGATGAGAGTAAATATAATATTTGTGGATCAGATGGCAGGTCTTTGGTGTGGAGAAAAAAAAAAAAAAATAGCGAACTGGAGGAAAAACATCTTAAGTTGACATTTAAGCATGGGGGTGGTTCTGTCCAAGTATGGGGTTGTATGAGTGCCAAAAGTGTTGGTAGTTTGCACTTCATTGATGGTATAATGGATCACAAACAATACATAGACATTCTAAGAACGCATCTCCGACACAGTGCAAATAAAATGGGTCTTTATAACGACTACATTTTTAGTCAAGACAATGACCCCAAGCATACAGCCTGGAACACTAAAATGTGGCTGCTTTACAACACCCCAAAGTATATTCAAACTCCACCACAATCCCCGGATATCAATCCTATTGAAAATGTGTGGAATATATTAGAGCAGAACATACGAAAACACACTATCCGCAATAAGTCTGATTTGAAAGCGGCTTTAATAGCAGAGTGGGACAAAATTACGCCTGACATAACTGAAAAGCTGGTTAACTCCATGCCAACAAGATTAAAACACATTATTAAAAATAAGGGTGGACCAACAAAATATTAGTGACAGAAAAATTGAGTTAATTTTAATGAGCGAATACTTTTTGGACATTAAAATACGAAGCTCGTGAATACTTTTTTAATTTATTTTGTTAAGCAACATGATATTTTATTTTTCTTTTTTGTTTTCTGAAGTCTTTTTATGTAAAATGAATAAATATATAAGCCTAAGTTTTGTATCCCTATTCGTTTTTATTTTACAACATCTTTTCCGTCGGATAAGTGGGTGAGCGAATAGATTTTGGAGCCACTGTATATAAAGTAGTGAAGAACAGAATAAAGCTACTGTCAAAGGAACGTGGTTTTTTTCATCCTCCAACAGTTCAGAAGTGGGATTGGCTATCCAAGGTGCGAATAGTTTTTCTGAACGCGTAAAGGTATTCGCTAAAGAGTTATAATAATTTTGATTTGTTCTTCATACATACGTCGGTTTTACTTGCATTTATCTGCCAGAGTAATTTGTAACACAAGTGTCGAAATGTCTCAGGAGTGGTTCCGGTATATCGAAAGGGCAACAGTTGCTACTTTAAGGAGCATTTCACGATCACTAAGGTTCCACACGAGTGGCACTAAAGCCGAGTTAAAACAACGAGTGGAAGACGCAGTTCAGGATTACACAGACGGCGAGCTTCTTAAATTTTAAGAATTCAAAATTCTTAAAAAAATTTAAATATCAATAGTAATATATTCATTCTTACAGGTATTAGCTTCCTAGTTGTTGTCATTATTATAATCAGTATAGTAACATTTCTAAGGAAATTCCAAAGAAATCCAACCAGGGCAACGATTCCAAAAACATCAACCCAACCAACCCATTATGAACTTCAACCAGTAAAAATCAACCTATGGGATCTACGGGCCGTAGATTCTTAAGAGGGGAGGAGTTACGATGACCACACGTACAGCCAACACAATACAATAATGCACGCATCCAGCGGATGCACAATCGGTGCAATTAAACACCTCAGTTTCCCAAATGGACATCCGATATTATAATTTCATACTTTGTTTTGTACCTCATTCGATTATTTCCCACACAATTCTGCTAGCATAATCAAAATTTGTAGTATAAATAGATGTAAGAAAAATATTGTAAAGTAGAAAGTAAGTGAACGTGTGTGAGTGATTGTACTTCTAAATAAACATTTTTTTTTTAATCAAACTCAAACATAATTCGTTAATTACCCTCTTCGAAACTCAAACATAAAAACAACACATTTTGGGACACTGAATTTATCAGAACATTCACCGAGAATCTCGACAAGCACGTGTTCAGACTCTGCGACAACTGCTCACGGCTACAACTCAGCCACCATGAAGTCATCTGCTATTACTGCACTAAAAACCCTGTCAAGTACACTGCTCAAAACAATATGGAGAGGTTATGAAGACATTGTCAGTCGTCGAGCAGATGTTGGTAGCACGGATTCAACCCGTTCTCAACGTCTATCAGCTCTGCAGTCAAGGTGGCAGTGATCAATTCCGTTACAAAGGAAACGTGCTGAACGACGAGCAAGATCTCCAACCGATTGCAAACGAGTTGTCTAGAGTTCCTAATACAGTCAACATCTTGCTGGTTAGCAAGCAGGGAGCCCAATGTTACAAAGACTTCAGGGTCAGATGACAGGTGGTACTCGATGTTCTGGTGTTTCTAAAGCAACCGAATAGCTTCTATGCTGACTTGCAAAACAACATGTCCGCCTTGGCGGCACGACGGAAGTGTTGCCAACGACTCAATGTCTTCAGCCCGATGTTGCTGAAGACAGTGACGATGTGGTTATTAATGCGCTTCCCGTTTCAAGTGGTATGAGACAAACCGAGGTTGTTCGTAATGTAATCGATTGGTCCGCAGCAAATCCGGTCAACGAATTTACGACTGTTGGATACATCGTCAAAGATGTTCCTCATCAATTCCCTTCTGGTGCTGGTTTCAGAAGCATTTCAGTAATATCAAGGTGATATTGATAGACGAATTCAGCACGATTGGGTTGCGTATGCTGGGCAAGATAGATGGCCGGCTTAGAGAAGCTAACCCTGAGAAGCAGCATGAATGTTGTGGAGGATTTGTTGTTGTATTCAATCAACTACAGCCAGTTTTGGACAAGCCTCTGTATGGGGTACCAAAGAGTCGGATGAGTTTTCCCTGCGAGGCAAAGCAGCTTATTTGCTGATACGGAAGACGTTTATTCTCAAGCAGATCATGCGACAGACTGGCGATGAACAGAAACAATTTCGTGAAGCACTTCATGCTCTAGCCCTAGGCGAGAACAACCTCTCGCACTATGAATTCTGGTCACAACGCTTTGTCGACAATAATCCAGGATCGACCCGAGATTTCAAGGACGCGACACGATTGATGGCGCCCAACTAAAACATCAAAGCCCATAACAAGAACGCCTTACGATCGCTTGGATGCCCAGTGACTCGAATAAATGTATCAAACAATAATGCAACAGCCGCTCAAGCGTCAGATGACGAAGCTCAAGGACTGAGTGCAGAACTATTACTCTGCGTTGGCGCTAAAGTGATGTTACGCCAGAACATGTGGACCTCTTGCGGACTGTGCAATGGCTCGATGGGCAGTCATTGACATTATTTACGGTCCTTCCGAAAACAGAGTCGAGAACTCCACACCAAGCGAAGCTCCTATCTGCATCATGGTCAAGTTTGAAACTTACACGGGACCGATTTCCGCTTTAGGCGCTATTCCTATAACCCAGGTCGTAGAGTCATTCAAAAAAGGAGCACTCAATGGCACGAGGAAGCAATTTCCGTTATCGCTGTCTTACGGCATTAGTATTCACAGGTCGCAAGGTATTACATTGGAAAAAGCAGTTGTGGACTTAGGATAAGTGAATTTCGGCCCAAGTTTTCCATCCGAAAGGTTGTTGGAAATCAACTCCAAACCAGCGTTTTTACTAAAGCGGGCTGAACTCGAAAGACTGAATAGTAAGCAATAAATGTGTGTGAAAAAAAAAAAAAAAAAAAAAAAACAATTCAAATAAAATGATTTTCTACAAATACATTTTATTTCATCAAAACCGCAGCAATGATCTATGAAAAAACATTACACAATTTTCATACTTTAGCGCCAAAAGTTGTCACACCATTTTAGTTCGTGAAGTTAGAGGTTCGCGAGAACAAATCATACTACCCGCCATACCGCTTCTTCAAGTAAAGGATCAAAGGTATCAACGTAGGTGGGATGGTCACATGTTTGCAGACTACAGCTGGTCATTACTGAAAGATTGTCCGAAAAAAATTACAAAAGAAAATCGTATAGGTAAAAGGTGTTTCTCTGAAGTATAACATTATTTTTGCTATGGGGATTAAAAAATGTATATTTTCATAAATTGTTGGTGTTAATTTACTCAAAATTATTGTTATACTAAGGGCAACAAAACCACTGTTGACCAGTGTAATTTAATTTGTACTGTCGGACTAGGCTGGGTGTTTGCTGATCCCTTTTCAAATGCTTGTACGAAATTTTTCCTTTCCTAATATACGGCTGTTTTTGCTTAGTTTACGCCAGTTAAGGGCCAATATTGGGTCTTCTCGCAAAACGACCTTCATGTTCGTACTTACGACGTGATTTAAAATTGAAATTAAAGAATAAAAACGACATTAGGAACAACATATGGTGGAAAATGCCATCCACACGCCGAATATTGCGACAAAAAAAGTTTTTTTGCACAAAAACTAGTTTGATTTTAGGTTATACATATTTCTATATATGCACGCGCGTTCTTACTTGCACTGAGTTCCAAAGTTTAGCACATACATTTGAGTTTATTAATGGCATAAGACAAGTCCACTTACCCCGCTTTTAAAAAATTGTTAACACTAAATTGAACTTCTGCTTTGATAAATCCACGTCGTGTTGATTGTAGATGCACCCAGCCACTACAGGAATTGTTGTCTAGATGCCTGATATATATGTAGATGGTAGGTATATCTGTAGCGAGCTTTGAATAAATATTGGAACGTGATACAGATACCATTGGACCAGATGTTCCTTGCTTTTAACTAGCGTTTTGTTTTTTTGTATCCTACACGCATACTTAAGAACTCCTGCCTATCTACCAGATGTAGCGACTAAGAGATGAGAATAGATATAAGTAAGATTAAGTAAAAAAAAAAGAGTAATCAACTGCACCTGTATGGTAATCGGGAAAGGATACATAACAATGCGTGATGGCTCGAGACATGGAGCTGGTTAAATGCCCTGTCATTATATGTATGTATATCGAATGGTATCATCTCTGTAGCGTGTTTAGGATAAACATTGGAAAGTTATACCGCCCCAGGAACATTGGACCCAATGTCCCTTGTCGAATTTCTTGCTTTTCACGGGTGTTTTGCTTTTTTATACATATAGCCCAGAACACCTGTCTGGGCTACCAGAGAAAGTGACTAAAAATAAGATTAGTTATAAGAATGATTAAGTAAAAATAAAATACCCAACTGTACCTGCAAGGTAATCGGGAAAAGATAACATCCATCCATGATGGCTCGAAACATGGAACTTCAAGAACGGAAAATTTCATTCAGCAACAGGTCACATCTTGACCATACGAATGTTTTCCTGTTCGCAAAAACAAGTCAACGACTCAACAACGCGCTGCAGACGCATATTTGTGCTTATTTTCATAGACATCTCTCTTCTTCACTATACATTCCATTAGAAAATTAGTTAATATACGTAACACAAACCTTATTATATGTATATACTTACCAACCCTGAATTGGGCACCCACGGCCCAAGCGTCGCATCAGAAATCGATTAATTCGACACAAGTCTATTCATTATATGTTGTACGAGTATCACGGATTAATAATCTCCACTTAATACGACCATAACAACCAGGGATAATCGTTATCCCTGATAACAACCGGCAAAAATTGCCCGCCACAAACATGGACCATATCTTTATACGTTCATCCCAAACCAAAAACACGGAATATGTCAACTGGTGTCAACCACTAAAATGCCAAGAATTATGGTAGAAACACAATGTGGCGTGCGCGCGCGCGTGCTTTTGATCGCCTTTGTACCGATTTACGGGATAATGTGTCAGACGCACGCAACCACAATTCGCAACACACAATCTGGCTTCAAGTCAGCTGCGCGTAGAGAGCTTAGGAATATGACAATACTATGTTCTGTTTCCTCAAAATGTACTCATATGAATTCAGTGCAGAAAGAAGAGTAGATTTGTGTTCTGTTCTATTTATTTGAAACATAAATATAAGAAAATTTCATCTCAGATAAAGGTATATGCTTATAAAAAATATGCGTTTAGTTCTGTAATACCCATCATCATTAGTTTGCATCAAAAAATCCAATAATAAGCTACGAAAATGTATGCATGTTGAAAGCGAACAACTCGGAACACTACATGACAGAACACGTTACACTATTCTGCTACAATCGAACAACACAATGAAATACATCTGTCAAACGCACGCCTTGAGTAGAGAGTAGCTCTACTCCGGCGCTTTGCTCGACTTTACGATATTTACGATATGAGGTCGAGCAAAAGTTGAGGTAACATTATGTGTTGCTTCATAAGATATCGTTGTTCCTACTCATGCTGTCAAAAGCACGCGCGCGCGCACGCCACATTGTGTTTCTACTTTCAGGTGAAACAAGAAACAGAGTTCTTCCGCAAATGACATCTGATCAACAGACCACTAGGGGTACGTTCACATACTTTCTAACAATTTTCAAGTGTGGTGAAAAAATAAATTAACTCCGGTTCGAATGTTACGCACTACTGTCTGGTGTGGTCTTAAGCCGGGACCAACAAGCGTCTGCAACCAGCACAATCTCTTGCCAGCCGCTTCCAGTTATGGGAACCAAGTTGGTTGAGGTCCTTTTTCACTTGTAGCCGCCATTTGATTCGTGGGCGTACCCCCTGGCGCGTTTTATTTTTTTATAGTTACACCCGCACTCAAGGCTAAGGCCTTATAACGTTTTGAACGATGTGTGAGCGAAGGTAACACGGAAAAGAAGAGTTTCGCGCAGGTTGATGTTTTTTTTTTTTTTTTTTTTTTTTTTGACACACAACCTGGATGGAGTGCAGTGGTTTTTTGGGTCGTAGATGTTCGTTCACTACTCTCGGGGGTGGTATATCCTATATAGGACGAGAGCTGACCACAGTAATTCGTTCATGTACTTTTGGTGTTAATATTGCATACACAGAGGATGAATTTCCATTGATCATATACTGTGAGAGATATGCCTGCAGCAGTACGTTTGGTCGCTTTCCATTCACAAATGTGTTGCATACTTTTTTCCACATAGGAATTGCTTTTTCTGGGCTATGAAACATATTTGAACTTTAGAGCTTCCGCTCGACGGTCGATTATGTTAACCACTGCACCACGGCCACCAATGACTTTGATTCAAAGACTCTTCGGGCCGGAGTTGTATTATCCCTACACTCTAAGGACAATACAATTTGTAGTTGATTCTTCTCCAGATGTGTCAACACAAACAGAACCAAAGATCGCACGCTGAACTTTTCTCACGAAAAAACCAAAAGCTTTCTAAGCCGCTTTCAACAGCATCCATGCTTCTTTTCCATAAAGCAGGATCAGAATATAACATGGCTCTATTACTCAATTGCCCTCTCAACCAAAAAAAAAAAACAGCTATTGGCAAGAGTTATTCTTTGTTTAATCCCGGTACTGATGTTGTTTGTATTGGTAATTACGGTTCGGAAATCCCTTGCTGCCTATTGTGAAGCTCTGTCCGAGACGTCGATATTGTGTGTCATTCCTTGATGACAGCATATACTAGCCGCCTCCGCTTCTATGCCAGCAAATGCCTCATTGATGTCTCGCTGTGTTCGACTAATCACATCAATATCAACCGATCGTGCCCCAAGTGCTGACTTGTGAGTTTCCCACGAGCTTCTCAAAAATCTATTTTAAAAAGGTCAAATAACTGCACTGCGCATTGCCTACGACCTTTTTTAATATCGAAAGTCTCGGTAAGTTCGTTACCGGCCTTGATGGAGAAGCGAGAGTTTTCCTTCATCATCCTACGCAATCTGACGAGCTCGGCAGGATTGTCAAAACTAGATATGGCTCTGCATAGTTCATCCCTATGCACGCTCTCATATGTGTCGATCAGCATTTTTTGGAACTTTTAAAGGATCTGCCGTAATGTGAATATTTGGTCTGTGATGGGCTTCCCTGGCCCAAGACCACACTGACAAGGTCTTATCACGTTGTTGACGAGCGGTGATGTTCAAACAAAACGGCACAGAGGATTTCACATGCGATGTTAAGGAGATCGATCCCTCTGTTATTGGTGCAGTCTCCTTTCTCGTGGACCAGACCGAGATTGCACTTGTTGGGCACGGTTTTCTCCGATAATATCTCACAAATGAGGTGGTGCATGTGCCCAGCCAGACCATCCCCAGCTGCTTTAAATAGCTCCGCGGACTGGCCGTCCGCTTTGTTTGACTTCGGCCTTCATATTGCTATTTTGACCTCGTCAAATTCGGCGGGACATAATTCTTGCTTATCGTCGTCCAAATTGAGTGGAAATACTGCTCACATACTGAGTGTTATGTTAAGCCACCTCATTCTATTCAGCATATCGTCCATGTGTGTAAATCTACTGCAGTCTAAAATTATCCTCATCTCTTTGTTATGCAGTTTCCGTAGTCGGCTTATTTGTCCTTCATTGCAGCATGTAATTAGAGCTGACGAGCAATATTCAAAATGTGGTTTCACTATCGTATTATAAACCATGACTGCGTTTACGTAGTTTAGTTTTTTTCTAATTTTTCTGAAATACCCTAAGGTCCTTTCGATTTTTTTACTTATGTAATTAATATGCTTCTCGAAGCCTAATTTTTTGTCAATTATTTTATGTACCCAAATATTTTATTGTTCTTACTTTTCGATCCATTTCGTTTTTTTCTCGTTCAATTTTAATTTGTTCATTTTTAACCATAAATTTATTCGCTGAATATCGTTTCGTCTTCACCGCAGCGTGGCGCAGTGGGTAGTGTGTTGGCCTCTGACGCCGATGACACGGGATCGAATCCCGACACAGCCATGTCATCGAACGTGTTTTTCACGGTGTTTCTCCTCAGCGGGGTTCTGACAAAACCCCCTGTAGTAAAATTGTCATGAAATGCTTCTCGAAATTCGCCGTTCGGAACCGGCAATAAACTGTAGGTCCCTTTCGCCTATGGGAAAAATTAAATCACACACAACATGGGTGATTGAGAGAAGCTCGGCTCAGGTTCTTCATGGACTGTAACGCCAACATACATATATACATCGTTTCGTCTTCTGCATAAATCAACGTGTCATCTGCGTATAATACTACTTTGTTGTCTTTTATTATATTAGGCAAGTCATTTATATACATGGTAAATAGTATTGCACCTAGAATAGACCCTTGTGGTACACCCATCGTTACTTCAATAGCCTCTGATACACCTTTATTTACTTTAGTCCTTTGTTTTCTATTGGTTAAGAATGTTCTAAACCATTTATTTTCTTTTTCTCTTATTCCATATGCATTACATTTTTTTAAAAGAATTTCATGGTTCACCGTTTCAAATGCCCTTTTGAAGTCTAGAAATATATCACATGTCTTGTTTTTTTCCGTCTTTTTCCATTGGTCAATTACATAGTCAATTGTCGTCTCACATGAAAGATTCGCCGTAAATCCTGACTGGTAATTCGATAAAAGTTCTGTTTCCTCAATGTATTTGACAGTTAAAAAACAAACTGTTGCTTCTAGAATTTTTTCTAATGTTCGTAAGGTGTTGATTGGTCTTAGTTCTTCACATTTTTTTGTGTTGGGAATCTTTTCAGTTGGTATTATAATTGCTGCTTTCCATGAGTTCGGGAAGGTTCCTGTTTCCATTGATTTATTAATTATTTCAACCATTGGAGGTCCTATTTTGTCCCAGTTGTCAGTAATAATTCTAGGACAAATCTTTTCTGTGGCCATTTTGTTCTTCAGTGTTTTGCATATTAGTCCTACCTCGTCACATGTTACCCTTTGGAATTTAAATGTTGTCCATTTTGGAGTTACACATATAATCTACATAATCCTCTTTTTCTATCGATTCTTGAACTTCCTTTATGCTTCTTACAAAGTATTCGTTTAATTTTCGAGATATGACTGTTTCCTCCTTCTCCATTACTCCATCGAATTCAATATTTTTTAATGTCTTATTCTGCCTTTTAATTACTAGTTTTTTGATTTCTCGCCATACTTCTTTCTGCCCAACTGTCCCTTTAATCCTGTCATTTATGTACCTGTTTTTTGTGTGGTTAATTTTGACTTTATAATAGTTTCCTGTCTCTATGTAGTCTCTCCAAGCCTCATGGTCATTTATCAATTTTGCTCTATGATATTTTTCAATTTTCTTAGCTTTTAAATATCTTAATTCGTCATTGTACTATTTGTTGGAGTCGTCTTCGCCGGATACCTGTTTAACTTTCTGATAAAACTTTCGGACTTCATTCCTGCTGTAATACGTCTTCATTTCATTGAACACTTACTTCCCATGCTCCTTCTTTTTTCTTTCTGAGAAAACGGTTCTCTTCCGTCGTTTTTCTGTTCGTAGAGTTCGCGGACAGCTCTCATTGTTCGATGCAGCGTTGCCACGTTTGATTTGAAAAGTCTAATTTTTGTTTTGAAAGGATATTTGCGTCGAGTTCCAGATTTGGCGCAGCTGGGCATATGCGCCTCTCGATTTGCTTATTCTCCCCAAAATATCTTTTCCTGCACTACTCACCGCGGATATTATACTGTTTGGGTAGGTAAAATCATTGACCTGTTTAGTTTCTTTGCATTTTGCCTAAAATAACTAAAGTTGCTTTTGATGTTCATTTTCATTGGTTTCTTTTTGTCGATGTTGACATTTAGGCCATTCTTACCCGCGAACATATCATTGAGCTTTGCTTGCATTATCAGAGTGCTTCACAGATAATAGAAAGATGTCATCCTTCTATAACCTCTATAGAAGGTAAGCCTTTTCGCTTACCTTCTATAGATTTATGGAGTATTGGCGAGACTAAACAGCCTTGGTGGACACTTGCGCTGGTTGTGATGCTGTCTGAGAACGCCAGCCATTATAGAGTACTATGCACTTGAAACCCGCGTCTTGTGCTCTGGCTAAAATTGTCACCTTCCCAGGAACTCCTCTATATTTGAGCACCTCCCAAATACTTCCACGATGAATGCTGTCAAATGTTATGCTATAATCAATGAAAACAAGTTGGAGTCGACTGCAATTCATTCATTAGCTTAACTGTAACTCGTAGGATGTTAAGCTGATCAGTGCAGGTCAAGCTTCGGTTTAAGGCGGCGTAAAAGTATTCTGGACAGTACTTTAGACGTGATGGATAGGAGCATAATTTGGCAGCTGAGAAAGATCACCTTTCTTTGAGAGAACAATTAAAATATTATGTAATTAATTCGCGGGGATATTCACTTTGAATATTGGAAGCAGAAGTTTGGCCGTGTGTTCTGGGGACACTTTCAGAGTTTCAGCCTGAATTCTATCGTATCCCGGCGAATTTTTGTATTTTAAGCTTTTAATTACCGACGTAATTTCTGGCAGTGCTGCTACTATGTGGTGGTCAGGGCCGATTTCCGCACTTCTCCTTGCGCGAACATCAAGCAAGCGTTTTCGCCACTGGCTGCTAATACATATGTGGTCGATTTAATTCTCAGTTGTATTGTGCGAAAAGATCCAAGTACGCAAACTTTGTCTTTCATCTCAATTGCCTCTTGAGCTTAAAGAAGCAGCGGTTGGCATGAGTAATTTTGCGTTTGATGGTATTGTTGTCGCTGGTCACTAGTGAGGAGCCAGGCTAGACGAAGTCCTTGACCATACCGAAATTACAGCTGCTAAGACGTCGATGTTATATGTCGTTTTTGGACGACAGCATATATTTGGTTTTACTCTCATTTACCGAAAAACCCAGCGCCTGACTTCTGTTTCTTACTTGCAAGCGCTTCATTTACGTCTCGCTGTGTGCATCCAATTACGTTAATGTCATCCACGTATGCAAGCAATTGCGCAGACTTAAATCATATCGTAGGTACCTCTTGTGTTGGCCTGTGAGTCTCATGTGATATGTTAATTCGGTTAATTCGCTACCGACCTGATGAAGACGCAGTTTGAAAAGTTTGGCATTGACGTTAAAACAAGACATGGCTCCGTATAGACCGTATCTATGCACAGTCATACGCAGCTTTTGAAATTAACGAAAAGGTCTTCTCCAAAATCTGCCGCAGTGTGAATATTTGGTCTATTGACCACTGATCAGAACCTATCCGATTATCCATGAAGGGTTTTAGACGTTCACACAGAACGGCAGAGAAGATCTTATCTGAGATGTTACCCTGTTGTTGGGGTGGATATACATAAGTGTCTCCCTTCTTGTGGACCGGGCAAACGATGCTGAGGTTCCATTCGTAGGGCATACTTTCCTCCGACCATTCTTAGTAGGGCGTGCGATCTACCAGCTCATCTTCAACCGCTTTGAATAGCTCAGCAGGCAGGCCGTCCTGCCTGCGGCTTTATTCGTTTTAAGCTCCGAAATTATTGGCTTAATTCTATCTAGGTCGAGAGGTCGCAGTTCTCTTGCATCTTCGTCAGTTGCGAATGGATCATCGCCATTAAACAGTCTGCAGAAGTGTTCTTCCCACCAGTTGTCCGTCTTACCAGTTGTCCATATTCGTCCCTACAGTCTTCTGCTCTGGCTTTATAGCCCTGGCATGTCCGTTTTACTTTTCCGTAAAACTTGCTAGTGTCATTCCTACGGTAGCATCTTCCCATCTCCTCGATCTCACGCTTTTCATATTTTCTTTTTTTGTCCTTAAAAGCGTGTGTTCCTCTTTCCTTTTCTGCTCGTAGTGTTCGCGAGTGGCTCTCGCGCGTCTCTGTAATATGGCTTTGTAGGCGGTTTGTTTTGCTGCATGGGCTTGTGCGCATTGTTCATCAAACCAGGGGTTTCTAGCTGGCGGCGGTTTAAAACCCATCAGATTTTGGGAGAGGTTGAGGGAAATTCGGACGTTAATCTTTCGTTGTCCAGCTCGACTCCGTGGCATCCTTGATATCTTTTTTCGAGCCTTGGCTACAAGGTAGTGATCCGAGTCGATGCTACCACCTTGGACGGTTCGTACATCTGGGATATTTGCTACTTCCCCGTGATCGACTTAAATATGCCCTCTATGCCCAGTTTCGCACTAAAATCTCCTAGTACTATTTTTGTGTTGTAGCTGGGACATTGGTCGATCGTACTTTGCTTTTGATGGGGTGTAAACGCGTATTAAGCTAATGTTCCTGAAATTAGCTTCAATATAGATTGTTATGAGGGAGCCATGGTACCATGAACGCTGAGTGCGTTCGGATCCCGATAACACTAATGCCATCGAATGTACATATATTTCGCGATGTCCCCCCTCTGGGAAAACTATCCATTCTTGTCATGAAAAACGCACTCACGCATTAAACTGTAGGTCCCTTTCACTTATGTAAAAAAATAAATCGCACGTAGCATGGGTGATTGAGAGAAGCTTGGATATTGCCCCTCGTGGGCTGTAACGCCACCAACGCAAAGGATTGTTGAGACTTTTTGTCGAAGTTTTCCTCGCATAACGAATCCGTATCCGAATAGGCGGATAGCAATGTAGCAATTCCCGTAGTACATGTCGCAATTTTCCATCCGACTTGTACCTGGCAGTTGAGGGTTTGCTCCAATTGATTGTCTGCACCCGGTCTGTTAAGGGACCAGGTGCATCTCACACTCCAGATGCAGACTCGCAAGTCATTGTCTATTTTGTATCCATCCGTATTCGAGGCTTGTGGTTGCTTCGTAACAGTTTTTTTTTTTTTTTTTCGTGACATGGGTCTTACCCCTAAGCACAACCTTCAACCTGCAGCACCGGGTTCCTCTTTCCACATGAACGAGGGGTCGGGTCGTTTCACACATTGATTCACTTAACGGTTAGTGCTGGGCAGCTATCAAGTGGAGGTCACGTGGAGGCTGTGTGTCAACTTGAATTGAGCAGAGGCAGGGATCGAAGCTGGCGTTTACCATGTTAAACACGATCAGTTTCTTTGTTCTGTATGCTCGTTCCTATACATTATACCTATAGTTGCAGAACTAAAATATATTTATTTACACTGTGGCTCGGAGGGTCAGGATGCTTCAAAATATAAATATCTACATACTTACCACAATTCCTAACTCTAGCAATTAAATTCATTGAGGTCACCCTGGCGCAGTGGTTAGTGTGTTGGACTCTGACTCACGATGAGCGAGATCAAATCCCGATAACACCAAGGCCATTGAATGTTTATTTCGCGGCATACCTCCTCGGGGGGTACTGCCAAAACCTCTCGTAGTATACTTGAAAGATCTTCTCGACTCACGCCGTTCGGAATCTACATTAAACTGTCCCTTAAGATCTGTGTGAAAAATAAATCTCAAAACATGGGTAATCGAGAGAAGCTTGGCTCTGGTCCTTCATGAGCTGTAACGTCACCGTAGAAGAAGCAATTCAAAATGAAATACAGAAATATGTATGATTTGTTTCAACAGTTATAAAACAATTGTATTTTATTCTGATATTAACTGTATATACATATATATATATATGAATGTGTATTTTATAAATCAATTTGCTCATGTCAATAACTCAATTCTCACTTTTCATTTGTTTTGCTTAAAATATTTGTGTAATTTCGTTGTGAATTCCGATCAATTGCAGGCACTTCCCTTTTTTGTACATACATATGTATATATTATAATATAATATATATATCAATATATATTATATATAAAATAATTATTTTTCTTGATCAAGTAGAGTTTCTAAATATTCTTAATCGCACTTAAGTGTAATTTTACAAACATATTTTCTTTCGTATAGTTCTATATATGCATATAACCACGAGTGTATTTTCTTATACATACATATGTTTATTTACTTATTAACGCAAATATTATTTTTTTATATAAAAAAAATTACAACTCAACGCAAATAAAAAAAATAAATAAATAAATCTATGGTATAATCTTTTCTATAGGTCATGATTTTTGAATAACATTTTATTATATAAATATATATCAACAGATCTATAAAAAATTATATTTGATTTATAGGTTCGCTTTTTTTTTTTTTTGTAGCACAAACATTATAAAAAATGTGTTAAGACAAATTATAAATTATTTAAAAACATATTAAAATCATATTTATCTTGTTAAGAGAATATTGTAGTTAAAAATAATAATATATAAAAATAAACTCCAAATTAAATTACATATTTAAGGTGATTATAAACAAAAGAAAAGAATATACGGGTAGATTATTATTACGAGGATTATTTATGTAATGTAATAATAGCTTGCAAGAAAAAGAAACATTTTAAAATAACTTTCTACAAAAGCATTAAATGAAAGCTTGTAGATATTTCTTTTTATATTTCATATATCAGTTTTGTTTAAGTTATTTTTAATATTTTAAGCGACAAATGCAAAATGGGTTATGGAAAAAAGTAAACCTTACATAGTGTCATAAGTGGGCATATGTTGAAATTTAAAAAATGACAATGAGTATGAGTCATTCACTTTAAATACTGTAGCTGGCAAAAAGCAAAACAAATCAAGAGTTCAATTCAATTAGTGCATCCATTTCAAACTCATTCTGTTAAACGGCAAGGCGTATAATGGCACACACGGAAGGGAAATTAATTTATTGATAAGCAAAAAGTAAAAGGGCCCACATTTCAAATCATATTAGGCGATTGGAACGCGTATAGGATCACTATATCAAGCATCACATCCGCTTATAGCAAGTTAAAGTAAGATTGTTAGATTAATTCTATACTGTTGCAACTCACAGCGATAAAGTAACGCAACAGAGCAATTGAAACCACTCAACAAATGCGTCGATTGAGAAGACGACCCACCACTTTTCCCAGCCATATCACCAGAGTGTTAGGTTTAAGAATGGACCGATGTGATTCATTCTTTAGAAATAAAGTATGTACAATTTTTTAAAAACGTTTTTTTAACTCTCAAATAATTAGTTAGCGTCGGTGGCAGGACACTTACCCTTAGTACCGAAATACAAAGTATGGAGAGAGTCTGCGCGAGTGACGAAACAATGCAAAAAATATGTACGTGTAACTTCAGTGCAAAAACAAACACAAAAAAAAAAAACAAAAAAACAACAACCAACAACCGATGTCATTAAATCTTTACCAGAGTTTTCAAGGGATACGTTCGTTGACGAGATGCGTCTAACAATTCAATTAGTCTATACAATAGAGGTTGTAAGTTATTTTGAGGCCCTACACATATTAAGGAACAAAATTACACAAGACGCGAATGATACACTAACGAACCATAACGCTGTCCTTAGCTCCGATGCAATTATTGCACGCCTAGATTTCGTACATATATGCTGACAAACGTCCTACCCATATAATAGAGCAGGTGTAGTGGAATGTGAGAAATTATTTTACAAATAGAAACTTCTTTGTAAGTGCTGTGCGTGCCCATTCCGTTCAAGTGTCAAAAATACTAGAGCGTTCAGCTCAGTCATTCCGCACTGAAGTTCAGTGGTAGCTTGTTCGCCATTTTTCGGCATTAGTTCAACGACGCTTGAACGAGGGGGACACACAAAGTGTAAGTGAGAATAAATTATAAAACGTACCTAGAAACAAAAAGGGTAAAAGGACGTTATTACTTGGCCAACTCCCCGCGTAGTTCCGACAGATTGTATTGTACCCAGTTAACTACCAGCTCTCGTCGGAGTCAGTTCCTTTCCTTTTTTGTTTTTTTTTGTTTTGCTAACAATTGAGAGGAATGCGCGTGGCCAAACATTTTATGGTAGCAGAGTGTAGTTTAAATAAAAATCTTGAAGTGCTTTTTCTTGTTGGTTTGTCGGCATTGATTTTGCTCTACATTGATGAAGACAATCAATCGAAAACTCGGTCCAAACGCATCAGGCGACAGAGATAACCGGATCCCGTTCTTCAATCGCATCAGGCGACAGTGACAACCGGATAACGTTCTTCAATCGTATCAGGCGACAGCGGCAATCGAAACAATCGAATACCGTTCTTCAATCGCATCAGGCGACAGTGACAACCGGATACCGTTCTCGATAGGATCAGGCGACAGTGACAACTGTCCTTAATTGAATCAGCCGATAGCTGGGCACGATTTTACAATCCCATCAGGCGACAACCGGAGTAAGAAGACACCGTCATATTTATGGCTATGGAGCCGACGCTGAAGAAATTCGAAGGTAAGCTTCGTCACGAAATTGAGATGGCTAAGCAGATGAGGGGGCAATTGAATTATTTAGGAATTTCTTAGAGAATTCAATTAATAAAGAAGGAGCAGCACAGCGAACTTAATCCTATTATGAGACTATACTGAAATTATTGAAAGGGTACTGAGAAAAGGCCATTGCACTGAATGACCTCTTGCTGGAGTACGCGGATGAGCTGTCAGCATACAGCTATTTATCTCAGGAGCGCGATCGCCAATCTTAGACGAAATAAATCTTTTCAAAGCAAAAGTTGTAAATCAAAAAACAGTGAATCAAAATTATGTCATTAACAGTAGTATAATTTATGTGCAACCATCTCGTCAATGCCAAAGTTTTCGGGAAGGCAGTCATTTTTATCACAATTGTTTGAATCAATGGTAGTGTCACACAGTCAAATATCAGTTATTCAGACACTTCAACATCTTTTGAGTTACGTGGAAGGTGCTGCGGCACAAACTCTTAACGGTACGAATGTCAAACCAACTTATTTCAAGCCGCATAGTATTTACTGATAGCAGTTATTGCCATAACACACTTTTTGTTGTCCATCAGAATGTTAGAAGTTTAAGAGAAAATTGTTCATCTCTCGTTGCTCACCTCGATCCGTTCTTGTGTCTTCCTGATATTGTATTTGTGTCAGAAATATGGGTTAACGAATTCGAGATAAACGATTATTATTTGCCTGGTTTTAAATTCATAGCAAGCCCAAATGAAAATGATGCATCGGGTGGTGTCGGTTGCTTCATCAAAGAGGAGTACTTAGTGTGCGAGGAGAAGTGCGACGATTTCCGTAGTGCTGACGTTTTAAAAGTTGCTATTGTTATTAATCATGTAGATTATGTGTTCTTGTGTGTCTATAGACTAAATACGTTTAATGTTGTTACGTCCATGGAGGAATTTCCATGCCTCTTAGATAAGTTGAATGCCAACAATTTTATGTTGTCAAGTAGTTGTTTGGATCACATTTATGGTCGCTTTACCTTTTTACCTTTTTACGAGAAGTGCATATTTGATCTGAACATCTCAGATCACTCTATGATAAGGCTATTGGTTAACTTGAATTCCAGAAAAAAAATTAATCAATATGTTAACCCTACCAAAATGGCGCCAAAAATTGATCTGGTTAAGTTAACAAATTATCTCCTGCTTGAAGTCTGAGAGGCTACCTCTCAAGGATTCATCGAACGTTGAGAATACTTTGATAAATTCTTTTAACATGTCCGAAAATGAGCCTCTCGATATCACTCGAATCCGCAGTCAGTCCCTTATCTGTCCTGTTTTGAAAGTAGTCATGTCGTATGTTTCGGAAGGTTGGCCTTCGAAGTCCAAAAATCAACTGTCCTGATGCGATTTATTTCTATGATAAACAAAAGAGTCTTGCAGTAGAAAATCAGTGTCTATACTATGGTAACAAGCTAGTTGTTCCAAAAGCTTGTCAGCAGGAAGTTCTTCAAATGATCCATAATGATCATGTAGGTATGACACGAATGAAGCAGATAGCTCGGAGTCAGTTTCATTTCAAAAAAAATGGATAAGTAAATAGAAACTTTTGAGAACAAGTATATAATATGCCAACACGGAAATCAAATAAACAAGAGACTATACCGTGGCCAAAAACAACTTTTATGTTCGAGCGCATTCATATTGATCTGTTTTATTTTAGCACATTTGAATACCTGATTTTAGTTGATTCTTTTAGTAAATGGATGGATGTGTACCTAATAAGTAAATCAACTGCTGAAGTCATCATTGAGAAAGTAAAAACAAGCTTTTCTTATTTTGGGTTCCCCAAAGAACTTTGTAGTGACAATGGACCACCATTTTCTTCCAGTAAATTTTTAGAATTCTGTAAGCAAAATGGCATTGCAACAACCGAATCACCACCCTACCATCCACAAAGCAACGGCTTTGTGGCCGTGTAGCTGAGGTAAAAAAAGTTTTTAAAAAGTTTTTATTGGATAACAAATATAAAAAGTTATCACCATCAGAGAAAATTCTACAATTTTTAACGTCCTATCGACACACTCCAACATCGGTAACGAAGCTATCGCCCTCCGAATCAATTTTCAATTTTAAGCCTAGAAGTATTATTAATGTTTTAACAGATCAAAACCCCTCTTGCTCCCAAAACAAAAAACTTAGTGGATTTAAAAATGAATTATATAAGCCCCCTAATACATTTGTAAAATTAAAAACATTTTTAAGGGGAGAAAAGGTTATGTTTTGTAATTTAAAAGATGCAGTAGCAAAATGGATTCCGGCTATTATATCTAAGGTTATCAGTCCTTGTATTTATGAAATTATTTTTAATAATAACTGTAAACGAACTTAGAAAATCTTGTTTAGAGAATAAATATCATCCTTCAATAACTTTAACTTCCGAATCTTTGAATATGAAAGGTAATGAACAACAAGTTGATAATAATGAACGTATAGTAAAAGACAAAGGTTCACTTATCGATGTTCATAAATTATCTAAACGTCAGAGCAAAAATTATGTAAAGATAAGAAGTTCATCTAGACTAGCAAGTAAATATTCATTTATCGCTGAGTAGCAACTTCAGCATTTCAAGTTATGTATCTCTCTTATTAAAACAGGAATTCTAAAAGGGGAGAAATGATATATATTTGAATAGTCTAGTCTGGCAATGCTGTCAATATGACACTTATTGTATGTGAAGTAAATGAAATAAACTCTCTCTTCTTCTGTGACTATCTAAGCAGACGCACGTGTTTTTCTGGATCAAGACTGTATAATAGGGGGGAAATAAATATTCTCACGAACTGAAATGAAAAATTCTAGATTTTAATAACGGGCTTACTCAAAAAGAAATTTCGACTTAATAAGTCGACAATTTATCAAATTGTAAATAGTGGGTTTGTCGTATCATGTCATAAAGGTAGCAGACCCCGTAAAACAAATGGAAAGGAAGATACTAAAATTATACATTTCTTTACCCACTAACACACTCCTTATTTAACGTAGACACTAATGACAGTAATGACCTATGTTGTGAAATCCAATTATTAAAAGGCAACATCAACCTTCCAAATACCTGTCTAATAAAATAAACAAAACCATCAATAGCATGGATCCAACATTCTCAACCAAACAAATGGTTATTATCATCCTTAATTGAATACCTGATCGAAGAAATATGTGGAGAAAACGCTACTACATATGTATACTTTAAGAAATACCGTTAGAATAGAACTTGAGAAAAATTGCTATTTAAAATCAAAAGAGGTCGCCATACAAGGACTGAATGAAAATTCCTCTATCCTTACCATTTCATACGTACATAGACATACACATCATCTCTAACAACATAGCCAATTTCACACCAAACATTTCAGTAGGATTTTAAGAAGTAGGGAAAGAATGAAAAAAAAAACAAAGAGAGAACCAATATAAAGAGAGGACTTTCGGTAAGCATGGAGTAGATTAAGTTAGTTATAAGGCAGTCTGTGAGAAGTACCCGAAGTAATCGGTCGCAAACTAAATAAAAAGAGTGTGAGTGACAATTCAGGATAGCTTGGTACTGTGGCGGTATTGTGAAAACGAGACAAAAGTGAAAAAAAAGGAATGTGGAATAGAACGAGGGCTACCGGTGGTGACATACTAAAAAGAGTATTCAGTATATCAGAGAGTGTCGATCAGTGCAGAAGCTAAAAAGTAAAGAAATAAGTTCGAGCTTTTTATCAGTTGAGTTTTAATATTTCACCCTTACAATCTCAGAAGTGGGATCGGCCATCAGTGCATACACAAAAAAAAAAAACAACAACTCGATAAACGTACAAATGGCTGAAGTAGAAAGATACCGAGCGTGTACGGCGACGCAGTTGAGGACATGGCTGGAGGGAATCCGGAGGAAAACAGCGGGCAGTAAGGGAGAGTTGGTTTTGAGGCTGTTGTCGATTCCAGCAAAGGAGCGCGGCGAGTCACTGGGACGTCGCAACAGTGTATCGCAGAAACACACACAAAGCGGTGAGTCTTCCGACGATGAGTGTTATGAGGATGTAGTGGTAGAGGGGCAGGCAACGAACGACAAGAAAAGAGAGGGAGAAGTCGAGGAGCGAGATAATGATTGTAATGAAAAGAAGAAGAAAATGAAAGTGAATATAATAATGACAGACCAGAGAAAAGGAAAGGGAAGAATATGAAATATAGCTTTAAAGAGATAGAGTTGCAGTTATTGAAGAGAGAGTTACATATTATGAAGAAGGAAATTGAACCAGCGCTGTCGTTTTGGCTCCTATAGGAGCTTTTGGCTCCCTTGTAGAGCACTGGGTTCCCCATCAATAAGAATGGCTCCCCGAATTTTAAAGTCAAAATTTAATACTAAATAATATTCACATTCTAGTACAAACTTATAGTACTAGTTGGGTTCATAATTCGCACATCTCTATTTTACGTTTAAAATTCCCCTTCCCTAATTTCCCTTCTTGACAAATATTGTTCATGACATTTCGATTTCAAAAACGTGTACATACATAGGTACATATTGCATTTGCATCGCAGTTTCGAGTTTTGCCTAAATCTTAATAGTGATACAGTATGGATAAGTAAGTTTTTTTTAATAATTTGCATTCATTCATAAAATGTTATTAAACCTAGAACAACTTGTATTTAAGATTTTTAGTAAGAAAACCAAATAAATCTGCACAGACAGAAATACCACCATCACAATCTGATAAAAAAACCAACAAAGAGCCTACGATAACGGTTTCAACCAAAGAAGATGCGAAAACAACATTTCCAAGTAGTGCGATAGAAAAGTAAGTTTCTCAAAATTGTTTAATTATGTAAAGTTGATTCTTACAAACAAAAAAGAAAGCGTCTTCTGGCAGGTAAAACTATAGGGATCGACCACGAATCCTGCACGAATACCACAAGAGTTCGTAAATTTAATAAGATGTGGTTAGAACGTTTCACCTGGATAGAAGAAGGAAATGGACCGAACAACACCCCAAGGCCATTCTGTATGGTATGTAAAGTTTTTTTACCCAACAATAAGCCACAATTAGTAAGACATGAGAAATCACAACAACACATCAAGCATCATAAGACTTTAAGAAATCAACCAAAAATGGACAACACCCAGTACACAAAAAAGTTTCAAGCTAAAATAAATCAAATAAAAACGGCTGAGCTCCGAATAATAATGTTTTTAATTGAGCATAATTTGCCGTTTTCTTTGATAATGGCACTTATTGCGTTAATTAAAGCTGTAGCTCCTGATTCGGAAATAGCCAATGGACTTAAATGCGGCAAAACCAAGGCGACTGATACCACCAACACGCTTTTTTAGAAGTCCCTCTTCTAAATTGGGGAAATTCTACGACACCAACGTTTTTCCCTTATAATAGACGAAACAACGGATGTCAGTACAACCAAGTGCCTGGTTTTGATTGTAAGATATTTTGATTTTATCGTAGGTAAAGTTAAAGATAGGTTTTTAGGACTTATTAAAGTAGATAGCTGTGACAGTTTATCTATCTATAATACAATAGTACATTTTTTTAAGAATTTGAACGTGCCGCTTAATAATCTAGTTGGTTTCGCCTCGGACAACGCTTCGGTCATGATGGGAAAGAAATCTGGAGTAAAGTCACTTCTCCAAAAAGATCAGCCGCATCTCTATGCAATGGGTTGCATTTGCCACTCATTGCATTTGTGTTCTTCGGCAGCTTCTAAAAAACTTCCTTCCCATCTCGACGCACTAATACGGAATATATATAGTTTTTTTGCACATAGCCCCAAAAGACAACTCGAATTTAAGGAAATCCAAAATTTATTTTCCGTTGATGTACACAAAATTCTTAGGGTGGCATCAACCAGGTGGCTCTCTTTAGAAAACGTTGTTTCGAGAATAATTGAGCAATGGGTTCCTCTGCAACATTTCTTCTTGACCTACGAATTAGAAACAAATGCAGATATGGCTCAAAATATTTGTTCTCAATTAACTGAAACAAATCAAATATATTTTTGTTTTTCGGCGTATGTATTAAAATTGACGAACAAGATTAATATCGAATTTCAGGCTGAAGCCCCAAAAATAAATACGTTATTACCAACTATTAAGCTGTATTTCAAAACTTTAATTCAGAATTTCGTTAAACCAGAATTTGTAGGTAATACGGTTCAAAATAATATTGATTTTGGTCATCAAAATATTTACCTACCGGTAGAGGATATTTATATTGGGGCAAAAGCGGGAATTATTTTAAATAAAAAAACAATTTCGGAAACAGATATTAAAGAAATTAAAATGAAATGCCGTGAGTACTACATAGAGCTTTGCAAACAGGTGTTATTTAGGATAAATTTTAATGATGCTGTTTTGATTGCCCTGCAAGGTATTAACCCCAATGACTTGGTGCAAAGTCTAGTCCCGTTAATGACGTTGTTTCCAAATTTGATTAATGAATCAGAGGCTGAATCCCTGGATGAAGAATGGCGGTCATTACTTAACCAAAGTTTTGTCTCCAAGGACTTAAGCCTTGATTCATTTTACAATCCTATTTTTACCAAGGAAAATGGACTAAATGAACCTATGTTTCCACTGATAAAAAAATTTATTGGAACAATTATTGCTTTTCCGCATAGTAGTGCCACTGCTGAAAGGAAGTTTTCTGACGTTAACCTTATCAAGGACAAAAAGCGAAACGCCCTTCATACAGGAACGGTAAATGCTATTTTGACGGCAAAAGAGTTGATGAAGGACAATTTTGCCGAAAAATGGGAGCCGTCCAACCGATTGATCTTTAAATACAAAAAAAAATATTGCAATTAATTTTTATTTTAAAGAACTAGTCAAAAGCAGATTCGTATATTTTTATTTAGTTTTTAGATTTCTTTCTAAAAGTCATAGTGAATTATTATGGAGAGAATAAGGCTTAAAGAAGTACATTTTATCAAAGTAGATTTTATTTTATTTCTTTAAAAAAAATCCCTTGAAGTGGTGTCATTTTGTTAGAGCTAAAATATATGTAGCTTGTTATATTTTTATTTAGTTTTTATCTTTCTTTGTAAAAGTCGTGGTGAATTAGTATAGAGAGTAAAAGGCTTAAATATTTATTATAAACATAACTTTTATTTTGTTTTTTCTTTAGAAAAAAAGTAGTCACTTAAAATTATATTTTTTTTAAGTTTTTGTTGTAATAAAGACAAAATTTCGTTACTAAAGAAAATTGTTCTTACTTTCATAATCGTAATCCTTTTCATTTTTAAGTGAGGCGATGGATGAATTTATTTGTTAACACACCTGCTATAATTCAAGGATTAATCATTGCGTTATGTTGCTACGCTAATAAATAAACAAATCAAATTGTAACACTTTATATATGTTATGTTTTCGGTGGCTCCCCAAAATCTTGAATTTGGCTCCTTTCTGAATTTGGGAAACGACAGCACTGAATTTAACTACAAAAGAAAGAGAACGAGTTGTTGACGAAAGAAAATAAGTGGCTGAAGAGAACACAACTGAAGGAGGGTGAAACGCGTTAATAGAAGCCTTGCGCGAGTGATTGCGAAGTTGTCGAGTGGAGGTATAACGATGACATTGGACAAGGCACTATCGGAAATAGAGTTTGCCATAAACAATACAATTCACAAAAGTACTGGCACCTCTCCGAGTCAATTGCTGTTTGGTGTTAATCAGAGAGGAACAATGATAGAACATTTGAGGGAAAGGTTAGAAAAAATAGGTGAAGGCACAAATGAGAGGAACTTGGTAGAAATTAGAAAAGGCGCCTGCTGAAAACATTAGGAAAAGTCAAGACTACAATAAACTAATAAAAGAACGATATAGGACTCTTAAGGTATATGTACAAAGTTGGGGATTATGTCATGATGAAAAATTTTCCTAGTCAACCCGGGGTATGTAGGAAAATAGCCCCGAGGTTTAAAGGGCCGTATGAGGTAGATAATGTATTGCCAAATGATCGGTATGTTCTTAAGGATGTTGAAGGGCACCATTTGAGTCGAGTACCCTACACCGGGATATGGGAAGTAGCTAATTTGAAGCCTTGGATGAATGTAATTGAAAGTTCTATGGTCAATCAGGACAATTGTAAGTCAGGATGGTCGAATTGTGGCGGTATTGTGAAAACGAGACAAAAGTGTAAAAAAAGGAATGTGGAATAGAACGAGGGCTACCGGTGGTGAAATACTAGAAAGGGTATTCAGTATATCACAAAGTGCCGATCAGTACAGAAGCTAAAAAGTAAAGAAAATAAGTTTGAGTTAAAAAATAAGTTAAATTAAAGAAATAAGTTAAAATAAAGAAATAATTTAAAGTAAAGAAATAAATTAGAGTTTTTTATTACGAATCAGTTGAGTTTTAATATTTCACCCCTAGAGTACATACATACGTAAATATGGACGAACAATCGCAAGTCGACGAGTACAAGCTGTATACGGCGGCACAGCTGAAGCTTTGGTTATAGAAACTGGGGAGGAAGACGACAGGCATCAAAAGTGAGCTCCTGCTGCGTCTAATGCAAATCCCTCCACAGCAACGCGGTGAGTTCCATTCAATTCTTGAAAAAGACAAAGCAACGGGACATACCAACGACGCCGACAGCGAGAACGGGGATAGTAGTGCTGATGAGGAAAGCAATGTACCGATGAATGATGTAGACAATGAAAAGGGCCTGGAGTATACAAATGCCAAAAAGAGAGAAGAGAAAACGAGTGCAAAAGAGAAAAATGAGTGGGCACAAGTGCACAAAACAAATGAGTGTTTAAGTGTTGCAAATGATAGCGGGAATGAAATCGAACCAAATGAAAAATGCCGACGAGTGACGACCCCCAACACGCGCCACTGATACAGAGTCCAGTTGAGGAGAGTGAACATTCGTGCTGCAGCGGAAAACGATCGAAGCAGAAGAAGAAGAAGGAAGACAGCCAAACAGAGGACAAAAGCGAAGGCGAATTCATGATAATGAAACGTGAGCTCGCCTAATGAAACGCGAATAGGAACTACAAAAGAGGGAGAAGGGACTGATGAAAGAAAAATACGAGCTACTGATAAGGTAGAGCAGCGCGGGAACTACTAAAGAGGGCGAAGGACGAGAGAAATTCACAAACATGAAAGATTTATTGAGTGAGTTTGATGGGAGTAAAGGCTCATAAACTCGTTGGCAGCCTCAATTGAGGGACATCCAAGCCGCGTACAAACTGGACGAGAATAACATGCGATTGCTGATTGCGGCAAAGTTGAAGGGGAAGGCCCTGCAGTGGTTTCAAACGAAACCAAATGAGGATCGAAAATCTTCTCTACGACATGCGAAAGATGTTCTCCGATCGCCCCAGTCGAGTGACACTGGGAAGAAAGTTTAAGGCGAAAATGTGGAAGCCGGACGAAACATTCCCCAGCTATTTTTACGAGACAATTTCATTGGGTTATGATGCTGGGGTCACAGAGGAAGAAATGCTCGATGACATAATAGAGGAAATACCTAATCATATGTTGCGGTGTCAAGCGAAGACGCATCGTTTTCAGGATAAGTTGGATCTTCTGGACGCATACTACGACGTCACTTTACCATCCACATCAAATCGGCAGCCAGTAGAGAGAAGCAGAATCACGGGCATTCGGTGTTGTAACTGTAACTCCGTGGGTCACAAATCTGATGAGTGTCAGAAGGCTAAGCGGGAAGGTGGTGCCTGCCACGTATGCGCCGAGATGGGGCACTATGCTGCTGGATGCTCTAAGAGGAGGCCAAAGGGGACGTACCTAATCGATGAAGAAGACCCAAAGGAGGACTATGTAAGAAATTTAGAGTTTAATTTTTAGAAATTATATTATAATACCTTATTAGTCACATCAATAGATACCGGCAGTCCCATAAGTGTAATACGGCGACAGTTCGTGCCACAGATCCTACTAGTTGATGAAAAGTTCATGAAGTATGAATATGTAGGAATTAATAAAACTCCACTTGAAATTTTTGGTAAAATAACTTGTATAGTTTTGTTTGTTAAAGAAGAAATAGAGTTAGACGTTCTAGTCGTAAGTAACAATACAATGCAATGTCCGGTGATACTAGGAAGGAATTTTTTTGGAAAAGGCAAATCTATAACTTGGAAAGAAAATGAATGACAATAAACAGGTGATAGATTTACAGACATCTAAATATGTATGTTGAAGAGTGTAGGGCATTAATAAACATTCAAACATTTGAGAAAGATTCTATTGTAATCACGAATGAAATAGATTTCAAATGGAAGGATAGATTTCTTGTGGTACCATCGTGTGTGAAACGGATGGCTTGTGTCGTTCGTGTGTTGAGAGGGGCTAAACTGTCAACTGATCATCACCTGGCGTTGTGTAAGCTGTATCTTACTGATAGAGTACCTCGTTTGCCAAGGCGGAAACCAAGAGTAGTTACACGCATACGGTGGGAGAAACTACAGAACAGTGAGGTGCGGCAACACTTCGCATTACACATATCCGAAAGGTTTGAGCAAATTCCAACTGTTCCATCGCATGTAGAGGAAGAATGACGACTATTTTCAACAGCTGTCATTGCCTCTGCACGTGATGATTGTGGAGAGAAGCGGCTTGGGTGGCGGCTGATGGTGAGAAAAGAACTGTGTGGTTTAAAACACCCGGAGTTCAAGAAGCCATCAGGGAGTTCTTCTCTCTGATGGCTTCTTGAACTCCGGGTGTAGGCCTTCTTGGCCTACAGGTACTGGATTCTCCTGGGGGGCTCTGCTTCTCGTGACCGATACACTGTGACGCGAAGAACTTGCAAATTTGCTGTGCGAGCAGCGAAAGAGCAGTCCTGGAAGGAGTTCGGCGAGACGTTGGAAGCCGACCATAGATCTGCGAAAAAGGTGTTCTGGCAAACCATTCGCCGGATCAGAGGAAGGAAATTCAACATCATTCTTTTTTGGTGGTGTTACAGCCCATGAAGGACCAGAGCCAAGCTTCTCTTAATCACCCATGTTGTGTGTGATTAATTTTTCACACAGCTGAAAGGGACCTACAGTTTAATGCCGATTCCGAACGGCTTGAGTCGAGAAGCTTTTTCCAGGCAAGTTATACTACGGGGGGTTTTGCCAGTACCCTGCCGAGGAGGGACGCCGCGAAATAAACATTCGATGGCGTTGGTGTTATCGGGATTCGAACTCGCTCATCGTGCGCCAGACTCCAATACACTAACCACTGCGCCACGGCGCCCTCAATTCAACATCATTGAAGGAGTTAAATCCAAAGATGGTGTGTTCCTTTCCAATGAGATGGACATCTTACGCAGATGGAGCGAGCACTTTTCGGAGCTGCTCAATCCCGAACAGGGCACTGAGGGGGATAGACCTATAGTCTTGCGTATGGCGGAGGATAGTTCAACGGTGGAGGAAGTCATTTTAGCGATTGAATCGCTAAAAGTTGGCAAATCCGCCGGTGTGGGTGAAATTCGGCCAGAAATGCTTAAGGCAATGGGTAAAGGGGAGTATTATGGCTCTTTCGTGTCATTAAGGTGGCCTGGGAATGCGGTGACACACCTAGCGATTCGCAAACTAGGGTGATTGTTCCTCTTTTCAAAAAGGGGGATAAAAAAGAGTGCTCCAACTATAGGGGAATATCTCTTTTAAGTGTCCCCGGTAAGATCTACGCTAAGGTGTTGGAGGCACGTCCTAGAGCTATGGTCGAATCCAGGATAGGGGATGAACAATGCGGGTTTCGTTACGGCAGAAGTACAACCGACCAGCTTTTCACTCTAAGAATGGTACTCGAGAAGGTTAGTGAGCACGCCACACACATCTATGACTGCTTTGTAGATTTGGAAAAAGCGTATGACCGAGTTCCTCGAGGTAAACTCAGGAGTGTTCCGCAGGAGTATGGGATTGATGGTCCTCTATTGAGGGCCATTCAGTCTCTATACACAAACTGTAGCAGCTGCGTTCGGGTAAATCCACACCTTTCACCGTGGGCGTTGGACTTCGCCAAGGGTGCGCACCTCTCCTTTTCATTATATATATGGACTGGATGGTGCAGCGCAGTCGAGGCGAGGAGTGTTTTACATTGGGAGAGTTGAAGATAAGTCATCTTTTTTCTGCAGATGACTTAGTTGTCCTCACACCCTCCCAGATGGAGCTTCAGCGCGCGCTAGATAGGTTTGTGGCCGTATGTGCTGATGCTGGAATGATTGTTAACGTGGACAAATCCGAGGTTATGGTTATTTCCAGAACACTTGTCCACTGCACTCTACATGTTAGCGGAGTCCCATTGAAGCAGGTGGAGAAGTTTACGTACCTCAGGGTCTTCTCACGAGTGATATGAGGAGTAATACTGCGCTTTCCTGCAGGATTAGCCAAGCTGGGTCAATTTTGAAACAGCTTGGAAGATCTGTAATCAGGAAGACCGAGCTTGGTGTCAAAGCCAAGTTAGCGGTTTTTGTATGTATGTATGTTGGCGTTACAGTCCATGAAGGACCTGAGCCGAGCTTCTCTCAATCACCCATGTTGTGTGTGATTTCATTTTCTCATAGGTGAGCGGGACCTACAGTTTATTGCCGGTTCCGAACGGCGAATTTCGAGAAGGTATCTCATGACAATTCTTACTACGGGGGGTTTTGTCAGAGCCCCGCTGAGGAGAAACACCGTGAAAACACGTTCGATGACATGGCTGTGTCGGGATATGATCCCGTGTCATCGGCGTCAGAGGCCAACACACTACCCCCTGCGCCACGGTGCTGTTAGCGGTTTTTAACTCAGTATTTGTTCCAACTCTCACCTATGGTCATGAAATTTGGGTATTGACTCGCCGGGATAGGGTGAGAAACACGACAGTGCGCAGGGAGCTTAATGTTCCGCTTCTCCGAACGGAAAGGGCTATGCTTCGATGGTTTGGTCACGTGAGACGAATGTCGCCATCATCACGACTTCCGAAGCGTGCCTTGGATGCAATACCATCAGGCGGGCGACCGCTTGGCAGACCCAGGACGATGTGGTTGGACCAAGTCCAAAAACTCGACTGGGAGCGCTTGGGCATAGCTCCTGATGAGTAGAGTCGATGACGGAGGATCGAGTGGCCTGAAGACTCTTTTAGTGGGACATGCGGGCCACTGAAAATGTATGGAAGGATAAATTTAGGAAGATATTTGAAGTGAGTTAGTTTAGTAATTTGTAACTCCTATGGGGCAGTATGAGTTTTTGAGAATGCCGTTCGGATTGCGCAATGCGCCTTCCACTTTCCAAAGATTCATTAATGAAGTTTTCGATGATTTAATTCGGGCTGAAAAGGTTGTTGAAGGAAGTCTTTGTTCGACTTGCTAGTAATAGGTTGGAGCTTAGACTAGAATAGTGCCGATTTCTTGTATCGGACATACATTATCCAGGGTATACAATCCCGAATGAGGGTATACGACCTGATGAAAAGGTATAGCACCAGTTAAGACTTTTCCTGTGCCCCAAAATATAAAAGGCGTCCACAGCTTCTTGGACCTTTGCCCGTATTTCAGAAGATTTATCAAAGATTTCTCACTTTTGGCTGAACCTCTGCATAGACTCACACGAAAGGATGCCAAGTTCAAATTTGGTGAGGACGAAATTTATTGTTTTGAGCTTCTGAAACAAGAACTAATAGAGGCACCTATACTCGTTATTTTTGACCCACGTGACGAAATTGAACTTCACTGCGATGCAAGTTGTCTCGGATTTGGTGCGATCCTGATGCAAAAGAAGGCGGATGGAAAATTTCACTCGGCTTTCTAGTTTTCGAAGCGAACGACAGAACAAGAAGCAAACTACCACAGCTTTGTGCTGGAAACTTTAGCTATCATATATGCTCTAAAGGGATTCCGACTATACCTACAAGGGACCCAATTTAAAATAGTTACGGACTGTATTTCCCTGACTTTAACTTTAAACAAAAGAGAAATAAGCCCCAGAGGTGCCAGATGGGCCCTGGATAAATAAATTACAATAAATTATTAAAGGACGGAAATAGGACTCAGAAAAGGTATAAATAATGTATAATGCACTGCATTCTGCACCATACGTATTCCACTCCATTCCACATACACTATAGTTTCAAGCGAGACTCGTATCATCGATTTGTCGTCCCTGGGCCACCACCAACCACTGCACGTAAATTGCATAATAAACGGTCAACTTCAATTTGTCGGCACTAGATCAATGTCAGCACCCACGCCTATTCCCTCTTCATACGTCATTTCATAAACAATTTTCAAATTCGAGCAACATGTAAATAAATGACGAAGAAGTGAAAACTCCAAGCAACGTGAAATGCTGAGAATGCATTTCACGAATGAGGTGTGAACAACGGAACGATACCTATGACCTATGCGATTCAACAAAAATCCTCCTATAAAAGGGACGGCGATGGTAGTCAATATACCGCTGTCAGGCAGAATGATCCATTTCTAATCGACGGGGACCGCAGAGAATTCTGTCCCCCTGACCTCGACGAAGTTAAGATTGCCATATCGAAGCTCAAGTCGAATAAAGCTGCTGGCGCAGACGGACTACCTGCTGAGCTCTTCAAGGCAGCTGGGGATGACCTGGTTGGGAGCATGCACCAGCTCATCCGTAAGATATGGATAGAGGAATGGAGTCTCAGCATCGTATGCCCGATCCACAAGAAAGGAGACCCCTCTGATTGCGCCAAATATAGAGGAATAAGTCTCCTTAACATCGCCTACAAAATCTTCTCTGCCGTTTTGTGTGAACGCCTGAAGCCTTTTGTAAATAAGCTGATAGGTCCTTATCAGTGCGGATTCAGGCCAGGGAAGTCCACCATCGACCAAATCTTCACACTACGGCAGATACTGGAGAAAACCAATGGATTTCAAGTCGACACTCACCACCTATTTGTCGACTTCAAAGCCGCATACGACAGCGTAATCAGAGACGAGCTATACAACGCTATGTCTACCTTTGACATACCTGCTAAGCACGTCAGACTATGCAGGATGACTTTGGAGAATGCTCGCTGCTCTATCCGAATCGGTGAACACCTTACCGATAGTTTTGATGTCAAAAAAGGATTTAGGCAGGGCGATGCGATTGTGCAAAAATCACTGGCCAATACAAGAGGCACAATCTATTTCAAATCATCGCAACTCCTTGCATACGCCGACGACATTGACATAATAGGTAGATCACAGCGAGATGTCAATGAGGCGTTGTCGAGTATTGAGTTCGAGGCGGCGAAAGTTGGGCTGGCGGTAAACGGGGGCAAATCAAATATATGCTGTCATCAAAAAAGGACGCTCACCACCGACGTCTTGGCCAGAACGTTTGTATTGGCAGATATAAGTTCGAGGTAGTTAAGGACAACGTCTACCTTGGCTCCGCAGTCACTTGGAACAACGACATCAGTTCCGAAATCAAACGCAGAATCACTCTTGCCAATAGCTGTTTCTTTGGGCTCAGGAGGCAATTGAGTAATAGAGCCCTCTCCCGAACGACAAAGTTGACTCTATATAAGACTCTTATCACCCCGGTCCTGTTGTACGGCGCAGAAGCATGGACACTATCAAAAGCGGATGAGGAGGCCCTTGGTCGGTTCGAGAGAAAGATTTTGCGCGTGATTTTTGGGCCTATAAACGCAGACGGGGGATGGAGGAGAAGATTCAACCACGAAATTTACGGGCTGTACGGCGACATGAGCCTAGTCAGGCGTCTACGGATTCAAGGCCTAAGATGGCTGGGCCATGTAGAGTGAATGGACACCACAGTTCCAGGCCGGAGAGTCTTTGAATCCAACCCCGAGGGACGAAGAAGCAGAGGACGGCCGCACTTAAGATGGCGCACACAGGTGGAAGGGGACCTCAGCCAACTGGGTGTGCGGCAATGGAAAAGGCTAGCAAAAGATCGTGCTAGATGAAGGGGCATGTCGGTTGAGGGTCAGGTTCACCCCGAACTATAGCGCCCACTAAGAAGAAGAAGAAGAAGAAGAAAAAGGACGGTCATTTTGGTTGCAATTCAGAGAGCAGCAGCGGAGAGTCAAGACCAGTATTAATAGACCAGTACTCAGGTAAAGATAACAATAAATAAAATGTCAAGTATAATTTTGCGTTTGTTTTCTGCTCTCTCGGTTCGGCATTCTTCCCTCGGAAAAGAGAAAGCGCGGTGTCGAACACAACAAAGCCATACAAATTGGAAAGGTCCAAATAAAGATCTCCATCACTCCAAATCTTTTTTTTTTTTTTTTTTTATTTAGTAAAAAAGTAATTCAAAAACAAAATTAGATGATTAATTTTGTGGCACCTTATACTTATGCTTGACAAATTTAAAAATAAGTGTCACTCTCTCATTTGTGACAACAAAAAACGTGTTTCCGACCATATTTTAGTTATCAGATCATTATATTAGTGATTAAATTAGGTTAAAGTTTCAAAACTATTGTGAACTTATTACATTGGTCTTTATAGAATTAAGCGTTGGTTAAAGATTTTAATTGTAATTATTGTTCCCTATCATCCGCTGCATGTACCACCTTTTACGTATTACCATACTTTGCCTTGGCTGGCATTAGCCGAAGGATTACAGAGCATCAGGTATACAGCAGCACTCACTCCCATCAGTGAGGGCAAAGCCAATCAACAGAAGCTTCAACTTTGTCCACATGATCAGCCTAGAGTGATTTGAACAGCAAATAGCAGTTGCCAACGCCATCAAGAAAAACACCAAAGATCAGGATAAGAACCAATTAATCAGTTTCAGCTAGTCCAGATAATTTAAAGCATCGGCTCGTTAGGTAGCAAACCGCAGGGCAAACCTAGATAAACCGACTTGATTGGCTCCGCATGGAAGTGGATTGCAGTAAATCCAGACGCCACGCCGGTATAAGATCCTGGACAGCCAATAGCAAATAATTCAAAGCAACAATCACCAGTATAAATTCAACGAGAAACTCTTTAACAGAAAATGAACTGGCTCATCGAACAATGAAATCAGAATGGCCGATATCGGCAAACAAGAGCTAGATATTCTTAGTCAAGTTCTGACAGTAAAGAAAGAGATTAATGAAAAAATGGGGCATCATTAGCACAAAACTGCTGGACCACGGCGAAATCAACTTGCCGGTGAACGAACTCAAGTTTCTAACCTATGAAAATGAAATCGAGGCCATCGAGTTCGCAACACCCCCAATTTACACGAATGGCTCATTACTGCTTTATAGGTACTCTATCAATACCAAAGAGAAGAGAAAAGAGGATTACAACATACTCCTGATACGTCTATCGATCATAAACAATTCTCCCACTATAAACAATCCGAGGAAATTTCGGAGGATCAGTGTATACCCAAATTATTGAAGGGAGGTCATGCAACCTGATCTTAGAACTCATCGGAAGCGATTTCAGTTTCCTAACGAATTTGAATGACGAACTTACCTCCATGAATCCCTTACAGAAGCTAGAAGGCATGTTAATCCTGCAATCTGGGATTATAATTGCGACACACCGAATACATGCGCCGACCCAAACGCTTGACTCAGCGGATTTGATAAGGGAGACATCGATCGTTAGGAAGGCGGCAGAGGTCCGAGAAGTCCGAGTGTTTTTTTCCCTGAGTGAGCCGTTGGGTCAACCTCGTGGTTGGCGTTCACGTCTTTTTATTGCCATCCCGAAAGACATTCTTAACTGTCCCTTATCGTAAGATAATATTTACAAGTATTTGTAAAACCATACAATTCTTATCACTTGAGTCAAATGTTAAATAAAGGGTGTGGAAAATATTTATGTTCAGCCATATTTTCCATTCTCTCTTTAAACTATTACATATAAAGTTTTAACCCTCTGATTCATGGTGATTCATACATACATACAGTCGCCTCCCTCTAAGTCGAACTCCCTCTAAGCCGAAGTTCCCTCTAAGTCGAACACATTCTTTGAATTCTTGGTCTATTTTCAATCTCTCTAAGCCGAATTGTTTTTTTTTTTTTTTTTTTTTTTTTTTTTGCGGAAAAAAACAGTCACCCTCTCATCTCTCATAACTCATATTAAAACACATCAAGCACACACATTCGCACACTCCGGAACTCTCTGCCGCATCGCATATACGATATACGACGGTGCGCTGTTTATTCCTTGTATTGTTGGTTGGATTCCAAACAATCCGTTTTTAATTAGAAGACAGGTATCTCAGTAGTTCTTTTGTTTTACTGTGCGCGTGTATTGGAAATCTACTATAAAAGGAGTATAACATACGGACGTCTATCATTGAGATTCCAATTGTAAACATTTGCGGACGTGCGTAAAGCAAAAAGTAAACGGTGTAGTCAAGAACAAAAAATTTAACTTTTAAAGGACTTCATTGCTTGGATGGTAGATGGTAGGTAATGCATTCTACATATGAGGGAATTTCACTTTCTTTCCAAATGTATACATAACCTACTTTTCAGATAAATGATGGCCAAAAGAAAATGAAAACCTTAGACCTTGGCACGAAAATTTGCCTGATTGAAGAAATCGAAAAGGGACTTCAAAAGAAGAAGAAAATTGCTGAAGATTTCGGAATTCCCAGCAGTACTCTCTCAACCATATGGGCTGAAAGAGAACGATTAAGACTTTGGCATGGTTGTGCTAAGATTAGTGATCAGGTAAAGCGGAACAAGATTTGCGAGTACGAAAGTGTTGACAAAGCTGTTTTCAAGTGGTTCGAGAGTACGCGTGGGAATGGCTTACCAGTTAGTGGTCCTATCTTAAAAAAACAAGCGTTAGAATTTGCGAGTAGCTTAGGTTTTCCTAATTTCAAGGCAAGTGAAGGTTGGCTGACCAGATTTAAAGGCAGACACAATATTCTTTGCAAAGTTTTATCTGGTGAAAGTGCTTCTGTTGACAAGACAAAAGCCGATAAATGGAAGCACCAGATCTCAGAGGTTGTTAGAGGATTCAAACCGGACGACATTTTTAATGTCGATGAAACGGGATTTTTTTTTTAAATGTTTGCCGACACGTACCTTGGCTTTTAAAGGGGAAAAATGTTTTGGAGGCAAGCACAGTAAAGAAAGGGCGACATGCTTAGTGGGAACTAATATGACTGGCTCAGAAAAATTAAAGCTCTTAATTATCGGGAGGAGCAAAAATCCTCGCTGCTTGAAAAAAAAATGAAGTCTTTGCCGGTGGATTATATAGCCAACCAACGTTCTTGGCTGACGGCAGATCTTTTTACAAGTTGGCTTTTAAACTTGATGCAAAATTTGGAAAATCAAAACGCAAGGCATTGTTCATCATCGATAACTGCCCAGCTCATCCAAAGCAAGTAAAAGATAAGTTAAAGTTTAAAAAACTTGAGTATTTCCCTCCCAACATGACCTCGATAGTTCAGCCGATGGACATGGGTATTATTAAAAATTTGAAAGTGCATTACAAGCGTCGTGTACTTACCAATATCTTACGGATTTGGAAACCGAAAAAGAGAACTACAAGATATCACTGCTCGACTGTGTAAGAGAAATTTCAAAGGCATGGCTACAGGATGTAACTCCATTGACAATTGAGAATTGTTTCAAAAAGGCCGGATTTGAGGCCGAGTCATGGAGCGATGAAGATGATATTCCGCTCAACTTACTCAAATGTTTGAACGAAGATGCCAATAAAATCGAGGTGATCTGGAACAGACTTACAGAATCCAATTATACAGTATGTGGCCAATGAATTATGACCGATCGAGTTTTCAACAAATTTCGCTACGTTCTGAAGTGTGTATTATATGGAATTCATTTTTTTTAAATCGTTTTGAGGAATACCGCTAGCTACGGGTTCTCTCTACACTTCCTTGAATTTCAACACCAGGTACCGACGGACTTGCCTCCGTGCGTACGGTAAATGTGCACCAACACATAAACTGGTTTGAATGTATTTTTCTTATCATTCTCATTTAGCTCGAAGTTCGCAATAGTGCGGTCGTAAAAAAGTATTTTATCAAGTGGAAAAGTAATTTGAGACAAAATTAAGTAAGTTGCCGTCAGTAGTATTAATTTTTTTTCAAAATTTAATGTATATATATCCAAAGAAAGTGGAAAGCCCTATTTTTATTGATTTTTGTCAATATGTGTAAGAAAGCCGACATTTCTGTGGAAAAAAAATCACAAGTTGCTGCTATGTTGATTGAGAAGAAGTCCAGCTATACTCAAATAGCCAAGATTGTCGGAATCGCGAAGTCTTCCGTGGTCAACATAGCAAAACACGTGGACATACCAGGTGGCTCAACCTTGGTTCCGCCAAACAATCGGCAAAACTGTGGCAAAAAAAGAAAAACAACACCAAGGACTGACCGAAAAATCGTTCATAAAGCTTTACAGGAACGTAATGCACCAGCTCACTGCATTTTGAAGGATTTAAATGAAGCTGGAATCGACATATCATTGAGAACCCTACGACGTCGATTTAAGGAAAACTCTTTGGTCTGCAGAAGACCAGCAAAGAAGCGCAAATTGACCAACGTCATGCGAAAACGACGCTTGCCCAATACAGCTTCACAGAGATTGCGAGAGTGGTTATTGGAACAAGGTAAGTTAACTTTTTCTTCAAATTTCTTTTTACGATGAAAAGTAAAACATATTTTACAATTTTTCCGTAATCACGATTTCATTTTAGGTTGTCTTTAGCGATGAGTGTCGCTTAGAATCCGTGATGGAGACGGCCAAATTCGTCCGCAGAAGACCCAATGAAAGATATTCAGAGGATTGCGTAATTCGGACGGTCAAACATCCACCCTCTGTGATGATTTGGAGTTGTATAACAAGTAAAGGTACGGGGCCAATTTATTACGTTGAAGGGACAATGGACTCCAATCAATATATTCACGTTCTGAGGAAAGTTCTTCGGCCACATTTGAAAACATTAGAGAAGAATACGTCTTTATGCAAGATGGAGCTCCTTGTCACAGATCCAAAGCAAGCATGAAATGCTTGGATTCCATGAACTTGAAAGTCTTACCATGGCCTGGTAATTCTCCGGATTTAAACCCGATAGAGAATTGCTGGGCCTACCTAAAATCGCGCGTTTATAGTCGAAGAAACAACACCGTACAAGAGCTCAAGCAGAACATTGAAGATATTTGGAAAAACGATCCCGCTATGAAAGAAATGGTCACGAAATGCATTGAAAGCGTGCCCAAACGAATAAAGGACGTAATAAAACAGATAGGTGGTAGTACTAAGTATTAAGATTCAGTAATTTTTTTTTATTTTTTTTTTATGCCATGTAACAATAAAGATGTATGTAAAACAAGATTAAAAAAAAATCAGATTAAATTTGTTTTTATTTGCGGTCAAAACGAAAAATTCGACATATTTCTCATCGGTCATAATTCAATGGCCACATACTGTAATGGCAGGATTATGTTGAAATCGATGACGGTATCGTAGCCACAGAAGTACTTGATCGCGATTCAATTTTAGAAGCAATAGAACATGCCGCTGATGCTGATGACGGGAGTGGAGGTGAAAAAGATGACGAAAAAATTAATATTGAAATCCCGGTAAAGGATGATATTGAAAACGCAATTGGAATATTGCAATCTGCAATTGAAATGACAGATGATGTACCGGATGAGGTCCAACACTGCCTTCATAAAATAGAATCATTTTTTAAACGGGTGAACACTTCAACCACTGTTACTACTCAAAGCAAAATTACCAATTTTTCTCAGGTAGATATGTATGTAGTTTTATTTGAACAATATTTATTTTGATAAGGTATTTATGTATTAATGAGAGTTAACACCCTGCACTAGGGCCACGAGCCGAACGCGTGAAAGCAAATCATCCAGATTTGCTTAGTCAACTTTCTTCGGGTACGAACGCGTTCCCACGAATTCAGGTGCGAACGCGTTCCCACGATAGAAGCGCATACACATCGAATGGATCTACATGTGCAAGGGTATCGCATGACACGCGCATGAACTACGGCCGACAAATGTATCGGCAGGAAATGATGACACCGCAGCTTGGGAACGGGCCGAAGGCCTCGAGTGCAATTGGGATTAGATTTTAATTTAGTTTTAGATCGACTGTGTAACGATTCAGACGCGTGAAATAAATAACATTAATGAAACGGATAAAAGTTTTTCCCTTGTAAGTCGAACCGTTGGGGAGAGACAGAAGTCTCTCCGTTCGCGTTTTTTTATAATTTCTCCAAGGAGAAATCCTTAACTGGCGCCCGAGCAGGGACCGGCAATCATTGTATCCTTTTCGCCTGTGGATCGGTATGAAAACAGAATATATACGCCCAATCGGGTGCAAGTCACTGTACCCATGGGAACACAGTTGACCATTTATTTCTGAACACCAACTTTTCGCATACCCATGGGAACATGCGGATATCCTAGAGGGCTAAGGGATACAATAGTGAAGTCGTACCACGAGTAGGTCGCGTACAATTATTAACGTCCGCGACTAAAAGGGATAAATACGACCCTCCCATTGCCAGTTCTCCGGAAACTATCGAGAATCCTGACAAAAAAATCATTCATATCTCCTTCAGGAAATCGGACTGAAAGATACTAAGATAAATTAAGTTAAATACAGTGTGAGATAATAAAATAAATAAAAAATTACGAAGTTCATAAAATTTTAAAACAGAGAGAGCTACATATAATACCAGAGCTCCGAAAAGAAAAATCTCATACAAGAAACAAGAAAACACAAATTTGAAACAATTAATTCAAGTCAAAACCTCCCAAAAGAAAAAATCCCATACACAAAAAACAAAAAACAAATTTGAAAGAATCAGTTCGAATCAAAACCAAAGTCCGAAAGAAATTGAATTAGAAAAATCGTCAAATAAGCGAAGCGTAAAGAAAATCCAGAAGGAAGTGATTAGTACCTACTACATTTTCAAAAGAATAGAACAAATTTAAGCTTGTAGAGTTGGTGGAGAATACATTTACAAGTGCATAGGAAAAGAATATAAATAATAGTATAAGAAATAATATAGTGAATTGTTAAAGTAATATTAAAATTAGAAAGAATAAAAGAAATAAGTAAAAAATTTAATAAATTAGAAGGGTGAAATTGAAGTGTGAAGAGGAGCAATAGAGCAAACCGTCACATATTGCCAGGTGCTTACCCGTACACGTAAGCAAACAATCAGGATCTACCCGTTTAAGTAGCTAACAACCGTCAGCAACAAACTGACACAAACTAGGTGGGATACCACTATATTGCTTAAATTACCTACAGCATACACCAAACAGACTAAACAACACAACAAGACCATAAACGCCAGTGGTGATTTATGCTGCGGAGTTATCCCATCTCTGACTCAGAGGAGGATGTACCCCTCTTTGAAGCATCAAGAGTCTCTGGACTCATTGAAAGAATGGATGACCTCGCCTCTAACGGAGGTCGCTCATATGGATACCGGGCTGATGGCATTGCCAAGACAAACAGACACCCTAAGTCAGCGCGGATGCAGGTTTCAGTCGTACACATCCTGGGCTTGGTTGTCGCCCTGCTTTGTTCTTGGTGGGTATTAGCCAGACGACCCTCCAACCCAGAGAGCCGCGACAGGCGTTCAAAGCCAGCAGCGACAACCCACAAATGCGGTGTTGGTGGCATCATATATGACGTCCGACCTGTGGAAGAAGCTGCCGAAGGCAACCTACATCCGACACAAACACAGAAGAGTGATGATGGAGCAGTCTACATCAGAATTGATGACTGCTGAACAATTATCACACAAATACGATATACCCATGGCCATTATAAACGCTGTGATGGATAAAAAACAAGACTTAAATTCGCCAAAGAAACCACAGGATGAGAGGGTGCTTAAGATGGCGTCTGAAGCGGCGTCCATCATAGCTACTAAAGAAAGGGACCTCGTTGTCAGCCTGATAGACTTAAAGAAGGACCAAAAAACGCCAGAACAACTCGAGGAGGCCCAGAAACAAATGCGGGCCTGTGTGGACGAGTTCGGCTCTGATGGATCTGGAGACGCTGAGAAGGTCAGTGACAATGCAAAGAAAATAATTGATTCTATATCAGCCGTCGTCTCCAGGACAGACTTTGAGCGTATCGTGCAGAAGAGAACACACCGCAGGGTCCAGTGGAAAACGGCAGACGACATCACGTATGCCCAAACAGACACAAAGACGCTCAACGATATTGATGAGGTGTTTGTTAAGGTATGCAGACTGGGCCTTTTTCGGAATTTTCTAATTTGGATTACCAAGGGCCTGGTCGGTTTGGGCGATCCAAAACTCGATAATATAGCTCAAGAGACAGCCAAGAAGTATGTCTCACTGCCCGCCAACAATATGAAGGTGCCGTTCGGACAGTTCCAAGAGACGGACGTCCGTAGAGACAGGAGAACGAGACGTAGATATTTAAAGGGGGAGGAGTTAACACCCTGCACTAGGGCCACGAGCCGAACGCGTGAAAGAAAATCATCCAGATTTGCTTAGTCAACTTTTTTCGAGTACGAACGCGTTCCCACGAATTCAGGTGCAAACGCGTTCCCACGATAGAAGCGCATACACATCGAATGGATCTACAAGTGCAAGGGTATCACATGACACGCGCATGAACTACGGCCGACAAATGTATCGGCAGGAAATGATGACACCGCAGCTTGGGAACGGGACGAAGGCCTCGAGTGCAATTGGGATTAGATTTTAAGTTAGTTTTAGATCGACTGTGTAACGATTCAGACGCGTGAAATAAATAACATTAATGAAACGGATAAAAGTTTTTTCCCTGTAAGTTGAACCATTGGGGAGAGGCAGAAGTTTCTCCGTCCGCGTTTTTTTTTTTTTTATAATTTCTCCAAGGAGAAATCCTTAACTTGAGCAATAAAAGCAAGGAGCTTCTCCTTATTTATTTAATTTATTTTTGAAACCTAAGTTTTAAACACAATAAAGGCTTTAAAAAAATATTAATCCCTCTAACTCGAATTTTTCTAAAACTCCCTGTATATGAATCGTTTCACGGTCTTATCTTCTTTGTTATCCTTCTGTTGTTCCACTTCTCGTTATTGATTTGCTGAAGTAAGATTCTAAAGAGTGCATTTGTTTTTATAAAAATGGATTTATCCTTTTTCGATGAATACGGAAGTGATGTTAGCAGTGAATATAACTCAAATAGTGATAAAGATTTTGTGCCGAGTGATTATCAAGATAGTGGTGAAGAGACATATGATAGTGATGATTCCGACGCAGAATATTTTGAGCAACAGACGAGAGAAGATGTCATTACACAGCCAAATTTCATGCTTCTTTCGAAAGATAAGAAAATTGATTATTCCAAGAAGCCGATGCCATTGTCTCGTGCAAATAGATTTTCAACCGCATCATTCGCTAATAGACAAGGCATAACGTTTTGTTCTTTTGCTTCCCAGCCCGTATTGTAATTTGTTATTTTTCTGTTTACTAGGACCCACAGTATTTGCTTCTGCTCAGTGCACGGATATCCGTACATCATTTTTATTGTTTATTGAACCATTTGAAAAAATAGTTCTAGAAATGACGAATTTGTATGGTATTCGTCGATATCGAAATGACTGGACAGAAATTGATATGGCGGAACTACATGCTTTTTAGGGTTCCGTACCCATGAAGGAGAGGAGAGTGGGCGAAGAGCTCGGGGAGTAATCTTCGGCGAAGTACTCGGAGAGTGATCTTTGGGGAAGAACTCGGAGAGTCATCTCCTGTGCCATTGGAAAACATAAGGCCGGAAACAGGTCATGCTCATCACGCCACATGTCCCTTATATATGGATATAGAAAAAAAAAAAACAAGGTAACTAGCTATACCGCTCGCGACAAGTTTAGTTTAGTCGTAACGTGCAAAGTTTTAAGCAGTTCCCGGTACGCGGCCGTACCGTGTGTCCTATTGCATACGTTGGTCGCGGGTATCACGATCATTGTATAAGGTATTGAAATTACAAATTTGCGTGTCGCGGTTGGTGTTGCGGGCTAAGTCGTTGGTCAGAGGAGTTTCGGTACGACTGTTCGGATACTCAAGCTGCGGTTTATTTATTTTTTTGGGCAGTGCGTTCGTTTTTATTTTTTAAATTTATATACATTTTTTTTTATTTATTTCTACTTTTTTTTATTGACATACGGTGTAGAGTAGTTTTAAGGAATAATTGTAAACCTAGATTAAGTTAGGTTAAGGAAATTAAATTTGTGATATATTGAATTGGAAACGATTACGGTGTTTTTTTTTTTCTTTTGCGTGGGATATTTCGCGAGTCTCGTAGCAAATTCGCGATTCTTGCTGCGGGTTATTCGGCGTGAGGGCAATCGCATGGCGCCCATTTTACCATCCTAACTCACGACCAGTCCTCGCAGCTGGTCTAGCATCCCTTTCGCACGACGTCGCGGCAGGTGGAGAGGAGCAAGTGGTAACATTTTTTTAATCTTTGATGATCCATATTGTGTCACTGCTAAGTTAATCCTTGCTGCAAACCCTTTCGTACAATTGCTATTCCCGTCCTTTTCCATCCTGATAGGTTAAGATATCAAATGTTGAAACAAAATCAATTGTTGTGAAATTAACTTTCGATCATATCCCACAACCAAAATACTTCCCAGCTTTGATCCCTACCTGTCCTTGATATATTAATCCTAGCTGCAAACCTTTTCCCCTTAAATTTTGTTATTCACATTCCCACCTTGCTGTCAAGTAAGATAACTGATTTGAATTCAATGGACAACGGACAATGGATGAACAACTATCTCATCATTAAGATTTATGATCATCAAAGTAATATGCCTATAACCTGCCTACAACCAAGATATGTCATCATGCAAAAAATGTGATTTAATGTGATGACTGATGAGGTAACATACAACGTCTCTTTCATATTTATATATACATATATATGTGTATACAGATGGTTCGCAACCTTTCGTGCCCGAGTCCGACTCACCGGCCGGTTGGCAGGTTTTTATTAGTTATTTAGTTTCTAAGAAAAAACGGCTGGACCGATTTTGCACACATACGCACCGATACGTACATGCGTGCATACGCATCACATACGTGATACACTCACACATCTGTACATCTCTATAAAAACCTTGGATTTGGATTCTGGTGACTTTGAAATGTTGCGATACATAGGTATGTACATATGGATGTCAACTTTTGGAATTCGCAAAATCGGCCCCATTACAATAACTTCCCACTGGGAAGTTGATAATTAAATTAAAATGAATATTTATTTTCCAATTTTTTCTCGGTCTTAAGAACGATAACAGGTAGAAACTTGAAATATTTACAAAATATTTAATTTAAAATTCAAATAAAAGATATATTCGACATCACGGGACTGCTGTTCCTAGTAGGTACGACTGTTAAGCGAAAGTTGACTTTGTCGGGCTAGCGCTATGTATAAGTATACATACATATGTACATATGTACACATGTACATTACGAAGATAATTTTGCGAAAGTAGCGTCGCCACAATAATCTCGTCAACATATTCGCATGTAAATGTCAAGTTTCAATGAAAATATTTAGTAAAAATGTTGACGGAATTATTGTGGCGACGTTACTTTCGCGAAACTATCTTCGAAAAGTATATATGTATGTACATACATAGGTATTAGGATTTATTCCGTGCAACAAAACCCTGTTCGAACGCCCCCGTGGGGGCGAGGGGCGCGAAGTGGTTGCTAGGCAACGGTCGCTCCGCCGCCCAGCTAACGGGGGGTGTGACATGACGCCGTGTGCCATAGCCGCGCGTATTCGCGCGAGTTACGATCCCACCAGCAGCGTTGCCACTTCAAAAAAAGAGAAGCGCAGTAGATCATTAAAAAAAATGCAGTGGATTGGATCTTTCCGCAGTAGATTTTTTATTTAACAAAAAACGAAGATCAAACTTAGTCCTAAAAGCCTTTAATTAATTACTTTAATGGTTTTTTATAAACTTTCCATCAATAAAATTAAAATTTTGAAAATACTCTAAAAGCCCCGGAGAGTCTGAGGGTGTCCAGCAACCGTTGCTGACATTGTTCATTTCTTTACATAAAATTACATTTTGTAGGGTAATTACGTTAAGTTTGTTTCGTAACTTATTTTTTACTTGGCTTACAATCGAAAACTTTCGCTCTGCAGCAGCACTACCATGGGGAAGTGAACACAAAATCAACATATAAGTGCAAAGTTCGACATATATTTTTTCCCCCAGAGCGTTTTTTGTATCGAGTAAACTAAACCAAAATATTGAACAATCTAGCGCATCATAGTATTTACTTAACAGATCTTGGTTGCCCAGTAAAGACCTCCACTGACTATTTAAATTTTCTTTATTGCAGTCGGTAAAGGGAAAGGAATTTAAAATAGGCAATATTGATGGCATAGCACCACCGACCACTAATTTAGCATCTATGTATTTCAGCAGCTTAAGTTTTGTATCATTAAAATCAAAACGTTGTTTTATTTGCTTACAGATTTCTACATAAAAATTTAAAACATCCTTTTTTACTTTATTGGTTTCCAATTCATCGAAATTGTTTTCATTTATATATTCTTGAAACCCTATTCCGAAATACATACTTGAAAGAGGCTGATGGAGGGAAAAATCGTTTAAATCAATGTTTACATTAACTGTAACAAGATTTATAAAATTTTTAAGAAGGTCCATGTAAAGATTTAAAATGTGTTGTTCAAGAAGATGTATTTGAGTGCACTCTGATTGGAATATTTTATTTTTTTTATTTATTAAATTTAAAACATAAGAAAGAAAGAGAATGTAAAGTTTATTTAAAGGATTGGATAAAAAAGTAGCGACTTCCTTTACAGAATCTACATTTTCAAAACTTAGAAGAGTGAAATAATGTTGTAATGGGTTCCATTGCTCTAGGAGACGGTTTACAACACTCTCAATTGAAAGCCATCTAGTGTACGAAATGTTTAAGATCTTATGTTTTTTTATGTTAAAATATTCTTGAAATTCTGAAAAAGCTCCACATCTCTTAGGGCTATGGGAAAAATGATTGTAAATATCTTTAACACTCTCTTCAATAAAGTTAGGCAGTTTTTTAGTAGCTGCTGAAGCACATAAATGCAATGAGTGGCATGTACATCCAATATAAAACAAGTCTTTATTTACATTTTGCATTTTTGCCTTAACCCCATTTATATTGCCGCTCATAACAGATGCATTATCTGTTGCCATTCCAATTATGTTTGTCATTGGAATATTTCTGTTATCAAAAAATATTTTCAGGTTTGAAAAAATTTCATTCGAATCTGACGACGAAAGTTCTATAAGACCAAAAAAACTATCTCGAATCTTTTTGCTCTCTTCATCGAAACAACGCGTAACTATAACTAAACATTTTTTAGATGAAACATCTGTTGTTTCGTCTATTATAATAGAAAATTTTCGAGTTCTCAAAACGTTACTTATTTGTTCTTGAGCAAAAGGCCCCATAACAAAATTTACCATGGAACTAGCTTTGGTACGCCCACACCTTATACCTTTCGCGATGGAAGAATCTGGGCATACTGCTTGCAAAAAATTAGGGACACTATCCATTAAGGAAAACGGCAAATTATGAGTAACACAGTGCATAACACAAGTAATCTCTGCTTTAAGTTTTGAATTATTATTGTCTCTTGAGGAAACCTGAAGAAACAAATCTGGAATAAGGCTTGTATTTTTGGACTTATCCAAATGAAATTTTGATGCACTATGTCTTTCCAAATTTGTTTTGTTATTGTCAAGCATTTTAAAGCAAATTTTGCAAAAGCTTTGCCCATCGACACATTTGAGCCAAGAATATTCTCGCTCCCATGCTTGCTTGTATTTTTGTTTGTATTTTTTTGGTTCCGGTTGATTTGCACATTCGTTTTCTCGAATCGAAATAGAGCTTTCGTTTCTATTATTTGGCAAATAAAAAGGAAAGAATTTAAAACTAGAAAACTAAGCTAAAACAAAACACTCACGGGCACGATATTTGCATTTGGCTAGAGCCAGGCGTGTCTCTATAAAAAAAACAAAAATGTTAACACTTGAATAGATGTTTCAGAATAATTTACTTTTTTATTGTGGGTTTCAATAAATATTTATCCATGTTAGTCTTGATAATTTAATTCCTGTAAAATAAGGATTTTCCACACGATACACGTTACACGAATTCAAATAAGCTCTCAGGATCCCGTTATTTTAGCAGAAAACAAGATCACACACAATAACACAACAGAGACAGAGTTTTGTTTAATGAACGAAAGCAGCCAACTCATTTCATATGTCAAAACCTAATGCAAATGTAGCCAAGTTCACAATAAGTTGGCTTCGTTCAAATTCAAACGTTCTGTACAACGGTTATTTTTATGCAGGATTTTTGTCCAGCAGTCCGAGACGTTTATCGAACAAAAAAGTGCAGTAGATTGGATTTAGTGGCAGCAGATTTATTTTTTGCGAAAAGTGCAGTAGATCTACTGCTATTGCAGCAAAGTGGCAACGCTGCCCACCAGTTGTAATCTATTACAAGTGAATAAAGGACGTTCCGCACACAGTTGTTATTTATTACAAGTGAATAAAGAACGTTCCGCTCTTGAGAACCATAATTCGAAGTCCTGCCTGCAAGTTTGCAATTTGCTATTTCAAATTTCAGTGATTTCTGGTTTAATTATATAAACTTTGTAGTAATTACCTACGTAAGTTAGTTAATGGTGCAGTTTGCATAAATATAAATAATATTAAATTAATACCTTCTCGTATTTAATCATTGTCTTAAGTAGGAAGGCATTAGATAAGTAGATAGGTGTACGCAAGTACTTAATTTACATAAGTCAGTACCTATAGGCACTTTTTAGTATTTGTGTAGTTATTTAGTAGATAGTGGGCATTAAATATCTATCACGGTATCCTTTAACGTTTTAGGGGATACATTTTGCTTCTTTTTGCATTTTTATAGCTACCTACTGTATGATTGACAAGGTACCTACTTACCTATTTCACTTACTAGATATCTGTATCCAAGAGTTGATAAATAAAAATGGATTTCGGAAACATTAATTACGATTTCCAATACTTATTAATTGAAACTAATTATGTGGAGGACGATTGTGTTAATGTTTTTCATAACATTTTACATCAATATACGTCTTCCCAGCCCTGTCCAATGGATTTTTTGAACTCTGTGTCTGACATATCACCTGTTGATCGTAATCAGAACCACATCCAGTTACTTTACTATGGAGAGAATCACAGTGGGGTCGGACACTGGGTGTGTCTATTCTACAATGGCGACTCATTGCGTATATATGATGGTCTTAAGGGCAAATTTTTGCCGCCTTTACAACAGACGTTTGTGGATGCTCTATTCCCACACAAGCCATCAACTTCTTTCCCCGATGTACAGGAGCCGGAAATAAGATTGAAGGAAATGGAAAGGGACAGATTGGAAACTCAAAAAGATAGGTCTTTATTTAAAAAACGGTCAAAATCGTCACAGAAAAAAAAAATACAGCAGCTCATCTTGTTGCTCGACTCGACTCTGAATATCGCGAAGCAGAACAATCACGAAATACTCAGAGCATCGTGCTGCTCGACTCGAGTCTGAATATCGCGAAGCAGAACAATCACGAAATACTGTAGCGCATCATGTTGCTCGACTCGAGTCTGAATATCGCGAAGCAGAACAATCAAGAAATACTCAAGAGCATCGTGCTGCTCGACTCGAGTCTGAATATCGCGAAGCAGAACAATCACGAAATACTCAAGAGCATCCTGCTGCTCGACTCGAGTCTGAATATCGCGAAGCAGAACAATCACGAAATACTCAAGCACATCGTGTGTGCTCGTCAATATGCAGATTATCGAATTAATGAACAAAATGCAGGCAAGTCCCGTAAAGAAAGGTTTATGTCCAACTGGGAAGCAGTTTGTAGAGAATATATTTCTGCAGTACAAGAAGGTCATTCTAACCCATGTTACTGTTGTGGACGTTTGTGGCATAAAAAGAGTATAAAATTGATTGCAAAATCTTCATTGAGATTAAAAAGTTATAAATATACCGATGACTATTTGTCACAAATATTCCATTTCCACCCAGAGGCAGATAAAGGTTCTTTCTGTAACACGTGCGCAACAGATATACGATGTTTCAAAGTTCCTCGTTTAGCCAGAGCAAATGGGTTGATATTTCCTGAAATACCTGACGCCTTGAAAGATCTTACTCCTCTTGAAGAACGCCTAGTATGTGCTCGACATATTTTCATAAAAATTGTTAAAAGGGGAAGTGGCTTAGGATATCAGCATGGCCTTGCAGGAAATGTAATAAATGTACCTGTTGAAGTAAACACTATGGTTACTTCATTACCTAGGTCAGTATCAGATACGCATGTTATTACAGTAGAACTGAAACGCAAAATGTGCTACAAACACAGACGCAAGGAGCGTATTAGACCCAAAAAAGTATGCGAAGCTGCTCAGTACTTAGTGCAATGTAATCTTTATAAGGATCTAAACATTCAAATTGATGAGAACTGGTCATTTGATGATGAGAGTAATGAAGATGTGTGTACGTGTCATGAGCTGAACAATGAAAATGAGAATACTAATGAAGACGAAGATGTTAATCCGTGTGGTAATGAAACCCTATTAGATCAGGATTTCACTTTGATAATTGCACCAGGTGAAGGAAAACGGCCGCTGTCTCTCATTTTCGACGAACACATGGAAGAATTAGCTTTTGTAAAAATTCATTGCGGTCAAAAAAGGAAATTTAAGGTAAAACTAAGTCATATGGACATTACAAAATCAGAAATATCTCGAGAAGATTGGCGTGCCGTCCGTCCTGATTATCTATTTACTGCTTTGAAAAAGCAACAAACTATCAGAGTCCAAAACAATATTGCGATGTGTCTTCGAAAGAAAAATCGAACTGGGGAACCTATTTTGGTTGAGAATATGTTAGATTCTGCTTACGTTGATAGTTTGGTTCAAGTAGATGACGGATATCGAGTTTTAAGAGGAATAAAAAATTCGCCTGCTCACTGGGAAGCAGAGAAAAAAAAGTTACTCGCTATGGTTAGACAATTTGGCTTCCAACACTTTTTGTAACTCTTTCGGCGGCAGAAACAAAGTGGCCTGAACTAATTAAATTGTCAAAAAAGACTGTGGATGGCGAGGAAATAACTAAGGGACAAGCAGAACAGCTGTCTTATGTTGATAAAGCTCGTCTTATCCAAAGCGACCCCTACATATGCGCTACGTATTTTGAAACTCGACTGCAAGCTTTAAGAAAAGCATGGTCTTGTACGTCCGGTCCTTTCGGTACATTTGAAATAGATCATTTTTACTACAGAATAGAGTTCCAACACCGTGGTTCTCCTCATGCCCACATAACGCTGTGGCTGAAAGGGGCACCGGTATTTAAGCCTTTTATTATCCTGAAGATATAATAACTTTCGAGAACTTATTGCAATATGTTGTACTTAATAGAGAACAGTACATTCTTGCCATTAGAGCTTCTATTTCCAGACCTACAATTATATTAAAGCGAAACCCTAAGGATATTTACATAAATCCTTACTCAAAAAAAAATGATACAACTCCATCGCGCCAATATGGATATTCAATACACATTAGACCCGTTTGCCTGCTCGCTATACATAGTTAACTATATTAACAAAGCTGATCGCGGTATGTCAAAACTTCTCAGAGTTGCAGTCGAGGAGACAAGAAAAAGGAATAAAGCAGTTCGAGAATCTTTGCGAACCATATCGAATGTATGAGGCTGTATATTATTTGATAAGCCTTCGCTTATCACGTGGCAGTTAAAGTGAAGTGTACATTAAAACAAATATTCCCGAAAAACGAGTTTAAATTTTGAAAAGCACGCGAGAACTACAAAATATGGATCCTAAATCTAGTGACATATTTATGCCTAATCTGATCGATCACTACGTCAATCGTCCATGTACTGAAGAATTTGAAAATATGAGCCTTGCTTATTTTGCTGCATTTTACATGTTTTCTAAAAAAGGTAATAAGCGGGGTAGAAGATCTTTAGGTGATGAAAATAATGAAAATGAAGACTGTGAAACGATATTATCAGAAAATGATGGAAATGAAGAAACAGTGGGTAATTGCATAACTCTGTTAAACAATGATGGTTACATAAGGCGAAGACAGAAGCCCCGAGTTCTCCGGTTTTGCCGTTTCAGTCGTACCACAGATTCGGAACAGTTTTATAGAGAACAACTAATGTTATATCTACCTTGGAGAAATGAAGAAGAAGAACTTTTGAAAGATTTACTTAATTTAGAAGCTAAGTTTCATTTAACAGCTGACACAATACCTTCAAACAGTATCGCTTTTCATCAACTCGGAGGTGCTGAGGAATTTGAAGCCCTTCTAGATGCAATAAGGCAAGCTGAGGTAGACAGTGAAGAAAGTGATAATGTGGCTGTGGGTCAGGGAAACAGAAGGCCTCTAGAGGGTTACGAGTACGAAGACCAAATTGCAGATGTTGCAGATGATATTTTGCCTGGGGAAATGCTGGACCAAACCAAGGTGAACCTGCTACATTTGTTGCACCTGTCCTTATACCTGAAGAAGCGTATTTGAAACTTACTCGAAAATTAAATTTAGACCAACGCGGCTTTTTGATTAATGTCTATCAGTACTTTAATAATAATCACGATCCTGAATGGAAGACAGTTTATTTATTTTTAAGTGGTGGAGCAGGTGTAGGAAAAAGCTTACTCATAACCAGCTTATTTCAATGTTTGACAAGAGTTTTAAATTCATCTCCTGGATCGAACCCAGATAATATCAAAATACTTTTGACTGCACCAACAGGAAAGGCGGCTTTCGGAATTGGAGATCAAACATTACATAGTGCTTTTTCCTTACCTATAAGTCAGGTTGGTCACACTATGCCTGAATTATTAGCTTCGACGTCAAATACACTCGTATGCAAATAAGCTCATCTAAAACCAATCATAATTGATGAAATTTCTATGGTTGGTTCAAAACTATTTAATCAAATCAACCGCCGTTTACAGCAAATATTTCAAACAACATCCGTATTTGGAGGTGTCTCAATTATTGCTATTGGTGATATGCGTCAATTACCTCCAGTCGGAGATAACTGGATTTTTCAAAATTAAACTGGTAAAACCATTGCATTACTAGCAGGCCCATCTTTGTGGAATTTATTTAAATTATTCGAATTAAAAATTATAATGCGGCAAAGAAACGACTTAAATTTTGCAACTGCATTAAACAATCTAGCTTCTGGAAGCATGACGTCTGCAGACCTGGAGTTAATGAGTAAGAGATGTTTCAAAATCAACGAGCTACCTACAGACGCCAGAGATGCTTTGCATTTATTTAGCAGTAATGCTTTAGTTAACGCGCATAACGAAAGAGTTTTAAGCGGAATGGTCACTGAAGGCGCCATCGTTGATGCCTTGGACGAAGTTTTCGGAGAACCGAATCAATCGGCTAAAAATCACGCCTTAAAAACGATTTTATCTTTGCCTACCGCTCAAACGTACGGATTACCTAAATAATTGAATTTAAAAATATCAGCTAGATACATGATAACTGTAAACGTCGATACAGAGGATGGTCTGGTAAACGGGACTACCGGCAGATTGAGAGCCATTGACTATGGTATTAATAAAGCAACGGGAGAAAGAAGACCACTAAGGCTGTGGTTAGAACTGGATGACATAAAAGCAGGCCAAAATAAAAGAAGATCTGTTCAGAGGAGGCTACAAAAGAGCTGGACTCATTTAGAATGTGTTTCTTACATTATTAAGAAGTGGAAAGCATCGAATCTGCAAATCCGCCGAACGCAGTTCCCCTTGGTTCCGGCTGAGGCGATAACAGTTCACATGAGCCAAGGAGCTACGATGGATAAAGTTGTGGTCCATTTAAGTTATAACTTTAAAAGATCAATGATTTACGTGGCATGTTCTAGAGCGAGAACTTCAAAAGGTTTGTTTATAATCCCTGTAAGTGGTACAGAATTCCCGAATCCTTCTCCTCCATCGGATACAAGTCTAGTCGCTATAGAAATGTGTCGCTTACGTCAAAATCCGTTGGTGCCTGTTTTCAGACATCTTCACGTAAAAAGGCAACTCAACTACATGCAAGTAATATATCACAACGTACAATCTTTAAGAAAACACATAGATGACGTAACTGTCGACCCAATTGTAAGTAATTCTGACATAGTTTTTTTAGCAGAAACGTGGGCCAGTTCATCGGATTCCTTTAAAATAAATAATTTGGATACTATCTCAAGGACTCACGGCCCAAATCTAAATACAGCAAACCGCGGAATGGGTATGATTGCATTAAAAAATATACATATCCCGGAATTAAACGCAATGGTATTTCAAACATCGTGTGGGAAAGGGCATAGTGAATGCATTTCTTTTGATTTAAAAGGAGTTCGGATTATTGGCATTTATAGATCCCCTCGATGTAACTGGAACGATTTTTTAGATACTATGAATAATGTCATATTTGATGGCAGAACACTACCATTGCCTCCGACTATAGTGTGCGGGGATTTTAATGTAGATTTACAGGAATCTAATGAGAATGCACCTTTAAAAAAATATTTTGACCATATTGGTTTAAAGTCAAAACTTCCTCGTGTTATTACCACAACGGGTTATACTCAAATAGATAATGTGCTTAGCAATATTGACTTGAATGCTGGCACATACTGTGCACTCTTTAGTTACCATAGCCCCTTATGGATACAATTCCGAATTGAGTAATAGATTTTATAAAAACTTCCTTTTTTTTTTTTAATATTTCTTAAATAACAACGAGATAAATGCGTTTTTCTTATAGTAGGCACATTCACGAAATTTCTAGTATTGATCCGCAAACCATAGTTGTTTTGCACTCTAGCTATATAGTATCCGGAATTATAAAAAAAATATTTTTTAAACTTTGTAACAATGTCTTAGGGGCAGAAATATATTTTTTTCAATGCTCACATTTCGAGGCAGAAAATAAATATCTCGAAGATAAAATTGGAAAAACACCGACTCCCGAGAACATCATAAAGCATATGCTGACATCGAGAGAAATATGGGACGCTGTGAAAGAAACCGCAGCGAGCATCATGAAGGAACTCCGGCGTCTGGAGAGAAACAGGGAGAGCAACCAAAACCAAATGGCAGCTCCCTTGGAACAGGAAACTCCGATTAGAGAAAGAAGGGCATAAAGTGCAATGCAGTTCCGCGAAGTAATACCTAACGGCAGTCCCGTGGGGAGAGTGGTTGAAGGGTGCAGGGTGCGGTACGTAGGCGTATTCCTGGCATCGATTATTCAGTCTTGCGAATCGTACATGCCAGTAGCCCGGGCTACTGGTATCTTTTCAAGATTCCACATCCGTTTGGCGCAACCAAAAAAAAAAAAAAACGGCAGAAATTCGAGACATTTGAATAGCTCAAAACTGGCCGTCCTGCGATCAGTTTTTAAAACAAAGGTTCTACTTTATTGAAATAAGTACCTCCCCAGCAAGAAATTCCATATTCGAGTTTCGATTTAAACAAACTATTGTAAACTAATTTTAAAACGGGTAGAGATTGCAGTGCATACTGCATAATTAACATCTGCAAAACTATCAATTAAGTTAGTGTTTGAGTGGAAAAGAGATGTTTCATCAGCAAAGGCTGATGCCTTTAAAAGGTTGTAAGAAAAACGAATTAACATAAATTAGAAAAAGGATTGGGCCCAATACTGCTCCTTGGGGAACACCCATATTTAAGAAGTCTATAGAATTGTAAACATTCCTAATTTTCACAACTTGATAACGGTTGGATAAATAAGAAGAAAACCATTTATAAATGGAGCCTCTGAAACCCGCTTTATAAAGTTTATCGAGTAGCAAAGTATGATTAACCATATCAACGACCTTACTGATATCAACAAATAATGTTGATGGTATTTGAGAAGTGTTTAAACTATTATATATTTCACCAGTTAATTTCAATAAAGCAGTTTCAGTCGATTTGCCACGTCTAAACCCAAATTGGCAATCACTCAACAACAATCTAGATTTTAACTATCCGAAAAGTGAGAATAAAATGTCACTGATTATGTATTTCTGTTGCTGCTTTAACAACAAATACTTAGAATAAAATAAATATGTGTATAAATGTGTGCTTTTTTGCCGTTTTTATACATAATAGTACGGGAGCCCTTCGTGCGCGAGTCCGACTCGCATGGCCGGTTTTTTTTTTTTTTTTTGTTTTACTTTTATTGGCTGGAGTTTACCGTTCGGGAGGAGAGTGTGTTACCGAACTTTGGAACGATATGCACGGCAGACCAATTTTTGCATCAACAATGCCACTGAAACGTTTCAAACTGATAAAAAGTTCTTTGCGTTTCGATGATAAGGAAACAAGATCAAGACAAAGCGATAAATTAGCTCCAATAAGATTAGTTTTGGATAAATGTGTACAAAGGTTGAAAACGTCGTATTGCGTTAACGATTTTGTTACCGTTGATGAGCAGCTTGTACCATTTCGGGGCAGATCACCATTCACGCAGTATATGTCTTCGGAACCAGCCATATATGGTTTGAAACTTTGGATTGTTTCTGATGCTGAAACGTAGTATGCGTACATCGTTCAAGTTTATAAAGGACGTGATCGCAACTGCGCACCAGAAGTGAATCAAGGAGAACGCGTCGTATTGGAATTGACTGTTGAAGGTATTTCAGTAATTTACATTGTTTCCCTTTTCAGCTTATATCATACACTTCTACTATCTTTTTGTTCTCTTAGGGTTGAATGGAAGAAATGTTACTTGTGACAATTTTTTCACTTCTCACAGCCTTGCAACAAAACTGAAACAGCGACAGATGACTCTAGTGGGCACTATTCGAAAGAATCGTAGGGAAATTCCCCCTGTCTTACTAGACATGAAAAAGAAACCACTCCATCGTACAAAGTATGTGTTTGAACATAGATTACGTGCTTGTATGTTATCATATGTTCCAAAAAAACATCGTTTTGTTACATTGCTCTCCACTTTTCATTCGACTGTTGCTACCGACACAGATGATTCAGAGAAAAAACCCGAAATCGTCAAATTTTATAATCGCACAAAAGGTGGAGTTGATGTTCTTGATAAGTTTGTTGTCAAATATCGATCCAAAGGAAGGTAAACAGATGGCCTGTTGCCCTTTTTGCCAATATTCTGGATATATCGGCTTGCAATGCATTTATAATTTATATCAAATTGTATCCAGATTGGAACGTTCTAAAAAAAAAAAGTAAGAAGACGGTTATATTTGATAGAACTTGACGAATCGTTGTGTATCCCATACGTCCAACAACGAAAAGGAATGCCTCGAGGTGCAAATGCGCTTGCTGTTGTAAACAGCATCAAAAATATATGCACGTATCACCGTTCGTGAGTCGAACGTTTGCCAGCTGTCGAACTCCCAGGCGAACTAAGCTGATCGAGGTATCACGGTTCGCGAATCTCTTCATTCGCCTGAAATTCACCCAGATTCACTCGCTGACAATTGACTGACTGTCAATTCACTGGTTAGCGGTGTTCACACTGTACGATTTATCTGCACGATTGGCTCTATGACTTGTGTTTGAACTGCCAATCGTCAATCTATACGCTTGCTACTGCAAATCGATACGATTTGTAGTAAAAGATATGTTGAAAAAGAGAAAATAAACGCCAATTACTTTGAAATACATGCATTTTATTTGTAATTACTTACGTTTTCCTACTTTCTGTCATCGCTACAAATGTTTCTTTTAAATGTAGCAAACGTTCGCCTCCCAGTCACCAACTTTTTGTCTTCGACTGAATTTGACATAAGAACAGCAATCCAGTCGAACGTTCGCCAACGGTGATACGGTGAAATCGCAGTTCGCCGAAATTGTGACATTTGAGTCGAATGCCACCTGCGCGACTAGCGAATGGTTTTACGGGCAATAATGCCCTCAACGTCAAAATCAGGACGGGTTGAACAGCCACAAGAGTTTTCGGAACCACCACAAGTCGATTCATGGCAGTTGATACACCAACCTGTTACCAAAAAGAGAGCTGGTTGTCACATGTGTCCTTCACGCTCGAATTCGAATATTCATTCAGCGCCGTGTGATAAATGTGTAAAATATGTATGTCCGTCTCATTATTTCAAAATTTGCGAAAAATGTGCACAAGAGATTGGATTGAAGAATTGAAAAAGTTTGTTTTTCTTTACGTATTTGTTTTTGTTTTACATTATTATCTAATCAAGAACCATTTGGTTTCTTATTTTGAACTATGAAGTAATAAATAATAAACAATTTCCACCAAAAACTGTCTTGGCTTCTTTAAAATACAAGTAATACAGGAAACGGTTGAAACGGTGTATGGAGGAGAAGATATAATGAAGAACTGTACGGGTTGTATAGCGACATCGGCCTGGTACGACGTCTACGGATACAGCGTCTAAGGTGGCTAGGCCATGTAGAGCGCATGGAAAATACAGCTCCGACCCAAAGAGTCTTCGAATCCACCCCGGAAGGAAGGCGCGCCAGAGGACGGCCGCATTAACGGTGGCGCACGCAGGTGGAAGGGGACCTTAACCAACTGGGCGTACGGCGCTGGAAACAGTTGACCAAAGACCGTGCCAGCTGGAGACACTTGTTGGTTGAGGCCCAGGTTCACCACGGACTGTAGCGCCACCTAATAAGTAATACAGGATGTGTGTCATTTTGACACACAATGAACTTTAACGTTACTAAAAAATAAGGGACCGATGAAAGAAGAAGTTTCGATTTGGCCTGCTGGTGGAAGAAGAATTCAGAACAAAATTTCGATACTATGGCAATGATGTGTAAACATTCTAGGTTTCGGTGTGGGGGAAATTACCGTCACGCGTAACCGATTTTAGTATTAGTGTGTCGGTGTGCGTAATCGAACTTAGGATTAGTACTACGTCAGTGTGCGTAGGCCGAGTAGGTATAAACACAAGTCTTTTGTCTGTGATTCATCTATGTCTATGCGTTAATACGTTTGTATGTATGCGTGCTGCCACACTGCACACATACACCCGAACGCTATACTGTGCGCACCGAACGCACTGTACTAACATTTATAACTTGGACTTGGGACTGGAACTATTTATTGTTAATTTTTCATTACTAGTTAAATAAAATATATTCACGAAAAAATTAATGATAAAATAAATGAAAATAAGGAAATTTCTGACCTAACCTATGTAATTGAATCTTATATCATCGTAAATACCATACCGAGTCGCATGCACGGATGTTTACACATCAGATTTAACGAGTACCTCGTACTCACGCCTTTTTTTAACGATTTCTTTTGAACTATTAGCCAGAATGAAAAACGGTATTCTGTCTTTGATTCCTTGAACTGTCCTCTTCCAAGTATGGTTATTTACAGATTCCGTAAACACACATTCCTTTTCATTATGTGATAAGTTTAGTGCGTGGCGCATGTGGTGTGAATAAGCGAAAAATGTATTCTTTTGAGAGCAAAAAACAGTAACAATTTATTTAAAAAAGTGAGTTAAAAAAATATTTTCATATTCTTTGGGTTCTTGGCTGTTGATTTACTTTTATAGTTTATAGATAGAGAATAATATATCTCTGCAATACTGATTTTTTGTAATGATTCATATATGAATCACCATGCATTAGGAGGCGTTGGTTTTCTGTACTATTTTGTTGTTGTACTTTTGTGTTGTTATACTTGTAATGTATTATATCGATGGCTTAATCTAGAAAAGCCCTAACATCAAATTTTTCAAAATTGAGTGTTTTATGTCAAACTATGAACTGTACGCTACATGTTTTCCAAAAATTTGAGAGGTCTACAATGAAAACTTTACAAATTTATTCATGGTTTTTTAAACGCCCTAACATCATGCTCGATGACCACCTAAAAAAGCCCTAACACACATTTTGCAATTTCACAGGAAATGGGGTGGCCGTGGTGCTTAACCACTGCATCATCGACCATCGAGCCAAAGGTCTATAGATCAAATTCATTTCATAGCCAAGAAAAAGCAATACAATAGTTTTGTTTAAAGTGAGAAAAATAAAAATAAATTGATAAATTAGCCATTATTTTTCTTTATTGTACTTTTAGTTTCTTTCACTATTCTCTGTCAAGATTCCGCGCGGAATGTCTTCTTTCATTGATACCTTCCGTACGCTCACTTAAGTTAACGAACATTTAACGAAACCCGCTCATATTCTCATTATGGGCATGTCATACGCTTTGCATGTAATAAGACATTTCCGTAAGCTGGCGTACGCTCGCTTAAGTCTATTATGGTTAGCCCTTTAGCCTTGAGTGCGGGTGTGATTTAAAAATACAAAAACGTAATGGGAATTTTCATGTTGAATATTGAGAAAGAGGTAAAGAGGTAGTGTTGCAGCGCAACATGAAGATTCAATCATACCAACGCAATTGCAAAAAAATCACTTGTCACGCACAAAACCACTGTGTATTACTGTGCATTACAAGCGCGCATACGTGCTCAAGGAGTCAGGGTATGTTTCAGTTAAAACAAATAGAGTTCTTCTCTTCAGTCTTTTGATAAATATTAGCTCAGAAAGACGTGAGTAGTGCACTAAGTCAGAAACATTTATAATTGTTAAATCGGGTAAGTGTACATTTTGTGGATTTGATTAGTTAGACAGAAACGAGTGTTTTGAACAAAAATCTTTAAACAGTGAACGCGGTGTGTGTACTACCGAAATTAATTGTGATAGCCCTGATGCGAAAAGTTCTTCTCTTGACAACGATGTTTGCAAAAGAAAATCTAAAGCCGATAAATCCAGATGGTTTGATGCTTCCAATAGAAAAAATCGAATGAATGGAAAAAAAAAAACGGCTATATGTAGAAGAATCGCGGCGCTCAGAGTCGCGAAAATATCACCTAAGGTGTAATTCAGAGCGATTACAAGTTTGTCGGCAAATGTTTTTATCTACTCTTGGTCTAAAAGAAAAGACGATAAGGTCATGGATCAATGATATTGGAAAACATGGCACCCAAAAGAGTCCAGGAAAATCGTGGTATCTAAGAACGAAATTAAAGCGATCATCTGTAGCAGGCCGCGAAAACGCCCAAAGACGAGGTTTTTTAATAAAATGGCTAAAGGACTTTCCTAAATTAGAGTCACATTATTGCAGGAAGGATACTAAAAAACATTATTTTGAGACAACTATTCGCTCCAGCACTGAACTATATGGATTATACAAAGCAGAATGTGAGATAAATAAAGAGAATGACAGTGCCCCGTTATCGTATCCTATTTTTGCCGAATTAATGAACGAGATGAACTATTCCATTTTTAAACCCAAAAAAGATGAGTGTGACATTTGTGTGTCGTTCAAGGCGAATAATTTATCAGATGAACTCTATAAAAAACATAGAAATGAGATAGGAAATATGCGAGAAGAGAAATGCAATGACATTGAAAATGCAAAAGCAGGCTTGTGTGTTGTATTTTGCATGGACATGCAGTCAGTGAAATTGATTCCTCAATTAAATGCAAATGCAGCACATTACAAGATGAAATTACAACTACATAATTTCACAATTTACAATGTAGTTTCCCATGAATCTGATAATTACATTTGGGATGAAACGGAAGGAAACTTAGTTGCATCAACTTTCACAACCTGTATTATAAGGCATATGAGCGATTTTCTTGATAAATCACTATTAATTCATCACATAATTATTTATTCTGACGACTGCGGTTATCAAAACCGAAATGCAGTTTTATCGAATGCCTTAAGTTCCTTCAGCATAGAAAAAAACATTACAGTAAAACAAAAGTATTTAGTATGTGGCCACACACAAATGGAATGTGATGCAACCCATTCTTTAATTGAACGGAAAATCAGAGGAAAATGTATTAATCTTCCTTCTCAATTCGCACAGCTGGTAGTAGATACGCGGAAAAATCCATTTCCACCCCGAGTCCACCACTTAAATCATAGTTTCTTCTTCAATTACGAATTAATATATAGACGTTACATGACCATTCGACCAGGTATGATCAGTCCTATTTATCTAATTACGAGGACGAGAGTATTCAATTTACTTCATAAAACTTTTGCAATTGTTATGAAATCTATGGATCTGACATGTTTAACAAATGTATGGCTTTTAAATTACTTTTTCCATGTAAAACGAATACGCCCGTTATTTCCATTTCGCGTTCCATAGACAAGTTTTTAAGTTTACTTTAAATTTAGGTAGAGTTGCTGGGGATCCTAAAGTCAACATGCTTCGCGCCTTAGCATATGATTCCAATGGAGATATTTATTTTAAGACTAATGTGGAGAGTAATTATGAACTCCTCCCACAACGAAAAAAAAACAAAAAATATTGAAAATCAACCTCAGCCTTTATATCACCAGCGGCTAAAAATTTTGGAAAAGAAATGGGATCACCTCCAATACCTCAAGCCCATGCTACCATTCGACTGTCATTCTTTTTATGATAACATACCTGTTCTTTACCAATAAATACCTATAACCACTTTAAAATGTTATGTTTTTTGTTTGCAGTACAGTGTTTTGTTTTTATTGTATGTTGGCGTTAGAGTCCATGAAGGACCAAAGCCGAGCTTTTCTCAATCACCTATGTTGTGGGATTTTTTATTTTCCCATAGGTGAAAGGTACCTACAGTTTGATGCTCGCTCCGAACGGCGAAATTCGAGAAGCTTTTCGTGACAACTATACTACGGGGGGTTTCGTCAGTACCTCGCTGAGGAGAGGCACCGTGAAAAACACATTCGATGACATGGCTGTTGTCGGGATTCGACCCCGTGTCATCGGCGTCAAGGGCCAACACACTACCCACTGCGCCACGGCGTTCTCTGTTTTGTTTCTGTTTTTATTGCAACCTGTAATTTATCTCAAAAAGAAAAAGCCCTAACATCACAATGTTTCATAAAATCTCCAACTTAAAAGCCCTTTCATCAAAAATCGATTGAAAATTCTACTTTCTGTGAAAAACATTTACGGAAGTACATTTGTCATACTTATTTTGGCAAGTGATACAAAATTTAAGGCAAAGCTGCGAAAACTCTCTAGTCTTAAACGTCGATTTTTGGCGCCAAAGTTATCGTACTCTCCCCGCAATTTAGCATGCGAGATTATGCTTACTTGGCTGCACAAAAGTATTTTGACATTGATTTCATTTTTATTTTCTGTGTTTCGCGTACGGTACAAACAACGTTTTGCAATTCAAAGTGTTATTTTTGCTTATGATTTGTACTTTTATTTGAATTTTGAGTCCAGGTTTCTTAAAATAATGGGTAAAATACGTGAATTAAGCCAAGATCTACGAAGTGAGATGCTTATGAAGTATAATGCAGGTATCTCGGTAGCATACCTCAGCAAATTATACAAAGTGCCTCGTCAAATTATTTATTACCAAATTAATAAACATAAAATAAAATGAAATCAACAAACAATTTGGCTAGATCAGGACAGTTAACACCGTCGACCGAGGCCAAGGGCAAAGATACGCTGCGTCATCATTTTGTGTGGTTCACATCGCTCCGCATGTTCGTGCCTGTTCATACGGGATCGCGTTGATTCAGGTGCACCGGCATCATATTCAGTCTGGTGCAATCGGATGCGCATTGCAACCAGCCTGGGAAGTGACCGGAGAAAGGCCTACGTTGCGGATTCGGGCGAAGCGATGGGCTTCCTATGGAAGGGGTTTTCAGTTGATAAGTTAGTTCTAAGTTGGACACCGAACAATAAAGTGGTATTTTAAATCGTACTAACGTTTCGAATTTGAATAGTAAGTCGAACAGTTGGAGGGAAGCTCTGCTTCTCTGTTCGCGGTTTTTTTTGGACTCTCCTTACGGGAGTCCTTTAACTGGACGACCACGCAAAACAACTACCAGGAAAAACCGAATTATTTTGGGCAAAGTTAAGGAAGATGTGTTGATTACTTCTAAAGCTGTCTCAATTTCGATGAATGAGGAATATAAAATGTCCGTCAGCAGAAAAACCCTTGAAAGACGTCTGAAAGAGGCACATTTTACAACCTATGTAGCCCGGCAAGTACCCCATATATCACCAAAAATAAGCTTAAGCGTTTGGCATTCGCCGTGGCGCAGTGGTTAGTGTGTTGGACTCTGACGCACGATGAGCGAGTTCGGATCCCGATAACACCGACGCCATCGAATGTTTATTTCGCGGCATTCCTCCTCGGCGGGGTACTGGCAAAACCCTCCGTAGTATACTTGCCGTGAAAAAGCTTCTCGACTCATGCCATTCGGAATCGGCATTAAACTGTAGGTCCCTTTCACTTATGTGGAAAATAAATCCCCAGATCACGAAAATCGTTTTATTAAAACCTGATTAAAACGACACAAGGCGTTCTGAGAGTCAAGTAGCTTTAAATGTCGGTAACACGAAACTTAATCGACTCGACTGTCTGTTCCACATACATTCCACAACCAAAACTGGTTGTCAATTCGAAAATTTAAATTGTCAAATGGTGTAGCTCATGTTGATTTTGTAACGTATTTTGTGAGAAATTCACGTTTATTTAATAATATGGATAGCATTGCTATAGTAAATTACTAGAGTAGTGATGAGCATGCATGATGATCAGGAAATTAATAAGATTTGATAAAAGTAAGAAGAAGTATCAGATCAAAATGCAATCCATTTAACTTGCCAGATGCTAAATATAAACCAGACATGCCTTTTTAAAATTGTGAATGTATCTATATGTTTTTACAGATTTAGTAAGTACTTTAGACTCAATCGGGCGGCATTTGCTTATTTGTTGGACGAAATCACAACTAAGATTTTGGAGATTAGACATTAGTGTTGAAATTCCCGCTCATTTCTGTATGTTTGCACAGTATGGGTGATGTGTGTTGCGCATGTGCGGATCTATATGCGTGAGGCGGTAAAGGAGTGAGCGTACACTTACTCGGCTCTCGACCACGAATGAGATCGGACGAGGTCCGGTAGTGTAAAAGTTCATAATGAATATATTATTATTATTAAAGATCCACAGTCTAATTATTTTAACAATTAGTCTTCAGCACCTATTGTAATGTTATGATGGCAGCATCGTTTGAAGTCAGGATCGTCTTGTCAACACAGCAAGGTGGCCATGTAATGTTGGGACTTCTTAGATAGCTGTAGCGTTAATATCTTAGAGGAATAGGCTTCCCAGTAGAGAAGGGGTCGACCTGTTATGATGTCCGGCCTGGAACGCCACTGGACAGACAGGGAGCCTGTTTCTTGGCACTCCTCGAGAATTAAAAGAACTGCTGTACACTACACTATAGTTGTTAGACTTGTAACTATGTTAAGATTTCATGCTGAAGGGAGATATCAAACCGGAGTTGGAAATGGCTTTGGTTTAGGCTTAGCACAGTCTACGGTCAGCAAAGTTATAACAGAAATTATCGACATCTTGCAAGAGTTTATTTATCCTATAAGGATAAAATTTGACAACGGTACGGAAGAGCAGAAACAAACAAAAATGCACTTTTACCAAAAGCAGGGTATTCCTGGGTCATTGGATGTGTCGACGGGACACATATTTAAATTCGAGCTCCAAAAAATCTGAACAGCATAAATACTTTAATAGAAAAGGATTCTACAGTTTTAACGCTATGATTGTAAGGAAGAGAAGTTGTGCAAATAACGCATGATTCTCATGTCTGGAATTCTAGTGCTGTTCGAGGAATGCTCCAAAATAATTTTGATCGAGGTGAACGAAACGCCTGGCTGTTGGGTCAGTATTTGCTATAAATTGCACAACCAATTTAAATTGAAATTTGCAGGCGATGCTGAATATCCTCTTGAGCCGTTTTTAATGACACCCTAATGATCTGCGGCGGACAATACCATTGAAAGTCGTTTCAACACGGAGCATTCAAAAGCAAGGAACATAATTGAGAGGACAATAGGTGTTTTAAAAAATAGATTCAGATGTCTCCTCGTAGCGAGGCAGTTGCACTATACACCTCAGAAGGCTACACAAATTGTAAATGTGTGTGCTGCTTTGCAGAACATACATATGTGTTCATTACAAGTCAGATATAGAAAGACTGGCTGATGCGAACTCTGAGAAACAAGTGGACACAGCAGAAGCAATAATAGATACATTAGAAAATATTACTAATAATGAAGGAACAACCTTAGCAATTCAATTCATATATTTCAGAGTTAAGTGTGTTTTCCATAGTGTAAATATATATAATTAACACATACAGTCTATTTTGATTATTCAACATATTTTCCTTAAAACATGAACCAAGTTTCATTTTTCCTTCTTTTACGTTTGTTTCCCTCTTCCTAATTTCAAGTTCTATCATTTTCAATTTATTTTCTTCGATTCTTTGTTCTTTTTTGCGCTCCATTTCTATTTCAAAAAGGTTTAATTTTCTTTCTTTCAAGTAAAATATTTTCCGTTGATATCGGCAGGTCTTCTTTAGGTGAGTTTCAATATTACCTAATGTTAAAAACGTATAAACGTATTTCGATGTAATCGGTGGCTTACGTGGTTGCGATCTACACTGGTGAACGTCCTCCATAGTTGTTGACGTTTATACCTTTGAACGTCTGTCACCAGTGTTTGACAATTCGTTTTTTATTTGAAGTCAACCGTCGCCGAGTCCATATATATAAATGAACATATGTATATATACCTCGTACTTATTTTAGAGAATAAATGCTTACATGCTTAAATGCTTAGCTGCCTAGCTGCAAATTAAGCGTTTTATTCAGACGACGAGACCGGGCTCGCGACACCTAATGACTGCTTCAATTCATTGCAAAGATTTTCCTAGATATTTATTTATTTCTGGAGCAAATTTACCATTTTGTCTTTCGAATTTATTCTTTCAGTAGATCTGGAAGGAGCTCTTACTATTGTGGCAGTCCAAGGCATAAGAGAGAAAAAGAGAGAGAGAGAGAGATTGGGTAGAATAAGCAAGGAACACCAACGAGGCAGTTGTGATCGAGACGCCGTGCAGAACAGACGTAAAAAATAAAGTTCATTGTGTGTACATATTCCATTCTGTGTTTTCTTTGTTTTAATCATACCCCGTCACATTCTCAGAAGTGGGATAACGATCTAATACATATTATTTACTTATCATCGGCATCGATCATTTTTGATCATTAGCAATGACAGACACCGACAGGCTAAAAAAATACACGGCATCGGAGCTAAAGCATTGGCACACTCAAGCTGCTGCTGCGTCTCATTTCACTCCCCGCCAAGGAAAGGGGTGAGTATCCAGACGCACACCAAGATCCCGCCAACGAAGAATCCGAAGAAGAAGAATACAGCGATACACACAGCGATATCGACAACGAGCGTCATCAACAAAACGAACGAAACAAGGAGAGAGAAAATGAGAGTGATGAAGAGGACGACAGTGATGAGCGGAATAAGGAAAACGACACCAGAAGGAGTGGAAAATACAAAAAGAGAGAAGGAAACAAAATGAGTGGGATTGAAGAAAAGGAGTGGAATATAATGAAGAGACGCAAACAAAACGAGTGGCTAAAAAAAAGAGCGACGAAACACGAACGAACATAAGAGCAGCCCAATTTAAAAGACTTCCTGACAGAGTTTTCTGGCGAAGGAGAACACTTTTCTCATTGGGAAGCACAACTCCAGAACGTAAAATCCGCTTATTTGGAGGATAAAACCGTGAGATTATTAATTTCGTGCCGTTTTCGAGGCGCACCTTGCCCCGAAACACACGTCCTTCGAGCCAACGAACAAGTGGCCGTAATAAAAAAAAAAAAAAAAACCAACAACTACTAAGTACTACAAAGAACAAAGAACATCACAAAAACTACAAAGAACAAAGATCAACGAACAAACAACATCATACAACGAGGGAACAAACGACCACATTTCACAAACTCACATTACACTCCAAGCAAACATAAACAAACGATAACCACGAAATAACATCAACCACGAATCACGAAAACGCACCTTGCGACCGTGGAGGTGCAAGGTACACAACTGTCATCGGGCAACTGTGGAATCCATCGATCCACACATCAACATGGCCGTCGAGCAGCCCAGTCCACAAACCAGCATGGCCGCCTAGCGAAAGCTCAACGATCTGCAACGTTGCCAGCAGGCAAGTTGTAGCAACATTTAGTTTATATCGAGTCAGTAGGGATATAGGCCATCAGCCTTATCCACATACCTATTGTGGCGTGCTTCAACCCAGGCAAAAAGAAAAACAAATCACAAAAATACCCACGCCTCACCTAACACTGCCTAGAGGTAGTAGATCGACAAAACTCCCCTTCCGACAGTTTTTTTTTGCCAGCAGAGATCTTGACGAACGGGTACGCTTGTTATAAATATCCCCACGGAGAGTGACGAAATTCTCTTCGACAATCAGACACCACTTATCGTTTGGCTGTGGACAAGAGTGGGTGACCTCTGTCCGGTGTAAGACAAAAAAAAAAAAGGAAGAAAAAAAAAAAAAAAAAAAAAAAAGGAAGAAAAAAAAAAAAAAAAAAAAAAAAAAAAAAGGAAACAATTAAAATAAACTAGATCAAAGAAAAAGGGGATTTGTAATAACTAGAAAAAGGTAGGTAGCTGGATCTACTTTGTGTGAAGTGCAGTGGATAGTGTAGGCAGCTAAAGCCGCATTCCTCGAGTGTCGTCACCGAGGCAGAACAATTGTGGAGCGTCCCTTCTACCCCCCCCAGGGAATGTGAAATATATAGGACTTTTTATATATACACATATATATATACGCATTCTCTCGTATACACATATACATACATATATGCACGGGGGTGTACGTACAGATGCAGGGACGAGTGGAGCAGGGGTTTAACGGCAACTCTTACGGGGATAGCGGAGCGGGTAACAACGTGGTTGACGACGCGGTTAACGGCGCGGGTAACAACGTGGTTACCAACGCGGTTAACGGCGTGGTTAACGGCGGGGTTAACGGGACGGTTGGTGGAGTGACCAGCAGCAGGAGCGGAGTCCTAAGTAATCAGGACTGGTCTGAAAGTACAGAAGGCATATTTTTTTTTATGAGAAAGTGCAGTGGTGTGCGTTTCTTTTTTTTTGAGACATGTTAAAAAAAAAAAAAAATAAAAAAAAATTTTTTTCATCGTACATACATATATGTATATATAATAGAAAAAAAAAAAAAAAAAAAAAAACAGTACATTGAACAGCTTTAGCGATTTACCGATTTAACAAATTAACAGATCAACAGATTGTAAGAGTTCCTGGGATCAAGGGGGGTTTGTGCACAAGCGCCGGAGAACCAGCGAACCCGTGAGTACCCGTTTTATATCCTTATATAAGTATGTATATAGATAATTTCATGACTAATCATATATGCTCTTTCAATTTCTATACCTACTTAAGTACCAATTTAAAATTTTATTTTGATGATTCTGCTTTTTTGAAATATCATTTTCGTTCGTAATCTATCCATGAGTAGAATTTAATACAGTATTACATTTATATGGAATAAAGCATTCTAGCATGAAGCTCTAGAGTTCCTTTTTTATCGTTGAAACCTGTGTGAGATTGTGTGTGTGGTAGCCTGGTAGGGGCTATCTCATCGTCAATACGAGGAGAGATAGTTATGAGGGAGGGTTTGCCTCGATGTTCGTCAACACCCGAACATTTAACCCCGTCTCACTTCATGTGACTCACATCCCTAATAATCCCTCCTTTTAACCTTCCATGCCTTATGTGTGGAATGACCACCCCTTTCTTCTCCCCCCCCCCTTTTTTTTTGCTAATTACCTAATGGCATGTGTTTTATTGTAAGTGAAATTGATACAGCAGCAAGATCCCCCCCTCCGACGAGCTGAGGCCGAGAAAATTATCCGCTAGCATGCCAAACGCTGCATTTTCATTTCTCCCAACTATCCGAGTTTTAAACTTCCCTCCCCTATCCTCACTTTATCTATAATTCACTACAATAGATGGCGCCCAACGTGGGGCCCGAGATGGCGATCTTTCATTCTAAGAAGATATGGAATAGAAAGACTGGTATCTGTCGGCCAGATAGCAGCACTTTCCTACTCGCACAATAGTTCAAAAACCAACAGCCAAGACATATGTACGGCACCAAAACGGCCATAAGTACATATGTATGCCTGCACATACAATACACAAACAACATCAAGTGTGTAATTAGCCATCTTGGTTCCTAAAATTTTCCTAAGCTTAAAGGCGGAAGCTTAGCTGAACAATTTGTGTATCAAGAGATCGCTCTTCTGATATACAACCAAAAAAAAAAAAAAAAAATTATTTTAATAAATTGAGTCGATGCCTTTGTGAATCGCGATGGTATTGTTCATGAGTCCTAGCTAAGCGAGCTAGAGTTCCATGACGTTCCTCAAATTCCAAGGTGATACGGACTTCAGTTCCCTGAGTCGTTATTGAAAGTCGTATAACAGTCCAGGTACATGTGTATCTACACATGTGTACGTATATATGTATATGTACATCGGTACGAAAGATTCCTTTGCTTAGTTCTGAGTCGTTGTAGTTGTACAAGCGAGTGCCTAAACTCAATAGTCCAGATCTTGGGAATCTTCGTATTCAACTAATCAAACATTTTTTTTTTTTGCGTTCCTTTTTCGTTTTTTTTCCCATCCTCCTTTTCTTCCCAGTAAAATATGAAGTGTTACGGGTTACTACATCACACACACACCTCCATAAGTTTCAACTATTTCTATGAATATTAGTCCTTGATTATAATTTTTTTTCTATTGCACACTTTGCCTACACACTTAAATACTTACGCAATCTTTTGCCATTGTCCAACGTAATTATGAAAGCCAACAAGAATAGTGCAGCTGTGTCCAAACCGAAAGGTATTACGACACGCTCGCAATATCAAACGCAACATGAAGCTGACACACCCACCAATCAGCTGATAAGTCATTCACAGCCGCTATCTCACACACCTCCTAGATGGTCGTTGACCCCAAATCCTGTTTCTCGCACACCGATTGCAGAGAACATTACACCTCGGCTCTCGCCGAACCACACACATTTGCCGATCAGTCACATAAATTCTACAAATGATAAAACACACACCACTACATCGACTGTCACTAGAGTTGCGAACCCGGTTGCTAATGCCACTCCCGTGAGAGAAGTACGACTAGGTAATACTTGCAACAATATTGGGTCACAATTAACGACAAACGCCACTGATGCTTCCAACTTTCTAAGTGTTGCTCATGCGAATCTTGTCAGCGCATCAGGCAATACACTATCTGATCCTCCTGTGCGAAATGAGTTTGATGAGCGCGTCATGCAAGTAGTCAATGACTTGTTGGGTAGTTTGGTTCCATCCCTGATTAAAGAAAATGTTGAGAAAGCCATTCAGCCTCTCTTGAGTGCTCGAACAGCTGAGCACAACCAAACTAATTTCACCTCAGGCAACTTGGAAAGCTGTCAACAAAATCAAAGCGATCTGCCTCCAAACTCTCGTAATCATGATGCTGACTCATACAATAGTTTCAGAATGAGTCGAGTTACTCCCAATCAATACCCTAACCACCCTCCTTTTCTCTCAACCGAGTCACCAGCTTTTCGGCTCGACCGATGGGGACTCAAGTATGATGGATCCTCCAAAGGTATGTCGGTAGAGGACTTTGTTTTCAGAGTAGACATGTTGAAAACTAATTACAACTGTTCATGGACCGAAGTCCTAATGAATTTTCATCTCCTTTTGTCTGGACCTGCCCAGGAATGGTACTGGCAGTATCTTCGTAGCAATCCCCGAGGAGATTGGCCAAGCTTCCAAAATCACGAAAATGATTTCGAGATCATAAAACAGATCATGGAAAGACGACAGTTGCCGCGTGAATCCTTCGAAGATTATTTCAACGCAATTATGCAACTGAAAAGCCAGTTACGCCAGCCCATGAGAGAACTGGATGTCATCCAAATCCTTAAAACAAATGTAGGTCCACGCCTGCTCAATTTAATCTACCCTATGAAGTTTTACTCTTTAGAGCACTTTAAGGACGAGTGCAAGCGCACAGAACGAATGCTACATTCTCGATTCGCACCACAGAGTAGAGGCATGCCGTTTCACTCAGTCCATGAGCTCGAAGGAGTAGCTGAGCACAGTCGTTATGGCACTATGGATGCTAATGTACCATCTGTCTCCAGCATAAACAAAACAGACTCCTCGACGGCTAAACGCTATTCAGCATCCAGTCCGAGTGTTTGTTTCAATTGCAAACGACTAGGACATATTTTCACCGATTGTAAATCCCCAATAGACAATTTGTTCTGCTACAGATGTGGTTTGGATGGAGTGACGGTGTTAACCTGCGCACGTTGTAACCCACATCTGGGAAACAGGCAACCGAACGAGAAGAAGATCGGGGAGTCTCGTTCGACTCAAACCTACCCCGAGTAATTAAAATTGATGCATGCACGAACACAGATGGAGATTACAACTCATCCTTATCGCATAAGTCAACGTCTGCACTTAAGAACACAATTGAAGTCTTTAACAACATCAGAAGAAAAAGCTTTAGGGAAAAGTCGTATGAGGAAAGACTAAAGTTATATAATCAACTCCGAGCCAAAATTTTCAGAGTAGAAGAGATGAAACTTCAAAATGACCCTAACTATTTTTTTTTAACCCGGCTGCGTCATAAAAAGAGAAAAATATATAAACAACTCTTATGTAATTCGATATTTAACGATCACACGGATGGTAGGCCCTATGCCGATGTCTCGATATGTGGCAAGAAAGTTACAGGTTTACTTGACAGTGGGGCTAGCGTCTCCTGTCTCGGAAAAGGCTGTCTAGAATTCGTAAAATCCAATAACATAACCCCAAAAGAATTTTTCTCGTTTGTACGGACTGCTGATGGTAAACAACAGAGCATACTAGGACGAATAAATATCCACATTAACTTCAACGGACAATGTAAACCGATCGACCTGTATTTAATTCCATCTCTCTCACAACCCCTATATTTAGGGATCGACTTTTGGCAAAAATTTAAAATATCACCTAATATCATTGGCGAGATATCTCATGATGAGAGGTTAAGCAATAGAGAACTGAATGATACACCTCAGAACACGATGCTTACCACTACTGAAGACATCAAGCTAAAACAAGTGATAGCAAAATTTCCTTCCTCGGCTGAACTCGGTCTAGGAAAAACAAATCTTGAAACTCACGTCATCGACACCGGCAACGCAGAGCCAGTTAAGCAAAGGCATTATCCAGTCTCACCGGCCATACAACAAATCATTTTTTGTGAATTGGACCGTATGCTTTCCCTGGGAGTTATTGAAGAAAGCGTAAGTTCATGGAGTTCACCCATGGTTCTTATCCGGAAGCCAGGTAAAAATCGTCTGTGTTTAGACTCCCGGAAAGTGAACGCTCTTACAAAGAAAGATGCATACCCACTGCCTCACATAGAAGGAATGTTGAGTCGCCTTCAAGACACGCACTTCATCAGTAGTGTAGATCTGAAAGACGCCTTTTGGCAAATTCCTTTGGACAAAACGTCTAGAGAAAAAACTGCCTTCACTGTGCCAGGCAGACCACTCTACCAATTCACTGTCATGCCTTTTGGTTTGTGTAATGCCGCGCAACGAATGTGTCGCCTAATGGATAAAGTAATACCCAGTGACCTAAGAGAAAATGTATTTGTATATTTGGATGACCTACTTGTCGTCTCAAGAGATTTTGAGAACCACCTCGTTATATTAGAGAAAGTCGCAAACTGTCTGAGAAAGGCTAATTTGACCATTAATGTGGACAAATCGCGGTTTTGCTTCAAAGAGCTGAAGTATCTAGGATACATTGTGGGTGAAAGCCACATTAAACCTGATCCTAACAAGGTGTCAGCCATTGTCGATTTCCCCGTGCCGGGAACACAAAAACAAGTTCGACGCTTTCTAGGCCTATGTGGTTGGTACCGAAGATTCATCCGAAACTTTGCCTCCCTGGCGTCTCCTCTAACTGATACCTTAAAGAGAAATAAAAAGTTTGCTATGACACCTGAAGCTTTGAAATCTTTTGAATGCCTAAAAGAAGCATTGGTCTCGGCACCGTTGCTACTAAATCCTGATTTTACAAAACCATTTACAATACAGTGCGATTCTTCTAGTTGTGGGATAGGTGCAGTGTTATATCAACTTGACGCCGAAGGTAATGAAAGACCGATTGCTTTCTTTTCGCAGAAGCTTAACGCCTGCCAGCGAAACTACAGTGTTACTGAGCAAGAATGCTATGCGGCGGTGCAAGCGGTGAAAAAGTTTCGTCCTTATGTTGAAGGATCACACTTTAGCATTATAACTGATCACGCCAGCTTAAAGTGGTTAATGGGACTTAAAGATTTAAGTGGTAGATTAGCGCGTTGGTCACTAAAACTACAGGCGTTTACATTTGACATTCAGCATAGGAAAGGTGCTCAGAACGTTGTGCCAGATGCGCTTTCGCGTGTATTCGAAGAACTTACTGTCAACAACTTCCCTAGCCCCCATCTAGATCTCGAAACTGACGACTTCAAGTCTCCAGAGTATCTAGAACTAGTAGCGAAAACTACCTTGAATGCCGACAAATGTCCTGATATCAGGGTAAGTGAAGGCAGGGTTTACAAGCGGATGCACCCAAGTGGTGAGACTCTGGTGAACTCTGAACATCTGTGGCGATTGTGGGTCCCTGAAACTTTGACCAAATCGCTTATTGAGCAACACCATCATCCACCAAACTGTTCCCATGGCGGTTTTGTTAAAACACTCTCCAGATTTCGAGAACGTTACTTCTGGCCTAGCATGACAAATGACACAAAAGTGTTTGTACAGAATTGCTCGACGTGCAAGGAGAATAAAGCCCCTAACCTGATCCTACGTCCTCCAATGGGATTATACCATGAAGTTCAGCGCCCCTTCCAGAAATTATATATTGATTTCTTGGGACCATATCCAAGAAGCAAACGAGGTAATGCCTACATCTTGGTTGTATTGGATGCGTTTTCCAAATTTGTCTTATTAAAAGCTTTGCGAAGAGCTAACACCTCTGCCTTGATTGACTACATGGAGCGGGACGTGTTTTGCAAATTTGGAGTACCTGAAGTTGTGCATAGCGACAATGGGAAACAATTCACATCGAAAGAATTTAAAATGTTTCTTTCGAGATACGGTTGTACGCATTTACGCAACGCAGTATACTCTCCGCAAGCCAACGCATCAGAGAGGGTGAACCAGTCAATCCTATCTGCCCTGCGAAGTTACATTAGCAAAGACCAAAAAGATTGGGACAGATACCTACCTCAAATCCAACAGTCACTTTGTACCTCCGTGCACCAAGCTACTGGCGTAAGCCCATATTTCTGCCTATATGGTCAACACATGATCACACATGCAAGCTCTTATAAACTCTTGCGAAGTCTGAAAGCCCTCGAAAGTGGAGAAATGGACTGCTTACCCTTAAGCTGTGGATTTGAAGTTATTCGTAGTGAAGTGCGTAAACATCTGAAAAGCGCCTACGACAAAAATAAAAGGTCCTACGACCTCAGAAGTTCAGCCAGAATATTTCATCCTGGTGACATAGCCTACCGAAGAAACTTCGTGCTCAGCAATGCAGCCAAGCGCTTTAATGCAAAGCTTTGTCCAAAATTCATTAAGTGTAAGATCATCAGAGCAATCGGAACCTCCCGATACGAGATTGAAGACATGAAAGGGAAAAGGCTTGGGGTTTTCCATGCAAAGGACTTGCGGAATTAGTTTTTGGATCATGGGTCGAGTTGCTCAAAGTTAGATGCGAGAGACTTCTTGAAACACGTTTTTCGTCCATTTTCAAAACACGGAGTGATTTTGGAAATGCACGATTCTGTGGCGTGCTTCAACCCAGGCAAAAAGAAAAACAAACCACAAAAATACCCACGCCTCACCTAACACTGCCTAGAGGTAGTAGATCGACAAAACTCCCCTTCCGACAGTTTTTTTTTGCCAGCAGAGATCTTGACGAACGGGTACGCTTGTTATAAATATCCCCACGGAGAGTGACGAAATTCTCTTCGACAATCAGACACCACTTATCGTTTGGCTGTGGACAAGAGTGGGTGACCTCTGTCCGGTGTAAGACAAAAAAAAAAAAAAAAAAAAAAAAGGAAAAAAAAAAAAAAAAAAAAAAAGGAAGAAAAAAAAAAAAAAAAAAAAAAAAAAAAAAAACAGGAAACAATTAAAATAAACTAGATCAAAGAAAAAGGGGATTTGTAATAACTAGAAAAAGGTAGGTAGCTGGATCTACTTTGTGTGAAGTGCAGTGGATAGTGTTGTTTTTTTTTGTTTTTTTTTATTTCATCAGAAACGGCAGCTAAAGCCGCATTCCTCGAGTGTCGTCACCGAGGCAGAACAATTGTGGAGCGTCCCTTCTACCCCCCCCAGGGAATGTGAAATATATAGGACTTTTTATATATACACATATATATATACGCATTCTCTCGTATACACATATACATACATATATGCACGGGGGTGTACGTACAGATGCAGGGACGAGTGGAGCAGGGGTTTAACGGCAACTCTTACGGGGATAGCGGAGCGGGTAACAACGTGGTTGACGACGCGGTTAACGGCGCGGGTAACAACGTGGTTACCAACGCGGTTAACGGCGTGGTTAACGGCGGGGTTAACGGGACGGTTGGTGGAGTGACCAGCAGCAGGAGCGGAGTCCTAAGTAATCAGGACTGGTCTGAAAGTACAGAAGGCATATTTTTTTTTATGAGAAAGTGCAGTGGTGTGCGTTTCTTTTTTTTTGAGACATGTTAAAAAAAAAAAAAATAAAAAAAAATTTTTTTCATCGTACATACATATATGTATGTATATATAATAGAAAAAAAAAAAAAAAAAAAAAAAAACAGTACATTGAACAGCTTTAGCGATTTACCGATTTAACAAATTAACAGATCAACAGATTGTAAGAGTTCCTGGGATCAAGGGGGGTTTGTGCACAAGCGCCGGAGAACCAGCGAACCCGTGAGTACCCGTTTTATATCCTTATATAAGTATGTATATAGATAATTTCATGACTAATCATATATGCTCTTTCAATTTCTATACCTACTTAAGTACCAATTTAAAATTTTATTTTGATGATTCTGCTTTTTTGAAATATAATTTTCGTTCGTAATCTATCCATGAGTAGAATTTAATACAGTATTACATTTATATGGAATAAAGCATTCTAGCATGAAGCTCTAGAGTTCCTTTTTTATCGTTGAAACCTGTGTGAGATTGTGTGTGTGGTAGCCTGGTAGGGGCTATCTCATCGTCAATACGAGGAGAGATAGTTATGAGGGAGGGTTTGCCTCGATGTTCGTCAACACCCGAACATTTAACCCCGTCTCACTTCATGTGACTCACATCCCTAATAATCCCTCCTTTTAACCTTCCATGCCTTATGTGTGGAATGACCACCCCTTTCTTCTCCCCCCCCCCCCTTTTTTTTTTGCTAATTACCTAATGGCATGTGTTTTATTGTAAGTGAAATTGATACAGCAGCAAGATCCCCCCCTCCGACGAGCTGAGGCCGAGAAAATTATCCGCTAGCATGCCAAACGCTGCATTTTCATTTCTCCCAACTATCCGAGTTTTAAACTTCCCTCCCCTATCCTCACTTTATCTATAATTCACTACAATAGATGGCGCCCAACGTGGGGCCCGAGATGGCGATCTTTCATTCTAAGAAGATATGGAATAGAAAGACTGGTATCTGTCGGCCAGATAGCAGCACTTTCCTACTCGCACAATAGTTCAAAAACCAACAGCCAAGACATATGTACGGCACCAAAACGGCCATAAGTACATATGTATGCCTGCACATACAATACACAAACAACATCAAGTGTGTAATTAGCCATCTTGGTTCCTAAAATTTTCCTAAGCTTAAAGGCGGAAGCTTAGCTGAACAATTTGTGTATCAAGAGATCGCTCTTCTGATATACAACCAAAAAAAAAAAAAAAAAATTATTTTAATAAATTGAGTCGATGCCTTTGTGAATCGCGATGGTATTGTTCATGAGTCCTAGCTAAGCGAGCTAGAGTTCCATGACGTTCCTCAAATTCCAAGGTGATACGGACTTCAGTTCCCTGAGTCGTTATTGAAAGTCGTATAACAGTCCAGGTACATGTGTATCTACACATGTGTACGTATATATGTATATGTACATCGGTACGAAAGATTCCTTTGCTTAGTTCTGAGTCGTTGTAGTTGTACAAGCGAGTGCCTAAACTCAATAGTCCAGATCTTGGGAATCTTCGTATTCAACTAATCAAACATTTTTTTTTTTGCGTTCCTTTTTCGTTTTTTTTTCCCATCCTCCTTTTCTTCCCAGTAAAATATGAAGTGTTACGGGTTACTACATCACACACACACCTCCATAAGTTTCAACTATTTCTATGAATATTAGTCCTTGATTATAATTTTTTTTCTATTGCACACTTTGCCTACACACTTAAATACTTACGCAATCTTTTGCCATTGTCCAACGTAATTATGAAAGCCAACAAGAATAGTGCAGCTGTGTCCAAACCGAAAGGTATTACGACACGCTCGCAATATCAAACGCAACATGAAGCTGACACACCCACCAATCAGCTGATAAGTCATTCACAGCCGCTATCTCACACACCTCCTAGATGGTCGTTGACCCCAAATCCTGTTTCTCGCACACCGATTGCAGAGAACATTACACCTCGGCTCTCGCCGAACCACACACATTTGCCGATCAGTCACATAAATTCTACAAATGATAAAACACACACCACTACATCGACTGTCACTAGAGTTGCGAACCCGGTTGCTAATGCCACTCCCGTGAGAGAAGTACGACTAGGTAATACTTGCAACAATATTGGGTCACAATTAACGACAAACGCCACTGATGCTTCCAACTTTCTAAGTGTTGCTCATGCGAATCTTGTCAGCGCATCAGGCAATACACTATCTGATCCTCCTGTGCGAAATGAGTTTGATGAGCGCGTCATGCAAGTAGTCAATGACTTGTTGGGTAGTTTGGTTCCATCCCTGATTAAAGAAAATGTTGAGAAAGCCATTCAGCCTCTCTTGAGTGCTCGAACAGCTGAGCACAACCAAACTAATTTCACCTCAGGCAACTTGGAAAGCTGTCAACAAAATCAAAGCGATCTGCCTCCAAACTCTCGTAATCATGATGCTGACTCATACAATAGTTTCAGAATGAGTCGAGTTACTCCCAATCAATACCCTAACCACCCTCCTTTTCTCTCAACCGAGTCACCAGCTTTTCGGCTCGACCGATGGGGACTCAAGTATGATGGATCCTCCAAAGGTATGTCGGTAGAGGACTTTGTTTTCAGAGTAGACATGTTGAAAACTAATTACAACTGTTCATGGACCGAAGTCCTAATGAATTTTCATCTCCTTTTGTCTGGACCTGCCCAGGAATGGTACTGGCAGTATCTTCGTAGCAATCCCCGAGGAGATTGGCCAAGCTTGCGTAGAGCCCTTATAAAACAATTCCAAAATCACGAAAATGATTTCGAGATCATAAAACAGATCATGGAAAGACGACAGTTGCCGCGTGAATCCTTCGAAGATTATTTCAACGCAATTATGCAACTGAAAAGCCAGTTACGCCAGCCCATGAGAGAACTGGATGTCATCCAAATCCTTAAAACAAATGTAGGTCCACGCCTGCTCAATTTAATCTACCCTATGAAGTTTTACTCTTTAGAGCACTTTAAGGACGAGTGCAAGCGCACAGAACGAATGCTACATTCTCGATTCGCACCACAGAGTAGAGGCATGCCGTTTCACTCAGTCCATGAGCTCGAAGGAGTAGCTGAGCACAGTCGTTATGGCACTATGGATGCTAATGTACCATCTGTCTCCAGCATAAACAAAACAGACTCCTCGACGGCTAAACGCTATTCAGCATCCAGTCCGAGTGTTTGTTTCAATTGCAAACGACTAGGACATATTTTCACCGATTGTAAATCCCCAATAGACAATTTGTTCTGCTACAGATGTGGTTTGGATGGAGTGACGGTGTTAACCTGCGCACGTTGTAACCCACATCTGGGAAACAGGCAACCGAACGAGAAGAAGATCGGGGAGTCTCGTTCGACTCAAACCTACCCCGAGTAATTAAAATTGATGCATGCACGAACACAGATGGAGATTACAACTCATCCTTATCGCATAAGTCAACGTCTGCACTTAAGAACACAATTGAAGTCTTTAACAACATCAGAAGAAAAAGCTTTAGGGAAAAGTCGTATGAGGAAAGACTAAAGTTATATAATCAACTCCGAGCCAAAATTTTCAGAGTAGAAGAGATGAAACTTCAAAATGACCCTAACTATTTTTTTTTAACCCGGCTGCGTCATAAAAAGAGAAAAATATATAAACAACTCTTATGTAATTCGATATTTAACGATCACACGGATGGTAGGCCCTATGCCGATGTCTCGATATGTGGCAAGAAAGTTACAGGTTTACTTGACAGTGGGGCTAGCGTCTCCTGTCTCGGAAAAGGCTGTCTAGAATTCGTAAAATCCAATAACATAACCCCAAAAGAATTTTTCTCGTTTGTACGGACTGCTGATGGTAAACAACAGAGCATACTAGGACGAATAAATATCCACATTAACTTCAACGGACAATGTAAACCGATCGACCTGTATTTAATTCCATCTCTCTCACAACCCCTATATTTAGGGATCGACTTTTGGCAAAAATTTAAAATATCACCTAATATCATTGGCGAGATATCTCATGATGAGAGGTTAAGCAATAGAGAACTGAATGATACACCTCAGAACACGATGCTTACCACTACTGAAGACATCAAGCTAAAACAAGTGATAGCAAAATTTCCTTCCTCGGCTGAACTCGGTCTAGGAAAAACAAATCTTGAAACTCACGTCATCGACACCGGCAACGCAGAGCCAGTTAAGCAAAGGCATTATCCAGTCTCACCGGCCATACAACAAATCATTTTTTGTGAATTGGACCGTATGCTTTCCCTGGGAGTTATTGAAGAAAGCGTAAGTTCATGGAGTTCACCCATGGTTCTTATCCGGAAGCCAGGTAAAAATCGTCTGTGTTTAGACTCCCGGAAAGTGAACGCTCTTACAAAGAAAGATGCATACCCACTGCCTCACATAGAAGGAATGTTGAGTCGCCTTCAAGACACGCACTTCATCAGTAGTGTAGATCTGAAAGACGCCTTTTGGCAAATTCCTTTGGACAAAACGTCTAGAGAAAAAACTGCCTTCACTGTGCCAGGCAGACCACTCTACCAATTCACTGTCATGCCTTTTGGTTTGTGTAATGCCGCGCAACGAATGTGTCGCCTAATGGATAAAGTAATACCCAGTGACCTAAGAGAAAATGTATTTGTATATTTGGATGACCTACTTGTCGTCTCAAGAGATTTTGAGAACCACCTCGTTATATTAGAGAAAGTCGCAAACTGTCTGAGAAAGGCTAATTTGACCATTAATGTGGACAAATCGCGGTTTTGCTTCAAAGAGCTGAAGTATCTAGGATACATTGTGGGTGAAAGCCACATTAAACCTGATCCTAACAAGGTGTCAGCCATTGTCGATTTCCCCGTGCCGGGAACACAAAAACAAGTTCGACGCTTTCTAGGCCTATGTGGTTGGTACCGAAGATTCATCCGAAACTTTGCCTCCCTGGCGTCTCCTCTAACTGATACCTTAAAGAGAAATAAAAAGTTTGCTATGACACCTGAAGCTTTGAAATCTTTTGAATGCCTAAAAGAAGCATTGGTCTCGGCACCGTTGCTACTAAATCCTGATTTTACAAAACCATTTACAATACAGTGCGATTCTTCTAGTTGTGGGATAGGTGCAGTGTTATATCAACTTGACGCCGAAGGTAATGAAAGACCGATTGCTTTCTTTTCGCAGAAGCTTAACGCCTGCCAGCGAAACTACAGTGTTACTGAGCAAGAATGCTATGCGGCGGTGCAAGCGGTGAAAAAGTTTCGTCCTTATGTTGAAGGATCACACTTTAGCATTATAACTGATCACGCCAGCTTAAAGTGGTTAATGGGACTTAAAGATTTAAGTGGTAGATTAGCGCGTTGGTCACTAAAACTACAGGCGTTTACATTTGACATTCAGCATAGGAAAGGTGCTCAGAACGTTGTGCCAGATGCGCTTTCGCGTGTATTCGAAGAACTTACTGTCAACAACTTCCCTAGCCCCCATCTAGATCTCGAAACTGACGACTTCAAGTCTCCAGAGTATCTAGAACTAGTAGCGAAAACTACCTTGAATGCCGACAAATGTCCTGATATCAGGGTAAGTGAAGGCAGGGTTTACAAGCGGATGCACCCAAGTGGTGAGACTCTGGTGAACTCTGAACATCTGTGGCGATTGTGGGTCCCTGAAACTTTGACCAAATCGCTTATTGAGCAACACCATCATCCACCAAACTGTTCCCATGGCGGTTTTGTTAAAACACTCTCCAGATTTCGAGAACGTTACTTCTGGCCTAGCATGACAAATGACACAAAAGTGTTTGTACAGAATTGCTCGACATGCAAGGAGAATAAAGCCCCTAACCTGATCCTACGTCCTCCAATGGGATTATACCATGAAGTTCAGCGCCCCTTCCAGAAATTATATATTGATTTCTTGGGACCATATCCAAGAAGCAAACGAGGTAATGCCTACATCTTGGTTGTATTGGATGCGTTTTCCAAATTTGTCTTATTAAAAGCTTTGCGAAGAGCTAACACCTCTGCCTTGATTGACTACATGGAGCGGGACGTGTTTTGCAAATTTGGAGTACCTGAAGTTGTGCATAGCGACAATGGGAAACAATTCACATCGAAAGAATTTAAAATGTTTCTTTCGAGATACGGTTGTACGCATTTACGCAACGCAGTATACTCTCCGCAAGCCAACGCATCAGAGAGGGTGAACCAGTCAATCCTATCTGCCCTGCGAAGTTACATTAGCAAAGACCAAAAAGATTGGGACAGATACCTACCTCAAATCCAACAGTCACTTTGTACCTCCGTGCACCAAGCTACTGGCGTAAGCCCATATTTCTGCCTATATGGTCAACACATGATCACACATGCAAGCTCTTATAAACTCTTGCGAAGTCTGAAAGCCCTCGAAAGTGGAGAAATGGACTGCTTACCCTTAAGCTGTGGATTTGAAGTTATTCGTAGTGAAGTGCGTAAACATCTGAAAAGCGCCTACGACAAAAATAAAAGGTCCTACGACCTCAGAAGTTCAGCCAGAATATTTCATCCTGGTGACATAGCCTACCGAAGAAACTTCGTGCTCAGCAATGCAGCCAAGCGCTTTAATGCAAAGCTTTGTCCAAAATTCATTAAGTGTAAGATCATCAGAGCAATCGGAACCTCCCGATACGAGATTGAAGACATGAAAGGGAAAAGGCTTGGGGTTTTCCATGCAAAGGACTTGCGGAATTAGTTTTTGGATCATGGGTCGAGTTGCTCAAAGTTAGATGCGAGAGACTTCTTGAAACACGTTTTTCGTCCATTTTCAAAACACGGAGTGATTTTGGAAATGCACGATTCTGTGGCGTGCTTCAACCCAGGCAAAAAGAAAAACAAACCACAAAAATACCCACGCCTCACCTAACACTGCCTAGAGGTAGTAGATCGACAAAACTCCCCTTCCGACAGTTTTTTTTTGCCAGCAGAGATCTTGACGAACGGGTACGCTTGTTATAAATATCCCCACGGAGAGTGACGAAATTCTCTTCGACAATCAGACACCACTTATCGTTTGGCTGTGGACAAGAGTGGGTGACCTCTGTCCGGTGTAAGACAAAAAAAAAAAAAAAAAAAAAAAGGAAAAAAAAAAAAAAAAAAAAAAGGAAGAAAAAAAAAAAAAAAAAAAAAAAAAAAAAAAAGGAAACAATTAAAATAAACTAGATCAAAGAAAAAGGGGATTTGTAATAACTAGAAATGCAAGGTAGCTGGATCTACTTTGTGTGAAGTGCAGTGGATAGTGTTGTTTTTTTTTGTTTTTTTTTTATTTCATCAGAAACGGCAGCTAAAGCCGCATTCCTCGAGTGTCGTCACCGAGGCAGAACAATTGTGGAGCGTCCCTTCTACCCCCCCCAGGGAATGTGAAATATATAGGACTTTTTATATATACACATATATATATACGCATTCTCTCGTATACACATATACATACATATATGCACGGGGGTGTACGTACAGATGCAGGGACGAGTGGAGCAGGGGTTTAACGGCAACTCTTACGGGGATAGCGGAGCGGGTAACAACGTGGTTGACGACGCGGTTAACGGCGCGGGTAACAACGTGGTTACCAACGCGGTTAACGGCGTGGTTAACGGCGGGGTTAACGGGACGGTTGGTGGAGTGACCAGCAGCAGGAGCGGAGTCCTAAGTAATCAGGACTGGTCTGAAAGTACAGAAGGCATATTTTTTTTTATGAGAAAGTGCAGTGGTGTGCGTTTCTTTTTTTTTGAGACATGTTAAAAAAAAAAAAAATAAAAAAAAATTTTTTTCATCGTACATACATATATGTATATATAATAGAAAAAAAAAAAAAAAAAAAAAAAAACAGTACATTGAACAGCTTTAGCGATTTACCGATTTAACAAATTAACAGATCAACAGATTGTAAGAGTTCCTGGGATCAAGGGGGGTTTGTGCACAAGCGCCGGAGAACCAGCGAACCCGTGAGTACCCGTTTTATATCCTTATATAAGTATGTATATAGATAATTTCATGACTAATCATATATGCTCTTTCAATTTCTATACCTACTTAAGTACCAATTTAAAATTTTATTTTGATGATTCTGCTTTTTTGAAATATCATTTTCGTTCGTAATCTATCCATGAGTAGAATTTAATACAGTATTACATTTATATGGAATAAAGCATTCTAGCATGAAGCTCTAGAGTTCCTTTTTTATCGTTGAAACCTGTGTGAGATTGTGTGTGTGGTAGCCTGGTAGGGGCTATCTCATCGTCAATACGAGGAGAGATAGTTATGAGGGAGGGTTTGCCTCGATGTTCGTCAACACCCGAACATTTAACCCCGTCTCACTTCATGTGACTCACATCCCTAATAATCCCTCCTTTTAACCTTCCATGCCTTATGTGTGGAATGACCACCCCTTTCTTCTCCCCCCCCCTTTTTTTTTGCTAATTACCTAATGGCATGTGTTTTATTGTAAGTGAAATTGATACAGCAGCAAGATCCCCCCCTCCGACGAGCTGAGGCCGAGAAAATTATCCGCTAGCATGCCAAACGCTGCATTTTCATTTCTCCCAACTATCCGAGTTTTAAACTTCCCTCCCCTATCCTCACTTTATCTATAATTCACTACACTATGTATGTTTATCAACACCTATGTACATAATGAAGCTGGAAACCAGCAGGCCGAGGGCCGATACCAAATGACCGGAGGCACCAATAATCAATTATAATAAAGCAAGAACCCAGAGAGGTTGTTTTTATAACGTGGTTAAACAAGTTTTTTTTTCCATCATTGTTCGGTGCTCTATTTATTATACCAATCGATTGTTCAAGGCACAACTAGCCCTGAACAGTAACATCAAATTCGTTTTCGAGGCGCACCTTGCCCCGAAACATTGCAATCACTGCAATGGTTCCACTCCAGATGTGATCTGTTGACTATTCCAATCGAACAGCTGCTGCTCGACATGAGGACCATGTTTGGTGATCACACCAGTCGCCTAACTTTACGGAAAGTCGCCGAGGGGAGGAATGAAACAATTGCTGCAAACAAGGCTTCGTATAATGAAACAATTGCTGCAAACAAGGCTTCGATGAACGACGAGGAACTCCTGGAATGTCTCATCGATGGAATACCCGACGTTTATTTGCAATCCCAAACGAGCATTCAGCAGTTCCGCGACAAAAATGAGTTGTTGGAGGCATTCAACAAAATACATATGACCAGACCGAGGACTGCACCAGTAGCTGCCTTTCGTGAACAAGCTGCAATTCCTGAACGGTCACCAAGAATAGTAAGATGTTACAATTGTAACATCATGGGACACATGGCGAACGAGTGCAACAAGCCGAAAAGGGAGCGGGGCGCCTGTCACGTTTGTGCAGGGATGGGCCACTTTTTGTTTTTTTTTCGTTGGAGTCACACTCGCACTCAAGGCTAAGGCGTTATAACGATAGACGTTGTGCGAGCAGAATAAGGCATATTGGATTGAGGGGGGAAGACCGAACGAGGTAGCGCGTTCCACATTCGTGTGGTTCGGTTGAGGAAAGAATTTCTATATTTGACAGTACGACCGAAAACGGGCTTCAAAGTGAATTCATGAGCATTCCGGGAGAGACGTGTATCGCGGCAGAAGTTTTGAAGGGGCGGAATGCAACTGGCTATTTCATCAGAGCATTTACGATGAAAGTAACGATAAAACAATGAAAGGCAGGATACACTCCTACGATGTTCCAGCGAGTCTAGTGTGTTGGTAATGCTGGGCTTACCTATCAGTTTTATCGCGCGTTTTTGTATTCTATCTAGTAGGTGCAATGTGGTTTTAGATGCGCCAGACCAGGCTGAAATTTAAAATCGTTACCGATTGTAATTCGCTCACATTGACATTGAATAAAATAGAGATTAATTCGAGAATTTCGCGGTGGGAATTAGAGCTCCAGAATCATGAATATACACTCGAGCACCACAGTGGAACAAAAATGCAGCATGTTGACACACTAAGTCGTACTCCAACATTTTAGTCTTGGAAGCTAATACTTTCGAACAGAACCTATCTATTAGGCAGTACCAAGCCGAAGACATTAATAAGATTAGGCTGCAGCTAGAAAAAGAGGAAAGTGGCTCGTGTGAAATGCGCACCGGTCTGATATATAGGAAGATGGGGCAAAAAATTCTATTTTACATTCCTTCAGGTATGGAAGAAAATTATATACGAGTTAGCACATACATCCGCTAACAGAACTGAGCAGCGTACACACGCTTCTCAGATAACACACGGCCGCGCATCCGCTAATGAAAACTGAGCAGCGAACACACGCTTCTCAGCTAACACACTGTCCCGCAGTAAGAACAGCGTGGGACCAGACGCTAGCTCAGCGTTTATCAACACCGCCGACCAACAACCGTGGGACCAGACGTTGTCAAGGTCACCACCCAATGATGGGCACCGAGCTGTTAGTATAAGTTAGTGTAGTTTAGTTTTAAGAGAACACCCGACCATATCGGTCAGAATAAAAATATCGGTAAAAATAAAGAATTCCTCATAGAGGAAATAATGCAAATAACAATTTCTTTAACTTACGCTTGCATCATGATAAAATGGGTCATTTGGGTCGAGACAATGTCGTAGGAGCGATAATGAAAACGTACCGGTTTCCGAAAATGAATGAAAAATGTTTGAACTATATTGCGAATTGTCTCAAATGCATCGCTTATTCACCCAAATATGGCAAACAGGAGGGATTCATGCATAGCATCCCAAAGGGGGATCGCCCTTTCGAAATGATTCATGTGGATCATTTCGGACCGGTTTTGTTAAAGAACGCAAAGAAAAAACATGTATTTTCAGTAATTGACGCTTTCACCAAGTACGTCAAGCTATACGCTATTAGATCCACCGGTACTAAGGAAGTCTTGAGTTGTTTGCGGTCTTATTTCGCCCACTAAAGGACGTTGGTTTCCGATCGCGGGAGTGCTTTCACCGCCAAAGACTTTAGATGCTTTCGCGATGAGTATAATGTGCGTCATGCTAAAATTGCAACCGGTTCGCCCCAGGCCAATGGGCAGGTCGAGAGGGTAAATAGGAGTCTTGGCCCGATGGTTGCAAAGCTAACGAATGCTGGTCTGTGGTTATCTCTCCTCGGGGTGTTGCCGAAAATACATAAAATTCGCATTGAATAATGTTATCCACGCAACACCAAGTGAGTTACTATTTGGAGTGGGACAGAGAGGGGTTGTAGTAGACTTTTTGAAGGAAAGTCTAGAGGAACATAGTGGATCAAGAGTGGAAAGGAATTTAGTACAGACTAGAGCCCAAGCCGCCAAGAAAATAACTCAACGCAGGAGCAAAGCAAGGGATTGAAAGATCGTTATAGAATTTATAAAACATGCAGATTAGGTGACTATGTAATGACGAGAAATTTCGAGAACAGGTCTGATATTTGCAAGAAAATGATTCCAAAGTTTAAGGGACCATACAGAATAACTAAAGTGTTACAAAACGATAGGTATGTGGTAAAGGATGTGGAGGGCTGTCAGTTAGGACAAATTCCTTATGAGGGAATATGGGAGGTGGCGAATCTCAATCCGTGGTCGGGCGATAAATGTAAACGTTCACTGGGCGAAGTCGGGACGATTATGAGTCAGGATGGCCAAGTTGTGGCAGTCCAAAGCATAAGAGAGAAAAAAAAAGAGAGAGATTGGGTAGACTAAGCAAGGAACACCAACGAGGCAGTTGTGATCGAGACGCCGCACAGTGGTAGGGATAAACAATTTAGCGAAACTTTAGGCACAAAAAAAATATGTCGATATTAAAATGTAATGTGCACTAAACACAGCCTTAATGTGTACTCGTTATACTGTACTGTACTGGATGCTTGCAAAACATCCGCTAAAAACTGTTATTATTGCTTCGAACGAAAGAACAATGTAGCGGCTACTTGAAGTGTACATTTTAAAGTGATCAGTCGTGCTAGTTATTAAATATTTTGTGATTTTTACAATGGATTCAAGTGAAGCGGGTAAGGCCCTTAATATTAATGTATATTAAACATGATTTACAGTATCAGTTATTGTGACATATGCAGTTAAGTAATTTGTTATTTTATTTCGAAAATAAAACGTTCAAAGGAATGTTATGGATTGCCACATATTTGATTGTTTATTGGTTAAATTTGCTTTGTACACATATTGAGTACTATATCTGGTATAATTTACAAATCATTTCAAGTGCGTCTATCTGCAACTTTATATATATTTCTTTGTTTTAGTGCTAGAGCGTGGAATTTCGAGAAATCGATTATTTGAAGTTTGGAAAGAAGTAACTGATGTATGTTCGAAAAATGAACGAGTAATAAAATTTGTTCAAAATAACATCAATGTGGATACATTCGATCTGTGTCAAGATGTCATTCGAAAAACATTGGCAATTTTTTGTAGCCAACTACGTCAAAAATGGCTGAAGTGTCATAGAAATGAAAAAAAAATAAAAAAGCAGCATGATGCATGGTTACGTGGAAATATTACTGTTCGAAGTAGCAGAACTAATTACACAATAGAGCGCCAACGGCAACACTTACTATTACAATGTCAAACCAACGCCATGTCATTTTGTGGTTCATTCGTGACTTTGAATTCGAGCAATAAAGAAGTACATAAATATTGTATACATTGGTACACTTCGTCTTTTTTTCTTTCGTTCTCTCTTTTTCTGGTGTAAAGCAACACTAGATCGAACAATTACCTTCGGTAGCTTGCCTGGGAGCACAATTTCACCTGGAAGACCTAAGAAACGCTTTGAAGACTGTAGTGACGCAGTCAAACGAAGAAAAGTCCGACATCTAGTTGAATCGAAAAGTTTAGAAGAACTATGTTTGGCTTCTAGAATGAGTGTTCGGTCAAAAGTCAACGAGATGCTGCGGAAATTATAAAACAGGCAACTTGCTTTTCGCCAACAAGAGCTACTAAATTGAAAAAGAGCTGTTTGCAAGTGCGACGCCCGGTCCCAATGACTGCTGATGAAGCTTTGGCGTTGTTTGTCGATAACAAAATGACCAAGAGGCAATACACTGCTATAAGAAGAAATGCGAAAATTCGTAACGCTAATATTTACCCATCTTATGATAACATTCTCGCTGCAAAAAAACAGTGTTATCCTAATAATATCAATGTGACAGAGACATCAGTAGAACTTAATGTTCAGGATATTGTGAATCACACAATAAAGAGGCTCAGGGTGGTACATCATGAAATATTGGCTCAGATTGATGTTAATAATCTTAAAATCATTTTCAAATGGGGAGCTGACGGGGCAGCTGGCCAAAGCAGATATAAGCAACGATTTGAAAATGAAGATGACGATGATTCATTCTTATTTTCAGTGTCACTTGTGCCTCTACGGCTAACAGCCGAGACATCTAATTACATCGATCAAGTAGTTTGGCAAAACCCAACAACATCATCTACAAAATATTGTCGCCCTATAAAAATTATTTTTAAGAAAGAATCAAAAAATGTTGTTATAAATGAAATCAATCGATTGCAAAGTCAAATCAATTATCTTGCAGCTTATCAAACATATATCAACGGGAAACTGATGACGTGTAAGTCTGTTTTTCAATTAACAATGATCGATGGAAAAATATGTAGTTGGTTAGCAGATTCTCCGGGTCAATGTTGTCATATTTGCGGTGCTAAACCAAAACAAATGAATAACATAAATGATGTAATGCAAAGACCTGTAAACCTGTAAACATACCGAAACCTGGTTTTGGTTCATCTAATGATGGAAATACGGCGAGGCGGGTTCTTATGAATCCATCATTAACGTCTCGAATTACTGGAGTTGATAAACGTCTAATCTATAGACTTAGTAACATCATGAAAACTATAGTTTGCGGGCATGAAATCAACTCCAACCTTTTTGAAAAGTTCTGCATAGAGATAGCACAACTGTATGTTGACATGTATCATTGGTACTATATGCCTCAAAGCATACATACGATTTTAATACATTCGGGAAAATTAATTAACGAGGCCATTTTACCTATAGGGCAAATGTCGGAGGAGGCACAAGAGGCCAGAAACAAAGATGCCAAGCAATTTAGAGAGTTTCATTCTCGAAAGTTCAGTAGAACTCAAACAATAGAAGATATGATGCATATGCTTCTAATAACATCAGATCCGGTCATCACTAGTCACAGACAAAAAGTCTGTAAGAATACGGATCCTTTGCCTATAGAGGTCCTAAATATGCTCAAGATCCTAATCTTGGCACAACATCTCACCAGTGACAATGACAGTGATACTGAAGATGAGTAGAAGTAGATATCGTCGCTACTTTGTTTCTTTATTTGTTATTTAATTAATACAAGTTTCACTGAAGATATCACTTTATTTTTTAATTCATTTTTTTTTTCATTTCAGTTGATATATCATCACACACTGGTATTTATCATTTTAATTATGCAATATACCTATATCCACAACACAGGTCAATATACTTAGAGGGTGTTAAATGCTTATAAACAAATGTATCGGCCTCCACCAAGAGGATTAATGCCGACTATTGCTTGCTTTGGTGGCGTTACAGCCCATGAAGGGCCAGAGCAGAGCTTCTCTCAATCACCCATGTTGTGTGTGATTTACTTTTTTTTTAGGTGAAAGGGACCTAATGTTCAATGCCGATTCCGAACGGCTTGAGTCGAGAAGCTTTTTCTTGGCGAGTATACTACGGGGGGTTTTGCCATCACTCCGCCGAGGAGGGACGGCGCGAAATAAACATTCGATGGCGTTGGTGTTATCGGGATCCGAACTCGCTCATCGTGCACCAGAGTCCAACACACTAACCACTGCGTCACGACGCCCTCGACCATTATAATTTAATAAATGGCGATTGCAATTTATAAAAAAAAAACATTAAGTTCGTACAGATTTTGATTTCCGACCACTGTGCGCCGTGCAGAACAGACGGAAAAATAAAGTTCATTGTGTGTATATATTCCTTTCTGTGTTTTCTTTGTTTCAATCATACCCCGTCACACTATAGAGACCAAATTTATAAGCTCTCTCTAGAGATGCCAGAAAATTAACTTTTAAAAACTTTATCAAATTGTCAAACCCGTTGTATAAAAACATTTTTAGTAAAACATGGTTTGGAAAATTCAAAAAGAAATAAGGTGCCTACGCAGGTGAAATTAAAATTTGAAAAAGAACTAAGTGTTCCTGGGCAAGCTGTTACTGTGAAGGTACAACTCTATCAGGAATCAATCGGATCTTTGATACATCTAGCATAATTTAGCATTTAGCGTAAGCACTTTAACTCAATTTTCTCAATATCCAGAACGACAACATATAAATACAGCTTTGTTTTTTAGACAACGTATATAAAATATTTGTTGTGTAATATGCGTATCAATTGCCGAACATTAAAACATTACCCTATTGCTTATAATTTCATCCATGTATACACATATGTAATTCTCGTAAATGTTCATTCGACTTTGCTCAGTTATTTTTCCTATTCCATATGATAATACAGTCCTCAGTCCACAGACTGCTTCTTGTAAAAATTGCATATATGGCCCGGTCTATTCTTTCGGAGACCATCGAGTGGACAACATCTATTTTTTCCTTTGTACAAATAAAATAAGAAATGAAAATTGTAATTAATTTTCTACTCCTTTTCTTTTTGTTAAAGTTCAATGTTAAATTTATTTAACAATTTCCAATCAAACATGCAATACATATTGTTTATTCTATTAAAATCTGTTAGTACGTAAGTGGCTTGCAGATTAAATAAATAAATAAATAAAACTGGGTTACCCCTAATAGGATAAGTAGACGCCAGCTGGGCAGAAGACATAAACACCGAAAACCTCAGTCGAGATTATGTTTTATTCTTGCAGGTGCAGCTGTAAGTTGGGAGTCACGAAAACAATAAACTGTTTCTATCTCCAGCGCAGAAGTTGAGTACGTTGCTCTCACCGAAGCGGCAAAAAGCATACTCACTTCGTTTCCTTTTAAATGAAATAAACTGCAGATGTTTGAAGGCGGCCACTATTTATTGTGACAATCAGAGTGCACAACATATTGCATAATATAGAGGCAGACCTTCGCGGACCAAACATGTCCAATACAAATACCATTGTATTAGAGAGGCCATTGAAAGCGAGACTGTAGATGTTAAATATCGCCAAACAGATCGGATGGTAGCAGACGCTCGGTGTCGAAGGACAAACATAATTTTTGCTTTGTGTATAGCACTTAAACAAAAGTTTATATTACATGATCTTCTAAAAGAATCGATGCTCGATTTACCCGAAGGAGACGCGAAAAATAAAATTTCATTACTTATATATCGCATCCCAAAAGATAAGCCCATATGTTTGTCTCAATCTGAGGATCTCAAATGTGTGACGGGACTATTAGCGCGTTCTATTACGTTAGTACATGACGACAGTGATGCCGCTTACAAGGATGCTTGTAAGATCATATTCAGTTTATTATCAGGTGTTAAATATGTAGATAGGACTATATCTTATATAATCTGGGTCTGCTATCTTATGTTAACTCAGGAGGTTGTTGTTCAAGAATTTATCGCAGACATTATGAAATATAGACCCAAAATAGCGATCAATTTTATATTGTTACATTACATACACCAGAATGTGCCGTAATTGAGGCAACATGCGATCATTCATTGATTCAAACAATTAAAAACTTATGCGAACACCTCGATACTCTCGAAATAGATTCATTTTCAATTCTAAGTAAAGAATATCTTAATTACGTCCAAGTTAAAAGACAACAGATAACAACTGTGGCCCCCATATCTCATAAAGAGAAAACTATCTCAAAGATACTAGAAGGCTATCCAAGATTAAAAGTGCCTAGTGTAGAAGATGAGGGTCCTCAAGAAAATGAGGTTTTCCACGATGACCAAAGTGATACAATTTCGACAAGACCAAGCACACCCTCCAATACTATACACGATAGAACCAGATCTCCCGTTGTTCCTGAATTAGGAGCCCTTACAGAAGAGAACCTCACATTTTATTTATGCGAAGAGTCGGGGAGTGCAATCTATAAAGCTTGCATCGATAAAAAATCTATTGAAAGTTGGCAGGGTTTTGACAAACAACTAACCTATGAAATGTGGAAACAAATAACTGAAAGATTTATGAGAGAAAAATCAGCATTTTCAGATGTTATGATAACTATAAAAGAGTCAGTCATGGATCCTAGACAAATGATAAGTGAAATGAAAACAATTGTAAAACGTGTAATCGACACATTTGTAGGAAAAATGGAAGAACTAGGTTCTGCCATAAGTGTATTAAAGACAACAGCCAACCTAATACAATCCAAACCCACAATAACCAGGCTACATAACTCAAATGTACCCTTTAATACCAAACACCCAGCAGTCCTCAAACCCAACCATCCATTCACCAGTTTAGTAATCCGGGACGCCCACGAAAAAACGCTGCATGGAGGGACACAATCGGTTATTGCCTACATTCGCCATTCTGGATATTTGCGATAAAAAACGCAGTTAAAAACACATCCATGATTGCACCATCTGCTTCAGATTCAGAGCGAAGCCAATGACACAATTGATGGACAATCTTCCGGCTTCAAGAACTGCAATGTCCAGACCAACTGTGACCATCCTTCTATTTAGTGCTCGGTTGTTGATTTTTTTTTTGTGCCATGGCTCACTGACGACCCTGGTTGAACTTCATATTATCTCATGTAAAGGGAACGAAAAATTTAGTACAATAGGGAAACAATTCTAATCTAGTACGCTACTACTGACACAGCCAAAACAAAGGAAGAAATGACAAACTACAGCGGAACCTGTAACGCTGATGACAGGTTGATGGGCATAATGTTATTTAACTCTGGGCATAATGCAAAATAACAATACCCGGTGGCGGCGTACTACTCCAACTGAAGCAAGTCGGGCTTGGTGTGTTGAATTAAATTTAAGGATTTAGATTAAAGGATTAGCAATTGAGTAGAAATGCGATATATATGTATGTATAGTGTAATTATGACAGTGTTGTGTTGAAGTGATGTTGATTAGCAATAGTATTGTGTTGAAATGTAATCTGTATAGCTCTTGTGTTGTGTGTTGTGTTGAATTGGGATTAGATGGAAATCGTTACTGAAGATATTAGTGAACTGTAGAGGTGCTGATTTGTTATATATTTCGGTTTCGTTTTTGTTTGTTTTAAATTGTATGTGGTTGCGTAGGTGATGTGTTGTTTACTAACCAGTATTGACGTTGAATTGTGTTCTGTTGGAATTCGTGGTTTTGGTTTTACATACGTCTATGTCGTTTCAGCGGTACATGTGTTGTTTGGTAGGGGAGATATTTTTGTTATAGGACGTTTCAGCTCAGATGACTCAGTCTTGAGGGTAACTACACGCACTAAGTTGTCTGGACCCGGATGCCGCTTGATGACTCGCGCTAAGCTCCACTTCAGTGGCGGAAGTCGCTCGTCCTTTAATAACACTAAGTCGCCTTCCCTTATCTGGTTGCCATTAATCCGTGTCCATTTTGGGCGCTGTTGCAGACGTGAAAGGTATTCACTGCTCCAACTTTTCCAGAACGACTGCATCAGCGACTGTACCCTTTTCCATCGTTCCAGGTGCGATATTTTGTCGAGTTGGTACTCTGGTTGTGGTGGTGCTCGCAGCGGCTCTCCAACTAGAAAGTGGGCAGCTGTTAGCGGTTGCAAGTCGTCGATGTCTTGTGATTGCGGACATAGTGGTTGTGATTTAAGACACGCTTCTACTTGCGTTAGAAGTGTGGTGAGCTCTTCAGATGTTAGCACTTGGTTTCCAGCTACTCTCTTCAGATGAAATTTTACTGATTTCACACCTGCTTCCCATAAGCCACCAAAGTGTGGGGAAGCAGTTGGAATAAAGTGCCAGTTGGTGCCTTCGTTCGCTAACACCTCTGCCACATTCGCCCAGTCTGGTTTCCTCTCTTCGAGCAGCTTCTTTAATTCTCTGTTGCCACCGATAAAATTCGTTCCACAATCGCTGAACAGTTGTCGACACAGTCATGGACACAGTGGAAGATTAATCTTTGGCAGTCTCAAATCACTGTGACTGTGGTCCTTGACGTCTTATTGTTGGTATCATCACTGCCCGATATCACGGGTTTTGGGAGTTTGTCGATAGCATCCAGAATGTCCGCTCGATAGTCCATGTAGATCTCGAGTATTTTCTGATGCATCTCCGCGAAATCTTCCTTTGCTAATTCTGGCTCAACCTTGCCACCGCCGACGAGTTCTTCATTATATTTGTTGGACAAAGCAAACGTCTCCTCCAACAAGGTCAACCGAGTCTTCAAATAGTTTTCTCGGTTTGGACGTTGGCTGTCCGCTTTATTAAAATTGTCGTGATCCTTCTTGATCCGAAGAAGGATATTTTTTTGGAGCTGACCGAACGACATGCCCCAGCTGAAACCTCTCCCCCCTTTTTTTTTCAAGGCCAAGACAAATACACAAAGTAAGTAAAAGGAAATATACTTACTGCGCTTTCTTTGCCGAAATACTTTCTCCTTTTGGTTTCTCTTTCTTTTTTCTTTGTAGGAATTGTCCACCGGAGTTTCGCCGCTGTCGTCCACTAATGTCTTGCTGGTTTTCGTTGTTATCCGCGGGAGTCTTGCCGTTACTGTCCACTGATGTCTCGCCGCTGGTGTTTTTGAGTGTTGAAGCGTGGGTGTCGCACACATTTTTTTTTTTTTAATTTAATAAAAATGTCTTAAGCCATCCGGCTCGAAGGACCAGAAAATAATGTACGTTATATATCTCCGTTAACCAATACTGTCGTTTTGAAAACAAAAACCGCTTAAAATATAAAACCACTTGATGCTTTAGAATATGAAAAACTGTGTCTTTATTCTTTTTGCTTCTCATATATATATGTGCAATTGCTGTCACTTTTATAGCACCGATGGGACCTTGTTGAGCCCGGTTGATGAAATGTTCTATACACAATCCTTTTCATTGCCGTGACGTCATCGTGACCCAAACACTTTGAAACACTTGGCTAATGCGATGTTATATGTTGGCTAATGCATAATTTAGAACAAACCAATTTAGTATGTATTTTAAACCTAAGCTTTTATATTGCAATTAGCATATTTTTTGATTTGTGTTATACTGTCTATGTTGTATCGACAATATCACACATTGTAAAGTAGCAGCGCCCTCTGGTATAGAATATGTCATACTGTATGTTTGTGAATAATAAAGTCAGTTCATGTTTGTAACCCACACGTTTAATTTAGAAGAGGTTATGTGCCCAGTTTTTTTTTTTAGTTTTTCTCGTGATTTACTTGGACATTCCCGGTGGAAATAGATTTTGCAGATTGAGAAAACTGTAATTAACGCTGTGACTGTAAAAATGACGACGAACTACCTAGTCAGTGTGCCTAAATTGAAAGGGCGAGAGAACTATAGTGAGTGGGCTTTTGCGGCTGAGAATTTCCTAGTTCTGGAGGGAATGTCTGACTGCATCAAACTGGAAACTGTACCAGCAGGAATAGGAGCAGCAGGTGACGCGAAAACAAGAGTCAAGCTAATTCTGACAATAGATTCGTCGCTGTACGTGCATATAAAAAGTGTACAAACGACCTTTGAACTGTGGAAGAAATTGAAGAACCTATTTGATGATTCAGGATTTACGAGGAGAATCAGTTTACTGAGGAGTTTGATTTCCATACGACTCAATGACTTCATACGTGACACAAATCAAGCCAAAAATTAAGTGGTACGGGTTTCAACATTAAGGATGAGTGGGTGGCATCGCTTTTGCTAGCGGGATTAACAGAAAAATATTCTCCTATGATAATGGCGATCGAACATTGCGGCATACCATTGACAGCAGACGCCATTAAAACCAAGTTGTTGGACATGAAAGAAAATGGAAACAAAGGCGACAGTAGCGCTTTCATTTCCAGTGGCGCGTTTGCGAGTTTCAAGAAGAACAGGAATGCTGGTAACACTGCGACAAGAGACAATGCCCATCTGTCAAAGTCAAAACCGAAAGTTATAACATGCTACAAATGTAGGGCATTACCGCAACCAGTGTACAATTGCGAACAAAAATTCGTCGAATATAAATAAAAATGAACGTACAAGCAGTAATGCGTTTAGCGCAGTGTTCCTGAATGATGAATTTTGCAAAGGTGATTGGTATATTGACCCCGGGGCGAGTGTTCATCTTACCGCGAACGAAGAATGGCTGTCAAATGTGTCGCGTGATCTTATTATTAAAAATATTGTCGTAGCAAACAAAGATAAAATACCTGTATTATGTACTGGAGATTTGCAGATTACGACAAAGACGCGTGACTGTGAATACGATATTAAAGTAGAAAGTGTATTATGTGTGCCGAAGTTGACTACAAATCTGTTGTCTGTTAGTCAACTTATATCAAAAGGAAACAAAGTTTCATTTAACAATTATGGCTGTCAGATTTTCAATCAAGCAGGAGTACTGGTGGCTACAGCAAGTCTGTTGAATGGGGTGTATAAACTAAACATGCTTGAATATAGTTCATCAGCTGCAGCGATGGTGTCCAGTGAAGTTTGGCATCGACGTTTAGGTCATATCAACAGCCAGTATTTGAACAAGATGCAGGATGCTGTACAGGGATTGACACTTGATAACAAGACTGACATATCAAAGTCATCATGTGTCGCGTGCTGTGAGGGCAAGCAGAGCCGCTTAACTTTTCCCAAAGAAGGTAGCAGAAGTACTGAATTGCTACATATTGTACATACCGATCTCTGTGGACCAATGGAAAACCGATCTATAGGTGGTTCTAGGTACTTTATACTATTCATAGATGATTTTAGTCGCATGACATATATTTATTTTTTGAAAGCAAAAGATGTATAAAGCAGAGGTTGAGAATCAACTTAATCGCCACATAAAGATCTTGAGAAGTGACAATGGGACTGAATTCTGCAATAGCAAGTTTTATGATTTTTTGATGTCGCATGGAATAGTACATCACAAAACAAACCCATGCACACCTGAGCAGAATGGTCTCTCAGAACGATACAACCGGACTATCGTTGAGAAAGCCAAGTGACTCCTGTTCGATGCAGGTCTCGTTTTTGGGCAGAGGCGGCACACACTGCAGTGTATTTACAGAACAGGGCTGCGACCACATCATTAAACTATAAAACACCTTTTGAGATATGGACGGGCAGAAAGCCTTATGTAAGCCATTTACGTGTTTTTGGTAGTACAATCATGGTGCATGTGCCAAACAAAAGAGATTAAAGTGGGATAGAAAATCCGAAAAATGTATCCTTGTCGGCTATTCCAATGGTGTCAAAGGGTACAGGATTTACAACCCAAAGTCTAATATCATCACTACCAGTCGAGATGTTATAGTATTGGAGAAGATAGAGACAGAAAATGTTCTGGAGGTACAGCAAAATTGTTCAGAGGAAGTGAATATGGTTCCAGTGGGGGAAAAGGATTTGACACTTTCGGAAGATTCACTTGAACAATTAGAGAGCTTGAACACAGATGACAGCGGCGAACTGTATGTACCTTGTGAAGATGATACATTGGATAGCTCTGAATCTATTACAACAGACAGTGAATACTCCACAATACCCCACAGTGTCAACATAACGAGTGGTCATCGACGAAGACAACAGCCAGACAGATATGGATTTGTAGGTGCTTATATAGAAGATGACAACATATTCGCGGGTGAGTTATCGTTGCAAGAAGCTTTTGAAGGTCCTGAAAAAGCACAGTGGTTAGCGGCAGTGCAAGATGAGCTAGAGTCGTTTGAGAAAAATAGTGCATGGGAAATCGTAGATGTACCAATGAATGGTACCATAGTGCAGTGCAAGTGGGTTCTGCGAAAAAAATACGTTAGTGAAAACAAAGTGCGTTACCGTGCTTGTCTAGTCGCAAAGGGCTTCACCCTAAAATTTGGTGTAGACTATACAGAAACATTTTCGCCTGTAGTGAGACACACAACTCTAAGACTATTGTTTGCATTGTCTGTAAAGTTAGGTTTAGATGTTAACCATTTAGATGTAAAGACTGCGTTCTTGAATGGTGATTTAGAGGAAATCATTCACATCAAGATGCCAGATTGTCATAATAGTAGTAGTTCAGGTTGTAAAGTATTTAAACTTAAAAAGGCTATTTATGGACTTAAACAGGCCTCTAGAGCATGGAATAAAAAGGTGGATAATTGTTTGATCAGTAATGGTTACAAAAGGTCAAAAGTTGAGCCATGTATGTATATAAAGGATATTAACAAATGTAAGACCATTGTAACAGTCTATGTCGATGATTTCTTTATATTTTCCAATGATAAAATTGAAACTATGAATTTAAGACAGATGTTATCTAATAAGTTTAGCATTAAGGACTTAGGTGAAGTTAAACAATGTCTTGGAATGAAAGTGACCTTCAATAAAGATTTAGGATATGTTACTCTGAGTCAAGAAACTTATATTGATCAACTTTTGAGTAAATTTAATTTAAGTGATTGTAAGACTGTTGATACTCCCATGGAGGTCAAACATAATATAAACAAAGGTCAAGTAGATATAAATAATCACGTGCCCTATCAACTATTAATTGGTAGTTTGATGTATCTGATAGTCTTAACTAGGCCAGATATTAGTCACTCTATAAGTTTTCTAAGTCAATTTAATAATTGTCACACAAAGGAGCATTGGGAATATGCAAAGAGAGTACTATGTATTTTTTAATTTAAATTTTAGATTTACTTTTAGATACTATTATTTTGTTATTTTTATAAATTAGGTCTCTTAGAAATGCTGACAGTTTATAAAAAAAAAAATTCTCTAAATCGGGCCGAATGGACTCAAGATCAGCTCACAGCGGCCATTGAAGCTGTTCATGCAAATAAAATGTCCGTAAAAGCAGCTTCAAAATATTTTTCCATTCCGTTTACTACCCTTAGACGACGTCTTAAAGGGGCGGACGATAAAAAGCCTGCTTTGGGATCGGTATCCTGCTTGGGAGAAGAATGGGAACAAAAAATTGTGTGTCATATAAAAAAACCTCAGACATACGGATTCGCTCCGTCTAGGAAGGAAGTATGCCAAATGGCCTATGGATTGCCAGAAAAATTCGAGATAAAGCATAGGTTCAATAATTTAAAAAAGGAAGCTGCGAAGGACTGGTTCATTCTGTTTATGAATCGCCATCCTGATCTTGCTGTTCGCAAATCGGAAGGAGTGTCCCAAGCACGAGCAAAAGGGATGTCTAGGGCAGAAGTGTCCACATATTTCCAATTACTCGAAAAGACCTTGACGGAAAATAATTTGCTGGACAAACCCGGACATATGTATTTATAAATTGACACCCGGTCAATTAAATAATCGACCTTCTTTCGTAATTGCGGAGAAGGGTTCGCGCAACGTAACAGCAATAACATCTGCAGAAAGAGGTGAAACAATAACAGTCATTGCATGCTGCAATGCGGAAGGAAGTTTCTTACCACCAGCCTGCGTTTTTAAAGGTAGGTAATTAACTTCTGAAAACCGCTGTGACAACCTACCTACTTAAGTACCTATTTGTTATACCTATTATTCTTTACAAAGGCAAAAACAAGAAGGCTGAATTCGAAGACGGAATGCCACTAGGATCGGTGGTTTATATGGGCGACAAATCGGCCTACGCAAATAGCGACATATTATTTACATGGCTAAAATATCATTTCTTTCCCAGGAAGCCGAAAGGTAAGACGATTCTTATCTTGGATGGTCACTTGTCCCATTGTAGTAATGTGGAAATGTTGGAGTTCGCTATAGAGCACCAAATTATACTTCTGTGCTTACCACCACACACCACACAGTTCCTGCAGCCGTTAGACCGGTCATTTTTTAAGCCCTTTAAGCACTTTTATTATGAAGCATGTAATGCGTTCATAAAAACCAATCCCACCAGGAAATTATCTCGTCTCAAGTTCGGTATGCTACTGTCCCAGGCGTGGACAAAATCTGCAATTCCTGGAAATGGAATTTCTGCCTTTTCAGCAACTGGAATTTTCCCACTGAATCCTGGTATTATTCCGGAGTATGGATTAATTAAAGTGTCATCACATTAGATGACGTTGAACGTCAGAGAGATCAAACTACACCACCACTGGAAATTACTAATGAGGTAATGTTCACCTATCGAAATTTAATTGCTTTTCGTTAACTTTTTCAATTCAACTTTTTAACAGCAAGAGATTCCGGGAACGTCAAGAGTTGATGCAAGTGAAATTACTCCGGGAAAAATGCTGAATTTGATATCTCCAATACCTTCCACCTCAAGATGTATCAAACCGAATCAACGGTCTCAAAAGTCTCGAGTTTTGACATCATCGGACAACTTAGCATCTCAAAAAATTTAATCTTTAAAAAGGTTAAAAGGCAAAACGGTGCAGAAAAAGCCTAAAGGTCTTAAAAAGAATACCAAGGCTGATGACAGTACATCAGAGGACGAAGAAATCTCGTTGCATGATGAATCAGATGGACCGGAGGATTTCGGGGAAAATATTTGTGTAGGGTGAGGTGAAGAATATGCCCTAACAACAAAACCGGACGAGTGGATTAAGTGCATAATCTGCCACTTTTGGTCACATGATTCATGCACATCTTTTAATAATACGTGTAATAAATGTGGTAAAAAAAACTGCAAGAAAATGTTAAGCGCCATATAACCCGCCAGCAGGTGCCATATCACCCTTCATTTTTGCAATCGTTATTTTCTTAATGTTTTTTTATGTTCGTAAAAATAAAATTTATCTGATTGTGGATTTTCCCAATGTTCCTGTTTTTTGTTTAAAAATAAGTTTTAAAGAAAAGCACATTTTGTTTCAAATACAAATCTTTTTTATTTTTCTAGTTATAAGGCAAAACAAAAATGGGTGCCATATCACCCGGCTTTACCATATATCAGAATATCCAAGCCAACCAAGAAGTTCTTGAAAAACTTATGACACCGGGGAAGAAGGAACAAGCGATCGTAACAGAATATCTGAGTTCCCAAAATGGCCTGATTAAAAGATACTGGGCTCGATATGATTGTCTCAATGGCAAGATAATTGAAGATTACTCTTAAGTTCGTAAAGTCACATTAAAACAGCTAAAGAAATGTTCAATCAGCTGGGAACTCGCTGAGACGTACTCGTAGCTAGAGACACACAAACCTGTAAGCAATAGTGATAAACACACAAACCTGTACGTAATAGTGATAAACACACAAACCTGTAAGTAATAATGGTAAACACACCAACCTTAATAAAACTGAGACGTACTCGTAGCTAGAGACCCACAAACCTGTAAGCAATAGTGATAAACACACAAACCTGTACGTAATAGTGATAAACACACAAACCTGTAAGTAATAATGGTAAACACACAAACCTTAATAAAACTGAGACGTACTCGTAGCTAGAGACCCACAAACTTGTAAGCAATAGTGATAAACACACAAACCTGTACGTAAAAGTGATAAACACACAAACCTGTAAGCAATAATGGTAAACCCACAAACCTTAATAAAACTGAGACGTACTCGTAGCTAGAGACCCACAAACCTGTAAGCAATAGTGATAAACACACAAACCTGTAAGCAATAATGGTAAGCACACAAACCTTAATAAAACTGAAACGTACTCGTAGCTAGAGACCCACAATGGTTTCATTCGAGATCTGATCTTGTACACATCACAACTAGTGAGTTACTAAAAGAAATGGGCGAAATATTTGTTAGCAAGGAAAGCCGATTGACAATGAAGAGGACATTTGAGGGAAGGATGTGTGAGATTTTCAACAGTATCTCCACGAAAAAACGATAATGGCCGATAGATTGTCCATAGAAGAGGAGCGTTTTAACAATAGACAAGAACTGGCAGAGGCATTAAGTAAATCGAGCTGCCAAAAATCAAAGCTGTTTCCAGTATAGTTGCACTTTCAATTCCATCTACGTCACGGCGAGTAGCAGCTGCAGTGGGACAGGAGTCCAAACCGATCAGGTGCTTCAGTTGCAATTCTCTTGGACATATTGCTACGGCATGTCGTAAAGCAAAACAACCACCAGGAGCATGGTTTGTATGTGCACAAATGGGACATTTAGCTGCAGAGTGCCCGAAAAGAAACGCAGTCGTCATACATCACTTCGATCAACCTGGAATAATTACGTAAGACATTTAACTTTTTCTTTTAATGCAACTAATGTAGGACATCAATTATTATTAGGCACATTGTTAGACACCGGCAGCCCTGTCAGTATAATTAGAGAAGAATTCGTATCAAATAATTTTCTTTTCCAATCACTAAACTTTGTAATGTTAATATAGTTGGAATAAATTAAAGCGTTTTAAGAGTTCTTGGTTATATTAAAAGTTTGGTTTACTTTGAAGAGGAGAAAATAAATTTAAAAGTACTCGTTGTCAAGAATGACATCATGAAGGTTGACGCTATTTTAGGAAGAGATTTTTTAAAACTTGCAAATTTAAAACTAGAAAGGAATAAAAGAAATGTTAGTCAAATGATAGTGTTGCATCTGATGCAACATGCTTGTCTTCAAAGCAGAACTGTACAGCAGAAGAATCTAAGAAGCTGTACAATTCACATATCACGGGATAAAATGCCATCGGCAAACCATTTCCTAACCGACAGTAATTTGCCATCGGCAGTACAGCAATCAAAATTCAACAACTGTCTCATCAACACCAAAGGAGAAGGCGCCTCCCACATCACGGCTGCAAAGGTTTGCCTGCACGCATATGTGGACAAAATACCCACAGCACCGAGAGACGTCGTTTTTTTTTTTTTTTTTTTATAAAATCCCCAACTGACTGTCCCATAAACACAAAACAAAGAGAAAAAACAATAAACGGATCAGCTGACTGATCAGCTGGAAGTAAAATCAAGTCGAGTTTTTTCTGGTAGTAGGTACATAGGTCGTTGACCTTTGGTGTTTACTCACTAAAGGGTTCGTTGGTAGTTTGAACTGGAGTCGACGTAATCCAGGTTTTTTTTTTCCTTTCGCTATGTACGAATGCTACACAAATTGGTCCTTCGAGCCGGATAGTGACGCGAAGTGGAAGTGAAAAATCTTGCAGTGGGCAAAATAAACAAGTGTGTACATACTAGTGAAATCCAGTGCGCGAATTAAATGTCATTAATCAAGAATTCAAAGTGTCAGCAAGGTTCTTCAAACTCCCGTTAAACCAAAACCAAAAAAAAAGGTTGGCGCATTACTTTTTTTCATTCCTTTATAGCCATTGGAAGTTAAAATATAATAAGACATACAGTTTGCTTATCGGTGCAGTTTTTTACTAGAGAACTTGTGATAGTGATAACTTGGGTTAAAAAAGTGTGAGCAATATTTAATTGTTATGGATATTAAACAAGAAGGTGAGTACTTTCTAACAGTATACATTTTATTGTTTAATAATTTGAAGCGTAATCCGAGTGCCTGCTACAAATGAGGTATTAAAATGAAGAATATTGCTCTACCTTTTCAAACAATAAGGCAGTTTTTTCCCGTTTTTTCGAGTTATGATAATTTTAAAGAACCATATTTGGGTTTCGAAAAAAAAAAAAGCTGATTGACTGATCATTTTATCTTTGTTCGGTGCTGGTTGCCAATGCGTAATTAAACGCATTTTTTTATTGGATAAATGGCTTGAAAGTCGGGGAAATAATGTAGCATGGTAAACGCAAGCTAACCAAACCAATTGAATTTGATCCCCTCTATGACCGAATTTATTTTGTTTGCAAGAGGTTAACAGAATTTTGGAAGAAAAATAAAGCCAGAAAAAATTAAATTATGAAAAATCATTCCTCTTGGCTTGACAAATCTGAGACTGTCTTTTTAAGTTATCCTGACGAAAATGATCCAGGTACATCACAACAACGAGGTCGTCCTAGAAAAAGTTTTCAAGAATGTTCTGCGCGGACAAAAAGAAGACGTGTGGCGGAAATCTCGAAATTTGACGAATCAATTGCCACAGTTGTGCGTGAAACGTCAGGGAATTCAGATTTGGGAGAAAAAAATACCACGAGTGTAACGCCTTGTGAGGTACTGTCGCTTTTCGTGGAAGTAAAGCTTACAAAGAACCAGTACTTACTTATTCAGAGTTTTGTGAACACTAAGATTAAAAAAAATGCACTGCCTAGCTACAAAATTATAAAGACGGACCAAAATTTGGAGGTAATACGGTTCAAAATAATATTGATTTCGGTAATCAAAATATTTACCTACCGGTAGAGGATATTTATATTGGGGCAAAAGCGGTAGTTATTTTGAATAAAAAGACAATTTGGGAAACAGATACTAAGGACATTAAAATGAAATGTCGTGAGTACTACATAGAGCTTTGCAAACAGGTGTTGTTTAGAATAGATTTTAATGATGCTGTTTTGATGGCCATGCAAGGTATTAACCCCAATGACTTGGCACCAAGTCTAGTCCCTTTAATAAAGTTTTGTCTGCAAGCACTTAAGCCTTGATTCATTTTACAATCATATTTTTACCAAAGAAATTGACTAAATGACTAAATGGTTCAGGGACTTGGAGGAGATAGCAGCGGCATGTGAGTGGAATGATATTCAAAAATACCTTTACGGTACAAGGTTGTTGACGGGTGCCGCCAAGCTAGCGGTGGAAAAAGCAGGTGGAGTTGCGAACTGGACAACGCTAAGTGAAACACTTCAAAAAGAATTCGGAAAGACCTCATCCAGCATTGAAATACACTAAAAGTCGGCGAGCGTAAGCGGGAGAAAAACGCAGCACTAAAAGTCAAATTTACCAAATACAATCGGCAAAAACCAGCTAACAAGTTCCAAAATCAGTTCATCAAACCAAAAATTGGTAACCAATTTCCTAATAATTGCGGGAAGTGTGGGCGGAAGAAGTATATGGCTAAAACTGCAAGTTTACTGAGCATTTACAACAAACCAAGGAAGAACACGATGCAAACAATGAGGATTGCGACTTCATCGCCAGAGAATGTGCACATCAATCTATACAATTGGCAAACAAGATACAAGGCATCAAAGCTTGCTGCTTGGAAAGCGGTTCAACCTCACATATCAAAAAACAAAATTTGAGGATCTGCAACCGTGTCCACACAAAACTTACGTCAAATTAGCACATAACCAAGTCGTAAAGATACATAGCATTGGTACGGTAGTGATAAAGCCGATAATTTTGAAGTCAAACTTTACAGCGGATTTGAATGAAAACTTGACTTCAGTTACCAATGCAGAAGAAAGCCATTGCAAGGTTGTCTTCGAGAACAACCGCGAATCTGTTGTTGATAGCCAAAAAAGGAAATGGACTATACTCTATAAGTGAATGCGACAAAGCACTTCATATTATATGTTATATTTACATTAAAAATACATATATAATTATGTGCAGTTTGGCAGCACAGTGAATCAAGCAAGGGGGACATGGGAAAGTTGTGTTCATGTTCGCTGGCCACATACACGCGGAAATGTGGAATGCCATTTTCGCGCTCGGTCCCATTCGCTTTTTCAGATTGAAGATAGTATGTACGAGTTATGAAATGACTTAGTTTTCCATACCTAGCAGTATGGAAGCAAGTATTTTACGAAAATATCATGACATGATGGGACATGTGGAAAGTGAAAAAATGAGGGAAAGATTAAGGAACACATTGGTAGTTGCCTAAAAAATGAGAGAAGCGGCATCCCTCTTTGATTGGATTTTTTTGACAACCAGAGAGTCAATGTCTCCTTCTTCAAGTTCATATCCAACACCATCACGAATTACTTTTAGTACGGCCTGCATAGCTGATGAGTTATCAACATTCGGCACATTGAAGAGGTCAATTGACTTACTTAGTTTCAACTGTTCTAAGGCATTTACACGATTTTTCAACATACTTACTGTCGATTTGAGTTGCGTATTTTCGGTTTGGAGGGCATTTACTTTGGCCAAGTATTATACATTTATTCGTTTTAAGTCCCGAACTTCATCATTTAAAATCATTTATATCGTTATGTTTTCAGTGATTTGTTTATCATTATTGTTTACTTGATTTTTATGGGGAAGAGGAATAGGCATGCTTTCCGCACAAAGAGAATTTCTACGTGAGGTTATGAGTTATATCAGAAACTACCAAAACCAATATAATATAATACATAACAATCCACTGAGCCGTAGTCACGTACATCAATACAATGTCTCTTAAAAGCCGACAACATAAAACAGTTGCATACATCAATACAATGCCTCTTAAAAGTCGACAACATAAAACGATCGCGTACATCAACACAATGCCTCCTAAAAGCCGACAACATAAAACAACAGACAGACTCAACCGAAAACCACTATAACATCCACCCAAAGCTGACATTGCAACAAAACGTAAACAAACGAAGCAACGAACTCTGACGAACAGAGAATGCACGACGTAACCCACAAAACACTTCACCCCAAATATAGGTCACAAAACACACAAAATGACACGCAGGCATTTAATGCTGAACGACAATATCCAGACAAAGGCACTTATGATGACCACCCCAAAACGCATTGCAACATCGACGCAACGCCAGTGGATTGACCCAGATAAAAAGATATATAAACCGATGTAAAACTCCCCAAAGTGTGCAGTGTTGCTTCCGAGTTTTATACTGTAGCCATCGGTGAGTTTTCGCGCTCACAATAATAAAATCTCTTGAACATAAATAAATATTGTAAAATCGGTGAGTTTTCGCGCTCACACTACAAAAATAATATAAGATTTAAATAAATATCAAAAAACACAAAATCGTGTTTTATTATTGGCGCAGTCGGTAGGATAATTGTGAAACTATCGGAACGAATATCCGATAAACAATTATCCGCAAAACGAACCTACCGTAGGATAATCGTCAAATATCAGAACGAATATCTGATATCCGCAATTCGAATCCCATCGTAAAAGGACGTAACTGAAAGTTACCGCGTTCACGATATACTAGTGTTTCTCGAAAAAAGAGAAAGAAGAAAGACAGAACGCGAGTGTCCGGTAGTTATTTTGAATTTTTTTTTTCCTGATAGAAGCACACCGAACGTATATCGGTACTAGTGCTTCCCAAAAAAAAAAAAAAAAGAGAAAAAAGAGACAGAACGCGAGTATCAAACTCAGCAGATGCTGCCAAAAGAAGCCGATCCAGAAGAAGCAACAGAGGTACCGCTGACAGAAGCTCATATACCTCAAGCCGAAGACACTTCAAAGTCTTGGATCGACGACGACGCCACAGCGGACTTCCAAGAACATTTTAGAGCACTGCAGCAACGACAAAGGAGACAGAGCCGAAGACAAGATCCAGTACCACCAAACTAAGGAGCAGCAGCACCAAACAACACCATCAAGACTCCGGGAAAAGTAAATTTTTTTTTTTTTTTTTTCCCTCTTCCTTCTTTCTGTATTTTATATATTTTTTTTTTTTTAAATATAAGTATATGCATATATATCCTTTCTTTTAATATCCCCATATTTTCGTACACAATAACTAAGTTAGACTTATGATAGGAGATATAGAGGTAGGGATAAACAGGTTAAGGGCTCAATCAGCTGAAATTTCCAATTTAGTACGAAACCTCAGACCCGAAACAGAAATGTTGACCCTAAATATCGACCCCATAAAATACCTTACCCACCTACCTGAATACTCAGGAGATTACCGCGAGTTGCAAAACTTCATAGACCTGATCGATAGAATACACCCAGTCTTGACCAGATACGACGAACTCGGTCAGAGCATCTTCTCAGACCTCATCAAATCAAGATGCAAAGGCAAGGCCAGGGAAATTCTTGAAATCAACAACCATGTTACAACATGGAACGACATGAAGGCAATCTTAACGAACAATTTCGGCGACCGACTTAGCGTCGACAACCTGTTCGATGAGATGCGAAGCCTTCCAGTACGCACAACCTGTATCGAGTATTACAACTCAATCAAGAATATCCTTAGACGCCTCAACAATAAATTAAAACAGACACACACTCCCACAGATGGAGATTTAAACCAGAGACTGGAATTAAACAAAAGGTCCGCGCTACAAATTTTCAAAACGAAATGCCCGGAACCTATGAGATCGATCCTATATTGTAGGAACCCTGACTCTCTGGAAGAAGCCATAGATATACTCCACGAAACAGGATACGCTTACTATAATATCCAACCAAAACCAAATAATGACTCCAACAAACACAGAAACCCGTCTCATAGATATGAATCAAATACTAACCTAAAGCCCCGAAACTTCAACAGAAATGGCTACAACACAAGACCCGAACAAGAAATCCGACCTAGACAAACCCAAAACCAATATCCCAACTACTACCAACGAAATTCCTTCCCAGCTAATAAGAACACCCCAAACCTCAACACCGGCAATGTAAATTTCTCCCACAATTACAATAACACCCAACCGTCAACCCACAATGTAAATTTTTCCCGCAATTACAATAACACCCAACTACCAATTCACAATGTCTTCACCAACCCATCTCCTCGCTACAGAAACCAAACTGTAGAACCGATGGAAATAAACAATCAAAACGTTGTAGAAGTAGGAAATTTTCGAGCAACCCCCACTCCCAACTCCCCTACATAACGATACAAACCAAACATTTCTTAATAGACTCAGGAGCCTCAAGTTCAGTAGTCAACCCCGGAACATTCCAACCACACCTAATCAAAAATCTTCAAAAGCCTATCGTCCTCCGATCCTTAAACAAAGATACCATAGTCACACAAAAAACGGCCATCCAAGGTCAACAACTAATTCAATCTATACCAGGTAGCATAGACTTTTTGGTCTACCCATTCCATGAAAAATACGACGGACTCATAGGAAACGACATTCTCATGAAGAACAATGCCATAATTAACTTCGAGGAAAAGACCCTCATAATAAATGGAAGTAAAATCAAGCTCAACCTTTCTTCGAGAAAAGAAAATACAATCTTCCAGATAGACCCGGGCAAGCACACATACAAAATCACAGTTGACAGAGAACATGGAACAGTCCTCATACCCGAAACCAAAATAAACGACCATGTTCGCCTATGCGAAGGCGTGTACAACGTCGCAGATTATAAGGCATTAACTAAGATCATCAACACTAATAAAGAACCCCTAATTTTAGATCTTGCCACCCCTTTCGAAACAATCAACATAGAGGAAGTCCACGACTTCCATAACTTCGAACCCCAATATACCAACCACAATGAAATAACTAACGAAGACGAACTTTTTAAAGATATTCGAATGAATCATCTAAACCCCGAAGAAAAGGGAATGGTAAAAAAGGTAATACTTTCGTACAAAGATATTTTCGACAATAAGAAATCCCTAACCTTTACCAACGAAATAAAACATAAAATAAACATGACAGATGACAAACCAATTCAGTCGAAAATCTACAGGTACCCATACATCCACAAAGCGGAAATTCAAAGGCAAATCCAGGATATGTTAGAGACCGGAATCATAAGACCAAGCTCAAGTCCATACAACAGTCCCGTATGGATCGTTCCAAAGAAAGACGATGCATCCGGAAAAACCAAATGGCGGCTAGTCATAGACTACAGACGATTGAACGAAAAAACAATCGATGACCGCTACCCGATACCAAACATAGAAGAGATCCTCGACAAATTAGGCAGGTGTAACTACTTCTCAACTTTAGATTTGAAAAGTGGATTTCACCAGATCGAAATGGATGAAAAGGATACTCAAAAAACTGCATTCTCAGTCGACCACGGGCATTACGAATTCTGTCGAATGCCATTTGGATTGAAAAACGCCCCGAGCACATTCCAACGACTAATGGATCAAGTTTTAAGAGAGCACATTGGTAGACAATGCCTCGTTTACATGGACGACATCATTGTCTTTTCGAATGGACTTGAAGAACATATACGCAATCTGAGTCTGATCTTCAAAAAACTAAAACAAGCACGCCTCAAAGTCCAATTAGACAAATGTGAGTTCTTGAGAAAAGAAGTGGAATTCTTGGGCCACGTAGTAAGTGAAAAAGGCATCCTTCCCAACTCAAAGAAAATTGACGTCATGAAAAACTATAAAATACCTAAAAGCCAGAAGGAGATAAAAAGATTTTTGGGAATAGCCGGATATTACAGAAAATTTATTCGGAATTTCGCTGAAATAGCCAAACCCATGACTACATACCTAAAAAAGGATGCGAAAATGAACATAGAAAACAAAGACTACATAAAGAGTTTCGAAACACTCAAAGAAAAACTGATCACGGCGCCTATCTTGCAATACCCCGACTTCAACAAAACGTTCGAAGTAACGACAGATGCAAGTCAATACGCCATCGGAGGCGTTTTATCCCAAGAAAACAGGCCCACCAGTTATGTCTCTCGAACATTGAACCAACATGAGATAAATTATTCAGTCGTCGAAAAGGAACTACTAAGTATAGTATGGTGTCTGAAACAATTCCGACCGTATGTCTTTGGAAGAAAAATTAAATTATACACCGACCACAAACCTCTTGTTTGGCTCAGTAATATGAAAGAACCAAATAGTAAACTCGTAAGGTGGAAATTGCAACTAGACGAGTACAACTACGAAATACTTTACAAAAAAGGACAAGACAACAAGGTCGCGGATTTCCTAAGCCGCATCGACTTTAACAATGTGGATACACCGGAAAAGGAACAAGGTACCGAAAACTCAACGAATATGAGTAGTATAATTCAAACGGTAACACCATTAAATCTCTACAAATATCAACTTGTAATTAACGAAATTTCATCAGGGTCTTCACACATAAAAAATAAAACAATCTTCGGAAAAAATAGAAAGATTATAAGCATGAAGAAAGTCGACGAAGATAACATAAAACAAATAATAAAAAATCACTTCAACCCCAACAATGTTACAGCCATCTTAGTAAATGATGCAACATTCGAAATAATAAAGAAAACGCACCAAAAACACTTTAGAGCATATAGAGATGCAGCAAAATGTTAAAAGATATCGAAGATCATAATGAACTCGAAAAAATAATCGAAAACAAACATCTCGAAAATAATCATAGGGGAATCGAAGAAGTATACGAAGAACTAAAACAAGAATTCTACTGCCCAAATATGAAAATAAATATCTCGAAAATCATAAACAACTGCGAAACATGTATTTTAGGTAAATACGAACGCAATCCCGCGAAAATTCCTTTCAAAATCACCGAAACTCCTACCAAACCTAATCAAATTATACACCTAGATGTATTTTATTCAATCAACAAGTCACTTTTCGTTACAATGATAGACAAGTTTAGCAAAATAGCCCTCTTCACCAAGATAGAAAACAGAAGTGAACGAGAATTCAGAAAAGCGATATCAAAATATATAAGCGTTTATGGACATATAGAAAAAATAACTACTGATAACGAACTAGGTATGAAATCTAAATTAATGCGAGATTTCCTCACGGAGAAGAACATTGAAATCCATTTTACCTCCAATTCAAACCACACTAGTAACGCAGATATCGAGAGACTACATAACACTATCAACGAACACCTTAGGCTTCTAAGATACAGAAAAAAACATTTACCTATAGAAGAACAACTTATCCTCATAAATGGTTATTATAATAATAGTGTCCATTCAACAACCAAACGTAAACCAATAGATTTCATACAAGGAAAGGTAAAACATGAGGATTATCCACAAATTCATGATTTACTTATCCAAAAGAAGTCCCATACCATTGGTAAACTTAACAAAACTAGAAAAGACGTCACAATCGAACCAGGTATCAATTTCATTAAAGAAATAAGAGGAGGAAAAAACCATCCTCGTTATAGGAAAATAGATTGCGAACTTATGGACCAAAATCATTTAAAAGATAAAACAAACAACCTTAAATATTACAAGACTCATGTTAGGAAGAAAAGAAAATTTCAAAATAATAACGCTCTTAAGTTCAATGTACATAATAACAAGAATCGTAATATCACAGGTTACAAAGATGACAATATTGGGAATAATACTGCTCCTATCCCTTCAAAGTAACGGACAACATTTAGAAGTTCAAGACTTAACAAACAATAACGGATTTATAACTTTCAAACTCGACAACGTCAGACTTATAAACGGATACACAAAGGTACTTCACATCATTAATATCACCGAATACGAAAATACTAGCAAACAGATTCAACGCAGTATAGATACTTTAGAACTTAACACAACCTTGATCACCCCAATGATAAACGCAATGAAACACAACTTACAAATTTTAAAAGACAAAATTAACTTTCTAAGACCCCACGAAAAACAAAAACGAGGCCTCTTTAACATTGCAGGTAAAGGACTCAAATTCTTAGCAGGTACTCTAGACAGCGACGACGAAATCAAAATTACAAACAAACTTGACACACTCGAAAAGAATACCCACAACCTTATACTAGCTAGTAACCAACAAATAAAAATAAACAACCAAATCTCTGATCAAATCAAAAATATCACCACCCACATAGCGAACCAACAGACTCTAATAGAAACACACATTAATACCTTTAGTAACGCAGTAACCAAAAAACTCGATAACTTCCAAGATGAACTTTTCCTTCTCCAACTAATATACCAAATTAACCATAACATAAACCTTCTAAAAAACCACATCGACGACATCGAAGAAGTTATAATGACAAGTAGACTAGGGTTACTTTCACGAAACATTTTAACACCACAAGAATTAGATACCATCCCTGACTTCGAAGTTTTACAACAAATTAAAACAGTAGTAACATATTACAATAACCAAATAGTAATAATTATACTAATTCCCCAATTTTCGAAACTAACTTTTTCACGTCAACTTATTGAGCCCATACCCACAATCCATAACAGAACCATATTCATAAAAGACCACATTGTAATAGTTGACCAAAATAATAAAATATATGATAACAATGTTAAGGACAACCTTAAAAATAACTTAATTGAAATAGAAGATACATGCATAAAAAATATTATATTACTTAAAGAAGCTGATTGTAACATACTAGAAAATGACATTGAAGAGATAAAAGAAATAAGAGAAGGACTAATTGTAACTAAAAACTTAAATACTGTAAAACTTTACCAAAATTGTAATAATCTAAATGTAAACATAAGTGGAACAAAACTTATTAAATTTACAAACTGCTCCATTAGAATAAAAGATAAAAGGTTTTCCAATTCAAATAAAGAAATTGTTGATCATTTCATATTACCAAACTTCCTCATAAATGTAAACGAAAAACACGTAATTCCCAATATAAAACTAGAGGAAATCCATTTTAAAAATATAAAAAATCGAAATAAAATTTTAGAAATAGAAAGCAAAAGTTATTATAAGAACATTGAAAATATTTCCTTACACACTGTAACGTACGTATTTCTTATCATAGTATTGATCATAGGCTATAGAAAATATTCTGTAAGAAAATTTATTGTAAAAAGCTCTTCGGAGCCTCACACTAACGAGGGGGGAGTTATATCAGAAACTACCAAAACCAATATAATATAATACATAACAATCCACTGAGCCGTAGTCACGTACATCAATACAATGTCTCTTAAAAGCCGACAACATAAAACAGTTGCATACATCAATACAATGCCTCTTAAAAGTCGACAACATAAAACGATCGCGTACATCAACACAATGCCTCCTAAAAGCCGACAACATAAAACAACAGACAGACTCAACCGAAAACCACTATAACATCCACCCAAAGCTGACATTGCAACAAAACGTAAACAAACGAAGCAACGAACTCTGACGAACAGAGAATGCACGACGTAACCCACAAAACACTTCACCCCAAATATAGGTCACAAAACACACAAAATGACACGCAGGCATTTAATGCTGAACGACAATATCCAGACAAAGGCACTTATGATGACCACCCCAAAACGCATTGCAACATCGACGCAACGCCAGTGGATTGACCCAGATAAAAAGATATATAAACCGATGTAAAACTCCCCAAAGTGTGCAGTGTTGCTTCCGAGTTTTATACTGTAGCCATCGGTGAGTTTTCGCGCTCACAATAATAAAATCTCTTGAACATAAATAAATATTGTAAAATCGGTGAGTTTTCGCGCTCACACTACAAAAATAATATAAGATTTAAATAAATATCAAAAAACACAAAATCGTGTTTTATTATTGTTATGCACTGTGAACACTTCCAGGTTTTGTGTTTTTTTTTTTTTCATGTATTCCAGATCGGCGACTAATACATTTACACACTTGGCGTGAAACAGTTTTTTGCAGTCATTGCCCTCAATTTTTGAGTCACTTCGTTCAACCTTTTTTGTACATATACAATTCATATTTATTTGTTTTCTTTTTTATTTATTTAAAAATTAAACACTATGAAAATGAAAGTTAACACCATCGGCCGAAGCCAAAGGCAAGGTCGAAACAGCATAGCGAATGGAATTCGCTGTGTTATCATTTTGCGCGGTTCCCATCATCCCGCTTGTTCCCACATTGACGCAAGTGCACTGAGATCATGTTCCCCTTGGCTGATGAAATCGGATGCACGCGTTGCGACCAGCCTGGGAACTTGCACCGAGCGGATGCGCGTGTTCCCACGAAAAAGTCTACGTTGCTGTTTCGGCGTGAGCGATGGGTTTACCTACGAATAGCAGGTTAGCCGATAAGTTAGTTCTAAGTGGGCTGTAACGGAATATAGTCGAAAACATATTCGTATTGAAAAAATTCGCGTTTCATTGGATAAAGGTAGTAAGTCGAACAGTTGGGGAGAAGCTCTGCTTCTCCGTTCGGATCTTTTTTGGATTCCCCTTATGGGGATCCTTTAACTTGAACAATAGACGATTATTTGAATTCAAAAATATTTCTCGTCAGCTCTCTTTCTTTAAAACGTTCTAAAATTAATAAAACAAAAAAAACAAGGATTGAGGAAATTCCGATACGTGTTTACCCCGGTTTCTTCCCACTTCGCCAATACCCATTTCGCCAATTCCCACTTTGCCAACGATTTTTTTCCCACTTCGCCAACAGATAAGATAAACCTCATCCGGAAATTCCCATTTCGCCAACAAAACAAAAAGTTGAAGTAAAGGACAGTTGAAGTGAAGTTTACAATCAATTGATCGCTCAATTAACATACCCGGGTGTACCATACATTTTTATATGTAAACGGTCGTCGGAAGGAGTTGGTTATGCTTCTGCCAATTGTGTCTTAGAATTGTTTAAAGTGTTTTCTCTTGTTACAACATTGGTTACGGCATTTGGATACAAAGACGCTTTTATTTTTCACGCAACGCATTTGAGAAGTCAGCATACATTTTTTTAGTTATTTATACATATATTTATTATTTTTTTATTTATTTCTTTATTTTTTTTTAGTTCGCGCAGTTATACTCTTATAATGTTTATCACACAACCTGAACGGAGTGCAATGGTTTGAGTCGCAGATGTTGGTTCTACTCTCCAGAGGTGGTTGTCCTAGATAGGACCGTCGGAGGAATCGTCCGATTTTTCACGTTGGTTGTACTTCTCAGCAACTATTCCATGCACTTATGGTGTTATATTAGAATTGCAACACAGAGCATGAATCTGAAGTGACCATATACTGTAAGTGTTATGCATTCATCAGTATGTTTGGTCACTTCTCATTCACAACAGCTGTGTTGCATAGTTCTTTTCCGTATAGGAATTGTTTTTTCTTGGCAATGGAATGACTTTGCAGACCTCCCGCTCGACGGTCGGTCATGTTTACCACTGCACCACGGCCACCCTTTACAGGTTTTTAAAGTAACTATTTATAAAAATAAATTAAAAGTATATTATGGCTGATGGTTAATGGTTAACTCCCCTGCAATTGCAAGGACTTAGCTTTTAAGACAGAGAACAGTACATAAGCCAAAGATTAGAGGAATTTTTGGAAGTTGATAGTGAAGATGAGCAAGATACTTATGGAAGTGCAATGGCGGACGTAAAGGGCGACGTAGAATACAATAATGTGAATGTGGAAGATTCAGACGCCGAGGGATTGAAGTTACCAGAATATGATCCTGTTAGTGCGACTGATTCGGACCAAGAATTGGAAGTAGCTCCAATTAAATCTCCTGCAAATAATTATAGAGCTAGAGATGGTACAATTTGGTCAGACCAACCACCACAACCTCGCCGATTTTTTCGCATAATATTCTAAGAAGCTCGAACACTGGACCAGCACCTAGAACAAAAGATCTTAGCATTATACATATGTATGTATGTACAAAAATTCAAAATGTTGAAAGTGTTACTGAAATGTGTGATATAATAATTCGCGAAATCGTGAACATGAAGAAAACCAAAAAAGACCACTTGGTATATGGAAACCTATTACTACAACTGAATTTGACGCTTATCTGGACATACTTTGGTTAGCTGGTGTCACACACAACTGATCTATGGAAAACTAACTCACATCCGTTGTATCGTGTTTTGAATGAGTCTCCAACGTTTTTGGGCTTTCAGTCGTTTTATCGGATTTGATAATGGAAACACGCCAGCAACCTCTAGGATAACTATAAATCAGGAGCCAATATGACTGTTGATGAACAACTTTATCCTTTCAACATTCCTTCAAAACCGGCCAAGTATGGTATTAAGGTTGCTGGGTATGCAAAGCTTTCTTATCCAGTCAAAGGACAAATCCATACTAGTAGGGCACCTTCTGGAGAAAGAGAAAAAAAGTCAAGGTGAGCGTGTGGTCAAAGATTTGTGCTGCAATCTGTTCCGTGGAAGTGCTCGAAACATCGTATGTGACAACTTTTTTACAAGCTATAATTTGGCTTCTACTCTGATGTTAGACTACAATTTGTCAATATTTTGCACTGTAAACAAAATACATACATTCGTACCAGCCGAATTTTCTAATCCTAAGGAAGAGCAGTAGAATCACCGATTGGATTAATCAGCAACATAAGTATGTTGTTCATATGTTCCAGCTTCCACTTCCCAATATCGTATCGAAATTGAGGGTCCTAAAAGAAGCCAAAAATGATACCCGATCACAACAGAAGCAAAGAAGGTGTTGACAGTATGGGCAAATGCCTTGGTGAATATGCACACAAATAACATTGCTTTCGAATTAAACTTGTTCCCGGATTGAGACGAAATTTACCATGATCATTAAGTTTGATAAGAAATACATATACTAAATTGAATTTATTCGTTGTATGCCTGAAATGATTGGCGAAATATTGGCGAGATGGGAATTGGCGAAATGAGAATTGGTAAAGTGGGAATTGGCGAAATGCGAATTGGCGAAGTGGGAATGAACCGTTTACCCCACACACGAACACACGGGTATAAAAGGACGATGTGAGTTGGACGAATTCGCAGTCTGTTGAATAGAGTTATTGAGTGAGCATACAGCGTCTTTGTTGGAGCCACCTCTTACTAATTTCATTCGACCGCGTCAGGGTGTTCAGGTGAGCAATTCTATTGGTCCAACCGCTCTGGGTTTTTTTGATATATGTATTTATACCTACATTTTATTAATGTAGGTATAAATACATATATCAAAAAAACCCAGAGCTAGAAAATAAAGCAACTGTATTGCAAAATAAAGTAATTGTATTGGTATATTTTTTTATTAATTCCACGAGGTACTTTGAAGGAAAAAGATTCCCTCTATCGAGTTCTCTTTATTTCAATCCTTATTATTAGTCAAGTTTAATAAAAAGAAAATTAACAACGTGATAAAATACAGTGCAATAGTCGAAATAGATCCAGATTCATTTCCCAAGGTAATTGAAATGGGGAGACTGAATATTGGTTGCAAGATATGTAAAGTATTCGATGGCATTGATATTGTGAGGTGTTTTAAATGAAAAGGGTTTAACCATAAAGCGGATGAATGTATAAAAAGGAAGAGTTCCTAAAGCGTTTGGAAAACCATAAAACGAAAGAGTGTAACAATAAAACAATATTAAACTGCAGTCGTATGAACGACAAATTTAATATGAATGATTATATTCACATGACACTAAGCAGATTATGCCCAGTTTATTCAAAGAAACGAAGTAAAAAAGAAAAGAATTAGGTGGAAAAACAATAAGTGGAATTTATTTAAATATACAAAGCCTGATCGGGAACTTTGCAATTTTAGAGGAATTAGTGTATAAAAATGATTTTGACTTTGCAGTATTAAGTAAAACACACATAAGAGCGGACATCAGAGAAAGTGAATATAAAGTAAATGGATATACATAGATCGTTTAACTGTTTATTTAACTCAAGACATACAGGAGGAGTAATCATATTTGTACAGGTTACATATCCTAATGGGTCGCCACGACCTTCAATCTTCACATTATTTTCATCCCGCAGACAAATACTCTCATACCTCAGATGCACCAACGACCCACAATAAAGGTCATAAAATACAAATGCACCGACGACCCACAATAAAGGTCGTAAAAAACAGATGCACCGACGTCCTAAAGAGCCGACTAATAACCGTCTAGCTCACATCCGGTTCCTTGCGTCTGCTGTGCAAAAACAAATATGTATCTACCCTTTTGTATAAGTTAACACAAAACACTATCACACAAAACACCACAACACAAAAGTAAACAATACACATCCGATATCGATTTCAAGAGCGGCAATAAACCCAAAAAACACTATTCAGCAACACCAACCGCAGTCGCACCGAATTGGGTCAGCAATTGGGCAATGCACCCAAGCCAACAAATTACGTCCGCACCGATTTCCGCTGACGCACCGAATTGGGTCATTAATTGGGCAATGCACCCAAGCCAACAAATTACGTCCGCACCGATTTCCGCTGACGCACCGAATTGGGTCATTAATTGGGCAGTGCACTCGAGTAAACGAACTACCGATTCCGCTGACGCGCTATATGGGTCAACAAGTGGACAGCGCACTCAATTGGTTATTAAGTGGGCAACGCACTCAAATGAATACACTGCACCGAATCTGCTGACACGCATGTCATTAAGTGGACAAGGCACGAGTCACACAACGGTCATCACCCCAACTACCCGATGGCACGAGCGAAGGGACAAAAGTGCAACCTTGCACTTCACTCTGCTAGACTTAAGTATAAATAGAGTATCGATGTTCTTGTTAGATTAGATCTTAAGTGAACGTTGTTAAATAAAGTTCAGTTTTGAAATTAAATAAAATTATTTTTATTTAACTGGCGCCCGAGCAGGGACACAGACAGTCGCGGTTTTCTAAAAAGTTCGGTAAAGTGTAGTCGCGAGAATCAAGGTGCAGAAGCCCTAAAGTAGTGCTAACCACCATTGACGCAAAAACACCCGAAAAAATCCGTAGTGACGGCGCAAAAGCCCTTAAGTAGTGCTAGCCACCACTAACGCGAATACCCGATTTAAATCCGTTAAAGACACCGGGGAAAAACCCTCAAGTAGTGTTGCCGAGTGTCCGGAAAAAGTCTGTGTCCCACGGAACCCTTCTTCTGGCAAAATACAACCTTAAGCAGTTATCTTTAAGCGGAACTGTGCACAATTAACAAAAGCTGCGTATGAATTTGTAGGTTTGTGTAAAAACAAAGAAACATTTCGTAAATGAAACTAACGGCATACTCTATGGCGTTGCCAAATCCCTTATGTACGAAAAATTTTTCTCAGTGATTTTTTAGAAAAAAACGGTTGAGTAGTAATCTTTTTTTTTTTAAACTGACTTTTTTTTTCTTTTTTTTGCGTAAATATTTTGCATAGTGTATCTTCTATTAAGTAACTTACTTAGAACTCAAAATCGTGCATATTTGTATTTATAAAATGAGAATGTTTTACTTGACCTAGGTTTGTACGTAAAATTATTCTCATGAGTGTATATCGAAATTTAAGAATTTATTTGTCAAGAATTTTTTTGAAATATGCCAATCTATTTGCCAAAATTCATATAAAAAGTGTTTGTCTATGTAAGCATAAGTAAACATTGAAATCTATTTGTCAAAACTCATAAAAACTATAAAAAGTGATTGTCCATAAAAGCATAAATAAAAATTGAAATCTATTTGCGAAAATAAGAATATAGAAAAAAAAAGAAACAATAACTAAATCTGCATAAAGTCATTGCCTGCTCTGATACTATCTATTTTGGAATCAATTCTGTTCTCTTTTTCACTATGCCTAATCCCAGTATTATTCGTCCCTCAGTGCTAAGCCCTTCCAATCCTGAAAATCCATCGGATGAAAATCCTGTTACAACTACCGCTTTTCGAACTCTGGTAACATCAATTGTTACCGAAGCTTTACGAACAGAGGGAAAAGAAATAATCCAATCCATTTTAAACCCCAATCAAAACCAATTTATCGGAATCGATCAAACAATCAATCAAGATCAGCAAGGAAACTTGACTGAGCTTGATAAGACCCCCGACGTCGTCAGAAGTCTGCGCGAATTCTCTGGACAACCGGGAGAATTCAGCTCTTGGCGCAAAAGTGTAGATAGGATCCTTAAAATTTATGATAATATAAAGGGATCTCCCAAGTATTTCGGAATTTTAAATGTAATCCGAAACAAGATCATTGGACATGCAGATCACGTCCTGGAGTCCTATAACACCCCTCTTAACTGGGATTGCATCACCCGATGTCTTACGCTGCATTACGCGGACAAACGAGATCTTAGTACTCCAGAATACCAAATGACCTCACTAGTTCAAGGCAACTCTTCAATACAGGAATTTTACCAACAGGTATACTCACACCTCTCCTTAATATTGAATAAGATATCATGTATGGAAGTTAGTGGCGAAGCACTAAACCTGTTAATGCATACATATAGGCAGAAGGCCTTAGACACGTTCGTGCGTGGCTTAAAAGGCGATTTACCCAGACTTCTTGGCATTCGAGAACCTATGGATTTGCCTCAGGCTTTACATTTGTGTCTTAAATTAGAAAATCAAAACTATAGGGCACAGTATGCAAACACCTCACATGTCAACTACAAAAGAATGCAGCAAACACCACCTCCTTTTCCACTCAAGCGTGACATCCCTCAACCCCAAAATAAGCAACCTTTCTTCCCAGAACTATGGCACACCCCGCCAAGGTGGACTACCATACACCCAAATAATTTTACCCCAAAGCAAAATAATTATACCCCGAGACATATGATACCACCACGACCCCAACGACAATTTACACCCAACGGTTATGCACAACAAGGTTACAACTCGAGACCCCAGCAACCACCAGTGCCTATGGAGACATCCACTATTCAAACTAACAACGTTAACTACATGAACAGACCACAGCAAAAGAACTGGCCACCCGCACACAAAAGGCCATATGCTTTTCCACAACAAGTGCAACCCAATAAATTACAGAAAAATTTTCACCTTAACACCTCAGAATCCAACGAGTTTAGCCAATACGATCAGACTACCCAACCGTTAGATAACGAACACAATTTGACACCGGAAGAGTATCCCGAACTCCTAACACAACAATTCGACGATGACAGCTCGGAAGAACCTTCAGAGTTCATCGACATACATTTTTTAGGCTAAACTGCTCTTCTCTTCCATATTTCGAATGCAAGACGAGGAGCGGAGATATAATTAAAATTCTAATTGACACTGGATCAAACAAAAATTACATACAGCCAAATTTAATAAAAAATCCATTTCCCAACAAGGAACCATTTTTCGCAAACTCCATGGCAGGAAGTCTCAAAATCACCCACCATACATTTGTAAACCTTTTCGGTCTCAATCATGTCAACATTAAATTCTTCTTAATGCCAGAACTTAAAACTTTCCACGCGATCCTTGGTAACGACAGCCTAAAAGATCTCTCTGCCGTCATTTACGCTAAAGAAAGCTTTATGGTTATCAACAACTGTGTGAAAGTCAAGATAAAACAATTAACAGCACAATCCGTTAACAATATCAACATACGTACTAATCCTATGTCTGAACTACAAAAAACTCATGTTCAATCTATTATAAAAGAATTCCCAAAGCTGTTTGATGACCCTAATAACAAACTTACATGCACCACCACCGTTCAGGGTGAAATCAGAACAACAACAGATTCCCCAACCTACTCCAAGTTCTATCCGTATCCAATGGCCCTCAAAGATGAAGTCGAAAACCAGGTTGCAAGTCTCCTGAAGGATGGCATAATCAGGCGATCCAGATCTCCTTACAATTCACCTGTATGGATAGTGCCTAAGAAGGCTGATGCATCTGTCATAAAAAAATACAGACTCGTCATCGACTATCGCAAGTTAAATTCCATCACGATAGCTGACAGATACCCGATACCTGAAATAAACGACGTTTTATCTCAACTAGGTAAGAATAATTGGTTTACAGTCATCGACCTTAAAAGTGGATTCCACCAGATTCCTCTAAAGGAATCGGACATGGAAAAAACTGCTTTTTCGATTAACAATGGCAAATATGAGTTCACAAGATTGCCATTTGGACTGAAAAATGTGCCCTCAATATTCCAGAGAGCCCTAGATGACATCTTGCGTGATCATATTGGCAAAATCTGTTTCGTATACATAGACGACATCATCATTTTTAGCCAAGACGAGGAGACACATGTAAAGAACATCCGAACAATCTTTAAGACATTGCATAAAGCGAATCTAAAAGTGCAATTAGACAAATGTGAGTTTTTCAAACAAGAAATAGAATTTCTCGGATTTATCGTTTCCTCAAAAGGTATCAAAACCAATCCCGAAAAAGTTAAGGCAATAATGAATTTTCCAGCTCCCCGAACCTTAAAAGACTTAAGATCTTTCCTTGGTCTGTCAGGGTATTACCGTCGTTTTATAAGGGACTATGCCAAACTGGCAAAACCCCTGACATCCCTTTTAAGAGGCGAGGATGGACGAGCGTCCAAAAATACCTCCAGTAAAAAACCAATATACCTAAATGCTGAAGCCCAAGAAGCATTTCAAAAGCTAAAAAATTCATTAGCCTCAGAAGACACAATTTTAATTTATCCAGATTTTAAAGTTCCATTCGAACTCACGACAGACGCTTCCAACTACGCCATAGGAGCAGTCCTTTCACAACAGCAAAAACCTATCACATTTATTTCTAGAACACTGAATAAAACTGAGGAAAACTATGCAGCAAACGAAAAAGAGATGCTTGCTATAATATGGGCATTGAACTCACTTAGAAACTACCTATACGGTACAGCCAAAGTCATCATATATACAGATCATCAACCTCTGACTCACGCACTAAGCAGTAAAAATAATAATACTAAACTAAAGAGATGGAAAGCATTATTAGAAGATTATAACTACGAGCTCAGATATAAACCCGGAAAGAGCAACGTAGTAGCCGATGCACTCTCTAGACCCCCTCAAAAAACTCAGATTAATTCTCTAACCCCAACTATCCACAGCGATGTTTAAATTGTTTCAAAAATCAGATTTTCCTTTTAGAAGGTTCACCCCATAGCGAAAAATTCGAAATCGTATTTCCGACCTACCATAGACACACCATTACTTCATCATTTTATAACGACTCAATTCTAATAAGCATTTTGAAAAAACGTCTTAATCCAGCAGTAATCAACTGTATCAAAACAGCTGAACACATAATGGGAATTATACAAAACGTCTACCAAACGCATTTCAGTTCCTATAAAATTCGGTTTACCCAAAAACAAGTCGAAGATGTTAAAAATGAAGAGGATCAACAAAACATTATAATTCAGACTCACAATCGTGCTCATAGGAACGATAGAGAAAATAAAATCCAGATTTTGGAAAAGTATTATTTTCCCGGAATGGCTAAGAAAATCCGGAAAATAACCAAACTGTGTGCAGTCTGCAAGCAAAGCAAATATGACCGCCACCCCAGTAAAATACAAATACAGTCCACACCAATTCCAAAATATCCCGGTGAAATTATACACGTAGATATCTTCTCAACAGAAGGAAAATTGGTTCTTACCGCAATTGATAAATTTTCCAAATATGCTCTTACTAAGGTGGTTAAGTCAAAAGCTGTTGAAGATATAAGACCATTGCTACGAGAAATAATCTTTAGCTATGGCGTACCAAAAATTGTTGTGTTTGATAATGAAAAATCATTCAATTCAGCTTCTATTAATTTTATGCTAAGAAACGAACTAGGTATTCAAGTCTTCACGACTCCCCCGTATACGAGTACATCAAATGGTCAAGTGGAACGGTTTCACTCCACACTTGCAGAGATTATGAGATGTTTAAAAGCTGAAAGAATGCATAATTCCTTCACGGAACTCTTAGACACCGCAGTCAATGCTTATAATTTCTCTATACACTCCGTCACAAATAAAAAGCCCGTTGATATATTCTTCAGTCGAAATTTAGGAACAGATCCCGACCAAATCAGAAAAGGACGTCTAGAAACTACAAACAAACTTAAATTAAAACAAGAAACTGACCTGGCATACCACAACAAAAATAGATCGTCCATTAAGACATATATGCCTGGAGATATCATTCATGTTAAGGTTAATAGGAGATTAGGGTCAAAACTATCACCAAGGTACAAAAAGGAGAAAGTCAAAGAAGACAGATCCACAACTGTACTAACTGAATCAGGAAAAATTGTGCATAAAACAAACATACGAAATTAAAACAGTACTATCCTTATTCTTTCCTTTTCCCTACCCCACAGATTCCTACTAAGGACTAGTCAAGGCGAAGTAAGCATTCTAGACTACTCCAATTCTCCCGTCATCATCCTAAACAATGGGTTAGCAAAAATTACTGAAGGTAACATCAAGTTGATACACGTAATCGAAATAGCTCCATACGAGAAATTTTTATCCGAATCCACATCCTTAATGCAAAATCGAGTCCCTCCAACCAATCCTTTTTATCCCCTCCTAAAACATGAACTAGAGCAAATCAAAAACTTATTACGAAATTTAAGGATTAACAAAATTAAAAGATCAATAGATTTTATCGGCACGGCATGGAAGTGGATCGCGGGTAACCCCGATCACGAAGATTTTAATTTAGTAAGAGATAAGATAAATAACTTAATCGAAAACAATGATAAGCAAATTATAATTAACAAAAATCACGAAGAAAGAATTAATAAATGAAGTACAATGGCAAATCAAATTTTAAACAATATAAGAAAAGAAAGCATAATTGAATATCAAGTAAATGTAGTATTATTATATAAATTAAAAATTATTAAGGAAGAAATAACAAATATTATATATGCAATTGAACTAGCTAAAGCAAATATTGTAAGCTCAAACATTTTATGTAAAAACGAATTAAAATTAATAATTGAAAAAATAAATAAAGAAAATATCCCATACGAAAATATTGAAAACGCATTAAAACTTGCAAACATAAAAATAGCAACAGACTACATTAGTCTTCTTTATATCATTGATATTCCAAAAACAAAAAATGATGTATATGAAAAAATTATAATAATACCGATAAAAAAAGACAATAAAACCGTTTACAAAATTCAATTTAGAAATGTTTTACGTAAGCATAAGAATTTTTTCGGAATCACAAATGATTGTAGAATTATCGAACATTTATCTCTATGTAAAGAAAATAATGTAATAGATTTAAGTCAGGACAAATGTATAACTAATTTGTTAGAAAATAAGAACGCATCATGCAGTGTGACAAACAGCCATCATGTCCCAGAAGTAGAAGAAATAACACCAGGTTTGCTCATCCTCAACAAATTCAACGGCAGTGTGGAATTCAACAACGGACCCCAAACATTAAGAGGAACCTTTGTTATAAAATTCACTAACGAAAGCGTGACCATTAACAACCAACAATTTTCTGCAGGAGAAACATTACACCTACAACCCTCACCACCAACATTGCACCCATCAACAGAAGACTTAGAAATGGAAGAAGTTCTTTCACTAGAACTTATGAAGGAACTACACTCCAAGAACACACAACACATTAACAAAATCCAGGAAGAAAAAGACAGACACCAACTCATAACGTACTCTATCCTCACAGTAGTGTTCTTAGCAACCTTCATAATTGGATGTCAAGGACTTATAAGAACCAGATCCATCAAAATAGAAACACCACCATTATCCGTAACCCCAGTACAAGCCAGAACCAACGATCCAGCATTTCCCCCGAAGTATCCTAGTATCTTCAACATTCCAATAGTATAAAAGCGCGCGGACGCTTCGTCTTAAGGAAGGAGGAGTTAACACAAAACGCTATCACACAAAACACCACAACACAAAGGTAAACAATACACATCCGATATCGATTTCAAGAGCGGCAATAAACCCAAAAAACACTATTCAGCAACACCAACCGCAGTCGCACCGAATTGGGTCAGCAATTGGGCAATGCACCCAAGCCAACAAATTACGTCCACACCGATTTCCGCTGACGCACCGAATTGGGTCATTAATTGGGCAATGCACCCAAGCCAACAAATTACGTCCGCACCGATTTCCGCTGACGCACCGAATTGGGTCATTAATTGGGCAGTGCACTCGAGTAAACGAACTACCGATTCCGCTGACGCGCTATATGGGTCAACAAGTGGACAGCGCACTCAATTGGTTATTAAGTGGGCAACGCACTCAAATGAATACACTGCACCGAATCTGCTGGCACGCATGTCATTAAGTGGACAAGGCACGAGTCACACAACGGTCATCACCCCAACTACCCGATGGCACGAGCGAAGGGACAAAAGTGCAACCTTGCACTTCACTCTGCTAGACTTAAGTATAAATAGAGTATCGATGTTCTTGTAAGATTAGATCTTAAGTGAACGTTGTTAAATAAAGTTCAGTTTTGAAATTAAATAAAATTATTTTTATTTAACTTATATAAAAGCCAGAAAAAAAAATAAAGAAACACATTCTGATTCTAGAAATAAAACAGTGAGGACGTATTTTTGTTTTGTTTTTTACCAACCTTATATTTTAGTTGGCGCAGTCGGTAGGATTCCTCTAAAACTTGGGGAGTCCATACGAGAACGTACCTACGTCAAACATAAATTGACATCTGGTCGGTCGAAGTGAAAAAACCATATAAGTTATCCTAGTGCACAAAAGTCAAGTGAAAATTGACAGAGGACCTAGGTAAACAAATAGTTGATAAAAAAGTGGAAACAGTGACTATGGTGTACCTGAATCAAGTGAGAAAATTGACAGAAGGACCCAGTTGCAAAAGTGACCACCATTAATGCGATGTAGCACCATCTCTGAGTCAGTAGCGAAGATATTCGTTGTCAGGCTTATGTAATGTGTAAGTTAATAAAATAAAGTAGTACGTTTTCAACCAGCGACTGGTGTACATCATATTAGCGACGAGGATAAAGTCAAACGTATTTTTTTTTTTTTTTTTTGTAATACAAAAAAAAAAAGAAAAAAAAAGTGATGGCGCGACAAACAGACAGCAAGGCGGCGGTGAACGACAGCGTGGTCATGGGCAATTACTCTATGGCAATGGGAATAAGAGAATACCGACCGGGAGTGGACAATGGGCGAAGTTGGCGAGAAATCTTGGATTCGCATTTTGTGGAGCCTCATGTGATGATGACCGCATACAGACTTCAGTTTTGTTAAGAACCGTTGGATTGGAAACGTACGGTTTGCTACGGGAACTGTGCGATCCGGTTTTACCGGTGTGTAAGAAGTACAAGGACCTGTGTGCACTTTTGGATCAACATTATTCCCCTCCAGTTATTATCTTCCAAGAGCGAAAAAAAATTTTCGAGGCAAAGAAGATTGAGGGTGAATCAGTATCGAATTGGTACGGGCTTTGAGGGCAGAATATACGAAAGACTGTGTGAAGAGAACGAACAAATTACACTCGAATCGGCCTTAACAAAAGCATTAGCTGTTGAAGCTAAATGCTTGTCACAAGGAAATCCAATACCAAGCGATGTTAACTATATAAAAAAAAAACTAGAAAACATAGGCGGCCATGGCGAAGGTTCAAGAAAAAAGGGAGCGGGAAACCGTTCATATGATGGCAGCAGCGGGAAGGCGAGTAAGAGATGCACACATTGCGGCTGGAAAAACCATGCGAGCGACAAGTGCAAATACAAAAACAGCAAGTGTCATAAATGCAATAGAGTGGGACATATAGCTAGCGTCTGTTGGAACAAACAAGTAAAAGTGGTGTCGAGGGAAGCTTTTAAGCCATATAAATAAAGAAGAACAATTAAAAGATTTGGTAAAACAAGGAGTTTTAGTTCAGGTCGATAATTCTGAATGGGGAACGCCTCTGGTGCCCATTGTTAAGCCAAATGGTGAGCTTCGCATTTGCGGGGACTATAAGTCTACTATCAATCAATTTTTAGTTGATACCAAATACCCTTTACCTCGTATTGACGAGTTATTTTCTTGTTTAGAGGGTGCATTGTTTTCGAAACTAGATTTGTCTAATGCTTATAACCAGTTGATTTTGGATGAACCCACGCAGTTATTGTGTGCTTGGAGTACGCATTTGGGAATTTTCAAAATGACGCGCTTACCTTTTGGTGTAAAACCGGCCGCCGCTATATTTCAAAGGACAATAGAAAATATTTTGCGGGGTATTCCCAATGTAGTAGATTATTTGGACGACATCATTTTAACGGGAAAAAATTTCAATGATCATGCAAAAACTTTAGAATTAGCATTAACAAAATTAAAGTCGGTTGGTCTTCGTCTAAACGCATGCAAATGCAAGTTCTTTCAAAACCAAATTTCGTATTTGGGTTTTATTATAGACCGTAACGGGTTACACAAAAACAAAAACAAGGTTTCAGCTATTTTAGAGGCCCCAGTGCCACAAAATATTTTAGAGCTTAGGGCATTCGTGGGAATGTTAAATTATTATTCCAAATTTATAAATAATTTTGCTCATAAGATGGCCCCCTTGTATGCATTGCTTCGAAAAGATGTAAAATATAAATGGACACGGTTATGTCAAGAAGCGTATGAAAACCTTAAGAAAGAAGTAACCTCAGATCAAACGTTAGCTCATTTTGATGATAAGCAGCAAATAGTTTTGTCGACCGACGCTTCGAATGTGGCGGTAGCCGGTATTTTGTCCCGTCTGTATTAAGATGGATCTCGAAAACCTATTGCTTTTGTTTCACGTTCTTTAAACAAGGCAGAAACAAACTACAGTGCTATTCATAAAAAGGCGTTAGCAATCGTTCTTAGCGTTACAAAACTACGTCAATATTTATTGGGAAATCATTTTATTTTAGAATCAGATCACAAGCCTCTTCTAGCTATCTTTGGAGAAAATAAAGGCTTGCCGGTTATGGCAGCCGCTCGTATACAAAGATGGGCATTTATTCTATCGGGTTTTAATTATACTATGCGCCATATTAAAGGATCAGTTAACCCCGCAGATCATTTATCGAGGCTACCGCAGCAAAAATCGAGTGTAGAGGGTGATTTCGGATTCAATTATGTTAATTACCTAAGTAAAAACAATAATTTAAAGTTAAATTTTAAATTAATAGCGAAAGAAACCAGGCGTGATCCCACACTATCCAAGCTAAGTGAGGCCATTCATAGAGGTTGTGTAGAATCCTTAGAAGGACAAGATTTCGTTTCCTATAGAAACAAAAACAACGAGCTCTGAGTCGTGTATGGGTGTGTTTTATGGGGTTACAGAGTAGTAATACCTCCCAAATTGCGTAATGAGGTTTTGTTCGAATTACATCGTTCTCACTTGGGCATTGTTAAAACTAAGGCGTTAGCCCGTTCCTACGTATGGTGGCCTAAGTTAGATCAGTGTATAGAAAAGTTAGTTTCGAATTGCGTTCCGTGTAAAGGCACACAGCCGAACCCAGAAAAGGGTTTTTTGTTTCCGTGGGCTCCAACTGAGTCGGCCTGGTCCCGAATTCATATTGATTTCGCGGGTCCTATCAATAATTACCACTTTTTAGTAGTTATCGATTCATTTTCCAAGTGGATCGAAATTTTCAAAACTAAAGAAATAACTACACATTTTACAATAACCAGGTTAAGAGAAACCTTCTGTAGATTCGGTTTAGTAGATACTTTAGTCAGCGATAATGGTAGCCAATTTACGTCGGAAGAGTTTACTGAATTTTTATCAAAGAATAATGTAAAACACGTGTTAATCCCTCCTGGTCATCCCGCTTCAAACGGACAAGCCGAAAATTTAATCAGAACTTTTAAAAGTCTATTTCGGCAAGCTTAGCAGGTTCAGAAAAGAATCTAGATAAAATTATTACCACGTTTCTGTTTGATTATAGGTGCTTTAAACATTGTTCCACGTTTGAAACACCTGCTAAATTGTTTTTAGGAAGGGAATTAAAAAACCGTTTCAGTATGCTTAGACCACCATTAGTAAAAGGTAACATTTTAGAAAGTCAGCTATCGAACATAAAGCATCATAAAGGGTCGAGAAACTCGACGTTCGGAATCGGGGAACAAGTTTTTGTTCGTGATTATTCAAATCCGAATAAGGCCAAATGGCAAAAAGCAATGGTTAAAGAACGTGTCGGACCGCAACCTTATCGGTGCATACTCACTCGCAACAACAAAACTATTAAAAGACACTTAAATCAAATGATTCCCGGAATCCCTAATGATAACCAAAACAAGGTCGAGACATCGTTAAACGAGGATCAACTTCGTCCACGTATATCAGCAGTCATCGATAATATCGGAGAAGCCGCGGCGCCTGGGAGGGAGTGAACAGGCGCCTGCCCGCATTGCTGATTCTCGACCACCTAATTTAAGACAACTATGACGTTTAAATTACAAATAATAACTTAGGACAGTATACACTTAATTTTCGAAGTAATAGAGAAACACAGAAGTTTAAAATAGTATTATGTATGTGTATTTCTTTTGTTGCTTGCACACATTGAAGTAATTTTAAAGGAAATATTGTCATAAAATTAAATGAATTAATCATGAAATTAAATGTAACCTTTTTGTGTTTTTTATGTTATAACTTAGGAAAGGAGTATTGCGATGTAGCACCATCTCTGAGTCAGTAGCGAAGCTATTCATTGTCAGGCTTATATAATGTGTAAGTTAATAAAATAAAGTAGTACGTTTTCAACCAGCGACTGGTGTACATCATAATTAAGAAAAACAAAGTTTTCAAATTCTGGAAGAAGGAAATAGAAGCGGAGATTAACGAACAATTGGCAGAGCGACTAACAGCCGTATTAGAGGCGTTAGCAAGCCAGAACTCAGCACCAAGACCAAGCCGAGCGGTCCACTGGATGAAGGAAATAGTCTACATCAAAGAGTTCGATGGCGATAAAGAAAAGTTGATGCAGTTTATAACCATCGTGGACACCCACATGCAAGCAGTAGACGAGGCCCTACGAGGAGAACTGTGGCAGGCAGTATATAATGCGAAAATCATCGGAAGAGCAAAGGAGTTGCTCATCAACAACCCGCCGGATAGCTGGAAAAAGGTCAAGGATCTTCTAATACAACATTTCCGGCCAGCGTGTAATTATAAGGATATTTCAAGAAAGATTAGCCATTTAAAAGTAAGTTCCATTTATGATTTAAACTTAAAAATAGAAAATGTCATTAACGAAATCAATGCATTTGCGACATATGAAGTCGATACACAACAAACAAAAAAAACCTTTTACATATTATAAGTAAATAGAGTCAGCAAATAGTAGCAGGAAACTTATCTAGAGATATCAAAGACGAATTCGAGATACATAAAATTAAAGAAATTCTCTATTCATATGTAGGGTATGACAGTGGCAATTTAGATAAAGAATTTATAATACAGGATAGGCATAACATAGCACAAAACAGTAACAATTACCAGAACAATAGACGCAATTCAGGAAATAGCAATCAGAATCATTATAGGACTAATGCAGGGCAATTCAGACACAACAATAATTATCCACAAAATTCAGGACAATTTCGACGAAACGACAACTACCAACAGACGCAATATAGACCTAACAACTTTCATCCACAAACTTCGGGACGATTCAGACAAACCCAATGATTCTCAAAATAGACAATATAACCACAACAACTATCACCAACCACGACAACCCGTGTTCAATCAGTCAGGTCAGTATAGAAACGCGCGTCAAGAAGTACAACCAATGGAAATAGGAGAAATACACAATATAGAACCCGCGTTTTTTCTAATCTAAGCCTCGGAGATAAAATTTTCCTAGATTTAACAATCGATGGAAAGAAATACAAAAGCTTGATCGACACTGGATCGACTATGAGTATTATCAACTCTAACTCTGTCGATTGCAGTAGATTTAAGGTATATGAAAAAATAAACATGAAACTTCAGACCATTAATAATACTACAACCGAAATAATAGATAGAATAGTCACTAGTATACCAGAAGAGTTTAATTATAGTTCAAGAGGAGCAACAAGGTGGTATAAGAGAGATCTAGGTCATAAGCCGTATGACATTCTTCTAGGGATGGACTTGTTGCGTAAAATTGTCAAGACCCTCGATTTTGACAATCAAGTACTCACATTGAAAAACAACACCAACATTCCACTATATTCCCATAAAGCCGAAGCAACTTTTGATTGTTTTGAACTCAAGGGAGACGGAAGAGAAATAGATTTAAGCCATCTAAATGAAGAGGAAAGAAAAGAGATGCAAAAGGTGTTAGGGCACTTTAAACATTTAATATATCGGGAAGGTGACCAGTTAACTAATGTAGATACAATCATGCACGAGATAAAAACAACAAACGACCAACCAATTAATGCCAAACTTTACCGCTTACCTCCAAAACACGAGGAAGAAGTCATGCGTCAAGTAGGGGAGATGGAAGCTCAAGGAATAATTAGAAAATCTAACCAGTCAGTAAATAACCTATCAGATAATGTGACAGTACATTCTGAGGATGAACAACAACTAGATCATATACCAATTAAAGAAACTATAGTCAAAAAATATAAAACTCAGTTAATCTTATCCAACTCTCTAGATAGAGAAATAGAAATTTTACACGGAAGACGAATCATTTCCATTGATATGACTAGGGGAAAAGAATATTGGACTGACGTATTACGAAGGTATATTAAGTCAGGTATTACAGGAATATTCACAGAACTATCTGATCACGAATTCAATAAAATAAAACAGTTATTAATAGAGTTATTCAGTCATGACAAACAGGTAAAATTTATTAAAGCAACACTAAGAGCACGAGAGATAAAAAGTTTAGAAGAAGCACAAAAACAAGTTTCATTGTATCACACACAAGAAAGCCTCCATAGTGGTATTATAGAAACGTATCACAGTTTAAAAAATAAAATATATTACCCCAACTTCATTGAAGAAATCACTAAGATTATGCAGAGTATGTATCGAGACTAAATACGAACGGAAACCGATTAAACCGAAGCTTGAAATAAGTGAAACACCTACTAGACCGAATCAAATACTCCATATGGATGTATACTATTTTATGAAGCAAACTTTCCTGACCCTGATCGACAAGCTAACTAAGAAAGCGTACGTCTACCATTTACCTAATAGGAACTGGACAAAGAAAATAGAAACACTAGAAGAACATTTTTCGAAATTCGGGAAACCAGAGAAAATTAACGCTGATAATGAATTTAACACAGAAAATTTTAAAGAATATTTAAGAGAACAACATGTAGAATTACATCTAACTAAACCCAATACCCATACAGGCAACAGTGACATCGAAAGATTTCACTCAACTTTACAGGAAAAATTAGTAGCAATCAGACACCTAGATTTAACATTGATTCAAAAGATGCACAGAGCAGTAAACAATTATAATAATCGATACCACTCCACATTGAAAATGACACCTGAAGAAGCAATGTTCGCGGATGTGGCGACATTGGCGAAACTAATAAGAATAGAAAAGGAAAATAGGATTAGGAAATTAAATCTAAATAGAGAAGAATATAGGGAAACAAGACAGGTAATACCAGTAAAAAAATTATAAACGAAATTATTATAAAAATCAACCTAGATATAGATTGAAAACATTAAACAGAGATCACCCCATTAATATAAAACGACCTCGGAAATTTGCAAATGATAATATTAGTAAACCTCACTCTGACAACACTGTATATATGTATGTTGGCGTTACAGTCCATGAAGAACCTGAGCCGAGCTTCTCTCAATCACCCATGTTGTGTGTGATTTCATTTTCACATAGGTGAAAGGGACCTACCGTTAATTGCCGGTTCCGAACGGCCAATTTCGAGAAGCTTTTCATGACAATTTTACTACAGGGAGTTTTGTCAGAACCCCGCTGAGGAGAAACGCCGTGAAAAACACGTTCGATGACATGGCTGTGTCGGGATTCGATCCCGAGTCATCGGCGTCAGAGGCCAACACACTACCCACTGCGGCACGGTGCTCTGACAACACTACTGACGCATAAAACTACAGCAACACTGACAGCAACGGAAATTAACAATACAAAACTGGACTTTTATAAATTGAAAAATGTTAGGGTAGGATTTTTAAGATACAAAGCAGATACACTAATACTTGCGGTTAAAGTACCAAACAAATACAAATTAGTTGATTACGGCCATACCCACAGAGAATAAAACAGAAATAATAATAAATGATCAATACATTGTAGAAATAAATCAAACAAAATATACATATGATGATAAAACTCAGTATGAGAATGATTTAAAACCTATGAATAACTGTATTGTAAGCCAAAGTTGTAAACTCATTGAAAACAAACTAATAGAAATTAAGAAAATAGATGACAGTACTATTATTTGTAAAAATATGAAAGACCAAGAAGTAATAAATCAATGTGATGATCGAGAGATCAGATTGAATGGAAATTATCTTATAGTGTTCAACAACTGTACGATACAAATATTAAATGAGACATTTAGCAATAGTAATATGGAATTTAAGGAAAGATTTTATTACTCGGACGACATAAGTTATAACTTTACGAAATCACTAAATTTTAAAGACATTGTACAAAGAAACATTGTAAACCTAGAACATATTAAGCTACTCAAATTCCATATAAATGTAAGCTACTTTGTAAGCTCAACCGCATACTGCATTTTAATAATAATTACAATTTCGATCATAAAACTATTCAAAAGAAATAAGAAATTAAAAATATCAATTAAAACACTTAACCAAAATACGCATCCGTCCAATGAAATTCAGGAGAATATTCAGTCTAAGGGGGGAGAGGTTACATATCCTAATGGGTCGCCACGACCTTCAATCTTCACATTATTATCATCCCGCAGACAAATACCCTCATAGAATACAGATGCACCAACGACCCACAATAAGGGTCGTAAAATACAGATGCACCGACGTCCTAAAGAGCCGACTAATAACCGTCTAGCTCACATCCGGTTCCTTGCGTCTGCTGTGCAAAAACAAATATGTATCTACCCTTTTGTATATAAAAGCCAGAAAAAAAATAAAGAAACACATTCTGAATCTAGAAATAAAACAGTGAGGACGTATTTTTGTTTTGTTTTTTACCAAACTTATATTTTAATTTACATAATAGAATGAAGGCAATTGAAATTATATCCATAGTCAAACTTAGTACTAGAAAGACAACATCAACGTCTACACTCATTGACTATGTTATAAGTGATTATGCCTCCAATATAAAGGTAAACGTAAAGAAAAAATGGATAATGTCGGACGTCGGAATCATTAAAAATTGAATTAAATGTTAATGAAAGGAGTAATGAACATAGGTCTATAAGATGCGTGAAATATGACAAATTTAAATTTATAACAGAATTAAGGAACAGAGAGTTCGCGAGTATATTACACACAGATAATATATTGGCTATATATGTGAATGGAGTTTAAAAAGTGCATTGAACTTTCAAAACCATGTGTTGAAACAAATTTGAACCACGCTCTACCCACCCCGGAATTCCATCTCAACTTCCTCTATTTCCCTACAGATGTCCTCCGAAATGCTTCTAACCCATGCAACCAAAGGAGATCTTGGTGTCCTTTGTCCATTGTCCTTTTGCTACTTCTGGTCACAACACTCAACTGAAGCGGTTCGTTTTCCGGATTGTGAATTAAAAAAAACAAAAAAAACAAAAAAAAAACTGTGAAACCGACTCACGAAAATAATTTTCATTAAAGCAAAATCGAACAAAATACAAAACACTAAAGAAAGTCTCTTAATTTGCACTCATCAAAGGAAAGTATAAGTTACGGCATCATAACGACATCAATGAGCGGCCTGTCCATCGTCCTGCACGCGCATCGCCTCATCAGCATTTTCCCACGTCCAGCAATACCTTCCGTCAACTGGCTGGCATTTGAGCCAGACCAACTTACTTCTCACGCCCAGCAATAGCTTCCGTCGCCTGGCTGGCATTTGAGCCAGACCAACTTACTTCTCACGCCCAGCAATAGCTTCCATCACCTGGCCAGATCAACTTACTTCCCACGCGCACCAGTAGTTTCCGTCGCCTCGCCGGCATTTGAGCCGGATCAACTTACCATCAACTTACTTCCCACGCGCAGCAATATCACTTCTCACTTAGGGCTATGTTCCGAACTTATTGTTAAGTACGTTTTAGTTTTCAGAAAGACTCGGAATAAAGAAGTCGGAAATGAACTCAAAGTCTTTTTATAAACAAAAATAACTTATACAATCGAACAAAACATTGGTCCTTTTCGAGCCAGATACGAACCGGGAAACATCACGTCTCAACCACCGGGATCTATTCAAAACACATATCAACCACCAGGATTTGTTTGGTCAAACAAATCTCAACCACCAAGGATCTACATACATACATATTTTATCAGCATCCCAGTACCCGGAAATCAAAACAAAAATCAAGAAACACAAGCTAACCAGGTGCGTACTTTGTTTTTAGATAAGTGCAGTTATTGGTGATCAGATTTTATTCTGCTAGTTGCGGGTTGTTTAACCACACGGTAGCATCTGCGTGTGTTTCTGCAATTGTCCCCACCCCCTCACTCAGCCACTATACTAACTGCGCCACAATTTACATAAGTGAGAAAAGTGTCGGGTTTGGACGATTTCATTTTTGCATCGGACCAACTCTTTGAGTTCTCTACGGATTTTAGGAGTAAAGCTCCTACGACATAGGAGCTTTGAGACACTCAAAGAAGAAATAAAAGAATTGTGGGCCGATGTAAAGAAAACGTATGCACTCTGTGTACGCTCGGAAGATTGTTTCTCCAACGAAAGTCAGTTGGCCACTGTGAAAGGCAAATATAAGCAGTGCTTCGACGAGTATGTCACGTGTTTGAGTGAGTTGGTCGATTTGGGTCAGAAACTGAAACTGATAAAGGAAGACAACGGACCTTTCCCGAAAACAAATTAATATTCTAATCTTAAATTACCCCCATGTGATACCGATGTATTCTCTGGTGATTATCTGTCATGCCCTTCGTTTCGAGACATGTCTATATTAAGCATCCGCATTTAAGTGCATTGCAAAAGCTTTTCCACCTCCGTGCGAAAACCAAAGAGGAAGCCAATATTATGCTTGGGACGCATTGAAAGAACGATACGAAAACAAACGAATCCTAAAGTAGTGTACACACCGTCGATCAAAAGTGACACTTTTGTTGGTTGTCACTCAAAACTGATAGTATGTACATGTAAATGATGGTTTGTCGATCAAAACTGATGAGTCGCAAAAATTTCTGCTACTGAGTGACGATCAGCGGCCATGTTGGTTTTTGATCGACAGTGTGTACATGAATTGTTTCATTCAAGCGTTGGACATGGATGAGAGTAGGCAATTCCTGGAGCAATTTATAAATATTTACGAGTCTCATCGTTGTCTCTGGGACGTAACGTGTCCAGAGTATATACTTCGAGACAAAAAAGCGGAAGGTTATAAGGAATTAGTAAATTTAATGAAGCAATATAGGAAAAACAGTGATGTGAACGACGTAAAAAAAAAAAAATCAATACGTTGAGAAGTGGTTACCGCCGAGAACTAAAAAAAATGAAACAATCCGAATCGTCTGGTGCTGGTGTGGACGGTTTATATGTCCCACACATATGGTGGTTTGATTCTTTGAATTTTTTAAAATCGATCCAATCCTTCACCCACTTTCTTCTATTAATTTTCTTCTTTTTGCACAGAGCTAAAATAATTAGCTTACAGGCTTTTTCTTCGTTGTCCATGTTGAATGCGCAAAATTATTACTTGAATGATGTTTTGAGTGTCAAACAAAATCTATAGTGTGTACATGAGACACTTCACTCAAAACTGACGTCAGTTTTGATCGTCACTTTTGATCGACGGTGTGTACCCTACTTTAAATTCAACTCAACTCAAACAAACTTCGTTCGTTGTTTCAATTACCCTTTGTGACAGAGGAATCATGTTCAGGTATCAGAACTCTGCAAAGTCAGATAACTGATTCCGTTTCCGTGCTCACGGCCCTCAAGGTAGATACATCCAATTAAGACCCTATCTTAGTTTACTTGTATTCAATTACATACTGTGAGCGTCAAAAGAAAGTGTACACCACCAACGTCCATTTTCAACATTTAAATTATGACGAATAGCTTATATATTTGTATGAAAGACTTATTTACATTTTATAAGTAGTTAATTTACTAATATTTAACAAAAAAAAATTATCAAAAAAAGTCATAACAAAATAATAGTAACAAAATAACATAAAAAACTTCATATTTTACGTGTCAAAAGAAAGTGTACAACTAGGTGATCACACTGAACAGATCCTCTTAGCGGGGGAATCACCCGTTACTTTCGTTTTATTTTTTGGTTTTCACTTTGACCAAAGCTAACACAAAGGGATATCTCATTGTGTTCTGTTTATTCATAAGGGAAGTTGTTAGTTTTGTGTTTAAAGTCATCATACGAAAATGGGAAAGCGGAGTTCAATTGAAACCCGAAAACTTATTTTAAAATTCCACCAGGAAGGGAAATCATTGCGGCAGATAGCGAAAATAGTTGACCGGCATCATAATACTGTTAAAAAAATTATCGATAAATTTGCTAAATTCAAACACGTCGAAGATCGACCTCGTATGGGTAGACCAAAGAGATTGTCTGAAGGTGAAGTGCGGTCAATTGTCAGAAAAGTTCGTAAAAATCCAGTGGCAAGTGCAGCCAAAATCGCTGAAGACATAAGTCTTTCTTCGCCCAAAAGTATAAAAATGAGGGATCTACTTTCTGGAATAATGTTCTTTTCAGTGATGAGAGCAAATTCGAGATATTTGGATCGAAAAAGCCGCCCAGGATATGGAGAGCCAAGAACACCGAATTTGCAGAAAAAAACATAAATTCTACGGTCAAGCATGGTGGGGGCTCGGTTATGGTCTGGGGGAGTATGGCCGCATCAGGTGTTGGAGATCTTGTTTTCATTGATTACACAATGAATAAAACCGATTACCTTAACATTTTAAGAGAACATTTACCACCAAGTGTTGAGAAATTGGGGTTAAATCAATCATGGGTCTTCCAACAGGACAATGACCCCAAGCATACGGCCAAAGTGGAGAAGGAATGGTTGCTTTATCGGACACCTAAGCAACTGGATCATCCTCCGCAATCCCCAGACCTTAACCCGATAGAGCATTTGTGGGAGTATCTTGATACGCAAATTCGAAAACGGTCAATAACCAGCAAAGATATATTGAAGGTGGTTTTGACCGAAGAATGGCAGAAAATCCCAACTGATTTCTGCAAGAAGTTAATAGATTCCATGCCGAGAAGACTAGAAGCTGTTTTGACTAGAAGCTGTCGAAAGGAAAGCAGACGAAATACTAGTTTGAGAAATTTTGCAGTTTTCGCGTACTGTACACTTTTTTTTGACGCGAAAAATATGAAGTTTTTTATGTTATTTTGATACTATTATTTTGTTATGACTTTTTTTGATAATTTTTTTCTTGTTAAATATTAGTAAATTAACTACTTATAAAACGTAGATAAGTCTTTCATAGAAATATATAAGCTATTCGTCATAATAAAATGTTGAAAATGGACGTTGGTGGTGTACACTTTCTTTTGACGCTCACAGTACATACATAGATATGTATACAAATAGGATTAGTGACGTTTCCCTTTGCCAATGTCGGAACGAGATTAAATGAACAGGGCTTCTGTTTTTTCGACTCTTCTCGCGAAAATTTTACCAGTGTTTTCCCATACGAATCTCCAGTTCACAGCTTTTGCCTTTTGCTTCACCTGCTACAACAATCATTGTCTATTTATATTTGTCAGTTGGTTGTTGATGAATATGTTGTTATTGCTGAGTTTTGTACTGTTTCCCATATGTGGGTTAAGTTTAAGTTAGAGGACGGACTATACGGGCATTATTCATGAACTTAACTTTATTTTGATAATTGCGAAAAGTAACGATTATCAAGGATATTTCTGTTTTTTTGGTTTAGTACGATATCAGTGATTAGTGATATCCGCGTTGGTGATTTCCTGTTTAATAATTTTTCCTATTTGATTTGAGTATTTCCAATAAGTTCTCGTTTTGTTTTTGTGGGATAATTTTCATTTCTACATTGTATTTAAGTTGCTGTTGTTCTAATTTATTTATTTGCGCCTGCATGTTAGCAATTTATTCGTCTTTCTCTTTGTGTGAGTCTTTCAGTTTTTGCATTTCATTCATAAGTGTGTTCATAAATGTGTTATTTTTTCCAGGATTTATTAATTTCGTCGCATTTTTGTGAAACGAAATTACAAAAATTGGCAATAATGTTGTGGGTAGACATATTGTCAGTGGCTGTATGAGTGATTTTACTTTTTTCTTTTGCCTCTAATTGTCACAATCTTTGGATTTTAAAATTTCAAACGCAACAAACATTTGACAGCCGAGGCATTGATTTGGAATAAGGTTACCTATGTGAGTATCATGATAACGCACTGCTAACGACAAAAAGCAAAGCCAATGGCGAATTCTATCTCTGCGGTGAATTCATTTTTATGAGAATTTGAAAATGTCAATCGTCATCCGTGTTCTGTCAATATTTTGATCAGTTTATGTTTATACTTGCTAACAACAGCATCTCTGCAGTTGTGGTAAAACCTTGTGTGTACGGATAAAAAATGAAAAAAGGCAATTGCGGATTTAAAACGTGTTCGCTAAGAGTGATGAAATTCAAATTGACACTGAAAACAAGTATTGTCTAAAACCAACGGAAAAAGAATTCGACTTCATTATAATTAACAAATTCTTTGGAGGATATCAAACGACGAGATATGTATAGACATCGTGTCTACATAAGAAGAAGAAGGCCTACAGGGATTGAATTCTCTTGCGAGACTCTGCTTCCCGTGACCGGTACCCTGTGGCGCGAAGAACTTGCAAATTGTCTCCGCAAGCAGCTAAAGAGCAGTCCTGGAAGAAGTTCGGCGAGAAGTTGGAAGGCGACCATAAATCTGCGAAAGAGCTATTCTGGCAAAACATTCGCCGGCTCAGAGGAAAGAAATTCAACATAATCGGCATTGCTTCGACAGTTTGGTCACGTGAGAATATCGCCATCATCATGACTTTCAGTCCTTCTCGGAGCTTTAAGCGTGTAAAACCTAGTTATACTATCCCGAAGCGTATAAATCAAAATTAAACAGAATCGATTACCAAGTGTTGAAGACCCTCAATCTTTGACCGCTAAACATCGCGTAATGGATTCTAGAGTTAATCACTCTAGACAAAACTATTATGCACCTTTGCAATGTCTATCGTACTCGGACAATGAAGACGGTGAAAGTGATATTGTGTTTTGCATAAGTCAGCTACTGAAATTCACTCCCTATTTTGTGAAATAGGCCTTGTAAACTACTCAATTAAAAAAATGTCAATTGGCATTAAAATTAATTGTGAAAGTGCTGAGAGTCATGCTCAAGTATGTGCCGCGTTTCGTTCGAAAAATTAGCAGTTTTTCACCCACGATCTGCCGTCATCCAAATCCTTAAAAGTCATTTTATATGGTCTTGACGAAATGCCCTTTGACTCACTCAAAATTGAGTTAGTGTCTCTCGGGGTATTAAATGCTCGAACATAAAAATGATCAAAAAGAAATATGATCATTACACTGAAGTGTTCTACTTAGTCTATATTGAAAGTGGATCTATTAACTTTTTGATTTGAAAAAGAAAATGAAATCCCTATTCAAAACTCAAGTTAAGTGGGATTTTGCAAGAAGGCAGCTCAACAGGGTAACCCAGTGCTACAACTGCCAAATGTTTGGCTATGGGGAAAAAAACTGCCATATAATAGCCCATTGTGCCATTTGTTCAGAATGTCACAAGCCAGTGAGTGCAAATCTAAGAACATTAAATGTGCCAACTGCAACGGAACACACAAATCGACGGATCCAGCTTGTATTAGTTGTCAAAGCTTTTTCTCCATGAGAGCTAAGCTTTCTTCCAAAAACAACGCAACGCGTACAAATGCGAAAGCTTCTAACTTCGTAGCCAACACAGTGGATTTTCCCGCTCTACAATCTCAACGAAATCCACCTGTCACTCGGTCCTCTGTGCCTGCAAGTACGGTTTGGGCAAATAACCACAATATTGGGACAAAATCCAGTGAAGTAGTTTTCTCTATGGGTGAGATCAATGCTCTTACAACTGAGATCATCAGCTTATTGGGTAATTGCACAACAAGGGCTGAGCAATTTAATGTAATCACTCAATGAACTTTAAAATACTTGTACTCATCCAAGTGAATAATTTTAATTTAAAAATATGCTGTTGGAATGCTAAAAGCATTCGAGGGAAACAAATTTAATTTTTTGCCTTTTTAAGCAAACGTAATATTGATGTAGCTTTAGTCACTGAAACCTGGCTAAGTGCCAATGTAAAATTATCTAATTTTATATTTAAGTGTTACCGATTAGATAGGGAAGAGAGAAGGGGTGGAGGTGATGCGGTGTTAGTAAAACGTACAATAAAACACAATATTCTTCCTTTTAATAACACAAAGGTAATTGAATCTATTGGAATTAATGTTCCGTTTAGTAATGGCCTTTCGCTAAAAATTGTAAGTGCATATTTTCCTGGTGGTAGATCTACGCAAGAAAAATGTACCTATTTTCGAAACGACATTTAAAAACTTACAAATCAGAACGATATTTATTAATTTATTTGGTGGTGATTTTAACTGTCGTCACAGAAACTGGGGCTGCTTGTGAGCTAACTACTGGGGCATCCCCATTCTTTTTCCTCCACATCCTACTTACATTCCCTCTAACAGACAATTGAATCCATCTACATTGGATCTCTTCATATCCAATACACCTGAGCTTTTTACGCAACCTGTAGCGCACAATGAACTAAATTCTGATCACCTTCCTATACTGTGTAGTGTCCTCCTTTCACCTGTGAAGAGCCAAAATCTCATTTATGACTTTAAAAATACCAACTGGCCAAGGTTTAAAATCTATGCGTTCGAAACTACCTAGCTTTTCAGAAAACAACACAGTCAGTTGCTCGCAGGTTGATCCTTTTCTTATGCAGTGAGAGAAAGTGTGGAACTCTGCACACCTAAAATAAATTACCCCAGTAATTCTCCAAATATTCTTCCTCACTATATTTTGCGTATAACCAAACTCAAAAATTTCCAAAGATCTTTATGGAAACGTACCAGAGATAATATATATCTGTCCGCATTTAAATACCTTAGTTCTCTAGTAAAAGAAATTATTGTCAGTTTTCGAAATAGATCTTGGAACCAGAGGCTGCCTTTCTGGAAAAATAACTAAAAAGAAATTTACATGCATTCCTGCATTTAAAACTGAAGATTCCCTATTGCTCTCAGATACTGAAAAAGCAAACGCTTTAACGGACAACTTTTCCAGTATCCAGTCAATTGCTAGTAGTTCGAGCACTTCAGAAGATATTGAACAAGCTGTCGAACGTTCAATGAACACACTGAACTCCTTTACTGGTGAAGGAACTATCCTCACAGTTTCAACAAACGAATTGAAAGTTCTTCTAAAAAGTTTAAAACCTCGTAAGGCAGCTGGCCTTGATGAAGTCAGGAATATATGTCTTAAGCATCTTCCGCACTCAGCAATAGTTTATCTTCAAAGGGTCTTCAACGCCTGCTTTAAAATGGGATATTTTCCTAAGGTGTGGAAGACTGCTAAAGTTATTTCAATACTGAAGCCAGGAAAAAATGCTAGCACACCCTCAAGTTACAGGCCGAAAAGTTTATTAAGTTCGCTTAGCAGATGTTTGGAAAGCATTATTAAAATTAAACTTATGAATTGTATTGATCATAATAACATATTACCCAAAGAACAATTTGGTTTTAGAGCCTTCTATAATGCTACTCACCAAGTCCATCGGATACCACAGACATCAGAAATAATCTAGTTACAGGCAAAAGTACCGGTCTAGTTCTTTTAGATGTGGAAAAAGCATTTGACACTGTTTGGCACCAAGGACTTTTGCACAAAATGATAATGTTAAGTTTTCCTCTTAATCTGATGAAAATCGTCCAGTCCTTTTCGACGGAGCGCAACTTTAAAGTTGTTATTAATAACTCATTTTCAACTGTTCATTTTCTTAGTGCTGGAGTTCCTTAAGGATCAGTGCTTGGTCCAATTTTGTTCAATTTATACGCATCCGATTTCCCCCAATGTATCAACTCTAACTGTGCCCTTTTCGCAGACGATACGTGTATCTATTTGTCAGATGCAATAGGTTTTAACATCGAAACCAACCTGCAATCTGCCTTATACACAATAGAAGAATATGTTAATTGGATTGGAAAAATCCAATCCTTCTAAGAAAGGCTTGCCTACATCCAAGAAATAATCTTTTATTCAATGGCATACCAATTGAGAGGAAATCAAGTGTAAAGTATCTTCGAATGCACTTAGACAAGCGCCTAACTTTTAATCTGTACATAACCGATACAATAAGAAAGGTAAATCTTACCATTAGAACACTTTATCCATTCATTTGCCGAAAATCAAAACTTAGCACGAGCAATAAATTACTCATCTTTAAGTCTGTTTTTCAAGCTATAATCTTCTATGGGTCCCCAGTATGGGGTAAGTGTGCGAAAAGCCATATCCGTAGATTTCAATTAGTTCAAAACAAATTGCTGAAAATTATTTTTAATTTACCGCGACATTTTTCCACTGAGGAGCTTCATCAGTTAGCTTATCTCGATGAAGTCTCCGACAGAATAATTAAACTCAATTATCGCTACAACATTTCCTGCCAAACAACAGACAATGATTTGATTTCTAATCTTGCTGTGTAACACTGACACACTTAATCCCTTTATTCCTACCTATCTATTTATTTATAAATTTGCTCAGACATAATAATTTTGTCCGCCGTTTATATAACAAATTTATTTATTTATTTATTATATTTATTTATTATTATTCTATTTATTACATACTTATCTGTGATTAATGTTTGAAAAGAAATCAAATCCTTGACAACTCCCACATTCTCTCTTCACTTTCATAAAGGTTTAGCTGTTCGATGAAGGTTTTTTATTCTTAAATTTTTTTCCTTCAGTGGTAATATTATGTTATATTTTTTAACATGTTTATAGTAAATATTTCAGTACTCAGGTTACATCAACCGCATATCTGTAACAACATAAAACATCGAATGTAGACATTGTATCACTTTTTGACGAATAACCTATAACTATAATAACTTTAGCTATCATGACTTTCGAAGCGTGTCTTGAATGCATAACCATCAGGCAGACGACCGCTTGAAAGACCCAGGACTAGATGGTTGGACCAAGTCCAAAAACTCGCCTGGGCATAGCGTCTGATGAGTTATAGTCGTTGGCGGAGGATCGAGTGGCCTAAAGAGCTCGCGTGAGTTACGCAAATGCAAGTCAGCAAACTTGCTGACGGCACATTTGTGTTGCTTCGCAACCAATAGTAATAAAGTGTCAATATAGCATTCAGGTGTCAATGGCTTTCGGGTTACGCATATGTAGGTCAACAAACTTGCTTACTATGCTACTGCTCGAAAGCCAGCGGAAACTGAATGCCTTGACCTTTTATCATTTTAAGAAATAATAATAAATAATAAATGTAATAAATAAAGAACAAGGCATGGGAATCGAGACCTAAAACGGAGCAGTCGTGTGTCTGTGTGTTTTCCTTTTGTTCAACACTATTTCCGTAACTTGTACGTGCATTTCCCCCGCGATCCTTTTAGCCGAACATGCGGGCTACTGAAAATTATGATGATGATGATGCTCAACTGTTGCGACATACCAATGCGACCCGAAAACTGACATTGTTGCAAACATAAATAAATATGAACTATTCCGACATATCGTCGGCGACATATCACCAACCAGAACAACGCCCGCCTAAAAGCTGGCATTGCCGCATAAACAAACGGAGCAATAAACTCCACCAAACCAAACAAACTTAAAACACAAAATATAGGCCAACGTCCGTCACTCGGTCCACTCAAAACAGAAACACATACGGAACAAACGAAAGACATACGGAACAACGAAAACAACACGCCAGCATAAAAGATCGAATATGGGTCAACGTTCGTTCGTCCATTGCCCCGAATAAGACAGAAACGCTCGAGCTAATAACTGACCTCACACCACGCAAACCATGTCAGAAATCCAAGAGTGGACACAAAATGTGTCATGGAGACATGTCCCAACAAAAGAAAACCCAGTAGATATCGTCTCTAGGGGTTGTAATGTGGATGAACTAAATAGTTCCATTTGGTTCAAGCGTCCATAAATAATTATTTCGAGCTATCGCCCAAGGACGAAGCTTTAGAAAAGCGAACAACTACTTTCGCTCTGGTTGTAGTTGAACGTCCTCAGAATCATTTGATGGTTTTTATCATATGCAAAATTTTTAAGGACTTTTGCATACGTAATGCGATTTTTTCAAAAATTAAAGAGCAAAACCCAATCATTTGAGGCAGTACCCACTGCCAAAGAGTTGCAATTGACATTTCTATAGCTAATAGAAATCGTTTAATTCTATGAATTTCCAGATGAAATTCGATAATTGAAACAAAAAGCCACACTGCCACCAAATATACAAAGGCTCAATCCATTCACGCATGATTTTCAAGACAGTGGCTACACGTTCTATCTATTAAGAGTAGGCGGACGATGCCAAGTTTCCGTCGTTGTTAACCAAAAAGTCGAACTTTATTAAGTCCTATTTGCGATATCTGCACATTAAAAATTACCATGCGGGTCCTAATGCACTAGTAGCTTTGCTTCAGGGAAAATTGTGGCTGGTCAACGCCCAAGAAGCATGTAGAAAAATTGTACAGAGCTAAGTTCACTGTTTCAAGTACAGACCAAAATTGCGGACGCAAATTATGGGCAACTTGCCAGCCGATCGCCCTAGAGCACAACGACCCTTTCTGATATGTGGCGTTGATTTTTGCGGTCCCATGTATACCTCGTTCAAAATTCGCAGTCGACCTACTGTTAAAACGTACATAGTCGTTTTTGTTGGTTTTGCCACAAAAGCAGTACACTTAGAACTAGCCACTGACTTATATTCTTTTATTCTATCTTTAAAAAGGTTAATCGCTCGCCGAGGACTTCCGAGCAAACTATACTACGACAATGGGACCAACTTCCTAATAGCTCAGAGGAGACGAAAAGAAGCTCGCGAACAGTTCGAGCACGGGAAGACACCAGTTCTCTAGTATGCAGCCGAAGAAGGATTTCAAATGTCCTTCATCCCACCAAGAGCTCTATACTTAGGCGGTCTCTGGGAAGCCGCGATGAAGTCGGCCAAAAATCGACTGCAACGAACGATGATAAAAGCACTTCTGACCGTATTGCTCGAGGTCAGAGCTATCCTCAACTCAAGACCAATGAGTCCACCAAGTACCGACCCCAACGATGGCGAAGCGCTGCCACCAGGACACCTGCTGCAAGTGCCAGAGCGTCAACTAAGCCCCTTAAAAAGATGGCAGCTTGTATGCTGTCTGAAGCAGCAGTTTTAGGTGAAGCGGTCAAAACACTACTTGCTGAGCCTCCAGGCCCGAGGCAAATGGGCAACAGAGCAGCCGAATCTCGAGGTAGGAAAGCTCGTACTCATCCACGAAGACAACAGCCCACCACAACAGTGGACAACTGGAAGAGTCTTCGCAGGAGAGGACGGAAAGATACGGGTAGCCGACGTCAAAACACGAGGGGGTATAATACGCCGCCCAATCACTAAGCTGGCTGTCCTACCAACAGTTGATTGAAGCCTTACAGCCCTTCAACGCGGCCGGTGTTTCGTAAAAAATACTATTGTGAACCAATGCTTGATTGGTATAATTTTTGAATTTCGCGCCCAAGCGGCCATCTTTTTTTATATAACTAATTTGTCTAACGTTTGTATAGAGAAAGAAATAGAGAAGCCACTTTTGAACCCAACCTTGAGCCACGCGGACTCATTTTTTTTTTGTAACGCATTTTTTTAATTTTTTAACATTTAAAATTTGCAAAAAATAGTGCAAATTTTCACCATCTCTAAGTTTTGTTTTTTGTTTCTCGATTCAAGACGAGGAAGAAGACAACAGACAAGCCTGAAAAAATAACTTAAGGCGCGTTTCTGTATTGCTTGTTTTTTTTTTTTTGTTTTTTTCGTATGTAGATAGATATAAGTATTAAGACACTTACCATAATACATATATTTATAAGTTAATGGAAGACAATTTGAATATACAAATTGAAGCGGTTAGGCAAAAAAGCAACCAATTATCAGAAGTAATCCATAACTTCTTTGATACAAACATGCTAACATTAAGTATAGACCCCCTCAAATACCTTTCCAAAATCCTAGACTTTGATGGAGATTATAGAGTACTCCAGGATTTTCCGAATGGGATATTCAACAGTGCAAAAAATAATCTACGAAACCTGCGACGTTCTGTGGGAATCCCCACCAAATGAGAACGACTGGGAAGGAATGGCAAGAGATTTCGAGCAGCTATGCTAAACATGTGAATATACAGTGTCCACCCGATGCCGGATCGGAGTACTACAATTTATGAGGGGCATCATTCGATTGCTCTACTCGCTGTTCGTGATGCCTCATATACGTTAACATCAGTTGACATTGGAGCGTACGGAAGTCAGAGTGATGGTGTTATTTTCTCACAGTCACCCTGTGGTCGCACAATTACATACATCCGGAAATCTGAATTTGCCCCCACCAAAATTGCTTTCTAACTCCGACTTCTGCTGCAACCACTCCTTGGTTTGAGATGCAGCATTATCCTTGAAGCCGTATTTAATACGTTCTTATCCAGCTAGAAATTTAAACGCTAAAAAAGATTTTAATAAATTGGTGGTTTCAGCAATTATAGTACGGTGGTACACTACCGCCTACTGTTAGCCAATTCATCACACTTTCTACTTTGGAGCCAATACATACATCTTGTTGTGTACTCACCTTCAACAGGTACTGCGTATCGCATACTAGTGGGCAAAGTGCTCATCAAGGCTGTCGAGAAGTCGAGTTAATCAACCCATTTTTCATTTTGAAGACTTATCTGAACTCGGATTACACCAAAAATCAACAATTATATTAGATCTTATACCAAGAAAAAATAAATAACTTCCATAATTCGCACTTCCACAAGTCGAATTTCCATAAAACCCAAAGTTTTTTCCGGAACTTTGCATTTCCAAACCTACTTTCATGAATTTTTTTCTCTATAGCTAATTCGAACTTCTTTAACTCGAATTTCTTCATATCTCGAATTTTTTTTATTGCCTTAGATGGCAAAAATTCGCTTTAACTCGAAATTTCCTATTAATTTTTTTTTAATATGACGCAGTATACTGTGATTGTATTGGAAGTTATATACACACACAAAGTTTTGCTCGGAATCGGGGAATCTCCCTTTTTCGCACTACTGCATTTCAAATGCTAATTTGAGTAGGACGTGTACATTTATTTGAATCTCAGTGTTGTACGTGTTTTTTTGTCATAATGTCAGGTAGAAAATTTAAGCATCTTACTTTCGAACAAAAACTAAAAGTAATCAGGGAAGTTGAGAGAGGAATTAAGAAGAAATATGTGGCTAAAAAATATGACTTACCTCCAGGTACACTCTCTACCATTCTCAAAAACAAAAATGCTATAAGAAAAAATGTTGAAAATTCACCAAACGAAATAACATCAATAAGAAAAAAGCCTTTTAAATATAAACCTGTTGACTTAGCTGTGTCAAAATGGTTTTCGAAAGCTACGGATTTGAATTTGCCGACTTCTGGAACGATCATTAGGGAGAAGGCAAAGAGTTTTGCCATTGAATTGGGAGAAAATGATTTAACCTAGGTGACCATACGTCCCGCTTTACGCGGGATCGTCCCGCTTTTGAGGTTTCTGTCCCGCGCCCACATATGTCCCGCTAAATGTCCCGATTTAGGGTTTCTCTCCCGCGTTAAGCGGGACATTTCACAAAATGCCCTTTTTTAAAACGATATGTACACACCCACTCGCGCATACACAGCAAATGTTAATATAAATAAAGCGAAAAATGTGCCCATTCATATTCTATGTTAATCGAGATGTCAGTTTTTTTTTGTTGCAATCTGTCATCTGCATTCTGTCACCTGCCAAAACAAATTTAGTTTGCATCTTTGCATTTGATATTCCTGTGAATATTATTAAAGGTAGGTAAATACAAAACAAATTGATTATTATCATAAAACAGTTTGCGCTTTCTTAGAAGAGGACAATGGCATCCACTTCCTCTGCAGGAAAGAAAAAACTAAAGAGGGAATGCAGATTTTCAGCAGAGCTGCAAAAAAAGTTTCCTGTTTTTAAAGCTTGCAAACGAGACACCTTTGTTTATTGTCCGTTATGCGTTTGTGAATTCTCCATATCTTCAGGAGGCCAAAATGATATAATTCGGCATATCCAAAGAGAAAAACATAAGTCCAGAATTGTGGAATCTGCTGGATCAGCTAAGTTGGAGACTTTTTTTCATAGTGAAGAGTATACCGAGAATGAAAGAGATTTAGCGCTAGCAGAAGCAGTTATGTGCTTTCATACTGTTTTCCACAATCACAGTTTTAGGTCGATGGACTGCACTTCAAAATTAATATGTAAGCTTTTCGACAGGAAGAAGTTCTCGTGTGCTCGTACCAAAACGGAATCAGTGGTCAAAAATGTACTAGCAAAGTATGCATATGATGAATTACTTACTGAATTAAGTACCATCAATTTTGTAACATTGTTCTCTGACGCATCCAACAAAAAGGACTTGAAACTGTTCCCAACTGTTATAAGATATTTTAGTCATCTGGAAGGGGTAAAACTGAGAATGCTAGACTTGGTGTCTCTGCCTGGTGAAACTTCTGAGTTAATCAGTGAATCCATAATGGAAACGATTAAAAGAGCAAGTTTAGCTGATAAAGTTGTTGGTTTTTGCGCAGACAATGCGAACACAAACTTTGGAGGTTTAGCTAGGGGTGGAAAAAATAATGTTTTCAGTCGTTTGAACAGTAACTTAAAGCAGTCTTTAGTCGGAGTAGGTTGTTCGGCACATATTGTACACAACACTATTCAAACTGCGGCAGATCTATTGCCAATAGATGTTGGAAACGTTATTATGAAGGTATACTCTCATTTCTACATATATACTGTTCGTGTCGAGAAACTAAAGGAGTTTTGTTCCGATGCGGAAATGGAATACAATCGTATTTTAGGGTCTTGCAAAACTCGATGGCTTGCATTATTGCCCGCTATTGAACGGATTCTTAAAATGTACGAACCACTAAAATCGTATTTTCTCTCACTTGATAAGTGTCCTGTCATTCTTCAGACGATTTTTAAAGATCCCACCTCAGAACTTTGGTTAATGTTTTTACATAATCAATGTTCAATGTTTCACACAACAATATTAGCTATAGAGGGAGAAAAAATAACTGTAATGGAGGTAAATGAATGTATTTCCGATCTAAAATTAAAGTTGGAGGAGAGATTAGCCGTTGAATTTATTTCTTCTTCAGTCAAGCAAATTTTGAATAGATTTACTGAGGAGAAAAAAAAAGATATTTATGTCGCAAGTGAAGGATTTTTATAGGAATTGTCTGCAATATTTAGAAAAATGGACTTCACAGTACCAATACGCAAACTATTTTCAATGGGTTTGTCTAAAAGAAGTTATTAATTGGGAAGACGTCGAGAAAAGTTTTTTATTTGTTTCTCAAAAATTGGAACTAACTTTTTTAGAAAATGATTTGTTTGATGAAGTTGTTTATGTTAAAAAATACACCAATAGTGATAAGTTTAATGAGTGGAACCTTCAAAATGTTTCTATCGATTTAAGATGGGTAGACATTTTTAGACTTTTTTCTACGAAAGGAGTTTCCTTTAAAAATATCGCGAAGTTGGTGGAATATATTTTATGTCTTCCTGGCACTAATGCCGTCACAGAAAGAATTTTTTCCTTAATTAACAAGATGTGGACAGTAGAAAAGACACAACTTGCTGTAGAAACAGTTAAATCTATGATAATATTAAAAGTGCAGTATGAAAGCTGTAATGATTTTTATGAAAAAGTAAAAAATAATAACAAAATACTCAGAGAAATTCATTCAGCTGCTAAATACAAAAATTAATGTAGGTATTTATAAACGTCTTTATATTATTTTTACTAAAGAGTTAATCTACATGTTTTTATTAATGTTATGAATTTTGTTGTTATTGTTTTTTTTATTTAATGATTTAATTTATTAAGTAATTTATTGTAAACCCTTAAATTTGAAGCAAATAAATGGAATAAATACATATGTTATAAGTCTCTCATGCCTCATTTTTGAACTGAATATTTTAAAACTCTCTCTTAACTCTGACTTAAAAAAAAAATCATTTTTTGTTTATAATGTAAGTTTGAAAATGTGTCCCGCTTTAGCCAGAAATTAATCTGGTCACCCTAATTTAACCGCAAGCACTGGTTGGCTCGATAAATTCAAAAAAAAAAAAAAAAACGGTAAATTCAGAAATTGTTTTAAAAAACGTAGGTTTATGAGATTTTTTTTCAATAGGAGAGGGAATCGTTCAAAAAACACTTCCTAGAGAAAGTGCCGCAATTAGTCAGGAAGACTGCGAGCATTGGAAAAAAACACATTCTTCCAAAATTAATCGAAGACTTCAGTGAAGATGACACTTTCAATGCAGATGAAACTGGCCTTTTTTACAAATGTCTTCCAGAGAAAACCTTGGCGTTCAAAGGCGAAAAATGTCATGGTGGTAAACATAGCAAAGAGCGGGTTACATGCATGATTGCTTCAAATATGAGTGGAAAAGAAAAGCTGAAAATTCTTTTGATCGCCAAAAGCAATAAGCAGCCACGATGCTTACAAGGAATAAAACCTTTGCCTTGCTGAGCAAACAAAAAGTCATGGATGGTGACTGAGTTTTTTGAAGACTGGTTAAGAGAATGGGTAAAGTTTTTTTTTATCAATATCGAAAAGTTCTGATGTTTGTTGACAATTGCAGCGCCCACAAATCTCCCAAAAATTTAAAATCTATTAAGCTTGTTTTTCTTCCACCATACATGACAGCAGCCCTACAACCAATGGACCAGGGAGTGATACCGAATTTTAAGTGCTGTTACAGAAAAATAATCATCACTAAATTTCTAGCTTCGCTTGAACAAGGTCATGTCAATCCATAAATTAACTTACTGGAGTCCATACAAAATGTTTCAATATCGTGAAACTGCGATGTTAAAATCTCGACGATTTGGCAAACATTCTCTTTGGGTTGAAGAGGATGACTTATGTTTGGCAGAGGTTAGGGACAACAGAATTCACGTAGACTTTGTGTTTCCATACCTGAGTTTGCAGAAATGCAAATGATTCTTTCGCGATTACAAAATGAATAAGAAATAAAATGTAGTCTTCAAGAATACATTATATTAGATGATGATACCCAATTCTGAAATTTTGCATTCGGTATCGTCTGTAATGGAAACCGTAAGTGACAGATCCAGGTGAAGACTTAATTGTGCAGCCAAGGCAAGTCAAAGTGCATGAAGCATTGGAAACAATACGTGATGCTCTTCTTATTGAGAACAACATGTCGGATCGTTTTTTTTTAATGTAATTCACGAAATTGAAGTTTTTTACAAAGCAAAATGTAATGAAAAAATAATTCAAAGTATAATCAGTGATTTTTTTAATATTTTGGTGATAAAATATACATATTGTCATATTACAATATGTAATGCGAAGACATTTCTCTCTGAACTTGTAATCTCATATCATACAACAAGTGCACAGAGAAATACTTCTCGCAAGTACTGCCGCTCAGTCTTCTCTTCATAAAAGAGAAGGACAAGAGCAACTAGACAATAAATTAAGTTTTAGTTTTGAAGGTGATGTCATGGTGAGTGGGCTTAGAAAACAGATAGAATAAAGAAAATAAGAACGGCAATAAGAATAACCACTTCATTATATACAAATATTTTTTCTCTACTTAGTAATAAACTAAAAAATAAAATACATTAAATGTATAATTTTTGTTTTAATTTCTTTAAGTCGAAGTTTCTGTAAGTCGAATTTTTTTTTCTTTCATTTTGGGAGTTCGAGTTATGGCGATTCTACTGTACTAACATTCAAGAAATATTACATGACGAAAATAATAACATATACGGCACTTCTGTAGAAGATAATTTAGAGAAAAACCTCAAAAGATTGTACAACAATTGTTTACAAAGTATATTTCTATCTATAGGGGCTAATTGTGATGTCAAACCATTTTCTGGTAAAGAAATAAAAGAAATCACACAAGGTCTAATAATATGTAAGAATTGTAAAAACGAAACAATAAAGCATAACTGTAACAGGCTCAAAATTAAGAAATTTCAAAATTGTATTCTAGAAATAGACAGCAAACATACGTAAATCCTTATATAAAAATCCACGATAAACTTATCCTCCTGAGACCCCCGGTATCACCACTGATAACTTTATTTTGACATTTTTTCCCACGCCATCTTTCGGAATCCCTAAGTAATTTGTCGTTCAACTATTAGCGCGAGCTTTCTCTTGTTTTTTCATTCACCGTTCAACAGTTACTTGTCAAAATTCGGATCATTCGCGATCAGTCCAAGTTTGAAAATTTTGCGATAAACGACATAGCGAAGTCGCGTAAAGGTAAATATTATTTTTTGTTATTATCTTAGTGTTTTTATACTATAATCTTATAAAATACATTGTAGTTTTACTTTTAATACAAATATTTCATAGAAAAGTTTAATAATTATTTCTAAACTGTACGTTTTTCTACGAGTATCATACGGGATACCTCGGGCATTTTGGTCTTTTATTGGGTTTCTTTTATAGGTAAACTATCTGAAATAGATATCATAAATGAGCCCAATTATGATGAGTCAGATATGGAAGAAGAAGACAGTGATGGCGAAAGTGACCTCCTAGCATGCCGACAGGAAGAAATTGGTGAGGAAATCCCACTTGCTAATGAAGAAGATTGGAATGAATCGGACGATGAACCTCTCTCATCTCTTCGCGTACAACCCCAATCGTCCCGAAACATACTTTCACGGTGGAAACACAGCGAAGACTTCGATTTTACTCCACATGAAGACGATCTGGACGTCTCATTCGATCCTAGCGTAATTGTTAAGAGTTCCTTAGAGTACTTTGGTCATTATATTGATGACCGTTTATTTGAAATTATGGCCGAATGTACAAATGTTTGCAGCGTATCAAGGACGGGAAAATGTCTGAATACGACGCCTGGTGAGCTTAGACAGTTCTTTGAATGTTCAATGGCAATGAGTGTGCTTGGTCTTCCACGAATTAGAATGTACTGGGCGTTGGAAACAAAAGTCTGCTACATAGCAAACACAATTACTCGTAATCGGTATTTTCAACTTAGATCAAGTTTAAAGGTTACAAATGATGAACTAATTACTCAAAACGCCAGACAGAATGACATCCTAATGGTATTCCGCTTGATTTATATTTATATCAGGGGAAGGGCACAACAATTGAATCAGCACTGTATCCATCACCTGAAAAACTTGATCTTGGCGGGCGTTTCGTGTTAAAACTAGTGGATACGCTGCCTATAGATTCTTCCATTTTTATTGACCGATATTTCACATCTATTCCACTTCTTAATAACTTAATAGAAAGGGGAATCAAGGCAACTGGGACATTAATCAAAAATAGAGTGCCAGAGTACCAGCGGCCAAATTCAAAGAAAAAAGGTACTAAGCGGGTATTGTTCAAGACAGATGCCGCATTACAAAAAGCTGGTAGAGGCAGTTACGATTGTGTTGTAAGGGGTGACAACAAGATTGCTGTCGTAAAATGATTAGACAGCAAGCCAATCTATGTTGCATCAACTGATGTGGCTGTCCAGCCATTAGCAACATTTCGTCACTAGAGCAAGCAGAATGAGAACTATATAGAAGTGCCACAACCTGCAGCTATAAAAAAATATAACAAGTATATGGAAGGTATTGATTTACTTGAACGTATTATTGGCAAATATCCCATGAGAGGAAGAACTGGTAAGTGGATTATTAGAACAATATTTCACTTTTTCGACTTTGCTGCAGCAGCAAGTTGGGTGCAATATCGAGACGATGCTGCAAAATCTGGACGCCAGAGGAAAAATATAGACCAATATTTAGATTTTAAGTTGGATTTGGCAAAACAATTTATTTACTCAGGAACTAGACAATCACAGCCACAAATTTTGAACCCACAATTTGTACGCGTAACACGCAATACCCCAGAGCAAAGCAAGCAAATTACCAAGCTACTTTACTTTACTTTACTTTATCGCATGATTGAATTCCAACCAACATATGAATATCCGCCAACACAATAAACCGAACCGATCGCCTGTGCAAGCATGGGTTAATGTCAAATAGGTTAGATCTACGTATAAACAATTTCGTAATGCGCGAGCGATCGATCGAATTTCCAAAGATCGATCGTGTAAGCCAAGCACTTCGTTTTAAACGTCGGTCGAGTGGACATTTTCCGAAACCAATTAAGCAACAAAGGAAAAGAAAAGCAATTAAGCGTGGAAAGTGACCACGGGCGTTTAAATGGAAATTCAAATTGAATGGTCGCTTCTAGACCAAAAATAAAAATTACGCATTTTAAATATATTTTTGGTTTTATTTTGTTCCCGAAAAATATTTAAGATAAAACTGTTAAACTCGTAAAAGTAAAGAAACGGTGGTTTTTCCGTAATCAAATATTGCAATTTACGTTTAACAGAGCATTTTAAAATTATTTGCCGTCGTGAACCTAAAAACAATTAAAGTACTTGGCATAGTCTTAGTGGTTTCCTGAGAAACTTCCAAGTGAAACTATCGACGAAGGAAACCACAGGTTCACTGATTTCATCCTCATCGAGAAATTCAACGCAACCTTCACTATTCAGCAACAGATCAACTCAAAGATGAACATTTTCTGATATTTACTGATATCTTAATATTTATTTGTATTAAAAATTAAATTTATAAAACACTTGAATGAATCGTATTATTTTGTTTTTGTTTCAAACATAACTTCTTGAATTGTGGTCACCTAAGAAACCTGACTTACTTAGATTGCATCTGTATAAATTCGTTAATTCCAGGATCAATGTAGTTAAATATATATCCTCTAAGAAAAGTTGATCGAATGTAAATATGTTAATAAATATAACCAAAGCTATTATTTTATCTAAAATTGACTATGGTCTTCCAATATACGGTAAATGCTCCAAATCTTAACTACCACTCCTTACAAGTTTGAAGGCAATCCGCTCAACACCAATCATCAACATGCTAACCGAAACAGGCCTCCCAAACTTGAGTGACAGAATCAGTTATCTGACCTCAAGCATCATCCATAAAATTAATTCACCAAACCGGACACCAATCCACGATTACGTCAAGAAGGTATTGAATCGGAAAAGAAAACTGAGACTCCAATCGACCCTATGCAATGCACTCACGTCTGCTAAAGGTCTAGACATTCCCGTCTTCATTCCAAATTCTTATAAACATATTCAACCACCTTGGAATCTTCCAAACGATGTAATCAACACCGATCTCAGTAAAAATACCAAATTTTGTACCAACGTCAATATCTACAAAACCTTATATCTAAGCATTGCAAATGACTATAAAGTCCTGGGTTGGAACCTTCTTTACACAGATGCCTTTAGATCTAACACCCAAACATCATTTTCAGTTGTTGTCATCTCTAAAGGTCTATCGCCAAGTTTCACATCTACCTGCGATTTACAAAGCAATAATACATTCCAACAAGAAAAAGACAGTAATTTTCTCCGATAGTTTATCCACTCCATCGGCCCTCAAAAACATAGCCAACTCCATTGCTATCGTCGAAGCTATACGTAATCTCCTTATTTCCAACCAAAAAATGATAAAAATCGTATGGATTCCCGGTCTCTCCGATATCAGAGGTAATGAGGCAGCTGATAGTGAAGCCAGGTCCGCATTCAAAGAACCCTAAGAATGTTTTATCAGCACAGCAAAAAAGACATCAAAAACTTCATCCTAGACAACTGGAAATACAAGAGGAAGACCGCTTGGATAAAATACAACCACATTTATAAGAAACATAACCCAAACGGCGAAAATCCAATCTACCCAAACAATATCTCTTACACAAAATTAAAAATCTACATTAGACTTAGACTTGGCCACTCCTACATCACGCACAAACATCTATTCAAAAAAGATCTTCCCGCTACCTGTCACCTACGCGAAGAAAAATCAGCTCTTACTATGTCTCATCTGCTCTCCTGCCAAAAAGTCATCTCAACCTGCAAAAAAATTACCGACCACAGCCTAACACAACTCCTGACTGTCGTTAACGCCGAACACATTTACACCGTTTTTATCGTTATATCCTCCCTCAATCTTGTTAACCTCATCTAACTTTTATCTAACTAGTAGAAAACCCTGGCAGCTAATTCTAGTTTTAAGTTATTAACTTTGTAATTTACTTACAATTTAATCAAATAATAATAATAATAATAAATTCGTTAAGTTGAACTAACAATTGTTACAAATAAAATGTTGAAATCCACAAAAAGAGGCTCGTCCAACGGTTCGATAGACAAAAAATTAAAAATCTTCAAAATCCAATTGGAAACACGTGATTAAAAGTTAAAACTCAGAATCTTCCCACAGCGAAAACAAATGTCATTTAACACCTTTGACACAGATGCTCCGGCTGGGTGGATATTCCATGAATCCGATACAATGTTGCACACAAAAGATTGTGTTGCAACCTACAAATTCTAAAAAATCAGATAATTGGAACTAATATTTTTGCCCCATATGATTCGTGGAATTGTTTGCGCCCGAGTTACATGACGTAACTCATTTACCTTTCCTCGAAATATGCTTATCATTGTGCCCTTGTTTGCTTTGATAAACAGAGCAGCAAACAAGCAAAGTGCACACCTAAGTGACCAGACGTACTGCTTGCAGGCATAACACTCACAGTATATGGTCAACCGAAATTCATCCCCTGCGTATGCAATACTAAAGTGCTTGAACGAATTACTTCGGGCTATATCCAACGCGGAATTTGGTCGGCTCTCGTCCTATCTAGGTCTAGGACAACCACCCCTGAGAGTAGTGAACGAACATCAACGACCCCAACCACTGCACTCCGTTCAGGTTGTGTGTGTCAACACATCACAAGAGAATATAAAAACTCTTGAACCTGCGCGAGTCTCTAAAAAAAAAAATAAAAAAAAAAAAAATAGCTAACATGGCTCTCTCAAAATCTGTCTCTGTATAGAGATAAAGCTTGAGTTAGAGCCCGGCATTTGGGGCAGTCAATGTTTCATCGTCAAGTTGTGAACATGTGTTTTTGTTTGTAATAAATTAATTAAATTGTGTTTTATTGAATAGTCTTCGGACCACTCATAACTCCCGCTTATGCACCTGGGTCAGGAAAATCAAGCTAGTTCGTAAGTCAGACGGTAAGAAAATGAGAAATGTAAAATTAGTAAAATTAGTTTTTTTTTTTAGACTCGCGCAGGTTCAAGAGTTTTTTTTTTATATTCTCTTATGATGTGTTGTTACACACACAACCTGAACGGAGTGCAGTGGTTTGGGTCGTTGATGTTCGTTCACTACTCTCAGGGGTGGTTGTCCTAGATAGGATGAAAGCCGACCAAATTCCGCTTTGGTTATAGTCCGTAATAATTCGTTCGAGCACTTTTAATATTGCATACCCAGAGGATGAATTTCAGTTGACCATATACTGTGAGTGTTATGCCTGCAGCAGTACGTCTGGTCACTTTCCATTCACAACTGCGTTGCATACTTTTTGTCCGTATAGGAGTTACTTTTTCTTGGCTATGAAGCGAATTTGAACTATAGATCTTCCGTTCGGCGGTCGGCAGTGTCGGTGTTTGACACTAACTGCTTAAAAGCTAAACGTCACCAAAAGCACAAATGAAACAAACAGCAAAGAACGTATTTTATGATTTAACACTACAACAAAATTTATTAGTAACTTTAAATATTTAATTTACAGAATCACGAAGGAACAGAAAGTAGCTGGCAGATAAAGATCAACCCTACACAATGCAGTCAAGACAATGAGTGGTGGTTTTTCTTTATTTGAATTTCTTTCCTTTGTTCGTTAAGGGTTGGTGGTTGATACGTTCGAACTTCCAGTTGTTTACCGGCAGAGGCGCAACTGGCGATACACTGTCGCCACATTAACCACTGCACCACGCCATCTACCAGCTAACTGCCAAGTACGTATGTACATTATAAAACGCCACCTATCAGATAATAGGGATTTTAGTTATAAGGAAATTGTTAGCATTAAGAGAGAATAAAATAAAATAGAAGAGTTCACTTCCAACCTCGAATCTGAATACATCACATAAAAAATTTTTTTTTTTTTGTTTGACTGCCGTTTCAAAGAGTGCAAAAAAAAATCTGTCGTTTTGCCTTTTGTAGCGTTTTGCGCAAGCTACGCAAAGAATTATTTATTCAATTACAAGTGTTAGAGTCAGAGTGAAAGTGAAACTCGAAATTTCATTGTCAAAATAGCAAAAGAAAGCTTCCTTACTACTACGATGGTAAGCAGCTTGCGCGAATTTCGACCACATGTCGATAATTGGGAGAATCGGTGAGAACTATTAGATTCGCATTTCCTGGAGATTGCATGCAAATCGATCGGGTTGGAGGCATATGGTCTACTAAAAGATATGTATATGCGACCCAGTTTGACCGTCTAAAACGAATTAATAGAACTGTTGGGTGTGCAATAGTCAATACCAGTCATTGTGTTTCGGGAGCGAAGCAAGTTCTTAGAAGCAAGAAAAACGGACACAGAATCAACGTCACATTGATTCGCACGTCTTAAGTGGCCCTTACACGATCGAACAGTTGACGTCATGCATCGTGTCTGTGTAAATTGACGCTATCCCTTACACAGCTCAATCGATTTAAGCAAATTTTCAGTTCTTTTGAATTTCGGTCGTGGGATGATGCATTATCGAATGCATCATCGATGGATTAAATCACCGGAGCAGTAATGTCGCAGTTCTGTTGGGGGCTACATCAATGAAACAACTGAAGTCCCTGCTAGATATGTACGAAAAGAAAAGGATCTGCAGTGCACAAATGAGAACCGCCGCATACTCTACTGTCGCCACCGTTGCAACGAAACCACGGAGCACAAACCTCGCCCCTGTTTCGGTTGGGGTTGCGAACACATCGATGGACAATGTAAGGTGCTACAATTGCTCGCAATTTGGGCATTACCAGAGCCAGTGTGTGAAACCGAAGCGCCACTACCATCGAGATTGCCCGAAGAAGAAGCGTTCTGCAGCCGCTGCCCAGAAGGCTGAAGGAAGAGAAAAGAACAAACATCCATGGAGTGTCGAATGAATAGAGGAGAAACTTAGCGGATATCAAACGTTAAGTGTTGCCTTCTGTTGATTCTGGTAGTCCTAACAGTTTTATTAAAAATTCGCTTGTCCCCTATGTCAGTGGAAAAAAGGAACTGACGCAACTCAGAGGACTCGGAAATGGACGCCTCAGCGTTTGTGAAAAAGTAATATACAAAGTAATGTTTCGTGGTAGATTTGTAACTCACACCTTTTTAATTATCCCAGATGAGGAACTAGTTGTACCGATTATAGTGGGACGTGACGCTTTGCCTAAGTTTAATATATATCTGTGTCGAATAAAGGAAAAAATATATGACCGCTGTTTTGTTCAAAGTAAACCAGAATATGAAAAAGAATAAAATTGATGAATTACCTAAAGATGTCAGTGTACTTATTGCGTTTAATTTTTAAGGGATCCATGTAGAGTAGGTATTGTTAAGCGAGTTAGGTTTGAAGACGGAGAAGAATGTAGGCTAACAGATGATTGTAAAACCGAAGTAAATATTGCTTAGCCTTTAGGCAAAAAAAATGTATATTAGCCGAGTATTGTAAATAAGAGATACTGATGTAGATGTATGTAAGACATTAAGTTCATCCCGTGCAAATGTTATCAGGAAAGCGATAGATGAATATTACTTAAAATCCGAGGTCAGCGTAAAACTGAATAATTATACCATGACCATTAGGCTAACTAAGGATGTTGCGACTTACTGTTTGCCCCGTAGGCTTTCATATTATGAAAGAACAGAGGTCCAAAATATTATTGAAAGATTATTAGAGAAAGGAATAGTCAGACGCAGTGATTCGCCCTATGCTTCAGCTTTAGTGTTAGTGCGAAAGAAAAATGGGAATGTGCGTATGTGTGTAGATCATCAGCTCTAAATAAACATACAGTGAGGGACAATTTTCCTCTGCCTCTAATCAAAGACTGTTTAGAATATTTTGCAAATAAGAAAATTTGTACGACCTTAGACCTGAAAGAGGGGTTTCACCACATAAGAATTGCCGAAGAATCCATTAAGTACACCGCCTTTGTCACCCCTTTTGGCCAATTCGAATATATATTTATGCCCTTTGGTCTGAAGAACGCACTCAAGCCACTGATTGACAAAGGACTAATAATTGTACTGCTTACTTGGACACTCATAATAATATTCTGATCGAGGTCCTAGACTGGACTAGAGTTGAAATTGAGAAAATGTAAATTTGCTTATGACAGGATTGATTAGGTTATTGTGTAAGTGAAAAGGGGATCCGTCCTATTGATGGTCACATTGAGGCCATCCGAGCGTATTCTATGCCCCAGAATACGAAAAGTGTTCAGTGGTATGTGGGGCTGTTTACTTATTTCCGCCGTTTTGTCCTAGGATTTTCTTGTATTGCTAGGCCACTGACCAATCTCCTGAAGAATTTGTTTGGTCAGATGAATGTGCCTTTGCTTTTGAGACACTGTGAAGTAAGTTTGCTTCCGCGCCAATATTAGCGACCTACGATCCAAAACGTGAAACTGAGCTGCACTGTGACGCAAGCTCGCATGGGTTTGGTGCAGTGCTTATGCAAAAACAAAACGACGAAAAATTTCAAGCAGTGGCATTTTTCTAGAAGAAAGCTAGTTTTGAATTAGAGATGTTGGCATTCGTTCACGCCTTGGCTCATTTTAGAACTTATCTTGATCGGCTGCCGTTCACTATTGTCACAGACTGTGAAGCCCTCACACAAACGTTAAGGAAAAAAGATGTAAACGCGCGAATAGCCAAGTGGGCTCTTATGATTGAGAACTACAATTACCAGGTGCAACATAGAAAGAGTGAACGAATGGCGCACGTGGACGCGCTTAGTAGAGTGCGTATTGCGGCTGCAGTGACTATCGAAGACTTAGACAAGCGTATCCGGTCAATACGCGAAGAGCTAGAAATGGAGGAGGTCCCCGGATATGTGCTGGAAAATGGGTTAATTTTCCGTGTGGGTTTACAACAAAGACTTCAGCTGTGAGTTCCGGGAGAACTTGAAGAGAAATGTCATGCGAGTGGCCCATGAGAAATGTGGACACCTAGGCATTGAAAAGTGCGCTGGTCAGATCCTCAAGCACTACTGGATCCCTAACCTTAAGAGAAAGTTAAATAAGTTCATAAGGAATTGGCTCAAGTGTATTTTCCACTCAGTGCCTTGTAGGAACACCGATCGAAACTTGTAAGAAGATCGTAAATTCTTCTTAATTATTTATGTAATGTTGCCTCGCAATATTACAAACAAAAAAATGTGGAAAAAACATTAAGCAAAACAAGCAACGACGACGAGTAAAACACCACGAGCACCGACACTTCAAAATGCTGCAGTTCAAATGCTTGATCCGTGGTCAAATGTCAAAAGTGACACACAACAGCGCTCTCATTCTCGACCAAACTCTCCTTCTCGCTCGCACCGATGATCAATTCCACTGAAGGGGAAGCAGATCACCATAATTCCTATAAGTGCAGGAAGACTGTGTAAAAGTAAAAGGTTGCTTGGGTTGTAATACAGGCTAATGTTGCGAGCTTTTACGCAAGGGTAGGTTAGGCAATTGATATACATATGTAAGTTAAGATTGCACACGGCACCAATGTGCCATTCCAACGGATCCACCTGACACCAGTGCATTTGACAATTGCACGGACGTTTGCACACGGCACCCACGGAAAGCGGCTCCACCTGACACCAACTAAGCACCTAAGTCATTTCCCACGTCGAGCACTCGTCACCCGATGCTTTTGTTTTTCCTTCATTTCCCACATTCCTTCACGTATCCCACTCGCCCAATAGGCTAAGTTAGAATAAGTTTGATTATTGTAGTTCAGATGTAAAGTACCCCGAAAAGAGGACAGACATCCCAACTAGTTATAAATAAATAAACTTTTTTTTTAAATAAAAATAACTAAACTTTGATTAATTGGTATCATAGGATAGATAACATGTAAACAAAGAAAGGGTTTTCCTTTATAAGGAACCCAGAATAAAGGTTTTGTTCATTGTGGTTCAGTCTGTAAAATCGTAAATTAAAAGACAAAGATATTAAGAAATAAATAGTGTATTAAACAAAGAATGTAAAGACAAAGAAAAGTTAATATTGTGAAAAGTGAATAAAACAAAGAAAGCCAAAGAACAAAGCAAGTGTTCCAGAATTAAACCAAATAAATAGTGTAGACAAATATACATACATACATAAAGCAAACAAGCGGAAGTGGTTTTATTTTTCTTTTTTCTTCTTTTGGTTTGAAAACCAACAATTTAGCTTGTTTTTGTAAACCACATTAATCTCTTAATATTAATATGGTTATGGTTTATCATAACCATAAACAAAGAAAAACTTGCCGTGAACGAAAAAATTGTGAACTTAAAACGAAAGAACAAAATAGCTAACTAGCATCAAACATCGAAAAGATACACACGGCACGGCACTCGCCAAAGTGCCGACACTATATAGAATTGGAACGTAAACATTACTACGTTCACTGCGACTGCACTGTGTGTCACCAGTGATATTCGATGCGACAAAGCATAACTCATAATGTGTCATCTGGTGAAGCGACCCTTTTGCAGTCAAGTGTAGTACAACTGAATTATGACGACCCGGGTCCTACTATTAGAAATATCGATATGGATTGGAAATGATAATGGGGAATAGTATATAAGGAATACATTTTTCAAAATAAAATCAGAATTAATTTAGAAGCCAAATTGCTCGGCAGTTCTGTCTGTCCAGTGTCGTTCCACGCCGGACACTTCAACAGGTCTACCATTTTCTACTGGGAAGCTTATTCTTCTAATAGTGGAGACACACTGCTAGTATTGATACCATGGTGTTGAGAATTTATTACGCAAATATTTAAAAATTATAACTACTCTGGCGGTAGTGTGCGGCTGAAGAAATGTAAAAGGAAACTGGCCTAAGAGAGCTGTCAGATTGAGCGGACTTACGCCATTTTCTTTAATTCCTGAATAACCTTCATTTGAATGGAGTCTGGAAAGCCCACGCTGCCGCCACGAGTCTGCCAAAAATCGTAAGTAACGTAAATTATACTGAATGTAATACAAAAATATATAATTACAGAGAATAAACGTCACCTATCAAATTTGGGTTTGTTAATTTCTTGATTGAGGAACGTTCATTCTGCGGACTCTGAGGGCACAGACCATTTGGACGTTGCCGCCTGCAAAACACCTTTATTCTGATTTTTGTTTGAATAAGGATTGCTGCCGCGCATCCCCATTCAACAAGTCAGTCGCCGCCTGTGACGCATTTGCTGCCGTGCACCACCTGAGAATAAGGATTGCTGCCGCGCATCCCCACTCAACAAGTCAGTCGCCGCCTGCGACGCATTTGCTGCCGTGCACCACCTGAGAATAAGGATTGCTGGATTGCTGCCGCGCATCCTAACTCAACAAGTCAGTCGCCGCCTGCGACGCATTTGCTGCCGTGCACCACCTGAGTAAACAACAAGGTAGCCACCGCCTGGGACATTCGCCCCCTTCTCCTCGTAATCTAAAAGGCAGTCGCCGACTGCGACCAACTATCGCTGGCGTGCATCGTTTGCTGCAAAATACAGCCGTGGAATATTCCACATCAGGGAAAAAAGAAAAAAAAAAAAAAAATCAAACATCAATCGAAGTCGTCGTGAGTCATCGCCGCTCACCGCCAACAAAGGATCAATGCCAGACGAGCTTAAAGTTCGAAAAAGTTCTCGGCTGGCCAAGGTCACAGCGCGATCAGAAGAGCTCACGCCTAGCGTGCGTAGGGCAATTCGGATGCAAACAGCACATTCCAGGAAAGAGAGATGACGGCAATGGAAGAAATCAGCAGACAGTTGCGCGAGCTACGCGCACAACTCGACGCCGCCGAATCAAATGAAGCAAAAGGGAAGGCAGAACGCCAGCGCCTTCAAGAACTATTAAGCCAAAATCAAGCTGCCAACTCTGTCCAAGCCAGCATAACACATCCGCCAACACAAATTGCCATCGGTTCAGTGGAAAATGCACACCCCGTCGATAGTCTTCTGACATCGCCTTCTAACACGAGTTCTATGCAAGTATCCGGATCGATGTTTCTTCCACAACAACCACAAGTCACGGTTGCAATGAACACGGGACAGACAACAACACCGACGATAACGCACTCTTCTATTCCCAGAGTTCCAACCTTTATGTCGCCAATTAATACGATCTTGCCATTCAACTCGTCGGCTGTTCACGATCCACCACAGACGTCAACATTCCCTTCATCGACTCAAGCAGTATACCGACATAACACCATGGGAGGTCGAAAGTTGATCGATTTACCCGAATACGAGGGACGGCCGGAGGGATGGCCCATGTTTGCTACAGCGTTCTTGGAGTCCACAGCGATGATGAGTTACTCTAATGTGGACAACATGTTCCGTCTGCAGAAATCGTTAAAGGGAGCTGCGTGGGATGCGGTCGAGTCGCTCTTGATTCACCCAAACAACGTCAACCGGGTGATGTCTGCGCTAGAGTTCAACTTTGGTCGGCCCGAATGTCTGGTCCGAAGTCAGCTAAAAAAGATAAGGGAAATTCAGCTCATCCCAGAAGCTAAGTTGGAGCTGCTCATACCACTGGCGACAAAGGTACAGAACCTTGCGACATTCTTCGAAGCTAGTGGAATGTATCAACACTTGACGAACCCCACGCTACTAGATGAGCTTGTAAGCAAACTACCAATGAACAAAAGGATGGAGTGGGCGCAGTACAGTATCATCATTCGGCCTTACCCTTACCCGATCAAACACTTCGACGAATGGTTGAGTGGAGTAGCAAGATTGGTCAGTCTCGTCGCTCCGAGCGCTCTATTGTCGACTAACACCAACGAGCAAAAATTGAAGCCGGAGAACGTTTTACAAGTGTCGATATTGCGGAAAAGGACCACATCCAGTAGTTGATTGTCACATTTTCAACAAATTGAACGTATCAGGCAGGTGGAAATTTGTGAAGGACAACAGGTTATGTTTCTCCTGTCTGAAGTATGGCCATCGCTCAAGGTTCTGCAAGTCATCAAAGAAATGTGAAATCGGCGGTTGTTCAAAGAGTCATCATATGTTGCTGCATGAAGACCACGAGCCATCGACTGCACTGCGTCTCGACGCAGAAGCGCCGGAAACGCTCATGCTGAACTGTAATTCCGTGAAGAAGAAAAAAAATTTGTTTCGAGTAGTGCCAGTCAGACTCTACGGCGAAGGCATTGCAATAAAAGAGTACGCTTTGTTGGACGAGAGGTCTTCTGTGACAATTATAAGCTCAAGTCTAGCAAATCGACTGGGTTTAAGGGGTCAAGCAAAAGATATTACGTTGCAGTGGTTCGGAGAAGGGACTTCATCAAGGAAGTCCTACGTAGTTAACGTTGAAATCAGCGCGGATAAGGAGGATTCCGAACGGTACGAACTGAAGGAAGTGAGGACGGTTGATGACCTTAATTTACCTGTGCAAACGCTGAGCGAGGTTGATCTACAACAAATGGGTCAACACTGGAGACCGAGTATGTTCTCTCAGTACGAGAACGCGAAACCTCAACTTTTGGTTGGTCTTGACCATTGCCAACTTGGAGTTCCGTTACGAACCTTAGAAACTTCGAATGAAAGCCTGATCTTTGCGGAAACAAGGCTTGGTGGGCTCGTATACGGAAAGTCGGAGGGACCAACTACTAAAGAAGAATTCGTACTCCACAATAGTCGGGTCGGCAACGGGGAAGACGTACATCTGAATACGATCGTGGAAGAGTACCTGTCTATGGAGAACTTTGGAGTCAAGAAACCGACGGCGACGCTTATGTCCGCAGCAGATGAAAGGGCATTGCGGATCCTAAAGCCCGCAACTGTAAGGTTCAATTGTCGATATCAGACCGGACTACTGCTGAAGGAAGACACGTTCGAGGTTCCTGAAAGCTACGATATGGCCAAGCTTCGTCTTTATGGTTTGGAGAGGAGATTCAAGAGCGACCCAGAGTTCGCGGCGAACTATCGAGCCCTTATCGCAGCCTACATTAGAAAGGGATACGCTAGGAAGTTGGCGAACGTCGAAGTGGAAACAAAAGGTCGTAAAACTTGGTATCTTCCACACTTTGGGTTGAAGAATCCGAACAAGCCCGGAAAAATACGTTTGGTTTTCGACGCAGCCGCTGAAGTTAAAGGTGTGTCTTTGAACTCGTTGCTGATGAAGGGACCTGATGACCGCCCGCCTCTAGCTGCCGTGCTATTCAACTTTCAGCTAAGGCCTATAGCCGTTACGGGCGATATAGAAGAGATGTATCACCAGGTGCTTATACGGCCCGAAGTTCAAGACCTGCAACGTTTCCTGTGGCGACAAGCAGAAGAAGAACCGATTGAGGAGTACGTCATGCAGTCGATGACATTCGGCCCTAGCTGCTCTCCGTGCTCGGCCGAATTCGTTAAAGACCTGAATGCCCTCAGATTCTCAGCAAGCCATCCCAGAGCTGTCAAGTCTATCGTCCACCATCACTATGTTGACGACTGCGTCGATAGCTGCAACAGCGTTAAGGAAGTGATCGAAGTCACCAAAGCTGTGGTCTGCATCCACGCCGAAGGGGGTTTCAATTTGAGAGCCTTCAGATCAAATTCAAGAGAGGTGTTACAAGCCGTTGCGGATTCGAGCTCTAGCCAGCAAGATGAAATGGTGAACATGGATATCGATACAGTGTTGGAAAAGGTTCTGGGCATGTGTTGGAGTCCGGATAAAGATGCTTTCGTATTCAGGCTGCGATTTCCGAAAGTCAACCGAGAGGTTATGGAAAGCGACAAGTGTCCTACCAAACGAGAGCTTCTGTGCATAGCGATGTCCATCTTCGACCCGTTCGGTATGATTGCAAATTTCGCTATTTATACTAAACTATTGCTACGGTCAGTGTGGAGAATTGCTGTTGCATGGGATGACAGGATCCCCGACGAGATCTGTCTTCGTTGGTGCCAGTGGAAGTCAAATTTGCCGGCTTTGCTGCAGTTGAGTGCACCTAGATGTTACCCTTGCTCATTGATAAGAAACAAGACTGTTCTTCACATTTTCGTCGATGCCAGTGAAGAGGCCTTTAGCGCAGTTGGGTATTTCCGCGTCGAATCCGGGAATGGAGTGTCCGTGTCATTCGTTTGCGGCAAAACAAAATACGCCCCGCAAAAACTAATGTCCATCCCACGTCTCGAGCTGTCGGCAGCGATCCTGGGTGTCAGACTTGCTAACTCCATTTCGAAATGGCACGAACTACAATCGGACAGTAGAGTCTTCTAGAGCGACTCCAAGACAGTAATTAACTGGATCCGTTCGGAGCCACGGCGACACAAACAGTTCGTGGCGTTTCGCGTGGCTGAGGTGCTCGATAGCAGTCATGTGAGGCAGTGGCGCTGGGTGCCATCGAAGCTTAACCCCGCAGATGAAGCCACGCAGGCACGATATCCGCCGAGGTTCAAAACTGACAACAAATGGCTGAGCGGTCCCTCGTTCCTCATGCTCCCCGAGGAGGAATGGCCCCCGCAACCAGATGACATCAGCGGTCATATATGCCACGAAGAGGTGCGTCCAAAGTTTCTCCTGCACGTTAGCGCAGTAAGTAATGCAACATTTGATATATCGAGAATTTCCAAGTATTCAAAGATGCGAAGAATGGTCGCCTGGGTGCTCAGATTTCTGCAAATTTGTCGTCGGAAATCGGCCGAAAGAGGAGAACTTACAGTTGCGGAAATTGATGAAGCTGAACGACTCTTGTGCCTCCAAGCACAGATGGATGCCTTCCCTGAGGAGTTCGCTCAATTGAAGCACAATATAGCAGTGGAAAGATGCAGCAGCATTTTTAAATTGACACCTTACATCGACAATGATGGCCTGCTTCGTGTCCACGGACGTATAGACGCAGCTGCAACCGTACCCTTTGACTTTAGACGACCGATAATTATGCCGAAGAACCATCCCGTAACGACACCCCTGATAAGCCATTATCACCGTCTTCTGCATCATCAAAACGATGACGTCATCACGAACGAAATAAGACAACGATATTGGGTGCCGCACTTACGTTCGGCTGTTCGAAGAGCAAAATTTCAATGTCCGTACTGCCGTGTGCGAGACGCTCAACCAATGCCGCCGCTCATGGGACAACTGCCCAAGGACCGCGTTACGCCCTTTGTAAGACCATTCACTTACACCGGTTTCTATTATTTCGGCCCAATATATGTCATGGTCAGACGTCGCAGGGAAAAGCGGTGGGTTGCCCTTTTTACCTGCTTGACGGTTAGAGCGATTCACCTTAAGTCGCAGCCGACCTATCGACAGATGCCTGCATCTTGTGTATAAGAAATTTTGTGAATAGACGAGGAGTTCCTAAGTTAATTAGAAGCGATAATGTCGACAAATAAAGGACCGTTTTTGGAAAAGATGGGTGCGAGAGTACTTGCCAGTGCTCACACGAAGATGCAAGTGGTTCGAGCGGGTTCCGCCTCTCAGGGAAGGAGATCTGGTGCTCGTATGTGACGCCGACGTTCCGAGGAGCAAGTGGGTACGAGGGAGAGTTACGAAGGTGTTTCCAGGGAAAGACAACCAGGTCCGTTCAGCCGAGGTAAGAACCTCTGTGGGAGTTCTTCGCAGACCAGCTGTCAAACTGGCGGTTTTGGACATTGGTGAGGCTTCGGTCAATAACCAGCGCGCCTCACGGGGGGCAGAATGTTGAGAATTTATTACGCAAATATTTAAAAATTATAACTACTCTGGCGGTAGTGTGCGGCTGAAGAAATGTAAAAGGAAACTGGCCTAAGAGAGCTGTCAGATTGAGCGGACTTACGCCATTTTCTTTAATTCCTGAATAACCTTCATTTGAATGAAGTCTGGAAAGCCCACGCTGCCGCCACGAGTCTGCCAAAAATCATAAGTAACGTAAATTATACTGAATGTAATACAAAAATATATAATTACAGAGAATAAACGTCACCTATCAAATTTGGGTTTGTTAATTTTTTGATTGAGGAACGTTCATTCTGCGGACTCTGAGGGCACAGACCATTTGGCCGTTGCCGCCTGCAAAACACATGGTATATTGAATACCGGCATATACCCTGACAGACAGCATTTCGTAGTATACGCATCATGTAGTATCCTTTGACGTTTGTATTGTCGATGTGTACGTGCAAATGTGGATGCAGAGGAAGAAAATATTTCGCAGTGTTTGGTCTGTTTACTTGGTTTGAAGTGTCAAAGAAGCTTCAAGGATTCGGCAATAGAGAGAAAGTGGCGCTGCAATCAGTAAGTTGATGGTACACTAGCAAAAATGTACGAATCTCAATACCAGCTATGTTTCGTGGTATACTAGCTTAAAACGTGGTATTGGGGTGACAGACAAGTAGTATAGAACGTAGTATTGCTATACCACGGTATCACTATAAGATATTAATACTAATTCCACAGCTATCTAAGAAGTCCCAACATAACATGGCGATCCTTACAGATCATAACAATATATTACTTATATTAATTATGAATTTATGAACTAACTATAATATTGTATTTACAACATGTGAATTAATGTAAATACGAAATAACAATTTAATGGGATATTAACTACCCTATCTGAATAACTAAAGAACTATTACCTAACCTACCATTCGAACTATTAATTGTATAGGTTACATATCCTATTGGGTTGCCACGACCTTCAATCTTCGCTGTCTGATATAGGTGCAATCACCTGCGTCATTTTGCTTACTCCCTCATATTCTCCTTCTTATTTCGAAGTATTGCTTCTCGCGCCGGACGTCCAAGCTCAAGTTGCAGCTTCACACGCAACCCAAAAAGCTGACCAGACAATATCGCGGTCACACGGTTTTCCAAGCGGGATATTTGAGCCCACAAAGAGGCAGTAGAATAAGAGAGTGAAAAAAAAAATCCACTCACTAGTAACTAAGCTCTCGATTGTGACAGTTTTACCAATAAAGATTTTTTTTAATTTTCCGCGAGAATAATTTTTTGTGTGGCGCAGTCGGTAGGGTTCCTCTAAAACTTGGGGAGTCCATACGAGAACGTACCTACGTCAAACGTAAATTGACATCTGGTCGGTCGAAGTGAAAAACCAAATAAGTTATCCTAGTGCACAAAAGTCAAGTGAAAATTGACAGAGAACCTAGGCAAACGAATAGTTGATAGAAAAGTGGAAACAGTGACTATAGTGCACCTGAATCAAGTGAAAAAATTGACAGAAGGATCAAGTTGCAAAAGTGACCACCATTAAGAAAAACAAAGTTTTAAAATTCTGGAAGAAAGATATAGAAGCGGAGATGAATGAACAATTAGCACAGCTACTAACAGTCGTATTAGAGGCGTTAGCAAGCCAGAACTCAGCACCAAGACCAAGCCGAGCGGTCCACTGGATGAAAGAAATAGCCTACATCAAGGAATTCGATGGCGATAAAGAAAAGTTAACGCAGTTTATAACCATCGTGGACACCCACATTCAAGCAGTAGACGAGGCCCTACGAGGAGAACAGTTGTTGAAAATTAAAATGTTTATGATCATTTCTTTCTATTTTTCATTAATAGCATATAGTTATCTCGCTCACTTTTAGCTTCATTTTGTATAAATGCTGCTGCATCTCTTACATAGCTCTCCTTCTTCTTTTTGTGAACAAGTGGATAAGAATAAAGCTGAATTAGAGTTTCTTGTACGTTTATTTTCGAATATTATTTCACAGTGGTGCCGAAACCCGGGACGGAGCAAAAAAAAAAAAAAAAATAATTATAATAATAATAATAATTAATAATCGTACAAGCCGTGGAGAATGGAGGTATCAGCTCGAGCCGCGTACCGAGGTCAGGTAACAAGAATTAGCAAAAGCGCGCTTGAATACCTGAAGGATGATAGCAGTCGCATGGAGGACAGAAATGCAGGTGACCTCGATGAAATAGAAGAGGAATTAACCTCTTTTATTCACAGACTCTCAGCTGCACACGATGGCTTAAACGCAATCAATGAGGAGATAAAACAGAAAGGTATTCTCAAATCAGACGACGCTATGGAGAAAATTATCGATTACCAGGACCAGGCCATTGGAACTCTAGCCCGCCTTAAGACTCGGCTATCTAAATTACTGCAAAAACGGACCCCCATTTCAACGGAACACGTGGAAGAGTTGAACACTACAAAACCTGCAAGCAGTGGGCCAAAACTGCCTCATATCCCGTTGAAACATTTCGATGGAAGCTTCCACACTTGGTTACCCTTTTGGGAGCAATTCCGAACAGCAGTACACGAGAATACAAGCTTGTCTGCCGTCGAAAAATTCAATTACATGGAATCAGTATTGACCGGAGAAGCGAAGAAATTCATAGAGGGTTTTACTCCGTCGGAGCGATGTTATGAAGCCGCAATTTCACTACTGCAGGAGCAATTTGGTGACACTGACAGGTTAGTTGATCTACACATTCACGAATTAGTTAACCTTCAGCCCGTTCGAGACAAGTTGGATGCGAGAGGATTGCGCAATTTGTATACCAAAGTGATAACAAGTACCCGATCCTTGACGGCATTGCAGGTTCCAAGTAATCACTACAGCGTCATGTTACGATCAATATTGTTGCGATGTCTCCCTGCTGATTTGCGAATAGATTATCATCGTCGGGAAGAAAATAAAGAGGCCATAGATAATTCGGTTACATCTAAAAATGGCAGTGAATCTTCGGAGTTGCCTAATGATGAAGTTAGCAGCATTTTGCAGTTTCTAAAGCAACAAGTAAATTCCTTAGAAAGAAGTGGTCTCTCTCGCACCCGTGGAATCGTTAGGTCTGATCCAGGAACAGCTTCAAGTTTGGTGACAATCAGCGAAACAGATGCTTGTGTATTTTGCCAATCGAAACAGCACTCAACTGGTAATTGTGATAGTTCTCTGACTCTCTCTGAAAAGAAAGATCTGCTCCGGAAGGGTGGAAGATGCTTTCGTTGCGCTAAGCGAGGACATACGGCGCAAAAATGCCGAAGTGGTCTCCTTCTAACTTGCAAGAAATGTGCACGTAAGCATATGTCTTCTATGTGTGATGGGCAACGAATCCCTACAAATGCGAGGAATCCAACTGTCATGGCGAGTGTTTCGAAAGAGATAAATAGCCGCGCAAGTGCAAGTTTGTGTTCGCATAGTGTGAGAGAGAGCATTTACTTGAAAACGATAACATGTGTCGTGGTTACTTCGAAGACAAGGATCGCGCTTCGTGCTGTCATCGATGGTGGGAGCCAATATACCTTTGTTAAAGAAAGTATTGCGCAAAAATTGAATTTAGAGATAATTGGCAACGTGACATTATCGATAGTTTCCTTTGGCAGTAAGGAAATTCAAAATAATAAGGTTCTACCCAAAGTGCGGATTTCACTACAGGCTGGAAAAAGGATGGTTTCATTAGAAGCAGTTTTAGTTCCTGACATTTGCGTCGACGTGCTGGCGGTCCCAAATCCGGACTGCGCTAAGTTCAAAGGAATAAAATTAGCAGACGTTAGGCCGAAAAATGTGGATTTTGAAGAAGGTTTAAGTTTGTTGATCGGCGCAGACTTTTACTGGACCGTAGTCACGGGATCTCAGCGTCGACTTACCAGCAAGTTGAGAGCCGTTCATACGTTATTCGGCTGGGCTATTCAAGGAGTGCATAAGTCTAGTAACGAGAATTGTTTGTTAAGCGCTAATAATTGTCTCCGTTCCAGCTGTCTTCTATGCTTGGCATCAATTGAATCACCGAACGATACACATTTTTGGTCTCTGGAGTTAATTGGTATAAAAGCAGCTGATGACGAAAAGACCGCGTTGATGGAAGATTTAGCCGACAAATGCATAAAGAAAGAAGGTTCCCGGTATGTCGCAAGATTACCCTGGAGAGAAGGACAAAGGTGCCTCAAAGACAATAAGGAGCAAGCGGTTTGTAGAATGGAGTCACTCGTTCGGAAATTATCCAGGAATCCGCGTAAACTTTATGAATATGACAACGCTGTAAGGCAATTACTTGCTGAAGGTATTGCCGAACCTGTTGAAGATTTTCAAGATAATCTCCGGACAACGAGACATCCGGTGTTTTATTTGCCGCATCACCCAGTGTACAAAGAAGAGAGTGTGACAACTAAGCTGCGGGTTGTGTTCGATGGTTCAGCCCATGAAGAAGGAAGTCCCTCCCTCAACGATCTCCTCTGCGTGGGTGCGAATTTAATACCGGATGTTGTGACTGTATTACTAAACTTTCGTCTGCGGTTGGTGGGTTTGGTGGCAGATATTGAAAAGGCGTTTCTGCAAATTATATTACATGAAGATGACCGAGATACTCATCGCTTCGTATGGTTCGCAGAACAATTAAAATCACCTTTCACCAAGCGAAAAATACGAACATATCGCATGACGAGAGTGACGTTTGGCATACGCAGCAGTCCCTTTCTTCTATGTGCAACAATCCAACGTCTTTTAGAAGAGGAAAGGGCCCGTTTTCCAGTAACCTGTGCTGCTCTGCGAAACTTCTACATGGATGATTTGGCTTTAAGCGTGGATTCCGAAGATGAAGCAATCATGATTGGTACGGAAGCTGCTTATATTTTGAAGAAAGCGTCAATGAATCTTCATAAGTGGAACTCTAATAGCGCTAAAGTGCTAGCAGCTATGAATCGTGAGGATGCACCAACTGGGCAGAAAGTCCTGGGGTTGAGATGGATTGTTAGCACTGACGAACTATGTGTGCCCCTGGATACTGTTGATGTTATGTTTCGATCTCCGATAACAAGCCCAACGAAACGAAACGTCTTGCAAGCTATAGCAAGGATTTACGACCCCTTAGGTATTCTTGGTCCAATCACAATTAAATTAAAGATTCTTTTCCAGAAGCTGTGGCGAAACCATTTTCATTGGGATGAAGTGCTTACTGGAGAATTGTTGAAGGAGTGGAATTTTTGCGTTACAAGTGCACTCGATTTAAAGGATTTTACCTGGCCTAGGAGTATGTCTTCATTCCCCTCTTGCAAAGGCACTTTCCAGATACACGTGTTTGCAGATGCAAGTCCTAAAGCGTTTGGTACGGTAGCATATTTAAAACATATAGTTCAGGGTGAGACCAGTGTGAGACTTTTATGTGCTAGAAATCGTGTAGCACCACTCAACGAAAAAGGCGATAATGAATTGACATTACCTAAATTAGAACTTACAGCTGCTCTTATTGCTGCCCGATTGTGTTCGTATCTGCTTAAGTCACTGGAGTTGCAAATAAGGGATTATTATTTATGGAGCGACTCTATGATTGCGTTAAGTTGGATTAAAGGAGATGCACAGAAGTGGAAACCCTACGTTCGAAATCGGGTGGATGAAATTAAAAGGCTAACCAAATCTTCGCAATGGTTGCACTGTACCGGCAAAGATAATCCTGCGGATTTTCTCACGAGGGGAATTTCAGGAAAAATTCTGTGTAAATCTTCGTCATGGCTTTACGGTCCATCTTGGCTACAAACAGCAGAGAAGTGCTACATCGATAAAAATGAAATACGCCCGAAAATAACTCCCGTTGCGCTACTTTTAGAGGCTACTTCTGTTCCCGACAACACTCCGAAACCTTTGTTCGACTATCATCATTTCAGTTCTTGGAATCATTTACTCCGTGTGACGGCATATGTAAAACGCTTTATTAAAAATTTGAAAACTAAGATAGGGCTTCTTAGTGATGTCTCTACTTCCTCTGATTTTCTATCTGCTGAGGAAATTCATGCATCCGAAAGTTATTGGATCCGTTTTGTCCAGAAAGAAAACTTTTATGGAGATATATTTTTCTTGCAGAAAGGAAAACCCTTATGTTCAACGTCAAAATTGCTCGAATTGTCGCCCTTTTTAGATGACTACGGTATTCTTAGAGTGGGAGGCCGTCTACAACTGCTTAATGAATCGACTGACGTAAAGCATCCAATAATTCTACCGGCGGATTCTCATATCGTCCGTTTGATTGTAACAAGTCTTCATCAGTCTCTACTACACGCCGGAGTAAACACAGTTTTGGTTAATCTCAGAGAGCGTTTCTGGATATTAAGAGGTAGACAGGTAATAAAGAAATTAATTAAAAATTGTCTCATATGTAGAAAGCTCCGGGGCCCACCAGCTGCACAGCCATTTGCTCCACTCCCCATCGAGAGAATTTCATTGATTCGTCCGTTTGATAATGTGGGCATTGATTTTGCTGGACCGCTTTATTACTACCATAATTCGGATGGAGCTTCTAAAGTTTTTCTGGCTATTTTTACATGCGCCGCAGTTCGTGCAGTACACATTGAGTTAGTGCAAAGTCTCTCAACCGATCAATTCATTTTGGCCCTAAGAAGATTTATTGCCCGGCGAGGTGTTCCCTCATTGGTGCTGTCAGATAATGCCCAAACTTTTAGACGAGCCGCACTTGAGATGAGATCGAATAGCTTTGCTAGTGAAGACATTCAAGGTTTCCTTTCACAACGGAAGATTAAATGGCGTTTTTATTGTTGAGCGCGCCCCATGGTGGGGTGGGTTTTGGGAGCGAATGGTGCAAACAATAAAAAACACATTAAAGGTTACAATTGGCAAGGCCAAATTGGGTTTCGACGAGCTTAGAACCTTGATAATCGAAACTGAGGACGTGGTTAATAGTCGTCCATTAACCTATGCCAGCACCAGCCCCTTAGATCTTAATCCGTTAACACCTAGAGATTTCTTACAATGGCCAAGACTATCAGAAAGTTGTTCTGTAGATAAAGGAACAGATGCATCATCGTTGAGATGCATTTGGAAACAGCGATTTCACTTTTTGCAAAAACTAAGAAAAAGATGGCGTATGGAGTATCTACAACTTCTTCGATCGTTTCATTATAAAACAGGGAAGAGCTCAACTTCTATCAAGGAAGGCGATGTGGTATTAGTTTTCGATCAAAGTGTTCCCCGCATCAATTGGAAAATGGCAAAAGTTAATCAAACATTTGTTGGACGTGATGGCAGAATCCGATCTTGCGAAATCATGCTATCGGATGGAAAACACCTACGACGAGCTATTCAGCATCTTTACCCATTAGAACTTTCAGCTCGGCCGCCGGAGGATGTTGAAAATTAAAATGTTTATGATCATTTCTTTCTATTTTTCATTAATAGCATATAGTTATCTCGCTCACTTTTAGCTTCATTTTGTATAAATGCTGCTGCATCTCTTACATAGCTCTCCTTCTTCTTTTTGTGAACAAGTGGATAAGAATAAAGCTGAATTAGAGTTTCTTGTACGTTTATTTTCGAATATTATTTCACAACAGTGGCAGGCAGTCTATAATGCGAAAATCATCGAAAGAGCAAAGGAGCTACTCATCAACAACCCGCCGGATAGCTGGAAAAAGGCCAAGGATCTTCTAATACAACATTTCCGGCCAGCGTGTAATTATAAGGATATTTCAAGAAAGATTAGCCATTTAAAAGTAAGTTCCGTTTATGATTTAAACTTAAAAATAGAAAATGTCATTAACGAAATCAATGCTTTTGCGACATATGAAGTCGATATACAACAAACAAAAAAAAAAAAACCTAGTTACGCCACACGTAGAGCCAACACAATACAATAATGCACGCATCCAACGGATGCACAATCGGTGCAATTAAACACCTCAGTTTCCCAAATGGACATCCGATATTATAATTTCATACTTTGTTTTATACCTCATTCGATTATTTCCCACACAATTCTGCTAGCATAATCAAAATTTGTAGTATAAATAGATGTAAGAAAAATATTGTAAATGAGAAAGTAAGTGAACGTGCGAGTGATTGTACTTCTAAATAAATATTTTTTTAATCAAACTCAAACATAATTCGTTAATTAGCGCCCGAGCAGGGACCCGCGTAAATAACAAAGTCTAAAAAGTTGTGCATTAAAAACCTCGCCGCGAAATCGTCGTGTTGACCGCCGCTATAACCGTGGGAACATAGAGTACGCGTTTTCAACCTAACGAGACTGAACGAGTGACATTGTTCGAAGTGACGCGAAGTGACATTTAAAAAATCTAAAAAGGCCGATCCTTGACAGATTAATATCAGTGTCCGCGAGTGAGAATCTGAAAGAACAAAAACAATCCTTCAGTGACTTATCAGTGACCGTGCCTTAGTAGGAGGTGTTGAAAATACAAAGATACCAACCAAAACGGATTATCCGGAGCTGAAATGCACAACACAGGCTGCGCGGGATTCTTAATAACGCTGTGAGTACAAGTTTACTTAAATCTTACTTTCTCACCAAAAAATCATTATTTAGCAATTTTAAATATCTCGGACACCTGATCACGAATCAACAGATACAAGTAGACCCAGACAAGACGGCTTTCATTCTAAATAGAAGTGAGCCCAGAAATCTCAAGGAAGTCCTATCAATCCTTCAAACCTGTTCATGGTATAGCCGGTTTATCGACAACTTCGCCGTGTATCACAATATTACAATCTCTAAGCAGTCTTACGAAAAAAAAAAAAATGCTCCTTGAAATTGGGGTGAGAAAGAAAGAGAAAACGTCATTCGAAACTCTTTAAATCTTTGCTTGTAAGCGCCCCTATATCGCCCCGCAATCGATGGAAAAATGTTTCGACTAAAAACGGACGCTAGCCAATATGCGATCGGGGCTGTTTTGGCCCAGGGGGCGAAAGAAGACGAGCACCCTGTTAAGTATGCATCCAGTCTTTTAAATGCAGCCGAACGTAACTACTCAACTACTAAACGCGAAACATAAGCTATAGTATGAGCCGGATACAAATTTCGCGGATACAATGAAGCTGGTGAAGTAACCCTTGTAACCGACCACCAACCATTAAAGTGGCTATTGAGCCCTAAATCGCCAATCGGACGGTTACTGCGATGGGCACTTCAGTTACGGCCATACAAATAATTTTAACAATTGAGTACACTTCAGGAAGTACTAATATAGTTGCTGACATGTTATCAAGACCACCATGCGGTCTGGATCTGGACTACCATGCGGTAGTCAAGATCACAAAGAAAACGGTTGCGAATTATGTAACTTCTATATTGACATGTCCGTGCGAAGATCCAAAGAAGTTCGCGAAGCACAACTCAAAGACGAGCAACGTTGGACATTACGTGGCTACATCTTGAATGCTGACGTCCTTTATAGATATTTTCCGGAATCAAATGCCGAGGATGCTCAACTGGTAATAATCCTACAAGAACGGGCAAACATCTTGCATAATTACCATGACGCTGCCACTGCATATTTTTACGGGGTTAACAAAACTTTTTCAAGAATCGCTTCCTGATATTATTGGCCAGGGATGCGAAACGATATTATTAAATATATTGCTTAGCATACAAACCCAGCAATATGAAACCAGTAGAGCTACTACAAACCGTTAGTAGCAATCAACGTTTCAAAATACTAGCAGTTGATTTGTTTGGGCCATTGCCGATAGCTAAAGTTGGATTTCAGTGGATCTTTATAGATGAAGATATTGCCAGCAGATGGGTTGAGATATTTGCTCTGAGGAAAGCTACAGCCGAAAATTATGTACTCAACTTATTGAACGAAGTATTTCTTCATTTCGGAACATCTCACCGGTTACTAAGTGATAATGGGCCAGAATTCATATCAGCTATAATGCAGCTATTGATTCATTGTTTGGGAATTGAGCAAACGCTGACACCAGTGTATCATCCAGAAGCCAATTCGGAGGAAGGAAAAATCGCGATATGAAAGCTTAGTTTGCTATTCTCGTAGGCAATAACCACACATAGTGGGCTGACGATCTGCCCTCTATAAGATTTACTGTAAGATGCCAAAGCACTGGACGCTCCGTATCATATCTTACTTTTGGCCGAGAACTAGGGGCATTCTACAATACTGCTTTGGTTACAGGAGGTTGCCAACGGCAGATTGGAGGATACAGGTATACTAGAATTGCTAAACCTACTGTGTCCACTGCAACGACGGAAGTCTGTCGGGCAATTGAAAAAAGTCTGTGTCCAAAGGACATTTCTCTATGACAGACGACGAAAAAAAAAAAAAGTAAAAAATACTTTCCTGGTATAATTGGAGTGGTAGATGGAACTCAAATCCAAATACTTGGACCAAATAGAAGCAAGGACCTTTGTTTTAACAGAATACTGAAACATAGTAAGTTAAAGTACGATGTTTGGATAAGGTTTGTACTGACTATCGTCTGCGATTGCAGTTCACAGCGATAGCATAAACATCCCATCGGACGCAGCATACCATTCAGCAGATGTGTCGATTGACGAGACGAGCCATATCACATGCGACTTAGAGTTAAGAATGGAGTTGTAAAACTAGGGTAGAATTAGACGCGGACCGATCTGGTTCAGTTATAAGAAATGAAATAAAGTTTTTTTTAAAAAAGTTTAATTCGCCCTCGAACACTTAATTTTGTATAAATGCTGGTAAGTTCAAAAACATCCATCGACATTCCATTCGGGATTCCATCGACTGATTCCCTCAGATCTAGCAGCTCAATAACTTTTCCTCGTTTGGAGGCGAGGACAACCCCCCGTTCCGGATATGCTCATGTTGTTTTTCCTTAACTTAGATTTCGTATGGACCTAGAAATCAGCCCACACCTAAAACCGTTAACATGATTATTGTTTCCACACATACAATTTTTCATTTCTTAGTTTTTTCTAACCAACTCAACATTTTTGGGATGTATGTATGTATGTTGGCGTTACAGTCCATGAAGAACCTGAGCCGAGCTTCTCTCAATCACCCATGTTGTGTGTGATTTCATCTTCACATAGGTGAAAGAGACCTACAGTTTATTGCCGGTTCCGAACGGCGAATTTCGAGAAGCTTTTCATGACAATTTTACTACAGGGGGTTTTGTCAGAACCTCGCTGAGGAGAAACACCGTGAAAAACACGTTCGATGACATGGCTGTGTCGGGATTCGATCCCGTGTCATCGGCGTCAGAGGCCAACACACTACCCACTGCGCCACGGTGCTCTCACATTTTTGGGATACCATTATTAAATGAATCATCGTTCCGTGTACCAAACAACTATCGAACAAAAAATGCGGATTCGAATGGTTTTGACATTTAAGTATGCAATGCAGAGTAGCGTATTTGCGAAAGCAAAAGAATATTCAAGTTGGCAATTCAAGTCTGCTCGAATTTCGAAAATATGCAAATAGAAATAGAGAGTACCGAGTACCGAGAGTATGTATGATGTTATCGCCCTCTCTTAGCTATTAGTCCATCAATGTAAAAGAGAATGGCAAAAACCAACACTCTCAGACGTTGTCGGCGGTCTCTCATAGTTATAAGAGAAACATTGTAAAACACGAATAACGATTCATTCTTGGTGTGACAGGCAAGGAAGCAAGACGTGTTGTGTTTTTACGTTACTAAATATGTGAATTGTTTCTTTTAAATTAATATTTCCGTTAGCTAAGGAATGGAAACAACGCTGGAGAAGTCACCGAGATAGGTACATATGTGAGGGAGAAAAGAGAAATGGATCTCGCCTCGGGAAGTGAAGCTGCCGATGTGGAGTAATGGCAGTTTTTTGATTCAATGGAATTTTAAAGTTTTTGGACAACGTCACCTCAAAATGACGTCGTGCGAAAATGCGAGCCTATCAAATGAGGCATCCAGTTATAACGAGGAGTTCATCCTTAACATGGTTCGGCGTATGGAACTTCTCCCAGAGGCTGCCAAAATTAGGCTACATTATTTTAAATGCAATTACAAATGAGCTGTTTAAATAATAAGTCAAAGTATGATGTTTGGATTGAGTTTTTACTGGGAATCGTCCGCGATTGCAGTTCGCAGCGATGGCGTTAACATCCCATCGAACGCAACGCACTACTCAGAACCACTTAGCAAATGTGGCGATTGGCGGGATGAAGTCACCACTTATTCCAGCCATACCAGAAGTGACTTAGATTTAAGAATACCATCGTTAAAACAGAGTAGAATTAGACGTGGACCGACCCGGTTCAGTTTTGAGAAATAAAATTAATATTTTTTAAAAAAGCTTAATTCGCAAAACAGGAGAGTCGCAACCAAGCTGCTGAGCCGAGTAGTCGAATACAATACGAAGTGTTAGCATTGTTGGAAAATCCCCGTGCATTTATATCGAAATTGAATTACGAAAAGTAAAATCACTACGGGTAATTAAATCTTTTAATGCTACAAATTGGGGGCTCAACCGCGATAAATGTGCACATGCGCATCAAAGCAAAACAAAAAAAATCTTAATTCAAATCAGTGGTAGTGAAATAGGGTTGATCACGTCGCGGAGAAAGATGTAAATCAACGCGGAAGGGGTGACCGTGATGATCAAAACGAATGAAAAAACAAAACAACGAGAAAGTCAAAGAAAGAAAAAACAAAAAGGTGGTGAAATTTAAAAACGAAGTGAAAGGAGGCAGCGACAGACAGGACAGAAGACAAAAAAAAAAATAAACAATAGTTGGCTGATCACAAGGGAAGAAGGAGAAAGAAGAAGACGCCGTCGAGACGGATACCGCAACAGGACGCCAAGAAGATAATTTCACCATATTATTATTTTTTTACGTATTTGCATGTATTTTGTATTATTTTGAATTGAATTGTAACGGCAAAGCGGATGGAGCCCGTCGACTTTTTGAACTTGTCGCTTAATGATTTAAGAGCGAAATTGAAGGAGTTAGGTTTGACCACGACAGGCAGAAAAGTAGATTTACAGGGCAGACTGTTTCAACACTACGGACATGACGGAGACGAAAACAACAGTTCGGTGGAATCAATTCCCGATGGCGCCGAAGAACACCGAAGCAGCGGTGTTGGTACAGACCAAAGGCAACACGCTGCGAGAAACGTAGTTGCAATAGAACCATCAAGTTCATTCCAATTTCGAGACATCGAGGATGCGTCCATCATCGAATATTTTGTAGCTGGCCTACGTGATGACAAAGTAAACAAAGTCGTTTTGTACGAAGCAGAGACAATCGACGAGTTGAACAGTAAACTCAAGGTCTACGAGAAAATAAAATCCTCCTCTGCTGTGGAAAACCCGCAGAAGTTCACATCGTCAGCACCAACTGCATGAAAGGAACCGGCAGAAAAGAGATACACCCAGAAAAAGTGCTTTAAATGTGGAGATCGAGGTCATTTAGCAAAATCATGCTTTAAAATGCTTTAAATGCGGTGAGATAGGGCATCGATCTTTCAACTGCCAGAACCAGATCAGGGGTAAAGATGACAGCACTGGTAGACGCTGGATGCGCAATTTCACTGATAAGACACGAAATGTTACTGCGATTCCCAAATGTGGTGGTGAAGCAGAGACCTACAATGCTGTCCGGGTTGGGAAGTATTGGGATCCCGACCCTTGGTTATTTCGACACATAAGTAATGGTAGACGGAAACGCATTTCCGGTGAGACTACATCTTGTGCGCGAACGTGACATGTTGTTCTCAATGGTGATTAGCATGGATATCATCAAACAGGCGTCGGTGATGATCAAAAATGATGAGATTCATTTCAGAAAACGCGAAGAGAAACCAATGCAGCCTCATCCTGGTGCTGGAGGTATAGGTATAGGTACAGGTACAGTGAGAAGTGAGGCTCAAGAGAAGCGATGTGGAAAGGTCAAGGCGAAAGCTGGGTCAGAGGTTGAGACGAAGCTGCGGGAAGACGTCCCAACGCGTGGATCAACGAGAAGTGGACCAGCCAAGCGTAACGTTGACGGCATCAAAGAGCTGAGATGTGAGTTGGCCGCTATGTGTAGTATGGCGCCGCTAATGAAGAAATAGACTTGAGCTATCTACCGTGAGAGTACCAGATAAAGGTAATGTCACTGATGGAAGGTTATAATCCACGAGAAGACGCGATCGCCATAATATCTCGACGCCCCCTCCCAATCCTCATGTCCACACGGAAATACCCCTCACCGCATCGATGCCATTCATCTACAGCTGCCATAGACGACATCAGCAGGAGTTCCCCACACAATTTACCTCAACGCGGATACACTCTGTCCCTAATTATAACATTGTAATTGCACAAGTGACCCAGTAAAGTTGCCTAGCAACTTTCCGCAATTCAGCTGTGCAAAATAGTTTTCTTAAAACATAAAAATTGTAAATTAGTTTAGTTCATATTATAACGTTGAGCAGAAAGCCAGAAAATATAAAAAAGGTTGTTTTTCTCGAATCTCTCAGTTCCTAGATTTAACTCGAAAGATTGTTTTCTTGAATCCTTCTGTCCCTAATTATAACTGGCGCAGTCGTCCGGAGTGGTGAACGGCTTAGTACCTAAATTAAATTAACCAATATTGCGCTATATTAAATTGTGTCGCGAGTGTAACTAAGATATAAAGGTGCAGCTCCATCGCACGATAGTGTACGGTAGTAGTACAAAATACACGCAGAACCTTAAGGACTGAACCGTTGGGTTTCAACCCTTCATCACCACGGAACCAGCAAACCTCCCACAAAGGAACGAAGTCCCAACATTCATCATTCGACCTAACACCTGCAATGCTCGTCGACGCTATCTTTGTGTGCATATTTTGCATTCGGTCCGATTAGTATCATTATCACTGTACGCCATTGTACGGGAGGACGGGAAGAACATCGCCATCAGAGAAGGAGGAGATCAAGAGACAGGTTGCTGAGTGGTATGACAAGAGGTATAATCCAGGAAAGCAAATCAGAGTTTACCTCACCTGCTGTATTGGTCTCCAAGAAGAACGGAGAGAAGAGGATGTGTTGCGATTTCCGGAAATTTAACGCGAAGATGGTGAAAGATCATTTTCCCTTACCATTAATCGATGATGTAGTGAAAAAAACGCATCAGTGTTTACAACACTCGATTTGGTATACATCTCTTTTATTACTCACAGCAGACAGTGCGAGTTCTTGAAGGTTCCATTCGGAATATGTAACTCGACAGTGGTATTCACTAAGTTCATTATGGCTGTATTGAAACCACTAGTCAACCAAGGCATGGTTCAGGTGTGCATGGACGATGTGATCATACCTGCTTGTAATCACGATGATGCAGTAAAGAGACTTGAACGAGTACTGGAAGTGATGAGTGAGAATGGGCTCAACATAAATTGGCGAAAGTGTAGTTTCTTAAGGAGCAAGATCAACATTTTGGTATATGTGATCGAGGGGGGAACAATTCGACCATCCGAAGAGAAGACGAGAGCTGTGGAGCCCTACCCCGTGCCCAAGAACAAGAAATCGCTTCAACGATTTGGACGATGTTGGAGGTATTGGCCGTGATCGAGCGTTGAAAAAGTGGCGGGTGTACGTACTGGGAATCCGGCTTAAGATTGTTACAATGCGTTTGTAATGATTATGCGCAAAACGGATATCCCTCCGAGAGTGTCAAGATGGGCTATATTAGAGCATCGTTCGTTTATTAAAATAATATTGTTCAGCATTTAACATTAAACACATTAAATACGGCTGTTTTGAGCAATGCCGATACGTGTGAACACGTAACCAGTTCCAGTAGCTGCTCGCCTGAACCGACGTCTTCGGGCAGGCCTTTGGATAAAATGTTTTTTTGGGACATATTTTTTTTTTGTCTTAGAGGGAGTTGCCTTTGATGGATTGGATTGAGATCATTCTTCTTTTTTTACGATAGAAAATTGTTTTGTGAAATAAAGAAACCTGGATTGTAACTTGCAACGGTGGCCCAGGCAAGTAAAAGTGGTGCGCGTATATTTTACATACTGTTTTGTTCTTTCGATTAAGTTTTAGTTAAAACAAAATCGCGGTGAGTTCTGGCTTATATAAACATCGATAAACTCGATGACGAGAATTGGATTGTTCAAATGCGGTCGGTTTTAATTCGTTGTGAATTAAGGGCGTACGTGTCGGGTGATCCCTGGAAAAAGCTTGAAAAAGTTTATCGTCTGCGTGGCCCTGCAAGGAAGGTGACATTATTTAAGCAACTGCTTACCCTTAAAATGGCGGAAAACATGTCGATGTCAAATCATAGAATAGTCAGATGAGTTTCTGACCATTTTATTGTTTTCAAGCCTTCCGGAAAGTTACGAGAACTTCTTTATAACCATCGAATCATGAGTTGCCAAAACTACACGCGTTAAAGACGAAGGTATTGGAAGAGGGGGGGGGGGGACACGTGTCACCTCATGTTGGACATTTTTAGTCTTCACAGTATTCAGTTTTGATCTGCACGCTTGTGCACTACAGTGCTTATTCGTTTTATTTACCTTTTTATGATTTCTGAACATCTTTGAATTTATTATACAGGTAATTATTCTTTTTGTAACATTTTTTATTAAGTTTTGGATATTTTTATAAGTGGAATGAATAGCGGTACTTCAAAAAGAAAAAAAAGATAAAGATGTCAGACGAAAATGTGGACGAATGGATCGAATCAGTGTTGATTTCAGATGACATCGATGATGTTCGGTGGAAGAATGGAAAGAATCATGTTCGGATGCCTGAAATAATATTCTCTAAGCAGCAAAAGCTACTAGTGGATGTTTCTGATACAAAAATAGGGTTTCCCAATCTAATACTGGCTTCAGAATTGACAGCTGCGTTCCGTGAGCGATTAGACGGATTTTTCGTCTCGTCCCGGAAAACATTTATTTATATAAGTTCCTAGAACATCTATTCCCTAAGTTCCTAAGTTTAAACAAACTAAAACAGAAGTACATCCAATTTGAATTCACATACTTAAAGGTGAGCCAATAATTGTTAAGTATACTACAGATTAAGTCGCTTAAAATGACGCGTGTCAAAAGAACTCCGTTAAGTACGAAATACACGATCCAACGGTTGTACCAACGGTTGAACAGCTTTGGTGTTGTATAAAACAATTGTAGCGTGTATTTCCACCCAACCGACCGTTTTACCGATATTATGCTCATGAGCATACAACCGCGGTCTCATGCAACAGATTGTACGGAAGTTATATGGTGTGTATTCGCGCATACAATTGTTGTACCTATTTCAGTTGTGCTTCAGTTGTCCTAGCGACGGGTTAAGCTTCTTAAAAAATGGTATTGGTTAAAGAGAAAGATTTTTGGACAGATTTTATTGAGAAGTACCGTTCGTTTCCGTGTTTGTTACTATATTGTTACCATATACAAATATATATGTTATTGAACATCCTCCCCGGCCGTGAGCAAAGTTCACATGTGGCGTCTCCATTATAATCGTAGTATCCTTCCCTCTTGGCAACCCTGGCGTGAGGTCGACGATCGCCATCATGTATTCATTAATGACATCGTGGATATGTCGACATGTTTTACCCTACTCAATTACACACCCAAGGTGTGTAGTAAAGTTGTGAAGTGCTTGTATTTTGTTTAATTATGAAAAACAAAACCCAAATGGAACAAAAAAAAGGGGATTAATTAGAGAATGACATCATCCTTCTCAGATATGTAATTTGATTAAAATATAATTATCTATGTATGTATATAAGTATTACTCTGTAGTATGTTTACTCCCACTTTTGATTTTGGCTGTCCATTCATCTCGTTTAGCATTATTCTGAGGTTGTGTTGCCCAACGGGACTTGTATGTGTGACCTAATTCCCTGTTGCGTATGCAGTCTACCTGAGTGAAGAAACTAGATCGGGATTAGTGAAACTGTTGAGAGCAACTCTAATTCCCGAAACCACACTACACAACGGTCGAGGACTTCGCGGAAGTGCGGCACAAAACCACACTACACAACGGTCAAGGACTTCGCGGAAGTGCGGCACAAAACCACACTACACAACGGTCGAGGACTTCGCGGAAGTGCGGCACAAAACCACACTACACAACGGTCAAGGACTTCGCGGAAGTGCGGCACAAAACCACACTACACAACGGTCAAGGACTTCGCGGAAGCGCGGCACAAAACCACACTACACAACGGTCGACGACTTCGCGGAAGTGCGGCATCGGCACCACAGCACACGACACAACATTTTGAATTTATTACGATTTCGTGTCTCGGACGAAGCAGTCGCTCCACACCACACCGATTTCAATACAATAAAAAATGAGATCAATAACAGTTTTTCTTTAGTGTTTTAATTTCTTAACGTCACTCCACACTTACCATTTTTTTGTCTTTAATTTCCTCAACACTCCACATCTAACAACAGAAACAGAGAGGATTATTTGCGACAGAGAGGAAACAAAGTGCATTTATATACATAATAAATGACGGCGCGTTTTGTTTATATGTAGTAAACCTCAATGTGTATGTGCGTTTCGGTTTCTTTCGTAACGCGGCGGATAATCTATTTTGTTTTGGTTTTGATATCACGATGTGTGACAGAAATACATTCGATTTCACGCCATGGGCCAGAGATAATACAGTACGTATTTGATATTCTGATCATCCCTGACTTGTTTATTTTGTTATATAAGACCTTTAATTAAGTGTAGAAAGCGTATGATTTTGTGTAGTGTAGAATGCGTTCGTGGATTATGTCTAATTATATTACCGTTTTTTGATGGTAGGTGTTGTTATTGGGCAGAATACAAATTTTTGTAATGGGTCGTTTGCTTCCACCCATCGGAGTTTTCAATGTTACTACTCGTGTTAACTTATCTTTGCCTGGATGAACATTGATAACGCGGACTAGATTCCATTTACCTGGTGGCAATTTATCTTCCTTTATGAGAACTAAGTCGTCGATCTTTGGTTCTCTTTCGCGCTTTAACCATTTTGGCCGTTGTTGGAGCCTCGTAAATTATTCCCCCTGCCATTTCCTCCAAAACAACTGTTGCAACTTTTGAATTCGCAGCCATCGTTGCAAGTGGTTTTTTTTTTTTTTTTTTTTTTAGAAACTCGCGCAGGTTCAAGAGTTTTATATTCTCTTATGATGTGTCATATACACACAACCTGAACGGAGTGCAGTGGTTTGGGTCGTTGATGTTCGTTAACTCTCAGGGGTGGTTGTCCCAGATAGGACGAGAGCCGACCGCGTACTAATTGGTTCTAGTCCGTACTAATTCGTTCAAGCACTTTTTAATATTGCATACGCAGAGGATACATTTCTGTTGACCATATACTGTGAGTGTTATGCCTGCAGCAGTACATCTGGTTACTTTCCATTCACACCTGCGTTGCATACTTTTGTCCGTATAGGAATTTCTTTCTCTTGGCTACGAAGCGAATTGAACTATAGACCTTCCGCTCGGCGGTCGATGATGTTAACCACTGCACCACGGCCACCCCCAAGTATTGCTGATCTTTAACTACAGCTGAAAACACAGCATCAATTTTGCTTAACCAGCACTGCAATTCCGATTCATCGTAAGCCTTGGAAGTTGATATCAAGTTTTGAAGTTTATTTTCCAAATTCTTGTTATTCTCCTTGTGGCATTCCACTTCGTCCATTGATTCGTTAACCTCCTTACTATATAACTCCTTGGGCATATTGGACTTCATACTATTTTGACCGAGTGTAGTTCGAATCTTCTTCGCGCGACTTGCATACTTCAAAGTATTATATGTGTCTTTGTATGTTAGAGAGCTTTGTGAAACATTTGCGACCATTACAGTTTGACAATTACCACCCAGTGAATCTTTCAGAATGCGTGTGTTTATGCAATTTCCAAGAGCCAAAAGGGATTTATTAATACTTGCACCTTCTTTAAACCGAACACCATCGCCACGTGTACTTGCTGCTCTCTCACTACTCGCCAGATCAATCATGGATAGTTTTACAGTTCGCTTCTGACCAGTTTTCTTGTCTGTCATTCGAATATGAACTTGAAATATAGCGTGACCACGATTACTTTCTGCATTGGCATCTGTCGGATGTTGGGTTTTATTACTATTGCCTTGTGCAAGCATTTCGAGCAATTAATCCGCATTGCAAATCGGCTTGGGAACAAGACCACTCACGACTATTCCATTTGAATCTTCGCGTAATTTTAATGGGCCACTCTTAGTTAATAAATCCATTTCTTGTTCGTTGTATACATCCAAGTAACTTATACTAATTGCAAATTTTTCGTCACTTAATTGACTGATTTTATGGAATAGCTCTTGTATGGTCAGGTATGTAATACCGCGACAATTCTCACTGCCTAGCATCGTGACCGTTTTGCCAGCGCCAGATGCTCCGTACACAAACACTGAGCAATTATATCCATTCAAGATAGCTTCCACCAGGGGCATTGTACACTCCTCAAATACGTCTTGATTTGATAACTCATGGTTGAACACACGGTCAAATTCCATGCTCGAACAAAAGAGTTGTCCGATTCAGTACTTGGATAACGGGTTCCTGATTTAGTTCCCGTTCTCGGAGATTATCGGGTCGTACACGGACCGCTACTCTAATATTCGTTTGAATGTTGTAATTCGCAAACCGCTGTTATAGATACAACAAGTATCAAGTGGTTGAGCTGAATATCCGACAGATCTACTTCTGGAAGGTTATCAAGTGCTCGTCCCACCAAAAAATGTCCAGGGGTTAGTGCCGTGAAATATATTGGGTTATCTGTGAGTGGACACAGAGGTATTTAGACATGCTTCAACCTGTTGTAGAAGTGTTAGCAATTCCTCATAGGTGTAGATCTCCGATCCGATGACTCGGTTTATGTGATATTTTATGAATTTCACCCCTGCTTCCCAAAGTCCGCCGAAGTGGGGCGAAGCGGGAGGATTGAAATGCCATTGGATTCCCTCGTTAGCTAGAGTTTTCGCGACCGCAGACCAATCAAGCTTACTCGTTCCAATAATCTCTTAAGTTGGTGGCAACCCATACAAATATGGCAAAGTATCCCTTGTATTTTTTTTGCGTTCCGACCTCTCCAAGTCTTAATTTTTAAGTCTACCCGGAGTTGGTGAACAGATGTGCCACACGTACTCATGGTGTTGGCAAGTTACCCATAAGCTGATGTGCTGCTCTTTCTCGACGTCGATAGCAGGTAATGCAATTGTTGATGATTCCTTTTATACATGTCTTGAACATAATCATCCAATATTTTTTTTCGCAGGTACATCATCGTTTGTTGGAGCCCTCCGTGTAAGGTTTTCCGGTGAGCATCGAGTATCAGGAGTTTCGCTAACTGATGATTTCCTCTCAATATTATAGGATGCTGCTCATCATACGAAAGATAGGCGTTTTGTAGCCTATGTATGTGTCCTTGATTTTGTCGAATACATCCTCCAATTCCTGTTCCTTTCCAGGTTCTGCGGCTGAAATGCCGTCGGTGTTGTGCTGTGTTGCCAACATGAACATCTCTTCCAATGTTGTTTATCTGTTCGCCGTATAATTTTTCGTCCGTTCTTTTGGCGAGCGTTTGCCGAAGTTTTCGTAGTGGCGAACGATTTGCTTTAACAATTTTTTTGCAGCTTAAGTGCAGTCATTATTGTTCCGTTCTTTCCTTTTGTTTAGATTTTGAAAGACTTGATGTCCGCTGCACCGGTTGTAGCCAACGATGAAACAAAGAGATTTGTCAAGAACAAAGGAACTAAATAACAGCTTACATTACGGTATGACGCTTCCCCAACTGGATTGTCCCTAGATGTTAATCCGACGGCGACTTTTAATTTTTGATTTTCTTTTGTATTGCACGGCGCGGGAGCCCGTTTTGCACTCAAAAACCTCACTGCTATAGTCTTTGTCGTTAAATTTAAATTGTAAATTTAAGTGTTTAAGTGTAGGGTAATTTTGTCTAATTATTTCTACCACTTATTCTTTTTACAAATAAACGCACGCACTTAGAAAAAAAAAATCGAATTCTTTATTTATTTATGGAGTGGCTCGAAGGACCATGTAAATTTTTATATTTAAATGAGGGTTTTTTAATAATGGAATATCACGACTGAGTATAGTATATATATGTAGTATATTTATTCAATATTACATATTCAATTTGACAATTGTTATGATCGATAATGTAGTGTAGTATTTAACATAAGTTCAATACCAATGTTGCAATAAAATGTTATTATATTGTTACCATATATAAATATATATGTTATTGAACAGCGGATCTTAGCGCAGCTTTCAGCCGAGAATATAAAAAAATTGAGAGCTCTAAACGCACTGGATCATCTACTGACAGCATTTATGTACCCTCTTTGTGGTACTATGAACTACGGTTATTTTTGAAAAATAGTGAAATCTCTCGATATGGCCACAGCTCCTTGTCTTATTTTGTAGATGACACCAGTTCATTTGATCAATGTATTGCTACAGAGTATGTTTTCATCTGAATTGATGTAATTTCTATACAATTTTCATATGTACATTTTTTTATTAGGGACCTCAGACCCCTGAAGATAATAGTCCCAGTGTTTCACGCCCATCATCTTCTTCTCACTACCCAAAATGAAAAAAAAACTCTAGAACAACAAAAAAAGAGTTTTTTTTGAGGATGCAAGCAGGTTCATGGCTCAAAAAGAAACCATGGATGAAGATGAGTTTGACATCTTGGGGAAGAGGATCGCCGAACATTTTAGGGGCATGAAGGAAATGCAGCGTTTAATTGCAGAAAAAATAATTACTGAAGTACTCATCACTGGCAGAATGAATCAGTTTTCCCCTAATTCGAAATTCAATTCAAACTATTCAGTATCTCAAACCTTCCAGCAATCACCAAATGCATCTATTAATGCCCAAGATGAAGTTGTGTATAATTCACAGATATCTGATTTTTTGATTTTAAATAATAAAACACAACATTTAAATTAAAATTAAAACCAGTTCATTTTTATTATAATATATTTCACTTTTTTAAATAAAGAGGAAGTACAGAATGACATAAATTGTGTTTAAACGTTATTCTGAGAAGCCACACATTTTATTTTGAAAATTAACTTTTCCTTCATTGTTGTAGTACGCCTGGAGTTTATTTCTTTTGCGCTTTTTGAAAACGTCTTTCCCATACTTGTTTTATGCAAAGGAACCATCATTTCACTCTGACGCCAAGTTCCTCGATGTACAACTCCATTTTCAAAATCTTCACGGTCTACTCATTAGTCTGTTCCGTAACCTGAAGATTGAGCTCTCACAAAATTATGTAATGCGCGACAGGCTAAAATAGTTCCATTAGCATGATCTAAAATAGTTTTTATTGGTTTATTGAAAATCTTAAATCTGAAACATACAATTCCAAACGCATTCTCCACAACTCTGCGAGCTCTGCTTAACCTATAGTTGAACATTTTTTCTTCTTTCGAAATTCCTACTTGAGGAAAGGGTTTCCATACACATATTTTCTGATAAAGCGAATGCCTCATCACTAATAAATCCGTAAGGACAAATAAAGTAATTTTTTTAAACTTTTCTGCAGGAGGTAGTTTAAGTGTATGATTTGCAATTTCTCATAAAAGTCAGTTCTTTTTAAAACTCCTCCGTCTGAAATTCTTCCATTTACAATGGCAAACAACCCAATACTTTAGGTTCCTTAAAAAAAAAACTTGTTTGAGATTCCATGAACAGTCAGCTTGGCTTTGTCCCTTCGCACACGATCAACTTGGTTTCGACATCTACAATGGCAGGCACACAATCAGCCTGGCTTTGTCTCGTCGCACACGAGCAACTTGGTTTCGGCATGTACAATAGCACACACATGAGCAGCTCGCCAATCCGTCGCACACGAGCAACTTGATTTCGGCATTGGTACACACACACATGAGCAGCTCACCAGATCCCTTCGCACGAACAGCTTGATTGGATTTCCTCACCAACAAATGATGATTGCTTTGGTTACCGTCGTGAGAATCGGACGTCTTCTGTCTGATATAAATAAAAGTTGTGAAATTAGTTCTTTTGCGTTTTTTTGTTGTTCTTTTTTCGTTTCTGCGTGTGCATGGATATATTCCTGTACAAAACTGAACCACTCTTTGCGGGTTTTCTAACTAGGACATGTTTCCCATCAATTGCTCCAATACAATGCTCAAAGTGCCACTGTTTTTCAAATCCTTGGGCAATATTTTTCCATTCAATTTCGGTAGACGGATATCGATGGAATACATAAAACTAATGGAATGCACTGTCGTGTTGGTTTTACCTTACCTTCAAGTAATCATTTTTTAGAGCATGGTATACATATAGCCCAGCAAGTTTCCGGCACTATTTTTCCAATTACTTGGGAAATATCGCAAGGCTACAACCAAGCGCTCTTCCGAAGATACTGGTGATCTCATTAAAGTATCCTGTTTAGTTATGACAGGTGATATGAGATTTAAAAGATATTCAAATTGTTCTCTTTTCACACGCAAAAAGCATCTGTAATCAGGGTCATACATTTCAAAATCTTCAACAAGATCAACCTCAGAATGCAATGATCTATTTAAAAGCCAATTTTTAACTCGAATTCTTTTTTTCTTTTTTGGGTTTTTTACACTCAAAACTGCGGCACCACATATTAAAACAAACTTTTTCCTCACACTTATTTCGGCCATAGAATATACTTTCGAATCCACTGCTAAAAAATGACTTAATAAAATGTTCAGTCGTACGTAAATTGTATGCAGATTGTATAATGTGTGTGCTGCATACAACAGTTGTACCGATATTCGCACAACGCAAGTCGGTACAACCATTGTATAGTGTATTTCCTACTTTGAACAAAATAACAAGACCTATATTTATTCGCCCCACATTACTCCAACAGTGGCGTCAGAATATTTCACACAATACTTCTTGAACGTGTATCGACGGTTCGTTGCTAGACGTGGAATTATGGGTAAGTCTCTCTAGTGATTGTGGGACTAATGTCGTAGGCGCCGATAAGGAACTTCGTGCGTTATTTGAGAAGGCCAAGTTTCAAAGCGAGCATAATGTCAGCAGCATGGGACAGAGTGACGGTTTAACCTCTTTCAGCACCACATTTCGGAGGGATCTGGAAAGCTGCCGTTAAATCCGTCAAACACTACCTGAAACGAATTATCGGTGGAAATGTTCCTACATTTGAAGAGCTGACCATTCAAATTGAAACGTACCTGAATTCCAGACCGCTTGGATGCCTCCCATCACGTAAGCAGTTTCTCAGACAAATGTATGAACATTTTTGGGCTAGATGGTCCTCAGTATACCTCCACGAGCTACAGCTAGACCGAAATGGCGTAGTCGTACAAGTCGGGGACTTATGTATCATTCGATCCAACCAACAACCCCCGTGTAAGTGGCCGTTAGCACGGGTCAAAGCCGTTAAGCCCGGTGCGGATGGACTTATAAGGGTGGTATAATGGAAGACTGCAACCGGAACATTGTCGAGGCCAATAGGAAAAATCAGCATCTTGCCCCTCAAAAAGGATTGTTCACCAACGGCTGGCGAAGGCGGGCGGAGTGTTTCGCATTAAACCCACTCGACGCAGGCTGAATGGGACACACTGAACGCGTTCACCCCTGTCAGTTTGACATGTATCTCCTCATAAAGAATGTTAAAAGCTGAGAAGAAGCTTATTATGATTTAATTCAAACTGGTTGTCGACGACCAAATGAAACAAAACTAATTGGTTTCTGTTTGATATTCGAGATTGGCATTACTTTTCCAAATCTGACAGAATGTCACCATAAAAGACCATTCTGGAAGAAGAGAAAGGAAGAGGTTGCCAATCGGTAAGTAGAATAAGATTCGTGTGCCAGATAGCAACGTTTTTTTTTTTTTTGAACTAGAATAAAAAACTACCACCAGGGTTGCGTTTCTTTTTCTTGGAAACCTTACTTCCAACACATGTTTTTTGTTCGATTGTTGGGAAACAAATGGCGAAAACAAAGAGAAGTTCCCGTAGACAAAAGGCCATGGAGGAGGAAGAAATGTTCGTCGTAAACGAAGATGCCGAGCAAACCGACACCGAAAATAAATTTGAAAGCCGAATGATGAGGATGGAGGAGATGTTTATGGAGTCCCTCAAGAAGCTGACGCATCAAATGGAAAATATTCAGCCACAAATATGTTCACAGGTAGGTTGCATTTCATTAGCTCTATTTGAACCCCAGGTAGAAAACCGAAACGTCGCCATGTTGCCTCACGTCGGCGCAAATCCCCACAATCTGCCCTGAAATTACATAGCCACAGTTACACACCACGCTGCCTAAAACCGTTATCTCAAACTTGTCGCCAACCCTGACGCCACCAATACAACAGCAAACAAACACATATACCGGTTCAAGTCATTTCGGTGCTACGCAGCAGAACATTTTGCCAGTTCAGCCGCCAACGAACACGACAGCAAGATTAGTAAGGGATGTTTATGCTCCTACCCCTTACATGCCGCCCTATATTGAACGTCGCCCGTTGCACGATCTAGCACGGTTTGGACGTCTACCTGAAGAATGGCCACTTTTTATCTTGGCCTACCGGGACACGACGGCAACGTATAATTATAACGCTCTGGAGAACCAACTGCGACTGCAAAAATGTTTGTACGGGGAAGCAAGACAAGCAGTGGAGTCTATTATGATTTATTGGGGAAAAATCGACGACGTCATAAACGAGCTGGAAATGAATTTTGGACGCCCTGAACGTCTTATCAGAAGCCAACTCGAAAAATTTGGAACGATTCCAGTAATTTCCGAAAATTATTTAGCAGACATTGTGCCACTGGCTAGAAAAGTAAAAAGTCTGGTCTTGTTCCTTGAGGCAGCCGGTGCTTCTCAGCATTTGTGCAATCTAACATTACTAGATGAACTTTCCGTGAAACTGCCTTTAAGTAAAAAACTAATATGGGCCCGCCAGCAGATTAAAGTGATAAGAACGAAAGAATTTTAGGTATGTTTTGGAATACGACAAAAGATGAATTTAGTTTTTCCCTGAAATTTCACAAGGTACCGAATCAAATTTTAGTCGGCCAGCGAATTCCAACTAAGCTCAACATTTCACGAGCGTGACTATGAGCGTTTTCGATCCGTTCGGTTTCTTGGCACATTTTGTTGTTAATGCAAAGATACTTCTCCTAGAAGTATGGAAAAGTGGAATTACTTGGGATACAGAATTGCCACACAATATATTTGTCAAATGGAAGGGGTGGCTGGCAGAACTTGAAAACGTGAAAAGAAATGTCAGTGCCCCGTTGTTATTCAATAGCTTTTAAAACAGCACGTACGAAATTACACATATTCACTGATGCAAGTGAGAGTGCATATGCCTGTCGCCTACTGGAGGATCTTAAAAGACAATGATGACGTCGAAGTTGCACTAGTAGCTGCCAAAACCCGATGTGCTCCGATAAAGCCAATATCCATTCCACGACTGGAACTACAAGCAGCCGTGTTAGGTGTTCGCCTCGAAATGACAATTGTGGATGCACATACAAAGAAAGTAGATCAAATATTTTACTGGTGTGATTCAAAGACGATAATAAAGTGGATAAACTCGAACAACAGACGTTACAAGCCATTCGTGGAACATCGAATCTCCGAAATACTGGAAGAAAGCAAAGAGTCGGAATGGAATTGGATCCCGATAAACGAAAATGTAGCAGACGAAGCAACGCATGCAAAATCTTCAGTCAAATTACATCCAGACAAATGGCCAACAGAGAAAGTTGATCTAAAAAACATAAGGAGCGAAGATAACCTTGAAACCAGGACCATAAATAAAACGGTAAGATTAATCGATATGACCCGATTTGCAAATTACTCCAGACTTAAACGCGTTTTAGCATGGGTTCGCCGATTCATTCAGAATTGCTAATCAAATAATTCAACAAAATTAACAACTCCCAATTTGACACCCAAGGAAGAGTCAACCGCCGAAATTTATTTGTGTATTGATGCTCAAAGAGAGGTTTTTCAGACCGAATATGCTATGCTGAAATCAAAAAGACAAATACCAAGTAATAGTCCACTAATCACACTTAACCCTATATTGGATGAACATCATGACGTAATCAGGGCCGAAGGAAGATTGCAAGCAGCTTCAATCTTGCCTACTTATACCTTTCGTCCTACAATTTTGCCAAAAAATCATTATCGTACAGAACTCCTGATCGATTATTACCACCGAAAATTTCATCACCAAAATCAAGATCTTATCACCTGTGAAATCCGTCGCAAATTTCGGATACCGTCGTTACGAACTCTAGTAAGGAAAGCAAGGCTCAGGTGTATGACATGTCGGATCAACGATGCTAAGCCTCGCCAACCTATAATGGCTCCTTTACCAAGAGACCGTATAACTCCATACGTTAGCCCGTTTAGATATACAGGTGTCGACCTGTTTGGGCCGGTTGGTATAAAAAATCGTAGGAACAAAGAGAAAAGATGGGTTTCTATTTTCACCTGCATGACCACCCGTGCCGTTCACCTTGAAATATGTCGTAATCAATCAACTGACACCTTTTTTATGAGTTTACGTAATTTAATAAACAGAAGACGAGTTCCTGTAAGGATAAGAAGTGACTGTGGCACCAATTTCGTCGGTTTTAATAATTAACTTAAGAATATTGACGAGTTCATAGATCACGGTACTGTTCAGGCTGCTATGACTCCCCTTGGAATTGAATGGATCTTTAACTGTTCTAAGTATCCTAACGCTGGTGGTTGTTGGGAAAGACTGATTGGATGTGTTAAACGTGTTCTAAGTTCTGTATTGAAGGAACACGCGCCGCTGTTGGAGGCCGAAAATATCGTAAATAGCAGGCCTCTCACAGATATTCCAGTAACAATTGACGAGCCCGAGCAGTATTTGCATGATTTGACAAGAAGAGCGAAGTGGTGCCGACATACTGTACCGCTTCGAATCAATGATATGGTTCTACTATGTGACCCGGAGTGTGCGAGATCTCAATGGTTGAGAGGCCGAGTAATTGCGGTCTATCCAGGGGAAAGATGGAATTGTCATCACTACCAACAAAATAAAATTGCGTCGTCCAGGATCCCGATTGGCCGTTTTGGACGTCGAGGCTCGTGATAGTGAATCCTCGTTACCTGAGGGCTTCACGGGGGGTGGAATGTCGACGACCAAATGAAACAAAACTAATTGGCTTCTGTTTGATATTCGAGATTCGCATAACCTCTCCAAATCTGACAGAATGTCACCTTAAAAGACCATTCTGTTGGAAGAAGAGAAAGGAAGAGGTTGCCAATCGGTAAGTAGAATAAGATTCGTGTGCCAGATTGTAACGGCTGTTTAACTAGAATAAAAAACCACCACAAAGAAAAAACAGAGTTGCGTTTCTTTTTCTTGGAAACCTTACTTCCAACACACTGGTATTAACGATCGTGTAAATCAAAATCGCGGTTACAACAATAATAACCATTCTTATCAGAATAAAGATTTCAATGCAACAAGTAGAAATCAAAACCATGACCATTTTTCCCAGAGCAAAATTGTTGATACAAACTATAGCAATAGAATTTCTATTCAAACTCATTCAATAGAAATTCCTATCGTAACAGTCCCCTCCAGTTTTCAAACAAGTCGAATCAACAAGTCACTAATCATAGTATAGGAAAACAAGGACATTTTCATTTAGCGCCTCGGGAAACTTATTACCAATAGCAAGCCTAGCCATAGAAGGAAAACAAATTAATTGTTTGAGAGACACAAGTTCTGCAATATAAATCATAAGCGCAGTTTGTTTCTGTTGAAATATCATATTCATCAGCGCATTGTATGAACATGAACATATCTTAACTCACCACACTTTGTATTCTATTTACCACGCTTGTCAATATCCTGAATTATTTATGACATTTCTGAATAAATCTTTTCTTCATTCTCTGTTCAACCTTCAATAAAGTCGTTTCGTTTTCACAGGTTATGGGCCCAGATCCAAGTTCGCGGTAGAAGTAATATATAGTCATATGTATATAAAGATAACAGTTTTTTTGCGGAAAGAAAAATAAAAAAGTTGGTTCTTTTGCAAATAAATTTTGTGGTTACTTTGGAAATACATATATATTGCTGGTATTTGTTGCTGCTGTTTTGCGAAGGGTATAGTCTGCCGATTATTTTGCCGCCTTTTTGTTTTGCCGCTTTCTATTGCTTTTACAACATGGACGGTGAAATATTCAAAATTGAAAAGCTCAATTGTGCAGATCAGTGGGGAGTCTGGAAATTCCAAGTAAAGGTAATGCTTAGTGCAAGTGAACTCTATGAGGTTGTAAGTGGGGAGTGTTTGAAACCCGAGGCAACTGGATCCGATATGTCTAAGGTTGTTGCATGGGACAAGAAGGATAAGAAGGAACAAAAAGTAATTGTAATGAGTGTTGGCCCTCAGCCATTAATTCATATTATGAATTGCACTACGTCGAATGCAATGTGGGTGAAATTGGAGTCTATTTACGAACAAAAGGCACTGACAAACATCCATTTTCTGCAACAGAAATTCTACAGTTTTATTAGGGATCCATTGGACAACATAGTTACTCATATTTCTAAATTGGAGTCTCTTGTCTATCAGCTGAAACAATGCGGTGAGTCTATAACGGAAAACATGCTTATAACAAAAATTGTAATGACATTGCCAGCGGACTTCAACCATTTTTTTACCGCTTGGGAATCAACGGCAGTTAGTGATAAAACGTTAGAGAAATTAACTGCGCGTCTGGTGATGGAAGAATCCCGTTTATCTGTACAGTCTCGCAACAAAGAAAGTCGAGTTATACCAGATGGTGAATCAAGTGCGTTAACTGCAAGGAGGAATTTACGATTTCAAAAATCAAATATGAATTCAAGCCAACATAAAGGCAAATTAGGAAAGTGTTTTTGGTGCAAGAAACCTGGTCATTGGAAAAGGAACTGCCCACTGAGAACTGCAAATGTGTCGCAAACAGAACCTACGAGTGACGCATTCATATGTACTGCGGTTTCAAGCAGAGATGTAGGCTGTGAGGAATGGTTTCTAGACTCAGGTGCCAGTGACCATATGACCTTCAGACGTGATTGGTTTGCTGAGTACAAGGCATTCAATTATCCACAATATGTTCGCATTGGCAACGGAAAGACTATTAGTGCGATTGGCGTTGGAAATATTAACATTAAAGCCTATAATAATCAACGATGGTACCCAAAGCTTCTTACAAATGTTTTGTTTGTTCCGGACATTCACATTAATTTATTTTCGTCAAATAAAGCACTTGACAAGAACATTCGCCTGGTGTCCGACAGTAACAAATGTGCGCTGCTGCATGGTCAGTGTACTGTGGCAGTGGGAGTTCGTAAGGGTTCGTTGTTCAAGATGCTGTTCAGAGTTGAGGAACCGAAATCTGCAAATGTTAGTGTAAAGGTTGAATCAATCAGACTTTGGCATGAACGCTTAGGTCATCAGAATGTGAATTACGTTCGAAGATTTCTTAAGGAAAGTGACATTAAATATAATGATGAAAAGGACTTCTTCTGTGATGCATGTGCCCTTGGGAAATCCCATCGTTTTCCTTTTAAAAGAAGCTGCAGTAAAGCTAAATGTGTTGGTGAGATTGTGCATGCAGATCTTTGTGGACCCATGCAAAATACCTCAGTGGCTGGTTCGAAGTATTTTCTTCTCTTCAAAGATGATTTTTCAAAATATAGAACGGAGTACTTTCTAAAACAAAAGGATGAAGTTTTCAAAATCTTTAAATCATTCTTAAATAAAATTAAAATGGAAACTGGCACATCGGTTCAAACAATTCGCACTGATAACGGCACGGAATTCGTCAACGCTGAAATGAAATCATTTCTTTCAGATAATTCTGTGCGACACCAGACTTCTACCCCGTATTCCCCCCAACAAAACGGCAGAGCTGAAAGGGAAATGAGGACCGTCGTAGAAGCAGCTAGAACAATGATTCATGCGAGTGGTTTGTCGCTTAAGCTCTGGGCAGAGGCAGTTAACATGGCTGTATACGTTATAAATCTAACAGCGCCAACCGATCTAGCTGGCAAGCATCCAGCCCAACTATGGTTCAAGGATCCACCATCAAAATTTAACTTCTTTGAGATGCAGGTATTTGGAGCTGAGTGCTTTGCACATATTCCCTCACAGAAACGGCGGAAATGGGATGCAAAATCACGACCAGGCATTTTTGTTGGATATTCCGAAAACACAAAGGGATATCGTATATATTTCTCAGATACTGATAAGGTTGAAATAATTCGTGATATTATATTTAAAAAAGCTTCAGTTTCAGGTGAAAGCAGAGAAGTTACGGTAGCGCTTGATAACAAATCCGAGGATAATGTAGTAGACGAACCCGAAGAGGTTAAGACTGAAGGCTTGTCATCTGACGATGACAGAATTCAGAATTCAGATAGTAAAGATGCAATTGATTTACAATCCTGTTTAGAACCATTATCCACTGAATCCATTAAGCAACGATTAAGGAGTGCGAAGGGGGAAAGGGCCGAATCCATGACAGCTTTACTGCAAATTGGAGCTTTTTTGGCAGACCGGTATGTACCAACGACATTTGAAGAAGTACCTAGGTCAGCTGATGCTGCGAAATGGCAAGTTGCGATGCTAGAGGAAATTGAGGCATTACACAAGAACAATACATGGGAGCTAGTAGAACCACCAACGATGAGAAAAATAATTGACAGCAGATGGGTATTTAAAATTAAGGATGCTGTCAGCAATGAACCCAACAAATATAAAGCAAGACTTGTAGTAAGGGGGTTTACACAAGAAGCTGGCATTGATTATGATGAGATCTTTAGCCCAGTAGCGCGTTTCAGTTCCATAAGGGCTATACTTGCAGTTGCAGCGTACAAAAAAATGGTAATTAAGCAAATCGACATCAAGACAGCCTTCCTAAATGGGGACTTACACGAAGCTATATACATGCATCAGCCAAAAGGATTTAATGATGGAAGCGGGAGGGTTTGCCTGCTAAAAAAGAGTCTGTATGGACTAAAGCAGGCGTCCAGATGTTGGAATATCAAGTTCACCGAATTTCTACGCTCATTTAGTTTGGTGCCTTCGAAGGCTGATCCCTGTGTATTTGTTGGAAAGCGTATCCTCGTAGTTATCTACGTTGACGATGGATTGATAGTGGGAGAGAACGAAGGGAAAGTTGACCAGCTGATTTCGTATCTGAAAGGAGTATTCGAGGTTAAGGTGTCTCATGTAGGACACTTTCTGGGATTACAGATTGATCATCGAGCCGATGGATCAGTTTTTCTTTCACAAAGTCGTTACGTTGATCGCATTTTGGATAGATTCAAAATGTCGGATGCAAACCCGGTTTCAACACCAGCGGATTATTTGATCACGAAGGGTCCCTGCAGTGAAAAACATAAGCTGAACTATGTATTTCCATATCGAGAAGCAGTGGGGTCTCTCATGTACCTTGCCACTGGAACCAGGCCTGATATTTCCTATGCTCTTGGGGTCGTCAGTCGTCATGTAGAGCATCCAACTGCACAAGATATCGCAGCGATAAAGCGTGTCATCCGATATGTAAAAGGATCAAAAACGAATGGTATTCTTTTTAATTCAAACTATAAATGTAAATTAAGTTGTTACAGCGACTCTGACTTTGCGGGGGATCCAGAGACAAGACGCTCTACCAGCGGCTATGTGTTTTTATTTGGAAAATCGCCGATTTCATGGATGTCACAACGTCAAAAATGTGTCTCTCTCTCTACCATGGAAGCGGAATATATAGCAGCGGCGCATGCAGCTAAAGAAATAGTGTGGCTGAAGCGGTTATTTGACGAGATACTACCTGGAGAATGTGGTCAGCCAAGCCTTCTGGTTGACAACGAAAGTGCTATAAGGCTTGCACGAAATCCAGGATTCCACAAAAGAAGCAAGCACATCGAGGTGAAATACCACTTTATTCGCGAGAAATTTGCAGAAGGAGTTTTTGAACTCTCGCATGTTTCAACTGAAGAGCAGATTGCCGACGTATTTACTAAACCACTACCACGAGGTAGATTTGAAATTTTAAGAAATAAAATGGGAATTTGCGTAGCTTGAATTTTCTAAAAAAAAAAAAAAAAAATATATATTTTATTGCAACTTAATGAATGTAAATAACTTAATACAATGCTGATGAAAGTGGGAGTGTTGAAATATCATATTCATCAGCGCATTGTATGAACATGAACATATCTTAACTCACCACACTTTGTATTCTATTTACCACGCTTGTCAATATCCTGAATTATTTATGACATTTCTGAATAAATCTTTTCTTCATTCTCTGTTCAACCTTCAATAAAGTCGTTTCGTTTTCACAGTTTCCCTTATACGTTACGCAAATATTTAAAACAACCAATAACAATATCTACTCTGAATGAAGATAATATAGTTAGACAAGAACTTATAACTAAACTTCCGGAAGAGGTCAATGAAAAAGACACGAAGAGTTGGAAAGTTTGTGTAATAAGTATAAACACATAATGTAAATGCTTTAGAGACAACACTGGAAAACTCTCTGTTTTCCTGTTGATGGCAGTGTTCAATAATCTACTCACTGCCCAACACGCATATGAACATGTGCATGGGCAGTCCCTCAACGTTGAGTACTGTAGTGAATACACTACACCACATACCAAATCCATGACCACGCCAATCCATGACCACGATCAACCAATTGTCTACGCCCAGCATTACACTCAGTGCCCAACTACTCAGTTCGGTCTTGACCTAAAGTTAATCACAAAAGTAAGTAGACACCCGTTGTCTCAAGGTTAACAAATGAAAAAAACTCATCTTTTCCAATAAAGCTGTACATATAATATATGCTACTTCTTGGAAAACATGCATACGTGCATTTCAAGTGAAAAAAAGAGAATTTACTTTTTTGTGTGTGAGTAGTTAACGGTAGTTTTCTCATAAAGGCGTAAGTTGACATCACAAAAGTAAGTAGACACTATTGGCATTCTGTGCAAATACTTGGAGTGGAGAACATGTAAGGAGAATAGTTTGATGTTTTTATTTTCTTTATTTTATTTTTGATATTTTGTGTTTCAAATTTTCCTTCAGTTGAGCAAGAAAAACGAAATTTTTCAAAATGGCACCACGAGGAAAGGAGCTTTCGCAAGATATTAAGAACTTGATAATAAAATATTTCCAAGGAAAAAAATCAGTTCGGGAAATAGCAAAGATTGTCGACAAAAGTCATTCAACAGTCCACACCATAATTAAAAAATTTAAAATTGTAGGAAGCACAAGCAACAGGCCTAGAAATGGCCGCCCACCTAAGCTGACAGACCAAGAACACCGAATCATACTCAGAAAAGTAAAACAAAACCCCAAATTAAGTGCCCCAAAACTACAATTGGAGGCAGAAAAGGACTTTGGGAAAACATGCAATCCCCAAGCCATTCGTCGGGTGCTCCACAAAGCCGGATATCATGGTCGATCAATAAGAAAAAAGCCCTTTGTAAACAAAGTTAACCGTCAAAAACGATTAAATTTTGCAAAACAACATGAAAAATGTGACTCGGCTTTCTGGAATCGAGTTATTTTTACGGACGAGAGCAAATTTAACATCTACGGGTCAGACGGACGTGGTAAAGTTTGGCGTAAAGCGAATACCGAGCTAGATCCTATGAATATGGCTGGTACCGTAAAACATGGCGGAGGGTCGGTAATGGTGTGGGGTGTATGGCGGCAAATGGAGTGGGTAATATTGTTATAATCGATGGCATAATGGATCAGCATTACTATTTAAATATTTTAAAAGCTAATCTACGCGAAAGTGCCCACAATTTGGGGTTGGACGGGTAATTTATCTTTCAGCAAGATAATGATCCTAAGCATACGTCACGTATCGTCAGAGAATGGCTATTGTATAATTGCCGAAATCAACTCAAAACCCCTCCCCAATCCCCTGATATGAATGCCATTGAACAGCTATGGGAGCATTTGGAACGTCAAATACGAAAACGCGATATTAAGACAAAGGAGGACTTAAAAGTGTAATTCAAGAAGAGTGTCAGCTCGATGCCATCACGAATGAGATCCATAATAAAAACAAAAGGATATCCTACAAAATATTAGGATAGAAATTTAAAAAAAAAAAAATAACAGCTCCAAAAGTGATTTTTCGTTAGTGTCTACTTACTTTTGTTAGATTAATTTGGCATGAATTCTGTTTCGTTGTGATTATCTTTTTCCGCTTTTATGCTATTACTATATTTTCTCTATTTAATGAATAACACAAATATAGGCTAAATAAAAATGCGAAATACATTTGCTTTTATTAATTATTTTCAGTTTTTTCATCGAATTTGCGATTCAATAGAGGGTGTCTACTTACTTTTGTGACTAACTGTACATATGTTACTTTCCCGATCGCTTTGCTTAGCAGTGACACCAAATCACGTGCACTTGAAGGCAAAGCAAATGCGAAAACAAAGCAAATATGAAACATAAAAAAACCAAGTCGGCTGAATGGGTACAATGCTGATGATGCGCTTGTGACTCTGACCAATTGCCGGGCGTATAGTGCGCTTGCGCCAATTACACAATGCGTTGAACTAAATCGAATACCGATTGAGAATTTCACAAGGCATGTATATGATAGAGGGGATAGATCATCCAGAACAGATGATATAAAAGGAAAGAATTGAAAGGAAGAAGCAGCAGTAATAAAACACCGCCTAACACGTAACCTTTAATTTAATTTAAATAAATACACATTAATAAATCTACAGCGTGTGTTTTACTCTCCGCGGGATATTCTTCTCCCTGTCGTTTAGGGAAAGCACGATATCCAGCGAATAACATTTTGGTGGCAGCGGTGGGATCCACGAAAAGGATTCCGCTACCAAAATATACGATGCGTATTCTGGGGCTACACACCAGAAAGTGAAAAGTGAAAGGCGAAAAGCGAAAAGTGAACAAAAGGAAACAACAACCGACAGCAGCAGCAGCAGAAAGAAGAACAACCGACCGCAGCAGCAGAAAGAAGAACAACCGACAGCAGCAGCAGCAGAAGGAACAATAACCAACAGCAGCAGCAGAAAGAAGAACAACCGACAGCAGCAGCAGAAATATTAACATCATTAAACGTAAATATTGTCATATGGTCCTTTAGTTTTACATATAGTTTAGTTTACATATAGTTCTTGTTACTAGTTGTTAGTTTTACGTATAGTAGTTGTTACTTTTGATTCTTCACCGTCTGCGCGATCATTTTCAAACATTTTTACCCGACGCAACGCCCAAACTTTGAAGCTATTCAAAGCCCTACCCTTCTTTCTCCATAACACCGACCCCATAACACTTTCCGAAACATCCACCATGGACACGAAAATTTCTTTGAATGACATCAATAGCTTCATTCCTGCTCTTGATGGCAAGCCTGACGAACTATCCAAATTCATTGAATGTGCCAACACCCTCTTTTCTTACATAAGAGAGGAAACGCAGACCAAGTTATTCCTTAGTATTGTTAGGACTCGGCTCCAAGGCCCTGCCTTTGAGCTGATAAGACACAAAGAACTGGCGACATGGAAAGATCTGGTAATTGAGCTGGAATCCCAGTTTAAGGAACACAGATCTCGCACTTCCGCGCAGAACCAGCTTCTGGCAGCCAAGCAAAACGCCAGAGAAACGATCAAAGAGTATGGTGACAGACTCTCTTCGTTACTTCTCGCGCTTGACTCAGCCACGTACGATAGTCCCAACGAAAAAGCCGTTCAAGATTTCCTTATCAAGGAAAACCACAGACTTGCTCTGAAAACATTTGAAGATGGAATTACGAATTATAGTTTAAGATTGCTAGTCAAATCCCACAGTGCCGATCAATTGAAAGAGGCAATATCTTACGCCATCGATAAATCTCTCCGCATAAGTCACGACAACTCCTTTTCCACATTTTCGGCAAGAAACAACACACCTCGACTTATCTGTCAGACCTGCAATAAAACAGGCCACACTTCGGCAACCTGTTATCGGAACACTAATTTGCCAAATTTTATTCCCCGTTCCATTAAACATGAAGCACAGTGCAACCTGCAAACAATTCGGTGCGGCTATTGCAACAAACCCCATCACACGGAAAATGAGTGCCGGCTCAAGATGTCTCACTCAAGACAGAACCAAGTCTCTCGATACTCTAATAATCATCAACCTCACTTTCAAAACCGCGGTAACCGATATCCGGATCACGTAAATCGACAGGTTAACTTTCATCATGTACAACAACGTCCCCATACACTGAACAACAATACGGGAAACGACCTCCGTCGGGAGGAGGTAAACGGCAACTCTCCCCGACTAACAATCCCGGCCGATGTACACCCCCAACCATATTCTCAATAAAAATCCCCCTCGTTCCTAATAATAATTTATCAATGATACAAGTCCCTGGTGCTGAAATCAGTATCATGTGGAGCTCCACCAATTCGCCTTTACTAAATAGAGATATGATCAGGGCTATCGGCAATTCCGGGGGAAAAAAATTCCCTCCGAACATTTTTGTTCCCTGGAAAATATTCCTCCTATCGTGAATTTCCATCGAAATTTATTTCTCCCGGAAATTTTCGAAGTTTTCTTCGAATGTTTTGACATTTGGCACTAAATGTTGTTTTCATTTCGTTTGAGAAGTTAAATTCAAGTGTTTCAGCAATAATTTAGTGATTCAGTGAGAAAATTGTGTAAATTTCGACAAATATAAAGTAAGTAGGTACATTTTATTTACCTTCAATATCTTATCAAACGTGTTCTATTTTTTTCAGATTCTTTAAAATGCATAGTTTAGCATTCACGCTGTTAGCGAACGAACAGGACCAGGAAGAAGCAAGAAAAGAAAGAAGCTTAAGAAGAAGCTTGAGAGATGCATCTAACCCCTTAGAGTTACCGCAAGCGCTGTAAATATAAACAAAATATCGTCGTGAAATTGTTATTGCATCATTTTTTGTTTATCAGGTTTCACCAGTATTACAGGGTCAACAAGTCGGCATTCAAGTACTTGCTGGATTTGCTGTCGGATAATCTCCCCACCATCACAAAATCATTTGCCGTTCCTCCCATCGTCAAATTAAGCGCTTGCCTGCGTTTCTTTGCAGAAGGTGGTTACCAGACTGGAGTCGGAAAGGACCATGAGATCGGATTAACGCAGTCAACTTTCTCCGAGGTTCTTTCTCATGTCCTGGCGATATTTGAAAAAGAACTATGCCCATCCTGGATTAAAATGCCAATGTCAGCGACAGAGAGGAGAAGAATAAGCCTGCACTTCTATGAGAAACACCACATTCCAGGTGTAATAGGTTGCATAGACGGTACACATATTCGTATCATTGCCCCACCAACAGCTAAGCATCTGTATTACAATCGCAAGGGATTTCATAGTTTAAATGTGTTACTTGTAAATAATTACTTTTCGACAAGTATTTCAATTGTAATTTACTTCTTCAATGTACTTCTATTTTCCAATTCTGTGATGATGAATTGAGAATTCAATTTGTTGATGCTACACACCCTGGAGCATGTCACGATTCACTTATTTGGAAAGTGAGTGAATTGAGGTCATGGATGGAGCAACGATACAAGGACGGTGAGATAAATTGCTGGCTTTTAGGTATATGTATTAACATTTCTTGCCAGTCGTGATTCCTTATTAAACATACATATGTTTCGAATAGGAGACGCCGGATATCCATTGGAGCCATGGCTCTTGACTCCCCATAGGGCGGCAGAGGAAAATACAGCCGAAGTCAAATTCAATGAAGTACATTCTCGCTGTCGAAATGTAATTGAGAGGACCAACGGCGTGTTGAAAGGCAGATGGAGGTGTTTGCTTAGTGCAAGAGAACTGCACTATCTCCCTCAAAAGGCGATACAGATCATTAATGTTTGTCGTGCTTTGCACAATATTTGCATACATTTTAAAAGCGAAATTCCAACATCAACGCTCTGTGATGAAAACGACGACGACAATCCATACATTGAAGGTCAAACAAATATTTGTGATTCCGAATTGTTAAGTGAAGCGCAACGCATCAGGAATCAAATCGGCAGTTCTTTGTGAACTTTTTTTTTATAAAATAATAAATAATAAAAATCATTGTTTTAACAATATAAAATATATTAGTTCATTTTTTTTATAACACAGTTTCATTTAAAAATTATTTCATTAGTTGAAGTTTTTTCTCCTCTATTGCTATCAGGTGCTGCTTAAATTTTAGTTTTTCCTCTATTTCCCATTTTCGGAGACTTTCCATTTCTAAGTTATGGCGTTTGTTTCCTCCAGGACTAGTTTGTTTTGGTCATAGAGTCGATCAATAGATCGATATATTTTTTTTAATTGCCTTGTGTTTCATGGTGATATGTTTTCATATCACATACAGCTTGTGCTATCTGGTCACACACCTCTCTTTGTATTTGGATCTCGTCTTCCAAGACTTGCTGCGACGATTTTCCTTTTATATTTAGCTTAGGGCACGGCCTTTTAGCAAGTGGTTGGGGCCCTCTTGACGGATTGCAGTCATCTGACCTTTCAGCCTGCATATCCAACAAGCCCGCTTGTTGTTCAGTTGTGTTGTGTTCCAGATACTGATGGAGTGTTCTCTTTATCAGCATCTGGATCATCCGCAATAAATTTCCTTTTTTTCTCGCAGGAAGGTAACCCAAATGTTGAAGTGTTGGGTAAACCTTCTACTGCTTCATTCATTGAGCACATTTCTATAATATGCTCTTCCAAAGGGGTGAAACGATATTCTTTGAAGGGACCTCCTCCAGTGCCACTTCGATGTTTTTTATTTTCGGTGAGTTTTTTTCTTATATATTTTTTTTTGTCCCCCCATACCTAGAGCAGCAATACCTTGAATGATTTGAATATACATATGCATGTAGATAAAAAGTTACCTTTTTCCATTCAAATGAGGACTTGATTGGAGGCCCAACGCTGTTCAGTTCCTTTTCTAGGTGTTTCCAAAAGTTTTTTACATCCTCTTTACTCTTGTTAGTACTGAAGCCATTGGCAATTTCTCGATTACTACCAAATAAAGTGATCATTGTTTCCAATTGTTTCTGGTTAGTTGCGTTTGACCTTAATTGAAGTAAATGTTCATTATTTTATTTAAGTAAGTACTTAACAAATGTGTACAAATACAATATACATACATCTCTGAATTCTAAATTATTTTCACTTTATATCACTTTCTTTAATTATTCGTCCATTCAACTACGTATTCACTTTTCAAATAAACCGAAATTTGCTTGATAACAGACAAAGAGGACTTATCTTCATTGATATCTACTTTGTTTTTGAATTTCTCCAACAAACAGACAAAGGAAAAATGACGGGGGAAATCGCAATGAAATTCCGGGGGAAATTTCGTTCATGATACCAACTTTTTCCTGGGAATATTTTTTCCCTTGTTCGGAATGCATCCACGATACCAATTTTTCGAAAATAGGAAACATTCCGGGGGGAATTTTATTCACGATAGCCCTGGATAATATCCACTATGAGCGGTGAAAAGGTGACGAGTTCCAACATGACCACTGAAACCTTGCTTTTCCAAATGGAAGAAGATTCAATTAAAATATCACACCCCTTTCACATCCTGGACCACCAAGCCCAACAAAATTTCGACGGTATAATTGGGAACGACTTTTTAATAAAACACAAATGCTACATTAACTACCGCGAACATTTCTTAATTATTAATCCCTTTGTACCAAACTCCACTGCCATTATTTCTGGGCTAGGAAAGGTATTCAATAAATATCGGCCACCCAGAACACCAGAAGGCAACTTATAATAACCTCTAAGACATATTAAGAAATTAACCCCTTAGAAAAACGTCAAGAGGCCGTACCTTGCGAGGTAGTACCTACGGGTAATTCTGGAAAATATATTAGTGCTAAACGGTGCGACCTAAGGCGACCAAACCCTAAATCAATTATTGGCAAACTCCGGTTTGCAATCAACGGGTCTAACCCAACAGATTTTTGTTCCTCTACTATTAACGCAGTATACCATAACGACACTGGAGTAGAAACAAACCCGAAATGGGAACGAATCCATTACCCCACCATGCGAAGTGCGCCTAAATGTCACTCAAGTACATACTCATATTTTGTTGTGCCGCTCTTTTGAGAGGAGTAAGAAAGGTCGCTGGAGTGCGTGGGTGGATAGCTGCGGTGGAGAAATTAATCAGCACTTGTATTTTGGACATCGAGGAAGACACACAGATAATTCGGGACCTTGTTCGATATTGGGCAAAGTTGATTTTTTTTGTTCTATTGAGCATTTGAATATTGTGAATTGTTAATTGCAAGGTGTACACAACTTGTAACTAAAATAATAAATATGAATTCACTATTAGTTGTTTTTGTGCAATTCAGTAACACGAATTAGACAGGCAGTTTAACTAAAACCAACACCTTGAGTGCATAATCATAAGGTATCCCCCAAACAATCAGAATAAGTGTTTAGCCTTGTGTCGAGAAAAAAATACATTTTTTTTTTGTGTCGAGAAAAGCCTTAATTTACTTCCGATCGGTGTGGTACGACAAAGAACAATGGTGCACATTTTTCTTGGAAAAGTTAATAATGTAGTGTAGGAATAAGGTAGTGTAGGGATAATGCAGTGCAGGGATAATACAGTGTAGGGATAACACAGTGTGAATAAGTATTTTTCATTACACAGATGTGCTCTATTAATTATTACTCGAACAAAAACGAAATAAATAAAAATATCTGTTTGAGATTCCATGAACAGTCAGCTTGGCTTTGTCCCTTCGCACACGATCAACTTGGTTTCGACATCTACAATGGCAGACACAAAATCAGCTTGGCTTTGTCCCTTCGCACACGATCAACTTGGTTTCGACATCTACAATGGCAGACACACAATCAGCTTGGCTTTGTCTCGTCGCACACGAGCAACTTGGTTTCGGCATGTACAATGGCACACACATGAGCAGCTCGCCAATCCGTCGCACACGAGCAACTTGGTTTCGGCATTGGTACACACACACATGAGCAGCTCACCAAATCCGTCGCACACGAGCAACTTGGTTTCGGCATTGGTACACACACACATGAGCAGCTCACCAAATCCCTTCGCACGAACAGCTTGATTGGATTTCTTCACCAACAAATATGTTGATTGCTTTGGTTACCGTCGTGAGAATCGGACGTCTTCTGTTGGATGTAAATAAAAGTTGTGAAATTAGTTCTTTTGCGTTTTTTTGTTGTTCTTTTTTCGTTCCTGCGTGTGCACGGATATATTCCTGTACATTTCTGGTGCCTCCTGTGAGGACTGATTCGAAACAGATTTGGTGGCAGTGAATAGACAATAGACAGTTGCACTACAATTTCTATTCCAAGTGTTCGTGTTCCCGGGATAAACCCCCTTTTCTTGTTTCCTGCGAACAATGGCAGAGCTGAATAAACAAACTGCCGCAGTTGCGGCTATCAAACGCATTGCGGCTAAGACGATGGCCGAACACTACGATGATGACGAATTTGGCCTTCACCAAGAAGAGAGAGCGTTGCAGATGCACTTCGAGAGATTCATGGCAGCTCATGACCTATTGATCGGCTCAGCTAAGTCGACAGAAATGGAGTCCCACACCATGCTATGGGATGAGGTGGAGGTTTTGTACAAATCAGCTATGGCAAAACTACAGCGTGTGCTTTCGATTGTTCGTGCTAGAACAAATGAAGACAACGAGGATGATGCCGCGTCATTGCGATCAGCCCGCTCAACTGTTGCGATGGATCTGAAACTAGATCCATTGGCAGTACCGGTTTTCGAGGGAACCTTGCATAATTGGCTATCATTTAAGGATGCCTTCGAAACACTGGTCCATCATCAGGACTTCCCGGAGGCCTATAAACTTGGCAAGTTACGAGCAGCCGTTAAGGGCGATGCAGTGCCGCTGGTTGGCGGCTTATACACTGGTGGCTACAAAGAGGTATGGATCGCACTGACATCCCGGTACGACAATCCGAAACAACTGGCAGAGATCCACGTCTCACGTTTCATTGGCTTAAAACAACAGAATAGTGAATCGACAACGGCACTCCTTTCCATCGTTGATACGGTAAGAGAGTCACTGCGTGCTTTATCTGTGATGAAGTTGCCCGTGGACCAATGGGATGCTTTGGCAGTACCCATTGGCACCTCAAAGCTCCCGAAAGCAACACAGCAGGCATGGGGGATGAGTCGAACCTCCAACGATATACCGAAGCTGGCAGATCTTCTCAAGTTCGTGGAGAGGCGGGCACACAGTTTGGCGACAGGCATACTGCGATGGGATGCAGTCAACAACAACGTACAGGAGACAAAAAGGCAGGTTACCACTCTAAATCGCACTCGTTATCTGGTCAAGTCGAATTTGGCTTCAACCACACCTGGCAATTGCGAATTTTGCAACGATCACTCTCACCGCATCAGTTGTTGCCCGCAACTATTGGCATTGACTGTGACTGAACGCTTCCGAAGGTTAAAGGGCTCTAACCTTTGCTTCAATTGCTTGAAGCCAGGCCATGCAACGAAGGCATGTAGCTCAACGAATTGCCGTCAATGCAATGGAAGGCATCATACCTTGCTTTGCCGGTCATCACCATCTATGACACCATTCGCACCTAGTTCAACAATGGCGACTTCAGCAACGGCTTCTCAGACACCGGCGACGCCAATGACGAATCAGGCCACCCGAAGTCAGATCTGACTCAATGAAGGCATCAAGACGTTCACCGTTATTGGCAATCACATCATCCTCCTGGCAACTGCATATGCGCAAATCACCGATGGCTTTGGCGGCACGCACCAGTGTCGATTACTATGTGATCCAGGCTCACAGGTCAGTTTTATGACATCACGCTTTTTTAACAGTTTGTCTCTTCGCAGAAATAAAAGCGAACTAAAGGTAGAGGGCGTCGGTAGTACGATATTACGCACACTCGTGGCCAGGCAATTGATCAATTGTCTTCGAATGTGGACTTATCCTTTGGCATTAAGGTTGAGGTTTACATCATTGATTCCGTTACATCACCTACACCAGTGATAAATATTGCACAAGATGGCTGGCAGCACCTACATAACTTGGAGTTGGCAGATCCTACGTGTGGCAGGACGGGACGGATTGATGCATTGCTTGGGGCTGATGTTTGGGGTGACATAATCCAACAAGGCATTGTACGTGGCAACGCTGGCGAACCAATTGCGCAAGCAACAGACTAGGCTGGGTCGCATTTGGCACAGCAACTTCTAGTTCCCACACAGCACCCAGAGCATTATCACTGACCGTTTGCGCAACCAAGGAAGAGCGTAAGCTCGATGATCTCTTGCGTACATTTTTCGAGTCTGAGGCCTCGGAAGAGACTTTGGAAGCGGATCTGTGTGAACAGATGTTCATGGCAACACATACACGAAATTCAGATGGCCGTTATACCGTACAAATTCCATTCAAATCAGATGCAGCAGTACTTGGTAACTCGCACAAGTTGGCGTTGCGGCAATTTCATCAACTGGAACGTAAATTGGCATTGAATCCGGACTTAAAGGAGAAGTATGTGGCTTTCATGCGAGAGTATATCCAGCTCGGTTATATGCACGTGATGGTGGGTCAACCAGGGGACCCAACCCAATCGTACTACATTCCACATCATGCCGTGGTGACCAAGTTCCGCGTAGTCTTTAATGCCTCAGCGCAAACAACGACAGGCATCTCACTCAATGATACACAATTGGCAGGGCCGCTCATACAAGAGTTGCTGGTGAATATAATCTTCCGATTTCGACGTTTCGCTGTAGCATTATCAGCAGACGTAGAGAAGATGTTCCGACAGGTGTTAATCGATGACAGACATCGATAATGGCAACGAATTTTATACCGAGAGTCCCCTACCGAACCATTGCTCACATATCAATTGGCGACTGTGACTTATGGCACCGCGAGTGAACCTTATTTGGCGATTCGGGCAATGCAACAATGTGCCTTGGACAACTGTGATAAATTACCAGATGGCAACCGGGCAGCAACAGCCCGGGAAAGCATATTGCGAGTCTTCTACGTGGATGATTACCTGAGTAGTGCCCCGTCAACACAACAGGCAATAGAGCTGGCAGAAGACACCGATTTTGTACTCAGGCAGGGACACCTTCATCTACGAAAATGGCGATCTAACGACATACAAACACTGGCTCGGATAACGAACAGCCCAATCACGGATGATATTGAGTTGCAAGTGGCAGAAACGACAGTTCTTGGCCTCCATTGGGATCCTTTGGCAGACGAACTCTTTTACAAGATAAAATTGGCATTCGACACTCCATCGACAACGAAACGTCGAGTTCTGGGTGATACGGCTAGGCTCTATGATCCAATCGGCATGTTGGCACCGGTTATAATTGTTGCCAAATTGTTCATCCAACGGCTATGGCAGGCGGGATTGGCTTGGGATACACCACTTCCCAAGGAACTTCTGGACGAATGGCTGACGTTTCGCAACAATTTGCAGCGACTGGCGAACATACGCATATCGCCGCACGACTTCTCAGTACGACAATGACAAACATTAGGCAGGCACTGGAGCTTAACGACGTTCCACACACGATGTGGAGTGACTCTAGCATTGTGCTCCATTGGCTTCGAAAATCACCAGCTCAACTCAAACCATATGTGGCGAATCGTGTTGGATACATTCAACAACACTCTAATATTCGTAATTGGCAACATGTTCGTACGAAATTCAACCCGGCGGATTGCGCAAGTAGAGGCATAAACGTTGATGCGCTACTCACACATCAGCTATGGTGGCATGGCCACACGATTGAGGCAGAGCGATCCTCTACTGATATCATCAGTCTTAGCGTGGATGAAACTTTGGCGATGACCACGGAACTAAAACCGGCTAAGGCAAATGTGGCAAGATTAACCAAGGTACTTCTCATTGAGACTCGATATCGGAGCGGGAAGGAAATCATCATTATAAATTTGCTCGAGCGTTTCAACAAAATTGGCAAGCTCCTTCGTATAACAGGGTACGTTTTGCGTTGGAGGAACTCAAATCGACAATATAGGTCGCAAACTATGGTGACAGCACAGGAGAGGGAAGAGGCTCTGCACTGGCATATCCTTGCGGAACAACATCGATACTTCCAAGTTGAGATTTGTGAACTTCGAAAGGGCAATAACCTGGGTACAACAAGTAAGATCATCACATTGGCCCCATACATTGACAGCACCATGGGAAACATATTGCGCGTCTCTGGCAGACTTGACAACGCGAAGCTGAAGGAGTATCAGAGGCATCCAATCCTTCTTCCCAGGGAAAGCACGTTGGCCAGGCTTATTGTTGAACAAACACATCGTGATACGCTCCATGGAGGCATACAACTCATGATACAGATAATCCGAGAAAAATATTGGATACTCCACGTACGTACCCTTGTTAAACATTGTATTCATTCATGTACTATTTGCAAAAGGCATCAACATACAGTGGCGAAACAGCGCATGGCATCATAACCTCGGTCCCGGGTTTTGGCATCACCACCGTTCTCAACGGCTGGTGTGGATTACTGCTGTCCATTCAATATCCGCATTGGCTCAAAAACTACTCGCACCATCAAGAAAACATATGTGGCTATTTTCGTTTGTATGGCTTCTAAGGCTGTGCACATTGAATTGGCAGAAGACCTATCTGCGGAGGCCTTTATCAACGTGTACACCCGTTTTGTAAATCGCCGAGGCCCATGTCATCACCTATACAGTGACAATGGGATCGCATTTGTTGGCGCCAATCGACTACTCAAACAAGACTTGGAGGCGTGGCATAATGCATACACACTGCAACATTTGGCGAACAAAGGGACTCAATGGCATTTTATCCCTCCTGGCGCACCTCATCATGGCGGTCTTTGGGAAGCAGCCGTCAAATCTGCTAAACGACATCTACTCCGCGTCATTGGAACTCAATCTATCTACTATGACCAGTTGTACACTTTACTCGTGCACGTGGAGGCTTGCTTAAATTCTCGCCCATTAGTGGCTTTGCATGATGATATCGACGATCGCATGGCTCTCACACCAGCAGATTTCCTCATTGGACGATCTCTTATTGCGGTACCAGATGCACCTGTCTTGGAAGTGCCCACACAACGATTACGATATTGGCGTCAGCTCAGACAGATGCAACAACAATTTTGGCGGAGATGGCCAGACGAATATTTGACTACACTTCAGCGGCGGTCTAAATGGCAAGGATCCCACAACGAGATCCGAATAGGCGATATTGTCATCATCAAGAACGACAATTTACCAGCAACGCAATGGCGACTTGGTCGAGTCATGCAACTTCATCCAGGCGACGATGGTCTCTTCAGGGTCGTCACAATCAAACACTCACAGGGTGAGTGCATCCGGCCAGTTCAGAAATTATGCAAGCTCTTAGAAGGTCCTGAACGTACCCGTCCAGCCGGGCAGGATGTTTGAGATTCCATGAACAGTCAGCTTGGCTTTGTCCCTTCGCACACGATCAACTTGGTTTCGACATCTACAATGGCAGACACACAATCAGCTTGGCTTTGTCCCTTTGCACACGATCAACTTGGTTTCGACATCTACAATGGCAGACACACAATCAGCTTGGCTTTGTCTCGTCGCACACGAGCAACTTGGTTTCGGCATGTACAATGGCAAACACATGAGCAGCTCGCCAATCCGTCGCACACGAGCAACTTGGTTTCGGCATTGGTACACACACACATGAGCAGCTCACCAAATCCCTTCGCACGAACAGCTTGATTGGATTTCTTCACCAACAAATTTGGTTTGCTTCGGTTACCGTCGTGAGAATTGGACGTCTTCTGTTAGATATAAATAAAAGTTGTGAAATTAGTTCTTTTGCGTTTTTTTGTTGTTCTTTTTTCGTTCCTGCGTGTGCACGGATATATTCCTGTACAATATCAAAAAGGTAAAGGAACATTATTATCTTTTTACACTGTACCATACACCCGCGACAAAATGGTGTGGTGGAAAGAGCGAACCGTACGCTGATAGAAATGGTTAGAAGTATGCTTATACATGCTTACTTAAAATAACAGTTTTGGGCTGAAGGGATTAGTATAGCTGCTTATTTGAGAAACCGAACGCCAATAAAGGTACTGACGATAAAACTCCTTTTCAAGTTTGGAGAGGCGAAAATCCAAATGTTGCGCATTTAAGAACATCTAGATCAAAAGGCATAGCGCTTGATAAGAAACAACATAAGAAGTTTCGCGCTAAGGGCAGAAATGTTTTAATGACGGGTTACCATCCCTTTTACACAGGACACCTCTAGAATTTCCTAGAACTTAACGGGAAAGTACACGAAGTGGATGGAAAAAAAAAACTGTATAATTTACGAAGCCGAAAAGAGTCTCGGCAAGAACATTCTGGAAAAGTGCAGCTAAAAGAAGCCGTCCCACAGCCTGTATTGCAAGGATTGAGAGTACCAACTAAACGTGAACTTCTTGAAATTGTTATGGCTGTGTTCGACCCAATTGGATTCCTTGCAGATTTTTTGGTTTTCTCCAAGGTGTTGGTGCAGCCAACCTGGATGACCCAGGTCATCACACAAATAGACTGGGATGACCCTATTCCTCCAGAAGTGCATAATAAGAGGCATATGCGCTTATTCGTCGGGGCTGGTGAGTTTTCTCTGAGATTCATGAAGAAGGCTCAGCCTGGCGGTACGGGAGCTGTGGTGAAGGAGATTGCTACTGCGAATGAAGGTAGTGCAAATAAACCTCCATCACAGTAAGGCCGCATCAGCCAACCTTATGCTGCTTCTGAATAGGGAGCAGCTTGATGTGGCACTGATCCAAGAACCAAGGATCCTCCATAATCGGGTTAAGGGATTAGGGTCAGCGAAATACGGCCTCTTCTATAACAGTAGCGAAGGCAAGGTTAGATCTTGTATCGTTGCTAGCAAAGATCTCCACGTACTAATGTTAACTAGTTTCAGCTCGGGTGACCAGACGGAGGTGGAGGTTACGGGAAAAGAGGGTGCACTAACGATGGCTTCGGTCTATCTACCTCACGACGAAGGCACGGACGTCCTCTCTAGAGAAACAAGGTTATTGATCGCAACAGCCGAACAAGGTAAGAAGAACTTAGTCGTAGGGTGTGATGCTAACGCCCATCACACTACTTGGGGTAGCTCTAATACTAATAGTAGGGGTGAGGCTTTGTTCAGTTTTGTCCTTAGTACTAACCTAGTTATATGTAATCGGGGTAATTCACTAACATTTATTACTAGTAATAGAAAGGAAGTCTTAGACATAACGCTTATAAATGGTAACGGTACTGCGGAAATCTCAAATTGGAGAGTATCTGACAAAGCATCACTTTCTGATCACTGTTGGATTCTCTTTGACTTGAATTTCCGTAGGCCGGACAGGAAAGTCTTTCGATATCCGCGGAAGGCGAATTGGCAGAGGTTTAACGCGGAGCTGGGTGGGACCCTTAACCGACCTCCGGAAGGGAACCCCGGCTCCACGGAAGACATCGATGAGATAGTATTAAACCTTACCAGCAAGCTAAGCCGGTAATTTGAGAAGGCATGTTCTACCAGACGACCCAGTAAAAGAAACCATCCACCATGGTGGAATGCTAAAATAGCGGAGCGGCTTCGTCTCTCTAGACTTAATTGGAATCTGGCAAAAGAGGGGGCCATTGAATGGTCAACCTATAGAGATAGTGTTAAGCGGCACAAAAAAGAAATTAGATTCGCCAAGAAGGACTCTTGGTGAAGCTTCTGTGACTCTATTGAATCATGTACGGGTGCAGCTCGTCTAAGGAAGGTCCTGGCAAAAGTTCCCACACAGATGTCCTCTATAAAAAGATTTGATGGTAACTGGGCTGACTCAAACGAGAGCGGGCTTGATTCTTTACTGAAGTGTCATTTCCCTGGCGTGAGGATGCAGGAATCTTCAATTCGGCGCTCACGCTGCCAAGGGAATGTATTGAGCATGAGACAGTTGATAAGATTGTTATAGTTGGAGAGAAAATTTTGAGGAAAGAATCAAAAAGGCCTATGTGGCACTATATTCGTGCAAGGTAGCCTTTGGAAAAACATGGGGCCTCAAACCAGGGTTAGTACATTGGCTGTACATTGCGGTGGTAGGACCTATTCTAGTCTATGACCCGGTTGTCTGGTGGAAAGCGCTCGAGAAAAAATGTCATCTTCAGACTATGTCATCGACTTCCTTCCTGGGAGAGGAGATTCTCTATTAGAATTCCCTCCAGGGAAGAATGGACCGGTGATTTGGTACGCACGGAAAGTGAACTGGCATTCTACACCGACGGATCCAAAATGGATGTTGGCACAGGTGCCGGAGTCTGCTTTGAGTCTCGGGATATGCATCGCTCCTATAGGCTCGATGATGGAGGCAGTGTCTTCCAAGCTGAGGTCTTCGCTATCAAGCAGACGGCGGACCTGATCAGCAAACAGAATATCTCAGGAAAAAGGATCAACATCTATGTTGACAGCCAGGCAGCCATTAAGGCTTTGCAGGCAGCATGGATAAGATCCAAACTCGTCAAACTCTGCAAGGAGAAGTTAGAAGAGATATCGAATGTAAATGAGGTGACACTTTGCTGGGTACCTGCTCATATGAATATCTCTGGAAACGAGAAGGCGGACCAGCTGGCTAGGGTGGGTTCAAGTGCAAACATTGCGCAGATCTCAGCTGAGGCCAAAGCACCACTCAGTGCGCTCTACAGGGATATAGAGACGTAGCTATCAGTGAAAGCCAATAAGCGATGGTGTCGCTTAGATACATGCGCAACGGCGAGATCGACTTGGCCCGTCTATGATGAGAAAAGAACGAAAAATCGGCTGAAGTTCAATCGTGGGAATATTCGACTGGCAGTCGGTGCCCTCACCGGGCACTGCATGCCATCCTACCATGCAGCTCGACTAGGCCAGCCCTACAATAACTTCTGCAGAAGCTGCAGGGACGAAGAGGAAATTGAATCCATTCGTCACCTGCTGTGCGAATGTCCAGCGCTAGCCCAAAAAAGAAATATTCCTAGGAAGATACTTCCTTTCGGGACTAGAAGAGGTAGGTAATATTGGGCTGAACAGAATACTGGGATTTTTATTCTCGTCTGGTTGGCTCAGATCAACAGTAAATGTCTAGGTATCAACGGGTTAAGTAAATCAATTGGGCACAATGGACTCTACGTAGTCTAAATGAGCCTTGACTTTTCGTCAACAGGGCACCCATGCACCTAACCTAACATAACCTACCTACTTACCACATTATTTTTCTTTTTTTTTTTTTTGCTGCATCCATTCACCCTCAATGATTTTACTGAACGCTATCATTCAGTTGTCACTTACAACTCAAATTCGGGTAAGTGTCACTATTGAACAAATTGTGGGAAAAATAACATACATACATGGCTAGATAAATCGGAGACATCTAAAAAAAAAGCGTTCTGCGAGATTTTTACTCAAAGTTCACTATTGTTTTCAAGGGATACTTTTCAGAGACGGAACACCAACAACGAAAACAGCATATTGAAAGGTCAAGAGCTGCATCTTCGAAGAATGTGTTATCCAATTTTTTTGTTACTCAAGGAAGTGTTGAAGATCTAGCAGTCGTTGCCTTACAGGTTGCTCATGTTTTTCACAATATTAAACAAAATTTATCATACAACTCACTAGATTGTGGATTGAAATTGTTGAAAAAGGCAGCGCCCATTTCACCTATTGGTGGGAAAATTTCATGTGGAATGACAAAAGCAGAGGCCATAGCTATGATGATAGGAGAACACAAACTGGAAGATGTTATGAGTTTTTTGGAAAAAGTAGGGTACCTTTTACGTTTCAATTAGATGCATCCAATCATAAAATGTTTCCCATATGCCTCCATTAATTTTCAGTGGAAATCGGTTTTGAAAACAAATTATTAGATTTTACTGAAAACGCCGATGAAACCGCAGTGGGTATGTTTTGAATGGTCAAAGATTGTTTTCATAGGTATGATTTATGATTTGAACAAGTAAGTTATTTTAGTGGAGATAACACTAACTCAAACCTTGGTAGAAACAACACTTTATTCACGGTGTTTCAAAAAGAAAATAAACATATCGTTAAAGCTAATTGTCACGCTTACATAATTCATATTGCCTTAAGCATTCACTAGACCAGTTTTCAATAGACGTCGAAAATATAACGTCTTACTTTCTTGAATTTAATAATACAAGTTCGTTCAATTTATTTGAAGAAATGCAAAAGTTTAAACAAAAACTCGAAACAAGACTAAATGATAAATTTTTTGGGAACCACGTCCGCCAATATTTTTTTGAAAAACTTAAAATTGAACATGAACTTTTGTAGAAAATCCTTGAAATATATTGAAAGTAAATTTAGCCTCGATAGCACTTCGCATTAGTCGGGTCATTTCCACTAATCAAGAAAAGAAGCACTCGGATCGCAGCCAATAAAAACGTCGAATCATTCTGAAACAATTAAAGAACTTTTGGCGGCCATGTCCACCAACTTAAGGCACATAGGAAGTTTTAGTAACTGCACAGCCCATTTTAGAGGAGAACGAGATCCTGCCATTGTTGAAAGTTTTATTTCCACGATCAGCATTTATAAAGACATCGAGCGGATCGAAGAAGCTGACGCAATTAAAGGCTTCCCTCTACTCCTTCAGGATGATGCTCTAACATGGTGGCAAGGCGTTCAAAGCGAAGCGAGAAGGTGGGAAGATGTACTCACCCTTCTGCGCAATGCATATGCCCCTTCCAAACTAGCTTATCGCATTTTTATGGAGATACTTGAGCAAAGACAAAAGCCAAAGGAAACCACAGATGATTTTATCTGCACCAAACGTGCTCTATTTGCTCAATTTCCGCAACAAATCCTAACAGAGTAAATGATGATTGACATACTATATGGACTGCTGATTCTCCATATACGTGAAGGAATTCCCAGAGATTTCTTCAAAACATTTAAAGAGCTATTAACGAAAGCAAGAGCAATTGAACTCTCTATTGCAGAAAGACTTGCTCAAATTTCCTCAGAAGTCGAGATAGTGGCAAATAAAAGGTGTAACTTTTGCAAAAATGTTGGCCATACAGTTGACGAATGTCGAAAGAAGAAAAAACAAAATCAGGTGAAATCATAACCTAGAAAATCCATTGTTACAAATGTAAGGCACCAGGATTTGTTCGCTCAAACTGTCCAAACTGTAAAGAATTGCCAAAGGACCACCAACAGTCTCCTTCAGTTGCATCAAAACCACCATAGGAACTCACCTACCGACTATACCTATTGCCTCGCATGGAGAGAATAGAATAGAATAGCAAACATAGACACTGCAGCTCGAACAAGTGTCGCAGGGAGAGACCTGTTTATCCATCTCCTTAAAAATGGAACACATTTTAAAAAAGGCAACGCTGACGTCACCTTGCGGACGGGAACTCTAAGTCCCAAGATATTTGTATTACAGACACAAATATCGTTATTGGCGATCGACTTAGACCTATAAAATTTGTGGCAGTCCCCAGACCAATAGATAATAGAACCCTATTTGGTATTGACTTTCTGGAACAAAATGGTATCGTGCTCGATCTAGGTCAAAGAATCAGGTATTTCGCTGGCCAAAGGGAAAAATTATTCGATTTTTGTGATACATCCCACACAAAGGTCATAAAGGTCAGCCATCGATGATGATTGGTTTAAAAAAATAAATTTCGCTCCAACTATTGAACCAATCTGTCCATTACCTAAGAATGGATTTCACTGCTCCAGTGCTTCAATCGCAACCTACGGAAATAGAGATGGAACAGCTACTTTCATTGGAAATGCTCAAAGAAATGCATATCAACAATACTCAGGATATAAAGAAGATTGGATCGCAAAATCGAGTTATCGCCTTTACATCGTACGGGATAATTCTAACTATATCCGCAGCATTACTTCTCTACCTTTGCTTTATTAAAAGAGAGTCAACTCAAGTAAAGATTCAGCTAAGGGATATTTCGAGTAACCTAGGCAAGTCATCACTCATCATTGAAGAAGTCCAAGCAGCCACAATTAGCGCCTTAAGCAATGTTAACGAAACTGCAGACGGTTCCGCTTAAGGGGGAGGAGTTATGGCATCATAACGCCATCAATGCGCGGTCTGTTCATCGTCCTGCACGAGTTACGTTTCGCAACATGTTGCCTTAAATTTTGTATGCCGTAACTTTGCATCTATGCACTTAGTTTTCCTTTATACTTATTTGTTTATTTGCCTACTATCATGCGATTTATTTTTACTACTCTACCTATTCACTTACGCGTCTCTTTTCCCAATTTCTTTTCCACCTATTTGTATACGATATGTTAACCACACCAACTACCTACTTACGCGTCCCTTTTTCCAATTTCGCTTCCACCCACATATTTGTTTACGTGTCGATGATCGTGCGATTTGTTAACTCGCTACCTATCCACTTACGCGTCCCTTTTTCCAATTTGTTTTCCCCTCATTTGTTTACGTGAACTGTGCAGCTTTCGTGTTTTTGCTAAGTAGGTGCATAGATGCCGGCAGATACAAGCACTCTATAAAAGACCACCGACCGAGCAAGTCGAAAAAAAAACAAAACTTGTAAATCTAAATTAAGATTGTATTGAACCAAACCAACTAAACTAAATTCATCCAAATTTTGATAAATAAAATGTAAAGTGAAAAAAAAATATTAAGTGTTTTTTTCTAAACCCATAATTCACGCGCATCGCCTCGTCAGCATTTTCCCACTCCCAGCAATAGCTTCCGTCGCCTGGCTGGCATTTGAGCCAGACCAACTTACTTCTCACGCCCAGCAATAGCTTTCGTCGCCTGGCTGGCATTTGAGCCAGACCAACTTACTTCTCACGCCCAGCAATAGTTTCCGTCGCCTTGCCGGCATTTGAGCCGGATCAGCTTACTATCAACTTACTTCCCACGCGCAGCAGTATCACTCCTCACTTAGGGCTAGGTTTTGAACTCATTGTTAGGTACAGTTTAGTTCTAAGCAAGACTTGAAATAAACCAGTCAAAAAATGAACACTTGATTTTTTTAAATTGTTAAATTTGATATAGAAAGCATAAAAAACATTGGTTATGGTTTAACATCAGACATTTGGACGGACAATTATTTAAGAACAACGTAGCTTCCATTAACCATACACTATATCAAGGACGGACAATTTGTAACTAAACTTCTAGGGCTTAAACCAATGAAGGGTGAATCTTGTACAGGTATTTGTTTCTTTTTTTTTTTTTGAAAATTATCTTTTCAGAACATCAAGTCTAAAATCGTCAGCCTTTTGTCAGAATTTGGATGTGAGCTTTGTGAAAAAGCCACTATGGTAACAGACAGAGGTATAAATATGGTTTCCGCCTTTTGCTACGGAAACCATATTTTTCGCATTAATCACCTCTTACATAATGTAGTTGAAAAAGCAATAAAAGAAATTCCACAAATATACGACCTGCGCAATATATGTACCAGGCTAGTTAAGTATTTCAAAAAATCTGGCATCAACTCGGCCTTAAAAGTTTCACTTAAAAGTTGTATATGCACCCGATGGAACACAATCTATTATTTACTTGATTCCATAGAAAAAAACTGGGCGAAAATTACGAACATTTTACGAGAAAAAAATTAACTAATAAGGATCACCAACATCAATTTTAATTATATAAATGAATTAACCAATATTTTGACATCTTTCGATAGAATCAACAAAGAAGTACAGATATTTGAAAACACAAAGGTTACTTTTCACGAAGACTTTAATCTTTTACAATGGTATTACTTACAGCAAGCTCAATTCGCACTTTAAAGTAAGTTGTAAAATATTAAGTACAACATGTCGAACACAGCTAAAATGTTCACTTGTTTTTTGGAGGCGAACGGGATACAAGTATTAAAATGAAAGTTACATTTTTTAATTAGAGCTAAAAGATAATTATTTATTGTTTGCTTTATTTCAGGCCCAAATCAGTAAATTCGAAACAAACTGATATGCTGCTTCATAAAATTCAGGAAAATCAAGAAATCGCTAGGGGTTTCGTGAAAGAAAACAAAAAAAAAATTACTGAATTTTGGAAGCAGCTCACTTTGGAGTTAAACAGAGCCGGGCCACCAGTTAAAAGTGAATTTGAATGGAAGAAGGTTAGAATCCATTTTTATATCTTCATATATCATTTATATGATATCATAAATATCATTGCTACTCGGCCTCCACAACACGATAACACACGAACGTTATGTTATTTTTGCATCTTGCGGACGATATCAATAAAAGAAAGTGAAAAAAAAATCATTCTCGGCTTTTTCTTTGTTTTCTTTTCACAACACGACACCACATACACACAACAAACCCTATTTAAAGAAAATATTTTTCTAATAGGTTTGGACAGACCAAAAACGCTACATATGTGCGAAAAAAGGCTTCACAAAATACACCAAAAAGGAACAGAAGGTGGTCCAAATAAAATTCAAAAATTCTCTCCTACCGAAGAGGCCATTTTTTAACTTGTTGGAATGAAGGAAGCAGTTGAAGGGGTATCTTTGTCGCAATCTTTTGGTTTGAATCTTCCTCAAAAGAGGAAAATATACGATGTAGAACTTTCAGTTGAGCAACTATTGAACAAAATTGAGAACAATGAATAAAACCAAAACCGTGAATTGGAAATAGACTTACCTTCAGTTTCTTTTGAAGTTACTCCTGAGAACAACACAGATCAAAAGTGGAAGGCAAGTAAAATGAGTACTTAAGATGTCATAATCGAGGAACATGAAACTCAAAAAGAACTGTGTGGCAAAGTTAGTGAAGCAGTTACTATCATGAAAGACCACAATATGGAAATCGACACAATTTTGTAATGGAAATATGATTGAAAAAAAATCGTAGGATGATTGAACTAGAAGAAATGAAAATTGAAATTATGCGAGGAGAAAAAAAAAGGTTTTGTAACACGACAGCTATTTATGTTATAATTTATGTTTAAATTATATTTTTTTTTATTATAATGTTTAATGCATAAACTCTATTTATGTAAAAAAGCTACATGGCAAACCTAAACATAGGAATTGCAGAGTAACGGTCTGCACCTATGGCACAAAATGGTATAAAAGCCGTGCTGAAATCGGTGCAGACACACACAGGTTTGGTACTTCACTTGAACCGGTCGGGTTACTTCCACCGAGAGAAAAGTGCCACACTTGCCTTTTAGCGGGTTAAAGCTAAGTTTGATTAGTCAATTCGACGGTCGGGTACACCACTGCCTTTCGTCTACCCACACTTATGCGAAATATTACCACTGCGAATTTTCTTATATTTTGGAGTTGCCATAACGTTTTTTTTTCCGTTTGAAATTTACCTTTTTCTCTTTTCGGTCTTTTTATTTAACCATTATTTTTTTGTTAATTTCCTTTTTCTCTTTTAACTTTATTAAAATAAAAAGTGAAAAGGCAAACACGCTTTAAATGCCTGTCTCTATCTTTGTCTTCTTCGGCAGACGAAGTTGTGAGAGTGACCTACATGCGGGAGTGGCAGCAGTTAGTCTTGGATCTGCGCGCAAACCTGACTTACCTCCATTCCTTGGAAACATCAAATGTGTATTACCATTGTAGTGATTTAAGAAAAAAAAAATAGTTTCAAGAAGCTTTAAATGTGTATTTCGTTATTGTATAATATGTACAAATTATATATTATTGTTACACCTTTTGGTAGGGTTTGAGAATAAAAACGCAACACAGGTTTTTAATAACGCTACACTTTTTATTCTTTTAATCTGACGACCGAAAACCAACCAACGTGATCGCTCTCTCTCTTCTTCTTTTCCGGAAACCGCCACCATCCGAAAAAGGCTTTTTCGATCTCTTTTCCATCGAGTTCATTAGAGTACTAAGTTGGCGTTTGCATGGGTCGAGACTCGTAACACTGTCCCCCTTCTAGAGAATTAAACTGTCCTCAGTTCCGGTCATCATCATAACCATTTTTACATCCGTGTCCAATATCAAGTGCAAGCCGTTGGGATTTATCCCCGCGATAATACGACGATGCAAATAAACGACCGGCTATTTACACACTAGATATTTCAGCGGTTAGTTCAATTAAGGCGCCGCTTACTCGCCTTCCCGAAATACAAAGAAAATTCTCATACTAAATAGAAAAATAAAAGAAGTATAGAAAAGATATAGAATTATTAGTAAATTAGTTAAATGCAGATCATTACGTAGACAACTGGCAAAGTGCTAGTCTATCTCGGTGCACCACAATTGATTTCCTTCCCTCCAATTTAGTTATACGATACAACACATCTCCCATTTTAGCTTCCACAATATAGGGACCTTGCCAGTCGTTCTGCAGTTTGGGGCAGAACCCTTTTTTCTTCTTAGGCGCATACAGCCAAACTTTATCCCCCACATGAAAAGGTGCAGCCTTGGCGCTCAGGTCGTAACGATCTTTCATCCTCTTGCTGCACTCTATTAAAGTTTTCCGGTTGAACGAATATGCTGTCTCTAATCGGTTGCTCAGATCTTCGATATAGTTCGATGAGCTAATGAGTCGACCAGGAGGGAGGCCGGTGAAAAGTTCAGAAGGCAGTCTTAGTTCCCGTCCGAAAGCTAGGAAAGCAGGTGTTTGCTTAGTCGCTTCATGGACTGCGGTTCGATATGCTAATAGCAGGAATGGCAAATGGGTATCCCAGTCTCTTTGGTTCGCTTCTGTGTACTTTGCTAAGTAGTCTAGCAACGTGCGGTTAAATCGCTCTACCATGCCATCAGATTGTGGGTGCAGTGCGGTCGTACGCGTTTTTGTTATACCAAGTTTTTCCATGACCTGACGGAAAACGGTTGATTCGAAATTTCTCCCCTGGTCTGAATGCAGCTGAAGTGGCACGCCAAAACGTGAAAAAACATGGACGATAAGCGCTTCTGACACCGTTTCAGCAGTCTGGTCCGGAAGGGGGATTGCTTCGGGCCATTTGGTGAAATAGTCGCAGAAAACTAACACATATCTGTTTCCTTGGTTGGTAACTGGCAGAGGGCCCAAGATGTCTATGGCTACGCGTTCAAAAGGGGCGCCGACATGTACCTGTTGCAATTTGGCACGAAGTTTTGGAACAGGACCCTTCCGTCGCTGACAGGTATTGCACATTTTACAATAACGTTCCACATCCTGAGAACATCCAACCCAATAATACCGTTTTTTTATTTTGGCGAGAGTCTTACGAATTCCAAAGTGCCCACCTGTCGGGCTGTCATGCATCGCCTTCAAGATGTCTTTCTGCAAAGAACATGGAACGAGCACTTGATAGTACTTACCGAAAGCCGTGTCAATTCGCCGACAGAGAGTTTTATCGCAATATTCAAGTGCATTGAACATACCCCAGTAAGTCTTCAGTTTAGGACTAACACCCCGGATTTCCTCGATTGAAGGCCGACGCTGCTCTTTCACCCATCGTCTTACCACTGAAAGATCATCATCTTGTTGTTGGAGTTCCTCTATATCATTCATTACAGTCGTAACTCGAAGGAGTGCTTGTTGCTGCTCATCTAATCGGGTACAGTGCCGGCAGTCAGATTCTATACAGGGACGACGAGATAGTGCATCAGCATTCAGATGTTTCTTACCCGGTCTATGTTCCACCTCGAAATCGAACTGTTGTAGACGTTCTAACCAACGAGCCAATTGTCCTTCTGGCTCGCGAAAGTTTACTAACCACCGGAGCGAACTATGATCTGTTCGTAGTAGAAAATGTCTTCCGATTAGGTATGACTGAAAGTGGGTCACGGCTCTTACAATAGCCAAAAGTTCCCGGCGGGTCACACAGTAATTGCGCTCGGGTCGCGAAAACGTTTTACTGTAATACTCTATCACCTTCTCTTGGCCATCCTGTAATTGGGATAAAACCGCCCCACTTGCATGCTGACTAGCGTCCGTGTCAACAACAAACATGCCAACGTGGTTAGGTTGGGCAAGGATGGGCGCCGAAACGAGTTTTTGCTTAAGCTGATGAAAGGCACTTTCACATTCGTCACTCCAAACAAACTTCTCTCGTTTTTCCGTCAGCGCAGTCAAAGGCTTTGATATGGCCGAAAAATGTTGTATAAACCGACGATAGTAAGCACAAAGGCCCAAAAATGACTGAACTTCGGTCTTGCATTTTGGTCTCGGCCACTTCGCTACAGCTGAGACTTTTTCTGGATCGACGCTAATACCAGAACCAGACACAATGTGACCCAAAAACCGAACTTCTCGTTTCCCAAGCCAACATTTTTTCGGGGAGAGGTGTAGACCGGCTCTTTGCAATCGCGAGAACACTTTTTCTAAGTTCGCCAATAGCTCGTTGAAGCTCTTACCATGAACGATGATGTCGTCTAAGTACACCAAACACACGGTATGCGGGAGGTCCTGAAATACTACGTCCATTAAACGCTGGAAGGTAGCGGGAGCGTTGGCTAATCCAAAAGGCATGACAGTAAATTCGAAGAGACCCGTACCGATGGAAAAAGCTGTTTTTTCTTGGTCTCTGCTGTCCATTTCTACTTGCCAATAACCAGAGCAGAGGTCAAGCGTAGCAAACCATGACGAGCCCTCCAGTGCTTCCAGCGTAAGGTCAACGCGCGGCAAGGGGTACGAATCTTTTCTCGTTACGTTGTTTAGTTTGCGATAATCTACGCAAAACCGAAGACTGCCATCCTTCTTTCGCACGAGGACCACTGGGGAACACCAAGGACTCTTAGATGGCTGTATGATTTTTTTATTTTCCATGTCATTCAACATCATCTTCGCTTCTAATCTTCGGCTCAAGGGCAACTTTCGTGGTGGTTGTTTGATTGGGAGTGTGTCCCCTGTTTCTATACGATGTTGTACAAGTCTGGTTCGTCCTTGGTTGTTGATCGAACTCGTGAACAGATGGCAATAACCAGAAATAAGAGATCGCAGTCTGCCTTGTTCTTTCCTTGTCAGTGTGGAGTCACTTCTACTAATCATCTCCATCACATCCGGATCCAACTCTCGACACGGAAGGGCGCTTTTAATTTGTCGACATGAAAATATTACTGGTTGTGTTTCGAGTTCCACTTTCATTACGTTTTGGGGAACCCAAACACCTTCTGTTGATGTATTTGTTACACGAACTGATACTTTTCCTTCGGACACTTGACATATTGATGGAGTTACCTGTAGTGGAGATAATAATGAAATTGCGTTGGCAAGCACTGTCTTACCTTCTTGCGCCGCAGTAGGCAAGTGAACCCAACTTGTTGAGAGGGCGGGGACGTACATGTGGCGTGAATTAGTCAGCTCCTGGTTTTGCACATGAGTTCGGTTTAAGTGTAAAGTTTCTCCATCTAAAAGTAAAGTGTTGTCCGGTATGTTAATCGCACAGGAGAAGCGACGAAGAAAATCCATTCCAATGATGCAATCATCAACGATGGGTGCTATATAGACAGCATGTTGGGATATGAACTTCCCAATTTGAACAGTGACTTCAAGCACTCCTTCTACAGGCGTAACTTCGCCGGTAACAGAGCGAATAATCGCATGCGAGGTGCTTAACGACGGGCGTGTATCCATCTTCTCGACGATTCGGGGATGAAGTATTGTCTGAGTGGCACCTGTATCAATTATTCCTTGACATGTGACTTGATTTATTTGAAGGTTAATAACTAGATTATTCGAATTGTTGGGCGAGCGGATTACTAAAATTTCAGGTACAGGGGCATCATTATTTCCCACTAACGCTGCCCCTGTAGGGTTAGTGGGTAGTGGTTTCCCGCTGGATGACTCGGAATATCACGAGTATTTGATTGGAGAGGGTCATCATTCGTTGTCAAGTTTATAGCTCGTGGGCCCAGTCGTGCAGACTCCATATCGAATATTATCGCCAATCCCACACGCTGCAGACTGGGGCTTCGCTTCAGTTCACTACGCGGGATATAAATTACTTCGCCATTGTCATCCCGCCTTGCGAAACCATATCCCGATTTGTGAACAAACTTTATTCTACCTCTAATGCCCACCTCCACTGTTTTTTTGTTTTGTTTGTGTGTGTCATTGTTTCCAGGAGCATCATTGTTTCTGCGCGGCAACTTACGCTCCCTTAAGCTGCGCGATTCCCGTTTCCCGATGAGCCCGATGTTATCACAACTTCGGCCTCCGAAACGTTTGCTTCCGCTATCCGGATTTGTCGACGACTTTGCTTAGTAGCGACACGGCTAGCTTCCACCCGGACTGCCAGCGATAATGCTTTTTCTAGAGTATCTGGTTCGGCATCGCGTACTCTTTGCTGTACGTCGACATCAAATATCCCATCGATAAATTGTGCTAGAGCGATTCGATTTTTTGCCTGTTCGGAACAATCTGGGAATGCCAGGTACACGAGACGCTGGATGTCGGTTGCTAACTCGCTAAATGGTTCCTTAACTTTTTGCATCCGTCCCCGAAGTTCGGAATGGGCTGTTGCTTGCTCATATTCGTTGCTAAACCTCTGCCTCAAAGCTGCATCTAAGCGGTGGAAATCTTCTTGAACACCTAACTGAAGTGTTTCAAAAAAAGTTAAAGCACTTCCACGTAGGTATGCGGCAAGATAGAGAGCTTTTGCCTCCGTGGACCAATTGTTGACTCTTGCTACCGTCTCGAAATGCAGACGGTAACTGTGCCATGGTGTTTTTCCATCAAATTCTCGCGGCTGTACCGGAACTCGATGTGACAATTCTGGTGTTAGCTGCCGACCGCTTGCTGGGTGTCTCTCACGTTCCTTTGATATATCGGCTGGTTCTGATGTATGGGCACCTGGTCGTCGGTGATTGTACTGTACGTGGGTAGAGCATGCAGTTGGTTCTCCTGTTTCGACGAAATTTTGTTCGTAGTTCTCAGCCGGCTGCACCATTTCGTGTACTACTTGACCTGTGGGAGAAGGGAGGTTAGCAAGAACTTCGACTCGAGATTGTAATGAATTTTGTTGAGTGGTTTCGACTTGTTCTACTCTCAAATGGATCTCTGCTAATGATTGTTGTAGATTAGCCACGATTCTTGATTGTTGGTCGAGTAGTTTCGTCTGGTCTTCTAGTTTGAGTAAAATCACGTGAAATTTGTCTTCCCCGGAGTTCGGTTCCGCCATGTTTGTTTTAACTCTAATTGATATTAGTTTTTTTCTTCTTTTTTTTTTTTTCGCGTGGTTCAGACTCGATTAAGATGTCGATCGTGAAAACCCCACACCTGACACCAATTGTTACACCTTTTGGTAGGGTTTGAGAATAAAAACGCAACACAGGTTTTTAATAACGCTACACTTTTTATTCTTTTAATCTGACGACCGAAAACCAACCAACGTGATCGCTCTCTCTCTTCTTCTTTTCCGGAAACCGCCACCATCCGAAAAAGGCTTTTTCGATCTCTTTTCCATCGAGTTCATTAGAGTACTAAGTTGGCGTTTGCATGGGTCGAGACTCGTAACATTATGTATATAATTTCTACTCTCTCACATAGTTTTCGTTTTGTCTGTTGTTTTTGTATCTTCCATAAAGTCGAGTGCGTTCTTTGCAGCTATTTTTGAGTACAGCCGTAATCCAACAATGCTCTTTACTTCTTCGTTTATTGAAATTGTCATTGCTCATTAACTTTTGTGTGGTATTTATTTCCACCCAGTTGATAGCTTGGATTTTTTGGCTTACTGCGTGCATTGATACTTTACTCTCTTAAGTGTATATTTCTTTTTCGAAATATCGGATTGAAGATTATAGTAAACGGCGTAGTGGTCTGAGATACACTTTTCGATGACCTCATTAAACAGTGATATACGAGTATTAATGTTTTACTATTCCTAACTGTATCTACACGAGTGTGGGAAAGTGTATGATTGATAAGTTCTGGATTTTCAGTATTTGAAATCGGCATGTTTTTATCTCCACGCTCTTGTCAATTTGTTTTTGTTCCAATGCATTGACTTGAGCTTGTAAACAACATATTTGTGTATGTCTTGTTTCTATTTGCTTTTTATATTCTTCAATTTCTTTCGTTAATGCTTGAAGTAATGCATTATTTGAGTGTGGTATTTTTCACCATACTTGTTTGTTGTTAAGTAATTATTTATGTCGAATTGCCAACGCCGTCTGATGTCTTTTACCAGTAAGGCCGTCAGATGGCGTGGATAGCGACAAAAAAGTTAGATTTTTAGTCATCTTTGTTTTTGTCGAAAAAAATGTCAAATTGTAAAAGAAAAGAGCAGTTGAAAAAATAATAAAATTTAAACATTACAAAAACCCAGAGAAAACTAATACATATATATTTTCCGTAAGAAACATTCCGCAAATCAGTGAAGTGTGCAGTAGACTCACGTGGCGAGTCAGAAGATCCACGGAATTCCGAAGCATCCGTGCACAAGATAATGAAAGAAGCTATGAAATTGCTCTGAGCAGTTGCAGGCAAGTTACTGACAGATTTTGGAAAAAAAAAAAAAAAATTATTTTTATGGCCGACACTCGTCGTTGCATACGCCAAAAAATGGCTGATTTGTGTACGGAGAAGGGGATCGACTTTCCTTCCAGTACTAAAGCAATTGCATGCCTTGTACGTGGGACAGGAATCTGGTGATAACGTTCCGCCCGTCGAAGAGGCATCCGAAAATTCAATATCATCAGCATCACCCAGTGGGGCCGTCTAGGGAGGACGGCCCCATTACGGTGAACACAGGCTAGCGATCCCGCCCTGGCTCAAATGAAGAATCCTGTCCCTATTGCTCAAGTCATGGTCGAACCAGAGCCACACAGTGAGGACATTGAAGACGCACTATGAGAACGACAGCTGACCCGCCCAAAGCGCCGCCGAAAAATTGCGTTGCTAGAAAGGGAGCAAGCCGAACTAGGGGTACGAAACCCGGAAAGTCAGAACCGGCGGCACAGCTTTGCTGACATCGAGCACACTGGTGGGGAGACGTATCCGATACGCAAATGGATTTCGGACTATGATTGCATCGTTGCCACGATGAATGAGGGTGACAGTCTCGCTTTTATTAATGCACGCCGCTTAATGAAGAAAACAGCTGCTATCTATTTAATGTCATCAGTAGCACGGAGTAGGAGCGATCTGAAAACGGAGCTGATCCGGGAGTTTGACCGAGTGTATACGCAGCAAGGAATTTTCCGCCAACTAGCCGACCGAAAAAAATAACCGAACGAGAAGCTGAGCACATATGTACGTAATCGTCATGCAGGAGATGGCCCGATCTAACAGCGTGTCGGAAGCAGATTTGCTGGAGTTCATAATTAGTGGACTGCAAGATTCATCATCCGGTGCATCAGTGTTATATACGGCCACAACCGTCCGAAAGTTCAAGGATCTAATACCGAGGTACGATAGCCATCAAGCAATGCGCTCAACATCGGTAGCGCCATCATTCAGCAGCCGCGTAACTCCTGGCACCAACACCAATAAGAAAATCCCGGCAGCACCCTCCGAGGTAAGTGCCTCAACTGCTCGAAGGTAGGCCATATCTCACGGGACTGTACTGCGCCACGGCGGGCCATTGGATCGTGCTTCCGTTATGGGTCAACACAGCACATCATTCGAAACTGTCCAATCAGAAGCAGCCAGGGGGCGTTCATCAGCATCTCAGCTCATTCATCGGAAAGCACCGAGCGGGAATTGGTCGAGGTACAATTGGTAAGTGTTACCGTTTGTGGAAAGGGTGTCGAAAGTGCACAACTTAAAACTGTCTATTCTCTTCTCGCTACTGGCATGCATGTGCATCGGTCACTCGTTTCTGACGAAATCTGTGGAAAAAGATTGCTTTACTCAAACTATCGTGGATTAGGTAAAACCAACTTATTGGAAGCGAAGCTCCCATGCACCGACTTAAATATCACTCTGTGTACGCACTAAGGCTCGAAAAGTACTGAACCGATTTTCTTTTTTTAAACTGACGGCACAAACCTCTTTTATGTTGAGAAATAAAAAAAAACGCAGGATTTTAATTTAGAAATAATTTTAAAAAATTAAAATAAAGTTGTCTATAGGGAAATACATTGAAAATTTGAAATGAAAAATTTCGCGCGCTTTTCAACAAATTTCGATAATTCTTAATTGTTTATATTTAATTTATTTCCATTTAAGTTTTAGTTTAATTTTATTTTATTGTTATCTAAAAATAAAGAATTTTCACTGCAAAAATTATAAAAAATATTTCAAGTCAAAAATAAGGTAAGAAAAAAATCTCAAAGCATCCTCCTTAAACGTCCATGCCGCCGATTTTTTCAGAGGGTTTTCGAGATTTTTTAGAACTTCACATTCCGCCTCTAATAACTATTGAATCAGTCAATATCATTCGGGCACTTCAGTGTCAAATGATGCACCTCATTCTCCTGATCAATAGTATCAGCAGTTTATTTTGAAAAACACTGTTTAAAGTTCGTAATTGTTTGAAACTGGACAAGAATTATATTTATATGTACTTAAATGTTATACATATTTCGATGTTAAAATTGTGAGCTAACTTTGTATACAAACAACAGTGAGACTCGCTGTACATTCATGTGTGATCCGTATTCTAATTATTGTTCGTCATACAGAATCACCCAATGTCTTTGCAGCGAATCTCACTAATTCTGCACACAGCAGCTCCCACTTGACAATGTTACGCACTCATCAGTTTGTTTTTCTTGTTTGTGTTATCTCTCACAATTGATGAGCTCTCAGTTTTCGTTCGATCTGCATTTGCAGTGAGATTCTTTTATCATGAACATGAGTGGGCGGTCAAGTGGAAGCTGCTGTGTGAAGATCTCGGTCACTTGGATCTTGATCGCTGCACCAGCCACACCTTGGGCCATTGGACGGGATATTCATACATCACATAAGTATTCGTATTTATTACATGCACACATATATATATATACATATATTTAAAGATCGTAACATTGTGTATTATACGTATTATTGTGATCAAAATAAAATTGTGAATTCGATCATCTTCAGTAATAATAAATTAATATTTTCTCCCATTGGTTTCAATGGGATATTTCATCTTCTTCATTTTCAGCTTAAAGTTATACCAAGCAAGAATATTCTAATGCCAAGACGAGGAAGACGAGGTGCTGGTTTAGGTCGACAAACCCGTTACCAAGACCGATATCAGCAACAACTTTTAGGCGACGCCGAACGGGTGCGACAAAAAAGAGCATCGTTGATGAGACAAGTCCGCCGCGACACCAATCCAGAAGATGCCCGTCTACTGCAAACGTTCACTGAGAAGTTGGCTGGTATGCAATACAAAAATTGTAGAAACTGTCAAGAGTTACATCTTTTACACACAAATGTCAGATCTTATTTGTGTAATGCTTGCAAGAAAAATAGTTCAAAATTCACAAGCGCTAACAACATGGATCCCGGGGCCCAACCAGAGCTTTTAATGAATCTCACGCCTACTGAACAAATGCTAATCGCCAGAGTCCATCCCGTACTTCGTGTCTATAAGCTTAAAGCATGTCGAGGCAACGGTCAATACAAATATAAAGGCAATGTCCTCAACGTCGAACAAGATATTCAACCTTTAGTTAATTCATTGCCAAAGTTACCTAAGGAACTAAACATTCTTTTGATACATCGCGCAGGAATGGAACACAATTGTGACTTCCGTGTACATCGTTACAGAGTCCAAGATGCTCTGCTTTGGCTAATCGCAAATAACATCTTCTACAGAGACGTCACACTTAACACCCAGGCGCTGGAAAAGTTGCCTGTTGACGGTAACATTGCAAATGAATTGCCATTCCTCGAAGTTGGGGCAGAACTTGATGAAGCGCTAGAAGACGACATGATCGCAGAGAACGGCTTACCAAGATTACGAGAAGAAAATCAAAATTCAGTCATTCGAAACGCTTTAAACTGGCCTCAAGGTAGTGATAATCCTGTAAACGAATTCAGGCAAGCCGGTTATGTAGTGCAAGCATTCCCACACTTATTTCCAACTGGTAAAGCAGACAACAATGATGCATCAAGACAAGAGAAAGTGACCTTTCGTGAATGGGTTAAGCACCTGATCTGTTATAAGGATAAACGATTTGCTCAAGATTCAAGATCCAGATATTTCTGTTTGAACAGAATGCAAAGGCATGATGCTTGTCAACGTGGTGTCGTCTTTGCTAAAATGAATGGATTCGACGGAACTGTTCAAGAATTAGTTAGCAGAGTTAACACAGACAACACCGTAATGAAACGACTTTTGCATATCGGATCGGGTATAGCCGGCACCGGGCCGTTTTGGTATAAGCGACGAACTGAGCTCGAAGCAATGGTTACTTAATTAGGTGTGCCGACTATATTCCTCACTTTGAGCTCTGCAGATCTATGGTGGAAATGTTTAGTAAAACATTTTGGTTATAATCCGACTGACAAATCTGAATCAGTGATATCGAGGGAAATGCAGAATTTACTGTCGAAAAATCCATTGATTGCAAATGAATATTTTGCTAAAAGAGTTCAAACGTTTTTGGATCTTTTATCATCGAAGCTGAAGGTAAAAGACTTTTGGTACAGGTATGAGTATCAACATAGAGGAAGTCCTCATATACACGGTGTTTTCTGGATTGAGGGTGCACCAGATGTTAGAAACTTTGATGTTATGTCATCGGAAGATCTTAAAAAGTCTAAGGACTTCTTTGACTCGTTAGTTTCTGCTTGGAATTCGTTGGTTGCTGCTTGTGCTGCAGATTATCATCCATCGAGGCTATTTCGTACCGACATCAATCTACAATGTGATCTGCAACTGTCGCAAGCACTCAATCGTTTTCAGAGACATACAGTTTGCTCTGAACATTATTGTTTACGTGGTCCTGAGAAGAAATGTAGATTTGGGTTTCCGATTCCTCTTCAAGCTGAGTCTACTCTTTCGAAGAATGAAAGGGGAGTATTTGAATATTTGCCTAGAAGGAATGATCCTCTCCTTAACTCTTACAATGAATTCGTCACAAAGTTATGGCGAGCAAATACAGATTGCAAAATCATCGCTTCAGAATATGCTATTGTAAATAACATCACCAAGTACGCATCGAAATGTGAGCCAAAATCGGAGAACTTCAAAGAGGTATTTAACAATATTGCTGAGTCTATGAATAACAATGACCCGGCATCAAAAAGCATTACCAAATTGTTAATGAAACTAATTGCGCAAAGAGATGTCTCAGCTTGCGAGGTTATGCATATCTTGAATGCTGAAGGATTATACCACTCAAGCAGACAGTTTGTACGTCTACTGAAGAATATGTTGTTATCAGGCATCCTTCGGAAGACAATGACACAAAAATGGCTCGCGTTTTAGAAGTTTATAAGCATCGACCTGAAGAAATGGAAAACATGACGCTAATGGAGTTTACGAGACGCTGCTCCGGTATTGGTAAACAACCTCCTTTCAGGATAAGGTGGCATCGCAGAGAAAATATTGTTCAGGTTATTCCCAAAGTAAAATATGGCAAATCTTCAGAGACCGATGAAATCTACTGCAAGCAAAAATTAGTATGTTTCAAGCCATGGCGTGATCTCTCAAATCTACTTACTCATGCAACATGGAATGAGAGTTTTTTGGCAGAGAGTCTGGACAGCTACGAACTGCCTGAGTTTGAAGAAGTCAAAGCAGATCATGAAGAACCTGAGGAAATTGAGAGAGAACCGCACGAATGGATGATGATTGCACAGGCAATGCCTGGCGCCCCAGTTGAATGTGTTGGTTTAGGATACAGGGACATCGACCGTGATTATAACTGGGGTGAAGCTATAAATAAGTATCATGATATTCGCAACTGCAAAAACTTCATTAAAACTTCGAAAGATACTTTTGTCAATGATAGAACAACAACAGAATCATCATTCGAGCTAAATCAAGAACAATCTTCAGTTGTTGAGTTTGTGGAATCAGCATTAAACGAACGTATTTTAGACAAACTTGCTATGGTTATAGGAGCAGCTGGAACCGGTAAATCATGTGTAATTCATGAGATAGTGAGAAAAGTCGGCAGTGAACATGTGCTTTTAATGGCGCCAACTGGTGTCGCTGCGAACAACATCAATGGTCAAACAATACACTCAGCTTTGAAGCTGAGAACAACAGGTAACATTACTGATCTGTCTGGAGAAAAGTTAAGACAATTTCGCTTATCAAAGTCATTATCATTGATGAATTTTCAATGATTGGACTTAAGTTACTAGGTAACGTCAATCACCAACTGAAATTAGCAAAACCGAGCGATGAACCTATGGGAGGTTTTGTGGATATTTTATTCGGTGATTTCAATCAGTTACAGCCTGTTGCAGATTTAGCCCTCTATGCTCGGCCTAGAGGTTCTAACGAATTGAGGTTGCGAGGTAGAATAGCATATTTAAACTTCAAAAGAATATTTCACTTGCGTCGAATTATGCGGCAAGTAGGAGAAGAGCAGGAGGTGTTTCGCAATGTACTTTCTAGAGTGGCAGAAGGCAATGTCACAAACGAAGACTACATGCTATTGTCTTCGAGGTTTCTTCAGAATAACATGAACAAAATATCAGAAGTTTCAGAAACGTTACGACTTATTTCGAAAAATACTCAGATCAGGCTTTATAACACCGAAAGAATGTTGAAGCTGGGAAAACCGATCGCCTTGATAAAAGCGATTCACAATGACGAAAGAGCTGCCCTTTTCAAGTCTGATGAAGCAAGAGGACTGGAATCAGAACTCACTCTATGCAATGGATGCCCAGTTATGCTTCGAACGAACCTGTTCACAGCTGCTGGGTTATGCAAGGGGACGATTGGCACGGTCGTTGATATCATTTATGAGCCTTTGGTTGAAGGAGACTATACAAACGCCTTCCCAATATGTATCATGGTTGACTTCCCATCGTACACTGGACCGAAATTGTACAGTAATACAGTGTTGCCTATCTTACCGCTATCAGTATCGTTCAAAAAAGGTACACAAACATACACACGTAAGCAGTTCCCTCTTGTTACCGCGTATGCCATCAGCATTCATAGATCTCAAGGTATTACCTTAGATAAGGCAGTTATTGACCTTGGTGAAACAGAATTTGCTTTGGGAATGACATACGTAGCTCTTTCACGATTAAGAACATTGAATGGTCTATTCTTTGATCCGGCATTCAATTTAGATAGAGTATTAAAAGTCAATAATAAGAAAGGACTAGAAAACAAGAAGGCCGAGTTTGAAAGATTAATGTCCTTAGCCCAACAACACTGACCGAAATTTAATAGTAATTTGATATTTAATGAATTTAATACTGATTTCTGATATAGTCTAATAAAGTACAATAGCTCGATTTCCTTAAAACACTCCGCTCCAATTATGACGCAGCGAAGCAACCTGCGAGCGACTGCGGCGCCCTAGTTTACATATGGAAAAATAGCAACAATCAATTGATTTATTGATCAGTCAAAAGACATTTTTCTTTTTCTAGTTGGAGACGATGTGTTACCGGAGCCAATTTTGTTAGGCCGAGTCACTTCACGATTATTAAATAGATATACGGTTGTGTATTAAACTGGATTCAATATTGCCACTTACCGATATAATAAATGAAATAAATAAAAATACATTATTAAAAACCAATAAGTTGTACACTTCCGACGCTGTTTCAGGTGTACGTACGTTCTATTGTAAGCGACGATATTGTCTCCGACAGTCCGACCACCAACCGGATAAAAAAACAGAAATTAATTCAGATAGAAATATCGGAATTATTTTTCGCCTCAATTATCCCGAGAACCAAGATTTAGATTTAGATTTACGTAATTACGTAACTTAAAACTGATTCAGTTTTCCGCAAAATCGGTCAAGCCGTTTTTAGTTAGAAATTAAATAACTAAAGTGTAGTCTGTTATCAATATTGTTGAGTGTTAAGCTACTTTTAAGATATAATGTCAAGGTCTGGTTGCGAATAGACGTATTTTGTGGTGCTCTTAAAAAGTTTCCGAATTTTTAAATCGTTACTCAAAATATAAGAAAAGGAAAGTATATAAAAGTAAATATGTACGTACATCGAATTAAGTTTTTATTTGGCAACTCTTTTTGATCGAAAAACAGTTTATAAAACTGTTAAGTCTCCAACCTACAAATCTACTACATCAATCACCATCTCACATCATTGACTTTTTTGACACTTACTTTCTACATACATACATACTTACTTTGTACATAGTCTCTTTTGAATAAAGTTTTTGTTTGTCACTTGTTGTACAACCTCAGAGCAGTTTCTCCGAAGAAATCCGCTAAGCAACAACGGATTTAACATTGGCGACTGTGACAGGACGCACACACACGTCCTCAAATCATTTTTTCCTGTTTCGAATTTTAAGAGAAAAAACATTTACATATATGTATATACATCGTTGAGGACGCCGTTGCGCAGTGGTTAGTGTGTTGGACTCTGGCGCACGATGAGCGAGTTCGGATCCCGATAACACCAACGCCATTGAAACTTTGTTTCGCGACGTTCCTCCTCGGAACTCACGCCGTTCGGAATCGGCATTAAACTGTAGGTCCCTTTCACCTGTGTGAAAAATAAATCACACACAACATGGGTGATTGAGAGAAGCTTGGCCTGGTCCTTCATGGGCTGTAACGCCACCAAAGAAGAAGATATACATCGTTGGACTCCTTGTGATCTGCTGGCATTTCATTTGTTCGACATCTGCACCAGCTGCGACCTTAGGACATTGGAATCAACGCAACGGGAGTATACAGATCGTACATAAGTGCAACGGTGGTTTCGAGCAAATTGAAGATAAAGGAACAGTTCCCAAAGCTGTAAGATTTCATCATACATACATATATACATAACTACGTGCATAAGCGCAACGGTGATTTCGAGCAACTTGATTATAAAGGTACAGTTCCCAAAGCGTTAATACATACGTACGTACATACATAAGCGCAACGGTGGTTTCGAGCAACTTGAATACAAAGGTACAGTTCCCAAAGCGGTAATACATTCGTACGTATCCATACATAAGTGCAACGGTGTTTTTCGAGAAAATTGAAGATAAAGCGTGGTTATCAAATTTGTATAAATGTCGGAATCAAAATTTGCTAAATTAAAAACCAAAACGTCAAACCTTGATCGGGCAACAAGCACGCGTCAAACAATTTACGGAGAAAATGGCTACTGCGTCCCTAAAAGAGCTCGAAATTCGTCTAAGCTCGCTGGAAAGGTATTATTCGGAGTTTCAGGTCGTTCAGTCTGCAATTGAAGAACTCGATAGCGCAGAAAACGAATCAGAAGTACGTGCAATATACGAAGAATCTTATTTTTTACTACAACCAGCAATCGCCGTCGCAATATCTGATTGTCAATGTAGCAAACGCGAATCTTCCGATAAAAATAATACGATCTTCAACACCACAAGCGGTGGCAGCACGGTAAAACTCCCAAAGGTCCCGTTGACAATTTTTTCCGGTGATTATACCAAGTGGTTGAGTTAATACGAAACCTTTACTGCGCTTATAGATCAACACGAGTCACTTGACAATATAACTAAATTTCATTACCTTCGGGCATCACTTTCGGGCGAAGCGCTTCGGCGCATACAGTCTATCGAAGTTACTACAACCAATTACAACGAGGCTTTAACCCTGCTAAAGGATCGTTGCGCCAAAAAGGCTATAATAGTTGAAGAGCACATTAAAAAGATCCTTAACTTTACATCAATTTCAAAGGTTACGGCAGATAATACACGCCAACTCGTTGATAGTGTGAACGTCCACTTGCGTTCCCTGAATTAGCTTGGCCGCCCAGTTTCGCAGTGGGACGATTTAATTATATGCATTCTTTTATTTAAACTGGATCACTCCACAAATGACAGATGGATTGATGAACGTCCAACCGATCGCATTCCAACATTGAAAGAGCTGTTAGATTTTCTGGATAAACGTTGTCATCAGTTGGAAAGAAAAACAGCGCAGCAGCTTCGACCTTCAACCTCTTCGCAGTCTTCACACGCACACCCAAGGGCACAAAGGAATGGGCAAACAAGCTCTTCAGGGACCTCGTTTCTCGTAGCTCGGGAATCTAAGGTATGTCATTATACCAAGTAATCACGAATAAAGAGAGCAACTTAATGACCACCAGCGTACACAGAGGCTAAGTAATATTGTGATAAGAGGAAATTAATACCCTGCACACTCACGAGCTTGAGAGCACCGTGGCGCAGTGGGTAGTGTGTTGGCCTCTGACGCCGATGACTCGGGATCGAATCCCGACACAGCCATGTCATCGAACGTGTTTTTCACGGTGTTTCTCCTCAGCGGGGTTCTGACAAAACCCCCTGTAGTAAAATTGTCATGAAAAGCTTCTCGAAATTCGCCGTTCGGAAGCGGCAATAAAACTGTAGGTCCCTTTCACCTATGTGAAAATGAAATCACACACAACATGGGTGATTGAGAGAAGCTCGGCTCAGGTTCTTCATGGACTGTAACGCCAACATACATACATACATACACTCACGAGCTGTACGCGTGAAAGCAAATCACACTGATTTGCCTAGTCAACTTTATTCAGGTGCGAACGTGTGATCTGCAGATGCAAAACTATCACGACATGACACGACACCGCAGCTTGGCAACGGCACGAAGGTCTCGAGAGGAACTGGGACTAGAGTTTAAGTTGGTTTTAGATTGAACAGCTTAGAAGAAAGGAATAAAGTTTCGATTAAGTTAAGTGAATTCGTTTTATTGTAAATCGAAGAGTTGGGAGAGACAGAAGTCTCTCCGTTCGCGATTATTTTTATGGTTTCTCCAAGGGGAAATCCTTAACTGGCGCCCGAGCAGGAAATATTATATCCTTTTCCCCTGTGGATTGGTATTGAAACAGATTAAATACTCCCAATCGGGTGGAAATCACTGTACCCATGGAAACACAGTTGACCATTTAGCAAAAGTGTGTATAAACTAAAACTGCAGTGGCATATTCAAATCCGCTCGCAGCACTAGTGCCAGTAACGGGAGTTGAATTACAACCGTGTCGCTGTTGTCCGCTCCAATAAAAAACGCAGAAGCAGAGCAGTTGTGTCAACCGATCGTGTCCTGTCCAAGCGAAGGAGACGGGAGAGCGAGAAGGTGTAAAAGAAGGCGAAGAAGACGACGACGAGAAAAGAGTGAGAAGTTGTCAAATAATTATTTGAAGTCCAGTGCCCACATTTTATTGTGGTCACTGCATATTTGTTTTATAACTCATATTAATAATATAATATCAATTTCATTATTTGATTTTTAAGTTTAAAATTACTATTGTTATTTACCTTAATCATTGAATTAAGTTAAATATCCTGAAATGTTGTTAACGCATAATGGACGTTGACGAGATAGAGGTTGACAGTTGACAGACTTAGGGAAAAATTAACGGAACTAATTTAGCCACAAGATAGGCTCATTGACCACTACGGTTTATCTCGCGGCGCACTTACTCTTTGGGACATTCAGGAGTCGTTGTTATCATTTAAGATCGAAGAATTTAGAAACAATGCTGTATCCAGTTGGGATCACTGTAATGGCAAAGAAAATCCTGCCGACCTCCTTACACGAGGTATTAACGGTGATCAGTTGAAAAAATCTAAACTATGGGCGCGAGGACCGGATTGGTTAAATTCTGTCACAGTGGATGCAGGTCATGAAAGTGAGATTTCAGTCATAAACGAGTTACCAGACACTAGAACGGAATCGATGAGAGAGCCTATTTTTCGGTTTGAGGACTATAGTAATTGGCATCGATTGTTGCGCATTACTGCTTATGACCTACGATTTGTGGAAGCATGTCGAAAGAAGAAGTTCCAGACTAAGCACCTAACTGCACCAGATCTCGACGCGGCTGACAGATATTGGCTGAGGTACAAACAATCTGTTACATCGAAATTACCCAGCTCTCCCCCTTTCTAGACGACAACGCCCTCATCAGGTTGGGTGGTAGGCTGCAACGTTTGGAAGAGCCAACGGATTTTAAGCATCCAATTATTTTACCACGAAGCATGGCTATAACCAAGTTAATCGTCGAAAGCTACCATCGAGATACGTTGCATGGGGGAACTAACGTCATCCTGTCAAAGCTTAGAGAACGTTTTTGGTATCCTAAAGGACGGCAGCTTGTTAAATCTACAATAGCACGCTGTGTTCAATGGAGGAAATTATGTGGAAAGTTAGCATCCCAACCGTTTGGCCCTTTACCAGTAGAAAGAATAGCATTGTCCAAGCCATTTGAAAATGTTGGAGTCAACAATGTATAAGCAAGACATATATGATGGTAATAACATGCGCCGCAGTTAGAACTAGTGACCAATTTATCCACCGAAAGCTGTTTGATGGCTCTACGCCGTTTTATGACCCGAAGAGGAGTTCCGTCAGTTATATTCTCAGAGAACGCGAAGACTTTCCATCGAGCGGCATTGGAAATGGAAGAAGCGGATCAAATTTTTGAAGATAAAGATATTTAAAATTTCCTAACACAAAAACGAAGAAAATGGAAGTTTATCGTTGAGCGAGCTCCATGGAAGCAAAAGGCAAACTTAACATTTGATCAATTAAAGACAGTCATCGTAGAAGCCGAAGGTATGGTCAACGCCCGACCATTAACATACATATATGTCCAGTCACCAGCAAGATAAAATTCCGTTATTTCCTGCGTATTTTTTGCATGGATATCATCAAACTCATTTGAAGCAAATCCCTCTACAGAAATGTAACACATATGGAAACAGAGGATGCGGTTCACCAATATGCTCTGGAGAAGGTGGCGAACAGAATATATGCAGCTACTTCCCTCGTTCCATCATAACAACTGCAAGCATTCGATCGATCTAAATGAAGGTGACGTGTGTTTTCTGACTCTCCGCTGTTGTAGTTTGCGCTTGGTTTCGGGAAGTTAAATTATCTTTATCAATAGATTCCAAATATTTATCACAACATTTACATATGTAGAATACATCAATCACGTAAACAATTTAATACATTACTTTTCAAAATTATACCCTTACGCTAGGCTTGGAATACGTCTTCTAGCAATCAGCTGAGAGAAACTCAGCTCTAATAAAGACGCTTTTCTGCCTTTAAACACAAATTAGAAAAGACTATGGCCCCTATTGCGAGTGTCGATCAGCGATCGACTCGACAACTGTCGATTGCGTCGATTGATTTTGGATTTGGTATTGCGTAACTCAATCGACGAATAAATGTGTTATCGTGAATAAACAGCGCATTATTGTGAATGACATGGATTTGACATGCGTTTGACATATACATGACATTACATATTTCGTAAATAATAGCCGGTGTAGTTTCGATTTATGAAATTATCTGTGTGTAAATTTAATAAAAACTAAATATTACGATTAAAATGACATCGGTTGAATTGTATATGAGTGATTCTGATTCCGAATCCAACCAGATGGAATTATTGGAAGTAGCTCGCAGAAGGAGACAAATCAGAGATTCCTCAAACCCTTTTGACATGGAAGAAAAAATGTAAGCATTTGTTTCCCAACCGAATTACATATATATGTATGTAGTTCATATCCTTAACAGCTTAATTTTCAGGTTTCACAAAAATTTCCGATTGAGTAAAGCCGCGTTTCAGGATTTATTCTCGGAAATTCAACCGTTGCTGAAAAAGGGAGTGAGGAAAACATCTATCCCAGATGTCCTAAAGCTTGCTACAGCTTTGCGTTTCTGTGCCCATGGATCCTACCAGATAAGTGTGGGCAATGAATATTGCCTTGGACTTGCACAATCCACAGTTTCCTTGGTTTTAAAAGAAGTTTTTCAGGTGCTGGAGACAAACATATGCCCGAAGTGGATTCAGTTCAACCAAACAGGAAGTGAAATGCGAAGGGCAAAGATGCATTTTTTTGAAAGGAGCCAAATTCCCGGCGTAATCGGTTGCATCGATGGAACCCACGTAAGAATCGCGTCTCCAGGGAAAGAGTTACAACATCTATACTACAACCGGAAAGGGTTTTATAGCATCAATGCTATGATAGTAAGTTCGTCAGTAAGTGTGTTCTGTTTTTAATTCATTTCCGTTTCAGGTTTGTGATGACAAAATGGCAATACGATACATAGACGCACGTTATCCTGGATCGGCACACGATTCCCATGTCTTTAACATGTCAACTTTAAAGACAATTTTGGAAGAAAAGTACCACAGGGGGGAAAGACAAACGTGGTTACTAGGTTGTCCAATTTTTCTGTTTTGTTTGTAATACCTAATTCTTATTTATTTTAGGAGATGCCGGGTACGCATTAAAACCATATTTAATGACTCCATACAGGGATCCTGAGGCAGGTTCACCACAAGCAGTTTATAATACTAAACATGCCAGGGCCAGGAATATTGTTGAGCGGACAATTGGCGTTTTGAAAAATAGATTCAGGTGCTTACTAGGAGCGCGCCAACTACATTACAGCCCGAGAAAAGCTGCTCAGATCACAAATGTCTGTGCAGCATTGCACAATATTTGTATGAAATACAACATCCCTCACGAGGAAGAAGAGATGTATGAAGGAACGAATGGACCAAACTCCGATGATGTGCAGCATGAAGATTATTCAGATAGAGATGAAGCCGTACAAATAAGAAACAATATCCTTTTTTCTTTAACTTCGGCATAATTATTTGGTAATGTAAAAATTCTTACAGCTAAAACCTCTCAATTTATTTCAATCACATTTGTTTCAGGTTTAAGTAAAAGAAAAAAATAAAAATATATAAATTCATTATTAAAAAAGAAGAGTCTTTCAATCACAATTGTATCATGTTTAAATAAAAGAAAATAAATTAAAATATGATATAAATTCATTGCTATTTTACATATTGCTATTAATTTGGTCTTTCTGTAGCTCCAAGATTTGTTGTTTCAAATTCAGTTTAAGCCTCCTATCTCTTTGACTGCATTCCAGTTCGTTTTTCAGTATTTTCAATCTCTCCTTTTTTATTGCTAAGCAATCTCTCTGAAAATCTTTGCACATGTAGTACCTTTTTCTTGTGTAATCCTCAGTATTCTTACATCTTTCATTGATTTGCTGCATAGTATCTAAAAGGCTTTTGTAAAATCTTCCTTGATTTTCCGTCTGAGCTCTTAACAAATCTAATCTATCTTCCTTGACTTTGGTTTGGTTAAATATTTGTTTTCTTGCCGGTGGTGTCTCCATACAAATATCCGTTTCCAGTAACTCATGAATCGGTGTTTCTTTTTCCTCGCAAAATTCGTTCACAGTTGGGTCTGGCTCTGGTAATCCTTGGCCCCCGAGACCAAATTCTCTTCCAGGCGGGTCCATATATATGTCCATTTCCAGCAGGGATATGACACTTTCTTCTAGTTGGCTAAATGAGTGCAATTTGTTTGGTCCACCGCCGGTTGATCTCATTTCCAACTTGTTCTGCGCCTTCTTTTTTCGTGTTTTGAATTTGAAATCCGTCCAAACCTTATTATTAAATTCAAATTGGCACTAACATATAATTATGCATGTTTTCCCCCTACCTTTACCCATTTTTCCCAATTACGAACGGGAGGACCATGGCTATTTAGCTCAGTTGTAAGTAATTCCCACCGTTTTTTCGCCTGCGTTTTAACACAAATCCCTTTCGCCAAATCGGAGTTGGCTTCCATATATGACACCATTATTTCCATTTGTTTCTTGTTTGTCACTAGTTTTGTCCTAAAATATTCCTAATTTTATTATTCGCTCATTCAAATGATTCCATTAAAACACTTCACATTTTTCTTTTCAAAATCCCTTCAATTGTCAAAACACCAACCAACGACCACAAATTTCCAATCGTTTTTTCCTTTTTTTGTCCGCAACCTACTTTGACTTGTATTGAAATTGAAAAATAAATAAAGTGAATAAAATGGAAAATATATATACATATACATCATAAGTAATTTTTATTTAAATTATTTACATTTCGCACGCGCACAAAATATTTGCAATCCTCTCCAACGAAACAACGATCAGTATTTTCTGATCGACAACAAGCGATAGTGAATTTGACGTTTGTCGATCACAATCGACATTCACAATACCGAAATCTGCAATCGACGATCGATGATCGATAAATGTCGATCATCGATCGCTGATCGACACTCGCAATAGGGGCCTATGGCTGATTTTGTTGGTATCAAACGACAACAAATTTATAATGCAGATGAAAGTGGTCTGTTTTGGTGAATAGTTCCAAACAAATCATTTGTTCACTCTGGCGAAAGATCAGCACCTGGAAGGAAAATGGCAAAAGAGATCGCTTAATATTTTTGGTGTGCACAAATGGAACTCGTGAGCGCAAATTAAAGCTTTTAAACCATTGGAAAGGCAAAAAATCAGAGGAACTTCACGAATTTCAGGCCTCCAATGACATACGCCAACTCAAAGACAGCATGGATGACAAAAGACGATTTGACGTGATTGGACGGACACAGCGAGACGTCAATGAGGCCTTTGTAAGCATTGAGCAGATACAGCGTCTAAGGTGGCTAGGCCATGTAGAGCGCATGCAAAATACAGCTCCGACCCGAAGACTCTTCGAATCCACCCCGGAAGGAAGGCGTGGCGAAGGACCGTGTTTTTTGCAGGTAATTTGTGGTTGGAGGTTTTCCTTTCGTCCCCCGCTTTCTTACATTGGTCAAAGCAGTTGCGGGCGAATAGGACGTACCCCGAAGGTAGAACCGTCAGCACCACGTGCAATCCCCGCAGACAAAAAAAAAGGAAAAAGGCAGCTCAAGACACCGTGACGGAAGATAAGGCCATCCGGAAGACAACGGGGACAAGATACCTACCTTTACCAGGTTAAACAAATTTAGTGTAAAGTGCAACTTATAAGTTCCTGGTACACGGCCGTAACGCGTGTTTCGGTTACCTAGTACGCTAATCCGAGTATCGCGTTACATATCTATGCACATTAAGCTAAAACTCGTTGAAGTCACTGTTGGCGCTGCGGGTTAAGTCGCTGTTCGTGGAGTTTTGGGTACGCGGTTCGAACCCTCTGGTTGCGGTCTACCATTTTCTTTTTGGATCGTGGATTGTTTTTTTTTTCATTTTTTTTTTTTCGTGAATTCTTTTTTTTGTTTGTTTTTTTTCACTTTTTTTTATTAGTTAACATATGGTGAAGGGTAGTAATAAGAACTAATTTGTAAACCTAGAATTAAGTTATTAAGTTAGGCTAAGAAAAATTAAATTTGTGAACCCTTTTTTTATTGAAACGTTTATTTTTTTTTTATTTCGCGAGTCTCGCAGCAAATTCGCGATTCTTGTTGCGGGTGAGTCGGCGGAAGGGCAATCGCGTGGCGCCCTTTTTAACATCTTTAACTCACGACCAGTCTTCGCAGCTGGCCTAGCACCCCCTTTCGTACGACGTCGCGGTAGGCGGGGAGGAGTATCGGTAACAGCACGCAGGTGAAAGGGGATCTCAACCAACTGGGCGTGCGGCGCTGGAAACAGCTGGCCAAAGACCGTGCCAGCTGGAGACGCTTGTTGATTTGCCCAGGTTCACCACGTACTGTAGCGCCACCTAAGTAAGTAAGCAAGAGCCCAAGATGCAAGGGTATTAAAACGTTGCCTGTTAATTATCAAAACAATAAAGAATTATTTGCAGATTGGTTTAAGAAAATTAACGCGGATATGAGGGCCCAAAAATGAAAAATAATTATGTTTGTCGACAACTGCACAGCTCACAACAATATGCCCAAATTAGACTATGTTACATTATTGTATTTATCCGCCAATACCACAAGTAAATTGCAGCCCATGGATCAGGGTATTATCAACAACTTTAAAGTTTACTACAGGAAAGAAGTTGTTCAGTATGTTCTTAAATCTATAGAACAGGATAAAAGCCCAGAAATCAACATCCTCCAGGACATGAGATTTGCGAGAAAAGCTTGGTTTTCTGTAAGCAAAATCACAATTAGTAATTGCTTGAAAAAAGCTGGATTCAAAGTGACGAATGTATCTTAACCTTAGAGCCTACAAGAAGAACTAGAGATCTGTGCAACGTTTCCAGAATGGGATAGAATATTTACCACATGTAGGAATGACTCAGTCCAAATCGATCTCGCGATCTGTCAAAGTGTTTAGTCGAGCTTTCGTTTACTTTACAACGCGGAGTAACTTCCTTAAAATCGTAAATCTGAAGCGTCGAGGACTTTATATCCTCATCGAAAAAAATGTTGCTCCGCGGTAATTCTTTTACGCCTCTTCAATTCCACCGAGACACCGACCTCGGGGAAGATATGTGCATGAACGAAACAGACCAACAAGTGCCAAAAAAATCTCAGTTCCGCCAATTAAAATTCTCCAAAAAAATTCTGAATTTGTACATAAGTTCTTTAGTGAATTAAACATTACTGACTACAGTATAAAAAAATGTCGATAGGCACTAAAGTGTTCTGTGAATCAATGAGTTCTTATAATTCTGCTATTAATGCCTTGAAAATCCAAAAATGACAATTTTTCTTGCATGATCTTAAATGCGAACGATCATTTAAAGTGATTCTGTTTGGTTTTGATGAGCACCGACGGACTCTATAAATAATAAATTGACTGCTCTCAGTCTTAAGTGTAAAGAAACTAAATTAATTAAAAAGCAATACGAAAAATATGTTGAGTTCCTTCATATCGTCTATTTTGAAAACGGTTCAATTCGTCTTGCGGATCTTCGGAAAAACATTAAAACAATATTTCGTACACAAGTACGATGGGAATTCCAACGTCGTGTTAAGAAAAATATTACTCAGTGCCACAACTGTCAAATGTGGGGTCACGGTGAAAGGCACTGCAATGTGAAAACGTTTTGTGCAAACTGCCAACGGGCAATCACAAAACTAATTGATGTACATCTACAGGAATTTCTAAATGTGCGAATTGTCGAGGTACCCACAAATCAACCGACGAATCATGTAAAAGTCGAAAAAATCTCAAAAATTGTCCCGCACGCGTACACCCATTCCGATGCGATCAAAACAACAACATTCAGTACCAACGAAAAGCTTTAACGTCAACAGTGTGGACGATTTTCCTTCTCTTCCACGATCTACAAGTCAATTGCAGCAGCATCAACACCACTGGGTAAAACAACAAACACCAGTCCAACAGCATGAACAAGGCAGCTCATCACATAACTCCTCTTCCTCAGGAAAGCACGATCTTTTCTCACATGAAAAACTTTCTTCTCTTATGTTTGAAATTATGTCTGAACTTGAAAAATGTAAAACTGAAGCTCAACAATCTAAAGTAATTGCAAGTAAATACCTCTATATTAATGTCAAGTAATAACCAGTAAAGTCTTGAGCTTTTTTGTTGGAATGCAAGAGGCATTCGCAGCAAGCGCTTTGAGTTTTTCAATTTTCTCTCCAATTTGTATATATGTATGTAAGGAGGCGATATACAGCGGCTTTGGCAGCACTGGGCTTCAAGGTGGTGGTTGCAGCTCAACCGTCGTGGAGTGGCAAGCAGTTAGTCATCAACGAGCAAGCAGTCAGTCGTCAACGAGCAGGCAGTGATGTTATTTTGTGCAGCCGTATTTCCTTTTAAATAGCCTATCTAATATTCATTCATTTATTCATACGTTAATTTTAATAAACAATTCACATTTGGGGGCTCAACCGTACCAACAATTGTGTCCGTCTCAGTCGTGTTACAACGTATTTTTCATTCCACCGAAACATTCGCGTGAGTTTCTTTTTGTACGAGTATGTGTGCAGAACAGTGCACACGGATATGAGAAAATCGAAAACGCCGAAAAAAACTAACAAAATAGTGCGAGCAGTGAAAACGAGACCGACATATAACACACGTGCAAAAGAAAAGGAAAACGGGAACATGTCCGAGGAGAAAAAAAAAACGAAAAAATAAATGCGCGAAATTCCGTTGAAGTAGTGGAGGTGAAAGAAAGAATTACGCAGAACACCAAAACGCTGGAAGAAATAGTAAAGTTGTTAAGTTTACAGTGCCAAGCCGAACAAAATAAGCAGATTGAAAGTAAAATAACAGCTGAAAATTTTGCAAAAATCGTGCCGGACTTCGATGGGCAAAATATACCCGTAGAACGTTAGTTTTTCAATTTCGAACAAAATGCCGATGCTTATGAGCTAAATGAAAAGCAGCGATATGTGCAGGTTCGCGGTAAAATGACAAAAGCTGCGGCATTATTTTTGAATTCTACCTTTGTGGCGTCATACAGCGAGATAAAAAAAAAGTGATGATCGACGAATTTAAGCGTACATATGCCAGTACAGACGTACATACATAAGAAACTTCGCGAAAGAAAGAAAAGAGAGAGCGAATCCTTTCATGAATATGTGTTATGTATGCGAGAAATAGCTGCACTAGGCTCTGATGTTGATGTTGTCTCGGTTATTTGATATATAGTTGAGGGTTTGAATATGAAAAACGAGTACAAGTATAGTAAGTACAGTTCTAAATCGTTTGGTGAACTGCAAGATAAATACTTGATATATGAGCAGCTCAAGGAACGCGAACCAGCGCACAAAGTGTCAAACGTTACAAGCAAAAAACATGAGTACGTGGGAAAGATAACGCATTGTTTTAATTGCGGATCGACAGGACATTTGAGAAAAGATACACAACCCAGATCATTCCTCACGCGCAAGGTGCATGATATCCAATGCACACAACTTTTTGCTAATACAAGCATTCCCACGCTACACACCAGACACAACCCGACACCAATTTCCTTTCTTGCATTCCATTCCCACAGGTCCACAACAAGCTGCGTTGATAAAACTTGACATGTAGCGAAGTTCAGCTAGGACAGTTTTGTTTTTGATAATTTAGTCTTAAGCAGAGTTTTGTTGAAATAAAGTTGTTCATTGAAATTAAAATTAAAGTGTTTTATTTGCGAATATCATTTTTTTTTTTTTTTTGTCTATTCAGTGGCAACGAACGTTAATCTGGAAAGCCCGGTCGAGTGATTACCTCCATCAATTGCAGCAACGACCTAAGTGGACTACTCATGCACCTCCTATTCGAACAGGGCAACTAGTGCTCATTAAGGACGATCGATTAACGCCAAGCAAATGGTCATTAGCTCGGGTGGAACTGTGTCATCCGGGTTCTGATGGATTGGTCAGAGTCGTTACTCTAGGGAACTCACCTGGACCATCTGGTATGATCAAACGTTCGATTACGAAAGTATGTCCACTACCACTAGACGAGGCTATAGAACCACGGAACGAAGAGCTTCCCAACCAAGAGCAGCATTAAAAGATTAAGAGCTTAGTCGTCGATAGTTCTCCGAGGCGGGCGGCATGTTCCGTAATACCTATACTCTATACACTATAAATATACTCCTCATGTACATACATACTCTCTCATTTCTTATACAGTCCACATACACTTATGATCCACTATTGTTATTTCTTACATATGAACTCTCTCTCTCTTTTACTCTTTATTTACTTATTGTACAATCACTGTAGTATAAGTTAACACATCGCCAACGACAACGACCTGCAGATATTCGACCTTGACAGTGAATTGCATCAGCCAATGTGTCACCAGACAACAGCGCTCAGTGAATGTATCCGAATATGAGCCGCGGCTTATGCGCCGAACACGAGCATGGGAACTACTGGGATGCAACGGGAACACCTGTGTCAGCGTGGGAACGAGGTTTATGCGAGGCGATAAACGTAGGCGAGCAACATCGAGGTGGCAGTCTCACGGCGAGCGTATACTATTCGAGTCGAAATAAACTTGTTCTCTAATAAAATAAATTTTGTGTTTGAATGTAAGTCGAACGGTTGGGCCAGCCTCAAGATTGGCGTTCGCGGTTTTTTTTTGGATTTCTCTTACGAGAATCGTTTAACTTATATGACCTTGCATTATCCGTTTGTTTACTTACGTACATATGACACAAATAAAAGTGAGTTGGATTGCGAATATCGAGAAGAGCACACGTGTTTAGTGATCATCGTCACACCTGATTTTGCTTGACCGTAACGCTTCTATTTTGCACAGTAGTTTTTCAAGCACTGATGCGATATGGCTCTCCTGTTTGGGGCAACTGCGCAAAGACTCACATTAAGAAACTTCAAATTGCACAGAATAAGATTCTTAAAATGATGCTTAACTTACCAAGTTAGCAAGTTAGCTAATTATTGTATAAAAACAATAATTAGAAAGAATAAATAAATATCTATCTGTAGGAATGACTTAAATGAGCAGCAGGCGACTTTTTAGGATTTCTTTTCTAAGGATGATAATGTACTCATTTCAGAGGAGCTCAATGATAATGACATAGTTGCTATGTAGTCTTCTTTGGACACAGAAGAAGAAGAAGACTGTGAAGAGACATTTCCACCTCTAAAAATGGAATAACGGCACATTTCGACCTCTGTAAGGGGGGCCTCTTAAAACGAGACAACTATAATTTTAATTGGATTTTTTTAATTGGAAAACTGGATTATTGGAAACCCTCAATATTTGGTACATACATATGTCTTGGTCCCTTGAGATCCCAATTAACCAGGTTTCATTGTATTTTTAATGAAGCGTTACGCCAGGGACATCAAAAGAGTAGTTAACGAAGCCATGTTCAACAAGACATCGATTTGAAAACAAGAAGTGCATCACTACACGTAGGTGACGTCAACATAATTTATTTATTTTCATTTCTATTCTCTCTCTCTCTCTGAATGACCTAGAAGTCATTCACCCAAAATACCAAGCAATTGGTCAACATACAAGTTAATATCATAGAGCATTGGTTTGATCCGTAAGCAATGTAAACAAGCTGCGGTCAAATCATATGCAACATATATAACTGTGGGGAAACCAATAGACGCGAACGATCATTGTTGACACAGCTGCGACTTAATGGCTTTTAGTCGAAGTCAAGTGGTTGCTATATAAGAAGTCCAAGGTCCAGCAAAAGTAATTTATGCGATAAGTTCAAAGTCCATCAAAGGGACGCTGTCAAAGAACAGCACATACTATATAAGGCACATAATGTTAATCTGTAGATCAGTTTTTCCATCAGCATCAGAGTGCTCACGACTAAGTTTCTCATCAGTGTCAGGCAGTTCTTCATCAGCTTCAGGCGATCAACATCCAGTTCTTCATCAGAACCAGCAGACTGAGGTCAAGTTCATCGTCAGCACCAGTCGCCCAACTGCAGTTAACCCATGAGTATCTGAAGACACAGGTTGAGTTCCTGATCCACACCCGACAGTTCTATACCAGTTTCCTGAACAAGCACACCGGCAAACGCAGATGGAACTCCGCAACATCGACAAATAATATTAAGCTAGGCTAAGTAATAAAGTTTAGTTTTTTAAAAAATCAAAAAGTTGCGTTAAAAAATTAATTGGCGACCGTGACAGGACACTTCCATATTTCTCGACCAGAAAGGCAAAGTATGGTGAAATTTGGAAGTCGGCGCCGGTGAAGTGACATTAAACTTCAGTGCAAAAAAAACATTAAAGTATCCAAAAAAAAGGAGAAAAAATAAACCCCAAGCAAAAATAAATTCAGTGAAAAAAAAAAAAAAGGGAAAAGAATCCAAAAACTCAAGTATCAGTGAAAAAGGAATCCTCGAAAAAAACATAGGTACATATAAACTCCAAAAACTAATGACAGTGAGAAAAAAGAAGAGCAGAAGTGAGAAACAAAGAAGAGCTCCCGAACCAGTAAACCACTACAACCCCCGACCAGAGTGAGGAAAATCATCAGTGGCATCATCAAGATATCGGAAAAAAAAACCATAAGTAAGGAAATGTATGTATCTTCTTAAATATAAAAATATTATAAGTAGACAATAATTTTAAGTGAGAAAATGTATGTACCATACTTAAATAAAAAATTCGACAATACACTTTTACACTGGAGGAATTACTCACTAAATTTAAAAAACTAAACTTAACAATGAATACTAGCTAGGCAGTTTATAAACTGCCTTCCAACCATTCAGACGTGCTTTTCGTTGCTCTCACATACGCCTTCCAATCCGCTGTCTAGTGCACCCCTCGACCTAATTTCGAATAAAACAAATAAATACAAAAACATAATAACGCGCCAGTTCTCCCCATCGACCTAATTTCGATCAAACTAAATAAACAGAAAAACTAAACAAAAAACAAAAAAAAATGTCACAGTGCGGTTTTGATAATTGTCTGTATATAGATACCAATGCCGATTTATTGCCCTGTAAGGGTATTTGCGGCAACTCATTTCACCCGTTATGCGCGGGGCTTAGTAAACGTGCGAGTGTTTACCTCAAAGATTACAGCAGCAATTTTTTGTTTTACTGCAATGAGTGCAAAAACATCTCCCTTTCACACGTAATGCTCGCGATTAAGTGTGTCAGTGATTCGATCGCCTCACTGACCTCGGACAATAAATTACACCATAAAAAAACTCTTGCCCAACTCTCTTCTTTTGGTGACCTAAACAAGGGTTTCGATGATCTTAATAATAACATAGACGTGTCTATCAGTGCGCTGAGATCTAAAGTCAAAGCCTTGGACAAACATCTAGAAGCAATCGACGTTTCCTTGAATAGACCGCAAAGTGAGCCCAACTCCCGAAAACGCTGATGCTGCTTGGTTAACCTACCGTTTTAATAAAAAGTATAATATAAGTATAAGTAATTGTAAGAAAATACCCAATAAGCCTAACTCCTTCCAATATAAGATACAGAAAATAGACGAAAACATTAGTTGCAATGATTCGTTAGACGTTATAAAAACCTTACCAGAGTTTTCAGGGAATTCATGGACATACGTTAGCTGGCGAGAAGCGGCTAACAATTCAATTAGTCTGTACAGTAGGGGTAGTAAGAGGTATTTCGCGGTCCTTACCATATTGAGAAACAAAATTACGAAAAATGCGAATGATATACTAACAAACCACGGCACTGTCCTCAACTTCGATGCAATTATTGCGCGTCTGGATTTCGCATATGCAGATAAACGACCTACCCATATAATAGAGCAGGAGTTAAGTATTTTGCGTCAGGGAAATGCCTCACTAGTTGACTACTATAACGCAGTCAATACAAAATTAACGTTGCTCATTAACAAAACAATAATGACACACGGTACAGATACAGATCTAACAAAAGAGTTAAATAATGCAAACCGCAGAAATGCTCTTCGAGTCTTCATAACAGGGCTTAACGCTCCCTTGTCAAATATATTGTTCTCTCTTTCACCAGAGGACCTACCTAGTGCTTTGGCTAAGGCCCAGGAACTAGAGGCAAACAACATGAGAGCAAATTTTACTCTGCAATTTAACAAAGCTCATATGTCAACATATCGTTCCCCAGTATATAATACAACTCCTGATAACAGGAATCATAACAATTTAAGATTCCCCGCGAAGCATAATACTAATAACATTATTCCAGCCCAACGGCCAAAACCACAGCCAATGGAACTTGGTAGTTCTGTTGTATAGGCCAATCACTTGGCAAGAACAGGGTAAGATGAATAATCCGTTCAGACAAGCTTTTAATAACCATCACCAAAGATATTATCAAAATAGGCAACCTAACTTTAGAAGCATGGAGAAGCGTCCTTATGAAAGTACGCAACAGAGAGTTCAGCCCCCAGCTAAAGTTGAAAGAACTAACAATCTCAATGAGGAGTATTTTTTAGGCCAGACCCAGGACTGCCCTGTATATTTAGGAACAGTCCATCAAGAAAACTAAAAATTTTAATTGATACAGGCGTAACTAGTTGCTACTGTAAGCCAAACGTTCTTGATAACAAACAGGATCTAGCTATTAAGAAAAGGGTTAGGACCATCAACGGTTCTACAATAATGCGAAGTTATTACGAAGTACCTATACATTTTTGACAGAGTTGTTAGATTTTATGAATTGGAAAATTAAGAGTCAGATTGGTTAATAGGATATAACCTATTAAAAGAGGCAGAAGTAATGTAATTTTAACTAACTTAGGAAAAGCCAAATTCTTTTCCACGTTAGAACTTGAATCAGGATTTCATCAAATTAAAATGAGACCTGAAGATATAGAAAAAACTTCGTTTTCTGTAAACAACGGAAAATATGAATTCTTAAGGATGCCATTCGGTTTAACAAATGCCCCTAGCACTTAGAAATTTCGTTGGAAAAATTTGTCATGTCTCTATTGTTATACATGGATTCTAACCCAACTCTGTATACATAATGTATTATGCTACAACACGATGCATTCTGTATACTGATAAAGTATCTCCTCTTGCATACGCGACATCTGGTTTCCCACGCTCAACCGATGTTCTGCATCTTTCAAGTGCGGGATCACTTTACTCGTAATAAGATATCTACGCTAACATATTACTGTTCTGTTCCTCAGTTCCAACGGATGCTCCGCATCGGTTCACATGTGTGCATGTTTAGTTATAAGAACTACGAATTATAAGTTTTGGGGGACACTTCTTAATAAACATTCGAAGAGTACGGACGTCTTTAGAATACGTAATACTATATAGACGACATAATTGTCTATTCGGAAAATATTCACAAATATAAGGAAGATCTTGGATTGATTATAGAGACGCTCAGGAAAGCAAACATGAAAATCTCACTGGAAAAATCAAAACTTTTCAGGACCACAGTAGAATTTTTAGGTTATGTAGTTGGACACAATATCATAAAAACAGATCCAAGTAAGATAGAATCTATTAAACACTTTCCTATCTCAAAGACATTAAGACAATTAAGAAGTTACTTAGGCTTAACCGGTTACTATAGGAAATTCATACGAAATTATGCTGCAATAGCAAAACCTTTAGCAAAATATCTAACGGGAGAACATGGAAAAGAATCCCAATATTTTTCAAAGAAAACAGATATTAGCTTAGATCAAGAGGGAATCAAGGCATTCCAAGAACTAAAAAATCATTTAGTTAATGAAGTAGAACTTTCCCAGCCAAATTTCGATAAATTTGTATTTACTACAGATGCATCAAATGACGCTATTGGCGCAGTATTGTCCCAAGACAATAAGATTACTTTCATATCGAAAACCTTGAATGAAACCGAACGAAATTATGCCACTAATGAGAAGGAATTGTATGCGATCATGTGGTCTTTAAAGGAACTATCTATATGGTGTTACAAATAAAGAAATACATACTGATCATCAACCATTGACATTTGCGGTTTCTACTAGAAATCCTAACGCCAAAATGAAAAGATGGCATGCCCTAATAGAGGAGTACGCTCCTAAGATCGTTCATAAACCAGGCGCTACAAATGTTGTCGCAGACGCACTTTCAAGACAAAACCTGAACAACATGACAGATAACGATTCGTCAACAGACGTAACACAACACTCCGCTGAGAGTATTGATAACATCAGAATAACAGAAACAAATAGGCCTCTTAACGATTTCAAACAACAATTCATGAAGAAATCCAAAACCTTCCTAACAGACTGAGACATATTATCGAATATGATACGGTCGATAATTCAATGACTATATTGAAAAAATTCATTTGTCCAGGAGTGGTAGGACTTTTTATAACCCCAGAAGACTTATACGATATTAAGTCAAAATTGTTAGAAATTTTCAATAATAAATTCCTACACGCAAAAACATTTCCAAATGATGTACCTAATAAAGAGGACCAAGCCGCAATAATACAGCAAACGCATACAAGAGCACACAGAAATTACCGGGAAAATATAAAACAAATTCATGATATGTATTGGCCGAATATGCGAAAGCAATTTAAAGAGTTCGCTAGAAACTGCGACATTTGCAACAAGCACAAGTATGACAGGAACCCACAGTTGATACCAATTGGAGAGGCTCCAATTCCTAAGAAAGAGGGCGAGCATGTCCATATAGATATTTTCTACGCACAAAAACTAAAATTTTTAACCTGTATTGACTCGTACTCAAAATTCTTAATTTTAAAACAGATATCCGACAAAACGAATCTAGATGAAAAAGTCCTAGAAGCATTACAAAGTTTCCCACAAGTAAAGAAACAATAAACAAACTAAAGTTGTTTGGTATTCATTCAACACTTCTCAATTGGATAATGAGTTACCTCTCAAATAGAACTCAAACTATTAAAATTGATATGTGTCAGTCAAGAACTATTAAGGTGATATCCGGGGTTCCCCAAGGTAGTCACCTAGGGCCACTGTTATTTATTATGTTTGTTAATGATATTCCGTCAATTTTCAATTACGTTAACTGTTTGATGTATGCAGATGACCTTAAAATATTTCTACGCATTCGAAGTATTCGAGACTGTAAATTAATCCAGGATGACTTAAATGGACTGGTTAAATGGTGTGATATCAATCATCTCGGATTAAATGTAAATAAATGTCATTCGTTTTCGGTTTTCCATGTTTTCTTACCTGCAGTCTTCGACTAAACTATATATGGGACAACTCTTTTAAGTAAAACTGAAATCAAAGATCTTGGCGTATTTTTTGATTCGAAATTGACGTTTTCGCTTCACATTGATTAAGTTGTCGCTAAAGCAAACTCAATGCTTGGGTTTCTTAAACGTACATGTTATGAATTTTCTAGTCCGTATGCACTTAAGGCAGTGTACATGTCCCTTGTACGTTCTTATCTTGAATATTGTTCTATCATATGGTGTCCAGCCTATATAAAGTATGCTTCACGTCTGGAGAGGGTTCAAAAGTCCTTTACAAGATTCGTTATGAAAGGAATGAATTGGAATCTTGATTATATGGGTATTATATTATATTAGGTATCTATATATTGACTAGATGCCTTAGAAAAAAGACGAAGTATTCAATCTATAATGTTGATCCATGATATTTTTTCGTATCGTATAAATTGCTCGGAAATACTTGAATCTGTTAAGCTGTATGCACCAGAGAGAAATCTTAGATCAAGAAACCTCTTATTCCAACCAAGACACTTGTATAATTACGGTTTTAATGAACCATTTACAAAATGCATTCTTAATTTTAATTTGGTTTGTTCTGAAGTAGAGCTAAGTGATGATAGAATGAAATTTAAAGAATCAATTCTAAATCTGTGATAAAATATTATGTTTCCAATGTAAATATATTGTTTGAGTTTCTTTTCTTTTTTTTTTAGTTTTTTTCTTTTTTTTTTTTTTTTTTTTTTTGTAGTTTTTTATATAATTATTTGAATTATCTATATCTATTAACACTAATTGTAAACCAAAAATTGTTAAATTTACTATAAACATATTATACTTATATATCTGCAATCTGTTAGAGTCGAACTCGGTAGATGTAAATAAGTAAGTAAATAAAAAAATAACGCTAGACAACGAACCAGGTTTTACCACTTTACAAGTTAAAAGTTTAATGTCGAGATTGAACATCGAAATCTATTTTTGCAATCCTCACCATAGTACCACAAATGGTCGAATAGAGCGCATACATTCAACCATAATCGAAATTGCTAGATGTTCGAAGGAAGAATATAGCTTAGTTAGCGATTCAGAATCCATTTATAGAGCCGCGCAACAATATAACAAGACAATCCACTCAGTGACAAACAAAAAACCATTTGAAATAATGTTTAATAAGGTATCTCACGAAAATTTACGAAATCAATTAATAATAGCCCAGGCCACAACGTTAGGAAGAAATAATAAAAACAGAAAACAGAAACTATAATACTGACGATATAGTATTCGAGAAAAGATCAGGAGAGAGAAATAAATTAGAACCCAGGTATAGAAAACAAAAAGTTAAGGAAGACCTAGGAAATAAGATTAGAATATACACTATGTGCCATAAGTCTACGCTCAACGTTAAATTTTATCCTTCAAACGTTTTTCGAGTGAAAAAAATAGAACTCATCGGCAAAAAAATTCTCAGAACTTATATGTTAGCTATTTATCGCATCAATGTAAAATGCCAGCGCCACAATTCCTGGAACAAATCCATACCCAGGAAGAGATAACGGTACTTTTAACTGTGGTAATCTCAAAATGTAGATGCCAAAAGTCTACGCTCCTCACTGTGTATCAAGTTTTCTTCCTGTGTGTGCGCTGTATTACAAAGTCAGAGATACACTTGCCAGAAAAAGTGTGCGTACAAAGTATGTTACAGGGTGAAATGGTTCCAAATTGTATTTATTTTTATAAATATGCATATTTGTATGTTTATTATGTTTAGATTAAGTATTCAACAATATAGTAAAATCTATTTCAACACTTTTGATAAGGTAACTCTCAATTTAGAAAGGAAAAACGGGGAATACCCCATTTAGTGGCACAGAAAAAGTTTGCGTACAAGCTAACTAACGGTGCTTTTCCATTCATTTGAGTCCTGGAACAAATGGCATTCTTGTTTACTTTTGTTTGTTTTGCGTAACACAACGATCTAGTATACTTTTATCAAGTGATATATTTTCAGTAAAGAAAGATCAGCCATGAACTCCAAAAGAAAGGAAATTAGTCCTGACGAAAGGAAAATTATAGTTAAGTTGTGGAAAGAGGGGAAAACCCTTCGAGAAATTGGTCAAACTGTTGGCAGAACACATTCCTCAATTCAAAGAGTTATAAAGAATTTTAATACAACCGGTATTTTTATATCTAAACCGCGTTCTGGTCGCCCTTCAAAACTAACCAATCGCGAAAAACGACACATTCTTCAATCTGTGCAGCAGAACCCCAAATTAACTGCATCCAAAATTGCCATAGATATTCAAGCAAAGTTTAAAAAGTCAATCTGTGACGATACGGTCCGTAAAATCTTAAAAAAGGCGGGTTATCGTAGCCGTGTGGCACGTAAGAAGCCTTTTATTTCATTAATAAACAGACAGAAAAGAATCGCTTTCGCTAATGAGCATATTAATAAGCCTCCAGAGTTTTGGAATAAGATTCTTTTTTCCGACGAAAGCAAGTTCTGCATATTTGGCATAAAAGGGCGTAAGTTGGTATGGAGAAAACCATGCACTGCTTTGAATAAAGAGAACCTCATTCCTACGGTTAAGCATGGTGGTGGTGGAGTAATGGTTTGGGGGTGCATGGCCAGCCAAGGTGTGGGACAAATGGAATTCATTGAATCTATCATGGACAAGAGAGGATATTTGGACATATTGAAAGCAAATTTAAAGCAAAGTGCCGAAAAACTGGGTATTGGTAGAGACTACTACTTCCAGCAAGACAACGACCCAAAGCACACTGCTATGATTGTCAAGCTTTGGTTGCTTTATAATGTGCCCAAACAGTTGCGCACGCCACCCCAGTCACCTGATCTTAATCTCATTGAGCACCTGTGGGATTTGTTGGAACGGAGGATTCGCCAGCACAATATCACCTCCAAAAACGAGCTCAAGGAGATACTTCGCGAGGAATGGACCACAATTACCTCCGAAGAAACAACCAAGCTCGTCAAATCCATGCCAAAACGTTTGGCAGAAGTACTACAGCGTAAAGGCTACCCAACAAGCTATTAAATTGTGAACAAAGTTTTAAGAGCAGATGCTTTCCTTTTAGTAATTAGCTTTGTACGCAAACTTTTTCTAATGTATATTTGTGTTATTATTTCGTTTACGTTTTGTTGTTGTTTTTTGTTTAATTATTTTGTTAAGAAAATGTTACTAATTCAAAGACTGAAATACAATAAATAAGTAAAATTAAACTTGAAGTGATTTACCTTACTTTTAAAAGGATTTTTTTGCTAAGTAATATTAAAATATTATTTGTACGCAGACTTTTTCTGGCTAGTGTAAGTGATTTGTGAGAAATCATAAGATTCAGCGTTTTGTTTCGTTTTACAATAGTATTTGCTATCGTGGTGTGTTTTTTTAACAATGCAGACACAAAGAAAGGAGATAGATATTGGCGAAAGGAAAATTATTATTAAACTTCATAAAGAAGGACAAAATTACCGCCAAATATCAAAAATCGTTGGAAGGGCGTGGACCTCGGTACGAACAGTTATTCAAAACTTTGGAAAAACGGGAGTAATAACGTCTAAGCCAAGATCCGGTCGACCAAAAAAACTTTCTGAGAGGGAGGCAAGAAATATAGTGTCACAAGTGAAGCAAAATGCCAAAATTACTGCGCTTCAAATAACTCAGAACGTCGAACAGATGTTCCAAAAGAAAATAAGTGCTTCCACTGCCAGGAGAATATTGAAAAAAGCAGGTTATCATGGTCGAGTTGCACGGAAAAAGCCATATATTTCCCTTCAAAATCGCCAAAAACGTATTGCATTTGCAAATGAACACCTCCATAAGCCTCCAGAGTTTTGGCAGAAAGTTTTATTTTCTGACGAGTCTAAGTTTTGCATTTTCGGTATCAAAGGTCGTAAAATGGTATGGAGAAAATCTGGAACAGCGCTAGACAAAGGTAATCTCTTGCCTACTGTGAAACATGGTGGTGGAGGAGTTATGATATGGGGATGTATGGCGGCTAATGGGGTCGGAAATTTAGAATTTATTGAAGGTATTATGGACAGGTTCGCATATTTGGACATTTTAAAACGAAATTTACGACAAAGTGTTGTAAAGTTGGGGCTACAAAACGAGTATTATTACCAACAAGACAATGACGCCACCACAATCACCGGATTTGAATCCTGTAGAGCACCTTTGGGCACTACTCGAGCGTAAAATACGAAAAAAAATAATAACGAGTAAGGCAATGCTAAAAGAAATCATAAAAGAAGAGTGGAATAACATTACTATGGAAGAGGCGGCCAAGCTCGTCAATTCTATGCCCAAACGGCTCAGAGAAGTTCTTAAACGACGGGGATACTCAACCAGTTATTAATATATTGCTCAATTTATGAATATGTACATATATTATTGTTATTTTAATAACTATTTGCTTATGAGCGTAGACTTTTGACATGTATATTTATGAAGTACAAACCGATTTTTTGTTTTTTTATCAAGTCTGTTAATAATACAATAATATGAATTACACAAACATAAGACTGTTAAAGTACCTTATTAATTATTAATAAAAAAAACAATTTAAAAAGCGAAAGTTCTCATTTGTTTTACGTTTTTGTACACTAAACACATAGGAGCGTAGACTTATGGCACCTAGTGTACAATAAAAACAGACTAATCCACAAAGATAATATTAAAACATAAACCCTTATTTTCAGAAAATGATCATCCTTTTACTATTAGCTCTCAGCAAAATGACTCTGGCAGAAATTACAGACTACACCAGAGAAGACTACGTACTTATAGAACACGGTCAAACAGCGATTTACCAAAGTTATTGGGAGAGTTATTCCACGTGACCAATTTAACTTACTATCGAACATTAATAGAGGAAGACAATAAATTATTACGTATAACAAACAGGAATAAAGTAGACAACCCGAACCCCGAAAACATTCTTCTTGAAACATTACTTAGACAGCTTCAATTGACAGGTAGACCCAAGAGAGGAATCAATGAATTAGGAACCCTCTGGAAATGGTTATCAGGAACCCCGCACCATGATGATCTCGCCACAATCAATAATAAACTCAACGAATTAGCGAAGAACAATAACAAACAGTTTATTGTTGATTCCGAATTGTTCAAGGCAATATCAAATCTTACCGATATTGTCCAAGCACTGAGTAACTTCTCGAAGATAAAGCAAATAACGAAACAGAAAAGAAAATGAATCACTGCAGAATTGCAAAAAATCCTTCACACCCTTACCCTACAAAACTTGGAACTCTAAACCCAGAAATATTGAACCTTAAAGAAATAGAGGACGTAACAAGACATTATCATGAAAGCATAACCATCACAGACCTCATGGACGCCTCTGAATTTAAGATCGTCCAAAACAAAGACATAATAGTTATTTATATCAAGTACCCAAAGATAGAAAGAACATGTGATCTTTACGAATCAAGAGCCATTCCTCATAATAATACTAAACTTATGATAGAAAACAGAATTGTTAAATGCGAAAACATATTTAAAACAATAGAAAATTGTACAACAGAAATAAGTAACACATTTTGTAAATTGAGTCGAAAAGAAAGTTGTTTATCTAAAATTTTGAATAATAAAAAAGCAAATTGCTCCAAGATTATAGGAAAAAATAAAGATCTGGAAACAATTAAGGATGGAGCTTTTCTAATATCAGGTATTAATATTGTAAACGAACATATCTTAAATGGGATATATCTAATAACTTTTGAAAACTTATTTCAATCCCACTAATGCTATACAAAACTTTTTGAAAATGAACCAACCCATCGAATTTGATATTATTGAATATGTAAAAATTAATAAATTTAATATGGAAAATATCGATATATTAGATGTAAGACAGGACGAAATGAAAACTCGCTCGGTACTTTGGACCTCCCTGATAACGTTTGTAATCATCTTATTGTGTATATTTGTATATAAAATGCGTAAAACCCTCTCAAACAATAAAGAAAAAATGTGTAAGAAACCTAAAAAGAAAAACGTCGAAGAATCAATAAAGGAAAACGATGTAAATAAAAGTAATGAAGACATCGAAGAAACAATGCTAAAAGATTTAAACGAAATAATCGAAGAATTAATGAAACAGAATTAAGAATCGGGACGATTCACTTAAGAAAGAGGGGAGTTAATATCATAGAGCATAGGTTTGATCCGTAAGCAATGTAAACAAGCTGCGGTCAAATCATATGCAACATATATAATTGTGGGGAAACCAATAGACGCGAACGATCATTGTTGACGCAGCTGTGACTTAATGGCAAAATGCTTTTAGTCGAAGTCAAGTGGTTGCTATATAAGAAGTCCAAGGTCCAGCAAAAGTAATTTATGTGATAAGTTCAAAGTACATCAAAGGGACGCTGTCAAAGAACAGCACATACTATATAAGGCACATAATGTTAATCTGTAGATCAGTTTTTCCATCAGCATCAGAGTGCTCACGACTAAGTTTCTCATCAGTGTCAGGCAGTTATTCATCAGGCTTCAGGCGATCAACATCCAGTTCTTCATCAGAACCAGCAGACTGAGGTCAAGTTCATCGTCGCCCAGTCGCCCAACTGCAGTTAACACATGAGCACACAGCTCTACACCAGTTTCCTGAACAGGCACATCGGCAAACGCAGATGGAACTCCGCAACATCGACAAATAATATTAAGCTAGGCTAAGTAATAAAGTTTAGTTTTTTTTAAAAAATCAAAAAGTTGTAACTTTATGACACATCAAATTTTATCAAATTTCATCCGTACTTCTGTCGACTAACAATATTGCAATATTGGAAGTAAGCAAATTCGATAAACAGTTGCTATTAAGCAACAGGTTTCCCATCGAATATTACAAGGGATTTCTAGGGCACTGAAATTGACACTCAAGATGCATTTTGTAATTAGCAATATAGAATGTAATAAGTTATTTGTAAGCTATTGATAATGTTGTAAGCCAGTCTTGAAATAAACTCAAAGTGCGGACGAACCAGCTAAAAATTGCTCTTTTTTTTAAACTACGCTTGATTGATATTGCAATTTAAAATTATGCATGATGCCATTAAATATGCCTACTTTAACAATTTGAACGATTTACTTAAACTAACCCATGCACGTCTTTTAAAAATGACAAACTGCGTTGCAATGACAAAATAACAATGTCCGTATCTGGAATCTAAAGTTGGTACAATAGGAATTTAAAATTGTTGACATCAAAACAAGTAGTTACAGCCTCCCGATACATATAATTAAATATATAGTCGCAGGTACGACTCAAGTAGTCCTACTATGTCACTAACAAATCCTTTTAACAGGTCTCCGTACGGAATTACTACAAATGTTTGAACTTAAACTTATATCCTAGTGCGATTTAAATATGTATGTTCGTTTTTTTATACTACTGCTCTTCCTTTCAATACATACGTTTTCTGAGCTGCTTGGCCTTGAAAAAGTACAGACGTTCAACAAGTAATTGCATACGTTCACTTACCGAATACATAATTACAAAGTATGACGATTTTCTTGTTGGATGGTGAACATCTGTCTGTTGATTGATGAATAAATGTTGTACTGGGAACAGCTCTCAATGCACATTACAAATCGGCTTGTTGCCAGACGTGCTTTTTGGCATTTTCTGATGAACGTTTGATGTTTTAACTATTCAAGAGCAAATTGTAGTTTTCAAGATAATATTTAACGTGACTTACTTACTGTATTGTGGGAATATGATGAACCATATTGTGATGGATGTTTGCTGTCTACTACAAAATCAGGGCAGGAAAGGCAGGAACAAAAGACGGAGGATGTAAACTTGAATCTTCTTTGAAGAACTATTATTTAGTCGATCTGTAAGAAAGTGTGATAACAGAAAGGAAAACTTTTAAATGGGTAAAGATTTCCATCTCACTTTCAAGCAGGAACATTGCAACGAGCAAAAACATTATATGTTTGTCTGATATTTGATCGATTATAGAATAAATCTGTCTTGACTGCATAGAGAACGACGCAGACGTTTGATTTCTCTTACATTGTTCCACTATTTACTTTTAAATATAAAAACAACTTGAAATCACACTAAGAAACCGTACCGTATAGGTCAGAGATAAATTTATTTATCTGTCATAGGTATACTATCAGCTTGGATCATAGAAAGTACATAAATCCACCCCTGGCCTGGATAATTCTTATTCCCTGACAGCCGGTTTGATTCCTGACAACCAGTTGACTGTTGTGACCAGGGATAATGAATCAGATACCAAACTTTCGTACGTCTGCCCGTTGATCCCGTCAGGGGTTGTTTGCTGCATTTGTAATTAAAGCGGCCCCTCGACGCCTAATAATATTGTGCAATATTTGATATTGTATGTATGTATGTATGTTGGCGTTACAGTCCATAAAGAACCTGAGCCGAGCTTCTCTCAATCACCCATATTGTGTGTGATTTCATTTTCCCATAGGTGAAAGGGACCTACAGTTTATTGCCGGTTCCGAACTGCGAATTTCGAGAAGCTTTTCATGACAATTTTACTACAGGGGGTTTTGTCAGAACCCCGCTAAGGAGAAACACCGTGAAAAACACGTTCGATGACATGGCTATGTCGGGATTCGATCCCGTGTCATCGGCGTCAGAGGCCAACACACTACCCACTGCGCCACGGTGCTCTCATATGATAATGCACAATATTATTGTTCGTCTGTAGATAATATTGCAAGATTGTGCGATATATTGCGGAAAATCAAAACGTCTTTGACTTTTAATAAAAATATGAGCGGTCAACTAAATTATTGGGAAAAATATTGAACCGTCTGGGGCAGCAAGCCAATAAAATTGTGCAATATTTTGCACAGCAATATTGAACGTCTAGAGGCCGCTTTAAAAACGACGCTTTTGACTTAAGAGTCAAGACATCGGAACAAGGCAGAATGACATAGTCAAGACGCCGTCAAACCGCAACGAGTCTGTAGGGGCTAGTTGTCAAAATGCCTGTCAAAGCCAAAAGATTGGTATCTCATTCTTTATCCCTGGTTGTGACCATAGATAAGTGAACAAGATGGCAATCTGATGGCTTTTGACAGGCATTTTGACAACTAGCCCCTACAAACGAGTTGCGGTTTGACGGCGTCTTGACTATGTCATTCTGCCTTGTTGCGACGGCCTGACGCTAAAGCCAGATATACACTGTTCAAATGCATGACATGCACTTGCAAGTGTATTAGTGAAAAATTCACACGTATAGATTGGGTGTATGCTTGAAGCAAAATCAAATCGTTATGATTTTCCTTCAATCAAGCGTAATGAATTGAACTTCAATCAGAATAATTGAATAATTTCGTAACAATATTGTGCAATATCGAATATCGCACAATATTATTAAGCGTCTAGGGGCCGCTTTATATTACAAAAGCAACAACAAACCCATGCCACGATCAAAGGGCAGACGTACGAAGGTTTTCCATCTTGTTCATTTATCTATGGTTGTGACGATATTGACAGTGACAGGAAGGAATAACATCCATACAACAAGACGTTTGACAATTTCTGCTGGTGCACGTTCACAAGTATACCGTCTACAATTTTGGAGTCGGCTGAATTAAACAATTAAGAAGTATAGGGTTTTAAAATAAGGACTCGACAATTTTTTTTTTTTTATAAAATTTTTATAATTTGCAGACATTGCTCGTTCGTGTACGCGATATTTTCCAATTAATAGATAGATAATACAGGGTGCCCCACGAGCAGTGTGCCAAAAAGCTGGAACGTGTAGGTCTGGTCAAGACAAGGAAAAAATCGTACAGGATTGTGGGTATATTCCCCTCGTTCAGCCCGGGTGGGGGGTTCTTTATTGAAAAACAAAATATTTGCAACCCGAATGTAAATAAAAGGCATCGCATTTTAATAAAAAAACATTTCCAAATTGGATGTTAACTCATCAACACATTACGATGTCAAACTCATACTCTCGGGAAGAATTAACGGACATGCACTTCTGCTACGGTCTAGATAAAGGTCGAGATCGTGAAGCCAAAAGACTCTACGCTGAAAGATGTCCCAATCGGAGGTGTCGCAGTCGTAGCATGTTCTCAAAAATCCACCCACGTCTGCGGGAGCACGGAGTGCTAGAGCATCGAAGACGCGAAAGATCAATTACAGATGGATCAGCAATCTTAGATGAAAGAATTTTGTATTTGGTCCGACGTAACCCCTCCCTTAGTACAAGGAGGATAGCTATTATGCTTGGAGTGCCCAAATTTAGATTATGGAGAGTGCTTCAGGAACTCACCTCAACCGACATGTTTTTGAGAGTAAAATTTTGTCAATCATTACTGCTTCGAGAATGAAACTATTTTGCAAGGATATTCTGAACGGATGAAGCACAGTTTACCAGAGATGGGGTTACCAACTTCCACAATTTGCATCATTGGAGTAGCACCAATTCACCCAACAAAATACAAAATATTCCGAATTTTTGCAACTATTCCCGAAGTAAAACTTATTCGTGAAATGTGTAAAAAATGTACTCTCTTAATTGGCACTACAACTATAAGTCGGTTTTGACCGGGTCAATCAGCGTGCACCAGTCGCGGCTATCTAGCGCACTCCGGCGTCGGCTGGAAACGTCAGGTGTCTTGAAGTTCTCTTTAAATTAGTCCTTTCATCTGAAAGGTGGTCGTCCTCCTCCTCACCATTCTCCAGGTGGTGACAAATACAAAACTTTTGCGTACATTCAGGCAACATGGCCGAGCGACGGACTATATTCATGTCACGGAGAGGCTCATGTAGCGCGTCATTCCATCGAATTCGTCATTCACCTTCGCCTACGTGGAGATAACCGATGATCTTTAAAAGAATTTGTCCCACTTTGTCATCGTCCATGGTTCTGCACCAGTATTTCTGCTCGTTGAGAGAGGGCTCTTTTTTTCAATGGCGAACTGAGCCCAACAAAGCACCTGTTGACAAGATTTATTCCTCGGAAGATCCCCGAATTGACATCGTGTTTAGCGTCAATGCCGGCGGCGCCCAGATAGACAAAGTTTTACACAACTTGAAAGGTTTAACTACCAATAGTTATATGGGTCCATAGTATTGGAATTCTTTGTTTGATGATAGGAGGTCTTCTGCTATCCGCTGGAGCACTCAGACGCAATCACTGGTCCATTGTACTGATGATAGGAGGTCACGTCTCGATTGTTTGTGTCAGCTACATATTTCGTTATCATCGGCGTAGGCCAGCAACTCGACATTTTTATAGAAAACCGTGCCAGTGTGGGTAAGGTCTGCAATGTGTATTTTCCTTTCCATCATTAGGTTAAAAAAGTCGCACGATAAGGAGAGGCCTTTTCCTATTCTGATAAAGCTAGTTGTAGTGCTTAACGTACAATTTCGCAAACGTATAAGGTTGACAGGAATGCCAAACTCAAACATAGCGGAGTACAGACAACTTCTTTTCAACACGATTACAAAAAGGTGGAAGGTGTCAGTGTGCTTCTCATAAATCTTTTCCAGGTTTTGGCGTATTGCGAAGAACTGGTCAATGGTGAATTTTTCAGGTTTAGAGCCACAGTTTGTCGACGGAGGCAATTAGCATTCATAAAATACGTTTAATGATACCTTATACGCGATATTCACAAGGCTGATCCTGCGGTAGTTGGTGCAGTTTGCTGTTCGGGCAGAGCAGACTGAAGTCCCAGTCGCTGGGCATGTTTTCTTGTGAACGTATTTGGCATGGCAACTAGAGTATGCGTTGTACCAACTCATCACCCCCGAATTTGAACAACTCCACCGGCAATCCTATGGCGCCCGCAGCTTTGTTATTTTTAAGCCGCGCTATGGCTTATGCAACTTCGTTATAGTTAGGTGGCAAGACAAGCATTGCGGTTTCGAGCTCCACTTTAATATTGTCTATTTCATTGCTGCTGCCATTCAGCAGGTCGGAGAAGTGTTCTCTCCATGCCATAAGTATGCCCTTTAAAGTCTTAAAACCTTTAGTCATTCTTCCGATTATTAGGCTAGTATTTAAAGATCTTCCCTCCTCCTCTCACGATAGCGAGGATAACCCTTATCCACAAAATCTTTAGGTAAAGCTAACGTTCTTCGCAGACCGCTCGCAGAAACCAGCTTCCACTCCGACTCCGCCTGTACTAGAGCGCTTGAATTCCACCATTTGACAAATTTACTTTCATACTCTTACAAATTCAAGGGTCCTCAAAGACCTCGGCATACACAAATCTGCTTGTCCAGATGGCATTTCCCCAATAGTCCTGAAGAGGTGGTCTTCTACGCTGGCAAAACCATTGTGTAAGCTTTTTCACCTTTCCTATTCTTTTGGGCACTCCGAGTAAGTGGAAAATAGCATTTGTCCAGCCTCTCCCCACAAGAGGCGAACCCTCTTCTCCTTCTCCTCCAACTATCGACCCCTTGAACTAACGTCCCTTACCTGAAAGGTCATGGAAACGCTGACTAACCGTCAGTTATTGAAATCCCGCAAACTCCTCAATGTTCGACAGTTTCCGTTGCAACAGATCCACTGGTGATTTAATGGAATAACTTACCGAAAAGTGGAATCACTCGTTTCATCAAGCAGGTGAAAGCAAAATACGAGTAGTTGCACCAAATGTTTCGAAAGCATTTGACAGGACTTAGCACGAAGCCCTTTTGGTCGAAAATACATGCTTTCGGGGTCAATGAGTCTCTTCTTCAATGGATCATAAACTGCCTTTTGAATCGGTCAATTCAGGTTGTTTTTGAATGGATTCAAGTCTGACCTCTGGTGATCCCGAGGGCTGTAAATAGTGAGCGACAGCGTATGTCGAGCTCATTAGATTTCGACATCGACAACATCATTGTATTTGGAGAAGATAATAAAGTGGGTCAAAACATGGGGTTGGCCGTGGTGCAGTGGTTAACATCATCAAACGTCGAGTGGAAGGTCTATAGTTCAAATTCGTTTCATAGCCAAGAAAAAGCGATTCCTATATGGAAAAAAGTATGCAACACAGTTGTGAATATAACGTGACTAAACGTTCTGCTGCAGGCATAACACACAGTATATGGTCAATTGAAATTCATCCTTTGCGTAGCAATATTAACACCAAAAAAGGCATGAATGAATTACTGCGAATTGTAACCAATACAAAATTTGGTCGGCTCTCGTCCTATCTAGGACAAACCACCCCTGAGAGTAGTGAACGAACATCTAAGGCCCAAAACCGCTGCACTCCGTTCAGGTTGTACGTTACATTATAAGCATATAAAAGCTCTTGAATCTGCGCGAAAATCAAAAAAAAAAAAAAATAGCGCGGTTTTTTGTCGTCCAAGTGTACCACCGGCTCGCAGCCATTATCTATAAATGGCACTCCATCCTGGATGTGTGTGTCACCAATTTGAGTTGGAACGACCACATATTTAGTGTCGCCAAAAATGCTACAAAATGCCCATGAATCTGGCGTTCATTCGCACTAAATTAGAATTTAACCCTCATGTCTGGTCGGGTGCATCTAAGACATCATTGCACCTGCTAGACAGAATTTCGCGCTATAAAACTGATAAGAGATCCCAACATCAAAAGATCATTAGATTTGCTGGAACATCGCAGGAATGTCTCTTGCCTTTGCTTGTTTTCTGTTTTGCTTACTTCTACAGAAAATGCTCGGAAGGGATAGCCAGTTGCATTCCATCCCTGCAACAAATAAGCGAAAGTATTGGTGAAAATGTTCATCCCAGCTTTGCGGTTAACCAGGAACGAGGCTTCAACCTTAGAAATAGGCTCTGTCAAGATGTAATTCTTATTCCAAAAATACGTAAAGAAGGAAATATCTTTCATCCATAAGTTTGCTTAGTGCTGCTATTCGTTGTTGATATGTTTCCAATCTAGTTATCTTATGCTCATTTGATATACCCTTCTCATCGGTGAACGCTTCCACTTACACAAAGTGGAAAACCATCGCTTCCACCAGACTCCATTGACCATTCTAGGATCGGAATAAAGTTTGCGTTGAATTCTTAATATCACCTGCAATGGAAGAAAATCCCGCTTCTATCAATTTGTCTTCCTTAACAAATATTAACAACAACAACAAATACTAGTCGCGTGGATATGAGAGGTAACGAAACAGCCGACCAGACTGTAAAAGCTGCAACAAAGGAACCCCTAATCGCTTTTTTTATACGCCAAACAAAAAATAAATAAAAACTGCTTAAAACGACCTTCAACGCAACCGCTGGAAAGACTATTCCCAGCACTAAAGAACAATTAACCCCATATCACAAATGGCTTTATACCCCAACAGCGATTGCGGCACACGCTCCTTACAATCACGTAATGTCCAGAAATGCTCCCCCAACCTGTCATCTCCACGGTTACAACACCCGTCTCTTCATTACCCACTTCCACGAATGCCAAACAGATGACACCTTAACAACTAAGTCCGCTGCTTCAACACTTCTCGACTTGTCAAATGCTCATTAGTTACCTTACATATTAGCACTGATCTTGGCTCTAAAGCGCGGTTCACATTGAACGATTTGTCTTGCGATTTGCTTGGCGACCAAATAATGCGTAGCGTTCACACCAAACAACTTGTTGACCGACTTCACTTGCGATAGAAATTTCGAAGTATTAACATGGCGGCACATGCTCTGGTTACAGGGATGATTATTGATGAAATACTCGAAAATTAAAAAAAAAGGGAATGTGGATTAAACCATGGGTCGGAAAACGTAATAATTTCTCATCAGTAACTGTTTAGAGAATTTGACCAAAATTTGGCAGTGGATTTTCGTAATTATTTGCGAATTGTTAGGAACGTATGATGAGTTACTAAGAAAAAGAATTCCTCATATGAAAAAATCAAACCAAAATTATTTTTCTTTGTTTTAAGTCATATCGTTCATTCCGCTCAAAGTTGGTGTTGTTTCTCTGAACGCACAAGCAAAAGTGAAAAAATGATCTGAAGTTGTACGACAACTGTTCACACTTAACGATAAATCGTTCAACCACGGCTGTCAAGCAAAAAGTTGGAAATTTTCAACTTCCTGACTACAAATCGTGCCGACTTGTAGATGAAGCGTTCACATTGGTTTTGCATACACAATTTGTCGTCCAACCACGATTGTCAAGCAAATCGCTCGATAAATCGTTCAATGTGAACCGCGCTTAACTGGTTCTAAGGCTTAGCAATGCTTATTAGCGGTGACCTTGCTTATTAAGAAATTTACTTTTTAGGTCCAGGGTATGGAGTCGATTCAGGGTACGGAGACGGATCAGGGTATGGAGTCGGTTTAAGATATGGAGTCAGCTCAGGGTATGGAGTCGGTTCAGGGTAAGGAGTCGGTTCAGGATATGAAGTCGGTTCAGGATATGGAGTTGGTTAACGGTATGCAGTCGGTGCGTCCTATGCTAAAAACTGAGGCGAAGCTGCGACACCTCACAACCTTTAACGCATAATGTCGCGTTCCTAGCTTACAGCGCGCGGTGAAGTTGTGACCAGCGGCCACTGTGATTGCTCCTTAGACACGCCGTTCGCATATTCTACCTGCACTTTTGTTGCACGTGTCGGGTTCTGCGTAAAAAAAACAGGACAAGTTGTCGATGAGATTGTACTTTTTGCCCGTCTTATTTTTGTATCTTTGTCTAATTACGGAAAGGAAGCAAAGTTTGGCATATTTAGAAAGTCTATTGCGATGATTACGAGATTAGTGTGATGCCAAGCGCCATAGTCGGTCCATCTCTTCTTTACATTTTTTGATTTTTGTGTTGTTGTTTACGCACATGAGGATTTGATCGGCAGTGAATGGACGGATTAGCAGGCCGTCCAAGGTCTTGATTCTTGAAACAGGGACGTACGTTAACCCAGCCGAATATTCGGTGCGACCAATGTCAACGACGGCCTTGGTTAGCGTGATGCCTTGGCTTCGATGCACTGTGATGGCATATGCGAGCAAAAACAGAATTTGCTTGCGTGTGCACGTCAGACCATTGTGCATGAACGACGCAACTTGCGGTACGATGAGAACGCAGCCATTCGCGCAGGTTGGCCCTGTATATATCGGGAACTTTACCAGAATGCACAATGGCAGCGCCAGACGCTCGTAATTTAACGATCTGACCTCCGCGTTGTTGGCAATTATGCGAACGGTAGATTCAAAGCCCGGAATATTGAAGGCTTGGGTCACACGTTGCTGGAATAAGCTGACGTCTTCATTTGTAGATTCTCCACGAGAGAGTCGCTTTAGGGCATTGCGAAACCCTTGTTGCTCGTCTCCGGTCTGACGCATGATTTCGCGGAGTGTAAAGCAAGTGTCTATCTGGGTGTAGACGAACTTGGCGCCAAGAGCTTCTGAGTTGTCGGGATGCACGTTGACGTAGAGTGCTGTGTCCATCACCGGGTCGAGCTGAGAGATATCACCGCAGAAGTATACAATGAGGCCACCGAACGCTTCCTCTGTGTTGGACTTCGCTTGACGCAGACGTTGGTCGACCGCGTGCATAATGCGTCGTCCTACCATTGATATTTCATCAATGATAACGAAACGCACGTTTTGACACTTTGTTTGCATTTTGCGTTCCGCTTCATTCGCCAGTTGTTGATACGCTTGTCGTCGAGTAGTCAGAAGTACCGCAGAGCGAATCGTCGAACCATGGATATTGTTGGCAGCGCAACCGGTTGGTGCAATGAGCAATACAGAGTCGTTTCCGTGTGCAAGTCGAATTCTTTTTACCATTTCCGCGATAAGGTAAGACTTGCCTGTTCCAGCCTTGCCCAACACAAATTCGAGTTTCGAGTCAGTTCTCCCATCCAATTGGCGTTGCAAAAAGCTCATCACTTGTTGCTGCTCGGAGTCTAACGGCAATTGTGGTGAGTTGTCTGTGCTTTGGACTGAAACACTGTCTTTCTTTGCCTCGTCGATAAATTTCGCAAACTGGTCGACCTCCATGTACGTCGAATAGGACTCACGCCACAGAAACGCCAAGTCCGCGTTACGCATGCCCAAAAGCGTATCTGCCGGCAGCGCGCCAGGAGCGACAGCGGCAACTTGCATCCAGTCACATAGATCAACTTCTGGGGGCTGATGCACTTTTTCAGACTCCGCATCTTCCATGTTGAGTCGCCACACATTTTCAAGTGCACAGGCTTCCACACGAGCCAGAAATGCATCTAGCCAAGTCTGATCTGCCGATTTCAGTTCGTCGTACGTACGCCATGGGACACGTAGAAGCAGTTGCTGTTTCGCGAACAGCTCGTCGTTGGCAAAACCCAGTGCGATGTTTGGGTGCAGCTTCAAGATTTTTTCTCGAAGGCAGTTTGCACCACCGCCGTTAGCTCGTTTGCTGTGCTTACGCAAATATTCGTGCATCACAACCGACTCGTGAATTTGATCTCGTGTAGTGTAGAAGTCCATCAGGTTCGAGCCACCTGCCTCCTCGCCTTTCGCTTCCGACACGAACACGTAGTCTTCTAATTTGATCACTCGCATGACAAAACTTCTAGATGCCGAGAAGAGGTCCAAACCAAAAGCCAGGTGCTTGGTTTCGCAGGCGCTGATAACACGTTCTGATATGTTTGTTTATCATCTTCGTGTATGCAGTCGACGCGTTTGCATTACTGAGAGCGTTGCCGACAATATCCTTGAACATTTGTTTCAGGCTGTTTGACTGAGGCTCCAATTTGCTGGCATACTTGGCAATGTAGTTGATCACAGCGTGTTCGGAAGTGATGATCTTGAAATTTGTGTTCGCACGCCACGATGTCATGATGTACACGTTGTGATCGTTGAGTAATGGATCGTTGCGCACTGGACGGTAGACCCAATGACCTTTATCCAGTTCAAGTGTCGAAGTTGCTTGGCACTGCTTGGGGTAGTTGTACCTGCACTTTTCATTGCGAAGGCAAGCATTGGTGCATTGCGCGTTTCGCTGAAGTCTGCTTGCGATTTGCGCCACTCCTACTGGTCCTTTTGTGCTCGGGTCACCGTAGTGCAGCCGAGACGAATGAACACTCGAAGGTTCTTCATTTACGTTCGGATTCAGCGCAGATGCCAATTGGTCGTAGTATGTGCGCGCCGCCCTTAGTTTATCTTGCGTCATTGAACTGAACCTTTTTGCATCTGATGCGCCCTTGAGCCAGACAATGTCGTGAAGGTGTGGTGTTCCGCGATGCTGGTTTTCAAATCGGTACCAGAAGTCATCAACATCTTGCCAATGACATCCGACATGTAATGGCGAGCTCGTTCGTAGAAAAATTCATCAGCGATCAACGGATTCAATACGAGAAGCTTTTGACGCTGACAAGCAATTTGGTGTTCTGTAAGTGTCAACTCTTCCTCGAAGCTTGCCCCCATGAGCTTAGTGAGATCGGGCCACCACAGGTAAGCAGCGGACAGCGTGATGAATGGTTTTGGGATGCCCAGTTGCGTTACCATGGCCTCAAGGTCGGTCCGACGCGGATACCGTGCATCTCGAGGCATCTCGTGCCTCGAATTTTCAAAGTCCAATGAATGAGCTTGCCCAAAATGCTGTTGTCGCTTGTGACTACATCACGAAGTTGTGCTGGCAACATAAACTGGTTTTTCTTCGCGAGTACTGAACCACGCTTCGAAGATTCGCTGCGCTGCAGGGTATTCCATGCGAAGTAGCAAAATATTGGATCTTGTGCAAAGCGCTGCGACTTGTGCTGGAGAAGATAAATGAAGTATTCGCGGAGTGTTCGCCGGAGATTTGCTGTCCGGTTGCCTTCGTGTATGTCCGCGCGTCCATACGAAAACAGGCATGGAAACGCCATTGTGATGTAACCTTCTTGACGCTCGTTTACAGGAAGCGGATGTGCTGCAGGCCAGTTCAGCGTAGTCTGAATGCGATCTTCTTGCAAGATCATGATATTCGCAGGAATGCCAGTCCCGACGTCCTCAAATTCTTCAATTCCAGCACCATCTCAGTAGCTTCTGCGTCCGATGCATCGACAGCTGTCTGAAGCATTGCAGAAACTTCGGAGTCAATCGGAGGTGCTGTTATGGCTTCTTGAGATATGACGATATCGCGGTAGTGCTTGTTGGCCTTCAGCCATAGCAGGGCGTTGTAGACCTTCGCTCGTCGAACGCGGAAGTCTTTGTGGCCTTGTGGTGTTTCCCGACGTACAACCACTACTGGCAGCTCCGACGGCGTCAGTGGTAACATAGTTGCCACGGACTGCACATCCTGCGCGAGGTTGATGACGTTGCCATCGTACGCTGCCCAGGACCACAACTACCACGAAGGTAATACACGCGGACTTCAGGGTGAACGCGGGCAATAAGCATCTGCTCGATCATCGTGAGATCTTTGAGCTCTTCGGGAACACCGCCAGTGGTCGGGGAATTATTTCGTAAAATACTGGCGTAAACTTGGCCCTCAAAACTTGATTGAACCTGCGCGCCCTAGAAATTTCTATGACTTTGGACATTTTCGTTAGTTTTTTGGATATGGTGCGACTATGCTTAGGTCATAAGACATGAGACCATTTCGATGAATTGAACACGCCATAGATGCATGTGCATGCAAAGTTTCAAGACAATCGGACATCAGGTTCGGGAGTTATGCGTGAACATCCGCTTTTTCATTTGAGCCGAGGAGAGAGAGGATTCGCTAGCGCTCCGCCTCAATGAAGTCGGTTCAGGGTATAGACTTGATATATGGTATGGATTCGGTTCAGGGTATGGAGTCGGTTCAGAGTGTGTGGAGTCGGTTCAGGGTATGGATTTGGTTCAGTGTATTTCGTCGGTCCTGGGTATTTCGTATGTAGTCGGCTCATGACATGGAGTCGGTTCAGCATTTGGAGCTGGTTTAGGGTAGGGGGTTGGTTCATGGTATTTCGTCCGTTCGGGGTATGGAGTCGGTTCAGGATATGTAGTCGGTTCAGGGTATGGAGTCGGTTCAGCATTTGAAGTCGGTTAAGGCTACGGAGTCGGTTGAGGGTAGAGAGTCGATTAAGGGTATGGAGACAGATCAGGGTAGAGAGTCGGTTAAAGGGATGAAATCGGTACAGAGTATAGAGTCAATTCAGGGTATGGACTCGGTTCAAGATATGGATTCGGTTCAGAGTATGGCGTCGATTCAGGCTATGGAATCGGCTCAGTATATGGGGTTAGTTTAAGGTGCGGAATCGCTTCAAGGTATGTGGTCGGCTCAGGGGTATGGAGTTGGTTAAGAGTTAGAGTTGATTCAGGGTATGAATAGGTTCAGGGTATGAGTAGACTCCATATGTCGGTTCAGAGTGTGGAGTCCGTTCAGGGTAAAGAGTTAATTCAGGGTATTTCCACGGTTCAGGGTATGAAGTCAGCATTTGGAGTTGCTTTAGGGTACGGGGTCGGTTCAAGGTAAGGAGTCAGTTCAGTGTATAGATTCGGTTCATGCTATGTAGTCGACTTAGAGTATAGAGTCGTTAGGGGGTCGGTTCAGGGTATAGAGTGTTTAATCGGTTCAGGGTGCGGAATTGGTCCAGGGTGTAGAATCGGTTCGGTTTAGTGTATGGAGTCGGTCCAGGATAGAGAGTCGATTAAGTGTATGGGTACGGATCATGGTATAGAGTCGCTTAAAGATATGAAGTCGATGCTGGGTATGGTGTCAGTTCAGGGTATAGAATCGGTTGAGACTATGGATCCGCTTAAAGGAATGGAGTTGGTTCAGGGTATGAACTCGGATTCAGTTCAGGGTATGGCGTCTATTCAGGGTCGGTTCAGTGAAATTTCTGAAGTGTACGTTGAGGATGCTGCGAATGACCTAGGATACAGTGGTTATATCGATTCTGCTCCATGATTTATTTTTCCCTGAAAAAGTCGAATACTCGCATGATCTTTGTCACTTTTGTATCTCGGTGATCTTAAAATATGTCCATGCCGCTAACATAAATAAATAGTTAATTCAAAAAACCTTGTGGTACTTTCGCACCTAACCTAAATTATAAAACCTTTATAAACCAGGAAACTTTGTATAATTTTGACTAGGTATTAAAGAAAACCATGTCTTGCCTTGTCTTGTAGACGTTTTTAAATGCCCCGCGATTAAATTTTTTAAATATTTCTTTGCAAACATTATAAATGTGTGCGATTGGAACCAGTGCTCAACCATGTTTTAATCTCTTGCAATATCAGTTCATGGACAGTTTTGATGTCTTCTGGCACAACTAGCGATGGCTTGAGTTTTTTGTTTTTTTTTTCTTTTTTTTTAAATAGTTTGCGCGCACTCAAGGTCTAATAACCTTATTATGTCGGCGACACAGTGCGGGCAGAAGGTAGAAAGGAAGAGGGATAGAGGAGATGCCGATGGACATTGATCTTAAATGCTGGCATGTTGCATTCAGGGGGGGAAAACCGAAGCCGGCAGGGAGTTCCAGATTCGTGTGGTACGGTTAATGAAAGATTCACTATATTTGACGGTACGTCCGGAAGCGGGCTTCAGGGTATATTGGTGAGCATTCCTAGAGTGACGTGTGTTGCGGGAGAAATGTTGAAGGGGCGGAATGCAACTGGCTATTTCATCAGAGCATTTTTGGTGAAGGTAACGATAAAACAGGGAGAGGCAGGTAACATTCCTGCGGTGTTCCAGCGAGACTAATGTTTTGGTAATGCTGGAGTCACCTATTAGTTTTATAGCGCGCTTTTGTATTCTGTCTAGAAGATGCAATGAGGTCTTGGAAGCACCGGACCAGACATGAGCGTTAAACTCTAATTTGGGGCGAATTAACGCCTTATAGATTGTAGCCAGATCTAAGGGTGAGAAAAATTTCTTGAACCTGTATAAGAAGCCAAGGCATTTCGCAGCATTCTTTGCGACACTGAATATGTGGTCGCTCCAATTAAGATTGTGAGCAACACACATACCCAGGATGGAAAGCTTTTCGGTTTCTGAGATGCAAGTGCCATTCATGGATAATGGCTGCGGGTTAGTTATAAGCTTTAACGACAAGGGACAGCATTGTCTTTTGGATGCATTAAATTCCACTCTATTGTTTTTACCCCATTGGATGATGCTATCGATATCGGAATTTAATGAGCTCAACATACGCTGTCGCTCACTATCTACAACCGAAGTGCAGGGTCGTAAAGTAGTGAACGAATATGAGAAGCTGGGGGTACTGTCGTCAGCGAAGGAGTGAATTGGATTAGAAGTAACAGACAAGAGATCATTTATAAAAATAAGAAAGAGTATCGGAGACAAAACGGAGCCCTGGGAAACACCAGCATTTACAAAGTGAGTATCAGACTTGAATCCGTCCAAAACAACTTGAATTGAACGATTCGAAAGGTAGCTTCTAGTCCATTGAAGAAGAGACTCATCGATCCCAAAAGCACGCATTTTCGTCAAAAGGGCTTCATGCCAAACCCTGTCAAATGCTTTCGAAATATCCAGTGCAACAATTTTGCTTTCACCTGCTTGGTGAAGCGAGTGATTCGACCTTTCGGCGAGATATGCCATCAAATCACCAGTGGATCTGTTGCTGCGGAAACCGTATTGACGGTCATTGAGGAGTCTCCGTGATTCAAGATATTTCATAAGCTGACGGTTAATCAGCGTTTCCATAAACTTGGAAAAAAGGAACGTTAGTGCAATGGGTCGGTAGTTGGAGGGAGAAGGTGATTCGCCTTTTTTGGGTATGGGCTGGACAAATGCTGTATTCCACCTACTCGGAAAGAGCCCAGAGGAATAGGAAAGGTGAAAAAGCTTACGCAGTGGTTTTGCCAGCGTAGAAGAACACCTCTTCAGAACTATTGGGGGAATACCATCTGGGCCAGCGAATTTGTGTATGTCGTGGTCCTTAAGAACCCTTGCGACTGTACGAGTGGGGAAATGGATTAGTTCCATGGTGGAATTGACGCACTCTAGTACAGGCGGAGACAAAGTACTAGTTGGGAGCTGAGAACTGAGCTTTGTCTAAGGGGGTGACAACTGGAATGTCATTGTGGATGAGCGTCGGTATTGACGACGTAGTTGAGTTTTTTATGTTTTTTACAAACGAGCAGAAACTTTTGCTACCTTTGGGACATTAAAGGATTTTACGCCTCAATTTTTGATCGGATTGGATTTTAGCCCGTCGAATGTGGGTGTTGCAGTAATTTCTGGCTCGTATGTACTTTTTTTCGGTTTTCCTCAGAACTGTTTGCCTTGTAGGCCCGAAAACTTAGCTCCCTGAGCCTAAAAGCCTCTTTGCAGCTCAAGTCAAACCACGTATTATCCTTAGGCCTGGTGCTTTTAATCTTGCTGGGAATAAAATTTGCCATGCCGATTCGGATAATATTTGCGATAATATCAGTTGCGGCGTCCACGTCGTTGTCGAGGAAGCACAACGAACAGTTAAAGGTCCGAAAGAAGTTGTTAAGGCCGCACCAGTTGGCTTTCTCGTATAGCCATAGTGTTCTCTTAGGAGCTTTTTCTTTAACTGGATAGTGGGAGTTTGAGAATTTTGCTGATATCACGCAGTGGTCAGACGAGCCTAGGGGCGACAATACATCAATCGTGTATTTGTCAGGCTGAGAGGTGAGAAACAAGTTCAGGGTGTTGGCGGTATGACCAGCAACATCGGGGATACGTGATGGCTCATCCACAAGTTGAGTTAATTGATTTAACTCAGCAAACATTTCAACATACCTTTCTTCGGGTGTTGTCTGTCCAGAATGTCGAAGCCACTGAGAATTGTGTACATTGAAATCGCCCGCTAAAGCGATTTCAGTGCGAGGGGACAGGGAAGCAATTCTTTGGATGGAATCAGACAGTGCGTCGAATGCATTAAATGTTGCATTCCTGTCTAGATTTGGGCTTCTATAAAGAAAACAGTAGTGAACGGAGTGCTTACGGAATATGAATTTAAGCCATATGAAATTAAATTCCGAGGAGATGGTGCTTCATTGCCAAAAGTCGAAAAGAGCTGATCGTCACGTGGTCGATCGTCTACGCCGAAAGAAACGTAAGATCATCACATGAATACGTTAGTCAATTGATGGCAAAGTTATTACAAAGTAACATAAAATCCTCACATGAAAACGTTAATCCTTTTCCTTCCATGGCGAAGTTGCCAGTGCCCATTTATTTTGAAAAATCTTCATTTAGTCACCCCTAATACAATGCACTTATGTCGGATTTTCCAATCTTCGAAACAGTTGTTAGAGTCGATTTCCAGGATGGCCTTCAGCCCTTTCTTCGATGCGGCTTGTATCTCCTCCATCGACTAAAAAAGATGTCCGTAGAGCGGTATTAGTTTGTTGAATAGTCAGTCAAGTCGCCAAATCCGATGAATACGGTGGTTGTTGAATGGTTTGCCTCGAGTTTTTGGCAAAATGCTCACAAAGAGTGACCATGCTGTGTGAGAGGGTACATTTTCGTGATGTAAAAACCAAGAGCTGCCTCGCCATAATTTCAGCTTCCTTAGGCGGAACGAAAAACGACGCATAATGCTCAAATATTATTCTTTATTTTTTTGTCCTGTCCCACCTTTAGCACGATATTCAATTGATTGATCAGTTGTTTTCGGGTGGTAATCGTAAATCCAATTCTCATCTCCCGCAATAATGCGTTTCATCTTGTCCTGATGCCTAGAAAGCATTGTTTTAAACATGTCAACGCAACAATGTTTTTCTAAAAAAATTCAATGTTTTCTGCACCAATCGAGATTTAGGGCGTCTGAGACCCATTGAAATGCCAACATCACCAACAAGATCTCTAATTGCTAATTGACAGTCAGCAAGCACTGGTTTTTCGGACGTTAACTTCATCGGTTGAGATTGATGGTCGTACGGGACGCGCTTCACCTTTGACACGTCTTCGGCCTTCTTGGAAGTTTTAGTATTAGTATTCATTTTATGATATGTCCTATAGTTCACAATCATAGGCGTAACTAAGTACTTTCAATATAAGAATTCCATTAGTCACTTTTTCTAGCAATGCACTTCATTTCGTTGAAAAATTTCCCCGTCCCCTTATGAATACCATTTCACCAGGCCATTTTGTTTCTTATCCCTTGGGGATTTTACTGTAGAGTTGAGCGCACTACTTCATCAGGATTTTTTCAAAGAATGTGTCCGATCCATTTATACGAATCACAGGTCTCCAAATTCTTGAGTTATCTTTCAGTTATTGTCACATCTATTGTAAATTTAAATACGTACCATCTCTAGTGCTGTTGTGAAAAGCATGGGAGGGACCACACAGTCTTATTTTACGCCTGATATTGTCGGAAAAGGATCGCTTAATTCTCAACAATGTTTATTATTTTATTAGGACGTCCAGACCAGACGTCACGCCTTCAAATGCTTTCATAAAGTCGATATGCTGACTACTCTATTAAGATTCTTACGATATGTATATTAACGAAACACGAATGACTAGATCTAAAGCCGGCATGATTTGGTCTGATGAGTTTATCTAATGGTGCGTATATTCATTCCAAAATGATTTGGATAAAGATTTTGGTAATTGCTTGTAGGATAGATATTCCGCATCAGATTTCACACTTTATCCGATCGAACTTTTTAGATATGTATTTCTATAATAATTGTCACTTCATAATTATAAAGTATCTCTTTATCCCTCCATATCTGTTGAAACTATGTCATGTCAAAATTCCGCAGGGATACCGTCGTGGCTCCTAGCTTTGCCGTCTTTCGGTTTGATTGACGCGGATATCTATCATAGATCAGGTGGGTCCACTTAAATAGATGTTTGGGTGGGTTTGCGATCTTATTTCGAATCTTTCTAGGTTTTCATTGTAGTCACTCACTCACAAATATACAAAAACGTCCTACCCAGTTCACTGTCTTTATTCAACTGACTCTCTTGTGACATGACAAATATAATGCGATACAATGTGTGGTGAAACTTAAAGCTAAGGGAAGTTAGGGGAATAATGAGTATACAACTGATATACATATGTATAAGTAAAAGAGTAAGGATCTATCTCTGTACGTTAACTAGTTATTACTATTATTGCTACATATTATTACTACAACTCGGCCATCCTGACCAGTAAGATCCCCTGATCTTAAAGTTATTTTTTTTTTCAGTTTATTGCTTTCAACATTTGGTACTTTACTTTATCTTATCCAAGGTCGCATATTCCCGACCGCCCACACTCCCTGGTATGGTACACGCGATTGTTGAAAATTATCTACATCTCGGACTATATATCGATCATTTCGTAAAATTTTCGTTATCTGATAGGGTCCCCTGAACTTCGGAATTAACTTTTTAGAGGCACCAGGGTGTGAGTCGAAGTTTTTCACCATTACATAGTCTCCCTCTTTGTATTTAGTTGGTTCACGTCGTTTGCTATCTACATACCGTTTGTTATACACTTGTGACTGACTTTGTTTCTCCGCTGCCTTTTCCCGTATCTCTTTAAGATTCCTCTGACTTTCAATTCGTTCCCTATCTACCAAGCACTCTTTCATAGCATCTGTCACTTTGCCTTTTTGACCGACACCAAACAACATAACACTTGGGTGCTCACCTATCGTTCGATGTACCGTGTTGTTGAGTGTGTGCTCTATAGTTTCTATTACCTTATCCCAATGTATTCCTTCCTCTGGTTTGACTAACTTTGCTATCATTGGTCCTAAACTTCGATTTATCCTCTCGACTTGGCCATTCGCTTGTGGCGAGCCCGTAGCTATCTTTAAGTGTTGTATATTGTTCTCTATTATAAAATCAGTAAAATCATTGGATGTGAATGAACTTCCCCTATCTGACACAATGCACCTAGGGCGGCTATAAGACCTGAAGTAATCTGTCAGCGCATGGATCACCTCTTTCGTGTTGGTGGTTTTGGTTGGATACAGTCTTACAAATTTCGTGCAAGCGTCAACTACTACCAGTATATGTTTTTTTGCCATCCTCGAATGATCTATTGGTCCGTAATGATCTATGTGTACTACTTCGAAAGGGGTATTGCCTTTAGGTATATTATGGAGGAAACCTTCCTCTTTGCCTTGTTTGGAAGAGTATACAATGCATTTCAGACAATTGTTAATGTGTTTTCCTACTTTCTCTCTTAGTTTTGGAATCCAATAGCTCTTTGAAATCAGCTCTACTACTTTATCTATGCCAACATGTCCAACCTCGTCGTGATATTTGTACATTATGTGACTTTCCATAATTTCTGGGACGCAAAACACGATTGTTCCATCGTTTTTCTTTCTATAGACTATACCATTTCGCATCTCATATAGAGGGTGTTCTGCCTTTTCTAATTTCTCTCGAAGTTCGATCAATTTGCTATCCTTTCCCTGGGAAATCACTAAATTTTCCTCAAATGTATTAGTTTCTAACACCAATATGTTGGTGGATCGACTTAAAGCGTCTACGTGTTGCATTCGGGTGCCCGCACGATGTTCTAAAACATAATCGTAATTTTGTAATTCTAGCGCCCACCTGGCTATTCGGGGATTGAGCTCTTTTTTATTCAAGGTCATTGTCAGTGAGTTACAATCAGTAACTATCTTAAAGCGTTTGCCCTGTAGATAAATCCGGAAACGAAGCATAGCACTTATTATTGCCAAAGTCTCTAACTCGAAACTATGATACTTTGCCTCTGTATCGGTAGTTCTTTTTGAAAAATAAAATACAGGATGTAATTTACCGTCCTCTTTCCTCTGTAATAGTATTGCTCCTAAACCTATAGCACTTGCATCACAATGCAATTCAATATCATCACCCGGATCATACAGAGCCAGTACTGGGGCTTCTAAAAGCTTTTGTTTAAGTAGTTCAAAGGACTCTAACTCAGGTGACCCGAACTGAAACTTCCTATCTTTCTTGATTAAATCATACAGTGGCTTAGCAATTGTTGAAAAATCTTTCACGAACCTGCGGAAATAGGAGCATAGTCCTAGAAAACTTTGGACCGAATGTGGTTTTTGTGGTACTGGAAAATTTTTTATTGCTTCGATGCCTTTCTCATCAGCCTGAATGCCCTCTCCAGTAACCGTATACCCCAAATATTTCACACTCGTTTGTAAAAACTTGCACTTGTCAATTCTGAGCTCTAATTTATTCTGTACCATTCTTTTGAGCACCTCTGCAAGGATTCGAAAATGTTCTACATGCTCCTCAGTTGCTATCATTATATCATCTAAATAAATGATCACTTCGTCTTTCCTAACCATGTCTGTGAATATTTTATTTACATGTCTTTGGAAGGTGGAGGGGGTATTCTTTAGCCCGAATGGCATTCTGAGAAACTCATACTGTCCTAATGGAGTGATAAATGATGTATACTTAATAGAGTCTTCATGCATGTAAACATGAAAGAACCCGTTTCTCAAGTCTAGCTTCGTGAACAACTTTTTGTTGGCTAACCTGTCCAGAAGATCGTCTATGATCGGAATAGGATAACTATCCTTTGCGGTTGCTTTATTTAAGGTACGGTAATCAACACACATTCTCAGTTCGCCTGTTTTCTTTTTAACTAAAACAATTGGTGAAACGTATTCCGACTCACTAGCCCTAATATATCCCTTTTCCAAATATTCCTCTATCAATTTGGCTAACTCTGTCTTTTCTGTGTACGACAACCGTCGAGGGTTGCAATGAAAGGGCTTTAAGTTATTTAACGTTAAGATCATTTTGCTTTTTATCACCGGTTCAGTGGGGCGTTCGGGTATTACATAATTTTTCTCAAACAACTCATGTAAATGTTTTCTTTTATCATAGTTTATCTCTTTTCCAACCTCAAGATCTATTATTTTCTTATCATTTTCTTCATAATTAACTAGCATAAGCGACTTTTCAAAATTATTATAATCATTATCAGCTATCTCTATTTCGGAAATTAACTTAAATCTACCAGTTGTCAAAAAATTTCTGCCTAGGATTACCTCATAGCTCATTGAGTCATCATCAACTACATATAGTTCTATATTTATTTTGCAATTATTCCAAATTACGCAACATGTTACTTTACCAAAAATTATGAGTTTACTTTTATTCACTCCATAGTATGTTACATTTTTTATTAAATTGGTATATTTCACGGATTTAGGAAGGCTTGATACTCGGAGAAAACTAATTGGGCTCCCTGAATCTATGAGGCAATTCATTGGATTCTTCCTCCACCAGTTGAATCGCTCTTTTTCTCTCCTGGCACTGTGACGCCTGGTGTCCCATCTGTCCGCAAGCATAGCATGCTCCGAACTCCCTTTTCGGCTTTCTGCATTCGGCTGCAAAGTGTCCTAAGGAATTGCAGTTGAAGCATCTTAACCTCTGCTGACTGGTCATAGCGGCACTTGATGACGGCTCTTGTTGTGAGGATTCATTGCGCGCCTTCCTCTGCGTCAACCTCCTGCATGCATGTAACATATGTGTTGCAGTGGGGAAACATTGAACGCTCACGTATAATTGTATGTTGACATCGGTGATTCCCTCCACTAGGTACTCCACTAGCTCCTCTTCGTCCATTTGTATCCCGCTTGATAATATAATTTTCTCGTTGAAATATTCGGCGAACGTCTCGCCGATTTTCCACTTGCGAGCCTCAAACTTTCGCCGTAATACCAATTTATTTTCGTTTGATCCGAACATTTCTTTTAGTTGCGTAGTCAAGCATTCCACGCTCTCCTCCAAAAAATTCGGTTTAGAAAATAACCAGTCTTGTGCTTTTCCTCTTAGTTTTGAAACTAACAATGTTCGGACCACACTCTCTTCGATCTTGTGTACTCGCTCTACACTCTTTAGTTGCGACAGCCAAACGTCTAGGCTAGTTGTCCCATCGTACTCGGGCAATAATTCCTTACATTCGTTCAACTGGCGTCCACTATCTTTTTCCTTTTCTATCACTGTCGATCCCATTGTTTTTTCTACCTGACCCCTATCGTTTGTTCCACTATCCTTTGGCTGTGCTTCTTCGTGTGTGTGTATGCAATCTGTCGACTTCACTATTCCTCTCGTTTGTGTTACTTTCTTTAGCCACTCGTTTTCTTTTTGCAACAATTCGTTCTCTCTGCGTAGCAGTTCCATCTCCTTTTCGCACAATTGTCTATCTTTTGCTGTCCACTCGTTCGTTCCATCGCCAACCGATCTCTGTTGTTCGATCGACGCACATACACTAACACTCGTTTGATGTTGGCATTCGGTGTTCTCGTCGTCTGCCTGTTGTACTGTTAGCTGATTCTCCGACACTGACGCCTCCTGTTCGTCGTCATTTACGGTTGGTGCCACGCCACGTTGTTCCAACGGTACTTCGTTGAGTCTTAGTACCAGCACATTCTTTGTACCGGTGGTGGAAAGCCCTAGGCGTTGTAACCAGCTGCGTAACTCCAGAGTGGAATAATTTGACGCCGCGATGGTCTGCTCCATTTTCACAATCTTTTTTAAAAAAAAATTCGCACTCTATTCACTTGCGTAAAATTGTTTTGAATGTGGGACGATGAGCCGAATCCCACTTCTGATGAATTTGTAGTCACTCACTCACAAATATACAAAAACGTCCTACCCAGTTCACTGTCTTTATTCAACTGACTCTCTTGTGACATGACAAATATAATGCGATACAATGTGTGGTGAAACTTAAAGCTAAGGGAAGTTAGGGGAATAATGAGTATACAACTGATATACATATGTATAAGTAAAAGAGTAAGGATCTATCTCTGTACGTTAACTAGTTATTACTATTATTGCTACATATTATTACTACATCATGGTGTAGTGTTCAAAGTTTTTTGGAAATATGTATGTTTGTATTCTATGCTTGTTTCTAGCGTCCCTTTTTCATCTATTAGCGGTGTTGATTGCGCTCCTTTAAAGTCGCTTAACTTTCGAATAATGTTGAACACATTTCTTAAGTCAACTTTGTCAGCTGCAGTTTCTATACCGATTGTAAATATTTTTTCTTTCGAAAAAGCCTCATCATCAAAGGCTTTCTTCATTTTGCAAACAAAATGTGATGCAAATTCTTTGCTCAACAAATTAGGCATTATAAAAAACGAAAAATTCACTTTTAGTAGCTCACAAAACGATTCGTATTTCAAACGCTAATAATTATTTTGATGTGAAACTCGACACGGATGTCAAAAACAAGCCTACAAACCTAAAAATGAAAGCATTTGCCTAAATCCACTTGCGCAGATTAAATTCAAATGTCCACATACTGTTGGGCAAGGGTAGTTAGAGCAACTAGTTCAATAATGCTCGGATTCAGCTCGAAGCATCAGTTAGATAAGTTAATTAAATTGTATCCCTTGTGCGTCTACCTTCGGGGCTAATGGTACGAGTACAATTTATTGTGAAATACTTACTGCCGAAAATCCATTTTTAGTTTTTTCCCTTTATTTTTCTCTATATAAAAGTCAATCGTATTAGATGCAGATAATTCTTTTTTATGTATTTATTTTTTCTTTAGTTTAAAAACAGTCAACAAAAAATGCATTCATAAAAAGTAATATCCATAACAATAAAAAAATAGTATAAAGAAAGAAAATTTGTAGGCGAAAGAAAAATAACAAATAATAATGAAAAGAAGTATAAAAGCACTCTGTGCAAGAAAAATAGTTTAGAACATCCAGCCACTGACATCTAGCTTCTAAAATTAAACTATACTCGGACCATCTGATCAGGTGATCGACCAGAAGCTCGGTTTGCTATAAATAGAGGCAGAGTTTAGTTTTAACTCTCTCTTGATTACTGAATAAAGACAGCACCGCCTGATAAACAAGTTTTTTTTCCTAAGCCCATCTCCATTCGCCACTACAAATTAATTCTTTAAGTTTTATGTTACAGATTTTAGGAACTTAATATTTGTTTGTATTTAAATAAAGAATATATATGCGGATACCTGCGGACTGCAAAACATTGTTAAATACAATAGTGAATTTTAAGTTATATATATTGTAGAATTAAAAAGAAAACATTTATCATAAAAAAAGTGGACTTATCAGTGCCATTACTTGTTGAATAAAAAAATGTATTTAATTTGTACGTAAGAAAATAAATAACTTCGGAACAGTGTAAAAAAGAACCAGGGAATATCAATCACTTTAGTTATTTGCATGATTTCTCAATAAATAAAAGATATTATTTTTTTAAGGCAATATTTGATGTGTCGTCTTAAGTTTTTATTATTTGCATCAAACAAATCGTTAATTTAAGTACGTAATTGATAAAAAGTGGTCAACTATAGATTGAAGACACTGCACAAGTTAAAAATGCAGATAAGTGGGATGCAACCGTCTCCTAGATTTAATTAAGTATGCGGTACCAGATAAACAAACTTCATAAGGTCGATGTGCGAAGTAAGCATGCCAAATATCATTAGTTTATTATTTATGACTGGCCACATGGCTTTCAAATACATTAAATATTTGAATGTTGGTAAGCAACATAAATTATACAGAATGCAATTGCCGTCGGCAAACACATGGGTCGCTGAAGTCTTGGAACACAGAAGCCAGACAAGCGATCAAGTTCAACGATAAATTGGCTCCGGCCACTCGCCCAAGGCTTTGTGCTGCGACCGTACATCATAGGTGCAGTACAATGAACGTGCAAGGAGAGGGAAATGAGTTATGATACACTCGGAGGAAAACAGCTGTTTTTAATTTAACTGGGGCAATGGAAGCAACTCAGCTGTTGAGCGGAGATTGAGCGGAGGTGTTGATTTTCTTGGAGAAGAGTTGGGTTAATTCACCATATTAACGGTTTGCTAACAAACGAAAAGTATGTCGACATTCTGCGAAATGTTATGCTACATTGGGCAGAAGAAAATTGACCGGTTGTTTGGAGGTTTAACAAGACAATGACCCAAGACAATTCAATTACAGTTCTTGATTGGCCATCGTGCAGACTTGAATCAAATTGAGCATTCGTGGTGCGATGTTAAGAAGGTGCAGGGAAATAAGTCCCGGGGTACTAAGTCATAGTGGAAGAAGGGACTTAAAATCCCTAGATATTCAAAGATTACTAGGGACTAAAATCCCTAGATGTATAATAGAAGTCCTTGAGTCTTCTATGTACTGCTTTTTATAAACGCATATCATGTTATTGGGCCCCATGTGTACTCCATAATGTTAGTGGAAATTGGCTCTCTTAACTAATTGTTCCCAATTGTTCGTCATCGAATTAGTGACGCCATGGAAGAATTGGATAAGTTTCCTATTGTTTCTGCTTGTTGGTACCCCCGCGGGTAAGGGGTTAGAGTATACCCGAGGTAAGGCATGCCTGTCGTAAGAGGCGACTAAAATCCGGACATGGTTCGGCATTGGAGACACAAGTTTTCTCATCCAGGAGAAGTAAGGGATTAAGTAATCTCTAGATACCCAAAGAATTCCTTTGAGTTATCTATAAACTGCTTGATAAATTTTCTGTAGAATCTAAGTGCCTTAAGCGCATATCATATTTTGGATACTTGATGTATTCCATAATATAAATAGATATGGGCTCTGTTAACTAACTGCTTGATGTGTATGTGTCTTTTACATTCCCACTTACATATTGTAGCCAATTGTTTCGTCATATATCTAGTGATGCTGGTTAGATAAGCTGCCTGTTGCTTCTACCTTCAAGTACCCCTGCGGACAAGGGGTTAGAATATGCCCGAGGTAAAGCATGCCTGTCGTAAAGGGCTACTAAAATCCGGATAATGGGTCGGGCAACACATGTTGCCTGATTCATAGTGGGAGAAAAGGGGCTTGATCCCTAGATACCTAAAAGAATTCCCTCGGGTTTTCTTAATCTGGTGGTGCATGGTGGAAATAGGCCTGGCTGGAGGCTAGGAAATTTGCGATCGCTGGTTGGTGTTTGACAATTTAATTCCGAACAAAATGCACGTTTAATGGAAAAATAATACCGAACGAATAATAAAATCAGAAATATTTTAAGGCAAAACTAGTGACAAAAAAAAATAACAAATGGATATCATGGTTTCTTATATGAGACTAAACCCAGACTTGGCAAAGGGAATCCGCATTAAAACGCAGGCAAAAAGACGGTGGGAAATGCTAATTGGTACTCCCATACGTAGTTGGAAGAAATGGGTAAAGGTAGGGGAAAAACATGCGTGCTAATTTGAATGTAATAATTAGGTTTGGACTGATTTCAAATTTGAAACGCGAAAGAAGAAGGCGCAGAACAAATTAAAAATGAAATCAACCAGCGGTGAACCAAACAAAAGAGGAAAGCGTTATAGGCCTGCTGGAAATGGACACATATATGGACCCACCTGGAAGAGAATTCGGTCTAGGGGGAAATAAAGTATTATCAGAGCCAGACCCAATTGGGAATGAATTTTGCCAGGAAAAAGAAAAACCAATTCCTGAAGTACTAAAAAGCAACGAAATGGATAATTGAATGGAAACACAACCGGCAAGCGAGCAACGAATAATGAACCAAAGCGAAGTTGTCAAAGAAGATAGGTTCATTATTTTATAGTATTTATTAACAGAAAATCTTAAAAATCAAAACTATAGGAATACCGGCTATTATTAACGAAACATATACGTCAAACGCATGTCAAATGTCATGTCACACAATAGGGGCCTCTTCGATGAAGACCAAGGAGTTGATGCAACTGAAACTGGGGACATTAAATTTTCAGATAGCAATGAAGCAAACAATATAAGAAATCCAATTCTTCGATCATTTAATTAGGCCCACTATTCTAAATAAACATATTGAATGTAAAAAAAAGTAATTTCATTTAACTCATTTACAACTGAAATAAGTTAATATGTACATACATATACATAGTATATTAACCTTCATCCATCCCTCGGGTCTTTTTGACACAGAAGCGGTCTTTCTTTTCGAATATCTTTTAAAGTACGAGAGATTCAGTTTTGAAATCAAGTGGCTTTTAATTTTTGTGCAAAAAAAAAAAAAAATATTTCAAGCGATTATTAGGTTCGTCGCAGTAAAAATAGTAACACTACAGTTCCTCGGGTCAAAATGACCCATTAAAGTTATTTTGCTACATGCTCGCTTTTATGCTATTATGTGTACATAATATGCGTAAATGTATGCATACGCACGTTATCAGTATTTGAAAACATAATAGGTGTTCTTTATTATGCCAAATGATCTATAACACGGCGTCTCCACTAGCGATAAATCCATAGCCTGCGACAAAGCAGACTATCGTTATCGCTAGTGTAGACCGCCATAGCGGCGATTAATCCATAGCCTGCGAGATATAGCCTGCGTTATCTCCTGCTATCTGTAGCCTGCGATGAAAGCAAGCCAAGCTGTCATTTTTCTTTGTTTTGACAGTTTATCGCATTTTGTGATAGCAACCCAAGCAGCCACTTCACTCTATTTTCGCTGTTCGGTGCGTACATTGTTGCGTTTGAAATAAATTGTTCGGTTTTTTTTTTTTATAATTTTGAATTAAAATTAAAATATGGCTGAGTGGCGTTTAACTCAAACGGATACAATTAAGCTTATTAACAACCTTTCACAATTCGAATGCCTGTGGAACTACAGAAGCTCCGAATATAAAAGGCTCGACAAAAAAAAAATGCCTGGAACGAGTTGGCGCAGGAATTTGGGAAAAGCGTTGACGACGTAAAAAAAAAATAAAATATTTACGGAACCCGTACGTCGTCGAGAAAAAGAAGGTAGATGCTTCCAGGAAGTCTGGAACATCTACTGATTTCGTTTACCGTCCAAATCTGTTCTATTATGAAGAGTTTAGGTTTTTGGACGATGTAATCGTATTGCGACCAACAGCTTCAAACTTTCAACCGGTAAGTAATTTAAATTTTTCTAATGTATTCTCACATACATTATCTTTTTTCTAGAACTGTGAGATTGAACCCGCGGAGGAGGCTATAGAGAATGCGCTACCGGAATCGACGAGAACATCTACACCATTGTCGGCATCAACATCGTCAGCAACGTTTGCGTCGAAAAGGTCGCGGAAAAAGGCTCGTTCGACCTCTTCCACTAATGATTTCGACGACGCCATTGCCACCATTGTCCAACATGCAACAACAAATGACAACATTTATACCTCTTTTGGGAGAACGGTTGCATTCCAGTTGAGTCAGCTATCGACATACGAAGCTACAGTGGCAATGGACGCAATTCATCAGCAAATGTCGACTTTTCTGACAACTTCAATGCGGTCAAGAGGACTGCATTACGGGAGCAGATCAGAACTGCCGAGATCCATGGAAAGCAGCGGAAGCGACAAAATACAATCAGCTCTATATGATTCTGATATCATCTTCGACTAATAACTTTTTCGTATTATAATAAAAGAAACATTAATTGTTAATTGTTAATTGTTTGCTTCTTTATTTTTTCCCATTGAAATGGTATATCACCGTCTGTAACGCAATATTTGCATACGTTATCACGAATTTGGCATGCATATTTATATCTATTTTGGTCCTATTTTGTTAAAGATGTGAAAGTTTTTGGAAGCGTTGCCGTTTGACTTCCCAGTTCCGAGCTGTTAGATGTAATTTTTGGCGTTTGATAATTATGCAAAACGCAACACGCTTTCACCAAAATATCGCAGCTATCCAGTGATATCTCAATTGGTCTATGGAAAACTCGAAAACGACCGGCCAACCTCCCAAAAGCCATTTCAACAGTCAACCGTGCCCGACTCAACCGGTAATTAAAAACTTCTTGAGAAGTTGTTAGATTTGAGTTCCTGTTGTAGGCTTTCAAGAAGTTAGAGTCGAGTCCGAAAATGTCATCTCCGATGAAATAGTATGAAGTGACCTTTTCTTGCCCCTTTAAACGGGTTGGTGGTGGTATGTTAAGTTTGTCATTCATAAGCGCTTGATACAAGCTGCAGTTCTTAAGAATAAGGACATCAGATGCTCTACCGTTGCCACCAACGTCAATATAAGTAAATCTACTATGAGCGTCGACCACGGCCAACAGAACAATGCTAAAATATCCCTTGTAGTTATAAAAATCGGATCCCGAACGCGGTGGTGCTTTTATGCGTATGTGCTTCCCATCAACTGATCCAAGGGTATGCGGGAATGGCCAAAAATGTTCAAAATCACTCGATATTTCCTTCCATTCAATTACAGAACTTGGTGTCTAACAAAATAATTCTTAATTCAAATAAGTATAAAATAATTTAAAACTATATAGGTAACATTTAGGTAGTCCCGTTCCAAAGCGTGAACAATATAATTCAAAACTTCCGGAATAAATTTGCTCATTGTTTTGAGTGAAATATGTGACAAAAATTCCAGCGATCTGTAGGAATCACCGGAAGCAATGTATCTTAAAGTGATGGCCAAACGAACCCTGGGCGCAATGGCGAATCTCATTGTGTATCGACTTTCTTGATTTTCTGTTCAATCTTTCTTTATAATTAGTAATGATTTTTCTTATGTTTGCATCATTTTTGTACTTACAAGTTTAAGGATATCTTCAAATTGATGTATTGTCTTTCTACAGAAATTTGAAAAATCAGTTCCCTCTTCCCACAATAAGTCTTTTAACAAATGGGCTTCCATGTCGTGAAGAGTTCTTCTTTCCAAAAACGGATTTACCCAACATCGACGTCTCTTCTTCTTTGTTTTTATTTCTTCCAGCTCTTTTAGCGCCTTCAATCCAATGATGGCTTTAATGTACTCGTTCGTTGCCATTCTCGACTATACTGAAAAAGTATGCGATGAAATGCCCACTAATAGAAAATCTGACAGTTCGTCTGCGGTCTGCTATCTGCTTTTGCTTTTGCTTCTGCGATGAATTTATCGCCAGTGGAGACGCCGTGTAATGGATCATTGGGCATAATAAAACAGTGAATCACTCAAACGTTTGAGTCGTGTGTGGTTCTGTCAAAGATTTGACATTTCGAAGAAATAAACAGAGAACAGAAATGGAAGCATCTGCTATTGAAGTAATTAAATTGAACATATTCGCCTAATTTAATTTATTATTGATTGTATTATAGTACAATATAGTATTGTTGCAGAGAGACACAGACCGATAGTTAAGTTCGAATTTCGCTGTTGAAGTTCGAAAGCTCTGGTGAAGCGGAGGTCGAAATGATGTCAACTGTCAACGGCGTAATGCTAATTGTCAGAGCATTCTAGAGATTTCCGAAGGGGAACTTCCGACGGCGAACATTCGAGAAGGTGGACCGAGGGCTATATAGGCGCCAACGCTCGCCCTCGGCATTCATTCAGTTTACGGAAGTGAATAGCGTGTAACAAGTCGATATACAGTGTGTTCGGTCGATAAACCAGTGTGAAAATAAAAGCTTAAGGTAAAGGACACACGAGTATCGGGTAGTTATGGATTCCATTATTTGTTTGAAAAAGATGTTTTGATAGGATGATTGAGGACGTATTTTCTAAATTGATAACAGATTTAAGCGGGATTGAAAGTTCAATAGTGTTCAATAGGTTTTGGTTAATAAATAAAAGGTGTGTGTCAGCAATAAAGTGTTAAGTGTTATAAAAGTTTTTAATAAAGGCGAAGTGCCCAGATATTTGATCTGAGGTGGAATAGTAAAGTATGTGTATTTAATAAAACGTAGTTAATTGTAGTTTATCGCAATCCAGTGATACGAACCCTATTCGGTGTGGGATTAAATTTCGTAACATTTGGTGTCAGAAGTGGGATTGCGAGTAAACAAGTTGAACCATTAAAAGTGAATTATCGAAAGAGTGAGAAAATGGTGAAATTGGAAAAATTTACCATTGAACAATTGAAAAGAGAGCTGGATGCTAGAGAACTATCCACAGTGGGAAGTAAAGCCAACCTGTTAGAGAGACTGCGATCAGCGTTGGAGGAAGAAGGTGTCGACTGAGAGAATCACGAGTTCGGGGTGGAGAAGCCGTCGACATCCAGTGAACCAGCATTCGATATGCAGCAAATTCTCGCCGCTATGAATGCTATGAGCCAGAAGCTGGGGGAAAATTCGGTTTCCAGAAGTCAGAAACTAGAGGCGACCATACAACAAAATGTATGTATGTTGGCGTTACAGTCCATGAAGGACCTGAGCCGAGCTTCTCTCAATCACCCATGTTGTGTGTCATTTAATTTTCCCATAGGTGAAAGGGACCTACAGTTTATTGCCGGTTCCGAACGGCGAATTTCGAGAAGCTTTTCATGACAATTTTACTACAGGGGGTTTTGTCAGAACCCCGCTGAGAAGAAACACCGTGAAAACACGTTTGATGACATGGCTGTGTCGGGATTCGATCCCGTGTCATCGGCGTCAGAGGCCAACACACTATCCACTGCGCCACGGTGCTCTCCATACAACAAAAGCTGGAGGAAAATTCAACTTCCATGAGCCAGAAACTAGAGAAACTGGAGGAAAATTCCGCGGCAGTAAGTAGAAAATTGGAAGAAAATTCCACTTCTCTGAGCCAGAAACTGGAGAGACTTGAGGAAAATTCTGCTGCCGTAAGTAGAAAGTTGGAGGAAAATTCCACTTCCTTGAATCAGAAGCTGGAAGAGATGCTAGAGAACATTCGAGAAAGCTTAAGAAACATCCAGCAGGGCGTCGAAGAGAGAATCGAGACACTAGAATCGAGGTTCGACAAGAAGGATCTAGATCTCGAAAATAATCAAGAAAAGATAATCGAGACATTGGAATCGAAGTTCGACAAAATGGTTCTGGAACTCGTGAAAACTGTCCAGAACGTTCACCATCAAGGAATAGTTGTACCGAATGCAGCATCGAAATTCACAGCTCCCAAGTTCGACGACACGAGTACGTTTAACATCTTTAAGCTCCAATTTGAGACAACGGCGGAACGGAATCAAAGGGGAGAAGAAGACCGTGTGGCCGCCCTAGTAATTTCCCTTAAAGGTGAAGCAGCTGGCGTTCTACAGACCATCCCGGAGAGACAGAGAAGCAACTACACAGCCATATGGGAAGCTCTTCATCGAAGATACGACAGTGAGCACTTGCAGGAGATGGACAAGCTGGAACTTAAAGGATGCAAGCAGCGTGAAAACGAGACCATCCAGCAGTATGCTGCCGACATCGAGAGGCTATCCCATCTTGCCTATGCGGATGTTCCAGTTGATGTGGTGGAGAAACTAAAAACGGATTCTTTCATCCAAGGGCTAAGGGACCCCGATACGCAACGAAGCCTGATTCTCCTGTCGAAGACATCTTTCAATGAGACAGTTGCCAGCGCTCTCGCATGTGAAACATCGCTCTTGATATGCCGATCTTCCATCAAATTACGGCGGATATCTGAGGACCAGGATAATTCCAGAATACCGGCGGCGAGTAGGAGTGGCTCATTCCCGGGTAGATGCTACATCTGCGACCAGCAGGGCCACATTGCAAGAAACTGCCGTCTGCGGAGAAAGCGTCCCTCGAGCAAATTGCGGCGTAATTTCAGAGCAACGACAGTGAGTAGGAGTCGTCCGTTCCCAGGAAGCTGTTATATCTGCGGCAAGCACGGGCACATTGCGAGAAACTGTCGTCTGCGGAGAAAGCGTCCTTCCAGCAAATTGCGGCGTAGTTCCAGAGCAACAACGGTGAGTAGGAGCCGCCCGTTCCCAGGAAGATGCTACATCTGCAAGCAGCAGGGGCACATGGCGAGAAATTGCCGTCTGGGAAGAAGGCGTCCGAGGTTTGATTCGCCAAAAGGAGATCAAGCGAGAGCACGCGAATACCGGAAGGGAAGCAGTCATAGAAATGCGGATGCATTAACGAGGCGACCTTGTGATGTTGAATGCAAACATTGTTCAAGAGCCGAAACCAAGGAACAGGTCACCGACATCAGTCGTTTCCATGTGCTGCCAGAAGATGCCAGACTGTCGAGAAGGTCAGAAGAAAGCAGCGAGAAGATGCCGATATGGCAGTCATCATCGACTACCAAGAACGATGTTTTCGACCAACTTGGCAACAAGTATCCAGTGAAAGCCTAATCGTGAAAGCTTACTGGTTTATTGGCAGAGTTTGAAGCTGAAGAACGGTTGCCTCTACCGCAGTTGGGAAAGTGAGGACGGGAACATTGTAAACGATCTGCTGGTAATTCCAAAGGGACAAATCGACGAGGTCATCCGAGAATACCACGAGGGACCAAGCGGGGGTCATCTTGGTGTTGACAAGACTAGAAAAGATGAAGAGACGTTTCTACTGGATAGGATGCAATGAGTCGGTCACAAATTTCATTCGCAAGTGTGAACAGTGTGCGAAGGCAAAGGGTCCAGTTAGGAAAACTCGAGGAAATATGCAGCAGTACAATGTTGGAGGACCGTTCGAACGTATCGCCATGGACATCGCAGGCCCAATCTCAACGAGCAACGTTGGAAACAAATTCGCGCTGGTGGTGATCGATTACTTCGGCAAGTGGCCTGAGGTGTTTTGCATCCCAAACCAAGAAGCCAAGACGAACAAGTTTAGGAGGAGGGCATTGTTGCGGAGACACAAACCGGTAGTTAAGTTCGAATTTCGCTGTCGAAGTTCGAAAGCCCTGGTGAAGCGGAGATCGAAATGATGTCAACTGTCAACGGCGTAATGCTAATTGTCAGAGCATTCTAGAGATTTCCGAAGGGGAACTTCCGACGGCGAACATTCGAGAAGGTGGACCGAGGGCTATATAAGCGCCAACGCTTGCCCTCGGCATTCATTCAGTTTACGGAAGTGAATAGCGTGTGACAAATCGATATACAGTGTGTTCGGTCGATAAACCAGTGTGAAAATAAAAGCTTAAGGTAAAGGACACACGAGTATCGGGTAGTTATGGATTCCATTATTTGTTTGAAAAAGATGTTTTGATAGGATGATTGAGGACGTATTTTCTAAATTGATAACAGATTTAAGCGGGATTGAAAGTTCAATAGGTTTTGGTTAATAAATAAAAGGTGTGTGTCAGCAATAAAGTGTTAAGTGTTATAAAAGTTTTTAATAAAGGTGAAGTGCCCAGATATTTGATCTGAGGTGGAATAGTATGTGTGTATTTAATAAAACGTAGTTAATTGTAGTTTATCGCAATCCAGTGATACGAACCCCATTCGGCGTGGGATTAAATTTCGTAACAGTATTTTCGTTTGCCTGTTCCATTTTCTTCCAGCATAAAAATCATTTTTGACATTGAAGGATGGAGTTGCCATGCCAACGATAATATTTCTTTGTATAAACTTTAAACGTGTTCTTTTTTTATACTGATGTGTATTTTTTTTATCGATACACACTAAATAACGATCATTCACACACAATCCTGCCAGGGCTTTTAAAACATTTTATTTATTTACACATTACATATCGATCTGAGTAAAATATTACTTATGGTATACATTTAGTACCATTTGACTAAATTCCATCAAATGAGCAATATTTTTTATGCTTACGTGGCAATGACGTAAGTTGACATTTTTTTGTACACATGCCAAATTCACTCACTCAGTTGTGAATGAGTGAACTCAACTTTTGGGATCAGGAAATTGATCCAGATAAAAAGCTGGATCACGTACTGTTGTTGTAATGCATGTAATCAATGATCAGAAGTGGATAAAGTAGGCATAATAAACAACACCTAATGTATTTACGTGAATACATATTTACTCGCCGAATTGTATGTAGGGTTTGTGTTCATATTGATGTCGAGAACCAAGAATGTCAAATAGAAAACGACGTAAAAAACGGTATAAACATTTGTAAATGTTTTCGATCTCTACAAAAGTAAAATACACAATTCAGTTTGCTTAGAGGTATTATCGAAGTTACATTCATTTGTGGAACTCTCACCAAATTTTGAAAATAAATATATAAATACGTAAATTGGAGAATTATTTTGATCTGATTACTTTTGGTTTCATCACAGTTATTTATTGGTTCGCCTTTTAGTTAGAATAATATGGCAGGACTAGATTCCGAAGAAATTGTGAGCTACTTGGCATCATCATCTGACGAAGACACCTGTTCAGAGACATCAGATCACGTTGAAATGTACAAAAGCTAATACAGAAAACGATCCTTCAGAGAACGTCGTTATACATATTTTTCAAAAGATAAACAAATTCTATGGAATTCGGAACCATATACTTAAGGTGGAAGATTTGCTTCAGCAAACGTAATTCATACAACGCCTGGTATTACAAGATATGCAAGTTAGCACATAAGCCAAGTCGGCTGGTAAACAAATCTGTTTACCCGGGATGCTGCACCACATCCCGAAAACAAGTTGGCGTATCTGCAGTTACCGCTGCAAAAAGATGGCTTGTAAACAAGTTGTTTACTTTTTTTCTCAAAAACAACTTGTTTACTTAAGGCAACCAGGCAGGCGTGCCTGCAGTGACCGCAGCATTCGGTAACAAGCATCGATAGGCAACAGGTCTTCATAGAAGACACTAAGAGTAAATTTCTTAAAACAAAATTGTTAGTTATAGGTATTCATAAAAGACACTAAGAGTAAAGTTGTAAAGAAATAATAAACAAATAAAGTTTCTCAAAACCAAATTGTTAGTTGGCGCCCAACGTAAAGTAAAGCTCGCGTTAAATAAATAAAAACATCTTTGTAAAGATAAGTTCGCGGTGTAGTGACCTTCCACTATAATATAAAAAGGAAAAGTGGTAAATGGACATAGAAGTTAATACAAATGTGCTTAAACAGAAAGAAAAGAAAGTATAAAGCGATTCAAGACTATTGTATGAGTGCATTAACAATAAAAATACACAACAAAAAAAAAAAAAAAAACAAACAAAATGAATTAATCTAAAGGAATAGAAAACGTAAAACTATACAATTGTAGTGAAAATAGATAGCTTGTGAAAGTAAAAGTCAAACATTGAAGATCAACTGAGATCGGATTGATCAAACCAAGCTGTATTGGTCGAAGAAGTTCGAATTAGACGTGGTGATAAAAGTAAACTGTACTACCTGATTGTGACATTTTTTTTTTTTCTCTTCTTTTTTAATTGTGTTATTACACTTTTCTGTACACCTGTAATTAAAAATTGCTAGCTTCATACTCCTAGTGCATAAGTTAATTGAAGTTTTTTCTAAGAAGTAAGTAAAATTTATTTTTGTACCAATTGTACATATTTCGAATAAAAGATCACGTATAGATTAAATTCAGATCCTCTAATTTACAATTTTAAGATTGGATTTATGTACATGAGTACATACATACTTGTACGTTATTGAATTTAGAGCTTTCAGTTAAGTTTCCTAATTAGAAGTTGTAGGCTATTAATTGTTCTTTTTTTTTTTTTTTTGAGTTAATAATGAATACAGATCAGATTAGTATATTAGTTAGTGCTGCGGTTCGTGCAGCAAACAAGCAAACAAAACAAACCTTTGATGAAAAAATAAAAGCATTAACTTCCCGATTGAGAGCACTTGAATCTCCGACGGTTGTCGAAGAATATAAGCCAGTCACTATTGAGAAAGAGAAATTTTATGAGGAGTCATTAGACTTAGTCAAAACTATGCCCGAATTTACAGGTGAACAGGTTCGATATATCTCGTGGCGTCAAGCTGCTTTTACCGCTTATAAATTATATGAGCTATTCGAGGGGAACTCAAGGCATAACCAGGCGGTAGCTACAATAAGAAATAAAGTTGTAGGCTCTGCAGATCAGGTGTTGTCGTCATTTAACACAGTTTTGAATTTCAAAGCAATTATAGCACGTCTAGATTTCACTTATGCGGATAAAAGACCGATTTACCTTATAGAACAGGAAATGTCCACCCTGCGGCAAGGTAGGATGTCGATTGTAGAATTCTATGACGAAGTGGAGAAAAAACTATAATTAATGTCAGTTTTAACAAGACGATTATGCTCCATGAAGGTAATTCAAGCTTAATTGGTTCTCTGAACTTAGAAGGTTAGTGTGCCTATAAAGAAGATTGGATTCGCATAGTGTTAGAGATTACACACAGCGGCACGATATCGAGAACTGTACTGCCACGCACAAGTACGTGTGCGTGCCCAGAATGCCAGATGTTAGAGCTTACACGCAACTGGCAACTAAACGAATTGTAATGCCATCGTGCCGCACAACGAACGATATCGAGAATCGTACGACACCTGGGCTCGTAAGCATAAAGGAGCCGGACAAGAGCTGTCCATTTGCCACGCACAAGTATGTGTGCGTGCACAGAATTCCATCAACAAGCAACAAGCAACGGCAGCGGTTCCACGAACAATGGAACCAGCGCTTCCACGAGCAACAATCAACAAGAGCTGACCATCTGCCACGCACAAGTATGTGATACGAGCACCAGCACCGGGGTGGGAAAAAGGCAATCCAACCAACAAGAGCTGAGAATGTGTGTGCAGATGTGAGAAGCTACACACTCGCAACCGAGCAGAGCGATGATACGAGCACCACCACCGAGGTGGAACAAAGGCGATCGGCGGATCGTCACTCGCGATTGAACCACCAACCAGTGCGGTTGACCGTATCTTTGTGCCAGGAGATAAATTGCAAATATGTACATGCAGTCCACTTAGTAAATATATGAAATATAGATACGTGCCAAGAAAGTAATTTGTTGTTCCTTCTGCATGAGTGGGGGTTTATATATATTTATATTACGAGCTATCGTAACACATAGATAGCACTGAACTCGGAGCTTTTATTGGCCTTGTGTATATAAATCAGATAATGAATCTTATGAGAATTTGTGGCACGAGATCAAAGGAAGACATATGTTGAAACGTTCCAAAGTAATATCAAGGGTTCTACGATTTGACGACAGAAGCACACGACTAGCTAGAAGAAATTCCGATAAATTGGCTCCTATTCGAGAATTGTGGGAAAAGTGGTTTGAAGTATTACCAGGTATACATTTTGGGTGCTATGCGATAGCAAAAACAGTGTGTGGAACGTTCAAGTGTATACTGGAAAAGAACAAGGAGCCCCACCGGAAAGAAATCAAGGGAGGCAAGTACTAATCGATTTAAGGCCTTCAAGGCAGAAATGTTATCATAGATAATTTTTTCACTTCACATGAACACGGCCAAATCTTACTTCGAAAGAAACTCACTATGATCGGTTGATCGGTACAATTCGAAAAAATAAATCATCTATTCCTCCTATTCTACTGGCAGTAAAAGGGAAACCAAATTTCACATCAACATGCGAGCCATGTAATAATAGCTATGGTACTGTACTGTATACAGATCAGCACGCAGACAATTAGTGCATAATTGCTCGCTTTTCAAATTACTTTGGTGTTGAACATTAAACATCAACTTCCGAGAAGCCATGAGATGTAGCGAAAAGAATAATTTGAAGTGCTTCTCAGAAGGACCACACAAAGATTTGAAAAGTAGTAAAAACCATATGTCCCTTCACTAAGACGAACCAGTAAAATAAACAATCTGGTTTTGGGAACCATATGTTGCTTCACGGGGATAAAATAAACCATCTGGTTTCGGAAACCATATGTTGCTTCACCGTGATAAAGTAAACATTCTGGTTTCGGGAACCATATGTCACTTCACCGAGACAATGTAAATAAAATAGCTTCGGTTGAAGAAAGTATTAGTGGAGGAGGCAGTCTTGTTCCACGATCGAAGGACTCCGGTACCAATTTGAATTCACTCCCGAATACCAATAAATGTGTTATAGTGTTTTTCAAAAATAAATAAAAAATACACATAACTTAATACATTGTTTCCTTTCCAAAGAAGTGTCTTTGGAACACGAATAAATAAAACAAAACGGGCGCAGTCGACGGCGGGATAAAAAAATGTATCCTAAAAAGAACCTACATACATACGGTAACGGAAAGTGAACCGAAAAAATAAAAATATGAGAAGATCGTGTTGGTGCAAATTGAAAAAAAAAAGAAGGAAAAAGAAAACAAAAATGGATGCAGTTACAAACAGAGAACTAACCACCGAGGCTCAAAACATTCCTTTTTTTAAAGGCGATGGCTCCTATGAGCTCACTTCCTTCCTATTGGAGGTGGAAAATATTACAAATTTAGCACCAAACGAAGCTGCAAAAGCATATATTCACAACATATGCATATCCAAACTACAAGGTGCTGCCGCAGTAGCAATAAGTAAACTACCACTGGAAAGGACCTGGATCGACGTCAAGAACCAACTAATAAAATCATTTGGAGTTCAAGAATCGTATCTGAAGCTGAAGGATAAGGCAGATTCCATCAAATTTAGAAATGTAAGTCAATATTATTCAGAATTAAGCGAAATTTTAGATAAACTGAATTTAAAGTATAGACTAGACGAGACCAAACCACTAGAATTTAAACCGGAATACAATGAAAAGAGTATTCTGGAAAAGTTTTTTAAACAAAATCAGCAGAACAGACAGGACATACTTACGAATAAAAAACATACAGACACTTGAAGAAGGGTATCAAGAATAAGTTCAGACTAATATTGAAAGTGAAACAGCATACAGAAAAGATTCACATTATTACGGACAAGAAACCCAATTTAATAACCACCGGCAAAGCTTCAGGACAAATCAGAATAATCAGGCTAACAATTCAAATAATTTTAGACAAAATCAAAATATTTATAGGCCAAATTATCAATGGAATAATCAGACTAGAAACTTAAATATTTTTAGGCAAAACCAAAATGTTATAGTCCAAATCGAACAATCAAACTAGCAACTCAAACAATTATAGGCAAAATCAAAATTATAACAGGCCAAGTTACCAATTGAATAACTCTGATCGTAACAGACAAATCAATAGGTCAGGTTATTTTACCCAAAGTACAAACACTTAAAGGCAGAGAGAGAATAGGAATCAGCCATTTAGAAATGAAACAGTACCAATGGAAGTCGAAAACATAGCAGTAGATCAGGCAGAAATAAATATTTTTTTTTTCTAAACTAGCCTCGGAAAAATCATACCAACCAATTATAAAAATCACAATAGATACAAAACCATACATTGCCCTAGTGGATACTGGAGCAATAAAAATAAGCTTAGCAAGCTCCAATTTGACAGATTTTAAAAAAGTACCTATAAAACCAATCAGATTTGCCACAGTGAATAAAGATGGTGAATTTAAAGAAGAAATTCAAACTAACGCTCCAAACGAATTTCAAGTGAGTGAAAAAACAAGGATAAGATGGAAGGTTACAGACTTTTTGCAGAATAAGAAATATCAATTTATAATAGGAACGGATATACTAAATGCCCTTAAAGCTAAGATAAATCTAGAGGAAGGTTATGTTATACCAAACGATCAAAAAATTCCTTTCGAAGAACACCCATTCGACACAATTTGCGTATAAGAAGCAGTAAATAAAATAGACACAAGAATCGAAATAAACCATCTTAACAACGAAGAAAGAAGAGCGTTAGAAAGAATTTTAAACAGATACCAACATTTATTTTTTAAAGAAGGAGATACATTAACAAGTACCCCAGTCATAAAGCATAGAATTAATACTACAAAAGAAACCCCAATTTATGCAAAAATGTACAGGTATCCACCAAAGCATGAACAAGAGGTTAGGAAACAGATAGCGGAAATGGAACAACAATGTATAATTAGAAAAAGCCACTCGCAATATGCGAGCTCAATAATTGTTATACCCAAGAAAATGGACAATTCAGGACAAATTAAATATAGATTAGTAGTCGATTATAGAAAGCTGAATGATATAACAATAAGCGACAAGTTTCCATTGCCAAATATTGAGTCTACTTTTGATAAGTTAGGAAGGGCACAATATTTTTCTACTTTTATTTTTCAAATATTAGAAAAAAACCGGCTAAAAATACAGGTAGATAAATGTAATTTTATGAAGAAAGAGGCAACATTTTTAGGGCACAGTATAACCAAAGAAGGAATATTACCTAACCCAGAAAAAATCAGCGTAGTATGTAAGTTAGCATTACCAAAAACCATTAAGCAAGTTCAAAGCTTTCTAGGGATAACAGGGTATTATCGAAAATTTATTTTAGATTACGCTAAAGTAGCACTGCCAATGACTAAATATTTGCAAAAAGGGGCAAGGATTAATATAAACGACCCCAATTATATAATTGTTGAAAAGCTAAAAAAGTTAATATGTGATCACCCTATTCTATGTTGTCACCAAGACAACATAGATGGATTTTAAAGTTAGGAGAATATGTGTAACTCAATCGACATAAGATTGTGCTACTGTGAATAATCAGCATGAATATCGTATACTTTCGACATATGTTTGAAGTTTTCATATTTCAATTTTATTGCCGGTTTTATTGTTTCGAAATAAATTTCAATAGAGTTTAATTTTTATGAGAAATTTGGTTCTCCGACCCAGAATCTGAAAATAATTGGAGTTTTGTGCTTCTAATCCGCTGGAATTGGAGGAAATAATGTAAGTAGACTGCCTTTTAATGTACTCACATTTGCCTTTAAATTAACTTTTACAGTTTTTTAAAATATTTCCGCCTGCTAAAAGAAGCGTTTTTTAAAACTTTGGCAGAAATAGACCCACAGCTGAAACAGAAAAAAAAAAAAAAAATACATCAGCTCCAAATACATATTTTCAAACTTGCCACAGCATTGAGTGAGTGAATTTGTCATTACTCTTGACGGAAGTATTTTCGATGCTAGAGAGGACCCTATATCCCAAATGGATAAATTTCAACTACACTGACCAAGACAAACGTAGAGCGAAGACGTATTTCTTCGGGAAAAGTGGAATTCCAGGTGTAATAGGTCGCGTTGATGGAACCCATATTAAGATAAGGGCACCAAAGAAGGAACACCAACATACATATTTATTATAACCGAAAAGGATCTACCAGTATAAATGCCATGATTGTAAGTTTGTTTATGTTATCTCCATAATAGTTTTAATATTGATGAGATGGTGAGATGATGAGAATCAGGTATATTAACGCACGTTATCCTAAATCCACGCACGATACATACGTTTTTAGTATCTCACACTTGAAAACAATTTTGGAAGAATGGCTTCGTAATGGAATAACGAATAATTGACTTTTAGTATGTATGTACAGTGAAAAACAAGCAAATATTGTATTTTTTCTAAATTTATAATATTTAAGGTGATACTGGATATGCTGAACGCCATCCGGATCAAATGTCGCTGGAAAGTGTATTTAACAAAAAACATGAAAAGGCGAGCTTACTATAGGAGTTCTAAAAAAATAGATTTCGACGCTTGCTGCGAGCACGAGAACTGCATTATACTACAGGTAAGGCGACAAGGATCATCAATATTTGTGCGGCGTTACACAATATTTGTATTGCCAACAACATTCCACTGCTAGGACGATCTTTTTGAAGAAGCTGTTGATGAACAAACGAATAAGACATCACACAGTGGAGAAAATTCAGACATTTTTTTTTTTACTTTGAACTTCAATTATTTTACATACATAATGAAGAGGGTCTAAAATAGAGCCCTGAGGCACTCCCATCTCAATGTTTTGTAGATCGCTAGAACTGTCCGTTATTTTCATCATATAACTTTTATCACTTAGTTTACTTGCAAACCAATCCAATAGTTGGCCCCGAAAACCAATATTTTCAAGTTTTTCTGACAAAGTGTGTCAAAGGTCTTTTTAAAATCGATAAAAATTACCGGCGACTGATAGTTCCTGTTCATATTGGTGTTTATAATGTTTGCAAATTCTCTAAGCAATTAGTTTACGTTTCGGCTTCTCATGAAGCCATATTGATTTTTATTTATAATCTTGTATCGTGTGGTGTGTGCTTCCCAAATCATCCACTTTTTAACAGGAAGGAATAGGCAAATTTGTCCTTATGAGAAGTAATATTTTAAATAATTTTAATACAATATTGTACATATAACACTGTTTCACTTCTTTTTTATTGCAGTGAACTAGACAAAGTTCTGAGTGAATGGCGCGGTATACATACATACGGATTTCATCCTTGATAACGAATCCTATGAGGATATGTCAAGGAAAGATTTTTTTTTTTTTTTTTTTTTTTTTTTTAGAAACTCGCGCAGGTTCAAGAGTTTTTATATTCTCTTATGATGTGATAGACACACAACCTGAACGGAGTGCAGTGGTTTGGTTCGTTGATGTTCGTTAACTCTCAGGGGTGGTTGTCCTATATAGGACGAGAGCCGACCGAATTCCGCGTTTTCGGTTGTAGTCCGTACTAATTCGTTCAAGCACTTCTTCGTATTGCATACGCACAGGATGAATTCCAGTTGACCATATACTGTGAGTGTTATGCCTGCAGCAGTACATCTGGTAACTTTCCATTCACAACTGCGTTGCATACTTTTGTCCGTTGAGGAATTACTTTTTTTTTTCTTGGCTATGAAGCGAATTGAACTATAGACCTTCCGCTCGGCGGTCGATGATGTTAACCACTGCACCACGGGCACCCCCAGACTGACTGACTGAATACTGCGAATACTGGAAATCACTCTACGGAAGATACACCATCAACGTCCGGTTTAGCGGCAAACACCGGAAGTAAAATAACATGTAATACGATCAGTAAGTAAGTAGTTAGTAATATTTATTATTACAGACGAATCAACCCATCGAACCTTCAAAAGGATGAAGAATAGGAACGAAATTGGACAAGAGAACGCCGAATACCATTCAAGGGTAGTTGAGCTTTTGGAGGACAAGAAAAAAATTGAACGGGAATGCAATGATTTACTGAAGATGGTTTTTGAAAAACTTACTAGTAATAAATAAGTGTTGGAGAGAACAAAACACCATTTTGAAATGCTGAAGGCACCCATTTTCAGCACCATTGCTAGTTTATCAACACACCCTAATGGAAAGACGTTCCAGACGTCAACGTCACTCCTGTCATTTCTTTTCTTTTTTTTTTTTTTTTTACTTCCTTTTGTAGATCATTTGAATAAAGACGTGTGTTCAAGAAATAATCTGATATCCTCTTTTGCATCTTTTCGCATCCTAACCTAGATCGGCGAAATTCAACAGGTTATGGGCCCAGCTATCCCGCTAAGACAAAAGGAAGGTCTTGGAAAGCATATTTCTGTTTTTTAAATTTGAAACAAAATGTTATACTTGTAAAAAAATAAAAAACAAAAACAAAACTATGAATACTTCAAGTGCACGTGGCAGGATACCTCTTCCGAATGGAGACAATTTTATAACCTGGAAGGCACAGATGGAAGCCGTACTGCATCAAGGGAGGTTTCTTCAGTATGTTGAAGGCACAATACCACGCCCCGAAGTGGACCGACTGGAGCAAACGTCATGGGACGACAAGGATTTGGATGCCCGTGCGAAGTTGTTAATAGCAATGGAACCAAGTATTGCGGCCTTGACGGCAAATCTAAAAACCTCAAAGGAGGTATGGGACTTTTTAGTGGAGTGCTACGACAAAAGGGGACCACGTCAAAAAACAGAGGAATATCGCAAGCTCACGAATTTTGAAATGGCGCCAGGACAGTCGGTCACTGAATATGCATGTGCGCGAGTTCAAAACCATCGTAAACAGACTGAAGGAACTGGGAGCAACCATGGATGAAGATTTTTTAGTAGTAGTACTTTTAGATGGAAGATGGATTGTCTGAAGAATACAAGGATATAAGATCTGCATTCGATGCCCAAAGTGTTTACCCGGATGTGTCAACAATTTGTACCAGATTGCTGGAAGTAGGAGACCATAAAAAAGAAAATTTTTCAAACAACGTTTTGAGCGTCAAGCATTTTCATCATCAACAGAAGAAGAGAAATCAATTTAGAAATAAAAATTAAAATTTTAACTTCCCCTATAATTGCAGTAAATGGGGCAAACGTGGCCACATTGCTAAGGACTGTTGGAATAAGGGCGACAAGGTCAAACAAACGTAGAGTGGAAGCGAAGAACAGTATGGATTTCTGGTGCAAGAATGCACTCAAAGGTCAGTAAAAATGACATGTTTGTAAGCCAAATGACAAGCGAATATGATGGTGCCTAGACATTGGAGCAACATCAAATATGTGTTCTGAAGAATCAAAGTTCGTTCAACGCATTGTTTGTTCCAAAACTCTCGGATAATCTGATTTCGATCAGCAAGGCAACAGACAAGGGCTACAAAGAACGAACTACATTGTTGCAAACATAAAACGAACTACATTATTGCAAAGATAAACAACTAGAAACAAACTATTACGACTTATCACCAACCAGAACAATTCCCGCCTAAAGCTGACATAAACAAACAGAGCAATAAACTCCACCAAAACAAACGCCAAATATACGTACTGATCCACTTGAACAACGGCACTTGACGTGCAGAACAACGAAACAACCACGCCAGCACAAAATATTGAATATGGGCCAACGTGGCGTGGAGTTATTCCTTATCATTTATTGTACGTTGCTATGAAAGTTATGATTAAGAATTCGTGATTCACTTACTATTGCATTCAGGCATGTAGGAAAAAATACGAATATTACACGGCATCAAATTGAATCAGAAGAGTATATTAATAAATTGCATCGAGAGTAATTTGGCTTTTTCGCGATCAATACCAAATTCTGGTTGGTATTGGAGCGAACGAAAAAGGAATCTTTTTGCGATGATTCGACAGTTGTGATCCACACAACGGACCGCACGCATCATCCACTCAGTGAATGCACACTTCTCTTCATTCTTTCACCCATATCCGCCAACAACGCTAACTACAAATCAAGACACACGATACAAGTCTCATAGTATTCTTCTAGCCGCTACCATTGGACCACTCCCGCACTTCACTCATTTCTCGATAATTCATAGTTTGTAACACCACGCAATTATGCCACTCTACATTTTTCTTTTTCTTTATTTCCAAATTAAATGTTACTTGTAAGCAACACTGTAGCCATCCCAAAAAATGTATACGTCTAAAAATATAGTAATACTAAAGGTACACGGAAGGTATGGTGATACCAGGTGTTCAATAATGTAAACAATAACTATATGTTTAAAAAAACATATAGTAATAGTAACCATGTAAGCAAGGAAAAAAACTCTGGAATGATGAGCATAAAAGGCCGCGCAAATTTAGATCTTCCCTCACTTCTTTTGAGATCACTTCGCAACCAATTCGACGGTAAACTACTGCCTTTTGGTATTGAAGCCCTGTCGACAAGAAGTCCGAGTTTTCTTAAGAGTTCCCATTGACGGAGGTATACTAACGCCTCTTTGGTTTGAACCTATTAGCATACGTAATCCTTGGTTGAGTTGCCGCCTATTCAGCGGGGTACTGCGTCTTTTCGCATATCCTGCGGTAGAGGGTTATTGCGATAACCCCTGCCGCAGTTGTAAGAAAATAATTAAAATATATAATCAAAAGATTAACATAATTCTTCTGCGTTTTATTGTCCCTGCGAAGGGATCAACTTTCTCCAAAGATCGAAGAACGAGAAAAGATCTCGTTACAAGTTCTCTCTGATACTGTATTTTTCATGCACTTGCTATCTAGGCGTGGGTGGTATGATGATTGCGAAATCACCAGTTCAGTTGGATCTCAATCGCTTCGCGGATAACATTGTACATACTTATTCTCCCTCGTACGAACATTATATTTTTATGGAACAATAAGTACAGTGCTGTTAAAAGAAAACATCGGAAGCCATTTGTTTCATTTTTTATCGCCTATTTCTAAACAATTTTTTGGTCCAGTTCTAGTCGGTCGTTACGCTTTAATTATTTCGCGCATTCGCAAGTAGTGCTTTTCGTGTATTTCATGTCAAGATCTCAACTGTACTTTAGTTCAAAATCTAAAATGTCGGAGCTACTCTCAGTTCCTGTTCTTCTTCTGACACGTGGCCATTTATAGGGTTCACTAACCAAGTTAGCATCTTACACTGAAACTATATGTGAGAGTAGTACAATAGTGGAACTACAAAAAGCAGAAGACCTGTGGAATGAGTTCAACGCGTCTCAGAAGCAGATCTATGAGCATGTGGGTAAGGAGGGCTACACAAATCCAATACCTGATTTCGAGGACTTGGAAGGTAAGTATCTTATGGTTAAGTCAGTGATAATTTCCGCAATAAAGGAACGTGAGCGTGTTGAAAAGGATAAGGATGTTGAGTCGGTTAGCTGACCAGCAGAACATTTTAATTGATACCCTTAATAAATCGGATCCATCGATGAAAAATTCGGATTTTTTCTTTCCTTCTATTCGAATAGAACAATTTTCAGAATTCAATTCAGAAATTTCATTTCCTAAAATCAAGCCTTCGAAATGAGGCCTTAAATCTCCTCAACAATCTTCCGATTTGTGACGCGACATACGAACAGGCCTGGGCGAGATTCGAAAAACAGTATAATAGACCGCGTCATGTTATTAACAGTTACATTAGCGGATTTATGGAACTTCCCGTTACTCATATTTCGAACACCACCGTACTTCGGAAAATCTCGGACGGAGCCGATGAAATAGTTCGTGGCTTGATATCCATAAATTCAATCAATAGGGACCCGTGGCTTATTTATATACTTCTTAATAAATTAGATCCTAAAACGCGCCTGGCATGGTCCGAAGATAGCGTAATTAAGGACTATCCTACGGTCGACCAATTTTTAGACTTTTGGAGCGTCGGTGCGAGGCCTTGGAAAGCTGCAAAGCCAATATTCGCGACAACCCTAGAACTAAGCATGCAGCAGCTAGGAGCCTGCACGTTTCGTCATCCACTAGCTGTGAGAAATGTAGCTCTAATCATAAGCTTGTTCAATGTACTAAGTTTCTTGGAATGTCCATATAAGATCGCAGAGATTTTGTTGTCTCATAAACTTTGTTTTAATTGCCTTCGTGGTGGTCATCCGTCGGCTCGTTGTCAGTCGAAGTTTAGATGCAGATCATGCAATACTCGACACCATACCTTGGTCCATGATGATTCCGTAAACAAATTAAATCCATCACATCATGCGTCAACAAGAGCCACAATTTCGGGAGACACACCCAAATATCCTACCTATCCAGTCCCTTCATTCGGTTCAAATGCACCTTCAACTTCCGCGGACGCCGCTTCTTTAGTGAATAACCATTCGAACGTCGCATACAAAGTACCCCTCACATTGCTCCCTACTGCTATCGGAAATGTCATTGATAAGAACGGCAATTACCAACTGGTACGTATTCTTCTGGATTCTGAGTCCTGCGTCCAACAGTAAGGAATTCCTCATAGAAATACCCATTAGCGGTATTGGTTCTACCAATGCTGGCCATTCTAGAGGCTTAGCGTCGTTTCTCATTTGTTCGCGCTTTGATAAATATAGTATATCCGTCGATAGACATATATTATCTAGTGTAACAGAAAACCTACCAACATTTTCCTTTGCAATTGAAGACTACCACCATTGTTTAAACTTTCCGGCTGACGCTCTTCCGTTGTTATCCCAAGGAAGCACGGCGTCATCTCGTAACAAAAGCCTACGATGTTTCTTACATTGGGTAAGCTAAGAAATAATTGAGCTGAAATTTCAATAGAAGCTGCTGCGTCACTGGATTATAACTAAGACTGCACTTGTGAATGAAGATGCTGGTACTTGTGCAATATATTTTAATAAATTAGTAAATATACTATTGATAATTCCCCAATCGAAAAATATAGCCCATTTGGAAATCACCATGTTGCCTTATGAACTGACATTGGTTATCAATAAACCATGCACTATAACAACGAATATCGATGTGTCAGATGAATTGGCGAATGGTGCAACAGGGAGGTAGGTAGGTCTAATTGTTGGTTTCTGATAAAAAGTTAAGAATTTAATACGTAAGTACATATTGTCAAACATCGCATTGTTTTATTGAATTTAATTGAATTGTATAATTGAAGCGTGTTAAACATCGCATTATAATATTGAATTAATTGAAGTAACGTAAATTAGCACATGTACCCTATGGGATTTGCTGAATTTCTTGTACGCTCTCGCACATTAATATTTCAAATAGTTTTCTCTTCAAATATTTTTTCTCCCTACATAGTACACACGTACTGCCGCTGCTGCTTGACCAAGTCGGATATTATACGATTCAATTCTCTCTCTTCGAACACGAACATGATGGTGAGAGAAGTGAGAAGCGTCCGGGTGTTTGTGCAGTGTCTCTCAGCATAACGTAAAATCCACACACACAAAGACAAAATGCGGGCTAAGTGTCAGTTTGTGGAGAGCTCTCTATTGAATCGTATAATATCCGACCAAGGAAAGCAAAGGAAGACAGGTGCAACGGGTCAAGTGGAGAGCGAAGCGGTGCATGTAGATTAATAATCTTCGCGGCAGGAAAACTTTTTTGTTCTTCCTCTTTCACCCAGTAACCACCATCTTGTACGCATCGTTGTCTTGATTAGAATAAACACAAAGACGAATTGTAATAAAATATACAGATATAAATTCGGTTTTAGTTTTATTCTATATCACATATTACAAATCTTATTTGTTTTGTTTATGTCACAAGTTTACTTTATCACATCATATTTTACCCGACAATATTATTTTTAATTACGATTTATTATAATTTGTACCGCATTTTCATGGGTCTCTTATTACAATTATGTGTGTTTTATCCATATTTGTTCTGTCGCCATTTTCAATTATTAATGTAGATAACTAAGTAGGTGTATGTACGAAAGTATGATGGCGATTATATTAAATTGGCCTTTACTTCAATATAAATAAATGGGGAGACTAGACCTCAATGTGTAATATGTACAACTGTTCTTGTCAATGATGCTTTAAAGCCGGCCTAGTTGGACCGTCATTTAAAGACGGTCATTGATATATAAATTGGCATCACCTTTTTACAACGTACATGTTCCATTCCATTTTCTCCTTTCAATACACACATACATGTTTTTATTTGCTTTTACCCTTTCTGTATTTCATCATCACTTCACTCAATAAACTTCCTGGTGTAAGCACGCATTTTTGAATTCTTCACTCATATTATCTACCCTAGGCGATTTGTTGATATTCATTTTGTTTATTATAACTTTTATGTCATCTTCTGTCACGTATCCTAGAAACATAGAACATAATGCACATGTTTCCAGACCACTATGTGTTCTTATGCCGTATCTGTCTACAATAGAATTGATTTCATCACTAAATTGTGTCGCAAATTTATTCGTCACGTCAAATGCATTTGTTATTGAAGGTTTTCCCAGGTATTATTTGGAACCTATTATGTACCCTGTGATCTATAGTTGACATTTGAACACACTCATTTTCAATTCCGCCATTGCTGTCATTTGTCAATGTTAACACCCTACACTCGGATCACGAGCCGAACGCGTGAAAGCAGACCATCCAGATTTGCTTAGTCAACTTTATTCGGGCGCGAACGCCTCGAGTGCAATTGGGATAAGAGTTTAAGTTTAGTCTTGGATCGACTTGAAACAATCAATTCATAAAGAATATGAATGAAGTAAACAAAAGTGTTTTTTCTGTAAGTCGAACAGTTGGGGAGTGACAGAAGTCTCTCTCGCGTTTTTTTTTTATGATTTCTCTAAGGAGAAATGCTGAGCTTTCATATTGTTGTTTGTTGGTGTTATTTATATTTATTGATTTGTTTTATTTATGAGATGTTTAACTTTTTTATATTATTTTGTTAATATCTTCAACGTCAGTGATTCGTAGAACAATAGTAGCACCCTCGTTTTTACGTGCCAAAATTCGACGGTCTCGGATCCATATAAATTTCCAACTAGCCGCTCTGGCTTTTGTTTTCACAAAAGTTGTCTGTTCGCTGCTGTTAATGGACAGTTTATAAAAACCTTAGCATTTAATATTTCTGTTTTTTTTTTTTTTGCTTCCGTTGACGTTGATTATTTTCAGTTTATTCTTAATGTTATCATTTTTTATTGGTCCGTTTACTTTTGGCAAACTGCATAATCCTTACTTTGCACATAGTATTTGTGCAGGCATCGGTATTATTTATTTCGGCACCGATAGCCCTTTCGACTTCTTTTACCATTTCCACCAAATTTTTGGCTTTCAATATTATTCCTTATCATCTCCTGTTCCAGTATTCTGGTTTGCTTTTGCATTGTGGAGATTATTGTGTCTTTATATTCGCATTGGACTTAAGTTCATTTATTTGTCCCTTCAGTGCATGAAGTGGTTAATTGTTTTTCTTTATTGTTTCTTTCATATGATGACATCCCTTCGTCAGGAATTCAACAGACCGTAGATATTCTGAGTCTCTGTGAAGCAACAGAGTTAATTTTTATTTAAAGGGTCTATCGTCTGGGGGATCTTGATGTGCTGGCGTGCAGAACGTGAGCGGAAATATTTACATTTCCACGACTTCTTATGGTCAATGGACATACCTCTGAATGTTCTGGCCGAGAATGTTGTACAGCCAAAATGCAGTTTTGTGCCATAAGAGCAATATTTAACACTTTGGCTAAGGCTGAAGTTATCACGCTATGTGTGTGAACTCTGTATATGCATGAATTCCCACGATCACCACATGTGCTGTGGTGCACAAATGCACTTGAGCAAACGACGGGACAACTGTCTAACGTTTCGTCCCGCAGCTGTGCAAACAGCTCATATTTCCAATATCCTTTCCCCGCCTCCTAATGAAGTACATACGTATTATTTTTAAGCAATAAATAGTGCAGTAAGATGGAAATGTATTTCAGAATTAAGTGAACACAATAAAGAGACAGACGTCTTCCCCAAAAATATTTTTTTTGTAAAATTCATTTAAAAAGCCATTTACTGGCGCCCGACGTGGCTGGAGTGAAATAGTGAAGTGCACGTGAAACAACCTGTACCGCAGTAGGCAGCTAAAAAGGAAAACTACAGACTTCCCAGATACGTCGCAACTTAAACGAAGCAGCAGACAGAGGCCTTGCAGAAGCACTCAACAACGAATTCTAGCAACCCGAACCGAAAGATGATGCTAAGAATCATCCTTATATTGTAAGTTCAACTTAATTTTCATTATTTAAAACTAATTGAACTAAAAAAAAACAAATGAGATATTGTGAGGAAAAATATATATACATGTGTACATTGTTAAGTAGACACCTTTTTAAGGGAAATGTATGCATACATAAGCCGAAAAATAATAATTTGAATACCAAATAGTTCCGTATACAATAAGAATCCTTGATAAAAATATTGTCGATAATAAATAAAAATAAAGTAAATAACTGTATGTATGTATGTTGGCGTTACAGTCCATGAAGAGAACCTGAGCCGAGCTTCTCTCAGTCACCCATGTTGTGTGTGTGATTTCATTTTTCCATAGGTGAAAGGGACCTACAGTTTATTGCCGGTTCCGAACGGCGAATTTCGAGAAGCTTTTCATGACAATTTTACTACAGCGGGTTTTGTCAAAACCCCGCTGAGGAGAAACACCGTGAAAAACACGTTCGATGACATGGTTGTATCGGGATTCGATCCCGTGTCATCGGCGTCAGAGGCCAATACACTACCCACTGCGCCACGGTGCTCTCAAAGTAAATAACTAGGTATACAAAATATTGTCACACAACCATATACTAGTAGTAATATATATAAATACAAAATTAAAGGGAAGATAACCATTCTCTATATATCCATAATATAACAAATAAATAATTTATTAGCAAATATGGAAACGGTCCAAACTGCAATCACCCAACTTACCGGAGCTGTAAACTCCCAAATCGAAAAAATCAAAGAACTGGAGCGAAGGCTGGCGTCGATGTCAATCCAAATTATACTTCACTGCAGATTCCGGGAACGGAGGAAGAGCTGAAAAAAATAAGCAAGCTACCAGATAGTGTGAGGGACTTACAGACCTTTGACGGAAACCCCGTCCAGTACGTATAGTGGATTCACAACGTTGAAACAATCTTGACAGACTAAGAGATAGTTAGAAACAAGCCAATCTATCGGGCTATACTCCAAAGAATAAGGCAGAAAATACGCGGCGGAGCAGACGCTGCCCTTATCTCGTACAATATATTCTCTGATGACTGGTCTGCGATCAAGAGATGTCTCTCATTACACTACGCTGACAAGAGAGATGTAAGAACTCTCGAACACCAGCTGAGTTCTCTTGTGCAAGGAGGTTCCAGTATAGATGAATACTATGCCAGTGTAAATCACCAGTTCTCCTTAATCATAAATAAAATCAAGACCGATGACCACAGTGCAGAGACGCTAAACGCACTAATTGAGAACTACCGAAATCGAGCCGTCGCTATGTTCATAAGAGGATTAAATGGTGAATTGTCAAAAATACTCATCATTCAGAAACCAAAGACCTTACCCGAAGCATATGCCTCATGCCTGGAAGTTCACAACTTGAACTATAGGAGCGTAGCCATACACAACAAAAACAATTTTAATGTGAAAAACTCCATGAACTACATGCCAATTCCGCCCAGACAGGAGCGACACAAAACACCGCTTATGCCGAAGCCATTACCACTACCCCAAAGAAATGCTGCATATAATATCACAACCAGTATCAACAAAACCAATACCAACAAAACCAATACCATCAAAATCAATACAATCAAACGCCAAGGTCACAAGTAAATTATCCTCCACCACAGCGTCCAACAGCACCAAAACCAGCAACACCGATGTCCGTTGATATGACTATGCAAACGAGACAGGTTGACAATATCAACAGGCCAAACCCTAACACAAATCGCAACTACCACACATATAATCGGACTAGGTACCGCTCGGGCCACTATCCGCCAAAGCGGCAAAGACTATTCAATATGGAAGCACAGCAAATAGAAGAATACCTCGACGAGTATGAACAAGAAGTCGAGGAAGGAGATTTGGTACTTGAAGACAACACAGAACAACTGTAGGAGGAGATATCTGAACTAAATTTTATGATAGGGGCCTCTCCAGCATACCCTACATAAATTATTTCACCAAAGATGGTTCAGTTTTAAAATTTCTAATCGACACCGGAGCCAACAAAAATTTTGTGAGACCTGGGCATGCCGCTAATTTAAAACCAGCTAATAAGCCCTTTAAAATTAAGTCCGCCGGAGGCGAAATTCGGATTGAAAAGAAAATGTCCGGTCCATTTTTTCAGAATGTAGGAAACCATACCATCTTAGATTTCTTCATTTTCCCAAGCCTAAAAACATTCGACAGAATTATTGGGGATGATACTCCCTAGCAGCTAGAGGCAGTTGTAGACCGGAAAAACAACATCTTAACAATAAAACCAGGTATAAGAATTCCATTGGTGGAAAAAAAGTCAGTCCAAGTTAATAAGGAGACAAGAAAACTCCTTCAAAACATAATCAACAGACATAAGACGGTATTTGGCCCAATCAGTGATGATGAACTCATAGACACCAGCGTGAGAGCGGAAATCAAAACAACGACAACCGAGGCGATATACACGACATCCTATCCATGCCCAATAAATCTAAGGTCAGAAGTGGAATCGCAAATTCAACAGATGTTGCAAGATGGAATCATAAGGCCATCAAAGAGCCTCTACAACTCTCCACTGTGGGTAGTACCTAAAAAGTCGGACGCGACGGGAGAAAAGAAATACAGAGTTTTAATAGACTTCAAGCGACTAAATGCAGTCTCAGTATCAGTATCCCAGTAAACAGCACTTTAACCAGTCTTGGAAAGGCACAGTTTTTCACAACTCTTGACCTCACATCGGGCTTCCATCAAATAAGAATGAAGGAAGCAAACATCCCAAAAACAGCCTTCTCTACAATGAATGGGAAGTACGAATTTACTAGGCTCCCGTTCGGACCACTGCTACCAAACGACCCCCAGCGAGAACAAGAAACGAGAAAAGTACGGGCGAGAAGAACGACGAGTACGGTCACGGTCACGACAAGATAGCGTTTTTCCCACGTTGTAAAGTACTAAATAAATCTGGATCAATTTGATTGATTAAATAAACCTGAATCGATTAAAACAAAAGCGTGTTTTGATAAGCTTAGGAGTGTCTCGCAGGCGATAGAGCTTCATTTCACGACTCTGCTTAGACGGTATTGTATCTATATATGTAGTTTGTATTGATGAGGGATTTCTGCGTGCAATTCTGCAACATTCGTGGGTTACAGAAGAATTTCTGTAAAACCATAAACCCGCTGTTTTGGCACTTTGTAAAACACAGGTCGATGAAAAACCATTCAGATTTCAGTTTTCCTGGATTTACATAGCTTAGTGCCATTGTTCGTACTCCATCGCGGTCGTTGTTTACGTCCGTAGTGACATCGCTTACCAACTTTTACCACAATATAGCCATTTGTCCTCTACAGAATTTAATGTCATATGGCATAAATTTACACTCCGTAGGAACTCCGTTCACTACTGTTTTCTTTATAAAAGCCTCAATTTAGACAGGAATTTAACATTGGATGCATTCGAAAATTTGTCGTAGAATATAGTCGTCTTTATCTGAAACTGACGAAGATTTCGTTCCAGACGGATCATCAGATGATTGAACTAATCAGCAAGATGCAAAATGCAATTGTTCCAATTTGTTTGGAATTAGTAATTGAATTTGGCATCATTGTTTCACCATCGCGGCTCTATAGGTTGATTTTTTCCTGTGTTTCGCTTTCTTCGCACTTGAAGTAGGCGAGTTGCGATGCAGACATCTTTCTTTTTTTTGGTGATTTTATTGTAATGGAGTAGTACTTATATGTAACCGATCTAAATATATATTAAAGCAAATGTGTAACATATTTTTGGTGCCTCCTGTGAGGATTGAGCCCTTATGCACGAAGATTTCGCATTTGCGGCGCACAATTTGCAACTTTAGTGGATTTAGAAATCATTGGTTTGTTTGGCATATCATCAATTCGATTTTATTTACATACTTCTTTCTCTTTCCATTGCCATGGCGGAATTGAACCTGAGAATGTCGGCATCAACAGCCATCAAGAGAATTCGTGAACGTGTGCATGGTGCCCACCTGGTCACATGCGATTTCACCCAGTTGAACCATTAGCTAACCTCACTTACCGCGCACTACGATAGCTTTGTGCGCAATCACGAGGTATTGGTTGGAGCTGCTCAAGTCGACGAGCTGCACGAACATGACCTGCTGTGGGAGCAGGTGGAAACTACATACAACGACCGCAGATTGCTAAATTGCGAAACATCAGCATCTAAGTGCCGGGAATCGTCCGGTACGTCGAAGTTGGCTCAGGGTTCTACAAATAATTCAACCAGCTTTGACGTACGTTTAGATCTTGTCACAATTCCCACCTTCGACGGGTCTTACCGTAACTGGCTGGCTTTCAAGGATGTGTTTGAAACACTAGTGCACAAAGCCAATTTCTCTGTGGCATATAAGCTGAGTAAACTTCGACAAACTGTATGTACCATTAGTTGGCGATTTATATGCAGGCGGTTACGAGGATGTGTGGGAAGCATTAAAGAAACGCTTCGACAACCCAAGGCTACTGTCTGAGATCCACGTCTCTAGACGGCAGTAAAAGAAACAGCGAAGGCTCTATTGATAATAGTTGATACGGTGCAGGAGTCGCTTCGTGCGTTGAAGGTGATGAAGCTACCAGTCGACCAGTGGGATGCATTAACGGTGCCTATCATTGTGTCAAAACTACCAACTACTACACGGCGAGAATGGTGTATGTGTTCGGATTCAAATCAAATCCCAACGTTGGATGCACTTTTGGCATTTCTAGAAAGGAGAGCTCATAGTCTTTCCAACGGCATCATTCGTGCCTCACAGCGTCCGGAATCGTTTTCGACCAGGACACAGCAACGTCAACAAAATACAAGATCTTGCTTGGTTGTAACAGATGGGTCAAGGTGCTGCTATTGCCAAGGTCTGTATAGGGTTACGCGTTGCCAATCCTTAATAAGTATGAAACCCAATGAGCGATTCGAAGCACTCAAGACAGTTGGCTTATGTTTCAACTGCCTCAAAACTGGACATAACTCAAAGCAGTGCCCTTCCGGTGGATGTCGTGTACGAACGTAATAGCAATAGTGAAACGGAACAAAATGATACTAAAAACGATGTTTCAATACTTGATCAACCATTTTTCAAAAAGTGAGATGGAACCATGTGGCAAAAAGCACAAGCATGACCAGATCGGAAAATATAATATCTGAGCCACCTGGTGGTGAGAACTGAGAAGATTGTGGTCCAAGGTATCCGAATGTTGGAATTTATTTATTATTGAAGATATGTGGTGTAAGATTCAAACATATACATACGAATTTACAAATACAACAGGGAAGAACGTCCTGTGCAAATTTTAGCAAACGTAGATATATGGGTGAAGCCGAAATAACAGAACTGAAGACGTTCATGAGCCTACTGTATATTGCTCTAATAGATAAGATTTGAGTGACTTGTGGCAAACAGATGGAAGAGGAGTGGAATTTCGGCAATATGTACCGGCAAGATATGGCATAAAAATATATGCCTTAGTTGACTCAAAAACATTTTACGTGAAAAATTTGGAGATATGCGCTGGTAAACAGCCATACGGTCCGTCCTCAGTCAGTAACAAAACTTTAAATGTTGTTGATCGCATTGTGTGGCCAATCTCCAAAACTCATCGAAATGTTACTTTTGACAATTGCCCGACTGGAAATTAGTTCAGGGAACCCGGATTATGATCAGATCCGGATCAGAATGCTAAACTAAAAAATAACAAAGAGCAACGTAGTTGAGCAGGCTTGGAAATCAATACCACCGCAAAGATGTGAGGGGCTCCTCAACTCGATGAAGCGCCTTTGTGAAGCTGTTATCAAAAATAAAGGTCATGCTACTAAATATTAACATCAGAGAACGAAAAAATTATTAAATTTAATTTACTATTTGTTCGAGAATAAATTAATTCACTTGTACGAATTCACTTGTGTTAATTGCATAAACTCTAAGTTTGTAGTTACCTTTGAACTTAATGTCAAACGTTATTGGAAAAATATTATATTCGTTCATTGCACTCTCGTTCTGGACAGCAAAGAAGAACATTCGGTTTTTTTATTTATCTTCAATCGTCGCGAGTCAAATTTCTTAAACACTACTTATTTAAAGAAAATGTTGTATGAATTTAAAAGCACTGCTATTAATGTGCTCCCTTACTTTTTGATTTCCTTTGGTATTTGTATCATTGCTTAATTAATACTGAACGAATTACAATGCAATTTATGTAAAGGAAACCATGAAATAAAACGAAAAAAATGTACGTAAAAAGAAGAATCGACACGCATTTCTTTTTTCTCCTTTGAAAGGAATAATAAACTCATTTATAAAGAAAACATTTTTTTTATTTTGGAAAACATAAGAGTTCGTGGTAGTACAGCAAACACGCGAGTTACGTCAGCAAATGTGACCCTCTTCTAGATTAAGGTCTGCAGTCGGGTTCCGTGGTGGAGCTGGCCTCAGCATATTCTCGTGCACTCATATTTGAATAAACAAGTGTGGGTAGAGCAAAGGAATGTGCTGTGTTGCACTTCTGTCTGCATCTTCGCGGGAAGATAGAGATAAGAGTTGCGACGCGTTTGCCTTGGCGAAAGGATTCGTAGCAGTCTTTCGGTAGTCCTCAAATAATAAAGTTCAGCACAAAAATAACTTTTCGTTTTATTTAAAAGAAATCAATTTAAACGTACCAAAGAGTACGAAACTCGCGTGATCACGAAACCACGTTATTCTGTGGTGAATGTTCAGAACACAGCTGGCTACCCAGCAGAGCATCACGCAATCGTGCTACAGTGCTACACAACGGTACGATACCACGGGACAGTACGACACCTGGTCTCGTACGGGGGAAAGAGCTGGACAAGAGCCGTCCATCTGCCACGAATAAGCATGTGTGCGTATGCAGAACGCCGTTCCGCCAGCGGAGAACAGCGGAGCCTAGCAACTACGCGGAACCATAAAACTAACAAGAGCAGTTCCACAAACAACAACATGCCACACATCGTATCAGTAACCGGCGCAATCGTACAACGTGCGACAGGCACGTACGCCACCGCGGCCGGCAACCTAGACAAGTTCGAAGGAATAATGGAAGCTTTGGTAAGAGCTAGTCTTAGTTCTACGAGCGATAAGATTCGTCTTTCCAAAATAAATTTGCCCATATTCTCGGGAGACTAACAAGTTTCGAAGTTTCGCTTGACACTTCCTAAAATCAAGTTTGGGGGGCGAAGCTGAAAGTCTTCTAAAGCATCTAGCATCTAGTTCCAGCAGGAAACGAGTTGCACCAAAGTCGCTAAAGCATCTTTAGCAAAAACCAAGGCTTTCTTAGCCCGGACGCGAATTGTAATAGTTATACGTGTCAATAAAAGTTGCATTTAAGAAAGGAACGCCTGTCTTTTAATTCTTGTAATAGTTGTACGTGTCAAGAAAAGTTACATCTGAAAAGGGGGCATCCCTCCTTTGTCACTGGTGTAGTCGGTAGGATAGTCGTTATGCTGTCAGAACTAATATATAGGTTAGCACAGACGCTTCCCAACCAGGACATTGAATCCATAAGCCAGCCCGCGCCGCCGCCAGCACGTCAAACCCACTTCGCTTTCACACACATCGTCATCCGATACCAGCACATTCGCCTTCGCGCACATCAGCATAGGTAAGCAAAATAGTTAAGGTAGATTCAAGTATAGGAAAATAAAGCACTTTGTAACAAGTCACAAAACGGAACTGTCGTTTCCATTATCTTATAAATGAAAATTAAAACCAACTATCTGCGAAACGTATCTACGAACGCAACGCATAGAAACAAAATTAAAAAATTTCAGTTAAGTGAAAAAGTGCAATTACACATCGAAAAATCCGAACGCATATCGGCATAGTGCTGAAACATTTAAAGTGTTAAGTGATACTAAAGAAAAAAATTGAACCAAAATCAAAAAGTTCAATTTAACTTCCAAAATAATTCAGCGATAAATAATAGTTAATACGAAAAAAATAAGTGAGAGGGAAACAAACAAAAAAGGACAAAAACAAGTGTTTTCTGGTAGAACCATGACGGCGAAATTCAAATAGAACACCAACATTGCCTTCATCACTGTCATGGACATAGCAGCAAATGACACATTATCAGGCAAAGCAGCGAAAGGCACAACAGTATCCAACCAGCTAAACATCAAGACCCCAAACCCAATGTAAAGTGAATATTTTTGTTTTTCTTTGAAAATAGTTACTACCTATGTATGTTAGAGTGCAAGTTCTGACATACATAGGTAACATCGAGAAAGAAAAAAAATATTCATTGCAAGCGTGAACGCACCCCATGTTAGCAATCACTATTGGTTCAATGAACGGAGGCAACTTCCTTCAAGTAACACACCACACCGAGAGCGGACTTTTTCGTTTAATCTGTTAATCTTCCGAGAGTAGCACGATCCTTCCGAATGTTAGCTATTTTTGCTTTTTCTTAATTGTAATTATTTTGTTAGCAGTCATAAATAAATTAGTGAAAGACGAATACGAAACATGTCATATTAAAAAAAAAAAAAAGTATAATATAAATGTAGAGTATTCTTTATACGTAGCTGGCCACAGCTGGGTATATAAGGGAGAAAAACGCAAGTTATATTCATTCCAAAACAAACGGCACAACAAGTCAGATCCAAAACAATAAAAAGGAATTGTGGAACCTCGATTATTCGTCTCTCGTTAAACCGTCATCTCAATTATCCGTCGCAGTCTGAGCGGTGATTATTTTCTCTTACTGCCTGTATGCAAGTTTGAGCAAATTTATGTGTACACTCCTGTACATAAAAATGCTGCTGTCGCCCGGATATGTATCTAAAAGTAGCAAAAGTTTCCCATTTCATTTGATTGAAAGCATTCCGATTTTGTTCCTCGTGCCAAGCGTTTGTGATTTTTTATTTCTCATCATGAAACCGTCAACATCAAATACAACTGTGACAAAACGTAAAAGAAATATGTTGACATTAAACAAAATATTAGAAATAATTAAAGACTTGAAAAAGGGAATGAGTACGTTTTTTTTAAGTGTTCGATACCACGTTCCTAGAACAACCATCAATGATATAAAAAAAAAAATATGGACGAAATAGAAAAGTACGCTTCCCAAATTGAACGATTGGATATTTCAAAGAAAAGAAAAACAATGAGAAAAGCCTATAACGAGGCATTGGATTGTGCTCTATACATATCTGTGGTTCATTCGGAAAAGATCCCAGGGAGTTCCATTGCCAGGTCCTATTGTGGCTTAAAAGAATTTGGAATTCAATGCAAAACTTAATGATGAAGCAAGTTTTAAAGCCAGCAGTGGCTGGCTTGATAATTTTAAACGTCGTCATGGAATAAGACAACTGAATATCGAAGGTGAAAAAATGTCTTCCGCAAGTGCTGAGGTAATATGTGAAAGATACAAAATTTCAAAAAATGATTGCTGATAATAGTTTCACACGAGAACAAGTGTACAATGCTGATGAAACTGGGCTAATTTACAAAGCACTGCCAACAAAAACACTCGCTTCATGCTGCGAAAAGTACGCACCCGATTTCAAAATGCAAACGCTGGGTATAACTGTAATGTGTTGTGCAAATGCGAGTGCATTGTTGTTAATAGGAAATGCACAAAAAAACCGCGTTGTTTTAAAGGGATTAACATGGCGACATTGCCGGTTGATTATTACGCGCAGAAAAGTGCATGGATGTCACAAGCAATTTTCACCGATTGGTTCAAAAATGTATTTGTTTCACATGTTAGAGAAAACCTAAAGTCAAAGAAATTACCACCAAAAGCAGTTTCGATTAGTGACGATGGAAACATTTTTTGTTGTTTTTACCACGAAATGCTACAGCGCTTATTCAGCCAATGGATCAATCTGTGATTGAAACCATAAAACGCTATTATAGGAAACGATTTTTGTGTCAACTTTTGAGCGATGAATATGGTGGAAAAACATTGATTCAGTTTTAGACAGAATACAACTTAAAACAAGTTGTAGTAAACGTAAGTGATGCATGGAACGACGTCTCAAATGAAACTTTTAAACGATCGTGGAACAAATTGTGGCCACCAAGCAGCGATACAGTTGAATGTTCAGCTGTTGACGTACAACCTACATATAATTGATGATCACTTTCTATCACATACAAGCTCTGCTTTATCGATTGAAACCAATGAAATGTTGGAATGGTTGAATATTGATCAAAATGAAATGGGATATGATATCAGCTGTTAACAGATGGCGAAATCATCAAATTTTCAAAAGAAGAAGAAACCATCGATAGAAAGTGAGGAATACGATGGAAGTGAAGTTATTGATAATGTGTCAGAAAACCATTTACGTAAAGAGGCCAAAGATGCAGCTAAGAACATCGAAAAATTTATTGAATGGTACGAACATCAACAAGATGGTAACAAAACTGATGCAATGCTTTTACGACGACTCCGTATATTCGCACAAAATAAATCCGAGACGACTGTAAAACAAATAACTGATTTTTTTTTAAACAATCAAAACATATAGAAACACCGATTTTTTTATTTTTCTGTTTTTTTTGTACCTTTCAGCCGAAATTTGCACAACTTCGGGACATATATGTAAACCTAGGAAGAAGTTGGGTTCTGGGACACCTCAACCTAGAACGTTGGCGCTCTGGGACACCTCATCCCAGAACAAATATAGTTAAGTATAAACGCACAAAAGAAGTTCGCTCACCAAAATGTATCCATAACCAAAATCGTATTTCATACCCAAACTGTAAACCACTTAGCGAAGTATAAGCACACACAGAGGAATGCCTCAAAGGGCAATCGACTTGCACCACTTGTAAACATAATATTTCATCCCCAACGGTTGTAGGCGGTTGTATGTTAAACCGCCTAGCTAACACTGCGTCTACATTGGCTATTTTTAAGGCGATAAATTGAACCATATGTATATTGCCATTGCCTCAGGTATTGACAATGTAGACCCTGTGTCAATGGCAATAGCTATGTTAACTGGCAGATGGCAGGCAATAATTGCCTTCAATGGTGAAAGCAATTGAGTCGCAAACATATCGGAGCTAGGGTTGTCAAAAAGTGATGTGATTCATTTAATCGAGCTATACAAAGAGCGTGAATGTTTGTGGAATACGAATAGCAAACTCTACAAGAGGCTAGATTTAAAAAAGAAAGCCTGGGAGGAGCTGGCTGAAAAGTTGAATACAAAAGTGGAGCAAGTGAAAAAAAAATATTAACATTTTGCGAACAAGTTATGCCGCGGAAAGAAAAGTGGGCAAATCAATGAGGTCAGGGTCCGGCGGAGAAGTGTATAAGTTAAGGTCAAAAGCCCAAAGCAGCGATGACCTTCATTACTTGAGTAATATTTCCGCCACACGACCCACTGCCAGGAAATTAAACACATATTATATTTCCTTTCACACTACATTTTGCACTTCACACATTTCCTTTCCCACATTCTGCACTTCACACTTTTTCTCTGCCACTACACATTGCCGAATAAGCATACCTATCCAATATCATATTAAGGTAGATTTAAGAAATACAGAAAATAAAGGGGAGTGATAGACTGAAATCGAACCAACACGGTTGTTTAAAATAATTGGCGCCCAACGTAATTTTCGCTAAGTATTGCGTGCTCCTAAAATCTTCATAGAAAGATAATAGAGCAATTGTACGCAAAAAAAACGCGACGGATATCAAATAAATATACAAAATTTATACACCCACCCACCCGAAATTTTCGCTAAGTATTGTATGCTTCAAAAGTCTCCGTAGGAAGACAATAGAGTACTTACACACAAGAAACGCGACGGTTTTTTTTTAATTGAAATAAAAAAAAAATCATCAAAAAAATTATAAAAAGTTCCCAACGAACTTGCTTTATCTACCAAGGAGAAAGTGGACCCCTACCTGGACCAGCAAGACGATGAATACCATCATACTACTAGTTCAAATATCGCTATGCTCTGCAAGGATTGCTGACTACTCTTCAGCCTTATTTATTCCCATACCAACAGGCAGTGTCGCTATTTATCAAGACTTTTTCTATCTGAAACACGTTACAAATCTTTCATTTATCCAAGATATTATGACCCAAAATATAAATATATTGAATAAGCTTAAGGGCACAAGATGTGAAGAATTATTGAAAGAAGACATAAAAGAAACTGAGCGTTTATTTCAATTGTTAAGAACTCCTATTAGAACCCGACGAGCCATAGATTTTATAGGATCCACCATCAAATTTATAGCAGGTACACCAGACCACCGCGATTTTGAGATACTAAAAATGCAGGAAAATGAATTGATCAGATCTAATAATAGGCAAATTGACATTAACACTCAAGTTCAACTTAAATTAGATGAAATTACAGACAGAATCAACAAACTTAATGCGATTCACAAATACTTTCCAGCTGATGATTGTGAGTCGTTGTATACAATAATATCAAAAAGAAATAGGATTGTAATAGACGATTTAAATAATAACATTTATTCATTAATTTTAGCAAAAAACAATATTGTTAACCCGTTAATTTTAAATATTGAAGAAATAGAACTAGTTAAAATTAAAGAAAGTATTACAACTGAATTGTACGATTTATTCAATGTCGCGGATGTCAAAATGTATTATCAAAATAAAACTCTTGTATATTTAGTTAAGATTCCAAAAATTGAACAAATATGTAAAATTTTCCAAATTGCTCCTGTTATTCATAATGATAGAATTATAGATTTAGAATCAAATTTATCGGCAAACTGTCACACCAATTTCTTTCCTCTTAAAACATGTACAAAAACACCACTCCGTTACTACTGTCAATTAGATCACCAAAACTCTTGCCTCTCACAACTCCTAAACAATCACACAGCTCATTGCCCAACAACGCACGCCTATCATCTGGACAACATCGAAGTGGTTGCGGATGGATTGATTATCGCCAGGGGTAAAAACATCACCATTCAAGACAAAGGCCAGCACCTCGGATTAAACGGATCGTTTCTAATAACATTCGAAGACGCAATTGTAATAAATGGGAAAGAATATCATGCAAAGCAGCCAGCCGATATAGTTCATCTGCCAGCTCCAAAGAAGACAATGTTAGAAGAAGTTGTTTTCAACGAAAAAATATCGTTGCCTTTCTTACATAAGTTGCACTTCATTAACAACGAAAAAATTAAAGAAGTTAGCACTTCATTGGAAACGAACAATTGGATATTGTATGGTGTTGTTGGAACACTCATAATGTTTATTCTTATTTTACTTTATGTCAAAGTAAAACCAAGAAAAATTAATGTTACTTCTAAAGCCGATCCCATTACAATCAGGACATCAATCGATAATGACAATTTGAAAATGCGTTTAAGCCAAATATTGAACGAGGACGTTCAATCTTAAGGAGGGGAGGAGTTAAGGTCAAAAGCCCAAAGCAGCGATGACCTTCATTACTTGAGTAATATTTCCGCCACACGACCCACTGCCAGGAAATTGCACATATATTATATTTTCTTTCACACTACATTTTGCACTTCACACATTTCCTTTCCCACATTCTGCACTTCACACTTTTTCTCTGCCACTACACATTGCCGAATAAGCATAGCTATCCAATATCATATTAAGGTAGATTTAAGAAATACAGTAAATAAAGGGGAGTGATAGACTGAAATCGAACCAACACGGTTGTTTAAAATAATTTATATACCAAATTTATTTTATTTCAATGCAATGGCGTTTATTGCTGATGGCAATACCCACTTGTCTTTACCGGCGACATCTGATACTAAATTAGAGATACAACTTCACCATTGGCTTCCTGTTCGTTTTTATTGTGTTTGTCATCGGCCATCGAAGTAGACGCCAATAAAGCAGATTTTTCCTGCTTTTGACATAAACGTTTCTTTTATTTTGCGGCTGCGCCAACAATTGGCAATACATTAGTTCTAAGGTGATGTGCTGAAAACGTCTCAAGCGAGGTATGTACATATGTGGTTTCGACTCTAATTCCCGAAACTACTCCGCGGAAGCGTGGCACAAAAGTACTCCACTACACAACGTTCGAGGACTTCGCAGAAGCGTGGCACAAAAGTACTCCACTACGCAACATTCGAGGACTTCGCAGAAGCGCGGCACAAAAGTACTCCACGCACAACATTGGGTCACTTCCTAGAAGCGCGGCACAAAAGTACTCCACGCAGAACATTGTCACTTCGCGGAAGCGCGGTGACGGCATCATTTCTAGTAACACACATGTTGGGCTTCGGGGAAGCCCGGCAACGGCAGCACACCACACGACACAGCATTTTTGAGTCATTCCGATTTCAGAGCTTAATGGAAGCAGTTGCTCTACACCACACGTTCTAAACTCATATCATAAACTCGTCTCTCTACAATTTCTAAATAAAAAACAGTCAATATCAGTGCATTATCTTTTTGTGTGTTCAATTTACTAAAATCATTCTGTATTCACAACATATACTAATATTTTAGTTACAGAGCATTGCAGAACAAACAACGGAAAGTTCTTCATCACGTAGTCGTTCGCAAAGGGATGCATTTGAGGACGATCTGAGCACAGATGATGGAAACTCCCATCGAACAAAAAAAAAACACAAAACGCGCAGGTCAAGGGAAATATGACCGTGCTTTGGAAGCCATCATCTATGGCATTTGGAAACAGCGTGGGCGCTCAACTAAAGCAGCTTCAGTTCGTGCAAGCTACGCGACTGATGGCAGATATACAGCACTTGATATCAGCAGCTCTCAGTTCGTGTTTCGCACCAACACCGGATTTTGCACATATAGCATCATCAACACCGGCGCCAAGTTTTTCTAACAACAACTCGTCCAACCTTTCCACACTATCAGCAGCTATCGCCATCGGTCGACATTCTTTTGCAGGCAATTGTTTACTCGGAACTATATACAGATACAGAAAAATAGATATTTGTTTTCCTAATTTCTTTATTTAAAAAACAAATGTTCACGCTTATCTCAAATGTTGCTTTTATTAAAAATATGAATTGAAATTGGTATACAGTTTTTACACTTTTTTCCATTGGGTAGCTACATTTCCCTCATTTCAGCAACGAGAAGATAATTTATCTCTTATTTCGTTCGCAAATTTATAGCACTATAGCAGCTTTGTGTTTCTGCCCTCCTGAAGCTAGATGGCAATTCTTCTGCAACAATTTTTTCTTCGTTTAACGGAGTTTGAATTTTCTTCGTTAGGAAATTATGGATAGCAGGGACCTGGATTTACTTGTATTGCTTTGTGGAAAATTCTAAATCGGTTTGCTAAACGGCCAAATGCCATTTCGACACACATCCTTGCGCGACATATCCTATAGTTGTACACCTTTTGATCGACCGTCAGGCATACATTCCTGTTGTAAGGTTCCATTAAAAAACTTGTTAAGCTAAGTGCGTCATCACCAATAAAAAAATAAGGTATGCGTCCTAATCTCTCAGTTAAAAGCCCTGGATCTGGAATTTGTAACAATTTTTTTTTCAATCTCTTTATACAAATAGGATTGCTGAAAAATTGTGCTATCTGAGGCTTTTTCGTTTGCTCCGACGTTAATATATAAAAATTTGCCATGTGCATCTAGTAAGGCGAATAATATGATGCTAAAAAATTATTTATAATTATAAAATGTTGATCCGGAATGCGCGAGTGGAAAAATCCTTATATGTTTGCCGTCCAACGCCCCGATAGTATGGGGAAACCACCAAATATCAAGAAACTCTCTGGATATTTCCAACCATTCTTGCTTCGATTCCGGAATCTGGAAAGCACACATAATCAGAACTCTTTAACCGCACGTTAATTTCCCATACCTTCATATATTTAGGTTGTAACGAATCATATATTGCCGTCAAAACCTCTGGGACGAATTTGGCAATTGTTTTCCTCGAGATGCGCGTTAAAAATTCAAGACTAGGAAATGAATCTCCCGAAGCTATAAACCTCAACGTGATAGCTTAGCGATACCTACTTGAAATCGCATTTCGTAAGTTCGTATTTTGCCTCAAAAAATGCCAATGCAGTGTAAACATAAAGAGTGAGACATACTCAGTCTAACCCACGCCACTTAACCTTCACGTGGACGGAAATTTAAATGTACCCACATGGACAGTATACAAAAAAATCGTACAAGGCATTCTCTATGAGTTTTTTTTAAAAGATTAAAGTTTTTCTTTTAATATTAGCCTTTTGCACTCATTCTCTTTATTTTGTTACGTCTACTTGAAGTGCCTGTTTTCCAGATAGCGGGTTTTCTTTCAAGTTAAGTTTCTTTTTCGCTCTTTTGACGGTAGATGGGTTATTGTGCGAGAACGTCATCGCTGATAGCGAAGGATCAGGCATCACGGAAGCAGGAAGTAGTTTCTAGACTGGTAAGGATGGTACTAATTGGTATAAACATCCAACAATTTTGCAACGTCAAGGGGCGCGTAGTATTTTCCGAGATACGCCATTTGTGGGCCTAAATCCAGTTATTAAAGGTCTTACAGATGTGGATACTTTCTTCTGTATAATGATCCTTTCTATTCAGGACATAATTTGCCGTCACACCAACAAAAGGGCTGTTCGTGATTTAAATAAGTGGAATGAACAGCTTCCTGAGAAAACTCTTTTAGAACAGAAACCTATTCACGAACAGAAATTTTCCGCCTATCTGGGTATTTTGTTCGTTTGTCATGGGCTGTCACCGATCTAACTATGAAACAGTGGAAGAGCTGTGGAAAAGCAGCGCTTCCCATTTATCGAGCAACGATGTCGGTGAGGCGCTTCGAGGCAATTTCGAGGTTCATTCGGTTTGATTCGGGTGCAACAAGAGCAACTCGGATGGCCACTGATAAAGCTGCTGTCATACGTGATATTTTTGATATGATCAATGCATATTTAAAGCTCAACTTCAGACCATACGAATCGATCACGATGGATTAGCACTTGTTTCGCTATAGAGGTCAAGTACGGAATGAAATCCTGGTGGGCTTGTAATTCCGCAACAGCATACACATTAAATTGGCAAATCTACACTGGGAATATTAGTAGCACCAGAGGTGTAAACCAAGGTGAGCAAATAGTTAAGCAACTGATAGCTCTATACAAAAATACTGGACCAAACGTGACTATGGACAATTTTTTCACAACCCTCCCGTTGCATTGAGAGCCAAGGCTGAGAGCCCAGACCAAAAATAGCTCAGTCGCAAACGGTGTATCCGGATACCTGGCGCCCTCCGGATCAGCTAGCCTTACCTGGGTATTGCGGATCTCTGTCAGGTGGACATGTATTTTTCCGCTTCTCGTGGGAACTACGTGAACAACAAAAACAAAACCGATAATTAGTCCGGATCTCATAAAAAACTGGAAGGAGATGAAATCCCCTCTACTTCCAAGGCGGAAAAGACTCCGGCAGGAGAATCGACAAACCGCTCCAAAAAGTTGTCAGAAGACAAAAATGACAACAAGAGACACAACCCATCGACCAAGGCCTACTGTGACCGTAAGGCGGCCTTGAGAGTATTGAATCGATGGGGCCATAAGACTGACAACCAGCAAAAGCCAAAGAGTCGGTCGCCTGGGCGACAGGAATCCTGGCCCAGGATAAAAAAAAAGCCAATAGGCTTTTTCCATGGCTAGAGATAATCTTTAAAGGATGCATAGCTTGGAGTCACATTCCAGAGAAGTGGAAGGGCGCAAAGGTAATTTTCATCTCCAAGGCCGACAAGAACTCTCACACACAAGGATTTAAGGCCTATCTGTCTATCTTCCTTTGCACTAAAAACTTTGGAAAGGCTGATAGACTTACACATACGCCACAGTTTCGATCCGTCCCTAATCTTTAAGGCCCAGCACGCCTACTGTAAGGCTAGATCTGCCGAAACAGCCTTGCATACACTAGAGAGGAGAATCGAAAGATCACTCCATCTTAAAGAATATACCCTAACAGCCTTCCTAGACATAGAGGACGCCTTTAACAACGTCACTCAAACTAAGGCTGAATGAAGCCCTAAAATTACCAGATTACTGCAGCGTCTTCCAGGCAGAACTGTTGGCAATAAAGAAGGCCTTGTCTTGATTGAAATGGAACGTGATATCCACTACGGATATCCGTAATCTTACGGATGGTCAAGCAGCCTTAAAGTTGTTGGAGTCCTATGTGTATACATCAGAAACTAGTCTCGACTGTCGCCCATCTCTTAACGAGATGGCCTAATAGTATAACATACAACTTATCTGGGTACCGGGACATAGAAACATTCCAGGAAATGAGAGGACCGACACCCTCGCCAGACAAGGAACGACGCTACATTCAATCGTGGCTTGTGAGGGAATACCCCTTGCAACCATCAAACATAATCTTGCAAATTTCGCCAGGGCCGAGACGAACCTGAGATGGACCCAGGGACATACCTACCTCATCAACAGGCAAAGAACATAATCTGCACAATCAGGAAACGATACCTAGGATCTTACTTCCTTAACGACCTGACAGATGTTCAGCAAGTAGGGATATCTGATCTTCTTAACTTTTTAAGAAGCACAAAATGGTTCCACGAACCTACGAACTTACCAACCTACCTAAGTATATCGATCTCAACAACTCAACATTTTACAAACTAGCCTGCGGAGAATTCTGCACAAAGATCTCGAATTATTCGCTTACAAGGTCCAATTGACTCAGCAATTGAAGGCGCGCGACCATCCGCTTCGTTATCGCTTCGCAGTTTGGGCCTTAGAGCAGCTTTAATTGGACAACGATTTTTCATCTTTTCTGAGGAGGAGCATTTCCATCTCGGCGGGTACGTTAACAAATAAAATTGCCGCATCTGGAGCTCCACATGCATGCATCCACAGAGAGTGACAGTTTGGTGTGGATTGTGGAGTGGTGGCATCATTTGACCATTTTTCTTCGAAAATGAGGCTGGGAACAACGCTTTGGTCAACGGTGGTTGTTACCACGGAACAATAACATAAAACAAAAAAATTATAAAGCAAACAAATACAAATATGACAAAAAGCTGTTCATGTAATACAATTCGCATCCAGTTCAAGCCAATTGACACCTTAGTATTACTTGGCAGTTAGCATTTGTAATAATAATAAAGTAAGAAAACAATTACTCAGTCGTCTCCGTTTATTTCTCCATTGGCGCATTTCTAAATTTCCACTCATCTCAGTGCGGAAGAGTGGGCGAAATTAAACCATGGATTTGATTTGCATGGCCTTTGGTTCATGCAGGATGGCGCGCCATGTGCCGTAAATGAAACAGAACATATGTATGTTAGAGTATATCATAGCTTTGTAGTTCATTTCGAACTACATGTGAGATGCTTCCTTAATTTCTAGTGAAGTGGCGTACGTGGCAGTTTTTAAGGTGAAATTGCGTTACGTGCGAAAAAGGAGTATGTGCTTGCGTCATTTCTGCTGAAGTGGCGGACACGACTTTTTAGGTGAAATTGACGGCAAGCGAATCTGCGAGTGCTGGAAGAAGTAGAAACTTCAGGACAGCCGTGGCGGAAGGATCGCTCCGCAGAATCGCAATTCGGACCGTGATTTAGACTATTAAAAAAGTTCTCTCTATTATGTATCTAGTTGAAGTTGAAGCGCTCTTGCGTTTTTCTATTGCTGTCAATTTTGAATTATTGCTGTCAACCGTTTTTTCGCCACTCTTGGTTTTCTTGTTCTGGAATAAAGTCTTCTTATTTTTAAGTCGCAAATGTAAAGGCGGTGTTGTTCTTCGATTTTCAAAGTTCCAATCACAAAACCATGCCACAATCGATCTTTTGCGCACCAAACTCCCAAATCGTGTTATCAGCCGTCTTGGCGATGTCAAGTAGCCGCCTCGGAGTTGCGCTTTGACCCCTTTGGATTTTATTTGTATGCCAACAATTCGGAAACGATTTAAGCACTTAAAGCCAGTATCATTCAAGCAATCCGTGAGCTATAGTCTGAAACCATTAACAAGACAGAATGCGCTACTGCGAAGCCAGCGTAAACAGGAATGTTTGTTCTTACTAAAAAAGCCATAATACATGTGTTGGGACACCAAATCCTCATCATATTCAGCAACAATAATTTTGAATTGTTTCCTTTTATAAAAAACTTATTGTAATTGTGAATTAACTTAAAGCATGTACTAAAATTCGTTCAATTTTTAAATGTTGGCGCCTACAACACTCGGTCTGCCATCCTTTTTTATGTAAAATTTATACCAACTTTATACTATAAATAGCCAATAAAGTCGAGACGTGGTCTCCTCCGTTTGTTTGCGACCAACCACAAGCCATTCGAGTTCTCATTTCAGGTCTTTTGTTTTCGCTTAATTTCGTCGTTTCGTAGCCGCCGATTTCTAGTTCTTTTGTTATTAAGGCAAGAACCCACAAAGATTTCGCGTGGTGGAGATTTCACTACAAGAGTTTTTTTTAGAGTGGAATTTTTTACTAATTGGTTTGAGGCATTTTTTTGGTAAGCTCCTGTGCTGCAAAAGAGATCGGTGAACAAAACAAGGGAATCGAAACTTCTTAAACTTATAGTGGACATAGATAGACATAGTGGTAACGATGGTAGTACTTAGGGAAGAACGGCAACACAGGCGAAAAGAATCAATGTTGTGAGAACGTCAAATCGGCAAGGAGAGATGCTATTAGGTATTAGGTGAAATATTACAAAAGCTGTTAAGAGAAACGATTGGATCTCGGAGAAAGCGGATGTTAAGTTCGGTGCAAAGAGTTAAGCAGTCAAGTTTTTTTTTTTTTTTTAATATTAATTGCTCCGTTTTTGTTTTTTTTTTTTTAATGAATTATTAGTTGTTTATTTCAATCTGAATTGTATGTTTTCGTTTCAATTTTGATTTACTTTATTTTCTTGAATTATAAACTTGTTGATCCCACGGTGCGTTTTTTTTTATGGACTATTGACATTTCTACATAGATACTAAATAAAAAAAGACAGTGACAGTGATTCGCGATCGGTATCGGTTTGCGAAAAAAAAAAGTGTTAAGGGCAACTCATCTGGATCATTGAATCACCAATCAATACCATAAGGGAGCAGGTAGGAAAGCCAGAAGACGTCACAGCATCACGAACAGGGAAAGTTAAGTATTTTTCCCTGCAAAGGTACGTAAGAAAACACTCCGAATAATAGAATGTGCGTTGGCTCAACTAGTTAGCAAATCAAAAATCAATTCAAGATCAAATTGATCTTCCACACCACCTTCCACATATGAGGAGATGTACTGCATGCAAATTATGTAATTCAATCGTATCAAAAAAAAAAAAAAAAAAAATAAGGAAAAAAAAAACGATGTTGAAACAACTCGGGCTTTATTACCCATGATCTGACTTCGGCAGAGCAAAATACATACATACCCACATTCGTATAGAAGCGTACGTCTCGTCGCTAGGAGATCAAAATTAGAATCCAGGGGACGTCGAAAATTTTTACTCATTCGCAAAAAAGCTTTTGAATCAATTATAATACACAAGGGACCGTCGATAACTCTTACGTTCTAAGTTCTAACATTTGCTTTCTTCGCTCATTCGCAAAATAGCTTTCGCCCACGCAAGTCGCAATTCCTTAAGCACTCATCTGCATATACATATACAGTTTTGGAAACTTCACATTCAACCACTCTCGTCGGAAGTTTTTTACAGTTTAAGAAACTTCACTTTCAACTTTATTCTCGTTGTTCATAATGTCGGAACAATCAATAGAGAAGTTAAAGCATATTGTTATATAAACTCATGCACACCCTATTAGTAGTTAGTACTGATATTAATATTAGTACACAGCCACGCTTGTGGTTTGGAGAAAACCACGAGCGTAACTGTCTTTTTCATAAAGCACTCTCCTACTTTCGTCTTCTGAAAAGACGAAAGTGGGGAGCTAGTTCTTTAAAATGGAAGACGACACATTCTTTGTTCGGTGGTCGTAGAGAGCAGTTTAAATAAATAAAGCCACAATTATTTTCTCGTGTTTTCCTTTTTCCCCATAAAGTATAAAAGTATAAAATTATATGCGTTCTTCCACAAAGGGAAGCATAACCAGAATAAAGAATAGTTTCAAAGATGATCTGTCGCTAACAGAATTAGAATGTCGTTTAGGTATAGTGGAATCTTACTTAAAGCAGCTTTTAGCATATCCAACGCAAATCGAACGTTTAGTACCTACAGATACTGTAAGAGGGGAACTCGAAGAATTCTACACTTCTACAAAAACGAAAATACGTGCTGGTCTAGTTTCAACAAGAAATAGTACTTTGGAAAATACTTTTTCAGTCCCACAATCGGTGAACCATTTATAAAAGTTAAGCTTGCCTAAATTCAGTGACAAATATTCAGACCTTTAAAACTTTATTAACTCATATGCCAAACTCGTGGATAATGAGCCAAGTCTTCCAACTATCGAAAAGTTTAATTATTTACTTACTTGCTTAAGATCGCCAAGCACTTGGCACAATAAAAGCCTTTCAAGTCACAGAGGTTAACTACTCTAAAGCACTAGCTCGACTCAAAGATCGCTACGATAACAATTGTCTGATATTTTCAGAAAACATATCTCAACACTTTGAATTGCCTAAGGTTTCGAAGCCGTCTGCATCGCGTTTACGCAGTTTAGTGGACGTCTCCGCGTTGTTCGGTTCGTTACAGTCAATTGGAACCTACGCAGACATATGTAATGCAGTAGTAATTTATATTACGATGTCCAAGGTCGACGAAGACACTCGAGCCAAGTGGGATCAGCAGTGCGATTTTAAAACACTTCCAAGTTGGGACACATGTGGTGAGGTTTTAAATAAACGGTGCTAATACCTTGAAGCTCGTGATGGTCGGCAGCCACACTCAGACTATAATAGGCAATAGCCAAATAAAACAGAGATCGGCACTGTAAGAACATTGACATGGCTGAGTTTATGGCTTACTTGGGTCTATTATATTTGATCTGTATAAAAAAATCCAACCTGTAAATGTGAAGGAGATATTTTAGAGTGACGGTACCGGAATTCAGATAGCAAGAGTTGTCATGAGTTACAAGCGATTTCTCTTCATCACCCGTTGACTGAGATTCGACAAGAGTATGTACATATATATGTATGTATGTTGGCGTTACAGTTCATGAAGGACCAAAGCCGTGTTGTGTGTGATTTTTTTATTTTCCTAATTAATAAAAAACCCGATAAAATTGTGAATACGTATGTAAATAGGTGATAGATATCATCTAGAACCGTTTTTAATGACACCATTCAGGCTAGCGCAAGAAGAAAGTCCGGTAAGTAATTTCAATATGATTCATGCAAGATTCAGAAATATTATTGAAAGGACAATAGGTGGGTTGAAAAATCGGTTTCGTTTTCTTCTCAGTTAGTCTTTATTGGATTATAAGCCGGAAAATGCATATTTTTATATAAACTTATGCACACCCTATACATATTATCTAATCTACTAAGTTAGTACTAATATTAATATTAGTACACATACTGTAGACAGCCACGCTTGTGGTTTGGAGAACCACGAGCGTAACTGTCTTCTTCACTCTCCTACTCTCGTCTTCTGAGAAGACGAAAGTGGAGAGCTACATCTATTTAGTAGAATAGGACGCCACGCACTCTTGTTTTGATTGTTGGAGGAAGCGGTTGAATAATAAGGAATAAAGCCACCAATAAGTTTCTCGTGTTTTTTTTATTTACCCCACCCGTTCAGCTATAAAATTGGCGCAGTCGGAAAACTCGGCGTATATCGCGATTCAGTAGAAAAACTAAAATTGGAAGCTAAAAAAAGACTAAATTATATTCCAAAGTGTTTAAAAATTAAAAAGTTAAACAAAAATTTTATACAGTCGAAGTGTTTATACGCGTAAACCAAAAACGCAAAGTAAAACATTTATTTATGAGTGTTATGAGTTTAAAAACATACTGAACTGGGAAAAAAAAAACACGAAGAGTTCATTGTTAAAAAATCAAAAACAAAAAAGAAAAAGCAAACCGCAAAAAGCAAACACAAGTCACGCCTAGCATCGAAAGCACGCGTATTTTTGGCGCTTAAAAGCAGAAGCCCAGCACACCAGGGACAGTACAGAAAAAGAAGAGAGACAACAAGACAACATTCAAAAAGTCAAGGTATACGGAACAGGGTAAGCCAGTAAGCCACAACACCATGGAACAAATTAACGTTTTAGAAAAATTTAAGCTTATATTAGATTTAATTACCAAAATACCCAATTATGATGGTGACTCTATGTATACTGTCGACTTTCTGGGCAGGATAGATTCTTTAGCACCTATGTTTATCGAATTCGATGCACATACAAACATAATGTACTTGACTACAATAGACAAGTTATCGAAATACGCCACGATTCACAAATTACACGATAGGAATTGGATAGCTATTCTGAGTGCATTAAAGGAAAGGATTCAGTATTTAGGGAAACCCACCAAGATCGTCTCTGACGGGGAGACGTGCATTCTACATTCAGCAGTCGAAGAGTTCTTGAAAGAAAACAATATAACTTCCATAAAACAACTGCAGGGCACAAGACCGGAAATTCTGACGTAGAAAGATTCCATGGAACTCTGAACGAACACCTGAAAATCATGAATGCTGCAAGAGATGACTCAGAGCTGGACGAAAGAGTTTTTAAAATCATTTGCATTTACAACAACACAATACATACCACAACGGAGTTAAAGCCGATCGATTTTATCTGCAAGAACTTTAGTAAAGAAGACATTAATTCATTAGCTAAAAAGTACAAAAATGACAAAGAAATTAGAATTCACAACATGAATAAAGGGAAAACAATTACCTTAGATCAATGTCCCGATATCGTCCAGAATAGAACTGTTGTTAAAAGTAAACCTAAATATAGGAAACTAACAAAAGTTTCCAAGGAAGGAAAGTACATAATCGACAAGTCGACTAAAAGAAACACCAGATACTACAGGAAACAAATCAAACGTAGGTACAAATATCAAAATACATAACATATACATACATACTATATAACATAACAAATACATAACATAAAACATATTCAATACACAACACTTGACCACAATACTCACCAAAACAAAAAACTTCGCCCTTTACTAGATAATCTAACTTAATATTGTTTATTTACTTATCTCTGTATTTATGTTAGCTTTTAACAAAAATAACAACAAACGTCATTCTGATGGATACGTTCCGAACCGTCGGTCGTACGATATTTACGATCGAAAGTGGGTTCTGAACTTTGGTTCACGAATGATACATTTACGATAGAGTGTTCGTTCAGGGCTCATTTCCCAGGAACGTCTGTTAGACATGTAGTTTAGTTATCGAAGATCAGTATTTATTGGATTAGGAGCAAGAGTGATTGAAGTAGATCGGGTTAGAAGTGCGTATATTGTTTTTCCAACAAATAAATTAATATTATTTGCGAATAGAGAAATATCATTGCCCAGAATTATATTGTATAAGTAAAATAATTACATCAATAATTATTAGTAACAAACATAAAATGAATTCAATATAACTACAATACATATGTATGTCGAACCATATTTATATCAAATCTATTGGAGTACAATAAAACATAGCACCAACAATGTAAAATAAATAAATTAAACACTATCTGTCAAAAATGTTACAATTTGGTTTCGTTAAAACCATCACTCAAAAATATGTTGTAAACTCTTAATCGTAATTTATAAAGGAAATGTATCTTATTGAATATATTTTGTTAGAGTATTTACTTTAATTAATCTCATGTTTGGAGACCAAACATACTTATTGGGGGAGGTGTTATATAAACTTATGCACACCCTATACATATTATCTAATCTACTAAGTTAGTACTAATATTAATATTAGTACACATACTGTAGACAGCCACGCTTGTGGTTTGGAGAACCACGAGCGTAACTGTCTTCTTCAAATAGCACTCTCCTACTCTCGTCTTCTGAGAAGACGAAAGTGGAGAGCTACATCTATTTAGTAGAATAGGACGCCACGCACTCTTGTTTTGATTGTTGGAGGAAGCGGTTGAATAATAAGGAATAAAGCCACCAATAAGTTTCTCGTGTTTTTTTTATTTACCCCACCCGTTCAGCTATAAAATTATATAAAATTACAAACGTGTGTGCGGCGCTGCATAATATTTGCATTTTTGATAAGATTGAGATGGATACCGATATAGCAAGGGAATCATTTACTGACTCCAACTTAACGACAAAAAAACCTATCAGTGCATCCAAGATATCATTGGATGTTCCGCTAAAATGGTGAATAATGCTTTAAAATGGCAAAATAAGCTCTGGCATACAGTTGGGAATCGAGATTCCGTCAATAAGCTCCAGCAAAATAAAAAACGAATTCCAACTCTTTGTGAGCGCTGTTACCGTAAGAAAATAACTGCATGGAGCTAAACTAACAACTCGAAGTCCTCGCAAAGTACCACTTTTGACAAAAAAAAAAAAACATGTGGCAAGAAGATTGGAATTCGCAAAAGCGCATCAGGAATGGCCAAATGGAATGGCTTAGTGCCATTATTCGTTTCTCGCCGTGGTCTCGCCATCTATGTCTGTAGTGATATTGCTTACCAGTTACTTCCACAGTATAGCCAAACAGAATGTAACTGCAACCAAAATCAATGAAATAATTAGCTCAATAAATCTAATAAAGGCGGGGGCAGACAAGTTCAGGAAAGTAATTCCATACACTCATACTGTTAAATGTAGAATAAATACTATGTAACGACCCTGGCGACAGCGTGCGGTTATCGAAGGAAACAGTCCTATTTCCCAAATGTCAATCTTTCGATCCGCCATTTCGACATTCTGTCTTTGCCGCCGCACAGGATAACTTGACTCGAGAACCCACGCTGCCGCCAGGAGCCGCCATAACACAAAATTGTAAGAAAAACAATACGTATATACCTTTTGAAATATATTATGTTCCCTTTTTAGAAATAAACCGTCAAACTATCAACAGTTCGGAAAGCGAGTTTATTAACTTGGCTGAGTGGATTTTCGAACCATACGCCGCCTGCGTAACAGCTTTATTTAATTTTTGTGCTTTGCTTCGTCGACGACCATCTTTTAATTTTGTCCTTTGCTTCGTCGACGACCATCTTTAATTTTGTCCTTGCTTCGTCGACGACGATCCCAAGAATTCACCAGAAGCTGCCGCCGTTCCACGGACAATACTTCGAGGAAGTTACCAGAGGTTGCTGCCGCTCCGTGGACATTCCGGGAATTCGTAGGGGTTACTGCCAGACAACTGTCGTCAACGAAGTAATAATTGTCGTCTGCATTGTTTTTTGATCGCCGTGGTTGCTGTCGCGCAACCGGCAAACAAAATAGTCGCCGCCTGCGACACCGTTATAACGAAAAGCTTTTTTGATCGCTGTGGTTGCTGTCGCGCAAACGGCAAACAGGATAGTCGCCGCCTGAGACGTCGTTATAACAAAAAATCGCCATTATCGCCACGTACCCCAAAGGAAGCCGATGTCCACCGAACAGGAGTTGCGGAGAAGTTCCCGTTTGGCCAAGCCCGCAACGCAAGCCGAAGAGCCCACGCCTAGTATAACGGGCACTAGCAAAGAAGATCAGGAAAGTCCCTCAGACGCCAACGGCATAATGATGGAGCAGACCACAATGGAGGAGATTCACCGACAACTACAAGAGCTGCGCACACAACTGGAAGTAGCCCAATCCAACGCGGCAAGTGAAAGAGCAGAACGCCAGCGCATCGAGGAACTACTGAATCAAAGCCAAGTCAACAACGTGGTCAGCATGAATGCACCATCAATTCACACCAGTTACGCGCGAGAACTCAGTCACTCTGCAGACATAGTCCCAACGCCGCCGTTGCAACCGCAACCCATGCTGCCGGTGAACGCCGTACTGACAACCGCTTCAGCATCGACACGTTCGACTGTCCCGAGGGTACCAACTTTCATGACGCCACTGTGGTCCCCACCGTCCTTCAACCAAATATCTGGTCGTGACCCACCGCCAACACTTGTGTCTCCACCACGGAGTCAACGAATCAATGAAGCTAGCCACATGATGGGCAGGAAAATCATCGACCTGCCTGAATATGCGGGTCGACCAGAGGGCTGGCCGATGTTTGCCACCGCATTCGCTGAGTCCACGGCACTGATGAACTACACAAACGTAGATAATATGTTTCGCCTACAAAAATCATTGAAGGGAGCCGCATGGGAGGCTGTCGAGTCTCTACTAATTCATCCAAACAACGTGAACCGTGTGATGTCCACCTTGGAATTCAACTTTGGGCGCCCAGAATGTCTGGTCCGAAGCCAGCTCAGAAAGGTGAGGGAAATTCCACCAATCCCAGAAGCTAAATTAGAGAGCTTGATACCGTTTGCAACGAAGGTACAGAACCTCACAACCTTCTTCGAGGCGAGTGGAATGGTTCAACATCTGTCTAATCCAACCCTGCTGGATGAGCTCGTCGCCAAACTACCTATGAGCAAGCGGATGGAGTGGGCACAACACAGCATCACCATACAGCCATATCCGACCATAGGACATTTCGAGGGGTAGTTGAGTGGGATTGCAAGGCTAGTTAGCCTCGTAGCTCCAGACGTTCTATTGCCCGACGTTAATGCAGATCGTAAGCCGAAACCCAAAGTCGTTCTGCACGCCGTAGGACAACGTGCACCAAGCGGAAAATGCCGATACTGCGAGGGCGAACAACATCCATTGCCCAATTGTCCCGCCTTCAGCAAACTGGATGTCGCAGCCAAATGGACATTCGCCAAAAGGAACAAGCTATGCTTCTCGTGCTTGAGATACGGACATCGATCAAGACTCTGTAAATCTTCCAGAAAATGCCAGATCGGTGGATGTACGAAGAGTCATCACACATCCCTTCACGAATTACCAACAACATCAATGTCGACTGACACAGTAAGCGCGGAAAAGGTCATGCTTAGCACAAATACACCGAAGAAAGAAAAGATTATCTTCCGTGTGGTTCCCGTCAGGCTATACGGAAAGAACGTCATGCTAAAAGAGTACGCGTTACTGGACGAAGGATCCTCCGTAACCATTGCTAGCACAGACCTGGTGAATCGACTGGGCCTGGAAAAGAGCAACGCAAAGGACCTCACGCTACAATGGATTACCGAGGGGACTTCTTCAAGGAAATCGCACGTGGTCGACCTCCAAATCAGTGCAGACAGAGACGGCGCAGAGCGATACCAGATGAATGGAGTACGAACTATCGAGGACATAAATCTCCCGATACAAACCCTAAGCGATTCTGATCTCGGGAAAATGGGCAAACATCAAAGAACGGGAATGTTTGAGCTATACAAGAACGTTCAGCCTCAGATCCTGATCGGCCTCGACCACTGCCAACTTGGAGCTCCATTGAAGATACTCGACTCGGGCGAGGGTCTGTTTTTTGCTGAGACTAAGCTCGGATGGATTGCCTATGGGAAGTCTGAAGGTACAACTGCCAACAACAAAGTTGCACTCCATATTTCCAATGCCCGAGAAGAAGAAAACGGGCACCTGGGTAAAATCGTCGAAGAATATCTGACCACAGAAAATCTCGGGGTGGAAGGACCAACAAAGCCACTCATGTCTTCAGCTGATGAACGCGCCTTGCAGATCTTAAAAGAAACAACAATCAAGTTAGATGACCGGTACCAGACGGGACTACTGCTGAGAGAAGATACGTTTGAAGTTCCAGAAAGTTATGAGATGGCGAAACTGCGACTGTTGGGATTGGAAAATCGGTTCAAGAGAGATCCTGTGTTTGCGTCTCTTTATAAGGACGTCGTGAAGGGGTACCTGGTGAAAGGGTACGCGAGGAAGTTAACAGATGCTGAGATAGGAAGCAAGAATTCGAAAACCTGGTACTTGCCACACTTTGGAGTCAAGAAGGTGAACAAAAGCCAAAAGATACGCCTGGTCTTCGATGCAGCTGCAAAAGTGAACGACGTTTGCCTCAATACGTTCTTGATCAAGGGGCCGGACAACCGACCCCCATTAATCGCCGTGCTGTCCAATTTTCGAATGCGGCCTATAGCAGTATCAGCCGACATACAGGAGATGTACCACCAAGTGCGAATCCGACCGGAAGACCAAGACTTACAGCGATTCCTCTGGCGGGACAGGGAAGACGAAACAATCGAGGAGTATGTCATGCAGGTGATGACATTTGGGGCCAGTTGCTCTCCATGCTCAGCCGAATATATTAAGAACCTTAACGCCTTAAGGTTCTTAGAAAGTCATCCCAAAGCCGTCAGATCGATACTACAACATCATTACGTCGACGATTATGTCGACAGCTTCAACACCATCGAAGAAGCCGTCGAAGTCACCAAATCCGTAGTCTCCATCCATAAGGAAGGAGGCTTCAACTTAAGGAACTTCAAGTCCAGCTCGAAGGAAGTGCTGAACGCACTAGAAGAATCGAATGTCGACGGACGTACTGCCGCCATAAACATGGACGTCGACACTACAATGGAAAAAATCCTGGGAATGTATTGGTGTCCTGAAGAAGACGAATTCATATTTCGACTTAAATTTCCTAGGGTCAACCGGGATATCCTGGAGAAAGACAAGTGTCCAACAAAACGGGAATTACTCTGCATGACAATGTCTGTCTTCGACCCGTTTGGGATAATTGCGAACTTCACCATCTACGCCAAGTTGTTGTTGCGAGCCGTCTGGCAAGCCTCTGTCACCTGGGACGAGAAAATTCCTGCCGAAATATATCTTCGCTGGCAGCAATGGAAGTCCAACCTTCCTTCACTGCTGTCGTTGAGGCTGTCAAGATACCATGCGGGATTGAGTGCAGCAGAAAAAATCGTTCTCCACATTTTCGTCGACGCCAGTGGAGAGGCCTTTAGTTCAGTTGCCTACTTCCGGGTGGAGTCTTCTTTGGGAGTATCGGTCACGTTTGTGTGCGGGAAAACTAAATGCGCCCCCCAAAAGCTGATATCTATTCCTCGCCTAGAGTTGTCAGCTGCTGTCTTGGGAATCAGATTGGCGAGATCCATCATGGGATGGCATGAGCTACGCCTAGATGACCAAATTTTCTGGAGCGATTCGAAGACCGTCATCAACTGGGTCCACTCCGAACCACGTCGCTACAAACAATTCGTGGCGTTCAGGATAACGGAAGTGCTCGAAAGTACCCAAGCGACGCAGTGGCGGTGGGTGCCGTCAAAACTCAACCCCGCCGATGAAGCCACCCGGGCCAAACCCGCCGAAGTTCAGCGAGGACAACAAATGGCTGAACGGTCTATCGTTCCTGTTGCTGCCTGAAGAAGAGTGGCCCGCACAGCCCGACGATATCAGTGGCCACGTCTGTAAGGAAGAGGTATCCGCCAGGTATCTCCTACATGCAAGCATGACAAGTAAACCACCATCGCTAATAGACACGTCAAGGTTCGTGAGGTACTCAAAAATTAAGAGGGTGGTTGCCTGGGTGCTTAGGTTCATTAAGCTTTGCCGACATGTATCAAAGGAGAGGGGAGAGCTCTCAGTTAAGGAGATGGATGAAGCCGAACGACTCCTATGCCATCAGGCTAAGAGCGAAGTGTTTGCTCGCGAAGTCTCACAGCTAAAGCAGGGTCTACCTCTCGAGAAGAGCAGCAGCATCTTGAAGCTGACGCCATACGTCGATGATTTTGGTCTACTTCGCGTTTACGGTCGCATAGATGCAGCCACGACCGTACCACTCGGAACCAGGAGGCCAATCATCATGCCAAAGGATCATCCCATAACTAGAGCCTTGGTCGCCCATTACCATCGTCAAATGCGCCATCAGAACGACGATGCCATTACCAACGAAATAAGGCAACGATTTTGGGTACCTAATCTACGCTCTGTCGTTAAGAAGACAAAGAGTGAATGCATGTACTGCCGCATACGGGACGCTAAGCCAAAGCCGCCGCTGATGGGACAGTTACCTAAGGACCGCCTCACGCCATTCGTGAGACCCTTTACTTACACCGGGTTGGATTATTTTGGTCCAGTATGTGTTGCAGTGGGACGTCGCGGAGAAAAACGTTGGGTTGCCTTGTTCACTTGCATGACGGTGAGGGCGGTCCATCTTGAGGTTGCAACCAATTTATCCTCGGATTCCTGCATCCTCTGCATGCGAAACTTCGTGAATCGTCGGGGAGTCCCCAAATTGATAAGGAGTGACAATGGGACCAACTTCATCGGAACGAATAACGAACTGGCGACTGTTGGTATCTTCGACAACGACATTATAAAGGCAGAACTCTGTTCAAGGGGCATTGAATGGGTCTTCAACTGCCCGTCCAATCCGCATAGTGGAGGGTGCTGGGAGCGACTCGTCCAAGCAGTCAAAAGGGTCCTAAGATGTTCGCTCAGCGAGATAGCCCCGAGGTTGGAGACTCTGCAGAGCGCACTAATCGAAGCGGAGAATATAGTCAACAGTCGACCACTCACCCATCTACCGGTGTCACCCGAGGAGGAGGAACCGTTGACACCCAATCATTTTCTCGTCGGCGGAGTGAATTCGACCCAAACTCCCGGACCAGTGGACATGAAAACTCTCTGTCTCCGAAAACAGTGGAGAGTAAGTCAACAGATCAAGGACCGATTTTGGAGGAGATGGATGAGGGAGTACTTGCCAACACTCACAAGAAGGTGTAAGTGGACCGAGCGTACGTCATCGCTTAAGGAAGGGGACTTGGTACTGGTGTGCGATGCTGACGTTCCGGGAAGCAAGTGGTTGAGGGGAAGAATCACGAAAGTATTCCTAGGTAAGGATAACCAAATTCGTTCGGCTGAAGTGAGGACATCTACCGGGACTTTCCGAAGGCCTGCTATCAAATTAGCTGTATTGGACATTGGTGAGGCTTCAACAGGGGCCATGGCGCCTCACGGGGGTGTGGGGTGTTAAATGTAGAATAAATACTATGTAACGACCCTGGCGACAGCGTGCGGTTATCGAAGGAAACAGTCCTATTTCCCAAATGTCAATCTTTCGATCCGCCATTTCGGCATTCTGTCTTTGCCGCCGCACAGGATAACTTGAATCGAGAACCCACGCTGCCGCCAGGAGCCGCCATAACACAAAATTGTAAGAAAAACAATACGTATATACCTTTTGAGATATATTATGTTCCTTTTTCAGAAATAAACCGTCAAACTTTCAACAGTTCGGAAGGCGAGTTTATTAATTTGGCTGAGTGGATTTTCGAACCATACGCCGCCTGCGTAACACATACTTTAACGAAATAATGAGTAAAATAAATTTTAAGATTATTCAATTAGAAATAGAAATAGAGCAGATTTTAGACAGTTTACTTTTTATCCAAAATGGTGTTATTCACCCCCGTATAATTGAACCACTACAACTACTTGACGAATTGAACCAGTTGCACCTAGACAACTATCTTTTATTTGAACCAACCCTAGAAAATTATGCAAATATTATAAAAGAAATTAAGATAAGAGCTTCTGTAAGGAACCAAGATATCATTGTATTATTACAAATACCAATTGTAACAAAAGAAGATTTTGATCTATTTGAGATTATTGCAATTCCAAAAATTGTAACAAACGGTGTTGTTTTAATTGATGTACCTAATAAATTTTTAATAATAAGCAGAGATGAGGAATTTAATAATTTAAAAAATACTCTGGAAGACTGTAAAGAAATTAATGGAAATTATATTTGTAAAACTGAATCATATAAAAGCACTCTTGATTTTACAAACTGCGCAATAAATGTCTTCCTGCGAAATAAAGCTAATAACTGTAATTTAAAAACAACAAAATTCAGATATTGAAACGTTATACAAAATCAAAGCAAACATGTTTATATTCGTTGTAACCCAAGAAACAAAATACTATTGTTAATGTAATGATGAAAAAACTGAAGGAACTCTTAGTAGTGTAGGAATATTAACTTTAGACGAAAATTGTACTTTTAACACAGTAGATACTAGCATAAGAACGATAAGTAAACCAATGGAAATTGAATTAAGAGATAGATTTAATACAAACGAGCTCGAAGAAAACACAAAAACGATAAATAAAATTAAAGTGAAAAATGTAGACGAACTAAGCGACCTAGCAATCGACATTCAGAATCAGAAATATTTCTGGGAAAACGCCTTAGATTCAATACCAGAGAGAACCAGAAGCATCTTTACAGGAATCGGAGGCACCTTAGCATTCAATGCCATATTAATAATTGCATACAAGTGTGGTTGTAGATCTGGAGGCCGAACAACCCTCACCCTATTCAACAAATGATTTAACCGCAAAAGGAAGGGGTATGCAAAGGAGTTACCAAAGCCCACCAGATCACCCTCAATAACATTATCAGAAGCCATAACGATGGAACGAGTCGAACCAAGTTTAAGGGTTAGATACCCATAAACTCGTTTTAGGGATGGAGGTGTTAGGAAGGTGCAATGCTGACAAAAGGAAAAAGAAAACAAAAAAAAAAAAAAAAAAAAAAGAATGCAACAAACATGAACAAAAATGCTCCCATGCAAATATGATATGTGCGATATGACACTGCACTGTGGTGTTTCGTCATATTGCATTGCACAGGCGACGAAAAAACCTACAAAAAAACAAAAACGAAAAACGCATTTTGTCAGCATAAGCTAGGTTACGGTAGGTGACAAGTATTCATAAGCAGGAATACTTGTTGAGTTTAAAAAGAGAGCTTGAACGGACAATAACTTACATTAATTAGAATAAAACCAAAGTTGTGTTTTTATTTTGATTTAATTATTCGATTTCGTAATTTTCTTTTGTGCGTTACGTTGTGTGTGAGGGTATCCCAGCCGTGGAGGCAAATTCCCAGCCGTAAACCAGCCCGCGTGTGAAACTTGTTTTTATTTATTTTGTGAAAGCGCCTCAGGCGTAACAATATATCAGATGGGCTAACAGCAGAACAAGCAGATCGCCGTTGCTTTTCGTACGTGTTGTCTAAGATTTATTTGTGCTATAGCTTGTTATAATTTGATTACCTTTACCACCTCCTCCGCCAAGGTTCCCTTTCGATAATACACCCAGTGTAAATCTGAAATTACGACAATATTACGTTATTTTGATTTTTTTGGAATACGGAAATCTTAGACTTGATTACAACTGGGACTAACCGATATGCAGCTCAATGTAATGGTGGAATTTTGAAAAGATATTCACGTTTGAAGGAGTGGAAACAGACAGATAATGACGAAATCATTGTGTTTCTTGCTGGTCTAACAAAGATATGATTGAAACACCATTTTTGGCAAAAATTATGTCATACAGACGTTTTGCCTTATTGAAACGTTGTATATGTACATTTCAATGACAATTCAACGTATAATCCGAAACACACCCAAATCCCAGCTGGCAACTCTGCCAAGTTAAAGTGAAGTGTTATTACACCGGTGCTTATAAAAAATAAATAAAAAAGACAGTAAAGTTTAGCATTTCAGCTGCTAAACGCTTGCGCTCACTCGACGCATCGTTGTCAACTGAAGTTTCATCGGACAAATCACAGAAAAAGGTAAAAACCGGGTTTTTCGTTTTCCTTTTTTCCCTGTCCGGTAACTTAACAGCTGACAGCTACACTCGAGCGCTAGCGCTCCTCTGACATTGTGGAACCTAAGCCCACAACCAAAGCTTCTGGCAAAAGCAACTCTACTTTCGTGAACACCAACCAAACGACATATACTTTTTTTGCCTTTTGCCTAAAAGTATGCCCTTTTGCCAAGGAGTAAAATGAGTATACAAACGGCAAACCAAAAACAAAACAACGACGGAAACAGCCAGGCGGATCCGTTCAAAAGAAGCAATAGGCTGCAAAGGTCGCCTGTTGGCCAAGCAGCAAATTCCTATCCAGGAGTGGACCCACGGGATGAGCCTAGCGTCATAAGCACAGCTGGCGACACACCGTCGACCTTTCATAAGCTAGGAGAGCAACCTCGTGGAAATGCTAGAAAATGGCAAGATATGTTGTATTCGTCAGCCTATGAGAGACACCATAGAGAGTATCAAGGCACTCTATGAGCAATCCGCGATCGAAAGGAACGATGATACGGCGAAAGAAGTGATAGGAAGAAATAATGCTTCCCAAACCTTCCCATGGTTTAAACCTTCCGGAGAATCAAAAAGGAAATCGGTAACAAAAACCGATACTCCACCATCAAAAAGGCAACCGAAAGCAGCTGCATCAGTGGCCGAAAAAGGTCCTTTGACGAAGGTAGACCAACCAGGCATAGGAGAGACGCCCAAAATTAGCAATGCAGCAAATAGCCAGGCCGCCTACGATGGTGCGAAACGGCCCAGTACCGGAGACGATGAACGGCGACGGGGCTAAAGTTGCCGGTAATCAAAAAAACCAGACGAAAAAACGAAGCAGTCGGCCGAGAGGGAAACAGAGGCCCGAAGCAATAGTTGTGCAGGCAAAAGGGGACCTTTCGTACGCCGAAATACTCCGACGAGTCAAAGCGGACCCAAGACTTTCCGATCTGAGAGAATCTGTTTCCAAGATAATAAGAACCCAGAAGGGAGCACTGCTCTTCCAACTTAATGCGTCTGGTCAAAAGACCACTCAATACAAGAACATCATCGGCGATAATCTTGGCGACGGGTCAGAGGTACGAGCACTATCACAGAGAGTAACAGTCGAGATTAAAGACATTGATGAGGTCACCACAAGAAACGACATCTGTAAGGCGATCAACACTCAATTCGGGATGGAAATCACCGAAACCGACGTAGAAAATGCGGAGAAGGCCATATAGCTAAACTCTGTATTAAAGAAGCTATGTGTTTCTTTTGCAAAGTTTCTAGACCGGAAAACGCAGACCGCGTAGCCGGCAGCAGCAAGTGTCCAGTATTTCGGAACGCGCTGTCACAAAAACCACAATGAAAGTGATGCAAATAAATCTCAATCATTGCACAGCCGCACAAGACTTGCTGGCATAGACGGCGCACGAGAGGAAAGTAGATGTAGCAATTATAAGTGAACCATACAAATCCCTGGACTGTAGCAGCTGGATAAACCAAAATACAAACTCAGCTGCCATATGAGAAATAGGCCAGACTACCAAGAGCGGCTCCTTCAATTCAAGCTCGCAAGACGTCAGCTAGAAAAAGCAATCAAGGAAAGTAAATCGAGATCCTTCAAAAAACTTTGCGAGGAGGCCGACATAGACCCCTGGGGTAAGACATACAGAGTGGTCACAAAAAAGATAAAAAACAATAGAAGTCCGCCAATATCAAATCCCGAAATGCTCCCCCGTATTGTGGAACATCTGTTCCCACAGGGACAGCCGCTTAATAGGAGCAGCATGGCGGGGATTAGCATTGAAGAAATTCCTGGTATTACTCCAGAGGAGCTACATAACGCAGTCTTGAAGGTCAAAAACAACAAAACACCCGGACCGGATGGAATCCCAAATAAGGCAGTCAAAGCGGCCATTACGGCTAGACCAGACGCTTTCCAACACACCTTGGGGAAATGCTTGCAGGAGGGGATCTTTCCCACACAGTGGAAGCTGCAGCACTTGGTACTACTGCCAAAAGGAAAGAAACCACCTGGTGAACCGTCCTCGTATCGGCCAATTTGTCTGTTGGACACATTAGACACGAGTGATCTACGATAGGTTACTGGCGGTGGCGGAAGCTATCGGTGCATTGTCAACCAACCAATACGGCTTCAGAAAAGGACGATCAACGGTCGACGCCATGGAAACAGTGGTAAACTTGGCCGCGGACGCCATCAAAGGAAAAAGATGGAAATCGGGGGAGAAGAAGTATTGTGCAGTAATTACGCTTGACATAAAAAACGCTTTTAACTCGGTTAGCTGGAAACATATACAAAAGTCTTTAATTGACATGGGTATCCCCTCCTATTTATTAAGGAATGTCATTGACTACTTTAACAACAGGAGGCTAAGGTACAATACCGATGAAGGCGTAAAATTCTACCAAGTAACGGCGGGTGTCCCTCAAGGATCAGTCCTTTGACCTCTCCTGTGGAGCATCATGTACGATGGCGTTGTACGACTAGCGCTTCCCGAAGGAGTACGAATCATCGGCTTTGCCGACGATATTGCCATCGTCACAGTGGCTAAGCATATAGAAGAAGAAGAGGCTACTGCGAACGCAGCTATCGCTAAAGTGAAAGATTGGCTCTCGATTGCCGGTCTGGAACTAGCAGCCCAAAAAACGGAGGCTGTGCTTATAACCTGCCGTAAAAAGGTGGAATATGCGAGCTTCTTAGTCGGAGATCGGGCGATAAGGTCCAAGAAAGGAGTCAAGTATCTAGGAGTCATCCTAGACAACAGGCTTTCTTTCAGGGAACACATACTGTATGCCAGCGAGAAGGCATCACACGCACAACGAGCTCTATCGCGAATGCTTCCGAATATAGGCGGATATGCACGCAGAGTGCTACTCTCACGGGTAGTCAGCTCAGTCCTACTCTACGCTGCTCCAATTTGGGCGGAAGCCCTTGCAGTGAAAGGACTAAAGCGGCAATTGGATTCAGTCTATCGACTGTGCGCAATAAGAGTAATCTGCGGATTCAGAACCATATCAGATGACGCAGCGTTCGTGATAGTAGGAATGCTACCCATCGATATATTGGCAGACGAGCTCAAAAGGGTATACCGCAGGCAAACACCAGACCGGCAACAGACCAGGCTTATAAAAGCAGAAGAACGGGCAGAATCCATGGCAATGTGGCAAATCAGATGGGACACTTCCACAAAAGGAAGATGGACGCACAGGCTCATTCCCGTCATCGAAACATCGACATCAAGACCGGCAGGAGACTGCAATTATCAGCTTTCGCAGTTTTTGTCTGGACATGGTAGATATCGAAAGTATCTGCATAGATTTGGATATGATAGCTCGCCTTTTTGTCCACAATGCCCAAATTCCGAGGGGGACGCAGAACGCACAGTTTTCTATTGTAGTCGCTTTATGCAGGACAGGCAAAGGCTAAATGTAACGGGTCCTGAAAACTTGGTCCCCTATATGACGAACTCGGTGGAAAATTGGAACCAAACATGCTCGTACATTGCATCAGTACAAATAACGTTGCGGCAAGCCGAAGCAGGAAGAAGAACCCAAGAGGCTTCTACTCGAGATACAGCGTAAGTCGCTAACCAGCCCCGCGAAGTAATACCTAACGGCAGTCCCACGGGGAGAGTGGTTGAAGTGTGCAGAGTATCTTTTGAAGATTCCACATCCTTGGGCGCAACCAACAAAAAAAAAAAAAAAAAAAAAAAAAAAAAAAAAAAAAAAAAAAAAAAAAACACCCAAATCCCAAGCTAAATAAGTTATGGCCATGAACACCTAAATAAAAACTTTTCTTCTGCGATTGCACCTGAGAGAGACGTGACAATAGACGAGAGTCTTATGCTCTATAAAGGTAGACTAGGTTGGATTCAGTATATCCCTGTAAACGAGCCAGGTTCGGCATCAAATCATATATGCTCTGTGAATCTAAATCCTGGTATATTTGGTTTTTTATAATATCCACAGGGAAGGGAACAATACTGGATAATGATTATAAAGAACATGGAAAGAGAATACAAATTGTCATGGCTTTGTCCTACTACAGACAATTTTTATACTTCACCGATACTTGCAGATACTCTTTTGCAACACAAAACCGACGTATTCGGAACATTGAGATTGAACAGAAAAGGTGTGCCACAAGATTTACAAAAGAAAAAAAAAACTAAAAAAGGGAGAAATAATGGCATACCAAAGAGAAAAAGTCTGTGTTATGAAGTGGAAAGACAAGAAAGACGTCGCCCTGTTGTCAACAATTCATAGCCCCCAAATGACAGAAATTGAACGAACACGTAACTCTAAAAAAATTCCTCAAGTTATAAATGATTATAATAATTCCATGGGTGGTGTTGATAGAGTTGATCAATACCTAACTAACTACCCTGTCATCAAAAAGCAAGGGAAGAAATATTATTATAAAATATTTCAACACCTTCTCGATCGGCCAATATGGAATGCTTTTGTTTTATATGGAAAGCAGAGATGATCTACAACTCATTCACAATTCAGATTAGATCTCGTGCAACAAATGGTTGAAAAATATTGTAAATCTCAATAAACTCCTGGACGTCCATCAGGATCATCGTCATCACTGCAGTTAACACGATCGGCTATCCACCTGCCGATGAAATTAGATGCGCGCGTCGCAGGTTAGTGGGAACGCGAAATTGCATTCTATGCATTTCATACACGCGCATCCGGTATACGGCATATCTGCGGTGGGTCTGCGTGGGAACTGCAATTCGGCAGTTTAGTTGTAAGTAGTGAAATGTATTGTCAGAATAGAATCAGGCGGTCTGATTTTGATTGTGAAAGAGGACGGATGTCCTATCTGTGGAATAAACCTTGTTGTAACAATATATACATAATTGTCTTTTAATCGAGCCTGTGGTTGGCTCGGAAAACATTTTTTTTAATCAATCCGGAATTAAATGTTTTAACTCTGCGTTTGATTGGTAAACATTTCTTAGAGGTACTACCACATACTGCAAACAAAGATAGACCTACTCGACAGTGCAAAGTATGTTGCTCGCGGAAAAGTGCGAGCGGCAAAAGAATTCGAAAGGAGACAAGATACTAGGAGATGGTATTGTACCTTGGTCCGAATGCCAATTTTCGAAGAAATACAAAGCACGCAAAAACCACTTTTCCTGTTAATTTCTTTTCGCAGTTTCTTTTTGAACGTACAGCCGCACGGGTCGGCTTGAGAAAAAGTAATCACAGTTTTTTAGTGAAAAAAGTAATGTTTTATATCTTTACTGAAGTTGTGTAGTGCTTAATTTTTTTGTCTCTTTTACGCGACTTTAATCGATTTCGGTAAGTGTATTGATTATCTTTTCGTAGGAACACATTGTCATACGTCTGTGTTTTAAATACTAAGTTAAAATTTCGTTTTTTTGGTTAGGCTGGTGTTAGCGTACCTTGGATCTATCATAGAACGTGTACCTTGGTCCGGCCGGTTATTAAATTTTTTTTGCTGTAGACGCAGTACTTAAAGATGGTAAAAACACGTACACAGCGTCAAAAATATTTAATATCTCCAAAACTATCCTGATTCGGTATATTCATAAACATGAAAAAGAGGGAAAAAATGAATTTATTTACGAAAGCAAAATTGACTGTCGATAGGTGTTTAGTGCAGCTGAAGAAAAAGCTACATTATGGACTTACGAGAAATGAGTTGTTAAAACTAGCGTTTGAGTTGAGCCAATTCAAAAAATATTCCTCAAAATTGGTATAAAGAAAACAAAGCAGGAAAAGAGTGGCTTAAATGTTTCCTTCAACAGCATCAAAGCATTGCCCTTCGGAAGCCGTGCATATTCCGCCAAAAGTTCGGAAACAGATCGGTAGCGTTACATCAGGCGAAAGAGGATTAAATGTGACAATGATTGCTGCAATTAACGCTTTGGGAAATCATGTACCCCCGTTGTTAATTTTCCCGAGAGTCAATTTTAAAGATCACAAGTTGATTGGAGCTCCTGCAGGAACAATAGGAGGTGCAAATCCTAGCGGCTGGTCAACGGCGGACCTATTTTTGAAATATTGGAAACATTTTATAGCCTTCGTAAGGGCAACCCCAGATAACAAAGTTCTTCTTATCATGGATAACCACGATACGTATATTTCGGTTGCTGCTATCACTGAGCCCAAACTAAATAATGTAGGTCTGTTGACTACTCCGCCGCACACATCTCACAAACTTCAGCCATTAGATAGGACAGTTTTCGGGGCTTACAAGACCTTTTACAACCAAGCTGCTAATGAGTGGTTGTTAAACAGTCCCGGAAAAGCGATAACAATATACGACATCGCAACAATAATCGGCCAATCATATCCTCGAGCATTTTCAAACCTGAATATAATAAAAGGTTTTGAAGTTAGTGGAATATGGCCTTTTAATGAAAATGTTTTTGAGGAGCACGAGTTTTTGTCCTCATATGTTACCGACAGACCATTTAATGCCCCAAGCCCTACACCAACGGAGATTTTAGATCAAACTCCAGGTTCAGTCACTTCAACAAACCAAAGGAATTTGGCAGAAGTGGCAGTTCCGTCAACGTCCGCTGCAGCAATTGCAGTACTATCTCCTGCTACGATACAAACTACTTCTACAATTTCTCAAACAATCCTCTCTCCTTAAGAAATTCGACCTTTTCCAAAAGCTCCACAGCGGAAGTTAGCTAGACGAGGAAGGCGAAGACAAGGGAAAATTAGAATTCTCACCGATACCCCAGAAAAAGATGAAATAGCAGCTTTGAAAAAAAAAAAAAAACAAAAAAATAAATAAATAAAACAAAAAAATAAATAAATAAAACAAAAAAAGCTGCGACAACAATTAAGAAAAAAGTTCTTTACAGCAGTTCTTCGGAAGATGAAAACTCGACGCCAGCTACACAAAAACAACAGCCTTTAAGAGTCGCTAAATTAAAGGCCAGAGACGTCATTGTGGAAGCTACAGGCGAGTCCGAGGGGGATTTTGACATCACAGCGCTTTTTAATTTGACAAAAAAAAAAAGGATAAATTAGTTTTTTTGTGTAGTTCTTTTAAAGTAAGTTTTTATATAATATTGAAGCCTTTTGAGATTTATTTTTTATTTTTGTTCAACTGTTGGCATCACTGTTTGAGGTTTAGGCGATTGCCTCACCACAGAACAGACAAGTGTCATCCGTCTCTGACATCCTACATTAGATACCCCGTGCATTTATATAGAGTTAAAGTTTAATAAAATGAGTTTTTGGTAAAGCATACGTATTGCCTTTTACGTTTCAAATTTAACAATTTTACTGTTTTTTCGTTTTTGAAGTTCCTCTAAAGTAAGTTTTTAAATAATATTGAAGTCCTTTGTTAAGCCTTTTTTAGTTAAAAGAGAGTTTTTTTTTTATTTAAAACTATTATTTGAAATTAAAAAAAAAAAAAGAATCAAGCACAAAAACTTTAAGAAAATGGTTAGATTTTTTGCTTCTTTTTTGAAATAAGATACGATGGTACCATTGGCAATTTTTATTGAAAGAAATTCACGTTTTCATATTTAAACTACAGGAAAACCTTCAATAATATTTTCGGTCCAAGAACAAGGTACAATCACATCTTGTACCTTGAACCGTGTGAGGTTAGCATATAAAAGTTAAGTTTCCTAAGGGATGGTAAATAATATCTTTTCGGCAGTTTTGCCATATCATAGATAAGACTTCAGGTAATTACTGAAAAACAGAAAACAAACTAGTGAAAAAATGGCGCATAAAATATTGGCAAGAAAAATGAAATCCGGACCAAGTTACAATACCTTCATCTACTGTCCGGATTGTAATGTAGGGTTGTGTATTGAATGTATCAAAATATATCATACTAAAACTACTTTTGAGCACATTTAATTAATTCTATTAATTAATGTAGTTAAATAAAAAAGTGACAATTTTTTACCCTATTTTTCTCAAAAATCCGACTATTAAGTGGTAAGTATGTTGGCGTTACAGCCCATCAAGTGGTAGGTAACGTAAACAATTCAGTTTCGAGTTACAAAGATATCATTTGAAGATTCAGTCTTGTTCGACGATCCAATGAGTCCGGTTCTCCATTGAATTCACTCCGGGTTGGTTCAAATAAAGCGTGACTTTATAATAATAGAAATAAAAATCAAAGCAAATAGAACTATGTATAAGGTGTTTCAATTTTTATAAAAGTGTTTTTTTGTGGATTTGTTCGGAAGAACTAAGTCCACTTAGAGGAATCAAAAAGAAAAACAAAGCTCACGTTTTAACTACGTATTTTCCGAAATAAAATTTCGAAGCATGCCACCGACGTTCTCACTAATCATGGAAGTGTTCTACATTTCGGCGCGATCATATCTCGTCTTGACTATACATACTATGATTGCATATTTATATATAAACATATGTGTGATTGTTTATCGACAGAGGCGACGGCAATTGTCCGGTGTTTTGTTTCTCTCCCCTTTTTTTGTTGTGAAATGTGTTATCTTTAATTGTAAGCTATCGCGATATGCAGTCGACGTTAATTTAAATTCAGTTTGTCGTGGAATTCAGGTAAGTCTATTTGATTCATTCACCCATGTTCTGCATTCCACTTTTAGTCAATTCAACCACCAAAAGTGGAATTAGGTGTTCTGCATTCCGAACGAAATTATGAATTGTGAATTGAATTCACTTGAGTTTTGTGTTGTGAATTATATTCACTGTCTTTTGTTGAAGTTAACATCCTCCATGTAAGAAACATGAGAGAAAAATGTAAGGCTCAAAAACAGTATCACCAACAGTATTTAAATGTACATATTTTTATAATTTTTTCGATTCTTTTCATAATAGTTGAGATTTATGGTTGGCACAGAAGAAACAAAGAACGGATGTGAACGTTCATTAATCATGCTTTGGGTCGGCTGTGTAATTACATTTATTGTTTTATTGTTTCTACCGTCTGCGGGGTGATAACATTATCCCTACCTCGCGCGAGTTACACCCGCACGCCAACGATCGCCATAATATCTCGACGCCCCCTCCCAATCCTCATGTCCACACGGAAATACCCCACACCGCACCGATGCCATTCATCTACAGCTGCCATAGACGACATCAGCAGAAGTTGTCCACACAATGTACCTCAACGCGGATACACTCTGTCCCTAATTATAACATTGTAATTGCACAAGTGACCCAGTAAAGTTGCCTAGCAACTTTCCGCAATTCACCTGTGTAAATAGTTTTCTTAAAACATAAAAATTGTAAATTAGTTTAGTTCATGTTATAACGTTGAGCCGAAAGCCAGATAATATAAAAAAGATTGTTTTTCTCGAATCTCTCAGTTCCTAAATTTAACTCGAAAGATTGTTTTCTTGAATCCCCTAATTATAACTCGCGCTTCCAAGTATAATTTTCAGCACCATTATTATATGACTTATTATACGGCTTAAGTAAATGTTTCCCAACGAATCCCTTATTTAAATCCGGGACTTTTTTTTTTTTTTTTTTTTTTAAGTAAGGTTTTTATCTTTCGTATCCCTTATTTTACCCTTATCCTTTGCCATCATTTTTGCTGGGATGTTGGTTTCAATGTATATATTGCAAGAACATCTATCTCTCCAACCCGCCACGCAGTCGCGACCGACAATTTGGTCGTCATTCCAAACACGCATCATAAACCATTCATCATACGATAAACTACCCGTCCAAACCCCGCATGGACGAATCATTCCTTACAAACAGACAGCATGCAGATACCGCCGCATCCATTCTAGCAGCAGGTAGGATGAGGTTAGTTAGTAAGATAGAATAAAAGTAACAAAAATCGAAAAATAAAGTTAGTTTACCTCCGCAACTCAAACGACGAGCGTTATTCTCTAATTTGTAACCTTAGTTTGTGGATCGACTATTCAATCGCTGCGATTAAGAAAATTAGTTTTAACAATTTAAGTAAAATAATTGTGATTTTTCAGTACTGATTTACTTTTACAGGGAAAAGCATAAAAAATCAAAGGCAGTTAAACAGTGAAGGTCCTCCAATTAAGGATGTAAATGGATGGAAAAGGAACAAAATTGTAATTATATTCTTTTATTAACAAAATGAAACAACTTCTCATAATTTTTACAGGTGCCAGTGGAACACTGGGACGCGATTTTAATTTCTTGTATGGTCCGGAAGTTGCCCATCATCACCCAAAGGCTTTGGGAAGAAAAACTCGGGAATACTAAATACCTCCCGAAATTGTCCGAATTTCTCGAAGCACGTTTTCGGACGTTGAAAGCGGTAAGCCAACAGAAGGAAATTAGAGGAGATAGGACATGTAGGGAAAATATTAAAACGAAGGTATTCCATCCAAAACAGGAGAAAAGGGACAAATTCACGTGCAAGGTATGTAACAAAGGTGCTCACGCCATGCGCACATGCGGAAAATTTTTAAAGATGGACATCCCAGCACGCAGAAGGACGGTTAACGACATCAGCGTCTGCGAAAATTGTTTGGCGTATAGCCATTTCACACGGCAATGCCCAAGCAGACTTATATGTTACTTCTGCCAACAGCCACACCATTCGTTACAACATACAAACGCGACCAATTTCACACAACTCAAGACTCAACGCCATCCAAACGCCCGCAACCGCTCGGAATGGACAAGTTTATCATTACGCTTCTAATCATTGGATGCTCTGGCGAGGTTCTGTTCCAGACAGACCCATTAATTACCTGGACCCCTTTCAATCCTGAAATAATAAGCTGCAAAATAACGTCTGTATCACCACCCTTGGACCATTCTACAAGGATCTCCGGGAAGAGTACGCTCTTGCTGAAAGAATACACAATTGCTGGGTTCTTATGTACAGGAATCACTTTACATACAAGATGTCCTAAAGGCTTCTTTGGAGGGATAGATTTGGAATATCTGGAACAACATTATCGACTAGCTCACCTCTCTCTAACCGTAGATAACCACTATACAATTAATTTTTTTTGTCTCGCATGACTATTCGCCTTATTCTCACCTGCGTATACGTCGCGTCTTTTTCGATTTATGTACCCGCACTTTTTCCTCTCTGTTGAAAAAAAAAAAAAAAACACATTTTTCAACCCCAATTTAGTATTTTCTTCAGGTTGACGGGGGACGATAGCAACAACTCCAGAATTGTCAGTAACGTATGGATGTGATTCTCATTGAACCTCGCACTCACATGGTTCAGGTCCTGGCTGATAACAAGGAGATGTTCGTGCATATGACCGACACGCGGACGGTACAAGTTGATACGCCTTCATGGTGAAACTCGGTCCATGGCCAGGGAGGATGTTCGATTACAATAAGCAATAACCATTATCGGATATCAAAGTTAATTACATTTGGTTGATGGTTTAAAGGCACACTTCCTTACCGACTAGCTTATAGGCCAACTTGTATGTATGTATGTTGGCGTTACAGCCCATGAAGGACCAGAGCCGAGCTTCTCTAAATCACCCATGTTGTGTGTCCCATAGGTGAAAGGGACCTACAGTTTATTGCCGGTTTCGAACGGCGAATTTCGAGAAGCTTTTCATGACAATTTTTACTACAGGGGGTTTTGTCAGAACCCCGCTGAGGAGAAACACCGTGAAAACACGTTCGATGACATGGCTGTGTCGGGATTCGATCCCGTGTCATCGGCGTCAAAGGCCAACACACTACCCACTGCGCCACGGTGCCAACTTAATTAACGTAATTTAATGAAAAAAGAAAAAACATCTCTGTCTCTTGTTACGACACTTACGAAGTACCCATTTCGGTGAAAATAAAACAAATTTAATTATAACGTGGAGTAATTCTGGACTTTTATTTAATTCACCCATTTTTAAAAGACGTCCTCAAAAGTAAACATAAACACAATACATATAGAGTTAGTTAGTGATCTCACAACACAAGCTTTCTTGGCCCCTCTACGCAGATGTAAGGCAAGAAGAGGATTTCGGACACACACATACAGCGACAACGGTACGAAATTCGTGGGAGCTAGTCGCGAACTTAAGAGATTATTGGAAGCAAGTAAGCTTGATTGGTCTACGGTCACAAAAACTCAAGCTAACGATGGAATTCAATGGGGAAGCAGGGATGAAATCCATCAAATATCATTTAAAACTAGTCACCGGGTCGGAGATCTACACCTATGAGGAGTTGCTAACCCTTCTACAACAGGTTGAACATGTCTAAATTCCAGACCTCTTTGTCCACTCACCGATAACCCACTGGATTTCACGGCACTAACTCCGGGACATTTTTTGGTAGGACGAGCACTTGATAGCCGTCCAGATGAGATCGCAAGCTCAACCACTTGCAACGATGGCACCGAATTCAAAAGTTGCAACAGCTGTTTTGGAGGAAATGGCAGGCTTAATATTTTACGAGGTTCCAACAGCGGCCAAAATGGTTAAAGCGCGAAAGAGCACCAAAGATCGACGACTTAGTTCTAATAAAGGAAGATAAATTGCCACCTGGTAAATGGAGCCTAGCCCGCGTTATCAATGTTCATCCAGGCAAAGACAAGTTAACACGAATAGTAACACTGAAAACTCAGATGGGGGAAATCAAAAGGCCTGATTACGCCTTGCGCATGTCCGCCATGTTTGTTACCTATCTGTCAATGTTTGATGACGTAGGCTGTGACCCTCCGATTCGTGATTCACTTCTTTTTTGCACGCGTTAAATTCAAAAAGTTATTGGAGCATTTTTTTCTCAAAATGAGGTGTGCAGTTTTCAATTGTAATGAAGTATCAAGCTTAATTTTATTTATCTCTCGTAGAGTCCTATCTGCAAATGGAACAGCCTATTTTCTATGCCGATGATTGTTAGATAACAGCGAACATTATACACAAAATTCTTGACAAAGTTAGAGAATCTGGCTATAATGTTATTGCTATTGTCAGCGATCTAGGCGGAGGAAATAGGGGACTTTACAGAAGTCTTGAAGTGACCATGGAGAAACCTTGGTAAACACTAATAAATAGCTTGAAATTATTATTTAATGATTACTTTTATATTTCAGGTTTATTCACAACGAAAACAAAGTTTTTGTTTTTTCTGTGCTCACAAGGAACTATTTTGTCGACCACGGGTTTCTAATAAATGGAAAGGAAGTAAAGAAAGAGATAACTTTAACACTTTCCTTAACTTCCGGAGAACTCTCAATTACTCATAAAATAACAACGGGCTATCTTAACGTTGGAGCAGAGAGACAGAAAGTTAAGATGGCAACAAAACTGTTCTCTCACACGACAGCTCAGGTAATAACAAGGGCTGCAAGCTTGGGCCATTTGAGCGATCACAATTGGGAAGAATGCTCTAAATTATTGAAAACTGCAATATTTACCAAGAATGTTTGCTGATAAAACCTGAAACACTAACCTTATTATTATTTTTCAGATCAATGACTGGTTCGACGTTATGAACATCAAAGCCCCATTTCAATATTCCAGAAAGCGAACTCATGGGCACGGTTTGGCTTTGGATATCCAAGATCCAATTCTAAACGAAATGAGTAAGCTCATGCAAGAAATGAGGGTCATTGGAAAGGAAAGCTTGTTACCTTTCCAGAAAGGTACAACGCATTTTCATTTATAACTAAATATGATAATCATTACCTTTGTTTTCAGGCATTATTCAAACAAATAATGCATTCAAAATGCTCTTAGTGGAAATAAACCATCGTTTCGGATTAAACTATGTATTAACATATCGCCTCAACCAAGACGTGTTAGAAAATTTCTTCGCCGTGATTCGCAGCAAAGGGGGCCTTCATGGCCATCCTGATCGCCAAGAATTCAAGTACAGGTTGAGGTCGTACTTACTGGGATATAATGAAGGACTACTTTCCGACCACGCAAATGTTGCTGAGGATAACACACCCTATCTCGAGTTGGACTCTACTCTCACAGGTAATTTTTGCTTTTGATAAACATTCTACTAATTCACTTTTCTTCTTGTATTAGGTACAATTCTAAAAAGCATACTGATACATCCAAGTAGCATACCGGGGCAAGGTAAAGTAGATATAGAAGTGGACTCTATAGCTAATGACGGATTACAAAACCTCGCAGGATATATCTGTCATAAGCTGAGGGACCAAATTCCGGAGATCCGCACAGAGAAATCCAACGATGAGTCGTTCACTTGGGTAAATCACCTAAATGAGGGTGGTTTGTCCAAACCAACAAGTGAACTCATGCTTCACATGAAGAAATTGGAGGACGTCTTCAGCCAAGTTAATGGAGTTGACTTGCTCATTTCCAATAACTTCATCAATACGCTTCTGGAACTGACAGAGCATGTAGAATGCGAGGAGAGACTAAAAATACTGTTTTTTAGGGCTAGGATGTATTTTAGGATTTGAAAATTAAATAAGGAAATAATAGAAAATCAATATAAACAGAAAATTAAATAAAATAGTACACTAACAGAAAAATGTATCTTTCATTCCACATCTTTGCATTCACATTAAACTCCAATGGAACTATTCAGAATGGGTTTGCTTTTGCCTCTATACATTCGTTTTGTTGGTTTTAGTTTATCACTCGAAGCTTGGCAAAATACTTGTGAATAATGGAAACGTTTGTGAACGTTTGATTTGAAAAAGTATAACAAAAAAGAAAACAAGAAACTAAAACAGCAAAAATGGAGAGTTCTTTTGATCTATTTTTTGGTGATTTTGAAACTGAAATGTGTGTTAATGTTGCAGTTCTAAGAAGTATCCGGGATCACTCCAATCCATTAGAACTTCCAAATACGAAGTATGTATGTAAGCAACGATTATGTATGCATGTGTATCAAACTTCATATTACAAAGTGTGTTTCATTCTGTTGCAGGTTTTTAAGCTATTTCAGACTGAACAAAGAGGCCTTTGCGTATGGGCTAAACGAAATTAAAGATTTCCTGAAACAACCACAGCGTTCCTCATCGATTCCACCAATTATTAAACTCGCTACCACTCTGCGTTTTATGGCAGAAGGAAGCTATCAAATATGCAGTGGTAACGATTTTAATTTGGGACTGGCTCAGCCTACAGTTTCAGTTGTTTTGAGTGAAGTGTTGAAAGTGCTTGAGGAACGTCTTTGTCCAAAATGGATTAAGGCCCATTTGACAAATGAGGAACAAAACGCATGGAATATCCACTTCTACAGAAAACCGGTTTTCCTGGGATAACAGGATGCGTCGATGGAACTCATGTCCGAATAATTGCGCCAAGAAAAAGCCATCAACATTTATATTTAAACAGGAAAGGTTACTATAGCCTGAATGTTATGATTGTAAGTGTGTTAAAAAATTTCTTTATTTTATCTTCTAACAATAACAATATTAACATGTTTGCGATTACGTAATGAATGTGCGTTTCGAGACCCGAGACATCCCGGTGCAAACCACGATTCATTCATTTGGAATATGAGTGAATATCGACAAGTTCTAAGTGAAGTGAGCGACAATACATGGATTTTGGGGGATGCGGGATATCCTCCTGAGCGACATCTAAGGACGCCCTTCCGGGTTGCTGAAAGCGGAAGTCCACAAGCAAATTTCAACAAGAAACACGGACAAGCAAGGAACATTGTGGAAAGATCAATCGGGGTGTTCAAAGCAAATTTAGATGTCTTCTATCCGTCCGAGGACTCAACTACAATCCTGAAAAAGCTGCGAAATTTGTGAACGCAAGTTGTGCTCTTTACAATATAAGTCAACATTACTGTTGAATATGCGCTTTCAACAAATGTGGAATCACCTTGAATAATGTACTTAATTTTGTTTTTAGATGCATATATTTGTCTCACTAGCCTTTCTCTTTTATACAATTTTGTTATCTATAAAAGCTGACGTTTTGAATTGTTAACGCTTCTTTTCTTAAATAAACTTGTCGTAAAAATTACAAAGCTGAGTACCCAGATGAAATGCAGCGTATTGATGATGACTCAACTTTCAAAGATTTCGATGAAGTGGATATAAGCAATAAAGCAGGAGCAAGAGAAGTTAGAAATAATATAATGCAATCTCTATCAGAAAAATTAATATTGCATTAATATTTAAGTACGTAATATAAAAACAAACAAAATAGAATTCAGTCTTAATCTTAAAACTATAGGTGAGAAAAATAAAATAATATCCACGGCGTTTCAATAAATCTAAATTCACAGAATTCATATCAAATAAAATATACATCCAACAAAACTACCTCAGCGCTTTCAACTGAAGGTCCAGCAACTAAATTTTTTTTTTTTATTTGGACCTTAAGTTCGTGGAGTTCCGAAGCTTCCTCGTACTTTTTTTTTTCATTTCGTAAGTCTTCTTATGTACAAGGTAGCTTTTGTATGTAGATTCTTCCATTCTTTTTATTGTGCCCAACAGTTGCGTATGGTTCTCCGTTTGCGTTTTCAGATAAGCCATCCTTTGTTCCTCAACCGATAACTTCCTACTCGCGCTCTTCCTGTTAAAAGATGTGGGTGCTGATGAGGACTCAGAAATATTTTTATCCGGTTGAACATTCTCGTCGTCGCCGTCGGTTTGGAAAAGAGGTGATGGTTCCGGCTGATTCAAGCCGAATGTCGACCCCGTCGGGTTAACTGCGCTTTGCAGTTCAACTAAACCGATCACACTCTCTTCCATTTGGCTAGGTTAGGTTCGGTTAGGTACATGGGTGCCCTATTGACGAAAAGTCAAGGCTCACATAGACTACGTTGAGTCCATTGTGCCCACTTGTTTTATTAAACCCGTTGATACCTAGACATTTACCGTTGAGCTGAACCAACCAGACGAGGATAAAAATCCCAGTATTCTGTTCAGCCCAATATTACCTACCTCTTCCAGTCCCGAAAGGAAGTATCTTCCGAGGAATATATTCCTTTTTTGGGCTAGCCCCGGACATTCGCACAGCAGGCGACGAATGGATTCAATTTCCTCTTCGTCCCTGCAGCTTCTGCAGAAGTTCTTGTAGGGCTGGCCTAGTCGAGCTGCATGGTAGGATAGCATACAGTGCCCGTTGAGGGCACCGACTGCCAGTCGAATATTCCCACGATTGAACTTCAGCAGATTTTCCGTTCTTTTCTTATCATAGACGGGCCAAGTCGATCTCGCCGTTGCGCATGTATCTAAGCGACACCATCGCTTATTGGCTTTCACTAATCGAACCGTCTCTATCTCTCTGTAGAGCGCACTGAGTGGTGCATTGGCCTTAGCTGAGATCTGCACAATGTGAGCACTTGATCCCACCCTAGCCAGCTCGTCCGCCCTCTCGTTTCCAGAGATATTCATATGACCAGGTACCCAGCAGAAGGTCACCTCATTTACATTGGATATCTCTTCTAACTTGTCCTTGCAGAGTTTGACGAGTTTGGATCTTATCCACGCTGCCTGCAGAGCCTTAATGGCTGCCTGGCTGTCAACATAGATGCTGATCCTTTTTCCTGAGATATTCTGTTTGCTGATCAGGTCCGCCGCCTGCTTGATAGCGAAGACCTCAGCTTGGAAGACACTGCATCCATCATCGAGCCTGTAGGAGCGATGCATATCCCGAGACTCAAAGTAGAGTCCGGCATCTGTGCCAACATCCATTTTGGATCCGTCGGTGTAGAATGCCAGTTCACTTTCCGTGCGTACCAAATCACCGGTCCATTCCTTCCTGGAGGGAATTCTAATATAGAATCTCCTTTCCCAGGAAGGAAGTCGGGTGACATAATCCGTTACGGTTCTGAATCTCGAGACGGCTCATCGATCCAAGACTGATGCATGTCCGTGAGGATTCCTTTTCCAGAAACCGGATTCCTGTAGTCTTAGCGCAGTTCTGGTTGCGGCGCTCTCGCAATATATGTCCAGGGGTGGGAGGTTCAGCATGACTTCAAGAGCCGCCGTTGGTGTGGACTTTATAGATCCCGTCACCGCCAGACAGCCTGCCCTTTGAACCTTTGACACACTCTGAAGATGACACTTTTTCTCAAGCGCTTTCCACCAGACAACCGAGCCATAGACTAGGATAGGTGTTGCAACACAACATGCAAAACAACAACCCTGGAACCCAGAAGCAGTCTCCAGCAGCAGGGTTCTACCTTAAGGAGATTAAGTGGATGCTTGTCCAAACTCCGCCCACTAACACACGTATGTGCACTATGTCAGATTCTACTTACAGAATAGGCAAGTAGTCTACTCAATCACCGTAGGCGCATCTGAGGCTACTTGTCTAGTCGTCAAGCAATAGATTCGATCAACGCAGGTACGCGCGAGGTATAAAAGGAGATGTATGGGGGCAACAGGCGTCAGTCTTCAGCAAAAATAAATAAATATAAAAACAGTGCTGTTTCGTTTTATTCATCAAGTCAATCAGTTCGTTCCTCCGTGTGTTTGCGTGCGACATCGAGCCACCGTTCACGCCGGACATATACACAACGATTTTTTTGCTCGTATCCGTGCGATACAATAGGTCTTACCACCGCAGTGTACAACCAATGTACTAACCTCAGTTTGAGATCCCATGTCTTTCCAAAGGCTACCTTGCACGAATATAGTGCCACGTAGACCTTTTTGATTCTTTCCTCAATATTTTCTCTCCAACTAAGTTTGGAGTCCAGGATTATGCCAAGATGTTTGGCAGATTTTCCAGGGATCAGATCTATACCATTCATAAGGCTAAGACTTAAATGCTCGGATGGAAATTTTTTTCATTACTGGCCAACTTCCATTTTAAATTGGCCTATTCGGTCGATTGTGGACTTCTCTGGCCTGAGTCCGCACTGATAAGGACCTATCAGCTTATTTACCAAAGGCTTCAGGCGTTCACACAAAACGGCAGAGAAGATTTTGTAGGCGATGTTAAGAAGACTTATTTCTCTATAGTTGGCGCAGTCAGGAGGGTTTCCTTTCTTTTTTATAGATACATATGTAGGCCACTGCTACCAAACGACCCCCAAATCCTTACACCAAACAGCGGACCAGCAGAAACGGCGAGAACAAGAAACGAGAAAAGTACGGGCGAGAAGAACGACGAGTACGGTCACGGTCACGACAAGACGGCGTTTTTCCCACGTTTAATCTTTTTTCCTATTTCTCCTATTTCCACGTTCTCCTTTTTCCTATTTTTCTTATTTTCTTTGGATTTTAAAATACCAAATAAAATTGAATTAATTAAAATATAGGCGTTTTTGTGTGATAAGCTTAGCAGTGTCCCCCACATGGTGGTAAAAACTCTGCCGAGTTAATTAGTGTGAAAGCATATATTATAATTCAGATTCAGAAACCTATATGACCCAAAATACAAGTAATTGCTTTGTTTTTAAGGATGTCGGAGATTCCTTAGAGCAATTTAATGGGGAAACTGGCAAAACTGTCGACGTCTGGTTAAAAAATTTCGAGGACATCGCCATAGTGTGTGGGTGGAATGACATCCAACGGTATATATATGCAAGGAGTTTGCTAAAGGGTGCAGCCAAACTCGCGATAGAGGCTGAAACGGACCTTCACAGTTGGGCGGATTTGAAAAAAAAAAATAAAATGGTAAAAGAATTCGGTCAGGCAGTGTCCAGTCTTTCAGTGCATCGAACTTTAGAATCGAGACGAACCAGGAACGAATTCCGTTCGATTGCAGACACGTGGGCATCCAAGCTGAGAGCATTGGAGCATGGTCAACGAATGTTCGCCGAAAAATTCGTTAATGATATATTGTTTGAATCACACATGGAAGGTTTACATAGAAACTGGCTGCGCTCAGAATCAGCACAATTGGAGGATTTACCGGGCCAATCGGCATCAGACCGATCATCGCGAGAGAATTCTCCTGATTTCTCGGGAGAAGTAATGTCTTCGGCTGCACAATTTTTTTCATCTTTCCAGTAAAAATACAAACTATATTATATAAATGAAATTAATGTTTTATTTACTTTAATCATTTCATTCAGGACATCAATCATTGAATCAAGTTTCAATTACGATTCTTCCAATAAAATGCTCAGAGATAGCGCTGATGAATTTTAAATCTGCAAATGTATTACCAGTTGCCAGAAAACGAAGAGTTATCGAAAGACGCTGGTTGACGGGTACAGCATCTCGCAATTGGGTATCTTCTTTTTTTATTTTGGGTGCGATCATTAAAAGTAATTGGTCATAGATTTCCTCATCCATACGAAGGAAATTCTTGAAATCACGCACCGAACTTATTCTCAGTTCATTGAGAAGATGTTCATGAGTCCACACACGTTTCTTTGTTCCTTTTTTTTTTTTTTTTTTTTTTTTTTTTTTCAATGCAAGCGCAAGTCCTATAGCGATACAACAATCATCTGTGTCACTCATAATTTATGAAATTGACAGAAAAAAAAATTTTAGAAGCACAATTTCGAAGAAAAAATTCACAAGGAACACCACACTTCGATGCGAAACTAAAAAGATTGAAGACTCATGCTTGATGTGTGTATATGCAACTTCAATCAGAATTTACTAATACATTTGCACGTGCTTGTCATGCATTTGAACAGTGTATATGCGGCATAACTCAATCAACTTTGCTTGCTCTAACTCAATCAATAAATCAACATCAGGGAATTGTTCAGCTTTACCTGCTGTTGAGAGCAACTCTAATTCCCGAAACCACACTACACAACGGTCGAGGACTTCGCGGAAGTGCGGCACAAAACCACACTACACAACGGTTGAGGACTTCGCGGAAGTGAGGCACAAAACCACACTAAACAACGGTAGAGGACTTCGCGGAAGTGCGGCAACGGCACCACCATAGATAAATTAACAAGATGGAAAACTTTCGTACGTCTGCCCTGTGATCCCCGCAAGGGTTGGTTGTTGTATTTGTAATTAAAGCGGCCCCTAGACGCCTAATAATATTGTGCAATATTTGATATTGCACAATATTACTGTTCGTCTGTAGATAATATTGCAAGATTGTGCGATATATTGCGGAAAATCATAACGCTTTTGACTTTTAATACAAATATGACCGGTCCACTAAATTATTGGGAAAAATATTGAACCGTCTGGGGCAGCAAGCCGATAAAATTGTGCAATATTTCGCACAATAATATTGAGCGTCTAGAGGCCGCTTTAAAAACGACGCTTTTGACATAGAGTCAAGACGTCGGAACAAGGCAGAATGACATAGTCAAGACGCCGTCAAATCGAAACGAGTTTGTAGGGGCTAGTTGTCAAAATGCCTGTCAAAGCCATCGAGATTGCCATCTCGTTAATTTATCTATGGGCACCACAACACACGACACAACATTTTGAGACATTACGATTTCGTGTCTCGGACGAAGCAGTCGCTCCACACCACACCGATTTGAATACAATAAAAATTGAGATCAATAACAGTTTTTCTCTAGTGTTTTAAACTGTAAACATGGTTGTTTACCAAATAGCTATGCCATATTTCAACATCCGTAGCGAAATACACGTTATTGATGAATTAGTCTCCAAATGTAACCGACTTATCATTCCACAGTCACTTCGTCACCAAATGCTTTCACTGCTTCATGAAGGACATATGGGCATTGAACGTTGCAAAAATCTAGCACAAGATTATGTGCTCTGGCCTAATATAAACCAAGTCATTTACAATCTAGTTAGCAATTGTGAAGCCTGCATTCGTCATCGTAATTCTATTCCTAAAGAGCCATTAATGGCTCATGATGTTATTTCGATTCCTTGGTTTAAAGTTGGTATAGATTTATTTGAATTAAAGAAAAAAATGTATATTCTAGTAGTAGACTATTTTTCAAAATATATAGAGATTGCTCCACTTCATGCCGGGTATTCAAACAGTCTAGTTGTTACGCAACTTAAATCAATATTTGCGCGACATGGAATACCACAGATCATGATAAGTGACAATGGCCCACCCTTTAATTCGAAGGAATTCCGAAATTTTGCACTTGACTGGAACATAGACCACTTAGCTTCTAGCCCCTACCTTTCTCGTTCGAATGGCCTCGCTGAAAGATCCATTCAAACAATCAATAAACTGCTTTTAAAATGTCATGAGACCGGATCTTATCCTTACAATGCTCTTTTGCACTATAGAGCAACGCGCAAAGGAAAGCTTAATTCACCATCAGAACTTTCAATGTCTCGAAAACTACGAACTAAGCTCCCAACTACACTAAAGTCACTTAATCCTGAAAAAGTAAACTTGAAGAAATACGAAAAGATGGTAGCTGAGAAACAAAAAAAAAAATCGAAACATATTACAATCATGGAACAAAAGCATTAGGTCCATTAAATATACATAGGTAATCTCATATTTTACAAGAAAACGCCCAATTCGGAATGGTATCCAGGGACAGTTGTATTAAAATGCTCTGAACCTCGGTCATATGTTGTTAGTGATAATAATGGTACACAATATAGAAGTCGCCAATATATTATTGAATCTCCTGAAAATGGTAACAGTAATAAGAACAATGATAACACCAACAATCAATCTGCTGAAGATACAACAGGTACTCAATTAGACCCAAAAATAATTGCACCTGTATCTAGCGACAAAAACGTTATAAAAACCCGTTATGGAAGACAAATTGTACAACCCAAAAAGTATATTTATACTGATTTTCACACATTGAATTTTACTATATGTTATTTTAAAAAAAACTTGAAGTAAATCTGTATGGGACAATACATACATATTTTGTTTTTATTAGTAATATGAAAAATTGATGTCTATTTGAATTAACTAAAAAAATTCCTATTTTTAATATATTTTACTTATCCTAAATACTCTCCAATATATCAAGTAATTAAGTTTATATTAAGTAATACCTAACCAATCTGTTTAGTACATCTTGAAAGGGAGATGTTATATAATATTACTGTTCTAAGTGTTATAACACTTATGGCAGTAATATTATATAACATGCGCGCAGTTGGTTGACGGTCGTCCAAGGGTAAAGACATATAATAATAAAATACAGTCAAACAAGAAATAAGTCTTTTTATATAATATTACAGGCTGCTGCTCCCTCGAATATATCTTTTGGTCGCCCTCCCTGTCAGGGTTGTGTTCTTCTATCCTCCGTTCGGTAGCGTGTACACTATGAGCAAAATACCGATTGAGTAGTCAGAATAAAGGTTGCCACAAATAATACTACATCTCGGCCAACCTGACAAGGTTGAACGACCACGTTCAATGAGCAGCAGCTTCACAATTATAAATCTCTGTAATACATAGGTACAAGTTTCCAATTTTTTTTTTCACAATTATAATACATAGTGTGGTCGAACCCTCAAAATTAATTTATAGTTATGAAAACAAACAGAACCACATTCGACAAGTCCTCCAGAGCAGGACGAACAGAATCCCAAAAGAGACAATAATAAACCTGCCTGACAGTTGACACTCGTGGAACATTGTTCGTCATACTATAAAGGACAACAGTTTTTAAGTTACTTAGGGCCTACGTTAACTTAAAATACATAAATTACTATGATAAGCGTTGCTTGGAATATATAGCGGCCTACCTACTCTAAGTCTTCATTCTCTGCCCACATATTGCGAAACATATTAATAAGCAAAATCGCATAATTGTAATTCAAAACCATTAGCATAAGCAAAATATGTAATATAAAAGTAAGTGTGTTGAAACTATAATATTTTAGTGTACATAAACTAGTACAAATACGTGTTCCACTAGTACAATTCATTCATTCATTCATGCATTCATTTTGTATAACACAAATGGATCAAATATGTTATATTACACTGAATAAAACTACTTTTTGTCAACCATCAGAGGAAGCGAACGTGTTTGGATTTATTAGAAGAATTTTATCTCGTATAATTTAATTAACAGAAAGCATATACATCATTTTTGTCAAAGACATTTAAGGCATATTTTGCTATATTTATATGTTTAGCAACGAAGGCTATTCATGTTGAGCTGGTTACGGACTTAACCACCCAAGCATTCATCGCTGCACTTCGCAGATTCATCTCACGAAGAGGAAAGTGTATGACTATACACAGCGACTGTGGCACAAATTTCAAAGGAGCTGATACAGAGTTGCGTAAGTTACTTATGGCGGCCAAGATTGACTGGAAAGAAATCGCGGAAATATTCTCCAAAATGAAAACGTAAATAAAGCGTTCAGTTCTGTACGGAGTCGTACGGTGTTCTTTTTTTTTATTCAATCGTGAACCCATCGCGATAACTTGTATGTTATAAAACTCTGAACATCGAATCATAAAATGAAACAAAGCCATAAACATTCGTAGGCAATAGGCAATAGATTTATAAGACCCTCATTCACATATTTGTGAATGCATGCATATATAAACATTTCTTTTTTCTTTTCCTTTCTTTTCTTTTTCACACAAATAAACACCACAAAACAAAATTATTTTTTCTCCGCGATCCATCCTTACTCGACGGCGAACAGCGTAAAATGAAGAACGTATTCCGATCCACAAGTGTGTGGCGAAATGACTTCAAACAGATCCATTCAATCCGTAGCGTGTCTGTGGGCCGCTTAAGAACTAAAGAAAAAAACGACAATAGTGTTCCCACGCTGGAATAAGAGTCGGATTCTTATCTTCACAACCAAAACTATAAAAGAGCATTTCTTTAAAAAAAAAAAAAAAAATTAAATCAGTTTCGCATCGAAATTCAGTAAGATTGTTTAATTAACGTAATCCTTATTTGTTTTTCTTTTTGTAAGCGATCCGCTAGAGTGTCAATAACTTGTCTAGTCATATTTTTATTAATAAAAACAATATGTTCTAATTTGGTTTTGTGTTTCGTAATATTATAAATGTAGGATGTGAACGACCCCTTAACAGAGCCGCTGTGACGAAACAAACACAACGAAGAACGAACAAATGACAGAGAAATAAGAGAAAACGAAACGACACACGATGAACTGAGGGGAGTCGTAATCAAACGCTTAAAGAAGGAAGTCGTGTGGTGCACGAGATGCCCTAAGATTAACAATTTTCCAATGAATGTCGAATACTATTAAGTTTCCTTAAAAATTTGTTTTATTGTGTAAAAATTGATAGAGAACAATAAAGAAACTGAGAATCAAAATAAACTACTAAAAATTTTTAATTATTTAAAACAACTTGCCGTCTAAGTTTGAAGTGTCATTAGCTGGTCTTTTTATTCGTAGATGTTCGTTTAAAGTGCCGTGTAGTCTCTCTATTTCTGCGCTGTTTTGTGAAAGTGAGCGTTACGTTATCCAAAACAATATTTTCTTTTTGGTTTGTTTAAATATCTTATTCGTTCTTAAAGTGCATGAAGAGAGTTGAATAAAGACAGTAGAGAGGGAGGGACGTGTTTGTTTTAAGGTTGACTACAAATCCTCTTTCTACAGAATAGCTGCAAGAGCCGCAAGTAAAGGAGGCTGACGAAGAGGTTGGAGACAATGACGCAAGTGAAAATCCACATGTGCTTCATGAATCATCACTTCATCCACAAAAAATAACTGTTTGGTGCGGTTTGCATGCCGGCGGTGTTATTGGGGCATATTTTTTCGTCGACGATAACGATCATCACGTTACTGTGAATGGCCAGCGTTATTTACGCCATGATTACCGATTATTTTCTGCCCGAATTAGAAGATATAGACTTGGACGACATGTGGTTTCAACAGAATGGTGCCACAAGCCACACAGCACACGTTACTATCGATTTATTGAAGAGTAAGTTTAAAGAGCATGTTATCTGAAGAAATGGGCCAGTCAATTGGCCGCCTCGTTCGTGCGATTTAACGCCTTCTTTGGGGCTACGTTAGGTCATTGGCTTATGATAACAAGCCGACGATGTTGGAAGAGCTCAGAGTCAACACTGAACGCGAAATAGCGGCCGTTTCAGCCGAAACGTGTGGCCAAGTCATCGAAAATTGGGTTAAACGAATCGACCGCTGCAAACGTGTCCGCGGTGGCCATTTGAACGAAGTCGAGTTCCATTCATAAATGTTTTGATTGTACTTCAAGCCGATAATAAAGTTTTCAAAATATTTCAAATGGTTTGCCTTTTATTTAAAAAAAATTGTCAAGTCCTTATTGGAAAACCCGATACATGCTAGGAGTTGGAAGGAAGGCGACAAATAGAAAAACCAGAACGCATCGATCGATCGCCTGTTGTTGATTCAAAATGTTGTGAAACAGCTGGAGTACTACGAAAGAAAGACAGAATTGTTGAAGCGGAAAAAGCAGAATGATTTGCTGATAGGGACCAGGAAGAACAAGCAACGGGATCGACTGTGGCAGCAGAGGACAACGATGGTGGTTGTTGAATGCTTGTAAGGATTGTAAGGAGTTCTTGACTTTTGGCTGTCGCAACTAAAAAATGTAGAACGAGTGTATAAGATAGATAGAGGAAAAGCGGAAGAGTGGTTATTTTTTAAACCAAATTTTCTGGATGAGTGTGGAAAGTTTGACTAAGCAACCGAAAGAAATTTTCGAGTAGAAAAAAAAATAAGTTGGTATTGTGGCGAAAGTTTGATGCTCGCAAGTGGAAAATTGGTGAAATGTTCGCCGATATCAACATACAATTGCAGTGTTTCCCCATTGCTACACACATGCTACAAGCATGCAGGAAGTTGCCGCAAAGGAAGGAGTGTAACGAGTCTTCACAGAAAAAGTCGTCATCAAGCGCCGCTACGACCAGTCAGCACAGGTTAAGGTGCTTCAACTGCAATTCTTTGGAACCCTTTGCAGCCGAATGCAGGAAACCGAAAAGGGAGTTTGGAACGTGTTATGCTTATGAACAGATGGGACACCAAGCGTCACAGTGTCAAGAAAGAGAGCCGTCCAACTTGTGGAGGAAGAATCCAATAAGTATGCAACACGTTTATATATTTGTACAGGGAGTGACAATACCTCTAATTTATTTTTAGATTTTCTCATAGATTCGAGGAATTAAATTAGTTTTATTCGATGATCATGCCTTCCTAAAACCATGAAAAATACTAATTTTATTAAAAAAAATGTAGCGTACCATGGAGTCAATAAAAGTAAACTTATAATTGTTGGTAAAGTAGCGTGATGTATAATTTGGAATAACTACAAGTTATTAGGTTAGGTTGACTACATTCGGTGTTTCAGATACCCGCACAGGAATTTTTAGTGGGCCTCGTGTTTAGCCAGCATGCAAATCTCACAATTATTTATAAATTTCTGGATTTCCGTTTGTGAATTCTGATAAAAGTAGAGATCCTTCAACTCAGAAAACACCTCACTAATACCTCTATGGTTCTTGACTATATGCGCTTTTTTTCATGATATCAAGCACATAATTCTTATCGACGATGTCTTTAAGCCTGATGTTTAACATGACAATATTAAGGTATTTTGTTTATTGAAAAGTATTTTGCGTACAGCTTTTGAAGTTCGACAAACAACGGTAAATAATCAATACCGAAAAAGTAAGCAGTGTCATCATAACGCGTTCAAGTGAAAGCCTATCCGTTTTGAACACGTATACCGACGGTAAATCGGTAGCAGTGATTTCACTCGCTGCGAATTTTTAAATTCATATAACCTCATCCAACCTCATCACATACGTGATTTACCCGTAGACGAATACATATATAATCTAAGTAAATGTTAGAATAATTGTGAAGATAAAAAACATTTAACCAGTGCATTGAATTAAAAAAAAAAGTATATATATAGATGTAGGAACGTACCGGCAACAACCGAGTCACCCTATACCGATCAACGAGACAGGACAGTTAACTGAACGAACGAACGTACACATACATACACCGACAGACAAACGAACACGAAACGATCCGAGCTATCGTCAGTTCAGTTCATCGCGAGAACCCGAGGCAGTCAAGCCAAAATAACCAGTGCGTGGATATATTGTTAAATATTAAAATAGGAAGTTAATCCTACAGTTTTAAGACATTCAATGTAAGCCAAAAAACAGGAAGTTAATCCTATATTTATACAGTAAAATAATAAAGTTGAATTAAAGAAGTGGTGTGTTTTGCTGTAGGAGATAATCCTACATACATATATATAAACAAACCGTGAATCGAATCAAAACAAACAAAAGGAAAAAAGAAAATGAGGAGAAGACTACTATATCTACTACATCATCATCTATTATTGTACACAAACATTTAACACCATGCATGACTCTCCAACACTACTGCTAGTGGGACTAATGTGAGTTAAGGTTATTTGAATACTTAAAAAAAAAAAACAAAAGGTAAATAAAAAGAAAGTATTAATCCATTAAGATTATTATTTACATTACACATATGTATGAAATTTGAAAAAACCTCATTCCCATTATTCCTGAAACAGAGAACATTATCGGGATACGAACTTCCTCATCGTGCGCCAGAGTCCAACACAATAACCACTCCAACATTACTCTACGAATTTATAAGTAATATAGAAAAAATCTTAACAGTGATCAAACCATTACATGCTACACAAAATTCAATCATTTTATTGCGAACCATTCGAAACAAAATCGAAGGGCAAGCAAATGCAATATTGAATATGTAATTTCGTCTCCATACAAATTAAGAATGGTTTGCCTCTCACTCAAGCTTGCAACAGAACACCTAACAACCCTTTGTATAACAGCGTAGAGACTAACAGAGAGAAAATAAGTTAAAATTTCCTCAAATGAAAACATTTATGAAATGCTAGGATTGCAAGCATATTTTAATGATACAAATATTATTCTTAACGTATAAATATCAACGTTATCACAAGAAAAATATTCGGTTATCCATGTGATCCCACTACCAATTAATCGCACCAAAGAGCTGTAACTATAACTCCGAAAGTGTTCAATACCTTGACAAAACATGTCCTATGGTAGAAAGTATTTACTATTGTAAAGACTCCAAACACCAGGAAGAATTGAACGAATTAGCATGCTTCGGAAAACTCATTCAGAATCAACCAGCCTGTTATGAAATGAATTAAAATTATTCCAAATTAATTTGAATTAATGTAAAGCAATGTAAACATTTTTTTTGCACCACTGTAATCGTTACAAGGGCGCCGTGGCGCAGTGGTTAGTGTGTTGGACTCTGGCGCACGATGAGCGAGTTCGGATCCCGATAACACCAACGCCATCGAATGTTTATTTCGCGACGTTCCTCCTCGGTGGGGTACTGGCAAAACCCCCCGTAGTAATCTTGCCATGAAAAGGCTTCTCGACTCACGCCGTTCGGAATCGGCATTAAACTGTAGGTCCCTTTCACCTGTGTGAAAAATAAATCACACACAACATGGGTGATTGACAGAAGCTCGGCTCTGGCCCTTCAGGGGCTGTAACGCCACCAAAGCAAGCAATCGTTACAAGTACATAAGACCATGTAAAATATGTAATATGTAAAATTCTCAGCCTCTTATGTATTAACTACATACTGATTAGATCGTATGATCCTGAACGGTATCATCGCGCGAGAAGAAGAACTACTGCCATCCGAGCGCTGCATTCTATTGACTTATGCTGTTGTCAAATCTGGCAATGCCTGCGCGAACCATTGAACACAGCCCGATGACTATCGCGGCCATCTTGTTTTCCGGCTGTCGTACCAGCCACATGGCACATGTCAGTGCATTCTACGACAGACGGAACATCAAGCTGGATCCAAACGAGACTCAAGAAGGAAAAAAAAAAAAAAAAACAGAAAAAAAAAAAAAAACTAAACGTAAGAATATATATATGTATAACAAAAATACGAAGTTTGTACAATTATAGGGAATAAAAGCCACCATATCCATATCCACATGACATATTTGTTCCCTTTTTCTTTGGATATCGCGCTATATCTTCGTTAGGACAATATTCTTTTATTTCGTTTATACTGAAAACGAATCTTCTCAAACAACGACACATTGGAACTAATCTCACCCAAGCCACCGACTGCACCGCATCGCCTACGCCATCGGAGAGACCATCACCATCATCTTTCCCCAGCAACGGAATCCTGCATAACTTGTGTCCAGAGTTGGGAATTTCAACAACATCTCCACAGCCAAGCGAACAAGGGTAAGTCAAAGCCAATTTAGTAATATTTTCTCTCTACCTCTGCGATACACAAAACCTCCTCGTTAATATGCCATACAACTGCAAGGCATGTAAAAGGGAAGTTGATGAGGATATGGTCCTATGTGACACATGTGACGATTGGTACCATTACGTATGTGTGGGTGTGACTGCCGAAATTGAGGACCAGGATTGGAACTGTACCAAATGTCAAACATCTTTATTGGAAAAAGCATAAGAGACCGCCAGTCTTACAACCACCAACCTGCCTTCACGACCAGCTCCCCCTACCTCCAATGAATCCCAAACTTTAGATTCTCCACCGAACGACGATGAGGGTGTTTCCATAAGCAAATCTCCAGTACATTGCAACCAGTCGTCAGCCGTACCTCCCCGGCAAAATCAATCCACCGGTTTCACCGACAACGGCAAACTACCATCAAACACGTGTTCCTCCAAACGATGCGAACTATTGCTGCAACAGTTGGAAGAAGAGAGGTTTTTACAAGAGCAACCTGACAAAGAGTACATCCAGAAAAAATATGCCTTGATGCAGAAATACCAAACGGATGGTGACGAAATAATACCCCAACAAAGTTCGACTGTAAAACAGCAAACAAGTGAAAGCACATTTCTAACCGGTACGAGTCAAAACTCCCTCATCAATTCTCGGGACCCGTGTGGGTGGAACAACACATTTCATTACAAAGCAAGCGACCAGCTCCTCATGTCAACCATGCAACAACACAGTGGTGCCTCACGAACAAAGCTTGCCAATTCGAGGTCCAACATAGATGCATCCTCCGGCGAAAGACCAGCGACAAATCAATTCAATTTTAGCAAATCGATTGAAACGCTAATACCGAATAAGCAGCAACTGGCAGCCAGACAGCTTATGTCAAAGGAACACATAACCTTTAGCAGACGCATCGAAGAGTGACCTAGATTTATTAGCTGGTTCAATAGTACCACAGTGTCGTGTCAGTATACGGACGCCGAAAATTTACGACGACTTCAAAATTGTCTGAAAGATGACGCGTTCAAACCAGTTGGGGTCAGACTCTTTATGCCAGAACAAGTCCCAGCTGCTATGAGATCCCTCCAAATGCTTTATGGCCGTCCCGAAGCTATAATCGATAGCCTCATTGATCAGATCAGAAAGGAACCAGCACCTCGGATCGAAAAGTTGCAAACACTTATACGATTTTCTCTGGCGGTACAACATGCATGTGCTGTAATGATGGGAAGTGGTTTAAACGACCATTTGTCAAATCCATCACTACTTCGGGAGCTCACTGATAAGTTACCTCCTCAAATTCGCCTGCATTGGGGAAATTTTCGTAAGGGCTTAGGTTCGGTTAGTTTATTGACTTTTAGCGAATGGTTACATGACGTTGCGCAGTCGGCATCCGAAGTGGCACCCCTGAATAGTATCACAACAGCCAGATCCGAACGCAACACACAGAGATCCACATTAAATGTGCATCAAGGTTCGCAAATACAACAACAATCAACATATTCACATTCGACACAGCCACAACAGACACAGTCAACAGCGGCAGTCACAGGTGACTCAATCAAAGAAATGCCCAATATGTGAACTCAACAATTGTAATGTTCTGGATCTATGTCCGAAATTTTTGAATCTGAGCCTTAATGAAAAGTGGAATGCGATAAATCGACTGTCAATTTGCAGAACTTGCCTTCGAAGACATGGAAAGGAATGCGGCGTCGATGGATGCACCTATAAACATCATAGGCTACTCCATAAAGTGCGTGACACCGCAGTGGCAAATAGTTCACCCCGGATGAATTGTTATCACAGATTGGATAAATGCTCTATTTGGTTTCGAATCGTTCCAGTGTCATTATATCACGATAAAAAGAAGATGGATACTTACGCCTTTCTCGATGATGGCTCATCCATTTCGTTGATAAACGAGGAACTAGCAATTCAGTTGGGTGTAGCAGGAGAACCTCAACCATTATGTCTAAAATGGACAGCCAACACACACCGCTCCGAAAACAATTCTAGAGTTGTAAATCTTCAAATCTCGTCAACTAACACCAATAAAAAATATATGGTAACCAATTTACATACCGTCAAGTCTCTGGACCTACCAATGTTTGAGGGCCGAAGAATTATCTCGACGACACAGCCATTTGAAAGGTATTCCCATCCCAACGTATTCCAATGCCAAACCACAAATTCTCTTAGGCTTAGACCAATGGAGGGAGGGAGGGAGCGAGCAAACAGAGCAAAGAAGTTGATCGCGTTTAACATGGCAAACGCCAGCTTCGATCTCTGTCCCTGTTCAATCCAAGTTGACACACAGCCTCCGCGTGGCCCCCCTGGATAGCTACCCTGGCACCCGCCAGGTAGTGAACCAATGTGTGCAGCGACCCAACCCTTGTTCCTGGGGAAAGAGGAACCTGGCCCTCCAGGTTGGGGGTTGTGCTTAGGGGTAACATCCCTATCACGTAAAAACCCACTTGTTCCGAAACGACAACAAGCCTCGGATACGGACGGATACAAAGCTGACGACCCCTGCAAACGACTAACGGACTTGAGAGTCTGCACCTGGAATGTGAGGTCCCTTAACAGACCGGGTGCAGGCGATCAATTGGAGCAAACCCTCAACTGCTATAAAGCAGATATAACCGCACTCCAAGAAGTGCGATGGGATGGACCAGGCAAAAAACGGATGAAAAACTGCGACATCTACTACGGGAACTGCTACAAGGAGAACAAACAGCGCCTATTCGGGTGCGGATTCGTTATTAGAGGAAGACTCCGACAAAAAGTCTTAAGCTTCCGAGATGTAAGCGAACGCCTCATAACAATCCGCATCAAAGCTAAATTTGGAAACATTAGCTTAATATGCGCTCACGCCCCAACGGAAGAAAAGGACGATCGACTCAAAGAAGAATTCTACGATCTCCTAGACAGAACATATGCCCAATGTCCCAGCTACGACACAAAAATAGTCCTAGGAGATTTTAATGCAAAACTGGGCAAGGAGGACATATTTGAGTCGATCATAGGAAAGCATAGCCTCCATAACACCACATCCGACAACGGATTAAGGCTAATCGATTTCCTAGCGGGGCGTAACCTCCTTGTAGCAAGCACGCGATTCCCCCATCTCAACATCCACAAGGGTACCTGGCGGTCTTGTGATCAATCGACCACCAACCAGATTGATCATATTGCGATCGACGCCAGACACTCCTCCTGTATTCTCGACGTACGAACCTTCCGAGGGGCCAACATCGACTCGGACCACTACCTTGTTGTAGCCAAGGTACGAATGAGGATATCAAGAATGCTTAGGAGTCGAGTAGGACAACGTAAGTTTGACGTTGGAAAGCTACAATCGCAAGAGACTGCCAGAGTCTTTGCCGATCGTGTCTCCTCAAAGCTCTCTCAAAATCCGCCCAGAGCAGCACAAACAATAGAGCAGGAATGGGCTCATTGCCAGAGCGCCGTTAGAGATGCTGCCTCAGAGGTGCTGGGTTTCAAACAGCCACCACCTAGAAACCCCTGGTTCGATGAACAATGCGAACAAGCCCATGCAGCAAAACAAGAGGCATATAAGGTCGTGCTGCAACGACGGACGAGAGCTGCTCGCGAAATCTATGAGCAGAAGAGAAGAGAGGAACACACGCTTTTCAGAAGAAAGAAGAGAGAGCACGGAAAGCGTGAGATCGAGGAGATGGAGAGATGCTTCCGCAGGAATGACGCCCGTAAATTTTACAACAAGGTAAAACGAACATGCCATGGCTACAAAGCCAGAGTGGCGGCCTGCAGGGATGAAAATGGAGAACTGGTAGTAGAGTCGCAGTCGATGCTGAGGATTTGGAAAGACCACTTCTGCAGACTGTATAACGGCGATGATAGACAAGATACCGCTGTCAGGCAGAACGAGCCATTCGCAATGGACCACGAAGTAACAGAATTCGGTCCACCCGACCTAGACGAAGTCAAAATAGCGATATCAAGACTTAAGTCTAATAAAGCCGCTGGCGCAGACGGCCTGTCTGCTGAGCTTTTTAAGGCGGCTGGAGATGAGCTGGTAAGGTGCATGCACCATCTCATCTGCAAGGTATGGTCGGAGGAAAGCATGCCCGACGAATGGAATCTCAGCATCGTTTGCCCGGTCCATAAGAAAGGAGACCCCTATAACTGCGCCAACTATAGGGGAATAAGTCTCCTTAACATCGCATATAAGATCTTCTCTGCCGTATTGTGTGAGCGCCTGAAACCGTTTGTGGATAACCTGATCGGCTCTTATCAGTGTGGTTTCAGGCCAGGTAAATCCACAATAGACCAAATATTTACGCTACGGCAGATCTTGGAGAAGACCCAGGAATACCAAATCGACACTCACCACCTCTTCGTCGATTTCAAGGCCGCGTATGACAGCGTATATAGAGACGAGCTGTACAAAGCCATGTCTAGTTTTAACATCCCTGTCAAACTCGTCCGACTGTGCAGGATGACAATGGAGAATTCTCGTTGCTCCATTAAGGTCGGTAATGAGCATACCGAGACCTTTGATGTTAAAAAAGGATTTAGGCAGGGCGACGCGCTGTCGTGCAACTTTTTCAACATCGTGCTTGAAAAGATTGTGCAAGAGTCACTGGCCAACACAAGAGGTACGATCTATTTCAAGTCTACGCAATTGCTTGCGTACGCCGACGATATTGACGTAATTGGACGAAAACAGCAAGACGTCAATGAGGCTTTTGTGAGCATTGAGGTAGAAGCGGCTAAGATGGGTCTCAAGGTTAATGAGGGTAAAACCAAATATCTGCTCTCATCTAAAAGAGACGGACAACACCGACGTATTGGCCAGAACGTCACCATGGGCGGATATAACTTTGAAGTGGTCAAGGAATTCGTCTACCTTGGCTCACTGATTACCAGCGACAACAACACCAGCGCTGAGATAAAACGCAGAATCACTCTTGCCAACCGCTGTTTCTTTGGGCTCAAGAGGCAATTGAGAAGTAGAGCCCTCTCTCGGAAAACCAAGGTGACACTATATAAGACCTTGATCATCCCAGTCCTCCTTTACGGCGCAGAGGCTTGGACCTTAACAAAAGCGGATGAAGATGCCCTTGGTCGTTTCGAGAGGAAAATTCTGCGCACTATCTACGGTCCCGTTTGTTCAAACGGTGTATGGAGGAGAAGATATAACGAAGAACTGTACGGGTTGTACAGCGACATCGGCCTGGTACGACGTCTACGGATACAGCGTCTAAGGTGGCTAGGCCATGTAGAGCGCATGGAAGATACAGCTCCGACCCGAAAAGTCTTCAAATCCACTCCGGAAGGAAGGCGCGGCAGAGGACGGCCGCCTCAGCGGTGGTGCACGCAGGTGGAAAGGGACATCAACCAACTGGGCGTGCGGCACTGGAAACAGCTGGCCAAAGACCGTGCCGGCTGGAGACGCTTGTTGGTTGAGGCCCAGGTTCACCACGGACTGTAGCGCCACCTAAGTAAGTAAGTTAGACCAATGGAAGCTGAGTATACCACTACGGTCACATGAAGGAAAGGCAAATGAACCGGTTGCCTCTAAAACCCGGTTAGGATGGACTGTATACGGGCCCTGTCAACATCGCACAGGACCAAATGAGCAAACACGAAAGAAACTTTCTAATCTAAATTTCCATAACTGCGACTGCGATGAATTAGAAGAAGAAAAGCTGAGTGTACAACTCAAAGAATTCATGGCGTTTGATTTGGAGGCCACCACAAGCAAGAAAATTCTTCGTTCATCTGATGATGAAATGGCTGTATCGATGGTCGAAAAGAACATGAGTTAAAGACCAGGGACAAACAACTTCGTGGTACCCTTACTATGGAAGGGAAAACCGACACAAATGCCCGACAGTCGACCAATGGCGGAGAGAAGACTTAAACATCTAGAGAAAATACTGTCAAATAATCCAATACTGAACATAATTGTGAACGGGCAGATAGAAGAGTATATACGAAAGCAATATGCAAGGAAATTAAGTAAAGATGAATTGAAAATACAATCGTTTCCTATATGGTATTTACCTATCTTCCCCGTGGTCCATCACAACAAACCAGACATTGTGCCTTCTCTTTTATCCGTACTATTGCGTTTCAGAGAGCGTAAAGTAGCCATCTGCGCGGACATAAAAGAAATGTTCCACCAAGTATGGATACGAAGCTCCGATCAACACGCTCAACGTTTTCTATGGCGAAATAAAGACACGAAAGATATTGAAGAATTCGTTATGCAGGTGATGACCTTCGGATCAACATGCTCTCCTTTTTGTGCTCAGTTTGCAAAGAATACGAACGCCAAGGCTTACATTGAAGAATTTCCGAGAGCCGTGAAGGCAATTATAGAAAATCACTATGTAGATGATTATTTGGACAGTGTAAACACAGAGGATGAAGCAATTACGCTCGCACAGGATGTTACCTTTATTCACAAACAGGCCGGTTTTGAGATTCGAATTTTTTTGTCGAATTCTGAAAAGGTCTCATTAGTCTAGGAGAAAGTCCTGCCAACAATACAAAGAAAATAAGTAACTGTCATCCTTCATCGAATTCCGAAAAAATCCTAGGCATGTGGTGGTCTCCTGTGACTGACACCTTCTCTTTTGCAATCAAAACTCACACTGTGAAAAACGACTTACTGGGTGAAAATCATTGGCCAACAAAAAGAGAAGTGCTGAAAGTGCTTATGTCAGTCTTCGACCCGCTAGGCTTAATTGCTAACTTCTTAGTTCTGCTTAAAATCTTGCTTCAAGAAGTGTGGACATCAGCAGTTGCATGGGATGAACAGATTCATCCGCAACATTTCGACAAATGGTGTAAATAGAAAAAACGTATTCCCAAAACATTTCTATTGAAAGGCCATACATGAATAAGTTGATATGGGACGAAAACCTTTCAGTGCAGATGCACATATTTGTTGAAGCCAGCGAAGCAGCCTACGCAGCTGTTGTGTATTTTCGGTTTACAGATCAAAAAACCGTCGAAGCATCCTTAGTAACAGCCAAGACAAAGGTAGCACCTTTAAAGGTCATTTCGATTCCCAGATTAGAGCTAGAAGCAGCAGTTCTGGGAGTTAGGCTGGCAAAAACTATAACTGCCAGTCAAACTATTGAGTTAAAAGAAAGGTACTTCTGGTCTGATTCGAAAACCGTTCTAAATTGGATAAACTCAGATTACAGAAAATACAAACAATTCGTTGCTTTCCGGGTAGGGGAAATCTTAGAAGAGACAGAGACAATGGCCAGCTGAGTTTCGAAATACAGAGACAACGACCGAGGAGATAAGGCACGTCAACACGCATCATGCGACATGTTGTGGGAAAATTATTGACTACAAACGATTCAGCACGTGGGGGCGAATGCTTCGATCAATGGGACAGGTCTTTCGCTATATTAGAAACCTAGAAAGCAAGATAAAGGAGGAATACTCGGCACCATGCTTGACTTCACGTGATCTCTCTAAAGCTGAAAACTATTTGTTTAGGGTATGTCAAGCCGAATCCTTCCCTGAAGAAATCGCGGCTCTTGAGCCAAATGGCATTAGAGTTTCAAAGACAGAAGTCAACAGGACAAGTTCGATCTATAAACTTTCCCCATATCTGGATGAGCACTCTGTAATGAGAGTAAAAGGCCGAATCGATGCAGCCTACGGAATACCACTAAATACCAAACGCCCAATAATACTATCAAATGATCATTACATAACTGCAGTTATCGTCACCAAAACGACGAAACTGTTATTAATGAGCTAAGACAGAGGTACTTTATTCCAAGACTTCGTGCCTTGCTACCAAGATCAAAAAGGACTAAATGCCAGATGTGCCAAAATCTTAAGTGCCTCCCTCAGCCACCCATAATGGGCGATCTACCAGCCGCAAGGCTGCAGCCATTCACCAGACCGTTTTCCTTTAATGGAATGGATTACTTCGGCCCACTATTCGTCACCGTGGGAAGGCATTCGGAGAAAAGATGGGGAGTTCTCATCACCTGCATGACAGTACGAGCGATCCATCTAGAAGTGGCCCATTCGTTGACCACAGACTCCTGCATAATGGCACTTAAGCGGTTTATTGCCCGACGAGGATGGCCATTGGAAATCTATAGCGATAACGGGACCAGCTTCCGTGGAACGAGCAATGAACTGAGGGAGACCATGCAGCAAATTGATTTGGACGCATTGGCAACCAATTTTGTAGGACCAAACTTAAAGTGGAACTTTATTCCGCCGTCTTCACCCTACATGGGAGGTAGTTGGGAGAGCTTGGTTCGGTCGGTCAAAAGGACGCTAAGCTTTATAACACCAACAAGGAATCCTTCCGATGAACTATTATTAACAATGTTGGCAGAGGTTGAGAGAATTATTAATACTAGGCCCTTGACTTATGTTCCACTAGATAACGCAAATGAAAAAGCTCTGACGCCCAACCATTTACTATTGGGTTCTTCAAATGGCGAAAAATCTTTCGGGCATTGAATGACGATGCCGTTTTATTGAAAAGGAACTGGTTGGTCAGCGGACAGTATGCTAATCGATTTTGGCGACGGTGGGTCAGCGAGTATTTACCGGATCTAACGAGGCGAACTAAATGGTTCGCGCTAACCAAGCCCGTCCAAGAGGGAGATGTGGCGATCATAGCAGATCCTAATAACATCCGTCGCAATTGGCCCAAGGGTATCGTTGTCAAAACTATACCTGGAAGGGACGGTGAGATAAGAAGCGCAGTTGTGAAGACCTCCACTGGAATCTACACCAGACCCACAGCGAAACTTGCCGTACTAGACGTTGGACGATTTGACGATGGTGGAAAGCCAGTTTCAGAAACTGCCTTACCAGGGGGGGGGGGGGTGTTGTCAAATCTGGCAATGCCTGCGCGAACCATTGAACACAGCCCGATGACTATCGCGGCCATCTTGTTTTCCGGCTGTCGTACCAGGCACATGGCACATGTCAGTGCATTCTACGACAGACGGAACATCAAGCTGGATCCAAACGAGACTCAAGAAGGAAAAAAAAAAAACAAACGAGAAGCAAAAAAAAAAAAGAGAAAAAAAAAAAACTAAACGTAAGAATATATATATATATATGTAACCAAAAATACGAAGTTTGTACAATTATAGGAAATAAAAGCCACCATATCCATATCCACATGACATATTTGTTCCCTTTTTCTTTGGGCTAAGATTTTCAGCTACGGGCGAAACATTTCGAAGTTTAGATTATCAAACCAGAATCTCGCTGGCATATATATCGGAGCTTGTACCCTACTACTGTTATATGTATACTCTATACAAAACTGAAACACAAATATGTATTTAAAGGTTAGTGTATTTGCGTAACGAAAATAAGTTTTGAATGAATAAAAACATGGTCTCTTTTCTAGTTTCCAAAATATGCTGAGTGGAAAAAAGTAGCAGATGATTTCAGGCAAAGGTTGTTTTGGATGGAGAGCATGTAGGATTTACATAAATCATCTAAAATCAATGGATCTTTGTACTACAACTATAAGGGATTCAACAGCATTGTTTTGTTGGCAATGTGTGACACTCATTCGCCGTTGAAACTCATTTATGTAGGTTGGACTATGATGGGCAAAGTTCCCGGTACTGAGCAACGCGGTGATCCAGCGATGAGTGCGATCTCGATGTTTGCAAAAAGTGGCAATATTACTGACTTGTGGAGTTTAGATGTATTGGGTATTAAAGACCCCATCGAAGTTAAAACGAAACGTGAAGGTGAGATCGAGGTTAGCAAGAATTTTTTTGTTAGTATTGACGTAGACGGTCGTTATGAGGTTAAATTACCGTGGATGAAAAATCATCCAGTGATATGTGATAATAAAGGACTTACCGCGCGACGTCTTCCATCTGCAGTAAAAAGGTTAAATAACGACGGACTTTTTGAAAAGTATGATGCAGTTTTTGACGATTGGATAATCGAAGGTATTATTGAAAAGGTATCCAAAGATGAAGAAGATAATTTTGGTTATTATTTACCACATCGTCACGATGTCAAGGAGAATAGCACGACGAAGATACGTCCCGTTTTCGATGCATCAGCAAAGGACCGTCGACGAACATCATTGAACGAGTGTGCTTAAATTGGGCCTAAGTTAATATAATTGATAACTTCTGCTCTACTGCGATTTAGAAAAGGTAACATTGGCATTATTTCCGATATAAAAAAGGCATAAAAGACAAACATTTTTTTAAGATTTTTGTGGTTTGACAAAGAGGGAAATAATGTAATATTTAGACATTGTAGAGTGGTTCTTTGTTTTTCTTCTAGTCCTTTTATTTAAGGCGCTAGTATTTACATACATTTGAAGGAAATCATTGATAACGTGAAAGATAATGTAAAATATAATTTTTCCAAAGAAAACGTTATAAAACTTTTAAATAGTTTTTATGTTGACAATTGTGTTACGAGTGTAAACTTTTTTAATGAGTTAAACAAATTCATTTATGATGCGAAACCAGTGATGGAGTTAGCCGGTTTTGACCTTCGAGGGTGGGAGTTTAATGGAGATAACTCTCACGAAAACAAAGCTGTAGTTTTGGTTGTTGGTTGTCATTAAATGTACCGAATATCGATGATTCATGTAATAAAATTACGAAAAGAAATATTTAATCGCTCGCGCATCGCGTATGCCCGCACGAAAGTTATCGTGGGACGAAGAAGTTGACGACGATGCCAAGAAGAAACTAAATAAAATCGAGATGTGTGCTAGGAGATTTTCGCGATAATGATCGTATAAGTATACATACATTTTGTAATGCGATTCAAGTGGCATATGCGACTTTCTTTAATTCGTATATTTTTTACAAGCCAAGACACGAGTAGCACCGGCTAAGAAAAAGGGTAGTGACTCACGAAACGGTATACCGCGTTTAGATTTATTAGCCGCGACTATAGGTTTCAGATTGACAAAAGCAATAATAGATTCGTTAAGTATATCCTTGTCTTCCGCTGTTCTGTGACGTAAAAATTCTTCCTATCCGTCATTTAAAACATTTTTACTATAAAAACTTTCTTTATGAGATCTGGTAACCGTAATTTTCGTCTGATATCGTCTCATAACATACAGTGGTGGAAGACTAATTAGAAACACATAATTTCGTGTGAAAAAGTAGTTTATTTTTCCTTAAAAGCATACGTTTTTTTTATTTTTTTTTATAAACGACAATTGCTATTGCATTCACTTACATAGACAAGAAGAAAAAATGGTTTATATCACATACACAATCACAAAAACAAAAAAAAGGTCAGTTAGGTATGCTTTTTAATTGGAAATATAATTAGAAACACAGCTCTGAGAGACTAACAATTGAACACAAAACAACCAAAAACTAAATATAATTATTCAAATATGTTTACTTATGTCAAACAATACTAATACTTTGTGGGATATCCCTTATTGGCGATAACCGACAAGCAGCGTTTTGGTAAACTTGGTACCAAGTCTTGGCATCGTTTTAATGGCATATTGTTCCAAACCTGCTCAATGTTCTTGAAAAGCTCATCAGAATTCCTTGAAGATTTTGGTGTTAGGCTTCTCTCCACATCAGCCCACAAGTTCTCAATGGGATTGAGATCGGGACTCTGCGCTGGCCAACTCAAAACCCTTACATTTTCGTCCTCAAACCAATTCTAAACCAGCCGTGAAGTGTGTTTGGGATCGTTGTCCTGCTGGAAAGTGTACGTTATTGGCAAATTATTGAAAGCGTAGGGCTCCATAACATTAACCAATATGTTTTTATAAACATGCTGATCCATTCGTCCGTTGATGCGTACAATTGGACCAACACCGTACCAGGAAAATCCTGCCCACACCATGACATTTTCACCTCCATGTTTGATGGGCTTAGTGGTATACTTTGGGTCGAGTTCTTTTTTGGCAGATTGTCTCACATACTTCTTCCCATCAAATCCAAACATATTAACTTTGGATTCATCACTCCAAAATACTTTTTTCCAGAAAGATAAGGGTTTATTTATGTGCTCTTTTGCAAATTCTAGCCGACGTTTTATATTTTTTTTCGAAACGTGCGGCTTTTTGCGTGTAATGCTACCCCGCAATCCTCTTTCAAGTAATCTGTTCCTTACGGTTCTAGCTGTAATTTGATCACTTATTTCAGTCGCTACAGCTGAGTGAATGTCCTTACTAGTCAGAAAAGGATTTGTCTTACTTAACCGGCAGATGAGTTTATTCTCCGTGACTGTGGTTTTCCTCGTCCGGGGTTTTCTTTTGGGGTTTTCCATGCTGCCCTTCTCCGTATAGGCGTTAATTGCACCGTAAGCCATATTTTTGGACCACATTAAGTCTTTAGCGACAGAATCCATGGAAGCCTTTCCTTGGCAATACTTTTGTATTATGAGCTTCCTCAATTCCGGTGTGCAGCTCTTATTTTGCTCATTTTGTTAGATAATTCTAAATAATATTAATTCTAAAGACTAAACTAAGATGATTGAACAGAACAGACACACAGCGTTAAATATTTACCGGAAAGTAACACGGCAATCCCAATGTTTCTAATTATATTTCCAATTAAAAAGCATACCTAACTGACCTTTTTTTTGTTTTTGTGATTGTGTATGTGATATAAACCATTTTTTCTTTTTGTTTATGTAAGTGAATGCAATAGCAATTGTCGTTTATAAAAAAAATAAAAAAAACGTATGCTTTTAAGGAAAAATAACCTACTTTTTCACACGAAATTATGTGTTTCTAATTAGTCTTCCACCACTGTACGTGGTCATTTCTCATATTTGTTACCTGCTCCAAAGTTTCGTACAACTGCCTATCGAAATTTTTATTCTATCTTATCATTTCGACTATTCAATAAACTTCCTCAGTCACTCAGAACAATCTCAACATCCGATTTGTTTGTCAAGCGGTTAAAGAGTTGGCTATTTAACAATAACTATGCGATATAGAATCTCTTATTAGAGGCTCCGCGATAATCTCAGTTTTGTTATCTAGTGTTTTTGTTTTGTGTTATATATTTTTTTTTTTGCTTCTTTTGTACTGCATTTCCTTTAGTTACTATTTGTTTTAAGGCCCAAGAGGCAGTCATTGCGTACAAATAATTTATTGATTCCGTCTGTATTATTCTACGAATTGTGCAATACATCCTGTCACAGAACTCCCAACTCGCATTTATTTATGTCAAAACAAACAGGTCAAATTAAACTGATCTACGCCAGTCATCCTTGTCAAACCGCAGTTCGTGTCTCCTTCATGCAGTGACATACCTGTCAAAGTGCCAACCATTTGCATTTATACGCATTTTCTTAAGTTACGTCGAGGTGAGCACACGTGAAGGAGACACAAACTGCGGTAAGTAGATTATACATATATGTACATTTGTTTGTAATTTGTAAGATTTATGTTCCAGAAATAAACCACCACCATCATATTTATGTTCCAGAAATAAACCACCACCATCATAACCACCAACTTCATGGTTAAAGTTTAATTTCAAGTGTCAGTTGCTCGCCTGGGACGGAACATATCCTATTGAATTTTTTTATGTTTGTACCATTCTATGTAAAGTGGCATTAGGCACTATTTCTTTCATTGTAATCAATTACAGAATGTCATCTGATTAATAAATAATAGTAAAAAAACTGCGGTAAGTAGATTATACATATATGTACATTTGTTTGTAATTTGTAAGATTTATGTTCCAGAAATAAACCACCACCATCATATTTATGTTCCAGAAATAAACCACCACCATCATAACCACCAACTTCATGGTTAAAGTTTAATTTCAAGTGTCAGTTGCTCGCCTGGGACGGAACATATCCTATTGAATTTTTTTATGTTTGTACCATTCTATGTAAAGTGGCATTAGGCACTATTTCTTTCATTGTAATCAATTACAGAATGTCATCTGATTAATAAATAATAGTAAAAAAAAAAAATAAAATATTAAGAGGTGCGATACTTTTTATTGGACAGATTTATCCACCGTTGTTGCATGGATTAAAAGAGAATGTAATTGGTCCATTATTGCACGAACAACAGGAACAACGTTGCACGAACAAACAAAGAACAAGGGGCAGTGAACAACGAACAAAGAACAAAAAAAAAAAACGCTGTACGAACAGACACCACGGAATCGATCAAACACCGCCATTAATTGTCAAAAGGCGAAGCATTATCCCCTTCTTTCACACAACAACGCGATTACGGCGGAATCTCGAAAGCTGGAAAAGAAGGGGAAAGGATCGACATCAAAATTCAACTTATAAAATGGCAGCGCACGAATTGAAAATTAATAAAAGAAGAAACGTCAAAAATATAAGTTCTGTTTATTTTGAGTTTTAAGCTTTTTCCGACGAACACAAATTCACCGATTGCCGCGAATCAGTCCATATATGTATGTTCATAATCGCGTTAAAGAAATTCGTGAATTTTCCAGACCAGAACAGTGGGGGGCATGTAACCGGACATTTAAACGCTGCCGATTTTATTTATTTATTATTATTTATTTCCGGAATGGTTACAACAAAAATCTGGAAATTGGCCTAGTCTGGTATCAAGTTTTAATGAAAGTGAAATAGATACCGAGTTAAAAAAGTCTGCGCTAAGAGCCCAAACTAAAAGCATTATTCTATTATCTGCAATAAAAAGTGAAGAAAGCAAAAAGAATAAACCATGGTATGTCGAGAGATTTTCTAAATATAGCAAAATCGTATATATATTACCGTATGTTTTACGATTTCATAATACATAAGTGTAAAAATAAATCGAAAGGAAATAAAGGAAATATATTTGAAAATACAGTAGATGCAGATGAACGAAACAATGAAATAATGAAACAAACATGCATGCAATAATTTTTTATTGAAATTAGTTTAGAAAGAAAGTTTTATTGACGAAAATGATAGACAGATCAAACATTTTATGCATTTCAAAGATAACAATGATTTGATACGCCTTAAGACAAGGATTACGTTAAGAGAAGATTTATTTAATTTTGTGTGTCCAGTTGTTTTACGGGGTGATCGTGATATTGTTTGGCATCACTGCGCGAGAGCAAGGGAGACGGACACCGGTGAGGGACAGCCGATCCTCTTACGAATTTTAAGAGGAACAACGAACAAAGAGATCACGAGATAGTGGCTACTTTTTCGACGAGAGAAAAAAATACAAATTTTTAGTTTCTTGTTGGTTTTGGTTAAAAATAAAAGATTATTAAAGTAAACGCGTTTTAACATTCCAACCATTTTTAAAGAGAATCACAAAATCATGAATCACGCTGGAGTTGAAATTTTAATGAATGTTTTATGAGAAAAATTGTATGTACATACAGTGGTGTGCAATATAATAGCAGTGCACCATATAACTTTATTGATGGAACAAAAACATGTTAATTTTTAGGATTACAATAAGTGCCATCTACATGCCAGTATCCGTTTTTATCTTTGCTGTGTTTTTATTCTAAACACACGACCTTATGATCAGCGAATACGATACCGTTAACCGTTATCTGTCAAAGATGCGTTTTCCTTGTGTGCATAATAATAGCAGTGTGGTTGAGTTGATCATTCTTGGAACAATAAATCCTTATTATTTCTATCAAAAAGAGAGTTTTTGTCAATTTAAGATTTGCTTCTAATACTGGAGGTAAAAATAGCACAGCATTGAGTCGATAAAATTCAATACTATCGTATAATTTTTATTCAGACAATGGGAAGAGCAGCACATTGTACTAAAGAGAAGCGGGACCTCATTAAGAGTTTAATTCGAGAAGGAAAACCCTATAAATTTATTCAAAATCTTTTGCATTGTTCAGCTAAGATGATCTCAAATGCATTGCAATATGAAGAGAGAGCAGAAACGCGAGGCAGAAAGCGTAAAACATCTGCAAGGGAAGACAAGTTAATGGTAAGACTGACAAAGAAAAACCCATTTGTTTCATCGAAAGCTGTGAAGGAGGATCTGCAATTAGATGTTTCTGCTTCAACCGTTAGAAGACGATTAATTGAAGCAAAATTGCGCGGAAAAAGACCAAGAAAAGTTCCTTACCTTAGTAAAAACAATATTCAAAAAAGACTAGCATTTGCCTCAGATCATATGAATTGGCCAGTCTCTAAATGGAGAAACATATTGTGGAGCGACGAAAGTAAAATAGTTTTGTTTGGTTCCAGTGGTTGTCGCCAGTATGTACGGATACCACCATCATCCGAATTTGATCCCCGGTTCACTGTAAAGGCAGTGAAGCATGGCGGGGCAAAGATCATGGTGTGGGGCTGTTTCTCGTATTACGGTGTCGGTCCTATACATAGGATTGAAGGGATCATGGACCGGCATGTTTATTTGAAAATAATCCAGGACGTCATGTTGCCTTATGCCGAGGAAAATATGCCGCTTAGATGGGTCTATATGCACGACAATGACCCAAAGCACACCAGCAAATGCGTCAAGGAATGTTTAAGCATGAATGGGGTTGAGGTCATGGACTGGCCAGCACAGTCCCCTGATCTCAATCCCATAGAAAACCTATGGAGGGACCTTAAAGTTGCTGTTTCTAATGCAATGCCAAGTAATGCACAGCAACTCTGGACGGTGGTACAGTCAGCTTGGCATTCCATTTCAGTGGAACATTGTCAAAAGTTAATTGATTCAATGCCTCGACGATGCCAAGCGGTAATTAAAAATAAAGGTTTCTGTACAAAGTACTGAGTAGTACTATTGTTTTAGTTAATAAATATTTAATGAATACTTTAGAATTTTAGTTTTATTCAATTTCACTACGTACACTGCTATTATTTTGCACACGAATAAATCGCATCTTTCACACATAACGGTTGATGACATCGTATTCATTGATCTTATGGTTGTGTTATTAATATAAAATGAAATTAGAGACAACAAGGGATATTAATAGGTATGTTCAGAAATATAGCATACCATCACTTACGTATCATTTAAATCCATGTACGAAAAATTTTGCACATTACTGTCTTTGAATATTCTCTTTTGTTTTGTATTTTTTCTTTTAACAATGTACCGTACGCAAATATTGTGTTTCTTTTTGCTTTAAATCATACCATACTCTGTACCGCTACTAGTGCACGTGCAGTTCGCAGCTCAGAACATTTTTTGTATTGTAACTTTCATTCGACCATTAGAAGTCAAGCAATAAAGTTGTACTCCTTTTTTCGATTCGTTTTCGTTTGCTTCTTCATATATACATACACATCACAATAAGTATACTACGTTATTCAAAAAAGCTTGAGTAACCAAACATTGGCGACCGTGACAGGACTAGCATTTTGCATAGTCATTTTAATATCAAATCAATTAATTTACTGCACAAATCAAATCAATTGCTCAATACAATATATTTCGTACATCGCATTTGGATTGTTTCGTACTTCGGATTACTGGATTTCATCTTTGGATAGCTGTATTTGGAGTTGCAGTTACAGTTTGCTACAAACGGATGCGGAAAATATCTCGTCAACTTGGAATCACACGGATTTGATAAGTACCATTATAAACTAAATTGATTACATAAGTAGTTATTTGATTTACATTGTAAACTAAATTGCGACTTCAAAATGACTGGAGACAGTGGTGATTCTTGTGCTGTATTGCTTTCATCGTTTAAAACAAAAAGAGCCTCAGTGACAGGTCAGATCACAAAGTTGAAAAAATTTGTAGAAAGTGCTACCGAGAATGTTTTGTCACATGAGTGGGATGTTAAGTTGACTCTTTTGGAATCCTATCTTAAAAAATTCGACGATGCCCAGACTAACATTGAAGTATTGGATATTGCAGAACTAGAAAGTGATAGAAGAAGTGCTTTTGAGGATGCATATTGCGAACTTAAGACCAAAATCCTTACGTTTATGGATTCTAAGAGGCTTCCTGCAGGCGCAGCAGTCTCCGCACATGATTCAACATTTCTGTATGCGAAACCAAAGGCGGTTCGATTGCCTAAACTGGAACTTACAAAATTTTCTGGAAAATACACAGATTGGCCAACTTTCTTATCAATGTTTGAGATTCTAGTGGATAAGGATGATGAACTTACAGCCATTGAAAAGTTTCAACATTTACGCTCGTGTTTGTCAGATTTTGCATTTAAAACAATTCAGTCTCTTGAAGTCACAAGTGAAAATTATACCAAGGCTATTGAACTATTGAAATCTCGATTAGACAACAAACGTTTAATTTTCCAGGAGCATATAAAAGAAGTTTTTAACTTACCTAACGTTGATGGTTCCGTACATAAGCTACGTGATTTGAGTGACAACATAAACTCTCAATTGAGAGCGCTGAACACGTTGGCAACAAAGGAAGAAATTTTGGATGGACTACTAATACATCTCATCGTTAATAAATTGGATTCAAAGAACCGGACGAAGTGGGAGGAAGAATCAGGAGTCAACGATTTGCCTAGATGGGATCAACTATCAGCTTTCATGGAAAAACGATGTCAGACGCTGGAAACTATTGACAACGCATCGAGCAGTGGAAGCAGACATACAACAACATTGAAATACTCACGTAAGTCATATAAACCTACAATTAATAGAGCTTTTATTACATCAAAAACCCGTTTTGTTGCTTGCCATTATTGTAATTCAAATGACCATTCAATTTACTACTGTAACGCATTTATAAACCTTCCACCTGAAAGGCGTTATCAAGAAGCTAAAGCTAGGAAGTTATGCATAAATTGCCTTAGATATGGGCATCAAGCGCGAAATTGCAGCTCACATCTTTGCAAGCACTGCTCTCAACGGCATAGCACATTGCTTCATATGGGTGCTATTCCCAACCGACCTTCTCAATTATCAATCGTAAATGAACAGTCTTTAACGTCACCATCGGCTCAAATCGTTTCGGATTCTCAATCAATAAACAATACAAATACTGTCCTTGTTTCTAAGTCGGTTGGTAAAAATGAGCACTCCATTGAAAGGCAGCCAAAACTCAATCAGCCATTCATATTCCTAGGCACTGCCCTTATCTTAGTAAAAGATTGTTACGGTTCTTATGCTCCTTGTAGAGCATTACTAGATTCATGTTCCCAAATGCACTTCGCTACCGATCGTCTAATTCAAACACTCAATCTAAAACGCATCAGATCCACAAATGCTATTGGTGGCATTGGAGAAACCAACACTAAATCGAATCACAAATCTAACCTGTGCATAAGATCTCGTTTTAATGAATATACGGCAAACTTAGAGGTTCAGATTTTACCATCCATTACTTGTAACCAACCGGAAAAAGGTATTCAAATCAATGATTTCGTTTTACCTGAAAATATCGAACTTGTCGATCCATATTTTAACAAATCTCAAAGGATTGATTTGCTTATAGGCGCCGAGTTATTCTTTGATTTGCTATCAGTAGGCCAAATTCGTTTGGGGAGAGCCTACCATTGCTGCAGAAAACCCTACTGGGATGGAAGGTTGCAGGAAAACTCAGTTTAGAGAACACCAAACGGTATAGTTTCAATGTAACGCACCAGAGTGGTGCTGACATAGAGAATAACGATAAAATAGAAGACATTCTCAAATCTTTCTGGGAGATTGAATCCCACGACATTATCTCGAAAAAATTAACCAATGAAGAAATAGAATGCGAGCATTTATTTCGCGATACACATCAGCGGCTCGCAAATGAGCAATTTTCTGTCCACCTTCCATTCAAATCACCACCAAACACTTTGGGTAATTCATTCCAACTCGCCGAAAAACGCTTTTATAACTTAGAATCTAAATTATATCGGAACCCACACCTAAGAGCACAATATATCGACTTTATGAATGAATATCTTCAACTTAACCACATGACTAAGATAAATTCTAAAATACTAAGCCAAAATCACTTCTTCCTTCCACATCACTGCGTAATAAAGGAAGACAGCACAACAACAAAATTACGTGTCGTTTTCGATGGTTCGGCCAAATCATCTTCGGGGATTTCACTAAACGACATTCTTATGGTAGGGCCAACCATTCAAGATGATTTATTTTCTATTCTTATTCGTTTTCGAATGCATCGCTACGCCATCACAGCTGATGTTTCTAAAATGTATAGATGCGTACAAGTTCAACCGCCTGATGATAACATGCAACTCATTTTGTGGAGAGATGATAGAAACAAAGATCTCGGCATTTTCAAATTGAATACTCTTACATATGGAACTGCTCCAGCATCCTTCCTTGCTATTCGATCTATGGTACAGCTAGCAGTAGATAGATCTCAACACTTTCCTATTGGGTCAAAAACCATAACCAAAGAGTTTTATGTGGATGATATGCTCTCTGGAGCCGATAGTCTGAAGGAAGTTCTTGATATCAAGGATCAAACTACAAGATTGCTAAGTGAAGCAGGGTTTCATCTCCGTAAATGGTGCTCCAACAGCACATCTTTCTTAGACACTATTGATGATAAAGATAAAGAAACTTTCTTGGACCTCAACCATACTGAAATAACAAAAACACTAGGATTAATTTGGCAGCCTAATTCAGATGAATTTCGTTTTTCCTTTACACAACTAAATTCTTTACGAGTCATAACAAAGAGACCAATATTATCGACCATCGCAAAGTTATACGATCCCCTAGGGCTTATTGGTCCTATAGTCGTGAAAGCGAAGATATTTATCCAAGCTTTATGGAAAGAGAGGTTGCATTGGGATGAATCACTTCCACAATATCTGCATACAGACTGGTTAGAGTTTTGCAGTCAATTATCGAAAATAAACGACTTAAGATTTCCTCGTTATGCACTATCACCAAATTCAAAATTTCAATTGCATGGTTTCGCTGATGCAAGTCAAACAGCTTATGGAGCATGTATATATCTGAGATCGAAAAATCTTCAAAATAAGATACATACACAACTGCTATGTTCAAAATCTCGAGTAGCACCTGTGAAAACCATATCTATTCCTCGCCTAGAACTATGTGCTGCACTCCTTTTGGCGGAATTGATGGAACGAATAAGAACTATTTTACAACTGACCGATTCTGAAACCTTTTGTTGGAGTGACTCAACTGTAGTTCTTTCTTGGATAAACTCTGATGCTTGTAATTGGAGCACATTCGTTTCTAATAGGGTAGCAAAAATTCAATGTCTCTCTAGTAATATAGTTTGGCTACATGTTCCTACGAAATCTAACCCGGCTGACCATCTTTCACGTGGCCTTTTCCCAAATGAATTACTGCACCTCACATTATGGTGCTTCGGTCCTGATTTTTTGCTAAACGATGAACACGTGAACTCGAAGAAAATCAGCTGGAGAAACGTAAAACTAAACCAACTGCTTTATTATCTCGCATAACGAATGAGGATCTGACAAAAACCTGCAAATTCTTAAACACATACAATAAATTAGTAAGATCATTCGCATACATTAATCGATTCATTCATAATTCGCGTTCTAAGACTGGTAATCGTAAAAACGGTGAGTTAACTGCAATTGAATTGGAGCATGGATTGCATTACATAATTCGGACCATGCAAGTTAATGAATTTCGAGATGAATTCCGGCGGCTTTCGGAAAAACAAGATTTGCAACCAAATAGCACTTTGAAGTCACTAACTCCTTTTTTGGATACTTATGGTATTATGCGAATTCGTGGACGTCTTCGAAACTCTTCCCTATCATTTTCAAATAAACATCCAATCATTCTTCCAAAATCGCATCCGTTTACATCAACGATTGTTAATTATTTTCATATAAAAAACATGCATGCCGGACCACAGGCGTTGCTAGCAGCACTTAGAATGCAGTTTTGGCCAATCGGAGGAAAACACACAATAAGAAAGGTACTCAACAAATGTATACGATGCTACAAGGCTCGCCCGTTGGTGATGAGTCAGCTTCAAGGAGATTTGCCAGCGGAACGAGTAGAATCTTCTCGACCATTCACTACGACTGGGATAGACTTTTGTGGGCCTTTCTACATACGTTCTGGAATACGTGGTCGAGCACCAACGAAAATCTACATATGCCTTTTCATATGCTTCACAGTAAAGGCAGTGCATTTGGAGTTGGCGGCGGACCTGTCATCTTCGGCTTTTTTAGCAGTTCTAAAAAGGTTCATCGCCAGGCGTGGAAAGCCTTGCACAATTTTTCCTGATAATGCCACAAATTTCGTAGGAGCCAATACACAGTTAAAGGAACTAAAGGCATTATTTGAATCGCAACAACATATTGAGTTAGTTCATCAGACTTGCTTAGACGATGGTATTCAATGGAAATTCATACCAGCCCGCTCCCCCCATTTTGGCGGACTTTGGGAGTCTGCAATTAAAATCGCCAAAAATCATTTACGTCGTGTGGTTGGTTATGCAGTGCTTTCCTTCGACGAGCTGCATACCTTAATCTGTCAAATTGAGGCCATTATTAACTCTCGCCCTTTGAGTCCAATTTCAGATGATCCTTCCAATATCGAAGTTCTCACCCCAGGACATTTCTTAATTGGAGGTCCTCTTACTGCCACTCTGGAACCGGACACAAAGGATGTCAACGTAAGCCGGTTGACAAGATGGCAAATGGCGCGATGTATGATGCAGAACTTCTGGAGAAAATGGTCGCAAGAGTACTTAACCTCACTTCAACAACGTCGCAAATGGAAACGAGCGGAATACAATGCTGTCGTTGGAATGCTGGTGCTACTAAAGGACGACAACCTTCCCCCGCTGAAGTGGTCACTAGGTAGAGTGACTGAAGTTTACCCAGGAACAGATGGGTTCGTTAGAGTCGTCAAGGTCAAAACGATGAATGGAGAGGTGAAAAGGTCGATCGCCAAACTCTGCGAATTGCCTCTGGACCACGAACAAGGTTTATCTTGAACGCAGAGCCTTCAACGCGGGGTGTATGTTCAGAAATATAGCATACCATCACTTACGTATCATTTAAATCCATGTACGAAAAATTTTGCACATTACTGTCTTTGAATATTCTCTTTTGTTTTGTATTTTTTCTTTTAACAATGTACCGTACGCAAATATTGTGTTTCTTTTTGCTTTAAATCATACCATACTCTGTACCGCTACTAGTGCACGTGCAGTTCGCAGCTCAGAACATTTTTTGTATTGTAACTTTCATTCGACCATTAGAAGTCAAGCAATAAAGTTGTACTCCTTTTTTCGATTCGTTTTCGTTTGCTTCTTCATATATACATACACATCACAATAAGTATACTACGTTATTCAAAAAAGCTTGAGTAACCAAACAAGGTATATGACATTAATTGCAGCTAACTAGTTATATTTTCTTTTTAGACGTAAAAGCATTTGTATAGGACACTGCTATTTTATTGCACACCACTGTACATGTGTACATAAATATATACGTGCATACATCGTATGTTGGAAAATGTGTCTGAGTTCCAAAACGCAGTATAAACGCAGTACTGCAATGTCAAGAGTTCTAAATCGCAATCATGGGCAGCGATGCAATGCATCGCGTTCTAAAACGCAACAATAAAGAAACCAATGCGCAAACAACGCATCATAAAATATCGTGATGCGAAGAAATTTGACATTTGACCGTCAAAAATGGAAGCAGCAGCATCTCCAGAATCGTTAAGGAATTGTTAACTAAAAATTCTTTTTTCTACTATTTTTATATTTAAACAGGAACAAAAAATTGACAAACTCTAATATAAAATTATTAATAGACACCAGGGGTGGAATCGGCTAAGGTGATAGGTGATAGTCACTTTGGTGACAGTCATATGTGACTATCATCATCTTTGTGTATGGGGTAAGATTATCACAAAAAAAGTTTAGAAAAGGAGCAACATTCGCTTTTTCGGACTTGATGACAGATAAGAAAGCTGTCAAATGATGAAAAAAAAATTCAAATTCAAATCAAATTCACCGATTCCTTGAATAAATACCCGGAAAATGTAAGGAAATAACATATTAGAAATGCAATAATATAGTACAATTCATTTATTTAAGGTCACAAGCAAATAAAGTCCAGTTCTGGTAAGCATCACCACCAAGAAGATTCAGCGTTGCAGCCAATTGAAGAATTGGTGGAATATGGGTCGATCTTATTCCATTAGGAAGGTCCAGAAAATGTAGGACGGCAACGAATGCTTGCTTCGTTAAGCGGAAGTTTTTCATGAATCTAAAAAAACAATCATTAAAGCATAATTTTGAAAATATTAACTGCGGAATTATTCCTAATTACATGTCATCTGGAAGATCGAGAATGTTGGAGCGATTTCTCAAATTCTTCCTCAGAATCCTAAACTCATCACTGTCTCATTGACCTCATCATCCTCACTTAAAAATAGCTATAAGCACGGAAACGCAGTTTTTTATATTACAAAACGCACAAAAAGACAAACCACAATCACATCAAATGCACAAAACATATGAAAGTGATAGCTAAATAGCTATTACCAGAAAACTATCACAAAAATGTGACTATCACCTTACAGGCACGATACCGAAACCCAGAATGTGACTGTCACTTGTCACAAATCACCTTAGCCGATACCACCCCAGGCTGCGACATGAAAACGAATTCATATCAAGAAAAAGGAAGAAAACCATGATATGGCGGCAGGTATTGCGGAAAGCGCAGGAAATGGATCCCGAATTTCCTTTTACAGTTGATGAAATAATGAGAAAATTTCTCAATCTAATGGTGACGTACAAGAATAATATGACTGGAGAAGCAGTAACTGCTTGGGAATTTTTTGATGTCTTAGATGCCTGCTATGGGAATAAGCATTCCATCGTCGTGCCATCCATAAATATAGAAGCATCAATAGAAAGCGAACAGTTTGTGGACAATAGAAAAAGTTTGGATGATTCTACCGCGGCTACTGAACCACCAAAAAAGAAAAGGACACAGAAAGGTGAACTGTTAAACTTCCTAAAAGAGCAATCGGAGCAAGACAGAGGCAGTTTAAACCGGCTCATTGAGATCGAAAGCGCCAGACTTAGGGTGGACAAGGAGAGAGTGAAAGAAATGAAAGAAATCAAACTGCTCTTAAAATGTCTTTTGGATTAAAATAAATGCTTTCTGAAGCATTTCAAATGAATGAAGTGTAAATTTAATTTGTTTCTTCTTAAATAAAAAATAAATATAACTCATTTTACAACTTTTATTTTGGGATGATACATTTCAAGCGGAAAATAGGGTTGTCAACCGTTCTCTTTTTAATTTTGCCGCGTTGTTGACAACGTGGATATCTTCTGGTGATATCCCATCTAGTTGCAAATCTATTAAGCTTTGATCTCTGTAATCAGGTGCTTCATGCACGATTGTGAAATTATGAAGGATCATACCTTGCATTGCTTCATACATTGGATTATCCGGATTTTCGATTATCCGAATGCCTAACGACAACAATTAGTCCGGTTAATCGATTACTGTATTTGCTTTGCGGAACTGAGCAACAGATTTCAAAACAAAGTTTCGGTCGAACGGTGTTAAAAAATTGATGTGGATCGGAGAGTCTTTTGATTCTGTGCGGCTACGTGCGCGGTAAATACTATCTATTGTTGGTGGTTTTATAGTTAGAGAACTGCAAATAGTGTTAAAGCAAGACTCGAGATTTTCGTCATCTCAAAACGGAACACCGAATAAAATAGCATCGTTTGCTACGGTACGATTATCAAGTGTTTTCTTTCTTTTTTATACTAATCATTTCGGTTTGAGAAACTGCGTTTTGTTTACAAACACCAACGAGACTTTTTTTTTCAGTACAGAATTAAGTGTATTTATGTTTTTTTTGGCGTTTAAAAGTTCAGTTTCAAGTTCGATTACATTAATATTTGTTACATTTATGGTTTATTGCAGTTCTTTAATTTCGTTGCTTATTTTAGCAGAAATTCTTTTTTCGAATTTTATTATTTGTTCAGAAACAAGGCACTGCTCTTTACTCGTATTGTTAACGCTATCTATATGTCAGTATTAAGTTCATTCAATGTAAACCCACCCGACTGTTGAAAATAAAATGCACACATGTTAACTATATCTAAAATCTAAACCCACCGGCTGTTGAAGATGAACTTCACTTCCGGAAATAAACTTGCCTTGTGAAGACGTATTACTACATAGCTTTCTTTCTTTGGGTGAACCCGTATTGTCCATTTTTTTGCACTCGTCTTTCGCACTTGACTGTAATTGTATGGGTCAAAGCGGGAGTTTCCGACAAAAGATGAGAACTTTGCGGTGTGGCAGTGGATTTACTCCGTGCGATAGTGGCACTTTTCGCTGAGTCCGACATAGTGCAACAAAATTGAAACGCGAGCCAATTTAAGAGTTTGTAAATAATTTGAGTTTCGCGACGTGTCAAAAAAGGGAAAAAAGCCCACTGTTGGGATCAAAAGCACCAGCAAACAATCCAACGAGTTATTGTTAAGTCTTTGAATTTAATCGTTTATGAAACCACTCGAGAAATTAAAAACAGGAGCCGATCTCTTAAACACGTCTACTCTGTAGCTATCATTTTGTGTTCTGGGCTCTTTTGAAAGAAAAATTCTCCGTCCTGTATTTCTGAGCGGAGAATTAGGTAGTGGTGCTTTAAAAATGAGTGACGAATTCAAGTGGACAAAAGAGTTGGTATGTGGGCTCATAAGCAATTATGAGATACATGCAATTTTATAAGATCCATGTCATGTGGATTATTTAAATCGAATTAAAATGGCACATGTGTTCCAGACGGTTTTGGAAGCATGTGCGGAAGATGTCTGCGAACCGAAATCCTGGTGCTATAAACAATTGGGTCTCCTCAAAACACATTGCAAAATAAAAAACTCCTAATCAAGCATTGGAGGAAGTTAATTTACGACGGTCCAAACAAAAAAAGAGAGCGAGTGCTCCACTTCGTCTTCCGCGAAGAGGTCGATACTCGTTCTCGGGGGAAATACACACTTGGCGCGTTTGCGGAACCAAACATGCCAAGGGTGATGGAATTATTTATGGAACTGAATTCTAATTAAATTATTAAAGAATTTTCTAATTCTATTGAAAGGATGGTCAAGTAAGGTTTGCCGAGCCTACTGGTCTCACCAGTAGTGAAACTCGCTGTATTGGTGGTTGGTGAGGCTCCAGGAAAGGTCCTATCGCCTCACGGGGGTTGGGATGTTGGAAAAGAGAGAAATGATGTAATAGGGAAGCGGATGGCTGGAATATGAATTCGATGAAGGCACTCATTTCGTCATCTGTTACTTGCTGTCATTTATGAATTATCTTATGAACAAACGAATTTTTCTCGGAGTAGTTGCCAATACGACGTCGAGTTCACACGCCCGCCCGTCGAATACCCAAATAAGTGGTTTATAATTTTTAAGTCGTACTGTATTGTAATGTATTATATTGTAGCACAGATAAATTAATAAGAGTACTCGAAACTGTCACTTTGCCCGCGAGCGTTTATTAAACGGCCGGACTGGTGACACGGCCTAGACATGAGCACCGACGTCTTGTTTTCAGAACATATTTCTTTGAATTATTTTTTTTTTCTTGTAAATTTAAAACAAACATTAAAAAAAAAAAAACAAGAGCACCAACATTAGGCTACAAAACGCAGTTTTTTTTCAATGTTAGTCGTACCATTATGATTGGAGAATCGGTGTGTTTTGGTGAGTACATTTTATTTTAAATTGTGATGTAAAATATTTTGTCCGACGTTTGTTTGAGTTGTCTGTGACGTAGTTGTCGCTTGTCGCATAGTTATCAAGTTTTTTATATTTCGGTTTCGATTTATAGATAGTCCGGTTTTGAACGATATTCGATATTTTTAGATTCCGGTCCATGGGAAAATATCTGACATATAAATCTTGGAAATTTAAAAACAGAGAGAGATCATTGCAATATAAGCATATGAGGCCCTTATTTATCAGAATATTTTACATTATATTTAGTAGATCACCACATACTACCTTTTTTAACATATACAACATTTTTTACTTTTCTATTTATTATTTTGAAACCAGTTTTTTTCTTTTTCGACATATAAGAGATAGATCTGATTTTTATAAAGATTAATAGGTTTATTGATTATAAATATGTAGCTACATTCATCTTCCCGAGTACTAAGTACAGTAACGGCTGTTGAAAAATGATCCTGATTGTGCTTATTACTTCGTCGTCATTAATGCAACCATTGCTAATAGTGGCTTCGTTATTGAAAGTATCGCCTAGGATGGTGTAATCAATCCGAATGCATGCGCACCCATAACTTTTCAACGCCATCTAGAAGCCGAAATTGTACCTGCTGCGGTTGGCACTTCCTTGGCTGTCAATGATCCTCGCGCCGTAATTCATTAGTGTTGAAGCCAGCGAGGAGGGAAGTACAAACCGCGGTAAGTACGTGTGTGTATATAATCCTATGTTATATTGTTCAAACTCCACTGTAGAAATAAATACTACTATATCGATTCATTTCGAACATCCCTCGAGTTTTCAACATCTTTATTTCGCGTGTGTACATCTTTATTGCGCATTGGGAATGCGTACGTAGCCGATACGATGATTCACACGCCGACGTCTAGTCGGACTCCACCCATGCCAGTTGCGGACGTCTCGGCAACACCAACAAAATTTAGCCACGGTGCCTATGCCGCCGCAGCACAAACTTTCGACGACTCTGCAGCTCTCTTCCGTACCACCGCCGCCTCGTCCCGATCGAGCTCAGTGTGTGAATCTGAACAAGAAGCCATTCAAGCTCTCCAAGCACAAATTGCCGCCCTTCAAATCCAGCTTGGTAGTCTGCAGAAAACGATGGAGGACAACAATGCTCAATACAACGCACTCAAGTTTGAGCCCATGTCCTCGGAAAACGATCCACGCATATCGACGAAACAAAGTAATTGCGCAGTCACACAACGCATGGGTCGATGGGCAGCAACACATAGCGAACCCGACGCTACTAAGGGAGCTTGTGTCGAAGTTGCCGATGAGCCGACAATTGGAGTGGGCAAAGTATGCGTTGCAGATTCATCCGTACCCAAACATAACGAACTTCAGCGATGGCTACAAAGTGGCCATGCCACCCGAAATTGTTACGTGAAGAACTTCTGTTCGAATTTATACCTTACTCGATGAAGGGTCATCTATGTATATCCAACGAGTTGGGTCTGAATGGAAGGCATCGTCAGCTTAATTTACAATGGGTCGCAGGTAGACGAACACAAGAACCAGCAATCGTCGTTGATTTACACATCAGCGGACGGGGAATGACAAAAAAAACATCCGCTTCGAAGTGTATATGGAGTTCATAACTTAAGACTGCCGGTGCAAACTCGAAGTAAGCAAGACTTGGGCGCCCCCACAAGACGCATAAAAGAGTTGCCGATTCAGCCGTACACCGGTGCCGTACCATCACTCTTGCTTGGGCTGGATCACTGTCACCTAGGAATGTCAAAAAAGGCATATCATTTGCGCAAGGGCGGACCATATGCTACTCTTACAAAGCTTGGTTGGGTTGTGTTCGGTCCGTCGGGAAGGAACGTACTCGCCACACCATCTTGTTTCCTAACTTGTACCAAGCCTGTTGACGTAACCCTGCACGACTTGGTCAGTAACTATTTCCGGACGGAGAGTTTTGGTGTAAGACTGTCGCCACCACTTGAATAAGTCGAGGATCGCCTCGCCGGGAGTATCCTGAAAGCAACGACAAAGAGGGTCAACGGACGATTTGAAGCCGCATTGCTTTGGAAAGGCAACGATATTCAATTGCCTGACAGTTTCCCGATGGCCCTTAGACGCCTCGAAGGAGTTGAGGGAGAACGTAGGCTTCGCTACCACCTACAGGTCGATCGTTCGAAGCCATGTCGAAAATGGGTACACTCGAAAGTTATAACCAGCCGAAGCCGCCGTCAAAAGTCCAAGGAACTGTTATACTTTGGAGTCGTCAACTAAAACAAGCCACAAAAACTGCGCATTGTATTCGACGCTGCGGCCGAAGTGAAAGGAGTCTCACTTAACCCCTACTTGCTGAAAGGACCACAGAGGTACCAACCACTGCCACTGATCCTTTTCAACTTCCGGGAAGGAGCCGTCGCAGTATGCGGAGATATCAAGGATATGTTCCACCAAGTCCGAGTTCGTTGCGAGGATAGGCGTGCTCAGAAGTTTCTGTGGCGAGACGGTAACGAGAATAAGCCGCCGGACATATACGAGATGAATGTCATGACGTTCGGAGCAGCATGCTCGCCCTGTTCCGCCCAGTACGTCAAGATCAAAAACGCATTGGAACAGAGTGACTCCTATGACCCACGTGTCATCAAGGCTATTATAAATTTTCACTACGTTGACGACTTCGTGGACAGTTTTGAGTCAGAAGAACGTGCAATAGACATATCGGTTCGGGGAATACATAAAGCTGCTGGTTCTCACCTGAGAAACGTCACGTCCAACTCAGAGGCACTCCTCAAAGCATTGAAGCACAACAAGCTTGACCCACCACCTGAAGAAGAAACCCTTTTTCGAGCTGAAAAGATTTTGGGCATGTTCTGGCAACCATCCAGTGACAATTTTCAATATAAGCTTAGATTCCAACGTGTGCCCAAAGACGTGTTGGCAGGACTTAGACATCCAACCAAACGAGAACTGTTGAGCATAGTTATGTCAGTGTTCGACCCGTTGGGATTCTGGAGCCCCTTTGTTGTTGCCGCGAAGAGAATAATGCGCGAGGTCTGGCGCCGTAAAATTGTATGGGTCATTGACTTTACCGTTCCTCGGCTTCATACCTTCGTTGATGGTAGAGAGGATGCATTTGCCGCCGTTGCATATTGGAGAGTGGTGCAGGAAGATGGCAGTCAACGTAATCTTTATCTGCGCCAAAACAAGATATGCGCCATTAAAAACGATGACCATACCACGGATTGAGCTCCAGGCTGCCGTATTAGGCTCTCGCCTCAGCAAAACTGTGCTGGAAGGACATTCAGTTCTGTGGAGCAATTCATCGACTGTAATCAAATGGATCAACAGCCAGCATCGACGATATAAGCCCTTCGTCGCTCATAGGATTGCGGAGATAATGGCATCCACTGATCAGTCCAGTTGGAGATGGGTCCCATCCACCGATAATCCAGCCGATGACGCTACAAGTTCCAAGGCATGTGTGAATTTTGCCGCATCGTCCCGTTGGCTGAAGGGACCGACATATTTACGTGAGGCCCAAGAACATTGGCCAGTGAACACCGTAATACATGAACCCCATGACCGCGAGGAGGAACTTCGCCCAAAATACTCCTTGATGGCGGTAAGTAGCTGTGTAATAGATTTTAACAGTTTTTCTACATTTAAAAGGCTCGTGAGAACTATGGCCTGGGTGCAAAGATTCCTTAAACGATGCCGCAGAGTGGATCAAGATGATGAACATGGCGGATTCAGCGCGGACGAGATGACTGCTGCTGTGAGACTAGTGTGCCAACTAGTTCAACAAGAGTGTTAGAGATTACACAAGCGGCACGATACGGAGAACTGTACTGCCACGCACAAGTATGTGTGCGTGTCCAGAATGCCAGATGTTAGAGCTTACACGCAACTGGCAACTGAAAGAATCGTAATGCCATCGTGCCGCACCACGGCACGATACCGAGAATCGTACGACACCTGGGCTCGTACGCATAAAGGAGCCGGACAAGAGCTGTCCATTCGCCACGCACAAGTATGTGTGCGTGCACCAAATGCCATCATCGAGCAACAACCAGCGAGAGCAGTTCCATGAACAACGGAACCAGCGAAAGCGGTGCCACGAGCAACAAGAGCTGACCATCTGCCACGCACAAGTGTGTGTGCGTGCGCAGAATGCCATCCGCGAGCAACAACCAGCGAGAGTGGTTCCACGAGCAACAATCAACAAGAGTGTCCGTGTACAGATGTGAGAAGCCACACACTCGCAACCGAGCAGAACGATGATACGAGCACCACCACCGAGGTGGAACAAAGGCGATCGGCGGATCGTCACTCGAAATAAAACCACCAGCGCGGTAGGTCGTATCGTAGAGGGAATCAATCAGAGGGAGTTAAATAAATAACATATGTACAGTCCATTCAAAATAATAAAAGTAATAAAAATAGAGTGCGTTTATCTTTTCACTCGTGAGCTATCGTAACATTTGGTCCAAACGAGCCGGATAATTGTTAGCAGTGCAAAAAGTGTGAGTGCAGTGAGCAAGGGCAGAAGCGCAAACACAAAACATTTTTTGAGCAATCACAGTGCGATTGCAGTGCAAAAATTGACACTTCTTTATCCAGTGCATTCAATTCTGTACCTGATCGAGTGGTCTCCGAAGGGTTGACCTGGACTGCTGCGATCACGTGCGGTCTAACGGAAGAGTGCAAGTGAATAGTAGTGCAGTGCAGTGCTTCCCAGCAGCTACAGTCCTATGGGTGACGTAGCGCGCAGGGACGTGTTTCGTTCGTCTCTCATGCGCATTTCGCAGTTTGCGGATGCTGTTGGATTCCATGAGGCGGACGAAGCGTTACTGCACACGAAATTGGAAGCGGCTGATAGCGCTTATGAAAAGCTGCTAGGAGAGCATATGCGTGTGGTTGAGGATGCAGCAACTCCTGGCGGCACATGACGAATACCTGGCCGCAATCGAAGACACGTACCACATTACCACAGCGAAGCTGCGTGCCCGTATCGCGAACATGGGACGGCAGGGCGCATCAGCCGGAGAAGGGAGCGGAGCAGCTCCAAGCGTAATTCAAGTACGTCAAGAGCGACCTACTAAACTCATCACTTTCAAGGGTGATTTCACGAAGTGGAGAGAGTTTAGGGACCAGTTTTTGAGTGAGGTGCATAACTGTGCGTCTATAGCCAACGTCACCAAACTGCGCGAGCTGAAATTGGCACTGGAAGGGCCCCCAGCTAGGCTTATAAGCAGGTGGCAAGTAACCGAAGCCAATTACGAGGAAGCCTGGGCGAAACTCAACGAAGTCTTCGACAACCAACAAAACATCGTGGACGCGCATTTAAACGCACTGCACGCGATCCCGCGATTGGGAAGAGAAGCATCGAGAGCTCGTGGTTTACGGGATTTGGTGAACGAAGCGAACGTGCACCTCAGTTCGCTGCGTGTTCTAGGGCTGGACACTTCATCATGGTATCCATTCATAGTCAACATGTTGAGAGCAAGATTGGATCCCGAAACAAATCACGCATGGCAAATGACGAGAGACGACGTCCGTCGTATTGCCACTCTGAAGGAGTTCTTCGAGTTCCTGGAGCGGAGGGCGAGTGCTTTGGATTCCGTTTTCTTCGACGCCGAGCAGATCGCAAGCGGAACCGGAAGAGCAAGGGAGAGCGTGCCAAGGAGTAGTTGCCCAGGAGCGAGCGGGGCGAGAGTGACATCAGTGCCAAGGTGCCCACTGTGTAGGGAACAACACCCCCTTTATAGATGCGGGGATTTTTTATCACTGTCGATTCAAGCCCGAATTGAGAAGGTTCGGCTCTGGAAGCTGTGCGCGAATTGCCTGCGCACCGGGCACTTTGCCCAAGCTTGTCCAGGTGGAGCATGCCGAAGGTGCAATAAGAAGCACAACAGCATCCTTTGCCATGAGCAGCGGGCGTCAGGAGCAGGGCTAGCAATGGTGGCAGGCTCAAGTGAGAGTCAGCGGGGAATCTTGCCGGCAGCCAGTGAGCCATTACCACAATAGCAACCAGCGCGGTTACTATCAGCAGAGCAGCGGGCGGCGGATGCTGCCCCGAGGCAAGGCGGCGTTCAGCAATGCAAGGTGCAGAGCAGCGTCGAGGTGGTACGACGGGTGCTGCTGGCTACAGCGTGCGTGAAGGCTCAGAGCAGAGCAGGACATCCTGTAGAGGCAAGAGCGCTTCTAGACAGCGGGAGCCAGATCAATTTGGTCACAGAGCAGTGCGTGCAAAAATTAGGGCTAATCAAGCGCCCATGTGCTTTCGACGTGCGGGGAATCGGATCAACCATAAGTGTGCAGCCGTCTGGTTTAGTGAGCGTGAACATTCGGTCTTGCGTTGATATCGATTTCCTGTTGAAATGCAATATGTTTACTGTGAGGAAGATCACATCTTGTCTTCCAACGCAGTGCTTAGCAGAAGAGCAGATGGCAGAAACGACCGAGCTGGCGTTAGCCGATCCCAAATTTAATCAGCCAGCCAGAATAGAGATGCTTCTGGGAGCGCAAGTGTGGGCTGACATTATAAAAGGGAGCATCGAGAAATTCAACTCCGGGCTAACAGCCCAGGATTCACATCTAGGCTGGATAGTTTTCGGTCAATTACAATCGGACCAGGATCCGGGAGTCAGAGCAATGTGCGCAGTGGCTGAACCCTCAGACGCAGAACTCAGCCACTTATTGAGGAGATTTTGGGAGATAGAGGAGCCGAGCAGGGAAGTCATGCTGTCTGCTGACGACCAGTGGGTTGAAGATAACTTTATGCGCACCCATTGCAGAACTTCGTCTGGTCGTTACGTGGTGACAATCCCAATAAATCCCAAGGCGCCAGAATTGGGCAGTACAAGAGCGATAGCCATGAAGAGGTTCCTACAGAACGAGAAGAGATTGTGTGCAGAGCCGGAGCTAAGGGAAAAATACACTAACTTCATGCGCGAATACCAGGTGTTGGGCCACATGGAAAAGCTCGGTAGAGCTGCCAGTGCGAGCGGGCCAACATACCACATTCCGCATCATTGCGTCACGAAAAAGTTCCGGGTGGTTTTCGATGCGTCCTGCAAGAGCGACAGTGGCGTGTCATTAAATGATGTGCAGCTTCCTGGTGCTAAACTGCAAGATGATCTGTCAGCGATTATCACTCGCTTTCGTAGCTTCAAGGTGGCGGTGGTGGCAGACGTCGAGAAAATGTTCCGCCAAGTGAAGGTGAACTCAGAGCAATGGAACCTCCAGAGAATTTTCTGGCGAGAAAACCCGGAAGACGAATTGAGCGAATATTCTCTGACCGTGGTGACTTACGGGATGGCTTCTAGCAGCTTTAATGCAGTTCGGGCAATGCATCAGTGCGCGATCGATCATCAAAGAGCATACCCGATGGCGTGTGAAGCTATCACTAAGAATTTCTACATGGATGACATGTTAACCGGTGCAGACACAGAAGAGCGAGCAGTTCAGAAGTGCAAGGAAATCATTTTATCGTTGAGGGCTGGCGGTTTCAAACTGAGCAAGTTCATGTCTTCAAGCCAGCGCGTGCTATCTAAGCTGACCAGAACTTGGTGGAGCGAGCAGGAGCTGTCCTTTCCCGAAGAACAAGAAACGTCGATGTTGGGTCTCGTGTGGGATTCTACAAGGGACGAAATTCGGTTTAAGGTGCGAACTACAGCGAGCAGTACCCCTTCTACAAAGAGAGCAGTTGTCAGTGCAATCGCGAGGCTCTACGATCCCAACGGATACCTCGCCCCAGTGGTGATAAGCGCAAAAATCCTCATACAAGACCTCTGGCGCTGCGGAATTGAGTGGGACGAGCAAATACCCACAGCCAGCGCGCAGGCGTGGGTGAAATTCCATGGGCAACTATCGCGCTTGGAGGATATAAGAATTCCGAGATGGTTGGGCACCACGGACAGACATAAATTGGAGCTACACGGGTTCGCAGATGCCTCAATCAGAGCCTACGCAGCGGTCGTTTACATGCGTGCAGCCTCTGCTAGTGGGGAGACGACGTGCAGGTTAATTGCGTCCAAAACTAGATTGGCCCCAATCAAAACGTTGTCTGTCCCACGGCTGGAGCTATGTGCAGCTGAGCTACTGTGCAAGCTCATGGAGAGCGTAGTCAGAGCGTGCGCAATCCAAGGCGTGACAAGGAATTATTGGTCCGATTCAACGGTTGTGCTGTGCTGGATCAGTAAAGTGCCCTGTGACTTGAAGACATTTGTGGCTAATAGAGTGAGCAATATCCAGGAGCTGTGCGGAGGACGTCGGTGGAGACATGTGCCGTCGAAGGACAACCCCGCAGATTTAAGTTCGAGAGGCATCCCGGTAGAGCAGCTGGTTCACTGCAAGCTTTGGTGGCAGGGGCCAGCCTGGCTTCCTAGCAAGGAGGAAGATTGGCCAACAACAGAGCCAATCGTGAGCAGGCAACATGTACAAGACGTGACAGTGGAGGTTAAGTCACCTGTCCTGGCTAACCTCATCGTTCCGAGAGCAGCAGTGCTTAGCATAAATGGTATCAGCCTTTTAGAAGGGAGATCAAATCTTCAGAGCGTCCTAAGAGTGACGGCCATCGTCATGAGATTTGGGCGAGCGTGCAGAAGGTGCAAGCAGGGCGTGCAGGGAGGGCCAGTGACACTCACAGAGCGTGAGAGCGCTCTCGCCTACTGGGCTAAGGCCGTGCAATAGAGAGCGTACCATAAGGAACTTCAACAGCTGGAGCAAAAACGTGCGTTGAAGAACTCGAGCAGTATTGCGTCGCTATATCCATTCCTAGACGCCAAGGGAGTTCTGAGAGTGGGAGGACGGCTTCAAAATTCAGCAATGCCGTACGACAGAATTCATCCGATCATCGTACCAGCCAAGAGCAGACTGGGCGAGCTTTTGCTTCGTGAGGCGCATGCTATGACGCTACATGGAGGTGTGCAGCTGTGCATGCAATACATCAGGGAACGCTTTTGGATCCCATCTTTGAGACGAGCAATGAAAGTTTACATTTCACGGTGCATAATATGTTTCCGACAGAGCAAGGCAACATCCGAGCAGCTTATGGGCGTCCTTCCGAGGGATCGTGTTCAGCCATCAAGAGCGTTCAAGCATAGACAAGTGTGTGTGCGTGCGCAGAATGCCATCCGCGAGCAACAACCAGCGAGAGCGGTTCCACGAGCAACAATCAACAAGAGTGTCCGTGTACAGATGTGAGAAGCCACACACTCGCAACCGAGCAGAACGATGATACGAGCACCACCACCGAGGTGGAACAAAGGCGATCGGCGGATCGTCACTCGAAATAAAACCACCAGCGCGGTAGGTCGTATCGTAGAGGGAATCAATCAGAGGGAGTTAAATAAATAACATATGTACAGTCCATTCAAAATAATAAAAGTAATAAAAATAGAGTGCGTTTATCTTTTCACTCGTGAGCTATCGTAACAAAGAGGCTTACGGCTGCGAGATGGAACGAATCCAGTGTAATTTGCCTGTGTCAGAAGGAAGAGAATTGTCTGGTCTTACGTTGTATCTCGACAGTGAGGGCCTTCTGCAAGTTTATGGACGAATCGATGCAGCTTGTTGGCTCTCCTATGCCACCAAACCAATCATTCTACCATCTCAAAATCGTTTCACCAAGCTTTTGGTAGCTTACCATCATCAGGAGATGAAGCACCACAACATCGAGGCTACGATCTGCGAGGTTCGCCGCAAGTACTGGGTTCCTCGCTTACGCCAAGTCATGCGCAGCGTCGTCGCTAATTGCAATACTTGTTGCATCGCCAAGGCTACGCCAATAATGGTTCCCTTACCTGAGGATCGTGTGACGCCGTACGTAAGACCATTTACATATATGGGTCTCGATTATTTTGGTCCGCTTACTGTGTCAATTGGTCGCCGGGTGGAAAAACGATGGATAGCACTGTTCACTTGTCTCACGGTGAGAGCCGTACATTTGGAGATAGCTTACGATTTGTCAACGGACGCTTGCATTTTGGCCATTCGCAACTTCATCAACCGTCGAGGAACACATTCATCGGAGCGGATCTGGAGGCCAAGCGTTTCACAGAAATCTTCGACTGCAAACACTTTCGGAACGAGCTGTCAATTAAAGGAGTTGAATGGTTGTTCCATTGCCCGACTAATCCGTCTGAAGGAGGTGCCTGGGAACGATTGGTAAAATGCGTCAAGCGCGTACTGCATCATACGTTGAAGGAAGTCTCCCCACGTGAACACACACTGCAAAGCTTGGTGATTGAGGCCGAAAACGTCGTTAACTCTCGGCCACTCACTCATCTGCCTGTAGTCATTCGATCGCGAACAGCGCAGGCGATACCATCGTCACATGATATTATTGTGTTTTGTGAATCAGAGTTCGGACTGATTTGTTTGTTATATATATTGAAGTTTTGAAGAATATTTAAGTTTGTTTATATAAATATTGAAATGTTTTATTTGAGTGCACCGGTCACTACAGTACCATTAAGGTTAAACAAGAGATCTACGCAAATAAGATCATCAGACGATTTAAAATGGAAAACTATATCACTGTGAAAACACCATTGGACATATCACAGAACCTTAGTGATTTCGAGGCAAAAGATCTAGTGAAATTTCCTTATCGTGGATTACTAGGAAGTCTGATGTATTTGGCCGTAGGAACAGGGCCGGATATTAGTTTTGCTATAGGCAATATAAGCCGATATATCGAAAAACCGGCTGATGCACACATTTCTGCTGCCAAACGCATTTAAAAGAACATCAAGGGTACATGTAGCTTCGGTCTTCGTTTTGAGGGAGGTGGTGACTTAATGTTGAGCGGTTTTAGCGACGCCGACTATGCAGGGTGTAAGAAAACAGCACGATCAACTTCTGGGTACGTTTTTCTTCTTGGGGGATGTGCAATCAGCTGGGGTTCGGAGCGTCAGAAGGCACTTTCTACCACAGAAGCTGAGTACATGGCGGCCTCACATGTTAAGGAGTTGATGTGGCTAAAAAGACTTCTAATAGATTTACTAATGGCAAAGGTACCTATTCCCAAGTTTTATATGGACTGCCAGAGCGCAATTCGACTTGTCAAAAACCCCGAAGCGCACAAAACATACTAAGGTTTGAAGAGGGGGCTTTCCAGTTACCTTTGTGCCAACTAGTGAACAAGTTGCAGATATAATGACAAAGGCGCTATCGAAGACGAAGCATCTGTTTTTGTGTTTCAAAATGAATATTGTATTAAGTTAACTCTGTTTCTCCAGAAGTTGTTGGCATTATTTTGATGAAAATGTTATGTTAATACATAGAGGAGACCAACCTCCAATGGAATGAGAGCAATACTGGCTTTATCACCAAACAATCGTGGCCTAAGTTAAGCCTAGGACGAACCAGGGACCTAGTGGCAACCAAAAAGGCAACTTTAAGTACTCTAGTGGGTGTCATTACAGGTCACGGCATCATCGGATGCCGCCAGACTTCTGTCGCGGCTGCATGGACGAGGAGGAGGAGAAATCAATATACCACCTCATCTGCTCATGTCCCTATTTTGCGAATCGCAGGATCTACCGCCCTTCTTTGACAATCTAAGTGAGCTAGCAAACCAAAATATAGCTCAACTCCATCGCTTCATTAGAAGCACCGGTTGGTTCTCAGGTAGCGGATCAGGGTATTTTGATCCAGGTGGTATCAAAATGGGCCGACGTCGGCCTACGTGTGGCTTATGCCTACCACATTAACCTAACTTATGTTAATACATAGTTTAGTATTTAAAACCTTCAACTATAAGTGGGAGTGTTGTAAATGAAACAGAAACTAATAGTCAAAGTTTGTTTTGTTTTTTTTTTTTTTTTTTGAGTAAAAGATGGCGCCCTTGCGTTTCCATTTGCTGTCATTTTTAAAAATGATTGCTGTTCTGTAACCAACGCCACCAAATAAAGCAAGTTTACGTATCTAACCAGCTGACTAGACCTTTAGACCAATTGTACTAAATCTACACATACATACACATGTACTTTGCTCTTTTTTTGAAAATTGTATACGTGGCTCGGTCTATTTAATTGCTGATCGTGGAACCATTCAAACGTGTTCTCTTCGTTATCTTTTTGTAATTAATTAATCAATTCAATCAAACAATAAATGTATAAAAACAGATTTTCATATATTATATATCAATTGCTGTCAACCGTTTTTTCGCCACTCCTTTTCTTGTTCTCCTGAAATAAAGTTCTTCTTTTAATTCGCAAAAGTAAATGTGGTGTTTTCATTGATTTCAAAGGTTCCAATCACAAAATTTTGCTTCGTAATTTGAGCCCACCACGGCTGTGCAACGGTGCGCGCTTTGAAGCCATTATTTTAAATGATAAATTCCGGGGTGAAAGTATCTTACTTCCACGAATCCCTACTATAACCACAGATGTGCAAGTTCAATTTAAATGCATTCAGTTCCCAATTACTATTAATAAGTCTCAAGGCCAAGCAATGTCTGTTTGCGGCTTGGATTTGAGCACACCATGTTTATCACATGGACAATTATACATACGTGGCATGCTCTCTGGTGGGCAAACCATCGAGTTTGTTTGTATTAGCTAAAGATGGAATGACAAAAAATATTGTAAACTCCATTGCACTAAGAGATTAATATTGTTAACTAGTATTTCCAGAATTCGTTGTATATGTATGTTGTTATTTTTGACTTAGGTACCTACATAATAAATAAGTTTTTGTTAACTTTAATTCATTTTTTATTTCATGGAAAGAAATTCGCTTATCCGGGTTTTTCGATTTTCCGTGATGAGCTCGGTCCCGGCCATCCCGGTTGATCGGCTCCCCACTGTAATTCATATGGCAAAACAACGTTTGCCGGGTCAGCTAGTGAAATTCATATCATTTGGATTGCATCTCATTACTCTTTAGTAAACTCTAAATCCTTGAAAAAATATGCCAAAAGGCATCTACTTCTGTTTATAATTAAAATAAATTGAACCGCTGTTAGCAGGAGTTTGAATGATATCATGTTTCCCATCCAATGCCTCTACACAATTCATCATTTAAGGATATACTATATTAATGAATACATATGTATTAATTACAGGATCAATCCCCAAAGCATAATGGATTAATTTAAGGGACCAGTTCAGGAGAGCAATAAGTGGAAAAACAAGTAGTGGGCAAGTTGCTACAAAAACGAGATAATGGAAAATTGAAGGTGAAATGACGTTTCTATTGCCATGTTTTCAAGACAGGGAGACAATTTGAAATATTCCATGAACAGTACCTAATATTTCTGAGATCGCAGCAAAAGAAAATGTATAAAATCGTATAAACCCAGAATAAAAAATACAGGAAAAGAACGTTGATAAAAAAAAACTAATCAAAGAACCAAAAAAAGTGCTCCATCATCTATTTTAATGAAATATATTATCGAGAAAAGAGCAGAGGAATAAAAATCTTTGAAGAGGAAGAATACGGATTATAGTTTCTTTGAAAGCATTACAGAAACTATGAAGCTTTTCGGCGCTTCGGGTTTCTTCTCCATATTGAAGGCTCATCCAGTTCAGCAATTTATTCACAACCTCATCTTCACAATTACTAAACTTTTCATCAGCAATAATATCTACTCCAATTTCTGCTATTGATAAATCGAATTCTGCATGGACAGCAGTCGGGCGATTGTTTGTCGGTAGTGGATAGTGTGAATATGCCTTAAATCGTCGCTGAGAAGTAGCTTTACATACAAGTTCAGACAGCCAACATCAAATGAGCTTTATTATTGCCTGAAAAGAAGTGGTCTTTTTCATTTGATGCCGTTCATTGACGATGAAAGAGTTCTTCGAGTTTATGACCGAATCGACGCCGCCATTTGGCTCACCACCATGGACAGACGAAGCATCAGAGCATCGAAGCCACTATATGTGAAATATGACACAAATGTTGGATCCCTCGTCTGCGTCAAGACCTTCGACTGTTTGCAAAATGGCCAAAGCCATTTCAAAAACACCCGTAATGTGGCCTCTCCCAGAATACCGAGTCACACCCTTTTTAAGGCCGTTTACATATAGGGGTCTCGACTACCGTTTTGATTGGCCACCGAATTGAGAAGCGGTGGGCCGCCTTATTTACCTGCTGTTAAATCTTAAAATTAGCTCTCGGGTAGTCCGAGAGTTATGTCCAAACCATCACTCCCTTTCCATAGAGTATTACCCCACAAAAGACCATTACGACCCATTCCTTTGTAAAAATATAGGATTTTAAAAATAAAGTTTAAACAAATAAAAACGACTCAGCACGTGTGAAAAAAGCAAATACAATAGATTCTCGATAGTATTTATGGCTGATAACATGACCCGAACACGAAGAACCGACGCCCATGAGCACAACTGTTCACCCAACCCAAATCCACTGGTACATCCGCTCCTCTCCAAGACACCGGAAGTGGAACCAGGCTTAGATCCAGAGGGGTACTAGATAGTGCAGGATTAGCACTTGTTGTGGAATCCACTTCGTCGTCAGTGGCTCCAAAAGATGAAGCATTAGACTTAGATAACGGGAATGTGAACCTACCCAGCACTTCGAAACATTCAAAAAAAGAGGATGTCCCTATCCAGGCACATCGATAATGTGGATTTCTCTAAAATGTGAACTGGCCGTGTTTAAATTAGTTCACATTACCGGTTTAGTTTAGTTCCGTGGAAATAAAGGAGTAGGCAAGCTGCCTACAAAAATACTTTTTTTTTTTAATAAAAACAGAAAGTCTTCAACTAGGTACGTAATGTATGTATACATTATATACGGCTGTGTTTGAATTGTGATTTCCGTAGCCTTATGGCCCAATACACAAGGAGCAACCGGAAAGAAACTGGCCAGCGATGCGAATATGCAACTAGTTTGCTTTGAGTCGTACCCTGTGTAATCAAATGGGACGATACACACGAGGCGACTGGTTGAAAACTCGTTTGTGATTCAAAAAAAAAAAAAAAAAAAAAAAAACAGTTTGGAAACAGTTGCCAACTGATTTGCATGTCGGGTTGCCTATTGATTTCAGTTTCTAGGTTGTCGAAGATGAGCGAACAACAAACCAACCTGTAACTGGTGGAGGAAATTGAAAAACGTAATGTTTTATATAATTTTTACCATCCCGGCTATTCGAAGAAAAACGAAACAGAGATTAGAAGTCGGAAATGTTGTAAAATTAACAGGTATGTGATTAGCAGCCGTTCCTCAGCCTCCACGGGCTCTCTCATGCTTCTGGATTGCAGGGGAAACCACTTTCACAAGTTCCAAGTAACTTTCTTTAGTCATTCTGTAGAATGCTAAAAATTCCGAGTCGGAAAGTGCTTACCGTTTAGCAGAAACAAACAAACAATTGTTTTCCAGGTATGGATGTGCCCAAGACTCCCTACTATTCTTCTCCTCCTCCTGAGATAGTAATACATTATGGTTTCATCATCGCTCGAGTCCGAAGACATTTTACGCCCGGTATTCATGACGACACTGAACGAACTAGAGATTAGGATCGGTGATGAGTTTCCTCGTGTGTGGAGTCAAGTCTACGCTGAATTCGTAACTGGTGTGTAACCCGGTTGCTCCATTTGTATTGGGCCTTAGAGTTTTTGTCTGTATTTTACGCCAGTTAAGGGCAATGCTGGTCCTTTCGCAAAACGACCCTCATGTTCGCACTCGGGACGCGAAATAAAATTGAAGTTAAATAAAACTGTGCTGGCCACTTCTTATAGTGGAAAATCACGTCCACACCGTGAATATTGCCCAAAAATATTTTTTTTTTTTTTTTTGCATAGACTAGTTTGATTTTAGATTATTTCTCTATATATTCACGGGTTCTTATTTGCACTGAGTTCCAAAGTTTAGCACATGCATTTCAGTATAGTAATGGCATAAGACAAGTCCACTTACCCCGCTTTTGAACACAGAAAATTGATAAAATTAATTTGAACATTTGCTTCGATGAATCCACGGCTTGTGTTGATTGTAGATTTATAGTTACATGCCCTCAGCCCAGTAAACATTGTATATATCGAATGGTAGATATCATTTCTGTAGCGAGTTTTAAATCAACATTGGAAGGTGATACAGATATCATTGGACCCAATGTTCCTTGTAGAAACAGCTTCACTAGGGTTTTGCTTTTTTAGAGGCACGGATACTCAGGACCACCTGTCTGGGCTACCAGATAAAGCGACTAAAGATAAGAATAGATATAAGAATGATTAAGTTAAAAAAGATTACTCAACTGTATCAGCATAGTAATCGGGAAAGGATAACATCCCGTGATGGCTTGAAACATGGAACTTCAAAAGAAAATTTCACTCAGCAACTGGTACATACATATATAGAACTATATATACATGCATATATCCGAGGCCGCCGTGGCGCAGTGGGTAATGTGTTGAACCCTGACGCACGTTGAGCGAGTTCGGATCCCGATAACATCAACGCCATCGAATGAGTATTTCGCGGCGTTCCTCCTCGGCGGGGTACTGTCGAAACCCCCCGTAGTATACATACTTGCCTTGAAAAAGCTTCTCACGCCGTTCCGGAGTCGGCATTAAAACTGTAGGTCCCTTTCACCTGTGTGAAAAATAAATCACACACAACATGGGTGATTGAGAGAAGCTTGGCTCTAGTCCTTCATGGGCTGTAACGCCACCAAAGAAGAATATACATATATTCATCAATGTCAACATTAAGAACGTTTCAGATATTGCAGGTCCCATCTTGACCATATGAATGTTTTTCTATTCGTAAAAACACCATGCCAACGACTTGATAGCGCCCTACACACGCACATTTTTGTATCTTCTCAAAGGTTCCTCCCTTTTTCACTAAAAATTTCATTAGAAATTTAGTAAATTTATTTTACACAAACATTATTGCATATACCAACCATAAACACCATCAAAAAGGAATAACTCAATTCTCGTTGAAAACGGGCACCCACGGCCCAAGCAGTATACCGTAATCCAATCAATTCGACACAAGTCCATCAAGTATTGTATATGAATATCATGGATTAATAATCTCTATTGAATTCAAAACGATGAAGCCAAATCAGAGCCAAATGCCGGCAACAACTACCCGCCACAAACACAGATCATATGTTCATGTCAATAAAACGCCAAGAATTAGGTAAGAAAGCAAACAGTGTTCTCCCGCAGATGGCTGACATCTGTTAAACAGTGGTTCTTATACCTAGGGGTACGTTCACATACTTTCTTACAATCTTCAAGTGTGGTGAAAATAGAAATTGACCACGGGTTGAATTCTTGTTCAATTGTTGCTCTAGAGTTTTACGCCCGTATTCTGGCATACCTCAGTGATGCCTCATAAGTCACAACAACCTCACAAGAGTGTGGTGAGTCACAACTTGTGAGGTTTTCGTATTCTAACCAAAACCTCACAAGTTGTGAGCATCACAGTAACTGTCAAAATTGTGATGTCCGATTGAGCAGCTCACAAGTCGATCACAAGAGATAAGATGGAGGAAGAATTTTTGCTTTTGCTTCTTATATTTATGTCTTGTTGGACAATATACAAATTTATAAATATTTCTTTTGGTTTTAAGAATACAACATCAACGGGAAAGAAATAACCCATTTTCATGATAGCTGTTTCAGAAAAATTGTTTGTCTTGAAATCTCGTTTCAGATACTTGTTGTTATTACTATTGTTTATTGTTTCCCTTGTACAAAGGTAACAATTTCGTTTTCCTTTTGTTTTTTTTTTTTTTTGTTCTTTACTGACTGCTCGATTGATTGAAAGTGATAGCTGTCAAAAAAAGTAAATTTCATGCATGTTAATACATTCACAACAGTGTGGTGACTATTATTCTGTGTTTTCTTGTGAGGTGTTTGCCAGAATACCAAACAGCTGATTACTCACAAGAAACCTCACAAGAGAGACATCACAATTTTAGCATCACAGAGGTTTGTGAGTTGTGACCACATCACAGCCAGAATAGGGCTGTTAGTTTTGTATGTATAACTCTCCTTCTTCTTCTTCTTATAAATCGTCTGCACGTACGAAAAAGTATGACTCATTGTCACGTTCCACCTGAGCTGAGCGTGCAAGCGAGGCTGCGAAACAGGCGATGGAGAGGCACCTATTTTGTGCATGGGATAGAATTTGGTTTGCATACTTGGGGGCATTAAAATAAAAATGGCGATGACGTAGGCATACTTTTAGAAGTAATCAATAATCCAGGTGACACCACAAATACGATTCTGAAGAATTCGTGTGAAAAAGTCTGGAGTTCGTATGTTGGATATACATACATATGTACATGAGCATGTATGTGCCCATTTCCAAATCGAAAAAAAAGGTCGCAGCCAATTACTCATGAACGCGTGCGTTTGATAATTGCTCGTTGGGTAACGCATTAGTGTTTGCGTTTCCTTACCAAACCACAACACTGTCCGAGCAATCTCATATGAATCGATTGTCGTCCGATCACCATAATCAACCAGAGCGTCGGGTGCGGTTAGTATTTAGATGGTGGACCGCATGGGAACACCGCGTGTTGATCATTTTTTATCAATGTTTTCTAATGACGTTATCACGTATATTTTCGTGGTGTTGCAATCCGTTCAGGTCTTGGGCCTCAACCAACAAGCGTCTCTTACCAGCCGTCGCCCATTCGGAAACCAAGTTGGTTGAGGTCCTTCAGCACTTGTAAACATCATTTGGGTCGAAAGTGTTCTCTCTCGCGTTCTCCCAATGGCTCGGATTCAACAGCTCTTCCGGCCAGAGCTGTATTATCCATACGCTTTACATGACACATCTGTCTTAAGCGCTATACCCGTAGACGCCTAACCAGTTCGTAGTTGAATATTCTCCTACAGATGTCATCAACGCAAAGAGGACCAAAGTTCGTAACTTTTCCCGTGCGAACGGGAGCTTCCTCATCCGCTTTCAAAAGCTTCCATGACTCTGCACCAAAAATGGCTTTAATCTCGGTACTGATGTTGTTCATATTTGTTACTGCGGATCCAAGTTAGACAAAGTCCTTGACTACCACGAAGCTCGTGCTGCCCATTCTTACGCTTTGTCCGAAGCGTCGATGTTGTGTGTCCTTTCATGATGACAGCATATACTTCGTTTTGCCCTCATTTACCGACAGACCGATTCTAACCGTCCCCGTTTCAATACCAGCAAACGCATAGACGACCCGCTGGTCGACTAACCACGTCGAAATTATTGGCGTAAGCTAGCAGTTGAACGGACTTTTGAAGATGGCGCCTATAGTGCTGACTTGTGGGTTTCGCATGATTTTCCCAAGTATGATGTTAAAAAGGCACATGTCTGTACATTGCCTTGCCTAAACCCTTTTTTGACATTGAATCTCTCGGTAAGTTCGTTACCGACCTTTATGGAGTAGCGAGTTGTGTCATCCTACACAATCTGTCGACTTTCGTAAGAATGTCAAAACGCCTGAAATCGACGAATAAGAGGTGAGTGTCTATCTTCATTTCTTGGTTTTTTTTCCAGGATCTGCTGCAGTGTGTATATTTGGTCTACCGTGGATATTCCTGGCCTGAAGCCACATTGATAAGCACCTATCAAATTGTCTACGAATGGATTTAAGCGTCTTATACGCGATGTTGAGTAGACCTAAATCCTTATAGTTGGCGCATTATAGCGGTCTTCTGCTTTATGGATTCCATTAATCGGACATGCTTTCTTCCGACCAAATCTTACAGATGAGCTGGTGCATGTTCCCAACCAAGTCATCTCTAGCTGCTTTAAATAGCTCAGCAGTCGGTCTGCGTCAGCAGCTTTATTAGACTTCAGTTTGATATCGCTATCTTAACCTCGTCTAAGTCGGGTGGACGGAATTCTCTTTCATCTTCGTCCAGTGTGTGAATAGTGTGTTCTGCCTGACAGCTGAATACTGACCATCTTCGCCGTTATGCTTCTTCTTCTTTGATGGCGTTACAGTCCATGAAGGACCAGAGCCAAGCTTCTCTCAATCACCCATGTTGAATGTGATTTACTTTTCACGCAGGTAAAAGGGACCTACAGATTAATGCCGATTCCGAAAAGCGTGAGTCGTGAAGCTTTTTCGGGGCAAGTATTCTACGGGGGTCTTGCCAGTACCCCGCCAAGAAGGGACGCCGCAAAATAAGCATTCGATGGCGTTGGTGTTATTGGGATCCGAATTAGCTCATCGTGCGTCAGAGATCAACACACTAACTGCTGCGCCCTCCGTCTCCCTAGGAATATACATATCTTCGCCAAGTCGTTTCCGGGCTTCCTCTTTTTCTTATCTCTTGGGAATCCACTGTAGAGCTAGTTGCCCTATTTTGTCTATTGATTTTTTCGAGAATGTGTCCGAAACATTTATACTTTCCGCGCATTATTTCTCTCTCGATTGGATTTTGATCAGTCAGTGTTTGGACAAACCGAAGTAGCAGCGGTTGCCAAGGGCGATTCTACGCCGGATCTCCACTGTTGCGTCATTTGTGGAGCTTACGTTTGCCCCGAGGTAGACAAACTCCTTAACTACCTCGAAATTATAGCTGTCAATCGTCATATTTTGTCCGAAGTGGTGAGCGACGAATCGGTTTTTGCTTGACAGCATGTACTTTATCTTATCCTCGTTGACTTTAAGACCAACTCGTTTCGCCTGTTCCTTAATCGCCGTGAAAGCTTCTACAACATCACGCCGAGACCGCGCGATGATGCAGCTGGACAGACTTGTAGAAGATAGCGCCATGAACCATGTTTCAAACGGTTCAGATGTCCTAGAACCGAACTGCATGGTAAATCGCGTATTTTTTAGCTTGGCGCGACACAGCCGGATTAGTTTTCCTGTGATCCCGAATTCGGCCATCGCATCAAAGAATTCTTTGCGACGAATGCTGTCGTATGCGGCTTTAAAATCGATAAAGAGATGGTGTCTATCGATTTCAAACTCGTTGGTCTTTTTCAGGATTTGTCGAAATATGAATACTTGGTCTATAGTCTATTTGTCGAGCCGGAAGCCGCACTGGTAGCTGCCGATTAGTGCGGTGCAAAAGGGCTTTAGACGTTCACACAGTACGCTGGACAGGATCTTGTATGCGACCCTGAGCAGGGATATACCTCTATAATTCTTGTAGGAGGTAGAATCACTTTTTTTGTGGATGGGGCAAACAGAGCTGATATTCCAGTCGTCGGGCATGCTTTCATCTTTCCAAATTCTACAGATGATCTGGTGCATGCGCCCTACAAGAACATCGCCCCCAGCCTTGAAAGCTCTGATGACAACCCATTTGAGCCTGCGACCTTGTCGTTCTTTAGCATTTCAATAGCTGTGCCGACTTCTTCGATGCTGGGTGGGAGGACTACTTCAGCGGCTGGAGTTGGGATTTCCTCAGTCCTCATGCTACTTAAATACATCCACTGTTCCCTGCGGTTCTGTGACAAGATTGCCTTCGCAATTTTGAAGAGCTTGGGTGCCTTTCTTAAAACCTCCTGCAGTCCTTTTAGCTTTCTAATAAAAGCCCGTATTTTATGTTTGTCCCTAGACTGTTCGATACCCTTGAGCTGGGAGGCTGCGAAGGTTCTTTTCTTTGGTCGCAGTCGTTTTTTTTTTCCTCCCTTCTTCTAGCTCGGTACTCCTCTCGCGCTGCCCTGGTCTTTCGCTGTAGCGCCTTTTGGTACGCCTCTTCAGTTGCTGCTTTTTCCTGCTCACACTCGACATCATACCACGGATTTCTTGTCGGGGGGGGGTAAGTATCCTAAGGTGTTCTCGGCTACTTCCTGCATGGCTGAGCGGCTATGCAGCCGCATACTGTTGACAGTTGTGCTTGACGTAGGCATACTGGAGAGCCTTTTGCCTAGTTGCTCATATGTATATAAGTATGTAAATGTATGGTGCATTTATTCCTTGATGTTGAAACCAAATAAGTTTGTGCATAACGTGCAAATTTGAAGAAAACATTAAACAAATTTAACATTAGCTGTCAAAACGTAACCAACGGCACTACTCTGGCCCGAGTTTACGATATTCAGTATTTCTCCTTATGAATTCATTTTTCCTACCCATGCTGTCAAAAGCGCGAGCGCCCGAAAGCCGCATTGTAATACGGGCGTTGAGATTATGGACTATAGCTTGAGGGCCAAGTTTGAAAAATTCAGCAGGGATACTGTCGTTGCCGCTAGGTTTGCCGTCTTTCATCGCTTTGATTGACGCGGTTATCTCTGATGGCTGGGTTCACTTCAATAGAAATTTGGGCGGCGTTGCGATCTTATTTCAAGTTTTTCTACGTTTCCATCGCGTATAGTGTTCAAAGTTTTTCGGAAGCATATTTTCCATATGGCAAGTTGTTTCTCTTTACATGTTTCCAGCATCCCACTTTCGTCTACTAGCGGTGTTGATTGCGCTCCCTAACTTTCGAATAATTTTGCAAACATTACTTAGGTCACCATTGTCAGCTGCAGTTTGGAAAGCCTCATCACCAAAGGCTTTCTTCATATCACAAACAAAATGTAAAGCAAATTCTTTGCTCAAAAAATTTAGACATTACAAAAACAGGAAAATTCACTTTTAGTAGCTTACAGAACGAATCATCTCTCAAACGTTTCAAATTCAGTTGCGTGCGCAGTTTAAATTTAAATATCACCTTACTTTTTGAACACTGTAGTATTTCCCATTATCTTTAACTAGTCGAAACGCATGAAACGGTTCCTTCCCGTTTTGAGAAGAAAATTGGTTGTGGAATCCTTAGTTCTATCTCTGTTCACGGAATGTATTATGCTATGCAGGTGGTCCAGTAATATATTTATGTTTCTACAAAATCTTAAGTAGACAATATCGAAGATAGTTGGACCAGCACAGTTTAAACTCAAAGCATCAATTTCATTGCTGTGAGAAGAGATTGCAGAGAACTACTATATTAAATGCTATAAGCGCAGGTGAAAACTGACTTCTGACAGCTAGTCAAAGGCGTTAGAGAAACTAGTACACTTGCGCACAGGTTCAGCTCGATGCACCATCCAGACGAATAAATTAAATTGTATCCCTTTTACCTTCGGGGCTGTAAAATCGAATGCAATATACTTATGGCTAAGATGTTTTTCTCAACTTCCTTAATTGCGAAAAATAAATCGTTTTAAATGCAGACATTTTTTTATTTATTCATTTTTTCTTTAGTTTCAATACAGTTGACAAAAAAGCATTAGTGTACTTCTGTTTTTACAAAGTTTTATAATGAAAAAGCAATATCAATAACAAGTAAAAAATAATATAAAGAAAGCTATTTGAGTAATTACAAAAAAAAAAAAGAAAAATTAATTGTTTAAGTTTTAAATTACAGAATATTATATTTTATCTTTTATTTAAATTAAAAATATATACGGACACCTGCGGGCTGTAAAGTTTCGTTAATATAGTTAATTTGAGGAAATACATTTCGTAGAAAAGAAAATATATAATTTAAAAGAGTGGACTTATCAATGCCATTAATTGCTGAATCAAAAAATGTAATTAGTCTATACATATAATATGTATCTGAGTAAATAACTTTGGAACGGTGTAAAAATAAGAATCAACGATCAATAAATTTAGTTTTTTGTAACTACAAATGAAATATGTACAATAAATAAAAGAAACATTTTTTTTAAGGCAATATTCGTTGTGTCAATTTGAGTTTTCCTAATTTTTACCAAACGAATTGTTAATTTAAGTTATAGGTAAAAAGTAGCAAACTATAAATCAGGGATCCTGAACAAATTAAAAATGCCCTGCCTCATAGATTAAATTATTATGCGGCACCAAGTAAATGAACTACATCCAGTTGCCGTGCGAAAGAAGCTTGTTAAATATAAACATGACCCTTAATAAGAAGTAACTCTAACGATCACTTCGGACTGAATTGTGTATAACCTAAGTTTAATGAATACCTGCACTATTATATGTTTATTAAGAAAATATAATAAAATAAAATTGTATCAATCAATAGTAGACAATATTACTTAGGCTATACTGAAGAAATAAAATAAGAGTTTCGTGCCGAAATTCATCGAGCCACATGAGATTTATATTTTTTTTTTTTTGTTGATAACTGTAATCACAGCCTTGGAGTGCATGACGATTTCCTGGTTGTCAAAATAGGAACCAAGTTCCGTTTAATAATTTTTTGTTTCTTGTGGCTTTCCGGCCTCACCGCAGGTTTTGGTTTTGGCGTGAAAGAGGAACAACATTTGGAGTTTTTTTTTCTAAAGGATCAGATAAACCAGGTAATCGTCGTGCACTCGTGTTTAAAGCGGATTCCATTAGGAACGTAAGAATTAAGTTGAAAAAAAATGTAAATCTAATTAACCCATGTTACTTTCAGTAAATGAAATCACAGCAGGGGTTTTAATTTTCCTTTTCTTGGAACTTTCGCGCCCACAAGGACGCTGTGATTAGCATAGAGTGACGCAATTTTTGAGGACGCCGTGGCGCAGTGGTTAGTGTGTTGGACTCTGACGCACGATGAGCGAGTTCGGATCCCGATAACACCGACGCCATCGAATGTTTATTTCGCGGCGTTCCTCCTCGGCGGGGTACTGGCAAAACCCCCTGTAGTATACTTGCCGTGAAAAAGCTTCTCGACTCACGCCGTTCGGAATCGGCATTAAACTGTAGGTCCCTTTCACCTGTGTGAAAAATAAATCACACACAACATGGGTGATTGAGAGAAGCTTGGCTCTGGTCCTTCATGGGCTGTAACGCCATCAAAGAAGGAGAAGAATGCAATTTTTTCAGCTAAAAAAGGCAAATTGTGCTTATTATCAGACTTAGGCTGAACCCACACCGAAGACGACAAAACGTTTTTTTGTCGCACAACAAGAAAGCGTTTTTCATTCTAACCCACACCAAAACCCAACACTTACCGACAAGCAAAATTTTCCCGACAAATTGTTGCGCTTGGTGTGGGTTGAAAAAAACAAAAGTCAATCATCGTCGTTTGAAATGTCGTCTGACTCAATATAATTATAAATTGCGCGTCTTTGCTTGCTCTGGTGGCGTTACAGCCCGTGAAGGGCCAGAGCCAAGCTTGTCTCAATCACCCACGCTGTGTGTGATTTATTTTTTACACAGGTGAAGGGAACCTACAGTTTAATGCCGATTTCGAACGGCTTGAGTCGAGAAGCTTTTTCATGGCAAGTATACTACGGGGGGTTTTGCCCCCTTTGCTCAATCAAAATAAGTAGCTTCTCCGCGTCAACTTCTATCTTCGCTTCCCAAATTCGCAATGAATCGATTTTGTCGAAGAAAGACAAAATACCGGCGAACAGGGGGCAAATCGTCTCTTCTGTGAACGTATGACTCGTCACGTAAAAACACACATTTGGGATTATGTTGTCCGTGAACGTATATCTCGTAACGTAATTTCGAATTATGTGTTCCGTGAACGTGCACTTTTGTTTACGTGAACGTCCTCATTATTTCGAAACGTCATTCGATAGTCAATTTCGTGACGGAATTATTCTAAATCGGCAGCAGAATGGAGGGAATGTAAGTTTTATTTATATAAATTGAGAATTGTATTAATTTTACTTTTAAGGACAAACATTAATAAAATAAATGCTGCGCAAAAAATGTATGTCACAGGTGCAAAAAATTAAGATCATGTAAGATATTTATAAAATACATTTTTACAGGTTTACGCTGACCAGAAGTACCAGGCAAAAAAAAAAAAGCTATCGTTCAACAAGCAAGCCAAACTGAAGACTGGCGGTGGACGACATGAACAGAAATTACTTAGCCAAGCTGAGGAACAAATAGTTAAAGCAATAGCATGAATAACACGACCGGATCCATTATATTCTTATTTTTATTTTTTTAAAATCACTTTTAACTTTTAGACAATTCCAAACCGAAATAAATGACACTTCGAATGAAATTGTATCAGATATTGTAGTACCAGTTTTTGTAGTATAGATCTATTACATTACGTTCCGTGAGCGATCGAATGCCATGATCTCAATATACTCGATACGATCGTTCGTATTGTAATTAATTACGAAACGGATGACTGCTCGATCACGGAAGAGACGATGAAACATTTCGAGATGTTTTTTTTTTTTTTTTTTTTTTTTTTTGCTCTGTCGTGTCGTGCTCTGTTTATTTCGTCCGGTGTGGGTTGACCGCTAAGGTAGTGTGCACTTTTCGGCAACGACACGTGTGCGCAACACGTTTGTTGCGTTCGGTGTGAGTTGGCTGTATGCAAAGCTGTTTAAAATGGACATCGGAGCAACGAGCACGGCCGAACAAAATATTTCGTCGTGCTGCGCCCCATTTGGTGTGTTGACAAATAAGATGCAATGTATTCTAGTCGTACACGACAAGGAAGAACGTTTTGTCGGCCTCGGTGCGGGTTCAGCCTTAATAAGCATTATTCGCTTATGTATGTTGGCGTTAGGGTCCATGAAGGACGAACGCCGAACTTCTCTCAATCACCCATGTTGTGTGTGATTTTATTTTTCCATAGGTGAAAGGGACCTACAGTTTATTGCGGGATTCGAACTGCGAAATTCGAGAAGCTTTTCTTGACAATTTTACTACAAGGGGTTTTGTCAGAACCCCACTGAGGAGAAACACCGTGAAAACACGTTTTAGACAAATGCACCTTTAAAACATTTAAAAGGAGGTCTGGTTATCCCTTATCCCAATGGCTAATCACGCCATATTGATCTCCCGGCGTTGATACTCCAGAAAGTCGATTCAATAGTAGCCAAAGCATAGAACGGAATATTATTGAAACTACAATCGGGGTATGGAAAAATTAATGTCGCGATTGTCTCGGTGCCCGGCAGCTCCATTATTCGCTACAATCCATAATTTGAGAATTCATATTAATGTGATTGATGAGGAACACGGTCCCGATGTTGAAGATAGCCATCCTCACAATTCACAAACAGAAATGTACAAAATGGAGGCAAATAAAATTAGAAATGAAATTTTGCAAAGCTTCATATAGAAAAAAATTTTTTTTTTTTTTTTTTTCAAAATTTTAATTTTTTTTCATATTGCTGTCTGAAATCCACATTAATTGTGTTGCGGTTAAGAAACGTCACAATTTGTATAGAATGCGGATTGTATGCGTATTCGAGGTTGGCTGGTTTTTAGACTTCTTTATCGACATTTATTCACATGCGTTTTCAATGATGGCAAAACAGGAAAAGTAAGAGATTCTCCCGCCAGTGAATCCACCGTTTTCAATGATCGGCATGATTGAGTAACAATGGTTGGGGTTTCCGGTTTTCGGGTTGTGCGTTCGGCAAGTTGGGTTTGTGGCTCCGGTAAATCTAGGTGTGCGGCTTTGGTTATTTGGGGGTTGTGCCTCCGGTAAGCTGGTTGCTGTTTCCGGTGGCGCGTGGACGACGAATGTGATAGCGTAATATTCACAGTAATCGTGTTGGCGCCTACGTGGAGGGTGTGCGGGTTGTGCTTTAGTTGGCGCGTGGCGCCTGTAGTGTGTGAGGTGGCGCCTGGGTGTGCGGGTTGTGCTTTAGATGACTGCGATGTGTGATCGAGTAATATTAGTAGTAAGTGGTTGCGATCGGGAGTAATGCGATAGCGTAATATTCATATGCTTCTAATGCTGAATGTGGACCCGGAAAGAGGATTACATTAAGGGGTGAGAATATCCTAAGATGGAAAAAGCTTAGTAAAAGTTGCGCCTAAAACAAAGAAAACTAAATGTGTCAATTTCCAGCGAGGTCCTATAAACAAAGACGTGCTCAAAGAAGAAACTTTCAAACAAACCGCGGCTTGTAGAACCTTTCTTGATTAAACTTAAGGAAAAAGTCGATTTGACCCACCTTATAACTCCGAGCAGTTCAAGTTATTCTACCGACTTATGCTCAACGAAACTCTTGTAGGATTTCAGGAATCGTCAGCTGCTGGTCACGTTTCTTGCCGGCACTAACGCTTCGGGTTAAGTTATTCGTCATTGGCAAATCTGTAAACCCACGATCTTATAAAAATGTTGACCACATGGCTGTTGTATACAAGGGAAATAAAAATGCTTGGACATTTGTGCCTGAGGTGTTTTTTGTTTCTTTTAGTTAAGACTCTTTCTAAGTTCGAAGGAATGTGTTGATGGCTTCTCATATTGAGTGGAAAGATGAAAATGAGCTACCCTTGAATACAATTAGAGCTCAAACTATGAGTGAACACACGGTCGTAGAATCCATATCAACGATGTTGTTGAACGATGTCATTTTCCGTCGTAACACGCACCCTTTATTTCTTGTGCTTATGTTGTCTCTCTGTTTTTCTTTTTTTTTAGATTCCAGCTGTCTTAGTCCCAATGTCTGGCATTTTCTGGTTAATAGAGTTTTGTCTACGAAAGAAATCGGCACATGGATTATTTTTCTTCTTCGATTTAGAGTTCTTTTTCGACGACGATCGAATAACGCCGCAAACAAATTTGGTCCTTCGAGCCGGATGTATGAACATCGTATCGTACATACATATAATATCGTATAATTACATTCATATACATACATAATCCCTCGAGTTACATATCTATACGGTGACCTCCATTAATTAATATGTCAAAAAACGACCTCAAGTCGTTGCGACATAATAATCAGCACATTTATGTTGGGCAACAACCGTAAGTCGTTGCGAAATAATTTGCTGCATCAATATATTTAAGTAGGTCGAGCAACAACCCTAAGTTGTTGCTGAATTAATGCATAAATGTATTTTCTTTATGTTAAGGTAACATCGGGTCAACCGATATACGTCCGATATAGTCAATAAAGAGACTCCGCGAATGCAACTTGTGTTTTTGTTTTATTGTAATTTGACTCCGATATTACTTGTTCGTTCGTCTTGATTTAATTCTCGCGATCGAAAAAAAAAAAAAAATCTGAATTTCCAACTCGTTGACTCCTGTGTTCTTCCGCATACTTCTCTTAAACAACAGTGGGTGAAAATCAAGAAAAAAATGGTTGCAAATCGTGCTTTAATATCCAGCTAATTCAGTGCCATAAAAAAAAAGAAAACGAATTTCGTTCAGGCGGTCGTTTGATAAAAAAAAAAAAAAGTGCGGCAATGTGGAATTTCCATTTTTTTTTTTCTATGAAAGTGAACTTTGTCAATCAGTTGTTGTTCGTACGCATTTCGGATTTAACTACTGAACATGGAGGTATTAAAGCGATGTAGTGAATACACTACATGCACCTATACCGCATACCAACACCACGACTAGCCAATCAATGACCATGATCAACCAATTGTCTACGCCCAGCATTACACTCAATGCCCTACTACTTGGTTAGAGCTTGACCTACATATGTACATATGTTACTTTACCGCTGGCATCGCTTAGCAGTGACACTCAAAATCACGTGCACTTAAAAGCAAAACGAATGCGATGTAAACAAACAGTGAAACCAAACATAAACAAACCGAATCAGTTGAATGGGTACAATGCTGATGATGCGCCTTTGACCAATTGCCCGGTGTATTGTGCGCTTGTACCAATTACACAATTGGTACAAATGCCGATGATGCGCTTGTGCCTTTGACCGATTGCGCTAGATATCCAAACTGATCTATGGTCATGAGAATTTCGTAAGGCATGTACGTGATAGAGGGGATAGATTCCCTAGAACAAATAATATAAAAGGAAAGGATTGAAAGGAAGAAGTAGCAGTAATAACACGACACCTAACGCGTGATAATGAAATGAACATTTTTAAATAAATAACTTTAACAACGTGTAGTGTTTTACTCTCCGCGAGGTAATATTCTCCCTGTCATTTAAGGGGAAAGCACGGCATCTCACGTACAACAGCGACAACGCGCGGCGCTTAAGAGTCAGGTAACGCGGATTGCTACATTTTGCGAGTCACCGGATGCTCCGCTAGCCCAAAGCAAATTGCGACAGACGCGGTTAGAGCAACACATACTAGGGTTCGAACGAGTTCAAAATGAAATTGAGGCTTTGATCGAAGACGAAGAGCAATTATCCGAGGAAAATCAGTATCGCATTTTTGTGATTCGCGGACAGATTCTGAGAGTGACATTAATAAAACACTAAAATCGTTGGCCGAAAACCAATCTTCGCTACACAAAATTGAAAAATCCATTGTGGATTCACCGCGTCGGTCCATTATCATAACAAAGCCAGAGCTTCCGTCCCGACTTCCGAAGGTTAAACTTCCAGAATTTTCCGGTAGGTTTGATGAGTGGATTCGGTTTCGCGATTTATTTAATGCTCTAGTGGTGTCCAAGGAGTCGTTAACCGGGGTCGAAAAATTAGAGTACCTGCTAATGCGTTTAGAAGGCGATGCTGCGTCGATCGTTAAGCATCGCGTAGACATCGTTAAAACTTCATTATGATAAGCCACAATTTATCATGGTGGCTCATTTAGACAACATTTTCGATCAACCAACGTTGAAGCACGATTACCTAGCGGAAATTAAACGATTCGACGACTGAAAATATTAATGCTCTTACGGCTTTGAAAATACCGGTCGCCTCGTGGGATATCCTACTTATTTACCTTTTGTCAAAAAAGCTCGACGGTGAAAACAAGGTGTTGTGGGTGCGAAGCATTAGGAATAAACAGAGTCCATCGGTTTCGGACTTTACTGATTTCTTACGGAAACCAATAAACGAGCTTGAAAGTTTACAATTCCCGCTCGTCGGACGAGTGAATTCGGCGAGTGTGAACAAAGCGGTCGCTAGTAAAGAGCAAGAAAAGCGTGTTTTTAGTGCACTGGCACCGGTGTGTCTCAAATGTAAACAAAAGCATTACCTTTATCAATATGCGCAGTTTCGAGATCTCGCGGTACAAGATCGGCGTGAATTCATCTAAAACAATAATATTTGTCAAAACTGTCTTCGGGTAAAACATGCTGTTACTGAATGCAAGTTCTCCAATCGCAAAACGTGCGGTCTAAAACACAAAACAATGCTCCATACTGAGCGCAGTTCGCCTCCTCCGATGTCACCAAGTACCTCGCGCGGTATTTCAAGTGGACTATCAATAAATTCGACCAAGTTGTATCGGAAGTGCTTTACGATGTTGCCGACGGTTATGGTTTTAGTTAAGGACATTATGATGAACAATGAACTGCAACCGTGCAGAGCCCTACTTGATTCGGGATCGCAGGCTACGTTAATTACGGAGGCTTGCGTACAGTGGCTAGGACTTAAACGGTTTCATGCGAAAATTCCCATCGTGGGTATTGGTCATAACGGAAATAATCAAGGTACACGCTCTCCACCCTCTCGCTTCAAGCCTTTGTCTTGTCGCATTTAACGAATGATTTACCAAGTTTTCATATTCCGGGTTCTAGTCTTTCGTATTTCAAAGATTTGCCATTAGCAGACGAAATGTGCCTTCGCCCAAATAAAATCGATATACTCCTCGGTGCGGATATCTTCTTTGAAATACTCGCTGAAGGGAAATCGTACACCCCTCAGGTTCCCCTGTTGCCAAGAACACTATATTCGGCTGGGTGCTCGCCGGAAATATCTCATGGTATCAAAAAAGAACACTGAACATTTTACATTCTACTTTAGACCTAGATGTGCTCTTAAGACAATTCATTGAGCATGATGAATTCAATGGTGTGCGTAGACTCGATAACCAGGTAAGTGTATCTATTGAAGATCACTTTGTGGCAACACACTGCACTTATTCCCAAGGAAGTTCCGTAGTCAAATGACCGTTTAATAAAACTCCCATTGAATTAGGGGATTCTTTTTATGGGGAAGAGGGATAGGCATACTTTCGGCACAAAGACAATTCCTTCGTGAGGTTATGCACTGTGAGCACTTCCAGGTTTTGTGGTTTTTTTTTTTTCATGTATTCCAGATCGGCGACTAATAGATTTGCAGTCATTGCACTCATTTTTTGAGTCACTTCGTCCAACCTTTTTTGTACATATTGTAACAGAATGTTACTCTCTGTCCCTATTCTAGTACTAATCTACTATCATACTACTCATTTGGTCTCAGTACCCGTTGTTTGCGAAAGCAAACATCGAGTGTTCGAAAGAGACCAAGCCAAGCCGAGACCAAGCCAAGCCAAGACGAAGCGTTCATTCCAGGCCAGCCCGTTGAACCAAGCGGATGTTCAATACATCAATACAAGAAGTAGTACAAATTGTTTAAAAGTAAATAATAAACAATAAAAGAAATTGTTTAAATGCAAAATCGTGTTTCAGTGTTGTTAACCATAGTTCGTAGGTAAACGAACTTATTTCTGGCGCAGTCGGGCAAAACGAACAAAAAAACAAAAAAAAAAAAAAAAAAAAAAAAAGTCCAGAGACTTACAAATAAAGATAACCACATGGTTTTCAATTCAGTCTTAAGACTTAAATTCTCCCGGAAAACAGAAAAGCAAGAACAATTCAAACAAAACAAACAATTTAATGAAATAATAATAAAAAAGTTAAGTAGAAATACAAACTAAACGGTGCTAACGGTCCCCGGAGACATCCTATATTTAAATGGTGAGTGGAATATAAAACAAACATTAACATGGAAGTTATTCAGCCAGCAGAACGATTTAGACTAGTCTTAGATTTAATAAGTAAATTGAAAGAATTTGATGGTAATGTAAACTCCACGGTAGATTTTTTGGATAGGGTTGACTCGCTGGCGGCCACATTCGAACAGTTTGACGAAAGTACCATTTTAATTCTTACTGGCTACATCAAAGACAAAATCGTAGGAAATGCTAGGACCGAATTGCAGAAGCATGGTAGAGCTAATTGCTGGGCGAGAATAAGAGAAATATTAAAAACCAATTTCGGCGAAAAGCTATCGATTAACACCCTGTTAGATAAAATTAGATTTGCTAAGGTAGAAACTACTATCGAAGATTATTATCACAGTATAAACCAGCTCTTAAGCCGAATAAATAATGCATTTCTTTTAGAGAACAATGCCATTAGCGATCAACTAATTTTATCAAACAGTCGCATAGCGTTAGATGCGTTTAAAAGTAACTTGCCAGAACCTGCAAGAACAATAATTTACAGTAGAAACCCTATGTCATTAAATGAAGCCTATCAAATTATTGTAGAGGTTGGTCACCAGTTATTAGGACCTAACAAAAACATTCATCGAGAAAGCATTTCTTTAAATTATAATCATGATTGCAACCAAGAACGACCATATTATCGTCACAATGCTGGCGCCCAACATCGACAAAGCAATAGGTATCGTCAGGGTGAACAGACAGGGCGACAATACACGAATTCCAACTGTACGATTCTACCAAATAGACAACCGCAAACAACGGGTACTGAGACCAAATGAGTAGTAGCATAGTAGATTAGTACTAGAATAGGGACAGAGAGTAACATTCTGTTACAATATACAATTCATATTTATTTGTTTTCTTTTTTATTTATAATGAAAATGAACAATAGACGATTATTTGTATTTAGAAATATTTCTCGTCAGATATCTTTCTTTAAAAGGTTCCAAAATTAATAAAACAAAAAAAAAAAAACAAGGATTGAGGAAATTCCGATACGTGTTTACTCCACACACGAACACACGGTACTCCTGTGATGCAGTTGCATTTGCATCTGCCAAAAACGATTTCTTTCGAAGCTAATTTTGTTACGCTTTAAGCCCCTTGTAAATTCAAACTTTAACGACTTGACGTATAAAAAATTGGCTTGAATTACTCTACCTCTATGGTCTGGAGTAATAATGACGGACTGGAACAATCAGTTCGGTCCGGATTATTTACTACATACGATTAGGATTATCTTTCCTAATATATGTTTAGCATGTTATTTATGACTGGCCACATCGTTACGTAAAGTACGTAAAATATACGAACAGAACTGGCGATAACACGGATATCAGTTCTGATAAGATCGGTCATGAACAAATATATGTACATATAGATAGATAAATTATACGAGATTTCATTATAAGTATTGAAATCATATTAAGTTAGTTCTTAAGTAACATTCAATAAATGATCATCTTAGTTCATAAGAATATTGTGTTCTTTTTACTCCAAGTTGTGCAGCAACTTGTAACTGGCGCAGTCACTACTCAAGTACCTAAAATAGGACACTATAGCGTACGGTAGAGCTAAAATACTACCTAGTGAAAAGTGAAAAAAAAAAAAATATATATATATATACAAAATAAATAAATATTTTATATATCACAGCCAACTTGTGTACACCCACAAGAGCTCGAAGTTAACACCTTGCATTCGGGTCACGAGCCAAACGCGTGAAAGCAAATCATCCAGATTTGCTTAGTCAACTTTATTCGGGTGCGAACGCGTTCCCACGATAGAAGAGCATACACATCGAATGGATCTACAAGTGCAAGGGTATCACATGACATGCGCATGAACTACGGCCGACAAAGTATCCCGCAGCTTGGGAACGGGACGAATGCCTCGAGTGCAATTGGGATTAAAATTTAAGTTAGTTTTAGATCGACTGTATAACGATTCGGACGTGTAAAATAACGAACATCAATGAAACTGACAAAAGTGTTTTTCTTGTAAGTCGAACCGTTGGGGAGAGACAGAAGTCTCTTCGTTCGCGTTTTTTTTCCGGGAAAACGGAAAAGCAAAAAAATAAATAAATTCCGTAGTGCAGTGTAGTGCGGGCAAAACAAAAAAAAAAAAAAAAAATCGAGAAATCGTGACAGTGCCGCAACTGAACACCTGGTCGGCAGCAGCGCTGGGCCGTACTCCTGCCTGTCCCTCTTCCCCTCTCGTGACAGTGTTCGCACTCAGCACACACACTGATTGAGTGCTAACGCAACCGACGCGTAGCGGGTCGCGTGTGTTGTTCTTTGTTGGTGGAGCAAATCTTACTGTCGTAAGGGCATAACACCTACGATAGTTTGTTTTTGCAAATCCGGCGATAGAACTTCACTTACGCGTCTCTGCTTTAACGGTTTTGTATCTATACATGTTTTGCAGTTTGCATTGATGAGGGATTTCTGTGTGCAGTTCTGCAATATTCGTGGGTTACGGAAGAATTTCTTTGCCACGTATATCCATCTCTCTCGCCACAAACCGGCTGTTTTGGCACTTTGTGAAACACGGGTCGATGAAAAGTCTGATCCTTCGGATTTCAGTCTTCCTGGATATAGCTTAGTGCCATTATTCGTTTCTCGCCGTGGTCTCGCTATCTATGTCCGTAGTGATATTGCCTACCAGTTACTTCCACAGTATAGCCAAACATCCACCCCGGAATTAAATTTCATATGGCTTAAATTCATATTCCGTAAGCACTCCATCCACTACTGTTTTCTTTATAGAAGCCCCAGTCTAGAGAGGAATGCAACATTTGATGCATTTGATGCAATGTCTGACTCCATCCAAAGAGTTGTTTCCCTGTTCCCTCGCACTGAAATCGTTTTAGCGGGCGATTTCAATGTTCACAATTCTCAGTGGCTTCGACATTCTGGACAGACAACACCCGAAGGAAGGTATGTTGAAATTTTTGCTGAGTTAAACCACTTAACTCAACTTGTGAAAGAGCCATCACGTATCCCCGATGTTGCTGGTCATACCGCCAACACACTGGACTTGTTTCTTACCTCTCAGCCTGACAAATACACGATCGATGTACTGGAACCCCTAGGCTTGTCTGACCACTGCATGATATCAGCAAAATTCTCGAACTCCCACCATCCAGTTAAAGAAAAAGCTCCTAAGAGAACACTATGGCTATACGAGAAAGCCAACTGGTGCGGCCTTAACAACTTCTTTCGGATCTTTAACTGGTCGTTGTGCTTCCTCGACAACGACGTGGACGCCGCAACTGATATTATCGTAAACATTACCCGAATCGGCATGGCAAATTTTATTCCCAGCAAGATTAAAAGCACCAGGCCTAAGGATAATCCGTGGTTTGACTCGAGCTGTAAAGAGGCTATTAGGCTCAGGGAGCTAAGTTTTCGGGCCTACAAGGCAAACAGTTCTAAGGAAAACCGAAAAAAGTCAAACGAGCCAGAAATGATTGCAACACCCACATTCGACGGATTAAATTCCAATCCGACCAAAAATTAAGGCGTAAAATCCTTCAATGTCCCAAAGGTAGCAAAAGTTTCTGGTCGTTTGTAAAAAACGTAAAAAACTCAACTAAGTCGTCTATACCGACGCTCATCCACAATGACACTCCAGCTGTCACCCCCTTAGATAAAGCTAACCTACTTGCTGCCCATTTCGCAACCAGTTCTCAGCTGCCAGCTTGTACTTTGTCTCCGCCTGTACTAGAGTGCGTCAATTCCACCATAGGACTAATCCACTTCCACACTCGTACAGTCGCAAGGGTTCTTAAAGACCTCGACATACACAAATCCGCTGGTCCAGATGGTATTGCCCCAATAGTTCTGAAGAGGTGTTCTTCTACGCTGGCAAAACCACTGCGTAAGCTTTTTCACCTCTCCTACACCTCTGGGCTCTTTCTGAGTAGGTGGAAAACAGCATTTGTCCAGCCTATACCCAAAAAAGGCGAATCATCTTCTCCCTCCAACTACCGACCCATTGCACTAACGTCCCTTCTTTCCAAGGTCATGGAAACGCTGATTAACCGTCAGCTTATGAAATATCTTGAATCACGGAAACTCCTCAATGACCGCCAATACGGTTTCCGCAGCAACAGACCCACTGGTGATATGATGCCATATCTCGCCTAAAAGTGGAAGCACTCGCTTCACCAAGCAGGTGAAAGCAAAATTGTTGCACTGGATATTTCGAAAGCATTTGGCAGGGTTTGGCATGAAGCCCTTTTGTCGAAAATGCGTGCTTTTGGGATCGATGAGTCTCTCTTTCAATGGATTAGAAGCTACCTTTCGAATCGTTCAAGTCAAGTTGTTTTGGACGGATTCAAGTCTGATACTCACTTTGTATATGCCGGTGTTCCCCAGGGCTCCGTTTTGTCTCCGACACTCTTTCTTATTTTTATAAATGATCTCTTGTCTGTTACTTCTAATCCAATTCACTCCTTCGCTGACGATAGTACCCTCAGCTTCTCATATTCGTTCACCAGTTTACGACCCTTCACTTCGGTTGTAGATAATGAGCGGCAGCGTATGTTAAGCTCATTAAATTCCGATATCGACAGCATCATCCAATGGGGTAAAAACAATAGAGTGGAATTTAATGCTTCCAAAACACAATGTCTCTTGTCGTTAAAGCGTATAAATAACCCGCAGCCATTATCCATGAATGGCACTTGCATCTCAGAAACTGAAAAGCTTTCCATCCTGGGTATGAGTGTTGCTCACAATCCTAATTGGAGCGACCATATATTCAGTGTCGCCAAGAATGCTGCGAAATGCCTAGGATTCTTATATAGATGCAAGAAATTTAGATCTGGCTACAATCTATAAGGCGTTTATTCACCCCAACTTTGAGTTTAACGCTCATGTCTGGTCCGGTGCTTCCAAGACCTCACTGCACCTACTAAACAGAATACAAAAACGAGCCATAAAACTGATAGGTGACTCCAGCATTACCAAAACATTAGACTCGCTAGAACACCGCAGGAATGTTACCTGCCTCTCCCTGTTTTATCGTTACTACCACCAAAAATGCTCTGATGAAATAGCCAGTTGCATTCCGCCCCTTCAACATTTCTCCCGCAATACATGTCTCTCTAGGAATGCTCACCAATATACTCTGAAGCCCGCTTTCGGACGTACTGTCAAATATAGAGAATCTTTCATTAACCGAACCACACGATTCTGGAACTCCCTGCCGGATTCGGATTTCCCCCCTCAATGCAACATGCAAGCATTTAAGATCAATGTCCATCGGCTTCACCTCTATTCTTCTTCCTCTCTACCTTCTGCCCGCACTGTGTCGCCGACATAATAAGGTTATTAGACCTTGAGTGCGTGCAAATTTAAAAAAAAAAAAAAAAAAATTAGGAAGTCCAAAGTCCAATAAAATGGACGCTGTCGAAGAACGCCACAAAATATATTTTTGAGTTAGTTCCAGTTCCAGTTTTCAGTTCTAAATTCTAAGCCAGTTCGGTGAGTTTAGTGAGTTCAGTTCAAATGTGATCAGTTGGGTTAAATTAAGACCAGCTCAGTTCAGTTCGGTTCAGTAAGTTTAAGTTTTGTTCGGTTATAAATAGCTAAGTTCACACAGTAAAATATCACTTAAAATTAAAAGAAAAAAGGTTTTCTTTTTTGTTCGGTGATGTTCTCGTTGAGAGAAAGTACAAACACAAATTATATGTATATACATATATACTATTCCGAACCACCGCATATTTACGCAGAATTACCACATATAGTAGGCTGCGTACCCTGAACACCAGGAAGCGACCAGCCGCTTAAACAGCACTTTATCGTATATACATACATATAGCGGCAGTTCGTAGTTTCACCAGTTGCTGTAATTCTTCCACGGAACGAGCAACTGTGGTACCATATGCACACACATACATATGTGTCTGCCAACGTGCCGTACACAAAAAAACAGGACAAAGGGCGAGCGAACGAATACGTGCGGATTTCGGGATGGATGTGGCTGTGCAACGACGGCAGTGCTATACGATGAGCAGAGCCATCGTTCATTCCGAGTGCAGACGTCGTCCAATACGGATCACTTCCTTTCTTTGGTGCAGAAAATAAATAGATATTAAAATTGAGATTTACGTTTTATTGTTTCCACCTTTCTTCTTCTTATCGTTGATAAGAATAGGGTAGAGGCACTACTATCCGGACAGTGCTAGAAACTTTAATGCAAATTTTCAATTCATGTTTTAATACTTTTAACCGAACATTGCATGTTTATTTAATAATTTCAGTATGCGGAAAGTATTTTTTAACTCAGAAACCGGCTGTCCGGGTACTGAAAAATTGGTTTTAGTATCCGGGCAAATAGATTTTATTGGGGTGTTGCTTTCAGGATGTGGGTAATAAACACATTGGTAGCCATAAGTAATAAAAGTTAATCCTATCCAAATAAACCGAATCTATCGTAAGATGAATTATGTCGGCCTGTGTATATGTATGTAAATTCATTCATTTAGGGAATCTGTTTTATAAATATACATACAATTCGATTTTATTAGGGTGTTGCTTCCAGGATGGGGGTAATAAACACATTGCTAGCCATAAGTAATAAAAAAAAAAATAGCATAAGTTGATCCTATCCAAATAAACCGAATATACATACATCCATACATATTACAACTTTATCTACCGAACGATGAATTATGTTGGCCTGTGTATAAGTATGTAAATTTACTAAATTAGGGAATCTGTTGTATAAATGTGCATACCTATTTCTAGTTTTTCCTGTTTTTTATTTAATGATTTTTATGTCTCTATTTAAGAATGGAGGAAAGCAGTTTAGCACGGGCTTTAGAAGATATTAGGACAAATAATTTGAGCTTAAGGAAAGCAGCTGCCAGTTATGGTCTGCGTCGATCAACCCTTCATGATCGACTAAAAGGCAAAAGGCTAATTGGTGAAAAGGTAACAAAAAAGGGACCAGATCCCTACTTAACACCTGAAGAAGAATGTAAGATTGCTGAGTGGTGCACTGATATGTGCAAATGTGGGTTTCCCTTAAAGACTGATGACCTCCTTAATACGGTGCAAAGAATAATTAAGGACTCGAAAAGGAAAACACTTTTTAAAAATGATCGACCAGGTAAAATATGGCTCAAATCCTTTATGAAAAGAAATCCTTCTTCGGCTATGAGAGAAGCTGAAAGCATTAGCAAAGGCAGGGCCGTCGTCACAAAAGAACATAATTTTAAAATGGTTTAAAGAGCCGGAAGACTATTTGAAGAGCATAAACCAGGAGGAAATAATGCACGACCCATCAAGGATCCGCAACGGCGATGAAAGCAAGTTTTTGTCTTTGTCCAAAAACTGGCAAAGTATAGCACCAAAGGGCTACAAAAATATTTACCAAACATGTGCTGGTAATGAAAAAGAAACACTCACCGTACTAATTGTTTTCTCGGCTGATGGAAAACTCTTTGAACCTATGGCAGAGTTTCCATACTTACGTCCTCCAAAGGACACTGTTGAAAGTATGCCCCAATCTTGGACTCTAGGGAAAAGCGAGAGCGGTTGGATGCGCAGTGAAACCTTTTATGAGTACGTGGCTAATTGTGTACATAAACGCTTACTGACAGACCAAGTAAAACGTCCAGTCATATTATTTGTTGATGGCCATAAATCCCATTTGACTTTGGAGTTAAGCGAATTTTGTAGCAAGGAACAAATAATTTTGTATGCATTGCCACCTAATACAATCCATATTAGGCAACCAGCGGACGTAAGTGTATTTAAGCCCCTTAAGACAGATTGGAAAAAGACTGTTCGTGAGTGGCAAACAAGAAATCTAGGACAATCACTCACAAAAAAAAAATGTTTGCCCTCTTTTCAACGAATGCATCATGAAAAATAAAGATATGGCAACAACAATAAAAAATGGCTTTCGCAAATGCGGTCTTTATCCACTAAATGCGTCAAGAACCCAATTGAAACTTTAGTAATTGCTGAAGCTCAAAAGTCGACAGAATCACCTTCAGTGGATAAGTTTAAGATTGCTGCCGAAGTTATTGAAAGCCTGTCCGAGAAATTAAGTGCTGTTGGTGTTGAAGTAAAGTCCGTTTTGGAGGTTATTGCTACAGAAGCTTCGCAAGCTGATAAAGTTTCATCGAAAAATGAGCTCGATGTAACTATTAATCCGCTACTAGCAGAAGGAAGCTTAAATAACTTAAGCGTTGGGGTTTACAATCTTAGAAATGATGGCACTTTGGAAAAGGAAACTGAAACAGCAACCAGTTCTACCATCAATCCAGGCGACGACGTTGCTCAACACTCACCTGAGCGAGTCTCTATTGGAAATCCTGAAAGCACTATATCAATAACTCCATCAACAAGTGCACAGTGCCCTAAAGCTTTGGTAACAAACAAAGATTGTATTTCACCATCTACTTCTTGCCTACCGTCGCCATCCAGCTCAACAATTTCTTCGCATCTCTTTTACCCAAAATTAAATGTATTTGGCCAAAAAAATAGAACTAAGAATAGGAAAGAGAACAGAACACCAAGCGCAATTTCATCCGAAGCGTGAAGAGAAATTTATTCCAGAAAAGAAAAAGAAAACCAGGATAAAATCGAAGCGGTTCAAAAACGGAAAGCAGAACGCTTGCAGAAGAAGCAAAACAAAACTTCAAAGCCAAAAAAAAAGAATTCCAAGATCAAGGAAAAATGTCCAGAATGTGGCGACGAACTGCAGAGCGATGTTGAAGACGATCTTTTAAAAAATATAGGATGTGATATGTGCATTCGATGGTTTCATCCTAAGTGCACCTCCATGGCAAACATAGAGTACAATATCGCAAGCACAAAAGACTTTATTTGCAACTATTGCTGCGATATTTAAATACCATAAATACCTAGTTTACGGATGAATGAATGCTTAATTTAGTATACATTTTACCGAATATTTTGCGTTAACAACATTTTTTTTTTTTTTTTTTTGTTTTACTGAATTTAAAGTTTCAATTATGTTTTATTTTATGCTTACTTATTTTGAATTACGTTTTGTTCCTTTTAAAACGTGTACCTAGACGTATTCTTAAGGGTTAGTTAAGTACAAGACTGAAATTAAAACATTAAGTTTAGATACTTTTACAAGTAGGTATTCATTATATTAAACATCTTTTATGAATTCTTTTTTATTTATTTTTTTGTTAAAGAGTATATATGTACATCCATTTATATTTATTCATATGCATTAACCATGTTAAGTTGTGAACAAAAATGTGAATAAAACTTAATTCCTTTTATAAAACTAAATATCTTAAGAGGTATTAAATATCTTCTATGAATTCTTTTAGTTTTTTTTTTTTTTTTTTTTTTTATTTAAGGAATATACATATAAATACATATACATATTTATTTTTTTATGTACTCACTATGTGAATAATTAGTTAACAAAAATGTGAATAAATCCTATTTTTTTTCGTATAAAACTTAATAAAATGTTTCATTAATCAAAAAGAAAACGTTAAAAGTTGATATGAAATTTTGGTGTCCGGCTTCTGAAACCAAAACGTCCGGACACTAAATGTTACCGTCCGGATACTAGCGCAAAGTGAACTTTTTTAGAAATTAAAAAAGCAATTATTTGCAATAATAAATATGTTTGGCTAGTTGTACTATCTTTTTGAAAATTATCCACATTATTTATATATTCAAACCTTTTTACTGAAGCTTTAATAGTTAAAAAATAACAAGAAGTCAAAGTTAAGATTAGTGTTAACTGTCCGGCTACTAGTGCCTTTACTCTATGTATATACATATATATACGTATATAATAATAGTTGTACGGTAGAATTAAACAACAATGACCACTGCAAATAGCCGCATTATGGAGACCCTCAAACTCCTAGAGCCATTCGACGGAACGGAAAGCAAGCTAGCAAGGTATACCAACACAATTGATACCCCAGCTCCCACCATGAACGCAGCTACCCCAGAAGACCATCACTACTTCTTCCAATGTATCCTTAATAGATTCCTCCCCGATTAAAGACAAAACAATTACAGGAACAATATTCCTATACAAAACAGTTTCGGAAAATGGCTCGAAATTCTATATTTACAACAATATCGACGATTACGATGTAATTATCGAAATGAACGTATTGCGTAAAATGAATGCAGTAATAAACATGAGAGAAAATACTATTACGGCAGACAGACATTATACAAATATGCTACTTCCTGAAGAACAAGTAAATTTGACCTAAATGTCCGACAAAAGATATAAGTTAACGCAAAATAAATTCGTTTACCCATTTTAATTGCATTGACACTAGAATCAATTGAGCACCAATCAATGCGATTAACCGACATCATGCAACTCAGCACTAATCTATGCAATAAGCAAATGTCGAAGAACACCTGCGATTGCGACAGCGGCTGAATCATTAGCATTTATACTATAAATGCATGGGGAGTAAATCATTTAATTCAGTCTTTATTTAGTCTTTATTTTGTATCAAATTTCTGTAATTTATCAATAAATGTTTACACGCAGAATTAGCTAATGTAAATGTCTTCTTAAGATTTCCCTCATGGAAATTTTAGAACTAGAAATAAATAAATTTCGAACTGCATGCAGTAGAGGGGATCATTTTTGGTGATGCGCTTCCTTCTTCTCTGAACCATCATCCGAAGAGCATCAAGGGAATAAAGTATTTAAAAAGAACCGCGTGTTTTATTTAGAACCAAAAAACATTTCTTATAAAAACGATTGCGAGCGATTGAGGATCTCAAGTCAAGTCCCAAAAATTATTGTGGACATTTTTTGGTGCCGAAAACCGGGAATTGTGCGAAACAAGAGCGGCTGACGGGAATTGTTCGAAACGAGAGCGGCTGACGGGAATTCATCGTGGAGGCATACCACATTGGCAGAAAGTTGGAAGGTTATATTACAATATATTGGTAAATAGTTGTTGCACCTACATAGGCGATAATTAATGCATGACTATAGGGTATCATATTAACGAATGTATGTATGGTTGATAAGCCTATAGAATTAGCAATTTGAACTTCTGTATATATAATTATCTATACCTATATCGTAGAAATTTTTCATGCTACTGTCATTTAAAAGAATATGCCGCGCACATTCCTCTGAATGATTAAAATTGTACAATTATTACAATTATTGACTTGTTGACTACACCCGCATCGAGATCGTTGTTGTTGGAAATATATTTTAGTTGCTGATCCGTTAGGAACTTTAGTTGGATCTCCTATTCATATCATTTTGTTGTTGGATGAAGAGCATTTCGATTAAATAACAATTAAAGATAAATTAAATTGTTGTCGGGCTTAATAATGATTAATCCAAGTGATGATGGTATTGGACAGGGAGAAGCAGAGCTTTCTAGTGGTTTGTTAGAGAATCAGCAGAAGAAATTGTCAGAATTAAAGACAATACGCTCGTCGACGAAAGCGAGTATTAGTAGGATCAAGAAATTGACAGTTGGAAAAGGTTCATAAATGACATATTAATAGAAAAAGAGAGAATTCGTAGCACAGTTTACTACTCAAACAAGTGAGTGCATCAAGCGAATGCTGGTTCTTTACAAGAGACAGCAGACAGTCCGAATATAGAGGAGAGCGTATATTTGCTGGGATAGTGACCAAAGGGAATGGTCACTACAGGTTATTGGGTAGAATGCTTTATTGGAAGAGAGAAAAATGGTTAAATGACATATTAATAGAAAAAGAGAGAATTCGTAGCACAGTTTGCTACTCAAACAAGTGAGTGCATCAAGCGAATGCTGGTTCTTTACAAGAGACAGAAGAGAGTCCGAATATAGAGGAGAGCGTATATTTACTGGGATAATGATTAGCAGTGACGAATGGTAATGGTCACTTAAGGTTATTGGTTAGAATGCTTTATTTGAAGAGAGAAAAATGGTTAAATGACAAATTAATAGAAAAGGAAAGAATACAACTCATGTAAAGGATAACAACATAAGCAATATGTACATATCTACGGAGTGTTTCTTATAACAATGTGTATGAAATGTGTAATGCGTGATGTGTAAATATTTTAGGTATTGGTAAGGGGGAAATGTTCGTCACGCGTAACCGAAATTAGTAGTAGTCTGTCGCTGTGTGTAATCGAACTTAGGATCTGTACTACGTCAGTGTGCCAAGGCTGAGTAGGTTTAAACACAAGTCTATTGTCTGTGATTCATCTATGGCTTTGCGTTAATATTGTGTGTTGCGTGCTGCCACGCTGCACACATAAACACGAACGCTAAAGAGTGCGCACCGAACGCACTGGCGTACTGTACTAACACTTACATATAACTTGGACTTTAGACTGGAACTGTGCATTGGTAATTTTTCATTACCTACTACATAGTTAAATAAAATATATTCACGAAATAATGAATGACAAAATATATGAAAATAAGGAAAACTAATAAATTTATAACATAAAATGGATATTTCAATTTTTGACCAAACCTATGGAATTGAATCTTATATCATTATAAATGTCATACCGAGTCGCATGCACGGATGTTTACACATCCGATTTCATGAGTACCTCGTACTCAATCCATCTTTTTTTGTGTGGATGTAATTTTGCTTTTTATGTCACATTATTATTATCTACTATTTTTTTATCGAATAAAAACGAATTGAATCAAACTAAATTGACTAAAAAAGTAATGCATTATTAGTATTTTCTTATTTCATTGGACCTACCTACATACATAATATGAGCATGGATTGGGCGCAATACAGCATCACCATTCAGCCGTATCCGACGATTAGACATTTCGACGAATGGTTGAGTGGGGTGGCGAGGTTAGTCAGCCTTGTCCCTCTAAGTGCCCTACTACCGGCTGCCAGTGAGCAGAAACCAAAGCCGAAGAACATCTTACACACCGTAGAAAAGGGCAAGGTAGTCAACAAATGTCGATACTGCGGAAGAGAGCCATATCCAGTCGTCGACTGTCACATCTTCGACAAATTGGACGTTCCAGCCAGGTGGAGATTCGTGAAGAAGAACAAGTTATGTTTCTCATGCCTTAAGTACGGGCATCGTTCAAGATCTTGCAAGTCATGGAAGAAATACGAAATGTATGGGTGCGATAAGAGTCACCATGTATCTATGCACGAGGGTCAAACGACAGCGACGCCAGCATCCACCAATACATCGCAACAGGAGACGCTTATGCTTAGCTGTAATGCTGCGAGGAAGGAGAAGATTTTGTTCCAAGTGGTGCCAATCAGACTATACGGCAAGGACGCTGTGCTACAGGAGTACGCGTTGTTGGACGAGGGATCTTCCGTGACGATAATGAGTGCGGGTCCAGCAAATCGACTGGGTTTAAAGGGTCAAGCGAAAGATCTCACGTTGCAGTGGTTCGGAGAAGGGACTTTATCGAGAAAGTCCTACATGGTGGACGCTCACGTCAGTGCAGATAAGGAGGATGCCAAACGGTACGAGTTGAAGGTAGTCAGGACAGTCGATGACCTAAACTTACCTGCGCAAACTCTGAGCGAGGTTGATATACAACAAATGGGCCAACACTGAAGACCGGGCATGTTTACTCAGTACGAGAATGCGAAGCCTCAACTTTTGATCGGTCTTGACCATTCCCAACTCGGATTTCCGTTACGAACCATAGAATCCTCCACTGAAAGCCTGATCTTTGCCGAAACAAGGCTTGGTTGGCTCGTATACGGGAAATCCGAAGGACCGACTGCTGGCGAAGAATTCGTACTCCACAGTAGTCGGGTCAGCGAAGGGGAAGATCGGTACATGGACGCCATCATGGATGAGTACCTGTCTATGGAGAACTTCGGAGTCAAGAAGCCGACAAAGGTGCTTATGTCGGCAGCAAACAAAAGGGCATTGCGGATTCTAGAGTCCACAACCGTGAGAGTCAACAGTCGGTACCAGACAGGACTGGTATCGAAAGAAGACGTATTCGAAGTTCTCGAGAGTTATGCCATGGCCAAACTACGTCTTCAGGGTTTAGAAAGAAGGTTCTCCAGGGATCCGGAGTTTGCAGCCACATATCGCGACGTTATCGCAAGCTACGTAAGGAAGGGATATGCCAGGAAATTATTGAAGGTTGGAATTGAGAGGAAAGATCGTAAGACTTGGTACCTGCCATACTTTGGGGTCAAAAATCCAAACAAGCCAAAAAAAAATCCGTTTGGTTTTTAATGCAGCCGCTAAAGTTGATGGAGTATCCCTGAATTCGTTCCTGATGAAGGGCCCTGATGACCGCCCTCCACTGACTGCTGTGCTGTTTAACTTCAGGTTGAGGCATATAGCTGTGTCAGGTGACATAGAAGAAATGTACCACCAGGTGCTTGTTCGTCCTGAAGACCAGGACTTGCAGCGCTTCCTCTGGAGAGAAAAAGAAGACGACCCGATCGATGAGTATATCATGCAGGCAATGACGTTTGGCGCTAGTTGCTCCCCGTGTTTGGCCGAAAAAACCTGAACGCTTTAAGGTTTTCGACGAGTCATCCAAGAGCGGTCAAATCAATCATCCAATATCACTACGTCGACGAATACGTCGATAGTTTTATCGACGTGGAAGAGGCGGTTGAAGTCACAAAGGCCGTAGTCCTCATTCATGCAGAGGGAGGTTTCAACTTAAGAGGTCTCAAATCTAACTCAAGAGAGGTGCTGCAGTCCATAGCAGACCCCGACCTTAGCCAACAAGATGAGGCCGTCAATCTGGACGTTGATACTACGCTCGAGAAAGTTCTGGGCATGTACTGGAGCACAGAAAATGACGTCTTCATATTCAGGCTGAAACTTCGGAGAGTCAACAGATCTAAGCTGTCATTGAGCGAAATTACGCCATTTTAAAATTTGAATTTCACCATATTGCCTTTTTCTGAATCTGAAGCCAACGCCGCCGCCACGAGTCTGCCAAAAATAGTGAGTATAATGAATAATATAAACCATATGTACTTAACAAAATGTATTCGACATAGAGAATAAACATCATCACACATCGTTCACGCTAAGTGTATGTTCGTTCTGCGGACCCGAGGGCTCAGAAGCACCAGCCAGAAGCATCTTGCGCCGCCACGCACATCTGCATTTTACACCGTCTGCAACACGGAGCCCGATATGACTGATCATGGGGGAAGCATAGTGCACAGATGGCATACAATTTCCAATTTGCGGCAACACTTTTGGAGAAGATGGAGTTCAGAGTAGCTCGTCCAACTTCAACAACGTACGAAATGAAATCGTGCCAACGTTAACTTTTAGGGGACCTGACTATTATCAAGGATGAGAAACTTCCTCTAACTAAATGGAAGCTAGGAAGAGTGATGAATGTTCCGATGGGAAAGTGCGCGTAGTCACGTTTAAAAAAGCGGATGGAATGCTGACTCGTCCCATCGTCAAGCTATCTCCGTTACCAGAAGCTCATGGCACTCTAACCAATGGCTCATCCTGGTTGGCTCTAAATTTTGAACTCATCCATTCGGTCTAGGCGGGCGGAATGTATCCGTCCCTTTCTAACACTCTGCAATTCGTCAACTTATCACGAAATAAATCCATTCGCGTAGAAGTTTCCAGACGATACGGACGTAATTTTCACTGTTCTCTCCTTTCGCTGTTGCATTGTACATATGTATATCGATAAATAAAAAATATAGTTTCACAAACAAAAGTGGAGATTAGTCATAGATTACAGGAAACTCGATGACATTACAATTGACGACAAATTCCCTATACCTGTAATCGAGGAAATACTAGACAAATTAGAGAAATCTAAATATTTCACAACCCTAGATCTAGCAGAGTTTCCTTCAAGTCGAAATGTTGCCTCGAGATAGAGAAAAGACAGCTTTCTCTACACAAAATGGCCATTACGAATTCCTGAGAATGCCCTTTGGGCTAAAAAATACTCTAGCCACATTTCAAAGCTTAATGAACGAATGATTAAGCGATTTAATAGGTAAACATTGCCTTGTATATCTAGATGATATAGTAATATTTAGTAAAACATTCGAAGAGCTCTTAGAATCAATGAGACTAGTATTCGAAACACTAAAAAACGCTTATTTAAAGATCGAATCAGATAAATGCAAATTTTTTAAGAAAGAAACAGAATTCCTGGGACACGTTATTAGCCAAAAAGGGATCAAACCTAATCCAGGAAAAATATTCGCTATTTTAAAATTCCCAATTCCTTAAACAAAGAAACAGATTCAAGCATTTTTACGATTAGCAGGATATTATAGGAAGTTTATTCCCAATTTTTCAAAGCTTGCCAAACCGTTAACTAGTAGTTTAAAGAAAGATGCGAAAATAAACCCATCACAACAGGACTATCTGCAAGCCATACAATTAATAAAAGAACTTATATCTTCTGACTCAATATTTGTTGACCCCGATTATACAAACGAATTTACACTCACCACTGATGCAAGTAATATGGCTGTGGGTGCTGTATTAAGTCTAAACTCACACCCAATATGCTTGCAGGCAAAACATAAATCAAGGCCAACAAAATTATTCAGCAACAGAAAAAGGACTGTTAGCAATAGTCTGGGCAACACAACAATTCAGATCCTACATTTATGGTTGAAAATTTACAATTCAAATGGATCACAAACCATTGCAATGGCTATACACACTAAAAGAGCCAAATCAAAATCTCCAGATATGGAAAATAAAACTAAATGAATACAATTTTGATATCAAGGACTTACCTGGCAAGGAAAGTTATGTAGCAGATGCACTCTCACGAATTCCATTAGAAGAGTGTCACCTACACGAGGAAATAGATCCAATGCAAGACAAGATGCAGCTTCAGCTACTGAAGATTCCGAAAATTACATACCAATATCAGATAGAGCAATTCATTTTTATAAACATCAAATAATATTTACAAAAAACTCAAAACCAACAATCCAAACCAGCAGAAACAAATATGTATAGCAAAAATATGTACTGTATACATGTTAGAGTGTGACTCATTTGTGTCGGTAAGTCGCACTGTGTTTTAGGCCGCACTGTGCGGAGAAACCACGAGAGAAATTGAAGAAGGAGAAAGGGTGAATACACAAATTGAGTCGCCGCGAGTAGATGCGCCACAGACTTGTTGTCCGTGATTCTTTGTTCTATCATCGCCACAGACTTGTTGCCCGTGATTCTTTGTTCTATCATCGCCACAGACTCGTTGCCCGTTATTCCGCGTTCTATCATACATGTGGCGGTGTGACCGGAGCCTCGGCCGATCGACAAAACGAACATCTCCCGAGTACTCCAACGCGTCACCAAAATGTGACCAATGGAAATTCCCGTGGTGGCGATAGAAGCCGCCTGCCACACACGCCGTACGACACTGGAGGACGCCGGACGTCATTTTGGATTTCAAGAGTAATTGTTACTTGCGTCATTTTAACTTCCGTATATTGTTCATCAGTCACTTTGATTTTGTTTTATTGTTCTGTTGTATTATTCTGTGAAATAAAACTAGTCCCGTCTATCGAAGCTCAGACATTTAATCAACCGAAACAAGTCGAGCTAGCTCCTAAATACATAACTAAACACAGAAGACTTGAAGGAACTTCTTGATGCATACACAAATCCCCATACATTAACAGGAATATAAATAGAAAACAATAGAAACTTTCTCAAATTACAGGAGATGGCAAAAAACTATAAACACAAACTAGTAAGATGTGCTACAAAAATTAAAACCGTTGAAGATATGTCAAAAATAGAATCCGAATCCCAATGTAATTCGTCGTTCAACTGTTAGTGCGAGCTTTCTTTTGTTTATTCATTCACCATTTAACAGTAACTTGTCAAATTTTGGACCATTCGCGATCAGTGCAAGTTTAACAATTTTGCAATAACCGACATGGCGAAGTCGCGCAAAGGTAAATATTATTTTTTGTTATTATCTTAGTTTTTTTATACTATAATCTTATAAAATACATTGTAATTTTACATTACATATTTCTAAATTTTACGTTTTTCTACGAGTATCATACGTGATACCTTGGGCATTTTGGTCCTATATTTAGTTTCCTTTATAGGTAAGCTATCTGAAATAGATATAAAATAGTTCAATTATGATGAGTCAAATATGGAAGAAGAAGACAGTGATGGCGAAAGTGACTTCCTAGCATGCCGAAAGGAAGAAATTGGTGAGGAAATCCCACTTGCTAATGAAGAAGATTGGAATGAATTGGACGATGAACCTCTCTCATCTTTTCGTGTACAACCCCAATCGTCCGGAAACACAGCGAAAAGTTCGATTATACTCCACAGTTCTTTAGAGTACTTTGGTCATTAAGGTTACAAATGATGAACTAATTGCTCAAAACGCCAGACAGAATCACAAGTTTTGGAAAATACATCCTACTATTTTTGTCGTAGAAAATGGTCGTAGTGAAAATAAAACGGATAATTGCGTCGCTATTGATGAGCAAATTATTCCTTTCACTGGAAAATGCAAACAAAAAAAAAAAAAAAAAAAAAAAAACAAGTTGTTAAAGGCAAACTAAACCCAGTAGGCATACAAGTTTTCTAATGGCCAATCCTAATGGTATTCCGCTTGATTTATATTTATATCAGGGGCACGGCACAACAATGAGTCAGCTCTCTATCCTTCACCTGAAAAACATGATCCGGGCGGGCGTTCCGTGTTAAAACTAGTGGATACGTTGCCTACAGGTTCTTCCATATTAGTTGACCGATACTTCACATCTATTCCGCTTCTTGATAACTTAATAGAAAGGGGAATCGAGGCAACTGGGACATTAATGAAAAATAGAGTGCCAGAGAACCAGCGGCCAAATTCAAAGAAAAAAGGTACTAAGCGGGTATTGTTCAAGACAGATGCCGCATTATAAAAAGCTGGTACAGGCAGTTACGATTGTGTTGTAAGGGGTGACAACAAGATTGCTGTCGTAAAATGGTTAGAGAGCAAACCAATTATGTTGCATCAACTGATGTGGTTATCCAGCCATAAGGAACATGTCGTCGGAGCAAGCAAATTGAGAACTATATCGAAGTGTCACAACCTCCAGCTATAAAAAATTATAACAAGTATATGGGAGGCATTGATTTACTGGATCGTATTAATGGCAAATATACCATGAGGGGAAGAACTGGTTAGTGGACTCTTAGAACAATATTTCACTTTTTCGACTTTGCTGCAGCAGCAGGTCGGGTGAAATATTGAGACGATGCTGCAAAATCTGGACGCCAGAGGAAAGATATTGTTAACGCCATCTACCTGTCAGTATTAAGTCGATTCAATGTAAACCCAACCGACAGTTCTTTATGAAATGCACATATGTTAACTCGATCCAAATGTAAACCCACCCGGTTGTTGAAGATGAACTTCACTTCCGGAAATAAACTCGACTGGTAAGCGTAATTTCTTTGGGTGCACACCATTCAATATATAAGAGAATCCTCAACACAACTATATCCTGGATAGTATTTTTTTGTAACTCCGCAATTAATAAAGTATACAATTTATTATCAACACACAGATATAGACCAATACTTAGATTTCAAGCTGGATTTGGCAAAACAAGAAGTGTCGCCGAGTTGAAATAAATGACATGTGTAAACGATAATGTAACTTGATAATGTAAAATCAGCCCAAGAGCACACGCAACTCCACCTTCTCATTGTTGAACGCAACCGAGATAAACTTCTTCTTTTTCCTTTGTTTTGACGTTTAGATAGAGAGGCATTTTTTGTAAAAAAGCAACGAGAAGGTGGTGTTGCGTGCGCTCTTGGAAAGACAGAATTGTAATAATAATTGTAATTGTAATATTTAGTTTTTTCACTTCAGAAATAAAATCACATTTCACATTCGATATTTATTATTCTTGATTCGGAGCGCTCTTTCACGCATTCAACCACAAGAAGCTCGCATCCTTTTATAAAGCCAAGCCTTGTGTTGTAGTTTGACAATTCTAGTTAGTCGGCAAAAAGAGTTAGAAGTAATTGGGTGTTTCGGTTTTTTTTTTTTTTTTTTGTTTTCAGTGTAATTTTTTACTTCTAGTAGGTAAGCAGAAGTACTTATAAATATTCGTCTTTAAGTGGAATAGGACGAATTTGCGCTTCATAAATTTATTATTTTTAGAAAAGTTGATAAATAGAAATTTCCGACATCCGGAATTATTCGTCGTTTCAGCCAGGGGCAGATTCGGCAGCTGACGAATGTACGCCGAGGATGTTGTTTATACAGAATTATTTAATAATTATTATTAATTATTTATGTGTGTATCCTGTTGTAGATATGGTTCGTAATCACATAAAAAACACTGACAGAGTTAACATAAGAGAAGATGTAGTCAAAAAAGCGATTGCCGATGTAAAACACGATCGGGAACTACAACTTCAGCTGCCAGTATAAAACGCACAACGTTACAATCTAGAATGAAAAAGGAGTACCATTTGAAATGAAAAAGAATGACCCTTTGAAGTTAAATAATTCCGATTCAGATGGTCAAGAAAGACATCATTTTCAATGAAAGTATACGTCAAATCAGGTTTTATCAAAAACCCAAGAAGAAGAGATACATGCAGTTGCTCTCAAAATTGAGCGTACACCACGAAAACAAACCTATTTTACTTCTTTTGATATACAAAAATTCACTTTTACGTTTTCTTATTTTTTTACTTCATATTATACATATTTTTTTAATAGTTATAAACAAAAACACAAAATAAAGTTAACATAACACAAATTTTAGAAAAAAAACCCAAAAATAATACCTAATTTCATGACACAAAATTGAGCGTACACTACAATAAAAATAGTAAAAAAGTCCAGTATTTAATAAAATTCGTAATTTTAATATTTAGTATGACCACCCTTAGCATGTATCAAAGCTTTCAAGCGGCGGGGCATGGATTCAACCAAGTCTTGGTGAAAGTTGGAGGTATGCTTTCCCAAACATCCTTAATCCTTGTTTTTAGGAACATTTCGTACATTTTTGTTTTTAGGTACATTTTGTTGCTTCAACGAAATCATTTGTAATTAGACGACGTACCTTTAGAGTTTTCTCAAAATACTTTTCATAGTTGCGTTGTAGGAGGAAGTAGTTTCCTGTTAGGATTCGTGTCTTCACCACTGTATTAAAGCCTTCCGCTCAAGACTTTACATACAGTTGCTCTGTACTGCTTTCATCATCAGTTCGGTGGCCGAATTTAATACCATCGTACCGTGCCATCGTATACTGCTCATTGCACACTGATTCAGGATGGAATAGATGAATATCGAGGCCGAAGTGTAGGGCAAGGAGACTTGCTTAACCTGCGCGCCACCGACTTGTCGGCTATTTTCATCCATCTTCCATCTTCATCCATTTTCATCTCCTGAGAGAGGCCTGGACAATGGTACTCTTTAGGAATTCCATTCATTTTTATTTCGCCGGAAACACTTTCCCAAAGCGTTTTGTTCACCGACAAACAAAAATGAAAGTGGTTGGTTCGGATAGTAGGCGCATAGTCTGGAGAAAACCAAATACTGATCTTCAGAAACAAAACTTGTCTCAAACAATAAAAAACGGAGGTGGTTATGGTATATTGTGGAGCTCAATGGCTGCTAGTGGTATCGGCAATTTTGAGTTTATCGAGACAATAATGGACAATTTGAAATACCTTGATATTCTCAAAAGGAATGTGCATGGATCTGTCGAAAAATTTGCCTTACCTTTGGAATTCTACTTTTAACAGGATAACGACTCGAAGCACACTTCAGTCGTGGTACACGAATTGTTGCTGTACAATTTCAAAGACCAGTTGAAAATTCTACCCCAGCCACCGGATCTTAATCCCAGAGAACATTTGTGGGTTGAGATTAAAACGAGGATAAAAAATAGTAGTCCCAGCAACAACTTTTTTACTATTAGGTATTATCTTTGGGTTTTTTGTTCTAAAATTTGTGTAATGTTAACTTCATTTTGTGTTTTTGTTTATAACTATTAGAAAAATATGTATAATATGAAGGAAAAAAAAATAAAAAAATTTAAAAGTGAATTTTTGAATATCAAAAGAAGTAAAACAGGTTTATTTTCGTGGTGTACGCTCAATTTTGAGAGCAACTGTAGTCGTATACGTAAAAAAAATGTGCATTTTGATAGCACGGATTGACCAACCATACCTTCAGAAAGTTGGTTTTTGAATATGTGACTATAGATTCATTAACCCATCAAAAAGAAAAAAAAAATGGGATGACGGCAAAGCAGCTACCGAGGTTTCTTAAAAAGAAATAGATCACTTTCTGTGCAAAAACCAGAAAGGACAAGCACAGCCCGTGTGAGGAGCCTCAACATTTTTTTCGTGTGCGGTCTATTTAGTTTGCATTTCTAGGTACTTGCTCAGAGAGGTCAGCGATTAGTTTGCCAAATATCATCAGCTGAACGCGGAAGCTTGGCTACAATTGTTGGGGTTGTTTTTTCGAGACAGCGATACAGTGACAGGTTTTTGAATGGGTCCTTAGCAGGATCACTGGCTTTAGTCAGTAAGAGCGTGTTCTGCGGCCTATTCTGTTATTGGATAACCACTCATCTCATTGTGGCAATAATTTTTGCAGAGAAAATAGAGTTTATTTACTATCCTTTCCACCTCATACTACACATCGTCTTAAACCGCTCGACGTCTTAAATGATTAAATTCTGCCGATTATCTTTTAATAATTTCTTATGCGCTAACAAAGGGAAACAGATCACTATTTATGATTTGGCCAAATTAACTAACCAGCCGTTCCTGAGGTCATTTTCAGCAGAAAATATTTGCAGCTAATTTAGAAAAACTGGAAATTATCCCATTGATTCACAGGTTTTCCAACCAGAAGAATTTTCAATTGAACTGGACACAGGAAATGAGTCAAATAGCCACCAGAACAAATGGAACAGAAGCAATAGCCAACTTCCCAAACAATAGTAACACCTGAAATGATACGTCCAATATAACGCTTAACGGCTGCTAAGTAAACTTCCAGGAGTGGACCCTCTCGGATTTTAACAAGCTACACAGAAAAACGTCGGGCAGAAGAAAACGAAACCAAAAAGTATTTAAAGCAAATAAAACAAATCGAAACAGTGAAAAAGGTTGTGCAGTTTCTATCAAAACTTGTACATCACTAGCAACGAAGTGAAAATCGGAAACAAATTATTCAGAAAAAAGACGTATGAAAATTCCTTCTTCAGACGAAAGTGAAAGTGACGTTGGTGTTCAATACGCTGAGTCAGAACAGTCAGCAGGGCCATATGAAAACGATTCAAGTATTAATGAAACTGAAGAAATGCAAGTTTCCAAAAATAGGTTGGTCGTTAACGACTCTGTTGACGTAGGAGACTTTGTACTGGTGAAGTTTATTAGAAATTAAAAAAAAAAAAACATGCCTTTTATGTCGGCGAAATCATTGAGAAATTTATCTCCGAAGAGCTAATATTGTTGATTGGGTTTTTGTTAAAGCCCAAATTGAAGACATTTCCTTGACACTTGAAAGTGAAATAGAATTGAAACTCCCTAATCCTCTCTGTTGTAGGATAAACGACTCCTTAGGCTGCGGCCACGCAGTGAGCGACTGAGCGACAAAAAAAAATTAAAACATATCGAATTGAATGGGAGTGGTCACGTAGGCCCTGAGCGACGAGCGATTTTCCTGAGCGACCGAGCCTCGTCGCTCTGAAATCAAATGTTTTAATTATTGCGATTGTCGCTGAGCGACGAATTCAAAAATGGAAAAAATCAACACGAAAATTTTGTTTTCTGCTGTTCAAAGTTGTTCAGTCTTATGGCAGGATAGTTTAAAAGACTATAAAAACAAGCTAATTACCGAGAAGCAGTCGATTGTCAAAAACTTCTTATTAACGTCAGCCACAGCTTGTAGTACAATAGAAAAATAATGTAAGTAGTTAAAATAATGAGACCCAGAATTTGATGGGCACTGGATTTGGCAATGTCTGCCATCAATACTGCCAAAACAGTTGGGAAACTTCCAGCACCTGTAGTAATCATTTATAACATTTTTAAGGTGTTCGGCTGTTGGCATAGGCATGTTTCATTCACAAGTTGTTCCCAAATGACAACACTTATTTCTAAGACAATGTTGCTTACAGTGCTTCTGCCCATTCGGAAAGCAAAAGCTAAATCTGGAAACGAAGCAATAAACCCGTAGCCTGTAGCAATAAACCTAAAAACAAAAACAAAACTGTAGAAGCAGGTATTATAAATAATAATTTTTAAAATTTCAGGAGCAACGGCAAAAGCAATATGGAAAAATTTGAAAGATACTTTCAGAAGGGCCCTCAACCTCAGGATCCGAAGCTCATCCCATTAAATCTAAATGGCAGTTTTTTTAAATGATGAGTTTCCTAAAACAGACAGTTGCTCCAGATCAAACTGAAGGGAATCTGCGTGAGCCTGAGGAATATTTGTTTGCCCAAAATATTTCATACTCCAGTATTATAACTGACTTACTGGACGAGGAAGAAAGGTTTTTAACGAATATTAATGCACCAAGAACTAGCACTCCTTCGAGCAGTTGCTCCAAAATGTGACGAAAAATAATAGGAAGAGGGCAAGAACAAACAATTTAGAGGCGGAATTTCTAGATTTGGAAAAAGAAAAACTTAAATTACTTAAGCAGGAGGCAGAGAAAAAAGAAGATAACGAGGACCTCCAATTTTTAAAAAGCCTTTTACCATTTATGCCAAAGTTCGATGATTTGGAAAAATTAGAAATCAGGGGCGAAATCCAAAATAGCATTTTAACAAAATTACAAAATAAAAAAACAGAATAATAAATAAAAATATAAATCACTTTAGTAATAAAACCAGCCGCTCATCTGCACACATCGATGTCCTTTGTTTCGTTAATCTTGGTCGAACTTTTTCTAATAGCAAATCAAAGGAAGATACTGACATACGAAGGTGTTGCCAAAATCGGTCTGGATACTTGCGAAAATTTGTATATAAGTGATAAGTTACCCTTCTTGATTTATAGGGTGAATACCAAATCTTCGTCTTCTCGATCGAACAAATTTGTGAATCCGAACAAAACTTTCAAGCAAATGAGTACGACGAACAGCATTTGACAACGGCATTTTCGCAACCAATCGCTCAGCGATGTCGCTCAGTACATGACCACCCGTCGCTCACTGCGTGGCCGCAGCCTTAGAGTTAATCGCTGAACAATTTTGTCGGCAATTTGAAGAGAAAAAACACAGAAAGTCGTAGTAAGTTCCCCATTAATGTATGGTGGTGGAATAATTTAAATTTCACGTAACTATGACGATTTGATTTGATGACGGTTTTTCGCCTTCATAACATGATGTTTGGTTTAAAGATTTCGTCGAGGGAAAACAGATTCTAGAAACACATACTTTGAAGATATTAACTGGATAAGAAATTGGTAAGGTAGTTTTCTACCATGCAAGATGGCGATAAGATTGGAATCCGTGAAAAGTTTAAAATCGATGAATTTCTTCTATCGCATGAAATTGTAGTTTCTGTTTAAACTTGTTTTTATTAATAGGTTTTATCAGAGTTAAGCGCAAAGCTATTGGTTTTACTTTTTTTGGTGAGGTATGTACATATGTTAGAGCAGAGGACTAAGTGTGTTAAAGTACACTGGCTGAGTCTACGGTCACACCGTGCATAGGCTGCACTGTGTGGTATTTTAAGGGTGAGTTTGGTGTGTGTGCTGAGAAAAGGAGACAATTGATCCTGGACAGCCGACGCGATCAGATGCGCCACAGAATCCGAAAAGTGCAATTTATAGGATCGATTTTGTTCAATTTTCTTCCTAATAATCATCAGAAGTGGGATCCCCCTGACAGTTAAAAAAAAAAAAATAGATTAAAAACAGTTGGTGTGTGCACAATTACGTGTATTTGTATTTGTGTATCTTATCTTACATTTGATTATCCGCTCCTTGTTCTTTGTTTCTACTGAGTGTAGCAGATGTGTGTGATCGGTTACCTACATAAAAGGAAAACAAAATATTTTGCCTGCGCCATTATCTCACTGCCGTTTACATATGTGCTCTCTGTAGTAAAAAAAAAAAACGTATTGCTGGATAGAGGGTGAGTGTTTTTTGTCTACTTATTTATTGCGATTGGCGGGCGACTGTGATTTAATGATGGAACAGGGTGGGGGCTGCGACGGAGGTGTTAACATTGGAGAACAGCCGAGAGGTTCCGCAAATAAAAATGATGGGAATCTGGTCATCACCGTAGATGCAATCAAACCGATTCTACAAGCTACTCAACGCAAACGCGATGGTAATAGCTCCGCTGGTTTTCCTTGTTTTGATCCAGACCACTCCCGAGTCGATGTTCATAAGTGGTGTGCAGATATTGATTTGAGGATACAGCGTGACAAGCTAGAAAACTTTGACAACATACCGAGAGTTCAGGCATCATTGTTGGGAAGGGCAAAAGTCTGGTTCAATAAATGTGGGTATCAACATTACGATTGAACCGACTTACAGTCCTCGCTGATCCATGCATTTTCTAGTGGTGCGAATATAGTCAATCAGATCCGAAAAGTTGCGAATGCTGAAAGTGGTGAGTTTGCGTCTTAAAGCGATTTCGTTTGGGAGAATGTGTGTTAAATAAATCACCTCCCATTCGACATACCAGAAGACAAAATCGTTAAGATCGTTTTGGGTTGCATCACCGACATAGGCCTTCGTAATTCACTGACACATTTGTTATGCCATCGTCGGCACAAGGCCTAATTGATCAGCTATCATCTATACGCGAGAGCCCTAGTAAGAAAAATTACCCTGACATTTGCCGTCAATACAGCAGAGATTTTGGGATGGACAGAATCTGTCCAATGCGTAGAAGTGAATTACCTAGTATATCACATTTTCCCAAACGTCCTCGAATCGGCGTTGCTTTGACTGTGGCAAGTTGGGACATGTTAGAGTCAATTGTCCCCGAAAGACGTCTAGGAAAAATAAGACGGAGCCCCACACGTCTAATGCTAAGTCCCCAAGCAGAGTAGAGAAAGGGGGACGATGTAGCTTTTGTAGTAAAACCGGTCATGAAGACAGCACTTGTTGGGCAAAGCAGCAAGCTGAGTGGAGGAATGTACACCTGTGCAAATGGAAGTCAGTTCCCGAAAATACAACTGCAGTTTAAATTAAGGGAAAATTATATCATTGCTTGCTGCACACCGGGTCAGACTGCTCATTAATTCGATCGGATATATCCGATCAAATCTTGGTTACCAGAGAGCCCCATTTTCTATCTGTGCAGGAAATTGGCAAACATCCAATTATATTAACAGAAAAGCTAGATACTTTGGTGGAATTTGAGGAAATTAGTATTGAGGCCTCCCTTCACGTAATAGGATGCGAATATTCTTCAAACGAAATCATTATTGGGAAAGATGTTTTGAAGGACCCAACATTAATAATCGCAGTTGATGGTCATGGATCTACTCTACGACGAAAAACTCTGCTACATGCCTAAACAATTATTCCAATCCTTCATTAGCCTCCCATCTTGAACCCATTGTGCAAAATAAATTGGACATAATATTGGAAAAATACTCCCATCACATAATTATGAGTTTTCCTAAAAACGCGGTGAGAACTGGGTCACTAGACATACGCCTGATAGATGATATTTCTATTAACTACCGACCTTACCGAATGCCACTTAGCGAACGGCTTATAACTCCAGAAATCATAACAAACCTAAAAAATCATGGAATTGTCCGCGAAAGTAAGTCGCCTTATGCTAGCCCCATTGTCCTTTTGAGAAAGAAAAATGAACAAAACCGATTATGCGTTGGCTACAGTGTGCTTACCAGCTTAACAGAGCAACCGTAAAAGACCGTTATCCCTTGCCGAGAATCGAAGACCAGGAGCCCTACTCTGTACTGCTACTCTAATATGAAGTTGCTCGAATTCGCAAAATCGGTACTCTCTATTTCTATTAGCAATGTCCTATTTTCGAAATTCGAGCAGTCTTAAATACTCCTTTGCTTTCGCATATACGGTACTCTGTATTGCATATTTAAATGTGTAACACCAAGCAAATATGCCACTTTACATTTTTTTTTATTATTAATTCGTTATGTCTAAAATAAATAAAATAAATAAAATAAATGTTACTTGTAAGCAACACTGTTGCCATCCCCAAAATGTATGTATATGTAAAGTATAGCGATATGTATAAAAATATACTAATGAACACGAAAGCTATAGTAATACTAAATGTACACAGAAGGTATAGTGTAGTGATACCAGGTGTTCAACAATGTAAAGTATAGCGATATGTATAAAATATACTAATGAACACGAAAGCTATAGTAATACTAAATGTACACAGAAGGTATAGTGTAGTGATACCAGGTGTTCAACAATGTAAAGTATAGCGATATGTATAAAATATACTAATGAACACGAAAACTATAGTAATGTACATGGAAGGTGTTGTGACACCAGGTGTTCAATAATGAAAAGTATATGTATGAAATTATATAGTAATAGTAACGATGTAAGCCGGGGGAAAAACTCTGGAATAATGAGTATAAAAGGCCGCGCAAATTTGGAATAATGCTCACTTCTTTTGAGATCGCTTCGCAACCATTTCGCTGGTATACTACTGACATTTGGTATTGAAGCCTTTTCAACTAGAAGCCCGAGTTTTGTTTGAGTTCCCATTGACGGAGGTACACTACCGCCTCTTTGGTTTGAGCCTAGTAGCATCCTTAATTGAGTTCCCATTGGCGGAGGTACACTACCGCCTCTTTGGTTTGAACCTAGTAACTTACTTAATCCTTGGTTGAGTTGCCGCCTATTCAGCGGGGTACTGCGTTTTTTCGCATATCCTGTGGTAGAGGGTAAACCAACCTATTGCGATAACCCTTGCCGTAGCTGTAAGCAGCTAATAAATAAACAAACGATTAAACACAATTCCTCTGTGTTTTACTGTCCCTGCGAAGGGATCAATTAAAGAGATTGGTGAGCCCTACCCCCTATCCGAGCACCCTTAATCCAAAGATCGGAAAAACGGGAAAAGATCTCGTTACAAATGTCAAAACCATTCGAATTTGCACTTTCTTATTCGTTAGTTGTTTGGTACACGAACGGTGATTCATTTAATAGTTTTATCCCAAAAATGTAGGTATTTTGTGAAGTAAGGCTTTTCTGAATATATTTAGAATTTTGTTTATTAATAGGGAATTGACTGCTAAAATTTTAAGCACAGGACCAAACCAATTTGAAATTCTTGTGAATTATATGTCGACTCACTCGGATCTTGCCAAAGGCTACTTAAGGACGGCAGATGCTAGGTAAAAGTCCCACCTTTTTTGGGAAAATCTAGCGAATGAGCTAAATGCTAAGAGGGACTATGCGCAATATGCGCCACGGAGTTGGTTAGAAAAAGGTAAGAAATGAAAAAATAATATATGTATATATGTATAAGTAATAATCGTGTTAACGGTTTTAGGTGTGGGCTGATCTCAAGGTGCATACGAAAGCCAAATTAAAAAAAAAAAAAAAAACAAAATGAGCATATCCGGAACAGGGGTTGGTCCCAGTAAATATTGCGTTTTGTCCCCAAACGAGGAAAAAGTTATTGAGCTGCTAGATTTTAGGGAAGCAGTCGATGGAATGCCTAGCACTTTAAGTTTTGGTATTAGTCAGATATTGGAATCGAATACACAAGATGTAGTAATTGGAGAAGATGTACTACCCTCTTGTTCCGCTTTTAATACCAGTATGCCAACTGAAAGCAATGTGCCGGAATACGCAAACAGCAGCACTAAAAATCATCCGTGTTTATTAGAGAAACAAGTGGAAAACCAAATTAAATACCAAACCAATACGTACGAGATCAACAAAGTAAATGAACATTTGGAAAACATTGTAATATATAAAAGAAGAGGGTTTGAATTAGAAGAAAAGCAGTACAAGATGAAGAAAGAAATACACAATAACACAAGCAAAATTCATTCTGTAATGAATTTGATGTCAAACTACGATATTTTTTCGAAGCTAAAATACGAAGTTAGCAAAATTCCTTGACAACAGTGCTATTCGATTCTACTTTTTTTACAGAGTGTATAGAATTGTAGTAGAATCGCAAAACATTTTCGCATAATTTTAAAATTCGAATAGCAATACAGAGTAGGTGTTGAGAGTAATTCCCGAAACCACGCCACGCACAACGTTGACCACTTCGCGGGAGCGTGGCACAAAACTACTCCACGCACAACTTGGTCACTTCGCGGAAGCGCGGTGACGGCATAACTTCCAGTAACACACAACACGTTGGGCTTCCTCGAGGAAGCCCGGCAACCACACCATACTACACAGGACTTATTATTACGATTTCGTGTCTCGAACGAAGCAGTCGCACCACACCACAATTTCGATTGATTTGCCTCCACTCCACATCTTAAATAAAATTTGACAGTACAATTTTGTGTTTAATTTCTTCTGCTCCACATATAACAACAGTAGGGCTCCAGCTCGATAGACTATCTGGCAATACATTTTTCACCTCATTGGACATGGCCTCTGGTTTCCACCAGATCCCGATTTCAGAAAATCCTATTGAAAAGACAGCCTTTGCGACGCCAGATGGTCAGTTTGAATATCTACGGATGCGCATTACAATAACAACACGTGAACCACCTCCTTGATCTGGTTCAGTTTTCATGATCCGCAAATTAGTTAAACTATTTCTCACTGGTTTCGTATTGAAATTAAGAAGATCATTGCCTGGTGAACGTATAAAATTGTGACCGGGATTTGGTTAAACAGTTTTACCTTCCGTATAAAGTATTTGTACACATTGTAGTATAAAATGTGTGCATTATTCTAAATTTCTAAAACTTCGAGTGAATTGGGGATATATTACCCCAATTGGTGTATATATGTAGATAAAAATTATCATTTCCAGCATATAAATCGATCATATCAAATTTATATGAAAAGAACAATTTTCTTTGACATGGTAATTCCACACTTCAATGTCAAAGATTGTTTGTTTCCATTTTCAAGTGGCAATGGAGGCGGAAAAAAAATGTAAAGATGTATATTAATTTTAATTTCTATTGCCACACTTGTATTTTTTAGTTTTAGGAGAATCTGGACGGTGCCAGAAACCAAAGCCTTTTTGGCGGCAGGCGGAATCCCAGCACGCCAGGAGAAAAAAATTTGCGATGAGCAATGTGCTGGAAGACCTGTTAGCTCAAGGTGTTTTGGTATGTAAATAAAAAAAAAAAAAAAAAACAATTTTCAATTCAAAATATATATTTAACTTCCAGAGACAAGACAACACCGTTGAAATGCTCGAAGCCAAGTTGAAAAATTTACTTCGGGCATACAAGGCAACGGTGGATGGCAGCAAAAGGACTGGCGAAGCAGCCGCCAAAGCTCAATGACAAATGAGAATTCAAAACTTATCGATAATCAACAACCTGTATTTAATCTCTAACATAACCGTTCCATTAAGTTTGAATAGGAGACCTATCATTATATTATAAACAGTATACTCCCTTCTTAAAGTTATTGAAGAAAGTAACTCTGGAATCTATCAAATTTCTACTTTGCTAAGGAAGATCCAACAGAAATCAACCAATATGTCAAATCCACCGCACAATGAACCCTCTGCTGATCGTCCTGGAACCTCCTCCAGACAATCGGGTCTCAACGACTTCAATGATCCTTCCACTCCATTAATATCAGAAAGCGGTATTACAGGAGTTCTTTTCAATCCATCTCAATTAATAGAAAGAGTTCGACTGACAGAATTTAAACCTCAAACTGACATTCAATTTACCAATTTTGGCTCAATTGCAAAAGTCAAATGGAGTGACAAGCTGTTTGAAAAGATTGTTCAAGAAGTACCAAAGTTCAAAAGACCCATCCTATCAGAAAAGATTGAAAGGGCCAAAATATTCCTCAATCATTATGTAGGGAAATCAACCCTGAATGCTGATGTGGAAAGATCAATGACCACTCTGTACCTAAACCTGAACCTTGAAGGCAACTACATCGTCCCTAGTATCTTCTTGGGGGACACTGAGATACCTTCATCACCTTCTTCACAGGTCCATACCATACCCAATAATTACTTTTTATCCACTGCTGGATTGTCTGACCGTCCTGGCCAATATGTCCAAAGTCCAATATCCCATCAGTCTTACACCATAGATCTTGATTTCATCTCCAAGTGGTACTCGAAAGTTATGGAGATTCTTGACCTTTCTCCCAATACGGAGGACAACTTGGAAAAAATCAACTATATCCTAAATTACCTGGGGTATATAGCCTTGAATTTAATTCGCTTGATTACAAAACCGAAAGAATCTGTGGATCAACATATACCAACCCTATTGACTGTCAGATTTGAGAGTTTCTGGGGATCTTTGATAGACATTGGACCCACTCCCATGCCCTGTTATCTGGCATATTCTGCATATTCCATTATCATGAAGCGCTTCTCCCCAACTGCCATCAGATTTGTATGTTACTTTGCACTCAGCTTGGAAACCTTCAAAGATAATCAAAATGTATCAGGAGCCTTAAAGTCAGGAGGTTTATTGGCATTAGCAGAAACTGGATTGGGATTGATTCATTGGCTGATCGCAGCTAGAAGTGCTCTAGGAGAGTCGGCCACCACCATCTTAAAATATCTTGCCTTCGCAAAATTTAAGGAACCAATAGAAGAGCTTCTGACCTTCATGACTGAGGTTGAAACTTCCAAGCAGTGGTCCTGGACCTGGGCTAGACTTATCAAGGACGGTGCCTTAGTTAAATTGTCAGTCAGTAAACATTCATTGTTTGTGCTGATTCTAGCATATCTGTCTGTAAAGGGTGATACTCAGAATCCCGCATGGACTGCACAGCAGTTTTCCAGGTACGAGTCTCAAAAGGCAGAAGCAATCCGGTTTGGGAGCGCTGTGTTGGAAGCTCTAACCATCAATGCAGCCTCCCAGTATGACACTGAAGAAGCTAGGAAAGTCAGTGAGCTAATCAACAGAGGATCGAAATCCACCAGACTTACCACCGTGACCCCAGAATCCGACACCATTGAATTCTAAATTTAGATATAGAAAAACTAATGATAAATGAAAACAACCCCAAAAGCTCCACAAAAACATAGACAAAAGCCAACAATTGCAAACAAGGAAGATCAACCAGTTCCGTCCACTTGCTACTTCATAAGTCTCATCAAGACATCCAGCACTCCATATCAACAAACAATAAACGATAGGTGCAAATCTCTGTTTAAACATCATCCCTACATCTCCCAACCACAATATGCTTTCTCCAACAACAACATCCGCTTCCTCTGAGGATGATCGGGTATGCCGTAAGGAATCGGTGAAGGCTAAACTCCTCAAAGAAGGGGTCGAGCACAAAAGAAATAAAATAATCCTCGATTATACCGAAAAAAAAAAAAACTCAAAATAATGGAACAGTGTGAAGTCGCAAGACAAAAGCGGTTCGAAAAAAAAATTTAAATAATTGAACAACTTTTCAAGAAGTAATCTTTTTAGTGTTTTGGTATGTAAATAAAAAAAAATCAATCTTCAATTCAAAATATATATTTAACTTCCAGAGACAAGACACCACCGTTGAAATGCTCGAAGCCAAGTTGAAAAATTTACTTCGGGCATACAAGGCAACGGTGGATGGCAGCAAAAGGACTGGCGAAGCAGCCGCCAAAGCTCAATGACAAATGAGAATTCAAAACTTATCGATAATCAACAACCTGTATTTAATCTCTAACATAACCGTTCCATTAAGTTTGAATAGGAGACCTATCATTATATTATAAACAGTATACTCCCTTCTTAAAGTTATTGAAGAAAGTAACTCTGGAATCTATCAAATTTCTACTTTGCTAAGGAAGATCCAACAGAAATCAACCAATATGTCAAATCCACCGCACAATGAACCCTCTGCTGATCGTCCTGGAACCTCCTCCAGACAATCGGGTCTCAACGACTTCAATGATCCTTCCACTCCATTAATATCAGAAAGCGGTGTTACAGGAGTTCTTTTCAATCCATCTCAATTAATAGAAAGAGTTCGACTGACAGAATTTAAACCTCAAACTGAGATTCAATTTACCAATTTTGGCTCAATTGCAAAAGTCGAATGGAGTGACAAGCTGTTTGAAAAGATTGTTCAAGAAGTACCAAAGTTCAAAAGACCCATCCTATCAGAAAAGATTGAAAGGGCCAAAATATTCCTCAATCATTATGTAGGGAAATCAACCCTGAATGCTGATGTGGAAAGATCAATGACCACTCTGTACCTAAACCTGAACCTTGAAGGCAACTACATCGTCCCTAGTATCTTCTTGGGGGACACTGAGATACCTTCATCACCTTCTTCACAGGTCCATACCATACCCAATAATTACTTTTTATCCACTGCTGGATTGTCTGACCGTCCTGGCCAATATGTCCAAAGTCCAATATCCCATCAGTCTTACACCATAGATCTTGATTTCATCTCCAAGTGGTACTCGAAAGTTATGGAGATTCTTGACCTTTCTCCCAATACGGAGGACAACTTGGAAAAAATCAACTATATCCTAAATTACCTGGGGTATATAGCCTTGAATTTAATTCGCTTGATTACAAAACCGAAAGAATCTGTGGATCAACATATACCAACCCTATTGACTGTCAGATTTGAGAGTTTCTGGGGATCTTTGATAGACATTGGACCCACTCCCATGCCCTGTTGTCTGGCATATTCTGCATATTCCATTATCATGAAGCGCTTCTCCCCAACTGCCATCAGATTTGTATGTTACTTTGCACTCAGCTTGGAAACCTTCAAAGATAATCAAAATGTATCAGGAGCCTTAAAGTCAGGAGGTTTATTGGCATTAGCAGAAACTGGATTGGGATTGATTCATTGGCTGATCGCAGCTAGAAGTGCTCTAGGAGAGTCGGCCACCACCATCTTAAAATATCTTGCCTTCGCAAAATTTAAGGAACCAATAGAAGAGCTTCTGACCTTCATGACTGAGGTTGAAACTTCCAAGCAGTGGTCCTGGACCTGGGCTAGACTTATCAAGGACGGTGCCTTAGTTCAATTGTCAGTCAGTAAACATTCATTGTTTGTGCTGATTCTAGCATATCTGTCTGTAAAGGGTGATACTCAGAATCCCGCATGGACTGCACAGCAGTTTTCCAGGTACGAGTCTCAAAAGGCAGAAGCAATCCGGTTTGGGAGCGCTGTGTTGGAAGCTCTAACCATCAATGCAGCCTCCCAGTATGACACTGAAGAAGCTAGGAAAGTCAGTGAGCTAATCAACAGAGGATCGAAATCCACCAGACTTACCACCGTGACCCCAGAATCCGACACCATTGAATTCTAAATTTAGATATAGAAAAACTAATGATAAATGAAAACAACCCCAAAAGCTCCACAAAAACATAGACAAAAGCCAACAATTGCAAACAAGGAAGATCAACCAGTTCCGTCCACTTGCTACTTCATAAGTCTCATCAAGACATCCAGCACTCCATATCAACAAACAATAAACGATAGGTGCAAATCTCTGTTTAAACATCATCCCTACATCTCCCAACCACAATATGCTTTCTCCAACAACAACATCCGCTTCCTCTGAGGATGATCGGGTATGCCGTAAGGAATCGGTGAATGCTAAAATCCTCAAAGAAGGGGTCGAGCACAAAAGAAATAAAATAATCCTCGATTATACCGAAAAAAAACTCAAAATAATGGAACAGTGTGAAGTCGCAAGACAAAAGCGGTTCGAAAAAAAAATTTAAATAATTGAACAACTTTTCAAGAAGTAATCTTTTTAGTGTTTTGGTATGTAAATAAAAAAAATCAATCTTCAATTCAAAATATATATTGTAGGCGAAAGAAAAATAACAAATAATAATTAAAAGAAGTATAAAAGCACCCTGTGCAAAAAAAATAGTTTAGAACATCCAGCCACTGACATCTAGCTTCTAAAATTAAACTATACTCGGACCATCTGATCAGGTGATCGACCAGAAGCTCGGTTTGCTATAAATAGAGGCAGAGTTTAGTTTTAACTCTCTCTTGATTACTGAATAATGACAGCACCGCCTGATAAACAAGTTTTTTTTTCTAAGCCCATCTCCATTCGCCACTACAATTTCAGCAGTGGGATTCGGTTAATGGATCTACTGTACAGTCGCGTGAACTTTTAAAATCTGATATCGCGGTTCAATTCAAGGTTAGTTTCGTGGAGTGCTAGTAAAACTTTAATAATGTCGGAAAAGTGGACAGAATTTTCGGAGTCTTCGACGGTACACAGACTCCGAACCATTCTCCGATCACTAAAGTTTCCTACTGCCGGCACGAAAGCAGAACTTAGAATCCGAGTTGAAGAAGCAGTTCAAGATTTTACGGATGCGGACTTTACCAAGTTGATCAACGAGTATTCTTCAGCCACCAAAGATCAGTGTGCTGACGACTCAACACCGGATAACGACGTGCTTGATGAAGACAGTGAGGATGAGGTGCAGCTTAACGAGGAGATAGAAAAACTTCAACGAATATTCAGAAAGAAAGAAGAAATTCTACAGCTAAAGCAGAAATTGCGGGAATTGCAATTCGAAGAAATTCAATCTGTTGCCAGGTCGACTCCAATTTATAACTTCAAAGACGTCGAGGACTCGATGCCTGTCTTTAGTGGCGATGACAACTTCTCCATTAACCGCTGGACAGGAACAAATTCATCTTTGGTAAGCGATTTCTCAAAGGAACAGCAAGACTTTTTGCCAGGACTGTTAACCTTCGCAGTTGGACCCCACAATAATGACCACAAAAGGGACGCCACCTGCTTTAAATGTGGAAAATCTGGCCACATATCTCCTAACTGCGACAGCAAAATCCGAGTCATGACGCTTCAAGAAAACCAAAAAGTGAATACTACGGTAGCCACTGAAGGAATCAATCGAAATCTTTTGAAAAACACTTTGCTACCAGGAGCTGAGGATGGTCCGAATAACGATTTCGAGTGCTGTATTCGTTACGAATGGATAAACCAACATATGGACATATCGCTGACATTATCGACGCTGCTGGATTCTGGGAGCCCAATAAGTTTTGTGCAGGAACAGTATTTGCCAACAATCCTATTGTCAACACTCGAGAAGACGAACCAGACTTAACAACAGCCCACTCCAGGTGGTAGGAAGTATCAACAGCCGAATTTGGTTTGAAAATTCTATTATAAAAATTAATTTGTTAGTAGTGAAAAATTTTTCTATGATATATCCCGTCATTTTAGGTCGTGACTTCATGGAGAAAACAGGTTTGAGTTTTCAAAGAATCAACAAGGACGAAAATCGGGATTCACCAGTGGTTTCCAGCTCTTCCAACCTTCAAAGTTTGCATTCATCTTCGAGTTCTGATACGGGTGAAGATTATGACCTACGGCAAATTATGAACATCGATGTCTCAATGAATTGTGGTGAGTCTCAATTAAACATTAATAATAGTTTAGAGTCCCTACCGATCGCTACCACCAGCGGTGCCAGTACGCCGGATCGGGTATGCCGTAAGGAATCGGTGAAGGCTAAACTCCTCAAAGAAGGGGTCGAGCACAAAAGAAATAAAATAATCCTCGATTATACCGAAAAAAAAACTCAAAATAATGGAACAGTGTGAAGTCGCAAGACAAAAGCGGTTCGAAAAAAAAATTTAAATAATTGAACAACTTTTCAAGAAGTAATCTTTTTAGTGTTTTGGTATGTAAATAAAAAAAAATCAATCTTCAATTCAAAATATATATTTAACTTCCAGAGACAAGACACCACCGTTGAAATGCTCGAAGCCAAGTTGAAAAATTTACTTCGGGCATACAAGGCAACGGTGGATGGCAGCAAAAGGACTGGCGAAGCAGCCGCCAAAGCTCAATGACAAATGAGAATTCAAAACTTATCGATAATCAACAACCTGTATTTAATCTCTAACATAACCGTTCCATTAAGTTTGAATAGGAGACCTATCATTATATTATAAACAGTATACTCCCTTCTTAAAGTTATTGAAGAAAGTAACTCTGGAATCTATCAAATTTCTACTTTGCTAAGGAAGATCCAACAGAAATCAACCAATATGTCAAATCCACCGCACAATGAACCCTCTGCTGATCGTCCTGGAACCTCCTCCAGACAATCGGGTCTCAACGACTTCAATGATCCTTCCACTCCATTAATATCAGAAAGCGGTATTACAGGAGTTCTTTTCAATCCATCTCAATTAATAGAAAGAGTTCGACTGACAGAATTTAAACCTCAAACTGAGATTCAATTTACCAATTTTGGCTCAATTGCAAAAGTCGAATGGAGTGACAAGCTGTTTGAAAAGATTGTTCAAGAAGTACCAAAGTTCAAAAGACCCATCCTATCAGAAAAGATTGAAAGGGCCAAAATATTCCTCAATCATTATGTAGGGAAATCAACCCTGAATGCTGATGTGGAAAGATCAATGACCACTCTGTACCTAAACCTGAACCTTGAAGGCAACTACATCGTCCCTAGTATCTTCTTGGGGGACACTGAGATACCTTCATCACCTTCTTCACAGGTCCATACCATACCCAATAATTACTTTTTATCCACTGCTGGATTGTCTGACCGTCCTGGCCAATATGTCCAAAGTCCAATATCCCATCAGTCTTACACCATAGATCTTGATTTCATCTCCAAGTGGTACTCGAAAGTTATGGAGATTCTTGACCTTTCTCCCAATACGGAGGACAACTTGGAAAAAATCAACTACATATATCCTAAATTACCTGGGGTATATAGCCTTGAATTTAATTCGCTTGATTACAAAACCGAAAGAATCTGTGGATCAACATATACCAACCCTATTGACTGTCAGATTTGAGAGTTTCTGGGGATCTTTGATAGACATTGGACCCACTCCCATGCCCTGTTATCTGGCATATTCTGCATATTCCATTATCATGAAGCGCTTCTCCCCAACTGCCATCAGATTTGTATGTTACTTTGCACTCAGCTTGGAAACCTTCAAAGATAATCAAAATGTATCAGGAGCCTTAAAGTCAGGAGGTTTATTGGCATTAGCAGAAATCGCAGCTAGAAGTGCTCTAGGAGAGTCGGCCACCACCATCTTAAAATATCTTGCCTTCGCAAAATTTAAGGAACCAATAGAAGAGCTTCTGACCTTCATGACTGAGGTTGAAACTTCCAAGCAGTGGTCCTGGACCTGGGCTAGACTTATCAAGGACGGTGCCTTAGTTCAATTGTCAGTCAGTAAACATTCATTGTTTGTGCTGATTCTAGCATATCTGTCTGTAAAGGGTGATACTCAGAATCCCGCATGGACTGCACAGCAGCTTTCCAGGTACGAGTCTCAAAAGGCAGAAGCAATCCGGTTTGGGAGCGCTGTGTTGGAAGCTCTAACCATCAATGCAGCCTCCCAGTATGACACTGAAGAAGCTAGGAAAGTCAGTGAGCTAATCAACAGAGGATCGAAATCCACCAGACTTACCACCGTGACCCCAGAATCCGACACCATTGAATTCTAAATTTAGATATAGAAAAACTAATGATAAATGAAAACAACCCCAAAAGCTCCACAAAAACATAGACAAAAGCCAACAATTGCAAACAAGGAAGATCAACCAGTTCCGTCCACTTGCTACTTCATAAGTCTCATCAAGACATCCAGCACTCCATATCAACAAACAATAAACGATAGGTGCAAATCTCTGTTTAAACATCATCCCTACATCTCCCAACCACAATATGCTTTCTCCAACAACAACATCCGCTTCCTCTGAGGATGAGGTCTACGACTTCAAAGCAGAAACAGGTGATCTAGACCGGACCCTAACAGAAGAGGATACCGGCCTGTCATCAGAACTGACCAACAAGACAACAAAATTGAGTTATGAAAACAATCCCAAACATCCACCCACCGATCTCGCTTCTGTGAAAATCATGTTTTTGCCACCTATTTCAAACAATCTTTCGCCGACGATTCCTTTGTTCCGGATCCCGCTTACTTCGATTATTTACCGAATTTCTCCTTTGGACCTTTTCTTCCTCGTACAGTCGACCCCTGTGTCATCGAAAACAAATTAAATCAACTTAAAGATGAATTCACTCCTGGACCTGACGGTCTCCCTGCTATATTCCTAAAAAAATGCTCCTCAACCCTCTCTTCCCCTCTCTCGAAAATCTTCACTTTATCCCTATGTTTGGGCGAATTCCCCCAGTTATGGAAAACCTCATATATAACCCCTATACACAATAAAAGGGCCGAAGAACGATATCAACAATTATCGTCCCATTGCCAAACTGTCACATATACCCAAACTCTTCGAGAGCATTTTGTATGAAATCTTAAGTTTTCGCTGCAAGTCTTTAATCTCCCCTAGACAACACGGTTTCCTCAAATGCAGATCTACAACCACAAATCTTGTTGAATTTGTGTCCTTTACCCTCTCGGCCTTAGAGAATGGCAATGAAGTCGACGTTATTTCTACCGATTTCAGTAAAGCTTTCGATAAAATTTCCCACAGCCTAATACTCTTCAAACTGTCTTCCCTTGGTTTCGATCCCGTTTCCGTGAAGTGGATATCTTCTTACTTGAACAATCGCTATTATAGTGTTCGCTTCAGATCTGCCTTTTCTAAACCTTTTCCAGCTTCCTCCGGTGTCCCCCAAGGTAGCCACTTAGGTCCACTTCTTTTCGTTCTTACCATTAACGATATTGAAATGGTGATCAAACATTCCCATGTCTCACTATATGCCGATGATACCAAGTTCTTCAGGAGTATTTCCTCCAGTCAGGACCCTTCCCTAATCCAATTAGATCTCAACAGTTTTTCCACCTGGTGTTCCAAAAACTGCTTGGAACTCAACATTCCCAAATGCCAATCCATTACTTTTTCACGTAAACGAATCAAACCCCCTCCCCGTCTCTACTTTCTAAATAATCAGCCCATAGCCACCGTTCAGGCTATCCGGGATCTCGGCATATTATGTGACCAGGAGTTAAATTTTCGGACACATATCGACGAGATAATCCTTAAAGCTAATTCAGCACTCGGCTTCGTAAAGCGATGGTCTAAAGAATTCTCCAACCCCTACGTTACCCGATCTCTCTACACAACCTTTGTCCGGCCCCTTCTTGAATACGCCTCTCAAGTATGGTCACCTTACCAACAAACCCACATTTCTAGAATCGAGAGCATCCAACGCCGATTCCTACGTTTTGCACTTCGAGGTCTCCCCTGGAATAATCCTTTGCTCCTACCACCCTATCAAGATCGCCTTAAATTAATCAACATGAACACGTTGGAGGAAAGAAGAACTGTATCTGACATTCTCTTCATCCATCGACTCCTTTCAGGTACCATTGATTGCGCGACCCTCTATGACTCTGTCTCTATCAACACTAACCCCCGCAATGTACGTAATCCCCGTCTCTTCTATCTACCCACCCCCCGCACCGCCTATGGCTCCAATGAACCCATTTCTCGTATGCTGGGAAGTGTTAACTCAAATCCTTACTTCGACTTCAACCTCAGCACTCAATGCTTAAAAACTCGTCTTCTTAATCATCCCCCCCTCCCCCACCATCATTAGCTTCTAAGTTAGATTAAGTTAGAATAAGTTAGATTAAGTTGGCTTGAATTAAGCCCAATAAATGGGGGTGTTCGCCCCCACGAAAATTACCACCAGCGGTGCCAGTACGCCGGATCGGGTATGCCGTAAGGAATAAAATAATCTTCGATTATACCGAAAAAAAAAAACTCAAAATAATGGAACAGTGTGAAGTCGCAAGACAAAAGCGGTTCGAAAAAAAAATTTAAATAATTGAACAACTTTTCAAGAAGTAATCTTTTTAGTCATTTTGAATTAGTTTTATTTACTTTATTTATTTGTGATTTAACGATTAATGAATTTGTTCTTTTTTTACTTTTATATACTTTTGTTGACTTGTTTTAATAAAAAAAAAATTAATTTCATACAATTATGATGTTTCTATTTATCAAATCGTCCAGCAGAAGTTGTCGTCTTGAGCTACTTGCTGCGTCATCGTTCTCTTCCGCTATAGGGAAATTGTCGGGATTGACGGAGATCAAATCAGCTATATCCGTACATATGTTATGCAATATACATCCACACACCACTAAATTGATCACAAAGTGTATATTCCTTAGTTCAGTAAAATGCATCAATCTTCGAAACGAGTTTTAAGAAGACCAAACGCATGTTCCACAACGACTCGTCCATTAGCATGTATCACATTAAATCGTCTCTGGATTATAATGCATATACATATTATTAACTATTTGAATTCAACAAATAAACGCAATGTACCTCAATAGCAGCTGCTTCCATCTTCAATTCGTTTGTTTTCAAACGTCAAATCTTTAACTAAACAAGACGAAATGTCAAGATAGCTACTCGTTGATCCGTACTGTTTTATTTTGAACCTTGATCCGGATCGGCAGCTGGATGCATAAATAAGAACACCTATTAATAACACCCTAGTTCAACTCAGGGATACTATCGCCCTTGTTTACCTGGATGATGTTTTGACTCCGACAAAAATCATTGAAGAGGCTGTCGAAAATCTTGACGTTGTCGTAAGAGCCCTGACTGGTGGTTTTTCAATCAATATGGCTAAATGCCGATTTTTACAAACGAAACTTGAGTATTTGGGAAGAGAAATATCAAGTAAAGGTATATAAGACCAAGCAAAGGTAAAATTGATGCTCTAGTAAGATCTCCAACACTTACAACTGTGAAGCAAGTACGGCAGTTCATGGGGTTGGTCAATTATTTTAGAAAATTTGTCCCTGAATTTGCGGCGAAATCCAGTTGCATCACTTCTCTTACCAAAGAGAATAAGAAATTCGAATGGACTAGTGAACAACAACGTACTACGCGGCCTTCGTTAGTGATTTTTTCGCCTGATCTCCCGACTGAGTTACATACCGACGCAAGTTCCATAGGTTATGGCGCCGTCTTATTTCTACGTATCAGAGGTCGAAACCATATGAAGGAAATTAGCATAGTTACGAGCTGAAGACATTGGCCGTAGTTAACGCTATTAAACATTTTCGTACGTATCTCTTAGGGATACATTTTTCCGTGGTAACTGACTGTAAAGCGCTTAAAGTAACGCAGAATGGCCGTGTTAGAGTAGACGACTAAGTGTCTTAAAGTACACTTGCTGAGTCTACGGTCACACCGTGCATAGACCGCACTGTGTGGTATTTTAGTTAGTTTGGTTGCGTGAAACGAGAGCCCTGTTAGAAAATCTGTGTGTGCTGAGAAAAGGAGACAATTGATCCGGGACAGCCGTAGCGATCAGATGCGCTACAGAATCCGAAAAGTGTCATTTATAGGATTGATTTTGTTTCATTTTCTTCCGAACTCTATCATGTATGTTCTTCGCTAGTGAACAATTTTTTTTGGAAGGTTCTGAAAATCTTCAAAAGACGTTATAAGGACTGATAACGCGCAACAGGCTTCGTTCCTCTATTAATTCAAGAGCCGCATTATTGATATGCCCTTCTAGTCGATCTCTACGTTTACGGACGAAAATTAAAAATGAAGGAATTTGACATTTTCAATGTTTAAATCCCGATGAATGTCCACACGTTAAAAACGGCTCGCGATACTTTATTTTGAAACGATTGTTTAATGGAAGATTTACACATGTTTGTAGAGGAGCAGCTTTTTTTTCAGTACTTAGCTGGGAATGTTTTTCTAGCAGCCCATAGATTTCCCTATATTCCAATACAAGCTCTTCACGTTTTTTCTTTACATGCGCTTTCCACTTGCGTTTCGCGCCGAGAGTCATGCCTGGGTATTTCGCCTCGTTTGCGAATGAGATCCGAACTTCATTTAGAAACTTTTTATAAGTAAAATTTAGGTGTAAATGTACGTTAAGCGTGATCCCCAAATCTTTGCCCAGTCGCTTATATGATCGGGGCATAATGAAATTTAGTCGTTGATTCTTGCACTGATTTTCCTGTGGCCAAAATTGCAGTCTCAACGGCGAACGTGGCCAGCACAGTGTCATCCATTTGTCGTATGTCGAAGAAGGTTTTTGATTGGGCGGAAAGCATAATCAAGAGCACTGGAAACTCATCCGATAAAGAGCAGGATGGCAAGGAACTTCCTTGTCGGCTGAGGAACTTCCCTCCACCTCAAAGAAAGCGCGGTCACACAGCGTCTCCTCCCAGATCCCAAACACAACTCTTCTATCGCGACGTGCTGAAGGCCACAATGGCTGTTGTCGATAGAAATGATGTTGATGGGAATGTTCCTCCGACGAAGTGGCTCTTAATTAGCAATATGCTGCTTAAGAACTACTTCTCGCTGCTCCAGGAATTTCCTGGACCCTTCCCTATCATCCACCATGCTGGGTACTATCAAGGCAGGATCAAGCTGATCTCCTTCGAAGACCAAAGGTCAATGGACCTTTTCAAGCTAGCACTCAGCAGAGTCGGCGAGGTCTGGGAGGGAGCTCAACTTGAGGCTGTACCTGACCAAGGGCTAGAGCCATTATAGTGGCCTATCCCGAGGATCCTAAGGAGATTTGGTACTTATACAAAACCCGCAAATCCCTACTAAGGATTGGAAGATAGCCAAGCTGGAGGATGTGAAAGGACCCTCCAGATTGATCACTATTATAATAGTGATCATTCCCTGGCACCTCTAGCAGAAGCCAACAACATGATCTCTCTGGACTTTGATTCAGCAAAGGCTCAGAATCTACGAAAAAGACGGGGAGGAATCAACTAAGAGAGGCTCCGGAACTGCATCAACCGACTCCAGGGTATCGACAAATCTGGAGCAAGCCCCTGGAGCCTATGATCACTGAGGAAACTCTCTCGGATGAGCCCCTCCCCAAAGAAGTCAATGAGATAACCGGGGAAGGCAGAAATCCGCTGTCCGGCCTGGACCTCCCCGAGGTAGACCTTGGAGAGACAGTGTCAGATTTCGATCTCGAATCTGACGAAGAGTCTGCCAATGTCACCGCGGTGGAGGTAAAAGACTGCAGCCATCATGCTGCGGATTCTCCAGATTAACTTCCACCAATCTATTGCGGCTCCGGCCGCACTAATTCTCCGCCTCCGAACCATGGATAGTAAACAATCTGGTACGTGGACTCAGAACATCAGAATACAAGCTCACCTACATACGTGCGCAAGGCAGGTAAGCCAAGAGCTTGTATCTTAGCTAAACCATATATGCATAAAAACCTTTCTACTCTCATCCTACAGTGACCAAGATATTACGGCTATTAGGATCGAGGGCAACTCCTTCAAGCCCATGATCACCCAAGTCCTCCCCCTACGGCCAACTTGGTGAGTCTGCAGGATGCAGAGCTAGCAAATGCCGAACTTGTCATAGGGTGTGATGCAAATGCACACCACACAATATGGGGCAGCAGTAACATCAACGATCGGGGTGAGTCATTATTCAAGTATCTAGATATTACATACTAACTTCATCGTTTGCAATAATGGCTGTGAACCAACTTTTATCACCAAAAACAGACAAGAAGTTCTGGATGTAACTTTTGCATCGCAGGACATTGTCAGGGAATGGAAAGTCATAAAAGAGCACTCCCTCTCTGACCATCGCTATATTCAATTCAACATAGCCAGCCACGTCAGTGCCCCAGCTCCTTTCAGGAACTACAGGAGAATTGTCTGACAAGAATGCAGAACCTATGTTGGGCCCTGAGCACTATCTAAATCTTGTGCGGTGAGCACCCCCAGAGGCAAACCCAAACCCCCCTGGTGGAATAAAGAGATAGTCTCTCCCAGGAAAGAGAGCAGAAAGCTCTTCAACAAAGCAAAACCTACCCGCTTGCAAGAGGATTGGGACCTCTATAAGGAGGCACTTAAATCATTCAAAGCTGCGACCAGGAAGGCCAAAAGGGAATCATGGAGGTACTACTGCGAAAACATCAAATCGGTCCCCGAAACTTCAAGAATAAGGAAGATTCTGGCTTCGGCCCCGTACAACCCAAGTCACCTAATGAGGAATGATGGTTCCTGGACGGCCTCCAGCACGGAAGCCCTGGAACTTCTCAGCTGACAGCGGGATTAGGAGAAGGAACTCGTGCTTTTTTGTTCTTGGTTTGTTATTAATAAACGAAATTTTATTTTTTGTTATGAATTGCTGTTATCTTCGTTTATGTTTTTATGAAATAAAAAAAAATTAACACAATAAGTAAATTAAGTTTTGAGTACTTTTTGCGATAAAGGGCACGGCGGCGAAATGACTTCTGTTTTTAAAATAAAAAAAAATATACGATGCAATAAAGTGGGCAACATTTTGAAACAACGTGTTAATGATATCGTGACCAGATCTTAGACAATCAAAAAGAAATTCCAAGCGACCGTTTTCAACCCATCAGTGGTCGTGCATGTCAATAGCCGTTGGTAATAGTTTGTATAACGTAATTAGTACACATATGTTCAGCAGCTTGTGAAAGCCAACATGAGTCTCAATGCGTCACGTAACGTAACATAAGAAATTGTCACAAAAAAAAAAAAATTGACATCTCTCACTATCAACTCAACGTTCTGAGCGCAGTTGACTACCGACTCTCGTCCGAATCACATCATCTATTGTATATCAAAAAATAAAAACTTCATATTAAGTTGAGAAAAGAAAAAAGGTTAATTTTCTGGTTTTATTTCTTTGTTTTGCTTGCCGGCACATTTTTTGGTAGCAGAGCGTAGTTATTGAATTGTTTTTGCTCTTCACGGACGAAGACGAACAACCGAAAAACTCTGTTGAAGGCGAGAACATCAACTGAATACCGTTTTTAAATAGCATCAGGCGACATTCACAATTGGATACCGTTTTTCAATAGCATCAGTCGACATTCACAACTCAATACCGTTCTTCAATTGCATCAGGCGATAGCTGAAAGGTAATTGCCAGTGTAAAGGACTGGAATAAGGAAATTTTAAGTAAATACCCTTCGGTAGTATCACCAGAGGGGGACCATTGGATTAGGGGGTTTAAAGCAGACATTGTTTTAAAAAAAAAAGATGCCAAACCAATTTTTCATGTGGCATATACGGTGCCACGGGATGGTGAAGGACTAGCAAAGGCCTCGTAGGGGTAGCATCTGCCGACGGATGCTGGCCCGACAAAAAGCGAGTAAGAGCCTCTGCAGCCGAACATCTTGCAGCTCTGCTAGTCAGGTCCTACTTCCACCTCCTCGTGGTGCCATCTTGAAATTTCCTTAAAAGGGAAATTACTGACGGAAGAGGCCGAATGGCGAGTATCCTGCGCCACCAAACAGGATTAGTGTCGGTTGGGCTATGGTCTAGCGAACCATAACCGTAAAACCACTAATTGCTCAGAAACACAAAACAGCCTCGGATAATAAAACGGAACGGATCTATGTTGACGACCCTATAAGAAAACAAAAAACAAACAAGGACCTTCGGTTCTGTACGTGGAATGTTAGGTCCCTAAACAGATCACGTGCGGCCGAACAACTTGCGGACGCCCTAGACCGCTATAAAGCGGACATAACCGCCATCCAGGAAATGCGATGGAATGGACCGGGTAAAAAGCGGATGAAAAACTGCGACATTTACTACGGTGACTGCTATAGGGAGAGAGGACAGAGACTATTTGGATGCGGATTTGTTGTTAGAGGTGGACTAAGACATAAAGTCCTAAGTTTCCAGTATGTGAGTGAACGACTCATAACGATCCGCATCAAGGCAAATTTCTGTAACATCAGCCTCATATGCGTCCATGCCCCCACGGAAGACAAGGATGACTCAATCAAAGATGATTTCTTTGATCTCCTAGACAGAACATATACCAAATGCCCCAGCTATGATACCAAAATCATACTAGGAGATTTTAACGCTAAGCTGGGTAAAGAAAGCATCTTTGAGCGGGTCATCGGCAAACACAGCCTACATGACACCACATCCGATAACGGACATAGGCTGATCGACCTTGCAACGGGGCGAAATCTTCTTGTAGCAAGCACACGATTTTCCCACCTCGATATACACAAAGGCACCTGGCGGTCGCCAGATCAATCAGTCACCAACCAGATTGACCACATCGCGATTGACGTCAGACACTCCTCCACTATTCTTGATGTTCGCACTTTCCGAGGAGCGAACATCGATTCAGACCACTATCTTGTAGTAGCCAAGATACGTCAGCGCATAACACGAACACCGCGGAGTAGAGTAAGAACACCAAGCTATGACGTCGGAAAGCTACTATCGCCGGAGATCGCCAGTGCTTTTGCCAACCGCGTCTCCCTTAAGCTCTCCGATACACCTCAATCCTCCACTCAGTCAGTAGAGCAACAATGGAGCCTGTGCAAACAAGCCCTGAAGAGCACAGCAACGGAAGTGCTGGGCCTTAAAGCTCCACCACGACGAAACACCTGGTTCGATGACGATTGAAAACTTGGAGAGGTGCTATTGCAGGCACGACGTTCGAAGATTTTATCAGCGGATAAAACGAATGTCTCAAGGCTATAAAGCCCGAACGGAGGCCTGTAAGGATGAGAACGGACACCTAGTAGTAGAATCGCAGTCGATGCTGAGAATTTGGAAAAACCACTTCTGCAGACTGTATAACGGCGATGACAACCAACATACCGCCGTCAGGCAGAATGATCCATTTTTTAACGACGAAGATCGCAGAGAATTCCGTCTCCCTGACCTCGACGAAGTTGAGATTGCCATGTCGAAACTCAAGTCGAATAAAGCTGCTGGCGCAGATGGACTGTCTGCTGAGCTATTCAAAGCGGCTGGGGGTGAGCTGGTTAGGAGCATGCACCGGCTCATCTGTAAGATATGGTCAGAGGAAAGCATGCCCGAGGAATGGAGTCTCAGCATTGTTTGCCCGATCCACAAAAAAGGAGATCCCTTTGACTGCGCCAACTATAGAGGAATAAGTCTCCTTAATGTCGCATACAAGATCTTCGCTGCCGTTTTGTGTGAACGCCTGAAGCCATTCGTAAACAAGCTGATAGGTCCTTATCAGTGTGGCTTCAGGCCAGGGAAGTCCACCATCGATCAAATCTTCACACTACGGCAGATCCTGGAGAAAACCAATGAGTTTCAAGTCGATACGCACCATCTATTCGTCGACTTCAAGGCCGAATACGACAGCGTAATTAGAGACAAGCTATATAACGCCATGTTTACTTTTGACATCCCTGCGAAGCTCGTCAGACTATGCAGGATGACCTTGGAAAATGCTCGCTGCTCCATCCGAATCGGTGAGCACCTTACCGATAGTTTTGATGTCAAAAAAGGATTTAGGCAGGGCGATGCGCTGTCGTGTGATTTCTTCAACATCGTATTGGAAATGACTGTGCAAAAATCACAGGCCAATACAAGAGGCACAATCTACTTCAAATCCTCGCAACTCCTTGCATACGCCGACGACATTGACATAATAGGTGGATCGCAGCGAGATGTCAATGAGGCGTTTGCGAGTATTGAGATGGAGGCGGCAAAAATTGGTTTGGCAGTTAATGAGGGCAAGACTAAATATCTGCTGTCATCGAAAAAGGACATTTACCACCGACGTCTTGGACAGAACGTGCATATTGGCAGATATAAGTTCGAGGTAGTTAAGGACTTCATATACCTCGGCTCCGCGGTGACTTGGAACAACGACACCAGTTTCGAAATCAAGCGCAGAATTACTCTTGCCAACCGCTGCTTCTTTGGGCTCAAGAGGCAACTGAGAAGTAGAGCCCTCTCTCGTACGACCAAGTTGACCTTATATAAGACCTTAATTATCCCGGTCCTGTTATACGGCGCAGAAACATGGACTTTATCTAAAGCGGATGAGGAAATTCTTGGTCGTTTCGAGAGAAAAATTCTGCGTTCGATTTTCGGTCCCATAAGCACAGAGGAGGGTTGGAGGAGAAGATTCAATCACGAACTGTACGGGTTGTACAGCGACATGAGTCTGGTCAGGCGTCTACGGATCCAACGCCTAAGATGGCTAGGCCATGTAGAGCGAATGGACACCACAGCTCCAGCCCGTAGAGTCTTTGAATCCAACCCCGAGGGACGAAGAAATAGAGGACGGCCGCACCTAAGGTGGCGCGCACAGGTGGAAGGGGACCTCAACCAACTGGGCGTGCGGCATTGGAAAAGACTAGCGAAAGATCGTGCTAGGTGGAGAGGCATGTTGGTTGAGGCCCAGGCTCACCCCGAACTGTAGCGCCCGTTAAGTAAGTAAGTATATACGGTGCCATATAAATTAAGGAGTAAGGTAGAAGTCGAAATCGACCGGTTATCAAAAAAGGGCACCTTAGTTCCCGTTAAATACAGCCGTTGGGCCCGTCCGGTGGTTATTGTCCGGAAGCCAAACGGTGAAATTCGAATGTGTGTGGATTTCAAAGTCACACTTAATAAAGTGATTGAAACTCAGCACCACCCCTTACCGAACCCAGAAGATATCTTTGCAGGTTTATCTAATTGCAACGTTTTCTGTGTTTTGCATCTATCGGAGGCGTACCAGCAATTGCGAGTTAGTGCAGAATCACGGGAATATTTGGTAATAAATACCCATAAAAGCTTTCAATTCAATTCAATTCAATTTAATTTTACTTTTACGGTTTTTGTGCTTACCTTTTGGACTGGCAGATGCCCAAACCAATTTCAGTCGGTCATGGACCGAATTTTCCAAAATGAAGTTCGCTATTTAGGATATGTTATTGCCCAAAATCAAATTAGGCCGAACCCTGAAAAACTTAAGGCCATACAGGATGCCCCTCCACCCCGAGATGTGCAACAGCTTCAATCTTACTTAGGTCTTATAAACTATTATCGGAAGTTTGTTCCTGAGCTGTCCTCGGAATTACATGTTTTATATAAATTGTTGCGCAAGGATACGAGGTTTGTTTGGTCCGATGAATGTCAGAAAATTGTTGAAAAAAAGTAAAACATTAATGGTTAGTCATCAAGTTTTAGAATTGTGTGATTCAAATAAACCCATAGTTATTTCCACCGATGCGAGTCCCTATGGTGTAGGTGCAGTATTGTCGCATGTAGTGATAGTCTAAAACCCGTTTTCTATGCCTCCAGTTCGCTTTCTGAGGCGGAAAAAAACTACTCGCAGCTACACAGAGAAGCCTTGACCATCATTTTTGCCCTTAAAAAGTTTCATAAGTATATCTATGAACATAAGTTTCACATCGTGACAGACCATCAGGCGTTTAAGCAAGTATTTAATCCGAGAGCAGGAACTCCGGCAGTTGCAGCTGCGCGTTTGCAAAGGTGGTCTATTCCTTTATCTATGCATGATTATGAAATCTCATACCGTCGGGGTCGAGAAAATTGTGAAGCAGATTTCCTGTCAAGAATGCCCTTAGCAAAAGGAGCTGAGGTTAATCAATTGGGCATTTTTAATTTTCATTCGGAAAATAAGGTTGATCTAGAGCTTGTCAGAGTTAAAACGAGAAATTGTGAACTTCTATCGAAGATTCACGAATACTTACGGTCAGGTTGGCTAAAAGGCAGATTAATTGTTACAGTTGTAACCACAACAACCCCTTCCAGATCGGTAATATAAACATAAATGCATTTGTAATGCACAAGCGATCGACCTAACTCAACGTTCAATGACCAACGATCGTTGACCGATGAATATCCGGCAATACATTAAACCGAACCGATTGCCTGTGCAAGCATATTAATGTCAAATAGGTTAGATATATGTATGTATAAACAATTTCGTAATGCGCGAGCGATCGATCGAATTTCCAAAGGGGCATAATAAACCAAATCTACCGCTTGTGCAATCATATTTTTTGGAACGACAATTAAGTCATATACATACATAGGAACACTTGCAATGCGCTAGCGACCGATCGAATTTCCAAAGGTCTCCGATCGATCGTGCAAGCAAAGCACTTAAAACATTGAAACGTCGAGTGGTAATTTTCCGAAACCAATTAAGCAACATAGAGAAATCGGAGATCAAATCAGGAATCGATCATAAATCTATCGAACTACTGATTGCAAATCAAATAAAGAATTTAAAGGAGTTCATTCTCAACGAAAATTGTAAGTTGACCGAAAAACTTAATAACATTGTAAGCGACTTTAAGGAACGCCTCGCTATGGTTGACCAAACCCTGGTCGACCTATCAACGAGAATCGAGCGGCTTGAGATGACAAATGTGCAGCCTGCTGCGGTTGAATCTACTCTTTTGCTCGCACAACGCATTGATGATCTAGAGCGAGAAAACATGTCCGCTGATGCAATTTTAGTTGGTATACCTAAATATAATGAAGAAGATCTACATAGTTTGCTCAATAAACTGTGTGCTTCTGTTGGTTGCTCCCCAGCACCTGAAATAACAAACATCTTCCGAGTCAGGAACAAGCACAGCACATCAAAAACCGACACTGCAATAGTCATCAAGTTCAAAACAGTCTCTGGAGAAAGTAATCTATTTGCATTGATCCATCAACGCTGGAAATCAACAAAAAGACCCACATGCTTGCATGACGTTGGTATACCATCTGACAGCCGAATCTATGTTAATGAAAGCTTAACATCATATAACCATATGATTTTTCGTAAAGCTCAACATCTGAAACGCACAAAAAAGCTTCTCAGTGTTTATACTCGCAATGGTAGAGTTTTTGTAAAAGCTCTGGGAAGAGCCGCAGAAGACAAATCACTTTTAGTGACAACGACTGAAAGCTTAAATCGAATTGCTGGTGTAATTAATAAGGAAGACGAAAATGAAGGCGGATCGTGAGCAGTCTCTCAAGAGAAAACTTTTCTTGCAACTCCTGTTCTTCTCTTTTCATAAATTTATCTGTTTCTTCTTTACTATTCTTCTAATCTTAACTTATACTTCTTTAATTTGTCTTTACATTCCTATTAATATTGTTTTTATTTTTATTTCGTACATTTGCTTTATTGTTTGTCTATGTGTTTCTCATCACCGTGGTACAAGTTTTCTGATAGGTTGTTATGCTCTTCCCTTCATATTGTACGATAATGAGCAGCCCACTATTATATAATGATGGTTCACACGCTTTTGGCAGAGATGACAAACTTCGGTGTATGTTAGGAATTCTATGCAAACAGCATGAGGGTCTTAAGATCTGTCACTTAAACGCACAAAGTTTACATTCTAAGATGGATGAATTTAGACATGTATTTGTTAGGTCAGGTATTGACATAATATGTGTTTCGGAAACATGGTTTCAGCCTCTAGTAAGAGATGTTGTATTTCATTCATTCATTCATTTTATTCATGACTTACTTGGTTACAATTTAATTCGTGCTGACCGAAGTAATCGAGGTGGTGATTCAATAGAATTTAAAGTGATCTCAAAGGCTGAACCTGCCTCGTCTTCACAAACCGAATTTGTTTTTGTAGAGATTCCTAATGGTACAAATCGCTGCTTACTAGGGGTTGGTTATCGTCCTAATAGAAACATTGATTTCACAAATCTCTTTTCTGAAATTGAACGACGGTCATCCTTATACTCTGAAATAATCATATGTGGTGATTTTAACTGCAACCTGCTTGACAATAAGAATTCTAAAAGCTTTTTGGATAGTTTAGATACATATGGTCTGTACCCGGTAAACACTACAAATCCAACTCATTTTACAACTACTAGCTCAACGCTTTTAGATATATTGACTGTTAACAAACCATCAGAGATATTACTTTATTCACAACTTGACGCCCCTGCCTTCTCTAAGCATGATCTTCTGTTTGCCGCTCTTAAAGTTAATCCACCTTGCAAACCTACACTTCACAGGTATAGAGATTTCCAAAATGTTAAACCTGAAGAGCTTGAAAATGACATCCGGCAAATTAACTGGCAGATAATATATTCTCTTGCTTCGCCAGATGACCATATTCATTTCTTTCAAAACTCCATATCTGAACTTTTTGACAAACATATTCCTCTAAAAACCAAATTAATAAATGTTACAAGGAACTCATGGTTCACATCCGAAATCCTTAACCTTATGAGACAACGTGATCGGCATACAAACGATGGAAACGGTTTCGTATTCCTGAGTTGCTGTCGACATTTCAATCGTTGAGAAATAGGGTGTGCAAAAAAATACGGGAAGCTAAAGTTAAGCTGCATTCAGAGCGCCTTAATAAAAACCTGTCTTCAAAAACCCTATGGAACTGAAATTATTGCTCGAGATGTTCGAGAAAAAAAAATCAACTTTTCCGTTTTTCCAACCGCTTTATTCAACTCGCACTTCACAACTGAACTTATTATAATTTTCTTTTCTTATGTCTAATGTCTACTTAGCAAATCCAACTTCGTCGCCGCAAAGATTAAACTGTTGATTCCGCTTTTCGGATGCGCGTGCAATTCGTAATCCAGATGTTTATGCACTTTTCCTAATGCAGGTGAGTGCACCCGTTTATGCTACCGAAAATATCGAGTGACCGGCTGTGGAATGCACGGGATAGTGATCTGACTGGGAATGGATTGCATAGGATATGTAACCTGGAAGAAAATACGAGAGCTTGGTGTTGGTAAACAAAAGGAGCATTGTAACACGGATATATGTCCCAATTATCTCAATGAAGAATTTGCAAAAGTTCAAAGCAATAGAGATATTCCTAATAAAGCCCATGATGGCCTGTTTGAGCCTCCGATTGTTTACGATAACTGACACTGCTTTGGATTTGAAAGGGTAGATGAGGTGGAAGTCCTTAGTGCTATTCTTAAAATTAAATCATCGGCCATAGGTCTAGATGGAATTCACCCGCTTTTCATTAAGATGATCCTACCTCACCTACTCCCAGTGCTCACGCACATCAGAAATTATACCTGTTCTTAAAAAAGCTGAAACGAGTTCATCGCCAAAAAGAGTTCCGACCGATTTCAATACTTTCGTTCCTATCAAAGGTATTCGAAAAATTGCTATATAATCAAATAAGCAAGTTCCTAAGTGCAAACAAGCTCTTAACTGATAAACAATCTGGTTTTAGGAAAGGACACAGTTGCGTGACAGCGGCCTTAAAAGTTTCAGAAGATATTCGCAATGCAATCGATAATGATTTGGCAACGTTTTTAGTTTTATTGGATTTCTCTAAAGCATTTGATTCTGTCAACCATAAAAAGCTTACTATCAAACTTCAAAAACAGTTTCAATTTTCAGACGGTGCGGCCAACCTAATCTCATCATATCTTGTTGGTCGGAGTCAGGTCGTTGTCATTAATGATAAAACTTCTCGCCCCCTCAATCTCTTTTCAGGCGTTCCACAGGGATCGATTCTTGGCCCACTGTTGTTCTCTATGTATATTAATGATCTTCCATTACAAGCAAATCACTCTTCCATAGATTTGTACGCTGATGACGCTCAAGTTCAATTAAGTTGTAAGCTTGGAATGATTGAAGATGGGGCTAACAAACTTAATACTGACCTGAGTAGAATACTGCAGTGGTCCCAGACTAATTGCTTAAATCTAAATCCCGCTTTGGGACCCCGCTTGATCATGATTACTTCCCATCTTTGTATCTTGGAAACGAAACCCTTGATTATGTGAGCAAGGCAAAAATCTTGGGTATACTCTTCAACTCGACTCTTACTTGGGATGATCATATTAGAATAGTTATTGGGAAAATATATGGCTCTCTGCGCAGCTTATCTGTATCGAAACACCTTACACCACAACATATCCGGCTAAGGTTAGCGAAAACCTTAATTGTGCCGTTAATTACATATGGGTGTCAAATATTTATATGCCACTCCTCTGTTATGAAAAGGAATCTTTCAGTTGCCTTCAATTATGTAATTCGATATGTTTATAATCTTAAAAGATATGATCACATTTCAAACTTTTCAAGTAACATTCTGGGTTGCACCCTATACACATATTTGAAATACTTGTCCTTGAAAACACTTAACAAAATAATTATGAACAGAATACCTACATATCTTTTTGAAAAACTTAAATTTCTTAACTCGTCTCGGACTTTTACAATATTGCAACCCAGCTTCAATTGCCGAAATTCCGAAAATCAGTTTTACTTAAATACATGGCTTTAAAGTAAATGTAAAATTATTCTTTTTTTTCATTGTCATGTTTTTTTTACTTATCGTTCAAATCGAATTCCGGAATGTAAAGATTAAGTAGGTTATGTAACCCTTTTCTTCTTGTTTTCTTTATTCTTTTCTATCAATTATAAGTAACTCAAATGTACAATAATTTAATTATAAATGTAATTTAACTTTTACTAATCAAGGGCTCTGTAGCCCATTGTAAAAGATTCAATCAATAAAATGAAATGAAGATAAATGAAGAGAAAGAAAACGATTAAGGAATAAAGAAAAAAGAAAAGCATTTACGGCGAGTAAAGTGACGACGGGCGTTTAAATAGAAGAACATTGTTAGGTTAAGGTAGTTCTAAGGAGAAACTCAAATCGAATGGTCGCCTTTAGACCACAAAAATAAAACCATTAATTTCAAAGATATTTTTGTGTTTTATTTTGATTCCAAAAATATTTAAAATAAAATTGGCGCAGTCAGTAGGATAGGTCAAAACGCGAAAAGTAGAAGTTTTCGAGTGTTCGTCTTAACGATTAATTGACCAAGCAATCTCGCACTTCGTTGTTTTGTCACTAGTGAGTAATAATTACTTAAAGATAAGTAACTCCAAAACGCGAAAATTAGAAGTTTTCGAGTGATCGTCTTACGTCGCGAGTTAATAACTGTTACTTAAAAAAAAAAAACGAGAGCGAAAAGAATAGTCAATGAAAGTGCATCAAATCTAACTCAAACAGTGTATTTGAAAGAGTATTAACTCTAATTACAGTGTGTTTAAAAGTGTGTTAACGGTTAGACCAGAAGCACCTCTAGCTAATTTTGCCTTTTTGTTATAAAACAAAGTTAAATTGAAAATCCACCAACAACTGTGACTGAGAAGAAAGCAGCCAACAATCTCCCAAGACGAGGAAGAAGACATCAAACGAGCCTCAAGAAATAATTCAAGGTGCGTTCCAGTATATTTTTTTTTCTCTTCATTTGTTTATGTATCTAGATAGATATAAGTATTGAGACACTTACCATAATAAGTATATCCATAAGTTAATGGAAGATAATCTAAATACATAAATTGAAGCGGTTAGGCAAAAAAGCAACCAATTATCAGAAGTTATCCATAACTTATTTGACACAAACATGCTAACACTAAGTATAGACCCCCTCAAGTACCTTTCCAAAATCCCAGACTTTAATGGAGATTATAGAGAACTTCAGAATTTCATCGATCTCATAGACAAAATCCATCCGACACTTTTAAAATACGACTCATTGGCGCAGAGTACCTTTTCTGACTATACCAAGGCCAAATTGAAAGGCAAGGCCCGAGTCGAAATAAATGCACACATAACCAGTTGGACTGACATCAAAACTAACCTCATTAAATAACTTTGGCGATAGACCAATAGCGTAGACTTCTACAATGAAATGAAAACTATCATACGCCGTCTCAACTTAAAGACAAACAAATAGCTGAAAATAATGAAACAGCAACGAGCAATATTAAAAATAATAAAGTTTCAGCCCCAGTCCTTTTTAAAAATAAAATACCAGAACCGATGAGATATCTTCTACACTGTAGGAACCCTTCGAGCTTGGAACAAGCAATAAATATTCTTCACGAATCAGGTTATGCATACTTTAATAATAGGAATAACAATACTAGACCCCGACAAAATAGCAACTATATTAGACCTTCATTCAATCAGACCGAAACAAGACCCAACTACTACAATAACACTCAACCATACCGACACAACCCACCCTTGAACGCTAACCCCTAGTACCAACCACCGCAAGAACCCATGGAAATCGGCTTAATGGAAAGAAACCAAAATCATCGGAATAACCAAGTTGCGAACAATTCACCAACAAAGACAAACCGAGCAGTACTTTCGAAACAGACAACAAAACTACCAAAGTACCAACCAACCAACTTAACCAAAACATAAGAACAACCCAACCTAACTGTTTGCCGTTCTACGATTCATGTCTCTTCTTCTTCAGTGCTGGTGAATATAAATTAATTAATTATTCATTTATTTTATTTAAAAAAATATTTTTTATTTAATTGGGCAGCGTGCCCTCTTACACCTCAAACTTAATTCTCAACATACTGAATTCTTACACTACCTTAAATACTAAATTGTCGTCGAGATGTTGATGCGACGCCGGAATATCGGATGACCTCTTGCCGGACTCGTAGCGGATGCAACGGTGTTCAGCGGATGGCGCAGCTCAGGTGTCGGCATAGTTGGCATGCACGGCGTGGGTGTTGGCGTGGCGTGTAAACGGAAGTTGGCGTCCAGGTGCATTGTAGGCAAATTCCATCACGTAGCGATGTTGTGCACCGATGTGTTTGCCGAAGACCGTGGGATGAAGTTTATCTATCGCCAACTGTGCATAGTAGGCAAATTCCGTACCGATGTGTTTGCCGTGGACCGTGAGATGGAACTTATCTGTCGTTAACTTATACACATGTACGTGCTCATACACACTCACGGATGTTTGCCGCATTGCAGTTTCATTTTTTTTCTCTTTTCCTTTTGTCTCATATGCACTTCATGGCAGTGAGTTAGTTGACATTTGTAAGGCGAGCCGTGGCCATCGTTCGGCACAATAAAAATACGAATTAAAATAATACCTTTGCGTTTGTCTATTTTATTGCGGTTTCAGTTCACTTTTTCAAGTTTATACACTAACAGTAATGCAAATAACAATATTTTCCTTTAGAGGCCTCACCTCTGAAAAACACTAAGCAAAGACGTGGAAATTAGAGAAAAAGCAATAATACCATTATTCAAAGAATTGGGGGATCCACAAACCCAGTTGGAGGTGTATATATATCCTTTTCATAACCAATTCGACGGTCTTATAGGAAACAACATCCTTATACCGTTGAAATCTAAAATTGACTTAGGAAACAATATCCTAACACTGAATAATAATAAACAAATTAGAATCCATTTCAAACATAATAAACAACAAAAAGTAATACCTCCTAAGGGAACTTCTCTACCTATCCCTCAACACGAATGTCTCGCCTATTTGCCAGAGCAGAAGTCAACAGACAGTATCGCAACTATCGAAGAAGATATACATTCAGTAATAGACCACGAAGTATCAGCTGAATTAGATTCCAATAAAAGCGACATTGGAAATCAAACCCCTAAATTCAATAGGTTCACAACCCCTTCTATCGATTATCAGAATTTTAATATTATAGAAATCTCCACCGTTGTTAGAACAACTGAGACTTGACCACCTAAATAGCGAAGAAAAATCAAAAATAAAAGGAGTTGTAAGTAAATTCAAACATGTGTTTTATCAAGAAAATACAGATCTTACTTTCACAAATGCCATTAAACACGAAATAAGAACGACTAATGACATTCCTATGTAGGGTAGGTAGGTAGGTAGGTATGCGCAGCTGATAAGATATTGATTTAGTGCACGTTAGATAGGATGTTGATTTATTGCACTTTTGTGTTTAGAAATTAGATCCGTCTGCAACTGGATGGGTATATAATAGGTGTGTCGGACACCGGTGATTATTAGTTCTTTTAGAGCAGTGCATAGAAAGTGAAGTAAATGTATCAAATACTATCCGGAAAATATAAGACCGAAATTGAAAACGGAAAAAACAACGAAATTATTCACGGTAAAAGTACCATAATATTAGGTGTATAATTTATTAATTATTTTGAATTGGATCCCAAGATATTGAACAACATTCAAGTTCAGATATTACAAAATCTAATGACGGAGATAGCGATAGAGGAAACATCCGAATGGACTCAGTTGCTGGAACTTCTAGTGGAGTTAAAAGAGCAACAAGTCAGTTTACCAGAAGCGAAATTGACTACAGAGTTTCTCGAGACATATTGTCCCGAAGAATCTATACCAATATTAGAACGACTACAAGACATACAAAATCATTAGTAGCGTTACTCTCAAAGGAGAACGTAATGAAACTGATGCGTTATTTACTATGTTTAAAAGTCGAGCGTCCAGTGCATTGTTTAAGTGGTTTGTCGAACACGGGGACCACATCCATGTCGTCCACGATTGCACATACAGCAATGGATGCTGCCGATGCTTCAATAAATACACATGGAATAGACGATCTCGTAGAATTATATCGACGCAAAAGCTCGATGAAAAAGACATTATCTTACTCGTCCAGTATCACTTTGAAGTTGGACGAAAAGTCCGTGGTGTATACGTCGGACAACACGAGTTCACCGGACTTTTTACTGGACTTGAAAATCTACGAGTTAGACAAGATAGCGCCGGAAAATTTAATGACACAGAACATGTGGAAGGATGCTATAATTCGGATGAAGTTCTTTGGAAGTCACTCGCTCGACAGTCCGATATATCAGACGGCGAGACGGATGACTGCAGATTCAGTGAGAATAGTTCAGAAACGGGAAGCGGAACTAAGCGGATTAGAAGAGAAGCCACCAAGAACAAAACGCTACAAGAAAAGCAACAGGAACGATAAGAGAAGTTTATAATGTCAATTGGTAAGGTACCTTTACAAGATTTCATAACCACTTCGGATTTCCTAGTCTGAATGGAAATACCATAACGACCTTTCTACGTTATTTAAAAACGCAATAAAATATGCTAAATACAAATTCTTTAACTTCCAATTAAGAGATAATAGGAATTATTATGAAAACTTAACGATTTTACCGTACTGGGATACATCTAGTCGTGATATGTTTAATTCACATTGTCACAGAACCCCCAACTCGCATTTATTTATGTCAAAACAAACAGGTCATATTAAACTGATCTACGACAGTCGTCCTTGTCAAACCGCAGTTCGTGTCTCCTTCACGCAGTGACATACCTGTCAAAGTGCCAACCATTTGCATTTATACGCATTTTCTTAAGTTACGTCGAAGTGAGCACACGTGAAGGAGACACAAACTGCGGTAAGTGGTTTATATATGTACATTTGTTTGTAATTTGTAAGATTTACGTTCCAGAAATAAGCCACCACTATCATAACCACCAACTTCATAGTTAAAGTTTAATTTCAAGTGTCAGTTGCTCGCCTGGGACGGAACACACATTATTTACCATTTGAAAGAAGCTATAGTGGTACCTATCGAAAAGGTAAAAAAGACTGATAAGCCAGTAGAATTTCGTCCAGTAAACATGATAATGACTGAATGCAAAATATTTGAAAAATTGGTATTTAAACAATTAACCAGATATATGGAAAGCAACAAACTACTATCGGAATATCAGTCTGGATTCCGGCAACAACACAGTTGCGAAACCCTTTTAAATCTGGTGGTAACACAATGGAAAACTCACGTATATGACAAGTAAAAATAGCGGTATTTCTTGATCTTCAGAGGGCGTTTGAAACAATATCTAAAGAAATCCTTATTGAAAAATTAAGAAAATATGGGATAGAAGGAACTGAGCTGAATTGGTTCAAAAGTTATTTATCAAACAGACGACAACGAACCCGAATAGATGAATACACCTCAGAATCTTTGACGGTAGAACTAGGAGTACCCCAAGGAGCAGTTCTTGGAACGCTTTTATTCATCATATACATCAATGACATGGAAAAGGTCCTTCAATCTTCCGAAATTAGGTTACTTGCTGACGATGCACTCACTTTTGTATCTGGAAATTCGGTGGATGAATGTATTGACCAACTAAATATCGACTTAGAAAACGTTTCAAATTACTTAAAGATGAATAGACTAAAACTTAATATTAGTAAAACTAAAGCTTTGGTTAAATGCAGAATCAAACAAACATATTATTATTGATAGAGTTCCCATTGAACAAGTAAGTGAAATTAAATATCTGGGTGTTATAATCGATAAGGAATTAAAACTTGATAAACACTTAAGTAAAATTTGTAAAAATATAGCTAAAAAAATCGGGTTTTTCAAACGAATCAGACAAAAATTATCAATTAATGCTTCAATAAAAATTTATAACGTTGTGATAAAACCCCATTTTGAATACTGCTCAACAATTGTTTTCTTAAGTCAAAATGAATTTAAAGTAAGATTGCAAAAATTACAAAATAGGGGAAGATGTATTTTAATGTGCAATATATTAACTCCAGTAAGAACGATGATTGACACTCTAAAATGGTTGACAATAAACCAAAGAATATTAATGAATGTACTTTTATTTGTATTTAAAATGAAGAATAGCCTAACTCCAAAGTATTTGACTAAGCAATTAGTTTATGTGGCAGATATTCAGCCATATAATTTAAGAAATAGAGAAAATTTTAGACTTGGCTTTTTTTCTAATAATAGATCCCAAAACATATTATTGTATAACGGTTTAAAATTATTTAATAGTTTGCCAAATGAATTAAAAAGTGAATCCAACATTAAGACTTTTAAAAGAAAGTTAGTTCCTTATATCAAAACAAACTATCATTAAGTTATTATTTAGTTTTCTAAGAACAATTGTGCAACTTTTGTAAAAAAATAGCTCGAAGCTAAATAAATCTAATCTAATCTAAAAAATTCCTATACATTCGAAAAACTACCGATATCCCTATATACATAAGAAAGAAGTCGAAGATCAGATTCAGGAAATGTTAAGAAACAAAATTATAAGACACAGTAATTCTCCTTATTCAGCACCAATTTGGATCGTGCCAAAGAAAGCCGATGCGAGTGGTAAGAGCAAATGGAGACTCGTAGTGGATTACCGTAAACTCAAAGAGGTAACTATTGACCCATACCCCATTCCGTGTATAGACGAGATCCTGGATAAGTTAGGAAGGTGTCAATACTTCACCACCCTTGACTTGGCTAAGGGATTTCATCAGATTGAAATCCACGAGAAGGATGGATTTCATCACAGATTGAAATCCACGAGAAGGATATCCATAAGACGGCTTTTAACCCATTTTGTGCCACTGTTCGAGTTCTCGAACAGCAAATTTTGTCTATATTCATCTAAATTTTCTTCTGACCTCGTTTACCCGATGCCGAAGGCAATTATGCAGTATAATAGGATATTTTGTTGGCTTTCAGAAAATAATTACATTACAGATTCCCTTTCCCCTCAGTGCTCTCTTAGGGGGTGTTAAAAAAAAACCCTTCAATTTAGACCCTTTTGCTATTGTTCAAATAAGACATATTAAAAAAAATTATTTCAAAAATACATTTGTTTTCTAGAAAAAAGTCCAAAATATTATGTGGTTATTGTAATAGGGACTCCAGGAATCAAAACATGAATTTGAGGGCGTTTAAAATTATCTGTTCAAAAAGTCGAACAATGGCCGTTGTACACAACTCTACATACATATGTATGCCAGTAGCATATATGCCTGCGGTGTGTGTATGGTGTGCATAGGTTTGGCCATTCCTGGTGTAAGCAGCTGCGTATGTAAAAGCATGTTTCAACATGTTTCTGTTAACAATTTGAATGTGTTTTGCATCATTGTGAAGTTAGTCGTTTAGTGACGTTTGCTGTGGCAAAAGTGCATTTATAGAAAACAAATAATTGGCTTTATACAAGTTAACATCATCCATGTAAGAAACATGAGATGTTGTTATCAATGTGCATATGTATTGCAAGAGTACTTATCCTGCCAACCCGCCACGCAGTCGCACCCGAAAATCTGGTCTTCATCCCAGACATTCATCCATAAACCATTCGTCACACAATAATACCCGACACCCAAACATCATAAACAAATAAAGATGGTAACAACAGATAGGAGAATGCATCACTCAACAAAAGGAACCCCCGCATGGACGAATCATCCCTTGCAAGCAGACAACAGGCAGATACCGCCGCATCCATTACAGCAACAGGTAGAATTAGGTTAGTTTGTAAGATAGAATATAAGTAAGAAAAAATGGGAAAATAAAATCAGTTTATCTCCGCAACCCAAACGGGAACGTATTTTTTAATTTACATATAAATAAGTGAAAATAAGTTAGTGATGGAGAAAAGTGTGAATATTTCAAATTCGACCTTAATTCGTAGTCGTAAAAAGCTTTTCGTAGCTGAAATACTCGATGAGATGCTACAAAGCGACACAGATGATGAAATAGAAACTGTTGTCGCTATTCCACCGGAGACCTACGATGGAATCACAGACGAGGAGGATATCGACGACGAAATTTTAAGAACAGATGAGCCATTGGAGAAAGATTTGGCTGGTACATTCGAAGTTGAGACAAAAAAGGATCGCGATGGTTTGTCCGATCGTCGTTGACGATGCACTTGTCACTAAACCAATTGTTCGGCGCTCATTTCGTTTGGCAACTGTTAATTTGGACAACACCCACAGTGATGATAAGGACGACCAACCACCAACTTCAGCTGGCTTACAAAATAGAAAGCTTTTCTTAAAAAATGTCGGCACAAAACGAGTTGCTGTAAATAAAGATGTGGAGATAAACAAGGAAATATGTAAATATAAGATACCATCAGCTTTTCCAGCACCAAAATGGAAAAAAGTGACTAAAGCAACCAGTTTACCTTTTGCGAATCTAAATACGGCAGAGCCATTAGAAAGCCTACAACTCCAGCTTCAACATAAGTTCAAGGACAAGTTGCCCTCGAAAATTTTTTTGAATTTATTTGATAAGGAAGTATACGAGCTAATTGTCACGGAAACAAAACGATATGCCATGCAACATAATGATGAACGCTTTTCTGAATCTTTTAATAGAGTCCTGATGAAAAGATTCATCGGCATTTTGATACTTTCAGGATACCACAAGTTACCACAAATAAGCCATTATTGGTCCACCAACCCAACGCTAGGCCTTCCAATAGTTCAGCAAACCATGTCCCGCAACATGTTTCGAGCTATTAAGCAAAACCTTCATTTTCAAGACAATACCAATCTTAATCGAAACGACAAGTATACCAAAGTGCGCTCACTGTTTGAAATAATAAATCGCAAATTTATGCAGTTTGGCGTGTTTGACGAGCATTTGGCTATAGACGAACAAATGCTTCCCTATTTTGGGCGACATAGCTGCAAAATGTATATGAAAAGTAAACCCATCAAATTTGGCTACAAGACTTGGTGCATGACCTCATCTTCTGGTTATGTATTTCGTATGCTACCTTATGGAGGAGCCAATGACAATTATGACAAAAACCTCGGACTCGGTGCTTCCGTCTACATGGATATGGTTAGCCACCTTGAATTTCCAGCTCGCCATCAAGTTTACTTTGATAACTTTTTCACATCGCACTATTTGATGTGTTTATTAGCCGATCACGGTGTATTTCATAAATATAATTTATATATGGGGGGCGTCGATCTTCATGACAATGCAGTTTCCAATTATCGAGTTTCTATGCGAGCAAAAAAGTGGTATTGGCCGCATTGGCTAGCTGTTTTGGAATCTTCTGTTGTTGATGCCTGGAAAATTAACGCCTAAGTCAACAAGAGGCTGGGAGCCTAACATTTCACAATCGACCTTTCGCACACAATTGGCAATGGACTTATTGTTAACTGCCGACGACGACATTTTTAATGAATCCGACGCTGAAAACATCACTGAGGACGTTTCTTATGAGGTTCGCCCATGTCCTCGTGCGTCCGGACAACACGAAGTTGATGTACAACCTCAAAATAAGGCCAGGCGATGCAAAGTTTGCCATAAGCCCACACAAAGAATGTGCAACAAGTGCCAAGTGCATTTGCACCTCAAAAAGTGCTTTGCCACTTATCACAAATGGTAAAACTAACATATTGTTTACATATAAGTATAATATCAGACAAAATAATATATATGCATGTGTAAAAAAAGACAAAAAAAAAAAAAACATTTATAAAAATTTGTTTTATGAAAAATAAATAAAGGAGACAAATATTATTAAAAAAATAATTAAATTAAAATAAAATAAAATAAAATTATACGCAAAAACTAAAATTTAAAAAACGGCCATTGTTCGATTACTTGAACAGCTTTTTCTGACGAAACTATAAGAGATAGCGAAAATCTGATGACGGATTTGATTTTATCAGGCCCTAATTACCCAAGAACCGCCACCTTCAATTAAAAGTTAAAAACTTTTTGCAACGCGGCACAAAATGGGTTAACGTAGAAAACGGACACTACGAATTCATTCGCATGCCGTTCGGACTGAAGACAGCCCCGGCAACGTTCCAACGTCTTATGAATAACGTACTGAAGGAGTATATTAACGTCATCTGCCTAGTTTACATGGACGACATTATTGTGTTCTCCACTTCATTGCAAGAGCATATAGATTCACTCACAAAAATCTTTAGGAGACTTGATGAAGTGAACTTAAAGGTACAATTGGACAAATCCGAATTTCTTAAGAAACAAACGGAATTTCTTGGTCATATTGTTACACCGGAAGGCATAAAGCCAAACCCGAGGAAAATAGATTGTATACAAAATTACCAAATACCAAAAACAGGAAAAGAAATCAAACTATTTTTAGGTCTTACGCGATATTACCGCAAATGTATCCAAGATTATTCTAAAATCGCAAAACCTATGACAAGATTCCTTAAAAAAGATACCAAAATTAATACACAAGATTCCGAATATGTACGATCCTTCAATACTCTAAAAACCCTTCTAATGAATGATCCTATACTAACCTATCCGAATTTCAACAAAATTTTTTTTTTTTGAATACGGATGCCAGCCAACACGCTCTAGGAGCAGTTCTGTCTCAAGACGACCACCCACTGTGCTACGCAAGTCGTACATTAAATACACATGAAATAAACTATAGCACAATTGAAAAGGAATTATTGGCTCTAGTATGGGCAACTAAGTATTACCGCCCATACCTTTTCGCACGAAAATTTATTATAGAAACCGACCATAAACCATTAACATGGCTTTTTTCTATTAAAGAACCGAATTCGAGATTAGTTCGTTGGAGACTCAAATTATCTGAGTTTGATTATGAAATAAAATACAAAAAGGGTACAAAAAATATGAATGCAGACGCCCTCTCTCGCATGCCAAACCCCGAAGTAAACCTAGCCGAGAACGAAAATATTCCAGTCAGTAAATCATGCATAAATGTCTTCAAAACGCAAATTGTTATTCAAAAATCCCACTCAGGCTCAGTCAGAATAAAAAAGACAAAAATCTTTAACAGAAATCGTACCACAATATGTGCAAAAAGATTAGACGAACAAACCACTATAACCCTTCTAAAAACACATTTCAATCCTAATACGCTGAACGCAATTCTAGTGGAAGACGAAGAATTCTTTAAAACAATCAAAGACGTATTCACCAAATACTTGCCATCCACGAGCAACAATAAATGAGAGCCGTCCATCTGCCACGCACAAGTATGTGTGCGTGTACAGATGTCAGGTTATACACTCGCAACCGAGCAGCGATGATACGAGCACCACCACCGAGGTGGAACAAAGGCGATCAGCGGATCGTCACTCGCAATTCAACCATCAGCGCGATAGGTCCTACCAAATCATGCAAATATACATTCTATTGTGAAATAAAATCAATAAAAAATAAATAGTGCGTTTCTTCTTCTTTGAGCTATCGAACAATAAGTGTTTCTACGAATTCTGTTTACGGAATGGTAAACAAAAATCGGGAATCACTTCGATCTTCGTCCCAGCATGTCTCCAGTGCAACAGAACACCTACCAACCCTTATTAACAACGCAGCAACTCACAATAAAACCTTCGTGCAAGAGCAGCAGGTTGTTCATTCGTCAGTCCATTAGCTGAGCGTTCATGCTCATATTCTTAAGTTATTTTTAAGTTATAAAGTAATAGTGTAATGAAATAAAGTGAAGTGAAATCCTGCCAACACGTTAAACAGCCAAATATCTTGCAAGACAAGAAAAAGTGCAACACAAAAATCAACAAGTATCCTGCATCACGAAGACATATGAACGTCGGGAAAAAATTAAAAAAGGAAGATCTAGTTTTAAGAGTTAATTGTATACTATAAGTAACAAAAGTGAAAGTGAAGAAACCTTTAATCCACTTCCAAAAATATCACAATCGATAGAGGACGTAATTGCTAGAACCGTGGCTGTTACAACAGCTAAATTCCAATCCGAAATCAGTAGATTGGAAAAACTTTTTAACGATTTGGGAGTAGGTTCGACAGTCACCGAATTTACCCGGCAAAAAAACAACAATAATATTACTGATAACGAAACTTTAGATGTTATCAAATCCTTACTAGAATTCAAAGGTGATTCCCAAAGCTACGTCAGTTGGCGTGAGGCAGCTCAAAATTCTATGAGCTTATATTATATGATATACCATAGTGTGGCGGTATTGTAAAAAGTATAAAGGAGAAATGTGGAATAGAACGAGGGCTACCGGTGGTGAAATACTAAGAAGAGTATTCAGTATACCAGAGAATGTCGATCGGTGGAAGCTTGAGTTAAGGAGTTAAAGTAAAGAAACAGGCTAAATTAAAGAAAAGAGTTAGAATGGTGTAAACAAATAAAAGAAATAAGTTAAAGAAGTTTGAGTTTTTATTTTTACGAATCAGTATCATTTAAACATTTCACCCTTACAATCTCAGAAGTGGGATCGGGCATATGTAAAAAAAGAAAAAAAAAAAAAAACACAACACATCTCAATAAACGTACAAATGGCTGAAGTAGAAAGATAGCGTGCGTATATTGCGACGCAGTTGCCGACATGGTTGGTGAGAATCGGGTAGAAAACAACGGGCAGGAAGGGAGAGTTGGGGGGTCACCTGGACGTCGCGACAGTGTTTCGCAGAAACACACACAAAGCGGCAGCAGCACAAAAAAAAATCTACTCCGACACTCCGCTTCGCTTGAGATCTACTCCTATTTTTTCACAGAGAAAAAATCGAGACCACACTCACTATTCGACGTTTGGTGATTTCGCGGAAGCGCGGCACCAAACTACACAACCCTGCCTCAACGTTCGAGGACTTCGCGGAAGCACGGTGACGGCACCACTTTCATTTAACAACACAACCCTCAACGTTCGAGGACTTCGCGGAAGCACGCCGACTGCACCAATTCACGCAAAAGAGAACATTTTTCGATCATTGCGATCTGGCAGCTTGAAGCAAGCAATTGCTCTACACCTCGGCTACACACGTTGTGCTGTCTCGTTGCGTATCTCTGCTTGAATTTATAGTTCTGTGAAGTTCTCTTATACATACGTTTTGGTTTTCTGGTGTGCAGCGGGGATTTTGCGCGTTACTCGAGCGCATCAGAAAATCATATGGGGACAAAGCTTGCACCCTGTAATGTACCCCTACCAAATATGAACCCTTAATATAGGGGGGTGCGTTGAGGGCAGCCCGTCAGATTAGTAAAAAAAATCGATCCTCGGAAAAACTCGAGCGCGTCAGATTAAGAACAGGTAAGTTAAGTACACAAAGCCGCATACGACAGCATTCATCGTGAAGCACATCGTGGGGCGATGGCCGAATTCGGGATCCCAGTAAAACTGATCCAGTTGTGTCGCGCCACGCTAAAAAACACGCGATGCACCGTGCAACTCGGTTCTAGGATTTCGGAACCATTCGAAACATGCACCGGATTTCGGCAAGGAGATGCGCTGTCATGTGACTTCTTCAACCTGGTACTGGAGCAGATAGTGCGACGGGCAGGCGTCAACAGGGAAGGCACTATCTTTTACAAGTCCATCCAGCTGCTAGGATACGCGGATGATATCGTTATCATCGCGTGTTCTCGCCGGGGCATTGTGGAAGCATTCACGGCGATTGAAGAACAGGCGAAACGAATTGGTCTTAAGATCAATGAGGACAAAACGAAATACATGCTTTCAAGCAAAAACCAATCCGTCGCTCACCACCTGGGACAAAACATAACAATTGACAGCTACAATTTCGAGGTAGTTAAGGAGTTTGTCTACCTCGGGGCAAACGTAAATTCCACAAATGAACACCACAGTGGAGATCCGGCGTAGAATCGCCCTTGGCAACCGCTGCTACTTCGGCTTGTCCAAACAACTGTGGTCAAAACTCCTCACTCGAAAGACCAAAGTCATGCTTTACAAAACGCTCATTCTGCCAGTCTTGCTGTACGGAGCCGAAAGCTGGACGATAAGCAGGACAGCGGAGCTGATTTTGGGTTCTTTCGAAAGAAAAATTCTGCGCCGGATATTTGGTCCTGTCTGTGAGGAAGGTGAATGGAGAAGAAGACACAACCGCGAACTCTACGAGCTGTACCAAGATGTGAATGTAGTCCGGAAGGCAAGGATCCGTCGACTACACTGGCTCGGCCACATCGAGCGCATGGACATCAACTCTCCAGCTAAGAGGGTCTTCGACTCCGAGCCTCCTGGTTCGAGAAGAAGAGGAAGACCGAACCTCCGGTATAAAGACCAAGTAATCGCGGATGTAGGACATCTTGGTCTTGACAACTGGAAGCAGCGTGCCCGGGACCGTCAAGGATGGAAGGCAGCTATAGCTCAGGCTCAGATCCTCCATGGATCGCAGGCCTGATAAGTAAGTAAGTAAGTAAGTTAAGTACATCCTGAATAGTGTATATTTCAATAATCTGAGTCGCAAAGTTGTAAAAAAACACGTCACCTCGAAATACTCGAGCACGATTAAATTTTTTTTTTTTTTTATTTTGAAGGGAATTCTATCAGGATTCCGAAAAACATATAATCTGACGGTTTTCATGGATGCTGATATCTATGTATTCCCCACACCACGCCTCTCGTTCCCTCTCACTCTTTCCCAGTGTCTCACATTCTACGTTTTTTAAATTGTCAGATTAACAATACTCCTTTACATAATTGTCAGATTATCATTTAAGGTGACTCTGACATCGAGTTGAAGCCACAGTAGAAAAATCTGACGCGCTCGAGTATTTCAAGTTAACGATTTTTTTTTACATTTTCGAAAATCAGTCATGAGTGTAGGCCACGTCCAAATCGTCAGTTATTTAAATCGAACACTGTTTTGAGTTCACTAAACGTCCCCATTCAATATCTGACACGCTCGAATAACTTTTTTTTTTGTTTTGCTTTTTTACCGCTCTTTTCAGCCACCCACCACTATCTAATCGTCAGATTAATATCTATCAGAAAGACGAAGCGAGTATACTCTATTAATACCTGACGCGCTCGAGTATTTCCATGTGACTGTTTTTTTTTACATTTTTAAAAAATTTTACACGCACTTTTCCCCACTGAAATGGAAAACTTAACAAAATTTTTTTCGTTTGAGAACCTAATTTTCACAATCCAATAGGTCCCCATGACGCTCAAGTAACTGCAAATTTAGCATCCCGGGCTCCCCACTATAAGGTTTAATGTGTTTAAAAAAATAATTTAGAGGCTGAGAATAACAGTATTTCGATTGTTCCTATGGATGAAACTTCAGACGTCGTGTAAGTAGACTGAAAGATCCAGTAATGTGTAAATTCCAAATCGATGTATTTTATGTATGAAAACCGTATTTAGAAAAACGCGAATGGATTTTGAGGGAAATGATCTCTGTTCAACTAAGGTTGTGGATTCAGAGCAATCGGAAAACAATAAGACATGCAAACAATATACTCAAAAATATAAGAAAGAATGGGAATCATGCAGGAAGTGGTTGACAAAAGAAGAAGCTTATCAGAACGCAAAAAAAACTTTAACCAACAACGTCACCAATTTAGAACGACACGAAAAGTCCAAAAATCACAAGAAAAAAGAGTCTGAATACAAAAACCAGACATATATACCAGGTATTATTGAAAAACAGGCGAACAATAGAGCAACCAAGGACACAAATTTAAAAAAAAGAAGTTAAAATGGTAATGTATTGTGTTTCAAATTTTCTGCCATTTACCATTATGGACTCCCTACCGCAGTTGCTTTATGCACTTTCGCAATCAGAGTCAGATAAAAATAAGTGTGGTTCTAAGAAGTCAACGAAATTGATTCGACTTATTGCAAATTATAGCGAAAAACATATAGCAGAAAGGCTCAGTAACAAGTATTTCTCGCTCATAATTGATGAAAGTACTGACATAAGCTACAAAAAGTGTTTAGTTTTAGTTGCACGGCACCTTGAACTCAGTGCAGTTAATGATGAATTTTTTGGTTTAATTGAATTAGAGGAGTCATCGGCAACTTCAATAGCAAGTGCTATTAAACAATATATAATAGAATTAAAGATACCTAGTAAAAATTTAATAAGCTTAGGCACTGATAACGCTGCTGTTATGAATGGTTCATTAAATGGGGTAAGAACACATCTTTTTTATTTGGGTTGTACTTGTCATTCCTTAAACATTTGTGCAAAAGCAGCAGCAAAACAGTTTCCTCTCGAAGTAGAATTTTTAATAAAGACAATTTTTAATACTTTTTCTCACAGCTCGAAAAAACAAGCTGAATTTAAGAGCTTTCAGGAATATTTTGACATAGCTGAACATACAATTTTAAACCCGTGTTCTACTCGGTGGTTATCGGTTCAAGCAGCTGTGGATAGAGTATTAGAACAGTGGACAGCCCTAAAGCATTATTTTCTACTATTATCTTTCGAAGATGAGAGGGAGAACAATGTGGAAACAGTAGCAGAAAAGTTAAATGGCGTAAATAGATTTTATTTACCATTCTTATCTTACATCCTTAGTATAATTAATGAAATGAATGAAATTCTCCAATCAGAAAAAACAATGATACATGTTCTTTTCCCAGTTAATAAGCAAAACGGTTTAAAATTGCCTAGTAATTTTATAAAAACTGAATTTTTAAGTATTGAAGTTGATTATGCAAATTCGCGTTTCCAGGTTCCTTTGAAGAAATATTTTGTGGAATAGAATGTGAAAAAAATTAAAAAAGCTTTCAAAAGAAAGTATTTTAGAAGTTATGTACACTAAATATTTTAAACTATTATATAACCCTTTGCAATTAATGGAAAAAAAAACTTTTCTTTTGAAGATAGTAACCTTAGTTTATTACAATATTTGAGATGAAATAAAATTCAAGAAGGGGAATTATATTCAATTTTAAAACTAGTTGAAGCATTTCCTTTTAATAAAAGCTCAGTTGAGGTCTTGAATGATGAGTGGAGATCATTTCGTATTTTTAATATAATAGACCAACAAGGTTTGGTAAAATTTTGGTCTCCTTTAATGGGAAGTACGACGGACGAGCTTATGTTCAGAAATTTGGCTGAATACATGTTAACTCTAGCCATTTTACTCCACAGCAGCGCAGCAGCCGAGAGAAAATTCTCAGAGATGAATTTAATAAGAAACAAATTCAGAAATCGCTTAAGTGTAAAGACTGTCGAAAATTTAATGTTTTCACGATCCCTGATACGAAATCATGGGGATATTTATGAACCACCACACAAACTAATTAAATTCATAAAACTGTATTCATGGTGAATTTATTGTAAAATAATAAATTAAATTTGTTTTAATAGTAGATATATTGTAATACATACTAACTAATACTGAAATTTTAAAGGTATCTGCAGATGAAAATGAATTTATTTATGTTTTATTGTTATTTTATTATCTCATAGTTAACAAATGCAATATTTTCTCTATTTTGTTAAAATAAATATGTTATTGAATTTTTAATTCTTTTTTTTTTTTTATAAATCTACTCCGCAATTTTTAGTTTTGCTTCGCTTTTTTTCTTCATCTACTTCGAAATTTTATTTTTAGGGTCCGAACCCTGGCGGTGAATCTTCCGACGATGAGTATTTTGAGGATGTGGTGGTAGAGGGCAAACAACGAACGACAAGGAAAGAGATGGAGAAGTCGAGGAGCGAGATAATGATCGTAATGATGAGAGCAGCAGCGAACGAGAAAAAGAAGAAAATTAAAGTGAACATGATAATGATAGACAAGAGAAAAGGAAGGGGAAGAAAATGAAAGAAGAGAGAGTTAGATATTATGAAGAAAGAAATTGAACTACAAAAGAAAGAGAATGAGTTGTTAACGAACGAAAATAAGTGGCTGAAGAGAACACAACTGAAGGAGGGTGGTAGCAGAGATGATGATAGCGGCAACAGCAGTGGAAAAAAAAATATATCCAACTTAAAAGATCTGTTGGCTAAATTCTCGGGCGAGGAAGATGACAGCTTTTCGCACTGGGAAACGCAACTAAGAAGCCTAGTCGCTGCGTACAATGTTTGAGTTTTTATTTTTACGAATCAGTATCATTTAAACATTTCACCCTTACAATAGGAAGCAAGAGATATTTCGCGACTCTTACGATTTTTGGGAATAAGATAACCTCAGATGGCGATAATGCTTTGACTAATCACGGAACCGTGCCGAATTTCGAAGCTATTTTAGCAAGGTTAGATTTTTGTTACGCTGACAAACGTCCGCTACATATGATAGAACAGGAACTTTCCATTTTAAGACAGGGTAATCAGTCAGTTTTAGACTATTATAACATAGTAAATGAAAAACTTACACTATTAACTAACAAAACAATCATGACGCACGGAACAGGTACACCAGTTTCCTTGGAATTTAATAGTATACACAGACGAAATGCTCTGAGAGTTTTTGTATCTGGTATGAACGGCCATCTATCCAATCCTTTATTTTCGGTGAATCCTCAGGATTTACCTAGTGCACTCGCTAAAGCACAAGAATTAGAGGAGTAATCCAAAATAAACAAATTAAGCTCCTCATCGATACCGGTGCAGCCAGCAATTACTGTCGACAGGGTATATTTGCAGATGAGAAAAAACTAGTTATTAAGAAACGCGCATTCACGGTAAACAGTGAAATCATAATAGATTCCTACCATGATGTGTCCATATTCGATACACAAGCTAGATTTTATGTTTTAAAAAATCTGGAGTATGAAGCTCTCATAGGAGCGAGCCTATTAAATTCCGTTATCGCAAGAATAGATTTCGAAAAAAGTAGGTTAAATTACAATAACAGAAAAGAAATCATATACTTTAACAATAAGGGAAGCATAAATTATACACAAAATAGAAACGGAATAGTAAAAGAAATTATAAATGAAATTAAAAGAGAAAATGGCGGTATTGACACCACCCTATCATTTAGGACAGACGTCTTAGCGGAAATCCGCACGGTAAGCGAAAAACCTGTATGGCAAAAACAATATCCGTCTCCTCTTAGCGCAAACGACTTTGTAAATAAAGAAATTAATAAAATGCTGAAAGAAGGTATTATCCGCCCTTCTAAAAGTCCATATAATTCTCCAGTTTGGGTAGTAGCAAAAAAAGGAATTAACGATGATGGTTCAACAAAGAACAGATAAGTCATTGACTACAAAAAACTGAACGAAAATACGATCTCTGACAAATATCCAGTTCCGGATACAAACGTTATTTTAAGTAACGTGGGTAAAGCAAAATACTTTACAACGATTGACTTAGAATCCGAATTCCACCAGATTAAAATGAAGGAAGACGATGTGGCAAAAACAATTTTTCCATTAATAACGGTAAATACGAATATATACGATTACCCTTTGGTCTAAAAAACGCGCCATCCATATTTCAGAGAGCAATAGATGACATTTTGCGACCTTTAATAGGTAAATGTTGTCACGTGTATATCGACGATATCATAATTTATTAAAACTCTATTGAGGAACATAGGCAACACATAAATGAAGTAGACAGAATACTGACGGACGCGAATATGAAAATTTCATTAGAAAAATCTTTGTTTTTCAGCATATGTTGTTGCCCACAACGTAATAAAAACTAATCCCGATAAAGTTAGTCATAAAAGAATACCCAGAACCAAAAACACTGAGACAATTAAGATCTTTCCTAGGTATGATAGGACACTACAGAAAATTTATAAAAAATGATGCCAACATTTCAAAACCTCTAACGAAGTACTTACAAGACGAAAACGGCCAAGTTTCCACTCACATAGCAAAAACAACCGACATCAAACTAGATTCATCAGCTAAAGATGCTTTTCAAACGCTCAAAGATCACTTGGTCTTCGCAACTGAACTTAACCCAACCTGACTTTACTAAGAAATTTTCTCTCACCACAGACGCATCAGACGACGCGGTTGGAGCAGTCCTATCACAGAAAAATAAACCTACAACCTTTATCTCGAAAACATTGAGTAAATCAGAAAGAAACTATGCAGCTAATGAGAAAGAGCTTTTCGCCATAGCTTACGCATTAAAACATTTGCGAAATTACCTATACGGAGTTACTAATTGTAGCAATATATTGTATATGTTTGTATGTGTAACTAGTACCCCAACATGTATGATCTATAAGTGTAGAGAAAAGAGAGAATAAAGCAGAATAAATCGAACAGTCGAACAGAGTGGACGTGTTTCATTTATAGACGTGTATAATTAGAGGAATTCGTGTTTGTAGCTAATCAGAAGTGGGATTCGACTTAAGTGCTTACGAAAAACAGAGACAAATTTTAAAAAAACTATTAAATTAAAACGAAAAGTCGAATAAGCGGAAAGAAGAAGGAAGGAAAACGAAATACGTAGTAAGCCAAAAAAAAAAAAAAATTAAAATAAATGGATCGATCCATAGAACCACACGATTATACCGTTGCACAGTTGCGTGAATGACTTGCGCGCCTCGGCTTGTCGACTTATGGTACAAAAAAACACGTTGGTCACGCGCATAAACGAGGTGCCAGTCGGCTTGCGTGGAGAACCACCACGGACAGAGCAGGAATGAGATGGGGGTTGCAACGCATCAGACAACAGCGGTGTCGAACAGAAACATGAAACGGGTGTTCGAGTTCGAGATGATCGTGAAGCAAGGGAAAAAGAAATAGAGTTGCAACGAAAGGAAATCGAACTGCTAAAGAGGGAGTGTGAGCTGGTATGAAAGGAGAATGAGTGGTTACAGAGAATTGTAAAGGAGAAGGAAAGAACAAACGATGAGACAAATAAAGCGAGAGATGGTGAGACAAATGAAGAAACAAACGAAGGTGCAAATGAAGAAACAAATGAAGTGTCAAATGAAGGGGAAAATGAAAGGACAAACGAAGCCGAAACAAACGAAGAGCGTACGACAAAAGAGGAATTCTCTTTTGCAGTCGTCAGGGAGTTAGTGCCCGAGTACGACGGTAGTACTCCTGTTGATGTGTGGCTTAAGCAGCTCACGGACATTAATACATCTTATGGGGTGGAGGAAAAAATGAAGCGTGCTCTCTTCCTATCTAAACTAAAGGGTAGGGCCAAAGAGTGGGCCCACACTCGAAAGCTCGCATATTTAATGAAAATCAGAGCAACTCGTTGAACAGCTGAAAGAAAAATTCAGAGAAAGAGTGGATAAGCTGGGTCTTCGCAGAAAATTTGAACAACGGCGATGGAGGTATGGCGAAAACTTTGCAGAATACCTCGAGAAAAAAGTCAGCTTGGAAGATGGACTACAGCTGGAGGAAGGTGAATTGATCGAGTATGTCATCGAAGGGATTCCCGACGAACATCTACGTCTGCAAGCCCATATGCAGTGCTGCACTTCTAGGCAACAGATTTTATAAATCTTTAAGAGAGTCACGCAGCAAGCTGTCCGAAGCACAAGAAGACGTCGGTCCAATACTTGGAGCAGGATGAATATGTAGGAAACGTTTACTTTATTGCTATGAATAATACCAATGTAAGTCTAGCCCTAGAGTGCCTCACAGATTCCGGAAGCCCAATAAGCTTCGTCCAACAAGCGTGCATTCCACGTGAAGTGGAACTGAGAAAACTTGAAAACAATGAGATGTCTTATTTTGGCTTAAATAAAAGTGCATTCAAAGTTATTGAAAAATGTATGTGTTCTATATCTTTAGAGAACAAGTTGATTGGGCTTATGTTGTAGTCGTAGCCGACGGGTCAATGGTATATGAGGCAGTCTTGGGCAGAGATATTTTACGTGTACGTGTAGGAAAAGTTAAGTTAGTATGTGAAATTTCAAAGTGTGTAAAAGAAAGTGAAAATGATAGCAACTGTAAGCAAAAGGAAGACGAACGTTTTGAGAACGCTCTACTTCATATCAATTATGATAGTCACAACGAAGGCCATAGTCTTAATGTAAGCGAAGATATAAGTCCAAATACTAAAAGCAGTTTTTATGAAATGTTTAATAATTGTTATTGTAAGCCCTTGCGGCCCAAGGAACAAATGATTAGATGCGAGATTAAGAGTTATATCAGAAAACGCAAAACCAAACATAATATAAACATATATGTGCCACATAACACATAAACAGACACGACTATTGCGACATGCACAGGAACAGTACAATGATCGCCCAAAAGCTGACATTGTACCAAACATAAACGGACGACCATTGCAACACACAGAGAACCGTTACAACGCCCGCCTAAAAGCTGACATTAAAACAAACAAACTCAACTGACACTTCAAACCAAATATAGGTCACAGAAACACTTAAACACAAACCACAGAACATACAATACGCCACTCCAGCACAAATTCCAGACAAAGGCACTTACGCCAATGACCGACCCCACTTAACGCATTGCGACATCATCGCAACGCATAGCGAATCAACCTAAGGAACACACAATATAAACCTAAGAAAAACTCCCCATCTGTGCGGATATCGAAGAATTTTGTCTTAAGTAAGAATCTGTACAAGTAAAGTAAACCATTTATTCGAAGAATTTTGTCTTAAGTTTGTTATTATTAAGCTAACTTTGGGTGACACCAAACCGTTTCACTGCACCCCGAGGCGGCTGTCGTATGCGGAAAAAATTGTTGGACGAGTATCTGGCAAATGGTTACATTGGGCCCAGTGAGTCGGAGTATGTTTCTCCAATAGTTTTAGTTAGGAAAAAGAACGGTGCTATCCGGTGCCCTTGATCGACGACCTGATAGATAAGCTAGCTAACAAAAAAGTTTTCACCGAGCTAGATCTTAAGAACGGATTCGTCCATGTGTATGTACATGAAGAATCAGTAAAATATATCTCGTTCATCACGCCAATGGGACAGTTCGAGGTTCTGAGAATGCCTTTTGGGCTTAAGAACGTACCGTCGACTTTTCAGAGACTTTTCACCAGCGGACCTGGTGCCGAGAAGGTCGCATAGCAGATCCAACTTCACAGTAGAGGAGACAGAGAGCAAGCTCGGGCAGAGACCGGCATCACATAGTTTGGCATTAATAAAATCTCGAGGAATCTGATCAAAGAATTTAAGAAAATCAATAAATATTATAATATGTATATTTTGCAACAAATCAACAAAACGGTTTGTTATTACTGCAAAAAAGGGACTACCAAAAACTCCGCCGGATATTGAAATGTTTATATTTTTGTGGTCTATGGCAAACACAAATACGCTCCGGGCAACATCCAATTTGTTTGGCATTTCCATTTCGACTGCATGGAATATAATTAGGAGGGTAACATATTCGATTATATGTATCTATCGACCAAGTGCACTTGAAGTGTTAAATAATGCGACCTTGTTTGAACCTAAAACGAAAATTCCGGGAATCTTGGGTTGCATCGACGGGTCGCATATAAGCATCAAGGCGTTTGTATAGCATTTCAGTTCAGGGTGTGGTCGAAGCCAGGAAAAAGTTTATCAACGTCTTTTGTGGTGAACCGGGTAGCTTGCACGATTGTCGGATTCTACGAAGATCCGAGCTATAAGAAAATGCTTACCGAAATCGGAACGAACTTTTCGCATATAACTATTTTTTGCTTGGCGATTCTGCTTACCCAGCTTTGAGTACGTGCGGGGAAAAGCCAATCCACTTTAATTTGTGAAAGTCCTGATAATGATTAAAGGCATTATGTTGATGTACACAGTGCATCAAAAAAAAAAAAAATAAAAAAATTAAATGTCGTATGTTCGAGCATTTTTTTGTCCTGGAAGTTGTGTCAAAAAAAAAAAATAAAAATTAGTAAAAATGTCTAATTTCATTTGACGCAATGAATATTATAATGCGGGTGATAATTTCAATGAGTACATCGAACGGATGACTCATTTACTCAAGTTAAACAAAATCGAAAAAGATGATGACAAAGTATCCTTTTTAATTGGAATGGGGGGTAGTCAGCTGTACTCCATTGCTAAAACGATTGCAGCACCAAAAAACCCTGATGAATATAAATACGACGACTTGCTGAATAAACTTAAAATACATTATCAGCCAAAGAAGAACACGGTTGCAGAGCGCTTCAAATTTTTGAACCGTAATCAGGATGCAGCGGAAAGTATTTCAGACTTCATAGTGGCCATAAAGCAGCTAGCCACAAATTGCAAATATGGTGCTTATCTGGAAGAAGCTCTCAAGGACCGACTGTTAATGGGAATTAAAAATAAAAATACCCAGACGAAGCTGATTGATATTGGAGATTTAACTTTTGAAAAAGCATGCGAAACAGCGTTAAATATGGAGGTGATCGCGTTGGAGATGATCCATATGAGTGGTAATTCAGAGGCGGGAGCTGTACATGCGGTAAAAGATCTGAGGGGAAATAGCGTTCGTGTCAGAAACAGTAAGAATGCGGGGAACAACAACAAATCTGAGGTTAGAGTATATCAGGAATCAAGGGCAAGGAAGGGGAATTTCCAAAACGTACAGTGCAACTTTTGCAAGAAGTGGGGCCATGTTCAAAATAACTGTTTTCTTAAGAACAAAGGATACAGAAGCAAATCAAGAAGTAAATTGGAAAACCGTTACACCGGCACACAAGATAACGAAATCAGTTCTAATAGAAATGTTCACGGAGTAACAGAAAGAGACGATGTCACTGACTTAGGGTATATTCATAATTAACAGGACAGTAGTACTCCGTTATTTATAGGCTTAATTTGTAATGGTAAACGCTTAAGAATGGAATTGGATTCCGGTGCATGTACATCAGTGATGCATGTTAAAACATTGAAGGGGATGTACCCAAACGCGATTATTGAACAATGTGGTCTAAGTCTAAATATGATTTCCGGAAATGAAGTCGATATAGTTGGTTCTGTTAAAGTCTTAGTTTGTCTGTCGTCTACGGACGAAGTTTTTGAATTAGAGTTGGTCATAGTCAGAGGCCCTAAAATATTTGTCCCGTTGTTAGGAAGGTCTTGGCTCGGTAAACTTCTACCAAATTGGAGAAGCGCATTTTTCGATGCAAATGCATGTGCTAGTTTGAAGGCTAACACCTCAGAAGTCCCTACATTAATTCAGGAATATGAAAGCGTATTTCATCGCGATAAAAAGGACCCGATTTCAGGATATAAGGCGAAGATTCTCTTAAAAGAAAACAGCACCCTTGTATTTCTTAGACAATATACGGTTCCCTTTGGGATTCGGGATAAAGTAGAAAAAGAAATTGAAAGACTTTTGGTAGAAGGTATTGTATATCCGGTACGCTAAGTGAATGGGCTTCGCCGTTGGCGGTGGTAACAAAACCAAACGGGGATGTTCGTCTATGTGTCGATTGTAAAGTCACAATAAACCCACATGTACGCACTGACCATTATCCCTTACCACGGTGTGATGATATTTTTGCAAGTTTAGGTAAGTCCTCCTGTTTTTGTGTTCTAGATCTCGAAGGAGCCTATCAACGAGTGGAAGTTGAAGAGAGTTGCCAGGAATTGTTGACCGTTAACACTCATAAGGGGCTTAATAGGTTTCGCCGATTGATCTTTGGGGTCAAATGTGCACCAGCTATTTTCCAATCAATTATGGACGAAATTTTAAAGAATATTCCACGAGTCCAGTGCTATCTTGATGACATAATTATCGGTGGGTCGAGCTTTGAAGACTGTCGGTCAAATTCAATAACTGTACTCGACCGATTAAAAAAGTACAATGTAAGGGTAAAGATGGAAAAGTGCCAATTCTTCCAAAACGAAATTGACTACTTTGGGCACGTCATCAATGCAGAAGGTATTAAGCCGAGTGCGAAAAAGTTAGAAGCTATTAAAAATGCTCCTAGGCCGGATAATGTGACTCAGTTAAAATCGTACCTAGGCCTTTTGAACTATTACTCGCGATTCATTCCGAATCTGTCCTCGGAACTTAAGGATCTGTATCATTTAACAAAAAAATATGTTAGTTTTTCATGGTCTGCGGAATGTGAAGCAGCTTTTATCAAAAGTAAAGAATTAATTTTAAATAGCAGCCTTTTAGTACATTACGACCCCAATAAAGAAATAATTTTACAATGCGATGCCAGCCCTTACGGAGTAGGAGGGATTTTATCGCATCTGATAGGCGGTGTAGAAAGACCAGTTCTCTTTACTTCTAGTACGCTAAGCCCTGCGGAAAAGAAGTACTCTCAACTTCATAGAAAAGCATTAGCTATTATTTTTACAGTAAAAAATTTCATAAATATATTTATGGAAAACCATTCACAATTTTTTCCGATCATCAACCCTTACGAGAAATGTTTAATCCCAAGAAATCCACACCCCCTGTAACTGCCACTCGACTACATCGATCGAGTTTAATACTGAGTATGTACCAATATAAAATCGAGTACAAGAAAGGTACGCAGATGAATAATGCGGCCGCACTCTCCCGTCTTCCCCTCACCTATCCTACCGAAATAGAAGAAGATGGCTCACTTTTGAGCATAATTAAGTGTGACAATTACTTTGATGTTAAATTTAAAGATGTAGCGATAGTCTGAGAAAGATTAGAAAATGAAACCTCGTCGCCAGTTTCATTTCCTTGAAGAGGGATGCAGGAACAATAAAACACACGCGGTCGTGGTCAACGTACGAATGATTTTATTTGTACATGAGTATGCGATTATAAGCTAAAGAGGGAGAGAGGGTTCAGTGATACCAAATACATAATGTTATAATAAACGATGGTACCTAGTATATTCACCACACTCCCCTCAACTTAATATAAACTTGATAAAGCGACCAGTTGCAACAAACCCTATGGACATAAAGATTCCTCGAGATATGAAGAGCTCCCTCATGGCAAAAACGTTAGGCATAGACAACTATATTGAGTATAATGAAGTCCCACAATACATGGTAGATCACGTCAAGGAGATTATATTTAAAAACAATTTTCTACCATATCGATCCATTCCTAATGTAATACATTTCTTGAGCTCACAGCTAGATGAAGAATATAGATTCCTACCCGTTATATCAGGAATGAATGAATCATTTCTTTTTGTAGCCCATGTATTAATTCAACCAAGGTACTTAGCTTTAGAAATTGGTGAGTTTATTGACAAAAAACATCGAAGAAATGAATAGATATCACAAGTTTGTATTAACATGCTCCATTATTCCCAGAAGACCAATTATAGATGTTTTGCAGAATTGTGCGAGTCAATAAAAATTGGGGGCATCCGTTTTCCTGCATATTCGGAAGACACCTATGAAAATAAATACATCAACGCTGTAAAAGGAATTTTAGGGATCTAAACTTCAAGTGTAGTTTCCATGGGCAATTGTACATTTAGTCCTGTCCTAACAAATCTACGTGTAGAAATGGCAGAGAGTTTACAAGGAGTAAATATAATGCGAGGGGAGGAATCACTATATTTCAACTATAAAGGATTAAAGGGTTTCTTTTGCCATAACGCAGATGCCTTAAAAGAGATAACAGTTAATTCTTGTGAGTGGAGTGACATTAAAGCCTCTATGCCCTGTATTGCTACATTTTGTTGCATGATGTTCTATGTTATACTTGGCAAAAACATGACCAGATTACAAGATAACAGCTTGAAATATTGGTCAGTCAGATTACATGAATTAATAGGGGTTAGAGAATCAGAACTAAATGATTTTTCAAGGCGATACCAATTAAGTGACTTTGACATCCGTATTGGGATCCTAATCATAACCAAAAACATTGACTACAGAGAATCTTTAAAAGTAAGTTGATCAGGGAAGGAAATGAATTATTTACCACAAAAGGGCAAAGGTTTATGACAATACCAAGAGTAACAGTTGCGCAGTCCTGGGATCAACAAGTTATAAGTGATCACCCTGATTTATTAGCATATAACCATGAAAGCATGAATGTAAGTAAGGGTATATGGTTCGGTTCACCTGACATTTTGGAGCTTTCTATAATTCCAAGACTTCGGGTTGGCGTGGCAAGAGCTGCTAGAGAGATGTGCAAAACAATTATCAGAGAGTCATACCCCAACTTGCTGATGCTTGCCACATGTTATATTTTCACTGGATCCAGAAAAGAGGTTTCGTCGAGGACCAACAGATTTGAGAGTTTTCATTTCGGCCAGTATCATATTAATATTAACTTAGAACATGGTGAACTTACATACATGGTTCTTGATGATCAAACTGATGGAATTTCTCTTAGAGACAAACTTGTGGTTGCAGAAAAGACACATGAGACGATTTCATATGTAAATGATGTAGGCATAATTCAAGACTTTGAATTAAGTGCAATTCGCCATACTCCAAGAGGTGCTGTTTTAAAACCTTTTTACTGGTTGAAGGTTAATTTAAAAATTGTTAAAGAGATTTGCATTATTAAAAAAAACAAAAATCCTTGTAAACTATTGCCATGTATGTACATGTAGCTGTATCAATGATAGAATTGTAAGAACCGATGATTTAAATTTGAATTTTTGTAATCGTCGGATTCGGTTTTATTAAGCTGAGGGAGTGTGGTGAATATACTAGGTACCATCGTTTATTATAACATTATGTATTGGGTATCACTGAACCCTCTTCCCTCTTTAGCTTGTAATCGCATACTCATGTACAAATAAAATCATTCGTACGTTGACCACGGCCGCGTGTTTTATTGTTCCTGCATCCCTCTTCAAGGACATGAAAATTACCACACATAAAATCTCACGTTTAATGAGAAGTCAAAGACCAAAAATCGAAGCAATGATTTCCTAACGAAAATCTTATTGTGAATTGAACTTACGTATAGTCAAGAAAACTTTTGTAAATAAAGCTCTTGTGAAAGCTCATGAAAAGAGTATAAAAGCACATGTAAGACGAGCGCAAGAGTGCAGAAGTTGCGATCAAGCCAACGAATATTCACTCTAAGGCCTTTTCCCTAGGAGGAATTTCATTGGTTTGATTAAGTGGTACTAACGTATATGTACTGTGGGCACAGCACTGACTTTTCCAGGGACTTGTCTAAAAGTAGACGGAAGCACCGGCACCGTTGGCAACCCAACGTGAGGTCCGATTTATGTCGGAAGAGATAAGGCGCAGCAAAAGACTAGCTAAAAGTGCAGATATGGCAAATTTTTCAACGAACAGTTTAACCAGTTTCTCGAAGTTCTGAGCAAGAATAAGGGATCTGGATCTTTTACCACCTGTACCGCTCGATTTGGAGGAGAAAGAGACGTTAAAAAATTAGAAGAATTCATAGCCGCCATGACTACTTTTAAAGAGCTGGAGAAAATAACTGACGAGGATACAATCAAGGCGATGCCGGTGCTGTTGGAAGACTATGCTGCTTCATGGTGGCTTGGCGTAAAATCCAGTGTAATAAAGTTCGACGAACTAATACAGCTTATACGTTCGGTTTTTGCTCCTCTTAGATCCAGGGCGCCGTGGCGCAGTGGTTAGTGTGTTGGACTCTGGCGCACGATGAGCGAGTTCGGATCCCGATAACACCAACGCCAGCGTATGTTTATTTCGCGACGTTCATCCTCGGCGGGGTACTGGCAAAACCCCTCGTAGTAAACTTGCCATGATAAAGCTTCTCGACTCACGCCGTTTGGAATCGGCAATAAAATGTAAGTCCCTTTCACCTGTGTGAAAAATAAATAACACACAACATGGGTGATTGAAAGAAGCTTGGCTCAGAGTCCTTCATGGGCTGTAACGCCACCAAAGAAGAAGAAGACCCAGTTGGCGAATATCTTTAGATATCATGGATGCAACTACCGAATGAATCAATTGATAATTTTGTTTGCAAGAATCGGGAACTATTCTCCAAGGTCAAGGAAAAAGTGAAGGAGGAAATGCAACTAAACATGATTTAAGGTACGCTAAACCAAGAGCTTAGACAACGTGTTCCCAAAGAGGAAGTCAGTTTGCCAGTTTGCTTCAGAAGGCAAGAGAAGCAGAACGAATTATTGCTAAAAGCAGGCAAACTAGAACTACACACATTGACAATACAGAGTCAAAGGCGGAGAAACCAGACAAGCGTTGTACGTTTCGTCGAAGGAGAGGAAATACCGCTGAACTGTGTTTTGAAAAGAAAGGTATTGCGAAAGACCCACCAGTTATTGGGGGTCGAGCCTGTTGCGTGCTATGGATGCGGACCTCCAGGTGTTATTAGAGCGAATTGCACAATCTGCTGGAATCCCCCAACACTTGGATTTTAATCTGATATCCACCACAATAATTGGACGAGATGCTCCTGCTGCCCGAGTTAGAATATTAAACTTGTTCGGCGAAGCCTACTTAGATACGGCAGCCAGAACTAGCGTAGCGAGCCCTAGCCTAAAAGAACTATTGACTCGGAACCGGTGTATAATGCAAAAGGTAAAAACGGACGTAACTCTAGCACATGGGACAACAACAAACCATCGTTCTTTCAACGATATGCGATATCGAAATCGGCGGGAGGAAAAGAAAAATAAGATTCAACGAAAAATCGTACGCTCATCGGTGCAAATTTCCTACAACAAGCAGGCATCGTTTTAAATATGGGTCAAAAATATTGGTATTTTAAGAAAGACCCAAAGACTAAATTTGATTTTGAAAGCTTTGAACAGCATACAATTGGCTGGTGAAAGTGTCCAAAATGAAATCAATCAGAACCAAGTACTCCGATCGCATTAGGAAAGGAAAGGAAAAATGAAGGCAGTACGCCAGAAATTATGCAGATCTCAAACTTTACCTATTGGCTAAAACAACGAGAAAGGGCTAGTCCAATCTCAACCACTCCTCAACATAATGCAACTGATTTTGGTGAACCTGCCTGTGATTTATTTGATTACGGGAACATAAACAATGGTTTCACACATGCCGTTTTTAGAAATTGCTTACCAGTTGTGATAGAAAAGGATCAAAAGAACTACGTGATCGGCAGCTGGAGGACCCGAATTAAAAGACGATAATTGAGTCTCTTGAAAAGTCCGACGAAAATTTTATCCGCTGGACCAAACGCGTATATATCCTCAACGATGGCGTGTTATACTGTTACAATGGTGATGAACTTGAGAACGACGATGCCTGTCTAGTTATTCCAGAAAAGAAACGAGCATATATTTTAAAATATATCATCCTGATACTGCTGGTCACTACGAGGTAGAGCGCACAATCGCAAGAATCGCTCATAGATACTTTTGGCCCGACAAGGGAACAGACATAGCTACCCATATAAAAGCCTGCGTTGAGTGTCAGCGATTTAAGGCCTCGAACCTGAAACCAGCAAACCATTTCTAGCCAAAAGTGTTTTGAGATAATAGCCATATATCTGTTCGTGCCATTGCCAATAACAGATGATGGATACTGATGGATTTTTATTGTTGAAGATCTGGCAAGCAGGTGGGGTGAGCTGTTTAAATTAAATTAAGGAACTGCTGAGAGTTGCGCGAAAACGCCAGTGGATGAAATTTTTCTTCGATACGGACTTCCAAGGCGTATTATAAGCGACAATGGAGTGCAATTTATATCTGCAGTGATGCAATAGCTGACATTCTGTCTCGATATTCAGCTAACTTTTAGGCCAGTTTATCATCCGGAAGCTAACCCCGTGGAGAGGAAAAGCAGAGATCACAAAACACGGATGTCAATACTAGTGGAGAATGACCATACGTCGTAGGCGCACAGGATAGCATCAATAAGGTTCGCCATGAACACGGTCGTTTGTCAGAGCACAGGATATGGAGACGACTTGACATTGTAAGAAAGGGAGAGATATAGTTGATTCATTGAAGGATTTGGAGAGTAAAAGGAGAGCTCGTGACGAGAAGCGAAAAAGAAAGCATTGTTTTATTAGAGTAATCGGAGTTTATTCAAAATATCGTATCCCTTATTAAATCTCAGGTGTGGGCTCTAGCCCAGGAACGCAGTCAAATACCGAATACTCACAATATTTCCGCTGAAAGAAGGAACGTGGCAGGTAATGGTGTGCCACGACAGCACAATTGCGTCCACTGTACGACCAGCTTATGGTAAACCGTTCGGGCGTTGCTGACGAAGACGAAGGTAATGCTCCCGCGGAAGAAAATGTCGAGCATATATCGGACGCCGACGTGCATGACGTAGCTGTCGCCACCGAGGGAACCGACGCGGTGCAAGGCTCATCGAGAGCAACCGCAACAAATATCGACGACCAGGCACGCCAATTACAAGCACAGGTAAACGTCCTCCGGATGCAACACCAGATACTAGTGCTTCAGCAGCAAATACGGGCAATGGAAAGCGGAGCAAACCCACCCACCGACAATTGTGTTCGCCGTAGCGTAAATTTCGACCACCTTGAGAATGCACTGAACGCATTCACTGGGAAAAGCCACTACGACATCCGCAAATGGTTCGAGGAATTCGATTAGATTTTTGTTACGCTGACAAACGTCCGCTACATATGATAGAGCAGGAACTTTCCATTTTAAGACAGGGTAATCAGTCAGTTTTAGACTATTATAACATAGTAAATGAAAAACTTACACTATTAACTAACAAAACAATCATGACGCACGGAACAGGTACACCAGTTTCCTTGGAATTTAATAGTATACACAGACGAAATGCTCTGAGAGTTTTTGTATCTGGTATGAACGGCCATCTATCCAATCCTTTATTTTCGGTGAATCCTCAGGATTTACCTAGTGCACTCGCTAAAGCACAAGAATTAGAGGAGTAATCCAAAATAAACAAATTAAGCTCCTCATCGATACCGGTGCAACCAGCAATTACTGTCGACAGGGTATATTTGCAGATGAGAAAAAACTAGTTATTAAGAAACGCGCATTCACGGTAAACAGTGAAATCATAATAGATTCCTACCATGATGTGTCCATATTCGATACACAAGCTAGATTTTATGTTTTAAAAAATCTGGAGTATGAAGCTCTCATAGGAGCGAGCCTATTAAATTCCGTTATCGCAAGAATAGATTTCGAAAAAAGTAGGTTAAATTACAATAACAGAAAAGAAATCATATACTTTAACAATAAGGGAAGCATAAATTATACACAAAATAGAAACGGAATAGTAAAAGAAATTATAAATGAAATTAAAAGAGAAAATGGCGGTATTGACACCACCCTATCATTTAGGACAGACGTCTTAGCGGAAATCCGCACGGTAAGCGAAAAACCTGTATGGCAAAAACAATATCCGTCTCCTCTTAGCGCAAACGACTTTGTAAATAAAGAAATTAATAAAATGCTGAAAGAAGGTATTATCCGCCCTTCTAAAAGTCCATATAATTCTCCAGTTTGGGTAGTAGCAAAAAAAGGAATTAACGATGATGGTTCAACAAAGAACAGATAAGTCATTGACTACAAAAAACTGAACGAAAATACGATCTCTGACAAATATCCAGTTCCGGATACAAACGTTATTTTAAGTAACGTGGGTAAAGCAAAATACTTTACAACGATTGACTTAGAATCCGAATTCCACCAGATTAAAATGAAGGAAGACGATGTGGCAAAAACAATTTTTCCATTAATAACGGTAAATACGAATATATACGATTACCCTTTGGTCTAAAAAACGCGCCATCCATATTTCAGAGAGCAATAGATGACATTTTGCGACCTTTAATAGGTAAATGTTGTCACGTGTATATCGACGATATCATAATTTATTAAAACTCTATTGAGGAACATAGGCAACACATAAATGAAGTAGACAGAATACTGACGGACGCGAATATGAAAATTTCATTAGAAAAATCTTTGTTTTTCAGCATATGTTGTTGCCCACAACGTAATAAAAACTAATCCCGATAAAGTTAGTCATAAAAGAATACCCAGAACCAAAAACACTGAGACAATTAAGATCTTTCCTAGGTATGATAGGACACTACAGAAAATTTATAAAAAATGATGCCAACATTTCAAAACCTCTAACGAAGTACTTACAAGACGAAAACGGCCAAGTTTCCACTCACATAGCAAAAACAACCGACATCAAACTAGATTCATCAGCTAAAGATGCTTTTCAAACGCTCAAAGATCACTTGGTCTTCGCAACTGAACTTAACCCAACCTGACTTTACTAAGAAATTTTCTCTCACCACAGACGCATCAGACGACGCGGTTGGAGCAGTCCTATCACAGAAAAATAAACCTACAACCTTTATCTCGAAAACATTGAGTAAATCAGAAAGAAACTATGCAGCTAATGAGAAAGAGCTTTTCGCCATAGCTTACGCATTAAAACATTTGCGAAATTACCTATACGGAGTTACTAATTGTAGCAATATATTGTATATGTTTGTATGTGTAACTAGTACCCCAACATGTATGATCTATAAGTGTAGAGAAAAGAGAGAATAAAGCAGAATAAATCGAACAGTCGAACAGAGTGGACGTGTTTCATTTATAGACGTGTATAATTAGAGGAATTCGTGTTTGTAGCTAATCAGAAGTGGGATTCGACTTAAGTGCTTACGAAAAACAGAGACAAATTTTAAAAAAACTATTAAATTAAAACGAAAAGTCGAATAAGCGGAAAGAAGAAGGAAGGAAAACGAAATACGTAGTAAGCCAAAAAAAAAAAAAAATAAAAATAAATGGATCGATCCATAGAACCACACGATTATACCGTTGCACAGTTGCGTGAATGACTTGCGCGCCTCGGCTTGTCGACTTATGGTACAAAAAAACACGTTGGTCACGCGCATAAACGAGGTGCCAGTCGGCTTGCGTGGAGAACCACCACGGACAGAGCAGGAATGAGATGGGGGTTGCAACGCATCAGACAACAGCGGTGTCGAACAGAAACATGAAACGGGTGTTCGAGTTCGAGATGATCGTGAAGCAAGGGAAAAAGAAATAGAGTTGCAACGAAAGGAAATCGAACTGCTAAAGAGGGAGTGTGAGCTGGTATGAAAGGAGAATGAGTGGTTACAGAGAATTGTAAAGGAGAAGGAAAGAACAAACGATGAGACAAATAAAGCGAGAGATGGTGAGACAAATGAAGAAACAAACGAAGGTGCAAATGAAGAAACAAATGAAGTGTCAAATGAAGGGGAAAATGAAAGGACAAACGAAGCCGAAACAAACGAAGAGCGTACGACAAAAGAGGAATTCTCTTTTGCAGTCGTCAGGGAGTTAGTGCCCGAGTACGACGGTAGTACTCCTGTTGATGTGTGGCTTAAGCAGCTCACGGACATTAATACATCTTATGGGGTGGAGGAAAAAATGAAGCGTGCTCTCTTCCTATCTAAACTAAAGGGTAGGGCCAAAGAGTGGGCCCACACTCGAAAGCTCGCATATTTAATGAAAATCAGAGCAACTCGTTGAACAGCTGAAAGAAAAATTCAGAGAAAGAGTGGATAAGCTGGGTCTTCGCAGAAAATTTGAACAACGGCGATGGAGGTATGGCGAAAACTTTGCAGAATACCTCGAGAAAAAAGTCAGCTTGGAAGATGGACTACAGCTGGAGGAAGGTGAATTGATCGAGTATGTCATCGAAGGGATTCCCGACGAACATCTACGTCTGCAAGCCCATATGCAGTGCTGCACTTCTAGGCAACAGATTTCATAAATCTTTAAGAGAGTCACGCAGCAAGCTGTCCGAAGCACAAGAAGACGTCGGTCCAATACTTGGAGCAGGATGAATATGTAGGAAACGTTTACTTTATTGCTATGAATAATACCAATGTAAGTCTAGCCCTAGAGTGCCTCACAGATTCCGGAAGCCCAATAAGCTTCGTCCAACAAGCGTGCATTCCACGTGAAGTGGAACTGAGAAAACTTGAAAACAATGAGATGTCTTATTTTGGCTTAAATAAAAGTGCATTCAAAGTTATTGAAAAATGTATGTGTTCTATATCTTTAGAGAACAAGTTGATTGGGCTTATGTTGTAGTCGTAGCCGACGGGTCAATGGTATATGAGGCAGTCTTGGGCAGAGATATTTTACGTGTACGTGTAGGAAAAGTTAAGTTAGTATGTGAAATTTCAAAGTGTGTAAAAGAAAGTGAAAATGATAGCAACTGTAAGCAAAAGGAAGACGAACGTTTTGAGAACGCTCTACTTCATATCAATTATGATAGTCACAACGAAGGCCATAGTCTTAATGTAAGCGAAGATATAAGTCCAAATACTAAAAGCAGTTTTTATGAAATGTTTAATAATTGTTATTGTAAGCCCTTGCGGCCCAAGGAACAAATGATTAGATGCGAGATTAAGAGTTATATCAGAAAACGCAAAACCAAACATAATATAAACATATATGTGCCACATAACACATAAACAGACACGACTATTGCGACATGCACAGGAACAGTACAATGATCGCCCAAAAGCTGACATTGTACCAAACATAAACGGACGACCATTGCAACACACAGAGAACCGTTACAACGCCCGCCTAAAAGCTGACATTAAAACAAACAAACTCAACTGACACTTCAAACCAAATATAGGTCACAGAAACACTTAAACACAAACCACAGAACATACAATACGCCACTCCAGCACAAATTCCAGACAAAGGCACTTACGCCAATGACCGACCCCACTTAACGCATTGCGACATCATCGCAACGCATAGCGAATCAACCTAAGGAACACACAATATAAACCTAAGAAAAACTCCCCATCTGTGCGGATATCGAAGAATTTTGTCTTAAGTAAAAATCTGTACAAGTAAAGTAAACCATTTATTCGAAGAATTTTGTCTTAAGTTTGTTATTATTAAGCTAACTTTGGGTGACACCAAACCGTTTCACTGCACCCCGAGGCGGCTGTCGTATGCGGAAAAAATTGTTGGACGAGTATCTGGCAAATGGTTACATTGGGCCCAGTGAGTCGGAGTATGTTTCTCCAATAGTTTTAGTTAGGAAAAAGAACGGTGCTATCCGGTGCCCTTGATCGACGACCTGATAGATAAGCTAGCTAACAAAAAAGTTTTCACCGAGCTAGATCTTAAGAACGGATTCGTCCATGTGTATGTACATGAAGAATCAGTAAAATATATCTCGTTCATCACGCCAATGGGACAGTTCGAGGTTCTGAGAATGCCTTTTGGGCTTAAGAACGTACCGTCGACTTTTCAGAGACTTTTCACCAGCGGACCTGGTGCCGAGAAGGTCGCATAGCAGATCCAACTTCACAGTAGAGGAGACAGAGAGCAAGCTCGGGCAGAGACCGGCATCACATAGTTTGGCATTAATAAAATCTCGAGGAATCTGATCAAAGAATTTAAGAAAATCAATAAATATTATAATATGTATATTTTGCAGCAAATCAACAAAACGGTTTGTTATTACTGCAAAAAAGGGACTACCAAAAACTCCGCCGGATATTGAAATGTTTATATTTTTGTGGTCTATGGCAAACACAAATACGCTCCGGGCAACATCCAATTTGTTTGGCATTTCCATTTCGACTGCATGGAATATAATTAGGAGGGTAACATATTCGATTATATGTATCTATCGACCAAGTGCACTTGAAGTGTTAAATAATGCGACCTTGTTTGAACCTAAAACGAAAATTCCGGGAATCTTGGGTTGCATCGACGGGTCGCATATAAGCATCAAGGCGTTTGTATAGCATTTCAGTTCAGGGTGTGGTCGAAGCCAGGAAAAAGTTTATCAACGTCTTTTGTGGTGAACCGGGTAGCTTGCACGATTGTCGGATTCTACGAAGATCCGAGCTATAAGAAAATGCTTACCGAAATCGGAACGAACTTTTCGCATATAACTATTTTTTGCTTGGCGATTCTGCTTACCCAGCTTTGAGTACGTGCGGGGAAAAGCCAATCCATTTTAATTTGTGAAAGTCCTGATAATGATTAAAGGCATTATGTTGATGTACACAGTGCATCAAAAAAAAAAAAAAATAAAAAAATTAAATGTCGTATGTTCGAGCATTTTTTTGTCCTGGAAGTTGTGTCAAAAAAAAAAAATAAAAATTAGTAAAAATGTCTAATTTCATTTGACGCAATGAATATTATAATGCGGGTGATAATTTCAATGAGTACATCGAACGGATGACTCATTTACTCAAGTTAAACAAAATCGAAAAAGATGATGACAAAGTATCCTTTTTAATTGGAATGGGGGGTAGTCAGCTGTACTCCATTGCTAAAACGATTGCAGCACCAAAAAACCCTGATGAATATAAATACGACGACTTGCTGAATAAACTTAAAATACATTATCAGCCAAAGAAGAACACGGTTGCAGAGCGCTTCAAATTTTTGAACCGTAATCAGGATGCAGCGGAAAGTATTTCAGACTTCATAGTGGCCATAAAGCAGCTAGCCACAAATTGCAAATATGGTGCTTATCTGGAAGAAGCTCTCAAGGACCGACTGTTAATGGGAATTAAAAATAAAAATACCCAGACGAAGCTGATTGATATTGGAGATTTAACTTTTGAAAAAGCATGCGAAACAGCGTTAAATATGGAGGTGATCGCGTTGGAGATGATCCATATGAGTGGTAATTCAGAGGCGGGAGCTGTACATGCGGTAAAAGATCTGAGGGGAAATAGCGTTCGTGTCAGAAACAGTAAGAATGCGGGGAACAACAACAAATCTGAGGTTAGAGTATATCAGGAATCAAGGGCAAGGAAGGGGAATTTCCAAAACGTACAGTGCAACTTTTGCAAGAAGTGGGGCCATGTTCAAAATAACTGTTTTCTTAAGAACAAAGGATACAGAAGCAAATCAAGAAGTAAATTGGAAAACCGTTACACCGGCACACAAGATAACGAAATCAGTTCTAATAGAAATGTTCACGGAGTAACAGAAAGAGACGATGTCACTGACTTAGGGTATATTCATAATTAACAGGACAGTAGTACTCCGTTATTTATAGGCTTAATTTGTAATGGTAAACGCTTAAGAATGGAATTGGATTCCGGTGCATGTACATCAGTGATGCATGTTAAAACATTGAAGGGGATGTACCCAAACGCGATTATTGAACAATGTGGTCTAAGTCTAAATATGATTTCCGGAAATGAAGTCGATATAGTTGGTTCTGTTAAAGTCTTAGTTTGTCTGTCGTCTACGGACGAAGTTTTTGAATTAGAGTTGGTCATAGTCAGAGGCCCTAAAATATTTGTCCCGTTGTTAGGAAGGTCTTGGCTCGGTAAACTTCTACCAAATTGGAGAAGCGCATTTTTCGATGCAAATGCATGTGCTAGTTTGAAGGCTAACACCTCAGAAGTCCCTACATTAATTCAGGAATATGAAAGCGTATTTCATCGCGATAAAAAGGACCCGATTTCAGGATATAAGGCGAAGATTCTCTTAAAAGAAAACAGCACCCTTGTATTTCTTAGACAATATACGGTTCCCTTTGGGATTCGGGATAAAGTAGAAAAAGAAATTGAAAGACTTTTGGTAGAAGGTATTGTATATCCGGTACGCTAAGTGAATGGGCTTCGCCGTTGGCGGTGGTAACAAAACCAAACGGGGATGTTCGTCTATGTGTCGATTGTAAAGTCACAATAAACCCACATGTACGCACTGACCATTATCCCTTACCACGGTGTGATGATATTTTTGCAAGTTTAGGTAAGTCCTCCTGTTTTTGTGTTCTAGATCTCGAAGGAGCCTATCAACGAGTGGAAGTTGAAGAGAGTTGCCAGGAATTGTTGACCGTTAACACTCATAAGGGGCTTAATAGGTTTCGCCGATTGATCTTTGGGGTCAAATGTGCACCAGCTATTTTCCAATCAATTATGGACGAAATTTTAAAGAATATTCCACGAGTCCAGTGCTATCTTGATGACATAATTATCGGTGGGTCGAGCTTTGAAGACTGTCGGTCAAATTCAATAACTGTACTCGACCGATTAAAAAAGTACAATGTAAGGGTAAAGATGGAAAAGTGCCAATTCTTCCAAAACGAAATTGACTACTTTGGGCACGTCATCAATGCAGAAGGTATTAAGCCGAGTGCGAAAAAGTTAGAAGCTATTAAAAATGCTCCTAGGCCGGATAATGTGACTCAGTTAAAATCGTACCTAGGCCTTTTGAACTATTACTCGCGATTCATTCCGAATCTGTCCTCGGAACTTAAGGATCTGTATCATTTAACAAAAAAATATGTTAGTTTTTCATGGTCTGCGGAATGTGAAGCAGCTTTTATCAAAAGTAAAGAATTAATTTTAAATAGCAGCCTTTTAGTACATTACGACCCCAATAAAGAAATAATTTTACAATGCGATGCCAGCCCTTACGGAGTAGGAGGGATTTTATCGCATCTGATAGGCGGTGTAGAAAGACCAGTTCTCTTTACTTCTAGTACGCTAAGCCCTGCGGAAAAGAAGTACTCTCAACTTCATAGAAAAGCATTAGCTATTATTTTTACAGTAAAAAATTTCATAAATATATTTATGGAAAACCATTCACAATTTTTTCCGATCATCAACCCTTACGAGAAATGTTTAATCCCAAGAAATCCACACCCCCTGTAACTGCCACTCGACTACATCGATCGAGTTTAATACTGAGTATGTACCAATATAAAATCGAGTACAAGAAAGGTACGCAGATGAATAATGCGGCCGCACTCTCCCGTCTTCCCCTCACCTATCCTACCGAAATAGAAGAAGATGGCTCACTTTTGAGCATAATTAAGTGTGACAATTACTTTGATGTTAAATTTAACCCTTTGTCGTCCACCGGTACTTACAAGTACCACCATGTTAAAGTTCAAATAAAACCTATAAACGAAAATGTTTTGTTACTTGCGACCAATGGTACTTTTAATTAGCATATTATCTTCATGTTTTCTGTTGCATATTTACTTAGATTGGTCTTTTTAACAGTTTTAACGAATTTTTTTTGACAGCACCTTAGGCTTTGAAGAGATCTATTTTAGTTGATTTTTATTTTTGTCGTAATAAATAGCTATAGTAAATTTGCTTAACTTTTTTTCGGTTTATAGTTGATTGGCATATTTAACTATTTAAAAAACACGAAATTACCTGAAGTAATAAGAATTTTTCATATATTTTCATTGAAAAACTAAAGTGGACTGGTAAGTACCGCTGGGCCCTGTGGTCGTCGATTTTTTTTTTTTTTTTTTTTTTTTTTTTTTTTTACTGTGGGTGTTAGGACAGTGTGATTTATTTTTGTTGTTTGTTCTGTGAATATACAGAGGCCGACATAATTCATTGTACGATAGACAAAGTTGTAAAATGTTCGGTTTATTTTTTTATTTCATTTTATTGTTTTTTTTTTATTACTTATGGCTATCAATGTTTTTATTACCCATATCCTTTTCCTCATTCCATCCCTTTTTTTCAAGTTATTCATAAAAGCAATAAAATCTGTTGCAGGTCAAACGACTTAACTTATCATACGATTACTGATTATGTTAGTTTTTCTATTTGCAATTACAATTTTAGCAATTTTTTTGTCATTCTTTTTTTAGTGCTCAGTGAGTGTACATCTTTTGTAAAATAAAGTGATAGTGCATTATGTCGGCTGTGAGGACCTTTTTGTTAAAGGATGATGAGATTTTGGCGATGCTTGAAGATTTACCTTTGGACAATAAAGAAGACACCGATATTGAATCTGACGATGAAATAGATTTGCCTACATTACCATCAGGAACAAGAGATATCACCCAGATGAATCAGGAACAAGATGAAACTTTGTTTCAAGCGAAGCTTGACGAGTTGTTGGACGATGAAGAAAATGTTTCGGATGATCGTCCAGAATGCAGTTTGTCGAAGAAAAAAATTCCCGAAGAAGAACCAAATCGCCACTGGAGAGCAAAGGATCATGAGTCAGTTATTCCTGAATTTTTGTTGCCCGATGGACCCGTTGAGGATGTGTTTGCGAGTTGTATCAGTCCAACAGATTTTTTCATAAATTTTCTTGAAACTGTGGTCGATAACATAGTATATCAATCTAATCTTTACGCTATTCAAAAAAATAAGGTGCTGGATTTGAAGAAAAGTGAATTCTTGGCCTTTATAGGAATCAACTCTCTTATGGGATACCATCAATTACCCAGCTGGAGACACTTTTGGAGTGAAAGTGAGGACTTGGGAGTTCCGTTAGTGGGCAAAACCATGAGCCGCAATAGATTTGACGCTATTTTGAGTAATCTTCATGTAAACGATAACAGCCTTATTCCAAGAGATAATCAAGATCGACTCTTCAAGCTTCGTCCAATGATTGATTGTTTGAATGAGAAATTCAGCTCTTCCTACCATGGGACAAGACAGCTTTCTGTTGATGAATCCATGATTCTTTTTAAAGGCAGAAACTCCATGAAACAGTATAACCCCATGAAGCCCATTAAAAGGGGCTATAAACTATGGTGCTTAGCTGATCAACGGGGCTACATCAAGAAATTTTCTATTTATCAGGGAAAGGATGAGCATCTTGAAACCAAATACGCAAATTATGGTCTTGGCGAAAGAGTTGTCTTATCAATGACTGAAAAAGAATGGGGTAAACAAAAAATGATCTTTTTCGACAATTATTTTTCATCGGTGAGACTGCTCGAGAAATTAAAAACGGAGAAAACTTTAGCGTGTGGTACGATAAGAGCAAATAGAAAAGGCAATCCGAAGAACCTAAGAGATGATAAGAAAATGAATAGAGGCGATTTTGATTATCGATCTTCGATGGATGGGATCAGTTTTTTTAAGTGGAAAGATACGAGAACTGTGCTTTTGGCTTCCAACTACCATGGCAACGAGGCATCATCTGTTTCCAGAAGAGACAAGTCAGGAGCGCAACATGATGTCAATTGTCCTACAGTTGTCAAAGACTATAATGCATTTATGGGAGGAGTAGATCATGCTGATCAACTAAGGTCTGCATATGGCCTGGATCGTAGGTCAAAGAAGTGGTGGCATCGCCTTTTTTGGGGAATGATAGAAATACTTTTTGTTAATTCGTTCATCGTTTACACCCAAATGCATGAAGAGGTACCACTTCTCGAGTATAAAAGACGTGTAACTTTAGGACTTTTATCACAAAAGGATTTAGCTGTTGACAGACGAAGCCTTAAAAGGACATTACTGAGTGAATCCCCACAATCTAGCAAAAAAACAAGGGGAAAAGGAGAGTCCGTTTCAAAAGATGTTCGATTGGGCAACCTGGGAGTTCACTGGCCAAAATTTGTTAAGTCACGCGGAAGGTGCGAACTATGCAGCATCAACAAAATCCAATCGAAGCCGTTTTCAAAATGCAGTCATTGTAATATATACCTCTGTTGCAATGACAAAAAAAACTGCTTTCCTTTGTATCACGGAATACATTTTTAATATGTACTTTATATTTGTAATATTATAAGTTCCAAATACAAATAAAAAAATAACTTGAATTTGTTAACTAGAATTTTTTTTTATCCTTGGGCCAAACAGTACCATTCAGTTTTCTTTTCGTGCTAAAATGTGCATTGAAAATCTACAATTAGGTATCTTTCATAAGACACCTTAAAATTAAATATAATAAACAAAAAAAGCTATTTCTTTTTAATTTATAACAACTTCGTCAGCAAAAGAATATAAATATATTTTCTCAAAAAAATGTGTTCCGACAGCCCAACGGTACTTTTGAGTACCACCATCAGTATTCGACCTTGAGAGTCCTTGAGAAATCAAAACATGAATTTTCCATCTAATAACATTCTTAAATCAAGAATTATCAAAAAAAAATAATCTTATACTGCTTTTTTGATAGCTTGGTCAACAAAGGGTTAAAGATGTAGCGATAGTCTGAGAAAGATTAGAAAATGAAACCTCGTCGCCAGTTTCATTTCCTTGAAGAGGGATGCAGGAACAATAAAACACACGCGGTCGTGGTCAACGTACGAATGATTTTATTTGTACATGAGTATGCGATTATAAGCTAAAGAGGGAGAGAGGGTTCAGTGATACCAAATACATAATGTTATAATAAACGATGGTACCTAGTATATTCACCACACTCCCCTCAACTTAATATAAACTTGATAAAGCGACCAGTTGCAACAAACCCTATGGACATAAAGATTCCTCGAGATATGAAGAGCTCCCTCATGGCAAAAACGTTAGGCATAGACAACTATATTGAGTATAATGAAGTCCCACAATACATGGTAGATCACGTCAAGGAGATTATATTTAAAAACAATTTTCTACCATATCGATCCATTCCTAATGTAATACATTTCTTGAGCTCACAGCTAGATGAAGAATATAGATTCCTACCCGTTATATCAGGAATGAATGAATCATTTCTTTTTGTAGCCCATGTATTAATTCAACCAAGGTACTTAGCTTTAGAAATTGGTGAGTTTATTGACAAAAAACATCGAAGAAATGAATAGATATCACAAGTTTGTATTAACATGCTCCATTATTCCCAGAAGACCAATTATAGATGTTTTGCAGAATTGTGCGAGTCAATAAAAATTGGGGGCATCCGTTTTCCTGCATATTCGGAAGACACCTATGAAAATAAATACATCAACGCTGTAAAAGGAATTTTAGGGATCTAAACTTCAAGTGTAGTTTCCATGGGCAATTGTACATTTAGTCCTGTCCTAACAAATCTACGTGTAGAAATGGCAGAGAGTTTACAAGGAGTAAATATAATGCGAGGGGAGGAATCACTATATTTCAACTATAAAGGATTAAAGGGTTTCTTTTGCCATAACGCAGATGCCTTAAAAGAGATAACAGTTAATTCTTGTGAGTGGAGTGACATTAAAGCCTCTATGCCCTGTATTGCTACATTTTGTTGCATGATGTTCTATGTTATACTTGGCAAAAACATGACCAGATTACAAGATAACAGCTTGAAATATTGGTCAGTCAGATTACATGAATTAATAGGGGTTAGAGAATCAGAACTAAATGATTTTTCAAGGCGATACCAATTAAGTGACTTTGACATCCGTATTGGGATCCTAATCATAACCAAAAACATTGACTACAGAGAATCTTTAAAAGTAAGTTGATCAGGGAAGGAAATGAATTATTTACCACAAAAGGGCAAAGGTTTATGACAATACCAAGAGTAACAGTTGCGCAGTCCTGGGATCAACAAGTTATAAGTGATCACCCTGATTTATTAGCATATAACCATGAAAGCATGAATGTAAGTAAGGGTATATGGTTCGGTTCACCTGACATTTTGGAGCTTTCTATAATTCCAAGACTTCGGGTTGGCGTGGCAAGAGCTGCTAGAGAGATGTGCAAAACAATTATCAGAGAGTCATACCCCAACTTGCTGATGCTTGCCACATGTTATATTTTCACTGGATCCAGAAAAGAGGTTTCGTCGAGGACCAACAGATTTGAGAGTTTTCATTTCGGCCAGTATCATATTAATATTAACTTAGAACATGGTGAACTTACATACATGGTTCTTGATGATCAAACTGATGGAATTTCTCTTAGAGACAAACTTGTGGTTGCAGAAAAGACACATGAGACGATTTCATATGTAAATGATGTAGGCATAATTCAAGACTTTGAATTAAGTGCAATTCGCCATACTCCAAGAGGTGCTGTTTTAAAACCTTTTTACTGGTTGAAGGTTAATTTAAAAATTGTTAAAGAGATTTGCATTATTAAAAAAAACAAAAATCCTTGTAAACTATTGCCATGTATGTACATGTAGCTGTATCAATGATAGAATTGTAAGAACCGATGATTTAAATTTGAATTTTTGTAATCGTCGGATTCGGTTTTATTAAGCTGAGGGAGTGTGGTGAATATACTAGGTACCATCGTTTATTATAACATTATGTATTGGGTATCACTGAACCCTCTTCCCTCTTTAGCTTGTAATCGCATACTCATGTACAAATAAAATCATTCGTACGTTGACCACGGCCGCGTGTTTTATTGTTCCTGCATCCCTCTTCAAGGACATGAAAATTACCACACATAAAATCTCACGTTTAATGAGAAGTCAAAGACCAAAAATCGAAGCAATGATTTCCTAACGAAAATCTTATTGTGAATTGAACTTACGTATAGTCAAGAAAACTTTTGTAAATAAAGCTCTTGTGAAAGCTCATGAAAAGAGTATAAAAGCACATGTAAGACGAGCGCAAGAGTGCAGAAGTTGCGATCAAGCCAACGAATATTCACTCTAAGGCCTTTTCCCTAGGAGGAATTTCATTGGTTTGATTAAGTGGTACTAACGTATATGTACTGTGGGCACAGCACTGACTTTTCCAGGGACTTGTCTAAAAGTAGACGGAAGCACCGGCACCGTTGGCAACCCAACGTGAGGTCCGATTTATGTCGGAAGAGATAAGGCGCAGCAAAAGACTAGCTAAAAGTGCAGATATGGCAAATTTTTCAACGAACAGTTTAACCAGTTTCTCGAAGTTCTGAGCAAGAATAAGGGATCTGGATCTTTTACCACCTGTACCGCTCGATTTGGAGGAGAAAGAGACGTTAAAAAATTAGAAGAATTCATAGCCGCCATGACTACTTTTAAAGAGCTGGAGAAAATAACTGACGAGGATACAATCAAGGCGATGCCGGTGCTGTTGGAAGACTATGCTGCTTCATGGTGGCTTGGCGTAAAATCCAGTGTAATAAAGTTCGACGAACTAATACAGCTTATACGTTCGGTTTTTGCTCCTCTTAGATCCAGGGCGCCGTGGCGCAGTGGTTAGTGTGTTGGACTCTGGCGCACGATGAGCGAGTTCGGATCCCGATAACACCAACGCCAGCGTATGTTTATTTCGCGACGTTCATCCTCGGCGGGGTACTGGCAAAACCCCTCGTAGTAAACTTGCCATGAAAAAGCTTCTCGACTCACGCCGTTTGGAATCGGCAATAAAATGTAAGTCCCTTTCACCTGTGTGAAAAATAAATAACACACAACATGGGTGATTGAAAGAAGCTTGGCTCAGAGTCCTTCATGGGCTGTAACGCCACCAAAGAAGAAGAAGACCCAGTTGGCGAATATTTTTAGATATCATGGATGCAACTACCGAATGAATCAATTGATAATTTTGTTTGCAAGAATCGGGAACTATTCTCCAAGGTCAAGGAAAAAGTGAAGGAGGAAATGCAACTAAACATGATTTAAGGTACGCTAAACCAAGAGCTTAGACAACGTGTTCCCAAAGAGGAAGTCAGTTTGCCAGTTTGCTTCAGAAGGCAAGAGAAGCAGAACGAATTATTGCTAAAAGCAGGCAAACTAGAACTACACACATTGACAATACAGAGTCAAAGGCGGAGAAACCAGACAAGCGTTGTACGTTTCGTCGAAGGAGAGGAAATACCGCTGAACAGTGTTTTGAAAAGAAAGGTATTGCGAAAGACCCACCAGTTATTGGGGGTCGAGCCTGTTGCGTGCTATGGATGCGGACCTCCAGGTGTTATTAGAGCGAATTGCACAATCTGCTGGAATCCCCCAACACTTGGATTTTAATCTGATATCCACCACAATAATTGGACGAGATGCTCCTGCTGCCCGAGTTAGAATATTAAACTTGTTCGGCGAAGCCTACTTAGATACGGCAGCCAGAACTAGCGTAGCGAGCCCTAGCCTAAAAGAACTATTGACTCGGAACCGGTGTATAATGCAAAAGGTAAAAACGGACGTAACTCTAGCACATGGGACAACAACAAACCATCGTTCTTTCAACGATATGCGATATCGAAATCGGCGGGAGGAAAAGAAAAATAAGATTCAACGAAAAATCGTACGCTCATCGGTGCAAATTTCCTACAACAAGCAGGCATCGTTTTAAATATGGGTCAAAAATATTGGTATTTTAAGAAAGACCCAAAGACTAAATTTGATTTTGAAAGCTTTGAACAGCATACAATTGGCTGGTGAAAGTGTCCAAAATGAAATCAATCAGAACCAAGTACTCCGATCGCATTAGGAAAGGAAAGGAAAAATGAAGGCAGTACGCCAGAAATTATGCAGATCTCAAACTTTACCTATTGGCTAAAACAACGAGAAAGGGCTAGTCCAATCTCAACCACTCCTCAACATAATGCAACTGATTTTGGTGAACCTGCCTGTGATTTATTTGATTACGGGAACATAAACAATGGTTTCACACATGCCGTTTTTAGAAATTGCTTACCAGTTGTGATAGAAAAGGATCAAAAGAACTACGTGATCGGCAGCTGGAGGACCCGAATTAAAAGACGATAATTGAGTCTCTTGAAAAGTCCGACGAAAATTTTATCCGCTGGACCAAACGCGTATATATCCTCAACGATGGCGTGTTATACTGTTACAATGGTGATGAACTTGAGAACGACGATGCCTGTCTAGTTATTCCAGAAAAGAAACGAGCATATATTTTAAAATATATCATCCTGATACTGCTGGTCACTACGAGGTAGAGCGCACAATCGCAACAATCGCTCATAGATACTTTTGGCCCGACAAGGGAACAGACATAGCTACCCATATAAAAGCCTGCGTTGAGTGTCAGCGATTTAAGGCCTCGAACCTGAAACCAGCAAACCATTTCTAGCCAAAAGTGTTTTGAGATAATAGCCATATATCTGTTCGTGCCATTGCCAATAACAGATGATGGATACTGATGGATTTTTATTGTTGAAGATCTGGCAAGCAGGTGGGGTGAGCTGTTTAAATTAAATTAAGGAACTGCTGAGAGTTGCGCGAAAACGCCAGTGGATGAAATTTTTCTTCGATACGGACTTCCAAGGCGTATTATAAGCGACAATGGAGTGCAATTTATATCTGCAGTGATGCAATAGCTGACATTCTGTCTCGATATTCAGCTAACTTTTAGGCCAGTTTATCATCCGGAAGCTAACCCCGTGGAGAGGAAAAGCAGAGATCACAAAACACGGATGTCAATACTAGTGGAGAATGACCATACGTCGTAGGCGCACAGGATAGCATCAATAAGGTTCGCCATGAACACGGTCGTTTGTCAGAGCACAGGATATGGAGACGACTTGACATTGTAAGAAAGGGAGAGATATAGTTGATTCATTGAAGGATTTGGAGAGTAAAAGGAGAGCTCGTGACGAGAAGCGAAAAAGAAAGCATTGTTTTATTAGAGTAATCGGAGTTTATTCAAAATATCGTATCCCTTATTAAATCTCAGGTGTGGGCTCTAGCCCAGGAACGCAGTCAAATACCGAATACTCACAATATTTCCGCTGAAAGAAGGAACGTGGCAGGTAATGGTGTGCCACGACGGCACAATTGCGTCCACTGTACGACCAGCTTATGGTAAACCGTTCGGGCGTTGCTGACGAAGACGAAGGTAATGCTCCCGCGGAAGAAAATGTCGAGCATATATCGGACGCCGACGTGCATGACGTAGCTGTCGCCACCGAGGGAACCGACGCGGTGCAAGGTTCATCGAGAGCAACCGCAACAAATATCGACGACCAGGCACCCCAATTACAAGCACAGGTAAACGTCCTCCGGATGCAACACCAGATACTAGTGCTTCAGCAGCAAATACGGGCAATGGAAAGCGGAGCAAACCCACCCACCGACAATTGTGTTCGCCGTAGCGTAAATTTCGACCACCTTGAGAATGCACTGAACGCATTCACTGGGAAAAGCCACTACGACATCCGCAAATGGTTCGAGGAATTCGAACAATACACGTCAACACGCGGTTTTACACCAGACGAAATGTATCTGGGGGTACGCCGGCTGCAAAAGGAAACAGCAAAGGAATTCCTTAGCACGCGCGGCTTTATAATGGCATCAGCAAGATCCTGTTTCCCAGCAAAACGCTTATATTCAATTCCCTATGATGGCTCGGAAAGCGAAGAAGAAATACCGGAGTCGGATGATGAAGCAGTATTGAATCGATCTGCGGAATCTGAAGAAGTGGTACCTGAAACCGATGAAACCAGCGAGTTTCGTTCTGAAGATGAGAAGCCTTTAGCAAGTTTCGTGTCGAGAAAGCAAACAGATCGCAAGAAAGTGCAGAAAATATTCTGGAGTGATAGCAAACTTGGTACCTACAAAGAAGATTTTTAGGAACCTGTGAACTGCCAGAAGCGATGTCGCAGTTTGAAACTCCAGCCGATTTTTTTTCATTTTTTTTCACAGAAGATTTGATTCGAATGATTGTAGATGAATCAAACCGAAGGGCTTTACAGAACAACATAAACAAACCGGCCAATATTATACAGGAGGAAATGGAGGAATTTATTGGTATTAGTCTGTTCATGTCATTGGTGAAATTGCCTTCAACAAGAGCATATTGGATCTCCGAAATTGGTCAACGTTTTGTTTTGGAGACAATGACATGCAACAGATGGGAAGACATAAAGCGAAATCTCCACTTTGCGGATAACGACAAGTTTATAAAGCGCGGTTTGCCCGGACATGATAAACTATTTAAAGTAAGGCCACTTCTTAGCAAAATTAGAGATCGGCTTCTTTTAATTCCAAAGGAAGAATTCATTGCAGTATAATCCCAAGAAACCTCACAAATGGATTCAGCTACGATTTTGATCTCTTCGCTGGAGAACAAAGCAACATATATCCAAAAGATGCTCCAGACATTGGCGCAAGTGGAAATGTTGTTTCACGTTTGACTGCTACTGTACCAAGACACAAAAATCACAAAGTTTTTTTTGACAATTGGTTCAATAGCCCAAAGCTTCAGGTACATCTGACCAAAACTGGTCTGCTTCCGTTAGGATGATACTGCAGAAAGGAAAACAAAGTACATCGAAATCGAGTGTCCAAAAGTTATAGATGTATACAATAAATGGGAGGTGTCGATCTCTTGGATTCGATGCTTGGGCTTTACTGAATAGGAATCCGATCAAAGAAATGGCCCAAAAAAATTTTTCTTTAATTTTTTGGACCTTTGCGTAGTAAATGCATGGATTTTATGACGTAAAAATAGCGACGTGTACATGACTTTATTCGACTTCAAGATGGCGGTAGCCGAGCATTTGTGCAAGGTTGGTAAAACGTACAACAAAAAGAGGGGTCGACCACCTTCCAACAGTGGTACTCCAACATGATCGGCCATTATTCAACCGAAAATGGCTAAAAGGTCCTTGGCACCGTCCTACACCTCTGATCGCAAAGATTCAGTGGATCATCTTCCAGAATAGAAAAGAAGCAGGCAGCAATGCCATAATGATTGCAAATTTCGAGCTTACGTATTTTGTCCCAAATGCGGCATTTATCTTTGCTTGAACAAGGAAGGAAATTGTTTCATGTCTTTTCATATTTAATTGTGCTTTGTTTTTCATTACTTTTCTATAAAATGCAAGCACTGAATTATAAAAATAAAAATATTTGAATAAAATAATCAATAAAAACACCAACAAAACTACTGGTCAAAAAAATCTTGAATGCATATAACGCCATATATGGCTATTTTTTTTTTTTTTTTTTTTTTAAACTGGCCTTCTTTTTTGAAATTTTTTTTCATAGCTATCTTTAGTAGGCTGTATAAAAAGTCAATCCCACAAATTTAATTTTTTGAAGTGGGTCATAATTCATGCGGTAGAGGGTTAAATCTATAATCTGAATGAATTTAACTTTTATTTCACTTTTAACATTATTATTAAACAGTTATTGTAACTTATTTTTGTTTTGAAAATCTTATTGTGAATTAAACTTTTGTAAATAAAGATCTCATGAAAGCTCACGAAAAGAGTATAAAAGCACATGTAAGACGAGCGCAAGAGTGCAGTAGCTGCGATCAAGCCAACGAATATTCACTCTAAGGCCTTTTCCCTAGGAGGAATTTCATTGCTTTAATTAAGTGGTACTAACGTATACTGTGGGCGCAGCGCTGGCTTTTCCAGGAGCTTGACTAAAAGTAGACGGAAGCACCGACGTTTCTTTTCTTTTCCCTACTCTATTTAAAGTAAACTAAAAAAAATAAAAAAAGCCAGTTCACAAAAAAAACAAGGTTGCTTTTCATTTCGGCGCAACACGCCCAAGTTTTCCAAACACAACAGAATGTTGCTAGTTCCATTTGTCGGGTACGCCGACTTTAAGTCTATTCTACTACCTGTGAGTCATTGTATGCCGAATCCAGAAGCTTCATCAACAACTAATGTACAACAACACATACCGTGTGCATTTTCCTATTACATTAAGTGCTCATTTGATGATAATTTAATTATACCTACATACAATTGTGTGCAAAATAATAGCAGCGCTGCAGCCCGAAAATAGAAAACACAACTGGCAACTCTACTGAGTTGTTTACATAACAATGTCCCACCAGATCATGCTGGTTTATATGTGTCCTTGACCCCGTTATACGATTTCCGTTGGGTTTTAACTGGAAATTGATAATACTGCTATTCAGTTTTAGAGACCGTAGTTTGCCACTGTGCAAAAAAATAGCAGTGAAGTTAAAAGCGTCATTATTCATTAAGTAGTGTTGAATAACATTTCTTCCACTTTTTCCTAATTTGCTAGTTAAAATGGGATGAGCAAGACACTGCACCGAAGAAAAAAGGAACCTAATTAGAAAAATGCTTGATGAGGGTAAAACGTATAAATTTATTCAAGATACGCTTTCCTGTTCTGCGAATAGATATCTAACGCTAAGAAATGGGTAGAAAATGCAGAAACACGGGGCCGAAAAAGAAAAATTCAAGGACGTGAGCTAAGAAAGGTTATCCGTTTATCAAAAATATATCCATTTACGACATCTACTAAGATAAAAGAAGAACTTAGTCTACAAGTTAATACATCTACAATAAGAAGGAGACTTGCGGAGGCTAAATTATTTGGCAGGAGTCCGAGAAAAGTACCACTTTTGCAACCCCGACATATTAAAAACAGGATAAGGCTTGGTAAGGAGCTTTTGAATTGGCCTATTGAAAAATAACGAAACATCTTATGTCAGATGAGTCGAAGATAGTTCTTTTTGGTTCAACTGGACGACGACAATATATAAGAAGGCCACCCATTGCAGAATACAATCCTCAGTTTGTGACTAGGACTGTAAAGCATGGAGGGGCAAAAATCAATGTATGGGGCTCGTTTTCGTACTACGGCACGGGTCCTTTGTACTGGATCAAAGGGACAATGGATGCGAAGCTCTACGTCGATATCATGCAGGCAGTCATGCTACCCTATGCGGATTGGAATATGCCACTTAAATGAACGTACCAACAGGATAACGACCCCAAACACACCAGTGCATTGGCTAAAAATTGGTTCTCAAGCAATGGAGTTAAGGTTTTGGAGTGGCCAGCTCAGTCTCCAGACCTTAATCCCATTGAACATTTGTGGGCTGATGTCAAAGAAGGGGTTGCTAAAAGAAAACCTTAAAACGTGGCAGAATTGTTGACTGCAGTGCAATCTGCATGGGCACGTATTACACTGGAGAGATGCATGCATTTAGTCGACTCTATGCCACGTCGATGTGCTGCTGTCCTTGCAAACAAATTGCACACTTGAATTTCCTGAATTTTTTAATTTTATGTTCTTTTTTTTTAAATAACAACTTTTTTTATATTTAACATTTTTGTCTGTAATACCTTATTCTATGTAGAAACACATAAAAAATAATTAAAATTATGTGACTTTTAAGATTAGTTTTTATTTTAAGATAAAATGTTTAGTATGCAACACTGCTATTATTTTGCACACAAGTATACATATATAGGACTTGTGTTGGCGAGAGATTAAGTTTACTTAGCACAATAAAAAAAGACGAAAAACAAAATGTTTTCTTTATATTTTTTTAGGAAAAAACTTCAGATGAATTAGACAGAGGTTATACAGAAACCAAAGGCTATGATTCAGTTGACGGACAGGAGCACTATCACAGTGCTCCAGTATGTTATTTGTGTAAGTATAGTTTCAGTCCGACAGACATAAGAATAAAGCGATGTTCAGACGATTGCCTGATCTGTAAATATTGTCAGATCTGTCACTGTAAACTTATAATTTTGCCTGACAATATTTGCAGAAAACACATTTGTAGGTCATTGTCAGATGATCGTAAGGCTATGATGTTGTTAGGTATCTGGCAATCACCTGAACGCACCCTTTTGTCATTATCAGTCCATTGTTAGGTTTTTAGGACATTTACAAACACATTTGCCATTGTCAGATGTACTTAGTTAAGGACAACTGACAATTGTTTCATTGTCAAACAAATATTCATACGGGAAAGAAGAAAATATAATTTCGGTCCTTTTTTTTACGATGTGTGAAACTAAAGATGAATACGCCGATTTCGAAATCGAACCACCACTTAACCCGACGATATTGAAAGGTGAAAAAAAATAAAAGTGCAAAAGTCGTATCGGAAAAAAGAGGAAAGGGAATGAACGCAGGAATAAATATTCAAACTAATTGAGGAAATTGAGACGCGACGCAGTTTGTGGGATGCTGGATGCGCAGAGTACAAACTGACGAAAGAAGCCTTATGGCAGGAAGTCGCTGACAGCATCCATATGAACCTTAACGAGTGAAATCGACGAATCTCCGTATTTCTTTTAATAGTGACCTTCAAAAGTCAGGCCAAGGTATGGGCGAAACAGTTGCTATTACCTGGAAATATTGCCAGCCGATGCTTTTCTTGGAAGCAAATAAAGTTCTCAAATCTATCCAGTCGACTTCCTCCATGGAATTGGTAATTATTTCTTCGCCTTTGTTGGTTTTATGTTTCAGAATTATTAATTCTTTTTGTTCCATTTTCAGAACTCTGCTATCACTGACCAATCATTTTTGTCGGATGTTAGCGAGCGCAATACACCGAAATGTGAGTCATCGTCAGTATTGACCTCTGGGAAAGAATACGAACGAAGGAGAGCCGCATCTTCGGCTGCGTCAGATACCGGATGTTTAAGGCAAATGGAGGTAGAAGTACTGCAGTCCATTCGTTCGCAACCGAAAAATGCATCCACTGCCTTATATGGCTATATGGCCACCGAGTTGCAAAGCTTAACCCCAGAACAAGCTGCGTTCGCAAGATCTAAGCTGAGATGTGCATTCAATGATATAATGGATGAAGCTGCTTTGATAGTGAGTGTATTTTCAGTTTCATAATCTTTTATATATTCTGTTCATATTATAGCCTTCGTCTACGAATGACCTATCACAGGAACAACCATTGGATGAGCATGAACTGATGTCGTATACAGGGCAGCCAGCAACAGGAACTACTGACAGTGGCGAAATCACCAGTGTGCCCTAACACGCCAAAATAAAAAACATGAATCTCAATCTTGAGACCATATATACGTATACGTCAAACATGAGGAGGAAGATCGTCACTTTGAGAAGAACCACATGTGGAAGCGGATTGAGGTTACCCCACAACGTTGGCCGTAGGTAGGATTTTCTTGGTTTTCCCACCAATGTGAGTAAAATTGATTTTTGTTTAAGTTGTGTTCTATTTTGTAATTTTGAATTCAGGAAATAAAATCTTCCAGTTATAAGATGAAAGATATTTATTATTGGAGAGGAAATCCATCAGTTTAACCCGCGGCGCAACAGGGCCTATCTCCCGAAGAGCTCCCAGCAAGTGACATGTGGTGGCGTGGCCCGAAGTTTCTGCAGGGCTTCATTGCACAACAGCACCCAGCAGAAATACTCATCGAAACTGAGCTGGAAACTAGGAAAGAAGAAAAGGACCATACCACAAGGTTTTACACAAACAATTGAGGGGCCCGCGGTAAAAACGAGTCAGCTACATTTTCCATGATTTCGAGTAAATTGCAAAAAACGTGAACCCTTAAAGTACATTACATCACTGAATGAAAACTGCTCTGCAAGGTAGATTTTATGTTAGTAATAACATTTCTACATTCATTTTTTCACGCACCCCCTCCCAACTACCCCCTCATATACAGCTGCCCCCTTTTGCACTTTTTTTGGTTATTATTCCTCCGTGGTACGTCCGATTTTGAATATTTTATACCATTCGATTCGGACGGTAATTTTACATAAGAATCCGTCATCACCCGGAAAGTGTTTGAAAACGTAGCTGACTCGTTTTTACCGCGGGCCCCTCAATTATACGTACATCAAATGGATGTATCGACGGCATACTTAAATAGTAAGTTACATGATGAAGATTATATGAGACAGCCTGAAATGTTTGTTGATGAAACCCATCCGGATATGGTCCTTAAAAGAAATAAGGCAATTTATGGTTTAAAACAGTCGGGACGAGAATGGAATACTCGATTGGATGAAGCCTTGAAGAGGATTGGTTTTACGTAATGCAAAAGTGAGCCCGTGTGTATGTCATGAATACCAAAAATGAGTACAACATAATAGTAGTCTACGTCGATGATATAATTATAGCTAGTTCGAATAAAAATACCTTAGCTAAGATAAAAGAAAACATCTCTACTGAGTTCGAAGTCGTTGATAAATGTCCGCTACAATATTTCTTGGGCATAGAAGTGGAGCGTGAAGGTGAGACAGGTGCTATTACATTGAGTCAAATGTAATATATCAAGGAGCTATTAAAACATCACAATATGGAAAATTGCCAACAAGTCTCAACGCCTTTAGATCCAGGATTTCAAGTGCAATGTTCCTCTTACAATTGCAAGAAAGCGGAAGAACGAACTCATTAAAGCCTTATCGGTTCGTTGATGTATCTAGCAGTATCGACTCGTCCAGATATATTGCACTCTGTGAGCAAGTTATCCCAGCGAAATAAGGATCCCCATGTGGAGCACATGGCAGGTGCCAAACATATCCTACGATATTTAAGTAAAAAAATAGACTTGAAACTACGTTACCATAAAACTGGAAAGACGATGGAATGCTTTGTTGATGCTGACTGGGGCACGGAACTAGGTGACCGAAAATCATATACTAGATTTATTTTTTTCTTTGCAGGCTGTGTTTTTTCATGGGAATCAAAGAAACAAAATTGTGTAACTCTGAGCAGCACTGAAGCCGAATACATGGCACTATGTGCCAGAAAATAATGGACGAAATAGATATCCACGAAACAACACCGATGGTCATCAATGGGGATAACCTAAGTGCTCAATAACTTGTCTGGAATCCACTATACCACTCAAGGAGCAAGCACATAGACATCAAATACCACTTTGTGCGTGAAGTTTTCGAGCAAAAGAAGATAGATCTGAAGTACGTTTGCCCGAACGATATGACTGCGGATATTTTGACGAAAAATCTCCCGAAATTAAAACATTATAATTTTACTCAGTTAATGGGACTGAACTAATGTTTATAAATAATTAAGCTTTTATTATTTTAAAAATGTAATTAAATTACGTGTTGAGGAGGAGTGTTAAGAAACGGAAACACCAGTGACCTGTTGAGAGCAGCAACACTGATGATCCTTCATGCATGTTTTCTGGTTATACTTAACGAAATTTCCTTATATACTTTACTGAAAATAAAGACAATATTCATTCGCTTGTGAACTTCCAATAGAAACACCAAAACAATTAGGATTGTTTCAGTTACCAAAAATAAACTTTAGCGCATGAACATATTATGATCTTTTGAATTGGTAAGAAAATGTCACTGAGCCACCGTTATTAAAATCTGTAAGCGAAGAAAATCTTTTATTGTTTATCCAACGAAAAGGTGAGGGAGAATTGGCCTTATTACTCTTCCGTGTCACACACAAACCGTAGAAAGAGCAGCTAAAGCTGTGACCGAAGCTTCAGTCACCTATGCAAAAAAGAAATGCGAGGATTCTAATGATAAAAGCTCAGATGGTAGGGTTGTTGCTATTAGATCGTTTCTTGATTTTTCAACACTGAAAGACTAATTGTCTTTCTCAAATCTTTCAAGCAACAACTCAACCCCTAATACTATTGTAAACACAAATGATGAATTATTTTATTGTAGTTTGAATGAGGGCAACTCTTTTTTTGTTGTTCATCAGAATGTCCGTAGTTTGCGGCAAAATTTTGATTTGCTAGTATGCAATCTCGAAGCGTTTGTGTTCTTACCCGATTTGATATTTATAAGTGAGATATGGATTTTTAACTGTGAAAAAGAGGTTTACCATACATATGTATTCCAGGCTATATCTTGTATCTTAACACAAATGAAACGTATGCTGCAGGTGAAGTAATCATGCAGGTGTGCGTGATTATTTAGATGTTCGTAACTTGAAAGTAAACTGTCCTAATTTTCTGAGTGCCGATGCAATTGAATTATCCTGCAATATACGTGATATGTTTTTAAATTTGTTTGTGTATACAGGCTACACCTTTATATGTATGTGTTTTTGGATGATTTTAATATTGATATTCCAATATCAATCTGATCTCTATCTTGCTACAATAGCTGAGCATGGTCTATCATCTTTTGTTAATGAAATTACTAGTTCAACTTCAAGTGCTTGTCTTGACCACATTTTTGGTCGCCTCACAAAAATAACCATAAATGAATGCGCTGGTATTAATGTTGATCTTCGCATTACTGATCACTGCAAGACACATCTAATTAGTCTTTTCCCTCTTCTCCTCACTAAACTTAATCGATAAGCTATAGTAAATTTTTTGTTAATATAACTTGTAATTTATTATTTGTTAAAAAAAAAAAAAAAATCGGAGAAATCCGAATTATATAGGGAAGAAGTTGAATTCTTAGGATATAGAGTAGGATTTAATGTAATAAAAAAATATCCAAAAAAATCGAAGCTATCCAAAATTACCCCTTGCCGGCAACCTTACGTCAGTTGAGAAGTTTTGTGGAAATTGCATGCTACTATAAGAAATTTATAAAGAATTACGCGTTGGTCACAAAACTCTTAACAACGTACCTAGCAGGAGAAAATGGAGGGATATCACAAAATATGTCAAAAAAGGTAGAAATTACATTAAATGCAGAAGCAGTTACAGCCTTCCATAAAGTAAAAACACTATTGTCATCGAGTCGAAGTTAATTTTAATGTTATCGAGTCGAAGTTAATTTTATTTATTTCGTAAATTTGTATTTTCGCTTGGTAACTCAAACGAACGCACGTGTCGTATTTGATCTCTTTCTGAAGAAGAAGAAGGAAATAGGACGCGCACATAACGTCAGACATTTTTTGAAATTCAAATGGAGAAGCTGAGATTCGACTTCGGCCACAGATTAAGTTTTATTTTTCAAAGTTGTTTTAATTAAAATTGGCTTTGTATTCATACCGATTGTAAGTGCGTTACCTTATTAAATAATGTTAGTATTAACAATCTCCCGCCGTCTAATAAAAAGAAACAAACCCACATGGCAATGTATTCACCACCCAAAAATACTACCCCTTCCACTACTTCCTATCCTTCTCCTATATCAAATGTCACTCGAGCCCTTATAAATTCACTATGGCACTATGACACTCAACCACAACAATGACTCCGCGTCGTAGGCTCCGCCGTGAGCCTACCTGCTTCAACACATGGCCCGCGGAGTCTTCGGCATAAACACCCCAATAATCACACCACCCCCAATTCATTTACACCCATAACGTACTGTAACAATATTAACACCTATCAATCCCCCAAAGCTTTAGCCCCTAATTTTGTGCATTATGCAACAAGACATAATGCTCCAAAGTCCACCAGCCCAAATAAATCCCTACTTAAGATCCTTCAATGGAATCTCAATGGTTATTTTAATAACCTTCACGAGCTTCAATTATTAATCAAAGAGCACAACCCTCAAATAATATCTCTGCAGGAAACCCACCTACAAGCTAATTTTGCTCCTAACCCTCCCCTACACTACGCTGCATACTTTCACAACCTAAGTACAAACAACACAGCCAAGCAGGGAACCGGTTTACTAGTCCACAAGTCCGTGCGTTTTTTTCTTAGAATTTGTTGCTTTTCGTTTTTGATTTATATACCATTTTGTTTAGAATAGAACATGAATTCAGGATCTGCCTTTGTTTTTGAATTTGCTTTATTATTAACATTCTCATGCAATAATAAGTGCACTAGGTATAAACATGTACTCATTTTTGCACGCTACTATACGTAGTGTATGCACACATAATATACGGCTGTGTTGGAATTGTGATTTCCCTGACCTTATTTAGAGTTGCTGTGCGAATTTTACGCCAGTTAAGGGCAATACATACTGATCTTTTCGCAAAACGACCTTCATGTTCGTACTCGGGGCGCGAAATAGAATTGAAATTAAAGAATAAAACTGTGCTGGCCACTTCTGATAGTGGAAAATCAAATGTGAATATTGCCCAAAAACATTCTTTTCACATAAACGCTGGTTTCATTTTAGTTTTTTTTTCGCGGGTTCTTATTTGCACTGAGTTCCAAAGTTTAACACATGCATTTCAATATAGTAATGGCATAAGACAAGTCCACTTACCCCGCTTTTGAACATTGAAAATTGATGAAATAAAATTGAACTTTTGCTTCGATGATTCCACAGCTTGTGTTGATTGTAGATTTATAGTTACATGGCCTCAGCCATTAGAAGAAATGTTGTATATGTATGTCGAATTGTGGGTATCACACCTGTAGCGCGTTTTAAATAAACATTGGAACGTGATGCAGATATAATTGGACCCAATGTTCTTTGTAAAAACAAAGCTTTTCACTAATGTTTTATATGCACGGATACTCAGGAACACCTGCCTGGACTACCAGATAAAGCGACTAAGGATAAGAATAAATATAAAAATGATTAAGCGGATTAAGAGAATAACTCAACTGTACCTGCATAGTAATCGGGAAAGGATAACATCCCATGATGGCTGGAAACATGGAACTTGAAGAACGGAAAACTGCACTCAGCAGCTGGTACATATCGAGAGCACCGTGGCGCAGTGGGTATTGTGTTGGCCTCTGACGCCGATGACACGGGATCGAATCCCGACACAGCCATGTCATCGGACGTGTTTTCACGGTGTTTCTCCTCAGCGGGGTTCTGACAAAACCCACTGTAGTAAAATTGTCATGAAAAGCTTCTCGAAATTCGCCGTTCGGAATCGGCAATAAACTGTAAGTGTCCCTTTCACCCATGGGAAAATTAAATCACACACAACATGGGTGATTGAGAGAAGCTCGGCTCTGGTCCTTCATGGACTGTAACGCCAACATACATACAGCTGGTACATATATATCTATAGTTGTATATATATACATATATTCATCAACGTGAGCATTTGAGAACATTTCAAAAATTGCAGGTCCCATCTTGACCATATGAATGTTTTTCTATTCGTAAAAACAACAAACCAACGACTTGATAGCGCCCTGCAAACGCACATTTTTGTTTCTTTTCAAAGGTTCCTCCCTTTTCCACTAAAAATTTCATTAGAAGTTTAGTGAATATACTTTATATAAACATTATTGCATATACCAACCTTAAACACCATACACCATAAGAGGAATAACTCCATTCTCGTTGAAAATGGGCATCCACGGCAGAAGCAGTGCATCGTAAACAGATAAATTTGACAGAAGCCCATCAACTATTGTATATGTATGAATATCACGGATTCGGGATTAGTAAGTAACCTCCACTCAATATGGCAATGGCGCGAAATGCCGGCAACAACAAGAACAACTGCCCTGGACAAACAGAGACCATATGCAGAGAGATAAATATTTATCTCTGATCATATGTTTATGCAAAATGCCACGAATTAGGTGAGACAACAAGCTGTTCTCCCGCAGATTCCTGACATCTGTTCAACAGTGACACTCAAACAAACCTAGGGTACGTTCACACTCTTTCTTACAATTTTAAGGTGTGGTGAATAATTAAATATTATTATTGTTACGAAATATTCAACCCACGCCGAATAGGGTTCGCACCACTGGATTGCGATAAATTACAATTGTCCTTTTTATTTAAATTGAAACACACACTTTTATTTATTTCACCACTGATCAATTATCTGTGCAGATTCACCACTTTTTTTTATTATCCAATACTATCAACTGTAAACTTTATTACACAAACAAACCTTTATTGAGAGCTTTTATTTTCACACTGTTTGATCACACTGACTTGTCACACGCTGTTCAATACCACAAACTGAATGAATGTCGAGGGCGAGTGTTCGCGCTAATATAGCTCTCGGTCCACCTTCTCGAACGTTCGCCGTTGGAAGTCCCCCTTCGGAAATCTCTAGAATGCTCTGACAATTAGCATTACGCCATTGGAAGTTGACATCATTCCAATCCCCGCTTCCAGAGAGCTTTGGAACTTCGACAGCAAAATTCGAACTCAACCGTCGGTTTGTATCTCCGCAACACTGCCCTCCTCCTAAACTTGTTCGTCCTCGAACAAGCGATTGGATCCTTCTCCGTAATATGGCGCTAACCTCTCTACGTGGACAATTTTATACTTCGCCCGTCTGTTTCCCATCTGCTGTATCCAGTATATCACGTCATTGAGTTTCTTGACGACCTCATATGGTCCGTCCCAGGCTGATTGCAATTTGGGGCACAAGCCTTTTTTTTCAAATCCAGAAGTATTCGCCCTCAAATCGTATCTCGCCTTCATTTTATCGCTGACCAAGTTCAGTCGCTCCCGGATGAACTGATGGATGGAGTCCAGCTGTTCCTTCTTTTCGGTTACGAAGTACCGCGGTTGTCGGTAGTACCGCGCCGAACTTCAAGTCCGATGGAAGTCGGAGATCAGTTCCAAATATGGCTTCGGCGGGTGTTGTTGCCGTTGAATTGTGCTGTGCCGAACGGTATGCCATTAAGAAAAGGGGAAGATGTTCATCCCAGTCCTTCTGATCTCCGACGACGACTTTTCTCAGGTATTCCTCCATCGTCCGGTTGAACCTTTCGACCATGCCATCAGATTGTGGATGTAATGGTGTTGTCCGCGTCTTTCTGATACCTAGCATGTCACAGAGTTCTTTGAACACCGACGACTCGAAGTTTCTCCCTTGGTCTGAGTGCAGTTCCATTGGTACTCCATAACGCGAAACCCAGTTATTCACGAATGCATCCGAAATGGTTTTGGCTTCCTGGTTCGAGATGCAAAACTCCTCAGGCTCTTGCTGAAGTAATCGATCACCACTAGCGCGTACTTGTTTCCAGCGTTGCTCGTTGGGAATGGGCCTGCAATGTCCATTGCGATACGTTCGAACGGTGCTCCAACATTGTACTGCTGCATATTTCCTCGAGTTTTCAAAACTGAACCCTTTGCCTTCGCACACTGTTCACACCTGCGAATGAAACGCGTAACCGACTCATGGCATCCTACCCAGTAGAAACGTCTCTTTATCTTTTCTACAGTTTTGTTAACACCAAGATGACCCCCGCTTGGTAGCTCGTGGTATTCTCGGATGACCTCGTTGATTTGGGCCTTTGGAATTACCAGCAGATCGTTTACAATGTTCCCGTCCTCACTTTCCCAACTGCGGGCTTTCACTGGATATTTGCTGCCAAGTTGGTCGAAAACTTCGTTCTTGGTAGTCGATGATGACTGCCAGATCGGCATCTTCTCGCTGCTTTCTTCCGACCTTCTCGACAGTCCAGGAATCTTCTGGCAGCACATGGAAACGACGAATGTCGATGACCTGTTCCTTGGTTTCGGCTCGTGAACAATGTTTGCATTCAACATCACGAGGTCGCCTCGTTAACGCATCCGCATTTCTATGGCTGCTTCCCTTTTGGTATTCGCGTGCTCTCGCTTGATCTCCTTTTGGCGATTCCGACCTCGGACGCCTTCTTCCCAGACGGCAATTTCTCGCCATGTGCCCTTGCTGGTTGCAGATGTAACATCTACCTGAGAACGGGCGGCTCCTACTCACCGTTGTTGCACTGGAACTACGCCACTACACTGGAAGAACACTTTCTCCGCAGACGACAGTCTTTTGCAATGTGCCTCTGTTGGTCGCAGATATAGCAGCTACCTGGGAACGAGCGACTCCTACTCACTGTCCATGCTCTGGAACTACGCCGCATGTGGCCCAGCTGGTCGCAGATGTAGCATCTACCAGGGAATGAACCACTCTTCCTCGCCGTTGTTGTTCTGGAACTATCCCGGTCTTCAGATATGCGCCGTAGTTTGATGGAAGCTCGGCATATCAAGAGCGATGTTTCATATGCGAGAGCGCTGGCAACTGTCTCCTTGAAAGATGTCTTCGGCAGGAGAATCAAGCTTCGTTGCGTGTCGGGGTCCTTCAGCCCTTGGATGAAAGAATCCGTTTTTAGCTTCTCCACCACATTAACTGGAACGTCCGCGTAGGCAAGATGGGATAGCCTCTCGATGTCGGCAGCATATTGTTGTATGGTCTCGTTTAAACGCTGCTTGCGCCCTTTGAGTTCCAGCTTGTGCATCTCCTGCATGTGCTCACTGCCGTATCTTCGATGAAGAGCTTCCCATATGGCTGTGTAGTTCCTTCTCTGGGTCTCCGGGATGGTCTGTAAAACACCAGCAGCTTCGCCTTTAAGCGAAATTACTAGAGCGGCCACACGATCTTCTTCTCCCTTTTGATTCCGTTCCGCTGTTGTCTCGAACTGAAGTTTAAAGATGTTAAACGCACTCGCGCCGTCGAAGTTGGGAGCTGTGAATTTCGATGCTGCGTTCGGTACAACGATTCCTTGACAGTGAACGTTCTGGATAGTTTTCTCGAGTTCCAGAACCTTCTTATCCAGTGTCTCGATTCTTTTTTCCTGGTTATTTTCGAGATCTGGAACCTTCTTGTCGAACCTCGATTCTAGTGCCTCGATTCTCTTTTCTTGATTATTCTCGAGATCTAGAACCTTCTTGTCGAACCTCGATTCTAGTGTCTCGATTCTCTCTTCGACGTCCTGGAATCGATCGTTGACGGTCTGCTGGATGTCTCTCAAGCTTTATCGATTGTTCTCTAGCATCTCTTCTTACGTCTCTAGCTTCTGGCCCAGGGAAGTGGAATTTTCCTCCAGTTTCTGACTCAGAGAAGTGGAATTTTCCTTCAACTTTCTACTTACGGCAGTGGAATTTTCCTCAAGTTTCTCCAGTTTCTGGCTCAGGGAAGTTGAGTTTTCCTCCAGCTTTTGATCGAGTTTTTGGCTCATAGCATTAAGAGCCGCCAGAATGTGCTGCATATCGAACGCTGGCTCAGTAGATGTCGACGGCTTCTCCACCCCGAATTCGTAACTCTCCCAGTCGACACCTTCTTCCTGCAACGCTGATCGCAGTCTCTCCACCAGGTTGGCTTTACTTCCCACTGTGGATAATTGCCGAGCATCCAGCTCTCTTTTCAGTTGTTCGATGGTCAACTTTTCCAATTTCACCATTTTCTCACTCTTTTAATAATTCACTTTTAATAGTGCACTTCATAATTTAAATAAACGTTCCACTCGTTTACTCGCAATCCCACTTCTGACACCAAATGTTACGAAATATTCAACCCACGCCGAATAGGGTTCGCACCACTGGATTGCGATAAATTGCAATTGTCCTTTTTATTTAAATTGAAACACACACTTTTATTTATTTCACCACTGATCAATTATCTGTGCAGATTCACCACTTTTTTTTATTATCCAATACTATCAACTGTAAACTTTATTACACAAACAAACCTTTATTGAGAGCTTTTATTTTCACACTGTTTGATCACACTGACTTGTCACACGCTGTTCAATACCACAAACTGAATGAATGTCGAGGGCGAGTGTTCGCGCTTATGTAGCTCTTGGTCCACCTTCTCGAACGTTCGCCGTTGGAAGTTCCCCTTCGGAAATCTCTAGAATGCTCTGACAATTAGCATTACGCCATTGGAAGTTGACATCATTCCAGTCCCCGCTTCCAGAGAGTTTTCGAACTTCGACAGCAAAATTCGAACTCAACCGTCGGTTTGTATCTCCGCAACGTTATTATTGGTTATTAAAACATAAAATCAATTTCCACCTTAATTCATACATATAAATAGGTACAATATAGCACTAGCTAACAAGGCTTCCGACTTAAGATAAAGAAAGATCGAAGGGTTAAGTGGATTTAACAAGATTAAAATATTGTAATACTTTATATAGAGCTTTTATATTTAAAGTAGAGCGCCGTACCGCAGTGGGTAGTGGTCTCTGATGCCCATCACTCGGGATCGAATCTCCACAACAGCCATGTCACCGAATGTGTTTTTCACGGTGCTGCTCCTCAGCGGGGTACTGACAAAACCTCCTGTAGTATAATTGTCAAGAAAAGCTTCTCGAATTTCGGCAACCGGCAACAACCTTAGGTCCCTTTCACCTATGAGGAAAATAAAATCACACACAACATGGGTGATTGAGAAAAGCTCGGCTTTGGTCCTCCATCAACTGTAACGGTAACATACATACATACACATTTAAAGTAACTGGGTTTCGGAGTAGGTCAATAAGTTTTGTGGTGCATTTGACTTTGCAATACTGCACGATTCATGGACATTTTTAAAGGAGATGTTGGTTTGTAAGGACGGGCGTTGGGCGGTGGCGAATGGCTGGGCTTTCTATAGTGTGGTACTCACCCTCGATCAGAAGTGACGATCAAAAGTGACGTCAGTTTTGAGTGAAGTGCCTCATGTACACACTATAGATTTTGTTGGATACGCAAAACATCATTCAAGTACAAAATTTTGCGAAATCACAATGGACAGCGAATTTGTATTTTTTCATTAAATTTACTAATTCATGGTAACCTTCGTATTTTTTGTCCCGACGTATATATTCTGGACACATTACGTCCTAGAGACTATGGTGAGACTCGTAAATATTTATAAATTCTTCGCGAAATTGTCTGCTCTCATCCATGGCCAACGCATGAATGACACAATTCATGTACACACTGTCGATCAAAACCAACATGGCCGCTGATCGTCACTCAGTAGCAGAAAATTTTGCAACTCATCACTTTTGATCGACAAACCATATGATCATTCATATGTTGTCACAATCAGTTTTGAGTGACACTCAACTAAAACGTCAGTTTTGATCGAAGCTGTGTACCCCACTCATGGTGAGGAGATGCTTGTGAGTTAAGTAGGTATGCCCGAGACTCAGTCGTAGAAGATACCTATTCATTTTGGCGGAGGTGTTTGTCGGGTAGAATGGGGCGACACCAGTTGGGTTCACTCTGGAATAGTGGTGTGTGTTTTGACCCCAGAAGATACTTTTTTGCAGACGCCAGTAATTGTTGATGAAGTCTTTTTTGGGTGGAGGGATCAATGTGGTGTTAGGGTGAATGGTCCAGTAGTATCAACCAACCCGTTACCTCGAATACCTGAGTGGCATGGGATCAAAAGTAGGCGTAGGTTAGGGGAGTTCCGAATAATGTTGTCCCGAATTTTTGAGGTAATAGGGTCCCGGTTGTTGATGTTATTTATTGCATTGGCCACAGAGAGACTGTCAGAGCAAATTATGGTCATTCTATCAGATCGCTAATGATTTGGGAGAGAAAACTGAGAAGGAATCTGGAAGTTTGGGGGAGTAGAGGGTGTTATCGTTTGAAGTAAATACTGGAAAATCAGTATAGAGAAAGAAAGGGCCATGGCAAGGTTAACATGGCGGTCTATGACAAGGAAAGGACGGAAGTCTGCTAAGTTTTAGTAGAGGGAATATACAACTGGTAGTCGGTGCCCTCACTGGGCACTGCATGATATCATATCATGCAGCTAGACTTGGCCAGCCCTACAACGATTTTTTCAGAAGCTATAGGGACGAAGAGGAAATATAATCCATTCGCCACCTACTGTGTTGCACTGGCCCGGAAAAGATATACATTCCCTGGGAGCCACTTTTTTTCGGGTTCTTTCGGTTCAGGCTGAGCAAAATGCTAGGATTCTTAACTGCATCTAGTGGGTTCAGCTCAGCGGGCTCCGCTTCAGCAATTTTGTTTGACTTCAGCCTTGCTATCTTAACCTCGTCCAAGTCGGGTGGACGAAATTGTCCAGTGTGAATGATGCATCCTGCCTCACAGCGGTATCTTGGCCATCGTCGCCGTTATACAGTCCGCAGAAATAGTCTCTTTCCATATTCTCAGCATCGATTGTGATTCAACTACGAGGTGTCGGTGTTCATCTCTGCAAGCTTCCGTTCTGGCTTTATAACCTTGGTGTGTTCGTTTTACTCTTTGGTAAAACTTTCGAACGTCATTCCTGTGATACCATCTCTCCATCTCCTTGATAGGGCGCTTCTCGTGCTCTTTTTTTCCCTTCTTAAAAGCGCATGCTCCTCCTTTCTTTTCTGCTCGTAGAGCTCACGAGCAGCTCGCGTTCGCCGATGCAAGGTGGTTATATATGCATTATGTTTTTCTGCATGTACCTGTCTGCACTCGTCATCAAACCAAGGGTTTCTCCTAGGTGGTGGCTGGAAGTCTAATATTTCAGAGGCAGCATCCCTGATGGCGCTTTGACAACACCTCCAATTCTATCCTATGGTTTGTGCAGTTTGCATCGGCTCTTGCTCGTGATAATTGCATACGTACCTTGGCTGCAACAAGGTAATGATCTGCAACCGGTTTGTAAAGGGACCTAACATTCCAGGTGCAGAACCGCAAGGTGTTCGTCTGCTGTGACTTTTCTGACTTTTTAGTAGACCACGAAGCCTTTATTAGTATTTTGCCATCGGTTAGGTTTCAACAGTTCATAATAAATAACGACGACCTGATCCCACCCACGTGAATATTCGGCCGAGCCCAAGACCGGGCAGTCCCCATAACTTTTTTTTTAATCCTTTTTTTATCCCCCATATGATGAAAAAAACCCTTCCTTTTTTCCACTGGAGCAGCTCTTCACATGCAAAAAAACGACGTTCAACGTCCCTTGGCTTCAAATCATAAGGAACCCAAGTTGTTGAATCATTCCCAACGCATGCAATTCCTTGAAATGGTTTGGCGGGTAATTCCTAATACATATGTACTGAAGCAAGCTATTCTTGCGGTGGCACGCATCTTCATCCAGCAATGCCCCCAATTCAGCATCTTCGAACGATTTTGGCTTTTCTTCACACGTTTTCCCCGAATGAAAGAAGAAAGCCAACACTTACCGCAAATGGTATACAAGCGTCTAAGAGCAACGTCCATCCTCTACTCTTCTTCCTTTGTACCTTCGGCCCGCACTGTGTCGTCGACATAAGATGGTGGTATTCCTTGAGTGCGCGCTTACATCATAAAGACAGAAGTTCATCAGTCGAAAAGCTCAGTTCTGAAGTGCAGAATCGCGATACATACATACATACATACTCAGTGGCTCGCATGTGCCACTAAAGGGTCGTGGGGGTTTTGCGCGCACGCGGGATCTCCAGGCCACTCGATCCTCCGCCATCGACTCTAACTCATCAGGCAAGTTTTTGGACTTGGTCCTACCACCTTGTACTTTTTGTAGGACTTGAACATATTTCTTGCATTTCGTTATCAAGCTTTAGTCCGCAAAATGTTCTCGTAAAATCGATGAACGCTAAATAAAGGAGTGAGTTGTATTCAGCTTGCTGCTCTATTAAGATTATTGCGATATGTATATTATCCATACACGAATGACCAGGTCTAATGCTGGCCTGATGAGTTGAAACAATCGCATAAGCACGGATACCATAGCTTAAGGGTCAAGTTTGGAAAATTAGGCACTAATATTCTCGTTGCCGCTAGGTTTGCCGTCTTTTATCGCTTTGATTGACACGGTTATCTCTGATAGCTTAGGTGGGTTCCCTTTTAATTGGTTTTTGACCGGCGTTCCGATTTTATTTCCAGTCTTTCTACGTTTTCATCGGGTACAGTGTTCAAAGTTGCTTAGAAGTATATTTTCCATATGGCTAGTTGTTTCTCTTTACATGTTCTAGCGTCCCATTTTCGTCTACTAACGGCGGCTTCCGGCCCGGCAAATCGACTATAGACCAAATTTTCACACTTCGAGTTTCGAATCGATACACACCATCTTTTCATCGATTTCAAAGCCGCATACGACAGCATTCATCGTGAAGGACTGTTTGGTGCGATGGCCGAATTCGGGATTCCGGGAAAACTGATCCAGTTGTGTCGCGCCACGAAAAAAAAAATACGCGATGCACCGTGCAACTCGGTTCCAGGACTTCGGAAACGTTTGAAACATGCACCGGAGTTCGGCAAGGAGATGCGCAGTCATGTGACTTCTTCAACCTGGTACTGGAACAGATAGTGCGACGGGCAAGCGTCAACAGGGAAGGCACTATCTTCTATAAGTTCGTCCAGCTGCTAGGATACGCGGATGATATCGATATCATCGCGTGTTATCACCGTGGCACTGTGGAAGCATTCACGGCGATTGAAGTACAGGCGAAACGAGTTGGTCTTAAGGTCAATGAGGACAATGCTGTCAAGCAAAAACCAATCCGTCGCTCACCACCTTGGACATATTATAACAATTGACAGCTACAATTTCGAGGTAGTTAAGGAGTTTGTCTACCTCAGGGCAAACGTAAATTCCACAAATGACACCACAGTGGAGATTCGGCATAGAATCGTCCTTGGCAACCGCTGGGGTCAAAACTCCTCACTCGAAAGACCCAAATCATGCTTTACAAAACGCTCATACTGCCAGTCTGATTTTGGGTTCTTTCGAGAGAAAGATTCTGGGCCGGATACTTGGTCCTGTCTGTGAGGAAGGTGAATGGTGAAGAAGACACAACCGCCAACTCTACGAGCTGTACAAAGATGTGGATGTAGTCCGACAGGCAAAGATCCGTCGACTACATTGGCTCGGCCACATCGAGCGCATGGACATCAACGCTCCAGCTAAGAGGGTCTTCGACTCCGAGCCTCCTGGTTCGAGAAGAAGAGGAAGACCGAACCTCCGGAATAAATACCAAGTAATCGCGGATGTAAGACATCTTGATCTTGATAACTGGAAGCAGCGTGCCCGGGACCGTCAAGGATGGAAGGCAGCTATAGCTCAGGCTCAGATCCTCCATGAATCGCTGGCCTCATAAGTAACGGCGTTGATTGCACTCATTTAAATTCGCTTAGCTTTCGTATAATTTTGTACACATTTCTGAGGTCATCGTTGTCAGCTGCAGTTTGGAAAGCCTCATCACCAAAGGCTTTTTTTATAATGTAAATGTAATGCAAATTCTTTGATAAACAAATTTAGACGGAAAAAACCGAAAAAATCACTTTTAGTAGCTCACAAAACGAATCATATCTCAACGATTTTGAGTATTTTGATATGAAACTTAGCAGGATGTCGAAATTCCCCCAATTCCTTTGCGTGCGCAGTCTAAATTCAAAGGTCGCCTTACTGTTTAAACACTGTAGTATTTCCTATGATCTCTAGTTAGTCGAAAGTGGATGAAACGGTTCTCGCCGGGTTCGAGAAGAAAATTGGTCGTGGAATCCTTAGTTCTATCTCTGTTCACGGAATGTATTATGTTATGCAGGTGGCTCAGCAATATATTTATGTTTCTACAAGATCTTAAGGCCACAATATCGAAGATGGGTGGACCAACACAGTTTAGGTTCAAAGTATACATTTTTCATTCCTGCGAGAGGACATTGCAGATAATTACTCTATTTAATGCTATAAACGCAGGCGAAAACTGACTTCTGACAGCTAGGCAAGGGCCGTTAGAGAAACTAGTGCATTTGCGCACAGGTTCAGCTCGATGCACCATCCATACGAATAAATTAAATCGTATCTCTTGGACCTTCGGGGCTGTAAAATCGTATGCAACATACTTATGCCTGAAATGTTTTTCTGAACTTCTCCTTTATTTGCGAAATCTAAAAGACTATCGTTTTAAATGCAGATATTTGTTTATTTATTTATTTTTTCTTTAGTTTAAATACAGTCGACAAAAAAGCATTAGTGTACTTCTGTAAAAAGTAATATCAATAACAATTAAGAAATAGCATAAAGAAAGGTAATTAAGTAATTACAAAAAAGGAAAATAAATTGTTTAAGTCTTAAATTACCGATTTTAAGAATATAATATTTCATCTTGTATTTAAATTAAAAATATACATGGACACCTGCGGGCTGTAGTCTCGTTAAATATTATAAGTAATTTAAAGAAATACATTTTGTAGAAAAGAAAATATATAATTTAAAAGAGTGGACTTATCAATGCCATTAATTGCTGAATCAAAAAATTTAATTAATCTATACATACATATGTATCTGAGTAAATAACTTTGGAACGGTGTAAAAATAAGAATCAACGATCAATAAATTTAGTTATTTGTAACTACAAATGAAATACAAAAAATAAAAGAAACTATTTTTTTAGGCAATATTCGTTGTGTCAATTTAAGATTTCCTAATTTTTACCAAACAAATCGTTCATTTATGTAATAGGTGTAAAAAGTGGCCAACTATAAATAAGAGACCCTGCACAAGTTAAAAGTGCAGATAAGTGATATGCAAAAGCCTCATAGATTCAATTATTATGCGGTACCAAGTAAGCAAACTACATCCAGTCGATGTGCGAAAGAACCATGTTAAATATAAACTTGACTCTTAATAAGGCGAACAACCTAAGTTAAATGATTAATTATCTGCCTCAATATTATATACCAAGAATTATATACCCTGCGCGATGACAATTTAGGGTCTTTCGTTTAAATATCATAGCAGATAAAAATAAAGGTGTACCTTCCTACCACAAACTAATATTAGATAGGATTACTTAGGCTATACTGATGTATTGTATATTCTTCTTTGGTGGCGTTACAGCCCATGAAGGACCAGAGCCAAGCTTCTCTCAATCACCCATGTTGTGTGTGATTTAGTTTTCACACAGGTGAAAGGGACCTACAATTTAATGCCTATTCCGAACGGCGTGAGTCGAGAAGCTTTTTCAAGGCAAGTATACTACGGGGGGTTTTGCCAGTACCCCGCCGAGGTGGAACGTCGCGAAATAAACATTCGATGGCGTTGGTGTTATCGGGATCTGAACTCGCTCATCGTGCGCCAGAGTCCAACACACTAACCACTGCGCCACGACGCCCTCGTATTGTATTGAATATTAGAAGATATAAAATAGGAGTTCCGTATCGAAATTTAACAAGGGTGTTTGTAACAATTGTAACAATTTGTAACTCGCCAACAAACGAGGTTTAACAATATAGAGTAATGCAGTTTGCTCAGTTAAATAAAAAAAAATGTGCTTATTATCAGACTTAGTAAACATTATTCACTTAACGTGTATATGTATAAGTACCGTAAGCATTCCAATAAAATGATTAGAGTTTATATTGTATCTATATCCACGAGCAACTAAATCATTCACGAGTTTAATTTTTGCAATTTTTGTATATAAAAAGCTGTACAGGAAACCAGTTTTGAAAAAGAGTCTCTGACCCTACGACAGATCGGTCGAAAACATATTTTTTTAATACCAAAGGCCGTTTTTCGTGAGTTATATACCATCACAATACAATATATACATGCATACGAGAGCAGGAAAGACATCAGAGGGAAACACTTCAGGAATAGCTCAGGGCAGCTCATTGGCCAGCCAATGGGATGTCTCGTTCTATCCGTGGAGTGCTACGGAGATGATTTGTGTGTAATATCGATATTACGCCATCCACATTTGTAATAAGTTTGAATAATAAAAACCGGCCAAGTGCGAGTCGGACTCGCGCACGAAGGGTTCCGTACCATCTGTATATATAAATATGGAGGAGACTATGTATGTTACCTCATCAATCATCACATTAAATCACATTTTTCGTATGATGACAGATCTTGGTTGCAGGCAGGTTATCGGCATATTATTTTGATAATCAAAAATCTTCATGATGAGATATAGTTGACCATCAAAGTGTCCATTTAATTCAAATCAATTATCCTACTTGACAGCAACGATGTGAAAAGGTGAATAACAGTAATGGGAAATATGGGAAAAAGGTTTGCAGCTAGGACTAATTCATCAAAGACACAAAAGAGATCAAGACTGGGAAGTTTGCTACTGGTTTTGGGATATTGTCGACTAATTTTAGTTCAGTATGTGACCAAGGGGATTTTTTGGATGAAAATCATGTCTGTTGTATGGGAGCCCCCCTTAAATTGTTCTGTTTTTAGTATTTGTCGTGGTAGCGGCAACAGAAATACATCATCTGTGAAAATTTCAACTGTCTAACTATCACGGTTCATGAGATACAGCCTGGTGACAGACGGACGGACGGACAGCGAAGTCTTAGTAATAGGGCTCCGTTTTACCTTTGGGTACGGAACCCTAAAAAGGCCCTATTTTTGGTAAATCTGTCAAAACCAAGTTACAAATTGTCGGCCACATGCCTAGTGGCACAAATGTGGTACCACATTTGTGGTAGGCGATAAGTTGTTTGTACATCCGGTAGATGGTGTTGTAGTCGAACTGTCAAAGAAAGAAGGAGAATAAAACGCGGTCGACCGTTTTTTTTTAATCTCTCGGTATCTGTGGTTTTTTGTATATTATAAATATCAGAAGTGGGATTTCCCAAATAGTTTAATCTGAAGCTCTGCTGTACTCGATTTATATCATGGAAATTAACATGTCAAAGAACCACGTATTGGATATTATGGCACTCGCCGATATCTACGTTCCACGTGAGGCGACAGCAGCTGAACTTCGAAAGTTGTTTGCAGAACACAGGACAAAAAATCGAGGCTGCCTTCGCGGGCAATGAAAAAGTAGTACCGCATCCAGCGCAGCAGGCACACTGATCTCCCCTCCGTCACTGATACCGCGTCTGCCACCGAAGCCCCGATGACCACTTGGACACAAAATGCTACAACCGACGTTGCCGACTTTCACCGAAGTACTAATTGGAACTGAAGCACCGAATGATAATCGTATCTCCGTAGCAATTACCAACATTGCGCCGAATGTTCCCACCGCTGTTCCATTTGCCACCGAAGCTCCGGTCTGTACCGTTGATCAAGAACCCACCGATGACAGTAAACACACGATTGAAGCCGACATGTTGGAGCTCGAGCTTTTCAATATACGCCGACGCCATGAAATCCTACGTCTTCGTCAGGAAATTGAGGTTATGGAACGATGTGCAGGTATAGACGGCCAGCCAGCAACCGCCGTACAATCAAACCGCAGTGTTCATTTCCATGACATCGAACATGCCATTGTTAATGATAATGTGCATGATTTTTTCAGACATTTGGAAGAGATCTGTCGACAGGTCACCACCGATTTTTTGTTGAAGTTCTTGACACTGCGAAATTCGTTGACAGGTGCTGCACGGCTGCTGCTCGGTCGAGGTGCTTTAACATACGACGCACTTAAGACAAGCCTTATGAATAAGTTTGGTCGATTCATGATTTTGAGCAACACTGGCATGATTGAGGTCAATCAGTAATTTCAAGATGGCAGAGTTTTTTTTTTTTTGTTTTTGTTTTTTTTTTTGTTTTTTTTGTTTTTTGTAGAGACTCGCGCAGGTTCAAGAGTTTCTATATTCTCTTATGATGTGTTGACACACACAACCTGAACGGAGTATAGTGGTTGGGGTCGTTGATGTTCGTTCACTACTCTCAGGGGTGGTTGTCCTAGACCTAGATAGGACGAGAGCCGACCAAATTCCGCGTTGGTTAAAGTCCGTAGTAATTCGTTCAAGCACTTTTAGTATTGCATACGCAGAGGATGAATTTCGGTTGACCATATACTGTGAGTGTTATGCCTGCAGCAGTACGTCTGGTCAATTTCCATTCTCAACAGCGTTGCATACTTTTTTTTTTTATCCGTTTAGGAACTACTTTTTCTTGGCTATGAAGCGAATTTGAACCATAAACCTTCCGTTGTAGTAGATTGGTGCAATAGATTTTAATAATGGTAGGCGATAAGTTGTTTCTACACCCGGTAGATGGTATTGTAGTCGAACTGCCAAAGAAAGAAGGCAGTCAAGAAAAAAGGAGAATAAAGCGCGGTCAACCATTTTTTTTAATCTCTCGGCATCTGTGGTTTTTTGTATATTATAAAATAAAGTATTAATTATTTTCAATAACACCGATATTAAGCTTATAACAAAAATGGGTGATGTGTTACAATTGGTACTTAAGATTTATAGCGATCGAGGAAGAAATAACCAACAAACTCAATTTCGTACCATTTATACGGACAATTGTGCTAATTCATTTACAATTCAGAATGGATCGCAGAGTTCTACCGTCTACTGACGAGGGTCAGTCCTTTACTAGCTAGCACATTGCGAGCGACGTGACTGCTTGATAACCGTGGAACTATATTAGCCAAGGCGGCGAACACAGGCTGGACAGGCAGAGCAATCAATCGATCGGCGAAAATATAGCTCGAAGATACTTGTAAAATAAATAACCTTAAACGTAAAAAGCGTCTTCTTTTAGTAAGTCGAAATATTGGGCCAGTTCCTAGGCTGGCGTTGCGATGCCTGTTAAAATATTGTACTGAATTCCAGACAGTTGTGTTTGTACCTTAATCAATATTAAAACGTCAAAAAGTAAAGTCAGTATCTTCGTTGAATTTTCTTACTTCTTCCGCCATTGTATTCCGAAGAGCACGAAGTCCATTCCAAATAAAGTTTTGTATTATTAAAAATCTCGGCAATCTTTTAATTCTTTTAACAGTGCCCTAGGTTTTTTTGTATGAAATTTCTTATTTGTAAATTTAATTGATGTAAATTATATGGATCGAAGCGAGCGTGTGCGTCGCGTCTTTTTGGTAGAATGTTTTCCAGTTATGCTACTCTGACCCATACATTTCATGTCCTTTTGTCTTACCTTCCTTCCATAATGTAATTTCAAGTGAACTTTTGTACCGATCTGCTAGATCCATTGGCCGGTTAGAACGTGCCTATAGACTATTTTCTTTGGACATACCTCAGATCACTCCTCTATGCTGATCGGTCAGCGTTAATTAAAATCTTACGAAACATTATACGTCTTACTAATGAGAAATCAGCCAAAAATGCTCGAAAAAGTTACTCAAAATTGGACTAAATAAATGGCAAGTGGTGATTGATCAAATCAAATAAAAATTGTATACACGCGACCGGGCATGTACAAGGGGGACGATTTCAAAAGTAGAGTTTTGGGCTTCTTTTTCTAATCAATTTGATAGACAATATATTGAGAGGATTGTAGAACTGCATGAATGCGTGAGAGACAAATTTGTTAAGGTCACAAGCGAAAATAAAGCAAGCCGGGATAAGAGACCACGGACAAGAAACCATAAAAGCACTACGCCCATTAAAAGATGTTATCTACCTTTATGAAGACTGTTAGCTCCTTTTGCACAAATCCGAGCGAATGGAATAAGTACTAATTAAATACTGTTTATAAATATTAAAAAAAAGGTAATTTAAAATATATGTAAGCATAGTAGGAATAGGTTAACAATGTGAATATCCAATTTTCTATTTTTTAGTTTAGTTCTTAAGCTTGTTTTTCCAAAGGAGGAAAATATCGACGTAGGCGTCATTCAGGGGTTCTGGGTTAAAGGACCGACCATAATTGGCCTCAGAGACGACCAGTACAACCTTTTCCACAAGCAGGACAATGATAAGCCAATACCTGCATCCTTGTTAGAAAAAAATATAAAGAGGGCCAAGCGGCCCTGGTGAGGTGTGCCCAAGTAAAGATTAACAACCTACTTCTGGGTTGCAACGACGAAGCAAGACGCACCATATGGGGAAGTAAGAATATCAACGAGTTAGGGGAGCATCTAGATGTTCCGAGCATCAGCCTGGGCAGTCGAATTTTTAGCTCGCTCCTCTCTTTATTGTTCTTCGTTTTCTTCATTTCCCGATTAATCAATTAAAAAAATTAAAACGACCCATCGTTCCCCAACCGAACGAACTTTGAACGTGAAGGATACATTTTGCCTAAGTCTCTTAACTTATCGAAAAAATACTAATACGCGGGAGTTACGTCAGCAAAAGTGCCCCTCTTCTAGATTAAGGTCTGCACTCGGGTTCCGTCGTGGAGCTGGCCTCAGCATATTCTCGTTCACTCATATTTGAATAAACAAGTGTGGGTAGAGCAAAGGAATGTCCTGTGTTGCACTACTGTCTGCATCTTCGTGGGAAGATAAAGATAAGAGTTGCGACGCGGTTGGCTTGGCGACTGGATTCGAGGCAGTCTTTCGGTAGTCCTCAAATAATAAAGTTCAACACAAAAAGAACTTCTCGTTTTATTTAAAAGAAGTAAATTTAAACGTACCAAAGAGTACGAAACTCGCGTGACCCGTCTTTCCCCAATTTATCTTTTCTGCCATAGTCCGAAAACATGATTGCCCAACTGTGCCCCCAATTGTAATAAACTTTCTGAACATGAGTGACCCGCTTTGCTATACTTTAATTAATATGGATCACTGTGATCTCGTCCATTGTGTCACCGTTACCAGAAATGCTGATTGGGTTATTTGCAAGGTTATCTGCGGCAAATCGCTTCACCTTCCCTACATCGGCTTAAGCAAAAGGTCGATCACGTACATTAAGGAACATGCCGAGCACTTCTTTTTTTATTGTGAAGAGTGAAAAAAAAAAATCTCCCTCGCTGATATCCTATTCGCGACCAAATGTAACAGTGAGAACATTAACTCGGTCGCCAACAACATGTTCTTTGAGAACCTTTCGACTAAGTTTGACTGCCTTACGAAATGTGTAGAAGATATTAATTCTATCATTAATTCAACGATCACATACAAACTTAGCTCCCTTGAAAAGCAATTGACCATTAACAAAACTAGTAAACATAAGCTCGCAAAGCAGTCCACTCAACACCCGGAGTGTTGAACTTAAGCGTGACCTTCAACCCTCAACACATACCTTAATCCGCTAAATGTAAAAAAAATTAAAAGCGAACCTAAGTTCCCTTCGGTCCAACATGGATACTCATTTTAGTCACTTGTACGAACTTGTACATACAGAGCGCGACAAAAAGATAGCACAATCATAATATTTCTGGAAAATACAATAACCAATAAGTATCGCTTTTTCTTTTTTTCTTCTGTTTTAAGTATCTCTTGAGTGCATTTTATCTGAGTATGAAAAGGTAAAAACACTCAAAGAGATTTACCGTTATGCGAAAAAGAAGGGGGCATGGGTTCGGACATACAGGGTAAAGTTGTTGATTGCTCTCAACCTGGCGAGATGCCAGCAACGATCCCTGTTTAAATGCCCGGGTCAAGTTGACATACGGCCTCCTCGCGGCGCCCTCTGGATAGCCTCTTCAACAACCGTTGGGAGGTGAACAAACGTATGCAGCGAAAAAACCCCGACCAGAATGGCGGTTGTGCGGCGGGCTAACAATCCGCCCACGTAAAAAAAAACATAAAGTTATGAATGAGCAAGATGCCTCGGATACACGGACGGATACTCGACGACGACAACGCACGAAAAAGGAACACGATTTGCGAGTATGCTCCTGGAACGTCAGAACCCTGTACACTCCCGGAGCTGCTCATAAACTAGAAGGAATCCTCACGCAGTACAAGGCGGATATTATTCCAGGAAATACGCTGGATAGGAAACGGTATGATTAGGAAGAAAAATTGCGACATTTATTACAGCTGTCACAAAAGGTTGCACTTACTGGGATGCGGATTTGTCGTGGGAAAGCGGTTAAGGTCGAAGGTCATCGACTTTAAACCTATAAGTGATCGCCTGGCTGTGATCCGCATCAGAGGCAGATTTTATAACATCAGCCTAATATGTGCACACGCCCCTACCGACGAGGCTGAAGACCCTATCAAGGAGGACTTCTATGACCTCCTGGACAACGCCTACGGAGCTTGTCCGGAGTACGATGTAAAAATCGTGCTCGGGGACTTCAACGCCAAAATCGGAAAGGAAAACACCCTTGGCGGAGTGATCGGAAAGCACAGCCTCCACGATACAACAACAGATAACGGCTTCCGACTCGCTGACTTTGCGACAGCTCGTAATGCGGTGATAAGTAGCACAAGATTCCCTCGCAAGCGAATCCACACAGCAACCTGGCGATCTCCGGACGGTCGAACCGCCAACCAAATCGACCATGTGCTCATTGACGCAAGGCACGCGTCAAACATCCTGGATGTGCGAACATTCAGAGGGGCAAATGTCGACTCTGACCACTTCCTCGTAGCAGCAAGATTCAGAGCTCGACTGTCCAATGTCAGAAAGCTGCACCAGCCCATCAGGAGGAGGTTCGACATTGGGCGCCTGAGCACACCGGAGGTTGCCAGAGTCTACACGGAGCAGCTGAGCGAAAGACTCTACGGTATGCCTACGTCGAACACAAATGCTAATAATATGTGGCTGCATTGCCGCTCAGCCATTCAGGAAGTAGCCGAAACCACCTTAGGATACCTACCACCCCCGACAAGAAACCCGTGGTATGATGGCGAGTGTGAGCAGAAAAAGGCAGCAACCGACGACGCGTACCAAAAGGCGCTGCAGAGGAAAACCAGGGCAGCGCGAGAAGAGTACCGAGCCAAAAGAAGGGAGGAGAAGAAACTACTGCGACAAAAGAAAAGAATCTTCGCAGCCTCCCAGCTCAAGGATATCGAGGAGTCTAGGGATAAACATAAAATACGAGCCTTTTACAAGAAAGCCAAAGGCCTTGCAGGAGGCTTCAAAAAGGGCACCCTGGCTCTTCGAAACTGCGAGGGTAATCTTGTCACCGACCCGCAGGGAATAGTGATGTATTTAAGCAGCACTTCCAGCAGCTGCTTAACGAGCATGACCAAGAGAGAGTGGTAGGGACCGAGGAAATCCCAACTCCAGCCGCTGAAGTAGTCCTCCCACCCAGCATAGAAGAAGTCGGCACAGCTATTCAGAAGCTGAAGAACAACAAGGCCGCAGGCTCAGATGGCTTGCCATCAGAGCTCTTCAAGGCTGGCGGCGATGTTCTGGTAGGGAGCATGCACCAGATCATCTGCAGAATTTGGGAAGACGAGAGCATGCCCGACGACTGGAATACCAGCTCTATATGCCCCATCCACAAAAAAGGCGATCCTACCTCTTGCAAGAACTATAGAGGTATATCCCTGCTCAATGTCGCATACAAGATCCTGTCCAGCGTATTGTGTGAACGTCTAAAACCATTTTGCACCGCACTAATCGGCAGCTACCAGTGCGGCTTCCGGCCCGGCAAATCAACTATAGACCAAATTTTCACACTTCGACAGATCCTGGAAAAGACCAACGAGTTTCAAATCGATACACACCATCTTTTCATCGATTTCAAAGCCGCATACGACAGCATTCATCGTGAAGCACTGTTTGGGGCGATGGCCGAATTCGGGATCCCGGTAAAACTGATCCAGTTGTGTCGCGCCACACTAAAAAACACGCGATGCACCGTGCAACTCGGTTCTAGGACCTCGGAACCATTCGAAACATGCACCGGATTTCGGCAAGGAGATGCGCTGTCATGTGACTTCTTCAACCTGGTGCTGGAGCAGATAGTGCGACGGGCAGGCGTCAACAGGGAAGGCACTATCTTTTACAAGTCCATCCAGCTGCTAGGATACGCGGATGATATCGACATCATCGCGTGTTCTCGCCGTGGCATTGTGAAGAACAGGCGAAACGAATTGGTCTTAAGATCAATGAGGACAAAACGAAATACATGCTGTCAAGCAAAAACCAATCCGTCGCTCAACCCTGGGACAAAACATAACAATTGACAGCTACAATTTCGAGGTAGTTAAGGAGTTTGTCTACCTCGGGGCAAACGTAAACTCCACAAATGACACCACAGTGGAGATCCGGCGTAGAATCGCCCTTGGCAACCGCTGCTACTTCGGCTTGTCCAAACAACTGGGGTCAAAACTCCTCGCTCGAAAGACCAAAGTCATGCTTTACAAAACGCTCATTCTGCCAGTCTTGCTGTACGGAGCCGAAAGCTGGACGATAAGCAGGACAGCGGAGCTGATTTTGGGTTCTTTCGAAAGAAAAATTCTGCGCCGGATATTTGGTCCTGTCTGTGAGGAAGGTGAATGGAGAAGAAGACACAACCGCGAACTCTACGAGCTGTACCAAGATGTGGATGTAGTCCGGAAGGCAAGGACCCGTCGACTGCACTGGCTCGGCCACATCGAGCGCATGGACATCAACGCTCCAGCTAAGAGGGTCTTCGACTCCGAGCCTCCTGGTTCGAGAAGAAGAGGAAGACCGAACCTCCGGTATAAAGACCAAGTAATCGCGGATGTAAGACATCTTGGTCTTGACAACTGGAAGCAGCGTGCCCGGGACCGTCAAGGATGGAAGGCAGCTATAGCTCAGGCTCAGATCCTCCATGGATCGCAGGCCTGATAAGTAAGTAAGTAAGTATTTTGCTTTTTTTAGCAAGATAGTAGTTTGTTTTTTATTCTAAGAATATATACAGTTTTTTTTCGATAAAAATGGGTAGAAGTAGAAAGAAAACATGAAAGTTGGTGAGATTGCTAAATATTTAAAAAGAAGTCGAAAAGTCCTTATGAATTTATTAAAAGACTCTGAAAATTATGGAAAATCAAAAAGTAGTGGTCGACCAAAAGCCGTATCGCCTAGGGAAAAACGAGCCATCTTACGCATGGCTTCCAATAGCCATCTCACTGCAAGAAAAATTGCAGAAAAAGCAGGAGTTAAGACCAATGTCCGTAATGTACAGAGGATCTTAAAAAATTCAGACAATTTAAAACGGAAAAAGTTACAGAGGAAGCCTCCACTTACTAAAAAACATAAGGAGGAAAGGTTAAAATTTGCTGAAAGACATGTTAAATGGACAAAACGATGGCGCCAGGTCCTGTTTTCAGACGAGAAGAAATTTAATTTGGATGGCCCAGATGGTTGGTCTTATTATTATCATGACTTAAGAAAACACCAGAAAGTCCTTAGTCGCCGGCAACATGGAGGGGGAAACGTGATGATATGGGCCGGTATTGGTTACAATGGAAAAACCGAAATAAAATACGTCCCAACAAGAATGAACAGCCAAGGGTACCTAAATTTGATTGGGGATATTGTAACTAATTCCGGGCAAGAATTAACAAAGCCCCCGATGATTTTTCAGCACGATAATGCCGCCGTTCACACTGCGAAAGTAGTAAAAAATTTTTTTCACGAAAACCAAATTAAAATTTTAGAATGGCCCTGACCTTAACATCATTGAAAACTGTTGGGGATACCTTGCCAGAGAAGTATACGCAGAAAACAGGCAGTACGACAAAACGGATGATCTCAAAAGGAGCATTAAAGAGAAATGGGAAGCAATACCCCGAAAATATATTACAAAATTATTTATATCGCTTCCAAAACGTATGACGGAGGTTCTAAAATTTCAAGGAGGATCAACGCATTATTGAAAAATTGAATATTTAAGTTTACTTTGATCTTATTATTCAAAAATTTTCTTTTTTCATAAATGTGCTATCTTTTTGTCGTACCATTTGAAGTGCTTAAGAGTTGTACTTTTTGTTTAAATGGAATTGTTTGGGTTATTTTTCTTGCTATTTTTGTATTTTATTATATTATTTCCTAAATATACAATATCTGAAAACAAAATAAAATTTTATTTGGTATAAGCAATAACAACAGAAAAAATATTTTGTGTGCTATCTTTTTGTCGCGCTCTGTAATATCCTATTTTTTAAGATTACATTGTACATATTTTATTTTAATCTTTGTAACGGGAGCTACTGTGTGACAAATATTATTCGAATCCCCTTTATCGTGGGAATTGTGTAGTAAGCAACGACGAATGACGTCTCGATTCACGTCTAGTGAACCGCAAACATCAATTGTTCTCACAGTAGCTCATCGAGTAATAATCATGCGTTGTACCAACACAAGGTGAAAAATAAAGTCATTATTAATTTTTACACTGAAGGCAACGGTTGAACATATTTTTTACTATAGATTTTGGCGACCGGGGAAGGACACTACTAAAAGAATTTAATGTGCCTGAATATTAACAGAAAAGCAGTGTATTACAAAATTATAATCAATCGTGCATTAACTTGAGTGTCTGGTTGAGTGTCTGAGATAAGTATGCGAACTCGATACAACATGAATACTTCACTAAGGGGTACTACGACGAGATTCAGAAGGTGGACGAAACATGAAGTCGGACATTATCACTCGATTAATGAATTTGCAAGGACGGGACGCAGACCAGATCCAGGAGGAGTCACCAGCAACACCGCCATCAGGATCATCGGTCACACCATCAACAACAGCAACAAAGATGAATCCACCCGAAGCGAAACAAATGCCTCAGGACATTCAATCTTCAAAGACAAACACACTTTCCACTAGAGAAAGATTTAAGGTGCTTTCAAAACATTTCCAAACATCATTGGATAAGTGTGCACCAAATTTGAAAGACACCAACCCTCAGATATGTTCAACGTTAAGGTAAACAATATCGAGGAGAATTTTGAAAGATTAAAAATTATGTATCGGCGACAGGATGGTGAACTAAAAGAAGAAGATATAGAAACATATTTCCATCTTCAAGAGCAGTTGGAGTTGCGATTAAGTGAGGTTCTAGTAAAAGTTACATAGGATCAACCATCAAGTACTACGTTAAAGCTACCGAAAATTGAGTTGCCCAAGTTCGACGGAAATTACCTAAAGTGGCGCCAATTTCACGACCTGTTTAAACCAATGATCCTTGAACAACCTATGTATATCACTTGCTCAAAAACTTTATTTTCTCCGTGCTAATCTAACAGGAGAAGCGCTTAGCTTAATACAAGGATTTCCGGCTACGGACAACAGCTTTGAAACAGCTTGGAAGACTCTGATTGATAGATACGACAATAAACGGCTTCTATTATCAGCACAGTTGGATAAGCTACTACAGCAACCATCAGCATCAGGAACTGCATCAAGTTTACGTAAACTTCACGACAATACAAAGGAAGGTATCCAGGCACTTACTAATCTGGGATATCAAGCTCATGACTGGGACCCCATAGCAGTTAATCTAATTCTGAAGAAACTAGATAAGGAAAGCAGAACACTGTTTAAGCAATAGTTGATTGACTCGAGATGCAGTCCTTCCCTAACAGAATTGCTGAAGTTCATTGAATCCCGGCTTCAGACAGTTGAAACACAACAGTTGTAGCAGCTAAAGTTGATGGCTGCCTAATTTGCAGCTCAGGTAACCATAAAATATTTAACTGTAAGACATTTTTATCTCTTTCAGGTTGCGATTGTGAGAGAGCTGTTCAACGTCTTGGAATTTGCCGAAACTGTCTTAGGTCGGGACATGCCTCCAACGCATGTCACTCGAGAGGATGCCAAAGTTGTAATGGCAAACATAATACAAATCAACCAACCATTATACGCATTCCATAAGTAACCAGCAGTATCAGCTAGTTCAAAGAAGAGAAGGTCAAGCAGCCAATGCAGCTACCTATTCGAGATCTAAGTTACGCCAAGTTTGTCTAGCAACAGCGTTAATTAATGTCAAGTCCGCATGCGGAACATGGCTTACTTGTCGTGCTTTGTTAGACTCAGGATCGCAAATCCATTTTGTGCACTGGGTCTTCCAAAGTATCAATCAGAAAATTCAATAAACAGCATAGGAGGACATGGCACAAAAACACAATTTGCAATAGGACTCACTTTTCAATCACACAATTCAAGTTTCAAGGCAAGTATTGAAGCAAACATAATGGCTAGGATTACAGATTACCAGCTAGATGAGGTTCAATCAGGACATTGGAATATCCCTATCCACATTCAATTGGCTGATCCAGGATTCATGTCTTATCAAAAAATAGATATGCTTATTGGTGTTGAGTTGTTTTCCAATCTTCTTCTCCCAGGGGAAATAACTATTGAACCTCAGCTTCCTAAACTCCGTAACACAAGACTAGGATGGGTTGTCGCGGGTGGCATACAGGCTACAAACTCAAATGTTGTTTGCACTATGGCCATCTCTATCTTCATTAGAGAAACTGGTGAGTAGGTTCTGGGAGTACGAGACCCATGAGACGGAAGTGAAACGTATGAGTAATGAACAGCACAACTGTGAGGAACATTTTAAATCGAACCCAAAAATTTTATCAAATGTAAGATTTATGGTAAGTCTTCCCTTCAAAAAGAATCCGACTTGTTTAGGTGCATCTCTCTAAAAGGCACGGAAAAGATCTCTTTCATTAGAACGACGATTTGAAGTAAATAATGAACCTCAACAGCATTGCGTGTGGTCTTTGATTGTTCAGCAAAAACAACATCTGGAGTTTCTCTCAATGATGTTCTTGGCGTAGGGCCAACAGTCCAGAATGACTTGTTTTCAAAAATTATTAACTTCAGGTTAGAAAGGTATGCCATTACAGCAGGCGTAAGCAGAATGTACCGACAGGTATTAGAAAGGCCAGAAGATAGAGCCCCCCAACTAATTCTTTGGAGATTTCAAAGCAATCAACCTCTGAAGGCATATAGGCTTAACACATTGACTTACGGTTCAGCTTGTGCTCCATATTTAGCAACAAAATGTCTTGTTCAACTTGCAGACAATTATCAACAACTTCACGAAAGAGCATCCCAAACTATCCGTGAAAATATTTACGTCGATAATCTACTTACTGCAGCGGACACAGTTTCAGAAGCCAGAGAACTGCTGGAAGAAATAACGCATCTTCTAGGAAAGGGTAAATTTGAGCTAAGGAAATTCTATGCAAATGATAACAATATTCTCAAGAACATTCCTGACACGCACAAATAAAGGTTAGTAAGATTCCATCAGTCTGACGTAATCAAAACCCTGGGACTGATTTGGGATCCAACGCTGGATCAATTTGAATTTGGATTTAATTCAGAAAATTTACAACATATAAGACTCCTATTACACGCAGGACTGTTTTGTCGGACCTCGCACGATTGTTTGACCCTCTAGGTTTATTGAGTCCAGTCATAATGCTTCGCAAACTTTTCCTACAAGACTTGCGGAAAACAGAGCTCTCATGGGATGAACAGCTTCCTACGGACATAGTCGAAAAATGGAGCAGGTACGTAAATCAATTCTTTGAGTTAAAAAACCTGAATATACCTCGATTTGTAATGTGCCCGTTTCCGAAAAGAACCGAACTACATGCGTCCTCTGATAGTAGTATGTCTGCCCTAGGGGCGTGCGTATACGTTAGATGCATAGATGAATCAGGAATTATCTATAGTAAGTTACTTTGCTCAAAATCTCGAATCACTGCGATGAAGGCTATTACAATCGCTCGTCTGGAGCTTCAAGCTGCAGTGCTATTGGTTCAGCTAGTAAACAGAATACTTAAGACATTTAAGAAGTATATTCATAAGATAGCACATTACACTGATTCAACAATTGTGCTGGCTTGGATAAGTTCTCCATCTCATGTCTGGGACACATTCGTAGCAAACAGAATAGCGAAAATCCAGGCAGAAACTCAAACAGCACAATGGAATCATATTAAGGGAGAAATTAGTCCAACTGATCTAATCACGAGAGAATGCACTCTCCTTGACCTATCATCATCATTGACATGGTTCGAAGGTCCATCATTTCTCAAATTAAATGAATCAAATTGGGAGCCAAGTAATTACATCATTCCGCAGGTGATACCAGAAATACGAATAAATGAAACCGCATTGACCACAACAAATCAGAATCAAGATATATTGAATGTTATTAATCATAGAAACAATTTCTATAGGTTGCAGAAAATATTCTCATTTTGCAACAGATTTTTAAGGAATGCCCGACGGCCCGACTTTCTTAGAAGAAGCGGCACGCTTTCTGTTGATGAACTACGAGAAGGAACTCGCTTACTCTTGGTGTACACTCAACGTATGGCGTTTCCAGAAGAATACAAGGCTCTAAAGGCAAATGTTAATATAAGTACTCAATCAAGCTTATCAACATTAGGTGTTTTTTATAATGCATCCATATTCCTACCCGGATCACGATTTACATGCATTACAATAACAACACGTGATCCAACTTTCTATCTGGATCAACTTTTGTGATCCGAAAACTAGTTCACACTATTTCCCACTGGCTTCGCCTGATAAACATATAAAATTGTGACCCTGATTTGGTTAAACAGTTTTGCCTTCAGTATAAACTATTTGCACTCATAACACTATAAATTGTGTGTATTAACTTAAATTTGTAAAACCTTGAGTGAATTGGGGATACATTACCTCCAATCAGTGTATATCGATAAAATTATCATCATCAGCATTTAATCAATCGTATCAAATTTGTATGAAAAAGAAAATTTTCTTTGTCATGGCAATTCCACACTTAAATTTAAATAGCAGCTGCTTCGATTTTCAATTTGTTTTCAAATGTCAGATCCTTGACAGAACTGTCTAATACGAAATGTCAAGAACGCTACTCGTTGATCTGCTACTCGATGATCCGGACTGTTTTATTTTGAACCATGATCCGGATAGGGATACGGATGCATAATAAAAAACACCTATTCACTCCCTATTTTGATAAAAAACATAACTTAATTCGAGTAGGAGGCAGATTAGCAAATTCTGCACTTTTGTCAGATACCAAAAACCAAATACTACTGCCGAAGAACAAGGCTGCTTTTGGAAAATATATATAGAACAAACTTACTTGTATCCCACAGGGCTCTTGTAGCAATTTCACGACAACAGTATTGGATACTAAGCATTGGAAGAAAGATCAGTGATCAGAAAGTGTATCATATGTGCGAAATCAAGACCAACATGCATAGCACAGTTGATGGGCGATTTACCTATGCAAAGGGTAACACTATCGGCGAGAGGACAGGAGTGGACTTTGCTGGCCCTATAAAATCACATTATAAAATCAGGGGTAAGACTCCTTCAAAATCTTATTTAGCAATTTTAGTGTGCTTTTCAACGAAGGCAATCCATATAGAAGTTGTTGGAGATCTCTCCACAGAATCGTTCATAAACTGCCTGAAGAGGTTTGTAGGCAGACGAGGATTGTGCCACACTATCTTCTGCGATAATGCGACTAATTTTGTTGGTGCAAACAATAAGCTTAAGGAGCTTAAAGAAGTTATGCAGTCAAAGAGAATAGAGTCAGCCATTCAATAATCATGTATTCAGGCGGGAATTAATTGGCAATTTATTCCTCCCCGTTCTCCGCACTTCGGGGGACTCTGGGAGTCAGCTGTAAAATCAGCTGACTCCCAAACTTAAAAACAATTATATCTAACTCGTTCGTTCCAAGTGCAAAAATCAACAACTGGATCGAAAACCGTAACTTGTCAAAAGACCTTGTCCCCCATTGAAGGTAAGCACCATTGAACATGATCAATTTAAAAATATTACACAGGAAATAGAAGACCTTAAGAAAGACATGAGAGCACCCGAAGAACCGCAATTGAACATACACGATTACCATCACTACGGTTTGAGATACCTGCTGCTGTCGATTACCATTGGAGTGATAGTATTTTACTGCCGACGCCGACATCAGAAAGGGCCGATTCCAGCTCAACGAAGAACTGTTCCTCACTCTAAAGCCAACATTTGAACTGAAGGTTAAGAACCTCCAAGGATGGGTGTATGTACGAACTTGTACATAATTTCCTATTTTTTAAGATTACATTATACGTTTTTCATTTTAATCTTTGTAACGGGAACTACTGTTTGACAAATATTATTCGAATCCCCTCCATTCATCCATTCCACAACCATTCCAACCCATCGTTTATCAATACCTCCATACGTGATGAATTGCTTGAAACCAATGCGTCTGTTAGTGTTTCTCCACCGCCGCCAAAACCAACATCCTCAGTCCACACGCATACTACCGAATGCCCAATTTCTGAAGACCGAACTGTTGGAACCAATATTGAGCGCTTTGGCCAAACATGGACTTTAAGTGAATGGAACCAGCGATTCCAAAAACTAAAAAAAGGCAACGAAAAAATTTCTTCATTTATTATTGATGGCTTGGCTCCCGATACTCATGAACAATGGGCACAACAATATACAAAAGAATTGAACATACCAATTGTAAGTTGCCAAACGCTTAAACGATCCAAATCCTTCAAACTGAAGCTGTCAATGATCTCTATTGCGATAGGCGTTTTTATTTTGAACGACACTTATCTGTTTTTCTGTCGAGTCACTTTTTAGGCGGCAAATTTGCCAGAGGAAGCTTGTTATCAACACTTCTTCTAGTGCTGTGTGTTATGCCATCTTCAATGGCTCATACCAACGACCAAATAAGAATTACACTGCTCGATGATGCCATGGGCATGTATTGTGAAGATATCGGACGCGTTCATACAATAAAAAGGTCTTGGAGCATATACACTACATCTTAACGACGTACTGGCAAGAATTCGTTCAAATTAAATACTATCTCAATGACATGGAGGAGAAGTGCATCGGGCATCGGAATTAAAACGCGAATTCATCAAGGAATTGCAAATACTTGTGAGATGGCACTACTGAACCATGAAGAGAAGGCATTAACTGATTGCATTCTGAAGCAGACACCAGCTCAAGATCGATGGGTGGGATTCAAGAATTCTAATAGTTGGATTTTTTCGGTTCTGACAAGAGTGACCGCTCATCTCATCTGCGGGGGAGATACAAACAGCATAACCATCTCCGGAAATGGTATCTTGGAACTCAGAAGGCCGTGTATATTAAAGTTACCAAGTCTGATCATCAATGGTCGGACCTCATACAACAACACGATCACGAACTCATTCATCCCGACTACAAACATCAGAAAATGGACATTCGACCGTGGTGCAACTCATGAGAATTTTGTGTCCCCGGATTTTAATGACATTGATTTGGCTGAATTCACTGACCTTAAAGGCAAGATTAATGAAATCATTAAGCAAACGACATCTGATGGCATCCCCAAAAAGAAATTTCCACTGCTACTACCATTATGGGTTAGCTTATCTTCTGTTGGTTGGCATGATTGGGATCATCATCTTATACTTCTGGCATCGACGGGCATTGAACCCATCGCCGAAACCACGCAGCTCCCGATTTATTATTTTATTCCTTTCTTGCTGGATTTGTAATTAACCTTCGACAAACTTAGACATTAAGAATTTTTTAGAGAGTTAAGAACCCTCAAAAGGGGGGAGTTTGTTAGGTTTATTTTCTTAAGTTTAAATTTTTTATAGATCTCACGATGCATATTGTCTGGTGTCGTATTGTCATAAGTACATGGATAAGAGACAAAAAGTTTAATGCGCATTTTGTGCATAGCTAGTCAATTTTGTACGCAAGTTGCCGCGAGTGTGGGAATCAAAACTTTCTTATGAGGCCACGCAACTCAGGTGTCAGTGTTGAATGTGGCGTAAGGCGTAAACATTTTTTTGATTCCCACACACAGGAACTGCAGACCGATGGCTGGCCGATAATCCATTGTGATTTGTGAGCTCCAACAGAGCAGTTGTGTGCTGAATAAAATTACCGTTAAAATTGTGCCTAGGGAATTTAATTTTAAACAAACAGTATTGCACTTTTTGTGCTAAATGAGGATGTTATTAATATGAGGAATGAAAATGAGAGAGGAAAACAAAATTGAGAAAAGAGAAGATTGAGATCGGGGTCCAATCCCTTAGATTCGCCAGATTCGAAGTAAGTACGAGGATTATTTTGAGAACAAATCATTCCAATTTATAACATTTACAGATTCGTGATGAACTTTAGGTTGAATAAAGATGCATTTCTTTATTTATTAAGTGAGTTTAGAGGTGACATTGGAAGACGACGAAGGGTATTGTCAGTAACACCAATGTCAAAGCTTGCAGCTACATTACGATTTTTCCCTGATGGTAGCCTACACCCTAGGCAACGATTTCAATTTAGGAATTGCTCAACCAACAATGTGCTTAATACTAAAAGAGCTGCTTGCGTCTAGGGAAGTATTTATTTGTTCTCGTTCGATAAATGCGTGTTATTCAGCTGCTGAAAAACAACGAAGCGAAAGCATATTTCTATCGGAAAGCTCGGATTCCTGGAATAACAACACCTGTATTACAGCAGGAAAGGCTATTATAGCTTAAACGCTATGTTTGTAAGTTTATGGTGAATTTTAAAAATATTTTCTACATACAACTTGTTGTAATGGCAACACTTATATTGTGAAATTATGCATATGTCAAAGAGAATAAAGGACCGTCATTCGTGAAATACAACATGGTGGCAGCGGTTGTCTAAGTAGTAGACGGATATAAAAACGAATCAAGATAAAAGAAAGAATAAAAATTAGATTTAAAAAGAAATCAAAAAAGGAAACAGGGGAAAATGCCAGAGGATAAGCCGGGTAAATCAACGGGAACAGGAGGAACAAAAACAGCAAAAAACATTGTGCTAAACCCTCCGGGAGAATTTTCCTTCATCCCATCTGATTGGGAAAGATGGATCGCGCGGTTCAACGGATACCGGATTAGCAGCGGACTTTATGAGGCCGAAGAAGAAAATCAAGTCAACACATTAATCTACTGCATGGGAGAGAAGGCAGAGAAAATTTTCGAAAACTTTCCATCCAAGCCCCGCTACATACAAGGTAAGCGTTGAGAAATTAAGCTCCTATTTTATACCAAAAAACAAATAATTATTTATGAGAGAACGAAGTTCTTAAAGAGAAAGCAAGGGGTTGACGAAACTGCAGATGAGTTCATAATCTCACTCAATGCTCCCGCAAAAAACTGTGACTGGGGTTTGCTTCAGGACGAAATGATTCTCCTGACAATCATCGTGGGGATAAAGGACGAGGGTTTAAGTGACAAGCTCCAACTCGACCGGAATCTTTCCCTTGAAAAGGCAGTCACAGCATTGCGCCAGGTTGAGGAGCTACATCGTCAAAAAAAAAAGATCTCGCCCTAACCTCGAATGTCTATAAGGTGGCGCGTTTCGGAGAAAAGAAGTGTCAAAATTATGGGCAAAAAGAAAATCAGAGGAGAGAGGGAAAAGAAAAAAACTCTGCACCGTTTGAGAAGCACAAACGTAGCGGAAGGTGTGTTCGATGTGGGTTTGAAGGTCATAGTTACAACAAGTGTCCCGCGAAAAATAAAAAATGTAACAAATGTAATAGATTAGGTCATTTTGCGAAACAATGTAAAACCAAAGAAATTGGGAAAGTAGAGTATGATGAATTTTTCGTTGGGGCTGCGAAAAATCGTCTGCGTCCGAAAAATGGTCTGTGGATTTATGATTTTCTGATAAGAAGGTAAAATTCAAGCTTGATACAGGGGCGGATGTGTCAATAGTTCCTTGGTCTATTGCTAAATGTATTAAAAGAATTAATATAAAAGAAGCGGGAGCAAAACTGTACAGTGTAAACAAAGCAATTGATATTATAGGAAAAGCGGTTATGAATTTGCCATATCAAAATAGAAGAGTTCTAGAAACAATCTACATTGTATGCATGTATGTTGGCGTTACAGTCCATGAAGGACCTGAGCCGAGCTTCTCTCAATCACCCATGTTGTGTGTGATTTAATTTTCCCATAGGTGAAAGGGACCTATGGGGACAATCTACATTACAAAAGATAATATAACACCTCTGCTCGGTAGACCAGGAATTGAAAGTTTAGGTCTTCTTAAAAGGGTGTTCGAAATTTCTCAAGAGAATTGGATAGGCAAATATAAGGATGTATTTGAAGGGTTGGGAACGTATAAGGAAAAGTATATATATAAATCTAATTTTAAGCCATACGCTATCAGCACTCCTAGAATTGTGCCTATACACCTAAAGAGTAAAGTTCAGGATGAACTGAAGACAATGGAGAGGAGTGGAGTAATTACTGCAGTGGGAAAAGCAACAGAGTGGTGTGCGCCAATGGTGGTCGTTCCAAAGAAAAAAAAGGGAATAAGAATCTGCGTGGACTTGACAGAATTGAATAAAAGTGTAAAAAGACAGGTACATCCTATAACAGGTGTCGCGGTAAGATGGCGCAACGAACACTAAGGGGGAAATGCACGCATGAGCAGAAACGCCACCAGGGGGAAGCACTCCAGGGATAGTTCAGGACAACTCATTGGCCAGCCAATGGGATGTCTCGTTCTATCCTTGGAGTGCTACTGAGAAGCTTTGCGGGTGAAATTGCCGCCATTCTCGTAAAGTCAACGACAGCGACAACACAACACAATTGTTTAACACACAAGAACATATAAATAAATCTAAATTGTACATATTTGTACAATCAGTTTTGAATTAAACCAGTATTAACAGTATTTCACTGTGATTTGCGATTTATGATTAAATTATTAACAAGTCCAAAAAATTTTACTGTCGCTGTTCGTATTGTAGTAGCCATCGAGAGTTCTAATGAATAGCCATCGAGAGTTCTAATGAAGTAACGTTTGCATGTCATCGAATACGAGCGCACGAAATACGAAAACAAGAGCTCCAATTCGCCAGGGAAGGCCAGCCGTAAAACAAGAGCCAGCCAAGATGACGGAACAGTGGCAGAGCCCTTTAACAACCTTAGTGGAACAAATCTCAGCGCTTAAGGATGCGGTAGAACAGTTGCGTAACGAGACAAGTGTCAATCAAGCTGAAACGCAACGCTTACGCGAAGCAGTCGATCGCCAAGTTCACACAGATATGGAAGTGAATCGTCGGAGTGTCGTAGGAGAAAGCCCTCTCACGACAGAAACAGCCCCGCTACGGATGTAGTAGCTGTAAACCGAAGGAAAATATACGACTTGCCGCAGTTCTCGGGAAGACCAGAGGATTGGCCGTTATTCCTCGCCAACTTTAATGAAACTACAGCCACGTTTCAGTATACGAATACTGAAAATACGTTTCGTCTTCAAAAATGCTTGGAAGGGGAAGCCAGGGAAGCGGCACTATCGCTACTGATTTTTCACAACAATGTATGTAAGTCAAATAATTGATATTTTAACATTTCGTTTTGGTCGTCCCGATTTGCTAGTTAAAGCCCAGCTGGCAAAAATCCAGCGGTTTCCGGCAATCACAGACATTCGAGTGGAGCACCTCATCCCGTTTGCCACAATGGTCGAAAATGTGGTAGCGTTTCTACTTTCCGCCAAATGCCAATACCATCTAGCCAACCCAACTCTCCTAGATGAGCTCAGTGCCAAACTTCCATTGAGCCGAAGGTATGACTGGGCAGCCCACGCCATGAAAGTCGAGCCCTACCCCACCATCAAAGATTTTTCCACCTGGCTTTCCCAGACAGCCAAAATCATGCAATTTATGCCGCAAACTAACTCGGTCAACGCCACAAGAGGGCAGCCGCGAAGATTGTTGTACACGATCGAGACCCAGCCTAAAACATACAAAGATGTATGTAGTTTTTGCGGAGCCGACCACCAGGTAAGCGCATGCACTTCCTTTAAATCTTTGTACGTAAAGGACCGTTCGAGGCACGTAAAGAGCAAGCACCTCTGCTTTTCGTGTCTTAGGTCTGGCCACTTGTCGTCATCGAGAAAGATGCAATGAAAACGGTTGTCGGCGTTTCCATCAGAAATTACTCCATGAAGCTCAAACTTATCCAACGTGTGCATCGGAGCTCACACCCGTGAAACTGCACACCTGTCGCACTCGAGACCATCACGGATACTTATTTCGGATTCTGCCCGTAGTTTTTTCAGGTCCTCGAGGCACAAAGAAAATATTTGCCATGTTCGACGAAGGCTCCTCACTGACTTTACTTGAAGACCGAACAGCCTTGGAGTTAGGATGCAAGGGAAAATTGCAGTCCCTGGTCTTACAGTGGTTTGGCGAAAAAATGGTCAAGGAGCAGTCCAGGACCATTACATCGTCGATTGACAAAGGAGGAATCGAATTTGGGGCATGCCATTATTCGCTAAAGAATATAAAGACGGTAAAGAACCTTGGCCTACCAATGCAATCCTTTAATAAGTGGGAAGCAGAACACTTAAAGAACGTTCCAGTCAACAGCTACAAAAACGCCAGACCCGTACTACTCATTGGGCTGGACAACTGTCATCTGGGTGCGGCAGTCGGTCCCACCGTCGAAGGAGGTCGAGATAACGTAATAGCGACAAGAACAAAGCTGGGTTGGATTGCTTATGGGCCAAAAGCAGCAAGTGAAGACAAACAACCAATCGTTCTCCATATTAGGGAGAATGAAGGTCTTGAGAGCCTTAACCAACTAGTTGGATCCTATTTTACCTCAGAAAACTTTGGGGTGCAGAATCCGGGGAAAACAATGGAGTCTGATAAAGATGCACGCGCCAGAGACATACTGAGGAAGACGACGCAGCGGGTTGGAAAGCAGTTTGAGACCGGTTTATTGTGGTGCCGCGATAAGATTACAATGCCAGATAATTTGCAGATGGCGACAAAACGACTTCTTGCGATTGAGAAAAAGATGCGAAACGACCAAAGGTTTGCGAATCGATACGAAGCCCAAATGACCAGCTACATCGAAAAGGGCTATGCCAAAGAACTTGTGTTGGAGGATGTACCAAACTGTCAAAGAAAATGGTATCTGCCACATTTTGGCGTGACTCATCCGCATAAACCGAAGAAGTTACGTATCGTCTTCGATGCAGCAGCCGAAACCAATGGCATCTCACTTAATTCAATGCTGCTACAAGGACCAGAGCAAGCTAATCCGCTCCTGTCAGTCTTATTCAAATTTCGCCAAGGCATTGTCGGAGTCACAGCAGATATAGAGGAGATGTTCTCACAAATTAAGATCCGTGCCGAGGATACGAACGTCCAAAGATTCCTGTGGAGAGGAGGTACTCATGATCAGCCAATTAAAACATACATTATGACGTCGATGATATTTGGTGCCGCGTGTTCGCCTTGCGAAGCCGAATACATCAAGAATCTAAACGCCAAATCATTTCAACACCAGCTCCCAGAAGCCGTGGATGCCATAGTGAATAATCACTACGTGGACGACTACGTATGCAGCTTTCCAAGTCAAGAAGAAGCCAAGCGAATCAGCCTAGATGTTAAAAGGATTCACAGCGAAGGTGGTTTTACTTTACGAAGATTCGTTTCCAACGTGAAAGCAGTCCAAGACAAATTGAACAGCCCATTTTGCAATACTCGGTCATCAGTCAGTCTGGAAGTAGATAAGGACATCGAGAAAGTCCTCGGAATGTTTTGGAAAACAGAAGACGACACATACCGTTTTCGTTTAAAGTTCAGCCGCATAGCCAAAGAAGTGTTGGAGCTTGCAAGACCGCCGACGAAAAGGGAAATGTTGGGAATCATTATGGCCGTCTTTGATCCATATGGTTTTATCGCAAACTTCCTCATCTATTCTAAGTTACTGCTTCAGAACACCTGGGAAGCTGCCATTGACTGGGATGACCCGTTACCTGACAACTTGTTTTGCCGATGGAAAGTCTGGTTGGGGGAGCTGCAAAACGTGAGTAAATTCAAAATTAATCGCTGCTATTCGCCGCATTTATTGGCAGCTGAGAAGGTGGAATTGCACGTATTCACGGATGCCAGCGAGAGGGCGTTCGCTGCCGTGGGGTACTTTCGAATAATACGTCGTGACCAGGTGGATGTAGCCTTCGTATGTGCCAAAACAAGATGTGCGCCAAGAAAGCTACTTTCAGTTTCTCGGCTGGAGTTACAAGCGGCTGTTCTCGGAAGTCGCCTACAGTCTTCTATAAAGGTAGCTCACGGCATCGTAATTTCACGTACCTTCTACTGGAGCGATTCTACCACCACTCTTTCATGGATTCGATCAAAAGAACGCCGATTCAAGCCTTTCGTAGCTCATAGAGTTGCAGAAATTCTGGAATCATCGAACTCCTCGGACTGGTTCTGGATTCCAACCGAATTGAACGTAGCAGATGAGGCGACAAGAACCAAAACTACTCCAACATTCAATGCAGACTGCCGATGGTTAAAAGGTCCAAAATTTCTTCGTCTTCCCGAACATCAATGGCCAAAAAACAATATCCGCCAAGACCTTGGAACGCTTGAAGAAGAAATTCTGCACACTTCACAGGCAAGTAGTCCTCTGATAAATTTTACTAAATTTTCTTCGTTTGTCAAGTTGAGACGCGTAATGGCTTGGGTGCTGAAGTATATTGACGCGTACAGCTGTGCTTCAGAGAGGTGTTGGTTCCGGAGATCGTCGTGTCGCCAAAGGTCGCTCAATGCCTATAGATGAACTGACCACCAAGCAAGTCCAGTCTGCCGAAAATGCACAAAAGAAGATTTTCAGCATGAGATTATTTCCATCAGAAACGGCACCGGCGTATCAAAATCAAGCCAGTTATATGACCTAACACCATTCCTGGACCGATATGACTTGCTTCGTTTGGGCGGACGCATCAATGCCGCCTTGTGTTTGCCAGCCTCCGCAAGACATCCAGTTATTTTGCCGCAGAAGCATCATCTTACGCAACTTATCGTTCGACATTTTCATGAAAGACTCCACCACCAGAACGACGGTCTCACAATTAACGAAGTTCGTCTACGATATTGGGTTCCACGTCTAAGATCAGTGCTTAGAGGAGTTAAGCGCAATTGCCAACGATGCCGACTCGCCCGAGCTAAGCCTGCGATTCCCCTGATGGGGCAACTACCAGAAGATCGAGTAACCCCGTTCGTGCGCCCGTTCACTTACACCGGTCTGGACTACTTTGGACCACTTCAAGTCTCAATTGGTCGAAGAAGGGAGAATCGCTGGGTGGCGCTGTTCACTTGCCTGACAATCCGAGCAATCCATCTGGAGCTAGCAGCCGATTTGTCCACTGATGCCTTCATATTGTGCTTGAGGAACTTCGTTAACCGCCGCGGAGTACCAGTTCGAATCCGAAGCGATAATGCAACAAACTTTATTGGAGCGCAAAGGGTACTTACTGCCAATCTCGGACTTTTCGACAACAATCAGGTCCAAAATGAGATGACGAGCCGAGGTATTGAGTGGAAGTTCAGCTGCCCATCCAACCCTAGCGAAGGAGGCGTATGGGAACGACTTGTCCAGTCAGTTAAAAGGGTATTAACTATAACGGTACATCAGGATGCTCCAAGGGTTGAGACGCTTCACAGTCTACTGATCGAAGCTGAAAATATCATTAATTCCAGGCCTTTAACTTACTTGCCGGTGTCTTCGGAAGAGGACGAGCCACTAACACCGAACCATTTCTTGCTGGGCTGTGCGAACTCCACTCAAACCCCAAATCTGGAAGCTTTGCCAATATGTAGTCGTATACAGTGGAGTGTTGCTCAACAATTGAAGGATCGATTCTGGAAGCGTTGGATGCAAGAATATCTACCGATCCTGACCAAACGAAGTAAGTGGTTTAAACATGTGCCTCCTTTGAGGGTTGGAGCTCTTGTGGTAATATGCGATGCCAGCCTATCGAGAAGCAAATGGCAAAGGGGAAGAGTCGCCAAGGTCTACACTGCGAACGACGGACAAGTGAGAAGCGCTGAGGTTAAGACGTCACAGGGTATATTACGCCGACCGGCTTCAAAATTGGCCGTTCTGGAAGTGGATGGTGAATCTCTTCGAGGCTTCACGGAGGGGGGGATGTCGCGGCAAGATGGCGCAACGATCACTAAGGGGGAAATGCACGCATGAGCAGAAACGCCACCAGGGGGAAGCACTCCAGGGATAGTTCAGGACAACTCATTGGCCAGCCAATGGGATGTCTCGTTCTATCCTTGGAGTGCTACTGAGAAGCTTTGCGGGTGAAATTGCCGCCATTCTCGTAAAGTCAACGACAGCGACAACACAACACAATTTTTTAACACACAAGAACATATAAATAAATCTAAATTACGTCATCCATATTTGTACAATCAGTTTTGAATTAAACCAGTATTGACAGTATTTCACTGTGATTTGCGATTTATGATTAAATTATTAACAACAGGGATTGATCATTCCCTTTCCCAACTAGCAGGTGCAAAACTGTTTTCAAAGCTCGACGCAGACAGTGGGTTTTGGCAGATACCTCTTTCGGAAGAATCGCAAGATTTGACAACATTTCTGACACCATTTGGCCGTTATAAGTTTTTGCGACTTCCTTTTGGGATCACATCCGCACCGGAGTTTTTCCAAAAGACTATGACACACTTGATAGCGGGTACAAACAATTGTATAGTCCATATGGACGACGTTTTAGTATGGGGACGAAGTGTCGAACAACACAATAAATGTCTAAAAGGAGTGCTAGAGAAAATTAGGGAAAGCGGAATGACACTCAACAGACGAAAATCGGTGTTTGGGGTAACCGAAATAGAATTTTTAGGTCACATAATTTCTGAGGGGGAAATAAAACCCGATAGCGCGAAAACAAAAGCACTAAGAGAATTAGAGGCTCCGGGAAATGTAAAAGAGGTGCAAAGATTGTTAGGAATGCTTAACTTCGTTGGGAAATACAATCCTAATAAAGCTACGATTATCGAGCCTATTACAAGTCTATTATGCAAAAAAATTGAGTTCATTTGGGACACGGCACAGCAGGATTCATTCGATAAAATAAAAAGCATATTGTCATCTCCCCCAAGTTTAGCAATTTTGGATCCAGAAAAATATACTATTGTGTCATGTGATGCTTCAATGGTAGGATTGGGAGCCGTTTTCCTGCAGAGGGACAAAAATAAAACTATCCCAGTTGCGTATATTTCGCGAAACCAATCAATAACCGAAAGATATTACGCAAACATAGAAAGAGAAGCGCTAGCAATTACGTGGGCCTGTGAAAAATTAAAGAATTATCTTATAGGAAAACATTTTACAATTCAAACAGACCATAAATTTTAAAATCCAAGCATTTAGATGATTTAACTCCACGACTTCAACGTTTGCGAATGAGGATGATGAAGTTCGATTATACTCCCTCAAATACATTCCAGGGAAAAATCTTGTTGTAGCAGACCACCTCTCACGAACACCACTAAAAACCTCTTCTGATAGAAATGAGCTAGAACTTCAATATGAAATAGACGCCATAAAATCTCCCTGAAACAAATTTACACAATAGACGACAATATCAAAAAAGTTAAAAACGCCCAACTAACAGACCAAACATGCCAAGAAATATCAAAATACGTAAAAACCGAATGGCCAACAAAAAATTCTTTGTGTCCGCAGATCAAAATATTTTACCCTGTCAAAAACGAAATAAATTTAGTAGACAACCTCCTACTGCGTGGTAATAGAATGATTGTACCAAAGGGGCTTAGAAGCCCTATGCTGTCGAAATTACATGAAGGACATTTGGGCATAACAAAAACTAGACTAAGAGCACAAAGAACAATGTGGTGGCCCGGTATTTCAAAAGAAATAGAAGAGAAAATAAAACAATGTCCAATTTGTATCCAGCACGCTACAAATAAACAAGAGCCCTTAATTCCTTCACAGTTCCCCGCATATCCATGGGAAAAAGTATCCATGGATTTATTAAAAATTAATAATAAATGGTATATAGTCATATTGGACCATTATTCCCGATATTTTAAAATAATCGAATTGAATCATATGCGTATGAGCAATATAATAGATGCGTGCAAATCCACATTTTGTCGCTACGGTATCCCGCAATATATTTTTACGGACAGCGGAACACAGTTCCAAAATTTAGATGCCTCTGAATTTCGAAAGTTTGCCAAAGAATGGTCGTTTAAAATTATTACCAGCAGTCTACAATTCCTTCAGGCAAACGGAGCAGCAGAAGATATGGTATAAATATCAAAAACACTGATAAAGAAAAATCCGAATCGAATTGAGATGGCCCTGTTGGCGTACAGGTATACTACCAAATGTAAATTTGAGGAAAACACCAACTCTTAAAAACCTGGAAAGAAACGAAAAACTGTACAGAAGAAGATACAAAAAGGATTCTGACAAGCGACATCGCGCCATAGAACTTTGCGAACTTAAGAATGGCGATCACGTGTGGATAAAGGACCTAAAAAGATACGGAAAAATAATAAAAAAGATCCAATGCAGGTCATACCTTATTGAAACAGAGAAGAGAACAATTCGCAGAAATAGATTTCACTTAATTAAAGTACCTTTTATAGAATCATTGCAGCCACATAGACCAGCGGTTGATTATCCAGATACGATCAACGTTCAGGATCATGATAACCCTAGGCGAGCTGGAACAAGTACGGAACCGGCACATCAAGGGGAAAAAGGAGAAGTGGCCTCTAAAATTATTGAAGATAACTCACGCGACAAAACATCTTCAGAGCGGAACGATGTAACCAGGCAGTACTCCAGCGATGTTTTAATAACTCGGTCCGGAAAACAAATTCTTCGGAAATATTAGTAGTGGGTAATTTTACCATTTATTTTAAATACCCTAAATCGTCATCGTATCATATGGTAGTGAACAGGTCTAGAGAATGTAGACGACGATATGAAGGGTCCTTTATTAATACTAAATTAACTGATACTAATGATTTTATTTGTAAAAAAAAAAAAAAAAAAAAAACGAAAAGGTATTAATGAATTCATTTGGTTATCTTTATTTATACAAGTATGTGTCTAATAATAATAAATATTAAACTTGTAAATCTTAATATGTAAAGGGGGGTGTTGTAATGGCAACACTTATATTGTGAAATTATACATATGTCAAAGAGAATAAAGGACTGTCATTCGTGAAATACAACACAACTCTAATTAGGGTTTGTGACCATAAAATGCGCATGAGGTATGTAGGTGTGAGACACCCCGGATCCAGAAATAATTCATTTATTTGGAATACTACTGAGCTTCGAGGCATACTACTCGTACAAAGAAATTTCGAAAGCAAAACACATTTTGAAGTATATCGAACTTTCAGGTGGTAAGACCTCGTGCTGGTGCGCGGTCACATTTAGAACAGCTTACGATTATATATAAGGTAGGATAGTTATATATATTTTAAGTCAGTCAAGAAAGTTCGGTTCCTACAATAAAGTACAAGTAAGTTCAAAGTGCTCGCGTTTGTTTTATTAGAACATATAGCTCGCGCATCGATAGTTGTTTTATTAAGTAATTTTGAATTATGTGATTAATTTTCCAGTGTTATTCACAATGCTACCAGCCAGATGGTCTAATCTTTCAATATTGCGAATGGATTCATCGCGGATGAATAGGAAATCGCACGAGAACAGCGCCTTGTTAGTATGGCCCGACTTCGTGCTTCACAAACACAAGAACAACGAGACAGTATGTCAAAAGGCTCAGTTGGCGGTGAGAAATCGTCGAGCTTATCACGCAGATCAACAACGTGATAATATTCGACGATAAGAAGAAATACATCAATTGTTGGCTTTAATATAGTAGCGTTTCAATACGATTGCACTATTGGCTGCAGCTCGCATCCTTTCGTTCGAATTGGCCCAATGGAGGTTGTGTGCGACCATTGCGGTGCATTGAAGTTCGTTGGAGAAACGCATGGATTGTGCTGTCTCAGTGGCAAAGTGAAATTGCCATAATTGTCACCGTCAACTGAGCCATTACATTCATTGCTTCGTGTCGAAACACCAGAATCACGACATTTTTTATCGAACACTCAAATATCCAACGGATGTTTCCAAAAAGACTTCATTTGGAGCAGACATTATCGAAGAACGCCGATACAATCCGACATTCAAGGTAATTTCTGCTCGAGAGGATAAACGTTCATTTTCTTCTGGTGATCATAAGCCAGTAATGCTGGCTTCGCCTTTGACTTTACAGATCCAAGGCCAAATTCACCATCGAATAGGATCATTGCGACGGCTTGAAGACGCACAGCATAAATTCATCCAAATTTACTTCATGGGCAATATGGAGGACCAACCTGATCGGAATCAAACGATCCATACGGCAATGAAAATAATAATTCTTCGAGATCTTCATCAACTACTTCATGAACATCATGCATTGGTTCGTTTGTTCAAAACTGATTACAAAGTCGTGATCAGACCAGATAAATTACCCGCTGAAACACACGCACGTCAAAATTCAACGCTAGAACAATAGATAAAGTCGCAATTGCGATTGTTGGTGAAAAGTTGAAAACGTGAGTTACGACGGTCACGTCTCAGCCCGTCGCTCCCTAACCAACCAACAACCCAACTATCCCTCAGCCCACAAGACACATGACCATTAACTGTCCATATGTATATGTATAATTTTGTGATTGCATAGATCAATCTAGTAACTGTAAATATGCGTCTGAGATTCCATGTTAGGCTTGACTTAACAACTGAGCCTTCAAACCCAGAACAAGCTGAAGAAGTACGAGAGCTTGACACTGTTAATCTGGTACCTATTAAAAGTGTTGACATTGTTCCTGAAGATCAAATTCCAACAACATCCACTGAATTAGAGTCTCCATCTGTATGTCTAGACATGGACTTGCATAGTTCCGAAAAGGTGATTGATACAACATCGGCACTGTCTGCTATTCAATACCAATATTTCGACGATACTGGAAAATGGCCTGAACACATAGACGACAATATGCCATTGCATCTCATTCAGCGAAGACAGGAAATTGTTCAGCATATTAATACTATATTCCCTGAAACGTCAACAGTAACACGTTCAGATTCGTGCTCTTTAACATCAAACGGGGAGACAAGACGGCTTACTCAGGAATGGTTTTACCGTACACTGACTAACGGCGAAAAAGTTGTACGCACTTGGCTTATTCTCCATCCAAAACATCATTATTTTGCTTTTGCTGTCGTTTATTTGAGAACGTAAATACACCGAATGGATCTAAATTTTGCTCTTCTGATGGATTTAAAATTCTTGGTGGAAATTAAATCCTAAGGTTTCAAGTCACGAACCAAGTGCACTACACAACCAATATTATTGCAAATGAAAGGAGTTGGAGAGCAGACTTCAAAAAGGATAGGCTATTGACAAGAAAGAGCAAAACATAGTGGCAAAGGAAACAAAGCATTAGTAGGAAATTCTTATCAGAATGTTTGATATTATAAAATTCCTTGCTAAACAAAATTTGGCTTTACGTGGACATATAGAAAACGACACCAGTACCAATAGAGGAAACTTTTTAGAATTGGTTTATCTAATTGCAAAATACGACCCTGTACTTCGTAAACATCTTGTAAGGTCTAAAATGTGTGGCAAAATTTCAATCACTTATATGTCACCAAAAATACAAAACGAATTTATTGCGATTTTGGGAAATAATGTTCGGCAACATATCATCGGACAAATAAAAAGGGCTAAGTATTATTCGATTTTTTTCGAAAGCACTCCAGACCTTACTCATAAAGGTCAAACAAGTCAGGTATCAAGACACGTAGTAATTGAAAATCAGGAAGTAAAAGTAGTGGAATCTTTTATAGATTTCATTGAAACTAAAGACAAAACTGCTGAAGGAGTTTATAAGGACGATTTTGAACAAGCTTCAAGCTGATGGCCAAGATATAAGCAACTGTAGAAGCCAACCCGACTGGAAATTAGTTCAGGGAAACCGGATTATGATCAGATCCGGATCAGATTTTCCGTAATACGGCCATCTGATCAGTTTCTGATGAGAGTACAGTATTCTATCCCTTGATCTAGCCATCTGATCAGTTTCTGATCAGAGTACAGTACTCCATCCCTTTCGCATGATACGCCGATCGCGGATCAAGCGACACCAACCACGCTCGCCCCGATCGTCGCTTTATGACACCTGTTGAGGAGGAGGGTTTTTTATAAAAACTTCCTTGTAAGCGCTGTGTGTGTCCATTCCGTTCAAGTGTCAAAATAATAGTACAGCGTTTATTCCACACTGAAGTTCAGTGGATCGCGATTGTTTCGAGTTCAATAGAAACTTGTTCGCCATCTTCCGGCATTGCCAAAATGACGCTTGAACGGGCAGGACACACAAAGCGTAAGTAAATAATAAATCTTCTTGAATCGCCATTTTATGAAACTATATCTTAAAAATATTTAGGAAATAGAACGTACTGATTTCAATAATACGAAGACTGTTCTTATTTGGCCACCTTCCCGGCGAAGTTTTTGAGTAATCCCAACAACACCCTTACAATAAACATACATTTGCGTACATTTACAATATTCACATTGTAAACGACGACAATCTGGATAATTCGGTAGTGTTTCAGTTTCCTATGGTCCTTTCATTAGTGAACATGAAATTAGAATTTCTTGTGTGGCACAGCCGTGAGTTAAAAATAATGAGTGCATACATAGATTTGATGCCGATGAACTGGATTTATTATGAAGAGGAAGATCAGCACTTGTATTGTCCTCTTATAAGTGCAGATCCAACTCTCGAAGAATCACACCATTTACAGGATTATGGAATATAACCATGGCAAATAGGTCTTTGATGCAGAATTTGACAGAGGTAATGGCAACATTTTTTTCAGCTAATATGATTAACAGCTTCACAGCTCAGGAACAAACTAGAGACAAAATAGTTTCCAAAAATATTGAATTTGGCTAATGTTTATTTGGTAAATAATATTCTTTTTTTTGCTAAAATTTTTGTTTTCCGTTTTACAATTTGCTAATGTTCCAGATATAATGCGTGTAGACTTAGAAGACCATGGGATTAGTTTTAAAGACAAGGAATTTTATGACATCATTGGCAGGATAATAAATAATGCCAAAACTTGGAGCAAAAATAATAAAAATGAAAAATAATATATTATTTCACTGTAGCTTACTTAAAGTGTAATTGAAATCATTAATAAAATTAAAGTAAAACTGTTATATTTATTTAATTATTTAATGTCGACTTAATATTAAAAAAAAACAATCAATTAATCTTTTGGTCGGATCCGGCATGGATCTTTAAAACCGATCCGGTATGGATCTTTTAAACGGATCCAGTGCGGATCATATATGGGGTGACGATTTTCGATCATACCCGGATCAGCAAGCCTGATTTATCCCTGATCAGTCTTCAGGAAATCCTGATCCGAATCGGGAAGCATATGATAATGCTCCTGTCATCGAGCGTAATCGGGGAACTTAAGTTCAATTATGAATATTATAGTTTTGTTCTGGCAACGTCGTGGGGAGGAAAATTATTTGGGCTATTTGAGCAATTCATGGCCAAACGTCAAAATCAGGAATAAAATCTTTTTTTGTTTCTTGCTTCTCAAAAAACACATGCGAGAGGTTTGAGGTTACCCCCACGACGTTGGCCGTAGTTAGGTTTTTTTGTAAGTTTCCTACCAATGTAAGTAAGGATTTTTTTAGTTTTTTATTATTTCGTTAATTTCTGTTTGAACTCAGGAAATAAAATCGAAACGTTTAAAAAAAAAAGGGATCTTTATTATTGGACCAGGAACCAGACGTACAACTGCGGCGCAACAGCTCCTGTTATGGCTGGAAAGCATTCAGGAGTTTAGCAAAGGATTAAAGAAATAGACCCTAAAGTTGAATTCGTACCTTGCTCAAATCTTTCGTTAAACCTAGTTTGTTTACACGCTGCCTCAGTTGAGGTGAGTTCAGTAACTTTTTTCGGCACTTTAGAACGTTGCCATTTATTTTTTTTTCCACATCTACACATCGTTCTGAAGTTTTGATAGCAGTTACAGGCAAAAGCTTAAAAGCGGTGGAGTGGAAGAGGCGGTGCCGTAAATATGACATGGCATCATTACAAAGATATTCTCGTAATTTTGGAAAAACTGACAGAGGCAGGTGAAAGCTTAAACACTAGGACAGACGCAGAAGCTTTAGTAAGTAATGATGCAGTAATTTTGCTTTTTTTGTTTCTTGGGCCTTAGGCAACCAATGCTACATGAAGTGAAGGATGCACAAAAATATTTACAAACAAAGGGACTTGACATAAGAATGTGCGCTAAGAAAGTAAATGCTTTGCAGATGATATTGACAGAGAAACGAGAGGAATGGGCAGATGGTGCTGTAAGTTATGCACAATATATGTGTGAAGAACTCGCATAGAACCTAAGAGACGCATAACAAGAAGGAATATTTTTGATGACGGAAAAAGAGAGGCTAACTTGTCTTGTGAAAATGAGTTGAGAAAGCTGTTTTCTTCGTTAGATAGCATCTACAGAATTTAACGGATAAGTTTGCTTATTTAACATGGGTTATAATATTAGGTCCCGACGACACTAAATGTAATCTAGACTACGCATCTGTCGAAGTTGACGAGCAGGATTTTAAGCTGGAACAACTTCGACTGCGGACTTTCGTTGCTGCCACAGGCAATGCCAGCTGTGAGAGAACTTCAAAATTGAAGTTGATTAAAAATTATTTAAGACCAACAATGGGTATTTTAAGACTAACTACTTTGGCTATCTTGTCTTATGAGCAAGAGGTGGGTGATGCTATAGACATTGATGGTGTAACAAAAGACTGCTCGTTTTTTTTTTTTTTTTTTTTTTTTTTTTTTTTTTTTTTCTTTAGAGACTCGCGCAGGTTCAAGAGTTTTCATATTCTCTTATGATGTGTTGACACACACAACCTGAACGGAGTGCAGTGGTTGGGGTGGTTGATGTTCGTTCACTACTCTCAGGGGTGGTTGTCCTAGACCGATATAGGACGAGAGCCGACCAAATTCCGCGTTGGTTATAGTCCGTAGTAATTCGTTCAAGCACTTTTTAGTATTGCATACGCAGAGGATGAATTTCGGTTGACCATATACTGTGAGTGTTATGCCTGCAGCAGTAACGTCTGGTCACTTTCCATTCACAACTGCGTTCCATACTTTTTGTCTGTATAGGAATTACTTTTTCTTGGCTATGAAGCGAATTTGAACCATAGACCTTCCGCTCGGCGATCGATGATGTTAACCACTGCACCACGGCCACCCCCCAACAACAGCTCTTAACAGAAGTAGACGTATACATTTTTAATTAAAGACGTTGGTTTTTATTCTCAGAAGTACTCATACCATTTTTCAATAAACATATAAATGTAGGTATAGGTATAGTTCTAGTTTTTATTAAAAATTGATTTGTGTTTTATATTCAATTCGCTAATTATTTAATCTTGTCGATCGTCAAGCTTTGTCCAATTTTAAGTGATAGGTATTGTACCTGTTATAACAATGTATGTAAGTGGTTGAAGTAAAATAATTTTTGGATTAATAAACGTGTTGAAACTATAATATTTTAGCGTACATAAACTAGTACAAATACGTGTTCCACTAGTACAATTCTGTTCATTCATTCATGCATTCATTTTGTATAACACAAATGAATCAAATATGTTATATTACACTGAATAAAACTACTTTTTGTCAACCATCAGAGGAAACGAACGTGTTTGGACTTATTAGAAGATTTTTATCTCGTATAATTCCTCTCTACCTTCTGCCCGCACTGTGTCACCGACATAATAAGGTTATTAGACCTTGAGTGCGCGCAAATTATTAAAAAAAAAAATAAAAAAAAAAAAATTAACAGAAAGCATATACATCATTTTGGTCCTTCGAGCAGGATTGTTCGTTGGTGAACAGTCCGTAAACGTGTTATCGCAATACATCTTTAATTACATCTTTACATCTTTAACTAAAACAGAGAGTTTTTTTTTTTTTTTTTTGTCGACTACCGGAATCCATCTACAGTTACGTACGTACAGCATGCCCGTTATAGCGGTACCGGTTGGACAGTTTTTGCTTCAAGCCCATTTCTCAAGCGGAATATCCTAATAGTACGTTATTTAATATTTTTAATTGATTTTAACATCGGCTTACCTGTTCCATTACTATGAGCCATTTAATCAAATTTCAAAAAAATATTTTGGCACAAATGTCCAAAGACGTTACAAATTGTGGAAAGCGACCGGAACCACAGCGAACGAAAAATTACATCAACGCTCGCCTGGAATTATTGGAGCAACACTTCAAAACAAGCCAGGACTACAACACAGAAGCAATTTCAACGCTGGAGTCTGAATAGATGTAGGACATGGAGAAAATATTTGACAAAATCAAGGAGATGTACATAGAATACCGGACGGACTTACTTGACGGCCTGGAAAAGGTAACACACTCAGGAGCTCAAGTAAGTAAAATTGAGAATCATAAGGATTTGATGTTTGTTTCACTAGTGCACAACAATTCTTCCCTATCAGAGATTGAAAAATTGCACTATTTAAAATCGAGTGTTGTGGGTGAAGCAGAATGACTTCTGCAACACTTGAGGATTGATGAGGGGAATTACAATCAGGCGTGGGAGTTATTGAAATCCCGTTACGACCACAAACGTATTCTTGTTAACACCCAATTTAAAATCTTCTACGGTCAACCAGTTTTAAAACAAGAATCCTCGATAGGCATTAGAAACTTACTTGACACCTCAACCGAATGTCGACACTCCTTGTCAAATCTAGAGCTTCCCGTTCAACATTGGGATTCTATGTTTGTTTTTTGCATGTTACAAAAACTCCCATCTACTACTCAGCAATTGTGGGAAGAAAGGTCGGGAATACGGAAGGATTTGCCAACTTTCAAGGAATTCTCTGAGTTTTTAGAATCCAGATTCCGATCTCTAGAAGTTGTGGATCAGCAACCACCTAAAATGAACAAGCATATTGTTACATCACACTCCTCTTATACCCAACCAAAAATACCTCTTATAATTGCAAAATATGCAACAAAGGATCCCATTCACTGAGAACATGTAAAAAGTTTTTAAAAATGGAAGTGGCTACGCGCAAGAATGCTGTCAACAGAATAGGAGTCTGCGAAAATTGTTTGGGGTATTCCCATTCAAGTCGACAATGCCCCAGCAACTCACGTTGTTATTTTTGCCAGCAGCCACATCATTCCTTGTTACATTTTAATAGTCACATACAACATTCACATAACCATTTTTCAAACACAAACACTCGAAAAACATCCAGGAGTAGATAGTTTAACCCGTGTCGTCACTCTAAAAACAAAAAACAGCATCATCAAACGACCGATAACAAAAATTTGCTACTTACCAAGTAACAGATCAAAATGGCAAATGGAGCTGGAAAATAATTAGCAAAGCATCCACATGAGCTATATTTTGAATCACAATGCTTTAACGCAACAATGGTTCGAACAATAGAAGGGTATCATTCAAACTCATGATGATACATTATAGATACTACATTTAACTCTCTAAAATTGGATCTATTTAAAACAACCGACACGAAATAAATGCAAACAAATTCCCCTTTTGTTGTCTTCCCCCTGGACCGTGAAATACATACTTCCATATATATCCACTCACATGCATTTACCAGTCTCAAAGTTTATTTCACAGGTTAAGTCCTACACATTGGGAAACAGATAGAAGGGCTGCCTGGGGACATTCGATCACGTGCATGGATGACTAGGGAAGCAACACACAACATATCAATAATGCATCACTTACTAGAAATCCATTTCAGTGTTTTATTTTACTTTTTTTATTGTTCACTCGAATTTGTAAATAATACACAATGTCAATCACAACTAACGTTTGGTTGCATTGTTTACATCTGGTTTTGTTTTTAAACTCAAACCAATTGGTGACAGGGCAACGAGAACCAACTTCAAGTTGAGTAGATGACATTTGTAAACTCTGTTCACGGCCGGGGAGAATGTTGAAACTATAATATTTTAGTGTACATAAACTAGTACAAATACGTATTCCACTAGTACAATTCATTCATTCATTCATGCATTCATTTTGTATAACACAAATGGATCAAATATGTTATATTACACTGAATAAAACTACTTTTTGTCAACCATCAGAGGAAACGAACGTGTTTGGATTTATTAGAAGATTTTTATCTCGTATAATTTAATTAACAGAAAGCATATACATCAAAACGTGATTATAAAACTTATATAAACTTTTTTATCTAAAATTTAACCTATATAATGCAAAATAATGATGGCTGTCCCTGCCGAAAAGTTCTCTAGAATTAATGTATGTAATGTATAGTATACATTAAATTGAAATACCTAAACAAGAGACGTGTGCAGTTAACAGTAGTGAGCAGCTAGTATAAGTGCGTGGTTTGGCGATTGTTCCACGAAATCGTTGGAGAGCACTCTACTAGCACGGTCCGAGTGGCAACGGTCGGCAGCTCGATTCTTGGTCGAGCCACTTTTTTCCCTTCTGTTGCTTCGAACGTTATTGGAAGGTTCGGGCACGCCGCATCGAATTGCGAAATACAGCATCGATGCGTGAAGTGTGCACAGAACCACAGGTATTACGAATGCGACCGGAGCGCAGAGACATACAACTTGTATGTATGTGGGGACTCGGGGCACCCCGCAAACTATCGGGCTGTCCTTAGTTCCAGTAGATAAAGCGAATAAAAGAAGCTCGACGGAAGGCCGAGAAGATACTTCCCTCGAGAGGTATACAAACGCCCAAAAGGTGGCAGGTCAGGGAAAAGCGGTACAAACACCAAAGCTGCTCCCAAAGCCCCCGTGAATGTTCCTAAGGCACCAGAGCCGAGGCGGAAGTGCTACCGATTCTGCTCGCCATTCCAGGGCAGATCGGTCAGCTCCAGCAGCAGATCACAGAGCAGGCGAGATGAGTGGACAGGATCTATTCGCTTCTGCCGAACTTAGCGCATCAGTCCTAACTGGTACGCCGGTAGAGAATTTCTTAAAGATCCTGGCTGTGAATGTGAATTCACTGATTAGGATCGAGCGACGCGCCGTTCTTTTTAACCTGTTCCAGGAAGAAAGCGCTTATGTGTTTCTGGCTAGCAAAACTAAGCTAGAGCAGAGGCACAAAATTCGGCACAATTCCTACACTATAATAAGAAGAGATCGACCCAATGCCATTCAAGACGGAGGTGTCGCAATCTTCATAAAAAAAGATCAAAAATAAAATCATATATAGCGGTGGGGTGCGGAGATTCCAGGTGCTAGGGGCATGTGTTGTGTGTATTTATCCTTCTTCGGAATGGAAGGAGGATATACATAGTATCGGTCTATGAACCTGAAGCACAATTATACTCGCTACTCACTCACCGCTTACCACTTACCCTACAATAATATAAACTAACACTTCTCCTTCTTGACCCTATGTCACAATCCCATCCTATATTTTGAAACTGACCCCATACATAAAAAAACACTTGAACAGCGTATCAACGATCATCGATCCACATAAAGATCGACGACACTCGTATAAACAAAACGCAACATTAATACTAAATTGTGTCCCATACACAAAAGTCACTTGCATAGCGTTTATTCACTAACGACCATCGATCCACATAAAGATTGATGGCACTTGCATAAATTGACACTAAAATGGATCATACACTAAAGTAGGTCATAAGATGTACTGCGGATCTATAGCTGCATATGACGACCATCGTTCGACGACACTCGCCTAAACAAAACCCAGCATTGACACTGAAGTGGGTCATTAAATGCATTGCGGATCGAGAATCGCGTATGAACATTACCAAATAATTGGATTACGAAGTTTGGTTGAAAGAAACGAGACGTTTCAAGTTAGGAAGCAATTTCTACGACAAGATGGAGGAAGTGGAATAAATGTAGGATCGGATTTAGTAGTCTTACCTTAATTACCGCGCGGATTTACTAGACAGCCTTGAAAAGGTCAACCACCCAGAAGCTACGGTAAGTGTTATACAAATTAGCAATAAGCGCGAATTAAGATTACCAAAAATAAATATACCCACTTTCTCGGGGAATTATGAATTTGCACGATCTGTTTGCCTCCCTTCTTCACAAAAATACGTCGTTGTCGGAGATTGAACAGATGCGCTACCACAAATCGAGTGTTTTGGGCGAAGCTGAACGACTTCTGTAGCACTTGAAGCTTGATTAGGGCAGTTATAGTAAAGTGTTGAAATTGTTAACGTTCCGCTACGACCATAAGCGTATACTTGTCAATGCACGATTTAATTTCGGGCAACCAATTTTAAGCCATGAATCCTAAACAGGAATAAAAAATCGTCATTCCTTCTCGAACATAGAGATTCCTGTGGAACATTGGGATGCATTCTTAATTTTTTGTATGTTGCAGAAACTCCCATCAGTAACTCAACAATGGGGAAGAAACCCTGGGAGTTGGTAAGGATTTGCCGACACTGATTGAATTTTTGGAAACTAGGTTCAGGACGTTAGAGATTCTCGACTAACAACCAACTTTTAAAAGGAACGTAAAAAACCTAGCAAATCCAATGCCTTCCACATGCAGCCGAAGCAAAAAGCACATAAATACACGGTTTGAAACAAGTCATCACGTTCGGACGTGCAAGCAGTTCTTAAAAATGGATGTAGCTACGAGAGTTGCAACCATCGGCAGAATAGGAGTTTGTGAAAACTGTCTCGCATATAGCCACATAAGTAGACAAAGTTCTAGCGACTCCCGATGCTATTACTGTCAACACCCACAACATTTCTTGTTACACAACGGCTTTTGCACCACATCTGCAAAGAAATTCTTCCTAACAACAATTCCTAATACAGAGCAATATACCCACACTTCATCCAATAACCAACACAATAATTCATTCAATACTTAACACAACACTAACCCATATAGTAATCATCAACACAACACCATCCTTACAATAATACTCAAAGCAATAGAAACCTAACTCATACATTTCGAACATCCGTTATCAATCCAGACGCACCAATTTACCAACGAAATAACCAAATAGAACCAACTACTACTCTGAATAATGTCCACACCCACTCTAATATTTCAAAGACACCAAGTCATGTTGGATACGGACATGGTTAAAATCGAAGACGCTCCTGGAGAATCAGAGAATCATCACACAGAGAAGCAACATCTTGGTAACCCTATTCGATAACCCAACAATAAATACATTGTCATCGTCAACCTAATGTACTGCCCCTTTTCTATGTTTTCCCTTAATTGCCTTTCCTTCCATTTGTTTATGCGTAAAATGTCTTTTACTTATTTTTTTTCTTCCTAATTTGTTTACCCTTTGTGATCAGTAGCGTCCTTTCTTACTTTTGTCTATCCCTCCTATTTGTTTATGCCTCTGTTCCTCCTTTTCCTTTTTGCCATCTCCCATTTTTGTTTTCGTGATGTGAGATTGGGTGATCGAAGCAATTTATCGTGGACCTCAGAACGAGAAAGTCGTATCTAAGACATATTTTGTTAAGCTTATAAATTAAATATTTTATAAGCAGAAGAAAGTGTTTTATTGGATTAGCAATCCAACTATAATAAATAAATAATCAAAATAATAAAATAAATAATCAAAATAATAAATAATCAAAAAAAAAAAAAAAATGAAACAAAAAACATCTATCATATTCAGTGAAGGGAAATTTTGAATAATTAATACGTGCTTAATTGGTGTTAAATAAAAGTGCACTATTCTAACTAATTGATTCAAATACATGATGATATACATACATATAATACCCTAATGTATTTGTTAAACATTCAACCATCAACTGATCTGCGACAAACACTATCGAGAAACGAGGACAGCACAGCGGGAACAACTTTAACACGATTTTACAAGGAAAAAAAAAAACAAGAGTAGTTAACTACATGGTACACATATGTTCCAAATGAAAATATATGTATGTATGTTGGCGTTATAGTCCATGAAGGACCTGAGCCGAGCTTCTCTCAATCACCCATGTTTTTTGTGATTCATTTCCCCATAGGTGAGAGGGACCTACAGTTTTATTGCCAGTTCCGAACGGCGAATTTCGAGAAGCTTTTCATGACGATTTTACTACAGGGGGTGTTGTCAGAACCCCGCTGCGGAGAAACACCGTGAAAAACACGTTCGATGACTGGCTGTGTCGGGATTCGATCCCGTGTCATCGGCGTCAGAGGCCAACACACTACCCATTGCGCCACGGTGCTCTCGAAAATGAAAATATAAACACATATATATATATATATGTTAGAGTATATCATAGCTAACTTCCTCGTTATTTCGAACTACATGTGAAATGCTTCCTTCACTGAAGTGGCGGACACGACTATTTCCTATAGTCAAAGGAAGGGAATATGTGCTCCCGTCACTTCTAGTGAAGTGGCGGACACGATTTTTTAGGTGAAATTGACGGCAAGCGAATCTGCGAGTGCTGGAAGAAGTAGAAACTTCAGGACAGCCGTGGCGGAAGGATCGCTCCGCAGAATCGCAATACGGACCGTGATTTGGAGTGTTGAAGAAGTTTTCTGTGTTATCAGAAGTGGGATAGAATACCCTTTAGACGTGAAAAAGGAAAATAATAATAATAAAAAAAAGTAATATGATTACGATAATCGATAGTTGGAAAAAGCAAAAAGAGAAAAAAAAAAAAAGTGTCCAAGTTGAAAAACCGCGCTCCTCGCTCTGTGTGTGTATTTAAAAACAAAATATGTAATTAATAGAAAATCGAAACGAAAAATTAGGATACTCTTCATTTTAGTGCACAAACCAGTGCGTTTCAATGGAAAGAGAGGGAAAATTAAATTACTGAGTATTCGTTACTGCGTGTGAAAAAAAGTGTTGAAGTTGAAAAACCGCGCTCTGCTGTGGAAAAGGAAAAGAAACAAAACAAACACAATAATTAAACTTGCTGAACGTTTGGTTTTGTATGTAGATTGGTTAGTATGTTCCATTACTTCCATTACTGTTGCTTTCATATAATTTTGCCATCGAAATTCGAAATGCCGGGTGAAAAATCAAAGAAGGGAGAATAAACTAAGGAGCCGGAACAGCTCGTAATAACGGTTGACGCAATCAACCAAATTTTAAAGGCTGCATAACGCCAGGAACGGGATGACACGGTGGGGTTTCCCTGTTTTGATCCTGATCACTCCCGGGTGGATATGAAAAAGTGGTGCAAGGATATTCAAGAGAGGGCAAACCGTGACAAGTTGTCAGATTATGACATAATTCCGAGAGTCCTTTTCATTCACACGTCGTTTATTTCCGTTATTGTCTGACTATTGTATTGATATTATTGTTCTCGAAAGAGTTTATGTAAAAAAGGACCTCGGGGTTATTTCTGACTCAAATTTAAGGTTCAGTCATCACACTGATTTCATAGTTAAAAAGGCTAATTCTATGTTAGGGTGTATAGTACGCAATTCAAGGGTGTTAAAAGATCCCTATTCACTGAAATCATTGTACGTTGCATATGTCAGATCAGTTCTTGAATATTGTAGTGTAGTTGGAATCCATTCCATGTTACGTATTCATTAAGAATTGAGAATGTCCAAAAAAAATGTACTCGTTTTGTTATAAATAAACTCAATTGGCGCATGGGAAATGTGCCCCATTATAATACAAGACGGCAGGTTATAGGATTGCATACTTTTGAGAACCGACGTAAACTGTCTTCGATTATGTTTATTAGAGATATAATATCTTATCATATTGATTGCTTATTTTTGTTGAACTTAATTAACTTTTATTCTCCAAGCCGTGAGCTTAGAAATCGAAATTTATTTCAAGATGAGATTCATAGAGTCAATTATGCAATGAAAGAACCTATCAAGCGCTGTATGAGAGAACTTAATATTATCTCTATTGATTTTGATTTTAACTTTCATCATTGTAGAGAACATATTCAAAATATGCTTAGCTTATATTTCTTTAATAAATAACTTATATATATGTTTTCGTAGTCAGTGAGAGTAATAATGTAACTCAATTCTTCTTCTTTGGTGGCGTTACAGCCCATGAAGGACCAGAGCCAAGCTTCTCTCAATCACCCATGTTGTGTGTGATTTATTTTTCACCCAGGTGAAAGGGACATACAGTTTAATTCCGATTCCGAACGGCTTGAGTCGAGAAGCTTTTTCCAGGCAAGTTATACTACGGGGGGTTTTGCCAGTACCCCGCCGAGGAGGGACGCCGGTGTTATCGGGATCCGAACTCGCTCATCGTGCAGAGTCCAACACTAACCACTGCGCCACGGCGCCCTCAACTCAAATATTGATGAAATAAATAAATAAATAAGCAAATATAAATAAATATTGGTAATGGCAAATTTCCTATAGAAGTGCTGACTGGCTGCATCACCTTTCCTGAGAGTTTTTGTCAGTTAACGCAATCAAAAGCTGAACTCATTCAAGAAGTGTTTCCAAATATTGCTTAAAATTACTTATTCTATAATTGGCTGAGCGAACGAGCTATATAACTGCCAAAAACACTGATGTAAATGAATTAAATTTCAAAATTCAAGATGACATTTGTGGCGAAATGAGGACAAATAAATCAGTTGATACGGCAACTAATGAAGATGATGTCATAAACTATCCACTGGAATTTTTAAGCTCACTTGATTTGCCAGGATTGCCGCCTCACAATGTTCAATTAAAGGTTGGATCTGTAGTTATAATGTTGCGAAATATTAACCAACCGCAACTTTGTAACAGCACACGATTAGTGATAAAAAAATTACTGAATAACGTAATAGAAGCAATCATATTGAAGGGAAAGTATAAAGGAGAAGACGTTTTGATACGCCGCATCCCAATGATTGCGACTGACGTACCATTCGAGTTTAAACGACTACAGTTTCCAGTACGGCTTGCTTTTGCTATGACTATAAACAAATCCCAGGGGCAGTCATTAAGTGTTTTTGGTATTAATCTAGAAAACCCGTGTTTCTTGCATGGTCAATTGTATGTTGCCTGTTCCCGTGTTGGAAACCATCTGCTCTGTTTGTTTACGCGCCAAGTAATCAAACAAAAAATATCGTGTAACATAAAGTACTACAATAAAAATGAAATCTAATTTAGAATGAGTAAAAATAAAATGAAATATAACAAGTAGGCATCATAATAAGAAATCGAAATTGTAGTTTTCATTGTGATTTTTTAGTGACTATTAAAAGAATTTTAAGTGTTTCGTAATTTTTATTTTTTGACATTATGTAATTGTTGACTTATCAACTTTCTTTTTTCTTTTCTAATCTTACTAGCTGATGAATCAGCCAAAACTTATTCACAACTATAACAAAAATATGGGAGGAGTAGATAAACATAGGTTGATTTCTAAATATCCAATACGTTTTAGAGGAAAGAAATGTTACTGGCCCCTAGTAATTCGTGTTTTAGATATGTATGTGTCTAGTGAATGCATGGATTATTTACAACCAAGTAAATAAAGATGAGACCATACCTCTGCTGGATTTTAGACGAAGGGTTTGTTTTTCTTGGATGAAAAATTCGGAAGGAAGGGCAAGTAAACCTACTCCAGGTTCTCCCGAAGTTCTTTTACGACCTATCAGATTCGACAATTTTGGTCACTACATAATGAAGAGGAACAAACAGAGGCCAAGGACAAGGTTGTAAAAAAAACCTCTAACTTTTTGTAGTAAATGCGAGAAAACACTTTGCAGTGATTATTTTATAGCTTATCATACAAAATAAGCTTTGAATATTTAATTTTATAACAGTTTGTGGCCATAGCTTTCAAATAAAGTTGATTTCATTATAAATGCTATCTTTCATAATTTCTGGTTATATAAGTTATCAACATTAACTATTATGAATAATTAATTAAACTTTTTAGAAACAATAGTTGGCAGCACTTTTCGCGAGCATTCTAGACAAGCAGAGCATTCCCATTGGCTTGGCGTGGGTTCAATTAAAAGTACTTTCCTTCGCTTGGCTTGGCGTGGGTTCGATAGAGGTACTTTCCTTCGCATGGCTTGGCGTGGGTCCGATAGAGGTACTTTCCTTCGCTTGGCTTGGCGTGGGTTTGATAGAGGTACTTTCCTCCGCTTGGCTTGGCTTTGTGGGAGAGCCTATAATCGTTCGTTGGCGTCCACACTCGAGTCAGTCTACGACGAGTGTTAAAAGCAGCAAGTCTTCATAGAAGACAAACCGTCCGAGGTAAAATTACTAAAAAACTCATTTGTGAAGTTAGTTTTAAATTAAATAATAAATTAAATAAAACAAGTTGTTGTTTCATTGTGAGTTTGTTATAAACTTATTTAACTTTAATTGGCGCCCAACGTGGGGCCACGCGAGTTTAAAGTAAATATAAAAAATCCCTATGAAGGGCAATCGAAACATATTTAACCGCGTGGCTTTAAGGAACCTTCTTAAAAACGATTAGTGTTGTGAATGTTTTAATTTAACTTTGAAACAATCCATTTCAATACCGAGTTAAGAAATTGCAACAGTGAAATTGAGCTAGTGGAAAAACAAAAAGCAATACTTTAAACCTAAAATACATTTACGGAAGTATTTAATATAAAAACCGAACGAACAACAACTAGTTAACAGTAAATAGATCTACAGTTATAATAAAAAGGGAATTTAGCTATCAAATTGGAAGGAAACCTAATCGAAAACGAATTAACCTACAATACTGGAACCATACCTAAGAGAGTTTCGAAATCGGGAATTTGTGAAATGAACAGAGAAGAATAAGAAGAAGAATAAATTTAAACTAAGAACATAAGTATTGTACATAGTATTACAAGTAAGTGGAGTGTTTTTTTTATTACAAACAGTATTTTTTCCATTTCCTTTAAATCCTAGTATTAAGTTTATCTACTTAAAGAGTAACTGAATTTCAACGAATAATTTTAAAATATAAAAACTATTATTACCTATTGTTAAGCGAGAATAAATCTCACATTTTTCTACTTTTCCTGTTACTTTTATTTTCCATAAGATTTTTTTTTATTGTTGTCTTATAATTAGATACTTATAAGTAAAGAACTAAAAAATAATAAAATAAAAATGGATGAATCACATTTAAGTGCGATCATATCAGCAGCTGTCAATGCTGCAGTCGAACAAACAAAAAAAACTTTTCAATCAGCAATCAGTGAGCTAACGGACAGGCTTTCTTCGTTAGAAACGCCATCAAATATTATCGAATACAAACCAGTTACAATTAATCCCCAAATAAAATGTGAGGAGTCACTCGACCTTGTGAAATCCCTTCCGGAATTTCACGGCGATCAATTAAAATACGTTTCATGGCGTCAGGCTGTATTTGCCGCCCACAAAATGTTTGAAGGATATGAGGGTAGCTCCAAGTATTACCAAGCAGTAGCTATAATCAGAAATAAAATTATAGGCCCTGCAGATTCTGTGTTATCATCATTTAACACTGTTCTCAATTTTTATGCCATTATTAGTCGGTTAGATTTTACCTATGCGGACAAGCGACCAATTTATCTTATAGAGCAGGAAATGTCCACCCTCAAACAAGGAAAAATGTGTATAGTTGAATTTTATGATAAAGTTGAACAAAAACTGACACTGCTAACTAATAAAACTATAATGAACTATGGGGGCAAACCCGAACTTATTGCTTCACTAAATCAAAAGTATAGTCAGGATGCTCTTAGGACATTTATTTCCGGTTTGCGAAAACCAATGTGTGACGTATTATTTGCGTCAAGGCCTATTGATTTGCCAACTGCACTTGCGCTTGCTCAAGAATTAGAATCTAATCAAACGCGTTATATGTTCGCAACTTCTTTTGCTAATTATAACGATCGGCTGAACAAACCGCAGTTTCAAGCGGGTTATAAGCAAGACACTTTTGTTTCACCTCATTATAGTCGTGAGCAGACCACACGACCCCCAGTCACTCAAATGGAAATAGATCCTTCAACATCTCATAACAAATTTACGCGATCAAATCCGTATCAGGATCCCAATAATTTATCCGTACGACCATGCCATGACAATATGAACAACTCTTACATGAACAATAAACCATCGTTTAAAAGACCAAGACCTTCAGACAAATACTTCAGAAACCACGAAGCCATACGACAACCACAAAAGGTACAGCGATTCAATAATTTAGTTCAACAAATACCAGTAAGACACGAAATAAGTAACTATAAACAATATAATGATGGGGTAGACAATTCTAGCAGGTACGACGAACCATCCCTATACGAATTTGAAACAAATAATTACGAAAAGTCTGAAATAATAGAAGAGGTAAATTTTTTAGGGGTAGGTCCCTCCTGCCCTATATAAGCAGAACGCTAGGAGGGAATGAAATCAAACTATTGATAGATACAGGCGCGTCGAAAAATTATATAAAAAGTATTAGTTACCTCAGAGGTATAAAACCAGTAGAAACACCGTTCATTGTAAAGTCACTTCACGGATCAGACCATATCACACATAAATGTGTAGTACATTTGTTTAACAGGAACTCCAATTTTTTTATCCTCCCTCGCCTTGATCATTTTGATGGTATCATTGGATGCGACTTTCTGCACGAAATAGGAGCAAAACTTGACTTAGAAAAAGGAATTATTAAATACGACAGTAGAGAGGAAAGACTCCTGTATTTCTTCTGCAGAGATGTAAACCACATTGCCATTGACAATAAATCTGTACCACCGGATGTTCGAAAGCAATTCGACTCAATTATACGAAACACACGGGAAGTATTTGCCGATTCGATCGAATCATTGCCATTCAACACAAATGTTGTAGCCACTATCCGAACAACAGACAATGAGCCCGTTTACTCTAAAGCTTACCCTTATCCAATCGCTGCTTCTCAATTTGTTAACAAAGAGATATCAGATCTTCTTCATGCAGGCATTATTAGACCATCTCGGTCTCCATACAATAATCCCATTTGGGTGGTGGATAAGAAAGGGTTTAATGAGGACGGCAATCGAAAAATGAGATTAGTAGTGGACTTTAGAAAACTAAATGCCAAAACGACGAATGATAAATACCCTATTCCGGACACCTCAGTTATACTTGCAAATTTGGGCCAGTCCCAATTTTTTTCCACATTAGATCTTAAATCTGGATTTCATCAGATTATGCTAGCTGAGTCTGACAGGGAGAAAACAGCTTTTTCCATAAACAATGGTAAATTTGAATTCTGTCGGCTCCCGTTTGGCCTTAAAAATGCGCCTAGCATTTTTCAAAGAACCATTGATGATATCTTAAGGGATGAAATCGGCAAGTGTTGTCATGTATATATCGACGACGTGATAGTCTTTTCCAAATCAAAAGAGCAGCATCTTAAGGATATACATAGATCGCATCCTATCTAAATTGTATGAGGCTAATATGCGCGTGTCCTCTGAGAAATCAACATTTTTCAGGGAAGAAGTTGAGTTTTTGGGCTTTGTAGTCTCCGCACAGGGAATTAAAACCTGTCCGGAAAAAGTCAAAGACATTATTGAATATAAGCCTCCAAGAACGCTCCGCAGCTTGCGATCATTTTTGGGACTCTCTGGATATTACAGGAGATTCGTTAAGGACTATGCTCAAATAGCAAAGCCTTTAACAAATATCTTGCGCGGAAAGAATGGAAATGTTAGCGCTAGGCAGTCTAAAAACATAAATATTGAACTCGATGGAGCTGCTATTGAAGCATTTAACCGAATTAAAAACATTTTGGCTTCGGAAGATGTTCTGCTTCTCTATCCGGACTTCAATAAGTCATTTGATCTGACGACAGATGCGTCTTCTTGTGCATTAGGTGCAGTGTTATCTCAGGGTGGTAGGCCGATAACGATGATTTCCCGAACTTTATCGCCAACTGAAGAGAATTACGCCACTAATGAGCGAGAGCTTCTCGCGATAGTTTGGTCATTGCGTAAACTTCGAAATTATTTGTATGGGGTTCGGAAGTTCAATATATTTACAGACCATCAGCCGTTAACGTTTGCCATCTCCGAAAAGAACCCCAACACTAAGATAAAGAGGTGGAAAGCGTTTGTGGAAGAATTTTCCCCAACATTCCACTACAAACCGGGAAAAGAGAACCACGTTGCAGATGCTTTATCTAGGCAGCATATTAACATCATAGAGCAAACAGATGCATCTAAATCAACAACAGCACATAGTGAAGAATCATTAACGCAAACAATTCGAACTGTCGATAATCCTATAAACTGCTTCAGGAATCAGATTTTTGTTAGTGAAGGGCCTGAAAATACCATCTTGAGAAAGATATTATTTAAAGAACGACGTAGGCAAATAATAACTTTTTGCAGCCGAGATTATCTGTGGAAGATGTTGAAGGAAGTTGTAAATCCACGAGTCGTTAATGGCATTCATTGCGAATTAAGTATTTTGGCATCTATTCAAGATGAACTAACTAAAATCTTTCCATCTACCAAATTTATACATACCAACAAGTTTGTAAAAGACATTTATGATCAAACAGACCAAAGGGAAATTCTCATTGTAGAACATAATCGAGCTCATCGATCCCTACGTGAGAATACGCAACAAGTTCTTAGAGATTACTTTTTTCCTGACATCCGAAAGAAGCTAATGGAAATTGTTAAGAGCTGCTCAGTATGTAAAGAAGCAAAATATCAGAGACATCCACCAAAGATAGAAATAGGGCAAACTCCTATACCATCACGAACTGGTGAAATATTACATATTGATATCTTTTCCACTGATAAGTTGCATTTTCTTACCTGTTTGGACAAATTTTCAAAATTTGCCGCGGTATTTCCTATAAAATCTAGAGCCATAGTTGACGTAAAGGAACCATTAATTGAAATTCTCAACTTTTTCAACAATACAACAACTATAGTTTGTGACAATGAAAAATCTCTAAACTCCCATACTATAAAATGTTTACTTCGAGATCACTTCAAAATTGAAATTTTTACAGTCCCTCCTTTTCATAGTACATCTAATGGACAGGTTGAAAGATTCCATAGTACATTAACAGAGATTGCTAGATGCACCAAATTAGAACAAAATATAAATGATACAATCGAACTAATTTTATTTTCCACCGTTAAATAAAATAGGACCATTCATACTGTAACAAAGCAGAGACCCATTGACATAGTACATTTGAAATCATCCACACTTCAAGACGAAATTAGAAAACGAATATCTCAAACACAGGATTTGAATTTAAGATACCACAACCAAAAGAAGCAATCAAGGTCATATAATCCTGGCGATAAAGTTTATGTGCGAACGAATAAGCGAGTAGGCAATAAATTTAGAAAGCTTTTCGTTGAAAAAATTGTTCAACAAGATCTTGGAACTACAGTACTTATCGACAATAAAAAAATACATAAAAGTAACCTTCGATAGGCTTTGTATTGTCCTTAGTCTCGCTGATCACAATTTTTTCTTAAAAAATGGATATTGAATGAATAAATATTTTTTTAGTTCTCAAGACTTTTTAAACTAATTTAATATGTTATAAGATATTTACAATTCACTATATATTAAAATCATATAATTATAATTATATATATATATAATATTATAACTAAAATAAGAAACCGCTTATCGAAATTAGATGTTTTTATTCTTACATGAAATACTTACAAGAGATATTAGCAAATGTACGGGAAATAAACAAGTAACTCATTGATACATTCCTTTAAAAACAATCTATGCTTTCATGCTTAAAAATACTACTTAGATATAAAGATCTTAAAATATAAGTGCAAACACTCCACAATATTGATTAAAATCACATGCGTATACATAACATACATATATGTAAAAAAAACAAATTCATATTAGATATCTGTTTAACAAAAAAAAAACAAAAAACAACCCTGATTGTACGCCGGGACGGCTTAATTTAGAGGGGGAGTAGTTATCAACATTAACTATTATGAATAATTAATTAAACTTTTTAGAAACAATAGTTGGCAGCACTTTTCGCGAGCATTCTAGACAAGCAGAGCATTCCCATTGGCTTGGCGTGGGTTCAATTAAAAGTACTTTCCTTCGCTTGGCTTGGCGTGGGTTCGATAGAGGTACTTTCCTTCGCATGGCTTGGCGTGGGTCCGATAGAGGTACTTTCCTTCGCTTGGCTTGGCGTGAGTTTGATAGAGGTACTTTCCTCCGCTTGGCTTGGCTTTGTGGGAGAGCCTATAATCGTTCGTTGGCGTCCACACTCGAGTCAGTCTACGACGAGTGTTAAAAGCAGCAAGCCTTCATAGAAGACAAACCGTCCGAGGTAAAATTACTAAAAAACTCATTTGTGAAGTTAGTTTTAAATTAAATAAAACAAGTTGTTGTTTCATTGTGAGTTTGTTATAAACTTATTTAACTTTAATTTATATTCCCATTGTCATATTTATAGGACAGACTGACTCAGCAAACTGGGTAATTTTATTCCATATTATTTTTTTTTAATGTATAAGACTCCAGTTTGAAGATTTCATCAAAAAATTCCAGTAATGGGTTAAGCAGTTGGAGCATTATCGAAGAGTTCACTTTCGCAAATCCACAATAAAAGACAGGACAGAACAATTTTGTGATTGGAAGTGAAAAGACATTCAATAAAGTTTATATCAGTTTTCAAAGTTTCGTAAGGGAGATTTATCGTAAGTGGCGCGGTTAATGAGAAAAAAAAATTGTTAAAATCGGATGGGCGGTGTTTTCGTTGTACCCAGAAAGGGCATACTGCCGAATTCTGTCGCGTTAAAATATCTTTCAAACAGTGTAAACGAAATCATGCTACAGCGGTTTGTGACGGGAAAACTAGCAATGACAATATGAGCTGCAAATCTGTGCCGATTTTAGAGGAGGCGTCCGCTAGTTGTAAAGCGTTGAATTTGTCTACACCCATCGGGAAGAAAGCAGTAAACGATTTTTGGCAAATTGCTCGTGTGTTTCTGTCCGCTCCGTTTAAACTCATAATACTGTGTTCGTGCGCGCAATAATAGATGGTGGCAGCCAACGATCCTATGTGAAAGAAAACATTGTAAACAAATTAAATATACCGGTTGTTGACACGGTTAGTTTGTAGAGAAAAAGTTTGTTGGAGAAAAAGGGCTTAGTGACCCCAAACAATTTAAATTAGTTGACTTGATGGTGTATAGTCAATTCAGTGAACAGTCGGTGAAAGTTCGCGTGGTGGTTGTGCCTGAAATATGCCAAGACGTTTTAATAGCTCCTAGTGTCAGCGTTGTAGAACTTAAAGAATTAAACTTGGCAGATTCGAATAAAAATGGGTGCATACAGGAAGATGGTTTGGGACTTTTAATTGGTGCTGATTATTACTGGCGTGTCGTTACGGGAAAGTTTCGTAAAATATCCAGCCATATGGCAGCTGTTTCTACAGTTTTTGGTTGGACTGTTCAGGGTTCTTATCCGAGTGATGATGAGAAGACAGATTTCGAAGTTTCATGTTCACTTTGTTGCCTTTCGATAGAAAATATGTGGAACTTAGAGATGTTAGGTATTCAAAATGAGAAATGTGAAGTTAATTCGCTTACGAAGGACTTCCAACTCCGGTGTATCCGAAAGACACCGACGAGGTACAAAGTAACTGTGCCGTGGAAAAGAGCCGATTGCATAATAGCAAGCAATAAAGAAAACGCGGTTGCTCGACTTTATTCGCTCGTAAGAAAATTGTCGAGAGATACATCTAAGCTTGTAGAGTATGACACAGCTGTACGAGAGTTTGTTGCTGCGGGTTTCGCGGAGTCAGCTAATACGGAGGTAACAAATTATATTACATGCCTCATAGACCTGTTTATGGTACAGATAAAACAACCACTAAATTGCGCATTGTGTTCGATGCTTCCTCTCGATCCGAAGGCGCCTTTTCTTCGAATGATTTGCTGTGAACGGGGTCTAATTTACTTCCGGAAATATTTCGTATCCTTCTACAATTCAGACTGAGTAGGATTGCAATCATTGCGGATATCGAAAAGGCCTTCATACAGATTGGTCTCTCTCTTAATATTTACTAACGCATCTTATACTATACAACTTTGTAATATGGCGCAGTCGATCAAGTGAACTTAATAAAAAAGGTTAAGTTAATCTTTGATTTTTTAATTTAGTCGTTATTTTTCAATACCATATGAATACACATGGTTAATAACGTAACCACTCACAAATTAATAAACATTAAGATAATAATTTAATAAGCACAACCACTCACAAATTAAACGTAAACAAACTAGTTAACAAATTACTTCACGAGCAATAGACAGCTGTCAATCATGGCCGCAACACTCATCAACCCAACATGGCCGTCAAGCATCCCAGCCGCGAACCAAGCATGGCCGCAACACTCAACGATTTCAACAATCTGCAACGTTGCCAGTAGGCAAGTTGCAGTAACACTGAGTTCATATCGATTCATTAGGGATATAGGTCCCTCATATATCATGTACTCTATATATTCCAATATGTGTAACAAAAAGCTGCCAAGCAGCTAACCAAGGTTTTGACTTGGGCAATCAGAGGGATTACTAAATAAACCGTCCAGCGAAGAGGACTTATTAAAGCGGGGTGCAAAAAAGTTTATTTTTCTTATCTTGCAAGAACAATCAAGGTCCACTTCTTCCTATACAATTTTGTCTGTGCGGCAAAGCCCCGCACAATATATATAGTCAACACAAAAATGTAATCCTCAAAATTTGTTATTGACACGAGTGCAACACACTCAATAACAAACCGCAATTTATGTAACCCTAAATGGTCTGTTCCGACCCAAAAGGTTACATTAAATACCATACAACACTCAGTAGAGGTATTCAAGAAGGTACGCATACCCCTATTCAAAGAGTTAAGAGAGTCGATATTCCTCTGTTCCGTCAAAGTAGAGGAAAGTGAAACGAAATCCGAAGTAATAAGAACACAGTGTAGTTAGTAAAAAGAAGCCGTGAGTGATGAAATCACAGCATAGTGAAAACTAAAAACTCTGAGTGTTACGAGCACAGTTAGTGAAACTAAATAAGGCAGTTAACAAAGTGTATTGAAGAACAATTTACGAGTGCACGAAGAAACAAACCGGGAAATAGTGAACCTAACATTAAAATGGCTCAACAAAAGAAATAGTGGTGCGGTAAAATCAACCTCAAAATTGGAGAACAATGATAGAGAAGGAAATAAAGTTCATGCAGCCTTTTAACGATGAACCAGGAACCTTACCTTCTTTCATCGCCACAGTGGACCAAGTCCTGGGAGAACATGGCGACCGAGCAGAACAAGTCTTCAACCTGATTTACAACGAAAAAATAACTGGAGCAGCAAAGAATAACTTAGCCACGGAAGCACCAACAACATGGAACGAATGTAAGCAGAAACTGAAAAAACATTATAGACCAGCGAAAGAATCGAACACCATTAACAAGGAGATCAACAATCTCAAGGCAAAATTTCTCATAATATGTACTACTATATCAATGTGGGATGGAAGCAGTAGCGAACGAGGAACGAAACACAGAACAAACAGAGTACGGTACGATCGACGAAACACAGACAAACCGAGTAGTACACAGACGAGACATAGGGAAAACCACGCAGATGCGACATGGGACAACAAACCACACAGACAAACCGAGTAGTACACAGATGAGACACAGAGAACACCACGCAGAGGCGACACGGGACAAACCACACAGACGAGACAGAAACTATGCACGTACGCATTGTGAGTGGCGTCATCCACTCCAATGAAGAGAGATATGGAAGGAGGGAAAGGGTCGTAGTCAGTCGTAGGTCATTCGTAGTTGAGTCGTGGTCAGCGATAGTTGAGTCGTGGTGGAGTCGTAAAGAATTGAGTTGCAAATTGTTATGTAATTGTGAAATAAAGAATTGAATTGCAAATTGTTTTCTGAACGTTTTGATTGTTTTCCCATCCCGAACACTACATTAATACCAATAATACGGGGAGCACTCCATGTAACACCAATTAACGAGCAGACAGGATATTTAAAAATCAATATAAAAGATGTAAAAATAGCTAACCAAACAAACACTATCTTACACTTACTTAATCCAGAAGAAATATTAGATACAAGTTCATATAAAACACTTACAAATTGAAAATGTAGATGTAATCAATAACGAAATAGAAACTTTAAGAGCAAAAATTATATCAATAATGCCAAGTCCAATCGGAAGGCAAAAACGAGGATTAGTAAACATAGTAGGAAATGTAGAGAAGTGGCTCTTCGGAACCATGGATAATAATGATAGCGAAGAAACTTTGAATCATTCAGATATTGCAGGAAAATATAGTCATAATGCAATACAAGCAATTAATGAACAGACAAAAATAAACACACACTTTAACGAATCAAAAGAATCACTTAAGACAATTGTAAAAAATGATAGAAGGTTAATATTAGATAATTTCAATAGAATAGAAAGTACTATAAAAAACATATTAAAACAACAAATGACTCTGGACCAAATAACAAAATTAAGATCTATAGATAACAAAATTAACCAAATACAAGACAATATAGTATCAGCAAAACACATTATAATACACCCCAGCATTCTTACATCAAAAAAAAAAATGAATATGATTGATTTTTATAAGCTAAAGCCACTAAAAATGGGTGTTCTTGAATATAAAAATAAATTCATTATCATTGCTGTTCAAATTCAAAAAAAAAAACTATATTACGGCAGAACAAACACTAATCATACCATTGCCAAATAAAAAATATCTTGAAATAGATAATGAAGATGAATCTATCATAGAAATTAACAATCAAACTTATGTATACCAACCAGATGTAACAATTAAAGAATTGAGACGAAGTAAACATTGTGTGATAACTAATAGTTGTAGATTAAGATATAATAATAAAACCCAGATACAGGTTATAGATGATGAAACTATTATAATCAAAAACGCATATGAAGAAGAACTTATACAAAATTGTGACAGCGGAAAAATGGTAGAAAACAAAAACTATCTTATTAGCTTCCTTGGTTGTCAAATACATTTGTTAAAAAAAAAACTTTCTATAGTCAACCGAAAATCATCCAAGAAAAATTTGTTTATCCCAATAGTAATCTGAATTCTTCATTTGGAAGAAGTAGAAAAGAAGAAGAAGAAATTGAAATTACATAAAAAATTTTCATATACCATAAACTTAAGCATAGTAATAATAATAATATCTATAACAATACTAGCAACATACTTTTGTATGCCACTCTATTTTTTTTTCTTTTCGTTATGTCCAAAATAAATAAAATAAATGTTACTTGTAAGCAACACTGTTGCCATCCCCAAAATGTATATGTATACAAACGAGTAAGCAGCAGATTATGCCATGGAATTCTTCGTCCTCTTGCTGGGCCTAGTGAAACACTCAATTTATGTCTGTTATTATCTTTTTCTGTTCTTATTCTTCTTTGTTCTTCAGTTTCTTCGTTTATTCTTCTTTGATTTCTTTGCCTATTTTTTTCTGTTCTAATTCTTCTCTGTTCTTCAGTTTCTTCTTGTCTTCTTTCAATTATCTTCTGTCTTTTGTTCTGAATTTGTTCTTCTGTTCTATTCGCATACCATGACTGAGAGAGTTTTAGAGAGACTGTGTGTGTGTGTGTGTGTGTGTGAGAGAGAGAGAGAGTATGAGCAAATGAGCTTTTTGCTACAAACTCTAGCTTTAGATTGTACCGTTCTAGGTTAGTGTGCTGGGTTAGGATCACAAAGAAAAATGTCTATAATAATATGTTATGATTAGGATATAGCAATACTAAATGTACACGGAAGGTATTGTGATACCAGGTGTTCAGCAATGTAAAGTATATGTATGAAATTATATAGTAATAGTAACCATGTAAGCCGGGGGAAAAAACTCTGGAATGATGAGTATAGAAGGCCGCGCAAATTTGGAATAATCCTCACTTCTTTTGAGATCGCTTCGCAACCATTTCGCCGGTATACTACTGCCATTTGGTACTGAAGCCCTTTCAACGAGAAGCCCGAGTTTTGATTGAGTTCCCATTGACGGAGGTACACTACCGCCTCTTTGGTTTGAATACCCCCACCTGATTATCTACCTTGGCGTGGTGTGGGGGCTTTTCACCAAAGGATAATCGCCCCCGTCATCCCCTTTTCACCAATGCAAATCCCATCCCACTCCACTTATCCTATCACACTCCTATCCTGAATATCCAATCCCCATCCCCTGGGCTGGACATAAGGTGTTAATCGAACCGTGCCGAGATGTCGACCAGGCTGAGAGCCCAGACCAAAAATAGCTCAGTCGCAAACGGTGTATCCGGATACCTGGCGCCCTCCGGATCAGCTAGCCTTACCTGGGTATTGCGGATCTCTGCCCAGGTGGACATATATTTCTCCGCAACTCGTGGGTACCAAATGTACAATAACAAAAATAAAAACAATAATGAGTCCGGATCTCATAAAAAACCGGAAGGGGAGGAAATCCCCTCTACATCAAATGCGGTAAATACTCCGATCGGAGAATCGACAAACCGCTCCGTTAAGTTGTCGGCAAGTAAAGCTGACAACAGAAAAATAAACCCATCGTCCAAGGCCTATAAAGACCAAAAGGCGGCCTTGAGAATCTTAAAACGATGGGGCCATAACACCGACCTAACGGAAAAAGAAAAAGAGTCGGTAGCCTGGGCTACAGGAATCCTGGCCCAGGGAAAAGCAAAGGCCAAGAGGCCCAGATCGTCCCCCGAGGAACCAAAGCGGGAGGCTAAGAAGGTCAGGCTGGGAACACTGGCCAAGCCATCAAAGCCTTTCGGTGAGGTTGCGAGGGAGTGCCTGACGGTAGCTATCATTGATGACAGCGATCCGGACGGAAAAATGACGACCGAAAAATGGAAGGATGTCGACCATGCACTATCGGCAAACTTCCTCAAAATCATGAGAAAGAACCCTGGACCACCGCCCATCTGTGATGACGCCGGATGGTATCAAGGCAGGGTTAAACTGATAAGCTGTGCCGATGAAAGATCGGTTGATCTTTTAAAGGCCACAGTTATCGAAATGGGGGAAATATGGGAGGGAGCCAGGCTCAAGGTCGTCACCAAGGACCAGATCCCGAAACGACCGAGAGCTAGATGCTGGATCCCGCTGGCACCAGACAACCCCCTCGAAATTCTTGAGACCATAAACCTCTGTAATCCCAATCTCCCAACAAGAGATTGGAGGGTCGCGAAGCTGGAGGAACCAAAGGACCGATCTAGACAGGCAGTTCTTGTGCTGAATAGTGAAGCCCTGGAACCTCTGGCCCAATGTGACCATTACATCAGGTTTGGTTTCAAGAAGATCAAACTTAATATTTACAAAAAGGATGAGGAAATGCCACCATCCGGCAACGAAACCACGGCCAACACCGAGGTCAATGTAGACAGCTCAATGGAGCAGGAATCCCCCATCCCCTCGGGGAGCAAGGGCCCCGCGCCGATTGAAGCTGAAAGTACAGCAACATTCCTGGTCAACAAGGACCAAGAATCGCTGCTCGACTCCGGAAGCGAAGACTATTCTACCAGCTCGCCGATGGAAGACGATCTTCTAGACCTAAATCTAGAAGATCTCGACACCACCGTGGTGGAGGTCAATCGAATTGATAACAGCCATGATGCTGAGATTAATTCAGATTAACCTCCATCACTCGAAAGCGGCTACCGCTAACCTTCTCCTCAGGCTGGCCAAAGGGGAAGAGGACATAGCCTTAATCCAGGAACCTTGGGTTCATGAACACAAGGTTCGTGGATTGAGAAATCCAGCCTACAACATTTTTACATCACAAAAAGAAGGTAAGCCCCGGACTTGCATACTTGCAAAGAAATCCATAAACGCTTACCTTCTTCCTAATTACAGCTCCCCAGACACCACGGTGATTGCCGTAGAATCACCCGGGAACAAGCTATGGATAGCCTCTGCATACATGGCGCAAGACGAATCTATCCCATCGGACGAGATAAAAAGACTGGTGAGAGACTCGCCAAACCACCAAGCTGGGCTCCTCATTGGGGCTGACGCGAATGCGCATCACACCCTGTGGGGTAGCAGCGACATAAATGAAAGAGGTGAGTGGCTTATTGAATTCATTCTTACCTCTGATCTTAATATATGCAATAAGGGTCATGTACCCACTTTTGTTACAAAAAATCGAAGGGAGGTACTAGACATAACTCTAGCATCTCCCTCTCTCATTGACAAAATAAGAGAATGGAAAGTTTCTGAGGAACACTCCTTCTCAGACCACCGCTACTTGGTTTTCAACCTAGCCTTCATGGTCCCAACCCCAATCGACTCTTCATGTAACCCAAGAAGAATCGATTGGGAGCGCTATAGAGCCCTTGTTGGCAACTCTGTAGTAAGCAGGACCCCCGATCACCCGCGGTCCACGGTAGACATAGATAATATGGTTGACATTTTAACAACTACCTTGGGCAACGCACGGGTCAACAGCTGCGCAAGCCACAAATCGAGGAAAAACTCTTATCCCTCGTGGTGGAACGCAAACCTAAGCAAGCTCCGTAAAAACTGTCGAAAACTCTTTAACAAAGCAAAGAGTACTAGGAACGATAGTGACTGGAGCCTATATAAAGCTTCACTCAGAACTTACAAACAAACTCTGAGGAAAGAGCAAAGGCTATCCTGGAAACTTTTCTGTAACAATATGGAAAAAATTTCAGACGCCTACAGATTGAGGAAAATACTCTCGAAAGATCCACAATTCCCAAGCTACCTTACAGCTAACGGAGTCTGGACAGCATCTGAAGAAGAAACTCTAAACCTTCTTCTCAATACGCACTTCCCAGGATGCCATGAATCGCAGGTTTCACCGCAGCCGCAAGGAACCCACTTTTCATCCGCATTAATGGGAAATTTCGAACACATCATCTCCAGAGAGAAAATAATATGGGCGCTAAAAAGCTTCAAGCCCTATAAATCGCCAGGTCCGGATGGAATTTACCCGGTCGAACTTACACAAACCATGGAATGGACTATACCATGGCTAGAGATAATCTTCAAAGGATGCCTAGCTTGGAGTCACATTCCAGACAAGTGGAAGTGCGCAAAGGTGCTTTTCATTCCCAAGGCCGGCAGAAACTCTCACACTACCCCCAAGGATCTAAGGCCTATATGTCTATCATCCTTTGCACTAAAAACCTTGGAAAGGATGGTAGACCTATATATACGCCATAACTTGGATCCGCCCCTAATTTCTAGGGCACAACATGCCTACGTTAAGGGTAGATCTATCGAAACAGCCTTGCACACCCTAGTGAGGAAAATCGAAAGATCAATCCATCTTAAAGAATACACTTTAACAGCCTTCCTAGATATAGAGGGCGCCTTTAACAACGTCACTCCGGAAGCAATAACGGAAGGGTTGGAAAAGCTAAAGGTGGAGAAGACTCTCGTAGAGTGGATCAGCGAACTACTATCAACACGCAAGATTCACTCGAAATGGGGTAACCAGGCAATCACCAGAGTGGTTACCAGGGGAACCCCGCAAGGAGGGGTTCTCTCACCTCTCCTCTGGAATGTAGTTATAAATGAGCTACTAATTAAACTGGAGGAAGAAGGCCTGGACGTTACTGCCTACGCTGATGACGTTGCCATTTCAATCTCAGGTAAATACCTATCGACACTGAATGACCGTATGCAAACGGCATTCTCTATTCTTTGCAAATGGGCGCATAGCAAAGGGCTCAGGGTTAATCCCCAGAAAACGGAGCTCGTGCTATTCACCAAAAAGCATAAAATTCCGGAGCACTGCCCTATCACTTTGCTTGATACCAGATTAAACTACTCCTCCAGTGCCAAATTCCTTGGCATCATACTGGACAGGAAATTAACCTGGAAAATCAACACAATCGAAAGAGCCAAAAAAGCAACAATAGCTCTCTATTCATGCAAGAAAGCCATAGGGAAAAAATGGGGGTTCAATCCCAAGATTACTCTATGGCTCTATACCACGGTCGTTAGACCCACATTAATGTATGGAGCGACTGTCTGGTGGACAGCACTGGACAAGACAACATACCTCAAACAATTCGAGAAGGTACAAAGGCTGGCGTGTTTATGCATTACCGGGGCCCTCAGGTCCACCCCGACGGCTGCACTTAACATGATACTCGACCTTACACCACTCGATATTTTCGGCAAGCAAATTGCCACACAAACGGCCATTAGACTTAAAGCCAACTCGAACTGGAAGAGCTACGTCTTTGGCCACTCCTCGATCCTGATTAACAGGTCAACCATCGCAGAAAACCTAGACCTCACAAAGCCCACCACAGTCTTGGATAAAAACTTCATAACGTTATACCCGGACAGACAGAACTGGACTCGTCAGACTCAACCTCGTAAAGGCTGCATAGATTTCTATACTGACGGGTCTAAAACCAAGGACGGGGTGGGCAGTGGGGTATTCTGCAAACAACTTAAGCTAAACAAAGCGATAAAACTACCTAATCACTGCAGCGTTTTCCAGGCGGAACTGTTGGCAATAAAAGAGGCTCTGTCCTGGCTGAAGTGGAACGTGATATCCACCACGGATATCCGCATTCTCACGGATAGCCAAGCGGCCTTAAAGTCGCTGGAGTCCTATGTGTACACATCAAAAACCAGCCTCGACTGTCGCCTATCTCTTAATGAGATGGCTGAACAGTTCAACATACAACTTATATGGGTACCGGGACACAGCGACATCACCGGAAATGAAAGAGCCGACAGACTCGCCAAAAAAGGAACGACGCTACAAACAACTGTGGTCTGCGAGGGTATACCCTTCGCAACCATCAAATACAATCTCAATACCCTCGCCAGGGCCGAGACGAACCGGAGATGGACTCAGGGACACACCTGCCTCATCACCAGGCAAATCTGGCCCCGGCTCGATAGTCAACGGACTAGGAGTATTATCTCCCTAAATAGAACTGACATCTATAAAGTCATAGGTGTCATCACAGGACACTGCCTTATTGGCAGTCACGCGCAAAAACTAGGTATCACTCCGAATGATTTTTGTAGGAGCTGTTTAGACGAGGAGGAGGTCGAATCCATTCATCACCTTCTCTGCGCCTGCCCAGCATTCTGCACAGTCAGGAAACGATACCTAGGATCATACCTCCTCAACGATCTGACCGAAGTTCAGCAAGTGGGGACATCTAATCTTCTTAAATTCTTAAGAAGCACAAAATGGTTCCACGAATAGGGGGCTAAGCCCCCTCGTAGCTGCACAACGGGCCTCCTTGGCCTATGTGTGTTCTTCCCATCTCTGGGAAGGCTACGGTCTTACCTACCTACCTTTGGTTTGAACCTAGTAGCATCCTTGATTGAGTTCCCATTGACGGAAGTACACTACAGCCTCTTTGGTTTGAACCTAGTAGCATACTTAATCCTTGGTTGAGTTGCCGCCTATTCAGCGGGGTACTGCGTCTTTCGCATAACCTGCGGTAGAGGGTAAACCTTGCCGTAGTTGTAAGGAAATAAATAAATAAATAATCAAAAGATTAACACAATTCCTCTGTGTTTTACTGTCCCTGCGAAGGGATCAACTAAAGAGATTGGTGAGCCCTACCCCCCCCTCCGGGCACCCTTACTCCAAAGATCGGAGCGAGAAAAGATCTCGTTACATTGGCACCCAACGTGGGGCTAAACGAGAAAAGATCTCGTTACATTGGCACACAACGTGGGGCTAAACGAGAAAAGATCCTCGTTACAAATATATAATAACCAAAGACACCAACAATAGAATTCAGGGGAATTCTTATCTAAACCGAGGAGGAGTAATATATGCAACACCAGCATCTCTGGTCAGTCCTCCAAAACCACCAAGAGCAACAACACTCAATGCCCCGATTACAACACCACCAAATGATGACTGAATCTAGGTATCCGATCGCTGCCGCGATTACAAAACCACCGAATGACGAGGTTGTGTCGCAAGCAAACAAAATAAAAATATGGGTCAGCTCAATTCAGCAACATCATCGATAATAGCCTATAAAACGGCAAGCGAACCTCCGCAAATCGTCCAATAATTCGTCGATTACTGTAGTGATACAAAAGACGAAACGTCCAGTTGAGGCCTGGGTAAAAAATATAATTGCGTTTTCTTTTTTTTTAACCCGTGAGCACTCGACTACTTTAGTCGGCGCGGTCACGAGTCACGCACGAAAGGAAAATAGAAAAGAACAAAAAGAGCGGGCAAAAAAAAAAAAAAAAAAAACAAATACCGTATTGCAGTGTACTGCGGGCAAAAATTTAAAAAAATCATGAAAGTGCCGCAACCGAACACCTGGTCGGCAGCGGCGCTGGGCCGTACTTCTGCCTGTCCCCCTTCCCCTCTCGTGACAGAGGTCGCACTCAACACACACACTGATTGAGTGCTAACGCAACCGACGCGTAACGCGCGTGTGTTGTTCTTTGCTGGTGGAGCAAATCTTATTGTCGTAAGGGCATAACACGTACTGTTAAAAATTGCTATATATACACAGGATTGGTATTATGTATCACATATACTCACACACACACACGTACATATCTAGACAATAGCCCATTATCCTACATACATATGTAAATGAATCTTTGTTCTCTCTTTGTTCTGTCCTATAAAAGGCAGGAAATATATATTAAAAAACACAGTCTATTCCAGTATTTCACATAAAGTGGTTTGCATTTCAAAATAAAGTTTATATAGTTATTTCGTTGAACTCTTGTTTTTTTTTTTCTTCATCATTGCTTAGAATCCCGGATAAGTTTAGTATTTTTATTACATGGTGCCGAAACCCGGGACGAAAAAACGTACAAGGATCGCAAAATATATGTACATACGTAAAAAAAAAAAAAAAAAGTGAAATATCGAAATTGCTGCGCGTGCTGAGAGGGCAAATTACCAAAATTGCTAAGGCTGCCACTGAGATACTCAAAGCAGAAGGATTCCAAATAACCAAAGAAGAGGGGCTCGAGGGAATAGAACAGGAAATAATGCTGTTCATTCAACGTTTGAAGGCCGCGTATAAAAGCCTCATGACAATAAACGAACAAAGCGGAGGACGTGATTAAGAAGTTCGAAAAGATCGCCGAATACGAGGACATCGCAATAAGAGTTCTAGCTCGACTCAATTCTCGCTTAAGAAAATTTCAGCAAAAGCAGACTCCCATTACGATGGAAGCGGATGAACATCATGGTACATCGGATGTTGTCCCTTAAGAAGTTCGATGGTAACTTTCAGGACTGGCTGTCCTTCTGGGAGCAATTTAGAACGGCATTTCATGTAAATAATAGTTTATCTGCAACCGATAAATTCAGTTAACTCGAATCTATACTACACGGTAATGCAAAGAAGGTTATAGCTGGTTTCACTGCGTCGCAAAAATGTTACGAAGCTGCTGTCACACTTCTAAGAGAGAAATTCGGAGACACCGAGTGTTTAATCGACAAATACATCCAGCAATTGGTATCTCTTCGGCCAATACATATAAGAACAGGCGCGACAGGATTACGAAACCTATATAATACAATAACCGCTTGCAGTCGTTCTCTCACAGCACATCAGTACTACATAATGTTGAAATCAAATTTACTGCGTTGTTTACCAACCGAACTTCAGATTACCACCGAACTGCAGAAAAAGATAACGAGTCCGATACATCATTAAAAGCGATCTGTTCTTCCCTCACACAAACGAGCAGGTACATGGAATACTGCGGTTTTTTAAGCGAGAAGTGGAATCGTTGGAAAAGAGTCGGGTTGTTTCTCTTGCGTTAGGTAGCAAATCATCCCCTTCGACGACGGCTACAAGCTTAGTATCCCTGGACGAAAGGAACGTGTGCGGGTTGGTTCATCTGATAAGCACATTACGAGGGATTGCAATAGCGACATGTCTATTACTGAAAAAAGAGACAAATTCCGTGCAAGTGGACGTTGTTTCCGGTGTGCAAAAAAAGGACACTCATCGAAAACGTGTACATGTGCAAAATACATAACTTGCACAAAATGCACTGGAAAATACATGACAACTATGTGCGATCCGTCCTTTGGGAAATCCAAAGCCACACCGGCGTCAGATTCAGAGACATGCATTAAACAGAGTGCGACAAGTTTGTGTGCATGTAATCCCATTTTGGAAAACTCGAGCGTCTTTCTGAAAACAGCGCGAGGGATAGTCGCAGTTCCGAAAAAGGATAAAGTACTTCTAATCCGTTTTGTAATCGATGGCGGGAGTCAACACTCGTATATACGTGAGGATGTAGCTCTCGCTCTGGAATTGGCGGTGGTCGGTGAAGTAAATATAAGTTAAGGTAACATAAGTTACCACACGCCATACAACATCCGGTTTAACTCCACATTCTCTAGATTGCACACGGCAGCAGTGCATAAACATAAACATAAACAAAACATAAAGTAAATACATATATATCGTTAAAATAATTACCATTGTTACCGCCAACGACATAAGTTGCTACACGGTTCAGGAGGAGCTATGGCCGAAATCTCTCCTGCACTCAGTAAGTACAACGATAATTGAAATTACTAGATTTTCCAAATATCCAAAGTTGAAAAGAAATATGGGTTGGGTATTCCGATTCGTTAGAAGATGTCAACAAAAAATTAATGAAAGCGGAGAGAATCAGCTATGTTGCCAGGCCCAGATGGAGATTTTCGGAAGTGAGATTGATCAGTTGCAACGAAATCAGTCGTTGAAGAAGAGCAGCGCTATATACCGACTGACACCATATTTGGATGATATCGAAATGGTGCTGCATCACCAGAACGACGACTCCATCATAAACGAAGTACGGCTCAGATTTTGGGTCCATAGCTTGCGTACCGCCGTTAGCAAGGTGAAAAAAGAGTGCAGTCACTGTCGTCTCCGAAATGCTCAGCCGTTGCCGCCGTTGATGGGTCAGTTGCCAAAGGACCGTCTAGCTCCGTTTGTGAGACCGTTGACTTATACCGGCTTAGACTATTTCGGGCCCGTTCAAATCACTATCGGCCGTGCGTCGTAAAGAGAAACGGTGGATTGCTCTCTTCACGTGCCTAACCATACGAGCTATACACCTAGAAATCGTTGCTGACTTATCAACAGATCGCTGCATAAAGTGCCTCAGAAATTTTGTCAAAAGAAGAGGGGTCCCGGTCCGCATAAGAAGCGATAACGGTACCAACTGTGTCGGGGCCAGAAATGAGCTGATGACTACTGAAATATTCGACAATGAAGCCATCAAGAGGAGCTTTCTTCAAAGGGCATAGAGTGGGTGTTTAACAGCCCGTTGAACCAGCATGCCGGAAGGTGTTGGGAGAGACTCGTCCACTGTGTCAAAAGCATTGAGAGCATTCCACCAGTGGCTGTCGGAGACTTGGTACTGATTTGCGACGCTGACGCGCCCCGTGGCAAATGGGTGCGAGGAAGAGTGACTAGAGTGTTTCCCGGTCGAGACAACCAAGTCCGTTCGGCTGAAGTCAAGGCTAGAGTAAGAATTCTTCGAAGACCGGTGGTGAAACTTGCTGTTCTAAATGTAAGTGGGGCTACGAGTGGAAACTCGGACGTCTCACGGGGGGTGGGATGTTAAATTATTTTAAACGTACTCCAATGTAATGTGTGCGACCCCAAGTTGCAAATGCAAACAGAACTAATAATTTCCTTTTTTAACGTCCCAAGCCTTTGAAGGGAACATCTGAAAGTAATGTACTCCGCCGAACATTTGCGTTTGGAACCTGGGATCGACCACAATCAAGTAAGTAGGTTGTAATTCACAAACTTGAATTAAAGGGGAACATTTTTTTAGAAGAGTAAACGCACCGAATTTAAAAACAAGACGGAAAAAGGGCGTTTTATTCATCGGTCGACACTTCCAGGTTGCAGCCAACACACCGCGTGTATGGAATCAAAAATTTACAGAAACACTGCAGAAATTCAATTGTAAACAGTGTTAGGCTGATTCATGTGCTTATCTCAGGAGTGGTACAGACATCCTCATCCTTGCGCTCTATGTTGACGACGGAATAGTTTTCTCATCCAACAAAGATCTTCTAAATGAATTCATAAATCATCTGAAAAAGAAATACCAGGTTAAGGATTGCGAAGCATCTTATTTTGTTCGTGTTCATATCTTATCCACTGATTCAAAAATAACAATCCATCAGCAACAATACTGCAATCGAGTCCTGAAAGGGTTTAACATGGACACTGCATCACCTATAATAGCACCTGCTGACCCGAATGTGAAACTAGAAGCTGCAAATGAAAAGGAGAACTCAAACTTTCCATTTAGAGAAGCGATAGGATCTCTTATGTACCCTGCTGTTGCCACTCGACCAGATATTGCTTACGCAGTAAATGTACTCAGTCAACACCCATCTGGTGCTCACATCACAGCTGTGAAAAGAATCCTCAAGTACTTGAAAGGAACATCTAAATATGGAATTGAATATCCGAAGTTGTCTGGAAATGTAGATTTGACTGGATATTACGATGCTGATTATGCAGGAGATGCAGACACTCGTCGGTCTCGAGGCGGATACGTGTTTACTATAAACGGATCCTGTGTTTCCTGGTGTGGTGAAAAACAGAAAACAGTCTCATTATCGTCCACGGAAGCGGAATACACATCAACATGTGCAGCTGGAAAACAAGCTATGTGGTTGCGGACGTTTTTAAAGGAACTGGATGTGTAACGTGCTACCGATTGTTCCACGACAATATTTTGTGATAATAAGAGCAGCATTAGATTAGTAGAAAAGCCAGAATATCAGAAAAGGACAAAACACATCCGTCAAACATCACTATATACGAGAACTTAAGAATGATAAACACATCTATATAAAACACATTCCTACAAAACAACAGAAAGCCGTTGCCAGGTCCAACTTTTACAACACTTCGAAAATTTCTTTGAATACAATTAATTTAGGATGTGTCCACAATGAAGGGAGGTGTTGAACAAATCTGAACATTTTGGACACATTGGATCATTAAAATAAACAACCCTAATATCCTCGTTAAAACGGAGTTTTGTAACGGCTGAGTTATCACATCGCCAGCGGCGCTGACCGAACATGCGCGACCTTGACCGTGGATTGCATCAGCCAATGCATACGAACGCATGCTGACAAAGCATGTATGCGTTTCCGATCAGGTAACCGTGCTCGGTAATCTACACCTGTGCAACCGTGGGAACGGGCAAGCGTGCGAATCATCGTGTCAGCATTTAGTGAAGTTCAAGCGAGGTGGCGAGCGTGTGCCGAGCAGATCGAGGAGGCAGTCTTCTGGTGACATCGAACACGGAAACAGTGAATTGGTTTGAGTAGGAAATAAAATTGTAAAATTCGTATTCGTGCGTTTTAATTAGTAAGTCGAACAGTTGGGTCAGCCGTCAGGCTGACGTTCGCGTTTTTTTTGGCCTCCCCTTAAGGGAATGCATTAACTGGCGCCCGAGCAGGGACCGGCCTCTAAATCGATCTATTTCTTTCATTGACCAATAGCCACGGGTCCTTTCATACAGGACGAAAGGTCAGTACGCTCTATCTGAGTGAACGTCGCTGTAACCATGGGAACACAGTAGACCACTCTGACCCCGATGTGGCCGATTCCGACATAACCATGGGAACATGTACGGAGATTGGTTAGATAAGTAGATCGATTGTGAAGTGATTCGAGCCGCGAGTAGGTCGCCTGCAATCTCAACGCAGGCTTCCAAAAGGGACAACCACGAACCTTCCATGGCCGGTGCCCAAAGAAAAATTCGGTTCGGTTCAATCGGTTTTCTTCATTTTCAGATAATTGAACTAACCATACTGTACCATACCGCGATAGTATGAAAACACTGATTACGCTGTAAGTGGAAAGCAAAAAAGTTAAACCAACCGAAAGGATTCACTTCGGAACAGTGTTACAAGTGTATAAAGGATAGAAATAAAAAAAAAGAGAAAAAAATATAATAGAAGTAATAAAGAATTGTGTCAAGTTAAATAGTGTCAGTGCCATCCCAAAACCAAAAAGAAAGTAGATAACATAAGTGTTAATCCAAATAAAGAAAAATAGAGTGTAATCTGAATTAAGAAATTACTAGATACCTAAGCCAGAATTCCTAAGGTAAGCTCTTGCAACTTAATTTTTCTTGTTTACATACTGCGTCACGGAACAAATTACCAATTCCCTAACCGAATTAACTGGAGCGGTGAACAACATTCTCGCCCAGTTAAAAGGGTTCGAATTGCGGCTAAAGGTTCTCGAAAGTAGACCAATAACACCAGTGTCGCCAAATGTCGAAGCAGAGGGGGACAGTATTACTGTGCGATCCAATCCGCCGCGAAACGAGACCGAGCTAAAGGAAATTAGCCGTCTACCCGATTGCGTGAAGGAATTGCAAGTGTTTGATGGGAACCCAACCCAGTATGTATCCTGGATACATGCTGTGGAAAGCATCCTACGGGACTTTGATATCGTGAGGGAAAAACCCATACACCGTGCAATACTCCAACATATCCTTGGAAAAGTCCGCGGTCCGGCAAATTCCGCCCTGGTTTCATACAACATCTTCGACGCCGACTGGCGCAGTATGAAGTAAGTTCTTTCTCTGCATTACGCAGACAAGCGGGACATGAGGACGCTGGAACACCAGCTGAATCAACTCAGTCAGAAGAACAGCAGAATAGACGAGTTCTATGCTGCTGTCAACCATCAACTGTCCTTAATGGTTAACAAACTGAAAACTGAGTCCTACAGCGAGGAGACGGCCAGGGCATTGGTGGAAACATATAGGAACAGGGCTCTGGACGTGTTTGTCAGAGGCCTGAACGGCGACCTGTCAAGGATGCTGATAGTACAGAGACCGAAAAATCTTCCGGAAGCATATTCCACCTGCCTGGAGATACAAAATGTTAATTTTAGAAGCAATTCCATCCACTCGTCTACAGGCCCTAACTTGATCACGTAGCACAGCGCGAGTGGCATTGTCCTACAGTAATACGATCGCACTAACCTTGACCGCGGATTGCACCGGTAATATGTGGGAACGTGTTCCCGTGGGAAATGCATGCATTGCCGATCAAACAACTACGCGAGGAAAGACGATCCACTCGCCTTCACGGTGGGATTGGGTGGGAAGAATCCTTTAACTCAAAATCAGTTCAATGTATTTTTTTTTTTATGTTTTGATACATGTAGGATTGTCTGTTTGTATTCTTCTGTTCCTAGGTCGGCGCCGCCGCTATGCAAACATTATCTGGCGTCAGGTTCCGTTTGGTGCAAATGATTCACTGCCCACATGCGGTGGCGTTGCATTTCACCGATCACCACAAGCAGCCGAATGCGACTCGAGTGACGTGCATAAAAGCGAAGCACACTGCATGCGGAGGCGAATTCCTGGAAATCAACCTAGCAAAATGACACCGAGAAGAATCGCCCTGATTGTCGCTGGTATATGTGGCGCGGGCTGGGTCATATCGCTGATGAGTGGAAATACGGCGTGGAGAAGAATGCTGACCACGGTGAACGCACAGGAATGGCTGGGAAAGGCGACACGATGATGGCGCCGTTGGCCTGGAAGGGGAGGACGAAGGTTTGGGAACGGAAGACGACAGCTCGACGGGAGAAGACGGCAGTTCCTCGCGGGTTGGCCACTCGGGCAATTGGCATCTTTGGTTGCTTGTATCATATGTACATATATCCGTACATGTTTAATTAAATAAAAACCTACTCTTTTGTTATTTTCGAGTTTTCTTTTATTTCTTTTAATTCCAATTCTCACATTTGGGGGCTCAACCGGGATGTGAATTGAAAAGGAAATGTTTAAATTTGAAAGTGTTAAGACGAATTGAAAATAAAAAAATTCCAAGCAAAGATTGTGAATTGAGAAGTAAATGTCTATATTTGAAAAGCGTTAGGATGGTTTGTTGTTGCAGTGAGAAACTTACCGACCCCTAGATCATATTGGGTAAAAAAAGAAAGGGAGGGGTTAATATTTTTAAATGAAAAAATAATAGTGCCACAAAGTTTACGTCCGGAAGTTCTTGATGTTCTACATAAACCCCGTTGGGTAAGCTTGAGCCCCTAAGAATAAGAAGGAACTGCAAAGGATTCTCGGAATGGTTAATTATATCAGGAACTTTGTACCAAATCTTGGAGATATATCACATCCTTTGAGAGCTCTTCTCAAAAACTCGGTTGTTTTTAAATGGGAAAAGGTTCATACGGATTGCTTCGAGCAAATCAAGGCAATGATAGCAGAGGCCTCTACACTAAAGATTTTTGACCCTAACAAACCTGCGTCAATTCAGGCGGATGCGTCTAAAAACGGGTTAGGAGCGTGCGTGATGCAAGACCAGAGGCCGGTTTATTTTGCCTCAAGAAGTCTATCTGAAACAGAACAAAGATATTCTCAAATTGAGAAGGAGCTGCTTGCTATAGTTTTTGCTTGTAATAAGTTCCATCAGCTTATTTACGGAAAAAAAATTCACGTGGTCACAGATCACAAACCTCTCCTGGGCATTTTCAAGAAAGGTAACACAATACCTAATGCGCGTCTCCAAAGAATGAGACTCAGGTTGAGTAAATACGAGTACATATACTGCAGACCTAATATCGAAGTATTCACCCAAGAAAGTTGACAAGTCGTGCGTCAGTTTAAAAATAGAAATAGAGGATGACAAGCTGGTGCACCAGAAGCCGCGCAGACTCCCGCCCAGGGAGAGAGAGGCGGTAAAACAACAAGTTGAAGAGTGGTTACGGGATGGGATTATTCAGACAAGTAAATCCGACTATGCCAGTCCCATAGTCCTGGTAAAGAAAAAGGACGAGACTTATCGTCTGTGTGTGGATTATCGATTATTAAACCGAAAAATCATCAAGGACAGGTACCCTCTTCCGCTGATTGAGGATATTCTCGAAGAATTGTACAAGGCCAACGTGTTTTCCAAACTGGATCTGAGGAATGGATTTTTTCACGTAGATGTGGACGAGGGAGTCGGAGATATACGTCATTTGTTACCCCTGACGGGCAGTATGAGTTTCTAAAATGCCCTTTTGGACTCTGCAATTCACCATCAGTATTTCAGAGGTTCATCAACACGGTGTTCGTCGACTTGGTGCGCATAATACATATATAATATCGTTGACGGGTGTGGTATTGCATGTGTTATTTGGCTGAATTTATACCCTAACTGGAACCAGACGAAGCTAAGTTCTTGGCGAAAACTTTTTTTGAAAGAACTCTGCAAAGCCTTAGTCATTCCAAATATAAAGCGTCGAAGTAAGTTTTTTATGTCAAAGTCGAACGTTGCTGCATACGATAGACAAGGTATTGGGAAACTCATCAACAAACCCAGCTCCAACTGTATCGGTATTACAATCAAATAAGAGATGACGCTGTTAACTGCCACCCTTATGAAAAAGAACGATATTCCAAGCAATGCTATGGTGATTGTCAGAAACCCGTGTGTAACGAGCATTCAAAGAAAAGTGTAGTTTGCCAAACATGTATAAACAATTAGTTAAATAATAAGCGCTAAGCTATTTGTATTGAGTTTCCTTTTTTTCAATAAAACAAATGTTTGCTTCGATATCGATATCGTTCGATCTGCTTTCAATGCACTTCAGGATGCAATACCAAGAAACAGATTCGAACAAATTCGAAGTAATTTACATTTTAATGATATGTGTAAGATTCCCACCAAAGGATCATCAGATTATGATAAGCCTTATAAAGTCACTTATAAAGCACTTTAATAAAAAGTTTCAGTCTATACTAATGACTCAGCGCATTTGTATCGATGAGCAAATGTGTGGAACCAAAATGAAGACGTTCCTTCGTCAGTACATGCCTAACAAGCCACATAAATAGGGTATGAAACTTTTCGTTTTGTCCGATTCAGGGGGGTTTTCATACGGTTTCGAAGTCTATTGTGGCGCAGGCGATAATATTGTACCACCAAATGCGCCAGATTTAGGAGCATCATCAAATGTTATGGTTCGATTGAGCAAAATAGTACCAGATTTCAAAAACCATGTTATGTATCTCGATAACTTCCATACATCATTGCCGCTCCTCGTTTACCTTCGAACCCGTGGAATTAATTTCTTGGGAACCATTCGATCTAATCGGATTCCAAACTGCAAGCTACCCACGGATTCTGAAGCAAGGAGAAAAGAGCGTGGGTTCTCAACGGGGAAAACGGTACACGGAAATTGCTTGCCCGAATAAAATTCGCGAATACAACCGTCGCATGGGTGGTGTAGACTTGATGGACGGCCTGATTGGTCGGTACCATATACGCACGAAGTCGTCAAAATATACAAGCAAAGTGTTTTATCATTTACTTGATTTAGCCATGGTGAACGCATACATTTTGCTTAAACGAATTAAAAAACCGAATCCAAGGGACGAAGTAAACCAGCTTCCCAACTTTCGTGCACAAATTGCGCAAGTACTTTGTAACTACCAAGTCCCACAAGCGGTAAAAGATCCAGGACGTATCTAATATAAAATAAGATACAATGTAGAATACATAATTTCCGAAGTGCCGCACGCATTCAAAATGTGTGTATGTATGTATGTCGTTGTAATTTTCAAGTGAAGCGCAGAAACATTTCAATATCTTTTATATCAAAGGAAAAAAGCCAGGATTTTATCTTTTTTAAGAATTGAAACAATGTCCTAGTGGTTCGTATTTCTTCAGGAAGCATGTTAAACAATTTTGAAGAAATTATGGCATAGGAGTTACATAGTACGAAAAGCAGGTATGGTAACAGTAGATCCATAATTACTTCTCAACTCATATGTAGCAAGGAAAGGGCTTTGTAAATAGCCACTTCTCATGAAAAATATTTTTAATACTTTGAAGCAATACAAATGTCTCACCGGCGAAATATTTGTAAGCTTGAATAGCTCGCTGGTATGAGCTAACCGTGTAGAGTTACAAATTGTTCTTATAGCATATTTGTAATAAGCACCTCCCCAACAGCAAATGCCGTACTCTAACTTGGAGTGAAATAAGCCGTAGTACACCGTTTTCAGGCTTTTGTTTGAGAGGTACTTTCTAAGGCGGTAAAAACAACGATTTGCAACGAATAGCAAGTACTGTTTTAAATTTGAAGTATGTTTTGTCCAACGTAAATGATTATCTATTGTGATCCCTAGGTACCTACATATATTGATTTACAGTCTCAATTTTAAAGCAATCAGCATTGCGAGTAGCTTCCGGATTAAAGAAATCATTTGAGCCAATTTGTGGACACTTAGGATTAAACAAGCTAAATTTACAACAGTCAATTTCATGGAAAACAATATCCACATCGGGCGATTGTTTGACTCTTAAATTGAAAAATAGTAATTTAGTTTTGTTACTACTAAAAGTTAATTTATGTTCTGCAAGCTAGGTACTGAGCAAATAAACGTCGTGGTTTATGTTAGCAATTAGTTCCAGGGAATTGGATGAATTATAAACAAATGCGAGATCATCTGCAAAGGCTTTGATTTCCTCTTTAAATGTTTGTGTAAAGAGAGAGTTTATGTATATTAAAAATAAAATTGGGCCAAGGACCGATCCTTGAGGTACACTTAGGCACATGGATTTAGGATCGCTTAGGGCATGTCCTGTTTTTACGACTTGTGTGCGATTTTGTAAATAGGATACAAACCAATTATGGATAGAGCCACGAAAACCAATATTGTATAGCTTACTTAGAAGTACGTTATGATCAACCAGGTCAAACGGTTTTGTTATATCAACAAAAAGTGCAGCGCAACACTTCTTACTGTCAAGACCTTGTTAGATGGTAGAACAAAAATCTAAGAGTGCGTCTTCAGTTGAAAGACCAGCTCTAAACCCAAACTGCCGTCGACTAAAAAAGTTTAATCGTGTAAGAAATTGCGAAATTTTTCTTTTCATGGCTTTCTTAAAAACTTTTGAAATTGACGATAGCAAAGAAATAGGTCTATAGTTCCTCTTATCTTTTTTGTCACCTTTTTTGTACAGGGGTATTACAATTGCACGTTTTAAGTAAACAGGAAAAATTCCACAGAGAATGCTCAAATTGAAGATAAGTGCTAGAACATCGGCTATGTTAAAAGCACTTTTCTTTAGTATTACATTTGAATTTTCGTGGGGGCGAACATCCCCATTTATTGGGCTTAATTCAAGCCAACTTAATCTAACTTATTCTAACTTAATCTAACTTAGAAGCTAATGATGGTGGGGGAGGGGGGCATGATTAATAAGACGAGTTTTTAAGCATTGAGTGCTGAGGTTGAAGTCGAAGTAAGGATTTGAGTTAACACTTCCCAGCATACGAGAAATGGGTTCATTGGAGCCATAGGCGGTGCGGGGGGTGGCTAGGTAGAAGAGACGGGGATTACGTACATTGCGGGGGTTAGTGTTGATAGAGACAGAGTCATAGAGGGTCGCGCAATCAATGGTACCTGAAAGGAGTCGATGGATGAAGAGAATGTCAGATACAGTTCTTCTTTCCTCCAACGTGTTCATGTTGATTAATTTAAGGCGATCTTGATAGGGTGGTAGGAGCAAAGGATTATTCCAGGGGAGACCTCGAAGTGCAAAACGTAGGAATCGGCGTTGGATGCTCTCAATTCTAGAAATGTGGGTTTGTTGGTAAGGTGACCATACTTGAGAGGCGTATTCAAGAAGGGGCCGGACAAAGGTTGTGTAGAGAGATCGGGTAACGTAGGGGTTGGAGAATTCTTTAGACCATCGCTTTACGAAGCCGAGTGCTGAATTAGCTTTAAGGATTATCTCGTCGATATGTGTCCGAAAATTTAACTCCTGGTCACATAATATGCCAAGATCCCGGATGGCCTGAACGGTGGCTATGGGTTGATTGTTTAGAAAGTAGAGACGGGGAGGGGGTTTGATTCGTTTACGTGAAAAAGTAATGGATTGGCATTTGGGAATGTTGAGTTCCAAGCAGTTTTTGGAACACCAGGTGGAAAAACTATTGAGATCTAATTGGATTAGGGAAGGGTCCTGACTGGAGGAAATACTCCTGAAGAACTTGGTATCATCGGCATATAGTGAGACATGGGAATGTTTGATCACCATTTCAATATCGTTAATGGTAAGAACGAAAAGAAGTGGACCTAAGTGGCTACCTTGGGGGACACCGGAGGAAGCTGGAAAAGGTTTAGAAAAGGCAGACCTGAAGCGAACACTATAATAGCGATTGTTCAAGTAAGAAGATATCCACTTCACGGAAATGGGATCGAAACCAAGGGAAGACAGTTTGAAGAGTATTAGGCTGTGGGAAATTTTATCGAAAGCTTTACTGAAATCGGTAGAAATAACGTCGACTTCATTGCCATTCTCTAAGGCCGAGAGGGTAAAGGACACAAATTCAACAAGATTTGTGGTTGTAGATCTGCATTTGAGGAAACCGTGTTGTCTAGGGGAGATTAAAGACTTGCAGCGAAAACTTAAGATTTCATGCAAAATGCTCTCGAAGAGTTTGGGTATATGTGACAGTTTGGCAATGGGACGATAATTGTTGATATCGTTCTTCGGCCCTTTTTTGTGTATAGGGGTTATATATGAGGTTTTCCATAACTGGGGGAATTCGCCCAAACATAGGGATAAAGTGAAGATTTTCGAGAGAGGGGAAGAGAGGGTTGAGGAGCATTTTTTTAGGAATATAGCAGGGAGACCGTCAGGTCCAGGAGTGAATTCATCTTTAAGTTGATTTAATTTGTTTTCGATGACACAGGGGTCGACTGTACGAGGAAGAAAAGGTCCAAAGGAGAAATTCGGTAAATAATCGAAGTAAGCGGGATCCGGAACAAAGGAATCGTCGGCGAAAGATTGTTTGAAATAGGTGGCAAAAAAATTGGCGATAATGTTAGGGTCATTTGAGGTTTGATCATTGAAGGAAAGAGAGGTGGGGTACCCATCAGATTTTCTTTTGTAGTTAACAAACTTAAAGAAGGACTTTGGATCGCTTATAAGATTGGCTTGTGTTTCGGCTATATAGCGTTGATAGAGAGAGTTGTGAAGGGCCGTAAAGTGGAGATAGCTACCCATGTAATTAGAGAAGTCTTTAGGGGATTGGGTACGAAGGAATATTGACCACTGTTTATTTCTTTTGTTTCTTAGGGATCGGAGTCTGCGATTATACCATGGTGGGGAGGAGGACAAAGTTGTGCGTTGGGAAAATGGGACGTAAAGAGAGATAGAATTAAATATTTCCCTGTAGAATATGGATACAGCATCATTTAAAGTTAGATTATCAAAATTGAAAAGCGCTTTTTTTAAGGTATTCGTTAATTTGGTGAAATTTCGCTTTGTGGAAATCGTGAGAAGGCAGAACTGTAGGGGGAGTATTCTGTGATGAAGAATTGTGAAAAAAGGAAAGAAGAAGGGGAGGATGGAAGTTATCGATGGTAGAAAGGGAAAGTGGACAACGAGAGACGGAAGAATTGAAGGGATCGGTTGTGAATATGAGGTCTAGTTGTCTACCCATGTAGTTTGAGATGCCACTAACTTGGCTAAGGTTTGAATCTGCTAGGCGATCCAAGAAGAGACATTCTTTGGTCGTAGTGGGGTTGGTGGCAATATAAAACGATTCTTCGTCTGATTGAGACCATTTAAGATGAGAAAGGTTGAAATCTCCGAGGAGAAGGATTTCATCCTGAGGATCTCTTAAATCAGTTATTTGGTCAATCGTGTTGATGGCGAGTTGATAAGATTCTATGGGTTGTGAGGGCAAGATGTAGAAACAAGTGATGTAAAGGGTCTTCTGGGGTAGCACAATCTTGATTGTAATAAAGTCGAGATGTGGGGAGGATGATACTGCAATAAGGGAGGAGTCAATTGAATTAAGGACGGCTAGAAGGACACCCCGACAGGGGCAACCCTCAATGGGTCGGCCGAGTTCGTCATCTCGATAAACATTGAAATTTGATGGGAACAGTTCGGAGTTATTTATGCCGGGGATCAGGTTCGTTTCGGTCAGAGCAAAGATTTCAAAGGGTAGAGCATGTGATTGTTGGAAGACAGTTTGGGTTTTTGAGCGGAGACCTCTTACGTTCTGATAATAGATGGTAAGAGGAAGATTTTGACGGAGTGATGGTATTGCTGGAAGGGGGAGAGATTTAGGGACGAAAAAACTTATCGTGATCAGCTCTACTACGTTGAAGGTGTGATATTCGTTTAGAGTGAATGTATTGGCGATAGGTATCAAGATCATTTGACACTTTTTGGGGCGGGATATTAAGGAATTCGTTGTATTTGATGAAGAGGCTCTTGAGGCTAGCGTAGTCCGTAGGGAGACCTTCCTGTTTAATGGAAACCATGACGCTTGTGTTTGTATTACCTTCATAGCAAACCGAGTCGGATTTATCATGAAGGTAAGCCAAAAAGAGACGAATGTTCTCATATATCTTCCGATCTCTTAGTCGAGAGAGAGCGTAGCGATTTTGAATAGGGTCAGTAGTAAGCTGAGTAAGTTTAACTGTAGGAGGCATAAGGGGATCAACGAAAGATTGAGTCGCGACTGAAGAATGGGTGAGTGGGGCAGGAATTGTTGCTGTGGGTGGTGATGAAGGGTCGGGCGAAAGGTTGGGATTTTGTGTGGTGATATTGGAGGGGGATGGTTGGGAGGGGTTGAGGATATGAGAGCTACGGAAGTTAGGATACTTGGCTCCTGACGTGAGGTCAAAATTTGGAAATGAATTCGGGACAGGTGATTTGGAAGGAGGGATGTTGGTAGTTGTTGGATTCGATTTAAATGAAACGCGTTGACGTTGGGGTTTCGGCTGAATTTTGCTAGATAGATGAGAGATCGATGGATGTGTAAAATTTGGAAAGAGGTTGGTTTTAAAACTCCAATTTTGGTCTGAATTAGGTGGAAATTTGGGATGCTCGCTGACCTTGGGTTGAAAATTGTTAGGTTTTGGACGTATGGAAGCTTGCTTTTTTGGTGCTTTGGCATTTATTTTAGGAAAGATCTTATGGAAATGTAAAGTTTTACCAGAGGGGGTGAGGAAAAGCCATTTGTATTTGAGGGGAATATCAAATTGGAAGGAGTTAGGCTTATTGGGTATTTTCTTACAATTACTTATACTTATATTATACTTTTTATTAAAACGGTAGGTTAACCAAGCAGCATCAGCGTTTTCGGGAGTTCCATCGATGGTGAGTTGGGCGGAGTTGTTGTCGCAAATTTTTTGGAGCCTGTTGTTCCACTCAGATTGAGTCCAAGAGGTACCAAAACGTTGAATGGTAGGCAGCTGAGCTGGTTGAGGTGTTATCATTTCCAGAGGTGGTGACGCTGCCAATAGAGTCCTTGATAGGGCAGGGGCTTGGAGCAAAGGTGGGGGGGTCCGTGTGGTTTCATTCAATTCATCCATGATCGATGTATCGTACGGCTGTGGCTGAGGGGTGCCGTTGGATCTAATTGGCATGAACTTCAATTCTTCACCTAAATCGCTTAATAATATGCGATTAGCTGCGACATCATTACGAAGATCATCAAGCTTGCGTGTTAGCTCCATGAAGCGGAAGTCATTACTAGAGTTTTGGAAATGGATCTCCAGGTCGGATCGGAGGGATTTCAGGCAGTCGTTGATAGAAGGCACGTGGGAGTCGATCGATTTTTTGAGGTCAGCACACAGAGCACTAAACCACGAGTCGAGAATAGACTTAATATCAGTCTTAAGAGTCGTGAGGGGGGGGGGAAATTGGGCTCACTTTGCGGTCTATTCAAGGAGACGTCGATTGCTTCTAGATGTTTGTCCAAGGCCTTGACTTTAGATCTCAGCGCACTGATAGACACGTCTATGTTATTATTAAGATCATCAAAACCCTTGTTTAGGTCACCAAAAGAAGAGAGTTGGGCAAGAGTTTTTTTATGGTGTAATTTATTGTCCGAGGTCAGTGAGGCGATCGAATCACTGACACACTTAATCGCGAGCATTACGTGTGAGAGGGAGATGTTTTTGCACTCATTGCAGTAAAACAAAAAGTTGCTGCTGTAATCTTTGAGGTACACACTGGCACGTTTACTAAGCCCGGCGCATAACGGGTGAAATGAGTTGCCGCAAATACCCTTACAGGGCAATAAATCGGCATTGGTATCTTTATACAGACAATTATCAAAACCGCACTGTGACATTTTTTTTCTTTTTTTTTTTTTTTTAGTTTTTCTGTTTATTTAGCTTGATCGAAATAAGGTCGATGGGGAGAACTGGCGCGTTATTATGTTTTTGTATTTATTTGTTTTATTCGAAATTAGGTCGAGGGGCGCACTAGACAGCGGATTGGAAGGCGTATGTGAGAGCAACGAAAGGCACGTCTGAATGGTTGGAAGGCAGTTTATAAACTGAACTTGAAGTCCCATCCATTCCCTGGGAGTTTGAATTTTTAAGAGATTTGATTATTTTAAATACTTCAAAACCCGGCATGGCTTCAAAGTAGAAACTATTTGAACAGAAATCGTCGTTATTAAGACCATAGCTAGAACAGCAGCAACAGGGCATTGATGGTTTGTTAGAACAGGAATTACTACCGATCTCTGTAGTACGTATTTATGTACGTATTTTGTATTTGTGCCTCCAAGTCATACCCTGGCAGGTTACGTTAGTCAAATGATACGGCGGTAATAAACCCAAGTACTTGTAAATGTTGTTAAGCCAAACTCTCTGTGAAACTTTTATAATTAATTTGAATCTGCGATGTTTTTCGGTCAACCTCTTGATCTCTGTCTCTCAATTGTTTTGGCTCGCTGTTATGAATTAAGCGCCTTTTTTCACGAGCTGTGGATAGCGGTGATTGGTGGAGTGTAAGTGTTGCGACTGAACACAACCGTCGCGACAAAGGCGACATCTGAAAGCGGACACCTACATCGTACTTCATTACCGATCCGGTTGAAGTTAGCCGCAGTTACCGATCCGGTTGAAGTTAGCGGCAGCTGGTTTATGAAGTTGGACAGAACCACGAGGACGGATGAGACAGAAGCAAGAAGAAAAAAAAAAAAAAAACTAAAATTATTGTCGCCACCCTTTTCTCTGGTATTAAATAAAGAGTTAACGAAATTTAACCTTCGAGCTGTAGATTGAACAATCCCTTGCCATCTTTCAACAGTAAGTGTTGCAGCACAACATGCAAAATGCTCATTTTGGCATCGGTAAGACAACAATGATTTTCAACCAATGACGGTGGAGGGGCAATAGCCACGAATGGAGATCCGTGGCCCTGTATGCTGATATGTACATATGTATCTCACCTAAATTTCCTACTGCGACACTTTTAACCTAGCATACGCCATCAAGTATGCTTTTGTTTTTTGTTAGCGAAATTATGAAACAACACAAAATGTTTGTCATTCTTGTTTCAAGTGCGATCGGGCATAGGTGGAATTACAATCAAGAGGAGGGATAAGTCACCCAATTATAAAATAACGGTCCATTCGCCTCTTGTTTCGATCGACCCTTAGTTCTCTGTGTTCGCGTGCTATACCAGTCCGTCCACGCCGAGCACACATTGTTTGCTAGTATCCGTGCGATACAGTAGATATCGAATTTAAAATAGAATCATTTTTATACATTTTTAAATTCAATTTTTTTTTTATAACTCAAAATTGAATTGAGGTCGCAATCTTTTTTATCAATATGAATTCTCCAAAATAATTACGCTGTTATCCCTAAAGTAACTTACATAATTGATCATTATTAATGGATCAATTATTCATTAATTAATGAGTTAATTTTTAAAAGTTTTGAATTGTGTTTCGATTTCTATTCTTCACACTGGTTTCCCCCGTCGTCGGCTGGCCTTCTGCCATAACACTAGAATATCAATTTCATGACGTTCTCCATTTCACGCTGTTCGCCGTCGAGTAAGGATGGATCGCGGAGAAAAAATAATTTTGTTGTGTTGTGTTTATTTGTGTGAAAAAAGGAAAGAAAGGAAAAGGAAAAAGAAACGATCACTGTGGATGCAGGAGTGATTGAAAAGGCGAAATGAGTTTTCCCATATGAATTTATTAAGTGAAATGCAATTGACTGCTCCTATAGACTAACTTTTTGCGAATGGACGCGGAAACGTATGAACAATTACTTCTTCTTTTGACTCCCTTTATACAACGGAATGATACCCAAATGAGAGAAGCAATAACACCAAACGAGCGGCTGTCGACAACTTTAAGATTTCTGGTTTCTGGGCAAAGTTTCGAGGATCTTATGTTTCTGACAAATATGTCTCCACAGAGTTTAGAATGTATTATAATTGAAACATTTTAAGACGCCAAGAAATGCAAAAAAATTGGAGGAGGCAGCTGCCGCATTTGAAAATCAATGGAATTTCCATCATTGCACTGGGGCTATAGATGGCAAACGCGTTCATATAAAGAACCAGCAAAATCAGGCTCTTACTATTACAATTATAAATAAGCACTGTTATGATGGCCGTGGTAAATGCGAATTACGAGTTCATGTTTTTGGAAGTAGGAACTAATGGTAGAGTTTCTAATGCAGGCATTTTTGAGCAAACTAAATTCAAACAAATGCTTAAGAAGAATCATTTAAATATACCACAACCATTGTCCGAAGATGTACTTCCATACGTCTTTGAAGACGATGCATTTCCCCTTATGGAAAACCTGATGAAGCCATATAGCCGGCATACCCTAACAAGGGAGGAACGAACATTTAATTATCGTCGTGGAAAATGCTTTTGGAATTCTTTCTAATAGACTTGGTGTTCTTCTCTCAAATATAAATTTGAGCAGCAATAATAACTCTTTCTTTCTTGTTGCTACTTACACAGCTATTTAAAAGTAAAAAATCAATCAAACTATTTAAAAAGCAGTGCAAATTGTGAATCAGCAAAAGATGGTGTTCCAGAGGACCATCTACTAAACTTGGAGCCTACCAAAAGCGCAAATGCGTCTGCGAATGCAAAAGAAGTACGAAACAGATTTTGTAACTATTTCAATTCCTTCAGGGCTGTGCCATGGCAAAATAATTGTTCTTAATTAAACACGTGTATAAACCATGCATATATTTTTCTATAAATAAATAAGATTAAAAAAATTACTCATTCTTTCCATTTCTTCCAAACCATCAAAAGTTGATATACCTGAGAACATGCCTGTATTATTCTATTCTGTTATACGCCGTCATTTAAGTATTTAGCTAAAATTTATCAAAACTTGTTAGTTACTATACTTTTGAGTACTTAAAAAGTGATTTTTTTTTTCATATTACGCTATTCCACTCAGTCGTTTAATTCAAAACTCATTTATTCCCATACAAACCAAATTTTGCATCAAAACTCGTCTTTTCCTTCCTTCTTTTTCCTATGCAAAAACCAAAACTCGTTTATTCCATTAAAAAAGGCGGAATTTTTTGTTATTTTGAGAGTATTCGTGGATTAGACTAATTAGTGCTGCAATCATTCTTGTGAAGAAAACGTCTTTGGTAAGTTGGCAGATGAAATAATTTTTTATAAATTCATTTTTATTTAATAATTAAATGAAATATATCGTATTAATAGATCATGGAGCCATCTGAATTTGTGCACGAAGTTGCTTCGGGAAAAGGGCGAAAAAAAGTTCGCATTTTCTCAGCCAAAAAAGCTGAAGAAAGAAATAAAAAGTAAGAAATTATTGCATTCGTTACATTGTTCAAATCAATATTAATACCCCTAATTATTGTTATAGGTATTCTGCAAAAGAGCTTCCACTGATTCCACACTGCAATCATAAAGGTAGTAAGTTCAACTGCCAACAAATTGGGGCGTCAGATGCCTACAGGTTTTTCCGGATGTTTCACAAAAACAATTCCAAAATCGAGCAGGACAGCTTTTTAATTGGATTTCTGTCGACCACATCTTCCAAAACGCACTGATAGGTTTAAAGGAGGGCCCAGAAAAAATATTTCGATTTCCTACACCATGTCAGTATGTCAAAAAATGTTTTCGAGCGTCCTCCAAGTCAGTACATTTTGACTACAACGGATCTGCAAGAATGTCATATGCAGAGGAGTGACACCGAGGGAGAAGCGCGGTGGTGACCGAATGTCTGATAAGTTGTCTGAACAACGCGCGTCAGTTAAGGAATTCATCAAACGATTCCCTATCCACGAAGTACATTATTGCCGAGGAAGATCAGGAAGGCAATACCTGATTGGAGATTTGTCTATAAACAAAATTCACTGACTCTATCCAGGGGAGATTATAACGTCTCTAAAAGTCAATAAGTGTTTCTTCCGAAATGTACTTAACACTTTTTTTTAATATTGGGTTTAAGGCTCCCGCTACAGATGTCTGCTCCACCTGTACATCGTTGAAAGAACGCATTAAAACTGAGCAAAATGCAGATGTCAAAAACCAACTCATGATTGAGTCCACGGTTCACAAAAAGCGGGGAGCAGCATTTTTTCAGATGGCAAAAGAAGAAAAGCCTAAACTTTTGACAATATCTTTTGACTGCCAAAAAAATATGCCGATGCCAAAAATTCCGGATCAAGCCGCCTATTACTCCAGACAGTTATATTTATTTAACTTAGGTGTTGTCGACCGAAAAGATCCAACGAAATCGCGTCTGCAATTTTTCATCGACTTCGAAATCTGGACTTCACCGGTAAGACGATTATAAGACTGATTTGTGACGGGTGTGGTGGCTAAAACAAGAACACCACCATGGTTGCGGCTTGTCTTTATTGGCGGAAAAAACATTTCCCAGCCAATGTTCATCAATTGCAACTTTTTCATTCCACCAGATAGGGTGTTTGGAAACATTGAGAAAGAAGTTAAATTAAAAGAAAATATTACAACTAAAGAAGATTACATCAAAATATTTAAAACACACGGAAGCATCACTCATTTGGGAAGCTCCGAGTGCCCTGTTTGGAACTGGAAGGAAGAAGTCGTACAAGTTTTGAAAGCTCCCGGAACTTGGCACTTTAAATTCAACCAGTCGAAGCGCTTTTTACTACACAAGACGAAATCGGGTCTAGTAACAGTGCAGGGTGAAGCTTTTTATAAGTCGGATGTGGGGGCTGTAAAATCTGTGCTAAAAGTTGAAAAAATAAATATGTCTGATATGAAACTAAATGCTCTGTCTATGGGTGTTTTGATCAAAGAGGAGAAGAAAAGGGATATCGCAAAGCTGCTGGCACTACAATTTGGCGCTGATTGGGAAAAATCCGATAGACTTTCTTTTTACAAAAGGCTTATGGAGGAAAATCATGGTACAGAACATGAAACTAGTCAAATTTGTGAAGAACAAGAAGATATCAAAGATCTTCGTATATAAGATTTTAAATGTATATCTTGTATGTTCCGTAATAACGTATGAAGACTGAAACTTTTGAAGTTTTTTTTTTTTATTTGTTTTTTGCTTCTTTATTTGTTTAAATAATTCAAATTTTCAAAACTCTTCTCCTCCAAATTAAATTGTTTTTTTTAAATATTTAGGTTTAGCTTAAAGGTTCAAAACCATAAGAAATAGATATAGATCATTCCAGACTTCCAATTTAACTATTAAAACAATATTTAATATCATTTTAGCAGCTTTTAACAGTTTTTTTTTTCATTTTACTCGAAATCCTCTAAAGTGGAAAAGAAGAGTTTTGAAATTATACCCCTCATATCGCGATTAAGACTTCAAGCTCTAAATTGTGAATTCAAAGAACTTACCAACAGCTTATTAAGAGACCAGCTAATCAAAAAGCGAAACTTTACGAACAAAATTACTATCCGAAGACGTATCATTAGAAAAAGCGCTAAGCATTTGTCAAGCAACATAGCTCGCCCAGAAGCAAAGTGCGGAAATCCACCAAAACGCAATCGCTAACGTCAACCTCGTTCAGAAGGATCAGGCAAACAAATCATTTAACTGCAGAAATTGTGGTAACAACCATACCATTCGCAACTGTCCACTTCGCAAACCACTTTGAAAAGATGTAAAACAAAATCCGACAAAATGGACACCGGAGCCCAATGCAATGTCCTTTCAAAATCCATAGTAAATAAATACCACATTAGAATCCACCCTTGCGGAGTCAAACAATTAATTACATTCGGGAAACAAAAAAATTAATTTCTCGGAGAACCATTTTTCCGTTGTGCAGTCGCTGGTACCACCTGCAATATTGCATTTAAAGTTGCGGCAAACGACGTTGAGCCAATTCTCGGTGCAAACGCGTGTGAAAAACTCAACTTAATAAAAAGAATAAACAACGTCTACATCGAGAGCAACGTATATGGAGGGCTAGGATGCCTAAAGGACTTCGTGTACGACATCGATCTGGTTGAGAATCCTAAGTTCGAAATATTTCCACCACGCAAGATACCCTTTAAAATCCGATACGACGTTAAGCAGGAACTGGATAAAATGGTAAAATTAGATGTTATAGAACCAACGTACGAATCTACTCCAGCTGTTTCGCCTGTACGAACTTGTAAATACTTTCCTAATTTTTAAGTTTACATTGTACATATTTTATTTCAATCTTTGTAACGGGAGCTACTGTGTGACAGAGATTATTCGAATCCCCTTTATCGTGGGAATTGTTTTGTAAGCAACGACGAATGCTCGGATTACGTCTAGTGAACCGCAAACATCAATTGTTCTCACAGTAGCTCATCGAGTGATAATTATGCGTTGTACCTACGCAAGGTGGAAAATAAAGTCATTATTAATTTTGACACTGAAGGCAACGGTTGAACATCTCTTTTACTATACATTTTTTGGCGACCGTGACAGGACACTACTAAAAGAATTTAGTGTGCCTGAATATTAACAGAAAAGCAGTGTGTTTAAAATTATAATCAATCATACATTAACTTGAGTGTCTGGTCTTTAACAAACATTTATCTTCTCAATCAAAGATATACCAAATCATTTGTTGTGTCGTGTATTCAATTTTCAGTGCTCATTAACTAACTGAATTCTAGTGCACAGTGTTAAGCCCTAACAAAAATAGACCTTAATATACATAGACGCTTCATACAAATTATCAATCATCATGGTTCGAACACTAGAGGAATTAACTGACCTGCAAGAGCAAGTAGGAAAGGAGATCTGCATCCTCGCTCGAAACTATGGGAAGGATAGTGACAGCCGCAAAACCATGAAAAAATTACATGAAAGGAGGGAAAAATTAGAAAACTTGTGGGACTGTTTCGACACCAACGACAGTGAAATTCGAGATAAGTATGCGGACTCGATACAACATGAATACTTCGCTAAGGGGTACTACGACGAGATTCAGAAGGTGTACGAAAACATGAAGTCAGACATTATCACTCGATTAATGAATTTGCAAGGACGGGACGCAGACCAGATCCAGGAGGAGTCACCAGCAACACCGCCATCAGGATCATCGGTCACACCATCATCAACAGCAACAAAGATGAATCCACCTGAAGCGAAACAAAGGCATCAGGACATTAAATCTTCAAAGACAAACACACTTTCCACTAGAGAAAGATTTAAGGTGCTTTCAAAATATTTCCAAACATCATTGGATAAGTGTGCACCAAATTTGAAAGACACCAACCCCCAGATGTTCAACGTTAAGGTAAACAATATCAAGGAGAATTTTGAAGAATTAAAAATTATGTATCGGCGAATGGATGGTGAATTAAAAGAAGAAGATATCGAAACATATTTCCATCTTCAAGAGCAGTTGGAGTTGCGATTAAGTGAGGTTCTAGTAAGAGTTACACAGGATCAACCATCAAGTACTACGTTAAAGCTACCGAAAATTGAGTTGCCCAAGTTCGACGGAAATTACCTTAAGTGGCGCCAATTTCACGATCTGTTTAAGCCAATGATCCTTGAACAACCTATACCACTTGCTCAAAAACTTTATTTTCTCCGTGCTAATCTAACAGGAGAAGCGCTAAGCTTAATACAAGGATTTCCGGCTACAGACAACAACTTTGAAACAGCTTGGAAGACTCTGATTGATAGATACGACAATAAGCGGCTTCTATTGTCAGCACAGTTGGATAAGCTACTACAGCAACCATCAGCATCAGGAACTGCATCAAGCTTACGGAAACTTCACGACAATACAAAGGAAGGTATCCAGGCACTTACTAATCTGGGATATCAAGCTCATGACTGGGACCCCATAGTAGTTCATCTAATACTGAAGAAACTGGATAAGGAAAGCAGAACGCTGTTTGAGCAATCGTTGATTGATCCGAGATGCAGTCCTTCGCTAACAGAATTGCTGAAGTTCATTGAATCCCGGTTTCAGACACTTGAAACAATTAATAGTGCAGACGATAGAAGGAAGCCCACAACAGTTATAGCAGCTAAAGTTGATGGCTGCCTAATGTGCAGCTCAGGTAACCATAAAATATTTAACTGTAAGACATTTTTATCTCTTTCAGGTGGCGATCGTGAGAGAGCTGTTCAACGTCTTGGAATTTGCCGAAACTGTCTTAGGTCGGGACATGCCTCCAACACATGTCACTCGAGAGGATGCCAAAGTTGTAATGGCAAACATAATACTCTCCTACACTATCAAAAAGATTCAAGGCAATCTTTGAAAACAAAACCAATTAATAACCATAATCATTCCATAGGTGGTCAACAGCAGCAACTAGCTCAACCATTGGTGCAATCAGCTCAAAGGGGGGAAGGTCAATCAACCAACCATTATACGAATTCCATAAGTAATCAGCAGCATCAGCTAGTTCAAAGAAGAGAAGCTCAAGCAGCCAATGCAGCTAGCTATTCGAGAAATAAATCACGCCAAGTTTATCTAGCAACAGCCTTAATTAATGTCAAGTCCGCATGCGGAACATGGCTTACTTGTCGTGCTTTGTTAGACTCAGGATCGCAAATCCATTTTGTGACTGCAGCTTTTGCACAAGCACTGGGTCTTCCAAAGTATCAATCAGAAAATTCAATAAGCGGCATAGGAGGACATGGCACAAAAACACAATTTGCAATAGGACTCACTTTTCAAGCACACAATTCAAGTTTCAAGGCAAGTATTGAAGCAAACATAATGGCTAGGATTACAGATTACCAGCTACGTGAGGTTCAATCAGGAAATTGGAATATCCCTATCCACATTCAATTGGCTGATCCAGGATTCATGTCTAATCAAAAAATAGATATGCTTATTGGTGCTGAGTTGTTTTTCGATCTTCTTCTCCCAGGGGAAATAACTATTGGACCTCAGCTTCCTAAACTCCGTAACACAAAACTAGGATGGATTGTCGCGGGTGGCATACAGGCTACAAACTCAAATGTTGTTTGCACCATTGCCACGAAGCCATCTCTATCTTCATTAGAGAAACTGGTGAGTAGATTCTGGGAGTACGAAACCCATGAGACGGAAGTGAAACGTATGAGTAATGAAGAACATAACTGTGAGGAACATTTTAAATCGAACACAAAAACTTTGTCAAATGGAAGATTTATGGTAAGTCTTCCTTTCAAAAGGAATCCGACTTGTTTAGGTGCATCTCTCGAAAAGGCACGGAAAAGATTTCTTTCATTAGAACGCCGATTTGAAGGAGATAATGAATTGCGTGAACTTTATTCTCAGTTCCTGCTAGAATACGAGGAATTAGGCCACATGAGTCCGATCGAGAACGATGAGATTCCTCAAAATCATTATTTCATTCCGCATCATTGTGTGCTGAAGCCAGAAAGCTCCTCAACAGCATTGCGTGTGGTCTTTGATTGTTCAGCAAAAACGATATCTGGAGTTTCTCTCAATGATGTTCTTGGCATAGGGCCAACAGTCCAGAATAACTTGTTTGCAATAATTATTAATTTCAGGTTAGAAAGGTATGCATTTACAGCAGACGTAAGCAAAATGTACCGACAGGTATTGGTAAGGCCAGAAGATAGAGCCTTTCAACTAATTCTTTGGAGATTTCACAGCAATCAACCTCTGAAGGCATATAAGCTTAACACGTTGACTTACGGTTCAGCATGTGCTCCATATTTAGCAACAAAATGTCTTGTTCAACTTGCAGACAATTATCAACAACTTCATGAAAGAGCATCCCAAACTATCCGTGAAAATATTTACGTCGATGATCTACTTACTGGAATGGACACAGTTTCAGAAGCCAGAGAACTGCTGGAAGAAATAACGCATCTTCTAGGAAAGGCTAAATTTGAGCTAAGAAAATTCTGTGCAAATGATAACAATATTCTCAAGAACATTCCTGACACGCACAAAGAAAGGTTAGTAAGATTCCATCAGTCTGACGTAATCAAAACCCTGGGACTGATTTGGGATCCAACGCTGGATCAATTTGAATTTGGATTTAATTTGGGTAAGACTCCTTCAAAATCTTATTTAGCAATTTTTGTGTGCTTTTCAACGAAGGCAATCCATATAGAAGTTGTTGGAGATCTCTCCACTGAATCGTTCATAAACTGCCTTAAGAGGTTTGTAGGCAGACGAGGATTGTGCCACACTATCTTCTGCGATAATGCAACTAATTTTGTTGGTGCAAACAATAAACTTAAGGAGCTTAAAGAAGTTATGCAGTCAAAGAGAATGGAGTCAGCCATTCAATCATCATGTATTCAGGCGGGAATTAATTGGCAATTTATTCCTCCCCGTTCTCCGCACTTCGGGGGACTCTGGGAGTCAGCTGTAAAATCTGCTAAGGGATTGTTGGTTAAACACCTGGGTGAGGCTTCGTTAACATATGAAGAGCTCACCACGATCACAATTCAAATAGAAGCTATACTCAATTCAAGACCCTTGACGCCAATTTCATCGGATCCAAATGATTTAGAAGCTCTTACCCCTGGACATTTTCTGATAGGAGCGCCACTCCTTTCAATAGCTGAGCCCGATGTCACTGATAAAAGGGTAAGTTCTCTAAATAAATATCGACAAATCCAGCATGTTCAACAGTCTTTTTGGAAGAGATGGTCGAGTGAGTACTTACATAACTTACAACAACGAACTAAGTGGAAAACTGAATCCCAAAACTTGAAGCCAAACACTCTTGTTTTATTAAAGGAATCTAATATGCCACCAACAAGATGGAAGTTGGGACGTGTACTAGAAGTTATCAAAGGAAACGATGGATTGGTTCGTGTTGCTAACATTAAGACCCAAGGAGGAGTTCTCCAGCGAGCTATTCATAACTTGTGTCCTCTGCCGTTAGAAGAAACAGCTGAGGCGGAGTCTCCAGCAGATGAGCATGAGAAAGAGCCATATCTAAGAAATGAACGAGAACCAACATCACGGAAACTCAGAAACGGCAAGGTTAGAACGGGAACTTTATTGGTGTCATTTTTGATTGCAATGTTGGTTGGACCAGTTAACACAACATACACAGACAACCACGTCCTTACAAATCAGCTCGATAATGCAGTCGGAATCTACTTTGAAGACATTGGAACTCTTCGAATCGTCAACAATTTTTGGAGCCTTTATGTTTTTTACAATCTTACCAATTATTTGTTAGAATTAAATGAAATTAAAACGTATATAAATGAACTGGAAAAAGCTTGCACGACAGATAAAACGGACAAGATTTACTACTGTCATTCGACGGTTGACATTTTTCGACAAAGAGTAGCTATCATTGATCAAAATAACGAATTCATTCACGGGTTTAATACTTCAAGTCGGGCAGCGATTCGACATCGCAGGTCTCCATTCGATTTTGTTGGTAGTGTAGCACATAGTTTGTTTGGCATCCTTGATCAAGAAGAGGCTCAACACATTCAAAATCAGATCAACTTGGCGAATAAACATGAAGCTCACTTAGCTGCTCTCATTGAAAAACAAAGTTCCATTTCAGATTCCACTGTTAATATTTTGAGGCAAAATTCATTGGAAGTCAAAAGGCAATTCCAGACACTGAACACATATTTGGCCAGGACGTTTAATGTAATCGAAAAACAGCAAGATAACATTGGCACAAACCAACACTTTGTATCGCTTACGTCTTATTTAATTATGATTTTATCCAACTTTCAGCGCACTCAAGATATTCTACTTGATGTTATACTTGACTTGAATCATGCAAAAATTAACCCTCAGCTTATCACACCAAGGCAACTCAATGACCAGCTGCAGCTTATTCAAGGAAACCTCCCATCAACTTTGAGATTACCTAATGTTTCAGTTTTGGACATGTTTAAAATAATAACAGTCAGGGGACGGACACTTCATGATTCAATCGTTTTTGAAATGCTCATACCATTAGCTGACGACCAAGAATTCCAGATGTTCAATCTAATTCCATTACCCATCATTCACTACAACATCAGCCTCCTAGTGGATATACCTAAACCATACCTTGCAGTTACATTAACAAGAGACAAATTTTTTAGATTAACAGAGTTTGAATTCTCATATTGCAAGCTTATAGCTGCGAGAACCCATCTCTGTACTCAGATTGTTCCAACTAATATCCATCAACACAATTTGCAAGTATGTGAAATGGCCTTGATGAATCATGAAAATAATGCATTGGCCGATTGCATCTTAAACGAAATACCATCTCAAAATCGTTGGATCGCACTCAAAGAAACTAACAGCTGGCTATTTTCGTTGATTACTAATTCCACAGGTCTACTCATTTGCAATGGAGTTACAAGCAGCATCGCCTTAGCAGGCAATGGAGTGATAGAATTCAAAGAGATGTGCACTCTTAAAGTTGGAAACACGATTATAACCGGACGCTCAAACTTAAAAACAGTTATATCTAACTCGTTCGTTCCGAGTGCAAAAATCAACAACTGGATCGAAAACCATAACTTCACAAAAGACCTTGTCCCCCCATTGAAGGTAAGCACCATTGAACATGATCAATTTAAAAATATTACACAGGAAATAGAAGACCTTAAGAAAGACATGAGAGCACCCGAAGAACCGCAATTGAACATACACGATTACCATCACTACAGTTTGAGCTACCTGCTGCTGTCGATTACCATTGGAATAATAGTATATTATTGCCGACGCCGACATCAGAAAGGGCCGATTCCAGCTCAACGAAGAACAGTTCCTCGCTTTGAAGCCAATATTTGAATTGAAGGTTAAGAACCTCCAAGGAGGGGTGTATGTACGAACTTGTAAATACTTTCCTAATTTTTAAGTTTACATTGTACATATTTTATTTCAATCTTTGTAACGGGAGCTACTGTGTGACAGAGATTATTCGAATCCCCTTTATCGTGGGAATTGTTTTGTAAGCAACGACGAATGCTCGGATTACGTCTAGTGAACCGCAAACATCAATTGTTCTCACAGTAGCTCATCGAGTGATAATTATGCGTTGTACCTACGCAAGGTGGAAAATAAAGTCATTATTAATTTTGACACTGAAGGCAACGGTTGAACATCTCTTTTACTATACATCGCCGATGGTCATTGTTAGAAAAAATAATAAAATACGTATCTGCATTGAACCAACTGTAGTTAACAAAAATATTATTACATGTCATCAATCGATGAGCACCCTTGAAGAAATTGCGGCACAGCTGCGAGGCGCCAAGTACTCCACACTCTTACTGTGATGTGGTCACAACTCACAAACCTCAGTGATGCTAACATTGTGATGTCTCTCTTGTGAGGTTTCTTGTGAGCAATCAGCTGTTTGATATTCTGGCAAACACATCACAAGAAAACGCAAAATAATATTCACCACAGTGTGGTGAATTTATTGAAATGTCTGAAAATTACTTTTTTGACAGCTACACATCACATTCAATCAATCGAGCAGGTAATAAAGAACACAAAAAAAAAAAAAAACGAAAAAAAAAATGGCAAATCATTTTGAACAAGGTAATAATAATTGTTATAAATACATATAAACTTTATCTGTTAATAAACAATCATTTCCAGATACTAGCAAACGGACATCTCAGGAACATTTGGATCATTACTTGAATTTCTTGCAAATAAGAATGATCCAACCGATCCGAAGAAAATAAAAAATGATTGGGATGTTTTATCCCAGGAACTAAACGCTCTGCGGGGACCTGTTCGGACTGCGGCCAAGGGGAAACACGTAAGTTTGGCTATGATTTGTTATTTTGTCATGAAATACATTTATTTCTTTTTGGACACTAACCCACTGGAAACACCAGTTGCGCTCTCGTGCACGTAAATTGAAAGTGCATAAAACTTTAACTGGCGGAGGTCTACCGCTACCCGAAAAAAACGATCGGATGTGATGTAAGTATACTTTTATATGTTATGAATTGCGAATATTGTTATAGTATTGTTTTTGTTTTCAAGGACGAATGCACTGAGTCGTCGCCGGCAACGCCAACATCAGTGTCGTCATTCACTTTTGATGACATTACCAACAATGAGCCAGGAAGCTGGGCGACTCCAGCATCATCCAAAACAAAAGGCAGCGCGAAAATTTCAACGACCGACCCATGCTCCAAAGTTGTGGAACTGTGTGAGAAAAAGCACGAGTTGGAGAAGAAAACACAGGAAAGCAATCGCCAACTACAGCTCCAAATCTTAAAAAAATCAGGAGGCTATCTCCGAAGCTTTGGGGAAAGTTGGAGATGGCTTAGCAGCGATCTCCCAATTGGCGAGCAATATAATTAATCGTTTGAATTAATGTTTTTCTTATTTTGTATTTGTGTTATTTCTGGTAATAAATTAAAATTTACAGCCCTATTCTGGCATACCTCAGTGATGCCTCATAAGTCACAACAACCGCATCAGAGTCTGGTGAGTCACAACTTGTGAGGTTTTCGCATTCTAACCAAAACCTCACAAGTTGTGAGCATCACACTAACTGTCAAAATTGTGATGTCCGATTGAGCAGGCTACAAGTCGATCACAAGAGATAAGATGGAGGAAGAATTTTTGCTTTTGCTTCTTGTAAATGAAAAATAAATATGTAGTTATGTCTTGTTGGACAGTATACAAATGTATAAATATTTCTTTTGTTTTTTAGAATACAACGTAGACGAGTTTTACGGAATTTGCGGGAAAGGAATGACCCATTTTCATTGGATGATAGCTGCTTCAAATTTTTTTTTTTCGTATTCCAAAGACATTGTGCAGAGATATCATAAAAGAGTAACACATTTACGATAATCAACCAAGTAGTTTGCCCTTTCATATTCGGGTAATTTCATATCTAAAAATATACATATACATACATGTAGTATCTATACCTTTCTTTACAACAGTTTCTTTCAGCTTTGAACTTTCTCGCAAAAATGCATAGGGAATAATTATACGATTGCATTAAGCCAATCTTCGGTTTCTCAGTGTGTGGAATACATCTGTAGACTAATACTGCGGATCAAGGGAAATGTTATAAAATTCCCTACAACAAATGCATTTCTTTATTTTTTAAGGTTTTACGAAAAGTTCCACACTAAAGGAACAATTGGAGCCATTGATTGCACCCATGTGGCAATAGTTTCACCACCGAATAAAGATCCTACAACTCCATCGCAATTATATTTAAACAGGAAAGGCTATCATAGCATAAATGTAGAAGCCGTAAGTCATATAAATGTTTCTGTTTTCTATACACTACATACAGTTTTTTTTTTTCTTTGTGTGAAGGTTTGTGATGCGGACTTAACATTTTTACATCTAAATGCAACATTTCCTGGAACATGCCATGATTCCGGCATTTGGACGACGTAGCCAGTTCGGATGCAGCTGATAAAAAGCCACAACCGTCAACAATTTCAGGATATTCATTAGAGCCTTGGATAATGACTCCAGTAGATGGTCCTTCTTCGCAAGCTGAGCTTTTATGTAATCAGTTGCACATCAAAGCCCGAAATATCATCGAACGAGCTTTTGGCGTTTTGAAATCTCGCTTCAGATGCTTGTTGAAGGATAGAGCTCTGCATTACTCGCACGAAAGGGCAGTGCATATAATTTATGCATGTGCATAAGAAAGAAGAAGAAAATCAAACTCCACAACTTCTTGCTGCGACGGAAATAAGTGAGGAAAGTCAAAATAGTGGAAGAGGCCAATATTGCGACCAAAGGAAAACGAATGCGACAAAGTTATATTAACTCACTTAATTAAAGATTGCGCTAGGGGATTCTGGCAAATCCGTGTGTCAGAGCGGACGAAAAAGATTTTGACGTTTTCCACTCCATGGGGTTGCTACTCTTGCAAAAAGACTACCTCTCGGAATTTCATCCGCCCCGGAAGTTGTTCAAAATATTATGGAAACGCTTTTCGCAAATGTGTCGGACGTAGAAGTCTCAATGGACGACATACTAATTCATTCAAACACTATAGACGGACTTAGACATATAACAAGAAAAGTTCTTAAAATCATTGAGAACAATGGATTGAAGCTCAACAAAAACAAATGCAAATTTGAACAGACTTCGGTGAAATTCATGTAGTGATTGCACGGACGAAGAAGAGAAAACTGCAAACACTGTGAAATGCCGAGAATGCATTTCACATTATTGGAGTAAAGACGAACCGATTAACGAAGTATGATTAACATTCACGACCACTCCACACCATGGAATGCTGAGAAAGCATTTCACACAATTGGAGAATCAATTAGTGAAGTGCGAATGACATGCATGACCAGTTAATAGTGCGCGAATGCTGATTAATCAGGAATGCATATGCAGGCAAGTGCTATGAGCGCTATGCTATGCTATGCTATGGGGTACGGATAGGTTGCGACATAGCGATGACACTGAGTATTTTTTAACCTAAATCAGAAATGCCCTGTGGCACTTAGTGTGTTGGAGGGGATTGCGATTCAACCAAAATCCTACTATAAAGGGAATGGGAATTTTGGTTGAAATTCAGAGAGAGCAGCAGCAAATAGTAGGAGCCGCACCCCTACAGCAAGCAGAGGACCAGAATCAAGTAAGGTAAAATAAAAAACTTTAAGCTAACTATTTGCCCTTTCCTTCTCTCTCCGTTCAGCACTCTTTCCTTAACGTAACGAGAAAGCACGGTGCCTGAGCGTAACAATCAAATCATTATTGTCTCCTATTTCCCTAAGCCAATAAGAGCTGCATAATAATAACCCCATTGACGCAGGAACAGCTAGCGCTCGGAAGCCAGTTACATTTTATAATTGTACCAAGGGTGATGTCGACTGCAACGATCAACTATGCGCTATCTTTAAAGTTGCAAGAAGAACAAGTAGATGGCAGTTGGCGGTATTTTTTCGCCTTGTAAATATATCTGGCATCAATGCATTTGTCATACTTAGGGCGAATACTGATAAGAGTAGCACACATATAAAGCGGATTAAAAAAAAAAAAAAAAAAAAAAAAAACTAGCGGCAGAACAAGTGAAAGATTATCAGAAATGTCGCATTTAACAGCGTGCTGTCCCTTCTTCGACCAAAAAAAGCCTCCGTGAGGTTCATCACATACAGGAAGTTATGCATCAATCGACTGCTAAGCGCGGTCGCTGTTCGTCATGACCTAGAAAGGACGACAAAAAAGTACTAAATAAATGCCACAAGTGATGCATTGGATGCCAAATAGATAAATCTGCTTATAATTCTGAATAATTTTTTTTTAAAAGTAGATCTCGGCTATACTAAAAATGAGTGGTTTTGAGAGGCATTAGAAGTTGTTTTGTGTTTTTTATTGTTTAAAATCAAAGTTTCTGTTTTTTAATATGATTATAACAAAGCATTCAAATATTTTTGATAATACTCGTACATACTTTGTTTTATTTACTTCTTACATATCATTTTAATTTGTTGCTTTCGGAAGTAATTAAAGATTTTTCCGGATTTTAAACTATTTAATGACGTACAAAATAGTCGTTTTTGTTAGACGGAGATCGACAAAAAGGATGGACCCAAAAATGTCGTTTAGTTTTTAAAATATATGTTTTGTACACGATATACGCGAAAACTATTCGTTTTTTTATATAAACATCCATCTCCTGAAACCAAATGCGTACTGAAGGTTGTATAGAGCGGCAAAATGCCGCACGCGTGCATTGAACAAATGCGGTGCCGCTGCGGTACCGTGGCGGTGAAGTTATAATAAAATGTCTGAGTTTAAAGGATTTTGAAAGTCAAGGAATTATAGAAATATTCATAAAAGTGGGAGTCTTAGAGGGAGTTAATAAATATTTGCAGATCCCTCTCTTATTCTTTGTCAATAGTTATACTCTCTCTCTGTAAGCATTATTCTTTGTATGATTAGTTTTAGTTTCAATAAACCATTAAAACTAAACGGTCGTCTTTTCTGTCAAATTTGAGACTGAGCGATTGACAAACATTCATTTTAATCAACAACAGCTTCAATCTGAAGAATACATTCATCTGCGCGATGCTATTAATGCCGGTGGCAATCCAAACAACGTAGGAAAAATTACAATTTTGCCGGCAACTTACAATGGAAGCCCGCACCCCATGCAAGTTAATCATAGAACATTGATTTGATCCGTAAGCAATGTAAACAAGCTGCGGTCAATTCGCATGCAACATATTAGGGAAACCAGGAAACGCGAGTGATCTTTGTTGACACAGCTGCAACTTAATGGCAAAATGCTTTTAGTCGAAGTCAAGTGGTTGCAGCTGTGTCGGCGGATTCGTGCATGATTTATGGTTTGAGTCCAAAGTCCAGCAAAGTGACGCTGCCGAAGAGCAGCATAACACTTAGCTTATAAGTTAATCTAAGTCCAGTTCAGCGGCAGTTCAACAGCTGCACCGAAAGCAATCGGATGAACTCCGCGGCTTCAGGAGTTTTTTGAGTTGATTAAGTTAAATAAAGTTGTCGCGAAATGTTTGCTGTGTTGGCAGCCTTAAAGTTGGTGAACCCAACCAGTGGTTCATTCATCCCGTAGTTCACGCCCTACGCGCTGTTGTTAACGTGGCACTGCAATGTACGACAAAGATCGATGTCAGCCGTGCAGGTAGGACGTGAACTGCGGTAAGTAAATGACTTAACAAACATGTATTTATATACATACATATGTACATATATTTTAATGTTTTTAGAAATAAAATAACCATAAACACCGAACAAACGGATATTGATTACGAGTCCTGCACGCACTCATTGCACGAGAAAATAGTTGCGACACGTCTTTTACATCTTTTATTTCGCACTCACCCCCTTTCGCATTCCGTGAATTCCTGCCAGGGGACAAAGTCTGAATGCAGCGTCACACCCGAAACACAACCGGTGCTCCGAAGGAGAAAATCGGGCAAGTAGCAACCAAGCAACCACTGCCGCCGAAGCTACACTAGTCCAATTGACCGCCACGCACACAACAACCACTTCTCCCAGCGCCGTTAATGTCACATCGTCAGCCACCACAAGAAACGACGCCATAATGGACGCCGCCACCCCCGAAAAAACTCAAGAAGAGAACTTTCTGCTCGCCCTGCAGAACCAAATCAACCTCTTGGAAAGCCAACTTAAGGCAATGCAATTGAAACTAACAGAAACGACATGCCGAAATGTATCGGAGGATGACTCAACACAGACAACCGTTATGTCGCCAACAGGGGCGCAATCGGTCGTTCCACCAACCGTTATGTCGCCAGTCGCGTCACCCACCGTTATGTAGCTAACTGCAAAGCCGTTCTTGCCAACACCGAATATGTGTTCGGTTATGCCAGATTTACCGCCAAGATTATCTACCGTCAACGATGCCTGGAGTCATATGCTCAGCCCACTATGTACACTTTCCCCACTATGTACATACTTGGGCTTATAGAAAAGAGCACACGAGCATACTACGCTGAATAGTTAGAGAATGCATAACATTATGCTCATTTATTTATTCGGTTCTTTTTTGTTCGCTCTCACTCTCTATTAGTAAGTAATTAGTAAGTAAGCATTTTTATATTTAACTGGTGGTCGTTCACTTGAATATCGGCCGTCAACAAGTAAAGTGGTTTCATAAAAAAAAACTAAACGTGTTTCCATTTTTCGGTATACATATATATATATATTATAAATCTGGGTGTAGTCTAGCCAACCAACAAACGACAACGTCTCATACAACCGGTTCCCAAGCGCCGTCGCTTGCCATCCGACACAAAATTCAAGACCTTCCGGGATTCAGCGGCAGAGTTCACCGCAGCATATAACTATACCAACTTGGAAAACTGCCAGCGTTTGCAAAGAAGCCTAAAAGGGGAAGCACGGGAAACAGTCAAGTCACTATTGATCCATCCCAACAACATCAATGACGCGATGGAACAATTACGATTTCGTTTCAGTCGACCGGAACAGCTAATACACAGCCAGATAAAACAAATACGGGAAGTTGCCCCAATATCTGAGGCTAATTTGGAAAGAATAATTCCATTTGCGACAAAGGCCAAGAACCTCGCCGTATTTCTGCAGTCTGTGAACGGTCAACACCACTTATCTAACCCGACCCTATTAGAGGAGCTCGTCGCCAAGTTGTCAATGAGCAAGAAGATTGAGTGGGCCGCCTACGCACAACCGATACAGCTATACCCCACCGTTTTAGACTTTAGTGACAGGGTCAACAAAGTCGCAGCCCTCACTTGCACCATACAGGACAACACATGTAGCACAACGATGGAATCCAAACGTCGCATCTTACTTCATGCCAATGAAGGACGACGAGTCTATACACCCAAGTGCTCTTTATGTCAGGGCCCACACAATATTTCCGAGTGCAAGCGATTCGTGGATTGTAAAGTGGAGGAGCGATGGTCGAAGGAAAAGGTAGAGGCTGTGTTTCTCATGCTTAAGGACGGGACACTCAACCCGTGACTGCCACCGAAGAAAACCCTGCGGTAAAGGAGGATGCCAGAGAAACCACCACAAGCTTTTGCACGACATGAACAGCACCTGGAAAGAAGGTTCGTCTGCAATCCGCTCACAACCACGACGAGGGACCGAAGCCACGGAAGCAGTCCTTAGCTATGCAACTAGCCCAGCGAGGAACTCACAACTGCTATTCAGGGTACTGCCAGTTACTCTACACGGTCCACGCAATCAAGATAACACCTACGCACTACTCGATGAAATTTCGTCGATAACAATGGTGGACAGCTCGCTTATCAAAGAGCTTGGATTACAAGGCCGTCGACACAACCTGAGTCTTCAATGGTTTGGAAGGAGAGCTGCTCAGGAACCAGCAAGAATCGTAAGCCTAAGCATCAGCGGTGCCGGAATGAAAGAGAAATATTCGCTAAACAATGTGTACGGAGTGTCAAACTTGCATCTGCCAGCTTAGAGCTTCAAGTAAAAGGACCTGAAAGGAATGCCTTGGCATCTCGAGGGGTTAGTTATGCAGCCATACAGTATTACCACACCGAAAGTGCTCATAGGCCTAGACCACTGCCACCTAGGTCTACCAACTGAGACAGTTCACCCAGAGTTCGGAGGACCGTACGCGGCCAACACTTAGTTGGGTTGGGTGGTGTTTGGCCCGACCCATGGAGATAATCCGACAATGCCATCGTGCCTACTAGCGAGCCACTCGAGCGAGAAGCCTTGCATGGATTGGTTTCGGATTACTTCGAGGGCGAACGCTTTGGAGTACGGCCGGCAACTGCTTTGGAAACTCAAACCGACATACGTGCCACATGATCTTGAAGTCGACCACCAAAAGAGTCGGGGATAGATTCAAACCGGGCTTCTTTGGCGAAACAACAACATAAAACTGCCCGATAGCTATTCCATGACCATGAGGAGATTAGTTGGTATCGAAAGAAAAATGAAACGCGACGAAGAGTTTGCCGCCGCTTATAATAACATCATAATGAGTTACGTCCAAAAGAACTACGCTCGTAGGCTACCACCAACAGAAGCTGCGATAGTGACGCCAAGAACATAGTACCTCCCTCACTTCGCCGTGGAAAAGGCAAATAAGCCGGGTAAACTCCGCTTAGTCTTCGACGCCGCCGCCACAGTTGAGGAGACATCGCTGAACTCATGCCTACTAAAGGGACCGCAGCAGTACCAACCGATGCCATCAGTACTCTTCAACTTTCGCGTAGGGATAAGATAAAACAAACACAAACCGGCCGGACTGTCGACAATTTTATTTTATATGGAAATCTATTTCGATCTCGCCTAACCGAACAAAGTAACCACAAGAAGTTCCAAGCGGCAGAAAAATTTGACGAACGAAGAAGAAAATAATAAAATCATGGAGGAATTGCGAGCCGAATCGAAGACTTTAAAAGAATCCGCCTCAACCGAAAAACGGAAACGTCAACGATTAGAAGAAATACTCAGCCAACAACTTAACGGTACGAGCACCACCGCTATCCCCAGTACAGCCTCGATATGTGAGCCCACGTGCGTTGCCTCGTCAGCCGAAATCGCATCAACACCCGTTACGTCGACACTGACACTGCCTCCGCTGCTGCTACCGCTCCAACAACAACAACTAATCCCATTACTGTTTTTCCTTCAACATAAACCGCCGCTACATATGCCCAGTACTTACCGTTAAATTGGCCTCGAAACCACCCTGCGCAAGCGCAGCATAATCAAGCGCCGTCAGCTAACGCCGACCAAATACTTTCCAATTTTCTTGCCACCGTTGAATACACCTAGGTTAAGCCAACAACATTATGCGTCACTATGCTGTATGACTTGCCGGAATTCCACGGAAAACCTGAACAATGGCCCATGTATTGCACTGCCTTCCTGGAATCGACCAACGCCCAAGGAAATTCGAAGGTTGAAAAGTTCGTCGTCTTCACAATCCAATAGTAAAGCTGACTCAAGATTCAAACATGCAAACGTTCTGCACACTACGAGAGGTTTTTCATCAACTAGCACCGCCGAAGGTAAATGCCGATACTGCAAGGAAAGACAGCACGCAGTAACTAGTTTCAACAGCTGCACGAATTTGGATTCACAGAGTAGATGGGAGTTCGTGAAAAGAAATAATATTTGCTTCGATTGCCTTAAATATGGCCACGCCGTAAGGACATGCAGACTTCGAAAGGCTTGTGGAATCAACGGATGCAGCAAAAAACACCATCATTCACTGCATAAAGAGACTGAGTCAACATCCAATGCAGAAATCCGTATTGATCAGCAACCACAAAATCAGAAATCCGTCCTCAGTTGCAGTACCAAAGCGGCCAAGAAGATTATGTTCAGAGTTCTACCTGTGAGAGTCTACAACGATGACGATAAGATGGTGCGAACATTCGCTCCCCTTGATGAAGGATCCTCGGTGACTATGAGTTCAAGTCTAGCTGTTGTCGAATGAAACATACCTGTGGTGAATATAAATAACCAAATGAGTCTATCAACCCTGCTTGCTGTGTCGTGTTAAACTCCCCTCATAAGCTAGCTACTGGCATGCGGCCATTTGCCGAATGTCCGTCAAAGGAGAACGACATAGTAAGTAGGTTAAAATAATATTCATTAATAAATATGTAAAATTATACTTTTTTAGATAATAAAACCACTCAATACGAAGTGTTTTATTACAACCCCTTTCGAAACATTTTTTTATTATTATGTCAATTGTGGAAACAATTAGTCGACACACAATTAATCGCCAAACCATTAAAAAGCAACCTATGTCACGCCCTCAAACAAGAAGCCAAAGGGCAACGGAAGACAATTCATGCCATGGAACACCGCCAACTCCTGCTGCCGAGATGGAAGAAAGTGAACCACAAGAAGCCGAATCTAATCTAAACACCAATGCGATTCTTTTTGCAATGCAGGAAAAAATAAGTCGACTAAAATCGTCCTTTGCGCAGATGCAAGCTGAGAAGTATAGTCTACAGAGGGAACAACAATCCATACGAACATCCACGCAAGCCGCCGTGAATAATCCGAGTACTCCGTCTACCCATCCATCTGCTTCCTCGCTTTCACTCCCGAATGCCGCATCAGCCAGCCCACCATATCAAAACTACAATCCGCCATTCTCAGGTATGTACCAAAATAAATTAATAGGTATTGAAGCCGGCCACGTGTCCGACATAACCTCACTAGTCGCTCCCCCAAATTTGCCGCCGATAAGTACAACAACATCACACCTATACCACCAAATAACCCATTATCATCTTGTTCAACTGTACAGTATACGACTCAACACACACAAAAATTGTATGATCTGCCCGAATTCTCAGGATCGCCAGAACGATGGCCTATGTTTTCTGTGGCGTTTAAGGAAACAACAGCTGCATATAGGTACACTGATTTGCAAAACCTCTCTCGCTTACAAAAGGCTCTTCACGATGAAGCTGAACGACTCGTTGAATCATCGCTTACACCAAACAACATTCCACAGTTGCACACGGCACTCTACATCCTTGCAATCATCTCCCAACGTGTCAACACTTGTTCATCGGTCCATTGACACCGATGCATTCCAGCACGCCTCGGTGTGTAACACGACGACACCTGTGGGAACGGCAATGCAGTGGCGATCAGTTAGCGAGTAGAAATTAGTATTTAAGCTCTAGGAAATAAGACAATTTTGTTCAGTTGTTCAGTTTTTATCAGAAGGCAGTCACGCTGCCCAAATAAAGATTTTTTTTAATTGTTTAAAAATAAAATAGTTTAATTTATGTACATCCAAGTTAAAGATGTCATGAGTACCTTGGAATCCCACTATGGACGCCCCGAGATATTGATTAGAGGCCAGCTATCAAAAATAAGGCATATCCTATTATAAAGGAAAGTCATGCAAGTGAAATAATAAACTTCAGTACCTAAGTATCCAATCTGACGGTTCATTTAGAGAATGCGGCTGCAACTCCGCATTTGAATAATCCCTTTTTGATCGATCAACTTGTGAGCAAGTTTCCGGTAAGTAAGAGAAGGGAATGGGCCAGACATGTTATTGCGACTTCATCTGTTTATCCAAATGTTCGCGAGTTCAGTGATTGGTTAAGACGGGTTGCCTCTTATATGTCGATAGCTGTTGGTATAGAGTCAGAAAGTATTAAGCCAGAAGAGAGAAAGTCGAGGGGTAACTCTGTTTACGCCATCTCAGAAGGAACCAGAGCAAAATGCTTCGTATGCCCAAAAGAGCACCCACTGTACAAATGTCCACAATTCAAAGGAGTCACAGTCGCTGATAGATGGAGCATCGTCAAAGCAAACCAGGCACGTTTTTCGTGCTTACGTTCGGGACACGCTGTCTCAAAATGCCCCATCCGTCGAGAGTGTGGTATTGCGTATTGCCACAAATATCATAACCGCCTGCTCCATGACTCCAACGGAGATAATTTGCAACAACACCACCCATCCAAAAGTAACCAATCGACTGAAATTAACAAACCTAATACAGTTCCAAATACTAATGCCACGTCGAGCCAGATATCGGCGCAATAAAATGCAAGTATCCATGCTATTGATGACGGAATGTCTCATAAAAAAACCCTTTTAACTTTCATCCCTGTGCAGCTGTCTGGACCGAAAGGAACTTGCACCGTTATTGCCTTCATTGACGATGGAGCAAAGGTAACACTGATTGAAGAGGAGGTAACAGATGCAATTGGCATAACCGGCAAGTCAGAACTGTTGTCGCTGAGGTGGATAGGAAATAAGACCATTAGTGAAATGTCAAAACATGTCCATTTAAAGGTGTCAGGTATAGGCAAAAGCGCGAGTAAATACCAAATGAAGAATGTGCGTAGACTACAAAAAAATTATTACTACCTGCCTAGGCTTAAACTTGCATACATTTAAGATACGTTTTGCCAAATTGAGAAAAATTCTTATGGAAGATTACACGGATGCTGTCCCAAAGATTCTAATTGGTTTGCCACATATAAACATAGTGCCTCCATTGTTTCTCTGCGCATAGAACAAAGTTAGGATGGATACTCTATGGATCTAACGAAAACAATAACTCGGGAGCAGTCGTCAACTACGACGAACATCACGATACATTAGCCAATCTGCACAAACATGTGAAAGAGTATTTCACCATCGAGAACTATGGAAAAAAACCTCTCGAGTCGATTTCTTCCGAGGCAGACAAAAGAGCTGAGAAAATTGTACGCGAAATAACAAGAAAAATTGGCGATCGATATGAAACCGGACTTTTGTGGACAGCGGATGACATCGTGTTCACCGACAGTTACTATGGCACTACAACGATTAGAGACAATAGAAAGAAATTTGTTTAAAAACAATGAATTCGCGGAATGGTATAGAAGTAAGATAAATGAATACCTACAGAACATTTATGCCCGAAAACTACTGCCGCAAGAACTGTCGGATGATGGGAACATGCGCATTTGGTATTTACCGCACTTTGCTTTTGCTAATGTTAACAAAGGTAATAAGCTTCGATTGGTATTTGATGGAGCAGCGGAATCCAGCAACATGTCACTTAACACCGTGCTATTGTGTTAAGTGTCGTGCCAGCATCTTATCAACCAAAACTACTTCTATCGATATTATTTCGATTCCGCCAAGGCAAAGTAGGCGTATGTTCCGATATCCGTGAAATGTTCCTGAGAATAAAAATACGTAAAGAAGACGAGAACGCTCAACGGTTTTTATGGAGGGATGGCAACCAGGGCCAGGGAGGGCGCCGTGGTTAGTGTGTTGGACTCTGGCGCATGATGAGCGAGTTCGGATCCCGATAACACCAACGCCATCGAATGTTTATTTCGCGGCGTCCCTCCTCGGCGGGGTACTGGCGAAACCCCCCGTAGTATAACTTGCCTGGAAAAAGCTTCTCGACTCAAGCCGTTCGGAATCGGCATTAAACTGTAGGTCCCTTTCACCTGTGTGAAAAATAAATCACACACAACATGGGTGATTGAGAGAAGCTTGGCTCTGGTCCTTCATGGGCTGTAACGCCACCAAAGAAGAAGAAGAAGAAGATGGCAACCAGGAGATGAAGCCTGAAGTGTATGTGATGACTTCAATGATATTTGGATCGAAGAGCTCGCCATGTTCCGCCCAGTACGTCAAAAATATTAACGCCATAACATCTGAAGGGATAAGCCCCCGAGCTATATCCGCCATAGTTGATTGCCATTATGTAGACGATAACGTCGATAGTTTTGATAGTGATGAAGTAGCAATCACTATAACAAGGGCTGTGGTAAATACACATAGTAAAGCGGGTTTTGAATAAAGAGGGTTTTTATCAAACTCTATAAAAGTGAATGATGTGTATCATGATCGAGGATGCGGTTCAAATATCATCAATGCTGTTTCGAATCATCTCACAACGGAGAAAATATTAGGGATGTATTGGGACTCAAACAACGATCGATATGTTTTAATGGTTAAGTTCGAGAGGATACCTCAAGCGGTACTAGAAGGGAAACGGCGACCGACAAAAAGCCAGGTATTGGGTATAACCATGTCTATATTTGACCCCTTCGGGTTTCTGGCCAATATTTTGATTTTTTCGTAAATTCTTTTACAAAAGTTGTGGGAGACAAAGACAGACTGGCATGACACTGTGCCAACTGCGATATACGATAAATGGTACAGATGGTTTAAACAATTGGACAAACTAAAGGAGTCGAGATTCCAAGATGCTATCACCCTCGTTTTACAAATGCATTTACCGATATTCAGCTGCACATATTTGTTGATGTCAGCGAAGTTGCCATAGCAGCTGTTGGTTACTAGCGCGTAGCATATGAGGATAATGTCAAAATTATGTTTGTGACGGTAAAACGAAATGACGTCCTAGCAAGGCACTGTCCATACCAAGGCTTGAGTTTCAAGCGGCGGTTCTAGGCGTCAGATTAAAGGATGCAATGATAAAAGGTCACAACGTTAACATTAGTTCATTTACACTCTGGTCGGACTCAAAGACGGCCATTCATTGGATAAATTCAGATAGTCGCGATTACAAACAGTTTGTTGCACATCGCATATTTGAAATACAAGAACCTTCGGATGCACACCACTGGACCACAACCACTTTTAACAACAAAACCGTCGATATGGTTAGACGGTCCATCGTTTTTATTACAACCTATCACTGAATGGCCCAAAATGCCTGATGACAGCAGGGCACATGAACAGATTGCTGAGAAGAGATCTAAGTATATATTATCAATAGTTGAAGAGTCCTTTTTAATACCGATTTGCAATTATACGAGCTACTATAAACTGCTGCGTATTATATGTTGGGTGCGGCGTGCTGTTACGAAATTTAAATGTCTGATTAAACTAAAATGTCCATCGACATACATATGTACTTCCAAAGACAATGGAGCTATCTTCATGGGAAATAAACGACTCCGAAAAACTGGTATTTCGCACAGTGCAAGACAAGGAGTATGCTGACGAGATAAGATGCCTGAAATCTAACTTAGCCGTACCTAAAACTAGTTCGATATTTAAATTAACACCCATATTAGACGATGAGCACATAATACGCTTAGGTGGTCGTACTGACAAAGCTGAATGTGTGCAGGGCGATACTAGAAGGCCTATAATATGGCCAAAAAAAAAAACATCCAATATCAAAGCTTATTGTGCGATATTATCATGAAATGTATCAACATCAAAATAAAGATGCAATCGCGATTTAAATAGTGGATTCCGAATATTCGCCGACTCGTTCGAACAGCTAAACTCGAATGTCAAATTAATCAATAAATTTAACTAGTGCTGCACCTAATGATTAGAAATGCGTGGAATCAAACACCATTTGTGATTTTTCCAAAAACCCATTTTTAATAGAATCATGCGGAAAACATAAACTCTTTCCACAGATTATAGGGGACTGTGACGAATTAGCAGCTTGCCTTCACCCCATCAGAGATTGGATTTGTGTATTGAATAATGAAAATGTTGACTGCCATCATTGTCTCAGCATGTCATTTAAAAACACAAATACTCATAGACACGTAACAAAATTAAGAAGGAGAAGTCCTTTCTGACTAATCCAAGCCCCCATTTAAAATCATATCTATGCATAACAATATTTAGCCTTTTGTGTTACACGTAATATTACTATACAAGATAACTAGCGACCCGCCCCGGCTTCGCACGGGCGCAATGCTGATACTAATGTATGTATGTATGTATGTCGGCGTTACAGTCCATGAAGGACCTGAGCCGAGCTTCTCTCAATCACCCATGTTGTGTGTGATTTAATTTTCCCATAGGTGAAAGGGACCTACAGTTTATTGCCGGTTCCGAACGGCGAATTTCGAGAAGCTTTTCATGACAGTTTTACTACAGGGGGTTTTGTCAGAACCCCGCTGAGGAGAAACACCGTGAAAACACGTTCGATGACATGGCTGTGTCAGGATTCGATCCCGTGTCATCGGCGTCAGAGGCCAACACACTACCCACTGCGCCACGGTGCTCTCTAAGACTTTATTACTTACGAAAAATGTAAATATAATTTTAATAATCAATTTTATTCTTTAAATAAAACAAGAACTTTAAAAACATTGATATGAAACTTTTTTTGTGACTTAATTATATGAGCACAAGTGTATTTGACAAATAGGGGAGAGCTCAATACATCACCATTATATGTATGTATGTATATGTATGTAGGATGGAGCCAAACCAACGATATCCTACCCTATTTACTCACGCACAGACACCAAACGCATGACGTTGACTTAACCAACGGACACAATAGCGGACAGACGAACAAAGAGCAACTTCTTTTTCCCTATCCAACTTAAAGCATTTGTAACGATCAGTCAGTCAGTGAACTACAGCCGCCAAGCGAGGTCGCTGCCAAGTGAGGTCATCAAACCGCGAATAGACATTTAACTTACTAACGTATGTACATTATGAATTGAGCACTGAAATAAAAAAATCGAATAGAATAGAAACAGTGGGAGTTTTATTTCAAAATAAAGAATCCTACATGTATATCTTTGGAATAAAAGGTAAAAAGTTAATATGGAGAAAGAGAGGTACAGCGCTCGAAAACAAAATTTAATACCAACGGTAAGACATGGTGGGGGCGGAATTATGGTTTGGGGATGTATGGCAGCTATTGGTGTGGGTAAACCAACATTTATTGAATCCATAATGGACCAAATGGGTTACATACAAATTTTAAAAGAGAATCTTCTGCAAAGTGCTCAGCAGTTGGGGTTAGAAAAAGACTTCTGGTTCCAACAAGATAATGACCCCAAGCATACAGCGCAAAATGTGAAGCTCTGGATGCTGTATAATATTAAAGATCAGTTGCGGACACCTCCCCAATCTCCGGACCTGAATCCCATAGAGCATTTGTGCGATTTGCCCGAGCGTAGAATCCGGAAGCATACTTAAACCTCAAAAAATATGCTTAAAAATATAATAGTGGAAGAATGGGGAAAAATTACAGCGGAGGACACAAAAAAATCTAGTGGATTCCATGCCTAGACGCCTAACAGAGGTGTTAAGGAGGAAAGGTTATCCAACAAGTTACTAGGACTTCATAGGAAAATAGTTTCCTTGGCTCCAATGAGCTTGTACGCAAACTTGTGCGTGTGTGCTTTTCATAGGTTCTTAGGAAAAATTTATTTTTTAAATATTATTTAATCGATTTTGGAGATTCTTTCACGATCTGTTCGTCTCATTGATCCACACCAACAAATCACTGTCTGAGGTAGAAAAGCTCCACTATTTGAAGTCCAGTTTGGGGGGTGAGGCTGAACGTCTTCTATAACACGTCGCTATTTACAACGGGAATTATCAACCAGCGTGGGAAATTCGCATATCACGATATGACCACAAACGTGTCCTGGTTGATGCCCAGCTCAAATCCTTCTTCGGGCAGGAAACAATTCTTCACGAGACTGCGTTGTCCTTGAAGAAGTTATAAGACACTTCTGTAGAATGTCGGCACGCGCTTAAAAACCTTACCGTTCCGGTAGAACACTGGGATGTTATATTGATCTTCGTTTTGGTCGAAAAACTCCCTACAATAACACAACGCCTATGGGAAGAGAAGTTAGGATCCGATAAAGAGTTACCCGTTATTTAAAGACGTTCTGCGAGTTCTTGGAAGCGCGGTTCAGAACACTGAAAGCAGTGGGCGATGAGCAAGATGCAGCTTGTAGTAAAGTTTCTAGGGCACCTTTGGTTAAGACTAAAACGTTCCACCTTAAGCCAAACCAAAGATCCCAGTATAGTTGCAAAGTATGCAACAAGGGCGCTCATTCACTTCGCACCTGCAACAGATTTTTGAAAATGGACGTCACTTCACGCAAGAGTACAGTACAGATGATTAGAGTTTGCGAAAACTGTCTCACATACAGTCATGCAACCCAAAAATGTCCAAGCAGAGTTCGATGCTCCTTCTGTCAACAGCTTCACCACTCCCTTTTACATCTCAATCCTATATCACAGACACATGTAAGCGTACGCACACCAAATATTCAACACAACACAACACAGTCAGCACCTATTGCATTCTCCACCACCCATTATACTCACTACCCTACTCATTCACATTTGTCTACAGTAAATGCAACCGCTACACCATACGAAACTTGTCAAAACATAAATAGTTTTTACTCAGCACAACAGGCAGAAGTTTTACTGGCAACGGTCAGAGTTAAAGTCAATTCCTCTTCGGGATTAGAAGTTGAATTACGCGGCTTAATGGATCCAGGATCAGAGGCAACATTCATCACTAATAGAGCGGTACAGCGTTTGGGCTTAAAAGGCAAGCGCACTATTGTCGAGGTGTCAGGACTGGGAAAAGTCAGCAGCGGAGCATGTCACAGCTACGTGAGTCTGACTCTTGGATCTCTACACTCAAACTATGAGACCAGTGCACGAGCCTTTGTATTCCAGTCGCTAACTGGGCTTCTTCCAGCCAATGAACTAACACCCAAGCGATGGAGCCATATCAGCGGCTTGTCTCTGGCTGATCCAAATTACCACAAACCGGCTGAAGTGGATCTTCTACTAGGGAATGACATCTATTCCGAAGTATTGCTTCCTGGAATCATTCGCGGCAATGAATCCCTAGCACTCACTAGCACTACTCAAAATACTTTGTTTGGATGGATTTTGATGGGCAAGATACAACAACCACTCCAAAATATAAGAACATTTTACCAAGTATTTGACGTTGACCATCTACTACAGAAGTTCTGGGAGATGGAAGGAACACCCTTTAAAGAGCATCAAAATCAAGAAGACAAGGCATGTGAGCATTTTCTTCAACACCACAACAGAGAGATTGGAGAGCGGACGGTATGAGGTTTCTTTGCCGTTTAAGGAAGGGAGTAGGCCTCCGCAATTTTTCCCTACACATACGCAATAATAAGTGATTCGGGTGGTGAATCAATTTTAATAGATGATTTTTAAATGTTGACTGCATTAATGTTGATGTGTGAAAATTTGCTTACTGGTGGTGGTGGATGATTCGTTGATTGGAATGCTGTATGATGGTGGATGATTCATTGGTTGGTAGTGGACACAATTTCGTGATTGGTCGTCGAAACTCTCCCTGTTGGGTTTTCACCTTCACTACCCTGGTTAACTTGTCTTATCCGTGATACGTTTCCATGATTCGACCGAGGCTCCATTTTTTTGGAGGAAGTCGTTCGTCCTTGATCAGTACCAGATCACTAAGTTGCGAATACTGCTTCAGCCGTTTTGGGCGCTGTTGTAGCTGGGCAAGGTACTCACCTTGCAATTGCTTCCAAAAGAGCGGTAAGTTAGCTTGAAGAGTTTTCCATCGATCTTGGAAGGATTGTTTTTCGATAGTACGGTCCGGCTCAGGAACGGTAAAAAGGGCCTCTCCTATGAGAAAATGAGATGTCGTCAATGTTTGGAAATCCTCCGGGTCTTCTGACAAGGGGCACAAAGGGCGCGAGTTTAGACACGCCTCAATCTGTGTCAAAAGCGTAGTAAGCTCCTCAAATGTGAGTGTCCCGTTCCCAATGATCCTTCTGCCAAATAAAGATGTAATGAAAGCTCTACATAAGTGAGTTTCTTTTCACCCAACCAGCTACTACAGCTCAAAAGTGGGATTGCCTAAGATTGTAGTGTTTGTACTATTTTATTGAAATATGGTTTAATTGCTCATCGATTTATTACATTGTATTAAGTTAAATTCGTTTCGTTGACCATTGAAATTGAATTGGTTTGATTGCTGTTTTTATTGAAATTGATTTGGGTTGATCGTGCTTTTAAAATGGAAATAGAAATCGATTGTTGTAATCTTCGAACGTCACCCTCGTTCAATCGCCTGAATGCTGTCATCGTTATTTTATCATCTCTTGGTTGGGCATCCTGCCAACCGACTCCAATTTGATCATTGACTTATGATCGGCCATTATGGCTGGACGAGGAGGACGTGAGAAGAGTGTAAGTACCCTCCCCTCTTTGTACTTTTTATTGTATCATTCATTCCTTTTTCAGGAAATAAAATTCGTTAAAGAAAAGGACAGAATCGAATTATTATTTCCAACGCTAACCTCAGTTAGTGCAACCGGTGCAGCACACGGGTGGTGGAGTAAAAGAATTTTTTTTTTTTTTTTTTTTAAGGACTCGCGCAGGTTCAAGAGATTTTTTTTTTCTTTGTTTTTTTTGTATAAGAGAATTATGATGTGATACAAAATTTATTGGGAGAGCTTTCATTATCAGTGCATGAAAACAAAAGAGGAATTGATTCAGCGTGGGGTTTCTGCAAATGTGCCGCTAACAGATTGGATTTAACGAGTCGTCTTTTCAAAGGAACCGTTACCGGCGTCTCAAATTGGAAATGACAGAGAAGAAGATATTGGTTCTGAGGAAAAAAATGGAATTAAGAAAGAATGAGAAGGTACCTACTGTGTTTTTGGATGTGCGCACACAACAAAGAATACATCGTTTCATATTGGACTTGTACAAAGAGATGGAATTGAATTGGCACATTGAGAAAGGAATTGGAATTGATGCGAAAATAAAAAGATCTATTTGCTCGAGAAAATGAATTACTAAAAACGTAAAAGAGAAGCAGAGTAAAGAGAATAAAAGTGAAGAAAACTTCAGTGTTGCTAAAGTGAGAAACCATTATGTGCAAATTAATGAGATGCTTCCATACTTCGATGGTACTTTGTATGTGAGTTGATGGATTGCACAAATTAAAACTGTACGAGTTTATAATATTCCTAATGGAGATATGACAATATTAATGATAAACAAGTTTAGTGGCATAGTAAAAAACTGGTTCTATTCGGAGCCTAAGTGTATTGAATTAGCTTTTGAGCAATTGATTGGTGAAGTTAATAGCATAAGATGGTGCAGTATTGTGTTATTTTGACGATATTTTGATTGCCACAACATTAGATGATCATTATCGTATATTAAAAAAAAGTTGATCAAGTCCTAACAAACAATTGTCTGGAGCTAAACTTACCAAAGTGTCAGTTTGCTGTTGACCGAATCAGGTCTCTAGGATATCTTATAACTTCCAAGCGAATTTCACCAAATCCCGATCTAGTGAATGCAATTCATCACTATCCTTGGTTTGCTTAACTATTGCAGAAAGTTTGTTAAAGATATGTCCACCATCTCAAAACCTTTAACACATCTCTTGATGAAGAAAATGCCTTTTTCATTTAGCAAGACTGAAATGCTAGCCTTTGATACATTGAAAAATAAACTAGCGACTGCTCCAGTTTTAAACATTTACTCCCCAACTGCCTCTTCGGAATTGCACTGCGATGCTTCATCAATTCGTTTTGGTGCGAAGGGCATATTCAAATTGACGGCGGTGTTAGAGTACTACAATGACTCCCGTTTTATACGACCTAGTCATAATCAGAATACTAGAAGAAGAGTACAACAACTTCTCGAAATACCTGCAGTATACAACAATTATGGACGAAGCCAACTAGCCTACAGTATCCCAACCTTAATGAACACCTTGCCCGCCAACCTAAAAATATAGTTAACTTTAAAAAACGTAAAAAATATCTGAAAGCTTATTTCCTTCAACTCGATTGCCTTTTGTAATTAAAAGTAAACCTTAATATTAATATTAAACAAAAATTGAATTACTACAGAAAAGGAGACGAACAACGACGACGGCGCCGAACTACACGTACAAAAGATACTCAACTAAGGGATGATTGGCACAGTCATAGTTTGGTGATAGTTCGATCGTGACTTGTGATTTGTTCTTTCTTTTTTTTCGATCGTGATTGTGTGTATGTATATGTTAATTGTGTAATTAAAATAAATAAAAAGCGGAGCATCAACTCCAATTAATTATTATAACGTTTGAAACAATAAGTGTTTTATTTGTGGAGCATTAACTCTACATATTTGGGGGCTCAACCAAAATTTCAAATCTGTAACTAAAATTGAGTAATCCAATTCAGTGCGCATCAACGCAAAAGGACATACTCAACGAAATTCAGTGCGTGAAATATAAAAAAAAATAATAACAAGAATAAAAAAAGGGCATCAACCTGAAGCGGTGCAGTTCAAGAGGTGCAGTTTAAGTGGTGCAGTGGAAGTGGTGCAGTCAAGCGGTGCAGTGGAAGTGGTGCAGTCAAGCGGTGCAGCAGAGAGGTGCAGAAGAAGTGGCGCAATAGATGTAGCGCAGTTGACGTCGTGCCGCTTGGACGGTAAAAGTTTATGCATTTTTATATATTTTTTTTGTTTATTAACTTAATATTTTAACGTGTGTAACGTAATACGTAAACTGTAAAGGGAAAAAGGGAACCGTCACAAATGAACGAAATTAGGGCACTGAGCGTAGAACAATTGAAAGGACGTTTGAGGGAATTAGGACTGACGTTAACCGGCAACAAAACAGAACTGACAGATAGACTCATGACGCATTTCGTTACAGAAACAATAGGTAACATTTCTGACGACGAAAATCCGATCGATACCGTCGTTAGTGGTAGGGGTGCGACTCGGCAAGAGACAGTCTCGGGGCAGAATCCAATCACTGAGCGTGGAATGTTGCCATCAAGCACTTTCAAGTTCAGGGATTTGGAAGATGCTATTCCTGCTTTCTCGGGTGAAAACATGCAAAACATCGAAGAATGGATTGCAAACTACGAAGACATCTGCTCAGTGTTAGGGTTTAACCATTTGCAACAGTTTGTCTTTGGAAGAAGGCTCGTTACCGGTGCGGCAAGACTTTTTATTCAGAGTGAACGCGGTCTTTGCGACTGGACGGCGTTGAAGGCGGCCTTAAGGAAAGAGTTTGCTATCGAAATAAGCTCAGCAGAAGTTCACCGGCGTTTGAAGAATCGACAAAAACAACCAAGCGAGACAAATCGGGAATACTTGTATAAGCTGATGGAGATAGCCAAGCCAATACAGATAGACGATGCATCACTTATTGATTATTTTATTGCGGGCTTGAAGGACGACAAGATCAATAAGATAGTAGTCTATGAAGCAACCACGATCGAGGAATTGAAATCCAAGCTGAAGATATACGAACGTATCAAGCAACAGACGACAACCGATTTTCCTCAACGATATCCTGTCATAACGGTGAAGCGGGAAGCAGCAACTTCAGCCAAACCAAATGACTATCGAAAATGCTTCAAGTGTGGAGATACGAATCACCTGGCTAGAACTTGTCCTCAGGGTTATAAGTGCTTTAAATGCGGGGTAATGGGACACAAGTCTTTCGAGTGCAAGGTTGAGCCGAAACTAGAGAGTAAGGCCAAAGCTCACTTCGGTAGTAAGACGGGGCATTTAATGAAAGATGTGACGTTGATGGGTGTCGAGATTACCGCGCTAGTCGATACAGGATGTGATTTGTCCTTATTAAGGCACGAGATGTTGCTACAGTTCCCGAAGGTGAGTTTAGAGGAGCAGTCAATCACTTTGACGGGCTTAGGCAACAAGGAGATAAGGACGATGGGGTATTTTGACACGACAGTATTCATAGATAGGATTCCATTTGAGGTTAGGCTCCATGTCGTGCGTGAACGCGACATGCTGTTTTCAATGGTAATCGGGGTTGATGTGATCAACCAGGCTTCTGTCAACATCAAAGACCAAGAAGTGCGTTTTGAACGCAAAAGGGAGGGACCGGAGAAGAAAGACGAAGAGGTAGAGAGTGCACCAAAGAGTACACGTTTGGATAAGGGATGCGCTCAGGGACCGGAGAAGAAAGACGAAGAGGTAGAGAGTGCATCAAAGAGTACACGTTTGGGTAAGGGATGCGCTCAGAAACGGAAGAAGATCACCAAAGGTGAGAAAGTGGAAATGGACAGAGAGATCCAAGTTGAGAAGGTTGGGTCGCGAGTTGCTAGTAGGCCGAGAGGAGGTGCTCTAACGCGAGCATCAGCCCGACGAGTGACGACTAGGTCGGATGTAAATTCGATTGCAGAGCTACAGGAAGACTTTCAGGCTATGAGTGTTTGGGCCTTGGAAGAAGATGAGACGGCTTCAATCGATTTATCTCACTTACCGAAAATATGCCAGGATAGGATCGAGCTACTAATAAAGAATTATAAGCCAAAGGAATTATAAGCCAAAAGAAGAAGTTAGCACAACCAGAGAGGGAAGAGGTCGAGACGCAAGTTTCTGAATGGCTCAGAAAAGGCATTATCCAGGAAAGTAATTCGGAGTCTGCGTCACCAGTCGTCCTCGTAAGCAAGAAGAATGGAAGAAAACGGATGTGCTGCGACTTCCGTATGCCCAGTACTTACCGTTAAATTGGCCTCGAAACCACCCTGCGCAAGCGCAGCATAATCAAGCGCCGTCAGCTAACGCCGACCAAATACTTTCCAATTTTCTTGCCACCGTTGAATACACCTAGGTTAAGCCAACAACATTATGCGTCACTATGCTGTATGACTTGCCGGAATTCCACGGAAAACCTGAACAATGGCCCATGTATTGCACTGCCTTCCTGGAATCGACCAACGCCCAAGGAAATTCGAAGGTTGAAAAGTTCGTCGTCTTCACAATCCAATAGTAAAGCTGACTCAAGATTCAAACATGCAAACGTTCTGCACACTACGAGAGGTTTTTCATCAACTAGCACCGCCGAAGGTAAATGCCGATACTGCAAGGAAAGACAGCACGCAGTAACTAGTTTCAACAGCTGCACGAATTTGGATTCACAGAGTAGATGGGAGTTCGTGAAAAGAAATAATCTTTGCTTCGATTGCCTTAAATATGGCCACGCCGTAAGGACATGCAGACTTCGAAAGGCTTGTGGAATCAACGGATGCAGCAAAAAACACCATCATTCACTGCATAAAGAGACTGAGTCAACATCCAATGCAGAAATCCGTATTGATCAGCAACCACAAAATCAGAAATCCGTCCTCAGTTGCAGTACCAAAGCGGCCAAGAAGATTATGTTCAGAGTTCTACCTGTGAGAGTCTACAACGATGACGATAAGATGGTGCGAACATTCGCTCCCCTTGATGAAGGATCCTCGGTGACTATGAGTTCAAGTCTAGCTGTTGTCGAATGAAACATACCTGTGGTGAATATAAATAACCAAATGAGTCTATCAACCCTGCTTGCTGTGTCGTGTTAAACTCCCCTCATAAGCTAGCTACTGGCATGCGGCCATTTGCCGAATGTCCGTCAAAGGAGAACGACATAGTAAGTAGGTTAAAATAATATTCCTTTTGTTTAATCTTATTCCTCTTCATCAGCGTCGTAGATATTTTTCACTCATGTTCGTTCGTGATATTTTAGCTTTCCACGTTGATTGCTCTTATCTTTTAAGTATGATGAAGTTATATGTCCAACCAGCCCATACTCGAAATCGTTTACTATTTAAAATCGATTTTCATCGTACAAACTATGGCAATAATGAGCCATTAACGCGATGTACTCGTGAAGCCAACTTAGCTTGCAATGTTTTGGACTTTTTTGATAATTGTACTAGAGAAATATTCAAAAGACGTATTGTAATGTATTTATTAAACTTAAGTAGTTAATATATCCTTACTGTTATTTTATTAAAGCTATGAAATATTGTTATTTAGTCTGTAAGAGAAGAACTCTGATTGATGTAAATAAATAAATAAATAAATAAATAAATAAATATGTAAAATTATACTTTTTTAGATAATAAAACCACTCAATACGAAGTGTTTTATTACAACCCCTTTCGAAACATTTTTTTATTATTATGTCAATTGTGGAAACAATTAGTCGACACACAATTAATCGCCAAACCATTAAAAAGCAACCTATGTCACGCCCTCAAACAAGAAGCCAAAGGGCAACGGAAGACAATTCATGCCATGGAACACCGCCAACTCCTGCTGCCGAGATGGAAGAAAGTGAACCACAAGAAGCCGAATCTAATCTAAACACCAATGCGATTCTTTTTGCAATGCAGGAAAAAATAAGTCGACTAAAATCGTCCTTTGCGCAGATGCAAGCTGAGAAGTATAGTCTACAGAGGGAACAACAATCCATACGAACATCCACGCAAGCCGCCGTGAATAATCCGAGTACTCCGTCTACCCATCCATCTGCTTCCTCGCTTTCACTCCCGAATGCCGCATCAGCCAGCCCACCATATCAAAACTACAATCCGCCATTCTCAGGTATGTACCAAAATAAATTAATAGGTATTGAAGCCGGCCACGTGTCCGACATAACCTCACTAGTCGCTCCCCCAAATTTGCCGCCGATAAGTACAACAACATCACACCTATACCACCAAATAACCCATTATCATCTTGTTCAACTGTACAGTATACGACTCAACACACACAAAAATTGTATGATCTGCCCGAATTCTCAGGATCGCCAGAACGATGGCCTATGTTTTCTGTGGCGTTTAAGGAAACAACAGCTGCATATAGGTACACTGATTTGCAAAACCTCTCTCGCTTACAAAAGGCTCTTCACGATGAAGCTGAACGACTCGTTGAATCATCGCTTACACCAAACAACATTCCACAGTTGCACACGGCACTCTACATCCTTGCAATCATCTCCCAACGTGTCAACACTTGTTCATCGGTCCATTGACACCGATGCATTCCAGCACGCCTCGGTGTGTAACACGACGACACCTGTGGGAACGGCAATGCAGTGGCGATCAGTTAGCGAGTAGAAATTAGTATTTAAGCTCTAGGAAATAAGACAATTTTGTTCAGTTGTTCAGTTTTTATCAGAAGGCAGTCACGCTGCCCAAATAAAGATTTTTTTTAATTGTTTAAAAATAAAATAGTTTAATTTATGTACATCCAAGTTAAAGATGTCATGAGTACCTTGGAATCCCACTATGGACGCCCCGAGATATTGATTAGAGGCCAGCTATCAAAAATAAGGCATATCCTATTATAAAGGAAAGTCATGCAAGTGAAATAATAAACTTCAGTACCTAAGTATCCAATCTGACGGTTCATTTAGAGAATGCGGCTGCAACTCCGCATTTGAATAATCCCTTTTTGATCGATCAACTTGTGAGCAAGTTTCCGGTAAGTAAGAGAAGGGAATGGGCCAGACATGTTATTGCGACTTCATCTGTTTATCCAAATGTTCGCGAGTTCAGTGATTGGTTAAGACGGGTTGCCTCTTATATGTCGATAGCTGTTGGTATAGAGTCAGAAAGTATTAAGCCAGAAGAGAGAAAGTCGAGGGGTAACTCTGTTTACGCCATCTCAGAAGGAACCAGAGCAAAATGCTTCGTATGCCCAAAAGAGCACCCACTGTACAAATGTCCACAATTCAAAGGAGTCACAGTCGCTGATAGATGGAGCATCGTCAAAGCAAACCAGGCACGTTTTTCGTGCTTACGTTCGGGACACGCTGTCTCAAAATGCCCCATCCGTCGAGAGTGTGGTATTGCGTATTGCCACAAATATCATAACCGCCTGCTCCATGACTCCAACGGAGATAATTTGCAACAACACCACCCATCCAAAAGTAACCAATCGACTGAAATTAACAAACCTAATACAGTTCCAAATACTAATGCCACGTCGAGCCAGATATCGGCGCAATAAAATGCAAGTATCCATGCTATTGATGACGGAATGTCTCATAAAAAAACCCTTTTAACTTTCATCCCTGTGCAGCTGTCTGGACCGAAAGGAACTTGCACCGTTATTGCCTTCATTGACGATGGAGCAAAGGTAACACTGATTGAAGAGGAGGTAACAGATGCAATTGGCATAACCGGCAAGTCAGAACTGTTGTCGCTGAGGTGGATAGGAAATAAGACCATTAGTGAAATGTCAAAACATGTCCATTTAAAGGTGTCAGGTATAGGCAAAAGCGCGAGTAAATACCAAATGAAGAATGTGCGTAGACTACAAAAAAATTATTACTACCTGCCTAGGCTTAAACTTGCATACATTTAAGATACGTTTTGCCAAATTGAGAAAAATTCTTATGGAAGATTACACGGATGCTGTCCCAAAGATTCTAATTGGTTTGCCACATATAAACATAGTGCCTCCATTGTTTCTCTGCGCATAGAACAAAGTTAGGATGGATACTCTATGGATCTAACGAAAACAATAACTCGGGAGCAGTCGTCAACTACGACGAACATCACGATACATTAGCCAATCTGCACAAACATGTGAAAGAGTATTTCACCATCGAGAACTATGGAAAAAAACCTCTCGAGTCGATTTCTTCCGAGGCAGACAAAAGAGCTGAGAAAATTGTACGCGAAATAACAAGAAAAATTGGCGATCGATATGAAACCGGACTTTTGTGGACAGCGGATGACATCGTGTTCACCGACAGTTACTATGGCACTACAACGATTAGAGACAATAGAAAGAAATTTGTTTAAAAACAATGAATTCGCGGAATGGTATAGAAGTAAGATAAATGAATACCTACAGAACATTTATGCCCGAAAACTACTGCCGCAAGAACTGTCGGATGATGGGAACATGCGCATTTGGTATTTACCGCACTTTGCTTTTGCTAATGTTAACAAAGGTAATAAGCTTCGATTGGTATTTGATGGAGCAGCGGAATCCAGCAACATGTCACTTAACACCGTGCTATTGTGTTAAGTGTCGTGCCAGCATCTTATCAACCAAAACTACTTCTATCGATATTATTTCGATTCCGCCAAGGCAAAGTAGGCGTATGTTCCGATATCCGTGAAATGTTCCTGAGAATAAAAATACGTAAAGAAGACGAGAACGCTCAACGGTTTTTATGGAGGGATGGCAACCAGGGCCAGGGAGGGCGCCGTGGTTAGTGTGTTGGACTCTGGCGCATGATGAGCGAGTTCGGATCCCGATAACACCAACGCCATCGAATGTTTATTTCGCGGCGTCCCTCCTCGGCGGGGTACTGGCGAAACCCCCCGTAGTATAACTTGCCTGGAAAAAGCTTCTCGACTCAAGCCGTTCGGAATCGGCATTAAACTGTAGGTCCCTTTCACCTGTGTGAAAAATAAATCACACACAACATGGGTGATTGAGAGAAGCTTGGCTCTGGTCCTTCATGGGCTGTAACGCCACCAAAGAAGAAGAAGAAGAAGATGGCAACCAGGAGATGAAGCCTGAAGTGTATGTGATGACTTCAATGATATTTGGATCGAAGAGCTCGCCATGTTCCGCCCAGTACGTCAAAAATATTAACGCCATAACATCTGAAGGGATAAGCCCCCGAGCTATATCCGCCATAGTTGATTGCCATTATGTAGACGATAACGTCGATAGTTTTGATAGTGATGAAGTAGCAATCACTATAACAAGGGCTGTGGTAAATACACATAGTAAAGCGGGTTTTGAATAAAGAGGGTTTTTATCAAACTCTATAAAAGTGAATGATGTGTATCATGATCGAGGATGCGGTTCAAATATCATCAATGCTGTTTCGAATCATCTCACAACGGAGAAAATATTAGGGATGTATTGGGACTCAAACAACGATCGATATGTTTTAATGGTTAAGTTCGAGAGGATACCTCAAGCGGTACTAGAAGGGAAACGGCGACCGACAAAAAGCCAGGTATTGGGTATAACCATGTCTATATTTGACCCCTTCGGGTTTCTGGCCAATATTTTGATTTTTTCGTAAATTCTTTTACAAAAGTTGTGGGAGACAAAGACAGACTGGCATGACACTGTGCCAACTGCGATATACGATAAATGGTACAGATGGTTTAAACAATTGGACAAACTAAAGGAGTCGAGATTCCAAGATGCTATCACCCTCGTTTTACAAATGCATTTACCGATATTCAGCTGCACATATTTGTTGATGTCAGCGAAGTTGCCATAGCAGCTGTTGGTTACTAGCGCGTAGCATATGAGGATAATGTCAAAATTATGTTTGTGACGGTAAAACGAAATGACGTCCTAGCAAGGCACTGTCCATACCAAGGCTTGAGTTTCAAGCGGCGGTTCTAGGCGTCAGATTAAAGGATGCAATGATAAAAGGTCACAACGTTAACATTAGTTCATTTACACTCTGGTCGGACTCAAAGACGGCCATTCATTGGATAAATTCAGATAGTCGCGATTACAAACAGTTTGTTGCACATCGCATATTTGAAATACAAGAACCTTCGGATGCACACCACTGGACCACAACCACTTTTAACAACAAAACCGTCGATATGGTTAGACGGTCCATCGTTTTTATTACAACCTATCACTGAATGGCCCAAAATGCCTGATGACAGCAGGGCACATGAACAGATTGCTGAGAAGAGATCTAAGTATATATTATCAATAGTTGAAGAGTCCTTTTTAATACCGATTTGCAATTATACGAGCTACTATAAACTGCTGCGTATTATATGTTGGGTGCGGCGTGCTGTTACGAAATTTAAATGTCTGATTAAACTAAAATGTCCATCGACATACATATGTACTTCCAAAGACAATGGAGCTATCTTCATGGGAAATAAACGACTCCGAAAAACTGGTATTTCGCACAGTGCAAGACAAGGAGTATGCTGACGAGATAAGATGCCTGAAATCTAACTTAGCCGTACCTAAAACTAGTTCGATATTTAAATTAACACCCATATTAGACGATGAGCACATAATACGCTTAGGTGGTCGTACTGACAAAGCTGAATGTGTGCAGGGCGATACTAGAAGGCCTATAATATGGCCAAAAAAAAAAACATCCAATATCAAAGCTTATTGTGCGATATTATCATGAAATGTATCAACATCAAAATAAAGATGCAATCGCGATTTAAATAGTGGATTCCGAATATTCGCCGACTCGTTCGAACAGCTAAACTCGAATGTCAAATTAATCAATAAATTTAACTAGTGCTGCACCTAATGATTAGAAATGCGTGGAATCAAACACCATTTGTGATTTTTCCAAAAACCCATTTTTAATAGAATCATGCGGAAAACATAAACTCTTTCCACAGATTATAGGGGACTGTGACGAATTAGCAGCTTGCCTTCACCCCATCAGAGATTGGATTTGTGTATTGAATAATGAAAATGTTGACTGCCATCATTGTCTCAGCATGTCATTTAAAAACACAAATACTCATAGACACGTAACAAAATTAAGAAGGAGAAGTCCTTTCTGACTAATCCAAGCCCCCATTTAAAATCATATCTATGCATAACAATATTTAGCCTTTTGTGTTACACGTAATATTACTATACAAGATAACTAGCGACCCGCCCCGGCTTCGCACGGGCGCAATGCTGATACTAATGTATGTATGTATGTATGTCGGCGTTACAGTCCATGAAGGACCTGAGCCGAGCTTCTCTCAATCACCCATGTTGTGTGTGATTTAATTTTCCCATAGGTGAAAGGGACCTACAGTTTATTGCCGGTTCCGAACGGCGAATTTCGAGAAGCTTTTCATGACAGTTTTACTACAGGGGGTTTTGTCAGAACCCCGCTGAGGAGAAACACCGTGAAAACACGTTCGATGACATGGCTGTGTCAGGATTCGATCCCGTGTCATCGGCGTCAGAGGCCAACACACTACCCACTGCGCCACGGTGCTCTCTAAGACTTTATTACTTACGAAAAATGTAAATATAATTTTAATAATCAATTTTATTCTTTAAATAAAACAAGAACTTTAAAAACATTGATATGAAACTTTTTTTGTGACTTAATTATATGAGCACAAGTGTATTTGACAAATAGGGGAGAGCTCAATACATCACCATTATATGTATGTATGTATATGTATGTAGGATGGAGCCAAACCAACGATATCCTACCCTATTTACTCACGCACAGACACCAAACGCATGACGTTGACTTAACCAACGGACACAATAGCGGACAGACGAACAAAGAGCAACTTCTTTTTCCCTATCCAACTTAAAGCATTTGTAACGATCAGTCAGTCAGTGAACTACAGCCGCCAAGCGAGGTCGCTGCCAAGTGAGGTCATCAAACCGCGAATAGACATTTAACTTACTAACGTATGTACATTATGAATTGAGCACTGAAATAAAAAAATCGAATAGAATAGAAACAGTGGGAGTTTTATTTCAAAATAAAGAATCCTACATGTATATCTTTGGAATAAAAGGTAAAAAGTTAATATGGAGAAAGAGAGGTACAGCGCTCGAAAACAAAATTTAATACCAACGGTAAGACATGGTGGGGGCGGAATTATGGTTTGGGGATGTATGGCAGCTATTGGTGTGGGTAAACCAACATTTATTGAATCCATAATGGACCAAATGGGTTACATACAAATTTTAAAAGAGAATCTTCTGCAAAGTGCTCAGCAGTTGGGGTTAGAAAAAGACTTCTGGTTCCAACAAGATAATGACCCCAAGCATACAGCGCAAAATGTGAAGCTCTGGATGCTGTATAATATTAAAGATCAGTTGCGGACACCTCCCCAATCTCCGGACCTGAATCCCATAGAGCATTTGTGCGATTTGCCCGAGCGTAGAATCCGGAAGCATACTTAAACCTCAAAAAATATGCTTAAAAATATAATAGTGGAAGAATGGGGAAAAATTACAGCGGAGGACACAAAAAAATCTAGTGGATTCCATGCCTAGACGCCTAACAGAGGTGTTAAGGAGGAAAGGTTATCCAACAAGTTACTAGGACTTCATAGGAAAATAGTTTCCTTGGCTCCAATGAGCTTGTACGCAAACTTGTGCGTGTGTGCTTTTCATAGGTTCTTAGGAAAAATTTATTTTTTAAATATTATTTAATCGATTTTGGAGATTCTTTCACGATCTGTTCGTCTCATTGATCCACACCAACAAATCACTGTCTGAGGTAGAAAAGCTCCACTATTTGAAGTCCAGTTTGGGGGGTGAGGCTGAACGTCTTCTATAACACCTCGCTATTTACAACGGGAATTATCAACCAGCGTGGGAAATTCGCATATCACGATATGACCACAAACGTGTCCTGGTTGATGCCCAGCTCAAATCCTTCTTCGGGCAGGAAACAATTCTTCACGAGACTGCGTTGTCCTTGAAGAAGTTATAAGACACTTCTGTAGAATGTCGGCACGCGCTTAAAAACCTTACCGTTCCGGTAGAACACTGGGATGTTATATTGATCTTCGTTTTGGTCGAAAAACTCCCTACAATAACACAACGCCTATGGGAAGAGAAGTTAGGATCCGATAAAGAGTTACCCGTTATTTAAAGACGTTCTGCGAGTTCTTGGAAGCGCGGTTCAGAACACTGAAAGCAGTGGGCGATGAGCAAGATGCAGCTTGTAGTAAAGTTTCTAGGGCACCTTTGGTTAAGACTAAAACGTTCCACCTTAAGCCAAACCAAAGATCCCAGTATAGTTGCAAAGTATGCAACAAGGGCGCTCATTCACTTCGCACCTGCAACAGATTTTTGAAAATGGACGTCACTTCACGCAAGAGTACAGTACAGATGATTAGAGTTTGCGAAAACTGTCTCACATACAGTCATGCAACCCAAAAATGTCCAAGCAGAGTTCGATGCTCCTTCTGTCAACAGCTTCACCACTCCCTTTTACATCTCAATCCTATATCACAGACACATGTAAGCGTACGCACACCAAATATTCAACACAACACAACACAGTCAGCACCTATTGCATTCTCCACCACCCATTATACTCACTACCCTACTCATTCACATTTGTCTACAGTAAATGCAACCGCTACACCATACGAAACTTGTCAAAACATAAATAGTTTTTACTCAGCACAACAGGCAGAAGTTTTACTGGCAACGGTCAGAGTTAAAGTCAATTCCTCTTCGGGATTAGAAGTTGAATTACGCGGCTTAATGGATCCAGGATCAGAGGCAACATTCATCACTAATAGAGCGGTACAGCGTTTGGGCTTAAAAGGCAAGCGCACTATTGTCGAGGTGTCAGGACTGGGAAAAGTCAGCAGCGGAGCATGTCACAGCTACGTGAGTCTGACTCTTGGATCTCTACACTCAAACTATGAGACCAGTGCACGAGCCTTTGTATTCCAGTCGCTAACTGGGCTTCTTCCAGCCAATGAACTAACACCCAAGCGATGGAGCCATATCAGCGGCTTGTCTCTGGCTGATCCAAATTACCACAAACCGGCTGAAGTGGATCTTCTACTAGGGAATGACATCTATTCCGAAGTATTGCTTCCTGGAATCATTCGCGGCAATGAATCCCTAGCACTCACTAGCACTACTCAAAATACTTTGTTTGGATGGATTTTGATGGGCAAGATACAACAACCACTCCAAAATATAAGAACATTTTACCAAGTATTTGACGTTGACCATCTACTACAGAAGTTCTGGGAGATGGAAGGAACACCCTTTAAAGAGCATCAAAATCAAGAAGACAAGGCATGTGAGCATTTTCTTCAACACCACAACAGAGAGATTGGAGAGCGGACGGTATGAGGTTTCTTTGCCGTTTAAGGAAGGGAGTAGGCCTCCGCAATTTTTCCCTACACATACGCAATAATAAGTGATTCGGGTGGTGAATCAATTTTAATAGATGATTTTTAAATGTTGACTGCATTAATGTTGATGTGTGAAAATTTGCTTACTGGTGGTGGTGGATGATTCGTTGATTGGAATGCTGTATGATGGTGGATGATTCATTGGTTGGTAGTGGACACAATTTCGTGATTGGTCGTCGAAACTCTCCCTGTTGGGTTTTCACCTTCACTACCCTGGTTAACTTGTCTTATCCGTGATACGTTTCCATGATTCGACCGAGGCTCCATTTTTTTGGAGGAAGTCGTTCGTCCTTGATCAGTACCAGATCACTAAGTTGCGAATACTGCTTCAGCCGTTTTGGGCGCTGTTGTAGCTGGGCAAGGTACTCACCTTGCAATTGCTTCCAAAAGAGCGGTAAGTTAGCTTGAAGAGTTTTCCACCGATCTTGGAAGGATTGTTTTTCGATAGTACGGTCCGGCTCAGGAACGGTAAAAAGGGCCTCTCCTATGAGAAAATGAGATGTCGTCAATGTTTGGAAATCCTCCGGGTCTTCTGACAAGGGGCACAAAGGGCGCGAGTTTAGACACGCCTCAATCTGTGTCAAAAGCGTAGTAAGCTCCTCAAATGTGAGTGTCCCGTTCCCAATGATCCTTCTGCCAAATAAAGATGTAATGAAAGCTCTACATAAGTGAGTTTCTTTTCACCCAACCAGCTACTACAGCTCAAAAGTGGGATTGCCTAAGATTGTAGTGTTTGTACTATTTTATTGAAATATGGTTTAATTGCTCATCGATTTATTACATTGTATTAAGTTAAATTCGTTTCGTTGACCATTGAAATTGAATTGGTTTGATTGCTGTTTTTATTGAAATTGATTTGGGTTGATCGTGCTTTTAAAATGGAAATAGAAATCGATTGTTGTAATCTTCGAACGTCACCCTCGTTCAATCGCCTGAATGCTGTCATCGTTATTTTATCATCTCTTGGTTGGGCATCCTGCCAACCGACTCCAATTTGATCATTGACTTATGATCGGCCATTATGGCTGGACGAGGAGGACGTGAGAAGAGTGTAAGTACCCTCCCCTCTTTGTACTTTTTATTGTATCATTCATTCCTTTTTCAGGAAATAAAATTCGTTAAAGAAAAGGACAGAATCGAATTATTATTTCCAACGCTAACCTCAGTTAGTGCAACCGGTGCAGCACACGGGTGGTGGAGTAAAAGAATTTTTTTTTTTTTTTTTTTTAAGGACTCGCGCAGGTTCAAGAGATTTTTTTTTTCTTTGTTTTTTTTGTATAAGAGAATTATGATGTGATACAAAATTTATTGGGAGAGCTTTCATTATCAGTGCATGAAAACAAAAGAGGAATTGATTCAGCGTGGGGTTTCTGCAAATGTGCCGCTAACAGATTGGATTTAACGAGTCGTCTTTTCAAAGGAACCGTTACCGGCGTCTCAAATTGGAAATGACAGAGAAGAAGATATTGGTTCTGAGGAAAAAAATGGAATTAAGAAAGAATGAGAAGGTACCTACTGTGTTTTTGGATGTGCGCACACAACAAAGAATACATCGTTTCATATTGGACTTGTACAAAGAGATGGAATTGAATTGGCACATTGAGAAAGGAATTGGAATTGATGCGAAAATAAAAAGATCTATTTGCTCGAGAAAATGAATTACTAAAAACGTAAAAGAGAAGCAGAGTAAAGAGAATAAAAGTGAAGAAAACTTCAGTGTTGCTAAAGTGAGAAACCATTATGTGCAAATTAATGAGATGCTTCCATACTTCGATGGTACTTTGTATGTGAGTTGATGGATTGCACAAATTAAAACTGTACGAGTTTATAATATTCCTAATGGAGATATGACAATATTAATGATAAACAAGTTTAGTGGCATAGTAAAAAACTGGTTCTATTCGGAGCCTAAGTGTATTGAATTAGCTTTTGAGCAATTGATTGGTGAAGTTAATAGCATAAGATGGTGCAGTATTGTGTTATTTTGACGATATTTTGATTGCCACAACATTAGATGATCATTATCGTATATTAAAAAAAAGTTGATCAAGTCCTAACAAACAATTGTCTGGAGCTAAACTTACCAAAGTGTCAGTTTGCTGTTGACCGAATCAGGTCTCTAGGATATCTTATAACTTCCAAGCGAATTTCACCAAATCCCGATCTAGTGAATGCAATTCATCACTATCCTTGGTTTGCTTAACTATTGCAGAAAGTTTGTTAAAGATATGTCCACCATCTCAAAACCTTTAACACATCTCTTGATGAAGAAAATGCCTTTTTCATTTAGCAAGACTGAAATGCTAGCCTTTGATACATTGAAAAATAAACTAGCGACTGCTCCAGTTTTAAACATTTACTCCCCAACTGCCTCTTCGGAATTGCACTGCGATGCTTCATCAATTCGTTTTGGTGCGAAGGGCATATTCAAATTGACGGCGGTGTTAGAGTACTACAATGACTCCCGTTTTATACGACCTAGTCATAATCAGAATACTAGAAGAAGAGTACAACAACTTCTCGAAATACCTGCAGTATACAACAATTATGGACGAAGCCAACTAGCCTACAGTATCCCAACCTTAATGAACACCTTGCCCGCCAACCTAAAAATATAGTTAACTTTAAAAAACGTAAAAAATATCTGAAAGCTTATTTCCTTCAACTCGATTGCCTTTTGTAATTAAAAGTAAACCTTAATATTAATATTAAACAAAAATTGAATTACTACAGAAAAGGAGACGAACAACGACGACGGCGCCGAACTACACGTACAAAAGATACTCAACTAAGGGATGATTGGCACAGTCATAGTTTGGTGATAGTTCGATCGTGACTTGTGATTTGTTCTTTCTTTTTTTTCGATCGTGATTGTGTGTATGTATATGTTAATTGTGTAATTAAAATAAATAAAAAGCGGAGCATCAACTCCAATTAATTATTATAACGTTTGAAACAATAAGTGTTTTATTTGTGGAGCATTAACTCTACATATTTGGGGGCTCAACCAAAATTTCAAATCTGTAACTAAACTTGAGTAATCCAATTCAGTGCGCATCAACGCAAAAGGACATACTCAACGAAATTCAGTGCGTGAAATATAAAAAAAAATAATAACAAGAATAAAAAAAGGGCATCAACCTGAAGCGGTGCAGTTCAAGAGGTGCAGTTTAAGTGGTGCAGTGGAAGTGGTGCAGTCAAGCGGTGCAGTGGAAGTGGTGCAGTCAAGCGGTGCAGCAGAGAGGTGCAGAAGAAGTGGCGCAATAGATGTAGCGCAGTTGACGTCGTGCCGCTTGGACGGTAAAAGTTTATGCATTTTTATATATTTTTTTTGTTTATTAACTTAATATTTTAACGTGTGTAACGTAATACGTAAACTGTAAAGGGAAAAAGGGAACCGTCACAAATGAACGAAATTAGGGCACTGAGCGTAGAACAATTGAAAGGACGTTTGAGGGAATTAGGACTGACGTTAACCGGCAACAAAACAGAACTGACAGATAGACTCATGACGCATTTCGTTACAGAAACAATAGGTAACATTTCTGACGACGAAAATCCGATCGATACCGTCGTTAGTGGTAGGGGTGCGACTCGGCAAGAGACAGTCTCGGGGCAGAATCCAATCACTGAGCGTGGAATGTTGCCATCAAGCACTTTCAAGTTCAGGGATTTGGAAGATGCTATTCCTGCTTTCTCGGGTGAAAACATGCAAAACATCGAAGAATGGATTGCAAACTACGAAGACATCTGCTCAGTGTTAGGGTTTAACCATTTGCAACAGTTTGTCTTTGGAAGAAGGCTCGTTACCGGTGCGGCAAGACTTTTTATTCAGAGTGAACGCGGTCTTTGCGACTGGACGGCGTTGAAGGCGGCCTTAAGGAAAGAGTTTGCTATCGAAATAAGCTCAGCAGAAGTTCACCGGCGTTTGAAGAATCGACAAAAACAACCAAGCGAGACAAATCGGGAATACTTGTATAAGCTGATGGAGATAGCCAAGCCAATACAGATAGACGATGCATCACTTATTGATTATTTTATTGCGGGCTTGAAGGACGACAAGATCAATAAGATAGTAGTCTATGAAGCAACCACGATCGAGGAATTGAAATCCAAGCTGAAGATATACGAACGTATCAAGCAACAGACGACAACCGATTTTCCTCAACGATATCCTGTCATAACGGTGAAGCGGGAAGCAGCAACTTCAGCCAAACCAAATGACTATCGAAAATGCTTCAAGTGTGGAGATACGAATCACCTGGCTAGAACTTGTCCTCAGGGTTATAAGTGCTTTAAATGCGGGGTAATGGGACACAAGTCTTTCGAGTGCAAGGTTGAGCCGAAACTAGAGAGTAAGGCCAAAGCTCACTTCGGTAGTAAGACGGGGCATTTAATGAAAGATGTGACGTTGATGGGTGTCGAGATTACCGCGCTAGTCGATACAGGATGTGATTTGTCCTTATTAAGGCACGAGATGTTGCTACAGTTCCCGAAGGTGAGTTTAGAGGAGCAGTCAATCACTTTGACGGGCTTAGGCAACAAGGAGATAAGGACGATGGGGTATTTTGACACGACAGTATTCATAGATAGGATTCCATTTGAGGTTAGGCTCCATGTCGTGCGTGAACGCGACATGCTGTTTTCAATGGTAATCGGGGTTGATGTGATCAACCAGGCTTCTGTCAACATCAAAGACCAAGAAGTGCGTTTTGAACGCAAAAGGGAGGGACCGGAGAAGAAAGACGAAGAGGTAGAGAGTGCACCAAAGAGTACACGTTTGGATAAGGGATGCGCTCAGGGACCGGAGAAGAAAGACGAAGAGGTAGAGAGTGCATCAAAGAGTACACGTTTGGGTAAGGGATGCGCTCAGAAACGGAAGAAGATCACCAAAGGTGAGAAAGTGGAAATGGACAGAGAGATCCAAGTTGAGAAGGTTGGGTCGCGAGTTGCTAGTAGGCCGAGAGGAGGTGCTCTAACGCGAGCATCAGCCCGACGAGTGACGACTAGGTCGGATGTAAATTCGATTGCAGAGCTACAGGAAGACTTTCAGGCTATGAGTGTTTGGGCCTTGGAAGAAGATGAGACGGCTTCAATCGATTTATCTCACTTACCGAAAATATGCCAGGATAGGATCGAGCTACTAATAAAGAATTATAAGCCAAAGGAATTATAAGCCAAAAGAAGAAGTTAGCACAACCAGAGAGGGAAGAGGTCGAGACGCAAGTTTCTGAATGGCTCAGAAAAGGCATTATCCAGGAAAGTAATTCGGAGTCTGCGTCACCAGTCGTCCTCGTAAGCAAGAAGAATGGAAGAAAACGGATGTGCTGCGACTTCCGTAGAATCAATTCAAGGATGGTTAAGGATCATTTCCCTATGCCGTTGATTAATGATGTGGTGGAACAGCTTCAACATGGCAAGGTGCTTACCACAATAGGCCTTGTCAATGGATTCCTCCACGTCCCAGTGGAGCCGAGTTCGAGAAAGTACACTTCGTTCGTCGTACATAATGGTCAGTATGAATTCCGGAAAGTACCATTTGGAATTTGTAACGCCCCAGCCGTATTCACGAGGTTTATTGTGACTGTGTTGAAACCACTGATCAACGAAGGCGTGGTTCACGTATACATAGACGACATAACCATCCCTGCGGATAGTTACGAAGACGGACTCCAACGACTAGCAAGAGTACTAGAAGTCGCCAGCTTTAACGGACTCGAATTGAATTGGACTAAGTGCAAATTTCTACAGCGTCGCATCGAGTTTTTAGGGTACGTCATCGAGGACGGTACCATCCGTCCGTCAGCGGAAAAGACAAGGGTTGTGAAGGATTATCCGTTGCCGAAGGACAAGAAGGCACTCCAGCGTTTTTTTAGGCCTCACGTCATACTTCAGAAGGTTTGTAGAGGGGTACGCGTTAAAAGCAAAACCTCTGAGTGACTTGCTTCGTAAAAATGAATTGTTTAGAATGGGGGATGATCAAATTGTCGCCTTCGAATGGCTGAAGAATGCTCTGACCGAATCGCCAGTCTTCAAGCTGTTTGACCCGAATGCTGAAACAGAAATCGATACAGACGCAAGCATGTACGGATACGGAGCCGTATTGCTTCAATACGGATCGCGAATTCCATCCTGTGTAGTACATGAGTCGCAAAACATGCCCTCGAGAAGAGAAATACCATTCATACGACCTAGAAGTCTTAGCAATTGTAGAAGCTTTGAAAAGATGGCGGGTATATGTTTTGGGGAGACATGTTAAGATCGTCACCGACTGTAATGCGTTTGCGATGACCATCAAGAAAAAGGATGTGCCTTTGCGAGTCTCGAGATGGGCCTTATTCCTGCAGGAACATGACTACGAAGTAGAACACAGAAGTGGCACACGAATGCGACATGTGGACGCCTTAAGTAGGGTAGCAATGGTTGTTGTGGGAACATTGACATATCGAATAAAAGAAGCTCAGGAGCATGATGAGCACTTGAGAGTTATTGTCGAGATCCTTAAATTAAAACCTTATGAAGACTATTTCATTAAGAATGGTGTTCTATGTAAGGATGCTAATTGGGAGTTGGTCGTTATACCATCTTCCATGGAAAACGAAATTATAAGATTAGCGCACAGGGAGGGTCACTTCGCGGCAAAGAAAACACAGGAGATTCTGGAAAAATCCTATTTCATCCGGAACGAATAAATCGTATACTTGTACCGCTTTTGACGAAGATGAATGAAGAAAACCCAGGACTATGGTACAAGTACGTAGATAGGGCGCAACAGATCATCAATAATACGCCGCCAAGGAGCTCCAAGATAGCGCCTTTTAGAATACTGACAGGAGTTGAGATGCGCGTAAAGGAGATGCCAAATATCCAAGATATTCTTAACGAAGAGATTTTTGGGGAGTTTGATGCGGAGCGAAAGGAGGTTAGAGCGGAGGCAAAGTCCAAGATCGCTGAACTCCAAAGAGAAAATTACCGGTAACAGCTAAGGAAACGCAAGGGGGCCATACAGTACAAGATGAATGATTTGGTAGCTGTGAGAAGAACCCAATTCGGGCCTGGTCTGAAGTTGAAGCCGAAATATTTGGGGCCGTACAAGATTGTGAGGGTTTGTAAGCATGACCGATATGAGGTTGAAAAGGTTGGAGATCGCTCTGGGCCGGGACGTACCACTGCTTCTGCCGATGGTATGAAACCTTGGGCTGGATCATTCGGGGCGAATGCTTGATCAGAATGGCCGAATGTAGGATTCCGAGAAGATACACAACGACGACGACGAACTGTACGTACCAAGAAAGGTACGCAACAACGACGATGACGCCGAACCACACGTATAGAGAAAGATACACAACGACGACGACGAACTGTACGTACCAAGAAAGGTACGCAACAACGACGATGACGCCGAACCACACGTATAGAGAAAGATACACAACGACGACGACGAACTGTACGTACCAAGAAAGGTACGCAACGACGATGACGACGGTATACGTATAAAGAAAGATATACAACGATGTCGACGAACTGCGTCGTACACGTACAAAAGATACTCGACTAAGGGATGATTGGCACAGTCATAGTTTGGTGATAGTCCGATCGTAACGGGTTTCCCTTGTTCTTTATTTTTTTTCGATCGTGATTGTGAGTATGTATATGTTAATTGTGTAATTAAAATAAATAAAAAGCGGAGCATCAACTCCAATTAATTATTATAACGTTTGAAACAATAAGTGATTTATTTGTGGAGCATTAACTCTACATATATGTTAATCATTTAGTTATTGATGGCAACACTGTACTAAATAATTTATTAAGTAACAACACTTAAAGGAAATTTTGTACAATAACAATTTATTATAGGGGAAAGTGGGGACCCTTCGTACGCGGGGCACATTCATACAGTCAAAATAAAACTTGGACGAAACAACGTACGGTCTTGCTTTTGTATGTGTGCGTGAGTCGAGGTACCAGCCTTACGTCAACGTAGTATCGCGCCATTCGCACCGGTGAGAGTGAAGTGACAGGCACGAACGTGTTTTCGCGCTCGGTAAGTCATTTTTTGTTCAATGTTTTTGTCTATTGTTACCGTAGATAAAATAAGTTTTCGTGTAGAGTATTCTATCAGTAAGTAGCAAAATATACTTAAGATACGTTATCAATAATTAATTTGTGAATGTTGAAGATTTGCCTCACAACCTCAGACGTCCCTGACTGCTACTGCAGCGCCACTCCACGGTTGGCGGAAAAAACTTCAATAGTTCGTGTTCGGCCAGCCATCTTTTCTTGTCGGTCACTTGATGGAATTCTTTTGAGCAGCTGGCTGTGTTTTTTCTTTAATCAATCAATTAAAGCGAGGAATCGACCTATTCATTATTGCTTGTCAACAAGCAGTAACAGACCAATTCATCCATCAGCATCCACCAACAACCATCACATCATACCCCAACAACCACTAAATCATCCACGGACTTTATCATCCACCAAATCATCAACGGTACCTCAACAACGGAACCACATCAACTGGTTACCTCATCTGTACCTCATCAAACGGCACCTCATCAACGGTACCCCACCAACGGAGCGGCTTCGGAACCAAATCGGAATTGTCAACAAGCAATAACAGGTACAATTGTATTTTTGTGTATCTAAAAGAAAGGGAACAATAAACAGCAAATTCAATTGACGTATGACTCCGTCTTTCACCTTCTTCCTGGTAATTGAGTCATAACATTTACAGTGAAGTTTTCCTAATAATATTAAAAGAGGTTATATTTTGTTGTTATTGAGTTAGTGGGGTACATTCGGACAGAACTAGATGGGACACGTAAGAACGCGTACGAATGTGCCCCAACTGGTAGGTAGGTACGATTAGTGTGTTAGTTGCTAATTTTTGCATTAACTTTGTCCTGTGTTTTGCTATCGTCGATGTACATACGTATATATATTTTAATACCTATTTCTTATTAGTTTTTCACAGAATTATGGTGCGGACTTATAAACCAAAAAAGACAAGTAGACAAGCTGTGGATGAAGAATCCATGCAGTCAGCAATACAAGATGTTATGCAAGGAGTATTGTCATACAGAAAAGCTGCGGACAAGTACAATTTGAAATTGTCAACATTAGAAAGCCGAGTAAAAAAATGCAATAGCAATGATGCTGCAGGATCAAGCAACCGTAAATTTGACTCTAAATATACAAGTTTCCAAGTCTTTTCTATGGAAGAAGAAAAACTGCTAAATGATTATATTATCAAATGTTGTAAGATGCATTATGGACTTACGACGATCCAAGCAAGAAAGCTAGCATATGAGTATGCCAAATCTTTGAGTTTGAAATATCCAGCAAAGTGGGAAGAAAATAAGATGGCTGGGAAAGAATGGATGTATGGTTTTCGCAGAAGAAAACGGGAACTCAGTTTACGCAAACCCGAAAACACAAGCGTTGCCAGATCTTTAGCGTTTAACAAAACCTCGGTTACCGAGTTTTATACCAACTTGAAGACAGTGTAGGGGCGACATCTATTAACTGCTGACAGAATCTTTAATTTCGACGAATCAGGTGTATCTAACGCTCTAGCTACTCCCAAAGTCTTGGCTCCAAGACGTCAAAAACAAGTCGGACAAATTGTATCAGCTGAAAGAGGCGAGCTCGTAACTTTTGGTGGCATTATATCTGCAAGTGGAAATACCATTCCTCCACTTTTCGTGTTTCCTCGCGTTCATTATAAGGATAATTTTCTCGAAGGAGCACCCGAAGGAAGTCTCGGCGCTGCAAATAAAAGTGGCTGAATAAATAGCGATATATTCGTCTCTGTTTTAAAACATATCCAGAAGCACACACTCTGCACAAAAGATAACCCCATATTATTGTTGTGTGACAATCATGAAAGCCATTTTTCTCTCGAAGCCATCAACTACGCCAAAGAAAATGGCATAATTTACCTATCTTTTCCGCCACATACATCTCACCGCCTACAACCACTTGATGTGGGAGTCTTTGGAATCAAAGTTGAAAATTGCTTTCAATAATTGGCATATAATGAACCCAGGCAAAGCATTGACAATTTACAATATTCCAAAGCTTGTGAAAATTGCATTTTTCGAATCATTCACGGCAAAAAATATCACAAGCGGGTTTAACAAGCCCGGAATATGGCCTCTTAATGAATTAGCCTTTAGTGACGAAGATTTTGCTCCAACTGAGGTGTATACATCCGGTAACTTAGAATATGTGCCTCCTACTCAAAACGTCATTGAAGATTTGTCAGCACCTACTCCGCAGCCAAGTGTCTCTGATATCTGCCAACCCTCTACTTCTGGAACACAGGATTTCTTGGAGGTTCCGCGAGAATCTACAGAACAAACTATTAATTCACCATTGATAACTTATGATGATGAACTACAAAAGTTTAATTTAGATGTTTGTGAATCAGATGCTTTGAATAATTCACCAATACATCAAATAGTAACTCCTTTGAAGACAGTTTTGACACCAGAGGTAATTCGACCCTATCCGACTGTTGTAAGAAGTAATAAAACAAACAAAGGACGACGGCCAGGAAAATCACGTACTTATACTGACACACCCGAAAAAAAGCTAATTGAAGAGAAACACAATGAAAAGCAACTGAAAAGCTAGAACAGGAAAGAAGGGCTAGGGCAAGACAAATGAAACGTAGTTTAGCTGATTTTAATTTAAAAACGAAGAACAAGAAAGCTAAAAACACAAAAAGTGATGAATCTGATTGTAATGGATCTGATATAAGCTTTCAAGAGAGTTCAACTTCTATCACAGATGAAGATGAAACCGAGAATGAAAATTATGAAATGAACAGAACTGCCAATTGACAGTTGATGTAATACCAGAAAATATTAAAGACCGTTCGTTTATTTTAGTGAGATTCCCTAAGAAAAAAAAATATTATTTACTATGTAGGAAAAGTTATCGGTCACTATAGTCAGACTGAATTTAAAGTATCTTATCTAAGAAAAAAGCCAGGCTTTTCGTGGACATTTGTTTTCCCTAATGTTGAAGATAATTATATTGTTTATCTAACTGATGTTGAAATGATTCTTCCTGAACCTAAGCCTCCAACAGTTTGTACTTCTAGAACAACAAAACTTTTCACTTTTTCAGTAATTTTTTCTAATTTTACTGTTCAATAGTTTTTATTATCTTGTTAATTAACAACAACTTTTTGCAGTGCTAATCCGCACCAAAGATTAAAAAATGTGTTTCTAAATTTAAAATAACTAATTTACGTAGAAAATGAAGCAATTTTATGTTTTATTGCTAGAGGAAAGAAATTTAATTTTCGTTAACCCTCTACTGCATGAATAATGACCCACTTGAAAAAAAAAAATAAAACTTGTTGGATCTACTTTTTATACAGCTTGCTAAAGATAGCTATGAACAAAATTTCCAAAAAAGTGAGCCAGTTTAAAAAAAAAATAAAAATAGCCATATATGGCGTTATATGCAGACTGTATTATTTCAATCTGAAAAATCCTTGCCATATATGACGTCGTATGCAGTAAAGATTTTTTTGACCAGCAGTTTTGTTGGTGTTTTTTTGATTATTTTCTTTAAATATTTTTATTTTTATAATTCAATGTTTGCATTTTATAGAAAATTAATGAAAAACAAAGTACAATCAAATGTGAAAAGACATAAAACAATTTCTTTCTTTGTTTAAGCAAAGGTAAATGCCGCATTTGGGACAAAATACGTAAGTTCGAAATTTGCAATCATTATGGCATTGCTGCCTGCTACTTTTCCATTCTGGAAGATGATCCACTGAATCTTTGCGGACTGCATTCAGAGGTGTAGGACGTGCCAAGGACCTTTTAGTCTTTTTCGGCTGAATAGGGGTCGATCTTGTTGGACTACCACTGTTGGAGGTTTGTCGGCCCCTCCTTTTGTTGTACGTTTTACCAACCTTGCACAAATGCTCGGCTACCGCCATCTTGAAGTCGAATAGAACGCTTTTTTACGCCATAATATCCATGCATTTACTATGCAAAGGTCCAAAAAATTTAAGAAAAATTGTTGGGGCCATCTCTTTGATCGGATTCCTATTCGGTAAACGCCAAGCATCGAATCCAGGAGATCCACACCTCCGATGTATTTATTGTATATGTATGTACATCTATAACTTTTGGACACTCGATTTCGATGTACTTTTTATCTTTTCTGCAGTATCGTCTCGTTTTTGTTTTTGGATTGCATCTTACAAAAGTTGATAGCATATTTACAACCTTGTCATCGTACCAGAATACAACCGACATTTTTTCGCCATCGATCTCTGCCACTCTCTCAATCATATTCCCGCGACCTTTCTTTCGCCTTTCCTTTTCTGCCGTAACATCAATATTTGGCACTCTGTTGAGTGCAGGCCAGTTTTGGTCAGATATACCTAAAGCTTTGGGCTATTGAACCAAGTTTCAAAAAAAAAAAAATTGTGATTTTTGTGTCTTGGTACAGTAGAAGTCAAAGGTGAAACAACATTTCCACTTACGCCAATGTCTGGAGCATCTTTTGGATATATGTTGCTTTGTTCTCCAGCGAAGAGATCAAAATCGTAGCAGAATCCGGACACGGCACTTAAAACCAGAATCTTATAACCCCATTTGTGAGGTTTCCTGGGGTTATACTGCTTTTGTTCATGCCGACATTTTGTTGGAAGCGTTTGCTCGCCCACTGCAAGGAATTCTACCTTTGGAATTAAAAGAAGCCGATCTGTAATTTTGCTAAAAAGAGTCCTTACTTTAAATATTTTATCATGTGCGGGCAAGCACATGCATGTCATTGTCTCCAAAACAAAATGTTGACCAATTTCGGAGCTCCAATATGCTCTTGTTGTGGGCAATTTCGCCAATAACACGAACAGGCAAACACCAATAAATTCCTCCATTTCCTCTTGTATAATATTGGCCGGTTTGTTTATGTTGTTCTGTAAAGCCCTTCGGTTTGATTCATCTACAATCATTTGAATCAAATCTTCGGTGAAAAAAAAATCGGCTGGAGTTTCAAAGTGCGACATCGCTTCTGGCAGTTCACAGGTCCCTAAAAATGGAAAATCTTCTTCTTTGTAGGTACCAAGTTTGCTATGACTCCAGATTATTTTCTGCACTTTCTTGCGATCTATTTGCTTTCTCGACACAAAACTTGCTAAAGGCTTCTCATCTTCGGAACGAAACTCGCTGGGTTCGTCGATTTTAGCAACCATTTCTTCAGATTCCAAAGATCGATTGAATATCGGTATTCCTTCTTCACATTTCGACCCATCATAGGGAATTAAAAAAGATTTTTGCTGATAAGCTGGGCCTTGCTAATGCCATTTGCAGTAAAAAAAAACTATAAATGTGAACAAAACTATAATTGTATTTTTTTTCGTTACTGCATAAGAGGCCAAATATGGCATGACCATGTTTGACTGATATTTTCGTAAATGCATAGACCGCCATATATGGATCCTTGATAAAATGCACAGTTGCTAAGCTATGCAAGTACTAATTGGAAAACAAATACACAAATATTATTTACCAAAGTATATACTTTGTAAAAAAAAATGTATGTGTAAGCGACCTAACTTGTAACTTCCGAAAAAAACAGTTTTATTTATTGAATTCTCCTACTACGAAGCGACCATGTGCACTGATCAAATACAATGAGATATTCGTTGTTGGTAAGAAATAAGGAACAAAACAATACGCATTCTGCAGGCACCAATAACAGCGAATGCAACAAAATAACTGTTGGTTTTTGGAACTGTTTATTTCTGTCGCAAATCTTAACGTAAAAATAAAAAGCCATATATGGCGTTGTATGCAGTAGAGGGTTAATTTTAAGAAAAGTAATTTAAGTTTTGTTTTACATAAGAAAAGCTATGTAATTTTTTTGACTATAAGAAAAGTATTTTATTTTTGTTTAATAGAAGTTAAATCTTTATTTTTGTGTTTAATTTCATTGCTAATAAAAGAATTTTGGTTTATATGTGTCGCACGTACGGAACTACCCCACAGCGTACGAAGGTACCCCCAACACTGTATATAGGTGCCCCGTTGTTGGGGCAGATTCGTACATATTCCAGACTTAATCATAATTATGGTTGAAACATCAGATGAAATCATCTGTCATTTTTTTATATGAATCTCAGATAGTTAGACTATAGATTTAAGCTGTCAGGTGATTGATTCATGAAAAAATAAAAAATAAAAAAAAAATAAAATGTGGAAACCGTACGAAGGGTCCCCACCTTCCCCTACTCTTTATCATACATACATGTATCTTTCACTTTAACTTACACATAAATAATGTTTGCATCCCTTCACATACACATATGTAAATACTTATCTTTATTATACTTATATGTTAGAGCATCATCTCTGACACTAGTTCTCATCCTTTTTTGAGCGACGTCGGACGTGTCAGCTTTTCATATTCCTACGCGATTTTTAATAAACGTTTGTAACTTGTGAGTCGGATTTCCTTTTTAAAGTATAAGTTAGCACATACATCCGCTAACAGAACTGAGCAGCGTACACACGCTTCTCAGATAACACACGGCCGCGCATCCGCTAATGAAAACTGAGCAGCGAACACACGCTTCTCAGCTAACACACTGTCCCGCAGTAAGAACAGCGTGGGACCAGACGCTAGCTCAGCGTTTATCAACACCGCCGACCAACAACCGTGGGACCAGACGTTGTCAAGGTCACCACCCAATGATGGGCACCGAGCTGTTAGTATAAGTTAGTGTAGTTTAGTTTTATGAGAACACCCGACCATATCGGTCAGAATAAAAATATCGGTAAAAATAAAGAATTCCTCATAGAGGAAATAATACAAATAACCATATCTTTAACTTATATTTTCTACATATTTTGACAACTTTTACAAATCATTGGGTTTGCTGACATACCTAAGAAGCCGTGGTATATATAGTTTGGGAACCGTGCGCTCAAATCGAATGCCAAACATTTGCCGAAAGATGTTGAACTGACGCTTAGAAAAGTTGACCGAGGTTACTCCGAGGAATATATCGCTAACGCTTACGACATAAACATAAGCAGCGTTTTGTAGCTGGACAACAAAAGCGTTCAACTACTTTCGACTCATGTAGGCAATAAACCATTTCTCTCGAGGGAACTTGTTGCACCACCCTCCAGCAACGAATAGAAGTTGATTGCCCATTTATTATAAAAGAATATAATCGACATATGGGCGTTGTCGATTTCATGAATGGTCTTCTTGGTCGTACCGTATTTTTTACACCTGTTGGATGTGGCGATGCTCAACGCATATGTATATTCTCTATCATAGGCTGCACAAAGTTGTGAGGCAACATTACAAACAAAAAAATATGAAAAAACATTATACACCGGCGACGACCAAAACACCACGATAATTCACCATAAAAAATTAAAATGTTGCTTGGGTTGAAACACAAACTAATGTTGCGAGCTTTCACGCAAAGGTAGGTCAGGCAATTGAGATACATATGTATCATAGGCTAATAGCAAGTAAAGGAAAAAGGGTTTTCCTTTATAAGGAACCCAGAATAAAGGTTTTTACCATTGTGTTTTCAGTCAGTCAAATTGTAGATTTAAAAGACAAAGACATTAAGTGTTAAACAAAGAATTGTAAAGACAAAGACTATAAGGACAAAGAAATTGAATAATTGTGAACAGTCAATAAAACAAAAAAAAAAAGTCAAAAAGCAGAGCCAGTGTCATAATTATATTAAATAAATTGTGTAGACAGATAGGTATACATAGGTACATACAATAAAGCCAACAAACAGAAGTGTTTTGTTTGAATTTGTCGTTATTTTTTCTCTTTTGGTTTGAAAACCAACAGTAAAATTTTCGCTCTTAAGTTGCGGAATCATTGTGCATGATTTCGAGTGAAACAAAAAACCGAGAGGTTGTCCAACGTCATCATCAGTACCACCACCCCGCATGGCAAAGAAGTCATACTTTCCAACTCCAGAGATTTGATAAGACAACGTGGGCCATAAGTGCGTCTTCCTCGACCGCAAAGGCAAAAAGATGTGTAAATTCGATGAATGTACGTGAGAAACACAGGCATATTTCACCAAATGTAAATTAAATCTCTGCAATTCAACCACAAAGTTGTCTTGCTTTACCTTCAAGTCATACTTTCCAACTCCAGAGATTTGATAAGACAACGTGGGCCAATGGTGCGTCTTCCTCGACCGCAAAGGCAAAAAGATGTGTAAATTCGATGAATGTACGTGAGAAACACAGGCATATTTCACCAAATGTAAATTTAATCTCTGCAATTCAACCACAAAGTTGTCTTGCTTTACCTTCATGTCATACATTCCAACTCCAGAGATTTGATAAGACAACGTGGGCCATTGGTGCGTCTTCCTCGACCGCAAAGGCAAAAAGATGTGTAAATTCGATGAATGTTGTTTACGCACGCTATTTAGCATTCATTAAAAAAAACAAAAAAAAAAAATGTAAACGAATTATTATTTGTAAACACCCTGTGACTCGACAATTCTTTGTGTTGGTTGGTTTGGCCCAGCGGTCACTGTCCAGCCCACCCACACACTTATTGAAGCAACGGCGAAAAACCAGTTATGGAGCATCGCACTGGCGGAACAGCAGAATACTGGGTTTTCGCCGTTGTCTCAATAAGTGTGAATGGTTGATTTCTGCACAGCGTAGGAGGAAAAACAACACTCTTTTAGCAACCACCAAACCAGACGGTCGAGTCGCCGGACGTAGTTAAATACGCGGATATATTGATTTGAATGGAATGTAATAAAGCGAACTTTAAATTACGAGTAAGAGTTGTGCCTTCGTTACGTTCTAATCCAAATGTACGTGAGAAACACAGGCATATTTCACTAAATGTAAATTGAATCTCTGCAATTCAACTACAAAGTTGTCTTGCTTTACCTACCATCAACGTTAGTGTAATGTACTACCAGAAAAACATTATTCACTTCTTTTTCATATTTTTTTATTAATTTTCAACATTATTCATTCAATAAACTATTATTTTTATAACCGTGTACATTTTTTTGTCCTGTAACGATCCAACCCCGCATAGAGGCGGTGCGGTGTGCATAGTTTCACCTGTAAAACGAAAACCGAAAAGGCTAAAATAAAACAAACATCAAGGAAACTGATGTACAGGCAAAAATTGTACATGACCTAAATAGGAACGTAACCATGAACAACTGGTTTACGCCAATCCCTCTTGGCAAATCACTTTTATGCAAACCATATAAGCTGACAATTGTTGGAAGTCTCCTTTCTCATAAAAGAGAAATTCATAAAACATTGAAAAAGATAAAGGGTCCGCAACACATCAATATTTTGCTACGACAATGAACTGACACTTCTCTCGTACGAAAAGAAGCCGGGCAAAATATTGATCGTGATTGAACGCGCCCATTGTAAACTTGATGTACATTTCCGCGGCTCACTTCACGTCGTATGTTTGACAATCAAATAAAATAACTCACTTCCGTTCAACCATAAGTTCACATGTGTGCATGTTTAGTTGTAAGAACTGCGAATTGTAAGATTTCTCTCGGTAAAAAACATCCGAAGAATACGGACGTCTCTAAAATACGTATTACTGGCGCAGTCGGGAAACGGCAAAAACTAAATTCATTTAACCTCAGTAATGCTGAAGTTAGTGAATTAGTTTTCAGATTGTGATTGGTTGTTAAGTGAGTTAAAATCATTTAAACAAATTCAACCTCAGCAAAATTTAAGTCGATTGAATCAATCGTGAACAATTGGTTCCTAAGTGAGTCATTTAAACAAATTCAACCTCAGTAAAATTGAAGTTGAAGGAATCAATCGTGAACGGGTTCTTAAGTGAGTTAAAATCATTTAAACAATTTCAACCTTAGCAAAGAAGTTGAAAGAATCTAAGAGTTGGAAGAATTTAAGTGAGTCCCAATCATTTAAAACAAACTAACAGTGTAAACAACAAATAGTAAAGAAGTTGATTGAATGAGTTAAATTCATTTACATCCAAAATTTGTAGCGAAGAAAATCGACAGTCAAAAATGGAACTACATATATCCCCGACAGCAAGAAAATTAAAAGAAGAAAGAAACATCCTCCCCAGGAGCAAGAAAAGAGAAGTCTTCACCAACAGCAGAAAAAGGAAAAAAAAGGCAAAATGATCATACTCGTAATACTGCTTGCTCAATCGATGGCACAGAGACTAGAAATTACACCGATTTACACTGCCAGATGGATCCATCATACAAAAATTAGAGGAGAAACTGAAGACGAATGACGTAAATTATGAACTACTTCGGAGGAAGCTATATCAATTACGCGAACACATAAACACCATCACCCCAAAGAGACGAAAGAGAGGGCTCTTCAATTTTTCGGACAATCACTAAACTACTTAACTGGCGTTATCGTTATTGTCCGATGCTCAAGAAATCTACAGTCATCTAGAAAATTTATCAAAAAATTCAAAACAATTAACAAATCAACTCAATAACCAACTAAGAATCAACAACGACTTAATAATGTCAGACAAAATAAATGACAAAATAAAAAATCACATAAATACCGAACAAATAAAGCTGAACGTAATTTTATGTAACATAGCAGTGGATTCAGCAAATACAAAGAACCTTGCTGGAGAAATGAAGTACACTTTAAAAATACTAGCTGATATAGCAAACCTAAACAAGCAAGTTGAAAAGATTAAAGATTGCTTAATAGAATGGAAATGCTTGCACACGACATTTTAACAAATGAAGAAATACTGAAACATAACATTTGCATACAAACACTACCCTACCTTAAAAGCAATGTATTTATCAATAGACAGACTATTCTCTTCACTATTTCAATCCCTATATTCACTAAAGAAAAATACTTCATAGCCTTGATTATACTAGTTCCGAGCCAAAATAATGAATAACTTTTATTAAACAATAATAATAGCAGTTTCTAATAACAACATTTTTACATATTCGAAAGCTATTGTAAGTAAAACCGATTGCAAACCACATGTTGACTTAGACAATAAACTTCTGATATACAAAGCTATGATTAAACCTATATGGTCATATGGGCTACAACTATGGGGCACTTCCAAAACCTCAAACATTCAAATAATCCAACGTACACAAAACAGAATCTTAAGAACAATTACCAACGCAGAATGGTACGTGCCAAACACGGAAATACATAAAGACCTTCACATAACAACTGTTGCAGACGAAATAAAAAAACACTGCGTCAAATACCAAAGTAAGATTTTACAACATACAAACGACGAGATACGCAATATCCCAAATGACGAACAAACACATATACGAAGACTTAAACGATACAGACCAACAGACCTAATCGAACGGTTTGGGTAAATGCTGGGTACATCACCGAAGTAAAAAAAAAAAAAAAAAAGCATCTGGCGACAACAACGAGCGATAAGGGGCGCTCGGTGTGAACAAAACCCCCAACGCTTCGAGTGGATTAAATCCCACTTGTGCCATCTTCTCCTACACACGAGTAAAAACACAATTGTAAAGGACATAAATTGTAAAAACTTCAACTAAATGTTATCCAAAACAGGTGTTGAATAAAGGGGTAAAAAAAAAAAATAAAAAAAAAAAATGTTGACTTGGGAGTTCCACAAGGGTCTGTGCTGGGGACGTTGCTGTTCATCATATATATTAATGACATGGTTCAGGCTCTAAAATATTGTCAAATTGCATTATTCGCTGATGATGCGTTGATGTACATCGCTGGAGAAAATATGGATGAGTGCCATAAGAAAATACAGGAAGATCTCGACAGTATCTTTGTGTGGTTATGTCAAAATAAGCTTAAACAAAATGCTAGCAAAGCAATAGAAAGGGTTGGAAAGATAAAATACTTGGGCATAATGATAGATGACAATCTTACTTATGATGAACATATCGAATATATATTTAAAAAAAATTCTAAAAAAATTGGTTTTCTCAAAAGAGTACTAAGAGATCTAACTACACTAACAGCACTGCGTATTTATAATGCGATTGTGAAACCACATTTTGAGTATTGTTCAAGTGTTATTTTTATGTAATGAAGGAGATATCGAGAGGCTCCAATTAATACAGAATAAGGCCATGAGATGTAATGTTTGTTAGGCATCCCCGTGTGGAAACACCCGTGACGGCAAGGAAATATCTATTGGCGGTCCTAAACGTAATAGCGTACTAACAATGTCCGTCTTAAAAGGAATATACAAAAGCATAGTAGGCACAGATGCCCCGGCAGGCACTGATGATGAGATTGCTAACAGCCTACGTGAACACCTACAGGAAAGTGAGAAGACCAACAAAATAACGAGAGCATCTATGAATGCACAGATGAAAGCAATAACAGACTTGCTTGAAGCGACCAACATAATCAAACAACATGACGAAGCAAGAAATCAGCGTACGACAGAGCAGCTACGCATTGAGGAATTAGAGAATAGAATAAAGCTGCTCGAAACAACACAATTATTGGACGACAAATCCCGACCACCAGACTTATCAGAAGGCTATGCATATTTAAAATCAAAAAGCATTGGCAAACTGGTGGATGGCACATACTCAGCATATTGCGCCTCAATAGTACGTGAATACTTGTTGACGCGCAAACAACTATCACATCGTGAAAATTATTCCATGATAAATGGAATATTAGACATGCATTATGCAACGATTTACCCGCAGTACAATTACAATATAGCGAATTTGGCACGTTATAATGACAATATACAACACATACAGCGTACATTTTTTGTTATTGCCGGACGAATTTTTACTATACCATTCACCACATTGTCACTGAGTGATTTAAACTTCCTAAGGCCTGGCACGCAACCGGAACCTTTATATCGCCCACCCAGACGCCTGTGGAAATACCTCATGATATTCAAACTAATCATAACAATTTATCTCGCCATATTCGGTTTCGCCCTGCCATTTTCAACCCGCAAGGAATCTATTACTATGCCCAGTCAGCCACCACCACCATTGCAGCCTATAATAATAGACATAGAGCCCAAAGACTCGCCGAGTATGATCCAGAACGATTTGTCAATCATGGCAAAAAAAAAAAAAATAAAGTGTACTAGGTATACTCGCATTAACTTTATGTTAAAAGCTTTGAAATGGCTAACAGTGAAACAAAGAATAATTATGAACATGTTATTATTTTTCATCAAAAAAGATACGTTGTGTATGTTCATGAAGTGCAACCATATTTAAGAAACAGGAATGATCTAAGGCTACCAAATGTTTCAACAAAAAGAGCTCAAAATTCTCTGATTTATAAAGGTTTTAAAATTTTTAATGAACTACCAAGTAATATTAGAAATGAAAAAAATATTAAACGATTCAAAAAACGTATAATTGGTTTTGTTAAACGGAAGTATTGAATAATGTCACTGTTTAATCATGACTATTACACTCGTACTATACAAAGTGTAGTTGACCTTAAGAGTAGCCTTTCGGGCAATCTACTACAGTCCACAAAATAATAGAGAAAAAAGGTTTTTTGAATTATCGAGTTTTTTGAATGAAGAGTTAATAAAAGTTCAGAGAGTGAAAAGAGAAGAGTTGTGTTTTCTTAAATTTATCGTTTTTCGTTTATTTCGAACATATAATTTTGATCTAACATTGGTCCTTAGAGACGGATCATTAAAAAAAAAAAAAAAAGTTCGATGCGCAAGTTCGTCGGCGCTATAAATGATCGTCAAATCGCTTCGTTATTGCTCTTGATTGCTTATTCGTTAGTTAAGGAAAAAATGATACGGATTTTCGTCGGCGTTATAAAATATCCTAAGCATATCGCGTAATCGACTGTTAAAAAAAAAAAAAAAATTAATTTCATCGGTGCCGCAATTCAAAGTCGTGGTGCATATACATATATATGTAACATATATACAATCAAGTTGTACCTTGTGGTTGGCTGTCAACTTCAGCTTTCAACCTCATTTTGCCTCTTGTGCTAAAAAGCATTGCCTCGTGTGCTAAAAATCATTGCCATCTAGTTTAGGAACAGTGTTCTAGTTCAACAATTCCAACTTCAACTTATCCAACAGCGTACTGTTTTATCGCTATCACTTTCTTTAAAGAAGGACAGACACAGTGACTTATTAAACGTCAAATTCGAGTCAATCAAAATGTCCACACTTGAACAATTGAAGGCATCTCGTGCATCAAAAAAGGGATACATAACACGCATCGGAAGAATAATTGATGATTCAAAAGTGGAACTTAATGCCACTAATCTTCGTTGCCGTATGGGGTTGCTGGAGGGGTATTTTTCAAACTTTTTAACAACGCAGGATGAAATCGACGCATTGCTGCCAGAAGATTCAGCTGAAGAAGAGTATAGAGCAAAGGGTGAAGATTTGTATTGTTTTCTAAAATCGAAAATTCTTACTCGCATTGCAAATTTAGAAAAAGTCGAATTCAAGCCAAATGCAGTGCAGACGTCGAGCGGTGACCTCCCGAAACTCAAGCCTCCAGTGTTAACGGGCGAGTACACGAGTACACTGAGTACAACAATTTCATTCAACAGTTCAGAGCCACAACTGACACAAAGCCTATTCCAACCATCAGGAAGTTTCAATTGTTGGTAGATGAATGTCTCAAAGGAGAAGCTAAGTTGACGGTCAAATCGTTAGATGTTATTGAGGAAAATTACACCACAGCATTACATTTGTTAAAAGAGCGATACGATAACAAGTGTATTGCGTTCCAAACCCATATTCGCGGATTATACCATCGGCCGCCAGTTGCGAAAAATTCCGGACCTCAACTTCGTCGGTTTGTCGATTCAATTGATGGACATCTCGGTGCGCTTAGATCGTTGGGAACGGACACGGATATTGTTAACGCGCTATTGATTCACATCACATCTTTGAAGTTGGATATCGAAACTTTCAAGAAGTGGGAAGACACGCTAGAACTGAATCACCTCCCAACTTGGAAGCAGTGTTCATCATTTCTGAACAAACGAAGTCAGCATCTTGACATAAGGGACTCACAGAACAAGCCGTTGGCATTACCACTGCCAAAATCGTACACATCGTCAAGTGAAACAAAGAGGAATAGTCGTCAAGGTTCCACACTAGCCGTTGCTGAGGTTCGATGTGCATTCTGCAATGTATTCCATCATATGATATCGGATTATAGCAAGTTTAAAAAGCTTAAAGTGTTTCAGCGGTTTCAAACTGTTAAGCGTCTAGGGTTGTGCATTAATTGTTTGCAATCAGGCCATACGGTTAAGGACTGTCTTGCAGCCAAATGCAAAGTTTGTAACGAGCCACATCACTCGATACTTCATCGCTTTCAGGTTACATCATCATCGCCAAATAACGTCAAAGTCTCTGAGTCGGACCAGAGGATTGGGGACTCGAATGTAAATGCTACGTGCAAAATTACACTACATTCTGCGGACACGCAAGAAAATCCAAGCAGTCAAGTGTTTTTGGCCACTGGTGTAGTGAGGGAAGGACGGCAACTGGAGAATGCATCCCTGCTCGCGTTCTTTTAGATTCAGGTTCGCAGCTCAATTTGATTTCGGAGCATTTATCTCAAAAACTAGGTTTAAAACGTACAAATTTTAGCGGAGAATTGAGTGGAATCGGGAATATTAATTTCCCTGCTCGTCAAAAAACATCTGTTTCGGTGAAGTCAAAATTGAGCAACTATGAAACAAACGTCGAATGTTGGATTTTATCATCTATAACATCAAATCAACCCGAGATGTATATGGATGTCACAGACTGGGGTGTACCCTCCGATCTTAAACTCGCAGATCCCAATTTTAATAGACCACAACGTATTCACCCCTATTCCCAAATCCGACGGATCGGAGATTCACTTCACTCGTTCGATTCACATTCACCTATTCGCGCTATTCTCAAATCCGTCGGATGAACTACGTTATCGACTTCACTTTCGAAGTTAGCATCTGACGTTTCTTTCAATAAATTTAATATTATAAACATAAACATTTTGGAGTATTTGTTTGCAAAAAGCTGGAAAAATATATCATGGATAGTGTTGCTCAATTTTTCCGAGGCGCGGGTGTGCACAAAAGAATAATGCGGCTACATTTAACGAAAACCGCTGGAGATATTATGCATTTATCAGATACATGGTAAGTTTAATCATTATCAACTATTCTTTCAGTAAATGTTTTTTCCATTTTCGTAGCTTCGTAAAAAATGTCCGGCTAAACAAAGAAGCCTTTGGATATGTTTTGGGGATCCTGGAAAAGGAGCTTCCCAAGGGAAGAAAATCTTTTGCAATTTCTCCAGAACATCAGCTAGCTGCTTGCCTTAGATTTTTTGCCGAAGGAAGCTATCAACACGGTGCTAGTAAGGACTATAACATTTGTGTTGCACAACCAACTTTCTCTAAAATACTGGCTCGAGTTTTGGAGATTTTGGAGAGGATATTGTGTCCAAAGTGGATCAAATTAAATGGTTCCGAAGAGCAGAAAAAGACCTCTAAAGCACATTTTTATAGAAAGTGTAAGATACCAGGTGTTGTGATGTGCGTTGATGGAACTCACATTGCCATAAAAGTACCGAAGGAAAATCCGCACTTATATTACAACAGAAAAGGATTTTACAGCATTAATGCGATGATAGTAAGTGAAATGAAAATATTTTATACGTTTAGCAACTACTTATTTTTCTTTTTCAGATTTGCGATGAAAAGCAGTGGATACGATCTATAGATGCAAGATTTCCTGGATCTAACTATGATTCGTTTATTTGGAATAGTAGTAAGGCCTGTGCTTACTTCGCACAAGAACACGAAAAAGGAGACAGAAACTCTAGGCTATTAGGCAAGTACAAATATTGTCATATGGGTACTTTCAGAAACTTCATTTATTTCTTTGCAGCTGATTCTGGGTATTCTCTTCAACCCTGGCTTCTTACCCCATATCGCTCAGTTCAACTGCATTCCCGCGAAAGCAAATTTAATGAACACCACTCTAAGGGAAGGAATGTTGTGGAAAGAACGATAGGCGTGTTGAAAAACCGATTCCGCTGTTTGATGTCGTCTCGAGTTCTTCACTATGAGCCCAAAAAAGCATCACAAATAATAAATGTTTGTTGTGCACTCCACAACATTTGCCTATACTACAAGCTAAATAGTGAGATCGATTATGTGGAATATATCGAAGAAAATCATTCGGACAATGAAAGCGAGCAAATAGGGTCAAATGAAGCAAACATTATAACGGAAGAAATAATGCTTAGTTTATAATTCAGTTCACAACTAAATGACAAATAACAATAAAGAAATATGAATAAAAAAAAAAAAGATAAAAAAAAACAAAAAAAAAAAAAAAAATATCACAATTGTATTCCATTTTAGGTTCCTTTTGATGATTAATTCTTTTGAAGCTAGTGTAAATTCAGTTTTTCTAGCTCAATTTCCAGCAACTTCTGCTTTACTTTTAGCTTCTCTCTATTAATTTTCAAAATCTCGGAATTTATCCAATTTGTCTCTCTTATGAAGGCTTCCAGTGCTTCATTGTGCCTTTTGTTTTCGGCAGCGTTTTCTCTCATTTGTACGATAATTTCATTGTTTTGGTCAGTACATTTTTCTAATGACCTATATATTCTTCGCAAAGATGAGTTGCTTTGCGCATTGGTTTCCTCTTGCATATCACACATCATTGCTATACACCCAGTTCTGCTTTTTCACGAATTTTTTTTACACGAATTTGCTTTTACATGAATCAGAAAAAGAATTTAATTCTCTTTTTACACGATATCTTTTTTTAAATAACACGAATGTAACGGCAAGCAATTATAAATTTGTGGTTTCGCCTAATTTCCATAGATATGTTAGCTCAATTAGGAATTGGTTTTGCTGTTGTTTTGTTGTTGTAAGGGAAAGCAATTCTAAATTCGGGGTTCCCCTAATTTCCTTAGATATGTTAGCTCAATAAGGAATTGGTTTTGTTTGCATTTGGAGTTTAGTTTTTGCCGTGAAAAGTACATATCTCTCCTTGGTGTTTATTCGTGGAAGTGTAATTTGCTAATTTTAGTGAAAAATTATTACATACATATATTGTAAGTAGCACTTTTGAAATTTCTTTCTTTGTTTTAAACAATTTAAATTTATGACAGTCCTGGCAAAATGGCCCCAATAACAAAAACCGCAAAAAGGAAGACCATTTCACTGGAAACTAAAATTAAAATTTTAGACCGTCTTGCAACAGGACAGGGCGCAACGGCGGTTGGTAAGCATTTCGACGTGCACGAAGCTACCATAAGAACCATAAAAAAAAACGAAGTAGCAATTAGAAACTCAGTAATTTCTGGCACCAACATAAGTAGTAAAACTGCATCATACACAAGAGATGTCATTACTGAGAAAATGGAAAAAGCTCTTTTAATATGGATGGAAGATAACTCGCAGAAAAGAATACCAGTTGATGGAAATGCTATCAAACAAACTGCAATAAAATTGTATAAACGCATCCAGGAATTGGAGCCAGGCGCTTCATCCCAGTCAAATAGAAAGTTCGAATTTTCTGCAAGCACGGGTTGGATGACTGGGTTTCTTAAAAGACATGCACTTCATAATGTCAAAATTAAAGGTGAGATTGCATCTGCAGACGAAGCGGCTGCAAGAGAATTTCCTCGAAAACTTGCTTTGATAATTAAAGATAGAGGCTACAGTCCTGATCAAGTTTGGAATGCAGATGAAACTGGCCTTTTCTGGAAAAGAATGCCAAATAGAACCTACGTGTCCAAATCACAAAAAAATGCTAGTGGTTTCAAGGTAGCTAAGGATCGTGTGACCTTTTTGTTTTGCTCCAATGCTTCAGGTGATCGTTTGTTGAAACCACTGCTGGTTAATCGGTCCCTGAAGCCACGGTCAATGAAAGGTGTAGATATGAGTAAATTACCAGTTCACTGGATGGCAAATAAAAAAGCCGGGGTGACCACTCACACCTTTATTGAATGGTTCAATAAATGCTTTGTCTCCGAAGTAAGACGCTATATGAACTCAAAAGGTCTTGAATTTAAGGTTCTATTGATTTTAGACAACGCACCTGGCAACCGGTCTTAGAACATGAAAATGTGCAATTTTGTTTTCTGCCACCAAACACAACATCTATAATACAACCGCTAGACCAAGGAATAATTGCGGCATTTAAAACTTATTACGTAAAGCAATCATTTCAATACATTTTGGACAAACTACAACGTGAAAGAACCCTAACAGTCATTGATGTATGGAAACAATTTTCAATTATGGATTGCATAAATCAAGCTAAATTAGCATTGTCTGAAGTAAGACCATCAACTTTAAATAAATGTTGGAAAGCTGTTTGGCCAGAATGTGTTAAAAGCACTGATACCACCCTTCCTAACACAACAGAATTTCCCAACATCATAACTCTGGCGCAGGAAATTGGTGGAGAAGGATTTGATGATCTGTCTTCTCAAGATATCAATGAACTGTTGGTGGACAAAGCTCTTAGCGAAGATGAGTTAATAGAGTGTGCTCTTGAGACCCTGATTCCGATCAAATAAGCGATGATGCTGAAGATGAACCCGTTCTAAATGCACGTATAATTAAAGAGGGTCTTGACTTGGCCAATAAACTGGGCACTCATTTTACAACACATGATCCTAATGAGGAGCGAGCTGAAAGATTTCAACGTGATCTAGGGTTATTATTGACCCCTTACAGAGAATTATTTAAGGGATTAGTCAAAACAGGAACACAGCGATTGATAACCGAATTTGTTCATAAAACCAATAGAGCTGATGTTGCGACTGCTAATTCTAGCGCCGAAATTCAACAAATGGACCAAGGAGACAACGAACATTATATTTCTGGTGTTAGCAATGCTCTTGCACCCCTTTTGTCAGACGGTGACAACGAATAAAACGTCCATATAATAACTATTTCCTTTTTTTGCTTTCAACAATAATTCAGTTTATTATAGCATCCTGTACAATTCTATGAGATAAAAGGATAAAATTGCAAGGAATATTCATTGGGTTATTGTATTACTTGTGCTAGTCTGGACCCAATGTTTTGTTTCCCATATATGTAAATATGTATGTACGTACATACTTCCGATTTTATTTACACGATTTTTTTTTTACACGAATTCTTCAGGAACGTATCTATCGTGAAAAAACAGAATAAGGTGTACTGTTGTACAATTTTTCTTGGATACATATTTGTTTCCTGAGAAGTTCACTTTGGCTTAACACCGGTCTTCTTTGGGAGGCTTCCGCACCATCATGGACATCTTCCCCCTCATTATTTTTTTTTTTTGCTCTGTTGGTGGGGTAGAGAGTATTTCCTTATTAGGAACTCCAAACGTAAAGGAATTCTCTATACCCTGGACCGACTCTCTCAAAACAACAAGTTGTGCCACCTCCTCTTCTTCGGGTGTTAAGCAAATTCGCTTATTTGGTCCACCACCTGTTGCGCTTATCTCCCTTTTCATGGAACTTAATTTTTTTTTTTAAATGGGATTTGTGATCACTCCAAACGTGCAAAGAAGAGAGTGATACTGCTAACTTATCACGCAATTCCATATGTAAATTACCTTCTTCCATTCAATTATTTCCTTTATTGGAGGCCCCAGTCCGTTGAGCTTCTCGCGCAAATTTTCCCAAAAATCCCTTGCTTCTTCCGGTGGTCTTTTGGTAAGGTTTTTGGCAATGTCTGGGTATTTTTTCATTTCCTCAATGAGTTCCTTGAATTGGTCCCTATTAGTTGTCCTCTTCCTATAAATCAATTTGTTTGTATTTAACAAATATACTGCATATAATATAAAACTTACATCTTTAGTGATTCCCACACAATTCAATCCAATTCACCTTATTCTGTATAGATCCGCAACGATTTTGGCGCGGATCTGAAACGTCACATTTTGTATGGATAGATTCGATTCACGCGGATTTAAGAATACCGTGAATCGTAATTTACATTATCGACACTTGAATCGATTCACTTCGAACGGATATGAGAATGCGAATCGTTCGAATTTGGCGGACCGTTCGATCCGTCGGATTTGGGAATAGGGGTGATTGACATGCTTATAGGAGCCGTTGTATTTTTCGATTTATTAGCCGAGGGGCAATTTCAACGAGGAACAGACCTTCCCTTACTACGAAATACCGTACTGGGTTGGATAGTTGTCGGGCAATTCAGGCCGCAAGTTTGCAATATGGTTTCCAAGGTACAGGTGCCATCAAACATAAACCTTCCAAATGAAGCTGCCGACTATCCACTGGACAATCTGTAAAAAAATTATTTGAAATCGAAGAGATACACACAGAGTCGCCAAATTGGACTGAAGAGCAAATAGCTTGTGAAAAAGTATTCTGCGATACGATTCGGCAAAGAGCAGATGGTAGGCTTGTAGTGCAATTGCCGTTCAAGGAAGATCCAAGTATTCTAGGTGATTCACGAAGAACTGCGGAGAAGGGGTTTCTATCCCTGGAGAAACGCATTGGAAAAATCCCGAATCTTAAGCAAATGTATGTGTCGTTCATGCGAGAATATGAATCCCTGGGTCACATGGATGCAGTTCCGGAGGATGAGATCATCAACAGCAAGTACTATATGCCACATCAATGCGTTTTGCGTCCCGATAGTTCCTCAACCAAATTGAGAGTTGTGTTCGATGCGTCGTGTCGAACATCGACCAACATATCATTGAATGACATCCTAATGGTAGGCCCAACAGTACAGCAAGATTTATATTCAATTTCGCTTCGGTTTCGGTTGCACAGAATTGCATTGACTGCAGATGTACCAAAAATGTATAGGCAAATTTTCGTTCGGCCTAATAATGCAAATTTTCAAGCAATTTTGTGGCGAGAAGACACAAATACGGAAATAAAGGTATTTCGATTGACAACGGTAACATATGGAACATCATCAGCACCATACCATGCCACCCGCTGTTTGTTATACTTAGCTGAAAAACATGAACAAAAATTCCCGTTGGCATCCAAAGTCATTAAACAAGACTTCTATATGGACGATCTTATTTCCGGTGCTGATACGTTGGAAGAAGCGGAAGAGATTCGTTTCCAAGTTGAGGCCGTTTTAAACAGTGCCGGGCTAGATTTTGAAGAAATGGTACTCAAACAAAGTTAGGCTGATGAACAAAATCCCATCGACAGACAGAGAAACAACACTCAGAATAAATAACAGTGATGTAATTAGAACTCTTGGTATAGTATGGGAACCACTTAAAGATGAATTCCAGTTTGTTAACCCGTTGGAGGGGATGCAGCATGTCGATAATGTCGATCCATTAGGACTCGTTAATCCCGTTATTGTTTTGGGGAAAATATTTCTTCAACGGCTTTGGATCGCAAAGGTCGGGTGGGACGAAGATATTTGCGAACACACATTCAAAAATGTGAATTCTTCGTGGTAGACGGACGTGTTTTAAAATCGTTCCTTATACCGTGCATAGTTGGTTAACATTCAAAATTCTAAAAATGCCTAACTCAGTTTGCCCCACGTGTAATCGTAGTGTGATTGATAGTGATCAAATTATCGCTCAACTCGATCAGTTGCTTCATGACATAAATGAGTTTAAAAAACATATTTCCTGCTCTTCGAGTGCTAGTGTAAGGTCGCAAATCGTCACACGTGCTCAAATGCGTAATAAGGTCAATGCACCCAGTCGTAACGTTTCATCTCTTTCCGTGGATTCTATAGTGCGAAACGTTCTAACCAAGATACAACTGAAACAAATCAGTCCAGCTACATCGTGCTCTCCCCCTCCTGCTTCTACAGTTGCCTCTTCTCCATCAGCATGCACCAGGCAGTTAGAAATAAATTACAAAAATCACACCGCTCATTCTTCTGCTGGTCCGATTGCCATATCATCTCTAAGCACCGCTTCTTCTTCATCGTTTACCACTTCTCAACTTGCTGTATCGCCTCGCCTCACAACTTCCCTGTCAACCGACACTCAACATGCTGAATCTCCTTCAAACGTGTTCTCGGATGCATCTCCTCCAGCTTCAGAATCTATTCAAGCTGCTGAATTTTCGCCAAATTCATCGTCTTCAACATCTCGTATGGTAGTTGTGCCTGCAAAACCATCTACTATCATTCAAACCGACAAGCCTGTAACGACTAACAAACGCATCAATACCATCATTGGAACCCACAAAACTTCTTCATTGGACGTTTTTATGCATTTCAAGTGGCTCCATTTATCGTCGTTTAAACCAACAACAACACCGCAGTCTATTTTGGATTATGTCGAATCAACATTCCATATTAAATCATCGTCATTATCATGCCATAGGTTGGTAAAAGCAGGCATTGACGAAACTTCCCTCAAGTTCATTAATTTTAAACTTGGCGTACCCAAGGATGTCATGCCTACAATTCTTAATTCTAATGCCTGGCAAAAGGGTGTCCGAGTTCGGCCATTTAGGTTCCATCATAAAAAAAAACGAGAAATCTCCACCCACCAACCTACAACCATAGAACAACACATAATTTCTCCAATTCCAAAATCCCCAACTTCACATACAAATGCACTTGGCTCTCTTTCTGTCTACTATCAAAATATAGGTGGAATGAGAACCAAAACAAATGATTTTTTCATTGCTGCTGCTCAATGTACATATGATGTCGTTGCTCTCACTGAGACTTGGTTAAACGACAACATATTCTCCGCCGAGTTATTTTCCACCGAGTTTGATGTCTACCGTTGCGATAGAAATTCGAACCAAACTGGTCTAACGCGTGGTGGTGGTGTTTTATTGGCTGTTCGATCATGCTATACGAGTAAATTGGTTGCATTACCAGTGACTGATTGTGCAATCGAACAAATTTGGTTATGTGTTGACCATTGTATCTCGTGCGTACCTATCCGTTTATATTTTTTGCTATCATACATTCCACCGGGCTCTGCTAATGAAATTTACCGAGCTCATACTTCAAATATAAAACATGTTGTAAACAGTTGCGATGATAAGTCTTATATAATAGTGTTAGGTGATTTTAATTTATCTGCTGTAAAATGGATATATTGTGAAGAAGAAATATGTATTATGCCTATTAATGTAATAAGAAGCTTTGAATGTGAACTTATTGATAGTTTGCTGGCTATGAATTTATGCCAACGTAATTTAATTTATAATTCTATTGGAAAAATGTTAGATTTAGTTTTCATTGAAAGTGAGCTTGAAGCTTTGGTTAGTGAAGCTACTTTTTTACTTGACAATAACAGCATTCATCATAAAGCTTTAGAAATCTATTTTGATCTCTCGGTTCATACTCCGTCTAATTTGAGTCGTAATATGGACAGTTTTAAATTAGACTTTCGTAATGCTAATTATATTCAGATAAATAATTATTTGTCCGTGGTAAATTGGGATTTAATGAATGATTTGACTTTAGTTAATGCGTATGATTTCTTTAGAAATACAGTCGAATCGGTCATTTCCAAATTCGTTCCATTCAAAAAATTAAAATATTCCATTAAGCCAATCTGGTTCAACAGAAGCTTATTGAGGTTAAGAAATGCTATGCTAAAAACGAGTATCAAGTTTTAAAAAAATTTGTCTATAAGCAATATATTTGGTCTACTGAATCTATCCTTAAGCATGATTCACGGAAATGTTGGTCTTTTATTAATAATAAATGAAAATCTCTTGGTTCCCCATCTCGTATGAACTATGACGGTGTATCCAGTAATAATTTGCAGGAAGTTTGTGACATGTTCGCTGCTTTTTTCCAAGCAAATTTCGTTCAGGAACAACTGAACTGCCGATTTACTGCTCCGACAAATCCAGTCATGGATTTAGGTTCTCTGACTATAACGGAGAATGAAGTTCTTGCAGAGCTGTCTTCTCTATGTTCAAGTGAAAGCATTCCACCGGACAACTTTCCTTCTATATTCTTTAAATCATGCCGGATATCTATAGTCATACCCCTATGCCATTTATTCAATCTTTCTCTACATCGGGGTGAATTTCTAGATTGCTGGAAGAGTTCTTACATCCCTCCTATTTTTAAATCTGGTTCAAAATCAGCCATAGAAAACTACAGGCCTATCGCTATGCTACAGGTAATTCCCAAAATCTTTGAGGCTATTGTAAAAAACAAACTTCATTTTACCGTCCAGAATCATATTTCTGAATTCCAACTTGGATTTGTCCGTGGCAGATCCACTGCTACCAACCTAGCTATTTTCACTAATTATTGTTTATGCAACTTAGAAAAGCGAATGCAAGTAGATTCGATTTACACCGATTTCGCCAAGGCGTTCGACCGTGTGCAGCATAATGTTCTTGTAAGCAAGCTAGAGCAAATCGGTTTTCATTCTTCTATTCTAAACTGGATTCGGAACTATCTAACTAATCACAAACAGTACGTGAAAATTGGAACGTTGCATTCTAAAGTTATTTTCAATTACTCTGGTGTACCGCAAGGTAGCCACTTAGGCCCATTACTATTTCTTCTTTTTATTAATGACTTACCTTCATGCGTTTCCAATTCAAAATGTTTATTATTTGCAGACGACTTGAAATTATACAAGTCAGTAGCAACTGTATCCGATGCATTATGCTTGCAAGAAGATCTGGATAATGTTGTTAAGTGGTGTTCTGCAAATGGTCTTAACTTCAATGTAAAAAAGTGTTCCACAGTAACTTTTTCAAGAATAATGAATCCAATCCAGTTCAGATACCGGATCCTAGATGACGATCTAGAAAGAGTCACTAGACAGAAAGATTTAGGGGTGATTTTTGACTCTCAAATTAATTTCTCCTTGCACATCGATTATATTATATCGAAGGCCAACGCCATGTTAGGTTTTGTTCTCCGAAACGCCTTAGAGTTTCGTGACCCATACACTCTCAAATCGTTGTATGTATCTCTAGTTCGCCCCACTCTTGAATATTGTTGTGTATTTTGGAATCCTCACTACAACAATAGTTCTAATCGTATTGAGAGGATCCAAAGTCGTTTTACTAGATTTGCTTTAAGAAGGTTACGATGGGATGTCAATAATTACCCTAATTATAATGCTAGATGTGCTTTAATTAATCTTAAGGCCCTCTTTAAAAGAAGAATTTTTTATTCGACCATCTTTGCTTATGACATTATTACAGGGCACATTGATTGCCCTTATCTACTGTCCTTGTTAAATATTTATGCTCCTGCTCGCAGTTTAAGACCTAGAGATCACGACTTCTTTTGTGTTTCAAGGCATGTTACAAATTATGGTCAAAATAATGACCCTATAACCTCAGCTTGTGCTCATTTCAATGATTATGATTTTAATGATAATAGAATAACCTGTAAGAATATTATTATGAACTCTTTATAATTTTTATTTATGAATTTTCTGTAGTCTAGAAGAAATTGTATTTTGGTAGACGAATAATAAATACATAAATAAATAAAAGATCTGAAGATGGACTGGATGAAATATCGATTACAATTGTCGGAGCTTGCAAAAGTACGTATTCCGAGATATATATTTTCTAAAGATGCAGTTTGCTGCGAGTTGCACGGATTCTCAGATGCTTTCTTGAAAGCATACGGATGCTGCCTTTATGTTCGAACAGGGGATACACTTGGTAATGTTTCTGTTCACCTACTTAGCGCGAAATCCAAGGTGGCGCCAGTGTCGACGCAAAGTTTGCCAAGACTGGAGTTATGCGCCGCATTACTTCTTTCAAGATTGCTTCGCCGTGTATTGAATGCGTTGGGTCACAAATTTGATCGTATAGTGTTTTGGACAGATTCAGAGGTGGTTCTTGACTGGCTTGCCGACCATCCGTCATCTTGGAACACTTTCGTTGCCAACCGCGTATCCATCATTCAGGAACTGACTAAAGGTGCAATATGGAGGTACGTTGACACGAAATCAAACCCAGCTGACATCGTATCAAGGGGAGCAATCGTTATCAACCTGCTTGACTCAATTTGGTTCCAAGGTCCTGATTTTCTGTACCACCAACTTCATCGTTGGCCTGTAACTGGACAGCGTTCTTCTAAAAATGCTCCTGAACGCCGAAAGATAAATTCCATCTTAATGGGAACAACGCATACAAATTCTTCCACCATTGAAACCGAGGATATTGTTGAGATAACCAAATTCGTAAATAATTACACCAAAACTGTTAGAGTTTTTGCCTATTGCAACAGATTTATCGAGGGGTGTACGAAAGCACGTTCAAGAAATCAAAGCAACGAGAACTTAGTGTTTGGTGAATTTTCGGTTGGTGAGTACAAAGCTGCATTGACCAGAATAGTTTTTTGTATTCAGCAAAGCAGGTTTCGGAACGAGATAACCAGTCTTAATTCTAAGAACTGTGTGGGCCCAAAGAGTCGAATCAGAAAACTGAATCCGTTTTTGCAATCCGATCATACGGTGCCTTATTTGTTACGCGTTGGTGGACGCCTCGACTTGTCAGAGTTGCCAAGCACCCAATACTCTTGCCAAATTCGCATCCGTTTGTTCTTAGCTATCTTAACCATATACACCTGAAGAACTACCATGCAGGTGTTAAAGCATTAGTATCAATTTCACGACAGATGTTCTGGATTATCGATTCTCGAAATTTGGCAACAAAGGTAGTTCACAATTGCCTGCGGTGTTTTCGAATGCGGCCAAGGTTACGTGAACAGATAATGGGTGACCTTCCAGCATCCAGGGTATGCAGCGCACGCCCGTTTTTGATTTCAGGCGTAGATTTTTGTGGCCCCTTCCGCACGACGGTGAAGATTCGAGGAAGTCGTATTAAAAAATCGTATATGGCTGTGTTTGTGTGCTTTACAACTAAGGCCGTCCACTTGGAAATTGTATCGGATTTATCGACGAATAGATTTTTAGCTGCTTTACGAAGATTCATTTCTCGTCGTGGCATTTGTTCCCATTTGTATTGTGACAATGCCACAAATTTCGTTGGAGCGAGAAACGAATTAGCGAATTAGCTAAGTTAACAACCCGCTCCGCCAAAAGTCGATATCAAGCACCCACAAGCAGTTTCTCGTACGTGAAGGAATTTGCCAACACCTGCAGTACTACAACACCCCAGTATCCAGTGCAACGTTATCCAAGCCGAATGTCATCCGAGTCAACAGGAAACAACATTTCCCGTACGTGCAGGAATTCGCCAACTGTTCACCTTCAACGATCATCATCCAGCACGCTGTCACCCGAGCTGCGCTTTCCATTGCCCGTTGCTTGGTCGCCAGAGATAACATACCCCGAGCCAGGTTAGGCTATAAGTACATACATTGTTAAATTTTAAGTCAGTTCTAAGCTATCATTGAGTTGTGAAGTAGAGCAAATATAAAAAACGTTTTTTTAACTAAATTCGATATTGAATTTTTAAGTTACACACCATAAAAACATAAAATCCGAAGAAACACAACAAGGTCATAAAATGTAATTGCACAGACGACCCAAAGAGCGGATTAATCAGCGTCTGGGTCACATCCGTTCTTTGTGTCTATTGTGCAAACCAAAAGAAAACAAATGTATGTACATAAAATCCATACAAGGAAAATAGAAGATACCCTTGATCGAGAAACCAAGTAGAAAGGAAGTGCTTTTCTTTTATTTCTTTCTCTACGGATCAGTAATCGTAACTGGCGCAGTCGTGCGGCGTGGTGCCCTGTTAAGTTCGCGGTTATTAAAAAAAAAAAAAAGTTGTTACGTCAGAAAAGGAGAAAACAACAAAACAAAATAATAAATAGAAATAAAATAAAGAAATAAAATAAAAATAAAATAAATAAATAAAATAAAAATGTTCACGAAATAAAAATATTGAAATAAAATAAATTTCAATTTTTATTTTTTTTTTGCCTGTCCGCCATATAAAGGGTCGCCGGACCAGCACAATTGCCATTCGTTTGCGGACCGGACTACACGACACAACACGATCAATAAAAAAAAAAAAAGAAAACTAAGAACAGATTTAACCAGAGTTTTTTTCTTTCTTTCCTTTTGGTTCTTTTTTTGTTTTTGGTTTTTCGCGCGACACTACACCACACATAACATTTGGTCCTTCGAGCCGGATACTGGTTATCCGGGTTACAGTGAACAATTAAATTAGAATTAAATTCGGTGAATTCGATTTAAATCAATTTACATTGAAAGCAAGTGAACAATCCAATTAAATTAAATTAAATAAATATATATATGTGCACTGAATTTGTCTCAAATGAAATTAAATTGAATAAAATTAATTTAAGTGTATGTACATATTTAAATTAAATGAATTAAACTGAATTTAACTTTCCTCAAGTGAACAATACGAACAAATTAAAATAATATTAAGTGAATTGAACTAGCTTGTGAGTTTTTGTGGTGCCAATCGGGCTCTCGCGGCGCGTAACCACACCAACTACCAAGATTCCTTAAAAAGATCAGTAAGTGAGTAATTGCCCATAGACTGAATATATATTGCCTTTGATTGCCCCTTTTTCTGCGCCCCTCTTTGTCACGCTTTCATCCCTCCTCTGCGAGTCCAATATAAGTTCCGTTAAGGACTCAAAACTATTAAAGAATTCACTCTCTATTATAAAAAATGATTTCAAAACCTTTACCACCGCACCGGAAGCCAAGCGGATAAAGAACATGGCCAGTGGTCGTTGAAGCTTGTTGGAGGAGCTCTTTCATCAAGCTAAGGACTTGAATGAGCGATAAGTCATCTCGACTGCGGATGACGAAGATGCCACAAGGGAAGTCGAAATCCTCGAACAAAAAATCCGTGAGTCGTACCTGGAATATAAAACAGAATTATTAAACATCATCGATCGAGTGTCCGCTTCTTCGTCGCATAATACCTCTGCCGTTCATAGTGCTCACAATCAATGCAATATTCGTCTGCCTGAGATTGCATTGCCCGAATTCTCTGGAGAGTACGAAAAATGGCGTCAATTCAAAAGCAAATTTGAATCGACGATACATACTAACACGCGTTAAACAGAATTACAAAAGCATGAGTATGTAAGGCACCGTATCGTGCAGCACTTAGATATCGTCGAAGGCAATTACGATAAGGCCTGGTCCCTCCTCTGTGCTCGATATGATAACAAACGTTTTTTAGTTAACACGAACTTGAAGATGTTCTTCAATCAACCCATAATGCAGAACGAAAGTGCATTTGGGTTAAAACGATTATTAGATACATCCAATGAAGGTATACACTCATTGGAAAACCTCGAGCTACCAGTAATCCAATGGGACACCATCCTAATCTATGTCATGCAACAAAAGTTGTCTCCATACATCCAACAATTATGGGAAGAACATCTAGGTGGTACTCGCGACTTACCCTCTTTGGCCAAGTTTTCTGAATTCCTAGAATTCAGATTCAGGACGCTAGAGGTGATGGATCAACAAAAACCGAAATCGTCCCAATCAACCTCCAAGACTTCACAACCACGTTCTTTGGTGTCAAAAACTGCATTTCACTTACGACCTCAAGAGCAGAGGGAACAGTTTTTATGCAAGGTGTGCAACAAGGGTCAACATTCGTTGCGAAATTGCCAGCGATTCATCGAAATGAATCACACTGAACAATGCGATGCTGTCAGTAGAATTAGAGTCTGCTACAACTGTTTAGGTTACAGTCACACTACACAAAACTGTCCAAGTCAGTCTCGGTGCTACTTTTGTCGGCAAAACCATCATCCTTTACTCCATAGCAACGTTGATGTTCATGCTTCACCTTCCAGCAGCTACTCTTGCGCAACCCCAAATAGCCAAACGTTCCATCCGAACACATCACAACAAGCACTCACAATATCGACAAATACCACACAACCGTCGCCCTCAAGTTCGCCCAGTGCACCTGTTCGAACTCACTTCGCACAAAACAACACAACACCACAGGTATCGCTAGCCACGGCTATGTTCAGAGTAAGGTATTTTAACTTTAGGGCGTTGATAGATCCAGGTTCTGAGGCGACTTTCATCACAGAATCAGCAGTTCAAGTTATAAACTTAACCACTCGCAGAACACATATTGAAGTGTCAGGGTTAGGGCAGGTCAACAGTGGAGCATGCCATCGGTATGCTGATGTCTCGCTTGGATCCATCCATTCCAACTTCGAGATGACCACTCGGGCCTTTGTGTACAAATCTCTGTCTCTCCTGCTCCCGGCCAACAAACTGAGATACAACAAGTGGAGACACATCGATGGATTGGTTTTAGCAGATCCACTATTTTTTCAACCTGCTACGGTAGATCTACTGCTAGGTAGTGATGTGTATGCTGACATCATCCTACCTGAAATCTCAAGAGGAAATGAAATGGCTCCAGTGGCACAGAACACCACATTTGGTTGGATTTTGATGGGTCAAATAACAACACCAACGATAAGGGTCTTCCATCACGCCATTGATGTTGATACCCAACTACGACGATTTTAGGAAATCGAAGAAGTGCCATTTCAACCAATTGAAAGCGACGAGAACATAAGGTGTGAAGAACACTACAAAAGGACAACACAGCGTCTAGCAGATGGACGATATGAAGTTTCGCTTCCATTTTATGAGGGTGTTAAGCCTGCGCTTGGATCCTCGAAGTTAGGGGCCTTGCGTAGGTTTCACCAACTAGAACGGCGATTAGAGACTAACCCCACACTAAAAGCAGACTGCACAAGTTGTATAATGGAGTACCTTGAGTTAGCTCAGATGACAGAAATTGATGCCGGATACCAGGTTCTTCAAACTCCATACCATTATTTCCTTCCGCATCACGCTGTCTTTAAGGAAACCAGCTCAACTACCAAACTCAGAGTTGTTTTTGACGCAGCGTCGAAAACCCTAGATGGTATATCCTTGAATGAACGACTCCTCATAGGACCTAAAAAGCAAAATGACATCATCAATATTTTGCTCAAGTGGAGAATGTATAAATATACCTTCACAGCTGACATCGAAAAGATGTACCGCCAGATTCGTATGAAGAATGACGACGCCTTTTACCAACTTATATACTGGCGGAGCCAGAGTTCTGATCCGATCAGAATCTATCGTCTGGATACAGTCACCTTCGGCACAGCAAGTGCACCCTATCTTGCTATACGAATGCTGAAACGCTGGCGTCAGACGAAGAGAAACGATATCCTGATGCCGCGAAGATGATACGGGAAGAGATGTATGTTGATGATCTCATCTCTGGAGCCGATTCGCTGGAAGAAGCTCTTCATAAACGTGACAAGGTGAGACAACTGCTGGGCACCGCTGAATTCCTCTTACGAAAATGGAGTAGCAACTCAGTTAAATTGTTAAATGGCATTCCGAGTGACCAACAAGAAATAGGATTTTCTCTCCCGTTTGATACATCGGGATTCGTGCAAACCTTGGGAATAAAATGGTATCCATCCAATGATCCTCAGGGCAAATCATAATTTCACAAGGTTGGTGATCAACGACGCACACGACAAAACACTACATGGCAGCATACAACAGATGATGGCCTACCTTAGACGCAGATTTCGGATTCTTGGGTTGCGGAACGCTGTAAAGAAACGTATACATCAATGTCCTATCTGCTTTCGATACCGAGCCAAGCCTCTTAAACAACTAATGGGCAATTTACCAGCTCCTCGAGTCCGCATTTCTTGCCCATTCACCTTCACAGGTGTTGATTATGCTGGACCTATCGACTTCAAGGCATGGAAAGGTCGGGGAGCTAAGACATTTAGGGCGTACTTGGTTATTTTCGTATGCTTAGCTACCAAGGCCTTACATCTTGAACTGGTTAGCGACATGACGAGTCAAGCTTTTATCGCAGCATTCCGAATATTTACAGCAAGAAGAGGAATGTGCGAGGAGTTGTTCAGCAATTGCGGGAAGAATTTCGTCGGAGCAAATCGGGAGCTTCACAACTTACGGAAGGCGGCCAATTTCGACTGTAACCTAGTGTCCGAACATATTACCAACGATGGAACTAAGTAGAACTTTATCCCACCTGCTTCGCCGCATTTTGGAGGTGTGTGGGAGGCTGGAGTTAAGTCCGTCAAACACTATCTAAAAAGAGTAGCTGGCAATTCAGTTCTCACTTATGAGGAACTTACCACACGCTTAACCCACATTGAATAGTGCTTAAACTCCAGACCGCTTTGTCCAATATCAAACGATCTCGACCACCTTGATGTATTAACGCCCGGCCACTTTCTTATAGGCGAACCAACACAAACAGTTCCGCAACCGTACGTCGTTGACGAGTTCATCCCCTATAAGGATCGGTGGCAATTGATACAACGTATGTATCAAACCTTTTGGAAGCGGTGGAACCCAGAACCTTGCACGGTTACAACAAAGGCCAAAATGGCTCAAAGTCGAGCAACAACCGCGAATCGGAGATCTGGTCCTCGTTAGGGATGAGAGATTGCCACCATCCAGATGGATTATGGCTCGAGTCATTGAACTTCACCTAGGACCGGATAACTTAATACGCGTCGTGACACTCAAAACACAAACGGGAGAACTTAAACGGCCTATCACCAAAATATGCGCGTTACCGACTAACAAATCCGCGTCGATCGAATCAATCACTTAAACGCACTTTTCTCACAAGTAAAAATAATCAAAAAAAAAAAAAAAACCCAAACCTAACCCCACACCACACAACACAACACAAAAATAACAATTAATCCTACACAACACATAGTATAAAAGAAATCTACACAATATAACACATACAACACAACACATAATGGAGCGTGATCAATTACCCCGTCATCACTCCACCCGAATCTCTCACAGTTGGCAATGGGCATTTTACTCACTTACATACATGTGTTCCATGTTTGTCTGTTTATGGTCTCGTTCCCACTAATCATCCTCCCTCTAGGTTTGGAGCGGGAACAAATACCCGGATGAGTAAGAACGAGTAAGACAGCGGAACATCCAACAGGCTGACTGGGGAAGCATGCACTTTTTGCGAACAGAGTTCACGGCGGGGAGATATGTTACGTCGGAAAAGGAGAAAACAACAAAACAAAATAATAAATAGAAATAAAATAAAGAAATAAAATAAAAATAAAATAAAAATGTTCACGAAATAAAAATATTGAAATAAAATAAATAAAAATTAAGTTTTTTTTTTGCCTGTCGGCTATATAAAGGGTCGCCGGACCAGCACAATTGCCATTCGTTTGCAGACCGTGTGGTATTGACAAGTATAACTGCTGTGCATTGTCTATCTCGTCATAAACTGTAATACCATACAACGCAGATCGACGTGTCGGGCTGTTGCAGCCGCACACTCGAACAGAACAGTCGATCAATAAACAGCTCTATAACCTTTGTACACACGTGTTTTGATTTGGCAATACAACATGGACAAAAAAAAAAAAAAAAAAAAAAACTTCGAGCACCCGTACATGTACATATGTACGAGCACATACATTGTACGTCCGCACACGTGCACGTGGCTTGACTAAACTCAGTTGATCATGGATTTTTCCAAAACGGAGCCGTTAAATTTGGATGGAAACCTGAAAGAAAATTGGAAAAGGTTCAAAAGTCATTTTGATATCTTTTTTGATATCTACTCAACTGCAACGAAAACGGATAAAGAGTCAGGAGACATACAGGTAGCCAGGTTCTTGAGTTGCGCGGGTGCTGAGGCCATAGAGCTGTTCCATACGCTCGAGCTAACGGAAACCGAACAGAAGGATATAAAAGAAGTAAAGAAACGTTTCGAGGAATACTGCAATCCACGTACAAATGTTGTGTACGAGCGATATCGCGTCTATATGCGAAATCAGAAGGAAGAAGAACCGTTTGACCACTTCCTTAAAGAAATTTCGACATTAGTAGAAAACTGCAGCTTTGGAGAAGAAAGGAAATCCATGCTAAGGGATAGGATCGTCATTGGGATAGCGGACCATAACACGCAAACACAATTACTTAAAAATAGTGACCTTACAATGGAAAAAGCGATAGAGATATGCAGGGTTGCTGAAATTACTGGCGTACAGAGCAGAATCATGCAGGGTGAAACAACAAACTTCGAAAAGCCATCAACCTCAATTCATGCATCCGGGGAGTAAACAAGTTCATTCTTTAAAATTTGATAAAAAGTTTGTTAATTTTAATTCCAGATATTGTAAAGATAATGCACAGCAATTAAGAAAGTCAACTACCGTTGAGCATTCTAGAAATAAATGCCAATATTGTGGTTACTCGCATGCTATCAGGCGGTGTCCAGCATTTGGGAAAAAATGTAATACTTGCGGGAGATTCAACCATTTTGCGGAAATGTGTAGAATGCGTAGACAGGTGAGTGATGTTGCTATTAAATATGAGGGTCGATTGGATAATGATTGTGATGAGGATGTTGAATTATTTATTGACTCAGTTGACACAAATGAAAATTTAAAGAACATTCCTTGCTGAGTTGAGACCTTGGCCGTAGAAAACGTAGAAGTTAAATTTAAGCTAGACAGTGGATCACAAGTAAATATAATAACAAGAAGTGTGTTTGATGGTCTTGAGCCTCGTCCTAATTTAAAGTCATTTAATACTAAATTAGAAGCATATGGTGGGTTTAGGCTGTCGGTTTCAGGATCGGCAACATGCATGGTCAAGTACAGGAGAAAGCAATATCAATTAAACTTCGTAGTAATAGAGAAAGGTTGTCAACCCTTAATGGACTTACCTTCATGTATTGAATTAGGGCCTCTTAAACGAGTCGATTGCATAGTCAAAAACTATAAAAGTAACTTCATTCAAGCGAACAAGGAGATTTTTGTAGGGTTTGGACATTTTCCAGATAAATGTCACTTGACACTAAAAGATACAGCTTCTCGTGTGAACAAGCCTCCTAGGTGGATACCACTAAGCATTAGGGAAAGGGTGAAAGATACGCTCGACAAAATGGAACAAAGGGGTATCATATCTAAAGTTGAAGGGCCAAGTGATTGGTCCCATAGTATGGTAATAGTGGTAATAGTAGAGAAAAAAGACGGATCCATGCGGATTTGCTTAGATCCCAAAGAACTTAATATGAGCATTATGGAAGAGCACTTCATGATACCTACAGTTGAAGACTTTAGACATGAGATGCGAGGGTACAAAATATTTTACGGTTTTAGACCTCAAAGAAGGATTCTGGCAGGTACAACTCGATGAGGAATCGAAGAACTTAGTAGTCTTCAGCACACCATATGGCACGTACATGTTTAACGTCTTACCATTTGGCATCAAGGTGGCACCAGAAAAATTTCAAAAATTAAACACCAAATACTTTGGACAACTTCGAGGTACATTTGTATACATAGATGATTTGATTGTAGGTGGCAAGACTCTTGAAGAACATGATGAGAATTTACGAAATGTAGTCGAAAGGGCAAAAAAGTTAAATATCAAGTTTAACCCTAATAAAATACAATACAGGGTGGAAAGTGTAAAATATTTGGGGCACATATTTTCAGCTACAGGGATTACTCCGGATCCGGAAAGGGTTAAGGCTATAAAAGGCATTTATGATCCGAAAAATCAGAAGGATTTACAGAAAATACTAGGAACGGCTAACTAACTCAGATCATTCGTTCCGAACCTAGCTAAGCTCACGGCTCCTCTTCGAGAACTCTTGAAGAAAAATACAATATTTGCTTGGAACGATTATTATAGTAGGGTTCTATGTAAAATCAAGCATGCAATTGAGAAAGCCACTACCCTTTATACATTTGATCCCGCACTTCCCACTGTGATCCAATCGGACGCATCCAAAGATGGACTAGGGTGTTGTGTTATCCAGTGTTATCCAGCAGGGTAACTCTAACAAGTGCGGAAACGCGTTACGCTCAGATAGAAAAGGAACTTTTAGCAATAGTTTTCGCCTGTAAGAAGTTTCATGGCTACATATATGGAAGACCGGTGGTAATTCATACCGATCATAAGTCCCTAATCTCAATTCTGAACAAGTCTCTTGAAACCAGTTATTCTGCTCGACTCCAAAGAATGAAAATTAAGCTTACAATGTATGACTTGAATGTGAAATATATTCCAGGAAAAGACATTCATATAGCTGACCTATTGTCTCGTAGTACGGGCAAGGACACACAAATAGATTTACAAGATATTATGACGGAGTATATACATTCAGTTAGCTTAGGAGATAGGACAAAGGAATTGTATATTCAAGAAACAGGAAAAGATACTATCTTGCAAAACTTAATATTGTACTATGAGAAGGGGTGGCCCATCTCCAAGACCAAACTACCAGAGAATTTAAAATTATTTTGGAGCATTAAGAACGACATATATGAGGACAATGGACTAGTTTTTTATAGAGACAGAATATTCGTACCAAGCTCACTTAAATCACATGAAACTCACTTTGGTATAACAAAAACCATCGAACGTGCCAAGAGTTTATTTTACTGGCCATTTATGAACCGTGACATAGAAAATGTCATAAGCCGCTGCCCTATCTGTGAGAAGTTTAGACCCAGCAATGCCAAACATCCATTACTCCCACAAAGCATTCCCGAGTTTCCGTACCAAAAGGTAGGGTGTGATATGTTAGAGTTTAAAGGTAAAAACTATCTGGTTATAGTAGATTACTTTTCTAAATGGTTTGACCTGAAAGAGTTATCTAATAAGTCCGCAATGAGTGTTGTACACGCAATGAAGTTTTTTCGGTCCATGGTATACCCGAGGAGGTTATATGCGATAATCAGCCATTTAACTCATATACATGTAAGCAGTTTGCAAGGGACTGGGAGTTCAAGTTTACTTATACCAGTCCATACCATTCACGGTAGGAATACCGTAGCACAAAACTTTCGCATTCCAATTATACACCTTCTCAGTTGCTCATGAGTAGACTCTTGCGTTCCAAACTACCCATAGTTAGAAATAATTTACATCCGAAAGTAGTATGAAAGGATGCTTTTGATAGGATGCATCAGACAAAAACAAATCAAAAGTTATATTTCGACAACCGAGCTAATCGCAAAGAATTAGAGCTCCATCCCGGAGACTATGTTTTACACAAGAACGGCAAGTTTTGGAATCCTGCTATTGTAGAAACAAAACTCAAAGCACCTAGATCTTACGTCATAAGAACGGAAAATGATAATTTAATAAGAAGAAACACAGAATTGTTGCGTAGGTCATCAAATCCTCCAAATATTAATAATTTTGTAGAAGAGGAGAGTAGGGATTATGAGTCTAATGCAAACGTAGGCGACCAAGGAACAACTCAGCAAGAGATAGTAAAGACAGGTAACAAAGACTGCCAAATCGCTGACCCATCGCAATCCCTCGAACAGCAAGATCACTACAGAACTCGTTCTGGGCGAATAAGCAAGAAACCACAATTCTATTACTAGTACCATAAATCCGTTAACTTGAAATGTATTACTAGATGAACTAAGAATTCGTAGACTTAAGAGAAATACTGAATTGTTATTATTTTTGTTTTTAAATTGATATGAATTGTTTTTTGCTTAATTGTATGAATTGTAAACAATTAAGGGGGAGATGTGGTATTGACAAGTATAACTGCTGTGCATTGTCTATCTCGTCATAAACTGTAATACCATACACCGCAGATCGACGTGTTGGGCAGTTGCAGCCGCACACTCGAACAGAACAGTTGATCAATAAACAGCTCTATAACCTTTGTACACACGTGTTTTGATTTGGCAATACAACACACGACTCAACACAACACGATCAATAAAAAAAAAAAAAAAAAAAAAACTAAGAACAGATTTAACCAGAGTTTTTTTCTTTCTTTCCTTTTGGTTCTTTTTTTGTTTTTGGTTTTTCGCGCGACACTACACCACACATAACACAAGTAAAATGTGTTACATGTATATAAACCTAAAAAAGGAAAAAAATCCTGCAATTAAGTGCATATAGTGTATGTGAAAACAATAAAATAAAAATCAAAATATGTTAGAAGTGTACAAGGAAATAACAAAGACAAAATACGAGAGACATAAGAAGTACATACAGTACGCGAACTGAACTGCCACCACGGAACCTCAAGTACTCCAAAAGAACCCCGATCATGCTTCTACCAACTGTATATATATAACCAAAAATAAACCATAAATAATAAAAGAAGGGGCTTTTACAAATAAAATTGACTGGGAAATCTTAATTGAAACCCCTCTTGAGACCTCCTTTGAAGATTCTGATTCTAATTCGAATAACAGCACTCAATCAGATAACATGAGCAATCCGGACCAATCCCCCAGAAACCCTGCCATGAACCAAACAGATCTATTTAACTCTCTAAGGACTCCCGATGCAATCAAGGACCTGTCTATGTTCGACGGGAATCCAGCAGTCTTGGATTTTCAACAACGTTGAGGAAATTCTGCTATATATGTATACGTGGAACAGATAACACCCCTTATGGACAAATCCTAAGTTGAGGAAATTCCTAAGAGCAATTAGGAATAAAATTGAGGGCCAAGCTAACGAGGTGCTGAACATGTACGACACTCCACTCGTATGGGATGAGATCAAGAAGAATCTCATCCTTCATGGTTCAGACAAAAGGACAGAGACGTTTCTTATAAGAGACCTACATAATTTGAAACAATACGAAAACTCGATTGAGTCGTTCTACGGAGACGTGGTTGAGATTCAATCACCTCTCTGTAACAATATACTCATTCACGAGACTGACGCTGGGGTCATCAAGGCTAAGAAAGATCTATATGCCGAAATGTGCCTCAACTAATTTTTGAGTCGCCTTAAGGAACCGCTAGGCTCTAGGGTTAGAACGATGACCAGAAATATTCAGTAAACCCCAGACCTACAAAAAATAACTTCTCTCGAAATAATTACCAGAACCCTTGGAAACGATTCCCCAAATCCAAGATCAACACCATCCAAAGTGAAAGAAGGTCAATGTCGACAACAGCACACGGCCCACCCTTACTCAAATTTTAGAAGGAACTGGAGCATCCCAATTAACACTTTCTGACAAACACAACAAGGCCCGACAACTCAGACTACAGACTCGGAACTCTAACTTCAATTTCCTAGAATCAAGAAATACACACACAGATCTTGCTCAACAGGTAGACCATTAACGCAAACCTAATGTTACAAATATTCTAGACAATGGAAATTTTTCCAATCCAGCCTCTAAGATCCGACAGGATACTTAGACCCGAAAACTCACCCAAAAACACTCCCTTTCATCAACATTTCTTCCCCTTTCGGTAGACCTCTAAGATTTCTGCTTGACACCAGAGCTTCAACTTCATTTATCAACCCAGAATACATCCCTCATAATAAACAAGTTAGTTGCAAACCTGTCCACATCACAACTGTTTTTAAGAGATACCAACTATCCAAACAAGTAAATTTACCCTTTTTCGTAGGTAATAATACGACAGAGTTACTCTCCATAGAGTTCCCCCGTTCGGATCGTCCCCAAAAAACAAAACGCCAGCGGACAGCAAAAATGTACTTTACCACCCTCGACCTAGCAAGTGGGTTCCATCAAATCGGGATGGGTTCTAAATACATCAAGAAAACTGCGTTTACAGTCGAGGGGGGCTTAATGAATTCCTAAGAATACCCTTCGGGTTAAAGAACGCACCATCTACGTTCCAACGGGTAATTCACAACGTACTGAAGGAGTTGATAGGGAAAATATGTCTATTCAACATCACTCCAGGAACACCTCGAACCCAGCAAACGAGTCTTTGAGAAACTACGAGAATCTAATCACAAAATCCAGATGGACAAATGCGAATTTTTGCACGAAGAGATCGCTTTCCTGGGGCACATAATAACCCCTGAAGGCATCAAGCCAAATCCCGCAAAAATACAAGCCATCAAGGAATTGTGCGCGCTTGTGTCTTCTTTCCTCCAACGGAGCCATCTGTCGTTGAGTTTCGTTCTTGACCTCACTCGTCTTGATTTGAATTAAGCCAAACGGTCGAAACCAGTGGAGGCGTTAGGACGCAAGAAAAGCGTAAGTAAATCCCTCAAATTAATAGATAATAATTTGTAATAATCACCTATTACACAGGAATTAAAACACCTCTCAGTTGTACAATAAAAAAGAGAGTTTTAATTACTCCTACGCCTATGATTACGCGAGAACAACTTTTAACCCTCTATAGCGTATAGTAGACTACAGGCAACATACCATTTCATCCTCCCAAATCTGAATGTGTTCATTATTTTCCATTTTTGGGCATTGTAGAATGTAGTCTACACTCCATTCTTGCAATCAAATTCAGAAACCATGAGAACGAGATTGCAGAAGCGATCCAAAATGATTCTACAAGTGAAGATGGTCTAGGCTTTGATGACGACAGTTTGGCAGACCCCGATTTTGACCCGGATTTTGGAGAGTTTGAAGGGTCTTTGATGGGTGAATTTGATATCGACGGGGTAATAGACAGCTTGGATGATAACGACCGTAAATCTAATTCTGAGATAGAAGCGGAACCGACTCCGTCTTGTTCAGATATTACAGACACCTTAGGTCCCGTTGCAAAACGATCAAAACTTGAAAAGCTAACATTGCGGTGGAAGAAGAAGAACCTAGAGCTGAATGCACAGCAGTTGGCTTTTATTGGTAATGAGACATTGAGTTCAGATATCCTCGATCTTGAAACTCCTATACAGTTTTATCTCTACCTATTTTCACCAGAACTTATAAACAAAATTTCTGAAGAGACAAACCTCTATTTAGTACAGAAAAATCCCAACAACACTTTTTGTGTAACTGAGACAGAAATTCGAAATTTTATAGGTCTGGTTTATATAATGTCACTGGTTCAGCTTCCCAGAGTAACCAACCACTGGAGTTCCGTCCTTGGTACACCCCTAATTCAACAGACCATGTCTTCTAACAAATTCCAAAAAATTCGACAGTACCTGCATTTTAATGACAACTCTAAATGTCTTCCAAGGACTCATCCTGACGCTGATCGGATCTTCAAGATCCGTCCAGTTGTTGATGCCTTGAATAAAGCATACGCTAAAGTTCCATTAGAAGCCCGACTATGTGTAGATGAGCAAATGTGCTCCACAAAAGCGCGAAATATGCTGAAGAGATACAACCCCAAGAAACCCAATAAGTGGGGCTATAAATTATATGTTTTGAGTGGAGTTTCCGGTTTCGCTTATGCGACAGAGGTTGAAACTGGCAAAGAGAATATCGTCCGAGCTGATGAGCCAGATTAAGGAGCCTCTTCCAATGTCGTAACGAGATTGTCCAGAATGGTTCCGCGGCACCAAAATTACAGAATCTACTTCGATAATTATTTCACTTCTTTGCGTCTTTTGGAATGTTTGGCAAAAAAAGGTATTCTTGGGCTTGGTACTATTAGGAGAAATAGAATTCTCGACTGCAGCTGTCGTCAGAAAAAGTAATTATGAAGAAAGGTCGAGGATATTCAGAAAAATATGTAGCTAATGTCAACGGCGTCGACGTGTCTACAGTTTTATGGAAAGATAATAGATTGGTTACATTAGCGTCTACATTTACCGGCGAAAATCCTATATCTGAAGTCAGAAGATACGACAAAAAAAAACTCGAGGTACATCAACATCTCACGACCTAATATTGTGGGCGAGTATAATCGAAATGGGCGGTGTAGACCTTATCGACAGCATAATGGGTATCTACAAGATACGATTGCGGAGCAAACGCTGGCAGATGCGCCTGTTCTATCACTACTTACCCCTTACAATGGCTAACTCATGGCTGCTCTACAAGAGAGTCTGCAAATATAAGCAACTTCCTGAAAAATCCATCATGCCATCAGCAGATTTTCGCCTGGAAATCGCAGAAATTCTATGCAAGATGGGGACAAAAACTAGTTTGACAACACGCCGATCTATTGAACCTGAAATTTTAGGAAAAAAACATAAAGGACCTGCTCAACATATACCTCCGCAAGCAGTCCGCCAAGATCAAGTCGGACACTGGCCTCAATGGGCGGAAAAAAAAATACGGTGCAAGTTCCCAAAAACAAAAATAGTTTCAGAAACTTTCACCTGTCGTAAACGATTCGGTTTTTTTTCGAAATATGTTTGTTTTTTTTTTTCAATAATAACTCATTGTTGTTTATAAGCTAGTTATCACATCGCCAGCGGCGCTGACCGAACATGCGCGACCTTGACCGTGGATTGCATCAGCCAATGCATACGAACGCATGCTGACAAAGCATGTATGCGTTTCCGATCAGGTAACCGTGCTCGGTAATCTACACCTGTGCAACCGTGGGAACGGGCAAGCGTGCGAATCATCGTGTCAGCATTTAGTGAAGTTCAAGCGAGGTGGCGAGCGTATGCCGAGCAGATCGAGGAGGCAGTCTTCTGGTGACATCGAACACGGAAACAATAAATTGGTTTGAGTAGGAAATAAAATTATAAAAATTCGTATTCGTGCGTTTTAATTAGTAAGTCGAACAGTTGGGTCAGCCGTCAGGCTGACGTTCGCGTTTTTTTTTTTGGCTTCCCCTTAAGGGAATGCATTAACTAAGCTACATTCCCTTTTTTATAACATTGTTAATAAATAATTAATAAATTCAACATTTTAAAAAGTACGTGTTTTTTTTATTCATAGATCTATCCGATCCAACTTTTTTTTTTTAATTTGGAGGTCTTGAGTTATAGAGAGTTAATTCGCTTTTCTTGTACATTAAAACACCAGGGAATTTCATCACTATCCGGCCATATTGGGTTTGCTGTGACCAGCGCAGCATGAGTTGTAGGTGTAACTATTAGGAGGACGTCGAATACACCCTCCTGGAAAGCGGAGACGTTCCAGGAACGGTTGTCGTCAAAAAGGGTGAGTGCATAAGATTTAGTTTTTAGGATTTGGGGTGAAAAGGTGGAGAACATTTCCAAGAAATTGTGTGATCAAGGTTAGTAAGGTTTTTCCATGAAATTGCATGAGCAGGGTTAATAAGGTTTTTCTAAGGAATTGTGGGGTTAGGACTAATACCTAAGGCTACATTAGCGAAATAGATGGCTTGAATAAATGTATACTGCCCCATTCAATATGCCCATAATTACGCGACAAAAAGTGCTGACAGAGGGAGATGGCGATAACATCGACGAGCCTAACGTTACTAGGTGCGAGGAAGAAACTCTTTATGCGACGATACAAGCACCGGTTTCATCACCGTTATCTTCAACCGAGCTCCGGTTAAACGCGATGCTCAAGCAAATCCAAGATTTGCAAGAGGAAGTATCAAGGAGCCGGCGTACACAAGCTAACGAAGCAGAATGCCAGTCGATTCCATCTCAAAGTAGGCCTTGCACTGTTACCGGCGTGTTAAGGAACGCTTGGAATTTCCTACATTTCACCTTTAAAAACATTAATACATCTGACACACCATGATTTCTTGTAAACCCTAATATGTACTGCAAAACATTAATTTCTTAGCATTTTACTTATACTTGTACTGAATTCTACCCATTTCTGTAAACCGGTTCAATGGTTTTTGCTCTCATTTAATTTTGGATCATAGATTCTCACTGGAAGCATTGCTACCGCAAGTAGAGTTAGCGGCTTTGTCATACGATAGCGATGCCGCTAAATCTTGTGGGAGTAATACTCCTGTGTATGCATCGATTTTTCACTTTGCTAACAACCACCGCGCGTTGCACATCTCGAAGAACCATTGATCCGGTATTGCTTGAAGAGAAATTGTACAGTCCACTATTAGAGCAAATATAATTGATTTATTGAAATTTGAGTTTTCTTATTCAGGCGAAGAACTGCCTACTCTCGCTGCTGCGCTAGGGCAGTTGAGCCGCACGTTATCTTCGTCAAGAGTAGAACACCACAAAAAGTTATACGATCTTCCAGAATTCGATGGAAATCCGGAGCAGTGGCCAATGTTCAAGGAGGCCTTTCTGATGACGACCGAAGGGTACCTGTACACCGAGCGACAGAATCTGATGCGCCTTCAGAAAGCTATTAAGGGCAAAGCCAAGGAAGCTGTTGAGTGCCTACTGATTCACAGTAGCAGTGTGCAGCGCATCATGGATGTTTTGGAAGAGCGTTTCGGGCAGCCTGAGCTGTTAGTGAAAAGCCAAATCCACCGCGTGCGGCAACTGCCACCCATCCCGAAACGTCGGGTCGATCTACTGGTTCATTTTGCAACCAAGGTCCAAAACCTTTCCTCCTTTTTGGAAGCAGCAAAGTGCGAACATTATCTATGTAATCCAACAGTAATGGACGAACTTTTGTTAAAGCTGCCTCTAGAGAGGCGAATGGATTGGGGTAAATATGCTGTAACTATCAAGCCTCATCCAAACATAAAGCACTTTAGCGATTGGCTGCAGAATCAAAATGGTCAGTGTGGCGTGCGTAGTCCCGGACAAAAATTCGCGACAAAAAAACACTGGAGGAAATACGCGTGGTAGATTTTTTTATTTTAACGAAGATCGTGCTGTCGTGCGTACGGAACAGAAACACGACCCTTGTACAGTGTGCTCAGGACAGCATGACATAACACAGTGCAACCGATTTTTGGATATGAGCGTCGGCCAACGGTGGAAGTTGGATCGTCAGAATTGTTTGTGCTTCAACTGTTTGGGGGCTCATCACAGAAGTGCCGAGTGTAGGATACCGCATCAATGCGAGGCAAAAGAATGTGCAAAGAACACTCACAAACTCTTACATGAAGTAGCGCTAAATGATATGGATCAAATAGGAGCGTTTCGACAACAGGTATTTACAAATGCAACACGGGCGCCTTCGACCACAAATTTTTATTTAAAATACTACCTGTAAGGCTGTATGCAGCGGGAAGGGAAGTGCATTGCTTTGCGTTTTTTGGGGGTTCTTCAGTGTCATTAATAAACAATAGTTTAGTAGATCGTTTAGGTTTGAAAGGTCCTAAGGATGACTTAACGCTGCAATGGTTTGGTAATACAAATGTAACGCAACCGTCGAATTGTGTCGATATGCAGATCTCAGAAATGAATTCAGTAAGAAATTTCGCCTTGAAAACTTAAGAACAGTCAATAATCTGAGGCTACCCACACAAACCTTAAGCATCAATGACCTACATATCAAATTTCGGCATAGAAAACATCTTCCAGTTCCAGGTTACGAATCGGCGACTCCAGAATTATTGATTGGGCTGGACAATGCTCATTTGGGAGTGGCGCGACGTGTGGTGGCTAGAAAGGACCTGCAGTGGTCTTAACAAAGCTAGGTTGGGTCGTTTATGGGGTAGACCGATCGCAGGAATCGGTACAAAGACAGCTAGCATATTTTGCTCAGGAAGCTTCGATGATGAACTTGGAAAAACTTGTCAACGTTTACGTTGCCAATGAAAGTCTGGCCGCTCGAGATGTCGAACATAAAGAATCTGCTATGGATAATCGTGCAAGGAATCTGCTGGAGCGTACCACTTTGAGAAAGGGTCCACAGTTTGAAATTAGATTGCTATGGAAGGAGGACGATATTATTATACCATCAAGCCGCGCGCAGGCCATAACGAGATTCTTAGCCCTGGAAAATAAGTTTCGACGTGACAGTAATTACCATAGAGAATACTGCCTAATTATGACTGACTATGAAGCGAAAGGGTACTCGAGGAAGCTGAGTGAAGATGAATCATCATATTCAATGATGGCTTGTTTTTAGACTTCTTTACCAATATTTGTTTAATTGCGTTTTCAATGATGGCAAAACAGAAAAAGTAAGAGATTCTGGCCAGAAGCATGGCCCTAAGATTAAGTCAATTGTACGTGAATTGGGAAAGAACGAAAGTCTCAATTATGAGACGATCGATGGGCTTATATACCGGAAGTGCAAAAGAAATGTTCTCTTTTACGTTCCATCAAATATAAAAACGGAAGTAATACGTACAGTTATGTATAAACCCACAAAAAAATTGCTGCACCAACAAAAATCATATTTCATACAAAATGTAAACCTCTTAGCAAAGTATAAACACACGCAGAGGAATGCCTCAAAGGGCAATCCACTTGTACCACTTATAAGCAATATTATTTTATCCCTAACATTGTATGTAAAACCGCTTAGCTAAGCATAAAGAGTAAAATATACTCAGTCCAACCAATGCCACTTATGTCAATCATAGAATTTGTCAAATCTTATATATAGGGAAACACAACGCGGAATCGTTGAGTCCCATTGTAGTATTCAGAAATAAAGGAGTAGGCAGCCTGCCTACTTAAAAAAAAAAAAAACAAACCAAAAAATCTTTAACTGTACGCATCATGAAGCTACATACATATGTATGTACATATGTGTCACGTCGGGAGAGAAAAGTGCTTCCAGCATCAATGTATCAGGGTGCTATAGGTTTCCCAATATGAAGGAGCATATTAAAGCTGTTTGAAATGCATATAGTTCTCTCCCCACTCAGATAAAGGGAATTTGCATTCCATACCCAAAGGTAACGTTCCGTTTCATACACTTCATATTGACAACCTTGGTCCCTTACCTGGTTCACAGTCGCGGAAAAACACGTTTTCATAGTTATCGACGATTTCACGAAATCCATTAAACTTTTCACTGTAAGGTCAACACAAAGTAAGGAAGCGATGTGTTTACAATCTTTCTTCTGTGCTTGTAAACAAGTCACAGCACAGTAGCAGCGGTCTACTTTGAAAAACAACCCAACGATGGCTGGTAAACCAGATGCCGCTCGGAAGAGGTCAAGAAAAACAGATTGGTAAGCACTGGGCACTCTCATTCTGACTGGCAACGCAGCAACATCGTTCTTTGTGAACATCATTTGAGTTTGTGAAATAGATATAAATAAAAGTTGAAAACAAAAAAGTGTTTTTTTGTGCTCCCTCCAATACCTCGCGGAAATAATATTCAGCACGTTAAAATTGCAACGCATTCTCCTCGATCAAACGAACAGGTAGACCGAATGAACCGTATTCTTGTAGCAATGCTTTCGAAGGAATGTACATATTTCTAATACCACAAGTGATTGTGATACGTCAAGACAGAATTCGCGTTAAGCAACACTGTTAATAGGAGTACAGGCTTTCCGCCAAGTCTTTTGTTGTTTGGAGTACATTAGAAAGCAGAGTTTTGTGACCGTGTTAAGGAGTTCATTAACAGTAGGATTAAGAAAAAAACCAGCCAACCTTGCGCATGCAAAAACTGAAAAAACCCAAGCACTTAAAAAAATTTATTTTGATAACAGACACATAACTCCTCAAGTGTATAAACCAGGTCAATATGTGATGATTAAAAACATTGACGCCACCCCAAGTGCAAATCAAAAGCTTCTTGCCAAGTATCGAGGTCCTTATAAGGTCAAAAAAGCCTTACTCAATGATCGATACTTGATTACGGATATCGACGGGCTACAAGTATACAAGGGTATATTTTCTACAGATAATATGAGGCCAGTGAAGAAGCAGCTGGAGACCACTTGGAAAAACTCGATTCTCAGTCTGAAAATTGATTTTTATATTTATACATTTTGTTTTTATGTTGCGTTTTCCAAACCTATTTTCAATGAAGTGTATATTTGGATTGAAATGAATTTAATTGGTACATCTTTCCTAAATGTATGAACTGTAATATCTTTGATTATTTAAGAATGTAACGTATCCCTGTAACGCCATCTGTTTGTAAGTTCTATTTGTATTTTGTAACATACTCACTCAGTCTCGGAAATGTAACCGACTTCCGTTCGAGACACAGTGAAGCGAGGACGCAAAAAGAATAAAATAAAAAATAAATCCCATTACTTCTCAGGTGTGGGGTTGTTACCAAAATTATTTTATTCCGGCCGGCGAGAAAACAAACTAAAGGAAAACGAAAAGTGAATAGTTACCTGAAAATGGTAAAACCACGTGCGGATTTAACATAAAAGCTGGAAGCCCTAGGAGTGGACATCCCACCGAGCGCCACGCTTAACCAGCTCCGCAATCTGCTTGTTTCCGTAGGCATCGCAATCACCAGTCTCTCCGTCTCTCTGTTCCGCAAATTCTCCAGTCGCCAGGCACCTCACCGCTAGGAGCGCTAAGCAATTCCCAACCAAAGAAGGTCGTCCAAGCAGCAGTCACTGACGAAGAAGATGCCATAATATTACAACTGGAAAAAAAGAAGAAAATCCTCCAGCTGCGCCGAGAGCTTCAGATTTTGGAGGAGCAGGTACCACCAACCAGCTGCAGAAACTAAGCATCTCCGATATCGAGGGTTTAGTACCATTGTTCAGTGGCGATGACGCATATGCCGTCGAAAAATGGCTAAAGGATTTCGGAAGTGTTATTCAAACCAGCCGGTGCGACGACCATTTCAAGTACGTATCTATGCGAACCCCCACCTGATTATCTACCTTGACGTGGTGTGGGGGCTTATCACTAAAGGATAATCGACCCCGTCATTCCCTCTCACCAATCCAACTCCCATTTTCCATCATTCCCACCACACTCCAACCCCACCCATCCACTCCATATCCCCTGGGCTGGACATAAGGTGTCAACCGAACCGTGCCGAGGTGTCGACCAGGCTGAGAGCCCAGTTCAAAAATAGCTCAGTCATAAACGGTGTATCCGGATACCTGGCGCCCTCCGGATCAGCTAGCCTTACCTGGGTATTGCGGATCTCTGCTCAGGTGGACATTTAATTCTCCGCATCTCGTGGGAACCCTATGAACAACTCAAACAAAACAAATAATGAGTCCGGATCTCATAAAAAACCGGAAGGGGACGAAATCCCCTCTACCTCTAAGACAGAAGAAACTCCGGCAGGAGTATCAAGAAGCCGATCCGTTAAGTTGTCAGAAGACAAATCCGACAACAAGAGGCAAAACCCATCGACCAAGGCCTACAGAGACCGAAAGGCGGCCTTGAGAATTATAAAACGATGGGGCCACTCAACTGATTTAACAGAGAAGGCTAAAGAGTCGGTCGCCTGGGCGACAGGATTCCTAGCCCAGGACAATGAAAAAGCCAAGAGGCCTAGATCGTCCCCCGAGGAACCAAACCAAGAGGCTAAAAAGGCTAGGCTGGGAGCACCGGCCAAGCTATTAAAGCCCTTCGGCGAGGTTGCGAGGGAGTGCCTGACGGTCGCAATCATAGATGATAGCGACCCAGACGGCAAATTGACGGCAGAAAAATGGAAGAAGGTCGACCATGCATTATCGGCTAACTTCCTAAAAATTGCTGGGAAGAACCCTGGACCACCGCCCATCTGCGATGACGCTGGATGGTATCAAGGCAGGGTCAAACTATTAAGCTGTGCCGACGAAAGATCAGTTGATCTTTTGAAGGTTACAGTTACTGATATAGGGGAAATTTGGGAGGGAGCTAGGCTCAAGGTCGTAACCAGGGAGCAAATCCCTAAACGACCACGTGCTAGATGTTGGCTCCCGCTGGCACCAGATAACCCCCTCGAAATTGTTGAGACTATCAACTACTGCAATCCCAATCTCCCAACAAGGAATTGGAGAATCGCTAAGCTGGAGGAACCAAAGGGCCAATCAAGACAGGCAATCATTGTATTGAACTGTGAAGCCCTGGAACCTCTGGCCCAATGCGACCACTATATTAGGTTTGGCTTCAAGAAAGTCAAACTTACTATATATAAAAAGGATGAGAATGTGCCACCATCCGGCAAAGAAAATACGACAATAACCGAGGTCGAAAACGAAAGTTCGAAGGAGCAGGGCCCTGCGACGGTCGAAGCTGAAACCCCAGCAATATCCCTGGTGAATAAAGACCAGGAGTCATTGCTAGAATCCGGAAGCGAGGACTACTCTACTAGCTCGCCGATGGAAGAAGATCTCCTGGATTCAGATCTGGAAGATCTGAACACCACCGTGGTGGAGTTTAATCGAATTATTAACAGCCATGATGCTGAAATTAATTCAGATTAACCTCCATCACTCCAAGGCGGCAACCGCGAATCTTCTTCTCAGGCTGGCTAAAGAAGAAGAAGACATAGCCTTAATCCAGGAACCTTGGGTACATGAACACAAGGTTCTTGGATTAAGAACTTCAGCCTACAACTTGTTCATACCACAAAAAAAAGGTAAGCCCCGTACTTGCATACTTGCTAAGAAGTCCCTAAACGCTTACCTTCTCCCAAATTACAGCTGCCCTGACACCACAGTGATTGCCATAGAATCACCAGGGCACAAACTACGGATAGCCTCCGCGTACATGGCGCAGGAAGAGTCCATTCCATCGGACGAAATTAAAAGACTGGTCAGTGACTCGTCGGGACACCAAGCTGGGCTCCTCATCGGTGCGGATGCGAATGCGCATCACACAATTCGGGGCAGCAGCGATATAAACGAAAGAGGTGAGTGTCTTATTGAATTCATTCTATCCTACAATCTTAGCATTTGTAACAAGGGTCATACACCCACATTTATTACTAAAAACCGAAGGGAGGTACTAGACTTAACTCTAGCATCCCCCTCTCTCGCTAATAGAATAAGAGAATGGAATGTCTCTGAAGAACATTCCTTCTCGGATCATCGATATCTGGTTTTCGACCTAGCTCTTGAGGTCCCAACCCCAATTGAATCATCCTGCAACCCAAGAAGAATTGATTGGGAGCGTTATAGAGCCTTCATTGGCAACTCTATAGTAAAGAGGACCCCTGATACCCCGCGGTCCACGTTAGATATAGACAAAATGGTCGACACTCTAACAGTTACTTTGGGCAACGCACGGGTCAACAGCTGCGCAACCAACAAATCAAGAAAGAATTCTTACCCTTCTTGGTGGAACGCAGAGCTAAGTAAGCTACGCAGGGACTGTCGAAAACTCTTCAATAAAGCAAAGAGTACAGGTAACGACAGAGACTGAAGCCTATATAAAGTTTCACACAGAGTGTACAAACAAACCCTGAGGAAAGAACAAAGGCTGTCTTGGAAACTCTTCTGCAATAGCATGGAGAAAATTTCAGACGCCTACAGATTGAGAAAAATACTCTCGAAAGATCCACAATCTCCGAGCTGCCTCACAGTGAACGGAGTTTGGACAACATCTGAGGAGGAAACCCTAAATCTTCTCCTCAATACGCACTTCCCGGGCTGCTTTGAACAGCAAGACCCTGTACACTCGCGAGGAAATCACCTCTCCTCCGCGATAGAGGAAAAGTACGATCACATTATCTCTAGAGAGAAAATCATATGGACGTTAAAAAGTTTCAAGCCCTACAAATCGCCAGGCCCGGATGAAATTTACCCTATCGAACTCACACAAACTATGGAAAGGACTATACCATGGCTAGAGATAATCTTTAAAGGATGCCTAGCTTGGAGTCACATTCCAGAAAAGTGGAAGTGCGCAAAGGTAATTTTCATCCCCAAAGCCGGCAAAAACTCCCACACTTCTCCCAATGATCTAAGGCCTATCTGTCTATCATCCTTTGTACTAAAAACTTTGGAAAGGCTGATAGACTTACACATACGCCACAATTTGGATCCGTCCCTAATTTCCAAGGCACAGCATGCCTACTGTAAGGGTAGATCTATCGAAACAGCCTTGCACACACTGGTGAGGAACATCGAAAGATCAATCCATCTAAAAGAATATACTCTAACAGCCTTCCTAGACATAGAGGGCGCTTTCAACAACGTCACTCTCATAGCAATAATAGAAGGGCTAAAAAAGCTAAAGGTAGAGGGGACTCTGACAGAACTGATCAGCGAGTTACTATTAACGCGCAGGATTCAGTCCAGATGGGGAAGCCAAGTAACCACCAGAGTGGTTACCATGGGAACCCCGCAAGGTGGGGTCCTCTCACCTCTTCTCTGGAACGTAGTCGTTAACGAACTACTAATCAAACTGGAGAAAGAAGGCCTGGACGTTATTGCCTACGCTGATGACGTTGCCATTTCAATCTCAGGTAAATACTTTTCCACACTGAATGACCGCATGCAAACGGCATTCTCAATTCTTTGCAATTGGGCGCATAGCAATGGGCTCGGGGTGAATCCCCAGAAAACGGAGCTCGTGCTATTCACCAAAAAGCATAAAATCCCGGAACATTGTCCTATCACTTTGCTTGGTACCAGATTAAACTATTCCTCCAATGCCAAATATCTGGGCATTATACTAAATAGGAAATTAACCTGGAAAAGCAACACAATCGAAAGAGTTAAAAAAGCAACTATAGCTCTTTACACATGCAAGAAAGCCATAGGGAAAAAATGGGGATTCAACCCCAAGATTACCCTATGGCTCTACATCACGGTCGTCAGACCCATACTAATGTATGGAGGAACAGTCTGGTGGACAGCACTGGACAAGACAACATACCTCAAGCAATTCGAGAAGGTACAAAGGTTAGCGTGTATGTGCATTACCGGGGCCCTCAGGTCCACCCCAACGGCTGCGCTTAACATGATACTTGACCTTACACCTCTCGATATTTTCGGCAAGCAAATTGCTACACAAGCGGCCATTAGACTTAAAGCAAACTCAAACTGGTCGAGCTATATCACTGGTCACTCCTCCATCCTGAATAACAGATCAATTATGGCAGAATACCTAGACCTCACAGAACCCACCACAGTCTTGGAAAAAAAACTTTACAACAACCTACCCGGATAGACAAAACTGGACTCGCCAGACGCAACCTCGCAGAAACTGCGTAGACTTCTATACTGATGGGTCCAAGACCAAAGACGGGGTGGGTAGTGGGGTATTCTGCAAACAACTTAAGCTGAACAAAGCTCTAAAACTACCAAATCACTGCAGCGTTTTCCAGGCGGAACTGTTGGCTATAAGAGAGGCTTTGTCTTGGCTGAAGCGGAACGTGATATCCACCACGGATATCCGCATTCTCACGGATAGCCAAGCAGCCTTAAAGTCGTTGGAGTCCTACGTGTACACATCAAAAACTAGCCTCGACTGTCGACTATCTCTTAACGAGATGGCTGAACAGTTCAACATACAACTTATCTGGGTACCGGGACACAGCGACATTCCAGGAAACGAAAGAGCCGACAAACTCGCCAAACAAGGAACGACGCTACAATCAATCGTGGCTTGTGAGGGTATACCCTTTGCAACCATTAAACACAATCTGATAAATCTCGCCAGGACCGAGACGAAACCGAGATGGACTCAGGGACATACCTGCCTCATCACCAGACAAATCTGGCCCTGGCTCAACAGTAAACGGACTAGGAGTATTATCTCCCTAAAAAGAACTGACATCCACAAAGTCATTGGTGTCATCACTGGACACTGCCTTATTGGCAGTCACGCGCAAAAACTAGGTACAACTCCTAATGATTTTTGCAGGACCTGTCAGGACGAGGAGGAGGTGGAGTCCATTCATCACCTTCTCTGTGCCTGCCCGGCATTCTGCACAATCAGGAAACGATACCTAGGATCTTACTTCCTTAACGATCTGACCGAAGTTCAGCAAGTTGGGATATCTGATCTTCTTAATTTCCTAAGAAGCACTAAATGGTTCCACGAATATGGGGCAAAACCCCCTCGTAGCTGCACAACGGGCCTTTTTGGCCTATGTGTATTCTTCTCAATTCTCTTTTGGGAAGGCTACGGTCCTACCTACCTATTTATGCGAAGGCTTCTGAAGGGCACAGCGGCAGTATCTGCGCTCCAGCGACGCGTCAAATTACACTCAGTTGAAGGAGGGTTTGCTTAAGCAATTCAAGCAAAACGTCTCAACCACGGATGTCTACCGTCAGCTCCAGAGACGCACAAGGCGTAAGGGCGAAAACATCGCCTACATGCTTTCAGTGCAAGAAATCGCCGCACAAGGCCAAATCAGCGAGGACGAAATAATCAACTTCGTCATAGAAGGCCTGAGTGACAGAACTGCGTATACCTCAATGCTCTACATTGACAAGTACGACAGGGAGTGTTCCGGCGACCAGACAGTTTATAAGGGTACAGCTCCAGACCAAGGTATGAAGTCTACCCGATGTTTCAATTGCTCCCAATATGGACATCTATCAGGGCAATGTACCCAGAAAAGGCGTGCTATGGGTTCATGCTTCCGCTGTGGAGGCACCAACCACATACTAAAAGACTGCAAACAACCGGCGAGAGTCAACGCCGTCAAAGGCGACGATGATGTTGATCGGGTCGAAGAGACTAAGGGTCAGCCGTTACAACCATTCCAAACAGTGAGTATTGCTTTCCCACATTGTGTCTCGAGTCAGTCTAGTTTTAATTGTAACTCATTAATCGACAGTGGTAGTCCAGTTAGTTTCATCTCTCAACAAGTTAAACCGTCACGTATTGAAGTCCAATCGTATCACTCAAATTTTCATGGAATCTCAGGTGCCAAATTGCACACTTACGGTAAAATTAACTGTCATATTTCCCTATTTGGTAAAACCAATCTAGTTCCCTTGTTTATAGTTAAACGAGACGTCCTACCTAAACCTATCTCACTCGGGCGTGATTTCCTAACAGCATTTAACATTAACCTTGTCATGGACACCACTGAAACTATGACTCAAGACACAAATTTGTTTTGTAAATGAATTAGTTCCGATGTGACCTCAAACCATATAAATAAATTTAAGTCGTTTATAAAACTCCCGATTGTTCATCCTTCCGCGAGCTGTAAAACGGTCCCAGATAGTGATTGCTTCCTAGGATCCGATGACTCTGCTGCTGATACTAGAATAGGCAGAGTCGAAAATAAATTGAGTAGCCCTTCCGATGGTCCCACGAGGCCCAAAGCCAAATCGCTTTCCGACAATGACCCTTCAGAACTGAAACAGGCCCCCAATTTGAGCCCCATTGTAGTAGTGCTTTCGCTAACGATGCATCAGAAAATATTATTGAACCTAGTAGGAAAAAAATTGCAGTCAACCTTCCAGAAATTTTCAACATAAATATCGACGAAGTGAATCAGTGTGAGGAATTCGACATAAACCCACAAGTAAGCCGTGGGTCTGGCGAGACTCGCATGTGCATCGATTACAGGGAGCTGAATAAGATCACTATTAGGGACAACTATCCATTGCCGCTCATAGAGGATTGTCTGGAGTACTTGAAAGAGAAAAGGTATTTTACCTTACTAGACCTAAAAAGCGGCTTTCCCCAAGTAAAAATGGCTGAGGGTTCAATGAAATTCGCCTCGTTTGTCACTCCAAACGGGCAATTCGAATATACTATAATGCCTTTCGGCCTAAAAAATAGTCCTTCCGTGTTTCAGCGTTTCATTTCACACATTCTAAAGAACTTTATTGAAAAGGGGCTCATAGTTGTCTACATGGACGACATACTAGTAGCCGCTAAGACTCTACTGGAGCATATAACCATCTTGAAAGACGTCATGAACTGTTTAGCTGAGAACGGCCTCGAGCTGAGGCTAAAAAAATGCAATTTCTGTTACACTGAGCTCGATTTCTTGGGTTACAAAATTAGTGATCAAGGATTACAGCCCAATGACGATCATAAAAAATCGATCCTCCGATTTCCCGAACCAAAAACTGTGAAACAACTGCATTCCTTCGTAGGTCTATGCGTATATTTCAGAAAGTTTGTCCCTCAGTTTTCACGCGTCGCCGCGCCACTGTATAACTTGCTAAAGAAGAACACCCAATTTAAATTCGATGAAGAATGTACTATGGCATACGACAAGTTGAAAAAACTACTCACCAATCCACCGGTGCTAGCAATCTACGATCGCCACAAGGAGACTGAACTTCACTGTGATGCTAGTATAAGTGGATTTGGGGCCGTCTTATTACAGCGACAAGCTGATAGTAAACGCCACCCCGTGTTCTATTTCTCAAAGCGTACCCCCCCCCTCCTGAACGCTAGTTTCGAACTTAAAACGCTAGCAATTATATACGCTCTTAGGGGAGTCCGAGTCTACTTAGAATCCTTACCGATTGTAACTCTCTCACACTAACGTTAAACAAAAGGAACTTGAATGCAAGAATAGCCCGCTGGGTTCTAGAGCTACAAAATTTTGATTATACAATTAAACATAGGAGTGGGAGCAATATGGGTAATGTGGATGCCCTGAGCCGTAGCGAGACCGTTCGCGCTATCAACGAGGATGACATAGAATTTCAGTTGGAAGCCACACAAAGCAGGGACCCCATCATTCTAAGGCTACGCGCGGAGCTAGAAAAGGAAAGCAGAGAACCATTTGAATTGAAAAATGGCCTAGTATATAGGAACAACCGCGAAAATTTGTGTCTGTATGTCCCTAGCGAGATGGAATCGAATGTGATTAGGCTCGCACATGAGAAACTCTGTCACTCAGGGCTGGCTAAGTGTTATGATGAAGTTAAATCTCACTATTGGTTCCCGGACATGCGAACGAAAATCGAAAAGTTAATAAGAAACTGCTTCAAGTGCATTATGTATTCTGCGCCAGCCAAGACCAATGAAAGGAATCTTCACAGCATCCCAAAAGAGACAGTTCCATTTGATACAATCCATATCGACCACTTAGGACCACTGCCTTCCGTTAAGTGCTTCCGCTTAGCACTTGTTAGTAGTGGACGACGCCTTTACAAAATTTGTCAAATTGCTTCCCGGCAACTCCACTAGTTTAAAAGAAGTAATATGCTCACTTAAGAAATATTTTGAGTGTTATAGTAAGCCTAGAAGAATAGTTTCGGATAGAGGAACCTGCTTTACGTCTTTAGAATTTAGCGAATTTCTACTCCGAAATAACGTTACCCATATAAAAGTGGCTGTAGGTTATACTCAAGCCAATGGCCAAGTGGAGCGAGTCAATCGAATTTTGACCTCAATGTTAAGCAAACTAAGTGAGCCAATACAACATTCCGACTGGTCCAATAAGCTTGCGGAAGTTGAATTCGCTATAAACAACTCCGTTCATAGTACTACGCGGAAAAGCCAATCAATGTTGTTATTCGGCGTCCGTCACAGGGGGCCGATCGTGGACTGGCTAACTGAATACCTGGACGAACAGGGCCCTCATGATCACGACCTAAATACCATACGATCAGCCGCCTCAGCGGCTATAACCTCTTCTCATCTGTACAGTCAGCATCACTTCGAGAGTAATCACAGACCAGCTGAAGTTTTTGAGGAAGGTGATTTCGTGGTAATCAAGAACGTAGATGTCTCGCCCGGAAATAAAAAATTCTCCCCGAAATTTAAGGGGCCATACATAATACATAAGAAGCTCGGTAACGACCGCTACGTCATTCGGGACATTGGAAATTGTCAAGTTACACAGCTGCCCTACGACGGGATAATCGAGGCATGTCATATCCGCAAATGGAAAGAGAGGAATGGTTAGGGTCCGATAGGAGCTACGTCATAAGGAAAGCAATACTATTTCAAAATATCCGAAAGGTTATATGTACATGTGGCAGCGTGACCGGAGCCTCAGCCGATCGTCAATGCGAACATCCCTCGAATACTCATGCGGCGATGTGACCGGAGCCTCCGCCGATCGATAATGCGAACATCCCCCGAATACTCCAACGCGTCACCAAAATGGTACCAACGAAAATTCCCGTGGTGGCGATAAAAGCCGCCTGCCACACACGTCGTACGACACTCGACAACAACGGATCGCATACCAGGAGCCACCCGAGCAGTATTCACACTTCGGTCATTTTGTTTGTTCATTTCAATAAAGCGTGTTCGTTAAAGAACTAAATATTAGGACAGTTTTTGATTCCCCGTCGGTTTTGTTGTTAGTATTCCAATCGTTTTAGCGCTAAAAGTGGTGACCCCGACGTGATATGGACGAGAAACCGGCAGATTCCATCGCAGACGTGACCGCTCCACCAGCGACAGGCGATGGCCAGCCCGAGGTCGCGGCAAGCTTTCACGCCCGCATTCAGATGCTCCCGTTTATGGAGTCTGACGTCGACAGCTGGTTCTACCTCCTGGATTTCTTTTTCCGCGCTTCGGGAATAGCGCAAGATGGCAGGAAGTTCGACACGGTGTGCTCCCAGCTGCCAGCCGCTCGGATAACCGAGCTGAGACCCATCATCGACGCTGCCCCGACCAGGGATAAGTATAATTACATTCAAACTCATTTAGTCAATTACTTCGCAGACAGTCAGCAAAGAAGAATTCGATGCATCATCCACGAAATGCAGCTTGGTGACCGGAAGTTCAGTCAACTTTACTTCGAGATGGCCCGCGTTGCAAAAGGCGCGCTAAGCGAACAAGTCCTCCTCGATCTGTGGGCCGCCCGCCTTCCTCCGTCCGTGCAAGCCATCGTCGTAACGGAGAGAGGTGCCGCGATCGAGAAGACCAGGGTCGCAGACACCGTGATGGAAAGCATCGAGCTTCGCCAACTGAGCGGCATAGCGCCTCAGGTGTCATCAGGCGACACCCCCCGCCAAGGCGAAACGAACCCGCACGCCTCGCCCCCCAGTCCAATCCCGACCGTCCGGCGAACGTAAAAGGGAGGATTTCATCGAACAGTTCGATGACTGTTAGTTCCACCGAACCTTTGGCAACAGGGCAGTCAACTGCCGCCAGCCCTACAGGTTCCGCCACCCGTGCGTCGTCCACAACCCAGCGCCAATAACATCCGGAATCCAAAGCAGCGCGCGCTCTACCATCAGCTGCTATCAACCGCCTGTGCGTACGCTAACAGACAACGAACACCCCCTTTCTCATCGACACTGGAGCAGAGATCTCATGCATCCCACCATCGTCGTAGCCCGGCAACCTCCGACCATCAGCTCTGCACATGTTCACCGTCAACGGCACTCCATCAAGGTTTACGGAGAAGTCGCATACGAAGTCGACCTCGGCCTCCGTCGCCCGTTTGCGTGGACTTTCGTTGTCGCTGACGTCACATCCTCAATTATCGGAGCGGACTTTCTGCAACACCATGATTTGATGGTCGACGTGAAAAGATCCTGTGAAAAGACCTACAGTTTATTGCCGGTTCCGAACGGCGAATTTCGAGAAGCTTTTCATGACAATTTTACTACAGGGGGTTTTGTCAGAACCCCGCTGAGGAGAAACACCGTGAAAAACACGTTCGATGACATGGCTGTGTCGGGATTCGATCCCGTGTCATCGGCGTCAGAGGCCAACACACTACCCACTGCGCCACGGTGCAGTGCGCCGAGGGCCAGGCGCTTGCCCCCGGATAAACTGCAGGCGGCTAAACAGGAGTTCGACTCACTATTGTGGGCCGGGATTTGTCGCCCTTCAAAGTCCAACTGTTCAAGCCCGCTTCACACGTTCCAAAAGGCTGACGGTTTATGGCGGCCATGCGGGGACTATAGGAACCTCAACGCAATCACTCGACCAGACCGATATCCGCTCCCCTACCTAGCGATTTCACCAATATACTGCGTTGGAGGACTATATTTTCAAAAGTCGACCTACAGAAGGCCTTTCATCAGGTGCCCATCAACCCAGACGAGATCCCTAAGACGGCCGTCATCACGCCATTCGGGCTGTATGAGTTCACGCACATGACTTTTCGACTTCGCAATGCGGCACATACTCTTCAACGACTGGTGCATGAGGTACTACGCGGGCTCGACTTCGCATTTTCATACATGGACGATATTTGCGTCGCATCTGAAAACGTCGACCAACACCGTCAACACCTGCGCGAAGTTTTTAGGCGACTGGCAAACCATAACTTGGCCATCAACGTCGCCAAATGCAGGTTTGGTCAGCCAGAACTCGAGTTCTTAGGCCACCGAATCACCCGGCAGGGGATATTTCCACTGCGTTCCCGAGTGGAAGCAATCCAGCAGATCAAGCGCCCCGAGACGGTGAAACAGCTGAGATGTTTTTTAGCGGCCATCAACTTCTATCGAAAATTCATGCCACATGCAGCAGCGGAGCAAATCCCGTTGTTGAAGATGACACCCGGCAATCGGAAGAACCACAAAACTCCGCTGTCTTGGACGGAAACCGCTAGCAAGGTCTTTGACGACTGCTGCCAGCTCCTAGCCGACGCGGTTCAACTCGCGCATCCCGTCCCAAATGCAGACCTAAGCCTCGTAACGCCGCTTCGAGCCTAGCCGCTGGTGCGGTCCTACATCAAATCGTCAACAACGTAGCGGAACCGCTGAGTTACTTTTCGAAAAAGTTTTCCGACACACAACAACGTTACTCCACATACGATCGCGAGCTCACGGCGATGTATATGGCGGTGCGTCACTTTCGCGACCTAATAGAGGGCCTCTCATCTTCGCCTTCAAACAGCGCCCAGAGAAGTCATCGCCGAGGCAGACAAACTATTTGTTCTTTATAGCCGAGTTCACCACCGACATCCGTCACATCAAGGGCGAAGAAAACCGTGCGGCAGACCTGCTGTCATGGATCGGGGCGCTCGATGCAGGGGATTTATACAATCAGCTCGCTGAATCGCAAGAGGCAGACGCCGAACTGCGGCAACTGTTGTCAGGTAACCCTTCGCATTCGCTACAGCTAACTTCGCTTTCTTTTCCCCACCTAGCAAAACCCATCGTATGCGATGTCTTACACGGCCGAGTCCGCCCATTCATCACGAAGAACCCCCGCAAAACCTTTGTTCGATGCCACACACAATCTCGCGCACCCAGGCTGGCGCGCCTCAGTACGTCTGATGAGAGAACGCTTTATTTGGCCGAACATCCGCCAGGACTGCGCTAGGTGGGCAAAGACATGTGTACCCTGTCAGCGAACTAAGGTACACCGCCACTCCAGATCCGAGTTACGACACTATCAAGCCCCCGACCAGCGTTTTGCCGACATCAACATCGACGTTCTGGGTCCCTTCCCGACGTCGGAAGGCTATCGTTACTTCCTGACGATCGTAGACCGTTCCACGAGGTGGCCCGAAGTGACGCCGATGGTGGACATGACCGCCACCAGTTGCGCAAACGCCTTCATCTCAGGATGGATCGCCCGTTTCGGAGTACCCTCCAGGGTCACGTCCGATCAAGGTAGACAGTTCACTTCTTCCATCGTCAGTGAACTGTGCAGACGTACAGGTTCGAACCACTCAACGACAACATCATACCATCCACAGTCCAACGGAATCGTCGAACGATTCCATAGGACCCTAAAGGCGGCAATCAACTGCACCGACTCCGCGCACTGGACGAAGCATCTGCCTCTCATCATGTTAGGCCTGCGATCAACATTAAAAGAAGACATCGGCGCTACCCCTGCAGAGTTGGTCTACGGCACAACAATTCGACTCCCACATGATTTGCTTTCTTCGACGCATGACGACCGCCCGCAAACAGACTTCGTATCGGACTTCGGACAGAGAATGCAGCAAATCAGACCTCAGCAGACAGCCTGGCACTCGTAGCAGCACCCATTCGTCCGCAAGGATTTGGCCAGTTCGACGCACGCATTTATACGAAACGACTCCATAAAAGCATCTATAGTTCCACCATATGAAGGTCCCGGCCGGATTGTCGAACGGCAAGACAAGTTCTTCAAGCTCGAGGTCCGAGGGCGCTGCAGCAACATTTCCTGCGGCAAGTGAGGAACCAGCAACACCTGTTCCGATGGCAGCCGAACGCACACCACCACTACATTCAACGACTCAGCCTTTCCGCACCCGCGTTGGGCGCAGCATACAAGCTCCCAGCAGGTTTCGCTAAAGCGCGGAAGGCTTCTGGGGGGCCCATGTGGCGGCGTGACCGGAGCCTCAGCCGATCGTCAATGCGAACATCCCCCGAATACTCATGCGGCGATGTGACCGGAGCCTCAGCCGATCGACAATGCGAACATCGCCCGAATACTCCAAAGTGTCACCAACGAAAATTCTCGTGGTGGCGATAGAAGCCGCCTGCTACACACGCCGTACGACACTCCACAACAACGGACCGCATACTAGGAGCCACCCGAGCAGTATTCACACTTCGATCATTTTGTTTATTCATTTCAATAAAGCGTGTTCGTTAAAGAACTAAGTATTAGGACAGTTTTTGATTTCCCGTCGATTTTGTTGTTAGTATTCCAATCGTTTTAGCGCTAAATACATACATATAACCCAGCTAATGACCGAGGCCGATCATTCTGTCAGGTCGGCCGAGTTGTAATGTCTGATTATTTAAAAATGTTACGTATCTCTGTAACGCCATCTGTTTGTCAGTCTCGGAAATGTTACCGACTTCCGTTCGAGACAGTGAAGGGAGGACGCAAAAATAATAAAATAAAAACTAAATCCCATTACAGAACTGAATATTATTATGTATTGTACAAATAGCTTCATCATATTCATATTATTATAAGATGAGCGTTATGTAATCGGGTGGATTACCTTATCAGGATAGCCGAACTGTAGGCGAAAGGAAAAATAACAAATAATCATTAAAAGAAATATAAAGACACCCAATGTAAAAAATTGTTTTGGACCATTCAGCCCCTGACATCTGGTTTCCAAAATTGAATTATGTTCGGACCATCTGATCAGGTGATCAACCAGAAGCTCGGTTTCCAATAAATTTAGTTTTGAGGCTCTTCTCTTCATCACTTATAAAGACAGCACCGCCTGACAAACGAGTCTTTTTTCCTACACCAGGTACCCAAAGTGCCTGGGACCGTCAAGGATTGAAGGCAGCTATAGCCCAGGCTCAGATCCGCCATGGATCGCTGGCCTGATAAGTAAGTAAGTAAGGTACCTAAAGTATGTATACATAATATACGGCTGTGTTTGAATTGAGATTTCACTGAACTTACGAGTTTCTGTGCGAATTTTCGCCAGTTAAGTGCTTATATGTACTGGCCTTTTCGCCAAACGACCTTCATGTTCGTACTCGAGACGCGATATAAATATGAAATTAAATAACAAAAACTATGTTGGCCACTTCTTATGGTGGAAAATCCCGTCCACACTGAATATTGCCCAAAAACGTTTTTTTTTGCATAAAAACTACTTTGATTTTAGTTTTTTTTTTTTCTTTATATGCACGAGTTCCAAAGTTTAGCACATGCATTTCAGTATAGCAATGGCATAAGACAAGTCCACTTACCCCGCTTTTGAACATTGGAAATGAATAAAATGAAATTGAACTTTTGCTTCGATGAATCCACGGCTTGTGTTGATTGAAGACTTATAGTTAATCGCCCATAGCCATTAAAGGAAATGTATATATCATATGGTAGGTATCATGTCTGTAGCGAGTTTTGGAAAACATTGGAACGTGATACAGATATTGGACCCAATGTTCCTTGTAAAAAGAATCTCTTGTTTTTTTACGGGCACGGATAGTAAAGAACATCTGCCTGAGCTACCAGACAAAGCGACTAAAGATAAGAATAGATATAAGAATGATTAAGTTAACAAAGAATATTCAGCTGTACCTGTACCTGCATAGTAATCGGAAAAGGATAACATCCCATGATGGCTTGAAACATGGAACTTAAAGAACGGAAAATTTCACTCAGTAACTGGTACATATATGTAACTGTATATACATATGTACATATTTAGATTCATCAATGTGAACATTTGAGAAAATTTCAGGATATTGCTGGTCGCACCTTGACCATATGAATATGAATGTCTTTCAATTCGTAGAAACAGCAAGCCAATGACTTAACAGCGCACTGCAAACGCATATTTATGTTCCTTTTCAAAAGTTCCTCCAATTCCACTTACACTTTCATTAGATATTTAGTTAATATGCTTTACACAAACATTATTGCATATACTCCTAATCAGCATAAAAAAGGAATAATTCACTTTTCGTTAAAAATGAGCACCGACGGCCCAAGCAGTGCATCCTAAACAAATAGATTTGGCACAAGTCAATCAACTATTGTATACGTATGAATATCACGGATTAGTAATCTCCATTGAATATAAGGGATAAATATTATCGTTTATACTTGTTGAATATGACGCGAAATAATGCCGGCAACAACTACCCGCCACAAACACAGATCATATGTTCATGTCGATAGAATGCCAGGAATTAGGTGAGAAAGCAGAGTGTTCTCCCGCGGATAGCTGACATCTATTCAATATGACACACATACATAAGGGTGCGTTCACACTTTCTTACAATTTTAAGGTGTGGGGAAAGAATAAATTGAGCTCACGTTCACTCCCGTATTCTGGCATACCTCTGTGATACCTCATAGGTCACAACAACCTCACACGAGTGTGGTGAGTCACAACTTGTGAGGTTTTCGTATTCTAACCAAAACCTCACAAGTTGTGAGCATCACAGTAACTGTCAAAATTGTGATGTCCGATTGAGCAGCTCCCAAGTCGATCACAAGACATACGATGGAAGAAGAATTTTCCTTGCTTCTTGTAAATGAAATAAACAAAAATTAGGAAAAACGTAAAAACATATATTTATGTCTTGTTGGACAGTATACAAATTTATAAACATTTCTTTTGTTTTATAGAATACAACGTAGACGAATTTAAGGGAATTTGTGGGTAAGAAATAACCCATTTTCATGATAGCTGTTTCAGAAAATTTTTTCGTTTTGAAATCTCGCTTCAGATACTTGTTGTAATTACTACCTTACAAAAAATTATTTGCCATTATTTTTCCGTTTTCTGTTTTTTTTTTTTTTTTTGTTTTCTACTGACTGCTCGATTGATTGAAAGTGGTAGCTGTCAAAAAAAGTAACTTTCATGCATGTTAATGCATTCACCACAGTGTGGTGACTATTATTTTGCGTTTTCTTGTGATGTGCTTGATAGAATACCAAACAGCTGATTACTCACAAGAAACACCTGCAAACATCGATTGTACGTGATCGTCTCTCTAACGTACCGATTCTCTTAGCCACGACCATAGATAAATTAACAAGATGGAAAACTTTCGTACGTCTGCCCTGTGATCCCCGCAAGGGTTGGTTGTTGCATTTGTAATTAAAGCGGCCTCTAGACGCCTAATAATATTGTGCATTATTTGATATTGCACAATATTATTGTTCGTCTGTAGATAATATTGCAAGATTGTGCCATATATTACGGAAAATCAAAACGCTTTTGACTTTTATTACAAATATGTGCGGTCAACTAAATTATTGGGAAAAATATTGAACCGTCTGGGGCAGCAAGCCAATAAAATTGTGCAATATTTTGCACAATAATATTGAGCGTCTAGAGGCCGCTTTAAAAACGACGCTTTTGACTTAGAGTCAAGACGTCGGAACAAGGCAGAATGACATAGTCAAGACGCCGTCAAATCGAAACGAGTTTGTAGCAGAGATAAATATAGAGATGGCAATCTCGATGGCTTTGACAGGCATTTTGACAACTAGCCCCTACAAACTCGTTTCGGTTTGACGGCGTCTTGACTATGTCATTCTGCCTTGTTCCGACGTCTTGACTCTATGTCAAAAGCGTCGTTTTTAAAGCGGCCTCTAGACGCTCAATATTATTGTGCAAAATATTGCACAGTTTTATTGGCTTACTGCCCCAGACGGTTCAATATTTTTCCCAATAATTTAGTTGACCGCTCATATTTGTAATAAAAGTCAAAAGCGTCTTAATTTTCCGCAATATATGGCACAATCTTGCAATATTATCTACAGACGATCAATAATTTGTGCAATATCAAATATTGCACAACATTATTAGGCGTCTAGGGGCCGCTTTAATTACAAATACAACAATCAACCCTTGCGGGGATCACAGGGCAGACGTACGAAAGTTTTCCATCTTGTTAATTTATCTATGGTTTGTAGGGGCTAGTTGTCAAAATGCCTGTCAAAGCCATCGAGATTGCCATCTCGTTAATTTATCTATGTTTGAATCGTTCACTTTGTTCGCGGACGTGTCAACAAGTAGACCTCTTGAATCTCGACACGTAGCTTAAACGTTAAATATTAAATATAAATAAAGAAAAGCATTTCGTCTTTTTAATAAATAACTGGCGCAGTCGGTCAAGCTTTTAGCTGCTCGGCGATTTAGAAAAAAAAAAAAAAAAGCAAAAAGACAAAGTTAATCAAAACCAAAATAAAAATAACTGAAACACAACTACAAGAACCGCGTGTTTGTGAAAAAGCGTGTGAAAAAAAGGGGAGAGCCTAATTTAAAATTAGAAATAACGCCATTGTGTAATCGTGCAAACATTTCTTACAATCGAACTGTGTTATTTGATAAAAAAACTAAAGTGAAAACCTTCGCTGGTTAAAGATTATCAAATTAAGCATGAATTCTCATCGTAAATTGAATGAAGCAACTGCATCAACCTTTAAAATCTACGGTGCGGACATAATGGAAAATTTACGACGAACTCAATTGGAATCTGAAATGATTGATAATTTAGTTGATTGGGACAAAGAGGTGTCTAATGAGACAGAAGACTCAACTATTGAAGCTGGGGAGGGAGTTAGATTTGATAAAATTGTGACTAAAGCTCAGGAATCTGAGCCGTCAGCATCTAAGGCCACCAGCACTCCTCTGAAGGAGGATTATATAATCTCCATCCCAACTAAAGAAACTTATTCAAAAGTTGAGATGGATAATGTGATTCAACAAATGCTACAACACTTGAACATTGGCCATCCAGTTGCTATTTACAAAATTAAGACTGGGTTAAATACTGTGATATATAAAGATACAATGATCAATAATAAGAATGCAGCTATGGTCACTCCTAAACTCGACATTGTTGGAATGGCCCTTGAGGACTACATTAGAGACCTTCGATTGGGAATAACTCTAAGATCAAGGACTGGAGATGGATCTAGATTATTATTAACTACAGGAATCAAGGGTTTGGATGAAGATACTATCAAACGTTGTTATGAGAACAAACCTCTTCCGACAACCAGACAGCAATTTATCAAGGATATATGTGGATTCAACCGTACTTGGCGTTACCTATCCCAAGAGTATGATATGAATAACCTTATAATTGGAGATTTCAGATAATCTAATTATGATATACTAATCATGAAAAAAAAAAAAAAAAAAAAAACAACAAGCAAGGACCAGAAACAATTTATTTTCATAACATTAAAATTCAGTTTATCTATAAATGCAAAACAATTATTGTTATCCTATTCTTTTATTTTCATCTATCACTTTATTTAAAGCAAATTTAACAAAAAAAAAAAAAAGACAAAACTTAATGAATTAATAATGACAGTATGTGTCAATTACGTTTGAATTAATTATATCTTATATGTTAGTAAAATTTGGAAAATGTAAACATAGTAGTAAACGAATATTGTAACTACAACTGTCGAAACTCAACGAAGGCGTTATCATTTAAATTTTTTGTTTATCGTCTTTTTGGAGGCCAAAAAGTTCCTGGGGGGGGGAGGTGTTACAAAAAACCATGCATGCACTGCACGTAACCCCCTATTTACTCCCACTCCCAACAAGAGAGCATCCTCTTTAACGACTTTCGATGTTTGCTCACTGCAAACATCGATTGTACGTGATCGTCTCTCTAACGTACCGATTCTCTTAGCCCCGACTTTTCGAAGACGGTGCCGGAGATTTGAATCGTTCACTTTGTTCGCGGACGTGTCAACAAGTAGATCTCTTGAATCTCGACAAGTAGCTTAAACGTTAAATATTAAATATAAATAAAGAAAAGCATTTCGTCTTTTTGATAAATAACTATATACATCTTTTTTTTTTTATTTTTAAATGTGGACTTCCCTGGCCTAAAACCACATTAATAAAAACCTAACAGGTTGTTGACAAACTGTGTCAGGCATTGGCACAAAAAGGCGAAGGGAATTTCATATGAGATGTTAAGGAGACTGATTCCTCTGGATCAGACAAACGACGCTAAGATTCCACTCGTCGGGTATGTTTTCTTCGACCATATCTAACAGATGAGCTGGCGCACACGCCCAGCCAGAATATTCCCAGTTGCTTTAAACAGTTCCCCGAACAGTCCGTCCGTTTGAGCAGTTTTATTTGACTTTAGCCTTGACATTGCTATCTTAACCTAGTCTAAGTCAAGTTGGGGGAGTGTGAATGGTGCATTCTGCCTGACAGTTATAAAGTCCGCAGAAATAGTCTCTTTCCATATTCTTAGCATCGATTTTGATTCAACTACGAGGTGTCCGTATGACCTTGGCATGTTCGTTTTAGTCTTTGGTAAAACATTCGAACGTCGTTTGTGCGAAAACATCTCTCTATCTACTCGATCGCGCGGGTTTTGTGCTCTTTCTTTTTACTTCTGAAAAGGGCATGTTCTTCCTTCTTTTCTGCCGATAGAGCCCACGAGCAGCTCTCGTTGGCCGATGCAACATGGCCATATATACATTGTGTTTTCCTGAATGTACCTGTCTGCACTCGTCATCAAATCATGGGTTTCTTACAGGTGGTAACTGGAAATCTAATACGTCAGAGGCAGCATCTCTGATGGCGCTTTGACAACATCTCCAGTTCTGGCCTACGATTTGTGCAGTTTGCATCGGCTCTTTGGAGAGCTTGAGACAGGCCCGATCGGCGAAGGTCGTGGCGGTCTCGCGATTGCAGCTTACCGACGCCAAATTCTGTTTAACCTACTCGACTCCGTAGTGCTCGCGATAATTGCATACGTACCTTGGCTGCAAAAAAGTAATGATCCTAGTCAGCATTAGCTCCTCGGAAGGTTCGGACATCTAAGGTGCTGGAGAAGTGTCTGGCGTCGATTGCGATAAAATCGTTTTTATTAACAAAAAAATGGTCAGAAGACTGCCAGGTCCCCTTATGGATATTGAGATGTGGGAATTGTGTGTTAACTACTAGGAGATTACGCCCCGTTACCAAGTCTATTAATCTGAATCCGTTTTCGGACGTGGTGTCGTGTAGGCTGTGCTTTCCTACGACTCGTTCAAAGATATTCTCTTTACCAGCTTCGCGTCGAAATCCCTTAGAACAATCTTGGCCTATGTTCTATCTACGAGGTCATAGAAGTCATCGCTGACTCTGTCATTTTTTTTATTCTGTGGGGGCGCACTTCCACAAAAAAGGAGATCCCTTTGACTGCGCCAACTATAGAGGAATAAGTCTCCTTAATGTCGCATACAAGATCTTCGCTGCCGTTTTGTGTGAACGCCTGAAGCCATTCGTAAACAAGCTGATAGGTCCTTATCAGTGTGGCTTCAGGCCAGGGAAGTCCACCATCGATCAAATCTTCACACTACGGCAGATCCTGGAGAAAACCAATGAGTTTCAAGTCGATACGCACCATCTATTCGTCAACTTCAAGGCCGCATACGACAGCGTAATTAGAGACGAGCTATATAACGCCATGTTTACTTTTGACATCCCTGCGAAGCTCGTCAGACTGACGAGGTCAGGATGACCTTGGAAAATGCTCGCTGCTCCATTCGAATCGGTGAGCACCTTACCGATAGTTTTGATGTCAAAAAAGGATTTAGGCAGGGCGATGCGCTGTCGTGTGATTTCTTCAACCTCGTATTGGAAATGATTGTGCAAAAATCACAGGCCAATACAAGAGGCACAATCTACTTCAAATCCTCGCAACTCCTTGCATACGCCGACGACATTGACATAATAGGTAGATCGCAGCGAGATGTCAATGAGGCGTTTGCGAGTATTGAGATGGAGGCGGCAAAAATTGGATTGGCAGTTAATGAGGGCAAGACTAAATATCTGCTGTCATCGAAAAAGGACATTTACCACCGACGTCTTGGACAGAACGTGCATATTGGCAGATATAAGTTCGAGGTAGTTAAGGACTTCATATACCTCGGCTCCGCGGTGACTTGGAACAACGACACCAGTTTCGAAATCAAGCGCAGAATTACTCTTGCCAACCGCTGCTTCTTTGGGCTCAAGAGGCAACTGAGAAGTAGAGCCCTCTCTCGTACGACCAAGTTGACCTTATATAAGACCTTAATTATCCCAGTCCTGTTATCTAAAGCGGATGAGGAAATCCTTGGTCGTTTCGAGAGAAAGATTCTGCGTTCGATTTTCGGTCCCATAAACACAGAGGAGGGTTGGAGGAGAAGATTCAATCACGAACTGTACGGGTTGTACAGCGACATGAGTCTGGTCAGGCGTCTACGGATCCAACGCCTAAGATGGCTAGGCCATGTAGAGCGAATGGACACCACAGCTCCAGCCCGTAGAGTATTTGAATCCAACCCCGAGGGACGAAGAAATAGAGGACGGCCGCACCTAAGGTGGCGCGCACAGGTGGAAGGGGACCTCAACCAACTGGGCGTGCGGCATTGGAAAAGACTAGCGAAAGATCGTGCTAGGTGGAGAGGCATGTTGGTTGAGGCCCAGGTTCACCCCGAACTGTAGCGCCCGTTAAGTAAGTAAGTAAGGGGGCGCACTTCATGGAGTGCGGTAATATCTGCTATATAGCAGGTTAGGGCTTTTTCTAACTGTTTGGCTGCAACCGGTCTGTTAAGGTACCGATACCGTTGTTCTTTTATACATTTGCGGGGTTCGTCAGTCAACATGTGGTCCGCTCGCTTAATCCCAAGCTTTTTTGCGATTACGGCTTACTACTCCAACCGGCTAAGCCTGTTTTTCGGCGCAGGGAACTCGCCATTCTGTAATTTTCAGAGGAAATCTCCAGATGGCACCACGAGGAGGTGGGAGTGGGGGTAACTTACAATGCCGCAAAGTGTTCGTCTGCAGTGACTGTCTTTTTAGCAGACCAGCATCCTTTGAATAAGTGCTACCGCTAGGAAGCCTTTGTTAGTCCTTTGCCATCGGTTGGGTTTCAGCAGTTTATAATAAATAACGCCGACCTGATCCTACCAAATATACAGCCGAAGACGTAGAAGCATGACCGGGTAGTCCCCATGGCGTTTTTTTGGGGTTGCCGTAATAGATACTTTTCTTATCCCCCATTACCATACGATGAAGAAAACCCTTCCTTCCTTTTTCACTGGAGCAGTTCTTCACATGCGAAAAAACGAAATTCAACATCCCTTGGCTTCAAGTCATAAGAAACCGAAATTGTTGGATCATTCCCAACGCATGCAATTCCTTGAAAATAGTTTGGCGAGTAAATCCTAATACTGAAGCAAGCTCTTCTTGCATTTGGCACGCATCTTTATCCAGTAATGCCCCCAATCGAGCGTCTTCGAAGGATTTTGCCCTTCCTTCACGCGTCTTCTTCGAGTGAAAGAAGAAAACCAACACTTCCCGCAAATGACATACAAGCGTCTACGAGCAATGTCCATCGTTACCTCCTCTACTCGTTTTCCTCCATACCTCCAGCCCGCACTGTGTTGTCGACACAATAAAGTGGTAAACCTTCAGTATGCGCTTACATCATCAAGACAGGAGTTTATTAATTATCAGTTCTGAAGTGCAGAATCGTGATCGTGAATCCGTTAGTTCTACTATTGAAAGTTGAGGGGGGTCGGAAAACTCTGTAATTTCATTCGGCCTTGCATTGTTTTGCATAGGCTATCCAATGACGTGAGCTTACATTTACGTAGGAGCCGTACTAAGGTTGTTTAGAGAGATCGGGTAACGTAGGAGAATTCTTTAGACCATCGCTTCAAGAAACCGAGAGCTGAAATCGCTTCAAGGATTATCTCGACGATATGTGTGCGAAAATTTAACTCCTGGTCACATAATATGCCAAGATCGCAGATGGCCTGTACGATGGCAATGGGCTGATTATTTAGGAAGTAAAGACGGGGAGGAGGCTTTATTCGTTTACGTGAAAAAGTAATGGATTGGCATTTGGTAACGTTGAGCTCCAAGCAGATTTTGGAACACCAAGTGGAAAAAAGAGCACCGTGGCGCAGTGGGTAGTGTGTTGGCCTCTGACGCCGATGACTCGGGATCGAATCCCGACACAGCCATGTCATCGAACGTGTTTCTCACGGTGTTTCTCCTCAGCGGGGTTCTGACAAAACGCCCTGTAGTAAAATTGTCATGAAAAGCTTCTCGAAATTCGCCGTTCGGAACCGGCAATAAAACTGTAGGTCCCTTTCACCTATGTGAAAATGAAATCACATACAACATGGGTGATTGAGAGAAGCTCGGCTCAGGTTCTTCATGGACTGTAACGCCAACATACATACATACAAGTGGAAAAAATTGGATAAGGGAACAGTCATGACTGGAGGAAATAGTCTTGAAGAACTTAGCATCGTCGGCATATAGTGAGATGTGGGAATGTTTAAAAACCATTTCAATATTGTTGATGGTAAGAACGAAAAGAAGTGGATCTAAGGGGCTACTTTGGGGGACACCGGAGGAAGTTAAAAAAGATTTAGAAAAGGCGGATCTAAAAAAGCCAACACTATAAAAGCGATTGTTCAAGTAGGAAGATATCTACTTCAAAGAAATGGTAGAAATAACGTCGACTTCATTGCCATTCTCTAAGGCCATTCAACAAAGTTTGTGGTTGTAGATCTGCATTTGAGGAAACCGTGTTGCCTAGGGGAGATTAAAGACTTGCAACGAAAACTTAAAATTTCGTACTCGAAGAGTTTGGATATATGTGACAGTTTGGCAATGGGACGATAATTGTTGATATCGTTTTTCGGGCCTTTTTTGTGTATAGGGGTTATAAATGGGGTTTTCCATAACCGGGGGAATTCACCTAAACATAGTGATAAAGAGAGGATTTTCGAGAGAGGGAGAGAGAGGGTTGAGGTTGATGACACAGGGGTCGACTGTACGAGAGAGAAAAGAATAGTAAGAAGTCGCCAAATCAGGTAAATATGGTGATTGCGAAATAATACTCGTCGAGTTTTTGGCAAAATAGTCCTGAAGAATCAAGCCAGTGTGAGATCGTGCATTATCGTAGTGAAAAACCGAGAGTTGTTTCGCCACAATACCAGGCGGACTCTTTAGGAGAATTTCTTCACGCAAAACGACTCATAAGGCTCAAATACGAGTAGTATTCTTTGTTGACAGTTTGGCCCGGCGAAGAAAACTCAAAATGCTGAAGACTACTATAATCGAACATGACCTTGATATTAAAACGACATTGACGTGGCTTTTGTGGTCTTGTCACACATTGGTTGACCGGTTATTTCCAAGTCGTAAACATAAATGCAGATTTCATCTCTCGGATGCAATGCGTTTCATTTTGTCCTGATACTCAGAAGGCATTGGTTTTACACACTTCAATGTGATGACGTTTCTGCAAAAAAATCAGTGTTTCCTGTACCAGTCGAGGTTTGACGCGTCTGAGACCCAACAAATCCTTTAAAATGGGATTGGTTGATCATTTTGAAGCATCAACTTCATCAACAAAATCTCTAATTATGTACTTATCGACGGTTGGTAAGCACCAAATCTTTAGTTTTTATTTTTTGGTATTATTATTTTTATGACATTTTTGTTTTTTTAGAGACTCGTGCAGGTTCAAGAATTTCTATATTCTCTTATGATGTGTTTTACACACACAACCTGAATGGAGTGCAGTGGTTTGGGTCGGTGATGTTCGTTCACTACTCTCAGGGGTGGTTGTCGTAGATAGGACGAGAGCTGACCAAATTCCGCGTTGGTTATAGTCCGTAGTAATTCGATCGAGCACTTTAGTATTGCATACGCAGAGGATGAATTTCAGTTGACCATATACTGGGAGTGTTATGCCTGCAGCAGTACGTCTGGCCACTTTCCATTCACAACTGCGTTGCATACCTTTTGTCCATATAGGAACTACTTTTTCTTACTTTCGCTTTCTTGGCTATCAAGCGAATTTGAACTACAGACCTTCCGCTCGGCGGTCGATGATGTTAACTACTGCACCACGCCCACTGTTACAATCCTAGGCGTAACTAGGAACATCAGTTACGCCTCAGATTTCCAGTTACATCAGATTTCCACAAATTACGATTTTTAGCAGTGTATTCCATTTCGTTGAAAGATTTCTCTGTCTCCTCATGAATATATCTTCGCCAGCCATTTTGGGGCTTCCTCTGTTTCTTATCCCTTGGGATTCCACTGTAGAGCTGAGTGCACTGCTATGCCAGTATTTTTTCCAAGAATGTGTCTGATCCATGTATACTTTCAGCGCATTTTCTCTTTCTCGATTGGTTTTTGATCAGTCAGTGTCCACGAGAGTTGGGTAGAAATGGTGCACGGCCGCCAGATGCCGACAATACGACGCAGACAACTATTCATTGTAGCTTTCTAGATGATTCTTGTTTAAAGTGTCATGTTTCGCTACCATATATGTATTAAAAGTGACTCCACATAAGCATTAAATATTCTAACTGTCGTTGCTCTTTTAAGCGCTTTGCTAGATCACACTCGTGACAGCCCAGCGAACTCCCCTGTGACTTTTGATATTCTTAGTTCGGTATCAGATGATGCAAATTCACCGGGATCCAGGATGCTATTTAGGTACTCGAATTCTTATACACCATTGAAAATTGCTCCTGCTACTTCAAACAAAGCGTTGTCTTTTATATTAATTGCCATGATTTTGGTATTCTTCGTGTTTATTTGTAAGCCGAGCCTTAAGGAGTCATTTGTAACATTTGAACATCTGTCTTGCATTTCGTTGTTACGCCCTAGTGCGTCAAATGCTTTCGTAAAATCGATAAGCGCAAAATAAAGGGGTGAGCTGTATTCAACTGGCTACTTTATTAAGATACTTGCGATATGTACATACATATATTGTCGATACACAAATGGCCAGGTCTAAAGCTGGCCTGATCTGGTCTGATGATTTGAAATAATGGCATATGCACGGATACCATAGTTTGAGGGCCAAGTTTGAAAAATTCAGCAGGGATACTCTTGTCGCCGCTAGCTTTGCCGTCTTCCATCGCTTTGATTGACGCGGTTATCACTGATAAATAAGGTGGGTGCACTTTAATAGATGTTTGTGCGGCGTAGCGCTCTTATTTCAAGTCTTTCTACGCTTTCATCACGTATAGAGGGTTGAAAGTTTTTGGGAAGTGTGTTTACCATATGGCTAGTTGTTTCCTTATGCATGTTTCTAGCGTCCCATTTTCGTCTACTAACGGCGTTAATTGCGCTCCGAATAATTTTGTACACATTTCTTAGGTCACCTTTGTCAGCTGCAGTTTGAAAAGCCTCATCACCAAGGGCTTTCTTCATATCGCAAACAAAACGTAATGCAAATTCTTTGCTCAACAATTTAGATATAAAAACCGAAATATTCACTTTTAGTTGTTCACAAAGCGAATCATATCTCAAACATTTATGATTATTTTGATATAAAATTTGGCACGGAAGTCAAAATTCCCCGAATTCATTTGCGTGCGCATTCGAATGTCACCTTACTTTTTGAACACTATAGCATTTCCTATGATGCGGATTTAGTCGAAAGTGGATGAAACGGTTCCTGCCCAGTTCGAGAAGGAAATCGGTCGTGGACTCGATGTCTGCTCACGAAATGTATTATGCTATGCAGGTGGCTCAGCAAGATCTTAAGGACACAATATCAGTATAGGCTCAAAGCATCAGTTTCATTCCTGCGAGAAGATATTGCAGAGCACTACTATATTTAATGCTATAAACGGATTGAAAACTAACTTCTGACAGCTAGGCAATGGCCGTTAGAGAAACATTTAGACAAATAAATTAAAATGTATCTCTTGTACCTTTGGGGCTGTAAAATCGAATGCAATATACTTACCGCTGAAATGATTTTCTCAACTTCTCCTTTATTTGCGAAAAATAAAAGACTATAGTTTTAGATGCAGATATTTCCTTATTTATTTATTTTTTCTTTAGTTTAAATGCAGTCGACAAAAAAGCATTAATTTACTCCTGTTTTAACAAAGTTTTATAAATAAAAAGTAATGTCAATAACAATTAAAAAATAATGTAAACAAAGGTAATGTATTAATAACAAAAAAGAAAAATAAATAATTTAAGTTTTAAATTACAGATTTTAAGGATCTAATGTTCTATCTTGTATTTAAATTAAAAATATATACGGACACCTGCGGGCTGTAAAGTTTCGTTAAATATTATTTAATTTAAAGAAAAATATGTTGTACAAAAGAAAATATTTGATTTAAAAAAGTGGACTTATCAATGCCATTAATTGTTGAATCAAAAAATGTAATTAATCTTGTATATGTATGTGAGCAAATAACTTTGGAACGGTGTAAAAATAAGAACCAACGATCAATGAATTTGGTTTTTCGTAACTACAAATAAGATACAATAAATAAAAGAAACTATTTTTTTAAGACAATTTTCGTCGTGTCGTTTTAAGTTTTCCTAATTTTTACCTAACAAATGTCAATATAATAGGTAAAAAGTGGCCAACTATAAATCAGAGGCACTGTACGTATAAGCAGTATGCACCAGCCTCATAGATTATGTTATTATGCGGTACCAAGTAAACAAACTACATCCAGTCGACGTGTGAAAGACGCATGTCACATATAAACATGACCCTTAAATAAGGAGTAACAATTCGAATTCGAACGATCACTTCGACCTAAGTTGTGTACAACCTAAGTTTAATGATTATCTGCCCCAATATATATCAAGAAATACGAGTATATTGTTTGTTCCTGCGCGAGGACTATTTAGGGTCTGGCATAAATTACCTTTCTACCACAAATTAATAGTAGATAGCATTACTTAGGCTACACTAGTGTATTGTGTGTATATTAGCAGAAATAAAATAGGAGTTTCGTATCGAAATTTAACAAGGGTATTTGGGTATAACCATTGTTGTTTTTATAAAACTACAATTTGTAACTCGCCAACAAACGAGGCATAGTAACTTAGCGTGTCCGTTGTATAAATACACCAAATAAGCAAATAATTATATAAATACCGTAAGCAACCCAATAAAATTATTATAGTTTATATTGTATATCCACGAGCAACTGAAATCATTTATGAGTTCTTGATAAATAAAGTAAACACCCGTCCTGTAACTGCACACAAAAATATTAACAGGCACACCGCCTAAAATAGATAGGACTAGTGCACGACATATCTGAGCTGAGGCTAGTGTATGTGTTGCCGCATGACGTCAACATATGTAAGTGGAATGCGCGAACGCCACCATGCGCATGCACTTGTCGGACACCTCCGTACAACGGTAACAACGCCCCACAACACATCACATTTGTTTGACATTTTGCTTTGCCACGCATACACATACATACATTGTAAACAGATATTTAGCCGAGAATAAAAGAGACTTGAATTTCAACGGTCGAAGCGTTCGGTTGATTATTTCCACACACGTGTTGTGTTGACCCCATTTACCTATTAGTAAGTCCATTTAATTACCCCGATTTCAAGAAATCCCGTTACGGCGTAACAGTATGATTGGAACGAAAATAGAGCAATTAAGTCATTTTTGTATATAAAAAGGTGTGCTACGGAGCTTTATGTGTGAAACTGTCGGCACTCATAAATTTTAAACACACAAGCTACAATAAATAATACCGATATTACGCCATCCATTTTTGAAATAAGTTTGAATAATAAAAAGGCCGACCTAAACGAGAAAGGGTAATAGAAGCTGGCGAGCTGTGCGAGCGACGACGTTCTCTGGTAGTAATACATATGATCCACTAGCATTGATCGGGGTTGCATCTGTAGAATATGGGAATCTATTCGCCTTAACCTTGGAATTATATCAGCCAACGGAGAACTATGGCACGTGGCGAGCAAGTTAATATCATAGAGCATTGATTTGATCCGTAAGCAATGTAAGCAAGCTGCGGTCAAATCATATGCAACATATATAATTGCAGGGAAACCAATAGACGCGAACGATCATTGCTGACACAGCTGCGGCTTAATGGCAAAATGCTTTTAGTCGAAGTCAAGTGGTTGCAGCTGCGTCGGCATATTCTTCGTGATTTATGTAAGAAGTCCAAAGTCCAGCAAAAGTGATTTATGTAATAAGTCCAAAGTCCCTCAAAGGGACGCTGTCGAAAAACAGCACATAGTATATAAGACGCTTGATGTTAATCTGTAGTTCAGTTTCTCATCAGCATCAGTAGACTCAAGTCGAGATCGTCGTCAGCATCAGTCGGCCCAACGCCAGTTCATCATAAGCATTACAAGACTCCAGTTGAAGTTCTCATCAGCATCTGAGGACACAAGTTGAGTTCCTGATTCGCACCCGAGAACTCAACACCAGTCCTGAGCCAGCACACCGGCTACGCCGATGAAACTCCGCAACATCGTCAACTAAATACTAAGCTAAGTTAAGGAAATAAATTTAGTTTTTTAAAAGTTACAGTGTTGTGTAAAATAATTAATTGGCGCCCAACGAGTAGGGCATCACTCGAGTAAAAAAGTATTTCCTGAAAGAAAAAGTAAGGATCGGTTCGCGAGTGCCCAAAACTAAAAAATAAGTAATCTTTGAAAAGGAGAAAAAAATTAATAAGTATCCTCAAGGAAGGAGAAAGAAAAATCTAGTGAGTATCAAGAAAATTATAACAAGAAATCAATAAAGGTTAAAGGTTGAAAGTGAAAATTGTGAACTTTATTGTGATAGAGAAACACCTTTAAAAAAAAAAACAATTTTGAATAAACTGATGGAAATAGTGAAAATAAAAAATATTGTGGCAAAATAATTATTAACAAAGAAAGAAGGAAACATTGTCGCTAAACACCTGTGAATCGAAAATCAGAAGGGCGAAAAATTGTCAAGCATCATCTCCACCCCAACATAGAACCTGTAAGCAGTAACCAGCATCCACACACAACAACAAAAGCCAAAGCAGCAAGTACGTTTGTTATTTTACTTTTATACTAATTATTACGTTATATTATACCTACATAATAATACATTGTGGACATTTGGTAATTACTATATAAATATCAATTATTATATTATATTATACACAATAATATATTGTGGGCTTAATTAATAACTAGAACCCTTGATAAGATAGCAGGAATTAGACAGTGACGTTAGGGACTTGACAGTTTTATTTGACTTACTTCCGATAGGAAAAATGGCAACGTTTGACCAAATTAATAGAACCCTAATAAAAGTCCAAACAAGCCCATTGCATAAAAAAATATCAGAATTGACCAGGAGTCTGCAGCAGTTGGCCAGAGTCGACACTGTAGCAGAATATCAGACCGAACAGACGAATAGACGAAAAAATCATTTGCGACGAATCGCTAGATGTTGTGAAATCCTTGCCCTCATTTAACGGCAGGAATTCCTACGTCAGCTGACGAGAAGCTGCAAATAACTCAATGACCTTGTATAAGAAAGGAAGCCGCAGATATTACGCCGCACTGACTATACTTAGAAACAAAATAACTGACGAAGCAAATGACATATTGACGAATCACGGTACTGTTTAAAATTTTGACGCAATTCTGAGTCGCTTAGATTTCGCTTACGCTGACAAAAGACCTCTACATATTATTGAGCAAGAACTCAGCATAATGCGCCAAGGTCCCCTAAATATTACTATAATGAAGTTAACAAAAAACTGACTGCTCTTATTAATAAAACGAAAATGTCTCATGGTTCAAATTCCGAACGAACCAATGAGTTAAATAAGAAAAATAGGCAGTATGCCTTGAGAGTTTTTTATAACTGTGTTGAACCCGCCCCTAGCCAATATCTTATTTTCATTATCCCCAACTGACCCCCCTAATGCCCGGGCTAAGGCACAAGAACTAGAATCGAATAACATACGAGCAAAATTTGCCTTTCAATTCAGTAGAGCTACCAAATACGAATAACTTGCGCTTCCCTCAACATAACCAAAGGGAAATTCGAAACAAATTCTTCCAAAACCGACCAACCCAACCTAAACCCGAACCAATGGAATTTGGAAGCTTAGCAAACGTAATTCAGAGGCCACGACAGTTTTTTAATAATAATAATTCGAATTCGCTAGGAATCCCTCGGCCAAACTTTAATGGCAATAGTAACTTCCCACCAAAACCCAATCCGAATAAATTCCAGGGCTATCAACAAAAGCCTTTAGGCTTTAACAATTTTCAACAAGGCATCAGACACCAACCCCCAAGCGCTCGGATTAGTTATCAGCCACAATATAAGGCTCCAAGAATGAACAATCTGAACGAAGAATCCTTTTTAGAAGAAGGCCGGGATTGCACTGTATCGTCAAAATAGGGTCATCCGGAAGAACATATAAAATACTAATTGATAGCGGTGCTACGAGCTGCTACTGCAGCCCAAACGTTTTTAAAGATAAAAAAGAATTAGTGATAAAAAGGAGAGTAAGAACAATAAACAGTTACACGATAATTCAACATTTTAGTCAAGCGAGGCTTTACGGAATTAGGGAACGGAGATTCCTACTCCCGAGGCCGATATTTTAATAGGAAACAATTTTTAAAAAAAAGCAAATATAGTATTAGATTTTGAAAAGGGAACCCTAAAGAGTGGTAATCATTGTGAGAAATTCCTTAACTTCAGTGAAATAGAGAAGGAGGAAACAGATGAAGAAATCGATTCCCAAAATGAAGCAGAATTAGAAATTATTAACTATATAAAAAAACATGTAGATGTCGAATATTTAAGAGGTAAAATTGTTAAGGAAATCGAAGAGCTACATTCTAAAATTAATATGAGGCTACCTTTTAGGACAGACATAAGAGCAGAAATTCGCACAATTGCTGAAACTCCTATATGGAGTAAGCAATATCCATACTCCATGTCTGTCAACTCTTTTGTAAATAAAGATAAACAAAACTTATTACACGACAGTATTATTCGGCCAAGCAAAAGTCTGTAGAACTCGTCGATATGGGTTGTAGCAAAAAAAGGAACGAATGAAGGCGGATCCTCAAAATTGAGGATGGTAATTGACTATTAAAAATTAAATGAGCAAATAATTGCGATGAACTATCCCATTCCAGGCTGTAGGGTCATTTTATCGAATCTAGGCAGACCAAAATACTTTTCGACAATAGATTTAGAATCTGGCTTTCATCAGATATTAATGAAAGAAACAGATGTCGAAAAAACTGCTTTTTCCGTGAATAATGTGTGGCGTGCTTCCTAGAAAATCGACACGCCGAAAAGTACGAATGAATACAAACATTTCCCCACACCACCCAACACTACTCGTGTCAAATCGCCACAGTTCGGCAAGCTACCAATTTCGTCAACCTAGCTGTTAAAGAATGATTGACAATTGTATTTATTGTTCACTAATTAATGAATTAATTATTTGTTATTGATTTGCTATGAATTAACCTGAATATTATCGCACTCGTCATATCATTATACAATTTACATGCATTGTATAATAATTCACAATGTTAGCATTAGCCAAATATGGAACTATTACTCTATTGTTAAATGTTATACGCATCTATGTACTCAAACAGAGGGATTTGCTCAGCTATTGTTATACGTAACGGTAGGGTCGTACGTTTATGGCGCGGTTCTATGTATTACTTATCGCTATCGACATCTAACACCAAGGGATCATCGGACACTCCCGACTCACTTCTTCGCTAGCAACCATCGCGTCGCGACCGGCTATTGCATTTGTTTGTATATCCTTGATAGAGATTAATTGTTCGCGAAATACAGTCCAATTATAATTGATCGAGTTGTTTTATTAATCTCCAGCACTAACCTTTAGCCGAACGGGAGAGTTGACAAACTGGCAGAGTATATATACCCCACTATGGCGAGCCGGAAGTCCTTGGCAATTGACATCAGAGACGAGAGACGGTCAGACACGAGAGGCGTGGCATATCTTTACATCATTTCTTTTGTTTCGTGCTTCTGGACGTCGAAAAAAACAAAAAGTAATTGTTGCTGCTCAACATTATACAAAATCTACTGTGACTAAAAACACTTTTAAAATTTAAGAATTGTAATACTCAGCTGGGCATAGCTGAGTATTACAAGTCAAATTCAAGCAGTCAAAAGCAAGCAAGCAAGCAGTCAAAACAAGCAATATTACGCAACAGTTTTTTAGAAAAGTGCGCATGGGAACTCATACGACCGCAAATTGAAATAAGATCAACTATTTTGCGTTTACCTAAAGAGATGCGGCGAAGATCGAAGCTCCTGTTGGGAATAGTGTATAGTGTACCCACCAAAACAAAACAATTCCTACATACCCGAACAAAACACTTAACCAAAACAAAACACTTCCCACACATTGCATAATGCAGACCATACGACAGCGTCAAATGACACCAAGAGATCCACGCGGGACGGCACTCGCCAAAGTGCCGACACTGTATGAAGACAGGCAAAAAGGAACGTAAACATTACTACGTTCACTGCACTGTGTGTCACCAGTGATATTCAATGCGACAAAGCATAACTCGCAATGTGTCATCTAGTGAAGCGACCCTTTGTGGAGTCAAGTGCACTGCTATTGAATTATGACCCGTGACCTACTACTAGAATTCAAAATGCATTGGAAATGCTAACGGGAATTAGTGTATAAGTAATACAATTTTCGAAATAAAATCAGAATTAAATTATGTAGTGATTGCACTACATTGCACTGCATCCTCCACCGTACGCATAATAGCACTACGATGCACTACACTCTGCGCATTCCACTCCATTCCACACACTATGCAAACTCTGTAATATCGAGACTCGAGTCGTCGTATTGTCGCCACTAAACCACCACCAACCAATGCACATAAATTGCATAATATACGATCAACCCCAATTTGTCAGCACTAGGTCAATGTCGGCACTCGCGCCTATTCCCTTTTCATATGTCACTTCGTAAATAATGCTCGAACCCGAGCAATACGTAAACAAGTGACGAAGAAGGGAAAACTCCAAAACACCGTGAAATGCCGATAATGCATTTCACACGATCGAACTGGAGTAAAGGCGAACCGATTAAACATGACTAACATTCACGACCACTCCACACCGTGGAATGCTGAGATAGCATTTCACGCAATTGGAAAACCAATTAGTGAAGTGTGAATGACATGTATGACCTATTAATAGTGCGCAAATGCTGAGTGATCAGAAATGCATATGCAGGCAAGTGCTATGAGCGCTATGCTAATGGTATGGGGTACGGATGGGTTGCGACATAGCGATGACACTAAGTATTTTTGACCTAAATCAAAAGTGCCCTTTGGCACTTGGTGTGTTGGAGGGGATTGCGATTCAACCAGAATCCTCCTATAAAAGGGATGGTAATTTTGGTTGAAATTCAGAGAGCAGCGGCAAATAGTGAAGGACGCACCCCTAGACCAGGAACCAAAGGTAAAATAAAACTCTAAAAAAACTTAATCATTTGTCTTTTTTCCCTTCTCTCTCCGTTCGGCACTCTTCCCTCAATATACCGAGGAAGCACGGTGCCCGATCGTAACATTTTGGTGGCAGCGGTGGGATCCACAAAGGGATTCCGCTACCAACTACGAGTCTACGTTGTACTCGAGGCGTTTACTGGGGCTATACACCAGTAAAAGTGTTAAAAGTGCTAAAGTGATTCAAGTGAATTTTTTTTTTTAGTGTATAAAGTAACCAAGCGTCTCCGGGGCTGTAACACCGGATACAGTGTTAAAATAAAATAAAAATATAATCAAAAATAATAAAAAAGGAAAGACCAAAATAACCCGCACCAGCCAGTACCAGCACCAATACGCCAGCCGCAACAACTAGCCGCACCAGCCAGTACCAGGAGCCAGCACCAGCAGTCAGCCGCAATAACCAGGATCTACAACCAACACCAACAGCCAAGTAATTAAATTACTATTTTTATTAATTATACATTTATTACTACGAACCATATAATTATTACGTATTATAAAATTTGTTTAAGTATTAAACTACTGACCCCTGACCTCCCTTACAATTCTTACCCGACGCAACCTTAGAACTTTGGCGCTTCTTAAGGCCCTACCTTTTTCTACCCAACCCGACGATAAACCTCCCATTATGAGGATTAAATTAACTATAAATGACGTGAACACGATCGTTCCCACCTTCGATGGTAAACCCGATGAACTGAGCAAGTTCATCTCATGCGGCAACACTCTCTTTTGCTACGTAAAAGACGAGGCCCAACATAAATTATTTCTCAGTGTTGTCAGGACTCGACTCCAGGGCCAGGCCTTTGAGCTAATACAGCACAGAGACTTGACCACTTGGAAAGATCTAGTAACGGAACTGGAATCCCAGTTCAAAGAACGTCGATCTCGGAGTTCTGTACAGCACCAGCTTTTGTCGACTAGGCAAACAGCAAGAGAAAATGTGCAGGAATACGGTGATAGGCTCTCAAGTTTACTTCTCTCCCTCGATACGGCTACATATGACAGTTCTCATGAAAAGGCAGTCAGAGATTTTCTTATCCTCGAAAACCACAAGCTTGCCTTACAAGTTTTTGAGGATGGAATAAGAAATCCTGACTTGAAACTTCTAGTGAAAGCTCATAACGCCACACAACTGAAAGAAGCAATAACATACGCGGTAGATCAATCGCTTCGGTTAGGTTCCGCTCATCTCCCTTTTAACAATCCGCCTCGACCCTTTTGCCAGACCTGCAACAAAACAGGTCACACCTCTACAACCTGCTTCCAAGCCCTAAGGTCTGCAAACAATTCCCGACCTGTTTGTCAGACCTGCAACAAAATGGGGCACACCTCGGCGACCTGTTTCCGTAACAGAGACCTCCCACATTTTTCGTCCCCTCAAATAAAAAGAGAAGTCCGGCGCATTTATTGCAACTATTGCAATAGACCTAACCACTCGCAGAACGAATGTCGGTTAAAGTTGGCGCAATCACAGACTCCAAGGCAAAATTCTTTTCGAGAAAATCCATATCGTCTAGAACCTAATTCTAGACCCCCAAATTCACCTCCACGTGGGAAAACCCACGGGGTACGCTATCAGTACATACAGCAAGGCAACCATCATGAGATTGACCTGGGAAACGACCAGGCTCGGGTGGCGAACAACGGCAGTACCTCTCGAGTCCTCGCAGCTGCCGACGTACACCATATCCCGATGTAAATTTGAAAATGATGGTATCATTCTGTCCCGAATATCCGGAACCGGTGATACGCATCAGATTCAAACCATCGGATAAAAATACCGCTACATTCCTAATAGACACAGGCGCAGAAATAAGCCTGATAAAGGCCAATAAAACATTAATTGGCCAGAGAAAGAAAAATGTCACTGTGTCCACAATAGCCGGATCCACTTTGAGCACCCTGGGGGAAGTGGTCGGAAAATTGGACTTCGATACTGACGAAAATACGATCTCATTAGAACATCCATTCCAAGTAATGGACAATGAGATAAACCTCTCGTATGACGGTATCTTAGGAAATGATTTCCTAACCAAATTTCAATGTAAGGTTAATTATGAAATCGGATTTTTAGAGGCAAAAGTGAAATCGACCAGAGAACCCGAAGAAGTGAACACCAAACATAAGACCACAGAGAGGGAAGACAACAAAACACCTTACGAGGTAATACCTACGGGTAGCAAATGTCAAGAGAAAAATAGATGTGCTATGGAAGGTTCGAACCATACCGATGCAACTGATTCCACGTACAACGCTGAGTGTCAATTGAACACCAGTGTGGAAGATGAAAAGCCGATATGGGAATCAAAATCTGATTCCGCCAGTCTACGGACCGGATCAGAGGATTCACTAAAAATCGATACCGACCAAGCCTCCTTAAAAACTCTCATTCCACAACTCTCCAAATCTTTGCTTGGTAATCACAAAGAAAATGCGGACGAAAGAAAGAAAATAATAAATAAAAATAATAATAAAGAATGCACAGCAAGCAGTAAGACTGAGACTCAAAGAAGCTCAGCAGCTCGTAAGACTGAACTAATAAAAGGCTTAGAAAAATCAGCAAGCAGTAAGACTGAGACTCAAAGAAGTTCAGCAGCCCGTAAGACTGAAGAAATAAAAAGCAAAGAAAACCCAGCAAACAGTAAGACTGAGACTCAAAGAAGCTCAGCAGCCCATAAGACTGAGGAATCAAAAATAAATAAAGAAAAGAAAATAATTATAAAATCTAGAGTCCAGCAGATCTTCGAAGTTCCGTTTAAAGATCAAAACTACAAAAACGTAGTGATACAAAAAAAGGAGATCAAGCCAGGTATCTATATAGGTGAGACAATAACTCAACCTAAAAATTCGAAAATTAAAATACTGTTAATGAATATATCGGATTCTGACTGGAAGCAATTGAACGAATTCAATATAATAAAAGCAGACAATCTAAATAACGTCCTGAAAAACAGGCTAAAAAAATTAGAGTCGCTTTTGGAATTCCAACATTGTAATCCGGAAGAAAAAAGATCCATCCTAAACATCTGTCGAGAATACAATGATTTGTTTTACCTTGATGGCGATCACCTTACGTTCACCAATGCTATCCAACATAAGATAATTACAGAACAAGGAAAACCACCCCTTTACACAAGACCTTACCGCCTCCCAGACAGCTCAAAGGAGGAAATACACAAACAGGTAAATGAAATGTTACAAGACGGTGTGGTACAACCAAGTTATAGCCCATGGAATTCACCTTTGATACTAGTCCCAAAGAAGCCAGGGCAAGACGGCACAAAACGATGGAGAGTAGTAGTTGACTTTAGGAAGCTAAATGAATTAACAGTTGGTGACGCTTATCCTTTGCCCAATATTACTGACATTTTGGATCAATTGGGAAGAGCGAAGTATTTTAGTACTCTCGACTTAGCCAAAGGATTTCATCAAATTCTTATGGATAAAGCTGACAAACACAAAACGGCGTTTAGCACCCCATTCGGTCACTACGAATATAATCGTATGCCTTTCGGTCTAAAAAACGCACCGGCTACATTTCAGAGGCTAATGAATAATGTGCTTATGGGACTTCAAGGAATCGAATGCTTTGTTTATGTAGATGATATAGTTATCTACGGTTACGATCTTAACGATCACAATACTCGGCTTATCAAAGTTCTCAATCGTCTTCGAGAACACAATTTAAAACTTCAACCCGAGAAATGCCATTTTGTTAGAAAAGAACTCACGTATTTAGGGCACGTCATTTCTGAAAATGGAATAAAGCCAGACCCTGACAAAACCAAGGCGGTAAAAACTTTTCCAGTTCCTAAGAAACCAAAAGACATCAAGTCTTTTCTGGGCCTTGTAGGATACTATAGGAAATTTATACCGAATTTTGCCGAACTGGCCAAACCGCTCACAAAATTATTGAAGAAAAACGTCACCTTTCATTGGGACGCTTTTTGCGACGAAGCATTCACATCTTTGAAAGAAAAATTAATTAGTCCACCCATCCTATCATATCCAGATTTCACCCAAGAATTTCTCGTGACTACCGATGCCAGCGATATTGCATTAGGTGCTGTGTTATCACAAGGGCCAATAGGTCAGGACAAACCAATTTTCTTTGCGAGTCGAACTCTAAATGACGCAGAAACTCGTTACTCTACTTCCGAAAAAGAACTATTAGCCATCGTGTACGCTCTGACCCAATTCCGACCATATATCTATGGGAGGAAATTTACTATAGTAACGGACCACAGTTCGCTACAGTGGCTAATAGGACGGAAAGACCCTACATCCAGATTGATGCGATGGAGAATCTTGTTGGAAGAATACGAATATACTATTGTCCACAAGAAAGGCAAGTTCAACACGAACGCCGACGCACTCAATCGAATACCGCAGTCCGAACCACATAATAAGAGTTCTGTTTTGGTAACTACACGTAGCCAAAATAAAATAAAAGAAACCCCTTCAGAGAAACCTTCAAACCTCGCCGAAGATATACAGGTTCTCTCTAGTCTCAATATTCATGGAGAAAAAGGATCCATACATACCGACAGAAGGGTTCAACATAAAATAATAATATTACCCTTGATAGACTCAGAAGAAGAGCAAAAATTAAAAGAAATGATTCCAGAGTTTTTAAAACCTGAGTTGGGAAAAATTAATATTTATAAACCCAATGATAACACAACAGTATATACCATCACATTACCGGTACCATTTAGATGCCCTAGAGATGAAAATATCGCTGAGTCTTGTCTGAACGACATCAAGACCACGTGTACCAATAATAATTTAAAATCGATCGGTATTTCCTTACCGTCAATGAATGAGGAATCAAGGGAAAACATTAAAAATCTTCTGGTAAAAACCTTCCAAACTCTTGATATGCACATACATATCTACTCTGACGAAAGAATCCGTTTGACAGACGCGGAAGATATTAAAAAGGTACTTTTCGAGTACCATGACTCACCATTCGGTGGACATCAAGGGACTACCAGAACACTTAAGAGAATGAAATCAAAATACTACTGGCCCACTATGGCAGCAGATATCGCAGCATACATTCGAAAGTGCGCCTCCTGCCAGTTGAACAAAAGTAGGACAAACCCGAAAATACCCATGAAAGTAACAACGACTAGCTCTAAACCATTCGAAAGGGTCGCCCTAGATATAGTCGGGCCCCTACCAACAAGCTATAATGGTCAAAAATACTTACTAACCTTTCAGGATGATTTGACAAAATTCTCAGAAGCTTTCCCACTACCAAATGCCGAAGCCTCAACGGTGGCCAGAACATTTGTGGAGAACATTGTTTGCCGACACGGTATACCTCACTCCCTTTTAACAGATCAGGGCACGAACTTTTTGAGCATTATGTTCAAGGAAATGTGCAAACTGATGAAAATAAAAAAACTAAACACTACGCCTTATCATCCACAAACGAATGGAGCCCTGGAGCGTAGCCACAGAACTCTGGTTGAATACCTCCGCCACTACGTAAATAAAGACACACTCACATGGGATACATGGACCCCATATGCTATGTTCGTTTATAATACTACACCTCACAGTAGTACCGGCTACACGCCTTATGAACTCCTCTACGGTTTCCCGCCTAGTATACCGAGCATCCTCGAACAGACAGCGAGAGTTTCGTATAATTACGACAACTACGCAAACGAGCTAAAGGTTCGATTACAGCATGGCTACAAAATTGCCCGAGAGCATCTACTTGATAAAAAAGAGAAAGCCAAGACATACTACGACAAACGCTGTAAAGCAAAAAGATTTAACGTAGGCGATAAAGTGCTAGTGAAAAATCAGACTAGAAAAAACAAACTTTCAACCCTATGGGAAGGACCGTACGAAGTAATCAAAATCAACTCTGATGAGAACACCATCGTCCAAATCGGGAAAAAGTCAAAACTATTACACAATGACAACCTACAGTTATTACAAGATTAACACACCCAGACAAGCCATTTAAAACAGTAGACACTAATGACCTCCATCACTATACCCTTATTTACATCATCCTTTTACTATTCTTAACACTAACATTCTATAAGAGGTGTCAAAGTTACAAGGTTAATAAAAACACTACCCCGACAAAGACGACGTACACACTAAACACGCTCCTCAACCAGAGAAAACTTCCCCTGAATTTAGACTGAGTATCACGACAGACGGTCAGTAGGTCCAATACGTATACCTATTCAAAAAAAAAAGAATTATACATACATATATACTTAGAAACAAATTAACGATTATTATTAAAACTATATAAAAAAAAAAAAAAACACAAAGAAAAAACCATACAAATATCCCTTCTTCTAAGAACGAAACATTTTACACCATATGTATCTAATATTAAGAAACAAAAATGTTGTTTGTAACAAAATGTACATGTAAAAAAAAAAAAAAAAAAAAAAAAAAAAAAATGTTTATTTATAACAACTGCGAATATATATGCGAATACGAAATAAAACATATATACAAATGTATGTCAAAACCAGAAACAAAAAACCAACATTGTACCCAGTAGTGAATAAGATACATATTTAGAAGTAAGATACGTAAATGTCAAAAAAAAAAAAAAAAAAACATGTGTAAAACACACAAATTAAGCATGTACAAATTAAGTACTTAGACTCATAAGTAAACAAACAAAAAAAAAATGTCAAAAAAAAAAAAACAAAATGAACAAATGTTAAGAACCAAATTAAGAATGTACAAAAACTTGTAACTTGTAACTACTCTACAGAAAATTAACCTCTTCAAGGTCAATTTTCTTTTTCATAGGGGAGGAGGATGTAGTGATTGCACTACATTGCACTGCATCCTCCACCGTACGCATAATAGCACTACGATGCACTACACTCTGCGCATTCCACTCCATTCCACACACTATGCAAACTCTGTAATATCGAGACTCGAGTCGTCGTATTGTCGCCACTAAACCACCACCAACCAATGCACATAAATTGCATAATATACGATCAACCCCAATTTGTCAGCACTAGGTCAATGTCGGCACTCGCGCCTATTCCCTTTTCATATGTCACTTCGTAAATAATGCTCGAACCCGAGCAATACGTAAACAAGTGACGAAGAAGGGAAAACTCCAAAACACCGTGAAATGCCGATAATGCATTTCACACGATCGAACTGGAGTAAAGGCGAACCGATTAAACATGACTAACATTCACGACCACTCCACACCGTGGAATGCTGAGATAGCATTTCACGCAATTGGAAAACCAATTAGTGAAGTGTGAATGACATGTATGACCTATTAATAGTGCGCAAATGCTGAGTGATCAGAAATGCATATGCAGGCAAGTGCTATGAGCGCTATGCTAATGGTATGGGGTACGGATGGGTTGCGACATAGCGATGACACTAAGTATTTTTGACCTAAATCAAAAGTGCCCTTTGGCACTTGGTGTGTTGGAGGGGATTGCGATTCAACCAGAATCCTCCTATAAAAGGGATGGTAATTTTGGTTGAAATTCAGAGAGCAGCGGCAAATAGTGAAGGACGCACCCCTAGACCAGGAACCAAAGGTAAAATAAAACTCTAAAAAAAACTTAATCATTTGTCTTTTTTCCCTTCTCTCTCCGTTCGGCACTCTTCCCTCAATATACCGAGGAAGCACGGTGCCCGATCGTAACAATTAGAAGCCAAATTGCTCGGCAAGTCTTATTAATTCTCGAGGAGTGCTATATATGCAAATAGGCACCCTGTCTGTCCAGTGGCGTTCCACGCCGGACACTACAATAGGTCGACCCCTTCTCTATTGGGAAGCACATTCCTCAAAAATAATAATGCTAATTGCACAGCTATCTAAGAAGTCCCAATATTACATGACAACCCTGCGATCCTGACTTCAAGCTGATCCTACATGCCGGTCATTACATGGCGATCCTGCCATAACATTACAAGTGGACGTCCCACTACCAGTCCCTAACAGACTCGGAAGTTATGTTGGACGTTGTTCAATTTGTCCACGCAAACGGAACAAGTTTTCAAGGATGTTCTGTGCGAAATGTGGACGATGTGCTTGTAAAGATCACATGCAAAACATTTGTATTGAATGCTTATACGATTGAAAACATGTTTACTAACTTCTGTTTTTTAATTTTATTTATGAATTGTGCTCATTTTTGTTTTGAAAAACAAAAATATTCTGTCAATTTAAGTCACTTAAATATTATTTTTCTGTATTATGTATGAACTCTTGTCAAAAAACCTTAAAAAATTTAGATAAAGTTGCTCTTAATTTTTATTCAAATGTAGATAAATATATTCATTTTGAAATTATTAGATATGACTGGTGATAGTTCAGTAAAATGGTCTACGATTGTAGACAACGCGCCTACTTACGTCCCAATTAAGCACGCGCCCACTGAAGGGTTAAGAAATTAGCTTTAGTCAGCTGTGTTTTGATTATGAAATAAAGCGGGGGTTCTCACCTGAAATAAAAATCATCTTTTTTTTCGTAATAACGAATAAGAAAAGTTTAACTTATAGCCTACTTTATCTTATGCTATCTATAGCCTGCTATGAAAGCAAGCCATTTTGTGATAGCAACCCAAGCAGCCACTTCACTATATTTTCGCTGTTCGGTGCATTTGTTTTCATTGCTGTATGAGTGGCGTTTGACTCAAACGGAAACAATTAAGCTTGTTAACAACCTTTCCCAATTCGAATGCCTGTGGAACTATAGAAGCTTCGAATATAAAAGGCTCGAGTAAAAAAAAAAACAATGTCTGGAACGAGTGGGCGCAGGAATTTGGGAAACGCGTAGACGACGTAAAAAAAAAAATATAGAATATTTACGGAACGCGTACGTCGTTGAGAAAAAGAAGGTAGATGCTTCCAGGAAGTCCGGAACATCTACTGATTTAGTTTACCGTTAGAATCTATTCTATCATGAAGAGTATTGCGACCAACGGCTTCAAACTTTAAACTGGTAAGTAATTTAAATTTTTCTAATTCTTACATACATTATCTTTTTCCTAGAATTGTGAGATTGAACCCGCGGAGGAGGCTATAGAGGATGCGCTACAGTGGCCGACCTCCCTGACCCCTAGCCCAGTACAAACGCCATCGCCTGGATCGACGAGAACATCTACACCATTATCGGCATTAACATCGTCAGCAACGTCTGCGGCGATAAGGTCGTGGAAAAAGGCTCTGTAATTCTCCATAAGCTGGTAAAAAAGAAAACTCAGTTGTCAGGGTGTGTACAAAGAAGAAGTCCACGTTTTTTATTGTTCACATCAATATACAGGGTGCGCCGCGAGCAGTGTGCCAAAAAGCTAGAGCGTGTAGGTCTGGTCAAGACAAGAAAAAAATCGGATGGGAGGGGGGGGTATACCCCCCCCCCCCCATTTAGCCGGGAGGGGCAATTTTCTAAAAAAGTTGGCTTAAATTGAAAAAAAAAATATTAAAAATCAACGGTTACATCCACAATGCCGTGATATACTTTTTTGTAAAGCTAGAAACCTCTTCTTTCATCATGTTTTTAGACTAAGCTGTTTTAAGGAATAGTTTTTGAGAAATTAATTTTCAAACTCAAAATTTTGAAAAAAAAAACTGGAAAAAAAAATTTCGAACTAATTTTTTTCAAAATTTTATGTAATTAAGTACTCATTTTTTTTCAATAATTCAATTCTCTTATTAGTTTTTAGTTAAAAACAGAAAACCGGATGCAAAAATGTCTTGTAGTTTTTGAGAAATTAAAGAAAAACTCAAACCACTTTTTTATGAGAAAAACCTTTTCTTTTTGGTTATAACGCGGCTGGACTTTTGGCAAATTAATGTATGAAAAATTACCTCTTTTTTATTATTTTTAAATAATTCGGAGTTTTATGAGGATACAATAAAGTGACACAGTATTGGATTAGCCCTGGATTAATCCTTTTTTTTTTCATTGATAACGCCTGAAAACTGACCTGGCAATTTCGTCTGGGTCCGCCCGCCGCCGATGGGTTTTACCCGCTAGGACCTTAAGACAATAAAACCGCAATTTTTCTTTATTGAAAAACAAAATATTTGCAACCCAAATGTAAATAAAAGGCATCGCATTTTTAATAAGAAAACATTTCCAAATTGGATGATAACTCATCAACACATTACGATGTCAAACTTATACTCTCGAGAAGAATTAACGGACATGCACTTCTGCTACGGTTTAGCTGATGGTCGAGATCGTGGAGCCGAAAGACTCTACCCTGAAAGATATCCCAATCGGAGGTGTCCCAGTCGTAGCATGTTCTCAAGAATCCACCGACGTCTGCGAGAGCACGGAGTGCTAGAGCATCGAAGAAGCGAAAGATAAATTACAGATGGATCAGCAATCTTAGATGAAAGAATTTTGGATTTGGTCCGACGTAATCCCTCCCTTAGTACAAGGAGGATAGCTATTATGCTTGGAGTGCCCAAATCTAGAGTATGGAGAGTGCTTCATACCGAAAAGTTACATCCGTAGCATTGCAGTTCAATGTTTCATACATTAATTTGCGCACAAGTCCTGCCGCGTTAACACCAAAAAAAAAAAAGGTTTTTCTTAGAAAAAAGTGGTTTGGGTTTTTTTTTAATTTCTCAAAAACTACAAGACATGTTTGCATCCGGTTTTCTGTTTTTAACTAAAAACTAATAAGGGAAATGAATTCTTAAAAAAAATGAGTACTTAATTACATAAAATTTTGAAAAAAATTAGTTCGAAATTTTTTTTTCCAGTTTTTTTTTTCAAAATTTGTAGTTTGAAAATTAATTTCTCAAAAACTATTCTTTAAAACAGCTTGGTTAAAAAACATGATGAAAGAAGAGGTTTCTAGCTTTACAAAAAAGTATATCACGGCATTGTGGATGTAACCGTTGATTTTGAATATTTTTTTTTCAATTTAAGCCAACATTTTAGAAAATTGCCCCTCCCGGCTAAATGGGGGGGAATAGCCCCCCCCCCACCCTCCCATACGATTTTTTTCTTGTCTTGACCAGACCTATACGCTCTAGCTTTTTGGCACACTGCTCGCGGCGCACCCTGTATATAATGAGTTGTTATTGTAAAAAGTTTCCTTTTAGTGTTGTTACTTAATAAATTATTTAGTACAGTGTTACCATCAATTACTAATTGACTAATGATTAACATTTATAAATATACATGTATATAGAGGTAAATAAAATAAATAGTGTTTGAGATTCAAACAGGCTCGTTCGTCCTCTTCCACTAATGATTTCGACGACGCCATTGCCACCATTGTCCAGCATGCAACAACAAAGGACAACATTTATACCCGTTTTAGAAGAAGCTACAGTGGCAATGGACGCAAATCATTGTCGACTTTTCTGACAGCTTCTATGCGGTCAAGAGGACTGCATTACGGGAGCACGTCAGAACTGCCAACATCCATGGAAAGCAGTGGAAGCGACAAATTACAATCTGCTCTATTTGATTCTGATATCATCTTCGACTAATGACTTTTCAATACGAATAAAAACAAAAGTTATTTAATTTAGTTAATTGTTTGCTTCTCTATTTTTACGTTATCACGAATGCTGCACGCGTCTTTATATCCACCGTAAACTTGTGGCTCCAAGACGTTATTGTTTTTGGAAGGACTGCATGTTGTTTTGCTTTTTTGGTGCTTAAAGGTGCCTCTTTCTTCCTAGCGAGATAATTGTGCAAGCCGAAAGAAGCCCTAATTACAACGTCACAGTTGCTCAGTGTTATCTCCAAAGGTCGGTGGAAAATTCGGAATCGTGCTGCTAATCATCCAATGGCCATCTCAACCATCGAGAGCACCGTGGCGCAGTGGGTAGTGTGTGATATATATTAAGTATGAGAGCATATCATATATGTGGGATGGGAGCCGAACTAACGAGCAACACCCTAGACAAACAGACGTTTAGCCGACAGCCGACAACCGATCATGTACGCCACAATATAACAGGACAATCATTCGACGAACATACAACACATACAATGCACACGACGCACCACATACGCAAAGCGGAATGAAACAAAGCAGATGAACACGCGAAAACAACACATTCATTCGTTAACCAGCCGTCTGAGCGTTCAGTCTCCGCGTTGTGTAGTGGCCGCCAAGCTCTTTTTCCCTTTTCTCTTTTTATTGAATAAAGTACACACACATTTGACATTTCCTATCGAAGTAGTGCGTTTTATTTTGTATAGGAGAAGAAATCCCACAAAATTGGGGGCTCAACCGGGATGTGAAGCCATTAGTCCGGGATTTATTATGGTGGTTCAATAACCAAATTAATCACCAATTTAGTTTAAAGTACTCGCCCGGATTTGAGACAAATTAATTAATTTACTTGTGCGCGTATAGAATAGTTGATTGCATTAACAATGTAAAGACAAAAAAAAAAAAAAAAAAAAAAAAAAAACAAAGCGAATCATAACGAACGAGTGAGAAGAAAAGAAGAAAAACAAAAAGAGGAAAAAGTGGATGTTAAAGATCGCATTGTAATATTGAATTAATTGAATTGTATAATTGAAGTAACGTAAATTTGCACACGTTGCTGAATTTCTTTGTACGCTCTCGCACATTAATATTTCAAATATTTTCTCTTCAAATATTTTTCTCTTCATACACACGTACTGCCGCTACTGCTTGACCAAGGAAAGCAAAGGAAGACAAGTGCAGCGGGTCAAGTAGAGAGCGAAGCGGTGCACGTAAATGAGTAATCTTCGCGGCAGAAAAACTCATGCCGATCATTGAATCCGGCGGATTGACTGCGGCGGGAGAATCGCTCAATTTTTCTGTTTTGCCATCATTGAATCCGCAAGTGAGTAATTGTCGATAAAGAAGTCTAAAATCCAGCCATTCGATCCGCACTCTATACAAATTGTGACGTTTCTCAACCGCAACACAATTGATGCGGATTCCAGTCAGCAATATGAAAAAATTTGAAAATTTTGAAAAAAAAAATAATTTTATTTTAAATAAAGCATTGCACAATTTCTTTTTTGCCTCCATTAAGTACATTTCTGTTTGTGTATTGTGAGGATGGCTGCCTTCAACTTCGTTAACTAATTATATTGATCCGTGTTCCTCATCAAACACACTCACACTCACACACACAAAAATTCTTATCCACTTAGCATTTGGTAACAAAAAATATTCTTTGTCATACTTCTTATTTTGTGACGAATATGTCGGCAATCACATAGATCTGCCTCCAAGTCTAAAAGAATTGCAATCGTGTCCATAATTTCAATTTATTCCGAATTTGAAATAAATTTCTTGTACAAACAATTTAAAATGACAGAACACAACTGATGTAAAAGAAGATCGGTAATGAGGTTCTTCCGACCGATAATAGGTGTTTTTTATTATGCATCCGTATCAGTATCCGGATCACGATTTACATGCATTACAATAACAACACGTGATCCAAATTTTATCTGGATCAACTTTTGTGATCCGAAAATTAGTTCACACTATTTCCCATTGGGTTCGCATTAAAATTAGGAAGGTCATTGCCTGATGAACATATAAAATTGTGACCCTGATTTGATTAAAAAGTTTTCCCTTCAGTATGAACTAATTGCACTCATAACACTATAAAATGTGTGTATTAATTTAAATTTGTAAACCCTTGAGTGAATTGGAGATATATTACCCCCAATTAGTGTATATCGATAAAAATTATCATCATCAGCATTTAAATCAATCCTATCAAATTTGAATGAAAAGAAAAATTTTCTTTGGCATGGCAATTCCACGCTTAAATGTCTAAAATTGTTTGTGGAAATGGAGCAGCCGGGCAAAATAATGTTTGTAAACAAATGAATTTTAACACAATTCAAATTGACTGCCACATGACCCACCGGTGGTCATGTTTCAAAAACACTGAAACACTAACATATAAAAACGTGGGCAATCAACGTGTTCATTTCCAATTTGTTTATTTTCTGTTTATTTTGTTTTCAAATGTCAGATCTTTGACAGAACTGACTGATATGAAATGTCAAGAACGCTACTCGTTGATCTGCTACTCAATGATCCGGACTGTTTTATTTTGCCCATGATCCGGATACTGATACGGATGCATAATAAAAAACACCTAATGTAGTGCATCCGCCGTATTCAATGATAGGGTCAAACTGCGGAAGTGAAGTGATGCGGATTGGATGAACTCCCGCCGCAGTCAATCCGCCAAATTCAATGATCGGCATGACTTTTTTATTCTTCTTCTTTCATCCAACAACCACCATCGGGTACACATCGTTTTGCCTTGATTGGAATAAATCAGACAAAAACATATTGTAATAAAGTATACGGATTTTGAATTCGGAGTTTATTTATTCTAAATCAGTGGAAGAATAACAAGGGCATCAACCCAAGCGGCATTTTTTTTTTCTCTCTCTCTCTCATCATAAAATACGTGTGTGCCTATAATTAGTGTAAATAGCGGCGCCGTTTCCAGGCAGGTTAGCGGCAGGCAAGCGGTTAGCGGGAAGCAGACGGTTAGCGGGAAGCAGAAGGGTAGGGGGGGTTGCAGTGTTGCCGTGTTCCTGTGAGACAGAATTTTTTACATTTAAATTCATTAGAAGTATTTAGTTTTGATTATATTGATTCTTTTATTTCACTTTTCTTATAATTTTTTGAGCATATTACTAGTTATATATATATATATATATATATATATATATATATTGAATTATATTATCTTTAACTAAGTTTTCCCCGAAAGAAGGGAAAGAATTTTGTAAAGAGACATTGTGATGGATGCTCAGACAATTTAGGTGTATGGTTGATGGACGGTGGATGTGTTGCGCGAAAGACTAGGGCAACTCAATTTACCGACGGCAGGACTTAAAACAACGTTACAAGATAGGCTTCTGGAACACTATCGGTTATCGCGACCGCAGGTGAATACCGAACAGAGTTTGGCCGGGTCAGATGTAGAGGAACTCGCATCCGACCAGGTTCCATTATCGTGGTCAAAAGCGGTGTTTATGCTGAAAGATATAGAGGACTCCCTACTACCTTTCGATGGTTCTGGATACCCCGACATCAATCAATGGATCGAGGACTACGAAGAAAATGCATTAGTGGTGGGGTGGAGTGAGCTCCAAAAATATATCTACGCTAAGCAGCTCATCAAGGGGCCGGCCAAGTTATTCATCAGGAGTCTGTCAGGGACGAGCGATTGGAACGCTTTAAAATGCGCGCTGCAAAGGGAATTCTCCTACAAAAGGTCGTCAGCGGAAGTTCACCTGCTGTTAAGGGAACGTCGAAAGAGGTCCACCGAGTCATTACAGGAGTATTTGTACTCGTTGATGGAAATAGGCAGACAGACTGACCTGGACGAAGAAAGTTTGATCCATTATTTTGTTGAAGGAGTTCCGGACTCTAGGCAAAACAAAGCAAACCTATACCAAGCGTGCACCATCGCCGAGTTGAAAAATCAGATCAGGGTGTATGAAAAACTTCGAAGTCCCAGTCAGCAGTCACCATACGCTAAAGGGTACAGGCAACCGTCAACAAGCTACAAGCCTACACCGAATATCGAGAAGAAGGAGAGAAAGTGCTATGATTGCGGGGATACGAATCACATCGCCAGAAACTGTCCACGCAAAGCCATCAAATGCTTCAAGTGCAACCGCACTGGCCATCGGTCGTCCGAGTGCAGATCTACTGGGAATGTGCCGCAGAACCAACCGAAAGAAGAGAGGAGGAATGCTCATGCTGCAACAGATGACGGAATCCGATCTTTGCCAGAAGCTGAAGTTTTCTTAGCAACTGGTACCAAGCGCATCTTTAAAGAAATCTCCATTAAAGGGCAGAACCTGTCGGCGTTGGTGGATACGGGAAGTGACTTAAGCCTCATAAGGTACGATGAATTTCTAAGGCTTGGATTGACAGGGCTACGCAACGCCAAGAGAATCTTATGGCATGGGACAAAATCGGATAGTAGGGGATGGAATTCTACTAAGAATACGTCTCTCCATGTGGTGAGCGAAAATGGCATGCTCTATCCTGCCGTTCTTGGGAACGATATACTGGAGGAAGTGAACATCTCGGAAGACGATGTCGAGTTCAGCAGAAAACTAATTCAAGAAAGTTCGGAAGAAGGTGAGCAGAGACTAGGGGAAAAGGTATAGCAAGAAGCGGAGAAGAGCAACAACTCAAAAGATGACAGAGAAAAGTCGGAAGAGTCGGGTCTAACAAAGGAATTCGAGAAAATCTGTTTGTCAGTTGTATGTATGTATGTTGGCGTAACAGTCCATGAAGAACCTGAGCCGAGCTTCTCTCAATCACCCATGTTGTGTGTGATTTAATTTTCCCATAGGCGAAAGGGACCTACAGTTTATTGCCGGTTCCGAACGGCGAATTTCGAGAAGCTTTTCATGACAATTTTACTACAGGGGGTTTTGTCAGAACCCCGCTGAGGAGAAACACCGTGAAAAACACGTTCGATGACATGGCTGTGTCGGGATTCGATCCCGTGTCATCGGCGTCAGAGGCCAACACACTACCCACTGCGCCACGGTGCTCTCAGTTTGTCAGTTGAGGAAGGTGAATTTAGAACTGAACCGGATTTAGATCTCGAACAATTGGAAGATGCTATTAAAGGAGCTGTATTGCAAATGATTAAGGATTATAAACCGATTAAGATCAAAAAGTCCCCTGTCGAAATGAAGATCTTACTGACCGACGAGATACCGGTATTCCAAAAATCGAGACGCCTCTCAAATTATGAGCAGATTGTTGTTCGGAAGCAGATCAACAAATGGTTAGACGAGGGAATAATTCAGTTGAGTACCTCGGAGTACGCCTCGCCAATCGTGCTCGTTGCAAAGAAAGATGGCAGCAAGAGACTGTGCTGCGATTATCGGAAGCTGAACCAGAAGATCATGCGGGATCATTTTCCAATGGCTCTAATAGATGAAATCGTGGAGCAGCTTCAAGGAGCTTCAGTTTTTACGACGTTGGACCTAGAGAACGGGTTCTTTCACGTTCCCGTAGAAGCAAGCTCTCGGAAATACACATCGTTCTTTACGCCGGAAGGTCAGTGCGAGTTTCGGTATGTTCCATTTGGACTCTGCAATTCGCCAGCGGTATTCAGCCGATTTATCTCCATTATCTTCCGCGAGTTGATCCAGGCCCACATCATGGTGGCGTATATGGATGATGTTATAATCCCAGCGCAGAACGACCAAGAAGGTATGCAGAGATTAAGGTGGGTTCTTCAAGTGGCCGCATCGTATGGATTACGCGTGAAGTGGTCTAAGTGTCAGCTGTTGAAAAGGAAAATCGATTTCGTAGGATATGTTATCGAAAATAACATGATTCAACCATCACGAGAAAAGACCAAAGCTGTGAGTGAGTTCCCTGTACCCGTAGACAAGAAAACGCTTCAACGTTTCTTGGGTCTCACTTCGTATTTCAGAAGATTTGTGGAAGGATTTGCTATCGTCGCTAAGCCCCTGTCCGATTTACTCCGGAAGGATGCAGTTTTTGAATGGGGAACCGAGCAGTGGTTGGCATTCGAACAGCTTAAAGCCGCGTTAACCAAAGCGCCGGTGCTTAGGTTGTCCAACCATATGGAAGAAATCGAGGTGCACACAGACGCCAGTAAGTTTGGATATGGAGGGATTCCACTGCAAAGAGATGCAGACGATGAACAGTTTCATCCTGTCCAGTTTATGAGTAGGAAAACTTCCCCGGTAGAACAAAAATATCATTTGTACGAGTTAGAAGTGCTGGCAGTCATCGAAGCACTCAAGAGGTGGAGAGTGTACCTTTTGGGAGTTAGGTACAAAATAATCACGGGCTGCAGTGCATTCGCTATGACAATGCGGAAAACAGACGTTCCAATCAGGACGTTAAGATGGGCAATCTTCTTGCAGGATTACGATTATGTCGTGGAACATCGATCAGGTTCAAAGCTGAAGCACGTGGTCGTCCTTAGCAGTGTGTCATGCCTCCTTCTAGAAGAAGAAGCCATCGTATACGAGAGGCGCAACAAGAGGACGATTGGGTTAGAGCTGTGAGGAAGATTTTGGAGAAGGAAAGCTACGAAGACATCTTTATGAAAGCGGGAATCTTGTACAAGGATCCATTGAGAGAGCTAATAGTGGTGCCGACTTTAATGGAACGAGAGATCATCGATATCGCTCATCAACAAGGTAATTTTTCCACTAAGAAAACACAGGACCTCGTCGAAAGATCTTTCTTCATACCAAATCTGAAGTCAAAAGTAGCGATCGTCGTCCGAGGATGCATAAAATGCCTCGTTTCAGAGTCCAAAACCGGCAAAAAAGAAGTTCACCTGACCCCGATCAACATAGAAGACAAGCCCTTAGAAACATATCATCTCGATCATCTTGGGCCTATGGAACAAGCCCACAAACAGTATAACTACATACTGGTAGTAGTAGATGCTTTTTCAAAATTTGTTTGGCTGTACCTGACGAAGGGCACCGGAGCTAGCGAAGTAATTGAACGTTCGGCATTCACGTCCAATGCGTTTAGCGACTACTGCCGACAAGAGGGCATTCAACATTTAGTTATAGCAACGGAAGTCCCTCGAGGAAACGGACAAGTGGAGCGAGTACACCGAATCATCGTGCCCATGTTAACTAAGCTCTGCGTCGGAAACGACAAAAACTGGTACAAACATGTGGACCGTGTCCAACAAGTCCTGAATGGCATACCACCACGGAGTACGAAATATAGCCCTTTCCGCATTTTTACGGAGTTGGAGCTGCGTACAGCTGAATTACCGAATCTTGGAGAACTTCTACACGACGAAATTGTGGATGAACTGGACGAGAACCGAGATGAAATGAGGGAAGAAGTTCGGAAAAACATAGCCAAGATCCAGAGGGAGAACAGGAAATCTTTTGATAAGAAAAGAGTACCAGAACAGGTTTATAAACCCGGAGAATTAGTCGTCATCAAGCGCACACAATTTGGGTCTGGAATGAAGCTCAGACCAAAATATCTTGGGCCTTACAAGGTATTGAGGTGTTTTAATCACGGACGATATGAGGTTGAAAAGGTGGGACGCCAAGAGGGGCCCAATAAAACTAACACGGTGGCCGAACATATGAAAAAATGGGATCCTTCATTCGTGGCGAACGAACGGTCAGGATGGCCGATTGTGGGATGGGAGCCGAACTAACGAGCAACACCCTAGACAAACAAACGAGTGATCCTATAAGGGTTCCGTTTTTTTTTTTCGGACGCACGGAACCCTAAAAAAGGATGTAGGCAGGGCGATGCGCTGTCGTGTGATTTCTTCAACATCATATTGGAAATGATTGTGCAAAAATCTCTTTCAAATCCTCGCAACTCCTTGCATACGGCGACGATATTGACATAATAGGTAGATCACAGCGAGATGTCAATGAGGCGTTTGCGAGTATTGAGATTGAGGCGGCGAAAATTGGTTTGACGGTAAACGAGGCCAAAACTAAATATATGCTGTCATCAAAAAAGGACGCTCACCACCGACGTCTTGGTCAGAACGTTTATATTGGCAGATATAAGTTCGAGGTAGTTAAGTACTTCGTCTAACTTGGCTCCGCAGTGCCCTGGAACAATGACATCAGTTCCGAAATCAAACGCAGAATCACTCTTGCCAATCGCTGATTCTTTGAGCTCAGGAGGTAACTGAGTAATAGAGCCCTCTCCCGAACGACAAAGTTGAGTCTATATAAGACCCTTATCATCCCGGTCCTGTTGTAGGGCGCAGAAGCATGGACACTATCAAAAGCGGATGAGGAGGCCCTTGGTCGGTTCGAGAGAAAGATTTTGCGCGTGATTTTCGGGCCTATAAACGAAGACGGGGGATGGAGGAAAAGATTCAACCACGAACTTTACGGGCTGTACAGCGACATGAGTCTAGTAGTTACATCCAAGTACACAGCATCCACACGAAATATCATATAATAGCGACATACCACCAATGCCTCATACTGTTGCGACATACCAATGCCCATCAAAAAAGCTGACATCGCTGCATAAACAAAGGAGCAACGAACCTCACCAAAACAAACAATCAATATCGGACAAAAGCCAATGTTCGCCCGTTCGTTGCTCCGTTTTTCCCAAAACAAAACGGAAAACACTTACGGAACAACGAAACCAATGCGTAAGCACATTTCCCTAAACCGAACAGAAGACACTTACGAAACAACGAGACGTAAACATAAAGTCGAACGTAGGGCAATGCCCATCGTCCATTGCCCTACATATGATAGAAACACTTGAGTCAATCCATGACCTCACCACACATTGCACAGTATAAAAGCCTGCAATAAAACTCCTCCATGGTGTGTTGTGTTCCAGAATTCCGATCTGTTCGGACGCCGAAATTGCGTAGAAAATAAATTATAAAATAAAATTGAATCTTTTATTACTAAAATTGAATCTTTTATTACTGGCGCAGTCGGTAGGATTCGAAGTGAATCCAACATTTTTAAAAGTTTCTTCAAAGTTTCTTAAAAGTACTTAAGTTTTAAAAGTTACTTAAATCCAGGATCCGAAAAGTGAATGATTCGAAAAGTGAATACAATTTTTTATTCTCTCGGAAACAAACCGCGCAGTGACTCTGATATACGCAAAAGATAAAAAAAGTGCGACAGTGACCATAGGAAAGAAGAAGCTTACGCATGCTACCCGAAGAAGCAAGCCTTCAAGAAGAAGCCGAAGTACCAACCGAAGAGGCATATACGCCTAGAGCAGAGGACAACTCCGGAACGCGGATCGACGAGGACGCCACTGCAGACTCTCAGAACCACTTCAGGCGGCTACAGCAAAGGATCCGTAGACAACACCTGAGGAACACGAGTCAACGTATATGACAACACCCCACAACAAAGAAGCGAAATACGTATGTTAATAGAAATAAGAAATTATCATTCCTTATTTTTTCTCTTCTACCAATTTATTACAAAATTAATTTCCTAATACCATATATTGATACCCGTACCTATGATTGACGAACTAGAATCAGGGCTAGAAACCTTAAAAAATCAATCTAGAACCCTAAACGAAATCGCTAACGACTTAGCAACCGAATCGAGAGAACGCGAGAACGACAATATAATGCAACCGACAGTAGCACTATCCCTTATCATAGACCCTCTCAAATATTTAGGACGATTGCCCGAATTCAATGGCGATTATAGGGAATCACAAAACTTCCTTAATCCAATCAATGAGATGCACCCCCTACTAATCAAATACGACCCACTAGCACAAAGTATTTTTTCCGATATAATAAAGTCCAAACTTAAGGGCCGTGCTAGAGAGGTCATAGAAATTAATAACCACATAACTACCTGGGCAGACATAAGAAATGTGTTAATTAACAACTTTGGCGATCGAATGAGCTTGGAGGAGCTGTTCGATGTGCTAAGAGGAGTCAGTTTCAAGACAAACAGCGTAGATTTTTAGAACACCATAAAAACGATCCTAAGAAGACTCAATAATAAGACCGGGCAAGTGTTCGAAACAAATAACGAAAAACTCAAAATCAACATTCTTACGAATATGCAGTCCGCACTCCACATATTCAAATCCAAGTCCCCAGAACCTATAAAATCAATCCTCTATTGCCGAAACCCAACCTTCCTGGAAGAAGCTATGAACATTCTGCATGAAGCAGGATACGCTTTCCATAATATTAACACTCCCACTAACCAAAATAAACCCAAGATTTCTCACACGAACAACCATTTAGATAATAAGCATCCCAACCACAAGCAAACTTTATACCAGAACTCGAGGAACCGACTCACACTGGGGCCAGCTGTATGGAGAGCGTGCTCAAAAGGAAAAATTGAGATTAACGGTTTCTAACAAAAAAAAAAAAATGTTTTACAGCAATGTTGACAAAATTGTCTTTCAATCTGTAAAGCTTTCACGATCAGAGAGGTAGTAGGCTAATAGAGAATAAGCGGTAAAAGTTGCATTTTTAGTAAACAAAAAGATTTATTGTGTTCTTGTCGGTTAATTTAACGTAAAAAAAAAACAATTCAGAGTGACGAACAAAAAAAAAATGTCTAGGATAAATCAAGGTTAGTAGATAAGGAAAAAGTGTTTTTATCAACATACAAAATAAAACTGACGGAAATAAAAAACGAAAAAGGAAAAAACCACTATAAAATATTTAAAAATTTTTTTTTTACAATTTGCAATAAAGGCTTTTGAAACTAAGTACACAGTTTTGTAGTATAGATGTTCCTTAAGTAGAAACAAAAGCTAGAAGTGAAAGCTTCTGTTGCAATTTGGTTTTTTTTTTAATTAATTGTGTGAAAAAGTAGTGTTGAATTTTTTTTTTTTTCAGATTCTGCTTTAGAAATCGTTATAAAAAAGAAGGTTTTAGTGGAAAAATTTATAGGTAGTAATCACACACATTCCGAACAAAAATTGAATCAGATTGTTGACTTTGTTATGGAAATAACGAATTGCCCCTCTGAACTCTGAAACTTTAAGACTCAACTACGCAGGAAGTGGACAATGCATTCTAAGCACAATGACCGACTTCTAGCCAATGAAAAAGATTGGTTGGATCAAAGCTGTGCGTTCCAAAAGTCATTTGTTCCTAAGGTGGGGGTGGGAAGAAGAACGTTAGAGTTCGAGGAATGCAGTGATCAAACAGAACGTAAGAAAACGGCTAGCTTACGCTCTGAGGTATCTGCAAATGTTTTGACTTTTGCTGCTCAGATGTCTTTAAGAGCTTCAGGTAAAAATCAAGAAGCAGAAGTTTTGAAAAAACTTTCAGAGTCACCTGCCTATGCAAAAGATTGCCTTGATCTCCCTCTTAATTCACAAATTAAAAAATTGTCAACACGAGAGGCACTGTCAATGATCATTGGAGCTCAACTGTCAAAAAAAACAATACGAAATCATCAGAAACTTTGCACAAGATCTGTTTCCAACGTATAAAAAGATTCAGGCAGAAAAGTCATTATGCTATCCTAATGATGTTTCTATCAATGAAACTAAAGCTGAAGTGCCTCTTCAGTCGTTGCTTGATCACACAGCGAATCGCTTATTAAATTCCCAAAAAAATGTTTTTGAATTGCGCTCTATTGATCCATCTGATGAGATTGTTTTGATTTCTAAATGGGGGTTTGATGGAAGTTCAAGCCATACGCAGTATAAGCAAAACTTTATTTCTGAATTTTCCGATGATAAATATATGTTTTTAACTTCCCTAGTACCTTTACGGTTAGTATTAAATAAAACAAATGAAATACCAGTTGTCTTATGGCAGAACCCCAGACCTTCCTCAACAAGATTTTGTAGACCCATCAGTCATCATATTCAAAAGAAACAAATGAACTTGTAAAGGAAAAAAAAGAGAAGATTGATAGTGAAATCAAAAATTTAATATGTTCATTAGTAAATTTAAATGGACATTCATACAAAGTCAACCACAGACCCATATTCACCATGGTTGATGGAAAGATATGCAATTCTCTTACTGAAACAAATTCTACACTCAGATGTTATTTATGTGGCGCAACGTCAAAGGAATTTAACAATCTTAAGATAGTTTTTCAAAAAGAAATCCAAAGTGATTACTTGTCATTTGGTATTTCTGTATTACACTCTTGGATTAGAACTTTCGAGTGTATGTTGCATCTTGCTTACAAACTACCGATAGCTTCTTGGCGTGTCAAAAAAGAAAATAAATTGATCGTTTAAGAAAACAAAATTAGACTGCAGAGTGAATTTAAGAGCAAAATGTCCGTCATTGTAGATAAACCTAAGCCAGGTTTTAGAAACAGTAATGACGGAAATGTAGCTCGAAAGTTTTTTTCAAAATTATGAAGCATCTGCAAATATAACAGGAGTGAATGCGGAGTTAATCAGACGATTTTATATGATACTACAAACCATATCTAGCGGCTATATCAACATTGAAAAATTTAAAAATTATTGTCAAGACACTGTTTATATGTAGATTTATGTGGACGGCAACACTTACGTGGTCAACGAGCACGACGGCAACACCGAGAATGACGAGGAGAATATGTCAACCGACACGCACTCGTAACGCGACCTCAGGACAGGACGGACGGTGTTTTTTCGATTCAACAAGTCGTTTCATTTATTTCTATAATTACTTACATACACATCTACTTGTATTCTTTCCCCTTTTTTTTTGAAAATAAATATGTACGTTTAACTTTAATCATTTCTACATGGTGTCAGAAGTGGGATCGCGTTTCGTATTCGATGCAAAGCGAACGGGACCTTGAAAACCTTACAGTGAGGAATTTACAAGAAATATTAAAGCGTAACGGTTTATCGGTTCGATATAATAAAAAAACCGAGTTGGTTGTGCGAGTGCGAAGTTTGTTGGATCGAAAGACAGTGGACGAGCGGGACATTGCTTTGCTACGGAAAGGAGAAGAAAACCGAAAAGAAACAGACAGTGAAGTGAACAGTAAAGGAAAAGAGCAAAGAAAAGAAACGATAAGTGAAGTGAATAGTACCGCTAGCCCTGAGTGCATAGTAAACACACATAAAAGGAAAGAACATTCGAGGTGCGAAGAACAGTACGAGTGTAAAGGACATAGTGAAAAAACACGCGGTAAAGAAAAGCAACGGTGGAATATGGAAAACAGTAAAAGTGACATAGAGAGTGCGCGAAAAGATAGCGGAGACGATAAACCAATTTGGTCTGTGGAAGGACGCAACGAAATGCCGGATCGCAGTAACAGGGATGAACGTCAAGAAGCAGGGAGCTCTAATGGAACTCAACGAGGGGCAGTCGTTCATAATGCGTTCCAATTTAAAGATGTGGAAGAAGCATTAGAGCAGTTCAGCGGTGAACATGGGAAAAGCATAGAAACGTGGATTTCAGATTTCGAGAATGTGTCCGCCGTTTGTGGATGGGGAGACATACAGAAATTTTTGTATGCGGAGACGGCTTTTAAGCGGAGCTGCCAAACTGGCTATTGAGTCGGAAGTATCTGTGTGTGGTTGGGAGTCGGTGAAGGTTTTCTTGGTTAAGGAATTTGGCCGAAGGGATCCAGAAAACGTACATAAGCTCTTGGAGAAGACGACGAAAGAAACCGGTGAGTCATTTCTCGAATATTTCTACAAAATGAAAAAGGTAGCCGCTAGGGGCATCATCGAAGAAGTGCATCTCATGTCGTACATCGTAGCGGGCATTCCGGATGACGTTTTAAGCAAAGCCATCCTTTATCAGGCAAAGACGCTTGACGATCTCAAGGATGCACTCAAGTCGTATGAACGAATGAAGGCCGAGCAAGCGCGTTCTAGAAGTGTCAGTGCGTATAAGAACTCTGCTATAACATCTGCAAGGAAGGACAATGCCAACGTGCGATGTCGGAACTGTGGAGCTCTGTCACATAAGTTAGGGGATTGTCCAAATAAAGATAAAGGCACACGGTGCTTTAAGTGCAACAACTTTGGACATATCTCTAAAACTGCACAGAGGGAAAGCAAAGTTTCTAGGCGACGACGATTGCTAAAGTCAACAGGCTGACTGTTCCAGACGTAACAACACCAGTTGAAGTGGGCGCTCAAGAATTTACAGCTTTGCTCGATACTGGTAGTGATCTCACTTTGGGCAGAAATAGTTTGAGGTCTAAATTGGGCATCAGCGAGTAGGAGTATCCGGGGGTAAAGACCATAGCTTTTGCGGGGCAGCCCGCTAAAACACTGGGAGCTACAACCATGGATTTCAAAATATCAGGCGAGTACTATACCTTAACATGTCATTTTGTCCCAGATAATTGGTTAGCCTACGAGTTTTTGATAGGAAAGAACTTACTACCGGAGGTTGCTCTGATAATCGAAGACGGCCAGGCGTCGATTTCTAAGAAGAGAGTGGAGACGGACGATGAATTAATCCATATCAATTTGATCTCCTGTGGCGAGCCGGAATGGGCCAAGCAACTGAAAAGTATTAAAGATGGCAGAGTGCAAAATTAGGTGAGAGAGATGATTCAGCAGTACACCCCTAAGCGTCCGGAAGGAACGTGCGTCGAAATGAAGCTAGTCCTGGATGTGGACAAGCCCATTTATCAGAGGCCACGTCGATTGGCTCCGCTCGAGAAACAGGTAGTCGATCAACAAATCACCAAATGGCTGGAGGATGACATTATTCGAAACAGCAATTCCGATTTTGCCAGCCCTGTCGTATTGGCTCGGAAAAAGTATGGTTCGCTACGACTTTGCGTTGATTACCGTCAATTGAATCGACACGTTTTGAAGGATCGGTATCCACTGCCAATTGTTGAGGAGGTGTTGGAGCAACTGTACGATGCTCGGGTTTTTCGATTCTGGACCTCAAGAACGGATTTCTACATGTGGACATTGAGGAGGCCAGTAAGAAATATACGGCCTTCGTCGTTCCGGATGGCCACTTTGAATTCAACAAAGTGTCGTTCGGCCTGTGCAACTCACCGGCTGTGTTCCAAAGGTATGTGAACGTTATCTTCAACAATCTCAAACGCCAGGGAATCGTCTTAACGTACATAGACGACCTAATTATACCATCCCGATCGGAAGAAGAAGGTATCAACAGACTACGACAAGTTCTGGAGGTGGCCCAGGTGAATGGCTTAGTCATAAACTGGAAGAAGTGCGCCTTTCTCCAGGCCGAAGTGAAGTTCCTCGGGCACATCGTAAAGGGCGGCTGTATTAGACCTTCGGAGGAGAAGTCTTTGGCGAAAAAGCTTTTCCCTGCGTTGAAGAATGTCAAATCCGCCATGCAGTTTCTCGGACTGACAGGCTACTTCCGTAAATTTATCTCAACGCGTTCATCGCCAAACCTCTCTCCGACCTGACAAGAAAAGATGCAAAATTCGTCTGGGGGCCTAGCCAAGAAGAAGCCTACACTACGCTGAAACACCTTTTATGCCAAAAACCGGTGCTCAAGCTATTTAATCCACACCTGCCGACCCAGCTTCACACGGATGCTTCCAAAGAGGGATATGGGGCCGTTATGCTACAGAAACACGATGATGGGCGGTATCACCCAGTTTTCTTCTTGAGCTTCAAGACAACCAGCACAGAGAAAAAATATCCTAGTTATGACCTGGAGGTGCTCGCCATAGTCAAGGCTTTGAAAAGGCTACGCATTTACTTGCTGGGGCTTCGTTTCGAGATCTACACGGACTGCAAAGCATTTAAGGATACGATGGAAAAGAAAGGATTGAACAGTCGTATAGCTCATTGGGCTCTTCAGTTGGAGGAGTTTGACTGTGAAGTGCGACACCGAGCCGGAGCAGCAATGGGGCATGTTGATGCACTCAGCCGTAACCCAGTGAGTGTTTTCACAGTTGAGGACGGTTCTCTGAAGGCGATTAAGCAGGCGCAACTAAGGGACGAGTTTTGTGTAGCGATTCGGACGATTCTGGCCCAGTCAGAGTCTTATGAAGACTATATCATGAGAGGTGATGTCCTGTACAGGTTCATCGACGGAGCCTATGCACTTGTGGTTCCGAAGACAATGCAAAAGCAGATCATCCGAATGGTGCACGAAAACGGACATTTTGGACTGGGTAAGGTGTCTAAAATCATAAAAGAAGATTATTTTATTCCACAGTTAGATCGAAAGATCGTTGATGTCATAAGTAATTGCATTCCCTGCATTCTGGCCGCGAAGAAGTCGGGCAAGAAGGAGTCGCTGCTCCATCCCATCTGCAAGGCTGATCGACCGCTTCATACTTACCATCTCGATCACCTCGGACCGCTACCTTCCACCGCAAAGAATTAGCGCTATCTCTTTGTGGTCGTTGACGCTTTCTGCAAGTTCGTATGGATCTTCCCGACAAAAAGTACGACGTCCAGGGAAGTTGTACAACACCTAAAACTACAATCCCAGGTCTTTGGTAATCCGCAGCGGGTGATATCTGACAGGGGCGCTGCATTCACCTCCAAGGATTTCGAAGCTTACTGCTCCGAGCGAAACATCACGCACCACCTAGTAACAACTGGAGTCTCGAGAGGCAACGGGCAAGTTGAGAGACTTAACCAAACCATCATCCAGGTCCTGACACGCTCAACGATTCAAGATCCTTTAAAATGGTACCGTCTTGTTCCGAAGGTACAATTGGCGATCAACTCCATTGCTTCTCGAAGCACCGGAAGAACTCCGTTCGAGCTAATGTTTGGTATTAAGATGGCTACCGAAGACGATGTGCGCTTGAAACAGCTTCTAGAAGACGAAATCGTGAGTGCGTTCGAAGAGGACCGTGCAAAGCTTAGGGCAGAGGCGAGAGAACAGGATGCTAACAAGAAGAGCTATGACAAGAAAAGGAAGAAACGTACGATCTGGGGGAACTGGTGGCGATTCGAAAGACGCAGTTTGCTACGGGACAAAAACTGTTTCCCAAGTATATGGGGCCTTATGAGAAACGATCGGTACGTGGTAAGAAAGGTCGGCAATCATCAGGGCCCCAATCAAACCTCAACCGCAGCAGACTTCATGAAACGTTGGCGAACATTCCAGTCTGATTCCGAAACTGACGAGGAAGACGAGGGCTGTATCGTGTCAATATCATCGGCTGGGGCAGCCGAATCGCAGGATGGCCGTGTGGACGGCAACACTTACGTGGTCAACGAGCACGACGGCAACACCGAGAATGACGAGGAGAATATGTCAACCGACACGCACTCGTAACGCGACCTCAGGACAGGACGGACGGTGTTTTTTCGATTCAACAAGTCGTTTCATTTATTTCTACAATTACTTACATACACATCTACTTGTATTCTTTCCCCATTTTTTTTTGAAAATAAATATGTACGTTTAACTTTAATCATTTCTACATTTATATCCATGGATGCCAATGACTCCAACTGTACACAAAATCCTTATTCATGGGCCTGAAATTGTCAAAAATGCGTTATTGCCTATTGGTATGCTTAGCGAAGAAGCACAAGAAGGCAGGAACAAGGACTTTAAGATATACAGGGAATATTTTAGCAGAAAAACATCCAGAACAGATAATATAACTGATGTTTTTGATCGTTTGTTTATCTCATCAGATCCAGTTATGAGTTTAATGCGCTCACTACCTGTATTAAATCGAAAATCATTCGACTCTGCAGTTTAAGATTTATTAGAAGAAGAACGTTAAAAACATTAGTATATCAACTCTGTAAAACGTCCGATTTTAAAATATGTACATATGTGTATACTTAATTTTTAATTGAATTAATGATAATTTTGGTTTATAAATAAATTGTTGTTCCTTTTTTATTAACTATACTATCTTACACCCCGTTTTTGAAACGAATTACCTAAGTAAAGAGTTTTGAGCACGCTCTTCATACAACTGGCCCCAGTGTGCGACGCTTCAACAAATCCGCTCACTATCAGAACCCGGAAAACAACGGTCCAACGAGTAACGGGTATAGAAATCAAATGGTCTCCCATACTTACTCTAGAAACCCATTTAATTACAACAACCAAAACCATGGGAACTCCCATGCAAATCATAATCCCACCAATAGGAGTTCATACAACAATTACCCCAAGAATCAAACACCTTATCACCCAAACTCCAACTATCAGAATCCACCTGGAAACGTTCAGGACCAATCAAGAAATATCTCTTTTAGAGTCAACCCCGAACCAGTTGATCCAATGGATTGCAATAATCAGACTCAAATAGATTTAGGAAATTTTCGGGAACAGAGCCCAACAAACTCCCCTTCATAACCATTGCGAATTTTAAGTTCCTGATCGACACTGGCGCTTCGAATTCCATAGTAAACCCATGTGTCTTTAAAGAAAGTCCAATAGTAAAACACGAAAAATTGATATCAACAACGAGAAATACATTCAAAGCTTCGAAACACTAAGAAACAAACTGACTACAACACCGATACTAGTGTACCCCGACTTTAATAAAACCTTTGAAGTCACTACTGATGCTAACCAATACGCAATAGGAGGCGTACTTTCGCGGGAAAATCAACCAATAGCTTATATATCCAGAACCCTCAACCAACACGAAAGCAACTACTCTGCCATAGAAAAAGAGCTACTTGGAATAGTATGGTGTTTAAAACAGTTCCGGCCATACATCTTTGATAGGAAAATTCATCTATTTACAGATCACCAACCCTTAGTATGGCTCGACAATCTCAAGGAACCAAACAGCAAATTGATTAGATGGAAACTGCAATAAGGAAAGTATGACTACAAGATTTTCTACAAAAAAGGGAAGGAAAACAAAGTTGCCGACTTCTTGAGTAGGATAGAAACAAATACCAACGAGACATTAGAAATCACAAAATCCATCACTGAAACAGTAACCCCTATTAACCTCTATAAGAACCAAATCATCATTAATAAAATAAATTCAGGATCTTCATACATAAAGGAAAAAATATTCAATAAACAACGAAAAATAATAGGCGTAAAAGAAGCCGATAAACGAACTATCATTCAAATAATAAAAAACCATTTCAACCCCAGCTCCACAAACGCCATCATAGTTAACAACGACGAAATATTCTCAAATCTAAGCTCAATCTACCTAGAACTTCTTAAAAAAATATAAGATCATAAGATGCAAGAAACCCATCCCATCGTCCATTGCCCTACATATGATAGAAACACTTGAGTCAGTCCATGACCTCACCACGCATTGCACAGTATAAAAGCCTGGAATAAAACTCCTCCATGGTGTGTTGTGTTCCAGAAATCCGATCTGTTCGGACTAAGACTTTTTGCCTGAAGTCAACGCTGAAGACTCAGATGTCGAAAAAGAAGACGTAGCAGTGGAGATGGGAGATGATACTGACAACAGCGGAGAAGACTCCAATGAAGGTATTGAGGGCATATTTTTTTTTGGGAAAGATGGAACAAAGTGGAACAAAACCAAGCCAAAAATTCGGCGTGCGGCGGCGCATAATATAATTCGCAAACCCATGTTTATGGGTACCAATCCGAATACCAGAGTTTTGAATGATGTGAATACATTTTGCGCTTTATTCAATAAAGCATTGCACAGTATAAAAGCCTGGAATAAAACTCCTCCATGGTGTGTTGTGTTCCAGAAATCCGATCTGTTCGGACGCCGAAATTGCGTAGCAAATAAATTATAAAATAAAATTGAATCTTTTATTACTAAAATTGAATCTTTTATTACTTCTAATCAGGCGTCTACCGATTCAACGCCATGTAGAGCGAATGGACACCACTGCTCCAGCCCGGAGAGTCTTTGAATCCAACCCCGAGGAACGAAGAAGCAGAGGACGGCCGCACTTAAGATGGCGCACACAGTCGGAAGGGGACCTCATCCAACTGGGTGTGCGGCAATGGAAAAGGCTAGCAAAAGATCGTGCTAGTTGGAGGGGCCTGTTGGTTGAGGCCCAGGTTCACCCCGAACTGTAGCGCCCATTAAGAAGATTCGCATCCACGACAGCTGGGAGTACTATACTAAAGAAACCCTTCTAATTGTAGAAATCTGAACCCGAGTTGGGTGGTGGCTTAATACGAATGTGCTTTCCGTCAACAGATCCAAGATGCTGAAATTTGTTTTAAAAATGATTTTTAGATTGACATAAAAATAAAATAACAAAATTAAGTCTTTAATATTCAATATTCTGGAGCTGGCCGTGGTTGAGAAATTATTTGTTTTTTTATTTTACGCCACTGAAATTCAACGTCATCATCTGTGACACAATATTTACAAACATTTTCACGAACTTGGCATGCATATTTATATCTTTTTTGGTCCTAATTTGTTAAAGATGTGAAAGTCTTTGGAAGCGTTCGCCGCTTGACTTCCCAGTTCCGTGCTGTTAGATGTAAATTTTGGCGTAAGATAATTATGCAAAACGCAACACGCTTTCACCAAAATATCAATTGGTCTATGGAAAACTCGAAAACGACCAGCCATCCTCCCAAAAGCCATTTCAACAGTCAACCGTGCCCGACTCAACCGGTAATTAAAAACTTCTTGAGAAGTTGCTAGATTTGAGTTCCTGTTGTAGGCTTTCAAGCAGTTAATAGTCCAGTCCGAATATACATGAAATAGTAAGAAGTGACATTTTGTTGCCCCTTTAAACGGGTGGTGGTGGTATGTTAAGTTTGTCGTTAATAAGCGCTTTATACAAGCTGCAGTTCCTAAGAATAAGGACATCAGATGCTCTACCGTTGCCACCAACGTCAATATAAGCAAATTTAGTATGAGCGTCGACCACAGCCAACAGAACAATGTTACAATATCCGTTGTAGTTATAAAAATCGGATCCCGAACGAGGTGATGCTTTTGTGCGGATGTGATTCCCATCAACTGAGCCCATCCTGTTCAATCTGTCTCTATAATTAGTATTTTTTTATTTCCGGGAAAATTCAAGCTTCTCAGGCGACCCGGCGCGTCCCCAGGTGGCCGATAGGGGAAGGCCGTGGTAGGGATCATCGCACCCCCGCGGACCAAGAGCACTTATATTCCCAAGTCAAGGTGGTTGGAATACGTGCCGAGGACTGAATGGTACAAAAATGTGCATCGCGAACGTACGATCTCTATGTGATACCGGGCGCCCTCACATAGTAATTAGCTTACATCTACATGGGAGCTCTGTAGATGGTTGACCAACAATTCTCGCCATACTCGTGGGTCCAATATATGAACAACAAAAACATAACAGAAAACAAAACACTGACGGAGTCGGAGGAAGAATACCTCGTCCGCTCACCAGTACACAAAATGGAGACAGAAGATATCAAACCATCACCAAATCCTGTTACCACGCTCCTGTATAATAAGACGGACAACCAAAATGCTCAGGGAGCAAATGGTCCAAGCACTGAGGTTGCAGTGGTCAGCGACGCCTAAAAACCTCGGAAGAAATATGAATATTTCACCGGGGCCCAAAATCGACGAATCACCGCTCTAATCCGGGACGGGATAGAGCCCGAAGAGGCGAGACGGAAAGAAAAAGCAAGATATGCTCTTGTGCGTTCGGAAAGGGAAGCATACAAAAACTCAGACTTACCAAATCCCAAACGTAGCCCATCTAACGACAACTCCCTTGGAGAGAACACTCGCAAGAAGAGTCGACCACACACAGAGGCACAGCGGACCTGGGTCCGCTGGTGAAGAAAAAACAAAACCCACTAAAAGAACTAGTGGAGGTGCACGAGAGCGTACGGAAGCACCCGAGCCATCCTACCGGGATGCCATTGCTCGGTGCTAAGTCGCTATCATGCACTCGCAACACCCGCAAGAGACCCTAACTGATCAACAAATAAAGTTAGTGAGGAAGAGCCTGCTAGAGGAAATGGACAAGGCAGATAAGAATTGTCACCTGTCACGACACAGAAACCAAAAATTGGCTCATGTCGTCGATAGAGAAGATTAAGCCATGGAAAAACGCAGATATGTGTGCAACTCAGGGCAATGACATTCCTAAGTTATACACCTGCGTAACATTAGTCCCCGAAGCCGATGACCTTACCAAGGACACTTTCCTTGTGCGCATAATGAGGCAAAATGCGAACATTAGCACTAAAGGATTGTAAGGGAAGAAGATTCATTCACTATCGAACAGCCGACGGAAATGCATCTACATACGGAGTGTTAAAATACTTAGGTCAATAAAGAGTTCGTTCGGTGAATCGTGCTGGGTTTTGTTTTTTATTTCCGTTCTTTCTCCTGACATTACATTTCAGAAGTGGGATAAAGGGACTGTAGTCCTACAACCCTTGTGTAAAAAAAAAAAAAAAAAAAAAAAAAAAAACTCAACTCATCCAATAAATAGGCAATCTCAACGGCTCAGATTCGCTTTTTTAACCTTCACATTGACGGCAAAAAAAACTCCTAATTTTGACGGTATACACCCGTGTATAGATCATGTACATGTGTATTTCGCGCTGGCATGGATAACGGTCTTTTATTCAGTTTTTTGCACAGTCATTCCCGGAATCAGTTTCTTTACGTTTGCTTCTTCTACATACATACATATGTATATAGAAGCACATTTCATTGCAAATTGTTACACCGTCGAAGTCGGTAGAGAAAAGTGAAGTTCTAGAATTTAATTTAAAATTTGCCATTTGCAATAAATATATAATGAGTGACGAAGAAAGTGTTTTCATTCCATATTCTAAATTGAAAAGGTTGAATATTTATTTGAGTATGCGAATTTTAGAAATATACAGTTAATCACAAAAGTAAGTATACAAACTCCCATTGAACCCAATCATCGCAAAACGCGATTCCCTTTAAAGTTTTTTTGTAACAAATGTAAACCCCATTCGTTGTTTGCGATCTTCGCAGTCAGTCGAAACAAAAAAAATTACGGTAATGGTACTGGTCAGACAAACGATGATCAAGTTCACGAGGACACGAAATTTCACATAACAAAAGTAAGTACACACGCATTTTCAGTTTGAAAAGGATCACTTTATGAACTGGTGGTACGTGTGCCAACTATTGTAATTTAAGTTTTTTTTCTATCTGAAGGTATTTTGTGTGCATATAATTCATTTTAATAGTATTAACATACTTATTTCATTAGAGAGATCATCAAAATTGGAAAAATGGCACCACGTGGCAAAGAAATGTCAACTGAAATTAAAAACTTGATTGTAAAATATTACAATGAAAACAAAACATTTCGCGAAATCGGAAAAATTGTTGACAAGAGTCCGGCAAGCGTGCAAAAAATAATAGAAAAATATAGAACTCAGGGGAATGTAAATAATAAGCCACGATCTGGGCGACCCTGCACATTTACGGACATTGAAAAGCGCGTAATTATACGAAAAGTGCAAAAAAATCCTAAGATTAGTGCGCCAAAGCTTCAGGCAGAAATAACGCGTGAGACTGGTCAGAACTGCAATCCCCAAACCATACGCCGTGTACTGTATGATGCTGGTTATCACGGTCGAAACATCAGAAAAAAACCATTTATTAGTAAGGTAAATCGACAAAAGCGTATACAATTCGCAAAAGACCACAAAGAACATGACGAACAGTTCTGGAATAAAGTTATTTTCTCTGATGAGAGCAAATTTAACATTCATGGATCAGACGGCCGCGATAAAGTATGGAGAAAAGCAAATACAGAGCTCGATCCAAAAAACATGAAAGGAACTGTTAAACATGGTGGCGGTTCTGTAATGGTTTGGGGGTGTATGGCGGCATCTGGGGTAGGCAAATTAGTTTTTATCGAGTCTACAATGGATAAACACATGTATCTCAACATCCTGAAAAACAATTTGCTTGAGAGTTCGGAAAAGTTAGGCTTGGATAGGTCATTTTTCTTTCAACAAGATAATGACCCCAAGCATATCTCGCATATTGTTAGGGAATGGCTTTTGTATAACGTTCGCAATCAGCTCAAAACACCACCTCAATCTCCTGATTTGAATGTAATTGAGCATTTGTGGGAGCATCTTGAGCGACAAATCAGGAAACACGATATAGCGTCAAGAGAGGATCTCAAACGTGTTCTACAGGAAGAGTGGTCCAAAATAACCCCAAGTACTACACAAAATCTTGTTAGTTCGATGCCTGCGAGAATAAAAGCTGTTATGAAAGCAAAAGGATATGCTACAAAGTACTAAAATCAGTGCACCTGTTAAAAATGTGATAATTTTTATTTCTGTATACTTACTTTTGTGATGTGAAATTTTCAGTGTTTTATGTTAAATACGATTTTTTTAAGTTCTTTATATTTTTAATTCAATTTCTGTTTTTTTATCTTTTAAGAATGATGTTATGTTTATGAAAAAATACACTTTAACTTGTTATTTCCTGAATTAGTTCTAATATTTCATTTGAATGTCCTAAGGGGAAGCTTGTATACTTACTTTTGTGATTAACTGTACATAATATGACTTTATCGCAGACTCCCATATGAACGGCCTATAAGTAAAATATTGGCTGAGCTAGAATCGGAATCGGATAATGAAAATTCCTAAGACTTTTTGCCTGAAGTCAACGCTGAAGACTCAGATGTCGAAAAAGAAGACGTAGCAGTGGAGATGGGAGATGATACTGACAACAGCGGAGAAGACTCCAATGAAGGTATTGAGGGCATATTTTTTTTTTGGAAAAGATGGAACAAAGTGGAACAAAACCAAGCCAAAAATTCGGCGTGCGGCGGCGCATAATATAATTCGCAAACCCATGTTTATGGGTACCAATCCGAATACCAGAGTTTTGAATGATGTGAATACATTTTGCGCTTTATTCAATACTTCAATGCAAAATACTATATGCACAAACAGAAAAGCCATAAAAGAATACAGTAAATGGAATGAAAAAAATCCACATAGCAAATCACTGATTTGGGAACCGCTACAAGAAGAAGAATTATTAGCTTTTATAGGCCTGTTGTTAGTTATTGGGGCTAACAGGTCAAATTATGTATCGGTTGATCATCTCTGGAAAAACAATGCGTTCCCGCTCTACCGTGCCACAATGCCTATTCGTCGATTTTACGGTATTTTGAGGTTCATTCGTTTCGATTTTGATGCTACCAGACAAACCAGATTGGAGAAAGATAAAGCAGCGCCAATTAGTGAGATTTTTCTAATGTTAGTTTCAAATTTAAAAGAGATGTACAGGCCTCATAAAAGCATCACAATTGATGAGCAGCTTTTTCCATTCAGAGGACGCACTAAGTTCACCCAGTATATTCCATCGAAACCAGCAAAATACGGAATCAAAATATGGTGGGCTTGTGATAGCGAGCGTATCCCCTGAATGGCCAAATATATACCGGAAAAATTGACGGTGTTCGAGACAAGAACCAGGGGGAACGCATAGTCAAGGAATTAGTTGCGCCGTATAAAAACACAGGAAGAAATGTGACAGTAGACAATATTTTTACTTCTCTTGCCCTATGCAAAGAATTGTTGACATGGAATCTGTCTCTGTTGGCACTATGAAGAAAAACAAGGTCTGCATTCCCCGAGAGTTTCAAGCATCCAAGAGCAGAGAAGTGCTATCAACACGTTTTGGGTTTGGAGAAAACGTCATGCTTTGTTCGTATGTACCAAAACAAAATAAGTCAGTCATATTGTTGTCATCACAGCACAATAACACAAGTGTGACTGGACCAAAACTTAAGCCAGATCTTATCCATTACTACAATAAAACAAAAGGTGCTGTTGACACGATGGATAAGATGTTGGGTCAGTATACTACAAAGAGAAAAACAAATCGCTGGCCGTTAGCATTATTTTACAATATCATTGATATTGCAGCACTTGCAGGCTTTATAATTTTTACGGAAAATAATCCATCCAGCAAACAAAATGTCCAAACATCTTGACGCAAGATGTTTTTACATTCACGGGGCCAAAACTTATGCATTCCATTGATTAAGAAGCGAGCTTTACAAAAAAGAGCTATGAGCTATTTCCCAACTAGAAGTGCTGTAGAATGTATTTTGGGCGTTTCAATTCAAAGCCTACACATGCCTCCGAATAATTCATTCGTATGTGATGACTTGACGCGAGATACATCTGGTCGGCTCACTCAAAAAGGCCAATGCTTTGTGTGTTACAGCGTGGATAAAAAAAAGAGGCCTACTAGAAAAGTATGCGTACAATGTACAAAGCCAACTTGCCAGGTGCACAGTGTCACACAAACAATGTGCGAAAAATGTCATAATAATGCTACGCATAATTGAAGCAGTTTTTTATATACGTATTATTACATTTATCTTATTATATTCTTACAAAATGTATGACATTTTTTTAAATAAATACATGTATAATGATAACATTTGAAAATTTCAGCTTTTTCATTGCATATTCATACCCAGGTAAATGCTGTCAAAATGATCGAAAAAACTACAAAATATTTTTTCAAATTTGTAAAAATAATTGTTGGGATGTACTTTTTGCTTTTTTATAACATATGTAAAAGTTTAACCACTGACTTAAATCGGTTTTAAATTCGACCAAATAGTCATGGATATATTAAACAATGAAATTCATGATCTATACCCGGGTGTATACTGTCAATGTGAAGGTTGAAACGAACTGTGTACAAGTGCGATCGACACAATAAATACTGTCAATGTGAAGGTTGAAACGAACTGTGTACAAGTGCGATCGACACAATAAATAAATTAGAGAAATAAAGCAAACTGGAAGTGTTTCTTTTCTTTCTTGTTTAAGCGTCGTTCGACCATTGTCATATTTTTCAGCTCGTATCCGTGCGATACAACTTGCTTTTGTGTGTGCGTAATTTCGGTTTTCACGGAAAACATTGTCGGCGCCGCCGTTGCGAACAGAAAAGGAACAAGGAGAAAATATACAAAGCGAAACTGTTTTTTTATTGTTGTTGCATGTGATTATCTACCTTGCCGTGGTGTGGGGGCTTCTCACCAAAGGATAATCATCCCCGTCACTCCCTTCACAAACCCAAATCATATCCCAATCCACCTATCCCATCACACTCCCATCCTACCTATCCACTCCCCATCCCCTGGGCTGGACATAAGGTGTTAACCGTACCGTGCCGAGATGTCGACCAGGCTGAGAGCCCAGACCAAAAATAGCTCAGTCGCAAACGGCGTATCCGGATACCTGGCGCCCTCCGGATCAGCCAGCCTTACCTGGGTATTGCGGATCTCTGCCCAGGTGGACATTTATTTCTCCGCAACTCGTGGGACATGAACAAACAAAGCAAACAACAAACAAATAACGAGTCCGGACCTCGTAAAAAACCGGAAGGGGATGATATTCCCTCCACATCCAAAGCGGTAAAGACTCCGATCGGAGAACCTTCAAACCGCTCCGACAGGAAAAACAACCCATCGAAAAAGGCCTACAAAGATCACAAAGCGGCCTTGAGAATCATTAAACGATGGGGCCATAAAACCGACTTGTCTGAAAAAGACAAAGAGTCGGTAACCTGGGCGACAGGAATCTTAGCCCAGGAGAAAGAACAGGCCAAGAGGCCCAGATCGTCCCCCGAGGAACCAAAGCGGGAGGCTAAGAAAGCTAGGCTGGGAACACTGGCCAAGCTATCAAAGCCCTTCGGTGAGGTTGCGAGGGAGTTGCTAACGGTCGCAATCATAGATGATAGCGACCCGGACGGCAAAATGACGACCGAACAATGGAAGGATGTCGACCAAGCGTTATCGACAAACTTCCTCAAAGTCGCAAGAAAGAACCCTGGACCACCGCCCATCTGCGACGACGCTGGATGGTACCAAGGCAGGGTCAAATTAATAAGCTGTGCTGACGAAAGATCCGTTGATCTTCTGAAGGCAACAGTTGCCGAAATAGGGGAAATTTGGGAGGGAGCTAGGCTCAAGGTCATCACTAAGGACCAAATCCCTAAACGACCGCGAGCTAGATGCTGGCTCCCGCTTGCACCAGACAACCCTCTAGAAATAGTTGAGACAATCAACTATTGCAATCCCAATCTCCCAACAGGAGATTGGAGAGTCGCGAAGCTGGAGGAACCGAAAGGTCGATCAAGACAGGCAATCCTTGTTCTGAATTGTGAATCCTTGGAACCTCTGGCCCTATGCGACTACCACATCAGGTTTGGCTTCAAAAAAGTCAAACTAAACATCTACAAAAAGGATGAGGAAATGCCACCATCCGGCAACACAGACACGGTTAACACCGAGGTCAGTAACAGTAGCTCTACGGTGCAGGAACCCCCAACCCCCTCAGGGAGCAAGGGCCCTGCGCCGGTAGAAACTGAAACCCCAGCAACATCCCTGGTCATTAAAGATCAGGAGTCATTGCTCGACTCCGGAAGCGAGGACTATTCCACTAGCTCGCCGATGGAAGACGATCTTCTAGACTCAGATCTAGAAGACCTCAACGCCACCATGGTGGAGGCAGATCGTATTAATAGCAGCCATGATGCTGAAATTGATTCAGATTAACCTCCACCATTCCAAAGCGGCATCCGCAAACCTTCTTCTCAGGCTGGCCAAAGGAGAAGAAGACATAGCCTTAATCCAGGAACCTTGGGTGCATGAACACAGGGTTCGTGGACTAAGAACTCCAGCCTACAACCTATTTGTTTCACAAAAAGAAGGTAAGCCCCGCACTTGCATACTTGCAAAGAAATCTTTAAATGCTTACCTTCTTCCAAATTACAGTTGCCCAGACACAACAGTGATTGCAATCCAATCACCCGGGCTCAAACTATGGATAGCGTCCACATACATGGCGCAAGAAGAGTCCATCCCATCGGACGAAATAAAAAGACTGGTCAAGGACTCGTCGAATCACCAAGCTGGGCTCCTTATCGGTGCGGATGCGAATGCGCATCACACGATTTGGGGCAGCAGCGACACAAACGAAAGAGGTGAGTGGCTTATTGAATTCATCTTAACCGCTAACCTTCTTATCTGTAACAAGGGTCATACACCCACTTTTATTACGAAAAATCGTAGGGAGGTACTAGACCTAACTCTAGCATCCCCCCCCATCATTGATAATATAAGAGAATGGAAGGTTTCTGAAGAGCACTCCTTCTCAGATCATCGTTATCTGGTTTTCAACCTAGCCTACATGGTCCCAACCCCAATTGACTCATCCTGTAACCCAAGAAGAATCGATTGGGAGCGTTATAGAGCCTTCATTGGCAACTCTATAATAAGTAGGACCCCTGACACCCCGCGGACCACGTTAGATATAGACCTTATGGTCGATACTCTAACAACCACATTGGGCAACGCAAGGGCCAACAGCTGCGCAACCCACAAATCAGGAAAAAAATCTTACCCTCCCTGGTGGAACGCAGATCTAAGCAAGCTCCGCAAAGCCTGTCGTAAGCTCTTTAATAAAGCAAAGAACACAAGTAACGACAGTGACTGGAGCCTATACAAAAATTCACTCAAGGTGTACAAACAAAACCTGAGGAAAGCACAAAGGCTGTCTTGGAAGATCTTCTGCAACAATATGGAGAAAATCTCAGACGCCTATAGACTGAGGAAAATACTCTCGAAAGTTCCACAATCTCCCAACTGCCTCATAGCAAACGGAGTTTGGACAACATCCGAGGAAGAAACTTTAAATCTTCTCCTCAACACGCACTTCCCTGGCTGCTCTGAATCGCAAGACTCAGTGCACTCGCGAGGAACTCAGAACTCCTCTGCCGAAGTAGGGCAGTACGAACATATTATCTCCAGAGAGAAAATTGTATGGGCATTAAAAAGTTTCAAGCCCTATAAATCGCCAGGTCCAGATGAAATCTACCCAATCGAACTAACACAAACTATGGAATGGACTATACCATGGCTAGAGATAATCTTTAAAGGATGCCTAGCTTGGAGTCATATTCCAGAAAAGTGGAAGTGCGCAAAGGTAATCTTCATCCCCAAGGCCGGTAGGAATTCTCACACTTCCCCTAAGGATCTAAGGCCGATCTGTCTATCATCCTTCGCTCTAAAAACCTTAGAAAGGCTGATAGACCTACACATACGGCACAGCTTGGATCCCTCCCTAATGTCTAAGGCACAACACGCCTACTGTAAAGGTAGATCGGTCGAAACAGCTCTTCACTCATTAGTGAGGAAAATCGAAAGATCAATCCATCTGAAAGAATATACGCTAACAGCCTTCCTAGACATAGAGGGCGCCTTTAACAACGTCACTCCGAAAGCAATAATAGAAGGGCTGGAAAAGCTAAAGGTGGAGAGGACTCTGATAGGGCTGATCAGCGAGTTGCTATTAACACGCAAGATTCACTCTAAGTGGGGAAGCCTAGAGACTACCAGAGTAGCTACCAAGGGTACCCCGCAAGGTGGAGTCCTCTCACCTCTTCTCTGGAATGTAGTTGTTAACGAACTACTGATCAAACTGGAGAAAGAAGGCCTGGACGTTGCTGCCTACGCCGATGACGTTGCCATCTCAATCTCAGGTAAATACCTATCCACACTGAATGACCGTATGCAAACGGCATTCTCATTCCTGTGCAAATGGGCGCATAGTAGCGGGCTCAGGATTAATCCCCAGAAAACGGAGCTCGTGCTATTCACCAAAAAGCACAAAGTCCCGGAATACTGCCCTATCACTCTGCTCGATACCAGGTTAACCTATTCCCCTAGTGCCAAATTCCTAGGCATTATACTCGATAGGAAATTAACTTGGAAGAGTAATACAACTGAAAGAGCAAAAAAAGCAACAATTGCTCTCTACACATGTAAGAAAGCTCTAGGAAAAAAATGGGGATTTAACCCCAAAATCACCCTATGGCTCTACATTACGGTCGTCAGACCCATACTACTGTATGGAGTGATAGTCTGGTGGACTGCACTAGACAAGACAACATACCATAAACAACTCGAGAAGGTACAAAGGATGGCATGTATGTGCATTACCGGGGCCCTTAGGTCCACACCAACGGCTGCGCTTAACATGATACTAGACCTCACACCACTCGATATTTTCGGCAAGCAAATTGCCACACATACGGCCATAAGACTAAAAGCCAACTCGAAATGGGCGAGCTATGTCACCGGCCACTCATCCATCCTGCAAAACAGGACAAGTCTGGCAGAAAACCTGGACCACACAGAACCCACCATAATCTTGGACAAAAAATTCACGACGATTTACCCGGACAGGAAAAACTGGACTCGCCAAACACAACCCCGCAGAAACTGTGTGGATTTTTACACCGACGGGTCTAAAACCAAGGACGGGGTGGGCTGTGGAGTTTTCTGCAAACAACTCAAGCTATATAAAGCTCTAAAATTACCAAACCACTGCAGCGTTTTCCAGGCGGAACTGTCGGCAATAAAAGAGGCTTTATCTTGGCTGAAGTGGAACGTAATATCCACCACAGATATTCGCATCCTTACAGATAGTCAAGCTGCCTTAAAGTCGCTGGAGTCCTATGTGTACTCATCAAAATCTAGTCTCGACTGTCGCAGATCTCTCAACGAGATGGCAGAACAGTTCAATATACAGCTTATCTGGGTACCAGGACACAGCGGCATTACAGGTAATGAGAAAGCCGACATACTCGCCAAACAAGGAACGACGCTACAATCAATCGTGGCTTGTGAGGGAGTACCCCTTACAACCATTAAACATAATCTGACGAATCTCGCCAGGGCCGAGACGAACCTGAGATGGACCCAGGGACACACCTGCGTCATCACCAGGCAAATCTGGCCTCGGCTTGACAGTCAGCGCACAAGGAGTATAATCTCCCTAAAAAGAACTGACATCTACAAAGTCATAGGTGTCATCACAGGTCACTGCCTCATTGGCAGTCACGCACAAAGACTAGGTATAGTTTCAAATGACTTCTGCAGAAGCTGTCAGGACGAGGAGGAGGTTGAATCCATTCACCACCTTCTATGCGCCTGTCCAGCTTTTTGCAATATAAGGAAGCGTTACCTAGGCTCTTACTTCCTTAACGATCTGACAGATGTTCAGAAAGTAGGGATACTTAATCTTCTTAACTTCTTAAGAAGCACTAGATGGTTCCACGAATAGGGGGATAAAACCCCCTCGTAGCTGCACAACGGGCCTCCTTGGCCTAAGTGCGTTCTTCTCAATTACGGGAAGGCTACGACCCTACCTACCTACCTACCCTGCATGTGATGCAACATGCTTATCTTCGTAGCAGAATTGTACAGAAAAAATCTAAGAAGCTGTACAATACACTTATCACGGGATAAAATGCCGTCGGCAAACCAATTCCTAACCGACAGTAATTTGCCGTCGGCAGTACAGCAATCAACATTCAACAACTGTCTCATCAACACCAACGAAGAAGGCGCCTCCCACATCACGGCTGCAAAGGTTTGCCTGCAGAAACTTATAGCTGAATTGCAGCGCACGCATACGTGGACAAAACACCCACAGCATCGAGAGACGGTCGCTTTTTTTTGTATAAAACCCCCAAATGACTGTCCCATAAAGACAATCCAAAAAGAGAAAACCAATAAACGGATCTGCTGACTGATCAGCTGGAAATCAAATCACATCGAGTTTTTTTTTTTTGGTAGTACATAGGTCGTTGACCTTCGGTGTTCTCACTAAAGGGTTCGTCGGTAGTTTGGACTGGAGTCGCCGCAATGCAGGTTTGTTTGTTTTCTTTCGCTGTGTACGAACGCTACAATTGTTGTGTGCGGAGTTTCGGGGTTGACTGGATCATTTTTCGGCGCCGTTGCGTGAAAAAACAAAGATTTTGCACGTGTGATTGGTTTGTTTCTTTTTTTTGAAATTCACTGAATCGGCTTACGACACGACGGGAGTAATCGGCTTTATAATGGAGGGTGAACCAAAATCGGCGGAGAAGTACGCAGCAATGACGAGGGATGAATTGCGTGAGGAATTGAGGTGACTTGGACTTGAACAGAGTGGTATTAAGGAAAATCTATTACAACGACTGAGGGACGCACACAGGCAGCAAGATACGGGGAACACAGCTGAGGAACCATCTGTAAGTGACAGTGCGGGCAAAACAAGCGAGCTACTAGACTTGCGCAAGGAACTACAGCGAGTCCAGGAGCAGTTAGCCGAAATGATGACTCGCTCGCAAGGGGCAACAGAAACTAAGGCGCCAGAAAGCGGCGGTTCGGCGTCTAGGGGCGGATGCTGCGCGAGTAGCCGTTATGCAGTCAGAGATGTAGCGGATACGATCCCTGAGTTCGATCCAAAGGCGTTCACCGGACTATCATCTAGAACCTGGATGCGAAAGGTAGCAGATATTCAGCGAGTATATGGCCTGGACGAGAAGGTGGTTTTAATGGCAGCGACGACACGGCTTGTGGGGGCTGCGAAACTATGGAGCCAAGGTACCACGATGGAATCGCTGTCTGAATTTTTCCGAGAACTGTGCAGAAATTTCCCTTCAGTTGAGGATGACGCAGATGTTCACGACACCCTACGCGAACGCACACGAAGATCCGGCGAAGACCTAGAAGAGTATGTGTTTCAGATGAAGGCGATCGCATCTCGAGGTCAAGTTCAAGAAAGTACGCTGGTCAGGTACATCACTCAAGGGATCGCGGATGCGGAATGTGCAGAGGCATTGCGGGCGATAAAACCAGTATCCGTTGACGACATTTTGGAGAGGGTCCGCTGGGTAGTTGGACTGAGGGCCCGAAATCGACGGTCAGAGGAGAAGCCCAAACAACGGGAAATTGAAAGATTCGAGACTGGATAAGTTGCAAGGACCAGAGGGAAGGTGCGGTGTTATCAATACCAACAGGTAGGACATTTTAAAAGACAATGTCCGACAAGGCGAACACTACGGCAGAAGGAGGACCAAGTACTGGCTTGGGGAGGAGTGCAGGAAATCCGCGTCAAATGCTGGTAAGAACCGAGAGGACGGAATATATGAAGGCAGCCAAGGTGGACGAACGCGAAGTGACAGCTTTTATTGATCTCGGGAGTGACTGCGTCACATTGCGCAGATCGGACGCGGAGGATGGAAACCTGAAGTACGCTCCCTTTTAAATGGTTCTTAATGGATTTGGAGGTGGAGGGTGCACTACAGTAGGACGTGTATATGCGGAAGTCTCCGTAGATCAACTGACTGCTTGGTGCGAGATTTTAGTGGTTCCAGATAAGAGCCAACCGTATCAGATGATTATTGGACGAAATCTACTGGACCAACCGCAAGTCAAGATCGAAAAATCGTTCAAAAAACTAACGATAATCGATACTGTCCAAAACACAACGCAACAAGTACTGGGAGTGAAGGCGGGCGTCCGAACTGATTTAAAAAGGAAGCTGAAAGTGACGGAACTTGATGTTGAAAACCTCTGCGATAAGGATTATCCGGAATAACAAGAGTTCACATTTGAGATGGTACACCATCTCAACGACTGGCTGGCTACGATACAAGTGGCAGGACCTCAAGCTCCGGACAATAATAAAGGAAATGAAGTTGACTCAATCAACGGCAAAGAAAAGGCAGCTACAGAAGGAGTACCAACTAAAGGGGCTACGGTTGTTTCGATTTGATGGGGGCGTTACGAAGTAGGTGGTACCACACTCAATACGTTGGCGTATCCTAAAGCTTTGCCATGATGACGCCGGACACTTAGCTGAGGAAAAGACACTAACCCGAGTACGAGAAACGTTTTGGTTCCCAAGAATGCGGAGCTTCACGCGTGAATATATCAAAGGCTGTGTAAAGTGCACTTTCGCTAAAAGAAAGGGCGGAATGACTGAAGGAGAGCTTCACAGCGCGGATCGTGTACCCTTACCATTTGACACGGTGCACCTCGACCATCTAGGACCATTCACTAGAGGAAGAGGCGGAACAAGATACGTACTTGCGATCGTGGACAGCTTTACAAAGTATGTATAACTTCGAGCCGTAAAAACCGCTAACACGAAGGGGGTGCTCAATGTAATGAAAGAGAAATCAGGAAACTTTGGCGTACCGAGACGAATCATCACTGACCGTCGGACAGCTTTTACCTCAAAGGCCTTTGAGCAGTATTGTGCGGACAATGTCATACAGCATGTGAAGACCGCCGTGAGGACACCCAGAGCAAATGGCCAGGTTGAACGATGCAGGAAAGGACTGGGCAAGTGATTCAGTGGACGATAAATACCGCTAGGAACGCCACTACCAAAGCGAGTCCATATGAGTTAGAGATGCGCAAAATAGGTCCAACCGCGGAACTAATATGGAACCGTTCTTTTCCTGATCGGAACTACAATACATATGTATGTACATATGTATTTAGCTTTTTTGTTACTGAATTCAATGGTAAAATGAAAAGTTACGATAGATTTTTTAAAAACATGTTTTATTATCATTTCAAACCAAAAACAACCATAAAAAATTGGTTTAGTTTATTTCATTTATTCATTTTATTTATTTGTTTCAGAAACTGAGAAAATAACAAATAAAATATGTACATGAATCATGAATGCATACTCGCACCGATATGGAACTAGCAAACCATGTCCATGTCCGGACCTGAATGCATACTCATTACTCGCACCGATATGGAACTAGCAAAAACATGTCCATGTCCGGAACTAAATGTATACTCGGACCTATCGGAACTATCAAAAACATGTCCATGTCCGGAACTAAATATATACTCGGACCGATATGGAACTAGCAAAAACATGTCCATGTCCGGAACTAAATGTATACTCGGACCGATATGGAACTAGCAAAAACATGTCCATGTCCGGAACTAAATGTAAGTTATGGCATCATAACGCCATCAATGCGCGGCCTGTCCATCGTCCTGCACGCGCATCGCCTCAACAGCATTTTCTCACGTCCAGCAATAGCTTTAAGCCAGACCAACCTACTTCTCACGCCCAGCAATAGCTTCCGTCACCAGGCCGGAATATGAACCAGATCAATTTACTTCCCACGCGCACCAGTAGTTTCCGTCGCCTCGCCGGCATTTGAGCCGGATAAACGAACTACCAACTTGTTTCCCACGCGCAGCAGTTTCACTCCTCACAGGGCTATGTTTCAAATTTATTGTTAAGTACAGTTTAGTTTTAAGAAAGACTCAAAATAAAGAAGTCATGATTTGAACACGGAATATTTTTTATAAATAAAAATAACTGGCGCTAGCTCCCGTCGCCTGGCTGGTATTCGAGCCAGACCAACCTACTTCTCACGCCCAGCAATAGCTTCCGTCACCTGGCCGGAATATGAACCAGATCAATTTACTTCCCACGCGCACCAGTAGTTTCCGTCGCCTCGCCGGCATTTGAGCCGGATAAACGAATTACCAACTTGTTTCCCACGCGCAGCAGTTTCACTCCTCACAGGGCTATGTTTCAAATTTATTGTTAAGTACAGTTTAGTTTTAAGAAAGACTCAAAATAAAAAAGTCATGATTTGAACACGGAATATTTTTTATAAATAAAAATAACTTGTATACTCGGACCTATCGGAACTATCAAAAACATGTCCATGTCCGGAACTAAATGTATTATCGCACCGATATGGAACTAGCAAACCATGTCCATGTCCGAACCTGTATGCGTACTCGCACCGATATTGAACTAGCAAACCATGTCCATGTCCGGACCTGAATGCATACATACATGTATGACATTCGTTCACGAACGAAATGCGGTGCGGGCATTATATTCTTTCATTTCTTTTCTTCATTTCAGTTCCAGTGTGCTGTACAGTGTACACCAACTGTTCGAGCTTTATCGCCACATCTCCATACTTTTGGGTTTCGTGAAAACTACGGGGTATAACTCATACCGTATGAGAAGCATGTTCGTTGCATTTATGTCTTTTTTTTTTCGTCTTGTACATATGTGATTGATGAATAAGGGTTGAATGGAACTATGGAATTATTTTCGTTCAATTTGCGGAACGAGAGGACATGTGCCCGAGAGAGGACATAGTTCCGTGAACTATACATGTCCGGAACTACCCAACTCTAATATGAGTTGCTGTTCGTATATACACGACGGTACGATCTGCGACACCGCAAGCCATTCAAGTTTGAGGTGGATGATCTCGTATTGATCGAGCAGGAGGCAACCGCCACAGGTGAATCCCGGAAGTTAGAACCGCTCTTTCGGGGACCATATATCGTAAGCTGAGTGCTGCCTACAGACCGGTACGTAATTGAGGACATCCCAGGTATGCAGCGAAACCAGAGAAGATTTCACACAGTAATGAGTTCGGATAAGCTTAAACCCTGGTGTAAGCTACCATAGGACGGGGTAGTGAACTCAGAAGATGATACGTCGATCTCCGACACCGATGAAGAGGACAAAGATGACCCCGTACAAGAAGGTGACCATGACGAAACGGATCGTGAGGGCACGATCAATTGAGGATGGCCGAGTGTAAGGGAAGAAGATTCATTCAATATCGAACAGCCGACGGGCACGTATCTACATACGGAGTGTTAAAATACTTAGGTGAATAGAGTTCGTTTGGTGAATCGTGCTGGGTTTTGTTTTTTATTTCCGTTCTTTCTCCTGACATTACAGGATGGAGAGTCCTCAGGATTACCGAGGAAAAAAGCGGTGGGGACCAAGTAACCTTTGCCATTGATGAGGCATAAAAAGACGTCATCGTGAAGCCAAGGTTCAAACTGTTTCTCAACTTCTCCCATATCCTAATCAGGATGAAGGGAATTCCCAAGCAGGCAAAGATAACTGCGGACAACAAAGCCAAGGACAGGGCACAAGCCCATCCGAAGTGCGATGCCCAAAGTACACTGGCCATGCCCAGGAAAGGAAGTGAGGAGCTCGGCGTGCATAAGCCAAGCCAGAGAGCAAAAACCATTGCATCCGGTGATAGTGAATCAGCCACAGAGGCAACGAAAGTACCCCAAACGTCAAGGCTACCTGAAGAAACAACTCGGGCAACCAAGACTTCAGGGGCCAGCCCTATGGTTGTATCAGTCACTAACACTGGTGACCCTGCCAGTATCTCGCTCAATCCACCATGCCGGGATTAAGGTGAATCCAAATAAATCTACAGCATGCAAAGGCCGCGCCTGCGGTACTGAGCCATAGATTTAACAACGAGCACCTCGATATAGCCTTTATCCAGGAACCATATACGATCAAAGACCAGATCAAAGGACTATCAGGTGAGCTGCACTACGAATCCACAAATGATGGACGACCTAGAGCTTGCATAATGATTAATAACACCATTAAAGCCATTCCCATTTCAGAATATACGAATAAGGACCTGGCAGCTGCCATTATTCAGCTATCCACTACGGAAGGTAGGTCAGATGCCGTAATTTGCTCAGCCTACCTAGCGGGCGACTCCACCGATCTCAGCATCTAAAGAAAAGTGCGACTAAACTTCAACCAAATTCTGAGTTTTGGTTCCAACAAGATAACGATCTAAAGCATACAGCCAAGATCGTTCGCCTCTTGTTGTTCTATAATGTGTTGTTCGAAGTGGTTCATTCGGTAACAAGCATCTGTAGGCAACAGGTCTTCATAGAAGACAATAAGCCCAGAAAGTAAAAGTTGTTCGAAATAAATAAAAAAGGAAGTTAGACAATAAGTTAAGAATTGTAAAGTTGTTTGAAATAAATAAAGAAAATAAGGTTGAAGAATTTGTTTCTAAGCAACAACTAGACCTTGTTAGTTTACATACAATATAAGGATAAAGTGTTTGAAGTGCAATTCAGAATGGATATGCTTTCATATTAGGTGAATATGTGTGTAGTTTATGTATTTTGAAACTTGTACCTACGTTTAAATTGTTCGAGGTAATACTTTGTATTTCTTTTTGTAGTTGTATCTAATAGGTATTTACCCTTTCTTAGAAACTTGTTAATTCGGTTATATTTAGGCTGGCATTTGATTACGTTCCTGTTTTTAAGGTTGTCAGGGCAATGGTCTATGGCTGTGTTAAGGTTTTTGTAATATTTGTTTACTTAGTGTTCTTTCTCAGATTGCAGCTTTTTGTGTAAAATGTCAAGATCATGTGAAGTTAAATTTTTATTTAAAAAGTCAACCGGTCATAATTTTGTTGTCGAATGAATGGTATTTTATTGTACACCGTTAAGATGCGAAAGAGTTTATCGACTAACTTTGAATGTTCTTTCGCCGCTTTTGTCAGTATATTGTGTTCGTTGAAAGTTCCGTGTAGTCGTTCGGCGTCGGCATTTCTTGTCTTTAGTGACCCGATTGTTTTATGAAATATTATGGTATTTTCCTTAAAAAACACTCATAGCTATATCAATATATATTAATCCCTCTAACTAACATCAGAGGACATAATCTTGATTTTACCCACCAAGAGCTATGATCGGCCTCCAATAAGGAAAAAATTCAAGAGGTGTGAGGTCCAACACACATCATCCAACAGGACATCCCGATAAGATCTAAAGTAATCAAAATGTTAAGACTACACAAGATGGAGAAGTCATACAATATACAATTATGACATGGCCACTATTAACCCAGCCGAAAAACAAAAATCAACTCGAAAATAAAACGTGATTGATTGAGCAAGCATTTTCCTGGACTACAATTTTAAATATTCATCGACTGAAGTATTTCTTCTTATGACGTTATTTTTTGTAAAAAGATTGACTGTTTAGAAGTCAGCCGTTTATTTTATAAGACAATGTGGCGTTATTAAAATAATTTTCTCAATTGAAAATCTCAATACCTCTCAACAACTCAAAATAAGACGAAATTATTGATAATTACATTGGAATTACCTAAAAATGTTTTTAACTTCACTTTGCTTTGTTGGCGTTACAGCCCATGAAGGACCAGAGCCAAGCTTCTCTCAATCACCCATGTTGTGTGTGATTTATTTTTCACACGGGTGAAAGGGACCTACAGTTTAATGCCGATTCCGAACGGCGTGAGTCGAGAAGCTTTTTCATGGCAAGTTTACTACGGGGGGTTTTGCCAGTACCCCGCCGAGGAGGAACGTCGCGAAATAAACATTCGATGGCGTTGGTGTTATCGGGATCCGAACTCGCTCATCGTGCGCCAGAGTCCAGCACACTAACCACAGCGCCACGGCGCCCTGCATGGTGCATGGTGAAACAAGGAACCCAAGTGGTTCCTAGAACCTAGTGGTGCATGATGAGAATGGGCCTGGCTGGAGGCCCATTCAAAAATACCCAGTCGAGCGAGTTACATATATGTCGACGCCTGCAATTCCAGCAGCGGACGATAAATATGATCTCTTCATCCGTTCCATTAACAATAAGCTGACCCAGCAATAAGCTGAGCCAGCAAGCAATGCAATTTTGCATTCTTGCTTTGCACTACTAAAAAGAATTGTGAAATCGCTGACACGATGTATGCGATTAAAATGAAACAAAGAAAAACCTGGAATAAATAGAGAGGAAAAATGTGAAATCAGAAGTAGAGAGATGATTCAAGAACGAGTGTTCACTGAAGTGACATCCCGAAGTGTACTACAATAAAGTTTCTGTTGAATAAATGAAACTCTGTGTGTTTTGATTTATTTGATTATTTTTTTTTTTATTAAACCGTTCGGGCACATTACAAATTTGGCGCAGTCGGTAGGATAACTCAAATAGAGTTATCCAGTGATACGAAATCTCGTTTCGAAAAATATACATATGTACATGCATATGTACATGAAGTGTGAAAATAAAATAGAAAATCGCGAAGATTAATTTATTAAGCACTTGTGATAACAGAGTGGTTGCAATTCTCATTATACTTTAATGGCTCATGGTCGCTACCAGCCAGTGTAATAAAAGTGTAAAGAATTATGAAACACTGCTCAGTATATTAGTGAAACGGTGAAACACTAACAAGTTCTCATTACATCTTACTAACTTATGGAAAAGAATAAAAAAAAAAAAAAAAAAATCCGGTTAGTTTAAATAAGTGTAAAGAACAATACAAGAAGTGAAACGGTAAAATAAGAAAAAAAAAAAAAAAAAAAAAAAAGTCCTCATTACATCTCAGTGGTTAATAAGAGAGTAAAGGACACAAAGAAAAAAATAAATAATAAAAATATAATAATAATAAAAAGTGATTAATCAAAGTGTATGAAAAAAGACAAGACCAAATACTATAATCTAAATAGAAAAGGTCTAGATATGGCTAACGTCGAGGAACTAGAAGCAGAAATTCTCCGAAAAAACCAGCAACTGGAACAAATAACAGCAGCTTTCCAGGCACTGCGAAATCAAGAAGCAGCACGCGAAAATGCACAACTGCTACTAAGAGAAGTAAAACACATGTCCACTTTTACCGGACAAGGTGACATAACCATAAATTCCTTCATAAGCACCGTGGAATATTACTTATCCAGTCATTCTGAGAGTCTCGTACGAGAAAGACGTGTGACTTTATCTCGAAGTTAATAGAAAATACTTAAAAGACAATAGCTAAACGTAGAACGGCAGTTACTGAGGACTGGCCGTTGTCCTCAGGAAAGAAAGTGCGAATTTCTTTAAAAATGGCCAATAGTGTTAAAAGCAAGGACTCCAGAACTAACTACTGGGCTCCCTTGCAATGCCAACCGGAATGTGATAGTGATAACGATATGGACGACGTGTTACTAAATAAATCGGTTAAAAAGGTTCATGTACCACCAATTAAGGTACTTCAAAAATCTAGTGATTGCATACATAACATGATGCAGAATTTAAGTGTTACCGATTATTCCGTTAAAATACTTTCCATTGGAATAAAAATTTCATGTGACTCAATTGCATCTTATGATCGCGTATTGGAGGCACTTAAAAATGCTAACTACCAATATTTCACTCACGATTTAAGAAGTGCTAAAGTGTTTAAAACCATGTTATACGGAATGGGAGATATAGAAGAACATGTCTTGAAGAGTGAACTCATAAAATTAGGCCTAAAGTGTATTGGTGTTAAAAAAATAGTAAGGCAGTTTGAGAAATTTAAGGATTATTACTATCTAATCTCGTTTGAAAACGGGTCGGTCAAGCTTAATGACTTAAAAAGAAACATCCGCTCGATAAGGCACACTCAAATCAACTGGAACTACGTTCGTAAGCAAAAGGGCAAGTTGACACAATGTCACAATTGCCAAATGTTCGGTCATGGCGAAAAAAACTGCCATGTGAAAACGTATTGCGCCATCTGTGCTGGTACACACAAAACTACAGACTGCCCTAATTCAGCTGCTCCATTCAAGTGTGCAAACTGCAACGGGATGCATAAGGCCACAGATGTTACCTGCATCACCCGATCACAATACTTGGAAGTTAAGCAGAGGTCCGTAAGTATGAAGTCGAAGTCACATCCAACGATTCCCATCCGTTCGGAGCCAACATCGACTAGCAAAAAAAACAATGAGTTCTCTCATACATCAATGTCTGATTTTCCACCTTTAACGCACCGTCTGAGAGAAAAGCCCGTGGTGAACTCTACAAATTCCTCCTCCTCAGCGTGGGCGAGTTTCAACTCTAACCCACCAAATCTTTCAACGCAGAAAACTAGTGCTAGCAACATGTCTAGCAACAATGGCTTGTTCTCTGCTGAAGAACTCAACTCACTAACGATGGAGATGGTTACACAACTTTCTGTCTGTAAAACTAGAGTAGAACAGTTTAATGTCATTGCACATTTAGCAGTTAAATTTTTATATAATGATGTTAAATAATAACAATTTAAATGTTGTCACTTGGAATGCTAGGGGTGTTCGACACAAACGTTCGGAATTAACTAGTTTCTTGGTTGAGAAAAATGTCGATATTGCGCTGGTGTCAGAAACTTGGCTTAACTCAGAAATAAAGTTATCTACTTCTGAATTCAAATGTTACCGTGTTGACAGAGTCGATCGTAGAGGTGGTGGAGTTGCAATACTCATTAAAAGGTCTCTTCAACATTCGCCTTTACCTATTATTCCAACACATGTTGTGGAAAATGTTGGTGTGGAGTTAGTGTTAGAAAATGGAACTTCCTTTAAAATTTTCTGTGTGTATTTTCCCGGTGGTATTGCTACAGATGCTAAGAAACAAAAGTTGAAGAGTGATTTTCAAAAACTCTTTTCTCAGCATGGTAATCTACTAATTGGTGGCGATTTTAACTGCCGTCACAGGGAGTGGGGTTGCTCCAGAGCTAATACTTGGGGAAATATACTTTCGACCTTAGCGGTCACTTACCCCATTACAATTTTGTTTCCTCTCAGTCCAACTTACATTCCGTCGTCTTCTCGTGCAAGACCGTCCGTTCTTGATCTGTTTGTTACAAATTGTCCTGGTCTCGTTACGCATCCAATATCTCTATCCGAACTTAACTCTGATCACAATCCGGTTCTATGTAGGTTGAATTGTATAGGGAAAATAAAACACAATTATGTTTTGGATTTTAAGCGCGCTAACTGGTCGAGTTTTCGTAAGTTCATAAAGCGCGCATTACAGAATGTTAGCATGAACGTTGATAACATCCAAAATCCAAATCAGGTTGATATTATCGTACAAAATTTTACTGAGCTCTTGTTGGAATCTGTTGACATATGCGTTCCCAAAAAGATCCAAAAATGTGTATCTACGAAACTCCCACTTTGTGTGTTAAGTATTATTAAAATAAGAAATATAATTAAAAGGGACTGGCAGAGGTATAGACATGATGAATTCAAAACCAATATTACGTCTTTAAACAAACTAATTTCTAATCTTATACAATCGCAGCGCAACGCGGATTGGAACATAAGATTGATGAGCCTGAACAAAGGTAGCAAACCATTTTGGAACATAATTCGAATTATAAAAAACAAAAATCAACAACTCCCTTGCCTCAAAAATAACATATGCTCTTTCTTTACAAGTGAAGAAAAAGCAAATGCTCTAGGAGACAACTTTCTTAAAAATCACTTGAGATCAAATAATCTAGGTGATCCTTTAACAATTGACGCAGTCAATACATCCTTGCATAAAATTAATCTTTCAAGTCCTTGTGTATCTTCAGCCTTTTTTGTAAGAGAAGAAGAAATTGCTTCTATTATTAAACTGTTAAAAGTTAGGAAAGCGGATGGGCCTGATAGAATAAAAAATATCTATTTAAAGAAATTACCTCCTGTGGGAGTAAAGTATTTAACGTTTCTTTATAACGCTTGCATTAAAACCGTATACTTTCCTAATGCTTGGAAAAACGCTAAGGTAGTACCAATACTCAAGCCTGGAAAACCCAAGGAAAATCCTGAAAGTTATCGTCCAATAAGTCTGTTAAGTAATGTGGGCAAAATATTTGAAAAAATACTTAATAATAAGATTATGGATTTCGTTTCCGAGCATGATGTTTTCCCAAGCGAACAATTTGGCTTTAGACTTAATCACAGTACAATACATCAAGTAGCGAGAGTTCACAAAATTGTGAAGGATAATCGAGACCAGGGCAAATCCACTGGCATGATACTATTGGACATAGAAAAGGCTTTTGATACCGTATGGCACGATGGCCTTATTTATAAAATGCTTAGTTACAACTTCCCACAATATCTGTGTAAAATTGTTCAAAGTTTTCTGTTTAATCGATCTTTTAAAGTATACGTCGATGGTGGTGTATCACGTCCGATCAAATTTATGGCTGGAGTTCCACAAGGTTCAGCTCTTAGCCCAACTTTGTATAACTTGTTCACTTCCGATTTTCCTCGGGTTCCCGGCTGTGAAGCTGCAATCTTTGCTGATGACACAGCGATACTTTCTTCTCATAAGTTTTCTCTCGATATTGAGACAAATCTTAAACATGCGTTGGAAGTTCTATTCAATTATTTTAATAAATGGAAAATCCAAATTAATAGGGACAAAGTGCAAGCCATTTTTTTCACCCGAAAAAGAAAAGCTTGTTTTTTGCCCAACAGCAGTTTAGAATACAATGGCATTGTTATAAATTGGGAACCCGTTGTGAAATATCTGGGAATATACCTTGATCCAAAGCTGACTTTTAAGGGACACATACTAAGAACCGTTAAAAAAGTAAACCTTGGTATACATATGTTGTACCCGTTGATTAACCGGAAGTCTGCCTTATCGGTTGAAAATAAAATTGTTATACACAAGGTTATTTTTCAAGCCATACTTCTATATGGGTGCCAGATTTGGGGAAAGAGTGCTCAGTGTCACCTTAAAAAATTACAAGTGGCACAAAATAAGATATTAAAAATGATGTTGAATCTTCCTTGGCATTATTCAACATCAATTCTGCACGAAAAGGCGAATGTTGAACTGATTCCCGACAGGATTCGTAAGATTACAGTCCGGTTTTTGCAAAAGTGTTCCGTTAACGAAAACCCTTTAATAAATCAATTAGGTGATGCAAACTCCAGATAATAACATCTTAAATTGTTGTTATAATGTAAATATATTCTAAGCATGTAATCTAATCTTATCGTTTTATACATGCTCATGATAATGTTATTCATGTTAGTTTAATTATAAGTAATGAATTTATTTGTAAACACTATTCAACTTGTATAAACGTTTATTTACCTATATATCCTATTTTTTTCTGTATTGGTCATTTATTTATGTACTTAATTATTTATATATTTGTTTACCTATTTTTCTATTTATTTATTTATTTATTTATTTACTTGTCTTAAGTAGTCGCTCTTATGTTTATTTATTTATTTAACCATGTGTTTATTTACTCACTACTTTATTTATCTTGATTGATCAAATCAATCACTTCACATTTATTTACGTACTTATTTATTCATATCTCTATGCAATTATCTTGTTTTCCATATACAAACATTGTTTTCATTTTATTACCTGACTTGTACTGGTACATACATATGTATGTGCTGACCTACCTTTGCCAATGGAAGGTTTTTTTTCGTATTTTCCTTTCTAGATTTAATTTATAAACAAATAAAATCAATACTCTTAGCTCTAATAAAATATTAAAGATGTAAGATACCATTTATGCTAGTATCGATTCTCTGGTTAGATATTTGTGATGGCAAAATATTGTAATGAATTATGTGCGAATAAAAATGTCTAAAAAAATATTACTTATCGGGAGTCCAGGACGAACGACTGAAAAAATGTATGATACGAAGTATCTATTACGAGAAGATACAAGGCGAGGCGAAGAACACAATCATCAATTTACCACATCCAGACGACTGGGAATTGATCAAGTCAACTTTAAAATTGAGGTACAAACCGGATCTTGAACCAACTGATATCTACAGGAAAATAAACAATTTGAAGACAAACAGCGTAAGTGATTTAGCCATAGAAATACTTAATATTAAATATAAGGCTGAAGGCTGATGAACTTATGTTATATTATAAGAACGATAAGGGTATTGATTTAAGTAAGGTATCGAGTATTTTAGTAAATACAATAAAGGAAATGACACAGGGTGTACTCCTAGACAAAATCTACGAACTGACAGACTTATCGGCTATAGTAACAATTATGAGAACTAGACGATTTGAAGATTCCTGTATAAGAGAGGAATTTAGGAAACATAGGCACACAAATGGTAGGAATAACAACAAATTTAATTCAAGTAACTTTAAACCAGACAACAGACAGACTAATCAAGGTCAGGCAACTCACTTAGGGCAGTATAGAGAGAACCATCAAGGAACAAGACATTCAGGACAGTTACGACAATACTATCAGGGACGAACACATACTAATTCAGGACAGTTTAGACAACAATACCAGGAAAACGCAAATAACAATTCTGAACAGAGAAGACCATACCAACCAAGAAATCAGGGACTTGACTCAGGACGATATAGACAGAATAATTATAGGCCAGAACCTATGGAAGTAGATAATATTCAGAGAAGAAGAGAAGTAAATAATACATACAGACAATATCCCATATCAGGAAACCTCGGAACACATTCGGGCCAAAATCGCCTCCAACAGAATGTAACTGAGCAAAGATCGGGAATGTCGAATACTAGTAATAATAACAATACTGTAGAATACAGAGAAAGATACCCAGAAATAAATAATTCCGAGTTTTTTCTGAACTAGCCTCGGATGAACTACCCATTATACAGATTACCATAAATAATAAGAAATACCTAGCGTTAATAGATACAGGTTCGTCATTAAGTATAGTAGACGACAGGGTTAATAATTTTAAGACAGTAAAAATTAAACCAATACATTTTCCTACAATAAATGGAAAAGACTCTATTGAATTCGAAACCCATACACCAGCACCAACTGAATTAAAAGCACCAGTAGGAGCATGTATAAGATGGAAAGTCAAACATTTACCAAATAGGAAATACCAGTTTATTATAGGAACTGATTTGCTTATTAACTAAACACTTTAATAGATTTAGAAGAAGGCATAATCAAATTGAATAATCAGGTAATTAGGTTTCTAAACCAACCCTATTCACTGAAAGAAATACATACCCTTGAAACCATAAGCGGAAATATTATACATTTGAAGTTGGATCATCTAAATAAAGAAGAGTACAAAGAAATAAATAAACTCATCACAAGATTCAGTAAGTTATTCTTTAAAGAGGGAGATAGGCTTACTAGTACTCCAGAAGTAGAGCATGAAATCAAGACAATTACAGACCAACAAATAAACGCGAAGCTATACAGATACCCGCCGCAACACGAGGAAGAGGTAAGAAGACAAATCGCAGAGATGGAAGAGCAAGGAATCATCAGAAAAAGCAATTCAAAGTACTGCAGCCCTTTAATAATAATACCGAAAAAAGCCGATAATTCCGGAGTCAAGAAGTACCGCATAGTCATTGATTATCGGAAACTTAACGAGGTGACTGTGGATGACAAATACCCACTTCCTAATATAGATTCTATATTAGACAAGTTGGGTAGAGCACAATATTTTACAACGATAGATTTGGCCAAAGGATACCACCAAATCCTAATCAAAGAAGAAGATAGAAAGAAAACGGCCTTCATTACCCCACATGGATTGTATGAGTTTATAAGGATGCCATTCGGTCTCAAGAATGCCCCAGCGACATTCCAGAGGCTAATGAATGAGATTTTTAGAGACTTCATCAATAAAACATGTGTGGTATACCTAGACGACATACTAGTGTTTAGCACTACACTTCAAGAACATATGAAAGCGTTAACAGACATATTCAAGATATTAGAAGAAAAAGGACTTAAAATGCAGGTAGACAAATGTAACTTCTTAAAAAGAGAAACCGAATTTTTGGGACATATATTGACAAAAGACGGACTAAAACCCAACCCGAACAAAATACAAATAATTGAAAAATTAGAATTGCCAAGAACTCAAAAACAAATAAAGAGCTTTTTAGGAATGACCGGATTTTATAGAAAGTTTATAAGGGACTATGCTAAAGTAGCCCAACCTATAACGAAGTATTTGAAGAAGAACACTAGAATCAATATTAAGGATCCGAGTTACGTAGAAGCATTTGAAAAGTTAAAAACTCTTATTAGCAGTCATCCAATTCTTAGATTCCCAGATTTCGACAAACAATTTCATCTAACCACCGATGCATCAAATTATGCAATAGGGGCAGTGCTCTCTCAGGAGGGGCATCCAGTTTGTTTTGCATCAAGAACTCTCAATAACCACGAACGCAACTATTCAGCTACGGACAAAGAGTTCTTAGCTATTATTTGGGCAGTCAATTATTTCCGCCCGTATCTATATGGTAACAAATTCGTAATATTTACAGACCACCAACCAATAAAATACCTTCACGCGAAATACAAAGGCAAAGACATGTCCCCGAGACATCAAAGGTGGCTCTTAAAATTAGGAGAGTATAGATTTCACATTGAATATGTGAAGGGAAAAGAAAATAAAGTGGCAGATTTTCTGAGCCGACTTGATCAGCAAGAGAAGGAAGAAAACACGACAGATATTACTAATTCAGAAAATGTCTCCAACAATTTCGAAGAAGACGAATCAGATTTAGGATTACTATTCAATATGGAAGAATGCGATGATGTAACAATGGCTACAATTCATTCAGCGGAGGAAGAATTGTTAGACCATATTGTAATTAAAGAGGAAATCGTAAACAAGTATAAAACTCAACTTATACTAACAGATAACAAAACCCAAGACATGGAGATAATCCATGGTAAGCGAATAATTTATATAGCAACATACGATTTTAATAATTTAACAGATATATTTAGAAGATTTATAGGAAAAGGAATAACAGGAATATATTCTGAATTATCAGATCACCAATATAATGTAGTACAGGAAAAACTTAGAGAAATGTTCTCAAACAATAGTCAAATGAAATTTATAAAATGTTCGTACAGAGCTCAAGACATAAGAACAGAAACAGAAGCAGTGAAACAAATATCTCTGTATCATATAAGAGAAAGCTTACATTCAGGAATACAGGAAACCTATAACAATATTAAAAATAAGATCTATTTTCCAAAATTATTAGAGTTAATTCAAATAGTAATCAACCAGTGCGAAGTATGTCAACAATCAAAATATGATAGGCGACCTATAAAACCAAAATTCCAATATACTGAAACACCAACAAACTTGAACCAAATTATCCATATAGACACTTTCGTAATTATGAAATGTAGTTTCCTTACAATAATAGACAAATTTTCGAAATTTGGGTTTGCATATTATTTATCGGATATAAATCATATTACGATAATAGAAGAATTAGAAAACCACTTCACTAAGATAGGGAAACCGAAGAAAATAATAGCCGATAACGAGTTTAGATCAATCCAGATAAAAGAGGTATTACAGCAGGAAGGAATTGAGATTCATTTTACTAAACCCCATAACCATACCGGGAATGCAGATATAGAAAGGTTCCATAGTACCATACTAGAGAAATTTAGAATTATTAAATTAGGAAAACAGAATGTATCAATAAAAAGATTAATACAAATGGCTATAAAGAACTATAATGAACGAGTCCATTCTACCATCAAAACTACTCCAAGAGACGTACAATTCCATAAAATAAGCTTTGACAAAATTAGACTTAATTTAAAGACAGTAAAGGAAAGTAATTTAGAAAAGGCAAATGTAAAACGGGAAGACTACGTAGAAACAAGAAGTATAGGATTTATAAAGAACTATAAAGCTGTTAGGCACAAACATCAACCTAGATTTAAGAAAGGTAAATTGGATAACATTCATATAACAAATATTAAGAGACCTCTTAAATTTTCAGCCTCTGATTTGGGTTTGCATTCTACTAATGATAATAACTCCTCAAGTGTATTGTCAACAGTTCCTGGACGTACAAGCAATATACGAACAAGACGGATATGTTAAACTACAACTAACAGATGTAACTATAACGAACGATACAGACATAATACTTCATATAATAAACCCAGCAGAAATAATAGCATTAGTAAAAAACATTTCAATAAACTCAGCACCATTAAAACCGGAGCATAGGTATATGTTAAATGAGGAAATTACAAATGTGATACACAAGATTAGAACAATAATACCATTCCAAAATAGACAAAAACGAGGATTACTTAATATAGTAGGTAGCGCAGAAAAATGGTTATTCGGAACCATGGACGACGAAGACCGACAGGAAATCGAAAAATACTTAGAAAACATATCAAAGAATAGTCACAGTTCAATAATAGCATTAAACCGACAAATCAAAATTAACGAATCATTCAATAATACTTTTCAAGTTTTAAAAGAGACTATAGACAATGATAGGAACTCAATCCTACAGCAGGTTAATACAATACATCAAGTAGAAAGAGACTTAGTAATGCAACAAATATATTTTGACCAGTTATTAAAACTAAAATTAATAGAATCAAGAGTAGAACATATTCAGGATAATATCGTTTCAGCCAAAAGTAATATCCTGCACCCAAATATTCTTACAAATGACGAAATCGAAACTTATAACATAGATTTTTATAAATTAAAGCAAATCAAATTAGGAGTCGCCAGGTACCAAGGAAATAAATTATTATTTGCCATTAAAATCCCGAAAAATTATGTTACTTTACCTCTTAAGCTTTTAATACCAGTACCTAGTAAAGAGTTCTTAGAAATTAACACAGAAAATGAATTTATATTAGAATACAGAAACAAAACATACAAATATGAACAAAGTAAAACATTGAATGAATTAGTTGTAAGCAAACACTGTACAATTCAACAAAATTGTAATTTACGAAAAAACAAACTAACAGAAATAATTTCTATAGACGATGAAACCGTATTTATCAAAAATGCCAATACTATGTTAAACCAAACATGCGACGATAGGAAAATAAGACTTATTGGAAACTATTTAATAAATTTTACCAATTGCACTCTATATATTCTTGATGAAAAATTTTCTAATATAAAACAAATCCAAAAACAAAAATTTTACTATCCTAATTATAATGAGACATACAATATTACTGAAACGTTGAAATTTTCTAAAATTGTATTAAATAATGTCGAAAACATAGAAGAAATACAAGAAATTGAAGTTTGGAAAAATATGTCATATAATTTAAACATAATGTTTATTGTAGTAGTAATAATTATGTTCGGAATATTATCATGTTTATGTATACAACAAAAAAGAATACAAATTAAATTTAGTAATCGAATTCAGGAGAATTCTAATCATAAGGAGGGAGAAGTTACATATATGTCGACGCCTGCAATTCCAGCAGCGGACGATAAATATGATCTCTTCATCCGTTCCATTAACAATAAGCTGACCCAGCAATAAGCTGAGCCAGCAAGCAATGCAATTTTGCATTCTTGCTTTGCACTACTAAAAAGAATTGTGAAATCGCTGACACGATGTATGCGATTAAAATGAAACAAAGAAAAACCTGGAATAAATAGAGAGGAAAAATGTGAAATCACAAGTAGAGAGATGATTCAAGAACGAGTGTTCACTGAAGTGACATCCCGAAGTGTACTACAATAAAGTTTCTGTTGAATAAATGAAACTCTGTGTGTTTTGATTTATTTGATTATTTTTTTTTATTAAACCGTTCAGGCACATTACAAATTTAGCGTGCGAAAATTCTGGCACGCTCAGATGAACAGAAGGTAAGCTGTCAGACTTGAGTTTTTGGAGAAGCTTAACTGAAAGTGACTTCGGTTGCGGAGTGAAAACCAAAGCACTTCAAAAATAATTGGTACCACGGGGACAGGAAGCCCCCGGAGTGAACTAGGTGAAGGAGTGTGTAACTTTGAACTAAAAACTTTGTATGACATAAAAATGAACAAATGCCAATGTTTCGTTTGGGACGAAGCCAATTGTCCCCGCGGAGTTATTGAATGCATACTTCAATATATACAAAATTTGTCGAAAACTCATGAAGCTGAACTAATATTTTATTCGGATAATTGTCCTGGAAAGCAAAAAATAAAAAATAAATTTATAGTTGCCATGTACTTATAAGTCGTGCGCTACTCGGATGTAAATTGAATCACCAAGAAAAAAGCAGTGATTTGGAAACATGTCCATCAGCACATATTAAAAGAGAACACAGAATTCCCATTCTCGGTTGACCTCTTCAACCTAAATAAATACCTAAATATTATGGTCACCTATAGAAGGATAAAGGTGCAAAATAAGTTGTCAGGGGAAGCTACAACCTACTGGGAATATTTTGGCATACATACTCGATGAGCACTATGGGCAAACATTCCATTTCAGTATCGCAAGAGAACTTGGTTGCAACTCTGCAAAGGGATTCTATGTACAGGCAAAGAAGATGGACATCAAAGAGCTGTGAATTTGGGCGAGAAGATGATGATTGAATTAACAACCAATTAACCATCCAGTGGGAGAACTGCTGAAGTTGCTAACAACTTGTTTACAAGTTCTGTGTGGGAGAAATAAAAATTCTCTTGGCAATTCCACATTCTGACACTGAATACTCACTCGTACCTCCTCTTTTCTTTTTTCCAACTGGCACGTAATTGTAATGAAGCATAATAAAGTAATCCATATATAAAATACAAATCTCTCGCCCTTTTTTAAATAATCCATCATCTTGAAGGTGTGGAAAAACTTAGAGAATACGAATTGGCCATTGTTGGAACTTTTCGACGGATTAAGAAGTGCATTCCTAGAAAAATGCATCCGAATCGTAGTCCCTTAACACAATCCACTATCTTTGGATTTACGGTTAGTGTCGCAGCAGTGTCTTACCTGCCGGAAAAATCTAAGACAGTCATTTTACTGTCAACAGTTCACTTCCCCCTGCGGGTACGGGGTTAGAATAGGCCCGAGGTAAGGCATGCCTGTCGTAAGAGGATACTAAAATCCGGAGGACGGACCAGGTAGCAGAATTTGTAGCAGATCCAAATTTTTGTTGCCTGGTCCGTGGTGGAGTTAAGGGAATTTTTCCCCAGATAATTAAAGATTATATTTTCATATGATCTTATTTTGATGAAATCCATGGATTGGAGTTCTCACCCTTCGATCTATGGTAACGATTGAAAGATGCATCCAATGATGTTTCGAATCTCCCATTTTGGGAACCCTTCGGGGCTAAAGATGAACCCTTCGGGGCTAAAGATGAACCCTTCGGGGTAGAAGACGAACCCTTCGGGGTATGAGGTGCCCTCCGGGGCTATCGAAAACGCGTAGGCGGTGTCGTAACACCCCTATGCAATCGTAGCAAATGATGGGTTGGGCCTGGCTGGAGGCCCACACTAAAAAATATTCCAGCAGAGTGTGTTGAATCCCTGACACACTCAGGAATGACGGAAGGGAGTTAAGGGACTCTAAGTCCCTAGATATCTAAAATTCCTGATGGTTTTAATAAACAAGGGACCCAAGGGCTCCTAGATAATTAAAAGAACTCTTTGAGTTTTCTTGATTTAAGGGGCACTTGTTGTCCCAGATATTTAAAGAATTCCTCCGGGTTTTCTCATTAGATAACTAAAAAAATTCCCTGTGTTTTCTTAACTCAAGGGACCCTTGAGGTCCCAGATATCTAAAGATTTCCTTCGGGATTTCTTACATGGTGCATGGTGGTTAGGGAACCCAAGTGGTTCCCAGAATCTGGTGGTGCATGGCGATATGGGCCGGTCTGGCGGCCCATTCAAAAATACCCAGTCGAGCGTGCTAAGATCCTGGCACCTCAGGAATGACGGAAGGTAAGTTGTCAGGCTTAAGCTCTTGGGGGAGCTTATCTGGAAGTGACTTGGTTTAGTTGCGGAGTGAGAACCAAAGCACTTAAAAAATGATTGGTACCACGGGGACAGGAAGCCCCCGGAGTGAACTAGGTGGGTGAGTGTGTGAATGAACTAAATACAGTATAAGAGGCACATTGTGCCAATGAAGAAAAATCTGATTCATGCCGAGTTTTTAATTAAATTTGTGACAGTAGTGCACACTCACTAACCGAAATTCGCTCCGGTCCTGTCGGTTGAGGTAGACCCCCTTGTGGGAGCATCGTGGTGGCTGTGTTATCCCAACATCGCGGGAACGCATGGTATCTGACAAGACTTCGGTCTAAAAAGTCAGATGCAAGAGGTGTTAGGTAGACCTCGGCCTCCATCAAGGGCGGTGAACATGTCTCCAAGCATGTTCACCAATTGTACCAGGGTACTTGTACTCTGGGCCATTGACCAATGCATTCTTGGTCCCGATTGTGGGTAGGCCCACCGTGAGATTAAGTCTTAAGGACAGGTGCTCACGTAAAGCCAACCATAATTTCTGTCAACAGTTCACTATAACACGGAATTGGTCCGAACAGCAGGAAAGCTAGTATAAGGATTTCTGTTTTACAACAAACATAAAATTGGTATCGACGTCATTGTTTTGGATAAGCATAACTTTCTGTTCAATTACATTTTTTTTTTATTGTTCTTTATTGTATAATATTACGTCTTCAGCATCAGCGATTCGTAGTACAGAATCGTCCGTCTCTCATCCAAACAAACTTCCATCCCGCAGCTCTGGCTTTTGTTTTCGTTTGCCAAAGAAGTGTTCGGTCTGCTGGCGTTAGTTGGGGATTCACATAGATTCTACTGGTAAGTTGTGCATAATGAGTTTGTTTTTAATTTTTTTCATTTTCAGTGGTCCATTCACCTTGACGCAGTGCAAAAGATTTTCTTTCTTGAGCTCGTAAGTGATGCCACTATTTTCGGTGCTTTTGTTCTTTGTTTTGTGTTGATGCGGTAATCATTGTTCATATCGGTGTTACATATTTCGGTACCAACCGCTTTTCCCACTTCCAGTAAATTTTCGTCTTTTGTATGCGGTACATTTGTGATTTCAACATTGTGCTTTAGTAACTCTTGTTCCATTCTGTTAATTTGGTTTCGCATTGTTAGTATGATTGTGTCTTTGTGTTCGCATTGTGTTTTTAATTCGTTAATCTGTCCCGCCAATACATTAAGAAGTTCGTTGTTTTTCTTTATTGTCTCCTTCATGTTGTCGTATCCTTTCGATAGAAACCATAGGGCCATCTCTATATCAGTGATGTCCTTCTTAACATCCTCCCCGAGCAGATCAGTGGCGTTTCTGAGGTCTGCGGGTCTTTCCTCGTCGGAGACTTGGTCACACGGTGCTGCGGAATGTGAACGGCAGTATTGGCATCTCCAGGATTTTTTCTGGTCGTTGGATATCCCCCTAAACGTTCTGGCAGAGATGGTTGTGCAGCCGAAATGCAGCTTCCTTGCGCAGATGTGCACTTAATACAGTCACTGTCGCTGACAGTCACTTATTAAAAGGTGTTAATTATAACTTACTTCTAAAGTATGAAAAATAAGCACTTGATGTTTCGTTGTTTTATTTTTGAAATATTAACAGCAGAACGATTTCAAACACGGACACACTTTTACCACGTCTTCACTGCACGGTGGTCTAATGACAAGTCTGGGTTGAAAACTCATGAAGCTGAACTAATATTTTATTCGGATAATTGTGCTGGACAGCAAAAGAAATAAATTTATAGTTGCCATGTACTTATAAGCCGTGCGCTACTCGGGTGTAAATTCAATCACCAAGGAAAAAGCAGTGATTTGGAAACATGTCCATCACACATATTAAAAGAGAACACAGAATACCCATTCTCGGTTGAAGAGATCATTAGTGTGGTGACCTGCCGATTCCGGATCTGATATAAAGTGTATCGTTAAAGTTCTCGTGCCGAAAGTATATCGGTTAAAGTGACAAAACATAACGAAGTCAGTACAAAATTAGTAACATATCGGTTATTGTGAGATCCTCGTGCCGAAAGAAAATTGGCTATTGTGGAAAATTAGAGACAGTGACACCTTCATCAGAACCTACAACCTTCGGTGGAGCAACATATTTTAAAAGCAACACATCAAGCAACCCCGGTAGTAAGTACCAGACACTTTGTACCTTAATATGAGTAGATTTATTGGATGTTTTCAATGAAAAACAAGAGAAAATTTAAGTCCCCACCGTATCCAAAACCCTTATCTCGACTGTTTAAAAGCCTTGAAACCGCTGTGGAAGAACCCTCAAATAAAGTAGAAACTAACGAAAACAACCCCAGTACACCTGAGAATTTTGATAGATTTAGATCCTTCTCACTACCTCGCTTACCAAATTTTAATACCAATATGACTGACCAGAGTAACACAATGAATTTAGTTCAGCCAAACATATCCGATATACTTAGTACGTTAAGAATACCAGATGCTGTCAAGGACCTACGACACTCTGATGGCAATCCCAGACTACTATATGACTTCATAGAAAATGTGGAACGAATTTCAAATTTAATAAAAAATAGGTATCGATGGAACACCGTATAGTAAGATCCTTTGGCGAGCAATTCGAAATAAGATCGAAGGGCAAGCAAATGAAATCTTAAACATGTACGGAACCACACTTTCATGGGACAATAAAAAAACAAATCTAATTTTACATTATGCAGACAAAGAACAGAAACTTCGTTAATACGCGACCTACACCAACTAAAACAAACATCCGATATAGAAACATTTTACAGCAGAATCATCGAAATCAATTCCACACTTACTAACAATTTACAAATTCATGAAAAAGATGAGAGCGTTTTGGTAGCCAAGAAAAACCCATACTCTGAAATGTGTCTAAATACATTTCTTCCTGGCTTAAAAGAACCGCTAGGCTCAAGTATAAGAGCAATGAAGCTGGAAACCCTCCAGATTGCTTTCTCATACTGTATTAGAGAACAAAATATTTACTATCTTCAAGTAGACCACAAACCTATTAAAACTAATAATAATTTCCCACACCCCTTTCCACAAAGACAATTTTACAATAGACCAACCCCTAATTATCTTATGAACACAAGACTTAGAATAATTACAATAACATGCAAGGCATACAAAGAGACCCAACTATTTTAAGCCCACTTATAATACAAACAGCTGACACCACACAATGGTTACCAGAACCATCCGTTCAGATACAATGCTCCTAACCCCACTCCTTCCAATGTCTTTAACCCCCAAAGACCAATCCAAAATCAACTTACACCTACACCCATGAGCGTTGCCTCAGGCACATCGCATTTACGTCAATCAACAGCATATAGACCGACAATTCAAAACAAACTACCAACTGTAAGCATGCGTACTCAACCCTCCCATTACCCTCGATACGTTGTAGAAGAAGTACATAACTATAACCAAACAGTTAATACACCCTCATATCACAGAGAATTCCAACCAGAATATTATACTGAATCTCCTACATACCAACCCTAACTCAATTAAATGCAACAGTAAATCTCGCAAGGAAAACACTAATAACTAGACGTTCAGTCATCCCCCTCAAATTTAAGCCTAACCTTAACTCTGGTAAAATAGTAGTCTCTTCTAATTCAAAAATAATTGCCAAAATTCCTGTAGATGTCCAAAATGGCGACATATTTATCCAATCAACTCTCATCGAACCTCAACTCAAAATTTCCGACGGAATCTATAGAGCAAATAATTGGTATAGTTTAGTAGAAATCGTAAATACTAGTAATACCGACAAAATTATTCTAATAGAACAACCTATTAAAACACAAATATATACAGTATGAACTCGATTTACGCAACCCTCGATTCGTGCAATCCCTCGATTTTCGCAACACAAAATTTGTAGCACGTCTTGACTCTATAAGTGCAACTTTTAATTGCTACCTCGATATGTGCAACTTCTTGTGTTTATTCATCTGTTTTCTATTTGCATGCTATCCTTTTGATTCTGTATTCCCGCCGTTAATTTACAGCTAGTTTATCTGAACAAAATTCATTGTAAGAATAAAACACAAACACATAAGATGCATCTGTGTTTATTTGAATGGGTTGCGATTTCATTAGTGTCTACGGAAAATTTGTACAGGATGGGTGTCACAAGAAATATTATAAAGTTGTCTATTAAAAAAAGAAGTGATATTTTATCAGAATTAGAAAAGGGGTTTTCAGTAAAGACAATTTGTGAAAAATATAACGTTCACAAATCAACAATAAGCCGCATAAAAGGAAAGGCAACCGCTCTTAGGCAATTTCGTCGGCTAAGAATACAGAGGTGGTATGTCCATTTTTTTTCAATTTAGGATTATGACGTATTTTGCTAGGTAATTGCTGCCTCTTTAGGTAGGCAAGGGTCAAAAAGTCAAAAAACATTTTTTTCCCATCGATATCAGTTAAAATGTAAAGATGATATGTCCAATTGAAGCAAAATTGAAGAATACAAAGGTTGTATGTCCATAATCTGTACACAAAAAAAATGAAACTAATAATAATATTATTTTTTTTCATCATCGACTGATCGTTTTACTTTTTAAGACGTCGTGTATTGTCTATTGGCATTATAATTTGTCAGTTTGATGAAGATTATCATTATTTAATGATGGAAAATGTAAATATAGATGAGGTAAGTGGAAGACAGTTTTCAAAAATTGGAAAACGATTTCATCTTTAGTATTAGATTTGAAAATGAATTTTACGTCTAACTATTTTACTTAATTATTGCAGATTACTGCGGAAGTTGATGAGTTCGGCGAAGGTCATTTTCTTATGGGAGTAATCGATCTAGACATTTCCAGTGGTCAAAGTTCTAATGCTTCCAATAATTTAACTTCGAGCAATAGTTATGAAGAAAGTGATAATCCTAACGATCCACCTTACGAGCCTTCTACGGCTAATTCTTCATCTTCAGAATCTGGCGACGATTCCAATTTAAATGGCTTAGAAGACGTACCATCTGAGCTACCAGTAGAAGACAATATTGACAATATAAGGCTACAATGATTTTCATTGTACTTAGAAGCGATTCGATTGAAATCATCGATATGAAGTTCATGGAATCTGGCCATTCTTACTTGGAAGCAGACTCTATGCACAGCTGCATTGAAAGAAATCGACGACATCGACAGCTGTATACTACTGGTGAATACCGAACGGTCATGGAAAGCGCTCGTAAAACCAATCCATATAAAGTAAAGATCGTTAGCTTTTCGGAATTTTATGACTTGAAAGATCTCAACACCAAGTTTTTACGAAATTGTACCATCGACGATAATGGCAACAGAATAAATTGGCTGAATGTAAAACACATGAGATTTACAAAGGAAACACCATACATAATTCAGTTCAAAGAAAGTTTAGGAGATGATGAATTTCGTCAATTGAATGTTTTACAAAAAGGTCGTGGTCGTCGCAGTGGTCAGTCTCATCCTCCGTTGAATTCGAATTACTCATTGAAACATGCATACTGTGAAAAACTTCCTATTTCATTAGCAAAGAAAAATGGTCTCGCATATCTCTTGAAAGAAGGTGTTATTCCTTCTTACTACGCTGATTTTTATGGTTCTTTACCTTTTTCTAAAACAGTGAAAGATGTGTCGCCTTTTGTAATTGAAGATGTCGAGAATGAGGAAGATTTCATCATTACTAATTTGGATATCGATTGATTTATTGCCTTTAGATTAAAGTTGTAATTTTACTTTCTCAATTTATTGTAATTCCAATAATGTAACTATAATTGTTAATTAATTTTGTATTAGAAAAAAATAAAGCATTTAATTACTGGACATACAACCACAACATGGCTATTTTTTGAGTGCAAAAGTGGTATGTCCACGACTTTATTTTAATTTCTGTTTAAATAAGGATGAAAAAGGCACTGGATAGTTTCTTGATAAAGAGAACTTATATTATACTCATCGACGTTGTTTCAAAACGTATTTTGATCAAGACTACCATCGTACCAAAACTTGTTTTTCATTTCTAGCGGAAAATGGTTTTTTGGACATACCACCTCTGTATTTTTAGCCGACGATTTGTGGCTAGAGCTGAATCTGGACCAGGGAAACGGGTAACGTTGAAGGCTTCTGAATATCCACAAATGGAAAAGGCTTTATATGGATGGTTTCAAAAGCAAAGAGCTAAACACATTCCAATTTCTAATGACATTATAAAATCAAAGGCAATTCAATTGCACAATAAAATAAAGGAAAGACCATCATTTAACGCCAGCAATGGATGGATTGCGAAATTTAAAAAAACGATATGGTATTCGAATGTTGAAAATCTGTGGTGAAAAATTATCGAATAAACGTGAACTTGTCCAGCCGTTCGTACAAAAAATTCAAAAAAAAATTGCGGAACTTAACTTGACTGCACATCAGATTTACAATGCAGACGAATCTGGCTTATTTTACAGAATGTTGCCGAACAAAACACTTGTTTCTTTTCAAGAAGTGTCAGCGCCAGGACGAAAAGTAAGCAAGGAAAGAATAACATTCCTTGCGTGCACAAATGCATCAGGGATGCACAAAGTAAAACTTTTCGTCATTGGTAAAGCAGCTAATCCAAGAGCATTTAAAAACTTTGAAAATAAGCCTGTTTTTTATAAAGCAAATAAAAATGCATGGATGACATTCCTATTATTCGAACAATGATTCCACAACGTGTTTGTTCCCGAGGTAAAAAAACAATACAAAATGTTGTGTTTGTAATAATACGTTTTTTTTTTTTTCAGGTAAGAAATTTTCTTGAATCGAAAGGGCTTCAAAAGAAAGCACTACTGCTTTTGGACAATGCCCCGTGTCATCCCAAAGAAAACGAATTGCAGAGCGATGATGGGCTGATAATTGTTATGATGTTTCCGGCAAATAGCACTGCAATCATTCAACCTATGGATCAAAATGTTATCAACATAACAAAGGTCAACTACAAAAAAAGTTTATTAGCGCACTTAGTTTCAAGTGAGAACATGGACTTAGAAACTAAAATCAATGCCTTTAACATAAAGGATGCAGTTTGTTTGCTAGCTAATGCCTGGGAAAAAGTAGACCCTTACACGATTCAGAAATGTTGGAATGTTTTAATGCCTACCAAGGGTGATTGGGATGAGGAGGACGAGCTTCCATTATCTACACTATCTGCAAACATTTTTTTAGGGAAAGAGAATTGATTTCATCCGTTTCAAGTCTGCTTGTTGAAATTGATCCTAACATTAGCCACTCCAATGAAGAAATCATTGATTGGTTTCACGAAAACGTTGAGTCATCTGGTACTTAAGTCGATCCAGCAGAAATTGAGAGCACTGATGAAGGTGAAGCTGTGTCGGCCCCGACTTTATCAAAAGTTAAATCAGAAGATGCAGTTCGATCCTTAAATATATGTTTGCAATGGGCCGAAGAGAACAACATTCCAATAGAAGATATTTTATTGCTACGAAAAATAAAAGAGGGCAGTTTTAAAAAACATTAATTCGCGAAAAACTCAATCTAAAATATCTAACTTAATACATATTCTATATGTATCACATATTAATTTTTGTATAAATTTTGAACACTTCGTTTGAGTATTTGATAAAAATATGTTCAAAATAAATGGTTGTTTTGGTTTCACTAAAGTTTTTTCATGGCAGTGTCGTTATCTATAAGAAAATAAGCTATTTCAGCTATAATTTGTACCAAAAAAATACAACCCAGTAAGTGCAACAACCTCGGTTATCGCAACTGTCCCAATTTCTATTAGTTGCGTAAATCGAGTTTGTACTGTATTACCACTAACTTAATAGAAGTAAATAATTTCAATGTAGAATGCAAAGAAACTATGGACGAAACGAACACTACTGACCTAATACGTTCTGAACATCTAAATTCTGAAGAAAAAAAAACCCTCTTTAAGCTCTGTAGGAATGGCTCCACACTATCTTTCTCTAACACAGTCAAACACAAAATTCCCACTACCGATAATATCCCCATATACACCAAAAGCTACCGATACCGATTTGTGCATAAAAATGAAGTAAAAACCCAAATAAAAAACATGCTCGACCAGAACATAATCCGTCCGAGTTATTCCCCCTGTAGTTCTCCAGTGTGGGTTGTTCCAAAAAAAGTTGACGCAAGCGGCAAGCAAAAATGGCGTTTAGTCATTGACTACCACAAACTCAACGAAAAACAATATCGGATAGGTACCCAATCCCTAACATAACGGAAATTCTCGACAAAAGACCTACAAGGAACAGTATGTCTCGTCTATTTAGACGATATCATAGTGTACTCCACGTCACTACAAGAACATTTGGAAAACCTAGCAAAAGTTTTCAAGAGACTTCGAGAATTCAACTTTAAGATCCAATTTGACAAATCAGAATTTTTGCGCAAAGAAGTGTCATTTCTAGGACATATAGTTTTTACTGATGGTATCAAATCGAACCCCGACAAAATCAGAGCAATACAAGATTTCCCTATCCCGAAAACGCAAAAGGACATTAAATCCTTCATTGGACTTCTGGGATACTATCGTAAGTTCATTAAGGATTTTGCACGGTTAATAAAACCCATGACCGAACTCTTAAAGAAAGATAGAAAAGTAGTACTCACCGACCAATATGTCAAAACCTTTGAACTTTGCAAGAACATCCTAACAAATTACCCTATATTACAGTTCCCGACTTCACAAAACCTTTCATACTTACTACGGATGCTAGTAACTATGCAATTGGGGCTGTACTTTCACAGGGAACAATAGGCCAGTATGTTATGCCAGCAGAACTCTAACGTCATCAGAAATTAACTATTCGACTAATGAAAAGGAACTTCTCGCGATAGTCTGGGCCACCAAGTACTTTAGGCCATACCTCTTCGGTAAAAAGTTTCAAATAGTTACAGATCACAAGCCACTTACCTATCTAATGAACCTCAAAGATGTTAACCCAAGATTAGTCAGATGGCGACCAAAATTGGAAGAGTACGATTACCAAATTACGTACAAAAAGGGAGCTATCAGCACAAATGCAGACGCTTTGAGCAGAGTTAGAACTTCAGACCCAAAAAAACCCTTTACAACCCGAAATAAATATTCACGATCAACCCCCTAGCTGCTCGAACCAAAACACGTCAGGAACCACAATTCATTCAGCAATCGAAAACTTAGATGACGGAATACATATATCAGAAAATGCTTTAAACGATTTTAACATTCAAGTTATTCCTGAAAAATCAGATAAATCACACATGAACCTGAAAGTCCCCTTTAGAAACAGACAAAGAAGAACCATCCAAAGTCCCGTCTTTAACGAACAAATTCTCATTGATATATTCAAAAAATATTTCCCACCAAATAAGTTGACTAGTCATTTTCACAAACGATGAAACATTCAAACTAACGGGTGCGGCACGGAAACCGAACGTATTTCTAAACGCTATTGTGCCTAAAATAAAAGAGTGGGGGAAATGAGACTTCGGCTTCTGGTAGTCTGGTCCGTCCATTTTTGTTTACTAAAAGTTGCCAGTTGTTATGGCTGAATGGAACTCGGTTTACCGCGTTTTTGCGGTAGAATGGTTTTTCAAGAGTCAGAAATCTTATATGTCCGCCATTCGCGCTTTTCGCAAACATTTCGCTATCGCGTAAACCAGTACCCAGTGAAAAGACTGCCCGTCTTTGGGTAAAAAACTTTCGGGAGAAAGGTAATGTGTCCAAAACGGTTCGGGCACGCAAAACATTTGTGTTTCGTGTTGCTTTCAAAATAGACCGCAAAGATCGGCGCAGAAGCACTCTTTGAGTTTAAATTTAAGAGATCAAACCGTACGACGCATTCTGCAGGATGATTTACACTTTCACCCATACAAAATGATGTTGACTCAAAAATTGTTGGCCACCGATTCGATTCCCCAACTCGGTTTTTTTGTAAACGCATACTCGAAAAAATCGCAAATGAAGAACTCCCTCTTAATCGCATTCTCTTTACCGACGTAGCTCATTTTTATTTACACAGCGATGCAAATGACCAAAATATGCGTTACTGGAGCGACTAGAATCCGAGAATAATACACGAAAAGCCTCTTCATTCTCCGAAGTTGACTGTGTGGATGGAAGTGGCCTCTAACGGTCTCATCGGTCCTTTCTTCTTCGAGCAGACAGTTAACGGAAACAGGTATCGCGAGATGTTGGAAGAGCAGCTGGTGCCTGCGCTGCGTACAAAACGTAAATTGTCGTCCACTTGGTTTCAGCACCTGTCATACTATCGGGGAAACCATGGAACTGTTGCGTAAACGTTTTGGTAACCGCATAATTTCGCGGGGCGCTGATTTATGCTAGCCGCCGCCTTCACCCGATTTATCGTGTTGCGATTACTTTCTCTGGGGATATCTGAAGTCTAAGGTATACAGCAACAAGCCGAGAAACCTGGAGCAACTCAGAGGCAATATTGAACTGGAAACTGCCGCATTTCTATCGAAATGATAAAAAAAGTTCCTGAAAATTTCAGAAAACACGCAGATAATGACATGAAAAATAAGGGTGGTAATTTATGCGATATTATTTTTAAGACATGAATCTGTGGTAAAATACATACAGGCCAAATAAAAATTGGTGAAATTCTGCGTCTTTTCGTGTAAAAAAATTCCCTACGGTAATTTGTTCCTGAGCTAGAGTGTTTAGAAATACGTCCGGTTTCCGTGCCGCACCCGGCAGTACAAAAAGTTTATTCCCTTTACTTCTCCCAAAACAAAACGTTTAGATTGATTAGATGCACCACCATACTCACTGACATAATAGAAAGCGACGAACAAGACAAACTCATAAACGACTACCACAACCAAAACAATCACAGAGGCATAGACGAAACATTCCTGCATTTAAAAAGAACCTTTTATTTTCCCCTAATGAACCAAAAATTGCCCAAACAATTAACAACTGCGAAACTTGCCATTTGTACAAATACAACCGAAATCCACCAAAAATACAATACCAAAAAACAGAAACTCCGTTAAAGCCATTAGATATCTTACACATTGATATCTACACAATCGGCTACCAACCAATACTGACCATTTGCGACAAATTCTCCAAATTTGCTTCAGCACACCCCTTACCAACGCGTCAAAGTATCGCTGTAATAAAAGCTCTCAGAAATTTCATTTGCACCCACGGCATCCCGAACAAGATCATATTGTAGTGTACCCACAAACAAAACATTTCCCACGTACCAAAACAACATACCAAAACAAAACACTAAGTTTTAAGCACGTTGGATGTCCGACACCGCGAGAAACGAAAAATTTCTTTAAACTTACCGCGAATTATTTTAGTCCAGTTCATCATGTCGAACAGATACAGACAAAATAATAGACAATTGCAACATACCGATGAGCCAGAACCTCTACCTTCCACTTGTGGAAGAGAAAGGAGAGGAAAACCATCCGTGAAGAAAAATGCACGCGATGAAGAACGTATGACGAACCACAGAGCCAGGACAAGCGAGAAGACAGTTCAGGAAAATCGAGAGGCCTTATTTGAAAAGTTGTTCTTTGGTTATAAAAATATTAACGAAGCGATGAAGAACATTCAAATACAACAGGTGCCAAGGACCATTGTGGTCCCGATATCTACTCGGTCAGCAGGATTTATAATAAGAAATCTTGTGGCACGGTTCGTACGTTTGTCAATTATGACAATTGACGAGGCATATATCTTAGCAGGAGCGTTATATAGAATCACTTTGCTACAGATAGACTACAAGCTCGAGGAAGCGATGCTTGTGCAACATTGCCGAAATTTGGAAATGGATTCTTACGATGAGACCTATTTGCCAAGCGATGTACGCCGAGCTATAAATATGATGGGCGCTGGGTTTAGCCCGATCATTAATTATATCAGTTCAATTGGATCCGTCAAAACGGCTGCTAAAAGCTATTTGCCGCGCCACCCCAAAGCAAGGGATAATTCGCCAGTCTACGTAACATTCTCCAATTTGAGAAGAACCGTAAACGCTCTATCAGGAGATGCGTTAACTCAGGAGATCAAACAAGCGTTCATGGAAGCATGTCCTTTTCCAAACGCTAGATGGGATAGAATTGCCAATCAAAACAGACAGTTGGGCGCAGCTGAACCACTGACACCTACATACCCGAACAAAACACTTAACATAATGCACACCACACAATAGCGTCACATGACACCAAGAGTTACTCATGGGACGGCACTCGCCAAATACCGACACTGTATGAAGACAGGCAAAAAGGAACGTAAACATTACTACGTCCACTGCACTGTGATATTCAATACGATAAAGAATAACCCGCAATGGAAATGCTATCGGGAATTAGTATATGAGGAACAAAAATTTCATGAATAAATCAGAATTATTTTAGAAGCCAATCACTCGGCATAGTCTATTTTAATTCTCGAGGAGTGCCAGGAAACAGGCACCCTGACTGTCCAGTGGCGTTCCACGCCGGACACCCCGCCAGGTCGACCCCTCCTCTATTGGGAAGCATATTCCTTTGTTACAAATTCCACAGCCTAGAAGCCCTGACGTATATGGCAACCTTGCTGTATTGATCCAGTCACACCACATGGCGATCCTGAAACTACGAACCTGAGAACGATCTGCGATAACCACAATCCTGCGAACCTGACCAGGAACCTAACAACTGATCCTGATACTACAGACACGAGATTCATCCACAAAGACGACAGGGATGGACGAAAGCGAAAAACACCAGACAGAGAAGAAGACTATAACAGTTGAAGAGTATTGAGCACGACAAATAAGAAATCTAGAAAACATTGCTACACGAATTCCCCATACTCATATACCACCAAAACGACGAGGAGGCAAACTAGTGCGTGATCGCAAACAGTTAGCCCACCTCAAGAAAATAATCGCTGACGACAAAAATCCAATCCCGTGGAGTACGTCTTGCGAGATCTGGAACAAAATAGAAGTTCTGGAACATAAAAATAAAAAAAACCCCAGAAATGGAAAAACAACAGAGTAAAGAAGAAGTAGTAAATAGTTATCACATCGCCAGCGGCGCTGACCGAACATGCGCGACCTTGACCGTGGATTGCATCAGTGCATCAATGCATACGAACGCATGCTGACAAAGCATGTATGCGTTTCCGATCAGGTAACCGTGCTCGGTAATCTACACCTGTGCAACCGTGATAACGGGCAAGGGTGCGAATCATCGTGTCAGCATTTAATGAAGTTCAAGCGAGGTGGCGAGCGTGTGCCGAGCAGATCGAGGAGGCAGTCTTTTGGTAACATCGAACACGCAAACAGTAAATTGTGTTGAGTAGAAAATAAAATTGTAAAATTCGAATTCGTGCGTTTTAATTAGTAAGTCGAACAGTTGGGTCAGCCGTCAGGCTGACGTTCGCGTTTTTTTTGGCTTCCCCTTAAGGGAAAGCATTAACTTAAATATAAATAATGGAAGCTGCAACACCAACACCCTCACAGAGATGACAACAAAATTCACACCGGTAGAAGTTATAATCGTAATAGTAGTAAGCTTAGTCATATTTATAGCTGTATCTCATATAATACACAAACATTTTAAATATTATGTAAACAAACGTATAAATATAAGATATGTAAACAATGTTTGAATAAATGGAGAAAATAAATTAAATATTAAAAAGAATTAATCATATTATAACAAATGTTAAAAAATCTGGCAAAAGACCATACACTAAAGAGACAGTAGACTCAAAATTAAAAGAATTGTCAATCCTAAAAAACGAATTTTATACAAGTCAACACAACAAAAATCAAAAAACTTGACTTGACAGAAATTTTAGCAACAACACAGCGAAGACTACTTCTTAGCCAGACCAAGACGGACACAGACACAGACAAAATGGCAATTTTTAATATAGAAACCGCGGCCAAAACCATCCCAACCTTCACCGGGAATTATAGAGAATTAGACTCATTCCTAAAAACAGTGGAAATGATAGACAAGACCCTGCAACCCAGTTCAAAGCCGGACTTAATAGAGTTCACTTACCACATAAAGCTTAGCTTAAACGTTAAGACAAGCTTAAACTCTGTCGAAGAACCTACAACATTACAAGACTTACGAACACTACTCGAAACAAGGTACAAAACAAACAAAACTATACCGCAATTACACACAGAACTATCTCATATCACACAGAGAGGGAACATAACGAATTACAAAGACAAACTACTGACTATGATAGCAAAGCTAAATAGTCTACAAATAAAAGAACTAGGTACAGAATGTACAACAGACCAGAAAACAGCCATAACAAAAATCAACGACACTTACACACTTACAGTCTTCAAGAACGGTGTTAACGAAGACTACAAGCAAACGATTTTTGCAGCACAACCAAAGTCATTTTCTGACGCAATTACACTTGCACTTGAGCTTGAACAAACAAGAAACACAGCTCAAATATCATACAATCGGAACAGAATTCCAAACCACAACTCACGAAGACGTAATCAACCTAATCAAACCAACCATACATACGACATGAGACAAAACAATAACCAAGGGTACAACAACAACCCAAGATACAATAACGTCAATAACAGATACAACAACAACAACAACCCAAGACAAAATAACAACAGAAACAACAGACAAAATAACAACAAAACAGATGGAATTCGACCAACCAAAACTCCCAGAATCGATCGAAACCCAACAGACGCAATCAAAACACTAGATACATCAATGTAATTAGTGATCAGGGAAACGAAGTTACCCAGGTGGCCGAAAATCAGACCACCGATGGGCAAAAAAATTGAACATTTATAACATCACGAAAAACCTAACAAACTATATAATTATAAATACAAACAACATATACTTAAAACTACTAATCGACACAGGCGCTGATATATCAATTATCAAAGAAAAAACCATTGACATAAAAAATCTAGCAACACACGAAAGTTGCAGACTAACAGCAATCACAAAGGAAGAAACTTTATCACTCGGCACATCAGACATACCTTTCAGAATAGCAAATCATGAAATTATGCATAATTTCCATATAGTAGACGCGAATTTTCCGATACAAACAGACGGAATATTAGGAAGAGATTTCCTAGAAAAATACTTCTGCAGAATAGACTACGAAACGTATAAGTTAACGTGACACCAACGAAATTTTAAATAAACTTCCCACGGGTCAACAGAGTTCCCACCATAAAAAGCATGCACCGAGATATCCGATGACATCCGACGAGAGTTCCCACCAGAGCACAGGTGATGACGCTGCGTCTAGCAAATTGGAATCGAACACCTTCGGTATGAATGCGACTACTTTACCTTAGAATAAGTTAGGTGTAATGTAGAAGTAAGAATTGTTTGTGAGTTAGTCCTAAGAAGTACGTCGTACAATAAAGTTGTTTTTTTTTTAAACAAATCGAATTTAAATAAATTAACTTATACACTAAGCATATTCATAAAGGAATCAGAAATAACAATACCAATACAGACTAGGACCCAGAGAATAAAATTGGCTCCAAGGTCAGAATCTATACACGCAATCAGCATAGATATAAACGAAGACAGCGTGATCCTCAATAAAGAGATAAAACAAGGTATATACAGTGTAGAGCATAAGTCATGGTACTCTGCATTAACTTTCACAGATTGATAAATTAAATATGGTAACTGGACCAGCATCTGAAATAATTTGGAATTCCTAATTGTATTCAAGTGTGTTCCTTAATTTAACAAAGAAAAAGTAATGATAATTTACAAACCTGACATAATAAATCATATTTACCAATATAAAACAAAAAAAATGCAGTGCAAAAGTCTAGGTACCCTTATCATTTTTGAGGCTCCACTGTCAACAAAAATAGAGGTAAATTGTAATTCACCGGAATTTCGTCATAATGTAACAGACAATTGGAAGAGATGTCAGTTTTGTGTAGAACATTGATCTGTAAGTGCGAAATTACACTAAAGTTAAAATTACAAAATGAACCGTAAAGAACTAACGATTGAAGAAAGGGAGATCATTTTAAATTGTCGCAAGCAAGGAAAATCTTACCGGGAAATTGCTGATATAGTAGGAAGAACAAAATCAACAATACAGAAGGTAATAAATCGGTATGAAAAAGAAAATAGAGTAGAGAATAAGCCGAGATCTGGACGCCCCCGTAAGCTAACCGAAAGAGATGACCGAAAAATCGCGGCTTTCATTCAAAAAGATCCATTTAAAAGCGCTCCAAAAATAGCTACAGATATAGAAACATCGCTAAGCAAAACCGTATCAGCTTGGACTGTGCGAAGATCTATTCAGAGATCCGGTTACAACTCTTGTACACCTCGCAGGAAACCATTTATAAGTGAGGTAAACAAGAAAAAGAGAATAGTCTTCGCTAAGGAGTATAAAAATAAGCCAAATGAATTTTGGGATAGCGTAATTTTTTCGGATGAATCAAAATTTAACGTATTCGGGTCCGATGGACGATCCAAAGTCTGGAGAAAACAAGGCGAAGCACTGAATCCAAAGAACACCATAAAGACAGTCAAACATGGTGGTGGTGGTGTTATGGTGTGGGGGTGTATGTCGCCGAGTTGAAATAAATGACATGTGTAAACGACAATGTAAACTCAGCCCAAGAGCACACGCAACTCCATCTTCTCATTGTTGAACGCAACCGAGATAAACTTCTTCTTTTTCCTTGGTTTTGACGTTTAGATAGAGAGGCATTTTTTGGGAAAAAGCAACGAGAAGGTGGTGTTGCGTGCGCTCTTGGAAAGACAGAATTGTAAGTTTGAAGAAGTACTTGATTTACATTATATTAATATTTAGTTTTTTCACTTCAGAAATAAAATCACATTCACATTCGATATTTATTATTCTTGATTCGGAGCGCTCTTTCACGCATTCAACCACAGTGTATGGCATCTACTGGGGTTGGGAACTTAGTTATAATTGACGAAATTATGAATAAAGAAGTACATTTAAATATTTTAAAAGCAAATCTTCAACCAAGTGCCGAAAAATTGGGTATCTCGAACACTTTTTACTTCCAACAAGACAACGATCCTAAACATACTGCGCTAGATGTTAAGATGTGGATCGCTTATAATACACCCCATATGCTTGTAACACCACCACAAAGCCCAGATCTTAACCCTATAGAGCACTTATGGGACCATTTAGAGAAAAGACTATGAAAACACGAAATCCGAAGTAAGTCCCAACTCAAGGATTTGCTTAAAGAAGAATGGCAGCAAATAACACCTGACGTCACAAAAATACTTGTACAATCCATGTCCAACCGTTTAAAGGAAGTTTTAAAGCTTAAGGGATTTCCTACTAAGTATTAGGTACTGATTTTGAACATTCAATTTAGACAAAAGCTAACAAATGTCTCCGATTTTTCAAGGGTACCAAGACTTTTGCAACACTAATTTTATGAACTTAAATGAAATATCACACTTTTTTTTTGTTTTACCTGGAATTTCATTATTTGTTTTTTGTTATATTCAGAAACAAAACTTATTATAAATACAAATAAAAAACATATTTTAGATTTTGCATCCTTATAATTAGATTTTCAATTATTTGCAATCATGATCGCAGGGTACCATGACTTATGCTCCACACTGTATGTATATGGCAAACTCAATAATACCATCAAAAGGACTTCGTCACATAAAAATACTTAACACACGTGATGAAGAAATTATGATAGACAATTTTGAAGTAGATATTGAACCACTAAGAAACTATAACATACACTCTATACAATCACAAAGAACAGAACAACGATTTAGTCAACTATCGAAAATCCTGAATCTAGACATCTCTGATGACAAAGCAAAAGCAGAATTATTAGAGATGTAGCCAGAAATACGGTGAGGATTACTGTGAAACGTTTTCCCCAGTTACAAGGTATTTGACGATTCTTTTGGAAGTTGCATTGACAGCAGAATACAATAAGCCGTGTTGCATCAATTAGACTTCACATGTGCTTACCTAAACGGAAATTTAAATGAGGATGTGTACATGGTACAACCCCAATGCCTTGTCAACAAGACGATATCCTTTTGGCTTTTAAAGAAGAAAGCGAAATGAATGAAATTAAGAAGTTGAAAGCGGAATTCGAAATTACGGACAAAGTAGCACTGAATTATTTCTTGGGGATTGAGTTCGAGAGAGACGGCGATAGGGGTTCAATCAAAATAGGACACCAACAACTTATAGAGGATCTTTTGAGACAGTTCCGAATGAATGACTGTAAGAAGGTGTGCACACCATTAGATCCGGGAATGAAACTTAGCAAGTGTGGGAATTGTCCGAATTGTTCCAAAGCTGACATCATGGTGTACCAGTCCCTAATTGGTTCATTGAACTTTATCAGCCTGGCAACTCGACCAGATATATGTACATATCAAATTCAGTGATAAAGCTATCGCAGTTCAACATGGACCCTCACAGCAAACATTTTGCAGCAGCACGATATTTGCTGAGGTACTTATTGAAAATACTAAATGTATACTCGCACCGATATGGAACTAGCAAAAACATGTCCATGTCCGGAACTAAATGTATTATCGCACCGATATGGAACTAGGAAACCATGTCCATGTCCGGACCTGAATGCATACATACACATGTATGACATTCGTTCACGAAATGCGATGCGGGCATTATATTCTTTCATTTCATTTCTTCATTTCAGTTCAAGTGTGCTGTACAGTGTACACCAACTGTTCGAGCTTTATCACCACATCTCCATACTTTTGGGTTTCTTGAAAACTACGGGGTATAACTCATACCGTATGAGAAGCATGTTCGTTGCATTTATGTTTTTTTTTTTTCGTTTTGTACATATGTGATTGATGAATAAGGGTTGAATGGAACTCTTTTCGTTCAATTTGCGGAACGAGAGGACATGTGTCCGAGAGAGAACATAGTTCCGTGAACTATACATGTCCGGAACTACCCAACTCTACTTCGTAGTGTACATATGTATGTATGTATGTATACTTATACATAGCGTACAGATGTGTGAGTGTATGCACGTATGTGATGCGTATGTACGTATCGGTTCGTATGTGTGCAAGATCGCTTGCTCCTCTTGCTCACTTGCTCCTCTCCACCTGCCGCGACGTCGTGCGAAAGGGATGCTAGGCCAGCTGCGAGGACTGGTCGTGAGCAATGGCGCCACGCGATTGCCCTCACGCCGACTTACCCGCAGCAAGAATCGCGAATTTGCTACGAGACTCGCGAAATATCCCACGCAAAAGAAAAAAAAACACCGTAATCGTTTCCAATTCAATATGTCACAAATTTAATCTCCTTAACCTAACTTAATCTAGGTTTACAATTATTCCTTAAAACTACCCTACACCGTATGTCAATAAAAAAAGTCGAAATAACTAAAAAAAAATATATGTAAGAAAAAAAAAAAAAGGAATTCACTGTCCAAAAAAGTAAATAAACCGCAGCTAGAGTATTCGAACAGTCGTACCGAAACTCCTCTGACCAAGGACTTAGCCCGCATCACCACTCGCTGCACGCAAATTTGTGATTTCAATACCTTGTACAACGAACGTGATATCCGCGACCAACGTAGGCAATAGGACACACGGTACGGCCGCGTACCGGGAACTGCTTAAAACCGTACCGGAGTTCTTCCCCGAAGATCACTCTCCGAGTACTTCGCCGAAGATTTCTCCCGGAGTTCTTCGCCCACTCTCCCTCATGTGCTACTGGGAACAAAAAAAAAAAAACAAAAATGCTAACCTTCTGCGGGTTGAACTCCACTCGTCCGCGTGCCAAGCGCTGATCGTACCCTCGGGCTATCCGCTTTCTCTGAATTTAGTTTCCCAAAATGGATGACTACGAGCCGCTCACAAATGGGAACTGATCGAAAGATGACAACGAAAACCTTTCGAAACAATTTATTATTGGTTGTTTGTAATTATGTATATGTATAATTAATTTTGTTCTGTTTTTAGTATTTGTCGTGGTAGCGGCAACAGAAATACATCATCTGTGAAAATTTCAACTGTCTAACTATCGCGGTTCATGAGATACAGCCTGGTGACAGACAGACGGACGGACGGACAGCGAAGTCTTAGTAATAGGGTTCTGTTTTACCTTTGGGTACGGAACCCTAAAAATGAGTTGAAGTCGCTCAATTATATTACGTTAACAACAGATGGATGGATTTCGCGTGCAACAACTGCGTATCAGGCTGTGACGGCACACTATGTCTTAGGAGACCCGTGGGAACTACGATCAGTCTTGCTGGGTTGCTTTGAATGTCACGAACGGCATACGGCGGAATATATAAAGCAAGAGCTTTTAAATTTGGTGGAATCCTGGGAAATGAATAATAAAACTTTCGTGTGCGTCACAGACAACGGAGCAAACATGAAGGCAGCGGTAAGATTGACTGGATGGGATCATTTTGCTTGTGTCGCTCATACCATGAATTTGATAGTCAGAGCTGGACTAGGCGTCATTCAGAACCTACTAAAGAAAATAAAATCAATTGTAGAACATTTCCACAGGAGTTCTGTGGCCACAAAAAAACTTTTTTTAATGCAGGAGCAGCTGGAACCCAACAAGAAGCCATTAAAACTAAAAATGGATGTTGTTACTCGCTGGAACAGCACCCTTGATATGCTTGAGAGGGTAAAAACTCTGCAAGAGCCGTTAGAGGCAGCACTTGGCCTGTTGCACAACCCGGTAGAAAATTTATCCGAAGATGAATGGGCCATGCTTCCAACTATCATTAAAATGTTGAAACCATTTAAAGCGCTTACTGAAGAATTGTCGTCTCAAACTGAAGTTTCAATTTCGAAAGTTTTAGGCGGAACCAACAGCATTCTACGTATTTTGATTAATTTAAGTTCAAATCCTATGAATGCATTATCTAAAAATCTGCTAGACAAACTTATTTTGGAATTAAATTGTCGCTTTAGAAACAGCTCGCGCGATCCGATCTTATCGAAGGCAGCTCTTCTAGACCCTAGATTCAAAAAACAATCTTTTGTTCATGAATCTTGCTACAATAATGCTAAGCAATTATTGCAAGCTGAACTTGAAAGAATGCCAAGGACGCAGGAAACCTCAGTAGGTCTGGAAGATGAAAGATATCCTCCTTTAATGGAGTATGAAGATGAAGAAGTTGGTATTTGGCAGGAACACGACAAAAACATAGCTTTGAGCTCATCAGTAACAACTGTTGCTGCAAGTATCAATACAATTCGGCAGTATATGGAGGAGAAGGATATACCGAGAAAAGATAACCCGTTGAAATGGTGGAATGCTTGAAAACTACTGTATCCCGAACTTTCTAATTTAGCTAAAAAATATTTATCGGTTAAGGCAACATCAGTACCATCAGAACGCATATTCTCAAAATCCGGCCAAATTTTAAATGAAAAGCGTTCGGCATTAAAACCAAAAAGAATGGAAAAAATACTTTTTTTGAATGCAAACCAAGAATATATATCTTAATATTTACTTTTCTAAACATCGAACTTACACATTAATTGGGAATATGAATTCGTGTACTTATTTAGTTTTTATTTTTTATCAACTTACGATATTTTTTAAATATGTTTTTAACACTGAGGCACTTGAATTCGCTATAGTTTTTTGAGTTGCTTTTTTTTATTAAATAATTATTATTTGTTATTTATTTTTAGTTCAAGTGAAATTAATTGGATTTCATTTTGTTTTGTCATGGAGTTATTTCCTTTTTAAATTATGAAGTTTCTATTTTATTTATTTTTAGTTTAAATTAAATGAGAGTTAAAAGTTAATTTTGTTCAATAAAAAAACTTGAAAGTTGAAACGATTTGTTTTTATTTTTTGCTTTGATTTGGTTACTCAATATTTTCCACTTATTACCGCTTTACAATCTTATTTACAGGAAACAATTTAGTCCGTTTTCATCCCCTTTTAACTTCTACAAATAAATAAATAAATCCACCTAAAAAAGTACATTTTTGAGTAAAAGTAGTTTTTACTAGCTGTTGGCCTCTTTAAGAGTTAATAGAAAAAGAGGTTTATATGAGCCCCAAAAAAACAAAAATACTTTCTTAAACTTAAATAATACCACTTTCTATGAAAGTAACGAAAGTAACGAGTAACGACATTTTCGTAACGAGTATTCAAAACAAAAGTAACGTATACATACGGGTATTCAAATCGACGTTACTTTTACAGCTCCATTCGGTGTTAAACCAGCAGCTGCAATATTTCAAATGCACATGGAAAATTTACTAAGAGGCATTAATGGTGTAGTCGTTTATCAGGATGATATTACAGTTACAGGTAAAACTTTCAAAGACCATCAACTCAATTTAAAATCTGTTCTAAACAAAACGTCCGACGCCGGATTAAAGTTAAACGCAAGTAAATGCATTTTTTTTTTCAAAAACAAATTTCTTATCTTGGTTTTACCATTGATAAAAACGGTTTGCATAAAAACAAAGATAGATATTCCTCTGTTTTAAATGCGCCTATTCCCAACGACATTCATGAATTAAGAGCATTCATTGGTATGGCAAATTATTATTCACGCTTTATTAAAGATTTTGCGAGCCAAATGAAACCTTTGTACATATTATTACAAAAAGGTGTCAAATACAAATGGAGTAAGGATTGTCAAAATGCTTACGAATTGATTAAGCAAAAAATATCCTCTGAGCAAGTGATGACTCATTTTAATGCAAAATTGCCGATTGTACTTACAACAGATGCTTGTAAAACTTCTGTGGCAGGTGTTTTATCACACAGATTTTCTGATGGGCTCAAGCCGATTGCTTTCATATCAAGATCCTTAACTAAGAGTAAATTAAATTATCCAGTTATCGAGAAAGAAGGCTTAGCCATTATATTTTCAGTAGTAAAATTAAAGCAGTATTTGCTAGGAAACTTTTTCACAATATTGACTGATCACAAACCATTATTGACAATATTTGGTGAAAAACATGGACTTCCATTGATGGCAGCAGCGAGAATGCAACGCTGGGCGCTCATTTTGAGCGGTTTCAACTATAAGATTGAATATGTAAAAGGCATCAATAACGAGGCAGACAATTTATCACGTATACCTCAAATTCCATGTACTCATGAATTCAATGATGCAAATTATATTAACATGATTGAAAAAGACAATGCATTACGAATCAGTTTCAAAAATATTTCCATAGAAACACGTCGCGATCCAATCCTTAGCAAAGTTTCGGAAGCTATTGGGAATGGTACAGTTCACAAGTTAGATACCAGTTTCGATTCATTCAAAAATAAAGCACATGAGCTCACAGTCCATTATGGATGCGTCATGTGGGGCTATCGAACCGTTGTTCCATCCAAATTACGACAATATATTCTTAACGAATTGCATGCATCACATATGGGAATTGTCAAAACAAAATCTCTGGCAAGGTCTTATGTGTGGTGGCCAAAAATTGATTCAGATATTGAACATTTAATAAAGCAATGCATTGCATGTCAAAAATTACAGGCGAGTCCACCAAAAGCAGAATTAATTCCGTGGAAACCAACTGATTCAGTGTGGAATCGAATCCACATTGATTTTGCTTGGCCAAAATTCAACTCTTATTTTTTAATCGTTGTAGATTCCCATTCAAAATTTCCTGAAGTTTTTAAGACGAAAACAATAACGTCTGCATTCACAATATGCAAATTGCGCGAATTATTTAGTCGCTATGGCATACCAGAAAGAATAGTGAGTGACAATGGAACTCAATTTAAGTCTGCTGAGTTCAAAGATTTTTTGATGAGAAACAATATTCATCATACATACACTTCACCTGGTCATGCAGCAACTAATGGCCAAGCGGAAAACTTTGTAAAAACGTTCAAAAAGTCATTCATTGACATTGGCGTAAATAGCGCCACATGTTATTATAATAAAACCCGCGATTTGGATACTATTATCAATCGAATTTTGATTGATTATCGAAATACTATTCATTGTACAACAGGCGGAACACCAGCTAAGATATTCTTTGGACGTTCTTTACGAACACGTTTTAGCAATTTACGTCCGCCTACTGTAAGCGAAGTTATCAGAGAAAAGCATGATAGGCAGAAACAAAATATCAAAGGCAAACGTAACGTAAAATTCAACGAAGGTCAAAATGTCATGATACGAAATTATAAAGATCCTAATAAACCTTCGTGGTCACAAGCGATAATTAAAGAAAAAGTTGGTCCGCGTACGTATACTTGGGTCTACACACACAACAATAGGGAAATCAATCGTCACCTTGATCAAATTCGAGATCAAAACGTTGAATTCAAAGATGATAAAGGTAATTCCTTAAGTGCAGGTGAGAACGACGCACCAAATGTCAGTGTGATCAATGTTTCCGACGAGAGCATAAGGGATACGACTCAACTGCATCCTGTAGAGAGCCGACGAGAGCCAACGATCCGGACTGGACGCTGGATGCACGTTTTTTGAACTCTGATTCGGTGACTTATCAAGAGGAGCCAAATGGTCAGGTTGATGCTTTTGCGAGGAAGAGGCTACGTCCACGTAGAAATGGCAAAGCTATTAGATCTTCCAAATGATTATCTGTTCGACATTGTTACTCGAATAATTGACATTGAATTGTATTCTGTTGATTTCTAACTATTTTAGACTCCCGTCCTATCTGCCCTTTGCAAAATAACCCTAATAGTTTCACAGCTTTAACACCTGGGCATTTCATTATAGGATCACCTTTAACGACTATAATTGGACCAAATTTGAACGATGTTAAAAACTTAAACCGATTGCAGCGATGGTAACAACTGCAATAGTACATACAGCATTTCTGGGATCGGTGGTCGAAGGAGTATCTGCAAACCCTGCAGCAACGGACGAAATGGATGAGCTCGAGTCAATTCTTCCAAATTGGTGACGTGGTTCTGATTCACGACGATAATCTTCCCCCTATGAAGTGGAGACTTGGACGAATCGTTGAAACTCACCCTGGCAAAGATGGTCACACGAGAGTAGTAACAAGTAGCGGAACAACACAGAGAGCAGTTTACAAAATCAGGCGATTACCCTTGGATGTTGAAGGTCCTTCACCCCTCCAAGGCGGAGAGAATGTTTAACTTTTGCGCATCGCTATTCAAATTGTAGTAGATGGAAACACCACGTTTTTTCCTGGTTTTGACATAAGTTGTCAACTTCTTAACCTTTTTCACTTTTTCATTGGATTTCTCCGATTAGTGACTGACTTTGTAACCACAATTATTATATACATATACAATAAAGGCCGTACCTTCTTATAGTAAATTCAAAAACGCTTGAATTTCAAATGTTTACATAGATCAACCAGCAGCAATAAAAACATACAATGGCTGTTTACGCGAGTTAAAGGTCAATATTTGTCTTCTCGCAAAACGACCTTCGTATTCGTACTTGGGACTCGAATTCAAATTGAAATTATAGAACAAAAACTCTATTGACAATTTCATATGCTGGAAAATGCCATCCACACGCCGAATATTGCGCCAAAAAAAAAGTTCTTTGCATACGTAAAAACTAGTTTGATTTAAGTTATTTTTCTATACATGCGCGCGGGTCCTTATTTGCACTGAATTCCAAAGTTTAGCATATACATTTGAGTAAAGTAATGGCATAAGACAAGTCCACTTACCCCGCTTTTAAAAATTGATAAAATTAAATTGAACTTTTGCTTCAATGAATCCACGGCTTGTGTTGACTGTAGGGCTTGTGTTGATTGTAGGTTTATAGTTAAATGCCCTTAGACATTACAGGAAATGTGGTGTAGGTATATATAATGGTAGGTATCATGCCTGTAGCGAGTTTTGTATAAACAATGGAACGTGATATCATTGGCCAATCGTTCTTTCTTTGGTGGCGTTACAACTCAGAAATGACCTGAGCCAAGCTTTTCTCAATTACCCATGTTGTGTGCGACTTATTTTTCACACAGGGACCTACAGGTTTTAATGCCGATTCCGCACGGCGTGAGCCAAGGTGTTTCATGGCAAGTATATTACGGGGGGGTATTGTCAGTACCACGCCGAGGAGGGACGCCGCGAAATAAACATTCGATGGCGTTGGTGTTATCGAGATCCGACCTCGCTCATCGTGCGTTAAAGTACGATGACCAATTCGTCCCTGTAAAAGTAATTTCTTGTTTTTCACTGGTGTTTTCCTTTTTCATAGGCACTCATATTCGGGAACACCTGCCTGGTCTACCAGATATAACGACTAAGATATAAAAATAGATACATATAAGATTGATTATGTGAAAAATAGAATACTCAACCGCACCTTTATGGTAATCGGGAAAGGTGAATGATGGCTCGAAACATAGAGCTCCAATAACGGAAAATTACATTCAGCAACATGTAATCAACGTGGCCATTTGGGGAAGTTTCAGGTATTGCAGGTCGCATCTTGACCATATCAATGTTTTCCTATTCGTAAAAACAACAAACTCGCCGCAGACGCACACTTATGCTTATTTTCAAAGGTTCCTCCTTTTTTCACTAAACATTTTATTGGAAATTGTGAATATACGTAACATAAACGTGATTGAATATCATTACCCAGGGCCCAAGCAGTACACACAAGTCCATCGGCTATTGTATATGAATATCACGAATAATTTAACCCCATTGAATACGACGCGAAATGCCGGCAATAATTGCATGCCGCAAACAGTGACCGCACGATTATCCTTGACAACTCTGCTTGACAGCAGTGATAATCATAGATAAATTAACAAGATGGAAAACTTTCGTACGTCTGCCCTGTGATCCCCGCAAGGGTTAGTTGTTGTATTTGTAATTAAAGCGGCCCCTTGACGCCTAATAATATTGTGCAATATTTGATACTGCACAATATTATTGTTCGTCTGTAGATAATATTGCAAGATTGTGCGATATATTGCGGAAAATCGGAACGCTTTCGACTTTTAATGCAAATATGACCGGTCCACTAAATTATTGGGAAAAATATTGAACCGTCTGGGGCACCAAGCCAATAAAATTTTGCAAAATTTTGTACAATAATATTGAGCGTCTAGGGGCCGCTTTAAAAACGACGCTGTTGACTCAGAGTCAAGCCGTCGGAACAAGGCAGAATGACATAGTCAAGACGCCGTCAAATCGAAACGAGTTTGTAGGGGCTAGTTGTCAAAATGCCTGTGAAAGCCATCGAGATTGCCATCTTGTTAATTTATCTATGGTGATAATGATTTGTGATTGATTGTTTATCCCTGCTCGACAGCTTGTTTATCCCTGCTTGACAGCAAGCACAGCAGGGATCAGGGAGATGGAACACCTTTGATGGTTTGCATGCATCTTGGCGATATTTGTCTACAAGCGGTCTGATTGTAAAAACTGGAATTCCGTCTGTGGAGAGAAGCTTGTGGAACGATTTAACACACATTACAATGACACCATTTATTGTGAGCAGAAACATGTTCACTTGTTTTTTTGAATTTGAATTTAGCGACGGTTACAACGTACATTAGATATGTAGATATTCAACTCAGGAAAAAGGCAAACATTTAAATAGTTATGAGTAATCTATGGGTGAACAATGCACAATAAGAGAAATTACAGTCGGATTATGGTTTATTCGTATATTGGCTCATTATTTCGGGTGAAAAAAGTTATTTTTTATTTCTGTTTTGCTGATTTTGTTAGCGCTTCTATTTTTATGAGTCCCAACCTAATGCTCTCTTTCTGCTGGAATATTAATTTCCAAAAAACAAGTGAAATACGAGCAATTTTATTGTCGTAGCTAAGGACCTGCTTCATCTTTTTCTCGGATATCAGCTTCTTTTCACAATTTCAGTGTGGGTTATCTTTCGAACGTCGACCAAGGGGATATTCATTGCAATAAAGGAAAGAAGAAAGCATATGTATGCCTGCTCACTCCGTGAACAGCTGTGAGGTCACGCCGCGCCGTTTTTGTTGTTGTTCCAAGAGCAATAATCAAACTTTGCAGGGATCACCGGGCGGACGTACTACGAAGGTTTGGCATATCATGATTATCACTCTCGGACCGCAAATAAAAGAATTAGGTGATACAGGAAACAATGGGAAACAATGTCCTCCCTCGGATGGCTGACATCTGTACAGTGCCACTACATCTAGGGGTACGTTCACATATCTTCTTACAACTTCATAGTGTGGTGAATTAGAAATAAATTGACCACGGTTTAAACCAGGGATTATGAATGAGATGGCAATACGATGGCATTGACAGGCATTTCTAACGGCGTTTAACGGCGTCTTGACTATGTCATTTAGCCTTGATCCGACGTCTTAACTCTACACATCGACGTCTTGAGACTAACACAATGATAAATCAATGGCGTCGTTTGTAAGCGAGAAAAACACGTACAGTATCGGTGTATTAGAAAAGCAACAACCAACCCCTGCGGGGATCACAGGGCAGACGTACGAACGTTTTCAATCCTTTTATTTAAGCCTGGCTTAAACTCTTGTTCAAATGTTACTCTTTACTAATTTAGATATACCACTTCTTCTCCTTCTTCTTGGCGATTCAGTCCGGTGAGGTCTTGGGCCTCAACCAATAAACGTCTCCAACCAGCACGATCTCTTGCCAGCCTGTTATGGACACCTAGTTGGTTGAGGTCGTTTTTCATTTGTTAGCGCCATTTGGGTCGAGGGTGTCCTCGGTCGCGCTGTCCCAATGGCGCGGATTCAAAGACTCTTCGGGCCGAAGCTGTGTTGTCCATACGCTCTACGTGGCCAAGCCACCTTAAGCGCGATATCCGTAGACACCTATTCAGGTATATGCCGCCGTACAGTCCGTTCAGCTCGTAGTTGAATCTTTTCCTCCAGACGTCATCAATATAAACAGAACCAAAGATCGCACACAGAACTTTCCTGAGGAAAAAATCAAGAACTTCCTCATCCGCTTCCAATAGCGTCCATACTTCTTGACCACAAAGCAGGACTAGAATAATCAGAGTTTTATGTGGCTCTATTACTTTTTCTTGAGAGCACCGTGGCGCAGTGGGTAGTGTGTTGGCCTCTGACGCCGATGACACGGGATCGAATCCCGACACAGCCACGTCATCGAACGTTCCCTTGATGGGAAATAACGCATTTTATATTGAGGGACACAAGCGTCCAGGCGTGTGTACATACATTTTTGTCAGCAGGTGAGGAGAGCACACGAAATGCATAAAAAATATCTAATTTTGTTACTGCTTGGTCTTTCACTGTTCTGTTTTCAACAGCTCTGGGTGTTTTCTTCCAGGCTCTGCAAGAGGGAGCTGTGCTTTTGAATGACTTTAAGAAACGGAAGCGTTTTATTCTGCGGGTGGCGTGTTACAGCTGATCTTAATGACTTTGCACCGCACACGGGGGCGTATACGTAACATTTTTTTCCGACTTGACATCGACACGTTTCCAGCGTTCTCCACGGGTTGTTGAGTGACAATTATACGTTCACTTGATTGGAAATAACGCATTTTATATTGAGGAACACAAGAGTCCAGGCGCGTGTACATACATTTTTACCAGCAGGCGAGGGGAGCACATGAAATGCATAAAAAATGTCTAACTTTGTTACTGCTTGGTTTTTCACTGTTCCGTTTTCAATAGCTCCTGGGTGTTTTCTTTCAGGCTCTGCAAGAGGGAGCTGTGCTTTTGAAGGCCTTTAAGAAACGGAAGCGTTATAACTAACATTTTTTTTCGGCTCGACATCGATGCATTTCCAGCGTTCTGCACTAGCTGCCGAGTGACCATTATACGTTCTCTTGATGGGAAATAACGCATTTTATATTGAGGGACACAAGCCTCTAGGCGCGTGTACATAAATTTTTACCAGCAGACGAGGGGAGTACATGAAATGCATAAGAAATGTCTAATTTTGTTACTGCTTGGTCTTTCACTGTTCTGTTTTCAACAGCTCTGGGTGTTTTCTTTCAGGCTCTGCAAGAGGGAGCTGTGCTTTTGAATGCCTTTAAGAAACGGAAGCGTTTTATTCTGAGGTTGGCATGTTACAGCTGATTTCAGTAACTTTGCACCGTACACGGGTACGTATAGTTAACATTTTTTTTCTGGCTCGACATCGATGCGTTTCCAGCGTTCCCCACGGGCTGCTGAGTGAGCATTATACGTTCCCTTGATGGGAAATAACGCGTTTTATATTGAGGGACACAAGCGTCCAGGCGTGTGTACATACATTTTTGCCAGGAGGCGAGGAGAGCACATGAAATGCATAAAAAATATCTAATTTTGTTACTGATTGGTTTTTCACTGTTCTGTTTTCAATAGCTATTGGGTATTTTCTTTCAGGCTCTGCAAGAGGAAGCTGTGCTTTTGAAGGCCTTTAAGACACGGAAGCGTTTTATTCTGAGGGTGACTTGTTACAGCTGATTTTAATGACTTTGCACCGCACTCGGGGGCGTATATGTAACATTTTTTTCCGGCTCGACATCGATGCGTTTCCGGCGTTCTCTACTGGCTGCTGAGTGACCATTATACGTTCTCTTGATGGGAAATAACGCATTTTATATTGAGGGACACAAGCGTCTAGGCGTGTGTACATACATTTTTGCCTGCAGGTGAGGAGAGCACACGAAATGTATAAAAAATGCCTAATTTTGTTGCTGCTTGGTTTTTCACTGTCCTGTTTTCTTTCAGGCTCTGCAAGAGGAAGCTGTGCTGTTGAAGGCCTTTAAGAAACGGAAGCGTTTTATTCTGAGGGCGGCTTGTTACAGCTGATTTTAATGACTTTACACCACACGCGGGGGCGTATACGTAACATTTTGTTCCGACTCGACATCGATGCGTTTCCAGCCTTCTCCACGGGCTGCTGAGTGACCATTATACGTTCCCTTGATGGGAAAAAATTCGCGTTTTATATAGGGGGACACAAGCGTCTAGGCGTGTGTACATACATTTTTGCCTGCAGGTGAGGAGAGCACACGAAATGTATAAAAAATGCCTAATTTTGTTACTGCTTGGTTTTTCACTGTCCTGTTTTCTTTCAGGCTCTGCAAGAGGGAGCTGTGCTGTTGAAGGCCTTTAAGGAACGGAAGCGTTTTATTCTGAGGGCGGCTTGTTACAGCTGATTTTAATGACAATACACCACACGCGGGGGCGTACACGTAACATTTTGTTCCGACTCGACATCGATGCGTTTCCAGGGTTCTCCACGGGCTGCTGAGTGAGCATTATACGTTCACTTGATGGGAAATAACGCATTTTATATTGAAGGACACAAGCGTCCAGGCGTGTGTACATACATACCTGAATTTGTTTTTCACTGTTCTGTTTTCAACAGCTCCCGGGTGTTTTCTTTCAGGCTCTGCTAGAGGAAGCTGTGCTTTTGTAAGGCTTTAAGAAACGGAAGCATTTTAATCTGAATGTGGGTTGCTACAGCTGATTTTAATGACCTCGCACCGCACACGGGGGCGTATACGTATCATTTTTCTCCGGCTCGACATCGATCCGATTCCGGCGTTCTCCACGGGCTGCTGAGTAACCATTATCCGTTCTCTTGATGGGAAATAACGCGTTTTATATTGAGTGACACAAGCGTCCAGGCGTGCGTACATACATTTTTGCAAGCAGGTGAGAAGAACACACGAAATGTATAAAAAAAAGTCTAATTTTGTTACTGCGTGGTTTTTCACTGTTCGGTTTCCTTCAGGATCTGCAAGAGGGAGCTGTGCTTTTGAAGGCCTTTAAGGAACGGAAGCGTTTTATTCTGAGGGCGGCTTGTTACAGCTGATTTTAATGACAATACACCACACGCGGGGGCGTACACGTAACATTTTGTTCCGACTCGACATCGATGCGTTTCCAGGGTTCTCCACGGGCTGCTGAGTGAGCATTAAACGTTCACTTGATGGGAAATAACGCGTTTTATATTGAGGGACACAAGCGTCCAGGCGTGTGTACATACATTTTTGCCAGGAGGCGAGGAGAGCACACGAAATGCATAAAAAATATCTAATTTTGTTACTGATTGGTTTTTCACTGTTCTGTTTTCAATAGCTATTGGGTATTTTCTTTCAGGCTCTGCAAGAGGGAGCTGTGCTGTTGAAGGCCTTTAAGGAACGGAAGCGTTTTATTCTGAGGGCGGCTTGTTACAGCTGATTTTAATGACAATACACCACACGCGGGGGCGTACACGTAACATTTTGTTCCGACTCGACATCGATGCGTTTCCAGGGTTCTCCACGGGCTGCTGAGTGAGCATTATACGTTCACTTGATGGGAAATAACGCATTTTATATTGAGGGACACAAGTGTCCAGGCGCGCGTATATACATTTTTACCGGCAGGCGAGGAGAGCACACGAAATGCATAAAAAATGTCTAAATTTGTTACTGCTTGGTTTTTCACTGTTCTGCTATCAACAGCTCCTCGACGTTTCCTTTCAGGCTCAGCAAGAGGAAGCTGTGCTTTTGAAGGCCTTTAAGATGCGGAAGCGTTTTATTCTGAGGGCGGTGTGTTGCAGCTGATTTTGAGGACTTTGCACCGCACACGGGGGCGTAAACGAAACATTTTTTTCCGACTCGACATCGATGCGTTTCCAGCGTTCTCCACCGTTCTCCACTGACTGCTGAGTGACCATGATACGTTCTCTTGATGGGAAGTAACGCATTTTATATTGAGGGACACAAGCGTCCAGACGCGTGTACATGCATTTTTACCAGCAGGCGAGGAGGGCACACGAAATGCTGCTTGGTTTTTCACTGTTCTGTTTTCAAAAGCTCCTGGGTGATTTCTTTCAGGCTCTGCAAGAGGAAGCTGTGAAGGCCTTTAAAAAACGGAAGCGTTTTATTGTGAGGGTGGCGCGTTACAGCTGATTTTAATGACTTTGCACCGCACCCGGGGGCGTATACGTAGCATTTTTTAACGGCTCGACATCGATGCGTTTCCACCGTTCTCCACTGACTGCTAATTGACCATTAAACGTTCTCTTGATGGGAAATAACGCATTTTGTATTGAGGGACACAAGCGTCCAGGCGCGTGTACATTCATTTTTACCAGCAGGCGAGGGGACCACACGAAATGCATAAAAAATGTCTAATTTTGTTATTGCTTGGTCTTTCACTGTTCTGTTTTCGATAGCTCCTGGGTGTTTTCTTTTGGGCTCTGCAAGAGGAAGCTGTGCTGTTGAAGGCCTTTATGAAACGGAAGCGTTCTATTCTGAGGGCAGCTTGTTACAGCTGATTTTAATGACCTTTTTTCCGACTCGACATCGATGCGTTTCCAGCGTTCTCCACGGGCTGCTGAGTGACCATTATACGTTCTCTTGAGGGGAAATAACGCATTTTATATTGAGGGACACAAGCGTCCAGGCGCGCGTACATACGTTTTTACCAGCAGGCGAGGAGAGCACACGAAATGCATAAAAAATGCCTAATTTTGTTATTGCTTGGTTTTTCACTTTTCTGTCTTCAACAGCCCCTACGTATTTTCTTTCAGGCTCTGCTAGAGGAAGCTGTGCTTTTGAAAGCCTTTAAGAAACGGAAGCGTTTTATTCTGAGGGTGGGTTGCTGGAACTGATTTCAACGACTTTGCACCGCGCACGGGGGCGTATACGTAACATTTTTCTCCGGCTCGACATCGATCCGATTCCAGCGTTCTCCACGGGCTGCTGAGTAACCATTATCCGTTCTCTTGATGGGAAATAACGCGTTTTATATTGAGTGACACAAGCGTCCAGGCGTGCGTACATACATTTTTGCAAGCAGGTGAGAAGAACACACGAAATGTATAAAAAAAAGTCTAATTTTGTTACTGCGTGGTTTTTCACTGTTCGGTTTCCTTCAGGATCTGCAAGAGGGAGCTGTGCTTTTGAAGGCCTTTAAGAAACGGAAGCGTTCTATTCTGAGGGTGGCATGTTACAGCTGATTTTAATGACTTTGCACCGCGCACGGGGGCGTATACGTAACATCTTTTTCCGGCTCGACATCGATTCGTTTCCAGCGTTCTCCACGGGCTGCTGAGTGAGCATTATACGTTCTCTTGATGGTAAATAACGCGTTTTATATTGAGGGACACAAGCGTTCAGGCGTGTGTACATACATTTTTGCCAGGAGGCGAGGGGAGCACACGAAATGCATAAAAAATATCTAATTTTGTTACTGCTTGGTCTTTCACTGTTCTGTTTTCAACAGCTCCTGGGTGTTTTCTTTCATGCTCTGCAAGAGATAGCTGTGCTTTTGTAAGGCTTTAAGAAACGGAAGCGTTTTATTCTGAATTTGGGTTGCTACAGCTGATTTTAATGACCTTGCACCGCACACGGGGGCGTATACGTAACATCTTTTTCCGGCTCGACATCGATTCGTTTCCAGCGTTCTCCACGGGCTGCTGAGTGAGCATTATATGTTCTCTTGATGGGAAATAACGCATTTTATATTGAAGGACACAAGCGTCCAGGCGTGTGTACATACATTTTTGCCAGGTGGCGAGGAGAGCACACGAAATACATAAAAAAAGTCTAATTTTGTTACTGCTTGGTCTGCTTGAAGGCCTTTAAGAAACGGAAGCGTTCTATTCTGAGGGTGGCATGTTACAGCTGATTTTAATGACTTTGCACCGCACACGCGGGCGTATACATAACATTTTTTTCCGGCTCGACATCGATCCGATTCCAGCGTCCTCCACGGGCTGCTGAGTGAGCATTATACGTTCTCTTGATGGGAAATAACGCATTTTAAATTGAGGGACACAAGCGTCTAGGCGTGTGTACATACATTTTTGCCAGCAGGTGAGGAGGGCACACGAAATGTTAAAAAAATGTCTAATTTTGTTACTGCTTGGTTTTTCACAGTCCTGTTTTCTTTCAGGCTCTGCAAGAGGGAGCTGTGCTGTTGAAGGCCTTTATGAAACGGAAGCGTTCTATTCTGAGGGCAGCTTGTTACAGCTGATTTTAATGACCATATACCACACGCGGGAGCGTATACGTAACATTTTTTTTCCGACTCGACATCGATGCGTTTCCAGCGTTCTCCACGGGCTGCTGAGTGACCATTATACGTTCTCTTGAGGTGAAATAACGCATTTTATATAGAGGGACACAAGCGTCCAGGCGCGCGTACATACATTTTTACCAGCAGGCGAGGAGAGCACACGAAATGCATAAGAAATGTCTAATTTTGTTACTGCTTGGTTTTTCACTGTTCTGTTTTCAACAGCTCCTGGGTATTTTCTTTCAGGCTCCGCAAGGGAAGCTGTGTTTATTAAGGCCTTTAAGAAATGGAAGCGTTTTATTCTGAGGGCGGCTTGTTACAGCTGATTTTAATGACTTTGCACTACACACGGGGGCGTATACGTATCATTTTTTTCCGAATCGACATCAATGCGTTTCCAGCGTTCTCCACAGGCTGCTGAGTGACCATTATACGTTCTCTTGATGGGAAAAAATTCGCGTTTTATATAGGGGGACACAAGCGTCTAGGCGTGTGTACATACATTTTTGCCTGCAGGTGAGGAGAGCACACGAAATGTATAAAAAATGCCTAATTTTGTTACTGCTTGGTTTTTCACTGTCCTGTTTTCTTTCAGGCTCTGCAAGAGGAAGCTGTGCTGTTGAAGGCCTTTAAGAAACGGAAGCGTTTTATTCTGAGGGCGGCTTGTTACAGCTGATTTTAATGACTTTACACCACACGCGGGGGCGTATACGTAACATTTTGTTCCGACTCGACATCGATGCGTTTCCAGCCTTCTCCACGGGCTGCTGAGTGACCATTATACGTTCCCTTGATGGGAAATAACGCATTTTATATTGAGGGACACAAGCGTCTAGGCGTGTGTACATACATTTTTGCCAGCAGGTGAGGAGAGCACATGAAATGTATAAAAAATGTCTAATTTTGTTACTGCTTGGTTTTTCACTGTCCTGTTTTCTTTCAGGCTCTGCAAGAGGGAGCTGTGCTGTTGAAGGCCTTTAAGGAACGGAAGCGTTTTATTCTGAGGGCGGCTTGTTACAGCTGATTTTAATGACAATACACCACACGCGGGGGCGTACACGTAACATTTTGTTCCGACTCGACATCGATGCGTTTCCAGGGTTCTCCACGGGCTGCTGAGTGAGCATTATACGTTCACTTGATGGGAAATAACGCATTTTATATTGAAGGACACAAGCGTCCAGGCGTGTGTACATACATACCTGAATTTGTTTTTCACTGTTCTGTTTTCAACAGCTCCCGGGTGTTTTCTTTCAGGCTCTGCTAGAGGAAGCTGTGCTTTTGTAAGGCTTTAAGAAACGGAAGCATTTTAATCTGAATGTGGGTTGCTACAGCTGATTTTAATGACCTCGCACCGCACACGGGGGCGTATACGTATCATTTTTCTCCGGCTCGACATCGATCCGATTCCAGCGTTCTCCACGGGCTGCTGAGTGAGAATTATACGTTCTCTTGATGGGAACTAACGCTTTTTATATTGGGGGACACAGGCGTCCAGGCGTGTGTACATAAATTTTTGCCAGGAGGCGAGGAGAGCACAAGAAATGCATAAAAAATGTCTAATTTTGTTACTGCTTGGTCTTTCACTGTTCTGTTTTCAACAGCTCATGGGTGTTTTCATTCAGGCCCTGCAAGGGAAAGCTGTGCTTTTGTAAGGCTTTAAGAAACGGAAGCGTTTTAATCTGAATGTGGGTTGCTACAGCTGATTTTAATGACCTCGCACCGCACACGGGGGCGTATACGTATCATTTTTCTCCGGCTCGACATCGATCCGATTCCAGCGTTCTCCACGGGCTGCTGAGTGAGCATTATATGTTCTTTTGATGGAAAATAACGCGTTTCATATTGAGGGACACAGGCGTCCAGGCGTGTGTACATACATTTTTGCCAGGAGGCGAGGAGAGCACAAGAAATGCATAAAAAATGTCTAATTTTGTTACTGCGTGGTCTTTCACTGTTCTGTTTTCAACAGATCCTGGGTGTTTTCTTCATTGCTCTGCAAGAGGGAGCTGTGCTTTTGAAGGCCTTTAAGAAACGGAAGCGTTCTATTCTGAGAGTGGCATGTTACAGCTGATTTTAATGACTTTGCACCGCACACGGGGGCGTATACGTAACATTTTTTTCCGGCTGTTGCGTAGCAACAATCAATATAAAAAAAAGGAAAAAAGGGGATCGCATTAGTTTACGTATTTATTTTTTGATCAATAACATAACTCACAGTCACTTTGATCAGACTGAAATATAAGTATTACCTGGCAATTAATACCTCATAGTACCAACTTGTCATCTGAAGAAATCTAAGGAATAATAAAGAGGAATATTAAAAGAGTAATTTATTTCCCATTCATTCCCAACTCCCATTCATCTCAGTGCGGAACCACCACCCAATTCCCATTCATCTCAGTGCGGAACCTCATATCTACTTCCCATTCATCTCAGTGCGGAACCATCATATCTACTTCCCATTCATCTCAGTGCGGAACCATCATATCTAATTCCCATTCATCTCAGTGCGGAACATATCATATCTACTTCCCATTCATCTCAGTGCGGAACCATCATATCTACTTCCCATTCATCTCAGTGCGGAACATATCATATCTACTTCCCATTCATCTCAGTGCGGAACACCGGCTCTACATCGATTCGTTTCCAGCGTTCTCCACGGGCTGCTGAGTGAGCATTATACGTTCTCTTGATGGGAAGTAACGCGTTTTATATTGAGGGACACAAGCGTCCAGGCGTGTGTACATACATTTTTGCCAGGAGGCGAGGAGAGCACACGAAATGCATAAAAAATATCTAATTTTGTTACTGCTTGGTCTTTCACTGTTCTGTTTTCAACAGCTCCTGGGTGTTTTCTTTCATGCTCTGCAAGAGGAAGCTGTGCTTTTGTAAGGCTTTAAGAAACGGAAGCGTTTTATTCTGAATGTGGGTTGCTACAGCTGATTTTAATGACCTTGCACCGCACACGGGGGCGTATACGTAACATTATTTTCCGGCTCGACATCGAACCGATTCCAGCGTTCACCACGGGCTGCTGAGTGAGCATTATACGTTCTCTTGATGGGAAATAACGCGTTTTATATTGAGGGACACAAGCGTCCAGGCGTGTGTACATACATTTTCGCCAGGAGGCGAGGAGAGCACAAGAAATGCATAAAAATGTCTAGTTTTGTTACTGCTTGGTCTTTCACTGTTCTGTTTTCAACAGCTCCTGGGTGTTTTCCTTCATGCCCTGCAAGAGGAAGCTGTGCTTTTGAAGGCCTTTATGAAACGGAAGCGTTTTATTCTGAACATGGCGTGTTACAGCAGATTTTAATGACTGCACCACACACGGGGGCGTATACGTAACATTTTTTCCGACTCGACATCGATACGTTTCCAGCGTTCTCCACGGACTGCTGAGTGATCATTATACGTTCTCTTGATGGGAAATAACGCATTTTATATTGAGGGACACAAGCGTCCAGGCGTGTGTACACAGATTTTTGCCAGAAGGCGAGGAGAGCACACGAAATGCATAAAAAATGTCTAATTTTGTTACTGCTTGGTCTTTCACTGTTCTGTTTTCAACAGCTCCTGGGTATTTTCTTTCAGGCTCTGTAAGAGGAAGCTATGCTTTTGAAGTTCTTTAAGAAACGGAAGCGTTTTATTCTGAACGTGGCGTGTTACAGCAGATTTAAATGACTGCACCACACACGGGGGCGTATACGTAACATTTTTGTCCGACTCGGCGTCGATACGTTTCCAGCGTTCTCCACTGACTGCTGAGTGATCATTATACGTTCTCTTGATGGGAAATAACGCATTTTATATTGAGGGACACAAGCGTCCAGGCGTGTGTACATACGTTTTTCATTGTTCTGTTCTCAACAGCTCCTGGCTGTTTTCTTTCAGGCTCTGCAAGAGGAAGCTATGCTTTTGAAGTTCTTTAAGAAACGGAAGCGTTTTATTCTGAAAGTGGCGTGTTACAGCAGATTTTAATGACTACACCACAGACGGGGGCGTTTACGTAACATTATTTTCCGACTCGGCGCCGATACGTTTCCAGCGTTCTCCACTGACTGCTGAGTGATCATTATACGTTCTCTTGATGGGAAATAACGCATTTTATATTGAGGAACACAAGCGTCCAGGCGTGTGTACATACGTTTTTGCCAGAAGGCGAGGAGAGCACACGAAATGCATAAAAAATGTCTAATTTTGTTACTGCTTGGTCTTTCACTGTTCTGTTTTCAAGAGCTCCTGGGTATTTTCTTTCAGGCTCTGCAAGAGGAAGCTGTACTTTTGAAGGTCATTAAGAAACGGAAGCGTTCTATTCTGAACGTGGCGCGTTACAGCTGATTTTAATGACTGCACCACACACGGGGGCGTATACGTAACATTTTTTTCCGACTCGACATCGATGCGTTTCCAGCGTTCACCACGGGCTGCTGAGTGACCATTATACTTTCTCTTGATGGAAAATAACGCGTTTTATATTGAGGGACACAAGCGTCCAGGCGTGTGTATATATAGTTATGCCGGCAGGCGAGGAGAGCACACGAAATGCATAAAAAAGGTCTAATTCTGTTACTGCTTGGTTTTTCATTGTTCTGTTTACAACAGCTCCTGGCTGTTTTCTTTCATGCTCTGCAAGAGGAAGCTGTGTTTTTGTAAGGCTTTAAGAAACGGAAGCGTTTTATTCTGAATGTGGGTTGATACAGCTGATCTTAACGACTTTGCACCTCACACGGGGGCGTATACGTATCATTTTTCTCCGGCTCGACATCGATCCATTTCCAGCGTTCTCCACGGGCTGCTGGGTAACCATTATCCGTTCTCTTGATGGGAAATAACGCGTTTTATATTGAGTGACACAAGCGTCCAGGCGTGCGTACATACATTTTTGCAAGCAGGTGAGGAGAACACACGAAATGTATAAAAAAAGTCTAATTTTGTTACTGCGTGGTTTTTCACTGCTCGGTTTCCTTCAGGCTCCACAAGAGGGAGCTGTGCTTTTGAAGGACGTTAAGAAACGGAATCGTTCTATTCCGAGGGTGGCATGTTACAGCTGATTTTAATGACTTTGCACCGCACACGGGGGCGTATACGTAACATTTTTTTCCGGCTGTTGCGTAGCAACAATCAATATAAAAAAAAGGCAAAAAAAGGGGATCGCAGTAGTTTACGTATTTATTTTTTGATCAATAACATAATTCACAGTCACTTTGATCAGACTGAAATATAAGTATTACCTGGCAATTAATACCTCATAGTACCAGCTTGTCATCTAAAGGAATCTAAGGAATAATAAAGAGGAATATTAAAAGAGTAATTTATTTCCCATTCATTCCCAACTCCCATTCATCTCAGTGCGGAACCACCACCCAATTCCCATTCATCTCAGTGCGGAACCGTCATATCTACTTCCCATTCATCTCAGTGCGGAACCATCATATCTACTTCCCATTCATCTCAGTGCGGAACCATCATATCTACTTCCCATTCATCTCAGTGCGGAACATATCATATCTACTTCCCATTCATCTCAGTGCGGAACCATCATATCTACTTCCCATTCATCTCAGAGCGGAACACCGGCTCTACATCGATTCGTTTCCAGCGTTCTCCACGGGCTGCTGAGTGAGCATTATACGTTCTCTTGATGGGAAGTAACGCGTTTTATATTGAGGGACACAAGCGTCCAGGCGTGTGTACATACATTTTTGCCAGGAGGCGAGGAGAGCACACGAAATGCATAAAAAATATCTAATTTTGTTACTGCTTGGTCTTTCACTGTTCTGTTTTCAACAGCTCCTGGGTGTTTTCTTTCATGCTCTGCAAGAGGAAGCTGTGCTTTTGTAAGGCTTTAAGAAACGGAAGCGTTTTATTCTGAATGTGGGTTGCTACAGCTGATTTTAATGACCTTGCACCGCACACGGGGGCGTATACGTAACATTATTTTCCGGCTCGACATCGAACCGATTCCAGCGTTCACCACGGGCTGCTGAGTGAGCATTATACGTTCTCTTGATGGGAAATAACGCGTTTTATATTGAGGGACACAAGCGTCCAGGCGTGTGTACATACATTTTCGCCAGGAGGCGAGGAGAGCACAAGAAATGCATAAAAATGTCTAGTTTTGTTACTGCTTGGTCTTTCACTGTTCTGTTTTCAACAGCTCCTGGGTGTTTTCCTTCATGCCCTGCAAGAGGAAGCTGTGCTTTTGAAGGCCTTTAAGAAACGGAAGCGTTTTATTCTGAACGTGGCGTGTTACAGCAGATTTTAATGACTGCACCACACACGGGGGCGTATACGTAACATTTTTTCCGACTCGACATCGATACGTTTCCAGCGTTCTCCACGGACTGCTGAGTGATCATTATACGTTCTCTTGATGGGAAATAACGCATTTTATATTGAGGGACACAAGCGTCCAGGCGTGTGTACATACATTTTTGCCAGAAGGCGAGGAGAGCACACGAAATGCATAAAAAATGTCTAATCTTGTTACTGCTTGGTCTTTCACTGTTCTGTTTTCAACAGCTCCTGGGTATTTTCTTTCAGGCTCTGTAAGAGGAAGCTATGCTTTTGAAGTTCTTTAAGAAACGGAAGCGTTTTATTCTGAACGTGGCGTGTTACAGCAGATTTAAATGACTGCACCACACACGGGGGCGTATACGTAACATTTTTTTCCGACTCGGCGTCGATACGTTTCCAGCGTTCTCCACTGACTGCTGAGTGATCATTATACGTTCTCTTGATGGGAAATAACGCATTTTATATTGAGGGACACAAGCGTCCAGGCGTGTGTACATACGTTTTTCATTGTTCTGTTTTCAACAGCTCCTGGCTGTTTTCTTTCAGGCTCTGCAAGAGGAAGCTATGCTTTTGAAGTTCTTTAAGAAACGGAAGCGTTTTATTCTGAAAGTGGCGTGTTACAGCAGATTTTAATGACTGCACCACACACGGGGGCGTATACGTAACATTTTTTTCCGACTCGACATCGATGCGTTTCCAGCGTTCTCCACGGGCTGCTGAGTGAGCATTATACGTTCTCTTGATGGGAAACAACGCGTTTTATATTGAGGGACACAAGCGTCCAAGCGTGTGTACATACATTTTTGCCAGAAGGCGAGGAGAGCACACGAAATGCATAAAAAATACCTAATTATGTTACTGCTTGGTCTTTCACTGTTTTCAACAGCTCATGGGTGTCTTCATTCAGGCCCTGCAAGAGAAAGCTGTGCTTTTGTAAGGCTTTAAGAAACGGAAGTGTTTTATTCTGAATGTGGGTTGCTACAGCTGATTTTAGTGACCTTGCACCGCACACGGGGGCGTATACGTAACATTTTTTCCGGCTCGACATCGATCCGATTCCAGCGTTCTCCACGGGCTGCTGAGTGAGCATTATACGTTCTCTTGATGGGAAATAAGGCGTTTTATCTTGAGGGACACAAGCGTCCAGGCGTGTGTACATACATTTTTGCCAGGAGGCGAGGAGAGCACAAAAAATGCATAAAAAATGTCTAGTTTTGTCACTGCTTGGTCTTTCACTGTTCTGTTTTCAACAGCTCCTGGGTGTTTTCCTTCATGCTCTGCAAGAGGAAGCTGTACTTTCGAAGGCCTTTAAGAAACGGAAGCGTTTTATTCTGAATGTGGGTTGCTACAGCTGATTTTAATGACCTTGCACCGCACACGGGGGCGTATACGTAACATTTTTTTCCGGCTCGACATCGATTCGATTCCAGCGTTCTCCACGGGCTGCTGAGTGAGCATTATACGTTCTCTTGATGGGAAATAACGCGTTTTATATTGAGGGACACAAGCGTCCAGGCGTGTGTACATACATTTTTGCCAGGAGGCGAGGAGAGCACACGCAATGCATAAAAAATATCTAAGTTTGTTACTGCTTGGTCTTTCACTGTTCTGTTTTCAACAGCTCCTGGGTGTTTTCCTTCATGCTCTGCAGGAGGAAGCTGTGCTTTTGAAGGCCTTTAAGAAACGGAAGCGTTTTATTCTGAACGTGGCGTGTTACAGCAGATTTTAATGACTGCACCACACACGGGGGCGTATACGTAACATTTTTTTCCGACTCGACATCGATACGTTCCCAGCGTTCTCCACGGACTGCTGAGTGATCATTATACGTTCTCTTGATGGGAAATAACGCATTTTATATTGGGGGACACAAGCGTCCAGGCGTGTGTACATACATTTTTGCCAGGAGGCGAGGAGAGCACAAGAAATGCATAAAAAATCTCTAATTTTGTTACTGCTTGGTCTTTCACTGTCCTGTTTTCAACAGCTCCTGGGTGTTTCTTTCATGCTCTGCAAGAGGAAGCTGTGCTTTTGTAAGGCTTTAAGAAACGGAAGCATTTTATTCTGAATGTGGGTTGCTACAGCTGATTTTAATGACCTTGCACCGCACACGGGGGCGTATACGTAACCTTTTTTTCCGGCTCGACATCGATCCGATTCCAGCGTTCTCCACGGGCTGCTGAGTGAGCATTATACGTTCTCTTGATGGGAAATAACGCGTTTTATATTGAGGGACACAAGCGTCCAGGCGTGTGTAAATACATTTTTGCCAGGTGGCGAGGAGAGCACACGAAATGTATAAAAAATGTATAATTTTGTTACTGCTTGGTCTTTCACTGTTCTGTTTGCAACAGTTCATGGGTGTTTTCTTTCAGGCCCTGCAAGAGAAAGCTGTGCTTTTGTAAGGCTTTAAGAAACGGAAGCGTTTTATTCTGAATGTGGGTTGCTACAGCTGATTTTAATGACCTTGCACCGCACGCGGGGGCGTATACGTAACATTTTTTTCCGGCTCGACATCGATCCGATTCCAGCGTTCTCCACGGGCTGCTGAGTGAGCGTTATTCGTTCTCTTGATGGGAAATAAGGCGTTTTATCTTGAGGGACACAAGCGTCCAGGCTTGTGTACAAACGTTTTTGCCAGGAGGCAAGGAGAGCACACGAAATGCATAAAAAATGCCTAATTTTGTTACTGCTTGGTCTTTCACTGTTCTGTTTTCAACAGCTCCTGGGTGTTTTCTTTCATGCTCTGCAAGTGGAAGCTGGGCTTTTGAAGGTCTTTAAGAAACGGAAGCGTTTTATTCTGAACGTGGCGTGTTACAGCTGATTTTAATGACTGCACCACACACGGGGGCGTATACGTAACATTTTTTTCCGACTCGACATCGATGCGTTTCCAGCGTTTTCCACGGGCTGCTGGGTGAGCATTATACGTTCACTTGATGGGAAATAACGCATTTCATGTTGAAGGACACAAGCGTCCAAGCGTGTGTACATACATTTTTGCCAGAAGGCGAGGAGAGCACACGAAAGGCATAAAAAATATCTAATTATGCTACTGCTTGGTCTTTCACTGTTTTCAACAGCTCATGGGTGCTTTCTTTCATGCTCTGCAAGAGGAAGCTGTGCTTTTGTAAGGCTTTAAGAAACGGAAGCGTTTTATTCTGAATGTGGGTTGCTACAGCTGATTTTAATGACCTTGCACCGCACACGGGGGCGTATACGTAACATTTTTTTCCGGCTCGACATCGATCCGATTCCAGCGTTCTCCACGGGCTGCTGAGTGAGCATTATACGTTCTCTTGATGGGAAATAACGCGTTTTATATTGAGGGACACAAGCGTCCAGGCGTGTGTACATACATTTTTGCCAGGAGGCGAGGAAAGGACACGAAATGCATAAAAAATATCTAATTTTGTTACTGCTGGGTCTTTCACTGTTCTGTTTTCAACAGCTCATGGGTGTTTTCTTTCAGGCTCTGCAAAAGAAAGCTGTGCTCTTATAAGGCTTTAAGAAACGGAAGCGTTTTATTCTGAATGTGGGTCGCTACAGCTGATTTTAATGACCTTGCACTGCACACGGGGGCGTATAGGTAACATTTTTTTCCGCCTCGATATCGATCCGATTCCAGCGTTCTCCACGGGCTGCTGAGTTAGCATTATACGTTCTCTTGATGGGAAATAACGAGTTTTATATTGAGGGACACAAGCGTCCAGGCGTGTGTACATACATTTTTGCCAGGAGGCAAGGAGAGCACACGAAATGCATAAAAAATGTCTAATTTTGTTACTGCTTGGTCTTTCACTGTTCTGTTTTCAACAGCTCCTGGGTGTTTTCTCTCATGCTCTGCAAGAGGAAGCTGTGCTTTTGTAAGGCTTGAAGAAACGGAAGCGTTTTATTCTGAATGTGGGTTGCTACAGCTGATTTTAATGACCTTGCACCGCACACGGGGGCGTATACGTAACATTTTTTTCCGACTCGACATCGATACGTTTCCAGCGTTCTCCACGGACTGCTGAGTGATCATTATACGTTCTCTTGATGGGAAATAACGCATTTTATATTGAGGGACACAAACGTCCAGGCGTGTGTACATACATTTTTGCCAGGAGGCGAGGAGAGCACAAGAAATGCATAAAAAATCTCTAATTTTGTTACTGCTTGGTCTTTCACTGTCCTGTTTTCAACAGCTCCTGGGTGTTTCTTTCATGCTCTGCAAGAGGAAGCTGTGCTTTTGTAAGGCTTTAAGAAACGGAAGCGCTTTATTCTGAATGTGGGTTGCTACAGCTGATTTTAATGACCTTGCACCGCACACGGGGGCGTATACGTAACATTGTTTTCCGGCTCGACATCGATCCGATTCCAGCGTTCTCCACGGGATGCTGAGTGAGCATTATACGTTCTCTTGATGGGAAATAACGCGTTTTTTATCGAATGACACAAGCGTCCAGGCGTGTGTAAATACATTTTTGCCAGGTGGCGAGGAGAGCACACGAAATGCGTAAATAATGTCTAATATTGTTACTGCTTGGTCTCTCACTGTTCTGTTTTCAACAGCTCATGGGTGTTTTCTTTCAGGCCCTGCAAGAGAAAGCTGTGCTTTTGTAAGGCTTTAAGAAACGGAAGCGTTTTATTCTGAATGTGGGTTGCTACAGCTGATTTTAATGACCTTGCACCGCACACGGGGGCGTATACGTAACATTTATTTCCGGCTCGACATCGATCCGATTCCAGCGTTCTCCACGGGCTGCTGAGTGAGCATTATACGTTCCCTTGATGGGAAATAACGCGTTTTATCTTGAGGGACACCAGCGTCCAGGCGTGTGTGCATACATTTTTGCCAGGAGGCAAGGAGAGCACACGAAATGCATAAAAAATGTCTAATTTTGTTACTGCTTGGTCTTTCACTGTTCTGTTTTCAACAGCTCCTGGGTGTTTTCTCTCATGCTCTGCAAGAGGAAGCTGTGCTTTTGTAAGGCTTGAAGAAACGGAAGCGTTTTATTCTGAATGTGGGTTGCTACAGCTGATTTTAATGACCTTGCACCGCACACGGGGGCGTATACGTAACATTTTTTTCCGGCTCGACATCGATGCGTTTCCAGCGTTCTCCACGGGCTGCTGGGTGAGCATTATACGTTCACTTGATGGGAAATAACGCATTTCATATTGAAGGACACAAGCGTCCAGGCGTGTGTACATACATTTTTGCCAGGAGGCGAGGAGAGCACACGAAATGCATAAAAAAGGTCTAATTTTGTTACTGCCTGGTTTTACATTGTTCTGTTTTCAACAGCTCCTGGCTGTTTTCTTTCAGACTCTGCAAGTGGAAGCTGGGCTTTTGAAGGTCTTTAAGAAACGGAAGCGATTTATTCTGAACGTGGCGTGTTACAGCTGATTTTAATGACTGCACCACACACGGGGGCGTATACGTAACATTTTTTTCCGACTCGACATCGATGCGTTTCCAGCGTTTTCCACGGGCTTGTGGGTGAGCATTATACGTTCACTTGATGGGAAATAACGCATTTCATATTGAAGGACACAAGCGTCCAATTACATACATTTTTGCCAGAAGGCGAGGAGAGCACACGAAAGGCATAAAAAATATCTAATTATGCTACTGCTTGGTCTTTCACTGTTTTCAACAGCTCATGGGTGTTTTCTTTCATGCTCTGCAAGAGGAAGCTGTGCTTTTGTAAGGCTTTAAGAAACGGAAGCGTTTTATTCTGAATGTGGGTTGCTACAGCTGATTTTAATGACCTTGCACCGCACACGGGGGCGTATACGTAACACTTTTTTCCGGCTCGACATCGATCCGATTCCAGCGTTCTCCACGGGCTGCTGAGTGAGCATTATACGTTCTCTTGATGGGAAATAACGCGTTTTATCTTGAGGGACACAAGCGTCCAGGCGTGTGTACATACATTTTTGCCAGGAGGCGAGGAAAGGACACGAAATGCATAAAAAATATCTAATTTTGTTACTGCTGGGTCTTTCACTGTTCTGTTTTCAACAGCTCATGGGTGTTTTCTTTCAGGCTCTGCAAAAGAAAGCTGTGCTCTTATAAGGCTTTAAGAAACGGAAGCGTTTTATTCTGAATGTGGGTCGCTACAGCTGATTTTAATGACCTTGCACTGCACACGGGGGCGTATAGGTAACATTTTTTTCCGCCTCGATATCGATCCGATTCCAGCGTTCTCCACGGGCTGCTGAGTTAGCATTATACGTTCTCTTGATGGGAAATAACGAGTTTTATATTGAGGGACACAAGCGTCCAGGCGTGTGTACATACATTTTTGCCAGGAGGCAAGGAGAGCACATGAAATGCATAAAAAATGTCTAATTTTGTTACTGCTTGGTCTTTCACTGTTCTGTTTTCAACAGCTCCTGGGTGTTTTCTCTCATGCTCTGCAAGAGGAAGCTGTGCTTTTGTAAGGCTTGAAGAAACGGAAGCGTTTTATTCTGAATGTGGGTTGCTACAGCTGATTTTAATGACCTTGCACCGCACACGGGGGCGTATACGTAACATTTTTTTCCGGCTCGACATCGATGCGTTTCCAGCGTTCTCCACGGGCTGCTGGGTGAGCATTATACGTTCACTTGATGGGAAATAACGCATTTCATATTGAAGGACACAAGCGTCCAAGCGTGTGTACATACATTTTTGCCAGAAGGCGAGGAGAGCACACGAAAGGCATAAAAAATATCTAATTTTGCTACTGCTTGGTCTTTCACTGTTTTCAACAGCTCATGGGTGTTTTCTTTCATGCTCTGCAAGAGGAAGCTGTGCTTTCGTAAGGCTTTAAGAAACGGAAGCGTTTTATTCTGAACGTGGCGTGTTACAGCTGATTTTAATGACTGCACCACACACGGGGGCGTATACGTAACATTTTTTGCCGACTCGACATCGATGCGTTTCCAGCGTTCACCACGGGCTGCTGAGTGACCATTAGACCTCCTCTTGATGGAAAATAACGCGTTTTATATTAAGGGATACAAGCGACCGGGCGCGTGTATATACATTTTTACCAGCAGGCGAGGAGAGCACACGAAAGGCATAAAAAATATCTAATTATGCTACTGCTTGGTCTTTCACTGTTTTCAACAGCTCATGGGTGTTTTCTTTCATGCTCTGCAAGAGGAAGCTGTGCTTTTGTAAGGCTTTAAGAAACGGAAGCGTTTTATTCTGAATGTGGGTTGCTACAGCTGATTTTAATGACCTTGCACCGCACACGGGGGCGTATACGTAACATTTTTTTCCGGCTCGACATCGATCCGATTCCAGCGTTCTCCACGGGCTGCTGAGTGAGCATTATACATTCTCTTGATGGGAAATAACGTGTTCTATATTGGAGGACACAAGCGTCCAGGCGTGTGTACATACATTTTTGCCAGGAGGCGAGGAGAGCACACGAAATGCAAAAAAAATATCTAATTTTGTAACTGCTTGGTCTTTCACGGTTCTATTTTCAACAGCTCCTGGGTGTTTTCTTGAATGTTTTGCAAGAGGAAGCTGTGCTTTTGTAAGGCTTTAAGAAACGGAAGCGCTTTATTCTGAATGTGGGTTGCTACAGCTGATTTTAATGACCTTGCACCGCACACGGGGGCGTATACGTAACATTGTTTTCCGGCTCGACATCGATCCGATTCCAGCGTTCTCCACGGGATGCTGAGTGAGCATTATACGTTCTCTTGATGGGAAATAACGCGTTTTTTATCGAGGGACACAAGCGTCCAGGCGTGTGTAAATACATTTTTGCCAGGTGGCGAGGAGAGCACACGAAATGCGTAAATAATGTCTAATATTGTTACTGCTTGGTCTCTCACTGTTCTGTTTTCAACAGCTCATGGGTGTTTTCTTTCAGGCCCTGCAAGAGAAAGCTGTGCTTTTGTAAGGCTTTAAGAAACGGAAGCGTTTTATTCTGAATGTGGGTTGCTACAGCTGATTTTAATGACCTTGCACCGCACACGGGGGCGTATACGTAACATTTTTTTCCGGCTCGACATCGATCCGATTCCAGCGTTCTCCACGGGCTGCTGAGTGAGCATTATACGTTCCCTTGATGGGAAATAACGCGTTTTATCTTGAGGGACACCAGCGTCCAGGCGTGTGTACATACATTTTTGCCAGGAGGCAAGGAGAGCACACGAAATGCATAAAAAATGTCTAATTTTGTTACTGCTTGGTCTTTCACTGTTCTGTTTTCAACAGCTCCTGGGTGTTTTCTCTCATGCTCTGCAAGAGGAAGCTGTGCTTTAGTAAGGCTTGAAGAAACGGAAGCGTTTTATTCTGAGTGTGGGTTGCAACAGCTGATTTTAATGACCTTGCACCGCACACGGGGGCGTATACGTAACATTTTTTTCCGGCTCGACATCGATCCGATTCCAGCGTTCTCCACGGGCTGCTGAGTGAGCATTATACGTTCCCTTGATGGGAAAAAACGCGTTTTATCTTGAGGGACACAAGCGTCCAGGCGTGTGTAAATACATTTTTGCCAGGTGGCGAGGAGAGCACACGAAATGCATAAGAAATGTCTAATTTTGTAACTGCTTGGTCTTTCACTGTTCTGTTTTCAACAGCTCATGGGTGTTTTCTTTCAGGCCCTGCAAGAGAAAGCTGTGCTTTTGTAAGGCTTTAAGAAACGGAAGCGTTTTATTCTGAATGTGGGTTGCTACAGCTGATTTTAATGACCTTGCACCGCACACGGGGGCGTATACGTAACATTTTTTTCCGGCTCGACATCGATCCGATTCCAGCGTTCTCCACGGGCTGCTGAGTGAGCATTATACGTTCCCTTGAAGGGAAATAACGCGTTTTATCTTGAGGGACACAAGCGTCCAGGCGTGTGTAAATACATTTTTGCCAGGTGGCGAGGAGAGCACACGAAATGCATAAAAAATGTCTAATTTTGATACTGCTTGGTCTTTCACTAGTCTGTTTTCAACAGCTCCTGGGTGTTTTCTTTCAGGCTCTGCAAGAGGAAGCTGTGCTTTTAAAGGTCATTAAGAAACGGAAGCGTTTTATTCTGAACGTGGCGTGTTACAGCTGATTTTAATGACTGCACCATACACGGGGGCGTATACGTAACATTTTTTTCCGACTCGACATCGATACGTTTCCAGCGTTCACCACGGCCTGCTGAGTGACCATTATACTTTCTCTTGATGGAAAATAACGCGTTTTATATTAAGGGACACAAGCGTCCAGGCGTGTGTATATACAGTTTTGCCAGCAGGCGAGGAGAGCACACGAAATGCATAAAAAAGGTCTAATTTTGTTACTGCCTGGTTTTTCATTGTTCTGTTTTCAACAGCTCCTGGCTGTTTTCTTTCAGACTCTGCAAGTGGAAGCTGTGCTTTTGAAGGTCTTTAAGAAACGGAAGCGTTTTATTCTGAACGTGGCGTGTTACAGCTGATTTTAATGACCGGGCCACACACTGGGGCGTATACGTAACATTTTTTTCCGACTCGACATCGATTCGTTTCCAGCGTTCTCCACGGGCTGCTGAGTGAGCATTATACGTTCTCTTGATAGGAAACAACGCGTTTTATATTGAGGGACACAAGCGTCCAAGCGTGTGTACATACATTTTTGCCAGGTGTCGAGGAGAGCACACGAAATGCATAAAAAATGTCTAATTTTGCTACTGCTTGGTCTTTCACTGTTCTGTTTTCAACAGCTCCTGGGTGTCTTCTTTCAAGCTCTGCAAGAGGAAGCTGTGCTTTTGTAAGGCTTTAAGAAACGGAAGCGTTTTATTCTGAATGTGGGTGGCTACAGCTGGTTTTAATGACCTTGCACCGCACACGGGGGCGTATACATAACATTTTTTTCCGGCTCGACATCGATGCGTTTCCACCGTTCTCCACGGGCTGCTGGGTGAGCATTATACGTTCACTTGATAGGTAATAACGCATTTCATATTGAAGGACGCAAGCGTCCAGGCGTGTGTACATACATATCTGAATTTTGTTTTTCACTGTTCTGTTTTCAACAGCTCCCGGGTGTTTTCTTTCAGGCTCTGCTAGAGGAAGCTGTGCTTTTGAAAGCCTTTAAGAAACGGATGCGTTTTATTCTGAGGGTGGGTTGCTACAACTGATTTTAACTACTTTGCACCGCACACGGGGGCGTATACGTAACATTTTTTTCCGGCTCGACATCGATCCGATTCCGGCGTTCTCCACGGGCTGCTGAGTAACCATTATCCGTTCTCTAGATGGGAAATAACGCGTTTTATATTGAGTGACACAAGCGTCCAGGCGTGCGTACATACATTTTTGCAAGCAGGTGAGGAGAACACACGAAATGTATAAAAAAAGTCTAATTTTGTTACTGCGTGGTTTTTCACTGCTCGGTTTCCTTCAGGCTCTACAAGAGGGAGCTGTGCTTTTGAAGGACGTTAAGAAACGGAAGCGTTCTATTCCGAGGGTGGCACGTTACAGCTGATTTTAATGACTTTGCACCGCACACGGGGGCGTATACGTAACATTTTTTTCCGGCTGTTGCGTAGCAACAATCAATATAAAAAAAAGGAAAAAAAGGGGATCGCAGTAGTTTACGTATTTATTTTTTGATCAATAACATAATTCACAGTCACTTTGATCAGACTGAAATATAAATATTACCTGGCAATTAATACCTCATAGTACCAGCTTGTCATCTAAAGGAATCTAAGGAATAATAAAGAGGAATATTAAAAGAGTAATTTATTTCCCATTCATTCCCAACTCACATTCATCTCAGTGCGGAACCACCACCCAATTCCCATTCATCTCAGTGCGGAACCATCATATCTACTTCCCATTCATCTCAGTGCGGAACCATCATATCTACTTCCCATTCATCTCAGTGCGGAACCATCATATCTACTTCCCATTCATCTCAGTGCGGAACATATCATATCTACTTCCCATTCATCTCAGTGCGGAACCATCATATCTACTTCCCATTCATCTCAGAGCGGAACATATCATATCTACTTCCCATTCATCTCAGTGCGGAACACCGGCTCTACATCGATTCGTTTCCAGCGTTCTCCACGGGCTGCTGAGTGAGCATTATACGTTCTCTTGATGGGAAATAACGCGTTTTATATTGAGGGACACAAGCGTCCAGGCGTGTGTACATACATTTTTGCCAGGTGGCGAGGAGAGCACACGAAATGCATAAAAAATGTCTAATTTTGTTACTGCTTGGTCTTTCACTGTTCTGTTTTCAACAGCTCATGGGTGTCTTCATTCAGGCCCTGCAAGAGGAAGCTGTGCTTTTGTAAGGCTTTAAGAAACGGAAGCGTTTTATTCTGAATGTGGGTTGCTACAGCTGATTTTAATGAGCTTGCACCGCACACGGGGGCGTATACGTAACATTTTTTTCCGGCTCGACATCGATCCGATTCCAGCGTTCTCCACGGGCTGCTGAGTGAGCATTTTACGTTCTCTTGATGGGAAATAACGCGTTTTATATTGAAGGACACAAGCGTCCAAGCGGGTGTACATACATTTTTGCCAGGAGGCGAGGAGAGCACAAGAAATGCATAAAAAATGTCTAATTTTGTTACTGCTTGGTCTTTCACTGTTCTGTTTTCAACGGCTCCTGGGTGTTTTCTTTCATGCTCTGCAAGAGGAAGCTGTGCTTTTGAAGGCCTTTAAGAAACGGGAGCGTTTTATTCTGAACGTGGCGTGTTACAGCTGATTTTAATGACTTTGCACCACATACGGGGGCGTATACGTAAAATTTTTTTCCGACTCGGCGTCGATGACTGTGTGTACATACATTTTTGCCAGGTGGCGAGGAGAGCACACGAAATGCATAAAAAATGTCTAATTTTGTTACTGCTTGGTCTTCCACTATTCTGTTTTCAACAGCTCCTGGGTGTTTTCTTTCAGGCTCTGCAAGAGGAAGCTGTGCTTTTGAAGGTCCTTAAGAAACGGAAGCGTTTTATTCTGAACGTGGCGTGTTACAGCTGATTTTAATGTCTGCACCACACACGGGGGCGTATACGTAACATTTTTTTCAGACTCAACATCGATGCGTTTCCAGCGTTCACCACGGGCTGCTGAGTGACCATTATACTTTCTCTTGATGGAAAATAACGCGTTTTATATTAAGGGACACAAGCGTCCAGGCGTGTGTATATACAGTTTTGCCAGCAGGCGAGGAGAGCACACGAAATGCATTAAAATGGTCTAATTTTGTTACTGCCTGGTTTTTCATTGTTCTGTTTTCAACAGCTCCTGGCTGTTTTCTTTCAGACTCTGCAAGTGGAAGCTGGGCTTTTGAAGGTCTTTATGAAACGGAAGCGTTTTATTCTGAACGTGGCGTGTTACAGCTGATTTTAATGACTGCACCACACACGGGGGCGTATACGTAACATTTTTTTCCGACTCGACATCGATGCGTTTCCAGCGTTCTCCACGGGCTGCTGAGTGAGCATTATACGTTCTCTTGATGGGAGACAACGCGTTTTATATTGAGGGACACAAGCGTCCAAGCGTGTGTACATACATTTTTGCCAGAAGGCGAGGAGAGCACACGAAATGCATAAAAAATATCTAATTATGTTACTGCTTGGTCTTTCACTGTTTTCAACAGCTCATGGGTGTTTTCTTTCATGCTCTGCAAGAGGAAGCTGTGCTTTTGTAAGGCTTTAAGAAACGGAAGCGTTTTATTCTGAATGTGGGTTGCTACAGCTGATTATAATGACCTTGCACCGCACACGGGGGCGTATACGTAACATTTTTTTCCGGCTCGATATCGATGTGCTTCCAGCGTTCTCCACTGGCTGCTGGGTGAGCATTATACGTTCACTTGATGGGAAATAACGCATTTCATATTGAAGGACACAAGCGTCCAGGCGTGTGTACATACATTTTTGCCAGGAGGCGAGGAGAGCACACGAAATGCATAAAAAATATCTAATTATGCTACTGCTTGGTCTTTCACTGTTTTCAACAACTCATGGGTGTTTTCTTTCATGCTCTGCAAGAGAAAGCTGTGCTTTTGTAAGGCTTTAAGAAACGGAAGCGTTTTATTCTGAATGTGGGTTGCTACAGCCGATTTTAATGACCTTGCACCGCACACGGGGGCGTATACGTAACATTTTTTTTCGGCTCGACATCGATCCGATTCCAGCGTTCTCCACGGGCTGCTGAGTGAGCATTATACGTTCTCTTGATGGGAAATAACGCGTTTTATATTGAGGGACACAAGCGTCCAGGCGTGTGTACATACATTTTTGCCAGGAGGCAAGGAGAGCACACGAAATGCAAAAAAAATATCTAATTTTGTTACTGCTGGGTCTTTCACTGTTCTGTTTTCAACAGCTCATGGGTGTTTTCTTTCAGGCTCTGCAAAAGAAAGCTGTGCTTTTATAAGGCTTTAAGAAACGGAAGCGTTTTATTCTGAATGTGGGTCGCTACAGCTGATTTTAATGACCTTGCACTGCACGCGGGGGCGTATAGGTAACATTTTTTTCCGCCTCGATATCGATCCGATTCCAGCGTTCTCCACGGTCTGCTGAGCGAGCATTATACGTTCTCTTGATGGGAAATAACGCGTTTTATATTGAGGGACACAAGCGTCCAGGCGTGTGTACATACATTTTTGCCAGGAGGCAAGGAGAGCACACGAAATGCAAAAAAAATATCTAATTTTTTTACTGCTGGGTCTTTCACTGTTCTGTTTTCAACAGCTCCTGGCTGTTTTCTTTCAGACTCTGCAAGAAGAAGCTGTGCTTTTGAAGGTCTTTAAGAAACGGAAGCGTTTTATTCTGAACGTGGCGTGTTACAACTGATTTTAATGACTGCACCACACACTGGGGCGTATACGTAACATTTTTTGCCGACTCGACATCGATGCGTTTCCAGCGTTCACCACGGGCTGCTGAGTGACCATTAGACCCTCTCTTGATGGAAAATAACGCGTTTTATATTAAGGGATACAAGCGACCAGGCGCGTGTATATACATTTTTACCAGCAGGCGAAGAGAGCACACGAAATGCATAAAAAATGTCTAATTTTGTTATTGCTTGGTTTTTCACTGTTCTGTTTTCAACAGCTCCTGCGTATTTTCTTTCAGGCTCTGCAAGGGAAGCTGTGTTTTGAAGGCCTTTAAGAAACGGAAGCGTTTTATTCTGAAGGTGGCGTCTTACAGCTGATTTTAATGACTTTGCACTACACACGGGGGCATATACGTAACATTTTTTTCCGACTCGACATGGATGCGTTTCCAGCGTTCTCCACGGGCTGCTGAGTGAACATTATACGTTCACTTGATGGGAAATAACGCATTTTATATTGAAGGACACAAGCGTCCAGGCGTGCGTACATGCATATCTGAGTTTTGTTTTTCACTGTTCTGTTTTCAACAGCTCCCGGGTGTTTTCTTTCAGGCTCTGCTAGAGGAAGCTGCGCTTTTGAAAGCCTTTAAGAAACGGATGCGTTTTATTCTGAGGGTGGGTTGCTACAGCTGATTTTAACGACTTTGCACCGCCCACAGGGGCGTATACGTAACATTTTTTTCCGGCTCGACATCGACTCGATTCCAGCGTTCTCCACGGGCTGCTGAGTGAGCATTATACGTTCTCTTGATGGGAAATAACGTGTTCTATATTGGGGGACACAAGCGTCCAGGCGTGTGTACATACATTTTTGCCAGGAGGCGAGGAGAGCACACGAAATGCAAAAAAAATATCTAATTTTGTAACTGCTTGGTCTTTCACGGTTCAATTTTCAACAGCTCCTGTGTGTTTTCTTGCATGCTTTGCAAGAGGAAGCTGTGCTTTTGTAAGGCTTTAAGAAACGGAAGCGCTTTATTCTGAATGTGGGTTGCTACAGCTGATTTTAATGACCTTGCACCGCACACGGGGGCGTATACGTAACATTGTTTTCCGGCTCGACATCGATCCGATTCCAGCGTTCTCCACGGGATGCTGAGTGAGCATTATACGTTCTCTTGATGGGAAATAACGCGTTTTTTATAGAGGGACACAAGCGTCCAGGCGTGTGTAAATACATTTTTGCCAGGTGGCGAGGAGAGCACACGAAATGCATAAAAAATGTCTAATATTGTTACTGCTTGGTCTTTCACTGTTCTGTTTTCAACAGCTCATGGGTGTTTTCTTTCAGGCCCTGCAAGAGAAAGCTGTGCTTTTGTAAGGCTTTAAGAAACGGAAGCGTTTTATTCTGAATGTGGGTTGCTACAGCTGATTTTAATGACCTTGCACCGCACACGGGGGCGTATACGTAACATTTTTTTCCGGCTCGACATCGATCCGATTCCAGCGTTCTCCACGGGCTGCTGAGTGAGCATTATACGTTCCCTTGATGGGAAATAACGCGTTTTATCTTGAAAGACACCAGCGTCCAGGCGTGTGTACATACATTTTTGCCAGGAGGCAAGGAGAGCACACGAAATGCATAAAAAATGTCTAATTTTGTTACTGCTTGGTCTTTCACTATTCTGTTTTCAACAGTTCCTGGGTGTTTTCTTTCAGGCTCTGCAAGAGAAAGCTGTGCTTTTAAAGGTCATTAAGAAACGGAAGCGTTTTATTCTGAACGTGGCGTGTTACAGCTGATTTTAATGACTGCACCACACACGGGGGCGTATACGTAACATTTTTTACCGGCTCGACATCGATCCGATTCCAGCGTTCTCCACGGGCTGCTGAGTGAGCATTATACGTTCCCTTGATGGGAAATAACGCGTTTTATCTTGAGGGACACCAGCGTCCAGGCGTGTGTAAATACATTTTTGCCAGGTGGCGAGGAGAGCACGCGAAATGCATAAAAAATGTCTAATTTTGTTACTGCTTGGTCTTTCACTATTCTGTTTTCAACAGCTCCTGGGTGTTTTCTTTCAGGCTCTGCAAGAGGAAGCTGTGCTTTTGAAGGTCCTTAAGAAACGGAAGCGTTTTATTCTGAACGTGGCGTGTTACAGCTGATTTTAATATCTGCACCACACACGGGGGCATATACGTAACATTTTTTTCAGACTCAACATCGATGCGTTTCCAGCGTTCACCACGGGCTGCTGAGTGACCATTATACTTTCTCTTGATGGAAAATAACGCGTTTTATATTAAGGGACACAAGCGTCCAGGCGTGTGTATATACAGTTTTGCTAGCAGGCGAGGAGAGCACACGAAATGCATAAAAAAGGTCTAATTTTGTTACTGCCTGGTTTTTCATTGTTCTGTTTTCAACAGCTCCTGGCTGTTTTCTTTCAGACTCTGCAAGTGGAAGCTGGGCTTTTGAAGGTCTTTAAGAAACGGAAGCGTTTTATTCTGAACGTGGCGTGTTACAGCTGATTTTAATGACTGCACCACACACGGGGGCGTATACGTAACATTTTTTTCCGACTCGACATCGATGCGTTTCCAGCGTTCTCCACGGGCTGCTGAGTGAGCATTATACGTTCTCTTGATGGGAAACAACGCGTTTTATATTGAGGGACACAAGCGTCCAAGCGTGTGTACATACATTTTTGCCAGAAGGCGAGGAGAGCACACGAAATGCATAAAAAATATCTAATTATGTTACTGCTTGGTCTTTCACTGTTTTCAACAGCTCATGGGTGTTTTCTTTCATGCTCTGCAAGAGGAAGCTGTGCTTTTGTAAGGCTTTAAGAAACGGAAGCGTTTTATTCTGAATGTGGGTTGCTACAGCTGATTATAATGACCTTGCACCGCACACGGGGGCGTATACGTAACATTTTTTCCCGGCTCGACATCGATGCGCTTCCAGCGTTCTCCACGGGCTGCTGGGTGAGCATTATACGTTCACTTGATGGGAAATAACGCATTTCATATTGAAGGACACAAGCGTCCAGGCGTGTGTACATACATTTTTGCCAGGAGGCGAGGAGAGCACACGAAATGCATAAAAAAGGTCTAATTTTGTTACTGCCTGGTTTTACATTGTTCTGTTTTCAACAGCTCCTGGCTGTTTTCTTTCAGACTCTGCAAGTGGAAGCTGGGCTTTTTAAGGTCTTTAAGAAACGGAAGCGTTTTATTCTGAACGTGGCGTGTTACAGCTGATTCTAATGACTGCACCACACACGGGGGCGTACACGTAACATTTTTTTCCGACTCGACATCGATGCGTTTCCAGCGTTCTCCACGGGCTGCTGAGTGAGCATTATACGTTCTCTTGATGGGAAATAACGCATTTTATATTGAAGGACACAAGCGTCCAAGCGTGTGTACATACATTTTTGCCAGAAGGCGAGGAGAGCACACGAAATGCATAAAAATATCTAATTATGCTACTGCTTGGTCTTTCACTGTTTTCAACAGCTCATGGGTGTTTTCTTTCATGCTCTGCAAGAGGAAGCTGTGCTTTTGTAAGGCTTTAAGAAACGGAAGCGTTTTATTCTGAATGTGGGTTGCTACAGCTGATTTTAATGACCTTGCACCGCACACGGGAGCGTATACGTAACATTTTTTTTCGGCTCGACATCGATCCGATTCCAGCGTTCTCCACGGGCTGCTGAGTGAGCATTATACGTTCTCTTGATGGGAAATAACGCGTTTTATATTGAGGGACACAAGCGTCCAGGCGTGTGTACATACATTTTTGCCAGGAGGCGAGGAGAGCACACGAAATGCAAAAAAAATATCTAATTTTGTTACTGCTGGGTCTTTCACTGTTCTGTTTTCAACAGCTCATGGGTGTTTTCTTTCAGGCTCTGCAAAAGAAAGCTGTGCTTTTATAAGGCTTTAAGAAACGGAAGCGTTTTATTCTGAATGTGGGTCGCTACAGCTGATTTTAATGACCTTGCACTGCACACGGGGGCGTATAGGTAACATTTTTTTCCGCCTCGATATCGATCCGATTCCAGCGTTCTCCACGGGCTGCTGAGTTAGCATTATACGTTCTCTTGATGGGAAATAACGAGTTTTATATTGAGGGACACAAGCGTCCAGGCGTGTGTACATACATTTTTGCCAGGAGGCGATGAAAGCACACGAAATGCATAAAAAATGTCTAATTTTGTTACTGCTTGGTCTTTCACTGTTCTGTTTTCAACAGCTCCTGGGTGTTTTCTTTCAGGCTCTGCAAGCGGAAGCTGTGCTTTTGAAGGTCTTTTTAGAAACGGAAGCGTTTTATTCTGAACGTGGCGTGTTACAACTGATTTTAATGACTGCACCACACACGGGGGCGTATACGTAACATTTTTTGCCGACTCGACATCGATGCGTTTCCAGCGTTCACCACGGGCTGCTGAGTGACCATTAGACCTTCTCTTGATGGAAAATAACGCGTTTTATATCAAGGGATACAAGCGACCAGGCGCGTGTATATACATTTTTACCAGCAGGCGAGGAGAGCACACGAAATGCATAAAAAATGTCTAATTTTGTTATTGCTTGGTTTTTCACTGTTCTGTTTTCAACAGCCCCTGGGTATTTTCTTTCAGGCTCTGCAAGGGAAGCTGTGTTTTGAAGGCCTTTAAGAAACGGAAGCGTTTTATTCTGAAGGTGGCGTCTTACAGCTGATTTTAATGACTTTGCACTACACACGGGGGCATATATGTAACATTTTTTTCCGACTCGACATGGATGCGTTTCCAGCGTTCTCCACGGGCTGCTGAGTGAGCATTATACGTTCTCTTGATGGGAAATAACGCATTTTATATTGAAGGACACAAGCGTCCAAGCGTGTGTACATACATTTTTGCCAGAAGGCGAGGAGAGCACACGAAATGCATAAAAAATATCTAATTATGCTACTGCTTGGTCTTTCACTGTTTTCAACAGCTCATGGGTGTTTTCTTTCATGCTCTGCAAGAGGAAGCTGTGCTTTTGTAAGGCTTTAAGAAACGGAAGCGTTTTATTCTGAATGTGGGTTGCTACAGCTGATTATAATGACCTTGCACCGCACACGGGGGCGTATACGTAACATTTTTTTCCGGCTCGACATCGATGCGCTTCCAGCGTTCTCCACGGGCTGCTGGGTGAGCATTATACGTTCACTTGATGGGAAATAACGCATTTCATATTGAAGGACACAAGCGTCCAGGCGTGTGTACATACATTTTTGCCAGGAGGCGAGGAGAGCACACGAAATGCATAAAAAAGGTCTAATTTTGTTACTGCCTGGTTTTACATTATTCTGTTTTCAACAGCTCCTGGCTGTTTTCTTTCAGACTCTGCAAGTGGAAGCTGGGCTTTTGAAGGTCTTTAAGAAACGGAAGCGTTTTATTCTGAACGTGGCGTGTTACAGCTGATTCTAATGACTGCACCACACACGGGGGCGTATACGTAACATTTTTTTCCGACTCGACATCGATGCGTTTCCAGCGTTCTCCACGGGCTGCTGGGTGAGCATTGTACGTTCACTTGATGGGAAATAACGCATTTCATATTGAAGGACACAAGCGTCCAAGCGTGTGTACATACATTTTTGCCAGAAGGCGAGGAGAGCACACGAAATGCATAAAAAATATCTAATTATGCTACTGCTTGGTCTTTCACTGTTTTCAACAGCTCATGGGTGTTTTCTTTCATGCTCTGCAAGAGGAAGCTGTGCTTTTGTAAGGCTTTAAGAAACGGAAGCGTTTTATTCTGAATGTGGGTTGCTACAGCTGATTTTAATGACCTTGCACCGCACACGGGGGCGTATACCTAACATTTTTTTTCGGCTCGACATCGATCCGATTCCAGCGTTCTCCACGGGCTGCTGAGTGAGCATTATACGTTCTCTTGATGGGAAATAACGCGTTTTATATTGAGGGACACAAGCGTCCAGGCGTGTGTACATACATTTTTGCCAGGAGGCGAGGAGAGCACACGAAATGCAAAAAAAAAAATCTAATTTTGTTACTGCTGGGTCTTTCACTGTTCTGTTTTCAACAGCTCATGGGTGTTTTCTTTCAGGCTCTGCAAAAGAAAGCTGTGCTTTTATAAGGCTTTAAGAAACGGAAGCGTTTTATTCTGAATGTTGGTCGCTACAGCTGATTTTAATGACCTTGCACTGCACACGGGGGCGTATAGGTAACATTTTTTTCCGCCTCGATATCGATCCGATTCCAGCGTTCTCCACGGGCTGCTGAGTGAGCATTATACGTTCTCTTGATGGGAAATAACGCGTTTTATATTAAGGGACACAAGCGTCCAGGCGTGTGTATATACAGTTTTGCCAGCAGGCGAGGAGAGCACACGAAATGCATAAAAAAGGTCTAATTTTGTTACTACTTGGTTTTTCATTGTTCTGTTTTCAACAGCTCCTGGCTGTTTTCTTTCATGCTTTGCAAGAGGAAGCTGTGCTTTTAAAGGTCATTAAGAAACGGAAGCGTTTTATTCTGAACGTGGCGTGTTACAGCTGATTTTAATGACTGCACCACAACACGGGGGCGTATACGTAACATTTTTTTCCGGCTCGACATCGATCCGATTCCAGCGTTCTCCACGGGCTGCTAAGTGAGCATTATACGTTCTCTTGATGGGAAATAACGCGTTTTATATTGAGGGACACAAGCGTCCAGGCGTGTGTACATACATTTTTGCCAGGAGGCAAGGAGAGCACACGAAATGCAAGAAAAATATCTAATTTTGTTACTGCTGGGTCTTTCACTGTTCTGTTTTCAACAGCTCCTGGCTGTTTTCTTTCAGACTCTGCAAGAGGAAGCTGTGCTTTTAAAGGTCATTAAGAAACGGAAGCGTTTTATTCTGAACGTGGCGTGTTACAGCTGATTTTAATGACTGCACCACACACGGGGGCGTATACGTAACATTTTTTTCCGGCTCGACATCGATCCGATTCCAGCGTTCTCCACGGGCTGCTGAGTGACCATTATACTTTCTCTTGATGGAAAATAACGCGTTTTATATTAAGGGATACAAGCGACCGGGCGCGTGTATATACATTTTTACCAGCAGGCGAAGAGAGCACACGAAATGCATAAAAAATGTCTAATTTTGTTATTGCTTGGTTTTTCACTGTTCTGTTTTCAACAGCTCCTGGGTATTTTCTTTCAGGCTCTGCAAGGGAAGCTGTGTTTTGAAGGCGTTTAAGAAACGGAAGCGTTTTATTCTGAAGGTGGCGTCTTACAGCTGATTTTAATGACTTTGCACTACACACGGGGGCATATATGTAACATTTTTTTCCGACTCGACATGGATGCGTTTCCAGCGTTCTCCACGGGCTGCTGAGTGAACATTATACGTTCACTTGATGGGAAATAACGCATTTTATATTGAAGGACACAAGCGTCCAGGCGTGCGTACATGCATATCTGAGTTTTGTTTTTCACTGTTCTGTTTTCAACAGCTCCCGGGTGTTTTCTTTCAGGCTCTGCTAGAGGAAGCTGCGCTTTTGAAAGCCTTTAAGAAACGGATGCGTTTTATTCTGAGGGTGGGTTGCTACAGCTGATTTTAACGACTTTGCACCGCCCACAGGGGCGTATACGTAACATTGTTTTCCGGCTCGACATCGACCCGATTCCAGCGTTCTCCACGGGATGCTGAGTGAGCATTATACGTTCTCTTAATGGGAAATAACGCGTTTTTTATCGAGGGACACAAGCGTCCAGGCGTGTGTAAATACATTTTTGCCAGGTGGCGAGGAGAGCACACGAAATGCATAAAAAATGTCCAATATTGTTACTGCTTGGTCTTTCACTGTTCTGTTTTCAACAGCTCATGGGTGTTTTCTTTCAGGCCCTGCAAGAGAAAGCTGTGCTTTTGTAAGGCTTTAAGAAACGGAAGCGTTTTATTCTGAATGTGGGTTGCTGCAGCTGATTTTAATGACCTTGCACCGCACACGGGGGCGTATACGTAACATTTTTTTCCGGCTCGACATCGATCCGATTCCAGCGTTCTCCACGGGCTGCTGAGTGAGCATTATACGTTCCCTTGATGGGAAATAACGCGTTTTATCTTGAAAGACACCAGCGTCCAGGCGTGTGTACATACATTTTTGCCAGGAGGCAAGGAGAGCACACGAAATGCATAAAAAATGTCTAATTTTGTTACTGCTTGGTCTTTCACTGTTCTGTTTTCAACAGCTCCTGGGTGTTTTCTCTCATGCTCTGCAAGAGGAAGCTGTGCTTTTGTAAGGCTTGAAGAAACGGAAGCGTTTTATTCTGAGTATGGGTTGCAACAGCTGATTTTAATGACCTTGCACTGCACACGGGGGCGTATACGTAACATTTTTTTCCGGCTCGACATCGATCCGATTCCAGCGTTCTCCACGGGCTGCTGAGTGAGCATTATACGTTCCCTTGATGGGAAAAAACGCGTTTTATCTTGAGGGACACAAGCGTCCAGGCGTGTGTAAATACGTTTTTGCCAGGTGGCGAGGAGAGCACACGAAATGCATAAAAAATGTCTAATTTTGTTACTGCTTGGTCTTTCACTATTCTGTTTTCAACAGCTCCTGGGTGTTTTCTTTCAGGCTCTGCAAGAGGAAGCTGTGCTTTTAAAGGTTCTCCACGGGCTGCTGAGTGAGCATTATACGTTCCCTTGATGGGAAATAACGCGTCTTATCTTGAGGGACACCAGCGTCCAGGCGTGTGTAAATACATTTTTGCCAGGTGGCGAGGAGAGCACACGAAATGCATAAAAAATGTCTAATTTTGTTACTGCTTGGTCTTTCACTATTCTGTTTTCAACAGCTCCTGGGTGTTTTCTTTCATGCTTTGCAAGAGGAAGCTGTGCTTTTGTAAGGCTTTAAGAAACGGAAGCGCTTTATTCTGAATGTGGGTTGCTACAGCTGATTTTAATGACCTTGCACCGAACACGGGGGCGTATACGTAACATTGTTTTCCGGCTCGACATCGACCCGATTCCAGCGTTCTCCACGGGATGCTGAGTGAGCATTATACGTTCTCTTAATGGGAAATAACGCGTTTTTTATCGAGGGACACAAGCGTCCAGGCGTGTGTAAATACATTTTTGCCAGGTGGCGAGGAGAGCACACGAAATGCATAAAAAATGTCCAATATTGTTACTGCTTGGTCTTTCACTGTTCTGTTTTCAACAGCTCATGGGTGTTTTCTTTCAGGCTCTGCAAAAGAAAGCTGTGCTTTTGTAAGGCTTTAAGAAACGGAAGCGTTTTATTCTGAATGTGGGTCGCTACAGCTGATTTTAATGACCTTGCACTGCACACGGGGGCGTATAGGTAACATTTTTTTCCGCCTCGATATCGATCCGATTCCAGCGTTCTCCACGGGCTGCTGAGTTAGCATTATACGTTCTCTTGATGGGAAATAACGCGTTTTTTATCGAGGGACACAAGAGTCCAGGCGTGTGTACATACATTTTTGCCAGGAGGCGATGAGAGCACACGAAATGCATAAAAAATGTCTAATTTTGTTACTGCTTGGTCTTTCACTGTTCTGTTTTCAACAGCTCCTGGGTGTTTTCTTTCAGGCTCTGCAAGAGGAAGCTGTGCTTTTGAAGGTCTTTAAGAAACGGAAGCGTTTTATTCTGAACGTGGCGTGTTAAAGCTGATTTTAATGACTGCACCACACACGGGGGCGTATACGTAACATTTTTTGCCGACTCGACATCGATGCGTTGCCAGCGTTCACCACGGGCTGCTGAGTGACCATTAGACCTTCTCTTGATGGAAAATAACGCGTTTTATATTAAGGGATACAAGCGACCAGGCGTGTGTATATACATTTTTACCAGCAGGCGAGGAGAACACACGAAATGCATAAAAAATGTCTAATTTTGTTATTGCTTGGTCTTTCACTGTTCTGTTTTCAACAGCTCCTGGGTGTTTTCTTTCATGCTTTGCAAGAGGAAGCTGTGCTTTTGTAAGGCTTTAAGAAACGGAAGCGCTTTATTCTGAATGTGGGTTGCTACAGCTGATTTTAATGACCTTGCACCGAACACGGGGGCGTATACGTAACATTTTTTTCCGGGTCGACATCGATCCGATTGCAGCTTTCTCCACGGGTTGCTGAGTGAGCATTATATGTTCTCTTGATGGGAAATAACGCGTTTTATATTGAGGGACACAAGCGTCCAGGCTTGTGTAAATACATTTTTGCCAGGAGGCGAGGAGAGCACACGAAATGCATAAAAAATGTCTAATTTTGTTACTGCTTGGTCTTTCACTGTTCTGTTTTCAACAGCTCCTGGGTGTTTTCTCTCATGCTCTGCAAGAGGAAGCTGTGCTTTTGTAAGGCTTGAAGAAACGGAAGCGTTTTATTTTGAGTGTGGGTTGCAACAGCTGATTTTAATGACCTTGCACCGCACACGGGGGCGTATACGTAACATTTTTTTCCGGGTCGACATCGATCCGATTGCAGCTTTCTCCACGGGTTGCTGAGTGAGCATTATATGTTCTCTTGATGGGAAATAACGCGTTTTATATTGAGGGACACAAGCGTCCAGGCTTGTGTAAATACATTTTTGCCAGGAGGCGAGGAGAGCACACGAAATGCATAAAAAATGTCTAATTTTGTTACTGCTTGGTCTTTCACTATTCTGTTTTCAACAGCTCCTGGGTGTTTTCTTTCAGGCTCTGCAAGAGGAAGCTGTGCTTTTAAAGGTCATTAAGAAACGGAAGCGTTTTATTCTGAACGTGGCGTGTTACAGCTGATTTTAATGACTGCACCACACACGGGGGCGTATACGTAACATTTTTTTCCGACTCGACATCGATACGTTTCCAGCGTTCTCCACGGGCTGCTGAGTGAGCATTATACGTTCTCTTGATGGGAAACAACGCGTTTTATATTGAGGGACACAAGCGTCCAAGCGTGTGTACATACATTTTTGCCAGAAGGCGAGGAGAGCACACGAAATGCATAAAAAATATCTATTTATGTTACTGCTTGGTCTTTCACTGTTCTGTTTTCAACAGCTCCTGGGTGTCTTCTTTCATGCTCTGCAAGAGGAAGCTGTGCCTTTGTAAGGCTTTAAGAAACGGAAGCGTTTTATTCTGAATGTGGGTTGCTACAGCTGATTTTAATGACCTTGCACCGCACACGGGGGCGTATACGTAACATTTTTTTCCGGCTCGACATCGATGCGTTTCCAGCGTTCTCCACGGGCTGCTGAGTGACCATTAGACTTTCTCTTGATGGGAAATAACGCGTTTTATATCAAGGGACACAAGCGTCCAGGCGTGTGCACATACATATCTGAATTTTGTTTTTCACTGTTCTGTTTTCAACAGCTCCCGGTTGTTTTCTTTCAGGCTCTGCTAGAGGAAGCTGTGCTTTTGAATGCCTTTAAGAAACGGATCCGTTTTATTCTGAGGGTGGGTTGCTACAGCTGATCTTAACGACTTTGCCCCGCACACGGGGGCGTATACATAACATTTTTTTTCGGCTCGACATCGATCCGATTCCAGCGTTCTCCACGGGCTGCTGAGTGAGCATTATACGTTCTCTTGATGGGAAATAACGCGTTTTATCTTGAGGGACACAAGCGTCCAGGCGCGTGTATATACATTTTTGCCAGGTGGCGAGGAGAGCACACGAAATGCATAGAAAATGTCTAATTTTGTTACTGCTTGGTCTTTCACTGTTCTGTTTTCATCCAGGCTCTGCAAGAGGGAGCTGTGCTTTTGAAGGCCTTTAAGAACCGGAAGCGTTCTATTCTGAGGGTGGCATGTTACAGCTGATTTTAATGACTTTGCACCGCACACGGGGGCGTATACGTAACATTTTTTTCCGGCTCGACATCGATTCGCTTCCAGCGTTCTCCACGGGCTGCTGAGTGACCATTAGACTTTCTCTTGATGGGAAATAACGCGTTTTATATTAAGGGACACAAGCGTCCAGGCGTGTGTATATACATTTTTACCAGCAGGCGAGGAGAGCACACGAAATGCATAAAAAATGTCTAATTTTGTTATTGCTTGGTTTTTCACTGTTCTGTTTTCAACAGCTCCTGGGTGTTTTCTTTCAGGCTCTGCAAGAGGAAGCTGTGCTTTTGAAGGTCTTTAAGAAACGGAAGCGTTTTATTCTGAACGTGGCGTGTTACAGCTGATTTTAATGACTGCACCACACACGGGGGCGTATACGTAACATTTTTTTCCGACTCGACATCGATGCGTTTCCAGCGTTCACCACGGGCTGCTGAGTGACCATTAGACTTTCTCTTGATGGGAAATAACGCGTTTTATATCAAGGGACACAAGCGTCCAGGCGTGTGTATATACATTTTTACCAGCAGGCGAGGAGAGCACACGAAATGCATAAAAAATGTCTAATTTTGTTATTGCTTGGTTTTTCACTGTTCTGTTTTCAACAGCTCCTGGGTATTTTCTTTCAGGCTCTGCAAGGGAAGCTGTGTTTTGAAGGCCTTTAAGAAACGGAAGCGTTTTGTTCTGAAGGTGGCGTCTTACAGCTGATTTTAATGACTTTGCACTACACACGGGGGCGTATACGTAACATTTTTTTCCGACTCGAAATCGATGCGTTTCCAGCGTTCTCCACGGGCTGCTGAGTGAGCATTATACGTTCACTTGATGGGAAATAACGCATTTTCTATTGAAGGACACAAGCGTCCAGGCGTGTGTTCATACATATCTGAATTTTGTTTTTCACTGTTCTGTTTTCAGCAGCTCCCGGGTGTTATCTTTCAGGCTCTGCTAGAGGAAGCTGTGCTTTTGAAAGCCTATAAGAAACGGATGCGTTTCATTCTGAGGGTGGGTTGCTACAGCTGATTTTAACGACTTTGCACCGCCCACGGGGGCGTATACGTAACATTTTTTTCCGGCTCGACATCGATTCGTTTCCAGCGTTCTACACGGGCTGCTGAGTGAGCATTATACGTTCTCTTGATGGGAAATAATGCGTTCTATATTGAGGGACACAAGCGTCCAGGCGGGTGTACATACATTTTTGCCAGGAGGCAAGGAGAGCACACGAAATGCAAAAAAAATATCTAATTTTGTTACTGCTTGGTCTTTCACTGTTCTGTTTTCAACAGCTCCTGGCTGTTTTCTTTCATGCTTTGCAAGAGGAAGCTGTGCTTTTGTAAGGCTTTAAGAAACGGAAGCGCTTTATTCTGAATGTGGGTTGCTACAGCTGATTTTAATGAACTTGCACCGTACACGGGGGCGTATACGTAACATTTTTTTCCGGCTCGACATCGATCCGATTCCAGCGTTCTCCACGGGATGCTGAGTGAGCATTATACGTTCTCTTGATGGGAAATAACGCGTTTTATCTTGAGGGACACAAGCGTCCAGGCGGGTGTACATACATTTTTGCCAGGAGGCAAGGAGAGCACACGAAATGCATAAAAAATGTCTAATTTTGTTACTGCTTGGTCTTTCACTATTCTGTTTTCAACAGCTCCTGGGTGTTTTCTTTCAGGCTCTGCAAGAGGAAGCTGTACTTTTGAAGGTCATTAAGAAACGGAAGCGTTTTATTCTGAACGTGGCGTGTTACAGCTGATTTTAATGACTTTGCACTACACACGGGGGCGTATACGTAACATTTTTTTCCGACTCGACCTCGATGCGTTTCCAGCGTTCTCCACGGGTTGCTGAGTGAGCATTGTACGTTCTCTTGATGGGAAATAACGCGTTTTATCTTGAGGGACACAAGCGTCCAGGCGCGTGTACATACATTTTTGCCAGGTGGCGAGGAGAGCACACGAAATGCATAAAAAATGTCTAATTTTGTTACTGCTTGGTCTTTCACTGTTTTGTTTTCAACAGCTCATGGGTGTTTTCTTTCAGGCCCTGCAAGAGAAAGCTGCGCTTTTGTAAGGCGTTAAGAAACGGAAGCGTTTTATTCTGAATGTGGGTTGCTACAGCTGATTTTAATGACCTTGCACCGCACACGGGGATGTATACGTAACTTTTTTTTCCGGCTCGACATCGATCCGATTCCAGCGTTCTCCACGGGCTGCTGAGTGAGCATTATACGTTCTCTTGATGGGAAATAAAGCGTTTTATTTTGAGTGACACAAGCGTCTAGGCGTGTGTACATACATTTTTGCCAGGAGGCAAGGAGAGCACACGAAATGCATAAAAAATGTCTAATTTTGTTACCGCTTGGTCTTTCACTATTCTGTTTTCAACAGCTCCTGGGTGTTTTCTTTCAGGCTCTGCAAGAGGAAGCTGTGCTTTTGAAGGTCATTAAGAAACGGAGCCGTTTTATTCTGAACGTGGTGTGTTACAGCTGATTTTAATGACTGCACCACACACGGGGGCGTATACGTAACATTTTTTTCCGACTCGACATCGATACGTTTCCAGCGTTCTCCACGGGCTGCTGAGTGAGCATTATACGTTCTCTTGATGGGAAATAACGCGTTTTATCTTGAGGGACACAAGCGTCCAGGCGTGTGTACATACATTTTTGCCAGGAGGCAAGGAGAGCACACGAAATGCATAAAAAACGTCTAATTTTGTTACCGCTTGGTCTTTCACTATTCTGTTTTCAACAGCTCCTGGGTGTTTTCTTTCAGGCTCTGCAAGAGGAAGCTGTGCTTTTGAAGGTCATTAAGAAACGGAGCCGTTTTATTCTGAACGTGGCGTGTTACAGCTGATTTTAATGACTGCACCACACACGGGGGCGTATACGTAACATTTTTTTCCGACTCGACATCGATACGTTTCCAGCGTTCTCCACGGGCTGCTGAGTGAGCATTATACGTTCTCTTGATGGGAAATAACGCGTTTTATCTTGAGGGACACAAGCGTCCAGGCGTGTGTATATACATTTTTGCCAGGAGGCAAGGAGAGCACACGAAATGCATAAAAAATGTCTAATTTTGTTACTGCTTGGTCTTTCACTGTTCTGTTTTCAACAGCTCCTGGGTGTTTTCTTTCAGGCTCTGCAAGAGGAAGCTGTACTTTTGAAGGTCATTAAGAAACGGAAGCGTTTTATTCTGAACGTGGCGTGTTACAGCTGATTTTACTGACTTTGCACTACACACGGGGGCGTATACGTAACATTTTTTTCCGACTCGACCTCGATGCGTTTCCAGCGTTCTCCACGGGCTGCTGAGTGAGCATTGTACGTTCTCTTGATGGGAAATAACGCGTTTTATCTTGAGGGACACAAGCGTCCAGGCGCGTGTACATACATTTTTGCCAGGTGGCGAGGAGAGCACACGAAATGCATAAAAAATGTCTAATTTTGTTACTGCTTGGTCTTTCACTGTTTTGTTTTCAACAGCTCATGGGTGTTTTCTTTCAGGCCCTGCAAGAGAAAGCTGCGCTTTTGTAAGGCTTTTTATTCTGAATGTGGGTTGCCACAGCTGATTTTAATGACCTTGCACCGCACACGGGGGTGTATACGTAACATTTTTTTCCGGCTCGACATCGATCCGATTCCAGCGTTCTCCACGGGCTGCTGAGTGAGCATTATACGTTCTCTTGATGGGAAATAAAGCGTTTTGTTTTGAGGGACACAAGCGTCCAGGCGTGTGTACATACATTTTTGCCAGGAGGCAAGGAGAGCACACGAAATGCATAAAAAATGTCTAATTTTGTTACCGCTTGGTCTTTCACTATTCTGTTTTCAACAGCTCCTGGGTGTTTTCTTTCAGGCTCTGCAAGAGGAAGTTGTGCTTTTGAAGGTCATTAAGAAACGGAGCCGTTTTATTCTGAACGTGGCGTGTTACAGCTGATTTTAATGACTGCACCACACACGGGGGCGTATACGTAACATTTTTTTCCTACTCGACATCGATACGTTTCCAGCGTTCACCACGGCCTGCTGAGAGAGCATTATACGTTCACTTGATGGGAAATAACGCATTTTATATTGAAGGACACAAGCGTCCAGGCGTGTGTACATACATATCTGAATTTTGTTTTTCACTGTTCTGTTTTCAACAGCTCCTGGCTGTTTTCTTTCAGGCTCTGCAAGACGAAGCTATGCTTTTGAAGGTCTTTAAGAAACGGAAGCGTTTTATTCAGAACGAAGCGTGTTACAGCTGATTTTAATGACTGCACCACACACGGGGGCGTATACGTAACATTTTTTTCCGACTCGACATCGATTCGTTTCGAGCGTTCACCACGGGCTGCTGAGTCACCATTATACTTTCTCTTGATGGAAAATAACGTGTTTTATATTGAGGGACACAAGCGTCCAAGCGTGTGTACATACATTTTTGCCAGAAGGCGAGGAGAGCACTAGAAATGCATAAAAAATATCTATTTATGTTAACGCTTGGTCTTTCACTGTTCTGTTTTCAACAGCTCCTGGATATTTTCTCTCAGGCTCTGCAAGGGAAGCTGTGTTTTGAAGGCCTTTAAGAAACGGAAGCGTTTTATTCTGAAGGTGGCGTCTTACAGCTGATTTTAATGACTTTGCACTGCACACGGGGGCGTATACGTAACATTTTTTTCCGACTCGACATCGATGCGTTTCCAGCGTTCTCCACGGGCTGCTGAGTGAGCATTATACGTTCACTTGATGGGAAATAACGCATTTTATATTGAAGGACACAAGCGTCCAGGCGTGTGTACATACATATCTGAATTTTGTTTTTCACTGTTCTGTTTTCAACAGCTCCTGGCTGTTTTCTGTCAGGCTCTGCAAGAGGAAGCTATGCTTTTGAAGGTCTTTAAGAAACGGAAGCGTTTTATTCAGAACGTAGCGTGTTACAGCTGATTTTAATGACTGCACCACACACGGGGGCGTATACGTAACATTTTTTTCCGACTCGACATCGATTCGTTTCGAGCGTTCACCACGGGCTGCTGAGTCACCATTATACTTTCTCTTGATGGAAAATAACGTGTTTTATATTGAGGGACACAAGCGTCCAAGCGTGTGTACATACATTTTTGCCAGAAGGCGAGGAGAGCACACGAAATGCATAAAAAACGTCTAATTTTGTTATTGCTTGGTCTTTCACTGTTCTGTTTTCAACAGCTCCTGGATATTTTCTGTCAGGCTCTGCAAGGGAAGCTGTGTTTTGAAGGCCTTTAAGAAACGGAAGCGTTTTATTCCGAAGGTGGCGTCTTACAGCTGATTTTAATGACTTTGCACTGCACACGGGGGCGTATACGTAACATTTTTTTCCGACTCGACATCGATGTGTTTCCAGCGTTCTCCACGGGCTGCTGAGTGAGCATTATACGTTCACTTGATGGGAAATAACGCATTTTATATTGAAGGACACAAGCGTCCAGGCGTGTGTACATACATATCTGAATTTTGTCATTCACTGTTCTGTTTTCAACAGCTCCCGGGTGTTTTCTTTCAGGCTCTGCTAGAGGAAGCTGTGCTTTTGAAAGCCTTTAAGAAACGGATCCGTTTTATTCTGAGGGTGGGTTGCTACAGCTGATTTTAACGACTTTGCACCGCACACGGGGGCGTATACATAACATTTTTTTTCGGCTCGACATCGATCCGATTCCAGCGTTCTCCACGGGCTGCTGAGTGAGCATTATACGTTCTCTTGATGGGAAATAACGCGTTTTATCTTGAGGGACACAAGCGTCCAGGCGCGTGTACATACATTTTTGCAAGCAGGTGAGGAGAACACACGAAATGTTTAAAAAAAGTCTAATTTTGTTACTGCGTGGTTTTTCACTGTTCTGTTTTCATCCAGGCTCTGCAAGAGGGAGCTGTGCTTTTGAAGGCCTTTAAGAACCGGAAGCGTTCTATTCTGAGGGTGCCATGTTACAGCTGATTTTAATGACTTTGCACCGCACACGGGGGCGTATACGTAACATTTTTTCCGGCTCGACATCGATTCGTTTCCAGCGTTCTCCACGGGCTGCTGAGTGAGTATTATACGTTCTCTTTATGGGAAATAACGCGTTTTATATTGAGGGACACAAGCGTCCAGGCGTGTGTACATACATTTTTGCCAGGAGGCGAGGAGAGCAAACGAAATGCATAAAAAATATCTAATTTTGCTACTGCTTGGTCTTTCACTGTTCTGTTTTCAACAGCTCCTGGGTGTTTTCTTTCATGCTCTGCAAGAGGAAGCTGTGCTTTTGTAAGGCTTTAAGAAACGGAAGCGTTTTATTCTGAATGTGGGTTGCTACAGCTGATTTTAATGACCTTGCACCGCACACGGGGGCGTATACGTAACATTTTTTTCCGGCTCGACATCGATCCGATTCCAGCGTTCTCCACGGGATGCTGAGTGAGCATTATACGATCTCTTGTTGGGAAATAACGCGTTTTATATTGAGGGACACAAGCGTCCAGGCGTGTGTACATACATTTTTGCCAAGAGGCGAGGAGAGCACACGAAATGCATAAAAAATGTCTAATTTTGTTACTGCTTGGTCTTCCACTGTTCTGTTTTCAACAGCTCATGGGTGTTTTCTTTCAGACCCTGCAAGAGAAAGCTGTGCTTTTGTAAGGCTTTAAGAAACGGAAGCGTTTTATTCTGAATGTGGGTTGCTACAGCTGATTTTAATGACCTTGCGCCGCACACGGGGGGGTATACGTAACATTTTTTTTCCGGCCCGACATCGATGCGTTTCCACCGTTCTCCACGGGCTGCTGGGTGAGCATTATACGTTCACTTGATGGGAAATAACGCATTTCATATTGAAGGACGCAAGCGTCCAGGCGTGTGTACATACATATCTGAATTTTGTTTTTCACTGTTCTGTTTTCAACAGCTCCCGGGTGTTTTCTTTCAGGCTCTGCTAGAGGAAGCTGTGCTTTTGAAAGCCTTTAGGAAACGGATGCGCTTTATTCTGAGGGTGGGTTGCTACAGCTGATTTTAACGACTTTGCACCGCACACGGGGGCGTATACGTAACATTTTTTTCCGGCTCGACATCGATTCGTTTCCAGCGTTCTCCACGGGCTGCTGAGTAACCATTATCCGTTCTCTAGATGGGAAATAACGCGTTTTATATTGAGTGACACAAGCGTCCAGGCGTGCGTACATACATTTTTGCAAGCAGGTGAGGAGAACACACGAAATGTATAAAAAAAGTCTAATTTTGTTACTGCGTGGTTTTTCACTGTTCTGTTTTCTTCCAGGCTCTGCAATAGGGAGCTGTGCTTTTGAAGGCCTTTAAGAAACGGAAGCGTTTTATTCTGAGGGTGGGTTGCTACAGCTGATTTTAACGACTTTGCACCGCACACGGGGGCGTATACGTAACATTTTTTTCCGGCTCGACATCGATTCGTTTCCAGCGTTCTCCACGGGCTGCTGAGTAGCCACTATCCATTCTCTTGATGGGAAATAACGCATTTTATATTGAGGGACACAAACGTCCAGGCGTATGTACATACATTTTTGCCAGGAGGCGAGGAGAGCACACGAAACGCATAAAAAGCGTTACTGCTGGGTCTTTCACTGTTCTGTTTTCAACAGCTCATGGGTGTTTTCTTTCAGGCTCTGCAAAAGAAAGCTGTGCTTTTGTAAGGCTTTAAGAAACGGAAGCGTTTTATTCTGAATGTGGGTCGCTACAGCTGATTTTAATGACCTTGCACTGCACCCGGGGGCGTATAGGTAACATTTTTTTCCGCCTCGATATCGATCCGATTCCAGCGTTCTCCACGGGCGGCTGAGTGAGCATTATACGTTCTCTTGATGGGAAATAACGCGTTTTACATTGAGGGACAAAAGCGTCCAGGCGTGTGTACATACATTTTTGCCAGGAGGCGATGAGAGCACATCGAAATGCATAAAAAATGTCTAATTTTGTTACTGCTTGGTCTTTCACTGTTCTGTTTTCAACAGCTCCTGGGTGTTTTCTTTCAGGCTCTGCAAGAGGAAGCTGTGCTTTTGAAGGTCTTTAAGAAACGGATGCGTTTTATCCTGAGGGTGGGTTGCTACAGCTGATTTTAACGACTTTGCACCGCCCACGGGGGCGTATACGTAACATTTTTTTCCGGCTCGACATCGATTCGTTTCCAGCGTTCTCCACGGGCTGCTGAGTGAGCATTATACGTTCACTTGATGGGAAATAACGCATTTCATATTGAAGGACGCAAGCGTCCAGGCGTGTGTACATACATATCTGAATTTTGTTTTTCACTGTTCTGTTCGCATTTTATATTGAGGGACACAAGCGTCCAGGCGTGTGTACATACATTTTTGCCAGGAGGCGAGGAGAGCACACGAAACGCATAAAAAGCGTATAATTTTGTTACTGCTGGGTCTTTCACTGTTCTGTTTTCAACAGCTCATGGGTGTTTTCTTTCAGGCTCTGCAAAAGAAAGCTGTGCTTTTGTAAGGCTTTAAGAAACGGAAGCGTTTTATTCTGAATGTGGGTCGCTACAGCTGATTTTAATGACCTTGCACTGCACCCGGGGGCGTATAGGTAACATTTTTTTCCGCCTCGATATCGATTCGATTCCAGCGTTCTCCACGGGCTGCTGAGTGAGCATTATACGTTCTCTTGATGGGAAATAACGCGTTTTATATTGAGGGACACAAGCGTCCAGGCGTGTGTAAATACATTTTTGCCAGGAGGCGATGAGAGCACATCGAAATGCATAAAAAATGTCTAATTTTGTTACTGCGTGGTCTTTCACTGTTCTGTTTTCAACAGCTCCTGGGTGTTTTCTTTCAGGCTCTGCAAGAGGAAGCTGTGCTTTTGAAGGTCTTTAAGAAACGGATGCGTTTTATTCTGAGGGTGGGTTGCTACAGCTGATTTTAACGACTTTGCACCGCCCACGGGGGCGTATACGTAACATTTTTTCCGGCTCGACATCGATTCGTTTTCAGCGTTCTCCACGGGCTGCTGAGTGAGCATTATACGTTCTCTTTAAGGGAAATAACGCGTTCTATATTGAGGGACACAAGCGTCCAGGCGAGTGTACATACATTTTTGCCAGGAGGCGAGGAGAGCACACGAAATGCAAAAAAAATATCTAATTTTGTTACTGCTTGGTCTTTCACTGTTCTGTTTTCGACAGCTCCTGGGTATTTTCTTTCAGGCTCTGCAAGGGAAGCTGTGTTTTGAAGGCCTTTAAGAGACGGAAGCGTTTTATTCTGAAGGTGGCGTCTTACAGCTGATTTTGATGACTTTGCACTACACACGGGGGCGTATACGTAACATTTTTTTCCGACTCGACATCGATGCGTTTCCAGCGTTCTCCACGGGCTGCTGAGTGAGCTTTATAACGCATTTTATATTGAAGGACACAAGCGTCCAGGCGTGTGTACATACATATCTGAATTTTTGTTTTTCACTGTTCTGTTTTCAACAGCTCCCGGGTGTTTTCTTTCAGGCTCTGCTAGAGGAAGCTGTGCTTTTGAAAGCCTTTAAGAAACGGATGCGTTTTATTCTGAGGGTGGGTTGCTACAGCTGATTTTAACGACTTTGCACCGCACACGGGGGCGTATGCGTAACATTTTTTTCCGGCTCGACATCGATCCGATTCCGGCGTTCTCCACGGGCTGCTGAGTAACCATTATCCGTTCTCTAGATGGGAAATAGCGCGTTTTATATTGAGTGACACAAGCGTCCAGGCGTGCGTACATACATTTTTGCAAGCAGGTGAGGAGAACACACGAAATGTATAAGAAAAGTCAAATTTTGTTACTGCGTGGTTTTTCACTGTTCCGTTTTCTTCCAGGCTTTGCTAGAGGAAGCTGTTCTTTTGAAAGCCTTTAAGAAACGGATGCGTTTTATTCTGAGGGTGGGTTGCCACAACTGATTTTAACGACTTTGCACCGCCCACGGGGGCGTATACGTAACATTTTTTTCCGGCTCGACATCGATACGTTTCCAGCGTTCACCACGGGCTGCTGAGTGACCATTATACTTTCTCTTGATGGAAAATAACGCGTTTTATATTGAAGGACACAAGCGTCCAGGCGTGTGTACATACATATCTGAATTTTGTTTTCACTGTTCTGTTTTCAACAGCTCCCGGGTGTTTTCTTTCAGGCTCTGCTAGAGGAAGCTGCGCTTTTGAAAGCCTTTAAGAAACGGATGCGTTTCATTCTGAGGGTGGGTTGCTACAACTGATTTTTACGACTTTGCACCGCCCACGGGGGCGTATACGTAACATTTTTTTCCGGCTCGACATCGATTCGTTTCCAGCGTTCTCCACGGGCTGCTGAGTGAGCATTATACGTTCTCTTGATGGGAAATAACGCGTTCTATATTGAGGGACACAAGCGTCCAGGCGTGTGTACATACATTTTTGCCAGGAGGCGAGGAGAGCACACGAAATGCAAAAAAAATATCTAATTTTGTTACTGCTTGGTCTTTCACTGTTCTGTTTTCAACAGCTCCTGGGTGTTTTCTTTCAAGCTCTGCAAGAGGAAGCTGTACTTTTGAAGGTTATTAAGAAACGGAAGCGTTTTATTCTGAAGGTGGCGTCTTACAGCTGATTTTAATGACTTTGCACTACATACGGGGGCGTATACGTAACATTTTTTTCCGGCTCGACATCGATCCGATTCCAGCGTTCTCCACGGGATGCTGAGTGAGCATTATACGTTCCCTTGATGGGAAATAACGCGTTTTATATCGAGGGTCACAAGCGTCCAGGCTTGTGTAAATACATTTTTGCCAGGAGGCGAGGAGAGCACACGAAATGCATAAAATATGTCTAATTTTGTTACTGCTTGGTCTTTCACTATTCTGTTTTCAACAGCTCCTGGGTGTTTTCTTTCAAGCTCTGCAAGAGGAAGCTGTACTTTTGAAGGTCATTAAGAAACGGAAGCGTTTTATTCTGAACGTGGCGTGTTACAGCTGATTTTAATGACTTTGCACTACACACGGAGGCGTATACGTAACATATTTTTCCGACTCGACCTCGATGCGTTTCCAGCGTTCTCCACGGGCTGCTGAGTGAGCATTATACGTTCTCTTGATGGGAAATAACGCGTTTTATCTTGAGGGACACAAGCGTCCAGGCGCGTGTACATACATTTTTGCCAGGTGGCGAGGAGAGCACACGAAATGCATAAAAAATGTCTAATTTTGTTACTGCTGGTCTTTCACTGTTTTGTTTTCAACAGCTCATGGGTGTTTTCTTTCAGGCCCTGCAAGAGAAAGCTGCGCTTTTGTAAGGCTTTAAGAAACGGAAGCGTTTTATTCTGAATGTGGGTTGCTACAGCTGATTTTAATGACCTTGCACCGCACACGGGGGTGTATACGTAACATTTTTTTCCGGCTCGACATCGATCCGATTCCAGCGTTCTCCACGGGCTGCTGAGTGAGCATTATACGTTCTCTTGATGGGAAATAACGCGTTTTATTTTGAGGGACACAAGCGTCCAGGCGTGTGTACATACATTTTTGCCAGGAGGCAAGGAGAGCACACGAAATGCATAAAAAAAGTCTAATTTTGTTACCGCTTGGTCTTTCACTATTCTGTTTTCAACAGCTCCTGGGTGTTTTCTTTCAGGCTCTGCAAGAGGAAGCTGTGCCTTTGAAGGTCATTAAGAAACGGAGCCGTTTTATTCTGAACGTGGCGTGTTACAGCTGATTTTAATGACTTTGCACTACACACGGGGGCGTATACGTAACATTTTTTTCCGACTCGACCTCGATCCGTTTCCAGCGTTCTCCACGGGCTGCTGAGTGAGCATTATACGTTCTCTTGATGGGAAATAACGCGTTTTATCTTGAGGGACACAAGCGTCCAGGCGCGTGTACATACATGTTTGCCAGGTGGCGAGGAGAGCACACGAAATGCATAAAAAATGTCTAATTTTGTTACTGCTTGGTCTTTCACTGTTCTGTTTTCAACAGCTCATGGGTGTTTTCTTTCAGGCCCTGCAAGAGAAAGCTGCGCTTTTCTAAGGCTTTAAGAAACGGAAGCGTTTTATTCTGAATGTGGGTTGCTACAGCTGATTTTAGTGACCTTGCACCGCACACGGGGGCGTTTACGTAACATTTTTTTCCGGCTCGACATCGATCCGATTCCAGCGTTCTCCACGGGCTGCTGAGTGAGCATTAAACGATTCTTGATGGGAAATAACGCGTTTTATTTTGAGGGACACAAGCGTCCAGGCGTGTGTACATACATTTTTGCCAGGAGGCAAGGAGAGCACACGAAATGCATAAAAAATGTCTAATTTTGTTACCGCTGGGTCTTTCACTATTCTGTTTTCAACAGCTCCTGGGTGTTTTCTTTCAGGCTCTGCAAGAGGAAGCTGTGCTTTTGAAGGTCATTAAGAAACGGAGCCGTTCTATTCTGAACGTGGCGTGTTACAGCTGATTTTAATGACTGCACCACACACGGGGGCGTATACGTAACATTTTTTTCCGACTCGACATCGATCCGATTCCAGCGTTCTCCACGGGCTGCTGAGTGAGCATTAAACGTTCTCTTGATGGGAAATAACGCGTCTTATTTTGAGGGACACAAGCGTCCAGGCGTGTGTACGTACATTTTTGCCAGGAGGCAAGGAGAGCACACGAAATGCATAAAAAATGTCTAATTTTGTTACCGCTTGGTCTTTCACTATTCTGTTTTCAACAGCTCCTGGGTGTTTTCTTTCAGGCTCTGCAAGAGGAAGCTGTGCTTTTGAAGGTCATTAAGAAACGGAAGCGTTTTATTCTGAACGTGGCGTGTTACAGCTGATTTTAATGTCTGCACCACACACGGGGGCGTATACGTAACATTTTTTTCCGACTCGACATCGATACGTTTCCAGCGTTCACCACGGCCTGCTGAGTGACCATTATACTTTCTCTTGATGGAAAATAACGCGTTTTATATTAAGGGACTCAAGCGTCCAGGCGTGTGTATATACATTTTTACCAGCAGGCGAGGAGAGCACACGAAATGCATAAAAAATGTCTAATCTTGTTATTGCTTGGTCTTTCACTGTTCTGTTTTCAACAGCTCCTGGATATTTTCTGTCAGGCTCTGCAAGGGAAGCTGTGTTTTGAAGGCCTTTATGAAACGGAAGCGTTTTATTTTGAAGGTGGCGTGTTACAGCTGATTTTAATGACTTTGCACTACACACGGGGGCGTATACGTAACATTTTTTTCCGACTCGACCTCGATGCGTTTCCAGCGTTCTCCACGGGCTGCTGAGTGAGCATTATACGTTCCCTTGATGGGAAATAACGCATTTTATATTGAAGGACACAAGCGTCCAGGCGTGCGTACATACATATCTGAATTTTGTTTTTCACTGTTCTGTTTTCAACAGCTCCTGGCTGTTTTCTTTCAGGCTCTGCAAGAGGAAGCTATGCTTTTGAAGGTCTTTAAGAAACGGAAGCGTTTTATTCAGAACGTGGCGTGTTACAGCTGAATTTAATGACTGCACCACACACGGGGGCGTATACGTATCATTTTTTTCCGACTCGACATCGATACGTTTCGAGCGTTCACCACGGGCTGCTGAGTGACCATTATACTTTCTCTTGATGGAAAATAACGTGTTTTATAGTAAGGAACACAAGCGTCCAGGCGTGTGTATATACAATTTTACCAGCAGGCGAGGAGAGCACACGAAATGCATAAAAAACGTCTAATTTTGTTATTGCTTGGTCTTTCACTGTTCTGTTTTCAACAGCTACTGGATATTTTCTGTCAGGCTCTGCAAGGGAAGCTGTGTTTTGAAGGCCTTTAAGAAACGGAAGCGTTTTATTCTGAAGGTGGCGTCTTACAGCTGATTTTAATGACTTTGCACTGCACACGGGGGCGTATACGTAACATTTTTTTCCGACTCGACATCGATGCGTTTCCAGCGTTCTCCACGGGCTGCTGAGTGAGCATTATACGTTCACTTGATGGGAAATAACGCATTTTATATTGAAGGACACAAGCGTCCAGGCGTGTGTACATACATATCTGAATTTTGTTATTCACTGTTCTGTTTTCAACAGCTCCCGGGTGTTTTCTTTCAGGCTCTGCTAGAGGAAGCTGTGCTTTTGAAGGTCTTTAAGAAACGGAAGCGTTTTATTCAGAACGTGGCGTGTTACAGCTGATTTTAATGACTGCACCACACACGGGGGCGTATACGTAACATTTTTTTCCGACTCGACATCGATACGTTTCGAGCGTTCACCACGGGCTGCTGAGTGACGATTATACTTTCTCTTGATGGAAAATAACGTGTTTTATAGTAAGAAACACAAGCGTCCAGGCGTGTGTATATACATTTTTACCAGCAGGCGAGGAGAGCACACGAAATGCATAAAAAAACGTCTAATTTTGTTATTGCTTGGTCTTTCACTGTTCTGTTTTCAACAGCTCCTGGGTATTTTCTGTCAGGCTCTGCAAGGGAAGCTGTGTTTTGAAGGCCTTTAAGAAACGGAAGCGTTTTATTCTGAAGGTGGCGTCTTACAGCTGATTTTAATGACTTTGCACTACACACGGGGGCGTATACGTAACATTTTTTTTTCGGCTCGACATCGATGCGTTTCCAGCGTTCTCCACGGGCTGCTGAGTGAGCATTAAACGTTCACTTGATGGGAAATAACGCATTTTATATTGAAGGACACAAGCGTCCAGGCGTGTGTACATACATATCTGAATTTTGTTTTTTACTGTTCTGTTTTCAACAGCTCCCGGGTGTTTTCTTTCGGCTCTGCTAGAGGAAGCTGTGCTTTTGAAAGCCTTTAAGAAACGGATGCGTTTTTTTCTGAGGGTGGGTTGCTACAGCTGAGTTTAACGACTTTGCACCGCACACGGGGGCGTATACGTAAGATTTTTTTCCGGCTCGACATCGATCCGATTCCAGCGTTCTCCACGGGATGCTGAGTGAGCATTATACGTTCTCTTGATGAGAAATAACGCGTTTTATATCGAGGGACACAAGCGTCCAGGCGTGTGTAAATACCTTTTTTGCCAGGTGCATAAAAAATGCATAAAAAATGTCTAATTTTGTTACTGCTTGGTCTTTCACTGTTCTGTTTTCAACAGCTCATGGGTGTTTTCTTTCAGGCCCTGCAAGAGAAAGCTGTGCTTTTGTAAGGCTTTAAGAAACGGAAGCGTTTTATTCTGAAGGTGGCGTCTTACAGCTGATTTTAATGACTTTGCACTACACACGGGGGCGTATACGTAACATTTTTTTTTCGGCTCGACATCGATGCGTTTCCAGCGTTCTCCACGGGCTGCTGAGTGAGCATTAAACGTTCACTTGATGGGAAATAACGCATTTTATATTGAAGGACACAAGCGTCCAGGCGTGTGTACATACATATCTGAATTTTGTTTTTTACTGTTCTGTTTTCAACAGCTCCCGGGTGTTTTCTTTCGGCTCTGCAAGAGGAAGCTGTGCTTTTGTAAGGCTTTAAGAAACGGAAGCATTTTATTCTGAATGTGGGTTGCTACAGCTGATTTTAATGACCTTGCACCGCACACGGGGGCGTATACATAACATTTTTTTCCGGCTCAACATCGATCCGATTCCAGCGTTCTCCTCGGGCTGCTGAGTGAGGATTATACGTTCTCTTGATGGGAAATAACGCGTTTTATCTTGAGGGACACAAGCGTCCAGGCGCGTGTACATACATTTTTGCCAGGTGGCGAGGAGAGCACACGAAATGCATAAAAAATGTCTAATTTTGTTACTGCTTGGTCTTTCACTGTTCTGTTTTCAACAGCTCATGGGTGTTTTCTTTCAGGCCCTGCAAGAGAAAGCTGTGCTTTTGTAAGGCTTTAAGAAACGGAAGCGTTTTATTCTGAATGTGGGTTGCTACAGGTGATTTTAATGACCTTGCACCGCACAGGGGGCGTATACGTAACATTTTTTTCCGGCTCGACATCGATCCGATTCCAGCGTTCTCCTCGGGCTGCTGAGTGAGGATTATACGTTCTCTTGATGGGAAATAACGCGTTTTATCTTGAGGGACACAAGCGTCCAGGCGCGTGTACATACATTTTTGCCAGGTGGCGAGGAGAGCACACGAAATGCATAAAAAATGTCTAATTTTGTTACTGCTTGGTCTTTCACTGTTCTGTTTTCAATAGCTCATGGGTGTTTTCTTTCAGGCCCTGCAAGAGAAAGCTGTGCTTTTGTAAGGCTTTAAGAAACGGAAGCGTTTTATTCTGAATGTGGGTTGCTACAGCTGATTTTAATGACCTTGCACCGCACACGGGGGCGTATACGTAACATTATTTTCCGGCTCGACATCGATCCGATTCCAGCGTTCTCCACGGGCTGCTGAGTGAGCATTATTCGTTCTCTTGATGGGAAATAACGCGTTTTATTTTGAGGGACACAAGCGTTCAGGCGTGTGTACATACATTTTTGCCAGGAGGCAAGGAGAGCACACGAAATGCATAAAAAATGTCTAATTTTGTTACCGCTCGGTCTTTCACTATTCTGTTTTCAACAGCTCCTGGGTTTTTTCTTTCAGGCTCTGCAAGAGGAAGCTGTGCTTTTGAAGGTCATTAAGAAACGGAAGCGTTTTATTCTGAACGTGGCGTATTACAGCTGATTTTAATGACTGCACCACACACGGGGGCGTATACGTAACATTTTTTTCCGACTCGACATCGATACGTTTCCAGCGTTCACCACGGCCTGCTGAGTGACCATTATACTTTCTCTTGATGGGAAATAACGCGTTTTATATTAAGGGACTCAAGCGTCCAGGCGTGTGTATATACATTTTTACCAGCAGGCGAGGAGAGCACACGAAATGCATAAAAAATGTCTAATTTTGTTATTGCTTGGTCTTTCACTGTTCTGTTTTCAACAGCTCCTGGGTAATTTCTGTCAGGCTCTGCAAGGGAGGCTGTGTTTTGAAGGCCTTTAAGAAACGGAAGCGTTTTATTTTGAAGGTGGCGTGTTACAGCTGATTTTAATGAATTCGCACTATACACGGGGGCGTATACGTAACATTTTTTTCCGACTCGACCTCGATGCGTTTCCAGCGTTCTCCACGGGCTGCTGAGTGAGCATTATACTTTCACTTGATGGGAAATAACGCATTTTATATTGAAGGACACAAGCGTCCAGGCGTGTGTACATACATATCTGATTTTTGTTTTTCACTGTTCTGTTTTCAAGAGCTCCTGGCTGTTTTCTTTCAGGCTCAGCAAGAGGAAGCTATGCTTTTGAAGGTCTTTAAGAAACGGAAGCGTTTTATTCAGAACGTGGCGTGTTACAGCTGATTTTAATGACTGCACCACACACGGGGGCGTATACGTAACATTTTTTTCCGACTCGACATCGATACGTTTCGAGCGTTCACCACGGGCTGCTGAGTGACCATTATACTTTCTCTTGATGGAAAATAACGTGTTTTATAGTAAGGAACACAAGCGTCCAGGCGTGTGTATATACATTTTTACCAGCAGGCGAGGAGAGCACACGAAATGCATAAAAAACGTCTAATTTTGTTATTGCTTGGTCTTTCACTGTTCTGTTTTCAACAGCTCCTGGGTATTTTCTGTCAGGCTCTGCAAGGGAAGCTGTGTTTTGAAGGCCTTTATGAAACGGAAGCGTTTTATTCTGAAGGTGGCGTCTTACAGCTGATTTTAATGACTTTGCACTACACACGGGGGCGTATACGTAACATTTTTTTCCGACTCGACATCGATGCGTTTCCAGCGTTCTCCACGGGCTGCTGAGTGAGCATTACACGTTCACTTGATGGGAAATAACGCATTTTATATTGAGGGACACAAGCGTCCAGGCGCGTGTACATACATATCTGAATTTTGTTTTTCACTGTTCTGTTTTCAACAGCTCCCGGGTGTTTTCTTTCAGGCTCTGCTAGAGGAAGCTGTGCTTTTGAAAGCCTTTAAGAAACGGATGCGTTTTATTCTGAGGGTGGGTTGCTACAGCTGATTTTAACGACTTTGCACCGCACACGGGGGCGTACACGTAACATGTTTTTTCGGCTCGACATCGATCCGATTCCAGCGTTCTCCACGGGCTGCTGAGTAACCATTATCCGTTCTCTTGATGGGAAATAACGCGTTTTATATTGAGTGACAGAAGCGTCCAGGCGTGCGTACATACATTTTTGCAAGTAGGTGAGGAGAACACAAGATATGTTTAAAAAAAGTCTAATTTTGTTACTGCGTGGTTTTTCACTGTTCTGTTTTCATCCAGGCTCTGCAAGAGGGAGCTGTGCTTTTGAAGGCCTTTAAGAACCGGAAGCGTTCTATTCTGAGGGTGGCATGTTACAGCTGATTTTAATGACTTTGCACCGCACACGGGGGCTTATACGTAACATTTTTTTCCGGCTCGACATCGATTCGTTTCCAGCGTTCTCCACGGGCTGCTGAGTGAGTATTATACGTTTTCTTGATGGGAAATAACGCGTTTTATATTGAGGGACACAAGCGTCCGGGCGTGTGTACATACATTTTTGCCAGGAGGCGAGGAGAGCAAACGAAATGCATAAAAAATATCTAATTTTGTTACTGCTTGGTCTTTCACTGTTCTGTTTTCAACAGCTCCTGGGTGTTTTCTTTCATACTCTGCAAGAGGAAGCTGTGCTTTTGTAAGGCTTTAAGAAACGGAAGCATTTTATTCTGAATGTGGGTTGCTACAGCTGATTTTAATGACCTTGCACCGCACACGGGGGCGTATACGTAACATTTTTTTCCGGCTCGACATCGATCCGATTCCAGCGTTCTCCACGGGATGCTGAGTGAGCATTATACGTTCTCTTGATGAGAAATAACGCGTTTTATATCGAGGGACACAAGCGTCCAGGCGTGTGTAAATACCTTTTTTGCCAGGTGCATAAAAAATGCATAAAAAATGTCTAATTTTGTTACTGCTTGGTCTTTCACTGTTCTGTTTTCAACAGCTCATGGGTGTTTTCTTTCAGGCCCTGCAAGAGAAAGCTGTGCTTTTGTAAGGCTTTAAGAAACGGAAGCGTTTTATTCTGAATGTGGGTTGCTACAGCTGTATTTAATGACCTTGCACCGCACACGGGGGCGTATACGTAACATTTTTTTCCGGCTCGACATCGATCCGATTCCAGCGTTCTCCACGGGTTGCTGAGTGAGCATTATACGTTCTCTTGATGGGAAATAACGCGTTTTATCTTGAGGGACACAAGCGTCCAGGCGCGTGTACATACATATCTGAATTTTGTTTTTCACTGTTCTGTTTTCAACAGCTCCTGGCTGTTTTCTTTCAGGCACTGCAAGAGGAAGCTATGCTTTTGAAGGTCTTTAAGAAACGGAAGCGTTTTATTCAGAACGTGGCGTGTTACAGCTGATTTTAATGACTGCACCACACACGGGGGCGTATACGTAACATTTTTTTCCGACTCGACATCGATACGTTTCGAGCGTTCACCACGGGCTGCTGAGTGACGATTATACTTTCTCTTGATGGAAAATAACGTGTTTTATAGTAAGAAACACAAGCGTCCAGGCGTGTGTATATACATTTTTACCAGCAGGCGAGGAGAGCACACGAAATGCATAAAAAAACGTCTAATTTTGTTATTGCTTGGTCTTTCACTGTTCTGTTTTCAACAGCTCCTGGGTATTTTCTGTCAGGCTCTGCAAGGGAAGCTGTGTTTTGAAGGCCTTTAAGAAACGGAAGCGTTTTATTCTGAAGGTGGCGTCTTACAGCTGATTTTAATGACTTTGCACTACACACGGGGGCGTATACGTAACATTTTTTTTTCGGCTCGACATCGATGCGTTTCCAGCGTTCTCCACGGGCTGCTGAGTGAGCATTAAACGTTCACTTGATGGGAAATAACGCATTTTATATTGAAGGACACAAGCGTCCAGGCGTGTGTACATACATATCTGAATTTTGTTTTTTACTGTTCTGTTTTCAACAGCTCCCGGGTGTTTTCTTTCGGCTCTGCTAGAGGAAGCTGTGCTTTTGAAAGCCTTTAAGAAACGGATGCGTTTTTTTCTGAGGGTGGGTTGCTACAGCTGAGTTTAACGACTTTGCACCGCACACGGGGGCGTATACGTAAGATTTTTTTCCGGCTCGACATCGATCCGATTCCAGCGTTCTCCACGGGCTGCTGAGTGAGCATTATACGTTCTCTTGATGGGAAATAACGCGTTTTATTTTGAGGGACACAAGCGTCCAGGCGTGTGTACATACATTTTTGCCAGGAGGCAAGGAGAGCACACGAAATGCATAAAAAATGTCTAATTTGGTTACCGCTTGGTCTTTCACTGTTCTGTTTTCAACAGCTCCTGGGTATTTTCTGTCAGGCTCTGCAAAGGAAAGCTGTGTTTTGAAGGCCTTTAAGAAACGGAAGCGTTTTATTTTGAAGGTGGCGTGTTACAGCTGATTTTAATGACTTTGCACTACACACGGGGGCGTATACGTAACATTTTTTTCCGACTCGACCTCGATGCGTTTCCAGCGTTCTCCACGGGCTGCTGAGTGAGCATTATACGTTCCCTTGATGGGAAATAACGCGCTTTATATCGAGGGACACAAGCGTCCAAGCGTGTGTAAATATTTTTTAGCCAGGTGGCGAGGAGAGCACACGAAATGCATAAAAAATATCTAATTTGGTTACCGCTTGGTCTTTCACTAGTCTGTTTCAAACAGCTCCAGGGTGTTTTCTTTCAGGCTCTGCAAGAGGAAGTTGTGCTTTTGAAGGTCATTAAGAAACGGAAGCGTTTTATTCTGAACATGGCGTGTTACAGCTGATTTTATTGACTGCACCACACACGGTGGCGTATACGTAACATTTATTTCCGAGTCGACATCGATACGTTTCCAGCGTTCACCACGGCCTGCTGAGTGACCATTATACTTTCTCTTGATGGAAAATAACGCGTTTTATATTAAGGGACTCAAGCGTCCAGGCGTGTGTATATACATTTTTACCAGCAGGCGAGGAGAGCACAGGAAATGCATAAAAAATGTCTAATTTTGTTATTGCTTGGTCTTTCACTGTTCTGTTTTCAACAGCTCCTGGGTATTTTCTGTCAGGCTCTGCAAAAGAAAGCTGTGTTTTGAAGGCCTTTAAGAAACGGAAGCGTTTTATTTTGAAGGTGGCGTGTTACAGCTGATTTTAATGACTTTGCACTACACACGGGGGCGTATACGTAACATTTTTTTCCGACTCGACCTCGATGCGTTTCCAGCGTTCTCCACGGGCTGCTGAGTGAGCATTATACGTTCCCTTGATGGGAAATAACGCGCTTTATATCGAGGGACACAAGCGTCCAAGCGTGTGTAAATATTTTTTAGCCAGGTGGCGAGGAGAGCACACGAAATGCATAAAAAATATCTAATTTTGTTACTGCTTGGTCTTTCAGTGTTCTGTTTTCAACAGCTCCTGGGTGTTTTCTTTCATGCTCTGCAAGAGGAAGCTGTGCTTTTGTAAGGCTTTAAGAAACGGAAGCATTTTATTCTGAATGTGGGTTGCTACAGCTGATTTTAATGACCTTGCACCGCACACGGGGGCGTATACATAACATTTTTTTCCGGCTCAACATCGATCCGATTCCAGCGTTCTCCAAGGGATGCTGAGTGAGCATTATACGTTCACTTGATGGGAAATAACGCATTTTATATTGAAGGACACAAGCGTCCAGGCGTGTGTACATACATATCTGAATTTTGTTTTTTACTGTTCTGTTTTCAACAGCTCCCGGGTGTTTTCTTTCGGCTCTGCTAGAGGAAGCTGTGCTTTTGAAAGCCTTTAAGAAACGGATGCGTTTTTTTCTGAGGGTGGGTTGCTACAGCTGAGTTTAACGACTTTGCACCGCACACGGGGGCGTATACGTAAGATTTTTTTCCGGCTCGACATCGATCCGATTCCAGCGTTCTCCACGGGATGCTGATTGAGCATTATACGTTCTTTTGATGGGAAATAACGCGCTTTATATCGAGGGACACAAGCGTCCAGGCGTGTGTAAATATTTTTTTGCCAGGTGGCGAGGAGAGCACACGAAATGCATAAAAAATGTCTAATTTTGTTACTGCTTGGTCTTTCACTGTTCTGTTTTCAACAGCTCATGGGTGTTTTCTTTCAGGCCCTGCAAGAGAAAGCTGTGCTTTTGTAAGGCTTTAAGAAACGGAAGCGTTTTATTCTGAATGTGGGTTGCTACAGCTGATTTTAATGACCTTGCACCGCACAGGGGGCGTATACGTAACATTTTTTTCCGGCTCGACATCGATCCGATTCCAGCGTTCTCCTCGGGCTGCTGAGTGAGGATTATACGTTCTCTTGATGGGAAATAACGCGTTTTATCTTGAGGGACACAAGCGTCCAGGCGCGTGTACATACATTTTTGCCAGGTGGCGAGGAGAGCACACGAAATGCATAAAAAATGTCTAATTTTGTTACTGCTTGGTCTTTCACTGTTCTGTTTTCAATAGCTCATGGGTGTTTTCTTTCAGGCCCTGCAAGAGAAAGCTGTGCTTTTGTAAGGCTTTAAGAAACGGAAGCGCTTTATTCTGAATGTGGGTTGCTACAGCTGATTTTAATGACCTTGCACCGCACACGGGGGCGTATACGTAACATTATTTTCCGGCTCGACATCGATCCGATTCCAGCGTTCTCCACGGGCTGCTGAGTGAGCATTATTCGTTCTCTTGATGGGAAATAACGCGTTTTATTTTGAGGGACACAAGCGTTCAGGCGTGTGTACATACATTTTTGCCAGGAGGCAAGGAGAGCACACGAAATGCATAAAAAATGTCTAATTTTGTTACCGCTCGGTCTTTCACTATTCTGTTTTCAACAGCTCCTGGGTTTTTTCTTTCAGGCTCTGCAAGAGGAAGCTGTGCTTTTGAAGGTCATTAAGAAACGGAAGCGTTTTATTCTGAACGTGGCGTATTACAGCTGATTTTAATGACTGCACCACACACGGGGGCGTATACGTAACATTTTTTTCCGACTCGACATCGATACGTTTCCAGCGTTCACCACGGCCTGCTGAGTGACCATTATACTTTCTCTTGATGGGAAATAACGCGTTTTATATTAAGGGACTCAAGCGTCCAGGCGTGTGTATATACATTTTTACCAGCAGGCGAGGAGAGCACACGAAATGCATAAAAAATGTCTAATTTTGTTATTGCTTGGTCTTTCACTGTTCTGTTTTCAACAGCTCCTGGGTAATTTCTGTCAGGCTCTGCAAGGGAGGCTGTGTTTTGAAGGCCTTTAAAAAACGGAAGCGTTTTATTTTGAAGGTGGCGTGTTACAGCTGATTTTAATGAATTCGCACTACACACGGGGGCGTATACGTAACATTTTTTTCCGACTCGACCTCGATGCGTTTCCAGCGTTCTCCACGGGCTGCTGAGTGAGCATTATACTTTCACTTGATGGGAAATAACGCATTTTATATTGAAGGACACAAGCGTCCAGGCGTGTGTACATACATATCTGATTTTTGTTTTTCACTGTTCTGTTTTCAAGAGCTCCTGGCTGTTTTCTTTCAGGCTCAGCAAGAGGAAGCTATGCTTTTGAAGGTCTTTAAGAAACGGAAGCGTTTTATTCAGAACGTGGCGTGTTACAGCTGATTTTAATGACTGCACCACACACGGGGGCGTATACGAAACATTTTTTTCCGACTCGACATCGATACGTTTCGAGCGTTCACCACGGGCTGCTGAGTGACCATTATACTTTCTCTTGATGGAAAATAACGTGTTTTATAGTAAGGAACACAAGCGTCCAGGCGTGTGTATATACATTTTTACCAGCAGGCGAGGAGAGCACACGAAATGCATAAAAAACGTCTAATTTTGTTATTGCTTGGTCTTTCACTGTTCTGTTTTCAACAGCTCCTGGGTATTTTCTGTCAGGCTCTGCAAGGGAAGCTGTGTTTTGAAGGCCTTTATGAAACGGAAGCGTTTTATTCTGAAGGTGGCGTCTTACAGCTGATTTTAATGACTTTGCACTACACACGGGGGCGTATACGTAACATTTTTTTCCGACTCGACATCGATGCGTTTCCAGCGTTCTCCACGGGCTGCTGAGTGAGCATTACACGTTCACTTGATGGGAAATAACGCATTTTATATTGAGGGACACAAGCGTCCAGGCGTGTGTACATACATATCTGAATTTTGTTTTTCACTGTTCTGTTTTCAACAGCTCCCGGGTGTTTTCTTTCAGGCTCTGCTAGAGGAAGCTGTGCTTTTGAAAGCCTTTAAGAAACGGATGCGTTTTATTCTGAGGGTGGGTTGCTACAGCTGATTTTAACGACTTTGCACCGCACACGGGGGCGTACACGTAACATGTTTTTTCGGCTCGACATCGATCCGATTCCAGCGTTCTCCACGGGCTGCTGAGTAACCATTATCCGTTCTCTTGATGGGAAATAACGCGTTTTATATTGAGTGACAGAAGCGTCCAGGCGTGCGTACATACATTTTTGCAAGTAGGTGAGGAGAACACAAGATATGTTTAAAAAAAGTCTAATTTTGTTACTGCGTGGTTTTTCACTGTTCTGTTTTCATCCAGGCTCTGCAAGAGGGAGCTGTGCTTTTGAAGGCCTTTAAGAACCGGAAGCGTTCTATTCTGAGGGTGGCATGTTACAGCTGATTTTAATGACTTTGCACCGCACACGGGGGCGTATACGTAACATTTTTTTCCGGCTCGACATCGATCCGATTCCAGCGTTCTCCACGGGCTGCTGAGTAACCATTATCCGTTCTCTTGATGGGAAATAACGCGTTTTATATTGAGTGACAGAAGCGTCCAGGCGTGCGTACATACATTTTTGCAAGTAGGTGAGGAGAACACAAGATATGTTTAAAAAAAGTCTAATTTTGTTACTGCGTGGTTTTTCACTGTTCTGTTTTCATCCAGGCTCTGCAAGAGGGAGCTGTGCTTTTGAAGGCCTTTAAGAACCGGAAGCGTTCTATTCTGAGGGTGGCATTGAGGGACACAAGCGTCGAGGCTTCTGTAAATGCATTTTTGCCAGGAGGCGAGGAGAGCAAACGAAATGCATAAAAAATATCTAATTTTGTTACTGCTTGGTCTTTCACTGTTCTGTTTTCAACAGCTCCTGGGTGTTTTCTTTCATACTCTGCAAGAGGAAGCTGTGCTTTTGTAAGGCTTTAAGAAACGGAAGCATTTTATTCTGAATGTGGGTTGCTATAGCTGATTTTAATGACCTTGCACCGCACACGGGGGCGTATACGTAACATTTTTTTCCGGCTCGACATCGATCCGATTCCAGCGTTCTCCACGGGATGCTGAGTGAGCATTATACGTTCTCTTGATGAGAAATAACGCGTTTTATATCGAGGGACACAAGCGTCCAGGCGTGTGTAAATACCTTTTTTGCCAGGTGCATAAAAAATGCATAAAAAATGTCTAATTTTGTTACTGCTTGGTCTTTCACTGTTCTGTTTTCAACAGCTCATGGGTGTTTTCTTTCAGGCCCTGCAAGAGAAAGCTGTGCTTTTGTAAGGCTTTAAGAAACGGAAGCGTTTTATTCTGAATGTGGGTTGCTACAGCTGTATTTAATGACCTTGCACCGCACACGGGGGCGTATACGTAACATTTTTTTCCGGCTCGACATCGATCCGATTCCAGCGTTCTCCACGGGTTGCTGAGTGAGCATTATACGTTCTCTTGATGGGAAATAACGCGTTTTATCTTGAGGGACACAAGCGTCCAGGCGCGTGTACATACATATCTGAATTTTGTTTTTCACTGTTCTGTTTTCAACAGCTCCTGGCTGTTTTCTTTCAGGCACTGCAAGAGGAAGCTATGCTTTTGAAGGTATTTAAGAAACGGAAGCGTTTTATTCAGAACGTGGCGTGTTACAGCTGATTTTAATGACTGCACCACACACGGGGGCGTATACGTAACATTTTTTTCCGACTCGACATCGATACGTTTCGAGCGTTCACCACGGGCTGCTGAGTGACGATTATACTTTCTCTTTATGGAAAATAACGTGTTTTATAGTAAGAAACACAAGCGTCCAGGCGTGTGTATATACATTTTTACCAGCAGGCGAGGAGAGCACACGAAATGCATAAAAAAACGTCTAATTTTGTTATTGCTTGGTCTTTCACTGTTCTGTTTTCAACAGCTCCTGGGTATTTTCTGTCAGGCTCTGCAAGGGAAGCTGTGTTTTGAAGGCCTTTAAGAAACGGAAGCGTTTTATTCTGAAGGTGGCGTCTTACAGCTGATTTTAATGACTTTGCACTACACACGGGGGCGTATACGTAACATTTTTTTTTCGGCTCGACATCGATGCGTTTCCAGCGTTCTCCACGGGCTGCTGAGTGAGCATTAAACGTTCACTTGATGGGAAATAACGCATTTTATATTGAAGGACACAAGCGTCCAGGCGTGTGTACATACATATCTGAATTTTGTTTTTTACTGTTCTGTTTTCAACAGCTCCCGGGTGTTTTCTTTCGGCTCTGCTAGAGGAAGCTGTGCTTTTGAAAGCCTTTAAGAAACGGATGCGTTTTTTTCTGAGGGTGGGTTGCTACAGCTGAGTTTAACGACTTTGCACCGCACACGGGGGCGTATACGTAAGATTTTTTTCCGGCTCGACATCGATCCGATTCCAGCGTTCTCCACGGGCTGCTGAGTGAGCATTATACGTTCTCTTGATGGGAAATAACGCGTTTTATTTTGAGGGACACAAGCGTCCAGGCGTGTGTACATACATTTTTGCCAGGAGGCAAGGAGAGCACACGAAATGCATAAAAAATGTCTAATTTGGTTACCGCTTGGTCTTTCACTAGTCTGTTTCAAACAGCTCCAGGGTGTTTTCTTTCAGGCTCTGCAAGAGGAAGTTGTGCTTTTGAAGGTCATCAAGAAACGGAAGCGTTTTATTCTGAACATGGCGTGTTACAGCTGATTTTATTGACTGCACCACACACGGTGGCGTATACGTAACATTTATTTCCGAGTCGACATCGATACGTTTCCAGCGTTCACCACGGCCTGCTGAGTGACCATTATACTTTCTCTTGATGGAAAATAAGGCGTTTTATATTAAGGGACTCAAGCGTCCAGGCGTGTGTGTATACATTTTTACCAGCAGGCGAGGAGAGCACAGGAAATGCATAAAAAATGTCTAATTTTGTTATTGCTTGGTCTTTCACTGTTCTGTTTTCAACAGCTCCTGGGTATTTTCTGTCAGCCTCTGCAAAGGAAAGCTGTGTTTTGAAGGCCTTTAAGAAACGGAAGCGTTTTATTTTGAAGGTGGCGTGTTACAGCTGATTTTAATGACTTTGCACTACACACGGGGGCGTATACGTAACATTTTTTTCCGACTCGACCTCGATGCGTTTCCAGCGTTCTCCACGGGCTGCTGAGTGAGCATTATACGTTCCCTTGATGGGAAATAACGCGCTTTATATCGAGGGACACAAGCGTCCAAGCGTGTGTAAATATTTTTTTGCCAGGTGGCGAGGAGAGCACACGAAATGCATAAAAAATATCTAATTTTGTTACTGCTTGGTCTTTCAGTGTTCTGTTTTCAACAGCTCCTGGGTGTTTTCTTTCATGCTCTGCAAGAGGAAGCTGTGCTTTTGTAAGGCTTTAAGAAACGGAAGCATTTTATTCTGAATGTGGGTTGCTACAGCTGATTTTAATGACCTTGCACCGCACACGGGGGCGTATACATAACATTTTTTTCCGGCTCAACATCGATCCGATTCCAGCGTTCTCCAAGGGATGCTGAGTGAGCATTATACGTTCACTTGATGGGAAATAACGCATTTTATATTGAAGGACACAAGCGTCCAGGCGTGTGTACATACATATCTGAATTTTGTTTTTTACTGTTCTGTTTTCAACAGCTCCCGGGTGTTTTCTTTCGGCTCTGCTAGAGGAAGCTGTGCTTTTGAAAGCCTTTAAGAAACGGATGCGTTTTTTTTTGAGGGTGGGTTGCTACAGCTGAGTTTAACGACTTTGCACCGCACACGGGGGCGTATACGTAAGATTTTTTTCCGGCTCGACATCGATCCGATTCCAGCGTTCTCCTCGGGCTGCTGAGTGAGGATTATACGTTCTCTTGATGGGAAATAACGCGTTTTATCTTGAGGGACACAAGCGTCCAGGCGCGTGTACATACATTTTTGCCAGGTGGCGAGGAGAGCACACGAAATGCATAAAAAATGTCTAATTTTGTTACTGCTTGGTCTTTCACTGTTCTGTTTTCAATAGCTCATGGGTGTTTTCTTTCAGGCCCTGCAAGAGAAAGCTGTGCTTTTGTAAGGCTTTAAGAAACGGAAGCGTTTTATTCTGAATGTGGGTTGCTACAGCTGATTTTAATGACCTTGCACCGCACACGGGGGCGTATACGTAACATTATTTTCCGGCTCGACATCGATCCGATTCCAGCGTTCTCCACGGGCTGCTGAGTGAGCATTATTCGTTCTCTTGATGGGAAATAACGCGTTTTATTTTGAGGGACACAAGCGTTCAGGCGTGTGTACATACATTTTTGCCAGGAGGCAAGGAGAGCACACGAAATGCATAAAAAATGTCTAATTTTGTTACCGCTCGGTCTTTCACTATTCTGTTTTCAACAGCTCCTGGGTTTTTTCTTTCAGGCTCTGCAAGAGGAAGCTGTGCTTTTGAAGGTCATTAAGAAACGGAAGCGTTTTATTCTGAACGTGGCGTATTACAGCTGATTTTAATGACTGCACCACACACGGGGGCGTATACGTAACATTTTTTTCCGACTCGACATCGATACGTTTCCAGCGTTCACCACGGCCTGCTGAGTGACCATTATACTTTCTCTTGATGGGAAATAACGCGTTTTATATTAAGGGACTCAAGCGTCCAGGCGTGTGTATATACATTTTTACCAGCAGGCGAGGAGAGCACACGAAATGCATAAAAAATGTCTAATTTTGTTATTGCTTGGTCTTTCACTGTTCTGTTTTCAACAGCTCCTGGGTAATTTCTGTCAGGCTCTGCAAGGGAGGCTGTGTTTTGAAGGCCTTTAAGAAACGGAAGCGTTTTATTTTGAAGGTGGCGTGTTACAGCTGATTTTAATGAATTCGCACTACACACGGGGGCGTATACGTAACATTTTTTTCCGACTCGACCTCGATGCGTTTCCAGCGTTCTCCACGGGCTGCTGAGTGAGCATTATACTTTCACTTGATGGGAAATAACGCATTTTATATTGAAGGACACAAGCGTCCAGGCGTGTGTACATACATATCTGATTTTTGTTTTTCACTGTTCTGTTTTCAAGAGCTCCTGGCTGTTTTCTTTCAGGCTCAGCAAGAGGAAGCTATGCTTTTGAAGGTCTTTAAGAAACGGAAGCGTTTTATTCAGAACGTGGCGTGTTACAGCTGATTTTAATGACTGCACCACACACGGGGGCGTATACGTAACATTTTTTTCCGACTCGACATCGATACGTTTCGAGCGTTCACCACGGGCTGCTGAGTGACCATTATACTTTCTCTTGATGGAAAATAACGTGTTTTATTGTAAGGAACACAAGCGTCCAGGCGTGTGTATATACATTTTTACCAGCAGGCGAGGAGAGCACACGAAATGCATAAAAAACGTCTAATTTTGTTATTGCTTGGTCTTTCACTGTTCTGTTTTCAACAGCTCCTGGGTATTTTCTGTCAGGCTCTGCAAGGGAAGCTGTGTTTTGAAGGCCTTTATGAAACGGAAGCGTTTTATTCTGAAGGTGGCGTCTTACAGCTGATTTTAATGACTTTGCACTACACACGGGGGCGTATACGTAACATTTTTTTCCGACTCGACATCGATGCGTTTCCAGCGTTCTCCACGGGCTGCTGAGTGAGCATTACACGTTCACTTGATGGGAAATAACGCATTTTATATTGAGGGACACAAGCGTCCAGGCGTGTGTACATACATATCTGAATTTTGTTTTTCACTGTTCTGTTTTCAACAGCTCCCGGGTGTTTTCTTTCAGGCTCTGCTAGAGGAAGCTGTGCTTTTGAAAGCCTTTAAGAAACGGATGCGTTTTATTCTGAGGGTGGGTTGCTACAGCTGATTTTAACGACTTTGCACCGCACACGGGGGCGTACACGTAACATGTTTTTTCGGCTCGACATCGATCCGATTCCAGCGTTCTCCACGGGCTGCTGAGTAACCATTATCCGTTCTCTTGATGGGAAATAACGCGTTTTATATTGAGTGACAGAAGCGTCCAGGCGTGCGTACATACATTTTTGCAAGTAGGTGAGGAGAACACAAGATATGTTTAAAGAAAGTCTAATTTTGTTACTGCGTGGTTTTTCACTGTTCTGTTTTCATCCAGGCTCTGCAAGAGGGAGCTGTGCTTTTGAAGGCCTTTAAGAACCGGAAGCGTTCTATTCTGAGGGTGGCATGTTACAGCTGATTTTAATGACTTTGCACCGCACACGGGGGCGTATACGTAACATTTTTTTCCCTGTTCTGTTTTCAACAGCTCCCGGGTGTTTTCTTTCAGGCTCTGCTAGAGGAAGCTGTGCTTTTGAAAGCCTTTAAGAAACGGAAGCGTTTTATTCTGAATGTGGGTTGCTACAGCTGATTTTAATGACCTTGCACTGCACACGGGGGCGTATACGTAACATTTTTTTCCGGCTCGACATCGATCCGATTCCAGCGTTCTCCACGGGTTACTGAGTGAGCATTATACGTTCTCTTGATGGGAAATAACGCGTTTTATATTGAGGGACACAAGCGTCGAGGCTTCTGTAAATGCATTTTTGCCAGGAGGCGAGGAGAGCACACGAAATGCATAAAAAAACGTCTAATTTTGTTATTGCTTGGTCTTTCACTGTTCTGTTTTCAACAGCTCCTGGGTATTTTCTGTCAGGCTCTGCAAGGGAAGCTGTGTTTTGAAGGCCTTTAAGAAACGGAAGCGTTTTATTCTGAAGGTGGCGTCTTACAGCTGATTTTAATGACTTTGCACTACACACGGGGGCGTATACGTAACATTTTTTTCCGGCTCGACATCGATCCGATTCCAGCGTTCTCCACGGGCTGCTGAGTGAGCATTATACGTTCTCTTGATGGGAAATAACGCGTTTTATTTTGAGGGACACAAGCGTCCAGGCGTGTGTACATACATTTTTGCCAGGAGGCAAGGAGAGCACACGAAATGCATAAAAAATGTCTAATTTGGTTACCGCTTGGTCTTTCACTAGTCTGTTTTCAACAGCTCCAGGGTGTTTTCTTTCAGGCTCTGCAAGAGGAAGTTGTGCTTTTGAAGGTCATTAAGAAACGGAAGCGTTTTATTCTGAACATGGCGTGTTACAGCTGATTTTATTGACTGCACCACACACGGTGGCGTATACGTAACATTTATTTCCGAGTCGACATCGATACGTTTCCAGCGTTCACCACGGCCTGCTGAGTGACCATTATACTTTCTCTTGATGGAAAATAACGCGTTTTATATTAAGGGACTCAAGCGTCCAGGCGTGTGTATATACATTTTTACCAGCAGGCGAGGAGAGCACAGGAAATGCATAAAAAATGTCTAATTTTGTTATTGCTTGGTCTTTCACTGTTCTGTTTTCAACAGCTCCTGGGTATTTTCTGTCAGGCTCTGCAAAGGAAAGCTGTGTTTTGAAGGCCTTTAAGAAACGGAAGCGTTTTATTTTGAAGGTGGCGTGTTACAGCTGATTTTAATGACTTTGCACTACACACGGGGGCGTATACGTAACATTTTTTTCCGACTCGACCTCGATGCGTTTCCAGCGTTCTCCACGGGCTGCTGAGTGAGCATTATACGTTCCCTTGATGGGAAATAACGCGCTTTATATCGAGGGACACAAGCGTCCAAGCGTGTGTAAATATTTTTTTGCCAGGTGGCGAGGAGAGCACACGAAATGCATAAAAAATATCTAATTTTGTTACTGCTTGGTCTTTCAGTGTTCTGTTTTCAACAGCTCCTGGGTGTTTTCTTTCATGCTCTGCAAGAGGAAGCTGTGCTTTTGTAAGGCTTTAAGAAACGGAAGCATTTTATTCTGAATGTGGGTTGCTACAGCTGATTTTAATGACCTTGCACCGCACACGGGGGCGTATACATAACATTTTTTTCCGGCTCAACATCGATCCGATTCCAGCGTTCTCCAAGGGATGCTGATTGAGCATTATACGTTCTCTTGATGGGAAATAACGCGCTTTATATCGAGGGACACAAGCGTCCAGGCGTGTGTAAATATTTTTTTGCCAGGTGGCGAGGAGAGCACACGAAATGCATAAAAAATGTCTAATTTTGTTACTGCTTGGTCTTTCACTGTTCTGTTTTCAACAGCTCATGGGTGTTTTCTTTCAGGCCCTGCAAGAGAAAGCTGTGCTTTTGTAAGGCTTTAAGAAACGGAAGCGTTTTATTCTGAATGTGGGTTGCTACAGCTGATTTTAATGACCTTGCACCGCACAGGGGGCGTATACGTAACATTTTTTTCCGGCTCGACATCGATCCGATTCCAGCGTTCTCCTCGGGCTGCTGAGTGAGGATTATACGTTCTCTTGATGGGAAATAACGCGTTTTATCTTGAGGGACACAAGCGTCCAGGCGCGTGTACATACATTTTTGCCCGGTGGCGAGGAGAGCACACGAAATGCATAAAAAATGTCTAATTTTGTTACTGCTTGGTCTTTCACTGTTCTGTTTTCAATAGCTCATGGGTGTTTTCTTTCAGGCCCTGCAAGAGAAAGCTGTGCTTTTGTAAGGCTTTAAGAAACGGAAGCGTTTTATTCTGAATGTGGGTTGCTACAGCTGATTTTAATGACCTTGCACCGCACACGGGGGCGTATACGTAACATTATTTTCCGGCTCGACATCGATCCGATTCCAGCGTTCTCCACGGGCTGCTGAGTGAGCATTATTCGTTCTCTTGATGGGAAATAACGCGTTTTATTTTGAGGGACACAAGCGTTCAGGCGTGTGTACATACATTTTTGCCAGGAGGCAAGGAGAGCACACGAAATGCATAAAAAATGTCTAATTTTGTTACCGCTCGGTCTTTCACTATTCTGTTTTCAACAGCTCCTGGGTTTTTTCTTTCAGGCTCTGCAAGAGGAAGCTGTGCTTTTGAAGGTCATTAAGAAACGGAAGCGTTTTATTCTGAACGTGGCGTATTACAGCTGATTTTAATGACTGCACCACACACGGGGGCGTATACGTAACATTTTTTTCCGACTCGACATCGATACGTTTCCAGCGTTCACCACGGCCTGCTGAGTGACCATTATACTTTCTCTTGATGGGAAATAACGCGTTTTATATTAAGGGACTCAAGCGTCCAGGCGTGTGTATATACATTTTTACCAGCAGGCGAGGAGAGCACACGAAATGCATAAAAAATGTCTAATTTTGTTATTGCTTGGTCTTTCACTGTTCTGTTTTCAACAGCTCCTGGGTAATTTCTGTCAGGCTCTGCAAGGGAGGCTGTGTTTTGAAGGCCTTTAAGAAACGGAAGCGTTTTATTTTGAAGGTGGCGTGTTACAGCTGATTTTAATGAATTCGCACTACACACGGGGGCGTATACGTAACATTTTTTTCCGACTCGACCTCGATGCGTTTCCAGCGTTCTCCACGGGCTGCTGAGTGGGCATTACACGTTCACTTGATGGGAAATAACGCATTTTATATTGAGGGACACAAGCGTCCAGGCGTGTGTACATACATATCTGAATTTTGTTTTTCACTGTTCTGTTTTCAACAGCTCCCGGGTGTTTTCTTTCAGGCTCTGCTAGAGGAAGCTGTGCTTTTGAAAGCCTTTAAGAAACGGATGCGTTTTATTCTGAGGGTGGGTTGCTACAGCTGATTTTAACGACTTTGCACCGCACACGGGGGCGTACACGTAACATGTTTTTTCGGCTCGACATCGATCCGATTCCAGCGTTCTCCACGGGCTGCTGAGTAACCATTATCCGTTCTCTTGATGGGAAATAACGCGTTTTATATTGAGTGACAGAAGCGTCCAGGCGCGTGTACATACATTTTTGCCAGGTGGCGAGGAGAGCACACGAAATGCATAAAAAATGTCTAATTTTGTTACTGCTTGGTCTTTCACTGTTCTGTTTTCAATAGCTCATGGGTGTTTTCTTTCAGGCCCTGCAAGAGAAAGCTGTGCTTTTGTAAGGCTTTAAGAAACGGAAGCGTTTTATTCTGAATGTGGGTTGCTACAGCTGATTTTAATGACCTTGCACCGCACACGGGGGCGTATACGTAACATTATTTTCCGGCTCGACATCGATCCGATTCCAGCGTTCTCCACGGGCTGCTGAGTGAGCATTATTCGTTCTCTTGATGGGAAATAACGCGTTTTATTTTGAGGGACACAAGCGATCAGGCGTGTGTACATACATTTTTGCCAGGAGGCAAGGAGAGCACACGAAATGCATAAAAAATGTCTAATTTTGTTACTGCTTGGTCTTTCACTGTTCTGTTTTCAATAGCTCATGGGTGTTTTCTTTCAGGCCCTGCAAGAGAAAGCTGTGCTTTTGTAAGGCTTTAAGAAACGGAAGCGTTTTATTCTGAATGTGGGTTGCTACAGCTGATTTTAATGACCTTGCACCGCACACGGGGGCGTATACGTAACATTATTTTCCGGCTCGACATCGATCCGATTCCAGCGTTCTCCACGGGCTGCTGAGTGAGCATTATTCGTTCTCTTGATGGGAAATAACGCGTTTTATTTTGAGGGACACAAGCGTTCAGGCGTGTGTACATACATTTTTGCCAGGAGGCAAGGAGAGCACACGAAATGCATAAAAAATGTCTAATTTTGTTACCGCTTGGTCTTTCACTAGTCTGTTTTCAACAGCTCCAGGGTGTTTTCTTTCAGGCTCTGCAAGAGGAAGTTGTGCTTTTGAAGGTCATTAAGAAACGGAAGCGTTTTATTCTGAACATGGCGTGTTACAGCTGATTTTATTGACTGCACCACACACGGTGGCGTATACGTAACATTTATTTCCGAGTCGACATCGATACGTTTCCAGTGTTCACCACGGCCTGCTGAGTGACCATTATACTTTCTCTTGATGGAAAATAACGCGTTTTATATTAAGGGACACAAGCGTCCAGGCGTGTGTATATACAGTTTTGCCAGCAGGCGAGGAGAGCACACGAAATGCATAAAAAAGGTCTAATTTTGTTACTGCTTGGTTTTTCATTGTTCTGTCTTCAACAGCTCCTGGGTGTTTTCTTTCAGGCTCTGCAAGAGGAAGCTGTGCTTTTGAAGGTCATTAAGAAACGGAAGCGTTTTATTCTGAACGTGGCGTGTTACAGCTGATTTTAATGACTGCACCACACACGGGGGCGTATACGTAACATTTTTTTCCGACTCGACATCGATACGTTTCCAGCGTTCACCACGGCCTGCTGAGTGACCATTATACTTTCTCTTGATGGAAAATAACGCGTTTTATATTAAGGGACACAAGCGTCCAGGCGTGTGTATATGCAGTTTTGCCAGCAGGCGAGGAGAGCACACGAAATGCATAAAAAAGGTCTAATTTTGTTAGTGTCTGGTTTTTCATTGTTCTGTTTTCAACAGCTCCTGGCTGTTTTCTTTCAGACTCTGCAAGTGGAAGCTGTGCTTTTAAAGGTCTTTAAGAAACGGAAGCGTTTTATTGTGTACGTGGCGTGTTAAAGCTGATTTTAATGACTGCACCACACACTGGGGCGTATACGTAACATTTTTTTCCGACTCGACATCGATGCGCTTCCAGCGTTCTCCACGGGCTGCTGGGTGAGCATTATACGTTCACTTGATGGGAAATAACGCATTTCATATTGAAGGACGCAAGCGTCCAGGCGTGCGTACATACATATCTGAATTTTGTTTTTCACTGTTCTGTTTTCAACAGCTCCCGGGTGTTTTCTTTCAGGCTCTGCTAGAGGAAGCTGTGCTTTTGAAAGCCTTTAGGAAACGGATGCGTTTTATTCTGAGGGTGGGTTGCTACAGCTGATTTTAACGACTTTGCACCGCACACGGGGGCGTATACGTAACATTTTTTTCCGGCTCGACATCGATCCGATTCCGGCGTTCTCCACGGGCTGCTGAGTAACCATTATCCGTTCTCTAGATGGGAAATAACGCCTTTTATATTGAGTGACACAAGCGTCCAGGCGTGCGTACATACATTTTTGCAAGCAGGTGAGGAGAACACACGAAATGTATAAAAAAAAGTCTAATTTTGTTACTGCGTGGTTTTTCACTGTTCTGTTTTCTTCCAGGCTCTGCAAGAGGGAGCTGTGCTTTTGAAGGCCTTTAAGAAACGGAAGCGTTTTATTCTGAGGGTGGGTTGCTACAGCTGATTTTAACGACTTAGCACCGCACACGGGGCGTATACGTAACATTTTTTTCCGGCTCGACATCGATTCGTTTCCAGCGTTCTCCACGGGCTGCTGAGTAGCCATTATCCATTCTCTTGATGGGAAATAACGCATTTTATATTGAGGGACACAAGCGTCCAGGCGTGTGTACATACATTTTTGCCAGGAGGCGAGGAGAGCACACGAAACGCATAAGAAGCGTATAATTTTGTTACTGCTGGGTCTTTCACTGTTCTGTTTTCAACAGCTCATGGGTGTTTTCTTTCAGGCTCTGCAAGAGGAAGCTATGCATTTGTAAGGCTTTAAGAAACGGAAGCGTTTTATTCTGAATGTGGGTCGCTACAGCTGATTTTAATGACCTTGCACTGCACACGGGGGCGTATAGGTAACATTTTTTTCCGCCTCGATATCGATCCGATTCCAGCGTTCTCCACGGGCTGCTGAGTAGCCATTATCCATTCTCTTGATGGGAAATAACGCGTTTTATATTAAGGGACACAAGCTTCCAGGCGTGTGTACATACATTTTTGCCAGGAGGCGAGAAGAGCACACGAAATGCATAAAAAATGTCTAATTTTGTTACTGCTTGGTTTTTAACTGTTCTGTTTTCAACAGCTCCTGGCTGTTTTCTTTCAGGCTCTGCAAGAGGAAGCTATGCATTTGTAAGGCTTTAAGAAACGGAAGCGTTTTATTCTGAATGTGGGTCGCTACAGCTGATTTTAATGACCTTGCACTGCACACGGGGGCGTATAGGTAACATTTTTTTCCGCCTCGATATCGATCCGATTCCAGCGTTCTCCACGGGCTGCTGAGTGAGCATTATACGTTCTCTTGATGGGAAATAACGCGTTTTATATTGAGGGACACAAGCGTCCAGGCGTGTGTACATACATTTTTGCCAGGAGGCGATGAGAGCACACGAAATGCATAAGAAATGTCTAATTTTGTTACTGCTTGGTCTTTCACTGTTCTGTTTTCAACAGCTCCTGGGTGTTTTCTTTCAGGCTCTGCAAGAGGAAGCTGTGCTTTTGAAGGTCTTTAAGAAACGGAAGCGTTTTATTCTGAACGTGGCGTGTTACAGCTGATTTTAATGACTGCACCACACACGGGGGCGTATACGTAACATTTTTTTCCGACTCGACATCGATGCGTTTCCAGCGTTCACCACGGGCTGCTGAGTGATCATTAGACTTTCTCTTGATGGAAAATAACGCGTTTTATATTAAGGGACACAAGCGTCCAGCCGTGTGTATATACATTTTTACCAGCAGGCGAGGAGAGCACACGAAATGCATAAAAAATGTCTAATTTTGTTATTGCTTGGTTTTTCACTGTTCTGTTTTCAACAGCTCCTGGGTATTTCCTTTCAGGCTCTGCAAGGGAAGCTGTGTTTTGAAGGCCTTTAAGAAACGGAAGCGTTTTATTCTGAAGGTGGCGTCTTACAGCCTATTTTAATGACTTTGCACTACACACGGGGGCGTATACGCAACATTTTTTTCCGACTCGACATCGATGCGTTTCCAGCGTTCTCCACGGGCTGCTGAGTGAGCATTATACGTTCACTTGATGGGAAATAGCGCATTTTATATTGAAGGACACAAGCGTCCAGGCGTGTGTACATACATATCTGAATTTTGATTTTCACTGTTCTGTTTTCAACAGCTCCCGGGTGTTTTTTTTCAGGCTCTGCTAGAGGAAGCTGCGCTTTTGAAAGCCTTTAAGAAACGGATGCGTTTTATTCTGAGGGTGGGTTGCTACAGCTGATTTTAACGACTTTTGCACCGCCCACGGGGGCGTATACGTAACATTTTTTTCCGGCTCGACATCGATTCGTTTCCAGCGTTCTCCACGGGCTGCTGAGTGAGCATTATACGTTATCTTGATGGGAAATAACGCGTTCTATATTGAGGGACACAAGCGTCCAGGCGTGTGTATATGCAGTTTTGCCAGCAGGCGAGGAGAGCACACGAAATGCATAAAAAAGGTCTAATTTTGTTAGTGTCTGGTTTTTCATTGTTCTGTTTTCAACAGCTCCTGGCTGTTTTCTTTCAGGCTCTGCAAGAGGAAGCTATGCTTTTTAAGGTCTTTAAGAAACGGAAGCGTTTTATTCTGAACGTGGCGTGTTAAAGCTGATTTTAATGACTGCACCACACACTGGGGCGTATACGTAACATTTTTTTCCGACTCGACATCGATACGTTTCCAGCGTTCTCCATTGACTGCTGAGTGATCGTTATACGTTCTCTTGATGGGAAATATCGCATTTTATATTGAGGGACACAAGCCTCCAGGCGTGTGTACATACATTTTTGCCAGCAGGCGAGGAGAGCACACGAAATGCAAAAAAAATATCTAATTTTGTTACTGCTTGGTCTTTCACTGTTCTGTTTTCAACAGCTCCTGGGTGTTTTCTTTCATGCTTTGCAAGAGGAAGCTGTGCTTTTGTAAGGCTTTAAGAAACGGAAGCGCTTTATTCTGAATGTGGGTCGCTACAGCTGATTTTAATGACCTTGCACCGCACACGGGGGCGTATACGTAACATTTTTTTCCGGCTCGACATCGATCCGATTCCAGCGTTCTCCACGGGATGCTGAGTGAGCATTATAGGTTCTCTTGATGGGAAATAACGCGTTTTATATCGAGGGACACAAGCGTCCAGGCGTGTGTAAATACATTTTTGCCAGGTGGCGAGGAGAGCACACGAAATGCATAAAAAACGTCTAATTTTGTTATTGCTTGGTCTTTCACTGTTCTGTTTTCAACAGCTCCTGGGTATTTTCTGTCAGGCTCTGCAAGGGAAGCTGTGTTTTGAAGGCCTTTATGAAACGGAAGCGTTTTATTCTGAAGGTGGCGTCTTACAGCTGATTTTAATGACTTTGCACTACACACGGGGGCGTATACGTAACATTTTTTTCCGACTCGACATCGATGCGTTTCCAGCGTTCTCCACGGGCTGCTGAGTGAGCATTACACGTTCACTTGATGGGAAATAACGCATTTTATATTGAGGGACACAAGCGTCCAGGCGTGTGTACATACATATCTGAATTTTGTTTTTCACTGTTCTGTTTTCAACAGCTCCCGGGTGTTTTCTTTCAGGCTCTGCTAGAGGAAGCTGTGCTTTTGAAAGCCTTTAAGAAACGGATGCGTTTTATTCTGAGGGTGGGTTGCTACAGCTGATTTTAACGACTTTGCACCGCACACGGGGGCGTACACGTAACATGTTTTTTCGGCTCGACATCGATCCGATTCCAGCGTTCTCCACGGGCTGCTGAGTAACCATTATCCGTTCTCTTGATGGGAAATAACGCGTTTTATATTGAGTGACAGAAGCGTCCAGGCGTGCGTACATACATTTTTGCAAGTAGGTGAGGAGAACACAAGATATGTTTAAAAAAAGTCTAATTTTGTTACTGCGTGGTTTTTCACTGTTCTGTTTTCATCCAGGCTCTGCAAGAGGGAGCTGTGCTTTTGAAGGCCTTTAAGAACCGGAAGCGTTATATTCTGAGGGTGGCATGTTACAGCTGATTTTAATGACTTTGCACCGCACACGGGGGCGTATACGTAACATTTTTTTCCCTGTTCTGTTTTCAACAGCTCCCGGGTGTTTTCTTTCAGGCTCTGCTAGAGGAAGCTGTGCTTTTGAAAGCCTTTAAGAAACGGAAGCGTTTTATTCTGAATGTGGGTTGCTACAGCTGATTTTAATGACCTTGCACTGCACACGGGGGCGTATACGTAACATTTTTTTCCGGCTCGACATCGATCCGATTCCAGCGTTCTCCACGGGTTACTGAGTGAGCATTATACGTTCTCTTGATGGGAAATAACGCGTTTTATATTGAGGGACACAAGCGTCGAGGCTTCTGTAAATGCATTTTTGCCAGGAGGCGAGGAGAGCACACGAAATGCATAAAAAATGTCTAATTTTGCTACTGCTTGGTCTTTCACTATTCTGTTTTCAACAGCTCCTGGGTGTTTTCTTTCAGGCTCTGCAAGAGGAAGCTGTGCTTTTGAAGGTCATTAAGAAACGGAAGCGTTTTATTCTGAACGTGGCGTGTTACAGCTGATTTTAATGACTGCACCACACACGGGGGCGTATACGTAACATTTTTTTCCGACTCGACATCGATACGTTTCCAGCGTTCACCACGGCCTGCTGAGTGACCATTATACTTTCTCTTGATGGAAAATAACGCGTTTTATATTAAGGGACACAAGCGTCCAGGCGTGTGTATATGCAGTTTTGCCAGCAGGCGAGGAGAGCACACGAAATGCATAAAAAAGGTCTAATTTTGTTAGTGTCTGGTTTTTCATTGTTCTGTTTTCAACAGCTCCTGGCTGTTTTCTTTCAGACTCTGCAAGTGGAAGCTGTGCTTTTAAAGGTCTTTAAGAAACGGAAGCGTTTTATTGTGTACGTGGCGTGTTAAAGCTGATTTTAATGACTGCACCACACACTGGGGCGTATACGTAACATTTTTTTCCGACTCGACATCGATGCGCTTCCAGCGTTCTCCACGGGCTGCTGGGTGAGCATTATACGTTCACTTGATGGGAAATAACGCATTTCATATTGAAGGACGCAAGCGTCCAGGCGTGCGTACATACATATCTGAATTTTGTTTTTCACTGTTCTGTTTTCAACAGCTCCCGGGTGTTTTCTTTCAGGCTCTGCTAGAGGAAGCTGTGCTTTTGAAAGCCTTTAGGAAACGGATGCGTTTTATTCTGAGGGTGGGTTGCTACAGCTGATTTTAACGACTTTGCACCGCACACGGGGGCGTATACGTAACATTTTTTTCCGGCTCGACATCGATCCGATTCCGGCGTTCTCCACGGGCTGCTGAGTAACCATTATCCGTTCTCTAGATGGGAAATAACGCCTTTTATATTGAGTGACACAAGCGTCCAGGCGTGCGTACATACATTTTTGCAAGCAGGTGAGGAGAACACACGAAATGTATAAAAAAAAGTCTAATTTTGTTACTGCGTGGTTTTTCACTGTTCTGTTTTCTTCCAGGCTCTGCAAGAGGGAGCTGTGCTTTTGAAGGCCTTTAAGAAACGGAAGCGTTTTATTCTGAGGGTGGGTTGCTACAGCTGATTTTAACGACTTAGCACCGCACACGGGGCGTATACGTAACATTTTTTTCCGGCTCGACATCGATTCGTTTCCAGCGTTCTCCACGGGCTGCTGAGTAGCCATTATCCATTCTCTTGATGGGAAATAACGCATTTTATATTGAGGGACACAAGCGTCCAGGCGTGTGTACATACATTTTTGCCAGGAGGCGAGGAGAGCACACGAAACGCATAAGAAGCGTATAATTTTGTTACTGCTGGGTCTTTCACTGTTCTGTTTTCAACAGCTCATGGGTGTTTTCTTTCAGGCTCTGCAAGAGGAAGCTATGCATTTGTAAGGCTTTAAGAAACGGAAGCGTTTTATTCTGAATGTGGGTCGCTACAGCTGATTTTAATGACCTTGCACTGCACACGGGGGCGTATAGGTAACATTTTTTTCCGCCTCGATATCGATCCGATTCCAGCGTTCTCCACGGGCTGCTGAGTAGCCATTATCCATTCTCTTGATGGGAAATAACGCGTTTTATATTAAGGGACACAAGCTTCCAGGCGTGTGTACATACATTTTTGCCAGGAGGCGAGAAGAGCACACGAAATGCATAAAAAATGTCTAATTTTGTTACTGCTTGGTTTTTAACTGTTCTGTTTTCAACAGCTCCTGGCTGTTTTCTTTCAGGCTCTGCAAGAGGAAGCTATGCATTTGTAAGGCTTTAAGAAACGGAAGCGTTTTATTCTGAATGTGGGTCGCTACAGCTGATTTTAATGACCTTGCACTGCACACGGGGGCGTATAGGTAACATTTTTTTCCGCCTCGATATCGATCCGATTCCAGCGTTCTCCACGGGCTGCTGAGTGAGCATTATACGTTCTCTTGATGGGAAATAACGCGTTTTATATTGAGGGACACAAGCGTCCAGGCGTGTGTACATACATTTTTGCCAGGAGGCGATGAGAGCACACGAAATGCATAAGAAATGTCTAATTTTGTTACTGCTTGGTCTTTCACTGTTCTGTTTTCAACAGCTCCTGGGTGTTTTCTTTCAGGCTCTGCAAGAGGAAGCTGTGCTTTTGAAGGTCTTTAAGAAACGGAAGCGTTTTATTCTGAACGTGGCGTGTTACAGCTGATTTTAATGACTGCACCACACACGGGGGCGTATACGTAACATTTTTTTCCGACTCGACATCGATGCGTTTCCAGCGTTCACCACGGGCTGCTGAGTGATCATTAGACTTTCTCTTGATGGAAAATAACGCGTTTTATATTAAGGGACACAAGCGTCCAGCCGTGTGTATATACATTTTTACCAGCAGGCGAGGAGAGCACACGAAATGCATAAAAAATGTCTAATTTTGTTATTGCTTGGTTTTTCACTGTTCTGTTTTCAACAGCTCCTGGGTATTTCCTTTCAGGCTCTGCAAGGGAAGCTGTGTTTTGAAGGCCTTTAAGAAACGGAAGCGTTTTATTCTGAAGGTGGCGTCTTACAGCCTATTTTAATGACTTTGCACTACACACGGGGGCGTATACGCAACATTTTTTTCCGACTCGACATCGATGCGTTTCCAGCGTTCTCCACGGGCTGCTGAGTGAGCATTATACGTTCACTTGATGGGAAATAGCGCATTTTATATTGAAGGACACAAGCGTCCAGGCGTGTGTACATACATATCTGAATTTTGATTTTCACTGTTCTGTTTTCAACAGCTCCCGGGTGTTTTTTTTCAGGCTCTGCTAGAGGAAGCTGCGCTTTTGAAAGCCTTTAAGAAACGGATGCGTTTTATTCTGAGGGTGGGTTGCTACAGCTGATTTTAACGACTTTTGCACCGCCCACGGGGGCGTATACGTAACATTTTTTTCCGGCTCGACATCGATTCGTTTCCAGCGTTCTCCACGGGCTGCTGAGTGAGCATTATACGTTATCTTGATGGGAAATAACGCGTTCTATATTGAGGGACACAAGCGTCCAGGCGTGTGTATATGCAGTTTTGCCAGCAGGCGAGGAGAGCACACGAAATGCATAAAAAAGGTCTAATTTTGTTAGTGTCTGGTTTTTCATTGTTCTGTTTTCAACAGCTCCTGGCTGTTTTCTTTCAGGCTCTGCAAGAGGAAGCTATGCTTTTTAAGGTCTTTAAGAAACGGAAGCGTTTTATTCTGAACGTGGCGTGTTAAAGCTGATTTTAATGACTGCACCACACACTGGGGCGTATACGTAACATTTTTTTCCGACTCGACATCGATACGTTTCCAGCGTTCTCCATTGACTGCTGAGTGATCGTTATACGTTCTCTTGATGGGAAATATCGCATTTTATATTGAGGGACACAAGCCTCCAGGCGTGTGTACATACATTTTTGCCAGCAGGCGAGGAGAGCACACGAAATGCAAAAAAAATATCTAATTTTGTTACTGCTTGGTCTTTCACTGTTCTGTTTTCAACAGCTCCTGGGTGTTTTCTTTCATGCTTTGCAAGAGGAAGCTGTGCTTTTGTAAGGCTTTAAGAAACGGAAGCGCTTTATTCTGAATGTGGGTCGCTACAGCTGATTTTAATGACCTTGCACCGCACACGGGGGCGTATACGTAACATTTTTTTCCGGCTCGACATCGATCCGATTCCAGCGTTCTCCACGGGATGCTGAGTGAGCATTATAGGTTCTCTTGATGGGAAATAACGCGTTTTATATCGAGGGACACAAGCGTCCAGGCGTGTGTAAATACATTTTTGCCAGGTGGCGAGGAGAGCACACGAAATGCGTAAAAAATGTCTAATTTTGTTACTGCTTGGTCTTTCACTATTCTGTTTTCAACAGGTCATGGGTGTTTTCTTTCAGGCCCTGCAAGAGAAAGCTGTGCTTTTGTAAGGCTTTAAGAAACGGAAGCGTTTTATTCTGAATGTGGGTTGCTACAGCTGATTTTAATGACCTTGCACCGCACACGGGGGCGTATGCGTAACATTTTTTTCCGGCTCGACATCGATCCGATTCCAGCGTTCTCCACGGGCTGCTGAGTGAGCATTATACGTTCTCTTGATGGGAAATAACGCGTTTTATATTGAGGGACACAAGCGTCCAGGCGTGTGTACATACATTTTTGCCAGGAGGCGAGGAGAGCACAAGAAATGCATAAAAAATGTCTAATTTTGTTACTGCTTGGTCTTTCATTGTCCTGTTTTCAACAGCTCCTGGCTGGTCTCTTTCAGGCTCTGCAAGAGGAAGCTATGCTTTTGAAGGTCTTTAAGAAACGGAAGCGTTTTATTCTGAACGTGGCGTGTTACAGCTGATTTTAATGACTTTGCACCACACACGGGGGCGTATACGCAACATTTTTTTCCAACTCGGCGTCGATACGTTTCCAGCGTTCTCCACTGACTGCTGAGTGATTATTATACGTTCTCTTGATGGGAAATTACGCATTTTACATTGAGGGACACAAGCGTCCAGGCTTGTGTAAATACATTTTTGCCAGGAGGCGAGGAGAGCACACGAAATGCATAAAAAATGTCTAATTTTGTTACTGCTTGGTCTTTCACTATTCTGTTTTCAACAGCTCCTGGGTGTTTTCTTTCAGGCTCTTCAAGAGGAAGCTGTGCTTTTGAAGGTCATTAAGAAACGGAAGCGTTTTATTCTGAACGTGGCGTGTTACAGCTGATTTTAATGACTGCACCACACACGGGGGCGTATACGTAACATTTTTTTCCGACTCGACATCGATGCGTTTCCAGCGTTCACCACGGGCTGCTGAGTGATCATTAGACTTTCTCTTGATGGAAAATAACGCGTTTTATATTAAGGGACACAAGCGTCCAGCCGTGTGTATATACATTTTTACCAGCAGGCGAGGAGAGCACACGAAATGCATTAAAAATGTCTAATTTTGTTATTGCTTGGTTTTTCAATGTTCTGTTTTCAACAGCTCCTGGGTATTTTCTTTCAGGATCTGCAAGAGGAAGCTGTGCTTTTGAAGGTCATTAAGAAACGGAAGCGTTTTATTCTGAACGTGGCGTGTTACAGCTGATTTTAATGACTGCACCACACACGGGGGCATATACGTAACATTTTTTTCCGACTCGACATCGATGCGTTTCCAGCGTTCACCACGGCCTGCTGAGTGACCATTATACTTTCTTTTTATGGAAAATAACGCGTTTTATATTAAGGGACACAAGCATCCAGGCGTGTGTATATACATTTTTACCAGCAGGCGAGGAGAGCACACGAAATGCATAAAAAACGTCTTATTTTGTTATTGCTTGGTCTTTCACTGTTCTGTTTTCAACAGCTCCTGGGTTTTTCTGTCAGGCTCTGCAAGGGAAGCTGTGTTTTGAAGACCTTTAAGAAACGGAAGCGTTTTATTCTGAAGGTGGCGTCTTACAGCTGATTTTAATGACTTTGCACTACACACGGGGGCGTATACGTAACATTTTTTTCCGACTCGACATCGATGCGTTTCCAGGGTTCTCCACGGGCTGCTGAGTGAGCATTATGCGTTCACTTGATGGGAAATAACGCATTTTATATTGAAGGACACAAGCGTCCAGGCGTGTGTACATACATATCTGAATTTTGTTTTTCACTGTTCTGTTTTCAACAGCTCCCGGTTGTTTTCCTTCAGGCTCTGTTAGAGGAAGCTGTGCTTTTGAAAGCCTTTAGGAAACGGATGCGTTATATTCTGAGGGTGGGTTGCTACAGCTGATTTTAACGACTTTGCACCGCACACGGGGGCGTATACGTAACATTTTTTTTCGGCTCGACATCGATCCGATTCCAGCGTTCTCCACGGGCTGCTGAGTAACCATTATCCGTTCTCTTGATGGGAAATAACGCGTTTTACATTGAGTGACACAGGCGTCCTGGCGTGCGTACATACATTTTTGCAAGCAGGTGAGGAGAACACCCGAAATGTATAAAAAAAGTCTAATTTTGTTACTGCTTGGTTTTTAACTGTTCTGTTTTCTTCCAGGCACTGCAAGAGGGAGCTGTGCTTTTGAAGGCCTTTAAGAAACGGAAGCATTTTATTCTGAGGGTGGGTTGCTACAGCTGATTTAAACGACTATGCACCGCACACGGGGGCGTATACGTAACATTTTTTTCCGGCTCGACATCGATTCGTTTCCGGCGTTCTCCACGGGCTGCTGAGTAGCCATCATCCATTCTCTTTATGGGAAATAACGCAATTTATATTAAGGGACACAAGCGTCCAGGCGTGTGTACATACATTTTTGCCAGGAGGCGAGGAGAGCACACGAAGCGCATAAAATGCGTATAATTTTGTTACTGCTGGGTCTTCCACTATTCTGTTTTCAACAGCTCATGGGTGTTTTCTTTCAGGCACTGCAAAAGAAAGCTGTGCTTTTGTAAGGCTTTAAGAAACGGAAGCGTTTTATTCTGAATGTGGGTCGCTACAGCTGATTTTAATGACCTTGCACCGCACACGGGGGCGTATACGTAACATTTTTTTCCGCCTCGATATCGATCCGATTCCAGCGTTCTCCATTGACTGCTGAGTGATCATTATACGTTCTCTTGATGGGAAGTAACGCATTTTATATTGAGGGACACAAGCTTCCAGGCGTGTGTACATACATTTTTGCCAGGAGGCGAGAAGAGCACACGAAATGCATAAAAAATGTCTAATTTTGTTACTGCTTGGTTTTTAACTGTTCTGTTTTCAACAGCTCCTGGCTGTTTTCTTTCAGGCTCTGCAAGAGGAAGCTATGCATTTGTAAGGCTTTAAGAAACGGAAGCGTTTTATTCTGAATGTGAGTTGCTACAGCTGATTTTAATGACCTTGCACCGCACACGGGGGTGTATACGTAACATTTTTTTCCGGCTCGACATCGATCCGATTCCAGCGTTCTCCACGGGCTGCTAAGTGAGCATTATACGTTCTCTTGATGGGAAATAACGCGTTTTATATTAAGGGACACAAGCGTCCAAGCGTGTGTATATACAGTCTTGCCAGCAGGCGAGCAGAGCACACGAAATGCATAAAAAGATCTAATTTTGTTACTGCTTGGTTTTTCATTGTTCTGTTTTATACAGCTCCTGGCTGTTTTCTTTCAGGCTCTGCGAGGGGAAGCTATGCTTTTGAAGGTCTTTAAGAAACGGAAGCGTTTTATTCTGAACGTGGCGTGTTACAGCAGATTTTAATGACTGCACCACACACGGGGGCGTATACGTAACATTTTTTTCCGGCTCGACATCGATTCGTTTCCGGCGTTCTCCACGGGCTGCTGAGTAGCCATCATCCATTCTCTTTATGGGAAATAACGCAATTTATATTAAGGGACACAAGCGTCCAGGCGTGTGTACATACATTTTTGCCAGGAGGCGAGGAGAGCACACGAAGCGCATAAAATGCGTATAATTTTGTTACTGCTGGGTCTTCCACTATTCTGTTTTCAACAGCTCATGGGTGTTTTCTTTCAGGCACTGCAAAAGAAAGCTGTGCTTTTGTAAGGCTTTAAGAAACGGAAGCGTTTTATTCTGAATGTGGGTCGCTACAGCTGATTTTAATGACCTTGCACCGCACACGGGGGCGTATACGTAACATTTTTTTCCGCCTCGATATCGATCCGATTCCAGCGTTCTCCATTGACTGCTGAGTGATCATTATACGTTCTCTTGATGGGAAGTAACGCATTTTATATTGAGGGACACAAGCTTCCAGGCGTGTGTACATACATTTTTGCCAGGAGGCGAGGAGAGCACAAGAAATGCATAAAAAATGCCTAATTTTGTTACTGCTTGGTTTTTCACTGTCCTGTTTTCTTTCAGGCTCTGCAAGAGGAAGCTGTGCTTTTGAAGGTCTTTAAGAAACCGAAGCGTTTTATTCTGAACGTGGCGTGTTACAGCAGATTTTAATGACTGCACCACACACGGGGGCGTATACGTAACATTTTTTTCCGGCTCGACATCGATTCGTTTCCGGCGTTCTCCACGGGCTGCTGAGTAGCCATCATCCATTCTCTTTATGGGAAATAACGCAATTTATATTAAGGGACACAAGCGTCCAGGCGTGTGTACATACATTTTTGCCAGGAGGCGAGGAGAGCACACGAAGCGCATAAAATGCGTATAATTTTGTTACTGCTGGGTCTTCCACTATTCTGTTTTCAACAGCTCATGGGTGTTTTCTTTCAGGCACTGCAAAAGAAAGCTGTGCTTTTGTAAGGCTTTAAGAAACGGAAGCGTTTTATTCTGAATGTGGGTCGCTACAGCTGATTTTAATGACCTTGCACCGCACACGGGGGCGTATACGTAACATTTTTTTCCGCCTCGATATCGATCCGATTCCAGCGTTCTCCATTGACTGCTGAGTGATCATTATACGTTCTCTTGATGGGAAATATCGCATTTTATATTGAGGGACACAAGCCTCCAGGCGTGTGTACATACATTTTTGCCAGCAGGCGAGGAGAGCACACGAAATGCATAAAAAAGGTCTAATTTGGTTCTGCTTGGTTTTTCATTGTTCTGTTTTCAACAGCTCCTGGCTGTTTTCTTTCAGGCTCTGCAAGAGGAAGCTATGCTTTTGAAGGTCCTTAAGAAATGGAAGCGTTTCATTCTGAACGTGGCGTGTTACAGCTGAATCTTATGACTGCACCACACACGGGGGCGTAAACGTAACATTTTTTTCCGACTCGACATCGATGCGTTTCCAGCGTTCACCACGGGCTGCTGAGTGACCATTATACTTTCTCTTGATGGAAAATAACGCGTTTTATATTAAGGGACACAAGCGTCCAAGCGTGTGTATATACAGTCTTGCCAGCAGGCGAGCAGAGCACACGAAATGCATAAAAAGATCTAATTTTGTTACTGCTTGGTTTTTCATTGTTCTGTTTTATACAGCTCCTGGCTGTTTTCTTTCAGGCTCTGCGAGGGGAAGCTATGCTTTTGAAGGTCTTTAAGAAACGGAAGCGTTTTATTCTGAACGTGGCGTGTTACAGCAGATTTTAATGACTGCACCACACACGGGGGCGTATACGTAACATTTTTTTCCGACTCGACATCGATACGTTTCCAGCGTTCACCACGGGCTGCTGAGTGACCATTATACCTTCTCTTGATGGAAAATAACGCATTTTATATTAAGGGACACAAGCGTCCAGGCGTGTGTATATACATTTTTACCGGCAAGCGAGGAGAGCACACGAAATACATAAAAAAGGTCTAATTTTGTTACTGCTTGGTTTTTCATTGTTCTGTTTTCAACAGCTCCTGGCTCTTTTCTTTCAGGCTCTGCAAGAAGAAGCTATGCTTTTGAAGGTCTTTAAGAAACGGAAGCGTTTTATTCTGAACGTGGCGTGTTACAGCAGATTTTAATGACTGCACCACACACGGGGGCGTATACGTAACATTTTTTCCGACTCGACATCGATGCGTTTCCAGCGTTCACCATGGGCTGCTGAGTGACCACTATACTTTCCCTTGATGGAAAATAACGCGTTTTATATTAAGGGACACAAGCGTCCAGGCGTGTGTATATACAGTTTTGCCAGCAGGCGAGGAGAGCACACGAAATGCATAAAAAAGGTCTAATTTTGTTACTGCTTGGTTTTTCATTGTTCTGTTTTCAACAGCTCCTGGCTGTTTTCTTTCAGGCTCTGCAAGAGGAAGCTATGCTTTTGAAGGTCTTTAAGAAACCGAAGCGTTTTATTCTGAACGTGGCGTGTTACAGCAGATTTTAATGACTGCACCACACACGGGGGCGTATACGTAACATTTTTTTCCGGCTCGACATCGATACGTTTCCAGCGTTCTCCACGGGCTGCTGAGTGAGCATTATACGTACACTTGATGGGAAATAACGCATTTTATAGTGAGGGACACAAGCGTCCAGGCGTGTGTACATACATTTTTGCCAGGAGGCGAGGAGAGCACAAGAAATGCATAAAAAATGTCTGGTTTTGTTACTGCTTGGTCTTTCACTGTTCTGTTTTCAACAGCTCCTGGGTGTTTTCCTTCATGCTCTGCAAGAGGAAGCTGTGCTTTTGAAGGCCTTAAAGAAACGGAAACGTTTTATTCTGAACGTGGCGTGTTACAGCAGATTTTAATGACTGCACCACACACGGGGGCGTATACGTAACATTTTTTTCCGGCTCGACATCGATACGTTTCCAGCGTTCTCCACGGGCTGCTGAGTGAGCATTATACGTTCACTTGATGGGAAATAACGCAATTTATAGTGAGGGACACAAGCGTCCAGGCGTGTGTATATACAGTTTTGCCAGCAGGCGAGAAGAGCACACGAAATGCATAAAAAAGGTCTAATTTTGTTACTGCTTGGTTTTTCATTGTTCTGTTTTCAACAGCTCCTGGCTGTTTTCCTTCATGCTCTGCAAGAGGAAGCTGTGCTTTTGAAGGCCTTTAAGAAACGGAAACGTTTTATTCTGAACGTGGCGTGTTACAGCAGATTTTAATGACTGCACCACACACGGGGGCGTATACGTAACATTTTTTTCCGGCTCGACATCGATACGTTTCCAGCGTTCACCACGGGCTGCTGAGTGAGCATTATACGTACACTTGATGGGAAATAACGCATTTTATAGTGAGGGACACAAGCGTCCAGGCGTGTGTACATACATTTTTGCCAGGAGGCGAGGAGAGCACAAGAAATGCATAAAAAATGCCTAATTTTGTTACTGCTTGGTTTTTCACTGTCCTGTTTTCTTTCAGGCTCTGCAAGAGGAAGCTGTGCTTTTGAAGGTCTTTAAGAAACGGAAGCGTTTTATTCTGAACGTGGCGTGTTACAGCAGATTTTAATGACTGCACCACACACGGGGGCGTATACGTAACATTTTTTTCCGACTCGACATCGATACGTTTCCAGCGTTCACCACGGGCTGCTGAGTGATCATTATACTTTCTCTTGATGGAAAATAACGCGTTTTATATTAAGGGACACAAGCGTCCAGGCGTGTGTATATACAGTTTTGCCAGCAGGCGAGGAGAGCACACGAAATGCATAAAAAAGGTCTAATTTTGTTACTGCTTGGTTTTTCATTGTTCGGTTTTCAACAGCTCCTGGCTGTTTTCTTTCAGGCTCTGCAAGAGGAAGCTATGCTTTTGAAGGTCTTTAAGAAACGGAAGCGTTTTATTCTGAACGTGGCGTGTTACAGCAGATTTTAATGACTGCACCACACACGGGGGCGTATACGTAACATTTTTTCCGACTCGACATCGATGCGTTTCCAGCGTTCACCATGGGCTGCTGAGTGACCACTATACTTTCCCTTGATGGAAAATAACGCGTTTTATATTAAGGGACACAAGCGTCCAGGCGTGTGTATATACAGTTTTGCCAGCAGGCGAGGAGAGCACACGAAATGCATAAAAAAGGTCTAATTTTGTTACTGCTTGGTTTTTCATTGTTCTGTTTTCAACAGCTCCTGGCTGTTTTCTTTCAGGCTCTGCAAGAGGAAGCTATGCTTTTGAAGGTCTTTAAGAAACCGAAGCGTTTTATTCTGAACGTGGCGTGTTACAGCAGATTTTAATGACTGCACCACACACGGGGGCGTATACGTAACATTTTTTTCCGGCTCGACATCGATACGTTTCCAGCGTTCTCCACGGGCTGCTGAGTGAGCATTATACGTACACTTGATGGGAAATAACGCATTTTATAGTGAGGGACACAAGCGTCCAGGCGTGTGTACATACATTTTTGCCAGGAGGCGAGGAGAGCACAAGAAATGCATAAAAAATGTCTAGTTTTGTTACTGCTTGGTCTTTCACTGTTCTGTTTTCAACAGCTCCTGGGTGTTTTCCTTCATGCTCTGCAAGAGGAAGCTGTGCTTTTGAAGGCCTTAAAGAAACGGAAACGTTTTATTCTGAACGTGGCGTGTTACAGCAGATTTTAATGACTGCACCACACACGGGGGCGTATACGTAACATTTTTTTCCGGCTCGACATCGATACGTTTCCAGCGTTCTCCACGGGCTGCTGAGTGAGCATTGTACGTTCACTTGATGGGAAATAACGCATTTTATAGTGAGGGACACAAGCGTCCAGGCGTGTGTATATACAGTTTTGCCAGCAGGCGAGAAGAGCACACGAAATGCATAAAAAAGGTCTAATTTTGTTACTGCTTGGTTTTTCATTGTTCTGTTTTCAACAGCTCCTGGCTGTTTTCCTTCATGCTCTGCAAGAGGAAGCTGTGCTTTTGAAGGCATTTAAGAAACGGAAACGTTTTATTCTGAACGTGGCGTGTTACAGCAGATTTTAATGACTGCACCACACACGGGGGCGTATACGTAACATTTTTTTCCGGCTCGACATCGATACGTTTCCAGCGTTCACCACGGGCTGCTGAGTGAGCATTATACGTACACTTGATGGGAAATAACGCATTTTATAGTGAGGGACACAAGCGTCCAGGCGTGTGTACATACATTTTTGCCAGGAGGCGAGGAGAGCACAAGAAATGCATAAAAAATGCCTAATTTTGTTACTGCTTGGTTTTTCACTGTCCTGTTTTCTTTCAGGCTCTGCAAGAGGAAGCTGTGCTTTTGAAGGTCTTTAAGAAACGGAAGCGTTTTATTCTGAACGTGGCGTGTTACAGCAGATTTTAATGACTGCACCACACACGGGGGCGTATACGTAACATTTTTTTCCGACTCGACATCGATACGTTTCCAGCGTTCACCACGGGCTGCTGAGTGATCATTATACTTTCTCTTGATGGAAAATAACGCGTTTTATATTAAGGGACACAAGCGTCCAGGCGTGTGTATATACAGTTTTGCCAGCAGGCGAGGAGAGCACACGAAATGCATAAAAAAGGTCTAATTTTGTTACTGCTTGGTTTTTCATTGTTCGGTTTTCAACAGCTCCTGGCTGTTTTCTTTCAGGCTCTGCAAGAGGAAGCTATGCTTTTGAAGGTCTTTAAGAAACGGAAGCGTTTTATTCTGAACGTGGCGTGTTACAGCAGATTTTAATGACTGCACCACACACGGGGGCGTATACGTAACATTTTTTCCGACTCGACATCGATGCGTTTCCAGCGTTCACCATGGGCTGCTGAGTGACCACTATACTTTCTCTTGATGGAAAATAACGCGTTTTATAATAAGGGACACAAGCGTCCAGGCGTGTGTATATACAGTTTTGCCAGCAGGCGAGGAGAGCACACGAAATGCATAAAAAAAGTCTAATTTTGTTACTGCTTGGTTTTTCATTGTTCTGTTTTCAACAGCTCCTGGCTGTTTCCTTTCAGGCTCCGCAAGAGGAAGCTATGCTTTTGAAGGTCTTTAAGAAACGGAAGCGTTTCATTCTGAACGTGGCGTGTTACAGCAGATTTTAATGACTGCACCACACACGGGGGCGTATACGTAACATTTTTTTCCGACTCGACATCGATACGTTTCCAGCGTTCACCACGGGCTGCTGAGTGACCATTATACTTTCTCTTGATGGAAAATAACGCATTTTATATTAAGGGACACAAGCATCCAGGCGTGTGTATATACATTTTTACCAGCAGGCGAGGAGAGCACACGAAATGCATAAAAAATGCCTAATTTTGTTACTGCTTGGTCTTTCACTGTTCTGTTTTCAACAGCTCCTGGGTGTTTTCTTTCATGCTCTGCGAGAGGAAGCTGTGCTTTTGTAAGGCTTTAAGAAACGGAAGCGTTTTATTCTGAATGTGGGTTGCTACAGCTGATTTTAATGACCTTGCACCGCACACGGGGGCGTATACGTAACATTTTTTTCCGGGTCGACATCGATCCGATTCCAGCGTTCTCCACGGGCTGCTGAGTGAGCATTATACGTTCTCTTGATGGGAAATAACGCGTTTTATATCGAGGGACACAAGCGTCCAGGCGTGTGTAAATACATTTTTGCCAGGTGGCGAGGAGAACACACGAAATGTATAAAAAATGTCTTACTTTGTTACTGCTTGGTCGTTCACTGTTCTGTTTTCAACAGCTCATGGGTGTTTTCTTTCTGGCCCTGCAAGAGAAAGCTGTGCTTTTGTAAGGCTTTAAGAAACGGAAGCGTTTTATTCTGAATGTGGGTTGCTACAGCTGATTTTAATGACCTTGCACCGCACACGGGGGCGTATACGTAACATTTTTTTCCGACTCGACATCGATGCGTTTCCAGCGTTCACCACGGGCTGCTGAGTGACCATTATACTTTCTCTTGGTGGAAAATAACGCGTTTTATATTAAGGGACACAAGCGTCCAGGCGTGTGTATATATAGTTTTGCCAGCAGGCGAGGAGAGCACACGAAATGCATAAAAAAGGTCTAATTTTGTTACTGCTCGGTTTTTCATTGTTCTGTTTTCAACAGCTCCTGGCTGTTTTCTTTCAGGCTCTGCAAGAGGAAGCTATGCTTTGTAAGGCTTTAAGAAACGGAAGCCTTTTATTCTGAATGTGGGTTGCTACAGCTGATTTTAATGACCTTGCACCGCACACGGGGGCGTATACGTAACATTTTTTTCCGGCTCGACATCGATCCGATTCCAGCGTTCTCCACGGGCTGCTGAGTGAGCATTATAGGTTCTCTTGATGGGAAATAACGCGTTTTATATCGAGGGACACAAGCGTCCAGGCGTGTGTAAATACATTTTTGCCAGGTGGCGAGGAGAGCACACGAAATGCGTAAAAAATGTCTAATTTTGTTACTGCTTGGTCTTTCACTGTTCTGTTTTCAACAGGTCATGGGTGTTTTCTTTCAGGCCCTGCAAGAGAAAGCTGTGCTTTTGTAAGGCTTTAAGAAACGGAAGCGTTTTATTCTGAATGTGGGTTGCTACAGCTGATTTTAATGACCTTGCACCGCACACGGGGGCGTATGCGTAACATTTTTTTCCGGCTCGACATCGATCCGATTCCAGCGTTCTCCACGGGATGCTGAGTGAGCATTATAGGTTCTCTTGATGGGAAATAACGCGTTTTATATCGAGGGACACAAGCGTCCAGGCGTGTGTAAATACATTTTTGCCAGGTGGCGAGGAGAGCACACGAAATGCGTAAAAAATGTCTAATTTTGTTACTGCTCGGTTTTTCATTGTTCTGTTTTCAACAGCTCCTGGCTGTTTTCTTTCAGGCTCTGCAAGAGGAAGCTATGCTTTGTAAGGCTTTAAGAAACGGAAGCCTTTTATTCTGAATGTGGGTTGCTACAGCTGATTTTAATGACCTTGCACCGCACACGGGGGCGTATACGTAACATTTTTTTCCGGCTCGACATCGATCCGATTCCAGCGTTCTCCACGGGCTGCTGAGTGAGCATTATACGTTCTCTTGATGGGAAATAAGGCGCTTTATCTTGAGGGACACAAGCGTCCAGGCGTGTGTACATACATTTTTGCCAGGAGGCGAGGAGAGCACACGAAATGCAAAAAAAATATCTAATTTTGTTACTGCTTGGTCTTTCACTGTTCTGTTTTCAACAGCTCCTGGGTGTTTTCTTTCATGCTTTGCCAGAGGAAGCTGTGCTTTTGTAAGGCTTTAAGAAACGGAAGCGCTTTATTCTGAATGTGGGTCGCTACAGCTGATTTTAATGACCTTGCACCGCACACGGGGGCGTATACGTAACATTTTTTTCCGGCTCGACATCGATCCGATTCCAGCGTTCTCCACGGGATGCTGAGTGAGCATTATAGGTTCTCTTGATGGGAAATAACGCGTTTTATATCGAGGGACACAAGCGTCCAGGCGTGTGTAAATACATTTTTGCCAGGTGGCGAGGAGAGCACACGAAATGCGTAAAAAATGTCTAATTTTGTTACTGCTTGGTCTTTCACTGTTCTGTTTTCAACAGGTCATGGGTGTTTTCTTTCAGGCCCTGCAAGAGAAAGCTGTGCTTTTGTAAGGCTTTAAGAAACGGAAGCGTGTTATTCTGAATGTGGGTTGCTACAGCTGATTTTAATGACCTTGCACCGCACACGGGGGCGTATGCGTAACATTTTTTTCCGGCTCGACATCGATCCGATTCCAGCGTTCTCCACGGGCTGCTGAGTGAGCATTATACGTTCTCTTGATGGGAAATAACGCGTTTTATCTTGAGGGACACAAGCGTCCAGGCGTGTGTACATACATTTTTGCCAGGAGGCAAGGAGAGCACACGAAATGCATAAAAAATGTCTAATTTTGTTACTGCTTGGTCTTTCACTGTTCTGTTTTCAACAGCTCCTGGGTGTTTTCTCTCATGCTCTGCAAGAGGAAGCTTTGCTTTTGTAAGGCTTGAAGAAACGGAAGCGTTTTATTCTGAGTGTGGGTTGCTACAGCTGATTTTAATGACCTTGCACCGCACACGGGGGCGTATACGTAACATTTTTTCCGCCTCGACATCGATCCGATTCCAGCTTTCTCCACGGGCTGCTGAGTGAGCATTATACGTTCTCTTGATGGGAAATAACGCGTTTTATATTGAGGGACACAATCGTCCAGGCGTGTGTACATACATTTTTGCCAGGAGGCGAGGAGAGCACAAGAAATGCATAAAAAATGTCTAATTTTGTTACTGCTTGGTCTTTCATTGTCCTGTTTTCAACAGCTCCTGGCTGGTTTCTTTCAGGCTCTGCAAGAGGAAGCTATGCTTTTGAAGGTCTTTAAGAAACGGAAGCGTTTTATTCTGAACGTGGCGTGTTACAGCTGATTTTAATGACTTTGCACCACACACGGGGGCGTATACGCAACATTTTTTTCCAACTCGGCGTCGATACGTTTCCAGCGTTCTCCACTGACTGCTGAGTGATTATTATACGTTCTCTTGATGGGAAATTACGCATTTTACATTGAGGGACACAAGCGTCCAGGCTTGTGTAAATACATTTTTGCCAGGAGGCGAGGAGAGCACACGAAATGCATAAAAAATGTATAATTTTGTTACTGCTTGGTCTTTCACTATTCTGTTTTCAACAGCTCCTGGGTGTTTTCTTTCAGGCTCTGCAAGAGGAAGCTGTGCTTTTGAAGGTCATTAAGAAACGGAAGCGTTTTATTCTGAACGTGGCGTGTTACAGCTGATTTTAATGACTGCACCACACACGGGGGCGTATACGTAACATTTTTTTCCGACTCGACATCGATGCGTTTCCAGCGTTCACCACGGGCTGCTGAGTGATCATTAGACTTTCTCTTGATGGAAAATAACGCGTTTTATATTAAGGGACACAAGCGTCCAGCCGTGTGTATATACATTTTTACCAGCAGGCGAGGAGAGCACACGAAATGCATAAAAAATGTCTAATTTTGTTATTGCTTGGTTTTTCAATGTTCTGTTTTCAACAGCTCCTGGGTATTTTCTTTCAGGATCTGCAAGAGGAAGCTGTGCTTTTGAAGGTCATTAAGAAACGGAAGCGTTTTATTCTGAACGTGGCGTGTTACAGCTGATTTTAATGACTGCACCACACACGGGGGCATATACGTAACATTTTTTTCCGACTCGACATCGATGCGTTTCCAGCGTTCACCACGGCCTGCTGAGTGACCATTATACTTTCTTTTGATGGAAAATAACGCGTTTTATATTAAGGGACACAAGCATCCAGGCGTGTGTATATACATTTTTACCAGCAGGCGAGGAGAGCACACGAAATGCATAAAAAACGTCTTATTTTGTTATTGCTTGGTCTTTCACTGTTCTGTTTTCAACAGCTCCTGGGTTTTTCTGTCAGGCTCTGCAAGGGAAGCTGTGTTTTGAAGACCTTTAAGAAACGGAAGCGTTTTATTCTGAAGGTGGCGTCTTACAGCTGATTTTAATGACTTTGCACTACACACGGGGGCGTATACGTAACATTTTTTTCCGACTCGACATCGATGCGTTTCCAGGGTTCTCCACGGGCTGCTGAGTGAGCATTATGCGTTCACTTGATGGGAAATAACGCATTTTATATTGAAGGACACAAGCGTCCAGGCGTGTGTACATACATATCTGAATTTTGTTTTTCACTGTTCTGTTTTCAACAGCTCCCGGTTGTTTTCCTTCAGGCTCTGTTAGAGGAAGCTGTGCTTTTGAAAGCCTTTAGGAAACGGATGCGTTATATTCTGAGGGTGGGTTGCTACAGCTGATTTTAACGACTTTGCACCGCACACTGGGGCGTATACGTAACATTTTTTTTCGGCTCGACATCGATCCGATTCCAGCGTTCTCCACGGGCTGCTGAGTAACCATTATCCGTTCTCTTGATGGGAAATAACGCGTTTTACATTGAGTGACACAGGCGTCCTGGCGTGCGTACATACATTTTTGCAAGCAGGTGAGGAGAACACACGAAATGTATAAAAAAAGTCTGATTTTGTTACTGCTTGGTTTTTAACTGTTCTGTTTTCTTCCAGGCTCTGCAAGAGGGAGCTGTGCTTTTGAAGGCCTTTAAGAAACGGAAGCATTTTATTCTGAGGGTGGGTTGCTACAGCTGATTTTAACGACTATGCACCGCACACGGGGGCGTATACGTAACATTTTTTTCCGGCTCGACATCGATCCGATTCCAGCGTTCTCCACGGGCTGCTAAGTGAGCATTATACGTTCTCTTGATGGGAAATAACGCGTTTTATATTGAGGGACACAAGCGTCCAGGCGTGTGTATATATAGGTTTGCCAGCAGGCGAGGAGAGCACACGAAATGCATAAAAAAGGTCTATTTTTGTTACTGCTTGGTTTTCCATTGTTCTGTATTCAACAGCTCCTGGCTGTTTTCTTTCAGGCTCTGCAAGAGGAAGCTATGCATTTGTAAGGCTTTAAGAAACGGAAGCGTTTTATTCTGAATGTGAGTTGCTACAGCTGATTTTAATGACCTTGCACCGCACACGGGGGTGTATACGTAACATTTTTTTCCGGCTCGACATCGATCCGATTCCAGCGTTCTCCACGGGCTGCTAAGTGAGCATTATACGTTCTCTTGATGGGAAATAACGCGTTTTATATTGAGGGACACAAGCGTCCAGGCGTGTGTATATATAGGTTTGCCAGCAGGCGAGGAGAGCACACGAAATGCATAAAAAAGGTCTATTTTTGTTACTGCTTGGTTTTCCATTGTTCTGTTTTCAACAGCTCCTGGCTGTTTTCTTTCAGGCTCTGCAAGAGGAAGCTATGCATTTGTAAGGCTTTAAGAAACGGAAGCGTTTTATTCTGAACGTGAGTTGCTACAGCTGATTTTAATGACCTTGCACCGCACACGGGGGTGTATACGTAACATTTTTTTCCGGCTCAACATCGATCCAATTCCAGCGTTCTCCACGGGCTGCTAAGTGAGCATTATACGTTCTCTTGATGGGAAATAACGCGTTTTATATTGAGGGACACAAGCGTCCAGGCGTGTGTACATACATTTTTGCCAGGAGGCGAGGAGAGCACACGAAATGCAAAAAAAAACATCTAATTTTGTTACTGCTGGGTCTTTCACTGTTCTGTTTTCAACAGCTCATGGGTGTTTTCTTTCAGGCTCTGCAAAAGAAAGCTGTGCTTTTATAAGGCTTTAAGAAACGGAAGCGTTTTATTCTGAATGTGGGTCGCTACAGCTGATTTTGATGACCTTGCACTGCACACGGGGGCGTATAGGTAACATTTTTTTCCGCCTCGATATCGATCCGATTCCAGCGTTCTCCACGGGCTGCTGAGTGAGCATTATACGTTCTCTTGATGGGAAATAACGCGTTTTATATTGAGGGACACAAGCGTCCAGGCGTGTGTACATACATTTTTGCCAGGAGGCAAGGAGAGCACACGAAATGCAAAAAAAATATCTAATTTTGTTACTGCTGGGTCTTTCACTGTTCTGTTTTCAACAGCTCCTGGCTGTTTTCTTTCAGACTCTGCAAGAGGAAGCTGTGCTTTTGAAGGTCTTTAAGAAACGGAAGCGTTTTATTCTGAACGTGGCGTGTTACAACTGATTTTAATGACTGCACCACACACGGGGGCGTATACGTAACATTTTTTTCCGACTCGACATCGATACGTTTCCAGCGTTCACCACGGGCTGCTGAGTGACCATTATACTTTCTCTTGATGGAAAATAACGCGTTTTATATTAAGGGACTCAAGCGTCCAGGCGTGTGTACATACATTTTTGCCAGGAGGCGAGGAGAGCACAAGAAATGCATAAAAATTGCCTAATTTTGTTACTGCTTGGTCTTTCACTGTTCTGTTTTCAACAGCTCCTGGGTGTTTTCTTTCATGCTCTGCAAGAGGAAGCTGTGCTTTTGAAGGCCTTTAAGAAACGGAAGCGTTTTATTCTGAACGTGGCGTGTTACAGCTGATTTTAATGACTTTGCACCACACACGGTGGCGTATACGTAACATTTTTTTCCGACTCGGCGTCGATACGTTTCCAGCGTTCTCCATTGACTGCTGAGTGATCATTATACGTTCTCTTGATGGGAAATAACGCATTTTATAGTGAGGGACACAAGCGTCCAGGCGTGTGTACATACATTTTTGCCAGGAGGGGAGGAGAGCACACGAAATGCATAAAAAATGTCTAATTTTGTTACTGCTTGGTTTTTCACTGTTCTGTTTTCAACAGCTCCTGGGTGTTTTCTTTCAGGCTCTGCAAGAGGAAGCTGTGCTTTTGAAGGTCATTAAGAAACGGAAGCGTTTTATTCTGAACGTGGCGTGTTACAGCAGATTTTAATGACTGCACCACACACGGGGGCGTATACGTAACATTTTTTTCCGACTCGACATCGATACGTTTCCAGCGTTCACCACGGGCTGCTGAGTGACCATTATACTTTCTCTTGATGGAAAATAACGCGTTTTATATTAAGGGACACAAGCGTCCAAGCGTGTGTATATACAGTCTTGCCAGCAGGCGAGCAGAGCACACGAAATGCATAAAAAATGTCTAATTTTGTTACTGCTTGGTTTTTCACTGTTCTGTTTTCAACAGCTCCTGGGTGTTTTCTTTCAGGCTCTGCAAGAGGAAGCTGTGCTTTTGAAGGTCTTTAAGAAATGGAAGCGTTTCATTCTGAACGTGGCGTGTTACAGCTGAATTTTATGACTGCACCACACACGGGGGCGTAAACGTAACATTTTTTTCCGACTCGACATCGATGCGTTTCCAGCGTTCACCACGGGCTGCTGAGTGACCATTATACTTTCTCTTGATGGAAAATAACGCGTTTTATATTAAGGGACACAAGCGTCCAAGCGTGTGTATATACAGTCTTGCCAGCAGGCGAGCAGAGCACACGAAATGCATAAAAAGATCTAATTTTGTTACTGCTTGGTTTTTCATTGTTCTGTTTTATACAGCTCCTGGCTGTTTTCTTTCAGGCTCTGCGAGGGGAAGCTATGCTTTTGAAGGTCTTTAAGAAACGGAGGCGTTTTATTCTGAACGTGGCGTGTTACAGCAGATTTTAATGACTGCACCACACACGGGGGCGTATACGTAACATTTTTTTCCGACTCGACATCGATACGTTTCCAGCGTTCACCACGGGCTGCTGAGTGACCATTATACCTTCTCTGGATGGAAAATAACGCATTTTATATTAAGGGACACAAGCGTCCAGGCGTGTGTATATACATTTTTACCGGCAAGCGAGGAGAGCACACGAAATACATAAAAAAGGTCTAATTTTGTTACTGCTTGGTTTTTCATTGTTCTGTTTTCAACAGCTCCTGGCTCTTTTCTTTCAGGCTCTGCAAGAAGAAGCTATGCTTTTGAAGGTCTTTAAGAAACGGAAGCGTTTTATTCTGAACGTGGCGTGTTACAGCAGATTTTAATGACTGCACCACACACGGGGGCGTATACGTAACATTTTTTCCGACTCGACATCGATGCGTTTCCAGCGTTCACCATGGGCTGCTGAGTGACCACTATACTTTCCCTTGATGGAAAATAACGCGTTTTATATTAAGGGACACAAGCGTCCAGGCGTGTGTATATACAGTTTTGCCAGCAGGCGAGGAGAGCACACGAAATGCATAAAAAAGGTCTAATTTTGTTACTGCTTGGTTTTTCATTGTTCTGTTTTCAACAGCTCCTGGCTGTTTTCTTTCAGGCTCTGCAAGAGGAAGCTATGCTTTTGAAGGTCTTTAAGAAACCGAAGCGTTTTATTCTGAACGTGGCGTGTTACAGCAGATTTTAATGACTGCACCACACACGGGGGCGTATACGTAACATTTTTTTCCGGCTCGACATCGATACGTTTCCAGCGTTCTCCACGGGCTGCTGAGTGAGCATTATACGTTCACTTGATGGGAAATAACGCATTTTATAGTGAGGGACACAAGCGTCCAGGCGTGTGTATATACAGTTTTGCCAGCAGGCGAGAAGAGCACACGAAATGCATAAAAAAGGTCTAATTTTGTTACTGCTTGGTTTTTCATTGTTCTGTTTTCAACAGCTCCTGGCTGTTTTCCTTCATGCTCTGCAAGAGGAAGCTGTGCTTTTGAAGGCCTTTAAGAAACGGAAACGTTTTATTCTGAACGTGGCGTGTTACAGCAGATTTTAATGACTGCACCACACACGGGGGCGTATACGTAACATTTTTTTCCGGCTCGACATCGATACGTTTCCAGCGTTCACCACGGGCTGCTGAGTGAGCATTATACGTACACTTGATGGGAAATAACGCATTTTATAGTGAGGGACACAAGCGTCCAGGCGTGTGTACATACATTTTTGCCAGGAGGCGAGGAGAGCACAAGAAATGCATAAAAAATGCCTAATTTTGTTACTGCTTGGTTTTTCACTGTCCTGTTTTCTTTCAGGCTCTGCAAGAGGAAGCTGTGCTTTTGAAGGTCTTTAAGAAACGGAAGCGTTTTATTCTGAACGTGGCGTGTTACAGCAGATTTTAATGACTGCACCACACACGGGGGCGTATACGTAACATTTTTTTCCGACTCGACATCGATACGTTTCCAGCGTTCACCACGGGCTGCTGAGTGATCATTATACTTTCTCTTGATGGAAAATAACGCGTTTTATATTAAGGGACACAAGCGTCCAGGCGTGTGTATATACAGTTTTGCCAGCAGGCGAGGAGAGCACACGAAATGCATAAAAAAGGTCTAATTTTGTTACTGCTTGGTTTTTCATTGTTCGGTTTTCAACAGCTCCTGGCTGTTTTCTTTCAGGCTCTGCAAGAGGAAGCTATGCTTTTGAAGGTCTTTAAGAAACGGAAGCGTTTTATTCTGAACGTGGCGTGTTACAGCAGATTTTAATGACTGCACCACACACGGGGGCGTATACGTAACATTTTTTCCGACTCGACATCGATGCGTTTCCAGCGTTCACCATGGGCTGCTGAGTGACCACTATACTTTCTCTTGATGGAAAATAACGCGTTTTATAATAAGGGACACAAGCGTCCAGGCGTGTGTATATACAGTTTTGCCAGCAGGCGAGGAGAGCACACGAAATGCATAAAAAAAGTCTAATTTTGTTACTGCTTGGTTATTCATTGTTCTGTTTTCAACAGCTCCTGGCTGTTTCCTTTCAGGCTCCGCAAGAGGAAGCTATGCTTTTGAAGGTCTTTAAGAAACGGAAGCGTTTCATTCTGAACGTGGCGTGTTACAGCAGATTTTAATGACTGCACCACACACGGGGGCGTATACGTAACATTTTTTTCCGACTCGACATCGATACGTTTCCAGCGTTCACCACGGGCTGCTGAGTGACCATTATACTTTCTCTTGATGGAAAATAACGCATTTTATATTAAGGGACACAAGCATCCAGGCGTGTGTATATACATTTTTACCAGCAGGCGAGGAGAGCACACGAAATGCATAAAAAAGGTCTAATTTTGTTACTGCTTGGTTTTTCATTGTTCGGTTTTCAACAGCTCCTGGGTGTTTTCTTTCATGCTCTGCGAGAGGAAGCTGTGCTTTTGTAAGGCTTTAAGAAACGGAAGCGTTTTATTCTGAATGTGGGTTGCTACAGCTGATTTTTATGACCTTGCACCGCACACGGGGGCGTATACGTAACATTTTTTTCCGGCTCGACATCGATCCGATTCCAGCGTTCTCCACGGGCTGCTGAGTGAGCATTATACGTTCTCTTGATGGGAAATAAGGCGCTTTATCTTGAGGGACACAAGCGTCCAGGCGTGTGTACATACATTTTTGCCAGGAGGCGAGGAGAGCACACGAAATGCATAAAAAATATCTAATTTTGTTACTGCTTGGTCTTTCACTGCTCTGTTTTCAACAGCTCCTGGGTGTTTTCTTTCATGCTCTGCAAGAGGAAGCTGTGCTTTTTTAAGCTTTAAGAAACGGAAGCGTTTTATCCTGAATGTGGGTTGCTACAGCTGATTTTTATGACCTTGCACCGCACACGGGGGCGTATACGTAACATTTTTTTCCGGCTCGACATCGATCCGATTCCAGCGTTCTCCACGGGCTGCTGAGTGAGCATTATACGTTCTCTTGATGGGAAATAACGCGTTTCATATTGAGGGACACAAGCGTCCAGGCGTGTGTACACACATTTTTGCCAGGAGGCGAGGAGAGCACAAGAAATGCATAAAAAATGTCTAATTTTGTTACTGCTTGGTCTTTTATTGTCCTCTTTTCGACAGCTCCTGGCTGTTTTCTTTCAGGCTCTGCAAGAGGAAGCTATGCTTTTGAAGGCCTTTAAGGAACGGAAGCGTTTTATGCTGAACGTGGCGTGTTACAGCTGATTTTAATGACTTTGCACCACACACGGGGGCGTATACGCAACATTTTTTTCCGACTCGGCGTCGATACGTTTCCAGCGTTCTCCACTGACTGCTGAGTGATCATTATACGTTCTCTTGATGGGAAATAACGCATTTTATATTGAGGGACACAAGCGTCCAGGCGTGTGTACATACATTTTTGCCAGGAGGCGAGGAGAGCACAAGAAATGCATAAAAAATGTCTAGTTTTGTTACTGCTTGGTCTTTCACTGTTCTGTTTTCAACAGCTCCTGGGTGTTTTCCTTCATGCTCTGCAAGAGGAAGCTGTGCTTTTGAAGGCCTTAAAGAAACGGAAACGTTTTATTCTGAACGTGGCGTGTTACAGCAGATTTTAATGACTGCACCACACACGGGGGCGTATACGTAACATTTTTTTCCGGCTCGACATCGATACGTTTCCAGCGTTCTCCACGGGCTGCTGAGTGAGCATTATACGTTCACTTGATGGGAAATAACGCATTTTATAGTGAGGGACACAAGCGTCCAGGCGTGTGTATATACAGTTTTGCCAGCAGGCGAGAAGAGCACACGAAATGCATAAAAAAGGTCTAATTTTGTTACTGCTTGGTTTTTCATTGTTCTGTTTTCAACAGCTCCTGGCTGTTTTCCTTCATGCTCTGCAAGAGGAAGCTGTGCTTTTGAAGGCCTTTAAGAAACGGAAACGTTTTATTCTGAACGTGGCGTGTTACAGCAGATTTTAATGACTGCACCACACACGGGGGCGTATACGTAACATTTTTTTCCGGCTCGACATCGATACGTTTCCAGCGTTCACCACGGGCTGCTGAGTGAGCATTATACGTACACTTGATGGGAAATAACGCATTTTATAGTGAGGGACACAAGCGTCCAGGCGTGTGTACATACATTTTTGCCAGGAGGCGAGGAGAGCACAAGAAATGCATAAAAAATGCCTAATTTTGTTACTGCTTGGTTTTTCACTGTCCTGTTTTCTTTCAGGCTCTGCAAGAGGAAGCTGTGCTTTTGAAGGTCTTTAAGAAACGGAAGCGTTTTATTCTGAACGTGGCGTGTTACAGCAGATTTTAATGACTGCACCACACACGGGGGCGTATACGTAACATTTTTTTCCGACTCGACATCGATACGTTTCCAGCGTTCACCACGGGCTGCTGAGTGATCATTATATTTTCTCTTGATGGAAAATAACGCGTTTTATATTAAGGGACACAAGCGTCCAGGCGTGTGTATATACAGTTTTGCCAGCAGGCGAGGAGAGCACACGAAATGCATAAAAAAGGTCTAATTTTGTTACTGCTTGGTTTTTCATTGTTCGGTTTTCAACAGCTCCTGGCTGTTTTCTTTCAGGCTCTGCAAGAGGAAGCTATGCTTTTGAAGGTCTTTAAGAAACGGAAGCGTTTTATTCTGAACGTGGCGTGTTACAGCAGATTTTAATGACTGCACCACACACGGGGGCGTATACGTAACATTTTTTCCGACTCGACATCGATGCGTTTCCAGCGTTCACCATGGGCTGCTGAGTGACCACTATACTTTCTCTTGATGGAAAATAACGCGTTTTATAATAAGGGACACAAGCGTCCAGGCGTGTGTATATACAGTTTTGCCAGCAGGCGAGGAGAGCACACGAAATGCATAAAAAAAGTCTAATTTTGTTACTGCTTGGTTTTTCATTGTTCTGTTTTCAACAGCTCCTGGCTGTTTCCTTTCAGGCTCCGCAAGAGGAAGCTATGCTTTTGAAGGTCTTTAAGAAACGGAAGCGTTTCATTCTGAACGTGGCGTGTTACAGCAGATTTTAATGACTGCACCACACACGGGGGCGTATACGTAACATTTTTTTCCGACTCGACATCGATACGTTTCCAGCGTTCACCACGGGCTGCTGAGTGACCATTATACTTTCTCTTGATGGAAAATAACGCATTTTATATTAAGGGACACAAGCATCCAGGCGTGTGTATATACATTTTTACCAGCAGGCGAGGAGAGCACACGAAATGCATAAAAAAGGTCTAATTTTGTTACTGCTTGGTTTTTCATTGTTCGGTTTTCAACAGCTCCTGGGTGTTTTCTTTCATGCTCTGCGAGAGGAAGCTGTGCTTTTGTAAGGCTTTAAGAAACGGAAGCGTTTTATTCTGAATGTGGGTTGCTACAGCTGATTTTTATGACCTTGCACCGCACACGGGGGCGTATACGTAACATTTTTTTCCGGCTCGACATCGATCCGATTCCAGCGTTCTCCACGGGCTGCTGAGTGAGCATTATACGTTCTCTTGATGGGAAATAAGGCGCTTTATCTTGAGGGACACAAGCGTCCAGGCGTGTGTACATACATTTTTGCCAGGAGGCGAGGAGAGCACACGAAATGCATAAAAAATATCTAATTTTGTTACTGCTTGGTCTTTCACTGCTCTGTTTTCAACAGCTCCTGGGTGTTTTCTTTCATGCTCTGCAAGAGGAAGCTGTGCTTTTTAAAGCTTTAAGAAACGGAAGCGTTTTATCCTGAATGTGGGTTGCTACAGCTGATTTTTATGACCTTGCACCGCACACGGGGGCGTATACGTAACATTTTTTTCCGGCTCGACATCGATCCGATTCCAGCGTTCTCCACGGGCTGCTGAGTGAGCATTATACGTTCTCTTGATGGGAAATAACGCGTTTCATATTGAGGGACACAAGCGTCCAGGCGTGTGTACACACATTTTTGCCAGGAGGCGAGGAGAGCACAAGAAATGCATAAAAAATGTCTAATTTTGTTACTGCTTGGTCTTTTATTGTCCTCTTTTCGACAGCTCCTGGCTGTTTTCTTTCAGGCTCTGCAAGAGGAAGCTATGCTTTTGAAGGCCTTTAAGGAACGGAAGCGTTTTATGCTGAACGTGGCGTGTTACAGCTGATTTTAATGACTTTGCACCACACACGGGGGCGTATACGCAACATTTTTTTCCGACTCGGCGTCGATACGTTTCCAGCGTTCTCCACTGACTGCTGAGTGATCATTATACGTTCTCTTGATGGGAAATAACGCATTTTATATTGAGGGACACAAGCGTCCAGGCGTGTGTACATACATTTTTGCCAGGAGGCGAGGAGAGCACACGAAATGCATAAAAAATGTCTAATTTTGTTACTGCTTGGTCTTTCACTGTTCTGTTTTCAACAGCTCCTGGGTGTTTTCTTTCAGGCTCTGCAAGAGGAAGCTGTGCTTTTGAAGGTTATTAAGAAACGGAAGCGTTTTATTCTGAACGTGGCGTGTTACAGCTGATTTTAATGACTGCACCACACACGGGGGCGTATACGTAACATTTTTTTCCGACTTGACATCGATGCGTTTCCAGCGTTCACCACGGGCTGCTGAGTGAGCATTATACGTACACTTGATGGGAAATAACGCATTTTATAGTGAGGGACACAAGCGTCCAGGCGTGTGTACATACATTTTTGCCAGGAGGCGAGGAGAGCACAAGAAATGCATAAAAAATGCCTAATTTTGTTACTGCTTGGTTTTTCACTGTCCTGTTTTCTTTCAGGCTCTGCAAGAGGAAGCTGTGCTTTTGAAGGTCTTTAAGAAACGGAAGCGTTTTATTCTGAACGTGGCGTGTTACAGCAGATTCTAATGACTGCACCACACACGGGGGCGTATACGTAACATTTTTTTCCGACTCGACATCGATACGTTTCCAGCGTTCACCACGGGCTGCTGAGTGATCATTATATTTTCTCTTGATGGAAAATAACGCGTTTTATATTAAGGGACACAAGCGTCCAGGCGTGTGTATATACAGTTTTGCCAGCAGGCGAGGAGAGCACACGAAATGCATAAAAAAGGTCTAATTTTGTTACTGCTTGGTTTTTCATTGTTCGGTTTTCAACAGCTCCTGGCTGTTTTCTTTCAGGCTCTGCAAGAGGAAGCTATGCTTTTGAAGGTCTTTAAGAAACGGAAGCGTTTTATTCTGAACGTGGCGTGTTACAGCAGATTTTAATGACTGCACCACACACGGGGGCGTATACGTAACATTTTTTCCGACTCGACATCGATGCGTTTCCAGCGTTCACCATGGGCTGCTGAGTGACCACTATACTTTCTCTTGATGGAAAATAACGCGTTTTATAATAAGGGACACAAGCGTCCAGGCGTGTGTATATACAGTTTTGCCAGCAGGCGAGGAGAGCACACGAAATGCATAAAAAAAGTCTAATTTTGTTACTGCTTGGTTTTTCATTGTTCTGTTTTCAACAGCTCCTGGCTGTTTCCTTTCAGGCTCCGCAAGAGGAAGCTATGCTTTTGAAGGTCTTTAAGAAACGGAAGCGTTTCATTCTGAACGTGGCGTGTTACAGCAGATTTTAATGACTGCACCACACACGGGGGCGTATACGTAACATTTTTTTCCGACTCGACATCGATACGTTTCCAGCGTTCACCACGGGCTGCTGAGTGACCATTATACTTTCTCTTGATGGAAAATAACGCATTTTATATTAAGGGACACAAGCATCCAGGCGTGTGTATATACATTTTTACCAGCAGGCGAGGAGAGCACACGAAATGCATAAAAAAGGTCTAATTTTGTTACTGCTTGGTTTTTCATTGTTCGGTTTTCAACAGCTCCTGGGTGTTTTCTTTCATGCTCTGCGAGAGGAAGCTGTGCTTTTGTAAGGCTTTAAGAAACGGAAGCGTTTTATTCTGAATGTGGGTTGCTACAGCTGATTTTTATGACCTTGCACCGCACACGGGGGCGTATACGTAACATTTTTTTCCGGCTCGACATCGATCCGATTCCAGCGTTCTCCACGGGCTGCTGAGTGAGCATTATACGTTCTCTTGATGGGAAATAAGGCGCTTTATCTTGAGGGACACAAGCGTCCAGGCGTGTGTACATACATTTTTGCCAGGAGGCGAGGAGAGCACACGAAATGCATAAAAAATATCTAATTTTGTTACTGCTTGGTCTTTCACTGCTCTGTTTTCAACAGCTCCTGGGTGTTTTCTTTCATGCTCTGCAAGAGGAAGCTGTGCTTTTTAAAGCTTTAAGAAACGGAAGCGTTTTATCCTGAATGTGGGTTGCTACAGCTGATTTTTATGACCTTGCACCGCACACGGGGGCGTATACGTAACATTTTTTTCCGGCTCGACATCGATCCGATTCCAGCGTTCTCCACGGGCTGCTGAGTGAGCATTATACGTTCTCTTGATGGGAAATAACGCGTTTCATATTGAGGGACACAAGCGTCCAGGCGTGTGTACACACATTTTTGCCAGGAGGCGAGGAGAGCACAAGAAATGCATAAAAAATGTCTAATTTTGTTACTGCTTGGTCTTTTATTGTCCTCTTTTCGACAGCTCCTGGCTGTTTTCTTTCAGGCTCTGCAAGAGGAAGCTATGCTTTTGAAGGCCTTTAAGGAACGGAAGCGTTTTATGCTGAACGTGGCGTGTTACAGCTGATTTTAATGACTTTGCACCACACACGGGGGCGTATACGCAACATTTTTTTCCGACTCGGCGTCGATACGTTTCCAGCGTTCTCCACTGACTGCTGAGTGATCATTATACGTTCTCTTGATGGGAAATAACGCATTTTATATTGAGGGACACAAGCGTCCAGGCGTGTGTACATACATTTTTGCCAGGAGGCGAGGAGAGCACACGAAATGCATAAAAAATGTCTAATTTTGTTACTGCTTGGTCTTTCACTGTTCTGTTTTCAACAGCTCCTGGGTGTTTTCTTTCAGGCTCTGCAAGAGGAAGCTGTGCTTTTGAAGGTTATTAAGAAACGGAAGCGTTTTATTCTGAACGTGGCGTGTTACAGCTGATTTTAATGACTGCACCACACACGGGGGCGTATACGTAACATTTTTTTCCGACTTGACATCGATGCGTTTCCAGCGTTCACCACGGGCTGCTGAGTGAGCATTATACGTACACTTGATGGGAAATAACGCATTTTATAGTGAGGGACACAAGCGTCCAGGCGTGTGTACATACATTTTTGCCAGGAGGCGAGGAGAGCACAAGAAATGCATAAAAAATGCCTAATTTTGTTACTGCTTGGTTTTTCACTGTCCTGTTTTCTTTCAGGCTCTGCAAGAGGAAGCTGTGCTTTTGAAGGTCTTTAAGAAACGGAAGCGTTTTATTCTGAACGTGGCGTGTTACAGCAGATTCTAATGACTGCACCACACACGGGGGCGTATACGTAACATTTTTTTCCGACTCGACATCGATACGTTTCCAGCGTTCACCACGGGCTGCTGAGTGATCATTATATTTTCTCTTGATGGAAAATAACGCGTTTTATATTAAGGGACACAAGCGTCCAGGCGTGTGTACATACATTTTTGCCAGGAGGCGAGGAGAGCACACGAAATGCATAAAAAATGTCTAATTTTGTTACTGCTTGGTCTTTCACTGTTCTGTTTTCAACAGCTCCTGGGTGTTTTCTTTCAGGCTCTGCAAGAGGAAGCTGTGCTTTTGAAGGTTATTAAGAAACGGAAGCGTTTTATTCTGAACGTGGCGTGTTACAGCAGATTTTAATGACTGCACCACACACGGGGGCGTATACGTAACATTTTTTCCGACTCGACATCGATGCGTTTCCAGCGTTCACCATGGGCTGCTGAGTGACCACTATACTTTCTCTTGATGGAAAATAACGCGTTTTATAATAAGGGACACAAGCGTCCAGGCGTGTGTATATACAGTTTTGCCAGCAGGCGAGGAGAGCACACGAAATGCATAAAAAAAGTCTAATTTTGTTACTGCTTGGTTTTTCATTGTTCTGTTTTCAACAGCTCCTGGCTGTTTCCTTTCAGGCTCCGCAAGAGGAAGCTATGCTTTTGAAGGTCTTTAAGAAACGGAAGCGTTTCATTCTGAACGTGGCGTGTTACAGCAGATTTTAATGACTGCACCACACACGGGGGCGTATACGTAACATTTTTTTCCGACTCGACATCGATACGTTTCCAGCGTTCACCACGGGCTGCTGAGTGACCATTATACTTTCTCTTGATGGAAAATAACGCATTTTATATTAAGGGACACAAGCATCCAGGCGTGTGTATATACATTTTTACCAGCAGGCGAGGAGAGCACACGAAATGCATAAAAAAGGTCTAATTTTGTTACTGCTTGGTTTTTCATTGTTCGGTTTTCAACAGCTCCTGGGTGTTTTCTTTCATGCTCTGCGAGAGGAAGCTGTGCTTTTGTAAGGCTTTAAGAAACGGAAGCGTTTTATTCTGAATGTGGGTTGCTACAGCTGATTTTTATGACCTTGCACCGCACACGGGGGCGTATACGTAACATTTTTTTCCGGCTCGACATCGATCCGATTCCAGCGTTCTCCACGGGCTGCTGAGTGAGCATTATACGTTCTCTTGATGGGAAATAAGGCGCTTTATCTTGAGGGACACAAGCGTCCAGGCGTGTGTACATACATTTTTGCCAGGAGGCGAGGAGAGCACACGAAATGCATAAAAAATATCTAATTTTGTTACTGCTTGGTCTTTCACTGCTCTGTTTTCAACAGCTCCTGGGTGTTTTCTTTCATGGTCTGCAAGAGGAAGCTGTGCTTTTTAAAGCTTTAAGAAACGGAAGCGTTTTATCCTGAATGTGGGTTGCTACAGCTGATTTTTATGACCTTGCACCGCACACGGGGGCGTATACGTAACATTTTTTTCCGGCTCGACATCGATCCGATTCCAGCGTTCTCCACGGGCTGCTGAGTGAGCATTATACGTTCTCTTGATGGGAAATAACGCGTTTCATATTGAGGGACACAAGCGTCCAGGCGTGTGTACACACATTTTTGCCAGGAGGCGAGGAGAGCACAAGAAATGCATAAAAAATGTCTAATTTTGTTACTGCTTGGTCTTTTATTGTCCTCTTTTCGACAGCTCCTGGCTGTTTTCTTTCAGGCTCTGCAAGAGGAAGCTATGCTTTTGAAGGCCTTTAAGGAACGGAAGCGTTTTATGCTGAACGTGGCGTGTTACAGCTGATTTTAATGACTTTGCACCACACACGGGGGCGTATACGCAACATTTTTTTCCGACTCGGCGTCGATACGTTTCCAGCGTTCTCCACTGACTGCTGAGTGATCATTATACGTTCTCTTGATGGGAAATAACGCATTTTATATTGAGGGACACAAGCGTCCAGGCGTGTGTACATACATTTTTGCCAGGAGGCGAGGAGAGCACACGAAATGCATAAAAAATGTCTAATTTTGTTACTGCTTGGTCTTTCACTGTTCTGTTTTCAACAGCTCCTGGGTGTTTTCTTTCAGGCTCTGCAAGAGGAAGCTGTGCTTTTGAAGGTTATTAAGAAACGGAAGCGTTTTATTCTGAACGTGGCGTGTTACAGCTGATTTTAATGACTGCACCACACACGGGGGCGTATACGTAACATTTTTTTCCGACTTGACATCGATGCGTTTCCAGCGTTCACCACGGGCTGCTGAGTAACCATTATACTTTCTCTTGATGGAAAATAACGCGTTTTATATTACGGGACACAAGCGTCCAGGCGTGTGTATACATAGTTTTGCCAGCAGGCGAGGAGAGCACACGAAATGCATAAAAAAGGTCTGATTTTGTTACTGCTTGCTTTTTCACTGTTCTGTTTTCAACAGCTCCTGGCCGTTTTCATTCAGGCTCTGCAAGAGGAAGCTATGCTTTTGAAGGTCTTTAAGGAACGGAAGCGTTTTATGCTGAACGTGGCGTGTTACAGCTGATTTTAATGACTTTGCACCACACACGGGGGCGTATACGCAACATTTTTTTCCGACTCGGCGTCGATACGTGTCCAGCGTTCTCCACTGACTGCTGAGTGTTCATTATACGTTCTCTTAATGGGAAATAACGCATTTTATATTGAGGGACACAAGCGTCCAGGCGTGTGTACATACATTTTTGCCAGGAGGCGAGGAGAGCACACGAAATGCATAAAAAATGTCTAATTTTGTTACTGCTTGGTCTTTCACTGTTCTGTTTTCAACAGCTCCTGGGTGTTTTCTTTCATGCTCTGCAAGAGGGAGCTGTGCTTTTGAAGGCCTTTAAGAAACGGAAGCGTTTTATTCTGAATGTGGGTTGCTACAGCTGATTTTAATGACCTTGCACCGCACACGGGGGCGTATACGTAACATTTTTTTCCGGCTCGACATCGATCCGATTCCGGCGTTCTCCACGGGCTGCTAAGTGAGCATTATACGTTCTCTTGATGGGAAATAACGCGTTTTATATTGAGGGACACAAGCGTCCAGGCGTGTGTACATACATTTTTGCCAGGAGGCGAGGAGAGCACAAGAAATGCATAAAAAATGCCTAATTTTGTTACTGCTTGGTCTTTCACTGTTCTGTTTTCAACAGCTCCTGGGTGTTTTCTTTCATGCTCTGCAAGAGAAAGCTGTGCTTTTGAAGGCCTTTGAAAAACGGAAGCGTTTTATTCTGAATGTGGGTTGCTACAGCTGATTTTAATGACCTTGCACCACACACGGGGGCGTATACGTAACATTTTTTTCCGACTCGACATCGATGCGTTTTCAGCGTTCACCACGGGCTGCTGAGTGACCATTATACTTTCTCTTGGTGGAAAATAACGCGTTTTATATTAAGGGACACAAGCGTCCAGGCGTGTGTATATATAGTTTTGCCAGCAGGCGAGGAGAGCACACGAAATGCATAAAATTGGTCTATTTTTGTTACTGCTTGGTTTTTCATTGTTCTGTTTTCAACAGCTCCTGGCTGTTTTCTTTCAGGCTCTGCAAGAGGAAGCTATGCTTTTGTAAGGCTTTAAGAAACGGAAGCGTTTTATTCTGAATGTGGGTTGCTACAGCTGATTTTAATGACCTTGCACCGCACACGGGGGCGTATACGTAACATTTTTTTCCGGTTCGACTTCGATCCGACTCCAGCGTTCTCCACGGGCTGCTAAGTGAGCATTATACGTTCTCTTGATGGGAAATAACGCGTTTTATATTGAGGGACACAAGCCTCCAGCCGTGTGTACATACATTTTTGCCAGGAGGCGAGGAGAGCACAAGAAATGCATAAAAAATGCCTACTTTTGTTACTGCTTGATCTTTCACTGTTCTGTTTTCAACAGCTCCTAGGTGTTTTCTTTCATGCTCTGCAAGAGGAAGCTGTGCTTTTGAAGGCCTTTAAGAAACGGAAGCGTTTTATTCTGAACGTGGCGTGTTACAGCTGATTTTAATGACTTTGCACCACACACGGTGGCGTATACGTAACATTTTATTCCGACTCGGCGTCGATACGTTTCCAGCGTTCTCCATTGACTGCTGAGTGATCATTATACGTTCTCTTGATGGGAATTAACGCATTTTATATTGAGGGACACAAGCGTCCAGGCGTGTGTACATACATTTTTGCCAGGAGGCGAGGAGAGCACACGAAATGCATAAAATATGTCTAATTTTGTTACTGCTTGGTCTTTCACTGTTCTGTTTTCAACAGCTCCTGGGTGTTTTCTTCCAGGCTCTGCAAGAGGAAGCTGTGCTTTTGAAGGTTATTAAGAAACGGAAGCGTTTTATTCTGAACGTGGCGTGTTACAGCAGATTTTAATGACTGCACCACACACGGGGGCGTATACGTAACATTCTTTTCCGACTCGACATCGATACGTTTCCAGCGTTCACCATGGGCTGCTGAGTGACCACTATACTTTCTCTTGATGGAAAATAACGCGTTTTATATTAAGGGACACAAGCGTCCAGGCGTGTGTATATACAGTTTTGCCAGCAGGCGAGGAGAGCACAAGAAATGCATAAGAAATGCCTAATTTTGTTACTGCTTGATCTTTCACTGTTCTGTTTTCAACAGCTCCTGGGTGTTTTCTTTCATGCTCTGCAAGAGGAAGCTGTGCTTTTGAAGGCCTTTAAGAAACGGAAGCGTTTTATTCTGATTGTGGGTTGCTACAGCTGATTTTAATGACCTTGCACCGTAACATTTTTTTCCGGCTCGACATCGATCCGATTCCAGCGTTCTCCACGGGCTGCTGAGTGAGCATTATACGTTCTCTTGATGGGAAATAACGCGTTTTATATCGAGGGACACAAGCGTCCAGGCGTGTGTAAATACATTTTTGCCAGGTGGCGAGGAGAGCACACGAAATGTATAAAAAATGTCTAATTTTGTTACTGCTTGGTCGTTCACTGTTCTGTTTTCAACAGCTCCTGGGTGTTTTCTTTCAGGCCCTGCAAGAGAAAGCTGTGCTTTTGTAAGGCTTTAAGAAACGGATGCGTTTTATTCTGAATGTGGGTTGCTACAGCTGATTTTAATGACCTTGCACCGCACACGGGGGCGTATACGTAACATTTTTTTCCGACTCGACATCGATGCGTTTCCAGCGTTCACCACGGGCTGCTGAGTGACCATTATACTTTCTCTTTGTGGAAAATAACGCGTTTAATATTAAGGGACACAAGCGTCCAGGCGTGTGTATATATAGTTTTGCCAGCAGGCGAGGAGAGCACACGAAATGCATAAAAAAGGTCTAATTTTGTTACTGCTTGGCTTTTCATTGTTCTGTTTTCAACAGCTCCTGGCTGTTTTCTTTCAGGCTCTGCAAGAGGAAGCTTTGCTTTTGTAAGGCTTTAAGAAACGGAAGCGTTTTATTCTGAATGTGGCGTGCTACAGCTGATTTTAATGACCTTGCACCGCACACGGGGGCGTATACGTAACATTTTTTTCCGGCTCGACATCGATCCGATTCCAGCGTTCTCCACGGGCTGCTGAGTGAGCATTATACGTTCTCTTGATGGGAAATAAGGCGCTTTATCTTGAGGGACACAAGCGTCCAGGCGTGTGTACATACATTTTTGCCAGGAGGCGAGGAGAGCACACGAAATGCATAAAAAATATCTAATTTTGTTACTGCTTGGTCTTTCACTGTTCTGTTTTCAACAGCTCCTGGGTGTTTTCTTTCATGCTCTGCAAGAGGAAGCTGTGCTTTTGAAGGCCTTTAAGAAACGGAAGCGTTTTATTCTGAACGTGGCGTGTTACAGCTGATTTTAATGACTTTGCACCACACACGGTGGCGTATACGTAACATTTTTTTCCGACTCGGCGTCGATACGTTTCCAGCGTTCTCCATTGACTGCTGAGTGATCATTATACGTTCTCTTGATGGGAAATTACGCATTTTATATTGAGGGACACAAGCGTCCAGGCGTGTGTACATACATTTTTGCCAGGAGGCGAGGAGAGCACAAGAAATGCATAAAAAATGTCTAATTTTGTTACTGCTTGGTCTTTCATTGTCCTCTTTTCGACAGCTCCTGGCTGTTTTCTTTCAGGCTCTGCAAGAGGAAGCGTTTTATGCTGAACGTGGTGTGTTACAGCTGATTTTAATGACTTTGCACCACACACGGGGGCGTATACGCAACATTTTTTTCCGACTCGGCGTCGATACGTTTCCAGCGTTCTCCACTGATTGCTGAGTGATCATTATACGTTCTCTTGATGGGAAATAACGCATTTTATATTGAGGGACACAAGCGTCCAGGCGTGGTTACATACATTTTTGCCAGGAGGCGAGGAGAGCACACGAAATGCATAAAAAATATCTAATTTTGTTACTGCTTGGTCTTTCACTGTTCTGTTTTCAACAGCTCCTGGGTGTTTTCCTTCATGCTCTGCAAGAGGAGGCTGTGCTTTTGTAAGGCTTTAAGAAACGGAAGCGTTTTATTCTGAATGTGGGTTGCTACAGCTGATTTGAATGACCTTGCACCGCACACGGGGGCGTATACGTAACATTTTTTTCCGGCTCGACATCGATCCGATTCCAGCGTTCTCCACGGGCTGCTGAGTGAGCATTATACGTTCTCTTGATGGGAAATAACGCGTTTTATATTGAGGGACACAAGCGTCCAGGCGCGTGTATATACATTTTTGCCAGGAGGCGAGGAGAGCACAAGAAATGCATAAAAAATGCCTAATTTTGTTACTGCTTGGTCTTTCACTGTTCTGTTTTCAACAGCTCCTGGGTGTTTTCTTTCATGCTCTGCAAGAGGAAGCTGTGCTTTTGTAAGGCTTTAAGAAACGGAAGCGTTTTATTCTGAATGTGGGTTGCTACAGCTGATTTTAATGACCTTGCACCGCACACGGGGGCGTATACGTAACATTTTTTTCCGGCTCGACATCGATCCGATTCCAGCGTTCTCCACAAGCTGCTGAGTGAGCATTATACGTTCTCTTGATGGGAAATAACGCGTTTTATATTGAGGGACACAAGCGTCCAGGCGTGTGTACATACATTTTTGCCAGGAGGCGAGGAGAGCACACGAAATGCATAAAAAAGGTCTAATTTTGTTACTGCTTGGTTTTTCATTGTTCTGTTTTCAACAGCTCCTGGCTGTTTTCTTTCAGGCTCTGCAAGAGGAAGCTATGCTTTTGAAGGTCTTTAAGAAACGGAAGCGTTTTATTCTGAACGTGGCGTGTTACAGCAGATTTTAATGACTGCACCACACACGGGCGCGTATACGTAACATTTTTTTCCGACTCGACATCGATCCGATTCCAGCGTTCTCCACGGGCTGCTGAGTGACCATTATACTTTCTCTTGATGGAAAATAACGCGTTTTATATTAAGGGACACAAGCGTCCAGGCGTGTGTATATACAGTTTTGCCAGCAGGCGAGGAGAGCACACGAAATGCATAAAAAAGGTCTCATTTTGTTACTGCTTGGTTTTTCATTGTTCTGTTTTCAACAGCTCCTGGCTGTTTTCTTTCAGGCTCTGCAGGAGGAAGCTATGCTTTTGTAAGGCTTTAAGAAACGGAAGCGTTTTATTGTGAATGTGGGTTGCTACAGCTGGTTTTAATGACCTTGCACCGCACACGGGGGCGTATACGTAACATTTTTTTCCGGCTCGACATCGATCCGATTCCAGCGTTCTCCACGGGCTGCTGAGTGAGCATTATACGTTCTCTTGATGGGAAATAAGGCGCTTTATCTTGAGGGACACAAGCGTCCAGGCGTGTGTACATACATTTTTGCAAGGAGGCGAGGAGAGCACACGAAATGCATAAAAAATATCTAATTTTGATATTGCTTGGTCTTTCACTGTTCTGTTTTCAACAGCTCCTGGGTGTTTTCTTTCAGGCTCTGCAAGAGGAAGCTGTGCTTTTGAAGGTCTTTAAGAAACGGAAGCGTTATATTCTGAACGTGGCGTGTTACAGCAGATTTTTGTGACTGCACCACACACGGGTGCGTATACGTAACATTTTTTTCCGACTCGACATCGATACGTTTCCAGCGTTCACCACGGGCTGCTGAGTGACCATTATACTTTCTCTTGATGGAAAATAACGCGTTTTATGATAAGGGACACAAGCGTCCAGGCGTGTGTATATACAGTTTTGCCAGCAGGCGAGGAGAGCACACGAAATGCATAAAAAAGGTCTAATTTTGTTACGGCTTGGTTTTTCATTGTTCTGTTTTCAACAGCTCCTGGCTGTTTTCTTTCAGGCTCTGCAAGAGGAAGCTATGCTTTTTAAACGCTTTAAGAAACGGAAGCGTTTTATTCTGAATGTGGGTTGCTACAGCTGATTTGAACGACCTTGCACCGCACACGGGGGCGTATACGTAACATTTTTTTCCGGCTCGACATCGATCCGATTCCAGCGTTCTCCACGGGCTGCTGAGTGAGCATTATACGTTCTCTTGATGGGAAATAACGCGTTTTATATTGAGGGACACAAGCGTCCAGGCGTGTGTACATACATTTTTGCCAGGAGGCGAGGAGAGCACACGAAATGCATAAAAAAGGTCTAATTTTGTTACTACTTGGTTTTTCATTGTTCTGTTTTCAACAGCTCCTGGCTGTTTTCTTTCAGGCTCTGCAAGAGGAAGCTATGCTTTTGAAGGTTTTTAAGAAACGGAAGCGTTTTATTCTGAACGTGGCGTGTTACAGCAGATTTTAATGACTGCACCACACACGGGGGCGTATACGTATCATTTTTTTCCGACTCGACATCGATGCGTTTCCAGCGTTCACCACGGGCTGCTGAGTGACCATTATACTTTCTCTTGATGGAAAATAATACGCGTTTTATATTAAGGGACACAAGCATCCAGGCGTGTGTATATACAGTTCTGCCAGCAGGCGAGCAGAGCACACGAAATGCATAAAAAAGGTCTATTTTTGTTACTGCTTGGTTTTTCATTGTTCTGTTTTCAACAGCTCCTGGCTGTTTTCTTTCAGGCTCTGCAAGAGGAAGCTATGCTTTCGTAAGGCTTTAAGAAACGGAAGCGTTTTATTCTGAATGTGGGTTGCTACAGCTGATTTCAATGACCTTGCACCGCACACGGGGGCGTATACGTAACATTTTTTTCCGGCTCGACATCGATCCGATTCCAGCGTTCTCCACAGGCTGCTGAGTGAGCATTATACCGTTCCCTTAATTGGAAATAACGCGTTTTATATTGAGCGACACAAGCGTCCAGGCGTGTGTACATACGTTTATGCCAAGAGGCGAGGAGAGCACAAGAAATGCATAAAAATGCCTAATTTTGTTACTGCTTGGTCTTTCACTGTTCTGTTTTCAACAGCTCCTGGGTGTTTTCTTTCATGCTCTGCAAGAGGAAGCTGTGCTTTTGAAGGCCTTTAAGAAACGGAAGCGTTTTATTCAGAACGTGGCGTGTTACAGCTGATTTGAATGACTTTGCACCACACACGGTAGCGTATACGTAACATTTTATTCCGACTCGGCGTCGATACGTTTCCAGCGTTCTCCATTGACTGCTGAGTGATCATTATACGTTCTCTTGATGGGAAATAACGCACTTTATATTGAGGGACACAAGCGTCCAGGCGTGTGTACATACATTTTTGCCAGGAGGCGAGGAGAGCACACGAAATGCATAAAAAATGTCTAATTTTGTTACTGCTTGGTCTTTCACTGTTCTGTTTTCAACAGCTCCTGGGTGTTTTCATTCAGGCTCTGCAAGAGGAAGCTGTGCTTTTGAAGGTCTTTAAGAAACGGAAGCGTTTTATTCTGAACGTGGCGTGTTACAGCAGATTTTAATGACTGCACCACACACGGGGGCGTATACGTAACATTTTTTTCCGACTCGACATCGATACGTTTCCAGCGTTCACCACGGGCTGCTGAGTGACCATTATACTTTCTCTTGATGGAAAATAACGCGTTTTATATTAAGGGACACAAGCGTCCAGGCGTGTGTATATACAGTTTTGCCAGCAGGCGAGGAGAGCACACGAAATGCATAAAAAAGGTCTAATTTTGTTACTGCTTAGTTTTTCATTGTTCTGTCTTCAACAGCTCCTGGCTGTTTTCTTTCAGGCTCTGCAAGAGGAAGCTATGCTTTTGAAGGTCTTTAAGAAACATGAGCGCTTTATTCTGAACGTGGCGTGTTACAGCAGATTTTAATGACTGCACTGACTCGACATCGATGCGTTTCCAGCGTTCACCACGGGCTGCTGAGTGACCATTATACTTTCTCTTGATGGAAAATAACGCGTTTTATATTAAGGGACACAAGCGTCCAGGCGTGTGTATATACAGTTTTGCCAGCAGGCGAGGAGAGCACACGAAATGCATAAAAAAGGTCTAATTTTGTTACTGCTTGGTTTTTCATTGTTCTGTTTTCAACAGCTCCTGGCTGTTTTCTTTCAGGCTCTGCAAGAGGAAGCTATGCTTTTGTAACGCTTTAAGAAACGGAAGCGTTTTATTCTGAATGTGGGTTGCTACAGCTGATTTGAATGACCTTGCACCGCACACGGGGGCGTATACGTAACATTTTTTTTCCGGCTCGACATCGATCCGATTCCAGCGTTCTCCACGGGCTGCTGAGTGAGCATTATACGTTCTCTTGATGGGAAATAACGCGTTTTATATTGAGGGACACAAGCGTCCAGGCGTGTGTACATACATTTTTGCCAGGAGGCGAGGAGAGCACAAGAAATGCATAAAAAATGCCTAATTTTGTTACTGCTTGGTCTTTCACTGTTCTGTTTTCAACAGCTCCTGGGTGTTTTCTTTCATGCTCTGCAAGAGGAAGCTGTGCTTTTGAAGGATTTTAAGAAACGGAAGCGTTTTATTCAGAACGTGGCGTGTTACAGCTGATTTTAATGACTTCGCACCACACACGGTGGCGTATACGTAACATTTTTTTCCGGCTCGACATCGATCCGATTCCAGCGTTCTCCACGGGCTGCTGAGTGAGCATTATACGTTCTCTTGATGGGAAATAACGCGTTTTATATTGAGCGACACAAGCGTCCAGGCGTGTGTACATACATTTTTGCCAGGAGGCGAGGAGAGCACAAGAAATGCATAAAAAATGCCTAATTTTGTTACTGCTTGGTCTTTCACTGTTCTGTTTTCAACAGCTCATGGGTGTTTTCTTTCAGGCCCTGCAAGAGAAAGCTGTGCTTTTGTAAGGCTTTAAGAAACGGAAGCGTTTTATTCTGAATGTGGGTTGCTACAGCTGATTTTAATGACCTTGCACCGCACACGGGGGCGTATACGTAACATTTTTTTCCGGCTCGACATCGATCCGATTCCAGCGTTCTCCACGGGCTGCTGAGTGAGCATTATACGTTCTCTTGATGGGAAATAACGCGTTTTATATTGAGGGACACAAGCGTCCAGGCGTGTGTACATACATTTTTGCCAGGAGGCGAGGAGAGCACAAGAAATGCATAAAAAATGCCTAATTTTGTTACTGCTCGGTCTTTCACTGTTCTGTTTTCAACAGCTCCTGGGTGTTTTCTTTCAGGCTCTGCAAGAGGAAGCTGTACTTTTGAAGGTCATTAAGAAACGGAAGCGTTCTATTCTGAACGTGGCGTGTTACAGCTGATTTTAATGACTGCACGACACACGGGGGCGTATACGTAACATTTTCTTACGACTCGACATCGATGCATTTCCAGCGTTCACCACGGGCTGCTGAGTGAGCATTATACGTTCTCTTGATGGGAAATAACGCGTTTTATATTGAGCGACACAAGCGTCCAGGCGTGTGTACATACATTTTTGCCAGGAGGCGAGGAGAGCACACGAAATGCATAAAAAATATCTAATTTTGTTATTGCTTGGTCTTTCACTGTTCTGTTTTCAACAGCTCCTGGGTGTTTTCTTTCATGCTCTGCATGAGGAAGCTGCGCTTTTGTAAGGCTTTAAGAAACGGAAGCGTTTTATTCTGAATGTGGGTTGCTACAGCTGATTTTAATGACCTTGCACCGCACACGGGGGCGTATACCTAACATTTTTTTCCGGCTCGACATCGATCCGATTCCAGCGTTCTCCACGGGCTGCTGAGTGAGCATTATACGTTCTTTTGATGGGAAATAACGCGTTTTATATTGAGGGACACAAGCGTCCAGGCGTGTGTATATACAGTTTTGCCAGCAGGCGAGCAGAGCACACGAAATGCATAAAAAAGGTCTATTTTTGTTACTGCTTGGTTTTTCATTGTTCTGTTTTCAACAGCTCCTGGCTGTTTTCTTTCAGGCTCTGCAAGAGGAAGCTATGCTTTTGAAGGTCTTTAAGAAACGGAAGCGTTTTATTCTGAACGTGGCGTGTTACAGCAGATTTTAATGATTGCACCACATACGGGGGCGTATACGTAACATTTTTTTCCGACTCGACATCGATACGTTTCCAGCGTTCACCACGGGCTGCGGAGTGACCATTACACTTTCTCTTGATGGAAAATAACGCATTTTATATTAAGGGACACAAGCGTACAGGCGTGTGTATATACAGTTTTGCCAGCAGGCGAGGAGAGCACACGAAATGCATAAAAAAAGGTCTAATTTTGTTACTGCTTGGTTTTTCATTGTTCTGTTTTCAACAGCTCCTGGCTGTTTTCTTTCAGGCTCTGCAAGAGGAAGCTATGCTTTGTAACGCTTTAAGAAACGGAAGCGTTTTATTCTGAATGTGGGTTGCTACAGCTGATTTGAATGACCTTGCACCGCACACGGGGGCGTATACGTAACATTTTTTTCCGGCTCGACATCGATCCGATTCCAGCGTTCTCCACGGGCTGCTGAGTGAGCATTATACGTTCTCTTGATGGGAAATAACGCGTTTTATATTGAGGGACACAAGCGTCCAGGCGTGTGTACATACATTTTTGCCAGGAGGCGAGGAGAGCACAAGAAATCCATAAAAAATGCCTAATTTTGTTACTGCTTGGTCTTTCACTGTTCTGTTTTCAACAGCTCATGGGTGTTTTCGTTCATGCTCTGCAAGAGGAAGCTGTGCTTTTGAAGGCCTTTAAGAAACGGAAGCGTTTTATTCAGAACGTGGCGTGTTACAGCTGATTTTAATGACTTCGCACCACACACGGTGGCGTATACGTAACATTTTTTTCCGGCTCGACATCGATCCGATTCCAGCATTCTCCACGGGCTGCTGAGTGAGCATTATACGTTCTCTTGATGGGAAATAACGCGTTTTATATTGAGGGACACAAGCGTCCAGGCGTGTGTACATACATTTTTTCCAGGAGGCGAGGAGAGCACACGAAATGCATAAAAAATATCTAATTTTGTTACTGCTTGGTCTTTCACTGTTCTGTTTTCAACAGCTCCTGGGTGTTTTCTTTCATGCTCTGCAAGAGGAAGCTGTGCTTTTGTAAGGCTTTAAGAAACGGAAGCGTTTTATTCTGAATGTGGGTTGCTACAGCTGATTTTAATGACCTTGCACCGCACACGGGGCGTATACGTAACATTTTTTTCCGGCTCGACATCGATCCGATTCCAGCGTTCTCCACGAGCTGCTGAGTGAGCATTATACGTTCTCTTGATGGGAAATAACGCGTTTTATATTGAGGGACACAAGCGTCCAGGCGTGTGTACATACATTTTTGCCAGGAGGCGAGGAGAGCACACGAAATGCATAAAAAAGGTCTAATTTTGTTACTGCTTGGTTTTTCATTGTTCTGTTTTCAACAGCTCCTGGCTGTTTTCTTTCAGGCTCTGCAAGAGGAAGCTATGCTTTTGTAAGGCTTTAAGAAACGGAAGCGTTTTATTCTGAATGTGGGTTGCTACAGCTGATTTTGATGACCTTGCACCGCACACGGGGGCGTATACGTAACATTTTTTTCCGGCTCGACATCGATCCGATTCCAGCGTTCTCCACGGGCTGCTGAGTGAGCATTATACGTTCTCTTGATGGGAAATAACGCGTTTTATATTGAGGGACACAAGCGTCCAGGCGTGTGTACATACATTTTTGCCAGGAGGCGAGGAGAGCACACGAAATGCATAAAAAATGTCTATGTTTGTTACTGCTTGGTTTTTCATTGTTCTGTTTTCAACAGCTCCTGCCTGTTTTCTCTCAGGCTCTGCAAGAGGAAGCTATGCTTTTGAGGGTCTTTAAGAAACGGAAGCGTTTTATTCTGATCGTGGCGTGTTACAGCAGATTTTAATGACTGCACCACACACGGGGGCGTATACGTAACATTTTTTTCCGACTCGACATCGACACCTTTCCAGCGTTCACCACGGGCTGCTGAGTGACCATTATACTTTCTCTTGATGGAAAATAAGGCGTTTTATATTAAGGGACACAAGCGTCCAGGCGTGTGTATATACAGTTTTGCCAGCAGGCGAGGAGAGCACACGAAATGCATAAAAAAGGTCTAACTTTGTTACTGCTTGGTTTTTCATTGTTCTGTTTTCAACAGCTCCTGGCTGTTTTCTTTCAGGCTCTGCAAGAGGAAGCTGTGCTTTTGTAAGGCTTTAAGAAACGGAAGCGTTTTATTCTGAATGTGGGTTGCTACAGCTGATTTTAATGACCTTGCACCGCACACGGGGGCGTATACGTAACATTTTTTCCGGCTCGACATCGATCCGATTCCAGCGTTCTCCACGGGCTGATGAGTGAGCATTATTCGTTCTCTTGATGGGAAATAAGGCGCTTTATCTTGAGGGACACAAGCGTCCAGGCGTGTGTACATACATTTTTGCCAGGAGGCGAGGAGAACACACGAAATGCATAAAAAATATCTAATTTTGTTACTGCTTGGTTTTTCATTGTTCTGTTTTCAACAGCTCCTGGGTGTTTTCTTTCATGCTCTGCAAGAGGAAGCTGTGCTCTTGTAAGGCTTTAAGAAACGGAAGCGTTTTATTCTGAATGTGGGTTGCTACAGCTGATTTTAATGACCTTGCACCGCACACGTGGGCGTATACGTAACATTTTTTTCCGGCTCGACATCGATCCGATTCCAGCGTTCTCCACGGGCTGCTGAGTGAGCATTATACGTTCTCTTGATGGGAAATAACGCATTTTATATTGAGGGACACAAGCGTCCAGGCGTGTGTATATACAGTTTTGCCAGCAGGCGAGGAGAGCACACGAAATGCATAAAAAAGTTCTAATTTTGTTACTACTTGGTTTTTCATTGTTCTGTTTTCAACAGCTCCTGGCTGTTTTCTTTCAGGCTCTGCAAGAGGAAGCTATGCTTTTGAAGGTTTTTAAGAAACGGAAGCGTTTTATTCTGAACGTGGCGTGTTACAGCAGATTTTAATGACTGCACCACACACGGGGGCGTATACGTATCATTTTTTTCCGACTCGACATCGATGCGTTTCCAGCGTTCACCACGGGCTGCTGAGTGACCATTATACTTTCTCTTGATGGAAAATAACGCGTTTTATATTAAGGGACACAAGCATCCAGGCGTGTGTATATACAGTTTTGCCAGCAGGCGAGGAGAGCACACGAAATGCATAAAAAATGTCTAATTTTGTTACTGCTTGGTCTTTCACTGTTCTGTTTTCAACAGCTCCTGGGTGTTTTCTTTCAGGCTCTGCAAGAGGAAGCTGTGCTTTTGAAGGTCTTTAAGAAACGGAAGCGTTTTATTCTGAACGTGGCGTGTTACAGCAGATTTTAATGACTGCACCACACACGGGGGCGTATACGTAACATTTTTTTCCGACTCGACATCGATACGTTTCCAGCGTTCACCACGGGCTGCTGAGTGACCATTATACTTTCTCTTGATGGAAAATAACGCGTTTTATATTAAGGGACACAAGCGTCCAGGCGTGTGTATATACAGTTTTGCCAGCAGGCGAGGAGAGCACACGAAATGCATAAAAAAGTTCTAATTTTGTTACTACTTGGTTTTTCATTGTTCTGTTTTCAACAGCTCCTGGCTGTTTTCTTTCAGGCTCTGCAAGAGGAAGCTATGCTTTTGAAGGTTTTTAAGAAACGGAAGCGTTTTATTCTGAACGTGGCGTGTTACAGCAGATTTTAATGACTGCACCACACACGGGGGCGTATACGTATCATTTTTTTCCGACTCGACATCGATGCGTTTCCAGCGTTCACCACGGGCTGCTGAGTGACCATTATACTTTCTCTTGATGGAAAATAACGCGTTTTATATTAAGGGACACAAGCATCCAGGCGTGTGTATATACAGTTTTGCCAGCAGGCGAGCAGAGCACACGAAATGCATAAAAAAGGTCTATTTTTGTTACTGCTTGGTTTTTCATTGTTCTGTTTTCAACAGCTCCTGGCTGTTTTCTTTCAGGCTCTGCAAGAGGAAGCTATGCTTTTGAAGGTCTTTAAGAAACGGAAGCGTTTTATTCTGAACGTGGCGTGTTACAGCAGATTTTAATGACTGCACCACATACGGGGGCGTATACGTAACATTTTTTTCCGACTCGACATCGATACGTTTCCAGCGTTCACCACGGGCTGCGGAGTGACCATTACACTTTCACTTGATGGAAAATAACGCATTTTATATTAAGGGACACAAGCGTACAGGCGTGTGTATATACATTTTTACCAGCAGGCGAGGAGAGCACACGAAATGCATAAAAAATGCCTAATTTTGTTACTGCTTGGTCTTTCACTGTTCTGTTTTCAACAGCTCCTGGGTGTTTTCTTTCATGCTCTGCAAGAGGAAGCTGTGCTTTTGTAAGGCTTTAAGAAACGGAAGCGTTTTATTCTGAATGTGGGTTGCTACAGCTGATTTTAATGACCTTGCACCGCACACGGGGGCGTATACGTAACAGTTTTTTCCGGCTCGACATCGATCCGATTCCAGCGTTCTCAACGGGCTGCTGAGTGAGCATTATACGTTCTCTTGATGGGAAATAACGCGTTTTATGTCGAGGGACACAAGCGTCCAGGCGTGTGTAAATATATTTTTGCCAGGTGGCGAGGAGAGCACACGAAATGTATAAAAAATGTCTAATTTTGTTACTGCTTGGTCGTTCACTGTTCTGTTTTCAACAGCTCATGGGTGTTTTCTTTCAGGCCCTGCAAGAGAAAGCTGTGCTTTTGTAAAGCTTTAAGAAACGGAAGCGTTTTATTCTGAATGTGGGTTGCTACAGCTGATTTTAATGACCTTGCACCGCACACGGTGGCGTATACGTAACATTTTTTTTCGGCTCGACATCGATCCGATTCCAGCGTTCTCCACGGGCCGCTGAGTGAGCATTATACGTTCTCTTGATGGGAAATAAGGCGTTTTATTTTGAGGGACACAAGCGTCCAGGCGTGTGTACATACACTTTTGCCAGGAGGCAAGGAGAGCACACGAAATGCATAAAAAATATCTAATTTTGTTACTGCTTGGTCTTTCACTGTTCTGTTTTCAACAGCTCCTGGGTGTTTTCTTTCATGCTCTGCAAGAGGAAGCTGTGCTTTTGTAAGGCTTTAAGAAACGGAAGCGTATTATTCTGAATGTGGGTTGCTACAGCTGATTTGAATGGCCTTGCACCGCACACGGGGGCGTATACGTAACATTTTTTTCCCGCTCGACATCGATCCGATTCCAGCGTTCTCCACGGGCTGCTGAGTGAGCATTATAGGTTCTCTTGATGGGAAATTACGCGTTTTATATCGAGGGACACAAGCGTCCAGGCGTGTGTATATACAGTTTTGCCAGCAGGCGAGGAGAGCACACGAAATGCATAAAAAAGGTCTAATTTTGTTACTGCTTGGTTTTTCATTGTTCTGTTTTCAACAGCTCCTGGCTTTTTTCTTTCAGGCTCTGCAAGAGGAAGCTATGCTTTTGTAATGCTTTAAGATACGGAAGCGTTTTATTCTGAATGTGGGTTGCTACAGCTGATTTGAATGACCTTGCACCGCACACGGGGGCGTATACGTAACATTTTTTTCCGGCTCGACATCGATCCGATTCCAGCGTTCTCCACGGGCTGCTGAGTGAGCATTATACGTTCTCTTGATGGGAAATAACGCGTTTTATATTGAGCGGCACAAGCGTCCAGGCGTGTGTACATACATTTTTGCCAGGAGGCGAGGAGAGCACAAGAAATGCATAAAAAATGCCTAATTTTGTTACTGCTTGGTCTTTCACTGTTCTGTTTTCAACAGCTCCTGGGTGTTTTCTTTCATGCTCTGCAAGAGGAAGCTGTGCTTTTGAAGGATTTTAAGAAACGGAAGCGTTTTATTCAGAACGTGGCGTGTTACAGCTGATTTTAATGACTTCGCACCACACACGGTGGCGTATACGTAACATTTTTTTCCGGCTCGACATCGATCCGATTCCAGCGTTCTCCACGGGCTGCTGAGTGAGCATTATACGTTCTCTTGATGGGAAATAACGCGTTTTATATTGAGGGACACAAGCATCCAGGCGTGTGTACATACATTTTTGCCAGGAGGCGAGGAGAGCACACGAAATGCATAAAAAAGGTCTAATTTTGTTACTGCTTGGTTTTTCATTGTTCTGTTTCCAACAGCTCCTGGCTGTTTTCTTTCAGGCTCTGCAAGAGGAAGCTATGCTTTTGTAAGGCTTTAAGAAACGGAAGCGTTTTATTCTGAATGTGGGTTGCTACAGCTGATTTTAATGACCTTGCACCGCACACGGGGGCGTATACGTATCATTTTTTTCCGGCTCGACATCGATCCGATTCCAGCGTTCTCCACGGGCTGCTGAGTGAGCATTATACGTTCTCTTGATGGGAAATAACGCGTTTTATATTGAGGGACACAAGCGTCCAGGCGTGTGTACATACATTTTTGCCAGGAGGCGAGGAGAGCACACGAAATGCATAAAAAATGTCTATGTTTGTTACTGCTTGGTTTTTCATTGTTCTGTTTTCAACAGCTCCTGGCTGTTTTCTTTCAGGCTCTGCAAGAGGAAGCTATGCTTTTGAAGGTCTTTAAGAAACGGAAGCGTTTTATTCTGATCGTGGCGTGTTACAGCAGATTTTAATGACTGCACCACACACGGGGGCGTATACGTAACATTTTTTTCCGACTCGACATCGACACCTTTCCAGCGTTCACCACGGGCTGCTGAGTGACCATTATACTTTCTCTTGATGGAAAATAAGGCGTTTTATATTAAGGGACACAAGCGTCCAGGCGTGTGTGTATACAGTTTTGCCAGCAGGCGAGGAGAGCACACGAAATGCATAAAAAAGGTCTAACTTTGTTACTGCTTGGTCTTTCACTGTTCTGTTTTCAACAGCTCCTGGGTGTTTTCTTTCAGGCTCTGCAAGAGGAAGCTGTGCTTTTGAAGGTCTTTAAGAAACGGAAGCGTTTTATTCTGAACGTGGCGTGTTACAGCAGATTTTAATGACTGCACCACACACGGGGGCGTATACGTAACATTTTTTTCCGACTCGACATCGATACGTTTCCAGCGTTCACCACGGGCTGCTGAGTGACCATTATACTTTCTCTTGATGGAAAATAACGCGTTTTATATTAAGGGACACAAGCGTCCAGGCGTGTGTATATACAGTTTTGCCAGCAGGCGAGGAGAGCACACGAAATGCATAAAAAAGGTCTAATTTTGTTACTACTTGGTTTTTCATTGTTCTGTTTTCAACAGCTCCTGGCTGTTTTCTTTCAGGCTCTGCAAGAGGAAGCTATGCTTTTGAAGGTTTTTGAGAAACGGAAGCGTTTTATTCTGAACGTGGCGTGTTACAGCAGATTTTAATGACTGCGCCACACACGGGGGCGTATACGTATCATTTTTTTCCGACTCGACATCGATGCGTTTCCAGCGTTCACCACGGGCTGCTGAGTGACCATTATACTTTCTCTTGATGGAAAATAACGCGTTTTATATTAAGGGACACAAGCATCCAGGCGTGTGTATATACAGTTTTGCCAGCAGGCGAGCAGAGCACACGAAATGCATAAAAAAGGTCTATTTTTGTTACTGCTTGGTTTTTCATTGTTCTGTTTTCAACAGCTCCTGGCTGTTTTCTTTCAGGCTCTGCAAGAGGAAGCTATGCTTTCGTAAGGCTTTAAGAAACGGAAGCGTTTTATTCTGAATGTGGGTTGCTACAGCTGATTTTAATGACCTTGCACCGCACACGGGGGCGTATACGTAACATTTTTTTCCGGCTCGACATCGATCCGATTCCAGCGTTCTCCACGGGCTGCTGAGTGAGCATTATACCGTTCCCTTAATGGGAAATAACGCGTTTTATATTGAGCGACACAAGCGTCCAGGCGTGTGTACATACGTTTATGCCAAGAGGCGAGGAGAGCACAAGAAATGCATAAAAAATGCTTAATTTTGTTACTGCTTGGTCTTTCACTGTTCTGTTTTCAACAGCTCCTGGGTGTTTTCTTTCATGCTCTGCAAGAGGAAGCTGTGCTTTTGAAGGCCTTTAAGAAACGGAAGCGTTTTATTCAGAACGTGGCGTGTTACAGCTGATTTGAATGACTTTGCACCACACACGGTAGCGTATACGTAACATTTTTTTCCGACTCGGCGTCGATACGTTTCCAGCGCTCTCCATTGACTGCTGAGTGATCATTATACGTTCTCTTGATGGGAAATAACGCATTTTATATTGAGGGACACAAGCGTCCAGGCGTGTGTACATACATTTTTGCCAGGAGGCGAGGAGAGCACACGAAATGCATAAAAAATGTCTAATTTTGTTACTGCTTGGTCTTTCACTGTTCTGTTTTCAACAGCTCCTGGGTGTTTTCATTCAGGCTCTGCAAGAGGAAGCTGTGCTTTTGAAGGTCTTTAAGAAACGGAAGCGTTTTATTCTGAACGTGGCGTGTTACAGCAGATTTTAATGACTGCACCACACACGGGGGCGTATACGTAACATTTTTTTCCGGCTCGACATCGATACGTTTCCAGCGTTCACCACGGGCTGCTGAGTGACCATTATACTTTCTCTTGATGGAAAATAACGCGTTTTATATTAAGGGACACAAGCGTCCAGGCGTGTGTATATACAGTTTTGCCAGCAGGCGAGGAGAGCACACGAAATGCATAAAAAAGGTCTAATTTTGTTACTGCTTGGTTTTTCATTGTTCTGTCTTCAACAGCTCCTGGCTGTTTTCTTTCAGGCTCTGCAAGAGGAAGCTATGCTTTTGAAGGTCTTTAAGAAACGTAAGCGCTTTATTCTGAACGTGGCGTGTTACAGCAGGTTTTAATGACTGCACTGACTCGACATCGATGCGTTTCCAGCGTTCACCACGGGCTGCTGAGTGACCATTATACTTTCTCTTGATGGAAAATAACGCGTTTTATATTAAGGGACACAAGCGTCCAGGCGTGTGTATATACAGTTTTGCCAGCAGGCGAGGAGAGCACACGAAATGCATAAAAAAGGTCTAATTTTGTTACTGCTTGGTTTTTCATTGTTCTGTTTTCAACAGCTCCTGGCTGTCTTCTTTCAGGCTCTGCAAGAGGAAGCTATGCTTTTGAAGGTCTTTAAGAAACGGAAGCGTTTTATTCTGAACGTGGCGTGTTACAGCAGATTTTAATGACTGCACCACATACGGGGGCGTATACGTAACATTTTTTTCCGACTCGACATCGATACGTTTCCAGCGTTCACCACGGGCTGCTGAGTGACCATTATACTTTCTCTTGATGGAAAATAACGCATTTTACATTAAGGGACGCAAGCGTACAGGCGTGTGTATATACATTTTTACCAGCAGGCGAGGAGAGCACACGAAATGCATAAAAAATGCCTAATTTTGTTACTGCTTGGTCTTTCACTGTTCTGTTTTCAACAGCTCCATGGGTGTTTTCTTTCATGCTCTGCAAGAGGAAGCTGTGCTTTTGTAAGGCTTCAAGAAACGGAAGCGTTTTATTCTGAATGTGGGTTGCTACAGCTGATTTTAATGACCTTGCACCGCACACGGGGGCGTATACGTAACATTTTTTTCCGGCTCGACATCGATCCGATTCCAGCGTTCTCCACGGGCTGCTGAGTGAGCATTATACGTTCTCTTGATGGGAAATAACGCGTTTTATGTCGAGGGACACAAGCGTCCAGGCGTGTGTAAATATATTTTTGCCAGGTGGCGAGGAGAGCACACGAAATGTATAAAAAATGTCTAATTTTGTTACTGCTTGGTCGTTCACTGTTCTGTTTTCAACAGCTCATGGGTGTTTTCTTTCAGGCCCTGCAAGAGAAAGCTGTGCTTTTGTAAAGCTTTAAGAAACGGAAGCGTTTGATTCTGAATGTGGGTTGCTACAGCTGATTTTAATGACCTTGCACCGCACACGGTGGCGTATACGTAACATTTTTTTTTGGCTCGACATCGATCCGATTCCAGCGTTCTCCACGGGCCGCTGAGTGAGCATTATACGTTCTCTTGATGGGAAATAAGGCGTTTTATTTTGAGGGACACAAGCGTCCAGGCATGTGTACATACATTTTTGCCAGGAGGCAAGGAGAGCACACGAAATGCATAAAAAATATCTAATTTTGTTACTGCTTGGTCTTTCACTGTTCTGTTTTCAACAGCTCCTGGGTGTTTTCTTTCATGCTCTGCAAGAGGAAGCTGTGCTTTTGTAAGGCTTTAAGAAACGGAAGCGTTTTATTCTGAATGTGGGTTGCTACAGCTGATTTTAATGACCTTGCACCGCACACGGGGGCGTATACGTAACATTTTTTTCCGGCTCGACATCGATCCGATTCCAGCGTTCTCCACGGGCTGCTGAGTGAGCTTTATACGTTCTCTTGATGGGAAATTACGCGTTTTATATCGAGGGACACAAGCGTCCAGGCGTGTGTAAATACATTTTTGCCAGGTGGCGAGGAGAGCACATGAAATGTATAAAAATTGTCCAATTTTGTTACTGCTTGGTCTTTCACTGTTCTGTTTTCAACAGCTCATGGGTGTTTTCTTTCAGGCCCTGCAAGAGAAAGCTGTGCTTTTGTAAGGCTTTAAGAAACGGAAGCGTTTTATTCTGAATGTGGGTTGCTACAGCTGATTTTAATGACCTTGCACCGCACACGGGGGCGTATACGTAACATTTTTTTTCGGCTCGACATCGATCCGATTCCAGCGTTCTCCACGGGCTTCTGAGTGAGCATTATACGTTCTCTTGATGGGAAATAAGGCGTTTTATCTTGAGGGACACAGGCGTCCAGGCGTGTGTACATACATTTTTGCCAGGAGGCAAGGAGAGCACACGAAATGCATAAAAAATGCCTAATTTTGTTACTGCTTGGTCTTTCACTGCTCTGTTTTCAACAGCTCCTGGGTGTTTTCTTTCATGCTCTGCAAGAGGAAGCTGTGCTTTTGTAAGGCTTTATGAAACGGAAGCGTTTTATTCTGAATGTGGGTTGCTACAGCTTATTTTAATGACCTTGCACCGCACACGGGGGCGTATACGTAACATTTTTTTCCGGCTCGACATCGATCCGATTCCAGCGTTCTCCACGGGCTGCTGAGTGATCATTATACGTTCTCTTGATGGGAAATAACGCGTTTTATATTGAGGGACACAAGCGTCCAGGCGTGTGTACACACATTTTTGCCAGGAGGCGAGGAGAGCACAAGAAATGCATAAAAAATGTCTAATTTTGTTACTGCTTGGTCTTTCATTGACCTGTTTTCAACAGCTCCTGGCTGTTTTCTTTCAGGCTCTGCAAGAGAAAGCTATGCTTTTGAAGGTCTTTAAGAAACGGAAGCGTCTTAATCTGAACGTGACGTGTTACAGCTGATTTTAATGACTTTGCACCACACACGGGGGCGTATACGTAACATTTTTTTTCCGACTCAACATCGATGCGTTTCCAGCGTTCGCCACGGGCTGCTGAGTGACCATTATACTTTCTCTTGATGGAAAATAACGCGTTTTATATTAGGGGGCACAAGCGTCCAGGCGTGTGTATATACAGTTTTGCCAGCAGGCGAGGAGAGCACACGAAATGCTTAAAAAAGGTCTAATTTTGTTACTGCTTGGTTTTTCATTGTTCTGTTTTCAACAGCTCCTGGCTGTTTTCTTTCAGGCTCTGCAAGAGGAAGCTATGCTTTTGAAGGTCTTTAAGAAACGTAAGCGCTTTATTCTGAACGTGGCGTGTTACAGCAGATTTTAATGACTGCACTGACTCGACATCGATGCGTTTCCAGCGTTCACCACGGGCTGCTGAGTGACCATTATACTTTCTCTTGATGGAAAATAACGCGTTTAATATTAAGGGACACAAGCGTCCAGGCGTGTGTATATATAGTTTTGCCAGCAGGCGAGGAGAGCACACGAAATGCATAAAAAAGGTCTAGTTTTGTTACTGCTTGGTTTTTCATTGTTCTGTTTTCAACAGCTCCTGGCTGTTTTCTTTCAGGCTCTGCAAGAGGAAGCTATGCTTTTGAAGATCTTTAAGAAACGGGAGCGTTTTATTCTGAACGTGGCCTGTTACAGCAGATTTTAATGACTTTGCACCACACACGGGGGCGTATACGCAACATTTTTTTCCGACTCGGCGTCGATACGTTTCCAGTGTTCACCACGGGCTGCTGAGTGACCATTATACTTTCTCATGATGGAAAATAGCGCATTTTATATTAAGGGACACAAGCGTACAGGCGTGTGTATATACATTTTTACCAGCAGGCGAGGAGAGCACACGAAATGCATAAAAAATGTCTAATTTTGTTACTGCTTGGTCTTTCACTGTTCTGTTTTCAACAGCTCATGGGTGTTTTCTTTCATGCTCTGCAAGAGGAAGCTGTGCTTTTGTAAGGCTTTAAGAAACGGAAGCGTTTTATTCTGAACGTGGCGTGTTACAGCTGATTTTAATGACTTTGCACCACACACGGGGGCGTATACGCAACATTTTTTTCCGACTCGGCGTCGATACGTTTCCAGCGTTCTCCATTGACTGCTGAGTGATCTTTATACGTTCTCTTGATGGGAAATAACGCATTTTATATTGAGGGACACAAGCGTCCAGGCGTGTGTACATACATTTTTGCCAGGAGGCGAGGAGAGCACACGAAATGCATAAGAAATGTCTAATTTTGTTACTGCTTGGTCTTTCACTGTTCTGTTTTCAACAGCTCCTGGGTGTTTTCTTTCAGGCTCTGCAAGAGGAAGCTGTACTTTTGAAGGTCATTAAGAAACGGAAGCGTTTTAGTCTGAACGTGGCGTGTTACAGCTGATTTTAATGACTGCACCATACACGGGGGCGTATACGTAACATTTTTTTTCCGACTCGACATCGATGCGTTTCCAGCGTTCACCACGGGCTGCTGAGTGACCATTATACTTTCTCTTGATGGAAAATAACGCGTTTTATATTAAGGGACACAAGCGTCCAGGCGTGTGTATATATAGTTTTGCCAGCAGGCGAGGAGAGCACACGAAATGCATAAAAAAGGTCTAATTTTGTTACTGCTTGGTTTTTCATTGTTCTGTTTTCAACAGCTCCTGGCTGTTTTCTTTCAGGCTCTGCAAGAGGAAGCTATGCTTTTGTAAGGCTTTAAGAAACGGAAGCGTTTTATTCTGAATGTGGGCTGCTACAGCTGATTTTAATGACCTTGCACCGCACACGAGGGCGTATACGTAACATTTTTTTCCGGCTCGACATCGATCCGATTCCAGCGTTCTCCACGGGCTGCTGAGTGAGCATTATACGTTCTCTTGATGGGAAATAAGGCGTTTTATCTTGAGGGACACAAGCGTCCAGGCGTGTGTACATACATTTTTGCCAGGAGGCGAGGAGAGCACACGAAATGCATAAAAAATATCTAATTTTGTTACTGCTTGGTCTTTCACTGTTCTGTTTTCAACAGCTCCTGTGTGTTTTCTTTCATGCTCTGCAAGAGGAAGCTGTGCTTTTGTAAGGCTTTAAGAAACGGAAGCGTTTTATTCTGAATGTGGGTTGCTACAGCTGAGTTTAATGGCCTTTAACCGCACACGGGAGCGTATACGTAACATTTTTTTCCGGCTCGACATCGATCCGATTCCAGCGTTCTCCACGGGTTGCTGAGTGAGCATTATACGTTCTCTTGATGGGAAATAACGCGTTTTATATTGGGGGACACAAGCGTCCAGGCGTGTGTACACACATTTTTGCCAGGAGGCGAGGAGAGCACAAGAAATGCATAAAAAATGTCTAATTTTGTTACTACTTGGTCTTTCATTGTCCTGTTTTCAACAGCTCCTGGCTGTTTTCATTCAGGCTCTGCGAGGGGAAGCTATGCTTTTGAAGGTCTTTAAGGAACGGAAGCGTTTTATTCTGAACGTGGCGTGTTACAGCTGATTTTAATGACTTTGCACCACACACGGGGGCGTATACGCAACATTTTTTCCCGACTCGGCGTCGATACGTTTCCAGCGTTCTCCACTGACTGCTGAGTGATCATTATACGTTCTCTTGATGGGAAATAACGCATTTTATATTGAGGGACACAAGCGTCCAGGCGTGTGTACATACATTTTTTCCAGGAGGCGAGGAGAGCACACGAAATGCATAAAAAATGTCTAATTTTGTTACTGCTTGGTCTTTCACTGTTCTGTTTTCAACAGATCCTGGGTGTTTTCTTCCAGGCTCTGCAAGAGGAAGCTGTGCTTTTAAAGGTTATTAAGAAACGGAAGCGTTTTATTCTGAACGTGGCGTGTTACAGCTGATTTTAATGACTGCACCACACACGGGGGCGTATACGTAGCATTTTTTTTCCGACTCGACATCGATGCGTTTCCAACGTTCACCACGGGCTGCTGAGTGACCATTATACTTTCTTTTGATGGAAAATAACGCGTTTTATATTAAGGGACACAAGCGTCCAGGCGTGTGTATATATAGTTTTGCCAGCAGGCGAGGAGAGCACACGAAATGCATAAAAAAGATCTAATTTTGTTACTGCTTGGTTTTTCATTGTTCTGTTTGCAACAGCTCCTGGCTGTTTTCTTTCAGGCTCTGCAAGAGGAAGCTATGCTTTTGTAAGGCTTTAAGAAACGGAAGCGTTTTATTCTGAATGTGGGTTGCTACAGCTGATTTTAATGACCTTGCACCGCACACGGGGGCGTATACGTAACATTTTTTTCCGGCTCGACATCGATCCGATTCCAGCGTTCTCCACGGGCTGCTGAGTGAGCATTATACGTTCTCTTGATGGGAAATAACGCGTTTTATATTGAGGGACACAAGCGTCCAGGCGTGTGTACATACATTTTTGCCAGGAGGCGAGGAGAGCACAAGAAATGCATAAAAAATGCCTAATTTTGTTACTGCTTGGTCTTTCACTGTTCTGTTTTCAACAGCTCCTGGGTGTTTTCTTTCATGCTCTGCAAGAGGAAGCTGTGCTTTTGAAGGCCTTTAAGAAACTGAGGCGTTTTATTCTGAACGTGGCGTGTTACAGCTGATTTTAATCATTTTGCACCACACACGGTGGCGTATACGTAACATTTTTTTCCGACTCGGCGTCGATACGTTTCCAGCGTTCTTCATTGACTGCTGAGTGATCATTATACGTTCTCTTGATGGGAAATAACGCATTTTATATTGAGGGACACAAGCGTCCAGGCGTGTGTACGTACATTTTTGCCAGGAGGCGAGGAGAGCACACGAAATGCATAAAAAATGTCTAATTTTGTTACTGCTTGGTCTTTCACTGTTCTGTTCTCAACAGCTCCTGGGTGTTTTCTTTCAGGCTCTGCAAGAGGAAGCTGTGCTTTTGAAGGTTATTAAGAAACGGAAGCGTTTTGTTCTGAACGTGGCGTGTTACAGCAGATTTTAATGACTGCACCACACACGGGGGCGTATACGTAACATTTCTTTCCGACTCGACATCGATACGTTTCCAGCGTTCACCACGGGCTGCTGAGTGACCATTATACTTTCTCTTGATGGAAAATAACGCGTTTTATATTAAGGGACACAAGCGTCCAGGCGTGTGTATATACAGTTTTGCCAGAGGCGAGGAGAGCACATGAAATGCATAAAAAAGGTCTAATTTTGTTACTGCTTGGTTTTTCATTGTTCTGTTTTCAACAGCTCCTGGCTGTTTTCTTTCAGCCTCTGCAAGAGGAAGCTATGCTTTTGAAGGTCTTTAAGAAATGGAAGCGTTTTATTCTGAACGTGGCGTGTTACAGCAGTTTTTAATGACTGCACCACACACGGGGGCGTATACGTAACATTTTTTTCCGACTCGATATCGATGCGTTTCCAGCGGTCACCACGGGCTGCTGAGTGACCATTATACTTTCTCATGATGGAAAATAACGCGTTTTATATTAAGGGACACAAGCGTCCAGGCGTGTGTATATACAGTTTTGCCAGCAGGCGAGGAGAGCACACGAAATGCATAAAAAAGGTCTAATTTTGTTACTGCTTGGTTTTTCATTGTTCTGTTTTCAACAGCTCCTGGCTGTTTTCTTTCAGCCTCTGCAAGAGGAAGCTATGCTTTTGAAGGTCTTTAAGAAACGAAAGCGTTTTATTCTGAACGTGGCGTGTTACAACAGATTTTAATGACTGCACCACACACGGGGGCGTATACGTAACATTTTTTTCCGACTCGACATCGATGCGTTTCCAGCGTTCACCACGGGCTGCTGAGTGACCATTATACTTTCTCTTGATGGAAAATAACGCGTTTTATATTAAGGGACACAAGCGTCCAGGCGTGTGTATATATAGTTTTGCCAGCAGGCGAGGAGAGCACACGAAATGCATAAAAAAGGTCTAATTTTGTTACTGCTTGGTTTTTCATTGTTCTGTTTTCAACAGCTCCTGGCTGTTTTCTTTCAGGCTCTGCAAGAGGAAGCTATGCTTTTGTAAGGCTTTAAGAAACGGAAGCGTTTTATTCTGAATGTGGGTTGCTACAGCTGATTTGAATGACCTTGCACCGCACACGGGGGCGTATACGTAACATTTTTTTCGGGCTCGACATCGATCCGATTCCAGCGTTCTCCACGGGCTGCTGAGTGAGCATTATACGTTCTCTTGATGGGAAATAACGCGTTTTATATTGAGGGACACAAGCGTCCAGGCGTGTGTACACACATTTTTGCCAGGAGGCGAGGAGAGCACAAGAAATGCATAAAAAAAGTCTAATTTTGTTTCTGCTTGGTTTTTCATTGTTCTGTTTTCAACAGCTCCTGGCTGTTTTCTTTCAGCCTCTGCAAGAGGAAGCTATGCTTTTGAAGGTCTTTAAGAAACGAAAGCGTTTTATTCTGAACGTGGCGTGTTACAACAGATTTTAATGACTGCACCACACACGGGGGCGTATACGTAGCATTTTTTTTCCGACTCGACATCGATGCGTTTCCAACGTTCACCACGGGCTGCTGAGTGACCATTATACTTTCTCTTGATGGAAAATAACGCGTTTTATATTAAGGGACACAAGCGTCCAGGCGTGTGTATATATAGTTTTGCCAGCAGGCGAGGAGAGCACACGAAATGCATAAAAAAGATCTAATTTTGTTACTGCTTGGTTTTTCATTGTTCTGTTTGCAACAGCTCCTGGCTGTTTTCTTTCAGGCTCTGCAAGAGGAAGCTATGCTTTTGTAAGGCTTTAAGAAACGGAAGCGTTTTATTCTGAATGTGGGTTGCTACAGCTGACTTTAATGACCTTGCACCGCACACGGGGCGTATACGTAACATTTTTTTCCGGCTCGACATCGATCCGATTCCAGCGTTCTCCACGGGTTGCTGAGTGAGCATTATACGTTCTCTTGATGGGAAATAACGCGTTTTATATTGGGGGACACAAGCGTCCAGGCGTGTGTACACACATTTTTGCCAGGAGGCGAGGAGAGCACAAGAAATGCATAAAAAATGTCTAATTTTGTTACTGCTTGGTTTTTCATTGTTCTGTTTTCAACAGCTCCTGGCTGTTTTCTTTCAGCCTCTGCAAGAGGAAGCTATGCTTTTGAAGGTCTTTAAGAAATGGAAGCGTTTTATTCTGAACGTGGCGTGTTACAGCAGATTTTAATGACTGCACCACACACGGGGGCGTATACGTAACATTTTTTTCGGCTCGACATCGATCCGATTGCAGCGTTCTCCACGGGCTGCTGAGTGAGCATTATACGTTCTCTTGATGGGAAATAAGGCGTTTTATCTTGAGGGACACAAGCGTCCAGGCGTGTGTACACACATTTTTGCCAGGAGGCAAGGAGAGCACACGAAATGCATAAAAAATGCCTAATTTTGTTACTGCTTGGTCTTTCACTGTTCTGTTTTCAACAGCTCCTGGGTGTTTTCTTTCATGCTCTGCAAGAGGAAGCTGTGCTTTTGTAAGGCTTTAAGAAACGGAAGCGTTTTGTTCTGATTGTGGGTTGCTACAGCTTATTTTAATGACCTTGCACCGCACACGGGGGCGTATACGTAACATTTTTTTCCGGCTCGACATCGATCCGATTCCAGCGTTCTCCACGGGCTGCTGAGTGAGCATTATACGTTCTCTTGATGGGAAATAACGCGTTTTATATTGAGGGACACAAGCGTCCAGGCGTGTGTACACACATTTTTGCCAGGAGGCGGGGAGAGCATAAGAAATGCATAAAAAAAAGTCTAATTTTGTTACTGCTTGGTCTTTCATTGTCCTGTTTTCAACAGCTCCTGGCTGTTTTCTTTCAGGCTCTGCAGGAGGAAGCTATGCTTTTGAAGGTCTTTAAGAAACGGAAGCGTTTTATTCTGAACGTGGCGTGTTACAGCTGATTTTAATGACTTTGCACCACACACGGGGGCGTATACGCAACATTTTTTTCCGACTCGGCGTCGATACGTTTCCAGCGTTCTCCACTGACTGCTGAGTGATCATTATACGTTCTCTTGATGGTAAATAACGCATTTTATATTGAGGGACACAGGCGTCCAGGCGTGTGTACATACATTTTTGCCAGGAGGCGAGGAGAGCACACGAAATGCATAAAAAATGTCTAATTTTGTTACTGCTTGGTCTTTCATTGTCCTGTTTTCAACAGCTCCTGGCTGTTTTCTTTCAGGCTCTGCAAGAGGAAGCTATGCTTTTGAAGGTCATTAAGAAACGGAAGCGTTTTATTCTGAACGTGGCTAGTTACAGCTGATTTTAATGACTTTGCACCACACACGGGGGCGGATACGCAACATTTTTTTCCGACTCGGCGTCGATACGTTTCCAGCGTTCTCCATTGACTGCTGAGTGATCATTATACGTTCTCTTGATGGGAAATAACGCGTTTTATATTGGGGGACACAAGCGTCCAGGCGTGTGTACAAACATTTTTGCCAGGAGGCGAGGAGAGCACAAGAAATGCATAAAAAATGTCTAATTTTGTTACTGCTTGGTTTTTCATTGTTCTGTTTTCAACAGCTCCTGGCTGTTTTCTTTCAGCCTCTGCAAGAGGAAGCTATGCTTTTGAAGGTCTTTAAGAAATGGAAGCGTTTTATTCTGAACGTGGCGTGTTACAGCAGATTTTAATGACTGCACCACACACGGGGGCGTATACGTAACATTTTTTTCGGCTCGACATCGATCCGATTGCAGCGTTCTCCACGGGCTGCTGAGTGAGCATTATACGTTCTCTTGATGGGAAATAAGGCGTTTTATCTTGAGGGACACAAGCGTCCAGGCGTGTGTACACACATTTTTGCCAGGAGGCAAGGAGAGCACACGAAATGCATAAAAAATGCCTAATTTGGTTACTGCTTGGTCTTTCACTGTTCTGTTTTCAACAGCTCCTGGGTGTTTTCTTTCATGCTCTGCAAGAGGAAGCTGTGCTTTTGTAAGGCTTTAAGAAACGGAAGCGTTTTATTCTGATTGTGGGTTGCTACAGCTTATTTTAATGACCTTGCACCGCACACGGGGGCGTATACGTAACATTTTTTTCCGGCTCGACATCGATCCGATTCCAGCGTTCTCCACGGGCTGCTGAGTGAGCATTATACGTTCTCTTGATGGGAAATAACGCGTTTTATATTGAGGGACACAAGCGTCCAGGCGTGTGTACACACATTTTTGCCAGGAGGCGGGGAGAGCACAAGAAATGCATAAAAAAAAGTCTAATTTTGTTACTGCTTGGTCTTTCATTGTCCTGTTTTCAACAGCTCCTGGCTGTTTTCTTTCAGGCTCTGCAGGAGGAAGCTATGCTTTTGAAGGTCTTTAAGAAACGGAAGCGTTTTATTCTGAACGTGGCGTGTTACAGCTGATTTTAATGACTTTGCACCACACACGGGGGCGTATACGCAACATTTTTTTCCGACTCGGCGTCGATACGTTTCCAGCGTTCTCCACTGACTGCTGAGTGATCATTATACGTTCTCTTGATGGTAAATAACGCATTTTATATTGAGGGACACAGGCGTCCAGGCGTGTGTACATACATTTTTGCCAGGAGGCGAGGAGAGCACACGAAATGCATAAAAAATGTCTAATTTTGTTACTGCTTGGTCTTTCACTGTTCTGTTTTCAACAGCTCCTGGGTGTTTTCTTTCAGGCTCTGCAAGAGGAAGCTGTGCTTTTGAAGGTTATTAGGAAACGGAAGCGTTTTATTCTGAACGTGGCGTGTTACAGCAGATTTTAATGACTGCACCACACACGGGGGCGTATACGTGGCGAGGAGAGCTCACGAAATGTATAAAAAATGTCCAATTTTGTTACTGCTTGGTCTTTCACTGTTCTGTTTTCAACAGCTCATGGGTGTTTTCTTTCAGGCCCTGCAAGAGAAAGCTGTGCTTTTGTAAGGCTTTAAGAAACGGAAGCGTTTTGTTCTGAATGTGGGTTGCTACAGCTGATTTTAATGACCTTGCGCCGCACACGGGGGCGTATACGTAACATTTTTTTACGGCTCGACATCGATCCGATTCCAGCGCTCTCCACGGGCTGCTGAGTGAGCATTATACGTTCTCTTGATGGGAAATAAGGCGTTCTATCTTGAGGGACACAAGCGTCCAGGGGTGTGTACATACATTTTTGCCAGGAGGCAAGGAGAGCACAAGAAATGCATAAAAAATGCCTAATTTTGTTACTGCTTGGTCTTTCACTGCTCTGTTTTCAACAGCTCCTGGGTGTTTTCTTTCATGCTCTGCAAGAGGAAGCTGTGCTTTTGTAAGACTTTAAGAAACGGAAGCGTTTTATTCTGAATGTGGGTTGCTACAGCTTATTTTAATGACCTTGCACCGCACACGGGGGCGTATACGTAACATTTTTTTCCGGCTCGACATCGATCCGGTTCCAGCGTTCTCCACGGGCTGCTGAGTGATCATTATACGTTCTCTTGATGGGAAATAACGCGTTTTATATTGAGGGACACAAGCGTCCAGGCGTGTGTACACACATTTTTGCCAGGAGGCGAGGAGAGCACAAGAAATGCATAAAAAATGTCTAATTTTGTTACTGCTTGGTCTTTCATTGTCCTGTTTTCAACAGCTCCTGGCTGTTTTCTTTCAGGCTCTGCAAGAGGAAGCTATGCTTTTGAAGGTCATTAAGAAACGGAAGCGTTTTATTCTGAACGTGGCTAGTTACAGCTGATTTTAATGACTTTGCACCACACACGGGGGCGGATACGCAACATTTTTTTCCGACTCGGCGTCGATACGTTTCCAGCGTTCTCCATTGACTGCTGAGTGATCATTATACGTTCTCTTGATGGGAAATAACGCATTTTATATTGAGGGACACAAGCGTCCAGGCGTGTGTACATACATTTTTGCCAGGAGGCGAGGAGAGCACACGAAATGCATAAAAAATGTCTAATTTTGTTACTGCTTGGTCTTTCACTGTTCTGTTTTCAACGGCTCCTGAGTGTTTTCTTTCAGGCTCTGCAAGAGGAAGCTGTACTTTTGAAGGTCATTAAGAAACGGAAGCGTTTTATTCTGAACGTGGCATGTTACAGCTGATTTTAATGACTGCACCACACACGGGGGCGTATACGTAACATTTTTTTCCGACTCGACATCGATGCGTTTCCAGCGTTCACCACGGGCTGCTGAGTGACCATTATACTTTCTCTTGATGGAAAATAACGCGTTTAATATTAAGGGACACAAGCGTCCAGGCGTGTGTATATATAGTTTTGCCAGCAGGCGAGGAGAGCACACGAAATGCATAAAAAAGGTCTAGTTTTGTTACTGCTTGGTTTTTCATTGTTCTGTTTTCAACAGCTCCTGGCTGTTTTCTTTCAGGCTCTGCAAGAGGAAGCTATGCTTTTGAAGATCTTTAAGAAACGGGAGCGTTTTATTCTGAACGTGGCGTGTTACAGCAGATTTTAATGACTGCACCACCCACGGGGGCGTATACGTAACATTTTTTTCCGACTCGACATCGATACGTTTCCAGTGTTCACCACGGGCTGCTGAGTGACCATTATACTTTCTCTTGATGGAAAATAACGCGTTTTATATTAAGGGACACAAGCGCCCAGGCGTTTGTATATACATTTTTACCGGCAGGCGAGGAGAGCACACGAAATGCATAAAAAATGTCTAATTTTGTTACTGCTTGGTCTTTCACTGTTCTGTTTTCAACAGCTCATGGGTGTTTTCTTTCATGCTCTGCAAGAGGAAGCTGTGCTTTTGTAAGGCTTTAAGAAACGGGAGCGTTTTATTCTGAACGTGGCGTGTTACAGCAGATTTTAATGACTGCACCACCCACGGGGGCGTATACGTAACATTTCTTTCCGACTCGACATCGATACGTTTCCAGCGTTCACCACGGGCTGCTGAGTGACCATTATACTTTCTCTTGATGGAAAATAACGCGTTTTATATTAAGGGACACAAGCGTCCAGGCGTGTGTATATACAGTTTTGCCAGAGGCGAGGAGAGCACATGAAATGCATAAAAAAGGTCTAATTTTGTTACTGCTTGGTTTTTCATTGTTCTGTTTTCAACAGCTCCTGGCTGTTTTCTTTCAGCCTCTGCAAGAGGAAGCTATGCTTTTGAAGGTCTTTAAGAAATGGAAGCGTTTTATTCTGAACGTGGCGTGTTACAGCAGATTTTAATGACTGCACCACACACGGGGGCGTATACGTAACATTTTTTTCCGACTCGACATCGATGCGTTTCCAGCGGTCACCACGGGCTGCTGAGTGACCATTATACTTTCTCATGATGGAAAATAACGCGTTTTATATTAAGGGACACAAGCGTCCAGGCGTGTGTATATACAGTTTTGCCAGCAGGCGAGGAGAGCACACGAAATGCATGAAAAAGGTCTAATTTTGTTACTGCTTGGTTTTTCATTGTTCTGTTTTCAACAGCTCCTGGCTGTTTTCTTTCAGCCTCTGCAAGAGGAAGCTATGCTTTTGAAGGTCTTTAAGAAACGAAAGCGTTTTATTCTGAACGTGGCGTGTTACAACAGATTTTAATGACTGCACCACACACGGGGGCGTATACGTAACATTTTTTTCCGACTCGACATCGATGCGTTTCCAGCGTTCACCACGGGCTGCTGAGTGACCATTATACTTTCTCTTGATGGAAAATAACGCGTTTTATATTAAGGGACACAAGCGTCCAGGCGTGTGTATATATAGTTTTGCCAGCAGGCGAGGAGAGCACACGAAATGCATAAAAAAGGTCTAATTTTGTTACTGCTTGGTTTTTCATTGTTCTGTTTTCAACAGCTCCTGGCTGTTTTCTTTCAGGCTCTGCAAGAGGAAGCTATGCTTTTGTAAGGCTTTAAGAAACGGAAGCGTTTTATTCTGAATGTGGGTTGCTACAGCTGATTTGAATGACCTTGCACCGCACACGGGGGCGTATACGTAACATTTTTTTCGGGCTCGACATCGATCCGATTCCAGCGTTCTCCACGGGCTGCTGAGTGAGCATTATACGTTCTCTTGATGGGAAATAACGCGTTTTATATTGAGGGACACAAGCGTCCAGGCGTGTGTACACACATTTTTGCCAGGAGGCGAGGAGAGCACAAGAAATGCATAAAAAAAGTCTAATTTTGTTTCTGCTTGGTTTTTCATTGTTCTGTTTTCAACAGCTCCTGGCTGTTTTCTTTCAGCCTCTGCAAGAGGAAGCTATGCTTTTGAAGGTCTTTAAGAAACGAAAGCGTTTTATTCTGAACGTGGCGTGTTACAACAGATTTTAATGACTGCACCACACACGGGGGCGTATACGTAGCATTTTTTTTCCGACTCGACATCGATGCGTTTCCAACGTTCACCACGGGCTGCTGAGTGACCATTATACTTTCTCTTGATGGAAAATAACGCGTTTTATATTAAGGGACACAAGCGTCCAGGCGTGTGTATATATAGTTTTGCCAGCAGGCGAGGAGAGCACACGAAATGCATAAAAAAGATCTAATTTTGTTACTGCTTGGTTTTTCATTGTTCTGTTTGCAACAGCTCCTGGCTGTTTTCTTTCAGGCTCTGCAAGAGGAAGCTATGCTTTTGTAAGGCTTTAAGAAACGGAAGCGTTTTATTCTGAATGTGGGTTGCTACAGCTGACTTTAATGACCTTGCACCGCACACGGGGCGTATACGTAACATTTTTTTCCGGCTCGACATCGATCCGATTCCACCGATTCCAGCGTTCTCCACGGGTTGCTGAGTGAGCATTATACGTTCTCTTGATGGGAAATAACGCGTTTTATATTGGGGGACACAAGCGTCCAGGCGTGTGTACACACATTTTTGCCAGGAGGCGAGGAGAGCACAAGAAATGCATAAAAAATGTCTAATTTTGTTACTGCTTGGTTTTTCATTGTTCTGTTTTCAACAGCTCCTGGCTGTTTTCTTTCAGCCTCTGCAAGAGGAAGCTATGCTTTTGAAGGTCTTTAAGAAATGGAAGCGTTTTATTCTGAACGTGGCGTGTTACAGCAGATTTTAATGACTGCACCACACACGGGGGCGTATACGTAACATTTTTTTCGGCTCGACATCGATCCGATTGCAGCGTTCTCCACGGGCTGCTGAGTGAGCATTATACGTTCTCTTGATGGGAAATAAGGCGTTTTATCTTGAGGGACACAAGCGTCCAGGCGTGTGTACACACATTTTTGCCAGGAGGCAAGGAGAGCACACGAAATGCATAAAAAATGCCTAATTTTGTTACTGCTTGGTCTTTCACTGTTCTGTTTTCAACAGCTCCTGGGTGTTTTCTTTCATGCTCTGCAAGAGGAAGCTGTGCTTTTGTAAGGCTTTAAGAAACGGAAGCGTTTTATTCTGATTGTGGGTTGCTACAGCTTATTTTAATGACCTTGCACCGCACACGGGGGCGTATACGTAACATTTTTTTCCGGCTCGACATCGATCCGATTCCAGCGTTCTCCACGGGCTGCTGAGTGAGCATTATACGTTCTCTTGATGGGAAATAACGCGTTTTATATTGAGGGACACAAGCGTCCAGGCGTGTGTACACACATTTTTGCCAGGAGGCGGGGAGAGCACAAGAAATGCATAAAAAAAAGTCTAATTTTGTTACTGCTTGGTCTTTCATTGTCCTGTTTTCAACAGCTCCTGGCTGTTTTCTTTCAGGCTCTGCAGGAGGAAGCTATGCTTTTGAAGGTCTTTAAGAAACGGAAGCGTTTTATTCTGAACGTGGCGTGTTACAGCTGATTTTAATGACTTTGCACCACACACGGGGGCGTATACGCAACATTTTTTTCCGACTCGGCGTCGATACGTTTCCAGCGTTCTCCACTGACTGCTGAGTGATCATTATACGTTCTCTTGATGGTAAATAACGCATTTTATATTGAGGGACACAGGCGTCCAGGCGTGTGTACATACATTTTTGCCAGGAGGCGAGGAGAGCACACGAAATGCATAAAAAATGTCTAATTTTGTTACTGCTTGGTCTTTCACTGTTCTGTTTTCAACAGCTCCTGGGTGTTTTCTTTCAGGCTCTGCAAGAGGAAGCTGTGCTTTTGAAGGTTATTAGGAAACGGAAGCGTTTTATTCTGAACGTGGCGTGTTACAGCAGATTTTAATGACTGCACCACACACGGGGGCGTATACGTGGCGAGGAGAGCTCACGAAATGTATAAAAAATGTCCAATTTTGTTACTGCTTGGTCTTTCACTGTTCTGTTTTCAACAGCTCATGGGTGTTTTCTTTCAGGCCCTGCAAGAGAAAGCTGTGCTTTTGTAAGGCTTTAAGAAACGGAAGCGTTTTGTTCTGAATGTGGGTTGCTACAGCTGATTTTAATGACCTTGCGCCGCACACGGGGGCGTATACGTAACATTTTTTTACGGCCCGACATCGATCCGATTCCAGCGCTCTCCACGGGCTGCTGAGTGAGCATTATACGTTCTCTTGATGGGAAATAAGGCGTTCTATCTTGAGGGACACAAGCGTCCAGGCGTGTGTACATACATTTTTGCCAGGAGGCAAGGAGAGCACAAGAAATGCATAAAAAATGCCTAATTTTGTTACTGCTTGGTCTTTCACTGCTCTGTTTTCAACAGCTCCTGGGTGTTTTCTTTCATGCTCTGCAAGAGGAAGCTGTGCTTTTGTAAGACTTTAAGAAACGGAAGCGTTTTATTCTGAATGTGGGTTGCTACAGCTTATTTTAATGACCTTGCACCGCACACGGGGGCGTATACGTAACATTTTTTTCCGGCTCGACATCGATCCGGTTCCAGCGTTCTCCACGGGCTGCTGAGTGATCATTATACGTTCTCTTGATGGGAAATAACGCGTTTTATATTGAGGGACACAAGCGTCCAGGCGTGTGTACACACATTTTTGCCAGGAGGCGAGGAGAGCACAAGAAATGCATAAAAAATGTCTAATTTTGTTACTGCTTGGTCTTTCATTGTCCTGTTTTCAACAGCTCCTGGCTGTTTTCTTTCAGGCTCTGCAAGAGGAAGCTATGCTTTTGAAGGTCATTAAGAAACGGAAGCGTTTTATTCTGAACGTGGCTAGTTACAGCTGATTTTAATGACTTTGCACCACACACGGGGGCGGATACGCAACATTTTTTTCCGACTCGGCGTCGATACGTTTCCAGCGTTCTCCATTGACTGCTGAGTGATCATTATACGTTCTCTTGATGGGAAATAACGCATTTTATATTGAGGGACACAAGCGTCCAGGCGTGTGTACATACATTTTTGCCAGGAGGCGAGGAGAGCACACGAAATGCATAAAAAATGTCTAATTTTGTTACTGCTTGGTCTTTCACTGTTCTGTTTTCAACGGCTCCTGAGTGTTTTCTTTCAGGCTCTGCAAGAGGAAGCTGTACTTTTGAAGGTCATTAAGAAACGGAAGCGTTTTATTCTGAACGTGGCATGTTACAGCTGATTTTAATGACTGCACCACACACGGGGGCGTATACGTAACATTTTTTTCCGACTCGACATCGATGCGTTTCCAGCGTTCACCACGGGCTGCTGAGTGACCATTATACTTTCTCTTGATGGAAAATAACGCGTTTAATATTAAGGGACACAAGCGTCCAGGCGTGTGTATATATAGTTTTGCCAGCAGGCGAGGAGAGCACACGAAATGCATAAAAAAGGTCTAGTTTTGTTACTGCTTGGTTTTTCATTGTTCTGTTTTCAACAGCTCCTGGCTGTTTTCTTTCAGGCTCTGCAAGAGGAAGCTATGCTTTTGAAGATCTTTAAGAAACGGGAGCGTTTTATTCTGAACGTGGCGTGTTACAGCAGATTTTAATGACTGCACCACCCACGGGGGCGTATACGTAACATTTTTTTCCGACTCGACATCGATACGTTTCCAGTGTTCACCACGGGCTGCTGAGTGACCATTATACTTTCTCTTGATGGAAAATAACGCGTTTTATATTAAGGGACACAAGCGCCCAGGCGTGTGTATATACATTTTTACCGGCAGGCGAGGAGAGCACACGAAATGCATAAAAAATGTCTAATTTTGTTACTGCTTGGTCTTTCACTGTTCTGTTTTCAACAGCTCATGGGTGTTTTCTTTCATGCTCTGCAAGAGGAAGCTGTGCTTTTGTAAGGCTTTAAGAAACGGAGGCGTTTTATTCTGAACGTGGCGTGTTACAGCTGATTTTAATGACTTTGCACCACACACGGGGGCGTATACGCAACATTTTTTTCCGACTCGGCGTCGATACGTTTCCAGCGTTCTCCACTGACTGCTGAGTGATCATTATACGTTCCCTTGATGGGAAATAACGCATTTTATATTGAGGGACACAAGCGTCCAGGCGTGTGTACATACATTTTTGCCAGGAGGCGAGGAGAGCACACGAAATGCATAAAAAATGTCTAATTTTGTTACTGCTTGGTCTTTCACTGTTCTGTTTTCAACAGATCCTGGGTGTTTTCTTTCAGGCTCTGCAAAAGGAAGCTGTACTTTTGAAGGTCATTAAGAAACGGAAGCGTTTTATACTGAACGTGGCGTGTTACAGCTGATTTTAATGACTGCACCACACACGGGGGTGTATACGTAACATTTTTTTCCGGCTCGACATCGATCCGATTCCAGCGTTCTCCACGGGCTGCTGAGTGAGCATTATACGTTCTCTTGATGGAAAATAACGCGTTTTATATTAAGGGACACAAGCGTCCAGGCGTGTGTATATATAGTTTTGCCAGCAGGCGAGGAGAGCACACGAAATGCATAAAAAAGGTCTAATTTTGTTACTGCTTGGCTTTTCATTGTTCTGTTTTCAACAGCTCCTGGCTGTTTTCTTTCAGGCTCTGCAAGAGGAAGCTATGCTTTTGTAAGGCTTTAAGAAACGGAAGCGTTTTATTCTGAATGTGGGTTGCTACAGCTGATTTTAATGACCTTGCACCGCACACGGGGGCGTATACGTAACATTTTTTTCCGGCTCGACATCGATCCGATTCCAGCGTTCTCCACGGGCTGCTGAGTGAGCATTATACGTTCTCTTGATGGGAAATAAGGCGTTTTATCTAGAGGGACACAAGCGTCCAGGCGTGTGTACATACATTTTTGCCAGGAGGCGAGGAGAGCACACGAAATGCATAAAAATTATCTAATTTTGTTACTGCTTGGTCTTTCACTGTTCTGTTTTCAACAGCTCCTGGGTGTTTTCTTTCATGCTCTGCAAGAGGAAGCTGTGCTTTTGTAAGGCTTTAAGAAACGGAAGCGTTTTACTCTGAATGTGGGTTGCTACAGCTGATTTGAATGGCCTTGCACCGCATACGGGGGCGTATACGTAATATTTTTTCCCGACTCGGCGTCGATACGTTTCCAGCGTTCTCCACTGACTGCTGAGTGATCATTATACGTTCTCTTGATGGGAAATAACGCATTTTATATTGAGGGACAAAAGCGTCCAGGCGTGTGTACATACATTTTTGCCAGGAGGCGAGGAAAGCACACGAAATGCATAAAAAATGTCTAATGTTGTTACTGCTTGGTCTTTCACTGTTCTGTTTTTAACAGATCCTGGGTGTTTTCTTTCAGGCTCTGCAAGAGGAAGCTGTGCTTTTGAAGGTTATTAAGAAACGGAAGCGTTTTATTCTGAACGTGGCGTGTTACAGCTGATTTTAATGACTGCACCACACACGGTGGCGTATACGTAACATTTTTTTCCGACTCGGCGTCGATACGTTTCCAGCGTTCTCCATTGACTGCTGAGTGATCATTATACGTTCTCTTGATGGGAAATAACGCATTTTATATTGAGGGACACAAGCGTCCAGGCGTGTGTACGTACATTTTTGCCAGGAGGCGAGGAGAGCACACGAAATGCATAAAAAATGTCTAATTTTGTTACTGCTTGGTCTTTCACTGTTCTGTTTTCAACAGCTCCTGGGTGTTTTCTTTCAGGCTCTGCAAGAGGAAGCTGTGCTTTTGAAGGTTATTAAGAAACGGAAGCGTTTTATTCTGAAGGTGGCGTGTTACAGCTGATTTTAATGACGATTCGTTTGCAGCGTTCTCCACGGGCTGCTGAGTGAGCATTATACGTTCTCTTGATGGGAAATAACGCGTTTTATATTGAGGAACACAAGCGTCCAGCCGTGGTTACATACATTTTTGCCTGGAGGCGAGGAGAGCACACGAAATGCATAAAAATATCTAATTTTGTTACTGCTTGGTCTTTCACTGTTCTGTTTTCAACAGCTCCTGGGTGTTTTCTTTCATGCTCTGCAAGAGGAGTCTGTGCTTTTGTTAGGCTTTAAGAAACGGAAGCGTTTTATTCTGAATGTGGGTTGCTACAGCTTATTTTAATGACTGCACCACGCACGGGGGCGTATACGTAACATTTTTTCCGACTCGACATCGATACGTTTCCAGCGTTCACCACGGGCTGCAGAGTGACCATTATACTTTCTCTTGATGGAAAATAACGCGTTTTATATTAAGGGACACAAGCGTCCAGGCGTGTGTATATACATTTTTACCAGCAGGCGAGGAGAGCACACGAAATGCATAAAAAATGTCTAATTTTGATATTGCTTGGTTTTTCACTGTTCTGTTTTCAACAGCTCCTGGGTATTTTCTTTCAGGCTCTGCAAGGGAAGCTGTGTTTTGAAGGCCTTTAAGAAACGGAAGCGTTTTATTCTGAAGGTGGCGTGTTACAGCTGATTTTAATGACGATTCGTTTCCAGCGTTCTCCACGGGCTGCTGAGTGAGCATTATACGTTCTCTTGATGGGAAATAACGCGTTTTATATTGAGGGACACAAGCGTCCAGGCGTGGTTACATACATTTTTGCCAGGAGGCGAGGAGAGCACACGAAATGCATAAAAAATATCTAATTTTGTTACTGCTTGGTCTTTCACTGTTCTGTTTTCAACATCTCATGGGTGTTTTCTTTCAGGCCCTGCAAGAGAAAGCTGTGCTTTTGTAAGGCTTTAAGAAACGGAAGCGTTTTATTCTGAATGTGGGTTGCTACAGCTGATTTTAATGACCTTGCACCGCACACGGGGGCGTATACGTAACATTTTTTTTCGGCTCGACATCGATCCGATTCCAGCGTTCTCCACGGGCTGCTGAGTGAGCATTATACGTTCTCTTGATGGGAAATAAGGCGTTTTATCTTCAGGGACACAAGCGTCCAGGCGTGTGTACATACATTTTTGCCAGGAGGCAAGGAGAGCTCACGAAAAGCATAAAAAATGGCTAATTTTGTTACTGCTTGGTCTTTCACTGTTCTGTTTTCAACAGCTCCTGGGTGTTTTCTTTCATGCTCTGCAAGAGGAAGCTGTGCTTTTGAAGGCCTTTAAGAAACTGAAGCGTTTTATTCTGAACGTGGCGTGTTACAGCTGATTTTAATGACTTTGCACCACACACGGTGGCGTATACGAAACATTTTTTTCCGACTCGGCGTCGATACGTTTCCAGCGTTCTCCATTGACTGCTGAGTGATCATTATACGTTCTCTTGATGGGAAATAACGCATTTTATATTGAGGACACAAGCGTCCAGGCGTGGTTACATACATTTTTGCCAGGAGGCGAGGAGATCACACGAAATGCATAAAAAATATCTAATTTTGTTACTGCTTGGTCTTTCACTGTTCTGTTTTCAACAGCTCCTGGGTGTTTTCTTTCATGCTCTGCAAGAAGAAGCTGTGCTTTTGAAGGCCTTTAAGAAACTGAAGCGTTTTATTCTGAACGTGGCGTGTTACAGCAGATTTTAATGACTGCACCACACACGGGGGCGTATACGTAACATTTTTTTCCGACTCGACATCGATACGTTTCCAGCGTTCACCACGGGCTGCTGAGTGACCATTATACTTTCTCTTGATGGAAAATAACGCGTTTTATATTAAGGGACACAAGCGTCCAGGCGTGTGTATATACATTTTTACCAGCAGGCGAGGAGAGCACACGAAATGCATAAAAAATGTCTAATTTTGTTATTGCTTGGTTTTTCACTGTTCTGTTTTCAACAGCTCCTGGGTATTTTCTTTCAGGCTCTGCAAGGGAAGCTGTGTTTTGAAGGCCTTTAAGAAACGGAAGCGTTTTATTCTGAAGGTGGCGTGTTACAGCTGATTTTAATGACGATTCGTTTCCAGCGTTCTCCACGGGCTGCTGAGTGAGCATTATACGTTCTCTTGATGGGAAATAACGCGTTTTATATTGAGGGACACAAGCGTCCAGGCGTGGTTACATACATTTTTGCCAGGAGGCGAGGAGAGCACACGAAATGCATAAAAAATATCTAATTTTGTTACTACTTGGTCTTTCACTGTTCTGTTTTCAATAGCTCCTGGGTGTTTTCTTTCATGCTCTGCAAGAGGAGGCTGTGCTTTTGTAAGGCTTTAAGAAACGGAAGCGTTTTATTCTGAATGTGGGTTGCTACAGCTGATTTTAATGACCTTGCACCGCACAGGGGGGCGTATACGTAACATTTTGTTCCGGCTCGACATCGATCCGATTCCAGCGTTCTCCACGGGCTGCTGAGTGAGCATTATACGTTCTCTTGATGGGAAATAACGCGTTTTATATTGAGGGACACAAGCGTCCAGGCGTGTGTACATACATTTTTGCCAGGAGGCGAGGAGAGCACAAGAAATGCATAAAAAATGCCTAATTTTATTACTGCTTGGTCTTTCACTGTTCTGTTTTCAACAGCTCCTGGGTGTTTTCTTTCATGCTCTGCAAGAGGAAGCTATGCTTTTGAAGGCCTTTAAGAAACTGAAGCGTTTTATTCTGAACGTGGCGTGTTACAGCTGATTTTAATGACTTTGCACCACACACGGTGGCGTATACGAAACATTTTTTTCCGACTCGGCGTCGATACGTTTCCAGCGTTCTCCATTGACTGCTGAGTGATCATTATACGTTCTCTTGATGGGAAATAACGCGTTTTATATTGAGGGACACAAGCGTCCAGGCGTGTGTACATACATTTTTGCCAGGAGGCGAGGAGAGCACAAGAAATGCATAAAAAATGCCTAATTTTGTTACTGCTTGGTCTTTCACTGTTCTTTTTTCAACAGCTCCTGGGTGTTTTCTTTCATGCTCTGCAAGAGGAAGCGGTGCTTTTGAAGGCCTTTAAGAAACTGAAGCGTTTTATTCTGAACGTGGCGTGTTACAGCAGATTTTAATGACTGCACCACATACGGGGGCGTATACGTAACATTTTTTTCGGGCTCGACATCGATCCGATTCCAGCGTTCTCCACGGGCTGCTGAGTGAGCATTATACGTTCTCTTGATGGGAAATAACGCGTTTTATATTGAGGGACACAAGCGTCCAGGCGTGTGTACATACATTTTTGCCAGGAGGCGAGGAGAGCACAAGAAATGCATAAAAAATGCCTAATTTTGTTACTGCTTGGTCTTTCACTATTCTGTTTTCAACAGCTCCTGGGTGTTTTCTTTCATGCTCTGCAAGAGGAAGCTGTGCTTCTGAAGGCCTTTAAGAAACTGAAGCGTTTTATTCTGAACGTGGCGTGTTACAGCAGATTTTAATGACTGCACCACACACGGGGGCGTATACGTAACATTTTTTTCGGGCTCGACATCGATCCGATTCCAGCGTTCTCCACGGGCTGCTGAGTGAGCATTATACGTTCTCTTGATGGGAAATAACGCGTTTTATATTGAGGGACACAAGCGTCCAGGCGTGTGTACATACATTTTTGCCAGGAGGCGAGGAGAGCACACGAAATGCATAAAAAATCTCTAATTTTGTTACTGCTTGGTCTTTCACTGTTCTGTTTTCAACAGCTCCTGGGTGTTTTCTTTCATGCTCTGCAAGAGGGGGCTGTGCTTTTGTGAGGCTTTAAGAAACGGAAGCGTTTTATTCTGAATGTGGGTTGCTACAGCTGATTTTAATGACCTTGCACCGCACAGGGGGGCGTATACGTAACATTTTGTTCCGGCTCGACATCGATCCGATTCCAGCGTTCTCCACGGGCTGCTGAGTGAGCATTATACGGTCTCTTGATGGGAAATAACGTGTTTTATATCGAGGGACACAAACGTCCAGGCGTGTGTAAATACATTTTTGCCAGGTGGCGAGGAGAGCACACAAAATGTAAAAGAAATGTCTAATTTTGTTACTGCTTGGTCTTTCACTGTTCTGTTTTCAACAGCTCATGGGTGTTTTCTTTCAGACCCTGCAAGAGAAAGCTGTGCTTTTGTAAGGCTTTAAGAAACGGAAGCGTTTTATTCTGAATGTGGGTTGCTACAGCTGATTTTAATGACCTTGCACCGCACACGGGGGCGTATACGTAACATTTTTTTTCGGCTCGACATCGATCCGATTCCAGCGTTCTCCACGGGCTGCTGAGTGAGCATTATACGTTCTCTTGATGGGAAATAAGGCGTTTTATCTTGAGGGACACAAGCGTCCAGGCGTGTGTACATACATTTTTGCCAGGTGGCAAGGAGAGCACACGAAACGCATAAAAAATGCCTAATTTTGTTACTGCTTGGTCTTTCACTGTTCTGTTTTCAACAGCTCCTGGGTGTTTTCTTTCATGCTCTGCAAGAGGAAGCTGTGCTTTTGTAAGGCTTTAAGAAACGGAAGCGTTTTATTCTGAATGTGGGTTGCTACAGCTTATTTTAATGACCTTGCACCGCACACGGGGGCGTATACGTAACATTTTTTTCCGGCTCGACATCGATCCGATTCCAGCGTTCTCCACGGGCTGCTGAGTGAGCATTATACGTTCTCTTGATGGAAAATAACGCGTTTTATATTGAGGGACACAAGCGTCCAGGCGTGTGTACACACATTTTTGCCAGGAGGCGAGGAGAGCACAAGAAATGCATAAAAAAAGTCTAATTTTGTTACTGCTTGGTCTTTCACTGTTCTGTTTTCAACAGCTCCTGGGTGTTTTCTTTCAGGCTCTGCAAGAGGAAGCTGTACTTTTGAAGGTCATTAAGAAACGGAAGCGTTCTATTCTGAACGTGGCGTTTTACAGCTGATTTTAATGACTATGCACCACACACGGGGGCGTATACGCAACATTTTTTTCCGACTCGGCGTCGATACGTTTCCAGCGTTCTCCACTGAGTGCTGAGTGATCATTATACGTTCTCTTGATGGGAAATAACGCCTTTTATATTGAGGGTCACAAGCGTCCAGGCGTGTGTACACACATTTTTGCCAGGAGGCGAGGAGAGCACACGAAATGCATAAAAAATGTCTAATTTTGTTACTGCTTGGTCTTTCACTGTTCTGTTTTCAACAGCTCCTGGGTGTTTTCTTTCAGGCTCTGCAAGAGGAAGCTGTACTTTTGAAGGTCATTAAGAAACGGAAGCGTTCTATTCTGAACGTGGCGTTTTACAGCTGATTTTAATGACTGCACCACACACGGGGGCTTATACGTAACATTTTTTTCCGACTCGACATCGATGCGTTTCCAGCGTTCACCACGGGCTGCTGAGTGACCATTATACTTTCTCTTGATGGAAAAGGGACACAAGCGTCCAGGCGTGTGTATATATAGTTTTGCCAGCAGGCGAGGAGAGCACACGAAATGCATAAAAATGTCTAATTTTGTTACTGCTTGGTTTTTCATTGTTCTGTTTTCAACAGCTCCTGGCTGTTTTCCTCCAGGCTCTGCAATAGGAAGCTATGCTTTTGTAAAGTATAAGAAACGGAAGCGTTTTATTCTGAATGTGGGTTGCTACAGCTGATTTTAATGACCTTGCACCGCACACGGGGGCGTATATGTAACATTTTTTTCCGGTTCGACATCGATCCGATTTCAGCGTTCTCCACGGGCTGCTGAGTGAGCATTATACGTTCTCTTGATGGGAAATAAGGCGTTTTATCTTGAGGGACACAAGCGTCCAGGCGTGTGTACATACATTTTTGCCAGGAGGCAAGGAGAGCACACGAAACGCATAAAAAATGCCTAATTTTGTTACTGCTTGGTCTTACACTGTTCTGTTTTCAACAGCTCCTGGGTGTTTTCTTTCATGCTCTGCAAGAGGAAGCTGTGCTTTTGTAAGGCTTTAAGAAACGGAAGCGTTTTATTCTGAATGTGGGTTGCTACAGCTTATTTTAATGACCTTGCACCGCACACGGGGGCGTATACGTAACATTTTTCCTGGGTGTTTTCTTTCAGGCTCTGCAAGAGGAAGCTGTACTTTTGAAGGTCTTTAAGAAACGGAAGCGTTTTATTCTGAACGTGGCGTGTTACAGCAGATTTTAATGACTGCACCACACACGGGGGCGTATACGTAACATTTTTTTCCGACTCGACATCGATACGTTTCCAGCGTTCACCACGGGCTGCTGAGTGACCATTATACTTTCTCTTGATGGAAAATAACGCGTTTTATATTAAGGGACACAAGCGTCCAGGCGTGTGTATATACATTTTTACCAGCAGGCGAGGAGAGCACACGAAATGCATAAAAAATGTCTAATTTTGATATTGCTTGGTTTTTCACTGTTCTGTTTTCAACAGCTCCTGGGTATTTTCTTTCAGGCTCTGCAAGGGAAGCTGTGTTTTGAAGGCCTTTAAGAAACGGAAGCGTTTTATTCTGAAGGTGGCGTGTTACAGCTGATTTTAATGACGATTCGTTTCCAGCGTTCTCCACGGGCTGCTGAGTGAGCATTATACGTTCTCTTGATGGGAAATAACGCGTTTTATATTGAGGGACACAAGCGTCCAGGCGTGTGTACACACATTTTTGCCAGGAGGCGAGGAATGCAAAAGAAATGCATAAAAAAAGTCTAATTTTGTTACTGCTTGGTCTTTCATTGTCCTGTTTTCAACAGCTCCTGGCTGTTTTCTTTCAGGCTCTGCAAGAGGAAGCTATGCTTTTGAAGGTCTTTAAGAAACGGAAGCGTTTTATTCTGAACGTGGCGTGTTACAGCTGATTTTAATGACTTTGCACCACACACGGGGGCGTATACGCAACATTTTTTTCCGACTCGGCGTCGATACGTTTCCAGCGTTCTCCACTGACTGCTGAGTGATCATTATACGTTCCCTTGATGGGAAATAACGCATTTTATATTGAGGGACACAAGCGTCCAGGCGTGTGTACATACATTTTTGCCAGGAGGCGAGGAGAGCACACGAAATGCATAAAAAATGTCTAATTTTGTTACTGCTTAGTCTTTCACTGTTCTGTTTTCAACAGATCCTGGGTGTTTTCTTTCAGGCTCTGCAAGAGGAAGCTGTGCTTTTGAAGGTTATTAAGAAACGGAAGCGTTTTATTCTGAACGTGGCGTGTTACAGCTGATTTTAATGACTGCACCACACACGGGGGCGTATACGTAACATTTTCTTCCGACTCGACATCGATGCGTTTCCAGCGTTCACCACGGGCTGCTGAGTGACCATTATACTTTCTCTTGATGGAAAATAACGCGTTTTATATTAAGGGACACAAGCGTCCAGGCGTGTGTATATATAGTTTTGCCAGCAGGCGAGGAGAGCACACGAAATGCATAAAAAAGGTCTAATTTTGTTACTGCTTGGTTTTTCATTGTTCTGTTTTCAACAGCTCCTGGCTGTGTTCTTTCAGGCTCTGCAAGAGGAAGCTATGCTTTTGTAAGGCTTTAAGAAACGGAAGCGTTTTATTCTGAATGTGGGTTGCTGCAGCTGATTTTAATGACCTTGCACCGCACACGGGGGCGTATACGTAACATTTTTTTCGGGCTCGACATCGATCCGATTCCAGCGTTCTCCACGGGCTGCTGGGTGAGCATTATACGTTCTCTTGATGGGAAATAACGCGTTTTATATTGAGGGACACAAGCGTCCAGGCGTGTGTACATACATTTTTGCCAGGAGGCGAAGAGAGCAAAAGAAATGCATAAAAAATGCCTAATTTTGTTACTGCTTGGTCTTTCACTGTTCTGTTTTCAACAGCTCCTGGGTGTTTTCTTTCATGCTCTGCAAGAGGAAGCTGTGCTTTTGAAGGCCTTTAAGAAACTGAAGCGTTTTATTCTGAACGTGGCGTGTTACAGCTGATTTTAATGACTTTGCACCACACACGGTGGCGTATACGAAACATTTTTTTCCGACTCGGCGTCGATACGTTTCCAGCGTTCTCCATTGACTGCTGAGTGATCATTATACGTTCTCTTGATGGGAAATAACGCATTTTATATTGAGGACACAAGCGTCCAGGCGTGGTTACATACATTTTTGCCAGGAGGCGAGGAGATCACACGAAATGCATAAAAAATATCTAATTTTGTTACTGCTTGGTCTTTCACTGTTCTGTTTTCAACAGCTCCTGGGTGTTTTCTTTCATGCTCCGCAAGAGGAAGCTGTGCTTTTGAAGGCCTTTAAGAAACTGAAGCGTTTTATTCTGAACGTGGCGTGTTACAGCAGATTTTAATGACTGCACCACACACGGGGGCGTATACGTAACATTTTTTTCGGGCTCGACATCGATCCGATTCCAGCGTTCTCCACGGGCTGCTGAGTGAGCATTATACGTTCTCTTGATGGGAAATAACGCGTTTTATATTGAGGGGCACAAGCGTCCAGGCGTGTGTACATACATTTTTGCCAGGAGGCGAGGAGAGCACAAGAAATGCATAAAAAATGCCTAATTTTGTTACTGCTTGGTCTTTCACTGTTCTGTTTTCAACAGCTCCTGGGTGTTTTCTTTCATGCTCTGCAAGAGGAAGCTGTGCTTTTGAAGGCCTTCAAGAAACTGAAGCGTTTTATTCTGAACGTGGCGTGTTACAGCAGATTTTAATGACTGCACCACACACGGGGGCGTATACGTAACATTTTTTTCCGACTCGACATCGATACGTTTCCAGCGTTCACCACGGGCTGCTGAGTGACCATTATACTTTCTCTTGATGGAAAATAACGCGTTTTATATTAAGGGACACAAGCGTCCAGGCGTGTGTATATACATTTTTACCAGCAGGCGAGAAGAGCACACGAAATGCATAAAAAATGTCTAATTTTGTTATTGCTTGGTTTTTCACTGTTCTGTTTTCAACAGCTCCTGGGTATTTTCTTTCAGGCTCTGCAAGGGAAGCTGTGTTTTGAAGGCCTTTAAGAAACGGAAGCGTTTTATTCTGAAGGTGGCGTGTTGCAGCTGATTTTAATGACGATTCGTTTCCTGCAAGAGGAGGCTGTGCTTTTGTAAGGCTTTAAGAAACGGAAGCGTTTTATTCTGAATGTGGGTTGCTACAGCTGATTTTAATGACCTTGCACCGCACAGGGGGGCGTATACGTAACATTTTGTTCCGGCCCGACATCGATCCGATTCCAGCGTTCTCCACGGGCTGCTGAGTGAGCATTATACGTTCTCTTGATGGGAAATAACGCGTTTTATATCGAGGGACACAAACGTCCAGGCGTGTGTAAATACATTTTTGCCAGGTGGCGAGGAGAGCACACGAAACGCATAAAAAATGTCTAATTTTGTTACTGCTTGGTCTTTCACTGTTCTGTTTTCAACAGCTCATGGGTGTTTTCTTTCATGCTCTGCAAGAGGAAGCTGTGCTTTTGTAAGGCTTTAAGAAACGGAAGCGTTTTATTCTGAATGTGGGTTGCTACAGCTGACTTTAATGACCTTGCACCGCACACGGGGCGTATACGTAACATTTTTTTTCGGCTCGACATCGATCCGATTCCAGCGTTCTCCACGGGCTGCTGAGTGAGCATTATACGTTCTCTTGATGGGAAATAAGGCGTTTTATCTTGAGGGACACAAGCGTCCAGGCGTGTGTAAATACATTTTTGCCAGGAGGCAAGGAGAGCACACGAAACGCATAAAAAATGCCTAATTTTGTTACTGCTTGGTCTTTCACTGTTCTGTTTTCAACAGCTCCTGGGTGTTTTCTTTCATGCTCTGCAAGAGGAAGCTGTGCTTTTGTAAGGCTTTAAGAAACGGGAGCGTTTTATTCTGAATGTGGGTTGCTACAGCTTATTTTAATGACCTTGCACCGCACACGGGGGCGTATACGTAACATTTTTTTCCGGCTCGACATCGATCCGATTCCAGCGTTCTCCACGGGCTGCTGAGTGAGCATTATACGTTCTCTTGATGGGAAATAACGCGTTTTATATTGAGGGACACAAGCGTCCAGGCGTGTGTACACACATTTTTGCCAGGAGGCGAGGAGAGCACAAGAAATGCATAAAAAAAGTCTAATTTTGTTACTGCTTGGTCTTTCACTGTTCTGTTTTCAACAGCTCATGGGTGTTTTCTTTCAGGCTCTGCAAGAGGAAGCTGTACTTTTGAAGGTCATTAAGAAACGGAAGCGTTCTATTCTGAACGTGGCGTTTTACAGCTGATTTTAATGACTGCACCACACACGTGGGCTTATACGTAACATTTTTTTCCGACTCGACATCGATGCGTTTCCAGCGTTCACCACGGGCTGCTGAGTGACCATTATACTTTCTCTTGATGGAAAATAACGCGGGTTATATTAAGGGACACAGGCGTCCAGGCGTGTGTATATATAGTTTTGCCAGCAGGCGAGGAGAGCACACGAAATGCATAAAAATGTCTAATTTTGTTACTGCTTGGTTTTTCATTGTTCTGTTTTCAACAGCTCCTGGCTGTTTTCTTTCAGGCTCTGCAAGAGGAAGCTATGCTTTTGTAAAGTATAAGAAACGGAAGCGTTTTATTCTGAATGTGGGTTGCTACAGCTGATTTTAATGACCTTGCACCGCACACGGGGGCGTATACGTAACATTTTTTTCGGGCTCGACATCGATCCGATTCCAGCGTTCTCCACGGGCTGCTGAGTGAGCATTATACGTTCTCTTGATGGGAAATAACGCGTTTTATATTGAGGGGCACAAGCGTCCAGGCGTGTGTATATACATTTTTACCAGCAGGCGAGGAGAGCACACGAAATGCATAAAAAATGTCTAATTTTGTTATTGCTTGGTTTTTCACTGTTCTGTTTTCAACAGCTCCTGTGTATTTTCTTTCAGGCTCTGCAAGGGAAGCTGTGTTTTGAAGGCCTTTAAGAAACGGAAGCGTTTTATTCTGAAGGTGGCGTGTTGCAGCTGATTTTAATGACGATTCGTTTCCAGCGTTCTCCACCGGCTGCTGAGTGAGCATTATACGTTCTCTTGATGGGAAATAACGCGTTTTATATTGAGGGACACAAGCGTCCAGGCGTGGTTACATACATTTTTGCCAGGAGGCGAGGAGAGCACAAGAAATGCATAAAAAAAGTCTAATTTTGTTACTGCTTGGTCTTTCACTGTTCTGTTTTCAACAGCTCCTGGGTGTTTTCTTTCATGCTCTGCAAGAGGAAGCTGTGCTTTTGAAGGCCTTCAAGAAACTGAAGCGTTTTATTCTGAACGTGGCGTGTTACAGCAGATTTTAATGACTGCACCACACACGGGGGCGTATACGTAACATTTTTTTCCGACTCGACATCGATACGTTTCCAGCGTTCACCACGGGCTGCTGAGTGACCATTATACTTTCTCTTGATGGAAAATAACGCGTTTTATATTAAGGGACACAAGCGTCCAGGCGTGTGTATATACATTTTTACCAGCAGGCGAGGAGAGCACACGAAATGCATAAAAAATGTCTAATTTTGTTATTGCTTGGTTTTTCACTGTTCTGTTTTCAACAGCTCCTGTGTATTTTCTTTCAGGCTCTGCAAGGGAAGCTGTGTTTTGAAGGCCTTTAAGAAACGGAAGCGTTTTATTCTGAAGGTGGCGTGTTGCAGCTGATTTTAATGACGATTCGTTTCCAGCGTTCTCCACCGGCTGCTGAGTGAGCATTATACGTTCTCTTGATGGGAAATAACGCGTTTTATATTGAGGGACACAAGCGTCCAGGCGTGGTTACATACATTTTTGCCAGGAGGCGAGGAGAGCACACGAAATGCATAAAAAATATCTAATTTTGTTACTGCTTGGTCTTTCACTGTTCTGTTTTCAACAGCTCCTGGGTGTTTTCTTTCATGCTCTGCAAGAGGAGGCTGTGCTTTTGTAAGGCTTTAAGAAACGGAAGCGTTTTATTCTGAATGTGGGTTGCTACAGCTGATTTTAATGACCTTGCACCGCACAGGGGGGCGTATACGTAACATTTTGTTCCGGCTCGACATCGATCCGATTCCAGCGTTCTCCACGGGCTGCTGAGTGAGCATTATACGTTCTCTTGATGGGAAATAACGCGTTTTATATCGAGGGACACAAACGTCCAGGCGTGTGTAAATACATTTTTGCCAGGTGGCGAGGAGAGCACACGAAACGCATAAAAAATGTCTAATTTTGTTACTGCTTGGTCTTTCACTGTTCTGTTTTCAACAACTCCTGGGTGTTTTCTTTCAGGCTCTGCAAGAGGAAGCTGTGCTTTTGAAAGCCTTTAAGAAACGGAAGCGTTTTATTCTGATGGTGAGTTGTTATAGCTGATTTTAATGACTTTGCGCCGTACACGGGGGCGTATACGTGACATTTTTTCCGGTTCGACATCGATTCATTTCCAGCGTTCTCCACGGGCTGCTGAGTAACCATTATCCGTTCTCTTGATAGGAAATAACGCATTTTACATTGAGGGGCACAAGCGTCCAAGCGTGTGTACATACATTTTTGCCAGGAGGCGAGGAGAGCACACAGGCATAAAAAATGTCTAATTTTGTTACTACTTGGTCTTTCACTGTTCTGTTTTCAACAGCTCCTGGGTGTTTTCTTACAGGCTCTGCAAGAGGGGTTGTGCTTTTGAAGCCCTTTAAGAAACGGAAGCATTTTATTCTGAAGGTGGCTTGTTACAGCTGATTTTAATGCCGATTCCGAACGGCGTGAGTCGAGAAGCTTTTCCATGGCAGGTATACTACGGGGGGTTTTGCCAGTACCCCGCCGAGGAGGAACGTCGCGAAATAAACTTTCGATGGCGTTGGTGTTATCGGGATCCGAACTCGCTCATCGTGCGCCAGAGTCCAACACACCAACCATATCATATCATATCATATTAGAAATGATTGTGCAAAAATCACTGGCCAATACAAGAGGCACAATCAAACGTTTATATTGGCAGATATCAGTTCGAGGTAGTTAAGGACTTCGTCTACCTTGGCTCCGCAGTGACCTGGAACAACGACATCAGTTCCGAAATCAAACGCTGAATCACTCTTGCCAATCGCTGTTTCTTTTGGGCTCAGGAGGCAACTGAGTAATAGAGCCCTCTCCCGAACGACAACGTTGACTCTATATATAACCCTTATCATCCCGGTCCTGTTGTGTGGCGCAGAGGCATGGACACTATCAAAGGCGGATGAGGAGGACCTTGGTCGGTTCGGGATAAAGATTTTGCGCGTGATTTTCGGGCCTATAAACGCAGAAGGGGTACGGAGGAAAAGATTCAACCACGAACTTTACTGTCCAGCGACATGAGTCTAGTCAGGCGTCTACGGATTCAACGCCTAAGACAGCTGGGCCATGTAGAGCGAATGGACTCCACAGCTCCAGCCCGGAGAGTCTTTGAATCCAACCCCGAGGGACGAAGAAGCAGAGGACGGCCGCACACAGGTGGAAGGGGACCTCAGCCAACTGGGTGTGCGGCAATGGAAAAGGCCAGCAAAACATCCTGCTAGTTGGAGGGGTATGCTGGTTGAGGCCCAGGTTCACCCCGATCTGTAGCGCCCATCAAGAAGAAGAAGAATTCAAAAGAAAAGTAACGTATAGATACGGGTATTCAATTTGACGTTACTTTTACAGCTCTACTGCTTAACAAACAGTGACTTGCGCACCAATACTTACTGTTTCCGATTCGACGACGAATAGAAAACAAAAAGAAGAAAAACAACGAATCGAACCGAAGGAAGAATAAATCGAAAACATGAACTTATCACGAACAAAGATTTATTTACTTTAAACAATTCAAGAAAGAACAAGAAATTAATTTATTTTGCAGCTACTGTTGTCTGCTGCGTTCAAACTCAAAGTTTCGAAGAAGACCATTAACCATCGGCCATCAACAGCATTAAATGCACCTATGCATACGCACACACCCACATCAGTGATGATCATCCGAGCGCTGCCACTGCATCGGGTGGCGTGAATTCGATGGTGAATCGTACGATCGTGGTTGTGGGTACAGTCGAATTTGGTGGATGGTGTGTTGGTGACAAACATCCGACGGACTGCAACTGCACAATGATGGTTCGATTTGTTGAGCAATGAAAATATGTGCATGTACAGAGAGTAACAAATTTGAGTACAGAACAGGGAGAAAATTAATAATCCATAAATTAAGTAAATTAATAATACATAAACACTTACCATAATTCCCAACCCATAGCAATTCAAAATAAAAAACAGAAACATGTATGATGTGTTTCAACTGTAATAAAACAATTTTATTTTATTCTCGTATTCACTATACCTGTACGTATATATATATTCATTTCTATAGCTATGTATATGTTATTTTATAAATCAATTTACTCATTAAAATAATTGAATTCCTCCATTTTTTTTTTTTTTTTTTTTTTTTTTTTTGTTTTGTTTAAATTATTTGTGTACTTTCATTGTTAATCCCGACCAATTGCAAATACACTTTTCTTTTTGAGTAAATATATTTTCTTAATCCACTAAAATATCTAAATATTATTAATCGCGCTTACGTAAAATTATACAAACATATTTTATTACTGAGATACTTTCTTATATTTCTATACATGCATATAACCACGAGTGTATTTTCTTTTAGTATTTACGAAAATAGTATTTATTATGTAAAACAAATTACTTAACTCAACGCCAAAAAATAAGGAAATCTTTGGTATACCCTATGTAGATAAAAAAAGTTTTTTAATTATTTTCTTAAGGTCGTGATTTTTGAATAACAGTTTATCATTATACATATATACAGATCTATAAAAAAAATATATTTGATTTTCAGGGTTTTTTTTTTTATAATAATAATAATAATTCAATTTTCATTAATGTAATGTAACACAGACATTTTAAAATGGGTTCAGAAAAATTGGGAATTATTTAAGAACATATTAAAATCACACTAACATAAATATGTATCTCGTCAAGAGAATATTGTTGTTAAAATTATTTATGAGCACATATCTATATATAAAAATAAACTCTAAATTAAATTACATATTTAAAGTGATTACTAATATAAGATGAGAATAAACAAGAAAATTAAATTTCGCAATATCTATTTACACTATTAATAGGGGACTTATACATATACGTATGTATTGTAATAATAGCTTGCCAAGAAAGTAACATTTTATAATACTTTAATCAAAAGTACTAAAATAAAGCTTTCCGATATTTCATTTTAATATATTATATGTATATCAGTTTTATTTAAGCTATTTTTTAATTTTTAGCCGACAAATGCAAAAGTGTCACATGTGTGCATACATATGATGACACTTAAAAAATGAAAACGAGTATGGTCATTCACTTTCAATACTGTAGTAAGCCAAAAGCAAATAAGGAGTTCAATTCAACTGATACATCCATTGAAAATTCGTTCTGTTAAACGGCAAGGCGTATTCTGAGATACACGGAAGGCGAATGGATTTTTCGATAAGCAAATAGGAAAAGCGCCAACATTTCAAGGCATAAGTTTACCAAGCACATTCCCCTATAGCAAGTTAAAGTATGATGGTTAGATAAGTTCTATACTAAAAATCGCTCTGATATTGCTACTAACAGTGATAATGTAAAAATCCTATCGAACGCAACACAACAAATGTGTCGATTGCTGGGACGACCCACCACTTATTCCGGTCATGTCACCAGAGTGTTAAGTTTTTATTAACGGTTTTGTAAAACAGAGTAGAATTAGAAGCGGGCCGATGTGGTTCACTCTTTAAAAATAAAGTACATGTTTTTTTAAACGTTGTTTCCACTCTCAAATAATTAACTAGTGGCAGGACACTTCCTTATATTTAGTACCAGAAATACATAGTATGGAGATTTGGAAGTTGGCGCGGGTGAAGAAACAATGCAAAAAACTATGTACGTGTAACTTCAGTGAAAAAAAACAAACGTGGAAGTATCATTCAAGGAATGAAGATAAGTAAACAAAAGAAAAAAAAAACAAAAACAGCGGAAAAAAAGAAGAGCTCCCGAGCTAGAACACTACAACCACCTATCAAAGTGAAGGATGTCATCATTTAAAACAGCATCAAAATTGAGTAACTATGTGAAAAAAATGTATTTACAAAAAAACTGACTAAGACTGAATTTATACTGGACGAATTACTTAATAAATTTAAAAAGGTAAGCTCAAACGACGAATTTGAAAGAAACGGTGACTAGTCTCATTGCAGGCGGAAGCATCTGCTCTGAACGCATCGTTAGAAGTAGTTACTAATGCTTCATTAGTAACCGATTATAGGATACAGACAATACAGCAAAATATCACTTGCATTGAATCATTAGATGTCATTAAATCTTTACCAAAGTTTTCAGGGAATTAAGGAGCATACGTTATCCCGCGAGAAGCGGCAAACATTTGAATTTGTGGTATACTGGGATACACGGAAGGGGAATGAATTTTTCGATAAGCAAAAAGTAATAGGGCCAACATTTCAAAACACATTGGGCGGTTGGAATGCGAATAGAATAACTACATTAAGCACATTCACTTAAAACATATTCACAACTTACTTAACATTTTTATATTATATTTAACCGCCTTGTAAACATGGCCTGGTCGATCTAAAAAAAGGCTACTAAACCTATTAATATGAAGAAACCAGCGATCATAAGCTCACATTGTTCGAATCGTTCACGGCATCTTAGCGACAGTGCGAAACCGCAAACCTAACGGGAACTCGCGAGCGTACATCACACCACCAATACACAGCAACATTTAGAGCATGAGCAGCGGACACCGGTATCACGAGATGCCTACGTGCAAGCAAACAACAACGAGCAGTGCGACGACGACAACGAAACCATTTGTGCGGTGCAAAGAAGGACACACGAAAAGAGAAGAAGAAAACATTTCGATGATCCCGTATGCAGGTGTGCCGACTTTCAGTAGTTGGTAGTAATTTAGTCATTTCAATTTCGTCACTCTTTCTTCGCCACGCAGACCGATCGGTTCACTTGCATAGTTGTTCTACCTAATTACATACATGTTAAATACAGTCCGCTAAAATATAATAAAAGAAATTAAGATTACATTTCTTGGTTTTTTTATTGATCGTAACACACCTCGGGCTTCCAACATGTACATCCATGTGAAATTTTAATTGTATCTGTTGGAGCCAATGACGTCACCAAAACAATGCCCACCAAAATTGCTGTAACTTTATTTCATTTTTGTTATAGTGTAATTCTCAAAACAATAAAACTTTTGTTCTTTTTTATTACCGCTCTCCAAATTTACAGTTTGCCGGTACAGTTAGCACTTTTTTCCTTTAAATTTCATAAGCTCAACGCCGAACAGTGTCAGTGTAAAATTACATTTTGAGATTAAATTCGGTTAAAGCGAATTTAATTGCATTAAATAAACCACAAATTCAGATACTATCTGAGAACATGATTACTGTACCATAAGAAACATTCGACAGATTTGACAATGCCGAGGGTAAGATCTAACATGGGTCGTCTAAAATAGTCAAATACGCAGCGAGCTACTTCACGTGCAAAGCGCACTGAAAAGCAGCAAGCGATGGATGATGAAAAAGTTGTATTGGCATGTCCGAATTATGAACTACAACGAGTTTGTTTACATCACACAAGTTATTGTACGAAATACAAAATAAATATGTACATTTTTGGTAGTGACCACGTTGGAATGAGACACCCATGAGCAAAGGTCTTGAACGTATGTAAGTTAACGCCAGCGGACACTAGGAGCATTCCATAATGTACTGCACTGTGGAAACACATCATCGGCTGATAGATCGCCACAACAAGCCGATTAGTGTTTAATTTGAAGTGGAACGACTGTACAGTCAGCACGAGTGTACGTTTGACCGCGTAAATCCGCGTAGTCACAGGTTGATTGACACTCTTCTGTCATTACCATCAATTCATTTTTAGAGTTCTTACAACATCGTCGCGGTTGCATTGAATCGTGTCACATAACTTCTCGACAAGTCGAAGCAAGCCTTAAGATTTGATTCCCTCACATTTAGTAGACACTCATCAAGGACGTCCTAAGTGCAAAGCAGATCATAAATAGAAGATCCTTATTTGTAAAAGCTTTCTTTCGATATCGTCATCAGAGCTGTCAAAACGTCTGCGGGTAGGCAGGAAAAGAGTCAATCCACGAAGTGGATCTTTTTTTCTTTTTTTAGAAACTCGCGCAGGTTCAAGAGTTTTTTTATATTCTCTTATGATGTGTCATATACACACAACCTGAACGGAGTGCAGTGGTTTGGGTCGTTGATGTTCGTTAACTCTCAGGGGTGGTTGTCCCAGATAGGACGAGAGCCGACCGAATTCCGCGTACTAATTGGTTATAGTCCGTACTAATTCGTTCAAGCACTTTATTAAATATTGCATACGCAGAGGGTGAATTTCTGTTGACCATGTACTGTGAGTGTTATGCCTGCAGCAGTACATCTGGTCACTTTCTATTCACACCTGCGTTGCATACTTTTTGTCCGTATAGGAATTTCTTTTTCTTGGCTATGAAGCGAATTGAACTATAGACCTTCCGCTCGGCGCTCGATGATGTTAACCACTGTTAACCAGTTGAGTTTGTGTTTCCTGTGGTCTTTTAACACGCGGTAGAGAGCTAAGCAAAGCGGCGTTATCGCGAACCAGTGTTCGCTAAGTTGTCTTGGGTGAGGTCTGGTTAACGCACGCATACCCTTTGAGTTAGTTTAGCCTCCGTTTACAACTTGGTGCCCAACTTGTTAGCCAGCCTCTATATAAAACACCACAAGGCAGAACGGTGACACAAAGATGGCTCAGTTCCCGCAAGAGCAATTAAGACGACTAATAGAAGCAGTGCAGGTGCAAAGCAGCATTAAAGGTAGCTTCAGTCACTGCACAGCACGCTTTAAAGGCGAAACAGACTCCGCTGTTGTAAAAGCGTTTATTGCCACGATTAACGTGTATAACGGAGTAGATGGAATAAGTGACGAGTACGCTATAAAAGGGATTCCCTTGCTTTTGGAAGAGGGCGCAAGCAACTGGTGGCAAGGAGTAAAATCAGAGGTCAAGACTTGGTCTGATGTCATCTCCTTATTGCGTAGTGCATACGCTCCCGCCAAACTAGCGTATCTGGCAAGGCTCATAGATCCTAGACCAGAAGAGAAAATGATGCTTGATATGGTGTATGGACTTTTGAATATTCCCATTCGAGACGGCGTTCCACGAGACAATTTTCAAACTTTCGAGGAGTTACTTACCAAAGCACGAGCTTTGAAACTGTCCATAGAAGAAAAGAATGGTAAAGGAGATACGAAAATAGAAACAGCTCCCTTTAAAAATCGTTGCAATTTCTGTAAGCATATTGGACACAAAGCTAGTAAGTGAAAGGAGGAAAGAGACGATGCAAAAAAGAATGCTTCCACGCAACAAATTAAGGCAAAAATCTACTGCTACAAAAGCAAAACCCCTGGAGTAGTTCGCTCCACATGTTCCAATGGCAAAGAACTCTCAAAAGGACCGTCAACGGTGTCTTTTAAATGCATCAGGATGACACTTGGGACTGAATTGCCAACGATCCCAATGTCCGCACATGGCGAGCGAGGCATTGCATACTTGAATACTGATGCACGTACGAGCGTAGCTGGAAGAGAACTCTTCATTCATTTTTGAAAAATGGCACCAAGTTCTCTAATGTTGAAGCCAACGTAACTCTTGCTGATGGCGAAACCAACGAGTATGAAATCTATATGGGAGAAACCAATATCATTATTGGTAATCGGTTAAGATCGCTCTACCAAAAGCGATCGACAACCGTACCCTCATTGGGATCGATTTCCTTGAGGAAAACGGTATAGTTCTCGACTCAGGGCAACTTTTGAAGTATTACGCTGACCAACCTGAGAAGAGCGCAAACAGCAAGAACAAACGTTATTTCCTGCCTTAATCCGCACGAAAGAAGAGGTGTACCTTGAACGTTTCTTCGCAGAAATATTAGCGTTCGATGTTGAGCTATGATGATGAGGCGATTGAGCTGAATGAAGAATCCTTGCTCGAGGTGCCAACAGAACCAACACCATACACTGAACACCAGTGTACACTAGTACACCAGTCATGAACCAATAGCTACTACTCCGTACAGATTATCACCTATCAAGAAAAGTCAACTAAAGGAAGAACTCAAGAAGATGTTCGAAATAGGCATAATCGAAGAAAACGAGTCACCTTGTCACCTTGAGCTGCTCCGGTAGTACTGGTTCCCAAAAAAAAAAAAAAAAAAAAAAAAGGAATCCGTGTCTGTATAGATTACCGGGAATTAAACAGTATTACTATCCCAGACAAATACCCGCTACCGAGGATAAATTACCTCTTGCATTTAACAACAAAAACGAAATTTATAAGGCCACTGGACCTTCAAACAAGATACTACCAGACAAGAATAGCCGGAAATGATAGAGAGAAGACTGCATTATATATAATTTCTGGGAGACGGAAAGAAAAGAAAAAACACGTCTTTTCCCTTTGAAGGACGGCTAAAGACGCATGGACAGCATTGGTGTCGGCGTTTGAGGATCGCGGTCTAACAAGTAATGTTAAATTGTTAAAACAATTAGTGCAACTTAAGTTAAACGATTGCGAATCAATGCAGGACTATGTGAATAAGTTAGGAGTGACGTCGTTGAAAGTTCAAAGCTCCGGTTTGAATATCGGAACGCGAGTTAAACATCAGCTAGATTTTGTGCACTCGGAGGTTATGGGCCCAGACACGGAAACAACCAACATTACGGCTTGTAATGATTTTTTTTGAAACAGGTTCAAATAGTCTGTAGGCCTTGGATTCTGCACTGTAACCAGCAAGAATACATTCAAACGATTTTGGGTTAGACGTTTCACACTTGGTTTGATGCCGCTCCAAAGCTCCTCTGGACTGCATTCGTGTCCCCTACAAGGTACAAGGTTTTGTAAGTACCCTGCAGTAATTACAGCTTCTGCCCAGATTCGCTGATCCATGCCTGAACCCAACAGCATGCACCGTAGACGCTCCATAATGGTTCTGCTGAGTCGTTCAGCAACTCCGTTTTGTTGTGGGGTAAAGGGGGTTGTTTTTTGGTGCAAAATTCCATTCTCTTCCAGGAACGTTTTGAATGTATTGTTAATATACTCTCCACCGCTATCAGTTCGAAGTATTTTTATCTTACGCGAACATTGATTCTCAACACGACTTTTAAACTTCTTAAACTCGAGAAAAACATCTGACTTATGTTTAATAGGGAACACAAAAATCTTCCGGCTGTAGTCATCGACAAACGTTAGTATATATCGTCTACCCGAGAACGATTTCATTTTAATAGGTCGTTCAAATTCTAATGTAATTTCTAGTCGAAATGCAGATAACGAAGGTAGTGTGTTTGTAGTGGATGACTTTGAATTATGGCATCGAAGACTCGGTCATATTTGCGATCAAAATTTAATCAAGGTTAAAAGTGCGTCAGTTGCAATGAAGCTTTCACAAAATAAACTATCTAACAAGTGTGTCGTGTGCATTAAAGGCAAACAGACACGTATGCCGTTTGGGCTCCTGCGACCTTCCAAAGGCTGATGGACAAATTTCGAAAAGAGCTTCCTGTAACATTTATTCTTATTTATAATTTTGAAGAAAATTATCAGGAGTAGAAGCAAGTTTTCCAAAGTGTCACAAAGTATTTCAATTAAAAGTTAATCTAAGTCAAATTTCTGTCGTCCAAAAGTTAGATTACAGATCAAGGTATCCAAGTCGACCCAGAAAAAGTTGTTGCCACCACCGATCGACCCGAACTAAATAATGCCAAACAAGTATTATCATTCTTGCAAACATGCTCATGGTACCGTCGCTTCATCAAAAATGTTGCTGATGTCTCAAAAAACGTAAGTAATCTCACAAAAAAGATGATCAATCCTTTACGCTAAAAACAGACGCCAGCAACTACGCTCTCGGAGCTGTCCTTAGCCAGAGGGAGAAGGAGAATGAGCATCCAATAGAATATGCCTCGAGACTCCTTACAACCGCTGAACGAAATTATTCAACCACCGAGCGCGAAGCCCTTGTATGGGTAGTCAGTGACAACCTCCGTGACAATTGCTCACCTTATTTTTATTAACTTTTATTTCGTCCCTTTAGGGTAAAGTAACGAGGCAGGTGGTATGTTGCAAACTTGTATTCCTTACAACAAACTTATACATTACTGTATTATTCTTCATGTCAAACTTATACCTTACTGTATTGCTATAGTCAACGTACCAAACAATGTCGTACGCCATTGTAATGTCGTTTGAGTCTTTAATAAACAGTTGTCGGGGTCACACCTCAAAAAAGCACGCGGTGTTGTTTTTCGTTTTACTTTTACCCCTTTACGATACATCCATGTTGGATACAAAAGGGTTAATTTCCGACGGCTCAGGATACTCCGACATCGATCGGTGGGTTCAAGAATTTGAAAAAAATACAGTCAGTGGGTGTTGGGATGAGTTCTATAAGTATATCTACGCCAAGTACCTGATCAAGGGAGCAGCGAAACTATTCATCTCCAGTTTTTCAGGAATGAGTGATTGAAGGACGTTAAAATGCACATCAGAAGGGATTTCCTGATAACTTCGCGCTTAATCCGCTTCACCATCGAATATTTTGACAGCTAATATTGCAAGGTTGTTGGTGCCGATTCAAATACGGAAAGTAACAAGCAGCATTTTAGGCATATTTTACTTTTTTACTATCGAAAAGGTAAAACTTCTGTTCAAGGAAGAAAAAAAAGTTTTTCTTTTATTTTTAAATTTCATAATAATTTCAAATTGTCCTTCCTTTGTTTCATAAATAGAAATTGCTTGTAAAGAACTAATAACGCGAACAAAAAACAAACGAGGCGAAACGAAACGATCCTCGCTGCGGTGAGGAGCACACAACGCTTTTAGAGGCACCTACTACAAACCACGAAAGTGAAGTAGTTGTGTCAAGGAAACGAAGACCTTGCCGCACAATGACACCAAGGAGTCAACATTGATAGCCGTCTTGGCTCACGTAGCAGCCCGGACCTACGTCCCGAGTACATCATCGTTATGAAATTCTTAACTTGCATATATAAGTTATGGCATCATAACGCCATCAATGCGCGACCTGTTCATCGTCCTGCACGCGCATCGCCTCGTCAGCATTTTCCCACGCCCAGCAATAGCTTCCGCCGCCTGGCTGGCATTTGTGCCAGACCAACTTACTTCTCACGCCCAGCAATAGCTTCCGTCGCCTGACTGGCATTTGAGCCAGACCAACTTACTTCTCACGCCCAGCAATAGCTTCCGTCACCTGGCCGGAGTTTGAGCCAGATCAACTTACTTCCCACGCGCAGCAGTAGTTTCCGTCGCCTCGCCGGCATTTGAGCCGGATCAACTTACTTTCAACTTGGTTCCCACGCGCGGCAGTATCACTCCTCACTTAGGGCTAGGTTTTGAACTCATTGTTAGGTACAGTTTAGTTCTAAGCAAGACTTGAAATAAACCAGTCAAGAAATGAACACTTGATTTCTTTAATAAATAAAATAACTTATACATACATGTCCCATTGGAAAAAGCAATGCGTCAGGTAGAAGAATTTAAATTTAGTCCCGATGCTCCGGCATATTATTACCCAGACTTGAGAAAAGAGGAATCTATATTGAGCCGTCGGCAACATGATGGAAGAACTGCTATGATATGCGCTGGAAGTTCAGACCACAACATACGGACAAGAAGAAGTACCTGGATTTGATTGCCAATGAAACAACACAACCAACTGGTGAAATTACGGGCTTGCCACTTATTTGTCAGCTGTGTATATAGCAACGTTTGTCAAAAAGTATTTTACCGATAACAATATCGATATTTTAGGTTTCCCAGCGCGATCCTCAGACATAAATATTATTGAAAACTGTTAGGGTGTTCTTGCCAAAAGAAAAAGGCAGGTATTGTGTTTTATTTCCTTTTTTTTTTTTGTGAAGTACAGTGGATACGGATTTTCCTTTTATTTTTAAAAGGCAGAGACGGCAATTAAAGCCGCCGCCACGTGTCGTCACGGTGGCGAAGCTAATGTGGAGCGTCCCCTCTACCCTGCACGGAAAGTGTTTTATATATAGTCCCCTGGTGTACCGGTATATGCATATATGTATGCGAGTGTAAAAAGAAAAATAGAAAAAAATAAAAATAAAAAAAAATATATATATATGTACATATGAATATATGAATTGTACTAGTGATAACAGCTCAAATAAGTTCCTGGGATCGGGGGTTTGTGCAAGTTAACAACAAACATGCTGAAACGCGCAATTACCTCGCCCCCACGAATGGAACAGATAAAATGCTCGCCCCCACGAATGGAACAGATAAAATGATGACACCGCATCCAGATCACCGGACACCAAGTGCATTCCATCACGTACCCGACGGTAACACGAGTGCTCCAGTGGAAACACATCGACGCTGGATGAGAGAATGCAGATAGCGGATTAGTATTTAAGCTAGTGTAAGAAAAATACAAGAGGATTCGTAAAGTTGACTTGTAAGGGAAACCTCTGCCCAACAGAGGAGTGAAATAAATGTTTTTTTTTAGAATTTTAGTAATAAAATAGTTTAATTGGCGCCCAACGTGGGGCCCAGCGCGGAAAAGTTCATGACGCGAATATTAATCGACCTAAAGTAGCTCGTTATTTGCGATTAGTTCACGACCAGTTCAGTTCACGACGCGAGTGTAAAACCGACCTAAAATAGCTCGTACTTCGCGATCTGTTCACAACATAAGCCGACCTAAAATAGCTCGCCGCGTGTGACATACATACAGTGACAAGAACTCCGAACTATTAGTGTGTTTCTGCTCCGTGACCTGGGCCACCCACAGATGCGACATCAGCGGAGATCCATAGATCAAGGCAACTGCGAGGGAGCGTGAAGAAAGTACCCGAGTAGCAGAAGAGGCAAAAAGGACGAATACTAACTTCCATACTTATACTTATATTATACTTATCACCATTCTAGTATTACTCGTCCCCTTAACCACAGCCAGCTTTCAAATCTTGGACTACACGAACTCGGAACTCATTAAAATATATACAGGAGACACAAAAGTCCAAAATGGATCCTTTAAGATCATCCACATTATCGAGGTGCAGGCATATAAGGAGCTCGTCGACAAACTCCAGGACATGATTCTAAGAGAGATAAAACCCGACCATCCTCTTTTCCCCATCCTTGTCTTCGAAATCCAACAGGCTAAAGACCACTTAGCTAGACTCAAAATTAATAATAAAAATAAAAGAGCCCTTAATTTCATAGGTAGTGCATGGAAGTGGATTGCTGGTAACCCAGACCACCACGACCATGAAATACTTAAAAGTAAGATGAACAATGTTTTAACAAACAATAATAATCAAATCATTGTTAATAGAATGACCATAAATAGAATTAATGAAATTACAAACATAACCAACAAAATATTAAAGATTTTTAAGGAAAATGAAAAAATATATGGTACGGCAGTTTTAAGAATTAAATACAAATTAGAAATTGTTAAAGAAGAAATCATTAATATAGCATATGCAATACATTGGGCCAAGGCCGGCATAGTAAATTCATACATATTATCTAGCAACGAAATAAGTGTAACTGAAGCAATTTTAAAAAAAGAAAACGTGCCCTATATAAATCTAGACGAGGCGCTAGAATTTGTTAAAGTTAAGATAGCCTCGAATAACGAAAATATTTTATACATACTAGACTTACCTACCACAGAAAAAGAAATATGTAAGTCCATGATACTTAAGGCAGTAAAAAAAAATGTTAAAATTAAGAAAATAGAATTTGAAAATGTTTTGGAATGTAATAATAAGATTTATGGTAAAACAAAAGATTGTACTAAATATAATAACTTAGAAATTTGTAACAGAAATAGTATACTAGACATTAGCACATCCGCCTGCATTCCCAAATTGCTTAACGGACAGGAAGCCACCTGTACTGCTGTCAATAACCAACACATACCATCCGCCGAAGAAATATCAGCCGGAATACTCCTTCTCAACCAGTTCAACGGGCCAGTGACCATCGATAATGAGACAATGCAACTAAATGGAACCTACGTCATCCGTCACACCAATACAACCGTAAAGATAGAAGGAAAGGAAATTAGAAATTATGAAACTATCAACCATCAACCTATGCCAGCAATACTTCAACCCACCAACATGATGACCAAAGAAGAAGAATTTCTCTCGTTGGAAATGCTGAAACAACTGCATGTCAATGAGAACGCGAAAATAGAATTATTGGAAGTAAAACACAAAATCAATACAACAACCAATCTTGTGTTAATAGCACTTTTAATCACCCTGGCAATAGTGTTCCTAACTATGTGGAGAAAGAAAGGTAGAAATCACCATCTAAACATAGAAACCAACTCATCCCCTGCACCTACAAGAAAAAACGACGAAACATGTCCAATACCAGCTGGAAGAAACACTGGACCTACCATAATAGGAATCGACAACATAACAGAATTCCTAAGGTCAAGTTCATCGAACGAGGACGTCCGAATTTGAGTGCGGAGGAGTTAACAACAAACATGCTGAAACGCGCAATTACCTCGCCCCCACGAATGGAACAGATAAAATGCTCGCCCCCACGAATGGAACAGATAAAATGATGACACCGCATCCAGATCACCGGACACCAAGTGCATTCCATCACGTACCCGACGGTAACACGAGTGCTCCAGCGGAAACACATCGACGCTGGATGAGAGAATGCAGATAGCGGATTAGTATTTAAGCTAGTGTAAGAAAAATACAAGAGGATTCGTAAAGTTGACTTGTAAGGGAAACCTCTGCCCAACAGAGGAGTGAAATAAATGTTTTTTTTTTAGAATTTTAGTAATAAAATAGTTTAATTTGCACAAGCGTCAGATGGCCAGATGGCCAGTAGATGAAATATTTTTCTTCAATTATACATTTTGACATATATATTTATATAGACATAAAGGTGTTCACATACCATTCTTATTCATACTTATTTTGTTTTGTAACCAAAGCCTGTAAGTAAAGCATGATAAAATGAGACATTAGAGTTTTTTCTTTGTGTTGAAACAAGTGTGAGTCTGTGTGTGGTTAAGTGGAAGGGGCTATCTAAGAGAAATCACGAGGAAGAGATCGCTGTAGTATAGAAGGTTCGCCTCAATATCAGGGAGGGTTTGCCTTGATGTTCGACAACACCCGAACATGCTACTTCATAAAACTCCCCATCCCTAGCAGCTCCTTCTTTTTACTTCCCACGTCCTACGTGTGCAAGCAATAAAGGTTGAAATATCTTAAAAAAACCTAGAACTAAGAAACTTGTTTTAACTTATATGTATACCAATGTCAATTAACAAAATTGTAAAATCAACCATCATCATTCCGATTAATAAAATTGTAAAATCAACCTTCATCACTCTGATCCTTCGAGCCGGATCTTCATCCGGTCGTGTTAAACTCATGTGCATGGTATTCGTTCGTAGACAGATATCTAAAATGAGAAAATTCCCGTTCGTGAAGCAGGAATAAGATTTTTTGGTTTTTTTTTTTTGGTAAATAGAAACATTTTTCTTAAATATACCTGCGTTGCAGATAAACTTAGCAATCATAGGGCACGTGTCTATGATTAACTAAGTAAATTCTGTGATTCTGTGAAGAAGCATTTCACTTAATTTTTTCTTTCTTTTGATATAAGTTAACGACACGCCAACGAATTCCCAACAATGTTGCACACGTCTCGCAAAATGCAACACGCAGCACATCATCATCCGGTCACCCGACCCTTGCACGGCATAGCCGCGTGATATGTGCAATCCACCTGCATCTACTCGGAGTACCGAACCATCCGTACCATGGGTCAACTGACACCCACCATTCACTGACCAGCAAGCAGCATCAATCCGACACTCACCATGCACCCACAAGCAAGTACCCGCACTTGACACCACACAGGCACCCACAAGCGAGCATCTGCACTTGACACCACACAAATCCTAATCCACATTCTTTCACGTTCCTACATGTTCCCATCATCCCATCCATAGCCGCATTAGGTGATAAGTAGAAGTAAGATAATTTTGTAGTTTTAGTTTTAGTTCAGCAGCGAACAAATAAAGACATTTTTTTTTTAATAAAAATCCCGTAGTGATTTCTTAAGTTATATAGTGGCGAGCATGAATACATGTTTCAGGAAATTTCTATCAATGGCTCTTGTTAGAGATTACACAAGCGGCACGATACGGAGAACTGTACTGCCACGCACAAGTATGTGTGCGTGTCCAGAATGCCAGATGTTAGAGCTTACACGCAACTGGCAACTGAAAGAATCGTAATGCCATCGTGCCGCACCACGGCACGATACCGAGAATCGTACGACACCTGGGCTCGTACGCATAAAGGAGCCGGACAAGAGCTGTCCATTCGCCACGCACAAGTATGTGTGCGTGCACCAAATGCCATCATCGAGCAACAACCAGCGAGAGCAGTTCCATGAACAACGGAACCAGCGAAAGCGGTGCCACGAGCAACAAGAGCTGACCATCTGCCACGCACAAGTATGTGTGCGTGCACCAAATGCCATCATCGAGCAACAACCAGCGAGAGCAGTTCCATGAACAACGGAACCAGCGAAAGCGGTGCCACGAGCAACAAGAGCTGACCATCTGCCACGCACAAGTGTGTGTGCGTGCGCAGAATGCCATCCGCGAGCAACAACCAGCGAGAGCGGTTCCACGAGCAACAATCAACAAGAGTGTCCGTGTACAGATGTGAGAAGCCACACACTCGCAACCGAGCAGAACGATGATACGAGCACCACCACCGAGGTGGAACAAAGGCGATCGGCGGATCGTCACTCGAAATAAAACCACCAGCGCGGTAGGTCGTATCGTAGAGGGAATCAATCAGAGGGAGTTAAATAAATAACATATGTACAGTCCATTCAAAATAATAAAAGTAATAAAAATAGAGTGCGTTTATCTTTTCACTCGTGAGCTATCGTAACATTTGGTCCAAACGAGCCGGATAATTGTTAGCAGTGCAAAAAGTGTGAGTGCAGTGAGCAAGGGCAGAAGCGCAAACACAAAACATTTTTTGAGCAATCACAGTGCGATTGCAGTGCGAAAATTGACACTTCTTTATCCAGTGCATTCAATTCTGTACTTGATCGAGTGGTCTCCGAAGGGTTGACCTGGACTGCTGCGATCACGTGCGGTCTAACGGAAGAGTGCAAGTGAATAGTAGTGCAGTGCAGTGCTTCCCAGCAGCTACAGTCCTATGGGTGACGTAGCGCGCAGGGACGTGTTTCGTTCGTCTCTCATGCGCATTTCGCAGTTTGCGGATGCTGTTGGATTCCATGAGGCGGACGAAGCGTTACTGCACACGAAATTGGAAGCGGCTGATAGCGCTTATGAAAAGCTGCTAGGAGAGCATATGCGTGTGGTTGAGGATGCAGCAACTCCTGAGGCGTTGGCGGCACATGACGAATACCTGGCCGCAATCGAAGACACGTACCACATTACCACAGCGAAGCTGCGTGCCCGTATCGCGAACATGGGACGGCAGGGCGCATCAGCCGGAGAAGGGAGCGGAGCAGCTCCAAGCATAATTCAAGTACGCCAAGAGCGACCTACTAAACTCATCACTTTCAAGGGTGATTTCACGAAGTGGAGAGAGTTTAGGGACCAGTTTTTGAGTGAGGTGCATAACTGTGCGTCTATAGCCAACGTCACCAAACTGCGCGAGCTGAAATTGGCACTGGAAGGGCCCCCAGCTAGGCTTATAAGCAGGTGGCAAGTAACCGAAGCCAATTACGAGGAAGCCTGGGCGAAACTCAACGAAGTCTTCGACAACCAACAAAACATCGTGGACGCGCATTTAAACGCACTGCACGCGATCCCGCGATTGGGAAGAGAAGCATCGAGAGCTCGTGGTTTACGGGATTTGGTGAACGAAGCGAACGTGCACCTCAGTTCGCTGCGTGTTCTAGGGCTGGACACTTCATCATGGGATCCATTCATAGTCAACATGTTGAGAGCAAGATTGGATCCCGAAACAAATCACGCATGGCAAATGACGAGAGACGACGTCCGTCGTATTGCCACTCTGAAGGAGTTCTTCGAGTTCCTGGAGCGGAGGGCGAGTGCTTTGGATTCCGCTTTCTTCGACGCCGAGCAGATCGCAAGCGGAACCGGAAGAGCAAGGGAGAGCGTGCCAAGGAGTAGTTGCCCAGGAGCGAGCGGGGCGAGAGTGACATCAGTGCCAAGGTGCCCACTGTGTAGGGAACAACACCCCCTTTATAGATGCGGGGATTTTTTATCACTGTCGATTCAAGCCCGAATTGAGAAGGTTCGGCTCTGGAAGCTGTGCGCGAATTGCCTGCGCACCGGGCACTTTGCCCAAGCTTGTCCAGGTGGAGCATGCCGAAGGTGCAATAAGAAGCACAACAGCATCCTTTGCCATGAGCAGCGGGCGTCAGGAGCAGGGCTAGCAATGGTGGCAGGCTCAAGTGAGAGTCAGCGGGGAATCTTGCCGGCAGCCAGTGAGCCATTACCACAATAGCAACCAGCGCGGTTACTATCAGCAGAGCAGCGGGCGGCGGATGCTGCCCCGAGGCAAGGCGGCGTTCAGCAATGCAAGGTGTAGAGCAGCGTCGAGGTGGTACGACGGGTGCTGCTGGCTACAGCGTGCGTGAAGGCTCAGAGCAGAGCAGGACATCCTGTAGAGGCAAGAGCGCTTCTAGACAGCGGGAGCCAGATCAATTTGGTCACAGAGCAGTGCGTGCAAAAATTAGGGCTAATCAAGCGCCCATGTGCTTTCGACGTGCGGGGAATCGGATCAACCATAAGTGTGCAGCCGTCTGGTTTAGTGAGCGTGAACATTCGGTCTTGCGTTGATATCGATTTCCTGTTGAAATGCAATATGTTTACTGTGAGGAAGATCACATCTTGTCTTCCAACGCAGTGTTTAGCAGAAGAGCAGGTGGCAGAAACGACCGAGCTGGCGTTAGCCGATCCCAAATTTAATCAGCCAGCCAGAATAGAGATGCTTCTGGGAGCGCAAGTGTGGGCTGACATTATAAAAGGGAGCATCGAGAAATTCAACTCCGGGCTAACAGCCCAGGATTCACATCTAGGCTGGATAGTGTTCGGTCAATTACAATCGGACCAGGATCCGGGAGTCAGAGCAATGTGCGCAGTGGCTGAACCGTCAGACGCAGAACTCAGCCACTTATTGAGGAGATTTTGGGAGATAGAGGAGCCGAGCAGGGAAGTCATGCTGTCTGCTGGCGACCAGTGGGTTGAAGATAACTTTATGCGCACCCATTGCAGAACTTCGTCGGGTCGTTACGTGGTGACAATCCCAATAAATCCCAAGGCGCCAGAATTGGGCAGTACAAGAGCGATAGCCATGAAGAGGTTCCTACAGAACGAGAAGAGATTGTGTGCAGAGCCGGAGCTAAGGGAAAAATACACTAACTTTATGCGCGAATACCAGGTGTTGGGCCACATGGAAAAGCTCGGTAGAGCTGCCAGTGCGAGCGGGCCAACATACCACATTCCGCATCATTGCGTCACGAAAAAGTTCCGGGTGGTTTTCGATGCGTCCTGCAAGAGCGACAGTGGCGTGTCATTAAATGATGTGCAGCTTCCTGGTGCTAAACTGCAAGATGATCTGTCAGCGATTATCACTCGCTTTCGTAGCTTCAAGGTGGCGGTGGTGGCAGACGTCGAGAAAATGTTCCGCCAAGTGAAGGTGAACTCAGAGCAATGGAACCTCCAGAGAATTTTCTGGCGAGAAAACCCGGAAGACGAATTGAGCGAATATTCTCTGACCGTGGTGACTTACGGGATGGCTTCTAGCAGCTTTAATGCAGTTCGGGCAATGCATCAGTGCGCGATCGATCATCAAAGAGCATACCCGATGGCGTGTGAAGCTATCACTAAGAATTTCTACATGGATGACATGTTAACCGGTGCAGACACAGAAGAGCGAGCAGTTCAGAAGTGCAAGGAAATCATTTTATCGTTGAGGGCTGGCGGTTTCAAACTGAGCAAGTTCATGTCTTCAAGCCAGCGCGTGCTATCTAAGCTGACCAGAACTTGGTGGAGCGAGCAGGAGCTGTCCTTTCCCGAAGAACAAGAAACGTCGATGTTGGGTCTCGTGTGGGATTCTACAAGGGACGAAATTCGGTTTAAGGTGCGAACTACAGCGAGCAGTACCCCTTCTACAAAGAGAGCAGTTGTCAGTGCAATCGCGAGGCTCTACGATCCCAACGGATACCTCGCCCCAGTGGTGATAAGCGCAAAAATCCTCATACAAGACCTCTGGCGCTGCGGAATTGAGTGGGACGAGCAAATACCCACAGCCAGCGCGCAGGCGTGGGTGAAATTCCAAGGGCAACTATCGCGCTTGGAGGATATAAGAATTCCGAGATGGTTGGGCACCACGGACAGACATAAATTGGAGCTACACGGGTTCGCAGATGCCTCAATCAGAGCCTACGCAGCGGTCGTTTACATGCGTGCAACCTCTGCTAGTGGGGAGACGACGTGCAGGTTAATTGCGTCCAAAATCAGATTGGCCCCAATCAAAACGTTGTCTGTCCCACGGCTGGAGCTATGTGCAGCTGAGCTACTGTGCAAGCTCATGGAGAGCGTAGTCAGAGCGTGCGCAATCCAAGGCGTGACAAGGAATTATTGGTCCGATTCAACGGTTGTGCTGTGCTGGATCAGTAAAGTGCCCTGTGACTTGAAGACATTTGTGGCTAATAGAGTGAGCAATATCCAGGAGCTGTGCGGAGGACGTCGGTGGAGACATGTGCCGTCGAAGGACAACCCCGCAGATTTAAGTTCGAGAGGCATCCCGGTAGAGCAGCTGGTTCACTGCAAGCTTTGGTGGCAGGGGCCAGCCTGGCTTCCTAGCAAGGAGGAAGATTGGCCAACAACAGAGCCAATCGTGAGCAGGCAACATGTACAAGACGTGACAGTGGAGGTTAAGTCACCTGTCCTGGCTAACCTCATCGTTCCGAGAGCAGCAGTGCTTAGCATAAATGGTATCAGCCTTTTAGAAGGGAGATCAAATCATGAGATTTGGGCGAGCGTGCAGAAGGTGCAAGCAGGGCGTGCAGGGAGGGCCAGTGACACTCACAGAGCGTGAGAGCGCTCTCGCCTACTGGGCTAAGGCCGTGCAACAGAGAGCGTACCATAAGGAACTTCAACAGCTGGAGCAAAAACGTGCGTTGAAGAACTCGAGCAGTATTGCGTCGCTATATCCATTCCTAGACGCCAAGGGAGTTCTGAGAGTGGGAGGACGGCTTCAAAATTCAGCAATGCCGTACGACAGAATTCATCCGATCATCGTACCAGCCAAGAGCAAACTGGGCGAGCTTTTGCTTCGTGAGGCGCATGCTATGACGCTACATGGAGGTGTGCAGCTGTGCATGCAATACATCAGGGAACGCTTTTGGATCCCATCTTTGAGACGAGCAATGAAAGTTTACATTTCACGGTGCATAATATGTTTCCGACAGAGCAAGGCAACATCCGAGCAGCTTATGGGCGTCCTTCCGAGGGATCGTGTTCAGCCATCAAGAGCGTTCAAGCATAGTGGAGTTGACTATGCAGGGCCAGTGCGGATCAAGGCTAGATCAGGGCGATCAAAGGTGATCGAAAAGGGCTACATCGCAGTATTTGTGTGTATGGTCACCAAAGCAATACATCTAGAGCTTGTGAGCAACTTGACGAGCGGTGCCTTTCTGGCGGCTTTCCAGCGCTTCACAGGGCGTCGGGGTGCATGCGCTGCACTTTGGAGTGACAACGCGACTACTTTCGTCGGTGCGAATGCAGAGCTGAAGAAGAGCAGAGAGCAATGGAAGGACATGTTTCCAATTGAGCAGATCAATGCGTTGGGGACGGAATGGAAGTTCATCGTTCCTGGCGCGCCACACATGGGAGGCATCTGGGAGGCTGGCGTTAAGTCAGTCAAGCATCATTTGCGAAGGGTCATGGGCAAGCAGATCTTCACCTTCGAGACACTTGCCACCTTGCTGGTTCTCATAGAAGCGTGCCTGAATTCTAGGCCCTTATGCGCGTTGTCAGACGACGTGGGCGACCTGAACGCGCTGACACCTGGGCATTTTCTGATCGGCGAGCAGATTTTGCTGCCATTGAGCGCTGATTTGAGCTACGTACCTCAGGGACGGTTGAAGCTGTGGAGCATGATTCACCAGATGCAGCAGCACTTCTGGAATAGATGGAGCAGCGAATACATACATACCTTGCAGCAAAGATACAAATGGAGCAAGCGCAGGAAAAACATCGAACCGGGCGATTTGGTGCTCATCAAGCAGGAAAACATGCCGCCTGCGCTGTGGCCATTGGGGCGAGTCACGGCCGTCCACCAAGGCAGGGACGGGCTGGTGCGAAGTGCAGAGGTGCGTCTAGAGCATACGACCTTAGTGCGACCAGTTCAGAAGATATGCGCTCTTCCCCTCGGCGATTCCGGACAAGCAATTGAAGACGAGCCTTCAATTGGGGGGGAGGAATGTTAGAGATTACACAAGCGGCACGATACGGAGAACTGTACTGCCACGCACAAGTATGTGTGCGTGTCCAGAATGCCAGATGTTAGAGCTTACACGCAACTGGCAACTGAAAGAATCGTAATGCCATCGTGCCGCACCACGGCACGATACCGAGAATCGTACGACACCTGGGCTCGTACGCATAAAGAAGCCGGACAAGAGCTGTCCATTCGCCACGCACAAGTATGTGTGCGTGCACCAAATGCCATCATCGAGCAACAACCAGCGAGAGCAGTTCCATGAACAACGGAACCAGCGAAAGCGGTGCCACGAGCAACAAGAGCTGACCATCTGCCACGCACAAGTATGTGTGCGTGCACCAAATGCCATCATCGAGCAACAACCAGCGAGAGCAGTTCCATGAACAACGGAACCAGCGAAAGCGGTGCCACGAGCAACAAGAGCTGACCATCTGCCACGCACAAGTGTGTGTGCGTGCGCAGAATGCCATCCGCGAGCAACAACCAGCGAGAGCGGTTCCACGAGCAACAATCAACAAGAGTGTCCGTGTACAGATGTGAGAAGCCACACACTCGCAACCGAGCAGAACGATGATACGAGCACCACCACCGAGGTGGAACAAAGGCGATCGGCGGATCGTCACTCGAAATAAAACCACCAGCGCGGTAGGTCGTATCGTAGAGGGAATCAATCAGAGGGAGTTAAATAAATAACATATGTACAGTCCATTCAAAATAATAAAAGTAATAAAAATAGAGTGCGTTTATCTTTTCACTCGTGAGCTATCGTAACAGCTCTTATTTCCTATTATAGCTACAGAAACAAAAAAAAAAATACATTTTTTTCAGGAACCTTAAATATGCTCCACTCTATGAGAAATACAAAAGCAAAATATTTCAGACCAAAAAAAAAAAAAAAAAAAAAAAAAAAAAAAAAACAGGAATAAAAGGTGAGCAGGGCATTTACTCAATTTTGCACGTTTCGTTCCACCTCCTCAAAAATACACCGTTTTCTTTTGTTTTGGTTTATGTGAAAGTGTTTATTCTGCTTTATTCTATAAGTGACAACAGATCCTGGCGGCTAAAAAGTAATTTAGAGCTCATAGCAAGATATTTCATTTAAAAAATTATTTAATGGGATTTTTGCAGACAAAATGAAAAAAATTTCTCTTGAAGTGGAAAGAAACATCGTCTCCTTACTTGAAAAGGGAATTTCTTCCAGGCACATTGCAGAAAGAGTGAGCGTTTGCCAACGCACTGTTCTTTTGGTCAAAAAGAGAAGGAATGTGGCGTCCGCTAACATCGCTCCAGGCCGACCAAAACTATTGTCCAATGGCGACGCGCGTTTAATGGATCGGTTAATGAAAAACAAAGACTGCAAAACATCTAAGACCGCTGCAAAACACCTGAATAAAAATGTCAGCGAGTGGACCGCCAGAAGAGCATTGCGCAGGATAGGTTTGGTGTCAGCAGTTAAACAAAAAAAACCGGCCTTGTCAGAAAAAAATGTTAAGGCACGCTTAAAATTCTGTAAAGAACATAAATATTGGACAACAGAGGACTGGAAACGAGTAATTTGGTCAGTATGTATGTATGTTGGCGTTACAGTCCATGAAGAACCTGAGCCGAGCTTCTCTCAATCACCCATGTTGTGTGTGATTTCATTTTCCCATAGGTGAAAGGGACCTACAGTTTATTGCCAGTTCCGAACGGCGAATTTCGAGAAGCTTTTCATGACAATTTTACTACAGGGGGTTTTGTCAGAACCCCGCTGAGGAGAAACACCGGGAAAAACACGTTCGATGACATGGCTGTGTCGGGATTCGATCCCGTGTCATCGGCGTCAGAGGCCAACACACTACCCACTGCGCCACGGTGCTAATTTGGTCAGACGAGACGAAAATTAATCGATTCCAATCAGATGGTAAGGAATATTACTGGCATCGACCAAATGAAAGCCTGCAAAGATACCAAGTCAAAGAAACGCTGAAGCACGGGGGAGGAAGTTTGGTGGTGTGGGGTTGTTTTACGAGTTGGAATGTAGGTCCCTTAATCAAAATAGAAGGTATTATGAAAAAGGAGTAATACCTTGATATTCTGCGGACAAATTTACCAGAATTTGTTGAAGAGTGTGCCTATCCTATTGACGAGATAGTTTTCCAACAGGACGGTGACCCAAAGCACACAGCGAAAATTGTGCAAAATTGGCTTGGGGAGCAATTATTCCAAACACTTAAGTGGCCAGCACAGAGTCCGGATCTAAATCCGATTGAAAATCTGTGGGCCATAGTTAAGAGAAGGTTGGCGCAATACGACAATCCCCCAAAAAATATGAATGAACTGTGGCCAAGAGTTCAAGCAGAGTGGGCAAAAATCCGCCATGAACATATTGAGAAATTAGTGGAAAGTATGCCAACTCGTATGCACAGTGTTATTAAAAAATAAATGTCTATGGACAAAGTACTAAAATAGCACGCAACGTGTCACAAGCCAAAAACGTGCAAAAATTAATACATACTTTTTTCAATGTTTTATATTTTTTTTTTTTTACTATTTTACAAGAAATGTTTCATTTTTTTTATTCTAAACTGTGAAGTATATTGTTTTTACTGAAACGTATCTATTTTTTGTTATGTTTTAAGCGAAATAATAAAATAAAAATGCATTCTTTTTTAATTACTGCAACATGTACTCATTTTTGCTCGCCACTGTACATATGTTCGTGAACGTTACATGCATCAAATGAATGCCATCAAGCAAAAATGTGGTAATGCGAAAGCATGCTTAATACATGCGATAGATTTCGTTGCGTCTATCGAAGAATCGACTACAATGGACATGCTAGAAATTCGGTTCAGCAGAATTGTTGAAATCAAATTTGTTTTGTAAATAAATTTTTATTTTTTCGTAAAGCGAATCGTGAGTTAAAAACCTACAGATGAAATAAATAAGAATACGCATCGTTGACAAGGATTATTAATTCATTAGAATTTTGAGAGCGAATAAAGACGTGTTAAAAACATGGTAAAAGTTGTGTAATTTTGCACCATACAATGCCAATTTAAATATGGAGCGAATTTTCGGCATATTTTACTTTTTTACTATCGAAAAGGTAAAGGTGCTGTTCAAACAAGAAAATAATTGTCTGGTATGCAAGTTGATATGATAGGGTATTGGTTTGATCCGTAAGCGATGTAAACAAGCTGCGGTCAAATTATATCCAACGTAATATGGAAGGCAAGATACGCGGACGATCTTTATTGACACAGCTGCCGCTTAATGGCAAAATGCTTTTAGTCGAAGTCAAAGGTTGCAGCTGCGTCGGCATAATCGTCGTGATTTATCGTTTGGATCCAAAGTCCAGCAAATGGACGCTGCCGAAGAGCAGCACGACACTTAGTTGTTAAGTTAGTTCAATAGCTGCACCGAAACCACTCGGCTGAACTCCGTGGCATCGGGATTTTCAAAACTGACTAAAAAAATGAAGTAAAAAGCAAGTAAAAATAGTCTTTTTTTAAGACCCCTATTGTCACATAAAAAAGTTAATTTGCATGGAGAAGCTGTGTTCCAAACCACCGCATATTTACGCAGAATTACGGCGTATTCTCCGTACATGCATATAGCGGCAGTTCGCAGAACAAAGCACGAGTAAATAAACACGCAGAGAATTCTCCAGTTGCTGCTGTGGCAATTCCTACAACGAGCGGATCCAGTAACTGTCCTACCATAAAGGGCAATATGCGAGCAACACATCTGGCATCAAAACCTGCACATACATGCATATGTGTCTGCTTATGTGCCTTACACGAAAGAGCAGAACAGAGGGCGAGCGAACGAACACGTGCGGCTTTCAGGATTGATGTGGCTGTGCAACGACGGCAGCGCGATACAGGGAGCAGAGCAATCATCATTCAGTGTGCAGACGTCACCCAAAGCGGGCGGCTTTTAACGAATAAGAATATTGGAATAAATAAACACATATTTGGAGTGAGATCTCGGCGTTATTGTTTTTATTTGTTTCCCTTTTCTTTTCTTCTTCCTATCGTTGATAGGAATAAGCTGTATTTAATATTCCTTGGGTTCTGTAGTGAATACACTACATGCACCTATACCGCATACCAAAATCACGACTAGCCAATCCATGACCACAATCAACCAATTGTCTACGCCCAGCATTAGACTCAGTGCCCTACTACTTGGTTTGAGCTTGATCTACATATGACACTTTACCGATCGCATTGCTTAGCAGTCACACACAAAATCACGTGCACTTAAAAGCAAAACGCATGCGATGTAAACAAACGGTGAAACCAAACATAAACAAACCGAGTCAGTTGAATGGGTACAATGCTGTCGATGCGCCTTTGACCAATTGGCCGGTGTATTGTGCGCTTGTACCAATTACACTGTGACTTGCCTCCTGAAACGTAAATTAGCTAAACGCATGCAAGTTAATATCATAGAGCATTGATTTGATCCGTAAGCAATGTAAACAAGCTGCGGTCAAATCACATGCAACATATAGTTAATAACATAAAGCATTGATTTTATCCGTAAGCAATGTAAACAAGCTGTGGTCAAATCACATGCCACATATTGGGGGGACCAGGAAGTGCGATCGATTTTTGTTGATACAGCTGCGGCTTAATGGCAAAATGCTTTTAGTCGAAGTCAAGTGATTGCAGCTGCGTCGGCAGATTCGTGCGTGATTTATGGTCTAAGTCCAAAGTCCAGCAAAGGGACGCTGCCGTAGAGCAGCATAACGCTTAGTATATACATAAGTTAATCTAAGTTCAGCGCAACACCAGTTCATCACCAACATCAGAGGACTCATTGAAAGTGAATTAATAAAAGCATAGCTAGATTTATCTTTTTAAAAAACTCCCGTGTCGCGTAAAAACATTAATTGGTGCCCAACTTTCGGGGCAGTGCGAAAAAAAAAAAAAAAAAAAAAAAAAAAAAACCGGCAAAAATTAAACCTTGAAAAAACCAAGTAAAGTTCGGTAATCGCGCTGCAGAACCAAAACGCTGCAAATAATCAAGTATCTCCACGAAGGAGAGAAAAAAGAAAAAAGAAACAAACACAAAACAAGTATCTCCACAACGGAGAGAAAAGAAAAATATATATGCGTAAATATACACATATATGTGGGATTGAGCCTGACAAACGTACGAGACACAGGGAATTACACAACACATACAGACATACCCTATTTACATACGATCGAACGTAGACGAACAACGAGTCACATAGAAAGACAAAGAAGACGCCACAGAACATACAACACAGACATAGACATTGTTACGAAGCAACGGGACGCCGCCAAACGGACGACAGATCACACGATGTACTAAACATCTAACAGAAGAACGAGATGGACAAAGAACGAGCAGAACGACGGACAATGACGTCCGTCCGTTTTTTTTTAAAAAAAAAAACTAAAAAACTAAGAGAAGTGCCGCAAAGTGGTGTGCACGTAGTGGTGTCTGTGGCGGCATCAGCAAATCCGCGAAAGAGCACAGAATAAAGGAAGAAGAGAGAAAAAAAAAAAAAAACTGGGAAAGGGTCAGAACCGTTTGTGTGTGCACGGCGACAGCGGCGTCATCATACCCATTGCTGAGGAAACACCTGCACGTGTCCAGTGCATAGGAAGACGAAAGCGGCGGTAGCGGTGTCAAGAGCAGGACGGCGAGAATATCAGAGTGAGATTGTTTCGGATTATACAGTGTGCAAATTTTGGTGTGGCCACTGCGCAGTTTATAAATACTTTATTATTAATACTGTATAAAACTAAATACCTTTTTTTTTACCCGTAGCTTATATTTATTAAAATACGTATAAAAAATATTGTTAAAGTATAATGGACGTCGAAGCTATTCTGGGTTTGACGGTAGATGGACTCAGGGAACGACTGACGCAACTAAACTTGTCGACGCACGGACTTAAGACGTCACTACAAAACAGGCTAATGGAACACTACGGTTTGTCCAGAGAAGGCGATGACGGATCTAATTCGGCGGAAGAAGAAAGGGTAGGCAGTGAGTCAGGGCTTGAGACGAGGTCGCATTTTACACTTCGTGACATCCAGGACTCCTTGACAGCATTCGATGGTAGCGGTCGACCGAGCATTGATTCATGGATTCAGGAGTTCGAGGATAACGCAGTAGCAGTCAATTGGAACGGCATCCAGAAGTTTATTTACGCGAAACAATTACTGCAGGGAGCTGCGAAGTCGTTTGTACGCAGTCAATCAGGCATCAAAGATTGGGCCGCATTAAAGATCGCTCTTCAAAGCGAGTTTGGCGGCAGGGCGTCGGCAGCCGAAATTCATCGGGCGCTAGCCGAGAGGAAAAACCAACCAGGTGAATCGCTAATAGAATACCTGTACGCGCTTATGGAGATGGCAAAACCTATTAGTCTGGAAGAGGAAAGTGTCGTAGAGTATTTTGTCGAGGGTGTCCCTGATAGTAGAGCGAACAAGGCTGTACTATACCAGGCTAGAAACATACAAGAGTTAAAGACACAGTTGCGCATTTACGAAAAGGTACGGGGTCCCAACTCACAGCAACCAAGCTTGAGAAGGTATCACAGAACACCATGCTCTACATGGAAGCCTACAGGAAGAGAAGTGAAAGTGGAAACAACACAACGCAAATGCTAAAGGTGTGGAGAGACGTCCCATCTTGCTAGGGAATGCACATCCAAGGCACTTAAATGCTTCAGGTGCGGACGACCAGGACACCGTGCGGTGAATTGCCGAAATGAACCAACGACGAGTTCGCGATTAAGGGCTGAGGGAAGCAACGTTCGACCTGCATCATCAGGCAACGGAAGCGAATCTTGGCCGGAAGCGAGGGTCTCTTTAGCAACCGGAACTAATCGCATCTTTAAAGATATTTCGGTGCGAGGTACTAATTTATCGGCTCTAATAGACACGGGGAGCGATTTGAACCTGATAAGGTACGATAGCCTGTCGAGAATGAAGTACGTTGAGCTTGACTCAACCAAGAGGCGGGTGTTTGGCATAGGCAGTGGCGGATTAATTACGCTAGGTAGTTTTTGGGACGACGTAATAGTAGATGGAATGGTCACCAAACTTAGATTCCACGTTGTACGTGAGTCCGATATGCCCTATGCAGCGATTTTGGGCACCGACGTATTGGACAATGCTGATGTGACACTAACCACGGAAGGGGCAGAGTTTAAGCCAAAACGTAGTAGGTATGGGTCTCCTGGTTCGAAGAGTGAGAAGAGAGTAGACCAAACCATGGGAGTCGGCAAAGGTGCTGAAAGGCTCAGTGGTAAGGCAGAAGGGGATAGAGACGAATCTCCTGGTTCGAAGAGTGAGATGAGAGTGGACCAAACCGTGGGAGTCGGCAAAAGTGCTGAAAGGCTCGATGGTAAAGCAGAAGGGGATAGAGATGAATCTCCTAGGTCAAAAGTGAATCGGAGCATGGGAAAATTAGACCAGAGGGTCGAAAGCGTGGGCATAAGTGCCAGTCGAGAAGAAAGTGTAAGCGGCCGGGGTACCGGTGTAAGCGGGGCGCAAGAGAGCGAAGAGATAGAGAATGTCACGGACGAACTAAAACCAATTAGTTTAGCCGCACAGGACGGGGTATTCCAAACAGAGGAGGACGTCGACTTAAGTCACCTAGATTATGGAACTCAGAGGATGGTTCAGACCATGATAAGCGATTACACGCCCATTAAGACGAAACAATCGCCCATCGAAATGAAGTTGATTCTGTCAGACGACATCCCGGTAGTTCATCGACCTAGACGCATACCGTTCAGCGAGCGACAAACGGTAAAGGAACAACTCGAGAAGTGGCTGGCAGAAGGGACAATACAGCCAAGTACGTCCGAGTACGCGTCGCCGATCGTGTTGGTTCCGCCGAAGGATGACGTTCCGCTGAGTGTCCAGGTGGGCAATGTTTCCCAAGGAATTCCAAAACGACATAGAGCACCGATCAGGTTCTAATATGAGGCACGTGGATGCCCTGAGTCGCGTGTCGTGCCTATTGATTGAAGATTCGTTGGGTCATCGGATAAAGGAAGCCCAGCTTAAGGACGATTGGATTCGCGCCGTCCGGAAGGTTCTAGAAAGCAACGAGTATGAAGACTTCTATATCAAGTCAGGTATATTGTTTAAGGATCCAGTCAAGGAACTGATGGTAATACCGACGGTTATGGAGAAGGAAATCATCGGTCTCGCGCACCAACAGGGTCACTTTTCCGTCAAGAAGACTCAAGATCTTGTTGAGAAAACCTTCTTCATACCTGGGTTAGCGGCGAAGGCGACAGATGTAGTAAGGGGCTGCGTTAAATGCCTCATTACCAAGGCCAAGGCAGGAAAAAAAGAGGGGTTCCTGAGACCCATCGACAAGGGGGACAGACCCTTAGAGACTTACCATGTGGATCACGTCGGGCCGATGGAACAGACACGGAAGAATTACAATTACATCCTGGTAATAGTAGATGCGTTCTCTAAATTCGTCTGGCTTTATCCAACGAAGAGTACGGGAGCAGAGGAGGTGGTGAATCATCTGCGGAAGCAGGCTGTGATTTTTGGCAATCCGCGTAGGATCATATCAGATCGAGGTGCAGCTTTCACATCAACGGTTTTCAAGGATTACTGTAGAGAGGAAGGTATCCAACATTTGCTGATTGCGACAGGGGTACCTCGCGGAAATGGCCAGGTAGAAAGAATTCACCGAATCGTAGTGCCGATGTTGTCCAAAGCGTGTCATGGGAGCTCGCAAAACTGGTACAAGTTTGTGGATCGCGTACAGCAGGTAATCAATAGCTCACCGCCGAGGAGCACAAAGTTCAGTCCTTTCAGAATACTGACTGGTTTGGAGATGCGATTGCCCGATTTTCCAAGTCTCCGCGAATGGGTGGAAGACACTGCCCTGCAAGAGTTCGATGCGGAACGAGAAATGACACGAGAAATGACACGAGAACTAGCTCGGAAGAATATTGCTGAAATTCAGCAAGAGAACAAAAGGGGCTTCGACAAAGTTCGTAGAATGGAGCGAATCTACGATGTGAACGAGTTGGTCGCCATCAAGCGCACTCAGTTCGGGACAGGGATGAGGCTACGTCCCAAGTTCTTAGGACCCTATAAGGTCATTAAGAGGTCGAGTCACGGAAGATATGAGGTCCAGAAAGTCGGAAGTCAAGAAGGACCAGCGAGGACAAGCACTGTGGTGGAGAACATGAAAAAATGGAATCCTTCATTCGGGCCGAATGATCCGTCAGGAAAGCCGAATGTGGGATTGAGCCTGACAAACGTACGAGACACAGGGAATTACACAACACATACAGACATACCCTATTTACATACGATCGAACGTAGACGAACAACGAGTCACATAGAAAGACAAAGAAGACGCCACAGAACATACAACACAGACATAGACATTGTTACGAAGCAACGGGACGCCGCCAAACGGACGACAGATCACACGATGTACTAAACATCTAACAGAAGAACGAGATGGACAAAGAACGAGCAGAACGACGGACAATGACAAACAAGGAAGAGACATTCTCCGTCAGACCAGCAGCGAGTGCGGACGTGCCTACGTAGAATAGGAGACAATACAAGTGAATAAAGTGCAATTGGAACCAAAAACCGTGTGTGCTTCTTTAAATCCTACATATATATACCAAGTATCTCCACTACGGAGAGAAAAAGGAAAGTATTCATTTAAGAAAAAGGAAAGTGAAAACTATAAGTGCCATAAATAAAAAAGAAAAGAACTATAAGTGCCAAAATAAAAAACACTAGCCAACAAGAGTATAGATGACAGCATAGACGACAGCATAAACGAAAGCATAGACGACAGAAAAGACAACAGATCAAGAAGAAGTCAACAGTAAGCGTAAATTTCTGTATTTTCTACGTTTTGCATAAACTTAAGTATCCAGCACCTATTAAAATAGGGCTCACTTGTGACAAACTTATATTATATAATAACATTTAAATCTGGAAGAAATATCCATATCCTTAAACAACAGACTGGGTTGAACGCGATGACACTAACCCCAAACTTAGTAAACAGACTAATCAGTGCAAGTACTGCCAGTCTTAAGACCGAGCTTGATCAGCTAAAAGAACAGCTGAAATTGCTTACCTCGTTAAACCTTGTCGCGGAATACGAACAAGAACAAATTGACGATAACATAGTTTGTCAAGAATCTCTTGACATAGTTAAATCCCTTCCGGTATTTTCAGGTGCTAATTACGTTAGTTGGCGAGAAGCCGCTAACAACACAATGAGTCTATACGATAAAGGAAGTCGCAAATACTTTGCAGCTTTGACAATCTTGAAAAATAAGATTGTTGGGGATGCAAATAACATCCTAACGAATCACGGATGTGTTCTGAATTTTGATGGCATTTTAAGTCGTTAAGATTTCGCGTATGCCGATAAAAGACCAATTCACATAATCGAACAGGAAATGAGCATACTTCGCCAAGGTAATAAATGAATATTAGAATATTATAATATGGTCAACGAAAAATTGACCCTGTTAATAAACAAAACCATCATGACCTATGGCACAAACACACCGATTACAAAAGAACTCAATAACAAAAACCGTGCGAATGCTTTACGCATCTTTATTACGGGTTTAAATGCGCCTCTCGCAAACATTTTATTTTCTCTCAAACCCAAAGACTTACCCAACGCGCTTGCAGGGGCTCAAGAATTAGAGTCGAACAATCTTCGAGCCAATTTCGCGATGCAATTCGGAAGAGGCATGAACAATACTCCTCCACAAAATAATAACCTGAGATTTCCAAGAAGAAATAATTATAACAGTTGCCAAAATAACCCCACTTATCCAAAACCTGTACCCATGGATGTTGAGCCTTCCAATCAAAATCGAAATGATTTCCATGCAAACAGACACTCTTTTCCAAATAGGTTTTCAAATCAAAGATTTTCAAATAATCGTAATTTCAATAACTCACACAATCAAAACGTAGGTGAAAAACGCGCCCACGGCAGTGGACAATTATCCGCTCGGCCGCATAATAAAACTCAAAGGGTAGATAATATCAGTGACTCTTTTTTAGACGAAGGCCCCGATTGCCTTACATATACAAAATAAGCGAAAGGACAGGAAAAGCATTCCAAATAATGGTTGACACAGGAGCTACTAGTTCGTACTGTTCACCCAATACACTCCCCAATAGAAAGGAATTAGACATTAGGAAAAGAGTTAGGACAATTAATGGTTTTTCCATTATTACTCATTTTTGCGAAGCATTTATATACGGAGTCAAAGAAAGATTCTATGTAATAGAAAACTTAGAGGCAGAATTTTAATAGGCTATAATTTATTGAAAAAGGCAAACATAAAATTAGATTTTTCGAAAGGCACGCTTACACATGGCACAAGGGAAGAAAAAATATACACTTCAGGAAAAGAATCTGAAGTACGCGAATCAGTGAAGAACACTGATGATGAATTAATTAAAAATAAAACTTCCAGTAGTGAATCCGAAGGACCACAGGCAGCATCAGAGGACTCAGGTTGAGTTCGTCATCAGAGGACGCAACAAGGTTCAAAAGCAGCACTGAGATCGAGTGGACTCCGCGGCTTGGGTGTTTAAGAAAATTTAGCTAAGTAAAGTAGTGTATTGAAAGTAGTGTATTAAAAGTGAATTAATAAAAGCATAGCTAGATTTATCTTTTTAAAAAAACTTCCGTGCCGCGTAAAAACATTAATTTGCACACAAAAAAAAAAAAAAATATAAAGGAAAAAAATTAAAATTACCACACACCACCCAACACTACTCGCACTGTTCGGCAGATCGCCAAGTTGCCAAATTTCGACCACTTAGCCATTAGCCGATCGAAGACTTGGCGGGCTAGTGGAAGTGTATATATATATTCCAAAAAGCGCGACAAAGTCTTCTCGCCATTCGACAGCAGCAACCTGAAGCGATCAGTCACAAGGTAACTGATGTGGTGGTAATCTATTTTTTTTTCACTTTGGTGTATTTGTTTGAAGCCAAGGCATCTCAGATAATTCCTCTCTGCTTATTTTCCTTTCTGTTCTTTCACTGCACGCACAAGCAGACGAAACCCGAAAAAAATAAAAAAGGAAAAGGGCGAAATAAATAGGGAGAAACCGAAAAGTGAATAAGAGAACAAGGAAACAACACAAGAGGCAAGAAGTCGCAGTACAACGAAACAAGAAACAAAAAAATAAAACAAATTACAGTTAAATTCGCATATAGTGACTTCGGTTGTAACGACATTCGGTTATAAGGACGAAACTAAACGCAAAAGTTTGGTTTGCCACTCAATAATGAATAACATCTTTCGGTTGTAACGACTTCGGCTATAGCGACCATTTCGTTTATAACGACCATTTCATGAGGGTTGGTTGTCATGAGTAACGACTGACAAAAAAAAAAAAAAAAAAGATTTTTGCCAGCTTTTGCCTTTTTCTTGTTGTTGACTGTCGAGACAAGATACAGTTATCCAGTTAATTGAGTGCACCTGTGCATCTGGAGTTTATTTTGTTTGATACATTTTTCAGTCAGTTGTCAGTTGGTTGTTGGTCAGTTGTGCTAATTTTTCATTGAAAAGTGTTGAACCCTAGCAAAGCGACCAGAGTTTCGTGTAAAGTTTATTTGAGGTAAGAAAAAGATTTATTCTTTCGATTCCAGGAAAATCAGTGCGTTTTATTCTGTAGAATGGAAAAGGAAAACTTTCACTATTGAAGAAAAGGCTGCCATAATTTGGAGACTTGAAGCAGGAGAATCCAACTCGAATCTTGCAAAAGAATTTAATGTTTCGCATTCTACAATCAGTGGAATGTGGAAAAATAAAGAAGCTGTTCAAAAAAATTTCGAAGCGAAATCAATAAAAGTAAAAAAGATTCGTTCTTCAAAACATGCGGACATTGAAGAATCATTATTAAAATGGTTTAAGACTCAGAGGAGCAATAATGTGCCCATCACAGGGACATTACTACAAACAAAAGCAAATGAAATCGGACAATTGCTTGGAAAGGATTTTCAATGTACTGAAAGTTGGATTTACCGTTTTCGCATGCGAAACAACATCGTGTTTGGAAAAATTTCGGGAGAAGCGAACAGCGTTCAGCCAGAGCAATGCGATGAGTGGTTACAAAAAGTATGGCCAATAGTTCGAGGAGAGTACCAACCCAGTGAAATTTTTAATGTGGACGAAGCCGACCTTTTTTACAAGTTAAGACCTGACAAGACGTTGAAATTTAAAGGAGAGAAGTGCACAGGAGGAAAAATGTTTAAAGAAAGAATAACCGTGCTCGTTGGTGCAAACATGGACGGATCGGAAAAACGAAAACTGCTTATTATAGGGAAATCAAAAAATCCAAGATGTTTTAAAGGTACCAAATGCTTGCCAGTTGAATACACAGCTAACAAAAAGGCTTGGATGACCTCCGAAATTTTCGAGGGAGTTTTACGAAAATGGGATTCAGAGCTTAGGATAAAGAAAAAGAAAATTTTGCTACTTGTTGATAACTGCCCTTCACATCCTAACACTCAAAATCTTTCTTCAATAAAACTGGTTTTCCTTCCGCCCAATACAACATCGATATTGCAACCAATGGACCAGGGTGTTATAAGAAGCCTTAAAAGCAATTTTCGAAAAAACCTTGTGCTCAAAATTATTTGGGATATAGAAGTTAATAAAGAATGTACCATTGGCTTATTAGACGCTGTCAGCATGGTGGCCACAGCTTGGGATCGTGTCACTCGTAACACAATTGCTAACTGTTTTAAGCATGCTGGCTTGCAGACTTTGAACAACTCTCGAAACGAAGAACAATTTGATGAAGAGGATGATTGGCCCCTTTCTGAATGGATTGCACTGGTGAACAATTCAAACATCTGCGCTTCAGAAATGGCATGGGAGGAGTACGTAACCGTTGATGACAAAATTTTAACCTCAGATGATGCAAATTCAGAAGAAATAGTGAGTGCTGCTGCTGTAGAAGATCATTTTCTCGGGGATTTTGATGACCATGGAGATCATGTAAACAAAACAAGTCCTTCAATAGCTGAAGCATTAAATGCAATAGGTCTTGTTAAGGATTTTTGTTTTTTTGCAAACACAGCACCAGAATTAACAAATAATGTAATGGACATAGAAAAAAACTTAGAAATTCTTTACCTTCAAAATAGAAAACAATCGAACATCACAGACTTTTTCAAAAGAACTGAATCGTAAATTAAAATTTAAAAAACAATATGAATTTGTCTAAGTATGTATATACATACTTGTATGAATTAAATTACTTTTTTTTTAATGAAATAAAAATATAAATAACATAAATATTTAAAAAAAAAAGGATTTTTTTGTTCATTCGGATATAGCAACATTCGTTTATAACGACGGAGAATTTGTCTCCCATGAGCGGTATAATAACCGTTATAACCGAATTCCACTGTACAATTGAAAAAGGGTTCCGTCCCAAGAGTTAGTGGTGTGGTGTTCGAGTAACGGTGATCGGAGTGGCGTGTTGTTTGTCAAACGGTACTCGCGAGTGGCGTGGGGTCGACTCCAGCGACCAACGGGAGTGGTAGAAACCGCAATAGCTAGTCGACACAGCTAGATATATATATATATGTGTGTACGGATACATGCATATATATATATATTCGCCTATCCAACCATAGATATATCGTGGCGTGGTTCGCGATAATCAATCACCCGGCTATACATACATATGTGCACATTCCCGTTTATATATATATATAGATGTGTATCCGAACATTTATACATATTTAACGTGGCGAGAAACGCAGTAACACATGTCTTGTATGATCTTGTATGTAAAAATGTGTTAAAATCCGCAACTTGTGCCAACTTGTGTACACCCACAAGAGCTCGACTTCAAATTCAATAAAAATTAAAAATGTAAACAGCATTGATTTGATCCGTACGCAATGTAAACAAGCTGCGGTCAAATCATATGCAATATAAACAATTTCAAACCAATAGACGAGAACGAGCATTGTTTACACAGCTGCGGCTTAATGGCCAAATGCTTTTAGCCGAAGTCAAGTGGATGCAGCTGCGTCAGCATAGTTCTCGTGATTTATGTATGAGGATCAAAGTCCAACAAAAGGGACGCCGTCGAAGAACAGCACAAAGTATATAAGACACTTAATGTTCATTTTTGAAGGAGTTCAGTTTAAGATGTGATCAGTACGAGTTCAGTTTTAAGATGTGATCAGTCGAGTTCAGTTCAAGTTCGAGTTCAGTTCAAGTTCAAGTTCTTAGTTAAGTTCAATGTCAGTTCGGTTTAGTTATTGTTCGCTTAAGAATAGTTAAAGTTCATACAATAAAAATATCATCTAAAATTAAAAGTCTTTCCTTTGTTCGGTGATGTTCTCATTGGGAGAACATCAAATCAATTTTTTTTCCGTTTGTAAAAGTACAAACATAAATTATATATATCCCTAACAGCTCCTCCTTTTTGCTTTCCATGGCTATATGTGGGATGGTATGGTATTAAGCCAGACATTCTAATGTGCGTGTTTTTGGTTGCAGAGCTATGGTGCATGTACCACAAGAAAAGCGACGGAAACTGTATGCAAAATCTACAGAATGTATGTTGCTGAGATATTTAGCAACATAAAATGATGAAAATAATTCCATCTTTTCAACTGAGAGTATGAATTCAGATTATGCAAATAAAAACAAATTTCACATTGTTGAAGCCAATGCTAATATGCCAGTAATTTATCATAATTGTTCTAATGATTTAACTGAGGTTAATGTTCCAGTTATCTGCGACGACTTGGCTATCAACGATGCGGAAACTTTAACCGAAGTGAATGTGGAAGAAGTGCCGGAGGATGATTCAACTGTTGTTGATGTTCCTGCTGTTCCTGTTGTTGCTGATACTGAGTTGAGACGATCTGAGCGTATCGCTTGTCGAAAGCCGAACCAAGCTGGTTTGATTGCTAATGCATATGTTCCCGATCCTGAAAATGTTGCAGAAGCAATGTCACGTACTGATTCACACCAATGGTAGGAGGCAATGGATGCTGAATTCAAATCATTGCAGGAGAACAATACGTGAGATTTGGTACATCCTCCAAGTGGTAAGAGTGCAATTCAAACTAAATGGGTTTTTTTTAAAACCAAACGTAATGAGCATGGGGAAGTTCTAAAACATAAGGCACGATTGGTTTGTAAGGGTTGTTCGCGGAAGCAAGGCGTTGATTATCAGGAAACGTTTGCGCCTGTGACGCGGTATATGTACCTCTATTAGATTTTTGATCGCTTTGGCTGCGAAATACAACTTGAATATTTGGCAAATGGATGCGGTGACGGCGTTCTTGAACGGAGAACTCAATATACATATGTATGTATAAAATTAGAATTTAAATGACAAAAGACAAAAAGCCAAAGGAGATAAAATCATTTCTGTCCCATAACCTAAGACGTTTATCCAAGGAATTACATTCTATAATAAAAGAAAACGACTCAAGCGAAACCTTTGATCCCTCCTCTTCCAGTTCTTGTTCAGATAATATAAATACTGATCAGACCAACACTTCGGGTTCACAAACCTTCCCTCCGCACAACACATAACCTTTCCTCCGCACAACACATAACCGCCCCATCACTTTCAAATCACATCGACATTTTATATTCCCTGAGAATCCCGAATGTCATCAAAGATCTGCCGAAATTTGAAAGTAATCCACGTCTTCTGTATGAATTCCTTAATAATGTCGAAGAAATTCTTTTATACATCAGAGGAAAAGATAACACCCCATATGGTAAAATTTTACTCCGGGCAATTCGAAACAAAATCAAAGTCCATGCCAATGAAATTCTAAATATGTATGGGACACCTCTAGTCTGGGATAATATAAAGACAATCCTTCACTATTCTGATAAGATAACAAAACAAAACGGCCGGGGCATTTTACGGTAAAATAATTGAAGGGCAATCAGCATTGTGCAACAATGTTTGTAATAAAATGGCCAACTGAACGGGAAAACAAACAAAACATCCGCGCAGACGCCCTCTGGGCGAAAAGTTAAGAATTTAAGTTGGTAGTTTAATGACAGTTTGTTCGCTTGGTTTTCGTCTACGCGCCATTGCCATTGTCGATTGGTAATGGGAGAAGACCAGAGGTGCAAACTGCGGTGAGCTATCAATTTATTAATATATATGTATAAATGTAATATCTCATGTCATTTTTAGAAATAAAACATTCATTCATTCGTTCATCCATGTGGGATAGAAGCAGTAGCGAACGAGGAACGAAACACAGAACAAACAGAGTACGCTACGATCGACGAAACACAGACAAACCGAGTAGTACACAGACGAGACATAGGGAAACCCACGCAGATGCGACATGGGGCAACAAACCACACAGACAAACCGAGTAGTACACAGATGAGACACAGAGAACACCACGCAGAGGCGACACGGGACAAACCACACAGACGAGACAGAAACTATGCACGTACGCATTGTGAGGTGCGTCATCCACTCCAATGAAGAGAGATATAGATAGAGGGCAAAAGAGTAGTCAGTCGTAGTTGAGTCGTAGTGGAGTCGTGAAGGAATCGAGTTGTGAATTGGTTATTGAACGTTTGTTTATTTCCGGACAATACATAAATGTAAATTTGAAATAAAGAATCGAGTTGTTAATTGGTTTATTGGACGTTTTGATTATTTTCGCATCCCGGACACTACATCCATTTGTTGGTTATTATCGGGCCTCTGGTCGTAAACAATTGACAATGTTCTTAACCACGAAACCGACCAAAATGTATTAAAGGCAAAAAAGGATCTTTATTCGGAGATGTGCCTAAACTCATTTTTATATGGCCTTAACGAGCCACTCGGTTCTAGAATTAGGGCTATACAACCCGAATGGTTCAAATGCCGGAGATAAAAAAACGTGACAACACTATCTCGTATCAACCACGAAAGAATTTCCCCCAGCCCTACTACCGCCAGTGTTGCGGCGCATCGGCAACACTGTCTCATTTCCATCTGTCCCTTTTTTATTGTTCTGATTACCATCGCTAGCTTCTTGTCACTCGTTCTCGGACCAGCTACGGGCAAAGTACTCTCGTTATTTTGACCACAACTTCCTTTCATTAAGTACAGTTTTACATAAGCAATAAATGAATTTATGGTATTTTGTTTTTTAATAAATGGATTTTGCATTTTTACTTATTCTTACGCATTATTGGAGGCCATTAATAAATTTTTCTTTTTACTTATAAGCTAAAAATATTAAACCTTTTTTTTCTTATTCTCTATCGTGAATTGTTTCTTATTTTTCTGTTCACCTCATTATTGTGAACCCCCCGGCAGATTGTACATACAAATGTGTGTGAATAAAGAGACAAGAGTGACACTCTGATTTGTAACGTCACATTGTGCGGTTGGTTTTTTCTTTACTGTCCTACTTATCAACGATTACGGCACGTTAACGGAGTTGTGATCACGTGATTGCAACTGAACACCACACGAGACAGCGTAGCAATTTTTTCTTCTCTACACGGCACAACACGCGTGAAGATTTCACGCATTATCACAACTCTTTCAGACACCAAAAAAGAAAACACATTCAGACCTGAAAATAGATACACTACCTTCCCTAGAACATATAACCCACGACCACAATCGACTAACTTCAGGAACAGGCAGTCTTCCACTAACCCTTATCCTCAAATAAAACAGAGTCCTGGCCAACAAGTGAGGAATACAAACGTAAATGTATACGAAATGGCCAGCCCAGCTAATAAGATTGAACGTAATAAGATTGATTCACAAAAAATTGGGCAATTTAGGAGTAGATCAAACCAAGACAGCAGGAGCAGACATGATAAGGAATTTTCGAGCAACCGAACAACCCTCTTTCCACTTCCAAAGTCATTAGATTTAATTCGATCATCAGTCATTAGCCTGTGTCGGTGATAGAAAGTGGTGTAAAGAAAATAAAGTCGAGTTAACAGAGGACGGTGCGTTTTATTTTAAAAAGGGAAGAATACTACAGATGGGAGCGAATCCTACACTTATAAAGGCTTAAGGGTGACTTGTGAACTGTATGAAAAAGATATTAAATGCACAGACAGCCTATCGGTACTATAAACAAACAACAGTTCTTAAGCAGCAAAAACAGGGTATCTAGAAAGGAAAAGGACTAATGAGTCCTAGTTTTTGGTCGCTGACCAGTGTGTTAACGATTGCACTTTGGATCCGGCCCAAACAGTATACATACCTAGTGCTGGATAAAAATAAAAAGTGCAAAATCAGGTGGATTCCAGAACACTAGTATTAAAAGCAACTTACACGCGGATACTCATTTTTTCTAAGAACTTGAGTATGGCGAAGCATTTCAAAGAAAAGTTGCAGAAGGCAAAAACAGCAATAAATGTTGCATGGCGAAGTTGCTTTATGAACAAATACATAGCACGTAGCAGCAAATATAAGGCATTTCAAGCAGTTTCGGAGACCGTCCTATTATATGGATCACAGGTTTGGGGGAGTATGAAGTTTGACACAGTTGAACAACTTTGAAGGCATTTCGTTGAAAAGATATTCCATTTACCACCAAACACTCTAAACAACGTTATCATGTTAGAGACGGGTCTATCACCGCTGTTCATCAAAACGCTTAAGCTGCGAGCAGATTACCTGATAAAAATATGCACGAGACTCTGTTAGTTAGGAAAATAGTACTCAAAGCTATTCAAGACAAAAACAACTGGTACGGTGAATGGTTGGAACTGGCACACGGATGTAATATGAGTTTGAACATCAACATTGAAGATGCAACCAACAGTGAAAGAAAAGTCTATGAAACAATATGTACATAGCAAAGGAAGACGAGCAAAGCAGATCAGAATACATAGCTGAGGCAACTGGTTCGCAGTACAGAACAATCTACAGTAGACTGAATCATAACTTGCTAGACAGGAACTACTTTGAAGATGCAAACAACTTCAACTCAATAGTATGTACAATGGTCAGGCTGCAGGGTGAATTACTCAATCTAAATTATATCCCGCACAGACCTGATTTACCTTTGAAGTGCAGTATAAGTTAACGCACAACCAAAGGACGGCTTGTAAACAAGTTGTTTACTAGGGACGGTGCTTCTTTTCTGGTAGACAACTTGTTTACTTAAGTAAGCTATGTAGGCATGACCGCTATATTCGTAGATGGCTTGTAAACAAAGTTGTTTACTAAAGATGGTCCATCTTTTCTGGTAAACAACTTGTTTACTTAAGTCCGCGGTAATTCGGCAAGCTAGCAGGCTGGTTAAACACTCGAAGGGATTCATTCTGTAACAAGCGCTGGAGGCAGCAGGTCTTCATAGAAGACAATCAATAAAGAACGAATTAAGACATTAAAAGTGTTAAGCAATTGTTGGGCGTTCCAGCGCCAACAGGCCACATCAACCGAGAGGGCGGGAGCATGTTGCGCGTACCAGCACCAACAAGCAACACAGCAATCGTAACTTCGCAGAAGCGCGAGGACCAACAAACTACACAACAAAAATATCGCCACTTCGCGCAGAAACGCGAAGACCAAGCCGCACAACACACAACGATCGTCACTTCGCGGAAACGCGATGACCAAGCCATACAACACACAACGATCGACAATTCGCGAAAGCGCGAAGCCCAAGCCACACAACGTACAACGTTTGGCACATCGGGGAAGCGGGGCGACGACACATCGCATCGCATCATCTCTTCAATTGTGACGTGTTTCCTTCAACCTAAAAGTCTGCAGAACAAAACGCATGCATACAAGAAAAAAGAAAAAAAAAATTCCACGCACCACCCAACACTACTCGTGCTGTTCGGCAGTTCGTCAAATTGCAAATTTCGACAACCTAGCCATTAGTCGATCGAAAAACTTGGCGGACTAGTGAACGTATATATACCCCGAATAGGCGTGTCGAAATCTCTTGGCATTTGGCATTAGCAACTGGAGTCGAACGGACACGAGGTAAGTGAAGTGGTTGGAATTTTGACCTTTTAGGTATAGTTGGGATTAGCACCTACAATTATTTCCTTTTTTTAGTTTAGCCCCCACGTAAACATATTAATGAAATAAAAGCAAAAAGTAAAAAAATAATTAAAGGAGGAAACAAAGAAAAGGGAGGGAATATAAAGACGAGAGAGCATCCCGAAAGGCAAGAGCAACTCGAACACGTACGTACAGAATATAAGAACAACGCAAGCACACGACACAACATTAAACAAAAAAAAAAGGGAAGGAGAAATAAGGAAGGAATAAGGAGTAAGGTAATAAGAACCGAGGATCCGACTCCTGTAACAGCAGGTTGTTCTAGGCAACGGCTAGAAAAGCTCCGCGCCGTGTCTAGGACATCAGCAGGCGTGGCGCGGAGTTGGACGTAACGGCGCTTGTGATTGGCGTGGAGTTAGGCGTAACGGCATTCGGGAGTGTCCGGTGGAATCGGGTAAACCAATATATATATATATATATATATATATATATATATATATATATATATATATATATATATATATATAAGTTAACGAATAATAATATCAAAGCAGACAGGAAACAAGTGCAAGTGAACCCAACACGCGCAGGCGACCTTAATACGCGCCACCAGGTAAAACGCCATGTCAGCAACGTTCCCACGATCCATAGCAATACGCGTCGCCGAGTGGATCGTCATGTCAGCAGCGTTCCCACGATCGACGTCCAAAATGCAGTAGCAGCAATAATTAGGTATTTAAGGTAGCGTTAAGTACTCATTGTATGTTCAGTTTAGTGCAGTTAACTTGGAAGGCAGAAGCTCTGCTAAAATAAATAAAGTTTTTTTTTGAAAATAAATATAGAAAAAATATAATTTATATATATATATATATATAGGTTCAGATACCTGTATACATATATATACATATACATACATATATACGAATATCAAAAAAAAGGGAAAAAAAATTAAGTTTTTGTTTTGAAGAAAATAAGAGTATATGATCACATGCACAATACATGCACATGCCTTTTAAAAATATAAAAAAAAAAAAAAAAAGAGTTATCATATAAATCTCAGTTCGTGGTGCTTCTCACCCGGGCTTATACTCCTTTGTGAAGTGTTTTTGTGAGTGTTCGCAAGTCCGCGTATAAACATATATATATATATATATATATATATATATATATATATAAATAGACAAATTGGTGTATAAAAAAAAAAAAAAAACCGGAAAGTGATCGTTTATATGTACACGTGTATGTACATAATCAAGAGGAGAGGAGACACCGAAGCGGCGACACGGAGCATCAGCATCACCATTTGTGCACAAAAGGGCGGATGTTTCGTGAGTACCCAAAAGTTTTTTTATCTTTCATTCTTTCGTTTATACATATGTATACAATCAAGCTAACTATGTATTACGTATTTGATCTGAAAAAAAAAAAAAAAAAAAAAAAAAAAAAAAACGCAAGACAGTGCACACTTACAATGGCACTAAAATACAGATAGATATTGCGTAAATTTTCCTTTTGCACCACGTAGTCACATTTTCAATTCTTCCATTAATTGTATATACATATTAAATTACAACATTACATTACATTACACACTTACATTAAAATTACAACAAAGGTAGAATGCTTAGTAGATAAGAGCGATTATTACTGTCAATATATAGATGATACTACAATTATTAATCTCCATTTTGACTCAAAAAACGAATGTAAGAACTACCAAAATTACAGGCTTTGTATAAACAAAGGACCTCATTTACAATTGACTGATAAAATTGATGTATCAAAAGCCTCCACAGTTGATGATATAAACACTCTCAAAGAACAATTGAATTCACTTATAATGAAACAGGATTATAATAATATGCTGTTACAGAAAGAAGTCTCTGAATTGAAACATTATATAAAAAAAGGGGGGGGGGGGGGGGGGGATGTCTGCACCTGTATGTAGTTTATAACTTTTTTTTTTTCTTGTGTATACCCGAAATAAAAAAAAATAAAAATACTTGTTATACTCAGGTGAGACGGATATGACTAAGTGAGTTTTTTTTTTTTTTGTTTTGCCGGAGGCTTGTGGCTAAGTGTGTGTGTGTACGTTTGGTTGCGGCTATCTCATTCAAAACTTGAGGAGAGATAGCTAATGGAATTAAAGCCGAGCAATAATTCCAGGGAGGGACAGCCTTGATGTTCGCTACCACCCGAACAACAACGTAACAGACCCATTTATTCACCCTTGTCTCCCCTTTCTCTTAATCCACCTTTTTATCCCACCCCATCCCTTTCCATGTATCAACATTTTTTTTTTTCACCCCATACCAGAAACATGGCATGTACTATTTGTAGGTAAGCAACCGGCAGCAAGATCCCAACCCACCGACGAGCTTACGCCGTGCAATCCGCGAGCATGCCATATGCTGCCATTACCATCGCCATTTATGCCTTTAAAGGCATACTACTACTACCCTACTTGTCTACACAATCTACCTTAAACATTCGGTCCGAAACGGAGGCTCACCCGAAGCAGTCGCACCATGCTTTCGGCGTGCCCTGTGGGATTCGTCTCCTCAATATGCCTTGGGCATCAATTCCGCATGAACAACTCGAACGAAGCAGTCGCTCCATCTCCACAATATTTTTATTTCTGTTGTAGTACTTACAAATTCTTAAGGCTAATCATTCATTCTTAATTCATGCAATACATTCATACATTCAATCATTCATTGTTGAATTCATGCGACAATAAAATTATAACGTTTTTACTTCACAATTTTTCCTTTTATTCCAATTTTATCAACAACCAAACGATAATCGACAACATAACCTATGAAAATCCAACAGCAGTAATTTGGAACTACTTAAAAACCAACCATGTAAATAATTACGACATAATTCGATACGTCGAGTCCAAAGACGAAAGCCTGAAATTTCAAAACATCAATCTGATTCATGCCATGAAAAAGAAAATGATGAATCACCCAATTTCATCCCCTATCACACTCATCCTTATAGATGTGGTCATCAGCGTCACAATATATAAAATTTATAATCAGTAGCACACACAAGTTCCCGAAAACGAACAGGAACTGGAAGAAGCAATTTTCAACGAGATAAACACGAAAATCAAACGCCTATCTAAACAGTTTGAAGAAACGGGACATTTCCTTCAAGAAAGAGGGGAGTTAAGACGCGACGTAGTGCAGCGGATAAATTGAAGAAGTGCTTACTAAGCACTAAGAACCGTACACTGGCATCAATCACCCACGTAATGTGAAAACGATACGATGGTACATTGACGCCCACCTCGAGGATAACCACTGCAGTGATCGCCGGTGCACCAACAGCCACGTCCACAGCACAAGATAAGCAGCACTGTCCAGCAGATAAGTATATATACAAGCGAATGTTAGAATTAAGTATCTTTTTGTACAGTCGATCCCGAGCAGTTAGGTTCTCCCGTTCAGCTCGAAATAAAGAGTTTTTAAAAAATCAAATTAAAACCCAAAATATTAATTTGCATGCTTCTCGTCTACGAGTATTGCAAAATTGCCTTGAAATATAGAGAAAGAATACAAAACGAAGATTTTCAATAACTAATCCTGTATTTATTTAAAATATTCAAGGAATTTAAAATTCAAAGTGTTGCCGCATGACGTCAACATAACGTAAGTGGAATGCGCGAACGCCACCTTGCGCAGGCACTTGCCGGACACCTCCGTACAACGGTAACAACGCCCCACACACACATACATACATACATATCTTGTTAATCTATTTAACCGAAAATAAAACACACTTGTGTGGCAATAAAAGAGTTAAAAAGAAAGAGAGAAAGAGAGAGGACTGCCGGTTAGGTAGGTAATGTAGATGAAGAGATGGAGTCAGTTGTGTAACAAACGCCGAAAGGGATAGTTCGGGAAATAAAGTACAGACGAAAGAAAGATTAAAACTGTAAAAAATAAGAAAGTGAATAAACTGATGAAAGGAAATTAAGAGTGTATCATTTTCTTACAACATCAGAAGTGGGATAGTGACCTCAACACAACTAAAAACAATTTAAACATAAAAAAAAAAAGAGTGTGAAAAAAGAAAAAAAAAGTTTTACAGACATTAAACCGAAGCTATTTCATAGATTAGAGAACTAGGAGGAATTCGTGAGCTTATATATGTTGGATTTATTGCTGCTTGGTGATTTGTAAAGTGTTGTTTGTGAGAAAGAACGTGTATCAGTATGGACAAAGTTAATAATAATGTAATGGATAAATTAGTACCTTTAAACGAAGTTGAGGTTGAAGAGGTGAGAACACGGAGAATAGATGTTATTGACCCAAGTGAAACAGCAGTTAAGCAAGTTAGAGTGATTGAGACGAGGGTCGCGCCACCGACATGCATTACATCTGTGCGTTGTGATCTACGCGCTCTTAGCCTCATGAAGCTATACGAGCCGATGGACAAGATTGATTGTTATGTTAAGTTCGATCCAGGTGTCACTCGAAGAACGAGGTCATACCCAATCGATTTAAAAAGTGATGAAGTATTTTTTAGGCAAAGTGTTGATTTGTTTTGTATTGATAGGTCATATGTATTATATTCGCTTGATGCAAGCGTTTTTCTTGGTGCGGATCCCAATTTGAATCTCGTTGATAGCGTGCCTTTGTCTTCGGTGGGTATCCATGACATCTCATCGATTAATGGGCTCGCCGATGCGGCGAAGCATTTTAACGGTATAATGAGTGTGCTCGCCACAATCATGATGGATAATAGAGTGTTACGTGACATCAAGTTGACGTCTGTTGTTAGACCGTTTTCTTTCGAGTTCATGCGAGAAAAGGTTCAAGTGGAAGTTAAGCCTTCAATTGTTATGGCCGCGCAGTACAATGATGTTGCGTGGCTACGTAGATATGTAAATGATATGCTTTCAGATGGTACTTTGCGATATGAGTGTGGACGTGTGTCTAGCGAGGCGGAGGCTATGACTAACACCAAGCTTTCGGAAATAATCGCTGACAACACCGACCAGTATTATGCTACAATTATGAATTTGAACGCGGAATTTTTGATGGGAGATGGCGATGTAAATGAACGTATTGAGAAAATTATAAACGCGTATTCTTTTTATGGCGTAACGACATTGTTTCAACGAATTACAGGGGTCACTCCCTTCAATTGTTTTAGTCCAGCCACGGCCGCTCAGGTCGTGTTGATGTCAGCCTTTTTGGATGAGTCTTTTTGTATGTTGTTCCAAGAGGATAATGTTAATTACTTCGAAACGGCAAATATATTCTCATATGAAGATAAGTTTAGAGTTTCAGTGGCAAATAACAATGCTAATACCTCAGGACAGGTACTTGTTGACTACTTGATGGCTAGGAAAGATGTGTGCGACTTTAGTTATGTGGCTACATGATGGCAATGGAGATATAACCAGTTTTTTATATTTGCAAATCACAGGGTGTTGGTAAGATTGAGTGCAGGGCGAAATACAGAATGTGTTAATAAGTTGTTTTTTCTATTTAGTTCCATCTGAGATGAACGCGATTATCACTGGTACGGGACGTAAATACACAAAAGATGAGGATGGCAGAATACACAGACAACCCGATTCCAACGAAAGATTCAAAAACGACTCGGATTTTTTGAGTCCCACCTATCCGTCATTGTTTGGCGACTTGTCGCCATACAGTGCTGCTACTATTCGCAAGGTTATGGATGCGATGAAGCCGATGGGTGAGCTCGTCGATGATACAGATGCTTTAAATGCTGGATTTCCAAGATTCAGAATATACCTTCAAGGCATTACGTTTAAAATAGTAACAGACTGTGTGTGATTCTCTAACACTAACTCTAAATAAAAGGGAGATTAATCCTAGGATTGCTAGGTGGGCTCTCTACGAATATACTCTAGAGCACCGTAGCGGCTCTAAAATGCAACACGTAGATGCGCTTAGCCGAATGACGAATATTCTGGTGTTGGAGGAGAATACTTTCGAACAAAATCTATCCATCTGCCAAAATAAGGATGAGTACATTCGCAAGATTAGGGATACACTAGAGGAAGGAGAGAGCAAAACCTATGAAATGCGCAATGCTTTAGTGTACCGAAAAGTTGGGAAGAACATTCTTTTTTATGTGCCGGCAAGTATGGAGCGAAATGTGATTCAAAAGTACCATGATGAAATGGGGCACCTGGGATGCGAAAAGGTTTTGCACGCACTGATGAAAGTTTATTGGTTTCCGAACATGAAGAGCAAAATCAAAAGCCACATCGCGAACTGTTTGAAATGCATAGCTTTTGCACCGAAGTCAGGGAAACGCGAAGGGCTCTTGCATAATATACCCAAGGGAAGCGAACCATTCGAAACGATTCATATAGACCATTTTGGTCCCGTATTGTTGAAGAAGGCCAGGAAAAAATATGTTTTCTTAGTGGTAGACGCATTTACTAAATTTGTGAGGCTGTACGCAGTCCGTTCGACAGGTACGAATGAGGCACTCGGTTGTCTGAAGGACTATTTTCGTGTGTACAGTAGACCAAAGGTGATAATTTCTGATCGTGGCAGTGCAATAAGTAGACGAAAGGTGATAATTTCTGATCGTGGCAGGAGCATAACGTACGGCATATCAAGGTAGCCACGGGCTCACCGCAAGCTAATGGGCAAGTGGAGAGAGTAAATAGGAGAATAGCCCCTATGATAGCTAAATCGACAAGTGCAGGAACAATGTCTTCTTTAGATAAAGTTTTGCCTGAGATCGAATTCGCTTTAAATAATACTATTCACCGCAGTACTGGGACGTGCGCAAGTCAATTACTGTTTGGGGTTTATCAAAGGGGGAAGATGATTGACTACCTTAAGGAACAATTAGAGGAAATTGATCCACGTGAGAATGTTAGGGACTTAGTTGATATACGGAGCAGGGCAGCAGAGCAGATAATCAAGTGTCAGAACTACAATAAGCTGTCCAAGGACAGGAATAGGGTTCGTAAAGAATACAAGGAGGGCGATTATGTCATGGTGCGGAACTTTGAAAGCACATCCGGAACTTGTAGGAAAATATTACCTAAATTTAAGGGACCATACATCGTAGCCAAAGTTTTACCAAATGACAGGTATATCTTGAAAGATGTTGAGGGTTTACAATTGGGTCAGGTGCCTTATGAGGGGATTTGGGAAGTATATAACATTAAACCATGGCTGAGTTATGTCGGCCGGTCTTGAGTCAATCGGGACGATTGCTTGTCAGGATGGCCGAACTGTGGCAATAAAAGAGTTAAAAAGAAAGAGAGAAAGAGAGAGGACTGCCGGTTAGGTAGGTAATGTAGATGAAGAGATGGAGTCAGTTGTGTAACAAACGCCGGAAGGGATAGTTCGGGAAATAAAGTACAGACGAAAAAAAGATTAAAACTGTAAAAAATAAGAAAGTGAATAAACTGATGAAAAGAAATTAAGAGTGTATCATTTTCTTACACTTGAATTCCAACGGTCGAAGCGTACGGTTCATAATTTCCACACACTATATCTAATACAGTCCATTAATTACTCCAAAACATCAAGAAACCCTGTTAAGACGTAACACAAAGTAAGTGTTGAGCGTTAAATACAGTCATATCTAAATTTCTAAGTACAATACTCATGCTTCCTTGATTAATATAAAATTAAATAACTGACGCAACCTGTACACCCTGCCATGTTTTGATTTTAAATTTTATGAGATTTAATTTTTTCTAATGTAACCCTTCCCGTTGTCAAAATATTTCCTGTATCTTCCTCCAGTGATGACCGTGTCATCACTTAAATCCAAGAGGATCTAAACAATCAACAAGGGTCGTATCCTGCCGCGCAAGTTTACAAAAGAGAAGCAAAAACGCTTGCCTTCTCTCATCAACAGTGAGCTCTATACAAATTACTTACATATTTTATGTTATTTACTATAATTGTCATTCTGGCAGACGGCAATGCCATGTTATAAAGATTTGTGTTAAATTTAGTAATTGTACGATCAAATGAAAAAATTCAATCAAATCAAATCAATCAGACGTGATTTTTTAAGTGGAGATGTTTTTTTTTTTTTTTTTTTTTGCTCCATACAAATATCAAACAAACAAAAAAGTATCGTGTATGGATTTTTATGCCTATCATATGATGTTACGACAAAATGATTTTAACCTTTTAGCTCGGTGCAGAGAACTATTTCATCAGTTCTTGGTGGATATGTACGTGAAGGTGGAAAGCGAACGTCTTCGTTTTATTACTTTAAATCAAAAAAAGCTACGTGTTGATAGTTACATACATTTGCAAGATGCAGTTGCTAGCGACGCCAATGTTAATCCTTCAGATCTAGGAAAAATGGTAATTCTTCCGTCAACATTCGTTAACAGCCCCCGCTACCTACACCAATACACACAAGACGCATTTACTTATGTACGAACTTACGGCAGACCTGGCCTTTTTTCCACTTTCACTTGCAACCCTTCATGGAAGGAAATAACTGATGAACTAATACCGGGCCAAAAAGTACTGACAGACACGATTTAGTTGATGAATGTAATTACCAAGGGTAAAATATTCGGCGAGGTACAATGTTTCATGTATTCTATTGAATGGCAAAAAAGGGGACTACCCTGCATACTCTAATATTGCTTAAAGAAAAGATGCGGCCCACCCAAATAGATGAGTTAATTAGTGCCGAGATTCCTGATCCTGAGCAAGATAAATAATTGTATGACACTATTGTCCGAAACATGGTACACCGTCCCTGTGGTGCACGAAATCCAGCATCGCCATGCATGAAAGATGGAATATGCACAAAGAATTTCCATAAACAGCTGTTAAAAGAAACTGTGTGTTATACAGGCGCACAGCACCCGAATATGGTGGCCGAACAGTTACAATTAAGACTCGATCTAGAGCGTACGAAACCTTAGACAACAGTTGGATCGTCCCGTATTCGCCCATTCTATGTAAAATGTTCAATGCTCATATTAATGTAGAAGCCCGTAGCTCTGTCCGCGCAATCAAATATATAAATTATGGATCAGCATTCCAGCATTTAGCTCAAAAGAGCTTCTAAGCGAAAAACTAACATAAAGCTCCGCCGAGGAAGCTTCTAAGCGAAAAAATAACATAAAGCTCTGCCGAGAAAGCTTCTAAGCGACGACTGATCGACTGACCACTCTCTCATGTTTTGGAAGCCGATCAGTGAACATCAAATCATATACAATTCCTCATAAGAGGAAAATAAAAGTTATTGTAATTATAATTATAAATTTATTAAATTTAAATAAAAAACATAAAGAAGTGTATTTGTTAAGTTATATGCAAATATATAAGCAAAGGAAATGACCAGGCTATATTTAACCTCAGGAATGAAGGTGGAGCACATCTGCTAAATGAAGTGCAAACCTTTCAAGTAGGGCGTTACGTCAGTAGTAATGAGGCAGCGTGGTGGCTCCTTGGCTTCCCCTTGCATGAAAGACATCCAGCAGTAACCCACCTTGATGTACACTTAGAAAATGGAGTATCATCACCGCCCAAAACAACATTAACAGCCTTTTTCCATCTTTGTCAGGCCGATCCCTTTGCAAAAACGTGTTTCTATGCCGAAGTCCCCCGTTACTATACCTGGAACACGTCTACAAAGGAGTGGAAACGCCGTATTCAAGGCGTGCCTGTTGAGAATTGGCCCGGAGTGAAATCATCTGATGCCCTTGGTCGTGTGTACACCATCCACATTACTAATTTTGAATGTTTCTGTTTACGTTTGCTGCTACACCATGTTCGGGGTCCTACAAGCTATAGATATCTTAAAATTTTCAACGGCCAGAAACGCGCAACATATAGAGAAGCATGTGAAGCTCTGGGTCTGTTAGAGAATGATAATCACTGGGACGAAACTATGGAGGAAGCCGTCCAGTGCCAATGGCCAGCCAAATTCAGGGACCTTTATGCAACCCTCATATCATCATGGGTAACACGATCCATGTGGTATCACAATGGGCCGACTTCGGCCTACGTGTGGCTTATGCCGACCACAATAACCTAACCTATAACCTAACCTAATGGCAATGGTGGGTAAACGGTTGAGTGAATTTGGAATGATTAGCCCTCGGCGAACGAACGAAAATGAACTATCTGATGAGATTGTACGAGAAACAAACTATGACATACCAGCTTTTCAGCAGCAAGTAGCTGAATTGGTACCCCAATTACCACCAGAACAAAAACGAGTATTTGACCAAGTGTTGCAGCGAATAGAATCTGAGAATGGCGCACTACTCTTTGTTGATGCCCCAGGAGGAACAGGAAAAAACATTTTTGCTAAATTTGTTGCTGGCGCAAGTAAGAAAAGATAGCAACATTGCTGTGGGCGTAGCCTCCTCCGGTATAGCCGCCAAGTTGCTGAGCGGGGGTCGTACTGCGCATTCTGTTTTAAAATTACCACTAAATCTCGCCCAGGAAGATTCACCTATCTGTAATTTTAGTAAAAATAGCGCACGGGGTGCTATGTACGTCAGTGTAAGCTCTTAGAGTGGGATGAAAGTACTATGGCGCACAAAAAAGCGGTAGAAACACTAAATCGAACGCTCCAGGATTTGCGCAACAATACCGATGTTATGGGAGGGATGGTGGTTTTATTGGCTGGTGATTTCCGCCAAACGTTACAAGTCATTCAGAAGGGGACAGCTGCAGACGAAATTAAAGCATGTCTCAAGTCGTCCACTCTATGGGCCACCGTAAGAAAGTTCAGTTTGACTACAAATATGAGAGTGCATCTATATGATGACACAAATGCTGGCAACTATGCCGAAACACTATTGAAAATAGGGGATGGTCGGTTAGACACTGATGCCGAGGGCTGTGTGACAGTGACGGGAGATTTTTATCACTTAGTACACGGTGATTCAGAATTAGTTGCAAGTGTTTACCCAGATTTACAAAACAATATACACGAAAATCAATATTAATGTGAAAGAGCAATTATAGCACCTAAAAATGATGTTGTCAACAAAATAAATTCAGGCATATTGAGTAAAGTACCAGGAGATAAAACAGAGTATTAATCAATAGACACAGTTATGGATACAGAACAGAGCACATCATATCCCGTAGAGTTTCTAAATTCGCTTGAGCTGTCAGGTATACCCTCACACAAGCTTCAATTAAAACTAGGCGTCCCAGTCATGCTTATGCGAAATTCGGATGCCTCGAGATTATGTAATGGGACGAGACTTCATGTCACACAACTTGGCCGCAATATCATTAGCGCCACTATCTTAACCGGCGTAGCAAAGGGTGAAAATGTAATGGTCCCACGAATCCCAATAATTCCCACAGAACTTAGAAAAGCCGTGCTTTTCCCATGGACAATTGTAAGTAGCATGTTCGCGTGTGTCCAATGCCCCGAATCTTTACATTCTATCCCCAAATGGAAAGACATATAATATCGGCTACAGTAGCGTATTAAAATAACATTCTGTTCCGAGTTATCTTCTGTGTTCTAAATCAGGAAAGGGAAACCGTGTTACCGTGTAACAGTAGTGTAAATATTAAACTGCCAATCCACTACGTAGCTTTTAAGTATTGCCAATATACCATTGGCAAGATGTACTGAATCAATTGCTTTAGCCAGGTCAAGAGATATTTCTATTCCCCAAGAGCACTACAAATTTTATCAGTTTAACCAATCCAACTGCCCAAACTGCAAAGATCCCTCAAATGGTCATCATTTGCATGAGTTACCTAGCAACATCATACGTATGTATATGCACGCATCGCCACCATCATCATCATGACCAACATCACTTGGCAACATACGTACATAGTATGCAGCATGACTGTCGCCATGGTGACATCGAACTGAATTATTGAAGGGGTCCCAGCTCAGGATATTTTCATCAATCCTTTTTCTACTGTAAAGCAGTGAACACTGCATAATAATAAAATTTAATTGAAAACGAATTCAAATTGTAATTGGAAGAAAGTTGTTTCATTTTGTAATTGGCGCAGTCGGTAGGATCGCTTATTCCAGCATCTGCACATACTAGTGAACACCAAGAGTAGCTAGCTAGAAACTGGGTAGAAGCACGTGTTCGTATCAACGACATCGGAGCGGTAGACTCAACCTTTGAGCATCAAGAAAAACCTGAGTCCAAGAACCATTTTCATATATTGTGTCAGGGTGAGTTCAGATTTGATATTGTCTTTTATCGGTTTCCTATGCCTTCACTACTTCACAAATACGAAGTTAAAAAACTGAAATTAAGAAGTGCGCTCTTCACTCCGAGTTGGAAAAAAACCGTACTAAATTAAACCAAAAAGTTTTGAGTTTTTATTGGCCATCTACTCATATTAAAACTACCGCGACTAACAGTAACCAAAGTCCAGTTATGTTTCCGGATGCGTCTATTGCTATGGATGTTTCTAATTCCCTCCGTATACCGGATGCAATTAAGGATGTTCCAACATTTGATGGCAATCCGCGTCTTCTTTTTGACTTTGTTAGCAATGTTTAGGAGATTTTAAGTTTGATATCTCAATTGAACCACAATATTAGCTATAAGAAAGTAATAATAAGATCCATAAGGAATAAAATTATTGGCGAGGCCACGAGGCTCTTACATGTTTGTACATTTTTTAGGCTAAGAAAAATTAGTTAAAAAAACTTAGCATATTATTAGTGAGTATAGTCTTAAAACTAACTAAAACTACACTACATAGTAATCCTAATCTAGCCTATCCTATTTTATCTGTATGTATATACATATATATATATATGTACATGCATAGAGCTACTGAATTACACCATAATCCATTATATACTTATAATAAAACATTTTCATAATATATTACCATCTATCAATATCATCAAGTAAAATGGATCAGGTTAATGGAATTGAACAACCTGTGCAGAATTTCCAACCTGCTAGTTCCGGAAGTGAACTTCCCTTTGTCAAGCAGAGAGCCTCTGTTCCTAGTAAAAGCGTAAGGAGCAAGAAGCGAGATGAGCACAAAATCCATCTCAACAAGAAAGTCGTGCAGAACAGACTAAATCCACGACTAGACGCCAAAAGAAACATCAGCGCAGAAGATTTGGCACTAGTGTTAGAAGAGTGTCGACAGACTCAGCTCCAACAGCCACCACGGGAGATTGAAGTCAATATAGACACCGACGCACTTACTGAAGTGTGTAAAAACACTGTAGAATATCTTCACAACGTCGCTAAAGTAGCCCCAGGCCCAGAAGGACTAGACGTTGATGCTCAGAATCTGCGTAAAGTAGTTGTTGCACAGGCAGCTACTAAGATTCATATTGCCAGAAGATGTAATGGCAAATTGGTTAATGTTGATGACATGGATTACTCGAATAGGGTTGAGAAGCGCTTCACTGTCTTACCGAAAATTCTAAATGTATATTTAGAACAGGTTGGACAGTTTGAAGTGGATGGCCAGACATTTGTGCCAAAGAAATTACCTCCCCTACGGACAATATATGACAGCCGTTAGCCGCAGCAGTCCGGAAGGTGTTCCCGAGACTTTAATAGCTGTACCGCACCCCGAACACACGATGGTTCAACAAGGGCATGGAAGGATGGAGTGGATACCTAGTTCCAACCTAGGTGATTACCGTGATTTGTGTACCTGGTATGAAGGTTTCATTTCACGATGTTCAAAGAAGGCTGCTAGTATCATGCAGAACGTAGTGTTTGGGAAAGAAGAGGGCACAGTTGCTCAATTGGTCTGATCAAAATATGATGATCGAGTGCATCTATTGGAAATATGGTGTAACAAGTGCATCGACCAAAACACCTTACAAATTGGCGGTTTACTCGCGTTTGGACGTGATTCCAGTGATAAGTTTCATGACGAGGAAATTACATGTTTGTACCTAGTGCACCTAGTGCACAAATAAAACAAAACAACTCGGATGTAATCATTTTTGCACTCAAGCGTTGTTCAATGTACTATCCACAAAAGTATATAAACCATTATGATTGCATTTATTTGGTTTGTTTATTTGTGCATTATGTATTTTAGTTTGAGAAGTGTTGCATTGCATGTGGTAAGAACTTTTTCCAGTACATTTTAAATAATAAATTAAAGAACTAAATCATTTCACAGCTTTTTAAGATAAAGAAGAAACTCTCAAGAGATGTTGAAGATAATATTGTAGCTGTGACAATGAGTGGCACCTCGACGCGAATGATAGCTAGGCGGCTTAATGTAAGCCAATCGGTGGTCATTAAAGCGCACAAGAGACGAGGAACAAGACATAAGCCACAAGTCAGAGGCCGTAAAAAAAAAAAATTAACGGTACCGGACACACGATTAATGATGATACAGATGAGAAAGGACAAATTTTTAACACCAAAAGAAGCTTCTATAGCAATAAATAAACCCGTTAGTCGATGGACTGCAAGTAGACCTTTCCACGACATTGGCTACATCTCAGCGGTCAGGAAACGAAAACCTGCATTGTCGGCAAAAAATGTTAAAGCACGGTTGCAGTTCGCCAGACAGTAGATGACTGGAAGTGTGTAGTGTGGTCAGACGAAACAAAATTCAAACGGTTTCAGTCCGACGGTAAGCAATATTGCTGGTGCCGCCCTGGGGTGACCATCCAAAGGCATCACGTTCAAGAAACGGTGAAGCACAGTGGATGGGGTGTCATTGTGTGGGGTTGTTTCATATGATGGCACGTTGGACCACTGCAAAAAATCGATGGAATAATGAGAAAAGAAGATTAATTGCGCATCTTGCAGGCTCATCTTCCCGACTTTGTAGATAGGAGCGCCAATCCTGATAAGGAAGTTATATTTCAACATGATGGCGACCCAAAACACACGTCAAAAATAATGAAGGAATGGTTTACCAAACAATATTTCCAATTGATGCAGTGGCCAGCTTAATGTCCCGACCTCAATCCGATTGAGTATTTGTGGTCAATTGTGAAAAGACGGTTGGGACTATATCGATCAACCCCAATTAATCTGGAAAAGCTTTGGCAACGAGTACAGCGGGAATGGCAAGATATTCCAAATTAAATTACAGAAAAATTGCTGGAAAGTATGCCAAAACGCGTCCACAATGTTATAAGTAATAACGGGCTATGGACGAAGTACTGAAAACAAGCTCTATGCCTAAAGTTACTTTAAAGTGCAAAATTGAGTACATCCGAGTTGTTTTTGTTTTATTTGTTTTTTTCATAGAATTTGTTGCTTTTCATTTATGATTCATATACCATTCATATGATTCAACACCATTCACGGTGTTTCTCCTCAGCGGGGTTCTGACAAAACCCCCTGTAGTAAAATTGTCATGAAAAGCTTCTCGAAATTCGCTGTTCGGAACCGGCAATAAACTGTATGTCCCTCTCACCTATGTGAAAATGAAATCACACACAACATGGGTGATTGAGAGAAGCTCGGCTCAGGTTCTTCATGGACTGTAACGCCAACATACATACATACATACCATTTTTTTTTAGAATTGACAAGAATTCAGGATCTACCACTGTTTTGGAATTTGCTTTATTATTAACCTTATGCAATAATAAGTGCATTAGGTACAAACATGTACTCATTTTTGCTCGCTACTGTATACGGTACGGCTGTAGACTGGGAGGAAATAAAAATGAATTTAATCGTTTATTACTCTAATAAGAAGGACGAAACCACGCTGATATGGGATTTACATCAAATCAGGCAAAATCAGTATACAGTAGTCATTTTATTCAAAAATTGTAGAAGTTCTTTCGGCTGTGATGATTATTCACGTCAAAGTGCATGAAAAAAATGTTACGGTAATTGAAGCAAAACGGGTATTGTATCAACAAATGTGCCTTAACCCTCTCATGCCCGCTGTTGCATATACGCAACATTGTATTTATGAGCCTCTAACTACCGTTATTTTAAATTTTTTGTTTTGAACCGTTCGCAGAAATATAGCTGCATGTGTTGAGTGAGCTTACACCTAATTGTTCGGTAGTCAGCTGCACATGCGTTTAGTTAGTAGCTATTCTCCCGAGAGCGTAGTTGACAAATTCATTGTGCAAAAAAACGTGGTTTTAAAAAAGTGTTAAAAAACATTTAAATAATTACTTCATCCTAAAACCAAGTTCAACAACTAAATAAAGAAAGGTAAGTGAGTATTTAAAAAAAAACCCCTCATGAAAATATTATATAGTTTGTTTCTAATAACTTTGTGAATGTCGTGTTGCGTATATGCAACATTGGTCTATTGTGGTAATTTTCAAAAAATAAATTTTTTTTTTTTTGTATGCAGATTGTAAGATGCGCCCAAAAGGTCTGACTCAAGCTGAGATTGAAAAATTTGTCAACTTTGATTGGGATGATTCGGCTGACGAGGAATATGAAGAAGAAGAAGATCGAAATATGGACGAAATTATTGAAGAAACTTTGAAAAATGTGGATAACAGAGCTGAAAATGTGAGTGTTGGTTTGATTGATCAATTTATTGAAAGCGAAAATGATGGGGATTTGAATGAAAATGAAAACGTTGTACAGGAGGTGATGGAAAAAATTGATTTGAAGAGTTTGAAGTGGAGAAGTACCGAGTTTATGGAAAGCGAGACCACTTGGAAAAGTGAATTATGCAGCTATGCGGTGAAAAACCCCATCCAATATTTTAGTACTTTCTTTGCGGATGAACTGTGGCAGAAAATATGTGATGAAACAAATTTATATGCTATGCAAACGAAGGGCATAGAATTGAAATGCACTGTGCCTGAAATGAAAAGGTTTGTTGGCATACTTCTTTACCTTGCAGTTGTGAAAATACCAGCTTATAGAATGGCGTGGGCGGCCAATTTCAAACTAGGAGCCGTTGCAAATGCATTACCAAGAAACAGATTTGAAAAAATTAAACAGTTTTTCCATTTGAACGATAATTCTAAACAGCCTCAGAAGGGAACACCTGAATATGACAAGTTGTACAAGGCTCGGCCTTTGTTGGACGCCATAAAAAAAAATTCAATGAAATTTCGCAGGAAGAATTCCAAAGTATAGATGAGCAAATGATTGCATATAAAGGTCAACATAGTTTGAAACAATATCTTCCAATGAAGCCCCACAAGTGGGGTTTCAAAATGTTTACGAGAGCTGGTGTATCTGGGATTATATACGATTTTACTCTGTACATTGGAGAAGGAACGTGCAAGACTTATGGCTTGGGCATTTCATCAGATATCGTGCTATTTTTATCATCCAATTTGCCAGTAAACCAAAATTTCAAACTGTTTTTTGACAATTGGTTTTCGTCAATAAGCTTGATGATTGCTCTGAAAGAAAAGGGCATATTGGCCGTTGGTACAATTAGAAGCAACCGATTGAAAAATTGTGCTCTAATCAGTGAGAAAGACCTTCAAAAACGAGGACGAGGATCAAGCGATTTCAAATATGAAGCAAGGAACAACTTGATTGCTTGTCGTTGGTATGATAATAAGAGCGTACAATTAGTTTCAAATTATGCAGGTAAGAACCCAATGAGTGAATGCAACAGATGGTGCCGCAAAGAGAAGAAGTTTATAACTATACCTCGTCCAGGTATAGTTGAATGTTACAACAAACACATGGGAGGGGTTGATCTTGCGGACATGCTGCTTGAATTGTACAAAATCAACCACCGCTCAAATAAATGGTACATGCGCATAGTATACTGGTGCATAAATTCAAGTTTAGTAAACAGTTGGTTGTTGTACCGCAGAGACATCATACATACAGACGGCGAATTGAAGCATATGCCGCTCATAAATTTTCAATTGGATGTTGCTTCCGAGCTTTTGAACGCAAGTCAAACTAAAGTTGTCGCCAAAAAGAGAGGTCGTCCATCATCACTCCTTTTGACAATGAATTCATCCCCATCATCACCAGCTCCATCATCACCAGCTCCATCATCACCAGCTCCATCATCACCAGCTCCATCATCACCAGCTCCATCATCACCAGCTCCATCATCACCAGCTCCTTCTACGGGCTCTGAATCAAACTCCTATAAAAGAGCTTATGTTGCAGACCCAGCAAAATCACTACGACTTGATGGTAATAACCATTGGCCGGAATGGGGAAAAAGAGGAAGATGTAGAGTATGCAGCACTGGGTTTCCAAGCTGTAAATGCAGCAAATGTAATGTGCACTTGTGCTCCAATCGCACTTGTGTTTTGTGTCCTATCATACATAAATATAATTAACGGCATTTGAAAAAAAAAATCAACTTGTCTTTAAATATATAGCACCATTGCCCAATGTTGCATATACGCAACATCCTGTAGCTCTTGAACCAGGACACCTAGGACAATGAAATTTTTGTCAGTTGATATTGAGGTCAACTCTAGCTTATATGTCTACTCAAAAAAATTTTAGCCACGCCCATTTTAATTCGGGCATGAGAGGGTTAACACGTTTTTATCGGGCTTTAAGGAACCCTAGGTTTAATCATTAGGGCCATGAGACCAATGAAATTTCAAACGCATATGAACTTTATGCCTGATTCACAATACTGCGCTAGTGCTAGCTGAGACATCCAACCCAAGCAATTCATGCCTGATTCACAACACTGCGTTAGTGCTAGCTGAGACATCCAACGCAAGCAATTCAATGGGACAGTCATAAATACTGCGTTTGCGTTGGCGAGCTTACGTTCATTGAAAAATGAGAGGAAATAAGAAAAAATGAGAGCGAGAGAAAACGTAAGCTCACGTAACCAAAGCAGACAAAAGTTAAACACGTCGCAAATTTCTGTGCGTTTTGAAGTTTCTCTGCGTTTGAAACTTGAAACAGCTGTTGATGTGTTTGCTGTCTTGTGTCATTTGTATTTTTGCTGAAATATTTCCAACAAAGGTAAGAATTTTTTTATGATTTTATTACTTAAAATAACAAAAACATTGTTTCAGATGTCTTTCGAAGAGCAACTTATTGCCCTGGTGAGGGAAAGCGAATTCCTTTACAACACAAAATGTAAAACATACAAAAATGTGTTGAAAAGGAATTTGCGGAGGGACGAAATTGGAATTGAGCTCAACAGGCCAGGTAATCGTTATGTAATGTACATGTACATCCATACATATGTATTTAGAATATGTACATATATACATATTGCAATATACATAATATGTGAATCTCCTCGTATAAACATAAATACATATGTATTTCCTTTTTAGTAAATGAATGCAAACAACGGTGGAGGAGGAGTCTTCGCAATCGGTTCGTGCGGGAAAAACGCAAAATGGATCTTCCCTCTGCAAGTGGCGCTATCCCCACAATGGAGAGATGGGATCTCTATGATTCCTTAGAGTTTTTAAACTCGTCTATTGAACCAAGAACGTAAGTAAATTTATAAGTACATATATGCGGTTTGCATTTCGATTTCTTCTTTTTTATTGTAAATACATTTTTTTATTTGCAGTCAATTTGGAAATTACGGTAGCACGGGAGGAACGACTTCTACTCCCGACCCATCATCTCCACACGATCTCGAGGAATTCTTTTTCGATTCCGAAACCAGTATCCTCCCAACTCCAAAGAGGAAAACGCCACAGAAAGAAGACACCGGCCGTGGCGAGTCCTTGGATAACTTTTTGGAAGATGTTTCGGGAGCTATCAAATCCTCCGTGGCAACACAAGTAACTACCTTCGACGAGCAATACATGCTTTGCATGGCAAGAATGATGGAGCCTCTGCCAGATTTAATAAAAATAGAATTGAGAAATGAAATTTGTCGCCGTATATCAGAGGAATTAATAAAACACGTTAAAAAAGGTTAATAGGGGAGAATGGGGTAATGGGAGCTAGCGGGTAATGGGAGCCACTACAATTTACACAGACAGGAACGTACACGTCGCGAGACAATGACAAAAACGGCTTCCGAAACATTCGGTTATGTCACGTGATCGCCGCTAGCCGGCTCAGTAGCACGCAAACAGCGGTGAGAATAACACGTTCATTTTGTTAGACTTCGTTATAAAGAAGTGCCAAGTTCCGCAATCAAAGTAAGTACCTAAACGTTTATTATTCTGTTGTATTTTGTATCTATTATATGGAATATTTCATAGCCTTTAAGATACAAGTGGAAGATAAATTATTTAGCGATGTTTTTTTTTGGGTTAGTTTCATTATTTCGAGATGAACACCATTCGGGTAATGAGAGCTACTCACGCTCCCATTACCCCGCCATGGCTCCTATTACCCCTTTCGAGAAGCGGAATTCCAATCTAATGGAATATTGTTTATGTTATTTTTTAGATGCCACGAACTAGAAAGCGGATGACATCAAAGGCTAGTTGGGCGTCCGCTACTTTAGAGTCTGCAATAGAAACTATTCGAAACGAAGGTATATCAGTTAATAAAGCGGCAAAGCAATATCAAATACCTTATAGCACGCTGAAGAAACGGTACAGGTTAGCAACTAGTAATGATATTACTTACAATAGTGCTCCGTTGCTTGGTAGGAAACCTGTGTTTACTGGTGAACAGGAACAGATACTTGTTAACCATATACTTGATATGTCGAATATGTTTTATGGTTTAACAAGTATCCAACTACGTAAAATATGCTATAATATGGCTACGAAATATGGTGTCGAAAACAGATTTAATACTGAAAAAAAAAATTGCAGGGAAAGATTGGTTGTACGGTTTCATGAACCGACACCCTGAGCTCAGTATTAGAAAGCCAGAAGCGACAAGTATTAACCGAATTCTGGGCTTTAATAAAACTGAAGTCACTCGTTTCTTTAACAATCTTGAATCCGTAATGACAAAATTTAGTTTTGAGCCACAAAACATATTTAATATGGACGAGACAGGGTTTTCTACAGTCCACGAGCCAGACAATATAATTGCTCTCAAAGGACAGAAGCGTGTTGGTGCAGCCACTTCATGGGAGAGGGGCAAAAATGTTACGGCAATTTGTGCTATGAGTGCTACAGGCATTTATGTGCCTCCATTATTCATTTTCCCTCGACAGAGACACTCTCCACAGCTGGAACGTGATGGGCCACCAGGAGCTGCATATACTTGTTCAAAAAATGGGTGGACTAATGAGCAAATATTCTTAACATGGCTTCAACATTTCATTAAATTTACAAAGCCTACTGCAGAAAACCAGATTTTGCTTATTATGGACAATCATAATAGTCACGCTACATTAGAAGCATATGAGATAGCCAAAAAGAATTATATAACTATGTTGAGCATCCCTCCACATTCGTCAAATCGCTTACAACCCTTAGATGTGACCTTTTTTGGTCCACTTAAAACAGCTTACAGAAGGGAATGCGACATGTACATAAAATCGAGAAACATGATTAAAATAACTCCATACGAAATAGCTGGACTATTTAATAAAGCCTATTCGAAGATAGCATCTTTAGATAAGGGAATATCTGGCTTTAAAACAACCGGAATATTTCCTATGGACCCATCAGTTTTTTCAGATGAAGATTTTATTGCTCTTGGCCAGAATGAACATGATAATAACACAACTAACGATGGTAAAACTGTTGGACCTTCGGAAACAATAGCTACAATTACTTCACAATCAGTGACTTCCTCTCAAAGGTCACTACAAAGGTCCACTACTCCTCAACAACATATGAGCAACCAACCATCACAACAAGATGTGCAAAGGGATTCTCCACAGCCTTCTACAAGTTTTGTTGATATCTTAAATGTTTTAAGTCCTCACCCACAGATATTAACAAAATCAACAAAGAGCAACAGAAACAAGCAGCATTCAGAGGTTTTGACTAGCACCCCCATGAAGAGAGTTTTCGAGGAGAAGAGAGAGAAAAGGAATAAAAAAGACAATGAAAATAATAGACCGAAGAAAATCCAAAAAAAGAAATTTAAGAATACTGAATTAAAGATTAAGAATAAATCATCTCAAAAAATCTTAAAGAGAGCTACTAGAAATTTGTTTCAGGATGATTTTGACTACTCAGAGGAGGAAACTAAATGCATGATATGTAACGATGTTAGCAAAAATGAAGAATTATGGTACCGTTGCAGAGCTTGTGGCAAATGGGCCCATTCTGAGTGTTCAGGCTGCGATGATCCTAAAGATTACGTTTGCATTTTTTGTTTAGAACCCTAAAATACCTTAATATTGTTTATTTTTACTTTTAAAAATGCCTTACTTTTGTTGAATATTATTTTACTTTATAATTTTTGTTCCTGTTATTTCTTTAAGTTTCTGTTATGTGGATAAAAATAAATTTAATTTTGTTTAGTATCATGTGATGGCTCTCATTACACATATGGAGGTTTTTTAGCTCTTATTACCCGATGGGCGGGGTAATGGGAGCGAAAGTAAAATTTATAAAAAAGGTGATTTTAACTAGTTAAGAGTTTTTTTTTTTACTGTTTGTTAGTAATTACTTAAAGACAGATAACTAAAAGATTGATTAGTGTCCAAAAAAGTAAATGATTGTAACCAAAACTTGTATTTTTTTTCATTTTTCCTTACATGGCTCCAATTCCCCCACATATGTAGTTTGTACATATGTATATACATTCATACATATGGATGTGGTTGATATTGTAGATTCGTATTATGTTTTGTTGGCAAAAACAGCCTTGCGCTGGGTTCTATCGGTTTCCTCCATGACGACTTTTCCAAAAGAGGTTCTATCATGGAGCGTAGAATTTGGAATGTTTGTGGCGACATTCTTGTAATTTTATGGAATTGCTGCGGGTCTCTTTCCATCATTTTTTCAAAATTTGTGGCGTAAAACCCGATTGAATCTCTACTGAGATTCAACTCACGAACCCACCACCGTCTTTGTGCCGTTGCATGCCGTTCTTCTAGCATCTCATATATTTTATAGCAGTGGTAAACTATTTTAGTTAACTGAACTGCTTTTTCAGCTTTTCGCTGCGCGATAGAACAGTACGTCAGTGTTTGGACATGGAAAAGCTGATAAAATTGAAGTAAGCATGCGTCGAAGCATTTCTCGTAGCACGTAAAGTGCCTCGCACCACCGCAGTATTGTAAATCAGGCATTAATCACACGCTCATTCAGTTGATTCTGGGGATGGAGGAGTAACCTAGCAGCATCATAAGTACGTGTACGCATCGCCTCCATCATCATCATAACTAACTAATCATAACCGGAAATATGCAAAAGCATGTTTTTTTTCGGGAGGTCGAATTGAAAATTGGATTACACAGAAATACGTTTTATACAATAAGCGTTTTGAGCCCTATTCGTTAGGGCATATTTGTGCATATTTCACTCTTAAGAGCATATGTAGGCATATTTTTGCATTTTTAGGACATATTTTAGCATATTCGTGAATTTTTTCAAAATTTTTGCTTCTTTGTCCTTTTTCCATCAACTGTTTGTGTAAAAAATAAAATGGATATTTGCGGAAGTGCACAGAACAGCTGCGCATCAGCAGGTACAATTTGTTCACTATGTGGCTGCCTATATGTATACACAGCTGCGCTAGTAAAACCTTTTACCATCTGCTTATAACAAGCTATATAATATTTGTTCTAATTTTCTAGACATCTGAGCATGTGCGAATACTAGGCAGCTGAAAAGTGCTTTTTTATCCTTGTTTTATTATCTTTTTGTTTTGCATTCATTTATGTAGGTTACGACTAGCGAAGAAGAGTACAGTGCATGTCCAACCGTCGTGGAATATAGGTCACCGAAGAAGAGTATAGTGCGAGTCGAACCGTCGTAGAGTGTAGATCAGCGAAGAGTTGAAAGGAAAGTAAAGAAGAGAAGAAGTGCGCGGAAAAGTAAAGAAAAGAAAACGAAAAGGGAAAGAACCACAGTGAACGATATTTTTTGTGTTGTGTTTAATTTTTCTTAAACAATAAATGAATTACTTTTTTTTCTTTTTATAATTAATAAATTGTTTATTTTTTTTGGTTACTACATGGTGTCAGAAGTGGGATCCACGAAAAAAAAAAAAAAAAAAAAAAAAAATAAATTTGATTCTCCTATGTTGCGGTTTTACATAAATTACAGTTACAGTGGCGTGATCAATGCCAAGAGCATGTGAATTAGAATCACTTACAGTGGTGTGAAATGGTATGACCAATGAAAAGAGTATAACAGGTTACAGAATACAAACGTGAAGTGGATTTTCAAACGGTAGTGAATCAAGGTGTAGCGGGTTCCATTTAAACAGCCTTAAAAACCCCTCAAATAATCGGTGAGATCGTTTTAATTAAAGCATTCCAGAAAACAATTTAATTTTATTGCATGGTTTTGACTTTTTATCGCAAGCATTAAAAGTAGTTACTATCGCATGAAATCATTTTTTTTGTTTTGTTTTACCCTCAAATGAGTTGGTCAAGTAATTTATCGAAATTAAAAACAAAAGAGTTGCAAAGGCTGTTGAAAGAGCGAGGTCTCTCATATCGCTATAATTTAAAAATAGATTTAATAAATCGCTTAAAAAAGTTTATGGACGAAAACAGCCAGACAGGTGAAAACGAATTATTTTTTCGAGGACTACTAGAAAAAGGGAATAACGACTCAGGGGACGAACAGCGAAGCGAAAGTGATCAATCAGATTCCAGTTTACAACCTAATCTTTGCGAAGATAGTAAATCGCATCGTTCCAAAATGACTCAGGCCCCGGTTCAAAATAATATTCACCTAAAAGACGACGAGGAATCCCTGGAAAAATTTTGTGGAGAGTCTGGAAAAAGGGTGGATGATTGGCTAAGGGATATGGAAACCATTGCTTCAGTGTATCAGTGGAATGATGTGCAGAAGTTTTTGTATGGCAGGCGTTTATTGGTTGGGGCGGCAAAGTTGGCAATTGACGCCGAAATAGGGGTGTGTAGCTGGGATAAGCTAAAGGCTGTATTGAAAAAAGAGTTCGGCATGCAAGAAACAGAAAATGTTCATAAAACGTTAGAAAAAATGAAGAAATCTAACACCGAAACCTTGTTAGAATATTTCTATAAAATGAAACAAATCTCTTCGCGTGGCACGGTCGAAACTCAGCATCTCATTAGTTACATCATTGCTGGTATTCCTGACGAAACGATTAACAAAACTGTTCTGTACCAATCACGTGACTTAGACGAACTGAAAGCAAACTTTAAAGCATATGAAAAACTGAAAGAAGATCAAACCAAGGAAAGGAGAAAACGTGTTTTCGAAAGTAGTTCCAACGTAAGAAATAAAGAACAGAATAAGATAAAAAGCTTTCACAACGGGAGATGTGGAAATTGCGGGGCTATTTAGCATGCGGCCGTCAACTGCCCTAACAAGTCAAAAGGTGCCCGTTGTTTCAAATGCAATGAGTTTGGGCATATTGCACCTAACTGCCCTCTAAGATTGCAACAAGGGTCTAGTGGTCCAAGCGAAGAAAGAAGCTCATTTCGCCGCGTAAATAGAGTTAAGATCCCGGACATAACGAAAATTCAAATTCGTGGAGAGGTTTTCGATGCACTACTAGATACTGGCAGTGACATAAGTATTATGAAAGAATGGGTAAAAGATCAATTTGGCATCCTTCGGTATGATGGTCCAGGCACAACCGTGAAAGGATTTGGCGATAACAACATGGTTACAAACGGTTTCATTGTGTTAGACATGGTCATCGAATCCGAATCATATAGCCTAGAATTCGATGTTGTTCCGGATAACTGGATGGGAGATGATATAATTTTAGGGAAAAATATTTTGAAGTTTGCAACAGTTCTTATCGAAAAATGTAAACTCACTACTTACAAAGACGTTCCCGAGAATGAGAAGTTAATGTTAGCTCATGTAAATTTAATATGTTGTACTGGACTAGTGACAGAATAACTAAAAGACTTGAGCCATATCACAAACCCTGAACAGAGAGAAACGATAAAAAAGTTAATTGTGTCATATAGTCCAAAACAAGTAAAGTCATCATGCGTTGAAATGCGGATCGATTTAGAGAATGAATTGCCAGTTTACCAACGTCCTCGAAGACTTACACAGATGGAGCGAGATGTTGTGAACGCACAGATCCAGGAATGGTTAGACGAGGGCATCATACAAAACAGCTCATCAAATTACGCAAGCCCTATAGTCCTGGCACGTAAAAAGGATGGAAGTCATCGTCTGTGCGTTGATTATCGCAAACTAAATGCGAAGGTCATACGCGATCGTTACCCGATACCAAATATTGAAGAGATTCTCACAGGTCTCTATAATGCCAAGGTATTCACAACATTAGATCTGCGAAATGGATTTTTTCATGTTGACATCGAAGAAGCAAGCATGAAGTATACGTCGTTCGTCACTCCCGATGGACAATATGAGTTCAGAAAAGCTCCATTCGGATTGTGCAATTCCCCATCAGCCTTCCAAAGATACATCAACTGCATTTTTCAAGATTTAGTACGGAAAGGTGTCGTCTTAGTTTATATGGACGATCTCATCATCCCAAGAAGGAATGAGGCAGAAAACATAGAAAACCTAAAAGAGGTACTTCAAATCAGCGAAAGCCACGGATTGTTAATTAAGTGGAAGAAGTGTTCATTTTAAAAGAGAGTTGTCGAATTTTTAGGTTATGTAGTCCAAGATGGATCGATTCGCCCGTCAGAAGAAAAGATTAGGGCGGTCAAGAACTTTCCAACACCCAAAAATTTACAGGGCGTAATGAGTTTTCTTGGCCTGACCGGTTTCTTTCGGAAATTCGTAAAGGAATATGCGATCTTGGCAAAACCCTTAACCGACCTAACAAAGAAGAAAAAAGAATTCATATGGAGCGATATGGAAAATACGGCGTTCTTAACGTTGAAGGAGTGTTTGTGTGCAGAGCCTGTATTAAAACTCTTCGATCCTACATTGCCAACTCAACTTCATACCGATGCTAGTAAAGATGGATACGGAGCTGTTCTTTTGCAACAACATGATGATGGGAGCTTTCACCCGGTATTTTATCTGAGCTATAAAACGACTACAGCTGAAAGAAATTACCCAAGCTACGACTTAGAAGTTCTGGCTATTGTAAAGGCTTTAAAGAGGTTTCGAGTTTACTTGTTAGGGTTATCCTTCGACATTTATACTGACTGCAAGGCATTTCAACTCACTATGTCAAGGAAAAGTCTGAATAGTCGAATTGCACATTGGGCCATGCAACTTGAAGAGTTCGATTGCAAAGTCCATCACCGCCCAGGAAGTAAGATGCAGCACGTCGATGCTCTCAGTAGGAACCCTGTTGTCCTAAGAATAGAAGACGGTGTTTTACATGCGGTTAAGAAAGCTCAGCATGAAGACGAATATTGCCAGATGGTGTGTAAAATTCTTGAAAAAGGGGAGTACCAAAATTACCATCTAAAAGGTGGAGTTTTACAAAAGTTCGTAGATGGAGCCTATCTTTTAGTAATACCTAAATCCATGAGGAAAGAACTAATTACGAAGGCACACGAAAAGGGTCATATTGGAGCAAGAAAAGTAGAAGTTGCTCTTAGCCAAGAGTATTTTATCCCTAACTTGAGCAAACTAGTAAAGGCGGTCATAGCAAATTGTATTGCATGCATCTTATCCATTAAGAAAGCCGGAAAGCAGGAAGGATTCTTGCACCCTATAGAAAAAATAGACACACCGTTGCATACTTTTCATCTCGACCACTTGGGACCTTTGCCATCTACGGCCAAATCGTATAAATATTTGTTCGTGATTATAGATGCGTTTACGAAATTTGTATGGATATTCCCAGTTAAATCGTGCAATTTGGAAGTGACCATTAAGAAATTGGAACAGCAAAGTGAGACTTTTGGAAATCCGCATCGAATAATAACCGACAAAGGGACCGCTTTCACGTCAAACCTATTTAAGGAGTACTGCGCTAATAGGAGGATCTGTGATCATCTGGTTACCACGGGAGTACCACGTGGAAATGGGCAAGTTGAGCGAATGAACAAAATCATCATTGAAACGTTAACTAGACTTTGAATCGAGAACCCATTGAAATGGTATAAGCATGTTAGTCGGGTACAAATTATAATAAACTCTACAGTTTCACGAAGCACAAGACGTACCCCATTCGAGCTTCTTTTTGGCGTTCCTATGTTCACACTTGAGGACCAAGAACTTAAGCAAAGGTTTGAAGAAGAAGTCTTAAACATGTTCGAAGATGAACGGTGAGAAGTCCGAGAAGAAGCGCGACGGCAGATACTCAAGGTTCAGATGGAAAACAAAAAAAGCTACGACAAGAGGCGAAAAGAAGCCGTTAAATATAAACCTGGTGACTTAGTCGCTATTCTTCGGACACAGTTTGGCCCTGGAATAAAATTGTACCCAAAATACTTAGGTCCATACGAGGTAGTTAAACAGAAACGGCATAATCGGTATGAGGTGAAGAAAGTAGGAAGCCACGAAGATCCAAGCGCGACATCAACTGCAGCAGATTATATGAAGGCATGGAGAAGATACGAAGATGAGAGTGATACGGAGTCGTCTGAGGCAGCCGAATCCCAGGATGGCCGTGTAGGTTACGACTAGCGAAGAAGAGTACAGTGCATGTCCAACCGTCGTGGAACATAGGTCACCGAAGAAGAGTATAGTGCATGTCCAACCGTCGTGGAATATAGGTCACCGAAGAAGAGTATAGTGCGAGTCCAACCGTCGTAGAGTGTAGATCAGCGAAGAGTTGAAAGGAAAGTAAAGAAGAGAAGAAGTGCGCGGAAAAGTAAAGAAAAGAAAACGAAAAGAACCACAGTGAACGATATTTTTTGTGTTGTGTTTAATTTTTCTTAAACAATAAATGAATTACTTTTTTTTCTTTTTATAATTAATAAATTGTTTATTTTTTTTTGGTTACTACATTTATGAAAGGCTAAATGTGCGGTATATATTCCGCTCATTAGCGATGGCGCCAGAACTATGTTTATGTATAGGACACGACTAGCTAACGGATAGTTGCGCATTTACAATGGCAATCCTTTTCCCATTTTCAACAGACATGCGACATTGCAAACAATAGTTCTCATCTCAATCGCGAACAGTGGATCTAAGAAAGTGGTTGTGAAAAGTTTAACTTGTGAAAAAAAGAAAAGTTAGAGAATAAACAAAGTTTGGTTTGATAGAAATCTTTAATTTGAGGGTAAAATAGTAGGGTACGTAAAAACAAAAAAGAATCAAATTAGCTATATCCTAGTTTTTACTATTTATATAATTTTCTTCATTTTAGAAAATGCCAAAAATTAAAGCAAAAACCAGTGATCGGTTAAACAAAATCGTAACCGAATATCCAAGCTTTAAAACAGATGGAACAACTCTGTTGTGCAAAATTTGCAATAAAACGGTTTGTGCTGAAAAAATATTCACCGTCAAGCAACATTTGAAGACAACCAGGCAGTTGGATCTTTTGCAGAGGAAAGACCGAAAAACGCAACAATTTCTCGGGCAATCATCATCGAATAACCACAATCAAAATGATACATTTGCAGAGGATTTATGTTGTGCATTCATTGCAGCGGATATTCCATTACATAAAATTCGCAATGAAAACTTAAAATCCTTTTTGGAAAAATATACGGAATATAAAATTCCTTCTGAGACAACTCTTCGCGGAAGATACACAGATAAACTGTATGAGGAAACCATGGCAAAAATAAAGGCGAAAGTGCAAAACCGGAAGTTGTGGGTTGCTATAGACGAAACAACGGATGCAGCAAACAGGTATGTTCAAACGTTCAAATTCGAATTTAATTGTAGTGGTCGTAAAAATACACAAAATGAATCATTATTTCCTTCTTCCTCTCTTATTTACAATCAGGTATGTTGCCAATGTAATAATTGGCATTTTAGATCCTGACGACTCAGTTGCAAAGGAGAAGTTTTTAATTAATACTGCTTTAATGGATACAGTAAACCATTCAACAATAGCCAGGCTCTTCGATGACTCGGTAAAGATGTTGGGTGACCAGTTTGAAAAAGACTCCATATTGCTGTTTTTGTCGGATGCTGCTCCATATATGGTTAAGGCAGCTAGAGCAATTCAAATATTTTATCCGAAAATAACTCATGTGACGTGTCTAGCACATGGACTTCATAGAGTTTGCGAAACCATAAGAGGACAATTTCCTGAGGTCGATCTTCTTATTGCGAGTATAAAAAAAGTATTTTTGAAAGCTCCTTCAAGATTAAGAACTTTTAAGGAAGTTGAACCAAATCTGTCACTTCCTCCACAACCAGTTACAACTCGTTGGGGAACCTGGATAGAAGCAGTTTTATACTATGCAGAAAATTACGAAAAAATTATAAACATTTTTAATTCATTCAATGAGGAGGATTCTGTTGCTATCAAAACTGCCAAAGAATTATTTGAACGAGGTAATTTAAAAACTGACTTGGTGTTTTTGGCAGCAAACTACGGTTTTTTTCCTGAATCAATTAAGAAATTGGAAACGAATGGTCTAGAACTTGCCGCGTATATCGACATAGTCAACGATGCAGAAATCAAGTCGGCTCCATTGACTGCGAAATAGGGAGAAAAATAAAGACCAAAATGTCAGATGTTTTGGAAAAAAACCGCGGTTTGAAGACTTTAAAAGAAATTTCCAGTTCTCTGTCCGGAAAAAATTCAACAGTGAATGAATACACAGTTTCTGAGATAGTGGCATTTAAATTTGCGCCTATTACATCCGTTGAGGTAGAAAGAAGTTTTTCTATGTACAAAAATGTCTTTAGAGCAAAATTTGCTATTATTGCCTATTTAATAGGCAAAGTTTTCTTTTTGACAATCTAAGCAAAATTATTTGCATTTATTGCAACAAAAATCTAAATGAATTATAATTCAAGAAAAATGTTTTATATATGTATTTAAGTTATTTAATTAAGTTGTTTCTTATTTAGTTGTGTTTCCTCAAATAAAATTTATTTAAAAATAATATTTTTTTGTTTAATTCTTCCACTTTTCAGTAGTTTTTAGAGCATATTTTAAAAACATAAAACGTCTTTTTAGAGCATATTTAAAGCGCTATAAACGGTTTTTTAAGAGCATGTTTCCGGTTGCCCTAATCATAACCAACATCACTTGGCAACATATAGTTACGGCAACGACTTACGTCGCGCCTCCCAAACACCCACACAATCTCCTGAACGGCTACAGCAACCGCAAGACAACCGTGGTATAAGCCATGAAACAATGATCATCCATACGATGCATTCGCATCTTCATAATGCCCCGAGCCTATTTGTTGACACAAGTGCATCCGCTTGAAAAGAGATCAAGAGATCATGTTACACTCCAATCAAGGGCAGAGATACAAGTTCAACATGAAACCAATATAAGGGCTGGGATACCCCAGCGGCGAACTAGTTCGTAGCGTCGTCGAAACTCAAATTCATCTTCTGGCTCCAGTCGTTGCCAAAAGCACAGAATAAAAGCATTACAACGTTAAAACCGACCGTGTTTAATTAAAAGCCCAAGTGTTGGGGGCTAGAGATAATCTCTTTTTTTGTTACGCTCCCCGCTCGATACATAACTTTACATACGTACATAGTATGCAGCATGACTGTCACCATGGTGACATCGAACTGAATTATTGAAGGGGTCCCAGCTCATTATATTTTCATCATTCCATTTTCTACTGTAAAGCAGTGAACACTGCATAGTAATAAAATTGAATTGAAAGCGAATTCAAATTGTTATTGGTAGAAAGTTGTTTCAATTTGTAATTCGTGAAATAGCAGTACACAACAATCAGAAGAGTAGTCAGTGAGGTAGGACGAACAAAAACACCGGTGCTGATAGGATTCGACGCAAATGCTGACCACATTATATGTGGGGCAGAAGCGACACCAACAAAACAGGTTAATTATTACTTACTTATATAATAGAAACCGACCTTATTATTTGTCATAGGGGCAATATGCTAACCTTCGTAACAGTTTTAGATAAAACATTGGTATCCAATTCTTTCAACGATATATCGATGTTATTAATGATATTTTGGCCGAAAATCAAGATATTATTTTTGATAATTAGATAAAATATACGAGATACAAAGACTTTTAAGACATGGTATTCTCTGTTGATGGTGAATTATTTAAAAGAATGTTCGATTTCAATTATAAATTCAAATATAATCATGTCAACTATTTGTAATGTTGCAGAAGAAATGTGGGATAGGAGCAAAAGACGGACGAGAGTCAAAATGAATTCAAGGCAAGTAGTCGTCAAGACATCAACCATACGAGTAGGTCGTCAAATCGCGAGTAAAGAAAATATTTTCTTATGTGAAAGTACGAATGTATCAAAATAAAATTAAAATAATAAACGAATTACAAGGTATAAACGTCGTTTAGTATTTAATTTCTATATAATCCTACAGAAATTATCCATTCAAGCCACTTTATTAGAAATTGCACGTACACTAGTGTCGGCTGAACGCAGCCATCACGAGGAGGAATAGGACGCACCCTAGAGAATCTGTCACACGCCGTCTCCACTGGCGATAGATTCATCGCAGAAGCAAAAGCAGATAGCGGACAGTAGACGAACTGTCAGATTTTCTTTTAGTGGGCATTTCATCGCATACTTCTTCAGTATAGTGGAGAATTGCAACGAATGGGTACATTGAAGCCATCATTGGACTGAAGGCGCTAAAACAGCTGGAAGCAATAAAAAAAAAGAAGAAGAGACGTTAATTTTGGATTAACCTGTTTTTGGAAAGGAGAACCGAAAAATTTGGAAAATTGGAAAAAAAAACCGAAAAATTTCACATGCAACAATGAAAACGAACGCACCGAACAGCGAAAATATAGTGAAGTGGCTGCTTGAATTGCTATCAAAAAATGCAATAAACTGTCAAAACAAAGAAAAATGACAGCTTGGCTTGCTTTCATAGCAGGCTATAGAAAGAAGGAGATAAAGCAGCCTATGGATTAATCGCCGCTATGGCGGTCTACACTAGCGAAAACGATAGTCTGCTTCGTCGCAGGCTATGGATTTATCGCCAGTGGAGACGGCGTGTCAAGAAGGCTTGCTGGCTACTTCTTCTTTTTTTCTTCCGGCGTGCTTTCTTTGGAATGGCGGTTTTGGTGTAATAAAGAGTTTATAAACGCACGTTTCTTTTTATTTCTTTATTTTACGGGACCCAGCGACAGCTCAGAAGTGGGATACATCCAAACCACACAACGATCAACGCAATGCCGGTCATCAAAGTCGACACACTTCAAGTCAAACAATTGGAGGCAATACTAGAAGCCAGTAATTTGCCCATATGCGGCCGAAAATCAGAACTGTTGGCACGCATAATGGAGCACACGAAATCGAACGTAATCGATGTCGCCCAACTCCAGAGCATCGAAGAAGCTTACGAAGAGGTGATTCCCGCCGATCAAAACATGCAACAGCTCACAAGGGCGGTAGAGAATCTATCTCAATAATTCTTAATACTTTTAACCACTCTGAATCCCAGCAGGTCCACGTCGACACCACCAACCAATGCTGAAAACGCAGTTAATTCAACGGAACACGTTAACGTCATACCGTCATCACCGCCAACGACAACCTTCGCGCCAACGCCAGCACACACAACGGAAGTACAAAGCCTGATCCCCGAATACGACCCGTCGGAGGAGCTCTCTCCCACAGCCGAGCAATACGTCGATCGCATCAACACTGAGCGATCTGACCGTAATAAAATACATTCGTTGTGGAATGAATCATAACGAGCTTCAAACAGCGCACGCAACTAAATGATATGCGCAACACCATCGAGCGTTTCTTCGCCAATCGTCCAACAGGATCCTCAACAAGCAAACCACGAAGACCCACTCCGAGAATTGAGCACTCCCCCTATCGATCGCCAAGAGTAGACAACACCAACCAACCTCCACAACCAGGTATTCATCATCCCCCGTCACATGTAACAACTGCTCTGAACCGGGACACATATCTAACAACTGCACGAAGCCTAAAAAAAAAGCCGAGATGCAACATCTGTCGAAGAACAACCCTGTTTATGTTTGTTTTTGAGGACGTCTTTTAAAAATGGGTGAATTAAATAAAAGATCAGAATTACTACACGTTATAATTAAATTTGTTTTATTTTCACCGAAATGGGTACTTCGTAAGTGTCGTAACAAGAAAGAGAGAGCGAGGTATGTCTTTTTTTTTTTTCATTAAATTACGTTAACCCTCTGATGCATGGTGATTCATATATGAATCGTTACATTTTTATAACGATTTCTTTTGAACTATTAGCCAGAATGAAAAACGGTATTCTGTCTTTGGTCCATTGAACTTTCCTCTTTTAAGTATGGTTATTTACAGATTCCGAAAACACACATTCCTTTTAATTTTGTGATAAGTTTAGTGCGTGGCGCATGTGGTGTGAATAAGTGAAAAACATATTCTTTTGGGAGCAAAAAAAGTAATAATTTATTTAAAAAAGTGAGTTAAAAAAATATTTTCATATTCTTTGGGTTCTTGGCTGTTGATTTACTTTTATTGTTTATAGATTGAGAATGAAGTATCTGTGCAATACTGATTTTTAGTAGTGATTCATATATGAATCACCATGCATTAGGAGGTTTTCTGTACTATTTTGTTGTAGTGCATTTGTGTTGTTATACATCCACAAAAAAGGCGATCCTACCTCTTGCACGAACTATAGAGGTATATCCCTGCTCAATGTCGCATACAAGATCCTGTCCAGCGTATTGTGTGAACGTCTAAAACCATTTTGCACCGCACTAATCGGCAGCTACCAGTGCGGCTTCCGGCCCGGCAAATCAACTATAGACCAAATTTTCACACTTCGACAAATCCTGGAAAAGACCAACGAGTTTCGAATCGATACACACCATCTTTTCATCGATTTCATAGCCGCATACGATAGCATTCATAGTGAAGCACTGTTTGGGGCGATGGCCGAATTCGGGATCCCGGTAAAACTGATCCAGTTGTGTCGCGCCACGCTAAAAAACACGCGATGCACCGTGCAACTCGGTTCTAGGACCTCGGAACCTACATGCACCGGATTTCGGCAAGGAGATGCGCTGTCATGTGACTTCTTCAACCTGGTGCTGGAGCAGATAGTGCGACGGGCAGGCGTCAACACTATCTTTTACAAGTCCATCCAGCCGCTAGGATACGCGGATGATATGGACATCATCGCGTGTTCTCGCCGTGGCAATGTGGAAGCATCCACGGCGATTGAAGAACAGGCGAAACGAGTTGGTCTTAAGATCAATGAGGACAAAACGAAATACATGCTGTCAAGCAAAAACCAATCCTTCGCTCACCACCTGGGACAAAACATAACAATTGACAGGTACAATTTCGAGGTAATTAAGGAGTTCGTCTACCTCGGGGCAAACGTAAATTCCATAAATGACACCACAGTGGAGATCCGGCATAGAATCGCCCTTGGCAACCGTTGCTACTTCGGCTTGTCCAAACAACTGGGGTCAAAACTCCTCACTCGAAAGACCAAAGTCATGCTTTACAAAACGCTCATTCTGCCAGTCTTGCTGTACGGAGCCGAAAGCTGGACGATAGGCAGGACAGCGGAGCTGATCTTGGGTTCTTTCGAAAGAAAAATTCTGCGCCGGATATTTGGTCCTGTCTGTGAGGAAGGTGAATGGAGAAGAAGACACAACCGCGAACTCTACGAGCTGTACCAAGATGTGGATGTAGTCCGGAAGGCAAGGATCCGTCGACTACACTGGCTCGGCCACATCGAGCGCATGGACATCAACGCTCCAGCTAAGAGGGTCTTCGACTCCGAGCCTCCTGGTTCGAGAAGAAGAGGAAGACCGAACCTCCGGTATAAAGACAACTGGATGCAGCGTGCCCGGGACCGTCAAGGATGGAAGGCAGCTATAGCTCAGGCTCAGATCCTCCATGGATCGCTGGCCTGATGAGTAAGTAAGTATTTAATTTATTTAATTTTTAAGTTACTTAATACTCAATTTTGTCTTACTTCTACTTATTTATGAAAACAAAAAGAATTCCTGATCCAAAGTGTTTATTTGAGAAAAGATGGTCTTAATGCATGGTGATGCATATATGAATCACTACGTTTTTTCGGTTTTTTTAATACTAAATCTCAATTGTGTGAATTTTTCCAAAACAAACTTTGTTTTTTGAGCGATTTCCTTTCCAGAAATATTTTTTATTTTGAAAAAAAAAAAAAAAAAAATCATGCATCAGAGGGTTAATTAAGTTGGCCTATAAGCTAGTCGGTAAGGAAGTGTGACTTGGCACATTTACATTAGTCGATATCAATACAGAAATTTAACAATCAACCAAATGTAATTAACTTTGATATATATCGGATATATCCTATAATGGTTATTGCTTATTGTACTCGAACATCCTCCCCGGCCGTGAACCGAGTTTCACCATGTAGGCGTATCAACTTGTACCATCGTATGCACGAACACCTCCTTGCTATCAGCCAGGACCTGAACCATATGAGTGCGAGGTTCCATGGGAATCACATCCATACGTCACTGACATGTCTGGAATTGTTGCTATCGTCCCCCTTCAACCTGAAGAAAATACTAAATTGGGGTTGAAAAAAGTGTTTTGGTATTTTTTTTTATTTTTTTTCAACAGAGAGGAAAAAGTGCATACATCGAAAACGACGCGCGGTATACGCAGGTGAGAATAAGGCGAATAGTCATAGGAGACAAAAAAAATTATTTCTAATGATCATTATCCCTGGTGGTTATCTACGAGTAGTGGAGGTGTGCTAGTCGATAATGTTATGTTTACTTTTGTTTGCTTGTGGTTTATTGATATAATTTTGAGTTACAATAGAGCGCATTGGTCCGCTTATTAATGCATGTCTTTTGTGCTCATTTAAGTTCTTTTGTAACCTTTAAGTTTGGAAGTATTTACGTGTTGATTTGATTACTTGCCGATATTTTGGTGTTCTGGTTGCTTGTGTTATGTATTGTTGTGTTTTTTGACGGGCTGTCATTAGACTGTTGCTCATATGTGTTGTTATGTGGAAGTATGAAAATTTTCGTAATCGGACGTTTGATTTCTCCCGTCGGGGTTTTTTCTGTGACCACTCGGGTTAAATTATTATCTTTACCCGGATGGGTCGTGATGACACGGGCTAGGCTCCATTTCCCCGGGGGCATTTTATCTTCTTTGATGAGCACTAAGTCATCGATCTCAGGTTGTGTGTCATGTGTTAACCATTTTGGTCGTTGCTGGAGTCTTGATAAATATTCTCCTTGCCATTGTTTCCAGAAGAGTTGTTGCAGCCGTTGAAGTCGTTGCCATCGCTGTGAGGGGCTAAGGTGGATGTCTGACAAATCCGCTTCCGGAATGCTATAAAGAGCTCGTCCGATCAAAAAATGTCCTGGAGTTAGCGCCGTAAAATCTTGCGGGTTATCTGTCAGCGGGCACAATGGTCGGGAATTTAAATATGCTTCGATCTGCTGTACGATCTGTGTACGTCTGCCGTCCGATGACACCAAAGTGGGGGAAGCGGGGGGATTGAAATGCCATTGAATCCCCTCCGTAGCCAGTGTCCCAACAACAATATTCCAATCGAACTTACTGGCCGTGAACAATTGCTTAAGTTCGCGATTAGCCCCCACGAAATTCGTCCAATTATCGCTGTAGTTATGTGTGCAAAGCCCTCTTCTCGCTGTGAATCTACGCAGAGCCGCCAGGAATGCCTGTGTTGTGAGGTCGGTCACCACTTCTATGTGTATGGCCTTTGTGGCTAGACACACATACACGGCGAAATATCCTTTATATTTTTTGGCGTTCCGACCCTTCCACGTCCTGATATCTATTGGCCCCGCGTAATCGATCCCGACGTGAGTGAATGGATGTGTCGCACGCACTCTTGGTAATGGTAAATTCCCAATGAGTTAATGGCCAGCTTTAGCTCGGTGTCGATAGCAGATTACACAGCTGTTAATCATTCCCTTTACACAGGTTTTAAACTTAATCAGCCAATATTTTCTTCTTAGATACATCATCGTTTGCTGTAGTCCCCCATGCAAAGTTTTCCGAAGAGCATCAGCTATTACAAGTTTCGCGAACTGATGTGTACCTCGTTCTGTAGCCTTCCTCCTACTCTCAAGATTCCGTCAGCATCAGTAAAGGGGCAAGAGAAATGGGAATTTTAGCTCTGTTCTCCAACGCGAACATATCAGTTTGGGCAATCTTGATCAGCAACAAAGTAGAGGCCTGTATTTCCATTGGAGAGAGGACGCCGTTTATCCTTGACCCAGGTAATTTTTGTGTGTTTTTTATGAATCGTCTGCAGTAAGCTAAGATTTTAATTAATGTAGTTAGGTTTGAATGTTGGTGCATTGCCGTGACGATGTCATTAGTTACCTGAATGGCCATGTGTGACCTTACAGCTCGCCTCTCTTCCTCTGTTCCTAGAGTCGACGGCTGCCGGGGATGTTGAAAAATCCAGGCTTCATGAAGGAATCTCGGTCCGTTCCACCAAAGCACGCTCGCCTTTAATTAAGCACTCTCGACGCCAAATCCGCGGGATTCCACTCACTTGGAATGTGTTGCCAGATCTCCGGTTGGACTAATCGTTGAATTTCCGTCACCCTGTTGTTCACGAAGGTTGTCCATTTCGTTGGTGGCGCAGCGATCCACGCTAGCGTTATCATCGAATCCGTCCACGCGTATTGCTTCGCTGCTCTCAAACCCAGAACTCCCGATGTGTAGTCCAACAATTTAGCCAGCATAACCGCTCCACATAGCTCTAGATGAGGCAGTGTTTGATTTTTCACTGGGGCTACTCGTGTCTTTGATATGAGCAGATGGACGTGAATCTTGCCCTGTGAATCCAAGACTCGCACATAGATTGCTGCTCCGTACGTTTTCTCCGAAGCGTCACTGAAACCATGCAGTTCGATTTTCCTTTGGGTGTCATGTGTGTTTATCCATCGTGGAATATGAAGCATTTCCAGCAGTTCCAATTCCTGACAGAAGGACATCCACTCCTTTCTCATTCTCCTTTGCATTAGTATTTTACCCTTGATGACACAGGGGGCAATCCACCCAAGTGGGTCGAATAGTCTGGCTATAGCTGACAGGATGCTCCGTTTTGTCGGTTCCGGAGTGTAGCCCTGCATGTTCTGAAAAGAGAGAGTATCGGCTATTGGATACCATTTGATTCATAGGGCCCTTATACACTCCGGAGAGGTTCCCGGTAAGTAAATGTTTACTTCCCGTTGATCTTCAGGTGCACCTTCCAAGAGTGAAATTGAATTGCTTGCCCACTTTCTTAAATGGAAACCTCCAGCTAGAAAAAGTCTATTCACCTCTTTTCTTTTAAGTACTACTTCTTCCACAGTGCCGGCTCCAACGAATATGTCATCCACATAAATATCATCTTTGACTGTGCGTGCGCCTAATGGATAATTATGCAACTCATCGTTTGCCAACTGATTGAGTGTTCGTATGGTGAGATATGGTGCACACGTCGTACCGAATGTGACCGTCTTTAGCCGGTACAACTTAAGTGGGTCTTCCTCCCTTTTAGGATTTGACGGTACATCTTCTCGACATCTGCAGTAAAGGTAAATTTATGCATTCGCCATCTTAAGACGATATCCGTAATGTCCGTCTGTGTTTTAGGTCCCGTCATCAGATGGTGGTTTAACGAGGTCCCATCTACACCTTTGGCTGCAGCGTCAAAGACAATCCTGAGTTTTGTGGTAGAGCTCGTCTCTTTAAACACGGCATGGTGAGGTAAGAAGTTGTGCCGCGTAGTCTTTAGATGTTCGTCGCTTTCGCCATCCACCTCCTCCATGTGGTCGAGCAGTAAATACTCCCTCACTCATTTGATATATTCCGCCTGTAAATTCGGATTCGCGCGGAATCTTCGCCCCCAGGTGAGCAAACCTACGCAAGGCCCCTGCTTCGAGGGTCCAAGCGCGGGCCTTCTACCTGCCTTAAAGGGTAAAGATACTTCGTATCGTCCGCCGCTACCTCGTTTCGTGGTCGCCTGGAAGAACTGCTCGCACTCCTTATTCTCTTCAGATTAGATCTTTTTGAAAGGAATTTCCTCCATTTCCCAAAATCGTTGCAGTTGTCGCTCAACGTTGGTTAACTGGATAAAACTCCTCACTTCCCGACATGGTTGAGAAACTCTACCCATTATTATCCAACCGAACTCAGTGTTCTGCGCGATTGGAGTGCACTCATCGCTTCCGGTAGAACGATGTCAGCATAAACATCGTTTCCAAGTAGCAGGTCGATTTCGGCTGCCACATGGAACTCCGGATCGGCCAAAGGCAAGCTGTTTAGATGATCCAAATTGTGTGGTGTTATTTTGCTTGCAGGGAGAAGGCCGGTTAGAGATTTGTAGATCAGCGCTTGGGTAGTGATCAGGAACTCCGAATGTGTTGACTTTACGCGAATGTCGACGTTTCCATGACACATTCCACTGTTGGACTTACCTAATCCTGGCACCTCGACGAGAGTCCGCCTGATCTTCATCCCCAACAGCTGTGCCGCCCGAGAAGTTATAAGCGACGCCTCTGACCCCGGATCTATGAGGGCGCGGAGCTTGATCTTATGTCCCGATGAAGCTTGTACGTTGACGACCGCCGTTGCCAGCAATACTTCCGACCTACCTCTTGTGTGCAGACTATTGATTTGCGTTGGCTCGAAGGGAATCGCTTCCGAATTCATTTGCTGGGGTTGTGCATGATATGTTCGTGTGTGTGTAGGGTTGAATGTTTGTGGAGTATTATGTGTTATTGGTTGTGTAGACGTCCTTGATAGTGTAGGTGTACTGTGCTGAGCGTTTTGACTGCGTATGTCTGGCTGTGAGAAATTGGTCGCGTTTGTGTGTAGTACGGAATGGTGTGGCTGTTGGCAGAAGTAACATAAGTCTGCTTGGGCATTGCGGTGTGGAATGGCTATACGCCAAACAATTTTCGCAGACGCCGATGTTGTTAACCGTCCTTCTGCGTGTTGGGATGCCCATCTTTAAAAATTTTCCGCATGTGCGCAAGGCATGAGCACCTTTGTTACATACCTTGCAGGAGAATTTGTCCCTTTTCTCCTGTTTTCTAACTTCCTCGTTATTTCGAACTACATGTGAGATGCTTCCTTCATTTCTGGTGAAGTGGCGTACGCGGCAGTTTTTAAGGTGAAATTGCGTTACATGCGAAAAAGGAGTATGTGCTTCCGTCACTTCTGGTGAAGTGGCGGACACGACTATTTTTCGGATGAAATTGTGCTATAGTCAAAGGAAGGGAGTATGTGCTTCCGTCATTTCCGGTGAAGTGGCGGACACGACTTTTTATGTGAAATTGACGGCAAGCGAATCTGCGAGTGCTGGGAGAAGCAAAAACTTCAGGACAGCCGTGGCGGAAGGATCGCTCCGCAAAATCGCAATTCGGACCGTGATTTAGACTATCAAAGAAGTTCTCTGTATTACATATGTTACGTTCTTTAAACAAGCCGGTGACAATCATACGCGCAAAAAACAAAAACATTCAGGCCAAAACCAGTAGCGATGATGAAGCTCAAGGATTACCAAACAAATTTGACAGTCGGATGTCGCATAATGTTAAAAACAAATCTTTGGACAGCGCAAGGTTTGTGCAATGGGTCACTTGGAACTGTCGAAGACATTGTATATGAACCACTTTGGAATACCAGCTATCTAGATGAGTTCAATCTGTGTGTATTGGTGCGCTTTGATGATTATACTGGACCGACATTATATGGAGGTGTTATTCCAATACTTCAACACACCGTGAGTTTTCGCAAATGAAATACAAACTGCACAAGGAAACAGTTTCCAATTCAAGTAGCATATGCTATAACTGTTCACAAGAGTCAAGGAATTACAGTGGAAAAAAGCAGTAGTAGATATTGGAGACTCAGAATTTGCCTTAGAAATTTCTTACGTAGCAATGTCGAGAGTGACAAAGTTGGATGACTTACTTATCACACCTGCCTTCCCACCTGATCGGTTATTCAAGTCGATCAATCAAATGGAGAAAATGGAGAGACTACGACTACTTTCTTTGAACACCCATTAATTGTTACTATACAAAAAAAAAAAAAACTTGACGCTACTGAATCATTACTTTTATTTTCTATTGATTAAATTAAAATAAAAAGAGAAACAGCGAGAACTCGTTAAACCAGAATTTATTTCTCTTAAACACGATGCCGTACATCCGATGATCCTGCACTTGCATGAGTTAAACACACGTTCAACCTACATCTGAGTTTGCCATTGACAGCCGTCGCGCGAGTTACGCCCGCACTTGTAACCCACACTTCCCACCACTTCCAGCCGTAATTGCGTCGACGATCATATAGATTGTTTCTAGAAAACTTCCGCCGAAAGCTGTTAAAGTGCATGTAAGTTAACACACGAATTTACCATTCCTTTTCCCATACCTGTCCCATACAATCCGAAGAACTGTTTACGTCATTCAACAATTGTACAGATATGTAAGTTAACACAACTGTTCCACATCACCCTTCCATTCCCCTTCCCATAACACTTCCATACCTTCCTAAGTAAATGCTTAATAACCAAATAAGTCCTTCCCAATTATCTCTTCCTATAACAACAAGAAGAGTCCAACAAATTTTAAAGGAGGATAAATTTGTTATATGTCAAAAGTGCTTACCGACATCTAAGCTGCTCCCACGACATAAGGAGGCAAGACTAAGCTTTGCCGAAAAACATCAGTTTTGGTCCGCGGAATGGCAATCCGTCATTTTTAGTGACGAAAAAAAGTTTAATATGGACGGTCCTGGCGGGGGACAGAAGTATTGGAGGGACATACGCCAGAAGCGGGAAACTCGGCACTCGAGAAACTTCCAAGGAGGCTCCCTCACGGTATGGGCTGGTTTCGGGTATCGAGGAAAGACACCAATTTGCTTTGTTTCCCATAAATTGAGTTCCGAGAAATATGTGGAATTGCTGGACAGTGAAGACTGGACTTTCCAGCATGATAATGCTGCCATTCATGCCTCGGTATACACAAACAACTTCTTTAAGTCGCATAACATCCCCACTCTTCGTTGACCTATGGGGCATACTGTCGAAGAGGGTTTACCCAGGTGGACGACAATTTGAAACACTTTTAGAGCTAAAAACCGCCATTCAGGAAGAATGGCTAAAAATTGACATATCCGTACTGCAAAATTTAATTGATTCCATGCCTCGTCGCTTGGTAGCAATTTTAAAAAACAAAGGAGGAAGAACAAAGTATTAAAATATGTATGAAAACATCAGAGCAATTTTGCAGCATTGTAGAGTGGACTGTTAAGTTGTTGTCTGTTATACTTATTTCGTTTGAAGTAATAAAAAATATACGTTCTGTTTATTTATCTGATGGAAAGCTTTGATTTTTTGTATGGATTTCTTCCTGTTTTTGCGCCTTTAATTTAAATAAAATAAAGTTTTAAAAAACAAATGGAAAAACATGTTTATTTTTAAGTTTTTTACTTGTCCCATATATTTTTTTCGCGCACTGTAGTGTTCTGTTTTTTTTAAACCATCGCGACCCCAACGCGATAACTTGTATCCCTTTGTTTGCGCAGATCAGTTGAGCAAACATCGTCTAACGTGGTGGTTTTCTACAATATAATAACTATCAAAAAAAAAATATTTTTAGTAAGTTTATAGTTTACTGAATCTGGGAATAAACATAATAATCCACGGTAAGTTATTTTCTGTTTTATGGGCGATTATTTGTTTGAGCCATACATACATATGTATATGGCACATTATGCATTAAGGCATACAATTTACCACCATCATCGGCGACGATCAGGATTGCTGTCTCGGCTGACTTCCAGATCGTCGGTTATGTGCAACCCTAAAAGGGCCCACAGACCTCACACTTGTGTGCACACATGGGTCGGTGTGCGAGCATGTGTGCTACCTGTGGGCTGGTGCACACACCATTCTCGGTGTCAGACACGGAGCGAGTAAAAATCAAAAGTCTTTGGATTTTGGTATCGGTGTCTCTATCGGTGTGAGGTGTGTGGCGGAATCACACACCGGTGTCGATACACATGGGCATGGGTAGTAACATGCGATGCGCGAACAGGTAGTCGACGAATTGTGCGAAACGGGAAGTAAAATTTGGCATAAATTTGCATTTAAGTTCATTCTTGTTTGGAACGGCAACGAGACCAGTAGTCCAACTTTAAAAATAAACTAGAGAAGTGTTCTTTGGGACCATATTTATATTGTTTCAGGATGTCAGATACTCCAAAGGCTCATTGCAGCAGGAAACTTTTGGATGAAAAAATCTGCAATTTGTTATATTATATTTCTAGTGACAATGAGGATGATCTAGAAAGTGATGAAGACGAATTGGACGGGTGGGCACTGTTTTTAGTGATGAATTGTTAGAGAATGTCCTTGGAGAAGAAAATGTGCCTGAAATTGAATGCCCCGCGGTGAAACAGTCTTCTGCTACTGCTCCTTCAGATGATTTAGACTCTAATTAGAGTAAAGATTATGAGGCTATCAAAAGATCTCTTCGTTGGAAAAAAAAAAAATATGTTTGAACAAGGACAACAATTGTTTTCAAAAATTTGACGAAAATTAGATATCTCTATTAATGCAAGTTATGGCATCATGACGCCATCAATGCGCGGCCTGTCCATCGTCCTGCACGCGCATCGCCTCAACAGCATTTTCTCACGCCCAGCAATAGCTTCCGTCGCCTGGCTGGTATTTGAGCCAGACCAACCTACTTCTCACGCCCAGCAATAGCTTCCGTCGCCTGGCTGGCATTTGAGCCAGACCAACTTACTTCTCACGCCCAGCAATAGCTTCCGTCACCTGGCCGGAATTTGAACCAGATCAACTTACTTCCCACGCGCACCAGTAGTTTCCGTCGCCTCGCCGGCATTTGAGCCGGATAAACGAACTATCAACTTGTTTCCCACGCGCAGCAGTTTCACTCCTCACTTAGGGCTATGTTCCGAATTTATTATTAAGTACAGTTTAGTTTTAAGAAAGACTCTAAATAAAGTAGTCATGACTTGAACTCGTAATATTTCTATAAATAAAAATAACTTGCACATAAGCGTACATATGTATTATAATATAACGAACAAATAAAATTTGAGTTAATAACAAATTACAGCATTTGTAAATCAGTAAATCAACTGGGTTCCAGTTTATTTATTTATTTATTTTTTTTTTGACTGCTAAATGCATGATGAGTTAACACAGAGCGAGTGGCATTGCCCTACGGCAATACGATCGCGCTAACCTTGACCATGAGTTGCACCGGTAACGTGTGGGAACATGTTCCCATGCGAGATACATGCGTTGCCAAGCAAACAACTATGCGAGGAAAGACGATCCACTCGCCTTCACCGTGGGAGCAAACAACTATGCGAGGAAAGACGATCCACTCGCCTTCACCGTGGGATTGCATCAGCCGGCAAAACACCTGTGTCAGCATGTGAACGGTGACTACGGGAAGCGACGAGCATAGGCTGGGCAGGCAGGGCAGTCATTCATTCGGCGGTACTTGACCAGTGAACCATTGTAACTAGGAATTAATAAAATTATTTTTCTTTGAAATCGGAAAAGTTCGTTTTGGTGTAAGTCGAACAGTTGGGCCAGCCTCTGGGCTGGCGTTCGCGATTTTTTTTTGGATTCCATGGAAGGAATCCTTTAACTGATGTGCCATACAAACTATATTTTTGCAAATTATAAACATATAATTTGACAAAACTAAAAATTATTGATGAGGACGTGTTTCTTTAGTACGAGAAAATTGGGGGTTAATTCTTTGCGATCCGCAAAGCTGCCATCACATCTAAATAAAACTTTCTGTTGCAGCCGGCAACAAAGTTCAGTTTTCGGGGTTGACATCGCCGCAAAATATCACCCGAGAAACACGCCGTCTGAGATACGCCATTTTTGTGTGTAACACTCATGCCAAGCAGGAAGCAACCAAGGCGAAGCCCACGCATCAAGGCGGGAAAGTCGCTGATAGGGTTAATGGATAGCGATTTGGTAGAAAGTGACAACAACATCACGATAAAAGAGACAACTTCCCATATGGATCAGCAGCCAGCAGACCAGAGGCTGGACGATATTCTTAAGCAAATCAACGAACTACGCTCACAATTGGAAGTAGCCATCTCCAGCGCTGTGAAAAAAAAAAAAATGGAACGGATTCGTTTGCAAGAAATACTAAACGAACGGCAAAAATCTTCGCCCATGTTAAACACAGTAACAACGGGACCGACGGCTTCAACGAGATCAACGACTTCTACGGGATCGACAGCTACTTCGGGAATCAACATGCCAACAGTACACTCCAATACAACAACTATAGAAAGTATGGATTTTTACAGAGTTATCCATATACAAGTGCTTCGCCGATTTTTCAGCCGTCACAGTTTGTACCTACGACAAGCGCAGTATGCAGCTCGACATATGCAAACGGAGTCTCAACGTTTTTGCCGCCGTTAGGCACATTTGTCGCTTTCAAGACAAGTGACAGCAGCTAGCGAAATCTAAGTATCTCCCATCGCCCGCTAGATGGACTTGGGAAGGAATAGAAAAGGCGCCCTGATTGGCAGACCAATCAGGATAAGCCTTATATGTAGCTATCATCACAAATTCTTCTAACGAGTCACTTTTTGAACAGATACGACGGGCAGCGGACGTAAAGCAAAGCACCAATTTTAAAACTACTAAATCGTCAGTCTTTAACTTAATACACCATAATTTAGAAAAGTATCTGTTTATCTCTTAATTTAACAAAACAATATTTCAGCCAAATATCCAACAGTATGTGCATCCACTTCATTCAAAAACATATGTTAAACAAAATATTAAACATTTTGGCGAGTGGGTAACAGAAGTTGCTAAGTTAGTGTACATAGTCACGGAGAACTCGTTAACGCTGTACGCCCAGCCAGAATCGAAACCAAAACCAAAGGAGATTTTCCATGCGCAAAAGCAACAAGTTCCAGCCGCTTCTATTGACAACAAATGCCCCCATTGTGAAGGGAAGCAACATTCAGTAGCCGACTGCCATTCTTATAACAGACTGGATGCAACAGCCAAATGGAACTTTGTAAAGAGGAATCGGTTATGCTTCTGCTGCCTCAAATATGGTCACAGTCTTCGCTCCTGCAGGTCTAGAAAGACGTGCGACATAGGTGGTTGTGAGAGAATGCATCATGGCCCTTTACCTACACAGGGCTCGACTATTTCGGACCAGTGCATATTACCGTTGAATGCCACATGGAGAAAAGGTGGATTGTTCTCTTTACGTGCATGACTATGTGAGCCGTGCATGTGGAAATTGCCGGAGATCTGTCCACAGATGCATGCGTGCTGTGCATTCGCAACTTTATTAATCGACGAGGGATCCCTAAACGCATTACGAGTGACAATGGCACAAACTTCATCGGTGCCAAAGGGGAACTACTGAGCGCTGATATTTTCGATAACGACGCTATCAAGGCCGATCTTTCGTCCAAAGGAATCGAATGGTCGTTCAACTGCCCGTTGAATCTGCACGCTGGTGGGAGAGACTTGTCCAGTCAATGAAAAAAGCTCTATGGAAACGCTGCAGAGTGCTATGATAGAAGCAGAGAACATCATTAACAGTCGTCCACTTACTTACTTGCCACTGTCAACTGAAGATGAGGAGACATTGACACCTAATCATTTTTTGTTAGGGGTCACCAACTCGACGCAAACACCAGGCCATATTGACCAAAGATCTCTTTGCCTCCGGAACCAGTGGCGCATCAGCCAGCTAAAATGTAACCGCGGTGTAGGTCCGACTTCGAAGATGCCCAAATCGAATTTCGAATTTTAATCGAACACACTCATCGGTAGATGCTAAACTAGTCGAGTAGGATGTGTCAAAACAAGAGAAGACGCCTTCGGAATCGGACCTGCAGCCGGACGGATTGCTAAATAATAGTAAGCCGCCATTGTATTCAAAATTGTATTTAAAATATATTTGTATCCTTAGAGAATAGACATACATACATACCCCGTACAACGTACGAGAAAATTGGGGGTTAGTTCTTTGCGATCCGGAGGTTCCGACGTCCCAACGATATTTTCAACGAGGATGAAGCCGGATTCTTTTATAAAATTACCCCCGAAAAGACTTTTAAGTTCAGGGGGGTTATTTTGTATTGCTATAGTATCGGAAATGTATTCGGAAATCGGAAATCGGTATTTTGTATGGCTATAGCAAATGTGACAGAATTCGCTTTCGGAAATGAAAAGTAATGCCAACGATTTTGCGGAAATTTGGTATTTTGTATTCCGCAAATGAATGTCAAAATCGTTATTTCTTACGAATTTTCATTCGAAAGCTACTTTGCCAACGGATTGCGCGCACAGAGCGAGTGTTTGTGGTTTTTTGGTTATTTTTTTATTCATTTTGGGAATTATATTTAAAATATGTGAGTATACTTTTTATGTGAAATACTCTTGATTTATTTGATTATTTGAATATATTCAAAGGCAGAGTACAAAGGCGGGAATTACCAAGCCTCAGCAGTTTGAAGTCCTGGTGGAGTTCATGTGCAAGCACTCAGAACTCGCAAAAGGGTATCTTCCTTCGGCCGGCGCAAGACAGAAATCCAATCAGAAATTAGCGGAAGAGCTCAATTCAAAAGGCCCACCAATTCGCGATATGAATGGCTGGAAAAAGGTATGTTTGAACAATTATTTTCTGACTTCGTTACAAATTGTTTATTTCTAGGTGTGGTCTGATTTTAAAAACAACGCCAAGTCAAAACTACGATCAAATCGTAGCAGTTTGCAAGCGACTGGCGGAGGTCCGAGCAAAAGCGTACCGCTTATGCCCTTAGAGGAAAGGGTAATTGAAATATTGGATCTAAACCTTGCGGTGAGCGGCACGCCGAATACTTTCATTTGGAATACCCTCCTCAATGCCAAGCCAGTTAGATCATATGGACGACGAAGATTACGCCATGGATCAAGCACCTGATGATAAAGAGTTGTTCTGCTCTGGGCAGCAATTCGGCAGCAACGACCAGCGGCCAACAACATCTAAAAAATCTCTATTAGAGATTCAAGTCAAAAATCAGAAAAAATTCCAAGAAGAAGTCACCAAGTTACTTGCCGAGATAAGCATATCCACTAAAGACATTGCTCGGCAGATATTGGATAGAATATACCACGCATATTTTTATTTACACAATAACTCACCTGATTTCACTAAGTTCTAAAATATTAGAACTATCCCTAATTCTCCTTCTCTGAACATTTTCTGTTTGATTTTGTTCATATTCCAACCACAGAGCGACACTGTCCATTTTTTATTTATTTTTATGTTTCTATTTGCCACTGATTTCTGCAACATGCAAAACTCTTGACTTTTGATTGATTTGACAGTACAATTTACGGAAATGACTACCAAAAAGTTGGCAGCACTGAAACTAAATCCGAAACTGATACAAAATACGAATCCACTTTCGGATCGGATTTCATTTCCGAATCCGAATCCCTATCCGAATATGATACAAAATAACCCCCCCAGAGCAGAAATTTTCTGCAGGAAAATGTCTAAGGAACGTTTGACAGTCTTAGTATGTGCTAACATGACGGAAAAAAAAAAAAAAAAAAAAAAAAAAAAAAAAAAAAAAAAAAAAAAAAAAAAAAAACTTTTGGTTATTGGCAAATATAAAACTCCACGGTGTTTTAAGAACGTTACAACCCTACCAGTTATACATGAAAATAATCACCCCTATTACGGTTGTCGGGAGTCGAAAACGACTTGTGTCGGGTGTCGAGTCGGGTCGATGGAAAATCTAGATTCTGTAGTTTATTCAACCGACTAGACGTTTACTAGATTTTTTTTTTCGACTGGTAGTAAAATATTTTTTTTTTTTTTTTTTTTTTTTTTGACAGCTTACAATCGAAATTCCATGTTTTGTGAATAGTTTGTGTTTCTTTGGAAAAGTTGGAAATAAATAAATATTAAACAAATAAACAAATGTGTTAAGTGTAAAAGAAATTGCTACTTCTTAATAGGAAGACGCTACGAACCAAGGCCAACCTTTCCGAATTACCGGACACAAAGTAACTCGTTAGGTTTAAAGTTAAAGCGAATATAACTCTGGAGTTTTTAAAATAGGTTCGTGCAATACTTTCAGATCACGAAAGAGTCATTTGGTCGAATTCTTCAGCAGGTGGAAGCCAAACTGAGCTCGAAACGAGTTTCGTCGATTCCCGCTTCAATGAAATTCGCCACTGCTTTAAAAATATTTGCTGATGGTGGATATTAGCACAGTGTAAGAAACGATTTCAATTTGGGACAACCCACAGTCAGCAAAATATTTGGAGAAGTGTGCAATGTTTTGGAGACCGAGTTGTGCCCCAAGTGGATTTCTTGGATTACATCGGAGTACGAAAAAGAAGAAGCAAAATTATTCTTTTTTGGACGCTGTGGTTTTCCAGAGGTTATCGGTTGCGTTAACGGTACGCACATATCAATAATAACAGGCAAAGAAGAACAACACATGTTCTTAAATAGAAAGGCTTTTATAGTTTTAACGTCATGATGGTAAGTATTTTGTTTTGTGAAAATGGTTTAAAAAAAAAAAAATTTAAAGTATGTGACCATATGATGAGAATAAGAGCAATAGATGCTAGGTTCCCCGGAATTCGCCACGACGCACATATTTGGAATCTTAGAGGTATACGTCGAATGATGCAAGACAAGTATGAAAATGGTGAAAGACGTACATGGCTACTCGGTATGACACATCCGTTTTTATATTACAAAATGCCAATTTTATATTTTTTTTCAGGCGATGCAGGCTATCCTCTTGAACCATACATCATAACACCTTTTTGCTTAACATGAAGCACGCAAAAGCGAGCAACACCGTGGAGAGAAAAATAGGCGTCTTAAAGAATCGTTTCCGTTGCTTACTGGGTGCCCGCCAACTTGACTACAAACCAGAAAAGGCAAAACAAATTGTAAATATGTGCCGCCTTGCACAATATTTGCATAAATGACTAAATATATACTCGTATATAAAACATACTTGATAACAAACAGACGATTTACTTACTTTCTTTAGGCGGAAGTAGTCGTTCACGTTTTTGCTATCGACTTGAAATGGCATTTATCCGCCCGCCAGCCACCAAACAGAATACCAGTCGAAGTCGAAAAAATGTTCTAATCTACTACAGAATGCAAATCCGACAAATGGAATTTGCTACATTCCGAGTCGGTCGAAACAAAGTCGACTGAGAGTCGAAGCCGACAAACGTATTAGGGGTGAATAAAATGGCATGGATAGGGGTGAATAAAATGGCATGGATAGCGACTAATATATTCAAAAAAATCGCCCCTATTCCCGTTGTCGATAAAATGGCATGGATAGCGACTAATATTTTCAAAAAAATCGCCCCTATTCCCGTTGTCAAAAAAAAAAAAAAAAACAATACGACTGAATGCACATTCCCTTTGTTGTTTCTTCGATGCGATTATCGTTTGCAAATGTCAAACGTCGTTTTCTTGTCGTTGAAGGGTACCATTTGGCATACTTTAAAAATTCACGAAGCGACAAAGAAAGAAGAACGATTTTGGTCGCTTTATTTTCATCAGACGACTTTAACCAGGCGAGAGAAATAAAGTTTTTTTCTACAGTTGTTCATATTTATTTAAATAGAAATTAACAAACATTGATTCAATTTTAATTTAAATAGTTTGGTTCGATGTATAAAATGAAAATCAGCAATCAAAAACAATTCGAAATACTGGTTGCTCATATGGAGAAAAATCCTTATTTGGCAAATGGATTCCACAAGGGGATTAATAAAATTGATTTGAAAAGGGAATGGAACTCTCTTGCTGCCGCTCTAAATAGTCTTGGCCATCCAATAAGAGATGCAGATGGTTGACAAGAAGTACAGTTTTGCATAATTTTTTTCCTCTTCCGATGTTATCCACTTAGGACAAATATGTATATGTATCTTTCCAAGATATCGATGATTTCTTTGAATGTATTACTAACTGTAGGTTGAGCAAAACCTAAATTGAAGTCATTGAAGTCAACTTCCTTCAGCGAGAATTCTCAACGCAACAGTTAGTTTTAAAATAACGTATTGATGACGAACGCTTTGTATCCTTAAATTTATTTAATATTTGAAAGTCGTTTTTGATAAACAAAAATACCCTTCGAGTCTAAAAGAAAGGGTTACTAGGAAAAAACAATTAATACTCAGTTTACTTACTTTCTGTCAGGCAAACTAAATGGATCTAAGCTTTGTCTTATTTTTTTTCACATTATAATAAATTGCTATTTGGTTTAATCTTTAAACACTTCATGAATAAATTTCCCTATTTAACATCAAATAATGATAGATCATACAGCTACTGACATTAGAACTAGTATTTTTTTGTCGTCTAACAATCTACAGCAAAATTGTCGCGTCGTTTAAGTTTCGGAAAACGCATTAAAGAAATGATACGACGAAGAAAACGACAAACGACAACGGGAATAGGGGAATATTGCGGGAGTGGGACAAAGAGCTTTTAATAAGAAAAAGGAAAATTTTACTTTTGGTTGATAATTGTGCGGCACATCCACACCACCAAGCCTTAAAAGCTATCAAGGTATCATTAAAACACTTCAATTTAGAAAATCGCAGATCTTAGAAATAATGAAAAATAATGCATCGGTTCTTGATGTCATCTTAATGATGCTTAGGCATGGGACAAAGTGTCAATGTACACTATAAATAACGGCTTTCGACACACTGGTTTCCATAACAAAAGTCAGAATGAATACGAAGGCGAAGATCAAATTCCACTAGCGGAATGGGCTCGACAAATACAAATTTTCTCAAAATTAGAACTCGATTGGGATAAGTTGATGGAAATGAGTTGATAACATCTGAGGTATGTTTACTTTATGTAATAATAATAATTTTTCAAATCTGAAGCACATTTATTCAGTTTCTTACAGATGAGAATATTGTGTCAGATATTCAATTGGATGATGCTGATGAAGACAACGAAAATGCGACTGAAAATGAGGTGTCCGAAGAAGTACACGTTCCATCTGTAAGCGAAGCACTTGCTGCTCTGGCAACACTAAACCGTCTTGAATCCTATATGGGCCAATTCGACTTCAAATCCAAACGCTGGCTCCAAGCCTTGGACATTTCTCTTAGAAAACTATTTTACTCAGCAAAATGTACAAAACAATCACAAATTAAAAATTTTTCTCCGCGAAAATTTCCTTAAACATTTGATACAGTGTTTTTGATAGTTTTCTTCTTTATTTAATTTTATTTAATTTTATTTTCATTGTATCGGATATAACAATGAATCGGTTACAGCGGTGAAATTCGCATATACGCATTTTACCACCTCAATCTTACTTCTTTTACCTTATCATCCCACTCACAATACAAAAGACACAATAATGAATCCATATACATATAAGCATTAATGAAAACGATATACAGTACTTTCACGCCTCTGGCCCCAAGATAGAAGGATCATACTCTTGTACGAGGCTAAGTGTTAGGAGCAATCTCCCTATAATATAATCCTGCTATGTAAACCACAGCTGATCATCCACCCAAAGATCCATGATCGACGGCCAATAACCACAAATAACCCTATGCCGCAGCACTTTGGCATCTACTCTAAATATGATCCGCGGCCAAAAACCATAAATAACCCTATGTCACAATCCTTTCCCATCAATCCCAAATCCATATAATACGACCCGTAGTCAAAAACCACAAATAACCCACATGACACTTGCTGCAGTACTTCGTCATAACAAAAGCATTAAGAATAAAGGAAATGCAAAATCAAAACTGACCCAATTCAGTTACTAGTAAACAAAGGCCGTTTCAACATCAATTGAAACGCGCCTACTAAACACTCCGAGTTCTTTTCCAATGCTATCGACCACTTCGATCGGTGTATACATATGTATATACCGGGAGAGAAACAAATATAGTCTTAAGAAGGACCAAAATAAGGAACAGTCTTACGAGAGACTTGTTGAAAAATAAAATTAAATATAGTTTTCTTACCTGCTAAGTTCTCAAGAAAATATTAATAACTCCCAATGCATCAGGCAAGCTAATGGTCAACAAGGCGGCTAATTGTCCTCTCAGTGACGTGGAAAAACAGAATTTATAACTCTACCTCAACCTAGTTACATTCTTTTTACTAATACACCACAAGTCTTTTTTTTTCCTTCTCTACTTGTAGCACAAAAACAGAGATAGAGACCAACTAAGGACTAATCGAAAGGTTCAGGTAAAATGCTGGGGACATCATAGACATAAAACATTGAACAACATTCTGGCGACAACAACGAGCGACAAGAGGCGCGACGAGAGGTTTGGCCCTCTGACACAAATAATAAAGAAATAAAAGCAAAAAAAAAAAAAAAAATAATAAAAATAAAAATAAAAGGAGGAAATAACGAAAAGGGAGGGAATAAAAAGACAAGCACACAGGAGCAACACGTACGTAGAATCGCCGAACGATAAAAGAACAACACAAGCCTACGATACAACATAAAACAATAAAAAAAGAAACAAGGATCCGACTCCTGTTATAGCAGGGTGTTCTAGGCAACGGCTAGGAAAGCTCCGCGCCGTGTCTAGGACATCAGCAGGCGTGGGGTTAGACGTAACGGCGAGTGTGAGAGGCGTGGGGTTAGACGTAACGGCAATCGGGAGTGACGTGGTGGAATCGCGAAAACCAATATGTATGTATATATATACACAAGTCCGCGTATACATATATGTTATATCAGAGCCAACTTGTGTACACCCACAAGAGCTCGACTTCAAATTCAATAAAAATTAAAAATGTAAACAGCATTGATTTGATACGTACGCAATGTAAACAAGCTGCGGTCAAATCATATGCAACATAAACAATTTCAAACCAATAGACGAGAACGATCATTGTTTACACAGCTGCGGCTTAATGGCAAAATGCTTTTAGCCGAAGTCAAGTGGATGCAGCTGTGTCAGCATAGTTCTCGTGATTTATGTAAGAAGATCAAAGTCCAACAAAAGGGACGCTGTCGAAGAACAGCACAAAGTATATAAGATACTTCATGTTCATTTTTGAATGAGTTCAGTTTAAGATGTGATCAGTTCAAGTTCAAGTTCAAGTTCTAAGTTAAGTTCTATGTCAGTTCGGTTCAGTTATTGTTCGGTGAAGAATAGTTTAAGTTCAAACAATAAAATTTTACTTAAATTTAAAAGTCTTTCCTTTTGTTCGGTGATGTTCTCTTTGGGAGAACATAAAATCATTTTTTTTTTTCTCGTTTGTAAAAGTACAAACATAAATTATATATATATATATAAATATAGATAGATACATGTAGGATGCGATGTCTACGTGACCACAGACAGCACACACAGATGACGAGACAACCGTTGACGATCAGGCGACCCAACAGCCCGCTGTGCAAACAGTACACACAGATAACCAGACAACAGTTACGATCACGTGACCTAACAGTCCACTATACAAACGACGCCGCGTACCCAAGCAACCGAACAACGTAACAAACGAACCGACACACAAACATACACACACGACAACGACGACACAGTACGAACAGGGAGGGATAGTTTTCGTCCGAGCAGAATTAGTCAGTACAGTCGATTGCGAAACGCCGGTCAGTAAGCACGCCAACAGATACTCGTCCCGATGTGTTTTTATCTAAATAAAGCCTATTGAATAATTTGTACTTCACTCGTTTTTCTTTTTTATTCTCTCGAACGTTGTTTGGCGTTATATCCCACAATTTTGGGGGCTCAACCGGGATATATCGAAGCCAATCGTCCGGGATATATCGAAGCCAATCGACCGGGATTATTCGAAGCCAATCGTCCGGGATTTATCGAAGCCAATCGTCCGGATATATCGAAGCCAATCGTCCGGGAGTGTCGAAGCCAATCGTCCGGGATTTGAAGCCAATCAACCAGGATCGAATCTAATCGCCCGCGAATTTAAACGTGTTTGTTTGATCGTAAGTGAATTGATCCCCTTGGAAGGTGCAAAACAAAAGGGGAAAAAACTAATAAAGGGCATCAACCCAAAGCGGTCGACACACCAAGTGAACACGTGCAAACCAATAGTAAAAAAAAAAAAAAAAGGTGGAAACGGTGAAAAGTCGAGCCGTGTTGCATGCCCCAACGTGCGTGTTGTGAGCTAGTGTGTGTGTGTAGCACACGAAACAAGCAAAAGAGGAAAAGAAAACCAACCAGTGAGCAGAACAAAGCGAAAGTTTGTCGCTGAAAAGAAAAACAAAATAAAACTGTGTGCGTGTGCCGTGTATCAACACCAGCGGTGAATCGTAGGAGGCAGAAGGAAGAGGTGCAGCAGTCAAGCGGAGCACGGGACGTGAGGGAGGAAGCCGCCAAGCTGAAATCGAAAGGGTACGTCTGTTGGCAAAGTAGTTTGTATTGTAAAATCTTTTTTATTAACTACCGGCGTTAGGGCTAGTTTATTAATTTTGTTGTTACTGTATTGAGTTGAAAGAGTTGTATAGAGTCTAAATTTAAATTTTGGAAAGCTTAGCCAGGAATTGAAATCGACTTGTATCAAATTAAATATATTATCGTTGATTTGTTAACGATAGTTTTGAAATGGAGTTAGAAGCGATACTATCCCTGACTGTAGACGGACTGAAAGACCAGTTAGGACAGTTAAACCTACCGACTACGGGACTTAAGACGGTACTACAGGACAGGCTCATCCAGCATTACGGTCTGCGACGTGAAATAGAGCCCGATGATTCAGATGAGTCAACATCTGGAAACCAGGCCGAAGGGGAAATACCGGTGGAAAGGAGTTTGTTTACGTTGCGCGACATAGAGGACTCCCTGCTTACTTTCGACGGTACGGGGTACCCAGGTATTGAGCAGTGGGTAGAGGAGTTTGAGGAGAATGCTCTCACCGTCAAGTGGAGTAATCTTCAAAAGTTCGTCTACGGAAAGCAGTTGTTGAGAGGTGCCGCTAAGTTGTTCGTCTGTAGTCAGACGGGTGCTAACGACTGGAAGGCGTTAAAAAGTATTTTGTTACGAGAGTTTGGAAGTCGAGTGTCCTCAGCCGAAGTCCATCGTAAACTACAGAACCGCCGTAAGAAGTCCACAGAAACTTACACCGAGTATCTCTACAGTCTGATGGAGATTGGTAAGTCGATCGCACTAGAGGACGAAAGCCTGATCACGTACTTCGCCGACGGAATAAACGATCACAAGTCCAACAAGGTAATGCTTTACCAAGCCAAATCGGTGAGTGAACTTAAGGTTCAGTTGAAGGTGTACGAGAAGGTCAGAGGCTCGGCCCCGCAGTCGCCAAGCTCGGTGGCCAGCCAGCGTCCAAGCTCTAGTTCGAAACAAGTCAAGCATGAGCGAAAAGAAAAGAAGTGTTTTAAGTGTGGGGACACATCACACCTTATGAGGGACTGTCCAATCAAGAGGAGTTGGAAATGTTTTGATTGTGGGCGAGAGGGACATAGATCTTTCGAATGTAGAACTCGAGCCCAAGGTCACCAACAACGTGAAGGACCAGTCAACAGGCACGTAAACACCACGTCGCGCGCAGGGGATCGTTCTATACCAGAGACTCGAGTTGCTCTAGCAATCGGAACCAACCGAATTTTTAAGAGCATATGTGTGAAGGGCTATACTTTCGAAGCATTGGTGGACACTGGAAGCGATTTATGCCTTTTGCGTAATGACTGTTTGCTGATGATGAATGACGTGCAGCTAAAGGCGACAAAGCGAAGCCTAGTGGGTATAGGGCAGAGTCGAGTGACTACGATAGGCAGGTTTGAGGCAGACTTGGAAGTAGATGGGGTTGAAATGCAAGCAACTTTCCACGTGTTGAGGGAGCAGGACACGCAGTATGCCGCAGTAATTGGGAACGATGTCCTAGACTCCGTCGATTTAGTAGTTTCCGCAGAAGGTGCCGTGTTCAGGCAAAAGCAGGGCGGACAGATTACAGGTGGTGCAGAAAGGCAGCCGTTACTAGCCGCAGCAGGAGGCAACGACCTCAGGGGATCCAAAGGGATCAGAGCAGGAAGCAGTGGTTTCGAAGGGTCAGAAAGGATCGGACCGGAAGTCGCTGGCTTCAGGGAATCAGATGATAGAGCAGGAGGCAACGACCTCAGGGGATCCAAAGGGATCAGAGCAGGAAGCAGTGGTTCCAAAGGGTCAGCAAGGATCGGAACGGAAGTCGCAGGCTTCAGGGAATCAGATGATAGAGCAGGAGGCAACGACCTCAGGGGATCCAAAGGGATCAGAACAGGAAGCAGTGGTTCCAAAGGGTCAGCAAGGATCGGAACGGAAGTCGCTGGCTTCAGGGAATCAGATGATAGAGCAGGAGGCAATAACCTCAAAGAAATTGAAGAGGTCAGTTTGGAGCCCGGAAAGGCAGCCGCTGAGGCAGAGTTTAGGAAAGAGATACTGCAGTCAGTGAAGGTCTTGGGCGCAATTTGCGTGGCAGCTGAAGAGGGAGAGTTTCAAAGTGAGCAGGTAGACGTCAATCACCTGGATCAGGACACTAAGAGGAAAGTGCAAGCTATGATAGATGGTTACATCCCAGCGAGGAAGAAAGAATCACCAGTAAAAATGAAGATCACTCTGACCGACGACGTCCCAATATTCCAAAGGCCAAGGCGCATGTCATACGCGGATCAGAGAGTAGTGCAAGGCCTAGTCAACCAATGGTTAGAGGAAAAGATCATACAGCCAAGTACGTCTGAGTACTCGTCACCGATAGTCCTTGTGGCAAAGAAAGATGGGAAGAAACGTTTATGCTGCGACTATAGGAAGCTCAATGAGAAGATAGTGAGAGATAACTTCCCAATGCCTCTCATCGATGATGTCTTAGATCGGTTGCAAGGAACAGGGGTGTATACGACGTTGGATCTTAAGAACGGATTCTTTCATGTTCCAGTCGAGGAAGCATCACGGAAGTACACCGCGTTCGTCACCAGCGACCAGCAGTTTGAATTTCTCTATGTTCCGTTTGGCATATCCAATTCCCCAGCAGTATTCGCGCGATACATCTACGCTATCTTCCGTACGCTAATTCAGCAAGGTTTCGTAGTGGTTTATATGGACGACATTGTGATTCCGGCCAGGGATGAGAAGGAAGGTCTTAGGAAGCTGAGTAGGGTGCTAGAGGTTGCATCAGAGTATGGTTTGCGTATCAACTGGTCGAAGTGTCAGTTCTTAAGGAGGAGAATAGAGTTCCTAGGTTATGTTATCGAAAATGATACCATCACTCCGTCAGCTGAGAAAACGATGGCGGTAACCAAGTTTCCGGCTCCGAGCAATAGAAAGGCGCTCCAACGATTCCTCGGTCTAACGTCCTATTTTCGACGGTCCATTGAAGGGTACGCAGTGATAGCTAAGCCGCTGTCAGATTTACTACGCAAGGGAACTGAGTTCAGCCTAGGAGAGGATCAGATAATCGCTTTCCAGCAGCTCAAGTCAGCTTTGGGCAAGTCACCTGTGCTCAAGCTCTTCGGGCAAGGGGCTGAGACAGAGATTCACACTGATGCTAGCAAGTTCGGCTATGGAGCTGTGCTATTGCAGAGGGACCCAGACGATCAAGAGATGCACCCGGTACAGTACATGAGCCGGAAGACCACCCCAATCGAGGAGAAGTACCATTCATACGAGTTGGAGGTACTAGCGATTGTTGAAGCTCTAAAGAGGTGGAGAATTTACGCGATGGGGATCAGGATTAAGATAGTCACCGATTGCAATGCTTTTGCAATGACTATGAAAAAGCAGGACGTTCCGCTAAGAGTGTCCCGGTGGGCGATGTTTTTGCAGGAGTTCGAGTACAGCATTGAGCACCGATCCGGTTCCAGAATGAAGCACGTGGATGCGCTTAGTCGAGCTTCATGTTTATTGATAGAGGACTCGTTTATCCACAAGGTTAGAGAGGCACAGAAGGACGCTTGGGTCAAGGCGGTGATGACGATTTTGGAAAAGGGTGAATATGAAGATTTCTTTATGAAGTCTGGCGTGTTGCACAAGGATCCCGTCAAGGAACTTGTAGTGATACCAGAAGAGTTAGAGAGAGAGGTGATCAACATTGCGCATCAGCAAGGACACTATTCCGTCAAGAAGACTCAGGATATTCTCGAGAAGACGTTCCACGTCCCAAACGCGACGGCAAAGGTGGAAAACGCGGTAAGAGCTTGCATAAGGTGCATAATCGCGGGAACAAAGACCGGGAAGAAGGAGGGCTATCTCAGGCCGATCAACAAAGAGGACAAACCGTTGGGTACCTTCCACCTCGACCATGTCGGGCCGATGGAAGCTACACGTAAGCAGTACAACCATATACTCGTCATAGTGGACGCGTTCTCCAAGTTTGTTTGGCTGTGACTAAGAGCACGGGTTCGAACGAGGTTGTCGAGAAGCTGAGGAAGCAGGCCGCGACGTTCGGAAGCCCGAAGAGAGTTATCACCGACCGGGGTACAGCTTTCACCTCCAATGTCTTCAGCGATTATTGCAAGCAGGAAGGCATCCAACATCTCGTCATAGCAACAGGGGTTCCGCGGGGAAACGGTCAGGTGGAGAGAATGCATAGAATCATTGTGCCGATGCTCTCTAAACTCTGTATTGGCAGCTCACAGAATTGGTACAAACACGTTGACCGAGTCCAGCAGGTTATTAACAGCACCCCGCCAAGAAGCACGAAGTTAAGTCCGTTTCGTATTCTGACGGGTCTGGAGATGCGTATTCCTGAACACACTGGTATACAAGAACTCCTAGAAGAGGAGGCAGTGAGGGAGTTAGATGATGAGCGAGACGCGACACGGGAAGAAGCCCGCGAGAATATCCGGCAGATACAAGTAGAGAATAAGAGGAACTTCGACAAGAGACGATCACCAGAAAAGGAGTACCAACTAAACGAATTAGTCGCCATCAAGCGCACTCAGTTTGGTACTGGTATGAAGTTAAGACCCAAATATTTAGGACCGTATTAAGTAACCCGCATTAACAACCATGGTAGATACGACGTGCAGAAAGTGGGCGACCACGAGGGGCCAGCGACAACCACCACCGTGGCCGAGCACATGAAGAGATGGGTTTAGGCTTTTCGTTCGGGGCGAACGAAACGTCAGGACGGCCGAATGTAGGATGCGGTGCCTACGTGACCACAGACAGCACACACAGATGACGAGACAACCGTTGACGATCAGGCGACCCAACAGCCCGCTGTGCAAACAGTACACACAGATAACCAGACAACAGTTACGATCACGCGACCTAACAATCCACTATACAAACGACGCCGCGTACCCAAGCAACCGAACAACGTAACAAACGAACCGACACACAAACATACACACACGACAACGACGACACAGTACGAACAGGGAGGGATAGTTTTCGTCCGAGTAGAATTAGTCAGTACAGTCGATTGCGAAACGCCGGTCAGTAAGCACGCCAACAGATACTCGTCCCGATGTGTTTTTATCTAAATAAAGCCTATTGAATAATTTGTACTTCACTCGTGTTTCTTTTTTATTCTCTCGAACGTTGTTTGGCATTATATCCCACATACATTTATGTAAAAAAAAAAAAAAAAAACTAGAATTGAACGTATACATGCATACATACAAGTTAATATCATAGAGCATTGGTTTGATCCGTAAGTAATGTAAACAGGCTGCGGTCAAATCATATGCAACATATGTATATAATTGTGGGGAAACCAATAGACGCGAACGATCATTGTTGACACAGCTGCGACTTAATGGCAAAATGCTTTTAGTCGAAGTCAAGTGTTGCAGCTGCGTCGGCATATTCTTCGTGATCTGTATAAGAAGTCCAAGGTCCAGCAAAAGTAATTTATGTGATAAGTTCAAAGTCCATCAAAGGAACGCTGTCAAAGAACAGCACATACTATATAAGGCATTTAATGTTAATCTGTAGATCAGTTTTCCATCAGCGTCAGAGTGCTCACGAATAAGTTCTTCATCAACTTCAGGGATCAACATACAGTTCGTCATCAGCACCAGTCACCCAACCAAGACACAGGTTGATTTCCTGATCCACACCCGACAGCTCTACACGGTTTCCTGAATAAGCACATTGGCAAACGCAGAGGGAACTCCGCAACATAGATAATAATATTAAGCTAGGCTAAATAATAAAGTTTAGTTTTTTTAAAAAGTTAAAAAGTTGCGTAAGAAAATTAATTTACATACATAGATATACAAGAGGAGAAGGGACACCGAAGCGGCGACACGGAGCATCAGCATCACCATTTGTGCACAAAGGGCGGATGTTTCGTGAGTACCCAAATGTTTGTTATATTTCATTCTTTCTTTTATATGTATTCAATTAATCTATATACGTATTACGTATTTCATCCCTATTCCTATTCCCGTGAAGTTAGCACCTAGTAAAAAAAAAAAAAAAAAAAAAAAACGGCGCACACTTACAATGGCACTAAAAGATCGATCAATTTAGCGTAATATTTCTTTTTGCACTACTTAGGGAGGAATGTCTGTACCTGTCTGAGGGTTATAACACTTCTTTGGGCATATCCAAATAAGAAAAAAAAAAAAATAAATAATTGTTAATTATACTCAGATAAGGCGAATATGATTCAGTGAGTCGTTTTTTTTTTATTTTGCCGGAGGTTTGTGGCAAAGTGTGTGTGTACAAGTACATTTGGTTGGAGCTATCTCATTCGAAACATGAGGAGAGATAGCTAATGGAATTAAAAATGAGCAATAATTCCAGGGAGGGACAGCCTCGATGTTCGCTACCATCCGAACAACGACGTGACAGATCCATTTATTCTCTTTCACCTTTTCACATAACCACATCCCCTTCCCTGTATCAATAAAATCCTTTCACCCCATACCAGAGATATGGCATGTATTATTTGTAGGTAGGCAACCGGCAGCATGACCCCACCGACGAGCTTTCACCGTGCAATCCGTGAGCATGCCATACGCTGCCATTACCATCGCGCTTTCTCTCGTCTTGTCAGAAAGTCTACTTTTATGCCTTTAAAGGCATACTACTACTACCCTACCATACCTACAAATATATGAAGAAACTAAGCAGTGAACTATCTAGATTGGAAATCCCTACTTTGACCACGCGTTTGAGGAAAAACATTCAGGATATCTAGCCACAAACCAATCAAGAGGTTTCTGAGGGAGCCGATGAGGAACCTCCGGCTAAAATTCAGCGTTACTGTAGCCTATGTACTATAAAAAAGAAAAGAATGTCAAAGATGACGTGTACAAAATGTAAAAAGCTAGTGTGTGGTGAGCATAAAGATGATGTGTGTAACAATTGTCTGTAACTATTTAGTTTTTTAATATTTTTGACTGATTGGTATAGTTTGAGACTATCGTAATTCATCAGTTAGTAAGACAAAGTAATATAAATATCGCCTATTTTTAATAATTTATACATAAATACCGAAGACTTCTCATTTTTGTTCCTTGCAAATCCGGCGAAAGAGCTTCACTTGACGGCTCTGCTTAGACGGTGTTGTATCTATATATGTTTTGTAGTTTGTATTGATGACGGATTTCTGTGTGCAGTTCCGCAATATTGGTAGGTTACGGAAAAATTTCCTGGCCACGTGTTGTGGCACTTTATGAAACATAGGTCAATGAAAAGATTCGGCGGTTTCAATGTACACAATTCTCAGTGGCCTCGACATTCTGAACAGACAACACCCGAAGGAATGTATGTTGACATTTTTGTTGAGTTGAATCAACTAACTCAACTTATGAATGAGCCATCGCGTATCCCCGATGTTACTGGTCATACCGCCAACACACTAGACTTGTTCCTTACCTCTCAGCCTAACAAATACACGATCGATGTATTGTCGCCCCTAGGCTCGTCCGACCACTGCGTGAAATCAGCAAAATTCTCGAACTCCCACCATCCAGTTAAGAAAAACCTCCTAAGAGAACACTATGGCTATACGAGAAAGCCAACTGGTGCGGCCTTAACAACTTCTTTCGGATCCTTGACTGGTCGTTGTGCTTCCTCGACAACGACGTGGACGCTGCAACTGATATTATCGCAAATATTATCCGAATCGGCAATTTTATTCCTAGCAAGACGGAAAGCACCAGGCCGAAGGATAATACGTGGCTTGACTTGAGCTGCAAAGAGGCTATCAGGCTCAGGGAGCTAAGTTTTCAGGCTTACAAGGCAAACCAAAAAAAAGGACATACGAGCCAGAAATTACTGCAACACCCATATTCAACGGGTTAAATTCCAATCCGGCCAAAAATAAGGCGTAAGATTCTACAATGTCCCAAGGGTAGCAAAAGGTTCTGGTCGTTTGTAAAAAAAAAAAAAAAAAAAAAAAAAAAAAAAAAAAAAAAAAAAAAAACCTAAACAAAACTCAACTACGTCGTCTATACCGACGCTCATCCACAATGACATTCCAGCTGTCACCCCTTAGACAAAGCTAACCTACTTGCTGCCCACTTCGCATTTTAATGCAGCTCTATGAGATGATGGCAGCACCACATACAAGTGCACATATTAATCCAACTATGAAACTGCCAAAAATAAAACTTCCACAATTTGATGGAAAACAATCTGAATGTAACGGGGAAATCTCAAAATTTAATCCATCATTTCCAAGCCACCGACAACAATTACGAAGTGAAACGATACGACAACGAACGGTTACTATTAACAGCGCAGTTAAACAATCAACGACCTTGGGAACCGGCTTCAGTCTTAGAAGGCTTCATGATACGACCAAGGAAGGCATGCAAGCTATCCAGAATCTGAGCTTTAGGATTCGAAATTGGGATACAATAGTGGTGCACCTCATGTTGCAGAAATTGGACAAGGAGAGCAGAGCACTCATTGCGATTTCTAAGAAAAAAACCTCTATGCCAGTTGCAGCGAATAGTGAAAATAGTATCAAATGCACTGTATGTAATTCAGGTAAGCACAGAATTCAGCAAGGAGAGCGGAGAGCGTTGGTTGCCAACAGCAACCAACGAGCACTCAATTCAGCTGAAGGCCATAGATGCTCTGGCTATATAAGGTATATAAGTAAGTAGCTGCCTTAAAATTTTTAATTTGTAAACTAGCTAGGTTGGATTCGCAGGTTATCCAAAAGGAACCCTAAGTACAGAGGCGATTCCGAAGGGTAAATTGGGAGAGTTAGCAGTGCCTAAAATGTTCCGCCGAAACTTCTCTCGGGGAAACTCAGCAGTAGGTACTGCCATAGCACATAATTTAATATTGTTCACAACTGTTATCCCTTTCAGAAGACGATAGAGTCAAAGCCCTCTACAGACTACAACTTTGCAAAATTCGCCTGAAGGCGGGCCACTACTATTCTCAATCATGCCAGTCCAGAGGTTTCTCAAAATGCAATTGCAAGCACAACATACTTCTTCATTACCAGCATCAACATAAGCATTAGCAGCTGAAAAAACCGTTTGAGCATCAAAATAATCTGACAATCAAGATCAGTTTGCCATTGACAGCCGTCGCGCGCGGTCACTAGTCACGCCACGGAAGGAAAAAACAAAAGAACGAACAAAAACAAAAAAAAAAAAAAAAAAAAAAATAAAAAAATAAAAATAAAAAAACGGCAAAGAAAAACAAATAACGTAGTGCAGTGCAGTGCGGGCAAAAAAAAAAAAAAAAAAAAAACCGTGAAAGTGCCGAACCTAAAACCGAACACCTGGTCGGCACCAGCGCTGGGCCGTACTCCTGCCTGTCCCTCTTCCCCTCTCGTGACAGTGTTCGCACTCAGCACACACGCTGATTGAGTGCTAACGCAACCGACGTGTAGCGGGTCGCGTGTGTTGTTCTTTGTTGGTGGAGCAAATCTTACTGTCGTAAGGGCTAGTGCTGTAGCAAATCGTATGTATTCGTTACTGAGTAACGGGTACTCTAATTTGTACCAAGTAACGAAACGTTACTCCCAAATAAATGTCGTTACTAGCACGATTTCGTTACTTCTGTATTTGAGTATAACGAATAGTGCTGTAGCAAATCGTATAATCGTATGTATTCGTTACTGAGTAACGAAGTATCATTATGGATACGCTAACCATTCTTGTACTTTGGGTATTTTGGGTATAATGGTATCTGGTATATCATCGTCGATCGGTACGTATCATTCAAACTGCCTCACCTGACTTATTCTGACTTATACTGTTTGATGTGGGTATCTGTTTTGAGTACTGATAGCAATACAAGGTGTTTCGCGTCAAATGGTGTGTAGTATCGTCTCGTCATCGCTACCGGACTTGTTCTTCATTGTACTGTTTTTTTGTGCATCTATGAAAGTAACGAGTAACGACATTTTTGTAACGAGTATTCAAAACAAAAGTAACGTATACATACGGGTATTCAATTTGAAGTTACTTTTACAGCTCTAGTAAGGGCATAACACCTACGGTAGTTTGTTTTTGCAAATCCGGCGATAGAACTTCACTTACGCGTCTCTGCTTTAACGGTGTTGTATCTGTATATGTTTTGTAGTTTGCATTGATGAGGGATTTCTGTGTGCAGTTCTGCAATATTCGTGGGTTACGGAAGAATTTCCTTGCCACGTATATCCATCTCTCTCGCCACAAACCGGCTGTTTTGGCACTTTGTGAAACACAGGTCGATGAAAAATCTGATCCTTCGGATTTCAGTCTTCCTGGATATAGCTTAGTGCCATTATTCGTTTCTCGCCGTGGTCTCGCCATCTATGTCCGTAGTGATATTGCTTACCAGTTACTTCCACAGTATAGCCAAACATCCACCCCGGAATTTAATTTCATATGGCTTAAATTCATATTCCGTAAGCACTCCATCCACTACTGTTTTCTTTATAGAAGCCCCAATCTAGACAGGAATGCAACATTTGATGCATTCGACGCACTGTCTGATTCCATCCAAAGAATTGTTTCCCTGTTCCCTCGCACTGAAATCGTTTTAGCGGGCGATTTCAATGTACACAATTCTCAGTGGCTTCGACATTCTGGACAGACAACACCCGAAGGAAGGTATGTTGAAATTTTTGCTGAGTTAAATCACTTAACTCAACTTGTGAATGAGCCATCACGTATCCCCGATGTTGCTGGTCATACCGCCAACACGCTGGACTTGTTTCTTACCTCTCAGCCAGACAAATACACGATCGATGTATTGGAACCCCTAGGCTTGTCTGACCACTGCATGATATCAGCGAAATTCTCGAACTCCCACCATCCAGTTAAAGAAAAAGCTCCTAAGAGAACACTATGGCTATACGAGAAAGCCAACTGGTGCGGCCTTAACAACTTCTTTCGGATCTTTAACTGGTCGTTGTGCTTCCTCGACAACGACGTGGACGCCGCAACTGATATTATCGTAAACATTATCCGAATCGGCATGGCAAATTTTATTCCCAGCAAGATTAAAAGCACCAGGCCTAAGGATAATACGTGGTTCGACTCGAGCTGCAAAGAGGCTATTAGGCTCAGGGAGCTAAGTTTTCGGGCCTACAAGGCAAACAGTTCTGAGGATAACCGAAAAAAGTACATACGAGCCAGAAATGACTGCAACACCCACATTCGACGGATTAAATTCCAATCCGACCAAAAATTAAGGCGTAAAATCCTTCAATGTCCCAAAGGTAGCAAAAGTTTCTGGTCGTTTGTAAAAAACGTAAAAAACTCAACTAAGTCGTCTATACCGACGCTCATCCACAATGACATCCCAGCTGTCACCCCCTTAGACAAAGCTAACCTACTTGCTGCCCATTTCGCAACCAGTTCTCAGCTGCCAGCTTGTACTTTGTCTCCGCCTGAACTAGAGTGCGTCAATTCCACCATGGGGCTAATCCACTTCCGCACTCGTACAGTCGCAAGGGTTCTTAAAGATCTCGACATACACAAATCCGCTGGTCCAGATGGTATTGCCTCAATAGTTCTGAAGAGGTGTTCTTCTACGCTGGCAAAACCACTGCGTAAGCTTTTTCACCTTTCCTACACCTCTGGGCTCTTTCCGAGTAGGTGGAAAACAGCATTTGTCCAGCCTATACCCAAAAAAGGCGAATCATCTTCTCCCTCCAACTACCGACCCATTGCACTTACGTCCCTTCTTTCCAAGGTCATGGAAACGCTGATTAACCGTCAGCTTATGAAATATCTTGAATCACGGAAACTCCTCAATGACCGCCAATACGGTTTTCGCAGCAACAGATCCACTGGTGATATGATGGCATATCTCGCTGAAAAGTGGAATCACTCCCTTCACCAAGCAGGTGAAAGCAAAATTGTTGCACTGGATATTTCGAAAGCATTTGACAGGGTTTGGCATGAAGCCCTTTTGTCGAAAATGCGTGCTTTTGGGATCGATGAGTCTCTCTTTCAATGGATTAGAAGCTACCTTTCGAATCGTTCAATTCAAGTTGTTTTGGACGGATTCAAGTCTGATACTCACTTTGTAAATGCCGGTGTTCCCCAGGGCTCCGTTTTGTCTCCGACACTCTTTCTTATTTTTATAAATGATCTCTTGTCTATTACTTCTAATCCAATTCACTCCTTCGCTGACGACAGTACCCTCAGCTTCTCATATTCGTTCACCAGTTTACGACCCTGCACTTCGGTTGTAGATAATGAGCGGCAGCGTATGTTAAGCTCATTAAATTCCGATATCGACAGCATCATCCAATGGGGTAAAAACAATAGAGTGGAATTTAATGCTTCCAAAACACAATGCTGTCTCTTGTCGTTAAAGCGTATAAATAACCCGCAGCCATTATCCATGAATGGCACTTGCATCTCAGAAACTGAAAAGCTTTCCATCCTGGGTATGAGTGTTGCTCACAATCTTAATTGGAGCGACCATATATTCAGTGTCGCCAAGAATGCTGCGAAATGCCTAGGATTCTTATACAGATGCAAGAAATATTTCTCACCCTTAGATCTGGCTACAATCTATAAGGCGTTCATTCGCCCCAAATTAGAGTTTAACGCTCATGTCTGGTCCGGTGCTTCCAAGACCTCACTGCACCTACTAGACAGAATACAAAAACGAGCCATAAAACTGATAGGTGACTCCAGCATTACCAAAACATTAGACTCGCTGGAACACCGCAGGAATGTTACCTGCCTCTCCCTGTTTTATCGTTACTACCACCAAAAATGCTCTGATGAAATAGCCAGTTGCATTCCGCCCCTTCAACATTTCTCCCGCAATACACGTCTCTCTAGGAATGCTCACCAATATACTCTGAAGCCCGCTTTCGGACGTACTGTCAAATATAGAGAATCTTTCATTAACCGAACCACACGAATCTGGAACTCCCTGCCGAATTCGGTTTTCCCACCTCAATGCAACATGCAAGCATTTAAGATCAATGTCCATCGGCATCTCCTCTATTCCTCTTCCTCTCTATCTTCTGCCCGCACTGTGTCGCCGACATAATAAGGTTATTAGACCTTGAGTGCGCGCAAATTATTAAAAAAAAAAAAAAAAAAAAAAATCAGCAAGGAGAGCGTAGCCAACAGCAACTAACGAGCACTCAATTCAGCCGAAGGCCATAGGTGCTCTGGCTATATAAGGTATATAAGTAGCGACCTTAACATTTTTAATTTTTAAACTAGCTAGGTTGGATCCGCAAATTTCCAAAAGGAACCCTAAGTACAGAGGCGGTTCCGAAGGGTAAATTGGGAGAGTTAGCAGTGCCTAAAATGTTCCGCCGAAACTTCTCTCGGGGAAACTCAGCAGTACTGCCATAGCACATAATTTACTATTGTTCACAACTGTTATCCCTTTCAGAAGACGATCGAGTCAAAGCCCTCTATAGACTACAACTTTGCAAAAATTGCCTGAAGGCGGGCCACTACTATTCTCAATCATGCCCGTCCAGAGGTTTCTCAAAATGCAATTGCAAGCACAACATACTTCTTCATTACCAGCATCAACATAAGCATTAGCAGCTGAAAAAACCGTTTGAGCATCAAAATAATCTGACAATCAAGATCAGCAAGGAGAGCGTAGCCAACAGCAACCAACGAGCACTCAATTCAGCCGAAGGCCATAGATGCTCTGGCTATATAAGTAGCTACCTTAAAATTTTTAATTTGTAAACTAGCTAGGTTGGATCCGCAAATTTCCAAAAGGAACCCTAAGTACAGAGGCGGTTCCGAAGGGTAAATTGGGAGAGTTAGCAGTGCCTAAAATGATCCGCCGAAACTTCTCTCGGGGAAACTCAGCAGTACTGCCATAGCACATAATTTACTATTGTTCACAACTGTTATCCCTTTCAGAAGACGATCGAGTCAAAGCCCTCCACAGACTACAACTTTGCAAAATTTGCCTGAGGGCGGGCCACTACTATTCTCAATCATGCCAGTCCAGAGGTTTCTCAAAATGCAGTTGCAAGAACAACATACTTCTTCATTACCAGCATCAACATAAGCATCAGCAGCTGAAAAAACCGTTTGAGCATCAAAATCATCTGATAATCAATATCAGCCAACAGCAACCAACGAGCACTCAATTCAGCCGAAGCCATAGATGCTCTGGCTATATATGTATATACATATGTATAAGTAGCTACCTCAACATTTTTTATTTGTAAGCTAGTTTTAAGTAAATAAATAAATAACAATCAACTCGGTAAGCTCTGTAATAATAAAGCTATATTACGGGTTTAAAACAACCACAAACCGCCTGATACATCTGCAAATGCTGCAATAGATTGCAACATGAAGAAACGCCGCGTTTATTTGGCCACTGCAATCGTCAATGTCATTTCTGCGTGTGGGTCCCGACTCCTTGCCGTGTCCTGTTAGATTCTGGCTCACAACTAAATTTCATAACGACAAGGTTTGTTTACGAGCTAGGCCATAGGGAGCGTCGGATGGATATACCAATTAGTGGCGTTGGAGATAGGGAATGCAAAGTTGAATTTGTCACCAATGTGACTGTTTGCAATTAATATGCAAAGTAGCTGAACGATTTTATTTTGAGTCTGATATGACAAATAAGTGTCTATTTTGTCGTTGGAAAAAAAGGGTTAAACGTTGGTACGAATGAACATCGTTTTTGTTCGTTGCTGCATATATGTACATATACATCACATTCCACCATTTTTCTCTCTCTCTCTTCCTGTTCGGTTTGAGTTTGCACATTATTTTTTATAGCATTAAGGTGTTAATGTAATCTCATTTCATCTCAATTAAAGAATAACGTAAAACAAAAAAGCTTGTTTCAGGTAAGTTCAGTGACAATGGAACAATAACCTCATCATATAGGTCAATAATTGAGGCAAGTATCATGCCTCGTATCAGTGGATAACAACCTAGTCTAAGTCGGTCAGATTGGACCACTCGGCTAAATATATATTTTTATATTGATTTGATTTGAGTTTAATTATTCTTTAACAAATTATTGGCGATCCTGACAGGACTTAAAAGTGTTGAGCTGTTTGTTAAGTTCAAGTTAAATAAAAAAAGCGTTTTATTTTTTGTATCTGTGTTAAAATGTCGCAGTCAGAAGTTACGACCATGGACTTGAAACAAAATGTCAGTCAACAGGAGTTAGGGGAAGAAGAAATTTGTGGAATCAATCTCAATTTTGGAAAGAATTGTGAAAAGAGAAAAGCTCTCCCCTAGCTGATTGAGCGCCGTGATGTATTGGATGGAAACTGGGAGAAGTTCAAAGAAACGGAAAGTATAATCCGAGATACCTTCCCAGACCAGTTGTATCATCCATATTTCAAGAAGGATTATTTTGAGGCAATGCGTAAAGTTGCAAAGAGCTTATAGAGTGAGCTAAATTGCCGCATAGAGGTCATTTATGCAGAAAAACATTGGGCCTTGAAAAGGTTGGATCCGCAGGTTATTCAAAAAGAACTTTAAGTACATAGGCGATTACGAAGGGTAAATTGGGAGAGTGTGGCGTGCTTCAACCCAGGCAAAAAAAAAAAAAAAAAAAAAAAAAAAAAAAAAAAGAACACAAAACAAAACTACCCACACCTCACCCAACACTGCCTAGAGGTAGTAGATCGACATAACTCATCTTCCGACAGTTTTTTTTTTTGCCAGCAGAGAACTTGACGAACCGGTACACTTGATATAATTATCCCCACGGAGAGTGACGAAAGTTCTCTTCGACAACTAGACACCACTTATCATTTGGCTGTGGACAGGAGTGGTTGACCTGTCCGGTGTAAGAACAAAAAAAAACTAGATAAAACTAGATTAAAGAAAATAAAGAAAAGGGGAATTTTAATAACAAGAGAAAGAAACGGCAGCTAAAGCTGTGTGTCGTCAACGAGGCAGAACGATTGTAGAGCGTCCCTTCTACTCCCCAGGGAGTGTGATATATACATGTCTTTTTATATATACATATATATATATATACATTCTCTTTTACATACGCATATACGCACGGGGGTGTACGTACAGTTGCAGGGACGAGTGGAGCAGGGATTTTAACGGCAACTCTTACGGGAATAGCGGGGCGGGTAACAACGTGGTTAACAACGCGGTTAACGGCGTGGGCAGCGGCGTGGCTACCAACGCGGTTAACGGGGTGGTTGGTGGAGTGTACAGCAGCAGGAGCGGTGTCCTAAGATATCAGGACTTGGTTAAAAGTACAGATAGCAACATTTTTTTTTTATGAAAAAGTGCAGTGGTTGTGCGTTTCCTTTTTTTGATACTTGTGTATAGAGTAAAGAAATGATAAAAAGAAATTAAATATAAATTTTTTTTTAAGTCGTGTATATATGCATATATATATAGTTACGTCATCAACATACGCAACATCCCTCAATCAACCACACAACATCCCTTACAGATATAGCACACGAGGATCGATAAGAGCATTAACGATGCTCTTACCCAAATGGCACCATGGCATTGATGATGATACACTGTATCAAGGATCGACTGTTTACTCAAGTGCCACTTAGTTCAGCACAAAACATCTGAGTAAACAATGAACGGTATCTCTAGGAACCCAACCTCGGTATTGGTTTGGGCGACACAAATTCTTTGTTAGCATTGTTAGCAGTCCGCTAATGATATAAAGGGCCTCTCCAGGCGATCTCAGGGTGTGTGATTTGAACCAACGAAGACTAAGGATCTAAATGCCTTTTGTCTTTCTTTTTCTCTGAACGTTTTAATTAGTAGTGTAGTCTATAAATGTGTTAGTGCTCCAGAAAATAATAAAAAAACGAGAACTAATAAAAATATCGTGTTTCTTTTGAAATTGTTAAGTCCCAGTGTGGGAACTGAAAATTATTATTTTTTTTCCACGTCTCAGCGGCCCGAGACGTAATTATACATATTATAAAAAAAAGGAGAAGAAAAACAGAAAAAGTGAATAAAAAAACAAAAAATGTTTGTACAGCTTTAACGATTTAATGAATTAACGAATGAACAACTTGTAAGAGTTCCTGGGATCAAAGGGGGTTTGTGCACAAGCGCCGGATAACCAGTGAACCAGTGAGTACCCGGTTTATATCTTTATATATGTATGTATACATATATGTAAATTGTTATAACCGGATTCTAGCACCACACACATAACACACATACACACCACATTCTTTCAAGACATACTGTTATCTTGCACATAAGTGCATAACAATCATAATTTCATGCACACAGATTTATCGCCCACGCAGATTTATCGTTAAGCATAATCTTGCGCGATCGGCACATTCTGTCACGTAGCGAGTTATTGTTTGGTTTGGTTTCCAACGTTAAAACTAATTTGTATTCTTCTTAAAGTATCAGTTCTTAATAAACTCCCGAATTGAAAGGAACAGTGTTCTCATTACTGGCGCAGTCGAAAAACGGCCAAGTGAAATAGAAGTTTAAATTCTGTTATCTCCAATTGAGTTTCAAGTGTGAAAAGTTTGATTCTGGGTTGTTTAGTTTCAAGCGTTAAAAGTTTGATTCTGATTTTCCTACAGTTTCAAGCGTTGAAAGCTTGATCCCAATTTATTTGGTTTCGAGCGTTAAAAGTTTGATTCTAATTTCCCTACAGTTTCAAGCGTTACAAGTTTGATTCTTAGTTGTTTGGTTACATACATACCTTAAAATTTCAGGCGTTAAAAGTTTGATTTTTCTGGTTCGGTCTCAAGCAATACAATAAGAACGAGAAGAGAAAGTGTACTAACAATACATAGAACCAGTGCCGTGGAAAAACCAGTTTTCAACAAAACTAGTGGAAAAAGAAGAAAAAGAATAACCAATTGGACTCAAAATAAAGCAGTCGAAACTCCATCCGCCGAATCGATAACATCCAGGAATACCACTTAAAGTGAATCACCGTAAGCTACTTAATAAGTCAATAAATACATTTGTTATCATATAAGTAAACTACATAATAAGTTATCAAAAAAAAAAAAAAAAAAAAAAAAAGAAAGTTTAATTATCAAAATGGAGGACCTATCGTTATCCGATAAATTCAAAATTATATTAGACTTTATTGCCCGTCTCCCTGAATTCAGTGGGGAAGACAATAATTTACTCGAGTTTCTTCAAAGAGTCGACGCCATACTGCCGACGGTATTAACATTTGATGAAACGAATAGAACCATTCTAACGGGTTACATTAGAGACAAGATAGTAGGTAAGGCACGAAGAACACTTCATAGACAGGGAAGACTAGACAATTGGAATGAAATTAAGAAAACATTAAAATCAAATTTTGGAGAGAGATTAGCTAAAAATGTACTTCTAGATAGAATTAGAACAGCTCGCGTTACAATGACGATAGAAGATTTTTATAACAACATAAGCAATCTTTTAAGTAGAATAAATAATACACAGCTACTCAATAATGAACATGATCAAGAGATATTCGATTCGAATAACCGCATAGCTCTCGAATGCTTCAAAGATAATCTTCCTGAACCAACCCGAACAATCATCCTTTCACGTAATCCAAACAAGTTGAATGAAGCATTTAAGATAATATTAGAAATAAAGCATCAACACTTTGGTCCCAATGGACAGCCTAATAAGAAAGAATTTCATAGATCAAGCTACAAGGGAAATTTTACCCCTAAAGATAGATTCCGTAACCAACCGAATACACAAATAGAAGGTAATACAAAGAATAGAGAAAATAATGGGGGAAGTAGATTTGCCAACTACAATGCAAACGGCATTATGCAAAATACATTTCAGAATCGGAGACAAAATGCACAAAGCGATCAAACCCGACAAACAAGAAATTATAGCAATTTCAGTGCCCAAACGCGACGGAGCAATCAAAACTATTCAAATAATAACAGTAATAGGCAACAAATTCATGGTGAAGAACCAATGGATATACCTACAAATGAAGACAATTTTCATATAAGCGCCTCAGAAAGGAGCAGAGTATAGCCTAATAAATCCTGGGTTATGTCAGGACAAATGGAAGAGTAAAATTAACGTTAGCTTACGCGCACTTAATAAAACATCTCAAATAGATACAATTTGTCGCTTCCCAATATTCCGAGAATTTAATTTAGCTGACTATTACGTAGATTTCCTAGAATACAAGTTTCACGATCGATTTGATGGATTAATAGCAAATAATATTTTGTGTATGCGACACCACAATAGAAGTGCCACCATCAACACAAATCATCAATACCAACCATCAGTGCTATCATCAACACAAATAGGCAACACGAACCATCAGTGTCAACAACTACTATAACCAAGTAAAGTAGAATATAAGCTAATAAGAAAAAACTATGTTATATTAATTTTTATATACGTATGTTATAAAAATGGCTAATCGCAATAACCTTCCCTCGATTTCTATCGAACCAATTAAATACCTGAATAACCTTCCTGGATTTACTGGCGAGCTTTTGATATACAGTCACAAAAGTGGTCTGTACTCTAAGCAACATGTTACTTTCGGCTTCTAGTCGATGTCAGAGGCGAAGGCCCAGGTACCGTTTATGAAAAACGACGCGAAGATTCCCCTACACTCGACGCAAATCGAACGGACCTAACGAGCGCAATACAAAAAAAAAAAAAAAACACTGGTGACGTTCGAAGCGTAGTCGTCGAACAGCAAGCAAAGGAATTGAAGTTACAAAAGAAAGAGATCGAACTCATAAAGAGGGAGTGTGAACTGGTTCGAAGGGAAAACGAGTGGTTGCATACAGCTTTGAAGCAGAAGAATCGAGCAGATGAAAGCTCGAAGGAAAGAACAAATCAAAAAACAAATGACAGAGCAAAGGATAGCGAAGAAAGAGCAAATGAAAGAGAAGAAAGAGCAAATGATAGAGAAGAAAGGGCAAATGATAGCGAAGAAAGAGCAGAAAGGGCAAATGACAGCGAAGAACGAGCAAACGAAAGGGCAATGGAGAAGGAAAACCGAGAAGCAAATGGAAGTGAGAACGATGCGACAAACAAGGAAGACAAGACATGGGCGATATTCTGTTTGCTTCGGCGAGGGAGTTGGTGCCGGAATTCGACGGTAGTGTGGCAGTGGATGTGTGGCTCACGCAGCTGTTAAATGCTGTTGCGACGTATGAGGTGGAAGAGAAAATGCGGCGTGCTCCCATTCTGTGTAAGTTGAAGGGAAAAGCTAAAGAGTGGGCGAATTCAAAGTCCCATATATTCAACGAGAGTGCCGAACGACTAGTCGAGCAGCTCAAAGAGAAGTTTGGTGAAAAATAGGATAAACTTGGTCGTCGCAAAAAATTTGAGCAACGACGTTGAAAGTTCGGGGAGAGTTTCGCCGAATACTTTGAGGAAAAAACAGGCCTGGGTGACGGGTTGCAGCTGGAAGAGAACGAACTCGTGGAGTATGTCATCGACGGAATCCTGGACGAGAGCCTCCGGCAACAGGCTCACATGCAGTGTTATGCGACGAAGCATCAACTGGTTCAAGCGTTAAAAAAAAAAAAAAAATACGTTAAAGACGGAAGTCAACAAGCAACAGCAGTCTAGAAGAACGTTCGACGCCGCAAGCACCGGGCTCAGGTGTTTCAAATGCAATTCATTTCGTCACTTCGCTTCGGACTGTCGGAAGCGAAAGCGGCAGCCTGGAGCATGTTTCGTGAGCGGAAGCTTGGAACATCTGGCAGCGAGTTGTACCCATCATAAGAAGACAGCAGTACAATGTCTGGAGCAAGATGAATATGTAAGAAAATATAATTTTTTTGTTAGTAGTAGTACTGTCTAATTTACCCTAGAATGCCTCATAGACACAGGAAGTCCTATTTGTTTTGTTAGGCAAGGGATCCACATAAATAAAATTAAATCAAGTGAATTTTCTTATTTCGGATTAAATAAAAGTAAATTAAAAGCATGTCAATTGGCGAAAAATAATCTCGTCAATACCAATCTCCTGAACAAAGAGGAGGTCAACAGAATCATCGGTGAAATCGAGACCTTGCCGTACGTGAATGAGATACAAGCCGTGGAGTATGGATTACCCTCCAACTACACAAATGGTACGCTCCTACTCTACACTCTTTCCATACCAAAGGTGAGGAATGAGGAGTTTAACTTGATTTTAATAAGAGCGCCAATAATCAATGGTGTTCAAGTCTACCTGGAATTCGATGGAATGGTGATAAATTCAAACGAAACCTTTGGCATTGCTGCGGACTGCCTTTCTATAAATAACTCAACTGTATGTGGGGAGCCATCGTTAAAGAAACTTGACGAGAGTGCTTGTGTAGCAAAGCTTCTAAAAGGTGGTCATACAAAATGTTCTTTCCACACAAGCAACGAAGAAGTAATCGAACTCATTAAAATGGACACGCTATTTGTAACAAATTTCGAAGGACACATAATAATCTCAGAAAAAGCATCGGAACATTGTTATGATTGATCTGCGGAAGGTATTCGTTCTCATATTTTTTTTGTTTTCGTTTTCGTTTAGTTTCCATTCGTGGGCGGCTCGTAACCATCCATTTTGGGAGACCAGCCCCATAGAAGGCGAGTAGTCCGAGGGTGGGATCAGCGCTTGACACGCAAACAAATGGAGTCCTGCTCGCGGGGTAAGCATTTTGTTTGTTTTTTGTTTTATGACTCTTAGTTGTACACAAGGGAGAGCGGGCGAAGAACTCTGAGAGTGATCTTTGATGTGGGGAAAACTGTGCCATTGGAAAACATAAGGCCAGAATCAGGTCATGCTCCATGCCAAATTCCCTTATATATATATATATAGGAAAAAGGAAGTGTGCGTGCGGCAGGTTCGTGGCGGAATGCTAATCAGGTTAGGGAGTCAGTGGAAGATAGATGACCGACCGGTGCAGATAGCAGACCAACAAGTGCAGGGACAGTGCAGTTTAGTGCGTATTGCAAGCCAATTGGCTAATTTTTCTTTTTCTTCGTCACATCTTAATATTGTGGTCAGGATGAGGCTAGATCCTGGGTTTTTTTTTGATTATCCGACTCTTATTTTCGCAGTCAATTTCCGGTTGGAGGTTTTCCTTTCCTCCCCCGTTTTTACATTGGTCGAAGCAGTCGCGGGAGAATAGGACGTACCCCGAGGGTGGAAACGTTAGCACCACGTGCAATCCCCGCAGACAGGAAAAAAAGGGCAGCTCAAGACACCGATACCGAAGATAAGCCGTGCGACCAGCCGGAAGACAACCGGAACAAGGTACCCGCCTATACCAGTTTAAACAAGTTTAGTGTATAGTCGTAAAGTGCGGCTTATAATAAGTTCTTGGTACACGGAACTAGTCATAGAAGTCACTGTTGGCGGTGCGGGCTAGGTCGTTGAGCGCATTAACCTCGGGACGGGTGTTCGAATCTTCGGATTGGAGTTACATTTTTTTTTTTTTTTTTGATTGTGGACTTTTTTTTTTTTTATTTCATTTTATTTCTATTTTGTTTTTTTGTACTCGACATACGGTGTAGGGTAGATTATAAGGGATATTATTGTAAACCTAGAACTAAGCTAGGCTAAGGTAAATCAAAATTGTGAATTACTGCTTTTTTTTTTTTTTTTTTTTACTGAAACGTATAGTGTTGTATTTCCTTGGGTTGGATATTTCGTGAGTCTCGCATCAAATTCGCGATTCTTGTTGCAGGTAAGTCGGAGGAAGGGCAATCGCGTGGCACCCATTTTAACAGCTTAACTCACGACCAGTCTTCGCAGCTGGCCTAGCACTCTTTTCGTACGACGTCGCGGCAGGTAGGGAGGATTATCGGTAACAACATCTAAATGGTACCTACTTCATTCGCCTGAATAACGACAAAATACAGCTGGGAAACAAGAAGTTTTCGAGTTTCACGGCTACAACCCTTCAGGTTCTTCCATCCGTCATGACGAACATCACGAACCAAACCCAAAGGATCAGCTTACATGTACATGGGATAAGCGTCAGTAACATTAAACAGCTTGGGGACCTCACACAAAGAGTTATGATCTCCTCTGTAACGGGCGGCATCATAGTTGTATTGATCGTAGTCATCGTCTGGATCATATGGCGAAAGATCAACCTAGACCCTAGCCTCCCATCTGTTGGCATCACCAGAACATCCTCGGGTTCCTTGCCGCCGCTCGACACGAATTTGGTCCCCTAGTTCTGACGTCACTGGGGATCTACGGGACGTAGATTTTTAGGCGGGGAGGAGTTAACTCACCGCACACCGATCATGCAGTATAGGGGTGATAGCGAATCTCCATGGATTTGCGTAGTCAACATATTTGATTTGTTCAGTTGCGAACGCGTTCCCACGATACCAGTGCATGGGAATCGAGTTGCATCGCACCGGATACATGCGCCGACCGACAACTGATGACACTGCGGATTGGACGATGGGGCAGAGACTTCGAGTGGGAAATATTGCTAGTTGTAGAGTTAGTTCTAATTAATAAATCATTATACGAACACGCGAAGTTGTTTTTCCTTTGATAAAAGTTTGTAATTCGGAAGGTCGGAGGGAGGCAGTAGCCTACTGGCGCCCGAGCAGGGACCGACTAAATAAAACCCCATCTTTTCATCTGGCGATAATTGCTCGAGCCTGAACGCTCCAACCAAGAAGCGTGAAAATCCTGTATACATGAGAACACAGCGATAGATCAGGCTTGTGCGAGACTTCCGTCGTTCCCATGAGAACACGTAGGAGATCGCAAAAGATTAATCGATAAAGGTTGTTATCGCTAGATATCTTGTAATCTTCGAACGTCACCCTCGTTTAGTCGACTGAACGCTGTCTTCGAATTCATTTTCTTGTGGTTGGGAATCCTGTCAACCGACACCAATTTAGTCATTTTCAATTCGTGATCAGCCATTGACAGGCCAGCATCGGCGACTGAGCGAGGAGGACGTTCGAAGACTGTAAGCATCCAATCCACCATTGTATTTTTTATTAAAATGTTATTTTCTTTTAGGAAATAAAATCCATATTACGAATAATATTAAATTCTTATTTCCACCACTCCTCGTGAGCAGTGTTGCCGGTGCAGTTCGGAAGAACAACTTTTATTTCATTTTTCACGTGAACGTGGAGTGGAGTTGCCGCAGCACGTGACGACGCGCAGCCGCCATTACCGCCATTACAGGAGCCCAGGGCGAACAACGACCAAGCCGAACTTCCCGAGACGTGATCGTCAGCACCTTACAGAAAACAAATGCCGGTGAGTACACCTCTTTGATTTTGGATTGGGGTTAGGTATATATATATATATATATATATATATAAGAAAAAATCGGTGCGCGTGTGTGTAGCTTAGGCGGTTAGGTATTATAACGGCGAACGATGCCAGACATTAGGTCACGAACGGCAGCGGCGGCAGGTTCGATTATGCAGGCTGACGAAGGTGACGAGCGAGAGGACCTAAACATAACGGTCAGAGACGAGACTCCTTCGATCGAGGCCAAGCTGCAAACAATCGTGAACCAGTTAAATTTTCTGCAATCCGCAATATTAAAATCGAATGCACCCCAAAATGAGGAAAGCAACGGTGATTTTGGTAACGGTGCCGCAAGCAACGGTGTTTTTGGTAACGGTGCCGCAAGCAACGATGATTCTGGTAACGGTTCCGCAAACAGCAGTGAATCTGCGAACGGTTCCACAACCAACGGCAACTTGGGGAACGGTAGCGACTCGGGGTTGCTAGCCGTCGCGTTAAGCGAACTGAGCCGCACGTTGTCCAATACCAGACCGGAACAAGGGAGAAAACTATATGACCTTCCCGAGTTTGACGGTCGTCCAGAGGACTGGCCCATGTTTTGCGAGTCGTTTGCAATTACGACAGACCAGTACAGCTATACAAAACAACAAAATCTCATGCGGCTACAGAAAGCATTGAAGGGTAAAGCGAAGGAAGCCGTGGAGTGTCTGCTCATTCACAGCAGCAACGTCGACCAGATATTAAAAACGCTCTCGACACAGTTCGGTCGACCTGAAATGTTGGTCAAGAGCCAAATCGTTAAACTAAGAAGTATTCCATCCATGCCGGAGAATCGTCTGGCGCAAATATTGCCGTTCGCCACTAAGGTGCAAAACTTGTCATCGTTCCTGAAGTCTGCCAAGTGCGAACACCATTTGGCTAGTAGAAAGACGATTGGAGTGGGCACGATTCGCCCGTAACATCGACACGGTACCAACGGTGGAACATTTTAGTGAATGGCTGCAAGAGTTGGCCAACGAGGTAAGGATAGCTTGCACAGATTTAAGTGAACCACCAACGCAAAACGTAGCCAAGCGGGATAGGTCAACGCGGTTCTTCTTAGCAGATGAGGTTAAATATGAAAGAGAGTCAGGTAGATGTAGAGCTTGTTCGGGTAAGCATGAAATGTCAAAATGTAAGCGTTTCTTGGAAATGAATTACGGGCAACGATGGTGATTCGCTCGACGATGTAAGCTGTGTTTTAGCTGCCTGGAGCGAGGTCATCAAACGGACTCATGCACGAAGCGTGATGAGTGCAGCTCAGCGGATGGTTCGAGGAAACGTCACGAGCTTTTGCGCGGGACCACGAACGGGACATCACAGCAAACAGCGGAACAGAATCGAGCGTTCACTGGCACGGTTCACAACTCCGATAAAAGGCTGCTTTTCAAAATTCTACCAGTCAAGCTGTATGCGAACGGAAGAGTCGTAAGGAGCTTCGCATTTATTGATGAAGGTTCTGCAATATCGCTAATGAACAAACACTTAGCTGATCGACTTGGTCTAAAGGGACCGGAGGAGAGTCTAACGATGCAATGGTTCGCGAAAAACACCATTACGAAAACTTCGAGAAGGGTACATGTGAAGATTTCGGGAATCCGACCAGGCAGTTAGATATTCGAGCTGAGGAATGCCAGAACAGTCACAGACCTCCGGTTGCCTACTCAAACCCTAGACGTAGCGGATCTACGCACGAGAAATCGCTTGCAGGAATGTCTTCCAATAGATGAATACGCAAATGCGACACCGGAACTTCTAATTGGCCTTGACAACATACACCTCGGGATTTCAAAAAGAAAAAGGGACCTGCTGTAGTATCCACAAAACTAGGATGGGTCGTCTACGGCAATAGAGATGGGCGTTCAAGCTTTAGTAGCCCAATGTATTTTACCCAGCTTGGTCGTCAAGGTGTACTCGAGGAACTAGTCAGGGGTTACATCGTCGACGATGACCTCGGAGTATGGTTTGTCGATAAAATTGTCGAGTCAGCCGATACATCTAGGGCAAAGGACATACAGGAAAAAACGACAAAACAAGTAGGTAAGCGTTTTGAGACTGGGCTCTTGTGGAAGTGCGACAACATTAGTTTACCACCCAGTAGAGGGATGGCCGAAAGGAGATTCTCCGCATTGGAAAGGAAGTTTCAGCGAAATAAGGAGTTCCACCGTGATTACTGTCGACTTATGGAAGGCTACGAGAGTAAGGGATACTCAAGAAGACTTAGTACCACTGAAGCTCGAAAAACGGAGAAACACACCTGGTACTTGCCGCATTTCGGAGTCGTCAACCCTAATAAACCTGGGAAATTGCGATTAGTTTTCGATGCCGCAGCCGAAGTTAAAGGAACTTCTCGGTTCCGGCGGTGGTCCCGGCGTTCCACCGTTAACAACTATTCTAATGAAATTTAGGCAAAGGCAAATAGGAGTATGTGCAGACATAGTCGAAATGCCAAACTAGCACTTCAGTCGACCTGGCGTGAACATGTAGACTGGGATGAAAAGATTCCTGAAGAGGCTAATGCGATTTGCTCGATATGGATCCAGAAGTTAAAGGAAGTCCAAGGCATCAGGGTTCATCGTTGTTACAGTAGCGCATTCATTCACAAACCAGTGGAACTACACGTTTTCGCCGATGCAAGCGAACAGGCCTACGCCGCAGTTGCCTATTGGAGAATTCTTGAACAGCCTGGGAAGTCTCGACTGGCGTTTGTGGCCGGCAAGACTAAGTGTGCGCCGTTGAGAGCAACATCGATATCACGACTCGAACTTCAATCCGCAGTGCTCGCAACGCGATTAAGGGAAATGGTCCTGCGATGTGGAGTGATGTGGAGCGACGCTAGTACTGTCCTTGCATGGGTACGCTCGGATCATCGACGATACAAGCCTTATGTAGCGCATCGCGTAAGTGAGATCCTAGGTAGCACCAAGATTGAGGAATGGAGATGGCTCCCGAGTTCACTTAACCCAGCGGACTTCGGCACCCGCTTACCCGACGGGAAGCGTACATCGTTCTAGCTTAGTGGACCTGCGTTTTTGGAAGAACAAGAGCATACCTGGCCTGCAAGGAAAGATCAACCGGGAACCTATGATCGGAGCAGTTGTTTACGGAAACGGAACCCGTATGTTGGCCACGACGGCATAATTCGAATGGACGGCCGAATAAACTCGGCGGCTCCGATCCCAGTTTGTACTCGTAATCCGATAATAATGCCGCAGAAGCACCGGGTGACCGAACTTATCGTGCGACATAATAAGTGGAAGCACCAGAACGAGGCTACAATAGTTAATGAGATCAGGCGACATTATTGGATACCGCACGTGCAAACGGTTGTGCGGCAGGTGTCGAAAAGATGTGTGGTCTGTCAAAAACAACGGGCCCGACCGCAACCTCCGCTCATGGGACAACTGCCGGAAGACCGATTGACGCCATTCGTTAAACCATTCACGTATGTCGGACTAGACTACATGGGACCATTCTTCGTCGTCACTGGGCGACACACCGAAAAGCGATGGATCGTATGTTTACGTGCCTTACAATCAGAGCAGTACACCTGGAAATAGTTACAGATCTCACGACCGACGCTTGCTTGATGAGTATTCGTAATTTTATTAATCGACGCGGGACCCTGGTACGCATTCGCTCGGATAATGCCACCAATTTCGTAGGAGCGGATAGAGAACTCAAACGACAACTCCATCAATGGGACCACGGTCTTATTTAAGACACCCTCGCGAACTCAAACTTCGAGTGGATCTTCAATTGCCCGCTGAACCCCCACGCAGGCGGATGTTGGGAGCGCTTAGTGCGCAGCGTTAAACGAGCAATGGGGCATGCCTTAAACCGTGAAAACCTGCAAGAACACAGCCTTTATAGTCTCATGTGCGAGGCGGAAAACATCGTCAATTCTCGCCCGCTTACTCACATTCCGCTAGACACACCCGCCGATGAACCTTTAACCCCTAACCATTTTCTTTTAGGTGTACCAAATTCGCAGCAAACCCCTCACCCTCGTGCCGAAGACTTCAAAATAACGAGAAAACAGTGGCGTAAGGTGCAGCAGGCACATAATCGCTTCTGGCGTAGATGGCTGACGGAATACCTGCCTGATCTATGCCGACGCACCAAGTGGTACCAACCAGTTGAGCCCTTGGCTGTCGATGATGTCGTCCTCGTATGTGACAGCAACGTACACCGATCGAAGTGGCCTTTAGGAAGAGTTACCCGAGTGTTTCCGGGAAAGGACTCGCAGGTCAGGGTAGCAGAGGTCTTCACCAAGTCAGGGGTGCTCAAACGGCCGGCGTGCATGCTGCTGGATGTTGGTGAATCACGAGACCGATGACTCACGGGGCCCGGGATGTTATCGCTAGATATCGGTAGCTATCGCTACTTCAGTCTCTTGTAATCTTTGAACGTCACCCTCGCTTAGTCGACTGAACGCTGTCTTCGAATTCATTTTCTTGTGGTTGGGAATCCTGTCAACCGACACCAATTTCGTCATTTTCAATTCGTGATCAGCCATTGACAGGCGAACATCGGCGACTGAGCGAGGAGGACGTTCGAAGACTGTAAGCATCCAATCCACCATTGTATTTTTTATTAAAATGTTAATTTCTTTTAGGAAATAAAATCCATATTACGAATAATATTAAATTCTTATTTCCACCACTCCTCGTGAGCAGTGTTGCCGGTGCAGTTCGGAAGAACAGAGGTTGTGAAGTAAATCGTGCCGCGAGTAGGTCACTAGCAATGACAAACGTTGGTGACTAAAAGGGACTAACACGATCCTTCCTTAGTCGGTTCCATCAATCAAGGCGATTTTACTAATTTCCTTTCTTTTTTTCCTTTTCCGCAAACGCGCAGAAAAAAAACGTACACTTTCAACAACTATGAAATACCTTCTCCTGATATTCTCTTGGGTTGCTGTGCAGAGTTACGAGTTATTCAACGAGTTTTTAAGCACGTTGGATATCCGACATTGCGAGAAAAACCATTTTCTTTTAAACTTACCGCAGTTCAATAATCTTAGTTCAATATGTCGAACAAATTTAAGAAGAATGACAAGCATACGCAACAAACCGAGGAGCCCGAAAACCTACCTTCCACCACTAGGAGGGATAAGAAGAAATTGTCCGTGAAGAAAAGTTCACGTGACGAGGACCGGATGACAAATCATAGAGCAAAGACAAGTGAGAAAACTGTTCAGGAGAACAGAGAAACACTGTTTGAAAAACTATTTTTTTGGATATTTTTTCGGATCGAGCACCTATTATACAAATCAAGGAAGGCAATGACTGGATAGTGGACGGCACAGCCCAAAGTTTATGAAAAATTACTAATTAAAGCAGATAAGAGAGCAAATACAGTAGTTAACCTAACTTACGATAATATCTTAAAATATGATGACGAAACTTTCGGAATAAATGAAGAATTTGTAAACAATTCAATAAATTAACCATTTGTAAAGAAAATCAAGTTGTAGATTTAAGAAACGAAACTTGTATACCTGGATTTATAAAGAGCGAAAATGCGACCTAATCCATCACAAATCATCACCACATCCCAATCACTGAAGAATTAGAGCCTGGTATTATCCTGCTAAACTAATTCGATGGAAATATCCCAATAGACAAAACTAATCGACAACTAAATGGGACCTTCCTAATAAAATTCATCAAAGCAACAATCAAAATCAACAATCACTTTTATCGAAACCTTCAAATGCCGACGATGCGAATCACTCCTACTACACTACAACCGACGCCATTTGAAAAAAGTCGCCTTAAAATTCTATCATTGAAAGCTCTGAGCAAACTACACATCAATATTACAAAAGAAATCGAACTACTAAATATTGATACCAAAACAAATCAATGGATGTTGTGCGCAATGATAGCCGCAACCATCACTTTCTCCACAATTATCGTGATTTGCAGAAAAAAGAAAACAATCATCATAGAAAAAGCATTAGAAGAAACAATCCATATTCACATTCATGTCAATCAGCCCAAAAACCAAGCCAATCATTATGGAAAAAATTCCATATTCCATTCAAAATTTATTTTGAATGAGGACATTTAACTTAGAAGGGGACGAGTTAACACAGCATTTTTGCATTTCTCGAATGCACAATTCATAACAGTAACATGAACACTGTAAACAAATGTATCATATTGCATTTCCGATGCCCCCACACAAGATAACAACCGAATGTCTCCACACAAGATAGCAACCAGCAACCAAACGCCCACACACAGGTTGACAACGACACCACCCATCCACATCCATGCAGGAAAGATGACACCCACGATCAGCAAACCGCATTGCAGCTCGTCCGGTACAGTACATAGATTAAGTTAGATATTAAGAAATTAGCTTTAGACAGTTGTGTTTTGATCATGAAATAATGTGCAGGTTCTCTCCTAAAATAAAAATGATATTTTTTTCGTAATAACGAATAAGAAAAGTTTAACTTATATCCAACTTCCTCAGTGTCGCGCGTTACATACTTACATATGTGTACGTGAACATGCGGAGAAAGAGTCAACAGCAAACAGGAAACATGCTGGGAGAGGAAAGCAGCTTGGAAAAGAAAACTGAAAAACAACTCGCGCATTCTCTCGACGACCGTGGAACCGGAAGGTTATATACATAATCAAAGATAAATCGTCACGATAATTGTAATTAAAATAAAAAAAAAACATATAGAAATTAACTTTAATAAAAAAATATTATTGGATACATTATTTCTTTAACTCTTTCAGGGCCGGTGGTATGAAAATCGTACCACATATCTTTACTCTAATGTGCAATGGTATACTTTCTATACCACATTTCCATACAAAATGAACCTTATATTTTCATACAAAAAAATATTCAATGCAGGAGTAGGACGGATATATAAAATTATTGGGTATTTTGAGGTTACTCTCCATGAACTGTCAAAGCAGTTTAACGGTTTTTGGTATTTCACCACTCGTAATTTGCCGTGAAGTAATCCGAATGTACAATTCCTAATTTTATAGAAGTATCAGTTTGCTTGAAACGTACATAGCTCAAAATAGTGCAAAATCGGTTTCCTGTGAGCGTTTTAAGTTGGTGGTATAAAAATCATACCAGTGAACATTGAACGGTTATTGTTGTTACAAAATTACAACTAAAATCTGGACGTGATTCAATTTGTTTTTTTTTTATCAGTGTGCTTATCAGAACCATGGCGCGTAAAAGTCTAAAGGAACATAATATTTTGTATTTGCTTCAACAAAATGATTGCGAAAGCATTAGCTTGGCAGAGATTCCATCCGACGAGAATTCTGTTGTTGACGATTCATTCGTCAATAGTGATGAAGAAAACAATCTTCAACGCGTCTTCAATATGATAACTGAGGAAGATATCAAAGATTTGGAAGATTTTGATGCAGAAAATAAAGATGAAGAAAGTCTGGCTAACTATGCTTCACAAGATAATTTTGATAGCGAAGATGAAATTGTGCTGAGTGAGCTTAAAATCGCAAAACCATTTGTTCCACCGAATTGGAAAAAAAATTATTCGATTGATCCGGTAGCTGGATTTTTAGGCGAAAAACATGGTCCAGCGTATGAGATTGAATGTATGGAAAACCATGATGCTGCTTCAATATTTCATAAACTTTTAACACAAGAAATAATTGATCACATCGTGTTCCAAACAAATTTGTTTGCTGAGCAATCAGGCAAACGCTTTACCCCCACCAATGAAACAGAAATAAAAGCCTTTATCGGAATCAATTTTCTAATGGGCATAAAACCTCAGGGAAGTTATAGGGATTATTGGTCAACACGACCTGAATTACATGATTCCTTCGTATCGAACGTAATGCCGGTGAAAAAATTCGACTGGATTTTAAGCAACATCCATTTGAACAATTCAGCACTGATGCCCAAAAGAGGATCAATAACATTCAATAAACTTTACAAAGTCCAACCCTTCTTAGATCTTTTGCAACAGAGGTTCCGAGTGTGCTTTTGTCCTGGCCAATTTCTAGCTGTAGATGAATCGATGATCAAATTCAAAGGTAAAACAAAAAGATTTTTTTTCAGTTTCACTTGTATTTTTGTAGGCCGTTCTACTCTTATTCAATATATGCCTAAAAAGCCAATCAAAAGAGGGTTCAAGGTTTGGATGTTATGTGACAGCAGCGGTTATGTGCTGAAATTCGATGTTTACGCCGGCAAAAAAGAAAATCATGTTGAAAAAAGGCTTGGTGAGCGTGTTGTGCTGGATTTAACTTCAGACTTCACAGAAAAAAACCATAAGGTATATTTCGACAATTTCTTCACGTCATATACCTTATTACTTGAACTGAAGGGAAAAAAAATACACGCCTGTGGAACTGTTCAGCAAAATAGAAAATTCCTGCCAAAAAAAATAAGAAGTGATAAAGAATTGAAAAGGGGAGAAAATGACTGGCAAATCAGTGACAGTGGCTTGGTTTTCATGAAGTGGATGGATAAAAGAGCTGTCACAGTCCTGTCCAACTTTCACGATCCAAGAGCTTGTGTCAAAGTTCAAAGACGTCGGAACGATGGTTCCCGAAGAGAGGTGGAAATACCGGAAATCGTTTCAGACTATAATATGCATATGAACAGCGTCGATAAACTTGACCAGCTCAAAAAATATTATGAAGTGGACCGAAAAAGTAGGAAATGGTGGCATCGAATTTTTTTCCATTTCCTTGACGTAGCAGTCGTGAATTCCTATATCTTGGCAAAATATACAGGGTACACCGAACCACTAAAGGAGTTCAAGTTGGATCTAATATCACATCTTTGCCAACATTCAAATTTACAACCCAAAGGAAAAAAAATTAAGACCAACGTCCGTGTAAGGAAAAATAAGCCATTTGTTGACAAAAGTCTTCGATCCAGTTCTTCTCATCAGCCGGTAAGAACTTCATTGTGAAGATGTGCGCACTGTAGCATATCAGGACATCAAAGAAGAACACAATGGATGTGTTCTACTTGCAATGTTCCACTTTGTTTAAGTAAGACGAAATCCTGCTTTAACGAATTCCATGCATAAAAATATACATTTAATGCGCAGTGGTATAAATTTCGTACCATGTCCTTGTAGAAAATCCTGTGGAGTTAACTATTTAACTATTCTGTTTTTTTAATAATATGACATAAATAAAGTATTTTTTGCAAAAAAAATTAGCAATTTTCTTTGCTTTTTATTAGTGCCCCGGAAAGAGTTAGTTCGCGCATGCCAAGTTGTCGACGTGTTGGTAACTCTAGTTCCATCCCTAATCAAGGAAAATGTTGAGGAAGCACTCCAACCTCTCTTAAGTATTCGAACAGCGGAACACAATCAAAACAATCCCTCCTCCGGCAACCCGGATAGTTGTCAACAAGATCGAAACAATATGTTTCAAAACAGTCACCATGATGATGCTACTTCGTATAACAGCTTTAACATGAACCGAGCTTTCCCAAACCAAAGTGTTAACCATCTTCAGCTTTTTACACATGAGTCACCAGCTTTTCGTCTCGATAGATGGGGACTCAAGTACGATGGTTCTTTAAAAGGAATGTCTGTAGAAGACTTTGTTTTCCGAGTGGACATGTTAAAATCCAACTATAACTGTTCATGGACCGAGGTTTTGATGAATTTCCATCTTCTTCTGTAGGAAACGGCTCAAGAATGGTACTGGCAATATCATGGTACAGCAGTAATCCTAGAGAAAATTGGCCCAGCCTTCGCAAAGCTATTATTAAACAATTTCGAAACCACGAAAATTACCTCGAAATTATTAAACAAATAATGGAAAGACGTCAGTTACCACGCGAGTTTCGAAGAATACTTTAATGCAATCATGCAGTTAAAAAGCCAGCTAGGACAACCTACATATAAGAAAACTAGACCTCATACAAATACTTAGAACAAACATAAGTTGATGTTTACTCAACCTGATCTACCCCATGAAGATATATTCTTTAGAGCATTTCATGTAAGCGCACTGAACGTATGCAGCAGTCCCATTTTACACCAGGGAGTAGAGGAATGCCTTTCCAATCGGTGCATGAACTCGAGAGAGTAATATAAAAATATGTCATGTAATATGATGTGCATGCTATACACGTTCATAGATAGTTGGTATCAGGTGCTTGACAGAAAGCTGACGTAGCGTCTTGGCCCACGGTTGTTTTCAGGTAAGAAACTGTACACCTCAATGGGATCGGGTGCACGAATGCAAGTTTCTGTACCTGCTACATATGTGCGATGATAAAATCGTAAATTCGTGTTTTAATTTTCTAAAAAAAAAAAAAACAAATACAGTGCAAGTGCTTGTTACGGTTAAAATGCAATATTGGAATATGCTCATGTAAGTACCAGTTACGAATGACTAGCTATCCTTCCTCATCCTTTAACCAAATTCTTTCCCAATTTCAAAACCTTGTAACAGAAAATAAAAACGAAATGTCAGTGGAACAATTTTTGAAAGTTCATGCTGACACTAGTCCTGAATTCGATGGCGATGTCAATGAGCTGAATTTATTCATTGAAGCCATCGATTCTGTTGTGACGTATTTCCTTGACACATCGAATCCTAATAATTATCAGAATGAATTGTTAAAAAGAACTGTCCTGAGCAAACTTAAAGGTTCAGCGAGGGAAGTTATTAATATTAGCGGTTTTAAAAATGTTGGAGCATATGCATACAGGTTACATATCCTAATGGGTCGCCACGACCTTCAATCTTCACATTATTATCATCCCGCAAATACCCTCATAAAATACAGATGCACCAACGACCCACAATAAAGGTCATAAAATACAAACGCACCGACGACCCACAATAAAGGTCGTAAAATACAAATGCACCGACGTCCTAAAGAGCCGACTAATAACCGTCTAGCTCACATCCGGTTCCTTGCGTCTGCTGTGCAAAAACAAATATGTATCTACCCCTTTTGTATATAAAAGCCAGAAAAAAAAAATAAAGAAAAAACATTCTGAATCTAGAAAGAAAACAGTGAGGACGTATTTTTGTTTTGTTTTTTACCAACCTTATATTTTAATTTACATACATACATCAATTATTATACTATAAAATGTAGAAAAACTGTTATACACAAAAAACATAGAAAATTTAAATTTCCCGCCCGACGTCCATATTTCTTTGTTTTAATCCCACATTCCTCTTTCCCACATAGGAAAAACTCACCACACATTCCTCCAACCGCCCACAACCCATATCTATTTCCGAACATTTTCATTCAAAGTTAAGACATCGAAGCGTACGCACTAACATAAAAAACTACTAAAAATAAATGTTACTTGTAAGCAACACTGTTGCCATCCCCAAAATGTATATGTATACAAATATAGCAATACTAAATGTACACGGAAGGTGTAGTGATACCAGGTGTTCAACAATGTAAAGTATATGTATGAAATTATATAGTAATAGTAACCATGTAAGCCGGGGGAAAAAACTCTGGAATGATGAGTATAAAAGGCTGCGCAAAATTTGGAATAATCCTCACTTCTTTTGAGATCGCTTCGCAACCATTTCGTCGGTATTCTACTGCCATTTGGCATTTATTCTTCCCTCGTGTTTCCTTTCTTTTCCTCTCGTACGTTTTGTGGCATTATATCCCACAATTTTGGGGGCTCAACCGGGATATGAAGCCAATCGTCCGGGTTTTGAGAACAAAGTTAATCGTCCGGGATATGAAGCCAATCGTCCCGGTTTTGAGAACAAAGTTAATCAACCGGGATTGAAGCCAATCGTCTGGGTTTTGAGAACAAAGTTAATCGTCCGGGATCGAAGCCAATCGTCCGGGTTTTAGAACAAAGTTAATCGTACGGGATCGAAGCTAATCGCCCGCGAATTTAAACGAGTTTGATCGAAAGTGAATTGATCTGCTTGGAAGGTGCAAAAACAAAAGGGAAAAAGACTAATAAAGGGCATCAACCCAAAGCGGTCGACACACCAAGTGAACAAGTGCAAACCAATAATAAAAAAAAAAAAAAAAAAAGTGGGAACGGTGAAAAGTCGAGCCGTGCTGCATGCCCCAACGTGCGTGTAGTGAGCTAGTGTGTGCGTGTAGCACACGAAACAAACAAAAGAGAAAAGGAAAACTAGTAGAAAGTAGTTTGTTTTGTAAAATCTTATTTATTAATAAGATTCACCGATCATTGTATGACAGGTTTGATGGTGGATAATCTGACCAGCAATGTACTAAAGGATTGCAGTTCCCCAGTATCTATTTCTAAAATTGATTTCCCAAAGCTTAGAACTGTTCTGTCATCTGAGTTTTGGGAAGATGTATTTGCTGAAAGCGACGCTGCAAAGTCCTACGATATTTTTATTAAGACTCTTGATAGACATATTGCCGGATGCACTTTCACCCTTAATCCAACAAAATCGAAAAAACGTCTTAAGCCATGGATATCGGATAACTTGTTAAACAAAGTCAAGATAAAAAACAAACTAAGAAGAAAATGTCGGAAAAACCCATCCAATATCTATTTAAACCAAAAATATAGAAAAATGTGTGCAGAAATAAAAAGCGAAATTCCCTTGTATCGAGAACGTTACTACACTAACAGGTTCAACTCTGTAAAAGGTAACATAAGAGGTGAATGGCAGTTAATCAATAGTATCCTTAATAAGACAACAGCCGTAAAGAGACCTACTGCTATCCTTTCTAGCGATGGTGAAATTTCCGACAGGTTGGGAATTGCTAACGTCTTTAACAATTTTTTCTCTTCGATTTCTAGGAATATACAACCGACTCCTATTCATCCAACCAGTACTGAACCGGTGCAGGAACTGAGTTTTTTATTTGAGCCAATAACTGGATTAGAACTCTTAAAAACAATTGGTACTTTGAAGAATTCTAAATCTTCTGGGTTTGATGGAATATCTAATATAGTATTGAAAAATATTGCATGCTTTTTAGTTGATGTATTGGCACATATTTTCAATAATAGCATTTTTTCTGGAATATTTCCTGACGAACTGAAATGTGCCGATATTCTGCCTCTTTATAAGAAAGGATCTGTCAATGAATTAGGCAACTATAGGCCTATCTCACTTCTACCTACAATTAGCAAAATTTTTGAAAAAGTTATTAAACATAAGATGTTGAGTTTTTTGAAGAAGACTAACTTTTTCAGTCCTGTACAATTCGGTTTTCAGAAAGGTAGATCAACAGAGGACGCCCTTTTAAATTTCTGCTCACAGATATTTGACAATCTGGATAAAAAGAAGTGTACAGCTGGACTATTTGTAGATATTACCAAAGCATTTGACATGGTAAACCACGACATACTGCTTCAGAAATTGGAAAACGCTGGCTTTCGAGGGTTTATATGTAAGTGGTTTAGGTCCTACCTGACAAATAGGACACAAAGAGTAAAAATTGATGACATCAGAAGCGAAGTTAAGTTTCTCAACATTGGAGTACCGCAAGGTTCTGTTTTGGGACCAATACTCTTCCTGATCTACATTAACTCCTTATTCAATTTACCGTTCGAAGGATCACTTACTGCATTTGCAGACGATATTGGTTTTGCTTATGGCTCTCACAGTGCTTTAAATCTCGTTTCGGATATCAATGCTGATCTTAATTTATTAAGAATTTGGTTTGCGGAACATAATTTAGTTTTAAGCTCAAAAACTAAAGTTATGTTTTTCAATTTGGTAGTGCAAAATTATCTTGCAGCTGAAGTGTATTTCCATGGAACTGACTGCCCAAGGTTCATACTAGGAAACTCCAACTGTTATAAAAGTTTGTCCTCTTGTACTTTTCGTAGGTCTGTCAGTTGTAGCAAAAATTGTTTTCAAATTGAAAATGTTAAAGAATTTAAATATTTGGGACTTGTGATTGACTCGAGGATGAGCTTTAAGAGCCACACAACAAATTTAAGAAACTATTTTCGTGGCACCCTCAGAAACTTTTATTTTCTGCGCAAGATTTGCTCTACAAAACTATTACTAAGGATGTATTATGGAATTTTTCATTCTAGATTGGAATATGGCATTACCTGTTGGGGAGGAGCTTACTGTAATAAAATTCAACCTCTTTTGTCGCTTCAAAAACACATTATAAAAAAGATATGTCGAAAACCTCGTCGACACCCTAGTTTTCCATTGTTCAGAGTTTTGAAGATTCTTCCAGTCCGCCACTTGTACTGCTATAAAGTGCTAAAAGTGTTCTTTATGAGGTCAGGTCATCTTAACTTCAGACTAGTAAACAGTTATGGCTTACGTGGTTATTCTTTAAGTCAAGTATGTATACCTGTTTTTCGTACAACCGCGTTTCGTAATTTCTATAGTGTTGCTGCATGTCGTTTATTTAACAAGCTTCCGGATTTTATTAGAGCACTCACACATGCTCATGCGTTTATCAAGCAAGTAAGGAAGTGGCTTTTTTGCCTTGACACTAGAGATGTTGAAGCTCTCTTCTCTGTTTTAGTTTGAAATTTTATTTTTTTATTTTTTTTCTTATTTTTTTATTTTTTTTTGTTTTTTTATATCTTTTGCCTTCTTTTATATTCATGTGTCTGATGTAAGCTTTTAGCTATTTAGGATTTGGAACTTAAAACATATTTAGTAAATTTTTGAAGGGTAACCCCACCCATTTCTCTATTCAATTTTAGAAGTTATTATATTGACTTGAAGTGGCATTATCACTATTTTTTTATTTTAAACAAATACAAATGTCACCAAAAATAATTGTAAGAGTTGCTCCATGTATAAGTATGTGTACTGATTGTAATTATTGAAATAAAATCCAATCCAAAATCCAATTACCGGCGTTAGGGCTAGTTTATTAATTTTGTTGTCACTGTATTGAGTTGAAAGAGTTGCATAAAGAGTCTCAATTTAAATTTTGGAAAGCTTAGCCAGGAATTATAATCGACTTGTATCAGATTAAATATATTATTGTTGATTTGTTAACGATCATTTTGAAATGGAGTTAGAAGCGATACTATCCCTGACTGTAGACGGACTGAAAGACCAGTTAGGACAGTTAAACTTACCGACTACGGGACTTAAGACGGTACTACAGGACAGGCTCATCCAGCATTACGGTCTGCGACGTGAAATAGAGCCCGATGAGTCAGATAAGTCAACATCTGGAAACCAGGCCGAAGGGGAAATACCGGTGGAAAGGAGTTTGTTTACGTTGCGCGACATAGAGGACTCCCTGCTTACTTTCGACGGTACGGGGTACCCAGGTATTGAGCAGTGGGTAGAGGAGTTTGAGGAGAATGCTCTCACCGTCAAGTGGAGTAATCTTCAAAAGTTCGTCTACGGAAAGCAGTTGTTGTGAGGTGCCACTAAGTTGTTCGTCCGTAGTCAGACGGGTGCTAACGACTGGAAGGCGTCAAAAAGTATTTTATTACGAGAGCTTGGAAGTCAAGTGTCCTCAGCCGAAGTCCATCGTAAGCTACAGAATCGCCGTAAGAAGTCAACAGAAACTTACACCGAGTATCTCTACAGTCTGATGGAGATTGGTAAGTCGATCGCATTAGAGGACGAAAGCCTGATCACGTACTTCGCCGACGGAATAAACGATCACAAGTCAAATAAGGTACTGCTTTACCAAGCCAGATCGGTGAGTGAACTTAAGGTTCAGTTGAAGGTGTACGAGAAAGTCAGAGGCTCGGCTCCGCAGTCGCCAAGCTCGGTGGCCAGCCAGCGTCCAAGCTCTAGTTCGCAACAAGTCAAGCATGATCGAAAAGAAAAGAAGTGCTTTAAGTGTGGGAACACATCACACCTTATGAGGGACTGTCCGATCAAGAGGAGTTGGAAATGTTTTGATTGTGAGCAAGAGGGACACAGATCTTTTGAATGTAGAACTCGAGCCCAAGGTCACCAGCAACGTGAAGGACCAGTCAACAGACACGTAAGCACCACGTCGCGCGCAGGGGATCGTTCTATACCAGAGACTCGAGTTGCGTTAGCAATCGGAACCAACCAAATTTTTAAGAGCATATGTGTGAAAGGCTATACTTTCGAAGCATTGGTGGACACTGGAAGTGATTTATGCCTTTTGCGTAATGACTGCTTGCTGATGATGAATGACGTGCAGCGAAGCCTGGTGGGTATAGGACAGAATCGAGTGACTACGATAGGCAAGTTTGAGGCAGACTTGGAAGTAGATGGGGTTGAGATGCAAGCAACTTTCCACGTGTTGAGGGAGCAGGACATGCAGTATGCCGCAGTAATTGGGAACGATGTCGTAGACTCCGTCGATTTAGTAGTTTCCGCAGAAGGTGCCGTGTTCAGGCAAAAGCAGGGCGGACAGATTACAGGTGGCGCAGAAAGGCAACCGTTACTAGCCGAAGCAGGAGGCAACAACCTCAGGGGATCCAAAGGGATCAGAGCAGGAAGCAGCGGTTCCAAAGGGTCAGAAAGGATCGGAACGGAAGTCGCTGGCTTCAGGGAATCAGATGATAGAGCAGGAGGCAACAACCTCAGGGGATCCAAAGGGATCAGAGCAGGAAGCAGTGGTTTCTAAGGGTCAGAAAGGATCGGAACAGAAGTCGCTAGCTTCGAGGGAGCAGATGATGTCAAAGCGGGAGGCAACGACCTCAGGGGATCCAAAGGGATCAGAGCAGGAAGCAGTGGTTCCAAAGGGTCAGAAAGGATCGGAACGGAAGTCGCTGGCTTCAGGGAATCAGATGATAGAGCAGGAGGCAATAACCTCAGGGAAATTGAAGAGGTCAGTTTGGAACCCGGAAAGGCAGCCGCTGAGGCAGAGTTTAGGAAAGAGATACTGCAGTCAGTGAAGGTCTTTGGCGCAATTTGTGTGGCAGCTGAAGAGGGAGAGTTTCAAAGTGAGCAGGTAGACGTCAATCACCTGGATCAGGACAGTAAGAGGAAAGTGCAAGTTATGATAGATGGTTACATCCCAGCGAGAAAGAAAGAATCACCAGTAGAAATAAAGATCACCCTGACCGACGACGTCCCAATATTCCAAAGGCCAAGGCGCATGTCATACGCGGATCAGAGAGTGGTGCAAGACCTAGTCAACCAATGGTTAGAGGAAAAGATCATACAGCCAAGTACGTCTGAGTACTCGTCACCGATAGTCCTTGTGGCAAAGAAAGATGGGAAGAAACGTTTATGCTGCGACTATAGGAAGCTCAATGAGAAGATAGTGAGAGATAACTTCCCAATGCCTCTCATCGATGATGTCTTAGATCGGTTGCAAGGAGCAGGGGTGTATACGACGTTGGACCTTAAGAACGGATTCTTTCATGTTCCAGTCGAGGAAGCATCACGGAAGTACACCGCGTTCGTCCCCAGCGACCAGCAGTTTGAATTCCTCTATGTTCCGTTTGGCATATCCAGTTCCCCACAGCATTTGCGCGATACATCTACGCTATCTTCCGTACGCTAATTCAGCAAGGTTTCGTAGTGGTTTATATGGACGACATTGTGATTCCAGCCAGGGATGAGAGGGAACGAATTAGAAAGCTGCGTAGGGTGCTAGAGGTTGCATCAGAGTATGGATTACGTATTAACTGGTCGAAGTGTCAGTTCTTAAGAAGAATAGAGTTCCTGGGTTATATTATCGAAAATGATACCATCACTCCGTCAGCTGAGAAAACGATGGCGGTAACCAAGTTTCCGGCTCCGAGCAATAGAAAGGTGCTCTAACGATTCCTCGGTCTAACGTCCTATTTTCGACGGTTCATTGAAGGGTACGCAGTGATAGCTAAGCCGCTGACAGATTTACTACGCAAGGGAACTGAGTTCAGCTTAAGAGAGAATCAGATAATCGCTTTCCAGAAGCTCAAGTCAGCTTTGGGCAAGTCACCTGTGCTCTAGCTCTTCAGGCAAGGGGCTGAGACAAAGATTCACACGGATGCTAGCAAGTTCGGCTATGGAGCTGTGCTATTGCAGAGGGACCCAGACGATCAGGAGATACACCCGGTACAGTACATGAGCCGGAAGACCCCTCCAATCGAGGAGAACTACCATTCATACGAGTTGGAGGTACTAGCGATTGTTGAAGCTCTAAAGAGGTGGAGAATCTACGCGATGGGGATCAGGATTAAGATAGTCACCGATTGCAATGCTTTTGCAATGACTATGAAAAAGCAGGACGTTCCGCTAAGAGTGTCCCGGTGGGCGATGTTTTTGCAGGAGTTCGAGTACAGCATTGAGCACCGATCCGGTTCCAGAATGAAGCACGTGGATGCGCTCAGTCGAGCTTCATGTTTAGTGACAGAGGACTCGTTTATCCACAGGGTTAGAGAGGCACAGAAGAAGGACGCTTGGGTCAAGGCGGTGATGACGATTTTAGAAAAGGATGAATATGAAGATTTTTTTATGAAATCTGGCGTGTTGCACAAGGATCCCGTGAAGGAACTTGTAGTGATACCAGAAGAGTTAGAGAGAGAGGTGATAAACATTGCGCATCAACAAGGACACTATTCCGTCAAGAAGACTCAGGATATTCTAGAGAAGACGTTCCACGTCCCAAACGCGACGGCAAAGGTGGAAAACGCGGTAAGAGCTTACATAAGGTGCATAATCGCAGGAGCAAAGACCGGGAAGAAGGAGGGCTATCTCAGGCCGATCAACGAAGAGGACAAACCGTTGGGTACCTTTCACCTCGACCATGTTGGGCCGATGGAAGCTACACGGAAGCAGTACAACCATATACTCGTCATAGTGGACGCGTTCTCCAAGCTTGTTTGGCTGTATCCGACTAAGAGCACGGGTTCGAGCGAGGTTGTCGAGAAGCTGTAGAACCAGGCCGCGACGTTCGGAAGCCCGAAGAGAGTTATCACCGACAGGGGTACAGCTTTCACCTCCAATGTCTTCAGCGATTACTGCAAGCAGGAATGCATCCAACATCTCGTCATAGCAACAGGGGTTCCGCGGGGAAACGGGCAGGTGGAGAGAATGCATAGAATCATTGTGCCGATGCTCTCTAAGCTCTGTATTGGCAGCTCACAGAATTGGTACAAACACGTTGACCGAGTCCAGCAGGTTATTAACAGCACCCCGCCAAGAAGCACGAAGTTAAGTCCGTTTCGTATCCTGACGGGTCTGGAGATGCATATTCCTGAATACACTGGCATACAAGAACTCCTGGAAGAGGAAGCAGTGAGAGAGTTAGATGATGAGCGAGACGCGACACGGGAAGAGGCCCGCGAGAATATCCGGCAGATACAAGTAGAGAATAAGAGGAACTTCGACAAGAGACGATCACCAGAGGAAGAGTACCAACTAAACGAATTAGTCGCCATCAAGCGCACTCAGTTTGGTACTGGTATGAAGCTAAGACCCAAATATTTAGAACCGTATAAAGTAACCCGCATTAACAACCATGGCAGGTACGATGTGCAGAAAGTGGGCGACCACGAGGGGCCAGCGACAACTACCACCGTGGCCGAGCACATGAAGAGATGGGTTTAGGCTTTTCGTTCGGGGCGAACGAAACGTCAGGACGGCCGAATGTAGGATGCGATGCCCACGTGACCACAGACAGCACACACAGATGACGAGACAACCATTGACGATCAGGCGACCCAACAGCCCACTATGCAAACAGTACACACAGATAACCGGACAACAGTTACGATCACGCGACCTAACAGTCCATTATACAAACGACGCCGCGTACCCAAGCAACCGAACAACGTAACAAACGAACCGACACACAAACATACACACACGACAACGACGACACAGTACGAACAGGGAGGGATAGTTTTCGTCCGAGTAGAATTAGAGAGTACAGTCGATTGTGAAACGCCGGTCAGTAAGCACGCCAACAGATACTCGTCCCGATGTTTTTTTTTTTATAAATAAAGTCTATTAAATAATTTATTCTTCCTTCGTGTTTGCTTTCTTTTCCTCTCGTACTCTGGAATGATGAGTATAAAAGCCAATTTGGAATAATCCTCACTTCTTTTGAGATCGCTTCGCAACCATTTCGCCGGTATACTAATGCCATTTGGTACTGAAGCCCTTTCAACGAGAAGCCCGAGTTTTGATTGAGTTCCCATTGACGGAGGTACACTACCGCCTCTTTGGTTTGAACCTAGTAGCGTCCTTAATTAAGTTCCCACTGACGGAGGTACACTACCGCCTCTTTGGTTTGAACCTAGTAGCATACTTGATTCTTGGTTGAGTTGCCGCCTATTCAGCGGGGTACTGCGTCTTTTCGCATATCCTGCAGTAGAGGGTAAACCAACCTTTTGCGATAACCCTTGCCGTAGTTGTAAGGAAATAAATAAATAAATAACCAAAAGATTAACACAATTCCTCTGTGTATTACTGTCACTGCGAAGGGATCAACTAAAGAGATTGGTGAGCCCTACCCCCTATCCGAGCACCCTTACTCCAAAAATCGGAGAGCGAGAAAAGATCTTAAATAATTTGCGACTCCCTATCAGTTTCATGATCGAATTAGAAAAGTTTTAAATACTATATCTGTGGGATTGGTCCTAATAGACGAACGATACGCTACAGACGAGACACAGCGAACTACAGCGACACACAGACATACACCATTTACACAAGAACGAACGTAGCCAAGCGACAAGACACAAAAGAGACAATGATCATGCCACCGAACATTACATAGCAACGGGACGCCACCGAACGCACGATGTGCTAAACAGGGGAAACCACAGAACATACATACATACACTAAGAGAACGAAACGGTAGGACAGTCAATGACAAACACGTAAGCGGACACTCGAAAATAACCGGCAACCGCGAAGGTACATATATACGATATACGAAGAATCAGTGTACAATCGAAGTATCGAATAAATGAAATCGATTTTAACGTAACGGAGTGTTTTATTTGAACAGGCAATCCCACTTATCTAACTATCTAAAAATTAAATTGGATACATACATATGTATACCAAAGACTATGGCAGAAGCTATTAGTTTCATCCAAAAGGAAGATAACAACAAATTAAAACGACATGACACCAGTACTGAAATTGTTCAGCCCTAAGGCAGCCACGGAGATCCACACCGATGCCAGCAAAATTTGATATAGTGCAGTGCTACTGCAGATGGGCATAGGGGACCGGCAGTAACATCCAATCCAGTACTTAAGCCGAAAAACCCCACAGGTCAAGGAAAAGTACCACTCATATGTATGAGCTCGAGGTTGTTCTCGATAATTGAGGCGTACGTCCTAGGATTGAAATGTAAGATGGTTATGGACTGTAATGCATTGGCGATGACGATGCGCAAAGAAGACGTTCCGATAAGCGTGTCGAGGTGGCCGATGTTTTTACAGGAGTTTGAGTGATCCAGTGAGAGAACTTATCGTACTGCCAACCTCAACGGGAAAGGAGTTCATTAGTATCGCGCACCAGCAAGGACACTCTATTTCAGCAAAAGGACGCAAGAGCTGGTAGAGAAGACATTTTACATTCCCAACATAGTGACGACGGCTGCGAGCATATTTAAGATCTGCATCAAGTGTTTGATTTCGGAGTCCAAAATAGGTAAAAAGGAGGATTACCTAAATCCAATCAATAAGTAAAACCGACCCTTGGGCACCTATCACTTCGACCATCAAGAGCCCACGGAGGAGGCTCACAAATTATACAACCACATTCTTGTCGTGGCCAATTTGACTGGAGCACAGAAGGTCATTGAGAAATTGAAGAGACAAGCGGGTACCTTCGGGAATTCAGCGATTATTGCAAAGAGAACATCCAACACTTGGTGATCGCGACAGGGGGCCTTCGCTGAAACGGTCAGGTCGAGAGTATCCATAGAATCGTAGTGCCTATGCTAGCCAAAGCTTGTGCCGTGAGGAGGAGTACACGACACTGTCTATTCAAAACACTCACTGGTTTGGACATGCGGGTTGCAGAATGCCCGGATCTTCGGCAGTGGTTGATGAAAGAGAGCATCGTCGGCGAAATCATTGCAGCGATCCAGCAGGAAAATAAAAAGTCATTTAACCAAAAGAGGGTACCGGAGAAGAATTACCGAGTAGACCAGCTAGTCGCCATTAAGCGAACGTAATTCGGTTCGAGGATGAAACTGCGAACGAAGTTTTTTGACCCTATCAAATTGTCAGAATAGCAATCCACGACAGGTATGACGTGTCGAAAGTCGGGGCCACAAACGACGACAACCGTGGAGGAAAACATGAATGAATGGAATTATTTTATGGATTGGTTATGTCGTTTGAAAATGCGGGGAGACCATCATGCTCAGTGGGGAAATTGGTCCATGCTGATTTGTGTGGTCCAAGGCAAAACGATTCAGTTGGGGGCTTTAAATATTTCCTTTTGTTTAAGAATGATTTTTGCAAGTACAGAGTTGCATATTTTATAAAGGAGAGGATTAAGGTTCTCAAGCGTATTAAAATGTTAAAACTTGGACTGGGATGCCCATTAAAACAATTCAGGTGGACAATTGTCTAGAATTTGTGAACTTCGATGTTAAGAGTTTGCTCGAACGACATCAAACATCTGCGCCCTATACTCCTCAGCAGAATGATAAAACGGATAGGGAGATGCGAACTATAGTGCAGCAAGTCAGGACTATAATCCACGCAATGCAATTGTCTTTACTATTATGGGCTGAAGCAGTTAATCTTGCATGTTTTCTGCTATGCATGGAAAAAGTCAAATTGATTGGTGAATTGGCAGAAGGTGTAAGGACTCACAATGCTTCGCAAAAACACCAGAACTGGGATCCAAAGACCAAGCAAGGACTTTTCGTTGGATATCCGGATGACATTGTTTCAGAAACAGTAATCGTGGCATGAAGACATCAATAATCTAGAGTGCAAAGAACCAACCGACGCGATCCAGACTTTTTTTGGCGAGTTATGGTCGACACGGAAAACACGTGCTCGCAGCCTCTTCAGGGCGCCAACATAGAACTGTCCTGTCACTGTCATGCGACATTTGCGTCGCTATGAGAGGTGACGGGAGCTCTGTCACGTGGATCTCCTTCTACCGATTCACGGCCACCTGCAATTTTCGGAGAACTTCTAAGGGTTTTCCACCAGATTTCACTAGAAAAACAATCACAACACGTTGCTCGTAATGTGAGTCATTCATTTTTACTACAGTGGATCAAATAAGTATTTGCACACCCACTTTTCTCTCGATTTGACTGTAATCTCTACAGTTTCAATGAAATGCAATATACATTAAGAAAAGGCAGATAAAATCACGAATTGCAATACAAAAATGATTAAAATTGGTTAAAAAATACTCCATTTATTAAGAAAAAAACTAAAAAAACATACTCAAAAAAGTATTTGCACACACTCTTTTCCCTGAATCAACTCATCGTTTGTGTCAAAATTATAACGGTTTTTGAGGTGTTTTTCATTTCTTTATTCATTCGTGGTTGCAAATTCTACTATATCAGTCGTGAAGCAAGTAAAGTAGCTAAAATGTGTCCGAAAAAAACTGAAATATCCTTGGCAATCCGTGAAAAAATTATTTTCCTAAGTGAAAGCGGTAAAAGTTATCGGGAAATTGCAAATTTAGTTGGATTTTCGTTCTCTGCAGTTCGTTACGTTCTGAAAAGGTTTCAAGACACAGGGACGACGGCAAATAAACATCGTACTGGAAGACCGAGGAAGTTGACTGTAAGAGATAGGCGTGCAATCATAAATGAAGCCCGAAAAAAACCATTTATAAGTGCGCAAAATTTAGCCCAACATGCCGCAGAAATATCAGGGCAAATAGTGCATCCGCAAACCATACGAAATGTCTTACATTCTGCAAATATGTATGGCAGGTCAGCAAGGAAGAAACCATACATTTCGGAGGTCAATAGAAAAAAAAGGTTAGAATTTGCCAAAACTTACATAACGAAGCCCTTGGAATTTTGGAGAACCGTGATATTTTCTGATGAGAGCAAATTCAACCTTATTGGATCAGACGGAAAAAGGTTTGTGTGGAGAAAGCCAAACACCGAACTTCAGAGCAAACATTTAAAGGCTACGGTGAAACACGGTGGTGGGCATGTCATGGTTTGGGGCTGCGTAGCTTATAAAGGAGTAGGGAACCTCGCCTTTATCGATGGAATCATGACGGCCCTCGGGTATATCGAAATTTTGCGCAATAACTTGACGCAAAGCGCCGTCAAATTGGAAATGCAGGGGACATTTCTATTCCAACAGGACAATGACCCCAAACATTCTGCAAAGGTCACTAAAGAATGGCTATTGTATAATGTCCCCCACCAACTTGTGACACCACCCCAATCACCGGACGTTAATCCGATAGAAAATCTTTGGAGTATTTTGGATAACGAAGTCAGAAAAACGAAATGCTCAAATAAATCTGACCTAAAAACGGCACTTACGGAGGCATGGCTTCGGATAAGCCCTGAAATTATCCATAATCTTATCGATTCCATGCCGAGGAGATTGCAAGCTATCATCGATGCAAATGGAATGCATACAAAATATTAAATGCACTTAAAACTTATTTATGTATTTTCATTTCATTTCATTTCAAGCTTAAAGTGTGCAAATACTTTTTTGAATATGTTTTTTTAGTTTTTTGTTAATAAATGGAGTATTTTTTAACCAATTTTAATCATTTTTGTATTGCAATTCGTGATTTTAACTGCCTTTTCTTAATGTATATTGCATTTCATTGAAACTTTAGAGATTACAGTCAAATCGAGAGAAAACTGGGTGTGCAAATACTTATTTGATCCACTGTACGTCACTCATAGTTTTTTTTTTTTTCTTTCGAAAAATGATGTTGACAAACTACGCGGTGTTGCCAGTTAAGACTAAATTCCTGGAGCCTAATTGCCACATATCGTACATATATGAAAAGTAGAAGAGGAGCTCGAGCTTTTCATATAAAAGATTCTGCTCATTCCCTTGGAATCCAAATCTACAACACCACGTATCTCTCGCGTTTTCTAATGGTGACACTCCTAGTCTGGTCGATCTAACTTAAGTATCTAACCCATCATCGGTTCTTCTTTTCGACCAGCTCTCATTGGACTATATTTTCGATCATGACCTTATCTTCTGCACTTATAACCCTCTGACCATTAATTATAGCGATTATAAGTCTATCAATATTCATACCCTTCATTCAGCAGCTGTGAATGCCCCTTGGATGTAATGCCGATCGCGTTCTGATATGTATGAGAAGCTTAACAGTTTCCAAGATATACTCATTGATCTCTTTGATCAATGTGTTTCCCTAAAGACTCAAGATATGGAACAATTGCTGCATTTGGTTCACAACTAAAGTTATGAATAATACCAAATTACGCAACCGACTCTGTACTAAATGGGAAAAAAGTCCGTCTGATTTAAATTGGCATGCTTACAAAGTAGTACGTAATCATTAAGCAGTCCTTTTCCGTAAAGCTAAAAGAAATGTATATGCCTCTTGGTTGAGCACTTCACTTCCACCTAAGAAACTTTGAAATAATCTTCGCCACATTGGAATCTCCCACAGCATATTAAACGATAAATGTGTAATTGATCCAGATGTTCTAAATAGTTCGTTTCTTGAAAGTCAATCTAGAGTTGTTTCAATTATGCTGAAGATCTCAGTCATTCGAGCCACAGGCTTATGAAGTAGAAACGGTTAGTAAAATTGAGGTGATTAATTCTATTATGTATATGAAATCAAACCTTGAAGACAAGGTACCTATGAAATTTTTTAGGTTGATGCTGCCCTTCATATTATCTCACTTAACCCATATGATCAGCCATTGTATTACCACATCAACCTGTCCTCGATCCTGGAAATTAGGACGTGTAATACCTGCCGCTAAACGACTAAATCCAACATCCGCTTCTGATTTTTAGACCTATCAGCATCCTCCCGTGGTTGTCAATAGTCTTAGAGAAACTTATATCGAAACAGGTGCTTAAACATCAGACTCTTAACAAACTATTGTATGGAGTACAGTACGGCAATGGTTAACATCCTGGAAGATATTAGACAGAATTTTGATAAAGTGAAAGCGCAGTGAGGTTGATTAACAGTCCCCTGTCTGACTGATATCAGAGAGTTTTTGTAAACTCCGACAGTTTTTTTACCAGCCACCCGAGGCGTGTCGCAAGTTTAAATTCTGGGACCTATCCTGTTTTCTTTATTACCCGTATCACCGCTCGCGAGTCGAACGTTCGACTGCTGGCGAACTCCTAGGCGAACTAAGCTGATCGAGGTATCACGGTTCGCGATTCTCTTAATTCGCCTGAAGTTCACCCAAATTCACTCGCTGACAATTGACTGACTGTCAATTCACTGGTTCTGTCAAATGTCATAAACGATTGTGCATTTGAAAAAGGGAAATCACAAATTCAAAATGCTAAGTAATGTTTTATTCTTTTTAAATTATTGGAATGAAGAAAAAAACAAGAAATATGAGTAGAGTAAGAAGGCAGATAAGAGACTGCTCTAATCCTTTAGAGATTCCTAACAATTTGTTCAGTATAGAATTTTTCGATTTGTTTCCAAATATCGCCTGAGGAAGGACGCATTCGTCTTTGTTCTTGAAATAATCAAAGATGGCAGAGCTCTCGCAGTTGTGCGATTCCGCCAATATTAAAGTTGGCGTGTGTAATCCAGTTTTTGCTAATATGGTGACCAATCTACTGTCGGAAACGACTTTGATTTGGGAATACCGCAAGCCACTTTTCGGGTATACGGTCAGAAGTCCTGGAAATTTTGCTAAGAACCATTTGCCCATCCCAGATTCGTGTTGAAATGTCTGCAACCGAAAAACAAGTGATCGGAAAGCACAGCCTCCACGATACAACAACAGATAACGGCTTCCGTTATACTCGTGATACTCGTAAGCGAATCCACACAGCAATCTGGTGATCTCTGGACGGTCGAACCGCCAACCAAATCGACCATGTGCTCATTGACGCAAGGCACTCGTCAAATATCCTGGATGTGCGAACATTCAGAGGGGCAAATGTCGATTTTGGCCACTTCCTCGTAGCAGCAGGATTCAGAGCTCGACCGTCCAATGTCAGAAAGCTGCACCAGCCCATCAGGAGGAGGTTCGACATTGGACGCCTGAGCACAAAGGAGGTTACCAGAGTCTTAAGGGAGCAGCTGAGCGAAAGACTCTACGGTATGCCTACGTCGAACACAAATGCCAATAATATGTGGCTGCATTGCCGCTCAGCCATTCAGGAAGTAGCTGAAACCACCTTAGGGTACCTACCACCCCCGACAAGAAACCCGTGGTATGATGGCGAGTGTGATAGAATAAGGCAGCAACCGACGAGGCGCACCAAAAGGCGCTGCAGAGGAAAACCAGGGCCAGAAGAGAGGAGAAAAAACTACTGCGACAAAAGAAAAGAATCTTCGTAGCCTCCCAGCTCAAGGATATCAAGGAGTCTAAGGATAAGCATAAAACACGAGCCTTTTACAAGAAAGCCAAAGGCCTTGCAGGAGGCTACAAAAAGGGCACCCAGGCTCTTCGAAACTGCGAGGGTAATCTTGTCACCGACCCGCAGGGAATAGTGGATGTATTTAAGCAGCATTTCCAGCAGCTGCTTAACGAGTATGACCAAGAGAGAGTGGTAGGGACCGAGAAAATCCCAACTCCTGCCGCTGAAGTAGTCCTCCCACTGAGCATCGAAGAAGTCGGCACAGCTATTCAGAAACTGAAGAATAACAAGGCCGTAGACTCAGATGGCTTGCCATCAGAGCTCTTCAAGGCTGGCGGCGATGTTCTGGTAGGGAGCATGCACCAGATCATCTGCAGAATTTGGAAAGATGAAAGCATGCCCGACGACTGGAATACCAGCTCTATTTGCCCCACCCACAAAAAAGCGACCAATCCTCTTGCAAGAACTATAGAGGTATATCCCTGCTCAATGTCGCATACAAGATCCTGTCCAGCGAACTGTGTGAACGTCTAAAGCAATTTTGCACCGCAGTAGTCGGCAGCTAACAGTGCGGCTTCCGGTCCGGCAAATCGACTATGGACCAAATTTTCACACTTCGACAAATCCTGGAAAAGACCAACGAGTTTCGAATCGATACACACCATCTTTTCATCGATTTCAAGGCCGCATACGACAGCATTCATCGTGAAGAACTGTTTGGTGCGATGGCCGAATTCGGGATCCCGGGAAAACTGATCCAGTTGTGTCGCGCAACGCTAAAAAATACGCGGTGCACAGTGTAACTCGGTTCTAGGACCTCGGAACCGTTTGAAACACGCACCGGATTTCGGCAAGGAGATGCGCTGTCATGTGACTTCTTCAACCTGGTGCTGGAGCAGATAGTGCGACGGGCAGGCGTCAACAGAGAAGGCACTATCTTCTACAAGTCCGTCCAGCTGCTAGGATACGCGGATGATATCAACATCATCGCGTGTCCTCGCCGTGACATTGTGGAAGCATTCACGGCGATTGAAGAACAGGCGAGACGAGTTGGTCTTAAGGTCAATGAGGACAAAACGAAGTACATGCTGTCAAGCAGAAACCAATCCGTCGCTCACCACCTGGGACAAAATATAACAATTGACAGCTACAATTTCGAGGTAGTTAAGGAGTTTGTCTACCTCGGGGCAAACGTAAATTCCACAAATGACACCACAATTGAGATCCGGCATAGAATCGCTCTTGGCAACCGCTGCTACTTCGGCTTGTCCAAACAACTGGGGTCAATACTCCTCACTCGAAAGGCCAAAGTCATGCTTTACAAAACGCTCATACTGCCAGTCTTGCTGTACGGAGCCGAAACCTGGACGATAAGCAGGACAGCGGAGCTGATTTTGGGTTTTTTTTTTTCGAAAGAAAAATTCTGCGCCGGATATTTAGTCCTTGAATGCTAGCAAATTGCGAGAAAGTGCATTAACAGGAGCTTCTACTTCGGATACCATTATAACTAAAAATAGACCTAACGATCTAATTAAAATGGAAAAGCTTTTGTTTATGTGGATACAGGATTTGAACCAAAGAAAAATTCCTGTGAATGCTAGTGTCATTCAGACGAAAGTGCAGAATATATTTGATTCTATCAAAGGGCCAGATGAAGGTTTTAATTTTAAAGCCAGCCAAGGCTGGTTTGACAAATTTAAGAATAGGTTTCATTTGCACAACATTAAGTTGAGTGGAGAATCCGCAAGTGCAGATATTGAAGCAGCATCGTTGTTTCCAAATAAACTAAAAGCGTTAATTGAAGAAGGTCAATATAGTCCTAAGCAAGTTTTCAATGTGGACGAAACAGGGTTGTACTGGAAACGATTACCGACAAGAACTTTTGTTTCCAGAGACATAACCTCAGTTCCTGGTTATAAGGTAGCTAAAGATAGGTTGACTCTTCTACTGGGTGGAAATGCTTTCGGTGATTTTAAACTTAAGCCGCTGCTAATATACAATTCTCTTAACCCAAGTGCTTTAAAAAACGTGGAAAAAAATAGCCTTCCAGTAATTTGGAGATCAAATAAAAAAGCCTGGGTAACTTCAACAATCTTTACTGACTGGTTCAAGACAGAATTTTGTCCGGCGGCTAAAGAATACTGCTCCAAAAATAATCTCTCGGAAAGGGTTCTTCTAGTCATGGACAATGCTCCCGGCCATCCCCATTCTCTTGACGATATTGATGAAAACGTTAAAGTTGTTTTTCTTCCTCCGAATACTACAGCGATACTTCAACCCATGGACCAAGGAGTAATTGCTTCTTTTAAGGCGTATTATTTGCGTCGTACTTTTCAACAAATAATTCATGCTATGGATATTTCCTTAGAAAGTGAGGAAAAAATAACATACATAAAGGAAATATGGAAGAAATATAATATTCATGAGGCTATTAAAAACATAGCCGACTCATGGAAAGATGTAACAACTTCTAACATGAATAAAGCCTGGCGAAAAATTTGGCCAGAATGTATTCAATATCCACCTAATGTTAATGTCGACATTGCGCAAAATGATGATGAGCAAATTCTATCAGAAATACTTTGTCTGGCGAAGGAAATAGGATTTTCTGAACTTAATGAAGGCGACATTACAGATTTAATTCACGTTCAAGAAGAACCACTTTCCACTGACGAACTAATTAGAGTTTTAGAAGATTCAGAAGAGATGTATACGCCTCCTGACAATGCTAATAAAGAAGTTTTTACTACAAAACATTTGGCAGAATTTTTAGATTGCATGGAAAGGGGCTTAAATATGTTGAAAAATGTTCCAGATCGAGAGAGAAGTGAGAAGGTCTCGTTTTTGATTTCAGAAAATATAGCATGCTACAAGGATCTCTACAAAAAAAAATAAGTTGGAAGCTTCTCAAACCAAATTGACACAATTTTTTAAACCACCTGCAAAGACTGCAGACCCAGAACAAGAAATTGAAGCTGAACTACAAAATCTACTGCCAAGTGACGAAGATGGCAATATGTTATAAATCAATCCTTAATTTTTTAATGTTGAATTCATATTTAGTTTTGTTTTCTGTTTCATTGTTATTTTTATTATTACCCCTTCATTAATTTACCTAAGATAAATACATATGTATGTACTCGTAAAATGTACATATGTACATACATACCTACTCTTCGTCTTTATTTTCTTTACTTCGACTTAAGTCGTTTTCGACTTACGCGGTTTTCCCCGGAACGAATTAGCGACGTAAGTCGAGGTATTCCTGTACTTTTATGTTATAACAAATGAAAATGAAATGAAAAAATGGGAAAAAATGAGTACCTTGTCCACGACGAAAAGAAAATGAAGAATATTGACGAAGAGTGGGGAAGAACATTCAATTACGAAGCGCACGGCTGTACAGCGACACCGGCTTATACAGGTTTCTAAGGATCCGACGTCCAACGTTGTTGAACTATGTAGAGCAAAGAAAGAAAGATACTGGCAGCAACTGCCTCTGAATTTTAGTAATCCTGAATTCCACCTAGAACCAAATACCTTTTCTTTTCTTTTTTTTTTTAATTAGAAAATGTAGAGAAGAACCTTTAAAGAAAGACTTGCTTATATCATATGTATATAAAATTGAAGAGTTTATTTGTGATCTATTGGCTTACAGTTTGTAAAACTTTGTACTCTACGCTAAAAAAAAAATAGTAAAACAACAGGAGAACGTTGGGTTAAATATAACAATTGCTTAACCCAATCGAACTCGTTTTCATTTGCAACATTTCACGTGTTACCAGACAGACATTATCACAGAGCCCAGCTAATCCAGGATCGCGCTCTGTCAGACATACAATTTGAAAGTAATGAATACACTAAAGCATTTCCTTGTTCAACTGCAAGAATATGTACTTGACAATAAATAGAAAACAATGACAAACATACATACACACTATGTACACTATGTAGTGAGGGAGACATTTCTTTTTTGTTTGTTTTACATATCCACCAAAAATCGCCTACCCAACATGGGATAGGATCTAAAGATCTGTACATTATTGTGGAACTATCGTGCATAGCTTGCATGCGCACGTGGACGCATAGAAAAAAAAAAACTTCCGAGAGCTAAAGTAAAGTACGACATTAGCGATTGTACTTAACATAATTCACTGGATATTTGGCAAGCTATTACTACAAATAATAAGTCCACTAACCTTACAGCTTATCATAGAAACAACAGTGAGTGAAATTCTCCTTCGTCATCACCTCCATTTCGATTGTCGCTTAATGCTTGAAAGGTGTCTTCCGTCTTTCGACCAATTTGACGTCCTTTACACATAAATCATGCTTCGATCGTGCGGCGAATTTGATAACAGCTTGCGTTGATACCTGCGGTACATGCCGCAGATCCAACCACACCAGTTTCTCGCATTTACTCAAATGATCCAAACTCAATTCGGTGACCAGGCGACAGCCACTTAAATTCAATTCGACCAGTGTATTGATGGCGCTCGGACACGTGCCTATTTGTGCGACACCAGCATCAGTGACCCTCTGGCAGGAAGATAAGTCCAAATGGATAAGAGACGGTAATCCTTGGGTTATATATCGCAAAGCGACATCTGAGATGTCTGTACCGGCGATCTTGAGTGTTTTTAATATCCTCAGTCGTGATTTGGAATCAGTCAGACCGGGACGCGAGTCTTTTGGCGGCGACAATATGTCACGTATCGCGGCATCGTTTAGTCCTCGAACGAAGCTTAAATCTAAGATTTGCAGTGGCGGACATAGGCATGTGTGCAGCGCAAGAACCGCCTGAATCGGGCAATTCTGTAAACTTAGATTCTTGAGCGCGGGCAAACGCGCTATAATCCAAGCCAATTGCCGCTTGGCTATTTGTGTCCAGTCGAGTATTAAATGCTCTGGTTGACGACGAACAATGGCGGTTAGTAAGGATGCGGACAGCTTGTGTTCGGAGCAATTCATGCATTTCCAGAGGTCAGGATCGACGGAGACATTTGACCAAATTTTACACACCGAACTACAAGTGACTAGTGACTCGGGCGGCAGATAACGGAAAACGATTTTCAAAAGGGTTGCATCAAGCGCCAGATTCGACGGTTGTTGCGGTGTAAGTGGTTGCAACGGTGCTGGTCGTACGACAAATTGTGGCTTCTTCAGAACCCGCTGGGATGAGTTGAGCATTTGTTGTGCCAATTGCGAACGAATCGAATTTTTCTTACTACGATGCTGTGATGCAACAGTAATGGTTGATGGTGTGCTGGCTGATGGGGTGGATGGTGAATCAAAATGATCGTTATGATCATGCGTGTTACTGCTGTTCATGCTTGTTTCGTCGCTTTTTCGACGTTTCGTCGCACTCGGTACGGTGTGTTTGTTATTGCAGTCGGAATTGTGCTCGTTGTGATTGCATTTCTCCGTTTTAATCGCACTGGTCGATGAGGAACTGCTATCAGTTACGACTGGTCGTTTGAGATCTCGTTTGTGATTACTGATGCCATCCATTTCGGATTCGCTGGAGAACACAAAGTCATGATGTGTGTTGTTATTGTTGTTATTGATGCCTGAGTTTAAGCCGCCGTTTGTTTCGTGACTGTGTTTACCGCCATCGGTTGTGGAATTGGCGTCACTACTGACTGACATTCTTCGAATTTCCGATGACTTCTGACGCGCGCGGAAATGTCTTGGCTGAAAAGTAGGCAATGAGTACAGTGATTCAAGTCGAAAAATTGAAATCTTTACCTTATAGTCCGTATTTTTTCCGGATTTACAGCACGTTGGACACTCCCAGCTATTTGGCAGATCTTCATTGATTACTCCCTTCACATCTTCGACGTGGCCACGTGCTGCCGCACAGTCTGGATGGGCGATTTCATAACACACCGAACATTCCATCAGAGAGGAGGGACCCTCGAGAGCGGCCTGAAGTTTGGCTTGCGGAGACACCGGCGTTTGTCGCCATCCATCTAAGTGGCAGTAGATGCACTGCGCTGTCACGGGCAGCATGGGAGAGAGACATTGACGCATCATGCAGGTTTGCTTTGCTCGTCCGGGCCCGCCGAACTTCACCATATCCAAACAGAAACTACACTCGCCGCAATCAGATCGCTGGCACGCTGCACAGACTTTGCATCGTGTTCGTCGCCGTCGTGGCTGTCCGCCAACAGTGACATTTTGATTTGACTTGGAATCACTCGAAGTGTTATTGTGACTGGACGCCGATGTGGTACTGACAATTACACCGCCGCTACTACTGCTATTGCTGTGATTGGTATGCGTGATTGTAGCTGTCGCACTGGTTGTGGTGTACGGTAGGTCTGGCCCTGATGTGGTATTGGCGCCCGAAGAACTGGTGGCAGCAGCGGCCGCTGCTGCGGCAGCTGCAGCGGCGGCTGCAACGGCCGCAGTTATCATTTTCTTTGGCGGTTTCGTCTTTGTAATTGATGGCGATATGAAATTCATGCATTCAAATGACGGCGTACTCGCTCCCGGTGTACTGCTTCCCGAATTCGACACGGTCGACGAGTCTAAATGTCCATTGGGGCAAGGTTCCTCTTTAATCGGCACATCCAAGGACACTTTCTTATCTTCTATCGTTCCCGACGAAGATGAATCTGTGTATTGCATGCTATCCTGCAACTGCTCGTCGCTTTTTTTCGCAATTTCCAACTTTATTTGCTCCTTGACTTTCGCTCGATCGTATACCTGAAACGGCGGACACATAATGCCCGGCACTTTCAACACCGGCTCACCGGTTATTGCCAATTCCGGTTTATCCTTGCAATGTCGCTCGACTAGAGTACGTACATCCTTGATTAATGCCACCGGGTCATGGACTAGCTCGGGCACATTCTTCTTCTGTGGCGGCAGGTCATACAGATACATGACGATCTCCTTCAAGCCGAACAGCTCATAGTGCGTAAGGTGAATATGAGATCTTTGAGTGAGTTCCTCTTCACTCATCGATGCTTCACCTTCTAAATGCGACTGACCCAGTAACGTGTACACATACCTCGCCAGTACATACCACAGCATTTCGGTAAAGAATGGATAACGAAACTTTTGCGGTACCTTCGTTCGATCCTCCACTTGTGCCGTCTTCAATTGCTTAACAATACCAAAGGAATGCAGAAAATTTCCCCCAAACACCAGTGAGTCAGTTGGCGTATACACGGCATGTATCCATCCGGTGGGTATAAAGAACGTATTACCAGCCGTTAGATACACTCGAGCACACTTTTCTACTGTGTCGCCAAAGAATACGTCCGATTGCTTGCCCGACAGTACCCATTTCTCATACAATTGTAGATTCTTCTCGGTTGGCGGAATGAGCCAAAACACCTTGCTGCCCTTCAATATGTGATACCAGACAGATGTGCCGCCAAAATCTATATGAAAATCGGTATAACAATTCTTAACCGACATCAAACAGTATTTCTGTACTTTCGGGTACATCATTTCGCCCAGGACATTTGTGCCCTCCTTTTGGGCATCTTTCAATTGTTTCGGCCATACCACATCGACCCAATCGATTTGCCGTACTATATCCGGACTCTGAATGAATGCATCTAACCGCGTATGTGAGAATTCTAACGAGATCACATTGAGCAAACGTTCCTTCTCGGGACTCTCATAATAATGTTCCCATTCCTTCATCGTCATTTGAAGGTTCTTTTGTGTATTCACATCCATCACATCGAGCATACGACGTGAACCCACGCACATACGTACATCGCTCACTTCGAAATCATGTGGCGATGGCATACGAATCCCCAAGCCAGCTTTATCCCGAAACAGCAACGGTATATTAAAGCCATACTGCTGTAGAAAACTGTTGTCGGTTGAAAGAAAGTAATAAGGATCTTATGTAAGCAACAAGTTGTGACATTTATGTATGTAGGTGAAAAGTGAAGAACTTACGCAACAGTCAGGTCGCTGCCTCTCATCTCTCGTACCATGCCGGTTTGGGCGAACTTTGGAGATTCCAACTTTTCAGCAACGCTGAATCCTCGTATCCCCTCGGTGTCATCGTCACCCAATGCCCATTCTTCGAGGTAAAGTTTCTTCTGTTTCCTTTCGCGCTGCAAACAAAAATATTTAAAATTAGTTAACACGTACCGTGTTGTAGGGACATTTGTTGATTAGATTTGTTTCATACAGTTAGTTCAGTGTCATATCAAGTATGGTGCAACCCTTATCTATACAAGAATCCACTCAACCATCTGGTCATAATCGGCACAACCGGCAACTGTGCTTGTTCCAGCCATACTGAGCATTTGTAAAATCACGCCCGATACGCACAGATCAAATCCAATCAACCAGACCAGAACAGGTAAAAGCAGGTGAATTCCAATGAACACCCCATATCAGTGGAAGCGCTTCGGTCTATTTATAAATACAATTCTCTCGCTTGAAAACACTTTTGCTTTTATGCTGAATCTGCTGACACACAGGGAGAGCGAGTGTGAGAGAACGAGAAAAGAGCGAGCTTAATAGGAGAACCACCTATAATGCGCTTAATAGGAGAACCACCTATAATGCCACCACGGCTACCACACGGCTGCTAGTCATACATTGAATCAGTGCTAACGTAGGCGGAAAGCCCGTTGATAAAAACCACACATGGACCTTGATTTCCCCTTTGCGAAGCATAAGTGTTGCCATTGCTAGTGAGCGGATTACGTGAGTTAAATAATGAATCCCACGGTAGCACAGGCACAGTGATGCCTGTTTCACAATGCTACTACACGGCGACGCGACAGCGCAACTACAAACGCCGTAGCTGTCAAATCCATATTCATACAATGGAATTATATGGAGCAAGTCACATAGGCACGTATGTAGTCGTGTCGCAGCGCTGTAATTTCGAAAATTCGAAAAACTGTCGCAAATACACGGCGTTGTGCCATTTCAAATTCGACGTTGGAGGAATAAGTTTGATAACCACCTTCTTCTGACTATTGTTTTCGCTTTTAGCTTTTTATAGGCTAAAGCAGCCGCACATGTTAGCAATAATGTTTTTTTTTTTAATTGTTTTTATCCATTTATGAACTAATTTCAGTTTCAATTTTCGATTTTTTACTGATGCCAACTTCACTCTATAGAATTCACCTCCAACTTCACTCACATAAGTAACCTCGCTGTCAAAAAAACGCCAATGAAAGTCGCGTCATTGTGTATTGACTGAACGACTTTACAACCACAGCAAACGGCAGCGTTTGTAGTTGCGCTGTCGCGTCGCCGTGCAGTAGCATTGTGAAACAAGCATGATCCTCCACTGGGTAAAGAGAAAGAAAAAGATAACAATGGACGTTGCTCTGAAAGCTTGGTATGGTGTACAGAGGGGGGAGTACCGTATCTGGCAAAGAATACAAGATCCGCGTGGTTCGGTTAAAGAAAGATTCCCTATATTTAACGGGACGTGAAGTGGCCTCCAGGGTATACATATTGGTGAGCATTCCTAGAGAGATTTGTGTTGCAGGAAGATTGTAGAACGGGCGGAATACAATTGGTGGTATCGAAAAAACAGAAAGGCAAGATACATTCCTGAAATGTTTCAATGGAATCTAATGACTCGGTGCGGCTTTGAGTTCTGTCTAGCAGTCGTAATGAAGTCTTAGATGTACTGGACCAGACATTAGGGAGAATGCACGCCTTATGGTTTGCACCCAGACCGGATACTTACTTACTTAACGGGCGCTACAGTTCGGGGTGAACCTGGGCCTCAACCAACATGCCTCTCCACCTAGCACGATCTTTCGCTAGTCTTTTCCAATGCCGCACGCCCAGTTGGTTGAGGTCCCCTTCCACCTGTGCGCGCCACCTTAGGTGCGGCCGTCCTCTATTTCTTCGTCCCTCGGGGTTGGATTCAAAGACTCTACGGACTGGAGCTGTGGTGTCCATTCGCTCTACATGGCCTAGCCATCTTAGGCGTTGGATCCGTAGACGCCTGACCAGACTCATGTCGCTGTACAACCCGTACAGTTCGTGATTGAATCTTCTCCTCCAACCCTCCTCTGTGTTTATGGGACCGAAAATCGAACGCAGAATCTTTCTCTCGAAACGACCAAGGATTTCCTCATCCGCTTTAGATAAAGTACATGTTTCTGCGCCGTATAACAGGACCGGGATAATTAAGGTCTTATATAAGGTCAACTTGGTCGTACGAGAGAGGGCTCTACTTCTCAGTTGCCTCTTGAGCCCAAAGAAGCAGCGGTTGGCAAGAGTAATTCTGCGCTTGATTTCGAAACGGGTGTCATTTATCCAAGTCACCGCGGAGCCGAGGTATATGAAGTCCATAACTACCTCGAACTTATATCTGCCAATATGCACGTTCTGTCCAAGACTTCGGTGGTAAATGTCCTTTTTCAATGACAGCAGATATTTAGTCTTGCCCTCATTAACTGCCAAACCAATTTTTGCCGCCTCCATCTCAATACTCGCAAACGCCTCATTGACATCTCGCTGCGATCTACCTATTATGTCAATGTCGTCGGCGTATGCAAGGAGTTGCGAGGATTTGAAGTAGATTGTGCCTCTTGTATTGGCCTGTGATTTTTGCACAATCATTTCCAATACGATGTTGAAGAAATCACACGACAGCGCATCGCCCTGCCTAAATCCTTTTTTTGACATCAAAACTATCGGTGAGGTGCTCACCGATTCGGATGGAGCAGCGAGCATTTTCCAAGGTCATCCTGCATAGTCTGACGAGCTTCGCAGGGATGTCAAAAGTAAACATGGCGTTATATAGCTCGTCTCTAATTACGCTGTCGTATGCGGCCTTGAAGTCGACGAATAGATGGTGCGTATCGACTTGAAACTCATTGGTTTTCTCCAGGATCTGCCGTAGTGTGAAGATTTGATCGATGGTGGACTTCCCTGGCCTGAACCCACACTGATAAGGACCTATCAGCTTGTTCACGAATGGCTTCAGGCGTTCACACAAAACGGCAGCGAAGATCTTGTATGCGACATTAAGGAGACTTATTCCTCTATAGTTGGCGCAGTCAAAGGGATTTCCTATTTTGTGGATGGTGAAGGACTAGCAAAGGCCTCGTAGGGGTAGCATCTGCCGACAGATGCTGGCCCGACAAAAAGCGAGTAAGAGCCTCTGCAGCCGAACATCTTGCAGCTCTGCTAGTCAGGTCCTACTTCCACCTCCTCGTGGTGCCATCTGGAAATTTCCTTAAAAGGGAAATTACTGACGGAAGAGGCCGAATGGCGAGTATCCTGCGCCACCAAACAGGATTAGTGCCGGTTGGGCTATGGTCTAGCGAACCATAACCGTAAAACCACTAATTGCTCAGAAACACAAAACCCAGATCGGATAGTAAGAATAAATTATTGCATCCTGCAACAGCCTGGGCATTTCGCAACATTCTTGGCGACACCGAAAACTACTGTGTAATTTATACATATTTAAACTGCGCGCGCAAATGGGTTTGGATAAATGCTTTTATTTTTAGGTTGGTAGCACTGCCTTTGACGTCCGTGCCAAGTTTCACATAAATTAAAAAGTTAGTCCTTGAGATGCGATTCGTTTTGTGAGCTGCTAAGTGAATTTTTCGATTTTTATGTCGAAATTTGTTGAGCAAAGAATTTACATATTCATTTTTGTTTAGGGAATTGATCTTCTGCTGACAATGGTGCAGAAACCCTTTGGTGATGAAGTAGTGATATAGAGTTCCAAGAAGGCGACCTTCAACCTCAACCGAGGAAGCTCTCATCCAAAAAAGATTGATTTGGGGCTTGCAAACTATCTTACAATTGAAGATCTTTCAGATGATGTTGCCAATTCAAAAGAAGCAGCCAACACCAATTTAAAAGATGGCTTGGGCCTCAGACCCGACAATCTCGATTATTACAGTTTTTTTGGAAATCCATCATCACGTTGAAGTGTGTGGAAATAATGCTTTCTGAGTATAAGGACAGGAGATGAAACTCGAATTTATGCTTACGACACGGAAACAACCGACAACTTAAGTGAATATCGTTATAAAGATGAGGTAAAACGAGGCCGCCGTGGCGCAGTAGTTAGTGTGATGGACCCGAACGCACGATGAGCGAGTTCGGATCCCGATAACATCAACGCCATCAAATGTCAAAACCCCCCGCAGTATACTTGCCTTAAAAAAGCTTCTCGACTCACGCCGTTCGGAATCGGCATTAAACTGTAGGTCCCTTTCACCTGTGTGAAAAATAAATCACACACAACATGGGTAATTGAGAGAAGCTTGGCTCTGGTCCTTCATTGGCTGTAACGCCACCAAAGAAGAGGAAAACCAAAATCCGCCCAAAGTTTACTGTTTTCTTTGATTTTATCATGGTGTTGTGCAAGTTAACACATCACGTCGACCATTAGAATGGAAAAATGATCGACGGTCATGAAACGCGATCAGCGCGTTAAACAGATAACGCAAACTACCCTTGTGTCGGGTAGGGTACGTGAAGGGTACGATAAATATAAAAGGGGATCGACAAACAACGCGATCCCACGATAGGATCCTTATCACTTTTGAAAACCAAGTGAAGGAACACCAACATACTGAGATATAAACCATCCCAGCGTGCAGTCCGGGAGTTGTCTATCTGTTGCCGAGTTGTTCGGTTGTCGAGTTGTCTATCCGTTGTGCAGTCGTGTTCTTTGTCTGTTCACCTTCCATTCTGTAATAAGTTTGTAATAAGTTAGTAGTAAGCTAAGTAATAATAAACAAAAAAAAAAAAAAAAAAAAAAAAAAAAAAACAACAAACAGTGTTTTTTAATTTGCATTTCGAATTTCGAGTTTCTTTTTTTTTCACGCGGTTTCAAGAGTTTATGTATATTCTCTTATGATGTGTTATATACACACAACCTGGATGGAGTGCAGTGGTTTGGGTCGTTGATATTCGTTAACTCTCAGGGGTGGTTGTCCTAGATAGGATGGAGAGCCGACCAAATTCCACGTTGGTTATAGTCCGTAGTAATTCGTTCAAGCACTTTAATATTGCATACGCAGAGGATGAATTTCAGTTGACCATATACTGTGAGTGTTATGCCTGCAGCACTGCAGCAGTACGTCTCGTCACTTTCCATTCACAACTGCGTTGCATACTTTTTGTCCATATAGGAATTACTTTTTCTTGGCTATGAAGCGAATTTGAACTATAGACCTTCCGCTCGGCGGTCGATGATGTTAACCACTGCACCACGGCCACGGCCACTTTGAGCATTATGCGTCGTTTGCATGTAGTTATTCGCCTAAAGAGGCTGAAATTGTGGCGAGACAAGCTCTTGATTTTTGCACCACGGTAATTCCCCGCCTCACACTGCATTGATTCTTCGTGTGTGACACCTTACTATTCGGACACAATACATAGCATGTGGTCGTTCCAAATAAAATTACTAGTGACACACATACCCAAAATGGAAAGCTTTTTGGTTCCTAAGATGCTAGTGCCATTTTTGGATAATGGCTAGTCGGTGACACGCTTGGATGACAGAATACAGCAGTGTGTTTTGGAAGCATTCAATTCCACTCTTCTCTTTTTCTCCTATAAAATGATGCTGTCGACGTCGGAATTACATAAGCTTAACATAGGTTGCCGCTCACTATGTACATACAGCCTAGAGCAGAATCGTAAGGTAGGCAAAGAAGTATATGGGCTAAAAGTGACAATCAAGAAGAAAAATAGGAAAAAGTGTTGGAGACAACACAGACAACAGGAGGATTCACACAGCGAAGCAAGATGCATATAAGGCCTCGCTGCATAAAAGAACAAGAGCAGCTCGTGAGCTCTACGAGTTAAAAAGAAGGGAGGAGCACAAGCTTTTCCGAAGAAAGAAGAAAGAGCCCGAGAAGCGCGCGAATGAGGATTTGGAGAGGTGTTACTGCAGGCGTGACGTTCGAAAGTTTTATCACCAGATAAAGCGAACATGCCAAGGATATAAAGCCAGAACGGAAGCCTGCAGGGATGAGAACGGACACATCGATGCTGAGAATATGGAAAAACCACTTCTGCAGACTGTATAACGGCGATGTTAGTCAATATACCGCTGCCAGGCAGAATGATCCATTTTTAATCGACGAAGACCGCAGAGGATTCCGTCCCCCTGACCTCGTCGAAGTTAAGATTGCCATATCGAAACTCAAGTCGAATAAAGCTGCTGGCGCAGACGGACTGTCTGCTGAGCTCTTCAAGGCAGCTGGGGATGACCTGGTTAGGAGCATGTACCAGCTCATCTGTAAGATATGGTCAGAGGAAAGCATGCCCGAGGAATGGAGTCTCAGCATCGTATGCCCGATCCATAAGAAAGGAGACCCCTCTGATTGCGCCAACTACAGAGGAATAAGTCTCCTTAACATCGCCTACAAAATCTTCGCTGCCGTTTTGTGTGAACGCCTGAAGCCTTTTGTAAATAAGCTGATAGGTCCTTATCAGTGCGTATTCAGGCCAGGGAAGTCCACCATCGACCAAATCTTCACACTACGGCAGATCCTGGTAAAAAACAATAAGGTTCAAGTCGACACTCACTCGCATACGACAGCGTAATAAGAGACAAGCTATAGAACGCTATGTCTACCTTTGACAGACCTGCTAAACTCATCAGACTATGCAGGATGACTCAGGAGAATGCTCGCTGCTCCATCCGAATCGGTGAACACCTTACCGATAGTTTTGATGTCAAAAAAGAATTTAGGCAGGGCGATGCGCTGTCGTGTGATTTCTTCAACATCATATTAGAAATGATTGTGCAAAAATCACTGGCTAATACAAGAGGCACAATCTATTTCAAATCCTCGCAACTCTGTGCATACGCCGACGACATTGACATAATAGGTAGATCACAGCGAGATGTTAATGAAGCGTTTGCAAGTATTGAGATGGAGGCGGCGAAAATTGGTTTGGCGGTAAACGAGGGCAAAACTAAATATATGCTGTCATCAAAAAAGGACGCTCACCATCGACGTTTTGGCCAGAACGTTTGTATAGGCAGAAATAAGTTCGAGGTAGTTAAGGACTTCGTCTACCTTGGCTCCGCAGTGACCTGGAACAACGACATCAGTTCCGAAATCAAACGCAGAATCACTCTTGCCAACCGCTGTTTCTTTGGGCTCAGGAGGCAACTGAGTAATAGAGCCCTCTCCCGAACGACAAAGTTGACTCTATATAAGACCCTTATGATTCCGGTCCTGTTGTACGGCGCAGAAACATGGGCACTTTCAAAAGCGGATGAGGAGGCCCTTGGTCGGTTCGAGAGAAAGATTTTGCGCGTGATTTCCGGGCCTATAAACGCAGACGGGGGATGGAGGAGAAGACTCAACCACGAACTTTACGGGCTGTACAGCGACATGAGTCTAGTCAGGCGTCTACGGATTCAACGCCAAAGATGGCTGGGCCATGTAGAGCGAATGGACACCACAGCTCCAGCCCGGAGAGTCTTTGAATCCAACCCCGGGGGACGAAGAAGCAGAGAACGGCCGCACTTAAGATGGCGCACACAGGTGGAAGGGGACTTAAGCCAACTGGGTGTGCGGCAATGGAAAAGGCTAGCAAAAGATCGTGCTAGTTGGAGGGGCATGTTGGTTGAGGCCCAGGCTGTCATCACGCACATCTTTGCTATCTCGGAACATGTTGAGGGAATGGGTTGGGAAGTTTTGATGCATACACCGTAGTTATGCATCATCAGACTTCCATTTGTTTTAGTTTCTGCACGTACTTTTGATGATAATGATTTGGCTGAACGAACAACCGCTGAAAACCACCCTGAACCTAATGATTTCATTGTCATCTAATGTTTAACCCGCGATGTCTCTCCGTGGCAGTTTCCGGTTGGTAGCTAAATGGACCAATAGTACCAATAGCTCTTCAATCATTAACTCTAGATCCTTGGCTTTCTGGGCAATGAAACAGCTGAGGAGCTAGCAAGTAAGAGCTCATGAAGAAGCAACATACATTGGTGTCAAAACCCTTCATTGGGATCCATAAATCTAAAATCAAAACACCTATACATACCTTTTTTGGTTGCGGCAAAGAATGTGTAATCTTCGAAAGAATACTCGACGCGCCTATGTGTTAAACCGTGGTGGCCATGGTGCAGTTAGAAACTTATGCTATGTGCTCCAAATCGGCCGTTTCAGCTTTTCTTATTCTTTTCAGTTTTCTTAGCTCGTTTTGCTGGCTCGCTATAAATTATACCCCCAGCCAAGTAGTCCTCTGAGTTTATCATACGGCTTAATACTAGAAGAAGAAGAAGTTCTCAGATCGGCAGGTCTATTCTTGCATCTGCAAAACGGCTACAGTGATAGCCGCTGCGACCTGACGGGAATTGCGTAAGATGGTAATTGCAATAGAGGGCATGGGCTCGGACATAGAGGGTAAAGTTGTTGATCGCTCTCAACCTGGCGAGATGCCAGCAACGATCCCTGTTTAAATGCCCGGGTCAAGTTGACATACGGCCTCCTCGCGGCGCCCTCTGGATAGCCTCTTCAACAACCGTTGGGAGGTGAACAAACGTATGCAGCGACAAAACCCCGACCAAAATGGTGGTTGTGCGGCAGGCTAACAATCCGCCCACGTAAAAAAAAACAAAACAAAGTTATGAATGAGCAAGATGCCTCGGATACACGGACTCGACGACGACAACGCACGAAAAAGGAACACGATTTGCGAGTATGCTCCTGGAATGTCAGAACCCTGTACACTCCCGGAGCTGCTCATAAACTAGAAGGAATCCCCACACAGTACAAGGCAGATATTACTGCGGACCAGGAAATACGCTGGATAGGAAACGGTATGATTAGGAAGAAAAATTGCGACATTTATTACAGCTGTCACAAAAGGTTGCACTTACTGGGATGCGGATTTGTCGTGGGAAAGCGGTTAAGGTCAAAGGTCATCGACTTTAAACCTATAAGTGATCGCTTGGCTGTGATCCGCATCAGAGGCCGATTTTATAACATCAGTCTGATATGTGCACACGCCCCTAACAACGAGGCTGAAGACCCTGTCAAGGAGGACTTCTATGACCTCCTGGACAACGCCTACGGAGCTTGTCCGGAGTACGATGTAAAAATCGTGCTCGGGGACTTCAACGCCAAAATCGGTAAGGAGAACACCCTTGGCGGAGTGATCGGAAAGCACAGCCTCCACGATACAACAACAGATAACGGCTTCCGACTCGCTGACTTTGCGACAGCTCGTAATGCGGTGATAAGTAGCACAAGATTCCCTCGCAAGCGAATCCACACAGCAACCTGGCGATCTCCGGACGGTCGAACCGGCAACCAAATCGACCATGTGCTCATTGAAGCAAGACACTCGTCAAACATCCTGGATGTGCGAACATTCAGAGGGGCAAATGTCGACTCTGACCACTTCCTCCAAGCAGCAAGATTCAGAGCTCGACTGTCCAATGTCAGAAAGCTGCACCAGCCCATCAGGAGGAGGTTCGACATTGGGCGCCTGAGCACACCGGAGGTTGCCAGAGTCTACAGGGAACAGCTGAGCGAAAGACTCTACGGTATGCCTACGTCGAAGACAAATGCCAATAATATGTGGCTGCATTGCCGCTCAGCCATTCAGGAAGTAGCCGAAACCACCTTAGGATACCTACCACCCCCGACAAGAAACCCGTGGTATGATGGCGAGTGTGAACAGAAAAAGGCAGCAACCGACGAGGCGTACCAAAAGGCGCTGCAGAGGAAAACCAGGGCAGCGCAAGAAGAGTACCGAGCCAGAAGAAGAGAGGAGAAAAAACTACTGCGACAAAAGAAAAGAATCTTCGCAGCCTCCCAGCTCAAGGATATCAAGGAGTCTAAGGATAAACATAAAACACGAGCCTTTTACAAGAAAGCCAAATGCCTTGCAGGAGGCTTCAAAAAGGGCACCCAGGCTCTTCGAAACTGCGAGGGTAATCTTGTCACCGACCCGCAGGGAATAGTTGATGTATTTAAGCAGCATTTCCAGTAGCTGTTTAACGAGCATGACCAAGAGAGAGTGGTAGGGACCGAGGAAATCCCAACTCCAGCCGCTGAAGTAGTCCTCCCACCCAGCATCGAAGAAGTCGGCACAGCAATTCAGAAGCTGAAGAACAAGGCCGCAGGCTCAGATGGCTTGCCATTAGAGCTCTTCAAGGCTGGCGGCGATGTTCTGGTAGGGAGCATGCACCAGATCATCTGCAGAATTTGGGAAGATGAAAGCATGCCCGACGACTGGAATACCAGCTCTATATGCCCCATCCACAAAAACGGCGATCCTACCTCTTGCAAGAACTTTAGAGGTATATCCCTGCTCAATGTCGCATACAAGATCCTGTCCCGCGTATTGTGTAAACGTCTAAAACCATTTTGCACCGCACTAATCGGCAGCTACCAGTGCGGCTTCCGGCCTGGCAAATCAACTATAGACCAAATTTTCACACTTCGACAAATCCTGGAAAAGACCAACGAGTTTCGAATCGATACACACCATCTTTTCATCGATTTCAAAACCGCATACGACAGCATTCATCGTGAAGAACTCTTTGGAGCGATGGCCGAATTCGGGATCCCGGTAAAACTGATCCAGTTGTGTCGAGCTACGCTAAAAAACACGCGATGCACCGTGCAATTCGGTTCTAGGACCTCGGAACCATTCGAAACATGCACCGGATTTCGGCAAGGAGATGCGTTGTCATGTGACTTCTTCAACCTGGTGCTGGAGCAGATAATGCGACGGGCAGGCGTCAACAGGGAATGCACTATCTTTTACAAGTCCATCCAGCTACTAGTATACGCGGATGATATCGACATCATCGCGTGTTCTCGCCGTGGCATTGTGGAAGCATTCACGGCGATGGAAGAACAGGCGAAACGAGTTGGTCTTAAGATCAATGAGGACAAAACGAAATACATGCTGTCAAGCAAAAACCAATCCGTCGCTCACCACCTGGGACAAAATATAACAATTGACAGCTACAATTTCGAGGTAGTTAAGGAGTTTGTCTACCTCGGGGCTAACGTAAATTTCACAAATAACACCACAGTGGAGATCCGGCATAGAATCTCCTTGGCAACCGCTGCTACTTCGGCTTGTCCAATCAACTGGGGTCAAAACTCCTCACTCGAAAGACCAAAGTCATGCTTTACAAAACGCTCATTCTGCCAGTCTTGCTGTACGGAGCCGAAATCTGGACGATAAGCAGGACAGCGGAGCTGATTTTGGGTTCTTTCGAAAGAAAAATTCTGCGCCGGATATTTGGTCCTGTCTGTGAGGAAGGTGAATGGAGAAGAAGACACAACCGCGAACTCTACGAGCTGTACCGGAAGGCAAGGATCCGTCGACTACACTGGCTCGGCCACATCGAGCGCATGGACATCAACGCTCCAGCTAAGAGGGTCTTCGACTCCGAGCCTCCTGGTTCGAGAAGAACAGGAAGACCGAACCTCCGGTATAAAGACCAAGTAATCGCGGATGTAAGACATCTTGGTCTTGACAACTGGAAGCAGCGTGGCCGGGACCGTCAAGGATGGAAGGCAGCTATAGCTCAGGCTCAGATCCTCCATGGATCGTTGGCCTGATAAGTAAGTAAGGTAAGGCAATCCTTGTGCGCTCTTTTTCCCCAATCCTCGATCGTACGGACCAGCTTGTCGTGTTGTCCCACCTGACTTGCCATAATGCTACGGATGTTGCTCTTTTTCCGTAACTTCGCTGGAAGGTCCGGGAGCTTGTTTGAGAGGCCTTCATGCATCCAAATTACAATCCGCATCTAGCACCAAATAATCACCACCTGTTCCTCTCCATGGCGAACCATTTTGCGGGTGAAAAAATCGCTTCAAGATAAACGAAGTCTTCCATGAGAGAGTTGTAATGGAATTACCTTCAAAAGGGCAACAAGTTATCGAACAAAACAGTGCACACCTGGCGTAAATCAAATCATTCCAACTATACTAAATGAAACACATACACAATTGTATGTGAAAATCAATTACTACACCTGATACCTGCGAGGGTAAGGTTCAAATAATTCGGACTTCGGACTGACGCAGAGATGGCGTCCCAATCACAAAAATGTATATTTCCTGCCTGGGTGCACATGTCATTAGTAGTTTTTCGTTAAAATGAATAAACCTGATTATCTCTTTAGGCGGTTTCAATAGGGATTCATAGATGAGACATACATAGATCCACCATTATACGCTAGAAACGAAACACCACTCCAAGCAGTGGATGGAGGCTAGTGGTTCAGCATAAAAGGTGAAGTCGATCACATGTGACGAAAAGGTACTTCTTCTTCTTCTGCTTTTGGTGTCGTTAGAGCCCATGAAGGACCAGAGCCAAGCTTCTCTCTATCACTCATGTTGTGTATGATTTATTTTTTTACACAGGTGAAAGGGACCTACAGTTTAATGCCGGTTCCGAACGGTGGGTTTTGTCAGTACCCCGCCGAGGACCCGAACTCGCTCATCGTGCGTCAGAGTCCAACGCACTAACCCCTGCGCCACGCCAGCATCTGGGGTGCGATTTGCTCGGCCATTCCCCTATTCTCCTGATTTGGAACCCTTTCACTTCCATTTGTTACCAAATTGTCCAATTTGTTACCAAAACATCCAATGAAAAAGTTAAGAGGGCCATAGATGAATATTTACATAGCCGTAAAGGAATTTTGTTGGAGAATCCCTGGACCAAGTTTGTCGAAGTCAAAATCATTTTTAACAGAAAATCAGTTTTTCATTATCAGGCCAAAAACATCTCACTTTACCTTCGTACACCTTTTTTTCTTCTTTGGTGGCGTTACAGCCTATGAAGGACCACGCCTTTTGCCGCTTCTAGAATAGTTGACAAATACTCGGTTTTTCAACTCCTTCCCTATGCTTCTATCCACATGCACACGACTTTACAATTTTTCAATAATATTTTAAAAGTCGTATGCACCATTTCGACTCTTCAGACAGGTGTCTTATATTGAACCAGAAGTATGGTTCCAAAAAGTAAGGTGACTTTGGATCAAACAAATGCTGTCAGGCAGGTTGATTCACACAAAATTCAGCTGCTACCAAATACCTTGACGTGATACTCGACAGGAAGTTCAACTCTAGAGATTGGATGCGGAAGAGCGTATCAAAAAACAACAACTGCGTTATACACCTGCAGGAAATCCTTGAGCACCAGATGGGGTATCAAACCCCATATCAAATACTGGTTGTATGTATATAGTGCGGTTGTTAGGCCTATACTAACGTATGGCGGCATAATCTGGTGGACGGCACTGTGCAGAGCTAACTACGTCAAAACTTCTAACTATGTCAAAACTTCTAAGTAGAGCACTGCGAACAATGCTTCACCTACTCCCCTTGGATCTTTTTGGCAAGAAAAAGGCAAATAAATCGGCATTGCGACTTAGGGATCAGCTCATTGGAAGTCTTCCGAAATAGGGATTGTTAACAGGCTATGCCAAAACAGTGATTTAAGCGAAGTATCGTACTACTTAACCCTGATACTGCCAAGAATCTATACAAAACAACAATTCCCAATCGACGACAATGGGATGGGAATGAACTCCCAAGCAAAGGCACTACACTGGAAATATACACGAACGGATCCAAGACAGAAAATGGTGTTTGTGCCGGTGTCTAGGCACCGACCCTGAAAATCGGCCAATCCTTTAGACTACCGAACCACTGTAGTGTATTCCGAGCTGAAGTAACGGGAATTCGTGAGGCCGCCGGCTGGCTGTCTTTGAGATCGATGGATTACAGTGACATTGTTTCCAATACAGACAGCCAAGCGGCAATAAAGGCACTCGAATCGCCCATTATAAAATCAAAATTTGTCAGGCACTGCTGCAATCTCTAAATGATTTATCGAGCACCTGCACTATTACGTTCTGCTAGATACTTGGGCAGAGTGATATACATACATAGCAGGCAACTGTTAAGCAGACGAAATAGTCAGAATGGGCAACACACAGGAGATCTCCACTGTTAAGGGGGATATCCACAACCAATGGGAACGTTAAAATATAAAATTTCGAAACCGGCACTGCTACAGACCTATGAGAGATGGCGTAGTCTTGATACATGTAATTACGCGAGACAGACCTGGCCCAGATACTGTCAACGTAGAACCACTAGCCTGCTAAAAATAAGCAGGTAATTCATAAGCAGCCTAATTGCAGTCCTAACAGCACACTGCGCTTTAGGGAAACATGCCGCTAAATTAGAGCTTCTCGACTCAAGCCGTTCGGAATCGGCATTAAACTGTAGGTCCCTTTCACCTCTGTAAAAAAATGAATCACACACAGCATGGGTGATTGAGAGAAGCTTGACTCTGGCCCTTCACGGGCTGTAACTCCACCAAAGCAAGCAAAAAGCCGCTAGATTAGGACTGCCATATAATGACTATTACAGTGGGTGCCATGATCTCCTATGCAATTGTCCCGCAGAGAATACTTCTTTGATGAACTAGCGGATCTATCCGAAACGGAGATCGGATAGTTGAATCCGGATTCAAGTAGGATCGAAATTCATATAAACGCGGATCGAGTTGAAATAGAGTTGAAAAAATGCATGTAAACCTGGGCCGAGGAGCCGAACTGACATTTTGTCTCTGTATGTGTGAGATATCTTTTTGCTTTTCTTCCTTTTCGCTTCTGGTTGGCACAACGCAGGACTAACACAATCAAAGTAAAAGGTCCGTATATACATACTATCTGTCACTTAAACTACGTTTGAACTCTTCGATCTTTCGATTACGTTGCGGAAAAACCTGGGTCGAAATTTCAACTCAGTTTCGACTCGATCTTTCGACTACGAATGTAAACGGGGTAATGCTGTCGAATGTTATTCGAAACACAAAACGGTTGCAGGGAGTAACGGCGGTCACCAGGTCGACTCAAGTTATAGCACAATCGACCTATCCTGGTCTAAGTGATCCCCACCGCTTTATGGAGTGAAGCCACCTTACTAACCAACCAAGGTGACATTTGAATTTAAGCTGTGCGGACAAGTGGATTTCGGGAAATACTTTTATTTTTAAGTTGATGATCCGTGCCAAGTTGCACATCAAAATATTCATTAGTGTTTAAGATGCGCTTCATTTTGTGAGTGTGTGGAATGAATGTTCTATTGCTTTTCCGTTGAGGATGGTGCATATGTATGTAAAGCCCTTAGTGATGAGCCAAGTGATATAAAGAGTTCCAAGAAGGCCATCAACCATCAACCTCAACTGACGAAGCTCACGTCCAAGAAATCAAATGTTTGATGTTTGCAAACCGTCGATTAACAATTAATGCCTGTTTCACAATGCTACTACACGGCGATTCGACAGCGCGACTACAAAGGCCGTAGCTGTCAAATCCATATTCATACAATGGAATTATATGGAGTAAGTCACATAGGCACATGTGTTGTCGTGTCGCAGCGCTGTAATTTCGAAAATTCGAAAAACTATATCAACTACACGGCGTTGTGCCATTTCGAATTCGGCATTGTAGGAATACGTTTGATAACTTGGTCTTACCCACCATTCTTCTGACTTTTGTTTTCGCTTTTAACTTTTTATAGACTAAAGCAGCCGCACATGTTAGCAATAACGTTTTTTTTTTTTTTTTCAAATTGTTCTATCCATGTATGAACTAATTTCAGTTTCAATCTTCGAATTTTTTACTGATGCCAACTTCGCTCTATATAATTCACCTCCAACTTCACTCACAGAAGTAACCTCGCTAAAAAAAAAAAAAAACCCCGATGAAAGTCGCTCCATTGTGTACTGACTGAACGACTTTACAACCACAGCAAACGGCAGCGTTTGTAGTTGCGCTGTCGCATCGCCGTGTGGTAGCATTGTTACACAGGCATAAAGATCTTGCTGGGTTGTGTTGCCAGTACCCCACCGAGGAGGGACACCGCGAAATAAACATACTATGGCGTTGGTGTTATCGGGATCCAAACTTGCTCAGAGTGCGTCAAGGTCCAACACACCAACCACTGCGTCCTTGACATTCGGCTACTTAACAAACTCAAAAGACCGCTCCGGGAACACAATTTTAAGCCCATAGAGGAAAGAGAGATTATTTCGAATATTGGAAAATCATTTGACATGCGCGCATTATATCAGAAAGGGATTACTTTAAAGACGATGAAAGGGATTTAGAAGAAAACTGAAGTTCTCAAAATAAATGTTAGAGCACACGTTAGAAAACTGTCCAATTGTGCAACCCTGCGAATAAAAGCAGTGTACGCAAACTTTTACAAAACACTGTACACGTTGCACTCTTCTTTGACGTCACAATATACGGAATATCGCACTGCATTTTTACCTAATCTTCCCAGTGGCACTGCACATCATGCAAAGATATTACCCCACAAGCAGCATGTGGATATGATTTGTTTAATGAATTTCTAATAAAAATCCGCCCGTTAATACCGAAGACTGTTTGTTTACGCTTCAATCGTCAATCAACATGTTTTTCTTTTCCTTTTACTTTTAGTGTAATATTGGAACACTGCCTCATCGCTTCAAGTGTATCTTCCGGCAACATGAGGGAGAAGTTCCAAGGAAAAAAATAATAATAAAAGAGAGCGAGAGTAGAGGGAATAGTGTGAGCCATAATGCTGTTTATACCGTGCTGAATTGCTGAATCTGTATGAATGAGTACAAGAATGGTTGAATCACACTTTGCTTGCACGTACCATGGAATACACTACATTAAACCAGAAAACAGTCTCGTACGAGATGCCATTGTCCGGTGTTGTGCGACACAATGGAGTTTGAAGCATGCTTAATAGTAGAACGATGATATTGCTGATGTGTGTTCACAAACAGCGCGATGTCAGAGAGTGGCCAAAAATACACGTACACAATTGAGCTAATATCGCGTGTCAGCAAATGCGATTACGATTGGCTTACTCATAGAAAAAGAATAAAAATGCCATTTGGAGACGACCCGACACTTGGCAGGCTAATGAGGGGTGCGCTCTTGTTCGCTGCAAAGGCCAACGTCATCGTCGTTCTTGTCGCGTCCCTTTACCTTGGCTGAAGCGCAAAACAACATTCACGAATGAGAAAGAGTGCAGCACCATCATTTCATAAAATGTGTACAAATGTGTGGTGGGGAATGGGATGAGGAAAACGTCGAACATGGTAAAGGCATCTCGGTCATGGAGTGAGCATTTTCCAATCACTCACTTGCTCTCTGTTCGTGGCTGTCGTTGTCCACATCGTGCACTTGTTCACCGTGTTATGGTGGTGCGTTTCCTTGTCGAATTGGTAGAATTCCTCTTTTCTTTTTTTGGCGTATAAAGCTCCTAAGCAAGGCCTCGCGACGACTGCCGTGAGTTCTCTGTCCTGTCCTCTCTCTCCTGTATTTTTTTTTTTGTGATAGGCGTAGAAGTAGCAAACAGCCAGCTATAGTGGCGGCGACTCTGACTTCTTCCAGAAAACTAGTCGAGCGAGTTTTTTTTTCTTTCAAACTTTTTTTTTTAGTTGACTATCTCAATTCAGTTCTTTTGTACATATGTACATACATATATTCGAAGCTTACAAGTAGAATTAGTACAATCTCCGTCATGCGTTACACACCAGAGGCGGCAGGGCAACAACGATTGAGCTTGTTAATTATTATAATTGAAAGGATGATGATACTCGATGAGCATGTGGCTATATCTATTCTATACTAAATGTCTAATGATAATATGTACTAACCAATTGACGACGAGTCTGTTGGCTTTTGGCTGGCGACCCCGAATCGGACATAGCCGTACGAAATTCAAGTGCAAATGTTCGACAGCAAGTAGTTAGTACTCCTTGATACCTCCTGCTCCTCCTCCAACTTCGGTCACGGGGCCCTGAGAAGTGAAATAATTCACGTTCACGTCGTCCCAGTGTCCGGCTGCAGTAATAGAACGCGTTTTTTAACCACTACACACCACAACTTTGACTATATATGTAGAAACATATATATTGCTCCTCTCTGCCAGCAAACACGCACGATACGAACACAAAAGATACAAAAACACAATAAAAAAAATCTTTCGTTCGAGTGCTTCGTCTTTTTCTTCCTTTTTGATTTTTCCTATTTTTTTCTCAAAATGTTCACATTTAATTCGTCATCTATTTACCACTTATCTGCAACTTTTTCCTTTTGCACCGTAAGAACGAATATCCCCCTCGTGTTCTATTATTCACTATCGATGGGAGGGTATCTTTCCGAATGAAAAGAAAAAAAATCTTTTTTTCCCACTTTTTCACGTTCTTGACGATCTCAAATGCAATCTTCTTGGTTATTGGATGTAAATCGACTTGTTATACGTTATTAACGCGTGACCGAGGCGTGAAAAGAACAGCGGCTTCGACGAAATGAAAAACGTTTGTAATTGAGACGAGCGAAAAAAGATGAAATTCTAGTTCGCGTTGCTGCTGCACCGATCGAGAAGAAACACGTCCACACCTTTCAATGGCATCGCCATTAATGACAGCCATGTAGAATTGCGGATGACGATTGGCGTTACCGTGTGCAAACGTATACATGTGTACTAGTTACGTTCGCGGTCGTTTCGGTACGTGGGGAGAAGTAGTATAGTAGTAATAAAGGTGTATTTTCGTTTTTTGTGGATCACATCTGTCAAAATTCTGCTTCTCTCTACTACAATTACCCAGAATGTCATCCGGTAAAGTAAAAAATACAAAGAAATCGACCATGAACACTTAAAAATAATCATTGCAAGCCGGCATTTTAAGTACCGCATCACTACCATCTGCTGTTCGAATTCTATCTCTCGACAACACCAACAGGTATTACGAAGCCAGAAAGTGAAAAAAGACATCGAACGCGATATGAAAATTGAAAGCTAACATGTGAGCGAGATAAGCGATTAGCTATTTCGTGTTTTTGTACTTTCCCAACAGCAGGGGGTAGAAGAGCAGACACACTGTCGTAATATAGCTAAGTGTAAGCGAGATGAACGGATTGAGCGTGTGAATGTTGTGCAGAAATTTTCTTTCGAAGTTCAATGTGAAATGAATGGTAGACAAGGAGGCAAATTGTTCACCATGGGTTGAGTGAGTAATGCCGTATCGCGAGAAGAGTGCGTTCAGTGGAAAGGTTTTTTTTTAATTTTGGAAATTACCGAATATATCTCGCGAGGCACATAAACAATTATCTTCGTGTTCCGGGTTGCCGTAATGAAGATGTTCGTAACGGATAGTCTGTTGTTTCCTAGAAGTGACTTCTATCTGAAATAGAGATAAATATAGAGATGGCAATCCGGTGGCTTTGACAGGCATTTTGACAGATAGCCCCTACAAACGCGTTGCGGTTTGACGGCGTTTTGTCTATTACCCCGTTTACATGCGTAGTCGAAAGATCGAGCCGAAACTTAGTTGAAATTTCGACCCAGGTTTTTCCACAACGTAGTCGAAAGAACGAAGAGTTCAAACGTAGTTGAAGTGACAAATAGTATGTATATACGGACCTTTTACTTTGATTGCGGCGACAGCGCAACTACAAACGCCGTAGCTGTCAAATCCATATTCATTCATTGGAATCATATGGAGTAAGTCACGTAGTTCCTATGTAACCTACTCCCTATAATTCCATTGAATGAATATGGATTTGACAGCTACGGCGTTTGTAGTTGCGCTGTCGCCGCGCCGTGTAGTAGCATTGTAAAACAAGCATGTCTTCGGAGCGTCTTATATGACAGTGATGACGTGATTCTGGTACCGGAAAAATTTGCAGAAATGGTAGAGCATGTACAAACGCTCTACAATGATTATAGTAGGGCACGATGATCAAGCTTTGCCAACTGCCTGACGAGTGCGCTCACTTCGAACGCCTCCTTCCCGCCGACCAATTCAATCTATCAAACGAAGGACAGAAGCATGACATGCCAACAGCATCACGCTACCACTAAGGTGTACCAAAACGCGATAATAGATGCACTTCACAGACAGAAAAATAGACTCCTGTACAGGCAGTCTTACTTACTTACTTACTTTGTACGTAGAAGGCGCTACAGTTCGGGGTGAGCCTAGGCCTCAATCAACAGGCCTTTCCAACACGACCAGTGGGTAGAGATCCCTTTCCAACTGTGTGCTCCACCTTACATGCGGCGTCCTCCACAACGTCGTTGGAGACGAGGCCTCTTCGGGCCGGAGCAGTGCTGTCCATTCGCTGTACAGCCCGTACAGTTCTTGGTTGAATCGTCTACTCCACTCTCCGTCAACACAAACGGAACCGTAGAATTTCTCTTTCATTTGACAAGGTCCAAGCCTCTGCGCCGTAGAGGAGAACCGGAATGAATAAGGTTTTGTAGAGGGCCACCTTAGTTTTCCGAGAGCTTCCAGGGCCTTACTACTCCATTGCCTCTTGAGCCCGAAGAAACAGCAGTTGGCAAGAGTTATTCTGCTTCTAATCTCAGCGCCACTGCCCTTGCCGCTTGTTGCCAGTGAGCCAAGGTAGACGAAATCCTTGACTACATCAAAGTTATAGTTGCCAATAGTGACGTTCTGGCTAAGCCGTCGGTGTTGTGCGTCTTTCTTTTAGGGACAATCTACATTTGGCTTTGCCCTCGTTTACTTTACTTAGCTAATACGAGCAATTGTGCAGACTTGAAGTAGATCGTGTCTCTTATATTGGCCAGTGATGTTGAAAAAAAATCGCGACAGTACGTCGCCCTTTCTAAATCATTTTTGACATCGACGGTACCGGTTAACTCCTTACCAACCTTAATGGACCAGCGAGCAATCTCAATCATGTGCGACTTTGAAATTGACGAAAAGGTGGTGTGTGTCTTCTCCAAGATCTGCCACAGTGTTAATATTTGGCCTATCGTGGATTTTTCCAGGCCTGAAACCAAATTTATAGCACCCATCAAGTTGTCCACAAATAGTTTCAGGTGTTCACTCAGCACGGCAGAGAAGATCTTATATGCGATGTTAAGTAGACTTATTCCCCTGATATAAGGGTCTCCTTTTTTATGGACCGGGCAAACGATGCTGAGATTCCATTCAACGGGCATGCTTTCTTCCGAACAAATGAGCTGGTGCATGCACCCAAACACAATATGAATGGTGCGTTTTGCCTGACAGCGGTGTCTTGACCATCTTTGCTGTTATACAGTCCGCAGAAATAGTCTTTCCATATTCTCAGTATCGACTGTGATTCAACTACGAGGTGTCCATATTCATCCCTATAGGGCTCCGCTCTGGCATGTTCCTCGATCGCGCGCTTCTCGTGCTCTTTCTTCATTCTTCTGAGAATTGTATGCTCCTCCCTTCTTTTTAGCTCGTAGAGCTAACGAGCTGCTCTTGTTCTTTTATGCAGCGAAGCTTTATATGCATCCTGCTTCGCTGTGTGAATCCTCCTGCATTCGTCATCAAACCAAGGGTTTCTCCTAGGTGGTGGCTGGAAACCTTTTATATAAGAGGCAGCATCCCTGATGGCGCTTTGACAACGTCTACGTTGCTGTTCTATGGTTTGTGCAGTTGGCATCGGCTTTTGAGAGAGCTTGAGGGAGACATGATTGGCGAAGGTCCTGGCAGTCTCTTGCGATTGCGGCTTCCCGAACTTCGATCTTCCTGGACATAGCTTTATGTTAGTATTCATAAACCGTCGCGGTCTCATCGTAGACTTTCGTAATGACATTGCTTACTAACTTCTCCCTCAGTATAGCCAACCATTTGTATTTCTAGACAGAAACACAACATTTCATGCGTTCGATACACTGCCTGACTCCATTCAAAAAAATTGTTTCCTTGTTCCCTCGCACTGAAATCCTTTTAGCGGGCGATTTCGTGCGTTTGTGCTTTGTCGATCGCGTCTCCCTTAAGCTCTCTCATACACCTCAACCCTCCACGCAGTCAATAGAACAACAGTGAAACCTTTGCAAATAAGCCCTGAAAAGCACTGCATCTGAAATTTTGGCCTTCAAAGCTCCACGACGAAGAAGCACCATAAGCTTCTCAGGAGAAAGAAGAAAGAGCACGAGAAGCGTGAAAGAAGACCCCTTTGACGGCACCAACTACAGTCGAAAGAGTCACATTAACATGGCCTACAAAATCTTCTCTGCCGTTTTATGTGCAAGCCTGATCTTTCTTTCTTTTTTTTTTTTTTTTTCTTGGTGGCGTTACAGTCCATGGACCAGAGCCAAGCTTCTCTCAATCATCCGTGTTATGTGTGATTTATTTTTCACACAGGTGATCTACAGTTTTTTTAATGCCGATTCCGAACGGCGCGAGTCGAGAAAAGCTTTTTCAAGGCAAGGTATACTACTAGGGGTTTTGCCAGTACCCCGCCGAGGAGGGACGCCGCGAAATAAACATTCGATGGCGTTGGTGTTATCGGGATCTGAACACACTCATCGTGCGTCAAAGTCCAACGCCTGATACCTTTTGTAAATGTGCTGATAAGTCGTTATCAGTGTGGCTTCATGCCATCAACCAAATCTTCAAACTACGGTAGATCCTGTATAAAACCAATGAATTTCAAGTCGACACTCACCACCTATTTGTCGACTTCAAAGCCGCATAGGACAGCGTAATTAGAGACGAGCTGTACAGCGCTATGTCTACCTTTGACATACTCGTCAGACTATGCAGGATGACGTTGGAGAATGCTTGCTGCTTTATCCGAATCGGTGAACACCTTACCTATAGTTCCTATAGGCAGGGCGATGCGCTGTCGTGTGATTTCTTCAACATCGTATTAGAAATGATTGTGCAAAAATCACTGGTTAACACAAGCGTGTATTCTCAAAATTCCTATTCCCAAAATTCCTACCGGATTAATTTATTGTCCCTAAATTCCTAATCCCAGAATTCCTACAAAGTCCTCCAATGTCCCAAAATTCCTACTATATCTTTAAAAGTATCAGTAATAAAATATTTATAAAACAAGTATTAATTAAAGTTTATACCCATGATATAAGTATATAACATGATTTTTTTATAGAGAATTTGATGAAAAATTCTTCGTACAAATGATATTCTTTATTAAATGAAGTAATTTATTATAAAGTAAAATTATATTTCAAATTATCTATAAATTCTAAAGGAGTAATTGAATTGGAAGCATAAAGTCGGCGTTGAGCTTGGTAACAATTTTCGAGGTCGATATAAACTTTCCTGGGAGCTGAAATAACCTTTTCATGCCGTTTCAAAGCTCTGATTTCAATTTCATTATTCAATTCTTCTTCTTTGAAGAAATGAATTAATTCGAAGATATTTGGGTGACACTAAAGAAATATAATCAGTGAGGATACTGGCCATTATACTACCGAAGAATTACCTTGATATATTTGTTCACTTTTGAATGATATCCTTCGAGATCATTGTTTGTTCTTGATGAACAATTGTCGGAATGATTCCACATTGTTCTAGGGAACAAAGCGTCTTCTCCGAGCCAGGTTTCAACAAAATAATCATTGAATCGATTGATATCAATATCTTCAGTCATATCTTCTTGAAGAATTAGCCACAATTCATCGAGTGTTTCGATTGGTGCCAGGGCAAAACAAATAATTCTTCTAATATAACGTTGAAAGTCTTTATCATTATTGAATCGAGAGACGAGATTGAGGCTTTGAACCTTGAAAAATTCAAGATGAAGGTTTGATCTTTCAAAAAATATGAAATATTAATTCGGAGCATTCCTAGTTTATCAGTCTCCTTTTATTACCATTGTTGAAAACTCATTTGAAAAATTTGAAAAGCAAACCGTTGAAACTAAGTTGCAAGTTGGAGTGCACATGCAACAACACCTAACCTAACCTTACCTCATGAAATTTAACCCTCTGATGCATGGTGATTCATATATGAATCGTTACATTTTTTTAACGATTTCTATTGAACTAATAGCCAGAATGAAAAACGGTATTCTGTCTTTGATTCATTGAACTTTCCTCTTCCAAGTATGGTTATTTACAGATTCCGAGAACACACATTCCTTTTAATTTTGTGATAAGTTTAGTGCGTGGCGCATGTAGTGTGAATAAGTGAAAAACATACTCTTTTGGGAGCAAAAAAAAGTAATAATTTATTCAAAAAAGTGAGTTAAAAAAATATTTTCATATTCTTTGGGTTCTTGGCTGTTGATTTACTTTTATTGTTTATAGATTGAGAATGATGTATCTGTGCAATACTGATTTTTAGTAGTGATTCATATATGAATCACCATGCATTAGGGGGTGTTGGTTTTCTGTACTATTTTGTTGTTGTGCATTTGTGTTCTTATACTTGTAGTGTATTACATGCATTCTTACACGCCTTATTTATGCGTATATATGTATGTTCAACCTGGTTATAGTAATTTTCTCTTAAAGATATTAATTTAAATTTTTAATTTGAAATACTTTGAGATCCGAGCTTTTAGTGTAACATTAATTTTATTTATTTCAACTTGTACTTTTTTTCTTCTATTTATTTTGCATGGAGTTTGTTCTTTCTTTGATAATGAATTACTTCCTTATTTTTTGAATCTATTTAATTTATTTAATTTTTAAGTTACTTAATACTCAATTTAAGTCTAATAAAGCCGCCGGCGTAGACGGCCTGTCTGCTGAGCTTTTTAAGACGGCTGGAGATGAGCTGGTAAGATGCATGCACCATCTCATTTGCAAGGTATGGTCGGAGGAAAGCATGCCCGACGAATGGAATCTCAGCATCGTTTGCCCGGACCATAAGAAAGGAGACCCCTATAACTGCGCCAACTATAGGGGAATAAGTCTCCTTAACATCGCATATAAGATCTTCTCTGCCGTATTGTGTGAACGCCTGAAACCGTTTGTGGATAACCTGATCGGCTCTTGTCAGTGTGGTTTCAGGCCTGGTAAATCCACAATAGGCCAAATATTTACGCTACGGCAGATCTTGGAGAAGACCCAGGAATACCAAATCGACACTCACCACCTCTTTGTCGATTTCAACAAGGCCGCGTATGACAGCGTATATAGAGACGAGATGTACAAAGCCACGTCTAGTTTTAACATCCCTGTCAAACTCGTCCGACTGTGCAGGATGACAATGGAGAATTCTCGCTGCTCCATTAAGGTCGGTAATGAGCAAACCGAGACCTTTGATGTTAAAAAAGGATTTAGGCAGGGCGACGCGCTGTCGTGCAACTTTTTCAACATCGTGCTTGAAAAGATCGTGCAAGAGTCACTGGCCAACACAAGATTATTTCAAGTCTACGCAATTGCTTGCGTACGCCGACGATATTGACGTAATTGGACGAAAACAGCAAGACGTCAATGAGGCTTTCGTGAGCATTGAGGTAGAAGCGGCTAAGATGGGTCTCAAGGTGAATGAGGGTAAAACCAAATATCTGCTCTCATCATCATGCATCAGAGGGTTAACGTTAAAATGAAATTTAAAATCTTTCAACAATGCTTTAAAAAAGGAGACTGATAAACTAGGAATATACCCGAAATAAAACATGTTATTACTATGAAAAACTTACTTTTCGCCATATACTTTGAGAAAAGTGGTAAAAACACCCCCTGATCCTTGTTCCATTACGAAATTGTTCTTCAATGACTTTGATGACTGACATTTCAAAGTCGATGAGGAATTCAGGTGGATTGAAAACCAATCCATAGTTATTGGCGATATTTTTCACTGCTACCATCAACTCTCTGTATGTATTTGCTGTCTTGTCAGGTAAAAGTGAGAATAACATGGGGAATTTTTTCCCCTCCACATCACAGTGGAATGTATATAGTTGTTCGAAAAGTGATGGCGATGCCTTGAAAGTTCCATCCATGTAAACTCTGTTACTCTGGCACAATCTTTCAATCATATTCTTTGTACTAAAGATGAGAAACTTCTTATCTGAAAAAATTACATTACATTAGTTTTGAAACCAAATTGCTAATAAATGATCAGGGATAAAAACAATTCGTATCGGTTATTTCTATCAATTTTTACCTCCATCTGTTTCATACAGAAGAAAATTTTTGTCACTGAAGGTTCTACACCAAGGTATTTCAATCACTATCTCTCTTCTTGTCTTTGGCATTGGCGGGAAAATCGTTCCTTTAGTTCGATATAGTGAAGATTTGATTGACTGATATGTTGGAATAGATTTCTCTGTCAAACTGTCATCTAAATCTCGTCGAACGATCTCTATGCGTTTCTTGTAGTGTATCTAGTGAATAAAAAAATGGTTCACACTTCAATAACATTGTCAATAAAACTTCCTACTTTCATGTTTAAAATGCTGAAAGAATTATATTTTTATCATTTATACTTTTTGAATAATTACCTTTGGAATGGCTTCGGTAGGGTTACTCCTGACACTTTCTTTGAGCTCATTTACGGCACGTTTTCTTCTTATTTTCAAATCGTTTGTCGAGTGGGTGTGATCGCTTCTGTGTGACATAACTTGTCCATTCACTGTCACTAGACTAGCCGTACATGTCTTCGTAGCACATTTCCAATAAAATGTACCATTGTTCGCTTTTCGTCTTAGATGAAACAAGTGGCCATCGACTATCGGAACTTTACTTCTTTTGTTTGATTCAATCCACTCTATATTCGACTCCATTTTCAAAAACAACTTTCAGTCACAAAACTCAAATTATGAATGAATTAAAATTCGAAACTACATTCAAAACAAGTTTATCTATTTCTTTATCTTAATCTGTTCACTGATAACGAAATGTAGGAATTTCGGGACATTTCAGTAGGATTTCTGGGAGTAGGAATTTAGGGATAAGATTTGTTAGGATTAACGGGAGTAGGAATTTTGGGAATAGGAATTTTGAGGTAGAACCAACACAAGAGGCATACGCGGATGGCATTTTCCATAATCGGAAGAACACAGCGAGATGTCAATGAGGCATTTACGAGTAAATGTAGGTTATCGTCAAAAAAGGATGCCCACCACCGATGTCTTTGCTAGAACGTTTGTATTGGTAGACATAAGCTTGAGGTAGTTAAGTACTTCGTCTAACATGGCTCCGCAATGACTTGGAACAACGGCATCAGTTCAAAAATCAAACGCAGAATCACTCTGGCAAATCGCTGTTTCTTTGGGCTCAGGAGACAATTGAGTAAACCTCTCCGAACGACGAAATTTATTCTTTACAAGACACCTATCATCTGGTCCTGCTGTACGGCCTAGAAACATGGACACTATCAAAAGCGAATAATGAAGTCCTTGGCTGTTTGGAAAGAAAGATTATGTGTGTGATTTTCGGTCCTATAAATGCAGACGGGGGAGGAGAAAAGATTCAACCGCGAGCTTTACGGGTTGTACAGCGACATGAGTTTAGACAGGCCTCTGCTGATTCAACGCCTAATATGGCTAGGCCTTGTAGAGCGAATGGGAACCGCCGCTTCAGCCCAAAGAGTCTTTGAATCCAACCCCGAGGAACGAAGAAACAGAGGACGGCCGCGCCTAAAATAGCGCACTGGGCTTGCGGCAATGAAAAAGGCTAGCAAAAGATCGTGCTAGTCGGAGAAGCATGTTGGTTGATGCCCGGGCTTACCCCGAACTGCTGTAGCGCCCGATAAGAGAAGATCGGTCGGAGGGGATTCCCTTTAATGTTCGTTTAATGTAAACCATTCGTTCCACCTGAAAGCGGTATTCGTCGTATCCGTGTTTCTGCCCGCGGACTCCCGGCCTTTTTGAAAAAAACTTTCAAAATTCATTCCTGTAATAGCACCTTTCCATCTCCTCGATCGCGCGCTTTTCGTGCTATTCCTTTCCCTTCTGTTAAGCGCATACACCTCTCTTCTTTTCTATTCGCAGAGCCATCGTCTCTACTGCTATTAAACATATGATTTGGGCAATTTGCAAGCTCTTGAGAGAGATTGAGGAATAACGACTGGTGACGATCCTGCAGCTTTTCGACGTTAAATTTAGCTGGTATTACTTGACATTTTTTTTTTCATCTGAGGATCAAAGGTAAAAATCCTGAAAGGCATTCCGCGACTGGTGTCGCAGAATAGTGTGAGACTCTTCTTCTTCTTCTTTGGTGGCGTTACAGCCCATGAAGGACCAGAGCCAAGCTTCCCTTCAATCGCCCATGTTGTGTGTGATTCTATTTTTCACACAGGTGAAAGGGACCTACAGGTTAATGCCGATTCCGAACGGCGTGAGTCGAGAAGCTTTTTCTAGGCAAGTTATACTACGGAGGGTTTTGCCAGTACCCCGCCGAAGAGGGACGCCGCGAAATAAACATTCGATGGCGTTGGTGTTATCGGGTTCCGAACTCGCTCATCGTGCGGCAGTGTCCAACACACTAACTACATTAACTACTACGCCACGGCGGCCTCAGTGAGACTCTAACACCACTAAAAAAACCATCATCGCTTATCGCGATCTAGTCTCCTGGACCAGATACCAATATTTTTCTAATCCAATCTGTTACGTTACCTTTTACAAAAGGTCTGCCTATTGCCGTACCTATTTATGTAGTCAATAATATATTTAAATTAATCTAAGGGGAGCGTGGCACATACATAAGTGAGATTTTATCCACTCAGAATCGTTGGGGGATAGATTCGCTCCGAGCGCCCCTAAGCTCGTTGTTGGCGTTCCATTACACCTCTACATACATATTCTATAACGTTTAAGTACTCGTAATAATCTAACTCCTAATGTCTACACCAGTTCATGTGATTTTGTTATCTTAAGCTTTCGTACTATATTTATATTGTTCAGTAGTTGCCTTGCCTCAACATCTATGTGTTGTTGAAGCCTTAATTCATGCCTGCCTTTCTTGGGCTACGCTTTCCATGTCTAAATCTTTGTGGAGATCTGAATTTTTAACATACCATGGTGCCTTGACGATGTTCCTTTACACCTTGTTCTGGAACCATTGGATAATATCTTTTGGTACATCCCCATAAATGAATACCATATGTCCATACTGGCTTTTCAGATTGCTTCTACAGCAAAATCTGACGTCCGTTTGCAGCTTCTGCGTTGTAATTTCATTGTTTTTTCCTACCGCTAATATTGCAGTGTCGTCTATAAATGTTGCCAACGTGCTAGTTTTTAGTTTTGACAGAGTAGTAAGAGGTAGAGAATAGAACCCAGGACGATGTAGCCTCTCGGATTATAACCACATCTTTGTACAGCACGTAGAGTTCGCCGTTATGTCTTCTCTTCCATTCACCTTCATCACAGATAGGACCAAATATCCGTCGCAGAATTTTTCCTTCGAAAGAACCCAAACTCAGCTCTGCCGTCCTACATATCGTCCAGCTTTCGGCTCCCTACAGCAAGACTGGCAGTATAGGCGTTTTCTAAAGCATGACTTTGGCTCTTTGAGTGAGGAGTTTTGTCCCAAGTTGTTTGGACAAACCGCAGTAAGAGCGGTTGTGGTGTCATCTGTGGAGTTTACGTTTGCCTAGGGGTAGACTAACTCCTTAACCACCTGGGAATTATAGCAGTCAATGGTTATCTTTTGTCCCAGGTAGTGAGCGACGGATCGGTTTTTGCTTGGCAGCATGTACTTTGTCTCGTTACTTTAAGACCACCTCGTTTCGCCTGTACTTCAATTGCCGTTAAAGCTTCTATAAAGTCAAGCTGAGAACGCACGATGATGACAATATCATTTGCGTATCCTGACAGCTGGACGGGCTTGTAGAAGATTGTGCCTTCCGTTTTGACGCATGCCCGTTGCACTATCTGCTCCAGTACCAAATTGAAGAAATCAGACGCATCTCCTTGCCGAAATCCGGTGCTTGTTTCAAATGGTTCAGAAGTCCTAGAGCCGAACTGCACGGTGCATCGCGTATTTTTTAGCATGGCGCGACACAGCCGGATCAGTTTTCTTGGGGTCCGAAATTCAGCCATCGCATCAAACAATTCTTTGCGATGAATGCTGTCGTATGCGGCTTTAAAATCGATAAAGATATCCTGCCGATTAGTGCGGTGTAAAAGGGTACGCTGGAAAGGATCTTGTATGCAACATTGAGTAGGAATATACATCTATAGTTCTTGCAAGAGGTAGGATCGCCTTTTTTGTGGATGGAGCAAATAGAGCCGATATTCCAGTCGCAGATGAGGATAAAGATGAAAGCATGCCATCTTCCCAAATTCTACAGATGATCTGGTGAATGCTCCATACGAGAACATCGCCGCCAGCCTTGAAGAGCCTGCGGCCTTGTTGTTCTTCAGCTTTTGAATAGCGGTGCCAACTTCTTCGATGTTAGGTGGGAGGACCAGCATGTACTATCTAGGAGGACAGTCTGTCGTCTATTTCGACGATATTAGGCTGATGTTCCCAAAATAAGTTTTAGTACAGGTTGCCATGAGGGGTTTGGTCATATACGAAAAGCTTAATACTTTTTGTCTGAGTCTGCATCTAACATCAATTCCGCATACAACTAGGCATTGTTTGTGGCAATTTCCATAGCATATGTCACAGATTTCCACCCGGTTCATCCCATTGCGCTAGTGGGGTGGTGGCGATATCTGTTTTGTAGCATTCTAGGGCCTATGCTAGTTGTTCGACCGCACGTGGTCTATTTAGGGACGTAACCTTCTAGGCGTTAAACTGAAACTCATTTACTTTAACTCTCGATGCTACTGGTTGCTCCTGAGTTAGTCCATGATCCTGTTTTCATTACTTACTTTACTTACTTAGATGGCGCTACAGTTCGGGGTGAACCAGGGCCTCAACCAACAAGCCTCTCCAGCCGGCACGATCTTTGGCCAGCCTCTCCCAGTGCCGCACGCGCCACCTTGGATGCGATCGTCCTCTGCTGCGTCTTCTCTCGGGGTTAGTGTCGAAGACTCTTCGGGCCGGAGCGGTGATATCCATTCGCTTAACATGGCCCAGCCATCTTAGACATTGGATCAGAAGACGTCTTACTAGGCCGATATCGCTGTACAGCCCGTACAGTTCTTGGTTGGATCTCCTCCTCCTCAGCCTCAGCGCCGTAGAGGAGGACCTGGATGATTAAGATTTTATAGAGGGATTTCCTAGTTTTGCGAGGGAGGGCTCTACTAATCAGTTGCCTCTTGAGCCCAAAGAAGCAGCGGTTGGCAAGAGTTATTCTGCGTTTTATCTCAGCGCTGGTGTCATTGCTGCTTGTCACTATCGAACCAAGGTAGACGAAGTCCTTGAGTACTTATATAGCTGCCGAAGGTGACTTTCTGACCAGGTCTTTCTTTGATGACAGCATATATTTGGTCTTGTCCCCATTTACTCTTAGACCCACTTTAACCGCTTCTACTTCAATGCTTGCGAAAGCCTCATTGACGTCTCACTTTGTCCGTCCAATAACGTCAATGTCATCTGCGTAGGCAAGCAATTGTGTAGACTTGAAGTAGATCGTACCTCTTGTATTGGCCGCAGAGTCCCACACGATCTTTTCAAGAATGATGTTAAAGAAATCACATGACAGTGCGTCACCCTGTCTAAGACCTTTTTTAACATCGAAGGGGTCGGTTAGTTCACCTCTGACCTTAATGCGAGAGTTCTTCATAGTCTGACGAGTTTGGCAGGAATGTTAAAACAAACCATGGCCCTGTATAGCTCGTCTCTATAAACGGTGTCATATGCGGCTTTAAAGTCAACAAAAAGATGATGTGTGTCGACCTGGAATTCATGGGTCCTCTCCAAGATCTGCCGTAGTGTAATTATTTGGCCTATCCTGGATTTTCCTGGCCTGAATCCACACCTATCAGATTGTCCACGAACGGTTTCAGGCGCTTACACAGTACGGCAGAGAGGATCTTGTACGCAATATTTATTGCGCTCTGTAATTAGCGCAGTCATAGGGTCTCCTTCCTTATGGACCGGGCAAACGATGCTGAAATTCCATTAATCGGGCATGCATTCTCCCGACCATATCATGCAGATGAGTTGGTGCATGTTCCTAACCAGCTCATCACCAGCTGCCCTGGCTTTATAGCCTTAGCATGTTCGTTTTACTTTTTTGAAGAGCTTTCGAACATCGTTCCTGCAATAGCATCTCTCCATCCCCTCGATCTCGCGCTTCTCGTGCTCCTTCTTTTTCCTTCGCATGCTCCTCCCTCCTTTTCTGTTCATAGAGCTCGCGGGCAGCTCTCGTCCGTCGATGCAGTGTTGCCATGTATGCATTCTGCTTCTCTACATGGGCCTGTTTACATTTGTCATCAAACCCGGGGTTTCTCGAAGGTGGTGGCTTGAAACCGAGTACATCTCTTTGATGGCGTTCTGACAACGACTCCATTGCTGTTCTATGGTTTCTATAGATTGCATCGGGACTTAAGAGAGCTTGAGGGAGACTTGATCGGCGAAGGTCCTGGTGGTCTCCTGCGATTGCAACTTTCCGGCCTTAAATGTTGGTGTTCTTACTCGATTCCGTTGATTCCGGGAAATTCGCATCCGTGCCTTGGCTGCAACAAGGTAATGATCCGAGTCGATGTTGGCTCCTCGTAAGGTTCGGACATCAAAATAGAATTCTACGATCTCCTAGACAGAACCTATGCCCAATGTCCCAGCTACGACACAAAAATAGTTCTAGGAAATGTGAATGCAAAACTGGAGAAAGAGGACATATTTGAGTCGATTTCCTAAGGAGGGCATAACCTCCTTGTTGCAAGCACGCATCATCTCATCTCAACATCCACAAAGGTACCTGGCGGTCTTTTGATCAATCGACCACCAACCAGATTGATCACACTGCGATCGACGCCAGACAATCCTCCAGTATTCTCGACGTACGAACCTTCCGAGGGGCCAACATCGACTCGGACCACTACCTTGTTGTAGCCAAGGTACGCATGAGGATATCAAGAATGCCTAGGAGTCGAGTAGAACTACGTAAGCTTGACGTCGGAAAGCTACAATCGCAAGAGACTGCCAGAATCTTTGCCGATCGTGTCTCCTCCAAGCTCTCTCAAAATCCGCCCACGGCAGCACAAACAATAGAGCAGGAATGGGCGCATTGCCAGAGCGCCGTCAGAGATGCTGCCTCAGAGGTGCTGGGTTACAAACCGCCACCACCTAGAAACCCCTGGTTCGATGAACAATGCGAACAAGCCCATGAGGCAAAACAAGAGGCATATAAAGCCATGCTGCAACGACGAACGAGAGCTGCTCGCGAAATCTATGAGCAGAAGAGAAGAGAGGAACACACGCTTTTTAGAAGAAAGACGACAGAGCACGGAAAGCGTGAGATCGAGATGGAGAAATGCTTCCGCAGGAGTGACGCCCGTAAGTTTTGCAATAAGGTAAAACGATCATGCCATGGCTACAAAGACGGAGCGGCGGCCTGCAGTGATGAAAATGGAGAACTGGTAGTAGAGTCGCGGTCGATGCTGAGGATTTGGAAAGACCACTTCTGCAGACAGGCAGAATGAGCCATTCGTAATGGACGACGATGTAGGAGAGTTCCATCCACCTGACCTAGACGAAATCAAAACAGCGATATCAAGACTTAAGACTGATAAAGCCGCGGGCGCAGACGGCCTGGCCTGTCTGCTGAGCTTCTTAAGGCGGCTGGAGATGAGCTGGTAAGGTGCATGCACAATCTCATTTGCAAGGTATGGTCAGAGGAAAGCATGCCCGACGAATGGAATCTCAGCATCGTTTGCCCGTCCATAAGAAAGGAGACCCTATAACTGCGCCAACTATAGGGGAATAAGTCTCCTTAACATCGCATATAAGATCTTCTCTGCCGTATTGTGTGAACGCTTGAAACCGGTTGTGGATAACCTGATCGGCTCTTATCAGTGTAGTTTCAAGCCAGGTAAATCCACAATTGACCAAATACGCTACGGCAGATCTTGGAATACCAGGAATACCAAATCGACACTCACCACCTCTTAGTCGATTTCGAGGCTGCATATGACAGCGTGTATAGAGATGAGCTATACAAAACCATGTCTAGTTTTAACATCCTTGCCAAACTCGTCCGACTGTGCAGGATGACAATGGAGAATTCTCACTGCTCCATTAAAGTCGGTAATGAGCAAACCGAGACCTTTGATGTTAAAAAAGGATTTAGGCAAGGTGATGCGCTGTCATGCAACTTTTCCAACATCGCGCTTGAAAAGATCGTGCAAGAGTCACTGGCCAACATAAGAGGTACGATTTATTTGAAGTCCACGCAATTGCTTGCGTACGCCGACGACATTGATGTTATTGGACGGACACAGAGAGACTTCAAGGAGGCCTTTGTAAGCATTGGGGTAAAAGCGGCTAAGATGGGTCTCAAGGTTAATGAGGGTAAAACCAAATATCTACTTTCATCTAAAAGAGACGGACAACACCGACGTATTGGCCAGAATGTCAACATGGGCGGATATAACTTTGAAGTGGTCAAAGGAATTCGTCTACCTTGGCTCACTGATGACCGGCGACAACACCAGCGCTGAGATAAAACGCAGAATCACTCTTGCCAACCGCTGTTTCTTTGAGCTCAAGAGGCAATTGTGAAGTGGAGCCCTCTTTCGGAAAATCAAGGTGACACTATATAAGACCTTGATCATCCCAGTCCTCCTTTACGGCGCAGAGGGTTGGACCTTAACAAAAGCGGATGAAGATGCCCTTGGTCGTTTCGAGAGGAAAATCCTGCGCACTATCTACGGTCCCGTTTGTTCAAACGGTGTATGGAGAAGATATAACGAAGAACTGTACGGGTTGTACAGCGACATCGGCCTGGTATGACGTCTACAGATACAGCGTCTAAGGTGGCTAGGCCATGTAGAGCGTTTGGAAAATACAGCTCCGACCCGAAGTCCTCGAATCCACCCCAGAAGGAAGGCGCGGCAGAGGACGGCTGCATCAACGGTGGCGAACGCAGGTGGAAGAGGGCCTTAATCAACAAAACCTGCGGCGCTGGAAACAGTTGGCCAAAGACCGTGCCAGCTGGAGAATAGGCATGGTTGAGGCCCAGGTTCACCATGGACTGTAGCGTAACCTAAGTAAGTAAGTATAAAGTCCACTAGCCTTAGTCCGTTTTCTGACGTGGTGTTGTGTAGGCTATGCTTTCCTATGACTCGTTCAAAGATTGCTTCCTTACCCAGCTTCGCATTGAAATCTCCTAGAACGATTTTGGTAGCTGGGACATTGGGCATATGTTCTGCCATAGAAGTCGTCTTTATGTCGGTCATCTTTCTCCTCTGTGGGGGCGTGCACACATATTAAACTTATAATGCCGAGATTGGCCTTGATGCGGATAGTTATGAGACGTTCGCTTACATGTTGGGAGCTTAAGACGTTTTCCTGTGTCTGCCTCGAATAACAAATCCGCATCCGAATAAGGGTTGTTTATTTTCTCTGTAGCAGTTTCCGTAGTATATATTACAGTTTTTCATCCGCTTTTTGCCTGGCCCATCCCATCGCACTTCTTGGAGCGCGGTAATGTCTGCCTTATAGCAGTCCAAAGAGTTGACCAGTTGTTCGGCTGCGCCTGGTTTGTTGAGGGACCTACTGTTCCAGGTGCAGATCCGGAATTCGTTTCCCTTTAGACGTTTGCGGGGGCGTCAACATGTAATCCGTCCGTACCCGAGGCTGTTGGTTGTCTCCTAACAAATATTTATTTTACGCGATAGGGATGTTAACCCTAAGCGTAGCCCCCAACCTGGAGGGCCAGGTTCCTTTTTCCCCAGGAACAAGGGGTCGGGTCGCTGTACACATTGGTTCACTACTACCTAGCGGGTGCCAGTATAGCTATCCAGGCGGGCCACGCGGAGGTTGTGTGTCAACTTGGATTGAGCGGGGACAGAGATCGAAGCTGGCGTTTGCCATGTTAAACGCGATCAACTTCTTTGCTCTGTTTGCTCGCTCCCTCCCCCACTAGTAAGCTCCTCGAAAGAATAACAAAATGCATAAACGAACCTATGTAGACATTAAAAATCTTAAGTTTATTAAGTGAATGATTAAAATGATTTGTAAACACGTTTTATTCGCATCTTATCTTGTTATTGTTTCATAGGTATATGTATGTATATAAAGAAATCACAATTACATTTTTTATTTTATTAGATTATTCAAACTCACTCGTATCTCGCTTTCGCTCGCTCTCTGCGTTTGGTTGGGTTCGATGAAACTGTAGTACTTCTGCACATGCACATTGAAATTCGTCCATAGTAGATAAAAACAGCAACGAAATAGATACCCATCTCATTGCCGGAAGCCGAAAAATCTCTTAACCTAGGCAAAACACATTACATCTGTCCAGCTCGCCTAATTGCTATCACTTATTCGAATTATCTCACTGTAGTGGTATATCTGCAGATGGCTGCATTGTCATGAATAGAAATCAGGGAATCACTACAAATCGGTGTCCATGCCGTCGGTGGAAAAAACATCTCTACGTTCGATTGTATTATTATTTGTTTCTTCGTCCTGGATTATTTCGAAATCAAGGGAATTGTTATCATGTTTAGGTGCGGTGCTTGTAACCAAGTCCTCGAGCTTTGGTGGCGGTTGCCAGAGTATTAAAGCTGTGCATGGCCTCTCGATTCGATCGGTTCGATTTAGCAATGCAGTCGGGATGAAGCTTGAATGAGCAGCATGCAATTTCTGAATCTCCTGGCACACTGTGATTCGATTGGCATTCTTAAGTTTCTCCTCGAATTCTTTCTGTGTCAAAGCACTGTTGAAATCATAATCCATCGAAGGTTGTTCGTTTGATGGCATACCAGCCGTGTGTTCGGTGTAATTCGATGAAATGTGCATGCCACTGAAATGGGCAGTGATCCGCTCCTCGCTAATGTGCTGCTTACTGGGTCTTAATCGAATACGCAATATGAATTAAACTGAACTGTTGCATATAAAACTACTTACAGTGGCGGTATTAGTTCGGATTTTCGTTTATGATGGCTAAGTGCACGCCTATTATAAGGAATAGTCGACAAGCAGGGAGCAGAGAACTGCATTACTCCATTTTGCAATCCTGCAGTTGCGGACCAGGGCATGCATTCCGGATTCCAGGGCGTATTTGTAGGAACGGGCATAGTGTGTGGGTTGCTGGTTGGCCTAGAAGCAATAAGGAATTGATTTTTTTAACCCACATTTTTGGCGAATTTTGTCCTTACTTCATTTTTGCGAATTTAATTAGAAATCCTTTTACAGTATGATACTTTCAGTCAGCTGTCGTATTTTGTTTAAAAAAAAAACTTCTTCCATCAAACATCGGTAGCTTGGAATGTACTAGACTTCGTTAAGGGGGTTACGCATTGTTAGAAATGTTTTTTGGTAAAACGAACTGAAAAGGAATGTGTAACTAAAAACGTTAATTCATTATAAATTTAATCGTGGTGTGGCTCCGAAAAATCATATAAATTGATTATCCCCTTGACGTCAAATTTACTGCGTTCATTGACTTCGTTCCGAATGTACAAGTTTTTGTGTTAATTGCGAGAATTTTCTATACGAACATATTTTGCCTTATATTCAGTCTGCTTTTGAGGTAGGACAAATTTGTAAAAACTTTCATTACAGCTGTATTTTAAAATTTGCTTTAGTTCCTGCGTTCTGTGATAAATAACGACGTTCCGATTTTAAACAGTTGACATATGATTACACTTTTCTGTTCGAACTTGATCTGACATTTCTCACAAATATGTGCTATTCTGCCTTGTTCTGTTTTGTTTTCTTCCTCTTTTGATTACCTACATTTGAGATTTTGTTGACAAAGTTCCGATTGCTAGGAACTTTGTCGACGGAGTCTCCCAAAAGCTCTCCGAAAGTTCGACGCCGCCTGCACTAACGGTGGAAGAAGGACGGAAGCGTTGTCAAAAATCTATTAAAGAAGCTACCACTGATGTGCTGGGTTTTACGACATCACAACCCAGGAAAAGCTCGTGGTTTGACGACTAGTGCAGACAGGTCCACGCAGCTAACCAAGACGCCTACAAGGCAATGTTGCATCGAAAGACGAGAGCTGTTCTTAAGCTCTACGAACAAAAAAGGAAAGGAGAAAACCGGCTTCTTAAAAAGAAAAAGGAGTAGCATGAAAGCGCGCGGTCCAAAAGATAGAGAGGGGTTATAGCAGGAATGAGTAAAACAGGTATCCAGTGGATATAAGTTTCCGGCCGAAGCCTGCCGGGACAAAAATTGAAAACTGGTAGTAGAGTCGCAGTCGATACTGAAAATTTGGAAGAATCATTTCTGCAGACTGTTAAATGGCGAGGAAGACTCAAATACCACTGTCAAGCAGAAGAGGTCAAGATAGCAATATCAATGCTGAAGTCAAGCAAAACTGCTGGAGTCCGTGGAATTTTTTAAGCTGGGGATGATCTGGCAGGGCGCGTGCACCAGCTGATCTGTAAGATATGGTCAGATGAATCCATGCCCGACGAGTGGAATCTCAGTGTCGCTTGCCCGATCTATAACAGAGGGATTAGTCTCCTTAACATCGGATACAAAATCCCCCCTGCTGTTTTGTGGGAACGACTGAAACCGTTCGCCAGAACCCTGATAGATCTTCATTAATCTGGTTTCATGCCAGAGAAGTCCACAATAGATCAAATCCAACCAAATCAACCCCAATTTGTTGATTTCAAGGCCGCATATGACAGCGTGCGTAGAGACGAACTGTACAGAGTCATGTCTAGTTCTTGGCATCCCTACCAAACTCGCCAGACTGTGTAGGATGACGATGATAAATTCTCGCTGCTCCAACAGGGCCGGTAACAAACTTACCAAGACCTTCAATGTCAAAAAAGGTACTGCTATAGAGCAGTACTCAAGAGAGTTTTACAGAAACCGAAACAAATGGTGCACGGTCCTGGCGGTGGATGTATCCAAATTTTCCAACCACGCTCCCACAGTATATTCTGAGACATTAAAGATGTGTGTGGCCAGGCACTAATCGCTCATTCTTGATTGTTTCGCTCGAACGGTCGAGTTGTATACAAAGGTGAACCGTATCAACCGTTTGGCCAGGCTGTAGGAGCTCTTTAATTCCACCAAACACTCAGCATCATCTTGTTCGTCGTTTATTCAGGGTTTGAAGTCGTTTATGGGGCGTCATCGGGCTTTGACCAAGATAACTTACGTTCGATATTTTCGTATTTAATCCATTTTTCTGTTACTTGCGTTATCTCAAATCGAGCTTCAAGTAGCCTATTCTTTCTTGTACTTTTCGTCGTGCACTTCACATTTTTTCAGCTTGTTTTTACAGTATTTTTACATTTTTTATAATAAAAAGCACCAGACGTTTAATTTTTTTTCGAATCAGTATAACTTTTTACACAATTGACGATTTAAAAAACAGTGCAAACAAGAAATGTAGTCTGAAAGGCGTCTTTCAAGTGCCTGTTCAATTGTAGAATCGGGTAAGTACTACCAAACATATGGTCATCAACACCATCTAGTGACAAGAAATCGCAAAAACTCTATATATGACCCAATATTTTATATCTTGTCAAAGTACAAGCACGCGATGTCTCAATCCATTTGTATATTAAAATCGCTACCTTCAACCATCAATGTCAAGTCACTAAAATGGCAAAGGCCAGAGACATTCTGTGATGTTCCAGCGAATCTATTGACTTGGAGATGATCGGGTATCCTATCAGTTCTATCGCCCTCCTTTGATTCTGTTTAGCAGGTGCAAGGAGATCTTAGATACATCGAACGAGACATGGGCGAGTGAACGTCTTATAGATTGTAGCCATATCCAAGGCAAGCCTAGGCATTTCGCAGCATTTGTGGCGACACCGAAAATGAGGTCGTTCCGGCTAAGAGTGCCGTACGTACTCAGGTAGGAGAGTTTTTCGATTTCTAAGGTACGATTTCTAAGGTCGATGATACGCTTGGACGACGGAAGCAGGACCGTGTTTCAAAAGCATTCAATTCCACTCTGTCCTGTTTTCCACATACTATGATGCTGTATTTGCCGGAATCTAATGAGCTGCCGCTCACTATATACAGTCGAAGAGCAGGATCGCAAGGTAGTAAACGAAAATGTGAAGCTAGAGGTACTATCGTCAGCAAAGGAATATATTGAGTTAGAAAAGAGAGGCAAGTTACACGGAGCCTTGGGGAACACCAGCATTTGAGAAGTGGATGGATAAATTCGTGCAAAAAAACTTGAATTGAACGATTTGAAGAATAGACTTACCGATCCTAAAAGCACGCACTTTGAAAAAGGGTCTTCGTGCCAAACTCTGTCAAATGTTTTTGAAATACCAAGTACAACTTGGTAGAGGGCGCCGTGGCGCAGTGGTTAGTGTGTTGGACTCTGGCGCACGATGAGCGAGTTCGGATCCCGATAACACCAACGCCATCGAATGGTTATTTCGCGACGTTCCTCCTCGGCGGGGTACTGGCAAAACCCCCCTTAGTAAACTTGCCATGAAAAAGTTTCTCGACTCATGCCGTTCGGAATCGGCATAAAACTGTAGGTCCCTTTCACCTGTGTGAAAAATAAATCACACACAACATGGGTGATTGAGATAAGCTTGGCTCTGGTCCTTCATGGGCTGTAACGCCACCAAAGAAGAAGAAGTACAACTTGGTAGCAAGCGATTCCTCTTTTGGATAATATATGCCATCAAATCACTAGTGAATCTGTTACTACGGAAATTGTACCGTAGGCCATTGAGGAGTTTCCGCGATTCGAGGTATTTCAATAGATTACGGATAAGCAGCGTTTCATGACCTCAGAAAAAAGGGTCGTTAGTGCAATAGGTCGGTAGTTGGAGGGAGAAGAAAATTTGTTCTTTTTGAGGATGAGCTGGGCAAATGCCGTTTTCTTGGGGAAAGGGCCCAAAAGAGTAGGAAAGGTGAAATAGCTTAAGCAGTGGTTTTTACCACCCGTGAGGAACACCCTTGCAGAACTATTAGGGAAATGCCATCTAGATTAGCGGATTTGTATTTGTTATGTTAAATTATTTATTATTATCCTTTGGCCTTGTGCCTTTGATCATACTAGGAATAAAATGCGGTAAGATGTCCGGCCATATTCTCATTCATAACGAGTTTTCTTTTTACATGGGCGGGTTATTCGCGGTAGCTGGATACATCAGTTCACTTCTTAACGGGTGTTGGGATGCTATCCAGAAGGTGCTGCGAGGAGGCTGTATGTCAACTTGACCTGAGCATTAGCAGGAATCGTTGCTGGCGTCTCGCCATGTTGAGTGCAATCAGCAACTTTGTCTTAAAGCCTCCCAGCGGGCCTTAAAAGGCAGGCTCTTCGAAATTGCGAGGACAATCTTGTTACCGCAAGTAATAGTGGATGTTTTCAAGCAACGTTTCCAGCGGCTGCTTAACGGGCATGGAAATGAGAGAGTGGTAGTGGACGAAGAGATCCCGCCTCCAGTCGACGAAGTTGAAAAAGTATTGAAGAAGCTTAAAAACAACAAGGCCGCAGCCTCGGATGGATTACCGTCAGAGCTTTTCAAAGCTGGAGACGATGTTCCGGTGGGGAGTATGCATCAGATAATCTGTAGAATTTGAGAGGACAAATACATGTCTGACGACTGGAAAAGCAGCTCTATATGCCCCATCCACCTAGGCTACGAGGGGGTCGACTATTTTGTACTTCTTACAATATTAAGAAGATCGGTTATCCTTATCCGCTGAAAGTCAGTCAGGTTGTCAAGGAAGTAGGATCCTAGGTATTGTTTTTTACTATGACAGCGGACCGGTCAGGCGCAGAGCAGGTGTTGTATGGACTCAATCTCCTCTTCGTCTTCACAGCTACTGCAAAAGTCATACGGAACTTGCGCTAGTATTTGTGCGTGACCAGTGATGACACCAACGATTGTGCTAAGGTTGGTTCGTTTTAGGGAGATTAGTCTCATGGTTCGCTGTCGGTCAAGTTATAGCCAGATTTGCATGATGGTTAGGCAGGTATGCCCTAGGGTCCATCTCAGATTCATCTTAGTCATGGCTTGATTCATTTGCTCTAATTTAATGGTTGCTAGTGATGTACCAGCGTATGCCATGTTAGTTCGTTTGGCGGGCATGCCAGCTCTCTCCTTTTCTGAAATATTGCTGTGTCCTGGTACCCATAAGAGGTGAATGTTCATCCATCCTGTTAAGGGATCGGTGGCAGTCAAAACTTCAGGGCAGCTTGGTTGTCAATGAAAATCCGAATATCTGTGAAAGATATCACCTTCCACTTTGCCCAAGACAGGACTTCCTTTATTGCTAGCAGCTTAGCCTTGAAGATGCTGTAATGATCTGGTAGTTTTAAAGCCAAATTCAGTTTTAATTGTTTGCAAAAGACTCCCCTACCCACCCCGCCTTTGGTTTTTGACCCATCTGTGTCCACGCAGCCCCTGCGGGGTTGTGCTTGTGGAGACCATTTTTTCCTTCCTATGTAAGTTGTTTTGAATTTTTTTGTCAAAGACTGTGGTGGGCTCAATGTAGTCGGAGTTCTCTGCCAAAGTTGTCCTATCGTTCGGAATTGAAGTGTGGACGGAAATATAGCTCGTCGATTTTGAGCTGGCCTTTAATATCGCAGCCATGTATGTGGCTAGCTGCTTACTGTGGGTATCGAGTGGGTTTAGGTGGAGTAGCATGTTGTTCGCCGCCGTTGGAGTAGACCTTAGGGCCCCGGTGATGCACATGTATGCTAACCTCTGTACCTTCTCGATTTGCTTGTGGAATGCCGTCTTGTCTAATGCAGTCCACCAGGCTAAAATGTAGATTTTGGGGCTGAAGCTCCATTTTCTCCTTAAGGCATTCTTGCAATTGTAAGGCGTTATGGTCGCCTTCCTTGCTTGTTCGGTTATATTTTCTTTCCAGGTTAATTTCCCGTCCAAGATAAATGGCACTAGGGGAATATGTTAGCTTGGTACCAAGTAGAGTGATTGGACATGTGTTCGGGATCTTGTACTTTCTAGTGAAGAGTACAAGTTCTGTACTCCACCTGCACGATGTGGAGAATGCCGTACGCATGCGGTTATTCAGCGTAGGCAGATAGTTGCCTGTGGAGTGCCTCTAGTAACCGATCTATATTTGACTTCCCCATGTAGAGAAGATCTTCTTCTGATCTTGAAGAAGAGTTGCTTAAAGCAACTCGCCAATCAACTCTACTAGAGTCCTCTCCACTTTTAATTTTTCTAGCCCCTCCGTAATTGCTTTCGGTGTGACGTTGTTGAAAGCGCCCACTATGGCCAAAATGGCTACTAAGGCCTATTCGACCGACTTACCTTTTGCAATAGGCATGATGTGCCTTTAATATTGACGCTGGATCAAGGTTGTATCGTATGTGCACGTCTATCAGCCTTCCCAGGGTTTTAAGTACAAAGGAAGATCGACACATAGGCCTAAGATCTTTGGGTGTAATGTAGGCACTCTTGCAAGCATTGGGGATAAAAATTACACTTGCGGACTTCCACTTTTCTGGTATCCATTCCATAGCCTGTGCAAGTTCGATGGGGTAAATTCCAGCCGGCCACATCGATTTCAAGGGCTTAAAGCATTTTACAGCCCAAGTGATTTTGCCTTTGCATATTATGTGATCCTACTGTCCTTTTGCGAGGATTTTTCTTAGTCTGAAGGCGTCTGAGAAAAGCCTCAATGATCTCCTTTGCTCTATCCTTAGGGATTTTTTATAATCTCTTAGTGATTCTTTGTATAGGCCCCAGTCCGACATATTTAAATTTGTTATTATTTTTATTTTTTGTAATTTTGGTTTCTCTCACTGTTAGCTGTCAAAATTCCGCGCGGAATATCTTCTTTCATTAAGACGTTCCGTAAGCTGGCGTACGCTCGCTTAAATCTATTATGGTCAACCCTTTAAAAAGAACCCTTACCGCTAAAAGAGACATTTCGAACCTTTGCTACCCAACAGTTAATCTACTACACGATTCCAACTCTACTCTATTTTAAACAATTTGTTATGACAGCTAACCTCCTAAAACGTTGTCACCCCTGCATACAAATATCAAACAAGTTGGTTATTTTTAAAATCAAAATATCAAAATTCACTTTATTTACAAAACAAAACAATTTCGATAGCTAAAAAATAAAAACAAAACTGGAAGAATTACTGCCTAAATCTCTGATATCTCCATAACAATAATAAAAGCATCACCATGACAGAGGGCTCGGATGATCCTGCCGATATTGTACAACGCCTGGAGAATCTCAGCAAATGGCAAGAGGAGCAAAAACGAATGCTATTCGAACGGCAAAGCAATCAGCGTAAACTTCTTGGCATGGAACATAAGAAAATGTGTGAATTATTAGGAATTTATCATTCGCCAGCTGATAAGAGTGTATTGGAAACAAAAAAATCACCTAAAAAAGGCACTGCTCTACATAATAACTCTTTAGGTTTAGCAGTACTTGATCAGTCGGAAGGCGATGAAAATGAACAGGGCAAGGAATCGACGACGCCAGCTGAACATGGGACTGAAGGGAAATCTAAACGTATTTTTTTGCGACGAAAACAGGGCTTAATCAATCGTTTCAAAATGGATCCCGATCAATTCCGGCTCAACAAACTGCCAAAATACAGATTTCGTTCCGTCCATCCCGTCGTGCGAAAGAGACTTCCAAAAAGAACAAAAGAACCGACCAAAGATAGCAAAAAAGAGATTAGCCCCAAGGCAGCTAAAGGAGTGCTGAGTCTAAAAGCCAACGAGGGCGAGTTTCTAAAAAATCCACATATGGACAAGATGGAGAAAAAGTTTCACGAGGCACTGAAGTCATCAAAAAACTTTTGTAATTCCACACCAGACCCCAAATCCCAACAGTCATCCGTGAACGAATTACCCGAGCTAGTGTCGTGGGCGGCGATACTTAATCCGCAAAACATCAAACCGATAGAGACGGCCATTGCTTCCACCGTTCGGCAAGAATCTCTAGAAGAATCTGATACTCTCACCATTTTCCAGCTTCTTGAGCAACAAGCGCAAAACGGAAGTGTCGACCTAAATGCAAGTGGACTCAAAGAGTTTGTCAAAAAAGCCCAAAAGCAATTTGCCATAGAAAAAGAGCCCAGGGTGGCTGTTTCGAAAAATCTGCAACCCGTCCCGCAGGAGATATACAAAAATACCAAATTCTCATCAGCATCAAGCGAATCGGATAGTGAAGCTGAAGAAATTCCTAAAGTGACGAGTAAGGTACGATTTTCTACGATTGAAACAACTGTCGAGACAACATCACATACACTAGACTCTATCGATGGGTCGCAGCACTTTGAGGAATTCAAAAAGCAATTTTTCGCCAATCTAAACGACACAAACCAGTCTGGCGTGGATGAAAAAAGGTTTGCGTTGATCAAAGAGCTGCAGGCACTAAACCCTACCCTTGTCACTCAGATCTTTGAGGAATTCGAGAAGCAAATGCTCGCTAATCAAAACGATACAGTCCGGGCTAGCGAGAATGAGAAGACGACAGAGCTACAGGAAAAAACGCAAGACTCTTCCGGAGTCAAAAACCAAATTTTCGCTGGTCAGAGCGACTCAACCCTAACGAACGATGTTGAAAAGATATCCACGCAGGCAGAAGAGCCGCACGAGCAAACACAAGACTCTTCCGAGTCATCTCAACTGTTTGAAAAATTCAAGAAGCATTTTTTCGGCAATCACAATTTCGCAGCCCTGATCGAAGATTATGAAAAAAGGGCGGCGCTGACGAAAGAACTTCAGGAAAAAGCCGAACAAGTCAAAGCCCGTCTTCAAGAGCTGGAAGCCGAAATAGCCACCTTCAAACAGAACAACTTAGATCTGACCAAATCGAAACGCCAACACGAATTGGAAAAGGCACACTTCGATCAAGAGCGACAAGAAGCACTGGAGAAACTGGAGGATGAACGACTTCAAATAGAGATTTACTTGCATGACGAGCGCATGAAGATCGAAGATGATCGTAAGAAGATTGAAACGCAAATACGACTCCAAAAAGCAGCTTCCGTAAACAAAGATAAAAAGGAGATTGCCAAGTTACGGGAGCAAATCGATACGTTGCAAAAAGAATTGAAAAAAAAGGACGAAACCCATTTTGCTGTACAGGCTAGACTACGAAGTCATGTGCGAAACCTCGAGAAAGATATACGACAACTCAATGAGGAGATTGAAGCCCTTACCAAGGAAAATAAACGACTGGAATCCGAGAAATTGATATTTTCACGACAGCATAGCACCAAAATGCTGAAGGAAATCAATAGAAATATCTGCAAACTCGCTTTGAAGGCAGTAAGTTTAGACATTACTCGTTTCATACTTCATTATCCTTTCATTTCCGTTTTAGACCGATCAAACAACCCCGGCGCCTCCCGTATCAACGCATTCCATCCCTGCACTCAAGGAAAATAAGGTTATACCCCAACCTCACCGTCAGAGTGCTGCAGATGTTAGGAAAAAATCAAATACAGTGAAACCACTAACTCCCTCATCAATCAGCTCTGAATGTTCTAATGATGAGTCGTCGAATGAGACCATCGAACAAGAAATCACGGAAACAGAGAAAGAATCCGAAGCAGACGAACCGCCAAAACCACAATCCAGTTCAGCATTTAAACGTGAAATACGAAATCCAGACGGAAGCATTGATGTCTTATATCCAAATGGGAATCTCAAGAAAATATCGTCAGACGGTATGATAATACGTATGTTGTATTTCAACAAGGATATCAAGGAGACGAACATCAACGACGGCACAGTCAAGTATTATTACGCCGAAACGAATACTTGGCACACAACCTACCTGGACGGATTGGAAATCCTTGAATTCCCGAACGGACAAACCGAACATCGACACAAGGACGGACGAATTGAGGTACACTTTCCAAATAATACAATCAAAGTAAGCGACCCAAGTGATGATGCCAGACAAGAGGAATGGCGTTTCGCCGATGGATCAAATCTTATTCAGATGCGAAACGGTGATCGAATACTACTCATGCCCAATGGGCAAAAAGAAATCCATACATCGCTCAGCAAACGAAGGGAATATCCGGATGGAACAGTGAAACTTGTTTACCCGGATGGCAGCCAAGAGACTAGATATTCGAATGGAAGAGTTCGACTCAAAGACAAAGATGGTAACCTTTTAATGGATACTGATGGCGTCAAGTATTGACATCATTTACCACCGTTCTCGTTGCTGGTTTACTTTAGCACTCGAACTGCGTTACTTTGGGACTCGAACTGCTTTTAGTTTAGCTGAAGAAACATGCCGTTGATCAGTGTGTTCTTTCAGCTAAACAATTAGTTTAGATCGAATGAAAGCGAATTGTGATTATCGTGTTACACAGTGGCAGGGGCATCATGGGGGAATAAAATAATTTATTTGCAACGCAACTTAAACTCTAATTTTTCTTTATTCAAAACTACTCTTCGGGGTCGTTTGGGTCTTCCTCCTCGGGAGGATCGAAATCACGCATTTTCACATCCGTATCTTCGCCGTATTGTATGACGTTGTCAATTTGTAGTAGCAAGTCCTGTACACTCTCTTCGTCGTCTACATTGAGTGGAACGAAGCGCACTAGACTGAAATCCTCGATTAACGATGCTATGGCTTCGGATAGCTTTCTATGATTCCTGCCCCACGATGATTCGTGCGTCGTATCCCCCAAAAGCGCTTTTGTGTCCGGATCCAAGTACATATCGAGTTGCTTTCGCGCGCCCTTACTTAACAGATCAACCTTCGTCAACACATTCACATGAGGCATTTCCAGATTTGCCATTACACTCAACGCAGCCATTGTACCCGATAGAAACTTCGCTCCGTCGATCATAAACTGTGAATCAACCAAAAAAACTGTGCATACGCGAAAGTTCCATGACTCGAGCAGCTTCACAAGTTCTTTGCCCATCGTCAAGTGCGTGTATAGCTCTATCTGCCCTGGCATGTCGAATAGAATGTAATCGTCATCGGGCTCACCTTCCCCTTCGTTGTCCGATCCGCCACATAACTGACTCTTTAGCCACTCTTGATTTTGAATGAGGAATTCGAGGCAAAACACTAAACCGCCATTGGGTCCAAAGTGAAGTTCTTCATCTTCCATTGCATCGTCTAGCTGAATCAAATCCCTGATGTCGACGAGCGGTTGATATTCGAAATGTTCTGCGGCTGGGTCTAGATTTACAACGTCAATAGTCCGTTTTGCGTCTTCGGCATGGCGTTGCATAAAGCTGCAGTAAGTAGACTAAAAAAGAAAATCAAATTTTAGCAAAATGCTTTGCAAAATAACGTGTAACGTCGTACAAACCTTTCCACTACCCGCTGGACCCATCACAATCTGCGCGTATCGCATATTTTTGATTATTTTCTCAGCTCAGTCGTCTCCAAAATAATCAAACGCACGAGAATAAACCAAACATGCCAAACATCACCGGTGAGGATGTTTTACGAAACGTCAAAAACACATGACTTAAATGTTTTGGGCACTGTTCGATTTGACGAATGCTGTGCATCTGGGAGGAATTTTCAATGCGTTCACTGGATTCTGCGCTTCGATCTCAAGGCCTTCGCCGGTATTTCATATTAAGCCTGGATGTGGAAAGTGGAAGGCAACCACTAGCGGCACTATTGGCTGCTAATGCCGGCGGCGACGCGTTTGTTTCATCCAATTTAGGCGGGATTTTCGGTCTACAGAATGAACGGATATGATACGAGAACGCACACAGGGACCAGGCGTCTCCATACACCGTTTGAACAAACGGGACCGTAGATGGTGCGCAGAATCTTCCTCTCGAAACGACCAAGGTCACCTTCATTCGCTTTTGTTAAGGTCCAAGCCTCTGCGCCGTATAGGAGGACTGAGATGATCAAGGTCTTATATAGTGTCGCCTTGGTTTTCCGAGAGAGGGCTCTACTTCTCAGTTGCTTCTTGAGCCCAAAGAAACGGCGGTTGGCAAGAGTGATTCTGCTCACTGATGACCGGTGTTGTTGTCGCCGGTCATCAGTGAACCATGTAGACGAATTCCTTGACCACTTCAAAGTTATATCCGCCCATGGTGACATTCTGGCGAATACGTTGGTGTTGTCCGTCTCTTTTAGATGAAAGTAGATATTTGGTTTTACCCTCATTAACCTTGAGACCCATCTTAGCCGCTTCTACCTCAATGCTTACAAAGGCCTCATTGACGTGTGCTGTGTCCGTCCAATCACGTCAATGTCGTCGGCGCACGCAAGCAATTGCGTGGACTTGAAATAAATCGTACCTCTTGTGTTGGTCAGTGACTCTTGCACGAGCTTTTCAACAACAATGTTGAAAAAGTTGCATTACAGCGCGTCTCCTTACCTAAATCCTTTTTTAACATCAAAGGTCTCGGTTTGCTCATTACCGACCTTAATGGAGCAGCGAGAATACTCCATTGTGATCCTGCACAGTCGTACGAGTTTGGCAGGGATGTTAAAACTAGACATGAGTTTCTATAGCTTATCTCTATACACGCTGTCATATGCAGCCTTGAAATCGACGAAAAGGTCGTCTACGCCGTAGCGTAAATATTTGGTCTATCATGGATTAACCTGGCCTGAAGCCACACTAATAAGAGCCGATTAGGTTAACCACAAACGATTTCAGGCGTTCACACAATACGGCAAAGAAGATCTTATATGCGATGTTAAGGAGACATATTCCCCTATAGTTGGCGCAGTTATAGGGGTCTCCTATCTTTCCTCCGACCATACCTTGCAAATGAGATGGTGCATGCACCTTACCAGCTCATCTCCAGCCGCCTTAAGAAGCTCAGCAGACAGGCCGTCTGCGCTCTTGGACTTAAGTCAAGACTTAAGTCTTGATATCGCTATTCTGACTTCGTCTAGGTCGGGTGGACTGAATTCTCCTACATCGTCGTCCATTACGAACGGATCGTTCTGCCTGACAGCGGTATCTTGTCTGTCATCGTCGTTATACAGTCTGCAGAAGTGGTCTTTCAAAATCCTCAGCATGGACTGCGACTCTACTACCAGTTCTCCATTTTCAACTCTGCAGGTCGCCGCTCTGGCTTTGTAGTCATGGCATGTTCGTTTTACCTTATTTTAAAACTTCCTGCGGAAGCATTTCCGCATCAGGGGTGGCTGAGTGCAATGGTTTACATCATCGACCGCCGAGCGGAAGGTCTATAGTTCAAATTCGTTTCATAGCCAAGAAAAAGTAATTCCTATACAGACAAAAAGTATGCAACACAGAGGTGAATGGAAAGTGACCAGACGTACTGCTGCAGGCATAACACTCACAGTATATGGTCAACTGAAAATTCGTTCTCTGCGTATGCAATACTAAAGTGCTCAAACGAATTACTACGGCCTTTAACCAACGCTGAATTTGGTCGGCTCTCGTCCTATCTAGAACAACCACCCCTGAGAGTAGTGAACGAAGATCAACGACCCAAACCTCTGCACTCCATACGTAATAAGCGAAAAAAAAGCTCTTGAACCCGCGTGAGTCTCTAAAAAAAAAAAAAAAACAAAAAAATCTCCTCGATCTCACGCTTTCCGTATTCTCTCTTCTTGTTTTGCTGCATGGACTTGTTCGCATTGTTCATCGAACTAGGGTTTTTTAGGTGGTGGCGGTTTGAAACCCTGCACCTCTGAGACAGCATCTTTGACGGCGCTCTGACAATGCGCCCATTCGTGCTCTATTGTTTGTGCTGCTGTGGGCGGATTTTGAGAGAGCTCGAAGAAGACACGACCGGCAAAGATTCTGTCTCTTGCGATTGTAGCTTTCCGACGTCAAACTTACGTAGTCCTACTCGACTCCTTGGGGCATGAGCGCATATCAAGCTAAAATTTCCAAATTTAGCTTTGATGCGGATTGTTATGAGGCGTTCGCTTACATCCCGGAAGCTTAAGACTATTTGTCGGAGTCTTCCTCGAATAACGAAACCGAATAAGCGCTGTTTGTTCTCCTTGTAGCAGTTCCCGTACTAGATGTCGCAGTTTTTTATCCGTCTTTTGCATGGTCCATCCCATCGCACTTCTTGGAGTGTGGTTATATCTGCTTCATAGCAGTCGAGGGTTTGCTCCAATTGATCGCCTGCACCCGATCTGTTAAGGGACCTCACATTCCAGGAGCAGACTCTCAAGTTCCCTAGTCGTTTGCAGGAGTCGTCAGCTTTGTAACCATCCGTATCCGAAGCTTGTGGTTGCTTCGGAACAAGTGGGTCTTTACGTGATAGGGATGTTATCCCTAAGCTCAACCCACAACCAAGAGGGCAGGTGGCCGTAGCTAACGTATTCTACCATAATTGTAGGGGTACTTTTGAGCATACTCTCCCATCTCTGCAAACTCGTCTGGTAGTTTAATTATAGCTCTAAGACCGCATACGAAGGTTCACCGTCTACGAATGTAGACCGTTTGTAGACTATTTGTTAGTGTCAGCCAGACTCAGGTGCGAATCAGGCAGCATAATGTTGTTAATGTTGGTAATAATGTTGGTACCACCAGTGATCTTAGAGGTTGCCTTTAGTACTTGGTGTGGTCCCAATCCGTGTGCTTGGCCTTTAAGTCACCTGCTAAAAGGTAAAAATTCTAATCTGAGTTTGAGCGCAGAAATGGAAAAGTGATTCGAGTTCCATCCTTATGTTCCGAAGGCGAATATACACAATACGTGCCTCTGGCACCTGCAACCACTGTACTTCACCACTCTGTATGACCTAAGTCTTGATGTTCTTATGAATAACCATAGCCCCCCCGTCTTCACTGGAGTTGGTTGGGTATCTTCTAAATCCTGCCGAATTGTGTGCTTCTGATTAAGCCTAGTTTCGCTAGACATAAGGGCTTTCGTCTATCAACAAAAAGCACGGCCCTTCGTTTCATCCTTATCAGTGAATTTGCGATCACTGCCATTAATTGCATTCTGCTTTCCGGACCTCAGTGAGTTAGATGGTGTAAAGGCTACTCACAAGTAGGGTTCGTCAAAAGCGCCAAATGGTTTCGAAGGCAGTGGGTCTGGAAATCAGACCATCGTTGCAATACAATAAGCTTAAAAGGTGTACGGCCTCAAATCTATCTGCCTACCGGGATCGATGAGGATGTGTTTTTTAGTATATGTCGCGATTTACCTCTTTCTTGAGAAATACAAACTTTAGAAAATGTAACTGAGAGGCATTTAGAATATTACGTGTTGCCCCCACAACTCTTCGACGTATTCTTCACTTACTTACTTACTTACTTACTTATCAGGCCTGCGATCCATGGAGGATCTGAGCCTGAGCTATAGCTGCCTTCCATCCCTGACGGTCCCGGGCACGCTGCTTCCAGTTGTCAAGACCAAGATGTCCTACATCCGCGATTACTTGGTCTTTATACCGGAGGCTCGGTCTTCCTCTTCTTCTCGAACCAGGAGGCTCGGAGTCGAAGACCCTCTTAGCTGGAGCGTTGATGTCCATGCGCTCGATGTGGCCGAGCCAGTGTAGTCGACGGATCCTTGCCTTCCGGGCTACATCCACATCTTGGTACAGCTCGTAGAGTTCGCGGTTGTGTCTTCTTCTCCATTCACCTTCCTCACAGACAGGACCAAATATCCGGCGCAGAATTTTACTTTCGAAAGAACCCAAAATCAGCTCCGCTGTCCTGTTTATCGTCCAGCTTTCGGCTCCGTACAGCAAGACTGGCAGAATGAGCGTTTGTAAAACATGACTTTGGTCTTTCGAGTGAGGAGTTTTGACCCCAATTGTTTGGACAAGCCGAAGTAGCAGCGGTTGCCAAGGGCGATTCGACGCCGGATCTCCACAGTGGTGTCATTTGTGGAATTTACGTTTGCCCCGAGGTAGACAAACTCCTTAACTACCTCGAAATTGTAGCTGTCAATTGTTATGTTTTGTCCCAGGTGGTGAGCGACGGATTGGTTTTTGCTTGACAGCATGTATTTCGTTTTGTCCTCATTGATCTTAAGACCAATTCGTTTCGCCTGTTCTGCAATCGCCGTGAATGCTTCCACAATGCCACGGCGAAAACACGCGATGATGTCGATATCATCCGCGTATCCTAGCAGCTGGATGGACTTGTAAAAGATAGTGCCTTCCCTGTTGACGCCTGTCCGTCGCACTATCTGCTCCAGCACCAGGTTGAAGAAGTCACATGACAGCGCATCTCCTTGCCGAAATCCGGTGCATGTTTCGAATGGTTCCGAGGTCCTAGAACCGAGTTGCACTGTGCATCGCGTGTTTCTTAGCGTGGCGCGACACAACTGGATCAGTTTTACCGGGATCCCGAATTCGGCCATCGCCCCAAACAGTGCTTCACGATGAATGCTGTCGTATGCGGCTTTGAAATCGATGAAAAGATGGTGTGTATCGATTCGAAGGATTTGTCGAAGTGTGAAAATTTGGTCTATAGTTGATTTGCCGGGCCGGAAGCCGCACTGGTAGCTGCCGATTAGTGCGGTGCAAAATGGTTTTAGACGTTCACACAATACGCTGGACAGGATCTTGTATGCGACATTGAGCAGGGATATACCTTGCAAGTATAGTTCTTGCAAGAGGTAGGATCGCCTTTTTTGTGGATGGGGCATATAGAGCTGGTATTCCAGTCGTCGGGCATGCTCTCATCTTCCCAAATTCTGCAGATGATCTGGTGCATGTTCCCTACCAGAACATCGTCGCCAGCCTTGAAGAGCTCTGATGGCAAGCCATCTGAGCCTGCGGCCTTGTTGTTCTTCAGCTTCTGAATAGCTGTGCCGACTTCTTCTATGCTGGGTGGGAGGACTACTTCAGCGGCTGGAGTTGGGATTTCCTCGGTCCCTACCACTCTCTCTTGGTCTTGCTCGTAAAGCAGCTGCTGGAAGTGCTGCTTAAATACATCCACTATTCCCTGCGGGTCGGTGACAAGATTACCCTCGCAGTTTCGAAGAGCCAGGGTGCCCTTTTTTAAGCCTCCTGCAAGGCCTTTGGCTTTCTTGTAAAAGGCTCGTATTTTATGTTTATCCCTAGACTCCTCGATATCCTTGAGCTGGGGGCTGCGAAGATTCTTTTTTTTTGTCGCAGTAGTTTCTTCTCCTCCCTTCTTCTGGCTCGGTACTCTTCTCGCGCTACCCTGGTTTTCCTCTGCAGCGCCTTTTGGTACGCCTCGTCGGTTGCTGCCTTTTTCTGCTCACACTCGCCATCATACCACGGGTTTCTTGTCGAGGGTGGTAGGTATCCTAATGTGGTTTCGGCTACTTCCTGAATGGCTGAGCGGCAATGCAGCCACATATTATTGGCATTTGTGTTCGACGTAGGCATACCGTAGAGTCTTTCGCTCAGCTACTCCCTGTAGACTCTGGCAACCGCCGGTGTGCTCAGGCGCCCAATGTCGAACCTCCTCCTGATGGGCTGGTGCAGCTTTCTGACATTGGACAGTCGAGCTCTGAATCTTGCTGCTTGGAGGAAGTGGTCAGAGTCGACATTTGCCCCTCTGAATGTTCGCACATCCAGGATGTTTGACGCGTGCCTTGCGTCAATGAGCACATGGTCGATTTGGTTGGCGGTTCGACCGTCCGGAGATCGCCAGGTTGCTGTGTGGATTCGCTTGCGAGGGAATCTTGTGCTACTTATCACCGCATTACGAGCTGTCGCAAAGTCAGCGAGTCGGAAGCCGTTATCTGTTGTTGTATCGTGGAGGCTGTGCTTTCCGATCACTCCGCCAAGGGTGTTTTCCTTTCTGATTTTGGCATTGAAGTCCCCGAGCACGATTTTTACATCGTACTCCGGACAAGCTCCGTAGGCGTTGTCCAGGAGGTCATAGAAGTCCTCCTTGATAGGGTCTTCAGCCTTGTCGGTAGGGGCGTGTCCACATATAAGGCTGATGTTATAAAATCTGCCTCTGATGCGGATCACAGCCAGGCGATCACTTATAGGTTTAAAGTCGATGACCTTCGACCTTAATCGCTTTCCCACGACAAATCCGCAGTATTTCCTGGACCGCAGTAATATCCGCCTTGTACTGCGTGAGGATTCCTTCTAGTTTATGAGCAGCTCCGGTAGTGTACAGGGTTCTGACATTCCAGGAGCATACTCGCAAATCATGTTCCTTTTTCGTGCGTTGTCGTCGTCGAGTATCCGTCCATGTATCCGAGGCATCTTGCTCATTCATAACTTTAGGTTTTTTTTTCGTGGGCGGATTGTTAGCCCGCCGCACAACCGCCATTCTGGTCGGGGTTTTTTTCGCTGCATACGTTTGTTCACCTCCCAACGGTTGTTGAAGAGGCTATCCAGAGGGCGCCGCGAGGAGGCCGTATGTCAACTTGACCCGGGCATTTAAACAGGGATCGTTGCTGCCATCTCGCCAGGTTGAGAGCAATCAACAACTTTACCCTGTATGTCCGAGCCCATGCCCCCCGGACGTATTCTTCAAGTGTCCATAAATGAGAAAGAAGATAGGTCAGGCTATAAATATGCCTTTGTAACACAAAAGAGAATCAAGAAGCGATTTGAAAAGACAACGAATAACGAACATTTACTTGTTCGCCTTTTTCTAAATTTCAAATCAAACAGAACTGCTTCATTGAAACTGTCAAAAACACCGTCACCGTCACCGTCACCGTCCCAACTGTCAAACCGAATAGATTTGTGATTGATAAATGTGTCAAAACGGAAAATTGCACTTATTCAAGCACAATTCCCTATAAATTAATTTAATTAACTACTTTTCCACTTAAAATTGTCATAGAAAGCAAATTAGAACAAAGATTCAAACATGCCGGTAAGCAGAATATACCACGATTTCCAATCTTATCAACAGACCGGGTGTGGCTTGTTTTCCTCTTAACATGGATATTACCAGCTACATTTCGTATGAATTAATGTTTTTTTTCTTTTTGTAACATACCAGGCCTATCATTCGCAAATCAAAGAATGCAAGCAAACAGTTGGTAACATGGCAATCCTACCGTTGCGCACCCAAACTCGCGGACCAGCTCCCAGTGCCAACATCGAAAGCGATATCATCGATGAGTCACTGTATTACTTTAAAGCAAATGTTTTCTTTCGTACCTACGAAGTTAAGGTAATCTACGTTTTTTATGCACCTAAACAAGTGAACTATAATCGATTGTGTTTAGAATGAAATCGATCGAGTTCTGATCTACATAACTCTCTACATCACCGAGTGCTTGAAGAAACTGCAACGATGTGCGAATAAGAATCAAGGGCAACAGGAACTATACAGTTTGGCTGTTTCCAAATTTGACATTCCTGGTGATGCTGGATTCCCTCTAAATTCAGTCTATGCCAAGCCTGCCGGACCCGCCGAATCAGGTTAGATACCAAAAATCCCATTGTTGCCTACTTCTATTCAATGCTGTTCCCATAGATCTTATGAGGCAATACCTTACCCAGCTTCGTCTCGAAACGGGTAATCGATTATGTGACAAAGTATTCGGCGAGGATGGGAAGCCGAACAAGTGGTGGATTTGTTTCGCCAAGAAGAAGTTCATGGAAAAGTCATTGTCCGGACCCGGCCAGTAATTTCTTCTGCTCCTTTGTGTTGTATTTTTTACAGTTTTAATTTCTAGAGAAAGGCATTACAGTTCACAGTGAATTTAAAAGAAAATAAACATACGTTTCAACCAATTTCCGATTGGAATCGAGGAAAGTGGTTTCTTTATTTTGCTAACAACAATGATTTGAGGGAAAGCTTTTGTTGACGGGTTCATTGACCTCTATTCATTGGTAAATTGGTTAAATATCACTAAAGTCAATCGTCCGTTAGTTATTTAACGGTAGAGATGGTCTGCCTGTAGGTTGGAGGCAATCTCAGATTCCCATTTGTCACCGTTGCACAGTAGCTTTTCTTTGTTGTACAAGAGTTCTTCGTGCGTTTCAGTGGAGAATTCGAAATTGGGTCCTTCAACTATGGCATCAACTGGACATGCTTCCTGGAATAAAGATTTAGTTGGCCCCCTTTTAGAAAATGATCTTAGACTTACCTGACAGAATCCACAGTATATGCACTTAGTCATGTCGATATCATAGCGTGTAGTTCTCCTACTACCATCCGCACGTTCTTGAGCTTCAATTGTAATCGCCTGTGCTGGGCAAATGGCTTCACAGAGTTTACATGCAATACAGCGCTCTTCTCCGCTCGGATATCGTCTGAGTGCATGCTCTCCACGGAAACGTGGGCTCAATGGGCCCTTTTCGAAGGGATAATTGATCGTAGCTGGCTCTTTGAATATATGCGCCAAAGTCACACCGAATCCACGCCACAATTCGGTTAAGAACAATTTCTGAGCAGCTCTGTCAGTGACAGCATCCATATCCATACTCTCTTCCTTATTATTCACATAAATATAACCTGGTGTTGGTGGTAAAATATCCTTATCTTTTGATGAATACAATCGGACACTCTGCGGGACCAAGCAACGTCCTGAAATATCGATAATTTCAAGTTTTGTTGATGACATAAGAACTCATAACCTATAAGCACTACTGAATCAAAACAAATAGCCATTTGCCTCAAGACTCAATCATTTTTTCCTAATCTTACCGGCTTTGGCGAGCGAGAAAATTCTCATTGTGGACATTTCAAGTCTATTTCACAGGTTTTTGCAAAGACAAATCTGGAAAAATTGTCTCCTCGGCCTACTGACGGAACTCGAAAATATCAAGAAGTACGAAAAATAGTCGTAGTCGTACTGTCAAAATGATGACAGCTGAGAAGAAAGAAAAAAAAAATATTTATGATGGCACAATCGACGTAGTGAGTTGAAAAGAGAACGTCAAAGGGATTACTTGTGTGTACGGTTGACGGATGTATTGTCATTGTGAGAAACAACAAGAATTGAACAGTTGCCCGCAAAAGGGCAGTGTTTCCACTTTGTAAGTCAACGTCATGCAATGAATGTTGTAGGAATTAGTTGAAAATATGAAAACCTTGGAAGCTGGTAGATTCATACCTGCTCCTATGTTATGGCCGAAAATGTCATCACCAGTGAAGGGGCTAACCCATCATTCATTACTACCGAGAACTTCCAGTTGATCTTCATGATGCTTAAAAAAAAAAAAAAAAAAAAAACGCGGGTGTTGACGGAATACCTATTGTTGTGCTCAGGCACCTTCCACTAACTGAATAAGATATGTACATTATCCGGTGCATTGCAACCAATCCCTACGAGAGATAAGAACTCCTCTAACCTTCATTCAATAAGTCTCCTTCCGAATATCTTTGAGAATATGGTCCTGCCCAAATCCGTCATTCCAGATAACCGATTCCGTTTCAAGACAGGGCATGATACTATACATAATGCATCGAAACTCGTTTCGGATGTACTATGTAACAAATTAAAGGACCAATATACGGGGGTCTGCCAGAATTGACGGAAGCCTTTGACACCATAAGGTTAGGAAGACTTTTTTACAAGCTCACACAGCTGGGCATAAGTATATAAACTATTACTGAATTCAACCCAAGACATGTTGCCAGGAAGAAAATTTCTTGTAAATATTGACAATGTGAAACGTCGTTGTCCAGGCCTCTAGAGGATATAGAAAGCACTGACGAAGGTTCTGAATCTTTGGACTGGACGAGCGTTCACTGGCAAATTGATACCTTGGAATCTGGCTTGGTCAGTGAATACATTTTGATAATGTAGGCGTTGCTCTAGGCCCTTTCGCTCTGACAAAATGGCTATTTGACGTCAAGGTGAAGGTAATCTGCTTCATGGGGATCTGAACTCTTTATTATGACAAAGTGCTCCGTTCAAATGCCAAACTTTACGATGGCAATGTCAGATTGGATATATTCACACTGGTATATTCATATCTCAAGACTTAACTTACCCAAGTATTCTCATATTTGGCAAGTCAGTCTACGAATCTTGAACGCTCACCGGCGTGAGATTAATTTATGAACATCACTACTATCCGTGGTTCGGCACGCATTCAATTCTTAAGTAACATCATCAAAATCTGGTGCGAAATGTATTATAAAAAAAAAAAACAAAAAAAACACAGAATTTTGTGGTCCGCTGCGGATTCTGATCCAGTACGTGGTCCTCATAGTGTTTGTAATCTACGAGATCATGCGATGTCTTCGCTATATATAGGGACATTTTTATATCAGATAAGAGCCTTCTTATAAGAAGGTTGCTTCTAATAATTTTCCTGTCGCTTTTATTCTCTTTTTATGAAACGGGCTTCTCTACTGAACTTTGCGACTTGCCTACTGAATTCGCAATGGTCTATAATAATATCTAAGGTGTTGCACAGGTATTGGTTGCTTGTTATTACAACGCCTTCCAGATTTGCTTAGTCGTGTGACATATTTGCGCCCTACCTAAACTTAGAACGAAACAATTGGTAGAGAATGTCGTTCATAACCTGAATAGCGCCATCACCAGTTGTTTTGACCTCGCATGCCCTGTCAGCAAATCTCCCTGCAGGAAATTGGTTCCCTGGTGGAATGCCGAGCTCCAAAGTCTTCGCAGGGAAGCCAGAAGTCTTCTGAATAAAGCGCTCAAATCGAATTCGGAACATGACTGGAACAAGTACCGGTCGAAGGAGAAAGAATATGAAAAACTTATTCGTCAACCGAAAAGGCCAAGTCTCTGAGTGCGACTAGCAAGTTGGTTAAAGTCCTCAAACGGGGAAACCCGACAAAGCTGGATGCACTCAGAAAATCTGATGGTACCTTTACTGAGTCTAAAGCGGAAACTCTTAGTTTACTGCTCGAGACTCATTTCCCGGGAAATCAGATTGACATCGACTCGACTTGCACACTCCTTCAAGGGGAACTCAACTGAAACGATAAAAACAACTCGGCGTAGCTGGTATATTGCATCGCGCGTGCTTACGACTGAAGCCGGGCACTGACGGGATATATCCTGTTATGCTGTAAAAAAGTATAAGGCAGCTGCTTCCTACTTTGAAAAGAATTTTCAGAATTGAATGCGCGCTAGAAAGGAAAGAGTACGCGCTGGGCATTTTCATCGACATTGAGGGCGCTGTTGATAACGCAAATTTTGACAACATGTGCAACGCTGCCGGACATCATGGCGTAGATGAAGCACTAGTCCTATGGATCAAAGCAATGCTCATGCAATGACATTGACCGCTGATGCAGGCCTCGACCAGTGTGCCAAATCCGGCGTAGACAGGGGCTGCCCGCAAGGTGGCGTCCTGTCTCCGCTGTTATGGTGCATGGTGGTCGATTCTCTGCTTGATGCTCTCAACGCCTCTGGAATCTATGCCCAGGCCTATGCGGATGATGTCGCCATTCTTTCCGTCGGCTCATGTTTAGCGACTGTCCGTCTCAAAGCACAGGCGGCGCTAAATGTGATCGATGATTGGTGTACTAGAAATGGGCTGTTGGTCAATCCTCTTAAGCCCGATATCGTTCTCTTTACGAGAAGGAGGAAAAAAGGCTCTTCCATCCCGATATCCAAGGAGGCTAAGTATCTAGGAGTCATCTTAGATAACAAGTTTCTCTGTTCAAAGCATGTTGAGTCAAAAACCACCAATGCAAAGGAGCTTTTGGCAAAACATGGGGTTTATCGCCGGCAAAGGTCCTCTGAATCTACACGGCAATGATACGACCTATAATCTCATATGCATCGGTTGTCTGGTGGAACAGACTAAAACGCAAACACGTAGTAGCCTCTTTCATCAAACTCCAAATAACGGTTTGTCTCAGCTGCACGGGGGCTTTCCCCAGCACGCCGGGCGCTGCTCTAGATGTTATGACGAACCTTCCACCTCTTAATATATTTATCAGAAGGTGTGCTCTGAAAGCCATATCTCGTCTGAAGAGAAATGGCTTTTGGTATAACTCGCATAGGAATAACGGTATGCTTGCGCAAGAAATGTCATGCAACCCCTGTCTCATGGACATGCCTTCTGACGCACTGACGCCCGTTATCCTATTGCACCGTAATTTTACAGTCGAGTTTCCATGGCGTCAGGATTGGCTATGGCTGGATACTGAACTTAGAAAGGATAGTCTTCGCATTTTCACGGATGGCTCCAGGTCTGGGCGGGGGTCCGGTGCTGCAGTCTTCTTTGAGCGCGAAAACATCCGATTGCACTTCTGGTTAGGAAAATATGCGTCTGTCTTCCAATCAGAGACATACGAAATCGTAATGGCCATGCACTATGTTGTGAAGCACAGGTAGAAGGGGGGAACATATGCGTCTGTAGTGGAAGCCAAGCTGCACTAAAAGGTGTGTGTAACCCCTTAACTAGCTCCAAATTAGAGCTTGAACTCAAGTCCTTCTTGAACAGAGTCGGCAGACTAAATTCATTAAGGCTTGTATTGGTTCCAGGCCACTCTGGGATCCCAGAAAATGAGATCTCTGATGAACTCGCCAGAATGGGTTCAAAGGAGAGCTTCTCAGGACCTGAACCCGCTCTAGGTCAACCTGCGTCCACGGTTAATTCCCACATTAACGATTGTGTAGATGAAGGATTGGGAGTGCATGTGCTCGGACATACAGGGTAAAGTTGTTGATCGCTCTCAACTTGGCAAGATGCCAGCAACGATCCCTGTTTAAATGCCCGGGTCAAGTTAACATACGGCCTCCTCGCGGCGCCCTCTGGATAGCCTCTTCAACAACCGTTGGGAGATGAGCAAACGTATGCAGCGACAAAACCCCGACCTGAATGGCGGTTGTGCGGGCTAACAATCTGCCCACGTAAAAAAAACACAAGTTATGAATGAGCAAGATGCCTCGGATACAAGGACGGATACTCGACGACGACAACGCACGAAAAAGGAACACGATTTGCGAGTATGCTCCTGGAATGTCAGAACCCTGTACGCTCCCGGAGCTGCTCATAAACTAGAAGGAATCCTTACGCAGTACAAGGCGGATATTACTGCGGTCCAGGAAATACGCTGCATAGGAAACGGTATGATTAAGAAGAAAAATTGCGACATATATTACAGCTGTCACAAAAGATTGCACTTACTGGGATGCGGATTTGTCGTGGGAAAGCGGTTAAGGTCGAAGGTCATCGACTTTAAACCTATAAGTGATCGCCTGGCTGTGATCCGCATCAGAGGCAGATTTTATAACATCAGCTTTATATGTGCACACGCCCCTACCGACGAGGCTGATGACCCTATCAAGGAGGACTTCTATGACCTCCTGGACAACGCCTACGGAGCTTGTCCGGAGTAAGATGTAAAAATGCCCCATCCACAAAAAAGGCGATCCTACCTCTTGCAAGAACTATAGAGGTATATCCCTGCTCAATGTCGCATACAAGATCCTGTCCAGCGTATTGTGTGAACGTTTAAACCATTTTGCACCGCACTAATCGGCAGCTACCAGTGCGGCTTCCGGCCCGGAAAATCAACTATAGACCAAATTTTCACACTTCGACAAATCCTGGAATAGACCAACGAGTTTCGAATCGATACACACCATCTTTTCATCGATTTCAAGGCCGTATACGACAGCATTCATCGTGAAGAACTGTTTGGTGCGATGGCCGAATTCGGGATCCTGGGAAAACTAATTCAGTTGTGTCGGAAGGAGATGCGACTTCTTCAACCTGGTGCTGGAGCAGATAGTGCGACGGGCAGGTGTCAACAGGGAAGGCACTATCTTCTACAAGTCCATCCATCTGCTAGGATACGCGGATGATATCGACATCATCGCGTGTTCTCGCCGTGGCATTGTGGAAGCACTCACGGCGATTGAAGAACAGGCGAAACGAGTTGGTCATAAGATCAATGAGGACAAAACGAAATACATGCTGTCATGCAAAAACCACCTGGGACAAAATATAACAATTGACAGCTACAATTTCGAGGTAGTTAAGGAGTTTGTCTACCTCAGGGCAAACGTAAATTCCACAAATGACACCACAGTGGAGATCCGGCATAGAATCGCCCTTGGCAACCGCTGCTACTTCGGCTTGTCCAAACAACTGGGGTCAAAACTCCTCACTCGAAAGACCAAAGTCATGCTCATGGGTTCTTTCGAAGGAAAAATTCTGCGCCGGATATTTGGTCCTGTCTGTGAGGAAGGTGAATGGAGAAGAAGACACAGCCGCGAACTCTACGAGCTGTACCAAGATGTGGATGTAGTCCGGAAGGCAAGGATCCGTCGACTACACTGGCTCGGCCACATCGAGCGCGTGGACATCAACGCTCCAGCTAAGAGGGTCTTCGACTCCGAGCCTCCTAGTCCGAGAAGAAGAGGAAGACCGAACCTCCGGTATAAAGACCAAGTAATCGAGGATGTAAGACATCTTGGTCTTGACAACTGGAAGCAGCGTGCCCGGGACCGTCAAGGATGGAAGGCAGCTATAGCTCAGGCTCAGATCCTCCATGGATCGCTGGCCTGATAAGTAAGTAAGTAAAATGGAGGATTGTCCAGGTTGTAGGACGATGTCTGCAAAAAATCTGTAGCATTCCTCCTGTCACTTTTTTGCCAAGCATCTCTACGTGTTTGGCATCAGTGAGACGCCTACCACTGCTGCATGTTGCGAGGAGGATGACACTGCAGAGTGGTGCCGACGTGGTGTGTGCCGAATCCATTAGCTCTACATCATTGAACGGGGAAAATACAGTATTGTAAGGTGTCTGCCTGGAGTACAATGGACCAGTGTTTGCGTCTGACTGCTCCAGCGAATAGCAGAAGCCTTCAACAAAACAAAAAAAAAAAACTTTTTTGCGCCAAAGGATGTGGAATCTTCAAAAGATACTAATATGATAAGTCCGTCTGACTTTAGGGATCGGTCCTTCCTTTCCTGCCACATGCTCATACTTCTCCGTCTCTCTACCAGTTTAATATATTTGTGGGATTCCGAATTTTAGCCAAGTAGGTCCTCTGTACTTTATTGGGTAATACGTCTGCTTGGAAACCTGTGGAAGCAGGCTATCAGATCTGTACAAATATGTATGTGTTTTAATGGCATTTTTGCCCGGTTTTGCTAAAGCTATTACCTCAGTAATTTCCAACAATATTGGGAAGTATTTGAGCATTATACATACGTACATACATTTTCAGTGGCCCGCATGTTCCATTAAATGGATCGCGGAGGTAATGCGCGTACGCGGGATCTCCAGGCCACTCGATTATCCGCCATCGACTCTAACTCATCACGCGCTATGCCCAAGCGCACCCAGGCGAGTTTTTGGACTTGGTCCAACCACCTCGTCCTGGGTCTGGCAAGCAGTCGCCTGCGTGATGGTATTGATGGTATATGATGGCGACATTAGTCTCACGTGACCAAACCATCGAAGCATAGACCTTTCCGTTCGGAGAAGCAACTGCTCAACATTGAGCTCCTCGCGTACTGCCATGTTTGTCACCCTATCCCGGCGAGTAACTCCCACAACAGTACGAAGAAATCTCATTTCGGCAACTTGTATTCGCGATCTTAATTCTTTCGGTCAGTACCCAAATTTCATGACCATAGGTGAGAGTTGGATCAAATACTGAGTTAAAAACCGCTAACTTGGTTTTGACACAAAGCTCGGTCTTCCTGATTACAGATCTTCCAAGCTGTTTCAAAATTAACCCAGCTTGGCCAATCCTGCAGGAAAGCTCAGTATTACTCCTATCATCACTCGTGAAGAAGACCCCGAGATACTTAAACTTCTCCACCTGCTTCAGTGAGACTCCGCTAACATGTAGAGTGCATTGGACAGGTGTTCTGGAAATCACCATAACCTCGGATTTGTCCACATCAGCCCTCATCCCAGCATCAGCACATACGGCTACAAGCCTATCTAGGGCGCGCTGGAGTTCCGCCTGGGAGGATATGAGGACAACTAAGTCATCTACAAAAAGAAGATGACTTACCCTCAACTCTCCCAATGTGAAACACTCCTCGCCTCGACTGCGCTGCAACATCCAATCCATATATATAATGAAAAGGAGAGGTGACACACCCTTGGCGAAGTCCAACGCCCACGGTGAAAGATGTTGATTTACTACCGTAAATGGCCCTCAACAGAGGACCATCAATCCCATATTCCTGCAGAACAGTCCAGAGTTTACCTTGAGGAACTCAGTCATACGCCTTTTCCAAGTCTACAAAGCAGCTGTAGATTGGTTTGGCGTACTCCCAAGTCTACTCGAGTACCATTCTTAGAGTGAAAGCTGGTCGGTTGTACTTCTGCCGTGACGAAACCCGCACTGTTCATTAGCTAGCTCTAGAACATTATTACAATAATGAAAAGATTCCGCGGGCATTGTCATCATCTTATTGATATGCTTGTTGTCTGCATGTAAGTATGTATGTTGGCGTTACAGTCCAGTTACGTATTGGTTGTTTGCATTGTGGCCTTCCTTAAAGAGCTAATTCTTTCAGATGTTAAAGTAATTTTTTTAAATATTTGGCAAAGCCAGATTCTTGGCCCTCTTGTCTTAATTTAATATTGGACTTATAGTCTTATGGTGATTGATCCAATTTTGCAAATGACAAATATTGACATATGTCATTGTGAAGTGGGCAATGAAGGCTGGCCTGTTGCAGCTACCTTATTTGCCTATTTTGCGATCTAGTCAATTGCGATTTTTTGTTCAACTTTCTTGTGTTGATAATAGTTGTAATAAAAAAGAATTAACATACTCGTATTATTCCTCCATGGAATTGAAAGCTTTGTTTCTCAATAAGCCCTCAATAAGCGTTTTATTCAAAAACGCCGTTGACAGTTGACATCGTAATGCTAATTGTCAGAGCGTTCTAGAGATTTCCAAGGGGAACTTCCGACGGCGAACGTTCGAGAAGGTGGACCGAGAGCTATATAAGCGCGAACACTCGCCTTCGGCATTCATTCTGTTTGTGGAATTGAACAGCGTGTGACAAGTCGGTGTGATGAATCGATAAAACAGTGGGAAAATAAAAGCTTTCAATAAAGGTTTGTGTGAGTAATAAAGTTTAAAGTGTTCAATAGATATTGGATAATAAAGAAAAGTGGTGAAGCTGCGCAGATAATTGATCTGTGGTGAAACAAGGAAAGTGTGTGTGTTTTAAATCGGATAAAAAGGACAATTGTAGTTTATCGTAATCCAGTGGTGCGAACCCTATTTGGTGTGGGTTGAATATTTCGTAACAATATAATGAGGAACTGTACGGGTTGTACAGCGACATCGGCCTGGTACGACGTCTAAGGATACAGCGTCTAAAGTGGCTAGGCCATGTAGAGCGCATTGAAAATACAGCTCCGACCCGAAGAGTCTTCGAATCCACCCCGGAAGGAAGGCGCGGCGGAGGACGGCCGCATCAACCGTGGCGTACGCAGGTGGAAGGAGACCTTAACCAACTGGACTTGTGATTCTGGAAACAGCTGACCAAATGCCGTGCCAGCTGGAGACGCTTGTTGGTTGAGGCCCAGGTTCACCACGGACTGTAGCGCCACCTAAGTAAGTAAGTAGTAACTTAGACGAGGTCAAGATAGCAATATCCAGATTGAAGTCGAACAAAACTGCTGAATCGGACTGACTGTCAGCAGAACTGTTTAATGCAGCTGGAGATGATCTCGTTGGATGCATGCACAAGCTCATCTATAAGATATGGAAGAAGTCTCCTTAACATCGCATACAAGATCCCCTGTGCGGTTTTGTGTTAAGGTCTTAAACCAGGAAATGCAAATCGGCATATGACAGCGTACATAGAGGCGAGTTATACAGTGCCATGTCTAGTCTTGTCATTTATACCAAACTCGTCAGATTGTGTAGGATGACGATGGAGAATTCTCGCGTCTCCATCAAGGTCGGTAACGAACTCACCGAGACCTCTATTGTCAAAAAAGATTTCAGGCAAGGTGACACGACTTTTTGAAACACTACAGGCACAAACTTCCAAAAGTCCGTTCAACTGTTAACTTACGCGAGTGACATTGAAGTAATTGGTCGAACCCAGCAAGCCGTCAATAAATTAGCTAAGATAGGTCTTGTGGTAAACGAGGGTGAAACAAAGTACATATGTATATGCTGATATAGGGGAAGGACATTCAACATCGACTTCGTTTACTTCTGCTCCGCAATAAATAGGGACAATGACATCAGTACCGAAATCAAATGCAAAATTATTCTTACCAATAGCTGTTTCTTTGGACTCAAGAGGCAATTGAGTAATAGAGCCCTCCCTCGAGAGACCAAAGTAGCCTTATGTAAAACTTAAATCATCCCTATCCTGCTCTATGGCGCAGAAGCATGGACGCTATTGAAAGCCGATGAGGAAGATCTTGCTCTTTTCGAGGGAAAAGCTTTGCGTGTGATTTTTGGTCCTGTTTGCGTTGATGGCATATTAAGGAGAAGATTCAACAACGAACTGTGCGAATTGTAAGGCGGCATGAGCCTAGTCAAACGTCTACGAATAGAATGCTTAAGATGGCTAGACCATGTAGAGCGTATGAACAACTCAGCTCCGGCCCGAAGAGACTTTAAATCTGAGACGGTATAGTAACGAGATCGTAAAAATATTGTATGAGCAACTTGAAAAAACTGTTATTAAAACAGACCTCCTAAACACATGGCACGTTTTATCAGTCAGCACTATTGTCAATATGTCAATATGTCAATTGAGAGCACCGTGGCGCAGTGGGTAGTGTGTTGGCCTCTGACGCCAATGACTCGGGATCGAATCCCGACACAGCCATGTCATCGAACGTGTTTTTCACGGTGTTTCTCCTCAGCGGGGTTCTGACAAAACCCCCTGTAGTAAAATTGTCATGAAAAGCTTCTCGAAATTCGCCGTTCGGAACCGGCAATAAAACTGTAGGTCCCTTTCACCTATGTGAAAATGAAATCACACACAACATGGGTGATTGAGAGAAGCTCGGCTCAGGTTCTTCATGGACTGTAACGCCAACATACATACATACATACTATTGTCAATATTATTTTGACAGAACAAAAATAAACGAACAAGTAGCAACACTTATTCGCAGCCATTTTGGCATATGGTTTACGTTTTTTTCTCACTCATTCCCCAAACTTCATTTCTTTTCGGTTCTTCACGTCGCCTTGTGGCGTTCATTTTTTATGCTCTTATCATTTTCGCCTTATTATTTTTTATTCTAAAAAACACCTAAAAAAATGTAGATTCTTATTAGTTTCCCATCAGTTCTTCTTCTTCGTTCATAATTCTTTAATTTTCGCCGACGACCGATCAAAGTGAATTTGTTTCTCAACGATAAGTTTTCCTGTGTGAAGCGTTTTTTTTTGTTTTTTTTTTTTTGAAGTGCACAACAGCAGCAGACTTGAAATCGGGTCCGCGAATGTGCCACTGGCATAAGTGGGATTACATATTTATCAATTTTATGTATGTGTCGTGTTAAGTTGGAGTAAGGAAAAATAAACTAAATGGAAAGAAGAGTTGAATGCAATTGTGAAGAGAATGTTTAATAATTGATCGTCTTGAGATTAAGATATAAATTGATTACATGAAAGGACAGGTATTAGAACGTAATTGAACGAAAGAAGGAAAAGAAAACTCGGAAAAAATGGAGAACTTGAATATACGGGAGGATCTGTTTAGTAGCGTGAAGTATTTTGTCAACGGCAACCTGGACGAGAAGGTAAACAAATAATACAAAATGTAATGCACAGTGGTTGTCTACGCTTATATGCAAGTAGGCATGGGGGGTTTTATGTAAAAATGAAATCCACTTTGATAAAAAACAATTATTTTCAAATACATACATTTACTTCCTGACGCTCGTTAAACCCGATTTTCTTTTCAGATTGAATCCCTTCTTAAGAATGGTGGCGCTCAGTCGCGTTCATACCTTTCCGAGATAGTCACACATCTTATTTGCGGTAGTAATTACACAGAAGGAGAGGTTAACATGGGCGTCGATTTGTACGGTGTAACGCCTGTAGCTGAAAATTGGATAATTCATAGCGTGAAATTGGGTCGACTCGCCTCAACGAAGGCATTTGAGCCGAACAAACCAAAAATCTTTGCAAACATAAATGTATCTATATCGCAAGTTAGCATTGTCGATCGAAGGAAACTCTTTGCAATGCTAACATTTCACGGCGCCGAAGTTAATCAGGATTTCAACACTAAGACTACGCACCTAATATGTGGTGCTGCTAGTGGTAATGCTTATATGAAAGCCAACAGCCTGCCGAAAGGAAAAATCAATATCGTTTCCCCAGATTGGGTTGTCGAGTGTATAAAAAAGTCTGATTTGATTGCTTGTGAGCCTTACCATCCCAGATTGCTTAAGATTGTGGAAAGATCAAAACTTGTGAAGATCTTGCAAACACCACCAGTAGCGCCTACAATCACAACAACTACAATGGCCGCACTAACTCCGTCTAGCTTAGCTGACAAACCTTCCTTATCGTCATTAGCAAACATAATTGGTTTTGATGAAGGTGCAGATAGAAAGCCAAAGCTTCCCATAAGCAAACAACAACAACCACAACCAAAAGTACAACAAGAGCTGCCGAAACAAACACCACAACAGCAACAACAAGAAGACCAACAGGAAAAATTTAAGCAACAGCAACAGGAAAAGATCAAACAAATTCAACAGCAGTTGCAACAACAACAACAATTACAGCAACAGCAAGAACACCAAAAAGAACAAGAGGCACAGCAACTCTTGCAACAGCAAAAAATCCAGCAGATAAAGCAACAGCTGCAGGAACAAGAACATCAACAGAAACAGCAACAATTACAGCAAGAAAAAATAAAACAGTTACAGCAACAGCAGCAGCAGCTACAACAGCAAAAGCAACAAACTCCAACGTTGCAGCAAACCTTGGCGTTGCCTATCCAGAAACAACAACAACCGTCTCAGCCTCAATCTCTTACAATATCGCAGGGTCAAACACAAACACCATCAGTATCTGCGTCTGCCTCCCAAACCGTTGTAACATCCTCTGCGCCAGCGCAAATAATACGAACTATCTCCTCTACCGGCCAAAACAACATTATCATAACAACAATACCCAATTCGCAAGTAGGAGGTAACAAACAGGCCCAATCAACTCAATCGCCAATCATTTTTGTTCGTCCGCGATCAATAACACAAGGCAAAAGTCCTGGAGGAACTACCACCACCATACAACAGCCATCGCAGATTATTTTACAGCAGAAAATCATCCAACAACCTACTGCTACTATGGCTGGTGACAGCCAAAGTTTAACTCCTCAGCAGGCAGTCACTGCAACATTGACTAAATCACCAGTTAGTGTGACACCACAGATAGTAAACGTTCAAGTGCAGCGCAATCAGAAGAGTCCCTCATTGCAAATGCAGCAATTACAGCAACAATTACAACAACAACAAATATCTGGATCAGCTCCACAGATTCAGCTTATACAACAGCAACCATCTGGTCAGCAAAACGTTAGCGATCAGCAACAACAAACGCAAATAATTCAACAAAAAATTCAAATACATCAGCTGCAACAACGCTTACAGTTGCACCAACAGCAACAACAACAACAACAGCAGCAACAACAAACGCAGCAGCAACAACAACAGCAACAGCTTCAACAATTGCAACAACAACAACAGCAGTTGCAAAACCAACCACAGCCGTCGAGAACACCCCAACCCTTAACGCCCCAACCGCAAACTCCGCATCAACCACGTACACCCCAAACACCGACCGGTCCCCCAAGAACACCCCAACCGCAACCATGTACCACACCCTCTCAACAGCCCAGAACACCGCAACCACAACAAATCCAACAGCCTCGAACTCCTCAATCTGTTAGTGCTCCCCACACTCCGCAACCTCGTACACCACAGCAGTCTCTCTCCCAACCTTCGACACCACAACCTCAAATGCATCAATCGCCACAGCATCAGTCCGTCCCTATGTCTCCGCAACCTCAACAAACACAGTCACAACCACAACAGCAACAACAACCGCAGGCTCAAGCACAATCCATTCCCATGACACCACAGATGGTACAACAGCACATTTTGCGGCAACAACAGATCTTACAGCAACAGCAGCAGCTCCTTCAGCAACAACAGCAAAATGGCCAAAGTCTAACGCCACATCAGCAAAGCTTGCAGCGACAAATTCAACATCAACAAGCACAGCTTATGCAACAACAATCGCTACAACAACAATTGCAGATGCATCAACAAAGCCCAAGAATGCAGCAAAACCCTTCGCCAATAATCCAACAAACACCCTCGCCTCAGCCGCAACTCCAAAGTCTTCTTTCCTCCCAATCGCCTCGTGCTCTACAGTCACCGGCGCCGCAAATGACACCACCACCTCAGTCTCCGCAACAACAAATCAGCGTACAACATCATCAGTTGCGGCAACAATTGCAACAGGGGCGCCAACCACAGCATACGGCATCAGGACAGCAGCAGCACAGACAAATGATAGTAACACAACAGCAAATAACGTCAAATTCAGGTACTGGAACCAATCAGCAACATCAGCAAAGTCTACAGCATCAGTTGCTTTCCTTCAACCAACAACAGCAAAAAATGCAACAACAACAGCAGCAGCAGTCGCAACCACAGCTTCTTCAGCAATCACCGCAACATCCTAGTACAGCACAGGTAATTTCCAATTTCAAGTTAGCTAAAAGCAATATTCCTACTCCTCTTCCTTTTCAGCAACAACCGCAGACAAAACAGATAATTATCTCAAAACCCATCGACCCAACCGATCCGGTTCAAGTCGCTCAGGTTTTAAGTCGTACTGCACAGAGTCCTAATCATGAATCGCTAATTTTACGGCAACAAATGGCCCAGCAATTGCAGAAACAGCAACAGCAGCAACAACAACAGTCTCCACGCCAATCACCTCATCCACAGCAGCAGCAGCAGCAACAACAGCAGCCACAACAACTTCCAGTTCAACAGCAGCAGATAGTCATTAGCCAAGGCAACAGTCAGATAATCACCCAAAGGCATGTAATTAACACCTCAACTACTCAGGGACAGCAAATAATCCAAAGTCACATGTTGAACTTTCAACAACAAAAACAACAGCAATTACTTCAACTTCAGCAACAACAACAACAGCAACAGCTACTGCAAAAACAGAATGCATCTATTGTGCCGCAGCAAATCCAGTTTACACACCAATCACAACAACAACAACAACCACCTGGTTTACAGCAACAAGTACGCATTATACAGCAACAGGGCTTGGGTGTTACTCAACAAATCGTACAGCAACCAACAGTTACCGGAGCGCAGCAAATTCTGCAACAACAACAAGTGGTTTCTCAACTCCAATCACCTCCATATCAGCAGTCACCCCAATCACAACAACAGCAGCAGATAATTGGTTCTCAAACCCTTCAGCAACAACAGCAGCAATCTCAGCAAATCATACAACAACAACAGCCTCATCCACAGCTCGTTCAGCAAATCCAACAGCAACAACTTCCACAACAACAGCAGCAAATCAATGTGGGCTCCCAAACAACAAACAAGCAATTTCCAGCAAAATTCATCATCAGCCAACAGCAATTCAATCAACTAACACCACAACAGCAGCAGCAGATTCTTCAAAATCAGAATCAAAACGTATTTTTCCTAAACCAAGGCAACCTGCAACAGGTTCAACAAGTTCAACAACAGCAGCAGCAACAGCAACAACAAACTCCAATTGTTCAACAACAAATCCTTCAACAACAGCTGCAGCAAACTCCGCAACAACAACAACAATTACAACAACTCCAATTAAATAGCATTCAATCGCCGCATGGTACCATCAATCGAATACAACAGAAACCACCGCCGCCCATGTATCCACACACTCCCAATGTCACCGTAGGTCAAGTTGACATGCAACAAGGTGGGATTCTACAGCAACAACAGCAGTTGCAACAACAGCAACAAGTAATACTAGGTTCACCACAACATCGCACACAGCAGCTTCAACAACAGGCTATAAATCAACAGCAGCAACAACAACAACAAACTCAACAGCAACAGATCATTGTCAATCAGCAACAAATCATCAATCCGCAACGCATACAATATCTCCAGCAACAACAACTCTTACAAAATAAACAACAACAACCTGCACAGCAAATAATCATTCAGCAAGCTCAACAATCTCCCTCCGCCGGGCAGCAGACAATTCTGCAGAGCCCTCAACCGCAAATTCCGCAATCGCCCCAGCAAATACAGCAACAACCTCCACAACAGCAGATTCTTACAAGCCAAGGTCAGACCATTGCCATTCAAAATCAGATTATCCTGCAACAACAACAGCACAAGCAACTACAACTCCAACAACAACAGCAACTCCTCCAACAGCAGGGTGATCCACTGATCGGTCAACATCAAGTCACCCTGCAACAACAACCGCAACAATCACAGCCGCAGCAACAGCCCACAACACCCCAAATCATCCAGACTCAGGTCACACCCCAAACACAAACAGTTCTGATCCAACAACATCAACAAAATTCCCAGACCATTATCGGTCAACAGCAAATCCAACAAACACCACCACCACAGTCGCCCCAACAACAACAGCAGCAAATAATCATTCAACAACAATCGCCACAGCAACAACAGCAGCATTGGAGCCCACAAGGTCAGTTAACACCACAACAAACACAGCCGCAGCAACAAATCCTACAAGTACAACCGGGATCGCAAACCCCCAACCCAGCAGCCGGGCAGCAAACTCAATTCATTCGAACTGTTCGGCCCGGTCAGTGGCAGGCTACAACAGCTGCAGGCATACCTGGTGCACCCCAAAGACAATTGATCCAACTGGACGACAAGACACACGCACACTTCATGTCCCTAGATCCACTGAAAAAAGCCGAATACATCGCTAAATTGCAGAGCAAGCAGCGGGTTATGCTGCGACAACCAGTCACATATCAACAACGTCCAGGTGCACCGAATGTCGTGGCAAATAATATGGGTGCTCCGCGACCGGCCGGAACGCCTCACATTATTGTACAGAGTCAAATGCCTGCCGGTCTAACACAACAACAACAGATGCAATGGTTACAACAACAAGGTGCGCGTCAAGTTCTTGTAAGAACAGGCACCGCACCCGGCTTAAGTCCAATTACTCAACAATCACAACAGCCACAGCCGGCTAATGCCAGCCAAACGCAAGCACAACAGCAACAATTCAACGTCGTCGATCCGAACAGCGTCAACCAACAGATGTTGATGCAACGACAGCAACTTCGTGTACAACAAATTCAATTGCAACAGAACCAAGGCGTCAAGCCACCACAACTACAACAATCCTCAGTTCAAATTGTGCCTAGTGGCGGCTCTGTACCAGGAACTCCTTTACCCGATGCTCAGATGCAAGGTCTTCAATCTCCTGTCGGATCGACAGGCTCCACGACCATGATAACCACGCATCAACAACAACAACCACAACAACAAACCCTCGTTTTACCCCAAGAGACAGGTAATAACCTGCAGCAATCGCAAAATTCTGTCCTCCAAACGCAACAACAACAGATGAACCTCAAAACCAAAACTGCCTTAGCCAATATGCTCAGCAATCGATTGAGCAATAATGGCGCGACCATAGTCAATAACGTGCCACAAATCGTTGCTGCCGATCCCAATGCCACGCCTATGGTTAACTCATCTGCCGTTGAGCCGTCAGCGGCTGGCACGCTACGCCTATTGACTCAACAGCGTAATGCTGTTCTCAACCAAGGCGTAGGAGTACCAGTGGCACGCACACAACAAGAACTTCTAATACTGCAACAACAACAGCAGCAACAGCAACGACGAGCTATTGCCAGTGGAGCAACTCAAGTTGTCGGTCCTAATGTTGTAGCACCAACCCAACCGAACACTGCCATAATCCCAGGCACACAATTCGTTCAGCAACGTACTCCGTTGCCTCGACAGCAATTTTACGGACACAATCCCAATCTCAAGCTGCCACCGGATCTCTTCCTCGTCGGCTGTCATTTTCACATTGTTGAGTACGATAAGACAGACGAGGACGACGTACCTGATTGGATTGAAGCCATAAAGCACTATGGTGGCGAGGTTGAAACCAGCTACGGGCCACGAGTAACTCACGTGTTATGTCGCACTCAGCGACATGGTGTTGTCATGCAGGCCATACGTGATTCGAAACGTTGCATCACCGCCTACTGGCTAAGTGATATTTGCCAGAGGAAACAACTCCTACCGCCATGGCAATGTCTCCATTTACCATTTCCAAGCATTTTTGGTGTTCAAAAGCCGTTGGAGAAGCACATTATCGCTGTCAGTGGATTCGACGAGGAGCAGGAAATCCGTTTACAGAACATGATTGTAGAGGTTGGTGCAGTCTACACCTCGTACCTGTCGCAAATGCACACCGTGCTGATCTGCCGGAATGCCGAGGGAGAGAAGTACGAAAAGGCCAAAGAATGGTTGATACCAATCGTGAACGCGTGGTGGCTGAGCGACATTGTGATAGGAAATCTAAGCGGATTGCATCAGTATGAGAATCAAAAGTACCAGCAGTACAATCTGAATGCGCCATTCCGCATCGATTACATGCTGGTTGGGCATTTGATGGGTAAGTACAACAAACTACTGTTTGTGGCCTTTATTGATTTTTGTGTTCTCCAGCCCCGTGGAAGGCACCGATCAACCTTACCCAAGAGGCTCACGAGCGAGTTAAACGTTGCATTTCCGATCCAGACTATGAGCCACGTGCCAAACGACAAAAAATATCTCCATTTCAGGAGGAGATACCCGAGAACATCGTTGCCATTGAGTATCCCGATGCAGAGAAACCTCCAAAGATCATATTCTCACAAGTGTGCAACGTAGAGGCGTTGAAGAAAGCTGTCACGTAAAGCCATGATTTCACTTAGAAATGTCCCCATTTTATTCCTCTATTCCCTTCTTATCTAGATGCCTCGGTGGATTGATTGTTGACGATCCTGCCGAAGCCACCTATCTCGTAATGTCACGCGAGAGTCGAACCTGCAAACTTATACATGCCATCTGTCATGTTAATTATGTTCTCAAAAGTGCCTGGTTGGTGGATAGTGCAAAAGCTGGAAAATTCCTCGCTCCCGACCAGTACAAGATCGAATACATCCAGGTCGATGAAAATCTTAAATTCCCCTTGGAACGAGCCTTAACGTCGACTAAACGTCGAACACTGTTTGAGGGAAAGGAATTCTTCGTCACACCCGATGTGTTTCCGCCACGAAATGAAATCATTCGAATGATTATTAGCTCGGGCGGTAAGGTGGAAGACACTCGCCGCTCGCTGAAGCAAATCAATGAGATCTGTGCGGATACGCCAAATCGTTACTTTATCATTACCTGCCCGTCCGACATGCCAATCCTAGTCGATATTATACGACAGGGGAAACCAAAGTGCTGGATCTTGTCGACGGAATTTGTGCTAAGCTCCATCCTGAAACAGGAGCTTGACATTGAGCCAAATGTCATTCCATACATCTACAATAACAATTACATTACGCCAGAGAAGACGCCTGTGGGTGGGGGGAGAGGCCGCAAGAAAGAGATCATGAATAGCTGATTCTGGTGATATTACAGGCTCCGTGCAAACGTTCATCTGTAGGTAGTAGTAGTACATGTTTACATGTTGTGTATATAGTGTAGAGAGGATTGTCGAAAGGAAGTGGAACGTACTCGTAGATATTAGACGCCACGTAATTTATTATTTTTTCATACATGTGTAGTATAATTCGTAGTATACGTCAGAGAGGTAGAGATGAAATAAAATTTCTTTAATATATGTATTCGCTTCCCGTCGTTTCCTTTCCAAATGAGTAAGGCGAATGGGAGGAATCGCTCGATGAAGACCTATTTACATCAAGTACGAACTGGCTGCTGAATCGATAGCAGTTGACGTGGTGGACGGTAGGAAGATACCTTAAAATCATGGGAGTGTGATCTTAAAGCACGGAGTAGGCAGGACTTTTCGGTATCAAGTTGATAAGTGGATCCACTACAATAATTTCAACCATGGGCTAAGCCTGGCCAACCACAAAAATCAAGAGGGGAACCAACTATCCATGGTCTTAAGCTAGTGCTTTGTGTTTTGTAGGATCAGAAGTGCGCGGTCTACTATAGGCTGTTCAAATCGAATGGAACCATCGTGGCCGATTTCTACCGACTACGATTTAGCCTTACATTGAAAGAAAAACGTCCGGAATACGTCGAAAGACGACAAGATGATTTGGCAACACGACAATGCCCGTACGCACCACGAAATGGTCAAAAGGAAGTTCTATATTCCCCAGATATTGCTCCTGAATATCATTTATTCTTATCAAAAACTCTTATTATTACAAATTACAAAAATGGATGGAAATATAAGTCGAAAACCGCCCAGGTCATTAGGTAAGTGTTCAACTTAGTCGGTTTTGGCCGCGTCAATCAGCCTCCGCCAGTCGCTTCCATCTAGCGCGTTCCGGCGCCAGTTAGAAACGCTATGTATCTTCAGTTCCCCTTAAACTTGGTCCTTCGATCTGAGAGGTGGTCGTCCTTTTCTCGCCGTCCTCCAGGTGGTGCTCCAACTTTATGAGTTGGAGCGTTTTCGGCCATTCAGACAACATGCACTATATTCGGGTGAATTCGGTATTCACTTTCGCCTACGTAGAGAGGATCAAAGATCTTACGGGGAACTTTTGTCCCAAAGCACGCTCATCAGTGTTTGTTTGCACCGTATAGCAGGACGGGCATAATAAGCGACTTATGTAGCATTACTTTTGTTCGTTGACAGAGCTCTTTGCTTTTCAACTGTCTACTGAACCACCCAAAGTAGCACCTGTTGGCAAGATTTATTATTCGGAAGATCTCAGATTATACCTCATTTTTGGCGTTAATGCTAGTGCCCAAATAGACGAAATTTTTCACTACCTCAAAGGGGTAATTGTCAACATTGATATGGGTGCCCAGGGCATTGGGATTCTTTGTTTGACAACAGGAGGTACTTGATTTTGTCGTCGTTTACCACCATATCCTAGGGGCCCGTATGATCCGAGGTTGTTTCTGCCGTTTCATTGTATGTATGCATGTTGGCGTTACAGTCCATGAAGGACCAAAGACGAGCTTCTTTCAATCACCTATGTTGCGTGTGATTTTATTTTCCCATAGGTGAAAGGGACCTACAGTTTATTGCCGGTTCCGAACGGCGAATCGGATTGAATCCCAACAACAGCCATGTCGTCGAATGTGTTTTTTCACGATGCTTCTCCTTAGCGGGGTACTGACAAAACCCCCTGTAGTATAGTTGTCAAGAAAAGCTTCTAGAATTTCGCCGTTATGCCGTTTCATTAGGTGAGTTTTTTCTTATGTGACGGATCCCATACCCAACACACGACCCCAAAAACTATGGGCAGGTCGCTATACACATTGGTAAACATCCCGTTGTGTGTTAACTTGGATTGAGCAAGGCAGACAGTTAGAAAAAGCCCTAAGCTGCTATAAAGCAGACATTGCGGCACTCCAAAAAGTGCGATGGGATGGACTGGGTATAAAGAGTGAGCTTCCGGCAGCTGACCGAGCGCCTTATAACAATCCGCATTAAAGCTATCTTCGGAAACACCAGCCTAATACGCCCCCACAGAAGAAAAAGGCGACAGAGTCAAAGATGACTTCTATGACCTCCTAGGTAGAACTAATAGAACATACGCTCAATGTCCGAGCTATGACACGAAGATTATTCTAGGAGGTTTCAACGCGAAATTGGGTAAAGAGGATATCTTTTAGCGATTCGTAGAAAAGCACAGCCTACACGACACCATGTCCGAGAGCGGATTCAGGCTAATAGTACTTTGTGTCGGGGCGCATTCTTCTAGTAGCTAGCACACGATTCAAACATCTAAACATTCACAAGAGGACCTTGCGGTCTTCTGATTAATTATCTGTTAACCAAATCGATCATCAGTTGATCGCAATCAATGATTTCCGAGGATCATTACCATGTTACAGCTAATGTACGTATGCGGATAACGCGAACGCCGCGGAGTCGAGTAGGACCACCGACATTTTACGTCGGGAAGCTGCAATCGCCAGATACTGCTCTCTCAAGAGACGATGCAAACTGCAAAAACCATAGAACAGCAATGGAGACGACTAAGCGCAGTCAGGGATACAGCCTCTGATCTTGCAACAACTCATCTGTAAGATATGGTCGGAAGCAAACATGCCCGATGAATGGATTCCCAGCATCGTTTGCCCGGTCCTTAAGAAAGGAGAGCCCAATAACTAAGCTAAGTCATCTTAACATCGCGTACAAGATCTTCTCTGCCGTGCTGTGTGAACGCTTAAAACCATTCGTGGACAATTTGATAGGTTCCTAACAGGATGGTTTCAGGCCAGGAAAATTCATGATAGGTCAAATATTCACACTGTGGCAGATATGGAGAAGACCCGTGGATTTCTGGTCGACACACACTACCTTTTCGTCAATTTTAAAGCCGTGTCTTTCGAGGTAGTTAAGGAACTTCGTTACCTTGGGGCAAACGTAAACTCCACAAACGACACCACAGTGGAGATCCGGCATAGAATCGGCCGTGGCAACCGCTGCTACTTCGGTCCAAAGGACCAAAGTCATGCTTTACAAAACGCTTATACTGCCAGTCTTGCTGTACGGAGCCGAAAGCTGGACGATAAGCAGGACGGCGGAGCGGATTTTAGGTTCTTTCGGAAGAAAAATTCTGCGCCGGATATTTGATCCTGTCTATGAGAAAGATGAATGGAGAAGAAGACGTAACCGCGAACTCTACGAGCTGTACAAAGATGTGGATATAGTCCGGAAGGCCAAGATCCGTCGACTACATTGGCTCGGCCATATCGAACGCATGAACACCAACGCTCCAGCTAAGAATGACTTCCACTCCAAGTCTCCTGGTTCGAGAAGAAGAGGAAGACCGAACCTCCGGTATAAAGACCAAGTAATCGCGGAGGTAAGACAACTTGATAGCTGGAAGCAACCCGGGCACGCTGCCCGTCAAGGATGGAAAGCAGCTATAGCTCAGGCTCAGATCTTCCATGGATTGTTGGCCTGATAAATAAGTAAGTAAATATATGATAGTGTCTAGAGGGACGAGCTATATAGAGTCGTGTTATTCATCCGAGACCTTCGATGTAAAAAAAAGTACTCAGACACGGCAACGCACTGTCACTGGCCAATACAAGAGGCACGATCTAGTTCAAGTCTGCAAAATTTCTCGCATACGCTGATGACCTGATGACATTGACGTAATTGGAAGAATGCAGCGAGACGTAAAAGAGGCTATTGTGAGCAATAAAGCGGCTGAAGGTAAACGAGGGCAAAACCAAATTTATTCTGTCGTCAAAGAAAGACGCATAACACCGATGTCTTGGATCTTAAGTGAAACAAAACTTTATTAACCAAAATAGCAACCGTTGTGATCAACACATTTTTGCCAACGGGAAGGAAGTTCATTCATTCCTTCAGCATGAAACTTTGGAGGTCTGGGGCTATAAACACTTTGAAGGCAGTTTTGGCGTTGTCTTGGCACTTAAGAAGTTGTCGAGACGGTTTTCCCAATCGCTTGCAGGTGGATAGAAACCGTTCCAATTACCACGCCTAGTTCTCCTACAAATTCTCCTACTGTTGTATGTGGATTGTCCTCAACGTGAACCTTTAATTAATTATTGTCGATGAGTGTCTTACGCCCAAACCCTTCCTCATCTTCGAGCGTCTCATCTAAATTTTGGAACCAGCGTTTGTTAGCCGTTCCAGCGCCCAAAGTACTATAAATATTACGGCTAGCCATCGCTGCCCTGTGACCCAGTTTGAACTCATACAAAAAATTGCGCGCATTTGTTTCTTTTCCATATTAATACCTAAGAACATTAACAACGTTATGAGGAGTTAAATAATTTGAACCTTACCTATAAGAGAAGATTCAACCATGGACTTGTTTGGGCTGTCCAGCGATATCAGCTTGATCAGATGTATACAAACGCAACATCTAAAATAGCAGATTAATAACTCTGGTCTGTCAAATTTTCGGACAACACCGCTAAAGGATGAGGAGATGCTGAGAATCGGAGGTATCATTTTCACAAGTTCATTGAGAAAGATTCGCTTCTTAACTTGGCGGAGAACAATACGAGTCCATTTTACGGAGATGTTACTCGTACTTCGTACAGAGTATTCAATACTGTCTCTGTTAAGTTTGACACTGTCATTTAAATTCCTCCATATGCAAATGAGATGAGGGCGCCGTGGCGCAGTAGTTAGTGTGTTGGACTCTGACGCACGATAAGCGCGTTCAGAATCGGCATTAAACTGTAGGTCCCTTTCACCTGTGTGAAAAATAGAATCGCACACAACATGGGTGATTGAAGGGAAGCTTGACTCTGGTCCTTCATGGGCTGTAACGCCACCAAAGAAGAAGAAGATGTTAATGAGATAACACGGTCTTTAAACATTGCCCCAATCCATCAGTTAGTGGAATGATTGACACTTCTATGAGATGAGAACATAGGGGCCCTGTGTTGACATTCACAATTCTGGTCTTATTATTCGAGACGAACTAGAAGAACAAGTTTTTACCTTTTCACCTAAAAAGAACTTCTTGTTTGACGATAAATGCAGGGAATAATTACACCGAAATGAGACATCCATATCGAAACCTAAACTTAAAAAAGCTACCGCCGCAGATCTGGTTGAAACTATGTGCCAGCTCATCAGCAGGACATTGTCAAAGCATGCTCTTCTCTGGTCGATTGTCATCGACGACCTACTACAAAGAAGAGATAGATACAGCCTTGCTCCGTGCGTCTAAATGGTACAAACATAAGATTTTCAGAAGAAGTTAAGTATGTATCTAGGTAACTTCAATGCTTTCAGAAACTAGCATGTGTCGGCCCTACAGGCGCTAGGCCAACTTGCCCCAGGGCAGCCCAAGAAGCACTGACTGAACCTACTCGGCTGCACCTCTTTAATAAAAAGTTTACAATACACAGTACAATTAGAGTTCTCCGCTCAAAAACAGGCCTACCATGTAGACTACTGGGTCAAATATCCGTTCTGCAGCATCTTCCTGAGCTGGATATGATTACCATGAACGGACGCATTACCACACCCGCTCACTTTTGACAAATGGTTTGAGATACTGATCTCTCTTCAGGAATGCCGTGATGCCCTATAGGACTTTCTTTCTTCTTTGATGGCGTTACAGCCCATGACGGGCCAGAGCCAAGCTTCTCTCACAATCACCCATGTTGTGTATGATTCATTTTTTTACAGAAGTGAGAGGAACCTACAGTTTAATGCCGATTGCGAACGGCGTGAGTCGAGAAGCTTGTTCATGGCGAGTATACTACGGGGAGTTTTGCCAGTATCCCGTCGAAGAGAGACACCGCGAAATAAACATTCGATGGCGTTGGTGTTATCGGGATCCGAACGCGCTTATCATGCGTCATGGTCCAGCACACTAACAACTGCCTTACGGCACAGGACCCAGCCAAAAGAAATAAGGTCAAACTTTATTGAGGGTAATGAAATCGCCGATCAACTGGCTAAGAAAGCTTCCAGCGAACAGAACATGGGTGCTGAACCTGTCTGCGGCATTCTCAAGTCTAAGATTAACTTTTTCCTAGGCAAGTGGGAAAAATCACAATACCTGTCCTTTTGAAACAGTGTTCAAAGACTCCGCCAATCGAAAACATTTACACGGCCCCTCAACAAACACTCTATTAATATCCTTAAACTTAATAGAGTCGCCATCAGAAAACTGGTAGCTACCTTATAGAACACTGTGGTCTGAGTTCATTTTTTGATCAGAATGCATTTTACAGGCAAATTTTGGACATTTTGTACATTTTGTTGAATATTTTGTGCTGTTTTTGGTTTTTTTTTTTAATAGTTCGCGCAGGTTCAAGAGTTATACTCTTATGACGTTTGGCACACAACCTGAACGGAGTGCAGTGGTTTGGGTCGTTGATGTTCGTTCACTACTCTCAGGGCTGGTTGTCCTAGATAGGACGAGAGCCGACCGAATTCCGCGTTTTGGTTATAGTCCGTAGTAATTCCTTCGAGCACTTTTAGTATTGCATACGCAGAGGAAGAATTTCAGTTCACCAAGTACTGTGAGTGTTATGCCAGCAGCAGTACGTCTGGTCACTTTACATTCACAACTGCGTTGCATACTTTTTGTCCGAATAGGAATTACTTTTTCTTGGCTATGAAGCGAATCTGAACTATAAACCTTCCTCTCGGCGGTCGATGATGTTAACCACTGCACCACGGCCACCCCTGCTGTAGTTTGTTCTGGATTTTTTCGTGTTTGCAGATCTTGAATCACCGAACTTCCCGGAGCATTGTTGGGAAAGGAAGTTCGACAAGAGATTTCCTCTTAAATCAGAGCATCCCCCAATTCCTCCAAAAAAATTCTCCGTCTGAAATATTTTTCTTTGCTCCAGTTTGGAAAAGTCAATATGTATGTATATAACAAAGGCTGATATATCTATTACTAGCTTTTGCCCGCGGCTTCGCTCGCGTTAAATTCGGGGTAACACGGTTCCCCTTTCCTGATTTAGAACACAGAAGAGAACTCGGAACAGAATGCTATATTAATACGCTACTGTAGACGATATTATATGTCTTTCCATTTGGGGATAGAATGTAAAGATTCTGGGCATTGGACACACGCGAACATGCTACATACAATTGTCCATGGGAAAAGCACGGCTTTTCTAAGTTCACCTCAGCCACCTTTAATGTTTGACCTTGCGCTTTGTTAATGGTCATAGCGAAACTAAGCCTTAGAGGAAATTGTAGCCTTTTAAATTGGAACGGGAGATCCGTGGGAATTATTGGGATTCGTGGGATCATTACATTTTCACCCTTTCCTACGCCGGTTAAGATAGTGGCGCTAATGATATTGCGGCCAAGTTGTGTGACACGAAGTCTCGTCCCATTACATAATCTCGGGGCATCTAAATTTCGTAAAAGCATGACTGGGTCGCTTAGTAGTCAAATAACAGAGTATAGGTACCGTATGCACAATAGTGTGAAGCGCGGCTCGATGCCCGCACTTACATAAGTACAGATAGCGAGCACATAACGTTAGCGCGTTTCAGAAACATATCAGCGCCATCTATCGTAATTCAAGAGTAACACTTATTTATGTTTCGAATGTTGATTGTTTTCTCAAAAGCTGATTGATTTATGGTTGTTTTAATTAAATTATTTTATTATTCGTTTGTATCATAGAACCTATCCTAATTTTGCGGAGAGTCTCACACAAATTTCCATCCATCCATCCATCTAGAAAGAAACAAAAAGTAGCCTAAGTCACTCTCCATCCCTTCAACTATCACCTTCAACGTCAATTCGTCGCTCCGTTTTGCCGTGAAAGACGGGCAAACAGACACACACACTTTTACATTTATAATATTAGTATAGATATAGATATGTATTATAAAATAACGTCTGGGGCCATCTGTTTGTTCTACGCTTACAGGTGTAAATGCGTATAAGTTGATCAAGAGTATTTAACCCTGATTCTGTTGAATTATAATATTGTAATAACGTTGAGAGCGGCGTGGCGCAGTAGGTAGTATGTTGGCCTCTGACGCCGATGACACGGGATCGACTCCCGACAACAGCCATGTCACCGAACGTGTTTTTCACGGTGCATCTCCTCAGCGGGGTACTGACAAAACCCCCTGTAGTATAATTGTCAAGAAAATCTCCTCGAACCTCGCCGTTCGGAACCGGCAATAAACTGTAGGTCCCTTTCACCTATGGGAAAATAAAATCTCACACAACATGGGTATTGAGAGAAGTTTGGCTGAGGTTCTTCATGGACTGTAACGCCAACATACATACATACATAATATTGTTGCGTACACGTACCGACGGTTATGTTCGAATGCTCTGGTGAAGCTAAAATGGAAATGATGGTAACCTTCAGCGGCATACTGCTGAATGCCAGAGCATTCTAGAAACTTCCGAAGGGGAACGTCTGACGGCGAACATTCGAGAACGCGGACCGCGGGCTATATTAGCGCGAACGCTCGCCCTCGGGAGCATTCAGTTCATAGATAAATTAACCAGATGGCAATCTCGATGGCTTTGACAGACATTTTGACAACTAGCCCCTACAAACTCGTTTCGATTTGACGGCATCTTGACTATGTCATTCTGCCTTGTTCCGACGTCTTGACTCTAATAGTGGAGACACACTGCTAGTATTGATACCATGGTATCAATACCATGGTATAGTGAATACCATATACCCTGACAGACAGCATTTCGTAGTATACGCATTATGCAGTATCCTTTGACGTTTGTATTGTCGATGTGTACGTGCAAATGTGGACGTAGAGGAAGAAAATATTTCGCAGTGTTTGGTCTGTTTACTTGGTTTGAATTGTCAAAGGAGCTTCAGGGATTCGCCAATAGAGAAAAAGTGGCGCTGCACTCAGTAAGTTGATGGTATACCAGCAAAAATTTACGAATTTCAATACCAGCTATGTTTCGTGGTATACTAGCTTTAAACGTGGTATTGGGGTGACAGACATGTGGTATAGAACGTAGTATTGCTATACCATGGTATCAATACCAGCAGTGTGTCTCCACTATAAGTCAAAAGCGTCGTTCTTAAAGCGGCCTCTAGACGCTCAATATTATTGTGCGAAATATTGCACAATTTTATTGGCTTGCTGCCCCAGACGGTTCAATATTTTTCCCAATAATTTAGCTGACCGGTCATATTTGTATTAAAAGTCAAAAGCGTTGGGATTTTCCGCAATATATCGCACAATCTTGCAATATTATCTACAGACGAACAATAATAATGTGCAATGTCAAATATTGCACAATGTTAGTAGGCGTCTAGGGGCCGCTTTAATTACAAATGCAACAACCAACCTTTGCGGGGATCACAGGGCAGACGTACGAAAGTTTTCCATCTTGTTAATTTATCTATGATTCAGTTCAAGCGAGATGTGAAGCGCACAGATAATTGATCTGTGGTGGAATAGTAAATTGTATGTAATAAAGTGCAACGTGTGTGAAAAGGTTGTAACAATAAATAAAGGTGAAGTGCTCGGATAATTGATCTGAGGCGAAATAATAAAAGTGTGCATGTAATGAATTCGAATAAAAAGTAGACAAGACAGTTTGCTCATCACAATCCAGTGATAGGACCCTATTCTGAACTCGTGGTAAGTTTCGTAACAATATTTTATTATTTCTGCCTTTTTTGCAGTTATGTCAGCTATGTATGTACCTCTTTGTCATGGTGCTTTGTCAAGTGCTCATTAGGATGACTAGGTGGCTTTTTTTAGGCACGTATGCAAAGAGAGTTGTATTATTTTCATTGTCGAAAAAGAAATGAGAAAATTGCTTGGGATTTTGTTTTACATCCAAATTTTGTTGCGGCAAAGCTGTTTTATTTTTTCGTACTGTTCCAACTAAGGTAAGTTTTCTTCTTAGTAATTCTATCCCTTATTCGTGAGATGTAAAGCAATTGTCGCCTTGAATTTGTTCGGAACAACAATTTCTACCCTTACCGGTGTAAACTTCAAAAGACCAGGCAAAGCTCGTTTTACTGTCGCACAGGGCCCACACCTCCCACGATATGTCACTAATTGTTCACCCACATCGAGCAGGTTGACAAGAGTAAGTATAAATATGTATGTGTAGACATACATAAATACCTACATGCATACATATGTATACATATGTTGTATGTATGTATGTATGTATGTTGGCGTTACAGTCCATGAAGAACCTGAGCCGAGCTTCTCTCAATCACCCATGTTGTGTGTGATTTCATTTTCACATAGGTGAAAGGGACCTACAGTTTTTATTGCCGGTTCCGAACGGCGAATTTCGAGAAGCTTTTCATGACAATCTTACTACAGGGGGTTTTGTCAGAACCCCGCTGAGGAGAAACACCGTGAAAAACACGTTCGATGACATGGCTGTGTCGGGATACATATATTGGAACTTATAAATCAACCAGCGCTCTGGCAGCACCGCTTCAACTGCGAACTTATTTTAGAGCACCATTGTGTATGGCAATTCTGTCCTCCACCCTTTGTTTTAAATTAACGACCTAAACTGTCACTCTCCTTTTACCTTTTCTTTTGTATCGAATGAATTAATAAAGTCTGTACAATCTAGACATTTGTTTTGGCTCAATAGGTTATGGGCCCAGCTCCAATACGTTTAGAATATCATTTGGAAGGTGTTAAATAACATGTCGATTAACATGAATACCATCAGACCGCTGGTATGCGACAATTACGACACGAATCGCAAATCGAAGCGGTCATGACAAAAGTTGGGACATGGAAACACGTAAGCGGTGGAGCACCGAAACCAGTGGTTAAAGACGAGAGCGAAGAGTCCAAGAAAGAAATCCAAACATTGCTGGAGAACGACGCAAGGGCAAAGTCAGACTTGATTATCGCGATCGACCCGAGTCTGTTGCGACTGGTAAAGGACTTGATACAGCCAAGAGTGTCTGGGATCGATTGAAGTCCGAGTTCGCTTCCACAGGAGCCGCTAAAAAGGCGACATTGCTTAAGCGTGTGGCGACATACAGAATGCAGGAAGGCGAAAATCTGCGGAAAAGTTTAATGGAATTTTTCGATGCAGTGTCACAACTCAAGTGTATGGATATAGACATACATGAAGAGCTGTTGTCGGTGCTCCTGCTTACCGGATTGCCACAAAGTTTCGAGTTTTTCAAATGTGCAATGGAATCCCTTGACAGCCTTCCAAAACCCGATGCTCTGCGAGAAAAATACGATGCAACAACACAACGCAAAGAGGACTACAGATCAGAAGCAATGTATGTCCGGCAAAGTGCTTGTCAGAACAAATCAAGATTCGAGCGAGGAGCACGTCAGACGAAAAGCGTTTAGATTCAAATGCTACAGATGTCATGAACAAGGCCACAAGGCGTGAGTGCTTAAAATATAAAAAACCAAAGGGCTACGTAAGACATGAATCGTCTTCTCAAGCCGAATCCACATTTCACACAGTGGAAGACCAAGCGTTGGTGGGAAGAACAACGAGATCGGGGGATGATGGTGCCTGGATAGCGGTTGCACGTCGCACATGTGCAATGACGCACATCTGTTTATCACCAAACCCTCGATGGCACAGGGAAAACTGCTGTTAGCAAACAATACCAGTACGAACGTTGATGCGAGAGGAACTGCTAGGATTGTTACTACTGACGGAACATCCGAAAGGTTAGTAAAACTCGAAAATTCATTACTAGTAAAGAACTTAAGAACTAATCTCCTCTCTGTTGCGAGAATAACCGACCACGGCAATACTATCACGTTTGACAAGAAGAAAGTAGTTATCAGAGGACCTGACGGCGCAATAAAAGTTGTCGCTAACCGAATTGAACATCTGTACTATGTCCAACAAAGTATACCACAAGCGCTCGTTGTTGATGCGAGCAGGTCGAAACTTGACCTATGGCACTGCAGGCTCGGTAACCTGAACAAGCGTGATCTCCTGAACATGAGTCGAAAGAATTTAGTGACTGGATTATCCCTAAGCGACAATGAAAAGCAGAAAACTTGTAGCGTATGCCTTAGTGGAAAATTGACACGGTTGCCGTTCCCAAAAAGATCTAAAAGACGCACAGACATACTGGATTTAGTGTATATTGATGTCTGGGGGCCTTCAAGAGTCGACTCGTTGGCTGAATCGAGGTATTTCGTCACATTTATTGATGATCGCAGCCGTTGGTGGGTGGTCTTTTAAATTAAAAGAGTGATGTTTTTCGCGTTTTTAAAAACTACAAGGCTCAGGTAGAGACAAAAACCGGTCGAAAAATTAGATGTTTGATGTAGGACAATGGTAGAGAGTTCTGCAATTATGAATTTGACGAGTTCCTCAAAAAGAACGGAATAAGACGACAACTAACTATTCCGCATACGCCACAGCAAAACGGTGTGGCTGAACGCAAAAATCTTACGCTCGTGGAGATGGCAAGGTGCCTTCTCATCCAGTCAGGCACCGGAAACGAATTCTGGGCAGAAGCAATAGCAGCCGCAAACTATCTACGAAACCGCTGCCCAACAGATATTCTGAATGAACGCACACCCTTTAAGCGATGGAACAACAAATTGCCCGACCTTAGTCATTTGAGAGTGTTTGGTGCAAAGACTTTTGTTCTTGACAAAACACCCAATAAGAACAAGTTTCAAGCACGTTCATTTGAAGGCATTTTGGTCGGATACTCTGAAATATCCAAGGGGTATCGTGTGTGGGTCCCTGAAAAACGAAAGGTTGTTATCATGAGAGGTGTTAAATGAAAGGTTCTGGAAAATGAAAGAATCGGTGAGAAAGACTAGGAAAACATAATCACCGTGTCAGTCGACAATATTGAAAGGCAATGTGAATCAACTTCTACAGAGCCACAAGAAGATGCAAAACACAGAACAAACCTGTTCGGAAAATTTACCAAACGAGGTCCGTTTCGAGATGGGCCGAACAAAAGCAAATTGATGAACGAAGCGAACACGAAAACGATGAGGGTGAAACTGATGACGAGGATTACACTGATATCGTGGATAGAGTTGAGGTTGACGATGCAAACATTGGTGAGGTTTCACTTGAGGATGCTATGGCTGGAGCAGAGGCGCAAGAATGGCTGCAAGCAATAAAAGAAGAAATTCGAGAACTCATTAAGAACAATATTTGGGATTTGACCGAGCTCCCAGTTAATAGACCCGCTGTTACAAGCAAAGTTGTTCTGCGTAACAAAGTGAGAGCAGATGGCTCGTTGGATAAAAAGAAAGCTCGCGTCGTTGCCAGAGGCTTTACGCAACGTAAAGGAATCGACTTTGAGGAAACTTTTCCGCCTGTAGCTTGCCTTGAATCCATCCGACTATTAATGGCTCTGGCTGTTCGGCAGAACTTAAAAGTGTATCTATTGGAAGTTATGGCCGCCTATCTGAATGGCGACTTGGAACAAGAGATTTTTATGGAAACTCCGAAGTACCTTCATCAGGCGTTACAACTGCTAGCACGGGAAGATGAAAACAACGAGTCAGTATAAGGAAAGGCCAAACAGATGCTTCAGCAACTTAAGAATGGGAAAAACGTATGTCGACTAAATAAGGCATTGTATGGTCTTCGACAAGCTGGACGTCAATGGCATAAAAAGCTCGACGAAACGCTTCGCAATTTAGGATTGAAACCGGCCACTAACGATACATGCTTCTACTGCAACACAAGCGAGAAAGAGTTCACAATGGTTGTAGTGTATGTAGACGATATCCTGTATGCATCAAGAAGTCAAAAGGCATTGGACAATATACGGAATGGACTTGCTGCTGCTTTCGAAGTCAAGGATCTTGGAATGGCGCGATACTGTTTGGGAGTCGAAATAATCCAGGGAGAAGGCGAAATAAAACTGAAGCAGCAGGCGTATATCAGGGAGATATTGAAGAGATTCAACATGAACGAAGCCAAGCCCATAAGCACACCGAGCGACTCGAAGGCAAAGCTACCAGGTGGACAATGTCGTACTGAGGGGCGTCAGGTTGAAAAACCCTATCAACAACTCATCGGGTCTCTCATGTATCTGGCGATCGCAACCAGGCCGGATATAGCGTTCACTATCAATCGTTTGGCACAATTTAATGAGACTTATCAAGATGCACATTGGGCAGCTGCGAAGCGTGTTCTACGCTACTTACGAGCCACAGAAAACTACGGTCTCACTTATACCAGAAATACACTCGGCGTTCAAGGATTCTCAGACGCTGATCATGCAAACGACGAAATTGATAGAGTATCATATACTGGGTAAGTCTTTACACTTAGTGAAGCAGCTATTGTCTCGGAAACAAAAATCAGTGGCTATCTCTAGCATGGAAGCAGAATATGTGGCGTTGTCTGGGTCATCCAGAGAAGCAACATACCTCAGAAATCTTATGATCGAGATTAACTTACTTCAACTAGCCGACATAACCATTGGAACAGTCAATCAAGGCGCAAAGCACATCGCAGAAAATGCAATCTGTCATTCACGGACGAAGCATATCGCAACTAGGTACCATTTGACTTCAAACAAAGAAACATTATTTTGGTTTGATTTTTTCGTATGAGGAATTATTCCTCTCAGTAACTCATCATACGTTCCTATCAATTCGCAAATAATAACGAAAATCCTCTGCCAAATTTTGGTTAAATTCTCTTAACAGTTACCGATGAGAAATTATTACTTTTTCCGACCCATGGTTTAATCCACATTCGCTTTTTTCTTTCTTCATTTTCGAGTATTACATCAATAATCATCCCTGTAACCAGAGCATGCGCCGCCATGTTAATACTTCGAAATTTCTATCGCAAGTCAAGTCGGTCAAGCAAGTTGTATGGTGTGAACGCTACGCATTATTTGGTCGTCAAGCAAATCGTACCGACAAATCGTTCAATTGCGGGGTTCACACCATACGATTTGTCTGTACGATTTGCTTGACGACCAAATAATGCGTAGCGTAGCCAAATCGTGAGTGTGAACGGTCGTACGACATGTGGTCAAATCTGTCGCTTGGAAGTTCAAATATTTTAACTTTTTGACTTACTTGATTAGAGGTGGGTCAATACTAATATATTGAGATATTACCTGATATGAATATATTCGTTATTGAGTATTATAATATCTAAAGCGATACGAAATATCACTAATATCAAAATATCATGATATCCAAGATATTCGTATTAGTTGGATTCACATGGTATTCGGTGTGTTGACGAATATCAAAATATCATGATATCCAAGATATTCGTATTAGTTGGTTTTCACATGGTATTCGGTGTGTTGAAGAATATCGAAATATCATGATATCCAAGATATTCGTATTAGTAGGACTTGGATTCACATGGTATTCGGTGGGTTGACGAATATCGAAATATCATGATATCCAAGATATTCGTATTAGTTGGATTCACATGGTATTCGGTGTGTTGACGAATATCAAAATATCATGATATCCAAGATATTCGTATTAGTTGGATTCACATGGTATTCGGTGTGTTGACGAATATCAAAATATCATGATATCCAAGATATTCGTATTAGTTGGATTCACATGGTATTCGGTGTGTTGAAGAATATCGAAATATCATGATATCCAAGATATTCGTATTAGTAGGACTTGGATTCACATGGTATTCGGTGGGTTGACGAATATCGAAATATCATGATATCCAAGATATTCGTATTAGTTGGATTCACATGGTATTCGGTGTGTTGACGAATATCAAAATATCATGATATCCAAGATATTCGTATTAGTAGGACTTGGATTCACATGGTATTCGGTGTGTTGACGAATATCAAAATATCATGATATTCAAGATATTCGTATTAGTAGGACTTGGATTCACATGGTATTCGGTGTGTTGACGAATATCGAAATATCATGATATCCAAGATATTCGTATTAGTAATACCTAATATGGGGAAATATTAGTAATATCTTGATGAATACTAATATATTCGTCTCATCTCTATACTTGATCGACTTGTCGTAAGATTTGAATAGTTGTCGTACAACTTCAGATCATTTTTTCACTTTTCCTTGTGCGTTCAGAGAATCAACATCAACTTTGAGCGGAATGAACGATATGAATTATATGATTTCAAACAAAGAAAAATAATTTTGGTTTGATTTTTCCATATGAGGAATTATTCTTCTCAGTAACTCATCCTACGTTACTATCCATTCGCAAATAATTACGAAAATCCTCTGGCAAATTTTGGTCAAATTCTCTTAACAGTTACCGATGAGAAATTATTACGTTTTCCGACCCATGGTTTAATCCACAATCGCTTTTTTTTTCTTCATTTTCGAGTATTTCATCAATAATCATTCCATAACCAGAGCATGCGCCGCCATATTAATACTTCGAAATTTCTATCGCAACTGAAGTCGGTCGTCAAGCAAATCGCACCGACAAATCGTTCAATGTGAACCGCGCTTAAATGATCGTTAAAATTGGTTGCCTTCACGCATGCAATGAATGATTTTTTTCTTTCTCGATACTACAGGTAAGATTAAATTGGAAAAGCCTTTTTTCCTTAAGCCTACAAATCGAGGTTATGCGTAATAAGCTTGGTCCCAGTCAGCATTGTTAATCGACTTTCGACTGCAGCTTCCATTCATAGAACAACAATGACTATGTGGGTTTCTAAAATTATTATTAATTTTTATTATAATAACAAAACGAAGTGTTTATGCGAATGGAACGCACCTTCAGCAACCAAATGTCATTCTGGAATTGAATTCACCTCGAACGCAACCAATACGGAACGCAGCGAAATTGAAGAAAAACTTCGTTCAAAGAACCCGTCTGCCACTGGAGTTTCATGTTTCCATGTATGCGCGGTCTTGTCGCCACCGCCGAAATAAAGAAGAACACAATATCAACATCACAGCCCATACCGCGCATGTATCAAAGTGAGACAAAAGAAAAGGTGCGGCCATATTGATTAAGCACCCAATAATCTCTTTTCCCACTCGTCACCATCTGCCGGCATGACACGAACAGAGACAACTTAACATTTCTTTCCATCGGCATTCCACGCAAGATGTGTTTTATAGCGTGTGTCTGTGTATGTATGCGTGTGTGTTCCATCATCACAGTCCAGGCGAAGCAAACCTGAAACGAGCGAATAATACGATTTGTTCCCCTCAGTATTGAATTCGACCAGGTCGACGACGACGAGTCCACGAAGGAGTTTTTTTGAACGACAGAATTTGAATCAAAAAAAAAAAAAGAAATAGAAAAGAGAAAAAGCAAAAAAGTCCTCTCAACTCCCATTCATTCTTTTTTGAAAATCAAAGAGAAAAAAGTAAAGAAAAATCAATTTCAATTACATTTTTTTTTCTGTTTTATTTTGCAATACAATTTCTGTGTTAAATTAGTATATCATTTTCTATCAATTCGATCAGTTCAAAGCCGCTCAGCTAATTCGCAGATTTTATTCTTTGGACTACTTTCAAGGATTAATTGAAAATAAGCAACGTTTTCCCCCGAGACAACACGATGTCTGAACGTGAGAATAATGTTTATAAGGCTAAATTGGCTGAACAGGCCGAACGCTACGATGGTAAGTTTTGTTTAAAAAAAAATTGAAGAAAAAAAAACGTTTAACGAGTCAGCTTCATTGGCATTTTTTTCTTGCCCGTTTAACTTGTCCACCACCACATTTTCCATGGAACGATCTAGAAGAGATTTTTTTTTTCGGTTTCATTTGATTCGATTTCTCGTGTACTTGATCCCAACAGTGGGTAGCAGTATCTATCTGTGCATGAGTTTTTCTAAAACTTTATTTTCTCCTTTCATTGGTTTTTAATTATTCCAGAAATTAGTTCCTTATATGTCTCCTCGGTAGATAGTATATAGTATATCCAGCCGTAAAAGCACCTTGTATCGAATGAGAAGAGAAAAAAAAAGGTCAGCGCAGAGGTTGTGGCAAATGGTGGAAGGAAAGGAAAAATTGCAAGTATTTCTAGCCAGGAGACACACACACTCGCTACAATTCGCTCCCGCTGTCCTAACATTTCCTTTTTGCCGGCATTTTGTATGTCGCACGAGAAATGTGACGTTTTTCCTTATTTTTTTTCTATTTCGAAAAAAGGAAGAAAATGTGGATGCTACACATAAACACGCCAATGACTAATGGAGGGAGCAGACAGAAAATATTGGTTTTTCCTGAAAACGTTCACTTTGGAAAAAGAATTTTCTGAAAATTCTGCGTTGCTATGCCGCCTTTTTGTTAATTTTTTTTTTCTTCTTTACCCCCCATTCTCCCTGTATCACGGTTTCGTTGCCGTAGTGCTGCTTTTTCATTAACAGAAAAATGAGGGAAACCAATCTTCTGTCGACAGTGTGTAGCGACGGAAAGAAGAGTGAAAGAGAACTTAGACAGAGACGTCAGGCAAAGTCAGGTTTGTTGGCTGACTAGCTGGCTGGATTGCTTGCTGTTCAGACTTATTTCAAAATGCTGACGGCGGCGGGAGTATTGGAGATATGGAAAGAAAAAAATCGATGAATGGATCAATAGAATAAAAGCAACAAAAGGTCTGGGGCGATCGATAGAAGTGTGTGCGAATGGGGTAGTATACGAATTACGGAGCATTTTAAATCTGGTGGATGATGAACTCTTCGGTTGAGTAACCGTTAAATAATTTGTTTTCAAAAATTCAAATACCCCCCTCCGCACCATTTGCTCCTAGTAATATACAGCAAGCGAAATTGGCGGTGTATAGTAGCTGGACAAACATACGTACACAACTCTGGGTTTAGGTATAGGCATCGATACGTTGATGATACCTGGTGTTGTCCTCTTCTATTTTGCGCTCTGTACACGATGCTCGAATCACATGGTTTGGTTTGGCGTAGTTTTCAAAGAAAAAAAAATGTTTCCCCCCAGTAACTTCACCTCATTCGATCAAATTTTTATTTTTTTGTGTTTATTTCTCGCTGAGTGGGTTTGCAAAAGCGCAAAATCACCGTTATTTTTGTCTTTTAATTATTCGATTAAACTTGAAATGTAACCATCTCTCCTCTCATTTCTGCTTAGTGACTTGACTCCATGTCATTGGGCATGAGCGAGATGGAATAACACGTAACGTAGTGCCCCCCATCCCTCCCTCCCGACAAAGATCCTAGAAGGACACTAAGATGAGTTCACAGGCGGCAGAGTGATGGCGGAGGAAATATAGCGTGTGTACACACAAATACAAATTACTCAGCGCGCCCGCTGCACACATTACGTCCTATCTACCTACTTATGGAGTGTGTAGCCAGCCAGCCCAAGTACGCGATGAGGAATTGAAATATGTACATACCTCCTATTCTCCTTTATACACATTTCTATTTCTTCCCGTACCTATTTGCCTTTTTGCAGAAAATTATTAATAAGAATTGTTTTTCGCCATGCTATTGCCGTCGTCTATGCCCGGTTGAGAGAAAAAAAATTGGAATTACGCAAGAAAAGTGAAGCCTTGGAGCAATTTTCTTTCCAGCGCCAGCCAAATTCGTTTTTTTTTTTTTCTTCCTTTTTTGCTTCCATTTATCCGGTCTGTGTGAAAATGGTTGTGCTGTCGTCTCTGTCGATTTCGCTGTCCGTCTTCTTTTGCCGGTTTGCGTCGTCGTTTTTCGGTTTTAGAGTGTGAAAAATGTGATTCATCCAAATCTCTAAAAACGAAAAAGGCACCACCACGAATGAAATCTATCACAGCCAGCCGACGTCGTTGGTCCGTTGTTGTATATTCAACTTAATTCAACTGTGTGATTCACACAAATTCCCATAAAATTAGCTTCTACTCGCCCGTACACTTGTACGGCGGTTATATTCTATCTTCTCCCTTCTTAGCCTCACAATTTTCCTGTGGCTATGCCAATATTCGCCAATATTCGTCATGTACATGAATATACACATTCGAAAAAAAAAAACAGAAAAAGTTACATTAATTACAAGTTGTCTTCACTCTGCTCTGCTCGGTTCAACTCCCCTCCGTTTGCAGTCCTTGGTTGGTAGCTTGCTGAGCGACTTAGTATTTTGTCATGACCTCCAGTGCAAAATACTATTATATACAAAAGTGTACGCCAAAAAGGTGAAACCAAACGCTTCTCCTCTCGTACCACTTGATGACGTAGGTTTTGTTGTGAGTTGATGTGATGCTTGTGGAGTTGGCTGCTTTCTAACAAAAGCCATTGAAGTTCCTTCACTTTTTCTCCGTTTGTACTTTGTCTAGACGTAAGGGCGGGTACAGTGGCTATACCCATTCTTACTGGTGCCATGGACACGAACAAAAAAAAAGAATAAAGATACATAAATCCTCGCTTATAGTATTTCGGGTAGTATTTCTCTTACTGCACATCACAGTCATCGATAACTGACGACCTCGCTCGTCTATTCTACTACGTGGTATACTCATAGCGATTGTAACCAACCGCTGACTTAGCAATGCAAATATAGAAACTCAGTCGGGCTTTTCTGTTTTTGGGAATGAACGAATGCCACTCACTTAGTCATTGGCTTTATCACCAAGGATATATACATTCATACGCACATGTACATATGTATGTAGGTATCTATATGACAACGTTTCGTTCGCATTACTCCTCTAATTGTTCATTCTCTGACGATTCGATGGTTACATGAAACGAACTGTGAAGATAAAGAATGACTTAATCTTAATTTAAATTTATATTAAATGTGCAAAGGTGGTGGAGTGGTGTCATAGCTCGTTTCAGGGTATGACTCTTGATAACACCGATACTGTCTTGTCTCACTGCTTGTTACCAACGCGGATTTTTACTAGCTTCCGTTTTTTCTCTATCTCAACCAAAGAAATCATTCCATCATGCTTACTGTGGGATAAAGAGACAGCGGTTTTCCGTTCGATTCATACATATTTAAATGGGATTTATTCCATTCCATAGGGATGATAAGATTATAACTTACGCTACATATGGATGTACAAGTGAAACAGACATGTGATTCAATTAACTTGGTATATTCCAGAGGAAGGTGATAGACATGAATCTCTTATTTTTTTTTTCGTACCGATCATTGCATTGCGTACTATGGTGCTCTATGAGTCATCCCTGTAGTAGACGTTTGTCGGTCAACTAGTATGTTATTCATTCATATAGTGCGCAATTGGAAGATTTCTCTCTTCGCATTGCATTATTCATAAGTCAGATTTTGTCTTAGTTTTTTTGGTTTTCTGTATTTAACAATTCGGATTAGATTAGGAGAAAAGTGGAACAGACGTTTCGACGTTTATTGGGGCCGTGTGTACTTGGAAAATCAATTTAGTTTACTGCTGCCAACGTAGTTCTGTTTGCACTTACTGAACTCTTGATTTTTTAGCACGTGAATGCCTCGTGGGCTTTTGGGTCTTTTTTCATTTTGTTCTATCATAATCGTCGCATTGAAGGGACAAAGATCTCCCTGCCTTGGGCTATACATACATATGTATGTGTACAAGCAATTGGCAAGCCTTAGTAGGGTTGGTTTTGCAGGGTTCCTGAGAAGATATGGAAACTATTCATGTTGTCCTCCAATGGTCAATGGCCTTGAAAGTGAAATGAATGATATGTATATGGCATAAATTGTGTGAAAGTATTAACATGTTGCTTCAAGAGAAGACAACATTGGACATTTGCACAGCTCACATCATTATGGCTTTTGTCTTTCTCGGAGCCTTTATCTCTGTTTGCCAACATTCACACCTGTGGGTCATAATGCATTCTCCTCGAACAGTCGCTTTTCTAACGTGGAAAGGATTTTCGTGAGTTTAATAACTTTTGTCGGTGACTTCGACTATTCATCACTTACAGTCAGTGACAGCTACATAATTGATAACGATGCTACTGTAGCAGTAGACTGTTTCTCACATCACGGTCGTATTTCCATTCTATTATGCTCTATCTATTGTCTTGAACAACATTTAATATTCTTTGCACGGCGTTCTTCTTAACGGGCGCTACAGTTCGTAGTGAACCTGGGCCTCAACCAACATGCCCCTCCATCTAGCACGATCTCTTGCTAGCCTTTTCCATTGCCGCACACCCAGTTGGCCGAGGTCCCCTTCCACCTGTGTGCGCCATCTTAAGTGCGGCCGTCCTCTGCTTCTTCGTCCCTCGGGGTTGGATTCAAAGACTCTCCGGGCTGGAGCGGTGGTGTCCATTCGCTCTACATGACCCAGGCATCTTAGGCGTTGAGTCCGTAGACGCCTGACTAGGCTCATGTCGCTGTACAGCCCGTAAAGTTCGTGGTTGAATCTTCTCCATCCCCGGTCTGCGTTTATAAGCCCAAAAATCACGCGCAAAATCTTTCTCTCGAACCGACCAAGGGCCTCCTCATCCGCTTTTGATAGTGTCCATGCTTCTGCGCCGTACAACAGGACCGGGGTAATAAGGGTCTTATAGAGAGTCAACTTTGTCGTTTGGGAGAGAGCTCTATTACTCAGTTGCCTCCTGAGCTCAAAGAAACAGCGATTGGCAAGAGTGATTCTGCGTTTGATCTCGGAACTGATGTCGTTGTTCCAGACCACTGCGGATCCAAGGTAGACGAAGTCCTTAACTATGTACCTCGAACTTATGTATGTATGTATATCTGCCAATACAAACGTTCTGGCCAAGACGTCGGTGGTGAGCGTCCTTTTTTGATGACAGCATATATTTAGTTTTGCCCTTGTTAACTGCCAAACCAATTTTCGCCGCCTCCATCTCAATACTCGCATACGCCTCATTGACATCTCGCTGTTATCTACCTATTATGTCAATATCGTCGGCGTATGCAAGGAGTTGCACGATTTGAAATAGATTGTGCCTCTTGTATTGGCCAGTGATTTTTGCACAATCATTTCCAATATGATGTTGAAGAAATCATACGACAGCGCATCGCCCTGCCTATATCCTTTTTTGACATCAAAACTATCGGTAAGGTGTTCACCGATTCGGATGGAGCAGCGAGCATTCTCCAAAGTCATCCTGCATAGTCTGATGAGTTTAGCAGTTATGGCAAAGGTAGACATAGCGTCGTCTGTAGTTGGCGCAATCAGAAGGGTCTCTTTTCTTGTGGATCGGGCATACGATGCTGAGACTCCATTCCTTGGGCATGCTTTCCTCTGACCATATCTTACAGATGAGCTGGTACATGTTCCTAACCAGGTCATCCCCAGCTGCCTTGAACAGCTCTGCAGACAGTCCGTCTGCGCCAGCAGCTTTATTCGACTTGAGTTTCGATATGACAATCTTCGTCGATTAGAAATGGATCATTCTGCCTGGCAGCGGTATATTGACTTACATCGCCGTTATTCAGTCTGCAGAAATGGTTTTTCCATATTCTCAGCATCGACTGCGATTCTACTACTAGGTGTCCGTTGTCATCCCTGCAGGCTTCCGTTCTGGCTTTATAACCTTGCCATGTTCGCTTTATCTCTTGATAGAACTTTTGAACGTCACGCCTGCAGTAACACCTCTCCAAATCCTCAATCGCGCGCTTCTCGTGCTCTTTGTTCTTTCTCCTGAGAAACTTATGCTCTTCCCTTCTTTTCAACTCCTAGAGCTTACGAGCTGCTCTTGTTCTTTTATGCAGCGAGGCCTTATATGCATCCTGCTTCGCTATGTGAATCCTCATGCACTCGTCATCGAAACAGGTGTTTCTTCGTAGTGGAGCCTTGAAACCCAAAACTTTTCAGGGCTTGTTTGCAAAGGCTCCACTGCTGTTCTATTGATGGCGTGGAGGATTGAGGTGTATTGGAGAGCTTAAGGGAGACGCGATCGGTAAAAGCCGGTTTCTGGCGATAGTAGCTTTCCGATGTCATAACTTTGTATTCTTACTCTACTCCGTTGCGTTCGTGATATCCGTAAGCGCATCTTGGCTACTACAAGATAGTGGTCTGAGTCGATGTTAGCCCCTCGGAAAGTTCGAACATCAAGAATAGTGGAGGAGTGTCTGACGTCGATCGCGATGTGATCAATCTGGTTGGTAGTCGATTGATCAAAAGACCGCCAGGTGCCTTTGTGTATATCGAGGTGCGCGAAGCGCGTACTGGCTAGAAGGAGATTTCGCCCCGTGGCAAGATCAATCAGCCTGTGTACGTTATCGGAGGTGGTGTCGTGTAGGCTATGTTTGCCGATGACTCGTTCAAATATGCTTTCCTTACCCAGCTTAACATTGAAGTCTCCTAGTACAATTTTGATGTCATAGCTGGGAAATTGGGCATACGTTTTGTCTAGGAGATCGTAGAACTCATCTCTGGCGGAGTCATCCTTGTCGTCCGTGGGGGCGTGGACGCCGATCAGTCTGATGTTAAAAAAGTTAGCCTTGATACGGATTATTATGAGGCGTTCGCTCACATGCCTAAAGCTTAGGACTTTTTGCCTTAGTCCACCTCGAACAACAAATCCGCATCCAAACATTCGTTGTCCTCTCTCCTCTGCCTATAGCAGTCGCCGTGGTAAATATCGCAGTTTTTCATCCGTCCATTCCATCGCATTTGCTGGATGGCGGTTATGTCCGTTTTATAGCGGTGTGGGGCGTCCGCAAGTTGTTCCGCTGCACATGGCCTGTTTAGGGACCTAACATTCCACATACAAAGCCGAAGATCATTGTCCTTTTTTCGTTTTTTGCAAGGGTCGTCAACATAAACCCGGTCCGTTAAATCTTAAAATAAACGGATTAGAATTGATCGACATTATCATCGGAATAGTTGCAAGTGATTTTGGTCAGTATTGACTGAGGTAATTGAATGGATAATGAGCATTGGCAATGATGGTACCGACAACGCGAGACGTTATTGTTAAGCTAGGCAGGACTGAATTAGCCCAAATGTTCCAAAAATATGGTTTTCAATGTCATTTTCGTCAATTTCTAGAAACAGAAAGAAAACCTCGGGAAATATTCAACGTCGTAGGGACCGCGCAATATGGCAGTACATCAAAAAGTTGCAGAAGTATATCAGAGAAAAGGCAGACCAGCACACGTTTGTGAGAAATGTCAAATCAAGCTAGAAGCTTAACCGTCGAACAATATTTGCCAAAAATCGCAAGAATTTAAGCAAATTTTCGAATACAGCTGTTTTTGACACTGTTCTACTTCAGGAATAGACGCAGAAAATCCTATCTGTTCGGACCAGCCTCACTGAACGAAAAACAACATTTTCCGACAGAAAATGTTCTCATTGAATGCAAAATCTTGTACTTTTCTGTTCTGAACTACTCAAAGCAACTTCATAGAACATAGTGATTGACAGTAATTAGCAGATCTCAGAGAAAGTAGTCATTAAGCGCGAAATAACAGATTAATCTGATGTAAAGGGTTGACCAATTAAAACGTAGGAAAGTAAATGAGGCATAAGGTTAAGTATTTGTTTTTGAATTAAAGTTGCGCTTTATTTTGATGGTTCATTGACGCCTTTTTATTAAGCAACAGTTTGCATGACCTCTTTCAGGCCTGTTCTTTAACTTAGGCTTAACCACCAGCTGGTCCTAACCTTTCCGACCAGTGAAAAAAGGGCAGACTCACCTGGAGAAGTCCACTATATGACTGTTCCTTGTTGTCTGGTGTAGAGTGATCAACTCAGATTTCATCGCCCACAGGACACATTAATCGCCGTTCATGTGTCACACAGCGCCTCTTCTATTTTACACAATTGAGTTCAGTGGTGTGCATGTATTTCCTGGGTATCAGGCAATAATATGAGTTTCTATGCACAGACGCAACTATATTTGAACGCGTGTAGAAACAATCTGATCTATAGGTACGGAAAAGTGACTGCAGTAGTATTTTATTTTCTTTTACTTAAGAGAAGCTTGGCTCTGGTCCTTCATGGGCTGTAACGCCATCAAAGAAGATTTTCAAAGAACGTAAAATCGAAAGGGATAAACCTTTCGATTAAGTGCGTCGTGTACTTTTCAAGAATTTGGCGTGCACTGTTTTCCAAATGGCTCGATCAATGTTCTGATTACACCTGAACCGTTTCAGTATTAGATGTTTTTAGGGTTCCGTACCCAAACGGTTAAACGGACCCTATTACTAAGACTTCGCTGTCCGTCCGTCTGTGACCAGGCTGTATCTCATGAACCGTGATAAGTAGACATTTGAAATTTTCACAAATGATGTACATATTTCTGTTGTCGCTGTAACAACAAATACTAAAAACAGAATGAAATAAATATTTAAGGGGGACTCCCATACAACAGACATGATTTTCATCCAAAAAATTCCCTTGGTCACATGCTGACCTAAGGTTATTCGACAATATCCCACGACCAGTAGCAAACTTCCGAGTTGTGATCCCTATTGTGTCTTTGATGTACTAATCCTAGCTGCAACCCTTTTTTCTGTAATTACGAACAACCAATAAGAAATAGGTACCCTTTAAACTAAGTTAATCCTTGCTGCAAACCCTTTCGTAATCCTGATAGGTTAAGATATCAAATGTTGCAACAAATTCAATTGTTGTGAAATTAACTTTCGATCATATCCCACTGAGCACCGTGGCGCAGTGGGTAGTGTGTTGGCCTCTGACGCCGATGACACGGGATTGAATCCCGACACAGCCATGTCATCGAACGTGTTTTTCACGGTGTTTCTCCTCAGCGGGGTTCTGACAAAACCCCCTGTAGTAAAATTGTCATGAAAAGCTTCTCGAAACTCGCCGTTCGGAACCGGCAATAAACTGTAGGTCCTTTTCACCTATGGGAAAAATGAAATCGCACACAACATGGGTGATTAAGAGAAGCTCGGCTCAGGTTCTTCATGGACTGTAACGCCAACATACATACATACATACATATCCCATAACCAATAACACACTTTCAAGTTTTGATCCCTATTGTTTCCTGGATATATTCATCCTAGCTACAAACCTTATTCCCATAATTATTGTTATTTACCTTTCACCTCCTTCCTGTCAAGTAAGATAATTGATTTGAATTCAATGGACACTTTGTTGATCAACTATCTCATCATGGAGTAGACATATTACTCCATGCCTGCAACCAAGATCTGTCATCATGCAAAAAATCATTTCAAACGGATTAGCCGTTTTAATGTGATCACTGATGAGGTAACATACAACGTCTCTTTCATATTTTTATATACAGATGGTACGGAACCCTTCGTGCGCGAGTCCGACTCGCGCTTGGCCGGTTTTTATTATACCCACATGATCTAATCTGGATCATGATTTATACGCATTACAATAACAACACGTGATCCAGCTCTCCAACTGGATCAATTTTCAAGATCCGAAAATTAGTTTACACTATTCCCCACTAGCAGCTTCACATTTAAATTACGAATATCATTGCCTGATGAACGTATAAAATTGTGGCCCGGATTTGGTTAAACAGTTGCTTTTCGTATAAATTAATTGTACTCAAAAACCCTTGAGTAAATTAGGCATATATTATCCCCAATTGGTGTAGATATATCGATAAAATTTATTATCATCAACATTTACATAAATCGATCGTATCAAATTTGTACGAAAAGAAACATTTTCTTTGACATGGCAATTCCACACTTATTTTGTTCTCAAATGTCAGATCTTTGACAGGACTGAACAAGACGAAATGTCAAGATGGCTACTCGTTGATCCGTACTATTTTATTTTGTCCCATGATCCAGATCAACTCATGTGGGCATAATAAAAAACATCTATTGTCTCCATAACGTTGAATAAAGTCCAAGAGATTTGAATTAAGCTTTTGCCCAAGTCAATTAATATCACCGAGGCAACTGTTAATGACGTCCTGCCGGAGCCACAGCTTGATTAAGTAATTCATAAATGTGTCGCGAAAAAAAATGTATTTCTGTGTCACTCTCTGCTTACTGTAACACTGATGCCATCTCGATTTTCGAAGAAAAATGGGCCAATGTCACTCCAAAATCCAGGTTAAACACCCACACCATAAGAATCTTCGTTTCTTTTTAAAATCCTTTATGCGAAAGAAGTGTGGGATTTTTTCCCAGCCTTAAACGCGACCGTTTTGCTAATTAACAGAACCGCCGAGATGACAATGCATCTTATTTGTACTGCTAATTCGAAACTCAAACAAGGAATCGATAACGAAGTACGAATACGTTCGCGCTTCAATGCCTTAAGCTCGTGAAAAGCGGGTAATCCGATGTCTTTATGCCCCATTCACCTCATGTAGTTCGATTAGTATTGAGATGCCACTACCTCTGATGAGTTTTTTGTTTTTATGCGCATATTTTCAGTAATAGTCGCTGTGTTCTCGGATGTGTGTGGTAGACAGACACGAGGATGCCTTTCTGTTATCGACTCGCATGCCGAACACGCACATACATACATATGTACATAGTGACGCGGTTGGTGCGATGAGTGGCAAACCTCATCGCTGCCGACGATTTTGTTCAACATCCACTTACTCTATAGTCTGTTGAACAAAAACTCTCTTCCTTGCTCTGCGAGAGGACACCCTGTAGATTAATGACAATTCCCTAACACATTTCCGTTTCCATGTTCCGGGATGCTTCAGTGTTTTATGTTAAGTGGCAAGATAAATTAGTGATCTACTCTCCCTAACTAAAGTAATGAAGTTAAATTACTATGCCGACCTAATTGCGAACTGTAGCTGCCAAAACTCCATTACAATTTTTAAAACAATGAAAAACGCATCCGTGTGCTTCATAGTTTTAATAACTCTGATCGTTTGGCTGTCACGTTATTGTTTTTGTTTTTTCCTTAGCAACCGTACAATGAATGCAAAATACTCGTGCACAAATCTTGCCTGGATATTGGAAAATCTTTTGCTAATCCCAGAATTTACGATAATGCTTAAGACGATGTCAGACGTTATCATGACTGATGGGCATTTTTTGTGTACATATATTTAGGTAGTTTTCGTTAATCCTAAAATGTCGTTACATATTGTTCACGCCAGGTATCTGACTCAAACGACCATAATCCATTACCTGCTGTTGACTCAACAACTACTGGAGCAGTTACCAAGCATATTTTACGTTTCTAAGAAGTGTAGACATCTGCTGCCCTTGTGGCTACAATACGAATTCTCTCTAATCTGTTCAAAAAAGCAGTCCAACCGTTCATTTTCCACCCCTAGAGCATCTGTAGAACCCAAATTCAATTTCATGAATCCTTTCATATATGTATGTACAACCAAACGCTTGGCATTGAGGGGATCTATGTATGTATGTATGTATATCATACATACCCACATATGTGTATGTATCTCTCCGTGCACGAGCCGAAATGGATTCAACAAATTCAAATTGTCCTCATTTAAAACAACACACCGTTTGCTCCATTTCACTCTGTCATCATTTCGGTGACCAATCAAAACACAGTTTTGTTTTCAGAAAACCAGAGCCACCACCCTTTTGTGTCGTCTCTTGTCCTTACAATGTTCACCGCGAATATCACCCACTATACCTCCACCACCGCGCGCCACCCAATGTGTATCATGTCATGTGTTACTGAAAACAATGTTGTAACCCAAATCATTCTTCCCACCCACAACAAGCAGTTTTATAGATGAATAATAGGATGCGAAAAAAAAAAAAATTAAAAATTCGTCTCAACAGATTGAAAACTAGGCATACACTGCAAGAGCTAAATGTATAGGCAACTATTGTTACCGAGCTACATCGAGTACATTGTAGGGGAGACAGGGTTACATGGCTACTGCATTGAGAGAACGTGTATCTCGTTTCATCGGAATCCTTTTTTTTTTTTTTTTTTTTTTTTTTTTTCTTCTTATAGATAGTATGTACTATCTATAGGCGGCACTATGGGAGCCCACTTTTCACTTATTAAGTGCATTAAGGGCTGTAAGAGGAGCAAGGGAGAGGAAAAAAACTGAACATCCTTGAGGTTTAAGTAGTTCAAGTTCTTTTTCTTTAGTTTTTTTTTTTTTTTTTTTTTTTTCCTGAGAACGAATAGATATGAAACTGTTTAGTCAGAGACTTATGATGCGTATGAGAGATCCTACTGTTCTTGGCCTAAATTTGAAGACATAGATGTATGTAGATGGCCATAAGGGCATTTGAAAATTTGGGCAATGATTCCAAAAACTCAGATGCCAGCTTCTTCATTGGGGAACAATTGAAATGTGTAGTAATTTTCATGACTCAGGCGTTGTCGTATAGTCGGGAAAATTTGTTTGATAAATGCCAAATGAAATGATAGGCTTTTACTGTAGTAAAGGGATTGGTATTCACCTGGTCCTGAATAGGCTAAAAATGTGGATCATACGTCCAAAAATATTCAACTACGATAAATTGTTTTTCATAAATAGAAATTGGGTATGCACCTTTCCACGTGCTTTAAACAGAACAACCACAACATGAATCCAATTCGCGATAGTCCTTTCTCTAACATCTGCTAAGTCTTTAGACCTCCCGGTCCCCAAAGGAGACATTCCGTTGTTAGACATGGTCCCCGGGATGGCTTTTAGTCTTCCTCTTCGATGCGGCTTGTATCTCTTCTATCGACCCAAAACGGTGTCTTCGGAGCGGTCTTTTGAGTTTGTTGAATAACCAACAGCCGTATGGTGCCAAATCAGGTGAATACGATAGTTGTGGAACGATATGGGTCGAGTCTTTGATTTTTTTGGACGCGAACTTCGTCGGTTAAGGTAGATAGTCGTCCGGGACGCTCTTTGTCTTCGAACCGTTCTCGACCTTGTTGGAATTCTTCATATGTACCACTTGTAAACATTTACCATCGAAGGCTTTCTGCACTTTCCTCAACGAATCAGCAGCAGGAAATTCATTCCGCAAACAAAATTTAGCGGATATTCCTTGTTCAGCAAATTTAGACATGAAAATCGAAAAATTCACTTTATCACAAAACGAAGCGTATTGATATGAAACTTGGCATGGATGTCAACTACAGTCCAGTCCTTCTTCTTCTTCTTAGTGGGCGCTACAGTCCGGGGTGAACCTGGGCCTCAACCAACATGCCCCTCTAACTAGCACGATCTTTCGCTAGCCTTTTCCATTGCCGCACACCCAGTTGGCTGAGGTCCCCTTCCACCTGTGTGCGCCATCTTAAGTGCGGCCGTCCTCTGCGTCTTCGTCCCTCGGGGTTAGATTCAAAGACTCTCCGGGCTGGAGCTGTGGTGTCCATTCGCTCTACATGGCCCAGCCATCTTAGGCGTTGAATCCGTAGATGCCTGACTAGGCTCATTTCGCTGTACAGCCCGTAAAGTTCGTGGTTGAATCTTCTCCTCCATCCCCCTTCTGCGTTTATAGGCCCAAAAATCACGCGAAAATCCTTTTTCTCGAACCGACCAAGGGCCTCCTCATCCGCTTTTGATAGTGTCCATGCTTCTGCGCCGTACAACAGGACCGGGATGATAAGGGTCTTATATAGCCCAAAGAAACAGCGATTGGCAAGAGTGATTCTGCGTTTGATTTCGGAACTGATGTCGTTGTTCCAGGTCACCGCGGAACCAAGGTAGACGAAGTCCTTAACTACCTCGAACTTATATCTGCCTATACAAACGTTCTGGCCAAGTAGTCGGTGGTGAGCGTCCTTTTTTGACGACAGCAAATATTTAGTTTTGCCCTCGTTTACCGTCAAACCAATTTTCGCCGCCTCCATCTCAATACTCGCAAACGCCTCATTGACATCTCGTTGCGATCTACCTATTATGTCAATATCGTCGGCGTATGATTTTTGCACAATCATTTCCAATATGATGTTTAAGAAATCACACGACAGCGCATCGCCCTGCCTAAATCCTTTTTTGACATCAAAACTATCGGTAAGGTGTTCACCGATTCGGATGGAGCAGCGAGCATTCTCCCAAGTCATCCTGCATAGTCTGACGAGTTTAGCAGGTATGTCAAAGGTAGACATAGCATTGTATAGCTCGTCTCTAATTACGCTGTCGTATGCGACTTTGAAGTCGACAAATATGTAGGTGGTAAGTGTTGACTTGAAATTCATTGGTTTTTTTTCAGGATCTGCTTAGCATTGAAGTCTCCTAGTACAATTTTGATGTCATAGCTGGGACATTGGGCATACGTTCTGTCTAGGAGATCGTATAACTCATCTTTGGCGGAGTCATCCTTGTCTTTCGTGGGGGCGTGAACGCAGATCAGGCTGATGTTAAAAAATTTAGTATTAATACGGATTGTTATGAGGCGTTCGCTCACATGCCGAAAGCTTAGGACTTTTTGCCTTAGTCCAACTCGAACAACAAATCCGCATCCAAACAATCGTTGCCCTCTCTCCCTATAGCAGTCGCCGTAGTAAATATCGCAGTTTTTCATCCGCTTTCTATCCGGTCCATTCTATCGCATTTCCTGGATGGCGGTTATGTCCGCTTTATAGCGGTCTAGGGCGTCCGCAAGTTGTTCGGCTGCACGTGGCCTGTTTAGGGACCTAACATTCCACGTACAAAGTCGAAGATCATTGTCCTTTATTGGTTTTTTTGCAAGGGTCGTCAACATAAATCCGGTCCGTTAATCCGAGGCGTGTGGTTGTTTCGGAGTTTGTGTTTTTTTTTTTACGGTTACGGCTTACGAGGCCGTAGCCCAACCGACTAATCCTGTTTTTTGGCGCAGGAGGCTCGCCATTCGCCCTTCCCCGTCTGCGATTTCCATAGGAAATCTCCAGATGGCACCACGAGGAGGTGGGGATAGGACTTACTAAACGTGCCGCAAGATGTTTGACTGCGGTGGCTCTTCTCGCTTTTTGTCAGGCCAGCATCCGTCGGATAGATGCTACCCCTACGAGGCCTTTGTTAGTCCTTTGCCATCCAAACTACAGTCCTACCAGCCTAAAAATAAAAGCATTCCCCACAAATTCATTTGCGCGTGTAGTTTAAATTCAATTGTCACCCTCAATTGCGTCCTCTGTTCGCTGACGCCGTTTAAGCCATTAACCGCAATAGACCTGCTAGTCTTGCCCTCATTACGAGGTGCTAACATTGTTACCCTGTTCGCTTCAGGGTATTGAGCTGCTCTATTTGAACATTTTGGAAATTATTGCATAAACTTGACTGTCGTCTTCAGTGGAGGGTGATTGAGTAGGTAATGACAATGACTCAGGCGTTATCATACTCGTACACATGTATATGGTGGGAAAACTAGAATGTAGATTTTGCCCAATTGGTTCACTCTCTTTAATGAAAATCGTTCTATGGATCGATACATGCATGCCAAATGAAACTACATATAGCTAGTAGTAGAAGTTAGTAGACTGTCTCCTTAGCGATTTCTTATTTGGGCGTTCCCCTATGACTACAACTAGTACCATTTGGTTTGGCAATTAGCATGAAGCATTTTGCGACGTTATGACTCATAATTTTTTTTTTTTTTTTTTTTTTGATATGAAGTGCAAATTTGACTTCATTAGGTCGCATAGAACAAAAGAATCAAAGCTGTCCAAAAACGCATAAGTGAGATTTGAATTTGGCGCCAATTCTACGTAAAGTGTTGCCAGTAAAAAAGAAAAAACAAAAACAATATGGCGGAAAAGCTGATAGTTCAGGGTTATTGAAAAAAATGTGGCGTTACAGGAGGGGAGCAGTGCGTTTTTGTTCATTGGCAATATGTATAGACTAACAGGTGTGTACGCCACTCGACTCTTTCAATTTTTTTTTAGGGTCTTGGACTTCTGCCAACGAGCTCACGATTATAGCCACGCCTTAGGAATGACATAGAGTGCTGTACCGAAGAAACTCAGCAGCATTTATGCAAAGTGGGTATAGAAGATGTTAAAAAAGTGCGCCTGTGCAGATCCGCTCAAGTCTTTTACGACACCGTATGCTTCATGAATCCGCGAGAAAAAACTACAATTTGTAGTTAGACCTCTGTTTTCTATGAGTTTCCCTTTCCTTCAAACCACTGATAATTGCAAAACAGTTTCTTGCAACATGTCCCAATGGTGGTGTACCTTTCACCGCCGCCGCATTTATTTTTGCAACAGAAATTTGCGACAACTTGCTCGCTCATATGTATGTGTACATGGTGACTCATCATCCCGAACTAATAGTCAGTGTGGCACGCCCAAGAAGCCTTCTCTTGCTCACGCAGTAATACGATTCATGACGAACTGTTGTCAAATGCGGAATGATGTTATTATTATTTTTTTAATCTCCATTCCATCCTTCTCGATTATCTAAAAATAAAATCCGTTTACTTGCATAAATATTTGACTCACCTTTAATTGTTAGCAACACGCGTTCAATTTTAAGTGTTAGGAGAGATGATAAGGGGAGCAAGGTTGATGGGTTGGTTGATGGTGATTGCCGCCCGTCAAGGTTTCCTGCGACCTGAAAGCAAAACGTCATGCGTAATGTACAAAAGCTTAAAGCAAAGCGCATGATAAAAATGTCATCAGATTAGTGCGAGATTTTCTTTGCTTCAGCTCGTCACACACTTGTGTGTTTATCCATTAAAAGTGATTGCTTCCTCTTTTTTTTTTACTGTCGGTCGATGCAAATTTCCCTTCCTATTGCGCTTCCTATCGACGATGGTATTTTTAGAATACTTTGACGTAATTGCCTTTCAATTGAATTGTTTGTGACAAATAGATAAAAGGCGCATAGGCGTGGATGGTACCCATTCACATGGTATATGGTTTCAATCCAAAGTATCAGTTGGTGGTTGAGAATGGATTGGGCAGGGAAGGTTTTTTCATACCCTATATCTATGTTTATGCAATTTTTATTTATATTTTCCCTTTTTTTTTTGCTTCATTTGCATGTGTAAATAGAAATGGTTGAGGCCATGAAGAAGGTCGCATCGATGGATGTTGAATTAACTGTCGAAGAAAGGAATCTTCTATCGGTCGCATATAAGAATGTGATTGGCGCTCGTCGTGCCTCCTGGCGGATAATCACTTCCATCGAACAAAAGGAAGAGAATAAAGGAGCCGAAGAAAAATTGGAAATGATCAAAACTTATCGCGGTCAAGTGGAAAAAGAATTGCGTGACATTTGTTCGGATATCTTGACCGTACTCGAGAAGCATCTCATTCCATGTGCCACCAGTGGCGAAAGTAAAGTATTCTATTACAAAATGAAGGGTGATTATCATCGTTATTTGGCTGAATTTGCTACCGGTTCGGATCGTAAGGATGCTGCTGAAAATTCATTAATCGCTTATAAGGCAGCCAGTGACATTGCCATGAATGATCTTCCTCCAACACATCCAATCCGGTTGGGATTAGCTCTCAATTTCTCCGTAAGTTTTTCAAATACATATGTTATGTATACCATTTATGTGTTTCATGTAATTTTTTTTTTTTTTTTTTTTTGGTGTAGGTGTTCTATTATGAAATCTTGAACTCGCCGGACCGTGCCTGCAGACTGGCGAAAGCAGCGTTTGATGATGCCATCGCTGAGCTGGATACCCTTAGCGAAGAAAGCTACAAAGACTCAACGCTTATTATGCAGCTTTTAAGGGACAACCTTACATTATGGACGTCCGACATGCAAGCCGATGGTAAGTAAACCTAATTAGCTTATTGAATCAAGATATTGTCGTGTGTGCGTTGTTTGTTTTTTCGAAAGGAAGTGTGGGTTATTTACTAGGAGAAGGTCCTCGATTTTTTCTAACAAACAGGTATATGTACCTCTGTTTACTACCGATCAAAGAGAGAGGAGAGCATAGAGTTTATTGTCAATTTTTTTTAAAACGCTCTTGAATTAATGGCAAAAAAACTTCAATTAAAGTCAATAGAGAGGAGGTGGCAGGTGGGCTTGCTTGTTTACACCCATGTGCTACGCCATACTCTGGTAGGGAATTGACAATATGTATTCAATTCAACAGATTTTAGGGTTGTAGAGTTTTTTTTTTTTTTTTTTTTTTTTTTTTAATTATAATAAAACATTCAGTGAAGCGGAGAGACCCGTTTTTAATTAGGTCATGTTTGCCGTGTGACAAAACACAACAGACAATTTTGCGTACACATTGGGGATGGTCTTCACTTTTTTTTTTTATTATTATTGAAAACCACTGAACCAAATGACATGCACACTACCTATCCCTCTATTTATTCTAACAAGTAACACCCTAACGATGTTCCGTCTTCTCTTTGTCTATTTTTTTTAGGTGAAGGCGAACAGAAAGAACAAATCCAAGATGTCGAAGATCAGGATGTGTCGTAATTTACATATGTACCATTAAATAAATGTGTGAAAATGGCATAATATAAAAGAAAAAAAAATATTATATAATAAAATAAACATCAATAATTAATAAAATAAAATAAAAAGAAAAAAACAAAAAACACACAAAACAACTTTAATTTTAAGGAATCTAAAAAATATAAAAATAATATACATATAAGAAATATAAATTATAAGTGTATTGTTTCGTCTTTGTATTAAAACAAAAAAAATCAGTAACACAGCAACAAAAAATTAAGAAACACCCACTCAAGATTACGTTTTTTTTTTTTTTTTTTAGATGGAAATCAGGTTAATTATTAAATAAAGTAATAAATCAAATTAAACCCCCCATACCTTTTTTGTTTATTCTATCTTTCACTTATTCCACCTCCAATTTTTCTACCTTTTTACCGAACCCATCCCGTACCACACAAAATTGTTTTATCGTTAAATTTCTATTTTAATGTTTAGTTTTTTGTATTCAAATATTATTCGATCCAAAGCCAATAAAAAATAAATAAATGAAGGAAAAACCAGAAACAAACAGCTAGTATTTCTCTTAATTCTTAAACATAAAATATAATGTTAACACAATTTTTATTAATAAAAGAAAAAAAAATTAAAATGAATAGAAAGAAAAATCGTTGCTTATATAGTTTCACACAAACACGACACGAACACATACACGCCAACAAAACCACCACCACCACCATTCATGCGCCACTCTTTTTGTAACATTGAATTTTTCTTTATTCCAATTTTTAGTTTTATTATTTTATTATTAATTTTTTTTTATATAAAGAAATAAATTAAAAAATAAAAATTGAAAACTATTTTTTATAAATATATATATATTTTTTTATTTCCCGTTTTTTATTTTTATTTTACTTTCTCTAACTTGTAAGACAATTTACATTCTGCTTTAAGGTACACACTTTCTTTTTCTTCTTATTCTTATTATGTATTATTATATTAAATAAAGAGAAGCATAAAAACGCGTTAATTAATGCATTCTATTCAAATAATTCAAAGAATAAGTATAAAAAACATCGCATTGTTGTCATGCAAGGATACAATGAATTATTAATTATATTTATATATATATAACTGAGTATATATATATATATATTGTATTTAATAAGAAAGTATTTAAAAACAAAAAAAAAGAACAAAACTTAATTCATACATTTCAATAATAAGAAATAAAAACAAAAAAAGAAACCCAAGTAAATTAAATTAATGTCACAGAAGTAGAACATTTTGTTTTTTCTTTGCCGTCGCGACTATACTGCATTTATTAATTATTACTACAATTATATAAATAAAGAAAAAAGTAAAAAAAAAAATATTAGAATTTACAAAAAAAATAGTGAAAAAGCAAGCTATATATATATATATGATTATGAAAGAAGAGAACAAGTTTTTTTTTTATTTTATTAAGTAATATGTGGCAGTACCATACCAAACTTTAATCAATAAAAGCAGAAAAAACACGAAAACAAAAATCACATTTAGAGAGACATCATTTTTTTTCTATTTATCAAGAAGAAAAAAATATAAAAAGGTGACAACAAGTAAACAAGAAATCGCAACCAAAACGAACATGTAATTTTAAATCTTTTTATGTGTAGGTTGGAAGGTAGAAAGATAGAGCGCGCAAGTTGTTCTGGAATCAAAAAACAAAATGCTAATTTCGGAATTCTTAAGAAAAAAAAAGAAGAAAACAGTCAAAAATTAAATTACAGAAAACAAAACCACAAACGAAGTAAACATGAAAACAACAATATAAACAGAAAAAAAAAGTTTAAATTACTGTAACCAGCATTGATAAAATACGTGTGCATAATTTTCTATGATTTTAAAACAATTTTCTTTACTTAAATAAATGACAAGGAAATTCATATGAAAAAAAAACAAAAAAAAAACGGAAAATGTATGCTTTTATTTGGATCGGAATTTGTGTCTTCTTTATCTAGCACTTTTCTTAGACGGATCATTGCAGCATTTTTCATGCGGTGCTGTTAGCAATAAAGGAGACATTTTCTTGGCCGAAGTGGAACGTATGCAACTACGGAGCAGCCCTGAAATCGCTAGTCCTATGTGTACACTTCAAAAGTAAGCATTGACAGCCGCCTATCTCTTAACGAGATGGCCGAACAGTCATACATCTATGGGTACCAGGGCATAGCGATATCTCACTAAGCAACGACGCAGCAATCACCCCTATTGTGATAGGCGTTTTTATTGAACGACAAATGTCACTTAAAGAAATCGGTATTGCGATAGTAATGTCTGTGTCACAATGCTACTACGCGGCGCGGCGACAGCGCAACTACAAACGCCGTAGCTGTCAAATCCATATTCATTCAATGGAATTATATGGAGTAAGTCACATAGGCACGTATGTAGTCGTGTCGCAGCGCTGTAATTTCGAAAATTTGAAAAACTCGCAACTACACGGCGTTTTGCCATTTCGAATTCGACATTGGAGGAATACGTTTGATAACTTGGTCTAACCCACCACCTTCTGACTTTTGTTTTCGCTTTTAACTTTTTATAGGCTAAAGTAGCCGCACATGTTAGCAATAATGTTTTTTTCAAATTATTTTGATCCATTTATGAACTAAATTCAGTTTCAATCTTCGAATTTTTTACTGATGCCATTGTGTATTGACTGAACTAATTTACAACCACAGCATACGGCAGCGTTTGTAGTTGCGCTGTCGCCGCGCCGTGTAGTAGCATTGTGACACAGGCATCACGTTGTCGTTTTACTTGACGTTACGCCATCTGACAGTTGGCGTTAAGTGGAACGCATTTGTCTCATCGACAAATGTCATTCATCGGTATTGTAACTGTCGTTTAAATTGAAATAAACGACTAGTAACTGCCTGAACACAATGGGGTCGCGGTCGGCATTGCTGTCGCTACGATTGGCAAAATCTCGCCCACAATGAGGTCGCTTTGTTATGTCAAATTTTAATAGCTGTTTTCACCTTTGTCCATATACAAGGTGTCTCAAAAGAAAGTTTACATTTGTTTAGCTTATTGCGCGATCGCAACAAATCCGTGGGGCGCGGGGGGTACGTCAATCGGTAGCCTGGCTCTTGGGAATTCACTCGCTACTCGTTTTACAAAAACGGTGATTCAGCGATTGTGGCTCGTAGAAAATTCTGCGATATACGAATTTTACGCCATTTAAATGTTGCGCCACGCATTCCTCTGATTTGAAAATGAGTAAAAAAAATGTTGAACGATGACCTTGACAACGGTCAAGGTCATCGATAACGTAAAGAATGTTAATCAAACTGTGACATCATGACATCATTTTTAAGAAATAAATTCCCAAGTTGTGAACTTTAATGATAAATAAAATTGTTTTTGATAGAATGTTTACTTCGTTTTCAATCGATCCACTAAATATAAACTTTCTTTTGAGACACCTTGTATATGGACAAAGGTGAAAACAGCTATTAAAATTTGACATAATAAAGTCTTCCTTGTGTTTTGTTTTTTTTTCTACACAGCTGTCACAATGTCGTACGACCGAATTAAAAGTTTGCCAACTCGCGCGAGAGACCCTACGACCGAGACAGCGACCGCGACATCATTGTGTTTACGTTATGGGATTTACGTACATATAACTTTTGACAGGCGACCGAGACAGCGACAACGACCTCATTGTGTTCAGGCAGTAAAACGATGCTTTTTGGCGACGACATATTTCCCAACGACAAACTGTGTGCAATAAACTAAAATGTATGTAAGTTTTTGTGTTTTTTTTTTTTTCTTTTTTCCATTTGTTAATTACTTACTTACTTAGGTGGCGCTACAGTCCGTGGTGAACCTGGGCCTCAACCAACTATCTCTAGCTGGCACGGTCTTTGGCCAGCTGCTTCCAGCGTCGCACGCCCAGTTGGTTAAGGTCCCCTTCCACCTGCGTGCGCCACCGATGATGCGGCCGTCCTCTGCCGCGCCTTCCTTCCGGAGTGGATTCGAAAACTCTTCGGGTCGGAGCTGTATTTTCCATGCGCTCTACATGGCCTAGCCACCTTAGACGCTGTATCCGTAGACGTCGTACCAGGCCGATGTCGCTGTACAACCCGTACAGTTCTTCATTATATCTTCTCCTCCATACACCGTTTGAACAAACGGGACCGTAGGTAGTACGCAGAATTTTCCTCTCGAAACGACCAAGGGCATCTTCATCCGCTTTTGTTAAGGTCCAAGCCTCTGCGCCGTAAAGGAGGACTGGGATGATTAAGGTCTTATATAGTGTCACCTTGGTTTTCCGAGAGAGGGCTCTACTTCTCAATTGCCTCTTGAGCCCAAAGAAACAGCGGGTGGCAAGAGTGATTCTGCGTTTTATCTCAGCGCTGGTGTTGTTGTCGCTGATCATCAGTGAGCCAAGGTAGACGAATTCCTTGACCACTTTAAAGTTATATCCGCCCATGGTGACGTTCTGGCCAATACCTCGGTGTTGTCCGTCTCTCTTAGATGAAAGCAGATATTTGGTTTTGCCCTCATTAACCTTGAGACCCATCTTAGCCGCTTCTACCTCAATGCTTACAAAGGCCCCATTGACGTCTCGCTGTGTCCGTCCAATCACGTCAATGTCATCGGCATACGCAAGCAATTGCGTAGACTTGAAATAAATCGTACCTCTTGTGTTGGCCAGTAACTCTTGCACGATGTTGAAAAAGTTGCATGACAGCGCGTCACCTTGCCTAAATCCTTTTTTAACATCAAGGGTCCCGGTTTGCTCATTACCGACCTTAATGGAGCAGCGAGAATTCTCCATTGTCAAACTGCACAGTCGGACGAGTTTGGCATGGATTTTAAAACTAGACATGGCTTTGTATAGCTCATCTCTATACACGCTGTCATATGCAGCCTTGAAATCGACGAAGAGGTGGTGGTTGTCGATTTGGTATTCCTGGGTCTTCTCCAAAATCTGCCGTAGCGTAAATATTTGGTCTATTATGGATTTACCTGGCCTGAAACCACACTGATAAGAGCCGATCAGGTTATCCACAAACGGTTTCAGGCGTTTACACAATATGGCAGAGAATATCTTATATGCGATTTTAAGGAGACTTGTTCCCCTATAGTTGGCGCTGTTATAAGGGTCTCCTTTCTTATGGACCGGGCAAACGATGCTGAGATTCCATTCGTCGGGCATGCTTTCCTCTGACCATACCTTGCAAATGAGATGGTGCATGCACCTTACCAGCTCATCTCCAGCCGCCTTAAGAAGCTCAGCAGACAGGCCGTCTGCGCCCGCGGCTTTATTAGACTTAAGTCTTGTGTTAATTAGAATTTGTTGTTAAAACCAAATGTGACTTGAAAACTTTTATTTATTATGTACAGGGGTTATTTTAATATTGTTCAATTTCTTCCACGTGCCTTCGTCTTGATGCTGGCTGTCACACACCCCAAAAACCAAAATTGACGAAGGAAAGAGGCAGAAAGTCCCCGTCACGGCTGACATGAGCTGTCAGGCATTGATGAGTGACAGGGTGCCTCTGAACCCTCGTTAAAGTCTTGAACATCCTGCCCGGTCGAACTCCGTTCGAGGTAGTCAGGTTCCAGGATTCGACATAGTTTCTGTACTGCCCGGGTGCACATACCATTTGCTGTCTTCAAAGTAGCGTTGCGTATCAATCCATCACTACCCGGATGGACTTCAACCACGCGGCCCAATCTCCAGTGCGTCGGCGCTAGGTTGTCATGACGAACGACCACAATATCGCCCAACTGTACGTTCCCCACACGCCGCTGCCACTTGCTGCGCGTTTGTAAGGTAGACAAGTACTCGTCGCTCCACCGTTGCCAAAAGCGTTGATGTACCTGCCGTAGCCACTGCCAATGTTTGACACGATTGATGGGGACGTCGGTGATATTTGGTTCTGGAACGGCAATCAAATGAGCTCCAATGAGAAAATCGCCTGGGGTAAGTGCAAACTTCTCCTCTGGATCGTCGTGTATTGGTGTAAGAGGACGAGAATTGAGGCACGCCTCTATGCGCACCGCCAATGTTTGCAGCTGGGTGTACCATAAACTTTGTGCCCCGACCAATCGAACCAAATGTCGTTTCGCAGACTTGATTGCAGCCTCCCATAACCCACCCTGGTGTGGTGCGCGTGGGGTAATGAAATGCCAGCGGGTGCCCATATGCGCTAATGACTGTTGGGTCTGCTCCCCTTGCCAAATCGCCAAATCCTTCTGAAGAAGCCGGTTGGCTCCAACAAACGCTGTGCCGTTGTCACTGTATAAGTCTCGGCATGGTCCACGTCTACTAATGAACCGTGTATACGCATCCAAAAATGCTTGCGATGATAGATCATCTACGACCTCTATGTGCACCGCCTTCGTTGCCATGCAAATGAATAGAGCCAGATAAGCCTTGACTGTCGATCGGGACCTCTTCGTTCCAGTGCGCAGTGTAAAGGGACCGCAGTAATCGACACCTGATGCGATGAAAGGCCTAGCAGGATTCACCCGGTGTTCTGGTAATGGTGCCATTTGCTGGATGATAGTTGCACTACGGTGACGTCGACAGACGACACAGTTATGTATGTAGGTCCGAATAGATTGTCTAGCGTTCAAGATCCAGAAGCGACTGCGAAGCATCTGCAACATTAGCTGTGTGCCACCGTGTAGAGTGTCATAATGTGTATCTTTGATCAGCAACCAAACGAGAGCACCATTCCTCGGCAAGATGATTGGGAAGCGATGATCATGAGGAACAGATGCTTTGTGGAGTCGACCACCCACCCGCAAGATACCATTTTCATCGAGAAGAGGGTTGAGCGGAAGCAATCGGCTGGAACTGGAAAGGCTGGACTTCGCACGAAGTCGGATGATATCGGTACTGAAGCTCTTGGACTGCTCGATCTTGATAAGCGAGTTTAATGCAGTTTCTAGTTCATCTGCACCAATGATGCAAGTCCGGGAATGACGCCTTTTTGGGGAAAACCGCAAAACATATACCACTGTCCGCAATAGTCGTGTGAGTGTACTAAAACGCTCCGTCAAAGGAATAACCTGACCATCCTTTCGTCGTGTTTGCAGTTCGAACACCATCGAGGTAACCATCGTTGTTATAACTACCTTCTCTTCGCTTGTCATGACATCTAGTTCGACTGGGGTGAGCGACGTATATCTCCCCAAAGGTGTCCCAGCATCCTTCAACCACTCCGGGCCCTGTAGCCAGAGCTTATGCCTTAAAAACTCCTGACCCCCGATGCCCCGACTAGCACAATCAGCAGGATTTTGAGCCGTCCGAACGTGATGCCAACAATTGGGAGACGTCAGTTTCTGTATTTGACTGATTCGATTTGCAACATAGGGTTTAAGAGTCGAAGGTTGCTTATGTATCCAACATAATACGATACTCGAGTCCGACCATAAGTAATACGGTGTATCTGTGAGACCAAATACGTCACGGACATTTCGAAGCGTTGAAGCTAGTAGGGTTGCAGCACAGAGTTCCAGGCGAGGAATTGTAGTACCGTGTATCGGGGCAACCTTGGTGCGTGCAGTTAGTAGTGATATTCGAACCTGCTTGTCCAATCCAATTGTCCTCGTATAAATGACCGCAGCGTATGCACGCGCACTCGCATCGCAGAAACCATGAAGAGCAGTTGTGGTTCCATTCTCCATTCCCAACCATCGTGGGATTGTAAGGTGATGTAAAGCTTCGAGCCCACTGCGGAATTTAAGCCATGCTTCACACAGTTCACTTGTGAGAGGGGCATCCCAAGTGATGCCCTTGGCCCAAAGTGTTTGAATGAAGATCTTCCCAGTAACCACCACAGGAGCCAGTAAACCCGTTGGATCGAACAGTCGTGCCACTTCACTTAAGACCCGCCGCTTCGTTGGAGTCTTAGGCTGGGGATCCAATGACACCCTGAACAGGAAGTGATCAGTAACTGGATCCCATTGCAAACCAAGAACAGATGTCGTCGACGGACGGATAACAAGTTCCTCAGTAGATGTAGTCTCTCCAGTTATATGATTTACCACTTGCTGACTGTTTGAGCTCCACTTGCGCAAATTGAAGTGTCCAGCTGCAAGAATCCTATCAACATTGGTAGCTAGGAGTTTAGCATCGTGCATTGAGTTGCAGCTCGTAAGGAAGTCATCTACATAAAACGACGTAAGTATGGTATCCCGCGCAGCCAATGCGTCCTCGCCGCTTGTAACTGCGCCAAAATTGTCATTTGCGCACTGATGTAGTGTCCGTATCGCATTATATGGGCTGGAAGCCATGCCGTAGGTTACCGTTGTCAACCGATAAATTCCGATCGGGACAGATGGTGATTCCCTCCATATGATCCGCTGGTAATCGCGATGTTGAGGAGTGACGAGTATCTGTCGGAACATTTTTTCCACATCAGCAGTGAGAGCAATGCGGAAGCGACGAAAACGGAGCAGTATATTGAGTAACGAATCCTGAATGGTAGGACCAACCAATTGTATGTCGTTCAGGGAAACACCAGTACTTGTCCTTGCAGAAGCGTTGAACACGACTCGAAACTTATCCGCAACGGCATGATGGGGAATATAGTAGCAATTGGTGTGGTCGTCAGATTGATCCACACGCTCCATGTGCCCAAGCGCAGCGTATTCACGTAAGAATGCGACGTATTTTTCCCATAGTTCTTTATTGGCAGACAGGCGCCGTTCTAAGCTGTAGATTTGCTGTAAGGCCTGTTGATATGAGTCCCCAAGCTGTGTTGCGTCAGGACGAAAGGGGATAAACACCACATACTGCCCATCCCCTGTCCTAGAATGTGTAGTGGCAAATATGCGATCACACTCATTGTCGTTTACGTTCTCACCAGGCACCTCTTCAAGTTTCCAGAATTTCTGCACAAGGTCCTCCAATCCAATATCATCACACACATGAGCGTGAAAGGTATGCGGTTGCAATGCTGCCGTAGGAGTTGCTGCAACAGGTCCAAAAACAACCCATCCGAATTCCGTTTGTTGAGCATGGGGCTCGTCTGAATTGCCATTGACTACACCCTCTTTAATGACCAGACCCCAGACATCTGAGCCAAGAAGTACCTCAATATCAGCAGGTGTACCGAACGAAGGATCGGCCAGCTGAAGACCAACCAAATGATGCCACTGATTCACGTCAACTTGCACCGTTGGAAGAGTTGAGGTTATTGACGGAAGAACCAATGCATTGACCATCAATACAAAATTGGAGTAAATTGACTTGAGCTTGAGCTTGACGCTGCCTTTAGTATTGGTATGTGCGAAAGCACCGATGCCTTCCACTGTGACTGCATACTTACTCCTGCGGAGATTCAAAAGGTGAGCAAACTTATCTGAGACAAAACTTACCTGCGATCCTGGATCGCAGAGGATACGAGCTACGTGTTGTACAGATGAATCCCCGTATGCATATGCACGCGCTGTTGCAAGCAGGACAATGCATTGGTCACGAGTGAGGCAGGTGATCACGGGCGTTGATAGTCACAAAGATGATTGCGCCCCCACTAATGGGTCAGTGACGTGGGCGATATGGTTTGCTTCTATAGGCTGCATAGTTGACCTTGACGAAATCGTGGCCAGCATTTCCGATTCACGACAGAACAATGTATGATGCTTACGGCCACACCGCTTACATCCGCCAGAGGGACACTGTCTGGAAGTATGTCCCTGTTTTAAACAGTTGAAGCATAAACGGGAGTTCTTCAAGGCATCGAAACGTTGATCCGGGTTCATAGCAATGAGAAGTTGACATCGTGAAATTCGGTGAACTCCTTGACAATGCGCACATTTCCCTTCATCAGCTGTCACCAGATGTGATTTTACCAAGGGTAACATACGATGTTGTTGACGTGATGATTGTGATTCACAGCGAGTGGAGACCTTTACTAATTCCGTAGCGAGACTGTGTGCTCGTTTTTCTAAGAACTTCAGCAGATCCGCCAGGCGCGGGATCTGATTGGAGGAACAGTAGAGACACCACTCCAGCTGCGTCGTCGATGGAAGTTTTGAAATAACGATCGGGACCGCCAATGCATCCCAACTATCCACTGGCAACTGCATGACACGTAAGGCCCTTAGTGATTCATGCACCGTATCCACAATTATCAGAAGAGTTTTTGACGTTTCATCTGATACTGGCTTGATGTTCAGAAAACGAGATACATGTATTTCAGCCAGCAGTTTTGGATTATCGAACCGCTCCTTCAACGCTTTCCACACTTCTTGGTAACCGCCAGAATACAATCCGCCCATCAGCGGCACTTTGGTTGCGCACACCGCTTGCCGAAGTTTATTCAATTTGTAAGCTTCTGGGTACTCCTGCTCATGCACCAAAGTCTCAAAGGCATCTTTGAAACCCTGCCAGTTGTGTAACGAGCCATCGAAAGACGGAATGACCAGTGGGTCTAATTTCAAATCGAAGTTGTTCGCTGGCGTAGTAACGGGAACCATGTGTTGATTGGAATGTTGATCTGGTTCGCGTAATCGTCTGTTGAGAACGACACACGTCTTGTTGTATGTACTCTCCACCTGTGCCCAGAGCCCATCATGTGCTTCAAGCTCTCCTTCCTTTGCCTGGCCTACTAGCACCTCGTGATTTTTTACGAAGCGATTATAATGTGCCACAATTGAGCTTAATTCCTGCTCGAGTTGGGAAGCATCACATTCGCCAGAATCCACACCACATACACGTTCGTGAACACGTTTGATGGCATTTATCGCCGCCATCCGTAAATTTAATTCTGTCATTTCTACTGCGTGCAAAATTCCTCACAGGAGGCACCAAATGTTAATTAGAATTTATTGTTAAAACCAAATGTGACTTGAAAACTTTTATTTATTATGTACAGGGGTTATTTTAATATTGTTCAATTTCTTCCACGTGCCTTCGTCTTGATGCTGGCTGTCACACACCCCAAAAACCAAAATGGACGAAGGAAAGAGGCAGAAAGTCCCCGTCACGGCTGACATGAGCTGTCAGGCATTGATGAGTGACAGGGTGCCTCTGAACCCTCGTTAAAATCTTGAACATCTTGATATTGCTATTTTGACTTCGTCTAGCTCGGGTGGACTGAAATCTGTTTCATTGTCGTCCATTACGAATGGCTCGTTCTGCCTGACAGCGGTATCTTGTCTATCATCGCCGTTATACAGTCTGCAGAAGTGGTCTTTCCAAATCCTCAGCATCGACTGCGACTCTACTACCAGTTCTCCAGAACTGGTTATTATTAATTAATTAGTTATTTTTATTTACCAAAGGGTGAAGATAAGGAACCCTGCACAATTTGCACTATTGGTCCAATTGATGTAAAGAAACCATGCGCCAGCTACCAACTTCTGGAGAGGAAGCAGTGTGCATTCAAATAAATAAATATGCTTTCAACCTAAAGTTCGTCACGAATCTGTAAATGTAACACATTGGAATGATTTGTTCTCAAAATAATCATCTCACTTACTTCGAATCTGGCAAATCTAAGGGATTGGACTTCGATATCAATCTTCTCCTTTCTCTTAATAAATCAATTTTTTTCCCTCTCATTTTCATTCCTCATATTAATAACATCCTTATTTACCAGAAAAAGTGCAAATTTGAAAGAACGAACCAATTTCTTTCAAATGTACATATCTCGCATTACAAAGGCAACAACCAACCCCTGCGGGGTTCACGGCAGACGTACGAAGGTTTTCCATCTCTTTATTTATCTCTGGTCAGGGCGCCGAAAAATCGTAATGCGTTTGTAGGTGAAATCTGTCAAATTGCCTGTCAAAGCCATCGGATTTTCATCTCATTCATAATCCCTGGTCTTGACTATTCTTCTTCTTAACGGGCGCTACAGTTTGGGGTGAACCTGGTCCTCAACCAACATGCCCCTACAACTAGCACGATCTTTTGCTAGCCTTTTCCATTGCCGCACACCCGGTTGGCTGGGGTCCCCTGTGTGCGCCATCTTAAGTGCGGCCATCCTCTGCTTCTTCGTTCCTCGGGGTTGGATTCAAAGACCCTCCGGGCTGGAGCTGTGGTGTCCAATCGCTCAACATGGCCCAGCCATCTTAGGCGTTGAATCCGTAGACGCCTGACTAAACTCGTGTCGCTGTACAGCCCGTAAAGTTCGTGGTTGAATCTTTTCCTTCATCTCCCTTCTGCGTTTATTGGCTCGAAAATCACGCGCAAAATCTTTCTCTCGAACTGACCAAGGGCCTCCTCATCCGCTTTTGACAGTGTCCATAAGGGATAAAGAATGAGATACCAATCTATTGGCATTGACAGGCACTTTGACAGGTAGCCCCTACAAATGCGTTGCGGTTTGACGGCGTATTGACTATGTCATTTTGCCTTGTTGCGACCATTTTGCCACGTCCTGACTGTACACATCGACGTCTTGAAACTATCTCTGTGTTAGTCAAGAGCGTCATTTTTAGCCGGAGAATAACATGTAGAGTATCGGTGTGTATTACAAAAGCAGCAAAAAACCCCTGCGGCGATCAACGGGCAGACGTACGAAAGATTGGTATCTCATTGTTTATCCCTGGTGTCCATGCTTCTGCGCCGTACAGCAGGACTGGGATGATAAGGGTCTTATATATAGTAAAAACTCCTTATTCGCGGTTTCAGTATTCGCGGAAGAAAAAATTGAGACTATTTTCTGTATTCGCGTTGGAAAATTTCGTTATTCGCGGATACGAAAATTCCGATTACAAATACATATATTATAAATTAGATGATATTCATTATTGTTGTAATTAGAAGGAACACCATTTAACCAGGTTCCGAAATGTTCAGACATTTTCCGAAATTAACCACAATACCATACCCACCATACCAACCATTCTTGGAACATACTGTTACGAAATTATTCGATCCCCACACGAAATAGGGTTCGCACCACTGGATCGCGATAAACTACAATTGTCCTTTTTACCCGAATTAAAAACACACACACTTTTATTTCTTTCACCACAGATCAATTATCTGTGTAGCTTCACCACTTTTCTTTATTACCCAATACCATCCACTTTAAACTTTATTACCAATACACAAACCTTTATTGAAAGCTTTTCTTTTCACACTGGTTGATCACACCGACTTGTCACACGCTGTTTTATACCACAAACTGAATGTCTGTCGAGGGCGAGTGTTCGCGCTTATATAGCTCTCGGTCCACCTTCTCCAACGTTCGCCGTTGGAAGTCCCCCTTCGGAAATCTCTAGAACGCTCTGACAATTTCATTGGAAGTTGACATTATCCAATCCCCGCTTCCAGAGAGCTTTCGAACTTCGACAGCGAAATTCGAACTTAACCGTCCGTTTACATCTCCGCAACAATACTGTTACGAAATATTCAATCCCACACCGAATAGGGTTCGCACCACTGGATTGCGATAAACTACAATTGTCCCTTTTATCCGAATTAAAAACACACACACTTTTCTTTCTTTCACCACAGATCAATTATCTGTGCAGCTTCACCACTTTTTTTTATTATCCAATACTATCCACTTTAAACTTTATTACACAAACAAACCTTTATTGAAAGCTTATATTTTCACACTGTTTGATCACACCGACTTGTCACACGCTGTTCAATACCACAAACTGAATGTCTGTCAAGGGCGAGTGTTCGCGCTTATATAGCTCTCGGTCCACCTTCTCGAATGTTCGCCGTCGGAAGTTCCCCTTCCCAAATCTCTAGAATGCTCTGACAATTAGCATTACGCCGTTGACAGTTGACACAAGCCGACGGTTAAGTTCGAATTCCGCTGTCGAAGTTCGAAAGCTCTCTTGAAGCGGGGATTGGAATGATGTCAAGTGTCAACGGCGTAATGCTAATTGTCAGAGCATTCTACCCTGTAGAAACCAAGAAAAGTGTGTGTGTTTTCATTCGGATAAAAGGGACAATTGTAGTTTATCGCAATCCAGTGGTGTGAATCCTATTCGGTGTGGGATCGAATATTTCGTAACAATACGAATGTTTGGCAGGAAATCTCTATGTTGAGTTTACTGAACAAATTGACAATGACAGTTCAATGATTGAGTGAAAGGGTGCGTTCACAATTTGAATTCAAAGTTGTCAATTCCCTATTGGAAAACCCTTTATCTTACCTAAAATTATATCTGTCAATACATAAGCTCTAGATTAGACGTCAGAGGCACCCCACAAGGTGAGGTCTTCTCTTCTTTGGAATGTAGATGCGAACGAACTACTGATTAAATTGGATAAAGAAGGTCTGGGATTATTGTCTTTTTTCCTGAGTTGAATATCTGTATAGCGTACGTTGTAACCGTCGTTAAATTCAAATTGAAAAAAACAAGTGAACATGTCTCTTCCCACAATAATTGGTGTTATTGTAATGTGTGTTAAATTGTTAGACGATCGGCCTTCCACACACGAATTTCCAGTTTTTGCAGACAGAGAGCTTGTAGGCAAATATGTCATATGACGGTTTGACGGCGTCTTGACTATGTCATTCTGCCTTGTTGCGACCATTTTGCCACATCTTGACTCTAAAAATCGACGTCTTGAGACTATCATTGGGTTAGTCAAAGGCGTCGTATTTAAACGGAGAATAACACGTATAGTATCGGTGTGTATTACAAAAGTAACAACCAACCCCTGCGGATATCAACGGGCAGACGTACGAAAGATTGGTACCTCATTGTTTATCCCTGCAGGCAATAACAAGTCTAGTGCAAAAATAAAGTGCGGTACACACATTCGATCAAAAGTGACGTCAGTTTTGAGTGAAGTGCCTCATGTACACACTGTAGATTTTGTTTGACACGCAAAACATCATTCAAGTACATAATTTCGCGCAGTCACCATGGACAGCGAATTTGTATTTTTACATTCAATTCACTAATTCCTGGTAACCTTCGTCTTTTTTGTCCCGACGTATTAATTCTGGACACACTACGTCCCAGAGACAACGGTGAGACTCCTAAATATTTATATATTCCTCGAGAAATTGTCTGCTCCCACCCACTCTCATCCATGTCCAACGCTTGGATGACACAATTCATGTACACACTGTCGATCAAAACCAACATGGCCGCTGATCGTGATGCAACCACGAACATTTTTGCAACTCGTCACTTTTGATCGTTAAACCATCATTCACATGTACACACTATCAGTTTTGAGTGACAATCAAGTAAAACGTCACTTTTGATCGAAGGTATGTACTTCGCTTTAGAGTCTACATATTCGTTGTGTGATGTTGCCGTGTCAGTGAGACAGTTGGTCGAAGTGTCGAAAATATCGCTGCCGTTCGGGCGTCCGTAGCAAACGATCCAAATCAGTCGATACCACGGCGTTCTCAAGAATTGGGCATCGCTCAGACCACATTATGGCGTATTTTGCGTAAAGATCTTGGTTAACACCCATACAAGATCAAGCTTACTCAAGAATTGAAGCCGATGGACCTTTTGAAGCGACGAACGTTCTCCGATTGGGCTATGTAGAAGATGCGCCAAGATGATTAATTTCATCGAAAAATTATCTTGAGTGACAAAGCTCATTTTTGGCTCGATGGGTTCATCAATAAGCAAAATATGAGTTATTGGTCGGGAGAAAATCCACATGTGCTTCATGAATTACTACTTCATCCACAGAAAATAACTGTTTGGTGCGGTTTGCATACCGGCGGCGTTATTGGGCCATATTTTTTCGTCGACGATAACGATCGTTACGTTACTGTGAATGACCAGCGTTATCGCGACATGATTACCGATTATTTTTGGTCCGAATTGGAAGATATGGATTTGGATGACATGTGGTTTCAACAGGATGATGCCACAAGCCACACAGCACGCGTTATAATCGATTCAAGAGTAAGTTTGATGAGCGTGTTATCTCAAGAAATGGGCCAGTCGATTGGCCGCCTCGTTCATGCGATTTAACGCCTCTAGACTATTTTCTTTAGGGCTACGTTAAGTCATTGGTTTATGCCAACAAGCCGACGACGTTAGAAGAGCTCAGAGCCAACATTGAACGCGAAATATCGGCCGTTTCGGCCAGAATGTGTGGTCGAGTCATCGAAAGTTGGGTTCAACGAATCAACCGCTGCAAAAGTGCCCGCGGTGGCCATATGAACGAAGTCGAGTTCCATAATAAAGTTTTTGAAGTATCTCAAAACCTTAACTTATGTAAGATCATCATCATCGCGAGATTCTAAAATTGGAAATAGAGGACATATAGTATAACCAAGAACTGATAAAAACAAAGACGTTGGGTTGGTATGTTGGCGTTACAGTCCATGAAGGACCTGAGCCGAGCTTCTCTCAATCACCCATATTGTGCGTGATTTAATTTTCCCATAGGTGAAAGGGACCTAATAGTTTATTGCCGGTTCCGAACGGCGAATTTCGAGAAGCTTTTCATGACAATTTTACTACAGGGGGTTTTGTCAGAACCCCGCTGAGGAGAAACACCGTGAAAACACGTTCGATGACATGGCTGTGTCGGGATTCGATCCCGTGTCAGAGGCCAATACACTACCCACTGCGCCACGGTGCTCTCGAGTTTAAAGTAGCGTAGACAAATGTAGAGAGATCTCGACCGATCGGGCTGGCTGGAAAATCATGTTAGCTAACGCAATGGTTTATTCTGAACTGTAACGTTGAGTGTTTGGCTATTGGCAACTGTTTCTGTAAACTTTTTCAATGTGCCTTCAATTACGGTAATTTATCATAAAGAATAATAGAGAATAATAATAGGGGATCTAGAGTATATGAATCCTTGTTAGAGAAATAACAACTGAATTATTGCATTGTTGGTACCCAAGTCTATATATATTTCGATCTTAACGACCCCAAATACGTTTGACAATGATATTGGCTTATTTCGTCTTCATTTTGCCCAGCAATTCGGCTAGCTTCTGAGATCTTACGTCACTGCCAGTGAGATTCTTCACGTCTTCAACACATTTCAACGTTGTCGCCTAGAAATTCGAACGTTATATTGCCAAACACCCGAATGAGATTCAGTTCAAACTTACCACTAATTTGGGATCAGCATTAAATTCATGCTTGACTGCCAAATTCCAGAGATTGACTGCCAAAGCAAATGTCTTCTCCCTAGATAGATCCGCGTATCGGATGATCCTTAGCAGCAACTCAAGAGCTAGAGTCGATTGGGCACGAACTTGATTCGCGAATCCCAGCGATTTTAATTGGCTCAGAATGTGTTCCACAATTTGTGCGCACATAGCGTTCACTTCGGCGATGAACTTGGGATCACCACCATACAAGCCGTCATTGGAGACAACTGCAATGGTGTAAGTGCATAAAAGGATAAAGGAACATACTTAACTAACCGTTTGGAATGTGATAGGGAAATGTGTCCAGACTCTCTATGTAGAGCATGTCGAGGGCATGTAGATATACATTCGTCGGCCCCGTGCTATGCAGATCGAAAGGGAATTTTTTGAGCACGTCAAGAAGTAAACGGAGAAGGTAAAGAACTCCTTGCTCGGGACTGTCCTAGAGTGATAAATAAACAGAGAGTTTTATAGGTTCCAAGAGGAGTCTAATAATGCTATACTTACGGGAACAATAATGAGGGTAGACAGCATATTGCAAAGGTAGGATACCAGGTAGCCTTCAGTGCTCTTCAGCTTGCCTTCAATCTCTATCGTGCGCGGTAATTCGGCGACAAGTTGTAAGGCCGTCTCGAAACAAGCGTCAGCTATGTCAAAACACAGCAACAATAAAAGCAATTCTAGCTGAGAACAACATATATACCTTGACCGAGGCAAACGTTTAGCAGAGCAACCTGTCCACTCAGGAGGTACAAGTCCATTTGAGTAGCCACCGATGCTATACTGGGAATGGTGATAAAACAGTAAGCTGCACATGCTTTGACGAATGCGGCAGTCTTCCTAGTGTGCTGTCCATTTACAATTGTGCGCGTTTCGATGGCTAGTTTGTTGACCGAGTGCACCAGAGTTGTAATGACTGCATCGAGGTTGGGGAATGCAGCTCGTGCCTCGACATAGAATGTAAGTTGTTGCTCAAAATCACGTCCGTAGTTGACGTTTTTAACAAAGTTCGAGATCAATGCGCCGATTTGACGGCGTTCATCTTCTACCGTAAGAGCTCTGAAGTGACGGTTTTACAATAAAATCGACGAAGATAACCAAAGGATTAAGTACTTACGATACAGAGTCGTTTAAGACCTTACAGATGTACATAAGTGCATTGCTAACGACGGCATCTGACGTTGTGGAGTCCACATTGTTCTTATATGTGGTCATGATATGTTTGCACACATCGACTTTGGTCGATTCTTTTTTGAAGAGATCCAAAACCGGAAGAAAGTTGTCCTGAAAAGATACATATCATTTTAACGTGCCAAGGGGATTAATGCAAGACCTACCAGGGTGAGGAGAACTTCGAATTCCTTACAGTACATGACGATTTTCTCCAGGATCGACTGAAGCTGCGGATAGTGGCTTTCGTAAGCCTTATTCTGACCCATGCGTGTTTTAATCTCATTCAGCAAGTTGTTCACTTCGTTCATCTAAACAACGACAAACATTAGGAGCTCACAAAGAGGAAATGAAGAAGGCACTCACAGAGAAATGTTCGACAACGAATTGAGCCCAAGTTTCCACGCAACTAATGTACTCGGCCGGCGAGGTTAGTGTGTTTATTGTGGTAAATGCTGCATCATACAGGGATGCGTTACGTTCAAGTGACGGAGGACATTTGTTCAAATTGCTTCCGAGTGCACGGAATAGTTGTCCTTTAGAGATACCTTCGGTTGACGAGCTCGAGATGATACTGACGAATTCTAAACTATGGGCAGCAATGAATTCCGGCTTGAAGGAGTTAAGTATTGAAATCAGAAGAGGTCCACTGAAAGGAAGAAAAAACAAGTTAAGTAAAGACGAGGAACTAGCTATGAGGCTCATGGGGATGCGGCAAAACGAAAAAGAAAAGGCTATAGAAAACCAGACTCATTCACACGCAACAAAAAGCCCCACAGAGGCCGCCACAAAAGCAGAAGCAACATCAATAGCAGAAACAACAAGAACCTCTCAAAGAAAATGTGCTGCTTATTTTTAGCCACACCAAGGGCTGTGGGGTCACGATGGAGTTCTACTCCTTTACGTCGGAGGCCGGGGGGTTGCAGACAACGCTGATGCAAAGCATATAATCGATCTCTGACCCCGAGGAATTGCTCTCAGTGCTCAACAAGTTCGAGAACGATGACCTCAGTTTTGTGTAAGTCGAGTCGTTCCCTACGATGAAGGCCAAGAGGGAGAAGCAGAAGCAGGTCCAGTAGTAAGCCGGACAGTCCAAGGACCAGATTGACTGTGAGTTACTTACTTAGGTGGCGCTACAGTCCGTGGTGAACCTGGGCCTCAACCAACAAGCGTCTCCAGCTGGCACGGTCTTTGGCCAGCTGTTTTCAGCGCCGCACGCCCAGTTGGTTAAGGTCCCCTTCCACCTGCGTGCGCCTCCGTTGATGCGGTCGTCCTCTGCCGCGCCTTTCTTCCGGGGTGGATTCGAAGACTCTTCGGGTCGGAGCTGTACTTTCCATGCGCTCTACATGGCCTAGCCACCTTAGACGCTGTATTCATACACCGTTTGAACAAACGGGACCGTAGATAGTGCGCAGAATTTTCCTCTCGAAACGACCAAGCGCACCTTCATCCGCTTTTGTTAAGGTCCAAGCCTCTGCGCCGTAAAGGAGGACTGGGATGATAAAGGTCTTATATAGTGTCACCTTGGTTTTCCGAGAGAGGGCTCTACTTCTCAATTGCCTCTTGAGCCCAAAGAAACAGCGGTTGGCAAGAGTGATTCTGAGGATTATCTCAGCGCTGGTGTTGTTGTCGCTGGTCATCAGTGAGCCAAGGTAGACGAATTCCTTGACCACTTCAAAGTTATATCCGTTGGTGTTGTCCGTCTCTTTTAGATGAAAGCAGATATTTGGTTTTATCCTCATTAACCTTGAGACCCATCTTAGCCGCTTCTACCTCAGTGCTTACAAAGGCCTCATTGACGTCTCGGTGTGTCCGTCCAATCACGTCAATGTCGTCGGCGTACGCAAGCAATTGCGTAGACTTGAAATAAATCGTACCTCTTGTGTTGGCCAGTGACTCTTGCACGATCTTTTCAAGCACGATGTTGAAAAAGTTGCATTACAGCGCGTCACCTTACCTAAATCCTTTTTTAACATCAAAGGTCTCGGTTTGCTCATTACCGACCTTAATGGAGCAGCGAGAATTCTCCATTGTGATCCTGCGAAGTCGTACGAGTTTGGCAGGGATGTTAAAACTAGACATGGTTTGTATAGCTCATCTCTATACACGCTGTCATATGCAGCCTTGAAATCGACGAAGAGGTGGTGAGTGTGGATTTGGTATTCTTGGGTCTTTTCCAAGATCTGCCGTAGCGTAAATAGTTGGTCTATTGTGGATTTACCTGGCCTGAAACCGCCGACCAGAATGGCGGTTGTGCGGCGGGCTAACAATCCGCCCACGTAAAAAACCCAAAGTTACGAATGAGCAAGATGCCTCGGATACACGGACGGATACTCGACGACGACAACGCACGAAAAAGGAACACGATTTGCGAGTATGCTCCTGGAATGTCAGAACCCTGTACACTCCCGGAGCTGCTCATAAACTAGAAGGAATCCTCACGCAGTACAAGGCGGATATTACTGCGGTCCAGGAAATACGCTGGATAGGAAACGGTATGATTAGGAAGAAAAATTGCGACATTTATTACAGCTGTCACAAAAGGTTGCACTTACTGGGATGCGGATTTGTCGTGGGAAAGCGGTTAAGGTCGAAGGTCATCGACTTTAAACCTATAAGTGATCGCCTGGCTGTGATCCGCATCAGAGGCAGATTTTATAACATCAGCCTTATATGTGCACACGCCCCTACCGACGAGGCTGAAGACCCTATCAAGGAGGACTTCTATGACCTCCTGGACAACGCCTACGGAGCTTGTCCGGAGTACGATGTAAAAATCGTGCTCGGGGACTTCAACGCCAAAATCGGAAAGGAAAACACCCTTGGCGGAGTGATCGGAAAGCACAGCCTCCACGATACAACAACAGATAACGGCTTCCGACTCGCTGACTTTGCGACAGCTCGTAATGCGGTGATAAGTAGCACAAGATTCCCTCGCAAGCGAATCCACACAGCAACCTGGCGATCTCCGGACGGTCGAACCGCAAACCAAATCGACCATGTGCTCATTGACGCAAGGCACGCGTCAAACATCCTGGATGTGCGAACATTCAGAGGGGCAAATGTCGACTCTGACCACTTCCTCGTAGCAGCAAGATTCAGAGCTCGACTGTCCAATGTCAGAAAGCTGCACCAGCCCACCAGGCGGAGGTTCGACATTGGGCGCCTGAGCACAATGGAGGTTGCCAGAGTCTACAGGGAGCAGCTAAGCGAAAGACTCTACGGTATGCCTACGTCGAGGGCAAATGCCAATAATATGTAGTTGCATTGCCGCTCAGTCATTCTGGAAGTAGCCGAAACCACCTTAAGGTACCTACCACCCCCGACAAGAAACCCGTGGTATGATGGCGAGTGTAAGCAGAAAAAGGCAGCAACCGACGAGGCGTACCAAAAGGCGCTGCAGAGGAAAACCAGGGCAGCGTAAAAAGACTACCGAGCCAGAAGAAGGGAGGAGAAAAAACTACTGCGACAAAATAAAAGAATCTTCGCAGCCTCCCAGCTCAAGGATATCGAGGAGTCTAGGGATAAACATAAAACACGAGCCTTTTACAAGAAAGCCAAAGGCCTTGCAGGAGGCTTCAAAAAGGGCACCCAGGCTCTTCGAAACTGCGAGGGTAATCTTGTCACCGACCCGCAGGGAATAGTTGATGTATTTAAGCAGCATTTCCAGCAGCTGCTTAACGAGCTTGACCAAGAGAGAGTGGTAGGGACTGAGGAAATCCCAATTCCAGCCGTTGAAGTAGTCCTTCCACCCAGCATCGAAGAAATCGGCACAGCTATTCAGAAGCTGAGGAACAACAAGGACGCAGGTTCAGATGGCTTGCCATCAGAGCTCTTCAAAGCTGGCGGCGATGTTCTGGTAGGGAGCATGCACCAGATAATCTTCAGAATTTGGGAAGATGAAAGCATGCCCGACGACTGGAATACCAGCACTATTTGCCCCATCCACAAAAAAGGCCATCCTACCTCTTGCAAGAACTATGGAGGTATATCCCTGCTCAATGACGCATACAAGATACTGTCCAGCGTATTTTATGAACGTCTAAAGCCATTTTGCACCGCACTAATCGGCAGCTACCAGTGCGGCTTCCGGCCCGGCAAATCAACTATAGAACAAATTTTCACACTTCGACAAATCCTGGAAAAGGTTCTAGGGTTCGAGGTTCTAGGACCTCGGAACCGTTTGAAACACGCACCGGATTTCGGCAAGAAGATGCGCTGTCATGTGACTTCTTCAACCTGGTGCTAGAGCAGATAGTACGACGGGCAGGCGTCAACCAGAAAGGCACTATCTTCTACAAGTCCGTCCAGCTGCTAGAATACGCGGATGACATCGACATCATGGCGTGTTCTCGCCGTGACATTGTGGAAACATTCACGGCGATTGAAGAACAGGCGAAACGAGTTGTCTTAAGGTCAATGAGGACAAAACGAAGTACATGCTCTCAAGCAAAAACCAATCCATCGCTCACCACCTGGGACAAAATATTAAAACTGACAGCTACAATTTCGAGGTAGTAGTTTGTCTGAGTAGGAGTTTGTCTACCTCGGGGCAAACGTAAATTCCACAAATGACACCACAGTGGAGACCCGGCATAGAATCGCCTTTGGCAACCGCTGCTGCTTCGGCTTGTCCAAACAACTGGGGTCAAAAACCTCACTCGAAAGACCAAAGTCATGCTTTACAAAATGGTCATACTGCCAGTCTTCCTGTACGGAGCCGAAAGCTGGACGATAAGCAGGACAGCGGAGCTGATTTTGGGTTCTTTCGAAAGAAAAATTCTGCGTCGGATATTTGGTCCTGTCTGTGAGGAGGGTGAATGGAGAAGAAGACATAACCGCGAACTCTACGAGCTCTACAAAGATGTGGATGTAGTCCGGAAGGCAAAGATCCGTCGACAACACTGGCTCGGCCACATCGAGCGCATGGACATCAACGCTTCAGCTAAGAGGGTCCTCGATTCCGAGCCTCCTGATTCGAGAAGAAGAGGAAGACCGAACCTCCGGTATAAAGACCAAGTAATCGCGGATGTAAGACATCTTGGTCTTGATAACTGGAAGCCCGGGCACGCTGTGGACCGTCAAGGATGGAAGGCAGCTATAGCTCAGGCTCAGATTCTCCATGGATCGCTGGCCTGATAAGTAAAAAAGTAGTATTTTAACCGCTTCCCATTCACAATCTGCCATTTGGAAATTCTACACAATTCTTCAGTAGAGGAATTGTATTTCTTGGCTATGTACAGACTTTGAACTACAGACCTCCCGCTCGTTAGTCGGCCACCCCAATTAGTTTTATCAAAATGTGCAGGTAGTTTTTCGAAGCATTAGACCAGACATGAAAATTGTACTCTAGCTTGCCTTATATGTATATTGGAACCAGATCAAAAGCGGAAAATAATTGTTGGCATCGAATTAGGAACCTAAACATTTAGTAGCATTTTTTGTGGTCAATTTTCGGTTTCGGCGATGCAAAGGTCATTCATAGATAGTTATGGGTCATAGAGTTTCGCTTTGAGGACATAGGATAGCATTGTGTCTTAGAAGTATTCATTTCCACACATTTAAGATTACCCATTTAACTGTGCTAGGTTGAGGTGGAATTTATTAAGCTTGACATTCGCAATCGCTCTAGTTCCATGGAGTTCCGAAAACAGAGCTAAATCTAAGAACTAGTATGAAAAGCTGTGAGTACTGTCGTCGGCGAAGGAATGAATTGAACTAGAATTAATAGACAATGATCATTGAAATATCAAGAACAGAGGAGGTGAAGCAGACTTGAAACCATCCAAAACAACTTCAATTGGACGGTCAGAAAGGTAGTTAATAATCGATTGGCGAAGAGGCTCATCGAACCCATAAGCACCTATTTTTGTCAAAAGAGCTTGACAACAAATTCTGTTAAATACTTTTTAAATATCAAGTCCAATGAACTTGCTTTCACCAGGATTATGCTGAGGTTGATTCCACTTTTCAGTGAGAGATCTCATCAAATCACCAGTAGACCTGTTGTTACGTAACCCATACTGGCGGTTATTAAAGAGTTTCCGTTTCCATAAGCTGGAAAATGGGAACAAGAGTGCTGTTTAGATCTTGAAGTACTCTTTTCACCATACAAGTGCGGAAGTGGACGGCTGGAATAGTGGAAAGGCGATAGTGGGCATTGCAGTCTGGTCCATTTATACAATTTTTCGGTTTCCCTCAGTTAAGACAGCCTTGCTGGCCTTTTTACAGCTACAATGGCACCACACATTAACCTTTGGTTTGATGATCTTTTATTCTGTGATGAATAAAGTTGTTCATACCAAGAAGAATGGTAGTTGTGACCATATCAGTAGAGGCATCCACGTCGTAATCAAGAAAACATAACGATCAATAAAGAAGTTGTTAAGACCATACCAGTTGACTTTCTCATATTGCCAATGCGTCTTTTTGAGAGTTTTCTTTAACCATGTGGCTCGCGAACGAACAATTTGCTGATATGACACAGTGGTGGGTCGAGTCTAGAAATGAAAGCACATCAATGGTGCATTGATAAGGATGGGAAGTAAGAAACAAGTCCAGAGTATTAGCGGAGTGACTGTCAATGTTGGGTGTTCGTGACGGCTCATTTACAAGCACCATTTCTGACCAATCCTCCCCTTGCGTTGTTGAAATCGTACGCAATAACGATTTAAGTACATGGATATGAGGATGCAAACTGATTACAAGGCGAATTGCTATCCAAAGCTGACTAGTTTACGGACAGTTGCTTTTAGCTATGGAATGTTAAACTCAGAGTTGGTGCAATAGCCACCTTATGGTGGAATTTGGTAAGCTATATCACTACGAACGTGTATAGCGCGACTGTAGTGGCTCTAGATAGTACCCAGGCCGCTTGAGCTCAGGAGAGTGACTAATTACCTGAGTTAGATAATTAGCCGGTATATCTAGAGAGAGGTGGACGCATACATTTGTTTCTTAGCTTTCATTTCTTTTGTACCATCTTCCGAAGATAATTGGGTGTGGAGCTGTCCGGTGGCATAGAGTTATCGGCTATTGAAAACAGGGTTAGCAACAAAAAATACGAAACCGTTCAAAGCGTGCACTAGTACGCGAATGGAACAACATTCAGCAGAGAGTACTTACTTGTTCTTCGCATTCTTGCATTTTGTCAAAATCTCATCGCAATACTCGTCGGACTTTTTCACAAGCGCCTGCAGTATCCAGTCCAAAGCTGGCGTATAGAGTGATAAATAACTTGCAATATCGATACGTTGCCGGTTAATCTCTGACCGCACTGCACCATTAAATATCTAACAGAAAGACATAGAAGAGCATTGTGTTTCCGATTTATATATAAGCTTACTGTATGGTAAACGGCCAAAAAGTCATTGAAGTTCTCCTTTATGTAGTTCTTTTCAGTGGACACTGTAAGACCGACACGTACTAAGTAACATCTGGCATATGCAGCTACCAGTGGATCCCCGATGCCGCGAATCATTCGAGTTATCCGCAATAATGCTTGGCCGTATTCACTAAAAACGAGATAAGGTGAAATCGAGGACAAATGAGTGCTGAATTCTAATCTTACTTTTGGGAGATGAAGCCGTAACATTTTAGGATCGCCATTTCGACGTAAATTCGTGGTAGAAGCTCCCTTATTGAGGCGATTTTAAAGAACCAATTTTGACACGTTTCCTTGGCATTCTCCCGAACCATTTCGGGTGTGAATTTCTCTTGCATCGACGCTGACGGCCGTCTGCCCGGTCTAGAAAGTAATCTTACATACAGTGCCTATTTTAGGTGTTTCAATGCTAATGAGCTTACTCTATAAAATCTGCCTTGGATCGCAAGCGTTCATAGACAAGTTTACCAAATATGTCGAGAATATCTGTGATTAGTACGAATTGACTTGGATAGAATTGCAAGACTGACGTGTCGGCCAACATTTTGGCACACTGAATAGCGATCTTCAATGCCTTGACTCTCTGGTCACCGTTCCACGATTGGACAAGCTCATGATTGAGTTGCTCAATGCGAAGAATGTATTCCTGTTGTGTTAGGTTCATCATATGACGCATTGACCCGTCCTCGAAATCATCCAGCTGCTCCAGACGATACTTTACCTTATCCGAGACTATCGTCTGTGCTTTAACTAGAAGAATTACATGTTAACAGTAGGTGAGTGGGTGCAAATTGCAACCTACTCTGCTCGCCGCCGGTCAAAAAGCTCGTTGAAATGGATAACTTCTCTGAAGTGATATATTTGTTGAGAATACCCAAGCGCTTGACGCTCCAATTCATGATGTCCTCGTCGTTATGACGATCCTTGTCACGTTTCTTCGTCTTTTTAAACGACGTTTCCTGCCGGATAACATGATTAGAAAACGATTCAGTGCGACACATTTCTACACACATATTCGGTAGCCATTTGGGAAAGGGGATCCATGAGCTCCTGGTCATGACGTGCGAATTGTGACAGCGGATCGGATCCGTCCAAAGCAATTCCGAGTGGATCGATAAGCGATAGCGTGGACGATGTTCGACTGCTCGACAGACTGCCATTACCTGATCTGCGTGTGCCTTTGCTATCAACCACCTAAGAAGGAATGAATGACAGATTGAAAGGACTTTTTTTTATTTTCCATTTCTAATCACTGTTATTTGCTTGAGAGGGTGCTCGTAGGTAAAGTATCCTTGAAGAACATTTCTTTGGATTTCGTAGTCCTTCGGAACGCATTGCCTAGAAAAGAACCAAGTGAACTGTGGAAAAACTATGAATTGCAAGTTTTTTTCGCTTACCAATCGGATGCCATACTATCTGATGTTTTTCGTCGCAAATGTCTGTTAAAACAACAGTCAACAAAATCTTATGGGACGATAAACATTTGAGGAAAATTTACCTTTTGACAGTCAGCTGTCTTTGCCGATTGTTTGACATATGTCACGTTTCGGAGAACTAATATCGTAAGTGAAATGAGGTTGATGCATTCAATTGGTTCTTCAATACGCTTGCAAGGGTAGTTCCGTGGATTGACGATTCTTGTCCTAATGGTTGCTAAAATCGAAAGAGTCGCGACCAAGTTTCAATTAAACTATGGCCAACAGGTTGCTAAAATACATTCCGTGATTTTTTTTTGGGATCTTGTGTACGTTAAGTTGCCTGGACAACGCAAGCGTATAGCGGTAACGATGAGGTAACGATATTGGTCTAATCCATTTTAAAGTGGTGACATATTGTTACGAGATAAGAAGTGACGGTTACATTTAAATTTCACTATGACCGTGAAGGACATTTAGACTAGGAATGCAATGCGGGCGATTGCAAGAAATGAGCTGAGCGACTTAATTTGTCAATTTGTTTATTGATTTGGTTTACGGGATGGAATAGATTAGATCCAATCTGTAAGTTTAAACGGCATCGGATGATATCATAGGCGGCACATGTTGATAAGGGCCGTTTTCAAGATCCCGTTGTGCTAATTGGTGAATATTTTTGATGTTTTGCAGACCACGGCTCTTTGCAAGTACACAGGCGTCGTGTCGCTGCATCGTATTGAGGCAGAAAAAACGGAAACGGGCCAAAACGTATATCGCGAAATTTCATTAGGTATTCAATCCACTCACGAAACGATACCTTAATTCTACTACTGAAGTCAAGGTAATTGCATTTACCATCGGGAAATAAATGAGGAATAGCTTGTAAGATGTAACCACTTTGTTGAAATTCATTCACTGGTAAGTCGGACGCTCTCGGCAAATTCAACGTTGACTCGACTACTGATGCTTCTTGCTCTTGTCGTGGTGCAAACGGTACGACTCATTCTTCAATATTGGCGCTTTTTGCTATTTCTCCTCCAACAGTGCCTTCTTCAATGAAAGGTATACGATCAGCAATATTTCCATCGCTTAGTAGGCTTGATATGACATCCAGATTCAGTGACACGTCAGCGTGGAAAGGATTCATACGTTGGAGACATTTTAAAGCGTTAAGAACAACTTGTTTGCGTACAACAAAGTCAGTGAATCCACTCATGCCAGCACGTTACAGGTAGCAAATGAGCCGGAGGTAGAATATCTTGTCCAACATTGATGATGTTACCAGAATAATGAAACTGGCCAGTGGAACCAGAAGCGCGAACTTGATATATTCTCATAACTGGGTGTACACGAGAAATGAATAACTGCTCAACCTGCTCAACCATTGTCAAATCTTGTAATTCTGGTGAAATAATTCCTGGATGCATATTATTAGAAGCAGTATATTTATTAGGAGGGAGGGAGCGAGCAAACAGAGCAAAGAAGTTGATCGCGTTTAACATGGCAAACACCAGCTTCGATCTCTGTCCCTGCTCAATCCAAGTTGACACACAGCCTCCGCGTAGCCTCCCCTGGATAGCTATACTGGCACCCGCCAGTTAGTGAACCAATGTGTGCAGCGACCCGACCCCTTGTTCCTGGGGATAGAGGAACCTGGCCCTCCATGTTGGGGGTTACGCTTAGGGTTAATATCCCTATCGCATAAAACAAACACTTGTTCAGAGGCAACTAACAGCCTCGGATACGGACGGATTACATGTTGACGACCCCCGCAAACGCCAATAAGGAAACGAATTCCGGATCTGCACCTGGAACGTTAGGTCCCTTAACATATCAGGTGCGGCCGGACAACTGGTCAACTCATTAGACTGCTATAACGCAGACATTACCGCGCTCCAAGAAGGGCGATGGGATGGGCCTGGCAAAAAGCGGATGAAAAACTGTGATATCTACTACGGAAACTGCTACAGAGACAACAAACAACGCTTATTCGGATGCGAATTTGATATTCGTGGCAGACTCAGGGAGAAAGTCTTAAGCCTTCAGTATGTAAGCGAACGCCTCATAACTATCCGCATCAAGGCCGATCTCAGCAATATAAGCTTACTATGTGTCCACGCCCCCACAGAGGAGAGAGATGACCGACATAAAGACGACTTCTATGATCTCCTAGGCAGAACGTATGCGCAATGTCCCAGATATGACACCAAAATCGTTCTAGGAGATTTCAATGCGAAGCTGGGTAAGGAAGCTATCTTTGAACGGGTCATTGGAAAGCACAGCCTACACAACACCACGTCAGAAAACGGACTAAGGCTAGTGGACTTTATGGCGGGACAAAATCTGGTAGTAGCAAGTACACGATTCCCACACCTCAACATCCATAAGGGGACCTGGCGGTCTTTCGATCAATCGACAACCAACCAAATTGATCCTATTGCGATCGACGGCAGACACTCCTCCAGCATCCTAGATGTCCGAACCTTTCGAGGAGCCAACATCGACTCGGATCATTATCTTGTTGCAGCCAAGGTACGGATGCGAATTTCTCGGAACCAACGGAGTCGAGTAAGATCACCAAAATTTAACGTCGGAAAGCTGCAATCGCAGGAGAACCTTCGCCGATCAAGTCTCCCTCAAGCACTCCCAGGTCCGGATGCAATCTGCAGAAACCATAGAGCAGCAATGGAGTCGTTGTCAGAAAGCCATTAGAGAGGCCGCCTCAGATATACTCGGTTTCGAGCCACCACCGTCGAGAAACCCCTGGTTTGATGATGAGTGCAGACAGGCCCATGTAGAGAAACAGAATGCATACATGGCCACATTGCATCGACGGACGAGAGCTGCCCGCGAGCTCTATGAACAGAAAAGGAGGGAGGGGCATGCGCTTCTGAGATGGAAAAAGAAGGAGCACGAGAAGCGCGGACAACTAGTAGTGGAGTCACAGTCGATGCTGAGATTGTGGAGGGACCACTTCTGCAGACTGTATAACGGCGATGATAGTCAAAATGCCGCCGTCAGGCAGAGCGAACCATTCACAATGGACGAAGACGAAGGAGAATCCCGTCCACCCGACCTAGACGATGTTAACATAGCGATATCGAAACTTAAGTCTTATAAAGCTGCTGGAGCAGACGGACTCCCCGCGGAGGTGTTTAAAGCAGCTGGCGATGAGCTGGTTAGGAACATGCACCAACTCATCTGCAAGATATGGTCGGAAGAACGCATGCCCGATGAATGGAATCTCACTATCGTTTGCCCGGTTCATAAGAAAGGAGACCCATATGACTGCGCCAATTACAGAAGGATAAGCCTCCTGAACATCCCGTACAAGATCCTCTCTGCCGTACTGTGTAAGTACCTGAAACCGTTCGTGGACAATCTGATAGGTTCCTACCAGTGTGGTTTCAGGCCAGAAAAATCCACGATAGACCAAATATTTACACTACGATAGATCTTGGAGAAGACCCATGAATTCCAGGTCGACACGCACCATCTTTTCGACGACTTTAAAGCCGCGTATGACAGTGTTTATAGAGACGAGCTATACAGAGCCATGTCATGTTTTAACATTCCTGCCAAACTCGTCAGACTATGCAGGATGACTATGGAGAACTCTCGCTGCTCCATTAAGGTCGAAGGTGAACTAACCGACCCCTTTGATGTTAAAAAAGGTTTTAGACAGGGTGACGCACTGTCATGTGATTTCTTCAACACTGTTCTTGAAAATATCGTGCGGGACTCTGCGGCCAATACAAGAGGTACGATCTACTTCAAGTCAACACAATTGCTTGCCTACGCAGATGACATTGACGTTATTGGACGAACGAAGCGAGACGTCAATGAGGCGTTTACAAGCATTGAAGCAGAAGCGGCGAAAGTGGGTCTAAGGGTAAATAGGGACAAGACCAAATATATGCTGTCATCCAAAAAAGACGCACAACACCGACGTCTTGGTCAGAACGTCACCTTCGGCAGCTATATTTTTGAAGTAGTCAAGGACTTCGTCTACCTTGGCTCGGTAGTGACAAGCAGCAACGACACCAGCGCTGAGATAAAACGCAGAATAACTCTTGCCAATCGCTGCTTCTTCGGGCTCAAGAGGCAATTGAGTAGTAGAGCCCTCTCTCGAAAAACTAAGGTTTCCCACTACAAAACCTTAATCATCCCGGTCCTCCTTTACGGCGCTGAGGCTTGGACGTTGTCAAAAGCGGATGAAGAGGCTCTTGGACGTTTCGAGAGGAAAATTCTGCGTGCAATCTTTGGTCCCGTTTGTGTAAACGGAGAATGGAGGAGGAGATTCAACCAAGAACTGTACGGGCTGTACAGCGACATCGGCCTGGTTAGACGTCTTCGGATCTAACGTCTAAGATTGCTAGGCCATGTAGAGCGAATGGACATCAACGCTCCGGCCCGAAGAGTCTTCGACTCCAACCCCGAGGGACGACGCAGCAGAGGACGACCGCATTTAAGGTGGCGCGCACAGGTGGAAGGGGACCTCAACCAACTGGGCGTGCGGCATTGGAAGCGGCTGGCCGAAGATCGGGCCGGCTAGAGAGGCTTGTTGGTTGAGGCCCTGGTTCACCCCGAACTGTAGCGCCATCAAAGTAAGTAAGTAAGTATTTATTAGGATCTTTGATGCATGAGTTGCAGATGAAATCTTCAGTTGTATCACTATATTCAGTGCATGAGCAGATTCTGCAAGGCTAACTTGGAATTTTGTAGCATCTTGAGCATCAGTATTAGTGCTTGACGTTGTATTCCGAACGGTCCGATAACTGGCTTGAGTCTGAACATTAACAGCTCTGCGTCCGAGGTTTGCACTACGTTTCAATCTAGGCATAATTTGACCTAAACTTTGAAAAACGCGTTATTTTATAACGAAACTATTTATTTCTTGTATTACCTATCTATAGTAGAGGAAAGATGACTTAATGTCCTTGAAGATATTACAGTATTTGCTATGTAAAGCCTATTACAGCTAAAAGTTCCTATAGCTAGTTATTTTTAATACGTTTTTTACTTTTTCGGTTAATTTTTGAAGATTGGAGGTTTAAATTTAATTATTTAAAAGCTAATATTGTAAAAAAGTTCAATATTCCACGAAATTAGAGTTCTAAGAATGCGATATGTGCCGAAAAAAATGCACAGAGCCTCAGATCCCATGGAACACCTTTAAAAAGTTCATTTCCAATATTCTCTTATAGCGCTTGCTTAATTTTTCCTATCGAGAACAATAGGGAATAAGCTTCATAAGTAAGTAAAAACTTACTTACTTACTTACTTATCAGGCGAGCGATCCATGGAGGATCTGAGCCTGACCTATAGCTGCCTTCCATCCTTGACGGTCCCGGGCACGCTGCTTCCAGTTGTCAAGACCCAGATGTCTTACATCCGCGATTACTTGGTCTATATACCGGAGGTTCGGTCTTCCTCTTCTTCTCGAACCAGGAGCCCCGGAGTCGACGACCCTCTTAGCTGGAGCGTTGATGTTCATGCGCTCGATGTGGCCGAGCCAGTGTAGTCGACAGATCCTTGCCTTCCGGACTACATCCACATCTTGGTACAGCTCGTAGAGTTCGCGGTTGTGTCTTCTTCTCCATTCACCTTCCTCACAGACAAGACCAAATATCCGGCGCAGAATTTTTCTTTCGAAAGAACCCAAAATCAGCTCCGCTGTCCTGCTTATCGTCCAGCTTTCGGCTCCGTACAGCAAGACTGGCAGAATGAGCGTTTTGTAAAGCATGACTTTGGTCTTTCGAGTGAGGAGTTTTGACCCCAGTTGTTTGGACAAGCCGAAGTAGCAGCGGTTGCCAAGGGCGATTCTATGCCGGATCTCCACTGTGGTCTCATTTGTGGAATTTACGTTTGCCCCGAGGTAGACAAACTCCTTAACTACCTCGAAATTGTAGCTGTCAATTGTTATGTTTTGTCCCAGGTGGTGAGCGACGGATTGGCTTTTGCTTGACAGCATGTATTTCGTTTTGTCCTCATTGATCTTAAGACCAACTCGTCCCGCCTGTTCTTCAATCGCCGTGAATGCTTCTACAATGCCACGGCGAGAACACGCGATGATGTCGATATCATCCGCGTATCCTAGCAGCTGGATGGACTTGTAAAAGATAGTGCCTTCCCTGTTGACGCCTGCTCGTCGCACTATCTGCTCCAGCACCAGGTTGAAGAAGTCACATGACAGCGCATCTCCTTGCCGAAATCCGGTGCATGTTTCGAATGGTTCCGAGGTCCTAGAACCGAGTTGCACGGTGCATCGCGTGTTTTTTAGCGTGGCGCGACACAACTGGATCAGTTTTACCGGGATCCCGAATTCGGCCATCGCCCCAAACAGTGCTTCACGATGAATGCTGTCGTATGCGGCTTTGAAATCGATGAAAAGATGGTGTGTGTCGATTCGAAACTCGTTGGTCTTTTCCAGGATTTGTCGAAGTGTGAAAATTTGGTCTATAGTTGATTTGCCGGGCCGGAAGCCGCACTGGTAGCTGCCAATTGGTGCGGTGCAAAATGGTTTTAGACGTTCACACAATACGCTGGACAGGATCTTGTATGCGACATTGAGCAGGGATATACCTCTATAGTTCTTGCAAGAGGTAGGATGGCCTTTTTTGTGGATGGGGCATATAGAGCTGGTATTCCAGTCGTCGGGCATTCTTTCATCTTCGCAAATTCTGCAGATGATCTGGTGCATGCTCCCTACCAGAACATCGCCGCCAGCCTTGAAGAGCTCTGATGGCAAGCCATCTGAGCCTGCGGCCTTGTTGTTCTTCAGCTTCTGAATAGCTGTGCTGACTTCTTCGATGCTGGGTGGGAGGACTACTTCAGCGGCTGGAGTTGGGATTTCCTCGGTCCCTACCACTCTCTCTTGGTCATGCTCATTAAGCAGCTGTTGGAAGTGCTGCTTAAATACATACACTATTCCCTGCGGGTCGGTGACAAGATTACCCTCGCAGTTTCGAAGAGCCAGGGTGCCCTTTTTGAAGCCTCCTGCAAGGCCTTTGGCTTTCTTGTAAAAGGCTCGTATTTTATGTTTATGCCTAGACTCCTCGATATCCTTAACCTAAAAAGTTTTAATTATTAGCATCGTATGCTATGTGAAGGATATAGGGAAAATGCTCCATCAATAAAAACATGTGAGTATTGATTTAGGCGTCTCAAAAGTGATAAAGTGACAAGTGACAAAAAACATGATTGGAGGCCGGTAAAGTTTGAAGACGACAAGTTGGACACATTATTGGACCAAGATCCTTTGAAGTGACTCAACAGGCGATTTCAAACCTTCTCAAGGCCATGGGTATGGTACAAAAACAAGGACATTGGGTTCCGCATGGGCTCAGCCCAAGAGACATCGAACGCTGTTTGTTTCACATGCGAACAACTGCTCCAAAGGAAAAATCGGCGTGTTTTTTTGCCACGAATAGTAACAGGAGATGAAAAGTGAGTCCACTACAATCCAAAGCGTAAGAAAGTCGCGGAGTAAGTCCAGCCATGCCTCAACTTTGATTGGCAACCGAATGTTCATGGCGAGAGGCAAATATTGTGCATTTGGTGAGATCAGCTAGGAGTGATCTACTATGAGATACTCCACCTCAATGAAATCATCCCAGCGGGTCAATGATGCAATTAGAGAAGTCCATAATCGACCAGATCTTCACACTACAGCAGATCCTGAAAAAAAAAAAAATAAATTTCTGTTCGACACTCACCATCTATTTTTCGACTTCAAAGCCGCATACGACAGCGTAATTAGAGACGAGCTATACAACGCTATGTCTACCTTTGACATCCCTGCTGAACTCGTCAGACTATGCAGGATGACTTTGGAGAGTGCTCGCTGCTGAGAGTGTTAATCATAGATAAATGAGCAAGATGGAAAACCTTCGTACGTCTACCCTGTGATCCCCGTAGGGGTTGGTTTGTTCTTTTGTAATACACACCGATACTATACGTGTTATTCCTCCCTTCTTCGGGCGCCTTGTCGTGGCAGGAGGCTTAAGAGGTCATAGACCTCGAACTAAGACTCGAAGACCCCAAAAATGAATGGACAAACAAAAGGAATTGAGTACTCCAGGTGGTACCCGCAGCAGCGGAAATCCACCCGCGATTTCTTTGATTGCGGCTGGGGCACGGATTCTGGAGGCCCCGACATTCATTTTTAACACTACGGCAGTCCGGAACGACACCGACTCCTGCGGCTCATTGACTGACCACCTGGTCGGACTGAGCATGAGCGGTGTATCCAGCGGAGGCGACACCAACGATGGCGTGGCACGGAACACCGTAAAGGTGGAATGCGCCCTGAATTGGGACGTACCGCAGAATGCACTACTAACTGCCAAAAAAGAAAGGGAAAGAGGCATGCCCGAAAATTGTGCAAAGAAGCTGACAAAGCTGAAGGCGAATTGGTTGAGGCTATACCTCTGGGGGAACCAGTTAAGAGGGTCAGGTCGACGGAGGTATCTCCTACCGAAATTGATCTGACCCTCTTTCCTGAGGTCCTCCCCTCTCTCGAAGGTGCGCAGCGCGGTAAACGTCGGCGATTCGGAAAGGTTGCTGAAGGAGGCGTAAGCATGCTCGCACTTTCGGCATGCGCCTCCAACCCCCTTCCTCTTACTGGGACGGTTCAACCACCCAGTAAGAGCGTGATCAGTTCCCGTAGCGACGGGGCCGAAAGCGCTCATGTTTCTGCCATGGCTGGAACTGCCGCCGTAAAAGGTGGCGGGGCCGACATACGGACTCTGAACGCCGAAGGTCAAGTCGCTACGAGTTCTAGCATTCCTCGAACTGGCGAGGCGGCCAAAAGCGGTGTCCGAAGGGAGTAGGAGCTTTAACCGAAAAAGGTAAAAGCCTCCGTAAACGAAAGACGGCCGCCAAAGATAACCTCGTTAGGGAGAGAGTTTATGACTCCGGGAAATCGGAGTCTAATAGCAGATGTGGCGACCCAGATGGATCAAAGCATTGGCCAGAAGACGAAGATAGCCCAAAACTCCTCGGAGGCGGGAACATCACTTAAAAAACTCCTTCCTCCGAGAAGGAGATCCAAGTGACCGTAAGGAGTCGAGAGAAGCAGGCCTCTTATAGAGAGGCGGCCATCTCCTCTGAAAAGGTCAGGATAGGGAAAGCTGGGGATGATAGTAGAATGACCAACGCAGACTGCAAGCACTGTGAGGATCGTCTACTGGAGTAAGCCTCGGCAACGGGTTTCTGCTTACAGGCAGAAAAGTCAGCTTTGATGAATGGCACATTTGTGGTGAGCTGTTCATCACAGCAGACATAGGCCTGGACTAGGAAACGGTGCCCAAAATCCCCCCTCTGGGAACTGCTACTTACCAGGTAGTTACTTACTTACTTACTTAGGTGGCGCTACAGTCCGTGGTGAACCTGGGCCTCAACCAACAAGCGTCTCCAGCCGGCACGGTCTTTGGCCAGCTGTTTCCAGTGCCGCACGCCCAGTTGGTTGAGGTCCCTTTCCACCTGCGTGCACCACCGCTGAGGCGGCCGTCCTCTGCCGCGCCTTCCTTCCGGAGTGGATTCGAAGACTTTTCGGGTCGGAGCTGTATCTTCCATGCGCTCTACATGGCCTAGCCACCTTAGACGCTTTATCCGTAGACGTCGTACAAGGCCGATGTCGCTGTACAACCCGTACAGTTCTTCGTTATATCTTCGCCTCCATACACCGTTTGAACAAACGGGACCGTAGATAGTGCGCAGAATTTTCCTCTCGAAACGACCAAGCGCACCTTCATCCGCTTTTGTTAAGGTCCAAGCCTCTGCGCCGTAAAGGAGGACTGGGATGATTAAGGTCTTATATAGTGTCACCTTGGTTTTCCGAGAGAGGGCTCTACTTCTCAATTGCCTCTTGAGCCCAAAGAAACAGCGGTTGGCAAGAGTGATTCTGAGGTTTATCTCAGCGCTGGTGTTGTTGTCGCTGGTCATCAGTGAGCCAAGGTAGACGAATTCCTTGACCACTTCAAAGTTATATCCGTTGGTGTTGTCCGTCTCTTTTAGATGAAAGCAGATATTTGGTTTTATCCTCATTAACCTTGAGACCCATCTTAGCCGCTTCTACCTCAGTGCTTACAAAGGCCTCATTGACGTCTCGGTGTGTCCGTCCAATCACGTCAATGTCGTCGGCGTACGCAAGCAATTGCGTTGACTTGAAATAAATCGTACCTCTTGTGTTGGCCAGTGACTCTTGCATGATCTTTTCAAGCACGATTTTGAAAAAGTTGCATTACAGCGCGTCACCTTACCTAAATCCTTTTTTAACATCAAAGGTCTCGGTTTGCTCATTACCGACCTTAATGGAGCAGCGAGAATTCTCCATTGTGATCCTGCACAGTCGTACGAGTTTGGCAGGGATGTTAAAACTAGACATGGTTTGTATAGCTCATCTCTATACACGCTGTCATATGCAGCCTTGAAATCGACGAAGAGGTGGTGAGTGTCGATTTGGTATTCCTGGGTCTTCTCCAAGATCTGCCGTAGCGTAAATATTTGGTCTATTGTGGATTAACCTGGCCTGGAACCACACTGATAAGAGCCGATCAGGTTATCCTCAAACGGTTTCAGGCGTTCACACAATACGGCAGAGAAGATCTTATATGCGATGTTAAGGAGACTTATTCCCCTATAGTTGGCGCAGTTATAGGGGTCTCCTTTCTTATGGACCGGGCAAACGATGCTGAGATTCCATTCGTCGGGCATGCTTTCCTCCGACCATACCTTGCAAATGAGATGGTGCATGCACCTTACCAGCTCATCTCCAGCCGCCTTAAAAAGCTCAGCAGACAGGCCGTCTGCGCCAGCGGCTTTATTAGACTTAAGTCTTGATATCGCTATTTTGACTTCGTCTAGGTCGGGTGGACCGAATTCTGTTACTTCGTGGTCCATTGCGAATGGCTCGTTCTGCCTGACAGCGGTATCTTGTCTATCATCGCCGTTATACAGTCTGCAGAAGTGGTCTTTCCAAATCCTCAGCATCGACTGCGACTCTACTACCAGTTCTCCATTTTCATCCCTGCAGGCCGCCACTCTGGCTTTGTAGCCATGGCATGTTCGTTTTACCTTGTTGTAAAATTTACGGGCGTCATTCCTGCGGAAGCATCTCTCCATCTCCTCGATCTCACGCTTTCCGTGCTCTCTCTTCTTTCTTCTGAAAAGCGTGTGTTCCTCTCTTCTCTTCTGCTCATAGATTTCGCGAGCAGCTCTCGTCCGTCGTTGCAGCACGGCCTTATATGCCTCTTGTTTTGCTGCATGGGCTTGTTCGCATTGTTCATCGAACCAGGGGTTTCTAGGTGGTGGCTGTTTGAAACCCAGCACCTCTGAGGCAGCATCTCTGACGGCGCTCTGGCAATGAGCCCATTCCTGCTCTATTGTTTGTGCTGCTCTGGGCGGATTTTGAGAGAGCTTTGAGGAGACACGATCGGCAAATATTCTGGCAGTCTCTTGCGATTGTAGCTTTCCAACGTCAAACTTACGTTGTCCTACTCGACTCCTAAGCATTCTTGATATCCTCATTCGTACCTTGGCTACAACAAGGTAGTGGTCCGAGTCGATGTTGGCCCCTCGGAAGGTTCGTACGTCGAGAATACAGGAGGAGTGTCTGGCGTCGATCGCAATATGATCAATCTGGTTGGTGGTCGATTGATCACAAGACCGCCAGGTACCCTTGTGGATGTTGAGATGGGGGAATCGCGTGCTTGCTACAAGGAGGTTACGCCCCGCTAGGAAATCGAATAGCCTAAGTCCGTTGTCGGATGTGGTGTTATGGAGGCTATGCTTTCCTATGATCGACTCAAATATGTCCTCCTTGTCCAGTTTTGCATTAAAATCTCCTAGGACTATTTTTGTGTCGTAGCTGGGACATTGGGCATATGTTCTGTCTAGGAGATCGTAGAATTCTTCTTTGAGTCGATCGTCCTTTTCTTCCATTGGGGCGTGAGCGCATATTAAGCTAATGTTTCCAAATTTAGCTTTGATGCGGTAGTTAGTCTCCCGAAATTAATGTGCGCCATCTGCCGGATTCCAGGGAAACCTGGAAATAAGGTGGATGTGCTGACGCGCTTACGCACACAGAATCCAGGGCTTGACACAAGAGCTTGGGTTACCTACTCCTACAAGGACAGTAAAGGCTCTCTGAAAAAAGAGGGCTCTACTCTGGTTGTGGGGATGAATGAAGCCTCTGTCGGTACTCTGAAATCTGCGTACGATTCACGTCCCTACTTCGGCCTTGGTAGGATCTCTTTCCATTTTAATGTCAAGTAGTCGAAGGATGGGAAGTGCCCTGCAGTATGAATCTATGATTTTTACTCAGATCAATCTACAGCATTGCAAGGCTGCTACCGCTCTTTTAAGTAGCAGAATTGCATGCAGTAGTACAAACGCCTCATCGTATCCCTTCAAGAACCATGGGTGTGGAATAAACGCCTTTGTGGCATTGGCGGTATACGTGATGTTACGATTCTTTATGATGAGCGATCCGAAAGGCCCAGGGTCGGCCTCATCATATCGAACTCACTATCGGAACCAAACTTGGGCACTTTTGTGGACAATATGTGGTCTGGTGGCTGCTAGAGTGAGCTACAAAACGCACGGAGTTATAGAACACTTCGTCGTTGCGTCTGCCTACTTTCCCTACGATTCGATACTGCCTCCACCACCGAAGGTAGTTTCTGAACTCGTAGAGTACTGTGAAGCCAAAAAGATTGATCTCATCTTGTGTTGCGATGCTAATGCCAAAAACACTGCTTGGGGCAGCAGTAAGTGTAATACAAGGGGGGACCGTCTTTTAGACTTCATTCTCTCGTCTGACCTTACCATCAACAATGTTGGCTCTCTACCAACGTTTGTTACGACAAGACGACAGGAGGTGATTGACCTGACCCTATCCAACAGATATGTGAAGGACATCACTAACTGGCGAGTCTTGCCTGATGCTACGCTGTCGGACCATACATACATCGAATTCCGATTAAGTTGTGGGATCTTTTCCTTGGATATTTGGTCCTGTCTGTGAGGAAGGTGAATGGAGGAGAAGACACAACCGCGAACTCTACGAGCTGTACCAAGATGTGGATGTAGTCCGGAAGGCAAGGATCCGTCGACTACACTGCCTCGGCCACATCGAGCGCATGGACATCAACGCTCCAGCTAAGAGGGTCTTCGACTCCGAGCCTCCTGGTTCGAGAAGAAGAGGAAGACCGAACCTCCGGTATAAAAACCAAGAAATCGCGGATGTAAGACATCTTGGTCTTGACAACTGGAAGCAGCGTGCCCGGGACCGTCAAGGATGGAAGGCAGCTATAGCTCAGGCTCAGATCCTCCATGGATCGCAGGCCTGATAAGTAAGTAAGTAAGTATCTCTTCCTTGCAACCTAGACGGAATCCGAGAAGGAATAGCATCGTCACCAGTTGTTTTGAACTCGCATGTCCTGTCAGCAAGCCTCCCTGCAGGAAATTGGTCCCCTGGTGGAATGCCGAGCTCCAAAGTCTTCGCAGAGAAGCCAGAAGTCTTCTAAATAGATCGCTCAAATCGAATTCGGAGGATGACTGGAACAAATATCGGTCGAAGCAGAAAGAATATAGGAAACTTATTCGTAAATCGAAGAACGATTCTTATAGGACCTTCTGCGAAGAGATCAAGTCTCTAAGTGCGACTAGCAAGTTGGTTAAAGTTCTCAAACCGGGAAAACCGACAAAGCTGGATGCACTCAGAAGATCTAATGGTACCTTTACTGAGTCTAAAGCGGAAATTCTTAGTTTACTGTTTGAGACTCATTTCTCGGGAAATCAGATCGACATCGGCTCGTTGCACACTTCTTCAAGGGAAACTGCAACTGAAACGATGAAAAAAACTCGGCGTAGCTGGTATATTGCTTCGCGCGTGGTTACGTCTGAAGCCATTGAATTTGCTGTGGCATCCTTCGATGGTTTCAAATCGGCGGGTACCGACGGAATATATCCTGTTATGCTGCAAAAAGGTGTAAGGCAGCTGCTTCCTACTTTGAAAAGAATTTTCACTGCTAGTCTAGCACTTGCTCACATACCCATTCCTTGGCGCACAGTGAAAGTGGTCTTCATTTCCAAAATAGGAAAAGAGGACTACTGACTTGCCAGGAGCTTCAGGCCAATTAGTCTAACATCCTTCCTGCTGAAAAGTATGGAGAGATTGGTAGAGTTGCACGTGCGAAAAGTTGCCCTTCGAATGCACCCTCTTTCGGAGATGCAACATGCTTACCAGCGCTTCAGAGCCTAGTTGGGCGAATTGAATGCGCGCTCGAAAGGAAAGAGTACGCGATGGGCATTTTCACCGACATTGAGCGAGCTTTTGATAACGCAACTTTTGACAGCATGTGCAACGCTGCCAGACATCATGGCGTAGATGAAGCACTGGTCTTTTGGATCATAGCAATGCTCATGCACAGGACATTGACCGCTCATGCAGGCCTCGACCAGTGTGTCAAATCCGGCGTAAACAGGGGCTGCCCTCAAGGTGGCGTCCTGTCTCCGCTGCTATGGTGCATGGTGGTCGATTCTCTGCTTGATGCTTTCAATGCCTCTCTAATCTATGCCCAGGCCTATGCGGATGACGTCGCCATTCTTTCTGTCGGCTCATATTTAGCGACTGTCCGTCTTAAAGCACAGGCGGCGCTAAATGTAGTCGATGATTAGTGTACCAGAAATGGGCTGGCAGTTAATCCTCTTAAGACCGATGTCGTTCTCTTTACGAGAAGGACGAAAAATACTGACATGACTCAGCTGGTACTAAAAGGCACTTCCATCCCGATATCCAAAGAGGCTAAGTATCTAGAAGTCGTCTTAGATAGTAAGCTTCTCTGGTCAAAGCATGTTGAGTCAAAAACCACCAAAGCGCTGTCAGCTTTCTGGCAATGCAAAGGAGCTTTTGGCAAAACATGGGGCTTATCGCCGGCAAAGGTACTCTGGATCTACACGGCGATGATAAGACCTATAATCTCATATGCATCAGTTGTCTGGTGGAACAGACTAACACGCAAACACGTCGTAGCCTCTTTCACCAAACTCCAAAGAACGGTTTGTCTCAGCTGCACGGGAGCTTTCCCCAGCATGCCGGGCGCTGCTCTAGATGTTATGATGAACCTTCCACCTCCTGATATTTCAGAGGGTGTGCTGGAGTCTTCTTTGAGCGCGAAAACATCCGACTGCACTTCTCGTTAGGAAAGTATGCGTCCGTCTTCCAATCAGAAATATACGCAATCCTTATGGCCATGCACTATGTAGTGAAGCACAGGTGGAAGGGGGAAAGCATATGCGTATGTAGTGACAGCCAAGCTGCACTAAAAGCTGTGTGTAACCCCTTGACTAGCTCAAAATTAGTGCTTGAACTCAAGTCCTTCTTGAACAGAGTCGGCAGATTAAATTCATTAAGGCTTGTATGGGTTCCAGCCCACTCTGGGATCCCAGGAAATGAGATCTCTTATGAACTCGCTAGAATGGGTTCAGAGGAGTGCTTCTCAGGACCTGAACCCGCTCTAGGTCTACCTGCGTCCACGGTAGATTTCTACATTAACGATTGTGTATTTAATACACACAACCGTAGATGGAGGGATTCTCCAGGTTGCAGGATGACTAAGCGCGTATGCCCTGATGTCTGCAAAAAATCTGCAGCATTCCTCCTGTCTTTGAGGAGAATCGACTGCAGAAGGCTTGCGGGAGTTATTACGGGCCATTACACTTTTGCCAAGCACCTCCACGTGTTTGGCATCAGTGAGACGCCTACCTGGGCTGCATGTGGCGAGGAGGACGATGACACTGCAGTGCATTTCCTCTGTCCCGCCTTTGCTCGCGCACGGTGGCGCACCTTTGGAGCCGACGTGGTGTTTGCCGAATCCCTTAGCTCTGCATCACTGAAGCTCCTTCAAATTTTTCCCCGGAGAAAATACAGTAATGCAGGATGTCCGTCTGGAGTAGAATGGACCAGTAATTGCGTCTGAGTGCTCCAGCGAATAGCAGAAGCCTTCAACAAAAAAAAAAAAAAAAAAAAAAAATACGTGTTATTCTCCGTTTAAAAACGACGCTTTTGACTAACGCAATGATAGTCTCAAGACGTCGGTGTGTAGAGTCAAGACGTCGGAACCAGGTCGGAACAAGGCAGAATGACATAGTCACGACGCCGTCAAACCACAACGCGTTTGTAGGGGCTATCTGCAAAGTGCCTGTCAAAGCCATCAGATTGCCATCTCTATTAGAGCACTGCACGAGTAAGTAAAAAGTACTCGGAAAAATAATTGCCGAGTATAATACCAAGCAGCCATGTCATCGAACGTGTTTTTCACAGTGTTTCTCCTCAGCGCGGTTCTGACAAAACCCCCTGTAGTAACATTGTCATGAAAAGCTTCTCGAAATTCGCCGTTCGGAACTGGCAATAAACTGTAGGTCCCTTTCACCTATGGGAAAATGAAATCACACACAACATGGGTGATTGAGAGAAGCTCGGCTCAGGTATGTATTACATACATAATACCAAACGATGCGACTATGTACTCGGCCTCATTTGTGAATGCATCGCCGATTACTTTTCGGGGATGATTATGAGTAATAATCGTTAGAACTGCATCGTGGCATCGCGTGAATCTTATGACTGTTATTAGAGTACTTCTATGCACTGTGCTTATGTGTTTATGATTCGCATGTGCCGGTAGGAGTAACTATTCGCTGATGGTCCCGATGCAAACGATGCCGACTACAGTACTACTCGCCGATGCCGATGCGGAACGATGCGAATACTTTTAAGCTGCCCGATGCCGAGTACACACGGGTACTCGGTTTACTCGTCGGACAAGTATTCGTATTCGTAATCATACGATGCTGTATGTACTCGTTCAGTGCTCTGATCTCTATGTATTTATCTATGGTGTTAATGTCAAAAAAGGATTTAGGCAGGGTGATGCGCTGTCATATGATTTCTTCAACATCATATTGGAAATAATTGTGCAAAAACCACTGGCCAACACAAGAGGCGTATTTTTTGTTTCAAATCCCCATAACTCCTCGCATACGTGGATGACATTGGCATTATCGGAATAACACAGCAAGGCGTCAATCAGGCGTTTACGAAAACTGATTTGGCAGTAAATGAGGGCAAAACTAAATATATGCTGTCATCAAAAAAGGACGCTCACCACCGACGTCTTGGCCAGAACATTTGTATTGGCAGAAATAACTTTGAGGTTAAGGTTAAGCTCAGGACTTTGCCTACATTGGCTTCGCAGTGATCTGAAAAAACGATAATAGTTCCGAAATCAAACGCAGAATCACTCTGGTCAATCGCTGGTTCCTTGGGCTCAGGAGGCAATTGAGTAAAAAAGTCCTCTCCTTATCATCTCAGTTCTGCCGTTTCAAGAGAAAGATCTTGCGTGATTTTCGATCCTCTAAACGCAGATGGAGGAAAAGACTCAACCACGAACTTTGTGGGTTGTACAGCAACATGAGTCTAGTCGAGCGTGTACGGATTCAACGCTTAAGACGGCTATGCTATGTAGAGCGAATGGACACTGCAGCTTCAACCCGGACAGTCTTTCAATCCAACCTCGAAGGAAGAAGCAACAGAGGACGGCCGTACCTAAGGTGGCGCACGTTGATTGAGGCCCAGTTTCACCCCGAACTGTAGAATTTATTCAATATTACTTAACTTACTTGCCGTAATTGGTCCAAAGAATGCAGTGAAAATTGTATGCGCATTTGGTTTTGTTGGGTACTCAGCGAATGCGGCACCCATTTGACGCAAAACTATTGCATCCCTAATTCTATGTACAAGATATCCCCACAGAACCAGGCATCTCACTCACTTTGTCTATTGTCTAATATAATGTCAATCACTTTTTCGACGGTTTCCAGTGTGGCCACGGTTCTTGACCGTCGCTCACATGGGTCGTATTCAGGGGAGGTGTGACCACGTTTAAGGTCAGCCGCTCACTCATCACCGGTTAACATTAAAGGAGTCGAGACTCGTTAACTTTTGTCGACTTCTGTTGAATTTTCTTATGGCTTAGTCTATCCAACATGAGAAGAGTTGTTTGACATAAGATGTTAAGTAGTCAATTTACTAAGGAAAGAAAATTGTCGGGCTTATAAGGCAATTCTAAGCAGAAACAGAAAAAAAAAACAAAATTCCTATCCATTCAAAAGCTGGGCCGTAAAATTCTCTAATGTTCCAAAAGTAGCAAAAGTGTCTGGTAATTTGTCAAACATCTTAAAAACCCCTCCTTGTCGTCTATACCGACATTTATCCACAACGGAATATCACAACCACTCTTTTCTCATTTTTATAAACTACCTCTTGTCTGTCACTTCTAATCCAATTCACTCCTTTGTTGACGACAGGACCATTAGCTTTACATATTCGTTCTAATGACCCTACTCCCCGGCTGTAAGTAGTAATTAAATTCCGATATCAAAAGCATTTATATATATACAGATACAAGAAATTGTTCTCTCCCTTGTATCTGTCTATAATCTATAAGAAGTTTAACGCTCATGTCTGGTCTGGTCTAGGAACTCATTACACGGGCTAGGTAGAATTCAAAATCACGCTATAAAGCTAATAGGAGACCCCAGCACATTAAATCATTAGATTCACTGGATCATCACAATAATGTTTCTTTCCCTATTTTATGGGTACATCCACAAAAATTGCTCTGAATAGATAGCCAGTTGCATACCGCCCCTCAACAATTTTCTCCCAACACAAGTCTCTCTAGGAATGCTTACCAATGCACTCTGAAACCTATTTTCGGACGTCCCGTCAAATATACAACATATGTATGAGGTGTGGCAATTAAGTTCCGGGAAATAAGTCACAACTCGGTAACTGGCAAGACTACGCCGTTCGTCAACATCTGTCTTGAAAGAGGGCCCTTTTCTTGCAATTGTCATCCAAGGCTGAGTCGACAGCACGTTTTGTTTGTGTGTTGTACATATTTTTCGGGAAAAAACAATTTTTTTTTGGGGCCTAAAAATTAGTGACTCACATTACAAGCAACGCATTGTCAGTACATTTTTAGTGAAGTTTTTTTTTTTTTTATTCGTATTCTCGACAAGAAATATTTACAAAGTGTATGATCAACAATATTGTAGAGAATAGTAGTGACATTTTGTAATTTGTAAGACAAAAATAGTGATAAATGCCTCATCACTTACTTACTTACTTTGATGGCGCTACAGTTCGGGGTGAACCAGGGCCTCAACCAACAAGCCTCTTCAGCCGGCCCGATCTTCGGCCAGCCGCTTCCAGTGCCGCACGCCCAGTTGGTTGACGTCCCCTTCCACCTGTGCGCGCCACCGTAAATGCGGTCGTCCTCTGCTGCGTCGTCCCTCGGGGTTGGAGTCGAAGACTCTTCGGGCCGGAGCGTTGATGTCCATTCGCTCTACATGGCCTAGCCATCTTAGACGTTGGTTCCGAAGACGTCTAACCAGGCCGATGTCGCTGTACAGCCCGTACAGTTCTTGGTTGAATCTCCTCCTCCATTCTCCGTTTACACAAACGGGACCAAAGATTGCACGCAGAATTTTCCTCTCGAAACGTCTAAGAGCCTCTTCATCCGCTTTTGATAACGTCCAAGCCTCAGCGCCGTAGAGGAGGACCGGGATGATTAAGGTTTTGTAGAGGAAACCTTAGTTTTTCGAGAGAGGGCTCTAATACTCAATTGCCTCTTGAGCCCGAAGAAGCAGCGATTGGCAAGAGTTATTCTGCGTTTTATCTCAGCGCTGGTGTCGTTGCTGCTTGTCACTACCGAGCCAAGGTAGACGAAATCCTTGACTACTTCAAAAATATAGCTGCCGAAGGTGACGTTCTGACCAAGACGTCGGTGTTGTGCGTCTTTCTTGGATGACAGCATATATTTGGTCTTGTCCCCATTTACCCTTAGACCCACTTTCGCCGCTTCTGCTTCAATGCTTGTGAACGCCTCATTGACGTCTCGCTTTGTTCGTCCAATAACGTCAATGTCATCTGCGTAGGCAAGCAATTGTGTGGACTTGTTGTGCCACATCAACAAGTGGGAAATAACATAATTTGGGGTGATTGAAAATATTAACATGAGTTTGGGCAAAAGAAAACAAATTAGAGATTACATAAGCAATATCAAGACAGTCAAGTAGTCGTGCATCAAAAACCGGAAACAGGGAAATTAGATTAAATAATGGGATCCAGAAGATGTTCGATCTGGTTATGGTCGAACATAAAAAGCCATGACTTCAGTCTATTAATGAGGATTTTCATCGATCTTGTTGACTTTATTGATCCTGGAAGTTTATTGAATAATCTGTATGCAAAAATAAAACTAGAGTTTCTGTAAGTTGTAGTGCGAAATGATGGTATGTTGACATTTAAGCTATGGTTAATTCGGAGATTATTGTCTAATATTGAGGTAACCACATCTTAAGAAAAAAACTTTTAAAACTTTGTTGTAGTACAAATGCTTTAGAGGAAGGATTTTGAAGCTTCTAAACAATGGCGTTGAGTGATCTAAGCGGGTTTTCTTGCACATTTTTCTTACAATGTATTTTTGGAGAGTCAATAATCTTGAAATTTTATTGCGAGAAACACTGCCCCATTTTGGAATGGAAATGCCATAATAAATCATTTTTAGAACCTCTTTCGAACAAGTATTCATTAAATAATAAAAAATACGCAGCGTAGAGAAAAAATACTGCTTTAAAGATAAAATGTGTCCGGACCAACTCAAACTATTATCCACAAAAACGCCCAGGTATTTAAAATGGTTTACAACTTCTATTTTAGAACACACATGGCAAATGGGTAAGAAATAGTTTACTGTCTGTATTACGGCAGTTACTACCTATTGATTGCATTTTTCTACATTTAGACGAACGAAAGAAAATATCAACATCCGGTGGAAAATTGTAGCGAAGGCTAGAGAATATTAATTTTGTTTTGCTACTAACAAGCATTCTGTGTTCAGAGAACCAGTTTCGTAACAAATCTACACCATAATTGATATCAGCGATAAGGTTACATGGACTATCGGAGGTGTAGGTGATGAACAGATCATCAGCAAAAGCTGTAATGTAACCTTTCATGTTTTGGTTAAAAATCGAGTTGATATATATGAGAAACGGGATAGGCTCGAGAACTGATCCTTGGGGTACACCTATATTTATATAAATTGAGGTACTGAAAGTCTCGGATACTTTAACTGTTTGGGTTCTTCCACTTAAATAGGACTCAAACCAATTATAAATGAAATTCCTATAACCAATTTTGGATAATTTATCCAAAAGAATGGAATGATCAACCATATCAAATGCCTTTGAAATATCGACGAAGAGGTTTGCACAGTGATTATTATCATCTAGCCCTTTCAAAATTGACGAACAGAAAGCGTTCAGAGCATCTTCAGTAGAGAAACCACTTCTGAAACTAAACTGTTTTAAGCTAAGGAAATTGTTTTTGTCTAAGAAGTCAAGTATTCGCCTTTTCATTGCTTTCTCAAACACTTTGGAAATAGTCGGTAAAAGAGAGATTGGTCTATAGTTACTCCGATCTTTTGGATTACCCTTTTTATAAAGTGGTATCACAATAGCACATTTTAATTTTTTAGGAAAAATTCCTGATAGTACACTGTAATTAAATATATGCGCTAATACCTCAACAATATATAAAGCAATTTTTTTTAGTAAATGGTTAGATAGACCATCTACACCCCGAGAATGTAAATCACTCAGGGAATTTATAATTTTCAAAATCTCAAAGGGAGACAACTGACCAAAAAAGAAATTATTGCTGCAAGTAATTACGTCCTTAATCCTTCTAGAGCTTATGCAACATTGACAAATACTATTGTTATTCAATGGAACGGATAATGAGGCGATGGAAGCAAAGTAATTGCTGAATTCATTTGCAACGATGTAAGGGTCAGAAGTTCCAGAGGCACCAGTTTTGAGCGTAATACATTTAATTTTTTAGTCTTGAGTAAGGTATTAGACAGACGGACAAGAATATGGTCTAAACGTGAGCCAGAACAAGGCCGTGTGATACCAATTATAAGAGAATGTAGACCATGCTCAGCTAAAACTGTGGTGTAGGAATCGGTAATATCATTTTGGGTTAACATATCAAGATTAAAATCTCCTAGAAATACAAGGTTAGCCACTTTTTCACTGGATAAGAGCCTTGAAAATTCCTCAATTAATAAATCTTGGGCATATCAGTGTAGTTTTTATAAACATACGAATGAAGAATTACGGTGCCTATATTACAACATATCTTCAAAACATCTGCACTTAGGAAGTGACATTTAATAAATTTGAAATTAAGTTCATCTCTAACAAATACTCCAACGCCCCCAGCAGCATAGGAGTCATTAGAGGTTGCTATAAAAGTATAACCAGGAATAATAAAGTCATCGATTTCAGATTCGAAAATCCAAATTTCAGAGACAAAAATAAATTCAGGTTTTCTGTCAAAAGTCTCAATATGAACGACCAGATAATCGAAATTTTTTCGGAGGCTCTTGATGTTTTGATGCACAACAAATAGTGAGTTAGGATCAAAATCGTAATCAAAAAAGTTAGTATTACTAAGGGTTTCAAAGACAGGATTAATATTATCTTGATCTATGTACATATGAAATAAAGTCCATTTAATTTAATTATTAGAATGATCTTTAGAAAAATGTTTAAGATCATCAAACGATCTTAATACAGTAATCCTGCCCTTGTCAACTTTCCTTAACATGATACGGTCATTTCTGATCCAAAGATATTTAATATTTTGATCTACTTTTTAGGGTTCCGTACCCAAAGGTAAAACGGAACCCTATTACTAAGACTTTGCTGTCCGTCCGTCCGTCTGTCACCAGGCTGTATCTCATGAACCGTGATAGTTAGGGAGTTGAAATTTTCACAGATGATGTATTTCTGTTGCCGCTACCACGACAAATACTAAAAACAGTGTGGCGTGCTTCAACCCAGGCAATAAGAAAAACAAAAAAATATAGGAAATCGACATAACTCCCCTTCCGACAGTTTTTTTTTATGCCAGCAGAGAACTTGACGAACGGGTACGTTTGATATAAATATACCCGCGGAGAGTGACGAAAGTTCTCTTTTTTCGCAACTAGACACCACTTATCAGTTGACTGCGGACAGGAGTGGTCGACCTGTCCGAGCAAGAAAAAAAAAAAAAAAAAAAAAAAAAAACAAAAAAGAGGAGAGGAAGAAAACTAGATAAAACCAAATAAAGAAAATACAAAACGGGGGAACTGCTGTAATAACAGGAGAAAGGTAGGTGACTGAAATTATTTTGGGTGAAGTGCAGTGGATAGTGTTGTGTTTTTTTTTTTTTATCTAATCAGAAACGGCAGGGGATCTTAGCGGCATCCCTGACGAGAATTGCAAGGCGGCTGACAACGCGGTTAACAACGTGGTTAACGGCGTGGGCAGCGACGTGGCTACCAACGTGGTTAACGGCGTGGTTAACGGCAGGGTTAACGGGGTGGTTGGTAGCGTGTATAGCAGCGGGAGCGGCTTCATAGAGTAACAGGACAAGAGTACCGATAGAACATTTTTTTTGAAAAAGTGCAGTGGTGGTGCGTTATTATTATTATTTTTTTTTTGATACTTAAATCATATATAAAAAAAAAAAAAAAAAAAGAGTTCCTGGGATCAAGAGTTCCTGGGATCAAGTGGGTTTGTGCACAAGCGCCGGATAACCAGCGAACCAGTGAGTACCATTTTATATATCTTTATATATACCTACATATATACATATATGAATGAACATAAATAAATTTTGAGATTAATGTATATACTCAGTCAATTATCAGACCTACTTAAATATAAACGACAAATTTTCTGAATGTTTCTATTTTAAACATTATATTTTTTTTTTTCTTTAATATTTACACATAAGCAACAGATTACTCTTGATACGGATTAAAGCATTTTATAATGAAGCGCTAGTGTTCCTTTTTTGTTGAAACCGGTGTGTGAGTGTGTGTGTGTGGTACCGTGGTAGGGGCTATCTCATCGACAATACGAGGAGAGATAGTTATGCCAGAGGGTTTGCCCCTAGAGCAGGGAGGGTTTGCCTCGGTGTTCGTCAACACCCGAACATTTGACCCCGTCGCACTTCATGTGATCCATATCATCCATAATGGCATGTGATTTTATTGTGAGTGAAGTTGATACAGCAGCGAGATCCCCCCCCCCCCCCCTCCCCCCCCCCCCCCCCCCCCCGACGAGCTGATGCCGTGCAAATTATCCGCTAGCATGCCAAACGCTGCATTTTCCTTTTTCCTAACCACCTAAAATTTTAAACTTTCTTCCCCTATCATAACTTCATCTAAAAATCACCACAACAGAACAAAATGAATATTTAAGGGGGGCTCCCATACAACAGACATGATTTTCATCCAAAAAATTCCCTTGGTCACATACTGAACTAAGGTTAGTCGACAATATATTTGTGTCTTTGATGAATTAATCCTGGCTGCAAACCTTTTTCCCATTTTTCCCAATATTGTTATTCACCTTTTCACATCGTTGCTGTCAAGTAAGATTATTGATTAGAATTCAATGGACACTTTGATGATCAACTATATCTCATCATGAAGATAGTACATACATAGTCTCTTTCATATTTATAAATACAGATGGTACGGAACCCTTCGTGCGCGAGTCCGACTCGCACTTGGCCGGTTTTTTTTAATTTGTTTCTCTTTGTTTTCTTACTTCGCATAAGTTTCTGTTTTAAAAGATTTGAGGAGAGATGGACACAGATTATGCTCTTTTGACTGCTACTGCTGCCACCAACTATATCAGCCGTTCTTCGTTGTTTCTTGACATAGCATTTCACCACATCAACATCGGAAATTGTAACACCAAGGCCATTTGCAAAAATGCGATCTCGCGTGCATTGTTCTCATTTACATGAGAGACTACTACAATCTCTACAGCGTTTTGCAGTTCACGTTGTTCGTACATATTTAGCCTACTCTCAAGATTACACACTTTTTGTCTTAGAGAGTCGTTTTCCGATAGGAGGTGTTGGATCGATGAGAGAAAATCAGCATTGATTTTCTTCAAGTTGGAAATCTCTTCCGACAACTCTTTCTTTGAGTTAACAATCTCATCAAACAAGTGCTGAAGAGATAACGAACTGCGTGCAGACTCAGCATTCACGCTCGGTGGTAGGACAGCCAGCTGTTGCGGTGGATTGGGATTTTCCATTGCTTGTCTAGCAGTTGATGTAGAGGTTTCCTGCTTACTGTATGCTTGATGTCGTTGCTTCGCTGATGTTGAATTTGCTGATCGAACATGTTGCTCCAGCGCAGGTTGCGAATGCAAAGATCTCCGACGAATGATTAAACACTTTTCACATCGGTAGCCAGCTGCATTTGTTTTGAGGAATTCAACGTCTGTCGCGCTAAGTTTCACACAAAAGCAATAGAATATGCAATTGCAGTCACTACAGGTAACTTCTCCTGCGTCTCTGCGCTCAATCTTTTGATTGCACACCAAACAACTCATTATTTTGAGAATTATTTCGAAAGCACCCTCAGGAGCTAAAAAACCACTCTTGTGAAAAACCATCGGAAATGCTCCGAAAATTGTAGCGGGTGTATGGAGACGAGTGTATCTCGAAAGCACGTGTGCTTGAAATGTCAAGGCGGTTCAAGAAGGGCCGTCAATCAGTAGATGACGATCCTCGTGAAGAAGCTCTCGTCACCTCTCTTACCGTAGCACCATTCATCGTGACCATCAGGTTGGATCTTGCATTATGACAATTCGCCAGCCTACTTCTCTCTCATTATGCAATGGTTTTTGACGAAAAAGCCTTGATTCGGTCACGGGGAAATACATCCAAAAAGGAATCTGGCCATCACCTGATCAGGCGACAATCAACCAGATTGATCACGGTGCGATCGACGCCAGACACTCCTCCAGCATCCTAGAAGTTCGAACCCTTTCCGACGTCGTTTGACGTCGGAAAGCTACAATCGCAGGGGACCGCTAGGATCATTGCCGATTGAGTTTCTCCACCCTCTCGAAAATTCCAGTGAGGCCGGTACAATCCGCAAAACAACAGTGGGAGCATTGCCAGCGTGCCTCTTATTTGTTGGGTTTCAAATCACCGCCAGCTAGAAACCCCTGGTTTGATGAGCGATGAGAGCAAGCCCATGTAGGAAAGCAAACCGCCTACAAAGCCATGCTACATAAACGGACGAGAGCCGCTGGTGAGCATTACGAGCGGAAAGGGGGAGAGGAACACACGCTTTTAGGGAAGAAAAAAAGAAAGCATGAAAAGCGTAAGATCGAGGAGATGGAGAGATGCTACCACAGGCATGACTGCTGCTAGTTTTACGAAAAAGTAAAACGAACATGCCAGGGCTATAAAGCCAGTGCGGAAGCCGTGAGGGATGAAAACGATGAGAACGGGCAACTAGTAGTAGAGTCACAATCGATGCTGAGAATATGAAAGGAAACTTCTTAAGACTGTTTAACGGCGATGAAAGATCTTATACCGCTGTCAGGCAGATTGATCCATTCGAAACGGATGACGATGATAGAAAATTTTGTCCACCCGACTTAGATAAAACTGAGCTGTATATTCGAAGCTAAAGGATAATAAAGCCGAGACGACCTGTCCGCCGAGCTATTTAAAGCGGCTGGAGATGAGCTGGTAGGGCGCACGCACCAGCTCCCCTGTAAAATATGTCCGGAGGAAAGCATGCCCGACGAATGGATTCTCAGCATCGTTTGCCCGGTCTATAAGGAAGGAGACCCCTATAACTGCACCAACTGTAGGGGAATAAGTGTCCTTAACATCGCATATGAGATCTTCTCAGTCGTATTGTGTGAACGCCTGAAACCGTTTGTGGATAACCTGATCGGCTATTATCAGCATAGTTTCAGGCTCGGTAGATCCACAATAGACCAAATATTTACACTGCAGCAGATCTTGGAGAAGACTCATGAGTACCAAATCGGTATCAGTGCCATGTCTAGTTTTGACATCCATGCCGAACTCGTCAGATTGTGCAGGATTACAAAGAGGGTCGGTAGCGAGCTAACCGAGACCTTTGATGTTAAAAAAGGATTTAGACAAGGTGACGCTCTGTCATGTAATTACCGCAACATCGTGCTTGAAAATATCATACGAGACTCACTGGCCAACACAAGAGGTACGATCTATTTCAAGCCAGCACAACTGCTTGCGTACCCCGATGAAATTAACGTAATTGGACGAACATAGCAGGACGTCAATGAAGCGTTCGAAAGCATTAAAGCAGAAGAGGCTATAATGGGTTTTTCAGTAAAACGAAATATATATTATCATTCAAGAAAGACGCACAACACCGATGTCTCGGCCAGAATGTCATAATTGGCAGCTACAAATCCGAAGTGGTCAAGAGACGAAGTCCTTGGCTCACTAGTGACCAGCGACAACAACACCAGCGCTGAGATCAAACGCAGAATTACTCTTGCCAACCGTTGCTTCCTTGGGCTCAAGAGGCCTAGTACGACGTCTTCGGATCCTACGTCTAGGATGGCTAGGCCATTAGAGCGAATGGATAACACAGCTCCGGCCCGAAGAGTCTTCGAGTTCAATTGCGAGGGTCGACAAAGCGGAGGCGCACACAGGTGGAAGGGGACCTTAACCAGCAGGGAATACATAGCTGGAAAAAGCTGGTAGAAGACCCCGCCAGCTGGAGAAGTTTGTTGGTTGAAGCCCAGGTTCGCACCGTACTGTAGCGTCACCTAAGTTAATAAGTAAGAAGCCACACCTCAAGGGAATTCATCATTGCGGTATAAAGAGGGTTGTAACCATGGTTTTGAACGAGTTAACTTCGGAGGATTATTAAGGGTGCTTCGTTCGTGGGAAAAAGGTTAGAATCGTTGTGTAAACTTAGAGGGGGACTATTGCCACGGTCGATAATAAAATGTTGCGACAAATTTAATTTACTTGTTTTTTTTTGTTTACCGATTCCCGGAACCTAATAATTCGTTTTTTAAACAACGAAGATCGCAGAGAATTCCGTCCCCCTGACCACGACGCACGAAGTTAAGATCGCCGTATCGGGGTCGAGTCCCGACAATAGCCATGTCATCAAACGTGTTTTTCACGGTGCTTCTCGAATCTCTGTCTCGACTGTCCGCTGAGCCCTTCAAGGCAGCTGGAGATGACGTAGTTAGGAGCACGCACCGAAGAAGACCCCTCTGGCTGCGCCAACTACGGAGGAACAAGTCTCCTTAACATCGCCTACAAAATCTTTTCTGCCGTTTTGTGCGAACGCCTGAAGCCTTTTGTAAATAAGATGATAGGTCCTTATCTGTGTGGATTCAGGCCAGGGAAGTCCACCATCGACCAAATCTTCCCACTACGGCAGATCCTGGAAAAAAACAATGAATTTTAAGTCGACAATCACCAAGCCGCATTGTTTTTTTTTTTTTTTTTATATGTGCTATGAATCAGCATTTGGCACTGCGACCTTTACAGATCTATTGTGACTGCTAGCCGATTAGCCGAAGAGCTTCTCCGGTCGGTCGGTCTTTTGACCAATCAACCACCAACCAGATTGATCACATTGCGATCGACGCCAGACACTCCTCCAGTATTCTCGACGTACGAACCTTCCGAGGGGCCAACATCGACTCGGACCACTACCTTGTTGTAGCCAAGGTACGAATGAGAATATCAGGAATGCTTAGGAGTCGAGTAGGACAAAGTAAGTTTGACGTCGGAAAGCTACAATCACAAGAGACTGCCAGAATCTTTGCCGATCGTGTCTCCTCCAAGCCATCTCAAAATCCGCCCACAGCAGCACAAACAATATAGCAGGAATGGGCGCATTGCCAGAGCGCCGTCAGAGACGCTGCCTTAGAGATGCTGGGTTTCAAACCGCCACCACATAGAAACCCCTGGTTCGATGAACAATGCGAACAAGCCCATGCAGCAAAACAAGAGGCATATAAAGCCATGCTGCAACGATGGACGAGAGCTGCTCGCGAAATCTTTGAGCAGATGAGAGGAATACACTCTTCTCAGAAAAAAGAAGAGGGACACGGAAAACGTGAGATCGAGGAGATGGAGAGATACTTCCGCAGGAATAACGCCCGGAAGTTTTACAATAAGGTAAAACGAACATGCCATGGCTACAAAGCCAGAGCGGCGGCCTGCAGGGATGAAAATGGAGAACTAGTAGTAGAATCACAGTCGATGCTGAGGATTTGGAAAGACCGCTTCTGCAGACTGTATAATGGCGATGACAGACAAGATACCGCTGTCAGGCAGAACGATCCGTTCGTAATGGACGACGATGTAAGAGAATTCCGTCCATCCGACCTAGACAAAGTCAAAATAGCGATATCAAGACTTAAGTCTAATAAAGCCGCGGGCGCAGGCGGCCTGTCTGCTGAGCTTCTTAAGGCGGCTGGAGATGAGCTGGTAAAGTGCGTGCACCATCTCATTTGCAAGGTATGGTCGGAGGAAAGCATGCCCGACGAATGGAATCTCAGCATCGTTTGCCCAGTCTATAAGGAAGGAGACCCCTATAACTGCGCCAACTGTAGGGGAATAAGTCTCCTTAACATCGCATAGGAGATCATCTCTGCCGTATTGTGTGAACGCCTGAAACCGTTTGTGGATAACCTGATCGGCTCTTATCAGTGTGGTTTCAGGTAAATCCAGGTAAATCCACAATAGACCAAATATTTACGTTACGCAGATCTTGGAGAAGACCCAGGAATATCAAATCGACACTCACCACCTTTTCGTCGATTTCAAGGCTGCATATGACAGCGTGTATAGAGATGAGGTACACAAAGCCATATCTAGTTTTAACATCCCCGCCAAACTCGTCCGACTGTGCAGGATATGAAGAATTCTCGCTTTTCCATTAAGGTTGGTAATGAACAAAGCGATGCCTTTGATGTTAAAAAAAAAAATTTTCAACATCGTGCTTGAAAAGATCGTGCAAGAGACACTGGCCCACACGAGCGGTACGATTTATTTCAAGTCTACGCAATTGCTTGCATACTGCGACGACATTGACGTGATTGGACGGACACAGCGAGACGTCAATGATGCCTTTGTAAGCATTGAGGTAGAAGCGGCTAAGATGGCTCTCAAAGTTAATGAGGGTAAAACCAAATATCTGCTTTCATCTAAAAGAGAGGGTCAACACCGATATATTGGCCACAACGTCACCATGGGCGGATATAACTTTGAAGTGGTCAACAAATTCGTCTACCTCGGCTCACTCATGACCGGCGACAACAACACCAGCGCTGACATAAAACGCAGAATCACTCTTGCCAACCGCTGTTTCTTTGGGCTCAAGAGGCAATTGAAAAGTAGAACCCTCTCTCGGAAAACCGGGGTGATACTATATAAGACCTTGATCATCCCAGTCCTCCTTTACGGCGCAGAGGCTTGGACCTTAACAAAAGCGGATGAAGATGCCCTTGCTCCTTTCGAGAGAAAAAATTCTGCGCACTATCTACGGTGCCGTTTGTTCAAACGGTGTATGGAGGAAAAGATTTAACGAAGAACTGTACGGGTTGTACAGCGACATCGGCCTGGTACGACGTCCACGGATACAGTGTTTAAGGTGGCTAGGCCATGTAGAGCGCATGGAAAATACAGCTCCTACCCGAAGAGTCTTCGAATCCTCCCCGGAAGGAAGGCACGGCAGAGGACGGCCGCATCTACGGTGGCGCACGCAGGTGGAAGGGGACCTTAACCAACTGAACTAGCGGTACCAGCTGGAGACGCTTGTTGGTTGAGGCGCAGGTTCACCACGGACTGTAGCGCCACCTAAGTAAGTAAGTAAGTTACTTGCTTTGTTGTTTATTGAGGGGCCGTATAAGTCGTTTCGATTGACGGAGTCTCCGAACGCTGTTCCAAAAGGACAGGACTGATCTTAGACTTGGGACTTAGACCGCAGAATGGTTCTGGACCTGTACATTTATCGCTGGAACCTTCCCTGGCAAGTTGGTCGGCAATTTAATTGTCCTTAATACCCTTGTGCCCTGGCACCCACCAAGGATTTACGTTGTTTCTTTTGGCTAGGTCTTGTAGGGCATTATGGCATTCTTGGACGGTTTTTGAGTTCATGCTGTACGAACTCAGCGCTTTAAGCGCTACTTGGCTATCAGAGAGTATGTTGAGGGTTATTTCTCTTATGCCTGTCTCAAGATTTAGATTGACGCATTTGAGGCAATAAAGGCATAAAAGGATTTAGGCCGTGCAATGCGCTGTCGTGTGATTTCTTCAACATCGTATTAGAAATGAATTTATCCCCGAGGGACGAAGAAACAGAGGACGGCCGCATTTCAAATGGCGCACACAGGTGGAATGGGACCTCAGCCAACTGGTTGTGTGGCAATGGAAAAGGCTAGCAAAATATTGTGCTAGTTGGAGGGGCATGTTGGTTGAGACCCAGCGCCCGATAAGAAGAAGAAGAATCTCAGAGCTTAAGTAGCAAGCCTTGTAATGAAGTAGCAATAGTACATCGTTATTTTTATTAAAATTAAACGGTAATTCAAAAGCACGATCACTTAGATTTTTGATGTGTTTGAATTCCCCATTATAAGACCTTTCAAGTTGCTATGAGTAACCATAACGAGAATGCCATGGGAGCTTACGGAATTCTTGTACATTCCTATGCTGGTTCTGTAAATGCTCAAGGTAAGTAGCTGCATACCTACTTTATTATCATCAAATGTCCATTCCCCGTCGTCCGCATCAACAAACTCAATCCTAAGCTCTAAAACTCTCGAAGACTCTCAAGTAATCCTTCTTCGTCCCCGTGCTCCCATTACCATTTATGTCAAAGTGAATTACGAGTACTTACTACTCATTTTAGAAATGACTTCATAATAACTTCTACGTTCCGTCCGGACTCCGGAGTCACTATTCTTTAAATTCATGAAAAGCAAAAAAGCAAAAAACAGAAACAAAACCAAAAAAAGTTCAGAGTTGACTCCAATACAAATGCCATGGACATGATGTAATTAAATTTTATTAGTTTCATGATTTCCAGAATTTTCTTTTCTGATTTTTATATTTTGTTTTTTGGTTTGTTTTGTGTTTGTCTTTTTTTTTTTTTTGTTTTCAATTAGTGTTAATTACAAACTTGTTTACTTATCGAATAAATCAAAATTGTTATTTATTTTTAATTTACTTTTTTTCATTCCTGCTTTTTACAATCATCACTAGTTTGAAAGTTGCTCTTTATTTTCTTTTTGATTTTTGTTAAGCTATTCTTTGTTTGTTTTCTTTAATTTAAAATCTTAATAATTAAACAACGGTTTCTGTTCCGTTTTCTTTAAAATCTCCGTTAATTTGAACTGAGTTAACGCTAAAAAAAGGAAAATATTATCTACACCGTTAGATGAAACTAGATCCCGTCGTCGTAGTGGCGTCTGGGTTTTCCTTTATTATTTGTTTTCTTTTTTGTTTTTATTTTCCTTTTTTTTCTATTTTCTATTTTCTTTTTGTTTTTACAAAGTCTTTACAAATAATATCACAGATAAAAATTCCTTAAGAACATTTAATGAGTTTCACAAGATTTTTTTTTTTTGGACTGGAAATGAGGGACAGGACAAATGTGGGGATACATAGTACGAGTATGTACATACCAGGAGAATATATGCGTGCGTGTATCGGAATAAGAAGCTGAAATATCCATGAGATCGAATAAGAGATCCCAATTGCATTTAAGCAGATAGCAAATGAACCGGAAACCCAAGCTAATGTTTAATTATGAAGTAAAGTTGAATGAGGTCGGTGTAATCGAGGCGGATGGTGGATGGATACAAATTGAAACGGCTTATTGGATGGGAAGCGCACACGACGCTCAAGTGTACTACTGTTGCGAATGACTTGTGACCGCATCGTCGGCTTAATATGTATTCCACAAGAATTGGATGCAGCACAGGATACCATATCGAATAGTATACACCGAACGATGGGGTAGAAAAAATACGAAAAAAAAAGCTTCTTCTCATGGGGGTGGTTCCTTGGATTTTTCTTTTTTTGGTGGATCATACGTATACTTCTGGTACCTACATAGTGGATACAATAAAACGAAACGAGGGCGTTTCATTTCAAGGCTAACGCAAATGAGGTTCCTCCATCCATTTTCAATCCCCTTTCTTTCTTCTTCGTCGTATCCCTTTTCGACTGGTCTTTTTCCGCGTCTTTGGATCGGAGTGTTACGGGCTTTCTCTATGTTATATCCGACTTTCTTCAAGCTCTGTTGGCACTTTAGTTTGCCATTTTGACTTTTGGTAATCTAATTCGCTTTTGAGGGAGCAACGTAAGAGATACGAATATCTCGCGGAAGGAAGTAGAATTCGCAAGAATAGTTTGTTGTCTGCATTTCGAATCGATTTGTGGCGGGCACGGATACAAAGGGAGATTCTAGACTGTAGTTATGTTTATGATTTTTTTTTTTTTTCAATTTTCGTACTCGCTGGTAGGGGTTATGTGGGTATTTAGACATTTTTTTGTTTTTGGTTTGCTTTTAGGATCTGTTTCGTTAATATAATTTTATTCAATGGCAGCAGCCTTGAAAATTCTATAAATACGAGAGCACAATCTGATTTTGGTAAGCTGAAAGGTACATGGATGTTATTGTGGCAAAGTGGGGCAGTTAATTCCAATTACAAACTGTTGGTATAGGTTTGGTCATGTGGAAGTTTGCCGGATGTGGAGATACGGGTGATATTGGATTTAGGACGTTATACCATTTTCCTTTTTTTTTTTTACACCGAAAACTAACTTTTTACTTAAAGTAATTTGGCGAACTATTTGAGCAAAAATCTTATGGTACAACTAAGTAAGACATTCGCAACACTACTGAAAACAATAAAATTAAGTAAGTCACACCGGCTGAACTCTGGTAAATGGTAAATCTTGTTCTTCCCTGGATGGTAGACATGTTTAAAAGCTGCTTGGAGCTAAACCTGAATGCAGACTAACGTAGTATTCACATTAAAAATGGTCAAATGTTCTCAAGTCCATGTTAAGAGCTTAAGAACTTAAGTCTAGCATTCTTTTCCTTGAAAATCCCGCAAAAGACCTTTGGTTCCTAGATGTGTTGTATGTAGGAACCAAATTTGCATGTCTCCAACTAGGGTAAGTTGTCCCTATGATAACTCTCCACTAAAACGCACTTTTTGCTTTGATTTTGAGGGGCGCTTTTGGTGATACCAAGCTACGAGCGGTCGTTCGGGAAAATATTCACATTTCTGAAAGCTACCATCAGCAGAACGCGATATACTCTTCTGTCTTTGTTGGTCACTGAAATGCTTTTTTAACTGACACATGATAGCCAAACTGTCACTGCCTATGTAGACAGTACCACTACTGTCTTCTTTGAGAAGCGACCTAGCACGCTAGCGAGATCTTGCTTCACACAAACGTGGATTTTAGCTAAACCCTGAGAAAGAGAAGTAAAATCGTGGAGAATTAAATTGCTGTATGTGGTCCAAGCTACATATTTGGGTCTTATCCTAGACAGAACAGTAAGTCCAGAATTATAATACAACATTGTTGAGTGTGTCAGTGCACGCGTAAATTGAGAAAGAAATGCTCCTCTTTCATAAATCATCTGACTGCCTTATGTGCATTTACTGCTAGTCCCAAGTACTGTTGTTTTTCTCTGTGTTGATTAAAGTTACATGGCTTGTTGAGCGGTTGATGTTGACATAGTAATTTCTGTCATACCATGTCAATCAGTACTGATCTGCAGTATATTAAAATGAGATCAAAGAGTTGCACATCTGAAAGAATGCAAGAAATCCATCAGGCACTGGCCCAATGATCGGCCACAAGTCTCTTTCATTCTGTTCTAGCAAAGGTTTTCTTGAATTTATGGCTGTGGTGGAACTACACGTATTTTACTAAATACACGTGCAAAACAAAATACACGTGTAAAACTAAATACACGTGTAGAACTAGATACACGTGTTCCTACACGGACAATTCAACTACACGTGTAACACATGTATACGATTACACGTGCAATAGAGAGCTCTAGTTTGTAGACATCTCACCTCCTAGCTGGTCTGTACAGATTCCCCCTAATAGTGGCTATGAATGATCTGTCCTACATAAAGTCATATTTAACATTCTATACAATACACTTTGCCATTCAATTGAGTGTAGTAAAATACCAGCATACTCGGAATGAGTCTGGGAACTTGATTTTACCACTATCAGCTGTTTGTTCTCTTAGAATTCTTATACCCTTCCGATATAAGAATTTATTGAAAAATTTATTAAAAATCGAGCTAGATATAGCTTAAGATATTTGTAAAGATACTTAGGAAAGGAAGAGCAAGAATTAGTTCAATATTCAGAATATCAAGAATTTTGCCACAAAGGGCTGAACATTCCGATTCTGTTCTACGACATAGAAACTAGGAGCTCATCAAAAGTGGACGAGAAAACCCTTTACCCTTTAGAAGGGAATTTTGTGTATCTCGATTTTATATGTCTTGTACAACAACAACTTCTATCAGTTAAGCAATGTTTGGCTCTAAATACAATATTGCTTTTATAGGATGAGCTATACAAAGCCATGTCTAGTTTTAACATCCCTACCAAATGTTAGTATTTAGTCGTTTTTACTTCCTATGTACAATACATATTCATCTCTCTCTCTCTATGTACATACATATACATATAACAGCAAAATACTATATAAGGCAAAACTGCTAAACTTATGTCCTCTTTCTCTAGTAATAAATCCGCCTGTGTACATCGTATTCCCATCCGGTACCGCCTTTTACTTTGGTTTGTTCCAACACCAAACTCGTCCGACTGTGCAGGATGACAATGGAGAATTTTCGCTGCTCCATTAAAGTCGGTAATAACATAACTTAAATGTGGTCAAGGAACTCGTCTACCTTGGCTCTCTGATGACCAGCGACAACAACACCAGCGCTGAGATAAAACGCAGAATCACTCTTGCCACTCTTGTTAAGCAAAAAACTACAATTGTTGAGCTTCAACGCCTTCAGAGACTAGCGTGTCTCGGCATCACAGGCGCTATGCCAACCTGCCCCACGGCAGCCCAAGAAGAACTCATTGGACTCACTCCACTGCACCTTTTTATCAAAAAGGTGGCATTACGCAGTGCAATCAGAATTCTCTGCTCGGGAACAAATATGCCATGTAGACCCGAGGGTCACATGTCCATATTACAACACCTTCCCAGCTGGATGTGATTACCACGGTCCGGGACGTATTGCCACACACCTTCACTTTTGGCAAGAGATTTGAGACATTGATCCTAAATCGCTTAGCATGAGAAAACAGTGATCCCTTGCTAAATCTCAAAGGCCTTAGGTGGTATATGAATGGCTCCAAGATGGCTTCTGGCGTTGGCGCCGGCATCTTTGGACCAAACCACAAGATCTCGAAGGCCCTGGGAACGAGTCCCATCATCTTTCAAGCAGAGTTGCATGCCATCCTAACATGCGCCAATCTAAATCTTGAGACTGGCATAAGAGAAGTAACAATCAACATACTCTCTGATAGTCAAGCAGCGCTTAAAGCGCTGTGTTCGTACAGCAAGAACTCAAATACCGTCAAGGAATGCCATGATGCCCTACGAGACCTCGCCAAAAGAAACAATGTCAAACTTTTGTGGGTGTCAGGGCACAAAGGTATTAAGGGCAACGAAATTGCCGACCAACTCGCCAGGGAAGGTTCCAGCGATAAATATATAGGTCCAGAACCATTTTGCGGCACTCCCAAGTCTAAGATCAATTTCTTCTTATACAAGTGGGAAAAATCGCAACACCTGTCCTTTTAGAACAGCGTTCGGGGACTCCGTCAATCGAAATGACTTAAACGACCCCTGAATAAACACTCTATTGACATACCCAATCTCAATAGTGTGGGCATCAGAAGACTAGTCAGCTATCTGACAGGACACTGCGGTATTCTAATGAATTTCGTTTGAACATTGTTTCTCGAATTTCGGCATCTAGCTGATGCTGAATAATGGAGTAATATTCGATTATGATTGTTCTGCCTTTTACAAGGTAGTCGATCAACAGGATCCAACAGGCGTTGGTGTTATCGGGATCCGAACTCACTCATCGTGCGCAGGAGTCCACTGTGCCACGTCGCCCTTAAAAAATGTGGGCCTTAGGCGCGACACGTCTTGATTGGTACTAAAATTAACGCGTTGAAGTGTGTGAAACAATTCTTTCCGAGTACCAGGACAAGATGAAAAGTATTACTGCGGGAGATGAGATTTAAATGTATGCTTACTACCTGGAAACAACCGACCAATCAAGTAAATATCGTGCTAAAGGTGAGGTAAGGCGAAAAAAACCCAGCCAAAGTCGCTCAAAAATCAAGATCTCTGTCGACTGTTTTTCTTAGATGAGATGCAATCCGATGGCTTTGACAGGCATTTTGACAGATTGCACCTACAAACGCTTTGTGGTTTGACGGCGGCGTCTTGACTATGTCATTCAGCCTTGTTCCGACGTCTTGAATCTACACATCGACGTCTTGAAATTAACACAATGATAAGTCAAAAGCGTCGTTTTTGACGAGAATAACGAGTATACTATCAGTGTATTACAAAAGCAACAACCAACCCTTGCGGGGATCCCAGGGCAGACGTACGAAGGTTTTCTTTCTCTTTATTTATGTCTGGCTTTTCTTTGATTATCGTAATGTTATGAAGTTTGAGGTCCTTCCGCCGGGTCAATCTGTCAACAGAGAATATTATTTGAGGGTTTTGCGTCGTTCACGTTAGGCTATTTGCCTAAAGAGACCTATAGTGTTGCGAGACAACTCTTGGTTTCACGCGGCATTGATTCTTAATGACCATTTCGTCAAAATCTCGACCTACATATATTGTTCCACGACAACTGATTTGGCCTAATGAGACTCAACAAAAAGACTACGTTAAACTCAAAAGACTATTCCAGGGACACCATTTTGAATCGATAGATGAGATACAAGCCGCATCAAAGAGAGAGTTGAAGGCCATCCTGGAATTCGGCCTTAATACTTGTTTCGAAGAATGAAAAATGGGAAATGCGTTGGCAGAAGTGCATTATATCAGAGGGCTAATTATTTTGAAGGCGATGAAATTCACTTGGAAGAATACAATTAATTCATTAAGAAAACACGGGCTCGCAGCTTCTCCAGGACGCGGACATAGAAATGTCCATTTACTCTCTGGTCGATAGGAATATATTTACGATGAACGATGCCGCGTTACAAGTGGTGATGGGAGCTCTTTTACGTGGATCGTTTTCTACTGATTCACGGCCCGTCTTGAACCGCCTTTTACTTACTTCAATTTATACAGACTGAGTAACTTATCTGGTCATGGGTGCAAAGTTTAGACAAGAAGAGACAGTGGTGAACAGAACTCCTCTGGGACCATCAACATCAGCAGCGACACCGGAACACGTTACTCAGATTCGACGCGAAATTAGGCGAAATCCATGCAAATCCATAATAAAAATTGCGGCCTCTACGGGAATGGAAAAATCAATTGTTCGTGTTATGTAAAAAAAAGAAAACAAAAATGTATGCTCTACCCATAAAAAATCCAAATCATGCAAGATCTAAAGGAAAGTTACTATCCTTTGCAGGAAACCTTCGCAAGAGCAATGCTCCAACGTTTTCTAACAGAACGCTTGGCTTCATATCGACGGCTACGTAAATAAACAGAACTTGCGTTACTTGTGCCCAAACAACCCTTGAGAACGCCATCAAGAACGTTTACATTGCCACAAAACGACGGAATGCCCGAGGGATAATTGGCCCTTAATTTTTAACCAACAAGAGACGGTCACTGTTGGAGTGTATTGTCGAATAACTGGCACAACAAACAGAACACCATTTCAGCAAGACGGCGCTACACTACACACGGCTGTTATCTCGATGAAGAAGCTGAGGGCTATTTCCCCTAACAAATTGGTCAGGAAGTATGGAGATATATCCTGGCCACTTTGCTCTCCGGACCTCACACTATGTGCCTTTTTCTTGTGGGGATATCTCGTGTCAAGGGTATAGAATAACAATCTTCGAACAATTCAGGCCAAAGGAGGAGGACAAACTGGGAAGGTTTAAGGAATGAAATTCAAGAAGGTATTAGTCTAAGAGTGCCATTTAGGATACCGCACGAATTAGAATTAAAAGTCGACCGATTCATCGAATTTATTCAGCACGCAGCGTGCTGTCTAACAATTTTTTCACAAATTATCCACCAGAAGTCAAAGAGCTGGTAATGGAGAAAGGAAAAACCCGTAAACGATAGCAACAAAGTCGAGCGGCGCAGCATACAACATATTTAAACCGACTATGTAACTTGCTGCGGAAATCTCACAGAGAATTTCAAAATCCAGGGGTTCGTTCGTATTTGGAAAGGCTAAACTGCAGGCACCAACAATAAGGAAAACAACTCAAAATGAATGGGTGAAAGGCGATGAAGAAAAGGCTGATTATCTTGCTGAAACGTTCAAGCCATTCAGATGACACAGCTACCTGACAATAGCAATATTCTGTTAACGACCGGGGGATACAGAATGACGCGAGCTACGCTTTCCGAACTGCAAGACAAATAAAGCACTAGGTTACGACTTAATTACAGGAGATATCGTTTAAAATTTGCCGAGAAATGCTTTGCTCAAACTTTTATATCTTTTTAACGCAGCGCTTAGGTTAGAACACGTATCGAATCAATGGAAGGCCGCCGGAAGGTTCTAAAGCCCGGACCTCCGACGGATAAAAAATCTCACCTCCCAATATCACTGTTACCGATAATTTTGAAAGAATTATACTTAATCAATCGCTTAAAGCCGATTGTCGAAGAAAAGCGACTTTTGTCGGATCATCAGTTTGGTTTCAGAAGAAAGCATTCCACTTTAGGCGAAGTGCATCGACTAGCCGTCTAGGTAGTAAGTCTACTACCTACATACCTCTCATTGTGAATGAAGCTCGGATCCCATTCGCAAACGAGGCAAAATACCTAGGTTGACTCTCGACATGAAACTCAAGTGGAAAGCGCATGTAAAGAAAAAACATGTACTAGCGGCTAGGAAAATATTCCCAGCTCTTGAAATAATGGAGGAACGAAAACTGTTACGCCGCCTTCAAAGAGCAAAGCCACTTGATTTAGTGAGACGAATCTAAACCGTACGCACTCTGCGGATTGCAAGAACTCTCAGTGGAATGCTGCCTGCTAAATATGATTACCTCGAGAACGGAAAACTGCTAGATAATTCAATTGACTTAGTCGTAGTAAAGAAACAATTAACTCGAAGGGGGTCAAATCTCACGCTACGCAAATCTCACGCAAATCTCATGAACATTCGCTTATTGATAGTGCCTTTGGAGATTTTTACCAACTCTCGCAAAAAAAAAAAAAAAAAACAAAAACAAAAACTTTACCTTTTGGACACAGTAGTATTCCAACAAGAATTTGAGCGAAATCTAAATAGTCATTTTCAATTTCCCAGTGGGATGTTATTGTAAAGGGGTCGCTTTTGGGAATTCCAAATTTTGATATATCTCCATGTTTCGAGGCCTGCGTGCGTGTGTGTACGTATGTGCGTATGTGCGTTCGTAATTTTCGATGATATTGACATCGAACCGGGTTCATTCCACGCGTAATTACGCAATTTAGAACTGATGCTCAGCAAAATCGGTCGGGCCATTTTTTGTTAGAAATAACTAAAAAATCGGCAAACAAATTAACAACACGCGGTGTTCCCAAGTGGCCCTTCATCTAAGTACTCACCGCGCCCGACGCTGGTTGATTGTTGTGATCGGACGAGAACCGATACATATGTATGAGATTGCTCGGACAGTGTTGTGGTTACATGGAGCTACAGCAAAAAGGCGGCTTGATGTCAACAACACGCGGTGTTCCTAAGTGGTCCTTCAGCAAGTACTGACCGCGCCCGACGCTGGTTGATTGTGGTGATCGGACGAGAACCGATACATATGAGATTGCTCGGGAATTGTAAAAAGGCGGCTTCATGTCAACAACACACGGTGTTCCCATCTAAGAACTGTCCGCGTCCGACGCTGGTTGATTACGGTGACCGGACGATAGAAAAACCCTACCGTAGCTAACAACAAGAGCTGATGACCTTGAAACACTTGAACAGACCTTCACAAATTGTAGCTAAGAACTATCTCGATCAAGTCAGTTTTCAAAAAAAAAGCATCGTAATCGATCCATTCGTTCAGGAGCTACGATGCCACATGCAGACACACAGATACCTCTAACTTAAAACACCCCTCTTTTTGCGTCTCGGGGGTTACAAATGAAAAAAATTGAAATTTAATGGGTGTTTCCATTTTTCCCAGTGGAAAGTTAGTCGTGTGAGCCTTGCGGGTCCCGCCTAGACCACATTTTTTAATTTAAATGTACCTTCCGAACCACAAATTCGTTTGCTACATTAAATGCGCTTCTAAGGATATTCGCAGTCAAAAAGAAAAAAAACGAAAAACCGATGTTATAATAAAGGCGAATTCAAGGAACCATATCTGTCGGCGCCTGGAAAGTGACAGTTTGGTCAGACCACGACATGTTTTTGTTGATAGAAATCGTGTGGCATGAATGGGATATGCACTCATCCACAAAACTTTGTTACTCTCACTCGTAAACCTGGAAAAGATATCGATAAAGCATAGTCGGTCAAAAACAATTTTGTTAGTTTCTCATCAAATGTACGACCGCAATTGCTACGAGTACGACAAGCATAGACAAACGACAACTTTATTTCAAACTTTCCTTCGATATTATGAATCGGGCCCGGGACGGATAAAAAAATACCTGTCACAACCAAGTTGAAACTTAATTTAAAGGTGAAACAAATTCAAGCAAAAGGATTCATGGTTCACTTGCCACCTACATATGTGTACACGTCATTTGCGATACAAATTTCTGAAAAATCGAAGACAAAAGGAACCGCAAAAGTAAGAAAGAAAAAGTCAAAAAAGGGGGGCAGTCAGCTCGTTTAGTGGAAAAGTTTCGATTTTGTACAATTTCCTTTTCATTATTTTTTTTTTTTTTTTCTTGTTTTTTTTTTGTAACTTGCTCTACTCGAACTGGAGGTTGTTCAGGGTTTCAAAATTAAATTCATTATCTCAGGTACACAAATATAAAGTTTCGCGAGCGAACATACACAAGGATCGCAGGCAGGCAGGGAGCATGAGGGGAGGGATAGATAACAACTTGGATAGGAACCTTATACAAGAATGGGACCTTTACACCTACTGGTATACTAAATGTATTATGTACTCGGATGTACGTTAAATTTTGCATAAAGTTCCGATGGAAATTTATTCTAAAAACAAGAAAACAAAAAAATGTATCTTAAACGCTAGCCTTACTATCTACTTATTCTATTCACTTAGGTTGGATGAAATAGATGTTTATGTATGTATGTTCTTGTTTTTGATTATTTTTGTTTTTTGTTTTTCTTCTTTTCGCTACATATGAATATATGTACAAGTGTTTAACGGATTTTTATAAAGTGCTACATTTTTTTTTTTATAATTTTTTGTTTTTTACTTTTATGTTTAGCCTACACGAGCTCTTTAGAAACAATACGTCCGCTCGGATGTACTACTACTGGCAGAGCTATTGCTATGTTGTTTGGTAGCCTGATTCCCTGTGGCATCTTTGGACTTCACTGCATCCAGTACAATGGGATTGGAATTTTGTTTAAGCTGTACAGCACCTGGGCAAGCAGCAGTCGAGTTGTTATCGTCCTTTTGATTTTGTCATCCGTAATAAAACTGCGAACTGACTGGAACACCGGTCGATAGTGTTCGTGGTGCAGTACCATCATATGGGAAGGTTTCGCATTGCTGTACTTGTTGTTGTGCTGAAGTTGGCGGTAATTGTAGTGGTGGTATGGTGACCATTGTCGTTTTAGGTGGCGTTGGAATGGCCGGCGGTCGATGCAACGTTCCATCGTGATCCATTATGTAGCCGGATCCACGGAATGTGGGCGCAGTAGTGTACTGTGTTAACGATGAGATAGGAACGATTACGGCGGTGCCTGAAACGGAGAAAGAAGATTATGAATTGTTCACAGATAGAGAGTAAGAATGCTGAAAGTCAAGTGGACTGTAGTTGGGCTTTTGAAGATTTATTGAGTGTAAAAAAATGTTTGGGAAAAATGTCCTTTGTTGTGGTAATGATGCCGGTGACTTTGGTGTGAATTCGAACAACAACAATAGGTTAGAAGTTGGGGGATAAATAGCCTGACCTTATGAATGGAATCGAGAGGTTTTGGGTTTTTTCTTTTCTGTTTTTTTTTTTTTTTTTGTTTTTTGTGGCACGAAAGTTGTCGTTATTGTCGAGGTTAAGTACTACTCGCATTAAGGCGGCATTATTGTGTGTTAAGATGACTGATCGATTTTATTTTTCTTTTACTACATGCAATTAAGGGCTTCTGAGAGCTGTTTATTGACTAAGTGCACCTCAAGAGAGAGTAAGTAGTCTATACATAGAGGTAATGATGGTGAAATGTACTTACATAATCAGAAATTCTGTGCTTCTATCGAGTATTACTCAACTAATCAATAGGAGAGTAAGTCAATGACCAACATCAACATATAATATAAAGAGAAGTAACTGAAAGTTACATGGAAAGGTGAAGGATCTCCCAACATAAAACGTTGTTTTGTTTGAGATTTCTTATATTAACTATGGCACTCATATGCACCTACTGGTCCTTAGTACTGTCACACAGATATCATGTATCCCGTACATTTTTAAGTCTTTGGTTTTGAGAATTAGATACAGGAAAAAAAATTGTAAAAGTGTAGAACGTTTTTGATTAGGTGGATAAACTGCCGACGGGTGCTGGTCCGCTAAAAAAAACGAGTAAGAGCTTCTGCAGCTGAACACCTTTCAGTTTCGTTAGCTAGATCCTACTTATACTTCCTCGTGGTATCATCTGGATATTGTTTGACCATGGAAATCACTAACAGAAGAGGCTGAATGGCGGGTATCCTGCACCACAAAAAAGTATTAATATCGGTTGGGCTATGGTCTAGCAAATCGTAACCGGAAAACCCCACATTTGCTACAAGCTCGGATAAAACGGACCGGATTAATGTTGACGACTCTTGCAAAAAAACGAAAAAATGAAAATGATCTTCGGCTCGGTATGTAAAATGTTAGGTCTCTAAACACACCAAGTGCAGCCGAGTACCTTGCAGACGCGCTAGACTGTTATAAAGTGGACTTAACCGCCATCCAGGAAACGACAAACCCCTAGACAAAACGTATTTCCCAAATCCCAGCTATGCCATCAAAATTGTAGACTTTTATGCTAAACTGGGTAAGAAAAGCATCTTTGAACGAGTCATCGGCAAACACAGCCTACACGACACCACATCCGATAACGGACACAGGCTGAATGCTACGGGGCGAAATCTCCTTCTAGGCAGTACGCGCTTCCCGCACTTCGACATACAGAAAGGCATCTGGAGATCGCCAGATCAATCACTAACCAGATTAATCACATCGCAATTGACGTCAGGAGTGTCTGACTATTCTTGGTGTTCGAATTTTCCGAAGATCAAACATCGACCCGGACCACTATCTTGTAGTAGCCAAAATGGGCCTACGGATATCACGAATGCAGCGGAGTAGAGAAAGAATACAAAGTTATGATGTCAGAAAGCTACTATCGCCAGAAACCGCTTGTGCTCTTACCGATCGCGTCTCCCGTAAGCTCTCTCATACAACTTCACCTTCCAAGCAGTAAACAGAACAACAGTGGAACCTTAGCCAAAAAGCCCTGAAAAGCACTGCATCTGAAGTTTTAGGCTTCAAGGCTCCACCACGAAGAAACACCTTGTTCGATGACAAATGTAGGAGGATTCACACATAGAAGCAGGAGGCATATAAAGCCTCGCGGCATTGAAGAATAAGAGCAGCTCGTAAGCTCTACGAGTTAAAAAGAAAGGAGGAGCATGAGCTTCTCAGAAGAAAGAAGTAAGAGCACGAAAAGCGCGCGATTGAAGACTTGGAGAGGTGTTACTGCAGGCATGATGTTTGAGAGTTTTATCAACAAATAAAGCGAACATGCCAAGGTTATAAAGCCAGAGCGGGAACCTGTAGCGATGGGAACGGACACCTAGTAGTAGAACCACAGTCGATGCTGAGAATAAAGACTCAAGTCGAATAAAGCCGCTGGCGCAGACGTACTGTCCACTGAGCTCCTCAAGGCAGCTGGAGATGACTTGGTTAGGAGCATGCACCAGCTCATCTGTAAGATATGGTCAGAGGAAAGCATACACGAGGAATGGAGTCTCAGCATTGTTGACCCGATCCACAAGAAAGGGGACCCAATTGACTGCGCCAACTACAGAGTAACAATTCTTCTTAACATCGCCTACAAAATCTTCTCTTAATTTTCTCGTGAACGCCTGAAGCCTTTTGTAAGTAAGCTGATAGGTCCTTCTCAGTGTGGTTTCAGGCCAGGGAAGTCCGCCATCGACCAAATATTTACACTACGGCAGATCCAGAAAAAACCCAATGAATTTCAGATCGACACTCACCACCTATTTGTCAACTTCAAAGCCGCGTACGACAGCGTAATTAGAGATGAGCTATACAACGCCACGTCTACCTTTGTAGGATACGAATCGGTGCAGACCTGACCGGTAGTATTGACGTTAAAAAAGGATTTTAGCAGGACGATACGCTGCCGTGTGATTTCTTCGACATCTGTTGAAAAAGAAACACATGGCCAATCAATCAGCCTACGTATATAGAATCGCTACTGTGTTAGTTCTTACATTACTTCTCCTCTTCTCTCTTCCCTCTACGGACAAAAAGTGTGCCACGCAGTTGTGAATGGAAAGTGACCAGACGTACTGCTGCAGGCATAACACTCACATTATATGGTCAACTGAAATTCATCCTCTGCGTATGCAATGCTAAAGTGCTCAAACAAATTAGTACGGACTATAACCAACTCGGAATTTGGTCAGCTCTCGTCCTATCTAGGACAATCACCCCCTCGCATACGCCGACGATATTGACATAATAAATAGATCACAGCGAGATGTCAATGAGGCGTTTGCGAGTATTGAGATGGAGGCGGCGAAAATTGGTTTGGCGGTAAACGAGGGCAAAACTAAATACATATATGCTGTAATCAAAAAAGGACGCTCACCACCGACGTCTTGGCCAGAACGTTTGTATTGGCAGATATAAGTTTGAGGTAGTTAAGAACTTCGTCTGCCTTGGCTCCGCAGAAATCTGGAACAAAGACATCAGTTCCGAAATCAAACGCAGAATCACTTTTGCTAATCGCTGTTTCTTTGGGCGCATAAGGCAATTGAGTAATAGAGCCCTCTCTCGAAAAACCAAAGTTGCGCTATACAAAACCTTCTCTATAGCGCAGAGGACTGGACTTTAACGAAAGCAGATGAAGAGGACCTTGGTCATTTCGTTTCCTGTTTGTATAAACGGAGAATGGAGGAGAAGATACAACAATGAACTATACGGGCTGTACAGCGACATCGGCCTAGCATGACATCTAGGCCATATATAACGAATGGACAACACAGCTCCGGCCCGAAGAGTCTTCGAGTCCAACCCCGAGGGACGACGCAGCAGACGATGAGCGAATCTAGGGTGACGCACACAGGTGGAAGGGGACCTTAACCAACTGGGAGTGCGCCGCTGGACACAGCTGGCAAAATACCGTGCAACTGGAGAAGTTTGTTGGTTGAGGCCCAGGTTTACACCGGACTGTAGCGCCACCTATGTAAGAAGGTAAGTAAGAGTCCTGTTAGCATCGCTTATAAGATCTTCTCCGCCGTGCTGTATAAACACCTATCAATGTGATTTTAGGCCAAACAAATCCACGGTAGACCAGTTAATCATAGTGCGGCAGATCTTGGAGAAGAATTTTTCGTCGACTTGAAGGCTACATACGACAGTGTTTATAGATCGCGTATTGACATCCCTGCAAAACTCGTCTGGTTGTGTAGGATTAGAATGGAAGATTCTCGCTGCTCCATCAAGGTCGGCGCCGAATTAACCGAGAACTCAAAAAAGGGCTGTCATGTGACTTCTTCCATATCATTCTTAAAAGATTGTGCGGAGCTCATTAGCCAATACAAGAGGCACGATCATTGACGTTATTGGGGGAGCGAGATGTCAATTGAGTTTCTGTGAGCAGCTATAGTGTTAAGGGGCAAAACCAAATGCATATATGTATGCTGTCATTAAAAAAGACGCTCAACACCGACGTTTATGCCAGAACATCATTATTGGCAGCCACGATTGTGAGGTGGTCAAGGCTTTCGTCTACCATGGTTCACTAATGACAAGCGGCAACAACACTGGTTTGGATTAGACGCCGAATAACTCTTGCCATCCGCTGTTTCTTTGGGCTCAAGAGGCTGTTGAGAAGTAGAGTTCTCTCTAGAAAGATCAAATTAACCTTCCATTAAACCTTTTCTTTTTTTTTCCCCCTTTTTCGTTAATTCGCGTACGATCAAGAGTCATACTATTATCATGTTTTGTTATACAACCTGGGCGGAGTGCAGATGGTTTGGGTCGTAAATGTTCGTTCACTAATGTCCAGGGTGGTTGTCCTAGATAAGATTCGAGAGGAACTCGACTGAGTTTTCACGGTGGTTGTACATCAGGAAATGTTCCATTGCAATATGGTATTATATTAGAATTGAACAGACAGAGTATCAATTTGTGTTTAAATCAATAAAAAAACTAGGAAGATTTATGTAGACACAAAAGAAACTTTATTCAACGCACATAAGTGGACTGTATATGTATGTACTGCTCCGAATAGTACGCTCAGTTGCACGTCCGCACTGGATAAAGGATGATTCGTTTGATCGCAATGGTCGGCTCAACTATTGCGTAGACTGTGGTGTCGCACATCGTTGTATATGATTGTGTTCGTATACTGAGGTCGCAGGTACCGCTTGCTCAGGCGCCCAACAACAATGCACGTTGTTGTCGCATCGCTCTGCTGATGGTACGGTTGAGTCTGGTAGCTAAAGAATATCCGTGGCGCCGTTATAGATGGCCAGATGTTCCGATATGGAAAATCGTAAACCGTGCACCGTTGTTGCTGTGACGATTCTAGACATTCCGCCCCCAATTGAAGGCTCGTCTTCAATTCCTGGTCGATGGATCGTCCTTGGGAAGGATGCATAACTTTTGCACAGGACGCACCAGAGTCGTATACTCCATCCTGATAGTTGCGCTTCGGACTAGCCCGTCCCTGCCCTGATGAACGGCGGTGACTCGCCCTAGAGGCCATACCGTAGGTGGCATATTCTCCTGCTTAACCAGCACCAAGTCACCAATCGTTATATTCTTGCGCTGCACTCTCCACTTAAATCGTTGCTGAAGTGTGTGGATATATTCCTCGCTCCACTTCTTCCAGAAATGCTGTTGCTTCTGATGAATGATGGCCCACAGCTTAAGTCGGTTGTGCGGCGTCTCACTGACGTCCACGGAAAGCGGTTGCACAAGTTGCTCGCCTATCAGAAAGTGCCCAGGTGTAAGCGCACTCGAATCCCTCGGATCGTCAGACAATGCACTCAGCGGCCTCGAGTTCAGGCATGCCTCAATTTGCACCAGTGTCGTCGCCAAGGTCTCAAAGGTGAAGACCTGCTTGCCCAATACTCTGCGCAAGTGGTACTTCAAGGATTTAACCCCGGCTTCCCAGATCCCCCCTGCGTGTGGTCCCCCTGGCGCGATGAACTTCCACTGGGTTCCCATTGCACGTATTTGCTCGACAGGAAGCTTGTTTCCCATCGTCTCCGCATTTCGCCGTAGTTGTCGATCTGCGCCGACAAAGGTTGTTGCGTTGTCGCTCCAAAGCACTGCACATGCGCCTCGTCGCCCTGTAAAACGATGGAAGGCGGCAAGAAACGCTTCCGCGGTCTGGTTGCTCACTAGCTCTAGGTGAATTGCTCTTGTCACCATGCATACGAAAACCGCTACGTAGCCCTTCTCGATAATTTTCGATCGGACTGCCCTGGCCTTGGTCTGCACTGGTCCGGCGTAGTCCCCGCCACTATGCTTGAATGGCCTAGCCTGCCGCACTCGATCCCTAGGCAAGCTGCCCATTAGCTGCTCTGCAACAATCTGATTCTGGCGGAAACAGATGACGCACTTCTCGATCTGAGATTTTACTGCTCGCCTGATTAACTTCCGACTGCCCTCGTCGGCACGCACCTTGAAGTGGATCTCATCAGACACACAATTCCATACTAGGCCGAGTATGGAGGTGCTGAAATCCTCGCCGATGGTTAGCTCGTTGTCGCTGCTCTCCGCACTGCACAGTTCCGAAAGCACTCGCTTGCTCGATGACATGTATTTGTTAAGCTCGAAACCGCCTCGAAGCGATGAGATTATCTCGTTGCCCAACTTGATGGCTTGCTCTTCATCATCTGCTCCTGACAGCATATCGTCAACGTAGAAGTTGTTGAGTATTGCCTCGTATGCTAGCGGATACTCATCTTTATAATCTTCTGCACATTGCTTCATTGCTCTGATTGCGTTGAAACTGCTCGAGGTCATACCATATGTAACCACCGTCAGCCAAAATTCCTGAAGCTCGTCGTCAGGATGCTCTCCCCAAAATATTCGTTGGAGATCCCACTGGCCTGGATCGATACGCACTTGCCTAAACATCTTCTGGACATCGGCGGTTATCGCTACCTTAAAACATCGGAAACGCGTGATAATCGCTGTTAAATTGTCCTGAAGTTTCGCTCCTGCGAGTTGCACGTCGTTCAGTGAGATACCACTGTTCGTTCTGCACGATGCATCGAAAACGACACGAAATTTCTTTGTGACGCAGTGATGAGGAATGTGGTATGTGATCCCATCTGCTCTTGGCTCCTTGCTCACTGCTCTCATGTGATCCAGCTCTTGGTATTCGCGCATGAAGTTTATGTACTTCTCTTTCAGCTCGTAGTTCGCGCTTAACCTCTGCTCAAGTTGAAAAAACCTTTTCAGCGCTAGTGCTCTCGAACTTCCCAAACTCTGGGCTCTCGGATTAATGGGAATCGTTACAACATATCGTCCGGCTGGGTCTCGATAGTGTGTGCTCTGAAAGTTATCCTCAACCCATTTGTCGTCCTCCGAAATTGTTGTGGTTGTACTAAGCTCTTCGAATTCCCAGAAGCGCTTTATTTGCTCATTCAGTCGCGCATTCGATGAATCTTCGACTGCGACCATGGCTCGTGGCGCTCGCTCCTCGTTCAATTGTAGCTGCCCAAAGATAATCCATCCCAGATGTGTATCTTGAGCTGTCAGCCCGGTCCGATGCCTTTTTATATTACCCTTGATCACGCCTGCCCATACTTGCGCTCCCAGTAACATCTCGACCCTGGCGGGTTTGTTATACGTTGGGTCCGCCAACTGCATGTTGCTCAAATCGACTGTCTGCTCTCGCGGTACGTCTGTCATCGGAAGGCACGAAGATATTTTTTTGATTGTGAACATCTCGCAGCTCAACGAGAAGGTCGGATCTATTTCCGACAGTATGTCGACCTGCACAACCCCTGTTAACCGCACATTGGTTTCAGCTCCGATTCCGCTCACTTGCAACTCGCACTTACGCTTGGGGATGCCCATTCGCTGAATGCACTGCTCTGTGATGAGGTTCACCTGACTACCACTGTCCAGAAGGGCTCTCGCCTTTATGGCTCGCTCTGCTCCAACTCTCACCTTCACACATGCTGTCGCTAATAGTGCACTGGTTCGCTCTGTGTTGCTCTGCTTCTCTGCACTGCTGCGCTGCACTTCGCCGCTGCTCTGCTCCGGTGTACGGCCCTGCTCTGTACTGAGCCTAATGCTGCCATTGCCTTTGGATGGTATGGCATGACCTACCACCAGTTTGGTGGGTCGCATTAGCGCTGATTGCTATGCGCTTGATTGCTCCTGGCAGCCGATAACTTTACGCTCAACAAAGATTCACCTGGATTGTCAAAACCTGGCTCCTGCGTAAATTTCGCCATACGCAGGTGAAAGGCGCGATGAACATCTCTACGCCCTGTATCGCCCATTTTATAACTAGCACTGCAAATTCCCGTAAGACCGCACGCACTTGTAGCAATTCAGGTCGACCCTTCGGAAATCGCTACAAACTACGTATGGAATTATTGCTCAATTGCTCTTTACAAGTTTTATGCACTTTATGTGTCAGGGCACTGCTGGACAGTCAATTAATATGCACAAGATGATTAACCGGGCACGCGGCTTTCTATTGCACGACACAAATAACGGGCACACTGCTCTTGAATGCACACGCAAAAAGGGTTTCCTTTGTTTAAATTTAACTGCGCTACGCACAAGCACAAATGTTCGTTTTTGTATTATGCCCTTTGTTTGCACGGAAATGCTCCTTTGCTCGATACACGACTGAATTAATCGGTACAGCTCGTATTGAAAGCACTTGCACTGGTCTTAGTCTTACAGATGTGGCTCGATTAGGACCAAATGTTTAAATCAATAAAAAAACTAGGAAGATTTATGTAGACACAAAAGAAACTTTATTCAACGCACATAAGTGGACTGTATATGTATGTACTGCTCCGAATAGTACGCTCAGTTGCACGTCCGCACTGGATAAAGGATGATTCGTTTGATCGCAATGGTCGGCTCAACTATTGCGTAGACTGTGGTGTCGCACATCGTTGTATATGATTGTGTTCGTATACTGAGGTCGCAGGTACCGCTTGCTCAGGCGCCCAACAACAATGCACGTTGTTGTCGCATCGCTCTGCTGATGGTACGGTTGAGTCTGGTAGCTAAAGAATATCCGTGGCGCCGTTATAGATGGCCAGATGTTCCGATATGGAAAATCGTAAACCGTGCACCGTTGTTGCTGTGACGATTCTAGACATTCCGCCCCCAATTGAAGGCTCGTCTTCAATTCCTGGTCGATGGATCGTCCTTGGGAAGGATGCATAACTTTTGCACAGGACGCACCAGAGTCGTATACTCCATCCTGATAGTTGCGCTTCGGACTAGCCCGTCCCTGCCCTGATGAACGGCGGTGACTCGCCCTAGAGGCCATACCGTAGGTGGCATATTCTCCTGCTTAACCAGCACCAAGTCACCAATCGTTATATTCTTGCGCTGCACTCTCCACTTAAATCGTTGCTGAAGTGTGTGGATATATTCCTCGCTCCACTTCTTCCAGAAATGCTGTTGCTTCTGATGAATGATGGCCCACAGCTTAAGTCGGTTGTGCGGCGTCTCACTGACGTCCACGGAAAGCGGTTGCACAAGTTGCTCGCCTATCAGAAAGTGCCCAGGTGTAAGCGCACTCGAATCCCTCGGATCGTCAGACAATGCACTCAGCGGCCTCGAGTTCAGGCATGCCTCAATTTGCACCAGTGTCGTCGCCAAGGTCTCAAAGGTGAAGACCTGCTTGCCCAATACTCTGCGCAAGTGGTACTTCAAGGATTTAACCCCGGCTTCCCAGATCCCCCCTGCGTGTGGTCCCCCTGGCGCGATGAACTTCCACTGGGTTCCCATTGCACGTATTTGCTCGACAGGAAGCTTGTTTCCCATCGTCTCCGCATTTCGCCGTAGTTGTCGATCTGCGCCGACAAAGGTTGTTGCGTTGTCGCTCCAAAGCACTGCACATGCGCCTCGTCGCCCTGTAAAACGATGGAAGGCGGCAAGAAACGCTTCCGCGGTCTGGTTGCTCACTAGCTCTAGGTGAATTGCTCTTGTCACCATGCATACGAAAACCGCTACGTAGCCCTTCTCGATAATTTTCGATCGGACTGCCCTGGCCTTGGTCTGCACTGGTCCGGCGTAGTCCCCGCCACTATGCTTGAATGGCCTAGCCTGCCGCACTCGATCCCTAGGCAAGCTGCCCATTAGCTGCTCTGCAACAATCTGATTCTGGCGGAAACAGATGACGCACTTCTCGATCTGAGATTTTACTGCTCGCCTGATTAACTTCCGACTGCCCTCGTCGGCACGCACCTTGAAGTGGATCTCATCAGACACACAATTCCATACTAGGCCGAGTATGGAGGTGCTGAAATCCTCGCCGATGGTTAGCTCGTTGTCGCTGCTCTCCGCACTGCACAGTTCCGAAAGCACTCGCTTGCTCGATGACATGTATTTGTTAAGCTCGAAACCGCCTCGAAGCGATGAGATTATCTCGTTGCCCAACTTGATGGCTTGCTCTTCATCATCTGCTCCTGACAGCATATCGTCAACGTAGAAGTTGTTGAGTATTGCCTCGTATGCTAGCGGATACTCATCTTTATAATCTTCTGCACATTGCTTCATTGCTCTGATTGCGTTGAAACTGCTCGAGGTCATACCATATGTAACCACCGTCAGCCAAAATTCCTGAAGCTCGTCGTCAGGATGCTCTCCCCAAAATATTCGTTGGAGATCCCACTGGCCTGGATCGATACGCACTTGCCTAAACATCTTCTGGACATCGGCGGTTATCGCTACCTTAAAACATCGGAAACGCGTGATAATCGCTGTTAAATTGTCCTGAAGTTTCGCTCCTGCGAGTTGCACGTCGTTCAGTGAGATACCACTGTTCGTTCTGCACGATGCATCGAAAACGACACGAAATTTCTTTGTGACGCAGTGATGAGGAATGTGGTATGTGATCCCATCTGCTCTTGGCTCCTTGCTCACTGCTCTCATGTGATCCAGCTCTTGGTATTCGCGCATGAAGTTTATGTACTTCTCTTTCAGCTCGTAGTTCGCGCTTAACCTCTGCTCAAGTTGAAAAAACCTTTTCAGCGCTAGTGCTCTCGAACTTCCCAAACTCTGGGCTCTCGGATTAATGGGAATCGTTACAACATATCGTCCGGCTGGGTCTCGATAGTGTGTGCTCTGAAAGTTATCCTCAACCCATTTGTCGTCCTCCGAAATTGTTGTGGTTGTACTAAGCTCTTCGAATTCCCAGAAGCGCTTTATTTGCTCATTCAGTCGCGCATTCGATGAATCTTCGACTGCGACCATGGCTCGTGGCGCTCGCTCCTCGTTCAATTGTAGCTGCCCAAAGATAATCCATCCCAGATGTGTATCTTGAGCTGTCAGCCCGGTCCGATGCCTTTTTATATTACCCTTGATCACGCCTGCCCATACTTGCGCTCCCAGTAACATCTCGACCCTGGCGGGTTTGTTATACGTTGGGTCCGCCAACTGCATGTTGCTCAAATCGACTGTCTGCTCTCGCGGTACGTCTGTCATCGGAAGGCACGAAGATATTTTTTTGATTGTGAACATCTCGCAGCTCAACGAGAAGGTCGGATCTATTTCCGACAGTATGTCGACCTGCACAACCCCTGTTAACCGCACATTGGTTTCAGCTCCGATTCCGCTCACTTGCAACTCGCACTTACGCTTGGGGATGCCCATTCGCTGAATGCACTGCTCTGTGATGAGGTTCACCTGACTACCACTGTCCAGAAGGGCTCTCGCCTTTATGGCTCGCTCTGCTCCAACTCTCACCTTCACACATGCTGTCGCTAATAGTGCACTGGTTCGCTCTGTGTTGCTCTGCTTCTCTGCACTGCTGCGCTGCACTTCGCCGCTGCTCTGCTCCGGTGTACGGCCCTGCTCTGTACTGAGCCTAATGCTGCCATTGCCTTTGGATGGTATGGCATGACCTACCACCAGTTTGGTGGGTCGCATTAGCGCTGATTGCTATGCGCTTGATTGCTCCTGGCAGCCGATAACTTTACGCTCAACAAAGATTCACCTGGATTGTCAAAACCTGGCTCCTGCGTAAATTTCGCCATACGCAGGTGAAAGGCGCGATGAACATCTCTACGCCCTGTATCGCCCATTTTATAACTAGCACTGCAAATTCCCGTAAGACCGCACGCACTTGTAGCAATTCAGGTCGACCCTTCGGAAATCGCTACAAACTACGTATGGAATTATTGCTCAATTGCTCTTTACAAGTTTTATGCACTTTATGTGTCAGGGCACTGCTGGACAGTCAATTAATATGCACAAGATGATTAACCGGGCACGCGGCTTTCTATTGCACGACACAAATAACGGGCACACTGCTCTTGAATGCACACGCAAAAAGGGTTTCCTTTGTTTAAATTTAACTGCGCTACGCACAAGCACAAATGTTCGTTTTTGTATTATGCCCTTTGTTTGCACGGAAATGCTCCTTTGCTCGATACACGACTGAATTAATCGGTACAGCTCGTATTGAAAGCACTTGCACTGGTCTTAGTCTTACAGATGTGGCTCGATTAGGACCAAATGTTTAAATCAATAAAAAAACTAGGAAGATTTATGTAGACACAAAAGAAACTTTATTCAACGCACATAAGTGGACTGTATATGTATGTACTGCTCCGAATAGTACGCTCAGTTGCACGTCCGCACTGGATAAAGGATGATTCGTTTGATCGCAATGGTCGGCTCAACTATTGCGTAGACTGTGGTGTCGCACATCGTTGTATATGATTGTGTTCGTATACTGAGGTCGCAGGTACCGCTTGCTCAGGCGCCCAACAACAATGCACGTTGTTGTCGCATCGCTCTGCTGATGGTACGGTTGAGTCTGGTAGCTAAAGAATATCCGTGGCGCCGTTATAGATGGCCAGATGTTCCGATATGGAAAATCGTAAACCGTGCACCGTTGTTGCTGTGACGATTCTAGACATTCCGCCCCCAATTGAAGGCTCGTCTTCAATTCCTGGTCGATGGATCGTCCTTGGGAAGGATGCATAACTTTTGCACAGGACGCACCAGAGTCGTATACTCCATCCTGATAGTTGCGCTTCGGACTAGCCCGTCCCTGCCCTGATGAACGGCGGTGACTCGCCCTAGAGGCCATACCGTAGGTGGCATATTCTCCTGCTTAACCAGCACCAAGTCACCAATCGTTATATTCTTGCGCTGCACTCTCCACTTAAATCGTTGCTGAAGTGTGTGGATATATTCCTCGCTCCACTTCTTCCAGAAATGCTGTTGCTTCTGATGAATGATGGCCCACAGCTTAAGTCGGTTGTGCGGCGTCTCACTGACGTCCACGGAAAGCGGTTGCACAAGTTGCTCGCCTATCAGAAAGTGCCCAGGTGTAAGCGCACTCGAATCCCTCGGATCGTCAGACAATGCACTCAGCGGCCTCGAGTTCAGGCATGCCTCAATTTGCACCAGTGTCGTCGCCAAGGTCTCAAAGGTGAAGACCTGCTTGCCCAATACTCTGCGCAAGTGGTACTTCAAGGATTTAACCCCGGCTTCCCAGATCCCCCCTGCGTGTGGTCCCCCTGGCGCGATGAACTTCCACTGGGTTCCCATTGCACGTATTTGCTCGACAGGAAGCTTGTTTCCCATCGTCTCCGCATTTCGCCGTAGTTGTCGATCTGCGCCGACAAAGGTTGTTGCGTTGTCGCTCCAAAGCACTGCACATGCGCCTCGTCGCCCTGTAAAACGATGGAAGGCGGCAAGAAACGCTTCCGCGGTCTGGTTGCTCACTAGCTCTAGGTGAATTGCTCTTGTCACCATGCATACGAAAACCGCTACGTAGCCCTTCTCGATAATTTTCGATCGGACTGCCCTGGCCTTGGTCTGCACTGGTCCGGCGTAGTCCCCGCCACTATGCTTGAATGGCCTAGCCTGCCGCACTCGATCCCTAGGCAAGCTGCCCATTAGCTGCTCTGCAACAATCTGATTCTGGCGGAAACAGATGACGCACTTCTCGATCTGAGATTTTACTGCTCGCCTGATTAACTTCCGACTGCCCTCGTCGGCACGCACCTTGAAGTGGATCTCATCAGACACACAATTCCATACTAGGCCGAGTATGGAGGTGCTGAAATCCTCGCCGATGGTTAGCTCGTTGTCGCTGCTCTCCGCACTGCACAGTTCCGAAAGCACTCGCTTGCTCGATGACATGTATTTGTTAAGCTCGAAACCGCCTCGAAGCGATGAGATTATCTCGTTGCCCAACTTGATGGCTTGCTCTTCATCATCTGCTCCTGACAGCATATCGTCAACGTAGAAGTTGTTGAGTATTGCCTCGTATGCTAGCGGATACTCATCTTTATAATCTTCTGCACATTGCTTCATTGCTCTGATTGCGTTGAAACTGCTCGAGGTCATACCATATGTAACCACCGTCAGCCAAAATTCCTGAAGCTCGTCGTCAGGATGCTCTCCCCAAAATATTCGTTGGAGATCCCACTGGCCTGGATCGATACGCACTTGCCTAAACATCTTCTGGACATCGGCGGTTATCGCTACCTTAAAACATCGGAAACGCGTGATAATCGCTGTTAAATTGTCCTGAAGTTTCGCTCCTGCGAGTTGCACGTCGTTCAGTGAGATACCACTGTTCGTTCTGCACGATGCATCGAAAACGACACGAAATTTCTTTGTGACGCAGTGATGAGGAATGTGGTATGTGATCCCATCTGCTCTTGGCTCCTTGCTCACTGCTCTCATGTGATCCAGCTCTTGGTATTCGCGCATGAAGTTTATGTACTTCTCTTTCAGCTCGTAGTTCGCGCTTAACCTCTGCTCAAGTTGAAAAAACCTTTTCAGCGCTAGTGCTCTCGAACTTCCCAAACTCTGGGCTCTCGGATTAATGGGAATCGTTACAACATATCGTCCGGCTGGGTCTCGATAGTGTGTGCTCTGAAAGTTATCCTCAACCCATTTGTCGTCCTCCGAAATTGTTGTGGTTGTACTAAGCTCTTCGAATTCCCAGAAGCGCTTTATTTGCTCATTCAGTCGCGCATTCGATGAATCTTCGACTGCGACCATGGCTCGTGGCGCTCGCTCCTCGTTCAATTGTAGCTGCCCAAAGATAATCCATCCCAGATGTGTATCTTGAGCTGTCAGCCCGGTCCGATGCCTTTTTATATTACCCTTGATCACGCCTGCCCATACTTGCGCTCCCAGTAACATCTCGACCCTGGCGGGTTTGTTATACGTTGGGTCCGCCAACTGCATGTTGCTCAAATCGACTGTCTGCTCTCGCGGTACGTCTGTCATCGGAAGGCACGAAGATATTTTTTTGATTGTGAACATCTCGCAGCTCAACGAGAAGGTCGGATCTATTTCCGACAGTATGTCGACCTGCACAACCCCTGTTAACCGCACATTGGTTTCAGCTCCGATTCCGCTCACTTGCAACTCGCACTTACGCTTGGGGATGCCCATTCGCTGAATGCACTGCTCTGTGATGAGGTTCACCTGACTACCACTGTCCAGAAGGGCTCTCGCCTTTATGGCTCGCTCTGCTCCAACTCTCACCTTCACACATGCTGTCGCTAATAGTGCACTGGTTCGCTCTGTGTTGCTCTGCTTCTCTGCACTGCTGCGCTGCACTTCGCCGCTGCTCTGCTCCGGTGTACGGCCCTGCTCTGTACTGAGCCTAATGCTGCCATTGCCTTTGGATGGTATGGCATGACCTACCACCAGTTTGGTGGGTCGCATTAGCGCTGATTGCTATGCGCTTGATTGCTCCTGGCAGCCGATAACTTTACGCTCAACAAAGATTCACCTGGATTGTCAAAACCTGGCTCCTGCGTAAATTTCGCCATACGCAGGTGAAAGGCGCGATGAACATCTCTACGCCCTGTATCGCCCATTTTATAACTAGCACTGCAAATTCCCGTAAGACCGCACGCACTTGTAGCAATTCAGGTCGACCCTTCGGAAATCGCTACAAACTACGTATGGAATTATTGCTCAATTGCTCTTTACAAGTTTTATGCACTTTATGTGTCAGGGCACTGCTGGACAGTCAATTAATATGCACAAGATGATTAACCGGGCACGCGGCTTTCTATTGCACGACACAAATAACGGGCACACTGCTCTTGAATGCACACGCAAAAAGGGTTTCCTTTGTTTAAATTTAACTGCGCTACGCACAAGCACAAATGTTCGTTTTTGTATTATGCCCTTTGTTTGCACGGAAATGCTCCTTTGCTCGATACACGACTGAATTAATCGGTACAGCTCGTATTGAAAGCACTTGCACTGGTCTTAGTCTTACAGATGTGGCTCGATTAGGACCAAATGTTTAAATCAATAAAAAAACTAGGAAGATTTATGTAGACACAAAAGAAACTTTATTCAACGCACATAAGTGGACTGTATATGTATGTACTGCTCCGAATAGTACGCTCAGTTGCACGTCCGCACTGGATAAAGGATGATTCGTTTGATCGCAATGGTCGGCTCAACTATTGCGTAGACTGTGGTGTCGCACATCGTTGTATATGATTGTGTTCGTATACTGAGGTCGCAGGTACCGCTTGCTCAGGCGCCCAACAACAATGCACGTTGTTGTCGCATCGCTCTGCTGATGGTACGGTTGAGTCTGGTAGCTAAAGAATATCCGTGGCGCCGTTATAGATGGCCAGATGTTCCGATATGGAAAATCGTAAACCGTGCACCGTTGTTGCTGTGACGATTCTAGACAATTTGAAGTGACCATATACTATGAGTGTTATGCCTTCATAAGTATTTTGATCACTTCCCATTCGCAATAGCTGTATTGCGCGGTTATTTCATATAGAAATTGTACCTATATTTCTTGGATATGGACAGACATTGAACTACAGACCTTCCTCTCGAGATAATCAGAGATATACGCAATTCTAATGGCCATGCACTATGTTGTGAAGCACAGGTGGAAGGGGGAAAGCATATGCGTATGTAGTGACAGCCAAGCTGCACTAAAAGCTGTCTGTAACCCTTTAACTAGCTTCAAATTAGTGCTTGAACTCAAGTCCTTCTTGAACAGAGTCGGCAGACTAAATTTATCAAAGCTTGTATGAGTTACAGGCCACTCTGGGATCCTAGGAAATGAGATGAGTGATAAACTCACCGGAATGGGTTCAGAGGAGAGCTCCTCAGGACCTGAACCTGCTCTAGGTCTATCTGCGTCCACGGTCAATTCCTACATTAACGATTGTGTATATAATGCCCACAACCGGAGATGGAGGGATTGTCCAGGGTGCAGGACATACTAAGCGCGTATGCCCTGATGTCTGCAAAAAACTTGCAGCATTCCTCCTGTCTTTAAGGAGAATCGACTGCAGAAGGCTTGTTTGTTAATTTGATAAACGACGAATTAGAAACCTTTGATTTAATTGAAATACAAGCTTTATTCACAGCGAAAGATATAACTCCTGTGGCGATCGTCATCCAAGTGAAGCCACCCACGCACTCTTACGACGAAGTACGACGATAAGAAAAATGAAATTTAGAGAGAAGAATGGTGAATGCGGGAGTGGTTTAATGGAAGCCACCGAAAAATACAAATTACATTGGGATTCTCTGCACATGCATCGAGTCATAAACGAAAGGGAAAGGTGTTGTCGATGCGTGTACAGAGAGTCACAATGTAATTAACAATTTTTCAACAAAATTAAATATGAAAGTAGCTTTACAATAGAAATACAGAGTATTCACAAACATTTTTGCAATAATATTTCTAAACAAGGCTTGTGGGAGTCATCACGGGGCATTACACTTTTGCCTAACATCTCTACGTGCTTAGCATCAGTGAGACGCCTACCTGTGCTGCATGTTGCGAGGAGAATGACACTGCAGAGCATTTCCTGTGATTGTCCCGCCTTTGCTCGCGCACGGTGGCGCACCCTTGGAAAAATACGGTAATGTAAGGTGTCTGTCTGGAGAATTATGGACCAGTGATTGAATCTGAGTGCTCCAGCGGATAGCAGAAGCCTTCAAAAAAAAAAAAATCATCTCGACATTCGATGAAGTATACCACTGGACCACGGCACACCCCACGGCCATGGGAAGGCACTTGGACGCTTCGAGAGAAAAATGTTGCGTGTAATCTTCTGTCCCGTTTGTGTTAGAGAGATTGGAGGAGAAGATTCAACCAAGAACTCGATGGGCGGTACAGCGACATCGACCTGGTCTTAGATGGCTGAGCCATGTAGAACGAATGGACACCACAACTCCGGTTGAAGAGGCATGTTGGTTGAGACCCACGCTCAATCCGGGCTGTAGCGTCACCTAAGTGAGTAATTAATTAAACTTAATTAGTAATCCTTTATTAGTAACAACGTACAGTCGCTGCTCGTTCCTGTTTTCGTAGGTGATATGAAACCATATGACCATGAACGTAAGATAGTTAGATACACCTATGGTGAGTCATATAAGCAACCCAAAGCTTGCAATTGTCGGGAATATCCAAGGTGTGACACCTGTTGCTTCTTACATGGCATCTTTTATCGTCTCCCCCCTCCTCTGCCAGTTGCCAACTTACAGATTCAAATTTAATCTTATGTCTTTCTTCCTTTCAATTTTCTATGGTGCTTGCATCAATAACACAGGGAATTGCTTATACTCCCGCTTTTTGTGGCATAACCTGCTTTTATCCTTTATGCTTTCCCATCTGAATCTGCGACTCAATGACGCAGTCTAATGTCGCGATTCATATGTCCCCAGCTGCTGTCGTTCACTATATTTCTTTTCTCCATTCAATGATTTCTGAAATTTGCATCAAAATCAATAAAGTTTTTCTCTTCTTCGTCGACGAGAAGCTTCAATTTGACAACGTCGACCGGTTCTTGGAAGGAATTTCAATAAATGTCTTCATTTATCTTTCTGTTCATTCGGAGCTGTTCAATTGAATACAGTCCTATGGCGTTTTGCCTTGTTCCCGCTTGAATCACTAAATACGAGCATTTCGCTGAAGAAAGCGTACGTATTTGCGCTCATCTCATCAAAATTGTGCATTTCCGATGCAAAGTGATTTCCCTGTCATTGTAAAACGACAGCTCTTTACAGCATCACTAACGTACGCATCCATATAGTTTTCTATATTTAAATGCTTCGAGGAGTATTGATGCCACTAATAAGCAAGTTGAGGCAAGGTCCCTTGCGAGACAATCGGATTACGGAAGTCCTACTTCTTCATTTTGACATTACGTCCCCAATTTCAAAAAAGGCACACTACGACATAAAGTGAGAAGTACTAACTTGTCCATTGTTTCCTGTCGTGATGCGCATTCTGTGAATTTCATTCTCCTAGTTGGTCCCTTTTGGTACCTTCGTTAAATGGCAATTCAAGTGTCATATCGTCTCAGGAGCGTGAACGGATGGAAAGCAAGCACAGCACTAAGTGATAATATAACGTCAAGGTTCAAATTCATATATTTTTGCCTCACTTGAACATCCTTTTCCTATTATAAGAATAAAAGAAACGACGATGAGGGGAAAATAAAAAAATAAAATAAAAGGATAACAGGCAGGACGAACAGTGTCAGGAGTGGATAATGTCGACACTCCCTAGGTGTATGACAAGTATGATAAACTTTTTTGCTTTTTCCGTTTCCTTTGTCCTGTCTCCTTTGGATGAAGGGCGAGTAGAAATAAGTAAGATGAGCAACTCATTAGGTTTTTGGGACAGAATGATGATAATGCTTAAGGGACGATTGTGATGGGCACTAAATGTCTATTTCAAGGTGGAGCTGTTGGTTGGGGATATAGTCAGCTAAGGGTATTATTCGGCTTTATTGCCTTTGTGAAGGAGGAGACGATTGCGTGATGTGAGTAGTGTGTTTAGATTTTCGGGAGTGGAGACATTCGGTGAGGTAAATGTGGACGTTTGCTGGTTGAGGAATTCTAAACTGTTTGAGTTGGACTCTGCTTTTATGCCTTTGTTTGTTCTTCACCTGAATGAGGAGCAAACTGTTTTTTCTTAAATATAAGCAATTCGTAGGACAAACGGACAAATGGATGGCAGTTGGTTGATAGGAATTACGTTCTTTATGGACCAAAAGTGCACAACCAAATTCTGCCTTGAAATATCACAGACATCTGTTGTTTTTTATTTGTGTTTTAAAACAAAACCACCATCCACTGTTAAGGCTCAAAATTGGTCTTGCGTTCTAGTAGAATGTGATGCATGACAATGTATTCCACTCCACTTTGCAAACCTGACATTCTAAGGAGATTTTAAAATTGCGACTTCTAACCTTGAAAAGCTGGAATGAATGTAACCTTCATTCCTTGCTTCGTTTCGTATCGCAATATATTTTCGGAAGGATGGTTCTAATATACAGGGTGCCCCACGAGCAGTGTGCCAAAAAGCTAGAGCGTGTAGGTCCGGTCGAGACAAGAAAAAAATCGTATGGGAGGGGGTCTATTCCCCCCCGTTTAGCCGGGTGGGGCAATTTTCTAAAAAAATGGCTTAATTTGGAAAAACAAAATTAGAAATCAACGGCTACATCCACAATGCCGCGATATACTTTTCTGTAAGGCCTGAAACCTCTTCTTTCGCCTTGTTTTTAAACGAAGCTGTTTTAAGGAATAGTTTTTGAATAGTGGATGTAACCGTTTATTTTTATTATTTTTTTTTCCAAATTAAGTAATTCTTTTTCGAAAATTTCCCCTCCCGGCTAAACGAGAGGGGATAGACCCCCTCCAATACGATTTTTTTCTTGTCTCGACCAGACCTAAACGCTCTAGCTTTTTGGCATACTGCTCGTGGGGCACCCTGTAGAACCGGAAACGTATAATACTCTATCCGGGAAATATGATGCGGATGACGTTTAAAGGCCTACTTAAATGCCTTGTATTGGTTCAAATCAGTGATCCAAGTATGTACTACAATGAAGTCAATAAGTGTTATTAAAAGATTGACTGTTCCAATTACTTCGGAGGAACATTAATCGACCATTTTTACCATTTAGAAATGGCTTAAGTTCGAACACGCTTCTTTTATGCATGCTACAAAAAATCTGAAGCACGTTATTCACCCCCTCATGGCGACCTTCTGAAGCCACGAGTCAGCCAAGGATTTCTAACATACTTTTTCCTCAAAATGCTACAGCGTGTGCTAGCTTTTAAAAATAAATTCTCGATGCCTATCTCAATGGTAAATCACAGAGATGGCGTTGCACAAGGTCTTGCGAACAGACGAGAGATCCATCCACTCTAAACAATACATCCTGGTGACTTTTATAGATATCGATAGTGCTTTCAATAACATTTTCACAAAATCCATTGAAAAATCCCAAATAACACTTGAAGCAGGAGGTTTAATCCGTAAGTGGATAGTCTCCATGCTTAAAAACAGACTCATCCAATCGCAATGAAGAAAAGCCTTCTTACAAAATTCATTAATAAAGGTACTTCCCAATGTAAAATTATCCTTTCTTATGGCTGTTGGTAATCAACGGTATCCTAGTCGAGCTGGACCACAAAGGAATAAAAGTGGTAGCGTATGCGGACGGCATTGTAATATTAGTATCAGGGATGTTCTCTTCTGTAATTAGTGAAATCCTAGAGCGGGTCTTGACCAGAATTTACGTTTACGCTACAGGCGGTGGCCTAAGCATAAACTCAGAGAAAATAGAGCTGCTGCTTTTACCACCAAGACCAAAATATCGCTACTTAAACTTCCACGGCTAAACAACTCGAACCTAACTCTTTTCTCCAACGCTAAGCATCTAGGCGTTATCATGGATCCCAAACTTAACTGTAAGTCCAATATAGGAAACACCATAGCACCATCAGACTTAAGAAAGCGAGCTACTGGTCACCCAGACCGTATGGTCACGGCAGAGCTCTGTCACTTCTGCCAACGAATTCGACCTCGCTTCCTACGGACTACATTACACCTTTCCTCGACTTCAATAGTGTAGCGTATTCTCACTTTCCTTCCAGAGAAGAATAGAGATCGTGCAGTCGCGAAATCCTGATTTTCACTCATGGCTCAAAATTGAAACACGGTGTAGGATCGGGAATATTCTCGCCACACCTGAATATCTCAAACTCATTCCGTCTCCCTGATTACTCGAGCATTTTTCAAGCTGAAGTGCTAGCGATCCGGAAAGTGTGAAAAATATTCAGTGCAGCTCGTCCCAATTTCACATCCACTGCTATTTGTAGCGACTACCAAGCCGCTATTAAAGCTCTTTCGTTTGCTACCACCTCTAAACGGATGGATCAATATAAGAAAGAAATTAAACGACCTTGCGGCTGGACTGACATTACGTTCCTTTGGGTTTTAGGACACGGAAACATAGAAGGGAATAAGAGAACCGATGAGATAGCATCCATCCATCTTGGACTAGAAGTCATTCATTTTGGAATACATAAAAAAATCCGTCATGACATTGTACGGCTGCAGGAATATGATGCGGCGGAAAGGAAACTCCAAATCATGTACATACATCTGTACACTTGTACATCTATCTTTAGACCAATATTGGCTTATTCAGTCTGGTGAACTGTTTTTGACAGGACATTTGGGGCCCAGAAGAATTCTGTTGAACTTAGTGCGCAACTACACTGACGAGGTTCATGAAAATTTAGAGATATGTAGGTGGTTTGATGTTAAAGGTGCTGGACTTTAACATCACAGGACAGGAACACCGAAAGGCTAGGTTTGAATTCTATATGAGCTAAATGGATGAAGATGGAGAGGCGGTAAATACCAATTTTAAATGTTAAGGCAGGTTAAGGTAAGACTTTTTTTATCTAACTGCGGGGAAAAGAAAACGGCAAGATAAGCTATAAAACAACTATTGCTGGCTAAGGAAGAAGTACAGTCCACTCAGAAGACTAAAGTAAGTCTTTATAAGCCCTGTTCTAATTTTCTGCCTCTGACAGCGATGACACGGGATCGAATTCCGACACAGCCATGTCATCGAACGTATTTTCACGTTGCTTCCTCCTCAGCGGCGTTCTGACAAAACTCCCTGTAGTAAAATTGTCATGAAAAGCCTCTCGAAATTCCCCGTTCGGAACCGGCAATAAACTGTAGGTCCCTTTCACCTTTGGGAAAATGAAATCAAACGCAACATGGGTGATTGAGAGAAGCTCGGCTCTGGCCCTTCTTGGGCTGTAACGCCACCAAAAGAAGAGAAGAAGAAAGAAAGATAGTGCAACTCGCCTTATAAAGAATAATCTTACAAACAGGATACAAAAAGTAGTAGTTAAGGAAGCCATCTCTGAACCCAGAGCAATTCTATCCGGGTTCCCCAGGGATAAATCTTGGCCCGAATTCTCTTCTGCATGTTTATAAATGGTTTACTCACAGTCTATAAAAATGTCTCAACCCACCTGTATGCTGGTGACGTTCAGATTTACTTGTCGAATCTTATTGGTCTTATCGAAGACTTTGTCTTTCGAATAAACGAAGATCTCTCCGAAATCCATGCGTGGGCGGAGACCGACCGTCTACCTTAATATATATTTTTGGAGGAAAGCATGCCCAGTCCACAAGAAGGGAGACCCCTATAACTGCACCAACTACAGGGGTATAAGTATCCTTAACATCGCATACAAGATCTTCTCTGTCGTACTGTGTGAACGCCTGAAACCCTTTGTAGATAATCTGTTCTTGTCAGTGTGGTTTCAGGCCAATCTAATCCACAATAGACCAAATATTCATACTACGGCAGACCTTGGAGAAGATCCAAGAGTACCATATCGACACCCATAGCGCTTTCATCGATTTTAAAGCCCCCAGCTATACGGAGCCATGTCTAGTTCTAACATCCCTGCCAAACTCGTCAGATTCTGCAGGACAACAATTAAGGATTCTTGCTGCTCCATTAAGGTCGGTAGCGAATTAACCGAGAGACATTTGATGTTAAAAAAGCATTTACACAAGGTGACGCACTCTCATGTAAATTTCTTCAACATCGTGCTTGAAAAGATCATACGAGACTCACTGGCCAACACAAGAGGTACGATCTATTTTAAGTCTGCGCAACTGCTTGCTTACGCGGGTAACATTGACGTAATTGGACGAACACAGCGGGACGTCAATAAAGCGTTCGAAAGCATTGGTGCAGAAGCGGCTAAAATGGGTCTTTCGGTTAACGAGGGTAAAATGAAATATGTATATGCTGTCAACCAAAAAAGATGCACAACACCGACGTCTCAGCCAAAACGTCACAATTGGCAGCTACAAATACGAAGTGGTCAAGTACTTGATCTACCTTGGCTTATTAGTGTCCAGCGACAACAACACCAGTGCTGCGATCAAACACAGAATTACTATTGCCAACCGCTGCTTCCATGGGCTCAAGAGGCAATTTATAAGTAGAGCCCCCTCTCGAAAGACCAAAGTTGCGCCATACAGGACCTTAATCATCCCGGTCCTCCACCTATGGTGCAGAGACCTGGACTTTAATAAATGTGGATCAGGAAGCCCTTGATCGTTTCGAGAGGAGAGTGGAGGAGGATATACAACGACATTGGCCTAGTACGACGTCTTCGGATCCAAAGTCTAAGATGGCTAGGCCATGTAAAAGCGAATGGATAATACAGCTCCGGCCCTAAGAGTCTTCGTGTCCAACCTTGAGGGACGACGCAGCAGAGGTTGACCGAATCAAAGGTGGCGCACACAGGACCTTAACCAACGGGGAGTGCGTCGTTGGAGACAACTGGCAAAAGTCCGTGCCAGCTGGAGAAGTTTCTTGGTTGAGGCCCCGGTTTACACAGGAATATAGCGCCACCTAAGTATGTAAATAGATAAGTTATGTTGCTGCATTGACTCCAAGTGTTGAAAAGGAATTCGTTCCTCGCCTTTGTTTGTGGACAGTTTGGAAGCGCTTAACAAGTGCCTCATATGAATTCTTTTCACATTTTTCAATTCACCGAACGAAACTGTTCTCTCTCCGTCTTGGCACTAATTTAGGACTCATCCTACGTACATTTCTGCTCAATTAATAGAGGAATTTTAGTAAAACTTAGCACAGGGATGTCGAATAAATAACGATATGTGACGTTGAGGGGCGCCGTGGTTAGTGTGTTGGACTCTGACGCACGGCGAGCAAGTTCGGATCCCGATAGCAACAACGCCATCGAATGATTATTTCGCGGCGTCCCTCCTCGGCGGTGTACTGGCAACACTCCCCATAGTATACTTGCCATGAAAAGGCTTCCCGACTCAAACCGTTCGGAATCGGCATTAAACTGTAGGTCCCTTCCATCTGTGTAAAAAATAAATTATACACAGCATGGGTGATTGACAGAAGCTTGGCTCCGGCCCTTTACGGGCTGTAACGCCACCAAAGCAATTGTGACAGTGAGAATAACTTCCCCCATCGAAGTCAAATGCTTTCAAACGGTTTTTATTTTAAGGTATTATAGCAAAAACAATATTTCTTCATCAAAGTATTCATTTAAGCCCCAAGCTCTATCTTATTGAATAGTGTGTCACCAGCGCTATCTCCAAGAGACGTACGAGCCTGATTATAAACAAATAATCCAACTGTTTCACCTAGAAATCCCATTCACAACGACAAGCTATGAACGGAAAGCTTATCGGCATTCGATATCCTTAAATCCTTACGTACATATATCAAATAAGTTGTCTACACTATCCCATCTTCCCTTGTTACCCTGCATGTAACTCTCTTTTGGGCGACTGAATAAAATATGTGTACGTAATAAGGACCTTGTCATCTTCCGCTTACTTGTGAAACCGCATTTGTTTTTTTTTTTTTTTTTCAATTTCATTAAATGCCAGACAAGCTGTGCAGTCTGTTCCTCCCATAAATCCTTGACAAGCTGCCACTTTCCATGTGTGTACTTGAAAATCCACCAACATGAAATGTACCAGGGAACACGTAGGAGCTAGAACGATGCAAGGGGTGCCGACTCAGATGGAAGTAACTTAATACAAGGAATCTAGTGTTTCTTCGCTTAGTATGTATGTATGCTGCTGCAGCTTGCTAGCGATAATTGTTCACATGTTTACATGTGCCTGCCAACCAGAGAACAAGTCAAGCCAGTCCAGTCACTCAACTCTATTAAATGCTAGCTCCGTTCGATGGAAGACAGGAAAAAAATCTAATTTCAACATCTGCTCAGGTATACGTCGCCTTGGCGTGTACGAGTATATGAGCAACCGTGACGAGACCCATAATCAACCTATCAAGGCATTTGAAGGAGAGAAGAAAGTCAAAAGCCAGGGGATGACCACGAAATCAAGACCGCAACGAGATAGAGTGGTCACTCTAACTGCCGTGTGCATCCTATGTACGTGCGCTGGAACAATACATTCGATGGAATCCAGTGGAACGGAATAGAAAATTCGTTGCACGTTCGAAGGATTCATCAAACTTTCAAAAATCAAACAATAATATGGACAGGATAGAGATCATCATCCCGGATGCCGGGTGCTATTATACATACGTACTGTATGTGCTAATGCTTGTAGTCATGGCAATGTTATTTAACTTTTCATCGTACTACAACGAGATACATTTTATTTTTAACGTCCTTTGCCTCGCAGTCATTCCTGCTTGTTTAGTACACCTTCCGTTTTCGATACGTTTCTCGTTAACAAGATAAGGGCGGTGGTACATGGTAACTACATGTATAGGTACATTGTATAGGTTTGTCGGACGTCTAGTGGATATGAATCATGTTTGGGGTGGGAGAGGGCGAACAGCGACTACTACAAGTTATTGTGTGTTCCGGGCATGCTGTCATCTTTACTTACCTATTGCACTACTACTGACATTTGATGGCTGTTGTCCTGCACCGACAATGTTAGCTGCTGTTACAGATGTTGGTAGTCCTACACCGCTATTGCCACCACCTGCACAACTACCTGCAGTACTTGTTGTTGTCGTTGCTGCGACCATGTAAGCATTCGATATACCAATAATATCTGGTGATTGTCTAGGACCAGTACTAAGTCCGCCGCAAATCAATGGATTGGCCACTGTGGGCGGTAGTAACATGGTCGACGAGGTGTGTGAGACATTCGATTGACCTAGGCTGCCATATAAACTCGATGTCGGACCATAAGCGATGTAATTCTGCAAAGAGAAAAGGAGCGACATATTTTATATTCAAATAAACCAAAAAACGATGGCAGCTTTATTCAAGTCCCCTAATGACCATACTGCCAAAAGTGATTCTCGTCAGAGGTTCCATTTAGTCGTAAAAGTTAAATAAATTTTTTTTGAATTAATAACAAGACCCGTTCCGTGGCGGAAACCTTTTCAACACCATTCGATACGGAAGCGAATATAAACGTAAGATTGTAAGGAGCGATATAAGTCGTTGCAAGGAGCGATCACGATTTTGTGTTTGCATTAAGAATGCAGGCCACCTCGAACCACCTGTCAAAGAGAAATATGAAAAGTGGTAATCGTCCACATGGTGATGTTTTGCACTAAAATTTAACTTTATGACTTGCACTTGACGTCGAAGGCCCTCTTAAGCCGTGCTATGAGTACCGAGTGATGGCAGAGCTACATTTACATTTATCGTTTATGAGTCGAAAGTGCCAGAAAATTTTTATGATAGATTTGCTTGTAGCATAAAATTTATTTTTGGGTTTGATTCCTTCCTTAAAGATGCAGAGTTAATATTGAGCGTTACATGGTATAAAGTTGAGATTGACGTTAAACGGGGATAGTAGAATTAGACGTTAATCATGTATAAAGGGGATGTTAACAAAGTACTGTCTTACGAAAATCGGTTAAATGTCGTCTTTGAGCATGCTTTTTGCTAGCTTCTTTGCTTGCTCTTTCGAATTCGTTATTTGCGTAAAAAGTTATATTTATTTACAACTGAGTGGAGTTTCTAAAAAAACGGCTATAGGAAGCCGCAAACGCTACAAAGACATGCCGAACATTTTGTGAACTGTACGGCAAGAATGCTGTGAGTGAACGTCGGACCCAGAAGGTAGGTGCTCGACCTCGCTCTGGTCGGCCAGTCACTGAAAAGGTCGATGAAACTTTGCGGCTAACGGAGCAGATGCAGTACGCTGACTTTCAAGTGATACTGAATGATTGGATTGGAATTGTCTATTGGTGAATAAGTTCCACCAAAAAAACGGATGCTTAACATTGGGCGACTGCACGCACCGGAAATAGCCAGAGACTAAAGAGAGCGGCTAGGAGAAAGACTCTCCCATATGCCTCCAAGGGCGAGCGTTCGCCCTCGGTCCACTTTCTCGATTGTTCGCCGTCAGACGTTCCCCTTCAGAAGTCTCTAGAATGCTCGTGTCCATAACAATATTATTACGAAATTTATCTCACTTCGAATAGGGCTATTTTCTGTTTGGTAACATTCAAATGTACACTCGGCGAAAATAAAATTAGGCCAACACTTGATAATTACACCAGAAAAAAAAAGATTAAAATAATCAAAAAAAGATTATTCCATGTCAAAATGACATACCTACAAAACTATTTTCTCTGATTGTGAAGAAACACAAAAAGTGGAATAGTCAAGTTTTGAAAAGAACCTCCTCAACTATCTACTTAGTTGTTCGAATTAAATACACACACTATTATTATTTCGGCCACGGCCGAAGAATCTTCATGAGCTAAGTTCATTCCTAGGACTTTGCACATATTACAGGCGATTCGTCCCAGGATTTGCAAACGATACCAGCAGACTGCACGAGCTCGCCAAAAAGGATCGGCCATTCAAGTATAAGAAGCCGCAGGAAGAAGTGTTCATTCACACGAAAGAATTGCTCTACAGTGCGTAGATTCTTGCATATCCTGTCCCGGGAGAAAAGATTATTTTGGATACCGATGCGAGCGGAATCGGAGAAGTACTCTCTCAAAAAATTGACGGGCGTGAAAGGGTCATTGCTTACTACAGTAGGATCCTATCAAAGCCGGAAAGGAACTACTGCGTAACTAGGAGGGAGCTTTTAGCCGTGCTTGACTGTGTCAAGCGTTTCCACAAATATCTCTATGGCCAAACTTTTCATCTTAGGACGGACCACGCAGCGTTGAGATGGCTGCCGCAGTTCAAAAAGTCCAACTTGCCAGATGGATAAAGGGGATCCAGAGTTATGACTTCAGTATCGAACACCGGAAGGGAAACAGTCATTGACATGCGGATGCTTTATCGAGGCGCCCTTGCGACGTTGAATGCAAACATTGCTCACGTGCGGAAACCACATAACAGGTCACAGACATCCATCGTTTCCATGTGCTACCAAAAGATTCCTGGGCTGCCGAGCAAGTCGGAAAGAAGCAGCAAGAAGATGCCGATCTGGCAGTCATTATCGACCACCAAGAACGAGGTTTTCGACCAACTTGGCTGCAAATATCCAGTGAAAGCCCAATCGTTCGCGCTTACTGGGCTCAATTGCAGAGTTTGAGGCTGAAGACCAGTTGCCTTCACCGCAGTTGGGAAAGTGAGAACGGGGATATTATAAGCGATCTGATGGTAATTCCAAGGGGACAAGTCGACGAGGTCATCGGAGAATACCACGAGTAACCAAGTGGGGGTCATCTTGCTGTTAACAAGATTAAGGACTTTTCTACTGGGTAGGATGACATGAATCGGTTATACATTTCATTCGCACGTGTGCAAAGTGTGCGAACGCAGAGGGACCGTTTAGGAAAACTCGAGGAAATATGCAGCAGTACAATGATGGAGCACCGTTCGAACGCATTGCCATGGACATTGCTGGCCCATTCCCAACGAGCAACGCTGGAATTAAATACGCCCTGGTGGTGACTACTTTAGCAAATGGCCTGAAGTGTTTTGCAAAACGAACCAAGAAGCCAAAACCGTTTCGGATGCATTCGTGATAAAATCGGTTGCGCGTTATGGAGTACCGCTAGGACTGCGCTCAGATCAAGGAAGGAACTTCGAGTCGCCGGTGTTTAAAGAACTCTGCGACATGCTAGGTATCAGAAAAATACGGACAACACCATTACACCCACAACCTGATGGCATGGTCGAAAGGTTCAACAGGACGATGGAGGAATATTTGAGAAAAGTCGTCGTTGGAGATCAGAAGGACTTCCCCTTTTCTTAACGGCGTATCGATCTGCACAGAACAATTCAACGGCGATAACACCAGCTGAAGCCGTTTTTGGAACTGACCTCCGACTTTCATCCGATTTGAAGTTAGGCGTAGTACTACCGACAACTAGCGGCAGGGTGAACTTCGTAACCGAAAAGAAGGAACAGCTGAATTCTATCCATCAGTTCATCCGGGAACGACTGAACTTGGTCAGTGAGAAAGTGAAGGCGAGATATGATTTAAGGGTGAACACTTCTGGATTCGAGACAGGACAATTGGTATTGCTATACAACCCACAACGAAAAGAAAGCTTGTGCCCCAAATTGCTACCAATATCGAATACAGCAGACGTGAAACTGACGGGCGAAATGTAAGATTGTCCACTTGGAGAGGTTAGCGCCATACTGCGGAGAAGGATCAGACCGCTTGTTCGAGGACGAACAAGTTTAGGAGGAGGGCAATGTTACGGAGACACAAACCGACGGTTATATTCGAATTTCGCTATCAAAGTTCGAATGCTCTGGTGAAGCTGAAACGGAAATGATGGCAACTTTTAGCGGCATACTGCTGAATACCAGAGCATTCAACAGGTTTCGGAAGGGGATCGTCTGACGGCAAACATTCGAATAAGTGGACCGAGGGCTATATAAGCGCGAACACTCGCTCGGGGGCATTCAGTTCCCGGAATTCAGTAACGAGTAATCGGTTGGTAATCAGCAAGCAATTGTGTTTGTGCAAATGCTAACACTTTAATTGGGCCACCCTGATATGTCTGGTTCTCCTAGTTGGGAGTAGTGCATTTCCCAATGTGAAGACACATTTTGTCTACAAGGAAAAGCGTAGGACAAAGTTAACTATGACGATTCCGATGGTTCATCAACATAAACCATGTACAAAAACTCATGGAGACCTAAGCTGCAACAAAGCAGTCGTCGACATTTCTAGGAATGGGGACGACCTGCCTTGAGTAAAAGGTGGACAAGAAAGGGTGACTGCTTAGGGAGAGCAGGCCGTTTGACTCAGCAGAGCATTTGACTTCTGGTGCTTTATTGGAATTCACATCAAAGCCAATCTTGGGAATATAGACCTACCATGCGTCCTTTCTCTCACAGAAGGCAAAGAAGACCGTATGAAAGGCGATTTTTGCGAACTCCTAGATAGACCATATGCACTGTCTCCTCGCTATAGCACCAGTATAGCTCCAGAGGACATTAATATCGAGCAAGGTAAGGAGGACGTCTTTGTATGGGCCATGGATATGGTCATCACATCCAAAAACAGAATGTTCGAGCTGTAGAATGACATTGACCTAGTTAGTCGTCTACATATCGAACCCCTAATATGGCTCGGCCAATAGAAGCTACAGCACCGGACGGACAACGGAGTAGTTCGACTACAATCAAACAAAAAAACCTCCGCCAACTTGGAGTACGGCGCTGCAAGTAGCTACCAGAGAGGGGGATTGTTGGATCGTTCCCGGTTTCATCTTGGACTGTAGAGAAATTAACTCGTATCTAGATCGGTTAATAAGGCACTTGTACATCTACAGTTCAAAAACTCAAATATTCAATTAATAAGCAGTGGCAAGCAGTTAGCAAATAAATTCTAGTACAAGTGTAAGGATTACGTGGAGCAAACTACGAGATAATGCTAACAAGAATTGTATCGAATTGATTAATTGATTATTTCAGCAAATATAACTGAATAGCTGAAAGGGAATAAATCGATCATTAAATTCTAAACCAGTTCTTTTGAAGCAAACAAGCAACCCGATGCGATTGAACCTTTACAGGTTCTCTCAACGTATTCATTTATATCGCTATCAGGTGCATTCTAAAAAAAAACCAATGTCGCACGTCTAGCTACTTAAATTCCTTTATATCCCTTGCTATCAGTGCCATATTGTCACTGCGATTTTCATTGAGCGACCTCATTTCCTGTTTAAGGAAAATATATGCGAACATCCACCTTACTGCATTCAAACTCGCTTCGTTCTTGCTCTTTGACTGTGAATGGCGAATCCCACGAATCTCTTTCTTCAAGTCCAGGCGAATTACTTAACAATCTTTCGTTACTCTACCGGTGGCGGTGGAACTTCGTTCCCGGCACTTACGATTAGAAGAAGAATGGCGTGCAAAAGGATAATGCGATTTGTAATATCACATCAGCAGGATTAAGGATAACTTCACACTCGAGGTGGACGTGAATGCATGCATGTAATGGTCTCGTGCAACAAAATTGAGGAAGGAATTCAGGAATCTCTTCTGCATTCATGGTCAGATATAGAAAAGGGAGAAAAGAAATCAAAAAAACTTTATCGAAAGGAAGCAATTAGTATCTAAGGATATGGCGAGAATCGACATATATGTACATACATACACAGGTCATACTCACCTCATTCTTGGAAACGCTCGGCACCGGCACTGGTATGGTCAAGTCGATGTCTGCATCAATTTCCGATATCGTATCGTTGAATCCATTCGGAATGGTTGTCTCACCGCCAGCGCCATCACCCTTACCGGACATCTGCGAATGACTGTCGGCATTGTGATTGCGACGTTTCAGCATTATAACACGTATCGCCACAATTACGATGCACACGATGACTCCAGCTGAGCCCGCAATTAGTAGATACACGTACAGACGTTCCTGGTCATCTGGAATGCAAGCGAAAAACCAAGTGTTCCCATATTACTCGTAATCTATTCATCAGACACATTCATACACGCATACAAGGCAGTCAAACAACACACAGAAAGGTGACATACGAGGTACGACATAGTATTTAGCATACTGTTATCGTGCAGATATTTTCATAGACTCATTCAAGGGATGATGAAGAATGGTTCAGATGGCCAAGCATCCGGGATATTACGATGATTTGATGGACGATGACGGTGACGGTGACAACAAGCAACAAAACTACTGAGTGCAACTTGGTATTTGTAGTCAGATTGAGATCGAGATTAAAAAATTCCGCTCCCATTGATTTCGAATTACAATTGGAATGACAGTCAGGAGGAAAGGTGCTTTTTTTCTCCCTCCTTTCGATGATTATCACATCGCTGGAGGGCGGTTCGCTTTCTTTCCCTCCATACGAATCTTCGTATCCGTATCTATTTCTTCTTCTTCGTCGGGACTAATTATACTGACGTCGTGGAGAGGGATTTTTAATCATAGCTGCTATAGTTACCATTGCATATCGGCATTCTAATTACCATCGAACGATAGGAAAAAGAAAACATTTGTGCAACGTTTTTTCGTTGTTTTTCTTGCTCATTTCGTCCGTCAATTGGATGGTATTCACGGTGACAGTTCGATAAATGTAATTGGGGTTCAAAAATCAAACGCTGTAGAAGTGGACTACAGGAATCTTTCACTGGAATAGATATTAGGTTTAAAAGTATCCAATCATTGATGGAGGACAACGAGTTTTTTTTTTTTAATTGGTTGCATGGTAACTGTCAAATGGTGACAATCAAAGCATGATTGTGCAGTTTGCGAAAAGTTTTTTTTATTTAGATTTGCTTACTTAAAGAACAAAGAAGGACCAGTGCTGGGTTTTTATAAAACAAAGGAAGATTGGAATATTTCGAAAAATAATATTTAGCATCTTGATGTCATTGTTTTTGACTTGTGTCACCTGTCATATGTACACATGTCACCTGAATTCTATAACACCCAACCGTAAAAGACATACAGTACGTACATATGTGATGTGAACGAAAAGCCGACTGAGCAAACTTAATGTAAAAATTGCTCGTGGAATAACTTCTTTAATGAAGACCTTCTAACAGCCCACTTAATTTAACGACAACTCAACGAAACCGAGCCGACCATGTCATGTGTTTCGGGTGTAATGAGACATTTCAGTAAGCCTAAAATGTTTAGTCCGGAAGAAAGAAATATAGAAAGCAGATAACGATGGGTGACAGATATAGCAGTAAGAAATTTGAAACCCTTGAGGGTAGTTAAGATTTATAATGTAGTCTATCCTCACGATGGTCTTGTTTCTAAGATGGAAACCATTAGGGCTATTTTGTCAGAGATTGGTTGAGGAAGTTGAGAAATAAATCACTTAAGACAACAGGATACTCAAAACAGCGTAATCTTCTTCGGGCTTATATTGCTATGTATGTATATACCAGGACAAGATGAAAAGTTATTGGCCGGACAATGAAAGACTGTGACTTTCAGTTTAAAAAAAGTGATAACCTCCCTTGACTTTATCACATTTGGTTCAATGTTTCTCCAGCATGAGTATTGTTTCCGGGAAGTGAGAGTCAGGAAAAGCTACAGTCCTCTTAAGTTCTTCATTGGATTTTTGGGAACAGATGAAAGTCTGAGCGTGACAAATCAGGGGAATAGGGGATGGTCAAGCAAATCGTACCCTAAATCCCGCGGTGTAGATGTGCGTTGTCCTTGTGAAAGATGATTTTTTCAACTTCAAGCTAGGCTTCTTTTGCAACTGGTCAGAAGGCGCCGTGGTTCAGTAGTTAGGGTGTTGGACCCTGACGCACGATGAGCGAGTTCGGATCCCGATAACACCAACGCCATCGACTGTTTGTTTCGCAGCGTCCCTCCTCGGCGGGGTACTGGTAAAACCCCCCGTAGTATAACTTGCCGTGAAAAAGCTTCTAGTGGTAAATCTATACATATCTCATCCATGGTGACAAAATGTCGCAAAAAATCAGTCAAAGTTCTACTGATTCGAGCCACAGATTGCTGCGAAAATAGTTTGCGCACTCGTTTCTAATCCGCACTCAACAAATACGCACCCATCTTGCGTAAAGCTTTCGCGTCCCCAATTATTTCGCATCCTTTTTTCCGATATCCTTACAGGTTCAGCTATCTCCAATTATTTTCTAACACGAAATCATTCAATTTTTTATGGTTTCCGATGTGGTTGTGTTGATAGCTGCCCTTCACGCGGAGTAGGAGCAGGGTTCTCGTAAACTTTGGTCGTTAAACGGTAATCCATCCAAAATGAGGAACTGTATGGCCATACAATAATATTGATCCACTTTAACAAAAAACGCGTAAGACTAGACAGACAGTACAAAAATGAGCGGATAGAGTCCAGTTTCGGTTACTCTGACCCCAGCCAACACGGACGCTGGTCTGGACGACGAAATGTCCGCAAATTCGATCGTTTTTTGTTAGTTTAAGAATTGCAGCAAGGTGAATGCTGTAAACAAGCAATTTTTCAGATCGAGCGAGCCGCTGCTTTAACGACTTCGATCTTCGGAGCCGTATTGATTTCTGAGCTTGCCTTTAGAAGGTAAAAGGAAAGGAGATAGTATTGAATTGAGCGGAAGTGTAAGCTAGTATGGTCTAAGTGATCTTCGCGATCTGTTTTTGTAAATTTCTAAACAAAACATTTTCTTTATTTAAAATCACTTTTATCATACGATAGTCCGCCAAAGTTAACTCTTGCACAATCAACGAAGAATGGGCCGGCGCACTGTCGTAGTACAAAATCCAACCCTTCTTGGCGAATTCGGGTCACACACAGAAAACAAGTGCTCGCAGGCCCTTCAGGACGCCAACATAAAACTGTCCAGTCACTGTCACTGTTCACGTTGAACGATGACGCGGTATGAGAGGTGACGGGAGCTCCTTCACGTGGATCGTCTTCTACTGATTCACGGCCATTCTTGGAACAGTGTTGCCCATTTAAAAATACAAAATATAATCATCTGCATACACCAAGTGCAATCTTCGGAGGATTTCCGAGGGTTTTTCACCAGATTTCACTAAAAATGTAATCACAACACTTTGCTTGCAATGTGAGTCACTCATTTTTACAACGCCACTAACAAAGTTTTTTTCCCAAAACTTTTGGATGAAAACTGAAAGAAAGGGTCTTCCTTTCTAGGTAAAAGTTGATGAGCCGCACAGTGTTGTCAGTTCCCGAGTTATGACATTTAACTTCATTTAATACTTCCGTCGGTGTTGTAATTCTGTGGTTTATCAGCGAAAACTTGACCAAGAAATTTACAGCGGCTGTTTGGGTGACCTTTTTTTTACCATCAAGAGAGTTTTGCAGAGTCCCAAACAAATCATAGCTGGACAGTACAAGATCCAGCTTATACGGTGGATGCATCAAAACTTCCCAACCAAGTTCTGCCAATTTGGTCAACAGTACCTTTTCTGTTGACCAATTCTGGTCGCTCTTTCCTCATTGCTTTTTTCAAACGGTGGAGTTGTGCACAGTAGAGGACCAAATTGTCTATATGGCCAAGTTATAGCAGTTCAATTCCTCTCCAATCTTGCCAAACACTTATCATCGTCTGAAATCATTTGTGGAGGTTTACCGGCATTTGACCAAGAACTCTTGCGTTGGATATTTCGTATCCAATCCACTTTTCATCGCCGGCAATATTTTACTACAAAAATGATTCGATTTCGTTGCCGATGTTAATTCGATTAGCCAATTTTCTTTGCGTTAATTCATGTCGCACGCAAACATCGAGCTCTTTGAGTAGCCTTCATCAACCTTTTCAGTGATGGGCCGACCAGAGTGAGGTGCATCTTTGACACTGAAATTTTCGGAACGGAATCGAGCAAAATACTCCCACGTCTGGCGTTTACTCGCAGCATTCTCATCGTACACTTCACACATTTTTCGGGACGTCTTTGTAGCGTTTTTAGTTTTTTATAGTAAAAAACCGTCATATAGAGTATTTTTTCAGATATTTCACTAATTTTTATTTCAATGTAACTTTTTACGCTAATGACGATCTACAAAACTGTGTAGACAAGAAATAGCTATAGTTTAAAATGTCACCTTTCAAATGCGTGTTTGACGGAATCAGATTAGGGTATCCAATGTATAGACGTTAACACCATTTAGTGACAAAATACCGCTGAGACTTATCGGCAGTTAAATTTTTTGGAACGATTGAAGTAACTCAGTCCTTAGAGGTCGGTGCAAACAAGCTTGATTGAATAGCGATAATTATTTTGCTTACATCTGGGCACCCTATATTTATGTAAGTTAGGGTGGTGAACACTTGCCTATTAGATCCCCTGCCATGCCACTTTTACCTCGTTGTTTATTCTTTCTTTTCTTTTATTTCTGTGTCTTTGAGAAGGTTTAAAACAAAAGACCATTCATGTGATTACCAAAGCCTCAATTGGAAATTGCAATCGGCTCTGAAAGTCCTAAAGGTGCCACTCTATTCTCTCTCTTTTCTTCCTCAAAGTGTCGCTCCTTTTAAATAACCAAAAGGGACTTAAGTCTATTGACTAATATCGTAGAAACAAATCAGTCAAGTTTAAAACAAACTAATCGAAAAACAAATCCCCTTAAATTGCAATTATCGACGAATATCAAAAGACCTTCAACATCCACCAGGACCTAGGCAATCTCATGAAAATAATGGCCTCCACTCATACTAAAAACAAAGGAAATAAGAAAGGACTATCGCCCTGTGCCCTAAAAATTTTCATTGTGCTGCTTTGATGAGCGCAATAAATAAAAACTAAAATATATGCATTTCATAGCCTTATTCCCCGAATGTACATACATATCTAAATGTAAGTCCTAAGCCCCCCTCACAGTTGCATGCCTCTATAGCTATGGGCTATGGGTTAAAACTAAAACGAATAATAATAACAACGTTTGCTACGGCCAACAAGGACGTTGTCGTCCGATAGCTACTTTGTGAGCTATTAAATTGTGCATTCAATAGATTCATTTTTCGGTGTTGTTGTTGTTTTTTTTTTTTGTAATGCCTTTGCCCTTGTTGCCATTGCTTTCGTTGGTCGCCTAATCGAACTAGAAAAACGAATAAATACCGTTCCCAAATGCACATAAATTACTTCCTCCCGAAAACGTTGTCGAGTTGAAGGACGAGGGCGAGTGGGATGAAAACAGGAACAATAAGGACATGAGTGCATCCTTCAAGATTCAGGACATTTTTAAGGGAAAAACTACAGTGAAAACAAAGGAAACGAGTAACGCGGCTCAGCACGTTATAGGGAAAAAGTAATAAGACAGAAACACCCTACTTCCTATCCGGCCATTATCCGTTCATTGTTGGAAATGAAGATTTAGCGTTTGCTATTGCTACTCTGCTGTTATTCCAATAAAAATTCCACTTCCCTCTACTCGAAAGGAATAAGAAAAAATACAGGGAATAAACGCCCTAGGAGGGTGGGCCTGAAGCTATGTATGTAGAAACGAATAACCAACGAAATAAAATGGAGAAAGGCGCTTCGCATGCATCCTATGCATCCAAAGGAATTATTCCAACTGATTTATTACGCAGAATGAGTTATGCATTTTCGAAGCTCGTCCTAAGACAGGATATAAATTTTTCACATCAATAGAGAACAGCTAAAGCATCCGCCAATGCCACATCACCATAAACAACGTTACTACTTTCATGCGTTCGTGCTTCCCTGCCCTTCAACCGCACCGTATCTCTACACACCAACGACATATTCAGCTTGAATGTATCCGAATGTCTGGGGAATCCTTACACGATGTCCCATACAATTCGGATTTTAGTTTTTTTTCCTCTCGATGGTAAGGATATTTTTCCTGTCTGTTATTATTATTTCCCGACATTGTGTATAAGTACGGGGGAAATAACAACCGCAAACTCAGTTGCATACCATCTACCATCTACCATCATAGTCAGAGTGACTGGTGAGGACAACAACGGCGACGTTGATGTGTAAGACCTCCTTCTCTCGTACAATGCATGCCAATAATATTGAATATGAATTTTTATTTATCCCCGAGAAGGAAAAATATGGATTCACTCGTTTCCTCTCTCTATCCCTTCTGTCGTATTTGAGTGATAGCATGCAAAAAGGATACCCCAAGGCAACGGCTGTGATGGTTAAAGCTCGCAGCTTCAAGTACTCAAGCTAGTGCGACATTAAGTAAGATTTGTATTCGAATAAACCTGAGAATAGAGAGCGTATTTGAATAGAATAAATTTGTGGTGTGTACATACCAAAAGATCCTTTCATTCGATGTTGGCGGAGAGAAGGAACAGAGAATAAGGATTCGAATTGTGGTAAGAGCTGGACGAAATTAATGGCTTTTCTTTCACATCCCCCGCGGTCATTTCATTTCATTCTTTCTTCGTCCTTTTGTGTTCGATATTTTTTTAAGCTTTCATCCATATTCGTGGAAAGGATTAAAAAAAAAAAAAAAAAGAAATGAATACCTATCACGCCAATAAAGATGACCCTATCCATTTGAGCCGGAATGTAAATTTACAACACGAATAATGGTCTAGCACGAGGCGACAGGATGCTCTACTAAATTGTTGAAATTCACTTAAAGCCATTGTTTCACCTGACTTTGTTGGGCAGATTCCATGCATTGTTAAAGGACTCTATATATACGAGGACATGTATACGAATGCATACGCATTCGAGGACATAAATTGTGAAAGAGAATTCGCCTTGCCGAGTTTCGGTGACTTACGGCTATGGACTTGGAAACTGCTAACAAATTTCCCGGTTAAGTGAGTTTGTGTTTTTTTTTTTTTTGGCTTTTCTTGTATTTCCGTGCATCTGCACTTGCAATGTCCTTTGGGAATATTTATTCCTTTGAAAATGTACGTTCATAGCTATTGTACGTTTGTATGGAGTACAAGTGGATCTTTCGAGAGCCAACTGGTGCGTGTGTTATGTCGTGTTTACGTTTCTTTGCGAAAGGTCTTGGTCTTAGGTCGTTTTGCTTATTCATGCGATTGATAATCGCTTTTGAAATAGCAATATTTTACTAGCAAGAAGCAATTATATTTCTTACGGCACTAGAAAAGCATGCGCTTCTGATAGACCTAACAAGTCAAAAGAATGAATCTTATTGTGAGTTGGTGTCGTCCAATTAGTCAGTGCAACTAATAATTTCTACAAACGAAACCAGCTACGAAAGAGAGTATTCACGGTATTCACAGAAGGCACTGCGTTCTAACAAAGGAAATGCAAACGGACGCTTTTCGTGGTTAAAGGAAAATATCGTAAGAAATAAGAAGGTTCCCTATTAATTGGGAATTGCACTAACCACATCAGCCTAAAATTTCCTAACGGAAGTATAAGCGGAGGGATCTAGGGGAATTATTTTACCCTACTGTAATCTTCGGATGAGAAAGGACTAACAGAAGCCTCGCAGGATTAGGATTTTTTCCGATGGATGATGGTCTATTAAAAAGCGAAAACAAATCACTGGCACTATCTAACTCTCCGTGGAGCTATCTTAAGACTTTCTCTGGAAGTTACAATCAGTCAGTCAGTTTTACGACGCCTTATCACTATACTCAGAAATAAACGCTAGTCTCGAATATAATGGATGGAACACATGTTAACCGCCGTCGCAAATGGTTGAAAGGTTTTGGCTTAAGTTTGCCCTTAGTATTGCTACGAGGGGGACGACCCCGTATTCATGGAACCATTCTGTGCTTCTTACAAAATCAAGAGGATCAGTTATCCTTGTCCCTGAATGTCAGTCAGATCATTGAGGAAGTAGGGTCCTAGGTATCATTTCCTATTATGACAGAGGGCCGTGCAGGCGCAGGGCAGGTGTTGAATGCACTTAACCTCCTCTTCGTCTTCACAGCTCCTGCAGAAGTCATTCGAAACTTGCCCTATTCTTTGTGCATGACTGTTAATAAGACAGTAACCAGTGATAACGCCAACGATTTTGTTGATTTTGACGGTTCGTTTTAGGGAGATTGGTCCAGATTTGCCAGATTTGCCTGGTGGTTAGGCAGGTATGCGCTTGGGTCCATCTCAGGTTCCAAGAATAGCTTTAGTTTAATGGCTGCCAGTGGAGTACTAGCATATGCCTTGTTTGTTCGTTGCGTCGTTCCTTTTCTGGCGATCATGTCAGCTCTTTCATTTCCTGAAGTATCGCTGTGTCCAGGTATCCATAAGAGGTGTCTGTTAAACTGTCCAGCCATCTATTTAAGAGATAGGCGGCAGTCGAGGCTTGCCTCGGATGTGTAGGTATAAGACACCAGCTATTTCAGGGCAGCTTGGCTGTCAGTGAAGGTCCGAATATCTGTGACAGATATCACATCCCACTTTAGCCAAGACAGGACTTCCTTTATTGCTAGTAGCTCCGCCTGGAAGACACTGCAGTAGTCTGGTGGTTTTAGGCCTGACTTAGTTTTAATTGTTTACAAAAGACTCCGCTGCCCACTCCGTCCTTGGTTTTTGACCCATCCATGTCTATGGAGCCCTTGCGGAGTAGCGCTTGACAGGACCATTTTTGGGTATGTTATTTTGAACATTTTCTCAAAAACTGTGGTGGGCTTAATATAGTTGGAGTTCTCTGCCAAAGCTGTTCTGTTGTTCAGGATAGAAGCGTGGTCGGCGATACGGCTCGTCTATTTTGAGCCGGTCTTTAAACTCGTAGCCCTGTAGCTAGCTGCTTACAGTGGCTATCGAGTGGTGTTAGGTGGAGTAGCATGTTAATCGCCGCCGATGGAGTAGACCTTTGGGCTCCGGTGATGCACGTGCCTACTAACCTCTGTACTTCCTTTTGTTTGTGGTATGTTGTTTTGTCTAGTGCAGTCCGCCAGACTAAAATACCTTACAGTATAATAGGTCTAATGACTATGGATCGTTAAGCATAGGGTTATTTTGCGGCTGAAGCCCCTTTTTTCCTTAAGGCTCTCTTGTAAGTATAGAGAGCTATGGTTGTTTCCTTGTTCGCTCGGTAGAATTTTCTTTTTAGGTTAATTTCCTGTCCAGTTTAACGCCAAGATATGTGGCACAAGAAGAAAAGGTTAGCCTGGTACCGAGGAGAGTGATTTGACATGTGCCCGGCAGCATGTGCTTTCTAGTGAAAAGTACAAGTTCTATTTTCTGGTGGTTTATCCCGAGTGCATTATATGGAGAAGGCCGTACGCATACGGCCATACAATGTAAGCAGGTATTTGCCTGAGATGGCAAAAGCAACGTCATCAACTTAGGCAATAACATCGGGGCCTTATTTCTCAAGTTTAATTAGTAGTTCGTTTGCGACTACGTTCCAGAGAAGAGGAAGCTCTACCTGTGAAGTGCCGCTGGTAACCAATCTAGTGGTTACTTGACTTTCCCATTTAGAGAAGATCTTGCGTGTTGAAAGTAACTCGCCAATCAATTCTACTAGAGTCTTCTCCACTTTTAGATTTCATAACCCCTCCGTAACTGCTTTCGATGTGACGTTGTTGAAGGCACCCTCTATATTTAAGAAGGATACTAAGGTGTATTCTTTGAGGTGGATTGAGCTTTTAATTTTCCTTACCAATGTGTGCAAGGCTGTTTCGACCGATTTACCTTTGCAGTAGGCATGTTGTGCCTTTGAAATTAGCGAAGGATCAAAGATGTGCCGTATGTCACACAAAGGATGATAGACAGATAGGCCTAAGATCCTTGGGTGTAGTGTGGGAGCTTCTGCCCGCCTAGGGGTTGAAAAGTACACTTGTGGATTTCCACTTTCCTGGTATGTGTCTCTCGACCAGACGTGCTTTGAAAATACCTTCCAGCTACGGTATTATCCACTCCATAGTCTATGCAAGTTCGATGGGATAGATTCCATCTGGCCCCGGTGATTTGAAGGGCTTAACATTTATAGCCCAAATGATTTTATCTTTCGAGATTATGGGACCGTACTGTCCCTCTGTTACTGGAGAGGTCTGAGTTTTCCGGTCGGTGAATTGTAATGTGTTTTTCTTTCACTGGTTAACACAAGAAGGGTGATCTGTTTCATATCCGCGCAATTGGTGGTATATGCTGATGACATTGCTCTGATTGGGACAATGCAGTGACATATTAATGAAGTCTTCATGGATTTGAAGGTTGACCAACGTCAATATTGGAAGCTTTTACTCCGAAGTGCTTAAGAATTTCGAATACCTTATCTTTGCAGTAACTTAAACAAACGACACCAGTGTAAAAATCAAGAGCAGAGCAGGCTAGAGGGGATTTGAGAAGTAGAATCTTCTCCCTAAATATCAAGTTGACACTTTAGTAACCTTAATTATCTTGGTTCTACTCTACGGCGCGAGGTTCGGATGCTACCAAAAATATTTAATACTTCATTACTCATTCATTCAAATAGTTCCCACTTATCGGTTTTATAAGGTACGTTGTATCTATGATGGCGTTACACTCCATGGAGAACCAATCACCCACGTTGTGTGTGATTTTATTTTCCCATTTGTGAAAGGGACCTACAGTTTATTGCCGATTCCGAAAGCCGAATTCCGAGAATCGTTTCATGGTAATTATACTAACAGGGGTCTTGGATGAGGAGAAGCACACACTCGATGACATGGCTGTGGTCAGAATTTGATCTCGTGTAATCGGCGTCAGAGGCCAGCACACTACCCACTGCACCACGGCGTTCTCTTATTAGGGTTTAGTAAGAGGAAATAAACTATCTTTCATGAAATTGAATGCTCTAATTGGTGTAATTTAAATGATCGGATGTAGGTTTAAAATTGTTGCCATTTTGAAGGTAATTCTATTGTGATTCTCTCAAAGAAGCCCTCGTCCTTATTGGAAGAAAACTGTGATAGATGTTTTTCACAAGGCTTTCTGGAAGTGAATCAGTAGAAAATCGCTATGGACCTGTCCATGGCGGTAATTATTTATCGTCAGGTCAGGATCGCAGGACTGACTGTGGATGCATCACAGCGTTCTATCCAAGTTTCCGAAGCTTCTGGTGAGTCACAATCGACGTTTTCCTTTTGGCGAGTCAATATCGACGTTTTTCTCTGGCGAGTCACTATCGACAGTTCTTTACATATTGACCAATACTGATCTCTTCCTGTTGATTCCTTCCTTCATATGGTCTAATTTTCAAGAGTAGACGTCCGAATTAAACGTTTTGCCGTAAGGGAGCAGATCATAGTAGAGCAATCCCTGCCAATCCCACTAAAAATTTCCTGGCCGTCAATCCTGGTTTGGATACCGCTTACGTCGGCTTACCGCGATTCGATTACAATCTTTCTTCACTAGAGGTTGTCGTAAGTGGTTCACTTTCCATCATCAGTCACCATCTGCTTCAAAAGTATGTGGATTTTGATGCGATTCGCAGATGGAAATTCGGCTCTTAATGATTTTTTAAGCGTTACCTTGTGTGGTGTCTATACCATCGAGCTTCTTTCCAGTCTTGTTCAAATGGCCTTAAGCATATGTGCGATAAAATATATACTACTGTATCCAAAAAGTAAGGTGACATTTGAATTTAAACAGCGCATGCAAATGGATTTGGGAAAATGCTTTTATCTTTAGGTTGGTAGGACTGTCTTTGACATATGTTCCAAGTTTTCCATCAAAATATTCATTGCTGTTTGAGATACGCTCAATTTGGGAGCTGTTAAGTGAATCTTTCAATTTTTATGTCCTAATTTGTTGACCAAATAATTTGCATCACATTTCTTTTCCGAGATTTTTTGCTAATTTATTGAGGATAGTTCAGAAACCCTTTGGTCATACCAGGCCGCGGTCACTGTACAGCCCGTACAGTTCACGGTTAAATCTTCTCCTCCAGTCTCCGTCAACACAAATGGGACCGAAGATTGTACGCAGAATTTTCCTCTCGAAACGACCAATGGCCTCTTCATCCACTTTTGAAAAGGTCCAAGACTCTGCACCGTAGATGGAGACCGGGATGATTAAGGATATATAGACGGTCAGATTAGTCTTCCGAGAGAGGGCTCAACTACTCAATTGCCTCTTGAGCCCGAAGAAACAGCGGTTGGCAAGAGTTATTCTGCGTCTAGTCTTAGCGCTGGTATCATTGCTGCTGCTAATAGTCCTGGCCATGGCGTCGGTGTTGTTAGTTCAGAAACCCTTTGGCATGAGACTTTGTAGAAGAACCAATAAATATTTAGAAGTGGTATAAACAGTTTCATGAAGACCGAGAACGTGTCAAAGACGAAGAGCGCCCTGGACGACCATTAACCTTAACCGACGAACCTCATATCCAAAAAATCAAGGATTTGGTGCTTGCAAACCGTCGATTCCCAAGTAAAAATCTTGCTGGTGGTCCATTTTAAAGGATATGTTGGGCCCCAGACGCATCAAATATGAAAAACATTGAATTTTGAAAAAGTTGTCGAGTTGATGTGTGTGAAACAAATCTTACTGATTATCAGAACAATATGAAACGCATTTTTACGGGAGATAAGACTTAGATCAGTTGGATGAATATCGTGTTTAAGTTGAGGCAATTTTGAGTTTTTTCCGTCGGGTCAAACTGTCAACAAAGAATATTATTTGAGTGTTATGCGCCGTTTGCATAAAGCTATTCGCCTAAAGCGGCCAGAATTGTGACGAGACAAATCTTGGTTTTTGTGCCACGATTATGCACCGTCTCCCACTGCACTGATTTTTCGTGAGCATTTCGCCAAAAACTCGATCCATCTTATTCCACAACCACCGTATTCACCTGATTTCGTGCCGTGTGAGCTCTGGCTATTCAACAAACTGAAAAGATTACTTTTGGGGTTGTTTTGCTCACTGCTACTCTTTACCCTAATCGATTCCATTAAGTAAACTGAAATCCATCCTAGACCGTTTCTGACAAGAAAATCTATTAAAATTCTTCTCAAACAACCCGCCATCACCTTGCTTTAAAATTTCCTCACATCAACGAAAACCTAATTAACATCTCTCCGGAACTGTTGATGCATTCCATCGTTACCGGACATCACATTACCACAATCCATGGACTAAGCAATTTCTAAAAACCGCAAATTTAACAATTTCTCCGGTATGCGTAAACACCCTAGCCCCAAATACAAACCCACTAGTCCGTAAAGTTTATCCAATCCTTTAGGTATGAAGCCTAAACGATACTACAAATATCAATACTTAATGATCTTATAAATTTTCGGGTTAACCCGAGGAATCACCCCGCATCCAACAGCCTAACGTTCATCAGAGTTTCTTAATACACCCACCACCCAGGGTGTACCTAACCAGCCGCCGCCACATAGTTTAGGCTGGCTTTCTTGAAATATCTTGGGTGATGGTGAATCCCTTCGAAGCCCGTGTGATTAATTGAAGAATGTATTCACCCGTAATTCTTTTTTTTCATCTCTCCGTCTTTTCGGTGGGCACAAGTCGTTCCGACTTCCGGTGAAGATAGGGTTAAGCGAACTCGGTTTTTGGTCTCTATTTTTCTCAATGCTCACAAATCTAGGCTCGCACTTGGAACGAGCATTTAACGGCCTTAATCCATTAGCCACACCACCATGGCATAATCCTAATTCCTATTCAATGGCACTTCAAGACAGTTATACACCAGCCGTCTGTGGCAATTTGGCTTTGGGCAGATTTTCTGATTAATGACCAAATTAATGACGCCACAGTGACAAACAGAATTATTCAGCTCACTCGCTGGCTGGGCAATAACCGGAAATGGAAATGGAATACAAAATAAAAAATTCCTCTCCATACGGAGAGGCAGTTAATAAATCGCATCGAGGATTTGGATATCCTTTTTTGTTTTATTTTTTGAAATTAATTTCTCGCATTAAGTCATTGTACCCTAACCTAATCAACTACTTTATTGTTGTTTGGCTTAAAAGGACTCATGTAATGCGAGCATAAAAAATCCATTTCACTGATATGGTGCCATCCTTAAGAGCCTGCTTAAAAATGTCGCGCTTCAAATCATTGCGCTTTTTAGCCCATGACATCGTTTGCCATAAACTGGAAACCGAAAGCTAAAAGCCGTATGCTATAAGCCACTCGTTAATAAGCCTTTTCTTTTGAACAATTCGCTCGTGTTCCAAGCTGTTAGGGTTAAAAGCCGTTCAGAGTTAATTGAAAATGCAGGATTCAGGATGACAGAAATGGGACCAATGACGGTGGCTATGTTCAGTCGGTCTGTTAAGCTCTTTTGTATTGTTTTTCGTATTTTTCTCGACGGAAGGTTCTTTTTTTATTGGCTCCCTCCATTCGTCCATTCATCACACTCGGGCGGATTGGCTGTGTTTAACAATGGATTAAGGCGGTAGTCGGTCAAGGACCGTTTGGGTCCGGGTTGGTCCGAAAAGTTGGTTTTTTACTCGTACTGTTCGATATATTCTATTACTACGTTGTATACAGTTCATTGCATTCGCATCTTAAGCAGTGCCCGGGCAACCATGACTGAAGCACACCGAAATGTGACCAAATACCAATGCCAACGTTTTGGATTCGGTTTCGGTTTGGCTAGGTTTCGTCGCTCTGTGACCTGGCAAACAGATGCATCTACATCAGTTTCCAATTGTTGTTTATCTCTGATTGCAGTGGGCGTAGGCGCCTTCACATACATATGTATGTACGTATGTAATTGTATGGCTGTGTGGTTTAGTGGAAACTGTCGTCCTGGGAAATTTCAATTATCCTTGAAACATTTAATCTCATTGAAGGAAGTCGGACATTTATATTGATTTTATTGCCACACTAAATTAGATACTGGTCTAGGTGGAAGAACGAATTTTCGTCCTGAAAAGTAATGGGAAACAATGACCGTTCCCGAAGGACGTGACTGGGTTGTAATATATACTTGTACGATGTAACAATGGGAACAGTGATAAAACTGAAGATAATTTGCAGTTAAAATCTCGTTATTTTGGCGCTTGACAATGGATGAGGTGGAGTCTCACATAATCATTGTAAACGTATTACTCGCTCGCTGTAAGGATTTCATTGTTGGGATAGTGGACATACGGGGATGTGAAATGCATTTAAAGTAATTCGTTCGATTACAATAGAGTACGGATAAGGAATAAAAATTGCCAGCAGAAAAATGTGCTGTAGTGTACGCTATGTAATGTATACTCGGCGAGTTACTATGTTCTGTTCAGTGAAGGCAATGGAGGCATAAATCTGTATTCCGCGATTGGTTTAGAACAGGAACAAGTTTCCGTCGACTACCAATATTGCACAGTGGAGTAGGATAACTTAGGTTACTGCCTTCCTCAGTTCTTCTTCTTTGGTGGCGTTACAGCCCATGAAGTGCCAACCTTCTCATCAATCACCCATGTTGTGTGTGATTTATTTTTCGCACAGGTGAAAGGGACCTACAGTTTAATGGTGATTTCCAACTCCGCCGTGGAGGGACGCCGCGAAATAAACACTTGATGGCGTAGATGATTTCTGAATCGAACTCGCTCATCGTGCGTCAGAGTCCAGCACACTAACCACTGCGCCATTTTTTTTTCTCCATCTTCTTTGATGGCGTTACAGCCCATGAAGGACCAGACCCAAACTTCTCTCAATCACCCATGTTGTGTGTGATTTATTTTTCACACAGGTGAAAGGCACCTACAGTTTAATGCCGATTCCGAACGGCGTGAGTCGAAAAGCTTTTTCCAGGCAAGTTATACTACGGGGGGTTTTGCCAGTACCCCGCCGAGGAGGAACGTCGCGAAATAACCATTCGATGGCCTTGGTGTTATCGGGATCCGAACTCGCTCATCGTGCTCCAGAATCCAACACACTAACCACTGCGCCCTCATTTCTCCTTAGAAAAGTTTAAAAAATCATTGAACTTTTGCGGTGTACCACAAGTGTCATTACTTGGACCGATTTTGTATTTTCAATGCAATGTATGCCTGCATGCATGTCTCTAGTTATCTTACTTCCTGGATAAACCTTCCACGATTGTGTGCATTAAAGACCCAAGACGCGTCCAGGTCCTCGGAAACTTTTCTCTGACCCCATTCTGGCGGGTTCATCAGAGATCTCATTTCTTTTGATCCCAGAATGACATGGAACTCAAACAAGCCTTAGGGAGTTTGGTATACCGACTTTGTTCAGTAAGGCCTTAAGTTCATACACTAACTTGGAGCTGGTTAATGGGTTTGGCTGGTTAATGGACACAGCTTTGAGTGCAGTTTGTCTGTCACTACAGACCCATATGTTTTTACGCTTCCACCTATGCTTTACAACATAGCGCATGGCCATCAGAATTGCATACATCTCTGGCTGAAAAACAGACGCATATTTTCCAAACAAAAGTGCAGTCGAACGTTTTCGCATTCAAAGAAAACAACAGCGTCGAATGCCAGTCCAGACTTGGAGCCATCTGTGAAAATGCGAAGACAATCCAGGCTCAGTATGTGGCCAGAGCCAATCCTGACGCCATGAAAATTCGACTGTGAAGTTATGGTGAATAGAATTACAGGTGTCAATGCATCAGTTGGCATACCCATGAGGCACGGTACTTAAGATATTTTCCGCGCAAGCGCACTATCATTCCAATACGGGTTGTACCAAAAATCATTTCTCTTGAGACGAGACATGGTTTTCAGTGCACACCGTCTGATAAATACATATGTCAAAGGCATGCTGGGGAAAGCCTCCGTACAGCTGAGACAAACCATTCTTTCGACTTTGCTGAAGGAGGCGACGATGTGTTTCCGTTTTAGCCTGTTCTACCAGACAACCGATGCCATGTTTTGCCAAAGACACATTTTCATTGCCAGAAAGCTGACAGCGCTGTGGTGGCTTTTGACTCAACATTGTTTGACCAAAGAAGCTTGCTGTCTAAGATAACTCCCAAGTACTTAGCTTCCTATGATATCGTGATGGGAGTGCCTTTTAGCACCAGCTGGGTCATGCCGGTATTTTTCCTCTTGCTCGTAAAGAGAACGACATCAGCCTTGAAAACATTAACTGACAGTTGTCAGTCAGACAACTGAGACAGTTGTCTCAAAGCACTCACCTGTGCTTTGAGACAGACAGTCGCTAAACACGAGTCGCATAGACCTGGGCATTGATTGCAGCGACATTAGGTGTTTTTTATTATGCATCCGTATCAGTATCCGGATCATGGGCAAAATAAAACAGTCCGGATCATCGAGTAGCAGATCAACGAGTAGCATTCTTGACATTTCATATCAGTCAGTTCTGTCAAAGATCTGACATTTGAAAACAAAATAATCAGAAAACAAATAAATTGGAAATGAACACGTTGATTGCCCACGTGTTTATATGTTAGTGTTTCAGTGTTTTTGAAACATGACCACCGGTGGGTCATGTGGCAGTCAATTTGAATTGTGTTAAAATTCATTTGTTTACATACATTAGTTTGCCCGGCTGCTCCATTTCCACAAATAATTTTTGACATTTAAGCGTGGAATTGCCATGCCAAAGAAAATTTTTCTTTTCATTCAAATTTGACACGATTGATTTAAATGCTGATGATGATAATTTTTATCGATTTACACTAATTGGGGGTAATATATCTCCAATTCACTCAAGGGTTTACAAATTTAAATTAATACACACATTTTATAGTGTTATGAGTGCAATAAGTTCATACTGAAGGGAAAACTTTTAATCAAATCAGGGTCACAATTTTATATGTTCATCAGGCAATGACCTTCCTAATTTTAATGCGAACCCAATGGTAAATAGTGTGAACTAATTTTCGGATCACAAAAGTTGATCCAGATAAAATTTGGATCACGTGTTGTTATTGTAATGCATGTAAATCGTGATCCGGATACTGATACGGATGCATAAAATAAAACACCTATTGAGAACATCGAGCAGAGGGTCGACCACCATGCACCATAACAGCGGAGACAGGACGCCACCTTGCGGGCAGCCCCTGTTTACGCCAGATTTGACACAATGTCCGAGACCTGCATCAGCGATCAATGTCCTGTGCACGAGCATTGCTTTGATCCACAAAGCCTGTGCTTCATCTACGCCATATCGTCTGGCAGCGTTACAAAAGTTGCGTTATCAAAAGCTCCCTCAATGTCGACGAAAATGCCAAGGGCGTACTCATTCCTTTCGAGTGCGCATTCTCGCAGATTTTCCGCGCTGATAGGCATGTTGCTTCTCGGAAAGAGGATGCATCCGAGAGGCAACTTTGCGCACGTGCAGTTCTGTTATTCTCTCCATGCTTTTCAGTCTAAAGCTCTTGGCGAGTGAGTAATCCTCTTTCCCAATTTCGAGAATAAAGACTACTTGCTCTACTACTCAATTGCATCTTGAGCCCGAAGAAACAGCGGTTGGCAAGAGTTATTCTGCGTCTAGTCTCACCGCTGGTGTCATTACCGCTTGTTACCAGTGAGCCAAGGTAGACAAAATCCCTGACTACATCAAAGTTATAGCTGCCAATAGTTCTGCCCAAGGCGTCGGTGTTGTGCGTTTTTCTTTGACGACAGCATATACATACATATGTATTTGGTTTTTCCCTCGTTTACTTTCAGACCCACCTTAGCCGCTTCTGCTTCAATACTCACAAAAGCTTCATTGACGTCTCGCTACGTTCTCTCAATTACGTCAATGTTATTAGCGTATGCGAGCAATTGTGCAGACTTGAAATAGATCGTGCCTCTTGTATTGGTTAGTGAATCCCGCACGATCTTTTCAAGGGTGATGTTGAAAAAATCACACGACAGTGTGGCGCCCTGTCTGAATCCTTTTTTGACATCGATGCTCTCGGCTAATTCCTTACCGACCTTATTGGAGTGGCGGTGTCATCCTGCACAGCCTGACGAGCTTGGCAGGGATGTCAAAACATAACATGGCTTAAAGTAGCTCGTCCCTATAAATACTGTCACATGAGGCCTTAAAATCGACGAAAAGGTGGTGTGTGTCGACCTGAAATTCATGGGTCTTCTCCAAGATCTGCCGCAGTGTGAATATTTGCACTATTATGGATTTCGCTGGTCTCAACTCACATTGATAGGAATCTATCAAGTTGTCCACGAATGGTTTCAGGCGTTTACACAGCACCGCAGAAAAGTTCTTATACGCGATTTTATGGAGACTTATGTATTACCCTACAGTTGGCGCAGTTATAGGGGTCCAGGCAAACGATGCTGATATTCCATTCATCGGGCATGCTTTCTTCCGACCATGTCCTATAGATGAGCTGGTGCATGCTCGCAATCAACTCATCTCCAGCCGCTTTAAATAGCTGAGTAGTCGGGTGGACGGAATTCTCTCTTTCTTCGTTTAATGTGAATGTTGTGTTCTGCCTGACAGTGGCATCTAGATCATATTCGCCGTTATACAATCCGCAGAAATAGTCTTTCCACATTCTCTGCATCGACTGTGATTCAACTACGAGGTGTCCGTGTTCATTCCTGCAGGCTTCCGCTCTGGTTTCATAACCATGAGATGTTCGTTTTACTCTTTGGTAAAACCTTTGAACGTCGTTCCTGCGATAACAACATTCCATCTCCTCGATCGCGCGCTTCTCGTGCGCTTTCCTTTTTCTCCTGAAAAGCGAGCAGTTCTCGTTCGTCGATGCAGCGTGGCCATGTATGATATCTGTTTTTCTCGTCATCAAACCAAGAATTTCTCCTAGGTGGTGGCTGGAAACCTAGTACATCACAGGCAGCATCCCTGATGGCGCTTTGACAACGTCTCCATTGCTGTTCTACAGTTTTTCCCGTTTGCATGGCCTCTTGAGAGAGCTGAAGGGAGACACGATCGGCGAAGTTCATGGCGGTCTCTTGCGATTGCTGCTTCTCGACGTCAAATTTTGATGGTCCTATTCGACTCCGTAGTGTTCGCCATATCCGTATACGTATCTTGGCTGCAACAAGGGTAATGATCTGAGTCCAAATCGGCTCCTCGAAATGTTCGGACATCCAAGATGCTGGGGGAGTGTCTGGCGTCGATAGTAATATGATCGATTTGATCAAAAGATATTTGATCAGGAGACCGCCAGGTCCCCTTATGGATATTGAGACGTGGAAATCGTGTGCTAGCTACTAAAAGATTACGCCCCGTCACAAAGTCTATTAGCCTGAATCCGTGTAGGCTGTGTTTTCCTGCGACTCGTTCAAAGATATCGTCCTTTCCCAGCCAGCCCCTACACATAAAATTTGTTTACTCACGTATTTTCTGACTATGCTGTCAAATGCAGATAGTAGATTGGCATACTTTGCATTCGCATAAGCTCACAGAATATTGCCTCTTTAACAGGCAAGTCATTGATTTTATTTTATTTGATTACTACATAAAAAACATTTCAATTTATTGAATAAATTGTTATTACCTCGATTTAAATTTTTCAGGCGTTAGCGATAAGTCTTAAACACACGTATGCCCATCATTAAAAATATTCAGCTTAACAGAAAGCCACTCGAATAGTTTTAATTTCATTAAGGGCAGCACGTGCCTTTTACTGTGTATGGCAGCATCACATCCTTTTTTACTCAATATTTTTAACTTTTCAATATTCAACATGTCCCGATTGAACATTTTATATGTTTTTAATAAACATCGTGGTTTTCGTGCATTGCTATTTCTATTTTCACTATTCAGTGACCAATCACGCCAGAGTCGAGTAATGGAATGTTTGCAACGTGCTTCGTGTGTCAATAGTGTTTCTTACCCAGTACTTGGTGCTTGGATTGGAAAAAAAACGTTAAAGAGCTTTTGCCTTATTTTAAAATCAGAGGTTTTTGCGTAAAATGACACGAATTTCATATTCAGCAGAATATCGTTTTAGTCGGATGATGTAATTATGTGCATTGAGCCATTTGGGAATTTTGTAATGAAGATTAAAAATACGTGTCAATTGTAAAACCATTTTTTCTCTTTTTACAAAAATAGTCAAATGTCCTGTAGGACGTGCAGACTGGATTAAGTTGAAAATACGCACTCGGAAATCCCTGGATTTGATTAATACGTAAGAGCTTGAGTGTGATGAAGAGCTATGTATTTGTATTTATAGGTGTTTTTGACAAACAATGAAATCACTCGTGATGCTTGACGTTCGGACATTGACTTCAATCCTTTGTATTGAGAAAAGTGAAGGGTTTCTGAAGTGAAGAGAACGTCTCTGTCTGTTTTCGAACCATCTTTTCCTCTCGCATATTTCAGGACCAAGTAATGATATAGACGCGAGAGTTGAAACCAAATTTTAGACGCTTGGCCACACACTGAAGACCCTACGAGATTTATAAGAAATTTTAAATGGCGACTTCTTGTTGTGGCGTCTAAGGCAGGCAAGCCTCTAGCCACACAGGGTTCCGGATCGGATCATATTGGCTGAATAACAGTTTATGGTAGATCTCATAGTACCCTGGTTATCTGTAATCTCTATCTAGGTGCTGGCTTACGTTTTCCTACATTCCTAATGCGTGTGGAAAGAAACCAGTGTACATAGCTTTCGCCCCAAGGGCAATCAAAATCTCATATCAATGTCAAACCTGCCATTGGGATGAAAGATGGAAGAAATCTTAGACTTACATCCAATGCAGCATCGACAAAGATTGATTATCGTGCATAACACAAGAGCATATCGGTCGGCACTGCACTCCACTTCATCAGAAATATTCTCGAACGCATCAAGAAGGTCTGCGTTTTACTGTTGCAGGAAAGCTATGAGCAAGAAACAAAGTCCCGAATCAAAACTGATGAACTGACTGTATATAGTTGTCATTAGAGTCAACCTCTTGTATGGTATTGTAGTATGTGTAAAAAGAAAAAACAAAGAAGTAACACGCAGACCGGTTTTTGTTCTTCTTATTGCGCTTTTTGCGCAATCTACTTGCGGTTTTTGTTCTTCTTATTGCGCTTTATTTCACTTCCAGTGCACTGCACAGCCGATGTGATCGCTTCGGCGATCAACAAACGAGTGTGCCCCGTTTCGTCTAACATTTCGGCCATCCTAAACTAGTCGAGTCCCCACGATTAGATGCTAGCTCTCGTTCTCCGCTCCACCTTCGCCATCAGTCATATCGAGAGAAACGGTTTCCGAGTCAGCTTCACTATTCGCCGCATCGTGTCGTCCGCCCCCATGAGTCCCTCGTCCGGTAAACGGCTTGAGCTTGTCCGAGCTAACCACCGCTCTAAACCGTCATTGATTCCTCTGCATACCTAGGATGTCCTCGACAACATAGCGATCGTTGAATAGCCCCTTGGTTATGATGTAAGGTCTTCGATAAATCGGTTCCAACTTCCGAGAATATCTAGTCGACTGGTTCCTGTTCGATTAAGACCAGATCGTCCACCTTGTACTCAGATGGCTAATTGTACCGCCGTTTCTGGCTAACCTGACCCCTCTCGATGTTTCGCAGGGCCCTCTCCCTCCTTTGATCTATCTCTTCTGGCTTGGCCGATTGAGCTTTTCCCAGCTCTAACAGCAATTTATTTCCCAGGATGTCTCTCGGCGTGTACATAAGCAATAGCTCGTATGGACTTGCTTTCGCCGTGGCGCAGTGGTTAGTGTGTTGGACTCTGACACACGATGAACGAGTTCGGAACCCGATAACACCAACGCCATGGGTGTCCCTCATCGGCGGGGTACTGGCAAAACCCCCCGTAGTACATTTGCCATGAAAAAGCTCCTCGACTCATGCCGTTCGGAATCGGCATTAAACAGTAGGTCCTTTTCACCTGTATGATAAATAAATCACACACAAAATGGGTGATTGAGAGAAGCTGGTTCTGGCACTTCATGAGCTGTAACACCACCAAACAAGAGGAAGAAGAATGGTCCTTAGGTAGTTAGCCCTATCTTTTTCCGCCGAGTGGGCACACTTCAAGGCCGTTAAAGTCGTTCTATTGCACCATTCTACATGGCCATTCGCTCTCGGTGTCCTCACAGCGGTTTTAATATGCTGCACTCCATGGTCTTCACAGTACTGCTCGAATACCTTTGCAGTGAACGCTGTCCCTCGATCCGTCACCAATCGTCTCGGTACGCCAAAATACCCTGATATGTCCGTCAATGCGTCGGATATGTTCGTTGACCACCGCTCGTTTTGCAAGTGGGAGTCTATACGCTTGCACACACACGGGCTGCGACGTAGTGAGTTGAATTTTGCACCCGCCCAGTTTTGACTCACCCTACTCTACTCTGCATCTGTCTGTTAGCTGCGCCTATATTTCCCACATCCCACATCTAGATCCAAATAGGTTCCTTTTTCCCCGTTTACGGACACGCCTCCTCTACCAATAGTGTCTTCGCTTCTTGCATGCCGCCTTTGATAGATAACTCCCTGAAAGATGTCTCTACCCTCACCTGCAGGTATGGTTGGCTATTGTCCGGGACTACTAGCACTTCGCCCCAGGAAGGTAAGCGATCCACAGGGATCTACGCATATAAGCGACCCAGCGCGATGCAGCCTCCCCCATCAAAGCCGTTGAGTTCTGTTTCGTACGGAGTGAATTCCAAATTCCCAGCCTCTGCCTCCGATCTGCGTAGTGTTACACAGTCGTTCCCAAGGTCGATGAACGCCGTGACCGTGTGTCCGTTCATCCGTGCCATCTTTAGGTATTCACTGCGGTCTGAGATGATGGCCACCCATTCACCTCATCGGATATTCTCTTTTAAAGTGTCCTGTCTGTTGAAAATGGTAGCACCGTATTTCCCTTCTGGTCTTTGCTAATTGCCCAACCTCCAGCCGTTCCATTTCTCGTTATTTGAACTTTTCCTCTGACTGTCCAGCGGACCCTCTCGCAATGCCACACATTCCGCATCCACAGCCCCTTGTGTGATGTGCCTTATCAGCGCACTCAGGCGATTGCCTTCATCTGGAACACGTGTTCTTCGAAGTCATTACCAGATCTTCGTGTGCGTTCTCGTAGCATAGCGTGGACGTCTGCCTCATCTTCAACTGACGGCAAATCACGACACAGTTCCCGGAAAAATTCGGATAGCAATTCCATCGTGGCACTTTAGCTCCATAGTTTCGCAGCCCCTACCAGCCGCGTCGTCGCTGCCATTAGCATCAATTTCTTGTCCAATCCATACACTCGCTGAATGTCCCCCACCTTTCGTATCCAGTCTTTAGATGACAGTCCGGTGAACGCCTTTGGATTGAATTCCGGAATCATGTCCGCTACATCTCGGACTGCGTAGTGGCTTCTCGCGCAGCATCCGTTTCTTGACACCGACCAACTGACTTCTGGTGGCTTGTATCTGTTGCCGTCTCTTGCGAGCGGGTCATAATTTCAGCCTGTTTCTCCTGGACTCGTTGCTGCTCCTTGCACAATTCCTGGAGCTCGCTTGTTTCTAAGGCGCTGCCACTCCTCGATAGATTCTTCGTCGCCCTCCCCGTAATCGGCTGCCCGCTTGCGTCCCTTAGTCTTTGTAGCAGCTACTCCTTAAGGCCGCTCTGCTCAAGCCTTTGCTCCTCACGCAATTCGTCTCTGGTCATCGCTGCGTACTTCTCAAAATATTCCAGGGACGCTTGCGTCCTTTAGTTTTTGTAGCAGCTCCTCCTTAAGGCCGCACTGCTCAAGCCTTTGCTCCTCACGCAATTCGTCTCTGGTCATCGCTGCGTACTTCTCCGCGAAATTCTGTCCGCTCTCCATTGCAACCGATCAACCAATTTTTTTATTTCTTTTATTTCAATATTTTATTTTTGTTTTTCCCCAAGCCAAAACCCGTCCGTCCGGTTCGGCGATCTGTGCTCAACGTGCCCAACTGCTCGAACACAAGCGCTCGCACGTCGGTCTATCCCACTTGTCAAATGTAAAAAGAAAAAACAAAAAAAGCACGCAGACCGGTTTTTGTTCTTTCTAATGATTTATTTCTCTTCCAATGCACTGCACATCCGATGTGGTTGCTTAGATAATCCCTTCTATCGCAAACTGGTAGAAAGAGTATAGAGGTTGACGGCTCCCTGTTTAAAAGTGCGTTGCGACTCACCTCGAATGAAGCCCTAAACACTCTTTTCCACTCCCTATCTCTGGACTTGTTCAATAAGCAGGTTGCCGCCTACGGCTGGACAGTTTGTAACTGACCGATTCTCCGAAAGGTTCACTCTACTTCTTTTTCTTCTTAGCGGGCGCTACAGTTCGGGGTGAACCTGGGCCTCAACCAACATGCCCATTCATCTAGCACGATCTTTTGCCAGCCTTTTCCAATGCCGCACACCCAGTTGGCTGAGGTCCCCTTCCACCTGTGAGCGCCATCTTAAGTGCGACCGTCCTCTGCTTCTTCGTCCCTCGGGGTTGGATTCAAAGACTCTCCGGGCTGGAGTTGTGGTGTCCATTCGCTCTACATAGCCCAGCCATCTTAGGCGTTGAATCCGTAGACACCTGACTAGGCTCATGTCGCTGTACAGCCCGTAGATGATAAGGGTTTTATATAGAGTCAACTTTGTCATTCGGGAGAGGGCTCTATTACTCACATGCTTCCTGAGCCCAAAGAAACAGTGATTGGCAAGAGTGCTTCTCCGTTTGATTTCGGAACTGATGTCGTTGTTCCAGGTCACTGCGGAGCCAAGATAGACGAAGTCCTTTACTACCTCGAACTTATATCTGCCAATACGAACGTTGTGGCCAAGACGTCGGTGGTGAGCGTCCTTTTTTGATGACAGCATATATTTAGTTTTACCCTCGTTTACCGCCAGACCAACTTTCGCCGCCTCGAACGGCTCATTGACATCTCGCTATGATCAATATTATATTAATATCGTCGGCGTATGCAAGGAGTTGTGAGCATTTGAAATAGATTGTGCCTCTTGTATTGACCAGTGATTTTCTTCGATATGATGTTGAAGAAATTACACGACAGCGCATGGCCCTGCCTAAATCCTTGTTTGGCATCAAAACTATAGGTAAGGTGTTTACCGATTCGGATAGAGCAGCGAGCATTCTCCAAAGTCATCCTGCATAGTCTGATGAGTTCAGCAGGTATGACAAAGGTAGACATAGCGTTGTATAGCTCGTCTCTAATTACGCTGTCGTATGCGGCTTTGAAGTCGACAAATAGGTGGTGAGTGTCGACTTGAAATTCATTGGCTTTTCCCAGGATCTACCGTAGTGTGAAGATTTGGTCGATGGTGGACTTCCCTGGCCTGAATCCGCACTGATAAGGACCTATCAGATTATCTACAAAAGGCTTCAGGTGTTCACACAAAACGGCAGAGAAGATTTTGTAGGCAATGCTAAGGAGACTAATTCCTCTGTAGTTGGCGCAATCAGAGGGGTCTCCTTTCTTGTGGTTCAATCTACTACTGTAAAATATTTTAAGCTTCTTGGTACTACGGACTACATCAACTCTCAGAATGTATTCAATTAAGCATTCAAAATATTCCAGGGACTCTGATCCCTTGATGCCATCTGTTAAAAGTTGAATTAAAATGTGTTCGCACATCCCTCGAAGAAGACTCAAGTTAAGGACGGTCCAAAGCTGCACCCACCCCGGAAAACGTCGACAAACGTCGGACGATGGCGATAAGTGAGATTGCTGAAGCTGTGGTGATATCTAAAGAAGGCGAAACATCTTCCACAACGAATAAGCGATGTGAAAGCTTTGCGCAAGATAGGTGCTGCATTTGCTAAAAGTCAATAAGGATTAAATGCCCAAACGATTTTCGCAGCTACTTTGAACCAATTCAACATGGGATCACCACTATACGTCAGCATTGAAACAGTAGTCCAAGCAATGTAGGACAGTGATTCATCGTCAAAGAAGGTAAAGTTGATCGCGTTTGCTAACCTTTCCAGTCAACGTGTATTGGAATGCAAAAGGAATCATGTTATTCGAATGGTCTGCAAAAGACTATTCCAATCTACTTGATAAACTGGTTGACAAAATTTGCGAGAAGGGGCCTGGCTCGAAAAAGAAAAAATCTTCTCTTGCAACGAAAACGCACCTGTACACAAGGGTTCGTTGGCAATAGAAAAACTGCGGGAATTGGGGAACAAGTTTATTTTTTGGAAGCGCCTCGCATCCAATGAAGGAGTTGAAAGGGCAGTAGATGAATATTTTTACCGACTTCTCGACTTGCACTTTCAGAACTGATGTTGCAAGAAAGCTAAACCAAGTGTGTTGAAGCCACGGGTGATAATTTATGCAGAAAAATAGAAACTGCATTCCTCCATTGTTAGGTCAAAAACTTTCCACCTTTTCTTCGTAGGGCAAAGCTGAATGAATGAGGTGGGGGAAGGAACCATCCTTCATCTATTTACTTAGTCCAGCCTCAACCAATTGAAAGTTTAAATAAAACAGGGAAGAGTAAAGGCAAAACGAGTTGGGTACGACCTATACAACGAGATAAATGTGGTGAAGTTTGGAAAGAGGAGCTCGAAGTTGATGCGATCAGATAGTGACGCAAAAGTAGGAGTGACAAAGATGCCACAGTGAAATGTTTGCCTTATAAGGCTCCACTGCAGGATGCCAAAGTGCTTTTCAGTCTTCAACTTCCTATCAAGCATGTAACTAAACACGAGGTCCATCAGTTGGCACTTAAAACGCATAGCTGCTTTTATAATTCGAATTACTGGACGACTACAAGCGCTGTGGCGCAGTTGGTAGTGTGTTGGCCTTTGACGCCGATGACACGGGATCGGATCCCGACAATAACCTTGTTATCGAATGTGTTTTTCATGGTTTCCTCAGCGGGGTACTGGCAAAACCTCCTGTAGTATAACTGTCGTGATCGTGAAAAAGCTTCTCGGAATTCACTGTACGGAATCGGCAATAAACTGTAGGTCCCTTTCACCCATGGGAAAATAAAATCACACACAACTTGGATGATTGAGAGAAGCTAGGCTTAGGTTCTCCGTGAGCTGTAACGCAGCATCCATCCATACATGCATACATACAATCTACTGCAAACATTGTATCCAACGATGCTGACAACAGGAGTTGTCTAGCAGGATACAGTAGCACACGTCGTTCAGGGTGAATATCCAATTCAGCAAAATTACAATTTTTCTGCTATTGACATTCTGCTGATTGAGCATAAACGCCTAAATGCAAATTCATGAGAAACGTATTAACATGAACACTTCCGGCTCACGTATTTGATGGGGAAAAAATCGGTTATATCGATAACAAGTTGGAAATGGAGCCAATTCAACGATTCACCACGTGATCCGGCAGGTTCTTGTGAACATTTAAAACCCTTAAAGCAAAGTGCTCCCTCGAGCGCTAGTACTTTAGTGCCACTACCAGTCTATTCTGAGAGCTAACTATACGTCAGTTTTCAAAGGACCCTTACGCATATCATCACTAAGTGAAAACACTAACAAAAATTATTCCTTTCTCTCCTCACCGGTAGGTCATTACCTTGCCGCGCAGTGAACCTAAATTCAACTCATACAGCTCCCTCCATTCAGCAAGGATTTCGTCGCGTCTGTCCTAGTTCTCATTGAGTCGAAACAATGCAACTGTCATCAAAAGAACCTAATGAGGCGCCTTCACGTCGCATCTTTGGCGGATTACGTGCATTTGCGCTCTACCCCACTCCAACTATCTCCAACTAACAAGGAGCTTGTAACCAACTTAATGACGGCAATTCCTCTCCTTAACTACATAGAACTTTTGTAACAACTCTTTTGTCTTGCAAAAAGCGAAAGCAGCGAAGTAAAGCATCACAGGATGCATGATTCCTTGATGGATCTAGTTGTACGTAGCCCCAGTAGCTTGCAGCAGCATCGCACACCAGCCCTTGTCACTCGACAAGGACAAAAGAGATATTCCTATAAATTAGTGTAATTAAAAAAAAGCAATTTTGAGTGGAAAATTATTACTGTTATGAAAATAAACGGAAACCATCGGCGACGGTAAGTTGGAAAAGGGATTTTGAGTTGACAAATTGGGCAAAACGACGATTCGGGAGCCCATTTCGGGAAGTTGGTGCCGTTTTTATGGTTGTCGGATGAGTTCCTTCCATTAAGGGTGATGACGTTGATGGGTAATTTGCATTTGAAAGGTGTAAACTTTAGGCTAGCACAACATGTTGGCAAGTTTTCATATAATAGGAAAGGTCTACAGGCAGTTAAGATTATTGTTGGATAAAGCAGTCTTGCTTTGATTGTCAGCACTTTCACAAAACTGGCTAGACGAGTTGGCATTTCCTTGGTGGGAAATTTCGTTTCGGTGCATTATCTGAGAGAGACCACGTTATATGGAGTTAAGGTTGTGGAAAATTGATTAGCCTTTTAGCATCCTTTAGCTAAATGTTTATGGGTCAAAGAATTAAAGTTAAATAGTATTTATTAAGCTTACTACAAACTACTCTACTTAAACAATCTAAACCTAAATGTAGGAGGTAGAAGATTAGAGGGAGGATTTTTCTTAGGCGACGAGGGTTGATATTGAGCGAAATCATTTCATGGAGGGCAGGAGAGTCGATAATCCCAGCTATGAGCTGGTAAATGAAGAGAATGTCAGCTGCCTGCGGCGTGCTGTCAGGGTTTGTAAGCCGTTCAATTGTGGTCGGTCTTCGTAGGGTGGTAATACAGTCCTGTCAGACCATGGGAGATCTCTTAAGGCAAATCGCAGAAATCTACGATGAACAGCTTCAATTCGTGCAAAATGGCTAACGTAGTGAGGAGACCAGGCTTGACTGGCATATTCCAGGAAAGGTCTGACGTATGTAATGTAGAGGGATTTAGTGACGTAGGGATACGAGAATTCTTTAGACCAACGTTTTATAAAACCAAGGGCAAAATAAGCTTTGTGTATGATATGATTGATGTGGGAGATAAAGTTTAGCTCTCTGTCGCATATGATACCTAGGTCGCGTATGAAGGAGACATGGGGCACAGGCTCGTTAAGTAGATAGTATGTTCTAGGAGCAGAGGGAAAACGTTTCCGAGAGAACGTAACGAACTGGCATTTAATGATGTTGAGTTCCAGGTTGTTGTTGTCACACCAATTACCGTAGGATACATGGTCGCTTTGAAGTGCAAGCGAGTCTGCAGGAGTTGATATTGTCTTGCTGATTTTCATGTCGTCTGCTCATATTGACAAATGGGAATCTTTTAAGATAGGGTCGACGTCGTTAACAGCGAGGACAAATATTAAAGGGGCGATACGACTACCTTGCGGAACACCGGAAGAGGCAATGATGGGGTCAGAGATAGAGTTTCTAAAAAATACTCTATATTGGCGATTCGCAAGGTACGATTTAAATCATGCGACGATTTGGGGCGGGAAGCCGAACGCCTCTAATTTTAAATAAATTAATGTATGGCATAACTTATCGAATGCTTTACTAAGGTCTGTAGTGATAACATCTACCTCGTTGCCTTGCTCCAGAGTTAGAAGTATTTGGTTGTGGTGGACCTGCCTTGTAAGAAACCATGCTGCCGGGAGGAGAAGATGGATTTGCAGTGGAAGAACATTGAGTTATACACGACGGACTCGACGAGCTTAGGGATAGCGGACAACTTAGCAATCGGTCTGTAGATAGAAATATCCATCTTGCGGCCCTTTTTGTGAGTGGGGAAGATGTTAGAATTTTTCCAAATAGTTGGAAAGGAAGCTTGACCAAGTGAAAGGTGGAAAAGAATGGAAAGAGGTTTGCAGAGGGAGGCGATACATTTCTTGAGGAGAATGGCTGGGAGACCATCGGGACCCGGAGAGAGGTCATCTTTAAGTTGGTTCAGCTTGTGGTGAACCAAGTCCTCATTAATATCAATTACGGAGAGCGATGTCTGAGAGCAGTTATTCATTTAGCTGAAAAATATAGTGTCGGGTTTATGACTGCAGTCGTTAAATGATAGGCTAAAGAATGAGGCAAAAAGGTTTGCGACGATTTTGGAAGCGTCAAGATGAATTGGTAGAAATCAAGAACAGTCATAATTTTGAAACCAAAAGAAACGCCGTACGCTTTTGTCGAAATATGAAAAAGAGATGGTTCCCTTAAGTCAAAAAATTCCTTTGATCCGATGATCAACGCTACGTCCGTCACTTTGAATAGAGCCTGGCAAGCATCTATACAGCTAAGGAAGACCGCTTGAGTTTCTTGAGTAGGTCTGTAAGTATAGATAGCAGGTGTAGTAGAAGTTAATTTATTATTTTTGCGTGAAATTTAAGGCCTTATTTAGCATATACGGAATGACCAGGTTAAGGTCAAATATGTCTGTTCCAACGTGTCTCTATCATATAAACCCTATTGGCAAAAAGCTGAAACCGCTTCTCTTGAGATAATTATATTACTAGCAAAATGGTCCGCCTTGGACAGGAACAGGTGGTAATCGCTTGGTGCCAGGTTCGGACATAGGGTGTATGAATAAGAACTTCCCAACCAAGCTCAATGTGGCCTGGCGTTGTCCTGATGGAATAAAATTCCTCTTCCATATATTTATTAGCCAAAGCCGACCGACTTTTGACTCCGACTTTGAAAGCAGTTCATAGTAGATGATTCCTTATTAATCCCACCAAACACACAGTAAAGCTTCTTGGCCATACTTTCTTGATTGGCCATCGTTTGCGCCACAATGGCATTCGTTTGAGGCTGTCGTAAGTGGTCCATTTTTTGTCGCCAGTCACCATTCGCTTTAGAAATGACATGATTTTGTTGCGATTCAACGGCGATGCGCAGATGGAAATTCTTTTCATAAAGTTTTTTTGCGATAACATTTAGCTTCATTTAGATGGTTCCCAATGCCATTCTGTGCAATATTTAGCTTTTGGGCAATCAAACAATTCTTCCATGAACGTTAAAATCGACAATTTCCATGAATCTATCGACGTTTTCGACAATTGGCCTTCCAGAGCATGGTACGTTCTTGACATCGAAACTGTATGTATGTATGTATGTATATTATGTAGGAATGTCAGCTACAACGCCCAGATAAGTTGCTTCACGTTTTTTTTTTGTTTTCTTCTGTTCCTAGGTCGGCGCCAGGTTTCGTTTGGTGCAAATGATTCACTGCCCCCATGCAGTGGCGTTGTATTTCACCGATCGCTACAAGCAGCCGAATGCGACTCGAGTGACGTGCATTAAAGCAAAGCACACTGCATGCGGATGCGAATTCGCGGAAATCAACCTGGCGAAATGACACCGAGAAGAATTGCCCTGATTGCCACTGGTATATGTGGCGCGGGCTGGGTCATATCGCTGATGAGTGGCGTGGAGTGGAATTATGGCGTGGAGAGGAATGCTGACCACGCTTAACGCACAGGAATGGCTGGGAGAGGCGACACGATGATGGCAGCGTCGGCCTGGAAGGGGAGGACGACGATTTGGAAGTAGAAGACGACACCTCAACGGGAGAAAATGGCAGTTCCTCGCGGGTTGGCCATTCGGGCGGTTGGCACCTTTCTTGGTTGGATTGTACGAAATGTTGTGCGACAAAACATTTTTTATAAATTGCAAATGAAATAAATTATCACCTATCACCTATTTTATCTCGTGTGTTTAACTTTCTCAATTCTTACATGTACATATGTATGTTGGCATTACAGTCCATGAAGGCCCAAAGCCAAGTTTTTCTCAATCACCCCTGTTATACCTATGTGATTTTATTTTCCGATTGGTGAAAGGGATCTACAGTTTATTGCTTTTCATGACAATTATACTACATGGTGAACCCCGCTGAGGAGAAGCACCGTGAAAACACGTTCGATGACACGGGTGTTGTCGGGATTCGATCCCATGTCATCGGCGCGAGAGGCCAACACACTACCCAATGCGCCACGACGCATTCAATTTTGTTTGCGGAGTGAATTTTCTGGTGCTGATTCGCTGAGGATTGTGCGGAAAGCACTATGAGCAGACTTTGTTGAAAAGATATTTACAATTGGTCTAAAGGATTCCAAGAAAGCCGAAAACGTGTTGAAGACGAATAGAGTAACGGACGACCATAAACCTCAACTGACGAAGCTCACGTCCAAAAATCAAATAGTTGGTGCTTGCAATCCGTCGACCAACCATCAGAGATATTGATAAAGATGTTGGCATTTAAAAAGGATCAATGCAGACAGAATTTTTCGGAAAATCATCGTCGCGATGAAATGCTTGAAACAACGCTTTCTAAATATATGGACATGATGTAATGCATTATTACGGGAAATGAGACTTGGATTTATTAATCGAAAACGACCGATTAAACATATCGTGCTGAAGTTGAGACAAGATCAAAAAACCGCGAAAGTTGCTCAGTATGCAAGGTCATATTGACTGTGGTGTTGTCATTTTGAGTTCCTTCCGCTTGGTCAAGCTATTTTTGTTGGAGGGTACTATCTCTCGGAGCATAGTATGTACTGTAAAAGGGACGCCATATATTACCACAGAATATTTTTCCGTTGCCTATCTATCTTCTACAAGTCTTTTCACCTGCGGTCTCAGCGTGACGTTGTAGAAGCTTTCACGGCGACTGAGGAACAGGCGAAACGAGTTGCTGTCAATCAAAAACCGATCCATCGCTCACCTCATTGGATAATATATAACAATTGACAGTTTGTCTACCTCGGGGCAAACGTAAACTCCACAAATGACACCACAGTAGAGATCCGGCATGGAATCGCTCTTGGCAACCGCTGCTACTTCGGTTTGTCCAAACAACTTGGGTCAAAACTTCTCACTCGAAGAAACAAAGCCATGCTTTACAAAACACAAGGTGAATGGAGGAGAAGACATAACCGTGAACTCTGCGAGCTGTGCAAAGATGTGGACATAGTCCGAAAGGCAAAGATCCGTCGACTACATTGGCTCGGCCACATCGCATAAACACCAACGCTCCAGCTAAGAGGATCTTCGACTCCGAGCTTCCTGGTTCGAGAAGAAGAGGAGGACCGAACCTCCGGTATAAAAACCAAGTATAGCCCATGTAAGATAACTTGGTCTTGATAACTGGAATCAGCGTGACGAGGAAGGAAGGCAGCTTTAGCTCAGGCTTAGATCCTCCATGGATTGCTGAAGTAAATAAGTGTTTTTCTGTTTCCTTGTAAAGTGGGGTGCGCCATTGCAGGTATTGGAAGGACAGAGGAGGTATTTTGCGGTGCTGTGTTCTTGGTTGCAAGAAATGCTGGTGGACGTCTCATTAATGCCAAGCATGTTGAAGAGTCTTTCAAAAATGTTGTGACCTAAAGTGGCACGTCTACTACAATCAGTTATCCTCGGAAATTAAGTGAAAATCGTGTAAATCGTGTATTTCTGGCAGATACATATCAGGGTGTTTGCGGTCTACTAGCCTACAGCCTAGAAAGTTTCTCTATTTATGACGTTGAGCCATGGAGACGCAATGCAATCGATGACAAAGGGTGCGGACAAGTCTAAAGCCGATTTAGCGCTGAAATAGTATTTTGAGACTATTTTAGCGAGCTCATTGGGAATCTCATCAGAAAAGTCTCAGGGAATTCTGTCTTTCGACATTATTCAGATAGGTGTTAAGACCACGCATTGTTTTGAAGGTGATGAAAGGGTTGAAACGCAATTTGAGCATAGCTTGACTGGCCAGAGCCGGTGTAAGCTGTATAATTACACCGCAATGGAATGACTGCTGACAGATGTGTCAGGATTGGTCTCGCGTAAGTTCATTAGCATTCCAATGGGGATCATCCCAAAAACAGCCTCTCACGAAAGAGGCAGGAGTTTTATCTTAGCATTTAGAACAGGTTGAGAGCACCGTGGCGCAGTGAGTAGTGTATTGGCCTCTGACGCCGATGACACGGGATCGAATCCTGACACAGCCTAGTCATCGAACGTGTTTTCACGATGTCTCTCCTCAGCGGGGTTCTGACAAAACCCCCTGTAGTAAAATTGTCATGAAAAGCTTCTCGAAATTCGCCGTTCGGAACCGGCAATAAACTGTAGGTCCCTTCCACCTATGGGAAAATTAAATCACACACAACATGGGTGATTGAGAGAAGCTCGGCTCTGGTCCTTCATGGACTGTAACGCCAACATACATACATTTAGAGCAGGTCCCGAACAGGTAAGACTCCTACGCATCTGAAACATACTGTTCTTTGGAGTTTGCTAATGCATCTGGGACTATAGGTCTATCGTTGTCGTGTGGTTTTAGGAAAACTTTCTCGGTGATAGACCCCAACTATTTAGCTGTCATACTTTCACCCCCGGATACTTCCTCCTTCCCTAGAAGAGAACGACTTCAATAGTAAGAGAATTAATCGAAAGCTCTCTTACCGCGCAACAATCATAAACTAGCTTTAGCTTGTTAAATATGTGTCCACGGAAAGAACGGCGGCATCATTTACGTAAGCTTGCATGTATACTATAGGGATATTGAAAGTATGGAGCAGAAAATTAACCACCTTGTGCGCAACCCCTGGTTAGGCCCGAACTGTCGCATTATGCTTTGCACTCGCATTGCTTTGGTCTACAATTCATGCCTCATCTACACCAAGTTGTCTAGCAGCGTTAGACATGCTGTCAAAAAATGCATTAGCAAAAGCCCTTCAAAGCTGATGAAAATTCCAAGCGCGTACTCTTTCCTATTGAGCGCAAATTCAGTTTTGCCAACAAGGTTTTGAGTATAAGTATGTTGCACCTCGGAAAGAAGAGCAATTCTACTAGTCTTTTCAAGTGCACACGACTTATCGATCTGAATCTTTTGCGCAGTCTTTTCTACCTACCGTGGAACTGTATACTCCATTCACTGCACGCCAAATTAGCTACGGAAATAAAGGAGGGTATAATACCTACTTGCAGCATAGTATCAGGGCCTGGTGACATAAAGCCATCAAAAGATGAAACAGCATATTCTTTATCAAGCGTGAAGCTACACATACATATATCAGCTATGCCGGGTTAAGCTCATCATCTTATTTGCAGTTACGGTACTGAGTAAAGAAGCCAATAAATTCCTTTGCTGTGTCCAGTTTTGTTGGTTTGCTCCTCAATGTTGCTATTCTCTAATAAAAGTTTTTATAACAATGCAACGACAAAGACCATTGAACCAATTCCACAAAACGTTGTCAAAACCAAGCAGGAATATTAACAGCTTCCCCATCTCGAACGCAGACTTAACCAACTTTTTCCTAATTTAACCAAACTTCTCTGAACCCTTCACACATTTTTACACAACCTTTCATCTTCAGTTTATCTCTGTCGCGCCAGAGCTTAACAAAAACCGTCAGGTGAGGTTAGTTTGTTTGTATTTCTTCTGTTATCCTTTCTCCCAACAAAAGAGCATAAAAAACAACAAACTAAAGTATGGAACCCAGGCGCTCATTAGGAGTACCTACTTTTAATCAAAATTCCTGCAGTAATGTCGTGATTACAAAAGCATATTTTACCTACTTTCAAAAAGCGATCCAAGCTAACCGCCACCAAGACCACATAACAGGCAACACAATCATGACAATTTATTCCTTAACTACTGTCATATGTTTTTGCACACAACAAAGACGAATCCGACTCCTTTATCTCTTGAACCTGTTCCCTATCTCTACGTAGATTACTCAACTTTTTTTCCGTAAATATTGCAAATAATTTTTTTGCACAGCTTGAGAAGAAAGGATACAGAGATTATAAATGACAAAAAAAAAAAAAAACATGGAACAACCAAAGCGTAACACGAAATTGTAGCGCAGATAAGAATTTTCTCGAAACTTCATCTTGCTCCTCCTTGTCGTTCGGATGAAGGCATGAGGTAAAGGTATTGCATTCTAGCATCAACCGGATGCACGGGAATATGCGAACATGTGAAGCTCGACTTTATTTTAAGCGATGAAGTTCTTAAAATCTCATAGGAAAAAAACTGATTACATGAAGGAGAACGTGTAGCTATTACTACCTTACTTCGTTACAGTGGGTATCAGTTCGCATTATGCTTGTCTGCGCGTAAAGGAAACTGGAAACGGATAAGTCTTCACAAGCGGATGATGTTCAAGTGGCTTGTGCTATGGTGTTGCGATGTACATATCAGAGACTTTGTTTTTTTGCCGAGGATAGCTAATTGCATTATCATGTTTCCATCAGTTATTTCATCAGGCTATCAAACACTATGATTCGTCTAATCGTTTGATTAAATTAGTCCTAATCAATGCGCTCGATGTGGCCGAGCCTGTGTAGTCGACGGATCCTTGCCTTCCGGACTACATCCACATCTTGGTACAGCTCGTAGAGTTTGCGGTTGTGTCTTCTTCTCCATTCACCTTCCTCACAGACAGGACCAAATATCCGGCGCAGAATTTTTCTTTCGAAAGAACCCAAAATCAGCTCCGTTGTCCTGCTTATCGTCCAGCTTTCGGCTCCGCACAGCAAGACTGGCAGAATGAGCGTTTTGTAAGGCATGACTTTGGTCTTTCGAGTGAGGAGTTTTGACTCCAGTTGTTTGGACAAGCCGAAGTAGCAGCGGTTGCCAAGGGCGATTCTACGCCGGATCTCCACTGTGGTGTCATTTGTGGAATTTACGTTTGCCCCGAGGTAGACAAACTCCTTAAATACCTCGAAATTGTAGCTGTCAATTGTTATGTTCTGTCCCAGGTGGTGAGCGACGGATTGGTTTTTGCTTGACAGCATGTATTTCGTTTTGTCCTCATTGATCTTAAGACCAATTCGTTTCGCCTGTTCTTCAATCGCCGTGAATGCTTCTACAATGCCACCGCGAGAACACGCGATGATGTCGATATCATCCGCGTATTCTAGCAGCTGGATGGACTTGTAAAAGATAGTGCCTTCCCTGTTGACGCCTGCCCGTCGCACTATCTGCTCCAGCACCAGGTTGAAGAAGTCACATGACAGCGCATCTCCTTGCCGAAATCCGGTGCATGTTTCGAATGGTTCCGAGGTCCTAGAACCGAGTTGCACGGTGCATCGCGTGTTTTTTAGCGTGGCGCGACACAACTGGATCAGTTTTACCGGGATCCCGAATTCGGCCATCGCCCCAAACATTTCTTCACGATGAATGCTGTCGTATGTGGCTTTGAAATCGATGAAAAGATTGTGTGTATCGATTTGAAACTCGTTGGTCTTTTCCAGGATTTGTCGAAGTGTGAAAATTGGGTCTATAGTTGATTTGACGGGCCGGAAGCCGCACTGGTAGCTGCCGATTAGTGCGGTGCAAAATGGTTTTAGACGTTCACACAATACGCTGGACAGGATCTTGTATGCGACATTGAGCAGGGATATACCTCTATAGTTCTTGCAAGAGGTAGGATCGCCTTTTTTGTGGATGGGGCACATCCAAATTATAAGATGTTTGAAAAAAATTTGCAAAAAGATTGCATGAAGATTGTACATGGTTTGATTTATTATTCTCATATTCCATACATTGAGGAAATAGCGAACATTTTCTCTTTGAATTAATGAAAACCCAAAAAGCTTTACTATTTTTCTTTATATTCAACTCACAGGAGGTGATGTAATCATGATAGAAACAATTATTAAGAAAAGAAAAGGAAATAATTAATTCCAAGGGCGGTGTTTTTAGTGAGTCTCACACTACTATGAGCACGTGCTGTAGGTCTTAAATGCCTCGAATCAAAAAGCTTTTCCGGTGATCTTCAATCCTAAACTGTGCGTCGCAGAGCAAATAATGCGTATTTCGCAGCAAATGGCTACCGGTTGAAATTACGGTCTTTTAACAATTCGTTACCAACATAGATACCCTTTACTACCATCTCTGATAACACACCGCTTCCATACAAACGTCACGACAATATTCGTAAATCAATTAGAATCTCATCGAAACCTTCATTTCCCACCACTCCATTCCTCGGCCATTGTCTTCCTCAACTCATTCCAACTATTATTTCATATTGTTCACACTTATTTCCCACAATTCCAATTTGCTCCTTATCAAGTGCCAACTAACCGAGGCGGAACTCCACTCGCATCTCTAGCTCTTGTCCTTCGGCAAAGAAAGTAAAGTCTAGAGAAACAGAACAAAAAAAAATCTTTTGGCTTAGATGATGGCATGTAATTTACAACATGAACTTATTACCAACAAGCCCATGTAGGGTACATCCTAAACGGAGCACCCCCGACCGGCCGGAAGGAAGATGGCCTCTCGCAAAGCCCATCAACTCAAAGACAAGCGAATTATTTCAAATAAATTGTTTTGCCCTTCTGCTCGTGTGCTATTGTTTGTATGCCGTCTCTAGTCTATCTGCCGTACTAGACAGGAAACCACCCTCCTGACCCCTTGAATCTCTTTTGTTTTTCTAAGCGGTGCCATGGAATCAAACAGAAAGAACCACACGTAAAGCCAGAAACGAATAAACCATTTTCATTCTCTTGTTTTATTGCCAAAACGACGACGAAGCATTTAATAACAATCTCGTAAGTCGTATCCTGAACTAGTCCTATCTACGGAACTGGACGGACGGACGGATGAATGAAGGAGCATACGTATACTATCGAGGCAAATCCAACTATAAGTCTAACAAATAATGTGCCTTATTCCGTTTCGAGCATTTCAGCATCAATTTTCTTCTTGGCTTGCTGGCTTGTTGGATCGTTGGTTGTGACGGGTGGGAGCGGTTAGGCTAAACCACTTTTAGCGCGTCCTTATCCTGGTGAGTGCAGCCACTACCACTGCTCTTGTGTGTATGTAGATATGACCACATTTACATAATGCGTACACCATGGAATGGATTTTAATATAGATTGAATGGCAGCGATTGGGACTGGAGCCGGTGTCAGATGAAGATTCCTACAAAGGATCATTGGTGCCCTTTGGAAGGTGAAGCATGATAGAATGGGGGTTCTGTTTCGGACGATAGTCAATTTCTTTTATGACGTCGAAAATTGTATTGGGCTGTAGTTACGATTGCGATTGCTTGGAAATTAGTTGTAGATTGTGGTGACGTCCTAGAGAGCAACAATGGCGTTGGAGGGGACGAATGGAGTCCTTAGACCATTAAATGAGTTGGAGATCCGGCCATATGAGGAGCTTTTATTAGAGACCTCAGATTGCAAATGTGTTAGATGGGAGATATGGTACTGCTTAAGCTATCGCTAAGCGATAGCGAGAAAGGATTGATCGGACAAAAGATACTAACTTTGACAATCTGGCTGGTCGAAATTTAAATTCATTCCCAACAACCATAAGTATAAAGGGTATTAATACATATAGATGTCCTTGAGATCTGTATATAGGTATACTGCCAACATTTTGGTTGACATTGCGAAAGTGCTCTTCCAGAGCTGACAAGGATATTATCGGAGATGAAGACAACAAGGTATCTTATATCCCATCGTAAATTATTTCTTCTCTAAGCACTACTAACAATAAGATAGACACACATAGTGATAAGGCATTGCCTCTGTCTTGAGATTTGGCAAGATATGTCTCCTTACCAAACAAGTTGGTGATTTCCAGCATCCAAACATCTATTGCTGAAAAGTTTTCAATAGTTTTCTGGAATGTATACCAATTTCCGTGTGCACTCAAATGAAACTCATAAAACAAGAGTTTTATTAAAACAGGGTGGCTGAATTCAGGTGTGGATAGTCCTCTAAGTAGGAGTGGAGGCAAATAAGAAACTTTTGAATTGGTTTGTATTTCATACTAATTCCTTTCAATCATGTTTGGAATTAGCTCTACGAAACTGACTCGTCACCAACCCTTCTTAAGAAGAAATCAAATGCAGCACCTGTGAGATAAGCGAGAAGAACGCATGTAGATCACTTTATTATATGTATATAGGTACTGCGCCGTCGACCCGTTGATCCTGAGGCAATTCAGAAATTGGTCATTCAGATTCGGAGCCGAGCTTGAAGGTGACATTTTAGTCAAGATGACGCAAATACTGGTTAAATACTGGCAACATGCCGCACAGGTATGCGTCTCACCGATGCCAAGCATGCAGAGATTCTTGGCAACCGCAAGTCTTCTGCAGTCGTGCTTATCCATCCTGCACCCTGGATATTCCCCCCATCTACGATTGTATACATTAAATACCCAATCGCTGATGTGGGTATTGGCCATGGAATCAGGTAGACCCAGGTAGACGGTATCAGGATCTGAGACTCTCTCCCCTGAGCCCGTTCTGGCGTGTTCAACAGAGATCTCATTCCCTGGGATCCCAGAATAACCTGGGACCCAAACAAGCCTCATTAAGTTTATTCTACCGACTTTGTTCAAGAAGGCCTGTTGTTCATACACTAAGTTGGAGCTGATTAAAGGGGTGGCCACAGTTTTGAGTGCAGCTTACCTGTCACTGTAAATGTATATGTTTTTACCCTTCCACCAGTGCTTCACAATATAGTACATGGCCATCAGGATTGCGTATATCACTGACTGAAGGACAGACTGATATTTTCCTAGCGGAAAGTGCAGACTTGGAGCCATCTGTGAAAATGCGACGAAAATCCTATCCAGGTTCAGCATGTGGCCAAGCCTAACGCGATAAAAACCCGGCTGTGAAGTCATAGGGTAGAATGACATTTGTCATTGCGTCAGAGGGTATATCCATGAGACACGGGTCGTAGGATATTTTTCGCGCAAGCGCACTGTCATTCCAAGGCGGATTGTACCAAAAACGATTTCTCCTGAGACGAGACATAGCTTTCAGTGCACAGCGTCTGATAAATATATCAAGGGATGGAAGGTTCATCATAGCATCTAGCACAGTGCCAGGCCCTGAATACAGCTTAGACAAATCATTTTTTGGAGTTTGGTGAAAGAGGCTACGGCGTATTTGCCTGTTAGCCTGTTCCACCAAACAACTGATGCATATGAGATTATCGGTCTTATCGTTGCCGTTTCCAGACGACCTTTGCCGGCGATAAACCCCATGTTTTGCCAAAGGAACCTTTGCATTGGCAGAACGCTGACAGCGCTTTGGTGGTTTGTAACTCATCATCCTTTGATCAAAGAAGCTTGCTGTCTCAGATAACTCCCATGTACCTTCCTTCGATATCGGGATGGGAATGCCTTTTAGTACCAGCTGAGTCATACCAGTATTTTTCCTTCTTCTCATGAAAAGAACGACATCGGTCTTAAGAGTATTAGCCGACAGCCCATTTCTTGTACAGCAAACATCGATCACATTTAGCGCCACCTGTGCTTAAAGACAGACAGTCTTTAAACATGAGTCGACAGAGAGAACGGTGACATCATCCGCATTGGCCCGGGGCGTAGATTACAAAGACATTGAGAGCATCGAACATTGAGTCGACAACCATGCATCATAATAGCAGAGACAGGACGCGACCTTCCGGGCAGCCCCTGTTCATGCCAGATTCGACACAATGTCCTGTCAATATCCTGTACACGAGCATTGCTTTGATCCACAAAACCTGTGCTTCATCTACGCCATGCCGTCTAGCAGCGTTACACATGCTGTCAAAAGCTGCGTTTTCAAAAACCTCCCTCAATGTCGTTGAAAATGCCCAGCGCGTACTCTTTCCTTTCGAGTGTGCTTCTATCCTCCCGACTAGGTTTTGAAGCTCAGTCTCGCAGAATTTTCCGCGCTGATAAGCATGTTGCATCTCCGAAAGGGGAGACATTCGAAGAGCAACCTTGCAAGTTTGCACAATGACACGAACATTTTAAAGGCCTTGGTTTTGAATTTAATGGACTCGAAGCGGATCTATGTTTAGGGAACGCATCAATCTCGTTTTAAAAGACGGTGCAATAGAATAGTTAGAAAATACTCGTATATCAACATAAGAGGACCTCAAATGGCGGTCATCTGATCAGTTATCAGTTAACGTTTAACCCGTAGAAACCTAAAAGTTGCCCATTCAGCTGAACCAGTTAGTTACAGATAGAACTCCCTAGTCTAGTCCCGAAAGGAAGTGACTTCCAAGGAATATGTTCCCTTTTAAGGCTTATGTCAGTCATGCACACAGTAGATGACGAATGGATTCAATTTCTTCTGCAGAAGTCATTGTGGGGCTGGCCTAGTCTGGCTACACGGTAAGATATCATGTGGTGCCCATTGTGGGCACCGACTGCCAATCGAATATTCCCACCACTGAACTTTAGCAGATTTTCTGTTCTTTTCTTAGACGGGCTAGAGTCATCATTTTACTGAGAAGGATAAGATGGCAAAGGGTGGCAGACTTGTATAGTATACGCTCTGCAGTTTCTTCGTCCTCCAGACAGACTCGACCCTCAGTTTCAGACGAGGGGCTAATTTTGTTGCGATGATATCTCAGACCACAGTGTTCCGTAAGATAGCTGACCAGTCTTCTGATATCTACTCTATTAAGTTGAACGATATTAATAGAGTGTTTGTTCAGGTGCCGTAAAAGTCTTTTCGATTGGCGGAGTCCTTAAACGCTGTTCCAAAAGGACAGGTGTTGCGATTTTTCCCACTTGTCTAGGAAAAAGTTATTCTTGAACTTGGAAATATCGTAGATAGTTTCGGTACCATTGCCTTTAATGTCCTTGTGCCCTGGTACCCACCAGAGTGTGGACTTATCTTTTTTGGATAGGTCCTGCAGGGTATCATGCCATTCCTTAACGGACATTGAGTTCATGCTATAAGAGCTCAACTCTTTGAGCGCTGCTTGACTGCTGAGAGTATACTGAGAGCGTATAATTCAGCTTGGAAGATATTAGGACTCATTCCCGGAGCCTGTGAGATTTTCCGATTTGGTCCAAAGTGGCGGCGTCAACGCCAGAACTCATCTTGGAGCAATCTGTGTACCAAGGCCTTTGACATTAAGCAAGGGATGTCTCTTGTTCCCATGCTGTTCGGTTTGAGATCAGTATCTCGAATCTCTTGACAAAAGTGAGCGTATGTGGTAATGCGTCCGACACCACGGTAATCATATCCAGCTCAGGAAGATGTTGCAAAACGGACTTACTTACTTAGGTAAGTCCGGTGTGAACCAACAAACTTCTCCAGCTGGCACAATCTTTTGCCAGCTGTTTCCAGCGACGCACTCCTAGTTGGTTAAGGTCCGCTTCCACCTATGAGCGCCATCTTAGTTTCGGTCGTCATCTGCTGCGTCGTACCTCGGGGTTGGAATCGAAGCGTCTTCGGACCGGAGCTGTGTTATCCATTCGCTCTACCTGGCCTAGGCATCTTAGACGTTGGATCCGTAGACGTAGTACTAGGCCGATGTCGCTGTACAACATATAGTTCGTAGTTGTATCTTCTCCTCCACTCCCCGTTTATACAAACAGGATCATAGACCTAGGGCCTTCTCAATCCGCTTTCGTTAAAGTCCAGGCCTCTGCGCTATAGAGGACTGGGATGGGTTCTGTCTTTCGAAAGAGGGCTCTACTTCTTAATTGTCTCTTGAGCCCAAAGAAGCAGCAGTTGGCTTGAGTAATTCCGCGTTTGAACTCAGAGCTGGTGTTGTTGTCGCTGGTTACTAGTGAGCCAAGGTAGACGAAGGCTTTGACCACTTCGAATCTGTAGCTGCCAATTGTGATGTTCTGTGCGGCAGAGAAGATCTTGTATGCGATGTTAAGGAGACTTATTTCCCTGTAGTTGGCTTTATTAGTTTTAAGCGTCGAATATATAGCTTAGTTTCATCTAGGTTAGGTGGACAAAATTCTCTCTCATCTTCATCCGTTGCGAATTTATCATTCTGCCTGATAGCGGTATTAGATCTTTCATCGCCGTTAAACAGTCTACAGAAGTGTTCTTTTCATATTCTTATTCGACTGTGACTCTACAACTAGTTTTCCGTCTTTATCCCTATAGGCTTCCGCTCTGGCTTTATAGCCCTGGCATGTTCGTTTTACTTTTTCGTTAGACTTGCGAGCACTATGCCTGTGATAGCATCTCTCCATCTCCTCGATCTCACTCTTTTCATGCTGTCTTGTTTTCGCGTGTGTTCCTCTCTCCGTTTCTGCTCGTAATGTACACGAGCGGCTCTCGTCTGTCTATGTAGCATGACCTTGTATCCATTTTGCTTTGCTACATTGCTCATCATACCAGGGCTTTCTAACTGACGGTGGCTTGAAACCCTTTATGGCACGCTGGCAATGCTCCCACTCGGCAAAGGTCCTAGCGGTCTCCCGCGATTGTAGCTTTCCGATGTAAAATGTTCGTTGACCAGCTCAACTCTGTGGTATTCTTGATATCTTCATTCGTACTTTACAACGAGGTAGTTCGGAAGGTTGGAGGAGTGTCTGGCGTCGATTGCAGAAGGAGATTGCGCCCCACCAGGAAGTCGAGCAGCCGATGTCCGTCTTCGGACATGGTGTCGTGTAGGCTATATTTTCCTGTGATCAACTCAAATATGTCCTCTTTGCACAATTTCGTATAAAAATCTCCTAGAACTATTTTTGTGCCATAGCTGGGACATTCGACATAGGTTCTGTCTAGGAGATCGTAGAATTCTTCTTTGAGTCGATGTCCTTTCTTCGGTTGGGGCGTGAGCGCATATCAAGCTAATGTGCAGGCGTTCGCTTACATTCCGTAAGCTTAAGACAGCTTGTTAGAGTCTTGCTCGAATAACGAATCCGCGTCCGAATAAGCGCTGTTTTTCATCCGTTTTTTGCATAGCCCATCCCATCGCAATTCTTAGATCGCGATTATATCTGCTTTATAGCAATTGAGGGTTTGCTCCAATAGATCGCCTACACCCGGTCTGTTAAGTACCCTCACATTCCAAGTGCAGGCTCTCAAGTCCTTTAGTCGTTTGCAGGGATCGTCAGCCTTGATTAAACTGCGTATTGCAACCGTTCTAATAAATTGGTGCAGTGGAGTAAGTCCAGTCAGTGCCTCTTGGGCTGCCGTGGAGCTGATGGCATGACACCTGTAATGTCGAGACACACTAGTCTTTGAAGGCTTTGAAGTTTAGCGATAATTAGCTTTTGTCCACCATACTGCAGACGCATAAGCGGATCCTTCTTATTTGGGGGCGTTACATGATGGACCAGAGCCAAGCTTCTCTCAATCGTCCATGTTGTTTATGATTTATTTTTCACAGGGAAAAGGATCTACAGGGAAAGGGATCTATAGTTTAATGCCGATTCCGAACGGCGTGAGTCGAGAAGGTTTTCATGGCAAGTATATTACGGGGGGTTTTGCAGGTACAACGACGAGGAGGGACGCCGCGAACTAAACATTCAATGACATTGGTGTTATAGGGATCCAAACTTGCTCATCGTGCGTCAGAGTCCAAAACACTAACCGCTGCGCCCCGGCGCTCTCCTCATAAGCGGATTAGTAGGGAATAATCTAAGCACGCCGCTGAGCTATGTGGGGCTTGATTACTAATGGGAACCTCTAAAAGATCATTAGCTATCTAATGTCCTCTGCGTGTTCCGAGAGGGAAAGCAAAATCAATTCTGGTCCAGACAGGATAATACCAGCCAAAATTCAGCATACGGTAGATCTTGTCCCTATAAGGTTATAGGTAATCCTCAGAAGCTGTCTAACACTTTCCAATTCGTACATTACGAGAGTCTGTTTTTAGAAGACTCATTCTTCTGTATGTTATGGTATACAGCTCTGTCGAATCTTTCGAATACAATGGACCTATTATCGCATTGTATTGTATGAATCTATAAAAAATAGTGGAAGCTCTACGAGGGTCAAGCCAAATTTTTTGCCATATACAGTAGTGAAAATAAATCCATTATGACTCGAAAGAATTGCCATAAACTGGCGCCTTTGTCAGGAAAACAAAGCGTTCCTTGACCATTATCTCAACCTTGTGCTAAATGTCCATTAAGTACAAAGTGTTAATGCCATTGTGAGAATGAGAATGTACCAGTTCAAATGTCCAGCCACACATCTAATTGCATTAAGCATGGCTACTAGTCGACCAGCAAGTGCCTGGAACCCTGACAACATTCTCATCTTTAAGGTGTCCTCGTTTGGACACTGCCCAACACCACAGGACGAATTACTCGCATCGTGTTTACAATGCCGCCAGCTCCAGGAAGAAAGCACAATCACAAAAACACCCAAAAAGTGTGTATGTAGACTGAACATATTTTTTTGCCTTTTATAAAGGACATTAAAGCAAAGTGCTAAGTGTCTTTGGAACCGAGCACGAACCCATGGTTCGTCGTATGTTTCTTCTCAAGGCAATGATGCACGCCCTAAAGAATTCATACCCAACGATGGGACAAAATTACTTCCGTTCTCTGCCGAAACACTTCCGGCTAACTTGCTCCGTCACTTCCACTTCCAACTTATAGCATCTACATACAATATGTAGGTATGTATCATAAGGTCACGAAGGTCAGAGTGCCGCACAGCGAGAGCAAGCTGAAATGGATTTCCAAAAATAGGATTCGCCTTCTGGGAATACGCACTTCTACGGCTCGTGGCAATGTTCATGTGCCATGTATTATACATACATATGTATGTCATGTGCGAAAAGTTCCTACTAATCAGACAAAAACTCGGCTACACCATCGGGTCGTCGGTTAACTAGCCATGATGGACCAGTGTCAGGTACGCCGTTAGGAAATTTATGTAAATAGTTTTTGCGTCGAGCATTTTGCTGCCGCTTTATGATGAGGAGCAGCCATTTTTGCTCAGCGGTCTTGCCCCCGTTCTTATGTTTGTAATTGCAGTGCTGTTTCACCTGCAATAGCCTTCACTTTACCGCTACGACCACGTGTTACGACTCATCGCCAGCTCTCCCTTGAATAAGAATCGTTCTACATACCTTACCTTCGGTCTATTGTTGCAGGATACGATACTTTATGTTTGTTTTTTGTGACTCCTTTGCCCTTTTTGTCTTGCAGCTGAATGCTCATCAAATTTACGTAGACCTTTGCATGGATGCCTGAAGGGACATTTCGACATTTTGCAAAAAACGGTGAGAACAGCCCGCTCGATATTCCCTCCGGATAGACAATCTTTTACAATTCATCATCTGAAGGTCGTTTGAGTCCGTAGGCAGCACGGCACACCGCAGTGTGGCATGGACACACTCTGGGATGGTAGATTTTGCAGATTTACGAGAAGGAGCTTCAAGGAATGTCGCAACCTATATTAAATTTGCTTTAAGAGTTCCATGCGATGTCCATAAAAGCTGGAGGAGATTTTTTGTTTCGCTGTTACCCAAGTGTCTTTATTTGTGTCATGGTAGATTCATTTTAATCTCTAGTTTCTTTTTTTTTATGTTTTTAAACTGCTGAATGCGTGTCGAACTTAGTGTTACCATGACTGCAGGTGGTACACATTGACAGTGGACAGTCTCAAAAGTTTTGGTGATAAAATCGAAAGGAATAGCTCATGGCAGGTATACGTAGATGGGTCAGGTGGAATTTGTATTTGGAGGGACGTGGTATGATTTGTGGATTAAGGTGTTTAAGTGCCATTTCAAGTGGGAGATAAAATTAACTGCCGTGAAAATGTCGTAAATTATGTGAGTCATGAATATGAATCCCGAAAGTACTGTTTTCTGGACACAATGGAAGTTAGGAGCTGTTTGAGCGAGGTCGTTGTAGGTTCTGGTGAATTATGGACTTTCTGTATAGTATTATCCCGGAAATAAAGAGATTTTATTCTTGTTGGGTGCCTTTCTTTATTTCTTTGCTGTAAGTATTGTGTAATAGAGTTGAGTTTTTTTCTTTGTACAGTTATGGAATTATGGACAAGTCAGTGGGCAATAGGATAACAGAAAAGGTGGCCCTCTTACAATCGGAGAGTTTAGTTTAATTTGGTGAAACTTAAAAGACTTATGCAAATGCTTGAATTTGTAATTATCTATCTTTGACGCCACGGATGCAAGTGAATGCCTTAGATCTTCGAATGGCTGTAAGTGTTCCTGCGACGACCAGAATTTGAAAGAACAAGAGGAGAGCCCGCCTGCCATTCCACAAAGATGTCAGGCTAATTCTAAACAGAATGGTCTTATATTTAGGTAGGAAATTGGTAGTATTTTCTGCCTCTCTCCGAATCATTTCCAGTTGGTCTCACTCAGATCCCGATCGGTTCAGGTCTAAAGTCACCTCCCGTCGTCTCGTTCTAATAGACGTTAATAGAAAAACGTGAAATTCGTCTCAGTTTTTCTTGTCGTTTGTTGTTGGGGCCGAGGACGTTCGAGAGTCCACAAACATCCAGGACATAACAGTGCATATAATACGGCTTCAGTAGGCGTTCATTGCGTTAAATGTTGATGAGAAACTTGAATATGCTCCTTTATACAGAAGAGGATGAATTCGTATCCACAAATACAAGAAGCTATGAAACAAGTTGTGAAAAGGACCGCATTGTGAAGAACCGGCTACTTTGGAATTCAGCCACATTGACTATCCAAGATGGACTGCTCAACTAGCTTCTGCTTTCTGTCGGAGCATTCAGACGCAAAAACTGGTCCATTGTACTGCCAGACAGACACCTACCTTTACTGTGTTTTCTCCGTTTTCAGGAGAAAAATGAGATGGATCTTCAGTGATGTAGAGCTAAGAGATATGGCGCAGACTACCTTGGCCCCAATGGTGCGCCACCGTGCGCGAGCAGAAGCGGTACAGTCACAGAGAAAGTGTTTTGCTTTATCGTCCTCTTCGCAACATGCAGCACAGGTAGGCATCTCACTGATGCCGAGAATGCAGAGATGCTTGGCAAAGGCGTAATGCTCCGTAATGACGCCCACAAGTCTTCTGAAGTTAATACTCCTTAAGGATGATAAGAATGCTGCGGATTTCTTGCAGACATCAGGGCGTACGTGCGCAGTTATCCTACAATGAAGACCCCATCGTTGATGTGGGTATTTACAGTAGACGCAGGTGGATCCAAGGCAGGTTCAGATCCTGAGAAACTCTCCTCTAAGCCCATTCTAGCGAGTTCATCACAGATGCCAATCAGGCCTTAGTGGGTTTAGTCTACCGACTTTTTTCAAAAGGGCCTTAAGTTCACTACACTAACTTGGAGCTGGTTAAAGGGTTTGACACAGCTTTGAGTGCAGCTTGGCTATCACTGCATACGTATATGTTTTTACCTTTCATCTATGCCTTATAACATATTGCATGGCCATTATAATTGCGTATATCTCTGAATCGGCATTAAACTGTAGGTCCCCTTCACCTGTGTAAAAAATAAATCACACACAACATGGGTGATTGAGAGAAGTTTGGCTCTGGCCCTTCATGGGCTGTACCGCCACCAAAGAAGAAGAAGAAGATATCTCTGACTAAAAGACAGACGCATATTTTTCTAACGAAAAGTGCAGTCGGACGTTTTTGCATTCAAAGAAAACTCCAGCTCAGACTTGCGAACACAATCTCTTCCAGGTTTAGAATGTGGCAGAAGCCAATCCAGACGCCAATCTTCTGAGTTTGGTGGAAGATTCTACGACGTATTTCCGTGTTAGCTTGATTAAACCATACTTTTGGGTGTAAATATTTCGAATGTTTTAGGATAGAATGTAACGCTCTATGTCAAAATGGTGACAGAACACGTGCGCCAAAAATGACAGCGTCATCACCTTAGTAGCAAATAGTAAATACAATGAGAAACACTTAAACATTGACGGTAATTAGTGATATTCAGAAGATGTCCGGTGAGTGTATCAGCATCTCCAAACCAAGTACTGATGGGTCTTCATCCAATTTACCTTTCAATTGCTTTCGTCATTCGGAGGCTTCCCTTCCAATCCTACCATACCATCTCTAGCGTGGTTAAATATGCAAACGTTTGAGATAGGTCACCATTCTTTAACGCTTCTGCTTAGCATCATACATGATGTGTTTCTTACTCACTTCATAAGGAACCTAAAAATCAAGTTTCGTCTCTACTCTGCTTTCATACCAATATCGACAGCCTATTTCCAAAAATTCATTAACCATGACGGGGATTCGATGACCAAAACGGGGCTTATCTTTAACACCAAATTGGATGTAATGAAAGTATGCGAAACTTACCGTCCTACGAACTTTTGAAAAAATTCTGGCCCCGACCGATTGTCCGTAGTTCTCAATGTAATCTATTAAATTAAACGTTGTCTAATGTCAGTTACACACCGAAACTCTTGCGACGTGCTCGAAGCTTTGCTCATCACTTTCTATTAAATTTCATTACATGCAAATATGATTTTTTAAGCGCTTGGTTTTTAATTATCCGATACGAAATACAGAAAAACTGGTGGACCAAAGCCCGCCAACCAACTAACCTGAGACCAACGTCAACCCTAGTATTCTCGACTCCGAACTCTTCCCTTCCGACTTCGACGTCTTTCGCACTGACGGTGAGCGCAATAACGCACTTCCCCATGGGCGAGGTGTCCTTTTGTCTATCCATAGCCGCCTCAATGCATAGGCTGTTGCAATTTCGAACTCTGCACCTTTTGAACTTGTCTGCGCCAAGATACCAGTCACCAAAAGCTTTATCTACATCCTTTGCTGCTACATCCGCCCATCCCAACCTGCCCAAGTCTACACAATAGACTCTGTTTTCTCAGACGTCGATCCAAGTGATGACTTCATCGTCGCTGGAGATTTCAATTTTCCATTCTTGCTATGGGCCCCTGCAGTGTTTCCTTGTCCCTATTAATGCTTGCTCTGTCGAGTTTTCACTGACCGTATTGTAGAGTCTTACTTACTTATCAGGCCTGCGATCCATGGAGGATCTGAGCCTGAGCTATATCTGCCTTCCATCCTTGACGGTCCCGGGCACGCTGCTTCCAGTTGTCAAGACCAAGATGTCTTACATCCGCGATTACTTGGTCTTTATACCGGAGGTTCGGTCTTCCTCTTCTTCTCGAACCAGGAGGCTCGGAGTCGAAGACCCTCTTAGCTGGAGCGTTGATGTCCATGCGCTCGATGTGGCCGAGCCAGTGTAGTCGACGGGTCCTTGCTTTCCGGACTACATCCACATCTTGGTACAGCTCGTAGAGTTCGCGGTTGTGTCTTCTTCTCCATTCACCTTCCTCACAGACAGGACCAAATATCCGGCGCAGAATTTTTCTTTCGAAAGAACCCAAAATCAGCTCCGCTGTCCTGCTTATCGTCCAGCTTTCGGCTCCGTACAGCAAGACTAGCAGAATGAGCGTTTTGTAAAGCATGACTTTGGTCTTTCGAGTGAGGAGTTTTGTAGAGTCTAACCTATTTCAAATCAGCAGTGTCACCAACAATCTTGGAAGACAACTAGATCTTATATTTTCTTCTGATGCGTACGCCTCTCTTGTTACCGCCAGCAACCATCTACTGTCCACTTTGGACGAATATTATCCTCCCTTATCCCTTAAGTTCTCCTATAAACTAAACCAAACTTCCTCCACTTATGATCACTCTTTCTTTTTCATCTTCCGAAAGGCCGACTTCGCCTCACTTATCAATTCAGTTAACGACATAGACTTTAGCCTCTTCTTGAGCGAAAACACGCCTATTGCCATCGCATATTGCTCCCTTTAAATGCATAATCCAATTTGTTCCTTATGTCCCTCGAAAAAATTGTCAATACCTCCCTGGTATAACGACGAACTGCGTACTCTCCGTAATACGAGGAATAAACTTGGAAAAAGTTTTTAGCGTCAAATTCTCCCTCTGATTATACGAAGTACCAACAAACATCCCAACGCTTCTCTATCCTCTGTGACATCCTCGACATCTCATATCTTCAAAGAATGCAGACGTCCCTTATTACTGATCCTAGAGGCTTCTATCAATTCGTCAACCTCAAAAAAAAATCGGATGGGATCCCTTCCACTCTCAAATGGAACAACACTACCTCTGACGACCCCAAAACCGTCGCGAACCTTTTGACTCATTCTTTAGCCTATCATTTAACGACTGCAGTCATAAACCGGACCCTGTATTTTCAGCTATATGAATAACTGCTCTCAGAAACCGCTCTTCGTAATTGATATTAATGGGGACTTGGTTCACCACAAGCTGAACCAACTTAAAGATGACTTCTCTCCGGGTCCCGATGGTCTCCCAGCCATGTTCCTCAAGAAATGTATCGCCTCCCTCTGCAACCCTCTTTCCATTCTCTTTCGCCTTTCACTTCGTCAAGCCTCCTTTCCAACCATTTGGAAAAATTCTTACATCTTCCCCACTCACAAAAAGGGCCTCAAGATGGATATTTCTAACTACAGACCGATTGCTAAATTGTCCGCTATCCCTAAGATCTTCGAGTCCGTCGTGTATGACTCAATGTTCTTCCACTGCAAATCCATCTTCTCCTCCCGGCAGCATGGTTTCTTAAAAGGCAGGTCCACCACAACTAACCTTACCGAATTTGCCTCCAAAATACTTCTAACTCTGGAGCAAGGCAACGAGGTAGATGTTATGTATCACTTCAGACTTTAATAAAGCATTCGATAAGTTTAGCCATACATTCATTTATTTTAACTTAGAGGCGTTAGGCTTCCCGCCCCAAATCGTCGCATGGTTTAAATCGTACCTTGAGAATCGCCAATATAGAGTATTTTTTAGAAACTCTAACTCTGACCCCATCTTCCGGTGTTCCGCAAGGTAGTCATCTCGGCCCTTTAATTCTTGTCCTCGCTGTTAATGACGTCGACCCTATCTTATAAGATTCCCATTTGTCAATATAAGCAGACGACATGAAAATCAGCAAGACAATATCAACTCCTGCAGACTCGCTTGCACTTCAAAGCGACCATGTATCCTACGGTAATTGGTGTGACAACAACAACCTGGGAATCAACAACATTAAATGCCAGTTCGTTACGTTCTCTCGGAAACGTTTTCCCTCTGCTCCTAGAACATGCTATCTACTTAACGAGCCTGTGCCCCATGTCTCCTTCATACGCGACCTAGGTATCATATGCGACAGAGAGCTAAACTCTATCTCCCACATCATTCATATCATACACAAAGCTAATTTTGCCCTTGGTTTTATAAATCGTTGGTCTAAAGAATTCTCGAATCCCTACGTCACTAAATGCCTCTACATTACATACGTCAGACCTTTCCTGGAATATGCCAGTCTCCTTATTGCGTTAGCCATTCTGCACGAATTGAAGCTGTTCAAAGTAGATTTCTGCGATTTGCCTTAAGAGGTCTCCCATGGTCTGACAGGACTGTATTACCACCCTACGAAGACCGACTACAATTGATCGGCTCTCAATCCCTGAAAGCACGCCGTGAGGCAGCTGACATTCTCTTCATTTACCAACTTATAGCTGGAATTATCAACTCTCCTGCCCTCCTTGAAATGATTTCGCTCAATACCAACCCTCATCGCCTAAGATCTACTCCACTTTTCAGACTCCCCATTCATCGCACTAACTATGGCTACATCGAACCAATATGTAGAATGTTATGTTTAGCTAACCATTCTCAAATATCCCTTGACTTTCATTTATCTCTACCATCCATAAAGAAATTTCTCCTTAGATCCAATAAAAAAAAATCCCTCTAACCTTCTACCTCTCTGGAGTACAATGGACCAGTGTGTGCGTCTGAGTGCTCTAGCGGATAGCAGAAGCCTCAACAAAAAAAACAAAAAAAAAAACAAAAAAAACGCCACACGCCACTTCACCCTATTCTCTCGTAGGTTAAGTAGCTAATATTTAAGGTTAAATGTATGTTTAGATTGTTTAAGTAGAGTAGCTTGTAGTAAGCTTAACAAATACTCTTCATGTTTTAGTTATCATTTTGTCTAAACATTGACGACGACTACGTTTTATGGAGAATCCAATTATGGTTACTGACATTTGCTGATATCTCGCTAGTATCACATGTAATGTTATTTCCCAAAGCTGCCATTGACGCTATCATGTCAGGTTGAATTCCAGTAACCATTCTGGGCGCCAAACTATTCAGCCAAAAAAAACAGCTTAGTGGCTTAGGATAATTTTTCGTTAAACAAGAGGATTTTCCTCCAGTTTTTCTAAGGTCCACCACCCACTAGAAACTTCATGTTGTAGATCAAGGAAATCTTCCTGGTAGTCGACTAACACAATCCCAATTAATGTGAACGGCGACGAATAGACAAATCACGACATCCATTATCACTGACCGATAACAGCAGCAGTATATTCCTCCGTAAGCACCCTGTGTGAGAAGACGAATGTATACATGGCCACATTGCATCGACGGACGAGAGCTGCCCGCGAGCTCTATGAACAGAAAAGGAGGGAGGGGCATGCGCTTCTGAGAAGGAAAAAGAAGGAGCACGAGAAGCGCGAGATCGAGGAGATGGAGAGATGTTTCTGCAGGAACGACCTTCGAAAATTTTACCAGAAAGCAAAACGAACATGCCAAGACTGTAAAGCCAGAGCAGAAGCCTGCAGGAATGAGCACGGACAACTAGTAGTGGAGTCACAGTCGATGCTGAGATTGGGGAAGGACTGTATAACGGCGATGATAGTCAAAATGCCGCCGTCAGGCAGAGCGAACCATTCACAATGGACGAAGACGAAGGAGAATCCCGTCCACCCGACCTAGACGATGTTAAGATAGCGATATCGAAACTTAAGTCTTATTAAGCTACTGGAGCAGACGGACTCCCCGTGGAACTGTTTAAAGCAGCTGGCGATGAGCTGGTCAGGAACATATACCAACTCATCTGCAAGATATGTTTGGAAGAACGCATGCCCGATGAATGGAATCTCAGTATCTATTGCCCGGTCCATAAGAAAGGAGACCCCTATGACTGCGCCAATTACAGAGGGATAAGCCTCCTGAACATCGCGTAGAAGATCCTCTCTGCCGTACTATGTAAGCGCCTTAAACCGCTCGTGGACAATCTGATAGGTTCCTACCAGTGTGGGTTCAGGCCAGGTCGACACGCACCATCTTTTTGTCGACTTTAAAACCGCGTATGATAGTGTTTATAGAGACGAGATATACAGAGCCATGTCATGTTTTAACATTCCTGCCATACTCGACAGATTGTGCAGGATGACTATGGAGAACTCTCGCTGCTCCATTAAGGTCGGAGGTGAACTAACCGAGCCCTTTGATGTTAAAAAAGGTTTTATACAGGGTGACGCACTGTCATGTGATTTCTTTAATATTATTCTTGAAAATATCGTGCGGGACTCTGCGGCAAATACAAGAGGTACGATCTACTTCAAGTCCACACAATTGCTTGCCTACGCAGATGACATTGACGTTCTTGGACGGACAAAGCGAGACGTCAATGAGGCGTTCGCAAGCATTGCAGCAGAAGCGGCTAAAGTGGGTCTAAGGGTAAATGGGAACAAGACCAAATATATGCTGTCATCCAAGAAAGACGCGCAACACCGACGTCTTGGTCAGAACGTCACCTTCGGCAGCTATATTTTTGAAGTAGTCAAGGACTTCGTCTACCTTGGTTCGATAATGGCGAGCAGCAACGACACCAGCGCTGAGATAAAAGGCAGAATAACTCTTGCCAACCGCTGCTTCTTCGGGCTCAAGAGGCAATTGAGTAGTAGAGCCCTCTCTCGAAAAACTAAGGTATCCCTCTAAAAATCCTTAATCATCCTGGTCCTCCTCTATGGCGCTGAGGCTTGGATGTTATCAAAAGCGGATGAAGAGGCCCTCGGGCGTTTCGAGAGGAAAATTCTGCGTGCAATCTTTGGTCCCGTTTGTGTAAACGTAGAGTGGAGGAGGAGATTAAACCAAGAACTGTACGGGCTGTACAGCGACATCGGCCAGGTTGGACGTCTTCGGATCCAACGTCTAAGACAGCTAGGCCATGTAGAGCTAATGGGCATCAACGCTCCGGCCCGAGGAGTCTTCGACTCTAACCCCGAGGGACGATGCAGCAGAGGACAACTGCATTTAAGGTGGCGCGCACAGGTGGAAAGGGACCTCAACCAACTGCGCGTGCAGCACATGAAGCGGCTGGCCAAGGATCGGGCCGGCTGGAGAGGCTTGTTGGTTGAGGCCCTGGTTCACCCCGAACTGTAACGCCTTCAAAGTAAGTAAGTAAGCACTCTGTGTATGCGGATGGGTGGCTTTATATTTAAAGGTGGGGAATCATGGCTTGAACTGCCCACTCTTGTGTCGATTATTCTTCTTTGGTGGCGTTACAGCCCATGAAGGACCAATGCCAAGCTCCTCTTCAATCACCCATGTTGTGTGTGATTTATTTTTCACACAGGTGAAAGGGACCTATAGTTTAATGCTGATTCCGAACGGTGTGAGTCGAGAAGCTTTTTCATGGCAAGTTTTCTACGGGGGGTTTTGCCAGTACCCCGCCGAGGAGAAACGTCGCGAAATAAACATTCGATGGCGTTGATGTTATCGGGATCCGAACTCGCTCATCGTGCGCCAGATTCCAACACACTAACCATTGCGCCACGGTGCCCTCGATTATTACGACCGTAAAATGGTCGAAGTGCGCGAAAATATTTTTCACAGACACGAATTTTGATAGTAAAATTCCTCATAGTCAAATGGCGATATCAATTGAGCATGCCTGGATTTAACACATGTCAAGGGTCATACGACAGCTATCAAAAGTAGAGCGCTGAAAAACCAAACAGTAAAAAAATCACCCATTATTAATCGATAGCCTAGTGGTTACACGAAAGCATCACAATATCACCCCGCACACACTACCCCACTTCTTTTTTATTTTTCAATTTTCAACAATCCCCCACTGAGTGTGGTCGCCGTTGTAGTTTAATTTCGCTGATGTAAACAGCCTGCAATCACCAAAATCGTTCAAGCTGAAACTATGAAATATGAGTTTCACACCGTTCGGTTGCCATTCAACCAAACACCAATCATCAGTTCTCACTTAGCTCTTGTTATCCACATACATATTACATCGATGCTTACCACCGAATTCGATTCCACCTTTTGTTAATTCTTTTCTGCAACCATCCATGACCAGGTTATGCTTCCACAGTAAATACCGCTCAATCGGATACCAGTTTCATCGCCACCTACTCGCCATAGTTCATAAGTGTGTGCTTGGACTCCATGTATCTCATAACTACTCGCACAATACATAAAATTACCGTCAATAGTACCACCACAAGAAATACCAACAAAATTGTTTTTTTTTCGTTCTATTGTAAATAGTTATGGTTCTTGTGCCAGCGGGGAATCCCCGCAAAGGAAAATAGAGATGAAAGACAAAAAACCCCATTGAGTGGAATTAAATTAAAACATTTTGGCTACAAACAATCTCCATTCATGTCCGAGTTGCCCTGGACACTCGAAAATGTATTCGGTTTAAAACAATTCAACCAAAAAGCCAAACGCATTGCAACATTGAAACACCGAAGCACACCGTTCCGTTTCTCGAAAGTCCTGTCCATGCCACGTTTTGTAATTTGGTAAAATAAGTGAACACTCGTATTTACTTCTGTCTGACTGCTGGTAGGTCCTGGTTCGATGTTGATTTGTATTGTTCACCATCTGCAGACTGCGGACCGGTATGCCAAGAGAGACGCGCGATACCAAATCACAACGAATGGGAGTACCGAGCTCACTAGTACTATGAATTAAAGCCATTGTGCACCATCGCGGATTTTAATTTTTTTGTTTAGTTTTTTAGTGTCCAATTTGGATTTGTTTGTTCTGTCTTGTACTCTCTATAGAAGTAATAAAATACGCGCGCAGATACATCCTTCCGGTTGCGAGGATGTTAGAACAGACGGATGGCGAAAAAAGAGAGATTTAAATCAGTTTTTGGTTCCACAACTGAAATCGATGTCCTACAAATGGCCGAAAGCGCAACTCCCACCAAAGAACTATACGCGATGATAACCGCTCTCGAGCTCCCTTTAAGTAACAGTCATACCACCCGGTTTCACCACATGTGTCCACCACGCCACGGTTGGGTATCCGCCGACTAAAAACCAAAAAAAAAAAAAAAAAAACAGGTATTTCAACCAAAAACAAGGAACACTTTTGTAGAGATTCGTTCCGTATGATGAAGGAGCGATATGCGATGTCCATGTCCAGGGAGCCGGACGAAGGTATTTTTTCACTATTACTTGTCGAATACTGTCATATGGTAGTTGCGGTTTGTGACATTCTATTAGCTTAATGGGGCAAGAGAACCTCTGATAACGATTTTGTGGTGTCCCTTTTGTCCAGATTTTTTTTTTCTGGCACATTGACATGTGGTCGTCAAGCTGGGATGAATGCCGTCTGCAATTGGTTAAAGGTCTGTCAAAGGCTGTTAGATGAATTAATTTATTGGTGGCAATTTGCTAACTGATGCGTAAACTGCGATGTTCAGCAATCGTTTTTGTCATCGATTTCACTTAAGAGGATCAAGAGAAATGGTCGGTTTAGATAGAGGCTTTATGAAATCATCAGAAGGGAATTCCATTCTGTAGTAAGGCAATTACCTTCTGGAACCTTAGGAAACTGCCTAAATTGAACAGCGTCAAGACAAGGAACAATTACTCTTTGACAATCTACGCAGATAATTTTTTTTACAGCAAAGGGCGATACCAGACCTCTGTTGATAAAATATTTTAGGCAGTTCATCGTTTTAAAGCTCATAGGACCACAAGCGATTATACCGTGTTTCAGCGGAACCAGCGAACGCTAAGTGGTGTTACAATAAGGAGTGAACATCTCTCGAGCTTTCCTGATTTTAATCCAGCTGTTTCCAGTGCCGCATGCCAGTTTTTTTTTTTTTTTTTTACAGACCCACGCATGTTCAAGAATTTTTTATATTCTCTTATGATGTGATACACACACAACCTGAACGGAGTGCAGTGGTTCGGGTCGTTGATGTTCGTTCACTACTCTCAGGGATTGTTGTCCTAGATAGGACGAGAGCCGACCAAATTACTCATTGGTTATAGTCCGTAGTAATTCGTTCGAGCACTTTAGTATTGCACACGCAGAGGATGAATTTTCAGTTGACCATATACTGTGAGTGTTATGCCTGCAGCAGTACTACTGATCGCTTTCCATTCACCTCTGCATTGCACACTTTTTGTCCGTCTAGGAATTACTTTTTCTTGGCACAACACCAATGGACCCGTTGTCAACAAGCCTCAGAAAGTGCTGCTTCTGAGGTACTGGGTTTCAAACCGCCACCAAAAAGAAACCCATGGTTTGACGACGAGTGTTGGAGGGCACACGTAGCAAAGCAGCAAGCCTATCAAGAGGCGCTGCATAGAAGGACGAGAGCTGCTCGTGAGCATTATGAGCAGAAGAGGAGGGAGGAGCATAAGCTATTCAAAACAAAAAAAGAGAGCATGAGAAGCTCGCGATCGTGGAGATGGAGAGATGCTATCGCAGGAATGACGTTCGGAGATTTTGTCAACGAATAAAACAAACATGCTAGGGATATACATAAGACCAGAACGGAAGCCTGCAGGGACGAAAATGGAAACCTAGTAGTGGATTCATAGTCGGTACTAAGAATCTGGAAAGACTACTTCTGCAGACTGTATTACGATGACGAAACAGATCCCACTATCAGGCAGAATAATCCTCTCACAACGGACGATGATAGCAGAGAATTGTGTCCCCCTGACCTGGACGAAGTTAGGAATGCTTTTTCTAAGTTTAAGTCCAACAAAACTGCTGGAGTAGACGGACTACCTGCCAAGCTCTTTAAGGCAGCTGGAGATGACCTGGTTGGGAGTATGCACCAGCTCATCTGTAAGATATGGTCAGAGGAATGCATGCATGTATCGTTTGCCCGATCCACAAGAAAGGAGACCCCTTTGTCTGTGCGAACTACAGAGGAACAAATCTTCTGAATATCGCTTATAAAATCTTCTCTGCTGTTCTGTGTGAACGCTTGAAAACGTTCGTTAATAAACTGATTGGTCCATATCAGTGTGGTTTCAGGCCCGGGAAGTCCACTTTAGATCAATTATCAATTATGGAACAAACCAGTTCCAGATCGACACCCACCACCTGTTTGTCGACTTTAAGGCTGCATACGATAGTGTCAATACAGACGAGGTATACAACACCATGTCTAGTTTTGACATCCCTGCCAAACTCGTCAGATTGTGCAGGATGACTTTGGAGAACTCTCGCTGCTCCATCAGGGTCGGAAACGACCTTACCGATACCTTTTATGTCAAAAAATATTTTAGACAGGGCAACACGCTATCATCCGACTTTTTCAACATCGTCCTTGAAAGGATAGTGCAAAACTCACTGGTCAATACGAGGGGCACCATCTTTTTCAAGTCCATATAGCAGCTCGCATATGCCGATGACATTGACATAATTGGACGAAGTCAGCGAGATGTCATTGAGGCCTTTACGAGCATTGAGACGGAAGCGGCTAAAATGTGACTGGCGGTAAATGAGGGCAAAACGAAATATATGCTATCCTCGAAAAAGGACACGAACCACCGGCGTCGTGGCCAGGGTGCACATATTGGCAGGTATAATTTCGAGGTAGTCAAGGACTTCGTCTACCTAGGCTCCGCCGTGACATGCAGAAACGACTTCGGTGCCGAAATCAAACGCAGAATAACTCTTGCCAACCGCTGTTTCTTTGGGCTCGAGAGGCAATTGGAAAGCAGAGCCCTCTCTCGAAAAACCAAGGTGAGTATATACAAGACCCTTATCATCCCGGTCCTGCTCTATGGCGCAGAGACATGGACCTTATTGAAAGCGGATGAGGAGGCCCTTGGTCGCCTTGAGAGAAAAATTTTGAGTGGAGGAGAGGACTTAACAGTGAACTGTACGGGCTTTACAGCGACATGAACATAGCACGGCGTCTTCGGATCCAACGCCTAAGATGGCTAGGTCATGTTGAGTGTATGGAAAACACAGCTCCGGCCCGGAAGGTCTATGAATACAATCCCGAGGGGCGACGCGTTCGAGGACGGCCAAATTTAAGGTGGCGCAACCAATTGGAAGAGGACCTTAACCAACTAGGCGTGCGGCACTGGAGACCGCTGGCGAAAGACCGTGCCAGTTGGAGAGGTTTTTTGAAGGAGGTCCAGGTTCGCCAAGAAGAATAAGAAGGCTATGAAACGAATTTGAACTATAGACCTTCCGCTCGGCGGTCGATGATGTTAACCACTGCACCACGGCCACCCCTAAATTAGTATATATCTCTGGTCCAGGCATCTTAGGCGCTTGATTCGTATTCATCAACACAAACAAACTGAAGGTTGTAGCTTAAGAGACTCTTCATTCATTTTTTTATGATGGTTAGGTTTTGAAGGGGGTCATCTTGGTCTTCCGAGAGAGGGCTTCACTTCTCAAATGTCTCTTGAGCTCAACAAACAGTAGTTGACTGGAGGTATTCTGCGTCTAATCTCAGTACCGGTGCCATCTCCAATGGCCAATGTCAAGGCGTCGGTGTCATTATATATGGTTTGGCCCTTTTTTACCATTAGACGAACTTTAGTCGGCTTCGCGCAGATTTTATTGACGTCTCGCTGTGTTCTTCCAATCATGCCAATAACTGCCATTGTCATCCTGTGTAACCTGACGAGTTTGGCGGACATGTTAAACATGAGAAGGCTCCATACAGCTCTTTCTTTTAGATACTGTCATAAGTGACTTAAAAGCCAGGGACAAGGTGGCGGGTGTTGACCTGAAATTCAAGAGTCTTCCCCACGACCAGCCACAAAGTGAACACCTAGTCAATCTTGGACTTTCCTGGTCTATCAAATTGTGCACAACTAGCTTTGAGCTGTTATACTATGCAGCAGAGAAGATCTTATGAGTATTGTTGAGCAGACTTACTCCCATATAGTTTGCTCAACTTTAAGGAACTCGTTTTTGGTGGAGCATGTGCCCAACCAGCATCGATATCGCGATCTGAACCTCTTCTGATCGGGTTGATGGAAATCTTTTTCATCTCCGTCCAGTATTTTTAATTTCAGTGTATAGAAGTGAATGGTTCGTTCTGATCGGCAGTGATTTTTGGTTCCGCTGAAGTGGTCTCTCCGTATTCTCACCAACGACTGTGACTTAATGGTGAGTAGCTAGTTGTCACTCCTACAGGCCTCTGGCTCTGGCTTGTTTGTTTTATTCCTTGGTAAGAGTTTTTAACGTGTTTCCTGCGGTAGCATCTCTCCCGTACTCTAAACTACTCTAACCTACTAATTAAACCATCGAATGACAAAAAAACAACGAAAAAATAACCACAAACTCAATATTTGTATCCTGTCACGTGAAAGGAGGGGACATTGAAACTCGAGCCGAGAGCCACTTTAACTGTAAATGCTGCCAATGATTCTATCTTGGAAATTATTCCGCCTCAAAGAGCTGATGCTGTCTGGCAATTCGAATTCTTCTACAACTACCAGCAAGCTTCCATACAGTTTGTCCTGTTTGGGTTGAAGTTACTAATCACCGCGTGATTGTGGAAGTGGAAATTACCAGACAGAAGCAGTGTCGACGCTTGTGTCTACCCTCTTGGCATCCTTTCAAAGAGTAATGACTTTTGATTCTCTTTCCAAACGGGTCAAGCTGTGCAGGCCGACTGTAGGTTATGTGGTATACTCTAATCAAGGGTATTAAAATCACCCTGACACCTTGATTGAAGCATTGGTTCACAGTGTAGTGTAAGTATGGTTTCAAAACTCTTATTGTCAGCATCAATTCTTCAAAAGCTCGTGGAAATAGATCTAAATTTTTCTGCCACTGTAGTGCTTTGCCCCATCCGAAGACCCAATTTCCAATACTTTCCTGAGTATGTATGTATGTATGTATGTTGGCGTTACAGTCCATGAAGAACCTGAGCCGAGCTTCTCTCAATCACCCATGTTGCGTGTGATTTCATTTTCCCATAGGTGAAAGGGACCTACAGTTTATTGCCGGTTCCGAACGGCGAATTTCGAGAAGCTTTTCATGACAATTTTACTACAGGGGGTTTTGTCAGAACCCCGCTGAGGAGAAACACCGTGAAAAACACGTTCGATGACATGGCTGTGTCGGGATTCGATCCCGTGTCATCGGCGTCAGAGGCCAACACACTACCCACTGCGCCACGGTGCTCTCAGATATATTAGTATACCCCTACTAAATGGGACATTAGAAAGGCAAACCCCGTTTGACGCGTTTTACCCGTGGGAAAGGCATAGGAGTGGTTTTCCAGATTGTTATTATGATGTAGGTTGCTTGAGGTTTTATTGCGATGTGTAAACGGATACTAACGGGTTAACCAGACTTCATCCAAAATAACCTAGCGAACACTGGTTCGCGACAACAACGCTTTGCTACGCTCTCTGCCGCGTTTTGTGCTGTCCAAAGACCGCAGCAAACGCTGAATAGGCAGCAAAGCAAAGAAAGAAAATAAAAAAAAGCTCTAACCTTTCTATGTTTTAGTTTTAATAAAAGGTAAAAAAAAAAAAAACGGAAAAGGATAAAATTCAAAGGCAAAAAAAGTTCAAGAAGAAAAACAGAAAATACTTTGGCAATTCAAAAAAAAAAATAATTATTGAACGCGAAGGTAATACTTTGAGTGAGCATGTGGGAAGTTGTAAGTTGAAAGGCAGTGGTGTACCCAGGGATAACCATAGAGATGCCAACCTTCGTACTGTACCCGGTGATCTCCGAAAGGGTGGATTGTTGCTTTTGTAACACCAACAAAAACGAGGCGGTGTGACCTCATAACTATAATGTTTTCTTTAATGCTTACTTTTTTCGAAAGATAACCCAAGCTTAAATGGTGGAGAAAAAAGTGAACCAGATCCTGAATTTCGACAATAAAATTCCTCGTATTTTACTTCTTTTTTTTTTTTTTTAACTAACATTCCAGCAGGAAGAAAACGTTGAGTTGTGATTAACAAAAATGAAACGCTAATAAAAGCAGCCAAACAGAAATAAAAAATTAAATTTTCACGTGAAATAGTGCAAATATCGGGTTTTCCGATAAGTACTTGACAACTTTGAATACAATTTGTGAACGCGCGCTTTCACTAATCATCGAACTGTCATTGTCAATTTATTCAGTAAGCTCAAGACTTCAAGAATTTTATCGTGGTAAAGTACACGGACGAGCAACGTCTGCAAATTATAAAAAATTTATTTAAAAAAAAAGTTGTCAAGTCCTTATTGGATAAACCCATTATATGAATAAACCATAGTCCGGCTGTAATTACTATTATCGTGCGTAGTTTTTCGTGGGTGCGGGCCATTATTCTTCAATTCCCCTTTTTAGAGTTGCCAGTTTTTTTTGTATAGATCAAGTTTATACACTAAAAAGTTTGGCATTATAATAAAAACATATGAAATATAATATGCACATACAGTATAACATAAATTGTTGTATAATATAGTTGTCGTGTTACAATTCAGCATTGGTGGTGTTTGCAGCTATTTTGATGTTGATTTTAAAGGGTGGTAGAGCATTGTTTCCGGCGGTTATTTTGATCATGGCCTGGTCAAAAATTACTATACTGATTTAAGTTAATGAGTTTCGGAAAACTCTATTTATTGTTTGTTACAGCGAACTCCACCTTGGGAGCTGTATCATGAGAATTTATATCCATATGACTGAGAGCGTCGGTTGCAAGTTTTATCCAAAATCAGAATCATAATTTCAACCTGGAACCATAGTCGGTTTTTAGACTAATGTCGTAGCCTTAAGGGAAGAAACAGCGTGACGTTTATCAGATTTGTCAGAATTTAAAGAGTTGTGTCCAGAAGCTTGAAAATGAACAAATGACCAGAAAAGCATTGAGTTTTGCGTTATAAATAGACAAGCCTGATGGCTTTGGTAATGGTATCTATAACGACATTTTGGCCGGACCACACTTGTCGGATTTCATTGATAATTCACCGATTGGTAGCGGTTATTGATGTGAAGTTTTACAAGCTACCTAACTCAAGAATTTACGAAAGTTTAGTGCCGAATCGCTCTGCTTTCTTATCTAGGGTCTCTTTAAATTCATAGTGCAATACTAACTACTTGCTTCACTCAAGTGGACGCAGACATATACTTTCCAAGACTTGCGAGTTTCTTGGGCAAGAAAAATGCTAAGTCACTTACAGGCACGGTGCGGCCCAAAAAAATAACCCTACTCTGCTATAAATCAGACATTACCACACTTCGAAAAATGCGACGGGTTAGACCAATAAGTGTAAGACCATCAACGAATTAAGCCGGAAAACTACTGTCGCTTTTTTTCAGCTTTTTTTGTTTTATAACTGATGTGCGTTTATATGTATGTACTTTATTAATTAAGCACATAATTCCTTTAAATCAACTCAAAAATAGTAATTCAAAATGGAAAAAAATGACAAAGTAGTTGTTCATTTAAATAGCATTGTCAGCGGAATACTTTCAAAAAATTAATAAATACTCTTAGAAAACGAATGTATAAGTAAATATTTTATTAATATTTTGTGGGATATTCCTTGTTCCTTATCACTCTTGACAACGTTTTTGCAAACTCTCTACTAAGCGTTTATATTTCTGGGCAGGTATAGCTTCCCAATCAGCCTTTATGGTTTGCCGAAATTCTTCTACATTTTTTGAGCTGGAGTCTTTAACAAGGGAGTCAACATCATTCCAAAGATTCTCGGTAGGATTCAGATCGGGACTTTGGGCCGGCCAATCAAGCAGGAACATTTTTCGCTCCGAAAGCTAATTCTTCACTATCCGCGAAGTATGCTTTGGATAATTGTCATGCATAAAAATCCATGATATAGGCATAGAGTCGTCGGTATCCATTTGGATCCATTGGTTCTCCAGGATTAGCTTTAATTGATGTTGATTCATAATGCCATTTATTTTCACAATTAGTCCAACGCCATGCCATGGCAACGCCGCCCCACCATAATGCTCCCACCGCCATGCTTGACAGTCTTATGGTCTTATGGTGTATCTGGGATGGTACGTTGGCCTGCGCACATGCTTTTTTCCATCTGATCCAAACCTGTTGAACTTATTTTCGTCGCTCCAAAAGATATTTTTCCAAGGGTTTGTCCTTGTGAGCGTTTGCGAAAATAAAGGGCTAACCATAATAGGCTGAAGCGAGCATATGCAAGCAGAGGGGAATGTCTTTTTACATGCAAAGCATATGACATACCCATAATGGGAATATACAAAGTTTCGTTAAATGTTCGTTAACTGATGCGAGCAGACGGAAGATCTTCATGAAATAAGATATTCCGTACGGAACTTTGACAGCTGATAGTGAAAGAAACCAAAATTACAATAAAGAAACACTTTTAAGATTTTAGTGGTTTTAATCTATTTTCCATTGTTTTATTTTCCTTTTCTCTCACTTTTAATAACACGATTGTACCCACACCGAAAGTAAGCAAACCGAATAAAATCAATTTGACACCACTGTATCTACTGTCGTTTAAGCGTACCGCCAACAAGCAGCCATTATCCATGAACCACACTAGGTATGTGTAGGTGGAACACCACAAATTTGGAGTCGCCAAGAAATTCCTGAGCCACAAGATACAAGAAATATTTCTCACCCTTGATGCATTCAAGATCCCATTGCACTAACTAGACAGAATTTAAAGTGGAACGATAAAACTGACAGCAGACCCCGGCATCACCAGATCATTAGATTCTCTGGGATATAGCAGTTATGTCTCTTTCCTTTTCCTGTCTTGGTGATACCTCCACAGAAAATGCTCTAAGGAAATAGTCGTACTCGTATTCCGTCCCTTCAACAATTTTCCCGCAATACACGTCTCTCTAGGAATGCTTGTCAATACACCCAGAAGCCCACTTTTGTACACACCGTCAAATCTAAGAAATGTTCCTTTAATCGATCAACACAAATCTGGAACTCATTGCTGAATTCGACGTCCGTGTAAAAATGTTTAAAGAACGGTAAAAATTATATCGCTGAAAAAAGTCGATGCGGGGGCACTTAACATCAGCCACGTGAGAGTTTGAGTCATCTGTAAAGAACTGACTACTCAAAGAAGCGTGATGTTTGGATGCTACATACTACATCAAGTTTGATTGGCCGAACTACCATCAATGGAACGTTGCTGAAACGCAATAAAATTGAATGGGTGAACCTCCACAAATTACTTCAAGGCCTATATTATTAGTATGGTAGAGGAAATGTCCATTGTGAGCTACTACAATCCCGCGAAACGGTAATTTCGGTCATCTGTTGTGCACAACTCGAACGTTGGAAAGTTTAAGAAAGAGCGACCAAAATTGGCTAACAGAAAAGGAGTCGTGTTCCATCATGACAAAGCCAACTTGACTGGGAAGTTTTGATGTATCCACCCTATAGCTCCGGCCGTCTGACTACCATTTATTTCGGTCTCTGCCTATCTTTCTTAATGGCCCGCCCAACAATTACTGAAAACCACTTGGCCAAGTTTTTAGAAAATGTGAGGTGAAAATGCAGTGCCGAAATCATTCAAAGGTCTACCCCGTTCTATTCTCTGAAGAAAGAAACTATTAGCCACCAACGGGAGTTTAATGGTCCGGTAAAATTAGCCTTAAGAAACTACGTCGTTGAAATGCAATCTTAGTAGGGCTATTCACTTTCATGTGAATTTCAAGACAAGGAAGATTCGCCCTAGAAGGATTCTCAAAAGGCATGTGGGTGTATAAGCTATAAATTCATGAACTAGGATAACCGTCGCCCATTTGGGTTGACAATTGTAATCAATCCGGACCACCTTTGATGTCACATAAAGCACCCCCACAGAATTAAACCATCAGAACGAGCTTTTCACAATTTAGGAAATAAACTTAAAAAGAAAACGTAGAAATGATGATTCAGGAGAATTTCTTAGAAGGAGAAGTGGTTAGCACCCGTCGCAAGGCTTCATTCAAAAATTCCGCTATCATAACCCATTCACCGATATTAACTCATCCGATATCCTATTTGATTCCATGTCTACTCGTACGTACACTTGCCCGTATTCACGCTTATTAAAATTTCTAGTCCATTCGTCATCCCTCGCACGCCAGCCTTCCAGTAAGCAACCACCAGTCAACATTCGACCATTTCCCTTAAACCGAAGCCAAAAGACGCCGAATTGTCGTCGACACAAATCTTGTTGACTTCCTGCCTCCTCAGCTCGTGGCTGAAGCATAGATCTGGATCAACGGAATACATTACCATTCACTTTGTCACCCCACCATCGACCGCCAAACTCCCTTTTGTCTTTGTGGCCGACTAGCAGAAAGCTCTTGGGATTCAAACATCCTTCTTTGGCAACATTCGAATCATTGGAACTCAATCCAATTCGGCCTGCTGTCCCCACTCTAATTCACCCATAACGTGTATCCAAACTATATGAATTCAAATGGAGCTTTACAGAATGATAGCACTTTTATCCCTCCTCCACTCTCGAAACAACCCGTAAATGGGGATTAATGATCTGTTTACGATAGGGTAGAGTGGGCTGGCATTTTGAGAACTTTTGCCATTCCCGTAAATACCGGACTACAGTCACGGCCAAGTTGTGAGGCAGTGCACGAAGGAGTTTGATTTTCGGGAAACATTGACTTGCCGAACGGACGGCGCGGGTATTAAGAGTTGAAGGATCGATTATGGTGTCTTGGATTTGTGTGGGATTTGTTTTGTATCATTTGGGATACAACTTCAAAACTAGTAGTGTAGGAAGTCACTCGTATTCGTTCTGCTGAAGACGATAAGGCGTAAACAGCAATTGGCTGCGATTAGTAAACGCTTTACGTCGCATTATATCGCACTTTACGTGCAAGTTGTTTAAACTTTTTTTGACTTGGATTCCTTTTTGTTAGAGTTTTCATCGTTCTATTTGGGTTTCGTGATTAGACAGAAAAGGAGTGTTCTATTTGGGGGAATCCCTTCGAGCTGGGACGAAACAGACAAATTTAATAGACAAAAGTGACAACTTTATCCTTCAATCATGTTTTTTGACTTAATCGATAATCAACAACAACGATGAAGGCACACGTACTTGTCAAGAGGGTTGCTCGATTTGTTTGCCCCGATTATGTAAATTAAGGCGAGAATATGATATGAAGGGTAGAAGCTAAAGATATAGCGTGTTTAGCTTGCGAGTTGTCGCCTGTGGGAGGTGAGCTCCATACTGTAGGCATAGTAGGTTTCGTAACTTCTTGGTGATTTTGGCATTAACATCGCCTGTGTGGCAGGAAAAGGTTGTCACGTGTACACGAAGGACTAAAAGCCCATTAGCGTATTATCTCTTCTTCTATGTTCGCCGAAATGCTGACACAAGCAAGCTATCAATATCCGGCTGGGAACTTGATAGAAACCGTTTTACACCTGCTGTCAAGCACCATAGAAAGATCACTAGAAGGAGTACAGGGGTCTTCTTCGGCATTGAAGGACTTTCCTCAACACCGAATTGGGCGGCAAGGGTCACTCGAGCATTTACGAGTATTCGAGTCTTGTTTGATAAGCCTTTTACTAGAAGAGTCAACGACGAGTTTCTTTGAGAATTAACGATTGTCGTAGAGTAGGGCCTCCCTTCTGGAGAACGGTGGTCGAACTTAAGGTAGTTGACAACCTAAGGACACGGGCTACACCTGGCCGGAAAATGTTTGCGCCCTGAATTTCGAAACTCACCAGGTGAATTTGACAGAGAGATACCGTAAGATACACAATAACAGGCTCTATATGTCTCGACACAGGCGGGTCCAAAAAGATTTAGTATTGGGCATCGGTTTTTCACAATCAATTGTCTCTCAGTCCGAAATCGCAGTGAAAAAGAAAGCTTTGCCATGTTTCTTGGTCACCTCACTTGGCATCTTCCAGACATTTATCTCTGAACGAACCAAACAACGGGGATCTGCGCGATAAACAAATTCGCTTCCTCAACTTCGTTCTTCTTCAATTTTTTATCCTTCTTAAGCATTCGATCGTGGCTTACAGGCTCATTTGCTTTCTATAATCACAGTAAGTTAGCACTTGTCTGCGTCATGATTTAAACAGAAGCAGGCCTGGAGGTCCGATCCGAGTGGCAGCGCAAAGTACTTATTTTGATCCGAGTCGATTTCACTGTCTAGTAAAACCACAGATTGTCTTGCTAGTATAACCACATATTGTCTTGCCAAAAAGAGTCCTCTGTTTTCATGTGGCGGACATTGGCTTGGCAAAAAATAATGTTGCTGAACAAGAATCGAAACGTAAGCTTGAGAGCATGGATTTTAGGCGCATTGAGAACGCTGCCATACAGCGTAGTGGAGGAGTCACCCTGATTGAAGCTTGAATCAGCGACCAAAATCCTATGCAGCCGAACTGATTTAGTCTGAAGGATCAGTGTCCACTCACGCGGTGCTACCTTGCACATGCTGTCGAGAGCGCCTTCTCAGTTTTCATCCATGGCTGAAGTTGGCAGCACGTTTTGTTTGCGTGTTATGCATATTTTTTAAAACAAATCTTTTCTAGCTTCGTCGTAAAAATGAGTGATTCACATTACAAGCAAGGTATTGTGATTCACAACGAAACCCTCGGAAATCATTCGAAAATTGCAGGTGATGTATGGAGACGAGTATATGTCAAAAACACGTGTGTTTGAATGGGCAAAGTGGTGACGAACGACCAACGAAAGCGAGGATGTTAAATTCGAGACTGCATCGTTCATCATGCGTATCGCAAAGAACGATATACCGAGAATGCGCTACATCACTCAGTAGGGCGTGTTGAAAATAGTTTCACACGCAAGGAAATCGCAATTTGTGCCTTTCTCGATATCGTGGGGGCTTTTTGTAATACTGGCTACAACTCAATCACCACTGCATTATCCCGCACAGGTGTAGACCATCCCACTAACCACTGGATTAGGGCAATGCTTAAAAGCCGTATTACATCAGACACATCTGGAAAGCTTCACTCCTTCTCTGGTCGATGGTAATCGACAATCTACTCTACAATCTAACCAATCTCGACTACGATGTCATCGGATACACCGATCACCTAGTCGTTATTGTTACAAGCAAATCCGAAATCTCTACCTGTGAACACCTGCAATTTGCGCTTTAGTCTGGCTCTGACTGGTGTGGCAATTTTAGTCCCGTTTACAAAAAAGAGAAAGATATAGCCTTGCGCCGTAGTTCTAAATTGTACAAACATAGGATTTTCAGAATAGGTTAAGTATCTAGGTATTGACCTTGATCGCGAACTTAACTGGAACTCCAACATCAAAAACAAACTCACAAAGGCGACCAAGGCACTGTAGGTCTGTCGCCGCACTTAGGGAAAAACTTGGAGATTAAAGCCTAAGGTGATACACTGGTTATATATCTCGATAGTATGACCTTTCATCACTTATGCGTCTGCAGTATGGTGGACAAAGGTTTAACAAAAAACAATAGTCGTTAAGCTTGAACGCCTTCAGAAACTAGTCTGTCTCGGCATTACTGAGGCAATGCCAACTTGCCCAACAGCAACCCAAGAAGTACTCACTGGACTTACTCCACTGCACCTTTTTATCAAAAAGTTTGCAATATGCAATGCAATCAGAACTTTTCGCTCAAATGCTAATTTTGCAACATCTTCCTGAGCTGGATATGATTACCACGGTCTCGGATGCATTACCACACTGGCTCACTTTAAACCGCACCGCTTGGGAAAGCGGCGATCCTTTGCTCAATGTCAAAGGCCTTATATGGTACACAGATGGCTCCAAGATGGGTTCCGACGTTGCCGCTGGCATCTTTGGACCAAATCGAAAAATCTCGAAGGCACTGGGAATGAGTCCTAGTATCTTTCATTCTGACGTGACTTAGAAACTGGCATAAGAGGTTTATTCAGCAGCGCTCAAAGCATTGAGGTCGTATATCACAAACTCAAATTCCGTTAAGGAATGCCACGAAGCCCTACAGGACCTAGCCAAATGAAATTAGGTCAAAACCTGGTGGGTGCAAGGGCACAAAAACATTAAGGGCAATGAAATCGCCGGTCAACTCGGTAGAAAAGGTTCTAGAAATCGCCGGTCAACTCGGTAGGAAAGGTTCTAGCGAAAGGTACATAGGTATCCAACCTTCCTACGGCATTCCTAAGTCTAAGATGATCTTTTTCCTAGACAAGTGGGAAAAATCGCGGCACCTGTCCTATTGAAACAGCGTTTAAGGACTGTGCCAATAGAAAAGATTTATACGGCTCCTGAACAAACACTCTATTAACATCCTTAAACCTAATAGAGTAGATATCAGAAGACTGGTCAGCTACCTTATGGGACACTATGGTCTGATGTATTAGCTAATTTTATTGAGATCGTCTGAAACTGAGTGTCGACTCTGTCTTGAGGAAGAAGAAACTGCAGGGCCCAAAATATGTGAGTGTGCTACCTTTTGGCCATTTGCCATCTTACGAAGCATATCCTTCTCAATGAAATTATGAAGCCTGGGAAGATCATCTCAGCTCCAACAAGAGAAATTCTTAACTTTAATAAGGAAGTGGAGAAGCTCGTCATCTGATCGGCTAGCATGCTAAATAGATCCACTCAGGTCGCAGTACCCCATGCTTCTTCTTCTTCTTTTGGCGCTACAGTTCATGCCGAACCTGGGCCTCTTTTAAAATACCTCTCCAAATGGCACGGTCTTTCGCCAGTAGTCTCCTGGCCGCACGCCTAGTTGGTTAAGGTCCTCTTCCAATTGGTTGCGCCACCTTAAATTTGGCCGTCCTCAACCGCGTCGCCCCTCGGGGTTGGATTCATAGACCTTCCCTGCTGGAGCTGTGTTTTCCATGCGCTCAACATCGCGCTAGCCATCTTAGGCGTTGGATCCGAAGACGCCGTGCTAAGTTCATGTCGCTGTACAGCCCGTTCAGTTCGCTATTAAGTCTTCTCCTCCACTCCCTATTTATGCAGGTCGGGCCGCAAATCGCACGCAAAATTTTTCTCTCAAAACGACCAAAGGCCTCCTCATCCGCTTTCAACAAGGTCCATTTCTCTGCGCCATAAAGCAGGGTCGGGCTTTTCGAGAGAGGGCTCTGCTTTTCAATTGCCTCCCGAGCCCAAAGAAACAGCGGTTGGCAAGAGTTATTCTGCGTTTGATTTCGGCACTGATGTCACTTTTGCATGTCACTGCGGAGCCGTGGTAGACGAAGTCCTTGACTACCTTGAAATTAAACCTGCCAATATGTGCGCCCTGACCAAGACGCCGGCCGGACACGTACGACAGCATATATGTATTTCGTTTTGCCCTCATTTACCGCCAGACCCGTTTCAGCCGCTTCCGTTTCAATAATGCCCAATAATGTCAATGTCATCGGCATATGCGAGCAGTTGTATGGACTTGAAAAAGATGGTGCCCCTCGTATTGACCAGTGAGTTTTGCACTATCCTTTCAAGGACGATGTTGAAAAAGTCACACGATAGCGTGTCGCCCTGTCTAAAACCTTTTTTGACATAAAAGGTATCTGTTAGGTCTCTTCCGACCCTGATGGAGCAGCGAGAGTTCTCCAATATCATCCTGCACAATCTGACGAGTTTGGCAGGGATGTCAAAACAAGACATGGCGTTGTATAGCTCGTCTCTATTGATACTATCGTATGCAGCCTTAAAGTCGACAAACAGGTGGTGGGTGTCGATCTGGAACTCGTTTGTTCCATAATTGATAATTGATCTATAGTGGACTTCCCGGGGTTGAAACCACACTGATATGGACCAATCAGTTTATTAACGGACGGTTTCAAGCGTTCACATAAAACAGCAGACAAGATTTTATAAGCGATGTTCAGAAGACTTATTCCTCTGTAGTTGGCGCAGACAAAGGGGTCTCCTTTCTTACGGATCGGGCAAACGATACTAAGATTCCATTCATCGGGCAAGCATTCCTCTGACCATATCTTACGGATGAGCTGGTGCATACTCCCAACCAGGTCATCTCCAGCTGCCTTAAAGAGTTCGGCCGGTAGTCCGTCTACTCCAGCAGCTTGCCCCATGCTATTTGTTAAAAAAAAAATCGTTCATCGTTCTTTCGAGCTAGGCAAGGTTGGCGTCCTGAATAGGCTGCGTACACGTGTTTTCCATGTGCGACCCGAATCCTCCGAACTCCAAAGGGTTGGATCTTGCACCACAACAATGCGCCCGTTCATTCCTTATTGATGGTGCAAGTGGTTTTTTTTGGCGAAAAAAGCAATCACACCTCAAGGGAACTCGTTTCGGATCGGTTTGGAACGAATTCGGAGGATTATCAAGGGTGCATCACATCGTGGAAGCAACCTTTGATTTCATGGCTTGTTTTTTATTTACATATTCCCGGAACTTAATTGTCACATCTCGCAAATTCCATCATATAGGAAAGCAAAGATCTGTATTTAACTGTTGAAAAAACATTGCAACCGTGAAAAGTCACAATGTATTGTCATCGTCAATATCGAAATATTAAATTAATTTTTTAGCCTTAACTCAAAAATATGGATGTAGACGACATGTGATTTCAACCATACCACATGACCCACGACATAACCCTTCGTATTCGGTCCCACTAAGGTCAGTATCTTATATGTGGTATGGCTTTACACTAATGGAACATGATTTTTTTCTTATTGGTCAAACCAATGCTCCAGTCATAGCCTGTACAGATCTTGTATCGTACCTGTACTGCCGAAGGGGAGCAACTCAAAGTATGTAGATGATTCTCTGCCAATTCCACCAAACACACAGCAAAACCTTTCTGGATGTGGATCCTGGCGACGATTTTAATGCCATTCAGCAGCAAAATCGAATTTTTGATATCAAAATTACCAGAACGTAATCGACGCTCTAACCTTTTTTAGTGCATTTCCATAAGGACACACCACTGTGTCCAAAAAGTAAGGTGACATTTAATCTTAAACTGCGCGTACAAATGGATTTGTGGAAACGCTTAGGATGGTTCAAAAAGCCTTTGGTGTCGAGGCTATGTCAAAAAAAAGCCGCGCAGAGTCTCGTCCCGACTCTGACGACCATATCCTAAATTAGGGTTGAGAGCACGTTTCAAAAATTTTGGAGTTCCGTAGAGTTCAACGCAAAGAAATTGTAGATAAAATTTTCTCTTCGATCCGAGCTCGTATGTCGTGTTGGTCGATCACGAGAGTCTGCTAGCGTTTATATAAAATTTTCTCTTCGATCCAAGCTCGTATGTCGTGTTGGTCGATTACGAGAGTCCACTTGATTTATTTTTCTAGCCAACATTTTATTTTTGTGAGCTGCATGTCGTGTCGCGAAAACATGTCGATCGCAAAATTTTTGAAACGTGCTCTCAATCCTAATTTAGGATAAAAAAGTTTCAAAAAGGCCGAGAATGTGTGTAAGACGAAGGCGTCTCGAACGACCATCCACCTCAAATGGCGCAGCACATATCCAGCAAGGCGCGCCATCCTGCACGAACGAGAGGTCGTCGAAATTCATGTCTTTAATGTCAGAAAAAAAAGTCGGTTAACATGGGTCTGTCGTTTCCAGCCTCATTTCCGAAGGAAAATGATGCTACCACTCCACGATGCGCACCAAACTGTCGTTCTCTGTAGATGCATTGGCTTCTCGACAATAACGTACTGATTTTTCGAGCGCCAGGTGCGGCAATTTTGTTTGTTAACGTAGCCGCCGAGATGAAAATGTGCCTAGTCAGAAATGATGATTTTCGCCCAAAATCCTTGCCCAATTCAAGCTGCTCTATGGCCCAAACTGCGAAGCAATAACGAGGCGGATGGTCACACGCCTTCAATTGCTGAGTCAATTGGACATTATAAGCGAATAATCCGAGATCTTTGTGCAGAATTCTCCTCAGGCTAGTGCGTGAAATGTTGAGCTGTTGAGATCGATGGCGAGTTGATATTCATGAATTGAGTCTCACACTCTCCCGTACGACGACGGAGACCATGAGTGTTGTCCAATAGTACACCGGTCCCACGAACATTTTGCACAAGCTTGTGAACAGCTGTCGCGGTGGGTGCTTCATGTTGGCCAAAACTTCTTTTCAAAAAACGAACTGTTTGGGCTACACAGCACTCACTTTGGAAATAGGTTTTCAATATATCCCAACATTGTTCAAGCGTGAAGCGACTCACTTCATTCCGCGGAGGTATTATACTGACTTCCCGTCAAGATTTTTTTAATCATGATATGATTAAAAAACCAGGGCCTCAACCAACAAGCCTCTCCAGGCGACACGATCATCGGCCAGCCGCTTCCAGTGCCGCACGCCCAGTTGGTTAAGATCCCTTTCCACCTGTGCGCGCCACCTTAGATGCGGTCGTCCTCTGCTGCGTCGTCCCTCGGGGTGGGTGTCGGAGACTTTTCGGTCCGGAGCGCTGATGTCCATTCGCTCTACCTGGCCCAGTCATCTTAGAAGTTGGATCCAAAGACGTCTAACTAGGCTGATGTCGCTGTACAGCCCGTACAGTTCTTGGTTGAATCTCCTCCTCCACTCTCCGTTTACATGAACGGGACCAAAGATTGCACGCAGAATTTTCCTCTCGAAACGCCCAAGAGCCTCTTCATCTGCTTTTGATAAAGTCCAAGCCTCAGCGCCGTAGAGGAGGACCGGGATGATTAAGGTTTTGTAGAGGGATACCTTAGTTTTTCGAGGTAAGGCTCTACTACTCAGTTGCCTCTGGAGCCCAAAGAAGCAGCGGTTGGCAAGAGTTATTCTGCGTTTTATCTCAGCGCTGGTGTCGCTGCTTGTCACTATCGAGCCAAGGTAGACGAAGTCTTTGACTTCTTCAAAAATACAGCTGCCGAAGGTGACGTTCTGACCAAAACGTCGGTGTTGCGCGTCTTTCTTTGATGACAGCATATATTTGGTCTTGTCCCCATTTACCCTTATACCCACTTTAGACGCTTCTACTTCAATGCTTGCGAACGCCTCATTGACGTCTCGCTTTGTCCGTCCAATAACGTCAATGTCATCTGCGTAGGCAAGCAATTGTGTAGACTTGAAGTAGATCGTACCTCTTGTATTGGCCGCATAGTCCCGCACGATATTTGCACATGACAGTGCGTCGCCCTGTCTAAAACCTTTTTTTACATCGAAGGAGTCGGTTAGTTCACCTCCGACCTTAATGGAGCAGCGAGAGTTCTCCCTCCATAGCCATCCTGCACAGTCTGACGAGTTTGGCAGTTTGTTTGAATGTTAAAACAAGACATGGCTCTATATAGCTCGTCTCTATAAACGCTGTCAGATGCGGCTTTAAAGTCGACAAAAAGATAGTGCGTGTCGACTTGGAATTCATGGTGACTGTGGTGTTGTGCATTCTGAGTTACTTCCGCTGGGTCAAATTGTCAACAAAGAATATCATTTGAGTCTAAAGAGGAATTGTGGCGAGACAGCTCTTGGATTTTACACCACGATAATGTACCGTCTCACACTGCATTGATTCTCCGAGACCATTTTGCCAAAAACTCGACCCATATCGTTCCATAAGCACCGTATTCACCTGATTCAGCACTGCGCGAAGAAACAACAAACTCAAAAGACCGCCCGAGGACACCGTTTTGAGTTGGTAGAGGAGATGCAAGCCGCATCGAAGAGAAACCTGAAGGCCACCTCGGAAATTGACCTTAAAGACTCTCTTTTGAAGATTGAACATTTTACTTCTGTGGATACGACAGTTCACTTTAATGTTTAGGTTACTTGGAAGAAAAGAACCAGAACTGCATAAGCAGTTTAAAGGTTAAGACATGCTAAATGAACAAAAAATAACACTTGCAATAGGTGTAGTAAAACTTAAGTTTCATCCACAATATGTCTCCCAATGATGAGTCGTTCCTACAATAGTGTGATTGTGTTTGTTTTAACGTTCTCCCCCTTGTGTGTGGAATGTTTCGAATCAAATGGGTAAAATACTCATCAACGTTCCTCATGTCAGTAAAGCTTGCTAACCAGCCAACTGATGTGCGAGCACAAAGGTGTCCTAAATTTTCCTGCCATAAAAAAACAAAAAAAAAAAAATGCCCGCCGATAAAGCCTTCCACCTCATTTAAACGGGGATATCGTTCATTGCCCCCTCAAGCGACCAGCTCAGAGGTAGTCAAGTAGCAATGCAGCATTCCGTCTATTCTGCATTTCCATGTCGTTCTGTGCTTCCTTTATTTCATTGCTCGCACAAGGGAATGTGAAGGGATTCACAAGGGAAGCAGAAAATAAAGGAATAAAAGGATTTTATTTTTCCTGCCTTCATTGGTTGATTTTTTGTGGCAGCGTTGTAACACTGCTATTAACGGATTCAATTACATTTACGTTGTGCGCAATACACGGTATGTGGTTTAAATGCAGATGCCATCAAAAGAGGAGTTAAGTGAAAGCTTAAATATTTTATTTGTTTTGCACATAGTCGCCTTAGCCTGGATTAAGCAGTGCTATGCATTAAGGCATTTAGTTGAATGTATGGTGTGAACGTCCACTCAGTGAGTTCACCCACTTTTTCACGCCTTCACTGTACTTGAGTTGAAAAAGAGGCACTTTCGAGAGCATTAAGTACTTATCCAGGCGCACATTGACCACCATCTTCTCAAATTGTAAGGTTAAATGCCTTTAACTGAGTCGTTAACAACTGCGTATGCTTGCATTTGGAATACGTGGTGTACACGTCTCGAAAAAATGCTGTTAACTCCAACCAGATGATTACAATTAATACCGCTACCGTCAAACAACATTCGGCCAGCGAAATAAATCCACTCCATAAACCAGCAAAGCATAAAAAAGTAGAGGACAGAAAACAGGCATCATGCATGCATACGTGAGCAATAAAGAGCAGAAATTGGACGTCCACATCACGCCTCCAGGCATACGTGGGGGTAGAAACAACCATTTTGCCATCACATGATGGAACACATCAACAATGGGCATGTAATCACAATCAATACAAATGGCACATCGGGAACTTTTAATGAATAGCAATTAATCTCGTTTCTAATTAGGATCCACACGGTTCAAAGGTCCTCACCGAACGCCATCCATGAAAGTCGTTATTGTCTTGTTATTGTGAGGACCAAAGGAGTTATTCGTTCACTTAAGCCACACTAACACCATCGCGAGGTATAGCCATCCATCGTTCGTTTGGTAAAGAAATAAAACTTATAAGCCAACTATCATGAGAAAGATATATTCCGTTTCTTATCGCCGTTTTCGTCTCATAAATTTTTATGTTATGTCGACCCACGGGTTCATTGGAATCAGTACGGATCCAGGACCTGAACATGAACATGTCTATCCTTTAGGCCATTCAAAATGGGGCATCGCACAAATCTATCTCACTATCTATTATTTATTCGTGTCTACATTGGATGGAGGCATCTCAGCGACGATACGAGTACTTTGCTCCTCGGGGCCACCACTCACTTGTTTACTCATTCACTCGGTCATCCTTAATTAGGGGAGAAGAACAACAGAAACAAAAAACAACAAAACTACACGTAGAAACACTTGGATACGAGTTCGATTATCCCGACTCTAGACAGAATGGTAACGGACGGATGGCAAAACCAACCTGAGGGCGAACGGAGTAGGTTGGCAAACGTTTCTTCATTCGATTGTAACGAAAGTACTTAATTAGTGTCGTCGTTCGGGTTTGATTGAGCACGAGCACAAATGGGGGAGGGAGAGTGGGAAAGTGGGCAGGTGGGTCACAAGTTTTGAGGATCAAAGAGATTGCCACGTCTGCCGATTGGATTTGTGTCATTTGTAATTATTGTCGAATGAGAGTTGGGCAGTGTCTGATACGAGATTTGTTTGGGATCTAAAGGACATATCGACTACTTAAGGGCGTGCTGATGAAACGTGAATACTAACAATCACTTTAGTAGATGCAGTAATTATTACAGAACTGCTGTACTTACTCTCAAAGCTTACTGTAAAGAGGCTTAAAAAGGCGAATATGGGCGACAATTGTGGTATTAAAATGCCTGTCAATAAAGTGACTATTACGATCACTCTGGAACTTCCAGAAATATCATCAAGGCACTGCATAACTGCGAGAGATGAATGAATCGCGCTACAAACGGCCGAATGTACGAATGAGAACATGCAAAAGGACTGCTTTAGGCCCGGTAGAATGAGTAAATTTGGAATCCATATTCATAGAACGTATCATTATAGGTAGCGAAACTCGGGTATGACATGCATGCAGAGCATCATGGGTTTATGTGCTACGTCTTAAACGTGGTCGTCGATGACCCCGAGGTCGAATTCCGGCAATACCTACCTATCTACATATGTTGTTATTAACAATTGTGTAAGTCGCCGAGTCTTTCTGTGGCGGGATAACAAGTTGGTATTGCAATGAACCAGTATGCTTAATTGTTTCCACGAATAGCATGACATGGAAGCTAACTCGTTCACAACCATGGCCATGACCTTTTCTACACCGCCGTAATGAGTAATTTGAGGACGAGGAATAGACCCGGCGCATTGTTGTGATCCAAGTTCCAGTTCTCATTGGCGAGTTCGAGGCGCATGCGGAAAACACGTGCTCGCAGTCCCCTCCCGACGCTTACATAGAACTGCGCAGTCACTGTCTAGTCGATAGGTACATATCCACACTGAACGATATCGCAGATATCGAAAAAAACGATAGAAAAAAACCGCTTTGCCCATTAAAGCACACTTGTTTTCGACATACACTCGGCTCCATACTTCTTTCTTTCTTTTGGTGGCAATACAGCCCATGAAGGACCAGAGCCAAGCTTCTCTTCAATAACCCATGGTGTGTGTGATTTATTTTTCCCACAGGTGAAGGGAACCTACAGTTTAATGCCGATTCCGAACGGCGTGAGTCGAGAAGCTTTTTCCAGACAAGTTATACTACGGGGGGTTTTGCCAGTACCCCGCCGAGGAGCGACGCCGCGAAATAAACATTCGATGGCGTTGGTGTTATCGGGATCCGAACTCACCCATTGTGCGTCAGAGTCCAACACACTAACCACTGCGCCCCGACGCCCTTGTCTCCATACACCACCTGCAATTTTCAGAGGATTTCCGAGGAATTTTCACCAGATTTCACTAAAAAATGGAATCGCAACATGTTGCCTGTAATGTGAGCCACTAATTTTTACGACGTAATAAAAAAAAGATTTATTCAAAAAATACGCACAAGACACAAACAAGACATACTGTCGACTGCAGTCTTGGATGAACACTGAAGGAAAGGGCTCCATTTCTAGACAGATGTTAACGAATGACGCAGTATTACCAGTTCCCGAGTTATGACTTAATTCCCAGAACATAATTGCCATCATATTAACCGGACACTTCCTAAATACTTCGGCAGTGTTTTTACATAGTTTATAGTAAAAAGGTAACACCCAGCATGTTTCCTCAGGTATCTTATTCTTCGTATAATTCAATAATGACGAATTACATAACTCTACACAAAAAATATACTCTGGAATGTCAAATCTCCAATGCGCGTTCATTTGACAGAACCGGACAAGGGCTAGCTACTCAATATTTGGGCATTCATCGATTTCATAAGGAGGTATTTTTTTTGAACCTGATACCAAGCTCTGTAAAATGCCCATGAAATAACGGGTGCTATGATGAGTGCTTTCATCATCATCCACTTTTCGGCGAGATGGCCCTGCGTGGATCTATTGCTAAGAAAACCGTAATGCTGACCATTAAAGAGCTTCGATCTTTTGAGATATTTCACGAGCAGTGGGGATCGACGATGAAGCTAACATTTTAATATTTTTAACGAAAAGCCAAATATTCCTATTTTCTGGGATACATGGTTCATAATACTTTTTGGCTTATTTGTTGGTCGTGTGTCAAAGATGTCCATTTTAAGCCTCTTTGTGGTCATATATTCTTCTATTTCTTGGAATGGCCTTGTAAGTCCGAAGAATCACTTTTGTCATCCCAAGAGCTTCTTCCGAGCTTCAGTTGTTCCACCTATTCTGATTGGCTCTACGAAAAATGGTATTTGCACTCTCAAAGAAGCAGTTAAAGCTCCTAAGGAGGTCCATTTCCAGTTTGCTTTCCCATAAAACCAGGCTAGCTTTTTGGTAGTTTACTGTGTAGTTTGTGTACAACAAATTTGATAAATGGTAGTTGAATGAGTTTGGAGGTGATGGCACAGCAATATAGTGTTTATCAGGGTGGAAGATAAAAAATAAGTTCAGATTGTTCACGCATTGACTGTCAGTAAAGGGTATCCGTGTCATCTTATTTGTTGGCTGAATTAAACTGTTTCTCCCAGCATACCTTCCCTTGGTCGAGTCGACATTCAACTCGGCATGGACAAGTCTTTTGACATACGTCATAAAAAAAATGTTTAAACGCGTCAAACCGCACGATCTAGCCAGAAAATTTCCAAGGGTTTGAATTGCCTCACTGAAAAAAATTTTTAGGGATGGCAATGCAAGCTAAGTATGCCTGACTTTGACAAGCGTAAAGAGTCACACATGAGCTGTCACAAATAGAACACTGAAAAACCAAACCAATCTCCCATTATAAGTTAGTCTGAAAAAAAAATTGGAAAAGGTGCAATGGAAGTATAAAGAAATAGTAAGGAATTGCTCGGACATTATTTTTCTGGCATAGATCAGATACATATTTTTCAGAGAACAAGTTATTATATGCCAATGCGTTTTATTTGGCATACTAATTAAACATACATTCAGATGAATGATTTTATTGTTGAGTGAAGCCTGGCAGTCTGCACTATCGATAGGGTAGATTCAATGAAAGTTCTCAAGCAGAAATCAGTGACAAGTACTGGAGTACAAACGAACATACATTATCCAATAAAAAGTTAGACATGCAGACCTGCAGAGCTCAAACACGACGACATGGGTCAATTATTTTGATGAAAAGAATATAGTTTGAAGTATAAATGTGCCAAATACGATGTGCGGTATAGGTGTTAACCAACATGTCAAATTTTCAAATTAATCCCTATGTTGTCCCAAAGGCTTCTGGGGCTGCCCAGAAGGTGGCAACCTGTCTCCGCTGTTACGGTACATGGTGATCGACCCTCTGTTCGATGTTCTCAATGTCTCTGGAATCTATGCCCAGGCCTACGCGGATGATGTCGCCGTTCGCTCTGTTGACTCATGTTTAGCGACTGTCTGTCTCAAAGCACAGGCAGCGCAAAATGTGATTGATGAGTGGTTCATGAAAAATGGGATGTTAGTTAATCCTCTCAAGACTGATGTCTTGATGAGAAGGAGGAAAAATACTGCCCTGGCTGGTGTTAAAAGGCATTCTCCTCCTGATATCCAAGGAAGCTAAGTACATGGGAATTATCTTAGACAGCAAGCTTCTTTGGTCAAAGCATGTTGTCAAAAACCCCTAGAGCGCTGTCAGCGTTCTGACAATGCATAGGTGCCTTTGGCAAAACATGGTGTTTATCGCCGACAAAGGTCCTCGCGATCTATACGGCAATGATAAGACCGATAGCCTCATATAAATCGGTTGTCTGGTGGAACGGGATAACACTCAAACACGTCGTAGCCTCTTTCGCCAAACTCCAAAGAACGATTTGTGTTAGCTGTATGCAGGGCCTGGCCTCAGGCGTGCTGAGCCTGGAGCTGCTCGAGACGCTATGATGAATCTTCAGACGGTGTGCAGTGACAGCCGTATTTTGTCTCAAGAGAAATAGTTTTTGGTACAACTCGCATTGGAATGACAGTGCATTTGCGCGAGCAATAACCTACGACCCGTGTATCATAGATATGCCCTCTGGCGTAATGACACCTGTCATCCTACTGTACTATAACCTCACAGTTGAATTTTCATGGCGTCAGGATTGGCTCTGGCCACATACTCAACCTGGGAATTGGCTCCGGCCACATACTGAGCCTGGAAAGGATTGTCTTCGCATTTTCACAGATGGCTCCAAGTCTGGACTGGGGTCCGGCGCTGGGGTTTTCCTTGATTGCGAAAACGTCCGACTGCACTTTTCATCAGGAAAATATGCGTCTGTCCTTCAGTCAGAGATATACGTAATCCTAATGGTCATGCACTATGTTATAAAGCGATACACGTCTCTCCCGGCATGCACACGATTATACTTTGAAGTCCGTTTTCGGTCGTTCTGTCAAATATAGAGATTCTTTCTTGAACCGAACTACATGAATGTGGAACGCGCTACCTCGATCGGTTTTCCCCCTCAGTACAATATGCAGATATTTAAGACCAATGCCAATGGCACCTCCTCCCCCTTTTCCTGTTACCTTGCTGGTAAACGTCTGACGTCTGACGCCTTATAGCCTTGAGTGCACGTGTGACTTTGCAGTGATAGCAAAGCATACCCTTTTTAACCAGCTTCAAGTATGTGTATGAACTTAAGGCATTTCTGAACAAAGTCAGTAGACTAACTCACTAAGACCCTCTTTTGTCACAGGCCATTCTGGGGTCCCAGGAACTGAGATCTCTGATGAACTCGCTAGAATGGCTTTAGAGGAGAGTTGCAGAATGCAGGATGCGGGATGACTAAGTGCGTACGACATGATGTCTGCAAGAAATCAGCTGCATGATTCTTTTCCTTAGGAGGAATTGTCTGCAGAAGACTTACGGGCATCATTACGGGTCATTACACTTTTGCCAAGCATCTCTGCATTCTCGGCATCAGTGAAAGGCAGGCCATTTGTTGCATGTTGCGCGGGGGATGACACAATAGAACACTTTCTCTGTGACTGTCCAGCCTTTGCTCGCTCATGGTGGCACACCCTTGGTATGGAGGATGGAAGATCACATCGAAATGTATGTTAGATGACCAGATATAATTTGGTTGAGATTCATCATGCCGTGTCCAAAGAAGAAGTCATTAAAAAATTGCACTTTTCAAAAGTATCGTTATTCGTCGTAAAAAAATGTTGCCTCCAGGAAAAGTTTATATTTATTTAGTAAGCTGCTTGAACACAACCAATAAGGGGAGCACGATTGGTATGTCAGTCGGAAGCGTGTCTCTTAGGAAACCATTCACCATTAAGCGTTTCTCGGAAAACGCGTTGTATGTGCAAGAGTTTTACAAAAAAACGAATGAAAATGGGCCAACAGTTTGAAGAGACCGGTACTACACTGAAAAGACCAATATCCGGGCGGCCAAGGTCATCAAGACCGAAAGAAAATGCGAAAAGCATTATTCAGACTTTTTTTTTTTTTTGTTAATAATAATTTGCGCGCACTCAATGTCTAATAACCTTATTATGTCGGCGACACAGTGTGGGCAGAAGGTAGAAATGAAGAGGAATAGAGGAGATGCCGATGGACATTGATCTTAAATGTTTGCATGTTGAATTGAGAGGGGGAAAACCGAATCCGGCAGAGAGTTCCAGATTCGTGTAGTTCGGTTAATGGAAGATTCTCTATATTTGACAGTACGTCCGACGGCGGGTTTCGGGGTATATTTGGTGAGCATTCCTAGAGAGACGTGTATTGCGGGAGAAATGTTGAAGGGGCGGAATGCAACTGGTAATTTCATCAGAGCATTTTTGGTGGTAGTAACGATAAAACAGGGAGAGGCAGGTAACATTCCTGCAGTGTTCCAGCGAGTCTAATGTTTTGGTAATGCTGGGGTCACCTATCAGTTTTATGGCTTGGTCTTGTATTCTGTCTAGTAGGTGCAATGAGGTCTTGGAAGCACCGGACCAGACATGAGCGTTAAACTCTAATTTGGGGCGAATGAACGCCTTATAGATTGTAGCCAGATCTAAGAGTGAGAAATATTTCTTGCATCTGAATAGGAAGCCTAGGCATTTCGCAGCATTCTTGAATATATGGTCGTTCCGATTAAGATTGTGAACAACAGTCATACCCAGGATGGAAAGCTTTTCAGTTTCTGAGATGCAAGTGCCATTCATGGATAATGGCTGCGGGTTAGTTATACGCTTTAACGAAAAGAGACAGCATTGTGTTTTGGATGCATTAAATTCCAACCTATTGTTTTTACCCCATTGGATGATGTTGTCGATATCGGAATTTAATGAGCTTAACATATGCTACCGCTCATTATCTACAACCGATGTGCAGGGTCGTAAACTGGTGAATGAATATGAGAAGCTGAGGGTACTGTGGTCAGCGAAGGAGTGAATTGGATTATAAAAATAAGAAAGAGTGTCGGAGACAAAACGGAGCCTTGGGGAACACCAGCATTTACAAAGTGAGTATCCATTGAAAAAGAGACTCATCGATCCTAAAAGCAGATATTTTCGACAAAAGGGCTTCATGCCAAATCCTGTCAAATGCTTTCGAAATATCCAGTGCAACAATTTTGCTTTCACCTGCTTGGTGAAGCGAGTGATTCCACTTTTCAGCGAGATATGCCATCAAATCACCAGTGGATCTGTTGCTGCGGAAATCGTATTGGCGGTCGTTGAGGAGTTTCCGTGACTCAAGATATTTCATAAGCTGACGGTTAATCAGCGTTTCCATGACCTTGGAAAGAAGGGACGTTAGTGCAATGGGTCGGAAGTTGGAGGGAGAAGATGATTCGCCTTTTTTGGCTATAGGCTGGACAAATGCTGTTTTGCACCTGCTCGGAAAGAGGCCAGAGGTGTAGGAAAGGTGAAAAGCTTACGCTGTGGTTTTGCCAGCGTAGAAGAACACCTCTTCAGAAGTATTGGGGCAATACCATCTGGACCAGTGGATTTGTGTATGTCGAGGTCCTTAAGAACCCTTGCGACTGTACGAGTGCGGAAGTGGATTAGTCCCATGGTGGAATTGACGCACTCTAGTACAGGCGGAGACAAAGTACAAGCTGGCAGCTGAGAACTGGTTGCGAAATGAGCAGCAAGTAGGTTAACTTTGTCTAAGGGCGTGACAGCTGGATAGTCATTGTTGAGTTGAGTTTTTTTACGTTTTTTACAAACGACCAGAAACTTTTGCTACTTTTGGGACATTGAAGGATTTTACGCCTTCATTTTTGGTCGGATTGGAAGTTAACTCGTCGAATGTGGGTGTTGCAGTCATTTCTCGTTGTACTTTTTTCGGTTTTCCTCAGAACTGTTTGCCTTGTAGGCCCGAAAGCTTAGCTCCCTGAGCCTAATAGCCTCTTTGCAGCACAAGTCAAGCCACGTATTATCCTTAGGCCTGGTGCTTTTAATCTTGCTGGGAATAAAATTGCCATGCCGATTCGGATAATGTTTGCGATAATATCAGTTGCGGCGTCCACGTCGTTGTCGAGGAAGCACAACGACCAGTTAAAGATCCGAAAGAAGTTGTTAAGGCCGCACCAGTTGGCTTTCTCGTATAGCCATAGTGTTCTCTTAGGAGCATTTTTCTTTAACCGGATGGTGAGAGTTCGAGAATTTTGCTGATATCATGCAGTGGTCAGACGAGCCTAGGGGTTCCGATACATCGATCGTGTATTTGTCAGGCTGAGAGGTAAGAAACAAGTCCAGTGTGTTGGCGATATGACCACCAACATCGGGGATACGTGATGGCTCATTCACAAGAGTGTTTATGAAGGTCCGAACCTATCTATTAGGAAGCACGGGGAATTGTCGATTACTACTTTATTGAACACAGGAGGCAACGTTCAGTCACAGGGAATTCAGAGCGTTATGTGAGCAGCTACATTTTTCTGGCTATAATCAAAGAATAAGTTCGTCGCAAACTGTTCCTGACAAACTGATTTCAAGGATGAATGACATGCGCAAAGGAAACAGTTTTGGAAAAGCCAGAAGGATATTAAACACTCAAAAAAATGCATAGGACAAAATTGTAATCCAAAACGGGCTAAAAAAAGAACCGGAACTCAAAAAAACCCACCTAAGGGTGCTATGTGACGCACTAACAGGACACGGGGCATGCAGTTAACACCTTTCTTCCCCACCATTCTATAATCATGACCACATCGAAGGCTAACCTAGTTTAAGTCATTTTGTCTAGCGTAAGATAGCTATAAGTTTAATATTAATAAAAAATGATTTTTAAACTGAAAACCACATCGAAGGTAATTACCATTTAAATTGGACCACAACAGCGCGGACATCTGCAGGCAATGTAACAATGCTAAAGAAACCACGAAGCACATATTAACTGTATGCCCAAGCTTTGCCCGAGGAGGATTCCGACAATAAAGAAAAGAAGTTGTCCAATTTTTGAAGACACACTTAAATCCTAACCAAAAATGGAGGTACGGTATACCTTTATGGTCTTAGTACTAATGTCTTCTTTGACATACGCCGATCTCTTCAATTCAATTCAATATACATATGTATATCTTAAATCTAAATTCTCCCTCGATAAACAGTCCCTGGCGCACTTGAAAGAAAATATCTTCCACGAATGACAGCCCTGACGGAGTCTATCGGCGGAGACGTAATTTTATCATTCGATTAAATACGGATTTACATTTGTCAATACCAAAATACTGTTGCGGACACGAACCGACGACGGCTCTGTTCGAATTTCGCTGTCAAAGTTTGGATTGCTCTCAGGTAGCTAACAAGGAAATGATGGTAACATTCAGCATTCTAGGGACTTCTGAAGAAGAACGTTTGACGGCGAACATTCGAGAGAATGGGGGCATGCAGTATTCATTTAGTACTCAGTTGTAATAGAGGTGAAGTGCCCAGATAATTGATCTGGGGTATTGAACAAACAAGTAAACAGTTGTAGTTTATTGCAATCCAGTGGTCGTACCCTATTCTGGACTATTAATTTTCGTAAGAATACCAAATTTTAGGGTAATCGCGCTAGAAAGTCAGTAGTCCATGTGCGAATGGGCAATGTTTTTGCTATTCGAAAGGTATTGTCATTTTTTTGGTTAAAAATCCAAATAGACCATCAGCATGTGTTGGTTGAAAGGCCGTACTTTCGTTCCAAGACTTTTCTAAATCCGCCGAAGAGCGTAAAAGTTACATCAGAAAACACTTCAGTGCATTTGTTTACGTGTGTTCTGAAGAGATGAGTTTTATATGAGATTTGCCTTTGTCCTTCAACGAATGGACTAATAATGGGACTACTCCACCTCACTTTTACACTTCAGACTGTATTTCCTCCGACGACAACTTTGCGCTGCCATGCATTTGCAACGAATGGCAACCATTCGGTGTCCTAGTTTGCATATTCTAAGAGTACACAAGCAGTCATTCGAAAAGCCCGGAGCAAAGAAACAGAAAGCAAATCGCACAACTGCCAAGAGCATCTTCAAAGAGTCCGAATCTCTCACCGTCATCATCGCAGAGTGTCTCTCCATCATTCAGCATCTGCACCTTGACTTAAGCTTTCCAGCTGAAAACTCGATATCACCAGCATCGAACACATCATTCCCATCCTGCGCCAAAGTAATTGAATACACACCAGATCCATTGATGTTCTAGATTTCAATCTCAATTTCGATTTCACTTCACTAAAAATAGAATCCTCCATCCAAGTAGCCGTCTTTCAAGCACTTCAACACACTAACCAACTGTCATAGCACCATTCCACTTTAAGGCCAACCACTACCCAAAGAGCTGGAGACTCACATGCAAACGCTTGATTAGCTTCATCCTACTGTTAGGTGTATCTCCTGTGCCTTTAACTGACTGCTCGCTCGTATGTAGAATAAAAAGAAAATATCCTTCGGCGAATTGAAAGCAATTTGCCTTCGCCAAAACCCAATTCCAATCGAGCAATATCACCTGGCAAACAATCCCATCCCGGCCCATCCCATCCCATTCGATTTCTTCATTTCTCTAATGCCCCCCGGTTTACTCTTTGATTCTACGTGCACCCTAACGTATGAGCCTGCTCTCATCTCTCAAGGTGCCCCAAGTGGGCATCACCACCGAAAAAAAAATTCGAAATGTAATAAAAATGAATTATTCACATACGAGCACCTAATATAGCCCCGAGATGAACATCTCTAGCTTTTAGTATCTACATCCCGCAGATCATGTCTCTCAACCCACGTCCTTCAGCCCATATCCGCAAGCCGCGGGCCCCAAGATACTAGCTTTTAGAAAAATCATGTAATTTACACTTAATGAAGATTTAAGTATCTGAAGGCTGCAATCGATTCCGCCGCCAGTGGTCGCAAGGGCCCAGAACAAGGAACCAGGAACCACGCACCCAACAGAAAGGAAACGAATAGCTACGGAATCCATTAAAAGTTATATACATTGAAACAATTATCTGAGGGTTTTTCTTGTTCTTCGAGGCGACCGTTTGCGAATGAGAATGTTTTTCGCGTGCTGGAGCTACTGCTGTTGATGGCCCAGACTTGGGTGGGTTGCGATGAAATTGGAAAACGATGAGTTGGGTGGTGGAAGTGAATATAATGTACGGAGCCTAGGGAGGTTGTAAGAGGCGTTCCAGTCGTTAAGTCGCTCGCGGTCAGCTGCAGATGTGGAGGTTGCGGTCATTGCCGGACTATGGGACGGGCCTTAAATTGTAAAACTAATGGGATTGTAAGTGGAACGATGGAGGGGGTATGAAATGGAGCCTGAGGATATTTATTTTGGAAATATATTTGACTAGTAATGCCTGATTAACATTTTTGCGGGATGCATGAATTAATTAGTAAGGCTTTAGGGTATCGTTGGAGGACCTGGTCTTTTTTGTTATGTTGGTAAATTAATTAAGGCAGCTGAAGAAGGCTAAACAAGCTTTTGCCGGAGAGATGGGTTTGAACATAGGCTGGTAAAAAGTCTCGGAACTGTTTACATAAACAGGTAAACAATAATGGTCAGGCATGAGATTAATCCACCCGGTGATTTTTAGCATTGATTTATATAAAATGTCTCTGCGGTTTTTTTAAATAAATGGTGCCAATGGTCAAATATTGAGTACCACAAATCAGATTCTATTTAAAAAAAAGGCTTTGATATGGGGACATTTCAGGTTACATTTTTTGTAATTCGTCATTTGCGTAAAAAGTTACATTGAAGTGAAAATTAGTGAAATATCTACAGAAATACTCTACGCTTACTTTTTAGAAAAAAACGTAACGAGCTTGAATATAAAGAACTACCTCTTACTGCTCAGAAAAAATCCTGGTTCCTTCCAATTACCCAGAGACATATGTATATCTTTCGGGAACTAGGGGTCAATCGACCTCTTTAAGCTGGCCTTCAGCAGAGTCGGCGGGGTCTGGGAGGAAGCTCAACTTGAGGCTGTACCAATAACCCAAATCTCGAATAGACTGAGGGCTAGGGCCATTATCCCGGCCTATCCGGAGGACCCCAAGGAGATTCTGGTAATTATCTGGATTGATTACCATCGCAAACAATCAGGCTTTCCTGGCATCTTTATCAGAAGCTAAGAAAATCTCTTTGGGCTTTGATTCAGCAGAATCAGAATCTATAAGAAAGATGAGGAGGACTTATCCAAGAATACTTTCGAAACAGCATCAGCTGATTACAAGCTATTGACCAGCTCAGAGCAAGTCCCTCCCCTAGAGCCAATGACTACTGAGGAAACTCTCTCGAATGAGCTCATCTCCACAAAGACAATGAGATTACCTGGGACGATGGCAATTTTCTGTCCGACTTGGACCTTGTTCTGCCAATGTCACCGCGGTGGAGTTAAAAGATTGCGGCCCTCATAATGCGGATCCTACAGATTAACCTCCACCACTTAACTGCAGCCTCGGCTGCACTAATGCTCCGCCTTACCAAAAGCGGACTGAACTGTAAGAAATCTAGTACGTGGTCTCGGAATATCAAATTACAAGCTTATCCACGTGCGTAATTCGATCTTAATTAAATCCAGGATAAAAATCCTCCTGGAGAGCGCCGTAGCGCAGTGGGTAGTGTGTTAGCCTAGCCTCTGACGCCGATGTCACGGGATCGAATCCTGACACCAGCCATGTAATCGAACGTGTTTTCACGGATCTTCTTCTCAGCTGGTTTCTGACAAAACCCCCTTGTAGTATAATTGTCATGAAGCTTCTCGAAATTCGCCGTTCGGAGCCGTCCTCCCACTCTCATCATACAGTGAGCAAGACATAACGGCGGTAAGCATCGAGGACAACCCATCTTAGCTATGGATTGCCTTGGTCTACTTGGCCCACGACCACGCAATTCCGGAGGTCAACTTGGGGTGATTGATCACAGATGCTGAGTCAGCACATGCCAAAATCATTATAAGGTGTGACGCAAACGCATATTACACGATATGGGGCAGCAGCAACATCAAGGAACGAGATGAGTTGCTGTTTAATTATCTGTTAAATACAAACCTCATCGTATGAAACATTGGTTGTGAACCAACCTTCATCAGTAAAAACAGACAAGAAGTTCTAGATGTAACCTTTGCATCACAGGGGATTGTCGAAAAAATCACGGAATGGAAGGTCCTCACAGAGCACCCCTGCTCTGACCTTCTTCTTAACGGGCACTACAGTTCGGGGTCAACCTGGGCCTCAACACCCCTTTTCTGACCATCGATACATTAAATTCAACCTAGCCAGTCACGTCATTGCCCATGTCCAAGCTCCTTTTAGGAACTACCTATACAGGAAAACTGACTGGCACAAATAGAGAACCTTTGTTGAACTCCACTAAAAGGGGCAAAGCACCTTACTTAATCGCGAAAGTCTGCGGAATTAGGCAACTAAGTTAATGAATTGATAATAACTCTCAACAGAGAACTATCCAAATCATGTGGGAACAGCACCCCAAAGGAAAACCCAAGCCCCCCTGATGGAGTAAAGAGTCTCCCACAGGAAAGAGAGTAGAAAGTTCTTTAATAAAGCGGAATTTACTCGCGTGCAAGAGGATTGAGACTCCTCTAAACAAGCGCTCAAATGCTTCAAAGCAGTGACCAGAAAGGCCAATAGACAATACCGGAGGAACTACTGCGAGAATTTCAAAGTAGCCTCTGAGGCCTCAAGAATAAGGAAAGTTCTGGCTACGGCCCCTTATAATACAAGCCGCTTAATGCGGAATGACGGGTCCTGGACGATCTCCTGTGCGGAAGCCCTGGAGCTCCTTCTGAATACACACTTTCCGCGCAGTAGTGCATCGGCTACGACATTTTCACAAGATATCCAACCGAGAGTGTCTTCCTGCGAGCTAACTCGCAATCTAGTACAAAAAATATTGTCTTTTGGGCACTAAAAATCTTTGAACCATACAAGTCTCCAGGCCCGAATGGGATCATAACAGCGAAGCTCCAGCAGGTGGGAGATCTCATCCTTCCCTGGCTTTTAGTCATTTTCAAAAGTTGCCTTTCATTATCCTGCATCCTAAGCAAGTGGAAGGAAACCAAATTCATCATACCTAAGGCAGGCAAAAGCCCCTACAAGTATGCAAAGGACTTGAGACCTATTAGCCTTACATCTTTTCTTCTAAAAGGGATGGAGAATATAATAGATGCACACATTAGACACAGCTAGAGCTTAGGAAGGCTGTCGGAGAACCACATGCCTACAATAAAGGCAGATCGGTGAAAGCAGCACTCCACTTATTAGTTAGCATCATACAAAGGAATACAATGAATATGCCCCAGCGGTCTTTCTCGGTATTGAGGGCGCCTTTAACAATGACGAAACATGGCCGTCACCAAAGCTCGATAGAACTGGTGCAGCAACTGCTAATACAAAGAGTCGTCAAAGCAAACTTTGTTGGTGCCGTTTCAACTAGAATGGTTCCCAATTATCTTGGCCTATTCCTTGAATTGGAAACTTAACATTTATGATCGTATCAAGAAAGCTACCACTGCCCTCTACTGCTGCAAGAAAATGGTGGGCAAAAAGTAGAGTCTCCAACCTAGCATTATGCACTAGCTCCATACAGCAGTCATAAAACCTATCCCTCTGCACCGCGTTGTAGTTTGGTGAACTGCTTTTGATAGGGCAGTTTATCGCAACCCTTTGGGGAAAGTGCAAAGATCGGCCAGCATTGGCATTAAGGACCCTAGCATTCTACTACATCTATTACATCTCCCACCATTGCACCTCTTCAGCAAACGCAAACATGTTGCTGCCTACGAGGCTCTACGGACCATTCAACCCTTTCGAACGACACGGAAAATACCATCCGTGTTATCTTTCTATCCCGGGAGGAATGGGCTGAAGAAAAAGTCATCCCGAAGGGCTTCGATATCTCTCTATACCGACGGCTCCAAGTTGGAATGTCGCCTGCCAAATACGAATACATCGAGAACGGAATATTCTAGGCAAGTAGAATGACTTAGTTGCAGTATAAATGTTACAGTGGAACGTAACTCTCCCACAGAAAGATGTATTAAATGTATAAAGTTCAATGTAATGTTATGATGACACGGCGTCTGGCCGACTTCAAAACCAAAATTCTAAATAAAACACCACGACGATCGCATGTGCATGATATTCAGATCATGTATATCAGGAAAGCACCTGAAAAAACAAACCGCTACTTGATAATTTTTCACCTTCAAATGAAGGTAAAGACGCTGCAAAAACATGCCGAAAAAATTGTAAGGTGTACAGTGAGAATGCTATTAATGGACGCCGCATTCAAGAGTGGTTTATTCGATTCCGTTCCCGAAAAATCGGCCAATTACTCAAAAAGTTGATAATATGTTGTAGCTAGTCGAACTCAAGCTGTCAGAAGATAATGGAGGCACTGAACATTAACCACATGGCAGCCTAGATTCCTCTAAGCAGAGTAGACTACTCAAAAAAGTTCGATGTTTGGATGCCACACGAATTAACGCAATGAAATTTGCTCGACCGAAATACCATTTACGAAACGCCTCTAAAACGCAACGACATCCAACCAAGATCATTTGGTCGTTCTCCTATAAATTCTTCACCAGTGGAATTATGAAGCTTGCTAAAAGGGGCAATCATTCATCCGAGGTGTGGCAATTACATTTCGGGAATGTAGTCATAACTTGAGGAATGGCATCACTGCGTCATTCGTCAATATCCGTCTTTCTTTCTTACAAACACGGCGTTGTGATTAAATTTTTAGTAGAATCGGATGAAAAACCCTCCGAAACACCTTCAGAAATCCTCCGAAAATGCAGGTGGTGTATGGAGATGAATGTATGTATGTCGAAAATACATGTGCTTGAATGGGGAAAGCAGTTCCAGACGAACCGTAAATCAGTCGATCCACGTGGAGGACATCCTACAACCTTTCGTACCGCTGCACCTTGCATCGTGAATATGTGCCCACCGACCAGATAGTGATCGGTGTTTTCGGAGTGTGGCCCGAACTCGCCAAAATTTTGCTGAAACGACTAAGAAAAGATCCGAAGTCACCACGGGTATCATATTTCAAGAAATCTATTAGAAATTCAAAAGGAGGTCGGGTAAGTAAATATTTACCTAAAACATGTGTGCACTTACGTTAAGCCCCTATCCTACTTTAAGGTCTTCTTTAACCATCGACCACATACATACATATGTTATTCTCCTCCATCCTAACGAGTGCAATAAAGATCGTCAAGTATGATTCCTTGTTAATACTATTCATTGCTTTTCCACCCCATAAATCACACCGAATGATCCATAAATCGAACAAACTGTTAACAACCCGACCAGCAATAAAACGATAAACCTATAAGCTATTAAACCGATAAACCGATAAAACCATAAATTCCGCCAAATTTCTGAAAAGCAGGGGATAAAAAAAAACAAAAAAAAAAAAACGACTATTTCAAGCCCATTCGGAATCAATCTTTTCAATCTTCCAACACTCAAGAGCATCTCAGAAACACCAAACACCTATGCCTTTCGAGTCGACCAAATAACAATAACCAAAGTATGTACTACCAGCTGGAGTACAATGGACCAGTAATTGCGTCTGAGTGCTCCAGCGGATAGCAGAAGCCTTCAACAAAAAAAAAAATGTACTACCGGTCCAATGTTCCGACTCGATAAATTACAACGCACACATACAAAACGGCAGTAACATTCCTTTGGTACTCACCTTCTAGACTCAAATCTGAACTGTGCGTCATCACCGGATTAACTCCGGCACCATCACCATCTATCGCCATTGTCGCATTCGTTCCATTTCCTGTCGCATTTGCACTCCCATTAGTACGTGTCACATTGCTATACAATTTCGGAATCGCTTCCGATTCCTTATAAAACTGATCATCGTCATACACTTCATTGATATCCCCTTCGAAGTCATCCAATTCGTCGGGTTGTTCCTCGCTCTCATATCGGTCCTCGAGGACTTGCTTCGGCACTACATACAATGAAATGCAAAATTCATGACATCAATCAATAGACAAACGATAAATTTGCTTTAAAGTGCTTATCCTGCCGCCAACGCCTTTGCGGTACTCACTCATTCACTAATCACCTAGTGCATCTCACTGCAGTATGTTACGAGTACGTGTACTTTCAACTCGAATAAATTGTCCGCAATAATCAGGACTGAGTGACTTGATACGAGTATGTACATATCTACATATGTAAGTGGGCGGGCGAAGTGGCAGGATAAACAATTGCCGGTCAACTTACCGCATGTGTAAACAACCTTAAGGTACATCCGGGAATTCTGGTGACACGGTGATCCGAAGGTATTTGCATCCGCAGCCAAGTTGCATCTCCTCCGGCCGTGACATATTTTCATAACAGCCTCTGTCGCATACGGAGCCAGGCAGGCTATAGACCAGAAACCAAAGCGTAAAGAAAAGCAAAAATAAAGGATATGCATACTTGTATGAACACAAGTGTCATAACGACTTACTCTCCTCCTTGACACCCTGCGGCTGAGGGCATTGTATGCTCTCATACTCTGTCCGACCAAAGCTGGCGCTGTACACTGCGATCCTTGAGTATGGATTACACTCTAATTGGGCGATATCGTTATGGCACGCTACCTTGCTGCGAAACTCGTCTGCAAGTAGATACAGAGTTACATTATATATAGTATATAGCCATCTAGCCATCTATATATACTCGTACTGTGAATATATTTCGATGGTTTTTGTTTCTGTTTACAAGGGTGGCAAGGCAAGGATTTGCATGTAACCAAGAGTGTCAATTTATGGCCGAGAGTAAACAAAAAATAAAAAACCTCTGAACCGGGGGATAGGAGCAGACTAAGAAGTGCTTGGCCTATCTTGCACTATGCATGCAGCGAGGAGTGAAAGAGATGTTGTGTTGTCTTAGCGACGTGTTTGTGGATTTCTAACAATCAGGAGACAACCGAAGGGCTCATGGAGTGGATGGAATGAAATGGGAATTGAATTTTGCTAGACTTAATGAAAAGCCGGATTAAATGAGCCCTCGGGGGCATATTGCACGTAATTACAGGCAGAGCCATTCGTGGTCAGGACACCACGAGAGGCAACTTGATAGTAAGGTTAGAGTTCTGTGTTGTTTTTGGTTCTCATTGGAAAACGTAATTTTGTATTTATTCCAACGAGACATTGGGGTAAAGTCATGATGGTGAACGATAGGGATTCCCCTATTACCCTAACCACAATAGCTTAGGGGCTCATAGTGATTGGGTTTTTCTTTTCAGGAGCTTAGTTGCAAGCTTTGTTTGAGATCTGACAGGTTCTTGTTTTTCTTTTTATATCAATAGTAGTTAAGGACACGTTACTGTCCGTGGTATCATAGCTAACTAGATTTTAACTAAGGAATGGACTCCAGAGGCCTTAATTCAAAATTTTCAATTATCGAGTTAGAGAACATACAGATATACTCAGAGATGGAAAAGCTTTATATTAAGAATTAATGGTCGCCCTGACCTCTTATAATTAGAACGAATGAAATACGCCAGGGCACATACTGTATCACCGAAAACACCAGCAACGAAAGTAGCAGCAAAATAAACACCTAACAGCCAGACGTTAATGTTGCATTCGCAAGTCACGTACGAGTGGCGCTGTCGAAAAAAAAAAAATCGCCCATTAAATGATTTGCCTAAAGCAGAGATCCACAGGACAACAAGGATATGCATTGCATATTTTTTTATTTCCTCTTAGTCGCTTAGGTCTTCTGCCACATCATCATCGTTACCATAGTTACTCGTACACAACCAGAATGAGGCGTCTGCACGTACGTACAAATTATAGATGCAACGTATGTACACATTCCACATGCCGCATGCCAAAAGGACTCCGCAGTGACGGAGAGTAACCAAAGTAATGATGTGTTTTCCTCTGCATCTTTGGTGACAAGGAACGAAAAGTACCCCCTCGAGCTGGAGGTATATATACAAGATGCAACCGGGATGAATTCAGTGAGTATAGATATGGAAAAGACATGTCTTGTAGCTAGTCCCTTTGGACAAGCGTGCCATGGTATGGGAACGAAAGAAAGCTGGAAAAATTCGCGTCTTAACCCGATTTCGAATGAATCTATTTTGAAGGATGAGAAATCTTCATTTCGGAGTCTTAAATCTTGTACTGCATTTGCTTCGTTGCGTGTTGTGGAACATGGTCGTGCTTACTTTGGGAGCACAATCCATTTGGGTTTGAAAGCGACCAACCGTATGACTTAAAGGATAAAAGTGAATTTTTAAGAGTATGAGTATCTTGAATGGTTTAGGGTATCTCGTAAATTACGTTCTTTTTGTTAGATTTACACATATATAATGAAAGGAGTTTCATAGCAATGCAGTTAAGTGTTGAAATGCTCGGAGTACTGGGTGTTACTCCAGTAAGATGATGTCATATTAAAGGTGCCTCCATATGAATGGGAGTATACTAGAAGTAGTTCCGAAACATATAAAGAAAAAGTATTTATATCTAAGGGATGGGTCTTAAACTAAGATTGCAAGTAATGCTGTACGTCGTATTGTTTCCATCTATTCAAGAGATGGAGTTGTTGAGCATGGAGCACCCTAAAATATAGCAATGACACAATCGCATGAACTTTAAAAACAAAACATAGCGTCCATAATACACCTCTCTAAGTCATCACCAATTACTTTCTTTTGGTGGCGTTACAGCATATGAAGGACCAGAGCCAAGCTTCTCTTCTATCACCCATGTTGTGTGTGATTTATTTTTCACACACGTGAAATGAACCTACAGTTTAATGCCGATTCTGAACTCCGAACGGCGTGCGAGAAGCTTTTTCAAGGCAAGTTATACTCCGGGGGGTTTTGCCAGTACCCCGTCGAGGAGGGACGCCGCGAAATAAGGATTCAATGGTGTTGGTGTTATCGGGATCCGAACTCGCTCATCAGAGTTCAACACACTAACTACTGCGCCACGGCGCCCTCATCACCAATGACATTGTAACCCAAAATACCCTAGGGAGAGTTTAAATATTTGGAAGGATACTATACGTAGTCCTAAACCTATTGAGTCTTATTTTCAGTATTTATCTTAACTCAACTAGATCCAAATTAAAACTGGTAACCTTCTTAAGTCTTCCCAACACCCGATAACACTGGAATCGAATCCCTGCAATAGCCATGTCATCGAATGTGGTTTTTGTGCTGCCTCTCCTCGTCAGGATAATGATAACACGGAGCTCCTATAGAGCAGGAGGAGTGTGTCTGGTGTCTGGCGTCGAACGCAATGGTCGATTTGATTAACAGGTAATTGGTCAGGAGATATTGATATGTGGGAATCATGTGCTAGCTACTAGGAGCCTGAATCCGTTTTCGGACGTGGTGTCGTTCAAAGATATTCTCCTTAACCGGCTTCGCGTTGAAATCTCCCATAACAATCTAGGTGTCGTAGCCGGTGACATTGAGCGTTAGGAGGTAGCAGAAGTCATTTTTAACTCTGTCATATATGTGAACTGATGAAATTGACCACCGGTGAAGCGCGTGATCCCAGGGTGTACATTTACAGCGTGGTCACCGTGGACACTTTATATTTCGACATTTCTAAGGAAATGTTGCTACATTTTCAGTTAATAAAATGGCAAGGCGTCCAAATCAAGCAGAATCGAAGAGAGTACTTGAAGATTTGAGTGACTCAGAAATTACCAATTACCTGACGGAGGAAGAATGTTTAAGTTTTGGGAGCTGAAGTTGAAACAAATTCATGTAGATTAGGAGCAACGACACAGCCTCTCGCATGGTAACCTGTTGATGGAGTAAGACAACAATTTAGACAACAATTGAGATGCTATTGGTCAAGAAGCTAACTTTACGAAAACAAAATATCAAAATATATATACATACATATGAGCCGAAATCACTTCGAAATCTTGCCAACTATGCTTCACTTTGCGGATAGTAATATCGAAACAAATGATCGCCTGTAAAAAATGACGGACCTTGTAAATTATCTGGAATTGAAGTTCAAAGAAGCCTATACTCCGGAAGAAGAAATTTGCATTGACGGGAGTAATATTCCATTTCGAGGTCGAATTTTGTTTCGTCAATACATTCCAAACAAAAAACAATGATACGGTATAAAACTATTCAAACTATGTCCTTCAAGATTTTTACGGGAAAAGAAAGCGCAGATGACATATTTATCTGTATCAGAAAAGGTAGTTATGGAACTGACAGAAGATCTTTTGTACAGCGGAAAGATATCATACTCTGATAACTATTCAACAAGTGTATTCTTGGCTAAAGCTTTGCTGAGAAGGCGAACATGTTTGGTAGGCATTCTACAAATGAACCAAAAAAAGTCCCCCTAATGTCATCAAATCGAAGCCCCAGAAAGATGAAATTTGCGCTGAGCAAAATGAGGCTGTTCTGAAGCGAAAGGATAAAGGGGATATTCTGACGCTGAGTACCAAACATGACAGCTCAATGCACCCTATTACAAGCGGAAGAAAACTTACACATAAGCCTACAATGGTGTTTCATTACAATAAAGGAAAAGCGTTCATAGATCTGTCTGACCAAATGTCTGTGAAGTTGATTGAATTCACAATTTTATTTTGATCACAATAATACGTATAATACACAATGTTACGATCTCTTAATATATGTATATATATATGTGCAGGTAATAAATACGAATACTTATGTGATGTATGAATATCCCGTCCAATGGCCCAAGGTGTGGCTGGTGCAGCGATCAAGATCCAAGTGACCGAGATCTTCACACAGCAGTTGCCACTTGACCGCCCACTCATGTTCATGATAAAAGAATCTCGCTGCAAATGCAGATCGAACGAAAACTGAGAGCTCATCAATTTTGAGAGATAACACAAACAAGAAAAACAAACTGATGAGTGCGTAACATTGTCAAGTGGGAGCTGCTGTGTGCAGAATTAGTGAGATTCGCTGCAAAGACATTAGGTGATTCTGTATGACGAACAATAATTAGAAAACGGATCACACATGAATGTACAGCGAGTCTCACTGTTGTTTGTATACAAAGTTAGCTCACAATTTTAACATCGAAACATGTATAACATTTAAGTACATATAAATATAGTTCTTGTCCAGTTCCAAACATCCCGGCCCCTCTGGAACGAGTTTCAGGATACAGGTAGAAGGGCTAGCTTCGCGATTGGGCGAACAATTGTTCCTGATGCAGTTCTAACGGAGGCAACTCGAACCTGTTGATCTTTTCCTGGCATGACGCATTCAATGCGACATAGCAACCACTTCGTCGGCGGAAGATGAGGTTCCTTGATGACTACCAAGTCCCCTGGCTTGAGGTTGGTAGTGCAATGCTGCCACTTGGGTCGCTCCTGCAGTGTCGTCAAGTACTCCGTGTGCCATCTCTTCCAGAATCCTTGAGTCATGTTTTGAATATGATTCCAATGAGACAAACGATTCAAAGGGGTGTTCAAATGGCTCGGCTCAGGAACAGCTGTGAGTGGTTCACCTACAAGAAAATGCGCGGGAGTTAATGGGTCAAGATCAGTGTCGGACATAGAACACAAAGGACGAGAATTCAGAATTGCTTCTATTTGAGTAAGGACAGTATATAGCTCTTCGAATGTTAAAAGAGAGCTACCAATTACTCTACGTAAGTGCAGTTTAACTGACTTAACGCCAGCCTCCCACAAGCCACCAAAGTGTGGCGCTGATGGTGGGATAAAATGCCAAGCAATGCCGTCCTTGGCGAGCGTAGCAGTAATTGCATCGTTGTGAGTTTGGTCCATTATAACTTTGTGCATTTCTGTCAGGTGTCGGCGGGCTCCCTTAAAGTTGGTCCCATTGTCACTGTAGATATTGCTGCATTTGCCCCGGCGAGATATAAATCTACGTAAGGCGGCGATGAAGGCTTCGGTGGTGAGGTCACTCACCAGCTCCAAATGGATGGCCTTTGTAGACATGCATACAAACAGAGCAATATACGCTTTTGACATTTTCGGCTTACGACATCGGGATAGCTTGATCGTAAATGGACCGGCGTAGTCACACCCTGTGTTCGAAAATGGACGGCTTGGCTGGATTCGATACGCTGGTAAATTACCCATGATCTGCTGTGTTGTACATTTCTGCTGCATGAAGCATGGTTTGCATCGGTGAATGACCTGGCGAATAAGGTTTCTGCTGCCTAAAATCCAGTACTGCTGTCGCACGAACGCAAAGGTTTCGGACACTCCAGGATGTAAATACTGTTTATGTATATCTGTGATTATGAGGGTAGAAATACGATTAGTTTTAGGAAGAATGATGGGATGTTTTATATTGAACGATACGATAGCATGCTTTATACGTCCACCGACACGTAATAATCCATCGTTGTCCAGGAATGCTGAATACCTTAACAGTTTCGACTTTGAGGGAAGTTGGTTTTTTGTCTGCAGATGTTTGATGTCATCGCCGAAAGAGTTTAATTGTACGAATTTTACAATAGCTGTCCTTGCAGCGTTAATTTCTGCGTAATTCAACCCACGATGTACGCGAGCAGAGAGGGGAATCCGACACTCTGACGATAGCCGTAGGCAATGCGCAACGATTCGAAGCAACCGAAACCACGAGGGAGTGTTCTTTATAAGATCTTGAAAAATATGTCCATCAAACGACGTGACAAACACATGCCGTGTGATTGGTTTTTCTTCCCGTTTCACCGATTCGCTTTCGGACAGATTTGGCGAAAGTTTAGATCTTGGCCAGTGTTCGTCGGATAAGGGAAGCCATGCTGCACCGGTCCACCAAAGGCTGTGGGAGCAGAGGTTGGAAGGGAGGACACCACGCGACGCGCAATCTGCCGGGTTCGATTCCGACGGGACGTAACGCCAAGAGTATCGCGGCAATGTTTCTAAAATGGCTGCCGTTCGGTTGGCTACAAAGGTGGTCCAGCGACGCGGGGGTGAAGAAAGCCAATGTAATACTATCTCGGAGTCGCACCACGCGAAGGTTCCTTCGATATCAGCATTTACCGATTTTTTCACTAAGGATAACAACCGAGTTAGCAATAATGCAGCACAGAGCTCGAGGCGAGGAATAGAGACAGGTTTAAGTGGGGCTACTTTGGTTTTTGCCGCGACGATGGTGGTAGAAATATCACCAGTTGGAGACTTAGTGCGTGCATACACGACTGCACCATAAGCGAGCGACGAAGCGTCTGAAAACCCATGAAGCTCTATGGTTACTTCGGATGGGAAAATATTTCGCGGAACTTGGATCCTCTCGAAAAACAAAAGTTCTTTGCGATACATCAGCCACTCTTCCGCGATGGCCTCGGGCAGTGGATCGTCCCAGCCCAGATTTAGTTCGGCAGACCAAAGTTTTTGAAACATCATTTTAAATAACACAACCGATGGAGCAAGAAGGCCAAGAGGGTCGAAAACACGCGCGATTTCGGAGAGCAAGATTCTTCTTGTTACCTTAAGACACGGGGTAGTTTTAGCGATTCGATATGAGAAAACGTCAGTACCAGGGTTCCAGAACATTCCCAATACCTTTATGAGAGGTTGAGAACGTTCGGGATCAACAAAGGAGTATTCGCAGTCTTCAGGCTTTTGTTTTGCGAGTAGAGCCCAACAGTTGGAGCTCCATTTCCGAAGCTGAAGTCCAGCAACCGATAACAGCGTGACGATTCAATGACTGTCCTTTTGAGTCCCTTACCGAACCGTCGAAAACAACTCGTAATTTTGTGGAAGAACTATCTGGTTTGAGCACCGCATGATGAGGTAAGTAAAACTGTTTTGTCGAATTTGAGTTTATTTTTTCGCGAGGAATAAGTTCCATATGTCCAAGTTCGAGATATTCCTGCATAAATTTTGAATAAAGTTTATGTAGTTCAGGATTATTGCGAAACCTACGTTCCATTGAATATAATCGCGAAACAGCCGACTGTACGGTATCTCCGAAACTTGGGGAAGGGGTTTTGAAAGGAAGAGAAACGATATATTTTCCGTCGGGAGCGCGCGAAACCGTTTTTCGAAAATATTGCTCAGCTGGGTCGTCAAAGGTTTCATACGCATTAACCGGGGGAACTTCTTCTATTTCCCAGAATCGTTGCAAGAGACCGTCTACGTCGTTCGAGGAATAAAACGAGGATAATTCCCGGCTGCTAGGATTTGGATCCGACAGCTCTCCTGAAATTACCCAACCAAATGATGTGTTGAATGCTATAGGACTGCCCTCGAGTCCATGAATTTGTTCTCCTCGGATGATGTTCCAGACCTTATCAGCCCCCAGGAGAACATCGATGGAATGAAATGTTAAAATAAGGATCCGCCAGTTCCAACTTATGAATGTGCTTCCATGCCGATGCGTCGAAGGATTTAGATGGCAAATTCGAAGTCAATTTACCAAGCACGAAAGGGTCAACGGATAAATGAGTAGAATTGTGGCGAGAGAAAAGTTGAATAGAAACGCGTCCCTTCGTGAAACCCGCTTCTTTTGATGATAATCCCATTATAGGGATGCGAGAATGCTTTCTTGGAAGACCTAACCTTTGCACAAATGATTCAGCAATGAATGAAGATTGTGATCCCGTATCCAAAAGAACTCGACAGTCGAGAAACTGCCCCCGATTATCTTGAAGTTTCGCGAGAATGGTAGGGAGTATTGTTTGTTTTCGAAACTCAAGCGAATGGTTATTAACCAATGGGGAATATGCAGCCGAAGTGGACCGGTCCACCGAAGGATCAGGTTGGTGCGGAGTGGATGATGAAGATGGCAATGCTGACGATGATGCAGGGGATGAGGCGATATCTCGATGGACAAGAGAATGGTGACGAGACTTACAAACGCGACAACGAAACGATGACCGACACCGGTTTGACGAGTGACCTGTTCGAAGGCAATTGAAACACAAGGATTTTGTATTAACGAAATTTCTGCGAGTAACAATGTCTGAGTCTAGAAACTTACTACACTGGGATAGGAAATGGTTACCCTGGCACATGGAACACTGAACACTGCTATCTGAAGCCTTCGCTACATGTGCTCGAACTTGTACCGATTGTTTTCCGCGCGAGTTGACCGACCGATTGAGAGTTTGACACGATTCAAGTGCGTCACATCTCAGTTCAAGAAACGTTAGAAAATCTGCTATTGTGCTATCATCACGAGATCCGATTTCTTCCGCCCAGGCATGCTTTGTGTCGCTATCAAGTTTGGAAATTAAAATGATGATCAACCAGGGATCCCTACCATTCCTACCCAATGCATTCAGTCCACGAATAACTTCGTCCGCACCATCTGTTATCTTCCTAAGAGTTTGCACGTTCGACACACTCATTGTAGGAAGTGAAAGAAATGTCTGCACAAACGACTGGATAATTAAATTGATCCGGTCGTACCGTTTTTCTAATCTATCCCATGCTTCGATATAATTGGCATCTGAGATTGAAATATGCTTTATTAAGTTGGCTGCATCGTCACGAAACATGTATAACATTTAAGTACATATAAATATAGTTCTTGTCCAGTTCCAAACAGTCTGCTTATTCACCATATCTTCGACGTAGTATTTCATCTGTGGACTGCAACCATTGTTGTAAACGCCTTCATTTTATATAATAGAATAAATAACTTAAAAACTACAAACACTAAGTTCAAGGAAATTTATATGTTTTATACATAAAAACTGCGAGGAGAGAGAGCGCCGTGGCGCAGTGGGTAGTGTCTTCGCCTCTGATGCCGATGACAAGGGATCGAAACCCGGGAACATCGAACGTGTTTTTCACGGTGCTTCTCCTCAAAGGGGGACTGACAAAACTCCCTGTAGTTTAATTGTCAACAAAAGTTTTTCGAATGTCCCTTTTACCTATGGGAAAATAAAATCACACACAACATGGGTGACTGCGAGAAGCTCGGCTTTGGTCCTTCATGGACTGTAACGCCAACATATCATCTTCCTCAGCAACAAAGCAAAAGCACTGTATCTGAGCAAGGAATTAACTAGCAAGGAAGAAAGCTAAAAGAGTGAATACTATTTGCGATCAATGCAATTTCCATGCTCTAAGGCAGCCCATGACAAATCTAATTAAACAGTTTTTTTCTATTTTTGAATTATTAAGGTATTATTCTATTTTCAAGTTTAGTAAAAGAATTTCCTAACGCGGCGTAACCCCCTTGTAGCAAGCACATGATTCCCCGTCTCAACATCTGGCGATCGACGCCAGACACTCTTCCAGTATTCTCGACGAACGAACCTTCAGAGGGGCCAACATCGACTCGGACCACTACATTGTTGTAGCCAAGGTACGAATTAGGATATCAAGAATGCTTAGGAGTAGAGTAGGACTACGTAAGTTTGACGCCGGAAAGCTACAATCGCAAGAGACTGCCGGAATCTTTGCCGATCGTGTCTCTTCCAAGCTCTCTTAAAATTCGCTCATAGCAGCACAAACAATAGAGCAGGAATGGGCGCATTGCCAGAGCGCCATCAGAGACGCTGCCTCAGAGGTGCTGGGTCTCAAACCGCCACCAACTTAAAATCCCTGGTTCGATGAGCAATGCGAACAAGCCCATGCAGCAAAACAAGACGCATATAAAGCCACGCTGCAACGGCCGACGAGAGCTGCTCCCGAAATCTAAGATTTTCAGAAGAGAGAAGAGAGGACACAGAAAGCGTGAGATCGACGAGATGGAGAGATGCTTCCGCAGGAATTTCGCCCGGAAGTTTTACAATAAGTTAAAACGAACGCCATGACTACAAAGCCAGAGCGGCGGCCTGCAGGGATGAAAATGGAGAACTGGTAGTAGAGTCACAGTCGATGCTGAGGATTTGGAAAGACCGCTTCTGCAGAGTGTATAACGGCGATGACAGACAAGATACCGCTGTGAGGCAGAACGATCCGTTCGTAATGGACGACGATGTAAGAGAATTCCGTCCATCCGACCAAGACGAAGTCAAAATAGCGATATCAAGACTTAAGTCTAATAAAGCCGCGGGCGCAGGCGGCCTGTCTGCTGAGCTTCTTAAGGCGGCTGGAGATGAGCTGGTAAAGTGCATGAACCATCTCATTTGCAAGTTATAGTCGGAGAAAAGCCCGCCCGACGAATGGAATTTCAGCATCGTTTGCCCGGTCCATAAGATAGGAGACCCCTATAACTGCGCCAGCTTTTGGGGGATAAGTCTCCTTAACATCGCATATAAGATCTTCTCTGTCGTACTGTGTGAACGCCTGAAACCGTTTATGGATAACCTGATCGGCTCTTATCACCACTTTTTCGTCGATTTCAAGGCTGCATATGACAGCGTGTCTAGAGATGAGCTATACAAAGCCATGTCTAGTTTTAATATCCATGCCAAACCCATGCCAAAGCCATGTCTAGTTTTAACATCCATGCCATACCGACCTTAATGGTCGGACAATGACCAAACCGAGACCTTTGATGTTAAAAAAGGATTTAGGCAAGGTCATGCAACTTTTTCAACATCGTGCTTGAAAAGATCGTGCAAGAGTCACTGGCCAAGACAAGAGGTACGATTTATTTCAAGTCTACGCAATTGCTTGCGTACGCCGACGACATTGACGGGATTGGAAGGACACAGCGAGAGGACAATGAGGCCTTTGTAAGCATTGATGTAGAAGCGGCTAAGATGGGTCTCAAGGTTAATGAGGGTAAAACCAAATATCTGCTTTCATCTAAAGGAGACGGTCAATACCGATATATTGGCCAGAACGTCACCATGGGCGGACATAACTTTGAGGTGGTCAAGGAATTCATCTACCTTGGCTAACTGATGACCAGCGACAACAACACCAGCGCAGAGATAAAACGCAGAATCACTCTTGCCAACCGCTGTTTCTTTGGGCTCAAGAGGCAATTGAGAAGTAGATCCCTCTCTCGGAAAACCAAGGTGACACTATATAAGACCTTAATTTACCCAGTCAAAAGCGGATGAAGATGCCCTTGGTCGTTTCGAGAGGAAAATTCTGCGCACTATCTACGGTCCCGTTTGTTCAAACGGTGTATGGAGGAGAAGATATAACGAAGTACTGTACGGGTTGTTCAGCGATATCGGCCTTGTACGACGTCTACGGATACAGTGTTTAAGGTGGCTAGGCCATGTAGAGCGCATGGAAAATACAGCTCCTACCCGAAGAGTCTTCGAATCCACCCCGGAAGGAAGGCACGGCAGAGGACGGCCGCATCTACGGTCGCGCACGCAGGTGGAAGGGGACCTTAACCAGCTGGGCGTGCGGCGCTGGAAACAGCTGGCCAAAGACCGTTCCAGCTGGAGACGCTTGTTGGTTGAGGCCCAGGTTTACCACGGACTGTAGCGCCACCTAAGTAAGTAAGTAAGTAAAAGATTTTCTAATTAATTGTTAATTTTTTTTATTTGTTTCTAAGCTATACGGTCAGATAAGACAAAAAAGCCAATCTTGGGATTACGCTCGACACAAAATTTAAATTGAAAGCTCACACAAAGAAATGTACTGGTTACTAGGAAACTATCCAAACTCAGAATTGAAAACAAGCTGCTTCTACAAGCGAGCGCTTAAAACAGTTTTGACTTATGGTACACAATCTGTTAATCTCATACAGACGATTCAAAATAAGGTTTACTTTACTTTACTGTCGTTTATGCGTCATGGTGTATTAGGAACGAGAATATCCACCTAAATATATAAGTATATTCCTAAGTATCGTAACTGTGGAAAATGAATCGAAAAATTTCACAGGGAAACATAAACGTCGACTTGAGAACCTTGTAAATAGCGCTGCTTTGCGCCGTCCTTAGAGGACAAAACCTCTTGACTTAGCACGATGAACTTAAATCGCACGGATATAGCGGATATTGCAGGAACCTTCGTTGGAATGTCACCTGCCAAATTCGAGCACATCGAGTCGAAATCTCACACAACTATAACAACGCGCTTACGATCCTCATGGTTTCCATAGAAGATTTCCACATGCCCTGTCCGATTGTAAGAAGGTCCTTGGAGGTAAATTGACATTTGATAGGATGCTAGTAGTAAGGCCGTTCCTCGACGTAAGAACGACGAACGTAATTTAGTGACTAACTGCGACCCTACAACTAAGCTCCCATCCCATTGAGATTCGACAAAATCTCATTAGCACACCTCTCAAACAAACACAAGATTAAGTGCCGTGCATCTTTCACGAAATAAAATCAGTTGGACTAGAACTACGACTCTCACTAAGCACAGAAGTGGGCACATACCTTTCACACTTCAACGTGCCAACGAGAAAAGGATTAGTCGGTATCCTGCACCGTTTTATACAACAATAATCCACATAATTACAACAATCAGTTGAATGCTAAACAACCTCGAGTGGATGCATCCGCTTCCTTTTCAGGGATCAGCAGAGCGTTAATACTTAATTTCCTCCTTTTCCTTCCTCTCTTTGTTTTTTTTTTTTTTTTCTTCCTCCACCCACTGGCCTCCGGCTCGACACACCTTTGTCACGTCACACAAAACAAATGCATATCTCAAGCAGGGTGTGAATTCCGCTACGCCGCTGGACAAAAGCACACAGCACTATACATATGTGTGTACCTGTATTCGTACAAAGCGTGACGTTATCGCTCCGGAGGCTAGAAGCCCGCTTCCACAGCATGGAAGAAAGAACAAAGGCTTAACTTACGTCACGGTGTGATGTACCTCGGTCGGCCGATTACACGTGGAAAGGAAAAACAATTAGAAAGCTAAAGAAAGGACTCTCCTTTTTTTGCTTGCATGCCCGTATGTATGTACATACATATATGCGCGACTGCCTGTGTATCTTGGGAGTAGTTGGAGCATGTTTCCCTTCCCCCATTCTTTAATGTAATTCATTTCGAAAGGAATAAATCAAAGAGGAAGTTGGCCTTTTTGTTTTCAATTTCCGAAACGACTACTATTACATGTACCTACGGACGAAAGTTGATGGAAAAATGTTTGATATGTACAAGTACGTGTGTCTGTGGAAAATCCTTTTCCACCAACCTAGATACATATTCTTCGTTCGTTCTGTAAATTGCATTTTTACAAGTGCAACTTGCCGAAGAAATATTCACCCGTTGTGTGTGTGTGAATGTAATAAAATGAAATTACGGCACACAACCTTGGACGATGGACGTGAAGGCTCCACTAAAGAACGACAAGACGTCCTGCTTCCAACTGGGCAACAGGGAGACGGTTGAGAATGTGAGAAGGAAATGTACTACATTGAAAAACAATTCTTTGGATTTATAATTTCTGTTTGTGGCATTGTATTATAGACGAAAAACAATTAGAGTCCTTTTGGAATTCTCTTATATTTTCTCTCATTTTTTTCGTCCTTTTGTCGAAGTGGGTGTATGGGTGTATAAGGATTTGTTCGAAAGAGAAAGAAAGTTAAATTAAAACTCTTGGCCAACATAGAAGAATTCTTGTTATTCCTCGTCCTGAAAATGAAGAAAACTAATTTTCGAGGACAATAGTCGGATTTTGTTGTTGATATTGTGTATGGACGACAGAAAGTGCAGTGGAAAACGAAAGTGGGCCATTTTCATTCAACACTGATTTCTCATATCTTCGATTTTGTTCAGGGATTCTGCGATGAAATACATAAATGGAAGGCAGATGGCTTTGATTTATATTATGTACAGTTCATGACTTTGACAAAAACTTGTTGTCATCACAAATATTTTCTAGGACGTGTCTAGTCTGTTGAAGGCCTTTGAGTGCGAAACTAGATGAAAGCCTTGATTATAATACGAAGTGAGTTCATATCGTGGTGCTTCATTTTTTTGGAGCTGAGATCAGTGAGAAGCATTTGATCGCGTTTGTATCGGAAATGGCAAAGGACGAATTCAACACTGTCGCAGAGCGTTTAGGAGATCTCGTAAAAAGGGTTGGGGGGAGAGTAAAGCAATGCTAGAAAGAATCGGATTCTTCTTCAACACGACCGTAGAAGAATCGCCTGCATCTTGTCAACGACGTCAACGATTTGAGTAAGCAGAAGCAGCTAACGGGCAGAACATACCAACTAGATATCGACTATACCACGGAAAATCAGATATTTCGAAGATAATCAAAGGCCTTAGAGTTGCACGAATCGATTACATGCCAAAAAACGTTTAAATGCAACGATCTACCTCCCCTTAACAGTCTTCATACGGCTGGGAAACTGTCAAAAACCTAAAGTTGCCATAAAGCAAGCATTACAGAACTACAAGAAGTACAATACTTCTTCTTCTTCTTCTTCTTCGGCGCTACAATTCATGGTGAACCTGGGCCTGGTTAAGGTCCTCTTCCACTTGCGTGCACCACGTTAAATTTGGCCGCCCCGGACCACGTCGCCCCTCAGGGTTGGATTCAAGGACCTTCCGGACCGGAGCTCTGATTTCCATGCGCTCTACATAACCTAGCCATTTTAGGTGTTGGATCCGCAAGCGCCGTGCTACGTTCATATCGCTGTACAGCTCGTACAATTCACTAATGAGTCTTCTCCTCCACTCCCCATTTATGCAGGTCGGACCGAAAATTAGAGGCAGAATTTTTATCTCAAAGCGAACAAGGAACTTCTCATCCGCTTTCGATAAGGTCCTTGTCTCTGCGCATTATAAAAGTATGTTGACGACCCTATAAGAAAACAAAAAACAAACAAGGACCTTCGGTTCTGTACGTGGAATGTTAGGTCCCTAAACAGACCACGTGCGGCCGAACAACTTGCGGACGCCCTAGACCGCTATAAAGCGGACATAACCGCCATCCAGGAAATGCGATGGAATGGACCGGGTAAAAAGCGGATGAAAAACTGGGACATTTACTATGGTGACTGCTATAGGGAGAGAGGGCAGAGACTGTTTGGATGCGGATTTGTTGTTAGAGGTGGACTAAGACATAAAGTCCTAAGTTTACAGTATGTGAGTGAACGCCTCATAACGATCCGCATCAAGGCAAATTTCTGTAACATCAGCCTCATATGCGTCCATGCCCCCACGGAGGACAAGGATGACTCAATCAAAGATGATTTCTTTGATCTCCTAGACAGAACATATACCAAATGCCCCAGCTATGATACCAAAATCATACTAGGAGATTTTAACGCTATGCTGGGTAAAGAAAGCATCTTTGAGCGGGTCATCGGCAAACACAGCCTACATGATACCACATCCGATAACGGACATAGGCTGGTCGACCTTGCCACGAGGCGAAATCTTCTTGTAGCCAGCACACGATTTTCCCTCCTCGATATACACAAAGGCACCTGGCGGTCGCCAGATCAATCAGTCACCAACCAGATTGACCACAACGCGATTGACGTCAGACACTCCTCCACTATTCTTGATGTTCGCACTTTCCGAGGAGCGAACGTCGATTCAGACCACTATCTTGTAGTAGCCAAGATACGTCAGCGCATAACACGAACACCGCGGAGTAGAGTTAGAACACCAAGCTATGACGTCGGAAAGCTACTATCGCCGGAGATCGCCAGTGCTTTTGCCAACCGCGTCTCCCTTAAGCTCTCCGATACACCTCAATCCTCCACTCAGTCAGTAGAGCAACAATGGAGCCTGTGCAAACAAGCCCTGAAGAGCACAGCAACGGAAGTGCTGGGCCTTAAAGCTCCACTACGACGAAACACCTGGTTCGATGACGAGTGTAGAAGGATTCATGCGGAAAAGCAGGAGGCATACAAAGCCTCACTACACAAAAAAACAAGAGCGGCTCGTGAGCTCTACGAGCTTAAGAGAAGGGAGGAACATAAGCTTCTCAAGAGAAAAAAGAAAGAGCACGAGAAGCGGGCGATTGAAAACTTGGAGAGGTGCTATTGCAGGCACGACGTTCGAAGATTTTATCAGCGGATAAAACGAGTGTCTCAAGGCTATAAAGCCCGAACGGAGGCCTGTAAGGATGAGAACGGACACCTAGTAGTAGAATCGCAGTCGATGCTGAGAATTTGGAAAAACCCCTTCTGCAGACCGTATAACGGCGATGACAGCCAACATACCGCCGTCAGGCAGAATGATCCATTTTTTAACGACGAAGATCGCAGAGAATTCCGTCTCCCTGACCTCGACGAAGTTGAGATTGCCATGTCGAAACTCAAGTCGAATAATTCTGCTGGCGCAGATGGACTGTCTGCTGAGCTCTTCAAAGCGGCTGGGGGTGAGCTGGTTAGGAGCATGCACCGGCTCATCTGTAAGATATGGTCAGAGGAAAGCATGCCCGAGGAATGAAGTCTCAGCATTGTTTGCCCGATCCACAAAAAAGGAGATCCCTTGGCCTGCGCCAACTATAGAGGAATAAGTCTCCTTAATGTCGCATACAAGATCTTCGCTGCCGTTTTGTGTGAACGCCTGAAGCCATTCGTAAACAAGCTGATAGGTCCTTATCAGTGTGGCTTCAGGCCAGGGAAGTCCACCATCGATCAAATCTTCACACTACGGCAGATCCTGGAGAAAACCAATGAATTTCAAGTCGATACACACCATCTATTCGTCGACTTCAAGGCCGCATACGACAGCGTAGTTAGAGACGAACTATATAATGCCATGTTTACTTTTGACATCCCTGCTAAGCTCATCAGACTATGCAGGATGACCCTGGAAAATGCTCGCTGCTCCATCCGAATCGGTGCAGAACTGACCGTTAGTTTCGAAGACAAGAAAGGATTTAGACAGGGCGATGCGTTGTCGTGTGATTTTTTTAACATCATATTAGAAATGATTGTGCAAAAATCACAGGCCAATACAAGAGGCACAATCTATTTCAAATCCTCGCAACTCCTTGCATACGCCGACGACATTGACATAATAGGTAGATCGCAGCGAGATGTCAATGAGGCGTTTGCGAGTATTGAGATGGAGGCGGCAAAAATTGGTTTGGCAGTTAATGAGGGTAAGACTATATATCTGCTGTCATCGAAAAAGGACATTTACCACCGACGTCTTGGACAGAACGTGCATATTGGCAGATATAAGTTCGAGGTAGTTAAGGACTTGATATGCCTCGGCTCCGCGGTGACTTGAAACAACGACACCAGTTTCGAAATCAAGCGCAGAATTACTCTTGCCAACCGCTGCTTCTTTGGGCTCAAGAGGCAACTGAGAAGTAGAGCCCTCTCTCGTACGACCAAGTTGACCTTATAAAGACCTTAATTATCCCGGTCCTGTTATACGGCGCAGAAACATGGACTTTATCTAAAGCGGATGAGGAAATCCTTGGTCGTTTCGAGAGAAAGATTCTGCGTTCGATTTTCGGTCCCATAAACACAGAGGAGGGTTGGAGGAGAAGATTCAATCACGAACTGTACGGGTTGTACAGCGACATGAGTCTGGTCAGGCGTCTACGGATCCAACGCCTAAGATGGCTAGGCCATGAAGAGCGAATGGACACCACAGCTCCAGCCCGTAGAGTCTTTGAATCCAACCCCAAGGGACGAAGAAATAGAGGACGGCCGCACCTGAGGTGGCGCGCACAGGTGGAAGGGGACCTCAACCAACTGGGCGTGCGGCATTGGAAAACACTAGCGAAAGATCGTGCTAGGTGGAGAGGCATGTCGGTTGAGGCCCAGGTTCACCCCGAACTGTAGCGCCCGTTAAGTAAGTAAGTAAGGGAGTTAGAGGGAGACTGTTGTGAAGGTTTTGCAACAAATCTTATTTGCTCCTTTTTTGCTCACTAATTTCCAGGACTTAATTGCCACACATAGTATATACATATGTAGATATCAACACAATCTGTTGTCCGAAAACCGCGAAGACTTTTGACTAAATTTTCAAAAGGTGTTATTACAGTTCACTACATTTTTGCCAGGCACTTCACTCTTCTTGGAATTAGTTGACAAGTCCCTGTTTTGCTTGTGGAGGGCGGAATGGCAGAAAGCTTTCTCTGTGATTGTCCCGCCTATGACCGTATCAAGTGGCATACCCTATGGTTTGATCTGTTATCTACCACATCTCCTAGCTTCACATCCCTGAAAGCCCGCCGATTTTTCTTTATAGGACGGCTAGAATATAAGCATGTGAATTAAAGCAAGGTGTCTATTTGGTGCTATTCGGACCATCATTTTACCAGAGCTTGTGTCTCTTATTGATTGTAATTTGAATGGATTCGCGTAAACTTTCAAGAGCGGGCACTAGGTCAGAAAAAATAATGGTCCTACTATTTATCACAAGCCGTGGCACAGTGGTTAGTGTGTTGGACTCTGGCGCACGTTGAGCGAGTTCGGATCCCGATAACACCAACGCCATCGAATGTTTATTTCGCCGCGTCCCTCCTCGGTCTAGTACTCGCTAAACGCCCCGTAGTATACTTGCCGATAAAAAAAGATTCTCGACTCAACCCGTTGGGAATCGGCGAAAAGAAAAAAGAAATCACCCACAACATGGGTGATTGAGAGAAGCTTGGCTCCGGCCCAAGCTCTGGCAAGCAAGCATTTATCACAAACCATGAGCAGTACACAAATATCTTCAATAGTTCAAGGACAATATTGGGTAATCATGCTTCGTGTGCCAGTTCGATAAACAACGTGTCCATTGAAAATATTTCCTCAATCAATAGACTTGGGCTACAATAAAATTAGAGGCATGCTCCAATATTCAAAAGCTCATTAAAATGTTTCCGTTAAAGCCAAAACGTCTTGCCGTAAAGTGTATTAAGGAATAGAACTGGAAACAAAAGATCGCAGCAGGAAAACAGAAAGAGCAGATTAGTGCAAGACTAGTTCGCCTCCTGGACATACATACCCAATTTCCATTGACTTGATTTGGCAACCTTCGGGAGGACATACTCCTTTTTGTATTATTTTCAATCCTGTATTTCAATATTTCTCCAATTAGAAAGTTCTCTATTGTGCATACTGAATCTATGCGTATAACTCCGGCGCCATCGGAAGGACAGTACCTCCTCTATTGTAGTTATTAAAGTAACTTCTACAAAGTGCCTTTGAAGTATCCTAACTTCTTTGTTAGAAATGCATTAAACAATCTCAAAAGTCAGTGTCCGCAGTAACATCAGATGAAATTCGAACCTCGTTTATTTACGGTCCGGACACTGGACGAGGGATCGTATTGATAATCATATTTCTCATATGTCCTGATGCTCCGTATGGTAGTTTATGCCTCATATAGCATGCAACATTCTGCTCGAATATTATACTCATGCATCGCTTGAGCTACCGGTTGTATACATATTTGTTTTGAAACGTTACTGAGCAGATAAGAGGGGCCAGAGAGCTGACGAAAACTCAATTTCAAAAGGAGGTGTTATGTGCTGTTCTTCGTATGGCATCTGGAAGTAATGCACCTCACGTGCCTGGCATTTTCGATAGCTCCTCTCTATCAAACTCACCAGTCTATAAGGGACTGAATGGTCCATTTGGTTGGTGTTCTTCCATTTCATTTTTCATGACATACACTCCTATGAAACATACTTACCATTCCCGACACTATATAAGCCGGAAGGAGAATGGTTCCGGCTGTCCATGCAGAGGGAAATGTACTCGACTCCGCCCATTGGGGGTTTGAATAATTTTTCCAAATGATTGAATTGAAAAGTTTCGAATGTTGCAATGAAGCCTTCAAGCATTTCGTCCTAATGAGTGTACACAACCTCGTATAGAGTGTGGCGCAAAGGCGGCGATAGCAATTGAGTTATTGAATTCCATTGTAATGAGCATTGCGGTGTATTATTTCCTTTTATGCCATTATGCCATTTTGTTTAAACTCGTCGTGCTGGCAGTCGAGGAGTTCCTTTCAATCGACCGTTTATTTCCTCGTTTTCGTTTGTCGAACGAGGTGGGAACAGTGAAATAATAAAATAATTGCCGCGAACTCCGTTTCCAGGGAAACGATTGATTGACCAGGCATTGTGCGCTGCGTTCCTGTGACCATTACAGCATCCGATTATGCTTTTATGCTCTTTATTTCATCTAGGATGAGAAACGAACTGTGAATAGGTAATCAACTGCTGATGCATGAGGCATGCATCATGTGATGTTCGACGGGCAGCTATGTGTATACATACATATGTATGTACATAGGTATGTAAACGGTAGTCATTAATCACCTGAATCACGTTTAGAGCGCACTAAAGTGCCAGGATGGTGCATATCAGTAACATTGCATTCCTGGTGGGTTTTTGATGGACTAATCTCAGGCAGTGGAGCGCTGATTCAGTAAACAATTTAATCAGCAGTTTCAAGCCTCGGCTCAAAGCAAATAGACAAGCAGGAGTGGTGCATTGTTACCCTGACCATTTGGATGAAGCTGAAATTGTGGGGCTTAGAGCTGTTTTTTGTTGTTTATCATATGATGGAGTAGGAGGATGTGATATCTGGTGAAATCCTAATGGGTTTTGTGAAATCCCATGGAAATAGGATGACTTGGTTGAAAGGATTTCGTCGTGTTTTCGGGGTAATGTGAGATGGCAACATTAACATTTGCGTGAGCAGCAATAATCTTTTCTACGTCTACGATAATCAAAAATCCTAAATAAAGTAGTCCTACCTGCAAATAACCAATAATGGTCCATTAGTAGAGTTGGTTATTTATTGCCAAGGTTGAATGATAAAATGGACGAAAGCAATGAATTCATTTTAAGATTGACGGCTGGTGATTGTTTTCAATATTTTAGAAGGCTCGAAGGTACTCCAAGTGCTCATCTGCAGTTTCGATGGGACAAACAATCTATATTCGGGATGGAGGCGGAGAAGAAACTCATCCTATAGAGAATGAGTGTCACAGCGTCTTAAAGATCTGAGCCTTACAACTAACAGCAGAGGAATTTGATGGGCCACAACATTCATTGCGAATTTCGTGAACCTGAGCCTTATTTCGTGAACAAGGCCTTATATGGGTGTCCCACTGGTAGTACACGCTTTTGTGAAATGTGCTAAAGTCAACAGTCACAGGAAAAGAAGTTCTTAATAGGCCGGCAGTTGTACCTCTTACCGAAAGCGACCTGAGCCTCAGACCTGATGCTAGATATTGGAATCGGTTTTCACCGATTTTTTGTTGTTTGGTATTTTAAATTTTAGTAGCTTACGCGTAATTTGCGTGATTACCATGGTCAGACGTGCTTAGTTAGCATTGCCATTCCACGTCGAAAAGACTATTATCCGAATGACGGAAAGATTTTGGTTCAGAACTTTGCAAAATACAGCTCGTGGCAGAACTGGAGCCCAAGGATATGGCACACTGTCGAATATTCAGTGCGTCGGTCTTAGAATAGCTGTCTTTTACGACGAAGCTTATTTCTAGGCGAATAAATAGAACGGCCGTATTTGTTCTCATGAGCAACCTCAGTCAATATAAGAGTTGTCAAAGCATCCGGCAAAATGGACTCTTGGTGCGGTGTATGTCCCAGCCCATATTTTTTCAAATATGGCCACGAGAACAATGTTTATGTCAATGGCACCCGCTATCGTTCAATGATATCGATCCTTGGTCCATATATGACTCCAGTAAGTGAACGTTACGTAGCCTACCAATTAATCGACCATTGAGAAATAAGTTCGGTGAGCAATTTATCTCACGTGATTTGGCTGGCTAGATGGTGCAGTTATACGCCTTTAGACCAGCTCTTGTAAGGGTACGTCGAATCAGTCGTCTAAGCTGAAATGCTAGGCAGTATGCTCGAAAAAATTACATAAAAGGGGACCGACCATATGGGGCTATTTAGAAATAGTTGTGGTCAATATTTAAACAATGTAATCATTGTAGGCTAGATGGCATGGTTTATCAGAAACTGCATTTACATTTATTATTTTCGTAAGTTTTTTTTTTTCACAGCAAAGCATCATACTTTTCGAACTAATGGAAATCATTGCGCTCATTTTTCGTTTGCTGTCTGAGTTATAGGGCCACACGACACAGACACGTCATTGCGAACCTTAAGCCTGGGCAACCTTAAGCCTTCGCCACACACGGTGCAAACAATCTGCGCAGACATTAGTTTGTATCGCTTTATCGTTGTCGTCGAGTCGGAAAAATGCCGGATACTGCTTGTGCAGCACTTATCATTGCTTTGACAATGAAAAAAAAAAAAAACGTCCCAATGAGAAATTGAAAATAGGAATCAAAGAAAAAAAAAAAAAAGGATTTGGATCAAGGAATGGTTTAAAAAAAAATACGTGATCTTGGTCAGCACTTTAAACTTGCCATAAAACCCGCAAACTTTTATAAATTTCGAAAAATTCTACTCAGAACTGTCTTCCACTATATTTGTTCGTGTTTACGCCGTGAATTTTCTCGCTCGTCTATGCAATATGCACCACACACGATACAGACATGTCGTTGCAGACCAAGAAAAATTCAAAAAAGTGAATGAAGGGTGAGGAGGGAAAGGGTTTTTAACAACAACTACGATGGCAACAACAGGTAATGACGACTCAATAGGAGCACGATCCTTTCAAGGGCGACAATTAATATCCGGGAATGTAGTCAAAGCTCGGAAACTGGCAACAATGCATCGTTCGTCAACTTGTATCTAGAAACGGGACCCTTCTTTCAGTGTTCATCCAAGGCTGAAGTCGAAAGCACGTTGTGATTCAGTGAAATCTGGTGAACAACCTTCGGAAACCCTCCGATCATTGCAGGTGGTGTATAGAGACGAGTGTATGTCGAAAACACAAATCGGTTCAAGAAGGGCCGTGAATAAGTGAAAGACGATCCATGTGTTCACATCCCGTACCGTTGCATCGTTTACTAATATTCTTTTTTATGCCTAAATACATCCACTATTCCCTGCGGGTCGGTGACAAGATTACCCTCGAAATTTCGAAGATGCCTTTCGTGAAGCCTCCTATTTTGTTTCTTATAAAAGGACCGTATTTTATGCTTATCTCTAGATTCCTTGATATCCTTGAGCTGGGAGGCCACGAAGATTCTTTTCTTTAGTCGCAGCAGTTTTTTCTCCTCCCTTTTTCGGGCGGTACTCCTCTCGCGCTGTCCTGGTTTTTCGCTGCAGAGCCTTTTGGTAAGACTCGTCGGTAGCGGCTTTCTGTCGGGAGTGGTAGGTAGCTTAAGGTATTCTCGGCTACTTCCTGAATGGCTGCGCGGCAATGCAGTCACATATTGTACTTGGTATCGTCAAAAATGGTGCGAGAGCGTTTTGCGCCCGGCGCAGTAGGTAGTGTGTTGGTCTCTGACGCCGATGACACGGGATCGAATCCCGACAACAGCCATGTGATCGAACGTGTTTTTCAGAGTGCTTCTCCTCAGCGGAGTACTGACACACACACAACAAGGGTGATTGAGAGGAGCTCAACTTTGGTCCTTCATTGACTGTAACGCCAACATATTAACGTACATATGTATGTATGTATATGCACTCCTAATATGCTTGTAACGCGTTTATCAGCTCCTGTTTAGTGTGGCTGTGGTTTTCTTTGAGGCCTCCCATAAATGCTCGATGGGATTGAGGTCTGGGCTCTTTGCCGGCCATGGCGAAAGTGAAATATTGGCATCTGAAAGAGCTGCTTGGTTAATACGGGCCGTATGTAGGCGAGTATTGTCTTGAATAGGAACAAACCCATCGCCAACTTTCTGTCTTAATGGGATCATAACAGGTCGTATTACCATCTCAAAGATACTGGCGCCCTCATTCAGGATTACCAGCTCTCTTTTGCCTATGTTTGGCGACTGTCCGTCTCAAAGCACAGGCGGCACTAAATGTGATCGATGATTGGTGTACCAGAAATGGGCTGTCAGTCAATCCCCTTAAGACCGATGTCGTTCTCTTTACGAGAAGGAGGAAAAATACTGACATGACTCAGCTGGTACTAAAAGGCACTTCCATCCCGATATCTAAGTATCTAGGAGTCATTTTAGATAGTAAGCTTCTCTGGTCAAAACATGTTGAGTCAAAAATCACCAAAGTGCCGTCAGCTTTCTGGCAATGCAAAGGAGCTTTTGGCAAAACATGGGGTTTATCGCCGGCAAAGGTCCTCTGGATCTACACGGCAATGATAAGACCTATAATCTCATATGCATCGGTCGTCTGGTGGAACAGACTAAAACGCAAACACGCCGTAGTCTCTTTCACCAAACTCCAAAGAACGGTTTGTCTCAGCTGCACGGGGGTTTTCCTCTGTATATCCTATGCGTGTCCCATTTAGTAAGATTGAGCAGGGTTGTACCTTTCTCCTCTTTGTAAAGGGGACTAAGATTGTCTTATTTGGGTTAACAGATAAACCCTCTCTGCCACACCAGTCAGAGATAAGTTGGAGCGCAGGTTGCATGCGCTCACAAGCAGTGATCTCGCACTTGCCCGTAACAATGACTACTAGGTCATCAGCATATCCGATGACCTCGTAGCCCCAAGTGGTTAGCTTGCGTTGTAGATCGTCGATGATTATCGACCAAAGCAGTGGTGAGAGGACACTCCCTTGTGGGCATCCTTTGACCGCCGATACTGTCACTAAGACCTCTCCGCATGTGGTCCTCTCCCTATTACCTTCTTTCGACACAACGCCTCGCTGATGTTATAAGGCTTTCAGCCTTGAGTGCATGTAAATATATGAATGTATATAAAAAACAGGAAAACTTCACAAATTTTTCGGCACATTTCTGCAGCGTTTTTACCTCTATCATAATAAAAAAACATCACATGGTATATTTCCTCAGATAATTCACTAGTTGTCAAATTGTACAATACAACTTTTTAACAATTTAAACGCACGTACGTTTGACAGAATTGGATTAGTGCTAGCCAATGTATGGACACCAATACTACCTATTTGATGACAAAAAACTGCGGACCCAAAATTTTGTCGTCCTATTGTTTTGTCCGTTGTATGTATGTATGTATGTTGGCGTTACAGTCCATGAAGAACCTGAGCCGAGCTTCTCTCAATCACCCATGTTGTGTGTGATTTCATTTTCACATAGGTGAAAGGGACCTACAGTTTTATTGCCGGTTCCGAACGGTGAGTTTCGAGAAGCTTTTCATGACAATTTTACTACAGGGGGTTTTGTCAGAACCCCGCTGAGGAGAAACACCGTGAAAAACACGTTCGATGACATGGCTGTGTCGGGATTCGATCCCGAGTTTTGTCCGTTACTGTATGTAAATACATAGGTACTAAGAGTTATATTAGGTGAGTGAAGAGGAGATGTTAAAGCTCTGGAGCAAGGTACATACATACATACATACATACATTGCCTTAAAATGAAACCCCGACTGTAAGGGTCCGTAAATACTCCCTCTTTGAACATGAGATTATTTCCGAATAAAAAAAAATTGCATGTCATTATTTCCGTGCCAATAAAATGCCTCATACATACATATGTATACTTGATTCACTTAAAGTTATAGTATTCCTTTTAAAGCTTCCTAGCAATTGTTCTTAGCTTTCCAAACAACCATCTGCTTTAAATCGAGAATATCTTTTTAATTGGAAAGCATCCTTGAGCTTGTAATTGCCCCTAGGTTCATAGGGGATGATGTTTGTTTCTATCCTGCCAGTTTAGTAATTTCGATACTGAAAACTGATTCATCAACTTTTCGACATTGTCGTTTTATCATATTCCTTTATGCTGAAAAGCATGCTGTCAGCTCAAGGGAAATATCTATAATTGGACTTTGAAAATACAATAGTTTGTAATGAAAGCAAAGTACGAGCCAGTCATATCCGGTAAATTAAAATCCTTTAAGGTGAAATTGAAAATCACCTTGTTTAGTTGTTTGCACTCAACTTCTTCTTTGGGGGCATTACAGCCCATGAAGGACCAGAGCCAAGCTTCTCTCAATAACCCATGTTGTGCGCGATTTATTTTTCCCACAGGTGAAAGGGACCTACAGTTTAATGTCGATTCCGAACGGCGTGAGTTTGCACTTAACTACCCCCGAGATTATGGAGCTACACAAAATGTATTTATACCCATGTCCTTCTCAATGTAGTTTATTTCGACAAAAAGCAGTCGGTTATCCAAAAGTCAATACCAGGCATCATAAGGATTTAATCGCAAAATGATTTCCTTAGAACAACTACAGTGTAAACAAAACCCAATTATGTAATTTGAAAACTACTTCTTTGCCGATTGAAAATATGTACATATCTACAACTAAACTTAATACACTCTCTCTATCTCTGACCTTCCGCAACCCTTCAACATGCGCTATACACCTTACCTTACGGAATAACCAAATCACAGCACAGTAAGTGTATAGTATATGTATGTTGTACGAGAAGGGAAGAAAGGAAGCAAATCCAAACGAACAAAAAAAAAAAAAGGATCACATCTGTGTTTCGCTCATAGTGGTATGATTTATAAGCAACCGTGCTTGTTCGTAATCCAGGATCTTATCAAGTCACATTGGCGCCTATCCCCTGCAAATACAATACAATTGCGATAAACTGCCGTACAAAAACACAACAAGGACACAAAAGGCATCGAATCGCCTCCAGTCGTCATTCATTCCGCCCGAATACGCCTGTCAGGGATTAGGAGTAGGAGTATCCTCAAACCAAGGAAGAAACGTAGAAGGCAAAAAAAAAAAAAAAAAGAGCAAAATTACGGATAGAAGACACATTTGTATAAACTCGCACAAGGATTAGGGATTATTGATTTATTGTTTCAATGGACAAGGTGAGGACCTTAGAACACCCCCACATTAGCGTTCTCTCCTATCGACTTTCCTACTTCCCTTCTTCCCATTGTTTAAAGTCGTTAGACAAATACGTGTACACGATGGCACTTGTAATTGTCGCAATTAATCAACTACAACCATGTTACATGAATGCCACCAGGAAGGGAATCCAACACCGGCAACAATCAAGGCTTAAAGGGTATAAATCTCATCAGATCAACAAACGATACTATGCACAATGCGACGACTTTGGAAATGATGATGGGAAGTCATCAGTCTTCCATTTCCCAGGTATACCGAGGTTGGTATCAGCGATATCCTCGCGGATGAGAAGTATATCTAACGCTGTTATGTGACTACAACGAATAATTATGACTCTTATCGTCGTGAAACATAGGTCCCCTCCGGGTTAACAGTAGGTAATTCACCATACCGAGCTAAAAGTGATGAACGGCAGCAATGAAGGCCATAGTAGACCGGCGACATCGGCGACAAGTTAACATAAATTTGAAAGCAACTCAACTAAAAAGCCATTTGTACCTTCCTCCTCCAGCAGACAATAACAACAAACAACAAAAGGAGTTGATGGTAAAACGAAGATGAAACGAAATGACCTTGTTCCATTCTGCAATTCGTTTAGCAGTCGGCGGGCCGACAACATCCTTTTGTAACTCGTCTCTCTCTCCCCTACTGTAGAGGTTAGCTTACAGATATCCTGGTTTGATAAATGACACATTACTCGTGTACGCGGTTGTCGGTTGCACGAGGAGGATGAAAAATGTGTTCTTTTATTCTATTTTATTCTGTTTTCACTCTTCTTGTCCTTCACAGATGTGTTGTAGGAGTAACATCTGAACCATTCGTTCGTACGATAGCCGTAAGCTGAGGCTAAGGAACCGAGTTGGGCGGTAAAGCGTGCTTGACGGAAATAAAGGTTTTCGCTTTATTTCCGTCGTGCTGGTGTTAAAATGAGAAATGGTGATTGGAATGGTTTGCTCTGTCGGCTAGATTGTGTTAGGACAATGATGGAGGAGTGTCCTTCTTGTCGTTTCGTGTCCTTCTCATTCATTTTTCTTTTATTTTTGACCGGTTTTAAACTTTTAACCTTTGGATCGGCATAAAATAACAAAACACAGGAAGACGGAAAACAAATGACAACGGATGCGTAAAATTGTGGTTTAGTATCGTGTCCTTAAATCAGCTACAAAAAATAATGAAAACGAACATCAGAGCAAAAAAACATCGAGTGATGACATGATATTTCGCGCCAGAATGGACTACAGAGTGAGGTGGAAACTTCTTCAATTAATCTTTTATCGGGCAATTAATTGTTCACAAGGATCAATTTTTTTTTCACTGAAAATGAAGAGGATTCCTTGTGTCGTCCTTTGGGACCGACAGGTAAAGTACATATGTAGGTAGTTTGATGCAGATGGGTGAACGATAGTGACGAAACGACTAGAGGGCTATGTTAGCGTTGGGAATTTTACTATATTTCCGGAAAGCAATTTCGGGCAGAGCATGCCGAGGGTTTTAGTTTATAGTTCATGCTCTCGATTTGGCCGAGCCATTGTAGTCGACGTATTTTTGCCCTCCGAACTATATCTACATCTTTGTACAGTTCATAAAATCCCCGATTATGTCTTCGCCGAATATCCGTTGCGGCTTGACGGAAATAAAGGTAAAGGCACTCGCACTGGTATGTGCAACAAGACATCTTCGTCGACTAGAAGCGGAATCTTTTCGTTCACTACCACTCTCTTTTTTCCATGCCTGCTAAGCATCCGCTATCCCCACTATGTATTCCCTGCAGGTCGGTAACAAGATTGTTCTCGCAATTTTTTTTATCGCGTTTTTGTCCCTGGACTCTATGCTATATATTGGGTAGCATTAATCCGATTCCGTAAAATGAACACGCGTTTGAAAGGTCACATTCCTACGTTTTTTGTGTTTTTGAAATTAATAAATTTCACAAAAAGTTAGTTTGATTTGAAAATTTGCTACGAAATACGGAAAAAACGCTACGGAAACATAGCGAAAATTATGTGAAGTGTACATTGAGAATGCTATATCTAAGTAAACACCGGACCCGGCAGTGGTCTGCCAATCGCTGAAAAAGTTAATGAAATTTTGCAGCTGGTGGATCAGAAATAGCACGAAAACTGAGAGAAGAAAGCGGTTGCACTAAACATTAATCATACGGGGTGGCCGTGGTGCAGTGGTTAACATCACGGTGCGAATCAGGTGAATACTGTGGTTTTTGAACAATATGGGCCGAATTTTGCCGAAATAGTGAATAACTAAAAATTGTCTCGGCATAATTCCGGCCTCTTTAGGCGAATAGCTTTATGCAAAGGGAGCGTAACTCTAAACATAACGCGGATAGTTAGACTCGGCGATGGAAATTAAAATACACAGCTTGATTTTTAGGGTTCCGTACCCAAAGGTAAAACGGAACCCTATTACTAAGACTTCGCTGTCCGTCCGTCCGTCTGTCACCAGGCTGTATCTCATAAACCGTGATAGTTAGATAGTTGAAATGTTCACAGATGATGTATTTCTGTTGCCGCTACCACGACAAATACTAAAAACAGAACAAAATGAATATTTAAGGGGGGCTCCCATACAACAGACTTGATTTTCATCCAAAAAATTCTGCCTGCAACCAAGTTCTGTCATTTGATGAGGTAACATACATAGTCTCTTTCATATTTATGTATACAGATGATACGGAACCCTTCGTGCGCGAGTCCGACTCGCACTTGGCCGGCTTTTTTGATCTTTAGCCAGATATTGACTCGATTGATCGGTTGTTTTATAAATTTAGAAAACATGAGCAGCGCGCAGGGAATACACAGCCACAAGGAGGGAGGAAAAAAGACGCTGCAGGAGGTTGCAGCCTCCCAGCTGAAGGATTTCGAAGAGTCGAGGCACAACAACGCGATTAGAACCTTTAATAAAAATAGGCAAAAGCCTCGCAGGGACTAGTGGATGTTGTCAAGCAACATTTCGGGCGGCTTCTTAATAGGTGATAGTGAACGAAGAGATCCCGTCTCCAGTCGACGAAGTTGTCCCCTCTCCCAGCATTGAAGAAGTAGTCATAGTTATTAAAAAGCTGAAGAACAACAAGACCGCAGGCTCTGATGAATTACCATCAGAATTACCATCGGATGAATTACCATCAGGCTCTGCTCTGGTAGGGAGCATGTAGCATTTGGGAAGACGAATGCATGCCTGACGACTGGAATACCAGCTCTATAAATGGGGCACGAGCAGCTCATGAGTGTTTGTGTTTCCTTACCAAAATCACAACACTGTCCGAGCAATCTCATATGTATCGGCTGTCGTCCGAACACCGTAATCAACCAGCGTCGGGTGCGGTTAGTACTTAGATGGTGGACCGCTTGGAAACACAGCGTGTTGTTCATTTTTCATCAATGTCTTCTAATGACGTTATCGCGTAAAATAATCGTCCGTAAACTGACTTACAGACAACCAAAATATTTTCTATGTTTTTTATTTTGCTTATGTATCTATGAAATTGTACGAACGTTCTACGGACTTACATATATTTGTTTGTTAGCAATGTAAAAATGTTATTAAAATGTTAAAATGAAAATACAGAACCTTAAGAATTAATGTGATCGCTTGTTGTTTTTTATATCAAGTATACTACGGGAGGTTTTGATAGTACGCCGCCGAGTAGGGTTGTCGCGAAATAAGCTCCCACTCCCACTATTCGAAGTATCTTTGATAATCTTCCAAAGTTGGCTCATTCAGAACCATGGTTACAGCCGTTTCATCTTCTCTAAACCGCCATGATGAGTTCTCTTGATATTTGACTTCATGTTTTGTAATAAAACAAAATCGCAGACGGCAATTTCGGAATGTTTTTTTCCCCAAAAACTCTTGAACAATCAACGAGGAGTGGGCCGGCGCATTGTCGGGGTGCAAGATCCAACCCATCTTGGTGAGTTCGAGTCTCACCAGGAAAGCACGTATTCGCAGTCTCTTCAGGACGCCAACCTAGAATAGAACTGTCCAGTCACTGTCTTGTCGGTAGGAACATATTCACGATGGACGATGTCGCGATACGAGAGGTCCGAGGAGCTCCTTTGCATGGATCGTCTGCTACTGATACACGATGTTTCTTAAAATACTTCGCCCGTTAAAATACAAATGTTTTCGACATGTGTACATTCGTTTCCATACACCACCTGCAACTTTTGGAGGATTTCGGAGGATTTTTATAAGATTTCACTAAAAATTGAATCACAGCATGTTACTTGTAATGTGAGTCACTCATTTTTACGACGCCACTAAAAAGTTTCTTTTTTTCGATAAACACGCAGAGCACCAGAGCACGCGCACAAAACGTGCTCTCGACTTCAGCCTTGGATGATTCCATTGACGATTACATCTCATCTACTTATCATCTGTAATGCAAATGACGTTCGTCCTTTTTCTCTGTGAATCCGAATTACCACCGGATGGGTTATTCACTTCCTTGATAAGCACTTTTCTGGGATGACGATTTATTTTAAGTTCGACTGGCTTACAAAGAACTAAGAGTACGAAGAACCATCCGTTCAATTCGTTTGAAATCAACATTCTTCCTGATAGCGCCCATTCGACGTATATTTATCCTTTACCCGAGACTCAGACCACCGACCTAAGTCTCACATGATAAGTGCATTTCCAAAAACCCCGTATTTGCTCGAAAACACCCACCCGTAGAAAAACCCTATATGTATTCGAAAACCTTATGAAAACGCAGCCAACTGAATCTACTAATACTGAAAGGTACACTCAAACACGTTCATGTGCTGCTCGGAAGGGAAGCTTTGCACTAACTAATTTCCATCACCGCACTGCAATATGTAGTTTATTATTAACGAATTCGAAAACGTTTTTCCTACTCCATATTTCATATTTTCCACAACACATTTGACCCTCATCCCACCTAGTAGTCGGATCATCGTTACCACGGGCTCGTCCTTATGCAAACGTTTAGTTCAAACAAACGAGCATTCGTTCGTGTAAAATTGAATTCCATTGTTTGTTGGTTTGAAATTTAATTTGCACTAAATGAGTTTCAAAATTTCATTGAAAGCACATATGGTACGTAACGCTTAATGTAACGCAACGTACATATGCTATCTAAACACAGATGGACATTAATTGAAATAATACATTTTCAGTTATTTTATATTAGTTGCTTGTTGCAATGCGGAATTAGTGTCCTTGAAAATATAATGACCCTAGCAAATTAGTTGGATGGAAATAACGGTTAACATATTTAGCATATTACGGAGATTAATACGGCGAGTGGTGCGGGATGGTGGCGCAATGTAAATATTTGTCGTTCGATTTTAATTAGAGATAAGCGATATTTGAGTTAACATTTTGGTTAGATAAAGGTGTATATCGACCTTAAGTTAATATTTTGGAATGAAGCCCGATTTGTGGGGAATTACTTTTTGAACGAAGCTTTAGTAAGTCGCCTCTTTTTTCGTGACCCTTTCCATCAAATTTTCCCAATCCAAACATAGATTGGGATGGCAAAGGACTAACAAAGGCCTCGTAGGGGTAGCATCTATCCGACGGATGCTGGCCTGCTAAACAGCGAGAAGAGCCACCGCAGTCGAACATCTTGCGGCACTGCTAGCAAGTCCTATCCCCACCTCCTTGTGGTGCCATCTGGAGATTTCCTATGGAAATTGCAGACGGGGAAGGGCAAATGGCGAGCCTCCTGCGCCAAAAAACAGGATGAGTCGGTTGGGCTACGGCCTATTAAGCCGTAACCGTCAAAAAACCACAAACTCCGAAACAACCACAAGCCTCGGATATAACCGACCAGATTTATGTTGACGACCCTTGCAAAAAACGGAAAAAGGATAATGATCTTTAGCTTTGTACGTGGAATGTTAGGTCCCTAAGCAGGCAACTTGCGGACGCCCTAGACCGCTAAAAAGCGGACATAACCGCCATCCAGAAAATGCGATGGAATGAACCGGGTATAAAGCGGATGAAAAACTGCGAGATTTACTACGGCGACTGCTATATTGCAACGATTGTTTGGATGCGGATTTGTTGTTCGAGGTGGACTAAGGCAAAAAGTCCTAAGCTTTCGGCATGTGAGCGAACGCCTCAAAACAATCCGTATCAATGCTAAATTTTTTAACATCAGCCTGATCTGCATGCACGCCCCCACGGAAGACAAGGATGACTCCGCCAAGGATGAGTTCTACGATCTCCTAGACAGAACGTATGCCCAATGTCCCAGCTATGACATCAAAATTGCACTAGGAGACTTCAATGCTAAGCTGGGTAAGGAAAGCATCTTTGAATGAGTCATCGGCAAACATAGCCTACACGACACAACCTCCGATAACGGACACAGGCTGATTGATCTTGCTACGGGGCGAAATCTCCTTCTTGCCAGTACGCGCTTCCCGCACCTCGATATACACAAAGGCACCTGGCGGTCTTTTGATCAATCGACTACCAACCAGATTGGTCACATCGCGATCGACGTCAGACGATGTTCGAATTTTCCGAGGGGCTAACATCGACTGAGTCCATTGTTGCGAGTTCATAACAGATCTCATTCCCTGTGATCCCAAAATGACCTGGGACCCAAGCAAGCCTAAGTAAGTTTAGTCTACCGATGTTGTTCAGAAAGTGCTTGAGTTTATTCACTAACTTGACGCCGCTTTGAGTGCAGCTTGGCTGTCACTGCAGACGCATATGCTTTTGCCTTCCTTCTTTGGTGGCATTACAGCCCGTAAAGGACCAGAGTTAAGCTTCATTCAATCACCCATGTTGTGTGTGATCTATTTTTCACACAGGTGAAAGCGACCTACAGTTTAATATCGATTCTGAGCGGCGTGAGTCGAGAAGCTTTTTCATGGCAAGTTTATTATGGGGGGTTTGCCAGTACCCTGCCGAGGAGGGACGTTGAGAAATAAGTATTCGATAGCGTTGGTGCTATCGGTATTCGAACTCGCCCATCGTACGCCATAGTCCAAAACACTAACCACCGCGCCACGGCGCCCTTTTGTCTTCCACCTATCCTCAATACATCGTGAATCGCCATTAGGATTGCGTATATCTCTGACTGAAAGACAGACGCATATTTTCCTAACGATAGGTGCAGACGGACGTTTTCGCCTTCAAAGAAAACCCCAGCACCGGACCCCAGTTCAGACTTGAACCCATCCGTGAAAATACGAAGACAATCTTTTCCAGGCTCAGTATTTGGAAATTCGACTATAAGATTATGTGCTATATCGCAGTAGGATGACAGTTATCACTGCGTCAGAGGACATATCCATGCGACATGGGGCGTAAGATATTTCCCGCGCAAGCGTATTGTCATTCCAATGCGAGTTGTATCAAAAGCTATTTTTCTTGAGACGAGACATGGCTGTCAGTACACACCCATTGATAAATATGTCAAGGGGTGCAAGGATCATCATATCATCTAGGGCAGCACCCGGCGTGCTGGGAAAATGCCCCGTAGAACTGAGACAAATCGTTTTTAGAGAATGGTGAAAGACGCTGCGATATGTTTGCGTATTAGCCTGTTTCACCAGATAACTGATGCATTTGAGATTATCGGTCTTGTTAATGTCGTGTTGATCTAGAGAACTATCGCTTGCGATAAAATTCCACGTCTTGCCAAAAGCACCTTTGCATTACTAGAATGTTGACAGCGCTGTGGTGGGTTTTGACTGAACATGCTTTCACCAAACATGTTTGCTGTCTAAGATACCTTCCTTGGCTATCGAGATGGGAATGCCTTTTAGCACCAGCTGGTATTTTTCTTCCTTCTCGTGAAAAGAACGACATCAGTCTTGAGAGGATAAACTGGCAGCCCATTTCTCGTGCACTACTCATTGATCACACTTAGCTAAACATGAGTCGACAGTAAGCTATTTATAATGTAATTAAGTTAGTTAAGCTAGTTATTACTACACCAATTAAAATTTATTTTAAACTGTAAAAAAACTGTATGAGTCGACAGAGAGAACGGGGACATCATCCGCATACTCCCGGGCATAGATTCCAGAGTCATTGAGAGTATCAAGCAGAGAGTCGATGACCATGCACCATAACAGCGGAGACAGGACGCCACCTTGGGAGCCATATTTGATACAATGGCCGAGACCTGCATCTATGTAATTTGCGCAAGCATTGCTTTGATCCACAAAACCAGTGCTTCATCTACGCCATGTCGTCTAGCATCGTTACACATGCTGTCAAAAGTTGGTCCCTCAATGTCGACAAAAATGCCCAGCGCGTATTCTTTCCTTTCGAGCATGCATTCTATCCTGGGTCTTAAGTTAAATAGTGCTACTTTTTCTATTCAAAACTACCGAAGGGAAATAGAAATATATTTTCTACCAGTACTCTCATTAGGTAGAAGCCATTCTCTTAATATTTTATTTTTATCCAATATTGAGGAAAAAAATTAATTTCCCTTGGAACGCAATTTTATTAATTGCCCGCACAAAACCAATATATCAACGCACATACGCACACGCCCTCCTATTACATATAAAAAGCTGTCGACCAATTTTAAGTTTTACGAAGTTCCTCACATTCTAAACTTAACATAACATTTCATAAAAAAAAAAGCAAAGAACAACGAGCCAACCAAGATTCCACATTGCCAGTCACAGGATCACTCCACACAATTTCGTCCTTCGTCAATCTCTGGTAAAAATCCATTCCCCGACTAATGTCTTTATTATTATTCACCCCCACCCCATATCGCCCTACTCCAAAACATTTATATGTATCCTTGTTGTTCGTAACTTTTCTGTTTGCATTTTAAATCCAAAAACCTACCTCCAGCCTGATTCCTTAAGCAGGGCAAATGTATTTGAATATTAATAGCTTCCCTCAACAGTATTTGAAAATAACAAACTAAAGACCACAGGGAAGATAGAGGTCTCCTGTGGTATGTGAAAAATATCAAGCGAAACGAAACGGAAGAAAAACGGCCATAGATAGGCAAATGTTAGCAAGACACACGAATACACAGATACGAAAATATGACGACAGTTTCGGCAAGTTCCATCCTAGTATTCACCGAAATCCCTTCCACCAAAATCGTGCACAGGAAAAGTTTAAGAAATTCGGAAAAACAAAAACGGAAGATAGAAAAACTTAACCAACAAAATCGTCTTCAAAAGCCTCGGCCGTCCCGAGTCGTCGCTAGCATGTCCTTAATTTCATGGGAGTTTCATGTGAGCTCATAAATTTATGTTAAAATTATGACAGACGACGAAGCAAGCTGACTTGGGTGACAATATGGAGGTTTGCAAACTGGTTACCAAATCCTTCTTACTATAAAAGCAGGACTCCGCCATCGGGCAACTTGTATAGCATCCAGTGAAAATGAAGAAACAGAAAATGGAAAACTTTGACATGGGTAAAGTCAGAGGCCAAACATGCACGGCATATCCGTGTAGAACACTAGCCGGCCATCTTGCAGTTATCCTTTTGGCCGTTTCATATATTATTTATTGATCCTTGAATCCTTAAAACCCATCTACTTGGCTACTTTGAAATGCTCCCACTCCCCTACTACTACTTAATTTCGTTTGACATAAATATTTCCGCTTCCATTCAGCACCTTCAAGGATCTTTGTGCTAAATATTCAAATGGAAGAAAATCCTCATTCTTGCAGGAAGCATAAAACTGCACGTTTCGCTTCCACCTGCGCATGCAGTCGTAAGCATCTGCGATACATTTCCACTTCGATAATCGGCTATTCGTCCGAATCCAAATCATAGCAAAAGATTGGGAAATGGTTTAGGAAATTGAATAGAAGCCCGTATGAAAAAAAAAACTAACTGGTAATCCTTGAATCGAAATGGAAGGACACATACGTAGGAGTAGCGAGCGGGTGCAGAAAAAATAATCGAATGGAATCTGTACTAATGCAAAAATGGTTTCAAAGCGGATCAGGTACTTGAGCAGACAGAGATAGTAAGCATGATCTCCATGCTTTCAATTTGGATATTTTTTTGGGGGATGTGTGGTTTCGAGGAATAGAGAGCTTTTTGCAAAGTCTCGGGTATATTGGGACTTAAATCCTAAGACTTAAATTATCGGCTCTACCAACCGGGCAGCTCAGCTTGATATGTATAAGGCCATGGGTGCGAGCTATTTTTAGCATTTCCATATTGGCTTTGTTGTCAATTTCCCCAACTATTTTCTGGGGATAGCTTAGGGGTTCATTTGATATGAGTATTCGTGGGACAATCATTAAGGAAATGTCCTGCAATCTGTTCTCTCCAAATTCTACCTGTGATTTCGAAGGTGGTAAGAGTTTGAAGGAAACCCTTATTATTCATTGGACATAATTTACATTTGGTAGGCAAGTTTTTTTTAAGTTTTTCGCTCAAATGAAAAAAGAACAGTATTGTTTATTATTTATTGAAATTGAAATAAGCGCTAGCACATTAAGATAAATCTTATAAGCTACTGATAGCAATAGAATAGTTGTAGATATATTATACATGTTACAAAAAAGATGAGATTAACGAAATAAGTTCTCAATTTCTAACATGTTTTTTATAGACAAAAGTTAAGGGGTAAAGATATGATGAGGGGAAAAGGTAGGTAGGAGGGTTAATAAAAGAGGAGTTAGAAGTTCGTTGCTTTGATTAAATATTACCGAGAAAAAGTTTGAGTTTATTTTGAAATTGTTTTATGCTGTCTGACTCTCGTACGCGTGTTGGAAGTAAATTCCAAAAACGGACTGCAGCAATAAAGTATTGTCTTTCTGATGTGAGGCACGAGAAACGAGGAAGAATCAGGTTGCTTGTTCTGCTTGATGCCGAGAATCGAAGAATTTCGTACAGATAGGCAGGTTGTTTAGTATGAAGAATGGCGAAAAGTGGTTTCATAGTGCGGAACTTGATGAAGTTTTTAGGTGACATTTTAAGAAGGTTTGTAGATAGATGTGAGATATGTTCATATTTTTTTAGACCGTAAATGTATATGATAACGCTGTTAAATGCTGCATTCAGTTTACTATTGCTGACATAGTCACAGTTGTAGTATATTTCGCAACCGAATGTAAGAACTGGAATGACAAGTGCCTTTGCAAGAAGCATTCTTGTATTAAGCGGGGTGAAGCGCTGAACGGTCCATAAAGATCTAAGAATTCCGTGGGTTTTACCTACTACTGCGTTAACGTGGTCGTACCAAATTAATGTCCTGTTGAAAACCATGCCTAAGTATTTCGATTTATTTGAAAACTCTAAGAGGATTCCATTTATTGCAACAGTTGGGAAATAAGATAGGTCCAGAACTTTTTTCGATATAATTAAACATTTACATTTCGCTGGATTTAGCATCAAGGTGTTACGTTCTGCCCATGCCCTTATTCTATCAAGTTCTTCATTAATTGTACAGGCACAGTTTTCTTGAAGGCCTATGGGACAGCTTTTATAGACTTGTATGTCATCTGCATACAAATGTTTTGAGACATTGTTCCGGATGGGACCTATTTCATTGATGTACAACGAGAACAACAGAGGAGAGAGGATCGAGCCCTGGGGGACACCACGTTGGATCGGCAGGAACTCGGAAAGTTAATTTTCGATACACACAGCTTGCTTCCTATCTAGCAAAAAGGAGGAAACAAGTTTGATTGCCTCTGAGGAAACGTTGAACTTATGGCGCAGTTTGTTCAATAGGAGTGAGTGGTCAACCATGTCAAAGGCTTTGGAGAAATCTAGAAGGACTAAGAAGGTAACCCAGTTATTATCTAGTTTAGCTCTTATATCTTCAGTAACCTTGAGGAGAGCTGTTGTGCAGCTATGCTTTGGACGGAAACCGGATTGGATGTTTACCAGAAAAATGTGACGCGCTATATTATCATTAAGTTGTTTTTGCATTATACGTTCACACACTTTGGATAAAAAGGGTAGAACGTAAATTGGTCGAAATTCCGAACAGCGGGCCTTTTTAATTATTGGTATTAATTTGGCGAGTTTCCATTGTTGCGGGAAAATTTCGGTTGTTTAGGTGGTGTTGATAACATGTGTTAAAAAAGGCAGCAATAGCGGCAATATACATTTCAGGAATGTGGGATTTATATGCCTTAGATTTTATGGTCAGCAAGCTTCCTAACACTTCTTGACTGTCAACGCAGGAGAAACTAAATGGCGAGAACGGAAAAACCGGCGGTATTTCCGCAGGTTCCTGATTAACGGTGCGAGCTGCACTAGGTGAAGATAAAAACTTCCGATTTAGTTCGTCAGCGTTGATATTGTTTTGTGGACATGTTTTTTGCTTTCCTATGCCAAGAGTCTGGAGATTTTTCCAAAGTTTGTGACTATCAGAGGGTACCTTGAGGTGGTTTGAGTAAAAGGTAATTTTAGGCTCCCTTATTTTTTGCACAACTTTATTTCGTAACCTTTTATATGCCACATGCAGATCTTCAATCCTTTTTCGAACCCAGCATTTGTAAGCCTGATCTCGTTGATTAATTAAATGTTTGATTAGTTGTGTGAACCAAGTTTTTGATCAGTGATGATTTTGAGCTAGAGTAGAGTAGACGCGTTTCTTTGTCGCTCAGCCCAAGTAAAGCAATACGGTGTAAACGTACCTCCTTGCACTCGGCCTAACCTTATACTCACTTGTTACAAGCCCGGTACCAATCATTGTGAAGTAAAAATTTAAATCTAAAAACTTTTAAGAAAATAATCTTCCGGTCCCTTTTTGCGTTTATACTGACATTTTTTCCCGCCGCACTGTTAACATAATTTAAAGAGAATCTCTCTTAAAGTCATGTCTGCCCTTAACCTAGGATCAAAAGCTGTCTCATCAAAAGTGCCACCATCATCACCAGCAGTATCAACACAACCAACATCACCCATGGTGAAACAGCCCAATAGCGACAGTAACTACCTCACCGCTCAGATATTAGAGGAATATCTCGCCAAACAGGCAGAATCCATGCGCTTGAGCTTCGCGAACGAGCTCGCCAAGTTGCAGAATGACTTCTCCCAAAAGATTAACGAAATAAAAACAAGTTGGAGTCTGCGATTTGATGACTTGCTCAATAAAGTTACTGATATGAGTAAACGCATTGACGCTCTTGATGAGAGAAATAATATTGCAACTCAACAGTACAAGGCTGAAATGACCGATCTTCAACGACGATGTGATGCTCTTGAAAAAAGAGAAGTAGCTAACGACGCCGTACTCTTTGGAGTACCGGCACTCGCCAATGAGAATCTCAAAAACCTATTCAATCGGCTTTGCCACACCATAGACTCTCTTGTTAAACATCTTTCGAATAAAAAAAGGCAACGATAGCAACAACACTGCATCCCCTCCCATTGTATTAAAATTCAGTAACACACAAGAGAGGAATACCGTTTTGATGACTGCAGCGAGTTTCCGACAGCAGCACTCGAGGGAACTCCGTCTTCATGACCTAGGCTTGGAGTCTAGCAACAGCTGTTACTTAAATGAGAGTTTAACGAGGCGAACCCGACTTCTCCTGAACAACGCTCTTGCACTTCGTCGAAAGAAACAACTACAAGCTGTTTACACAAAACAAGGATCTGTGTATGTTAAGAGATCGGCGAATGATAAAGGCTTTCTTATCGAAAGCTCTCATGATCTGCTTGCCGGGGCTGCGGCACAACATTGAACCCACCTTTGTCTATCTAATTGTAATACGTAAGCCGACTATTGTATTATTGTAATCTCTCTAATCAACCTCCTAATTACTCTTTCTTCCTCTCTGTTCTGATTGCACTTTTTTATACATATATATGTATATATATAACTTTTATTTTTGTTTCTCTCTTAAATGGATGATATAAGATACAGTGTGAATGAAAAATCAACGTCCACTATGATAAATGTTCTTTGTAAACGCTGCGAGGGTCTTACAGATTGTTATCTTAATGGGCGCAGTTTAAATGACTGTAAATTAGATTATTTGAAATATCTGTTTTCTGAATCCTCTGTTGATGTAATCGGTGTCAGTGAAACATGGTTCAAGCCGTACTTCCATGATCTGAAATATAGTATACCTAATTATGAACTGTTCAGGAATGATCGATCGACCGATACCACGGGTGGTGGAGTAGCAATTTACTGCAAATCTGGACTAAACTGTAAGTTTATCTCTAAATCCAGTGGAAGTGGAATCGAATATCTTATGGTCCAAATATCTGACTGCAATACGAAATGCTTGGTAGCATGTGCGTATAACAATAATAGGAGATGCTCACCTACTCCTTTTTTCACAACCTTATCTGATTATTGTGCACAATACCAACATATAATCATCTGCGGTGACTTCAATATAGACCTAAGGAAATCAGATTCACTGGCCTTTCAAATGAAAGACTTAGTTGCTTCCGCCGGAATGGAAATAATTAATACCAGCTATCCTACACGATTCGCTAATAATTGCACACCGAGCCTTCTCGATCTAATATTTGTCTCTTCTCTGTCACTTGTCTTACTGTTTGACCAATTATCGTCTGGTTTTTCCGACCACGATCTTCTTTTCTGTACTTATGATCTGAACCTGTCAAAAACTGTTGTCCCTGATATCTTTTCATTTAAAGATTTTAAGTCTATTGACTTGGAATACCTTCAAGCTGTCGCTATTTCCGCCCCTTGGGTGCTATGCCGTAACAAGGCCAATCCCAACGACAAAATCGCTACCTTTCAAGAAATCTTGATGCAATTGTTCAATCATTGTGTACCTACAAAAACAGTCAAGATCCATAATCAAGCATGCCCTTGGTATACGGTCGAAGTGGTTAATGCCATTAAAAAAAGGAACAGGCTCTACAGTAAATGGAAACATAGCCCATCTCAAGCCAACTGGTCATCATACAAGACGGCACGGAACTCCGCTACCGCAGTAGTGCGTGCTTCAAAATTGATTTTTTTCAGATCTAAACTAAGTGCATCTCTCCCACCAAAGAAACTCTGGAACAACCTACGAAAAATTGGAATATCTAGTTGTAACCACATCTCTAAATGTGACTTTAGTGCTGATGAACTAAACCATGCATTCCTGGGGGAAAAACCTAGTTCAACAGACTTTGACTTTAATAATACATTAGACAATGCAAGTTCAAGACTAGATGAGTTTGTCGTAGCTTCAGAAAATGAAATTATCCGGTGTGTAAGTGGTATTAAATCAGACTCCATAGGAGAGGATGGCATACCAATTCGATTTATCAAACTTATTTTACCACAAATCGCCTCCCATCTTGCACATGTGATCAATTGGTGTATAATTACATCGACCTTTCCGCAGTCTTGGAAAGTCGCTAGAATTATACCCATTGCTAAGAAAACCAACCCAGCGTCCACTGCCGACTTTAGACCAATTAGTATCCTGCCCTGCTTATCCAAATTCTTCGAGAAAATAATAGCGAATCAAATTACAAAACACCTATCAGTTAATGATCTTCTTTATACCCAGCAATCAGGATTCAGAGCAAATCACAGTTGCTCTACAGCCATGATTGATGTTCTGGAAGAAATAAGAGTATTCTTTGACAAAAATGACATCTCGTATTTGTGTCTACTGGATTTCTCGAAGGCTTTTGACAAAGTAAATCATGATATCCTATGCTGGAAGCTACGGAACAACTTTGGTTTTAGTACTAATGCGGTTAAATTAGTGAGGAGTTTTCTCTCCGGGAGGTCACAAAAAGTCGTAATGGGTGAATGCGATTCGTCCCTTATGAAAGTAGAGCAAGGTGTTCCGCAGGGCTCAATTTTAGGCCCGATTCTCTTCTGTATGTTCATCAACGATCTACCTTCCGTGTGCAGGCACTCTTCAGTACACATGTACGCCGGTGACGTTCAATTGCATTTAGCCATGCCCCTTTCAAATATAAATGAACTGGCGTCTCTCATGAACGATGATCTGAAATGTATCTATGGTTGGTCAAAAGCGAATGGTTTACAACTCAATCCAATCAAGTCCCAAGTAATCCCTATCTCTAAAACAAAATTTAATCTCGACCATCTTCCTGCCCTCTATTTAAGCACTACTATGATCAAAGCCGTAGAGAAAACCACTAGTCTAGGATATGTAATAAACAGAGATCTATCTGGTTATGATCATACTAATATGGTCGTCGGTCGCATTTATGGATGCCTTCGCAAGCTGTGGACCAGTGCTTATTACACTCCGCTAGATACCCGGAAAAAACTAGTAACTGCCCTAATTCTACCTCTCATAAGATACGGTGAATTAATATATTGTCATCCTGATTCGCTCTCCATGCAAAAGCTACAGGTGGCATTTAATGATGCAATACGCTATATTCACGGCATTCGTAGATGTGAGCACATCTCTGCTTACGCTAGGAACCTGCTTGGGTGCAGTCTTCAACAGTATATTAAGGCAAGGAACTGTATTTTCCTCCACAAAATCATTCACAGTCGTATTCCGGAATACCTGTTCAACAAGCTAAATTTCACCCGTTCCAATAGGACAATCAATCTAATTCCCTACTGCAGTAACTTTTTAAATTCGTCCCGCTTATTTTTCATTCACACTATAAAACTATGGAACTCTTTACCTTTTGCTATAAAATCTATATCTAACCACAGAAACTTTAAAAGTGCAATTTTCCGTCATTTCTCAACACTCCCATAAAAACTGATCCCTTCCGTCACTTAGCTTTAAGAACATACGTTAATTTTGAATTAAACTGTTTCAACTGGAATTTAATGACTAAGTACAAAAAAAGATGTAGATCTTAATGTACATACCTCTTATATTAAATATGAAATATGGTCAAACTTCTTAATTCTAAATGGCACGTGCGCATTGAAAATATTTACTAAGTTATCATTAATAAACTGAACTTGATCAGTTGGTGAAGTCATACGGTAAATATTTTCCCAAGGTAAAGTGCGAATATGTTGTTCAAGATTTACAGGATTTATATTTGTGAGATCTCTGAAACGCATTTGCCGGGTTTCCCGTTCTACTCGGTTCCCCGTCTGAAAATCGAAGTTTAGAAAAACAAGGCCATGATAGGAGAAAACAGGTGCTGAGAGTTGGTCAGAGCATGGGATTTGTTCTTTTTCGCTGACGAAGAAAAGGTCTAATAGAGTGCTAGATGACCGAGTGTAATGATTAGGCACAGTTGAGTTGACCACGTATAAATCAAATGAGTGCATTTGTTCTATGAGACGCTTCTACCAAAATGTTGCTGTTGAAGTCACCACATAGTATTATATTTGGTGAACTGACGGTGATTTCTTCCATTTAATCGTATAGTTGATCCAGGCCGATATTATTATTTGGCCTATACACTGTTCCCAACATAAGACTACCTTCGCTACCTATGACGTCGAGAAACAAGTATTCCAATGGTGAGTCGGGTGGGGAGGAGCATCTTATTTTACTAATTAAGTCATCTTTTAAATACATTGCAACACCACCGCCCCCTCGAGCTCATCTGTCTGCCCTAATGAGTTTGTATAACGTACCTATCTTTAAGTTCCTTGTTAAACTAGGTTTGTGAAATACATATCGCATGCAACCCAGAGTTATCAAACAAATGGCGAAACTCCTCGATTTTGGGTATCAAACTCTGCGAGTTTATGAGTACTACTTTGAAGCCATCTCTGTAATTGCTTAACACTTTAATCATTGACCTGAGTACAACGTCCCTGTAGCCGTGTCTGGAATTTCTATGATGTTCACTCATCTCTGTGCCGGCAGTTTATCCGATGAGTGTACAGCAGCATTTTCAAAATATTAATGAAATCAAAGCAACTTCTTTTACAACTCTCGATGAGAATACGTTCGGCGTGTTCACTCTCCTTAACGTAGACATAACCAGATCGGGTATATACCGCAAATATCTTGTGATTCCGTTTAAGTCGGTTGGCTTGTTGGTAGTAGTGGCGATTTTTTCTTGTTAAAACTACCATACATACAGATGTTTATATTTTTTGCGGCTTGAATGTCGGCATCTTGGAGGCACAGTTGCCTCTTGTTCTTACAAAATTGGGAGACCGCATGCAGAACGGTGTTTCTTTCGCGGGGTGAGCCAAATTTGACAATTATAGAAGAGTTAGATTTTATCTCTCTTGATGATGTCTGTTCTTGGTTTTGGCCCCTGGTGCGAAAGATAGCCTTGACAGTCGGTGGTGGAGAATCGATGCTATGACAAATGTGATTAAAAGTCCTTTTCAGATTTTCGTTTGGGTGTTGGGGGATACCAAAGATAATGGCATTTGATGCAACTTCCCGTCTCTCGTACGCATCACACCTCCTCCTCAGGTCATCAATTTCTCTGCTGTAAACATCCAGTGTAACCAGGCGTTTCTCCATTTCCTCTGTTCTGTTTTTAAGAACTGACTGTTTTTTTTTCATGTCATTTTAACGCGATTCGAGTTTTTGCTGTTGGGCACTCAGATTCTCCATATACCTATGTGTTTACCGATGCCACATGAGACGATAGGTTTTTCTCAATGTTGTCTATTTTTTTATTTAATTCATGTTTCAGAAGATTTACCTCGGAGGTGATTCGATCGACGATTTCATCAGTGAGTGTAGCTATTCGTTCGTCCAATTGTGCCCAACAGATCGGTGGTCTGGGAGCAGATTTCTCAGCCGAGGCGGACATTTCCGACGCTTGGGTTAGTGTTGGCTTCAGAGATGAGGTGGTTTTCGCGTCCGGGGTCTGTGTACCCAAGTTTCCTTTGTCTTTGTTGTTGTTCCGTTTTTGTGACATTTCGGCAGGGGGAAGGTGAGAGGAAAGCACTGGTTTTCACTTGGTGTTTAGGTTATTTAGAGTGTTAAGTTAAATTGAATGCCGGATGAGACTTACAACAGGTCTATTCACACTGACATTCACGTTAGATAAATCGCTTTTTTCATTTCTAAGTGAAAAAGTGCTCAATCAAGCAAACAAAAAGTAAACAAGACGTTCTCCATAGAGAACCTTCACCATTATTGAGCAGTCAAATACTGCGAAAAAAACGACATAAACCACATTCTAACAACATCCGCAGTTTCAATTGCAGAACTCAGTCCAATGGTTAAATCTTATTTGATTGTACTCGTATTGTATGAGTCTGGCTTTTTCTCAATAATGCCGCGAATAGACTTGTACATCACACGGTCAGTGAGCTTTCTGACATAAATCTGCGGCTATAGTCTAGCAAACCGTAAATGGAAAACCCCACCAAGCTCAAAGAAAAGGACAACCCTCGGATAACACACACACGATTTTCGGCTCTGAAGGTGGAATGCTAGGTCCCTGAAAAGACCACGTGCAGCTGAACAATTTCCGGACGCCCCACACCGCTATAAAGCGGACGTAACCGCCATCCGGAGAATGCGATGGAATGGACCGGGTAAAAAGCTAAAAAGCGGATGAAAAACTTCGACATCTACTACGACGACTGCTATAAGGAGAGAGGACAACGATAGTTCGGATGCGGATTTGTTGTTCGAGGTGGACTAAGGCAAAAAGGCCTAAGCTTTCGGTATGTAGCTGCATTTCTGACATCGCCCTGATCTGCGTCCACACCTCCACGGAAGACAATAATGACACCACCCGAGTTGAGTTCTACGACCTCCCAGACATAACGTATGTCCAAAGTGCCAGCTATGACATCAAAATAATACTAGAAGACTTCAAATCTGTGTTGGGGTAAGGAAAGCATTACCTCTGATAACGGACACAGACTAACCGATCTTGCTAAGGGGCGAAATCTTCTTTTAGCCAGATCAATCAATCACTAACCTGATTGATCACATTGCGATCGACGTGAGACACTCTTCCACTCTAGGACCACTATCTTTTAGTAGCCAAGATGCGTCTACGGATGTCACGAATGAAGCGAAGTAGAGCAAAACCACAAAGCTAGGACGTCGGAAAGCTACTACCTCCAGAAACCGTTCGTGCCCCTGCCGATCGTATCTCCCATAAGATCTTCCAAACACCTCAATCCTCCACGCAGTCAGTGGAGCAACAGTGGAACCTTTGCAAACAAGCCCTGAAAAATACTGCGTTTGAAGTTTTGGGCCTCAAGTCTCCACCACGAAGACACACTTGGTTCGATGACGAGCGCAGGAGGATTCACACAGCGAAGCAGGAGCCCTATAAAGCCCTGCCGCATAGAAGAACAAGGGCAACTCGTATGAGCTTCAAAGGAGAAAGAAGAAAGAGCGCGAGAAGATTTGGACAGGAGTTGTTAGTGTTTTGTACTCTGACAGAGAAGTCCATCATCGACCAAATCTTCATACTACGGCAGATGCTGGAAAAAGTCAATTAAATTCAGGTCGACACTCACCACCTATTTGTCGACTTCAAAGCCGCATACGACAGCGTTATTAGAGACGAGCTATACAACGCTATGTGCACCTTTGACATCCCTGCCAAGCTCCTCAGACTATGATGAATTTGAAGAATTCTCGCGGCTCTATTCAAATCGGTACATATCTGACCGATAGTCTTTATGTCAAAAAAGTATACATAATCGAAAGAGCACAGTGAGATGTCAATGAGGCGTTTACGAGAATAGAGGCGGCGGCGGCGAAAGTTGGTTTGGCAGTAAATAAGGACAAAACTAAGTATATGCTATCATCAAAAAGGAGGCTTTCCACTGATGGCTTGGCCAGAGCCTTTGTATTGGCAGATATAGGTTTGAGATAGTTAAAGACTTCGCCTACCTTGGCTCCACTGTGACCTGGAACAACGATATCAGTTCCGAAATCAAACGCAGAATCTTTGGGCTCATGGGGCAATTGAATAAATAGAGCCCTCTTCAGAACGACCAAGTTGACTCTATACAAAACCATTATTATCCCGGTCCTGCTGTATGGGCAGTATCAAAAGCGAATAAGGCAGTCTTTGGCCGTTTCGCGAGAAATTTTCGATTTTCGACCATATAAACGCAGACGGGGTATGGAGGAAAAGATTCAGCCAAGAACTTTACGGGTTGTGCAAAAACATGAGTCTAGTCATGTGTTTACGGATTCAACGCCTGAGATGACTAGGCCATGTAGTGCGAATGTACACCGCAGCTCTAACCCGGAGAGTCATTGGATCCAGCCCGGAGGGAAAAAAAAAGAGAGGCGGGTGGAAGGTATATTGGTCGAGGCTCAGGTTCACTGCGAGCTGTAGCGCTCAAAAGACGAAGACATAAACTATCCACCCAACCTGGCTCCAGGAAAAGATATGGGTGTATGAAGGCTGATTATTTTGTTGTTTGGTTTATGCGTGTTCTATTTTTGACAGTTCGATTATGATTTCTGACTTTTTTCAAAATTAGCCTTTCTTAGCTGCCATCGCCATTTCACATCAGAAAGACTTACATCCGAACAACGTTTACATACGTATAATAAATTCTATTATCAACATTCATATCGCCATTTTTTATGGGGTATATTGGTTTCTCTCGAAAAAGCGGCTCAAATCTGGATTCTGTATCGACCACATAAAAATTCGGAATAAGATAACATTTCGAGTCACAAATCGCGGTCACGCTTCGTTAAAGTACGAATTTTATAAAAGTCGTCCGAAATCGATGGGTCTGCCACAAAAAATCTCATGAACTGATATGACGTACTATGAGATTGAGGTATACTTGTACCGTACGATCCTGATTTGGGACCGTATGACTTGTTAATATTCCCGCAGATCAAATATAAAGTGGGAAGTCAACGGTGACGCAATCAAATCTCAGGTTTGGGAGACACCTCAATTGGAGTGGAAAAATGCTTGGGAAATTGGTTGAAATGTATGCAAAGCCGTGTCGATCTTCATGGAGTATATTTTGAATTACAATAATGCCTTTATATGTTGGTGTTGCAGTCCATGAAGGACCAATGCCGAGCTTCTCTCAATAAACCATGTTGTGTGTGATTTCATTTTCCGCTGAGGAGAAGCACCGTAAAAAACACGTTCGATGACATGGCGATGACATGACGGGGTTTCATCCCGCCCCATCGGCGTCAGAGGCCAATACACTACCCACTGCGCAACGGCGGTGATTTGATCCCCCGACAAAATATCCAAACTCAAATGTTCCTGAAAAAATCTTCCTACGCAAAAAAATTTCAGTAAAAATTGTATGTCAGGAAGAATATGACGGCCTTCGGCGGGAGTGAAAATGAGATGGTGGAGAGTAAACTTCCAAATGTAAACAAAAGTCAACGACCGTCACAGCAGCCCTACTGTTGTTGTTTTGAATGTTTTGATTTTTCAATAAATATTTAGCTCGAAACTAATTGTTTGTATATTTAATATTCGTCTTTCACTAATTTATTTATGACCGCTAAGCAAATAATTATAATTAAGAAAAAGCAAAAATAACTAGCGTTCGAAAGGAACATTCCACTCTCGGAAGGTTAACACACCAAGTAGTAGAAGGAAACCCAAGTTAAAGGGAAATGTCCGGTCCCAGTGTGGTGTGTTACTTGAAGGAAGTTGGTTCCGTTCACTGAACCAATAGTAATTGCTAACTGGGGTGCGTTCACGCTTGCAATTAATGATTTTTTCTTTCTCCATACTACAACCCGGCCAACCTGAGAATTGATCGTCCCCGATCAGCCGAGTAGCAAGAACAATACGAGTACTCTCTTTCCTTCAAATAACATGCCACATTACATAAGTGAGGCGTCCATACTGTGGCATACTACTAAACAACACTAATACTAAGCCATCAATGATGATCCAGTCGCTAAAGAACCAGAAGTTGAAGAACCAGTCGTTGTTGAACCAGTCGTTGAATTAGTTCCTGATGAATCAGTCATTTATGGTCCAGTCGCTGAAGAACCAGTCGCTGGAGAGCCAGTCGCTGAAGAACCAGCCGCTGAAGAACCAGTAGTTGAAGAACCAGTCGCTGAAGGGCCAGTTGTGAAGAACCAGTCGCTAAAGGGCCAGTTGCTGAAGAACCAGTAGTTGAAGAACTAGTCGCTGAAGAAGCAGTCGGTGAAGAGCCAGTCGCTGAAGAACCATTCGCTGAAGAACCAGTCGCTCTGAAGAATCAGTAGCTGAAGACCAGTCGCTGAAGAACCAGTAATTGAAGAACCAGTCGCTGAAGAACTATTCGCTGAAGAACCAGTCGACATATAGCCGAAGTCAAGCGAACTCCATGAAGAGGCAAGAATTGGTGGTAATTTCAGGCGAGGCAGTGATTCCGGTTCTGTTGAGTGCGCTTGGGGCAATCCTTATGTATGTTGACAGAAGCAGCGCAAATGGAAGCGACGGAAGTAGGCGTTGCAGAAATAGATGTCCCTAATATGTCTAGAGCAGCAGAAGTACCGGGAGCAGCACAAGTTCCAGAAGCGGCAAGAGTTACGGAAGTGTCGGAGGCAAATGTTGCAGAACCGGATGCCATTGGTGAAAACAGGGTAGCAGAAGTGAGCGGGAATTTTAGAGGTTACGGAAGTTCGAAATGGTGCGGGGGGGGGGGGGGGGGGGGGGGGGGGGGTGTTCGATTCTTCTCTTCGTCAGTTTCCTCGACGGTTCGGCTGGGACCAGACATCGGCTGTGCCCTCTCTGCAGGAGTGTCGGAAAGTGCAGGAGGTCCGGAAGGCGCAGGAAGTTCGGAATGCTTGGAAGTGGTTGTCAATCCATCGGACTCGTTTGGCAACACGTCCACATACAACGTTCCAATTTGTCCCACGGTCATGGCTGGCATGTTGTCAATGCCGACCGCTCTGAGTGTATCCGTCATGTGTTTTTTTCTCCGGCACTTGCTTCATTGTTTCTCTTTTTTTTTTTAATCTCACTAATCCGATGAGGTTTCGTTTTTTTTAATTAACAAAATAATTGTAGTAAAAAAAAAGCAAAAATAACGAACGTTATTTACACCACGTGGGCAGAACGAAACCGAAATTAAAAGGAAATGTCCGCTCTTGGTGTGGTGTGTTACTTGAAGGAAGTTGGCTCCGTTCACTGAACCAGTTGTGATTGCTAACTGGGGTGCGTTCACGCTTGCAATGAATGATTTTTTCTTTCTCGATACTACATATATATTATTTATACTAATTTCTTTTCTGAAGTAAATGTTTTGAATTGAAAGTAATACATTAGTTATACGTATAGTAATTATACATTTGTTGAACAAAGAACTTTGAAGGATTATCTCTGTCAAAGTTTGTAAAGTTGTCTTGAATAGTCTACTAATAAAAAAAATTGATAATTGATTGACATTGTCGATTGATATTTTGTCGGGGGATCTTTGGACATAGAACGAGTTCCAGGAATGTGTAAGCAAAAACTAAATAAATTAAGTTGGTGGCAAAATTTTGTTATTGACTTTCACAATAGTCCCTCTCTAGCTGTATACAGCTATTCCAACATTGCTCCCCTGGTTCAAAGCACCCTTGATAATCCTTCTAAGGAAACTCGTTCTGAACCAGCCCCTTCTCTGTACCGCCCTGATAAGTTCCCTCGAGGCGTGAAGTCACACATCTTGAGAATATCAAAAAGTCGCAAGGGGCAATATCGGAGCTATAGGGTAACTGCTGCATCGTTGGAATGCTGTTTTTCGCCAAAAAAAAACTCTTCCACAATCAACGAGGAATGGGCCGGCTCATTGCTCATGGTGCAAGATCCAATCTTATTGGCGTGATCGGGTCGCACGCGGAAACACGTGCCCCTTCAGAACGAACCATTCAATAACTGTCAGGAATAGTTAGGAACATATTTACGATGAACGATGTCGCGTTACGAGAGGTCATGGGAGCTCCTTCACGATGATCGTCTTCTACGGATTCATGACCCTTTTTGAAATACTTTGACCGTTCAAATACACGCATATTCGACATACACCAATATATCATATATGTATCACCTGCAATTTTTTGAGGATTTCTGATGGTTTTTGCCAAATTTCACACTGCCTTGCTTGTAATGTGACGCCATTAAAAAGTTTTGTTTTTCGATAAACACGCATAGCATACAAACGAAGCGTGCAGCCTTCTTCAGCTTTGAATGAAAGCTGATTCAACAGGGAGATCCCAGAACGTATTATATGCCCCGAGAGGGCATGGACTCGGACATACAGGGTAAGGTTGTTGATCGCTCTTAACCTGGCGAGATGCCAGCAACGATCCCTGTTTAAATACCCGGGTCAAGTTGACATACGGCCTCCTCGCGGCGCCCTCTGGATAGCCTCTTCAACAACCGTTGGGAGGTGAACAAACGTATGCAGCGACAAAACCCCGACCAGAATGGCGGTTGTGCGGCGGGCTAACAATCCGCCCACGTAAAAAAAAAACAAAGTTATGAATGAGCAAGATGCCTCGGATACACGGACGGATACTCGACGACGACAACGCACGAAAAAGGAACACGATTTGCGAGTATGCTCCTGGAATGTCAGAACCCTGTACACTCCCGGAGCTGCTCACAAACTAGAAGGAATCCTCACGCAGTACAAGGCGGATATTACTGCGGTCCAGGAAATACGCTGGATAGGAAACGGTGTGATTAGGAAGTAAAATTGCGACATTTATTACAGCTGTCACAAAAGGTTGCACTTACTGGGATGCGAATTTGTCGTGGAAAAGCGGTTAAGGTCGAAGGTCATAGACTTTAAACCTATAAGTGATCGCCTAGCTGCGATCCGCATCAAAGGCAGATTTTATAACATCAGCCTTATATGTGCACACGGCCCTACCGACGAGGCTGAAGGCCCTATCAAGGAGGACTTCTATGACCTCCTGGACAACGCCTACGGAGCTTGATAACGGCTTCCGATTCGCTGACTTTGCGACAACTCGTAATGCGGTGATAAGTAGCACAAGATTCCCTCGCAAGCGAATCCACACAGCAACCTGGCGATCTCCGGATGGTCGAACCGCCCACAAAATCGACCATGTGCTCATTGACGCAAGGCACTCGTCAAACATCCTGGATGTGCGAACATTCAGAGGGGCAAATGTCTACTCTGACCACTTCCTCGTAGCAGCAAGATTCAGAGCTCGACTGTCCAATGTCAGAAAGCTGCACCAGCCCATCAGGAGGAGGTTCGACACTGGGCGCCTGAGCACACCGGAGGTTGCCAGAGTCTACAGGGAGCAGCTGAGCGAAAGACTCTACGGTATGCCTACGTCGAACACAAATGCCAATAATATGTGGCTGCTTTGCCGCTCAACCATTCAGGAAGTAGCCGAAACCACCTTAGGATACCTACCACCCCCGACAAGAAACCCGTGGTATGATGGCTAGTGTGAGCAGAAAAAGGCAGCAACCGACGAGGCGTACCAAAAGGCGCTGCAGAGGAAAACCAAGGCAGCGCAAGAAGAGTACCGAGCCAGAAGAAGGGAGGAGAATAAACTACTGCGACAAAAGAAAAGAATCTTCGCAGCCTCCCAGCTCAAGGATATCGGGGAGTCTAGGGATAAACATAAAACACCAGCCTTTTACAAGAAAGCCAAAGGCCTTGCAGCAGGCTTCAAAAAGGGCACCCAGGCTCTTCGAAACTGCGAGGGTAATCTTGTCACCGACCCACAGGGAATAGTGGATGTATTTAAGCAGCATTTCCAGCCAAGAGAGAGAGTGGTAGGGACCGAGGAAATCCCAACTCCAGCCGCTGAAGTGGTCCTGCCACCCAGCATCGAAGAAGTCGGCACAGCAATTCAGAAGCTGAAGAACAACAAGGCCGCAGGCTCGGATGGCTTGCCATCAGAGCTCTTCAAGGCTAGCGGCGATGCTCTGGTAGGGAGCATGCACCAGATCATCTGCAGAATTTGGGAAGATGAAAGCATGCCCGACGACTGGAATACCAGCTCTATATGCCCCATCCACAAAAAAGGCGATCCTACCTCTTGCAAGAACTATAGAGGTATATCCCTGCTCAATGTCGCATACAGGATCCTGTCCAGCGTATTGTGTGAGCGTCTAAAACCATTTTGCACCGCACTAATCGGCAGCTACCAGTGCGGCTTCCGGCCCGGCAAATCAATTATAGACCAAATTTTTACACTTTGACAAATCCTGGAAAAGACTAACGAGTTTCGAATCGATACACACTATCTTTTCATCGATTTCAATGCCGCATACGACAGCATTCATCGTGAAGATCTGTTTGGTGCGATGGCCGAATTCGGGATCCCGGTAAAACTGATCCAGTTGTGTCGCGCTACGCTAAAAAACACGCGATGCACCGTGCAATTCGGTTCTAGGACCTCGGAACCATTTGAAACATGCACCGGATTTCGGCAAGGAGATGCGCTGTCATGTGACTTCTTCAACCTGGTGCTGGAGCAGATAGTGCGACGGGCAGGCGTCAACAGGGAAGGCACTATCTTTTACAAGTCCATCCAGCTGCTAGGATACGCGGATGATATCGACATCATCGCGTGTTCTCGCCGTGGCATTGTGGAAGCATTCACGGCGATTGAAGGACAGGCGAAACGAGTTGGTCTTAAGATCAATGAGGACAAAACGAAATACATGCTGTCAAGCAAAAAACCAATACGTCGTTCACCACCTGGGACAAAACATAAAAATTGACAGCTACAATTTCGAGGTAGTTAAGGAGTTTGTCTACCTCGGGGCAAACGTAAATTCCACAAATGACACCACAGTAGAGATCCGGCATAGAATCGCCCTTGGCAACCGCTGCTACTTCGGCTTGTCCAAACAACTGGGGTCAAAACTCCTCACTCGAAAGTCACGCTTTACAAAACGCTCATTCTGCCAGTCTTGCTGTACGGAGCCGAAAGCTGGATGATAAGCAGGACAGCGGAGCTGATTTTGGGTTCTTTCGAAAGAAAAATTCTGCGCCGGATATTTGGTCCTGTCTGTGAGGAAGGTGAATGGAGAAGAAGACACAACCGCGAACGGCAAGGATCCGTCGACTACACTGGCTCGGCCACATCGAGCGCATGGACATCAACGTTCCAGCTAATAGGGTCTTCGACTCCGAGCCTCCTGGTTCGAGAAGATGAGGAAGACCGAACCTCCGGTATAAAGACCAAGTAATCGCGGATGTAAGACATCTTGGTCTTGACAACTGGAAGCAGCGTGCCCGGGACCGTCAAGGATGGAAGGCAGCTATAGCTCAGGCTCAGATCCTCCATGGATCGCTGGCCTGATAAGTAAGTAAGTAAGTAAGTTATTTATTTACTACATCAATCAGGGATTTCCCTTATAGACAAAGTAACAATTAGTAGATAGATTAATTGTTTAAACTTAACAAATACAATGCCATTCGTTTCTTAAAAATTTCTCTGGGAGAGTTACTGAAGAACTCCAAAACGTCTTAAGCTTCATGAATACATCCGCATAAAGGTTCATTTTTAGGGTTCCGTACCCAAATGTAAAACGGAACCCTATTACTAAGACTTCGCTGTCCGTCCGTCTGTCACCAGGCTGTATCTCATGAACCGTTATAGTTAGACAGTTGAAATTTTCACAGATGATGTATTTCTGTTGCCGCTACCACGACAAATACTAAAAATAGAAGAAAATTAATATTTAAGGGGGGCTCGCATACAACAAACATGATTTTCATCCAAAAAATCCCCTTGGTCACATACTGAACTAAGGTTAGTCGACAATATATTTATATTATATTAATATTTGATTAATTAATCCTAGCTGCAAACCTTTTCCCCATATTTATTGTTATTCACCTTTTCACATCGTTGCTGTCAGGTAAGATAATTGATATGAATTCAATGGGCACATATGATCAACTATATCTCATCATGAAGATTTTTGATTATCAAAGTAATATGCCGATAACCTGCCTTCAACCAAGATCTGTCATCATACAAAAAATGTGATTTAATGTGATGACTGATGAGGTAACATACATAGTCTCTTTCATATTTATATATACAGATGGTACGGAACCCATCGTGCGCGAGTCCGACTCGCACTTGGCCGGTTTTTGTTTCCATAGTTAGTGCTATGAAAAAGAGTTTTAATCAGAACGCGGTTATGAGTATAGGCAGGAGGAATGTACAGTTTTAACAAACTTAAAAGGAAAGGGCAATCAACACGGGAGTTGAGAATATCACGAATAAACATTAATGAAAAATATTTGCGACATTGGAGGGGGAAAATAATAATAAATAAAAAGCATCCTGTTTTGTAAAAATGGGAGTCTACATAATGTATGTTCCAATTCAGTTTAAGAAATATGTAAATATCTAGTGAATCTTAGCTGAATTTTTTCTTTACCTTGAATGGCATTATTATAGAGCGGATTCCAAACGATGTAACAATATTCAAGTGATGATCTAATTAGGGTAAAGAATAAACATTTTAAAGCAAGGGTATCGGTAAAATCCTTTGTGTTTCATTTGACAAAACTTAACATTAAGTTGGCCTTTGTTGTGATGTAATTCACATGGGAAGTAAAATTCAATTTTGAATCTAAAATAACACCTAAATCTTTAATTTGCGAAACTTTCGCTAGTTGAACATCGTTTGAATTATAACAAAAATCTATAGGAATATTGTTCCATAGCATGCGCATTATACACATTTAGAGATGTTAAGCTGTAGGGAATTTATTTCACACCACTGAAATATGCTAGTGAGATCTTGTTGTGATTGATAACAATCTGAAATGGATACAATTTTTCTATAGATCTTTAAATCATCGGTATAAAGGAGCATTGTCAAGATTGAACAATAAGAGGAATACCAATGGACCTAAATGGCTGCCAAGAGGGATGCCTGAAGGTACGGGAAAGGCTACGGGTGTCCTTCTTGTTAGGTCGAATTCAACCATTTTCAAAAGTTTCGAGTGGAACCCTAAGAGAGACAGCTTAGATAGCAAATACGGTGGCTTACCCTATAAAAAACCTTAGCAAAGTCAGTATGACAATTTTCTTCCAGGTTTTTAGTCAAATGATTGACAAAATTCGAACGGTTTGTTGTTGTTGATCTGCCAGAAACAAAACCATGCTGGAAGGGCGACATAAGCATAATAACATAGAAATATAATTTTTGGTAAATAACTTCTACGAATAATGTAGGAATACAAGAAATTTTACAGAAATTTACATTTAGGTCCATAGTTCTTGATCTCAAGGTTAGAGCCAGATTTAAAAATGGAAGATAGGAACGATACTTTCCAGGTTTATAAGAATTGTCTCGTACTAAGAGACAGATTAGAAATTAATGTTAGAGGTTCTGATAATGACTGTGCACAATTTTTTAACATGAGGGGTGGCCGTGGTGCAGTGGTGCAGTGTATAACATTATCCGCCGTCGAGGCGTCGAGCGAAAGGTCTATAGTACGAATTCGTTTAATAGCCAAGAAAAAGCAATTCCTATATGGAAAAAAATATGTAACACAGTTCTGAATGGAAAGCGACCAAACGTACTGCTGCAGGCATGCAGGCATAACACTCACAGTACATGGTCAATTCAAATTCATCCTCTGCGTATGCAATATTAACACCAAAAGTGTATGAATGAGTTACTGTGAATTATACCCAACGCGAAAACCTGGCTCTCGTCCTATCTAGGACAAACCACCCCTGAGAGTAGTGAACGAACATCTACGACCCAAAACCACTGCACTCCGTTCAGGTTGTTTGTAAACCTGAGCGAAACTCTCCCTCTCCCTGTTATCTTCAAACGTTCAAACAAGATAAGGCCTTAGCCTTGAGTGCGGGCGTAACTATAGAAACAAAAAAAAAAAAAAACGAAAAAGAAAATGTGTGGGGGAAATCCATCAGGGCCAGTTGATTTACAGGTGTCAATTCGACAAAGGGATTCGAAACTTCGGAAGTGCTAATATTAAGAGAACCAATTTGAAATAACTCAGGAATTTTACGAACTTCAAGTGACGGACGATCATACGAAAACACCGATTTGAAATAATCAGCAAACATTTTGCATGTAGTAGACATGTCATTTGATTTAACACCTAAATAACTCATAGAATTACGAATTTCGTTAGATTTACGTCTTGATTTAATGTACTTCCAGAAATTACCACTTTCTTGTCTTATACTGGTCTGTGCAGAGTAAAGGTACTCGCGATATAAGAAGCGATAAAGGCAATCAAACTGTCGTAAGCTGAGATACTGAGAACTAAAATTGGGATTGTTCGGATTTTTCCGAAAATTTTGGAATACCTTATTTTTTGGTTTTTTTCAGACGAGAAAGCCTTTTATTCAACCAGACGGGGTTAAGAGCTTAATTCTTTTTTAGGAACAAACTGCTCAATAGCATGTCTAATGATAGAACAAGATGCATTGTATGTAGCACTCAAGTCGGGTGAGGTAAGTATTTCTTTCCAAATCTGTCTATCCAAGTAAAAATTGAGTTCGTCATAGTTGGATCTTTTGAAATTATAAACATGCTCAGGCTTTTTGCTTAGTTCGTAACGGTTGGAATAGAGGAAAAATGTAAGTTCATCGTCAATACCATAGTGAAGAATAGAGTTCCGAAACTTTGGTAACAGAGGTTCGGCAAGTGTTATATTATACTAATCACTTCCAAATATACGATCAAGTATCCGATCCAGATCATTTGACACGTTATTGCACTGTTTAAGATAAAATTGGCTAAAAAAAAATTCCGTTACAAATGTCTCGGTTTCCAGTTTTTTATTCATTGGAATTAGACACTGATCATCTGCATCTAATGTCCATCTAACATTGCTCAAATTGTAACCACCGATGTAAATTATATGTCGGGAATTCGATAAATTTTAGAAAATGTTTAAACAATTATTTAAATCAATAGGACTCCTTGGAGGAATATATGTAACTACAAATGATAAATAGTTTGATACTATTAGATAAAGTTATTTTAACTATTAATTGGTCAACATCCCAATCTGAGGAAAACGTTGATGTGTCAGAAGGAAGATTGATCTGATTTTATAGGAAAACCAAGACCGAATGGCAATTAAGATACCACAGCCTCTTTCCAATCCAGGCGTGTACCTGCATTTATCTTTCTACATATTAAATGATTTCCAAAATAACTAAACTCACAAGTTAGAATATTACTATTTAACCATGTATGTATATATGTATGTATGTTGGCGTTAGAGTCCATGCAGGACCAAAGCCGAGCTTCTCTCAATCACCCATGTTGTGTGAGATTTTATTTTACCATAGGTGAAAGGGACCTGCAGTTTATTGCCGGTTCCGAACGGCGAGATTCAAGAAGCTTTTCTTGACAATTATACTATAGGGGGTTTCGTCAGTACCCCGTTGAGGAGAAGCACCGTGTAAAACACGTTCGATGACATGGCTGTTTGCGGGATTCAACACTATGTAGCCAAGTCTATTAATACAGTAAAATCGTATTTTTCACTACACAACCCTAAAAGTAAGTAATTTTGTAAGACTGCTTACATTTTGATAAAACAGATTTGAAGAATGTGGATTTGAGTGAAGTAAAGATTAAATTTAATTACCACCGGGTTGTTTTTCTCTTCTTCGTTTTTTGGTCGGGAAACAAATGTCTTCATCTGAACTCCTAGCGGGCAGAATTCAGCACTGTATACATTGCCACATGCGCCAGCTGGAAGTTCCTGTGTGAAGTCGACGTCCCTTTTAACTAGTTTGTGACAACGAAAAACAGATTCTGGCAGATTTAATTTTTTCGCTACGAATATAATTACATTCTCCACTTGTATTAAAGCGAAAGAAATGGAGAAAACGTAATTTTGGAACGGATTGTAGTAAACCACCGTGAGTAACCTCTGTGGCCGATACAAAGATACGTTGAGGTTGCCGATTTGAGCATTGGCAACACCAAAGTTATAGTCTAGCTGTATGTATGTTGGCGTTAGAGTCCATGCAGGACCAAAGCCGAGCTTCTCTCAATCACCCATGTTGTGTGAGATTTTATTTTACCATAGGTGAAAGGGACCTGCAGTTTATTGCCGGTTCCGAACGGCGAGATTCAAGAAGCTTTTCTTGACAATTATACTATAGGGGGTTTCGTCAGTACCCCGTTGAGGAGAAGCACCGTGTAAAACACGTTCGATGACATGGCTGTTTGCGGGATTCAACACTATGTAGCCAAGTCTATTAATACAGTAAAATCGTATTTTTCACTACACAACCCTAAAAGTAAGTAATTTTGTAAGACTGCTTACATTTTGATAAAACAGATTTGAAGAATGTGGATTTGAGTGAAGTAAAGATGAAATTTAATTACCACCGGGTTGTTTGTCTCTTCTTCGTTTTTTGGTCGGGAAACAAATGTCTTCATCTGAACTCCTAGCGGGCAGAATTCAGCACTGTATACATTGCCATATGCGCCAGATGGAAGTTCCTGTGTGAAGTCGACGTCCCTTTTAACTAGTTTGTGACAACGAAAAACAGATTCCGGCAGATTTAATTTTTTCGCTACGAATATAATTACATTCTCCACTTGTATTAAAGCGAAAGAAATGGAGAAAACGTAATTTTGGAACGGATTGTAGTAAACCACCGTGAGTAACCTCTGTGGCCGATACAAAGATACGTTGAGGTTGCCGATTTGAGCATTGGCAACACCAAAGTTATAGTCTAGCTCTACAGCTGTTGTTGTTTTTTGTTGTAAATTGGTTGTTTAAATGTCGCCAGTTGTCAAAGATCTCGGTTCGTCTTCTGAGAAACTCCTCATGTGTTGCTGTTGTTTTTCTAACGAACAAACGCCGGCTTCCAATTTCACTACTCTGATGGACAGAACGTTATTGCTTTCTTCCAGTTTTTTTTTTATTTTGGTGAGAGCATCTATGTATGTACATATGTTCACATTATTCATGGAAGATGATGCAGATGGTGGACGTAAAAAACGCCTTTAACTTCGCAAACTGGTCTTGTATTAGGAGGTCCCGGACCATAATTGACGCACCAAATTACATTGTGAGGATAATCCTGAGCTACTTTATTAACAGGAAGCTGAGGTATCAAGTGGACGATGGCCTTAAGTGCTACAATGTTTCTGCGGGAATCCCTCAGGTCTCAGTACTTGGACCTCTTATGTGGAAAATATTGTGTGACGGGATTTGGCGACTAACGCTGCCATAAGGAGTTAAGATTAAAATTGGCTACAGTCTGCCGACCTCGAACTAGCCGACCAAGAGGATGTTTTAATAACCAGTCGAAAGTCTGGGTTGGAAGCCAACCAGTCAAGTCTAAAGAGGCATTCTAATACTTTGGGGTGATACTCGACAATCGGCTTAATTTTAAAGCCCATTTTGAATACTGCAGTAAAATGTCGTCATAAATGCAGGCATCGCTTTCCAAAATATTGCGGAACATCAGTGGACTAGGATACGCGAGGAGGATTCTGCTTTCCAGAGTGGTAAGCTCAATACTCCTATACGCTGCGCAAGTCTGGGCAAGTCAACGAAGGAGACGAGAAGTCTGCGCTATAAGGACAATATGCGGTTTCCGGATAACCTCGGATGAAGCAGCCTGTGCCATAGCGGGAATGGTCCAAATCGACATCCTTGCCAAGGAGATGCACAGGGTATACCTTAGGCGAACTACAGACTGTCAAGAGACCAGTCTTATCCAGAGGATAAAAGCCGAAAAAAGGCACATGGGGATTGGGATTACCAACTTATGCAATCCCTGTCAGGTCACGGCGGCTATGGAAAATATCACCATAAATTTGGACACATTAGCTTGCCCTTCTTCCCAGAATGTCTAGAGGTTTGAGCTCGCGGAGCTCCCCACCTGCTGATCCCAGAGCTAGGAAGCCGAATAATAAACTCAAAGGACTTCGGGCTGAAGAACCGCTCATTTATAACGAGCTAAGAGGACTGGAAGGATAAGACGAGCTGATACGGCCGATTTGGAGTACATAGCATATGTTGCTAACCGACCCCGCGGGGTAATACCTAACGGCAGTCCCACGGGGAGAGTGGTTGATGAGTACAGGGTGTGGTTTAGTATGTAGGCGCATCGAGTATTCGGGTTTGCCAATCGTAGATATCGAAGATTACACATCCTTTACCGCAACCAAAAAAATAAAAAGAAAACAAAAGCATGTACATAAGTCCAGAGCTTTGTCAAGTATATAGACATAAAACTATTCAATCGCATCATGGATTTTTATGGTTAAATTGCCGATTTGGATGTTCCTCATTTTTGCATAAAGCAAAATGTATATGTCCAACTATCCTCGTCAGGTTTCTCATAAGTTAACAATAAGCAACTGAATACGAGTATGCATCGACCGGACCTGGTATGTAAAACTCATACCATTTGCTCTGTCATCGCTAATAAACTCAGCACCATGCGTCAGGAAATCAAACAGCGAAATCAGGATCAAGCGCTTATTTGTACATGCCCGCAACTTGGCAGCCGCTCATCTATCATACAAATCACACCCCGAATATTAGCATCTGCAATATAGCTTGTCATAACAAAAACCCAAGCAAATCTGTCGTTTCGTCAATATTACGTTCTCCAAAGTCAACTCGCCGTCTATCTGTTTATCATACCCAAACACACCCTTCAGCCATTCCAGCCAGTTGCTCGTAAAATCATTTCAGATAATTGTGCATTTTCAATTGTCATGTCTGACATCCAAACAAACATCAAATCTAAACAAAACAATAATTTATGCAAACGATTCAACCTAAATCCAATCTACCGCCCAAGGCCGACGGGTATAGTCAACGGAGTATGGCCACAAAACAATATACAAGTATTTACGGCTCTAATTAATTTTAACAAAATATTGCAATGCCGATGAGGATGAAATTTATTCATACCATCACGCTTGGAATTCAATTATCATCGGATGAGGATAACCGGAAAAATTCGATTTATTACGAGCAGTTTTATTAGAAGACCCTAAAGGGGTTTTTTATCTCTTTTATGTACTTTTAAAGTGTGAATTTGAAAGGAATTTTGAATGCAACAGTTCGTTAAGCACGGCACACCATCGTCACTCAGCAAAAATCGTAGATACTGATTAAATAAATTTAAATTCCTTTGAAAATAGACAAACAGACACTGTCGAATCGAACTCAGTGATTGCGTAAACGTTATGTCGTCCCCATCAGTCACGCTCGTAAAAATGCAGGATCTACGAAAAGTATTTAAATCCTTTTTTTATGTCCCAACGCACAAAGAGGACACGATGAACGAGCTATCCTACACACAATTGCCCATTGCGTTGTCATAAAGAAAAGGCCAACAACTCGAAATGCCCATTACCATCACTTATTCCATCGTATGACCTCGACAACGACAGGAATAGAATCTATCGAATTGAATGTTACTACTCTTTGATAGAGGAATGTCCTGGCAGTATAATGTTTAAGGAAAACATTCTAAAATTGCTTATCTTGTTAGCTACACTTTAGCCCAAGGTGGGAGACAGAAACTGCTACAACTTGTATCTTTTAGATGTTAAGGCATCCGTCCAAAAGTTTCGTGGTATCTCGAGAAGCTCGCTTGCTTGTTGGGGGGTAAATTGAATCGCTGTTCTTAACTCTGAAATATCCGAGTAACGATACGTTTATTAGCTAACAACAAGGAATGTGCGTTCAGGAATTTGCCAGTTTTCAAGTTTCGTTCAACGAGATCAATTGGTTATATTGAGTGTTTGATTGATAAGCACATGTAGACGCTTCCGTACTTCCTCTACATAAACTTTGCTTGACTCCATTGGGAATGGATCGAATCGAGGGTGGATTATTGGTGGATTATTGTAGATAAACTGTGGACGGTCACAAGTAATGCCTTGGGCGGAGGAGGAGACGAGATTAACAGAGGAAGATAAGTTTTTTAATCACTTTGGGAAGTAATAAACTTTGTTACTGTAATCTTTGTGAGTTGAATGTCTAATTTTTAAATGGGCGAACTTGTGTTAGACACTTTTTGCAATTTGCAATCTTTTTCTCATGAAAGTAATGAAAAGCAGTTGCTTTTACGACTACTGGGAACAGGATTGGGATTATGATTTCTTTCGGAGTAGTTCCCTTAGATGTAAAGAAAGGTTTTGAGTATAAGAACGTTTAGGAAAGAACTAAGCTTGAAAGAATCCTCACGCAGTATAAGGCGGTTATTATTGCGATCCACGAAGTGCGCTGGATAGGAAACGGGATGATGAGGAAAAAAGATTGCGAAGGTCATCGTATCAAAGGCAGATTTCACAACACCAGCCTCATATGTGCGCACGCCCCTACCGAACAGGCTGAAGACCCCATCAAAGAGAATTTTTATCGTCTCTTGGACAACGCCTACGGAGTCTGTCCGGAGTACGACATTAAAATCGTACTAACGGACTTAAATACTAAAATCAGGTAGGAGAACACTGTTGGCTTAGTGATCGGAAAGTACAGCCTCTACGATACAACAACTGACAAAGGTTTCCGACTCTCGGGCTTTGCGGCAATTTGTTATACGGTGATATATAGCGCAAGACCTCCCCGCAAGCGTATCCACACAACAACCTAATCGACAATGCGCACATTTACGCAAGACCCTCGTAAGCATACTGGATGTGCGAATATTCAAGGGGGCAAACGTCGACTCTGACCATTTCTATTTCAGCAAAGATTCATAGCTCGACTGAAACAATGACAGAAAGCTGCACCAACCCACCATGAGGAGGTTCGACAGTGGACGCCTGAGTACCCCGGAGGTTAATAGAGTTAACAGGGAGCAATCGAGCGAAATACTCTGAGGTATGCCTACGTCGAGCACAAATCTCAACAATATGTGGCTGCATTGCCGCTCAGTCATTCAGGAAGTAACCAAAACTACCTTAGGCCACCTGCAACTCCTGACAAGAAACCCGTGGTATGATGGCGAGTGTGAGCAGGAAAAGGCCGCAAACAACGAGGCGTACTAAAAGGCTCGGGAGCGACAGACTCTTCTTGCTACGAAGCCAGAAGAAGAGTGGAGGAAAAACTACTGCGACTTAACAAAATAATCAATGCAGCCTCCCAGCTCAAGGATATTGAGGACAAATCTAAAATACGGGCCTTTTGTAAAAAAGCTAACAGCAGTGCAGGAGGCTTCAATAAAGGCACCCATGCTCTTCGAAATTTCGAAGATAATCTTGTCACCGACCCGTAGGGAATAGTGAATATATTAAAGCAGCATTTCCAGAAGCTGCTTAACGAGCATGACCAAGACAGAGTGATAGGTACTGAGGAAATTCCAACTCCAGTCGGTGAAGTAGTTCATCCACCCAGCATCGAAGAAGTCGGCCGAACTATTTAAAAGCTGAAGAATAACAAGGCCGCAGACTCAGATGTTCTGGTAGGGAGCATGCACCAGATCATCTGTAGAATGTGAGAAGATGAAAACATGCCTGAGGACAGGTATACCAGCTCTATTTGTCCATCGAGAAAAAAGGCGATCCTACCCCTTGCGAGAATAATAGAGGTATACGCCTGCTCAATGTCATATACAAGGTCCTGTCCAACGTACTATTTGAACGTCTAAAGTCCTTTTGTATGTATGTTGGCGTTACAGCCCATGAAGGACTAGAGCCGAGCTTCTCTCAATCACCCATGTTGTGTGTGATTTAATTTTCCCATAGGTGAAAGGGACCTACAGTTTATTGCCAGTTCCGAACGGCGAATTTCGAGAAGCTTTTCATGACAATTTTACTACAGGGAGTTTTGTCAGAACCCCGCTTAGGAGAAACACCGTGAAAACACGTTCGATGACATGGCTGTGTCGGGATTTGAATCCCCCCTATCGACTCAAAACGGTGTCCCGGGAGCGGTCTTTTGAGCTTGTTGAATGGCCAGAACTGCCATGATGTCAAATCTGGTGACAAAGATAATCGTAGAACGATATGGGTCGAGTTTTCGGCGAAATGATCACGAAAAATCAAATCAATGTGAGCCGGTGCATTTTCATGGCAAGAACCAAGAGTTGTCTTGCCACAATTTTGGCTTTTTTAGACGATAAGCTTCATGCAAACGACGCAAAAGGCTCAATGTCAACAGTTTGACCCAGCGGAAAAAACTCAAAATGTACAACGCCACGAAAGCAAAGAAAATTGTCTTCAAAAGGCCTTGATTTTGGAGCGCCTTTAGCGCGCTTTTTTCGTTTGCGTTATTTTGAGCACGATATTCACTTGATTAATCGGTGAATATACGCTCAGATCCTGTAATAATGCGTTTAATTTTGTCCTGCTACTCAGGAAGCATTGTTTCACACCAAGCAATTCCATGCTCAAAAAGTCCTTTAGAATGGTGGTGATTAACGTGAGCTTCGTCGGTTGAGGTTGATGATCATACGGGAAGTTATTCGCCTTCCACACACTCTCTGCCTTCTTGGAACTTTTTTTCAACAAAGTCTCATAACCAAGGGTTTTCTAAACCCCTTCTGTAGGGATGCAAAGCAAGTCCCTTTTCAAAAAGACATAAAACAGTCGATGGGTGACAAGAAACAGTCTGCAAACGTCGGAATATCATTATTGATGACAGAGAGTACTTTATAAGCCGCACAATGCGAATGTTGAATGCTCTACCAAACTCTGTGTTTTCCTACCATTACAACCTGCAGAAGTTCAAAACCAATATTTATCTTAATCATTTCCGAGCTTTCATTAGTTGTTCACATATTTAGATGATCACTCAGGCCGGAAAACTGTCACACCAGTCTAGTTCTCTATTTTCAAATCTTGTCGGGATAGGTTATATGAGACCCTCGAGAACGGCATACTCTGTTGCCTTATTTCACATAACCTCTCTTTCATAGAGTGAGAAGGAACTTTCTTTTCTTAACTACTTCTAAATAGTGGAAAAGTTCATCTTTTCATATCGCTTTAATTTGGCAACCTTTCTGTTCCGCCAATATTTGCCTTAAGTAACACAAGCTTACATCATGTCTGATGATTACGATTTAAGTGTCTCTTTCCACTGGACCAAGATGGACAAACTAAAAAGTCACGCAATTAGAATCAACACCATCACTCGTATTTACTTCACATGCTTGGAGCTGACTACAGTATATTCCCTTACTATCCATCCCTGCCAGCAACCGCCTTAAGACTTGCGACAAACTTGGCAGCAAAAACCCTATAAAAAAGTAGATGAAAAGAATCCAGATTTAATTTTCTATCCCATTTTTCACTTCCTCGCTTTCCAAGAGTTTCTCATATTTAAACTTAAGAGTGATAAGTGGGACAAAAGGAAGTGGATGGGGGAAAAAATAAGAATACGAAATTAACTCTCGTCATCATCAACCGACTCCAGGACTAGTCATCATGATCGTCTTTAAGTTGACGGATTAGCGCCGTTGCCGTCATCCGGCCGCTACTACAGCGTCTTCTTTTTCTCGAAAGGATAATTTGAACGGAAGCCAGAAGCGATTTTGTTCACTGCTTCTTTCGCTTATCCTCGTTTCGTCGTCGACGTCGTCCTTGATATTCTCTTTTCTTTGCCTTATTGAATTTCTATGGTTGGTTTTGTATTTTTTTCTTTGTATTCGAATACGGACTCCTTACGGCGCAGTGTGTCAATTAATGTGTGACTGGACCTTGATGTCCTTTAACGACCACTGAAGGGATGGAAAGTAATCAAAATAAGTCAACATTCCATCTGGTGTCAAAAGAATGCAAGGTGTTATAATCTGTATCCTTTGCCACGTTTACGGTGGCAATGTGGAAAATAGCGATGTTCGTGTTAAGCTTAACTGGATGAGGTTAAACATGAACGTGTGGGCTATTGCTCGGGATTATCCCCTCTTAAGGATTCTAGGAAGCGTTCTGCAATTTATTCGTATACCTTGTGAGATGACTTCCGTAAATCGTTACTCGATATATGGGTGGTCTTTCTGGAAACCACGTACGAAGTTTGGTTTTATGCCAAACCTACTGACCTGTCTTATCATCGGGAATGGGATTTCGGAGTTTAAACAAAGAAGCGATTACTCACGGGAAATCAATTTAAATGGGGTAATGAAACTTGAAACAGATTTTTGATTCATAACCTCATGGTCTTGAATTTTTCGTGTTGATGCAAATCATTAACTAATACCTCACTACTATAGAAGCCTATCTTTATTTTTGGGTATACATTTAACTCGTCAGCAGGGTCGATTCTCTCTCCTTCGAATTGTGAACAATCTTGCACTAGCTGTTAGATTCACATTCTTTTCTGAACGCATGATCCTTACGGGGGGATCTCTTTGCAAAAATGCCTGATGTTTCTTAGGTAAAGTCCTTGCAACAATATGTCCTTATGCTCGTTTAGTTATTTGAAATGTATTGATATTTTGACATTAAAATACAAAAAATAACCGCGAAGAGATGTCGCTTGAAAGTGCGGATCTTCATTCTAAAACTTTTTAAGAACCACCAAGGAATATTATGGCTCCACAGTTAGGTCCCCCCCGCTTTTGGCACTAGATCGCGTGTTTCGGGCGAATATGTTTTTGAAAGGGGCCATTTCAGGCTACATTTTTTGATCATACAGTTTTTTTTAATTCGTCGGTTGCATAAAAAAATATATTGATTTGAAATGAGTGAAATATCATAATACGTCATAGAATGCCTTGGTACTATAAACAGTTAAAAACGCTGCAAAAATATGCCAAAAAAATTGTAAAGTGTACAATGAGAATACTGTTAATGAACGGCGGATCCAAGAGTGGTTTACTGGATACAAACAAGCTGTCAGCAGATAGCGGAGGCATTGAACATCGACCATGTGATAGTGTGGAGTTATTTGGAAGGATAAGGCTAGTCAAAAAACTAGATAACTGGGAACCATATTAGTTTCCATTTTTTTTTCTATTTTTTGTTGTTGTAGGCTTCTGCTATCTGTTGGAGCACTGAGCCTTTACTGTGTTTTCCTCGTTTTCCGGCGAAAATGGGAAGGAACTTATGTGATGCAGAGCTTGGAGATTTGGCACACACCCCATCGGCCCCAGGGGTGTGCCACATGCGCGAGTAAAGGCGGGACAGTCGGAGAGAAATGTTCTGCTGTGTCATCCTCCTCGCAACATGCAGAACAATTAGGCGTCGTACTGATGCCGATCATGCAGTGGTGGCTGCATGATGACGCCTGTAAGTCTTCTGCAGGCAATTCTTCTTAAGGATAAGAAAGATGTTGCGGATTTCTTGCAGACATCAGAGCATAAGCGCTTTATCTCTTCCTCCAAAAAAAAAAAAAACCAAACAGGTACGCCCAAGGCGGGTTCAGATCCTGTGAAACTCTCATCTGAGCCTATTCTGGCGAGTTCATCAGAGATCTAATTTCCTTTCATCCTAAAATGACCTGGAATCCAAACAAGCCTTAGTGAGTTTAGTCTACCGAATTTGTTCAGGAAGGCCTAGAGTTCATACACTAACTTGGAGCTGGTTAAAGGGTTGGACACATCTTTGATTGCAGCTTGGCTGTCGCTGCAGACTCATATGTTTTTACCCTTCCACCAATAAGAGCGCCGTGGGTAGTGTGTTGGCCTCTGCTGCCGATGACACGGGATCGAATTCCGACAACAGCCATGTCACCGAACTTGTTTTCATGGTGCTTTCCCTCTGCGGGGTTTTGACAAAACCCCCTGTAGTATAAATGTCATGAAAAGTTGAGACTTGGAGCCATCTGTGGTAATGCGAAGACAATCCTTTTTAGGTTTAGAATGTGGCCGGGGCTTATCCTGAGGGCACGGAAATTTGACGGTGAAATTGTAGTGTAATAGGATGACAGGTGTCATTGCGTCAGAGGGCATATCCATGAGATAAGGGTCGTAGGATATTTCCCGCGCAAGCGCACTGTCGTTCCAGTGCGAGTTGTACTAAAAACCATTTTTTTTGACGAGACATGGCTTACACACCCTCTGATAAATACTGCAAGGGGTAGAAGGTTCATTATAGCATCTAGAACAGCGCCCGGCGTGCTAGGAGAAGCCTCCGTACAGACAAACTACGACGTGTTTGCGTGTTAGCCTGCTCCACCAGACAACCGATGCATATGAGATTATCGGTCTTATCAAGATGACATTTTCCAGCGATAAACCTCATGATTGGTCAAAGGCACCTTTGCGTTGCCAGAACGCTGACAGCGCTTTTGTGGTTTTTGACTCAAAATGCTTCCTATCTAAGATAACTCCCAGGTACTTAGCTTCCTTGATCGGGATTGAAACGCCTTTTAACACTAGCATAGTCATGTCAGTTTTTTTCCTACTTCTCGTGAAATTAACGACATCAGTTTTGAGTGGATTAACTGATAGTCCATTTCTCGTACACCACTCATCGATCACACTTAGCGCCGTCTGTGCTTTGAGGCAAGCAGTCGCTAAACATGAGTCGACAGAGAGCACGGCGACATCATCTGCATAGGCCTGGGCACAGATTCCAAACACATTGAGAGCTTCGAGCAGAGAGTCGACTACCATGTACCATAATAGCGGAGATAGGACGCCACCTTCCGGGCAGCCCATGCTTACGCCAGATTTGACACAATGTCCGAGACCTGTATCAGCGATCAATGTAATGTGCACGAGCATTGCTTTGACCCACAAAACCAGTGCGTACATAAACCATGTCGTTTAGCAGTGTTACACATGCAGTCAAAAGTTTAGTTATCAAAAGCTCCCTCAAGGTGGACAAAAATGTCCAGCGCATACTCTTTCCTTTCAAATGCGCATTCTATCCTTCCAACTAAATTTTGAGGCATGTTGCATGCACTCGAATGGCAACTTTGCACACGTGTTATTCTCCCTATTCTTTCCATGCTTTTCACTAAGAAGGATGTTAGACTAATTGGTCCAAAACTCTTGGCGAGTGAGTAATCCTGTTTCCTCATTTTGGGAATAAAGACTACTTTCACCGTGTGCCGTGGAATAGGTATATATGTACATACATATATGCAAGTGCCAGGGCCAGGCTAGCAGTGAAAATTCTTTTCAAGGTAGAAAGCAGATACCTTATATCTTTGTGCAGCATAAGAGCGTATATCCCGTCGGTGCCTAGCGATTTAAAGCCATCAAAGGATGCCACAGTAAATGCGATGGCCACATTAGATAAGATTTGGAACAATTGTCCATTTGATTGCGGGCGAAAAAAAGGGATTACATATATGTATAAGAAATTAATAATGCAAGTGACCATGGTCAAAGACCGGTGACCATTGGTGGGACAGACTTCGAAGATGATGCTGAGTCCATTATCACCTGATACAAACTGGAGAAACGGTCAATTCCGTCATGTACTGTCCACAATTGAGAGCACCGTGGCGCAGTGGGTAGTGTGTTGGCCTCTGACGCCGATGACTCGGGATCGAATCCCGACACAGCCATGTCATCGAAGGTGTTTTTCACGGTGTTTCTCCTCAGCGGGGTTCTGACAAAACCCCCTGTAGTAAAATTGTCATGAAAAGCTTCTCGAAATTCGCCGTTCGGAACCGGCAATAAAACGGTAGGTCCCTTTCACCTATGTGAAAATGAAATCACACACAACATGGGTGATTGAGAGAAGCTCGGCTCAGGTTCTTCATGGACTGTAACGCCAACATTGGTTCCAAGAAGCAATTAAAAAGAATGACCTTCTGGACAATAGAGACGGAATTGCGTTCCATCATAACAATGTTAGGCCATTGATGTCTCGGAATAAATTGATGGAACTTGGTTGGGAAGCTTTTTGTTTCGGTTTCCCAAACACTTGGCCGTGTTTCTCGTCTTTTTTTTTTTTTTTATAGTTCGCGCAGGTTTCAAGAGTTTACACTCTTATAATGTGTATCACATAACCTGAACGGAGTGCAGTGGCCTGCGATCCATGGAGGATCTGAGCCTGAGCTATAGCTGCCTTCCATCCTTGACGGTCCCGGGCACGCTGCTTCCAGTTGTCAAGACCAAGATGTCCTACATCCGCGATTACTTGGTCTTTATACCGGAGGTTCGGTCTTCCTCTTCTTCTCGAACCAGGAGGCTCGGAGTCGAGAACCCTCTTAGCTGGAGCGTTGATGTCCATGCGCTCGATGTGGCCGAGCCAGTGTAGTCGACGGATCCTTGCCTTCCGGACTACATCCACATCTTGGTACAGCTCGTAGAGTTCGCGGTTGTGTCTTCTTCTCCATTCACCTTCCTCACAGACAGGACCAAATATCCGGCGCAGAATTTTTCTTTCGAAAGAACCCAAAATCAGCTCCGCTGTCCTGCTTATCATCCAGCTTTCGGCTCCGTACAGCAAGACTGGCAGAATGAGCGTTTTGTAAAGCATCACTTTGGTCTTTCGAGTGAGGAGTTTTGACCCCAGTTGTTTGGACAAGCCGAAGTAGCAGCGGTTGCCAAGGGCGATTCCACTGTGGTGTCATTTGTGGAATTTACGTTTGCCCCGAGGTAGACGAACTCCTTAACTGCCTCGAAATTGTAGCTGTCAATTGTTATGTTTTGTCCCAGGTGGTGAGCGACGGATTGGTTTTTGCTTGACACCATGTATTTCGTTTTGTCCTCATTGATCTTAAGACCAATTCGTTTCGCCTGTTCTTCAATCGCCGTGAATGCTTCCACAATGCCACGGCGAGAACACGCGATGATGTCGATATCTTCCGCGTATCCTAGCAGCTGGATGGACTTGAAAAAGATAGTGCCTTCCCTGTTGACGCCTGCCCGTCGCACTATCTGCTCCAGCACCAGGTTGAAGAAGTCACATGACAGCGCATCTCCTAGCCGAAATCCGGTGCATGTTTCGAATGGTTCCGAGGTCCTAGAACCGAGTTGCACGGTGCATCGCGTGTTTTTTAGCGTGGCGCGACACAACTGGATCAGTTTTACCGGGATCCCGAATTCGGCCATCGCCCCAAACAGTGCTTCACGATGAATGCTGTCGTATGCGGCTTTGAAATTGATGAAAAGATGGTGTGTATCGATTCGAAACTCGTTGGTCTTTTCCAGGATTTCTCGAAGTGTGAAAATTTGGTCTATAGTTGATTTGCCGGGCCGGAAGCCGCACTGGTAGCTGCCGATTAGTGCGGTGCGAAATGGTTTTAGACGTTCACACACTACGCTGGACAGGATCTTGTATGCGACATTGAGCAGGGATATACCTCTATAGTTCTTGCAAGAGGTAGGATCGCCTTTTTTGTGGATGGGGCATATAGAGCTGGTATTCCAGTCGTCGCATACACCAGATGATCTGGTGCATGCTCCCTACCAGAACATCACCGCCAGCCTTGAAGAGCTCTGATGGCAAGCCATCTGAGCCTGTGGCCTTGTTGTTCTTCAGCTTCTGAATAGCTGTGCCGACTTCTTCTATGCTGGGTGGGAGGACTACTTCAGCGGCTGGAGTTGGGATTTCCTCGGTCCCTACCACTCTCTCTTGGTCATGTTCGTTAAGCAGCTGCTGGAAGTGCTGTTTAAATACATCCACTATTCCCTGCGGGTCGGTGACAAGATTACCCTCGCAGTTTCAAAGAGCCAGGGTGCCCTTTTTGAAGCCTCCTGCAAGGCCTTTGGCTTTCTTGTAAAAGGCTCGTATTTTATGTTTATCCCTAGACTCCTCGATATCCTTGAGCTGGGAGGCTGCGAAGATTCTTTTCTTTTGTCGCAGTTGTTTCTTCTCCTCCCTTCTTCTGGCTCGGTACTCTTCTCGCGCTGCCCTAGTTTTCCTCTGCAGCGCATTTTGGTACGCCTCGTCGGTTGCTGCCTTTTTCTGCTCACACTCGCCATCATACCACGGGTTTCTTGTCGGGGGTGGTAGGTATCCTAATGTGGTTTCGGCTACTTCCTGAATGGCTGAGCGGCAATGCAGCCACATATTATTGGCATTTGTGTTCGACGTAGGCATACCGTAGAGTCTTTCGCTCAGCTGCTCCCTGTAGACTCTGGCAACCTCCGGTGTGCTCAGGCGCCCAGTGTCGAACCTCCTCCTGATGGGCTGGTGCAGCTTTCTGACATTGGACAGTCGAGCTCTGAATCTTGCTGCTACGAGGAAGTGGTCAGAGTCGACATTCGCCCCTCTGAATGTTTGCACATCCAGGATGTTTGACGCGTGCCTTGCGTCAATGAGCACATGGTCGATTTGGTTGGCGGTTCGACCGTCCGGAGATCGCCAGGTTGCTGTGTGGATTCGCTTGCGAGGGAATCTTGTGCTACTTATCACCGCATTACGAGCTGTCGCAAAGTCAGCGAGTCGGAAGCCGTTATCTGTAGTTGTATCGTGGAGGCTGTGCTTTCCGATCACTCCGCCAAGGGTGTTTTCCTTTCCGATTTTGGCATTGATGTCCCCGAGCACGATTTTTACATCGTACTCCGGACAAGCTCCGTAGGCGTTGTCCAGGAGGTCATAGAAGTCCTCCTTGATAGGGTCTTCAGCCTCGTCGGTAGGGGCGTGTGCACATATAAGGCTGATGTTATAAAATCCGCCTCTGATGCGGATCACAGCCAGGCGATCACTTATAGGTTTAAAGTCGATGACCTTCGATCTTAACCGCTTTCCCACGACAGATTCGCATCCCAGTAAGTGCAACCTTTTGTGACAGGAATCCTTGTACTGCGTGAGGATTCCTTCTAGTTTATGAGCCAAAGAAGTTCTACACTGTTAAAATTATGTAGACACCCAAAAAATGCTCAAATATCGTAGATAGTATAAGCAAATAGGTACTTGACTAAATGTTTTTGTTCGAAAATTCGCAAAAAAGCTGCACAGACTTTTTATACCACCCAATCAAATTTGCGTCAGAAAAAAAGTATTTTTTTCACTCCGCACGATTAAAATACCTTTTTTTATGAATGTACAAATTATTTGTTTATTTGGGTACACCTTAATCCACTTTAATAAATTAATTCATTAAAACACATATGTATTTAGAGTTCAACACCAAGTACGTATTTACTGCCGAACGATTGAGTTAAAACTAAAACCTAAACTAAGTACACTATATGTAATAACTAACTCCCCTCTCTGGTACGGCGTAATGTTGGCGGATTGATTGGAGAGTTGAGTGTTGTGGGAGTAGCACTCAGATTTAGTTTGAGTGTTACTGGATAACTTGAGTGTTATAGTTAACTACTCTCCCCTTCGAAACGCGATCGTCCCGGTCGTGCTTAGCTCAATTTACATATGTAGGTCTCTCCTCTTCCTCTTGTATTTCCAGAGGAAGATGAGCCCGCTTATATATTAGCATACCCCCAGGCTGACAAGAACCGACATTGAATCAGTAGTGGCCTTGACCATTCCTTAATTACGTTAGCGACTTCTCACTGACGCACTGTATGTAAAATGCGTGATGCTGCGATGTTATACTACGTGGTGCCATGTTGCGACGCACCGTTGGTGGCCGATCTATATAGTCAATGTACATAATTGTTAGTTTCTTAATTGATAAGACCAAAATCCATTTGCCGCGTTTCGCTCGGATGCATAATATCGCCGGTATCTACTACCAGAAGGGTAACAATTCTTACTTAACTTAATTCTACAATACTTGATTAGGACCAAACACGAAAAAGAAAAAGCAAAAGAAGACAAAAAAAAAGATTTCCATTTCAATGGTAGACAAATTCACTAACTTAATTTGGCTACCTTGTGATTGGTCTAACTAAAACAGACCTCAAGCTGTTGTCACCGCCAAATGCCAGATTTAAAATATTAAATTTATGAGAATTATGATAAGCATTATGTTTTGGATTCCTTTGATCGCGACTCTACATAATGTTGTCAAAGCTCAACATTTACACACAACAATAAAACTCATTTATTTCTTATCCAGGAGGGCGACTTGGTTTAATATAAGAGGTAATACTAAGGGAAATCTAAAGTAACACAATTCAGACAGTGGGACCTACGTGGTCATACATAGATTATAACGCATAAACTGACGGTGTTTATCGAAGGTTGTCCTTGTGGACCACCCTCCCCTTAATAAGAACCGTTGTCCCTAGATCTGCTTCTATTATTTCCTCTTTATATAGGGGGGTCAACTTATTCCCAATTCTCCTGTTAGTTTTCACTAGCACCTTTTCTCCTACCTCAAAAATTCTTTTTTGCCTACCGGGGTTATTTCTTGTTAATTGCATCTGTTGTGTCTTCTCAATTTTGTCTCTTATTACCTTCCTAAACTCATTCGTGGAGGCGTGAACTACTTCTATCGGTCTCTTATTGATTACGGAGTGTATTGTCCTGTTATATTCGTACGTGGCATGTAGAATGAGATCAGTCGTGTCATCGATTTTCTTCTCGAGCTTGAGACACCTAGCAATTTCCACTAGAGTGCTATGGAGCCGCTCTACCTGTCCATTCGAAGTACTGTGGAGGGGTGGTGAGTTCACCACATCTACGTTGAAGTGATTCTTCAATAGGGATATGATTGTCTCTGAATTAAAAGATGCCTCGTTATCACAATAGATAATTTTTGTTTTTGGGAATACATTTATCAATTGAAGAATGGGTGTTTTAACGTCTGTTATTGTTCGGGACATTATGGGCTGAACTATTGCGAACTTGGAGAATTTGTCTATGCAAGTAAGAAAATGTTTCTTGTCCGTAGAAAAGATGTCAATGTGAAGTATTTCACCTGCATATGACGGGATCGGTGTCACTCCGAGCTCTTGCTTTTTCGGGTGCCGATCATATTTGGTCTTTGTGCAAACTTTGCAGTTTGCCACAATTTCTTTAGCTAACTTTGACATCTTTGGGAAATAGTAGTCGCAGAGAATTTGCTTCACGTTTTCTTGTGCAGCTCTGTGGGCACGGTTGTGTTCAGTGATGACTATCTCTCTCTGTTCGTTTCTATCTGTTATGTCTGAGACCATATTTTTGCAGTGCCAAAACTTGGTCGACGGAAAACGTTTTACCAATTCATGCTGAATGCTAGCCAGTATTGGTAGTTCGCAATGAATAGCGTTTACCACGTCTGGATTGATGACGGATTCAACCTCCCCGACAAGGGTGTTTCTATCGAAAAAGTGGATAATGTGGCGCATTTTTCCGCCGAACAGTATAAAATTTCGAATAAGAGGAAAACGTGCTTCCTCCAAAATTATCTGGTTTCTAAAACAATTGAGAGATGTCTCAATTGTTTCAATGGTGTAAGTCAATGACATTTCGCTATGAATTGTGGCGGCATCAGATTCGGGCTCATTTTGCAGCGCATTTACGTTTTGTCGAGAGAGCGCATCCGCAACTAAATTTTCTTTCCCAGGTTTATAATGAATTTTAGCGTTATGTTCGTCAATGAACGCTTTCCATCGTTTGATCTTTGCATTGGGATTTCTATCAGAAACCGCGAATGTCAGCGGTTGGTGGTCGGTAAAAATGTTAATATCCCTAGTTCCATAGAGATAGTGTTTAAGCTTACCTAAGGCCCATACTATAGCTAGCAATTCCCTCTCATTTGTTGCGTAATGCATTTCACTATCTTTTAATGTCCTTGATATCATTGTGATAGGTCTGCCATTTTGAGAGAGCACAGCACCGATGCCGTGTGCTGACGCATCCGTTGTTAAATCGAATGGCCTTTTAAAGTCTGGGTACATGAGCATGACATCTTCGGATGCTAACACTTTCCTTAGCCTCTCAAATGCATTACGCTGTGCTTCATTAAAATTGATAGAAATCTTTCTGGATGCGTGCTTACTCACAGAACCATTTTTACCCTTTAACATATCGGTCAGTGGTCTTGCTATTGAGGCGAAATCCTTAACAAAACATCTATAGTAACTAGCCAATCCCAAAAAGGACCTGAGAGCGAACAGGTTATTTGGTTCAGCGTACTCCTGAATAACTCTCACTTTTTCGGGGTCTGTCTTTGCTCCCCCTCTAGTTACTATAAAGCCTAGGTACTCTACGGCTTCTTTAAAAAATTGTGTTTTTTCGCGGGACACCTTCATATTGGCGTCACATAACCTTTTTAGGACCCAATCTATGTGTTCAATATGGTCAAACTCGTTCTCGGAAAAAATGATGACGTCATCTACGTAAACATAACACGTCTTGCCGATCTGTTCCCGCAAGACATCATCAATTGCTCTCTGAAAAATGCTTCCAGCATTCTTCAGACCGAATGGTAGTCGACAGAATTCATATTTCCCTCCATTAACGGAAAAGGATGTTTTTTCACGATCTTGTTCCGCGAGGACAATTTGGTGGTAACCTGACTTCAGATCCAACGTCGTGAAAAATTTTGCTTTCCCCAAGTTAGCCAGAATCATTGAAATGTTAGGCATTGGATACTTATCAGGGATGGTGCGTTCGTTGAGCTTTCTGAAGTCAATTACTAAGCGTTTTTGTTTATTACCCAACTCATCGTGGCCTTTTTTATCTACGACCCAGGTTGGATTGTTGTATGGTGACCTTGAGGGCCTGATAATCTTGTTTCGAAGTAACTCCTTTATCTCTTTGTTTACGAATTCTGCCACCCCCATCGGGTGCGGGTATTGTTTTGAATAAATGGAGTTGTCGTCTTCGGTACGTATGGTAGCCACAACCGAAGTATTAAATGGTAACAGCTCGTTAGAGTCTGTGAAAGCGTTAATCCGTTTTAGAATCATGCTTTCAAATTCATCTTGAACTATTTTCGGTACTCGGATATCATCAACTATTTTAAAGTTGACGTCTTCACAAATATGGTACTGAAGGTCCTCCGACGTAACACCGTAATTTATCTTGTGGGCCTTTAAATCAAGACTTGCGCCCACTTGAGTTAACAGGTCAAAACCCACGATTCCGTCAAATGATGTTAAAGCATCTAACAGGAAAAATGGGGACGTCGTTCCAAATATGTTTATTAAACATTTTTCTTTGATTTTGTTTGAGCCATGCACAGAACTCACTGTGAAAGGAGAGTCGACCAGAACTATGCACTTCAGCTCCTTTACGGGCTTTACATAGTTTTTGGCCGCTCCTGTGTCGATAAGGAACCTTAATGTTCTCCCGGCCAACTTCCGCTCGACGAACGGTAGCCGGGAGCGTTCTCTAAAAAATGAACGGAATCCCTTTCATAATCCGCTGCATCTTCAGAGTCGATTTCTGCTACAGCTTCTGAGGCTATGTTAGCATAATTCGAAGGACTTCGGTCAATGTGTTGCTGATTAAGAGTATTAACCCGTTGTTTCCTCTGATCAGTCACACGTCCTGAAGTGTATTGGGTCTTATTTCCCTGTGGGTAGTTGCCATGGCGGCGGGAGCCCTGAAATCTTTTGTCTTCTGTTGGGATTCGAAACTTCGACGAAGTAGGGTCGATGTCCATATATTCAGGGCTACCCCTTTGGGAATTGCTGTCACCAGAGTGCTGTTTAGGCGAACCTCGGTATGAATTACTTTGTCCCTGAGCTCGAAAATAATGCGGATTCTTTTCCAGATTGGTACATTTGTCATAGTACTGCGGGTAATTATTTCCCCGATGCGATGGGATTTTTTGGTTTTTAGTTCTCTCAGCTTTGTCCTCAATTCTTTTAACATAGTTGGTCGCAAAGACATAACGATCGTTATGCGCCTCTGCCTCCTGAGCTAGTGCCAAAGCGGTTGGCAGATCTTTAGGTTGAGCTGGAAATACGGCTATTCTAAGAGATTTTTTCAAACCGGAAACAAATGTATGTAGTGCATCGCTTCTAAATTGTTCATTAAGGACGGCCGCTGCTACAACGTCGTGGGTCATTAAAGTCTTGTTTATTATAAGTGTAAGTTTCTTTCCTATCTCATCATAATATTGTAAAAGAGTCAGATCACCTTGTCGAAGAGTATCTAACTCTTGTTGGATTACGCGCACTGGAGTCTTATCAGAGTAAGTAAAATCTAACCTAGCTATGATAGCTCTGAAATTGAGGACAGTACTAAAGGAGGAGAGGACAGAATTTGCCGAGCCCCTAATTTTGTTACGAATAATGGCGACGGCTTGATAATACCTCGAACTGCCATTATATGGCTCAAACAGCTCATAGGCAGCCGTTGCCGCTTGCCGCCAAGAAATATAATCTTCTTGTTGACCATCGAATTCTGGAATTGATTTCACAATATCCAGGGGCTCGGCGCAACTTATTCCTGGCACAATAGTAATCTTTTTATAATTTTCTACTTCAGGGACTGTACATCTCAAACTGCTGACCTCATTCCTAACCTCATTCAGTTTCGCGTCAAACTCTTGTTTTATTTGCGCTGCTTGTATTGCTAATGCATTTGATACAGCGACCTCTATAACCGACCGTAACTGTTGTTCGTCCATGTTTAAGTTAGTCTCTAGTGGGTCTCTTATTTTAAGATCTCTCGCTCTTTCAGTTAGTTCCTGAAGCTTACTGTCGTCGTTGTTACAGCTATCTTCTTGATAGCTAATGTCACAATCAAAAGTATAGGTCGAATTAATCATTTATAAATGCTACAAGCATACAGCAAAACTACAGTTGTACACCTATATATGAACGAGAATCCAAAATATATTGCTATCATATACATATAATATGCTGCCGTACTAATGACAACAACTCTAAATCTATTCCAATTAGTCAATCACTTACATGGTAATTTGTCGATGGTATCAGGAATAAATATATACATATATATAAATATTAAATATATAAATATTGTCTTCTGATTTTGTCCAGGTAGGCTGCTGGTTGAGATGGGTAGATGCTGTCCAGAGTGCACCTGCGGCTCAGGTGACGCTTTCTCCGTTATTTTCTTAAACAGTTATGTCTAACTTGGCGGTATGCTGCTCGTCAGCGTTCACTTTAAATTTCAGTTATTTTAAAATTTTATTTAACCTTATGTCAATGTGGGTTTCAGTTTATGAGTTGGGCGCCAATTATTTGTTTATTTGGGTACACCTTAATCCACTTTAATAAATTAATTCATTAAAACACATATGTATTTAGAGTTCAACACCAAGTACGTATTTACTGCCGAACGATTGAGTTAAAACTAAAACCTAAACTAAGTACACTATATGTAATAACTAACTCCCCTCTCTGGTACGGCGTAATGTTGGCGGATTGATTGGAGAGTTGAGTGTTGTGGGAGTAGCACTCAGATTTAGTTTGAGTGTTACTGGATAACTTGAGTGTTATAGTTAACTTACATACCTTTACTGTGTAAAGGTAGGAATACGTGTCAACCAATGCTACTTCCTCGAGCATTCGTCTCGACGTTCACATTCCGTGGCTTCTATTAGTTAGAAGCTTAACTAATATTAGTTAGGCCTTAACTCTCCCTCTAATCATTCACCTTACATAAGCATTGTGTAATCCATCGTCGTATGGAAATTTGCTTCCACACTCTCTGCAGTTAATGTTTGGATCATATAATCCAATAATCATATAATCTAATAGTGAATGTCTACATAAAATACTTTTATTGTCACTTTAATCCTGTTCACCAATTTCTTTGGTCACAAATATCCCATCTATCCCATAAACGAATTCTGGCTTGTAACCGCTTTACTTTTCCAAGTTAAACAGCAATTTTATCTTGCTTTTAATGAGGATGAAATATCGACTATAAGGAGCACTTACAAGTGGAGACCCCTAAGCACAGCACGAGCAAGTCATAAACAAAATCATGCATTCTTACAAAATCCATAAATATAACGGGAAAGCACTTAAATCAAAAAATAGTGCCACTAAATCCTAGTTACGCTCACTGCATGCGAAGGAGTACAATTTGCCATACATGAGGGCACAATCGTGCAGCCTCTAGGTCAACTACCAAAGGCAAGCAGAGAGCAATGGTAATGTTTAATTCTAACACATTGGAATTCAAGGAATTTCAAATTCATTAAAATAGATCCGTTCCATAGAACATCCTTTCCCCCACCTACGTTACATGAATTCAATTTTAAATCATGTCATTCCAGAAGAGATATTCAGCTGTCATTACGTACAGAACTTGAAGTCCTCAAACCAACAGGATATCAAACCAAAACACAAAAGAAAGAAAAAACAAAACAAATAATTATCGGGAATTCCATCAATAATCCACAACATCGTCCAATTTACTCACGTGGAAACACTGATCACAACCCTCGTGGTTCTAGTACTATCAGATAAATCAACACACTTTCTAAACCACTGAGCGATGACGAAAGCGAAAGGAAAATGGGGCGACGAAGAAATCTCCTCTCGTCCATAATTCCTGGCAGATACATGTGTACAGTGCCATACATTCATCTCCAATTTCATGTCTCAATTCCAATTTCGAATTCCGAAAATGATGATGAACGCAACGGAATACGCACCTTGGTATCCTGCCTTCTCCTTCCTCCATGGCTGTCTAAACTACCATTATATCCTTCGAGGTCCTGCAGCGTAAAACTGATGCTTTGGAAATTAAATTCTCCAAATGTCTTTTATGTGGTATTTGGCATCATGAATTCCAACACCGGTACGTATGTAAATCGGCATCGTCGTCGTTGACCACTGGACCGGTACGGGAAAACACCAGGCACCAATTACCTCTTCTATTAGTAGTCAATTGCATCCTGTTTGTTGATCGTAGGCGTTTGTGTGTGCGTTTCTATCCCTGATGACGGAAAACCGCGTGTCGGCAAATCCAATTACATTAGCATTTGCTACAGCTTCTGGTACCTTTCTCATGACGTCGTGTGATTGTTTACGTATCAGATGGTTGCTACTTCAATCCGACTTGTATTCTGTGGCTGATATGTGTTTTATCATCGGTATTCGTCGGATATTCAATTTGTTTTCTATTCCAAAGAATCCGTCCTGGGTTTGTCTGAAAATTAGGCAAATTGCCACAGCCATCATCGGCAGTGGATCGAGGTCAGCATCACATCGTGATGGTGAAATAGTTAGTACAAGGAGCCCGAGGTTATACCGCAAAATTTTCCAAGTTTCTTTGTCATAGCTACTGTTCGTGAGATGGCTTCCAACCCTTTTCGCCGGACAATAGGCGCATTTATCGTCTAACCCTAGTTATAGCGGATGCAGTTGAAAGTTCGTATCGATGCCTTAGAACCACGTCGGGTGTGGCATCGACTATGCTGAAGCGGGTGAAACGTTAGTTTTAATTAAGCAAGACGTGCAAGTCAGCGACGAGAAAGCTACATTGTTTCGTATCGTGCTCGAGTATAAGCTTGAAGTTGTAACTTTACATATTGTTTGAGCGAACTTCATCGTTCGCATTCCTTTCAGAGGAATCCCTCGATTTTCTTGCATGTCGAAAGGCCGCCTATCAATCTTTGTTCTGGTAATGAATATGTCACAACTTGATAGATGCTGGTTGAATTCCCACAGCCATATCAAAGACGTGGAGAACCACTGAATTTATAGTAATCTGCAATTCGATTTCAACCAACCACACCTACATACCTATGTAGGTATACATGCATTCAGCATTCAGCAGATGAAATTTCAGTTAAGTAATCGAATGTTCTAATTAAAGCTTAATACCATCAATGATTAGTAGATTTGCTTACGGATCAATTGTTTCACTGTCCAATGTCCAAATTTCTCCGGTGGATTTGATCGTCTTCGGGGCTCCTGTGCACTTCATTGATTTCAATTATCATGTGACTATTGTATATAACTATGTATGTATCTACATTCATGCATATTGAATTTCGTGTCTCTACAAATTCTTGCATATTGTTAACTATGTCCCCCAATTTCCTTTCTGCAGACAGACGGTTTCTAAGAAACCATTTTGCCATCCAAACCGATGCCAGCAATCGACTTCCCTTACCTTCTCGGCCGCAAATTATTTGTAGTCCTTTCCAAACCTCTTGGTTTTTTCGTTTTGGTTTGTGAGAAAAAAAAAAAAAACCAGAAATATGTATATTCCAAAACGAAATATCACCGTATGTCCTGTTGAGTGCTATTCGTCTTGACATGAATTTAAATTATACCATCATGTGCCCACTCTGCCCTTTTCTATCTGTATATGTAGAACGGAAAAACTAATAGCATCCAGATGCGGTTGATTTGACATAAATTCCAATTCGATTATTGTGCGACACACAGAGGAATTGTCAGAAATTCATGCATCACAGGGTTGTAGGGCCTTCATCAAGGAAACAGGATACATCTCTTTTCAAGAAAATAAATTTTTGAAATGACAGATGAAAAAATCGTCTTTTCGTCCCTATGTCCTTGCGACAATGTGACTCCTCAACGTTATTTTTTTTTTTTTTGGCTTTTTGGTACACGTTCTTCAATTTTTCATTTTTTTCTATTTTGCGGATCCTTTAACCTTTATCCCTTTATCATTCGTCCCATTGTGGCAATGGTTGGGCGTGCGTGTATTTGTCCATTTACGTGTGCAATTGGTTTTGTGGAATTTGAAGCTTTACCTACCGGATAAATAAAGCATTGACCTTAAGTTTCGTTTTTCATTGATTTTTGGGTTAATTGAAATCGATGGATGAATCCTTTTTAGAAAGTTGGTATATGGTTTAGGTGGATTACAAAGGGGATGAAAAGCTAGACGAAGCGTACGTGAGTAATTCCATCGGCATGGCCAATGAGGAGCTCACTATTTCGTTGAATTTAATGCAGCATGAAGGACATTTGTGAGAGTACTGTTTCGGGGACATTATTCCCGGGAAGTTCACTATTGATCAGTACGGTAGATTGCCACTCACCATCTTTTTTTCGACTTCAAAGCCGCATACGATAGGGTGCATAGAGACGAGCTATTAAGCGCTATGTCTAGTTTCGACATCCAAGCCAAACTCGTCAGATTGTGCAGAATGACATGGGAGAATTATTGTTGCTCCATCAGGGACGGCAGCGAATTTACGAATTAACCGAGACGGTCGATACGAAGGGCACGTTTTTCAAATTCGTAGAACTACTTGCATACGCTGATGACAATGACATAATTGGGCGAATATTATGGGCTATGTTAATGAGGCTTTTACGAGCATGGAGGGGGAAGCGGTTAAAAGGTGGCTGTACACGTGGGCAAAACGAAATAATAAATGCTGTAATCGAAGAAGAACACCAACCAATGATGTCATGGCCAGAGCGCACATATTGGCGGAAATAGTTTCGAAATAGGCAAGAACTCTTACCTTGGCTCCGCAGTGACAAGCAGCAGACACCAGTGCCGAAATCAAACGCAGAATAACCCTTGCCAACCGCTGATTCCTGAGGCGCGGGCGGCAGTTGAGAAGCAGAGCTCTCTCTTGGAAAACTAAAGTGATTAGGTATACAGTCCCGCTCGGATAACGGATGATCACATCAATATCTAGACTCTGCGCAATAAGAACAATCAGCGGATTCAGGACTATCTCAGACAGTGCAGCGTTCGTCAGAGCAGAAGTGCTACCCATCGACATCCTGGCAGACGAGCTCAAGAGGGTATAGCGCAAGCAAACGTCAGACGGGCAGCAGGCGAAGCGTATGATAGTAGAAGACCGCGCAGCATCTATAGAAATGCGGCAAGCCAGATGGGACATTTCCACAAAAGAGAGACGGACACAATTTGATATTTCGTGTTTTTGATTAATTTTTTAAAAAATCTTAATCTTTATTTGGAGCTGAACGGCGAACCGAACTGCTCGGGATCGGCTGTAGAAAATATACTCAATTCTAACATTTGCTTGTATATGTATATAATGATCTGCTGGACAGTGCTGCTTATCCTTTGATGTGGTCGTGGGTGTGGGTGGGTGCAGCGGCGATCACTCCAGTGGTCATCTTCGAGGTGGGCGTGAATGTACCATCGTATCGATTTCACATTAAGTGGGTGCTTCTCGTGTTGATGCCAGTGTGCGGTTCTTAGTGCACTTAGTAAGCTTTTCTTCAGTTTATCGGTTGCATTACGTCGCGTCTTAACTAGCATATAGGCATTTACCAATATCTAGATTTGAACATCAAGATGGGCAGGAGACTGTGATTATTACCTTTCGCAGTTTCTATCTGGACACGGCAGCTATCGGAAGTATTTCCATAGATGTGGACATGATATGGCGCCGCTGTGCCCACAAGGTCCAAATGTTGGGGAAGATGCAGGAAATGCAGTTTTTGACTGTAGTCGCTTTCTGCAGTATAGGAAAATGGTAAACGTACCAAGCCCCGCAAACCTGATCTCTTATATAATGGATTCGGTAGATAATTGGAATGAGTTATGCTCGTAGATTTCGTTAGTCCAAACGAGGCTACGGTAGGAGGAAAAAGAGAGAAGAGCTCAAGAGGCCGCTATCCGAAATATAGCGTAAATCGCAATGAGAGTCCTTGAAGGCGGGAGGAAAAAGGAAATGGTTACTAGTGTCTTCCGAAGATTCTACATCCATTGGCTTACTTACTTACTTAGATGGCGCTGCAGTCCGTTGTGAACTTGGGCCTCAACTAACAAACTTCTGCAGCTGGCACGAACTTTTGCCAGCTGTTTCCATCTTAGATTCCGTCGTTCTCTGCTGCGTCGTCCGTCGGGGTTGGACTCGAAGACTCATCGGGCTGGAGCTGTATTATTCATTCGCTCTATATGGCCTAGCCATCTTAGACGATGGATCCGTAGACGTCGTACTAGGCCGATGTTGCTGTAAAGCGCGCATAGTTCGTCGTTGTGTCTTTTCCCCCACTCCCCGTTCACGACGGGAGTATAGATTGAACGCAGAATTTTCCTGTCGAAACGACCAAGGGCCTCCTCATCAGCTTACGTTAAAGTCCAAGCCTGTGCGCCATAGAGGAGGACCGAGATGATTAAGGTTTTGTACAGCGCAATTTTGGTCTTTCGTAACCCCAAAGAAGCAGCAGTTGGCAATAGTAATTCTGCGCTGGTGTTGTCATCGCTGACCACTAGTGAGTCAAGATAGACGAAGTCTTTGACCACTTCTAATTAGTAGCCAATTGTGACGTTCTGGCCGAGACGTCAGTGTTGCGCGTCTTTTTTGGATGACAACATATGTACATATATGTAATTGGTTTTACCCTTACTTACCGAAAGATCCATTTTAGCCGCTTCTACTTCAACGCTTTCGAATGCTTCATTGACGTCTTGCTGTGTACTTCTCATTATGTCAATGCCATCCGTGTACACAAGCAGTTGTGCAGATTTGAATTAAATCGTACCATTTGTGTTGGCCAGTGGGTTTCGTATGGTCTTTTTAAGCACGATGTTGGAAAAATTACATGACCGTAGGTTACCATGCATAAATTCTTTTTTAACATCAAAGGTCTCGGTTAATTCGCTACCGACCTTAATGGAGCAGCGGGAATTCTCCATTGTCTGGGTGTAGAATCTGACAAGTTTGGCAGGGTTGTTAAAGCTAGACATGGCTCCGTATAGCTCGTCTCTATGTTATACAGCTTTGAAATCGACGAAATCGGTGTGTCGATGTGGTATTCGTTGGGTCCTCTCCAAGATCTGCCGCAGTGTGAATATTTGGTCTATTGATAAGAATCCATCAAATTATCTACGAAGGGTTTCAAGTATTCACACAGTACAGCGGAAAAGATCTTGTATGCGATGTTAAGGAGACTTATTCCCCTGTAGTTGGTGCAGTTATAGAGGTCTTTTTTCTTGTGGAGTGGACAAATGGTGCTGAGATTCCATTTGTCGGGGATGGTTTCTTTCGATCATATTTTACAAATGAGCTGATCTACACTACCAGATCATCTCCAGCTTCTTTAAATAGCTCGGCAGACTTTATTATTCTTGAGCCTTAAAATTACCAGCTTAATTTCATCTAGGTCGGATGTACGGAATTCTCTTGCTTCTTCGTCCATTGCGAATGGATCATTTTGTCTGATAGCGGTATAAGATCTTTCATCGCAGTTAAACAGTCTACTGAAGTGTTCCTTCCATATTTTCAGCATCGACTGTGACTCTACTACTAGTTGTCCGTCTTCATGCCTTCAGGCTTCCGCTCTGGGTTTTGGCGCAAACCATAAAAAAACACGAAACGTAGCTACATTTCCTCATTTTGCTATTGTTTTGAATGATTAACTGTTGATATAGTTATTACTCCTCTGGAAGTGAAATGTTGAAGCCTAAACGGGAAGCTTTAGTCAAACAAGTGTTATTTGTCATTTGTAAATGACTTAAGGCCGTTCAAGTTACTTCTCCGCCTCGCTTGAGTACACCCAATTAACAGTCGAGATAATCACTACGAAGCACTTTAATTGTGGAGAAGTTTTCCGTCCTTGATTTTCCATGACTTAAACGAGTAAATAGTGTCTATTCTGCCGAAATTCCTTTTCCCGTCCATTGCATTTTATGCCCATTTACACACATTTCGTTACCTTAACTTAATGGCTACATTGCTTGAAATTCCGCAACAAAACTACACTTACCGCGATCCTCTTACAACCATTTTCATCCAATTCAAGGCTAATTTCATTAGCTCACGCCATCCACCGCCTCTTCCCTATAGCCTGTTTACAAAATCCTTTTATTTCAGTCTAAATTCCAGACAACTGAACAAAATCTGTTACTTTCTCAAAACTCAAACAGAAACACATCCACGGCCCGCACAAATCAGGACCTGTCTCTGAACTGATTATCATTATCCTGTCTCCGTCGGGCTGTTTTCCATTTTCACCGTCGTCCGCCCGACCAAAGTGTCTAAAGTTCTACGAAAAGAATTTTCAAAATCGTTGCCAATTAGACCCGATTTCCTTTCTAATTGCTTTACAAACACAAAAACCCCTTCTTGTCCCTGATTATCTATCGTTACAACCAGGCACCTACCCACGAGCGTGTAGTCTGTCAATCTAATTGGATTACCATTGAACTTTAAATTCGCGAAATTTAGCCAAATAAATACCTCAGATACGTAACCATCTGCTACATTGAGCCCTCCTTGCAAAGGACATACTAGATTGAATTTCTCGTCTTACTTATTTACAATGAACCATAAATTTACATTATTTAACCTATTCCTTCTGGTTGTGTATCTTATCCTTGGGGTGTGTTATATTCCTCGGAGGGACTATAACTGACTGTTTACTGGTAGTGGTTGAGGATGGGCAAATTGAATTATCATGTAATTTTCGTTATTTGAGTCAGGCGGACATACATTTCTAAATAAGGACGAAGGAACAAAGTGGAAGGAAAAAATCATTTCAAGTTCTTGGGTGCGTGAGGCAGAGGTAGCACTGCCTCAAGGACGTGACCATTCGGGTGAGCAAGCAGCAACAGTAATTAAATTAGCTGTCGACACAAAAATAGTCTTGGTGGATAGTGGAGAACTATGTACAATTATATTGACCCATATCCCGTCAATCCAGCGAGACTTGATGACGGTTTTCCTGTTTGTTCGCTGCCTTGTGACTATTCTCGCCTTCACGGTTGTCCTAGTTTTTCCGTTCTGTTTATGTAGATTTTCGCAGTTCACTTGATACTGATGACATGTTTGAATCCTCTGCGAGACTAGGTTGGCCAAAAATAATGCTTGTCGTCGGCGGTCGTTGGAGATTGGGGATTGAAATAACATTCTGAGCAGTCAAGGGGTCCTTCGAACCTGATTGTGTCAGCCTTTTTGTTACATATAAACGCGCTTAATGCCAACAATGTATCGCAGCTTGTACCTATGGTCATATGTAAAGGACAGTAATTACACAAAGTGTACAATTGGGACATGTCCTGTAAACCGAGCGGGCTGCGATGGTACTCTCTATTCCATTTTAATATATTATTAAATGGACGGGCAGTGGCAATAAGCCGAAAATTAGTTACGACATTATTAAGTGTAAACAGACAATATACTGAGGAATACGTATGTACAAATGAGTATGTATTGGTTAGAAGATTGCAGTTAATTTTTTCTTTTACCGACTGCCATCCTAGATGCAGTGATACGGTGAATGGAGGAAAAGAGAAGAAATATTCCTTTATTAAAGCCAATGTGCTTTAAATCTAGGGTGAGGGAAATGAAGCAAACCGCTTTGATCTCTATCAGGCATTTTCGAGATGGAAATGCTTGACAATATGGCTAACAGATTTTCGGGGGAATGATAGTATGAGTTTTCCATGTAATGATAGTAACGAGCGAGTAATAGCAATTAAAGTACTACATTAAATGGTATTCAATGTAGGATGAAACGAGAACTAAGGGCGCCTCCAACTCGTCCAAAAACTCTTTCATTTACTGATGAATCCTTTTATTGCCACTAAAGTAATCGACTAGCACAAAGTAGTTCAAAAGCCCGACAGCCAATAAGCAGTGTTAGATGGTGAGATGTTAACAGTCTTATTGGCAGTGGATATTGCAAAACGTTTTTGCGCCATCTACAAGCAAAAGGATAGTGTGATAGGCGATGGTAGTATATGGACTGCTATACTATTTCTATTGCTATTTCTTCCGAGCATAGCAAGTTGAGATATTCCTGTAATGTTATAGCGAGTCTAACGATTTGACGTTACATGAGTCTCCTATCAGCCTTATCGCGCGGTTTTGAAGTGGTTTTGCCAGCGTAGAAGAATACCTCTAAGAATAACTATTGAAGAAACACCATTTGGACCAGCGGATCTTTGAGAACCAGCAATGTATTTATAAAAGTAGGTTTGTCCAATAGTGGAATAGTGGTTAGAGTGTTGGACTCTGACGCACGATGAGCGAGTTCGGATCCGGATAACATCAACGCCATCGAATGTTTATTTCTCGGCGTTCCTCCTCGGCGGGGTACTGGCAAGACCCCCCGTAGTACAACTTGCCTGAAAAAAGCTTCTCGGAATCGGCATTAAGCTGTAGGTCCCTTTCACCTGTGTGGAAAATAAATCACACACAACGTGGGTGATTGAAGATAAGCTTGGCTCTGGTCCTTCATGGGCTGTAACGCCATCGAAAGAAGAAAGAAGAAGTAGGTATCGTCCCGAATTCGACAATTTTGTTTATTGACATATCAGTACAACCAGAAACGGGCGTCATCGCTGAAAACGATTTGTCGATGAAAATTAGGGTCAGCTTCCATCTGCTCCATAACCCATTCAGCGAACACACGTCATTATCTATGATCGTTTACTTTCAGCCCCTAGGTGCAGGCCATAGTCACGACGCAAAATTCGTCAACTTATGGTCTGTGAAAGCCCGAGTTCTTGTGACCGACGCGAAATCGACTGCCTCGGATTCTCCTGCATAATCTTACGGACAGCGGCGATGTTTGCGGTAGATCTTGCGTTTCGTCGACTCACGGATTTTGGTTTATCGCTTACTGAACCAGTGGACGATTATGTCGACCGTAAAATGGGCGAAGCGGGCGGAACGTTGCCCGAATAGCATACCCATTTTGATTAAACAATCTTATCATTTGCACGTGTTGTGGCAGGAAATTTGACAGATGTAGCTTCAACAATATAGCCGCTATCAACTGTCAGAGCTCGAAAGCCCCTATTGGAAGACCCATTATTTTTTCCGGTTTACCACAAAACTGTTTGCCTTATAGGCCCGAAAACTAGTTCTCCTTAGCTGAACGATCTCTTTAGAGCTCATGTAGAACCCCTTATTATCATTTGGAGTTCTTCTTTTATGCTCGGTCTCAAGACCTTTTAGGTTTGTGATCCGTTATGGTTAATTGTGATATCTAAATACATAGATATCTTGGCCAGAACGTCACCATTGGTGGCTATAATTTTGAAGTGGTCACGGATTTTTTCAAGCTTGGCTCACTAGGGACAAGTGGCAACGTCACCAGCACAAGATTAGGAGCAGAATAGCTCTAGCCAACCTCTGTTTCTGCGGACTTAAGAAGCTATTTAGAAGTAGAGCTCTGGAGAGAAAAGAGTCTTTGACTACATCCCCGAGGACCGACGTAACAGAGGACGGCCACATTTGATTTCTTGAGGTCATCTAGCTTTATTGTTTTTCCATTGAGGACCTTTATCATCTTGTAGGTGGCGCTTAAGGACTTCATCTCGTTCTAAAAGTTTCTTTACTGCTTAAATTACGAATTAGTTTTGCACATTCCACCTGTACCGATGGGCATCTGTTAATGTGTTTTTGAAAGTTCGATTTAAATACGTTTAGCTTCTAAAAACTCGGCGCTCTATCGGATAATGAATATGGCAAGACACGCCAGTTTAAAACAAATATTGATGAAGCTGTTTAGACCCTACTAGAGCTCAGACGTGCCGACGGTGGTTTCTTGCCTATCCTTTTAAGCAGTTTAGAGGGCACTCGTATATGAATCGTGGCGCAGTGGTTAGTGTGTTGGACTCTGACGCACGTTGAGCGAGTTCGGATCCCGATAACGTCAATACCATCGAATGTTTATTTCGCGGCGTCCCTTCTCGGCGGGGTACTGACTTAACCCCCCCGTAGTATATTTGCCTTTAAAATGCTTCTTGACTCACGCCACTCAGAATCGTCAGCAAACTGTAGGTCCGTTTCACCTGTGTGAAAAATTAATCACACAATAAATCTGGTCCTTCGCGGGCTGTAACGCCACCCAATAATACAATAATTCTAGGCACTTTATCCCCGACCTACTTTTTAATTCCAGGTTGTTCAATACTGCTCGTACCGGACATTTGGACAAAGCAACCTGACCAAAAACAAGTACTCGTCAAGACCCATCATTATAATATTTGTACTACGATTGAGTCTCCGCTTTTTTGCAACTAAATCTTGTTGATGCTCCTAAATTTAGTACCACTAATCTGATTTTTTTCAGATTAGTCCTCATTTCTGAAGCGAATGGTGAGTGGTGGCAAAAAGTGGATCACTTACGACAACCTCAAGCGGAAATGGATGTCGGCGAGCCAGCATTGACAGTCAGGAATATTTTGCTGTCTATTTGGTAGAATTGGCAGAGAATCATCTGCCATGACCTGCTCCCCTACTGTCACAATTGGACCATTTGAAGCAAGCAATTTCCCAAATGCTCAGAAGAGGCCAACAGAAGTGGATTTATGTTCCGTCAAAACAACGCCAGATTACACACGTCGAAAGCGACTCGCCAGAGGCTCTGGTATATTGATGAGGAGATTCTTATACGCCACCACTCAAGTGACCCAGTGTGCCGATTCCTGTTTCAAAAATACACTGCGGAGAAATTGGAGAATTCTATGCTACTAAATTCTGAGTCGTCAAAGAAGGCTTTGCCGAATATGCGCTGTCTGGTTCTAGTAAGAGCCATTTGGCAAAGTTTTTTCTGTTATAAACCACAGAAGTTCTCTACCGACGGAATTATTCGAAAAATGGCAAATGGTCGACTTCTTGACTATCACTTGAATGTATCCTTGTAACCCCATTGTTCAATCCAAGACTAAAATATGCCGTATCTTAACGAAACTTTCATTTCCTCATCCAATATGTAAAGGCAACAATCCCCAACCTACCCTCATATGCCCGTATATCGAAACAATTGGTCAACTGGCGAACTTTTGCATAAATAACTTCGAAATCCATAAATTATAAACTCTTTGACCCAGAGAACACCTTTTTCAGAATCATACACCGCCCGTTCACTCTTCTCCAATTCCATATCAATATTATGTCAAGACGTTCTCATTGAATCCAACCCGCATCCCACAATCAGAAAGTTTCCTTCTCGAGAAATCATCGAAAAAAAGATACAAGAGTATATTTTTGTGTCTCCATTCATGTAGATGCTTCCGACAGTACTTTCAAATCGAATAAGCCAAACGCCAAAACTTTCTCCTCATTGAATAGCAACTGCAAACAGAATCGCCAACTCAATTTTAAAATGACATCTACTCGTAAGCCGGTCCAGTGTTCACGACAAGGTCGTCCTTTCGTATAATGCAAGTATTTTATTGCATAAAAAAAATATAGCTTAGCTCTAATGATGGTTGAGATAGAATGGATCGGGTTCTGTCAAGGCAAGTCCGAATGCTTCATCCGGTTCTGGTCTGGTCCCCGATGGTATCAGCACTTAGTGAGATAGCCTGGAGCCTTCACCTTTCGCCTATTTGGATAATAATTTTCATCTGAAATGATTGGAGACTATGAAAACCGCACACTTTTCGCATACTTCCGCACTCAGAGGTCATTGAGTGGATGGAGGCGATCTAACTATCTACCAGGACGTCAATTCAACTAACTAAAACTGCAACGGCTGAATGAGTATAAAGAGAAGAGGGGTGGTTGGAATCCTTTCTATTTTTCTTTGTCGGTTAGAATGGCGGGAAATGGGGAGAATGAATACAATATGCAGCCACTTCTTCATAACCCACCACCACGCCTTGGGTATGTGCAGGAGCAGAGAGCGTAAAATGTAAAATAAGACCACTTGAGGCAAGCAATGAGGTAGAACTCGATGAATCTACTTTTCTGGTGTAACGAAAATTCATTAGAGAGTTCTCCGGGTGGCTGGAGAAAGTTTTCCATAACCCAAACTGGGTAACCGTGCAAGTGTGTGAGTGTGGAAGCCAATGAGCCGCACTCTAGCAACCGTTGCAGTTGTATCTGTCCATTGAACATGAACTGCAGGTAAGTGGAGCGTGGTGGACAAAAATCCACTGGAGCTGTATTCCAATGTTTTTTTTTACTTTTTTTCGTTCCTTCTCTACTCTTTGGTCTCTACCTTCATTGTGAGCTATAAGTATTGAGCGATATAAGGCAACAGAGCACAGGTTGCAAGGAACCAGTTACCAGCCGGGGGTTATTTTTATCAAATTTTATGGTTGTGGCTTTTGCGATCTTAATGATGGTGAGCTCTGAGGTTGACTTTCCTCGTTTTTTCTTCTCGGGTTGATTTCCTTTTCAGTTTTTGTTTTTATTTTTTATTTTTTTTGTGTTTAGTCTTCACTACCTGGTGTCCTTGTGCGCGTGGCGCTCCAGGTTATCCCCAAGTGAATGCGAATTCAATATTTTCTTTGTTTAATGGGGACGGGATGTGAGCGAAAAACCGAAAGCGGTCATTGTTTTTGAATGGGCAATATTAGATACGAAACTATGGAGCGGACGCCTTGTGCAGTGGCAACGTGGCCGCATGTATACCATATGTACATATGTATGTGCTGGATAGACTTCCGGCGAGTGTACATTTTCATGTCGTCCTTGAGTATGGAGATAGTATTGAGGTTTGCTTTGGAGCAGTAAGAGTGGATGGAGTTTGCGGTGAATATTTACATGAAATACTGGGTTATACGAGTAAGTTCTGTGGTAGATGGAAATAGGGTTGTCAGTGTTGTATTTCGTTACTCTGCAGTTTGTCAATGCTTCATACTTGCTTGTCAATAATAAGTAGAATTTGAAACTAATTTTTATGGGCGGTCTCTGTAATGAAACTGAGAGCGTCGTGATGCAGTGAGTAATGTGTTGGCATCTGACGCCGATGACAACTTTGAACGTGTTTTCACGGTGCTTCTCCTCAGCGGGGTTCTGACAAAACTGCCTATCAGAATCCCGTCGTTCGATGTCGGAAATAAACTGTAGGTCCCTTTCACCCCTTTAGCGGTGTACGTGGTGCAGTGGTTAACATCATCGACCGCCGAGCGGAAGGTCTATAGTTCAAATTCGCTTCATAGCAAAGAAAAAGTAATTCCTATACGGACAAAAAGTATGCAACGCAGTTGGGAATGGAATGTGACCAGACGTACTGCTGCAGGCATAACACTCACAGTATATGGTCGATTGAAATTCATCCTCTACGTATGCAATATTAAAGTGCTCGAACGAATTACTACGGACTATAACCAAACCCGGAATTTGGTCGGCTCTCGTCCTATCTAGGACAACCACCTCTGGGAGTAGTGAACGAACATCAACGACCCAAACCACTGCACTCCGTTCAGGTTGTGTGTCAAAATCCTAAGAGTATAACTCTTGAACCTGCGCGAACTATAAAACAAAACCTATAGGGGATATAAAATTACACACTACATGGGTGATTGAGCTCGGCTTTGATCCTTCATGGACTGTAACGCCAACATACATGCATACATGTAATAATCCATTTGAGCCTTGAGTAATTTAAGAAGAAGAAAAACGGCGATGGTGCAACAATTCCATAAGAAGAACAAAGTCAATAAGTCTCCTTCCGAGTATCAATAAGGCCTGCGAGAAGGTGATTCACAGAGCCCTATCTAAATGGGCTGAGGATAAAAGCCTCATTTCGGATAACAACTGGGTCTCCGGGCAGGGCATGATGCTATACACACATACATACATGCCACGTCGAAACTGGTCTCTGCCATCCAATAGAACAAGTGCAAGAATCAATGTCCGGTGACTTGAAAAAGGCCTAGAAGAACTTTATTACAAGCTCAAACACCTGGGTATAAGTAAACAATATGTACTGTATCTAAAAAATAAGGTGTCATTTGAACCTTAGCTGCGCACGTAAATGGATTTGGAGAATCGCTTCTATTTTTGGGATGATAAGACTGATACCCCTGCCGAGTTTTTCATTAAAATATTCTTAAGTGTTTGAGATAGGCTTAATTTTTTTTTTTTTTTTTTTTTTTTTTTTTTTTTAGAGAACCTGCGCGAAGGTTCAAGAGTTCTTATATTCTCTTATGATGTGTTGACACACACAACCTGAACGGAGTACAGTGGTTGGGGTCGTTGATGTTCGTTCACTACTCTCAGGGGTGGTTGTCCTAGACCTAGATAGGACGAGAGCCGACCAAATTCCGCGTTGGTTATAGTCCGTAGTAATTCGTTCAAGCACTTTTAGTATTGCATACGCAGAGGATGAATTTCGTTTGACCATATACTGTGAGTGTTATGCCTGCAGCAGTACGTCTGGTCACTTTCCATTCTCAACAGCGTTGCATACTTTTTGGCGGTATATAAACTACTTTTTCTTGGCTATGAAGCGAATTTGAACCATAAACCTTCCGCTCGGCGGTCGATGATGTTAACCACTGCACCACGGCCACCCCATGAGCTCTTAAAGTGAATTTTTCTAAATTTGTTGAGCAAAAGATTTGCATTTAATTTTATTCGCAGAATGAGTCTCTGGCTGTTGATTCGGAGAGGATGGTGCACAAGGATGGTGAAGAAAATGTTTACTAGTGATATAAAAAGTTGAGAACGTGTCGAAAATAAAGAGTGTTCTAGACGACTATGAACCCCAACCGACGAAGCCCGCGTCCAAAACGTCAATGAATTGGCGCTTCCAATATCGTCCTAAAGGCGAGACAACACCCAAAAACCGCGTCAAAATCGCCCAAAGATCCAGGCGAATCGTGGTGTGCATTTGAGCTCCTTCCCCCGGATTACTTTGAAGGTGATAAATTGATTTGAAAGAATAAATTACGGTTTTTCAAAATAAATGGTAAATCACAAACTTTTTGGACACAGTACAATATGTGTCAGTCACAGTACAACATGACACGTAGAAAGTTCGTTGTGAAAATTGCCCAAATGACATCTACTCAAACAAAAATAGAATGCAACAAGGCACGGTCGATTCGCCTATCTTTTTCAGCATTTATATCAGCGATCTGATAGTTTCTCTTCACCCTTTTATTGAGTACGCGGACTTAATCGCGTACAGATACAATGATCGACGTCATTGTTACCCTATTGCAATGTGATTTCGATAAAAATCAGCAATACTATCAGGGACTGCATTATTTAGATCAACTTTGTCTAGGGCCTCTAGGAACACTAGAAAATACTGACGAAGGTTCGTATTCATTGCACTGAACGCGCGTCTACTGGGGTGGCTGTGGTGCAGTGGTAAATATCACCGACCGTCGACCGGCAGGTCTGTAGTTCAAACTCGTTCCATAGCCAAGAAAAAATAATTCTTATACCGAAAAAAATGTGCAACACAGTTGTTGTGAATGAGAAGTGATCGAACATACTGATGAAGGCATATCACTTACAGTAAATGGTCACTTTGAATTCATACTCAGTGTGTGCAATTCTAATATAACACTATAAGCGCATGGAACAGTTGCTCATAACAATAACTAACGTAAAAATTCTTTCGATTCCTCTTGTCCTATCTAGGGCAAACACCTCTGGAGAGTAGTGAACGAACACCTACGACCCAAACCACTGTACTCCGTTCAGGTTGTGTGATAAACGTTATAAGGGTAATAAACTCTGGAACCTGCGCTAACTTAAAAAAAAAAAAAAGAAAAAAACAATAAAAAATAGAAGTGTCTGGGGTCTAGCTGGATCAGTATCTAAATATAGATAAAAATATCCAAACACCTTCGCTCTGACAAGATGGCTCTTTCATAGCCACTTGCCGCTAATCTTCCTTATGGTCTGTAGTTGCCTGATGCAACGATTCCTTACTAGCCTCGGTTTCTGTGATACCGAGCGTCTCAGGTTCAGCAGACGTTGCCCGACAGTATTAACGCTTTTGGTGGTTGGTCAATGATATAGAGTAATAAATCATATAGCCTCGTTAAGGTACAGCCCGCCATAGACTAATAACGGTGCTGCATAGGGTAGGCAATATAGGCCAGGCATTTTATATAACTAAAAAAAAAAAAACAAAATCTTCAAAAATCTTCTTGTGGCACTTAAATCCAGGGAATTCGTAAACACCGACCTCTATACTAGTCCCGCTCTAATCCGAAGTTAGCTCGTTCAGAACCATGGTTACCTTCTCTACACCGCCATGATGAGCTAGCTTGAGGTGTGAGGGCCTATAGGGTCGATGCGGCAATGTTGAAATACTTTCATTCGCCAAAAATTCTTGCACAATCAAAGTTGAAAGACCGACGCATTGTCGTGGTGCAAGATTTAGTGATTCTTGGCTAGTTTGGGTCGCAGACGGTTTTTTTTTTGTTGTTAATATTGTTACGGAGACACAAACCGACGGTTAAGTTCGAATTTCGCTGTCGAAGTTCGAAAGCTCTCTTGAGGCGGAGATTGGAATGATGTCACCGGTCAACGGCGTAATGCTAATTGTCAGAGCATTCTAGAGATTTCCGAAGGGGAACTTCCGACGGCGAACATTCGAGAAGGTGGACCGAGGGTTATATAAGCGCGAACACTCGCCCTCGGCATGCATTCAGTTTGTGGAATTGAACAACTCGTGACTCGTGACAACTTTCAATAAAGGTTTGTTTGTGTAATAAAGGTTAAAGTGGATAATAAAGAAAAGTGGTAAAGCTGCACAGATAATTGATCTGTGGTGCAATAAAGAAAAGTGTGTGTGTTTTAATTCGGATAAAAAGGACAATTGTAGTTTATCGCAATCCAGTGGTGCGAACCCTATTTGGCGTGGGTTGAATATTTCGTAACAATATTGTTGCGGACACGAACCGAAGGTTGTGTTTGAATGTCACAGTCAAAGTTTGGAATGTTCTGTGGCAGCTAAAAATAAACAATGGTAACATTCAGAGGCAAACTGTTGAATATTAAGGCCAGAGCACGGAGCATTCTAGAGACTTCTGAGGGGAACGTCTGATGGCGAACATTCGAGAGATTGGACTGAGAGCTATATAAGCGGGAACACTCACCCTGGTATTCAGAATCAGTGACTCAGTGATCAGTCAATAATACAGTGTGAAAGAGTTAGTGGATAATTACCTAACAGTTGTAGGGACAAAGTGTGTAAAAAAGGGTGTGTGTAAGCAAAGCTTGTAATAAAGGTGATGCGCCCAGATGATTGATTTGAGTTGGAATAATAAAGTGTGTATTGAATAAACAAGGAAGCAGTTGTAGTTTATCGCATTCCAGTGGTCGAACCCTGTTCTAGACAATTCTTTTCCGTAACAATATCTAGCTTGTGAGACAACACATGAATGCTTAGGCGTCGGTCAGATGTGATAGGTGCTCGTACACACTCGGCATTTGCGTCGGTACCAGAGGTGACGTGCACTCTTTCACGTGTATCGTCTTCTACTGATCTACGGCCATTTTAGAACCGCTCTGCCTATTTGAACACACCATTTTAGAACCGGTATACCTATTCGCATACACTCGCCTCCATACACCACATGCAATCCTCGGAGGATTTTCGAAGGTCTTAATTAGGTTTCGCTAAAAATTTAATCACAACACGTTGCTTGTAATGTGAGTCACTCATATTTACGATGCCACTGAGAAGTTTTCTTTTTCGAAAAATACCTACGCACAAACGAAACGTTGTGCCCATATCTAGGCAGATGCTGACGAACGGCGTAGTGGTGCCCGCTTCCGAGGTATGACTGAATTCCCGGAACTCAGTAGCCCTTCCTCGTGTTTTATAACGCCAGTGAGGTGATAAAAAATATGAATAGTGTGTATGGTAGAACTCTCGATTTCAAGGGTGTATTTAATTCCACGTGTAAATAAAAATGCACGTGTGAATAGAGAAAGAAATGCTCCTCCTTCATAGTTCAACTGACTGCCTTATGTGCATTAACCGCTAGTCCCAAGTGAGCTCAAGTACTGTTGTTTTTCTCTGTGCTGATGAAAGTTACATGGCTTGTTGAGCGGCTGATGGTGACATAGTAATTTTTGCCATGCCGTGTCAATCAGTACTGATCTGCAGTACATATATTAAAATGTGACCAAAGAGTTGCACATCTGAAAGAATAGAAGAAATCCATCAGGCACTGGCCAAAATGATTGCATTAAACCAAATGCCTCTTTCATTCTGTTCTAGCAAAGGTTTTCTTGAATTTATGGCTGTGGTGGAACTACACGTATTTTACTAAATACAAGTGTAAAACTAAATACACGTGTAAATCTAAAAACACGTGTAGAGGTAAATACACGTGTTCCTACACGGACAATTCAATTATATGTTTAACACGTGTACTCGATTACACGTGCAATAGAGAGCTCTAATCTATGGATCTTATACATACTTTAATAAACATGCGTAGTTTTGGTTTAGTCCATTTCGTTTTGGTAATTTCAATGTCAAAAAAGTACTACAATCTGGAGGGGCAATTTTTGAAAATGACGACCAAAGCATGAAAATCGTCGAGTCTGACCGTAAAAAAATGTCTTGAAGGTCAGTGTGTGGTCGTCACGCGGATTAACGCACAAGAACCTCCTGGACAGGATATGCGAATGGTGACTGGTGACGAAAAGTGGATCACTTACGATAACCTCAAGCGAAAATGGTCGTGGTTGAATGGCGATGAGCCAGCACTGACGGTCAGGATTATTTTGCTGTGTATTTCTTAGAATTGGTTGGGAATCATCTAACATGAGCTGCTTCCCTACTGTCACAACTGGACCATTTGAATCAAGCAGTTACCCAGAATTGACCAACAGAAGTGTCTCGCCAGAAGCTCTAGAAAATTGGACCGTTTGTAGTGAAGAGTTGCTCTTAAGTGACCAACAGAAGTGTGTGAATGACCAGTGATTTAGCATAGGGGAAAGTTACTGAATGCTTGCCTCGTCCTGGTAAGAATGTAAAGAGGGGGCAGGGTCGAATCAATGATATCATTATAGTAAGACTGCGCCAAAAGGGCTGCACGATTTGTCAATAGCTACAATCCTTTCTCAATGACTGGATGAAGCTTCAGGAGTATGCATTAGAACTAACATCTTATTAAAGGGGTAAAGGTAGAAATGACGGTGTACATCAAGCCTGTATTGAGTACTTCTAAGAGCAGATTGGTCGACATGAATGAATGAATGACAGCTATTCAATATACCACCTGTATGTTTGGGGTTTTCTGAATCAAGTCATAAAATCAAGACACTACTACCTTACGAACTCTCTGGATAGTTTAATGCACTGAAATAAATCGCCTTTGATCCATACCTTAAGGGCACTTAGGCTGTGGGTTTTAGAGAGACGCTGCATGCAAAAGGAAAACAATTGAGCCTTGAGAACTAAAGCAGAGAGGGAATAACGCATTGTACTGAGTATAAGTTTCCTGGTAGCGCCCTAGGATGATATATAACAAATTGTTGTAGCCTAATACAGGATTCCTGTGCCATGAATGAAGTACTTCTCCTTCCTTACCAGTGTTTAACACAACTCGGATGTGATATATAAAAAAGTGCTCAGCAACCTATCGTTCCTTTTTGGTAACCTTTCCAAGGAAATCATAGGCCCACTGTATACCGTAGCGGACCATGCCGAAGAATTATGTTTTTTGTAGGTGTCGAACAGAGCCCAACAAGATAAAGTGTAAAATTAATAGCGCTAAAATGTCTAAATGGAGCCAAGGCCTAAAGTCCTCCGGACGAGCCGAAATTTATATCACTCTTAGTTGCCATAAATCCCAAAGACAAACTGACGACAATTGGGCGTTACGAAAAACATTGGTTTGTTTGTAACCAACATCCACCACTAAACCTTCATACATACATATGTACGAATGGCGTCAACGGAAGGAGTAAAAAAGAGTTACTCCTTTCCCTACTGACCGGCCACCTGGGACCGAAGTGGCACTTGAGCGGTGAAGTTTCGCAAAGATATTTTCTCAATGCTGATTCTCGCAGTCAAATTAAGTACACTTCCTGCCAACTCCCATCCAAGGAGTGAATAAAATAAGGACAACTGTCCCCTCTTTTTGCATTGTTTTTGTTGTTGTGAGAAGAAAAATAGCATCGGACTTACATGGTCTGCACTTATATGCAATCTCGACAATTTTCCTACGTTTCGGGCATGGGTCCATACTGATGCCGGACGTGGATGTTGATGTGCTGCTATGGTAGCTACTGCTGCCGCTCGTATCCCCGACGCCACTGGCACCCAGTCCATAATACTGAGGCGATCCATTGAATTTGCAGTGTTTCTTCTTTTGGCAGGCTTCCACAACTGTCTGCAGGAGTGAGTACTGAAACGATAAAAATAAGCGAACGGAAAAAATCAGTAAAAAATCGTCAAGGACCTTCAAAGAGTGTAAGCATTTGGGTTAATTCCCTTTATCCTAGTGAGTTCGGATTTTTAACTCGTTAATTTCGTTTTGGGTCGAATGGTATAGGACGAAATCAAGGAAACAGCAATGGACTATAGTCCGCATGGAAAAATTACGGTTGCTGTGCTATAAATTCATGTGAAGAAAGACAGTTTTAATGTCGCATGTTTTCGACATCAACAGTCGTCGCTCTGGACAGGAGGCACTTTTCGAGCAATATACCAAAAAAAAAAACGTACTAAATAGCTGGAGATGGGGGCAAGTGACGAACACTTTCTTTGTTTTTGTGTTTTTTAGAGTTCGACTGGACGTGAAGAATGTTTAATTAGGCAGGGATGAAAGCCCAAATACCTCTACGCTGGTAACCAGTCTTTTGAGATACATGTGTAGAGTATGTATGTCGGGACCCAGATGAAATAAAAAAAAAAACAACGAACAATAATGTTGTATATTTATATTCTTTTATTACTCCTGTCTCTATGGTTGCTACTTTCTGACTCCCCCTGTTTCCCTACGCAGCTGCCTTTTATACACGTGCGCGGATAGACAAGTAGGATGCGCCTACGTCGATCGAATCTATTAATTACGGATAGGCGAGTAGACAAGTAGGATTCGCCTACGTCGATCGAATCGGTCTGATATGTTGGTCAAGTAGTCTTGCGTATGAAGGGGCATTACACATGCTTCATTAAATAAGCGTTTAAGATCCATATCTTCTATCTCCTACGTAAGCAAGCTACACACGTATACATTAAATTCAATTTACTGGAGGTAAAATTCTTGTTCACTTGAATTCATTAATAAGGAATTTCATAATTGAAGGGCTGAAATAAAGGAATGATAGTGGTTGCATATTACGAATTTCCTATTGAGACAAGCTGCTTTTCAAAACATCCATGAAATTGTTCAATTTTGTGGTAAAGAATGTTAGGGTGACCTCACTCTTGAGAGTTATTCGGTTTCCGTTTTTCAAAATGAACATTTCAGCTACTGATTAGATTACCAGTTACTTGGGCAACTTATTATAAAGCTCATAACTCCTGGTAACATTTTTTGTTAATGGAGTTTAACGAAATTTCCTGGGAGTCCATTGCAAGTTGACAACAACATTCTTCTTTGATTGGTTACCAAGGAATCTTGGGGTGAACATACATTGGCTCCGCGGCTTTTTTGTAAGTCTTTAATAAAGAAACATACTCTAATGAAAATCTATTTAAACAAGCCCAATGTAGGGCTTTGTCAGCCATAAACTTTCGCCACTTTTTGGGCAAGTTCATAATTCATAGTTCATAGTTCGTTATCGGTAAAAAGGTGGGCAAGTGATTTTCAGTGTCTGTTCAGCCGGCCAATTTTTCACCCTCAAGAAAGTTTTGCAGAGACCGAAACAAGCGGTAGTCGTCAGACGGTGCAAGGTCACGACTATATAGTGGACGCATAAAAAGTTCTTAATCAAGTTCCATCAACATGCTTCAAGACACCAAGTGCGTCTTTTACACCAACATTTCTGGAATGAAATGGTGCAAATCACTCCTATTGCTCATAACACACTTCACAAAATTGTCGGCGTATTGCAATGTTTTTACCGTTTTGACAGTAAGAAAGCATCACATAGCACATTTCTTCAAAAATTTCACTGATTTTCGAGCTTAATCCGGTCGTTGTGCTTCTTCGATAATGACGTAGATGATATTCCTCTTGGTATGAGAAATTTTATTCCCGCAGAGTAAAGGGTATCAAGCCAAAGGAGAATGGGCGGTACAACCTTAGCTGTAAAAGGGCTATCAGGGTAGGGGAGTTTAGTTTTCGGACTTACAAGGCTATCTTCATTGAAGAAATCCGAAAAAATTATAAACGAGCCAGAAATGACTGCAATGGCCACCCTCGACGAGTCAAATTCGCATGCGACCAAAAATGATTGCAAAAAATACTACAATGTCCAAAAGGTAGTCATTTATTCGCACTTTTGCTGAAAGTGAAATCGTTGCATTTGATTTTGCATTGATAGAGCATTGAAATGGGGAAACCTTAATCGTGTGGAATTTAATGCTTCCAAAATTCAGTTCTGCTTTTTGTGTTAAAAACGAAACTTTAAGAAACAGCCATCATACATGAAAGGCGATCGCATCGCTTTAACCGAAAAACTTTCCCCTCTTCACGCGTTCGTCAATGACAGCCTTCGTTGGAGTGACCACATATTCAATGTCGTTAAATATGCTGCGAACTGTTTAGATTTCCTCAAGTGATAAAAAAAATTTCTATTTCCCATAGAACTGTCTACAACCTGGAGTGTAATTCTCATGTCCGGTGTGATGCTCTTAAAATCTCCCTGCACATTCTGGACAGGATTAAAAATTGTACTACAAAACTTTTTCTGTTTCGAATTTACCATCATAAGTGTTCCAGCGATTTAGCCAGTTGCATTCCATCACTCCAAGTCTTCACCCGCAGTACCCAAAAAGCGCGGAATCAACTTCAATTTACCCTCAACATATCTTCATGACCATTACCATAATGGTAATATTATTAATTCGCTGAAAATACTGGTGTGTTAAACAACACGCAAAAGTGTGTTAGATTATACATATGAGGGTGTCATTTGCCACACTTAAGATTAAGTGTATTACTTAACACACAATTTGAAATTGAGACACTTATTTGTGATGAAACTATAACACGTTATATATTGGGTGTCATGAATAAAAATTCTAATGACACCCTAAGAGTGTTACAGCGACACACTTATTAATAATTAACACAATTTGGATCAATAAATCAAACAAAAGGGAAATTTTCCCAACTCTATGCAACCTTAGCCAGAAAGTAAATTGCATGTCGTATCCATAGTGTAAAAGTTAATATACTAGACTCTCAACCCAGGGATCCGAGTTCAAATCTCAAGGTTCGCAGCCACCAAAAGACAAGGACACTCAACTACACTGCAAATGGTAAATGTGTTACTTTAACACACCTAAAGATGTGTTTTAATTGTAGTAATTCTTAATGCAATTTTAAGTGTGTTATTATTAAAACACACAAAAAGGAAAATTTCCTAACTATACTCACAAAAGGGAATCTCATGTAGCTGCAACACTCTTAAGGTGTTATTACAGTTTCCATGACACGCAGTAGAACGTGTAACAGTTTTAACACGAATAAGTGTCTCAATACCAAAAAACAAACTTATATGTATGTGTCATCTAACACACTTCTGCGTATTGTTTAACTCAGTAGCATTTACACTGTACGCTTGCGAAGACTTATCACTGTATTACGAGCTGCCGCAAAATCCATGAGTCCGACGATTGTGCTTTCCGATCACTCCGCCAAAGGTGTCCTCCTTACCGATTTTGGCATGAAAATACCCGAGTACAAATCTAGAGTCGTATTCCGGACAGGCTCCGTAAGCGTTGTCCAGAAAATCATATAAGTACTGTTTGATGTGGTCTTCAGTCTTATAGGTAGGGGCGTGTGCACATACGAGGCTGATGTAGTAAATTCTGCCTTTGATGCTTAAAGTCGATAACCTTCAACCTTTAATAGATGTGGCGATGTTTTTTCCTCATCATCACGTTTCCTATCCAGCATACTTCCTGGATCATAGTAATATCCACCTCGTGAGGATTATTTAAAGTTCATGAGCAGTTTCGGGAGTGTACAGATTTCTGACATTTCATGAGAATTCTCTCAAATCGTGTTCTTTTTTCGCGCCATGTTGTCTCTGAGAATCCGTCCGTTTATCTGGGACATTTTGCTCTTTCATAACATGCGAATTATTGTCCCGTTGCACAACCCCCAGTCTGGGCTGGCTATTGTAGTGCTCTCTTGCCTAGGGAAATAGCTGCATACAATTGTTCACATGTCAACGGGTATTGGAGAGGCTATCCCAAGGGCTATCCGGGCACTGAGACAGGGATCGTTTCTAGCATCTCGCCAAGTTGAGAGCAATCAACAACTTTAACCTGTATGTCCAAGTTCATGATCTCCACGTAATTTAGCGCACAAAACTCTTGGAACGATTTTGCGAATCTATTCATTTCCGACGACTAGATTAGGTGGCACAAAAGGCGACTTAGCCAGAATTGATAGCCAGGAATGTTCTGCTGTGTGTTTGGTGGGGTTGGCAGGGAATAAAGTTTAGGCGTATGGCGAAGGACACGTGCTGATCTGTTTTTTCCTTTTTATTGCACAAGTAAGGATCTAGTTGTAGTTAGAGACAAAAAAAATGGATTGAAGACGGTCGTAAAGATTTAAGGAACTGTTCTAAAGCATAGTGTAGTGCCTTATGTCTCAGAATTTGAGACCTAACAGAAGGATAAGAAGCTGTGGCACTGAACTTAATGCAAACTTTTTAATCTTCCTTTCGCGATAGCTGCTTTATAATAATTCCTAAAAACCGCTATTGTGACATGAGTTTAATATGCGCTCCCACCTTAATAAAAGAGAAAGACGACACACTCAAGCTTTAACACCAATATCACTCTGAAAGGCCCCCTGACCTTAGCAGAGTAACCCCATTAAGAAGTTTTACATAAAACTGGAACGAGCATGAAAGTAGGGGACCGCGGATAATTTGTACTGAATTTACAGTCAATGTATTGTACAACAACGATGAAGGTCAAGTGTAACCACGCTCTGAAAGCGCCCACCGAGACCAGCTTTATTAGCCTTATAATGGAAAACTCCTGAATGGAAATGAGAATTGTTGGTGCTCCAACAAGATTGTTAACGCCCAATAGATTCTGCCTAACTAGTGGGCAATGAAAATGGCACTAACGTGATAGGGTAGACATATTAAGATTCACACTAAAATCTTTCAACTAGCTAAACGAATTTCATTCACAGCTTCAAACTTAACTGCCGCCCATCGTAATGCTGTAACGCAAGGAGCAGCTTTCCTCACCCAGGTGCCGTGGAATATGATTTCAAATTGCAAAATCAAATCACATTCTATCCTGTTTGTGAAACGCAATAATAGCATGTCAATTTCTGGCTTTTTCATAAAGCAAACAGCTCTCGTAATACACCTGTAGTTTACTGTCTGAAAGACCGTGCATACCAACCCCTGCACCCAATTTCCAAGGAGCAATAGCAAACATCCCTATAAGTGCTCAACATAGTAATAAGACTTACCTGTCAAATTCACATTGTCAAAGCGAAGTCACCACGTCATACCAACAGTTTGCCAACTCCTACATGTTGTGCTTCATTGTTCCTCACCTGCCACGTCTTCTGACATAACCTTCAAATTCCGACTTCAATCGCACCCCTTCTCTTTCTGTAGGTTGAAAGTGAAACATGCTTTCTGCACCCTCTTACTCATCGTCGACTTTACTATGCTTCATGGTGAAAGAATTTTCAGTTTAATCACTCTGCCACTGTCCAGGAATTAAGAATTTGAGTTTCTCGAATACCTTTTTTCCGTGAGTAAGATTGGCATAATCTGCTTAATGTCCCGACAAGTAAAATTAGAATAAAACCGAAAAGATATGTGTTTTGTACACAAAACGACTGCAAATGAAAATCAAATAAGTATCTGGTATATGTATTGGGTGGCAGGATGAGGGTAAAGGACATTTTTCACAACTCAGTGGCTATTTTTCACGGCTGACTGAATTCGTTTCTATGATGTTTGCATTTATTTGCATTTATTTCATTCAAATGTGTGTACACAACTTTGCCTGATGGGTATTATATGTAGTAGTGTGATCCTTTAAAGATGTCTATTCAATTAAGCGGAACCGAAGTTGTTCATTGGACCACTGCCATTTGGGAATCATATACTACAAACTGGTGATATGGGAAATTTTAAGGAAATTGCTTAAATTTTATGAATAGTCTTGTAGGAGTAGCACCTGTCCGGCAAAAAGATCTTCTGTGGACGAGCACCTTTCGCCACCATTCGAAAGTCCTACTTCAATCGCTATCTGACATGTTGACGACCCCCTTAATAGTTTGAAAAGACTTACTTACTTTCTACTTAGGTGGCGCTACAGTCCGCGGTCCGCGGTGATCCTGGGCCTAAACCAACAATCTTCTCCAGCGGGTTATTTTGCTATCTGTTTCGAGTGACGCACTCCCAGTTAGTTAAGGCCCCCTTCCACCTGCGTGCGCCACCTTAGATTCGGCCGTCCTCTGCTGCGTCCTCCCTCGGGGCTGAATTCGAAAACTCTTCGAGCTGGAACACTGTTATTCACTAGCTCTAGCCATTTTAGACGTTGAATTCGAAGACGTCGCGTTAGGCTGATGTCGTGTACAGTCCGTAAAGTTCGCCGTTGTTTTTTCTTCTCCACTCTCCGTTTATACAAACGGGACCAAATATTGTACGCAGAATTTTCCCCTCGAAACGGCCAAGGGTTTCCTCACCGTTTTCGTCCAGACCTCTGCGCGATAGAGGAGAACCGGTATGATAAAGATTTTACATAGCGCACCTTTTTCTTTCTAGAGAGGGCTCTAGTTCTCTATTGCGTCTTGACCCCAACGAAGCAGCGGTTGGCAAGAGTAATTCTGTATTAGATCTCAGCTCTGGTGTTTTTGTCGCTGGTCCCTAGTGAGCCAAGGTAACCGAAGCCTTCGACCACTTCGAATTTGTAGCAGCCAATTTTGACGTCTTGGCCGAGACGTCGGTGTTATGAGTCTTTTTTGGTTGACGGCATATATTTAATCTTACCCTCGTTAGCTGAAAGACCAATTTTAGCCCCTTCTGCACAAATGCTTTCGAAAGCTTCATTAAAATCCCGCTGTGTTTGTCCAATTGTATCAATGTCATCCGCGTACGCAAACAGTTGCGCAGACTTGAAATAGATCGTACCTCTTGTGTTAGCTAGTGAGTCTAGTATGATCTCTTCAACCACGATGTTGAGTAAACTACATGACGGCGCGTCACCTTCTCTAAATCCTTTTTTAACATTAAAGGTCTCGGTGAATTCGCTTAATGGAGCAACGAGAATTCTCTATTGCCATTCTGCATAACCTGACGACTTTGGCAGGTATGTTAAAACTAAACGTATGCCTCGTCTCTATGCACACTGTCGTACGCGGCTTTGAAATCGGCGAACAGGTGATGGGAGGTGTCGATTTGGTATTCTTGGGTCTTCTCCAAGATCTGCCGCGGTATGAATACCTGGCCTGAAACCACTCTTATAAGAACCTATCAGGTTATCCATGATGGGGGTTTCATGCGTTCACACAATACGGCTGATAAGATCTTATATGCAATGTTAAGGAGACTTATTCCCCTGTAGTTGGCGCAGTTATAGGACTTGTGGACTGGGAAAACGATTCTGAGGTTCCATTCGTCGGGCATGCTTTGCCCCGACCATATCTTACAAGTGAGCTTGTGCATGCGCGCTACCACCTCGTCTTCAGCCGCTTTAACTAGTTCGGCCGACAGGTCGTCTGCGCCCGCAGCTTTATTAATTTTGAGCTTCGAAATTCATTTAATTTCAGGCGGCTGGAATTCTCTTGCATCTTCGTCTGGTGAGAATGGATCATTCTGCCTGGCAGCGGTATTAGATCTTTCAGCGTCGTCAAACGGTCTACAAAAGTGTTCCATCCATATTATCAAAATCTATTGTGACTACTAGTTGTCTGTCTTTACCCCTACATGCTTCCGCTTTGGCTCCGCTATAGCCCTGGCATGTTCGTTTTTTTTTTCCGTCCGTCTATGTAGCATGGTCTCAAGCTGGCGGTGGTTTGAAACGCAACACAGGAGGCAGTGTCCCTGATGACACGCTGACAATGCTCCCACTGTTGTTCTGTAAATTACGTCGGTGTCATCGGGATTTCCGAGAGGTTGAGGGAAACTCGATCGGCAAAGATCCTAATGGTCTTGTAGTTTTCCGGTGTCAAACCTTCGTTTCTAACTCAACTCCGTGGCATCGTTGATACGAGCATCTTCATTCGTACCTTGGCTACAACAAGATAGTAATCCGAGTCGATGTTGGCTCTCCGGAAGGTTCGTATATCTAGGATGCTGGAGGAGTGTCTGGCGTCGATTGCAGGAATCGTGTGCTAGCTAGAAGGAGATTACAAACCATCCGAAAATCAAGTAGGAGATGCCCATAAAATTTAAATTCCACAGAAAAATCTCTAACTGCTATAGAGCCGACATTAAAGCACTTATAGAAGTGCGGTAAAATGGCCCGACCAACTAATGTCTGGGAAAGTGTGACATTTACTACGGGAACGGCTACAAGCAGAGTAGGCAACGCGTATTTAAAGGTAGATAAGTTGGCCAAGGTATACTTAAGCAGAAAGTTATGTGTTTCGGATATGCCAGCTAAGTGCCTCATGACTATCCGCATCAAAGCTATCAATGGAAAGGTCAGATTAATATGCTCCACGCCCAAAAAAAAAAATAAAGATATTTTTACGATCTCCAAGGAGGGACAGACGCTAATGCCTCATCTATGAGATCAGAATCGTTCTAGAAGAATTCAGCGTGTAGCTGGACAAAGAAGGCACTTTTTGAACGATGCACATACTATACGATACCACTCTCGAAAACGTAGTCAGGTTAGTTGACTTTAGTAGATAGCACACGAGGTCCACATTCCCACATCCCATATGTGTATGGGAACCCCGAACTCTCTTGATCAATTAAACATCCGCCAAAAATCGAACCTATTCCGATGTTTCGCAAGGCAGTCACTGTGGTCCTTTAATTTATACCCCATGAAAATACCCCGGGATCTAGCCGATAATTGCGCAAACTATAGAGGTGTGAATTTCCATTACCGTATTTTGACACCCTTGCCAAACTCGTTAGGTTGCGCAAGATGCCGATTGGAAGCACTCGCTGCTTCGAAGCTACCGAAACCTATGATGATAGATAAGAATTTGGACAGTTGAAACGATTGTGTGGCACTCCCTGGCCAATACAAGTGACATAACCCGGTTTAGGGCTGCCCTATCACTTGCATATGCTAATGACATTGATGGGATTAAGAGAGCGCAGCGGGACATCAGTGAAGGTTGTCTGACCAATGAGGTAGAATTGTCTAATGTGTGTCTTAAGGTAATGCAAAATCCAAATACATAAATCTTGCCATCAGAGAGAAACGCACAACCATAATGTCTTAGCCAGAATGTCACTACCGACAGTGATAAGTTTGAAGTGGTCAAGGATTTCGTCTACCGTGGCTCTCTGGTGACAACCGGCAATGACACCAGTGCAAGGGAGCCTCCGCCAAGCTACTTATTTGGGTTCAAGCAGTTAAGAAGTATGTATAACCTTCTTTCCAAAAACCAAGGTGACCATATAAAAACTTGAATGATCTTAGTCCTCCTCTTTGGCGCAAGGGCTTGGACCCTATCAAAAATGGAAGGGAGGGCACTTGGATGTTTGTTTTTTTTTTTTTTTTTCAAATTCATTTTTATTGACATACTTTTTGTTTTTTTTAGAGACTCGCGCATGTTCAAGAGTTTTTTTTATATTCTCTTATGAAGTGTTGACACACAAAACCTGAACGGAGTACAGTGGTTGGGGTCGTTGATGTTCGTTCACTACTCTCAGAGGTGATTGTCCTAGACTTAGACGAGAGCCGACCAAATTCCGCGTTGGTTATAGTCCGTAGCAATTCGTTCAAGCACTTTAGTATTGCATACGCATGGGATGAATTTCGGTTGACCATATACTGTGAGTGTTATGCCTGCAGCAGTACGTCTGGTCACTTTCCATTCTCAACAGCGTCGCATACTTTTTGTCCGTATAGGATCTACTTTTTCTTGGCTATGAAGCGAATTTGAACCATAAACCTTCCGCTCGGCGGTCGATGCTGTTAACCACTGCACTACGGCCACCCCCGTGGGTGGCACTATCTTACGTGCTAGACAAAATGACTGAAACTAGCTTATATCATAACTACATTAGATGTCTTACTGACCCTCTGCGGGTACTCGAAAACAAACACTATCTATATACTTAACCTATGTATGTCTTTTGACTACTTAATATCTACAGAGATTTATTACTTTTATTATTATATTTTGCCTGCTTACAAAAAACTTTTCGTACTATCGGGTTTTTGGGGTGTATAAAACTTACGATCTAACTAGAACTAACTAATTCTAACTTAATCTATCTTAACTAAAATGTATATACTAATCTTATATACTATACGTATATAACATGCATATACATCTTTTTTGATTTCTAATTTTTTTTTTTAGCACAAAGCTTAAAAAACTACCCTATTCTACCCTACCCTACCCTTCCCTATACAAGTCCGCCATTGGTTACGGCGGTCTTTGCCTTGATGAGGCTTTTTTAAAGACTCCACCACGGAGCCCGCTCCAGCCACCAAAACCGCTGATGCTGTCAGACAACGTCTTCTCTATCTCGGCGAGAAACCGTCCTACTGAACCTGAGGCGCTGGGGCTCACAGAGCACGACGTCAGGCTCGTAGAGGCTCTATCCTGGATAAGCCCACAATTATCAAAATAAAGGAATGCTTCCGGGGGAACAAAGCCGTTCAGATGCACTTTTTTAAAATACATAGTACTGGGGTAGTAAGCCCCAGATATCAAGTTGTTGACCGAAGTCATTGCCCTCGCAACGTGACCTCGGTTTTATTAGGAAGTTGTCTATCCGTAAAGTACCTGCCCTATTGTACAGGACCCCTTTGGGATAGAACTTTCTGTACTCAGACTCTGGTGTTCTGTGTAATCCAAGACAAATCCACAGACATTGTCTCTCAAACACCCGAATCCTTTCCATTAAACTTGCGCTCACATTAAACCAGACCGGACATCCATAGGCAATCATAGGCCTGATTAAGGCCATGTAGCAGATTACCTTCACCCTAGAATCAAGTTGGCTGCAATGAAACAGCCATCTTGTTAGAGCGAAAGCGCCCCGGGCTCTTCCCAGAGCTGCATCTACATTTTTGTTAAAATGTTGCCAATGTTTTCTAGTGTCCCTAGAGGCCCTAGACAAAGGTGTTCTGAATAAAATGATCTCTGATTTCTGGAAGATGATTTTCAACTTCCAGTCATCACAGAACTGCTGAATTTTATCGAAGTCACGTTGCAATAAAATGCCAATGACCTCGATCGTTGGATCTGATCTGTACGCAACCAAGTCATCTGCGTACGCTATTGAGTGGTGAAGAGAAACTATCAAATCACTTACATATGTAAATGCTAAAAAGGATCGGCGAGTTGACCGTACCCTGTTGCAATCCGTTTTTAATAACAAATATTTGAGCAGAAGTTACATTAGCAATTTTCACAACGAACTTTCTACTCGTTAACACATCATGAATTATATATAGCAATGATTTACTTATGCCCAACCGCTTGAGCTTGTAGTAGAGTCCTTCTAAACATGCGGTGTCAAAGGCTTTTTCCAAGTCAACCAGGCAGGCACCCGTGCATTGGTTCTTGCATTTATTCCATTGGATATCCGAGACGAGTTTCGACCTGAAACAGAATTGGTTATCCGAAATGATATTTTTGTCCTCAGCCCATTTGGACAGGGCTCTATGGATTACCTTCTCGAAGACCTTGCTGATACTCGAAAGGAGACTTATCGACCGGAGATTTGCCGGATTCGACGAGTCTTTGCCCCTCTTAGGGATTGGTTGGACCACCGCCGTTTTCCAATGCAATAATATGCATTATTCAGTGCATTGTTGAACAGGATGGTGTACCTCTCTAAAGCTACTGGTGGAAGGTGCCTGAGCACAACATTGAGTATACCGTCAGTATCCGCGGGTTTTTTATTTTTTAGTGACATGAAGATCAAGTGGAGATCATCCATCGAAATGAACAGTGTGTTAGCACCTTCAATTTCGATGGCGTTAGTTGCCGTAGAATCGTCATTGAACCTGGTGAAACCATGGTTTTCGGATCGCCAATGATCAATATCATATCGACGGTAGAAGTGGTGAAGCAGGGCTCTATCCTCCAGGTCGTGGTTCGGGCGAATGTTTTCATCCACCTTGTACACTTCCTGGAAGACAGCCCCCCACTGTCGCCACTTTCTCCTGAGGATCCTCAATCACAAAAAGGTCGTCATCTAGGACGGCGATCTCTGGACAATGTTGACTATGCGTAGTAAACGTTCGTTGTCTGACGTTCTCGAAAGCTTTAGATCCCGAATGTCATTCTGATCTTTTCTCCGGAACATTTTATTTATCTGCGGGAACATATTCGCGCTGTTAGACTTTACAGCGCGAATTTTGTTGCTCCAGTGCAGACTTATGGCTATTAGCAGTCGGAGATTTTTAATCAGTGACTTCAAGGTCCTGACCTCCGGGTTTTGTCTGTCGATAAACCGTATAACCTACGCACTGTCTATAATCACGCTCTTTCCCTCCATATTCCCGCTCTGCAGACTTTATTATTAATTTAGCATAGCTCCATAGCTCTACTGTCATACCCGGTCTTTTGTCGCATAAATCACACATACACACACACACAATCATTATCCAAAAACTTTAAGCTGCTTTCCTGCACTCATGTAATTCATAACCCCATCTACATACATATTCCGGGTGAAGTTTATAGCTTCGAACATCCTTTTTGAATGTCATATGGAATTATTAACTGCCTTTACGGACTTTGAAATGCACAAATGCCGCCCGTAACAGCATAGCATGCTACACAACTTCCCTCCACTTCAATGGAAAAAGTTCAAAATTAAATATTTGAATGGAAGTGTTGGAATGCGGGTGTCCTTTCTCCGCCTCGTCTGTTCTGAATATGGTTAACAGAATTGCGTAATAATCCCTTAGTCAACCGCAAGGCTTCGTCAGAACGATGACGTATAAAGTGTGAAATTACGGTACTAAATAGAGCGTATAACCTATCTGGGAAAATGAGAACTTGAAACTTGCCTCCTCAGTTGGATTTGCTTGTGTACTACAACCGGCCAATGAGTGGTTTAGGTGGCAGAGAAGGAATCAATTTAAATCGCAAACACTAAGTATCCCCACGAGTGAAATAGGAAACGCGGACACAAGTGTCCTTGTCCAGGTAAAATCTCCACCCATTATTTCTCGCCACGCAAGAGTGATACGTTTTTCTTGATAACCGATAAGCTCAAGATTAAAAGCTGTTCCTCGACATTAACATTTATTTCGAGCGCACAAAAGGACACGCTTGAACGAACGGTCGGTACTGTAACGAGATGAATGTCGGTGATGATAATTTAAGAAGCAATTTTCGGTGAAACGAGCGAATGACACGAATAACGGATGGATGAAGTTCACCATGGGAATAGTACGCATTTTGAAGTTGCAATTGAAAGTTGGTCATGTGCAGTTGTATGTATTATAATACTATGAGCCAGTGGCTGGCGGACGGTTTTGGTGAAGGATTGTGTCCATTTATTCAGCGATTCATTCTATAAATTGTTGATCACTTGATAATGTGGTTGCAAGGACATCAGCTTAATCAATTTAACAAAAACTGGTTATGCTACTTGGTTGCGGGATAACGCTGTCATCAACAGTGGCGTTGGACATTTTTCGCTCACGAGGGAATATGACCGATGAGAATAGTGGCGACAGGGTTTGGAAATTAAGTGCTATTGTTGTGTGGGATAATATATGTCGATGTGATTTATTTCACATGCGATCTTTCTTTATTGAAGTCAACAATTCAGCACGAGGGAGTTAAAAGGAGGTTTAATGTCATCAAAAAAAAAAAAAAAAACAACTATAGTTCTCTACATATGCAAGAAAACCATAGGGAAAAAATGGGGATTTAACCCCAAGATCACCCTATGGCTCTACATCACGGTCGTCAGACCCATACTAATGTATGGAGTGACAGTCTGGTGGACAGCACTGGACAAGACAACATACCTCAAGCAATTCGAGAAGGTACAAAGGTTGGCGTGTATGTGCATTACCGAGGCCCTCAGGTCCACCTCAACGGCTGCGCTTAACATGATACTCAAGCTTACACCACTCGATGTTTTCGGCAAGCAAATTGCCACACAAACGGCCATTAGACTTAAAGCCAACTCGAACTGGACGAGCTATGTCACTGGCCACTCCTCCATCCTGAATAACAGCTGAACTATGGCAGAAAACCTAGACCTCACAGAACCCACCACTTACTTACTTATCAGGCCTGCGATCCATGGAGGATCTGAGCCTGAGCTATAGCTGCCTTCCATCCTTGACGGTCCCGGGCACGCTGCTTCCAGTTGTCAAGACCAAGATGTCCTACATCCGCGATTACTTCGTCTTTATACCGGAGGTTCGGTCTTCCTCTTCTTCTCGAACCAGGAGGCTCGGAGTCGAATACCCTCTTAGCTGGAGCGTTGATGTCCATGCGCTCGATGTGGCCGAGCCAGTGTAGTCGACGGATCCTTGCCTTCCGGACTACATCCACATCTTGGTACAGCTCGTAGAGTTCGCGGTCTTCTTCTCCATTCACCTTCCTCACAGATAGGACCAAATATCCGGCGCAGAATTTTTCTTTCGAAAGAACCCAAAATCAGCTCCGCTGTCCTGCTTATCGTCCAGCTTTCGGCTCCGTACAGCAAGACTGGCAGAATGAGCGTTTTGTAAAGCATGACTTTGGTCTTTCGAGTGAGGAGTTTTGACCCCAGTTGTTTGGACAAGCCGAAGTAGCAGCGGTTGCCAAGGGCGATTCTACGCCGGATCTCCACTGTGGTGTCATTTGTGGAATTTACGTTTGCCCCGAGGTAGACAAACTCCTTAACTACCTCGAAATTGCAGCATGTATTTCGTTTTGTCCTCATTGATCTTAAGACCAATTCGTTTCGCCTGTTCTTCAATCGCCGTGAATGCTTCCACAATGCCACGGCGAGAACACGCGATGATGTCGATATCATCCGCGTATCCTAGCAGCTGGATGGACTTGTAAAAGATAGTGCCTTCCCTGTTGACGCCTGCCCGTCGCACTATCTGCTCCAGCACCAGGTTGAAGAAGTCACATGACAGCGCATCTCCTTGCCGAAATCCGGTGCATGTTTCGAATGGTTCCGAGGTCCTAGAACCGAGTTGCACGGTGCATCGCGTGTTTTTTAGCGTGGCGCGACACAACTGGATCAGTTTTTCCGGGATCCCGAATTCGGCCATCGCCCCAAACAGTGCTTCACGATGAATGCTGTCGTATGCGGCTTTGAAATCGATGAAAAGATGGTGTGTATCGATTTGAAACTCGTTGGTCTTTTCCAGGATTTGTCGAAGTGTGAAAATTTGGTCTATAGTTGATTTGCCGGGCCGGAAGCCGCACTGGTAGCTGCCGATTAGTGCGGTGCAAAATGGTTTTAGACGTTCACACAATACGCTGGACAGGATCTTGTATGCGACATTGAGCAGGGATATACCTCTATAGTTCTTGCAAGATGTAGGATCGCCTTTTTTGTGGATGGGGCATATAGAGCTGGTATTCCAGTCGTCGGGTATGCTCTCATCCTCCCAAATTCTGCAGATGATCTGGTGCATGCTCCCTACCAGAACATCGCCGCCAGCCTTGAAGAGCTCTGATGGCAAGCCATCTGAGCCTGCGGCCTTGTTGTTCTTCAGCTTCTGAATAGCTGTGCCGACTTCTTCTATGCTGGGTGGGAGGACTACTTCAGCGGCTGGAGTTGGGATTTCCTCGGTCCCTAGCACTCTCTCTTGGTCATGCTCGTTAAGCAGCTGCTGGAAGTGCTGCTTAAATACATCCACTATTCCCTGCGGGTCGGTGACAAGATTACCCTCGCAGTTTCGAAGAGCCAGGGTGCCCTTTTTGAAGCCTCCTGCAAGGCCTTTGGCTTTCTTGTAAAAGGCTCGTATTTTATGTTTATCCCTAGACTCATCGATATCCTTGAGCTGGGAGGCTGCGAAGATTCTTTTCTTTTGTCGCAGTAGTTTCTTCTCCTCCCTTCTTCTGGCTCGGTACTCTTCTCGCGCTGCCCTGGTTTTCCTCTGCAGCGCATTTTGGTACGCCTCGTCGGTTGCTGCCTTTTTCTGCTCACACTCGCCATCATACCACGGGTTTCTTGTCGGGGGTGGTAGGTATCCTAATGTGGTTTCGGCTACTTCCTGAATGGCTGAGCGGCAATGCAGCCACATATTATTGGCATTTGTGTTCGACGTAGGCATACCGTAGAGTCTTTCGCTCAGCTGCTCCCTGTAGACTCTGGCAACCTCCGGTTTGCTCAGGCGCCCAATGTCGAACCTCCTCCTGATGGGCTGGTGCAGCTTTCTGACATTGGACAGTCGAGCTCTGAATCTTGCTGCTACGAGGAAGTGGTCAGAGTCGACATTTGCCCCTTTGAATGTTCGCACATCCAGGATGTTTGACGAGTGCCTTGTGTCAATGAGCACGAATGCCTTGCTGTGTGGATTCGCTTGCGAGGGAATCTTGTGCTACTTATCACCGCATTACGAGCTGACGCAAAGTCAGCGAGTCGGAAGCCGTTATCTGTTGTTGTATCGTGGAGGCTGTGCTTTCCGATCACTCCGCCAAGGGTGTTTTCCTTTCCGATTTTGGCGTTGAAGTCCCCGAGCACGATTTTTACATCGTACTCCGGACAAGCTCCGTAGGCGTTGTGCAGGAGGTCATAGAAGTCCTCCTTGATAGGGTCTTCAGCCTCGTCGGTAAGGGCGTGTGCACATATAAGGCTGATGTTATAAAATCTGCCTCTGATGCGGATCACTGCCAGGCGATCACTTATAGGCTTAAAGTCGATGACCTTCGACCTTAACCGCTTTCCCACGACAAATCCGCATCCCAGTAAGTGCAACCTTTTGTGACAGCTGTAGTAAATGTCGCAATTTTTCTTCCTAATCATACCGTTTTCTATCCAGCGTATTTCCTGGACCGCAGTAATATCCGCCTTGTACTGCGTGAGGATTCCTTCTAGTTTATGAGCAGCTCCGGGAGTGTACAGGGTCCTGACATTCCAGGAGCATACTCGCAAATCGTGTTCCTTTTTCGTGCGTTGTCGTCGTCGAGTATCCGTCCGTATATCCGAGGCATCTTGCTCATTCATAACTTTGGGTTTTTTTACGTGGGCGGATTGTTAGCCCGCCGCACAACCGCCATTCTGGTCGGGGTTTTTTTCGCTGCATACGTTTGTTCACCTCCCAACGGTTGCTGAAGAGGCTATCCAGAGGACGCCGCGAGGAGGCCGTATGTCAACTTGACCCGGGCATTTAAACAGGGATCGTTGCTGGCATCTCGCCAGGTTGAGAGCAATCAACAACTTAACCCTGTATGTCCGAGCCCGTGCCCCCCCACAGAACCCACCACAGTCTTAGAAAAAAATTTTACAACGATCTACCCGGACAGACAAAACTGGACTCGCCAGATTCAACCTCGCAGATACTAAGTAGACTTCTACACTGACGGGTCTTAAACCAAAGACGGGGTGGGTAGTGGAGTATTCTGCAAACAACTTAAGCTGAACAAAGCTCTAAAATTACCAAATCACTGCAGCGTTTTCCAGGCGGAACTGTTGGCAATAAAAGAGACTCTGTCTTGGCTGAAGTGGAACGTGATCACGGATATCCGCATTCTCACGGATAGCCAAGCAGCCTTAAAATCGTTGGAGTCCTTTGTGTACACATCAAAAACTAGTCTCGACTGTCGCCTATCTCTTAACGAGATGGCCGATCAGTTCAACATACAACTCATCTGGGTACCGGGACACAGTGACGTTCCAGGAAATGAAAGAGCCGACACACTCGCCAAACAAGGAACGACGCTACAATCAATCGTGGCTTGTGAGGGTATACCCTTTGCAACCATTAAACACAATCTTACGAATCTCGCCAGGGCCGAGACGAACCGGCGATGGACTCAGGGACATACCTGCCTCATCACCAGGCAAATCTGGCCCTGGCTCAACAGTCAACGGACTAGGAGTATTATCTCCCTAAAAAGAACTGACATCCACAAAGTCATCGATGTCATCACTGAACACTGCCTTATTGGCAGTCACGCGCAAAAACTAGGTATAACTCCGAATGATTTTTGCAGGAGCTGTTTAGACGAGGAGGAGGTCGAATCCATTCATCACCTTCACTGCGCCTGCCCGGCATTCTGCACAATCAGGAAGCGATACCTAGGATCTTACTATCTTAACGATCTGACCGAAGTTCAGAAATTAGGGATATCTGATCTTCTTAATTTCTTAAGAAGCACAAAATGGTTTCACGAATAGGGGCTAAACCCCTCGTAGCTGCACAACGGGCCTCCCTGGCCTATGTGTGTTCTTCTCATTTCTTTTTGGGAAGGCTACGGTCCTACTTACCTACTACCTAATGTCATCAACTTGCTAAAGCCTTCTACAAAATTTGTTTTAAGAGACGGTATGAACTACACATGAGAGCGCCGTGGTGCAGTAGGTAGTGTGTTGACCTCTGACGCCGATGACACGGGATCGAATCGCGACAACAGCCATGTCATCGAACGTGTGTTTTTCACGGTGCTTCTCCTAAGCGGGGTACTGACAAAACCCCCTGTGGTATAATTGTCAAGAAAAGCTTCTCGAATATCGCCGTTCGGAACCGGCAATAAACTGTAGGTCCCTTTCACCTATGGGAAAATAAAATCACACACAACATGGGTGATTGAGAGAAGCTCGGCTTTGTTCCTTCATGGACTGTAACGCCAACAAGCATACGACAACAACAACATAAGCTACACATAAGTCTGTAGTTAAGAAAGACCCGAATAACTTTACAACGGGAAAGGTGCATGGTGCATTAATAAAGAGAAAATAAGAGAATCGGGACAAGGAACGTTTTAAGGACAAGGGCCCTTACAACAACATGTACCTTAAACACACTTTTGAACCATCAACTGATTCTTTGGCTCATAGGTAAGGTCCTGAAGAAAGAAAATTTACTGTGCTCCTTCAAACTTGCAGCTTTAGTGATCTAGCCTACAATCAGACGGTGAGGAACGCCGTGGCGCAGTTGGTAGTGTGTTAGCCTCTGACGCCTATGATACGGGATCGAATCCCGACAATATCCATGTTATCGAATGTTCACGGTGCTTCTCCTCCCACAAAACCTCCTGTAGTGCATAATTGTCAAGAAAATCTTCTCGAAGTTCGCCGTTCGGAATTGGCAATAAACTGTAGGTTCCTCTCATCTATGGGAAAATAAAATCACACATATCATGGGTGATACAGAGAAGCTAGTTAAGTTCTCCATGAGGGGGCTTATTTTGAATCTCGTGAAACAAATCACTTCTATAGACTTAATGACTTGAGAAACCGGTTGCGGACCTGATTCTTAGAAAAAAAATTCTCAGGTGAAAGAATCATCACCTATGTTAACAGTCAGGCAGCCATCAAGGCTCTGCAGGTAACAATGACAAGATCCATTTCGTTAAACTCTGCAAAGAGAGACTAAAGAAGATATCTTCGGAAATGAGAGACGGACGAACTGGCTAAATTAGAATCACTTTTTAAGAGAAATAGAGACGGAACTAATAGTAAAGCCAATAAGCGATGGTATCAATCAGATACATTCGCAACGCAAGATAAACATGGCCCATCTATAACAGGAAAAGGACAGAAAGTCTGCTAAAGTTCAGTAATGATAATATTCACTGGGCACAGCATGATAACCTACCATGCAGCTAGACTAGCCCAGCCCCACAATTACTTTTGCGCAAGCTGCAGGAACGAGGAAAAAATAGAATCCATTCGTTACCTACTGTGCAAATGCATGGTACTAGCCAAAAAAATAACATTTTCCTTGGAAGTCGCTTCCCTTCGGGACTAGAAGAGTTAAAAGACATTGGGCTGAATAGACTGCTGGGATTTCTATTTTCATTTAGGTGGTTCAGATCAACGGGTAATTTTTAGGCTTCTTCGAATTATCTTTATATGGGTACAATGGACTCTTCGTAGTCTGAGTGAGCCTTGACCTCTCGCCAATAGGGCACCAAATCACTTAACCTAAGCTCGATCTGTAGGCATCAGTACTGGGATCTTTACTATAACTATTCCTATACCATCTACCACTTATCCGTACACATAGAGTACATACAGAGGAAAATATTGCCGCCGTGTACGCCACTGTTACGAGGGTTGGTACTTAAGGGGTAATATAGGATAGTCAAGATAGGCAATTAAAAACTTACAAACGGAAATGGCATTATGGCATGGCATTAATTTTTATTTATTTCGTATTTCGTATATTTATTTCATATAAATTCAAAAAACATAAACGATTACATATAACTTAACTCATAGTAAGTTACGTTCACCTTACGAGGGTAAGGTGAAAAGTTTTCGGTCTGACATAGAGATGGCCTTCCAGTCAGCAAAAATGTTTGCTTCTTACCTGGGTGCATTTATCGTTAGTTCGTTTGATAAATTTAAACTTGTTCTCTCAAAGAGTTTGTTTACACGAATTTTCGAAGTAGACATCCTGCGCGTTTTTCGTTGAAACGGATTACCTTAAACATTGTGCGATCATGGAATTCTTCCCTTTGGATGGATTAACCCCTACGAAAATTCATCTGACATTGCACTTGAAACCATCGAAAAAGTGTTTTATTTCGTTTTGGATGATAGGTGAGTGAAGGTGAATGAGATAGCTGGGGCTGTCGAGATATCGGAGGAAAGCATGCGAAACATCTCGCCCTAAGAATTAAGGATGCGAATGCTCTACGCAAAATGATCCGAACGATTTTGTGCGACATGTTTAGGTCCGATCGAAAACAGCAGTCCAGGCAGTGTGCGGTGTGGTTCAGTGCCAAACGAGCGAAGTCGATCACTTGTGCCCAAAAAAATAATAGCCAGCGTGTTCAGAGAAATTGGCTCCCGGGAAGCGCTTTGCATCCAACGAAGAGTTTGAGAGGGCCGTAATGGAGTCTTTAAATAGCTTTACAAAATGTCACTTCCGGTGGGAAATACTATTGGTGGGGGAACGCTGGGCCAAGTGTATTGAACTCAAGAAAAAGTTTGTAAATTTTTTGAAGTTCGCAGTATTTCTTTGTCAGTTAGAGAACTTTCCACCTTACTCTCGTATTTTTGATTCGCGGGAATAAGCAAAAACCATTGGGTGCCAGGTCAGAATGCTTTGATTATTCAATGTCTTGATTGCTCAAAAATTTGTTGCGGTTTGCTGCGAAGGTTTTTTTTTTTTTTTTTTGTTTACCTACCAAATCTGACAAACAAAGTCTGATATACCACTCAGAATTGACATTCTTCGTTATTCTAAGGGATCGAATTTCCAGTCATTCCGTTAGAACAAGCGACCTTTTGCTTTCGAGAATCTTCGAGAGACCCATACAGTTGGATTCAAATGCTATCATTTGCGCCTGTCACGATTTTGTAGTCAACATTTAATGCAATTACTTTTCACCAATCAAGCCGAGCTTCTCTAATCACCCATGTTGTGTGTGATTTTATTTTCCAATAGGTGAAAGGGACCTACAGTTTAATGCCGATTCCGAACGGCGTGAGTCGAGAAGCTTTTTTCCAGGCAAGTTATACAACGGAGGGTTTTGCCAGTACCCCGCCGAGGAGGGACGTCGCGAAATAAACATTCGATGGTGTTGGTGTTATCGGGATCCGAACTCGCTCATCGTGCGTCAGAGTCCAACACACACACTACTGCGCCACACACACACTACTGCGCCACGGCGCCCTCTATATCTCTTTAATATGACGTAAAAGGTCCTCTCTGCCATTTCATGTGAACACCTGAAACGGTTTTTTAAAAGCCTGGTAGGTCCTTTTCAGTGTGGCTTCAGGCCAGGGAAGTGCGCTGTAGACCAAGCTTTCACACTGCGCCAGATCCTGGAATAGGTCCAAGTAATACAATCGACGAGCCATGTCCAGTTTTGACATTCCTATACCTAACTCGTCAGATTATGTAGGGTATCGGTGGAGAACTCTCGCTGCGCCATCAAGGTCGGTAACGATCTCACCGAGAGTTTAAGGTCAAAAAAGGTCTCAAACAGGGCGACGCACTATCATGTGACATTTAAAATATTTAACTTATGAAGATCGTGCGAAAATCATAGGTTAACACTGTTCAACTGCTAGCTTAAGCGAATGACATTGACGTGATTGGTCGAACACAGCGAGCCATCAATGAAATGTTTGTTGGCATTAAAGCGAAGGCGGCCAAAATAGGTACGGCGTTAAATAAGAGCAAAATAAAGTCTATGCTGTCATCAAGGAAGGGCATTCCACATCCACGTCTCGAACAGAATATCACAATGAGCAGCAAAAACTTTGAGGTAGTTAGGGATTTAGTCTATCTCAGCTCCGCAATATATAGGGACAATAACATCAGTACCGAAATCAAACGCAGAATTACTCTTGCCAATTAGGATTTAAAAAATGATTTATCCTATCGAAAACTATGAATTTTAATTGATAAACATGAGAAAAAGATTCCTCTATTATAATGTCTACCTTTTGGGGAGCTGACAGTTCCAGTCTGACTTTTTCTTTCATTTGTAATACTTTACCGCACAGTCTTCGAAATCAAATTACGTTACCCTTAATGTCTCAATCATGACTTCATGAAAAATACACGAAATCCTCAACTCGCCACATCAAAGTGGCGAGAACCCTAAATTTGTTATCATCTCACGACCGCATTGCCGAATTTCTCCCCATCAGACATCGTAAACAACCAACTCATTTCGAACAGAAAAACTCTATTTCCGGCCAAATGAACAAATGAACACACTCTCCAAAAGCGAAACCCTGACGCCCGCCCAAAACAACCATTAGCCTAATTAGCCTTGATCTTGTATAAATGTCCCAAGAAAAGAAAGAAAAAAAAAATAAAAATACAACAGGGTTAAGCCTAACCCTAATGACTTTCAAGCTTTTGAACGTCAGAGCCATCATATTTTAACAATGAGGCGTCAATTTGTTTAAATTATTCAGAAGGACAAATGCGCATTGAATTTTTCAAATCGATGATGAAGCAAAACGTTGTATCTTTACTTCGTTTAACTTTCATTAAAATTCCATGGTTGATGGACGGAGCTGGATTTTCTTTACTTCAAAAGAAATTTGCTAAGAAAAGTATTTTCCTCATCCCGAGTTTTCAATTTGTCTGGTTCGTTTTGATTTTTTTTTCTGTTTTCCTCATTTTCGAAATACAACGAAAGGAAAAAGGACGACGCGGTTGGGTAGCTAATATAAATATTTAATACGTTACTCGAATAATTTTCACCTTTTTTTACATTTTCCGTGTTTTCTTTTTATGAATATACATACTCGTATAATTTCTATTTTCCTTTGAAGAAACAACGCGTACTTTGGAGTAGGAAATAACGCAGTCCGCAACGTTGTCCTGTTTTGCTTGCGGCCAACGGTTTTTGTGTACATTTTGCGCAAAACTGAATGTATATTCCCGTTGCGTGTGTATTGGTCTAAAGTCTTGAACGTAGTTGTAATGGTTATGTTTTTCCAGGGCGAGGGTTGAGTTTTCACTGTTTTCTTTGGTTGAAGAGTTCACTTGGTGAATGTTAGTGTTAGCCTTAGTGTAAGGAGCAGCGAGGGATACGTTTATTTTCTCAAGTCATTCTAGATTATAATTTGGGTAATCAAACTAGATAAGGATGTAGAAGGCGATGACCTACGAATTGGGTGGGAAATGCCGAGCATAAAATTAAACCATAATACCAGGAAAAGAAAATTCAAGTAAACGGACTTTATTGCGCAACAAGGGTTAATAGAAAATGAAGCCTGAAAAACGCTTGTAGCCACTTAATCAGTACAGGAATTACGTAAAGAGGATATTAGGGTCGTATGTTGAATTGTGGAGAAACAAAATACATGTTGTAATACCATCGTGTTACCCTTATAATCAAGGATATCGTCAATGTTGGTTTACTAGTTACATATTGTGGCGTTAATGTTCGCAGAATGCAGGGTTTGACCCGAGGGTCCGAATTATCTATTCTTACAAGGAAAGAAAGCGATTTCTGAAAAAGAGGGCTCTACTCTCTTTATAGAGATGGATAACGCCTCTGTCGAGACGTTGAAATCTGCGTACGAGTTGCTGTTGCCAATAATGTCACAAGCGAGTTCTTCTCCGAGACTTGACACATGGTGCCTTCAAGTAGAGGCATTACTTATTAAAAACGATACATGGGATTATGTTTCCGGCGAAATACCTAAACCGCCAGAGCCAACGGACGCCGAAGACACTAAGATGAAGAAAGATTTATCTCTCCAGCGTTTTGGGCTGAGGCAATTTGTTTAGTGAATTATCTGAGGAATCGTTGTCAATCAAAAACTTTTGATGGTAAACCACCATTTGAATTATGGATGGGACGCATTCTGAATTTGAAACACCTTCAGATATTCGGTTCTAGAGCTTTCGTGAAAAATAAAGAACAAAATAAAGACAAATTTGGAGCTCTTTTGACTGAGAGTATACTCGTTGGGTACGCAGATGAAGCAAAAGCATTCCGAATTTGGATACCATCAAAGAGAGAAATTTCTATCTCAATAGATGAGATTGATGAGTCCAGAGAAACTTGAGACGATGTAAACACCATTTCATCTGAAACCAAGTGTGGCAATGGCGGGCCACTGGAGCAACAGTGTCTTGCTGAATCCGATCGTGCTGAAACTTCATGCGACCAAGAGCCTAGTGACTCGTGTACATCTGAGGAGGCTGAGAAACGTTTGGATGATGATGTTGTGGCATATGCATTTAATGCCGAAGTAAGTTTCAAGGAAGCTCTCGAAAGTGATGACTGTGTGGAGTGAAAAAACGCCATTGTAGCGGAAATTAAAAGTATAATTAAGTCTGAATGGGGCAAAGTTGGATGACGCTTCGTGCTTTCACGCAAGCACGATGGTGTTATTACGAGGAGCAAGGCTCGACTTCTAGTTCAAGGTATTACTCAACAACTAGGGGTAGACTACACAAAAACGTTTTCTCCTGTAGCTCGCTTAGAATCGATACGCCTTATGCTCGCTCTTAATGCAAGGTTCCAACTCAAGGTTCATCCAGTCGATATCACCTCAGCGTACTTAAATGGAACATTAAATGAACAAATTTATATGAAGCCGCCACCGTTGCTAGAAGGTGTTTCAGAAGAAATTCTGTAAAGTGAGCCGACAAACAGTTACATTGCCCAGAAGGCGAAAGCAATGCTTCAATCATTTCGTGAAGGAAAACAGGTGTGTTATCTGAAGAAGGCCCCCTATGGCTTGAAACAAGCTGGGCATCAATGGAATGAAAGAGTTTATCGTAAGTTACAGCAATTTGGACTGAAAGCCACTAAATCGGATCCATGCGTGTATGTTGCATGGATAAATGGTAAGATCTTAATCCATTCGATATATGTTGTACATAGGATCTGAACTGCATACAGTCAATTAAAAATTGTCTTATGGAAGACTTTGAAGTTAAAGATTTTCAAGAGGCAAAATATTGACATGGAATTGAGATTTCGCAAGAAAAGGGTTACATCCGTAACTTGCTTCAGAGTTTAATATGCAGGTCGCCAAACCAGTGTCAATTCCCATGAAACCAGACTCAAGGCTTGTGAAGGATAAAAACTCGATTGATCAAGAAAGGCGGTTCTCGCTAAATTCAACAGTTGTTTCATCGATGTCTTCAAATAATGAAGGCATAAATGGATTCGTCGATTCCGATAGGGTAAGGTGCGCAATTGGTAGACGGTCGTTCACTGGGTTTGCCTTTATATTTTCCAATGCAGTCATAAGTTGGAAATCCCAAAAGCAAAGGACTGTTGCTCTTTCTTCGACCGAAGCCAAGTTCATGGGTATATCGGAGGCTGTGAAGGAAGCAATTCATCTAAAAAATTTCTTAAAGGAACTTGGTTTTGAGGACTTGAATGAAATCAATTTATATAACGACAATCGGGGTGCCGCACTTCTTGTTGAAAATCATGTGTTTCATCAAAGGACTGAACATATAAATATCCGACACCACTTCATTAGCGATGTATTGTCCAAGGGAGGTATAAGACTGGAATATCTACCTACGGGAGAAATACCTGCCAATATTCTGACTAAGTGCTTAGTGGGCCGAAGCATTAGAATTGTCTATCTAAACTTGGAATCATCAAGGTATGAAACGATCTCATTGAGGGGGCGTGTTGGACATCCCTGTAATTTCATAGCCAATCATACCTACCAACATTTATCTACAAAATATTTTTTGTCCTGTCATTCTGACTTGACTCTTCCCCGTTTGATATTTTGAATTTTTATACTCGAGGTGACTGCTATCAGCGTGGAATAAAATAATTTTTGTATAAGAAAAACATCCTGCAGTGTTTGCAATTAAATTCAATTTCATACATTCTATTTCAATTGATCGGTTCCATAGAATCACGTGCCTACTTCGGCCTCGGTATTATTTTATTCCATTTCAATCTCAAGTAGTCGAAGGATGAGAAGGATGGATCTGCTCCGCTCTTTTAAGTAGCAGAATTGCATGCAGTAGTACAAATCATTAGGTTGTATGCATTCAGGAACCATGGGTGTGAAATAAACGCCTATGTGTTCTTGGTGGTATACGTGAAGCTATGATTCTTTATGATGAGCGATCTAATCGGCCCAGGGTCTGCGTCATTGTGTCGAACTCACTATTGGTAACCAAATTTGGATAATTCTGTGAACATGACTTGGTGGGCGCCAGAGGAAGCTACGAAGCGCACGGAGAAATTGAACACTTCATCGTAGCATCTGCTTACTTTCCCTACAGCTCGTCACTACCTCTATCACCGAAGGCAGTTTCTGAATTCATAGAGTACTGTGAAGTCGGAAAGATTGGTCTCATCTTATGTGGCGATGCCAATGCTGTTGTGTGGGGCAGCAGCAAATGCAATTTTGGGACCGTCTTTTAAACTTCACTCCTTCGTCTGATTCTCAACCAACGTTAGTCACGACGAGACGAACATGACGGCCGTCCCTGACGTGAGTCATGTTCGAGGGATATGCGATCAGGTTTAAATTCAGCGGCTCATTTTTTAACGGTTAACATCGAAGGAGCAGAGCCCTCGTAAGGTTTTCTCAACTTCGGGTGAGTTTCTTTAGGGGCTAATCTATCCAAAACGAAGAATATAATAACCGTCAAATGTACTTGAACATTTTAACGAAAAATATTCATGTAAACAAGCAGTTTGAAAGAAAGAAGAAAGTTAAAACTTATCAGACGAACTAATACCTAGCGCACCCAGGCAGGAACCTGAAAAAAAAAACGTTTTAGAGCTTCAACATTTCTAGGATGCGGAGCTGAGTTTGCAGAAGTAAAAATTAAAGTATGCCGCGTGGAACTATGAAATATAGCCCCGACACCTTAAGTATGTAAACAATCATAGAAAATGCAACCTGGGACAAAGTCGCTGATAAGAAGCAGGGACATTTTATATTTTGGACCCTTATATCCAAAGTTATGGGCCGATAGGGAAAATACTCTAATAAGAATTCGAGAACCGGGAATACTAAGATATATATATGGATCTCCGAGAGAGAACAATAGCACATGAACGGTCAAGAGAATAATGATGGAAAAATCTGAAGAAAAATAATTATAAGGATGGCTACACTATACACGGCAGAATAGTATAGGGCTTGACTTATAGGATATGAAATAAAAGAGACAAGGAAGCTCGATATAGTGTTGTCAGCCAGCAGCTAATGCATTTTCGATGCTTAAAATATTCCTCATATCTTGAGGCGGCCCTATAATTTACCTAATTTTTGGCTTCTTCATAAGAAATGAAATGCTGCTCGACCAGGTCATCGACCGGAGCAAATGGTATGTAGTTGGAAGGAGCATTGTCTAGAGAATATGGCGGGTGGAGTATGACATCCCAGTTAATTGTTTTCAAAGATTCCTTTGACGGCTTTAGCCACACATGGCCGAGCGTTATCGTGCTGAAAATCACTTTGTCATGTCTCTTGGCATGGTTCGTTGGCACATAGGTTAACCTGTTTACAGCACAAGGAATGCGTATTGTTTACATTTCAGCGAAATGACATATACATACATATGTACATACACATCCTGATTTAGAGGAAAATGCTGAGGCCTTAGTATAAATATAGTTTCAAGATGCTCCAGTGCGATGGGAAACATGCGAATGGTAGAAATTCTTTGCTGCGTACAGATATCAATCCACATGGATGGCCATAGTTAAATAATTACGGGTTGTATAAGAGGTTTCTTGTCACTAGATAGCGTTGACACTCATATATTGCGTAGCTCTAATCCAATTTTGTCGAATGAACACGCATTTGAAAGGTGATAATCCAGACTACATTGATTATAAAATTTGAAGAAGTGTGCTATGTGGGTGGATGTGCTAAAAGGGTGGAAAAACGCCGAAAATGTTGAGAAGTGTATAGTGAGAATACCGTGAGTGAATGCCCGACCAAGGATCGGCTTGCTGGAAATTTCGATGTCAAAGATGCATCTCCCCCTGGAAAATGTGCGACTCAATGAAGCTCGATGTTTGGGTGCCACATGATTTAACGCAAACAAATTTGATGAACCAAGTTACTATAAGTGAAATGTGGCTGAAATTCTATGAAATAGAATAATTTTTGAAGTGAATTATTACGTTTGATTAGAGATACATATATTAAATACGAAAATATCCAGCGCAAGGCCATGATCAATGGCCGGAATTTGTGAAAAATGTCCGCGCCATCATGCTGCGTCAATGTTATTTCAGCATGAGGAGAATGGACTTGTGGTCCCAGTGAGTGCCACGTTTGCTATCTATGGAAATGAAATGAATGAGTTTTCGCGCTAAATAGTTGCCGTGGTTCTTATTGAACACCACTCTTATGTTGAGTTGTCGAGCTCAACATCATATGTACATACATATATGTTGTTCTTGTAAAAAGTGGTTGTATTTCATTGGTCCAGCAGAAAGTACAGGCCTCTTATAGCCCCAAACCAAACTAAGTCTTTTACAAGTGGTAGTACGCATGAGATACTAAGTGCTTTGATTAAGTAACGGAGAATTAGTGTCAGATTGGTTTCAAGTAGTAGCAAACATTGAAACAAATGTTCCCATAAACAGATGACACTACAGAGCTCATTGCAATTGAATTGGCCCATATCCTACCCGCATACCTGACTTAATGAACTTCATATATACAGACATATGTACATATACAGTCATGACCACGTCGAGCAATTACCATGATGAAGAGTCCTATCAAGAAAGTAAATATCTTTATTTGCCATGAATACCAAAATGAATTCATTAAATTTCCAGATTTTGCATATGCACCTACCACTCCCATTCAATTCACCGCCCGAGTCATAACTTCCTTTTATTGCTAATTTCATCCGAAATTCATGTCCAAGCAACCATACAGTGCATACTGTATCGTCGAATGAATTCATTGAGTAGCAGCTGCAAATGCACATGGTCATGTCTGCTCAACAAGCAATACGTATGCAACTACCTACTGCTATGTTCCTATCTATTAACCTTTACTATGGTATGAACTGAATTCAAATCAACTACTTAGGATAGTAAGGAAGTTTGGCAATTCCCTTTGGTCATATTCCTTAAAATTAACTCGAAATGAATCCTCAAACAAAACCCTTGACACGAACAAAGTTCTGAACAGCATAGCAGAGCATAAACACACTTACTTGATTTGTGTTTTTCCTGGAAATAGTAATGCTCCAATTATGCTCGGAGGCAAGATATTCTTGAAGAATCAAAACCATTTTTGAAATGCACTTGAAGGTCAGTTAGATCCACATCGCACATGAGCGACATCCATACTCGTTGTAGGATCCTTTGATGGTGTACAAATGATACGAATTTGCACCTGGTGCCTGTGGATGGAGACTGACACCGTTGGCATTATTCAGCGAGAACTAAAAGTAAAGCGCATAACTCGTCCTTACATCCTTGACTAAGCAAAGTAATAATGAATTGCCGTATCCTGGCATGGAATCTTAGACAACATCCTAGCGTTGTTGCTGTTAAGAAGTTCAATTTGTGAATGCGCGCTTTCTTTAATTAAAGTTGCAAGGACTCAGCACTCAAGTCGAGATCTTAGATATGAAAATACGAGCACGAGTATCCTTGCAGCTCGACGTTGTGTTTTATTTACGTGCGGCTAAAAACGTTAATGGAAATACTCGAAAATGAATAACTAAAGCGAATCCTCCTATCTGTGGGGGGTACACCTAATCTTTCCGTAGGCTGTATGTGAAGGCACAAAGTTTTCTTTAACTTCTTAGCACAGAAACAGGTGAGAAGACGATGGCTGCTTATATTCGTGGAAAAGGATTAAAAGCCAAGGGTTTTGACGGATTACCGCAGTGGGACACATCAGGAGCACTGTGTATTCCAAACAACTGGAAGTTATCTAACAAAGTACTTCTTTACTAATTCCCTTTTTCCGTTGGATTTTCTCCATATCCTTTCTTTGTTGTTGTATGTCTTTTTTTGTTTCCTTTTCAGCTTGTCTTTGCCCAGCTGACACTGGCATAGGAAGGGTTTGTCGAAGCAATGAAATTAACTTTTGTGAAGAGACTCTTCAAGAATCCTTGTCCGAAGTATACAAAGCCAGTCAGTACTGCCATCACAAGAGGTGGCTTTAGATAACTCTAGTTACCGCTGCTAATAAATCGCAACGACGACAATAAAGATATCTGAGGAGACTCAAGTAACAAGTTGCATTGAGCTGGCTTTTGAGCGTATTCCGACACGAAATCGAAAACTATTCGCTACGCACTGTCATTCTGTATCTTTTGTGACACCGCTAACTCCTGTGTTTGTATACTAGTACTCCCACGACTATGTATAGGTTGAAAGGTATGTAGGTGATCGTATGGAGTTGTTTTTTTCGTTTATTTCCTATTCCTGGCAAGTTGTTTAACCGAAAAAGTTTCGTCGACAAATACTGACTGATACGGAGGAGGGTGAAAGAGATTAGATGGGAAAGTTTACAGAGTCAGCTCGGGATGACAGGAGGAATACAAAAGTCAACAAGTTTAGAGTTTACAGGGATTCATGTCTCTAGCCCATTCCACGCTGTTCTCCAGTGCTGAAAAAGGAAATGAAAAGTTAATACCACATTTTGCTTTGCTTTGTTTTTCTTCGAACAAGGACTCTTTGAGAATCCTAAATAGGACGAAGGAAAAAAATCTGGATGCATTTGGAGAGTAAACAACTTGCCAATTATATGGATTTAGGTGCTTCTGTTGAGCTTGTTAATTCCAATACGTGATCTAAAGCGTATTTGGATAGGAAGTCGGATTGGAAAATTTGTAATGAGGTTTTATGACTACGGAATCCGATTTGTGGTTTGACAATTAAGCACTATATGACAGGCAGGTGTTAATTATGGTGTGGAAGTATATAGATTTGTCATGTTGCGGGTGTGAACTTATGGGGGAACCAATTGACCTCGATCATCACACATTAACTGATTTGAATAATGACGTGCTGTTGAGGCACTTACGCGGCTTCCTTTGTCCAAACATTTTGTTTTTGATTCAAGTATCCTCTTGGACACCTTCTAGATTACATATTACACATTACACTCGTTACAAGCAGCAACGACACCAGCGCTGAGATTAGACGCAGAATAAATCTTGCACACCGCTGCTTCTTCGGGCTCAAAAAACAATTGAGAAGTAGGACTCTCTCTCGGAAAACTAAGGTGACCCTCCAAAAACCCTAATCATTCCGGCCATCGAAGGAGATCTCTGAGCTTCTCAAAAGTGTATGAAGAGGCCCTTGGTCGTTTTGAGAGGAAAATCCTGCGTACAACCTTCGATCCCGTTTGTGTTGACGGAGAGTGGAGGAAAAGATGTAAGCACATACAGTACGGGCTGTAGAGTGATGGCCAGGTCATGTAGAGCAAATGGACGCCACAGTTCCGGCCCAAAGAGGCTTCGATTCCAATCCCGAGGGACGACGTTACACAGGACTGCCGTAACTAAGGTGGCGCACACAGGTAAAAAGGGACCGCAACTATCCTCATGTGACACTGAAAACAATTTCCAAAAGAAGGTTACCAGAGTCGCCAGGGAGCAACTGAGCGAAAGACTCGTGTCGAGCACAAATGTCAACCATACGAGTATGGGGCTGCATTGCCGCTGAGCCATTCAGGAAGTAGCCGAGACCACCTTAGGCTTCCTGTCACCCCCGAAAAGAAACCCGTGGTATAATGGCGAGTCCTAACAAAGCGGCAACCGACGAGGCGTACCAAAAGGCGCTGGAGCGAAAAATCATAGCAGCGTGAAATATCGAGAAATACCGAGCCAAAAGAGGGGAGGAGACACCATAAAATTCGGGCAATTTATAAAAAAAACTAAAGGACTGGCCGGAGTCTTTGAGAAAGGCATCCGGGCTCATTGAAATTTCGAAGGTAATCTTGTTACCGACCCTCATATGTACTGCAGCAGCTGCATAACGAGCATGACCAGGAAAGAGTGATAGGGACTCCAGCCAGTGAAGTAGCAGTGATATTCTGGTAGAGAGCATGCAACAGATCATCTGTGGAATTTGGGAAGATGAAAGCATGCCCGACGATTGGAATATCAGCTCTACTTGCCCCGTCGGGCTTTAGCTCACGTATTGCTTGTATGATATTGGCATTAAGTGCTTGGATCTTCTCCGGATTGTTGGCATAACATCGGTCCTTCACGGTTCTCCACAAAAAAAAAGTTCAAAGCGGTCAAATCGCAGCTCCGAAACGGCCAATTGACATCGCCAAGACCGTTAATAACACGAATTGAGAATTTGGTGGGCAAAAGATTAATGTCCCAAATCAATGTCTTTAATGTCAGAAAAAAAGGTCGGTTAACACGGCTCTGCAACGCCCACCGTTGACCGGGCGTTGTTCCCAGCCTCATGTTCTAAAAAAAAAAAATGGTCCAATGATGCCACCATTCCACAATCCGCACCAAATTGTCACTCCCTGTGGATGCATTGCGGGTTTTCCGAACCCCAGATGCGGAAAATTTTGTTTGTTAACGTAGCCGCCGAGATTAAAATGCTCCCAAAATCGTTGTCCAATTCAAGCTGCTCTAAGGCCCAAGCTGCGAGCCGATAACGAAGCGGATGGTTGCGCACCTTCAATTGCTGAGTCAATTGTAAGCGAATAATCCGGGATCTTTGTGCAGAATTCTTGAGACCACCGTGGCGCAGTAGATAGTGTGTTGGCCTCTGACGCCGATGACACGGGATCGAATCCCGACACAGCCATGTTATCGAACGTGTTTTTCACGGTGTTTCTCCTCAGCGGGGTTCTGACAAAACCCCCTGTAGTAAAATTGTCATGAAAAGCTTCTCGAAATTCGCCGTTTGGAACCGGCAATAAACTGTAGGTCCCTTTCACCTATGGGAAAATTGAGTTGATGTTCGTGAATTGAGTCTAACACTCTCAGCCACATTCTCATGTGTGCGCACCGTAAGACGACGGGGACCATGAGTGTTGTCAACTGCTAGAGTGGTATGCTACCAGTCTCACGAACTTTTTGCACAAACTTGCGTAATGCAGTCGCGATGAGTGCTTCATTTCAGCAAAAACTTCTTTTAAAAAAACACACTGTTTGCGCTACATAGCACTCACGTTGGAAATAGGATTTCATTATTTCTCAACGTTGTTTAAGCGTAAAGCGACTCATTTCCGCGGAGGTATGATACTGACTTTCTGTCAAAGAATTCGACCGGGAAACAGCTGTGATTCAAAAAAAAAAAAAGAGTTAAATGGACCACCCCTTATATACATATAATATATTTTTGTTTACTTTGTTAAACTTTGCCTACATCACGGCTTGCGGCGTACCCAAGGTTGTATCGCGTGATTGTCGTAGTGTATAAAAACACAGGATTTATCAGTACTTTGACTTCCATTTGGCTGATGCTGTCTAAAGGAGTTAAATAACACAATCTAGTTGGCTGACCAAAAATTTTACGTCGTGGCATGTTGTGGGCTTCACTTCTGGAACAAATTGTACTCTGCAGATTTAAGACAAAGATCCACTGGTGGATACAGCAGCAATATTTTCCTCTCTATACACTCTACTCATACAGGTAGATGGCTTATGGTCCAATAGTATAAAATTGGTGCTAAATTTTGGTCATAATGACTTAAATTGGCTGCTTCTTGGTTAATTATTACCACCCTCAATAGTTCGGATATACGTGCTCCATTGTAATATGGCGTTGCTATAAGTAACTTTTACGTATGTCACGAAACAAGTGTGGGCGGTCAAAACTAGAATACTGAAGACATTAAATATAGAAGAGGGCTACTGGTTACCCAGACCGTATGGCATAGCAGAGCTCTGTCAATTTTGTCAACGAATTTGGTCTCGCTTCCTACGGACTTTGTTCCGAGCTGTGACGATCTCAGAAAGAAAACTCGAATAACACAAACGCACTGTGAGAGAAAACGTTTCAATTTATTGTTGCAAGCACCAAACAAAATGACTGGACATAAGTTAACAATACTTATCGCGCACGAGTTAAACAGAATTAAACAATAAGTTAGACACTACTTGGTCATAAGGTAAAAGTACTGATCGAGAAGGAGCGACTGTTTGTTTCGAGTTGTTCATGCCGAATGAATCTGGTCGTTTCAGGGTATGTTGTTTATATGGTGTGACTGCATGATCGAGCCGTTGATGCGGCTTGGGCTTCGCGCTTCTGTTGTATGGTTTGGTCTTCGCGCTTCCGCGAAATGACGATCGTTGAGTTTTGTTGGGCTAAGCCGCAACAGACTTCGTTACACCTTCCCTGGACTTCAGTCGTGTAGTACAATCTCACCTTCCGCCCACAGAGGAATGCAGGCATTAGTAAAAATGAAAATTTTGATTTTTACTAATGCCTGCATTTGAAGTCGACAAATAGGTTGTGAGTGTCCACTTGGAATCCATTGGTTATTTCCCGCCGTAGTGTGAAGATTTGGTCTGGCCTGAATCCGAACTGATAAGAATCTATCAGCTTATTTACAAAAGACTTCAGGTATTAACACAAAACGGCAGAGAAGATTTTGTAGGCGATTTTAAGGAGACTTATTTCTCTGTAGAGGGCGCCGTGGCGCAGTGGTTAGTGTGTTGGACTCTGACGCACGATGAACGAGTTCGGATCCCGAAAACATCAACGCAATCGAACATTTACTTCGCGGCGTTCCTCCTCGGCGGGGTACTGGCAAAACCCCCCGTAGTAAACTTGCCATGAAAAAGCTTCTCGACTCACGCCGTTCGGAATCGGCATTAAACTGTAGGTTCCTTTCACCTGTGTGAAAAATAAATCACACACAACATGGGTGATTGAGAGAAGCTCGGCTCTGGTCCTTCATGGGCTGTAACGCCACCAAAGAAGAAGAAGAAGTTGGCCCAATTAGAGGGGTCTCCTTTCTTGTGGATCAGGCATACAATGCTGAGACTCCATTCCTCGGGCATGCTTTCCTCTGACCATATCTTACAGATGAGCTGGTACATGCTACTAGCCAGGTCATCCCCAGCTGCATTGAAGAGCTCAGCAGACAGTCCGTCTGCGCCAGCAGCTTTATTCGAATTACGTTTCGATATGGCAATCTTAACTTTGTCCAGGTCAGGGGGGCGGAGTTCTCTGCGGTCTTCGTCGAATAGAAATGGATCATTTATACAGTCTGGAGAAGTGGTTTTTCCATATTCTCAGCATCGACTGCGATCCCACTACAAGGTGTCCGTTCTCATCCCTGCAGGCTTCCGTTCTGGCTTTATAACCTTGGCATGTTCGCTTCATCTGTTGATAAAACTTTCGAACTTTCGCCTGCAGTAACACCTCCCCAAATTCTCAATCGCGCGCTTTTCGTGCTCTTTCTTCTTTCTTTTGACAAGCTTATGCTCCTCCCTTCTTTTTAACTCGTAGAACTCACGAGCTGCTCTTGTTCTTTTATGCAGCGAGGCCTTATGTGCATCCTGCTTCGCTGTGTGAATCCTCCTGCACTCGTCATAGAACCAGGTGTTTCTTCGTGGTGGAACCTTGATACCCAAAACTTCGGATGCAGAGCTTTTCAGGGCTTGTTTGCAAAGGCTCCACTGATGAATAGATACCTTAATATTACTTGAAGATTCTTCTGAAATATGACACTGCATATTGTGTTTCGTACTGTGGTTCATTTGTACTGATTGTAACTCGCAAACATGCCGTCAAACCGTCTGCAAACATGCCGTCATGGTCTGTTAGACGGGATTCATTGAAGGGAATGCGGATTCACACAGGATTTTGGACACAAAAAACGAAGTTAGATGAGCTGCAACTTTCCACACAAGTGGATAATTTTCCGTACAAAGTAGGCTCCAAAAACTTTTTACGGTTAGAGCTCTTGATTCCAGCAAAGTATCGCATTTTAATGTCAAAATTTCATCCTCAAGCAGCGCTGGTTCCGCATCCAGAAATTTTCCAAATCTCTATTGCTACGTCTTCCACACTGATATCACCCTCGAAGGGAAATATCATAAACTGGATATTATCTTCCAGCTTACACAAATCTTGCATATTGGTTATACTTTGTGCATCGACACATTCTTCTGCCATATTTTTAAAATATTTTAATTCATCGCGTGCAATTGCAAACTTCTTCATGCATAAAGAAAAGCAAAGTTTACAAACCAATTCTTGTCCTCAAGTTGAGGATTTAATGCCCTTTTGTAGGAAGATAGTACTTTATCTCGGGTACAAGGTCTCTAAATCGTTTTAGGAATGTGGCACGGCTTAGCCACCTATCATCTGCGTGTAACAAATGATCGCCATGTTCTGCCTCGCATTCTTCTAATAACGCCCGACACTGACGTCTTTTTAAGCTTCTTGCACGTATAGATTTGACAATTTTAAATGCAATGTTTATGACCTGGCTAGAATTTAACATTTGTGCACATAAGGACTTCTGATGAATAACGTAGTGATAGCTAGTAAAAGGCGGTATTTCTTCATATTTTTTACAAAGAGTAACAAATCCGATTTTTCCCAACGATAGCATTAGCTCCATCTGTTGTAATCGATACAAGCTTTTGGATTGGAAACTTTATATGATTAACAAAAGCCTTGAAGAAGAGGGCCGTAAAGATTCTGCCCTCTTGTTTGCCCCTTCATTGGAAAAATAGTCAACAATACTTCTTTGGCAGACACATAAAGGAAAACCATTCAAGTAAAAACACATATGTAGCTGGGCAATATCTGTACAATCTGTCGATTCGTCAAATTGAAGTGACAGGGATAAAATTAAATTTATTCCAAGTTTTGACTAACTTACTCTGTTCGGCGCATAACAGTATTGCGCGACATCGACATATTATTGATGAAATCTTGAAAAAGAACCTGTCTGGCCTTGTTGAAAGTGTCCTTCCATATTTGTCCATCCTCAAAGGGCTGTATGATTGTAGGTACTCGAACACATGGGATGGACCCACATTACAATTTTGTTTGATCGTACATTTGCGTGGTGATTTTACTTTTGTTTCTGAACAATATTCATGTTTTTTTTCTTATATGTAGTTCGCACAGGTTCAGGTTTTATACTCTTATTATCTTCGTCACACATCCTGGACGGAGTGCGGTTGGTTTGGGTCTTAGATGTTCGTTCATTACTCTCCAGGGGTGGTTGTCCTAGATAGAAGGAGAGGAACTCGAGTGAATTTTCACGTTGGTTGTAGTTCCCAGCAAATGTTCCATGCCATTACAGTCTTATATTAGAACTACACACACTGAGTAGGAATTTGAAGTTACTGTAAGTTTTATGCACACAAGAGCTGTGTTGCACAGTTTGTCCGTACAAGAGTTGCGGTTTCTTTGGCTATGGACATACCTAGAACTACAGACGTTCCGCTCAACAGTCAGCGATGTTAACCATTGCACCACAGCTACCCCGTATGGCGTATTTGTTATAATGTATTAATTTGTGGCACATGGGTCGACTGTAAATGCCCTCGCGATCGACCAGTCGACCGCGGTCTACGGTTTGGCCATAGATGCTCTTTTCGATAGTACATGTCTGTTGTCATTCTCGGAATCTCTCTGAAATGAAGTGAACAGAAACCTTCCCAATTCGTTCTGACATAACAATTGTCAAAAAACAATGAAATATAGTCCCTTCGTAAATGAAAGTTTTGCAAAAGCCGACAAGATTAAGAAACTTTTTAAGGTGATAGAGGCAGGGTTAGATCATAGGCGTGTGAATTGTCTTAGTAGAAAGTAAGGCCCAAAAATCACGCGCAAAATCTTTCTCTCGAACCGACCAATGGCCTCCTCATCCGCTTTTGAAAGTGTCCATGCTTCTGCGCCGTACAACAGGACCGGGATGATAAGGGTCTTATATAGAGTCAACTTTGTCGTTCGGGAGAGGGCTCTATTACTCAGTTTCCTCCTGAGCCCAAGGAAACAGCGATAGGCAAGAGTGATTCTGCGTTTGATTTCGGAACTGATGTCGTTGTTCCAGGTCACTGCGGAGCCAAGGTAGACGAAGTCCTTAACTACCTCGAACTTATATCTGCCTATACAAACGTTCTGGCCGAGACGTCGGTGTTGAGCGTCCTTTTTTGATGACAGCATATATTTAGTTTTGCCCTCGTTTACCGCCAAACCAATTTTCGCCGCCTCCAACTCAGTACTCGCAAACGCCTCATTGACATCTCGCTGTGATCTACCTATTATGTCAATATCGTCGGCGTATGAAAGGAGTTGCGAGGATTTGAAATAGATTGTGCCTCTTCTATTGGCCAGTGATTTTTGCAATACGATGTTGAAGAAATCACACGACAGCGCATCGCCCTGCCAAAATCCTTTTTTGACATCGAAACTATCGGTAAGGTGTTCACCGATTCGGATGGAGCAGCGAGCATTTTCCAAAGTCATTCTGCACAGTCTGACGAGTTTAGCAGGTATGTCAAAGGTAGACATAGCGTTGTATAGCTCGTCTCGAATTACGCTGTCGTATGCGGCTTTGAAGTCGACAAATAGGTGGTGAGTGTCGACTTGAAATTCATTGGTTTTCTCCAGTATTTGCCGTAGTGTGAAGATTTGGTCGATGGTGGACTTCCCTGGCCTGAATCCGCACTGATAAGGACCTATCAGCTTATTTACAAAAGGCTTCAGGCGTTCACACAAAACGGCAGAGTAGATTTTGTAGGCGATTTTAAGGAGACTTATTCCTCTATAGTTGGCGCAATCAGAGGGGTCTCCTTTCTTGTGGATCGGGCATACGATGCTGAGACTCCATTCCTCGGGCATGCTTTCCTCTAACCATATCTTACGGATGAGCTGATGTATGCTCCCAACCAGGTCATCCCCAGCTGCCTTGAAGAGCTCAGCAGACAGTCCGTCTTCGCCAGCAGCTTTATTCGACTTGAGCTTCGATATGGCAATCTTAACTTCGTCGAGGTCAGGGGGACAGAATTCCCTGCGGTCTCCGTCGATTAGAAATGGATCATTCTGCCTGACAGCGGTATATTGACTAACATCGCCGTTATAAAGTCTGCAGAAGTGGTTTTTCCATATTCTCAGCATCGACTGCGGTTCTTCTACTAGGTGTCCGTTCTCATCCCTGCAGGCTTCCGTTCTGGCTTTATAACCTTGGCATGTTCGCTTTATCTGTTAATAAAACTTTCAAACGTCACGCCTGCAGTAACACCTCTCCAAATCCTCAATTGCGCGCTTCTCGTGCTCTTTCTTCTTTCTTCTAAGGAGCTTATGCTCCTCTATTCATTTTAACTCGTAGAGCTCACGAGCTGCTCTTGTTCTTTTATGCAGCGAGGCCTTATATGCATCCTGCTTCGCTGTATGAATCCTCCTGCACTCGTCATCGATCCAGGTGTTTCTTCGTGGTGGAGCCTTGAAACCCAAAACTTCGGATGCGGAGCTTTTCAGGGCTTGTTTGCAAAGGTTCCACTGCTGTTCTATTGATAGCGTGGAGGATTGAGGTGTATTGGAGAGCTTAAGGGAGACGCGATCGGTAAAAGCACGAGCGGTTTCTGGCGATAGTAGCTTTCCGACGTCATAACTTTGTATTCTTACTCTACTCCGTTGCGTTCGTGATATCCGTAAGCGCATCTTGGCTACAACAATACCTTATGAAACCTAAAACTGATTACAAACTGCGGCTTTCGGAACAAAGATAAAAAAAAAAAAAAAAAAAAAACAAAACATAAACAAACCGGTGACACTCGAGTTACTAACCGTCGTCATTCTACCCACAAAGTAAAGAAATTAACAACTGCAATTGGAATACATAAAACACAGTTACCATCACACCGAACTGCTACTTCCGTTTCCCTATAAATAATACAACTCGCTCAACGACACCCTAAACTGTCATTCCAATTCCACATTCTCGATATCTCCATTGACTCAACCGCCAACCCCCCGCTGATCGTGTTCTACTCATAATTGCGTTACTACAGTATCTCGCAGATACTTTACTCGAAACGAAATTGTTTTTGGCAAAACAACTTTACGTCAAGTACCTACCCAGTTCCACTGTCCGATTTAATTTACTTTTGATGTCCGTTTTCTGCTTTTTTTCGTTTACCCATCCCCCGGCTATATCCAGGCCAGGGTACTTAATTCTTTTATGCTCTTTTTTGTTTTCATTTATTTATTTGGACCCGGGGTAACTGTTGTCGTTTCGTTGTAATAGCTTTATTCAAACTTCAGAGGAATTGCTTTCCACCAAAGTAAGCCATGAACCAACGGACAAGAACCGAAGGTACACCTCCACAAAGAGGAGGAAGAATACCAAAAGAGAAAAAAAAAAAACAGATTATCTTGCCAGGGAGATGAGGGCAAAAGGACACAGCGAGGGATTGTGAATTGGGAGTGATGCTACATTACCACAAACTTCCAAACTGTAGCGTTGTTCACACTCGAGTTACGAGCGAGGCGACAGCAACTGGAAGTGAACCATGGATAAAGGCAGCTCCTCGCAGAACACGCTTAAAATTTGAATTTGCAATTCCATTGGGTTATTCTGTATTCCACAAAAAAAAAAAAACAAACCGACATGTCTCTCTCCCTCATGGGGTATTAGTCCCGGATATCCTGGGCCCATATACCCCCATACGCATACAAGCAGTCATTCTGGCGCGATACGGACGGATGAAAGTTGATTGTTTAGATCATGTCTACTCGTATGGAAATCTGTTGAGTCTAAAAACGAGGCAAATGCCTTTATTTATTTGCGGTTTTTCGATGTTTGAATATGTATTTTGCCATTGTCGTTTACACTGCGAATCTATGTTGCATAACAATAGCGTCATTAAATGAATTCCGTAATTGATTTCTCAATCGAGTGAGATTATGCGACGAGCCGTTCATTGATTTCACTTATCGTCCGACAGAGTGGAAAACCGGAATGTTTTGGAGGCAGCAAAATGGGATGGGCTTTTTGACGATTGCAAATTAGCGGCAAGTGTAAACGGATTTTCATGATGATTTTGAAACCCAAGCATGCTGCCTGCACATAGCACTCGAGCAGACGAGTCTTTAGGACACTAATGCATTCCATAGATACTCCCCGTTCCATATGAATTCCCCAACAAAAACAGTCACGCATGAGGTAACAACCGAGCGTATTGTCCTTAAATAGATCCCCTCCAAGTACTATGCATTAATTTAAATTGCAGAAATATCTTTCCAACTCGAAAAACCTTACGAAGCTTTGCTAAATACGAACTGATGAATGGGATTTAATTAAAAGTGCATTAAGAGGTTCTGCATCAACTACAGTAAGCATGGGGATACAACAAATTGGATTAAAGCAACTTAAGTAAATTAATTATTATTTATTGATCAATATTGTGAAAGGGAACTATAGTGATTAAATAACAATTGTTATTGATCAGGATGGAAATTAATTGTCAGAATGTTTTGTTCAATTTCCGTATGCGGGAAATTTAATTGCCTCTCATCGCGGTATGAATTGTCGTTTCAACAAATTGTTTTGTTTTTTTTTGTTCTATTTCCGTATTATTTGCAATACTTTTAAGTACAAAAGAAAAAAAAAAAAACGATCTTATTACTCTTATGGAAACGTCATGCAGTGCTAAGAACATTAATACACTCAAGTAACCCCCAGAGGAAACATGTGCACAATACACCCAGATGTAACAACAAAAGAATTATGGTAAACATCAATTAAGCTAGTGGGCTTTGTTATGTCACGTTGTCTGATATTGATAACGTAGCATCTTAAATGGTCAAGCCTTCTGAGGGTTCAACATTGACTACTTAGTCACGACCAAGGTGCGTACGTGGATACATAAAACCTGCGGAATAACGAAAATCAGGTTACAATAGCGCGTTGACAGTAGTACAACTATGTAAAAAGTTTTCCCGGTTACTAAACCAACGTCTGGAGAATCAATGCAAAAAGGATGTCAGCACCCTAACATGATTATGGCAAAGAGAAGTTTAGCTCGCTAACAGGTACTATCAAGAGGTAAATAGAATGAAACAAGTTCATCCTTGTGACTCTCTTTCAGGAGACATATTGTTGCAAGACCAAGAGCAACAACTGGTAACCAGTACTGCGTAGTCTTGCCTAGCGAGAAGTATGGTTGAAGTGAAGTGTGCAGATAATGGTTTAGTTACCCGGCTTCAACACCTTTTCCAATACTCTATCTCGCATTGTTTGTGATTGGTTGAGTCAGGTTTGTTTAATCAGACATCAAAGATGGACACAGGGAAAGAAAAGATACGCAAGCCAGGCGGCTGAAAATGTGATTAGCATTTATGGTCCTATTCCGATCCGGCAGCTTCGATATCAAAGACGGAACGCGCAGGTTCAAAGCCATCCTAAGCGGTGGTGTCGCAATCTACATTAAAAAAAAAAAAATACTGAGGTCTCAGGTGCTAGAGACATATGCTGTGAGCATCCCCCTTCGGAATGGAAAGAAGATGTGCATAGTATTAGTCTATACACCTGAAACATTTCAGTCCAATATCTCCATAGCAGAGCTCAAAACGTTCTTAAGACGTCTGTGGTTATAAGTTACATCCAAGCACACAGCATCCACACGAAATATCATATAATTGCGACATACCACCAATACCTCATACTGTTGCGACATACCAATGCCCATCAAAAAAGCTGATGGTCCGCTCGTTCGTTGTTCCGTATTTCCCCAAACAAAACGGAAAACACTTACAGAACAACGAAACCAACACGTAAGCACAAAATGCTAAACAGAAGCCGTTCGCTATTCCGCATTTCCCCAAACAAAACGGAAAACACTTACGGAACAACGAAACCAATGCGTAAGCACATCTCCCTAAACCGAACAGAAGACACTTACGAAACAACGAGACGTAAACATAAAGTCGAACGTAGTGCAATGCCCATCGTCCATTGCCCTACATATGATAGAAACACTTGAGTTAATCCATGACCTCACCACGCATTGCACAGTATAAAAGCCTGCAATAAAGCTCCTCCATGGTGTGTTGTGTTCCATAATTCCGATCTGTTCGGACGCCGAAATTGCGTAGCAAATAAATTATAAAATAAAATTGAATCTTTTATTACTAAAATTGAATCTTTTATTACTCTTAGACTCGACCGAATCTACATTTGGGCAAAGATCTAAATGCTAAACATAGCGAGGAATGAATGGTTTACGAACCGATTACGGATCGTAGAATACGACAGTGACCATTGCGGACTATTGCGGTCCAAACGCACTCCAACGATTATAGAAGGATTCGTTGGTCTCACTTTGCCAACTGCCTGACGAGATCGTGCCTGCTTCCCACCGACCATTGAATTACGGTACTGAGAGGTACCTCAAACAAATGAACTAAATAATAAAACAAATGATGGACATAACGATACCACGCCGACAGCATGACGACACCACCAACGTGCACTTCACAGACAGAAAAATAGACTTTCGCGACTCAAACTCTTGAATGGGCGGCTTATCGACAAAAAAAAATCAGAGTTCAAGGACACTGAAGTCACTGATTAAAAATCGCCAACAGTAAGTCAGAGAAGATTAACAAAAATCTGTAAGTTTACGCTGGAACAACGGAATTCATGCTGTAAAATCCACTAACGCGATCTTGTTCCCGCAAATTAAAAGAAAATTTGGAAAAACAATTATATGGTATTCAGGATCTAAAGCTTTCGAGAACGTCAGACAATGAACGTCTTTTACATGCAGTAAACATTGATCCAGAGAACGCCGCCCTAGACGACGACTTTTTTGTAATCCGTGATCCTCAGGAAAGAGTGAGGGCAGTAGTGGCTATTTTTCAGGAAGAAAAACGAAGCTACATATATCTTGCCACTTCTACCCTCGAAATGATGTCGAACACTGGTGATCCGAGAGTCTTGCTTTCACCAGGTTCAATGACGACTTCGGCCTACATTGCCATCGTCAATTTAAGTGCTAGCGAGTGCTCATTTCGACGGAGGATCTCCGGTTGATCTTCGAGTCACTAAAAAACAAAAAATGGAGTAGAAGAGTCTGACTCTCAAGAATAGCCCAGGAGCTAAATGTTGCACAAAAAACTGTTAGGAACTATTTGAATAAGCACCTCGAACGTTCTTATGCATATAACTTATAGTCCGAGCCTAATATCTAGTGATTATCAACTGCTCATCTCCATGGTGAACGATTTTGTATGTATGTTGGCGTTACAATCCATGAAGAACCAAAACCGAGCTTCTCTCAATCGCCCATGTTCTGTGAGATTTTATTTTCCCACAGGTGAAAGGGACCTGCAGTTTATTGCTGGTTCCGAACGGCAGCGAAATCCGAGAAGCTTTTCTTGACAACTATACTACAGGGGGTTTCGTTAGTACCCCGCTGAGAAGAAGCACCCACTGAGAAAAATACGTTCGATGATATGGTTGTTGTCGCGACTCGATCCCGTGTCATCGGCGTCAGAGGCCAAGACACTACCCACTGTGCCACGGCGCTCTCACGGTGAACGATTTTGCTTGTGAAAAATTCGTCTCAAGGGAGGTACATAAAAAAACGACGGTCCCAGTTTTATGCAATTTTGAGGGCAACCTCGTCGTAGCTGGATGGAATTTGTCACAGATCAATGCACTGCTTGATGATGACATCTTCTTCCTTTTTGGTGACGTTACAGCCAATGAAGGACCAGAGCCAAGCTTCTCTAATCGCCCATGTTGTGATTTTTGTTTCACACGGGTGAAAGGGACCTACCGTTTAATGCCTATTCCAAACGACGTGAGTCGAAAACCTTTTTCAAAGCCAAGGGGGGTTTTTCCAGTACCTCGTCGAAGATGGGGACGAAGTGTCCTTAAAAATGTGTGTAATCCTTGCAAAGCAGTTCGCGAAATAACCCTCAGAATGGATCCCATATTGAAACTGTCTACTTTGATCTTATCAAAAATATATAAGGTTCCCATATAACCAAATATAAGACCTCGTCAACCAACTCTTACAATCATGTTGCCCATAAAAGCCCACTTACATATTGCCCAAGTCACAAAGAAATGAACACATTCCTAATTGAATGGGATAAACAGTCGTCTGAATAGGCCCTAAAATTGAGCCCATTAAGGCCAATTCAGGCCGAAAACAGGGGGCGTCACAACCGATTATCTTCCCTAAAATTAATATTGCTTGGCCCATTTAAAACCGCCTCAGGTACCTACACAACCAACAACATATGCAACGACTAGTTGGAGCAAGTTGCTACCCTCATTTGCTCATATCTTCCTCTAATGGTATCCACTATCCTAAACAACCATTTAATCACTTTCACATTCCAATAAGTTTCTCCTTCTATATCCGCCGAAGCCCCTATATGCTCCTTCTCAACATTCGATTACAGTAATTATAGTAAGGACACGACAACCTTACGAACATATCGCACCTTGTTGCCCAGCGCTCTCGATACCCAATGCCACGTACCGATTCACAAGTAGTTTATGACCTCCTAATGTACACACTACCTCGGGCAGGGAATGCCTGAGCGTGAGGGTATGTACGTATAGTTTCTGCTTCACACCTCATCCGGATAGGGTTGTCTTTGAGAGCACATCGTCTCCTTATTATAATTTCGAGGATTTGCGCAAACATATTTCTACGAGACGACAGGGAAAATGATTCGGCACAAATGATGGTGATGGTCAGGTAGTACTACGACTCAACTGTTGATTGCCATTAGCATCATTCACAAGGTGAAAAGCTTAGAAATATTCAGAGGTATCTGAATTCCTGTCCCAAGTAAATGTTCCCGTCCTTTTGCAGCCGCTTGAGCCTTTCCGGTTCAACTTGATCCACTTTGCGCCTTTTTGAGAGTAAGCTAGAAGCAATGGAGCAAAAGTGGTTCATGGTTCGTGGTTCATGGTGCCATACCTCTCATCCATTGTTGATGATGACGATAATGAAAACGATAATAATAATGTTTGCTCATCCACGAAAATAGTCCTTGGGGGCAAATTAATTCCGAATATCATATTACTTTACGGTAATTGATAGGGATGTCTTGTCTACGAGCTATTGCCACAGGAAGCACTGGCCCGAAGTGGATGGAGAAGGGAATAATGAAGAGAGTCCATGGAACTGAGGATATCTAGCTGGATGTAAATATGATGGCGTAAAATGGATAAGGATAACGCGTGCAGATGCTTCTGATGTCGAGATATCCTTCCCTATCCACGATTGCTCGTTATTATTGTAATTAATGAAAAATTAAAATGTAAAGTCCCGTTTCTAGAATTTATGGAAAGTCCTTCCTTATGGATGCGGGCTTCGGTTCAAGAGCTCGTGCTCGCAAAATTGTTCGACGCAGTTCTTCTGTGCCCTTGGGGTTCGGGAGCGTTAATATTGTCTGACCACGTCTGTCTGCATAAACTGCGATGGATTGAGAGTCCTGCTGGTGGTGACGTGATATGAAGCTATGGAATATGAGAAGATGGGACTTATTGATAGAGGGTGAAGGATAGGACAATGTGAACAGCAAATTCCCTGAGGAGCCGACTTAGTGCATGAGCTGATGCGTATATTGCAATTATAAAGGACGAACGCGTTATGTATAATGGCAGCCGATTGTCTAGGAGCCATGTTTACATCGTTCAGATTATATACAAGTTTACTGATTTTCTGTAGAGCGAAGCAAAGCAGATTAATTGCGATTACGTTAACACATGGCAATGTTTCTTTTATTCTGTGTACACCTACGATAGACGCCTGGCACCTGCCAGGTTTGGTGAGCAATACGAACAAGCCCATGCAGCAACGCAAACTGCCTACAAAGCCAAGCTATATAAACGGACGAGAGACGCTAGTGAACACTACAAGCAGAAAATAAGGGAGGAGCTTTAAAAAAAAAAGAAAAGCTGGAGTTCGAGGGGATGGAGGGATATTGCAACAAAAATGACGTTCACAAGTTCTACGAAAAAGTAAAACGAACAGGCCAAGGCTTTAAGGCCAGAGCAAAAGCCTGTAGGGAGGAAAACGGACAACTAGTAGTAGAAAACATGTAAAGAATACTTTTGTATTCGAGAGCGCCGTGTCGCAGTCGGTGGTGTGTTGGCCTCTGACGCCCATGACACGGGACCGAGTTCCGACAACAACCCTATCATCGAATATGTTTTGACGGTGCTTCTCCTCATCGGGGTTCAAAACCCCCTGTAGGATAATCGTCATGAAAGGCTTGTCGAAATTCGCCGTTCGGAATCGGAACTGAAGGTCTCTTTCACATATGTGAAAATAAAATCACACAAAACATGGGTGGTCGAGAGAAGCTCGGCTTTGGTCCTTCATGGACTGTAACGCCAACATGCATATATGGTTAGGTTAGGCACATGGGTGCCCTATTGACGGAAAGTCAAGGCTCACGTAGACTGCGTTGAGTCCATTGTGCCCACTTGTTTTATTTAACCTGTTGATACCTAGACATTTACCGTTGAGCTGAACCAACCAGACGAGGATAAAAATCCAAGTATTCTGTTAAGCCCAATATTACCTACCTCTTCTAGTCATGCACATTCGCACAGCAGGTGACGAATGGATTCAATTTCCTCCTCGTCCCTGCAGCTTCTGCAGAAGTCATTGCAGGGCTGGCCTAGTCGAGCTGCATGATAGGATAGCATGCAGTGCCCGGTGAGGGCACCGACTGCCAGTCGAATATTCCCACCATTGAACTTCAGCAGATTTTCCGTTCTTTTCTTATCATAGACGGGCCAAGTCGATCTCGCTGTTGCGCATGTATCTAAGCGACACCATCGCTTATTGGCTTTCACTAATAGCTCCGTCTCTATCTCCCTGTAGAGCGCACTGAGTGGTGCTTTGGCCTCAGCTGAGATCTGCGCAATGTTAGCACTTGATCCCACCCTAGCCAGCTCGTCCGCCCTCTCGTTTCCGGAGATATTTATATGATCACCTCATTTACATTGGATATCACTTCTAACTTCTCCTTGCAGAGTTTGACGAGTTAGGATCTTATCCATGCTGCCTGCAGAGCCTTAATGGCTGCCTGGCTGTCAACATAGATGCTGATCCTTCTTCCTGAGATATTCTCTTTGCTGATCAGATCCGCCGCCTGCTTGATAGCGAAGTCCTCCGCTTGGAAGGTACTGCATCCATCATCGAGCCTGTAGGAGCGATGCATATCCCAAGACTCATAGTAGACTCCGGCACCTGTGCCAAGATCCATTTTAGATCCGTCGGTGTAGAATGCCAGTTCACTTTCCGTGCGTAGCAAATCACCGGTCCATTCCTCCCTGGAGGAAATTCTAATAGAGAATCTCCTCTCCCAGGAAGAAAGTCGGGTGACGGTTCTGAATCTCAAGACGCCCCATCGATCCAAGACTGATGCATGTCCGTGAGGACTCCTTGCATATATACTTTTGTATATTGTTTTACGTCGATGGTATATCTAATACCGCTGTCAGTCACAATGATCCATTCACAACGGACGAAGATGTAACTGAATTTCGTCCACCCGACCTGGATTAAGCTGATCATTTTGGAACTTAATGCTAATAAAGCAGGCCTCTCTGCCGAGCTATTTAAAGCGGCTGGAGATGAGCTGGTAGGGCGCATGCACCAGCTCACCTGTAAAATATGGTCAGAGCAAAGAAGCCCGATGAATGGAATCTCAGCATCGTTTGTCGGGTCCGCAAGAAAGGAGACCCCTATAATTACGCCAGCTGCACGGGTAGAAGTCTCCTTAACATTGCATACGATATCGGCATTAGACTGTAGGTTCCTTTCACCTGTGCAAAAGGAAATCACACACAACACGGGTGATTGAGAGAAGCTTGGCTCTGGTCCTTCAGGGGCTGTAACGCCACCAAAGAAGAAGAAGAAGTCCGGGAATATTAAATTTTCCTAAAGCTTAAGTCGCAGCCTGTATAACACTGGACAGCAAAATGTAACTTTTAGTGTATTTCTTGCCCTGCAGCTTTTTCAAGTTCATTCATGCTTTCGTAAAAGACTTGGCCATTCCTAAGCTCCCTTACCTTCTTTAATTTTGGCCTGACTGACCCTAGAAAACTTATTCTTTAAATATGGGAAACCTGGACCACTTCTATCTATCGATTTACCAACATTTTTCATTAAACCAAGTTCGATGTGGAAAGGTACGTGTTCAGCATTTATAGGATTGTCCAGGTATCAGAGTTCTTTAGGCCACTTGACAAAATGATTGTTTCGATCTCTGCTATCCCACTCACACATGAAACAACAAATTGTAGGATATCCTCTTTGAAGGCCTAATGAAAGCGCGATAGCTTTCAACTCGCCTCAAATATACCAAGAATTCTGCTGGTATTGTATCTTCGATAGCAAAATCTTCATGTTGTCATACGTCTCTTTCATATGGGCGGCTTGCTTTGCTTGCCTTGGTGGCGTTACAGCCCATGAAGGGCCAGAGCCAAGCTTCTTTCAATCATGTTGTGTGTGAATTATTTTAGTTGAATGCCGATTCCGAATGGCTTGAGTCGAGAAGCTTTTTCTAGACAAGTATACCACGTAGGGTTTTGCCAGTACTCCGCCGAGGAGGGACGCCGCGAAATAAACATTCGATGGCGTTGGGGTTATCGATATCCGAACTCGCTCAACGTGCGCCAGAGTCCAACACACTAGGCAAGAGTAATCGAAGGCTTTTTATTTCCATGAAATTCAGCTTAAAAGAATCAATAAGCAACCTCCACTCCTTATTAATGTTAGTCTCTGTATACTCCTGGAGCTGCTTATAAACTGGAGAGAAAAATGAGGAAAAAAGATTGCAGCATCTATTACAGCTCTCACAAAAGATTGCACATATTGGGGTGCGGATTTGTCATGGAAAAGCGGTCGAAAGTCATCGACTTTATGCCCATAAGTGATCGCCTGGCTGTGATCCGCATTAGAGGCAGATTTTACAACGTCAGCCTGACATGTGCACACGCCCCTACCGAAGAGGTTGAAGATCCCATCAAACAGGACTTCTTTGATCTCTTGCACAACGCCTACGGAGCTTGTCCGGAGTACGATGTTAAAATCGTACTCGGAGATTTCAATGTTAAAATCGGTAAGGGGAACACACTTACAACAACGGATAACGGCTTCCGACTCAAGGACTTTTCGACAGCTCGTAATGCGGTGATAAGTGGATCAAGATTTCCCCGCAAGAGAGTCCACACAGCTACTCAGCGATCTCCGGATGGTCGAACCGCAAATCAAATCGACCATGTGCTCATTGACGCAAGACGTCAAACATCCTGTTTGTGCGAACATTCAGGGGGGCAAACGTCGACTCTGACCATTTCCTCGTAGCAGCAAGATTCAGAGCTCAACTGTCCAATGTCAGAAAGCTGCACCAGTCCACCACGTTTTTTTTTTTTTTTAAATTTGCGCGCACTCAAGATCTAATAACCTTATTATGTCGGCGACACAGTGCGGGCAGAAGATAGAGAGGAAGAGGAATAGAGGAGATGCCGATGGACATTGATCCTAAATGCTTGCATGTTGCATTGAGGGGGGAAAACCGAATCCGGCAGGGAGTTCCAGATTCGTGTGGTTCGGTTAATGAAAGATTCTCTATATTTGACAGTACGTCCGAAAGCGGGCTTCAGAGTATATTGGTGAGCATTCCTAGAGAGACATGTATTGCAGGAGAAATGTTGAAGGGACGGAATGCAACTGGCTATTTCATCAGAGCATTTTTGGTGGTAGTAACGATAAAACAGGGAGAGGCAGGTAACATTCCTGCGGTGTTCCGGCGAGTCTAATGTTTTGGTAATGCTGGGGTCACCTATCAGTTTTATGGCTCGTTTTTGTATTCTATCTAGTAGGTGCAATGAGGTCTTGGAAGCACCATGAGAAGGTTCGACAGGTTCGTCGGTTCGGAGGTTACCAGAGTCTACAGGGAACAACTGAGCGAAAGACCCTCCGGTATGCCTACGTCGAGCATAAATGTCACCAACACTCGTATGTCGTTGTATTGCCGCCATTCAGGAATTAGCCCAGGCCACTTTAGGCTATCCACCACCCCCGACAAGAAACGCGTGGTATGACTGCGAGTGTGAGCAGAAACGATGCGCTATTCCTATTTGCAGCAGCTGCTTAACGAGCATGACCAGGAAAGAGTGATTGGGACTGAGAAAGTTCACCCATTCAGCATCGAAGAAGCTGGCTTTGCTTTTCAAAATCTGAAGAAAAACGAGGCCACTAAATACATGCTGTCAAGCAATCCGATCCGTCACTCACCACCTAGGGCAAAATATAACGATTAAAGGCTATAATTTCGAGGTGGTTAAGGAATTTGTCTACCTCGGAGCATGCACCCTCTTTCGGAGATGCAACATGCTTACCAGCGCTGAAAATCCTGCGAGACTGCGCTTCAGAACCTAGTTGGTAGAATTGAATGCGCGCTCGAAAGGAAAGAGTACGCGATGGGCATTCTTATCGACATTGAGGGAGCTTTTGATAACGAGCACAGCATGTGTAACGCTGCCAGTCATCATGGCGTAGATGAAGCAATGGTCCTATGGATCAAAGCAATGCTAATGGACAGGACATTGACCGGTGATGCAGGCCTCGACCAGTACGTCAAATCCGGCGTAAACAGGCGCTGCCCGCAAGGTGGCGTCCTGTCTCCGCTGTTATGGTGCATGGTGGTCGATTCTCCGCTTGATGCTCTCAATGCCATTGGAATCTATGCCCAGGCCTATGCGGATGATGTCGCCATTCTTTCTGTCAGCTCACGTTTAGCGACTGTCCGTCTCAAAGCACAGGCGGCGCTAAATGTCATCGATGACTGGTGTACCAGAAATGGGCTGTCAGTCAATCCTCTTAAGACTGATGTCGTTCTCTTTACGAGAAGGAAGAAAAATACTGACACGACTGAGCTGATACTAAAAGGCACATCCATCCCGATATCCAAGGAGGTAAGTATCTAGGAGTCATCTTAGATAGGAAGCTTCTCTGGCCAAAGCATGTTGAGTCAAAAACCACCAAAGCGCTGTCAGCCTTCTGGCAGTGCAAAGGAGCTTTTGGCAAAACATTGGGTTTATTGATGGCAAAGGTCCTCTGGATCTACACGGCAATCTCATATGCATCGGTTGTCTGATGGAACAGACTAAAACGCAAACACGTCGTAGCCTCCTTCACCAAACTCCAAAGAAGGGTTTATCTCAGCTGCACGGGGGCCTTCCCCAGCACGCCGGGCGCTGTTCTAGATGCTATGATGAACCTTCCATCTCTTGATATATTCATCAGAGGGTGTGCTCTGAAAGTCATGCCTCGTCTGAAGAGAAATGGCTTTTGGTATAACTCGCATAGGAATAACGGCGTGCTTGCGCAAGAAATGTCCTGCGACCACTGTCTCATGGACATGCGCCGTAATTTCACAGTCGAGTTTCCATGGCGTCAGGATTGGGTATGGTTGGATACTGAACCTGGACACGATAGTCTTCTTATTTTCACGGATGGCTCCAGGTCTGGGCGGGAGTCCGGTGCTGGGGCCTTCTTTGAGCGCGAAAACATCCGACTGCAATTCTCCTTAGGAAAATATGCGTCTGTTTTCCAATCAGAGATATACGCAATCCTAATGGCCATGCACAATGTTGTGAAGCACAGGTGAAAGGGGGAAAGCATATCCGTCTGTAGTGACAGCCAAGCTGCACTAAGAGCTGTGTGTAACCCCTTAACTAGCTATAAACTAGTGCTTGAACTCAAGTCCTTCTGGAACAGAGTCGGCAGACTAAATTCATAAAGGCTTGTATGAATTCCAGGCCACTCTGGGATCCCAGGAAATGAGATCTCTGATGAATTCGCCAGAATGAGTTCAGAGGAGAACTTCTCAGGACCTGAACCCGCTCTAGGTCTACCTGAGTCCACGGTAAATTCCTACATTAAGGATTGTGTATTTAATACCCACAACTGCAGATGGAGGGATTGTCCAGGTTGCAGGATGACTAAGCGCGTATGCCGTGATGTCTGCAAAAAATCTGCAGCATTCCTCCTGTCTTTAAGAAGAATCGACTGCAGAAGGTTGTTGGGAGTTACCACAGGGCATTACACTTTTGCCAAGCATCTCTACGAGCTTGGCATCAGTGAGATGCCTACCTTAGCTGCATGTTGCGAGGAGGAGGATGACACTGCAGAACTTTTCCTCTGTGATTGTTCAGCCTTTGCTCGCGCACGGTGGCGCATCCTTGGAGCCGACGTGGTGTGAGCCGAATCCCTAAGCTCTACATCACTGAAGCTCCTTCAAATTTTTTTCCGGAAGACGGGGAAAATACAGCAATGTAAGGAGTTTGTCTGGAGTATATTGGACCAGTGTTTGCTTCTGCGAACAGCAGAAGCCTTCAATAAAAAAAATAAATAAAAAACCTTAGAGCAAACGTAAACTAAACAAAGAGATCCGGCAGAAAATCGCCTTTGACAACCGCTGCTACTTGGGTTTCTTCAAGCACACACACAACAGGGTCACAACTTCTCACTCGAAGAACCAAAGTCATACTTTACAAAACGCTAATACTGCTTGTCTTGCTGTACGGAGCCGAACGCTGGACGGTAAGCGGGCAGCGGTTTGAGAATAAGAGAAAGACCGAACCTCCGGTTGTAAAGACCAAGTAATCGCAGATGTAAGACAACTTGGTCTCGATAACTGAAAACAGCTCAACGATTTCGAGGAAGTTGGAAAATGGCTCGACAAATGGTTTGCCGCGAAAGAAAAGCTGTTTTTCTGGTATGCTATTCATAAATGACCTGAAAGATGGGCGAAATATATAGAAGCAGATGGCCGTTAAATTCCCAAAAAAAAAAAAAAACCGGAAAACTTAGACATACACCTGGCATATATTTTTAAACTAATAATCAAAATTAAAAACAAATTGAGCAAATTTTGTTGTTATATTCGGTGTTAGTGTGACAAAATATGTAAGAAACAGCTACAGTAATCCCCATGAATTGTTGTGACTGAATTTAGTTTCAAGACTCTCATCTCTCATTCAGATAAGTGGACCTAGTTCTACGAAGGCAACAAAGACGATTCATTTACAAGCAGATACAATCAGAATAAATACTAGATTCCCTCTACAAAAAAAAAAAAAAAAGGTCGACTGGGTTCTATACCAATGTCTGGATGTGGGTGGTATGGAAAAACTGGTAAGTGTTTGCGTGAATTGCATAAAGCAAATTTTGCCCAAAGGTGTTTTATCAAAAACGCACACTTTTTCGCTTCGTGCTCCTTCTAAGAGCTGGATGGCGTCTGTGATCTTTTTTCTTACCTAATAGGTTCCCATGAATGTTAGATTTCTTAAGAGGCTATCCTCTCCCAAAATTACCGACTGAATTTTATCTCAAGGGAGCTCCTTAAACGAACCAAATCATCAAACTCAAAAGCAAATCCCTCACTAACTACTCATCCCTAAGCCTAAGCCAAAGTACAACAACGATGCCTATCCGATAAATATCTTCCGCTACTTACAGTGGCAAATCTCAGCTATTTAACTCAAATTGTTTTGCCATATAAATTATGGAACGACTTTGGATGTTAAGCATCTCCCCGGAAATGATATACTATGTAGCCGGTGCCACACGTATGCCTTATGCTCTACTATCAAACAACGGCTCAGCACGATAATCACGGTCCGAACCTTACCAAACATACTTCATAGAATACTCGAAGGATGCCGGGTGTCCTTTTTATCCCAATTCTGGTCTGGTACGTACGCACTTTGCCGGCAGTTAGGGGATGGACTGAAAATGGAATAGGAGGAGACGTTACCTACAAGGGTGTGTAGCGCATTGGTATGCGATAAATAATAAAATACTCCATTATCGGAATCTATCTAATACAATAGCACCTTCCATCGTTGTCCGATGAAATATAGGCAGCAGGATACAGCCTGGAAAATTGATTGCTCCGGTGTTAATCGTATTGGGAATCATCGAATTATTATCTATCGAAACAAAAAATAAACGTCCAACTTGAGGTAAAAATGAACTTTTAATGGCCATTCAAGTGAATTCAAAGATACGAGAATGAACACAAAATAAAAGTTTCGCATGAAATGGCTCGATGGAAAGCGAGTCAATTGAATGCGGCTTGAAGGACATTTGCTAAAGTGCCTGTCGTCCCATTCGTCGTCGTCGTAAGTGTCGTGAGGATGGGTGAGCGGGTGAATGGGTGAGTGCGTGGTACGTGAAAACCACTAGAAAGTTAATGTGAGAAACTACTTAGGATTGTCATCGGATAAGGAGCGGGTAACGTTGTGGTGCAACTTAGCTTACGATTGAATATAGGTGGCGGTGAAAGGAATTCTCTCATAAGTGGTTAATGACGAAAGTTGTGTGCAGAGGGGCAATGGGTGGAAAGGGAAAAGTTTTAAGAGGCATTCGGCACTTGGTTGCAGTAATGTCATTGCTACACAGGAAGAACGTTAAATGAGTGGAATGAATTAATGCGAAATTCAAAGGAGGATCTCTCAACTTGAACGTTTCGTCTTTGTTCTTTAAACGTTCCCAGGCATGAGCCTGCAGATACATTTTATAGCGTTTCCTGTTGTGTAGGGTATCTCGAGGTTCTTGAACAATCAGCAACACTTTCTACTTTGGAAGTGTTAACATACCAAAAGGCATTACCGACAATTACCCTCGGATTTGGGTGAACTTTTCGCATTTTACGTCCTGACCAAACAGACTTTATTTAGTCATTACAAAATAAGCATACCAACTTAGCCATTTCCTTTGTTTGGTGAGCTTCCAGATTCGTTAGCTAATGAACATTCCTCAGAAGTTCTAGGGAGTGAGATAGTCGCCTGAGGGATGAAATGCAACTAAGATATATCTCAGGTTGAAAATATGTGACCTATGTGTAGGTGTTGCAGAGTTTGATATACATATGCTTTCTCAAAACGTTGTTCGAATGCAAATGATACACTGACTAGAGAGGGAGAGCTATATGGAGAGGCTATGAATAGTTTTATAAGAAAAAAGTGCACCCACCCGTTGGGATCTTCTGGTACCAATGTGATGTTAATTTCCCTTTTACATGACATGACTCAATTAAGATTTGAACTTGATGAAGTATTGCTAACATCAAAATAATCAGAAAACTCTTTGAGCAGCCTGCTTCTTTTAGATGATCCAAAACTGCTATATCCTCACAGCTTGTGGAATTGGGGGGCTAAACCTAAGTTCATCTTTGACAACGAATTTGCGGAACGGAACAGGAGCACATCACTCTTGGGTCCGACGTTCGTTCTTAATATTCTCACCGTACACTTCACAAATTTTCCGGTATGTTTTTATAACGAATAACTTTGGTGGGATTTTCTGCAGAGTGCGTTCCATCAGGCAAATTGGCAGATATCAAATGATCAAAGTGAAAAACAATGTTCACCATGAAATCATAAAGCTGGCAAGCGCAATATGACTGGGTAGTAGAAAGTGAAAATGATAAAGTAGGTAGTACTGTAACAACTAAAGCCACTGAAAAAACCACCAACTAGCAGTGAGCGAACTAATACGTTATTCGCCTTTGATGAAACAACAACCAGAGCTCAAATGAAAAAGGACGAGATCTCCACATAAAGAAGAAGAAGAACCCCCGACTCCATCGTATGCCGAAGTAGTTATGGAAGATGCGGCAACAGTGGTGAAACGATGCTCCCATCGGGGCCAAAGGAAGAAAAAGGTGATAACACCAAAGAAAAACTAGGGCCAAACGTTGAATAAGAAAACAGAAAGCACAAAAGCGGTAAGAAAAGGACGAGGCGAGTTACACGCCAAGCCGGAAGCATTGGTGATAAAAACGAGTGGAGAAATATCCTACTCCGATATACTTCGTACAATGAAGACCAGCTCGGAGTTAAATGATCTGGACTCAGATGTAACCTGGATACGGAAGAAGGCCAAAGGAGAATTATTTTTTGAGCTCAAGAAAGCATCGGATGAGAGAATCTCAGAACACCGAAGTAAAATTAGACAAGTTCTCAGAGAGGTTGCAGAAGTGGGTTGCCTAGAACACGAGGTGCTTATGTGGCATCACCACAATGGAAGAGATCTTTCAACTCCTGCCCCAACAGTGCGAGGAAATACGACGACCGCCTATGCAAAGATGCAAACAAGCTCATTAGCCTCTCATACCCATACGATGTTTCAGATACTTTAACTTTGGGCTAGATGCCCATGCTAGATGCAAAGGCGTGTAAAGAATATGGTTCTGTAGTAACAATGGACGTCAAAAATGCGTTCAACTCCGCAAACGGGGGGCTTATGGTGTCTCCAATAAAAATAACGATAAGTTACTTCGAGAAACGTTTTCTGCTCTATGATAGTGATGATGGAGTAAGGCAGTACCAGTCCACAAACAGGGGAAGGTTTGGTCTGAAGGAGTTTTCTCTCTGTTTAAATTGCGAAGAGGCAGGAGAAGATGCAAAGATCATTTCAGCACGGACCGCAGAGAATTAGAGAAAAAAATTGGAAAAATACCAACCCTAAATAACTTAAGTGTGTTGCAGCGACACACTTATTATTAATCATCTTTCTACTACTTATGTATATTAATCTAATGTTACATTTACTATGTATATTTACATATAATCTAAGAAAAGATTTTATTTTTTAAAAGCTTAGCAAACGATGTCTAGTGTACTAACCTGGACCGGACAATTTGCCTCCTGGCACGGTTGCATACAGTTGGGAGTTTCCCTTTTGTGCATATGTATGTATGTTGGTGATACAGTTCATGAAGAAGCTGAGCTTCTCTCAATCACCCATGTTGTGTGTGATTTTATTTTCCCATAGGTAAAACGGACCCACAGTTTATTGCCGGTTCCGAACGGCGAAATTCGAGAAGCTTTTCTTCAAAATTATACTCCAGGGTGTTTTGTCAGTACCCCCCGCTAAGGAAAAGCACCGTGAAAAACACGTTCAATGACATGGCTGTTGTCGGGATTCAATCCCGTGTCATCGGCGTCGGAGGCCAACATACTACCCATGGCGCTCCCTTTTGTGTGTATAGTTGTGAAATTTCCCTTTGTGCTTTCATAAAAAAACACTTTAAATTCTACTTAAAAGGACTACAGTGAAAACACGGCTTTTGGTGTGTTGCAGTAACACACTATTTGAAGTGCAGAATTTGTGCCTCGACAGACAGTAAAAGGGGAGAATTTATTTCTTAGCCTGTATGGCGTGTAGCAATTTTTTATTGAAACCAACTATCGGAACTAATCTTTCCGAAGTTAAGTTACATCGTATTTGTAGCATACATACATCCACTATTTTGTTATTAAAATAATATTCGCCATGTCAGACATCAATACAATTTTACTGTGCAATAGTTATAGTAACATTCATTACATGTGAGTATGAAGATGGATTCACGTTAATCCGGTATAGCAAACATTAATTTTTTGCCAAATATCGGGTTTTCCAATATGGACTTGACAACTTTTTTTTTAAAATAAAACCCAAACCCAAACCATTTGAGATATTTCAAAAACTTTATTATCGTCTTGAACTGAAATCAAAACGTTTATGAATGGAACTCGACTTAGTTCATATGGCTACCGCGCGCACGTTTTCAGCGGTGGATTCGTTGGACCCAATTTTCGATGACTCGGCCCCACATATCGGCCGAAACGGCCGTTATTTCGCGTTCAACGTTGGCTCTGAGCTCTTCCAACGTCGTCGGCTAGTTGGCATAAACCAATGACTTAACGTGGTCCCAAATAAAATAGTCTAGAGGCGTTAATTCGCACGAACGAGGCGAATCGACCGGCCCATTCTTTGAGGTAACACGGTCACCAGCACGTTCAAACCACATGTCGTCCAAGTCCATATCTTTCAATTTGGGCCAAAAATAATCGGTAGTCATGGCGCGATAACGCTGGCAATTCACAGAAACGTGACGATCGTTATCGTCGACGAAAAAATATGGCTTAATAACGCCGCCGGCATGCAAACCGCACCAAACAGTTATTTTTCGTGGATGAAGTGGTGATTCATGAAGCACATGTGGATTCTGATGCGATCAATAACGCATATTTTGCTTATTGACGAGCCTACGAGCCAAAAATGAGCTTCGTCACTGAAGATGATTTTGCGATGAAATTCGTCATCTTGGCGCATCTTCTCCAGAGTCCAATCGGCAAACGTACTTCGCTTCAAATGGTCCATCGGCTTCAGTTCTTGAGTAAGCTTGATCTTGTATGGGTGTAAACTAAGATCCTTACGCAAAATACGCCATAATGGGGGCGATGCCCAATTCATGAGAACGCCGTGAAATTGACTGATTTGGATCGTTTGCTACGGACACCCGAACGGCAGCGATATTTTCGACACTTCGACCAACCCGTTGTCTGACATGGCAATATCACAAAACGAATATGTAGATTCTAATTTTTGCACTAGACTTCTTATTGCCTCTCTACTAGGGCGAGAATTACGACCGAAAATTGGACTTAACGCTCATAAAGTTGCGGTCACCGACTCCGGTTTTCGGCAGAAATTTTTTAAATTTGCAGACGTTGCTCGTTCGTGTACTTTACCATGATGGAAACGTTGAGTTTACTAAATAAATTGACAATAACAATTCGATGACTAGTGAAAGAGTGCATTCACAAATTGAATTCAAAGTTATCAATCCCCTATTGGAAAACCCTTTATTTACTCGTTCCAACGAATTGCACCGATTTTTTCTCTGAATTTTTGATGAGCAATGTAAGGAGGAGGGAGCGAGCAAACAGAGCAAAAAAGTTTATCGCGTTTAACATGGCAAACGCCAGCTTCGATCTCTGTCCCTGCTCAATCCTGGATAGCTATACTGGCACCCGCCAGGTAGTGAACCAATGTGTGCAGCGACTCCTGTTCCTGGGGAAAGAGGTACCTGGCCCTCCATGTTGGGGGTTGCGCCTAGGGGCGACATCCCTATCGCGTAAAACAAAAACTTGTTCAGAAGCAACCAATTCCGGATCCGCACCTGGAAGGTTACGTCCCTCAACCGACTAGGTGCAGCCGGACAACTGGTCAACTCCGCAGATCTTGGAGAAGACCCATGAATTCCAGGTCGACACGCACCATCTTTTTGTCGACTTTAAAGCCGCATGTGACAGTGTTTATAGAGACGGGCTATACAGAGCCATGTCATGTTTTAACATACCTGGCCAATTCGTCAGACTGTGCAGAATGACTATGGGGGATTCCCGCTGCTCCAGGTCGGAGGTGAACTTACCGAGACCTTCGAAATTAAAAATGTTTTAGACAGGGTGGCGCACTGATTTCTTTATCATCATACTTGAAAAGATCGTGCGGAACTCTGCGACCAATGCAAGAGGTACGATCTACTTTAAGTCTACACAATTGCTTGCCTACGCAGATGAGATTGACGTTATAGGAGCGAGACGTAGATGAGGCATTCGCAAGCATTGAAGCAGAGGCTGCTAAAGTGAGTCTAAGGGTAAATGTGGACAAGACCAAATATATGCTGTCATCAAAGTAAGACGCGCAACACCGACGTCTTGGTCAGAACGTCACCTTCTGCAGCTATATTTTTGAAGTAGTCAAGGACTTCGTCTACCTTGGATCGATAGTGACAAGCAACAATGACACCAGCGCTGAGATAAGACGCAGTATTACTCTTGCCAAACGCTGCTTCCTTTGGCTCAAGAGGCAACTGAGTAGTAGGACCCTCTCTCGAAAAACTAAGGTATCCCTCTACAAAACCTTAATCATCCCGATCCTGCTCTACGGCGCTGAGGCTTGGACATTATCAAAAGAGGCTCTTGGGCATTTTGAGAGGAAAATTCTGCGTGCAATCTTTGGTCCCGCTTGAGTAAACGGAGAGTGGAGGAGGAAATTCAACCAAGAACTGTTCGGGCTGTACAGCGACATCGGCCTAGTTAGACGTCTTCGGATCCAACGTCTAAGATGGCTGGGCCATGTAGAGCGAATGCACATCACCGCTACGGCCCGATGAGTCTTCGACACCAACCCCGAGGGACGACGCAGTAAAGGACGAACGCATCTGAGGTGGCGCGCACAGGTGGTAAGGGACCTCAACCAACTGGGTGTGCCGCACTGGAAGCAGCTGCCCAAAGATCATGCCAGCTGGAGAGGCCTGTTGGTTGAGGCCCTGGTTCACCCCGAGTAAGTAATGTAATAAGCCCCAAAAAAATTGGTCTGCAGTCAAAAATTTCTTACGAGGACAATAAGCAATATGTAATTAGAACAAGAAAAGCGACATTTTCCATTGTCAAAGGAGCCAAATATCAATATTTCCCTTAACAATAAAAATGCCCCATCCATTGCAATCCGTACATGCATATGTACCCGTTCACGTACACGACATCCTGGACAAACAAATAGTAAATTGCTATTGCACGAGCATGTACTATCTGCGACACCGAAAAATGAATTCCAGATTAATTTCCCAAAATTTATTGGACCGTAATATTGTTTCGTTGTGGTTGAAATTCACATCCATACTACACGTTGGCACTTGGTTAAAGCATTTCCGAAAATACCACCCATATGACCGAAGGCAGACACAGAAACAGAAACACAAACGATACAGTATCTCAAAACACTTTTGAAATGTGAATGTGTCCTAGGAGCGTTCTCCCTGCCACCCAGTTTGCAAATGGGCTGGGGTAGGGACATCATTTGCAACCACGTTAGTTTAGCTTAACGAAAACCCACAAAAACTTATCAAGCTATTCCCATTTAGTTTTCTTTTCGCTTTTCAATTTCGTTGCAGTAAATTACTTCCGAGTTGTATCTATTCTATTGTGCGTGGGTTGGGTAGTAACAATACCAACATTGCTCTAGCGCGAAACCCACGCTGATTATATGCGGATACGCAGGAGTAGTAATTAAACATAAATTCCAATTACATACGGTCGTTCTAATTATGACAGGCTGCCGCCAACCTAAATGGCCACATAGCAGCCCGTCCTGAAGGGTTGCTTTTCACCACAGCACTCGTGGTCGTCTAAGGACTAATTGGTTTGCTTTCGTTTGACTATTGTTATGCCGTCTAATGAGCGGGACCAATGGGTATCTGGTAGACTGCCATAATTTATGGCAATTTCCGAGAATAAAAAGCACAGAAAAAAAAATGAGAAAAGGGTTTGTCCATAATTTATGAGCCTGGTTTGGTTTCTCTATCTTGTTGCTGGCTCTTCTGTGTAGCCATTCCATTTTCTTTTTGGATTTTCCTCTCTGATTTGCTGGGGGGAAGGGTCTTCAACGGCCGAGGGTCGATGCTTATAAAGATGTCATTTGTATGTTCCTTGTGATTCGGTCGATGAGGTAGGCTTATGAATATCTCATTTTTTTCATAGCCTCATCCGTTTCGGTCGTTTGGTACGGAAAAAAGGCAATGTTTTTGACGAAGTTGAGCCATCTCCATTTTGACAGGTAATTTAGTAGAAGTTTTTGTTTTATCATTTCTGTTGCTTCGGCGAATATTTTTGCAGATTTTTTCTGTTCGTATGTACTTGGTCTAGGAATAGCTTTTGTGGAGGAGTCAATTTTGAAAATTTCTTTAGTTTGTGATGAGATCTACTATGTATTTCGATGTGGACAGAAAGGTCAAATGAACCCGTTGTTGTTTTTTTGCTGCTCCATTAAGTGGATCATCTGGAAAGGCAAGTATGTATTGTGGGTGTGTTATGATGGGCGAGATGTGTTCAAATGAGGTCGTTTCTTTATCCAAGAAAAAGGATACGAAATGGATAAAGTATTTGTCAAATTGATGGATTTTTCAACATCTATGAGCACAATAGTTTTCTGGTCTGTCGTGGTCCTAAAGATGAGTGAATTACCCTTATCACGACGCAATTTAAGAAATCTTCCCTCAACTTTGCCTTGCTACTCTCAAATCTAAATAAAAAGGTTCATCAGATTGTGTTACAGTCATTAAATATCGTCTACTGATCAAACATCGAGGAAATATCGTCTTGTGACGTAGTATATTCCCAGTTAAGTGCCTCAGCAGTTTCCTTGACGACAGTTTCGTTAAGATGGAGTGGCTCATAGAAGATCACTTTTAGCTGATCTCGTCAGATGCACAGTATTAGCTTCTTGTCATGAATATTCAGTTTGGCAATTGATTTTCCACTTTGGGCTATCGTAATGGGCCCACTTTTCATCCCCCGTCCCTATTCGATGCAAAAACCTCTTCCGATTTTGACCTTGGAGCAGTTGTTCGCACGTGAAAGGACGGCGCTCGGCGTCTCTTGCGTCGCTTGGCTTGAGTTCAGGCGGAACCCATTATTCTTACCCTTGCGCCATAACCACGGCCTTAAGACCGTATAAAATTGTTCCTAAGTCACTCTTTAATAGCATAGAAGAATGGACCTTCTTAAAAGCAGAGGAGGAAGCTCAGTTAGATTTGCGTTGATGGAGAATGGAAGAGGGAATTCGACTACAGACTGTAGACAGATACTAGCATAGTCAGGTGTTTCAGGATCTAATGTTTAAGATGCTGTGTCATTTAAGACGAATGCACTCTACACCTCCGGCCTAAAGAGCTTTTTCCTTCAATACTGTATAACGACTGCATCTTTCTAGTTGCTTTTACCCTGATGCTCGTGGAATGGTTATTGTCTTTTTGCTGGGTTCGCCCAAAACAAATTATCGCCATGTGAGGCAAGTTATTATGCAGGGCTTCAGTAGGTTATACTATGAAATGTGTTGATTCGTCAGAGTTTTTTTTTTTTTGTTTTTTCTTATCCTAAAAGAGCTCATTTAATCTGATACTGACCGATGTAGTCAGTTGTGGATTTGTCTGTCCGTCAACTGTTATCCACAAATACTTTAAGCCTTTCAACAAAAATAACAGAGAACCAATAGTATGCGATTTTGAGAGGCTTATTGTTTCACGGCTGTGGATGCCGTGGCGCAGTGGTTAGTGTGTTGGACTCTGACGCACGATGAGCGAATTCGGATCCCGATAACACCGACGTCATCGAATGTTTATTTCGCGGCGTTCCTCCTCGGCGGGGTACTGGCAAAGCCCCCCGTAGTATACTTGCCGTGATAAAGCTTCTCGACTCACGCCTTTTGGAATCAGCATTAAACTGTAGGTCCCTTTCACCTATGTGAAAAATAAATCACACACAACATGGATTGAGAGAAGCTTGGCTCTGGTCCTTCATGGGCTGTAACGCCATCAAAGAAGAAGATTCTTTCACCACCGGTGCAAATTACCGGTGATGATTACGATTTAATCGGGGTGGCTGTGGTTCAGTGGTTAACATCATCGACCGCCGAGCGGAAGGTCTATAGTTCAAATTGGCTTCGTAGCCAAGAAAAAGTAATTCCTATACGGACAAAAAGTATGCAACGCAGTTGTGAATGGAAAGTGACCAGACGTACTGCTACAGGCATAACATTCACAGTATATGGTCAACTGAAATCATCCTCTGCGTATGCAATACTAAAGTGCTCGAACGAATTACTACGGACTATAACCAACGAGTAATTTGGTCGGCTCTCGTCCTATCTAGGACAACCACCTGAGAGTAACTGTGAACGAACATCAACGACCCAAACCACTGCACGCCGTTCAGCTTGTGTGTCTAGAAACACATCATAAGAGAATATAAACAAAACCTCTTGAACCTGCGCGAGTCTCTAAAAAAAACAAAAAAATCAGAGCAAAGGTAGACCAGTATTTGGAGGCGTCATAAAACCAAAAACAGAACGGAAGATGCAAAAGCATATTCGCAAGCGAGTAAGACCTCAGTTTGAAGATTAGTGAGAGAGTTTAACGATAACAATAGCTTGTGGGACCGCCTCCCTCACTAGAGGGAGTAATTAGGGATGCAAACATCGTAAAAAAAAACATCGATGGTTCGATGTATCGATGTTCCACAAAAAAAACGTCGATGCCAAAAACATCGGCCTTGGAAACATCGATGTTTTTTTTAAAAGCCAAAAGTTAAAGCTAAGGACTTCTTATTTCCCTTTTCTTTAACTTTTTAGAGAGTACGACATAATGCAGGTCTTAGTAAACTTATTTGTTCTATTTTCTATGGCTGAAAAATTATGCCGCCGAAATCGTTAGGACGTTCCTAGCCTAAAAGGTAAGAAAAACACGAGCATAAGTACAATAAAAATAACGTGCTCGTGCACTGTGTCTGTGTGACTAAGTTACTAGGTTCTACCCAAAAGAAAAAAAATGTGATCAGGCATTTAGAAATAAGTATAAGCATTATTTTATTTGTTCAAAATAGAATTGAAAAACCATAACTTGGACAACCTTTTCCCAGTCAAACGGTTTCGGTGCTGGGTAATAGTTGCTCCGGCTTTGGAAAATAGTCGTTCACTTGGGACTGATGGAGCCACAATGAGTAAATATTTGGTAGCCTGGTTACAAAGTCCTAGAAACGCATTTTTCATATCATTCCACATTTTGATCGGATTTTGGTTAATAGTCGCAACAGCTGACCCTAGATACATTTGTACTACAGTCTCCGTTGTGGTCAAGATGGGAGAAGAGGACTGTTTAGACCTAATGTTCTGATGAGCCAATTGTTTATCTTCTTCTTCTTTTTTGGTGGCGCTACAGCCCATGAAGGACCAGAGCCAGGCTTCCCTTCAATCACCTATGTTGTGTGTGATTCTATTTCTCACACAGGTGGAAGGGACCAACAGTTTAATGCCGATTCCGAACGGCGTGAGTCGAGAAGCTTTTTCTAGGCAAGTTATACTACGGGGGGTTTTGCCAGTATCCCGCTGAGGAGGGACGCCGCGAAATAAACATTCGATGACGGTGGTGTTATAGGCATCCGAACTCGCTCATCATGCGTCAGAGTCCAACAGACTAACTACTGCGCCACGGCGCCCTCCCAATTGTTTATGGTATGTCCAAATATCAAAAGTCCTTTCTTCTTTTTCGGACTCTTCGGAAGAATCTGAAGGGTTGGCGACTTTTCTTCCATCCCTTACGAAGCCATTCAAATAAGAAATGATTTTATTTTTAGCCAAGGCATCTTTACAATGCAATAACTTGAATCTTGGATCTAATGTATGTATTTGCTAGCGCCAGAATCGAATTGAATTCAATTTTGTGAAATCGAATAAACGATATTCTTTTGTAGCTCATTTTTCAGTTGGACTACAATAGGATCTCTCGGTGAACATTTAACTAAAGCTTCGTTTAAGCAACTTACCAGTGGTATAACCTTGCTAACAGTAACGTAGGAGTCCACGGAAATCTCCCTTGTAACGAATTCAAACGCCTGTATTAGTCCTATCACCTCCTTAGCATTATTCAGATCAGAGCCAGTGATCTTAGGGGGAGCATCTGGACGCGTAAGCGATATGTGGCTTAAAATAGCAGCTAATTGGACGAATCTCTCCAACATAAAAAAACAAGAATTCCATCGCCTTTTTACATCGAGCATCATTTTTTTTTTCGTTTTTCCTTCGGAACTCCCGGCATCTATGTATCTGTTTCTTGCGTAATTCATCACTAGCGTTAACGCTTCTTTTGATAAATTTAACTATGTAACGCACTTTGCTGACTAATGCGGACACTTCCGTTGAGTTATCTATCGCCTGGCTGACAGTCAAATTAGTGGTGTGTGCGAAACAAGAAATTAACTTTTTGCCGCCAAAGAGTTTGCGATTAAGTTTCATCATTGTGCTATCGTTATCCGTAACGCACGCAGAAACCTTTTCCTTACTGACATTCCACTTGCTGAGGAGCCCCGACATTTGGTCCAAAAACATGACAGCTGCCAAATATACAGGAGCACCGGCATCGACGCGCTCCGCGTAATTACCCTTACGAAGTAAACGATGAATACGACCAACTGGAAATTGTAATCCAGCACGATTAGAACGAGACTTTGCCTGTCCCTTCACTTTTCCGCCAACAAATTAAAGTAATAATTTGCCCTAAAGTTCCGTTATCGTAAGTTGAAAAAAAAAATTAAAAATTAAAAATTAAAAATCAAAAAACCTCGATTTAAAACATCGCTCTAAATAACAACAAATTTTATCGGATTCGGGTGCAGTTCCGAATAGTACTCATCTCCGATCTTCTTCAAATTTCATGTACGTATAGTTTGTCACAGGTAAAAATCCAAAGCGGTTTTTGGCGCGAGTTACTAGAAAGGACTAAAAGGATGTGCTAAATTGGAATATTCTGCAGAAAAACTCTTTAAAATTATGACAGGTATATCTTTAAATGATACCGCATATTAAAGCAACAGTTAAGTACTTTTAACTGATATAAAAAGCATAATAATCAATTTTCAAATGTTAGAGGTATAAGCAATTTTTGAAAAATGTGTCCATATTTTTAAGGAAAATTATTAAAAAAAAACAAAAAAGGTAGTACGAAGGTATCCTTTTCTTACAGAATTCCAAAACTATAATTGTATAATACATAATTATATAAATATATAATTATAACACATTCGAAGACCTATTTAAGGATACCAAACATGTTATATTTGTCGCAAAATAATACCTTATACGAACAGATTATTTCTTTAGAAGTGACATTCATCAAGGGCGAGCAGCCCTTGAGTAATTGGGAGCACAACAGACAACTTTCTTTTTTGGTTGCACTTTCCTGACTCAACTGTTTTTTTTTATTTTTTGTCGGGTCATCCTAACTGGCGCGCTAAGCCTAACGGAATTTTTAAGGATAATCTTATACCTAAAACAACGCGATATATGGTCATGAAAACATATGCACAAGACAACGCAATGTCGGTATTCAATGATCCGAACCTGGTTGTGGTATGTGCAATTTCCCAAGACATTGACAATCGTGAGAGTTCGGATTTGGTGTGTGGCTCTGGGCGCAACATTTGCAAAAACAATTGTTTTACCGGTGCTATCAATAACGGACCTACGCAAAAATAACTGATGGTGGAAGAGCTTTCCATCTCTTGTTGAGTAGAAACTCCCCAGTAAGGTAAACCTCAATTGTCCGCGATCTGCTTTAATTTAATTTGTTCATACTTAGTATTTTGCAAAGGATTCAACGTAGAATTTATTTAAATTGGCAAATATTTAAAATACTTGTTCGAATACCTTGCAGTGGCTAAGAGACCTTGAGCTAATTCCAGCGATTAGATATTGGGGCATATTCCTATAGTCGTTCGAATCGAACGTTCTATCCGCACGTTCGATTCACTTTCGCACTCCCTTGCCAATTCCATATCCGCCGAGAGCACTATCTTATTGTTCACGAATCGTTCGAATTGTCTTCCGTTAATTGACATTTGATTCGTATTTAAAATTAGAATTTTTTTGAGTTTGTTTTTAAAGATGGACCTAGTTTCGCATTTTTTCGTTTATTAAAATAATGAGAATAAAAAATACCGGGATAATTTAAGAAAAAAAGCGAAAGATGTTATGGCCCTGTCGTATAAAATGTAGGTAATCTTAATTAAAGGCTAAAAGTTTTTAATAAATGCTTGCTTGCTTGCTTTGGTGGCGTTACAGCCCATGAAGGGCCAGAGCCAAGCTTCTCTCAATCATTTTTTCATTTCATTTTATATTCATTTTATTTCAGACAAAAAAACTTATAACTAACCTACGCGCTAGACAAAATGACTGTGCGTAGTAAACGTTCGTTGTCTGACGTTCTCGGGAGCTTTAGATCCTGAATGTCATTCTGATCTTTTCTCCGAAATATGTTATTTATCTGCGGGAACATATTCGCGCTGTTGGATTTTACAGCGCGAATTTTGTTGCTCCAGTGCAGACTTATGGCTATTTTATAATTTTCTTTAATTAACTGTCGGAGATTTTTAATCAGTGACTTCAGGGTCCTGTCCTCCTAGTTTTGTCTGTCGGTAAACCGCCTGTACAAGAGTTTGAGTCTTGACAGGAGTCTACTTTTCTGTCTGTGAATTTGGTCTATGGTCGCGTTTCGGTACACGTCCGTGGTATCGTAATGCCGTTGGCGTGGTATCGTTCTGTCCATCGTTTGTTTGATAGTTTCGTCCATATGTTTTAGGTGCCTATCAATTTCGTCATTTGATAGGTTCCTATTATTCGGTGGGGATGAGGCACTCGAAGTGAGTACTCTCGTCAGGCAGTTGGCAAAGCGTGGCCAGCGTGCCGTACTATAATCGTAGGGGTACGTGTGGACATACTCTGCCATTTCTGTGAATTCGTCTGGTATTTTAATTACGGCACTAAGTCCGCAATGGTCACTGCCATACTCAACGGTACTCAAACAGTTAGTGGACCATTCGTTGGTGTGGTCAGTCGTGAGTCAAGCAACATTAGATCCAGATAGGCGCGGCTTCTAGGAAACGACGGACTATACGTTGCGAGTAACTTGATTTATACTCAATATTATGCAGGGCCCACCAATGGCTTAGTAGGCTCCCTCTAGTGTTGGGTACATTATTGCCCCAATCACTATGTTTGGCAATTAAATCCCCGGCCAAAACATAAAAGTTTTCTGCAGAGTCTAGGCGCAGAAATCGAAAAAGTATTTCGAGCTCTGCAATGAAGATATTGGGATGAGGTGCTTCAGGTGAATATGCCGATACTATGTATATTCTCCTTCCGTTCCGAAGGGGGATACACACAACACATGCCTCTAGCACCTGGAATCTCTGCACTTCACTACTATAGGTATATAATTTTATATTTAATATTATTTTTAATGAAGATCGCGACACCTCCGCCTTGAGAGGCATTGGGTCGGTCTCTTCGTATTATATTATAGGAATTGTGCCGAATTTTGTGCCTCTGGTTTAGCTTAGTTTCGCTAGCCAGAAACACATCAGGGCTTTCTTCCTGCAACAGGTTAAAAAGAACGGTGCGTCACAGGTTAGAGAATCAAAATCTATGTTGACAGTCAGGCAGCCATTAAGGCTCTGCAAGCAACATGGATAAGATCCAAACTCGTATAACTCTGTGAAGAGAAACTAGAAGAAATATCGGATGTCAATGAGGTTACCATCTGCTGGGTATCAGGGCATGTGAATATTTCCGGAAATGAGAAGGCGGAAGAACTAGGCACACTGGGATCGCTGATCACAACTGAGGCTATAACGCCACTCAGCACACAATTCAGAGTAATAGGGGTGGAACTACTAGGAAAGGCCAACAAGCGATGGTGTCTGTTAGGCACATGCGCTACGGCAAGGCGAACATGTTCTGTCTATAGCAAAAACAGGACGGAAAGTCTCCTAAACCTTGGTAAAGGGAACATACGACTGGTAGTCAGCGCCCTCACTGGGCACTGCATGATATCAGGCCAGCCCTACAACGATTTCTGCAGAAGCTGTTGGGACGAAGAGGGAATAGAATCCATTCTTCATCTACTGTGTGAATGCCCTGCACTGGCCCGAAAAAGATTTACGTTCCTCGGGAACTACTTCTTCTCGGGTTTAGAGGAGGTAAGAGACATTAAGCTGAACAAACTGCTAAGATTCTTAATTTAATCTGGGTGGTTCAGCTCAGCGGGCAACTAACAGGCTCTCCTCGGGTTAATTTTTCAAAATGGGCACAATGGACTCCTCGTAGTCTTAGTGAGCCTAGTGACTTCATGTCAATAGGGCGCCCAACTAGCCTAACCTAACCTAACTTTTCTTTTGGTGACAGAGATTCTTCTCTTCTGTGTTGAGATAGTTGCTTGCTTAAAATGTTCAATACATACAATAACGATGCCTTATTCAATCGGAAGTGTTGAACTAAGCCGCAAATTAAAATTACATATTATTAAACACGGAGCGCGTCGTGGCTCAGTGGTTAGTGTGTTGGACTCTGGCGCACGATGAGCGAGTTCGGATCCCGAACCCCCAGTAGTATAACTTGTCTGAAAAGACTTCTCGCACTCCGTTCGGAATCGGCATTATACTGTAGGTCCCTTTCACCTACATATGTGAAAAATAAATGACACACAACATGAGTAATTGAAGAGAAGCTTGGCTCTGGTCCTTCATGGGCTATAACGCCACCAAAAGAAGAAGAAGCAGACGACTCGAAGTTCCTTCCTTGGTCTGAGTGCAGTTCCAGCGGTACTCCATAACGCGCAACCCAGATGCATCCGAAATGGTTTTCGCTTCTTGGTTCGGTATGCAAAACGCTTCAGGCCATTTGCTGAAGTAGTCGATCGCCACCAGCGCGTATTTGTTCCCAGCGTTGCTTGTTGGGAATGTGCCTGCAATGTCCATGGTGATACGTTCGGACGGTGCTCCAACATTGTACTACTGCATATTTTCTCAAGTTTTCCTAAGTGGACCCATTGCCTTCGCACACTATTCACACCTGCGAATGAACTTTGTGACCGATTCATGGCATTTTTTCACAATCTTGTTAATATAAAAATTACCTCCGCTTGGTCCCTCGTGGTATTCTCGGATGACCTCGTCGATTTGTCCCTTTGATATTAACAGCAGATCGTTTACAAGGTCTCCGTTTTCACTTTCCCAATTGCGGTAGAGGCAACCGTTCTTCAGCTTCAAACTCTGCCACTGAGCCCAGTAAGCTTTTACGATTAGGATTTCTTCTCGCTGCTTCCTTCGGACTTTCTTGACAGTCCAGGAATCTTCAGGTAGCACGTTTCTTGGTTTCCCCACGTGAACAATGTTTACATTCAACGTCGCAAGGTCGCCTCGACCTTCGGTGTTCGCATGCTATCACTTGGTCTCTTTTCGGCGACGGCAGTTTCTCGCAGCAGTTTGCCTGCTGGTCGCAGATGTAACATCTACCCCTTCTACTCACCGTTGTTGTTCTGGAACTACGCCGCAATTTGATGGAGGGACACTTTGTTCACAGATGGTAATTTCTCGCAATGTTCCTTTACTGGTCGCAGATATAGCATCTGTTCTGGAACCATCCTGGTCTTCAGACATGCGCCACAATTTGATGGAGAGTTGGCATATTAAGAGTGATGTTTCACGTGCGAGAGCACTGGCAACTGCCTCCTTAAAAGACGTATTCCGCAGGTGAAGCAAGCTTCGTTGCGTATCGGGGTCCCTTAGCCCTTGGATGAAAGAATCCGATTTCAGTTTTTCCACCAAATCCATTGGAACATCCACGTAGGCTAAATGAGACAACCTCTCGATATCGGCAGCATACTGCATTTCCTGCATGTGCTCTTTGCCGTATCTTCGATGAAGAGCATCCCATTTGGCTGTGTGGTTCCTTCTCTGGGTCTCCGGGATGGTCCATAGTACATCAGGTGATTCACCTTTATGGGAAATTATTAGGGCGGCCACACGGTCTCCTTCTCCCCATTGGTTCCATTCCGCTGTTGTTTTGAATTGCAACTTAAAGATGTTAAACGCACTCGTGCCGGCGAAGGTGGGCGCTGTGAATTTCGATGCTGCAGCTGGTATGACATTTCCTTGATGCTGAACGTTCTGAAAAGTTTTCGCGAGTTACAAAACCTTCTTGTCGAACCTTGATTCTAGTATCTCGATTTTCTCTTCGACGTCCTCGAATCGATCATCGACGGCCTGCTGGATGTTTCATTAGCATCTCTTCCAGCTTCTGATTCAGGGAAGTGGAATTTTCTTCCAACTTTTTAGTTACGGCAACGGAATTTTCCTCCAGATTTTGTTGTATGGTCGCCTCTAGTTTCTCGCTTATGGAAACTGAATTTTCCTCCAGCTTCTGGTCCAGTTTCTGACTTATGGAAGCTGAAATTTCCTTTAGCATCTGGGTCATAACATTTATAGCCGCGAGAGTTTGCTGCATATGGAATGCTGGCGCACTGGATGTTGGCGACTTCTCCACTCCGAACTCATGATTCTCGCAGTCGACATCGTCTTCCTCCAACGCTGATCGTAGTCTCTCCACTAGGTTGGCTATGGATTGTTCTCGAGCATCCAGCTCTCTTTTCAGCTGTTCGATAGTAAGTTTCTCTAATTTCGCAATTTTCTTGCACTCCCGCATAAACTTTTAATAATTCCTTCACAGTCTGAATAAACTTTTCACTCGTTTACTCGAGATCCCACCTCTGACACCAAATGTTACGAAAACTAATTCGTTCAGAATAGGGTTCGACCAATGGATTACGATAAACTACAACTGTTTACTTTTTTGTTTTTATTCGATACAGACACTTAATTTATTATTACAACCTCAGGCCAATTACCTGTGCGCTTCATATTTATTACAAGCTTTGTCTACACACTTTACTATTCTACCACAGATCACTCGTTATTGAATCCCGAAAACTGAATTCTCCCGCTTATATAGCCCTCGGTCCACTTTCTCGAATGTTCGCCGTCGGACGTTCCCATTCGGAAGTCACTAGAATGCTCTAACATTCAGCAGTATGCCTTTTTAGCTGCATCAGAGCATTTCAAACTTTGACAGCAACATTCGAACATAACCGTCGGTTGGTGTCCGTAACAATATCGTTAATAAAGCATGTTAAAGTGTAACTAGGAATGCAATGCAGGTGGGCGATTGCAAGAAATGAGCTGAGCGAGTTAATTTGTCAATTTGTTTATTGATTTGGTTCCCGGGATGACTCGCGTCGTAGCTTTCTTTCCAAGTTGAGTGAGTTTTCAACCCTGTTATGCATCTCCAAAGTTTATTCAGCGCAAGTCTTTGTTTGTAAAAAATATTATGCTGCTCCTGGTTTTCCAAGTTTTCCACCCTAGGAACAACTTGCAAAATTCGTTTTGATCTGCATTTGCGTATTTGTCCTTTCGACCAGTGATAATCAATTACGAAGTCTTTCAGACAAGTTTCTTTGTGAAGTGCATCTCTTAAACTATAGTGATCCATCATTGACCGCGGCACAACTTGTTCAGATTCGTCTCGGTCTACCAGAATTATCACGTAGTCAGTAAGTCCAATGTAGATTGGATGAATGTCCCGGCTACTATGCTTTAGTGGTTCGCCAATTAGCAGATACATCATGTTGACCAATCAGCTTGATAAGTTACTTCGAATTTGCATTTTTGCTTGGGTCTTCGGGGTCGCAGGTTTGTAAAATATTCTGGAAAACTTCTCTGTAATTCATTGACTGCCGTTCACCTTTAGCTGCATATTTTGATAGATATTTAATTATCGCTTGTTAGGAAGCAATAATTGTATAATCCGTGTTAGCTCGCCATATTTGTGAAACGAATTTGTTATGGTCATTCAACAGTTCATCGTTGCATTTAGGTGTGAATATCCAAACACCGTTTTCATCTTTGCATAGAGTTGATTCAGTTTGAATTTGTTTCGGATATTTAAAACGACAGAGATCTCTACCTCCGACTTTCTTAAGGCAGTATAATCCACATTTCGAATGACGATTCAGACGATTGAGAAGTTCAGCAAATTGGGCTGGACAGTTGAATGCAATATCAGTTGGCTTCAATCGAGAGGAATGCAATTCAGCTGGCGGTTATTCAAGCATAGGATGCATAGCAGAGACAACCTCGTCATGGAACTGGATGTATTGTTGTAATTCCTCAAAGTTTTGTGGATTTGGAGCGTTCGCAACCCAGATGATCATGTGTACATGAGGAGAACCACGATATTGGTATTCGAAATTTTAAATTTTCGTTTCAAAATTTTATTTTTATTAACACGTATTGAGAAATATTCGTCTGCGATTCTGGGATTCTCGTTTAATTTCTTTTGCATGAGTCTACCAAGGGCACGTTCGCTAAATGTATTGCGCAGTTCATCCGAGATACCGTAGTGCCGGATTAAGCATGGCCACCAGAGGTCAGCACCACTTAGTGTTAAGATTATGGCAGGAACTCCGAGTTGGTTAACCATGGCCAGTAGTTCACATCTTTGCTCATACCAGTACGCCGAAGTTCCACGTATTTTTGATCCCTACGATAAAAGGCGTTTAATAAGTGATAGCTGTTCTTGTACCCGTTTTGCTAATTATTGAATATTTTGGATGTTTTGCTGATCACGGCTCTTTGCAAATACACATTGATCGTGAAATTTTATAAGGTATTCAGTCCACTCACGAAAATATACCTTTATTCTACGACTGAAGTCAAGGTGATCACCTTTACCATCGGGAAACAAATGAGGAAAAGTTTGTAAGATGTAACCACTTTGTCGAAATTCATTCACTGGTAAGTCAGACGCACTCGGCCAATTCAACGTTGACTCGACTGATGCTTCTTGCCCTTGTCGTGGTGTAAAGAGTACCTTCTTCAATGAAAGGTAATCGATTAGCAATATTTCCATCGCTTGGTAGGCTTAATATGACATCCAGATTCAATGACACGTCAGCGTAGAAAGGATGGAAATGTTGGAGACATTTTAAAGCGTTAAGAACAACTTGCTTGTGTACACGAAAGTCAGTGAATCCACTCATGCCAGCACTTCGAATGATAACAATCCCAAGTTCAGCAGGCGTTACAGGTAGCAAGCGAGCCGGAGGTAGAATATCTTATCCAACATTGATGATCTTACCAGAATAATGAAAATGGCCAGTGGAACCAGAAGCACGAACTTGGCATATCCTCATAACTGGGTGTACACGAGAAATAAATAACTCCTCGACCATTGTCAAATCTTGTAATTCTGCTGGAACAATTCCTGGATGCATATTACTTGAAGCAGTATATTTGGTAGGATCTTTGATGCATGAGTTGCAGATGAAATCTTCGGTTGTATCACTATATTCAGTGCGTGAGCAGATTCTGCACGTACAGTAAGATTAGTTATCAAGGCTAACTTGGAATTTTATAGCATCTTGAGCATCAGTATTTGTGCTTGACGTGTATTCTGAACGGCCCAATAACAGGCTTGAGTCTGAAGATTAATAGCCTGGCGCCCGAGGTTAGCACAGCGTCTCAATCCAGGCATAATTTGACCTTAACTTTGAAAAACGCGTTATTTTATGTCGAAAATATTTATTTCTTGTACTACCTGTCTTTCGTAGAGGATAGATGATTTAATGTCACTTGAAGATATGACGGTGTTTGCCATGTCTATTACAGCTAAAAGTTCCTATAACTTGTTATTTTTAATATTCGACGAAATTCGAAGTCGTTGAGAATTTTCGTAACTTTCATCTTGTCCATTATTGGCTTCTGTTCTTTACTCAGTTCGCTTCTTAATTCGTTGGGTCCCATCTTGATTGTTCACTTGCGGAGGTCGATCTAAAGCTACATTAAAGTTGAATTTGTAAAAAAAATTAAATATTCGAGTTCTAAGAATGTGATTTGTGCCGAAAAAATACACAAAGCCGCCGACCACATAGAACACCTTTAAAAAGCTCTTTTCCGGCAAAGCCATTGCTTTTTTACTTGAGAATTAGCAATATTCTCTTATAGCGCGTGCTTAAGTTTTTTGGAGACTATAACTCGATGGCAATACCGATTCGAACACTCGACCCCTTACTACACTCAGCAGCACCTATACTATCACCCTGGCAAGTTTGTCAAGATTGCAGTAGCGGTTCCAGTGGAGTACAATAACAAAGAAGTTCCAATCCTGGGTATAAGAGCTTCGCTTGCTCAGCTCAATAAACTTTTATAATAAAGGTGAAGGCGCCCAGGTAATGTATCGCTTGGATGAATGAATAATAAAGTGTGTATTGGATAAACAAGGAAACAGTTGTAGCTTATTGCAATCCAGTGGTCGAACCCTATTTTGGACAATTCATTTTCGTAACAATACATATTGAAAATGACTACGCCTAAAGTGGCTGTAAAGAGTCCAATTCCGAGTCAACTTTTTCGAGCATATGGGCTGGTATCCCGTTAATAATCGGCATAATGTTGTCTTCCAAATCTGCATTTGGCGACCAATTTAGCGTATCTTCATAAAAAAATAGATTAAAGGCATCAACATACACGGTAACCGTCGAAATCGCTATGGCTTGAATGGCTTGCTCAGTATGTAAAAAAACGGAACAGGAAATTTGATTATAAGATTCAATGGTTTATTAAGGCTATTCGGGCGTACGTCCTTCTATGGTAAAATGGCAATGCTACGTGACACGAATCACGCCTGAGAGGATTCAATAACTGATTGGACGTGGAACGTCAGTTCATACACGCTTTTAATTTACCCTCTTCCAGTACAATAGAAAAAGCATTCAGATTCGACGTAGCCATTACTATTTCTTAAAACACAAAAGATGCACGAAAAAGTCATCAAAAATTCTGTCAATATGACATGTACATACATATATGGGTACTTGTCTAAAAAGTGTTGACTCATGTTTGAATTTTGAGTAGGTGACAACGAAAATGTACAAATGTGAAAAAACAGCAAAAAGCAAACCAAAAATGGGAAATTAAAAATCACATGCACCGTTAATTTCAGTTTAAATACGACTTTATTATGCAATGCAATCACTCAACTCATCCAACAGACAAATTTGTCAGACAAGGACATCGCCAATCCAATTTCCATCCGAGAAAATAACGCAAACAGCTTTTCGACACGATCCTGCATAACAGCATTTCCAAAACGACCATCCTTTTAGCAAAGTCTTTCGAAAACAATTCATGCGCGAGTGCTTAGTAACATGGCAAAAGCAAACAAGACTTTCAAAGGACTTGACAAAAAAGTGACAATGTAAGTAAATAAATAATAAAAAAAAAAAAAAAAAAAAAGCAAACACAGCGGTGTTACGAGCAGAAATTTGTCAAAATATGACATCGACAGAGTGTCTTTGGTAATTAAATTATCCTCCACCGTGTCAACATTACCGTCATCCAGCGTCAGGCAGTCCTTCTGTTTTCTAACATATTGTGATTTGAACGTAATGATAATTAATATCTCCACTCCACACTCATAGAGATATTAATATCTCCACTGCACAGGACAGGGGTGTCCCTTACATAAGGAAGAAAAACAGCCACCAAGAGAGACAAGGAATGAATTTCCAATTTTCGGAAAAGCATCCTCATCATTTTCCGCCCCATTCTGCGCTACACACATATGATTTCCATGAGTGGGTACCTCACAGACACAGGACACACGGCCGTGTAATTCATTTTTCACGAACGGTAGATTAATGCTGAAAACATATTTTCAAGGGTTATTACTCCATCGTGAAAGGAAATAAAAATTGGTTTTCACGTCAGAATCAAGAGAATGTGGCCAGAGCCAAAAAATTATAAGAAAGTTGAACGTGAAGGTGTACGCAGCGAAGTGGCAAAGTGGCATCTCAAGCAAGGCGTGGAAATTGTATCCTTTTCTTGAGCAACATCGAGAATTTTTGCGAGAAGTAATTAAAACTTTTCATTGATATTTTCAACAGTTTTTGGCCATGCTCATCATACGTATCATCGTCGGTTGCATTGAGAGTGTCTGGAAAAGGACTGGAAAATTAAATATAAATAAGAAGTGAACAAGGAAGAGAATAAAAAGTAGTTATTGAAGGAACCTTGCTAGAGCTAATCAAATTTGCATATATCTATTGCTTGAGTAAGGACCAAAGAAAGGAAAAAGAAGTAGGGAACAGAGACGGAGAAAAAAGCCATCCCGAAGCAGGCTTGAAGGGATATCTCACTTCCCGTTGCATACAAATCATGTAATGTGCAATGCCAACTGAGCCAGGATATGAGTATGCCCTCCCGTCGTAAGCATACGAGGACACTTTGAATGCCTACATAAGTGTATATGTAAATCTTGTACAATTTTATACTGAGTCATCTGCATAATCTCTAATTACCAACGATGAATGGAATGAACATCCTTTCTGGCGAAGAGTTTCCTTTCCTCTTGCCATCCTCAAGAGGCAAAGCTTATGGTATATTCGTACTGCTGCAACGGAAGGAAGGATGTGTCGTATTCTTGCCAAGACCCTCTAGCTTATAAAAGATGAACGTAGAAACGCAAAAAAAAAACAGGAAAAAAAAAACTCCTTAGCCTCTCACGTATGTAGAAGTGCCGCAAGGACATCACTTCAATCGCATACACATGTACTACAGACTAGTATGTACACATATGTATTCGCTTCGTTTTTAGTCCGCTTTACTTGAAGGTCTCTAATGCGCGGGCTTCGTGTAATTGGTTGCAGGAGTTATTGTTGAGAAAATGACAAACAAACATCCTGTCGTGATATTTGTTTTGAATTGTGAAACGAAGGACATCATCGTCATCTTCATCGTCAGAATATTTTTTTTTTTCTTATTATTATATTTGTCATTCTTCAGGAATCAGGCGGGTGGGTTGAAGAAGACAACGAGGACGTCATCATCTGTGACAGAGGAAAGACACAAATCTGTCTTAAAGCAGCGAAAAATGATAACCAAAGAGCACTCTATACATTTCTACATTATGCGTAATGTACTCGTACGCGGATGAGTCATACTGCAGAAAGGATATGTGAGCGGTTTGTATTTACATTTAATTATAATATTCAAATCGCTGAAGATTTTCCTCTTTATCATGTTGTCTCTTCCGTTTCGATGTCCTTAATGTCGAGAAACCTCCTTCGTTTAAACACGTGCGAGTAGCATGGAGTAGAATGTGTAGTGGCACGAGTCCTGGGGGCGATTCATTTAATTTTTTGATTTTCATTTTCATATTCTCTTCAGAAAATATTGCCGCAACCCCATCAACAACATGAACAGCGGCACAATTCCTTTGAGGAAATAGAAAATTTCCGTCTCCCAGACAATACCAGCGAAAACAAACACACTCGCATGATCCTTGTTCGCAAATATTGTAACAAGTACAATTTCTATCCACCGTCAAATTTGCTTTTCTGTTTCAGCCATATCCTCGACCTCAACGGTATGGAGAAACTTTGTCGAATGAGTTGCGTTACGTCGCGGTTGAGCATTACCAAAAAACACACTCCCAACTCAACCAAAAAAAGGACGAAGAATGAGAGAAACAAAACTCTGTTGTTTGCAAGTAAATTTTCATGATGAGTTCCCGCGCACCCTGTACGGAGAAATGGAGCCAGTTCCGCAGGGATGTGCATTGCGATTTGTTTAACTCTGACATCTCCTGTGGCAGCGTGTACACACATCAGACATGTTTTACTAGCGGTAAGGATACTTTGTCTATTTGATGATTACAAGGACGTTGGCGTTTGTATTTTTGCTATGTGCATAATGTGGTCTGGCAGAGCGATTGGGCGTTGGGTGGAGAAAGTTTTATGGCAATTTTAACAATGTCCGTTGGATGAGACTGTGATTTCGATGAACCGAGGGCGAAATCGGACTAATAGGTGTTAGATTAAACTATTGGATGCCGGAACTCGGTAATCACTCAATGTTATTAAAGTGGATTAGAAGTGGGTCTTGGGATGGATAGCCCCTTGGTGGATGGCTTTGATGGATTAAGCTTCATAAATTCGGTAATGATGCAAACGTTTCCAATCGCCATGCGAGACAATCCGTAGCCGGAAGCACCGTAGCATTCACTGCTCATGGATTATCGTAATCTGGTTTGGTCGAACATAACTACATTATATTTAGGTCGTTTCGATGATTGATCATAGCTTAAACAGGTTAAAATGGATACAATGTAGCGGGATAAAAGCGTGAAGTTTCAGTAGATCTGATTGAAGTGGATGAAACAGATCATCAAATTTTGGGTTAAAAAAATGCAACCTAAAACCTAATTCGCGGGCACCCAACTTCTTAAGTATAATTCAGAAAAGAATGCAATGAAGCGATTAACCTGACATTTTACATAAGAATCCTACATAAAGCTTAGCCCGTTTCCTGTTGTGAGGAAAACCCTAAGGACCAATTAAGGTCAGTTCTTAGTCACTGTAGACAAAAATCATATTGTGGCTGTCTCTTATGAGGTTACAGCCAATTTGCAGGCGAAGTGCTTCATTTCTGAGCGACACTTCCTGTTAAAAAATAAATGGGACTGAATCATAAAAATTGTTGCATCAGTGGTTTCTTTAACTGATTCCTTAGTTAGTTTAGTCTACCGAATTCAGAAAGGCCATAATTTCATACACGAAATTGGAGCTGGTTTGAGGGTTTGATACAGCTTTGAGTGTAGCATGGCTGTCACTGCAGACGCATATGCTTTACCTTCCATCTATGTTTCATAACATAGTGCATGGCCTTTAGGATTGCGTATATCTCTGAATGAAAGACAGACGCGCATATTTTCTTAACAATCCTTTCCAGTTTCAATAGGTGAAATTTGAATGTGAAGCTATAGCGCATTAGGATGAGAGGTGTTATTGCGTAAGAAGGCATATCCATGACACAAGGGTCGTAGAATATTTCGAGCGCAATGTCAATCTATTGCATGTTCTATAAAAAATCATTAGTATTAAGATGAGATATTGCTTTCAGTGCGCACCCTCTGCAAGCGATAAGTCCAATGTTTGGTCAAAAGCACCTATGTTTTGCCAGAACACTGACAGCGCTTTGGTGGTTTTTGACTCAATATGGGATAAGATCGGGATAGGATTGAAATTAGCACTAGCTGAGTCATGCCAGTATTTTCCCTCCTTCTCGCGAGGAGAATGAAATCGTCAATCTTAAGGAGATTAACTGTCTGTCGAGACAGACAGCAGCTAGACATGAGCCGACAGAAGAACGGCGACATCACTCGCATAAGTTTGGGCATAGATCAATAGCGTGTGCAGGTTTTGCTTTGAGCCAGAGAACCAGTGGATGTAGCTATGCCGTTATGCCGTCTGGCAGCGTTACACATACTGTCAAAAGTTGCATCATCGAAAGCTCACTGAATGTTGGCCAAGGAGCCCTTTCGAATGCGCGTTAAATTCTCCCAACTAGGTTTTCAAGCGCCGTCTTTCCGAGCTGATAAACATGTTGCAAATTTGCACACGAGCAGCTCTATTCTCTCTAGCACTTGCTTTCTCGTCCTTTTCAGCAAGGAGGATGTTAGACTGATTGGTCTAAAACTCTTGGCGAGTGAGTAATCCTCTTTCCCCATTTTGGAAATAAAGACTACTTTCACTATGCGTTTTGGGATGGGTATGTAGGCAAATGCCAAGCTAGCACTTTTCAAGGTACGAAGCATCTGCCTTAGACCTTTTTGCAGCATAACAGGGTGGCCGTGGTGCAGTGGTTAACATCATCGACCGCCGAGCGGAAGGTTTATGGTTCAAATTCGCTTCATAGCCATGAAAAAGTAGTTTCTATACCGCCAAAAGGTATGCAACGCGGTTGAGAATGGAAAGTGACCAGACGTACTGCTGCAGGCATAACACTCACAGTATATGGTCAAACGAAATTCATCCTCTGCGTATGCAATACTAAAAGTGCTTGAACGAATTACTACGGACTATAACCAACGCGGAATGTGGTCGGCCCTGAGAGTAGTGAACGAACATCAACGACCCCAACCACTGTACTCCGTTCAGGTTGTGTGTGTCAACACATCATAAGAGAATATAAAAACTCTTGAACCTGCGCGAGTCTCTAAAAAAAAAAAAAAAAAAAAATATCCGATTTTGCCACAGCAAATACAATGGCCTCAGCCGTTGCCACCCAGGATGCAATATACCAGCTGCGCCAAGTTGTTTTCATCGTTTCAATCGCAGTTACCGTTGAAGGAGTATGCAACGAGCTTATGACATTCTGACATCTTAGGCGTTGAATCCGTAGACGCCTGACTAGACTCATGTCGCTGTACAGCCCGTAAAGTTCGCGGTTGAATCTTTTCCCTCCATCCACCGTCTGCGTTTATAGGCCCGAAAATCACGCGCAAAATCTCTCTCTCGAACCGACCAAGGGCCTCCTCATCCGCTTTTGATAGTGTCCATGCTTCTGCGCCGTACAACAGGACCGGGATGATAAGGGTCTTATATAGAGTCAACTTTGTCGTTCGGGAGAGGCGATTTGCAAGAGTGATCCCGCGTTTGATTTCGGAACTGATGTCGTTGTTCCAGGTCACTGCGGAGCCAAGGTAGACGAAGTTCTTAACTATATCGAACTTATATCTGCCAATACAATCGTTCTGGCCAAGACGTCGGTGGTGAGCGTCCTTTTTTGATGACAGCATATATTTGGTTTTGCCCTCGTTTACCGCCAGACCAATTTTCGCCGCCTTAATCTCAATACTCGCAAACGCCTCATTGACATCTCGCTGTGATCTACCTATTATGTCAATATCGTCGGCGTATGAAAGGAGTTGCGAGGATTTGAAATAGATTGTGCCTCTTATATTGGCCAGTGATTTTTGCACAATCATTTCCAATATGATGTTAAAGAAATCACACGACAGCGCATCGTCCTGCCTAAATCCTTTTTTGACATCAAAACTATCGAAAAGGTGTTCACCGATTCGGATGGAGCAGCGAGCATTCTCCAAAGTCATTCTGCATAGTCTGATGAGTTAACCAGGAATGGCAAAGGTAGACATAGCGTTGCATAGCTCGTCTCTAATTACGCTGCCGTGTGCGGCTTTGAATTCGACAAATAGGTGGTGAGTATCGACTTGAAATTCATTGATTTTTTCCAGGATCTGCCGTAGTTTGAAGATTTGGTCGTAGAGCTCACGAGCTGCTCTTGTTCTTTTATGCAGCGAGACCTTATATGCATCCTGCTTCGCTGTGTAAGTCCTCCTGCACTCGTCATCGAACCAGGTGTTTCTTCGTGGTGGGGCCTTGAAACCCAAAACTTCGGATGCAGAGCTTTTCAGGGCTTGTTTGTAAAGGCTCCACTGCTGTTCTATTGATAGCGTCGAGGATTGAGTTGTATTGGAGAGCTTAAGGGAGACGCGATCGGTAAAGGCACGACCGGTTTCTGGCGATGGTCCTCACTCGTCCTCACTACTCGAGTTATTATTGAGCTACCACCCAATATACTCGAAAATGTGACTCCAAATTTATCTATAGTACCCACTAAAACGCAATAGTCAGTGGCATAAATGGCATGCATGATTTTATCAATCCCAATAAAAATTGTGTATATGCCTGTCATTGTCCTGTACTCAAAAAACCACACTACATATATTTGCGCGATCATGCGTAACACTTAAATGCAACCATTAATCGGATCGTAACTTATCAAACAAGAAAAGGCCAGCAAGCATTACTTCTTATGAGCCTGGTATCTAAATACATTGTTGTTCGACGAATAATATTTTATATGAATTGCCGCGAATGACAGTCGCATTCATTTTAAACGTTTGCCCATCTCTTTTGGAGGCGTGACTGAAAGTTAATAAGCAGATACTCCGCGTCTTTTTGTACGCTTCATTTGGTCTACTCTCTGGAATATCGTCAGTCATGGAATTTCGTCATTTCAACTCAAACTCAACTTTCTACTCAAATTTTTCCAACAAAAAATTAACGCAGATTCGACCAAAAAGCAGTTCTCGCAGCTCGGTATACTCTGATACATACATGTGTTACAGTAATCAAGAAAACTCCTGACTAGAAGAAATCCATCGAACTGAATCGAATTGCAGTGTCTGTTCAATCCGCTCCAAAAAGCGCACGTCCAATCAACAATATTAGAAACAATCCACAAGTCAGTTCAAGCAAAAAAGCGAAAAAAAAAAAAAATTCTTTAAACCTGATCCTCCGTGGATGGCCTGACTGTGCATTTCTAATTTTCACCAATCCATCCGAATAACCACTCGGGCGTAACAAAAAAGGAACAAAAAGAAAAAGTAGCGAAACTAAAGTCGAAGGAAAATTTTTGATTATCAACCATCCTCCGTCCATTGCATCAGCTCACGTGCCGCATCCATCCAATCACTTCACTTGCCTTCAACTCCCGTTGTATCAAACTTGTTACCCATCCAAACAATGATTAATTAGCCATACCTCTTCAGGTATAATTAATAAGCGAAACCTCTTCCTGTTCGGTGAAGCAAATACGTACGCAGCTCCTTTCTAGATGCTTTCCATCAGCCAAAAGGATATTTTAAAACTTTCAAGGCGCCATCACATCATACTTCCCCGGTTTTCAATCATGTCGGATTTCCTCATTTCGTTATTGTTCATCATTTTACTGATTTTAAGCCATCCCGCCAAGAAAGAGGACAGGAAAAAGAGACATGCGTCGCTAATTGAAACATCGTTGAAGAAAAGTAAAAAGTCTGGGTTATTAGTCATGATGAGCTCTTCCACCTCACGTGCTCGTGAGTCTTTAAGAAGGCACACATGTGTCGATATACCCGTAATCTGATGAGATGCGAACACAAAATAGAACTTTGGGTAAACAAAAGACAACACGGAGCGAGGGTGCGCACCCTAACGAACTCAATCAATCAAATAATATTGGCGAACTGAATGACATAATTCGCGAACTGTATTTCAATCTAATGGAATCTCGGGTGCATAAGTCATTTCCCTAATTATGCCTGGGGTATACGTTTTAAGGATCTTTGATGTCTGTCAGCCCACAGGATCTGGCAATTAGCAGATATGATTTAGGGGTAGCGAATCAATAGAAATTGGATCCCAGCTAGCATCCAGGTGTCATTCAAACGGTCGTAGTTAATAAGCGATACCATTGCCGATTCGACGGCATGTTGACTCAAGTCAGTGGGGCGAGATGGTGAAGAGAACCACATTTCGATGGTTTTCCGTGCTGTTACAAAGGCTAAGAGGAGGAAATTGATGCTGTTCTCGATTGCCTTTGATGCTTCTGGCGGTAGTTGGATCGCTGATTGTATATATTCATGTGCGTTTCAATTCCTGTTTTCCAGCGTTGCCATGGCTTAGCTCTCTTTCTTCAAACATACGATATGCAGCCAGTGCCGTTGTAAACAGGAAAACTAAACTTGTCAACCTTATACTCATTACGATGGATACTGACAAGAATGTAGGAATGCTATGGTGCCGTGGAGCAGTGGATAGTGTGTTGGACTCTGACGCTCGATGGGCAAGTTCAAATCCCGCTACACCAACGTCATCAAATGTTCATTTCGCAGCCTCCCTTCTTGGCTGGGTACTGGCTAGTAGTAGTATGTAGTATAACTTATGCCGATGTTCGGAATCGGTAGGTTCCTTTCACCTGTGTGAAAAATAAATCATACATAGCATGGGTGATTGAGAGAAGCTTGACCCTGATCCTTCGTGGGCTGTAACGCCACCAAAGACCAATCATCTAGGGTGGACACAACATGGGTGAACCACTGTACACAGCAAATTGAAGCTGATGACTGGTGTGTTTCACTTCTACTTGCACTTTGCACTTGCACTTCTCGTGAAGATTTGCAACGTCGATAGAGTTCGATGATTTGGACTTTTTATTCTCCGCTCTTTGCGCTCTTCCTTGAACATAGTAACCTCAGTATCGTTAGCGAAAGCAGTGCATTGTTTTTACCCAATGGCAAGCTACTAGTTTGGTCTCTATGCCTTGCTTAATGGGAATGTTTTAAATACAAGGTTTACAGGCAGGAGATAAATCGGAAAGCTTTTTAACTGGGCGTTGAATTTCTTACCAAGTCATGACACATACCTACATACATAAGTCATTTGAAAGCGACCTAACCGAAACGCTGTTCATTTCAGAATAGTGTTTTGAAACAGCTCGATGGTTATTTTGCTATTACATTCTATACATATAGATTGTGCTATAGATCTGTAATGCTTATAGTTTTAAACGACAGCCCCTTTTTTTTGATGGCGTTATAGCCTATGAAGGACCAGAGCCAAGCTTCTCTCAATCACCCATGTTGTGTGTGAGTTACTTTTTCACAAAGGTGAAACGACAGCCTCATAAAGATTAAATAAGGAAACCTGTAATAGCTTATAATAATAAAGCCGCGGGCGCAGACGGGCTGTCTGCTATTTAAAGCGGCTGGAAATGGTCTGGTAGGGCGCATGCAGCAGCTTATCTGTAAAATAAGGTCGGACGACCATGCTCGACGAATAACTGCGCCAATAACAGGGGCATAAGTTTCCTTAATATCGCATACAAAATCTTCTCTGCCGTACTGTGTGAACGGTTTCACATAGGGTAATAAGTTCGTATCAGTGTGGTTTCAGGCCAGGTAAATTCACAGTAGACCAAATATTCACACGGCGGCAGAATTGGAGAAGACCCAGGAATACCAAATCGACACCCATCACCTTTTCGCGGATTTCAAGGCCGCGTATGACAATGCACACTGAGCACACAGAGACGAGCTATACAGCGCCACGTTTAGTTTTGACATCCCTGCCAAACTCGTTTTGGCCATTGTGCAGAATGGTAATGGAGAACTCCCGCTGCTCCATTAAGGTCGGTAGCGAATTAACCGAAACTTTTGATGTCAAAAAAGGATTAAGACGAGGCGACATATTGTCATGCAATTTTTTTGACATCGTGCTTGAAAAGATCATACGGGCCTTACTGGCTAACACAAGAGGTACGATCTATTTCAAGTCTGCACAAATGCTTGCGTACGCGGATGATATTGACGTAATCGGAAGAACAGAGCGGGACGTCAATAATGCGTTCGAAAGCATTGAAGCAGAACCGGCTAAAATGGGTCTTTCGGTTAACGAGGGTAAAACGAAATATATGGGCATAACGAAATGCTGTCATCAAAAAAACAACAACGTACAACACCGACGTCTCGGCCAGAACGTCACAATTGGCAGCTACAAATTCGAAGTGATCAACGACTTCGTCTACATTGGCTCACTAGTGACCAACGACAACAACACCAGCGCTGAGATTATACAGAATTACTCTTGCCAACCGCTGCTTCTTTGGGCTCAAGAGGTAGTTGAGAAGTACAGCCCTCTCTCGAACGACCAAAGTTGCACTGTACAAATGCGTAATCATCCCGGTCCTCCTCTATCCTGCAGAGGCCTGGACTTTAACGAAAGCGGATAAAGAGGCCCTTGGTCGTTTCGAGAGGAAAATTCTGCGACATTGGCCTAGTTCGACATCTACGGATCCGACGTCTAAGATAGCTAGGCCTTGTAGAGCAAATGGAGAGCACAGCTCCGGCTCGAAGAGTCTTCGAGTCAAATCCCGAGGAACGACGCAGCAGAGGACGACCGAATCTATGGTGGCGCACACAGGTGAAAGGGGGCCTTAACCAGCTGGGAGAGCGTCACTGGAAACAGCTGGCAAAAGACCGTGCCAGCTGGAGAAGTTTGTTGGTTGCGGCCCAGGTTCACACCCCGGAGTGTAGCGCCACCTAAAAATAAAGAAAGAAATTGCTTCTCACTTAATATTGAGTCCGCGGTTATGTACTCTTTGGGTACGGAACCATAAAAATGGAAAACATGCCTATAAATGTGTGTAGTGTACGGTGAGGATACCATGAGTGATCGCTGGGCCAAGGGGTGGTTTGCTCCTGTTAAGCTCCGGGAATGTATGTGTCAAAGGTGCACTTCGCACCGGTGGGTTATTCATTAAACAATTTTGCAACCGCAGTCGATCTTCTTTATTCATCTTGACTGTTTGAACGAGCAATCAAGAAAGAACGACAAAAATTTACCAACAAAAAATGAGTTGTGTTCCATCATGATAATGCCAAGACACACCATCGATGTCCCGGAATAAATTGACGGAACTCTGTTGAAAAGCTTCGATTTATCCACCGTATAATCTGGATCTTGCAGCACCTGATTATCATTGGTTACGGTCTCTGTAAGGCTCCTTTGATTGTGAAAATCACATGGCCAAATTTGATCGATCGGTGCTTCTCCTCAGCAGGGTTCTGACAAAACTCCCTATAGTATAATTGTCATGAAAAGCTTTTCGAAATTCTGTAGGTCCCTTTCACCTATGGTGAAATAAAATCACAGATAATATGGGTGACTGAGAGAAGCTTGGCTTTGGTCCTGCATGGACTGTAACGCCAACATAGATACCTACAAACTGTATCCCACTTCTCATCGACGACTAAACCTCTGATAACAACACTTACGCTTAAACCAGCGTGGTATGAGCGAATAGGACGTCAACTACTTAAGGAACGCCATTAAATGTTAAAAACATGGTTACACAATGTGCATATACTCTTAAGGCTCTATGTGCTTACACATACGTTTTTTTACACACTTTGTCTCTACAACTGTTAGGTAATTGTCCACTAACTCACTAGACGACTTGATTACTTTCACACTCTGGATTACCGACTGATCACTGATAGAGAATACACTGAATGTATACTGAATATCCCCAAGGAATCAATGGGTTCCTGCTTATATTACCCTCGATCCAATCTCTGGAATGCTAGCCGTGAGATGTTCCCCTTCAGTAGTCTTTAGAATGCTCTGTGCTCTGGCATTGACATTCAGCAGTGTGCCGCTGAAAGTTACCATCATTTCCTTTTTAGCTGCTACAGAGCATTCTAAACTTTGACAGCGAAATTTGAACACAACCGGCGGTTCGTATCCGCAACAATATTAGGTATTGAACGAATACAAGAAGCAGGCACGGTCATCAGCAAAGATCTGGATTGGATCAAAAGTGACAGACAGGAGAAGATTTATGAAAATAGTAAACAGTGTTGGAGACAATGCGGAGCCCTGAGGAACACCAGCTTTATAAATGTGGATACCAGACTTGAATTCGTCCAAAACAACTCCAATTGGACGATTCAAAATACTTTGCCGAATGCCTTCGAAATATCGAGTGCAGTTATCCTGCTTTCACCTGCTTGGCGGAGCGAGCGATTCCACTTTTCGCTAAGATATGCCAACAAATCTCTAGTCGAACTGTTAGGAAACAGTTAACAAAAATTTATTTAACAAAACTTTCGTATTTGGGCCGATGAGCAACCTTGCGAAATACAAGAGCTTGACGCGATTTAAGGTCCGACAGCATTATTGGCTCGATCTTCAAAATAACGCTGGCGTTATTGGAGCCCGCTGCCATTCAATGATTTTTAACATTTCTACCCAATCTAGACGTGCTGAACCTGTTCGTCATGTGGTTCTAGCTACGTACCATGTAGCACCCCAATCGAAAGAGCAGTTGAGAACCAAGTTCGGCGAGGAATTTATCTCTCTTCTTGGACTGGAGGAGTGGATGATTAAATCGTACGATTTGAGACCTTTATCATTACTTGTTAGAAACGTTAGTTTACGTCTTAGCAGTCTTAGCAGGCAACATAAACATATTAATAGCGACATAAATGCCAACATTCTCGAAAAGGTGATTCAAAATAGCATTCTTCGTATGGATCACTTCAAAAGTAGTCATGACCAAACTAGTAAATAGCTCGGGAACTGGCATCATTGTCAACACCGGCCTAGAAAATAAGGACCTTTCTTCCAGTTTTCATTCAAGGCTGAAGTCCACAACACGTTTTGTTTGTGTGCTGTGCCTATTTTTTCGAAAAAAAGCTTTTTAGTGGCGTCGGAAAAATTAGTAATTCAATTGTTTGTGAAATCTAGTCCTCGAAAATCGGCAAAAAATTGAAGGTGGTGTTTGGAGACGAGTCAAAAAAGGTTTGTTCGAATGGACAAAGCGGTTCAAGAAGGGCCATGACTCAGTGCAAGATGATCCACGTGAAAAAGCTCCCGACACCTCTCGTACCGCGGCATCGTTCAACGTGAATGTGTTCTGTCTGATCAGGCAGTGACTGGCCAGTTCTATGTATGGGACTACGACTACGTGTTTTTCTCAAGGGGGGCTGGATCTTGCACCACAACAATGCCAATTGACAATTCCACGTTGATTGTGCAAGAGTTTTAAGCGAAAAAAAAAAAACATTCCAACATTGCCGTATCCAGCCTATAGCCCCGATATTACCGCCTGTGACAATTTTTTATAGATGAAGTCACACATGGGCTCGGACATATAGGGTAAAGTTGTTGATTGCCTTCAACCTGACGAGATGCGAGCAACGATCCCTGCCCGGGTGAAGTCGAGAAGAAAAAGAAGACAGAACCGGTATAAAGACCAAGTAATCGCGGATGTAAGACAACTTGTTATTGATAACTGGAAGCAGCGTGCCCAGGACCGTCAACGATGGAAGACAGAGCTGAGCTCAGGCTCAGATCCTCCAAGGATTGCCGGCCTGATAAGCAAGTAAGTAAGTAAGTCACACCCCGAGAGGACAGCGGTGTAGAGAAGGTCAAAAAGGCTGTAACTATGGCTTTGATGATTATGAACGGTGCTTCGAATCATGACTTCACGACTTCCGACTCAGCTCGCTTCAAACTTATTACGAAGTGAATTCGAAAACTCGATGGAAAATGAATATAATAAGGTTAGCGTTAATATTGTTTTGTAAGAACTAATCCGACAAGTAAATCCTCAAGCATCCTACCATCCTAATGCGGTAGGATGGACCTGGCAACTAGATTTTTTCTAGTCCGCAAGGATACCTACTAAATGGTGTGATGAAAATATTGTCTCTTATGCCATTTTCTAAATAAATTTAATAAACCAAAAGTCAAAACTTAAAGTTCAATAATTGAATTCCATTCGAACCACAGTGCTCTCAAATATCCAACCACCCCTTTCACGTGGTTCATACATAGACAATGCAAATGTCAAAACCGACAGCATCCATTGCCAATTGCCGTGAAACTTCACACCGCAAAACGTAATTAAATGAGCTACGACCAGAAGATGTCCGGTTCGGTGAACAGGAATAACACACCTGTTCTTGAAAAACCAGTAATAAATGGACTTTTGCTTGGCCATACGATTCAATTGGTTTTACAATCAATTCAATTCCCTTAAAGGACACCTTTGCCTCTTCGCTTTCCTGTACAAATTATTTTCAATACGGAGAAAGTCCTTTCGTTGGGGGTACCTAAGTGCAAATTGCTTTCATTGGTTGTACGCAGAAAATAAAATAGGAGGCAAGGACAAACTTTTGCCACTAAAAGCCCTTGACTACCAGAGGCGCTAGCAGAATCCTTGAGAGGAGGATGAAGGAGATTTACCGTAAACTTCGTAAATTCAGTTCGTTAGTAGTTGGCATGATTGGATGATTGTTTTCACCATCCTCCACGCATGCATATTAAACATGGAGGAGATCATGGTTGCTTGGGTCGCTTTGACCTGTTGGTATGGAAGACGGGAGGGACCGAAGACCCAAAATCACTTAGTGAGTTGGGTTGTTTTTATGTCGGCCCATTCAATGAATATCCTTCCGGCCCAATGGTATCTGTTGACAATAATTTTACTAGTGGGAAGGTATTGGAGATACGGTTTTTTTTTGGTATCTTTCCCTCGTGTCGTAGGGAAACTTGTTTAACTTGATGGTGAGAAAGTTCTGTAGAGACTTAGTTTAAACGTTGCCAAAGTGAAAGTTTAATTACTTGTAAAACGCCAGCTACTTTGGTAGGAACGCATTTTTGGTTACTTCCTGCTATCGACTAAGAATGAAGCAAATACTAGAAAGTATTAAATCGAGTTACTGCAGAGACGGAAGTGACTTTCTAGTCGATGAGAACCTAGCGAGAACTGGATTTGCTGTGGTGATTGTCCATATCGTTGAATGAGACGTAAGACCATCAAGTTTTCATCTTTCGAAATCAAGTAAGCCCTGATAAAGGTCTATTTTCATATTGTTCCGGAAAAGCTCGATCTTGGTATCTTACAGCTGTGATACTCGACGTCACCAACACAAGATCAAGTTGGAACAAGATCCTGCGGAACATCTCACGATTTCTTTGGAAGCCTTTCTTAGAACTCTTGACCTTCAAGCTAACTTTCATCTCGTTAAAGAGTATAGAATATTGATTCCAATTACATGTAAACAAAAGTGTCCTTTGAGTTGGACCTCTTTCTAAGGTAGAGAGAGACTGGAGAAAATGCGCTTAAAATGTTGGGGGAGCACGAAATATGTTCCAGAGTAAGCATGACTTTTTCTTAGCTCAACATTTTCTGTTTTAGGCTCCACACAGCGATTTGTATGGTAACGGAGCATGTCAATAGAGCGTTTAAGGTCGACTGAAGAGTTGTCTTTGAAAATGCTGGTGCAAGCTTCGGTCATTAAAAAGGTCGATTGGCCATATTGGTTTTTATTTTCGTTTTCATGACTATCTCTAAAACCGATATATATACTCATTGGCCCCGCAGCGGAATAAACACGCATCACCATACTTTCGTCTCCTCAGGTGTAGTGTTTTACTAAGTCAGTGGCATCCTCGCTAATCTCTTAAGTTTTCCTTTAAACAAGATTCAGCTTCCACCACTTCTGAAAACTCTCTTTAGTTTTAGAAGGCCGTCCTTGCCACGGTAAACAATTTGGTTGACGATATAAATTCAGCTTCTTCTTGGAAGAAAATACGCGCATTGCCAATGCTCTGGAATTTTTTACACCGCCCTCCCATACGTTTATTAGAAAAGTAGTTCCTCATCACCCACTTTTCTCTCTTACTCCTCAAGAAATGTGTCAAATTTATGTGCCGTCTCCCGCCCTATACTTCGTCAAACTGCCTTCCCAACAATATACACACCAGAAAGGCTCCAATATTGATATTCCTAACTATATATCGATTGCTATCCCTAAATTCTTCGAGTCCATTGTGTATGACTTAATGAGCAAGGCAATGAAATAGATGTCATTACTAACGACTTTAGCAAAGCATTTGATAAGTTCGACCATTCACTTATTTCAAACTCGAGACTTAAAATCATCGAGAAGCTTTATTACAGAATATTTTTCTGGAGCTCAATTTCTGACTCCATTGTAGCCTCTTCACGTGCGGGTTTTGCCCTAATGGGTCAACTCTACGAAAATGTATTAAGTCTATACCGCTTTTTTGACTTCACCTGCACCGCCCCAATTATGGCTACTTTGCACCCATTTGCAGAACGTACGTTTAGCCCAACAATGGTAGATATTCCTCGACCGTTACTCTTTCTATACGGTTTATGAAAATATCACTTGACACGTCCTCATGACATCTTACATCTGCTCTTCTACTTTCTAGTTTGTAAGTTAAGATTGTTTAGGTTTCGATTTTAAGTAGCAAACAATATGTAGGTGGGTAGGTAGCTAGGTAGTCCGCAGCCTCCACAAAGGGGGACTACACACTTAGGCCAAAGAGGCGCTACGAGGGGAGGGTCGACTCCCTATTCATGGAACCACTTTATGCTTCTTACTTAGTTAAGAAAATCGGTTACCCTAATCTGTTGCTTTGGCAGAGGGCCGGAGAGGGCAGAGCAGGTGCTGAGTGGATTTGTCTCCACAGCTCCTGTAGTAGCAGAAACTTGCCCTAGTCTTTATGCATGACTCCCAATAAGACAGTGACCAACGAATTAGTTGATATCAGTTCGTTTTAGGGAGATACATCTCTTAGATCGCTGTCGGTCGAGTAGTGGCCAGATTTGCCTGGTGGTTAGAAGGTATGACCTCGGGCCCATATAAGGTTCCTCTCGGCCATAATTTGATTCCTTATTTTAAGTTTAATGGCTTTTAGTAGTATTCCTGTATGTGCCATGATTCTTTTTTGCGTCATTCTCGATCTGGCGAGCATGTCCGCACTTTCGTTTTCTGAAACGTCGCTGTACCCATAAAAGGATTATATTTAACTTTTCGGCCATGTCGCTTTATAATATGTGTAAGCAAATGACTCCAGCGATTTCAGGGCAGCTTTACTATCGGTGAAGATTCGTATATCTCTTGCAGATATTAGGTTCCACTTTAGTCAAGACAGGGTTTCTTTTACTGCTAATAGCACCGCCTGGAAGACGCTAATTGTTTACAAAAGACTGCGTTACCAACTTCATCCTTGGTTTTTGACCGATCTGTGTAAAAATCCACGCAGCCCCTTCTAGGTCGCGCTTGTCAGGTCCAGTTTTGTCTTCCTGGGTACGTTATTCTGAATTTCTTTTCAAAGACTGTGGTGGGCTCAATGTGGTCGGAGTTTTCTGCCAAAGCTATTCTGTCGTACAGGATGGAGAAGTGGCCAACAGTATAGCTCGTCCATTTTGGTCTGGCCTTTAGTCTGGCTTTCGTGTAAATGGCTTAGGGCTCCGATGATGTACATGCTTGCTAGCCTCAGTACTTCTTCGATTGATTTGTGGTATGTTGTTTTGTCCAGTGCAGTCCGACAGACTGCAAAAATAATAGGTCTAATGACTGTGGTGTACAGCCTTAGAGTTATTTTGGGGCTGAGGCCCCGTTTCCCCCCTATTTCTCTCTTGCAAGTATAGGGAGCTGTGGTTGCCTTCCTTGCCCGTTCGATAGTGTCGTCTTTCTACAATAATTTTCTAACTAGTACATATAATACCAAAAGATATTTAACACTTAAAGAGTAGGCTAGCCTGGTACCGAGTAGAGTTGTTGGATATATGTTTGGAATTTTGTGTTTGGTATGGTTTTTTTGGGGTTTATGCGGAATCCATTATTTTGGACTCACTTGAACACTTTGAAGAATGCCATACTCATGCGGTCATTCGGTGTTCGTAAATATTTGCCCGAGATGGCAATAGCAACGTCGTCAGCGAGGGCAAAAACATTGACCTTCTTTCTCCAGTTTGGTTAGTAGTTCGTTTGCAACTACGTTTTAGAAAAGAGGAGTGAGGACCCCGCTGGTGACTTTTCTCCCCCATTTAGAGTAAATTTTGGGTGTTGAAAGTAACTCGGCAATCAGCCCTCTTAGTATTCCTTTCACTTTTAAATTTGTCTGCCCTTCCATTACTTCTTTCGATTTGAAGTTGTTGAAGGTATCATCTATATCCAAGAAGGCTACTAAGGTGTACTCTTTGAGGTGGATTGATCTTTCGATTTTCCTTACTAGTGTATGCAAACCCCTTTCAACAGATTTACCCTTACAATAGGCGTGGTTTGCCTTGGAAGTTAGGGATGGATCAAAATGGTGGCGTATATGTAAGTCTATTAGCCTTCCTGGAGTTTCTAAACAGGTTGATGGACAGATAGGCCAAATATCATAGGGCCTAATTCTCACATTTTGCCAGCTATCTGGGGATGAATAGTATCCTTGCGGGCTTCCATATTTCGGGATAGTGTCTTCAGACTAGACAGCATATGAAAATAACACTAGCCATAGGATTATCCCGTGCATGTTGAGGAGAGACTAACTGTTTACTCTTCCGGAAGAAAGAATTTTCCTTATTCTGTAAGCATCTGAGATATTTTCCAGACTGCTGCAGAAAAGCTTCCATAAATTCCTTTGCTCTATCTTGAGGGATTGCTTATATTCCCTGAGTGATTTTTTTATACAGATCCCAGTCTTTGTTATTTCTTGTTCTCTTGGCTTTGTTGAAGAGTTTACCACAGACCTTGCGGAGCCTGCCTAGGTTTTCATTTTACAAAGACGAGTACGATTTTTCCTGTCAATAAGTCAGCTACAATAAGCCACTAGCCAATATGCTTCACAATACTTATACAACATTCGATCTGATACTGCCATTACGATTGCCAGTCTTCGAACACAAGCCTAACTTCTGCTCCACTCACAAACTATCGTGCTAATAGTGTCCAGCTTTATTGCATTATGCCACGTATGCCTGCTGTTTATAGTAGATGATCAACAACAATTCGATATCTTCTAATCCGTTTTTTAGGTCACACCTCACCAACATCAGATCCACTTCATTCGATCGATAAATACCATTTATCACCTTTATATGAATTAACTTTACCTGCCCTAATCGGCATGTTATCAAAGCGCCTACTGATAACAATCTGCCTGTTGTGTGTCAGTTTTGACACCGGGAATTCATGAATAAAGCCTCGACTAGAAATACATTTTCCAAGGACGAATGTCCCACCCTTTTTGGTACCAATTTCATTAAAATCCTACAAAATCAAGCCATCCACCCGACGACCCTATTGAACCCGTTCAAAAGCAATTCGTGTATCGGTCGGGTGCGATCGACCATAAATAAATTTTCTTCCAAATTGGATACACAAACTGTCAACACGTAATTGCTATTAGTAATTCGCATTTATCAGCTTTATTTCGACATGCACGGATATGAGTAAGGGAGGGAGGCTGCACTGTGCCACTGTACCACATCGAACGTCGAACCCATATGTGCATTCATGTATTCCATGTGGGTTCATGAGTCCTGGCACAAGTCCAGCCGCCCCCTCGATGTCGTCGCCACTGATATTCATACTCGTATTCGTTCTCGTTCTCATACATATTATACTCGTACAGTAGAATAACAAAATTGAAGGAATTTTATAAATAAATTTTGGAATTTTCACAAATTTACGTACCTGAAGTGCATTGGGCCACATGCAGTTATCTGGGCTTGAATCCTCCCCATCTGAATGGTTATTGGCAGTGGTGACTGTTGCGGTGGCACTACCATTTGTAGTCACTACAATACCACTGGCAATGGCATTGACGTAGCGATTTGCCGGAACGATTTGTGTGGGCGAACCGAATATTGAGCCGCGGAGTAAGTGCTTGGATTTCGACCGAACTTGAGTAGAATGGTTGTCTGTGGGGCAGAGTTCGTCGATTGTGATGCCATCTGTGAATGGAATAGAATGGAGCGTGGGTGAGTGTTGAAAACCGACTTTTGGGTGTATGTACATAATAAAAAGCGGAGTTGTGCAGTGTGGGAAACTCGAAGTAGTTCCATCGACTGAAAGATTTAATATGTGGATATAATTAGTAGTACAGTAATTGCGATAAGTGAGAAGGCCATAGATGTTTATGAGACAAGTGAAAATAGAACAGGATATTGCCTTGTGGAGAAAGTGTGGAGAACGTGAACACGAATCCACGATAGCACGAAATCCTTAAAGCTATCCACATTCCACTGTTCTTAAAGTACCTCGAAATAGTTGTTGTGAGGCACGACATATGTAGGAATCCGAGCTCAGGGACATTGACAATTTTCAGCAAATCTTCCAAGCTGCCTTATGCTGCAAGTTATGGTAGCTGGCAAAGATGAGGTAAGAGGGAGGGATTTCACAGGAAACACTTTTCTGAATTACATGGTTTTCGACTTGAATCTAAAGATGTGCAGTGACTTACACTAGCGTTCGAGCACTACTCTACAGAATAGTACCTCTTCAGATACTTTGGGAAATTTGAGATGGTATAATGAGACTAATAACGCTTAAACTGTTTGGAACCTGCAATTTAATAAGCCCTCAAAGAAAGTCTTTTGACAGTCGGTTAAAAAAAGTGATAAGGGACCAACTTGAGCAAGTACAATAGAAGACGTAGAATGTGTTCATATGGAATTTAGAAAAGAGAAACCAACAGGTGCACACATGTACCTCTATTCTAAACACGTATAAGGATAAGACCAGCTGTCAGGCAGTACGAACCAGTCAACCTAAAAGAGGATGAAATAAGCGCTAACAACGTATGGTTGCGCTGCCGCAAGGCTATCGAGGAAGTAGCTGACAGCACCCGAGGCTACCGACCACTGTCGACTCGAAATCCGTGGAACGACGTCGAATATATGCACCTAAGAGAAACGAGCAACGAATGAAACATATCAGATGACCTGGTAGGGATCATGCACCAGATCATCTGTCAAATCTGGGAAGATGAAAGCGTGCCCACCTGCCCATATTCAATTAAATCCTATGTTTTGAGCCAACTACCGAGGCATAACACTGCTCAATGTCGCCTACAAAATACTATCCAGTGTACTATGTGAACGTCTTAAACCCTTTGCAACCATTGATATTTTTTGTTCAACTTTTGTACAACAGACACATAAGTGATGATATGTCTAACTTACCTTAAGTTTTCATGCCCAGGTTTTAGCATAAGTGGATCGACAGGCCCACAGTGCCCTAGTAACCTTTGGGACATTAGTATTGATGTTGAAGTTCCAGTTAAGTTTGCCATCAAGGTCAATATCAAAATAATTAACTTCTTCTGAAAATCCTATGTTTGTACCATTTAGAGAGGCGGAGCAAAGTTGTATCTTTCTCCTCTTTATAAACGTAACTAAGATTGTCTTATTTTGGTTTATCGATACACCCTCTCTCTGTAACAATAACCGCTAGGTATCGGCGTTTACGTCAAGATCGTAGCCGAAATTGTATAGCTTGTGGAGTAGGTCGTAGATAACTGTCGACAAAAGAAGAGGGAACGGACACCATCTTTAGTTCCCGATAATGTCGTCGAGACCTCTCCGGATGTAGCTGATATAAAACGACTTTCTAGCATCGCCCTAATCCAGTGGTTAGTGGGATAGGCTACACTTCCGTGGAGGTGACTTGTAGCCAGTATTATCGAAAACGCCCTCAATAACGAGGAAGGCGCAAATTATGATCTCCTCGCCTGTGAATATATTTTCAACACGCGCTACTAAGTGATGTGACGCATTCTCAGTATATCTTTTCTTGGAATATGCATACTGGTTTGGATGCAGTGGTATTTAATTCTTCAGTTTACCACTAATAAATAGCCCTCTATTAGGCTAATAGGGCGATTTAAGTTGTTCACTTGGGTTTTCAATTTTGTGGATGAAGACAAGGTTGACTTCTCTCTAGATTTTAGGAATGTATTCCAAATTGAAACAGGTCCCAACAAGAGCTTACAGTGGTGCTAAGCCGGTTCAGGCCAGCCTTTCTGGAGAATAGCAGGAAAGATACCATCTTTTCCTGGAGCTTTGTAGGGTTTAAATGAACTAATTGCCCATTTAATTTTATCGGGATTCAAAAGTCTACCAGAAAGACTATGTTTTGTGATCCTTAAGCAGCAAGTATACGACTTCCCCATCATGGAATTGACATGGATCGTGTTCCACTGTCCCTTGACCAATTAACAGTCAACTAAATAGATGACGCCAGGTGCTATAACAGGATATCTGAATCTTCCTGAGTTCTCATTCAGCATCATAAAACCGCGTACTAACCACAGAAGGGTTCCGCACCGTGGCAAAATCCACCAGCTTGAGTCCGTTTCCGGATGTGTTGTCGAAAGGCTATGTTTTCCGATGACTCTGGCAAAGACTTCTTTCTTTCCCAGCTGTGCATTGAGGTTTCCTAGAAGGATATTAGTGTCGTAGCTGGGACATTGATTGTATGTAGGTATGTCCTTTCTTCTAGATCATAGAAGTCATCGTTGTTTAAAACGATAAGCACAAGAATAGCATCTTAGTTGGTGGACTTGAGTGAAGAAAGGCCCTTATACTTAAAAATAAATAATTCACCCCGAATCACAACATAAGTAAGCAAAGATTTTCTAAATAAGTAGTTCGTCAGATAAGTAGGCCCCTCTGCGTCGGTACGTGAAGCCGATACTCTCCTATAGGCATAATGCTTGGACGTACTGCACCAGAAGTCCATGGACATCCGAATCGATCATATGTATAATATGGAACAAAGGGAAAATGCGAAAACCCAGAAAAGTATACAGGATTGATGTTCGCTTTGCTCAACGCCAAAGGAATCTATCGAATATTTGAACGGAAATTACCGGAAAACAATCCATTGGAATAGCTTTTACGATACTTACCGAACACTGAAAATTCCCGTCTCACATTATTCCACACGATGAGGAATTACTTAACAATTTATCAACAATCGAAGCATTCCACGAGAAAATGGATGGACCAATTTCATTATTAATATCATACAAGTACCTCAAGTCAGAGACAAAGGAATCCCAATGAATGGCTTAATTCCCCATAGGCATACCGACCATCGGTGTTACAGTGGATGTGTGTCGTAAGGCCGCGATATAGCATTCCAGTGTGAATGCTCTCGTCCGTCTGTTAAGTTAAAAGCTACTACATACTACTCGGATGAAATGTGAGAGTTAATAATTGATCAGGACATTCAGTGGACGTGGACCGGATAAGTATATACAATAGTGTAGTTTGGCAGTGGGGCGGTTTGTTAAGTGCTGTACTTACCTTTGGCTATAAATTTATTGTACTGAGCGAACTCAATGGATATGCTGGTTCCCCTCGGGCACGAGATTACCACTTGGTCAGTGTCACAGGCTGCCTTTTGATATGTCCTCAATGTGGCTGATAGAAGGGCTGTATATCGTTCTCAATTTAGCATCATCAATTTTTCGTTTTTTTTTATGTAGTACAGAAAATCCGGTCATAATTCAGTTGTTGGCGGATTCGTTGCCGTCATTGGATCACGGTTGTAGTTGAATGAATGATTGCGTGATGGGGTGGTAATGTGCATGTTACCGGTATGGGATGGCAGGTGTTTCCGGTTGCATTTACAGCGAACGATTGTCGGGCGCCATTGATTTTCGAGTCAGGCGCCATGAGCACATATAGTAGATACACAGTTGGAGTTGATGTCACAATATCCGGGTATCGTTTCGTCAGTGTGTTTTATTTGTATTTATTCCAGGACGTCGAAGGTTCCAGAATGAGCATCGTTGCCATTAAAATGTCACATGAAAAGAGAAAGAGAAAAAATAATACTGCATTTAGAACAGTGAGCGAAAACAAATTTGATACACTTACAAGCAAATCAAAACAAATGGGGGAAATAAAAGCAACGCGAACGATGGGGAAGGAAAAAATAATTTCATTATCTTGTGCCGAAAATGAATGAGAATAACCCAACCGTGAAGAAAACCTGTTTATTAAAAGCAATTGCTTATGTGAAGGCCTTCTTTTTACACCTCTAGTGTTGCTTTTGGTACACTACGTGATGCGAATCTTATATTATCTTCAAGTCACAGATGTTTTGAATATAATGAGATAGAGTTTGGCTAAAACAGTTTTCATGCCGTTTAGTAATGAGACGTGAGATGATGGATTGACGATTTTCAATTAAAAGGAAGTACCTCGTTTCAGTAAGATAGCATATGATATGGAAGGGAGGATCTACTATAAGGATGGGAAGGAGCCATTTAGAGAAACGTGTTCTGGTTTACACGTACATAGATTGGTTTAGCTAGTTTCTTCATGGAATGATCGATACATACATAAATGAATGTTCCTTTGATATCACACCACTAAAGGAAAACAAAAATGAGATACAATTCCCAATGTAAGGTTTGATAATACATCGAAATCCCATCAGTAAAAGTGTTGTGCAGCAGAGGATTTCTGTAGACTTGGCAGCTTCGTCGAGTGGCATGAGGTATCCTGCCATCATTAAATCTACAACTATATTTCCGAGTTATTCTAGACGTAAATATTGCTCCCGTATCCGCAAGAGTTAATAAGGACCGTGATTCGTTCATTTGTTACCATTCATAGCAATTAGATCTTGTACTATACTTCTTCTGCTTTGGTGGCGTTATAGCCTATAATGGACCAGAGCCAAACTGCTCTCAATCACCCATGTTGAGTGTGATTTATTTTTCAAACAGGTGAAAGAGGCCTACAGTTTAATGCCGATTCCGAACGGCATGAATCTAGAAGCTTTTTCATGGCAAGTATACAACGGGGGGTTTCGCCAGTACCCCGACGAGGAGGGTCGCCGCGGAAAAAACATTCGATGGCGTTGGTGTTATCGGGATCGGAACTCGCTCATAGTGCGTCAGAGTCCAACACACTAAACACTGCGCCACGGCTCCCATACTTACTTCCTTCCGTACTCAATTGGCGCTACAACCGTAAGTCGATTTGTACCGCGCCAATCAGCCTGCGCCAGTCGCTTCTATTTTGCGCGAGCCCCGACTCCAGTTGGAAACACCAAGTGTCTTCAGGTGCTTTCATCTTGGTTCTTCCATCTCAAAGGTCCTCCTCGCCGTCCTCCAAGTAGTGCCAAATCCAAAACGTTGCGAAGTGGAGCGCCTCCGTCTATTCGGACAATACGGTCGACCCAACGCAGCCGCTGTACTTTAATGCGACGCCCTATATTCACCTCGCCGAAAAGCTCATACAGCTCGTCATTCCATCGAATTCGGTATTCACTTCGCCTATGTGGAATGGACCGAAGATCTTTCGGAGGACTTTTCTCTCCTTCATGTTTCCGCACCAAATAGCAGGACGGGACTTATAGAGCATTACTTTTGTCTGTCGAGAGAGGGCCCTGCTTTTCTTGCCAATTCTTGCAAGACACCCTAGTCTAGTCAAACGTGGAGGGACATGCATCTACGAAGAGATCCACAAGCTCTTCCTCAAAATCTATGGCAATTGCCATACCACAGCAATGGAGAGATAGTATCGCAATTCCTGTGTTTATAAAGGCAAGAAAAAGAGCCCAAGAACCATCGGGGCGTCTCTCTGCTTGCTTTAAACATGAAGCTCCTTACGAAAATGATTGCCTTCGAAATCACGAAAAATAGCAGGGTTTCTGGAAAAATAAATCAACAATTATTGATTGAAATCAGATTTAACGCTACAAGGACCGACACAATTTCCATTACCCAGAAATCCGTCAACGTGACAGTTTTAGATCGACCCTCTTCAACACTTTCAGAGAAGCTATCATCGAAGATGTCAAACCAGCAGCACCTGGCAGAAGACAATCTGCAAAGACTACTAGATAAAAATTGAAAAAGTGGCAATCTCCTACAATATGGAGATATCGGTTTACAAACTAAGTCAATGGTTATATCAAAGAACCAAAAGATGCACATTGGCAGTAAACAATAAACCAATAGAGCAGGTCCCAGAATTCGTTTACCTAGGCTCTCACATAATAAGCAGTAAGGATTTAAAAAAAGAGGCAAAAGCACAACCAAAGCGGTTATAATAGATATGCATTAGGTATTCATCGACAGTAAAATTAGAATATACAGTCACTGGCTAAAAATTATTTGTTATATTTGTTTGGTAACCAACCTTTTGAAATAAGCGGCTAATTAAAGTAACAGTAATTATTATGTTGTAATTAATAAGTGAGAACTGGTAGTAGAGTCGCAGTCGATGCTGAGGACTTGGAAAGACAACTTCTGCAGACTGTATAACGGCGATGATAGACAAGATACCGCTGTCAGGCAGAACGAGCCAATCGTAGTGGACGACAATGTAACAGAATTCAGTCCACCCGACCTATCGTCAAAATAGCGATATCAAGACTTAAGTCTAATAAAGCCGCGGGCGCAGGTCTGTTGAGCTTCTTAAGGCGGCTGGAGATGAGCTGGTTAGGTGCATGTACCATCTCATTTGCAAGGTATGGTCGGAGGAAAGCATGCCCGACGAATGGAATCTCAGCATCGTTTGCCCCGACCATAAGAAAGGAGACCCCAATAACTGTGTCAACTATAGGGGAATAAGTCTCCTTAACATCGCATATAAGATCTTCTCTGCCGTATTGTGTGAACGCCTGAAACCGTTTGTGGAAAACCTGATCGGCTCTTATCAGTGTGGTTTCAGGCCAGGTAAGTCCACAATAGACCAAATATTAACGCTACGGCAGATTTTGGGGAAGACCCAGGAATACCAAATCGACACTCACCACCTCTTCGGCGACTTCAAGGCTGCATATGACAGCATATATAGGGATGAGCTATACAAAGCCATGTCTAGTTTTGACATCCCTGCTAAACTCGTCCGACTGTGCAGGTCGCAAACCGAGCAAACCGAGAGCATTGATGTTAAAAAAGGGTTTAGGCAAGGTAACGCGCTGTCATGCAACTTTTTCAACATCTTTCTTGAAAAGATCGTGCAAGAGTCACTGGCCAAGACAAGAGGTACGATTTATTTCAAGTTTACGCAATTGCTTGCGTACGCCGACGACATTGACGTGATTGGACGGACACAGCGAGTCGTCAATGAGGCCTTTGTAAGCATTGAGGTAGAAGCGGCTAAGATGGGTCTCAAGGTTAATGAGACCTTTCATCTAAAAGAGACGGACAATACCGACGTATTGGACATAACGTCACCATGGGCGGATATAACTTTGAAGTGGTCAAGGAATTCGTCTACCTTGGCTCACTGATGACCAGCGACAACAACACCAGCGCTGAGATAAAACGCAAAATCACTCTTGCCAACCGCCGTTTCTTTGGGCTCAAGAGGCAATCGGGAAGTAGAGCCCTCTCTCGGAAAACCAAGGTGACACTATATAATACCTTGATCATCCCAGTCCTCCTTTACGGCGCAGGGGCCTGGAGCTTAACAAAAGCGGATTAGGATGCCCTTGGTAGTTTCGAGAGGAGAATTCTGCGCACTATCTACGGTCCCGTTTGTTTAAACGGTGTATGGAGGAGAAGATATAACCAAGAACTGTAAGGGTTGTACAGCGACATCGGCCTGGTACGACGCATGGAAAATACAGCTCCGGCCCTAAGAGCCATCGAATCCATCTCGGAAGGAAGGCGCGGCAGAGGACGGCCGCATCAACGGTGGCGCACGCAGGTGGAAGGGGACCTTAACCAATTGGGCGTGCGGCGCTGGAAACGACTGGCCAAAGACCATGCCAGCTGGAGACGCTTGTTGGTTGAGGCCCATGTTCACCACGGACTGTAGCGCCGCCTAAGTAAGTAAGTAATTAATAAGTTGTGGTCCCTCTTTTTGCCGCAATATCTTCTGCGAAGCGTCCAGATGCTAATTTAGTAGAATCTATTATCTATCTATAGATTCTATAGATCTGTTGTGTGTTGGCCTCTGACGCCGATGACACGGGATCGAATCCCGACACAGTTATGTCATCAAACGTGTTTTTCACGGTGTTTCTCCTCAGCGGGGTTCTGACAAAACCCCCTGTAGTAAAATTGTCATGAAAAGCTTCTCGAAATTCGCCGTTCGGAACCGGAAATAAACTGTAGGTCCCTTTCACCTATGAGAAAATGAAACCACACACAACATGGGTGATTGAAAGAGAAGCTCGGCTCAGGTCCTTCATGGACTGTAACGCCAACATACATACATACAATTTTATGGTAGAACAGGACAATGCGCCGATACACACAGCTTGTAACATTAAAAAGTATACTATAAAATTACTGCCGATAAATTTTGAACCTGCGACCATTGCAACATCACTTAAAATATTTAAATAATGTGACTGTGTCATATTATCGGAGCATCTGAGAGGTGTGTGAAGGGCTCTTGCCACTTGCTGTTTCTTTGGGCTTAGGAGGCAATAGAGTTATAGAGCCCTCTTCCGAACGACAAAGTTGACTTAATACAAGACCTAAACGCTGATTGGAGATGGGGGAAAAGATTCAACCATACGAGTTTTACCCGCTGTACAGCGACATGAATCTAGTCAGGTTTCTACGAATTCAACGCCTAAGATAGCTAGGTCATGTGGAGCGAATAGATACTACAGCCATCCCTGAGGGTCGAACAAACAGAGGACGGACCTGTCTAAGATGGCGCACACAAGTGGAAGAGTACCTCAGCTAACTGGGTGTGCGGGAATAGCAAACGGTAGAAAAAGATCGTACTAGTTGAAGAAGAGGGATGCGACATTGGTCCACTACTACATGGAAGCCGCGGCAGTCCAAACAGTGGCTGGAAGTACTAGTGAGTGCTAAAGTAAGCGAAGTAGATACCGGAAAATGGGGAAAACATAGGAAGAGTAGACATCTGTCCAGCAAAACAATGGACCAGTATTTGCACTTAAGTACTCCAACAGATAGAAGAAGCCTACATCACAAAAAGTAAAAACAAATAAAGCAACAGCGAAGTAGATTGCATCTGCCGGACAAATCATGGGCAGCCTGCTTTGGGATGCGAAGGGGTCGTCAATTGATTGCCTTGTCAAAAGCAAGGCAATAACAAGCCAATTTTGCATCAACTTTTTTGATCAGCTTGAATGAGGATTCCAAAAAATTGTTTTATCTGAACTTAATAAGCAAATACACTTGCAAGAGGACAACGCCACGATTTCTGGAGCTTTAAGCCTGAAAAAAAAAAAAAACAATACCCCACAGCAGAGTTTATAATTAGTTGTTTGGTAGAAACCCAATTTGCTTATAAGGTAATATACCTAATATTTCAGTGGAAACAACATATTGTTGTGGCAAGCAAAAAATTAATTAAAATTCACCCGGGCGGAGGCATTCATCATCTACGGGCGGAGGCATTACTCTATCCATATAACGCATTGTTGAGAAAATACATACAAGTGGTAGCTTAACAATACAGTATCCTATCGTTACGCAATATGTTATGACAGCATTGAGTGGTAAAAATTAATTTCCTATAAAGCCAGTTAAAGGACGGAAAAATGCTGCTTTCAAAATGAATAAAACCACCCAGAGCTTCAAGCCGCTAAGCTTGATTGAGTTAAAACAACAACAAAACAGGGTAGATTCGAATTTTCAATTTCCAAATTGCATTTAGAGGTTTATGTTTCTAATTACTAACTGTCAGATTGAAATGATGTACACGTGAAGGCTCATTAAGCTTTGTAATCCTCGTGAAATTCACGTGAAATCTGAGTATCTCAGAATCAAAGACGATTCCCTTGCACGACACAGACTGTATTCGCTATTAAGCCATCATTATCCGCAGTCTTTTCCCTCTGCATTCAATCATCGCAAGTCGAAACTTTTACTTAATATCATAAGCCCCCTCGGGGAGATATGGATGAAATCCGAGTATAAAGCGAAAAATGAAAATTCCTTCGAAATATCTCCATTTGAACCGACAATACTCGTAAAGCTACCTTTCTTGTATTCTGTGCCTGCTTCCAGGTGAATAGGTTCGGAATGATGTGTACTTCCCTCAGATGGGGCTCCCCATCCATCCCACGGCAACTGTCAAAAAGTGTATACTCCTATGAAAAATTATTGGAAATTCTTCGTTCCATATGCGTTATGTCTTTCGGTACACCGCATGCTTATCGCGTCAAATCCACAAGCTAAACGCTCGCTTACTCCCTGCGACAGAAGCGATTTGTTTTCTACCGCTTTTGTACGTGTGCACAAGTACTCCCACAGTGGTGGGTTCGTTCGAATGGGTAAGTATTCATTGGAATTATACGAGAATGAAGGCTGTTAGATACACGCTCGAGGGACACTACTCGATATTGGTTTTGCATACAATTTTCATCGCCGGTAAACGATGAAGCAATAACAATCATCAAAGGTATGCTGCACGCCTCTTCTGAACATAGTTGCGTCTGTCCTCATACGTGTATGTATCTACATATGAATGGTTCTAATACATTGTTTCCTGATACATAAAAGGTAAAATGAGGAAAGTACCTCCAAACACATGGCAGCCGGTAGAAAGGCAAGGAATCTTATTGTATAAAGACATCACCGTGGTATGGCGAACGGTAGGCACGTAAAGACGCTCGATGCGTGTGAAATTCTTATCTAAACAGGAAGTCCTTTTCAATCGCTTCACTTTGGATTTGCGATGCCAAAGACATAGTAGCGTAACCATGTCGTACTAAAGATTCACGTCACTCGTGACATTTATGATTTTCTAATCAGCACACATGTAAACAGTTGACGTTTTGAATTCTGTAGCATCTGAATATATTAAATGTTACGCTTGATTAATGGGTCGTCGCTTAATTCGATTACGCAGATTGTCAAAGGACAATTCTGTTTGCTCTATTCAATTGGACGTTTTGTAATTAAATATGAAATTGAGCGAATCTCATATTTGTTATTACATATTTGATTTTGCTGAACTATCCATGAACTGCAATTCTATTTTGTTATTTACTTATTCATAATTACAGTCCTTTCTATTTTTTTATAATTTATGCATTTTGTGGAAAAGGTTTGTTTTTTTCCTTAATAAGATAGAATTCCAAATGTGATGGTATTTATGCCCACAGTTCTGTTGCTTTAATTTGCTGTTATTTTGAATTCTTTTTATTTGCTGTTTTACTAAATGGATCATTTGCCTATCGTTGTAGGTAGTGGCCGCAAATAAATAATTCATTAAATGTGTTATATGTTGATAGAGAAAATGAATAGAAATGGCAATTTTCGATTATGATGTGTTGGAGTATTTTTAATGAGGTTTCGTTACAGATAAAAGCGTTTTTGCTGATGTGTGTAATATTGACGAAAGTACTGCAGGTGTCATTAACTGGGGCGATAGATGACCCGCCGGATTACCCGCCGCATCAAAAAAAGTTGCACTGTTGCACTCTACTCTCGTTGGAGCTGATAGACCAAAATCCCCAAGCAATAAGCACCAAGTATGAAGCAAGTATACTCGCATTAAAAATTACTCATTTTTGCTGTTTGATTCTTTAGTCTTCTATCGGGTTTTCCAATAAGGACTTGACAACTTTTTTTTAAATCAAATTTTAATAATTTGCAGACGTTGTTCGTTCATGTTCCACACCATGATGAAAATGTTGAGTTTACTGAATAAATTGGCAATAACAGTTCGATGGTTCGTGAAAGGGTGCGTTCACAAATTGAATTCAAAGTTGTCAATTTCCTATTGGAAAACCCGATATTTGGATAGCTCAGGAATGACTCGTGATATGCGTCAAAGACATGGTCAGTTAGCATTGCCATTTCATCATGGAAAAACTTATGTTAGAACAACACCGGGTTAGGGGTTAGAATATACCCGGGGTAAGGCATGCCTTACGTAGGAGGCGACTAAAATCCGGAGGATGGATCAGGTAACATTTGTTGCCTGGTCCATAGTGGAGAGAGATAAGGAATAAAATCCCGAGATATTTAAAGAATTCGAATTTCTTATTCTGTTGACACCCTTCGGGGTTAGTGGTACCCTTCGGGGTATTGAGGTGCCCTTCGGGGTTAATATGAAAACCCATTCGATAAAGAAAGCCTGAGCTTTCTTATCAAATGGTACGGTGTGCTCTTCGGGTATAGAGGTACCCTTTCGGGTATGGTGATATCAATGTGATATTTCGGTGGATCCTTCGGGGTTATGAATGAAAGATGAACCCTTCGGGGTAAGAGGTGCCGTCCGGAACTTTCGAAGACACAAGGGCGGTGCGTCATGCACACGCCTATGGATCGTAGCAAACAATGCTTCCTTTTTTTTTTGTGTCATAAGCTTCTGCTGCCTGTTGGAGCACTAACAGTTAAATACAGTGATGCAGAGCTAAGAGAGTCGGCACACACCACGCCGGCCCCAAGAGTGCGCCCTCATGCGCGAGCAAACGCGGAACAGTCCCAAAGGTAGTTGTTTGAAAACGCCACGTGAATTTATTATTTACATATTGTTATTTACTCATACATATCATGTTATCATCATTTTTATTTTTGTCAACTCTGCCATTAATTGTACGAGCACCCTGTGAATATCTTTCTTTTTTGTTGAGTTCGGTGGGCTTGCACTCGATTTGCACTAAAACAAGTGTTCTCTCGGCCACTTACATTTCGACCGCCAACACGATCACATCAATAAACTACTTCGCTTTGAATCAAGTGTTTTTTTTTTTTTGCATTCGCCCACCGCATCGTGGAAATTATCGTTCCCACCTCGTGTTATTTTTTTCTATGCAGTTGCTAGTTTCCTCTCGTAGTTTATCTTCCCGTTCGTCTTTTTTTTTTTCTTTAGGGCATTATCAAACATTAGTGTTCTGCTGTGCCATTCTCTTCGCAATGTGTAGCACAGGTAGGCGTCTCACTATCACCACGACGCCCGTAATGACGCGCGAGTTATATTTCAATTAAACACTCTTTAGAATGTTTACAGATTTATTTATTACGACTCTTATTCCTATGATTATTCTACGATTGTGTGTCGGATAGAGTGACGACACCACAGACAATCACTCTGTGTTCTCACGGTTAAGCAGACAGGTATGTGCTGACAGCGTACTTTTGCTTCAGCAGATCAAATTCGCTTATCTCATCCGAGTCGGATGCTACAGTATTCCGGACGACGCTGTTTGGCATATCTGCATTTTCCCGTGGAGTAAGGTGAGAATCTATTGATATCGTAACTCCTCCCTCCCTAGATTTTTGATTCTCCCGAATCTTTCTTATTTTTAAACATTTAATTAGGAGTATTACAACTGTGATTATAATTAATGAGCTTAATCCTATAGTGTATTGAACTATATTATGATATTTTAGTTCGCTTATTTCCTTTATATTTTGTTCATACTTTAATTTAATTTCATCAAAATTTAACAACAATTCATCATGAAAGGTTTCGTTATCATTATGTGGTATGACAAATCGTTCTACGAATTCAAATACATTATTACTAAAGTCTCTATTACAGAATCTAAGTGTACAATTTGCAAAACTTATAATATAGTTACCAGAAAGGACAAGTTTCCTTTCGTCACAAGTGCTTTTGAATGTCTTATTTTTAATATTGTTCAGGACGAGAAAGTCATTTTCAATTGTAATTACTTCCTCTTCAGGACTATCAATTAGTTTACAATTCATTTTAAATATACAATTATTACTTGATTGTAACTCTTGTAAGTTCAAATTATTTTGGAAAGTTAAAGTTTTATTGTTCATGCGAATAACATATTCAATATCTTGATCAATTTGTTTATTATTTAGATTGGAAAGAGGAACAATAAGTTTTTTGTCAGCTTTGGTGAACTCTGTGGGAATTCTAATTACAAAAACTATTGCATCATTTAGCCTATTCTTATGTTGCTCAATTTTTTTAAATCTAGCTTATAAACATTTATTTCTTCATTACTGAAAATATTAGGATGTATAATTCCTAATCTAACTGAAATAATATTGTCTTGAATTTGGCCTATTTTTTCTCTTAATGCATTAATCCTAAGTTGCTGTTCTAGAAAAATTTCTTTTTCGACCAACTGTGCCTCCAACATTTGCATATCTTTAAGTTTCTTTATAATAATATTTCTGTCTGACTCTATAATATCTTTAAGAAAGGTAATAGAATCATTAAAGTTTTTATTGATCTTTATTTGTTGATTTATCGCTTTTATTGTGTTGTGGTTGTTTTCCTCCCTCACTTTTAATTCTTGCTCAATTTCAATCCTATCATTTTCGTTAAGAGTACCAAAAAGCCATTTCAAACCGTTTCCAACAACATTCAAAAGACCTCTTTTATTTCTGTGTGGGAGCAAGGTCATCACTTGGTTTTTCAGAGAAAGGGTTTGTGCTGTCAGGGAATTCTCGTTAGAAAGGTTAAACTTTTTAATATTTTGTTCTAATTTTAGAACAATGTTAAACAACTCTTGAGGATGAATAATATGTAAAATAGTGTCGAACTTATTGGCTATTAGAACTTCGTCTACCTTAATTTCAGCAAAGCCCATTTTTGCGTCGATTTTATCAATGGTAAGTCTTGCTTGTACTAATTGTAGCATGGCTACAATTAGGCTGATTAGTAGTAAGTTCACCTGTAAATTTAAAAGGACGTTTTATGTTACTTTCATTAACATTTTCTAATTTGAATTTTCTAAATTTAGGTTCATTTTTATGCCGAAGAGCTTTATAATTTTTAATAAAACCAGTTGTACGAGTTTCTACATAGTTTTCCCTATATTTATTCCTGTTACTAATGATCTTCTCCTTTTTATCTTCTATTCTCTCTTTTATTAGTTTCAAATCCACTTTATTATTAATTACGTCGGATGGACTACATTTAATTGTACTATGATATGAATTGTTATATAGAATTATAGCATTTAATATTTGTATTCTAATTGGTTGTTTATCTTCTAAGTTCAGGGCTCTTAACTTCTCTGTAATAGTATTATTCAGTCTTTCTACATCTGCATTTCCTGTATGACTATTCGGTTTCGTCAGGTGAAATGCAATGTTTTCTTTGTCGCAAAATTCTCTGATATTATTGCAATTGAACTCGTTATCAAAGATGAACCGTTTAACTTTTCCTTTAATGGAAATAAATAATTTTAATTTTTCGACTAACGTACGACTATTCTTATCTTCTAGATGAAAGCAAGTAGCAAATTTTGAAAACGTATCGATAAAGAGTATGAAATTTTGTTTACTGTTTACATAAGTATCAATGTGAACAATCTCATTTATTGTGCATGGAGTTTCGCTTAAAGAGAACTTATTTTTTATTGGCCGTCTATCGTACTTTGCAGAAGAACATATATCACAATTGTTAATGATTTGCCAAATGAATGTTTTTAACTGGGGGTGGTATACCTTTTTCTTCATTCCTTCGTATGTAGGAATAATACCTGAGTGGCCAGTTTCATGTTTATGAAACAATGCTATTTGCTTTTTTAACCTTCCCTCATCTTCTATATCAGAGGCGAAAAAGGTACATTTAATAAACTTATAACTAGAGCGATTGGGAAACAACTTTCTTAATTCTTGTTGCAGTTTATTATACTCATGATCACTCAGATCGGTATAGATCGCTACTCGTCCACCATTAAAATGCCTTCTTATTATATCAAAAATACAGTTACTTTCCATATCTCTCCTATCAATGTATATTCTTTTATGACCAAAGACAGCTTCGTGTTCTTTTCCCTTTCTTTCTACGAAGATTATTTGATTCTGGAATCTATTAACTATGGTGTCCAAAATGGAAATGTGATCGTCAAAATTTTCTTCTTGTGAATGAGCAGTTTGAACGGTCACAGATATATGGGAGGCACTCTGGGTCTCAGATCCGCATGGAAAATTATTTTTTGCTTTTTCTATAATGTTCGGATTATCCAATGTATTAATTTCTTTGTTTTCTACATTGATCCGGCTTAAGAAATCTGCAATTCTATTCGCTTTGCCCTTTATATAGCCTATTTTAATATTATATTCACTTAATTGAATCAACCATCTTTGCAACCTGGGATTAATATCTTTCCCGGAATATTTTGCATAAAGCCATTTGATGGGCTGGTGGTCAGTTTGTAATTCGAACTCTCGACCAAAAAGATAAGGACGAAAATATGATACACCCCAAACTACAGCTAGTAGTTCTTTCTCAATTGTTGGGTAGTTTAATTCGTGATTATTTAATGTACGAGATGCGTATGAAATAGGATGTCCATCTTGAGTTAAAACAGCTCCGATGGCAAAATCACTTGCATCAGTAATAAGTTTAAATTGTTTTGAGAAATTAGGATATCTTAAGATAGGATGATGAGTAATAAGCTCCTTCAATTTTTCAAAGGCTGCTATAAAACAAGGGTCGTTAGCATTAACCTTAGTATTTTTCTTTAAATACTTCGTTAGAGGCTTAGCAATACTTGCGTAGTTTCTTATGAATTTTCTGTAGTATCCCGTAACTCCCAAAAATGATTTAATTTGTTTTGGCGTCTTGGGGAGTTTTAAATTCTGAATGACCTCTATTTTACTTGGATTGGGACGTACACCTTCAGGCGTAAGAATATGTCCTAAGTATTCCGTTTCCTTGACGAGAAAACTGCATTTGTCTACCTGTATTTTTAACTTCGCTTCCCGTAATTTATCGAAAATTTTTCTTATGCTTAAAAGATGTTCTTCCAGAGAGGTACTGAATATCAATATGTCATCAAGGTAGACTACACATATTTTATTAATGTAGTCTCTGAGGACGGAGTTCATCAGTCTCTGGAAAGTCGCAGGAGCATTTTTTAAACCAAATGGCATTCTGACATATTCAAAATGTCCATTAGGAGTAGAAAATGCCGTTTTCCTCCTGTCAGCTGCTTTTACTAAAATTTGGTGAAAACCCTTCGCCAAGTCAATCGTAGTAAAATACTGGGCCTTCCCTAATTTATCCAATATATTTTCTATATTGGGAATAGGGAATTTGTCGCTGATAGTGACATCATTCAAACGACGATAGTCGATTACTATGCGCCATTTTTCCCGGTTTGAATGGTCTCTTTTCTTTGGCACTATCCACAGGGGTGAATTATAAGGAGAATTACTCTCTGTTATAATTCCTTGCGAAAGCATTTCGGAAATTTGGTGTTCAATTTCTTTTTCGTGTATTTGGGGATAACGATATATTTTTGAATAAATTGGACTGTTCGTAGTGGTAACAATCTCATGTTGAATTTCGTGTGTAAATGATAGTCTATCTCCTTCCCTAAAAAACAGTTCTTGGTTATTTTTTAGCAGGTTAGTAATTGAAGCGAATTCTTCAGAGTTCAAATGATCAAGCTTTAGCTTATCAATAACATTGCCTGCATTGGCTTCCAAGGTTACTATTTCACTAATATCGTATGGGCTGGAGTTTTGAGTATCTCGAAAAACTAAAATGTGTTTACCTATTTCTAGCTGTCCTTCCTTCAAATTAACTATTGCCTTAAATGGATTTAATATATTTAAGCCCAAAATAGCATCATAATTTCTACCACATAAATTCATGACTCTCCACGTCATAGTTCCTACAGTATGAAATTCTACTGGGATGGGGGTAATTAATTTGCATCCCACTTTTACAATCCCCGAAATAGTGGAAAAAAATTCTGCCATTTCTAGAGGAATGTATTTATATTCACTTAAAATATCGGGTCGGATTATACTTGTGCTAGATCCCGTATCTATAAGGCACTTGATTTTATTTTTACCTATAGTTAAATAGATCATTGGTAATGGAATTCCCGAGGCCCTTTTTGAAAATTTATGGGGGCCTGCTCAATGTTGCCAACCGACATCATTTCTACCGTGTTGTTACTCGTATTTCTCGATATTCTTGAATTGCGGGGTCCATCATTATACTTATTATATTTCAAATGATCCTGCCTAGAGTTTTGTTTTGAAATAAAGGGGGTCGAATATTGATTTTGAGTGGGAGTGGTTACATTTGAATTGGGAAAGCGCAAAGTTGGAGACAAATATTTATTTAGGGATTTAAAAGGTTTAGCCTTCCTATGTTGAAAATCTATGCACCTAAAATCATCTAACAATCTAAGTCTAGCATATTTATTATATATGTCGACCATAGTTGCCGATTCACCGATATGAGTCCTAATATTACCGTCTATTTTTTCGATTAGTATTTCTATTAGGTCCCTATCTACATTTTGTGGTTTATAAATTTCTGGTTTTCTACTATCGAATTCCCACAATTCACTTAATTCATAACTTAATTTTCTAAATTCTTCAAATAGTTCTCGTAAATTACTAACCTTAATTGATCGACCATAATTAAATAATTCTGCATAACTTTTGTTCGGTTGAAAATGTTGCTTAAGCCTGGTTGTGATGGTGTTCCAGTCGGGGTCATCCCCAAGTTGCCGTATGCATTTTCCAGCCTCTCCCTGCAGTTTCTCGTTCATTATAATTTGACGACCGTAGTAAAGCAGCTCTTCGTCATTGTTGCACAATTTCGATGTGACTTCTATTGACTTCAGAAAACACGAAAGGGAATAATCTCCACTTCCATTAAATGATTTCAGTTGTCTAAACTGACTCAAAACACTTTCTGCACTTAATTTTAAGCATGTTGGCTCTTGTTCTTGCTGCGGAACTGGTTGCTGATGCTGCTGGGGTAGTTGCTGTTGCTGCTGTTGCAGTTGACCTTGGCACTGTATTAGTTGCTGTTGCTGTTGTTGCAGTTGACCTTGGCACTGTATAAATTGCTGCTGCTGCTGTTGCAGTTGCTCTTGACACTGCACTAGTTGCTGCTCTTGCCGCACAACTATTTGTTGCAATTCACGCAATAATCTAGTCATGTCTTCCATTTCACTGTATTATCACAATTATTTGTGGCCGGGGAGTGGTTCGTTGTTTTTTTTTTGTTCTTTGTTTTCTTTTGCTTTTGCAAAACACTTAGTTTTCCACTTTGTTATTTTTTTTCACTCTACTCTTCACTTTTTTTTCCACTTTTATTCTTCACTCTATTTTCTTAATATCTCTTTTCTTTAGAAAAGATTCCGTTTGACTGCGCCAGTTATATTTCAATTAAACACTCTTTAGAATGTTTACAGATTTATTTATTACGACTCTTCAGGTCGGCTGCTCGTTACAAAGTAAAACTTATTCCTATGATTATTCTACGATTGTGTGTCGGATAGAGTGACGACACCACAGACAATCACTCTGTGTTCTCACGGTTAAGCAGACAGGTATGTGCTGACAGCGTACTTTTGCTTCAGCAGATCAAATTCGCTTATCTCATCCGAGTCGGATGCTACAGCATTCCGGACGACGCTGTTTGGCATATCTGCATTTTCCCGTGGAGTAAGGTGAGAATCTATTGATATCGTAACTCGCGCAAGTCTTCTGTAGTCAATTCTCCCTAAGGATAAGAATGCTGCGGATTTCTTACTGACATCAGAGCCTACGTGCCAAGACATCCTGCATCTTGGATTGTGTGCATTGAAAACCCAATAGATAATATGGTTTCGCAGGTCCTGAGAAACTCTCCTCTGAACCCATTCTAGCGAGTTCATTAGAAATCTCATTTCCAGGGGTCCCAGAATGACCTGGGACACAAGCAAGATCTAGTAAGTTTAGTCTACCGACTTTGTTTAGGCCTCGACTTTATATATTAACTTAAAGGGTTTGACAAAGCTTTGGGTGCAGCTTGACTGCACCCAAAGCTTTGTAGAATATTTCCCGCGCAAGCACACTCTCATTCCATTCAAGTACGACCAAAATCCATTTTTCTTAAGATGAGACTTGGCTTTCAGTGCACACCCTCTTATAAGTATACATATGCGTATTATCCTGTTCCACCAGACAACCGATGCATATGTGGCTATCGGTCTTATCATTACCGAGTAGATCCATAGGACCTTTTCCAGTGATAAACACCATATTTTGCCGAAAGCACCTTTGCATTGCCAGAACGCTGACAGCAATTTGGTGGTTTTTGACTCAACTTGCCTTGACCAACGATGCATGCTGTCTAAGGCAACTTTCAAGTACTAAACTTCCTTTGATAATGGGATGGGAATGCCTTTTAGCACCAGCTGGGTCATGCTAGCATTTTTGCTCCTTCTCGTAAAGAGAACGACATCACTCTTGAGAGGATTATCTGACAGCCCATTTCTCGTTCACCACTGATCGATCACAAAGCCTGTGCTTTGAGAAACACAGTCATTAAATATGAGTCGACATGAGAGAACGGCGGAGACGGGACGCCACCAAGTTGCGGACAGCCCAAGTTGAAGTACAGCCTCCTCGCAGCCCCCTGGATAGCTGGTCAGCGTCCGCTGGCAAGTGAACCGATGTACGCGGCGTGCATTCTAGGCAACAGAGCACCAACCAACCCGATCACAAAAAAAAATTAAGTTAAGTTAAGAACGACTAGCCTCGGATGTATACGGAGTCCAAAACCGAAGGCGACACAGCACGAAAAAAGATAACGATTTACGGGTGTGCACCTGGAAATTGGAAAATATCGTCATGCAGTATAAGGCGGACATTACTGCGATCCAGGAAATACCGTGGATAGGAAATGAAGTAATAAGGAAAAAACATTGCGACATCTATTTCAGCTATCACAAGAAGTTGCACTTATATGAAAGTCACCAAGTCATCGGCTTCAAGCCAATAAATGATCGCCCTCCTGTAATCCGCACTCAGAGAACGTTCTATAACATAATCCCCCACCGATGAGACTAAAGAGTTCATCAAAGAGGATTTCTATGAACTCCTGGACGGAGCCTGTCCAGAGTACGAATTCCAAATCAGAGACGTCAATGCTAAAATCGGCAAGGAAAACATTTTTGGCGACAATCGGACAGCAAAATCCCTACGACACGACAACAGATCACCGCTTTAGGTTAGCAGACTTTGCAACACCTCGTAATACGGTGAAAAGTAGCACAAGATCATATCACAAAAAGATCCACTAAGCAACCTAGCTATCTCCAGATGGTTGAACCGACAATCAAATCAATCATGTGCTGTTTGACGCAATTACTTGGTAACAGCACGACTCAGAGCTCGACTGTCCAATGTGAACAAGCTCTGCCTCAAGCCCACACATGCGCCATCTAGATGTGGTTGCGCTACCGCACTGCCATCAGGAAGTAGCTGAAACCACCCTAAGCTATCGATCAGCCCCGACTGGAAGCCAGGGGAACGACGGCGAATTTGCGGAAAGGAAGCGGACAACGGATAAACTATGTCGGAAAGCGCTGCAACGTAAAATAAGATTAGCACTGCAAGAGAAGAGAAGATCCAGAAGAAGGGAGGAAAATAAGCTGCTGCATACGACAGCATTCAACGTGATGGACTTTTTGGTGCGATGGCCGAATTCGGGATCCCGGGAAAACTGATCCAGTTGTGTCGCGCCACGCTAAAAAAATACGCGATGCACCGTGCAACTCGGTTCCAGGACTTCGGAACCTTTTGAAACATGCACCGGTTTTCGGCAAGGAGATGCGCTGTCATGTGACTTCTTCAACCTGGTACTGGAGCAGATAGTGCGACGGGCAGGCGCCAACAGGGAAGGTACTATCTTCTACAAGACCGTCCAGCTGCTAGGATATGCGGATGATATCGATTTCATCGCGTGTTCTCGCCGTGGCACTGTGGAAACATTCACGGCGATTGAAGAACAGGCGAAACGAGTTGGACTTAAGGTCAATGAGGACAAGACGAAGTATATGCTGTCAAGCAAAAACCAATCCGTCGCTCACCACTTTGGACAAAATATAACAATTGACAACTACAATTTCGAGGTAGTTAAGGAGTTTGTCTACCTCGAGGCAAACGTAAATCCCACAAATGACACCACAATGGAGATCCGGCGTAGAATCGCCCTTGGCAACCGCTGCTACTTCGGCTTGTCCAAACAACTGGGGTCAAGACTCCTCACCCGGATGACCAAAGTCATGCTTTACAAAAGGCTCATACTGCCAGTCTTGCTGTATGGAGCCGAAAGCTGGACGATAAGCAGGACAGCGAAGCTGATTTTGGGTTCTTTTGAGAGGAAAATTCTGCGCCGCATGTTTGGCCCTGTCTGTGAGGAAGGTGAAGAAGACACAACCGCGAACTCTACGAGCTGTACAAAGATGTGAATGTAGCCCGGAAGGCAAAGATCCGTCGATTACACTTGCTCGGCCACATCGAGCGACTTGTCTTCGACTCCGAGCCTCCTGGTTCGAGAAGAAGAGGAAGACCGAACCTCCGGTATAAAGACCAAGTAATCGCGGATATAAGACATCTTGGTCTTGATAACTGGAAGCAGCGTGCCCGGGACCGTCAGTGATGGAAGGCAGCCATAGCTCAGGCTCAGATCCTCCATGGATCGCTGGAGAAGACCCATAAATTTCAGGTCGACACACACCATCGTCGATTTTTGTGCCTCACATGATAGCTTCTATAGGGAAGAGCTATATAGAGCCATGTCATGTTTTGACATCAGTGCCAAACTCGTCAGGTTGTGAGGATGACAATGGAGAATTTGCGCTGCTCCATTAAGGCCGGTAAGGAGTAACCAATACCTTCGATGTCAAAAAAGGATTCAGACAGGGCGACGCCACGTCGTGTGACTTGCAAGAAGCACGATCTACTTCTAGTCTGCACAACTACTCGCATACGCTGATGACATTGGCGTCATTGGTAGAACGCAGCGAAACGTCAATGAAGCTTTTGTGAGCATTGAAGCACGAGCGGTTAAAGTGGATCCGAAGGTAAACGAGGGCAAAACCAGATATATGTATGCTGTCATCAAAGAAAGACAACACCGACGTCTGGGCCAGAACCTCGAGAGTGGAGGAGAAGATGCAGCCAGGAACTGTATGATCTGTACGATCGATCTCCTAAATCTTAGTGCTGGGCGGGGGAAAAGGAAGTGTGAAAAATCGCCTTCAAGTTCCAGTCAAAGTTATGATAAAGCAGTTGTGTCGCTTATTGGACGGCACCATCAGTCTCTATTCGCGGTATTCAGTCTTTAAATTCTTAGCTATAACCGAACTTACTGTAGGCCTCCTAGAATCATTGTCACCACTTAGGGAATTTTTCTAGCATTTTGCCAAGGAGAAACAGAATGAAACGTGTACCTTATAGTAAGACTGTGGCTCTGCTTAGAACCTGGCATCCGCATCTTACCTGGTAGGAGCGTACCCTTCCCAAAAAAATGAGAGGAGCACACATAGGCCAGGGAGGCCCGTTGTGCACCTACGGGGAGTTTAGCCCCCTATTCGTGGAACCATTTTGTGCTTCTTAAGAAATTAAGAAGATCAGATATCCCTACTTGCTGAACTTCGGTCAGATCGTTAAGGAAGTAAGATCCTAGGTATCGTTTCTTGATTGTGAAGAATGCAGGGCCAGATTTGCCTGGGATGAGGCAGGTATGTCCCTGAGTCCATCGTCTCGGCCCTGGCGAGATTTGTAAGATTGTGTTTAATGGTTGCAAAGGGTATACCCTCACAAGCCACGATTGATTGTAGCGTCGTTCCTTGTTTGGCGAGTGTGTCGGCTCTTTCATTTCATGCAATGTCGCTGTGTCCCGGTACCCAGATGAGTTGTATGTTGAACTAGTTTTTGATGTGTACACAAAGGACTCCAACGACTTTAAGGATGCTTGACTATCCGTGAGAATGCGGATATCCGTGGTGGATATCACGTTCCACTTCAGCCAAGACAAAGCCTCTTTTATTGCCAACAGTTCCGCCTGGAAAACGCTACAGTGATTTGGTAATTTTAGAGCTTTGTTCAGCTTAAGTTGTTTGCAGAATACTCCACTACCCACCCCGTTCTTGGTTTTAGACCCGTCAGTGTAGAAGTCTACGCAGTTTCTGCGAGGTTGAGTCTGGCGAGTCCAGTTTTGTCTGTCCGGGTAGATCGTTGTAAAGTTTTTTTCCAAGACTGTGGTGGGTTCTGTGAGGTCTAGGTTTTCTGCCATAGTTGACCTGTTATTCAGGATGGAGGAGTGGCCAGTGACATAGCTCGTCCAGTTCGAGTTGGCTTTAAGTTTATTTGTGTGGCAATTGGCTTGCCGAAAATATCGAGTGGTGAAAGGTCGAGTATCATGTTAAGCGCAGCCGTTGGGGTGGACCTAAAGGCATACATTAGTATGGGTCTGACGAGCGTGATGTAGAGCCATAGGGTGATCTTGGGGTTGAATCCCCATTTTTTCCCTATGGCTTTCCTACATGTTGCTATAGTTGCTTTTTTAGCTATTTCGATTGTGTTGCTCTTCCAGGTTAATTTTCTATCTAGTATAATGCCAAGGTATTTGGCATTGGAGGAATAGTTTAATCTGGTACCAAGCAAAGTAATAGGGCAGTGTTTCGGGATTTTGTGCTTTTTGGTGAATAGCTCATGTTCCGTTTTCCGGGGATTCACCCTGAGCCAGTTGCTATGCGCCCACTTGCAAAGAATTGAGAATGCCGTTTGCATACGGTCATTCAGTGTGGATAGGTATTTGCCTGAGATTGAAATGGCAACGTCTTTAGCGTGGGTAGTACGTTAGTAGTACGTTTGCGACTACATTCCAGAGAAGAGGTGAGAGGACCCCTCCTTGCGGGGTTCCCATGGTAACCACTCTGGTGGTTCCTTGGCTTCCGCATTTGGACTGAATCCTGCGCGTTAATAATAACTCGCTGATCAGTTCTGTCAGAGTCCTCTCCACCTCTAACTTTTTCGGCCCTTCTATTATTGCTTTGGAAGTGACGTTATTGAAAGCGCCCTCTATGTCTAGGAAGGCTGTTAGAGTATAATTTTGAGATGGATTGATCTTTCGATTTTCCTCACCAGTGTGTGCAAATTTGTTTCGACAGATCTACCCTTACAGTAGGCATGCTGTGCCTTAGAAATTAGGGACGGGAGTGGCAGTTTTTGCCGGCCTTGGGGATGAAACGTACCTTTGCGCACTTCCACTTTTCTGGAATGTGACTCCAAGCTAGGCATCCTTTAAAGATAATCTCTAGTCCATTCCATAGTTTGTGTGAGATCGATAGGGTAAATTTCATCCGGACCTGGCGATTTGTAGGGCTTGAAGCTTTTTAACGCCCATTTGATTTTCTCTCTAGAGATAATGTGGTCGTACTATCCCTCTATCGCGGAGGAGAAGTGAGTTCCTCGCGAGTGTACTGAGTCTAGCAGCCCGGGAAGTGCGTATTAAGGAGAAGCTTTAGAGTTTCTTCCTCAGACGTTGTCCAAACTCCGTTTCCTGAGAGGCAGCTCGGAGATTGTGGATCTTTCGAGAGTATTTTTCTCAATCTGTAGGCATCTGACATTTTCTCAATAGTGCTGCAGAAGAATTTCTAAGACAGCCTTTGTTCTTTCCTCAGGGTTTGTTTGTACACTCTGAGTGAATCTTTATATAGGCTCCACTCTCTGTCGTTACTTGTAGTCTTTGCTTTATTGAAGAGGTTTCGACAGTCCTTACGGAGCTTACTTAGATCTGCGTTCCACCAAGGGTATGAATTCTTTCTTGATTTGTGGGTTGCGCAACTGTTGACCCTTGCGATGTCCAAAGTGATTGTTAGAATATAGACCATTTTGTCTATATCTAACGTGGATCGCGGGGTATCAGGGGTCCCCTTTACTATAGAGTTGCCAATGAAGGCTCTATATCGCTCCCAATTAATTCTTCCTGGGTTACAGGATGAGTCAATTGGGGTTGGGACCGAGAGACTTACTTACTTAACGGGCGCTACAGTTCGGGGTGAACCTGGGCCTCAACCAACATGCCTCTCCACCTAGCACGATCTTTCGCTAGTCTTTTCCAATGCCGCACGCCCATTTGGTTGAGGCCGGCCTCTACTTCTTCGTCCTTCGGGGTTGGATTCAAAGACTCTACGGGCTGGAGCTGTGGTGTCCATTCGCTCTACATAGCCTAGCCATCTCAGGCGTTGGATCCGGAGACGCCTGACTAGACTCATGTCGCTGTACAACCCGTACAGTTCGTGATTGAAACTTCTCCTCTAACCCCCCTTTGTGTTTATGGGACCGATAATCGCACGCAGAATCCTTCTCTCGAAACGACCGACTCGTGCAGCGGTTGGCAAGAGTAATTCTGCGCTTGATTTCGAAACTGGTGTCGTTGTTCCAAGTCACTGCGGAGCCGAGGTATATGAAGTCCTTAACTACCTCGAACTTATATCTGCCAATATGCAAGTTCTGTCCAAGACGTCGGTGATAAATGTCCTTTTTTGACGACAGCAGATTTTTAGTCTTGCCCTCATTAACTGCCAAACCAATTTTTGCCGCCTCCATCTCAATGCTCGCAAACTCCTCATTGACATCTCGCTGCGATCTACCTATTATGTCAATGTCGTCGGCGTATGCAAGGAGTTGCGAGGATTTGAACTAGATTGTGCCTCTTGTATTGGCCTGTGATTTTTGCATAATAATTTCTAATGTGATGTTAAAAAAATCACACGACAGCGCATCTCCCTGTCTAAATCCTTTTTTGACTTCGAAGGGTCATCCTGCATAGTCGAGCTTAGCAGGGATGTCAAAAGTAAACATGGCGTTATATAGCCATGTATGCGGCCTTGAAGTCGACGAATAGATGGTGGAATAGATGGTGGAATAGATGGTGCGCGTTGAAATTCATTGCTTTTCTCCAGGATCTGCCGTAGTGGGAAGATTTGATCGATCGTGGGCTTCCCTGGAATGGAGCCACACTGATAAGGACCTATCAGCTTGTTTACGAATGGCTTCAGGCCTTCACACTAAACGGCAGCGAAGACCTTGTATGCGACATTGAGGAGACTTATTCCTCTATAGTTGGTGCAGTCCAAGGGGTCTCCTTTTTTGTGGATCGGGCAAACAATGCTGAGACTCCATTCCTCGGGCATGCTTTCCTCTGACCATATCTTACAGATGAGCCGGTGCATGCTCCTAACCAGTTCACCCCCAGCCGCTTTGAAGAGCTCAGCAGACAGTCCATCTGCGCCAGCAGCTTTATTCGACTTGAGTTTCGACATGGCAATCTCAACTTCGTCGAGGTCAGGGAGACGGAATTCTCTGCGATCTTCGTCGTTAAAAAATTCTGCCTGACGGCGGTATGTTAGCTGTCATCGCCGTTATACAGTCTGCAGATGTGGTTTTTCCAAATTGTCAGCATTGATTGCGATTCTACTACTAGATGTCCGTTCTCATCCTTACAGGCCTCCGTTCGGGCTTTATAGCCTTGAGACATTCGTTTTGTCCTTTGATAAGATCTTCGAACGTCGTGCATGCAATAGCACCTGTCCAAGTTTTCAATCGCCCCTTCTCTTGCTCTTTCTTTTTCTCTTGAGAAGCTTATCTTCCTCCCTTCATTTAAGCTCGTAGAACTCACGAGCTGCTCTTGTTTTTTTGTGTAGTTAGGCTTTGTATGCCTCCTGCCCTTCCGCATGAATCCTTCTACACTCGTCATCGAACCAGGTGTTTCGCCGTGGTGAAGCTTTAAGGCCCAGCACTTCCGTTGCTGTGCTCTTCGGGGCTTGTTTTCACAGGCTCCATTGTTGTTCTACTGACTGAGTGGAGGATTGAGGTGTATCGGAGAGATTAAGGGGGCCGCGGTTGGCAAAGGCACTGGCGATCTCCGGCGATAGTAGGGATTTGGGTTTTTGAGGGGGAAGGACGGGGTCGATTATCCTTTGGTGGGAAACCAAGTCAAGGTAGATAATCAGGTAGGGGCATCTTCCGCTTAATAACAGCATTTTATAGCACACGTATTTCTCGGCAGTAATGTTACTTTTTACGTCTCAATGATGACTGGCCTATCAGAGTTCACTTGCCTTTTCAAAAATCTCTATAGAAAAGTCAAGTTTGTCCATTTCGACATCTTCGAAAAAACAGGCCCCGATGATACCGTTTGACCAGAAAGCACACCAAGCAGTCACTCTTTGGGGATACATTTGCTGCTCTTGATATTCATGCTGGTCCAAGCGCGATAGTTTTGCTCCTTGACCGTCCCATTCAACTTGAAAGACATTTCATGGCTGATGATGATACATATTTGACGAATATTGGTAACCGATATTGGTAATCGATTGCAGGGTGTCATTATGGTCACCAAAATGATTACGAAGTAGGCGAAGTGTATTATTCTTCAACTTTTATGTATCTTCATGTCGAACTCACTTATTCTACCAATAAATTTATACAGAGGTGAAGGAAATCAGGTAAAGCATCTTTGTCAAATTGACGCTCACTTTCCTGCATCTCACCTGGACAACACTTTACTGGATCTGTTCTGACATTCAAAACGACAATTTAGACTGGATTTTGTCCGGCCAACGTCACGGAGCAGTTCTACGAAGATATCTTTGTGGGCCATGTGAGTATATCATTAACCAACATCCAGCAAAGAAGATCTGAAACTAATTACAAAAAGAAATATATTTTTAGCAGATTCAACATTTCGGTCCTGAGTAGATACTCGTACGTACTACATACGAGTATAAACAAAACCATTCACGGAACTCCCAATTGAAACTCCTTCCGTGCAAGCAATAACACAACCCTCCTCTCCACTCAACGAGGATGCTCCCCAATATCTGGGGTAACCGTGAAATTAGGATATCGTGGTTGTCTCGTGTATACACCAAGGATACTGCGAATAAATATTCGCAAATGGAAACAAAACAAGGAAAGTAGAAGATACAACAAAGTTATATGTAATTCCAAAACTTACGCCTTTGATAAACCTCCACTTAAGGTCCCAGAAGCGGATACGAGTACACAGCTTGTGTGCGTCTATTTGCTTTTCTTTGGTTAGTGAAAAAGGGTTGGCCGTATCTGGGGGTGTTGTGATAAATCCCGCGGCACTATGTAGGCACGAGTCCTTCATCAAAACGTGTCGCTGCCTTAACCGCAAGCCTGATGGCGTCCCTCATTTATATTATCCTGACCTCCGCGTACGATCACGCCACACGTATCCTTATCAACCATGTTCCGGTTAATGGGCAACGGGCCACAAAGGAACGCATTTTGTTACCCGAAAATCAATTACGCGGTCGTGATGGCAACCATTGCAGATGCCGTCACACAAGCCCTAGAGTTGGAAGTATTGAAATGACATTTGGTCTTTTCCTCTGTCGGCAAGCGGAACGCAGGGGTATGGCATGGCTGATGAAGAAGATGTTAAAGCCTTTTCGGAAAATGGTTTTCTCACATAAATTCATGACGGCAATGGCAGGTAGTTAGTGAGAATCGAGCATATCGGTTGGGCAGGGAGCATTTCCAACGATACGTGGTTAACCAGGACTTCACGTATGCGTTTGATGCTCCCGTAAGGTATGCCTGCTCGTGCTGCTTGAAAATTACAATGGCTGGGTAGGCATCAAACCTATTGTCGACACGCACGTTTGTAACTTAACATTCGTTCGTCATCGTCCTGGAGTTTTTATTTCTCTTTCGGGGACATAGGGAGGATATGCATGGTTACCGCGATAATTGTTGACTTTCTCCACATACAAATGTAGCTTGTGACTGTGTGTCAGAGGGCAAAGGATATGGCATATTAGAGGACGAAAAAGTCTGCTACTGATACTGATGTTACTACTGCTGCTAGTTGTGGTGGTGAATGTGAGAGCTTGGAGCAGATGGGGTGACACTAATGAACTGATTTTATTTATGTTCCACTTTGGCGATTTCCTTTCCACATACAACCGTTGTAATCCTTTTCGAACTCGATAATTGGAGTGGAAAATGGAAATTCGTAAATGGTGGAGTCGTGTGGATTCTTGGGGAATGTAGATGACAATAAATGGCATCGTAGAGGGTGGAAAATCTTCTGATCGGTGGCTATTTTGAGAATATTGTGTGTTGAAATGTTAGGTGGTGAGAAACCTTTTGCAAACTTGCTTTTGTGTGCTTTACCGGACGAGCATTTCCTCTTTTCGAATATGGTACGACTTAGGGATGAGGTTGCGGATGGGAGTCGCAGTACACCTTTAGATCGTACGGTGGGAGTGAGGTATTTTCTAGAGCAATGAATGTGGAGAAAGGTGTTACTGTTTCTAAAAGGGACATAAAAGGATATATCGCTAAGGGCTGTCTACAGTCAACCACCATATTATTTTCCAAAAAGCAGAATAACCCAATAACACAGAATAATAGTTTTGACAGGAATTTGAACTGTAGCAATGGCAACAGAATAATTAAAAATGATAAAGTAGTCTTTCTTCACAGGAATCTCGTGCTGATATCAGAATTTACAAATTAAATATTTTTCTAGCATTACTGTAGCTTCAATTGCATAGTCAGCTTTAGAGGGAAACACGATGAGTTACGCAAATCCTCGCTTAATTAACTGACCAATTCCGCCGTCGGGGTTTAACGAGCTTTGCCTTGAAGAGGCTGGCTGATTAAATACTACTGACGGTGACCGTTTCAGCCACCAAAAGCATTAATGCTGTCGGACAACATCTCCCCGATCTCGGTATGAAAACCTGAAAATCCTCGGAAAAACCTGAGACGCTCGAGCTTACATAGCACGATGCTAGGCTCGCAACGGAAAATTGGCGATACTGCCAATCTGTCCACAATGATCCAAATATATAGAGGAGTGCTTCTGAGGTGACAAAGCCAACCAGTTGTAAGCCCTAGAGATCAAGGTGTTGACCGAAGTCTTTCCCCGTGCAACGCTTTATCAGAACATGTTCTATCCGTAAAATACTTGCGCTACTATATCTGACCTCATTAAGATAGAATTTCATGTACTCCGACTCTGTTGTTACGTGTAATTAGAACCTTTTTTTCAAGTCAATCAGACAGGCATCCATACATTGGTTCTTAGACCTATTCCATTGGATACCCGCGACGAGTTTCGACGCGGCATACGCCCTGCCCTGAAGCTGAGTTGGCTGTCTGTAATGATACTCTTGTTCTCAACCGATTTAGACAAAGCTTTGTGGATCACACTCTCGAAGACGTTGCTATTACTCTATAGCCGCTGATAAAATGTGCCTAATCACAAATCAGAACATTTTCTGGGGAAGTATTGATAAAACAAAGAAAGGCAAGAGACATTCCAGCGATGTTCCCGCGAATCTTTTGATGCTGGGTTCTCCTCTCTCTCGCGCGGCCCTGAAATCTGTCTAGCAGGTGCAATGATCTCTTAGATGCACCGGACCAAATACTGATATAGGGTGAATAAACGTTGTGTACGAGTATTTTATGGCCATATTCAAGGGTGGGCCTAGGCATCTGGCAGCTTTCTCGACAACACCAGAGGCACACATACTCAGGACAGGCAGCTCTTTGGCTTCTAGGATGCAAGTGCCAATTATGGATAATGCCTGGAAATCAACAGAAAACAGCACTATACTTTAGAAGCATTCAATTACACTCTATAAAATTATGCTGTCGATTTCGGAATTTATTGAGCCGTGGAGCAGAGTCGTAAGGTAGTGAACGAATATTAGAAGCTAAGGGTACTGTCGTCAGCAAGAGAGTGGATTGAATTAGAAATGAGAGAGAAGAAGTAATTTATAAAAATGGAAAAAAGTGTCGAGGACAAAACGGGGCCCTGAGGAACATCAGCATTTAAAAAGCGGATGTCAGACTTGAATCCGTCCAAAAACCACTTGAATTGAATGATTTAAAAGGTAGTTCCTAACCCATTGAAGAGGAGACTTATCGATCCCAAAAGCACGCATTCTGCAACATGACAAGGGCTGTCAAAATATCCAGTACAACTATTTCAGAACACCTGTCCAATGCACTCTACATGTTAGTGGAGTCCCATTGAAGCAGGTGGAGAAGTTTAAGTATCTCGGGGTCTTCTTCACGAGTGATGGGAGGAGTAATACTGAGCTTTCCTGCAGAATTGGCCAAGCTGGGTCAATTTTGAAATAGCTTTGGAAGATCTGTAATCAGGAAGACCGAGCTTGGTATCAAAGCCAACTTAGCAGTTTTTAACTCAGTATTTGTTCCAACTCTTACCTATGGTCATGAAATTTGGGTGTTGACCGAAAGAATAAGATCGCGAATACAAGCTGCCGAAATGAGATTTCTTCGTACTGTTGTGGGAGTTACTCACCGGGATAGGGTGAGGAACACCGCAGTGCGCGGGAAGCTCAATGTTGCTTCTCCGAACGGAAAGGGCTATGCCTCAATGGTTTGGTCACGTGAGACGAATGTCGCCACCATCCCGACTTCCGAAGCGTGCCTTGAATGTAATACCATCAGGCAGGCGACCGCTTGGCAGACTCAGGACGAGGTGGTTGGACCAAGTCCAAAAACTCGCCTGGGTGCGCTTGGGCATAGCGTCGATGGCGGAGGATCGAGTGGCCTGGAGATCTCGCGTGCGCACATTACTCCCGCGACTCTTTTAGTGGAACATGCGGGCCACTGAAAATGATGATGATGATGACTATTTCTCTTCACCTGCTTGGTACAGCAAGCAATTCCACTTGTGGGCAAGATATGCCATCAAATCACCTGTGGATTTCTTGGTACGGAAACCATATTGTCGGTCATTGTGGTGGTGCTGCGATGCAAAGTATTTCAATAACTGACGGTTAATCAGCGTTTCCATGGCCTTGTTGAGAAAGGACGTTGGTGCAAAGGGTTGGTAGTTGGAGGGAGAAAAAAATACGCCTTTTTTGGGGATGGGTTTGACAAATGCGGTTTTCCACCTACTCCGATAGAGCCCAGAAGAGTCCGGAACTAAGACAGCGTAAAGGAGTTTTTTATTTTTTGTCTCATATTATTCTTAAGTTTCATAGTATCTCTGCTGATGGCGCTCGGTTACATTTCTGTGCATCATACATATGAATTGACTGAAAAAAGTATGGTGCTCTTCTAAGGACTTTAAACGTGGCTCGTACTTAAGTAATTAATTTTTCAAAATCAATTAGAGCATGTCCAAGAAACAGTGATCCCTTAAAACCGAGCTTCCGAACGTCACCCTGGACGCAACATTCAACAGTCAGGCAATATTACTCAAAATCGATCAACAAAGAAACTAATGGGACTATACCACCCCTGTTACGACAACCTTTAATCCAAGCGCAAAGAGCTCAATCAAAATGTTTCTATACAACCTCACACGTCCTTCTCTGAGCATGTGTGTCTTCATTTTCAATTGTGACCAGATCCACCCAACCACAAGACTTTCACATGGATAAATAAGTTTGCATTGTGTGACTGTCACAGTACAATGCGCCCTGTACTCCTTTAGGTGTCCCTATACTATCGAAAGCAGGACCTTAATCTACAATTAAAATTCATAGCGTTCCTTCAGCTTAATTTCGTCTATTCGGCCATTGGACACACAAAGAGGAAGAACAATGTTTATGCTCAGCCCAATTTGAGCAAAGTTCGCATTTTAACCATCTGCCATATACATACCATATCTAGCTAGGATCCTTTGAATCTACCCCAGCAAAAGGACAGTCAATCGAGTAGGCAATGCCAGTACAAGATGTGTCCGAATACGTTATATAGCATAGTCAAATACGATTCGGCTGGTAGGAAAAACGTTTGGACCGTTTCAAAGAAATGACCAGATTGCCATATTTCTAGGCATGTGTTCTATCTTTGAATTTCGATTAAGGGTGAGCAATAAATTCAACCGAAAGCGCACAGTTCCATTGTCGAAAACAAAGAATTCACAAGGAAAAAAGACAATTTTGGCGCTTGGCAACGATCCTTTCGCTTTGCCCCGAAACGATGGCTGAAAAAGGATGTGCACTGAATCACAATTATCATACGAGTGCTCGAGTGCGTGTGCCGGCGAGCACGAGCTACATCATGAATACCTTAAGGTGAACTCGACTTCGAGTCGGGATGCCTATCGGTATTTTATTTAAATGTTTCCGGACCCTTATGCCCTTGTGTGCGTTTGGCTCTTGCTTTTGTCGCTTGCGGTGATCCGGGACGAGTTCATTTCCTGACAGGATAACAACTTATGTAAGAGTTAGACGTAACGTCAACATGTTTCCCCGTTCTGTTTTTGGGGCAGCAACGACAGGTTGAGGTGAATTGAAATAAAACTGAAATTAGGAATTCGACGATAGACAAAATATGAGGACGAGGACAGCATGGTAGTAGACAATACCCACGCTTTTTCCAAAAGCAAAAAAAAAAAATCATAAAATATGCTCAGTTCTCGTATCTGAGCCGCCCTTGCTGGGTGGTGTTTGATATGCATCTGGCGTATGCTGTCATGAAAACGTATTACTGTTTTCGGTGTTCCGAAAATTGATGGCAGAGTGGCAACTTGCTGACGGGCACATGTTCCAGAGAAGTATTTCATGAAACATGTGTTTCCTGTTTTTTCTTCGACACTGACCTAAGTATTTACCATTAATTCAGCATTTCCCATGGATCTTCTGACTCCGGTGTGGAATACGTTTCAGAATATTTGCATTTGCTGATGATGATGTTCCTTGTAACATCTGTTTACGGTCGATACATCCGGAGACGGCTTGCTGTCTATTTTAATTATATCATACTATTTTTGGACAGATCGATTCCCTACGGTTTATTGAGACCTGGGTACTGGGAGAGAAGTATATGGACAAAGGGAAAGCTTTATCAGATTCCTTACCTGAATTTATCAGCCCATAAAACAAAACACGGTTAAGGTAAATTTAATAACCTACGTATCCAAGGAAATGTGGAAACGAGAATTACATATGTTAGGAGTCCTTACAGATACGATGGGTATAGGATTTTTCGGTTGGTAAAGCACTTCACTGGAAGAACATTTGATATGGAGATTTACGGAAATTTAATTGTTGATAATTTAACACTTTAGGTGTGTACTTGCCTTAGTAGCTTCATGATTCTGCTTTTGGCTTTAACGTTGCAAGCAGCACACGCAGAAGTCAAGAATTTAAATAAACAACCATGTCAGCCGTTTCGGTACTCCCTGACCGGTACAAATATTGGAATCTTTTCTTGACATAGTGTCCTGTATGTACATATGTATGTATATGGTATCACAGCTCTGGAGAACGTAAGTCTAGCTTCTCTCAATCACCCATGTTGTGTGTGATCTTATTTTCCCATGGGTGAAGAGGACTTACAGTTTTTTGCCGATTCCGAACGGCGAATTTCGAGAAGCTTTTCAAGGGGTTTCGTCAATACCCCTCTGAGGCGACGCACCATGGAAAAGACGTTCGATAACATGTTTGTTGTCGGGATTCGATCCCATGTCATCCGCGTCAGAGGCCAACACACTACCCACTGTGCCACGGTGCTCATAGTGACCTTTGAAAGTTTTGAGAGAGACGACGCTGTGTTTAAGAGCTTTGTCAGTACCTTACTAAATAGGAGTAAGATAGCCGCACCAATCTGATTTGGACAGAAACACGAGTGCTAACGCTTCCTTCCTTCAAATGCTACTTCATCCTTTCTTCGTTTGGTGGCGTTACAGCCCATAAAGGACCAGAGCCAAGCGTCTCTCAAATAACCATGTTGTGTGTGATTTATTTTGCACATTTTTGCACATTTTGTGAATGCCGATTCCGAACGGCGGGTGGTAAACGACTAACAAAGGCCCCGTAGGGTTAGCGTATCCGACATGCGCTGGCCCGTGAAATAGCGAGCAGAAGCCACTGCAGCCGAACATCTAGCAGATCTGTTAGTAAGCCCTATTTCCACCTTCACATGGTGCCACCTGGGGATTTCTATTTTGAAATCGCGAACGGAAAAGAACGAATGGCGAGTTTCCTGCGCCACAAGACAGGATAAGTGTCGGTTAGGCTATGGTCTGGCAAGCCATACCTGGAAAAAAGCCAACAAGCCAAAAAACCCAAAAAAAAACTTCGGATACAAAAAAACGGATGTATTAACCGATGACGACCCAGGGAACAACCAAAGGAAGAGGAAGAATGATATTCGGATTTGTACGCGGAATGTAAGGTCCCTCAACAGACCACGTGCAGCCGAACAACTTGCGGAGGCCCTAGACTGTTGGAAGGCAAATATTACCGCAATCCAGGAAGTGCGATGGGATGGACCGTGCAAAAAGAGGATGTGAAACTGTGATATCTACTACGGCGACTGCTGCAAGGAGAGAAGACAACGCATATTCGGATGCGGATTTGTTATTAGAGGTAGACTTAGGCAAAAAGTCAGCCATGTAAGCGAACGCCCCATGACAATCCGCATCAAGGCTAAATTCGCAAACATCAGCCTAAGTTGCGCTCATGCCCCTACCGAGGTCAAGGATGACGCTACAAAAGACGACTTCTACGACCTACTAGATAGGACATATGCCCAATGTCCCAGCTACGATGTTAAAATCGTACATCGCAAAACTGGGCAAGGAAGTCGCCTTTGATAGGGTTATTGGCAAGCACAGCCTACACAACACCACATCCAAAAATGGATTTAGGCTGATAGACTTCGCAACGGGGCGAAATCTTCTAGTTGCTAGCACGCGTTTCCCACATCTCAACATCCACAAAGGGACTTGGCGATCTCCGGATCAATCATCCGTCAACCAGATTGACCACATTGCGATTGATGGCAGACACGCATCCGACATTCTGGATGTGCGAACTTTTAGAGGAGCCAACATCGACTCGGACCACTATCTTGTGGCAGCCAGGTTGCGACTTCGAATATGGTGGCCCAGAAAAATCGAGTAAGGCCATCGGCATACAACGTCGCAATGCTACAATCGCAAGAGACCGCCAGAGCCTATGCCAATCGCGTCTCCCTTAAGCTCTCGGAAAGCCCTCCAATACCTGTTCAGACCGTACAACACCAATGGACCGTTGTCAACAATCCTTAGAAAGTGCTGCTTCTGAGGTACTGGGTTTCAAACCGCCACCAACAAGAAACCCATGGTTTGACGACGAGTGTAGGAGAGCACACGCAGGAAAGCAGCAAGCCTATCAAGAGGCGCTGCATAGAAGGACGAGAGCTTCTCGTGAGCATTATGAGCAGAAGAGGAGGGAGGAGCATAAGCTTCTCAAAACAAAAAAATGGAAGCATGAGAAGCTCGCGATCGTAGAGATGGAGAGATGCTATCGCAGGAATGACGTTCGGAGGTTTTATCAACGAATAAAACAAACATGCCAGGGATATATGACCAAAACGGAAGCCTGCAGGGACGAAAATGGAAACTTAGTAGTGGATTCACAGTCGGTACTAAGAATCTGGAAAGACAACTTCTCCAGACTGTATAACGGCGATGACGAAACAGATCCCGCTGTCAGGCAGAATAATCCTTTCACAACGGCCGGTGATAGCAGAGAGTTCTGTCCCCCTGACCTGGACGAAGTTAGGTATGCTTTTTCTAAGCTTAAGTCCAACAAAACTGCTGGAGTAGACGGACTACCTGCCGAGCTCTTTAAGGCAGCTTCAGATGACATGGTTTGGAGTATGCACCAGCTCATCCATAAGATATGGTCGGAGGAATGCATGCCCGATGAATAGAATCTTAGTATCGTTTGCCCGATCCACAAAAAAGGAGGCCCCTTTGCCTGCGCCAACTACAGAGGAATAAGTCTTCTGAACATCGCTTATAAAATCTTCTCTGCTGTTCTGTGGTGTGAACGCTTGAATACGTTCGGTCCATATCAGTGTGGTTTCAGGCCCGGGAAGTCCACTATAGGTCAATTATTCACACTGCGGCAGATCGTGGAAAAAACAAACGAGTTTCAGATCGACACCTGTTTGTCGACTTTAAGGCTGCATTGATAGTATCAATAGAAACGAGCTATACAACGCCATGTCCCTGCCGAACTCGTCAGATTGTGCAGGATGACTTTGGAGAACTCTCGCTGCTCCATCAGGGTCGAAAGCGACCTAACCGATACCTTTTATGTCAAAAAAGGTTTTAGACAGGGCGACACGCTATCGTGTGACTTTTTCAACATCGTCCTTGAGCGGATAGTGCAAAACTCACTGGTCAATATGAGGGGCACCATCTTTTTCAAGTCCATACAACTGATCGCATATGCTGATGACATTGACATAATTGGACGAAGTCAGCGAGATGTCATGGTTCGCCATGAACTGTAGCCCCAAAAGAAGAAGAAGAAAAAGGTTCCAAATGGCGTGGGTCGATACCCGTAGTATACTTGCCAGTTTTGCCAGTACCCCGCCGAGTAGAGACGCCGCGAAATAAACATTTGATGGCGTTGGTGTTATCGGGATCCGAACTCGCTCATCGTGCGTTAGAGCCCAATACTGCGCCACGGCGCCCTACTTAATCCAATAAGTATAAGTATTTATAAGAGAATCTCAGCACAGAAAATGTAGATAGGGTTAAGAAAATCTCGAGTTCCACGCAGACATGTGATGTCCCGTAAGGGGACACACTATACTTTGGTCAGGGGACGATTGAATCTCATCGATTGGTGGAGTCCTTGAACGGTGTTCCGAAAGGACAGGTGTTCGTATTTTTCCCACCTGTCTGAAAGGTTTGGCACCTGTGTACCTTTCACTGGAACCTTTTCTAGCGAGCTGATCGGCGATTTCATTGCCATTAATAACTTTGTGCTCTGGCACCCACCAGAGTTTGACCTTGATTTTGAGTTCGTGCCATAGGAACTAAGCGCTTTAAGCGCTGCTTGGCAATCAGAGGGTACATATATGTATGTGGAATGACCATAAGAATTAGAACGTCAAGCAACAAGTTGGCAACACGAACAACTCTTGTTTCTTCCCCTCTATTTATTTGGTGCATTGCGAAGATACCAGCGAAGACGACAAGCCGACCCGCACTTCTTTTCTTCTACTCAATCATTGTAGTTCCATTTCCTGAATTGCTTTTTCCTTTTAATTTTTGATGGTTACTTCTCTTATGCCAGTCTCTAAGTTTAGATTGACGCATGTCAGGATGGCATATAATTCAGCTTAGAAGATGCTAGGACTCTTTCCAAAAGGCCCTTCCTAGGTAGGCCTTTGACGTTGAGCAAGGGATTCCTGTGCGGTTTGGGATCAATATCTCAAGACTCTAGTCAAAAGTGAGGGTGTGTGGTAACGTGTCCAAGACCGTGGTAATCATATCCAACTCAGGAATATGTTGCAGGATGGACATGTGACCCATTGGTCTACATGGACCTGTTCCCGATCGAAGAATTTTTATTGCACCGCGTAATGCAACCTTTTTGATAAAAAGGTGCAGTGAAGTATATTCAATCAGTGCTTCTTTGCCGTAGGGCAGGTTGGCGTAGCGCCTATAGTGCCGAGACATGCTAGTCTCTGAAGGCGTTGAAATTTAACGATTATCGTTTTTTGTTCAACTTTTGTCCATTATACTAAGAATGCATAGGCGATGATAGGTCTTACTATGGCGGTATGTAGACAGTGGATTATCTTAGGTCTCAATCCCCAGGTTTCACCGTAAGTGCGTCGACAAGCTTATAGTGCTTTAGTCGACTTTGTGAGTTTATTTCTGTTGTTGCAGTTCCAGTTGAGTTTACAATCAAGGTCTATACCTAGATACTTTACTTCTTCTGAAAATCCTATGTTTGTACCACTTTGTAAACGGGACTGCCACACCATCGCCGCATCCGATGACGGTGCAGGGAAATAAGTCCCCGGGTACTAAGTCCACTGAGGGACTTAGTTCCCACTGAAAGGTATTAAAACCACTTTGAAAAAGTGGATTTCGTTCCCATGCAAGGTGGGAATGAACTCCACTTTCTTGTGGGAGCTTAGAGCACACCCAATTGTCTGAAGAGGGTACTTACTTCCAACAGCAATTATTGTACAAAGTTCGTGAAATTGAAAAAACTCTGACGTGTATGGGGAGGCATGCTGCCCCCCTGCAACCCCCTGCTTGGCATAACTGTTGGATTGGAATATGTGCGATTGGGTGTGGCCAAAGTTTTTTTATATCCTTGTCTCGTATGGATTTCAAAATCTTCGCAGAAACCCAACTTCGGACATATCCCAAATCCAACAGTTGAACCAAGCAGGGGGGTTGCAGGGGGGCAGTATGTCCCCCCATACATATTCCACAGTTTGCTATCCAAAACTGGCCTTGCAATTACTTGTTAATTTTCTTTAAATTCATATATTTAAGTTTCATTCATAAAATTCATTCATTTATAGGTGGAAGTGGGAATTTTTTCCACATTTATAGGAAATTAAAGCCACTCAGTTTTTTTGGGATTAAATTCCCACCTTAAACCTTAATTCTTATTTAGTGGGAACTAAGCTCCTCAGTGGACTTAGTACCCGGGGACTTATTTCCCTGCACCTCCGAGGACCTCCTAGCTGAGATTGGCTAACTTGTGGAGTAGGTCGTCGATAACCATCAACCACAGACAAGGTGAAAGGGCTCCTTCTTGTGGACACCCCTTAGCTGCCGAAACTAGCACAGAGAGCTCTCCAGATGTGGCTAATATAATATGACTATTTAGTATAGCCCTTATCCAGTGAAAGCCCTAAATATAGCCCTTCGCTTCGTCTAACTAACAGTGATCAATAGTTTTTGAAAACGTGATTCACAAATCAGCAGCAAAACAAAAAATAGAGTTTTAGAATTTCATCGCGCACTGTATTGTACATTTTTGGGCTCAAAATTTTATTCGATCTTCCCTACTTCTTCTTTAGATTACCTTATATTTATGGTATATCGCCTGCAAAAAATTAGTAGCATCACCACATAAGTGTAAATATTTTTGACTTTTGTACTATTTTACAGTGCTCCTACATAGATAGATAAATATGTTTTTATTATGCACACTAAATATTACAGTATTGTTATTGCACATATTTCATATAGAGATTTGGAAAACATGTTACCTTGCTACTAAAAAGAAATGTATGCAAAAAAAATAAAAAACAATAGTATTTAAAATATAGGTACGAGTAAGAGGAAAAACTGCAAGAAAAACCACCTTGTCAAAAAAAAACTAGTATAGGTGAACTACAAAAAACGAAAACTAAAACACAATTGTATAATACAAGGATAAGGAGTAATTAGCAAAAACTATGGATGAATAAATTAAAAAAATAAGTGAATAATAATAAATAAATAAATAAATAAATAAACAAATAAGTAAATAAACAAACATATAAATAGTAAATAAGCAAGCTAAGCAAATAAATAATGATATTTAAGTAACGAGTGTATGTATGTATATGGGCGTTAGAGTCCATGAAGGACCTGAGCCGAGCTTCTCTCAATCACCCATGTCGTGTGTGATGTCATTTTCCCATAGGTGAAAGGGACCTACAGTTTATTGCCGGTTCCGAACGGCGAATTTCGAGAAACTTTTCATGACAATTTTGCTACAGGGGGTTTTGTCAGAACCCCGCTGAGGGGAAACACCGTGAAAAACACGTTCGTAACATGGCTGGGTCGGGATTCGGTCCCGTGTCATCGGTGTCAGAGGCCAACACACTATCCACTGCGCCACGGTGCTAACGAGTGTAGTCTCGTAAAAAACATCGTGTAAACATCAAGAACTAAGACTGTTAACGTGGAGACTGTCAGCAAAAGAGCAGCGTATATTAAATTTTTCATTCAGCTTTACAATACGTTCGCAAATCAAATCAACACCCGCTGTTGAGGGTAACTCTCTTGAAGAAAACCGCCAAGGTAGGTCTAAAATCATTTTTAAGGTTTTATTTTGTGCCACTTGTATCTTTTTTAGATGACATTTAGCCATACCACCCCAGACAGGATAGCCATACGTCAAAATCGCTTGGAAAATTACTTTAAAAATAATTATCTTATTGTCAGCAGATAGCTTCGATTTCCTGCAAATAAAAGGGTATAATAGTGCAGTCGCTACCTTTACTTTTTTCAGCGTTTGAGTAACGTGGTCACTAAAAGTCAATTTTGAGTCCAGGCGTATTCCTAAGTACTTAACCGAACGATCCCAATTTATCTATTACCGTATATAAGAATTGGATTTTGGGGCAGAAAGCAAGCTTTTTTTTTCTGCTAAAAAAGATAGCTTGAGTTTTGTCACAATTAATTCTTATTTTCCACCTTTTATAGTACTTTCTTATAATCTCACTCGCATTTATAAGTGTCCTCTCGATATTGAGAGCGAGCTCATGCGGTGTCATCAGCAAAGATAGCCGCATGACAATATGGTAACCTGGGAAAATCAGAAATAAATATATTATAAAGAGTGGGACTCAAAACTGATCCTTGTGGGACTCCCATGTTAAAATTTGAAATTTTGGACATACAGGTATTAATATGCACCAGAAAACTACGATTTGACAGAAAACTTTGGACAATTTTAATTAGATATAAGGGGTAGCTAAAGTTAATTTATTTATAAATAAGGCCATTATGCCAAACTGTGTCAAATGCTTTTTCGACATCAAGCAGGATCATACCAGATGATTTTCCGTCAGAGCGATTGAGTTTGACATGATTACATATTCTAACACATTGATGGGAGGTATTATGAAATTATCTAAGCCCAAATTGGATGTTAGGCAAAATGTTGTTTTCATTTGTGTACTCTAGCACATGCATTTTCATAAGTTTATCTAAAATTTTGCTTAAACTGCTGAGTAAACTTATTGGTCTGAAGCTAGTGAGAGACTTGGCAGGCTTTCCCGGTTTTAAAATCGGTATAACTTTGGCTATTTTCCACTTTTCCGGAAAGTATTGGGTTTTCAGACATGCATTTACTAAGAAGGTTAAATTTTGTATACCTGATGAGGGTAAATGTTAACTTATTAACATTTACATTTAATTAACTTTAAATTGTTCAACTTTAGAGGTACATTTGGATAAGTCAGATAATAGATCCATAACTAAATTATTGATTTCTTCAAGAGAAAAGAGATTACTGCTGTTGCTGGGACTATTGGTCATGCTGTTACTACCATCACCCGACGCCAGTGCGACAAGGCAGTGGCGGGAAATCCAACAAAGAGTTTAATGCAGCTCTTGAAGTATTAGGCTGAGCAACACGGGGAGTTGGTAGCTTTGGTGTCGAGAGAGCTTTCCATGGGTGGAACAGACGAAAAGCTTTTACGTGAGGGCCAAACAGAGGTTGTTCCACGTTTAAGAGATGTGAACAAATATCAAGTTGATGTTTCCGAAGACAGCTTTGGAAGCTTAGGAAGCTTAGGAATTTTTGGCTAAGTCCACTGCGAAAAACAAATCCGCACGCAAATAGGCGTTGTTTGTTCTCATTATAGCAGTTTCCGTAGTATATGTCAAATTTTTTTATCCTCTCTTTACCCGGTCCATTCCATCGCACTTCTTGGAGTGCGGTAATGTCTGCTTTATAGCAGCTTATACCCTTTTCTAAAAATTCGGCCGCACTCAATCAGTTAAGAGAACTAACATTTCAGTAGAAGAACCGATACTCCTGTCGGAAATGTAGTCCGTCCGTTAAATCCGACGCTTGTGGTTGTGTCCGAATTTCTACATTTTCTACCAACCGACCAACCGACTAAAACGAGGAGGTGAGGGTGGGGCTTACTAACAATACTGCAAGGTTTTCGTCTTCGTTGGCTCTTTTCGGTTCTAAACAGGTTCTTAACAGTTACTTGCAAGTGAAGAAATGGTAATTTAGCATTCTTAGTTGATGAATGGTATTGATGAGATATCTCCAAATTGGTGGTTTCTTATTTATTTAAAAAAAAATCTTAAGAGTGGATGAAGTTAAATCACCATTCCGATCATATTTTACACGAAAACCCTGAATTGTTGCTGCCCTCGTTGTCTTTCGATTCTTAATAGGAAAAATTAAAATTTTGCAATCATTTTCAGATATGAATGAGTGCATTCTGGATTCACTTGCTACTAATCATAACAGTTGCAGTTGATGTACAAAAATGCCCAGTAAATATCGGCCCGGCTTTAATTCTTTGAGAACTGAGTCATAGTCATCCAAGGAACAATTAATACACTTTAGGTATTACTGAAGTTCAAATCACTCCATAAGCATCCCTCAACCCTAACAAATCACCACACCAGAAAACGAAATCAGAAAAAAAGATATTGAAGCCTTGAATTTTAGAAAAATAAAAACCGATCACTAAAAAATCCAAAACAACAATCCATTACGTTGATTCACTACAAACAAACCCCAACCAAAGGAAATCCAAGCCTTTCCACCCCTACACTGGGCAGCAGCAGTATTCGCAGAAGCTAGAACCCTTTTCTAACCTCAAAGCCCTGAAATATTTTCCGCACCATAAAAGTTAGCACATGAAGTGTTCTCTATATCCGGGCTGTGTATGCTAATTTCTATGGAATTTTCCTCCCCTTTATTTGTAGTTGTTTTCTATCCGTTCTTTTGTTTCTCATGCTAAATTCGTATTCCAGTCGTGAAAGCCGCACATACTGCAGCAGCATTAGAATACAAAACAAATCGCAAAAAAAAAACAAAAAAAAGGAAAACAAAGCGAAAAAAACATCGCACAATAAATCCGACAAGGACAGCTTTCGTGCAAAAATCCATTGCCCTGGCATGGTTAGCTGTCGTCTGTTGAACTTCAACACCTCGTATTCCCATGCACGCGTGGTGAAGTACGTTTTTTTTACATCCTTTCCAGCCCTCTGGCTATATGAAAAAGATCGAAACACGAAGCTCATTGGAAAAGTTGCTGAAAAAACTTTCTCGCACAGACTCCGTACACGTACTGCATGGTGTAGACTCTGAAATGAAGTTGTAAAGTTAGAAACATGTACATAGTCGTAAGGCTTCAGGAATGACGCGAATGATGGCAGGTCATGATTTGATTAAAATTTTATTCAGAAGCATTCGGGCGACAATTGCCAGTCATAAAAATAAGGTTTCTCGGTGAATGGGTAACTTTTTGGAAACCGATTGGAGTCTGTAATTGATACCTAGATAGCATCGAACAGGGAAGAGAGTTCACCACCTCGGGCAAGCAATAAAATTTTCTCCAACCTTCGTGAGATTTTAATACATATACATATAATTCCTGCAGCCGTAAGGTTTAAGATAAAGTTTTTTGTGGTCATGCCCTGAATACCCCGGGGAAATGCTGTAATGTGGACGTCGCCTCAGTAACACCATTCGATGTTGTTTCATAAACCAAACAACGTTACAAAGTCGATTGTGATGTTATCTTAAAACCAATCTATATCTGGAATTCGGAACACTCTAAAACTTTCCTGATGCGACCAGCTTCGGTTTTAGTACATTTTTATTACTCCAGTGTACCACCAGAAGGTGCTTCATTATACCGCCGCGTAATCATTGCCAGAAACGAGCTCATAACTTAAAGCAACCGCCATAAAAATCAAAAAAGAAAAACGAAACAGAAAAGAGAATACTGAATATCTCGAAAGCAGTAATTTCCTTCGACAAATTTCCAATTTCAATCCCATCCGGTCCTCAATTCATTCAGGCCATTCAATGGCCCAATCGCCGGGCCGTTATTGCCTCGTCCGGTCTTCTTCGTTCATCCAATATTGTTGCCTGCTTGACATCCTCTTCCCCTGTTTCAAACAATGATTTTCGAAAACTTTTTGATTGTTATTTAATATTTTATGACAGAGCAGCAAATTTGAAATTATTTAGATTTTCTTTTTGGCAAGAACCTGGAAGGACATGATAACTAACAAGCGGACAAACACAGCAACAGGAGCAGTGGCGAGTGCACTGTCAATTTGGTAATGTCAACTCACGACAGTTGGCAGTATAGTTAGGTGATGATGATGATGGTGATTGGACCTCGTCTCAGTCCTGTTGTTCTCCTATCAGATCTCCCTCAACTTGGCACGGTATTGGGAGTTTCGTTTTCCTAAGTCGGTGTTGCTATTTTATTGGGTTTTCTCTAAACTTTCTTCAAAACTTATGTCAGCACTAAATGTGTTTGTTCGTTTGCTGATTATTTCCTACGTCCCACGCTGGTTAGATCCTTTCTTTCATGACTTTTTCTGCTCGTCCTTTGTCCTTTGTAGGGTAGGTGCTCGGGACATGAGGGGCTTAAGGGGACGTGAGAGAAATTTCCAATTTAATTGCAGTTAACAAAGTGTTTTTTTTTTTTAGTCTCTTGCATTTCGTGCCTTTTCCATTCTTAGCTGTTGTCTGTTGTCTCCACTGTTTTATGGAGGTGCGGCGGGAGCTTGGTAATTAACCTACATTTCAATAGCATGACGAAGCCTTCTTAATACAGTGGGAAATCAAAAAAAAAAAACAAGATGAATAAAGAAGTTATTTTCGTCTTTTTTGAAAGCCAATAGAACTTTTAAGGCTTTTTATCCTTTCAAAAAAAAAACACGTTAAGCTCATGTCGAACGACAACTGACACATACCAATGATATGACGAGGAAGAATACCAAGTAACACCAAGTGTATGCGTACTATAGTACTTCCCTTCTTTTCTCTTCAAGGACTAACAATAGGAAGCGCATACATCCGCGGAGACAGTAGATCACTATTAGGGGGTAAAATGCTGTCTTCGAAGTTTTCCTTTTCTTTTACTTTTATAAGTAATTTGAAAAGAGTTTTTAAATGTAGCTTAAAGGCTGATTAATTCGAACAAGGTTGAGTTTTGGAAATTCGTAATCAAAGGAAACTCAATTTTTACTTCGTTTGGTGGTGTACAATGTACATGCATAAATCTGGTACCATTGACAAGGGCTCTCTGGGAGAGCCTTCAAGCGAATTAGTTTCAGTTTTCGAAACAGGAAAGCCACGTGATTTATCATTAGTTGGGCCAACGAGATCTTTCCAGAATTGAATTTCATTTCCCGATAACATCCTTTTGCAGTATCAGGCTGCAAGGATGGTAGTGAAGCATTTGTCGGAGGTAAGAAAGTCAAGGTATTCGTTTTTCAAAGTTTTTTTTTTATTTTGTTTTTTGTCGAGTTTTTGCATTCAGTTGGAATAATCGCATCTATTATACTTATACATACATATATTGTAATACGAGATGGACACTTTACTTTACCAGAGTCTACCTGCTTTCTGGGAGTTCAGTGCTGTCGAACCTCAGCGCACATTACATCAGTCTCTAAGGTGCACCAGCTGATGTGAGCATAAACAAATAGGTCCACAGAAGCGAAGAACGTTGAGGTTTATGGAGATAATGTAGTGCTATGATGTCTGTAAGTCTTCTGCTTTTCTATCTCATTGTCCAAAAACTAAGGTGACATTGGAATTTAAACTGCTTTCGCACAGGGTGGCCGTGCTGCAGTGGTAAGCCCCACCGACCGTCGAACGGAAGGTATGTAGTTCAAATCCGTTCCATAGCCAAGAAAAAACAATTCCTACATGGAAAAAAAATGATGCAACACAGCTATTGTGATCTTGAAGTGATCAAATAAACTGATAAGGGCTCACAGTATATGGTCACTTTAAAATCATACTCTATCTGTGCAATTCCAATATGACATCATAAGTGCATAGAAAAAGTTACTGAGAACTACAACCAACGTGAAAATTCGGTCGGTTCCTTTCGAATTCTATCTAGGACAACCATCCCTGGAGAGTAGTGAACGAACATCTACGACCCAAACCACAACTCACTGCAGTCTGTTCAGGTTGTGTATAATATTTATCATAAGAAGATAACTCTTGAACCTGCGCGAGCTATTAAAAAAAAACGCATTTCACGTTGATTTTTCGCCGCTAATTACGATTTGTAAAAGAAACAAAATCGTCTTTAGTAGAGCGCGAGAGTAAGTTAATTTCACTTAACGGTTAACAAGCTCGAACTGGTTCGCCCCTGGCTATCTTCTTCGTTTTCGGCGCTAGAGCTCATAGGAAGCCTGGATCTCCTTTAAAAAACTTCTCCAACTGGCACGATCTTTTGCCAGCAGCCTCCGGTGCCGCACACCTAGTTGGTTGAGGTCCCCTTCCACTTGCGTGCGCCACCTAAAATTTGGCCGTTCTCGATGGCGTCACCGCTCAGGGTTGATTTCAAAGACCTTTTAGGCCGACGCTGTGATGTATTTTTATTACTTCCCATTCACAACAGCAGTGCATCATTGCATCATTTTTCCGTATAGGAGTTGTTTATTCTGGGCTATGGAACAACTTTGAACTACAGACTTCCGGCTCGACGGTCGGTGATGTTTACCACTGCAACACGGGCATGAATATTCAATACATACCCTCTAAGTAACCCTTTGGTGTGGTATTTGCAGAAGAAACTACTGGATCCATATTTGTATGATGATGCCATGGGCACCGTAATTATTAGCCAGTTTTTTAACGGGTTAACACTTCACGAGCATTGCTAGCAATGATGGAGATTTTGACGATTGAACTCCCAGTTTAGCGATATTGTTTCTCTGAGCGGACGTCTTCCTTTGGGTCTCTTAAAATCTTGCACCTGCTTATATATAGTGTGGTGGTCTCTGATGCTGATGACACCGAATCGAATTCCAACTGCAACCATGTCACCGAATCTGTTTTTCTGGGTGCTTCTCCTCAGCGGGGTACTGACAAAACCCCCTTTAGTATAATTGTCATTTTCAACAATGGGAAAATAAATTCACACACAACATGGATGATTGGGAGAGGCTAGGCTACGACACATACCTACTCGAATACATGTACACTTTTTACTATTTAGGATATTACTGCCAGTAGTGGTATAAAAAGCATTTACTATTACTTGAACTTAATACAAGATGGTATGACTCATATTTCTGTTTTAACATTTCCTTTTGGCCTCAGAACTCCCTTCCCAGCACTCATCGATTGCATCTGTGTCTTTCTAAGCTGATGAGAAGGCTACAAAATAAGGCATTATAGATACCCAAGGAAAAAGTGCCTAGTATTGAGACAAAATGAACAATATCGTTCCAACCAACCAGCACTGGTTGGTTTGTCAATCCCAATAAAATCCATTCACACCCCCCATTTTTATGCAGCAGCTGATACAGATGAGTAATCAAATTCCTTCTGAACTCTGCAAAACCACCGTACGTTCACGCACAGATTGCAAAACCCCAAATCGCATCTATGTATAAGCCTATCAATCCATCAAACTCCAACTGCCAGGCGAAGTCACCATGTGAGACATTAATGAACAGGCTGTCACACTGACTAGCCCCTTTCCCTACGTCATATTCGTTGTCTTCCCACCAAATACGACTCATCGTAAGCGCTGAAAAGACAGAAATTAAATTGCTCCTCCGGCTCTGGAATTAAGAATTCCTCACAGGGCAAAATTAAGCATTCTCCGGGGTCCAAGCCATATTCTCATATTTAGCATGCATCGCGCTTGTATCTATCGACAATGAGCGTTACGCGAGCCAACAACGTGTGTCACATAACATTCATCCTCACTGGTGAGTGTGCCTGGAATTTCCAATGTCTACTCCATCGGCGCCTTTATTATTCAATGAGACGTTGACAATAGCTCATCAAATCCCCGCAGACGAAGCGAAGAAAGGAGAAATATGAGAGCACGAAAAACAGAACAACACAAGCAACACAACATCGAGTATGACAAGACTCCCTTGCGCTCCTTGTTCCACGTCCTTTATGCAACTACATACATATTTGTATTGCTCTTTGTGATATTAATGTGTCACTTTGGCAGAAATTTGATTATTCACCGAAGTCGAGTTGATCCTTTTTCTTTTTTTTTTTGGTTGCTCCCCAAATGTTGTTTATGCGATGCCAAATGGGGTCTAGTCGTCGTGCCCACATTGCCATCATACTTGCCCGTAGTTACAGGTATATCTGGATGTAGGGTGAGCGGAAATTGACTGCGAGTTTCGAGAGTCGGGGGGAAATCGGTAGATAAGTAGCCTCTATTTGTAAATTTTCATTTTTATAAACTTCTGTTGGCACGTCTACGACGACGTGGTCGTCGAGGGCTTGGTAATTTTACTTTTTCTTAGTGATTTCTTAGAAAATCCGATTTCAGTGTGGGGCATGTGGGTGGAGGGGGGTAAGCAGATAATGTGTTCGAATGGTGGAAGACGTGCCATGAAATAATGGACCTCTGCTACTTTGCGGGCAATTTTCGATGGGAAAGCATCCCCGACGAGCGTGACAATTATGTAACGAGATTGAATCGAGAAACTGTGCGGCAAAGTGTTTGATACGATCTGAATGAACTGAGAATGGTGGAGTATTGGTCACGACCATATACATACATACATATGTGGTGTCCATGACAGCTTCACACTATCGATTTAAACTAGAAACCTACATTCAAATAAATGTTCCGCACAACTTTATCCAGATCAGTGTCATTGATATGATATTTGTAAGCTTTTGTTGTCGGTTCTCCATAGTCCTTCGTTCAATGGCAGTTGCATACGTAGTTATTAGCTAGCAACTAACATGCTCTGTAAACATCATTTCAGAAAATGGATTCAAGAAGGATTGACTTGGATTAGCATCAAATACCTGCACAAAGTGTCGACGTAGAAGTAAGATGTAGTAGGCCGACAGATAACGATGCAAAATGCACTTTACATGGATAAAGGTCTTATACGTACTCAATTCAATTTGATTTGAACAATTTGTTTTTTGGTCTAAATTTAGTTATCTCGAAGGTTCTATGGGTTGAGGCGGACAACAGACATATGGAAAGCCGTGATGCCACTTTTGCTCTTTAATAACAATAGCTACAAGACAAGGCACTTGATAGATTTGGTAACTGGGTGCCTCCTCCATCTTCATGCTTATACTCGATTCTCGAACATTCATTCATAGGAAATTATATGTATAGTGTCAACGTGAATGCCATAGACAGCTCTATGCCGAATAAGACAACACAAATGACCACCGGAACCTTTGCTGTTAAGTTTTGTCCACATACGTTGCATTCTCTGTAAACCATAAGACAACAAAGTGAACATGGTCAAAGAGACATTCGGGTTACCGGTTTAGGTGTGCTGAAAGCCACAAGCCAAACAGATGGGATTAAATTGTATTCCGCTTTCCAAACCATGTAAAAAAAGTCAAAAGAGAAGCGGAAGTTTTTGGAACCGAGAAAAGCTGTCGCATGAACACTATGCGAAAGTTTTAAAAATTGTAAAACGAATACAAAGAGGCTAAAAACCCTGTACGCATCTTGCAGATTAAACAAGGTAAGCTTGATGTTGTCAATGTCACTTTAGCAGGCTAAACACTGGTGATGAAAATCAAAGAAATTCAAAATATCACTGTCGGGAAGAACGAATCATTTACAAGAGATGGTCACGACAATACCGTCCGCTCGATTTCGACGGCGTTAAGACACATCAGACTGTGTCGAAAAGGTAAGGCGACGTAATTTTTTAGTTTTGTTCCTCTTTTTTGAGAGAACCTTTACTCTTCCAAATCAATTTCAAAGTAATCGTCCACAGATACAATGCACTTATATCAACGGAGTTTCTAATCAGCGGAACAGTTGTAAAAGTCGATTGCCGGAATGGCCTTCAGCTCTCTCTTCCTGTCGATGCCATTATGTATGAAATATAACATCGTTCAAACGTCCGCTGCGGTTTCTCTGGGTGGCGCGCAACAGGCTGAATTCGACCGATGGCATGGGTCATGTCGACTTTGAGGGCCGCTATGGTTTGTGGCTTATTCGTAGACGACTTCCGAAAATCCCACAAGCAAAAGTCTAATGGGATCAAATCGCACGATCTCAGTGGCCAGTTCACATCACCTCCACGTGAGATGATCATCCCCTCGAATCGCTTGTGTAGAATTTTCAATATGGCGTTAGCTATGTGGCACATGTCGTTGGTGTACATATCATTTAAGTCAGGTCATAAGAAGTTTGTAATCTATGGCGCTCGCACTTACGGTGATGGCCTGGCCAACGTCGTTCTCAACGAAATATGGACTGATGACGCGCCGCCAGCCCAAAAACTACACCAAACAGTAACTTTTTCGAGATGCATTCAACGCTCTTTTATTTCATGTGGATTGGTATCGTCCCAAATTCGACAATTTCGTTTGTCGACGTACCCATTCATCTAGAAATGAGCCTCATCGCTGAAGATGACTTTTCGATGAAAATTAGGGTCACTTTCCAACTGCTCCAAGGCCCATTCAGCGAACACATGTCGATGTCTGTGGTCGTCTGCCTTTAGCTCCCAGGTCAATTGCATTTCGTTCTGTCTGCGAAAGACCGAGTTCTTGTGAACGACGCGAAATCGATTGCCTCGGATATTTTCGGCAGATTTTGCGTTTCTTCGACGTGCGGGTGTTGACTTATCGTTTGTTGAACCAGTGGACTCAAACTTATCCACCACCTCGCTAACAGTCCTTTTGGTAGGACGATTATTGCGACCGTAAGATAGGCGCAAGTTGCCCGGACAAAATACTCATTTTGATAAAACAATTTTATCATTTACACGTTTTGTTGAAAGCTATGTCCGTCCGTGGTAATTTGCCAAAACAGACCGAATAAACAACAGCCAATTCGACAGATGTTGCTTTAACATGCCAAGGTTAGAGGGCAGAACGGAAGCCTGAAGGGATGAGAACGGAACCTACTTGTAGAATCGATGTTAGACAATATACATATCACTGTCAGGCAGTATGATCCATTTCTTAACGACGAAGATCGCAAAGAATTCCGTACCTCTGATCTCGACGAAGTTAAGAACGCCTTATCGAAACTAAGGTAGATCCTGGAAAAACCCAACGAGTTCAAGCCGAAAGCATCAGCATCTATTTATCGTCTTTAAGATGCATGGAGACGAGCTATACAACGCCATGTCCGCCTTTGACATCCTTGCTAAGCTCGTCAGACTATACAGGATGACTATGGAGAATGCTCACTGCTCCATCCGAATCGGTGCAGAACTGACCGATAATTTTGATGTCAAAAAAGGATTTTGGCAGAGCGATACGCTGTCGTGTGACTTCTGCAATATCGTATTAGAAATGATTGAGCAAAAATCACTGGCCACATCAACGGCACAGTTTATTTCAAATCCTCACAACTTCTTTCATACGCAGATGACATTGACATAATCGGAAGAACACAGCAAGGTGTCAATGAGGCATTTAAGAATATTGAGGTGGAGGCGGTGAAAATGGGTTTGGCAGTAAATGAGGGCTAAGTGAACACATGCTGTCATCAAAAAAGGACGCTCACCACCGACGTCTTGGCGAGAACGTTTGTATTCGCGGATATAAGTTTGAGGACTTCGTCTACCTTGACTCCGCACTGATCTGAAACAACGACAATCACTGTTTCTTTGGGCTCACGGGGCAACTGGGTAATAGAGCCCTCTCTCGATCAACCAAGTTGACTATATACATGACTCTAACCATCCCAGTCTTGTTGTATGGCGCAGAAGCATGGACACTATCAAAAGCGGATGGAAAAGTCCTTGGCCGTTTCGAGAGATAAATAGATAAATGGGGAATGGAGGAAAAGATTCAACGACGAACTTTACGGGTTGCATAGCGACATGAGTCCAGTCAGATGTCTACGAATTCAACGCCTAAGATGGCTAGGTCATATACCTATAGAGTGAATGGACACCACAACTCCAGCCTGGAGAGTTTTTCAATCCAACTCTGAGGGACGAAGAAACAGGTGGAAGGGGACCTCACCCAACTGGGTGTGCGGCAATGGAAAAGGCTACCAAAAGATCTCAAGGTTCCTGTGAACATTTTTCGCAACGAACGAAAAATATGACTTATTCTAGTCCTCGCTTTCTGAGCTTTTCTCGCTTGGAGGCCCATCAAGCCCGAAACATTTTTATTTATATTTTGTTTGATTGAATTGATTGCTTCTTTTTGTTGTGAAGCAACATGATCATGATGATCATGCCATCTGGCCCTAATTTCCAATGGCGAATGGGACAGGAGAGGTTGAGTGTCGTTGCTTTTTGGTGGCAGCGGACATTGAGATTTCTAACTCGGATCACTGGGTTAAAGTCCAGTGTGTTAAAAGGATTGATTGATCCAAGGTGTGTTAATTATTAATAAGTGTGTGTCTGCAACATATTAGAGGTGTCACTAGAGTTTTTATCCATGACACGCAATAGAACGTGTTATAGTTTTAACACGAATAAGTTTCTCAATTTCAAAGACTAGTGTACCAATTTCTGAAGTCAGCAAAACCGTGTCGCATTTTAAAGTCGAAGTCACGCCTTAATGAAGGGTGCTATATGGATGAAAATAGGGCACATTTTTCTAAACCGGCCTTGAAAAATTTCGGTAGTAGAGGATATATGTATGATCCTTACGCAATGTCTAGTTTTGAAGAATTTTTTCGAGTATATTACCTCCCAAGGCTGCAAGCGACATAGACGGAAGATCCTACGTAATTCCGTAAGGATTATGTCAAAGGAGTCGCTTGAATTGCTTGCTCAGTAGGTCGATTATGATGACCGAAAATGGTTTAAGAGCGTATATAACATTTTTCCCAGAGCACACATATTATTAGTGGAATTCAATAACTTATAAACGCTCGTGTGTCAATCTCTTCGTGATAAAATGCCAAAAATAGGACACAGAAAAACTGCATCTAACAAAATAGCAAGAAGGTATAAAGTACACTTTAACTTAAGTACTCTACGAGGATATTAGGTGCAATAATTGCTCGTTTTCTGTTGCGTTTTCTTCTTTAAGCTCTAGATATCGCATCTGCAGGTAAGTCTTTGCTATTTCGTTTTACCATATGAACCATGCCATCAACGGGACAATGTGTAAGACTCATACAACCATATTTACAGCAAATAATAGCATAAGAAAAGCAGCGTATGAAAGTAGTCGTGTCACGAAGTAGTCTACCCTTCGTAATCTTATGTCCCAGCACTTAAGACCAGACTCAATAGCGCAACTATTACCCGTCCCTGATCAGTGCTCAAATCTCAAGATGACTAGTACTCAGTGTTTATGGCACAACCATCGAGACGGTCGTAAATATAATTTTAATGTCCAGCTTCATGCAAAATCGCACCAAACTTTCGGGTGTAGGGAACGTGTCTCAATGGAAACCTTACCTCTAACCGACCACAATTGGCTATTAAGCCGTCGCATTTGCCTTCAATCCCCTAGAATCGTCGCCAATATGGTATGTCCTTGGGTTCTTATATATGTAAGTCCGTCTTTTTTTTTTTTTTTATATTTGCAAAACATCCGAAACTCATCTTGGCTCGGCACGTCCCGAAACATCAACATCCGTGCCGACATATTCGCCGCATATCGATTCGATATATTGAAAACAGTCACGCTTGCTGACCGGACAAATGGCCAAATTTCCTATTCGAATTCCAATTTTACTTCATTTGACACATAATAACGCAGAAAAACGACACGAATAGGCACGAGTAAGAAGAATGGACCACGAGCAGCAGGCGGTCGGCTCTACTCCCTTGTAAAATCACTGTCGCTCACTCGCTCACTCCTATTGCGCTTCACTCAAATTCCATACAGAGTCACAGGCATTACTTTCAGTTTCGTCCTTTTTTTTTTTTTTTTTTTTTTGTGGATTTACGGGGTTAGCAGTTGCCTCCCTCGATAGTTTTCAACTCTCATTCGGAATCGAATTGATTGTTTCGTTCAATTTTTGATCCAAGGGCTCGCACATAAATTCAAATCTATGGTGTTGTCCCAGCCGATGCTGTTGCTCCTCTCATCTAACCCTATTGGGATCTTTCTTCATTTCAGATGCCCACTACTCTATCCATTTCTTTCTATTCTTCTGACAGTTTTCCACATGAACAATAAAACTGGAAGGAGGCATGCCACGCATTCGAAAGCAATATCAATTCGAATTGTAATTTCTCAACCACACAAGACATCCTTGTCGCGCTCCAACTGTCCTTTGACTTTTTGACAAAAAGAGTACAAAAGATACTTACTTAAAATTTTTCGGAAAATCGAATCGAATATCCTTTATTTGCAGGCATTCCCTTTTGATTATCCTCACAACTGACAAAGGACCCGACTTGTCAGGCAGAAAAAGGGCTATTCTATTTTTCTCATCGGACTCCTTCGTCCATCCTACTATATGGACTATGTGTGTGCTAGTGCCATGATTAGAATAGAATTGAATGCTTCGAATGACCAAACGATTATAACCATGTTCAGGCAGCAGCATCGTAGCCACCAAACGGTGGTGTCCTATCTTTTTCTAACCAGTATATGGTGCAAAAGGCAACCCTTGTCTGTAAGCCATGTGATTGACTTTCAATTGGGCTCAATGAACTAGATAATCCTTTCAGATCCATCGAGTCGAGTAACATGAAATGGGTTTGTGGTACATCATCATCGTTTACACATACCAACACGGAACGGAGGTACTTATAAAACGATGAGAAGGTTTTTGTATACAATTTATGGTGGGCGAGGTGCTGATGACAAGCATTTTCGTATGCGGTATAGCATACTCTCTTTGTGCTAGCGGTAGGATACTCTCTTTTTTTACCTTTCCCGACAGGTGATTTCGAAATTTTTGCCACAGTTAGGTGCGGCAAGGGACAAACTGAATTATATCCTTTTCCATAACCAACTTACTCTTTTCTTGTTCACTTTATTTTTTTCCTCCTTCTTTCGTCCTGATTGCGGGTTATGTGTTGTGTTAAAAATACATTATATCCTTATCCGTGAGTCCTTTCAATTTCACCACACCACACATATGTATGTGTGTACGATATACGTAGTAACCTTTCAGCCCAATGTACTCGTATATATTTATAAGAGACCACCAAAACAGGATAACCACAAAACCTGTGGAAGGAAGGAAGAGAAAACAATCAAGGACAATGTTTATGTGTTTGAGATATGGCGAAAAATTAGATCCTCTTCTTTCTTTTCTCCTTTTTGGTGCCAGCAAGGATTGCTTTCTTGTTTCGGGTTATTGGGTGAAAATTCACTGCCTGGTCGTGTTGTTTTTATCTCACCTGGAGAACAGTGTAGGGTGCGATTATTGTAGGCTCACCTTAACCCCTTTGAAGTTGGGTGATTGAGGATACCATTATCGTCCTTCCAAACTGATTTTTTTTCCTCCAGTTGGGGTATCTAAGAATCGAGATGTAATTGAATGCAGATTTATAAATTTTAGGAAACCGGAAACTTATACATATGAACGAAGGGATGGGGCACCTTTTGTGACGGCCAGGTTGAATCTTTCAAATCCCTAATCCTGTTAAATTTAATGGGGAATGTGGGTGAAGGGATAAAATCGCATGGGTAGTATAATTCTAAATCTATCAAACAAAGCGTATTTGAAATTCAGTAGGGTGTGTTAAATAGTTTAGTAAACTGATTATGGTATGACGTATGATGGTAGTAATAGTTTAAACTTTGTGTAGGACTGAGGTATCGTATGAGGACTATCGTCATCATGTGGAATTGTGCATAAGTGCCAACAAACGCAAGATGATTGACAATGGTAATCTTGCCATTGTTATGTTTCCTTTCGGACTTATCTACTAAGAATGAGCTAAATCATTTAGTAGGGCGTGTTGAAAATAGTTTCGCAAGGAATGAGATCCTAACTTGCGCCTTCCTCGATTTTAAGTGAGATTTTAATAATACTGGCTCCAACTCAATCACTCCTGGACTGTCTCGCAGGGGTATAGCCCATCCCATTAACCACTGGAATAGGGCGATACTAAAAGGTCGTATTATATCAGCCACATTCAGTCTAATCAGAGTTATTCGCTCTTGAACAGGCCTACCATGTAGACAATAGGTCACGTGTCCATCCTGAAACATCTTCCTGAGCTGGATACGATTACCACCGTCTCGGACGCTTTACCACACGAGCTCATTTTGACAAGAGATTTAAAATAGCGGCGATCCCTTGCTCACTGTCAAGGGCCTTAGGTAGTACACAGATGAATCCAAGATGTGTCCCAGCATTCGCCCTAGCGTCCTTGGAGCAAACCGGAAAATCTTGAGGGCTCTAGAAATGAGTCCTAGTATCTTCCAAGCTGTCCGTGCGATTTATACGGACCCTGACAAAACACTTTATTATCAATATCCCGAAACTTAATAGAGTAGATATCGGAGACTGGTCAGCTAGCTTCCCGTATGCTAGCTGTCGTCTGAGACATCATATCAATAAAATTAACCTCTCGTGACTCCTGACTGGATCATCTCAGCTTCTTTGAGAGACATTGTTAACTTAAGTAAGGAAGTAGAGAAATTCCTCGTCTAATCGGCTAGCAAGCACAGTAGATCTACACAGGTCGCAGTGCCCCATGCAATATGTAAGTACGAGCCCCTCAACTTCCATGAAGGCGCCTCTGAACTATGAACCGTAGAAGATGTGGCCTGGTAAAAAAGGAGCCAAAACTGAATGGAAACTATTCGAGGAATTGAATACCCTACATGGTATCAATGAGAGCTTTAACGCAGCCAAGTAAGACAGCGCCAGCTTCATAAACAGCGCTTTGGAAGCTATCACCTTGAGCGGCAAGTCGATAGAACTTTCCTCAATGAAGCCGATGTGATCATTGTATCCAAAACCCAATACTTCTATACATCTTCAAGTTTGCAAAGTCAGGTCTACTGCCTGCGTATAATAAGTAGAAGGCACAAGCATGGCAGAATGTTCGGTACGCGCATCCATGGCTATCCTTGTTGGTAGTTGACACATAGCATTCATGTTAAGAATCGATATAGGCCAGGAAACAGTTTTCGTACAATAGGGATGATAGTAGTATGACTTTTGCAGATGGCACACACTGCCAGGATCATCTACTAAATGTTCCCCTTTGCGCTTTTGAAGGCAACTGCTTTCCATTGCGAACAGGAACTAGTAGCATAGTGCTGAGAATTCCTCCCATAAGGAGCCTCACATACCAGATGGTTAGTCTCTCTTAGCTAAGGATGAGCTGATGCGTATTCTTACTCAGAATCCAGCCTTCGACAGGAGGTCTTGGAATGATCACTGCTACAGGCAGAATAACACATCCCTAAGAACAAAAGGCTACATTCTGAGGGTGGAAGATGCTTCAGTGAACACTCTAAAGTCCGTCTACAACTCACGTTCTTACTTCTAGTCAAACAAACCGATTGTACGACAAAACTTCTATTGTTCTCCTAAAAAGTAGACTTATACGCAGTCTTGGGGAGGTGTGACTTCATCTTGGGGAATAAAAACTAGTCGTAGAGGGCGTTTTTTATAGGCAAAAACTCTTGCACAATCAACGAGGAATAGACCGGCGCATTGTCGTTGTGCAAGATCCATTCATTCTGAGCGATTTCAGATTGCACGTGTTCGCAGCCTCTTCATGGCGCCAAGATTTGACTAAAAATTGAATAACAACACGTTGCTTGTAAAGTGAGTCACTTATTTTTACAACGTTTTATTTCGAAAAGCACGCACAACACACAAAACGTGCTTTCGACTTCGCCTTGGAGGAAAACCGAAACAAGGGACCCCTTTTTGGACAGCTGTTAACGAACGAGGCCAGTTTTTGGCAGTTCGCAAGTTATGACTAAATTACAGACCATGATTGACACTCCTCGAATGTTCCAACTTACATTGACAATGTCAAACTTTCACGTATTCAAGACTGGGAATGGAGCAATTTACGTTCATGTTCACCATATTTTTAGCTTACTTCAAGGTTAATTTTGAATGTCAAGAGACACTTTGGATCAGATGCGGCTTTCGAAAATACAACGAGGGCGCCGTGGCGCAGTGGTTAGTGTGTTGGACTCTGGACGAACGATGAGCGAGTTCGGATCCCAATATCAGCATGGCCATCGAATGTTTATTTCGCGGCGTCCCTCCTCGGCGGGGTACTGGCAAAACCCCCCGTAGTATACTTGCCTTGAAAAGCCTCTCGACTTACGTCTATCGGAATTGGCATTAAACTGTAGGTCCCTTCCACCTAAGTGAAAAAATTAATCACACACAACATGGGTGATTGGGAGAAGTTTGGCTCAGGTCCTTCATGGGCTGTAACGCCACCAAAAGAAAAGAAAGAACCAAATTTTAGGCTCAGGATACAGGCATGCTGGAACACCTGTACCATCGCTTTTTTAACAGCATTTGTAACAAAAAGTTTATTGTTACGGGCCTAAAACTAAAATCAATTTTACAACTTATTAGCCAACATCTAGTAACTCAAATGTTTCTCCCCTTATGTCCATCACTGGCAAGGCCCTCCTGAAACGATGTTCTTTATGACCCTCGGGTAAAGTGATTTTAAGGTATAATAAAACGATGTCGCCAATTCTGTTCATCACATTCAAACCAGCACTTACTCGGCCGACATCAATGCTTCCCTTTCCTAGGTTGCACCACAAATGAACATACGTAAAAGAAAACTTAAAAGGTTTTATCTTAATCTCTTCTTAGATTAGAGAAAGAAGAAAAAAAACAATTAAATTACAATTGCTCCAACTCATTGTATGGCCGTTGGTTCGGGCCGAATCCTCAATCAAGTTTAGGATTTACGAGCAATACGCACCAAGGACATCGCTCACGACCTAAGGAAAGTTGTTAATTTTTTATGTTGATCCACCAAAAAAAAAAAAAAAAATTGGATAAATTCAATTTCGTGCAATTTTTCCCTTATTTTTTACGATAGGACACTTAACAGAAAAGGGTTCCCTTTAAATGTTTAACATATTGTTGCTTAGGGAGAGATGAATTTCATTTTTAATCTCTTTGTCGAATGTCTGTCAATCTGTCATCTCAAGGACGCTTATAACGGGCACAATAACATTTTCACTAAGAAGTTAAGTCCATCTACTTTGGTCCTTCTATCTTTTATATATATTGATGTGGTCCTTGTTGTGTTGTTTTGGATCCCCTAGAAGACAACCTTGATTGTTTGACTTTGTCTCACATACCTACTATCCAACGAACGCATTCGGACAGATGGATTGCTAGAATTGTTTTGGGTAAATGTATTGTACTTACTGAGTATCAAATAAATAAATAAATAAAAATGTCCTTTAACCGAAAACGAACACTAAGACCGAGGGAGACAGTATAAAGGTAAAACAAACGCAATTTCCTGCACCAGCAGTAAAGGTAACCCTAGCAACCAAAAGAAGGCAGTTAAAACAGTGAAAGCAAGTTTAAGTGGAATAGTAACGCCCCGAAGGCAAGTAAACAGTATCAGATTCAGGAGCATTACCGTGAATTTCAGGTGGTCCTTTGTTCGCATTTATGATTGCGCGTTGCGTTGTTTCCATGATTTTTACGATCGCAATAAACTTCAAAAACTTACTTAAACTCATAAATTTGAACCGGAATATCCGCAGATGTGCGCATTATTTTACCAACAGTTTAAAACTGCACAAAAACGATAAACAGAAATACGAGTAAGTACGAGTATATATGGACCAAGCAACCGCGAATGATGAAATGCAAGAGGAAAATATCCTGAAACACTTTTGTAAAGTGGGACACTTGGCTGGACTCTACACTGCCACTCTACGAGTTTTGGAAATTATTTTTGCGACAATGCCGGTATCCGTATTTGAAGTATGCTGGTCTAGTTTCGCCGGTTGCCTTATCCACTGGACACGGTTTAATCCCAAACCACATAGCTTTTTAGTTCTTCCCCATTTTCAATGTTTTCATATCTTCAAAAAGCTTTAGTTCCTTTTTTTCAGCTGCCAGCTATGTGAGGCATCCAACTTACTGGTAATCTTAACTGTTGAAAATCCCCTCAAATCTGGACTATTATACTCGTTTGAATGCATTTTAAAATATGTTAACAAAGAAATAAAGCAGATGTATGTGATGATCTGGTCTAGAATTTTAGGAATTACGGAATCAGGAAATTTTTTTCCAGGTATGTGCTGAGTTAGTAGAATCCCATTGTCGTCTATAATGTATGAAAGGAGCTTAAGATATGCTTATCAGAATTATTTTCTAGTGGCGAGTAAAACGGGATACGCAATTTTGAATTTTCTAGCTTTTTAAGGATAATATAACCTTCCGTCAACCGATTATCGTGGTGGTAAACGAAATCGCATAAGAAAGGAGACCCCTCTAACTGCGGCAACTATAAGGGAAAAAGGCTCCTTAACATCGCATATAAGATCTTCTCTGCCGTATTGTGTGAACGCCTGAAACCGTTTGTGGATAACCTGATCGGCTCTTATCAGTGTGGTTTCAGGCCAGGCAAATCCACAATGGACCAAATATTTACGCTACAGCAGATCTTGGAAAAGACCGGGAATACCAAATCGACACTCACCACCTCTTCGTCGATTTCAAGGCTGCATATGACAGCGTATATAGAGATGATCTATACCAAGCCATGACTAGTTTTAACATCCTTGCCAAACTCGTTCGACTGTGCACGATGACAATGGATCGGTAATGAGCAAACCGAGACCTTTGATGTTAAGAAAGGATTTTCATCATCGTCCTTGAAAAGATCGTGCAAGAGTCGCTGGCCAACACAAGAGGTACGATTTGTTTCAAGTCTACGCAATTGCCAGCGTACGCCGACGACATTGACGTGATTGGATGGACACAGCGAGACGTCAATGGGGCCTTTTTAATCATTGAGGTAGAAGCGGCTAAGATGGGCCTGGTAAAACCAAATATCTGCTTTCATCAAAAAAGACAGTCAACACCGACGTATTGGTCAGAACGTCACCATGGGCAGATATAGCTTTGAATTGGTCGAGGAATTCCTCTACCTTGGCTCACCGTTGACCGGCAACTACAACACCAGCGTTGAGACAAAACGATGGAGACGCTTGTTGGTTGAGGCCCAGGTTCACCACGGACTGTAACACCACCTAAGTAAGTAGGTAAGTAAGTAAATAAAATTGCATAACCACACCATCTGAATCAGAAAGCAAAAGGAAGAAGGATCTTCACTTCACGGCCCTGTTTATTTGATGTTGCGTCCGTTAATGTATTACATTTCGTATTGATGGGAGAATTCTGCATACAGTTCTGCATCATTCGTGAGTTAAGAATTCTTTCTTGTCTTTGCCATGTATGCCCATGTCTCCCTCCACAAACCGGCTGTTTTGGCACTTTGTGAAACACTGGTTGATGAAGTCTGAAGCTTAGTGCCATTATTTGTTTCTCCCCGCGGTCTTGTCATCTACGATCGTAGTGATATTGCTCACCAGCTGCTTCCGCAGCTATACATAGAAGCCCACATCAGGACAGAGACGTCACGTTTGAAGCGTTTGATGTACTATCCGACTCCAACCAAAGAATTATTTCCCTGTTTCCTTGCACTGAAATAGTTATAGCCGGTAATTTAGATGTTCACAATTCGCAGTGGCTTCAACATTCTGGACAGGCAACACCCAAAGGAAGGTAGGTATGTCGACATTTTCACATTTTCAGCTTGTGAGTAAGCCATCCGATATCCCGTATGTTGCCAACACCCTGGACTTGTTTTTATCTCTCAACCTGATAAATACACTCTGGATGTTTTATCTCCCCTAGGCTCGTCTGATCTCTGTGTTACATCAGCTAGATTCCCATACTCTCCCCACTCAGTTAAAGAAAAACTCCCAAAAGAATAATATGGGTAAATAAGAAAGCTAATTGGTACAGCCTTAACAACTACTTTCGGAGCTTTAATTGATCAATGTGGACCCCCCGCTGATATGATCACAAATATTATCCATAACCAATTTTATCCCCCATAGGGTAAAAGGTCTTAAGCCGGAGGACAATGCGTCGTTTGACTTGAGCTGAAAAGAGGTTATAAGGTTGAGAGAAATATGTTTTCGGAATTGTAGGTCGGTATAGGCCGATGTCACTGTACAGCCTGTACAACTTTTGATTGAATCTTCTCCTCCACTCTACGTCAACACAAACGGGACCGAAGATTGTACGCAGAATTTCCCTCTCGAGACGACCAAGGGCCTCTTCATCCATTTTTGATACGGTTCAAGCCTCTGCGCCGTAGAGGAGGACCGGGATGATTAAGGTTTCATAGTTTTCCGAGAGAGGACTCTACTCTACTCAATTGCCCCTTGAGCCCAAAGACACAGTTGGACGAAATCCTTACTACATCAAAGCTATAGTTACCAATAGTGACGTTCTAGCCAGACTTCGGTGTTATGCGTCTTTCTTTGACGATAGCATATATTTGGTTTTACCCTCGTTTACATTTAGACCCACTTTAGTCGCTCCTGCTTCAATGCTTACAAAAGCTTCATTGACGTCTCGCTAGGTTCTCCCAATCGTCAATGTCATCAGCGAGCAATTGTGCAGACTTGAAGTAGATCGTGCCTCTTGTATTGGCCGCACGATGTTTTCAAGCATGATGTTGAAAAAATCAGATGAAAGTACGTCGCCCTGTCTGAATACTTTTATATCATCCAAGGTCTCGGTTAACTCCTTACCGACTTTAATGGGGCAGCGAGAATTCTCTATTGTCATCTTACATAACCTAACGATTTTGACAGGGATGTTAAATCCAAATATGTCTCGATATAGCTCGTCCCTATAGACACTGCCATATGCGACTTCAAAATTAACGAAGAGGTTGTGCGTGTCGTCCTGAAATTCATGGGTTTTCTCCAAGATCTGCTGTAATATGGACATTTGGTCTTTCCTGGCCTGAAGCCGCACTAAGAGCAACCCATCCAATTGTCCACGAATGGTTACAGGCGTTCATAGAGCACGGCACAAAAGATCTCACACCCGATGTTGAGGAGACTTATTCTCCTACAGTTGGCGCAGTTATAGGGGTCTCCTTTTTTATGAACCGAGCACACGATGCTGAGATTCCATTCATCGGGCATGCTTCCTTCCGACCATATCTTACAGATGAGCTGGTGCATGTTCTCAACCAACTCATCTCCAACTGTTTTAAATGGTTTAGCAGACAGGCCAACTGCGCCAACAGCTTATCTCATATATAAGGTGCATGCCCATCAACTGAGTTCTGTTTGGAAGAAAATGTCCTTCACGGAGGCTACCTGAGGTGCCATCATAAGAAATTTTTCTGTTCGACTAAATGAGTGTCGCGAACGTAAGGGTTTTCATACGGATAATATTATTGTCTACGTTTTCTCAAAGGTTTCCCTTTGATTGCTTTATTTCATATCAGACATACCCAAGGCAAGTAAAAGCTCCCACACGTATCCAGGTATACAGATAGCGGATCAAGGTAGTATGATACATGTGGTAATACAATGGGTCGACTTCGGCTTGCGTGTATCGTATGCCAATCACTTTAACCTAACCTAACCTAGAGTGCCAACCTAAACTACTGCATGATTTTGTGAGCGTTTGGTTTCCAAATACTTGAAAGCGCACTAGAAAATTGCCGAATATACATACGTCTAGATTTATTTCAGTTTATAAACCAGTGCTCACCATTTACGTTTACGACAACTTTTTGAGTAATTCATACGGAGAGTCCAATTGACTTCACTTCGCGTGACATATTTTTTGTTTTACAAATTCCTGGTATATCGCTAGTAGCACGTGAATGTCGCCCTCCAAGGTTGTCTTATCGGTATGGATGAATGACTAACGTACTCCTATGGGCCTTGTTAAATTGGAAGAGCACTTCTTGTTCTTAACGGGCGCTACAGTTCGGGGTGAACCTGGCCCTCAACCTAAAAGCCCCTCCAACTAGTACGATCCTTTGCTAGTCTTTTCCATTGCCGCACACCCAGTTGGCTGAGGTCCCCTTCCACCTGTGTGCGCCATCTTAAGTGCGACCGTCCTCTGCTTCTTCGTCCCTCGGGGTTGGATTCAAAGACTTTCCGGGCTGGAGCTGTGGTGTCCATTCGCTCTACATGGCCCAGCCATCTTAGTCGTTGAATCCGTAGACTCCTGACTAGGCTCATGTCGCTGTACAGCCCGTAAAGTTCGTGGTTGAATCTTCTCCTCCATCCCCCGTCTGCGTTTATAGGCCCAATAATCACGCGCAAAATCTTTCTCTCGAACCGACCAAGGGCCTCCTCATCCCCTTTTGATAGTGTCCATGCTTCTGCGCCGTACAACAGGACCGGGATGATAAGGGTCTTATATAGAGCCAACTTTGTCGTTTGGGAGAGGGCTCTATTACCCAATTGCCTCCTGAGCCCAAAGAAACAGCGATTGGCAAGAGTGATTCTGCGTTTGGTTTCGGAACTGACGTCGTTGTTCGAGGTCACTGCGGAGCAAAAGTAGACCAAGTCCTTAACTACCTCGAACTTATATCTGGCAATACAAACGTTCTGGCCAAGACGTCTCGGTGGTGAGCGTCCTTTTTTGAAGACAGCATATATGTATGTAGTTTTGCTTTTAGTTGATAAAACTTTCGAACTTTCGCCTGCAGTAACACCTCTCCAAATCCTCAATCGCGCGCTTCTCGTGCTCTTTCTTCTTTCTTCGGAGAAGCTTATGCTCCTCCCTTCTTTTTAACTCGTAGAGCTCACGAGCTGCTCTCTTTTTTTGCAGCGAGGCCTTATATACATCCTGCTTCACTGTGTATATCCTCCTGCACTCGCCATCGAACCAGGTGGTTCTTCGTGGTGGAGCCTTGAAACCCAAGACTTCAGATGCAGAGCTTTTCAGGGTTTGTTTGAAAAGGCTCCACTGCTGTTCTATTGATAGCGTGGAGGACTGAGGTGTATTGGAGAGTTTAAGGGAGACGCGATCGGTAAAAGCACGAGCGGTTTCTGGCGATAGAAGTTTTCCGACGTCATAACTTTGTATTCTTACTCTACTCCGCTGCGTTCGTGATATCCGTAAGCGCATCTTGGCTACTACAAGATAATGGTCCGAGTCGATGTTAGCCCCTCGGATAGTTCGGACATCGAGAATAGTGAAGGAGTGACGTGATCGCGATGTGATCAATTTTGTTGGTAGTAGACTGATCAAAATACCGCGAGGTGCTTTTTTGTATATCGAGGTGCGGTAAGCGCGTACTGGCTAGAAGGAGATTTCGCTCCGTAGCAAGATCAATCAGCCTGTGTCCGTTATCGGATGTGGTGTCGTGTAGGCTACGTTTGCCGATGACTCGTTCAAAGATGCTTTCCTTACCCAGCTTAGCATTGAAGTCTCCTAGTACAATTTTGATGTCACACATTGGGCATACATTCTGTCTAGGAGATCGTAGAACTCATCTTTGGCGAAGTCATCCTTTTCTTCCGGTGCGTGGATCCAGATCAGGCTGGTGTTAAAAAATTTAGCCTTGATACGGATTGTTGTGAGGCGTTCGCTCACATGCCGAGAGCTTAGGACTTTTTGCCTTAGTCCACCTCGAACAACAAATCAGCATCCGAACAATCGTTGTCCCCTCTCCCTATAGCAGTCGCCGTAGTAAATATCGCAGTTTTTCATCCGCTTTATATCCGGTCCGTTCCATCGCATTTCCTGGATGGCGGTTATTTCCGCTTTATAGCGGTCTAGGGCGTCCCCGAGTTGTTCGGCTTCACGTGGCTTGTTTAGGGACCTAACATTCCACGTACAGAGCCGAAGATTATTGTCCTTTTTTCGTTTTTTGCAAGGGTCGTCAAAATTAATCCGGTCCGTTATATGCGAGGCTTGTGGTTGCTTCGGAGTTTGTGGTTTTTTTTTACGGTTACGGCTTACTAGGCCGTAGCCCAACCGACTAATCCTGTTTTTTGGCTCAGGAGGCTCGCCCTTCCCCGTCTGCAATTTCAATAGGAAATCTCCAGATGGCACCGCGAAGAGGTGGGGATAGGACTTACTAACAGTGCCGCAAGATGTTCGACTGCGGTGGCTCTTCTCGCTTTTTAGCTAGCCAGCATCCGTCGGATAGATGCTACCCCCACGAGGCCTTTGTTAGTCTTTCGCCATCTAGTTGAAGAGCACGAACAGTCTTTTTCGAAGAGGTCAGATTTTTATAATAAAATTAAATAATTTGTAACCAAAGTTGGAGTGCAGATAAAATGGCAGTACTAACTAAATATGTCTAATTTATACTGCGACACAAGTTATGCACGAACTGTTAAAAACAGATAACTAAAAAACCAACCAGCGAAAAAATCACCCATTACATTTGAAATAAACTCTCAGAATTATTACACCCACACAGGGTCTGGTTCACCCCGGTATAGTAAATCAGCTTACCAATTCGCTTACTTTAAAATCCACGAATAGCTTTTTAAGGCAAAACACTTCTTCACATGCTATCAAAACGGAACTTCCACACTACCCACTGACAATTGAAACTTATTTATTCGAAAGCACGAGACCATTAGTAAATGCTTGACCACTCTATCGGGCAAGGATTAAAAAGTTTCAAAATAAAATCATTGGCCTTCGTGTTGTTCTTCCCCTAATTCCTTTTCAAAGGACCAAATTAACTAAAATTCCATCCAATTAATACTACATGCTCACCACCAGTCAGCTAGTGAGATCCAAACAGTGTTGGCATTAATCGATTAATTTTTTAATCAACTACTTAATTTGATTAATTTTAATCAGATTAAATTAATCATGATTGAAATAATCGTGATTAAAAAAGTAGTCTTAATCATGATTATTGAAGTTAATCATTAATCAATATTCATTAATTGATTAACTTGATTATGATTATTTCTTGAAACATATGTACTTACTTACTTATCAGACTTGCGATCCATGGAGGATCTGAGCCTGAGCTATAGCTGCCTTCCATCCTTGACGGTCCCGGGCACGCTGCTTCCAGTTGTCAAGACTAAGATGTCTTACATCCGCGATTACTTGGTCTTTATACCGGAGGCCCAGTCTTCCTCTTCTTCTCGAACCAGGAGGCTCGGAGTCGAAGACCTTCTTAGCTGGAGCGTTGATGTCCATGCGCTCGATGTGGCCGAGCCAGTGTAGTCGACGGATCCTTGCCTTCCGGACTACATCCACATCCTGGTACAGCTCGTAGAGTTCACGGTTGTGTCTTCTTCTCCATTCACCTTCCACACAGACAGGACCAAATATCCGGCGCAGAATTTTTCTTTCGAAAGAACCCAAAATCAGCTCCGCTGTTCTGCTTATCGTCCAGCTTTCGGCTCCGTACAGCAAGACTTGCAGAATGAGCGTTTTGTAAAGCATGACTTTTGTGTTTCGAGTGAGGATTTTTGACCCCAGTTGTTTGGACAAGCCGAAGTAGCAGCGGTTGCCAAGGGCGATTCTATGCCGGATCTCCACTGTGGTGTCATTTGTGGAATTTACGTTTGCCCCGAGGTAGACAAACTCCTTAACTACCTCAAAATTGTTGCTGTCAATTGTTATATTTTGTCCCAGGTGGTGAGCGACGGATTGGTTTTTGCTTGACACCATGTATTTCGTTTTATCCTCATTGATCTTAAGACCAACTCGTTTCGCCTGTTCTTCAATCGCCGTGAATGCTTCCACAATGCCACGGCGGGAACACGCGATGATGTCGATATCATCCGCGTATCCTAGCAGCTAGATGGACTTGTAAAAGATAGTGCCTTCCCTGTTGACGCCTGCCTATCTGCTCCAGCACCAGGTTGAAGAAGTCACATGACAGCGCATCTCCTTGCCGAAGTCCGGTGCATGTTTCGAATGGTTCCGAGGTCCTAGAACCGAGTTGCACGGTGCATCGCGTGTTTTTTAGCGTGGCGCGACACAACTGGATCAGTTTTACCGGGATCCCGAATTCGGCCATCGCACCAAACAGTTCTTCACGATGAATCGATCAGCCTTTTAAATCAATCAAATTTAAACTTACATTTAATTTGGACATAGTTAATCTAATAATCAAATTAACGATTAATGATTATGATTAATAATCTTAATCATTTTAAAACTGATTTTGATTAATTAATCTTAATCAAAATTTTTGATTACGATTTTAATCATTAATTTTTAATCGTTAATCAGATTAACTTTGGGCCAACACTGGATCCAAATCGCCACTCTGTCCATCGACGCCGCCAGGCCATTAGCTACCATGTAGCCATTCGACCGATCCGAACATGTGCAATCTAATTTTTGTTCTCCAACTCTTCAAGGACACCACTATTAGAGTCGCTGTCCACAACATGAATTGAAAAGTGTTCCTTTTTTTGTTTTGCTATTTCCTTGAACATTCTATACACCTCGACCGAACATCTGCTGGTGGGCGTAGTGACATGATACGCTTAGGGCAACGATGAGTTAAGTTGTTCATCCATTGCGGAATGGGAGCTGAGAGCTTAGAAATAATTTTCGAAAGCGAATAAACTTTTATCTCTTCGTCCGAGGGGCACTTTCTTTCGCTTTACTATCTGCTCTGGCTCTGATGTGGCGGTCGGAATGGGGGGAGGTGAGTCATGGAAATGTGAATTGCATGGGACTGGATGATTTTATCTGAAATTGTTTGGTGACAGCTGACGGTAAGTATCTGGCAAGTGCATTAAATAATGAAGCAAAATAAGATGTGAAACAATTGTTTATCCGATGGGACGAAGAATGGCCATGTGCAGGGGATTCTCTAATCTTTTCTCTCTCTCTGTCCCTCTTGGTTTGCTTTTGGACGTAATAAAGATATATTTGGGATTAACCTACTTTTCAAGCGACAAATTGAAAGTTAGTTTTTGAACATTTATAATATGTGCTTCTCGAGAGATTGTTGATTGTTTCGATGTGGGAGCGAAAGAACATGAGAAAGATTTTTGTGGGAGTACATAACACCGGGGAGATGGGGATTGAATTATTGGAGCAAAGTGGTCATTGGGATTACATCTATGCTATAACTGAGCTTATAAACATTGAACAACTGTAGAAATCTGCCACGTAGAAGTAATTTTGTCCTTTGCTTGGGGAGTTCGTTAACTGGTCAGGGGCTTGTAAAAAAATCTGATTTTGGAAACCTCTCTCTTCATGCAACTTAAGGGGATATCATTTCTACTGAGATGTGACGTCCATAAACTCAGACGAGGACTGACCGTCTCAAAAATAGACGGAGTGAGTCTAACTTTATACAGAGGCGCTCTCACATTCCTGAAAATTCACTTTTTTATCTTGTAGTAACGATAGAAACAATGAGTCTAGAACAGCCTGGTCTAAACAAGCGATAAAATATTTTATGTGCACAGACAACGTTCCAATCGGGCACCTGTGTAGTCTAAGCCTAGAATTTTCGGCAGAAACCGCCCTTGTTTTTGAAAGCAAGTAAGGAGAACTCACAAGCACTGACTTTCCGAAAAATGGAAGATGATTTCCAAAGGATGCAAAGCATAAATCCCTTTTGATCTGAGCGGTTAGATACAGCATAAGTTTCAACTACAACATTCATGTGATTCTTCTCTAGTTGGAGACATATCCTCAGTGCCTCGATGTACACTAAAGAATTGAAATTCATATTCACGCTAGTACCTAATCAATAAAATCTTTCATGAAATCTCTGAACAAACTTAATCTCAGCCTCGCCTCATTAGGCTTTTGTATGCAGCTTGATTCACTCTTCTCAAAAAAGTTCCTCTGAGGCAAGCTCGTTCACGGACACCCTTGAAGCTGTGGTGCTTAGCGCTCTTCTTTGGAACCTGGTAGTCAATGTAGTTGCTGAAACGAGCTGCCAGTTACAACCTTTTACACGAACTCTGTTACTATAACAAATGTCTTCATAGATAGTGCGCTGTTAAGCCTCGCTAAGGCTATCAAAAAATCAAAAAGCTTTCACGACGCTATACTACTGAAATGCAGGCACCTGTTAATCGACCGATTCCTGTACTGTGTTACCGTCTGGAGAACTACCACTAAAATGCTTTCAGAAGTTGACAGCTATGGAGCCCAAAGGCCCAATAACTAAATTCACATTATATTTTCCACCACTTCTCTGGGCATATTCTCCAAAGAGGCTTCAGCAATACTCTGAGCCTCAACCGAAAAGTCTCCTAGCTAACACTGTCTCTGGTTACTTATTTCCACTACCGCACCTCAAGTTGATCGAGGTATCTTATCAGATGCAGCCGTTCTCCGTCGGACTTGAGTATTGACATCCTCTAACTCTATGTATGTGGCCCAACTGAACAAAACATACTCGGAAATAAATTTAATCAAGTACATACATACTTACTTAGGTGGCGCTACAGTCCGTAGTGAACCTGGGCCTCAACCAACAAGCGTCTTCAGCTGGCACGGTGTTTGGTCAGCTGTTTTCAGCACCGCAGGCCCAGTTGGTTAAGGTCCCCTCCCACCTGCGTGCGCCACCGTAGATGCGGCTGTCCCCTGCCGCGCCTTCCTTCCCGTGTGGACTCTAAGACTCTTCGGGTCGGCGCTGTATTTTCCATGCGCTCTATATGGCCTAACCACCTTTGACGCTGTATCCGTAGACGTCGTACCAGGCTGATGTTGCTGTACAGCCCGTACAGTTCATGGTTAAATCTTCTCCTCCATATACCGTTTGAACAATCGGGATCGTAGATTGTGCGCAGAATTTTCCTCTCGAAACGACCAAGGGCATCTTCATACGCTTTTGTCATGGCCCAAGCCACGGCGCCATTAAGGAGGACTGGGATGATCAAGGTACCATATAGTGTCATCTTGGTTTTCCGAGAGAGGGCTCTATTTCTGCATTGCCTCTTGAGCCCAAAGAAACAGCGGTTGGCAAGAGTGACTCTGCGTTTTATCTCAGCGCTGGTGTTGTTGTCGCCGGTCATCAGTGAGCTAAGGTAGATGAATTCTTGACCACTTCAAAATTATACCCGCCCGTGGGGATATTCTGGCCAATACGTCGGTGTTGACCGTCTCTTTTAGATGAAAGCAGATATTTGGTTTTACCCTCATTAAAATTGAGACCCATCTTAGCCCGTTCTACCTCAATGCTTACGGACCTTAATGGAGCAGCGAGAATTCTCCGCTAGCCTTGTATAGCTCATCTGTATACGCGCTGTCACATGCAGCCCTGAAATCGACGAAGAGGTGGTGAGTGTCGATTTGGTATTCTCAGTCTTCTCCAAGATCTACTTACTTACTTAGGTGGCGCTACAGTCCGTGGTGAACCTGGGCCTCAACCAACAAGCGTCTCCAGCCGGCACGGTCTTTGGCCAGCTGTTTCCAGTGCCGCACGCCCAGTTGGTTGAGGTCCCTTTCCACCTGCGTGCACCACCGCTGAGGCGGCCGTCCTCTGCCGCGCCTTCCTTCCGGAGTGGATTTGAAGACTTTTCGGGTCGGAGCTGTATCTTCCATGCGCTCTACATGGCCTAGCCACCTTAGACGCTGTATCCGTAGACGTCGTACCAGGCCGATGTCGCTGTACAACCCGTACAGTTCTTCGTTATATCTTCTCCTCCATACACCGTTTGAACAAACGGGACCGTAGATAGTGCGCCGAATTTTTCTCTCGAAACGACCAAGGGCATCTTCATCCGCTTTTGTTAAGGTCCAAGCCTCTGCGCCGTAAAGGAGGACTGGGATGATCAAGGTCTTATATAGTGTCACCTTGGTTTTCCGAGAGAGGGCTCTACTTCTCAATTGCCTCTTGAGCCCAAAGAAACAGCGGTTGGCAAGAGTGATTCTGCGTTTTATCTCAGCGCTGGTGTTGTTGTCGCTGGTAATCAGTGAGCCAAGGTAGACGAATTCCTTGACCACTTCAAAGTTATATCCGCCCATGGTGACGTTCTGGCCAATACGTCGGTGTTGTCCGTCTCTTTTAGATGAGAGCAGATATTTGGTTTTACCCTCATTAACCTTGAGACCCATCTTAGCCGCTTCTACCTCAATGCTCACAAAAGCCTCATTGACGTCCTGCTGTTTTCGTCCAATTACGTCAATATCGTCGGCGTACGCAAGCAATTGCGTAGACTTGAAATAGATCGTACCTCTTGTGTTGGCCAGTGACTCTTGCACAATCTTTTCAAGCACGATGTTGAAAAAGTTGCACGACAGCGCGTCGCCCTGCCTAAATCCTTTTTTAACATCAAAGGTCTCGGTATGCTCATTACCGACCTTAATGGAGCAACGAGAGTTCTCCATTGTCATCCTGCACAGTCGGACGAGTTTGACAGGGATGTTAAAACTAGACATGGCTTTGTACAGCTCGTCTCTATATACGCTGTCATACGCGGCCTTGAAATCGACGAAGAGGTGGTGAGTGTCGATTTGGTATTCCTGGGTCTTCTCCAAGATCTGCCGTAGCGTAAATATTTGGTCTATTGTGGATTTACCTGGCCTGAAACCACACTGATAAGAGCCGATCAGGTTATCCACAAACGGTTTCAGGCGTTCACACAATACGGCAGAGAAGATCTTATATGCGATGTTAAGGAGACTTATTCCCCCATAGTTTTCCTTTCGTATGGACAGCGCAAACTATGCTGAGATTCCATTCGTCGGGCATGCTTTCCTCCGACCATACCCTGCAAATGCAAGGGGAAGACCGAGGGAAGACCGGGAAAGACCATGAGGAAAGAATTTCTATATTTGACAGTACGGCATTCCGGGAGAGACTGGCTATATCATCAGAGCATTTACGATGAATGTAACGATAAAACAATGAAAGGCAGGATACATTCCTACGATGTTCCAGCGAGTCTAGTGTTTTGGTAATGCTGGGGTCACCTATCAGTTTTATCGAACGTTTTTGTGTTCTATCTATTAGGTGCAAAGTGGTCTTAGATGCGCCAGACCAGACATGAGCGTTGAACTCCAACTTGTAGCCAGATCGGTGGGTGTGAAGAATTTCTTCATCTGTATAGGAAACCTAGGCATTTCGCGGCATTCTTGGCGACACTAAATATGTGATCATTCCAACAAAGGTTGTCACTGATGCACATACCCAGGATAGAAATCTTTTCAGTTTCCGAGATACAAGTGCCATTCATGGATAATGGCATTGGGTCAGTGTCAGCTTTAGCGACAGAAGACAGCATTGTGTTTTGGAAGCATTAAATTCCACTCTATTGTTAAGTCTCGATATCGCTATTTTGACTTCGTCTAGGTCGGATGGACGGAATTCTCTATCGTCGTCCAGTACTAACAAATCGTTCTTGCTGACAGCATTATCTTGTCTGTCATCGCCGTTATGCAGTCTGCAGAAGTGGTATTTCCAAATCCTCAGCATCGACTGTGATTCTACTACCAGTTCTCCATTTTCATCCCTGCAGGCCGCCGCTCTAGCTTTGTAGCCATGGCATGTTCGTTTTACCTTATTGTAAAACTTTCGGGCGTTATTCCTGCAGAAGCATCTTTCCATCTCCTCGATCTCATACTTTCCGGGTTCTCTCTTCTTTCTTCTGAGAAGCGTGTGTTCCTCTCTTCTCTTCTGCTCATAGATTTCGCGAGCAGCTCTCGTCCGTCGTTGCAGCATAGCTCTATATGCCTCTTGCTTTGCTGCATGGGCTTGTTCGCATTGTTCATCGAACCAGGGGTTTCTAGGTGGTGGCGGTTTGAAACCCAGCACCTCTGAGGCAGCGTCTCTGACGGCGCGCTGGCAATGCGTCCATTCCTGCTCTATTGTTTGTGCTGCTGTCGGCGGATTTTGAGAGAGCTTGGAGGAGACACGATCGGCAAAGATGGCAGGCTCTTGGTATTGTAGCTTTCCGACGTCAAACTTACGTTGTCCTACTCGACTCCTAAGCATTCTTGATATTCTCATAATCAAGTACATGTTGGCCATTATTCTCCGTTACCTTTTGCCAATTTCCAGGTAGCTCCATAATTCCATCTGTGTAGAACTACGGTAGTTTATTGTCGAAAAACTTGGCCAAGTGATCAAAAGTGACCAAGACAAATGATAGTCAAACGTTGGAAAGTAGCTGATTTACCGAAACTTCCCAATTTATTTTGGTTAAATTTGTTCCAATTGGTCAAAGATATATGTGACTTGGCATTCACTTGGAGGAACACAAATTCTCTTGGCCATTTTTGGTCCCCTTTCTTAATTGCTTTGCTCAAACTATGGAGTTGTGCACAGCAGAGAGCCGAATCGACTTTGCCGCCAGATTATAGCCACTTACAGTGACAATTTTCCTTCAATTCCACTAGATACTCAGTATGCTCATCCTTTCATCATGATCGCTTGTGTTGGAGATGTTCTTCTTTGTTCGCTTGATTTCGCACTGTCGTGTGTTTGATCTTTACTACCTTTTAACAGCATGTGACCCGCTCATCGACTCATTTCATCGACTTTTTCACTGATTGGCCGTTCCCGGAACGGAATCAAGCACACCACACCGTGGCGTTCCTCCCAATACTCTCAATATACACTTCATGAATTTTTCGGTATGTTTTTGCAGCGCTTTTACCTTTTTATAGTAAGAAAATGTAGTTTGATAGAATCCGGTTAGAGCTACTCAATATTTGGGCATCAACATCACTTAGTAGCCAAAAACCGAGGCTTAACCGCGGAGGCTTACCTGCGGACCCATTATCCTAGCGGTTTGACTTTGATTTTTTACCAATGCATGTAAATCGGGCCAAGGTTAGAACGCTTCCTCACTAGCTACCATAGTATAAAAAGGACCGGAATGATTTCGAAGAGAGAACTCTACTATTTAAATGCCTTCTGAGCCCAAAAAAAAAAAGTGGTTGGCAGGACTCATTCTGCGTTTGTTGTCCACGCTGATGCCGCTGTTTCCTGTTGCTTCAAAGCTTATGAAGAACAACCCTGTTACTACTTCAAAATCATAGTTGCCAATGGTAATGTTCTGGCCCAGACGTCAGTATTGTGCACCTGTGTTCGCCCAATCACGTCAATACCCTCTGCCTATCGTACCTCTTGTGGTAGCTATAGAATTTCCCAAAAACTGGGCATAGCCCTATACGGATCATTTCTGTCACTGGCTCAAAACCGACAAGCAGATCATCTTGATAAGAAAGTATCAGATTGTTTCCCAAAGGCTTCAGGCATTTTCATAACTTGTCAGAAAAGGACGTAAATATTGCTATAGTTGGCGCGGTAAAAATTGTATCCATTCTTGAGGGCAATACAAGCTAAAATCCTACCCGCGGGGCACATTTTTCTCCGATTGTGTTGTGCAGATGGACCAGCAGCTTTGACGGGTTTCAATTTTGATATTGCTATGTTACCGTACCCTTAGCTAGGGCGGGCGGATAACGTTTTCTTTCGTGGTTAACTAAGGTGAATGGTTTGGTCTGATCGCGGGCTTTGGACTTTCTTTGTCGTCCCCTTGTCGAAACCAGCAACTACTATGTAAGATTATCACTGCGAAACCAAGTAGTTTAAACTCGTTATCGGTATATTAGGTACTGTATGCATGAACTTTGCTTCTTGTGGAATCTTGAACTTCTCAGGTGATACATGGGAATGTAGAGTATACTTATGCTTGCGAAGTTCGACTTAATGCGAATTGTGTTGTGGTGTATAATTACATAAAGGAAGAATAAGACCTTTTGCCTGACTCTGCTACAATTCACGAAGTTGGTAATTTGCTTTGGGTTGGGTGTGCACCAGAAGGCACCGTAGCGCAGTGGTTAGTGTGTTGGACTCTGAGGCACGTGGAGCTTGTTCGGATCCTGATAACACCTGCCCTCTTGGGGAAACCCCCCGTAGCATACTTAGCATGTAAAAGGTTCTCGACCCACGCCGTTTGGAAACGGCATTAAACTGTAAGAGGACGCCGTGGCGCAGTGTTTAGTGTTTGGGATCTGATGCACGATGAACGAGTTCGGATCCCGATAGCACCAACACCATCAACTGGCAAGACCCCCCGTATTATACTTGCCGCGAAAAAGCTTTTCAACTGACGCCGTTCAGAATCGGCATTAAACTGTATGCCCCTTTCACCTATATTGAAAGGTGAAGAGATTGTGAAAAGCTTGGCTCTGGCCGTTCATGGGCTGCAACGCCATCAAAGAAAGGACTTTTTCACCTGTGTGAACAATAAATCGCACACAACATAGCTGATTGAGAGAAGCTTAGAGCTCTGGTCCTTCATGGGTTGTAAGGCCCCCAAAGAAGAAGGATGTGCACCAAGTACCCCGGGATATACACGTTTTTACTGTCTGAAATAAGAAGGGATGCCTACATAAATGTATATATACGCCGATGACACACACAAGTTTCCTCCCAATATTGAGAGCATTTTATGAAATGGGATCAGAATACCTAAGTAAGTTGAAAAAAAAAAAATTATTGTTAAAAAAGAGCAACCAATCTTTCCAGTCGAAAAAGAAGGAGTTGTTATTTACCGTACAATCCACTTAAGGTACATAAGTGGAGTAAAGTGTGGCTAAAGTAGTAGCTGGCGCTACAGCCAAATGTGTACCTGGGCTTCAACCAGCAAGCTTCACCAGCGGGCATGGTCTCTTGCCAGCTGCTTCTAGCGCCGCACCACCAGTTAGTTAAGGCCACCTTCCACGTCTGTGCGTCACGTTACATTCGGTCATCCTCTGCTGCGTCGGACAGACTCGAAGTCTTCTTGGGCCAGAGCTGCGGTGTCCATTGGCTCTACATGGCCAAGCCACCTTAGCCATTGGAAGACGTCGTACTACGCCAATGTCGCTGTACTGATCGTACAGTTCATCGTTGTATCTTCTCCACCACTCTCCACTTATACAAACGGGATACACAAATCGAACGCTGACTTTTCCCCTCAAGACGACCAAGGGACTCCTCATCCGCTTTCGTTGGCATCCAGGCCTCTACGCCATAGGGGAGGATCGGAATGACTAAGGTTTTGTATAGCGCAACCTAAGTCATTCGAGAGAGGGCTCTACCTCTTAATGGCCTCTAAAGCCCAAAGAAGCAGCATTTGGCAAGAGTGATTCCGCGTTTAATCTCTGCGCTGGTATTGTTGTCGCTGGTCAGCTAATGTAGATGAAGTCCTGGACCACTTCGAATTAGTAGCTGCCAGTTGTCATGTTCTGGCCAGGACGTCGTTGTTGTATTTCTTTTTTGGATGATATATTTAGTTATGCTCCAATTTAGCGAAAGACCCATTTTAGCCACTTCTGCTTCAATGCTTTCTAACATTTTGTCTAAATACGTCAATGTCATCCACGTATTCCAAGTACGATGTTGAAAATGTTACATGACAGTGGGCCAACTTGGATAAATTCTTTTTTAACATCAAAGGTCTCGGTTATTCGCTACCGACCTTTAAGGAGCAACGAGAATCCTCCATTGTTATCATTCGCAGTCTGACGAGTTTTTCCAGGAATGTTGAAATTAGCTCGCCAGCTCGCCTCTATGAACACTGACACTCGCCTTTGAAATCAAAGAAAATGTGAAAGGCCGTCTGCGCCTTATTAGTTTTAAGCTGCGAAATTACCAGCTTAATTTCATCTAGGTTATGTGGATGGAATTCTCTTACATCTTCGTCCGTTGCGAATGGATCATTCCGCCTGATAGCAGTATCAGATCAGGCTAGACAGGCGTTACTAGCTGGCGCTGGTTTGAAACCCAGCACATCAGAGGAAGCATCTCTGATGGCGCACTGGCAATGATCCCACTGTTGTTCTGTGGATTGCGTCATCGGATTTTGCGAGAGTTTGAGGCAAACTCAATCGGCAAAGATCCTAGCGATTTAGGGTTTAGTCCAAAGGAGAAAGCCGTAAATGGTATTCATAATTTTGTGAACCATTATTACCAGTATAAGCTACCATTGACGTGGCATCGAAGCAAATCCCTTCAGCTGACAACTGAAAGATCCTTATTTGTTGTTGAGGCCCATAATTAGCGAAACGCATTACTTGTACGAGTTGGGTTTTGCTTAAAAAAAGGCAACGCCTTCTCAATCTGACTGGTATTAATCCACCAATTCACTCAACACTAATTATTATAATGTTCGCCACTGTGGCTGGTACCATTCATTTGCCCCGTGATGGATTACCCACTCATCATTCGAAGTAAATCTCCTGAATAATTTATTATGTCCTGTAATCCTTGCCAGACTTACAATAGGATTTCTTTTACTTAATTATTCATTACGACGTACGTACATATAAAACGTACTGTTGTTTTGTTTTTGGCGCCCATCGCCTACCGATATCCTTTTCCACACCCTCAACGCAATGGAGAAGGCTAATGTATTGCGCGTGTACAGCACCCAAGTGTCAGTTGTGGTAAGCATTTGTCAATTATTGATGAATATCCTTTAACAGATGAATGGAATGTCAGTATACCAGTACATTCCTCACGAGTTCGACTTTGACTATAGCCTCTTTCGGGTTTTCTTAGAGCAATAGTGGAACGAAGCCCTTGTACCGTCACGAAAACATGAACACAATTAATTTAAAGCATTAGCCGAGAAATTCGCCGCAGGCAATTTACACAACATTCCGTCGCGTCGGAGAATGAGATGCGGAAACCCGCTGACTAACTCTGTTTTGCCAAGCGCTCCCAATGCCAATGGGAATCATCAATTCTGAAGATGTATATTCATCACCCAGTGATGCGTGGCATCACTATCCGCTAAATACCACTCTGGCTACACAAAAAAGTGAAAGAAAACACACACAGCGTCTGGGGGATGGACGGGAGTGTATAAGGATTCTGGGATTCTCCACAGAGGCGTGACCCAGGCTTTGTTAATTAGTGTTCGTGGTAATGCGTACGACCAACAGTGTCTGGCTAGTGTAGGAATGTACACGTAGACAAAATAAAATCCCGGAAAAGGTTTTTCGGTGTTCCATGATCGGAGGAAATTAGAGATGAGGAAATACCACGACAGGGATTTCAACCACTTTCCAGGTGACGGGACTGGTGGCGGTGACTGTGAGTTATGGCTATGGTATAGCCTTATTAAATGAAATGGCCTGTCTTAAGCTAAACAGACCGAATATACTTCGCTCGAAAAGAAAATGAATGTGCCATTTGGTCACACCCCTTTCAGGACATCCTTCCACAGTAGAATGATGTGAACAAGGAGAAGAGAAGTAACAAGGACACATTATGGTGAAGGTAAAAATCAGATATGTATGTAGGAGACCAAGAGTCACCGGACGTTATAGAAAGAAAGACGTGTCCCTGGTCAAGTTACAAGCAACGACAATGACGACAACGTACTCGACATGACCACGTACACGTACTCGTACCATTCCAGAATGTTTACTCTCGGTTTGTGCATCTTCTCATTTCCCTATTGCATTGCAAGCGATCAAGAGATTTGCATACTGATGATTGAGCACTGGAGCAACGTTAAAGTGTGATGTCCAAGCAGAGAAGAAGAAATATCCAGTGTCCAGTGACCAACACTTCCTTCTCTAATACGAAAATCTCCTCCTCGAATGCACATGAGTACGTGCGGTGATGCCGGGTGATTTTGTGGATTTCGAAGAAGCCAAGTCCTTGAGTGGATTTTTGTTGTGTAACATTATTCCGAGGACGAATAACGTGAGTTATGATTGGAATTTTCATTTGGTTTCTTAAGTCATTCTACGGAATTACATATGTTTGTTGGTAATTGGAGAAGGACATCTTATCTTACGTGTACGACATGGAACAGTTGTACGAACAATCCATTGTGGCTTTAATAGTATGTTGTGGGCTTGTGAGAGAATTAATGTCTTATTTGGTCATTGATTTGTGGATATGTCAGTCCGGGTGGCAGAGTTGGTCAACTGGATTTAATTCACTTTAAAATGGATTTTCCTCGACGATGGGTAAGAAAATAAGAAAACTTGGATCACTTGATGCCAGTGTATTGAATGATGTGGCATACATCATCATCTAGCTTGGTTTCCAATAAACTGTAATTAAATTGTGCATTTGAATAATGGAGGTGAAAGGCATGCATCTTGATCGATTTAGTTTCTTGTTGATGGCAGAATGCACTCAAGAACTCGTAGTAAATAGTGTCCTTTTAAGTATGGGATACGACACAGGATACAATAGACAGCTTCGATAAATCTATAGAGTTTGTCTAACACAGTTTGAACTCCTGGTGCCTGATTGCTTGCCGATTTACTGAAAGCAAACTGAGGTGGTTTGCTTGAGTACAGACATTAGATTACTCAAGATAGCTCTGGATTCAATCTCTCGTTTCGTTTTTGATTAACGTACGAGAGTACGCCGCCGTAGTATTCCATTTTCTTCCGTTATCCCTTTGTACACATCGATGCATTGCAAGAGCCAAATAGAGGTCAAAGGATCTTAAAGTTTCACCAAAGAAGACACGGTGTACCCCACCCATTAATATGGCTTTCCCACCCATAGCTGGTGACTCACGACCCGTTTGAAGAACTTTATATCTGTATTTACGTACCCTTCTACGTGGAACAGATCGCTCTGAGATTTCGAATACTGCTTTATAATGAGTGATTTGTTTGCTGTTTGGTGTTTGAGTATTCCAGTCATGAGCGTTCGCGTATGACCTGAAACATGTGTTAGAGCCAGGCGTAGTAAGAAAGAACTGCCATTTAGTCGAAAATGGAAATTTGAACAACGCTTATAAACTACAAAAATTTTGTTTAAAAACCCAGCTCTCTGATGAATTAATTACGCATACTTCGACCTACTGAGTTAGCAGATCAAACCATAGAGAATTAGTCGGCCAGATCATACGATATGGAGCCTTTAGACTATTTTTTTATAGGGACAAGCTAGATTACATTTCTGTGTCGATAAGCCAGCACCAATTGTAGCCATTACATTATTATTAGCAAGATCCAACTATTCTTCCAAAGTCATGGAAACGCTGATTAACCGTCAGCTTATGAAAAATCTTGAATCACGATAACTCCTCAATGGAAAGATGGCTTATCTGGCCGAAAAGTGAAATCGCTCGCTTCACCAAACAGGTGAAAGCAAAATACTTGCACTGGATATTTCGAAAGTAATTGGCAGGGTTTGGCATAAAGCCCTTTTGTCGAAAACTCGTGCTTTCGGGATCGATGAGTCTCTTCTTCAATGGATTAGAAACTACCTTTCGAATCGTATAATTCAAGTTGTTTTGGACCGATTCAAGTTTGACGTTCATTTCTTAAATGCTGATGTTCTTTAGAGATCCGACTTGTCTCTTTTTCATTTTTATAAATGATATTTTTTCTGCCATTTCTAATCGAATTCACTCCTTCGCTGATGACAGTACCCTTAGCTTCTCGTATTCCTTCACTACTTTACGACCCTGCACTTCGGCTGTAGATAGTGAGCAGCAGCGTATATTAAAGTTCATTCGAGTCCGATATCGACAGCATTTAGTGCTCCCAAAACACAATTCTGTCTCCTGTCGTTGAAGCCTATAACTAAACCGCAGCCATTATCCATGAATGGCACTTGCATCTCAGAAACCGAAAATCTTTCCATACTGGGTACGCGTGTTGCTCACAATCTTAAGTGTCGCTAAGAATGCTGCGCAATGCCTAGGCTTCTTATACAGATATATGTATCTATGTATGTTGGCGTTACAGTCCATTAACGACCAGAGCCGAGCTTCTCTCAATCACCCATGTTGCGTGTGATTTCATTTTCCCATAGGTGAAAGGGACCTACAGTTTATTGCCGGTTCCGAACGGCGAATTTCGAGAAGCTTTTCATGACAATTTTACTACAGGGGGTTTTGTCAGAACCCTGCTAAGGAGAAACACCGTGAAAACATGTTCGATGACATGGCTGTGTCGGGATTCGATCCCGTGTCATCGGCGTCAGAGGCCAACACACTACCCACTGCGCAGCGGCTCTTTCACTTTTGGGTGGTTATGGTGAATAAAATGTCTAAGAAGTGCATGAAACTTATTTTCGTTTCAATTTTGACCATTGTTGTAGTGATCTTACACCCGTCACCCGATAAAATCAATTTAGTGAAGCACAGTGCGAAAAATGGTTGGTCACTTGAATTGGGCATCTCAAGGACCAGATTGTTGATAATTATGGACAAGGTGTTCAATTTACATGTATAAGCATTTAAGAACAACAGAACAGTGCAATCGGTGACCATTTTCAGCGATGAAGCACATTCCAAGTTAAATGGTTTTTTTTTTGTCGGTGGCTTCTGCTATCTGTTGGAGCACTCAGACACATATACTGGTCCATTGTACTGCAGACAGACACCTCACATTAATGTATTTTCCCCGTATTCCGGAGAAAAATGAGAAGGGGCTTCAGTGATGTAGAGCTAAAAGATTCAACACACACCAAGTCGGCCCCAAGGGGGCAGTACCGTGCTCGAGCAAAGGCGGGACCGTCGCAGAGAAAATGTTCTGCTGTGTCGTCCTCCTCGCAACATGCAACACAAGTAGGCGACTCACTAATGCCAAGCACGCAGAGTAGCTTAGCAAAAGTGTAATGGCCCGTAATGACTCCCACACGACTTCTGTAGTCACTTCTCCTTAAGGACATTAAGAATGCTGCGGATTTCCTGCAGACATCAGGGCATACGCATCCTGGATAATCCCTCCGACAACTGGCAACAAACTAGTTGGGAGATAGGCCTCAAATTCTGCATGAAAATAGAAAGACTATTAACGCGGCCCTATATGTATGAATGAACTTCCGTTAGACATGTGGTATCCGCGGTCTTTTGTCACTAGATAGTGTTGATGCCCACTATGTGGGTAGCACTGAAAATGACTAAATTATCTGAATTAATACAATATGTGAAGCTTTCTTCCTAGAAGAACAGGGTAAAAATGTTGCAAAAACTTGTCGAAGAATCTGTAAAGTGTAACACCGAACTCAGGAGTGCTTTGCTCGATTCCGTTCTGGAAATTTCTGGTGAGCCCATCACGGAAAAAGTTAATGAGATTTGCAGGAGAGCAGGTACGACTTGCAAGCTGTCAGGAGATAGCGGAGGCGATAGACATCAACCACATGACAGTAGACATCATGTAGTATCAAATCAAGTACGGAAATGTTCAACAGCACGATCATGTTCAAAGGCCAGTGACCCTCTACAAGTCACTTCAAAACCTAGATTAACGGCAAACAAATTGATGCTGAGTGTTTAGTATCGGGTTTTCCAATAAGTACTCGACAATTTTTTTTTTAATAAAATGCAAGCGATTTGAGATATTTCAAAAACTTTATATCGGCTTGAAGTACAGTCAAAACATTTATGCCATTTTTTTTTTTTTTTTTAGAAACTCGCGCAAGTTCAAGAGTTTTTATATTCTCTTATGATGTGTTGTTACACACACAACCTGAACGGAGTGCAGTGGTTTGGGTCGTTGATGTTCGTTCACTACTCTCAGGGGTGGTTGTCCTAGACCTAGTTAGGACGAGAGCCGACCACGTTGGTTATAGTCCGTAGTAATTCGTTCGAGCACTTTGGTATTGCAAACGCAGAGCATGAATTTCAGTTGACCATATACTGTGAGTGTTATGCCTGCAGCAGTACGTCTGGTCACTTTCCATTCACAACTGCGTTGCATGCATTTTGTCCGTATAGGAATTACATGAAACATATAACTTGTAAAAAAACCAGGTCTCGCATGATGATCGGTTAGTCAGTCAGTGAGTGACAAAATTAAGAAATTTTGACTAGTTATAATTCTTAAACTACTGGTTCAAATTGAGTGAAATTTGAAATGTACCGTGTCTATGCAATGCTTGCTTGGTTACTGAAAATTCGGACTTCTAGTTTTATCCACAACGAAGTTATAGGGGGTCGAAAATGGCCTATTATGTTACGGGAAAAGGATGGTACGGCCGGGCTGCTTTTTTGCTCGACTTGGCAGGGGCACTGCCGTGCCCCCAGATGAATGGAAATCTACTTCGTCTATATGGCCACCGCGGGTATATTTGCAGCGGTCTATTCGTTGGACCCAATTTTCGATTACTCGGCCACACATTTCGGCCGTTCAACGTTGGCTCTAAGCTCTTCCACTGTCGTCGGCTTGTTGGAATAAACCAATAACTTAACGTAGCCCCCAAGAAAATAGTCCCGAACAAGGCGACAAATCGACTGGCCCATTTCTTGAGATAACACGCTCATCAAACTTACTCTTCAGCAAATCGATTGTAACGTATGCTGTGTGGCTTGTGGAACCATCCTGTTGAAGCCACCTGTCGTCCAAGTCCATATCTTCCAATTCAGGCCAAAAATAATCGGTAATTATGGCGCGATAACGATGGCCATTCACAGTAACCTGACGATCGTTATCATCTACGAAAAAATATATTTTGTGGATGAAGTGGTGATTCATGAAGCACATGCGGATTTTTACCCGACCAACAACGCATATTTTGCTTATTGCGATGGGTTCGTCCATCGAGCCAAAAATGAGCTTTGTTACTAAAGATGATTTTGCGATGAAATTCACCATCATGGCGCATCTTCTCTAGAGCCCAATCGGAGAACGTACATCGCTTCAAATGGTCCATCGGCTTCAATTCTTTAGTAAGCTTGATCTTGTATCGGTGTAAACCAAGATCCTTACGCAAAATACGCCATAATGTGGTCTGAGCGATGCCCAATTCTTGAGAACGCCAAGGATTTGACTGATTTGGATCGTTTGCTACGGACGCGCGAAAGGCAGCGATATTTTCGACACTTCGACCAACCCGTTGTCTCACTGACACGGCAACATCACACAACAAATATGTTGACTCTAATTTCTGCACTAGACTTGTGCCGAATTTCGGTAGAAAATTTTTATAATTTGCAGACCCTGCTCGTTCGCGTACTTTACCGTGATGAAAATGTTGAATTTACTGAATAAATTGATAATGACATTTCGATGATTTGTGAAAGGGTGCGTTCACAAATTGAATTCATAGTTGTCAATTCCCTATTGGAAAACCCTTTAGAATTGTCCACTACAAACTGCCAACAGCAAAAGAAAAGGAGTTGTGTTTCATCATGACCGTGTCAGGCAACATTCGTTTTCGACGACGACAATTTACGAAATTTTGTTGCTAAGTTTCAATGAATCATGTGCTACATACTGTGTCCAAAAAGCAAGGGGACATTTGCATATAAAATTTCGTTCATGTAATATAATTCGCATCCACTTTAAGCCGATTGACACCTAAGTATTACTTGGCAGTTCAGATTCATAATAATAAGAAGTAACAAATCATTTAATCTGAGTGGTTATACTGGGTGGTCTGGCTGGCTGGGCGATCTGGCTGGGCGCTCTGGCTTGGCGGCCTGACTGGGTGGTCTGGCTGGGCGTTCTGACTTGGTGGTCTAACCGGCTGGGAGGTCTGGCTGGCCGTCTAACTGGCTTGGCGGTATGATTGGGTGGTCTGGCTGCCTGGGCGTTCTGATTTGGCGGTCTGATTGGGTGCTCTGACTGGATGGTCTGGCTGGGCGTTCTGACTTGGTGGTGTAACTCGCTGGGCGTATAACTGGCTTTGGGTCCTGACTGGGTGGTCTGGCTGCCTGGGCGTTCTGACTTGGCGGTATGATTGGGTGGTCTGACTGGGTGGCCTGGCTGCCTGGGCGTTATGACATGGCGGTCTAACTGGCTGAGCGGTCTGACTGGCGACCAGACTGGGCGGTCTGGCTAGCTGGGCGTTCCGACTTGGCTGAGCGGTCTGGCTGGGTGTGCTGACTGGCCGGTTCTGACTTGGCGGTCTAACTGGCTGGGTGGTCTGGCTTGGCCGTCTAATTCGCTGAGTGGTCGGACTGGGGGTGCTGACTGGGCGGTCTAACTGGCTGAGCGGTGTGACCGGCTGAGGGGTCTGACTGAGGACCAGACTGGGCGGTCTGGTGGGCTGGGCGTTCTGACTGGGTGGTTTGGCTGAGCGGTCTGGTTGGCCGCCTAACTGGCTGGGTGGTCGGACCGGGCGTCAGGCCACGTGGTTGGACTGAATGTTCTGGCTGGCTGGGCATTCTGACTTGGCGGTCTAACTGGCTGGACGGTCTGGTTGGGTGGCCTGGCTGGGTGGTAGGACTTGGTGGTCTCCCTGGGCCGTCTGATTGGGTATTAGGATCAGGTTTCTGGCCACGTGGTTGGACTGGATGGTCTGGCTGGTTGGGAGTTCTGACTTGGCGGTCTGACTATGCGGTCTAACTGGCTTGGCGGTCTGGCTGGCCGTCTAGCTGGCAGGGTGGTCGGACTGGGTGTGCTGACTTGGGGGTCCAACTGGCACAATGTGATTTTTAGTTCTATATACAGAAAAAGTACAATTTTTTCATTCAAAGTTAGACGTCCCGTTTGGCCCAATCGAGGTCGAAATTCTACAATTCTATAAAAGTCGGAATTCCAGAATATATAATACAAAATTAAGGAGCAATGAATTTAAATTTATTTTTCATACAATGTTTAACGCGCTGTTTGGTCCATAGTTTAGATTATGACGCTGACTTGAAAAAGTAATTGTTTCTGTCATTTGTCGGGCACATTTGTCGCCATCTACCACAGCAGACAAGTTGTTTAACAATTGAAAAAGGTTTATTTCCAATTGTAATGCCACTTAAGTTAACAAACAACCATAAGCTGCTTGTATCCGACACGGTCGCATTCAAGCAGAATGTCCTCATTATTCTGTTCATGTCCTTAGATTGCATCAAACTTCGGCACCACAACAAACTTTGGTGGAACTTTACCCATAGCCTCGACCCAGGTTGAAGCTCTAAGGACGATTTATGTTGCCATAAATCCCTAAGTAGCTATATATCTCGCTCTATTTTTGCCAGCTGTTAAAGATCTGACTTATGTCCATCATAACACGCGACGCTTTGATGAACATCATTAAATGAATTTACACCGCAATTACCTGCTTACGCACATCGGCACATGGCGTATAACCAAAACGAGCCGAGCATATGCACATACGAGACATATGTCCAGCATGTCCAGCCCTTAATTCTACCATGTCCCTGCTGCTTTACCGTGTATCATAACGTGCTCCCTTTCCGTTGGCCAACACGCATTATTCCATCATCACAACCGGAAATGTTATTATGACAAACGTCAGCCGACCGTCACAGACCCGGTGTCCCTTCCATATACCTCGATCATAGTGTAAATGTCAGCGTTTAGTGTAGCCTAGACGGACATTCATTCCATTCCATTTATGACACAATCGTTCACCATCGCTGACCACTATGCCCTACAATCAAGGGTGATTGGTACTATGGACGCTCGGTTGTCGGTCGGTTGAAAAAGGCATCTTTTGGAGCACGAGGTCCTGGACCCTAGATAGTCGCAGAAAATTGACTCGTTATGCTCCAAATGAAAGGATAATATAGTGAGCAAGCACAAACTGCACGACATATGGATGGATGCCAAGGAGAGAGATTAAGTGCCATGTACACCACCATCATATATCACTTGTTGTGGTGGCAACACTTGGGGGGAATGGCGAGCGAGCGAATGAACGCATGAGCGAATTTTGGTTCGTTTCGATGGCTTACCAAATCGGCTTTCGTTTCAAGCGGTGGCCCGATGCCCTGTCTATCTATCTGCTTTCTGTATGTATACAAGTATATGAGGGATGTAATAGAATCCAGGAATACGGGCGAACGAAACAAAAATTTCAATTGTTGCCACTGTGTCAGCAAAGCTGATGATATTGATGACCATGTCAACGAGCTGCGGTACGGATGTGGTGGGTGACTGGACGAGACAAATCAATATTTTCGATAAGCTTAGATTAGGAGTGTAAAAGATTCTTTTTTTTTATTTCTACTTCATTTGGTGGCAACCTAATTGATTGATACACGACATATGGTGGAGCCTGCGTATGTATACTCGTATGTACAAATTCAGGGCGGCTGGACCAACAACGGGCTCCATTGAGCGATTTTGTTGTATAACTAAGTGCTTTTTCAATTGCGGCCGGATGTGACGCGGCATGGTGGTTTATTAGTGATTGAGCGTAATGAAGGCAAATCGATGTAACTGTGGGATTTGGTTGGTTTGAGGTTGTAATTATATTAAGAGAAATAGGTCAAAGTGCACTTATTGTGGCGTCAATGTGCCGAGGTCAGGGTGCACCTTCTTGGCGAACTGTTGACACGCTCCACAACCAAGGGTTGCTGTGTTGACACAGATGGGAATTAAATGGTGCGAGCTGTGGGTGATTTATCTTGAAAGATAAATTTTGTTGTTTACTCCTAGGCTAAGTAAGTGAAGATTTATTTTTATCAAAACAAGCAACAGAGTCATGAGCTTGACAGCATCTAATCTGTTCTCGTTTCTGGTATAGATCAACACAAATTATTCCCTGACATGGCATGCCCGGATAAAGTGGTATAAATCGTGATAATTTAATTGCACTTTGGTGTGTCTCTATTAATCTGCTTTCCGTTTACATGTATGATTGAAATAGCAATAAGTCAGGATTTTAGGATAACGATACATGTATGTATATCCTTAGAAGGCGTATGCTGAGTGTGCTTATTTCCATGAGATTTTAAGAGTGAAGGGAGATTCTCATAAATTTGAGGATGGTGCTTTCGCGAGTAATTTGACAGCTCTGAAGTGACTCGCATGTCATTATGGGAGTTAAGTAGTCATATTTTAAATAGATTCAGATGAAGCGAGAGAACCGAATCGAACCTAATCATGCCATATTAGGGTGGTCCAATAGTTCCTTAGAATATCTAAGAGATGGAGTTCGTAGCATCGCAATCGTTCTGTTTTTAGTTAGCACCATTCCTCACTAGGTATAGTTGCAGCCATATTCTTCGAGCGGTTTCACTTTTATAGCCGTGGCACAGTGGTTAATATGTTCCATTCTGTCGCACGATGAGTGAGTTCGGATCCTGATAACACCAACGCCATCGAACATTTATTTCGCGGCCTCCCTCCTCGGTTCTGACCCTTCATGTGCTTTAACGCCACAAAAGTAAGCTAGTATTTGTTTATAAAAAAAATAGGAAATAGCGAATTTAGAGCGGTGATTAAACATTTCTATTTCAAAGGGTTATCAGCAAAAATAAATAAAACCTGAGTTCGATGACGTTCATATAATTTATTATTGGATAAGTGAATTTAAGCGTGGCCACTGTTCAGGACATCCTGCAGACGTGAGTACTCCGGAAATAATCGATAAAATCCACAACATAATGTTAAGTGACCGAAGAATAAAAGTGCGTGAAATAGTTGAGGCCACAGGGGTTTCGGAAGGTACCTACTATTTAGGTGGCGCTGCAGTCCCACATTAAATTCGCCCAACCATCTTAGACGTTGCATCCGAAAACGTCGTACTAGGCCGATGTCGCTGTACAACCCGTATAGCGCGAGCCGCTCGCGCTTACGCGAGCCATTTTAGCCGCTTCTGGTTCAAAGCTTTCGAATACTTCACTGACGTCTAGCTGTGTTCGTTCAATTACGTCAGTGTCATCCGCGCACGCAAGCAGTTGCGCATACTTGAAATAGATTGTACCACTTATGATGGCCAGTGAGTCACGTATGATCTTCTCAAGCACGGTTTTTTAAAAAATTACATGACAGCGCGTCGTCTTGTCTAAATCCTTTTTTAACATCGAAGACATGCTGTCATGGGTGTCAATTTGGTATTCTTAGGTCTTCTGCAAGATCTGCCGCAGTGTGAATATTTGGTCTATAATGGATTTACCTGACCTGAAACCACACTAATAAGATCCCGTCGTTGCTCTCAGCTGAGAATAAACGTAACCGCGTGGTCCCTTTTAGAGCGAATGAGTCGTCATCCAGATGAGTTTCTGCGCAGATTAGTAACTGCAGATGAATCATGGATACTACACTCCCGGAACGAAAGAACAGTTTAAACAGAGGATTGTTAAAGGCGACCAGGCTCCAAAAAGGCACAGACGGTGAAATCAGCTGGAATGGTTATGGCTACTGTGTTTTGAGATGTACGTGGTATTATCCTCAGATGTTCACTGGACAGTATTATGCGTCATTATTAGGTCTTTTGAAGAATAAAGAAGTCCTCTTTCTCCAGGATAATGTATGAGTGCCTACTTGCAATAGCTAAAATTGAGAATTTGAAATTTGAATTGAAAGCCAATCACCAGATCTCGCCTCGATTGACTTCTTCTTATTTTCAAATTTAAAAAAATGGCCCGACGGACAACGGTCTACGTCGAATGAGGAGGTCTTTGCTTACATAATTGCTTATTTTGAGAAGCTACCACAGTATTTTTTTTAAAGGCTTAAAAAAGTTGGAAGGATGTCTGTCGTAGTGTATTGAACTAAAAGGAAAATGTTTTGAAAACTGGTAAAAAAATCTGTGAAATCTTCTCTGCCGTGATGTGTGAGCGCCAGAAACCATTCGTAGACCTAGATAATTTGAATGGATCCTGTGGTGACAAACACATGCTCTTGTAAAGACCTGTCGATTCTAGCCAAACGAGCATGCAAACACATGCTTAGCAGCGGGTGTATTTGGCTTGGTAGTTAGTCGATCGCGAACAGCGCAGGCGACACCATCGTGACATAATATTATTGTGTTTTGTGTATCTGAGTTAGGACTGATTTGTTTATTATATGTATTGAAGTGTTGAAGAATAGTTGAGTTTGTTTATATAAATGTTACAGTGTTTTATTGGAGTGCACCCATCACTACAGTTCCTATAAATTTGGCTTCAGGCCAGAAAAATCTACGATAGAACAAATATCCAAATTGCGGCAGATCTCTTAGAAAACCCATGAATTTCAGGTTGACACGCACCATTTCTTTGTCGATTTTAAAGTCGTATATGACAGTATGTATAGGGACGAACTGTATGAAGCCATGTTATGTTTTGATATCCCTGCCAAACTCGCCAGTTTTTGCAAGATGTCTATGAGGAAATCTCGCTGCTCAATTAAGGTCGGCCAGGAGTTGACCGAGACCTTTGATTTCGAAACAGGATTCTGTCAAGGCAACGCAATCTCTCAACATTACGCTTGAAAAGATCGTTCAGTATTCCCTGGCCAAAAAAAGGGGCACGATCTAGTTTCAGTCTAGACAATAGCCCGCATGTGCTGATGACATTGACGTGATTAAGCTTTTGAGAGCCTTGAAGCAGAAGCGGCTAAAGTGGGTCTGAAGGTAAACGATCGCAAAACCAAATACTTATATGCTGTCATCAAATAGTACAATAACGACGTCTTGGTCAGAACGCCGTTATTGGTACCTACAAGCGGCAACGACACTGGCGCTTAGATTGGACACAGAACAACTCTTGCCATTTCTTCTTCAAGAGGCAATTAAGAAGTAGAGCATTCTCTCAGAAGACTAAGGTACCCCTCTATGGAGCCGGTACTTTAAACATGCACAATCTACTCTAAATAAGACAACCAAATAACATTCAAATTAGTTGCCAGAGATACCCCTCAAGGGGGGTCCTCTCTCTCCTCCTCATTGGAATTTAGTTGCAAGCGAACTACTGACCAAACTGGAGAAAGAAGGTCGATGTTATTGCGTAAGCTGACAACGTTGCTATTGCCACCTTGGGCAAGCATCTATCTACACTGAATGACCGTATCTGTAAGGAATTCTCCATACTGTGCAAATCGGCACAGCACAATGGGCTCATGAACCCCCAGAAGACGGAGCTTGTGCTGTTCACCAGAAAGCATAAAATCCCGGAAACATGCCCAATTACTCTACTGGGTACCAGGTTAACCTACTCTTTTAGTACCAAATACCTTGGCTTAGTATTAGATAGGAAACTAGTCTGGAACGACAACACAATCCAGCGTGCAAAAAAAGCAACCATAGCTCTCTATACCTGTAAGAAAGTCTTAGGGAAAAAATGGATATTCAACCCTAAGATTATCCTATGGCTATATATTTCAATTGTTAGACCTATTCTAATGTATGGAGTGGCAGTATGGTCGACTGCACTGAACAGAACAACATGCCATAAGCAAATCGAGAGGGTACAAAGGCTGGCATGCATGCGCGTCACCGGAGCCCTAATGTCCACCCCAACGGCGGCGCTCAACATGATGCTCCACCTAACTACACACGATATACTTACTTGGCAAATAAATAACCACATTGGCCACTAAAACATCCTGAACAACAGGAAAACCTTGGTGGACAACTCTGACCACATTGAGCCCATCACAGTCTTTGAGAAGAAATCCAAAATAACATAACCGGACATACGGACTTCTACTGCGATGGGTCAGAAATCAAAGACGCTGTGGGCAGTGCAGTTTTCAGCAAACAATTAAATTCGAACTAGGTTCTAAAACTACCGGATCATTGCAGCGTTTTTAAGGCGGAGCTATTGGCAATAAAGGACTCCCTGTCTTGGCTGAAGTGGAGCGTGATATCTACTACGGATATTCGAATCCTCACAGGCAGTCAGTTAGCCTTGAAATCGCTGGAGTCCCAAGTGTACACTTCAAAAGTAAGCCCGGACTTCCAACTATCTCTTAACGAGATGGCCGAACAGTTTAATATGCATTTAATATGGGTATCAGGACAGTCCATATCTCAGGAAATGAAAGAGCCGACGCGCTCGCCACACAAGAAACGACGCAACACTCAAACATGGCATGCGCCATGCGCCGCAGGAGCGTTTCAACTCAATCTTACAAGCCCGCCATGGCTAAGATGAACCTAAGGGTCGGCCCAGGGGCTTGACAGTCAATGGACCAAGGGATCAGTCATGCACAATAACCAAGGCGAATTCGAACGACTTCTGCAGAAGCTGCGAAGTCGAATCCATTCATCACCTACTCTGCGCCTGTCCGACTCTCTGGTCAGCCAGGAAGCGCTACCTGGGATCCTACTTCCTTAACGATTTGACTGATGTTCAGCGGGTAAGGATAGCTGACCTTCTTAATTATTTAAGAAGCATTAAGTGGTTCCATGAATAAGAGGTCAACCCCCCTCGTAGCAACACAACGGGCCTCTCTGGCCTAAGTGTAGTGGGGAGGCTACGGACTACCTAAACTAACCTAACCTCTATAAAGCCGTAATCATCGCGGTCCTCTTCTACGGTGCAGAGGCTTGGACCTTATCAAAGACGGATGAAGTGAACTTTGGTCACTTCGAAAGGACAATCTTTGGTGACAGAGTGTAAGAGCTGTACAGCGACATCGACCTAGTATGACGTCTTCGGATCCAAGGTCTAGAATGGCTGGGCCACGTAGAGCTCCGGTCCGAAGAGACTTCGACTCCAACCCTGAGGAACGATGTCGCGGAGGACGGCCGCATCTAAGGTGGTAACATAGGTGGAAGGGAGCTTAACTAACCGGATGTGCGGCACTGGAAACACCTATGAGAGATCGTACTAACTGAAAAGGTTTGACTGTAAGTAAGCAAACGTCAGTTGTAGAGGCCAGGTGAGATCGACAGAGAGATGACTGGCAATCAAACACTGAAGAGCATTTGGCATTCCGAATTGGCGTACTAAAGTTACGTCAGTCTGAAAATGCTTTCCTGTAAAGCTTGCCGCACGAATTACGTTTACGTATGACATGAGACATACAATAAAACAGAAGCAAATTGTTAACAAGTACATAACACAAGAGACGGAACAAGACTGACTTTGCTACTTGGTAATTCGCTCCAGCTGTATCTTCTTTCAAAGATAGAGTTGGAGAGAGAAACCGTAGCAAAGATCAACAATACATTTGTTGTTTTGCTGAACAAAACACCAAGTGTCGGGAAAGTAGGGTGTAGGGGTGTTACATCATGTAACGCACGCAAGCATATTTATGCTAAGGTGGTCGTCAGTATTAAAAATGGAACTAACTTAACGAAAAGTTAGGGTTTGGCATCTACAGTTTGCGATTTTAAAACACAGTTTGGTTGGGATTGTGGCTCAACTTCATCAACTATGATGAGCTTGGTGATAAATGGTTTGAGCTACTGGTCCCGAAACATTTAAAGTTTCAATCTATGCAATATCTAAAGTCAGAAGCTAAGTATATATGATGAACATCGAAAAAATACCTTTTTACGAGTAAAACCAAGGAATTCAGTTGATTAAATAAGGAAACCTTAAATGTCCCTCAGAATTATTAGTACTTTAGCCTTTATGTTGTACTTCGCATCAATTGAGGCTCGACATTTAGTCAAATGCAAGTCGTTGTTCCATCCACAAAATTTTATAAGCTCATATTTTCCGTCGTCACGCTATTTATCTGGTTGTAAACTTCTCATTGACACAACAATAAAGCAGCATTTAAACTCCCCAATAGCTGGTCTAGTCTTCTGCCCACACAATGGAGCAAAGTTAACATTTCCGTTGAAATAATCAATACTTTCCCCGGATATCTCACATTTCGTTTTATTCTTTTCTCCATCATACATGGATCCATCACTAAATTCCTCGCAAGATTTAATGTTCCTTTGAGATAGTAATAAAGTGCAAATGACAAATAAAGTTGTAGCATGCGAGCCCTGAATATATATTTCTATATTTTGAAGTGGCCATCATCCATATCGATGGCTGATGGATTTTCTATAGAATGAGCTCTTGATGATTGAACAGTAAAAAGAGGGCTTCGAATAAGGGTCGTCGTAAACATGGTATAACTTTTCCACCATCTATCAATCAATTTGAATTCATCTATTTGGAATCGGTCTCTCTTTCTATTGAAAGTAAAGGAGTAGCACCGGGTATGGCTGTCCCAAAAATAGTCGGATAGTGCCATAAAAACTAGGGACAAAGTTTGAGGGATTGACTTATCGGAAAGAAACTATCCGAAGCACTCGCTCATGTTTATTGAACTCATTGATTTACGCCTCTATCCCGACTCAATTTTTTTGCTACTTTTACTTATTTTTTGATAAACAGCAACATTTCACTTGCCTCATTTAAATATATTCTTTGTAAGTTTTTTAGGCTCAGAATACTGTGGCGAATTTGCGAAGCATTAACTTGATGACACATCACAATAAAAATGTATGACCTTTTGTGAGCGGGAGAACAACATCGCATTCTCTTATTAATATAAATCGAGAGCTTCTAGCAATGAAATGAATGAACGTTAGCATTGATCATCACCTACATTAATTAAGGTTTACTCTAAGGAATTAGGTATCAAAGCAAAAAATCATCGCTATAGAGTTGTTCTAAGTAAAATTCTGCCTCCGTGAAAATTGCTCACTTTGTCGTGGTACGGACGCTTAGTATAGGTAGTAACTCCCGAAAACCGTCTCTAGAGAAACCCGAACCCAAGAAGCAATTACTGCCCCTTCCTTACCTCTTCTCTTCCTTCGTATTCATCACTCCCTCACTCTCCTAACTCCAAGGTGGAACAGAATACGCCGATGGATGCATGGTTAAGAATGCTTAACTACTAGTATGCCAACTTCGGATACCGGGCGACTTCCGATTTCATTAACCACTTAACAGTCGGATTTTTGAGAAAGAAGGGGTAGAAAAATTGTCGCTTTTTTTTTTGTTCAATGATATATGATATATATATATATATATATATAGCTGTTTTTTCCGCTATTGAGAACACGCGACGAAATACTCGGGCAAATCACCACCAACAAGTTAAAACCAAACTTGCCCGAACGAGACTCGGGTTCGTCAGTGTACGGGAAAATGTCATACCCGAGTGCTGTTCGGGCAAAACTGTCAAGTGGTTAAAGCCTTCCTACAGTGTCCTTGCCTTCGCTGTAGATGACGGTACTTTCCCGTGTAATCGGGAACAAAATTTCGACCAAAAATACCTCTGAAGAGTGTGATGATTCTCCAATGTTATCGCCTACTAGAGCCTGTTAGTCCTCAGCGGCTCGTCTGCTAAAGCCTGTGAGTCCTCAGCGGCTCAACAAATAGGAGGGATGTCAGTGTAGCAGCAGACGAGTGTCCACCATCAGAACACGCCGGATAAGGAGAAAGATCTCCTGCATCTGGTTCTGGCAATTAGTGATATGTCCTTGAAACGACTGCTAGAACTTAGATGAAAAATGGCTTATTGTTTTGGTCACGTTAAAATCATCATGATTTTAACATCAGCTGATTTACGACCGGTTGTTGCAGAAATCCAGCAACCTACAGCCAACAGTAGGGTGGTTGCACCTACTCTTGAAGCAGAGACACCAAAATGTGGCAACACAAAGACCATTGCCAGATCTGGGTTGACGACCAATAAGAGTCGTTCAAATCTAACTACAAATCGTCTCTCCACTGAACTAGGAGAATCTTCGACAGGAAGTAGATCAGTGGATCACTTCCATCGGAGCGGAAGTGGCAACAATAAGCCATAACGAACGAAAGAGACCTACCGTCGCAAGATATGAGTGGGCTGCGTGCGCTGCAGGGCAACCTGCACCATGCCAAAGGTGCCTCGGAACTTTTAGCCTTCGATTCTATAGCAACAAAATTTCCCTTGGACATATCCAGGATCCGTGGGTTCATAAAGGTACGATTATGGACGCCCAAAAGAGGTCGCATAAGATAATTTACGCTATACGACCCTTCTAGGGCCGCATGTTTGATCGGTTCCAATATAATTTTTCTCCTCATTCCAGATTATATAAAAAGGGGCATGGCTTCCATCATCGTGGAAGTCCCCATTGATGGAGGAGTAAGAGAGATCGTGTGCGCCTCCGCCCACTTACCAGGAGATGCGATGGATGCAATGCCAATGCGCAGCAGCAACACCAACAAACGAAGTGAAGCACTTTTTAAGTATTTACTTGTTAGTAATCTGACCGTTGCCAATAAAGGAAACAAACCTACTTTTATGAATTCAGTTAGAGAAGAGGTACTTGACCTCACAATCTCAAGCCCCTTTGTTTCAAATACAATTTGTGACTGGTATGTCGCCAATGAGGCCTCCCTCTCCGATCACCAACATATCAAATTTAACATCTCTAGTGAGGTTAAGGAATCTGAGCCTGGATGTCAGCCCAAACGAAAAAATTGGGTTCTTTTCCAACCCTGGAAACCCTGGAGACCTTGTTTGAGGTGCATTTCCCTGGTTCTACTCCCCAGCATATGCCTTTTGACGATTTGTCGATGAATAACATCGACAGTAGAACGAACAGCCTCCCTGGCAGACTTTTCAGCCCGGATGGAATTAAATGGTCAATTGGTTCATTTAAACCCTATAAGGCCCCAGGCAAAGGCGGTGTCTTTCCTGCTTTCTATAGAGAGGCCTCAACATTATTCTATTACAACTGATAGCTTTTTTTAGTACTGTTTCAACTGTTTCAACCTCAATATACCTCAAATCTGGAAGGAAGTCAACCTTGTCTTTATCGCCGACATTGGAAAACCAAGTGCTATCGCCCACCTAAATGCTGCCGCCCTACCAGCCTAACATCCTTCCCAAAAACTTCTCTAAAAAAACTGCTAGAGCTTCATATTAGAGGTATCCTAGAGAGCTAGATACCACTGCATCCAATCCAATATGCATATCGCAAGGAACGATCTACGGAGCATGCGCTACACCACTTAGTAGGGTGTGTTTCAAACGCAAAAAGATCGCAATTTGTGCCTTCCTCGATATTGACTGGACTTTTGACAATACTGGCTAGGACCCGATCACCACTATCCGCATTATCCTCTAATCACTGGATTAGGACATTGGTAAATAGCCGTATTATATGGGCCACACCCGAAGAGGTATCGGTGACAGTATCGGCGGCTGAGTGGTGTCCACAAGAAGGAGTCCATTCACCCCTTCTCTGGTCAATAGTTATCGACGATCTACTCCACAAGTTAACCAATCTCGGCTACAAGGTCATCGTATACGCCGATACGGCTGGTTTTTATACCGCGATAGTAAGACCTATCATCACTTATGCTTCTGCAGTATGGTGGACAACATTTGAACAAAAAACAATAATCGTTACACCTCAATTCCTTCAGAGACTGGCGTGTTTCGGCATTACCGAGGGGCCAACCTGCCCCACGGCAGCCAATTTCCCAGCCTTTCAAAATTTCAAGAAATTTGAAGAAGTTGAGAGGGCCGTTGTCGGATATTTTCACAGCCCACAACTCTCACTTCCGGGAAGGAATACTGATATCTCAGAAACGCTGAGCCAAGTGTGTTAAAGTCAAGGGAGGTTATGCAGATAAATAAAATCATAACTATAATCGCAGGTTCTCATTACCAGCCAGAGAACATTTCACCTTACAAAAGTATATCGTTATTATTTTTGCCCTCCATAGAAGCACGAGCGGTGACTGGACTGATGAAACACTAGGCGGCAATAAAACCTCAGCCACACTAAGGCTGTCATTTTTCTTACGGATGCTAGTCGCCGCACCTGTCCGCTTGGTTTCAAATTATAAAAGCACAACAGTCTGTTTTGCTTTGCTTTGGAGGCGTTACAGCCCATGGAGGGCCAGAGCCAAGCTTCTCTCAACCAGCCATATTGTGTGTGATTTATTTTTCACACAGGTGAAAGGGACCTACCGTTTAATGCCGATCCGAACGGCGTCAGTCGAGGAGCTTTTTCATGACAACTATACTACCGGGGGTTTTGCCAGTACCCCGCCCCGAAATAAACATTCGATGACGTTGGTGTTATCGGGTTCCGAACTTACTCATCGCGCATCAGAGTCCAACACACTAACCACTGCGCCACGACGCCCACTTTGTATGGTCTGCTTTAATTGGGCCGTTCTATACCTGACCGACAGTGCCGTTCACACCCCAAGAGATTGGCAACACTTTTTCCTTCTGAACTCGGGAACGTTCAGTCCACCGAGCTACAGATTTTGGATCGTGACTATCTTGAAATCGGACCATTACTGATTTTATGGATTTTAGGTTATTTTTGGGGGTTTAGTCATAACGAGAACCTACGCTGTGAACATACGGGTGGATAACATAGCAACGGATACAGATCCGCTCAACTAATTTCTGCGAAATGGGTTTATTGTATTTTTACCCCGTTTTCCGGAGATAAGACCGCATATACTGATACTATGCATCAAATCCAACATGACCTAAGACCAAACGAAACATTTTTAAAAACAGACAACAATACACCGAACACATCCAACAAGGGAGCAACTAAACCATATCACAATCGTAAATCCGTTGCTCAAAACCAACCAACACTCCCTGAAAACATGCTAAACTTTCAACTTATCCGTTCTCGTCAAAAAAAAAGGAACCGGTTGTTGTAGAACAAAGCGATCAAAAAATGTCCATCCATCCGTCGTACAACATTTACACCCAATCCACCCATCACCGGCCATACACTGCGCAGTGGGAAATGGAAGTTTGTCTTTGTTTTTCCTAACTCAAACTTTTCCCTGGATCCTTAGCCGGCAGCTTGCCCCAGAAACTCACTGTTTCTATTTCGCGTCGGCTGGAAAATTGAGTGCAAAAGTTTCGTGGCATCCTTCATCTGCATATGCCATCGAGACGGTTGCTGTATTGTTTTCTCACCGATTTATCCCCTGATTTATCATGCAAAGGAGTTTAGCGGGATATTTATCCTTAGCCGAAAGGAAGGCACACAAGTCGCTCGGGATCAACGAACCACAGAACCGTCGATGGTAGCGAGATGACAAAGTTGAGGACACTGGACAGAGGATTAGAACTCACAGCAGTTTCGATCGACTTAATGAAAACAGGATTAAGATTCGAACGGTGCACGGATGTGATATGTTTCATGCGCCATTGTCGTCAGCGTCGTTCTCATTCTCGTAAAAATGAATGTTTATTCCAAGCCATAAAAGCAACGGATGCATTGTTATCAATGCACTGGAAGTGGAATACTTTCCCCCATATTCTCTGGCCGTTTTATGGTCTCGGCCACAAAGCTTTGAATTTAGGTGGAAGTGCATTGGCAGAGAAGTGACTTAATTCTTATTGTTGGCCATGCAAGCTTGATGTCTGTGGAATTGTGGACAATGAATGCAAAATACCATGGTGGAGACAAAAGCAATATGATGTAACTGCCATCGCAGCTAGTAAAGAAAAGACAGAGAGAGAGAGAGAAAAGGAAAGAGACTTTACGGCGAAAGGACGTGACTCTCGATATGGAATAAGTTCATTTGTCAAAATAGATCGGGCCACTGACAGAGTGGCAGACAGACAAACAGACAGGTGGACGAGAAGCATACACTGCAGTAGAGCAATCCACAGGAGGGAATGAAGCTATTTTTTATCCGTTCCCAAGGACATCACGACAAGTGGCGTTTTCCCTTTTTTCCTTCTTCCTTTTTCCGTTTTCCATTTCCCCAATCTATCCCTTCTCATCCTCAGCGGAGGTATAATGCGAAAAGAGGTCCCACGGGACAATACTGCGAACAGAAAAACAAAGCAAACAGGTGAATCAGGCGGGAATGATGGCGATTCGAAAAAGGGATGACGTAGTGTAGAAGACCTTCCGGCTAAATGAGACATGGCGTGAGTTGGAATGATAAATCTTTTGTCTTAACGCGCCTGAGAGTGATTGAGCGAGTTATTTGTGTAAAGGTGATGATGGAGGCGTAGATGGCACGATGGCATGGAGTGGCCGTCCAATTTAGTGGAATGAGAGTTTTTGAATTAAACAACCCCGAGACAGACGATATTGTCTGATGTGAACGATGGAGGAACGTAATTAGCCTGAAGGCATTGCGTCAAGAAAATTGCGGTATTTCTAACTTCAGTCTGATAGTGGATTTAGGAAACTGACTGATGTATTAATAAGATACCGTGATCCTTAATGAGAATTTCGGCACGATGATAGTTGACTGCCTCAGGTGTTTGTATACTTACATATGGTTCGAGGCGCAGATTAAAATGCGACTTACCTGGAAAGAGAAAAGTGAATTGATAAATTAGAGATATGCATAAAAATATTATATAAGAATAGTGCTTAAGGCTGATAAGACTAAAAAATCGTTTTTAGGCGGGTACAATGACTGTGCTCAGCGTGCTAATGAAATGAAATTCGTACCTTAACTGCACAAGCGACAATCTTTCTAACGCAGAAACGAGAAAGTAAACTGGTGACAAGGCTAGAACCTTCCAAAGGACCCCAAGAGTCTTGTTGCGAACAAAGACTTTGTTATAAAGCAACAGAACTAATGATGCACCAGTGAAGACTGTCATTCAGGAGATATCAATTGTAAGGATACGACCGGGACAAATAAACTCTAACTTTCATATACGTGTACGTCCTTTTCTCTTTTTCTTTTTCGGCGCTGCAGCCAATGGCGAGGCTGGACCTCCATCAAAAAGTCTCTCCAACTGGCAAAATCTTCTGCCAGCAGTCTCCAGTGCCGCACACCTAGTCGGTTGAGGTCCCCTTCCACCTACGTGCGCCACCATAAATTTAACCGTCCTTCATGTCGCTGTATGAGAGCATCGTGGCGCAGTGGGTAGTGTGTTGGCCCCTGACGCCGATGACACGGGATCGAATCCCGACACAGCCATGTCATCGAACGTGTTCCTGCTCAGCGGGGTTCTGACAACACCCCCTGTAGTAAAATTGTCATGAAAAGCTTCTTGAAATTCGCCGTTCGGATCCGGCAATGAACTGTAGGTCCCTTTCACGTATGAGAAATCCAAATCACACACAACATGGGTGATTGAGAGAAGCTCGGCTTAGGTCCTTTATGGGCTGTAACGCCAACATACATGCATACATCATGTCGCTGTATAGCCCGTAAGATCCACTGTTAAGTGTTCTCCTCTATTCCTCATTTATAAAGAACGGGGCGAAAATCGTACAAAGAACTTTTCTCCCAAAACGACAAAGGGTGCCCTCATCCGCTTTCGATAAGATCCATATCTCTGCGCCATAAAGCAGGACCAGGAAGATAAAGGTCTTGTATATGGTCACTCTGGTTTTCCGAGCGAGGGCTTTACTTCTAATTGCCTCCCGAGCCAAAAGAAAGAGCGGTTGGCAACAATTATTCTGCGTCTGCTGCACGTCACTTCGAAGCCAAGGTAGATGAATTCTAATTGGCTCATATCCTTTTTCGATGACAGCATATATTTCGTTTTGTCTACGTCCCATTTTAGCCACTTCCGCCTCAAACACCTCACTGACAACTCGCTTAGTTCACCCAATCATGTGAACCAGTTGACCAGTGAATTTTGCACTATCCTTTCAAGGACTATCCTTTCACTATCCTTTCGATTCCGACCCTGATGGAGCAGCGGGAATTCTCCAATATAACTCTGCGCAATTTGACAAGTTTGGTAAGGATTTCAAAACAGCGTTTAACATTAGCGTTGTATAGCTCGCCTTAATGCACGCTATTGTAAGTGACCTTGAAATCGACGAATAGGTGGTAGGTGTCGATTTGGATCTCGTTGGCTTTTTCTATGATTTACCGTAGTGAGTATATTTGATCGGTATTGGACTTTCCGGCCCTGAAACCACACGGATATGGACCAATTAGTTTATTAATGAACGGTTTCTGGCATTGACTCAGCACAGCAGAGGAGATATTGTAAGCGATATTCAGGGGACCTAAAGACAAAAGGTATCCTGTTGGATCTAACCATCGTTGTGCATATTCAAGATCGCGAGTGCTTCAGAATGCCTTGGCAAAAATTTAGTTGTTGACCATCAGATTGAAGACATTACGTCACCATATGAAAGGTTATTTGTTGGTAATAAAGTTACTGGGACCTCCACAGATGTTGTAGTAATAATATGGCTTTCGAGCCATATTGCCTAGCCAAATTATTATTGTATAGACCACTTAAAATGTGATAAATGGCATACATCAGCCTATCAGCTTAAATAAAGATGTCGGACCTCCTTTCAATTTTCCTCTCGTACACACATAGTACTTTTCCATTTATTGTTCAACCTGTTGCTTCTATTCTTCTTCTTTTTTGAATACCCCGGGTCGAAGACGACCACCTTTAGTCCGCTAAAACCACAGGATATGTCCCCACAACTCCTACAATAGTCTCCGAAATTCTTCTTCTTCTTTGGTGGCGTTACAGCCAGACGAAGGCCAGAGCCAAGCTTGCCTTCAATCACCCATGTTGTGTGTGATTCTATTTTAATATAATAATTCTATTTTAATATGATAATGCCTATTCCTAACGGCGTGAGTCGAGAAGCTTTTTCTAGGCAAGTTATACTACGGGGGGTTTTGCCAGTAACCCGCCGAGGAGGGACGCCGCGAAATAAACATTCGATGGCGTTGGTGCTATCGGGATCCGAACTCGCTCATCGTGCGTTAGAGTCGAACACACTTAACTTTTGCATTGAATGGTCATCCCCCTCAATCATTCGTTGCCTTCGAGAGAGCCTTCGACATAGTGCGAAAAGAAGCCATCTGGAACGCCCTGCAGAACATTGGAATACCGTTATCCAGCATTGAGCTTATCCAGGAGATCTACCGGGAGGCGTATTGCCAGATGCGTTTCAGGGGCAAAGGCAGCATCTCCCTCAATAACACCAGAGGAGTAAGGCAACGGTCTATATTATCACCTCTGTCATCAACGTTGTCCCTGACCGTGTCATAAACCGTAGCAAAAACGTCCCTCCCGAAAAAACCTCACCGCCAGAATTGCTAAACTGAAAATCAATGCCGTCAAGATGCGAGGCAGCTCTCGTTCTTCTTCTTATTTGGTGGCGTTACAGCCCATGAAGTACCAGAACAAAGCTTCTCTCAATCACCCATGTTGTGTGTGATTTATTTTTCGCACAGGTGATCCGAACTCGCTCATCGTGCGCCAGAGTCCAACACACTAACCACTGCGCCAGGGCGCTCTCACCTCTCCTGCTAGACGGAAAACCAATCGAGGGTGTCAACAAATTCTGCTACCTCGACACCGCCTTGTGCAAAGATGGAGGCGCAAGGACTGATGTCTTGTTTCGTATAGACAAGGCTCTTCATGCTTGCTGCTCGCTTGGCAACATCTGGTGTTTCAACCAGCTCTCTATTCTTTTAAGCTTTGGATATTAAATTTCAACGTGATATCCGTACTGCTCTACGGATGCGAGACTTGCAGGACAACCACCGTCAGTGTTCGCAAGTTTCAAGTTTTCTTAAAAACAATTGCTTGAGACGAATACTGAAGGTCTTCTGGCCCGAATGGATCACGAACGAAGAGCTACTATGCAGAGCATTTACAAAAGCTAATCGCAGCATAGATCCAACGTTGAAAGTGGACCTAGATAGGCCCACGAATATTGCAAGGATAACCCTTACCTGTACCTCACAAAGAGTGCATAGTTGATTCTTCCACGTTTAACTTTGAGGCAGACCGTGGAGATGGAGTATCGGCAGCCCGACAAATACTGGTCGGAAGTGACTAAGCCTGTCCAAAGCAGATCGTTCACAGAGTTCCTGCTACCGCTATGTGCTAAATGCAATTCTCAGATCAAATCACAATACCTGGCAACTAGTGACTTGTTGGGTTATAGTAACAATCCCAAGTGAGCATGTTCAGAGGATTTCTGAAACAATCATTGAATTAACGCTATAAAAAGGTCCAGTCAGCCTCGTGGATAACAAATAATTTGCTTTTCATAGCAAAATTGTCGAAAATGTAAGTTTTCCACTTGTCACCCTTCCTGAATTGTACATCTGGTTTAATGAAATCCCTCACAAGAAGCATAACCACGAGTAATACTACTGGCTTTACACTAACCGCAAGAAATCAATTATCCAGATCCATAACGACCACATTCAGCACCACCAAACAACGGCTTCATCCCATTTCAATCAAATAGACCTTCACTACTAAATCAGTGAACCGCATTGGACAGACCACTCATTTAAACAATTCACTCTGTTATCCCAACCTATTTCTGGTGGCTTCATTAAAATACTTCAAAGATTTTATTTTATTATTTTTTGGTTCTGCCTGTTGAAAACGGAACCGAGAAGCCTCGACAACTCTCGTAAACTCTTAGAGCGAATTCGACCCCAATTTGATGATGGATGGACAACTGAAAACTTCTGACCCACAATTTGTATTAAATGTCCACTATGAGACAGCCACAAGTGCCACACACCCTCTTAACACAATATTGCATTAACTCAAATTATTCGCCCGAGGATGGCTTTAATTACATTTCTGTGGTCTCATCACTTTCACAGCTCTGTTCCGTTCGCACTCACATTCATTCCATTCGGTCATTGTACTGTGCTCGTTCCCTAGGGAATAATAGAGCCTACAGCTACACCCAATTCCCCCCTTATTTTAATTTTTTTCTTGGCCCCTTTTACTCCTTTGTAAATAAATTTACTGTTATCCAAAAGGATTTTCCTTTAATTCGTGCGTTTTCTTTAGTTCGTGTTTTCTTTTTATTGGTTTTGCCATTTTGCCCCTGGAACTCGGCAGCTTTTGCAAACTTGTGTGCCACTGTGCCACCAGGAGTGGTGGACATATTCCTTTGGAACAATTTAATTAGCCCACTGGTATAAATGGGGATAAAACCGGACTAAGATGTGATTTTATCTCATTCGAAGCGTAAACCAAAACGAATACGATACCGAATCCTAAATGCAAATTAAACTTCAAAGCACCCTGAAATATCAACGGTCGGTTCGACTTACCATAAGGATCAAATGGACCCCAGAGTGGCAAGCGAAACAATGAACGGTGGGGAGAAGAAAAACTGGATTAAACAGGTCAATGACAGTGTTGTTGCCTGCCCCTGATTTACAACCGGAACGTGCCTTTTAAAACGGCATACCTTTGACATCAATTTCAAGTGAGGGATAGCCTAAACCCAAGGACATGTGCTGATTTTCCCTACCCTTATATATTCTGGGTACATTATAAGAGAATTAATATTCCAGAGATGAGGCACACCGACACGGACATGGGATGTGGGTAGGATAACGATGCTAAGATGATTTATCTCTACCTAATTACCACCGCAAGATTTAATAAGTGTGTTCGCCCGCCTGTAAGTCTAGTCGAGAGAATATGATTCTGATAAATGACCTCTAAGCACTTTACGAGGAAAAGTCCTGGCCAAGAAAACAATGCTAAACACGGGCATTAAGCCACAGATTAGCCGTAGATCCGGAGAGAAACTCAAAAAAATGGACGATCCAAATGGTCTGGGTTCCCAAAGGATTACTATAAGGCGTAGAAGAAAAAGGTGAAACGTGCCCGACCGCTCTATGCAGACCAACGCAGGACGAAATGAGAAATGTCATACGAATATCATAAGACCACAGGCGGTATGGATATACCCACGTCACAGAATATGTGTCCATCTAATGCAAAAGTGCCAACGTAGGTGCTGGGATGGATTGGATGAACTGCTGATCAGCACTTCCTGTCCAGCAACACATGCTCACTAGAACGAAAGGATGCAACGAAACGTGAATATATTGGGGTATTTTCTTAGGTTGAAATAGATTTAAAATGCTACAAATACGAGATGGACAGACAGACAGAGGATATTCTGTCGTACCAGCCTTACCACTCCCACTAAGGATGAATTTGTTTACTCAACACCAATGTACAAGTGTCGTGCATGGACATATGGTTGCAGAACCGGTGTGTCTGTCATGTGTCGCTTTTAATAGCCCTCCATTTATGACAGTGCCTCATACGCCTCTTGCATCCATATCCCCAAATGCTCTCAAGTATCCCTGCAGAGTGTATTTTTTTTTTTGCTTTCTGCAAAGCATAACGATATATCCGACATTTATGCTTTCGGAATACATAAAACGTAATGCGGCTTAAGCTAGAGCAAAATCAGATATACAACTGCTCGGATACACAAATAATATTGTAAAAACCCAAACCCATCCATGGGTATATTGGGTATCTGTGATGGATGGACAGACACTCTAGAGTATCGGAGATGACATTTGTGTTTTGTCGAGTTCGTGATATTGCATTTGCTTGCGGCCCATCTAATTGGATCATTCTGGAATCCACTGTTGCTGAGATGTATATTAAATTGTTTCGGCAATTTAACTATATTAACGTAATCGAGGAATGCTTCCAAGTTCAAAGCCATCTACAGGGAGAACGGCCACCGCTTGGATGCACCCAAGTACTTTGGAATTACCACGAGGACGAATAGTTCCGTCTTCTCGTTAGGTAGCACCAGATAGCAGTTAAATGAAAGATAGCTTCCTGTAGTTCGGTGGTGTAGCCCATCAGTACTGGTGGCCGAATGCTAATAAATCACTTGCAACTGACAGAGTTGTAGAGGCAACTTTCCATTTTTTCTCTTTTCCCCCCTTCATTCTGTTCCAGTGAGTATAATTGCTGAAAGCAGAAGCAGTAGAGAAGAGGGTGCGATGAGAAATCTGCATGTAAACTATCCTTGCCTTAGTAAAATGAGGTACGTGTAAAGACTTGGAGCATACTTCAGGCCTTGTTCTTAGATAATAGAGTGCCTGCTAGTGTTATTGAGAAAAATCTGTGACGCACTGTACGTCAAGTGGGGTTGGTCGGATTTCATTTGTAGATAATTTGCTCTGAAGATTGATGTCGATAGTTCGGAAAAGGAAACTTTCACCGAACTATTATCGATACAGTGAATGTTTTTATAAACTTTTCTGTTGAGTGAGGGGTAAGAATACTGCATACACGTAGTTTCCTCTGACTAGAGATCTACTTGGGAAAGTTTTATGGAGTCCCAACTATTTTACTGTCCACCTTTGGAACTATATAACTTTGTGGTACACTCGCTTCACATGCTTTTCCGTTAACGACTGATTGTAGTGACGAGTGTTGCAATTTATTTGCTTTAAAATTTCTTTCTCTTTAGAGATTTGGTGCATATCATCTGAAGGATATGAGAGACCACCAAAAGGGTCCGTTGTATTTTTCTCTTCGCAAATCGTGAACTCTTTGCATCTGTCGTAAGCCCTGAAAACAAAAATTCCCTTCTTCAGGGAACCGTTCGGCGAAAAGTCAACAAGGTTAAAATAAAATCGTGCTAAGCAATCAATTCCCAGGAGGCGGTGATAAGGAGATTACAGTCCCTAGACTAGTTGAAGTTGTTTGTGTGCACAGTTTTGTAATTTGTCATTTCTTAAAAAGTTATATTGATTTGAAATTGAGTGAAATATCTAAAGAAATACCCTATGTAATGCCTTCTTACTATAAAAAATGTGAAAACGCTGCGAAAAAATGCCGAAAAATTTGAGAAGTGTACAGCAAGAATGTTGTGTGCCAATACCCGACCAAGGGGGATATTCTGGTTTTAGTGCTACATCTCGCGCTGGTCGATCAATCCCTGAAAAACTTCATAAAATTTTGAGCTGGTGAAGCACGAGCGGTCCACAATCTGTCAGCAGATTGCGGAGGCAGTAAACACCAACTGCCTGACTGTTTTGAATCATCTAAAATGAGCAACGAAATTGAACCATTTTGAATTTGGATTAAATGCAAGCGATCATGATGGAAAACCCTTGACGTTCCAAAAACGACTTCAAGGTGAATAAGGTCTTGCTGAGTGTTTGGTGGAATTGGAGGGGAATTGTATATAATGAGCTCCTACAACCTGGCGAAACGGTCAATTTGGTTCGCTACTGCACACCATTCGACGAAACAATCAAAGAAGAGCGACCAGAATTGGCCAACAGAAAAGAAGTTGTGTTCGATAATTATAAAAAAAACATGAATGCCGTCGGTCGACGTCTCCATCGCAACCTTTGGCTGAACTTGAGCATCTTCTTTTCGTAGAACACGACACCGATTTACCTATTCTGATACACGTTGAACCAAACTGGACATCCAAAACCGATCATAAACCTAATTAAGGTCATGCAGCGGATTACCTTCACCCTGCTGTCATGTTGAATGCTATTAAAGAGCCAACTAGTCAGGGTGAAAGTGCCTTGAGCTCTGCTCAGAGCAGCATATGTATGTATGTTTATTAAAATGGTATCCTTAAAGGCCTGTTATGGGCAAAATAGTTTCTGATTTTCTGTAATTGATTTTCAATTTCAACTCATACCAAAACTGTTGAATTTCGTCGAAGTCATATTACAAAAATGTTGTAAAGACAACGATATTTGGGCCTGTTCTATACACCATTAAGTCCTCGGTATGTCCTATAGAATGACGAGAAAGTCGCTCACAAAATTGTTGTGAGACATCAAGGTATTCATCGTATCCCCCGAGTTCTGTTAAGGAAGGAATCACTTTGACAATTTCCATAATAATTTTTCTACCTGTTAACATATAATAGATCATTATCCAGCTTCTAACCATACGGTGTCGAATGTATTTCCCAAGTCAACCAAACAGGCTTTGTGCGTCCGTTCCTGCTTTTGTTCTAAAGACATAGGTTCAACGCAGCATGTGTGGTTATTCGGGTTTACGATGTTCTTAATTCATTTGAATAGAGTTCTATGAACAGCCTTCTCAAAAGTTTTGCTGATGCTCGATAAGAGACTTATCGACCGAAGATTCGTCGGTTTGGAAATAATTCTTTTCCTTTTTGATAATCGAAGGCACAGTATTAGATATGTATTCTGTCAATACCCGCGGATTTATTTTTTTTTTTTCGGTGCCTCGAAGATTAATTGGAAACCCAACCTCTGTATTAGGAGAGTATTTACTCCAACACTGGCGACAGCATTGTTTGCTAGAAATTACCATTGAATTTTGTGAAACCAGTGTTCTGTCGGATCATCTTTGTTCAATATTATCGAAGGTTGAAGTGGTAGAGCAGGACACTGTTCTCCAGGTCGTGGTAAGGGTAAATACTATAATCCAACTTGTGTATTTCCTAAAAAATAGCTCCCAATGACATTATCTTCTGAAAGCTTCATTTCAATTTCATTTCATTTCATTTACTTATATTATAATTTTAACTTGATACTACAAGATGAATTATCTTATAATTAAGTATCTAAAATTAATATTACAAATAAGTTTAACATTAAATCGACAAAATGTGTAAAATTTGGCAGATATTACTTACTTATTAGCTTTAATTCGAGAGAATTGAGAATAGTTTTCTGCGAAGTGTGGCTGGTGAAGTGATATTCTGCAGCTCCTGAGGAAGACTATTCCACAGACGAGCAGATTGAACAAAGTAAGACCGTTCTCCAATTGTGTGTACAAAACGCGGAATTATTAATTTTAGCCCTCTGCGGGACTGAGCAAAAAGAATCATTTCGCGTAAGTAACTAGGACAGTTACCGTGGATGATGTTAAACAACTTTATAATATTCCTAAACTTATAATATACATCAAGTTTTAAGCCGAACAATGATCCGTTTAGGTGGGAAAAACTTCCATACCTTGGAACATTGTGAATGAACCGAATACAATCATTAAAAGCTATATTTATTTTGCGGTTGCAGTCGTAATCGAGACAAGAATACACGGAACAATTAAACGTGAAAAAAGGAAGTAACAAGCTTTTAACTAGACGGTGTTTGATTGTTGAAGGCAGTGAATGCGATGACGACCTTAACCTAGAAAAGCCATGGTATATTTTTCGTATTGTATCCGAAACGGCATCGCAACTAGTTAATGTTTTCCTACACCTCTGGGCTCTTTCCGAGTAGGTGGAAAACAGCATTTGTCCAGCCTATACCCAAAAAAGGCGAATCATCTTCTCCCTCCAACTACCGACCCATTGCACTAACGTCCCTTCTTTCCAAGGTCATGGAAACGCTGATTAACCGTCAGCTTATGAAATATCTTGAATCACGGAAACTCCTCAATGACCGCCAATACGGTTTCCGCAGCAACAGATCCACTGGTGATATGATGGCATATCTCGCTGAAAAGTGGAATCACTCCCTTCACCAAGCAGGTGAAAGCAAAATTGTTGCACTGGATATTTCGAAAGCATTTGACAGGGTTTGGCATGAAGCCCTTTTGTCGAAAATGCGTGTTTTTTGGGATCGATTAGTCTCTCTTTCAATGGATTAGAAGCTACCTTTCGAATCGTTCAATTCAAGTTGTTTTGGACGGATTCAAGTCTGATACTCACTTTGTAAATGCCGGTGTTCCCCAGGGCTCCATTTTGTCTCCGACACCCTTTCTTATTTTTGTAAATGATCTCTTGTTTGTTACTTCTAATCCAATTCACTCCTTCGCTGACGACAGTACCCTCAGCTTCTCATATTCGTTCACCAGTTTACGACCCTGCACTTCGGTTGTAGATAATGAGCGGCAGCGTATGTTAAGCTCATTAAATTCCGATGTCGACAGCATCATCCAATGGGGTAAAAACAATAGAGTGGAATTTAATGCTTCCAAAACACAATGCTGTCTCTTGTCGTTAAAGCGTACAAATAACTCGCAGCCATTATCCATGAATGGCACTTGCATCTCAGAAACTGAAAAGCTTTCTATCCTTGGTATGAGTGTTGCTCACAATCTTAATTGGAGCGACCATATATTCAGTGTCGCCAAGAATGCTGCGAAATGCCTAGGATTCTTATACAGATGCAAGAAATATTTCTCGCCCTTATTGAATTGAATTTTTATTGCGAATCATTTAAAAGTTACATTGGTTATCGCACAATTTGCATAATTTGTTCAGAGATATGATTTACATGAGAAATCTTACTACTGAGAAATATTTTATACAGTCATTAATATAAAATTTATATGAAGCAAGCATTCTGGGAAAACAACAAGAAAAAAAAAAAAAAAAAAAAAAAAAAAAAAAAAAAAAAAAAAAAATGTAAATAAATAGACTAACATATAAATAAATAAATATGTAAGTAGGTAAATAAATTTATAAATAAATTAATACAATTATGTAAATAAATATAAAATAAGATTATAAATAAATAAATTAACAAAAAATAAATAATAATAGAAATAAAAATAAATATATAAATGTATAAATAAATGGAAATATAAATAAATAAATAAATTAACAATAAATACACAAATATACAAATCAAAATAAGTACATAAATCTATAAATAAATGGAAGTATACATATAAATAAATAAAGAAATTAACAGATTATAAATAAATAAATAAATAAATAAATATGTAAGTAAATAAATAAGGAATTAAATATAAAAAAAAAATTAACAAAGTTGTAGGTAGAAAACATAAAAAAAAAAAAAATAAATAAATAAATAAATAAAAAAAAATACAGATGACTTCGCAAGGGTATCGAAATCATGTATCATGGTATTGGCTTAACTCGTTTAACAAAGGGTTGTCAGGGATATCGCATCTGATTCTAAATGTTTCAGATAGTTTACGTATCCTGCAAGAGATCATTTCAACATTGGTTCTGCGATGCAAATCCAAAGTAGAATGAAACCAAGGCAGCTTAAGCATCATTTTTAATATTTTATTTTGCGATATTTGTAACTTCTTTATGTAACACTTGGCACAGTCACCCCAAACTTGGCATCCATACAGAAGAATTGCTTGAAAAATGGTTTTGTGTAAAACAATTTTGTTTGCATTTGAGAGCATAGATTTTCGGTTAATAAATGGGTATAACATTCTAATTGCAACATTTATTTTTTTAAGGGTCTTAGCATGGTGCTCATTAAATATTAATTTTTGATCCAGATATATACCGAGATACCTCACGGATTTTTGCCATGGTACTGAATTACGTAAGATGTTTAGTTGATGAGATGGAAGGAAACAAGACTTTCTTTTTCGAGTAAAAAAGATAGCTTGAATCTTTTCGGCGTTAAGCTTTATTTTCCATTTCTTGAAATAAAGCTCTAATAATAAGGCAGCGTTTCTTAAGTTCGACTCTATGTTGAGACCGAACTCATGCGACGATAATATTGCGGTATCGTCTGCATACATTGCCACATCACAGGAAGGAAGTATAGGAAAATCAGATAGATATAAATTAAATAAGACTGGACCTAGAACTGAGCCTTGTGGTACTCCAGCATAAAAGTGGATAGAGCCAGAAACACGATTATTAATATACACTTTGAAACTACGGTTTGACACAAAGCTTTTGATAATATTACACAAAAATGGGGGAAAATTGAAATTTAGCATTTTGTATATGAGGCCGTCATGCCATACTGAATCAAATGCTTTTTCGATATCAAGTAGGATCATACCTGTAGATTTGCCTATTGCACGATTCCTCTTGATAAGATTACATATTCTTAAGACCTGATGTGAAGTGCCGTGGTTACGTCTAAAGCCGAACTGTTCATTAGGAAATATTTTCTTATCTTCTATTATATTTAATAGCTTTTCTTTAAGAATTCGCTCGTATATCTTACTGACCGAGCTTAATAGGCTAATAGGTCTATAGCTTTCGAGTGCGCCTACGGGTTTACCAGCCTTTGGTATTGGAATTATCTTTGCTAATTTCCAAGTATCTGGAAAATATTGAATTTTAAGGCACGAGTTAATGACAAAAGTAAGAAACTCTATTCCCCTTTTTGGTAATTTGTTTAAGTAAATATTTTTTATACTATCAATTCCACCTGTTTTCCGAACAATTAAGCTTTTAAGAATAGATACAGTGTCATTTACTGTAATAAATTCATTTGACGGAGTTAAGTGACTAGAAAAGTTGAATGTTCTTAAAGCATCATTTACAATTGCATTAGTATTTGCATCCCCCAGGTGATGGGATACCATATGATTTTTGGCAAAATTTTCCGCAAAGGCATTTGCTTTTTCCTTATCTGTGCGATACACATTCGTACCGCTCTTAAGGCTGGGGATTTCTTTGTGTTTGCTTTTGATAAATTTGACAATATTCCAGAAAGGTTTAGAGCTCTTATCTAGAGAATTTAACTTTATATTCCACACTCTATTACGGAATTCCTGAATTTTAAAGTGTATCGCATTGTTAAGTTGTTTAACTAGAACACCTATGGATGGTTGACGATATCTTTGCCAGTTCCTCCGGTACATGTTTCTTAATCTTATTAGCTCAAGGATAGGTTCAGGCAGTTTCAGGCAGTAACCTTTTTTTCTAACTTTTGGTATGCTGGTACTTACAGAACTAAGAACATAGTTCGAGAATTGCTGAACAATGGAGTCAACGTCTTCCTTAGTAGTTACCAGATCAAGGTTCATTGAACTACCTCGAAGTTGTCGTTTTATATTATTGCGATACTTGACCCAGTCGGCGTTCTTCAAATCCAGACTGTATTGCACCTTTTCCAAGCCTGACCAACGAATCTTCGAGAGCACCGGATTATGATCTGAGCTCAAATCGTTTAAAGAAACCGGTTGAGACATAATACCGGAGACATTAGTAACAAAAAAGTCGAGTACAGATGGACTTCCGACATTGTTAGCTGGGACATAGGAAGGACAAAGCGGAAACATAATAGAAATAGGTAGCATAACACACAGATCAGACAATACATTACCCCACGAATTTGCCCTAGTGCAACCCCAATCTTTGTGCCTACAATTCAAATCACCTCCAACAATGAATGCACCATTCAAGGTTAAAAGCTTTCGTAAGTCATTTTTAAAAGCACTTCTTCTGTGTTCGCGTGCCAAGTTTGTTATTTTACCCGGAAAATATATACAGTAAATTTTAACTTTTCTCCAATTTGAAAGAGTAATTTCAATACCTACATTTTCAATATAATGAGTTTGCATACATGGCAAAAGCTGATGTTGAATTGATCTCTTAATCAGTATTGCGACACCCCCACCTCTTCTACCTTCTCTGTCGACTCGATAACATTTGTACTGCGGGCTAGATATTCGAGTACTAGAATTTAACCACGTTTCAGTTACCAATGCAATATCGATATTGTTATTAGTTAGGAAATTTATAAGTTCAACATGTTTGCTCCTAATACCTCTGGCATTCCATGTTATAATATTAATATTAGTAGTATTGCTTAAATTACTTAACATTATTGTACAAAAACTTAGTCGCTAATTGTGCGATAACATTAAACTGATCTACTTTAGTCTTGCACGAACCTAGTTTAGTAATCATTTCCATTACCAATGCATTTATTTCGTCCATTGTGAACAGGTTGTCGCCGGGGCTGGACACAGGCTGATTGTTGTTGGGTAATGTAGATGATGGGGGCATTGCGGGCGATTGAAGTGCGCCCTTAGATCTGGCTACAATCTATAAGGCGTTCATTCGCCCCAAATTAGAGTTTAACGCTCATGTCTGGTCCGGTGCTTCCAAGTCCTCACTGCACCTACTAGACAGAATACAAAAACGAGCCATAAAACTGATAGGTGACTCCAGCATTACCAAAACATTAGACTCGCTGGAACACCGCAGGAATGTTACCTGCCTCTCCCTGTTTTGACTTTACTACCACCAAAAATGCTCTGATGAAATAGCCAGTTGCATTCCGTCCCTTCAACATTTCTCCCGCAATACACGTCTCTCTAGGAATGCTCACCAATATACTCTGAAGCCCGCTTTCGGACGTACTGTCAAATATAGAGAATCTTTCATTAACCGAACCACACGAATCTGGAACTCCCTGCCGGATTCGGTTTTCCCCCTCAATGCAACATGCAAGCATTTAAGATCAATGTCCATCGGCATCTCCTCTATTCCTCTTCCTCTCTACCTTCTGCCCGCACTGTGTCACCGACATAATAAGGTTATTAGACCTTGAGTGCGCGCAAATTAAAAAAAAAAAAAAAAACTAGTTAATGTGCTATTAATTTGATAGCCTAGATACTTAACTGAGAGCACCGTGGCGCAGTGGGTAGTGTGTTGGCCTCTGACTCCGATGACTCGGGATCGAATCCCGACACAGCCATGTCATCGAACGTGTTTTTCACGGGGTTTCTCCTCAGCGAGGTTCTGACAAAACCCCCTGTAGTAAAATTGTCATGAAAAGCTCCTCGAAATTCGCCGTTCGGAACCGGCAATAAAACTGTAGGTCCCTTTCACCTATGTGAAAATGAAATCACACACAACATGGGTGATTGAGAGAAGCTCGGCTCAGGTTCTTCATGGACTGTAACGCCAACATACATACATACATACAGATACTTAACTGTATCAACATAATTAATAATGTTTCCGTTCAGTACAAGGGTGGAATAATCGGAGTGGTAAATTCTATGCCGTGAGCATATCATTGCCATAGTCTTTAAAAGATTCAATTTGAGGTAGTTATTATCAGACCAACGATGTACATTTACGAGATCCTCGTTTATACGGGCTAGAAAATCTTCTATTGAGCCAACAGACTGACATAGATAAATAAGGACATCATCCGCGTATATATGCACCTGACAGATTTTAATTGAGTTTGGAAGGTAATTTACAAACATAGAGAAAAGTAACGGGCCCAAGACAAGCCCTTGCGGTACACCAGAGTTAACTGAAGTAGGACTTGAGGTTCCTAGTTCCGTTTCAACTATCTGAACGCGGTTACATAGATATTGCGCAAGAAGGCTGAGAGACGTATTATTAAAACAGAAATTGTTTTTCCATTTAGACTGTAGGTTAATACAATCAAAAGCTTTGGAATAGTCGAGAAGAACCGTGATTCCGATTTTGTTTGCGTCCGGTGCTTTACGCAAATCTGAAGTAACTTTGATAACCGCAGATTCGCAGCTATGTAAATGGCGAAAACCTGATTGCCACTTGGATAGATAGTTACCCTTTTCTAAGTACTTTTGTATTTGGTTAGCCATAATCATTTCAAGCACCTTAGCTGGAAAACAGAGTGAACTGATTGGCCTGAAATCTGACGGAACTGACGAGTTGGATATTTTCGGGATAGGAACAATGGTGGCTTCTTTCCACTTCTCTGGAAATCGACAGCTATGTATTCAAAAGTTAAAAATATGCAACATATACGGAATTATTATGGGCAGGACTAACTTTATAAATTTAGGCGACACACAATCAGGACCCGTAGCGTTCGATTTAATACTACGAATTGCGTCATGGACATCAATTGACTGGACACATTCAAAGCTAAATCCTTCACTAGAGTCCTCTGAACTTGCTGGAAGTATTGATGGTATTGTAGAGACGGGCGCAAAAACAGTGCTCATTGTACTAGGGCTAAACGGACATTCAGCTGTATTTTTCCCGGCAGTTACGCCAAGTTTATTTAAGTTTTTCCATAATTCTCTAGAGCTTTGTTTAAGGTCAAGTTTTCGCTCGATGTAAGAACGTTTGTAGAAGCGTATCATAGTAACTGTTTTATTCCGTGCAACGATGTATTGGCGTCTATTGTAGTCAGTGGGATTTCTTTTAAAAAGCCTAAAAGATCGTTCCCTCTCGCGGATTTGTAAGGTGGCGTCCTGTCTCCGCTTTATGGTGCATGGTTCGATGCTCTTAATGTCTGGAATCTATGGTCAAGCCTATGCAGATGATGTCACCGTTCTCTCTGTCGACTCATCTTTATCTCAAAGTACAGGCGGGGCTTAATGTGATCGATGAATGGTGCACGAGAAATGGACTGTCAGGCCTCTTAAGACTGATGTCGTTCTCCTCCCGAGAAGGAGGAAAAATATTCACATGAATCAGCTGGTGCTAAAAGACATTCCTTTCCCGATATATTGAGTCAAAAACTACAAAAGCGCTCTCAGCGTTCTGGCAATGCAAAGGTGCCTTTTGGCAAAACATGGGGTTTATCGCCGGTAACAGTTCTCTGGATCTACACGGCAATGATAAGACCGATAATCCCATATGAATCGGTTGTCTGGTGGAACAGGCTAACACGCAAACACGTTGTATCTTTTTCGCCAAACTACGAAGAACTCCGAGCTGTACGTGGGCTTTCACCAGCACGCCGTGCGCTGCTCTATGATGAACTATTCACCACTTGACGTATTTATGAGAGGGTGTACACTGAAAGCCATTTCTCGTCCCAAGAAAAATGGTTTTTGGGACGAGGGAAATATCCCACGACCCGTTTCTCAGGGATATGCCCTCTGACGCAATGACTCCCGTCATTCTATTGCGTTACACTTCACAGTCGAATTTCCATGGCGTCAGGATTGGCTCTGGCCAAATACTGAATCTGGAAAGAACTGTCTTCGTATTTTAACAGATGGTTCCAAGTCTGGGCTGGGGGCTGGCGCTGGAGTTTTCTTTGAATGCGAAAAAGTACGACAGTCAGTCAGAGATATCCTATTGGCCGTGCCCTGTGTTGAGAGGAAATACTTGGGAATACCCAGGATGCAGGATGATTAAGCGCGTACGCCGTGATGTCTGCAAGAAATCCGAAATCCGCAGCATTCTCTTATCCTTAGGGAGAATTGACTGCAGAGGACTTACGGGCCATTACTCTTTTGCCAAGCATATCTGCATGATTGGCATCACTGGGATACCATCTCCTGTGCTGCATTTTGCGAAGAGGACGACGCAGCTGAACACTTTCTCTGTGACTGTCCTGCTTTTGCTCGCGCACGGTGGCGCACCCTTGATGCCGACGTGGTGTGTGTCGAAACTTTTAGCTCTACATCACTGAAGCCATTTTTCTCCGGTAAACGAGGAAAGTGCAATACATGGTAGGTAGGTTTAAGAAGAAAAATATGAGAACGAAATATGCGAGACCGAGATGCAAGATGTGTAAGATTTGCCAGAAAAGATCGAATATTCGAATCCGCCAAAGCTTAAAGCCAGAGTAGAAGCCTGTAACGATGAAAACCTGTTGCTGGTTTCTTGATTTCCACTAATCACATTGATCCTGCTCTACAAGACAAAGGATCTTATTAAAGGTAGTCAGTTTGAAAAAAAAAAAAAAAAAAAACAGTTCTTCCTGCTATCTTTGAACAGTAGATGAGAAGACTGTGGCCATGATTCATAGGGTGGGCTTGATGGTATACGGGTTCCACATACATATGAGACGTCGGGGCCATATTAAACAAAGAGCCCATCATAAGCCCATTTTGTGGGGCACTAAGCGCATTTGGCTAGAGATCATAAGGCCTCAAGAGGTTTTTTGGTTAAGGTTCAGGTAACCATGCAGTGTTCCGCCAGCTAGGTAAGTAAGAACTCAAATATTTTTACAAACTTCAGTTATTTCGTCACCCTTGACCGAAGCGTCTTATTTCGACAATCATTTCCCACACTCAATCACGTACTTGAGCAGCTCAAATACGTCTCGGTACGGTGAACACTTTGACTTGCAAGGTCTTGAGATGGATTGACACTCTTCGCTGACCTCTGCAAAACTGAGCAACTATCAGTAATCTATCAAGGATAACTACTCTGTCAATCTCCCTAACGTTTTCATACATCTGGGTTTGAATAAATACATACTTGTCTACACGTCATCCACCCCACTGCATGTTATGCTGACACAGGAGCCCAAAATGCCCCGATTTCATATGAATACACAAATAATTACGGTGATCGATCAAAAGGTGAACAAGGTGACTTTTGAGAATCAACGAATTACGCAGAACAGGCACACACTGCACATATGAGTATGTAGATTAGGGTTGCCATATTTTCCCGAGACCTCGTCGGGACATTTTTATAGTTAATCAAGCAAAAACTGATGGCAACTTGGAAACTATTTATTTTATTGATTATTTAGTAAATAATTACATGATACACATATGTATGTATGTAGGAACCAAATACAATTATTTATTTTTATGTTTATCAGATGATTTCAATTTATGAAATTCCTCACAAATCATGTTTAAATTAAATTTACATTGAAGAATAGCTTCCCCCCTGTCGACTCCCAAGCGATTCCGTTCGGACATACGTCCACTGCGCGGACATTAATGAAAATAACGCGCTCTACAGTTGCGATATGGCCGGGAATACTGAAAACGTATCGACAAATTTTCTTGAATTGATGAATCTCGTGTTATGTTCCAGTCTCAAAAACCTTCACTCATCTTTCTCTCTCTTTGGTGGCGTTACAGCCTATGAAGGACCAGATCCAAGCTCCTCTCTATCACCCATGCTGTGTGTGATTTGTTTTTCACATAGATGAAGGGGACCTACAATTTAATGCTTATTCCGGACGGCGTATATTTCATGGCAAATATACTACGGGGGGCTTTGCCCGTACCACGCCAAGGAGGGACGCCACGTTCGATAGCGTTGGTTTTGTCGGGATCCGAACTCGCTCATCGCTCAGATCCCATCTTTTACTGGTATTTTTTGTTATCCATTCGTCGATTTCTATGTTAATAGAGACCGTTAATAGATGCCCCCTTTTCGCTCAAATATAAAATGCTCTGCATTAGTCCACTCCGCAACCTTGGTTAAATTCATCCCGTCAAATGATTTGAAATGATCCAGTTGTGTTGCCCATTTGTAAATATAATCGATAGCAATGCTGTAAAACTTTACAACCTCTTCTTCAATTTTTTTTTAATTTCAGATACCAGATCGGGATTTATTGTTGAAAATCCATGTACTAATTGCTTAGCCATCATACCAATACAATTTGAGACTTTACTCTCTTGGAGTTTTTTCTGTGATGTCCGATTTTTCCATTTTAAATGTCTGCTTATGAAAAAGAAAAGACCTTCGCCAAGGGGTTTCCAAAAAATTCAATTGCCTTTGTCTCATTCTTAAAGAATTCCTTTAAGTGGTTCCCACATCTTTAAAATCATATCGATGTCTGGCATCAGGGACAGCAACCTGGTACACGAATGAGATAATACTGTTTCGATTGGGACGAATTCGCAAAAAGTTGTAAGCCTCACTATTCTGACTGTATAGTTTGAGATATATTTGAAAACCTTAATGGCAATTATTTCATAATCAATCGCTAGTGTATCGCTAATCGCTAATGATATTGAATTGTGCAATATTTGAACAGGACAGCACACGCCTTCTATTTCTCTTTTAAGTTCTGTCCTTAATTTGTAAAACACATTGCACAACCCACTTCTTTGAGCTCCACCAAGAATTTTATTAGTATTATCACCACAGAAAGCCACTAACTTCTCAGAGGAAATATTTAGGTTGATATAACGATTTCAGACAATAATCAGTTATAGTATCTGAAGTTTCATCCGGCAGAGCTTGCAATCTAAGTAATTTTCTTTCTATACCTCTTTTCACGCCAAAGAATCGAATCACTATCGGAAATAGTTTTTCTGCTTTGTGGTTATTTGCATCGGTGCCGATTCCATAAAATGAGGCAGATTTCGAATGCTAAACACACTGAGATAAAGAGTAAGGTGCCAGAATATGCTTAATGATAGCATTTGCTTTTGTTCGGGCCGTAGATTGTTTGGCTGCTATTTTTGAATATGGATACACTAAAGAGTCTAGTTTGCTCAAACAGCCCAGTGATTTAAACGATTGATGACGGTTGATGTTCAGTTGTCTCATTGTGATGCTTGATATCGCCTTTACCTCCGCGGCTCACGGAAATGTATATCTTGCAAACTGTGCAAAATGCTTCTTCGTTTGTACTTCCCTTCCTAATAAAAGACCACACTTTAGTCATCGCTGAAATTGCATTTTCGTTTTGGTGGAGCTATTATTCGCAATAATAGACACTCAATATGAACTTCAAACGAATAAGAATTAATAGGTACGAATTACAAATAGTGACCGAATGAAACTTAAACATGTGGCAAAAAATAGCGAGCGGCGAGCTAACTGGGTACATACTGGGATCACACTTGGAAAGTGTATGCAAAACGGTACTCACATTTGTGTTTGAAGTTACACATCGCAGATATACTTCGTAAATAATTTCGAGGCCATTGGAATTTGTCGGGACATTTAATAGATCATCGGGATGTCGGGACACCGCCGTTAATAGCGGTGACATGCCCGACATGTCGGGACCAATGGCAACCCTAATGTAGATACATCCTGACAATCTGACATCTTTCTTCTTCTTTGTGCTTGGTTCTTTGCCCTTTCTGGGCTGGTTCAAAGGATATTCACACGAAGCTAAGGCACAGTAGTATTCATGGCCGATTCTTCAATATTTGCCTTAGATCTCCTCTCAAATATATGAAATCGGGTGAGGGGCGGATGAGAACCGAAAAAATGAAAGGGGGAACAAGTGCCTCAAAGAAAATCCAACATAAATAAAAAAAGCAGAAAACCATGCCGAAGTGATGAAGGATGTACACTATGCCGTAGGGATGAAGGATTCATCTGATGATGTGCCGCTTTGCCCCTGATTTACCCACCCCATTTGGCAAGCGTTCAGACAAACTATTGTACGAAATCCACACGCTCGTATCCATGGCTGAAAGTGTGATACCCGAGTAGGGTAAACAGAAATCCGACTGGTATCCACAGGGTAAACGAAAAGTCAACGCCCCAGTCCTCAAAGGACATTTGTGTTTTTTTTTTAGTTTTTCTTATTTCTTTTCTTTCTGCTTTTGCTTTTGTTTCTTGTTTTCATCGTGCCAAGTGGGGACTTTATAAGCACTTCAAAGTGAGTCCTTTTTAGGTCTTTTGTGTACTTGCAGGTATGAATTCCTCAAGGGCTGACAAAAGTAAAACGACTTAAAGGGCATATGAGAACCATATTGCTGGATTAGTGCAGGTACGAATGAAACGGTTATAAGTACCCTGAGAGTATCTAATGAATTTTGACCTAGTTCGAAGGCTTCCGATCACTCTAACATACTTCTCATTCGAAATTATGGTTAACACTAAACAACAAAGTAAACCAGCAAATAGAACATATGCTCTATGGGAGTCATTAACAAAAATACTAGTTGCCAAAAACCTTGAGACTCATGATGCCTTACAAATATTTTAAATACAAAAAGGACAGAGGAAATAAGAAGAGTGCAGGCGGCTATTCATGAATGACGAAGAGCCGTATTGGTATCTTTGCATTAGGGATTCGATCAGAAAATGTTATTTGTAGACATTGAAAGGAAGTATTGTACACCAGAGCCAATTCAATATGGCTTGGGTCAAGGATTTTATTTAATTCCCAAGCGGTTTACGATGTTGCTCTTTAAAATGTGCTTCTGCTCTTAAGTTAAAGAGAGTGAACGCCAAATTGGTTTAGAAGGAGCTCCTCGCACCGGCCTTTCCTGCAATATAAAGCGAGAAACGCACTTCATTCGGACTCAAGTTTTAATTTTCTGAATTCAAGATGCTTTCGGTGAACAAATAAGCAGTGAACTAGGGCCCATATACATACCGTACCCACTGGCATTAAAATGCTCCTTGAACTATAATACATTCGTGCACTTAAAATGTGGTGCAAATGCTTTCACCAGGATTTTCAAAACATTGTTTGATGGCAGTTTATGTTTGGGGATATAAGTCGGTCATTTATATAGCCTACCTTTTGTTAGGTAAAAGGGTCGAGTGTGAGCGACGATGTCCTTAAAGCGAAATTCAGTATTCGCTTGGCTTCAATTGAACCATTTTGTTTATTGTGGCTTATTTTGTTAATCCATGGCTCAAATTAAAAAATAAAGTATTTGGAATTTCATGTATTGAAATGAAGTCCATTTTCACTATTTTTTCATGCATGCACGCTTTCAGATATCTAAATCCATCGAGGCGTACTACACAACTTAATGGAGAATAGCAAAAAAACGTTGCCATAGAAAAAACAAATCACTTAATAGCGAGGACATAAAAACAAAACAACAATTTCCATATTTTCCAATAACTAAAGTTTTTCCTTTTTTATTTTCAATGTTGCATTTGCAAATGTGAACATCAGGAATAAATAGTAGATTAGCTTGCCACCGACAACAGGCTCTTGTCTAGAAATCCAACAGTGGAAATAACGCGAGATGAAAACTGTTATTGGCCACCGACCACTCATATTTGAATTCAGGAAGAAGAGGTGATTTCCATTGGAACTTGAGGGGATAGGAATTTTTTGCTTATTTTTCGGAACGGATGTAAAAATCAATCGCAATTCTGCATAGTTGCCGACCTAAATGTTCGTGTGAAGAGATAAAAAAACTTATTTACTTACTTATCACGCCAGCAATCCATGGAGGATCTGAGCCCGAGTTATAGCTGCTTTCCATCCTTGACGGTCCCGGGCACGCTGCTTCCAGTTATTAAGACCAAGTGGTCTTACATCCCCAATTACTCCTTATACCGGAGGCTCGGTGTTCCTATTTTTCTGGAACTAAGAAGCTCGGAGCCAAGGACCCTCTTAGTTGGAGCAATAGTGTTCTTGATCTCGGTGTGGCCGAGCCAAAGTAGCGACGGATCTTTGCCTTTCGGATTATATCCACATCTTTTTACAACCCGTAGAGTTCGCGGTTACTTCTTTTGCTCCATTCAAAAATCAACTCCGCTGTCCTGCTTATCGTCCAGCTTTCGGCTCCGTACAGCAAGACACTATAAGCGTTTTGTAAAGCAAGACTTTGGTTTTGAACCAAGTTGTTCGGAAAAACAAAAGTAACAACGGTTGCAAAGGGTGATTTTATGCCGGAGAGTTTACGTTTTCCACAAGGTAGACAAGCTCCTCAGCCACCTCGAAATTATAACTGTCAATCGATACATTTTGTCCAAGGTCGGTTTTTGCCTGTAAACATGTACTTTGTCTTATCCTCGTTGACTTTAGGACCAACTCGATTCGTCTCTTCTTCAATTGCCGTGAAAGCTTCTACAACGTCACGCTGAGACCGCGCGATGATGTCAATATCATCCGCGTGGCCTAGCAGCTGGACAGCATGTTTCAGACGGTTCAGAGGTCCTAGAATGGAACTGCACGGTGCATGGCGTATTTTTTAGTGTGACGCGACACACCGCGAACAGTTTTCCGGGGATACCGAATTCGGCCATCCCATCAAAAAATTCTTTGCGGTGAATGCTGTCATATGCGGCTTTAAAATCAATAAAGGGATAGTGTGTATCGATTTGAACCTCGCTGGTCTTTTCCAGGATTTGTCGAAGTGTGAATATATGGACTCTAATCGATTTGCCGCGCCGGAAGCTTCACTGGTTGCTGCCGATTAGTGTGGTGCAAAAGTAATTTATACTTTCACAGAGTATGTGGACAGGACTTGTATGCGACATTGAGCAGGGATATTTTACATACCTACATATATAGTTCTTGCAAGAGGTAGGATCGCCTTTCTTTTGGATAGGGAAACAGACCAGATATTCCAGTCGTCGGGCATGGTTTCATCTTCCCAGCTGCTGAAAATGCTGCTTACATCCACTATTACCTGCGAGTCGGGGTAAGATTACCATCGGAATTTCGAAGAGCCTGGGTGCCTTTCTCGAGCTTTTAGCTTATCCCTAGATTCTTCGATATCCTCGAGCTGGGAGGCCGCGAAGATTATTTTCTTTAGTCGCAGCAGTTTTTCCTCCTTCCTTCTTCTGGCTCGGTAATCCCCACGCGCTGCTCAGGTTTTCCGCTGCAGCATCTCTTGTTAAGTCTCGTCGGTTGCTTCCTTTTTCTGCTCACACCTCGCCATCATACCACGGGTTTCTTGTCGGAGGTGGTAGATAGCCTAAGGTGTTCTCGGCTGCTTCTGGAATGGCTGAGCGGCAATGCAGCCACATATTGTTGACTTTTGTGCTCGACGTAGGCATACCGGAGAGCATTTCGCTCCGTTGCTCCCTCCTCCGGCGTGCACAGGCGTCTAATGTCGAAGCTCCTCATGATGGGCTGGTGCAGCTTTCGGACATTGGACAGTCGAGCTCTGAATATTACTGCTACGAGGATATGGTCAGAGTCCGAATTACGAATGCTCGCTGCTCCATCCGAATCGGTGAACAGCTTATCGATAGCTTTGATGTCAAAAAAGGATTTAAGAAGGGTGATGCACTGTCTTGTAATTTCATCAACATCATATTAACAAATGGTTGAGCAAAATTCACTGGCCAACATAACTTACATATTTGGTGAACCTGGGCTTTAACCAACAAGCGTCTCTAGCTGGCCTGGTCTTTGGCCAGCTGTTTCCAGAGCCGCACGCCCAGTTGGTTAATGTCCATTTCCACCTGCGTGCGCTTCCGTAGATGCGGCCGTCTTCTGCCGCGCCTTCTTCCGGGATGGATTTGAAGATTCTTCGGGTCGGAGCTGTATTCTCTATGCGCTCTACATGGCCTAGCCACGGCCTAGCGCTGTATCCGTAGACGTCGTACCAGGCCGATGTCGCTGTACAGTTTTTAATTAAACCTTCTCCTCCATACTCCATTTGAACAAACGGGACCGTAAACAGAGCGCCGAATTTTCCTCTTGAAACGACCAAGGGCATCTTCATCCGCTTTTGTTTAGGTCCAAGCCTCTGCACCGTAAAGGAGGACTGGAATGATCAAGGTCCTATATAGTGTCACCTTGGTTTTCCGAGAGAGAGGTCTACTTCTCAATTGCCTCTTGAGCCCAATGAAACAGTGGTTGGCAAGAGTGATTCTGCGTTTTATCTCAGCGCTGATGTTGCTGTCGCCGGTCATCAGTGAGCCAATGTAGACGAATCCTTGACCACTTCAAAGTTATATCTGCCCATCGTGACGTTCTGGCCAATACGTCGGTGTTGCCCGTCTCTTTTTCCATTAAATCGGATAGTTGGTTTTATCCTCATTAACGTTAAGATCCATCATAGCCGCTTCTACCTCAATGCTTATAAAGGCCTTATTCACGCCTCCGTCCTATCACGTAAATGTCGTCGGCGTATAAAAGCAATTTCGTATACTTGCAATAAATCGTACCTCTTGTGGTGGCCAGCTACTCGTTCATGATCTTTTCAAGCACGATGTTGAAAAAGTCGCATGACAGCGCGTCACCTTGTCTAGATCCTATTTAAACTTCAAAAGTCTCGGTTTGCTCATTACCGACCTTAATTGAGCAGCGAAAGTTCTCAATTGTTATCCTGCACAGTCGGACGAGTTTGGCAGAGATGTTAAAGCTAGGCATGGCTTTGTATAGCTCGTCTCTATACACGCTGTCATACGCGGCCTTGAATTCGACCAAAAGGTAGTGAGTGTCGATTTGTTATTCCTGGATCTTCCCCAAGATAGCGTAGCGTAAATGTTTGGTCTATTATGGATTTACCTGGCCTGAAACCACACTGATAAGAGCCGATCAGGTTATTCAGGCGTTCACATAATACGGCAGAGAAGATCTTATATGCGATGTTAAGGAGACTTAATCCCCTATAGTTGGCGCAATTGGGGTCCCCCTTCTTATGGACCAAGCAAACGATACTGAGATTCCACTCGTCGGGCATGCTTACCTCCGACCATACCTTGCAAATCGGATGGTGCATGCACATCTCCAGCCGCCTTAAAAAGCTCAGCAGACAGGCCGTCTGCGCCCGCGGCTTTATTAGACTTGGGTCTTGATATCGCTATTTTGACTTTGTCTAGGTCGGGTGGTCGGAATTCTCTTACTTCGTCGTCCACTACGATTGGATCGTTCTCCCTGACAGCGGCCAATACAAGAGGCACAATTTATTTCAAATCCTCGCAACTCATTGCATACGCCAACGACATTGACATAATAGGTAGATCACAGCGTGATGTCAATGAAGCTTTTGCGAGTATTGAGATGGAGGCGGCGAAAAGCGGTTTGGCAGTAAACGAGGGCAAAACTAAATATGTGCGAGTCGGACTCGCGCACAAAGGGTTCCGTGCCATTATCTAAAACAAGACACTAGCGCACAAATCGGTTTCAAGTAGAGCAACGTGAACGTCTCACAGGCATGACTCACAATGCCGTAGTAAGGGCCTACGCCTTACTAAGAATTTTATCTCCCAAATATCTCCCAAAATATTGGCTGTAGAATGCTCTACAGGGCGGTCTATTTTCGTCTATTTTCGTGAATAACTTGGAAACTATTTATTTAAAATTACAAAAAAATACATTTAAGATCGTAACAATAAGACCCTCCATTTGATGTATCACACGATGCAGTTTCCAGCTATTTTTTTATTTTTTTTATTTTCCACCTTCCCCCCAAAAATTACCTCCCACATACAGATGTCATCTATTCACGTCACACCTCTGCCTTTGGGTCACATAAATTGATATGTGTACCAAATTTCAACTTAATCGGTCCAGTAGATTCGGAGATATTTGACTGTGAGCGACGGACAGACGGCCACACGAGTGATCCTACAAGGGTTCCGTTTTTTTTTTTCGGACGCATGGAACCCTAAAAAGGAGGCTTACCACCGACGTCTTGGCTAGAACCTTTGTATTGGCAGATATAAGTATTAGGTAGTTAAGGACTTCATCTACCTTCGCTCTGGAGTGACCTGGAACAGCGACATCAGTCCCGAAATCAAACGCAGAATCACTCTTGCCAATCGCTGTTTCTTTGGGCTCAGGAGGTAGTTGAGTAATAGAGACCTCTCCCGAACGGCAAAGTCGACTCTATAAAAGACCCTTACTATCCCAGTCCTGCTATATGGCTCAGAAGCATGGACACTATCAAAAGCGGATGAGGAGGCCCTTGATCGGTTCGAGATTATGATTTTGCGCATGGTTTTCGGGCCTATAAACGGAGACGGGAGATGGAGGAAAGATCCAACCACGAACTTTACGGGCTGAACAGCGACATGAGTCTAGCCAGGCGTCTACGGATTCAACGCCTAAGATGGCTAGGCCATGTAGAGCGAATGGAGCGAAAATCAGCCGCGATCTCCGATGGATATAGACAGGCTGGACACTTACACTGGGTAACGCACGGGTAAACAGCTGCGTAATCCACAAGACCAGGAAGAATTCGTATCCAACTTGGTGGATCGCAAACCTAAACAAACTCCGCAATGACTGTCGTAGACCCTTCAACAAAGCAAAGAGCACTAAAAATGACGCGCACTGGAGCCTGTATCACTCAAGGATTATAAGCAAGCTCTGAGAAATGAATTAAAAAAGTCATGGAAACTCTTCTGCAGCAAATTTGGGGAGAATCTCAGTACGCCTCGAGATTGAGAAAAATCCTTTCGAAAGATCCAGTAACTCCAAGTTGTCTCTTGTCAAATGAAGTATAGGCGACGTCAGAAGAGGAAACACTCGATCTTCTCCTCAAAATTCACTTTCCAGGTTGCTCTGAGACGCAGGACTCAGTGCAAACGCGGAGAACTCATACCTCTGCCGCGGTAGAGGACAGTACGATATAAAGAGGAAATCAGTTGGGCCATAAAAAGTTTCAAGCCTTCAAATCGCCAGGGCCGGATGGAATCTCCCCCATCGAACTTGCACAGACTATGGAGCGGATAGTACCATGGCTAGGCACTATCTTTAAAAGTTACCTAGCTTGGAGACACATTCCAAAAAAGTGGAAGTTCGCAAGGGTATTCTACTCGGGTTAGTTGACCATAGGCGATACCACTTACTTCGTGCGGAACGAAGTCTTAGAAGTAAGGAGCTTTTAAAAATAATTACATACCCAACTGGTTGTTAAATTCATATTGCAATGGGTTAAAGATCCTTGCCAGACGTTAGCAATGATAAATAACGGTTTGACGATGAAAGCATTGATAGGAAGGGCCATCTACTTGTATGGTAAGATTTAATTTTCATATCTGCAGACTTAGTTAACATCCATGACTACACTAATCACAGTTTTAATCTTTCATCATTACTATTAGTACAACACTGAAATGCTTAGAAAATACACCAAGCACAATCTTTCGCTAGTCTTTTCTAGTGCCGCACGCCCAGTTGGTTGAGGTCCCTTCCCAACCCCCCTCTGTGTTTATAGGACCGAAAATCGAACGCAGAATCTTTCTCTCGAAACGACCAAGGATTTCCTCATCCGCTTCAGATAAGGTCCATGTTTCTGCGCCGTGTAACAGGACCGGGGTAATTAGGGTCTTATATATGGTCAAGTTGGTCGTGCAAGAGAGGGCTCTACTACTCAATTGCCTCTTGAGCCCAAAGAAGCAGCGGTTGGCAAGAGTAATTCTGCGCTTGATTTCGAAACTGATGTCGTTGTTCCAGGTCATTGCCAATATGCACGTTCTGTCCAAGACGTCGGTGGTAAATGTCCTTTTTCGATGAGAGCAGATATTTAGTCTTGCCCTCATTGGGCCTGTATACACGAGAATATCGCTAGCAGCAGGAAGACCGGTTTGATGCTCTACACTGAAGCATACACGGGATTCATTTTTCTAGAAGAAAAAATTGTATATGTGAACCTTGTTCAATTGTGTTAGTGTTTCTGTCTTTTTGACATTTCATTTGAAAGAGATATTTCCTTTGACAGAGATATTAAGTGCAACCACGCACTAAAATGTCCCTTTGTTTTTGTCCGATGTTCACTGCTTGAAAGACCAATGACGATTGAAGCGCAACACCAGGCAAAAAAAGTGCGGACTCGAAAACTGAAGAGTTGTATATGTATTAGTTTTCCACTTCTGTTCAACCACTAAATTTGCGAAAGAAAATTGTATTCCGTTTCGTACCGCAACCTTCAGCTCCCTCTCCCACAAAACCGGTTTTTTTCGGATGATATATTCTCGTGTATACAGCCTCAATAACTGCCAAACCAATTTTTGCCGCCTCCATCTCAATACTCGCAAACGCCTCATAGACATCTTGCTGTGATCTACCTATTATGTCAATGTCGTCGGCGTATGCAAGGAGTTACGAAGATTTGAAATAGATTATGCCTCTTGTATTGGCCTGTGATTTTTGCATAATAATATCTAATATGATGTTAAGAAAATCACACGACAGTGCATCGCCCTGTCTAAATCCTTTCTTGACTTCGAAACTATAGGTCAGTTTTGCACCAATTCGGATGGAGCAGCGAGCGTTCTCCAGGGTCATCCTGCAAAGTCTCTAATTAGTCTCTTGTATGCGGCCTTGAAGTCGACGAATAGATGGTGGGTTTCGACCTGAAGCCACACTGATAAGAATCTATCAGCTTATTTACGAACGGCTTCAGGCGTTCACATAAAACGGCAGCGAAGATCTTGTATGCGACATTAATGAGACTTAGTTGGCGCAATCGAAGGGATCTCCTTTTTTGTGGATCGGGCAAACAAATGCTGAAACTCCATTCCTTTGGCGTACTTTCCTCTAAACCATATCGTAAGATGAGCCGGTGCATACTCCTAACCAGCTCACCCCCAACTGCTTTGAAGAGATCAGCAGGCAATCCATCTGCGCCAGCAGCTTTATTCGACTTGAGTTTCGACATGGCAATCTCAACTTCGTTGAGGTTAGGGGGACGGAGTTCTCTGCAATCCTCGTCATTGAGAAATGGGTCATTCTGCCTGACGCCGATATATTTGCTGACATCACCGTTATACAGTCTGCAGAAGTGGTTTTTCCAAATTCTCAGCATCGACTGCAATTCTACTGCTAGGTGTCCGTTCTTATTCTTACAGGCCTCCGTTCGGGCTTTATAGCCCTGAGACATTCGTTTTATCTGTTGATAAAATCTTCGAACGTTGTGCCAGCAGTAGCATCCCTCCAAGTTTTCAATCGCACGCTTCTCGTGCTCCTTCTTTTTTTTCTCGAGAAGCTTATGCTCCACCCTTCTTTTAAACTCGTAGAGCTGAAGAGCCGCTCTTGTTTTTTTGTGTAGTGAGGCTTTGTATGCCCCCTGCTTTTCTGCATGTATCCTTCTACACTCGTTATCGAACCAGGTGTTTCGTCGTGGTGGAGCTTTAAGGCCCAACACTTCCGTTGCTGTGCTATTTAGGGCTTGTTTGCACTGGCACCATTGCTGCTCTACTGACTGAGTGGAGGATTGAGGTGTATCGGAGAGCTTGAGGGAGACGCGGTTGGCAAAGGCACTGACGATCTCCGGCGATAGTAGCTTTCCGACGTCATAGCTTGGTGTTCTAACTCTACTCCGCGGTGTTCGTATTATATCCGTTGACGTATCTTGGCTACTACAAGATAGTGATCTGAATCGATGTTCGCTCCTCAAAAAGTACGAACATCAAGGATAGTGGAGGAGTGTCTGACGTCGATCGCGATGTGATCAATCTGGTTGGTGGTCGATTGATGAAAAGACCGCCAGGTGCATTTGTGTGTATCGAGGTGCGGAAAGCGTGTGCTAGCTAAGAGAAGATTTCTCCCCGTGTCAAAGGCGATTAGCCTGTATCCGTTATCGGATGTGGTGTCATTTAGGCTGTGTTTGCCAATGACTCGTTCAAAGATGCTTTCATTGCCCAGCTTAGCGTTAAAATCACCTAGTATGATTTCGGTATCATAGCTGGGGCATTTGGAGTATCATCTGTCTAGGAGATCATAGAAGACATCTGTGATGGAGTCATCCTTGTCTTCCGTGGGGGCGTGGACACATATGAGGCTGATGTTAAAAAATGTTGCCTTGATGCGGATCGTTATAAGGCGTCACTCTAACAACAAATCCGCATCCAAATAATCTCTGCCCTCTCTCCCTATAGCAGTCACCGTAGTAGATGTCGCGATTTTTCATCCGCTTTTTGCCCGGCCCATTTCATCGCATTTCCTTGATGGCGGTTATGTCCACTTTATAGCGGTCCAGGGCGTCCGCAAGTTGTTCGGCCGCACGTGGTCTGTTTAGGGACCTAACACTCCACGTACAGAGCCGTAGGTCCTTGCTTATTTTTTGTTTTCTTAAAGGGTCGTCAACATAGATCCATTCCGTTTAATTATCCGAGGCTGTTTTTTGTTTCTGAGCAATATGTGGTCTTACGGTTATGGTTTGCTAGACCATTGTCCAACCGACACTTCCATTCGGCTCTTTCGTCAGTTACTTCCCTTCTAAGGGAATTTCCAGATATACCACGGGGAGGTGGAAGTAGGACCTGACCAGCAGAGCTGCAATGTGTTCGGCTGCAGGGGCTCTTACTCGCTTTTACCATAGAAAATACTGGTTCTTCCAAATTAACAGTTATACTACCAAGGAATATGCCCTATAAACGGCCAATACCGAAAAGCGAGAACGCCCTTCGGTGCAATATAATTAAACAATTAAATGTTCGATTATCATATTTCATTGCAATTATTTGCAAAATTTCGTACGCCTCATCCAAATCAAATTATGAACGTCGGTGGCGATTCAATTAAAATGCCACCCACATGCCAGCCATCGATTTAGATAAGTGCGTGTCCTCGGTAGTTTCCTTCTTTTTTCTTTTTCTTTTTGTTCTCGCTTTAATGAGGTCAGGGCTTTTATTTTTGAATACATTTTTTTCGGATTCGTCCTTACAATGGGCTTGGAGTAGACTGCCGTTTGCCCATTGAATACCAAAAAATACCGAAGCAGCTGACACCCTTAAATGACAGCTTTCGGCATCACCCTCATCATCGTATCCGTCAATAAACTCCTCAACTTTATTGTCCGCCCGAAATGGCTTTGTAATTTTCCAACACAATATTTTATTGCGAACAATTTTCAGCCGGTCGAGACGTCAAACGAAGGGGATAAATAAAATGTTAAATAAATATTTTCGTCAAGCAATTATGTGGAAACAATAACCCGTTCGTGATGGAAACAATTTAGGAGACGGAGATGGGCCTAGATCATTTATATTGTTGCTGTTAAAGGTATTTTGCTGGCACATCAAGCACGACGAGGGTATGTAACGAATATGATAAGGACATGAGGAGGATTGAGGGTAGGATGTATCCGGAAATAGTATCCTTGTTGTTTGTCACGATTTCGACCCGTTTTTTTTTTTGATTCCAATGATTGTCCCTAAAGTATCTCTAATACTTCCATAATTTTTCCTATGAAAGATAAAATAGAGCAGAGGTATACAGCATGTTGTGTTAGACGGAGCACACCTATACCATAGAATATAAAGGTCATGAACGAAAATACAGCAGAAAATGGGTTGCCACACTGAGATACAAAAACTCCTTCTTCCCGCCGTATATTTTCGATAACAAAAACGAGCATAAAAGCGACAACGTGCAACGGAAAGCGAGCATAAAATAAAAAATAAACTTAATCAAATCCAACTTAAAGCGTAGCACGATAAGCAATTCACAAGGATTCACAGTCGCAGTTGTCTACGTGCAGCACTGAAGTACTAAAGCACTGACTCCTCTAGGTGCGAGCATTTGTGTCGCGTATCTGTGATCCGCGAGCAATCGAGTATGCTTGCCCTTGCCACCCTTGTTACTACGGGATTCAAATCGAGTTATATCGAAAGTATCTACACAGGTAGATAAAGTCTATTTGGTTCTGTCAGTCCGTCTCTATGAAACTTCTGCTATTCGTACTCTTTCATCCATCATCTTTCATCGTTTATCGTTAAGTGAATGTTCATCTGCATATTTTACTGTCAATTGAATTTCCCAGCAATTGACACAAGCTTTTCCTCAACCGGGGATTCGTGCATGCCAAACGGACAGATCACGGCTCAATGTTTGCACTGAAAATGCTGCACAAACTGCAAGTATAATTCAATTTGGGACAATTTGTTGAATTGAAATTGTGTCGGGTCATCATGAATGTCGACAGCTGCCTGGCTCCTGCACAGCATACAGAGTACACGCACTTCGTATGCATGGTGATTGGTCAGTTGTCCGATTTGTTTGGTTTGGTGAATGCATCCGCATAATCTGAATCTCAAAGTAGCCTCAGTTCCCAGTTAATGGTTCTAATTACAAGCACAGACCGAAGATACATACATGCCTGAAAAATGTTCTGATGGATAGCTATAGCATAAATAATTCCAACCCGACGAAGTGATGGGATAGCGTTCGACGGGTTCGTTCCAAGTCCAACGCATTGACAGGCGAAGCGGCGCCCATTGTGGTTGTGCTGATACTGATGGACTGAGAGTGGCTTGATTCGCTGTGATGGAATCCAATCGATCAATCTGTCATCTGCAATTCCTCAAATCTTCGGACAGCAGATTGCTTTTTGGGGGAACCATCGTGCATGGCGGAACAGATTTGTAATTCCCTTTATGCGTGAGGATTTTAATGATCTCGAAAAAGGAGAGAAAAAGCTTCAGGACTATGGCGTGAATGGGAATTAGGGATTTAATATGCTTTGAGTTGTATTAACGATTAACGAGCGAGACGTGGTGGTATGTTTAGCTTAATTGCAAAAATAGGAGGAAAGAGGGTCGTTTCGGTATTCGTTCAATAAATTTTTTTTGCGACTGAAGTAATCCCTGTAATGGCTAGTGGGATAACAAGGTTTTTCATTTAGCGTTCAGCTTCCGGAGTGTGAGCGATTGATTCTGGCCAGGGAGGATGAGGGCCGGATGGATTACGAGACAGTAGCGTTTTACTGTACAAATCCGGTACGATATATTGGTGCGTAATAGGTGTAATAGGAAATTGTAAAAATAAAAATCCCGTGGAGCAAATCTAGGTTATGCCCTGTGGAACGGATATTTTTCCATTTCTTTGTGGGAAATAATTTCTACTTTAAGAGAGCAAGTCATATGTAGCGTCTGAGGGATATGACGTTATTTTCGATTCTCTTTGGGGGTTAAAGGCTGCTTTATGGGTAGATTTTGGAACACCACCTACATAGGCTACAGTAATAGATTTTATGACATTTTCTTAAACCAACACTCGCAAGGGAATTAATTAATCAATTATCAACTAGACTGACCACATTGTGAGACCCCGTCCACTGCCATATTGGAGCCAACAAGCATATAAGGACATAAAGGAAGCAAGGTGTAAAGCCAGACAACCAATATTTGATGTCGAAAAACTTCTAGTTTGAGATCCAGCGCTGAGAAACTCTGTAGTTAAATTTTGGTGAGCGGAGCTGTTGCCAGTTCACCAACAGAATGATGACCGAGTTTTGTTAGGTAGCTAAAAGCAAAACAAAACAAAAACGTTATTAAAAGTAAAAGGCAAAATGTCGGAAAGTTTCCATAACAGAATTGAGGCATAAATATTGGGTGATTTTTTTGCTGCTTGGTTTTTCAGTGGTCTATTCCTGGCATACGTTAAATTACGCGAACCCAACTAGCATTGCCATTTTATAAAGGAAAGATATACACCCAAACAGGGCTTACGAATTAGTATATTCCACCTTCAAATTTAGTGCTCAGTGGAAAGTATATTTAAGACACTTATACCTATTTTATGGTCGTCATAATCGACCAATTGAACAAAGAACTCAAGATCTGACACCTTGACAGTATATTTAGGGGAATACTTCAAGTCACCGATCAATCAGCATCGATTGCAACCTCTTCGAATAGCAAAACACTAGTTTACGAGCGTATCTAAAAAAGAAGTTGATATCGCGACTTCATTATAAGCGGCCGGCAGCTCGACAGCTCACCAAGCCAATATAAGTGGCCGGCAGCTCGACAGCTCACCAGGCCTCTATAAGTGGATGGCAGCTCGACAGTTCACCAGGCCACTATAGGTGATCGACAGCTCACCAGGCCACTATAGGTGGCCGGCAGATCGACAGCTCACCAGGCCACTATAGGTGGCTCGCAGCTCGACAGCTCACCAGGCCACTATAAGCGGCCAGCAGCTCGACAGCTCTCCAGTTCACTATAAGTGGCCGGCAGCTCGACACTCGACAGCTCACCAGGCCACTATAGGTGGTCGGCAGCTCCACAGCTCGACAGCTCACCAGGCCACTATAGGTGGCCGGCAGCTCGACAGCTCTTCAGGCTACTACAGGTGGCCGGCAGCTCGACAGCTCACCAGGCCACTATAGGTGGCCGGCAGCTCGACAGTTCACCAGGCTACTATAGGTGGTCGGCAGCTCCACAGCTCGACAGCTCACCAGGCCACTATAGGTGGCCGGCAGCTCCACAGCTCACCAGGCCACTATAGGTGGTCGGCAGCTCCACAGCTCGACAGCTCACCAGGCTACTATAGGTGGTCGGCAGCTCCACAGCTCGACAGCTCACCAGGACACTAGAGGTGGCCGGCAGCTCGACAGCTTTCCAGGCTACAACAGGTGGCCGGCAGCTCGACAGCTCACCAGGCTTTTTTTTTTTTTTTTTTTTGTGTATAGTCACACTCGTACTCAAGGCGGCCTTATGACGTTTTGAACGTTGTGCTAGCGAAGGTAACAGGGAGAGGGAGAGTTTCGCGCAGGTTGATGTTTTTCCACACAACCTGAACGGAGTGCAGTGGTTTTTGGGTCGTAGATGTTCGTTCACTACTCTCAGGGGTGGTTTGTCCTACATTGGACGAGAGCCGACCAAATTTCGAGTTGATTATCATTCACAGTAATTCGTTCATGCGCTTTTGGTGTTAATATTGCATACACAGAGGATGAATTTAAATTGACCATATAATGTGAGTGTTATGCCTGCAGCAGTACGTTTGGTCGTTTTCCATTCACAACTGTGTTGCATACCTTTTTCCGTATAGGAATTGCTTTTTCTTGGCTATGAAACGAATTTGAACTATGGACCTTCGGCTCGACGGTCGATGATGTTAACCACTGCACCACGGCCACCCCCAAACTGCTGCAAAAAACATGCTGAAAAATGTGTGACGCGTATACTGAGAATGCTGAACATTGAGTAGATTGTTAGAGGGCCCATAACTGAAAAACTCGATGAAGTTTGGAGCTGACGAAATAGAAGCGACATGTAAGCTGTTAGAAGAAAGCAGAGGCACTAAGCATCAACTAAATGACAGCTTGAAATCACCTCAAAAAAGTAGACTACTCAAGCTATTCTTCTAGCATGGGTGCCACTTGAATCAACCCAAAGAAATTTGATGGAACGAACATCAGTAAAACGTTGCTGAAACGTAAAGATGCTGAGTGCTTGGTAGGATTGGAGGAGAATAATACATTATGAGTTGCTACACCCTAACAAAACGGTCAATTAGAGCCCTTGCCGAGCACATGTCCGTGGTTTAAACGAAGTAATCAAGAAGGAGCAGACGGCAAACGACTAATAAAGGGTTCGTAGGGGTAGGATCTATGCGACGGGTGTTTGCCTAATAAGAAGCGAGAATAACCGCTGCAGCCGAATGCCTTGCGAAACTGTTCGTCAGTCCACTTTGATAAGTTCCTATCAACGTGGCTCGAAGCCAGGAAAATCCACGACAGACTAAATATTCATATTGCGGCAGATCTTGAAGAAAACCCATGAATTTCAGGTAGACATACGCCACCTTAACATCGATTTTAAAGACGCATATGACAATTGGGACGAGCTGTATTTTTGTTTTTTTTTTTTAGATACTCGCGCAGGTTCAAGAGTTTTTATATTCTCTTAGGATCTGATGTTACACACACAACCTGAACGGAGTGCAGTGGTTTGGGTCGTTGATGTTCGTTCACTACTCTCAGGGGTAGTTTTCCTAGATAGGACGAGAGCCAAAACAAATTTCGCTTTGGTTATAGTCCTGCTATTGGCAGATAAAACTTTGGTGTAGTCAAGGATTTCGTCTAACTTGGCTCACTGGTAGCAAGCGGTAATGACACCAGCGCTGAGATTAGATGCAGAATAACTCTAACTAACCGCTGTTTCTTCGGGCTCAAGGGGTATCCCGGCCCTCCTGTACGGCGCAAAGGACCTCATCAAAAATGGATGAAGGCGCCCTTGGTCGTTGCGGGGGGAAAATTCTGCGTGCAATCTTTGGACACGGATGGACAGTACAGCTCCGGCCCTAAGAGTCTTCGACTCCAACCCAGGGTCTAACTGACGCAACCATTTAAGCCAGGAATTCACTGAACAAAATATTGTCTAAAAATGGCTGTTCACACGCCGGTGCATAGTCGTTACCCGGAAACGGGCAATACTGAGTCGTTCGTCAACATCTGCCTAGAAATGGTGCCCTTTCAGTCGTGATGGGTGCTAAGCGCGAAATCTTGCCCAGTCGTGCTGGATGCTGAGCGAGAAATCATACCCAGTCGTGCTGGTTACTGAGCTGAGCGAGCGACCCACATTACAAACAATGTGTTGTGATTCAATTTTTAGTGAATTCCGGGGAAAAGCGCTCGAAAATCCTCCCAAAATTGCAGGCGGTATATGGAGACGAGTGTTTGTCGGAAATACGTACATATATTTGAGTGGATAAAGCGGTTCAAGAACGTCTGTGAGACAGTAAAAGACAATCCACATGAAGGACCTCCCGTCACCTCTCGTACCGTGGCACCGTGCATTGTGAATATGCTCCTACCGGCCAGACAGTGATTGGACGATTCTGTTTGTTTTGAGGCTGCGAGCACGTGGTTTCCGTGTGTGACCCAATCTCTCCAAAAAGGGCTGGATTTTACACAACGGCAATCCGCCGATTTGGCGAAAAAAGCTTTCCAACGTTACCGCATCCACCCTACAGCCCCGATGTAAGCCCCTGCGACTTTTCTTTATTCCCCAAGATGAAGTCAAACCTCAATGGAGCTCATTATGGCGGTGTAGAGAAGTCAAAGAGGCTGTAAGCATGGTTCTGAACGAGTTAACTTAGGCGCCAAGAGTGTTTCGAAATGTGGGATCAACGTTAGAATCATTGTTTAGAGGTAGGAAAGGACTGTTGTGAAAGTCGTCAGTAAAATGTTATGACAAACTTAATTTGCCTAGTTTTTGCTCATAAAATTCCACGAACTTAATTGCTTTACCTCATACAAGACAGAAGCTTTCTACATTGCCCCTGTAATTCTCTGCATACGAGAGACCGAGATTATAGCACATTCGCCTCGAGCCTTATACCTATCAGTCTAGCATATGTACTTAGAAGATGTCTGTAATTGAAAATTATAGATGGACAACATATAATGTGCTCAAGACCGAAGAGGATGGGCTATTCACAACATCTCATACATTGTTAGATAATGCTCTGTGAGTAAAGGCCAAGTTGATGCACATGGGAATAATCGCTGATATAGTCCATAACCGTGTCTGGTGCAAGCAGGGGTTGCTCTTGTAGGGCTTAGATTCTCTGCTTAGCACCTCTTGAGTGCATGTCATTCTTTGCTTTGATTGTTGTTTTGCAGTCATATGCCTTACACCAATAACTTGCCCTACTCTCTGTTAATGCAGTGGTGTTATTGGCAAAGTTTATAGCTTATAAACGAATGGATCTTTGGAAGTAACACAGGATCCTCTCCAGATGTAATGACGAATCTGTTTCTCATAATATGTTTATCAGGTTGTGAAAGCTGAAATCTGGAGAATACGACAGTATTCAATGCTTCAATGCAATGCTTCTATAGACCAGTCTATCTTTAATTGTATTTTACTAACATCCGATACTTTGAAGAAAATACTAGCGGATTGATTATGAGACTCTCTAAGCTCTCAAAGCGTTGAGCTCGTATAGCACGAACTCAAATGTCGTTAAGGAATGCAATGCAGAGCAGGACTTAGCCAAAAGAAATAAGGTCAAACTATTGTAGGCAGGGCACATGGGCCTTAAAGGCAATGAAATCGCCGACCAACCCGCGAGGAAAGGTTCCAGCGAAAAGCTGCGGTATTCACAAGACTAAGATTAACTTCCTCATAGACAAGTGTGAAAAATTGCAACACCTGCCCTTTTGGAAAGCGTTCAAGGACTCCGCCAATCGAAAAGATTGATATGGTCTCTGAACAAGTGATCTATTAGTATTACCGAATTTAATAGAGTCGACATGACTGGTCAGCTACCCTACGGGATACTGAAGTCGGAGATATCATCTCATCAAAATTAACCTTTCATCTGAAACTGAGTGTCGACTCTTTCTTGATGGCGGGGAAACTACAGAGCACCTACTATGTGCACGCTTAGGAAGCGTGTTTAGGAGTACACGCTGAGGGGATCATCTCAGCTCCTACGAGAGACATCCTCAATTTTATTAGGAGGAACTCCTCCTCATCTGATCGGCTAGCAGGCACAATCGATCTGCATTGGTTGCAGTGCACCAGATATTTAGAATTCGCAAAATCGGCCCCATTGCAATAACTGGGAAGTTAAAAAAACCTGTCTTAATACTGACAAATCGCTCACAACCCCATGTGTGTGTGAATTTCACACTATCCCTAAAAGGAACCGATTTAAGATAGGCAAGCGTAATTGCGAGCCATCTTGCTTTTGGTGACGTTGCAGCCCCTGAAGAGCCCGAGCGAAGCTTCTCTCAATCTCCCATGTTGTGTGTGATTTATTTATTTTTTTCTTTTTTTACAAAGTTGGAAGGGTGCCGATTCCGAACGGCTTGAATCGAGAAACTTTTTCATGGCAAGTAAGCTACGGTGGGTTTTGGCAGTACCTCGCCGAGGAGGGACACCACCAAATAAACATTCGATAGCGTTGGTGTTATCGGGATCCGAATTCATTCATCGTGCGTCAGAGTCCAACACACTAAGCATTGCGCCCGTCGCCCTCGTAATTACGAGCCACACATTTATAATATCCTTGACGGGTACAGAGCATAGAGCTTTTTGGTCCCAAAAGCCACTCGGTTTTTCTCCCGGACAAAGCAAGGTGCCTCGGTAGCAGTACTAGTAATGCCCAAGGAAGCGTAGTAGAACTCGAAAGGCTTTTGGTGAGTTGTCAATATTTTTACTTTTGGGCGACTGAATTTCAATAAGATTTGGAACAAAAGTGCAGGCATACAAGCAACATCTGCTCGCCACCATTATGTGATTTTAAATTAACGATTTCTCTCTAATAGGGGATTTGTCACTGATACAAAGTCCATTGTGATGACATTACAAATCCTATGGCTATTAGATGCAGTTTGACTGGATTAAGCTCGGACACATGCAATGTTATTGCGACAAGGACTTTACGGTAATAAAGCCTATGGTTATATCCTCTTAAGCGAACATTCGTTAGAAACTGAGAACTGAATTTCATTTTATTGTTCTCAGTTAGCCAATTTTGCAAAATGAAGTAAATCGCTTTAACCGATGTTTTGATAATAATCCGCTGCCGAATGTGACAGAATGAATGCAACATGGCACAATGGTATTCTGTTTCCATTCAATTCAACAATCACCCATAGCAGTGTGTTAAACAACTCTCATGGGCTCCACTGGCCTAGTGAAATATGATTTAAAATCCTTAATGGCCAACCACCCCGTGCAACCCTATCATCATCCGCATTCTGGATATCCTGGATCATCTTATCAAATTACACGCCTGATGGCACACCACGACCTCGCTCCTAGCCCAAATGGAGTTTCTTTGCAAACCGTTTAAAAGATGACTGTATTGATATAGATAAGCAGATATTTTCCATCTGTTATGGCCCAATCTTTTATCGCAAAGTAATAGCACGCATGGAGCCAATTCATTCATAACGACATCATCTTCTGATGATCGCACAAAAACAATAAGAAACCAAGTCCGGTACCAAGTCTTCTTCCTTATCAGTCTACATCCGCATCATTGACGTAATTCCTTCAAAATGAAATTATCTCAGTTGCCATCTTTCCATCCCTCCTTCCGTCCTACCGCAAGGAATAGAATAACTCGGACGAGTACAAATGTGTACGAGAATTTCTTCCATTTCCCGGAAAACTCTCATTAACATGAATTTCCAACGACGACTTTTATCCTGACGCCACCATCATGTCTAAACCCTTTTCTTTGCTTGTGTTTCATTCAACCACGATTGGTAGACGTCACGGACAGGAGGCAAATGATTTGAATAGGAGGCAGGCTAAAAGGTTACAATATAAAAGCGATCAGGGGAAAAATGTATCGTACTGGTGTCCTTTAGCCAATATGCTTCGTCCTTATTTGAAGTTCTGACCATCGACGGCGGGACAGTTGCCTACTGGCTGTAATGGGATAATGAATCTGCATACATCGGTATGCGGCTTAATCTAGTACAAGACCGACTCTGTTCATCCTAGTCTCGCAAACGGTTGAAACGGGTCAATGGTAAAATATTTAAGGATAACGTCAAGAAAATAAAAACGAATCTACATAGAATCAAGAAACAATTTCCATTGCAATGAATATTCATTTGAGGTTCCTTGCATCCTTGCCTCCATACTGAATACGAAGCAAAGAGAGTTGAAATTCGAAAACGAGCTTATTTAACGGTTATTAAGTGGATTTAAGTCCTTTAAAAGATCTTCATCTAGCAGTCAATAGGATTATATCTAATCAGTACGAAGAAATCGTGTAACCAGCTTCCATCAATTAAAGTTAGTTCGTTGAAAATCCTTCCTGACATCCTGCCTTCCTCATACAGTAACACCAATAAAATTCTTGGAGCTCGTGATGAAATTAAAGAGCACAACGTTTTTAGTTTTATGCTTGAACGGATATTTCCTGCCTCCAGTTTATCCTTGAACGGAGCAAATCATACGATCGATTAATTTCATATCCAAAAGGATATTCATAACTTTTAGTGGATTGTGGATACACTGAATGCTTTTATGACGACATTAAACCATGTTCTTTGCCGAATTTGCCGATATGTCCTTTCGTTACAGGTCACTCTTGTGTTTCATACTTCCATATCCATAATACTGGACAATAGCGTATGTCACACACTCCCACAGGGTGGAGTAAGTATGTAAATCATTTTTAAATACAACCGCCGATTTTATTTGCTGGCGGTCAGTGTTGGGATTTTATTTCCATATTTATTGATCAATCACAACCTGAAATGGGCCAGGAATCCATTAATAAATGTTTAAATTTTATAGATGTGGTTTTTGGGGTACATTGGGAATTCAGCGGAGCACACGTGGAATATGTGAGTAAGCTAGCGAGTTGGTGATGAATTTGATTCCTCATGCAGAGGATACAATGCGAATTTAGTGGAGCTCGGAGAGTTGAAGAATTAAGGGATTTTAGCAACGCGATACTGAGATTTGTGTTTGAATTACAAACGACGGAACGGCGGTAGACGTTCAAAGGGCTCGGTGGGATTTAAAGATATACTGGGTGGGGCCATATGTATGAAAAAGATTGTCAAACTGCGGTAAATAGCCTTGACGAATGATATCTTCACGAACACTCCGTAGAAAAGTGTCGTCGTGGAATCCGCGATGAGCTGTAGAATTTCTTGACTAGGAATAGACCCTATAAACTTGATCTAATCCTAGGATGCAGCCCAAGATGTGTTAAAAGAGGAGTTTCTCCCTCTAAGCAAAATATAAGTGGTAGCCTGGTTTTAGAGGATGTGCATAGCGCCTAGTCTCTTCGTGTGCCAAGGAATAACTGTAGCTTATCCTGCATCCATCAAGGAAGATTTATATGACCCCTTGGACGGAGCTTGTCCGGAATACGACGGAGAAATCGTACCCAGAGATTTCAATGCCATAATGGGCAGACAAAACATCTTTGGCGACACTGTCGGTAAGCACAGTCTCCAGGACACGAAATAACGGATGACGGCTTCCGATTAAAAGACAACTAGTAATACGGTGATAAGTAGCACAAATTTCCCTCATAAAAAGATCCAATCAGCAACCTGATGTGCGGATGTGCGATCATTCAGCTGCACAAACGTCGACTCTGGTAAATATTTGGTAGCAGCCCGGCTCAAAGTTCGATTGTCCAATGTCGAAAATCAACCACCAACAAAACCGAGGTTTGACATTGGGCGACTGCACGCATCGAAAATAGCTAGAGACTGCAGAGAGCGGCTGGGCGAAAGACTTTCCCATATTCCTCAACTTCACACAAGTGCTAACAATACGTGGCTAACGAACTCCCATCCAGGAAGTAGCTGAAACCAACCCAAGCCACCGGCTTACGACAACGTAAGACAAGAGCAGCGCAGGAAGAGTACAGAGCCACAAGAAGAGAGGAAAAGACGCTACTGTGGAAAAGGAGAAGAACCTTTCAAGTCTACCATCTCAAGAAAAGCTATAGCTATTGCTTTGACTCGCCCATAATCTTTGAAGTTGTGAAGGTAGTCTTGTCAGCGACTCGCAGAAAATAGTGAAGGTGTTTAAGCAGCACTTCCAGCAGCTGCTTAGCGGGCATTATCAAGAGTGTGTGAAAGGGGCAGAAAAAAACAGCTTTACAAAAGCTGAAATCCAACAAAGTTGCCGGCCCAGATGGTCTTAAGGTTGAGCTCCTGGTAAGGATAACACACTAGATCATCTGTCAAATCTGGGAGTATGAACACATGCCTGACGATTGGCATATCAGCTTTATGTGTCCCAAACTCAAAATAGGTGATCCTATGTATTGCGCCAACTACCAAGGCCTACAAGATTCTATCCAGTGTGAACGCCTTAAGCCAAATACCAGTTTGGCTTCCGGTCTGGCAAATCGCATATGCTATGCTAGCTCCAAAAATGACAACTGGACAGTGGAGATCCGGCGAAGAGTTACCTTGGGTAACTGGTTTGTTAAGACATCTAGGATCAAAACACCTCACAAGGAAATCTAAGATTATTCTCTAGAGAACACTGGTCTTGGCAGTCCTTCTTTACGGAGCCGAATGTTGGACGATAAGCAAGAAAGCGTACATGATTATGGGCTCTTTTGAGAGAAAATTCCTTGTCGGATATATGGTCCTGTCTGGAGGAGAAGTATCGGCGGCCTTCTGAGACGGAAGAATTAAAAGAATCGTATAGCACATGCTCTAGCATTATCTCTATTTTAGTTCAAGAATGCTCATAGCCTTATAGAAAGTTCTTTTAGACCCGCGTATACCGTACAGTTGTTGTCGGTAGGACAGATTCTAGTCCAGATTCTGGTCTCAGGTTAGTAAGCGGTTCCCTCACCTTAACATCCATAAAGGGACATGGCGGTCCCCTGATCAATCACCCGTCAACCAGATTGATCACACTGCGATCGACGTCAAACACTCCTCTAGAATTCTCGATGTTTGGACCTTCTGTAGTGCCAACATTAACTCGGATCATTTCCTTGTTGTTAGCCAAGGTAAGAACCCGGAAACCGAGTGAGGGACGGAGTCGAGAAAGAACACCACGGTTTGACATTCGACGACTACAATCACAGCAGATCGCTAGGAACTTTGTCACACGAGTCTCCCAGAAATTCTCTGATAGTTCGCCGCCGCCTGTACTAACAATCCAACGAGAATGGAAGCTCTGTCAAGAAGCCATTAAAGAAGCCGCCATGATGTGGTGGATGTTACGACACCACCAAGGAAAGAACCATGGTTTACAGCCAAACAGGAGGCTTGCAAAGTAATGCTTCATCGAACGACGAGAGCTGTTCGTGGGCTGTACGAACCGAAAAGAAAGGGAGATAACCGGCTCCCCAGGAGGAAAAAAACGAGCATGAGAAGTGCGCGGTCGAGGAGATGGAGAGGTAATATTGCAGAAATAAAGTCCGAAAGCCTTACCAAAGGGTAAAAAAAAACTGGACTGAAGCCTGCGGGAACGAGATATGGACAACTGTTTGTGATATGTATTTGGATTCGAAACGCTTTCGTTAAAGTTGGAAAGGGAAGTAGAAAGTTTTATTACATTCAAGTTGTACATATATTAAGTGTTATACATTTGTTAGCTATTATACATTTAAGAGTTCAAAGTGTTGCCAAAGAAATGGAAAGGGACATTGACCAACTTGTTGAAGAAGTTTACGATACAGCGGCTATTACGAAGCCTAAAAACCTGTAAATATTACCACATGTACAAAGTACAATCTATGTATAAACTCGGAAACAGGGAACTATCCATCATGCGATGCTTCTTTTGAACAGATTTTTTATTTTATTTAGGGGGCAAGTGCTATCAAGGGGCACTGCGACAGCTCTATTGTACCTGCAAGCCGATTTGCCGAGGTGCTTTTCTCCACTTCCTTAATGAAGTTGAGAATGGTCGTCGTAGGAGCCGAGATGATCCCCTCAGGAGTCATAACTTTACTGGGAAGGATACGCTTACTCAGATAGCAGAGAGCAGCACACTCCCCGGTTTGTGCTCTGCCGTCTCTTCGTCCTCAAGATAGAGTCGGCACTCAGTTTCAGACGAGAGGTTAATTTTTGTAGTCTTCCGATATCTACTCTATTAAGTTTGGGTATGCTAATAGAGTGTTTTGGGCCGTATAAATCGTTGTGATTGGCAAAGTCCCTGAACGCTGTTCCAAAACAGCGATTTTTGCGATTTTTGCCACTTGTCTAAGAAGAACTTGATCTTAGACTTGGGAGTGCGGCAAAAAGGATCAGGCATCATGGCATTCCTTAATGGTTTTTTAGTTCGTGTTGTGCTAACTAAGCGCTTTAAGCGCTGTTTGGCTATTTGGCTGTTTGTTGATGGTTACTCCTCATATGCTAACCTCTAGGTTTAGATTGACGCATGTTAGGATGGCACGTAATTTTGTTTGGAAGGTGCTAGGACCCATTTCCAGGGCCTCTAAGATATTACGATTTGGTCCAAAGATGCCGGCACCATAGCCAGAAACCATCTTGAAGCGATTAGTTTACTACCTAAGGCCTTTGGCATTAAGCAAGGATCACTGATTTCCTGAGCGGTTTGGGATCAATATCTTAAATCCCTTGTCTAAACTGAAGGTATGTGGGAATGCGTCTGAGATCGTGGTAATCATATCCAGCTCAGGAAGATGTTGTAAGATGGACATGTGACCCATGGGTCTACATGGCAAGCTTGTTCCCGAGGGAGGAATTCTGATTGCACTGCGTAATGCAACTTTTTTAATAAGAAGGTGCAGTGGAGTATGTCCAATCAGTGCTTCTTGGGCTGCCGTGTGGCAGGCGCCTGTAATGCCGAAACACGCTAGTCTCTGAAGGCGTTGAAGCTTAACGATTATCGTTTTTTGCTCAACTTTTGTCCACCATACCGTGGACGTATATGTGATGATAGGTTTTACTATCGCGGAATATAGCAAGTGAATTACCTTAGGTTTAAGTCCCCAGGTTTTACCGTAAGTGCGTCTAGAGACCCACAAGGCTTTAGTCGCTTCTGTAAGTTTGTTTTTAATATTGAAGTTTCAGTTTAACATATGACCAAGGTCAATACCTAGATACCTAACTTTTTCTGAAAATCCTACGTTTGTGCACTTTAGAGAGACGGAGCAGGCTGTACCCTTCTCCTCTTTGTAAACGGGACTAAGATTGTCTTATTTGGATTAATCGATAAACCCTCCCTGCCACACTAGTCAGAGAAAAACTGATGCGCGAACTCCATGCGCTCACAGGCAGCAATTTCGCACTCTGCCCGTAACAAAACTACTAATATCAGAATATCCGATGACCTCGTTGTGTGGTTGCTTGCGTAGTAGGTCGTCGATAACTATCCATCAGAGAAAGTGCGAAAAGGCACCCCCTGTTCTCTTGAACAGGTTAAAGCAGGCCTGAAAATGTTGTAGTTTTTATCTGGCGTATGAAAAGTTGATCAGAACCAAAAAGCAACCTCATAAAATCAGGTCCTGCTGAGGAAATGAAAGAGTTCTTAAATCTCTGGGGTAACCTCCTTCCGATGACTTGAATTAAAAATAGATGAGTGTGTTCAGTGCTGCAATAGGATTGCTTGGTTCAGCTTGTCTGTCAATGACAGAGGCATTGGTGGTGATAGGCTTAAATATCGCGCATAAAGTTTTGTATTGTAAGAGCGACCACAAGACTTGCATACCATATGAAGCGCCTTCGGAAGTTGGAAGGCAAATAATTTGTACCGTCTACCATCATATTACTACCACTTCGGTAAGGTTGTGTGAACCGTCACTACTTTCACCACTGTTTAAATGAATTGTCGATCTTTTGGTGGCATAAAGCATTCGTAATGGAATTAAAGACTTATTGTCAATACCTCTTCGATATCGAAAAAGGACTAATAAGCAAATTGCTTTGACCAATCAGTAGCATCTATATAAGGCCGATTGATTTATGTAAGGCGTTTTAAGTATAACGTTTTTTTTATGATAGCCGTATCGATCAGCAAGTTGTAGCTTGTTTTTTTTTTTTTTTTGTTTTTTTGCAAATCGCCATTAAGCCGAATCAATTTATGTAATCATCTGACTTACCGAGATGCGTCATTCCGTATCATCTATTAGCTAAATCGAAGAAGCGCTTTGAATTCGAAATGATCGGATAAAATTGTTCGCACAGAAGCAATTTCCTTCACGAATTCCTCCATCATGTCCAGTCAATTCTCGCCAACAAGTATCCTGGCTCCAGTAGCAACAAGTGCCTGAAAATCCCGCCTCCGTCAACGAACGATCCATTAAAACGCCATTAGGTGCGCGTGATAACATTTATATGCAACGCACACACACACTCATATACACATTTTAGTGATAAAGCTCGAAGAAAATTGGAGAAACCAAACGAGAAAAAACCTTTCCACGTAATTAATTTTCAATTAAACTTAACCTCTAGTTACAGGATGTGTTCCAACATCTCACACTAAACACCATTTGCTGATAGAATTCTGTGAAATAAGACAAAAAACAAAAACAAAAAAGAAAAACCGAACGAAACGAAAAAGGTGGATCGATGTTGAAACAAGAACCAGAAGTGCCACCTTACATTCTGACACTCCGTCACGAGTAACTTCTATGCCCAGGTACATTGCCATCTCGGAGCGTCGTCCTCCTCGTACCTCTTACTCAATAAGGACTTCAATTAACGTAAGATGCTCTTAGCTGGATAATTAATTCATGAATTGGATTTGTAAATAAGGAAATTCCTTATTGAAAGACGAGAGCATGAGGAGCCAAGAGGCAATGATAGAACGTCAACCAAAAAAAAATAAAAACAAAAACGAAAAGGATACGAAGGTGTCATTAATAGAGGACGCAACCAACGCAACAGCATTTAACATTGACGACGGACGTGACAAAGGATGACTGAGATGATAGATCAAAATTTGAACCGAACCAAACGGCAGCAATTAATTTTCGTTTTCGTTCTCCCTAATTGTACTATGAGCTGTGAATTTAATTGGATATAGAAATGTATCTAACAGATGGTTGACTTGCCACTTGTACAAAATTAGCATCCACTTGTAGGTGTAGCGTCCAGAGTGGTGGCAGCGGTTTCTTTCCTACATTTAAACTCAAATTAAATGGAACAGATTGCTCTCTTCTCTACCGACACGTGCTGGATTTAATCAGAATTTATTAAATTTAAATGTTATCCAAGTACTGGCATCGACACTGATACCGTCATATTGGAGATAAACGCTTTCTCGTATGTCCTTAGCGCTCATTATTTGTATTTCACTCAATAATTCATCAATACCCCACAAAAATCAAACAAGGAGAAAAGAGATACACACATCTCATATATTATAGATTTGTGTACAGATTTGTAACCATTTTCAAGCACATAAGCAACGCCCCTCGGCAAGCACGCATATTAACTGCCACTATACTGACCGGACATGAAGTACAATATCCGTACACGTTTGCCGGACTCGAATCCGTGCGGTACGAGTTGTATACATATCTAACACAACAAAAGCCTTTTCTGTCAAATCATGAAATTGTGATGAATAATATATTGAATGTCCGGAAATGACGTGCTGCCATTTTGCGTGTTAGCCCATCGGTCCATTGTTGGTTCGTTATGTCGTCGTGGACGAGGACATTTTCCACGACACACTTGCCGCCCGGAAATGGGGGTAGAGTGTAAGAGGTTGTTATGCGATATTGTCGTGGTGTGCACAGTGGATACGGAAATATTGTGTTGTCCTATGTTTACCGTTAGTTTTATGAAAGTACCAAATTTTAGATAGTTTTTGTGTGTAAATATTTGAACATGGATGGCTATGACCTGGCTGGACCTGTCGAACATGCTTACTTGTTCCTTGTGAGTGACGATGTGCTAATCTGCTGTGGATGTTTTATGAGATCCCTAAGTCATGGGGTTTCGGTAGTAGGATGTTCGAACGCCTTCTGTGGGTCCATGGACATGGGATATGACTGGTCATGATAGTCAAGAATTTTCGGTCAATGGCGTGGTTTTGATACAATATTAATTTTCTAGGAGTAGGTAGAATTTGAGATCTGCCGAGGTAGCATGACAAATTATGTTTGAAGCAAGCATATCTATGGTTCAAAAACGTGCAACGTAAGCGTTAATATATTACATATTAGACGAATAAGAAGGAATTTTAGAGATGATGATTGGATCCTTCATCTGGCAAATACACTGAATGTGTACGTTTGTTGGCGTTACAGTTCATGAAGGACCAAAGCCGAGCTCCTCTCAATCACGCATGTTGTGTGTGATTTTATTTTCCCATAAGTGAAAAGGACCTACATTGTCGATTCCGAACGGCGAATTTCGAGAAACTTTTGTTGAATATTTATTTTGCCCCAGATATATACATATACTTGCTAGAGAAGAAGAATAAGATATATTTCAGGAAGGAAGAATAATTGGGAATGTCATTTGAGACGTGAACAAAATTGTAGTAGAAGGATTAAGCTAAGTCCTGGGGTTGCATTTGAGTTCCAACATCCCCTATTAAATGCAGCACCATTTGAATAGTGTATTTCTTATGTTTGATACTGTATACGGCCTTGGTGAAAATATCTGCTAGCTTTTGGTTCGAGTCTACAAAACAGATGGATAAGTCGCCACAAGCAACTCGATCTCGAACAAAGTGATGACGAACATCTATGTGCTTGCTGCTCGCGCTGTATCCTGGTGACTTTGCCAGCATAATTGACGTTTGCTTCAAATCTAGATATAGTTCAGAGTGAAGTTGCTTCAACCATGACGCTTCTTGTGCTGCAGATGAGAGAGACATGTACTCTGCTTCAGTTGCGATATGTAAAGAAGGCTACATTGTTTGGAACTTCCCCCTCAGAACTCACCAACTTGACATTGGGGTCCATCGGAGTAGATGCAAGTTTACTTTCAATCATTCCGAATCTTTTCAGCACTTGCTCGATGCATCTGGTTTGATCGATACAAGTTGTATTGTCTTTTCGGGTTATTCTTAATCCCAATCAAAACCTAGCCTCACCAAGGTCTTTCATCTTTAGGTGTTGTTTTAATCGTAGCCCTTAACTACCAAGCGTGCCTTAAACGTAGCTACGTTTCCATCTGCGTTGAGTTTGGTTTTAAAAATCCATTTGCAAGGCAAAACATGTTGGTTACATGGTGCATCAGAGAGTATCCAGTTGTCATTTTCGTTACGAGAAATGCATCGACGCAAGCTTACTTCAATTTTATCAGCTGTTCCATGTCAAAACACTGACGTAAACGTACACAACACACACCATAAAAAACACAGATACAGCATACACATCAATACACAGCAACAGTCATTCAAACGCACAGAAATTTCCGACGTGTTTGACTTTTGTATCCTTTGGTTACGTGAGCTTACGTTTTCTCTCGCTCTCAATTTTTAATGAACGTAAGCTCGCCAACGCAAACGCAGTATTTTGGACTACCCCATTGAATTGCTTGTGTTGGATGTCTCAGCTAGCACTAACGCAGTATTGTGGATCAGCCATTAGAATGGAGAAAATAAACATTTACTTTACGTGACATATCATCGACAAAGATCAGATAGTATTTTGTACCACCAAGTGACTTGTGCTCCATCGGCCCACACACGTCTGAATGAATCACTTCTAGCAACTTCGATGATCTTTGTCCAATATTTTTAAATGGAAGCTAAGACTGCAGATCTTTACATCTTTTGGTTGCACATTCAACTGGATTCCACTTGTGTTTTCGCTTAATTTTGCCAGAGCAGAGAAGTTGAGATGTCCCATCCTTTGATGCCACAATAAGCTTGAAGCAACTAGTGCATTTGCATGTGTGTTTATGACGTACATGCCATTCTCATGAGCTGCCTTCAAAATCAGCTTATCGTTCTGATGCACAGAGCAGCCATTTGATAAAAACTTGAATTTACAGCCATGTTCTGTTACTGACAGACTGATAACAGATTCGTCCCCAACTCAGGCACATGCATAACATTATTAAGCTGGATTTAAATGGACTCACCATCGTGACTCTGATATTGACCTTGCCACAGCCGCTGACTTGAAGAGTCTTGTTATCTGCTACTTTAACCGTGGAAACAGAAGGGGACTTGAGGTCATATCCACTCACGATGTTCTATCATATCCATTGAAGCCACAGAATCAATGTACCAACACTCATTTCTGAATGTCACACCAGATGAAAATGCTGCCGCAAAGTTGGTGTTTGAACTTTCGCCCACATTGTTCACTTGCTTGTGTGTCTTGCAGAACTTACTGATGTGGCCATATACATATATTGCATTTGTAGCAACGAGGCCCTCTATTCTGATATGATTTCGGATGAGATTGTTTACTTGTTCTTGGTATGTTCTTACTGTGATTGGAGTAAAACACCGTAACATCGCTTGCCTTTACATCCTGCAGTATTTTTGTTTTGACGGAATCCGCATTCATTTTTATACCCGAACTTTCTCTTGCCATTATCATTGGCCTGTAGACTTCTTATCATTGGTCTGTAGACTTCGGGCAATCCACCAAGTAGCAATGTGCCAAGCCTTTCATCATCAACTAAGAAGCCGATGTTTCGAAGCTTGTGTGCTGTCGCGAAGATCCTGTTGACGTATTCTTCTACATTGTTACAGCTGTCTAAGTTTGTATTAATCAGTTCTCGCAAGAGGCCTACCTTCCTGTTCAATCCCGAATCATCAATGCCTTTTCTAAATTCGTCCAGAGATCTTCTGCGGAGTCTGCTTCCTGTATGTGAACGTAGATTGTGGGATCCACCAAAGGAATTATTTTCGATTTGGTTTTTGTGTCTCTCTTCTTATCTAAATTTACACTTTCAACTACGTCAACGCAATCCCAAAGTCCTTCGTGCTGCAAAAATGTTGCCATAGTGTTCGTCGCTGCCATGACACTGTGCGTTATAAAGTTTAGGTTAAGTTTTTTTTTAATCCGCTTGCATCCAAGAAGTTACCCGTTTTTCTTCCTTAAATGGTATATTTCATAAATTCAATGTTAATAGGCAGTACTGGGCCCTTAAGAAAAAACACGTCTGCTTTCTATAAAATATTTTTTTTTTAGAGACCCGCGCAGGTTCTAAAGTTTTTTTTTATATTCTCTTGTGATGTGTTGACACACACACCCTGAACGGAGTGCAGTCGTTGATGTTCGTTCACTACTCTCAGGGGTGGTTGTCCTAGACCTAGATAGGACGAGAGCCGACCAAGTCCGTAGTAATTCGTTCGAGCACTTTAGTATTGCATACGCAGAGGATGAATTTCAGTTGACCATATACTGTCAGTGTTATGCCTGCAGCAGTACGTCTGGTCACTTTCCATTCACAACTGCGTTGCATACTTTTTGTCCGTATAGGAACTACTTTTTCTTGGCTATGAAGCGAATGTGAACCATTGACCTTCCGCTCGGCGGTCGATGGTGTTAACCAGGATGTTCTTTCTTCTTCTTTGGTGGCGTTACAGCCCATGAAGGACCAGAGCCAAGCTTCTCTCAATGACCCATGTTGAGTGTGATTTATTTTTCACAAAGGTGAAAGGGACCTACAGTTTAATGCCGATTCCGAACGGCGTGATTCGAGAAGCATTTTCATGGCAAGTTTACTACAGGGGTTCTGCCAGTACCCCGCCGAGGAGGAACGTCGTGAAATAAACATTCGATGGCGTTGGTGTTATCAGGATCCGAACTCGCTCATCTTGCGCCACTGCGCCACGGCGCCCTGTTCTTTCAGGAAGGAAAAATAATTCGGAATGTCATTTGTGACGTTCTGGGGTTGCATTGGAGTTCCAACAACTTTTCATGACAATTATACTACTCGATGCTTCGCTGAGGAGAACCATCATGAAAACATATTCGATGACATGGCTGTTGTCGGGCATCGATCTCATGTCATCGGCGTCAGAGGCCAATACACTACCCACTGCACTACGGCGCTCTCAAATACAAATTCACTAGTTGAAGCTAGATGTAGAGATATACAGGGTGCATATGCTTTTTGAACTAATTTGCTTGTACTTTCCACAAACTTCATTATAATTCAATGATTTTTTTTTTACAAAAAGTTGACTGACCACTTAGTTATAAGACGATTTATTAAATTGTTCGCTATCGGCATACCCACTCAATTCCGGGCTAGAAGCGATTGCATAGCCACAGTTAAACCAGCTGTCAGTTAAACCAGCCCTCAGCGAAATAATGGTATTATAAATGGTTCAACTACGTTCCATTCGTATCATTATAAGGGATTAAGGTGATTGAGTTGTAAGGAGCCAGGAGGCCATAAGTTCGGAGTGATGTGGTCATGGGCCATCCAATCCTATGTCACTATCCCTTTGTGTGAAAAGGCAGAGTCATATCAGAATATGTATTCTAAAAATTCGATGTAGACGGCAGCATTAACCCGAAGTCTTTGAGGAAAGAAATGAGGCGGCGTAAAATGTCCTTCACTGCTCACAACTCATCAATTTCATGTGCATAATATGGGGAACCTCTGTAGGATTTTTTACGATAGGTTTTTTTGATCTGGACGAAGATGAGAGAGAGTTCCGTCCACCCGAAAGCGATTTCGAAACTGAAGTCTAATAAAGCTGCTGGCGCAAACGGCCTACCTGATGAGATGAGTTGGTTGGAAACATGCGCCAGCTCATCTGTAAGATATGGTCGGAAGAAAGCATACCCGATGAATGGAATCTCATCATCGTTTGCCCGGTCCATAAGAAATGAGAGCCCCATAATTGCGCCAACTATAGGGGAATAAGTCTCCTTAGCATCGCATTTAAGATCTTCTCTGCCGTGCCGTGTGAATGTCTGGAGCTATGGTTTCAAATATTCACACTGCGGCAAATCTCATTTCGGCGATTTTAAAGCCGCATATGACGAGCTATATAAAGTTACATAGAGCCATATTATGTTTTTTTGTCAAACTCTTCAGATTGTACAGGAGGACAATGGAGAATTCTCGCTGCTCGATTAAGGTCGGTGAGGAGTTAACTGAGACCTTCGACACCAAAAAAGAATTGGCGTGATTGGGAGAGCGCAGCGAAATGTCAATGAAGCTTATGTGACCATTGAGGCAGATGCAGCTAAAGTGGGTCTGAAGGTAAACGAGGGCAAAACCAAATACATATATGCTGTCATCAATGAAAGACGCACAACACCCGACGCCTTGGCCAGAACGTCACTGTTGGCAGCTATAACCTTCAAGGATTTTGTCTACCTTGGCAACGATACCAACGCAGAGACTAGACGCAGAACAACTTTTGCCAACCTCTGTTTAATCGGGCTCAAGGGGCAACTTGCCCTCTTTTGGTAAACTAAGGTGACCCTCTATAAAGCCTTAGTCATTCCGGTCCTCGTCTACGACGTTGAGGCTTGGAGCTTATCATAAGGGATGAAGAGGCTCTTGGTCGTTTCGAGAGGAAAATTTTGCGTACAATCTTTGGTTCCCTTTGTGTTGACCGAGAGTGGAGCAGAAGATTTAACTACGAACAGTACTGGCTGTACAGTGACATTGGCTTGGTTAGGCGTCTACGGATAGAACGCCTTAGATGACTGGGCCATATAGAGGGAATAAATATTACAGCTCCGATCCAGAGATTCTTCAACTTCAACCCCGAGGGGCGACTTTGCATAGAACGGCTGCAGCTAAGGTGGAGCATGCAGGTGGAAAGGGACCTCAACAGCGTGCGATACTGGAAACAGTAACAGATCGTGTTAGCTGGAAAAGCTTATTGGTTAAGGCCCACGCTCACCCCTAACTATAGCGCCACGTAAGTAAGCAAATAAGCTAAGATAGGAGCATGTCTTTTCATTTCTTCTTTTTTTGATAAGAGACAAAACAAAAAAAAAGACAACGAAATACCTACCTGCCAGTAGTGGATGTCCTCGAATTCCTTGCGCGCCCACAAGTATACAAATTAAAGTAATCCGGTACTATAGGTGGGTTTATACGATACAAATGATGACTATAAGCAAAAACCAATTTGGCGAACTGCTCTAGAAAAGTACATCAACCACCACCTACAGTTCACGGTAAACCCAATTAAAAAATGTAGCTTTAGACGTCGAAAATCTTACTCAGTCCATTCTCCTTTGAATGGATGTCGAGATGGTGCTTCGTTACCGAAAGTCGAAGTGGGTTGATCACACTGCTGTTGGCTCAATCAATTTTAAAAGATAAAGAAAATCGATTATTTCAATTATCAATTATTTCAATTATCTGTACTTAACTATGTATCAGGCAAGTAATTTCTAGCGATTTTTGCCGGTAATTTTTTTATCGTCAATAGAGTTTTGCAGAGACTAAAACATATGAATCATATCTCCCCAATGAAGTTCCGCCAATTTGTTCTGACACATTAAGAACGTGGCTGGTTCGGCATTGTCAAGCTGGAATACAAGTCCTTTTCTGTTGGCAAACCTGATCCCTCTTGTGAGTTGTGCATAGTGGGGACCGAATTGACCATATCAGCAGGTTGTAGCAGCTCATAATTGACAATTTCTCTCCGATCTCACCAAACACTCAGTACAACTTTGTTTGCGGCTAATTCAGGCTTTGGAATTGTTTGTGGAGCGTCACTGGCTTTGGCCGTGATCATTTGCGTGGGATATTTTCGTATCTTATACATTTTTTATCGCCTGTAATAATTGGGTGATTGATGGTTTGATTTCTTTACGTTTCAGCACCGTTTCACTGAAGATAGTTTATGTGACGTTCACGAATCGAGCTTCCTTGAAAAGCCTGCTCCTTTTAAATGATTTCAAATTATCACGTGGCTGTTGCTCAGGGCCTCCACTATGCTTACAGCTTACCTGCCGCTTCTGTTCTGCTAGCTGCAAGATTTCGTAGTTTTCATCAACCGGCCAAAGCGAGGCGCATCTTGGAAACCGACATTTCTGGAATGGAGTCGAGCCAATCACTCTGGGTCCAGCGATCTCTTGTAGTATTCTCACGAATACTTACTCATCGGGCCAGCGATTCGTGGAGAATCTGAGCCTAAGCTACATCTGCTTTCCATCCGTGATGCCCGCAGCTATCAAGACCAAATTGTCTTACATCCGCAATTACTTGACTTTTTACCTGAGGTTCGGTCGTCCTCTTCTTCTCGAACTAACAGGCTCAAACTCGAGGACCCTCTCAGCTTGAGCGTTGGTGTTAATGCGCTCGATGTGACTGAGCCAGTATAGTCGACGGATGTTTGCCTTCCGGCCTATATACATATATCGACACTTCGTACAATTCGTAAAGTTCACGGTTATATCTTCTCCTCCATTCGGCTTCGTCACAGACAGGACCAGCTATCCGAATTTTTCTTTCGAAAAAACCCAAAACCAGCTCCGCCGTTTTGCTTTTGGTTGGATTTTGGTTCTTCGAGCGAGGAGTTTGACCCAAGTTGTTTGGACAAACTGAAGTAGCGGCGGTTTCCAAGGGCGATTTTATGCCGAATCGTGGAGTTGCGCCTGCTATTCAAACGCCGTTTACAACCTCACGCTAAGTCCGCGCTGCGATGCCAGTATCAGCTGTACATCCTAGCACCTGAACGGACTTGTAGAGGATAGTGCTGTCCGTGTTGATGACTGCCCTTTACACTATCTGCTCGAGCACCAAATTTAAGAAGTCGCACGACAGCGCATCTCCTTGTCGAGTTCCCGCGCATGTTTCAAACGGTTCTATGGTCCCAGAACCGAACTGCACGGTGCATCGCGTATTTTTGTAACGTGGTGCGACACAACTGGATAAATTTTCCTGGGATTCGGCCATCGCAGTGAACAATTCTGTGCAATAAATGCTGTGCGGCTTTAAAATCGATGTAAAGATTTGTGGAATGGGGCAAATAGAGCTGATACTCCAGTAGCCGGGTATGTTTTCATCAAATTCTACAGCTGATCTGGGGCATGCTCTCTAGCAGAACATTGCCGCCAGCCTTAAAGAGCTCTGACCTCAAGCCAAGGCCTGTGGCTTTGTTATTCTTCAGCTTGTGAATAGCTGTGCCAACTTTTCCGATATAGTAAAAAACAGCACATAGCTTATTTCTTTAGATATTTATGCTGATACATTTTGACGAGTGATTTATTACAAAACTGTGTGTACGCAGTGGCGCAGTGGGTAGTGTGTTGGCCCCTGACGCTGATGACAGGGGATCGAATCCCCACAACAGCCATGTTATCGAAAGTGTTTTCACGGTGCTTCTTCTCAGCGGGGTTCTGACAAATGTCATGAAAAGCTTCTCGAAATTCGTTCGGAACCGGCAATAAAAACTGTAGGTCCCTTTCACCTACGGGAAAATTAAATCACACTCAACATGGGTGATTGAGAGAAGCTCGGCTTTGGTCCTTCATGGACTGTAACGTCAACATATGTACATACATACAAGTCATTCAATTGACTCACAGTCGACAAAATATGCCAAACCTTTATCACATACCCTTAGGCACACTCGATAGGCCCAAAAGTCCCTCTTTGAATGTTATTATAGTTTTCGTATTTTATTTTCCGATGGGTACTGCTCCCATTGTCCAGAAGAGATTGCAATAATACCCCATTCAATTCATCCACTTCATATTTAAGATTTCCCCTTCGCGGCAACCACCGATAGTTGCACAGATCTAACTCATTCAACTACCAGACATCTGCAGTCTAGGACCATCCTTAGGGAAATCAACATCTCCTCATCGCTGCCAGCCTTAAACGAAGGCCTTCAGCATCTTCTCAATTACCATGTACAAGAATAAGCCATTGCCTTGTTAGTCATTGCCATAAACCATTCCTACGAGTACGTACGTCTAATTTCTAGAGCCTAATTACCCAGTCAGTTAATCCTATTTAATTACCCATAGTAAATTTCACACACGATATAAGAGCATGTCACACACTAATGAGACGGTCCCCATCGCCACTCGTACCTCATTCTGGCGTTTATGGGTACATGCACAAGTAAATCCATCAGATTCGCGCACACGAAATGCCACTCAGCTATACCGTGCCACATATGTATCCACGAATAATGGCCTCTTAATGCCGCAGCATCCGAGTTGAAATGTGGCTAATGCATGTCATTCAATGTCGCTATGCTCCGTTGCCTACAGGGACCATCTTGAAACTTTAATCCACACCTTTAACTCGCTTAACGGATATCCTGACTTTTTTCACATTTAAATCCTAAACGACTTCTAATGACACATGACCCCGTCACGCTAGACGTACAACTTTTCTCTTTACCCATTAGAAACAACTTAAACGTCATACTGACCCAGATTGACATATGTCTGTCAGAATGACACCGATACGTCGTGCTGAAAAATAACAGGCGAAGGTCAGCAGGACTACCAACGGTTTTCAATTTCCTACCAACAAAATGGAAATGCAAATTGTGGATTAGTTCTTTTTAATTGCCTCACCAGTTTGTCCAGTTGTCCCTCTTAATCACGACTGAATTATAAGGACACATTTAGTTTACAAATTGTGGCGTGGCACGAGGGCCGCAGGCAAACAACAACAAAAGTTCCAAATTGTTTTTTCATTTTCCTTTTTTCTTATGGAAATTGTTTTTTGTGGCGTTCAGTTGGTATTCGTCGAATGGTCCTATGAATAATTTAAATCGCGTCCTAGTTTATGTAAGTCGTTCGGGTTGGTGGATGATGAAGCTTTTGTGCTGTCGTATTTGTTTGTAATTGAAGGATTATGAACGGATGAATGGATTGCGTTACTTTTGTAATCGAAGTCAGATCTCGGGGATGGAGTGTTTAAGTTTAATCTTGTTTCGGTCAGTTGGTTGAGTCGAGGGCCAAACACGTGATAAGGGCAATACGCTACTGGATGTGGGCGGTGGTTAAGATAACCATTAAGTTGTTCCAATAAGGAAAGGGAGAATTTATGGTTAGCAATTAAAGGGATTCGGCTGATGAGGATATGTGAGCAATGGGATCAAGTCAATTCGGTGGCAGAGAGCTATGTTGTTGTTGTTGTCGGGTAGTTAGACTTGGGATTTATATTTTGTGATAGTGCGGAAGGGCCAAGTGAGTGGGAATATAATTGCAAAAGAGGAGCGGTTGCCTAAGATAGTGCTCCCTACAGTTTGGTAGAGGATATCTGGAGTTCGTAGAGTACGAGTAATTGCTTTTGTATGTATGTATGTTACTTTTTTGTTTTAGGGCAAATCGTAAATTGAAGATTGTTATTTTAGATCGACAACGTCATACCAGAAGTCTATTGATCAGGGAAATAATGGAGCATCCGGTTTTTGTTCTAGTGTCAATACATTTTGTTATAGTGAAAGTGTTGACAGGACCCATCGCCGTCATCTCTAATTAACAAACATTTCACTGTAAACAAAGGGTTTTGGATCTAGAATTTGAGAAAGTCCTTCCGAAATCAGGGAACATACGCCCGTAATGTTTAATAAAAATAACAAAATAGTTAGATAGGATCAACCAGGCTTCTTTTAAAATGATTTCCAGAAGCTGCCTTATTAATAGAGATGTTCACCAGTGGTTACTTTGCTGCAGGCAGAAGGGGAAGGATGAATGTGACACTACTTGAGAAGAAGTTGTACACATCTTTTAATGTGGGACTGTAGCTCAGGACATTTCAAATTTCAAGTGCCATCAAATTGTTTCTAAACTAATATGTTAGCCCTGAACTTTTTAAGAAAACCGGTCTACCTACAAGAAAGGAGACCCCTATGACTGTGCCAATTAGCGCCTGAAATCGTTCGTGGACAGTCTGGTAGGTTCCTACCAGTGTGGTTTCAGGGCAGGAAAATCCACGATAGACCAAATATTTACACTACGGCAGATCTTGGAGAGGACCCGTGAATTCCAGGTCAACACGCATCATCTTTTTGTCGACTTTAAAGCCGCGTATGACAGTGTTTATAGAGACGAGCTATACAGAGCCATGTCATGTTTTAACATTCCTGCCAAACTCGAAAGGCTGTGCAGGATGACTACGGAGAACTTCTTGTTGCTCCATTAATGTCGGAGGTGAACGAACCGACCCCTTTTTGTTTTTAAAAAAAGTTTTAGACAGGGTGGCGCACCGTCATGTGATTTCTTTAACATTATTCTTAAAAAGATCGTGCGGGACTCTGCTGCCAATACAAGAGATACGATCTACCTCAAGTCTACACAATTGCTTGCCTACGCTGATGCCATTGACGTTATTGGGCGGACAAAGCGAGACGTCAATGAGGCGTTCGCAAGCATGAAAGCAGAAGCGCCTAAAGTGGGTCTAAGGGTAAAGACACTCTACACCGACATCTTGGTCAGTACGTCACCTTCGGCAGCTACATCTTTGAAGTAGTCAAGGACTTCGTCTACCTTGGCTCGATAGTGACAAGCCACAACGACACCAGCAGCGCTGAGATAAAACGCATAATAACTATTGCCAGCCGCTGCTTCTTTGGGCTCAAAACGCAATTGAGTAGTAGAGCCCTCTCTCGAAAAACTAAGGTATCCCTCTACAGAACCTTAATTATCTCGGCCCTCCTCTACGGTGCTGAGGCTTGGACGTTATCAAAAGCAGATGAAGAGGCTCTTGGGCGTTTCGAGAGGAAAATTCTGTGTGCAACCTTTGGTCCCGTTTGTGTAAACGAAGAGTGGATTAGGAGATTCAACCAAGAACTGTACGGGCTATATAGCGACATCGGCCTAGTTAGTCGTCTTCGGATCCAACGTCTAAGATGGCTAGGCCATGTAGAGCGAATGGACATCACCGCCCCGGCCCGAAGAGTCTTCGACTCCAACCCCGAGGGACGACGCAGCAGAGGACGACAGCATCTAAGGTGGCGCGCACAGGTGGAAAGGGACCTCGACCAACTGGGCGTGCGGCACTGGAAGCGGCTGGCCAAAGATCGTGCAATCTGGAGAGGCTTGTTGGTTGAGGCCCCGGTTTACCCCGAACTGTAGCACCATCAAAGTAAGCTTGAGGTCAGCTATTTGGATAAGTTTACTCGTAAGCCTAGAATACTCATCAATAGCTATAATGGCAAATAAACTGGTCACTTACGCTAATGGATTTTCCTATCTTCCTTCACTTGATAATGATGGACTTCAGCTCTCTCCCCTATGCAGCTTATCTCTCCGCTGTCGATTCAAAACAATGTCCCGGGAGTTGTCTTTTGAGCTTATTGAATAGCCAGAAGACGCACGGTGCTAACTCAGGTGAATACGATGGTTGCTTTTTGTCGAGTCATATGGGCAAATGGTCACGAATGATCAATGCAGGTGAGACGGTGCATTATCGTAGTGCAAATACCATGAGTTGTCTTGCCACAATTCCAGCAAACGACGCAAAACTCGTTTCTTCGATGGGAATTCGGTCAATAAAATTTCTACTCTTTCCGCTCTTAGTCCACTACTTGCAAAATATAGTGGGAGACAGAGCAAAAGCAAGAGACGGTGAAAAAAGCAAGAGTTTTTCTGCCACAATTCTGGCTTCTTTGGTCGAAATAGGTTCTTTATTGACAGTTAGGCAAAATTTGTGAATATGGCCCCATAAAAAAAGGACCTACAGTTGACTGCCGAACCCGAACGGTGAGTTTCGACGAGCTTTTCGTGTCAATTATAATGGGTCTTCCAATAGCCACTTCCGAATTTTAAGTGAGCTGATAGCGGCCATACTGTTGAAGATACATCTGCCAACTTGGCTTTCATTTATTTAGCCTGTTTTGCCAAATTACACGAAATGGACATGATAAAATTGTTTTATCAAAATCAGTATTCTGTTCAGGCAAAGTTCCGCGCGCTTAGCCCATTTTACAGTCGCCATATTCGTCCTAACGAGAGATTCGCAGTGTAATAGATACTTTGGTTCAGTAGACGATAAACCAACAACGGCAGGTCGACGAAATTCGAAGCAGTCGATTTTGCGTCCCTCACAAGAACTCGGCCTTTCACAGGCAACAACTTGACAAATTTTGCGCCGTACAAAATTCAACTGACCCAGGAACTGAAGGTAAATAACCACAAACAATGACGTGTGCTCGCTGATGGGCTCTGGAGCAGTTGAAAATTGACCATTTATAGATAAATGTACGTCAGCAAACAAAATTGTCGAATTTGGAATATTACCAATCCACATTAGATCCCAGAGCCTCCAATGCATTCCGAAAAAGTCACTGTTTGGTGTGGATCTTGGGTTGGCGGCCTCTTCGTTCCATATTTCTTTGAGAACAATATTGGCCAGACCATCACTGTTAACGGCGAATGCTATAGAATATAGATCGATGATTACCAACTTCTTTAGGCCTGAATTGGGTGGACACCAACGATATGTGCTTTCAAAAGAACGGCGCTACGTACCACAGAGCTCAAGCCACATTGGAAAATTTGGCACGAGCAATTCGAGGGCACCGTGGCGCAGTGGTTAGTGTGTTGGACTCTGACGCACGATGAGCGAGTTCGGATCCCGATAACACCAACGCCATCGAATGTCTATTTCGCTGCGTCCCTCCTCGGTGGGGTACTGGCAAAACCCCCCATAGTATACTTGCTTCTCAACTCACGCCGTTCGGAATCGGCATTAACTGTAGGTCTCTTTCACCTGTGTGAAAAATTAATCACATACAACATGGATGATTAAGAGAAGCTTGGCTCTGGTCCTTCATGGGCTGTAACGCCACCAAAGAAGAAGAATTCGAGGGCATGGTCATCTTAATTGGGGGTGAAGTGAACTGGCCACCGAGGTTGTGCGATTTGACCCAGTTAGACTTTTTCTTGTGGGGTTTTCCGGAGTTGCAGGTCTATGCGAATAAGCCAAAAGCCAAAGCGGCCCTCAAAGCCAACATAGCATATGCCTTAGCCAAATTCAGCCTGAACCGCATACGAAGTTATACTTCGTCCAAAATGGAATCGACATGTCTTTTAAACGCATAAAAAACTTCGATGATATCTCACACACTTGGTTTTTTTAGAATCTTAAGAATGGAAGCGCATAATTAAAGACCCTGTACTACAGGGGGTTTCGTGAGTACCCCGCTGAGGAGAAGCACCGTGAGAAACACTTTTGATAACATGGCTGTTGTCAAGATTCGATCCTGTGTCATCGGCGACAGAGGCCAATACACTACCCACTCCCCCCGCGATTCTCTATCTTCCTGTTGAGTAATGCGATCTTAATCACATTCGTTCCTGGCAATTACTTATGGATCTCTACGAAAACAGATACTTTTCAAAAGAAATAATTAACGATTTCTGAGAATTTGTTTCAATATTAGAGTTTCTCGAAAACCAGTGGGTAGGTTCGGTTAAAGGAGGTTCCAATGTTCATTCGATTATGATTCATTTGAAAGAAAAGTCAAATTTGTGCTCTCGTGTTAGCAACGTTACCCAGAATACGTGTTTTCCCAACCCATCGATCCTCTTTTTCAAAACATTAATAAAAAATATATGGTAACAGCAAAGTAGTACGTTTAAAAGTACAAGTGACTCTCCACCCACACCACGCCCTATATTGCCCACATTTCAACTTCGTCCTATATTCTCTCTTACAAAGTACATCATTTTTATTAACCCTACTAGTATCAAGAAAAACAAGCGTTCCATCAGATGTATTCGTCAGAATTCCAGCACATGTTATTGACATAATCAGTATTAAACATTTCCCTATTCGTTTCACATCTTTGGTAATAAAAAGTTGTCTATGTGAAGTGTAGGAAAGTAGACGTCAATTTGGCATGGATGCTATGCATACCTTTATGTTTTCCTTCGTTTGTTGATTCATTAGTTGAAAGGCGCATTCGGCTGAACACCACATGAAAGGTATTCAAGAGCACTACAAAGATTTCCATAATACCCTGGTAAGCACAACGGTTCAGATAAAACCATCATAACTTTTTTTTTGGGTGAATAAAAGGTCCTGTGGAAGGTGCGTCAAGGTCTTGCAAGCCAAATAATATCTACGCACCAGGTAATATCGCTGCTTTCAAACAAAGTGTAAGTCAATCAACAACACATCAACCACTGAGTATGCAACAAGTGTAAATCAATTAACAACACGTCATTCACTGAGTTATGCGCAAAGACCTGAATTCAGACGCATACGGTGTTTACCAGAGCCTACAGGGAGCAACTACGTCGAACGCAAATGTCAACAATATGTGGCTGCATTGCCGCACAACCATTCAGCAAGTAGACGAAACCACCTTAGGCAACCTGTCACCCCCGACAAAAAACCCGTGGTATGATGACGGATGTGAGCATAAAAAGGCAACAAATGACGGGGTGTACCAAATGCGCTGCAGCAAAAAACTAGGATAGCGTGAGAGGAGTACCAAGCCAGAAGAAAGGAGGAGAAAAGCCCACTGCGACTAAAGAAAAAAATCGACGTGACCTCCCAGCTCAAGGATATCGACGAGTCTAGAGACTCGGACCATTTATAAAAAAGCTAAAAGCTTTGCAGAAGCCTTAAAGAAGGGCACCCAGGCTCTTAGAAATTTCGAATGCAATGTTGTCGCCGAGCCGGAGGGAATCGTATGTTCAAGCAGCATTTCCAGCAGCTGCAGAACAAGTAGTCCTCCAACCCAGCAACGAAGAAGTCGGCACATCGATTGAAAAGATGAAAAACAACAAGTCCGCCGGCATCAGAAACCTTCAAGCCTGCCGGCGATGTTCTGGTAGGGAGTATGCACCGGAAATTAAAAGCATGCCCGACGACTGGAATATCAGCTCTAATTGCCCCATCCAAGAACTCTAGAAGTATACCCCTGCTCAATATCGCATAAAAAATGCTGTCCAGAGGAACAAGTGAACGTCTAAGGCTCTTTTGCACCGCACTAATCGGTGCGTACGAGTGGGGCTTCCCACCCGGCAAGCGTACCCATTAATTATGACTGTGAAGTGACAAGGAAGCGGATGGTCTTCTTCTTCTTTTTCTTAACGGGCGCTATAGTTCGGGGTGGACCTGGGCCTCAACCAACATGCCCCTTCAACTAGCACGATCTTTTGCTAGCCTTTTCCATTGTCGCACACCCAGTCGGCTGAGGTCCCTTTCCACCTCTGTGCGCCATCTTAAGTGAGTCCGTCCTCTGTTTCAAAGACTCTCCGAGCTGGAGCTGAACCTGAACGAAATGCAGTGGTTTGGGTCCTTGATATTCGTTCACTACTCTCTGGGGTGGTTGTCCTAGATAGGACGAGAGCCGACTAAATTCCGAGTTGGTTATAGTCCGTAGTAATTCGTTCGAGCACTTTTAATATTGCGTACGCAGAGGATGAATTTCAGTTGGAAATATACCGTGAGTGTTATGCCTGCAGCAGTATGGCTGGTCACTTTCCATTCACAACAGCGTCGCATACTTTTTGTCGGTATAGGAATTACTTTTTCTTGGCTCCGCTCGGCGATGATGTTAACCACTGCACCACGATCTCCCCATCAACTTTGTCGTCCGGGAGAGGGCTCTATTACTCAATTGCCTCCTGAGCCCAAAGAAACAGCGTTTGGGAAGAGCGATTCTGCGCTTGATTTCGGAACTGATGTCGTTGTTCCAGGTCACTGCGGAGCCAAGGTAGACCAAGTCCTTAACTGCCTCTTATATCTGTAAATACAAACGTTCTGGCCAGCATATATTTAGTTTGGCCCTCGTTTACTGCCAAATCAATTTTCGCCGCCTCCATCTCAATACTCGCAAACGCCTCATTGACATCTCGCTGTGATCTACCTATTATGTCAATGTCGTCGGCGTATGCAAGGAGTTTTGAGGATTTAAAATAAATTGTTCCTCTTGTATTGGCCAGTGACAGCGCATGTATGTATGTTGGCGTTACAGTCCATGAAGGACCTGAGCCGAGCTTCTCTCAATCACCCATGTTGTGTGTAATTTCATTTTCCCATAGGTGAAAGGGACCTACAGTTTATTGCCGGTTCCGAACGGCTAAATTCGAGAAGCTTTTCTTAACAATTATACTACAGGGGGTTTTTCAGTACCCCGCTGAGGAGAAGCACCATGAAAAACACTTTCGATGGCATGGCTGTTGTCGGGATTCGATCCCGTGTCATCGGGATCGATCGATCGCTTCAGACTGTTGTTTTCTCTCAGTTTGCTCAGTGTTTTGTGGCATTCCCAGACAGCCTTAGAGTTGAAAGTGTAAATCTTTAGTGCTTTGAGAACAGTTTGGCTATCTGATAATATTGGAATCTCGATATTTTTCAGGTTTTCTCTTGCTGAGGCAGTGTGCTGCTTTATTGACTGCGAATAGTTCCTCCTGAAATATTGTTGACTCACCGCAGAGAGGTACGTGTAGTCTGCACTTAAGTCATAATACTCCAGCCCCTATTTTGCTTCCGGAGTTCGCCGGTTGTTGTTCTTAACATCAGATCACTCTCTCTGGTCAGCTCTTAAATATTAGCGATATCTTTAGATATTTCACTCAACACAATATCGAAAAAATATGTAGAGTGAAAAGCCACCTTTCAAACGCGCTCCTTTTGTGTAACAGAATCGGATTAGAAATGCCCAATACATGGGCATCAACAGCAAGGGCAGAAGATTTGATATAGTACTTCATAGAATAGGCCTTAGTACCGACCCTTGTGGAACTTCTCGAAGCTGTTTTAATTAAATATAATAGGAACGCCCCCCGGATGGATTCTGTCAGGACTGAGACTTTTTGAATCAGTCTTACCACTATGAGATCCTTCCGGTTGAACCAATTGCTTTCGATCACCTTTAGTATCATTAGTTGTACACTGCATTTGAAGCAATCTTATAAGACCTCATCTAGTTTATACTCTTTGCTCTAGTCAACGGTCGGACTATCCCAAAGCTTTCGTAGAGATTTCGGGATTTTCGTACGACTTAAATCGTTACTTAATTGGAATAATTCTCTTAGCCTCCTACTATCATTTACAAATATTGAAAGGCAAGGGCACTTCCAATATCTTTTACCAGTTCCATCAATTCTTTTTTCATTTGGAACCTTAAGGGGTGTGATTCAACCGGCAGCCCACATAATCCCTAGAATCTATCAGTCTCGCCCTAGAGTTGTAGCTAAGTATTTCATGATGGTACCAAAAGGGAAAAGAAATATTTTGCCGGAGGGAGGATTGCTTCTTTGAAATTCATACATACGATTACCATAAGCTTCAGTTTTGTTATAAACGATATTGATGAAAAGGCGACAGGTGAGCCGAATTCCATATTTGATTCCTCCCCCAACTTGCGTGCAGATAAATTGAATAGAAGTCTATTCATACGAGTATACTGTACTGGAGCGTGAAATCACCATCATCTGGAAATGTCCTTAAGAATGAACGGGCATTCGAATTCACTCTACCACAGAGCTTCCTTGGGCTAGGTGGCTTCTCAGAAATCAGTATAGATAAGCTATCGTGTGAGTAAGTTTTGTTACCCCCATGCTGGTATCGCACGTTTGCCCCATGCAGCGGTGTATTTAATTTCATTTGCTTCCGAATCGCAACTAAAACGATAAATAACCGACACGTGTTGTTGAAGCACGAAGCCATTTATGCGGGAGAGGAAATGAATAAATGAATACGGCCAACCGGAGGCTGTTAATTGATCCGACACTTAATGGAAATATAAAATACATTTTATGAACAAAAAATGTAAATAACATCAACCGTAACCACATCATGGAATGGTGTTGGCATTGTTGATTTTTGCGGTAGACCAGCTGGCAACTGATGACGCCTGCATCGCGTTATTTCGGATAATGTCGGTTGAAATGGCATGGATTTAAGGCATGCTCCTGTTTGGTGGGCTCAAATTGACAGGTTTGATTAATATTCATAGGCATGGCAGCCTGATGAGTTTTGCTTCGTCCTAAATATTAAATTTCAGGAAATCCCAGCTTAGGGTTGCGGGTAATTTCGAATCGGTTTTGAAGTTCATAATAACAACTCCTGGGATCTTGTCAAATTCACATCCCATAGGGTTATCTCACAGGGAATACTCGAAAGCGAGCTTCCTTTTTCGAAAGTTCCATGCCAGTTTTTCTTTGCCAAAACTGGGAATAGAACAGTTTTAACGATTGTCATTCCTAAAACGAATTTCTTTCAATTTCCCTTAAATTCATTTGGTCTTCTTCGACGGGTATTCCTGTGTCTAATGGACTGTATCTAATAAGGCTAGCAGACCGTGAAATCAATCACGGCTACAACGGCCAGATGAGACTCGGGAGAGTGATGAGTGATGACAGGTCATAAATCACTTATTTTTCACTGGTAAACAATAAGAGAAAAATTGGTGGCATAACTAATGAAGCGGCTGAAAGCATCACTGGATACCGAGTATAATAGCCGATAAATCGACATTGAGCGTTACATAACTAGCTCCACACTATCAATAGAACAGCAGTGGATCCTTTGCAAACAAGCCCTGAAAAGCTCTGCATTCGAAGTTTTGGGTTTCAAGGCTCCACCACGAAGAAACACTTGGTTCGATGACGAGTGCAGGAGGGTTCATACAGCGAAGCAGGATGCATATAAGGCCTCGCTGCATAAAAGAACAAGAGCAGCTTGTGAGCTCTACGAGTTAAAAAGAAGGGAGGAGCATAAGCTTCTGAGAAAAGAAGAAAGAGCACGAGAAGCGCGCGATTGAGGATTTGGAGAGGTGTTACTGCAGGCGTGACGTTCGAAAGTTTTATCAACAGATAAAGCGAACATGCCAAGGTTATAAAGCCAGAACGGAGGCGTTACAGGGATGAGAACGGACACCTAGTAGTAGAACCGCAGTCGATGCTGAGAATATGGAAAAACCACTTCAGCAGACTGTATAGCGGCGATGTTAGTCAATATACCGGCAGAATGATCCATTTCTAATCGACGGAGACCGCAGAGAATTCTGTCCCCCTGACCTCGACGAAGTTAAGACTGCCATATCGCAGCTCAAGTCGAATAAAGCTGCTGGCGCACACGAACTGTCTGCTGAGCTCTTCAAGGCAGCTGGGGATGACCTGGTTGGGAACATGCACCAGCTCATCCGTAAGATATGGTTAGAGAAAAGCATGCCCGAGGAATGGAGTCTCAGCATCGTATGCCCGATCCAGAAGAAAGGAGACATCTCTGATTGCGCCAACTCTATAGTTGGCGCAATAAGGAATAAGTCTCCTTAACATCGCCTACAAAATCTTCTCTGCCGTTTTATGTGAACGCCTGAAGCCTTTTGTAAATAAGCTGATAGGTCCTTATCAGAGCGGATTCAGGCCAGGGAAATCCACCATCGACCAAATCTTCACACTACGGCAGATCCTGGAAAAAAACCAATGAATTTCAATGTAGAATGCTCGCTGCTCCGTCCTAGTCGGTGCACACCTTACCGATAGTGTTGATGTCAAAAAAAGGGACAGGGCGATGCGCTGTCGTGTGATTTCTTCAACAGCATATTAGAAACTCCTCGCGAGTATTGCGAGGAGGCGAAAATTGGTTTGGCAGTAAACGAGGGCAAAACTAAATATGTCTTCTTTGGTGGAGTTACAGCCCATGAAGGACCAGAGCAAAGCTTCTCTCAATCACCCATGTTGTGGGTGATTTATTTTTCGCACAGGTGAAAGGAACCTACAGTTTAATGCCGATTCCGAACGGCGTGAGTCGAGAAGCTTTTTCATGTCAACTTTACTACGGGGGCGTTTGCTAGTACCCCGCCGAGGAGGAACGTAGCGAAATAAACGTTCGATGGCGTTGGTGTTATCGGGATCTGAACTCGCTCATCGTGCGCCAGAGTCCAACACACTAACCACTGCGCCACGGCGCCCTCAAAATTAAATATATGCTGTCATCAAAAAAGGAGGCTCACCACCGACGTCTTGGCCAGAACCTTTGTATTGGCAGACATAAGTTTGAGGTAGTTAAGGACTTCATCTACCTTCGTTCCGCAGTGACCTGGAATGGCGACATCAGTCCCGAAATCAAACGTAGAATCACTCTTGCCAATCGCTGTTTCTTTGGGCACAGCAGGCAATTGAGTAATAGAACCCTCTCCCGAACAACAAAGTTGACTCTATATAAGATCCTTATCATCCCGGTCCTGCTATGCGGCGCAGAGGCATCTGCACTATCAAAAGCGGATGAAGAGGCCCTCGGTCGGTTCGAGAGAAAGATGTTGCGTGTGATTTTTGGGCCTATAAACGCAGATGGGGGATGGAGGAAAAGATTCAACCACGAACTTTAAGGGCTGTACAGCGACATGAGTCTAGTCAGGCGACTACGGATTCAACGCCTAAGATGGCTGGGCCATGTAGAGCGAATCGACACCACAGCTCCGGTCCGGAAAGTCTTTGAATCCAACTCCGAGGGACGAAGAAGCAGAGGGCGGCCACACTTTAGATGGCGCACACAGGTGGAAGGGGACTTCAACCAACTGGGTGTTCGGCAATGGAAAAGGCTAGCAAGAGATAGTGCTAGTTGGAGGGGCATGTTGGTTGAGGCCCAGGTCCACCCCGAACTGTAGCGCCCCTTAAGAAGAAGAAGATAAATCAATATTTGCCATTTCCTGTGAATTTAAATCACGCCTACAATTAATATGATTCATACTGATAATTTAATTTCGAGGGACTTTTTCGATCATGCTGCCTGTCATCTCCCTAATTACATTTGTAATGTTGTCTTTCAAGGCCGCAATTGACGCTGTTTTATCGGCACAAAAATAATACCCTAAGGATATCAAATCGCAGGATTTGTCCGAACGATTCTTTATGGGTTGAGCGTCCCCACTTACACTAAAATTGAAGTGTTTCACTTCATGCTACTCCCAACCAACTCATCTCCAGCCGCTTTGAATAGTTCCGCGGGAAGTCCGTCTGCTCCAGCAGCTTCATAAAACTTAAGCTTTGATATCGCTATCTTAACATCGTTTAGGTCGGGTGGATCCCCGTCGTCCATTGTGAATGGTTCGTTCAGCCTGACGGCGGCGACTATCATCGTCGTTATACAGTCTGCAGAAGTGGTCCTTCCACAATCTCAGCATCGGCTATGACTCCACTATTAGTTTTCCGTGCTCATCCCTGCAGGCTTCTGCTCTGGCTTTATAGCCTTGGCATTTTCGTTTTACTTTTTGGCAGAACTTTCGAATATCGTTTCTGCAATAGCAGAATCTCCTCGATCTCGCGCTTCTCGTTCTCTTTTTTTCTCTTTCCGAAGCGCATGCTCCTCCCTCCTTTTCTGCTCATAGAGCTCGCGGGTAGCTCACGTCCGTGGATGCAGTGTAGCCATGTATGCGGACTTGAGTTCGTGCACTAATTTGAAGCTACTTAGGGGGTTGGACACAGCTTTGAGTGCAGCTTGGCTGCCACTGCAGACGCATTTGCTATTACCCCTCCACTTGTGCTTCAAAACATAGTGCATGGCCATTAGGATTGCGTATATATCTGATGGGAAGACAAAGGCATATTTTCCTAATGAGACGTGCAGTCGGATGTTTTCGCTCTCATAGAAGACCCCAGCAACGGACCCCGGCCCAGACCTGGAACCATCCGTGGAAATGCGAAGACTATCCTTTCCAGGTTCAGTAACAAGCCAGAGCCAATCCTAACGCCATGGAAACTCGACTGTAAAATTACAGCACAGTAGGATAACGGGTGTCAATGCCTCAGAAGGCATGTCCATGTGACAGCGGTCGCGGGACAATTCTTGCACAGTGTTATTCCTATGCGAACCGTAGCAATAGCCATTTCTCTTCAGACGAGATATGGCTTTCAGAGCAATACCATTTGATGAATATATCACGAGGTGGAAGGTTCATCATAGCATCTAGAGCAGCGCCCGGAGTGCTGAGGAAAGCCCCCGTACAGCTGAGACAAACCGTTCTGTGGGTTTTGATGAAAGAGGCTACGACGTGTTAGCGTGTTAGGAAGTGCCTTCTAGTACCAGCTGAATCATATCAGTATTTTTGCTCCTTCTCGTGAAGAGAACGACATCGGTCTTAGGAGGATTGGCCGACAGCCCATTTCTAGTACACCAATCATATTTAGCGCCGCCTGTGCTTTGAGACGGACAGTTGCTAAGCATGAGTCGACAGAAAGAATGACGACATGATCCGCAAAGGCCTGGACATAGATTCCAGAGGCATTGAAAGCATCAAACAGAGAGTCGACCACTATACACCATAACATCGGAGACAGGACGCCACCTTGCGGGCAGCCCCTGTTTACGACGGATTTGACCCACTGGTCGAGGCCTGCATCAGTGGTCAATGTCCTGTACACCAGCATTGCTTTGATTCACAAGACCAGTGCTTCATCTACGCCATGATGTCTGGCAGTCTTGCACATGCTGTCGGAAGTACTAGTACTCTAACTTGGGGCGTATAAATATCTTATTTAGAGAGGATTAGTAGTAACAGACAAGAGATCGTTGATAAATATCAAGAAAAGAGTCGGAGGCAAAACAGAGCCCTGGTGTACATCGGCATTCATTTTACGGTAACCAGAGGGAAAATCGTCCAAACCAACTTGACGTGAATGATTGGAAAGATAATTTCTAGCCCATTGAAGGAAAGGCTCAACGATTCTGAAAGCACGCATTTTTGAGAAAAGAGCTTGAAATCAAATTCTGTCAAATGCCATTGAAATATCGAGTGCAACAATCTTGCTATCACCAGAATTGTACAGAGATTGATTCCACTTATCGTTTTGACATGCTATCAAATCACCAGTGGATGGATTGTTTGTGCTATGGGTCGGTAGGATAAGGGGGAAGAAAATTCACCATTTTTAGTGACTGTTCCATCTACTCGGGAAAATAATTTGAAGAGCAGAATAGATAGACAAGTTTTGGTAGGAATACCTCTTCAAAGTACATATATTGGAGACAAGTTGGAATATGGGCGCATACGGCTGGCTGTGAATTGTGTTGTTAGCAGATCGGCCTTGTCTAAAGACGTGATAGCTGGAATGTCATTGTAAATGAGCGTGGAAGTCGATGACGAGGTCGAATGTTTAATACGAGATGTTATAATTAAGTTCCAGGAATTCAGTCATATTTCAGGAACTGGCAACACTGCGTCGTTCGTCTTGAAAAGGGGCCCTTTGTTTCAGTTTCACCAATGCTAAAGTTGACAGCACGTTCTGCTGTTTGTTGTGTGTATTTTTCGAAAAAAAAAAGGCTTTTTGAGTGGCGTTGTTTAAATGACTGACTCGTATTACAATCTGGTGAAGACGAGTGTGTGTCGAAAACGGGTGTATTTGAATGGGCAAAACGGTTCTAGAAAGGCCGAGAATCAGTGGAAGGCGGTCCATATGAAGAAGATCCTGTCACTGCTCGTAACGCGGCATCGTCCATCATTAATATGTTCCTATCGACCAGACAAGGACTGAACAGTTCCATGGTGGCATCCTAAAGAGGCTGCACACTGCAAATTGCAAGTGTGTTGCTGTAACACACAGAAGTGTGTGTTTTCGTTGTAGTTATTAATTGAATTGAATTTTAAGTGTATTACTATGAAAAGAAGCCTCAATTTGTTGTTCACAACAAGTTGCTTGGCAACAAAACCATCAAATCAATCGAACAAAAGGGATATTTTACAACTATATGCAACCATGCCAGAAAGCAATTCACGAGCCAGACCCTTGTTGTGATGGTTAACACATTTGACTCTCAACCCGTATTCAAATTTCAAGGTCCGCGGCCACCAAAAAGCAAATACATTCAACTACTACCCTGCTGCAACACTCTTGACACGCAAAAGTACGTGTTATAATTTAACACGAAGAAGTGTCTTAATTTCGAAGATCAAACGTGTTACGTGACACACTTAATGTTAAAGAGTGTCGAATGACACACTCGCTGCGTGTTGTTAAACACACTAGCATTTAAAGTGATGGGCTGAGTCTTACACCACAATAATGCGCCGTCCCATTCCACGGTGATTGTACAAAGGTTTCTGACGAGAAAAAGCATGTCAACGCTGGCGCACCCCCTATAGCCCCGATATTGCCCCTGCAATATCGCTACAGGCCCATAGGGTACATGTTTGCTCCCCAAAATAAAGTCACACCCCAAGGGAACTCATTAAGGCGGTCTAAAAAAGATCAAGAACCTGTCTCTGCTGCATGAGTGTTTCGAATCGTGGGACTGACGTTGGAATCGTTGTGTAGAGTTAGAGAGGGGCTATCATGAAAGTCGGTAGTAACATATTGCGACACCCTTTCCCGGTAATCTGTTGGTATGAAATGACGCCATAAAATATTTAGATAGTTGGAGCTGTCATATCCACTGGAACAATATAACGCATTACATTTTTCCATTCTTTAAGTTGACCTTCATTTAAGAGCTTGCAAACGAGATCATATACCTTGATCCAAAAAAAAAAACAAAACATACTTCTCCATAGTAATAACTGGCATTATATGTACATACATACATATGTATGTCTGTCCTCGCAGATAACATAAAAAGTTACTTATAGGTAGTCCAGGTTTAACGGCTGACAGCCTGGTCGTAAAAAGTGTCAACATGTAAAATGGTTCATTCTCAGAACAGAAAGTGAGCGGCTCATTACCCAGTTTATAGTATCGCACTCTTGGGTGATTCCCCAGTACCTGGACAAAAACTTTCTGGATGAAGGTTAATCCATAAAGCATGCCCCTTAATATAACTCAATGCGACGCATTCATACGTATATCATACATAGAAAAACTACAATTCCTGAAAGTTCCTCATAGCATGTAGGCGATATTAAGTTCAGTACAAAATCCAACCACTTGCAGTGTCATACCTCGATCAGACGATGATTACCGGCGAACTAGATCCATCACTGTCGCTGCTATTAATTTGTATCAACCACTATCTACTCGAATGTACTGTGTGCACACGATTTCTTGAAAACCCATCATGTGAAACTCGAAAGGGTGTGATGGTCGCCTACGAGATGTCTCTAGTAACATGGGTAAGTGCAACTAACGCAAACAAACGGGAAACTGTTTAATTACCGCCAACGTTTTGACTGCGGCGCTTCATAAACTTGTAAGCCGACAACTTTCTACCAACGATAGGTACACAGAAGTTCTGCTGATTTCCCTTACATCCAGCTTCTTCGCTCCCAAGGCGCTAGGAACAATGAGTTGGTTGGTGGAGGATAGGCAATAATTCTGCCTTAATTTAATCGATTTTGCTTTACGCATACTGGACGTTTCATTCGGCCCACGTTCGAGCGAGGAGAGGAATAGAACAAAGTTTGAAGGTTTCGTACAATACATATATCATGGGATTTTGGTGCTTGATCTGGAAATCTTGTCAGCAATCAAGTTCCAATCCATTCGCCAGTGTTTATCTCTGCGTATCTTCTTTATCTAAGAGGGTATGCGTAGAATACGAGTATCCTGTACGGATCCTTGTCCGTAATTCATGTTTTTGTTGTTTGGGATGAAAGCTATCAGTTATTAGGTTCACGTAATCATTAATGGACTTACTTTCGTCTCAGCGTCACATTATGGTCTGTTTGGGACGACGACGGACGCCTCGTGTGTATGAAAGTATGTATTGGATATTCTGTTCCGAAAATCGCTTGAGTGACTTTGACGCGCTACTCCTCCGAGTATATTCATACACATACTCGCATTTTCTGCGAACGATACTTTGAAATTGTTTGGAAAAAAAAAATTCGCTTCGTTAGGCTCGGGGGCAGTGAGAGAAGGATGTTAGATGAAACACTGAGGGGATGGTTGAATGAGCCTCGAAGAAGGAGGGTCGGATAAAGATGAAGCGAGAACACATCTAAGGGATGCGCATGTTAAATTTATTGAATAAACATAAGTTGGATTTATACATATGAAGGGCTTTATACGAGTAAGGTTTTGTGCCAATTTTGCAGATAGGAGCAGAGGGCGCAATGATTTCTGACGCAGAAGTTATGGTAGTGTTAACTGTTTTGCTGTTAAGGTGTAAATGTTAACTTAAAGGGTGTCTGAGCTGGTTTTATAGCCCTATTTGTGGTTTTATTTGATTTTATGAAATCATCACTTGAACTGCGCCGAAATTGTGTGTAAATAATGACGTTTGATGTGTCGTGAACTGCAAGGAGTAAGCGAGCTTGAGTTGACTGGTTTCCCCTGAGTCAAAGCATTTAATGGATGTCACTGTCTTCAGTCAATTGTCTTTTTATTTATTCGTTAGTGGACTTGACCGAAGATGGGTGTGTCTAATCATGGTGAGTCTGTCACGCTAGTCAGGTGGCATTAGCTTAGAATAGCTTGTATACATTCCGTTTGCGTATTTGTGAAACATTACCAGCGTTGAAGGAATAGCACGTCACGAGACACAAGACATGTCAACGTGCTACTGCTCACTCGGACATGCTTGTTCAAGAGGCAATCGATTATATGTATGTATGTACATAGTTTAATTTTGTAGATGACCTTTGAAAACAGTGAAAACGAGGACCAAACTTTCGAGCTGAATTGTAGAGTAAAAAGTCACGGACAGAAAAATCGAAGGTTCATATTTAAGTTTAAAGAGCAAAGATGACTTTTACGACCTCCTATATAAAATGTACGCTCCATGTTCCAGTTATGAAAGCAAGATTGCTCTAGGAGATTTAAGCGCGAAGCGGGTAAGGAGAAAACATTTGAACCAGTCGTAGGAAAGAACAGCCTACACGCCACAACGCCTGAAAACGGAATGAGGCTAATAGATTTTGTGACGGGGCGTAATCTCCTAGTAGCTAGCACATGATTCCACAACTTAAAATATATAATGGGACCCGCCGGTCTCCTAATCAATTATCTGTTAATCAAATCGATCATATTGCGTTCGACGCCAGACACTCCTCCAGCATCTTGGATGTCCAAACCTTCCGAGGAACCAATGTTGACTCGGATCATTACCGTGTTACAGCCAAGTTCCGTACGTGGATATCACGAGTACTGCTGATTCGAGTAAGACCAGCCAGGAACTTCGCCGATCGTTTCCTCCTCACCCTAAGTGGCCTGGCGAGCTGTCGAGATGCCGGCCACCTATAGTGGCCTGGTGAGCTGTCGAGATGCCCGCCACCTATAGTGGCCTGGTGAGCTGTCGAGATGCCGGCCACCTATAGTGACCTGGTGAGCTGTCGAGATGCCGGCCACCTATAGTGGCCTGATGAGCTGTCGAGATGCCGGCCACCTATAGTGGCCTGGTGAGCTGTGGATCTGCTGGCCACCTATAATCACCTGTTGAGCTGTCGATCTGCCGGCCATCTATAGTGGCCTGGTGAGCTGTCGGCCACCTATAGTGGCTTGGTGAGCTGTCGTGCTGTCGGCCACCTATAGTGGCCTGGTGAGCTGTCGAGATGCCGGCCACCTGTAGTGGCCTGGTGAGCTGTCGATCTGCTGGCCACCTATAATGACCTGTTGAGCTGTCGATCTGCCGGCCACCTGTAGTGGCCTGATGAGCTGTCGAGATGCCGGCCACCTAAAGTGGCCTGGTGAGCTGTCGAGATGCTGGCCACCTATAGTGGCCTGGTGAGCTGTGGATCTGCTGGCCACCTATAATGACCTGTTGAGCTGTCGATCTGCCGGCCATCTATAGTGGCCTGGTGAGCTGTCGGCCACCTATAGTGGCTTGGTGGGCTGTCGTGCTGCCGGCCACCTATAGTGGCTTGGTGAGCTGTCGTGCTGTCGGCCACCTATAGTGGCTTGGTGAGCTGTCGTGCTGTGGGCCACCTATAGTGGCCTGGTGAGCTGTCGAAATGCCGGCCACCTATAGTAGCCTGATGAGCTGTCGAGATGCCGGCCACCTATAGTGGCCTGGTGAGCTGTCGAGATGCCGGCCACCTATAGTGGCCTGATGAGCTGTCGAGATGCCGGCCACCTATAGTGGCCTGGTGAGCTGTGGATCTACTGGCCACCTATAATGACCTGTTGAGCTGTCGATCTGCCGGCCATCTATAGTGGCCTGGTGAGCTGTCGGCCACCTATAGTGGCTTGGTGGGCTGTCGTGCTGCCGGCCACCTATAGTGGCTTGGTGAGCTGTCGTGCTGTCGGCCACCTATAGTGGCTTGGTGAGCTGTCGTGCTGTGGGCCACCTATAGTGGCCTGGTGAGCTGTCGAAATGCCGGCCACCTATAGTAGCCTGATGAGCTGTCGAGATGCCGGCCACCTATAGTGGCCTGGTGAGCTGTCGAGATGCCGGCCACCTATAGTGGCCTGGTGAGCTGTCGAGATGCCGGCCACCTATAGTGGCCTGGTGAGCTATCGATCTGCTGGCCACCTATAATGACCTGTTGAGCAGTCGACCTGCCGGCCATCTATAGTGGCCTGGTGAGCTGTCGGCCACCTATAGTGGCTTGGTGAGCTGTCGTGCTGTCGGCCACCTATAGTGGCCTGGTGAGCTGTCGAGATGCCGGCCACCTGTAGTGGCCTGGTGAGCTGTCGATCTGCTGGCCACCTATAATGACCTGTTGAGCTGTCGATCTGCCGGCCACCTATAGTGGCCTGATGAGCTGTCGAGATGCCGGCCACCTAAAATGGCCTGGTGAGCTGTCGAGATGCCGGCCATCTATAGTGGCCTGGTGAGCTGTCGGCCACCTATAGTGGCTTGGTGGGCTGTCGTGCTGCCGGCCACCTATAGTGGCTTGGTGAGCTGTCGTGCTGTCGGCCACCTATAGTGGCTTGGTGAGCTGTCGTGCTGTGGGCCACCTATAGTGGCCTGGTGAGCTGTCGAAATGCCGGCCACCTATAGTAGCCTGATGAGCTGTCGAGATGCCGGCCACCTATAGTGGCCTGGTGAGCTGTCGAGATGCCGGCCACCTATAGTGGCCTGGTGAGCTGTCGAGATGCCGGCCACCTATAGTGGCCTGGTGAGCTATCGATCTGCTGGCCACCTATAATGACCTGTTGAGCAGTCGACCTGCCGGCCATCTATAGTGGCCTGGTGAGCTGTCGGCCACCTATAGTGGCTTGGTGAGCTGTCGTGCTGTCGGCCACCTATAGTGGCCTGGTGAGCTGTCGAGATGCCGGCCACCTGTAGTGGCCTGGTGAGCTGTCGATCTGCTGGCCACCTATAATGACCTGTTGAGCCACCTTAGTGACTTGGTGAACTGTCATGCTGTCGGCCACCTATAGTGGCCTGGTGAGCTGTCGAGATGCCGGCCACCTATAGTGGCTTGGTGAGCTGTCGTGCTGTCGGCCACCTATAGTGGCCTGGTGAGCTGTCGAGATGCTCACAGGTCAGGTCGACGTACACCATCTTTTTGTCGATTTTAAAGATTCATATGACAGTGTCTATATGGACAAACTACATAGAGCCATGTTATATTTTGACATTCTTGCCCAACTCGGCAGATTGTGCAGGATGACAATGGAGAATTTTTGCTGCTACTTTAAGGTCGGTATAGAGTTAACCGGAACTTTCAATGTCAAAAAAGGACGTAAAAGGACGGAACTTTCAATGTCAAAAATACGTAAATGGGCAAAGCAAAGAGGTAGGAGACGATAAACCTAAAGGAGTTCTCGTCGACTCTCGTACCGCGACATCGTTCATCGTGAATATGTTACTACCGATCAGGCAGTGACTGGGAAGTTCTATGTTGGCATCCTGAAGATGCTGCGAGCACGCGTTTTCCGCGTGCGACCTGAAGTAGGGCTGGAATTTGCACCATAACAATACGCCGGGCATTGATTGTGCTAGCGTTTTTGGTGAAAAAGAGCATTCCAACGTTGCCCAATCCACCATATAGCCTCCTTATTACTCCTGCCACTGTTTTTTATTTCCCAAGATTAAGTCACACCCCGAGGAACTCACCATGGCTGTGTAGAGAAGGTCAAAGAGTGTATAGCCATGGTTCTGAACGAGTTAACTTCGGAGAATTATAAAGTCTGCTTCAAAGTCGCGGAAGAAACATTCGAATAATTGTGTAGAGTTAAAAGGGGACTATTGTGAAGGTCGATTGTAAAATTTTGTGGCAAATTTAATTTGCTTGATTTTTGTTTACAAACTCCTGGAATTAATTGCCACTCCTCGTGTGTACCTAGTTAAAATTTGTTCGTTCGAAAAACTACAGGAAAACCCGCTGAGGTTTATACCACTAACAAGTGATTCTATCAACCTGGTATACAAAATAGCCCCATTATCACTGCATGGTATACCCTGAGTGCTCACTTGAGGTTATAAGGTCATCGTATATTTGGCAGACATGCAGAGAGTTCGAAAACATCGTGGCGCAGTGGTTTGTGTTTGGACTCTGACGCACAATGAGTGAGTTCGGTTATCGATAAAACCAACGTCACCGAATGTTTATTTCGCGCCTTTGCGGAAAAAGAAAATTGTGGAATAACGAGTTCTAAGAAGGCTACGGACGTGTCGAAAACGAAGAGCATCCCGGAGGACTATCAACCTTAACCGACGAAACTCATGTCGAATAAATCCAAGAATTGGTACTTGCAAACCATTAACTATGAACGTTTACGTTCCGGAAGCAACCGAACAGTTAAGTAATAACAAGAAAAGCCACTCCAAATCCCTCAAAATTCGAGGTGTTGACTGCTATCGATTATCGTGGTGCTGTGCCCGGTCAAACTGTCAAATACAAATATTATTTGAACCATCATGTTCACTTGAGTTGGTACCGTGCGACTTCTGGCTATTCAACCAAAGACCGCTCCTGGGGCACTAAAAGAGACAGTCGATAGAAGCGGTACATATAGGGTCTTCCAATAGGGACTTCTGAACTTTGATAGTTGATAGCAGCCATACTGTTGAAGCTTCATCTGTCAAATTGTCTGTTATTTATTTAGTCTCATTACAGTACAAGTAAGTGATAAAATTGTTTTATCAAAATGGGTGTTCTGTTCGAGCAACGTTCCGCGCGCTGCGCCCATTTTACGGTCGCCAAAATCGTCCTACCGAAAGGAATATTCGCAGTGTAGTGGATAAATTTGAGTCCACCGGTTCAATAAATGATAAGCCAACACCCGTTCGTCGACGAAACGCAAGATCTGCCGAAAACATCGCCACTGTCCGTGAAATTGTGCAGGAGAATCCGAAGCAGTCGATTTCGCGTAGCTCACAAGAACCCGTGCTTTCGCAGACCACAACTTGGCAAATTTTGCATTGAACCTGCTTACTTACTTACTTTGATGGCGCTACAGTTTGGGGTGAACCAGGGCCTCAACCAACAAGCCTCTCCAGCCGGCACGATCTTTGGCCAGCCGCTTACAGTGCCGCACGCCCAGGTTGGGGTCTCTTTCTACCTGTGCGCGCCACCTTAAATGCGTTCGTCCTCTGCTGCGTCGTCCCTCGGGGTTGGAGTCGAAGACTCTTCGGGCCGGAGCGTTGATGTCCATTCGCTCTACATGGCCTAGCCATCTCAGACGTTGGATCCGAAGACGTCTAACTAGGCCTATGTCACTGTACAGCCCGTACAGTTCTTGGTTGAATCTCCTCCTCCACTTTCCGTTTACACAAACGGGACCAAAGAACTTTCCTCTCGAAACGCCCAAGAGACTCTCTTTCCGCTTTTGATAACGTCAGAGTCTCAGCACCGTAGAGCAGGACCGGGATGATTAAGGTTTTGTAGAGGGATACCTTCGTTTATCGAGAGAGAGCTCTCCTACTCAGTTGCCTCTTGAGCCCAAAGAAGCAGCGGTTGGCAAGAATTATTCTGCATTTTATCTCAGCGCTAGTGTCGTTGCTGCTTGTCACTATCTAGCCAAGGTAGACGACGTCCTTGACTACTTCAAAAATATAGATGCTGAAGGTGACGTATTGACTAAGACGTCGGTGTTGTGTGTCTTTTTTTGATGACGGCATATATTTGGTCTTGTCCCCATTTACCCTTAGACCCACTTTAGCCTCTTCTGCTTCAGTGCTTGTGAACACCTTATAGACGCCTCGCTTTGTCCGTCCTGAAACGTCAATGCCATCTGCATAAGCAAGCAATTGTGTAGACTTGAAGTAAATCGTACCTACATGTCAAAACATGACATGGCTCTGTATAGCTCGTCTCTATAAACACTGTCATACGCGGCTTTAAGGTCGACAAAAAGATGGTGCGTGTCGACCTGGAATTCATGGGTCTTCTCCAAGATCTGCCGTAGTGTAAATATTTGGTCTACCGTGAAATTTCCTGGCCTGAAACCACACTGGTAGGAACCTATCAGATTGTCCACGGACGGTTTCAGGCGGTACGGTACACGGTACGGATCTTAGACAAAGAGGATCTTGTACGCAAGTTCAGGAGACTTATGTGATTGGCGCAGTCATAGGGATCTACTTTCTTATGGACCGGGCAAACGATACTGAGATTCCATTGATCGGGCATGCATTCTTACGACCGGTCTCCTGCGATTGCAGCTTTCCGACGTTAAATTTTGGTGTTCTTACCCGACTCCGTTGGTTCCGAGAAATTCGCATCCGTACCTTGGTTGCAACAAGGTAATGATCCGAGTCGATGTTGGCTCCTCGAAAGTTCGGACATCTAGGATGCTGGAAGAGTGTCTGCCGTCTATCGCAATATGATTAATTTGATTGATTGTCGATTAATCGAAAGACCGCCAGGTCCCCCTATGGATATTGAGGTGTGGGAATCGACGTCCTGCCATAAAGTCCACTAGCCTTAGTCCGTTTTCTGACGTGGTATTGTGTAGGCTGTGCTTTCCAATCCCTCGTTCAAAGATAGCTTCCTTAGCCAACTTCGCATTGAAATCTCCTAGAACGATTTTGGTGTCATAGCTGGGACGTTTGGAATATGTTCTGCCTAGGAGATCATAGAAGCCGTTTTAATGTCGGTCATTTTTCTCCTCTATGGGGGCGTGGACACATAATAAGTTAATATTGCCGAGATTGGCCTTGATGCGGATAATTATGAGGCGTTTGTTTATATACTGGAAGCTTAAGACTTCTTTCCTGAGTCTGCCTCGAATAACAAATCCGTATCCGAATAAGCGTTGTTTATTTTCCGTAGTAGATATCACCGTTTTTCATCCGCTTTTTGCCTGGTCCATCCCATCGCACTTCTTGGAGAGCAGTAATGTCTGCCATATAGCAGTCCAAAGCGTTCCAGCTACAGATCCCGAATTCGTTTCCTTTTTGACGTTTACGGCGGTCGTCCACATATAATCCGTCCGTATCCGAGGCTGTTTGTTGTCTCTGAACAAGTGCTTGTTTTATGGCGATAGGGATGATTGGGCCGGCACTCGTTAAAAATTGAACTGGCCCAGGGGCTGAAGGTAAACGACCATAGACAACGACGTATGTTCACCGAATGGGTTCTGGAGCAGTTGGAAACTGACCCTAATTTTCGTCAAAAAAACCATCTTCTGCGATGAAGAATGGATATGTCAACAAACAAAATTTTCAAATTTGGGGCAATACCAATCCACATAGGATCCAAGAGCGTCGAATTTAACCCGGAAAAGTCATTGTTTGGTGTGAATTTTGGGCCGACGGCGTCACCGGTCTATGTTTCTTTGAGAACGACGGCGCCCAGGCCATCTCCGTCAACAGCGGGCGCTATAGATCGAATATTACCACCATTTTTGGCTTAGATGCCATGCTGTTTCACCAGGACGGCGCTACGTGCCACATAGCCCACGCCACAATTGATATTCTGCACGAGCGCTTCGAGACCATGGTCAACTCACGTGGAGGTGATGTTAACTGACCACCGTGATCGTGCGATTTGACCCCGCTAGAATTTTTCTTCTGGGGTTTTCTGAAGTCGCAGGTCTATACGAATGAGCCATAAACCACAGCGGTCCTCCAAGCCAACATAACCCATGCCATAGGTCATATTCAACCTGGTTTTTGGGCCAGACCCATTTAAAATTTTAACATTTAACACTTCGGAAGCTAAGAAGCCGCGAAACTCAGAGAAGCCTAGGCGGACATTCGAGTTATGTGGCCTTTCAAAAGCATAAACATTTTCGACGATATTTCACGCAATCTTCGCTTAATTTGTATTTAAAGATAGAAAGCGATTAATGAAAGACTCCGTACAAACTGCATCAAAGTGAAAGCTGAAGACCATACCCGAAATCGACTTTAACAACTGTTTCGCAGACCAGAAAATCCGGTGGCGTAAGTGTATCGGGAGGAATTACTTTTAAGACAATTGATTTAGAAGAGGGCGCCGTGGCGCAGAAGTTAGTGTGTTGGACGCATGATAAGCGAGTTCGAATCCCGATAACACTGACGGCATCGATTGTTTATTTCGCGGCATCCCTCCCCGGCGGGGAATAAGCTTCTCGACTCACGCCGTTTGGAATCGGCATTAAGCTGGGACCTACAGCCTATATGTCACCTGTGTGAAAAATAAATCACACACAACACGGGTGATTGAGAAAGGCTTGGTTCTGGTCCTTCATGGGGTGAAGCGTCACCAAAGAAGAAAAGTTAGAAGAATAAACAAAATAAATACTATGCCGCCTTACTTTTTGGACACAATAATATACAAAGACGAGTCGGTTTGTGACTCCAATTTAACCCAACCTAATTGTACATGGTATTCCAAAGTGAAACGAGTGGATTGAGAGGCATTTTTTCCTAACCAGTATTCAAGTCATGCTGAGTGATCAGACTTTTAAAGTCTTAAAGAGCAATTAGTACAATTAGTATTCAAGGAACAGGTTTCCTCACAAAATGAACGTACAGTGCTCCTAGCTGACGTGTTTTAAATTAGTCTTAAGCTACACCCCATCAAGGTAGAAGAATGAAGAATAAAGGATTCAAGGATTCTAGTTAATTTAAATACTTTGCATGAACTCCCAGCGCTGAGAAAAGGCCATCTTAAAAAATTGAGCATCTCTTTTTCTCTTTCTATTATTCGAAAAAAAAAAAACAATCTCCCAAAAGCGCCTGCTTGTTTAGTTTTCCATGAAGATTAAGTACTTGACTTTATCAGGGATTAAAGCATACCGGAAAATCAGTTCAGATTAAATCCATCCCCTTTCATTTATTCGCTTTTTGTGGTCCACAGACCGAAGACCCCACAATCTGGCTTTTAATTCTTGCAACCAAACAACGAAGCACAACTATATAAGTGAACCAGGCCCCATCACAGGATTTTACTCAATTTACTCATCTTCTGGATAGTATCTTAAAATAACAAAAACACCTTTCTACCGCGCCTACCCCCCACCTTATCTCCGGCAGCAATCTGCAATAAAACTTTCTTTTGTGAGAGGATACTTTTCAATTTTTTTTTGCTTATTCTTAATTCCTTCCTTCCTTCCGTCCATTGCCAGAATAGACTGTCGTCACTCATTTATATGTATACACGGTACCGGAGATGGATGGGTACACAGAGGGAAGGTAAAAGACTTGACTTTTCATTCGGTGCGTTCATTAAATTCAATTCGAAAACAAAAAAGTTTTTCTTTGTTTTTTTCTGTTTTGTTGTCCTTTGAATCAATTTATTTGTATCTCACACCTGGTCTATGTAAAAAAGGTAAAAAAGGGCACCTGCCCCACTGGTTTAGAGATGGTATCTATTTTTCAAATCCATTATAAGCAACTTTCCCCATCCCACCTTCCTAACACAATTTGAATACATCATAGCAACCCCTGGGAGGGAACACCCATTTAGAGAAAAAAAAACAGGACCAGCAGGACAACGACGAAATGCAATTGCAATAATTGGACGTTGGTGTTGCAATATTTAATTGCATCGAGTATTAATTTGATTATCGATGGTGGCGTTGGACACGATTGATTAAAATCTCTCCCCTGAAATCAAGTGTTTGATAACTTACCTAGTGGGTCCACTCGTAAGATTATCTCAGCTGATGCATTCGTCGCTAGGCAAGCAATTCCAATTATCCAAAAGGCATAATCCATTATCTCAGCTGATGTGAGGACCGATAGTGAGGTTTCGTGATGATTTTTTTTTACTCGAATTCTTAATCGAATCACACGCTATGTAGATAGCAATCGCTATGTAGATAGCAATCGCAGATTATTAATTAAATACACTTTACCCACCTTTCAATAAATAGGGGCGGGTTATTCACTACATACATATATTAACTAACACTTTTACCATATGGTCATCGGGACTCTAAAATCGCATGGCATATCCACAAGATACACTCCGACAGGGTTTACTGAATTTGCATTTGGTTATTGCTCGAGTGTATGTGCCGGGTTGCGTTACGCCTTCTCTGGGCTTTCACCAATTAAACGATTTCATGGTAATCCATGTTAAGATAAATTTGTATCTGCCGTTTGCAGCAAAAACACATTACGCGACGAGGATTGTGTACGACGATGGAGATTACTCCCTTCGCATAAATCAGGGATAAATTATTTCCTACGGGCGGCACTGATCCACACTACCCCGGATAAGTGTAACCAAAACAGAACAGAAACCAAAAACCAAAAAAATTCAAATAAAAAAAATAACACAAAATCGTAGCCCCGGAAGGTAAGTAACAGTGCAGATGGTAAGCTCACGATCCTACAGCACGAACAGTGTTTTAACGCGCACACAAGGGTAAGACCAACACGGACGCCGCGGGACGATAGGCAGCCAAATCCTATCGCAGACTTATATCCGGTTTTACCTGTTTATTTTTCGCTTCCGAAAAGATAGTCCAGTAGTTAAATGGAAAAAGGATTTATGTAGTAGTTGCCACGATTAAGAGCAGATTGTTTTTTATACCGTTGTTGATACGGCGCGTGAAAATGGTTGTTTTTCCCTTTCTCGTCCACCTGCCGTTTACCGTTGTCAGTGGGTGCCCAGGGATTGTATGGCGTTTTGATTTATACACAGTATAGCGATATAGGACGAAGAGACTGTAAAAGTTTCACCTTGAAACATGGTAACGCGGTTTGTGAAACGTCCCTGCTTACTTGTAGTTTTAGAATCACGTACACTATCCTTTCGTTTCGGCAATTTTTTTTTATCGCAGGACACCCATTTATACACTATAAGCAGCTTTTTGTATATTTTAAGTAAACCAAAAGTATGAATGAATCCACTTATGACAACTGCCAATTCGAGTGATGCCAGAACTATTGAACTATTGAAAAATATACGCGATTTCGAACAACTGGAAATCTCACCGAATAAATAGTGACGAATGGTATCGGAACCACGTCTACCTTATTACTGAAAGCAACTTCATGCACGACGCGATACTGAGGAACATCAAACTGATGCTGTTATCACCACTGTGGTATTATCATTCAGAAGGACTCATTCACTTGGGGAGGCCGACTCCCAGGATTCTAGTTTCTCATTTCCCACATGGTGGAAATCTGAACTATTTCTCTTAAATTTTAACCTCTCAATCTCTCTTTCTCTCAACTCTCTCCATTGCTCAGATTTTATCAGCTGATTTCATGGTCAAATAACCTAATTTCATTCATCACAGCTTCCAGTTCAGTAGGACAGGACGACGATTCCTTATCAGTGTCTAGTTCAACCGCTGTAACGTAACTTTTGCGCAAGTCCACCTTCACCATATTTAAGAGAACATGCTCTCTTATACGTTTGGTAGCATATTCACCACACCCTTGAAGGGGACTCCCCGACCGGCTTTAATGTTTAGATACTTTTTTTTTCATTTCCTTTTCTAGATTTTCCTTTTATTGTTTTGTTTTCGGACTTAACTCTCGAAGAGTGTTTAGAATGTACTCAACACAAAACATAGTGCGCAATGGTTTCTTTTATTTGAGGCGATGATATTGGTAGTGGATGATTGGTCAGGAGGACGGGTTGGGGGTTGCCTTTTTTCTTGTATCTTGCATGAAATACCTCAAGTTTAAGTGGTTTTTGGCCTTCAGACGAATTCCTTCATGGTAAATGGGATGGATAGGACGGAATGGAAATAAATGGACTTTTGGTTAGGCTAAAAGTGAAAGAATGATATGTGTGGCAATGGAGAGAAGAAAAAACATGGTTTGTGATGTGTCGGCTTGGCAAATTCCAGATATTTGCGGATACTGAATGTTGAAGCAAAATGTTGGCACATTTAAACGAAATTTGGCTTTTTGTTTATTCTTAAGTTCGTGGGTAATTCAAAATAAAATTTCAAAACAGGCCTCCGACGTGGATTTTCAATTACACGTCGCAATTGTTAACCTATTTTCGTTACTACGTACTTCCTCTAATATTCAGATAATACGTTATCCCACCGCATCTGCCATACAACCGAAAGACTGCCGATAGACTGGAAGTGCCATTGCTGTGTGGGAAGTAAACTGACCTATGATGCTGAATATCGTGATGGAGATAGGTTTTTAGTCACCCGCTTAAACCATGTCGTCGTTTTATTCTGTATAATCAACTTTATTAAAAAGAATTAAAATAAAGTATGCGTTAAGGTCAAGCAGATTTCATTATGGCGTATTAACTCAGCAGGATTCTAACAAAATATCTGAAAGTTTGGATTGCAACTACGTCAAGCAACGAACGTCTACTTCGTGAAGTCAGCATTGATCCAGAGAATGTGATCGAGATGCTCAGGAGAAAGTGTCGTCAGTAGGAGCTGTCTTCCAGGAAGTGTGCAAGGTGAATAAAAGCATTCGCCCAAACCACAACCTGGAGAACAGAACCCTGCCTCATCACTTCTACCTTCAAAACGATATCGAACATTGGCAGTCAAACCCTGGTTTCGTGAGGTTCAGTGACGATGTTATGGCAAGCTATGCCGTCACCAATAAATGGGCTAACCCATTATTCTCGTGATCTTCGTGTCTCTTAGAAACAAAAAATCTTTGGGTACTGACGGAATATCTATTGGTGTGCTTGGGCACCGTCCACCAGTGGCTGTAGAGAAGTACACCATCCTATTTATAATGCATATTATTTAAGGCAATGGAAAACGGAGGTGGTCCAACCAATCTCTAAAATAGCAAAGTCACGAAAAGTCTCTGGTCGATATTCGAGTATCAGTAAAGTTTTTGAGAAGGAGGTCCAAAGAGCTCTGTCGAAGTGGGCTATGAGGAAAAGAACTTCATTCCGGTAATCACTTCGGTTTCAGGGTAGGGTATGAACCACCATGACTTGAAAAAAGCTTTCGACACTGTATGGTTAGAAGCAGGGATTATGAATGAGATGGCAGTTTGACGGCTTTGACAGACATTTTGACAGATTGCATCTACAAACGCTTAGCGGCGTCTTGACTATGTCATTTAGCCTTGTTCCGACGTCTTGACTTTAAACATCGGCGACTTAAGACTAACACAGTTATGAGTCAAAAGTGTCGTTTTTAAAGGAGAATAACACGTATAGTATCGGTATATTACAAACGCAACAACCAAACCTTCCGGGAATAACAAGGCAGACGTACGAAGGTTTTCCATCTCTTTATTTATCTCTGGTTAGAAGAACACTACTTAATAACAACACTACATAAATAAACCATTGCTATATATGATTTATGGCATAATGACGTGCACTGTAAATGATAAGTGTGTTACTGCAACACACCAAAAGGTGCGTTTTTATTGTAGCAATCTTTAATGCAATTTGAAGCGTGTTTTTATAAAAACATACAAGGAGGGAATTTCCCAACCTCATACATATGTATATACAACTTTGCCAGAAAGCTAACTGCGACCCGGACTCATTGTGTAATGGTTAACGCACTGGACTCCCAACCCAGTGACCAGTCACCTCAATGTAGGTAGGTAGGTTCGTAGCCTTCCCAGAATACGAGGGGGTTTATCCCCTTATTCGTGGAACTACTTAGTGCCTCTTAAAAAGTTAAGAAGGTCGGGATATCTGTCACGTCGTTAAGGAAGTGAGATACACAATCACACAAGTGATTGTGCAGAAAGCCGGACAAGCGCAGAGAAGGTGGTCAATGGATTCGACTTCCTCTTCATTAAGGCAGCTTCTGCAGAAATCATTCGGAAGTATTACTAGTTTTTGCGCATGACTGAAAATAAGGCAATGACCTGCGATGACACCAATGATTTTATAAATGTCAGTTCTTTTTAGGGAGATTATACTCCTAGTCCGTTGACTGTCGAGCCGGAGCAAGATTTGCCTGGTGATGAGGCAGCTGTACCCCTGGCTCCATCTCAGATTCGTCTCAGCCCTGGCGAAGTTTGCGAAATTATGTTTAATGGTTGCAAGTGGGATTCCCTCACATGCCACTATTGATTTTTGCGTCGTTCTTCGTCTGGCGAGTGTATCGGCTCTCTCGTTTCCTGGGATGTCGCTGTTCCCTGGTTACCCAGAGAAGTTGTATTTTAAACCGTTCGGCCATCTCCTTAAGAGATAGGCGATAGTCGCGACTAGTTTTTGAGGTATACACATAGGACTTCATCGATTTTAAGGCTGCTTGACCGTCCGGGAGAATACGGATATCCGTAGTGGATATCACGTTTCATTTCAGACAAGACAAAGCCTCCTTTATTGCCGACAGCTCCGCCTGGAAGACGCTGCAGGGATCTAGTAATTTTAGAGCTTGGTTCAGCTTTAGTTGCTTGCAGAATACTCCACTCCCCACCCGGTCTTTGGTTTTTGACCCGTCAGTGTAAAAATCAACGCAGTTCCTGCGGAGTTGCGTTTGGCGGGTCCAGTTTTTTCTGTTCGGGTAGATTGTGGTGAAGTTCTTCTCCAAGACTGTGGTGGGTTCTATGAGGTCCAAGTTGTCTGCCATAGTTATCCTGTTGTTCAGCATGGAGGAGTGGCCAGTGACATAGCTTGTCCATTTTGAGTTGGCTTCTAGTCTTATAGCCGTGTATGTGGAATTTGCTTCCCGAAGATATCGAGTGGTGTAAGGTGGAGTATCATGTTGAGCGCAGCCATTGGAGTGGACCTAAGGGCCCCGGTGATACCTAACATGCTAGCCTTTCTACTTTCTCGAGTTATTTGTGGTATCTTGGTATGTTCAAACTAGACAAGGCTTTGTATAGCTCATCTCATAGACGCTGTCATACGTATGTATGTATGTATGTTGGCGTTACAGTCCATGAAGAACCTGAGCCGAGCTTCTCTCAATCACCCATGTTGTGTGTGATTTCATTTTTCCCATAGGTGAAAGGGACCTACAGTTTATCGCCGGTTCCGAACGGCGAATTTCGAGAAGCTTTTCATGACAATTTTACTACAGGGGGTTTTGTCAGAACCCCGCTGAGGAGAAACACCGTGAAAAACACGTTCGATGGCATGGCTGTATCGGGATTCGATCCCGTGTCATCGGCGTCCGAGGCCAACACACTATCCACTGCGCCACGGTGCTCTCATATGCAGCCTTGAAATCGACGAAGAGTTGGTGAGTGTCGACCTGACCTGAGTCTTCTCGAAGAACTACCGTAGCGTAAATATTTGGTGTGTTGTGGATTTACCTCGCCTGAAACCACACTGATAAGAGCCGATCAGGTTATCCACAAACGGTTTCAGGCGTTCACGCAATACGGCAGAGAGGATCTTATACGCGATGTTAAGGAGACTTATTCCCCTATAGTTGGCGCAGTTATAGGTCCTTTCTTATGGACCGGGCAAACGATGCTGAGATTCCATTCGTCGGGCATGCTTTCCCCCGACCATACCTTGCAAATGTGGTGCATGCACCTTACGAGCTCATCTCCAGCTGCCTTAAGAAGCTCAGCGGCCGTCTGCGCCCGCGGCTTTATTGGACTTAAGTCTCGATACCGCTATTTGAGTCTTCCACGCCCTTTAATAGTCTGCAGCAATCAATCGTCCTAATTCTCAGTATCGGCTGCGACTCTACTACAAGTTGTCCATTTTCGTTCCGACAGGCTCCCGGTCAGGACTTTGTATCCGTTCTACAGCTGTTTACCTTTTGGTAAAATTTCCAGACTTCATTCCTGCTGTCACAAGAGATAACAACGCACGCTTCTCATGCTCCCTTTTCCCTTCTCTCCTTTTCTCTTCGTAGAGCTCACGAACAGATCCCCTCTTTCGATGCTGCCATAATCACGTGACTGACATCGAGTTGGTATTTGTTTGTCATTTTGTCAATACGATATTCTTCTTGTTTCACTAGATTTCATAATCAACACCGTAAGGTGGTAACGTCTTATGAAACTCATGCTGCTCGTGAATAGCCTAACTATTCTTGAGTGTCAGGTTACTTCCCGAAGTTTCAAGCAGAGTGCGTACTAACCAGGCTGTCCTGTCAAAACTCCAACTTAAGATGGGAATGGAAGCCCCATCAGATCGAAACCTTGATGTCCATATGTGCACTCGTGTCATGTGAACCACATTCCTTTTCTCCATTTCCACTATCAACAAAGGATATATGTAGTCCTTATGGGGTCGAGGGGGCATTGCGTGCTATGTGAAAAAAAAAAAGGAAAAGATTTCCCTTTCAGTACGCTTTCCTTGGCACGTGGGTCTCTTTTCAATGTAGCATACATGTAATTAATCATTTCGAAGACACGTTTGTTGGAAGAACTTGTGGCTGCCATCGTATTGTACATCTCAGCATCTCCACCCACTTAGTCCAAAGGAATTTCTGACTCTCTCCAAATCTAAGTTGTGCGATGCGTGTTTCTTCAAGGTCATAATAAACCGAACCGTATGGCATTCTAACTTTCATTCGCGTTCTCAATCACATTCAATATCGTAAGGACGCGATTAAAGGTCGACACTAGATCTTGAGAATTTAATGAAATGACTGCCTGCGCCGTTTCTTTTCATCCATCATTGACTGTATATACATACGTATGTATGTACTAACATGTCCACATCCATATGTACGTACGCGAGTTTATGTAAAGTTAGCTCGAAGAAAGTCTTGTCGATGACTGCTAGTGTAAGGCCCTTTATGTCGTCCCTGAATTTTGTATTGTGTTGTATGTGAGATAAGTGACTACAAGGAGGGTTTGCCAGCTGCTATTCTTACTTGAAAAGAACGTTTACTCTATGATGACTGGTTCCGTACCTCTCGCCAATGTTATGTAAAAATTTGTTGACAGGTTTTATCTTGAGATTTGGCGCATGGCCACATTATAGCAAATATACTCGTATTGCACTAAAGCATTTACTCTTTCTTAAATCACTGTCTGAAATTTTGTTTGGTATATCAAGTATCCCATCGTATTTTGATGTAACCTAAGAGCAAATCTTGATGATGTATGACTAACAAAGGCCCCGAAAAGTAAAAAGAGCCGCCGCAAAACACCTTCAGGCATTGTTAGTATGTTCCCAGAAAGTTAAGGATTATGCGCGAATAGCCAATCTGCGGCCTAGTAAGGTGTGACCGTAAAAGAACTACTTAGCTTCTCGAATGTAACGAAAGGGCTACCACCGCCGAAGCTGAAAAATACACGAATGGGATGGACTGGGCAAGAATGGAGAAAACTCATTCAGATAGAAGCATATTGAACGAGTCATAGGAAAGCGCAGCCTACACAACACCACATCAGAAGACGGACTAAGGCTAGTGGACTTTATAACGGGACGTCGATTCCCACACCTCAATATCCATTAGGGGACCTGGCGGTCTTTTGATCAATCGACAATCAATAAAATTTATCACATTGCGATTGACGGCAGACACCCCTCCAGCAACCTAGATGTCCGAACCATTCGAGGAGCCAACATCGACTCGGATCATTGCCATGTTGCAGCCAAGGTACGGATGCGAATTTCTCGGAACCAACGGAGTCGAGCAAGAACACCAAAATTTAACGTCGGAAAGCTGCAGTCGCAGGAAACCGCCAGGACCTTCGCCGATCAAGCCTCCCTCAAGCTCTCTCAAGTCCCGACGCAATCTGCAGAAACCATAGAACAGTCGTTGTCAAAACGCCATTAGGGAGGCCGCCTCATATGTACTCGGTTTCGAGCCACCACCGTCGAGAAACCCCTGGTTTGAGTGCAGATAGGCCCATGTAGAGAAACAGAATGCATACATAGCTAAACTTCATTGACGGACGAGAGCTGCCCGCGAACTCTATGAACAGAAAAGGAGAGAGGAGCATGCGCTTCTGAGAAGAAAAAAGAAGGATCAGTTCGAGGAGATGGAAGCGAGTTCGAGGAGATGGACGCATATTATTCCAGGAACGACGTTGGAAAGTTTTACCAGCCAGAGCAGAAGCCTGCAGGGATGAGCACGGACAACTAATATGTAGTGGAGCCACAGTCGATGCTGAGATTGTGAACGGATCACTTCTGCAGACTGTATAACGGCGATGACAGTCAAAATACCGCCATCAAACAGAACGAACCATTCACAATGGTTCACCCCGACCTAGATGCTAATAAGATAGCGATATCGAAACCTAAGTCTTATAAAGTTGCTGGAGCAGACGGCCTTCCCGCGGAACTTTTTAAAGCAGCTGGCATGAGGTGGTCTGGAACTTGGATCAACTCATCTGCAAGAAACGGTCGGAATAATGCATGCCACTCCTATGACTGCGTCAATTACAGAGGAATAAGTCACCTGAACATTGCGTACAAGATCCTCTCTGCCGTACTGTGTAAGCGCCTGAAACCGTTCGTGGACAATCTGTAGGTTTCTACCAGTGTGGTTTCACGCCAGGAAAATCCATAGACCAAATATTTACACTACGGCGGATCTTGGAGAAGACTTTAAAGGTGCATATGACAGCGTATATAGAGACGAGCTATACAGAGCCATGTCAGGTTTCAACATTCCTGCCACACTCGTCAGACTGTGCAGGATGACTATAGAGAACTCTCGCTGCTCCATTAAGGTCGGAGGTGAACTAGCCGACCGCTTTGATGTTAAAAAAGGTTTTAGACAGGGTGACGCACTGTCATGTGATTTCTTTAACATCATACTTGAAAAGATCGTGCGGGACTCTGCTGCCAATACATGAGGTATGATCTACTTCAAGTTTGCACAATTGCTTGCCTACGCAGATGACATAGACGTTTTCGGACGGACAAAGCGAAGCGTCAATAAGGCTTTCGCAAGCATTGAAGCTTGCAAGATAAGACCAAATGTACGCTGTCATCAAAGAAAGACGCGCAACACCGACGTCTTGGTCAAAACGTCACCATCGGCAGCTATATATTTGAAGTAGTCAAGTACTTCGTCTACCTTGGGTCGATAGTGACAGGCAGCAACGACACCAGGATTTAGATAAAATGCAGAATAACCTTTGCCAAGCGCTGCTTCTTTGGGCTCAATAGGTAACTGAGTAGTCTAGCCCTCTCTCCAAAAACTAGGGTATCCCTCTACAAAACCTTAATCATCCCGGTCATCCTCTACGGCGCTGAGGCTTGGACGTTATCAAAAGCGGATGATGAGTCTCTTGAGCGTTTCGGGAGAAAAATTCTGCGTGCAATCTTTGGTCCTGTTTGTGTGAACGGAAAGTGGAGGAGGAGAATCATCCAAGAACTGTACGGGCTGTACAGGGACATCGGCCTAGTTAGACGTCTTCGGATCCAGCGTCTAAGATGGCTGGGCCATGTAGAGCGAGTGGACATCACCGCTCCGGCCCGAAGAGTCTTCGACACCAACTCCGATGGACGACGCAGCAGAGAACGACCGCATCTAAGGTGGCGCGCACAGGTGGTACTGGAAGCGGCTGGCCAAAGATCGTGCCGGCTGGAGAGGCTTGTTGGTTGAGGCCCTGGTGCACCCCGAACTGTAGCGCCATCTAAGTAAGTAAGTGAAATGCATATTCAATGTTCTAGGCAGAAATTGGTTGAAAGTCAAAGCTACTTGCATGCGAGCGTGTCCATCATAACGTCCAGTATAAGAGTTTTAAGAACATCAGTTTAGTATGCATATATGCCCCCACAGTCGAAAAAGATGAGAGACTCAAAGATGTCTCCTACAACCTACTAAATGAAACAAATTGTTGCGGAGACGAACCAACGGTTGTGTCCGGATTTCGCTATCGAAGTTTTCCAAACTGGTGAAGCTGAAATGGAAATGATGGTAACTTTCAGTGGCTGAATGTCAGAGCACTTCTGAAGGGAAACGTCTAATGGCTCGCCCTTGGGACCATTCAGTTTTCGGAACTCAATAAAGAGTGATCAGTCGGTGTTCAATGTAAAAGTAACCAAGCCACCTAGTGGAATGTAGAGACAAACGTTATAATAAAGGTGAAGCGCCCAGGTAATTGATCTGTTGTGAAATAGTGAAGTGTGTGTTAACAATAAAGTGTAAAGTGTGTTAAAGCTTGTAATAATGGAAAAGGGTGAAACGTTCAGATAATTGATCTCTGGCAAATTCAATAAAGTATGTGTATTGAATAATAAGCAAACAGTTGTAGTTTATCGCAATCCAGTGATCAAACCCTATTCGGTAATGAATTAATTTTCGTAACAATATACTCAATGTACCAGCCATAACACCAACGTCCTTCTATTTTCTAGCTAGTCGTAGTCTACAGCTTACAACACACCACGTCCGAAAACGGAATGATTTTGTGATGCGATGTAGTCTTCTAGTAGCCAGTGTAAGGTTAATGGTGGAGGTAGAGGAGATCTCCTGGCAGGATCGCCATGTAAGTTTAAAAGGGTGGGTGTAGAGAGAGATTTTCTATCAAGCAATCCGGCAGGCACGAATGCCATTGGGGCCTGCTACAGAAAGATTTGCTTATTCGACGGACAGATCACGAATGCCATAAAGAGCTGCCATAAATGAGAAACGAATTCGACTGTAGTCAAAATGAATCTGTTTTTATTTTCAGTAGATCTTTCCTTATATACTATTTCCCCCACTAGCATTTCTAAGGCATATCGGTCTCAAATAGGTCGCGCGCCGTCATATTTTGGCTACACTACATTTTGTCCCCACAAAGAGTCAGTTCACAGGTGACACATTTAATACTGTGCTTTGTGACACACAGTGCAGTGAACGTTGTAATGTTTATGTTCTAATTCTTTCTGCCTGTCTTCCTATGGTATCAGCGATTTGGCGTGTGCCGTCCAGTGTTAAGCTTTTTGGTGTCGCATGACACTATTATGTAATGTGTATTATGCATTGTTTAGTAAGTGTTTACCTCTGTTTTTTTTTTTTTTTTTTTTTTTGTGGCTACACCAGCCACATTTCTCAGATCTCAATATCCATAAGGGAACTCAGTCTTCTCCTAATCAATTAACTGTCAACCAAATCGATCTTGTTGTGATCGACACCATACACTCCTCCTGCGTCTTGAATGTCGGAACATTTCAAGGTGCCAACATTGACTCGGATCAATACCTTGTCGCAGTCGAAGGAGACCGCCAAGACCTTCGTTGATCATATTGCCGTCAAGTTCCCCCAAGGTCTGTTTCTAAGTGCACAGACCATAAAATAGCAATGGACATGTTGTAAAGCATCCACAGGGAAGCTGCATCATCATTATATTAGGTTTCAAGGCACCAGATGAAGGGTTGTTATCGGAGAACTAACGTTCGCAAGCCCTGGCTATGGCGATTCCGATCGGCGTGACTTAAGGGTTTCGCCAGTACCCCACCAAGGAGGCACGCCACGAAAATAAATGTTCGATGGCGTTGGTGTTACGGGATCCGAACTCACTCATCGTGCGTCAGAGTCGAACACACTAATCACTAATCACTGCGTCACGACGCCCCCAAAGCGAAGATCTACAGGATGAAAACAGGCAGAGCGTCCCCTGTGGTATTAATATTTCATCGAAGATAGTCAAATTAACGCTTTTAGGTAAAACAAACCATTTATTTATTTATAACTCTTTATAAATTATAAAGAGTTCATAATAATATTCTTACAGGTTATTCTATTTACATTAAAATCAATCAATAATTCATAGTCATTGAAATGAGCACAAGCTGAGGTTATAGGGTCATTTTGACCATAATTTGTAACATGCCTTGAAACACAAAAGAAGTCGTGATCTCTGGGTCTTAAACTGCGAGCAGGAGCATAAATATTTAGATAAGGGCAATCAATGTGTCCTGTAATAATGTCATAAGCAAATATGGTCGAATAAAAAATTCCTCTTTTAAAGAGGGCCTTAAGATTAACTAAAGCACATCTAGCATTATAATTCGGGTAATTATTGACATCCCATCTTAACCTTCTTAAAGCAAATCTAGTAAAACGACCTTGGATCCTCTCAATACGATTAGAACTATTGTTGTAGTGAGGATTCCAAACTTACTTACTTACTTATAATGCCAGCGATCCATGGAGGATCTGAGCCTGAGCTATAGCTGCCTTCCATCCTTGACGGTCCCGGGCACGCTGCTTCCAGTTCTCAAGACCAAGATGTCTTACATCCGCGATTACTTGGTCTTTATACCGGAGGTTCGGTCTTCCTCTTCTTCTCGAACCAGGAGGCTCGGAGTCGAAGACCCTCTTAGCTAGAGCGTTGATGTCTATGCGCTCGATGTGGCCGAGCCAGTGTAGTCGACGGATCCTTGCCTTCCGGACTATATCCACATCTTGCTACAGCTCGTAGAGTTCGCGGTTGTGTCTTCTTCTCCATTCACCTTCCTCACAGACAGGACCAAATCAGCTCCGCTGTCCTGTTTATCGTCCAGCTTTCGGCTCCGCACAGCAAGACTGGCAGAATGAGCGTTTTGTAAAGCATGACTTTGGTCTTTCGAGTGAGGAGTTTTGACCCCAGTTGTGTGGACAAGCCGAAGTAGCAGCGGTTGCCAAGGGCGATTCTATGCCGGATCTCCACTGTGGTGTCATTTGTGGAATTTACGTTTGCCCCGAGGTAGACAAACTCCTTAACTACCTCGAAATTGTAGCTGTCGATTGTTATATTTTGTCCAAGGTGGTGAGCGACGGATTGGTTTTTGCTTGACAGCATGTATTTCTCTGTCGTATGCGGCATTGAAATCGATGAAAAGATGGTGTGTATCGATTCGAAACTCGTTGGTCTTTTCCAGGATTTGTCGAAGTGTGAAAATTTGGTTTATAGTTGATTTGCCGGGCCGGAAGCCGCACTGGTAGCTGCCGATTAGTGCGGTGCAAAATGGTTTTAGACGTTCACACAATACGCTGGACAGGATCTTGTATGCGACATTGAGCAGGGATATACCTCTATAGTTCTTGCAAGAGGTAGGATCGCCTTTTTTGTGGACGGAGCATATAGAGCTGGTATTCTAGTCGTCGGGCATGCTTTCATCTTCCCACATTCTGCAGATGATCTGGTGCATACTCCCTACCAGAACATCGCCGCCAGCCTTGAAGAGCTCTGATGGCAAGCCTTCTGAGCCTGCGGCCTTGTTGTTCTTCAGCTTCTGAATTGCTGTGCCGACTTCTTCGATGCTGGGTGGGAGGACTACTTCAGCGATTACCTGGTCTTTATACCCTCGCAGTTTCGAAGAGGCTGGGTGCCTTTTTTGAAGCCTCCTGCAAAACCTTTGGCTTTCTTGTAAAAAGCTCGTGTTATATGTTTACTCCTAGACTCCTCGATATCGTTGAGCTGGGAGGTTGCGAAGATTCATTTCTTTTGTCGCAGTAGTTTTTTCTCCTCCCTTCTTCTGGCTCGGTACTCTTCTTGCGCTGCCCTGGTTTTCCTCTGCAGCGCCTTTCGGTACGCCTCGTCGGTTGCAGCCTTTTTCTGCTCACACTCGCCATCATACCACGGGTTTCTTGTCGGGGGTGGTAAGTATCCTAAGGTGGCTTCGGCCACTTCCTGAATAGCTGTGCGGCAATGCAGCCATATATTATTGGCATTTGTGTTCGACGTAGGCATACCGTAGAGTCTTTCGCTCAGCTGCTTCCTGTAGACTCTGGCAACCTCCGGTGTGCTCAGGCGCCCAATGTGGAACCTCCTCCTGATGGGCTGGTGCAGCTTTCTGACATTGGACAGTCGAGCTCTGAATCTTGCTGCTACGAGGAAGTGGTCAGAGTCGACATTCGCCCCTCTGAATGTTCGCACATCCAGGATGTTTGACGCGTGCCTTGCGTCAATGAGCACATGGTCGATTTGGTTGGCGGTCCGACCGTCCGGAGATCGCCAGGTTGCTGTGTGGATTCGCTTGCGAGGAAATCTTGTGCTACTTATCACCGCATTAGGAGCTGTCGCAAAGTCAGCGAGTCGGAAGCCCTTATCTGTTGTTGTATCGTGGAGGCTGTGCTTTCCGATCACTCCGCCAAGGGTGTTCTCCTTACCAATTTTGGCGTCGAAGTCCCCGAGCACGATTTTTACATCGTACTCCGGACAAGCTCCTTTGGCGTTGTCCAGGAGGTCATAGAAGTCCTCCTTGATAGGGTCTTCAGCCTCGTCGGTAGGGACGTGTGCACATATCAGGCTGATGTTATAAGATCTGCCTCTGATGCGGATTACAGCCAGGCGATCACTTATAGGTTTAAAGTCGATGACCTTCGACCTTAACCGCTTTCCCACGACAAATCCGCATCCCAGTAAGTGCAACCTTTTGTGACAGCTGTAATAAATGTCGCAATTTTTCTTCCTAATCATACCGTTTCCTATCCAGCGTATTTCCTGGACCGCAGTAATATCCGCCTTGTACTGCGTGAGGATTCCTTCCAGTTTATGAGCAGCTCCGGGAGTGTACAGGGTTCTGACATTCCAGGAGCATACTCGCAAATCGTCTTCCTTTTTCGTGCGTTGTCGTCGTCGAGTATCCGTCCGTGTATCCGAGGCATCTTGCTCATTCATAACTTTTTCCAAACTACACAACAATATTCAAGAGTGGGGCGAACATACAACGATTTGAGAGTGTATGGGTCACGAAACTCTAAGGAGTTTCGGAGAACAAAACCTAACATGGCGTTAGCCTTCGATATAATATAATCGATGTGCAAGGAGAAATTAATTTGAGAATCAAAAATCACTCCTAAATCTTTCTGTCTAGTGACTCTTTCTAGATCGTCATCTAGGATCCGGTATCTGAACTGGATTGGATTCACTATTCTTGAAGAAGTTACTGTGGAACACTTTTTTACATTGAAGTTAAGACCATTTGCAGAACACCACTTAACAACATTATTCAGATCTTCTTGCAAGCATAATGCATCGGATACAGTTGCTACTGACTTGTATAATTTTAAGACGTCTGCAAATAATATACATTTAGAATTGGAAACGCATGAAGGTAAGCCATTGATAAAAAGAAGAAATGGTAATGGGCATTAGGGGCTACCTTGCGGTACACCAGAGTAATTGAAAATAACGTTCCAATTTTGACGTACTGTTTGCGATTAGTTAGATGGTTTCGAATCCAGTTTAGAATAGAAGAATGAAAACCGATTTGTTCTAGCTTGCTTATAGGAACATTATACTGCCTTAGCGAAATCGGTGTAAATCGAATCTACTTGAATTCGCTTTTCTAAGTTGCGTAAAAAATAATTAGTGAAAATAGCTAGGTTGGTAGCAGTGGGTCTGCCATTGACAAATCCATGTTGGAATTCAGAAATATGATTCTGGACGGTAAAATAAAGCTTGTTTTTTACAATAGCCTCAAAGATTTTGGGAATTACCTGTAGCATAGCGATTGGCCTGTAGTTTTCTGTGGCTGGCTGATTTTGAACCAGATTTAAAAATAGGAGTGATATAAGAACTCTTCCAGCAATCTAGAAACTCACCCCGATGTAGAGAAAGATTGAATAAATGGCATAGGGATATGACTATAGATATCCGTCATGATTTTAAGAATATGGAAGGAAAGTTATTCGGTGGAATGCTTTCACTTCAACATAGAGAAGACAGCTCTGCAAGAACTTCATTCTCCGTTATAGTCAGAGAACCTAAATCCGTGACTGGACTTGTCGGAGCAGTAAATCTGCAGTTCAGTTGTTCTTGAACGAAATTTGCGTGGAAAAGAGAAGCAAACATGTCACAAACTTCCTGCAAGTTATTATTGGATACACCGTCATAGTTCATACGAGATGGAAAACCAAGAGATTTTCATTTATTATTAATAAAAGACCAACATTTCCGTGAATCTTGCTTAAGGATAGATTCAGTAGACCAAATATATTGCTTATAGACAACTTGATACTCGTTTCGCAATTGGAGAAACCTGTTTTTGAGAGATATATTGGATTTGCTCTTCTTAAAAGTTTTTAGCATAGCATTTCTTAACCTCAATAAGCTTCTGTTGAACCAGACTTAGACGAAAATAAGACAGCGGTATCTAAATTGAAATCTAACGAAGCTACTGGCACATATGGACTTGGTTTGGTTCATGCACCTATTCATCTGTAAGATATGGTCAAAAAAAAGCATGAAATCGAACCTCAGCATCCTTTGCCAGGTCCATAAAAAAGTATTTCTATTAGACATCGCGACTGTAGGAAATAATGCCTGAGACCATTCGGTAACAATTTGCTAGCGAATAGTGCTGTTCACTGTAAGACATATATTTACACTGGGACAGGTCCTTGAGAAGACACACACAACAGCGTTATATTGACACATAAGATTTTGTGAGCATTGGGTGTGAGGGTAAATGAGGATAAAACCTGATATACATACATATAGCACCTACAATACCGTCGTCTTGGCCAGGGCGCTTGTCTTGGCAGCTGTAACTTCGAAATGGTCAATGATTTGGACGGCCAACTGCTGTTCCTTCCGACTCAACAAAAGCAATGGAGAAAGAAACTGTTTCTCGGAAAGCCAAGGCGACTCTTACATTGGTTTTTTTTTTTTTTTTACAGTTACACTAGCAGTCAAGGCCTTATAACGTAAACGTTGTGCGAGCGAAGGTAACAGGGAGAGGGAGAGTTTCGCGCAGCGCTTTTCGGTCGCAGGTGTTCGTTCACTTCTCTCAGGGGTGGTTTGTCCTAGACAGGACGGGAGCCGACCAAATTTCGCGTTGCATACGCAGATCACCTCGTTCTCCTCTACGGCGCAAAAGCTTTTGATGTTCAGCGAGGAAAATTCTTCGTGCAACTTTCGGTCGCGTTTACGATGAGGAAGAGTAGAGGAGATGAGTCAACCACGAACCGCACAGGTTGTACAATAAGATTGGTTTGATCAAACGTCTTCGATGTAATGTATGTATAAAATTACTGAATAATATAGAACATTAAACGCCAATCGACTAAAAGGTCTTTATCCTGAAGTCTGTTGATGCAGCCGTAGCTTTTGTTGAAAAAATGCTTTATGACTGACACTTAGGCAGCACAATTGGCATGTGAGCAATGGAATTCTTTTTTTTTTAATCTGAAGATTTTCTTCTCAGCTGTTCGCTGAATAACTAATGTCAAGTCACAACGTCAGTCAATGTATTCTCGGCCTTCTGGCAATATATTTTGTAATTGGCGGTTTCTAATAATCCTACTGAAAGCTTCTCGAAAACCATTTTTTTGTTTTTTTTTTTGTTTTTTACACTTACCGATATCTACCTGATAGCGAGATGTGTATGATGACTTACCTGTTAAAAGAGAAGAAAAATTATGAATATTAATGGTCTGTGTTTCACTTATTTATCTTTTACGAAAAGGAATGTCATAATATAAATAGCCCATAGCATTTGTAGGTGGCGCCAAGAGAAATTGCGTTTTCAGATTTATATTACAAGCTCACAGAGGGGTGTGTTTTCATTGAAACCATTTTTAATGCAGTTTTGAGTGTGTTATTATGAAAACACTATGCCGCTATAAAGCGGACATAACCGCCATCCAGGAAATGCGATGGAATGGACCGGGTAGGTATAAAGCGGATGAAAAACTGCGATAATTACTACGGCGACTCTTATAGGGAGAGAGGGCAACGATTGTTTGGATGCGGATTTGTTGTTCGAAGTGGACTAAGGCAAAAAGTCCTAAGCTTTCGGCATGTGAGCGAACGCCTCATAACAATCCGTATCAAGGCTCAATTTTTTAACATCAGCCTTATCTGCATCCACGCCCCCACGGAAGACAAGGATGACTCTACCAAAGATAAGTTCTACGATCTCCTAAACAGAACGTATGCCCAATGTCCCAGCTATGACATCAAAATTGTACTAGGAGACTTCAATTCTAAGCTGGGTAAGGAAAGCATCTTTGAACGAGTCATCGGCAAACGTAGCCTACACGACACCACCTCCGATAACGAACACAGGTTGGTTGATCTTGCTACGGGGCGAAATCTCCTTGTAGCCGGTACGCGCTTCCCGCACCTCGATATACACAAAGGTACCTGGCGGTCTTTTGATCAATCGACTACCAACCAGATTGATCACATCGCGATCGACGACAGACACTCCTCCACTATTATTGATGTTCGAACTTTCCCAAGGGCTAACATCGTCTCGGACCACTATCTTGTAGTAGCCAAGATGCGCTTACGGATATCACGAACGCAACGGAGTAGAGTACGAATACAAAGTTATGACGACGAAAACTACTATCGCCAGAAACCGCTCGTGCTTTTACCGATCGCGTCTCCCTTAAGCTCTCCAATACACCTCAATCCTCCACGCTATCAACAGAACAGCAGTGGAGCCTTTGCAAACAAGCCCTGAAAAGCTCTGCATCCGAAGTTTTGGGTCTCAAGGCTCCACCACGAAGAAACACCTGGTTCGATGGCGAGTGCAGGAGGATTCACTCAGCGAAGCAGGATGTAAGGCCTCTCTGCATAAAATAACAAGAGCAGCTCGTGAGCTCTACGAGTTAAAAAGAAAGGAAGAGCATGAGCTTCTCGGGAGAAAGAAGAAAGAGCACGAGAAAAGCGCGATTGAGGATTTGGGGAGGTGTTACTGCAGGCGTGACGTCCAAAAGTTTTATCAACAGATAAAGCAAACATGCCAAAGTTATAAAGCCAGAACGGAAGCCTGCAGGGATGAGAACGGACACCTAGTAGTAGAATCGCAGTTGATGCTGAGAATATGGAAAAACCACTTCAGCAGACTGTATAACGGCGATGTTAGTCAATATACCGCTGTCGGGCAGAATGATCCATTTCCAATCGACGAAGACCGCAGATAACTCCGTCCCCCTGACCTCGACGAAGTTAAGATTGCCATATCGAAACTCAAGTCGAATAAAGCTGCTGGCGCAGACGGACTGTCTGCTGAGCTGTTCAAGGCAGCTGGAGATGACCTGGTTAGGAGCATATAACAGATCATCTGTAAGATATGGTCAGAGGAAAGCATGCCCGAGGATTGGAGTCTCAGCATCGTATGCCCGATTCACAAGAAAGGTGACCCCTCTGAATGCGCCAACTTACTTACTTATTTATCAGGCCTGCGATCCATGGAGGATCTGAGCCCGAGCTATAGCTGCCTTCCATACTTGACGGTCCCGGGCACGCTGCTTCCAGTTGTCAAGACCAAGATGTGCTACATCCGCGATTACTTGGTCTTTATACCGGAGGTTCGGTCTTCCTCTTCTTCTCGAACCAGGAGGCTCGGAGTCGAAGACCCTCTTAGCTGGAGCGTTGATGTCCATGCGCTCGATGTGGCCGAGCCGGATCTCCACTGTGGTGTCATTTGTGGAATTTACGTTTGCCCCGAGGTAGACAAACTCCTTAACTACCTCGAAATTGTAGCTGTCAATTGTTATGTTTTGTCCCAGGTGGTGAGCGACGGATTGGTTTTTGCTTGACAGCATGTATTTCGTTTTGTCCTCATTGATCTTAAGACCAATTCGTTTCGCCTGTTCTTCAATCGCCGTGAATGCTTCCACAATGCCACGGCGAGAACACGGGATGATGTCGATATCATCCTCGTATCCTAGCAGCTGGATGGACTTGTAAAAGATAGTGCCTTCCCTGTTGACGCCTGCCCGTCGCACTATCTGCTCCAGCACCATGTTGAAGAAGTCACATGACAGCGCATCTCCTTGCCGAAATCCGGTGCATGTTTCGAATGGTTCCGAGGTCCTAGAACCGAGTTGCACGGTGCATAGCGTGTTTTTTAGCCTGGCGCGACACAACTGGATCAGTTTTACCGGGATCCCGAATTCGGCCATCGCCCCAAACAGTGCTTCACGATGAATGCTGTCGTATGCGGCTTTGAAATCGATGAAAAGATGGTGTGTATCGATTCGAAACTCGTTGGTGTGAAAATTTGGTCTATAGTTGATTTGCCGGGCCGGAAGCCGCACTGGTAGCTGCCGATTAGTGCGGTGCAAAATGGTTTTAGACGTTCACACAACACGCTGGACAGGATCTTGTATGCGACATTGAGCAGGGATATACCTCTATAGTTCTTGCAAGAGGTAGGATCGCCTTTTTTGTGGATGGGGCATATAGAGCTGGTATTCCAGTCGTCGGGCATGCTCTCATCTTCCCAAATTCTGCAGATGATCTGGTGCATGCTCCCTACCAGAACATCGCCGCCAGCCTTGAAGAGCTCTGATGGCAAGCCATCTGAGCCTGCGGCCTTGTTGTTCTTCAGCTTCTGAATAGTTGTGCCGACTTCTTCTATGCTGGGTGGGAGGACTACTTCAGCGGCTGGATTTGGGATTTCCTCGGTGCCTACCACTCTCTCTTGGTCATGCTCGTTAAGCAGCTGCTGGAACGGCTGCTTAAATACATCCACTATTCCCTGCGGGTCGGTGACAAGATTACCCTCGCAGTTTCGAAGAGCCAGGGTGCCCTTTTTGAAGCCTCCTGCAAGGCCTTTGGCTGTCTTGTAAAAGGCTCGTATTTTATGTTTATACATATCGATATCCTTGAGCTGGGAGGCTGCGAAGATTCTTTTCTTTTGTCGCAGTAGTTTCTTCTCCTCCATTCTTCTGGCTCGGTACTCTTCTCGCGCTGCCCTGGTTTTCCTCTACAGCGCCTTTTGGTACGCCTCGTCGGTTGCTGCCTTTTTCTGCTCACACTCGCCATCATACCACAGGTTTCTTGTTGGGGGTGGTAGGTATCCTAATGTGGTTTCGGCTACTTCCTGAATGGCTGAGCGGCAATGCAGCCACATATTATTGGCATTTGTGTTCGACGTAGGCATACCGTAGAGTCTTTCGCTCAGCTGCTCCCTGTAGACTCTGGCAACCTCCGGTGTGCTCAGGCGCCCAATGTCGAACCTCCTCCTGATGGGCTGGTGCAGCTTTCTGACATTGGACAGTCGAGCTCTGAATCTTGCTGCTACGAGGAAGTGGTCAGAGTCGACATTTGCCCCTCTGAATGTTCGCACATCCAGGATGTTTGACGCGTGCCTTGCGTCAATGAGCACATGGTCGATTTGGTTGGCGGTTCGACCGTCCGGAGATCGCCAGGTTGCTGTGTGGATTCGCTTGCGAGGGAATCTTGTGCTACTTATCACCGCATTACGAGCTGTCGCAAAGTCAGCGAGTCGGAAGCCGTTATCTGTTGTTGTATCGTGGAGGCTGTGTTTTCCGATCACTCCGCCAAGGGTGTTTTCCTTTCCGATTTTGGCATTGAAGTCCCCGAGCACGATTTTTACATCGTACTCCGGACAAGCTCCGTAGGCGTTGTGAAGGAGGTCATAGAAGTCCTCCTTGATAGGGTCTTCAGCCTCGTCGGTAGGGGCGTGTGCACATATAAGGCTGATGTTATAAAATCTGCCTCTGATGCGGATCACAGCCAGGCGATCACTTATAGGTTTAAAGTCGATGACCTTCGACCTTAACCGCTTTCCCACGGCAAATCCGCATCCCAGTAAGTGCAACCTTTTGTGACAGCTGTAATAAATGTCGCAATTTTTCTTCCTAATCATACCGTTTCCTATCCAGCGTATTTCCTTGACCGCCTTGTACTGCGTGAGGATTCCTTCCAGTTTATGAGCAGCTCCGGTAGTGTACAGGGTTCTGACATTCCAGGAGCATACTCGCAAATCGTGTTCCTTTTTCGTGCGTTGTCGTCGTCGAGTATCCGTCCGTGTATCCGAGGCATCTTGCTCATTCATAACTTTAGGTTTTTTTTACGTGGGCGGATTGTTAGCCCGCCGCACAACCGCCATTCTGGTCGGGGTTTTTTTCGCTGCATACGTTTGTTCACATCCCAACGGTTGTTGAAGAGGCTATCCAGAGGGCGCCGCGAGGAGGCCGTATGTCAACTTGACCCGGGCATTTAAACAGGGATCGTTGCTGGCATCTCGCCAGGTTGAGAGCAATCAACAACTTTACCCTGTATGTCCGAGCCCATGCCCCCCGAATGCGCCAACTACAGAGGAATAAGTCTCCTTAACATCGCCTACAAAATCTTCCCTACCATTTGGTGTGAACACCTGAAGCCTTTTGCATATAAGCTGATAGTTCGTTATCAGTGCGGATTCAGACCAGGGAAGTCCACCATCGACCAAATCTTCACACTACAGCAGGGCCTGGCAAAAACCAATGAATTTCGACTTCAAAGCCGCATACGACAGCGTAAATAGAGACGAGCTATACAACGCTATAGCGCAGTGGTTAGCTATACAACGCTGTGGCGCAGTGGTTAGTGTGTTGGACTCTGGCGCAAGATGAACGAGTTCGGATCCCGATAACACCAACGCCATCGAATGTTTAGTTCGCGACGTTCCTCCTCGGCGGGGTACTGGCAAAACCCCCCGTAGTAAACTTGCCATGAAAAGGCTTCTCGACTCACGCCGTTCGGAACCGGCATTAAACTGTAGGTCCCTTTCACCTGTGTGAAAAATAAATCACACACAAAATGGGTGATTGAGAGAAGCTTGGCTCTGGTACTTCATGGGCTGTTACGCCACCAAAGAAGAAGAATACAACGCTATGTCTACCTTTGCCATACCTGCTAAACTCATCAGACTAAGCAGGATGACTTTCGAGAATACTCGCTGCTCCATCCGAATCGGTGAACACCTTACCGATAGTTTTGATGTCAAACAAGGATTTAGGCAGGGCAATGCGCTGTCGTGTGATTTCTTTAACATCATATTGGAAATGATTGTTCAAAAATCACTGGCCAATACAAGAGGCACAATCTATTTCAAATCCTCGCAACTCCTTGCATATGCCGACGATATTGACATAATAGGTAGATCACAGCGAGATGTCAATGAGGCCTTTGCGAGAATTGAGTTCGAGGCGGCGAAAGTTGATCTGGCGGTAAACGAGGGCAAGACTAAATATATGTTGTCATCAAAAAAGGACGCTCACCATCGACGTCTTGGCCAGAACGTTCGTATTGGCAGTTATAAGTTCGAGGTAGTTAAGGACTTCGTCTACTTGGCTCCGCAGTGACCTGGAACAACGACATCAGTTCCGAAATCAAACGCAGAATCGCTCTTGCCAAACGCTGTTTCTTTGAGCTCAGGAGGCAATTGAGAGATAGAGCCCTCTCTCGGAAAACCAGGGTGATACTATATAAGACCTTAATCATCCCGGTCCTCCTTTACGGCGCAGAGGCTTGAACCTTAACAAAAGCGGATGAAGATGCCCTTGGTCGTTTCGAGCGGAAAATTCTGCGTACTATCTACGGTCCCGTTTGTTCAAACGATGTATGGAGGAGAAGATATAACGAAGAACTGTACGGATACAGCGTCTAAGGTAGCTAGGCCATGTAGAGCGCATGGAAAATACAGCTCCGACCCGAAGAGTCTTCGAATCCACTCCGAAAGGAAGGCGCGGCAGAGGACGGCCGCATCATCGGTGGCGCACGCAGGTGGAAGGGGACCTTAACCAACTGGGCGTGCGGCGCTGGAAACAGCTGCCCAAAGACCGTGCCAGCTGGTGACGCTTGTTGGTTGAGGCCCAGGTTCACCACGGACTGTAGTGCCACCTACCGAGCAGCTACCAGTGCTGCTTCCGGCCCGGCAAATCGACTATTGACCAAATATTCACACTTCGATAAATCTTGGAAAAGACCAACGAATTTCGTATCGATACACACCATCTTTTCATGGATTTCAAAGCCGCATACGATAGCATTCATCGCAAAGAATTGTTTGATGCGATGGCCGAATTTGAGATCCCAGGAAAAATGATCCGGCTGTGTCGTGCCACGCTAAAAAATTCGCGATGCACCGTACAGTTCGGTTCTGTGACATCTCAACCGTTTGAAGCATGCACCGGATTTCGGCAAGGAGATGCTCTGTCATGCAACTACTTCAATATAGTGCTGGAACAGGTAGTGCGACGGGCAGGCGTCAACACAACAGGGAAGGCACTATTTTCTACAAGTCTGTACAGGTGCTAGGATACGCAGATGATATTTCCATCATCGCGCGGTTTCGGCATAACGTTGTAGAAGCTTTCACGGCGATTGAGGAACAGGCGAAACGAGTTGGCCTTAAAGTCAACGAGGATAAGACAAAGTACATGCTGTCAAGCAAAAACCGATCCGTTGCTCACCAACTTGGACAAAATATAACGATTGATTCTTCTTTCTTTTGGTGGCGTTACAGCCCATGAAGGACCAGAGCCAAGCTTCTCTTCAATCACCCATGGTGTGTGTGATTTATTTTTTCCACAGGTGAAAGGGACCTACAGTTTAATGCCGATTCCGAACGGCGGCGTGAGTCGAGAAGCTTTTTCCAGGCAAGTTATACTACGGAGGGTTTTGCCAGTACCCCGCCGAGGAGGAACGCCGCGAAATAAACATTCGTTGGCGTTGGTGTTATCGGGATTCGAACTCGCTCATCGTGCGTCAGAGTCCAACACACTAACCACTGCGCCACGGCGCCCGATTGATGGCTATGTATATTTTCGAGGTGGTTAAGAGTTTGCTTATCTCGGGGCAAACGTAAACTCCACAAACAACACCACAGTGGAGATCCGGCATAGAATCGTAGGAATATTGGATTTTCTTTTTGTAATTCGAAATCAAATGCGTAAGCCGGACAAATCAAGGAATCAAAAATTGCAGCATCCACTATGGCAAGTTCACCAATGACCGCACTTATTTCGTTGTGGTTTGTTATCAGAGGCGCACTCAGGCAAACAATGTCCCTAGCCATGTGAGCGAGCGCTTCATCAGCCTATTCTCCACTCATGCCTCTATAGAATAGAGGGCTTATACCGCAAAAAAATGCTTCCAAAGCCTTGGAATGGTGAATTTTCGTCTATTTTCTTGATTAACTTTACTTTGCTTTGATTTAAATTACAAAAAAAAAAAAATAGATTTAAGATCGTATCAATAAGACCTTCTATTTGATGTATCACACGATGCAGTTTTAAATTTTTTTCTTAATTTTCCACCTTCCCCCCAAAAATTACCTCCCACATACAGATTTCATCTATTCACGTCACACCTCTGCCTCTGGGTCACAGAAATTGATATGTGTACCAAATTTCAACTTAATCGGTCCAGTAGATTCAGAGATAATTGACCGTGAGCGACGGACAGACGGAAACACGAGTGATCCTATAAGGGTTCCGTTTTTTTTTCCGGACTCACGGAACCCTAAAAAGCTTACACAGTGGATTCGCCATCCTAAATGAACACCTCTTCAGAACCTGGCACTACCATCTGGACGGGCGGATTTGTGTAAGTCGAGGTCCTTGAGAACCCATGCGACTGTACGAGTGTGAAAATGGATTAGTCCCAATGTGGCATTGACGCACTCTAGGCGGAGACAAAGTACAAGTTGGGACCTTAAAACTGGCGGCGAAGTGGGCAGCAAGTAGGTTAGCTTTGTCTAAGGGTGTGACAGCTGGAATGTCATTGTGCATGAGTACTTTTTTCGATTTTCCTGAGAACTGTTAGCCTCATAGGCTCGCAAGCTTAGCTCCCTGAGCCTAATAGCCTCTTTGCAGCTCAAGTCAAACCACGTATTATCCTTTGGCCTGGTGCTTTTAATCTTGCTAGGAATAAAAATTGCCATGCCGATTCGGATAATATTTGGGAACGACAGCGACCAGTTAAATATCCGAAAGATTTTGTCAAGGAAAGATGTTGTCGTATAGCTGGGTGGTGGGAGTTCGTGAATTTAGCTGATATCACTCAGTGGTTGGACGAGCTTAGAGGCAACAATACATTGATCGTGCATTTGTTAGGCTGGAGGTAAGAAACGAATCCAGTGTGTTAGCGGTATGACCAGCAACATTGGAGACACACGACGGCGCATTCACAAGTTGGATTAATTGATTTAACTCAGCAAAAATTTCAACATACCTTCCTTCGGGAGTTGTCTTACCAGAATGTCGAAGCCACTGAGAATTGTGTACATCGGAATTGCCCGCTTAAACGATTTCAGCACAGGGAAACAATTCTCTGGATGGAATCAGACAGTGCTCTGAATGCATCAAATGTTGCAATCCTCTCTAGATTGGGGCTTCCATAAAGAAAACAGTAGTGAACGGTGTGCTTACGGAGTGTGAATTTAAGCCATAAAAAATAAATGGCGAGACCGCGGGGAGAAAGAATAATGGCACTTAGCTATATCCAGGCAGACTAAAATCCGAAGAATCAGACTTTTCATCGACCTGTGTTTCATATAGTGCCAAAACAGCCGGTTCATGGAGGGAAGAGTGGACATATTTACATACATACGTGTCAAAGAAATTCGTCCGTGACCCACAAATGTTACTTACTTACTTTGATGGCGCTACAGTTCGGTGTGCACCAGGGCCTCTACCAACAAGCCTCTCCAGCCGGAACGATCTTTGGCCAGCCGCTTCCAGTGCCGCACGCCCAGTTGGTTGAGGTCCCTTTCCACCTGTGCGCGCCACCTTAAATGCGGTCGTCCTCTGCTACGTCGCCCCTCGGGGTTGGAGTCGAAGACTCTTCGGGCCGGGGCGTTGATGTCCATTCGCTCTACATGGCCCAGCCATCTTACACGTTGGATCCGAAGACGTCTAACTAGGCCGATGTCGCTGTACAGCCCGTACAGTTCCTGGTTAAATCTCCTTCCCACTCTCCGTTTACACAAACGGGACCAAAGATTGCACGGAGAATTTTCCTCTCGAAACGCCCAAGAGCCTCTTCATCCGCTTTCGTTAACGTCCAAGCCTCAGCGCCGTAGAGGAGGACCGGGATGATTAAGGTTTTGTAAAGGGAAACCTTAGTTTTTCTAGAGAGGGCTCTGCTACTCAATTGCCTCTTGAGCCCGTAGAAGCAGCGATTGGCAAGAGTCATTCTGCGTTTCATCTCAGCACTGGTGTCGTTGCTGCTTGTCACTATCGAGCCAAGGTAGACGAAGTCCTTGACTACTTCAAAAATATAGCTGTCGAAGGTGACGTTCTGACCAAGACGTCGGTGTTGCGCGTCTTTCTTGATTGACAGCATGGATTTGGTCTTGTCCCCATTTACCCTTAGACCCACTTTAGCCGCTTCTGCTTCAATGCTTGCGAACGCCTCATTGACGTCTCGCTTTCTTTGTCCAATAACGTCAATGTCGTCTGCGTAGGCAAGCAATTGTGTGGACTTGAAGTAGATCGTACCTCTTGTATTGGCGTCAGAGTCCCGCACGATCTTTTCAAGAATAATGTTGAAGAAATCACATGACAGTGGGTCACCCTGTCTAAGACCTTTTTTTAAAATCAAAGGGGTCGGTTAGTTCACCTCCGACCTTAATGGAGCAGCGAGAGTTCTCCATAGTCATCCTTCACAGTCTGACGAGTTTGGCAGGAATGTTAAAACACGACATGGCTCTGTATAGCTCATCTCTATAAACACTGTCATACGCGGCTTTAAGGTCGACGAAAAGATGGTGCGTGTCGACCTGGGGTTCATGGGTCTTCTCCAAGATCTGCCGTAGTGTAAATATTTGGTCTATCGTGGATTTTCCTGGCCTGAAACCACACTGGTAGGATTGGTTTCAGGGGCTTACACAGTACGGCAGAGAGGACCTTGTACGCGATGTTCAGGAGGCTTATCCCTCTGTAATTGGCGCAGTCATAAGGGTCTCCTTTCTTATGGACCGAGCAAACGATACTGAGATTCCATTCATCGGGCATGCGTTCTTCCCACCATATTTTGCAGATGAGCTGCTTTAAACAGTTCCGCGGAATATTGCAAGACAAGTAACAAAACCGCTCCAAGCAGAGCCGTGAAGTGAAACTCTATCGCCGGATTTGTAAAAAACAAACTGCCGTAGGTGTTATGCCCTTCCGAAAGCAAGATTTGCTCTCCCAATACAGCACAACACACACGACCTTAGCCAGTGTGTCCGCTGAGCGGGGGAAGGGGGACAGGCAGGAGCTGTTGCTGCAGCCCAGCTGCTGCCTACGAGGTGTTCGGTTGCGGCACTGCTTCTCATTTTCAGAAGATAACTAACATGACAGTTTGGAATAAGCTTAAGACTTTAAGAACGTTTCCAACACGACAATACCGTACCCTACACATCTTTGATGTCTCGGAGCAAATTGACGGAACTTGTTAGGGAAGGCTTGGTGTATCCAGCGTATAGGCCAAACCTTGCACCGTCTGATTACCAAATGCCCTGGTCTCTGCAAGATTATCTTGATGGTAAGAAATTGGCAGGCCATACAATAGCTAAACATTTCTTGACCAAGTTGCTTAAATGTTCTACACAAAAGAGGTATAAGGTCATAGACAGAGTTCTACGAACAGATGAGGAAGAAGGAAAAAGGATTTTAGTAGATTAATCAAGGTAGTTACATCAAGGATTTATGTAAATCAGTGGCGGTAGCGTAGAGATGACAATGAATGATTGCTAGTAGAGTCGCAATGTGTCTACTGAGCTCTTCAAGTAGAGGGACACAACATTTTTATCTGAATATAACCTATGTAAGTGTCATTTGCTCGATTCGTACCAAGGAAGATCCTGTGGACAACAACTTCTGAGATATCAGTCTTCTAAACGTTGCGTATAAGATCTTTTCTGCCTTTTTTTGTGAGAGTCTGAAGCCGTTCGTAGGCGAATTGATTTCAGTGTGATGTCAAACCAGGAAAGTTCACCATCAGCCAGATGTAAGTACTTTTTAAAGCGATTTCCAGGTCGATATGGCTAGTTGTACAACGCTGTGTTTAGTTGAGACATTACGAACAAGCTCGCAAGAGTGTGCACGATGACATTGAAGAATTCTCGGTGCTAAGAGTTAGGAGTGATATAAAAGAATTTTCTATAAAAGGTCAGGAGTAGGTACGGGATAGTGCAACTACATACTTGTTATGAGGCTTTTTTTAACATCGTCCTTGAAATATTCATACGGACATTGGTATCGCACCACGGTATACTGCCACACGAGCAGATACTTTGTTTGAAGTAATCTTTGATTACTCTGAATACAGACTATCACACGACTTTAGTCCCACTCCATTTTGTTAAATCCAATCTGATGAAATCGAAAATATTTTCCGAAGGTCCTGTCAAGCTTTTCCATTCACTACCCAAGTGCGACAGCAATTAAAATTCCACCAATTCACAAGTAAATAGCGTAAAAAAAGAACGCACTCTTCACTAGATTTCCCTCCGTCAACCATACGCTTGACCGCGTCCTGCACAATCGGAAGCTTAAAAAAAGGATGGAAACGAAATTCTACCGCAAGCGCATTGCCTGCCGCATGTCAATCACAACTCAGTAGTAACTACTGCGTAAGGATAAGCCGGCAAGCGCGAAGGCCATTGTTACATGTTACCATATTTTAATTCGCATCTATCAATAAAATTATATTTTGCATGCCACCGAGATAGTAGTGTTTGTGCGGCCAAACAAATAAACACTACAAACGTCGGTGAGTGATACGCACGAGTCACCATGCAACAATGCTCGTGGCAAGGACACCATCCACTTGTAATGATTAATTTTTAATTAAAACAAAAAATCCACTGCACGAATGACGTCGGCCGAATGGTAGGCAAACACAATAAACTGAAAACTGTAGGCGTCAGAGGGACGCGGAAATGGATGGGGTTGGCCAGGCTTCCAGGCGCTCTGTACCAGAAGGACAATTTTACTCGAAGAACCCATGTTGCATGTTGTATGTGCAGCAGGTATGTACATACCTGATGCAGGTCGATTTAATCTCAGAGTTAATTGCTTAATGCGGGCTTGGCGCCTTAATCATTATCGTTGGCATGAAAGTGGATCGGGCAAGCCGGTATGGGAGGTGTGTTGCAATCGAATTATGTTGGCAATTAATTAACCGTATAAACAGGACCTTCAAACCTGATTGCACCTTCGAGTGTAAAACGTTTACCTGATTCGGCCAGGAGCAACACGATTGACACTTGTTGTTGTGTCAGCAAAGGAAGTTGACAGATGTAGCGATAAATGAATTCTCATTTTCTATTGAATTGCTAACGACAAAATCGAGTTATGGAATTTCGCAGGCAACGAGAGGATTCTGCCAATCGAGTTGTTGTGATAAATCTATGTTAAGGACAAGGTCTATGACCAACTGACTTGTAATGTATGTTCGTATGTATATATATGGCGTAATAGCTCCGAAGAAGCTTTGCCTAGCTTCTCTTGATCACCCATGTTGTGTGTGATTTTATTTTACCATAGGTGAAAGGGACCTGCAGTTTGTTGGAAATTTCGAACGGCGTATTTCGAGAAACTTTTCCATGGCAATTATTCTATAGGGGGTAATGTCAGGACCCCGATAAGGAGAAGCACCGTTAAAAACACATTCGATAACATGGCCATTTTCGGGATTCGATCCCGTGTCGTCGGCGTCAGAGACCAACATACTACCGACTTTTCCAGGGCTCAAGTATAGTTTCTTTCAAAGTACATAGAGTATATCAGCAGCAGCCAGCACACCGACAATTACGCGGGACGTCAATGAAACTTTGTGAGCATTGAAGCAAAAGCGGCGAAAGTAAGTCTGAAGGTAAACGAAAGAAAGACGCACAACACCGACCTCTTAGCCAGAACGTTACTGTTGGCAGCTATAACTTTGATGTAGTCAAGGATTTCGTTTACTTTGGCTCACTGATAACAAGCGGCAACGACACTAGTATTATTCTAGTGTCGTTGCCAACCGCTGTGTTTTCGGGCACAAGAGGCAATTGTGAAGTTGGACAACTAAAGTGACTCTCTATAAAATATAATCATCCCGGTCCTGCTCTACGACGCAGAGGGTGTGACCTTGTCAAAAATGGATGATATTCGGTCCAAAATCCAAGATGGCTAAGCAATATAGAGCGAATGGAGAGCACAGCTCTGGCCCGAAGAGTCTTCGACTCCAACCTTGAGGGAACGCAATGTCGGTTGCAGAGGACGGCCGGATCTAAAGTGGCGCTCACAGGTGGAAAGGGACCTCAACTAACTGGTCGTGAGATGCGAGAAACAGCTAGTAAAAAATCGTGCCAACTCGAAATTCTTGTTGGTTGAGACCCAGGTTCACTCCAAACTGTAGCGCCACGGCTATATCGATTGAAGCGCGTTCGTGAAGTCCAATTTTCGACAACTTTATCGAGAGAATGGGCCCGAATATCAGCAATAATACGACGAATTTTAACTTCCAAATCGTCAATCGGCATAGACCAGTGACTTCACATACCCTCAAGGAAAGTTAAGATGTGAGATCACAAGATCCTGAAGGCCAGTTCACAGGTTCACTACGCGAAATTATGCGCTAAGTAAATGTTTCCTGCAATAAATTGATGGTGTCGTGCGCTGTGTGGCATGTTGCGCCATCTTGTTCAAAACAAAGCACTGTCACGTCAATGCCATTAAACTGAGGAACCAAGAACAGAAATAATGTTTCTATAGCGTTCTGCATTGACGGTGACATACTGGCCGGCATCGTCCTTAAGGAAATATGGGCCGAGGATTCTACCAGCCCATAAAGCACACCAAACAGTGAGTTTTAATGGATGTAAGGGCGTCTCGGCAAAGGCTTCTGGGCTTTCTCCACAATTTTGGCAATTTTGCTTGTTTACATTTCCCTTTAACAAAAAATGGGCCTCGTCGGGGAACAACATTTTGCGTTGAGTAATAAATGAGTGGGGATCAAGCTGAGTCATGTTTTCGACCCATTCACGGAACCTACGACGCGTATATTGGTTACGTAGTTTCAACTCTTGTTTGGATTTTATAAACTTTCAAGCCATGATCTTCTGCAGAGTGGATGGGCATAGCTCTAATTGCTGTACACGATGGCGATTTCAGATTCTCCTCAATACTGAGCTCCACAACGGCAATAACTTCTTCTGTTCGCACTATTCGTCGTATTATCCACTAACTGTACACGGTGCGATAACGATTCGCTGTAATTCTGCTGTAATTCTCAAGAAAAGCTTCTCGAAATTCACCGTTCGGAATCGGCAATAAACTGTAGGTCCCTTCCGCCTATGGTAAAATAAAATCACACACAACATGGGTGATTGAGAGAACTTCGGCTCTGGTCCTCCATGGACCTTAACGCCAGCAAACACCCACACAATCTCCTGAACGGCTACAGCAACCGCAAGACAACCGTGGTATAAGCCATGAAACAATGATCATCCATACGATGCATTCGCATCTTCATAACGCACCAAATCTGCTGACACAAGTATGTACACCCACTTCCAAGATCATGAAACAATGATCATCCATAAGATGCATTCGCATCTTCATAACGCACCAAATCTGCTGACACAAGTATGTAAGTTAAGAACTTATTTTACATCATAGTTCCAATCACGTCCCCAACACATGCTGCATCAGTAACTTGATCACTCCGGCGCATGTTGCATTCCATTCATCAGCATTGACCACGTCTCCGGCGCATGTTGCATTCCATTTATCAGCATATCGCATTCATCAGCATTGACCACGTCTCCGGCGCATGTTGCATTCCATTTATCAGCATATCGCGCGGGTCACCTAACATCCAACGGTTACACGGTTGTTCGCTGAGGTTCACCTGACACCCACATTCCTAACAAACGTTTCCCTTCCTTTACACACCATTCAAATGTCTCGTTACCTGAGACATTTGTTTTTCTTCCCGATTTTCCCATTCCTACCTTAGGCTAAGTTAGATTTTATGTTGGCAGTCTTTAAGCAACTCTGAAGTAGAACGGATGTAAATTTTATACGTTGGGAAATAAAAAATTATTTTTTTTTTAAAATAATAAAATTTAAATTCTGTTAATTTGTATACCCACTTCCAAGATCATGAAACAATGATCATCCATACGATGCATTCGCATCTTCATAATGCACTGAGTCTATTTGTTGACACAAGTGCATCCGCTTGAAAAGAGAAACGAACATCGGTTTATCAAGAGATCATGTTACACTCCAATCAAGGGCAGGGATACAAGTTCAACATGAAACCAATATAAGGGCTGGGATTCCCCAGCGGCGAGTCAGTTCGTAGCGTCGTCAAAACTCGGATTCATCTGGCTCCAGTCGTCACCAAAATTAGAATCGTAAACCCAAATAAACCAATACAACTTTGAAACAGTTTTCTACTCATAGCCCAAGTGTTGGGCTTATAATAACCCTATTTTTTGTTACGCTCCCCGCTCGATACGTAACTGTATATATGTACATAGATATATTAAGTCCCTGATCTAAACCAAACTAGCACCAATTAGCGAACCGAAGAACAGTAACAATTTATAATATCCAGCTCCACTCATGCAACAAGGTGATGTTGAAAGTCAGAATTTAGCTTTGGAGCCATTTCGTCGAAACGGGAAAACACATAGTTAACCTGTCAAAATTGTAAAAAACGGACTCAAACGGAAGGTAAATAAGGCTTGTTTCCTTAAAACGAGCTCTCCCTCTTTTATACGTACGATTGGCCTTTGTACAAGCAATTAAACACGTGAGGATGTATGTAGTACTACTTCATATATAACTGGAGCGTTCTCTTGTCCTTATACTTGTGATGTTCAAGATTTTCTCTCATAACCGCAAGTGCGTGGATGCGGAGTCATACTGGTATCATTCAAGTGGAATGCTATACCTCAAAACATAAAGTATATACTTACTTAATATTACACATCCACAATAGTGAAGGAAATCCTTACTTGAGCTGTCTCGAGAAGGAATATACAAGTATGGTTTCATATCAGCGACATGATTGCCTACCGTCTGTTGCTATAACGTGGTTATAAAGCTAAAGACTAGTGCCTCCCCGTGGGGATAAGTTGTTCGACATCGTTTACAATAAACCTCGTCCCATTTGATGTATTTAAGCACGAGGAGTTAAGAAGAAACGCAAGTTTTTTTTTTTTTTAATTTTAAAGATTCCCTTGTTGATGTAGACTCTTGAGATTGTCAAAATTGATGTTGCCTCCAGGCAAGTCTGAGTGAACAATGTTTACTTGTAACATATACCTGGCGAATTTACGCAATCATCCATGAGACATGCAATATCAATTCGAATGCCAATTATTGCTGTACGCAGAGTTTAAGATATCAAGTGACTATTCTGGGATAATTCAATGAAATCAAAGTTCGAATAGAACACTGTGAATAAGGGGGAAGCCAATAGTAGTAAATGCAGTGTAAATTCGATATCTATCCTTGATAGGATCTATTTCAATCGTCAAATGGTTTGAAAACGATTGTTTAAGATATTGAGGGCCGCATGTATTAGTATTATTGTACCGCACTCTCAGAAGAGGATACAGATGCTTCGAATGAAGTATTCTGAAGGAATGAACATTTCTCGATATCATTTTTTGCTTTTGTATAGTTATTTTGTAAGTACGACTGGCCCTGTGAGGTCCACGGACGCAGACGGAGAGACTATCCAAGCTGCAGATTTATACAACTTACACGCCTTGATCTCTGCAAAAAATTCGCGGTGAACTGATTTATGTTATGATTTGACACGTCGACACCTCCAAACTCATCAGATTACGGAGGAGGACAATTGAGAATTCTCACTGCTCCATTAAGGTCGGTAGCGAATTAACCGAGACCGAGGATTTAGACAAGGTGACGCGCTGTGGTGTAATTTTTTCAACATCGTACTTGAAAATACCATACGGACTCAATGGCCAACACTGGCCGGATGACATTGAAGCGGCAAAAATGGGTCTTTCGGTTACATACATACATATATTTTCAGTGGCCCGCATGTTCCACTAAAAGAGTCGCGGGTGTAACGCGCACACGCGGGATCTCCGGGCTACTCGATCCTCCGTCATCGACTCTAACTCATCAGGAGCTATGCCCAAGCGCACCCAGGCGAGTTTTTGGACCTTGTCCAACCACCCCGACATTCGTCTCATGTGACCAAACCATCGAAGCATAGCCCTTTCCGTTCGGAGAAGCAGCTGCTCAACATTGTCAATACCCACATTTCATGACCATAGGTGAGAGTTGGAACAAATACTGAGTTAAAAACCGCTAACTTGGCTTTGACACCAAGCTCGGTCCTCCTGATTACAGATCTTCCAAGCTTTTTCAAAATTTACCCAACTAGGCCAATCCTGCAGGAAAGCTCAGTATTGCTCCTCACATCACTCGTGAAGAAGACCCTGAGATACTTAAACTTCTCCACCTGCGTCAATGGGACTCCACTAACATGTAGAGTGCATTGGACAGGTGTTCTAGAAATAACCATGACCTCGAATTTTTCCACGTTAACCCTCATTCCAGCATCAGCACATACGGCCACAAACCTATCTAGAGGATGTGAGGACAACTAAGTCATCTACAAAAAGAAGATGGCTTATCCTCAACTCTCCCAACGTAACACACTTCTCGGTTAACCAGAGTAAAACGAATTATATTGTCAAGATAAAACGCACACACTGTTAAAGCAATAAAAGTTTATTTAGTACTATGACACAATATTAGTGACCAGGGGAAAACACGTCCGTTCGCGTTGAGCGCTTCTCGTTCACTGTCCTTCCTATCCTGTCGTTGACAGCTCGACCTTTCCTGATATCTCGTCCTCCGAGGACGAGTCGCTGTAATCCCGTAGATCCTTCTCGTCGTCCCACTCCAGATCTGGACTTAGCCTGCACCAGGGTTTCATGTGGTCAGAAGAAACAACGTTGTTATAGTGTCGATTCCCCGGCTTGTCTGGGAGGTCTTGCACAAGGTAAGGATCATGAGCCAACACATTTGCAACTATGTAAGGGCCCCTGTATGCTGGGTCCAGTTTATGAGACTCTCCTGTAGATCGGGGGACGTAGTCTAGGACAATGAGATCGCCTTCATTGTATTGGTGAGGGGTTTGATGCTTTTTATCGTATCGAATTTTCCACTTGCGTCTTTCATCCATGATGTTAGTTGCAGCTTGCTGTCTTTTCATTTCGGTCTCGTTTAAGTTCGTTGTTTCGTCGTGTAGTGCCTGTATTAACCGATTCTGGCTAACATTTTTCAGATTAAGGTTGAACACTAAGTCATTGGGTGTGAACTTAGTGGTTGAGTTGATTTGCGAGTTAAGGCTCCATTGAAGATTTGGTAATGCAGCATCCCATTCGCGGCTGTCCTGAGTGGAGCATTTGACTGCGGTTAGCAGAGTTTTGTTTACCCTTTCTGCCTGCCCGTTCACCCTTGGAGTTCTGACAGCCGTTTTTACGTGTTGAATACCATGGCTCGCCATGAAACTGTTAAAAGCCCTGGACGTGAATGCTGTACCTCGGTCTGTTGTGATTCTTACTGGCTGGCCGAATTTTGACATCACCTCGCGCAGCATCGAAATAACCGGTAAGGATTTTGTGGTTCGTACAGCCCTCAAGATCGTATATTTGCTGAAAGAACAAACCAAAACGGTTATGTGGAGATTACCTTGCTTACTTTTTGGGAATGGGCCCCAGTGGTCCATGTCCATGCTTCGGAATGGAATTGGAAGCACATCCATCACGTGCAGTTGGCTTTCTGGTTTACCTCCCTTCACCTTTTTGAAGCAGCATTCTGGACACGCTGCGATATAGGACTTGACGTATCGCCTGATTCGGGGAAACCAGAAGTTCTTCCTAACTCGTTCAATAGTCTTATCCGGGCCAAAATGTCCTACGTCATCATGGCATTCTTTGGTTACTCGCCAGCGTATGCTCTGGGGTATGACTAGCTTGCGCAGATCTCCAATTTTCCGATGTAGTCGTCCAGACAGTATCTCATAATCGGCCTTCACCTGCTTCACCTGCATCTGTTCCTGATCCTCGTTCTTCTTGAGTGTTTCAATTAATGCCTTCAGCTTCCCGTCCTGCAACTGCATGCCAAAAATCCAGTCCACATCCGTTGAGTTCATTGCGAGAATGGTTTCAGCTACAGTCGGTGATTCCTTAGGAGGAAGCGTTGGAACTCGGCTCAATCCGTCGACGTGGAGCATCTTCATTCCCGGTCGGTGAATGCACTCGAAGCTGAACTCCTGCAGTCGCAACCACCAACGGGCAACTCGGGGAAGTAAAGCTGATGTGGCTTTGTTGGTCGCGATGGCGTTACAATCCGTAAGAACCCGAAACTGTGTACCCAGTAAATAAATTCGGAATCTGTCCAGTGTTTCGACGACGGCCAAAACCTCTAGCTCGTGGCTCGCATATTTACTTTCCGCCTCTGAGCACTGCCTGCTGAAGTAGGAAACTGGCTTCATTCCTTCATTTTCGCGTTGTAGTAGAATTCCCGACAATCCCAAAGCACTGGCGTCGGTGTGCACCTCGTGCTCCTTTCTCGCATCAAACAATGCCAGCACTGGTTGATTGGTGATTGCGGATTTCAACCGTTCAAACGCTTTCTCCTGCTCTTCATGCCAAACGAAGTCAACTCCCTTTCTTAACAACTTCGTGAGCGGTTGAGCAATGCAGCTGTAGTCCCTTACAAATTTCCTGAAGAAACCTGTGACACCTAAAAAGTGTCTCACTTCAGTAGTGTTCCTCGGTCTTCGGCAGTCGTTGATACATTTGGTCTTCTCCGTTCCTGGTTGGATTCCTTCTGTACTGATGATATGACCCAGAAAGCTGACCTTGGCATCCATGAAAACACATTTTGATGGACGCAGCGTTAATCCAGCAGTCCTGATTGCATTCAAGAATTCGTCGAGCACACATATCCCTTTTTCCACTGTATCTGTAGCAATGATAACCTCATCCACGTAGTTAATTATGCTTCGCCGATGTACTAGCTGTCGTATTATCTTGGCCATTGCCTCTTGGAAATACATGGGTGCGTTTACTAGTCCGAATGGCATCACGTTGTGTTCATCCATCTGGTGTTAAGAATACTGTTAAGTTCTTACTTTCTTCCTTCAACGGGATCTGGTAATAGCCTGCCGTCATGTCCATCGTGGTGAAATACTTGTTCCCGGTCAATAAGGACAATCGTTCTTCGACAACCAGCATAGGAAACCGTTTTTTTTACGGCCACTGAGTTCAAGACCCGATAGTCCACGCACATTCTGCTTTCTCCATTAGACTTTGATACCAAGACGACGGAAGCGGCATGTGGCGAGTGGCTGGGCCGTATGATATCGTGCTGAAGTAACTCTCTTATTATAGACGAGAGAGTGTCTCTCTGAGCAAATGGGACTTGATACCGCTTGCCCAGGATGGGATTATCTGATTTTACCACGATTTCCATAGCTGTCCCCTTACAACGTCCTAGGCGAGAGATATCTTCAGAAAAACAATCTTCGTACTGCCTTAATAGATGTTCAACTGACTCGCATCCAATTGCCTGCCGATCGAGAAAGGATTAGTTTCATGAGCGCTATTTAGCTGTGTCGCTCTGTAGCCTGGTTCCACCGATGTCACTTGCAGTGTTTTTCCTTCCAGTATCAGTTGTTGGTTTTTCTGACATAGAATATCCCGTCCTAGTAGTATTTCGTACGGTAACCACTCGTCCGGAACTATCAATAAGGTGACATCCATCTCATTGTTGTCCATTTTCATGCGTACTTCTACCTTCTCGGTTGACTCGACCGTCGATCCTCCGAAACCCTTTTGTTGAGTGATTGATGACTTACGTGTGTTCTCTCGCTTCCTGTATCCACAAACGCTGAATATGGCCGTCCCGCGATGATAACTTCCTTCATAACGGATATCCTACCATTGTTACATTGGGTCTCTTTATACGACAGTCTTTCGCCTCGTGACCAACTCTGCTGCAGTTTACACAGCGTGGTTTCCTTTGTGGTTGTGTGCACTTAATGGCCATATGCCCAAATTGGTTGAAGTTGTAACACTTAATTGGCCTCCTGCCCACAGCGCTTGCATCTTCCACAGTAGGTTCCGTAGATCGTGATATCAGCCCTCTTGACGTGCAAGGCATTGAGGAAATATTGTTCAAGGAATTCAGCAGCTCGTTACACGTTTGCAGATTGAGTGCGAGTAGCATGCGTGTGAGATTTAAATCGCTTAATCCGTTGATTATGTATGAATTAATTGATAGATCATCTAACCTACCTCGTCGGCCAATTGCCAGCATAGAGTAGTAGTACTCCCCTAACGATTCATCCTTCTTACGGCCTCGCTTCATTAGTTCCCGATGGACATCCGCGACGTTAGTTGTGCACGGGAAATCACGTTTCAGTTCTCTAACGAAGTGGTGCCATGTCTGAAACACTGACTGAGCATCCAGCCAATCCTTGGCGACACCCTTCAATTTACTTTGTGCGGCTATCAACCCCATTTCCTCACTCCATCCATATAACTGCTGTAGCTGTTCCACTTTGTCGATGAATTGGGACGATGATAGAGAGCGTTTTAGGGGGTCGAACTCCGGCCAGACACCCTCCGAACAGTTTTGTCCTTGTGCAGATAACGTATATGCAGCTGGCGTGTCTGATCGGTTCTCTGATAGCCGTGCGGGTCCAGGAATCGGTGCGGTGTTCCGTGGCTGTTCTCCAGTGTTTATCATCGTTTGGAGTCCGGTCGGTGACGATGTATTTGCTTGCATTTTAGACGCGATCTCTCCCACGGTTTTCGCCAAATTAAACACGATGTCTCGCAGATCTTTCATTTGTGTTTGTAAGGATTCGCCTGCTGTCGATGAGTCGCTTACTTCGAATTCCTCTGCCTCCACTTCGTCAGTGCCTAACACTTCTTTTAATCTTGCGATTTTATGTGCCTTTGTGCCTGTCACCGCTAGATCCTGCGCTCTTAACAACTTATTTAATTGTTCCACCTTTAAACTTTCCAATTTCATCATCGTGGTTCTGCGTTGCGCTGCCTACCGTGTACGTCTGTTCACCCCGATCGTTCGATTTCAATTCCTTGTTTTTTTTTCCCCGTTTCCGTTGAGCTTTCCGTAGTTCGTATCGTTGAACGTTTCGTTGCCCTTTTCCTTGAAATGAACGTATTGTGCTGCTTTTTTTTTCCTGTCGTTCCTCTTTGACGGTTCCGATTTGTATCGTTGTGTGGGTTCTTTCTGTGCAATCCACAGCTTTCTCAGAAATGTTTTTATTTTCCTCTTCTTAGAGTTTCGTATCCCACTTCTGATGTTGTCAAGATAGTCAAGATAAAACGCACACACTGTTAAAGCAATAAAAGTTTATTTAGTACTATGACACAATATTAGTGACCAGGGGAAAACACGTCCGTTCGCGCGTTGAGCGAACTCGTTCACTGTCCTTCCTATCCTGTCGTTGACAATATGCTGTCAACTAGAAATTCGCCAGAAAGTCACAATTGGCAGCTACAAATTCGAAGTCGTTAAGGTCTTCGTCTACCTTGGCTCACTAGTGTCCAGCGACAACAACACAAGTGCTGGGATCAAACGCAGAATTACTCTTGCCAACCGCTGCTTTTTTGGGCTCAAGAAACCATTGAAAAGTAAAGCTTAATCATCCCGGTCCTCCTCTATGGCGCAAAGGCCTGGACTTTAACGAAAACGGATGAGGGGGCCCTTGGACGTTTCGAGAACAACATTTTGCGTTCAATCTTTGGCCTTAACCAATTGGGACCGTGCCAGCTGGAGAAGCCAGCTCATTGAAGACCAGGTTTCCCACCATCTATGTAGTATAGAAGGATTAAAATCACCAGGCCAAAGAATAACACGTGGTTTAACTTGAGTTGCAAAGGGGCTATTAGGTTAAGGGAGTTAAGCTTTTGGGCCTATAAGGCGAACAGTGATGACGAAAAAACCATTATCCATGAATGGCGCTTGCTCTCTCAGAAAAAGAAAAGCTAATTTGAACGAAGTGTCGCCATAAGTGCTGCGAAAGGCCTAGGCTTCTTATACAGATGCAAGCAATATTTTTCACCCCTAGATCTGGCTACAATCTTCTTCTTCTTCTTAACGGGCGCTACAGTTCGGGGTGAACCTGTGCCTCAACCAACATGCCCCATTGCCGCACACCCAGTTGGCTAAAGTCCCCTTTCACCTGTGTGCGCCATCTTAAGTGGGGCCGTTCTCTGTTTCTTCGTCCCTCGGGGTTGGATTCAAAGACTCTCCGGGCTGGAGCTGTGGTGTCCATTCGCTCTACATGAATCCGTGGACGCCTGACTAGACTCATGTCGTTGTACAGCCCGTAAAGTTCGTGGTTGAATCTCTTCCTCCATCCCCCGTCTGCGTTTATAGGCCCGAAAATCACACGCAAAATCTTTCTCTCGAACCGACCAAGGGTCTCCTCATCCGCTTTTGATAGTGTCCATGCTTCTGCGGGTCTTATAGAGAGTCAACTTTGTCGTTCGGTAGAGGGCTCTATTACTCAATTGCCTCCTGAGCCCAAAGAAACAGGGTTTAGCAAGAGTGATTCCGCGTTTGATTTCGGAACTAATGTCGTTGTTTCAGGTCACTGCGGAGCCAAGGTAGACGAAGTCCTTAACTACCTCAAACTTATATCTGCCAATACAAACGTTCTGGCCAAGACGTCGGTGCTTAGCCTCCTTTTGTGATGATAGCATATATGTATTTAGTTTTGCCTTCGTTTACTGCCAAACCAATTTTCGCCGCCTCCATCTCAATATGCCTCATCTCGCAAATGCCTCATTAACATCTCGCTGTGATCTACCTTGTGAGGATTTGAAATAGATTGTGCCTCTTGTATTGGCCAGTGATTTTTGCACAATCATTTCTAATATGATGTTGAAGAAATCACACGACAGCGCATCGCCCTGCCTAAATCCTTTTTTGGCATCAAAACTATCTGTAAGGAGTTCACCGATTCGGATGGAGCAGCCATCATTCTCCAAAGTCATCCTGCATAATCTGACGAGTTTAGTAGGTACGTCAGAGGTAGACATAGCGCACGTTTCTAATTACGCTGTCGTATGCGGCTTTGAAGTCGACAAATAGGTGGTGAGTGTCGGGTTCTGCCGTAGTGTGAAGATTCGGTCGATGGTGGACTTCCCTGGCCTGAATCCGGGCCAATTAGCTTATTTACAAAAGGCTTCAGGCGTTCACGGCAGAGAAGATTTTGTAGGCGATGTTAAGAAGACTTATTCCTCTGTAGTTGGCGCAGTCAGACGGGTCTCCTTTCTTGTGGAACGCCTGGCTACTACCTAACGGCAGAGAAGATTTTGTAGGCGATGTTAAGAAGACTTATTCCTCTGTAGTTGGCGCAGTCAGACGGGTCTCCTTTCTTGTGGAACGCCTGGCTACTACCTAACGGAAGAGAAGATTTTGTAGGCGATCTTAAGAAGACTAATTCCTCTGTAGTTGGCGCAGTCAGAGGGGTCTCCTTTCTTGTGGAACGCCTGGCTACTACCTAAAAGGCATTTATTGGTTCTTAACTGGAGTTTAACCTCATTGCACCCAATAGATACAATACAAAGCCGTGCGATAAAACTGATAGGCGATTCCAGCATTACCAGAATATTAGATTCGTCGGAACATCGCCTTCCCTGTTTTATCGTTACTTCCACAAAATGCTCTGATAAAATAGCAAGTTGCGTTCCGCCCCTTCAGCATTACTCCCGCAACATGCGTCTCTCTAGGAATGTCAACCAATATATGTACTCTGAAGCCCACTTCCGGACGTACCGTCAAATATAGACAATCTTTCTTTAACCGAGCTACACGAATCTAGAATTTTCTGCCGGATTCGGTCTACCACCCTTAGTCCAACATGCAGGCATTTAAGATCTATGTCCATCGGCTTTTCCTCTATCCCTCTTCCTTTCTACATTCTGCTCGCGCCGTGTCTCCCACATAATAAAATTATTAAAACTTGAGTGCGCGCATATTTTAAAAAATCAAACAATCCCTCCTCTTTTACCTGAGCGAGCCCACGATGTCTACCATGTCTCCTAACCAACACGCCACTATTGCACACAGACTTGAAAAGGGCCATTTTTTCTCATAGTGGGTGTTGAGGGCGTTGTGTATGTAGGTGGATTATCAAGCCAACCAAATGCCAGTGAGGATCATTGGCGGCATGGTAAAGAGAATAAGAATATCAATCTTTCATAAATGCAATAGGAAATGTTACTGGAATTTTCTGAGGGCTGTTCCAACTGATTCAGCAAAATTCTTCCCCTCAACCAAAATTCGAAACTGAGATTTCTGCAGTTCTTCATGGTGCCAATAATTGACATTGTGACATTATCTTCCACATAAAAGCAATTCCGACCACAATAACTCAACCACCACCTACCAGGTTCATCATCAACCAACTAGCGTTACACACTATTCCAGCCGATGCCAGAGCGGCCGTGTTGAAACGTTCACTTCATCGACCCAGCCACCGACGCTCACAAATCTCGACCTATTGGATCAAAAACACAAAAGGAGAACCCACATGAGATAATGCCCCATTTCGGACCGTAACTTATGGTTATAGTAATGCTATGCATCCTTAAGTAAGAAATTACTCCTCACATAGATATGAACAAGCTCAATCTACACAAACCCCATGTCTCCATTTAACTAAGCACTACGGCAACACATGTCTGAGTGAAAACAGCCGAAGCAGCAGAAAGTGTTAAAGCAGAGACTCTACGAGCAGTGACAACATCCCATGATATGTGTCGCTCATAATAGTCAAGCACAGTGGTATTAAATCGCCTCGGCCATTAAGAAGCAATCCAGATACCATAAAGACTTTCCAATGATCCACCCGTACATGCATACGTATGTACATGACATCGCTGACTAAACGGCAAAGTCAATTTCATCCCGTACATTGAACACTGAACGCTAAGCATCGAACAAAGGCGCTTTTAATGCGAAAACGATGCCAATTCGCATTAGCATTACGACAGAGTAACATAGTGGTATAGTGGCATCAGCCAACACCGGATTTTGACTTCTACTCAGTTCGTCTCAGTTTCCTTCGCCTTATCTGTCGCTATTGTGGCGTGTCATTGTACGGTTTATTCGCTTATTAAAGCATTTAATTCTAATTCAACTCAACCCATCCCTCTCGATTTGCACTGACTTCGTCCTTCACGGACCCGGTAATTCATTGTGCCTGTCCTCCATATTATGTAACTAAATCCGACCTTGGCACAACTGTGAATGGATTTTTCGTATGCGCTTGGATCTCAACGAATTTATTGAGGCAACAAATGAAATTTTCATCCACCAAAGTAGCTCGACACGCCTCTAAGCTTAGATTTTCAAGCCATCCTAGGGGTTATCATTATTGTACGGGGCGCGAGGAATTTACTACATTGACACTCGACTCGTGGCGGGTTTGAAGCGAAAGGTTTCCGGTTCTACTGGAGGTTCTGACAGAATTTATGCAAATGAAATTTAATTACATCCCCCGGATGTGCGATTTAATTCCTGCTTCTTTTTTGCCGCTGCGTCATTTAATCCTTTTTTTGCGTTGTGAATTTTTAAGCCTCATAGATAGGCTGCGTGGGGTAAGTAGGTTCGAGGTATAAACTGAATGCGAGTGCAGGGTCACAAGTGAAACGAGATGCCATTTAATTGGCAGCACAATGAAACATAATTTCTGACAAGCTGCAAGGGATCATGGCTAACTGGGTGGTTGGGATAGTCTTCCATTCTTTTTGGAAATTCGCAAAAATTATTTGATGACAGGGCAATCCGAGACATTCACTGAAATGAGCAGGTCTTGGTTAAAGTTTATAGTGAAATTTTCCATCGGGCAAGGTTCAAAATTTATTGCGAACAAGGTGAAACTTTAGATAGAGGAGTCCTTGGAAATTTATGAGGCAGGATGTCGCTTTAGGTGAAACGCTAGCAGAATTGGGTTACCCCAGGAATAAAATGCATACTGGCAATAACCCGAAAGGACTCACTCTACCAGAAAGATAAGTCTTCACGGTGTTCACTACAATTTTTTAAATAAATTCGTTAACCTGAGCATCACTGGTAACCTGAGAGTACGTATAAAGGCCTTTCTGGTACCATTTGTTGGATTTACTGAAATTCTTTTGACCTCGTGAAAAGGAAGAAAACGGACTTGGTCTTGTCATCAGAGCTACATATGAGCAGCTTTTGGGATCTTTTTTAACTTAAAATACTTACTTGCCAATTGGCGTGATAATTCACGGTGAATTGGTACCATTCTCAGTCAACTGGGTGTGACCGTGGTGTAGTGGTTAACATCATTGACCGTCGAGCAGAAGGTATATAGTCCAAATTCCTTTCATAGCCAAGAAAAAGCAATTCCTATACGGAAAAGAGAATGCAACACAGTTGTGAATGGAAAGCGACCAAACGTCCTGCTGCAGGCATAACACTCACAGTATATAGTCAATTGAAATTCATCCTCTGCATAAGCAATATAACACCAAAGGTGCACGAACGAATTACTGTGAATTATAAACAACGCGAAATTTGGTCGGCTCTCGTCCTATCTAGGATAAATCACCCCTAAGAGTAGTGAACGAACTCTGCGACCCAAAAAACCACTGCACTCCGTTCAGGTTGTGTGTCAAAAACATCAACCTGCGCGAAACTCTCACTGTTACCATCGCTCACACAACGTTCAAAACTTTATAAGGCATCCGGCATGTCCAATGCTCCATGACACTGTGGCATAAATGAGCCTGAATTTGACCGATGGCATATGTTACTCGTATGTTGGCTTGGAGGGCCGCTGTTGCTTGTGGCTTATTCGCATAGACCTGTGATTTCAGAAAACCTCCCACGAGAAATACTTTAACGGGGTCAAATCGTACGATCTCAGTGGCCAGTTCACGTCCTGTTGAAACCAGAAGTCATGCTAAAAGAAGTTGGTTAACATCGACCTATATCGCTCGCCGTTGTAAATGATGGTCTGGCCAATGTCTCAAGGAAATGTGGACCAATGACGCCGCGAGCCCAAAATCCATACAAAACAGTGACTTTTTCGGAATGAATTGGACGCCCTTGGATCTCATGTAGATAGGTATCGTCCCAAATTCGACGAATTCATTTGCTGACGTACTCACTCATCCAGAAATGGTGATTTTTCAAAATTCTGCAAAATTTCGAATAAATAGTTATTAAAGCTATACGCAGCCATGTAAGGATCGCACGATTTCACGTAACAAAATGTCATACTGCCTACTGCCTTGACATTAGAGGCCTGAGTGGACTCTGAACTAACTTTATTGGACCCAGCATAATTCTCCATCACTACCCCTTACATGGCAACAAATTTGTCAAAAAAAAAAAATCTGGTCTGAAATCACACTGCTGGGAACCCAATCAACTAAACAAATATATTACTTGCTTTCGTCAGACCGCCCATTCAGCCCGCCCAGTACAGCAAAGAGAGTCGTGAACGAATTTCGTGACGAACAATCCTCACATTTTTTTTTCGCCTAGACTCCACCCGACAAATCCGTATCGTCCGATAAGGAACTTAGTTCCAAAAACTTGACTCCGCAGTGTTCGCGATATCTGCATACGTACCTTAGCTACAACAAGGTAATGATCCGAGTCAACATTGACTCCTTAGAAGGTTCGGACAACCAAATTGCTGGCGGAGTGTCTAGCGTCGATGGGAATACGATCGACTTGGTTAACAGATATTGATCAGGAGACCGATAGGTCACCTTATGCATATTGAGATGTGGGAATCGTGTACTAGCTACTAGGAGCTGGAGTACAATGGACCAGTGATTGTGTCTGAGTGCTCCAGCGGATAGCAGAAGCCTTCAACAGCAAAAAAAAAAAAAAAAAGCTACTAGGAGATTACGGCCCGTCACAAAGTCTATTAGCCTGAAACCGCTTTTGGGTGTGGTGTCTTTTAGGATGTGCTCTTCTACGACTTGTTCAAATATATCCTCTTTACCCAGCATCGCGTTGACATCTCCTAGAAGAATCTTGATGTCATAGCTGAGACAATGAGCATATGTTCTATCTAGGAGGTCATAGAAGTCATCTTTGACTCTCTCATCTTTTTCTTTTGTCGGAACGCATATTAGGCTCTTGTTCCCGAATATAGCTTTGCTGCAGATTGTTATGAGGCATTCGCTCACATGCCGGAACCTTGGAATTATTTGCCCAAGTCCACCTCAAACAATAAATCCGCATCCAAATGGCATTATTTTTTGTCCTTGTAGCAGTTTCCGTTGTACATGACTCATTTTTTCATCCTCCTTCTACCAGGTCCATACCATCGCAGTTCTTAGAGTGCGGTTACTTACTTACTTAGGTGGCGCTATATTCCGTGGTGAACCTGGGCCTCAACCAACAAGCGTCTCCAGCTGGCACGGTCTTTGGCCAGCTGTTTCCAGCGCCGCACGCCCAGTTGGCGCCACCGTTGATGCGGCCGCCTCTGCCGCGCCCCTTCTTCCGCGGTGGATTCGAAGACTCTTCGGGTCGGAGTTGTATTTTCCATGCGCTCTACATGGCCACCTTAGACGCTGTATCCGTAGACGTCGTACCAGGCCGATATCGCTGTACAACCCGTACAGTTCATTTATTGACCTAATTCATTTATTCATTTATTCATTACAATCAATCAAATGAGTACATTAGCTGTCCTCGTTAGATTACAAAAATTAGATTATAAAAATATACTTAAGAAAGACCACAAAAGCTTAACAACAGAATTATTTTGTTCCTAAATGAACCCCTACTAAGGTGAAAATCGAAAAGGCTAGAAATTGGATTATTGTATCCATAATTTACCCTATGATAAGGTACATGAAATAAAAAACGACTTCTTAGAGCTCTCGCAGGAGCACAAAATCCTCGATATGACCATTAATCAAGTCATGAATAAACATGATTGAAAAGAGGTCTGAAAAGAGGTAAGATACAGAATAATTTGCACCTCGTTACGTAAGAAGGCATTTCAATATTCCAGCGCAGTCGACGAATGGCTACTCTAGTTAGACGCTTTTGGATCTTTTCAATTCTAATGGAATGAACTTCAGAAAATGGATCCCATACTATACTACAGTACTCGACATGAGATCTGACAAATGCGACAAAAAGACATTTAAGAGTATTAGGATCTCGGAAGTCTTTCGAATTTCGCGATATGAAACCTAACATCTGGTTACATTTGGCAACCAAAAACTCAACGTGCATGCAAAAGCTTAGTTTAGCGTCACAAATAACTCCCAGATCTTTTTTGGAGGAAATAATGGACAGAGGGGTATTATGGACTACGTACGTAAAGGGAATTGAAGAGAGGCTACTACAAAAAGAAAGGCTTTGACATTTAGAGACATTGAGAAGAAGGTCATTATTGTGACACCATATGGTAAGTCGTTCAAGGTCCTCTTGTAAAAGATACAGTCATGTATTGAGCATATAGGTCGGAATAACTTTACACCATCGGCAAACATGAGACACTGGGAACTTAAAAACGATTCGGGAATGTCATTAATAAAAAAATGGAAGAGCAGAGGGCCCAGATGACTACCTTGTGGTACTCCCGAGGAAACATAAACTGATGACGAGAGCGTATCATTAATGCGAACATACTGGATCCGATCCGTTAAGTAGGAATTAATCCATTTTAGCAAGCTTGAGTGAAATCCTAAGTTAGTGAGATTCGAGATTAATGTACTGTGGTTGACGCGATCAAACGCTTTAGCAAAGTCTGTATAAATAACATCACATTGTGAGCCATTCTCAAGGTAATTCAGGGCAGTATTACAAAAAATCAAGAGATTAGTAGTAGTCGACCTGCCTGCAACAAAGCCGTGCTGGAACGGAGAGATAAATTCCTTTAAGAGAGGTGTAAGTCTGTCATAAACTGTTTTTTCAAACAGCTTAGGAATGGTTGACATTTTACAGATTGGACGATAGTTAGTGATATCATGCCTCGATCCAGATGGGCATCGAGGGCATCCATTCTTTTAAAAAAATGACCGGACTGGAGAGACAAATTAAAAATTAAACACAGTGGTAGGGAAAACGCAAAGGGGCACTTTTGAAGTAGAATTGGCGGGATGCCATCTATACCAGGATTCTTATCAAGATTTAATAAGGAAAGAACCTTTTGAACCTCAGGGATTGAACTCTCCAAGCTGCCGATATTTAAGAAATGGTGGGACATTGAGTTATTACTTAAGGTTGACGGTGTGGAAGTACCACAAGTATAAACAGACGGAAAGTGGTTAGCGAACATATTACAAATAGTTGAGAGATCACAGGAGGATAAAGTATTAAGACGCATACAGTTAGGGATACCATTAGATTGCTTTTTGCTATTAATAAAGCTTCAAAAGTGTATACTATTGGTCTTTAAATTAGTTTCGACAAAAAGAACATACTGTCTGTATGTATGATGCTTATTTAAAGCATCAAATTGTTTTTGAAGCATCCGAAGCATCCTTTCAGAAGTTCCCGGTCATTATTTCTATTACGGAACCGCTTAAATGCCTTATTCTTCCTGCTATTTAAATTTATGATTCTATCATTAAACCAAATCGATTGCCATTCTTACAATTTTCATAAATAACTTAAATACTTACTTACTTACTTATCAGGCCTGCGATCCATGGAGGATCTGAGCCTGAGCTATAGCTGCCTTCCATCCTTGACGGTCCCGGGCACGCTGCTTCCAGTTGTCAAGACCAAGATGTCCTACATCCGCGATTACTTGGTCTTTATACCGGAGGTTTGGGGGGCATGGGCTCGGACATACAGGGTAAAGTTGTTGATTGCTCTCAACCTGGCGAGATGCCATCAACGATCCCTGTTTAAATGCCCGGGTCAAGTTGACATACGGCCTCCTCGCGGCGCCCTCTGGATAGCCTCTTCAACAACCGTTGGGAGGTGAACAAACGTATGCAGCGAAAAAAACCCCGACCAGAATGGCGGTTGTGCGGCGGGCTAACAATCCGCCCACGTAAAAAAACCCAAAGTTAAATAACTTAAATGCATAATCTAAATTACAATTATTTAAAATGTCTAACCAATTCATACTATTTGCTTTATGGCTTTAGCATAATTATATTTAAAACAGGTGTCACCGGAGCCCGGCTTAAAAAATTCATAAAATTCAAACAGCATAGATAAGGCCACGTGAAAAACAGAATTAGGAAAGAGTGGGACCGTGGAGTTGTTGATACTAATGACAAGCTCGGAATCAACGAACACCAGATCAAGAATATTATTAAATTCATTAGAACAGTTATTTATCTGGCCAAGATCCAGCTGGGCAAGAGTATCAACGACTACACGCTCATAATTTAAGTTCACATTAAATAGGAGAAGTCTAGAAACATCGCTATCAAAGGACCAAATTAAGTTAGGCTAATTAAAGTCCCCTAGAAGGATAAAGTGTTGATGATCATTTAAGTTATTTAAGATAAAGGAACAATTATCAATATGAGTTTTATATAATAGGTAAGGACTTCTAGGTGGTATATAACTTGCTATAATAATAACTTCAATTCCAGAAATGCATTTAATTGTGACTGCTACTTGGTCGACATCAGCTGCTGTTGGGGGTAGATCGATTTCTTCACAACTCAAGGAGGCCCGAACCGCAATCAATACTTCGCCCCCTCTCTCACAATAAGTTAGAACGGTTCATACGAAAGATTTCGTACTGGTCCTTGTTAAACATTTCCTCGTTATGGTGATTCATTGTAAGCCAAGTCTCGGTGAATACAATGACATCGTATTGACCAGCTGAAGAGAAGAGCAATATTCGTTAAATCTTCTCCTCCATACACCGTTTGAGCGGGACCGTAGATAGTGCGCCGAATTTTCGTCTCGAAACGACCAAGGATGAAGATGCCATCCGCTTTTGTTAAGGTCCAAGCCTCTGCGCCGTAAGGGAGGACTGGGATGATTAAGGTCTTATAAAGTGTCACCTTGGTTTTCCGAGAGAGAGCTCTACTTCTCAATTGCCTCTTGAGCCCAAAGAAACAGCGGTTGGCAAGAGTGATTCTGCGTTTTATCTCAGCGCTGGTGTTGTTGTCGCTGGTCATCAGTGAGCCAAGGTAGACGAATTCCTTGACCACATCAAAGATATATCCGCCCATGGTGACGTTCTGGCCAATACGTCGGTGTTGTCCGTCTCTTTTAGATGAAAGCAGATATTTAGTTTTACCCTTATTGACCTTAAGACCCATCGTAGCCGCTTCTACACCAATGCTTACAAAGGCCTCATTGACGTCTCGCTGTGTCCGTCCAATCACGTCAATGTCGTCGGCGTACGCAAGCAATTGCGTAGACTTGAAATAAATCGTACCTCTTGTGTTGGCCAGTGACTCTTGCACGATCCTTTTAAGCACGATGTTGAAAAAGTTGCCAAGATCTGCCGTAGCGTAAATATTTTGTGTATTGTGGACTTACCTGGCCTGAAACCACACTGATAAGAGCCGATCAGGTTATCCACAAATGGTTTCAGGCGTTCACAGAATACGGCAGAGAAGATCTTATATGCGATGTTAAGGAGACTTATTCCCCTATTGTTAGCGCAGACCCCTATCACCTTTCTTGTGGACCGGGCAAACGATGCTGAGATTCCATTCGTCGAGCACGCTTTCCTCCGACCATACCTTGCAAATGAGATGGTGCATGCACCTTACCAGCTCATCTCCAGCCGCCTTAAGAAGCTCAGCAGACAGGTCGTCTGTGTCCGAGGCTTTTTTAGACTTAAGTCTTGATATCGCTATTTTGACTTCTCTTACATCGCCGTCCATTACGAATGGCTCGTTCTGCCTGGCAGCGGTATCTTGTCTATCATCGCCATTATACATTCTGCAGAAGTGGTCTTTCCAAATCCTCAGCATCGACTGCGACTCTACTACCAGTTCTCCATTTTCATCCCTGCAGGCCTCCGCTCTGGCTTTGTAGCCATGGCATGTTCGTTTTACCTTATTGTAAAACTTACGGGCGTCATTCCTGCGGAAGCATCTCTCCATCTCCTCGATCTCACGCTTTCCGTGCTCTCTCTTCTTTCTTCTGAAAAGCGTGTGTTCCTCTCTTCTCTTCTTCTCTTTCGCGAGCAGCTCTCGTCCGTCGTTGCAGCATGGCTTTATATGCCTCTTGTTTTGCTGCATGGGCTTGTTCGCATTGTTCATCGAACCAGAGGTTTCTAGGTGGTGGCGGTTTGAAAACCAGCACCTCTGAGGCAGCGTCTCTGACGGCACTCTGGCAATGCGCCCATTCCTGCTCTGTTGTTTGTGCTTGGAGGAGACACGATCGGCAAAAATTTCTTTCAGTCTCTTGCGATTGTAGCATTCTGACGTCAAACTTACGTAGTCCTACTTGTCTTCTAAGCATTCTTGATATCTTGGAGTGCGGTTATGTCTGCTTTATAGCAACTAAGGGCTTTTTTTAACTGTTCGGTCGCAACCCAGTCTTTAGAAATCTATCATTACAGGTGCAGCTTATCGGATCTTGTCTTTTTAAACATGCCAATTTCAGACGTTTTGGGCTTTGAGATCTACGCACATATGTATGCATTGTAATCACTACATCACTAGTTGATTGGTGAAAGCACACGTTGTAGTATCTTCGTCCCCCTTTTTCTTTAATTCAGGAATGACATAAGTCCATCTTATGACCATCTGTATGTATGTACATATGTATGTATCTGTGAGGCATTACGGCTCACGAAAGACCTAACCCTAGCTCCCCTCAATCAATCATGTGGCGTGTGATTTTATTTTTCCATGCATGAAAGAGACCTACAGCTTTAATCTAGTCATAAACCTGTCAAAGTGGAAAACTAGAAATCGTGCTCAATATGTTGAACCTCTTAGACTACTTAGGACATGGAAGGACGAAACGTTTTGTTTTGATTGTTCGTAACAGTCCCGATATGTTCGCGGAATCTAGAACCACTCGCAACTGTTGCTTACATTCCAGTGAAAGACTGGGCACCGATTTTCTATTTAGTTTCCGTTCAACAGTGAACTTTTTTTAAAGTGTATCGGTCATTGGTGAGTATCCAGATTTCATCGTTCATGGGTAAGTGCCATTTTTATTTTTCTTTAACACCATCAATGTTATTTTATTGTTTCAACTCTTTGCTATGGGTTCAGAATGATTTAGATAAAACTTTGCCATGATCATAAGCATTACGTTACTTTTTTACGACGATCCTCCTAGAAGGACGCCAGTGAAATCCGCAATCAAAATCATTCTGCCCATATACTCTCCTACGTAAACGCGGTTTTCTTGTAGTTCTTGCTTATTTCGCAGGAAGTTGCTGCTTTTAAACCAAATTTTAGATATTTTGGAGGCAAACGATGATGCAATAGGACGAGGAGGAGTTGATATAACTCTATTACCTCCAACTAATTCTACTCAAGATCTTACTGATGAAGATTCCGGTGATGAACAGAACCCCACCATGGATAACTTGCCCAGAAGTCAGCTTCTTGCGCCTGCTATTGTCAATAGTATCCCTTCCATAGATGATAATGGGAGTGAAAATGAAAAAATAAGGGGGAAAACGGGTGAAAAATAAATCACTTCGTGCTGAATTAAACGAATGGCCAACAATGGTTTTGAATTGTTTTTTGACCAAGAGGTAGTAAATTTGTTTTTTACCCGTACGAATGACTATGCTTGGCAAAAAAACAGAATAGGTGACATATCTGTTTCTGAGATACATTGTTTTGTGGGTGTACTACTTGTTAGTGGGTACAAGATAGTTTCCTGTAAGAGTATGTATTGGGAACAATCCGAAGATACCCATAACCTTCTCATAGCTAATGCTATCACAAGAGATCGATTTCAGTACATTATGAGCAATTTGCACGTGTGCCAAAACGACAATTTAGATACCAACGACCGTTTCGCAAAGTCAGACCGCTTTTGAATTTGATAAACGAGAGATGCCTAGGTTTCACGCCTCACACTCAAGATCACTCAGTGGACGAGAGTATGGTCCCATATTTTGGACACCATGGAGCCAAACAATTTATAAGCGGAAAACTAATTAGATACGGCTGCAAGTTTTGGTGTGGTGGACCACCGTCAGGCTATTTATAGTGGTTGGAACCTTACCAAGGCGCTGGCACATTATCAGAAAAATACAACTCATCTGGATTAGGGTATGGTGTAGTCATGACATATGCAGATACCTTGAAGGGCGGTTTCCCGTACAGACTTTACTTCGACAACTTTCTATGACCTGCGAGTTATGGTCAAATCTTCGTGAGGAGCGGAAAATTGGGGGTACAGGCACCATTCGGGTCAATCGACTTGTTAAAGCTTGTCCTCTTCGCGACACTGATGAAGCGAAGAAGGCAGAAAGAGGAAACTACGTCTTCTGTTGTGATTTCAAAAACATCATAATGATTTTATCTTGGAACGACAATAATGTTGTGACGTTTGGTACAAACTTTGAGAACGTACATCCTATTCATACTGTATCCAGATATTCACAGAAGAAAAGGAAAAAAATTTATATTGATCAACCAGACATCACTCACATCACATCACATCACTCTACAGAGTATCAATCCGAGGAAAATAAACCGGCCAAGTGCGAGTCGGACTCGCGCACGAAGGGTTCCGTACCATCTGTACATATAAATATGAAAGAGACTATGTATGTTACCTCATCAGTTATCACATTGAATCACATTTTTTTGTATGATGACAGATCTTGGTTGCAGGCAGGTTATCGGCATATTACTTTGATAATCAAAAATCTTCATGATGAGATATAGTTGATCATCAAAGCGTCCATTGAATTCAAATCAATTATCTTACTTGACAGCAACGATGTGAAAAGGTGAATAACAATAAATATGGGGAAAAGGTTTGCAGCTAGGATTAATTCATCAAAGACACAAATATATTGTCGACTAACCTTAGTTCAGTATGTGACCAAGGGGATTTTTTGGATGAAAATCATGTCTGTTGTATGGGAGCCCCCCTTAAATATTAATTTTGTTCTGTTTTTAGTATTTTTTCGTGGTAGCGGCAACAGAAATACATCATCTGTGAAAATTTCAACTGTCTTACTATCACGGTTCATGAGATACAGCCTGGTGACAGACGGACGGACGGACGGCCGGACGGACGGACGGACGGCCGGACGGACGGACAGCGAAGTCTTAGTAATAGGGTTCCGTTTTACCTTTGGGTACGGAACCCTAAAAATGGTACTTCCCTATCATTGCACACATGGTTGACGTGGCCGAGCAAAATGCTTGGCAATGCATAAAAACGACGGAGGGACACTTGATCACTTAGCTTTCCGTAGAAGAATCGCTACGGCTATTTTGGAGAGTAACAAGAAACTCGTTACTGCGAAAGGTCGTCCATCGAAAATAGAAAAAATTGATAACCGCTGAGTGAAAATAAAAATGAAGTTTTCAAATTCAAATGATATTTTGTAGACTATTAGTCTTGCTCTAACATTTGCTATTCTGTTTTAGATTTGACAAAATTGAACACTACGTTGGAGACACTGACATGGATGAAAGAACGGGGAAAAAGAAACAGCTGCACTGCAGATTATGCAAGAAGAATGCTACAACCGTTTGCTTGAAATGTAGCTCTCCCCTACATACTTCGTGTTTCCTGCCATTTCACTCCAAACAAATATTCAATAGTTCAGTAACAGAAATCAGCATTTAGTTTATTTTTTTTGATTCAAAAATATTTTATTGAGTAAAAAAGTGTGTTACCACAATCTTGTGTCTGATTCATTAGAAGAGCCTTAAGAATATTTTGCTTGCATATTCCACTGATGTCCTTCTGGAAGGATGACTGTTTATGATGTCACTGACCTTGAAAAAAAATCAGAATTCTTCAAATTTGTTTTAAGAATATTTCTAATACAGAGAAATTAACAAAAAATCTTTGAAAAAAAAATCAGGTTTAGGTATCTGGATTAATCGTGCGATAACCAAAGTTTTGAGGCAGGTGTTAAAAGTATTACTATAGCTAAGCCCACATAGGGTGAACGCGAAATCCGCCAGGGGCTGCGTACAGCAGCAAACAATCAATTCAACTACTTACTTACTAACTAAAATTAGTGACTCGTATGCACCGAGCTGTAGATGAAATTTTGAAGTTCGTCACGAAGGATGTTGCCCATCTACAAAGTCCATCCATGGTGAACTTTGATTTTTTATTCACTCCTAACTTGGTCTAGTATGGAGCACAAAAGTTGTGCAGACATCGGACCATGCTTGCTCTGTATCTACAGATTACTGTGATTAATTATGGTGAGTGGTGCCTCAAAAAGCATGGAAAGATAATTACTTTACCGCTGAATATGGCATACATACTCACTTGAGCAATGCTCTAATTACTCGTACAGCTGGCAGCAAAAAGCGAAGCGTGTGCTCAAACTTTTCTAAACTGTCCAAGCACATCGTAAGCTACAGTACTGGCGCTATGGTCCTTCCCAATGATGCTGCAGACTAGAATACATTTTACAGTAAACTCAACTCCAGGATCATAATCGCCGTACACGTCATCACTGCTTTCTTCTTTGTCGTCGTCGTCGTTATCTTCAACATCATTATGCGGCGTTCAGTATCCTGCCAAGGACATTTGCTGCCACAGAAAAAAAATAGTCACAGAAAAATGAGGAAAAAACATCTCACGACGCCGGTCGGGAGTTGGATGTGCATCATCTGTTCCATCACCATAGAATAAACAATTTCATTCAGTGAATGTAACATGTGCATGTGAGGCGCCTCTTCTTTTCATACTCGTTATAACAGAAGTGGATGTCGTGTGAGGAGCAAACACTATTGTGCAGTAGTAGTAGCTCCATTGTTGACGTTCGTATCTTTTGAAGACGTTAAACGTCTGCCATTGATGCTTATGGCTCCTTGCAGTCAATGTTTTACAAATCGGTTTAAGTTTGTTTAGGAGAGCGCTTCGCCGGCGGAACAACTGACAGTCAGGTACCTTGAATTTGCTGTAAGCAGCGAATATATGCCACTTAACGTGAGAACTTGGCAAGTATGAACTTGAAGTTTGTGATGTTTTTCCACGGCAATCGGAATTTGTCTCCAGTTTTCTTTCATAAGTTGTTTTCAATCCTCTTTGTTACGATGGCTTGTTGCAAAATGCTTATACGTTAATAGTGGTTGAGGAGGTGCATGAATGTCTTCTATAACGAAGACTGAAAGGTAAATTTTGAGTGAAGAAGTAACTACGGACGTTGATGGATTATTGCTAATCTATTTTTTTATCAACGTGCAAGTACCTATGCATGTTAGGAGACCTCGCTAATAAAGTTATAAGGAGATACTATGACACTTACATGCTGTACTCTTGCGTAGTTGCATACATGTATTCTTTCGAAGAGTCCTTTAAATAGGAAGAACTGCGTGTGATATTAACCGAAACACAAAGCATAAAAGGCGTTTAAAAATTCATTACCTGATCCGAAAAAATATAGACAGATTGACGGCCAACAAGTTTTGCTGTGTGTTTCGATGGAAAAGACAAGGACTGACCTACTACGAGGAATTATCTTTATGATAGCAGCAAGTTACCAAACAATACGGCGCACATCCGACCTAAATCGGTTCATTCTAACTATTCTAAATTAAACATTTTTACAATAAAGAGAAGAAAGGATCCACGGTCGTGTAAAAGACTCCATTCTTTCTCATGAATGGCCAGATTTCTTTTCCATTGATCCCGAATCAATGGGATAATTCCTCACCAGACCTGAATCCTCTGGGTTGTTATGTATAGGGCGTAGTTGAACGTGAGACCAATAATCATCCTCATAACATCATTTCCTCACTGCAGGATGCTATACCTCTCACAGGCTTAACGGTATGGGAAAACAATTGCGAACACGACGCAATTTTTGAAAATTTCCCAAAATTTCTCATTTTTTGACAAGTTTTGGCATGAGGATTGATATACCCTTTTATTGAAATACATCAAACTAGGATGCTGCATTAAATTTCTTCTTCTTCGTGGTGTTACAGACCGGCGTGGTCTTGGGCCTCAACCAACAACCAATCCAGCCAGCCATCTCCAATCACGCACACCAAGTTGGTTGAGGTCATTCTCCACATGTGTCCGTCATTTGAGTCGCGTTCTCCATTGCAAATGCTCTGATTCGAAGATTGTTCGGCCGGAACCATATTATGCGTTATACTGCCAGACGATTAACGAGGCATATGCCACCATACAGCCCATAGAGTTCGTAATTGAATCTTCTCCTCCAGATGCCATCAATGCAAACAGGACCAAAGATCGCAACCAGAACTTTTCTCTCGAAAAGGCCAAGAGATTACTCATCTGCCTTTAATGGCATTCACGCTTCTTCCTCATAAAGCAGGACTGCAATGATCAGTGAGATGGCTCTATTACTTCCGCGTTACTAGCATTTAAAAGAGTTTTTGTAAGTTCGTGCTCTTAGAGCTGACTTTTGAGTTTCGCACTATTTTTTCATGCATGATTTTAAAAGAGTCACATGACAGCGTGTCGCCTTTCCGAAAACCATTGAACTCAAGTTTGCTACCGACCTTGATGGAGCAGGGAGGTTTTGCCATCGTCATCCTACACGTCCTACACAGTGTAGTGGGTTTCTAAGCGTCGAGAAACGATTCATGCATACACAAGCGTTTGCACCTATCCTCTGCCAACGAACTCCTGGGAAGCCTAGTACCTTCGCGACCGAAGATCGGGTCGTTGGGGGTAGCTAACGAGAAAGGAATGGGGGGGGGGGAGGTCGGTCCAGAGCGTAACACTTCTTTAGGACGAGCAAATCAATCGATCGGTCAGCGGCGGCGTCCACAGCTCCAGATAGTGGAAGCTACCTGGACAACACCCTTTTTGAGCTGCTCGAACTTACATATATAGATGCCCAGGTCCAAGAGGAGACCTTAAAGGACGGGCCGGGATCCTGAAAAGGAGATGGCGCGCGGATGAGTCTTAGATAGTAATGCTAACGGCGGCGCCCACAACCTCAGCGAACAACCTCAACGAAGTCGAAAAAGAACACCACAGTTTGACCGAGTTGCCCAAAAACTCTTTGAAAGTTTGGCGCCGCCTGCACTTACAATTTGTGTTTTTTGTTTTTTTTTTTATACATGAGGCTAGTGCTACCATTAGCAATACGGCACTGCTACCTCTGCAGATCTATTGTGCCTGCTAGACGATCAGCCGAGTTAACTCCCCACTTCTATAATGAAGTTGAGAATGCTTCTCGTAGGAGCCAGGGTGATCCCCTCAGGAGTCATAACTTCACTGAGAAGGATACGCTTCCTAAGATTGCAGAGAGCAGCACACTCACACAGTATGTGTTCTGCCGTCTCAACTGCACTTACAATAGAAGAAGAACGGAAGCGTTGTCAAAAAGCTATTAAAGAAGTTGCCACTGATGTGCTGGGTTTTACGACTCCACCACCCAGGAAAACCCGTGGTTCACGCAGTTAAACAAGATGCCTACAAGGCAAGGAGTGGAAAGAACCAGCTTCTCAGAAAGCAAAGGAAAAGCACGAGGAGCGCGCCGTCGAGGAAATGGACAACTAGTAGTAGAGTCACCAAATACCGCTGTCAGGTAGAATATTCCAGAAACTAAGCTGCTGGAAGGGACGGACTGTCCGCAGAACTATTTAAAGCTGTATTTTTTGTTTTTTTTTTTTTATGATGGCGTCCATGAAGGACCAAAGCTGAGCTTCTCTCAATCTGTAAGATATTATCGGAGGAAAACATGCCCGACGAGTGGAATCTCACTCCGATCCACCAGAAAGGAGACCCCTTTGACTGCGCCAATTACAGAGACATCAGCCTCCTTAACATCACATACAAAATCCTCTCTGCTGTTTCATGTGAACGCCTGAAACCGTTCGTCAATAGCCTGATAGGTATTTCTCAATGTGGTTTCAGGCCAGGGAGATCACAATAGACCAAATCTTCACACTTAAACAATTCGCAGATTTCAAGGCCGTATATGGTAGCGCATATGAGGGCGCCGTAGCGCAGTAGTTAGCGTGTTGGACTCTGACGCATGATGTGCGTGGGATTCGGGACCCACCACATAAAAAACCCTTCCAATGAATCAGCAAACACAGCGGTGGTCTCTTGATGACCACCGCAAACGAACCAAGGACCACGATTTGAGGGTATGCACCTGAAATGTCCGCTCCCTCTATAGGGAAGGTGCCGGTACCCAGCTGTTAAATGTTCTTGATGCATACAAAGCGGAAATTGCCGCCATTTATATAGTAGATGCGAAGGACAGGACACAGATGTTGCAAAATGCCATCATGTGACATCAACTTCAGCTGTCATTAAAGAGGAGAGTGATTTCGTTACCTCGTCTCTGGTTTCGAGCCTCCGAACTAAATTTTTCAACATTAGCCTAATTTATGTTCACGCCCATCATCGGGGTGTGACGGACGAAAAGGACGTGGAGACCAAGGACTCCTTCTGTGCGCTCCTTGGGCACGATTTCAAAAACGTGTTTGGCCAGGGTAGGCAAAGAAGGAATTTTTGGCCCGAAAGTCGAAAAATTCAGTCTCCACGACCAAACCTCCGATAACGGTTTGAGACTGATTGAGTTCGCCGCGACACGAAATATGGTGGTTAGATTTTAACATAAAAAGATCCGTCAAGACACTTGCTGTGATCACTTGCCTATCACATTGTGATAGGTGACAGGCAGGCTTCCAGTATGTTTGACGTACGCTCAATCTTATGTGCCAACAACCTTTTGGATCATTACCTTGTCGCAGTCAAGGACCGCACTCGCTTCTGTGCAGTCAAAAACATGTGTCAAGCGACGCAACAAATTTTGGACTTTGAACTGCAGTCATAAGGAACAGCTAATAACTTCGCTAATCGACTCTCACTGCTTCTATCCGAAAACACTTCTCAGGACAATGTCACACGCGACAATGGCATTTTATCAGTCAATGCTTTGGGCTTCAGGCGCGTCAAATCTCGGTTCGTACCGAAAACACTGATTTTTTTGGAAAAACATTGTCGCCCTGACGTGTATGGAACTAACTTTTCTGAGCACCAGGACAAAACGAAACGCATTATTAGGAGAGATGAGACTTGAATTTATGCTTACGATTGAATTGAACGAATCGAGATGTGTCACATGACGATACTAGTAATGCGACCATAAAGGCATATTGTACCCCCTCTTTGGTCTAGAATTTAAGTGCTGTCTTAAAAAAAATTAACAACATCTCTAGATGAGATCTCTTGAAAGTCCTTCTCTGTCACTGTTGCTTTGTTTGTCTAGCTAGGGAAGACAGTTAATTTGTAAAGGTGGCTTAAGAGCTTCTTTGGATCGTTTTGGATTGTAGTTTTGTACGATGACCTTCTTTGAGTGTCTAATATTCCCCTGGCTGTTCCATTACTGGTTTCATTGTTTTATGATCCACTTGTATAGGTGTAGGTTTGTGCCCACGTTGTTGAAACCTTAAAGGGGGAAGACCCTGTAAAATGTACCTGAGCACCTTCCTTAGCTTGTATGTCAGTCTTTTCTTTGGTTTCATGGTTTTCATGGCCGGGCACCCAAATCAGCTTTAGTCTGTTGATTTCTGCCAGTTTGTTTAGTGTTTTGTGACATTCCCAGATAGCCTTAGAGTTAAATGTGTAACACTTTAGTGCTTTAGGAACCGTCTGTCTGTCTGAGAATATAGATATCTTGATGTTGTTATGTCTTCTGTCGCTGCTGCAATGTGGTGCTTCATTAATTGCTGAATTATTTAGTTCAACCTAAAATATTGCTGACTCACCGCAGAGAGGAATGTGTAGTTTGCACATTGATCCTATAACTCCAGCCCCTACTTTGCTTCCGGATTTCGACCTACCAATGAACCATTTCTGGGTTCCATCGTTTATCCACGAGAGATTGTTGTTCCATTCTTCTTTGCTTAGTATGAGTACCTCGTAGTGAATTTTGAAGATCAACTGAGGGGACATTTATTCGGGTCAACTCCCAAATATTGTCGACGCCTTTAACAATCTCTAAATGTCTAACCAGGTCTCCTTTCTTATAATTATAGGTTCTTCGTAAAGTTAATGCTTTTTTCGGAGCTTCAGCTCTATGGCAGTGTGTAATTGAGGAATGTTTATTATTGCTCCCAACCCCGCAGTCGGAGTAGTTCTCATCGCTCAAGTCTTGCAGATACCCGCTTACTTACTTTGGTGGCGCTTCAGCTCATGAAGGACTAGAGTCAAGCTTCTCTCAATCATCCGTATTGTGTGTGATTTATTGTTCGCACAGATGAAAGGGACCTACAGTTTAATGCCGATTTCGAACGGAGTGAGTCGGGAAGCTTCTTCATGGCAAGTATACTACGGGGGGTTTTGCCAGTACCCCGCCGAGGAGAGACGTCGCGAAAAAACATTCAATGGCGTTGATGTTATCAGGATCCGAACTCGCTCATCGTTCGTCAGAATCCAACACAATTACCACTGCGCTAGGGCGCACTTTGTACTTACGATCCAGAAATCAGATAGGGGTGGCCGTGGTACAGTGGTAAACATTACCGACTGTCGAACGGAAGATCTGTAATTCAAAGGATGTCCATAGACAAGAAATGGAGCTTCTATACGGAATAATCGTGCAACACAGCTGTTGTGAATGGGAACGGATCAAAAATACTGATGAAGGCATCACACTCACCTCAGATTCATACTCTATATAACACCATAATGGCATGGAACATTTTCTGAGAACTACAACCATTGTGAAAATTCAGTCGAGTTCCTCTCGAATCCTATCTAGGACAACCATCCCTGGAGAGTAGTGAAAGAATATCTACGACCCAAACCATCTGCACTCCGTCCAGGTTGTGTGGCAAACATAATGCGAGACGACTCTTGAACCTGCGCGAACTATAAAAGAAAAAGAAAGAGATCCAGAATATCGTGCCATCAAAAATGATGATCACGTTGACTGTTTTTTTCGGTTACCGTGGTGCAGCACATTTCGAGTTACTTCCGCCGGGTCAAACTGTCAACAAGGAATATAATTTGAGCATTATACGGCGTTTGCTTAAAGGTATTCGCCTTAAGGGGCTTGAGTTGGGGCGAGACAGCTATTGGTTTTGCGGCACGATAGTGCACCGTCTCAAATTGCATTGGTTCTTCGTGACCTTTTCGCCAAAAACTTGACCCATGTCGTTTAAATACTTGCAAAAAGTTCGATTGTTGGTGCAACCGCTGCAACTGGCTTAGGTTGAAACACCCGTAATATTGACGTAGGTAGGTACCTATGGAAGAAATAAGGTTATTCAGTTGCCCTAACTGAATATATGTATGTATGTATTAGTATCCATTTTATCCCTGAAAGGTTCAAAGACGTCAGTGTGAGTAAAAATCAATAATCTGGCTTGCACCCGTTGATTTCAAAATTGTGCGTCCAAGCTGTATCTTTCCTTAAAGTTAACTGATTTCATTTACAGCTACAAGACAGTCATTAAAATAATACCAATTTTCAACAAGTACATATGTATGATGTGCAGTACCTATGTGCGAGCAAAGACAACTCTTCAATCACCCGTTCTTGTAACATCCGATATCCCTCCATCCCCTTCAAAACCAACGCATACACTCTGACTTCGTCATTCAAAAAGAATCTGCGAAGTGGAGAAATCCTTTTCTCCAAAAGGAAAAAGCTCCTCCAATACGTGGAAGGGATAAACTACTCCCCCAGCCACCCTTCATCCAGTTGTCCATGAAGGGAACATTTTCATGGGGTACAGAGAAAAATAAAATCCCAGTATTAGCGATTTTTCCCGACGAAAATTTGTCCTGGAAAAGCATCTTGCCATGACATATTCCACAAATTGTACCACTTTCAACTAGATGGCGCCACGTATGTGGAATCTGTTTACAGATTTTTATCTACAGTAAAACAAGAGATACGTTATGTTCCATATAGAACTAGACACATGCAAGAGGATGCCTATTGTTTAGATGCTATTATGGGTCTTACAACGCGCCTCTGGGCTATTGAAACGTGCGCCTCAATTATGCATCCTCAGTCATGTGACCCTCGCCGAAAGTGCACTTGGCATACTAATTACTTCAACCATTGGTCTATTCCATGCAATGAATAGCGCCGCTCATAACACGTCTCCCATCGTGTGTCGTACGTCCATCTCAATAGCACTCAGTCGTTAGATTTGCCTTTCGTGTTGTCGATTTTATCGTTCAGAATAATCTCGCGCCCATTAAACATCGTCTGCCTTCACCACGTCCACCTGAAGCGCCGTAATGACAAAGACAACGACTACTCATCCGCTGTTGAAACTATTTTTAGGTTGCACAATTATGTCATAATGCTACTTCCTGCAGTTGCATGAGATATACTCTTCCACTTGGAGCTGCAGTTACATATACATTGTCCCTCATGTGCATGCTACTACCTCCAGTCACTCCTCCCAATAGAGCCCATGCTGCTGCACTAATACTGAGCACTGATGCTTGATGCTCGATGCTTGTACTGTTTTTGGTCGTCACCGTCACCGTCGGCGGATGCCGCATGCCACTTTGTTGTTTCATGAAGGAAAAGCGCATATAAGGAAGGACGTCATTTCAATTAAAATCCTCTTGACAATGGGAAGCGGGACGATCCAATACCATTAAGGCAGGTTACAAAAAAACAGAGCCAAGACGGGCCCGTGAGGATTAGCTAGAAACAAAAAGGAAAGAAATGAACATACCTCCCCGCCCAAGTCACAAGGATTATAAAATTGAATTTTAATTTATTTGCCGTTTCCAGAGTATTCCGACGCGCGGGAAATGGTAATTGATTAAGAGATTTGATAACGACTCGTCGGAACATTATTGTGTATTGTGCCCCAATGCCCCTTGGGACGGGTTAGCTGTGAGCAGCAGTCTAATCTTATGCCCCGAAATAGGGGCGGGAAGAGTACATAAAGCGCGATGGCTTGTTAAGGACATTAGTTTGAGGTTTTTCGAATTGGAACGAGAGATATTGGGTTTTTGGATGGCAATATGGTAGTTAACTCGTTTGGAAAGTGAATTATGCGGGTGGATAAGGTGTTCTTATGGAGCTACAGATGAATCGAAACCCCGAAATGGCGTAGAGAACATTAATATCCTCTGTCTTAATGACTGTGAACAGTATCTGCCAAGGAGAATTAGTTCACTTAGGCGGCGAACCATAACGATCCTGTGGATTAGAGAGTGTCCCCCATTTGATTATGGGCTGTGGCAGCACGCGCGGAGTTGAGGGTAAGTTTGTTTATGTTATAGTAGAAGAGATTACAATTAATTTGCTTTATAGCTGGTGCTATTAAGCCCACATACTTTAGACGATTTTTGACAGCAATCGTTGGCGATTTACAAGGGGCCTTAAGCTCCTAAGAAATATCGGATGAACGACTTAAACAAAAGGGTTGCACTTGAAGGACATTGTTAATTGTCAATCCAGAACCGAGTCAGTCACAGTTTTCTGAACTAACAGTTATTTTATGGCTCTCCAGTCAACAGTCGTTTTGCAACTCTTTCTGATGGATTCATGTTCTTCAAGTAGATTTGGGTAGGTTTGGGTAACAAGATACGGCGGGTGGCGTCACCTTATCACTCCAATAGACAGAAATCGTTAAGAATGACATCAGCGCAGCTTATTATGCAGAGAATCTTGGTATGCTAGTCAATGGAATTGCAAAAAAGCCTATTATTCAAATGGGTACTTTTGACACTACCAGTTTTTAAACTCCTACAACTAAACGATAATTTGTTTGTCCCATAAACTTGGTGATTCTTTTGCCGTTTAGTTTTTGAGTGTGCTATTTCTGGCCAGTACCTCGTAGCAGAAGGATTATGAATTCGACTGTCTACTGTCAGAAAATTGCACCAGCCCAACATGTGTAGGTACGGCATTGGAAGCCAGAGTCGGCAGGGAGCAACTGAGCGAAAGGCTCACCGGTACGCGTACGTCGTGAACAAATGTCAACAATATGTTGTTGCATTGCCGCTCAGCCCTTCCAGAAGTAGCCGAGAACACCTTAGGCTACAAGAAACCCGTGGTATGATGGCGAGTGTGAGCAGAAAAAGGTAGCAACCGTAGAGGCTTACCAAGAAGTGCTGCAGCGGAAGACCGGGCCAGCGCCCGGTACGACTAGGGAAAAAAATCTTCGCTACCTCCCAGCTCAAGGATATCGAGGAGTCTAGGGATAAACATTTTATCATACAGGTCATTTGCGAAAAAAGCTAAAAGCCTTGCAGGTGGAATCAAGAAAGGCACCCAGGCTCATCGAAATTTCGAAGGCAATCTTGTCACCGACCCGCAGGGAATGGTGGATGTATTTCAGCAGAATTTCCAACAGCTGCTTAACGAGCATGATCAGGACAGAGAGTGGTTGGGACTGAGGAAATCCCAAAGCCGCTGAAGTAGTCCTCCCACGCAGCATCGAAGAAGTCGGAACAGCTATTCAAAAGCTGAAGAACAACAAGGCCGCAGGCTCAGATGGCTTGACATTAAAGTTCTTCAGGGCTGGCGGTGGTGTTCTGGTAGGGAGCATGCATCAGATCATCTGTAGAATTTTGGACGATGAAAGCATGCCCGTCGACTGGAATATGTTGTATGTTTGCCCCATCCAAAAAAATGCGATCCTACCTCTTGCAATAGCTAAAGAGTTATGTAAATATATCCCTGCTCAATGTCACATACAAGTTCCTGTCCAGCGTACTCTGAGAAAGTCTAAAGCCCTTTTGCACCACACTAATCGGGAGCAACCAGTGCAGCTTTAGGCGCGGCAAATCGACTTCAGACCAAATATTCAGACTTCGACAATCCTGGAAAAGACCTGCGAGTTTCAAATCGATACACACTATCCCTTCATCGATTTTAAAGCCCGATACGACAGCATTCATCGCAAAGAATTGTTTGATGCGTTGGCCGAGTTGGAAATCCCCGAAAAACTGATCCCGGTGTGTTGCGCCACACTAAAAAATAGGACCTAGGACCTCTGAACCGTATGAAACATGCACCGGTTTTCGGCAAGGAGATACGTTTTCGTGTGACTTCTTCAATTTGGTGCCGGAATGGATAGTGCGATTGAAGAACAGGCGAAACGAGTTGGTCTTAAAGTCAATGAGGATAAGACAAAGTAAATGCTTACAAGCAAAAACCGATCCGTCGCTCACCACCTTGGACAAAATGTAACGATTGACTGCTATAATTTCGAGGTGGTTGAGGAGTTTGTCTACCTCGGGGCAAACGTAAACTCCACAAACGACACCACAGTGGAGGTACGGCATAGAATCGCCCTTGACAACCGCTGCTACTTCGGTTTGTCCAAACAAACAAACATGAACCAAAGTCATGCTTTACAAAACGCTTATACTGCCAGTCTTGCTGTAGGTAGCCGAAGGCAGGAGGGGGATACTGATGTTGGATTCTTTTGAAAGAAAAATTCTGTGTCGGATAATTGGTCCTGTCTGTGACGAAAGCGAATGGAGATGGACATATTCCGGAAGGCAAACATCCGTCGATTTCACTGGCTCGGCCACATTGAGAGTAGGAAAACGTTATCGTGGTAGGTAGTCCGTGGCCCCCACGAAGGGGGATATATGCTTAGACCAAAGAGACCGTTTGTATTGTCCGAATGGAAGACCCTGCAATAGATCGGTAGTTTTAGGGCTCGGCTGAGATTTGATTGTTTACAGAAGACTCCGCTACCCATTTCGTGCTTAGTTTTTTACACCCATCTGTGTAAAAGTCTACGCAGCCACTGCGGAGTTGGGCTTATCGGTTCCAGTTTTGCGTTTCTGGGTACATTATTCTACATTTTTTCTCAAAGATTAAGGTGGACACAATGTGGCCGGAGTTTTCCGCCAAAGTTATTTTGTCGTTAAGGATAGAGGATTGGCCATTAATATAGCTCGTTCAGTTTGTGCTGGCTTTTAGTCTGGCTGCCATGTAACTCCGCCGTTGGAGTAGAACATATTGCCTCTCTGTACTTTTTCGATTTGCTTATGGTATGTTGTTTTGTCTAATACAGTCCACCAGGCTATAACACCGTACAATATAATAGGTTTAATGACTGTGATATACGACCAAAGAGTTATGTAGGGGTTAAGACCCCATTTTTTTCTTATGGCTCTCTTTTCCCTGGCTGCGAGGATGCAGGAATCTTCAATTCAGCGGACACGTTGCCAAGGGAATGTATTGAGCATGAGACAGTCGATAAGATTGTTACGGGGAATAAGATCCTGTGGGCAATCAAATCTTTTGACCCCTACAAGGCACCGGGAATGGATGGGATCTTTCCGATCATGTTGCAGGAGTCATGCGAAGTCATTCTTCCATGGCTGGAGCGCATCTACTCCTGGTGCCTCAGGATGGGATATGTTCCTCAAGCGTGGAGGGAAGTTAGGGTGGTTTTCATACCCAAATCGGGTAAAGTCAGCCACACTACTGCAAAGGACTTCAGGCCTATTAGTCTGTCGTCCTTCCTGATGAAAACGCTGGAGCGAATAATAGATTTGTACGTAAGAGAAGAGATTGGGGACGGTTATCTGTCACAATCACATAATGCGTACATAAGGGGAAAGTCGGTGGATACTGCTCTGCATAGGGTAGTCTCTGCGATAGAAAAATCGCTCAGTATCAAGGAATTCACTCTAGGTGCTTTCCTGGACATTGAGGGTGCCTTTAACAACGTGAGTACCGAGGCAATAGTGTCCAGCCTTCATATGGCCCAAATAAACCCGGGTGTATGCAGGTGGATTGGGCAAATGCTGGGTACTCGTATAGTAAATTCGACGATAGGGGGAGCATGCGGAAGGGTGAGGGTAAATAAAGGCACACCACAAGGTGGCGTTCTGTCACCCCTCCTATGGCTCCTTGTGGTCGACGGAATGGTCAAGATTCTGGAGACGGAGGGTTTTAATGTTACGGCCTACGCCGATGACATTGCCATTTTAGTCTCTGGAAAATTTACGCAGGTCCTCAGCGATAGACTAAGCTATGCACTGATGTTAGTGGATAGCTGGGTCAAGGGGCGAGGCCTGGGAGTAAATCCGGCGAAAACAGAGGTAGTACTCTTTACAAGGAGAAGATCTGTACCAAGATACACCTACCCCAGTATGAATGGTATAGATCTGATCCCTGGACAATCTGCGAAATATCTGGGCACAATCCTGGACTCCAAACTTAGTTGGAGAGAAAATATTGAGGAAAGAATCAAAAAGGCCTATGTGGCACTATATTCGTGCAAGGTAGCCTTTGGAAAGACATGGGGCCTCAAACCGAGGTTAGTACATTGGTTATACACTGCGGTAGTAAGACCTATCCTAGTCTATGGCTCGGTTGTCTGGTGGAAAGCGCTTGAGAAAAAGTGTCATCTTCAGAGTGTGTCAAAGGTTCAAAGGGCGGGCTGTCTGGCGGTGACGGGATCTATGAAGTCCACACCAACGGCGGCCCTTGAAGTCATGCTGAGCCTCCCACCCCTGGACTTGTACTGCGAGAGCGTCGCAACCAGAACTGCGCTAAGATTACAGGAATTAGGTCTCTGGAAAAAGAGTCCTTATGGACATGCATCAGTCTTGGATCGATGGGCCGTCTCGAGATTCAGAACCGTAACGGACTATGTCACCCGACTTCCTTCCTGGGAGAGGAGATTCTCTATTAGAATTCCCTCCAGGGAGGAATGGACCGGTGACATGGTACGCACGGAAAGTGAACTGGCACTCTACACCGACGGATCCAAAATGGATGTTGGCACAGGTGCCGGAGTCTACTTTGAGTCTCGGGATATGCATCGCTCCTACAGGCTCGATGATGGATGCAGTGTCTTCCAAGCTGAGGTCTTCGCTATCAAGCAAGCGGCGGACCTGATCAGCAAGGAGAATATCACAGGAAAAAGGATCAGCATCTATGTTGACAGCCAGGCAGCCATTAAGGCTCTGCAGGCAGCATGGATAAGATCGAAACTCGTCAAAATCTGTAAGGAGAAGTTAGAAGAGATATCCAATGTAAATGAGGTGACCCTTTGCTGGGTACCTGGTCATATGAATATCTCCGGAAACGAGAGGGCGGACGAGTTGGCTAGGGTGGGATCAGGTGCTAATATTGCGCAGATCTCAGCTGATGCCAAAACACCACTCAGTGCGCTCTACAGGGAGATACAGACGGAGCTATTGGCGAAAGCCAATAAGCGATGGTGTCGCTTAGATACATGCGCAACGGCGAAATTGACCTGGCCCGTCTATGATAAGAAAAGAACGGAAAATCTGCTGAAGTTCAATCGTGGGAACATTCGACTGGCAGTCGGTGCCCTCACCGGGCATTGCATGCTATCTTATCATGCAGCTCGACTAGGCCAGCCCTACATTGACTTCTGTAGAAGCTGCAGGGACGAAGAGGAAATTGAGTCCGTTCGTCACCTGCTGTGCGAATGCCCGGCGCTAGCCCAAAAAAGGAATATTTTCCTGGGAAGATACTTCCTTTCGGGACTAGAAGAGGTAGGTAATATCGGGCTGAACAGAATACTAGGATTTTTATCCTCGTCTGGCTGGTTCAGCTCGACAGTAAATGTATAGGTATCAACGGGTTAAACAAAACAGGTGGGCACAATGGACTCAACGTAGTCTACGTGAGCCTTGACTTTACGTCAATAGGGCACCCATATACCTAACCTAACCTATGGCTCTCTTGCAGGTATGTATGGAGAGCTTTATGTTTGCCATACTTGCCACCAACTTTATCGAATGTCTATATCACGGCGTCCCGTAGGCATTATACATATATCGGCATTATATTGTAGGTTCTTTTCACCTGTGTAAAAAAAAAAAAACCCACACACATAACATGAGCTTGGCTCTGGCCCTTCATGGGCAAGCCCTTCCGTTATTACTTTCGATGTGACGTTGTTGAAGCGCCCTCTGTAGCCAGGATGGCTACTATGATACATTCTTTGATATTTCGGTTTTTCTCACCAGTGCGTGCAAAGCCTTTTCAACAGACTTACCTTTATAGTAGGCGTGTGGTGCTGTTGATATTAGAGATTAATCGTAATCGTGGCGTATATGTAAGTTTATCAGCCTTTCTAGCCTTTTTTGTACAAAGGTGAGGACAGGTAGGCCTAAGATCCTTGTGTGTAGTGTGAGATCTTCTGCCAGCGTTGGAAATGAAAAGTACCGGGCCTCCATTTTTCCAATATGTGTCTTCAGACTAGACAGACTTTATATCTGGTGATTATTTGATCGTACTATCCCTTGGTTTTTAGAAGATATTTTGAGTTCTCTGCACTTACCCAGAGCCACAATTTCACAGTTTTCACAATTTTAGAAACGTTCAGTAATTATTAGATGATGATAAAATGGTAAGCTTTAGACCAAGAATACGTATGTATGTACTGAGTTTCGCAAGCCAACTCATAACCCAGTCAACATTTGGAGGAGCATTTAGTCATAAATCGGAAACTGGCAACATTGCGTCGGGCGGTCGCGACCGGTCGTCTGCCTAGGAAGGGAGACCCTTTCGTATACTTATTTTTCGAACAGAAAAAAGCTTGTATATGTAATAGCGTCGTAAAAATGAGTGACTCAAATTACACACAACATGCTGTAATTTAATTCTTAGTAAAATCTGGTGAAAAATTGTCGAAAATCTTACGAAAATTGCAGGTGGTGTATGGAGGCGAGTGTATTCGAAAACACGTGTGTTTTAGTGGACAGAGCGGTTCAAAAAGGTCCATGAATTAGTAGAAAGTCTCTGTCAATTCCCGTCACCTCTCTTACCGAGGCACCATTTATCGTGAATATGTGCCTACCTACCAGACAGTGATTGAACAGTTCTATGATGTCGTCCTGAAGAGGCTGCGAGCACGGATCTTGCACCACGAAGCTGCATCCACCTATTTCTCCTTGATTGTGCAAGAGTTTTGGCGAAAAAGTAACATTCCAACGTTGTCGCATCCTGAGCATAGCCCCGATATTGCCCCATGCCACTTTTTTATGCCCCAAGATAAGGTCATACCTCAAGGGCACTCATCATGGCGGTGTGGAGAAGGTCAAAGAGGCTGTAATCATGGTTTCGAACTAGTTATTTTCGGAGGATTATCAAGGGTGCTTCGATTTGTGGGAGAAATGAATCGTTGTGTAGAGATAGATGGATACTATGGCGTAGGAAGGTTGATATTACAATTTTCTGAAAAATCTTATTTGTTTGCCTGCAAATTCTCGGTACTTAATTGCTTGACCTAGTATATCTGGCGACGTTGAAGATTATGTATTCTGTCCAGGTGCCAAAAAGCTGTAACGTATAGTACAACTGCCTCTGAACCTGTGCTGTAGTGTATGTCTTCAGATAAACCATTGCAATTTGATGTGTAACCGCAGACGATGTCTTTATTCGGGCCAAGTTCGGGCAAGTTCTAAGGTGGCTAGGCCATGTAGAGCGCATGGGAAATACAGCTCTGCGCGGCAGAGGATGGCCGCATCATCGGTGGCGCACACAGGTGGAAGGGGATCTTAATCAACTGGGCGTGCGACGCTGGAAACAGCTGGCCAAAGACCGCGCCAGCTGGAGACGCTTGTTGGTTGAGGCCCAGGTTCACCACGGACTGTAGTAAGTAAGTAAGTTCGGGCAATGTCATCTGCGTATGCAAATAATGGGTGTTTGTTTTAGAGGTATACAAATTTAATATGAAATAAAATACTTGACGTTACTACTAGTGTATGTCATATTAGCCTTATTTAATAGATAGCTTTATGCCATTAGCGGATAAATATGACTTTGGGCTCGAATAAAGCGCAGTGGTGAAATCCAATTTTCGATAACTTTATCGAGCAACTTGGGCCGTAATACACGGCGAATGTTGACTCCCAAGTCATCCAACGCCTCTGGCTTATCCGCATATATTAGTGACTTCACACGTGTACCCCCAAAAAAAGTAATCTAACATTCTGATCTGATGATTTCACCAGCCCATAAAGCACACCAAACAGTGAGTTTTAAGGATGTAAGGGCATCCTCGGACGCCGTGGCGCAGTGGTTAGTGTGTTGGACTCTGCCGCACGATGAGCGAGTTCGGATCCCGATAACACCGACGCCATCGAATGTTTATTTCGCGGCGTTCCTCCTCCGCGGGGTACTGGCAAAACCTCCCGTAGTATACTTGCCGTGAAAAAGCTTCTCGACTCATGCCGTTCAGAATCGGCATTAAACTGTAGGTCCCTTTCATGTGTGAAAAATAAATCACACACAACATGGGTGTTTGAGAGAAGCTTGGCTCTGGTCCTTCATGGGCTGTTACGCCATCAAAGAAGAAGAAGAAGAAGGGCATCCTCGGGGTAAACGACTAACACAGGCCTCCTAGGGGTAGCGTATACGACATGCACTGGCTCGTAAAATAGCGAGTAGAGGGCATCTCTGTTAGTAAGTCCTATTTCCACCTCCTCGTGGTGCCACCGAGAATTTCTCTTTGAAATCGCGAACGGAAAAGAGCAAATGCGCGTTTCCTGCGCCACAAAACAGGATAAGCGTCGGTTAGGCTATGGCCCGGCAAGCCCTACCTGGAAAAAACCTCCTAAATAGGACATATAGTGGCGAGCAAAAATGAGTACATGTTTGTATCTAGTGCACTTATTATTGCATAAGAATGTTAATAATAAAGCAAATTCAAAAACAAAGGTAGATCCTGAATTCATGTTCAATTCTAAACCAAATGGTATATAAATCAAAAATGAAAAGCAACAATTTCTAAGAAAAAAACAAATAAAACAAAAACAACTCGGATGTACTCAATTTTGCACTTTAAAGTAACTTCAGGTATAGAGCTTGTTTTCAGTACTTCGTCCATAGCCCGTTATTACTTATAACATTTTGGACGCATTTGGCATACTTCCCAGCAATTTTTCTATAATTTCATTTGGAACACCTTGCCTTTCCCGCTGTACTCGCTGCCAAAGCTCCTCCAGATTAATTGGGGTTGATCGATATTGTCCCAACCGTCTTTTCACAATTGACCACAAATTCTCAATCGGATTGAGGTCGGGACTTTGAGCTGGCCACTACATCAATTGGAAATATTGTTTGGTAAGGCATTCCTTCATTATTTTGGACGCCATCATGTTGAAATATGATTTCCTACTCAGGATAGGCGCTCCTAACTACAAAGTCGGGAAGATGAGTCTGCAAGATGCGCAAATAATCTTCTTTTCTCATCCTTCCATCGAATTTTCGCAGTGGTCCAACATTTCAGCATATGAAACAACCCCACACAATGACACCCCATCCACCGTGCTTCACTGTTTCTTGAACGTGATGCCTTTGGATGGTCACCCCAGGGCGGCACCAGCAATTTTGCTTACTGTTGGACTGAAACCGTTTTAATTTTGATTCGTCTGACCACACTACACACTTCCAGTCATCTACTGTCGAATTTCTATGTTCTCTGGCGAACTGCAACCGTGCCTTAACATTTTTTGCCGACAATGCAGGTTTTCGTTTCCTGACCGCTGAGATGTAGCCAACGTCGTGGAAAGCTCTACTTGCAGTCCATCGACTAACGGTTTTATTTATTGCTATAGAAGCTTCTTTTGGTGTTAAAAATTTGTCCTATCTCATCTGTATCATCATTAATCGTGCGGCTGCTAATTTTTTTTTACGGCCTCTGACTTGTGGCTTAGGTGTCGTCCCTCGCCTTTTGTGCACTTTTATGACCACTGACTGGCTTACATAAAGCCGCCTAGCTATCATTCGGGTCGAGGAGCCACTCATAGTCATAGCTACAATATTACCTTCAACATCTCTTGAGAGTTTCTTCTTTATCTTAAAAAGCTGTGAAATTATTGTAATTCCTTAATTTATTAATTAAAATGTACTGGAAAAAGTTCTTACCACACGCAATGCAACACTTCTCAAACTAAAATACATAATGCACAAATAAACAAACCAAATAAATGCAATTCTAACGCTAAAATTGTATACTTTTGTGGATAGTACATTGAACAACGCTCAAGTGCAAAATTGAGTACATTCGAGTTGTTTTTGTTTTATTTGTTTTTTTCTTAGAAATTGTTGCTTTTCATTTTTGATTTATATACCATTTTGTTTAGAATTGAACATGAATTCAGGACCTTCCTTTGTTTTTGAATTTACTTCATTATTAACATTCTTATGCAATAATAAGTGCATTAGATACAAACATGTACTCATTTTTGCTCGCCACTGTATGTCCAATGTTCCAGTTACGATGTCAAAATCGTACTGGAGACTTAAACGCAAAACTGGGCAAGGAAGTCGCTTTTGATAAGGTCATTGTCAAGCACAGCCTACACAACACCACTTACGAAAATGGATTTAGGCTGATAGACTTCGCAACGGGGCGAAATCTTCTAGTTGCTAGCATGCATTTCCCATACATATCTCAACATTCACAAAGGGACTTAGCGATCTCCGGATCAATCAACCGCCAACCAGATTGACCACATTGCGATTGATGGCAGGCACGCACCCGATATTCTGGATGTACCAACATCGACTCGGACCACTATCTTGTGGCAGCCAGGTTGCGACTGCAAATATGCCTGGCTCAAAAAAATTGAGTAAGGCCAGCGGCATACAACGTCTCAATGCTACAATCGCAAAAAAGTGCCAGAGCCTATGCCAATCGCGTCTCCCTCAAGCTCTCGGAAAACCCCCCAACACCTGCTCAGACCGTACAACACCAATGAAACCATTGTCAACAAGCCTTAGAGAGTGCTGCTCCTGAGGTACTGTGTTTCAAACGGCCACCAACAAGAAACCCATAGTTTGACGACGAGAGAAGGAGAGCACACGCAGCCAAGCAGCAAGCCTATCAAGAGGCACTGCATAGAAGGACGAGAGCTGCTCGTGAGCATTATGAGCAGAAGAGGAGGGGAGAGCATACGCTTTTCAAAACAAAACAAAAGAGAGCATGAGAAGCTCGCGATCGTAGAGATGAAGAGATGCTATCGCAGGAATGACGTTCAGAGGTTTTATCAACGAATAAAACAAACATGCCAGGGATATAAGGCCAGAACGAAAGCCTGCAGGGACGAAAATGGAAACCTAGTATTGGATTCGCAGTCGGTACTAAGTCTAATCTGGAAAGACTGCTTCTGCAGACTGTATAACGGCAATGACGATACAGATCCCGCTGTCGGCAGAATGACCCTTTCACAGCGGACGATGATAGCCAAGAATTCTGTCCCCCTGACCTGGACGAAGTTAGGAACGCTTTTTCTAAGCTTAAGTCCAACAAAGCTGCTGGAGTAGATGGACTACCTGCTGAGCTCCTTAAGGCAGCTGGAGATGACCTGGAAATGACCAGCTCATCTGTAAGATATGGTCAGAGGAATTCATGCCCGATGATGAACGGAATGTTAGTAGCGTTTGCCCGATCCACAAGAAGGGAGACCGCTTTGTCTGCGCCAACTACAGAAGTATAAGCCTTTTGAGCACAGTTTATAAAATCTTCTCTGCTCTACTGTGTGAACGCCTGAAACCATTCGTTAATGAACTGATTGTTCCATATCAGTGTGGTTTATTCACACTGTGGCAGATCCTGGAAAAAACAAACGAGTTCCAGGTCGACACCCACCATCTGTTTGCCGACTCTAAGGCTGTATACGATAGTACAAAAAGAGACGAGCTATACAACGCCATGTCTAGTTTTGACATTCCTGCCATACTCATCAGATTGTGCAGGATGACATTGGAGAACTCTTGCCGCTCCATCAGGGTCGGAAGCGACCTAACCGATACCTTTTATATCAAAGACGGTTTCTGACAGAGCGGCACGCTATCGTGGGACTTTTTCAACATCGTCCTTGAAAGAATCGTGAAAAACTCACTGGTCAATACGAGGGGCACCATCTTATTCACGGTCATACAACTGCTCGCATATGCCGATGACATTGACATAATTGGACGAAGTCAGCGAGATGTCATTGAGGCCTGTACGAGTATTGAGAGGGAAGCGCCTAAAATGGGACTGGCGGTAAATAAGGGCCAAACGAAATATATGCTGTCGCCGAAAAAGGACACAAACCACCGGCGTCTTGGCCAGGGCGCACATATTGGCAGCTATAATTTCGAGGTAGTCAAGGACTTCACCTACCTAGGCTCCATAGTGACATGCAGCAATGACATCAGAACCGAAATCAAACGCAGAATAACTCTTGCCAACCGCTGTTTCTTTGGGCTCGGGAGGCAATTGAGAAACAGAGCCCTCTCTCGAAAAACCAAGGTGACCATATATAAGACCCTTATCATCTCGGTCCTGCTTTATGCCCCAGAGACATGGACCTTTTCGAAAGCGGATGAGGAGGCCCTTTATTGTTTTGAGAGAAAAATGTGGAGTGGAGGAGAAGACTTAATAGTGAACTGGATGGGCTGTACAGCGACATGAACGTAGCACGGCATCTTTGGATCCAACGACCAAGATGGCTAGGTCATGTTGAGTGCATGGAAAACACAGCTCAGGCCCAAAAGTTCTTTGAATCCAACCCCGAGGGGCGACGCAGTCGAGTAAGGCCAAATTTAAGGTGGCGCAACCAAGTGGAAGAGGACCTTAACTAACTAGGCATGCGGCGCTGTAGACTGTTGGAGAGGTTTTTTAAAGGAGGCCCAGGAAAACATGTTTTCGACACATTCACTGAACCTACGACGCGTATAATGGTGGTTTCAATCTTACACAAGCTGGATCTTATAAGCTTTTAATCCGAGATCTTTCCATAAAACCCTCCACAAAGTAGAAGAGCAAAGGTCCCATTGCTCCGCACAATGGCGAACCGACTCATTCGGATTCTCCTCAACACTGTCCTCCACAATGGCAATAACTTCTTCTGTTCGCACTGCTTGTTATCTTTGGAAATGCATATTGTCCGCTAGAGTGCACATGGTCCAAAAACGATTCATTGTATTCTCAATAACCTGCTCAGATGGATGATTATGCCGACCATAAAAGAGACGCAGCGCATAATAAGTTTGGCGAACCGAACCATGGTTTTCAAAATAAGTTTCGACAATATGCAATATGTTGTTCTGGAGTTAGTATACCTACTGTGAAGTGGCAAAATGTACAACCACAAACCAATTTTTGCCTGTCAAATTGTCGGAAACAGTGATGTCACTTTATAAACCAAACCCCTGCAAAAAATAGCCGCCACGAACGCGTATTCTCAAAAACATGGAGAAGTTCGACAGTGAATAGAACGAACGATATTGGACCAAGGTTGGCACCTTGTAGAACCCCATATATGTATATGTAAATTGTTTTCCATCCCTGACTGTGGTTAAAATTTTCTCCCAGTTCTTTCAGTTAAGAAGTTTTTAGTCATGCTTGGGAAAGGCACTCAAGTAGCTTCTCGTGCACTAGCGACGTACATAGGAACGCAGAGGGGGCAATATTAGGGTTCTGATTACTGGATGTTAAATTTTTTTTTTTAGAGACTCGCGCAGGTTCAAGAGTTGTTATATTCTCTTATGATGTGTTGACACACACAACCTGAACGGAGTGCAGTGGTTGGGGTGGTTGATGTTCGTTCACTACTCTCAGGGGTGGTTGTCCTAGACTTAGATAGGACGAGAGCCGACCAAATTCCGCGTTGGTTATAGTCCGAAGTAATTCGTTCAAGCACTTTTAGTATTGCATACGCAGAGGATGAATTTCGGTTGACCATATACTGTGAGTGTTATGCCTGCAAGCAGTACTTCTGTTCACTTTCCATTCACCACTGCATTGCATACTTTTTGTCCGTGTAGGAATTACTTTTTCTTGGCTATGAAGCGAATTTGAACCATAAACCTTCTGCTCGGCGGTCGATGATGTTAACCACTGCACCACGGCCACCCCCGTGGTTACGTGGGGGATTCGGTTGGTTACAAATGTGGGATTCGGGCACCGTCAGACTTCCATCTGGCTCCAAACTTGATGAAAATATTACCACAGCTTTGCAGACCTTCACTTTCGGGAAAGAGTACTGATGATGGACAAACGCTGGACCAAACGTGTAATAGTCAAGAGAGATCATGTACATATGCTTCTACATGAACTGAAAATCAGAGCCTTTGATTGTAAAGAGAATAACTTTTCACCTTACCCTCGTAGCTGTTACTTTAGAGTTTCCAAGAAATCGTCTACCTTGCCATCAGTACTGAAATCAAAAAAATCTCTTTTAAATGACAAAGGTGACATCTTACAGGACCTTAATCCACTCCGGCCCTTTGCTACATTGTCTAGGAATACCGTTAAACATAAAGAAGCACTTTGACGCTGTTTTTGATCTGCTACAACTGCCAGCCAAAGCAATAATGACCTCCACATTGGGAGAATCACTACGTAAGTACCGTAAGCACCTTTGAAATCTATTTAAGGTAGATACATAACTCCTCCAAATTGTGCACAGTTACATGTTGCATCTGTTGAACGGTTTCTGAATCGGTTCAGTAGAGTTCTTGACGAAACAACCATTTACCTGGTTAAGGCAATCTACTATCCACTTCTGTCGTGGTCGTCCGACAGAACGGCCTAACTTCTTACCCATCTCCATACACTCATTCATCTGTAGACATATGTATGTATGTTACGTATGTATGTACGTATTACGTGAGTGTCGTACAAACCATATGGGAGTAACAATTGAAATTCACGTTCAGGTACATCTCTTAAATTCTAATACCGCATCCGTTGCGTCATCAGATAAAATTGAACATCTCTCACTACCCAGCTTCTCAGCACATCGTCCTTAATATTCGTGCTCATATCCAGGGAACACATGTTATGACGTCCCGAGCCTTCCATAAATGGAATCTGACGACTCTGGCTGTTGTCATCATCGCCATCGTCGTCGTCGTCAGGATTCGGTTGAATTATAGATGGCAAGACATTACCGTACGAATCAAAGGTCCGCGTGGCTGGAGCAAAGTCTCAATAAAAATTTCCCTAATACTGATGGCATGGGCGACTGAGGATGTTCGATGGATTTTCATTGTAAATATCAATCCTTAAGGATCAGAAAGGCTTTGGCATCATTTTCTTTTTTGTTTTTTTTGCGGACTCCAAAGTCAACACTTTCATCTATGTATGACTGTAGACTAGTGTGTTCTGAATGGTAGTGTATGTCATGAGGTTAACGATAGGTATTGGATTGAATCAATGTCGTCTACCGTTTAATACGTAGATGCCAAGGATAAAGGATTTTCTTTTATCCCCTCTCGTTCCCTCTCTTCCTCCTTCCATCTTTAGTGTATCTTGGGCCCGTTGAGGTTTGTTGTTCTTTTGATGAATGGTTTGTTGTTCAGGTCGAATTCTCGGTTCCACATCTCTCGGACCTGACCGGGAAGCGGCACGTATTCAAATATTTTGTTATGCTTTTCTTGTTGTTGTTTTTGTTGTTGTTATTGCTGGTACTAGTGGCAGGGTTGTTGTGTCAACGGAAGATGAAGGATCGGTTAAACATTGAAACAAACCCGATGACACTGGGTAAATTGAGATGAAAAGGTAATGTGTCCCATGACTGGAGTAGATTCGTTTCCTTTGCCTTTAGGCAGCTTGGGTTTTTTTGTACATTCTTCTTACTTACATATTGAACTGGAAGGACTAAAAGATACAAGTGAGGAGTGGAAATATACTAAAGGTCAATCAAAGCTATTAAATTGTCGACGTGTGTGTTTAAATTTTCAACGGGATTGATTGGATTCTTTGGTTTAGTCGATCGGATTATTTTTTTGTTGTAGTGTCTCAAAGGCTTAGTCGTACTTGAGGGGCAGGATATTCTGATGTCAATATGATTGGATATTGGATCGCAAGGGATGGGGTTGAGGGCTTCTGAAGTAGCAGAGGAGCCTGTAAAATCTTACTATGTATCTACATACATACACACATTATCTTTGGGAGGAAAACAAAACATAAAGGTGAAGATTTAATAATAAACCTACTAAGCCATATAGTGGTAGGTACTAACCTAAGGTCTTGCATTTATTTGAGAGTCTTACGGATAAGCAAGTGTATACTTTGGTAGAATGACTCTATAATAAAACCTACATACACCATAACTCTGCAGAGCAGTAAAGCAGTGAAGATTTCAGCAAACTTAACTGAAGCTAGTGGTATCGGAAATACATGAGAGTCGTCATCAAGTCGTTTACTTGCTTACCGCTTTTGTTATTTTTCGATTACAATTTCCAATTTCGACACAAACTTCTGAAGAGCTATTAAGTCCCTTGAAACACAACTCGACTGAATTCGTGTATTGTTGGCTACAAAAAAAAACGACAACAAAACTTTAAATGCATTGTTCGGCTCCATTGAATTTTAAATAATAACCCTGAATGTAAAAAACATAAAACGTGTACAAGTACATATCTATGTATTGTGTCCTAATCTGAATTTAATATGTCCTCAGTGGGTATGTCGCAGGTTGAAAATGCTGTTTCATGACTTTTTTGCGACGATACTTGACGGTAAAGTTGAAGGAGATATTAAGGACATGAATGAGCAGTTGGTGTGGTACCTTTTTAGGCCATTTTATATTTCAAACCCTTATTAAATGGGCTACCGCTTCGAGATAGTAAGTAAATATTCTTCTTTTCAAGTTCATTATCCTGGTCTGGAAAAAATCGTAGAGTTCTTGGCGGACAAGGTGTGCTTCGAAGTAATAAGGACTTTTTAAATAGGGACATAGACGTATTAACTTAACAAAACATGGATAACACCTTCAGGACCATCTTTAAAGCACATGTATAAACCACTAGTAGGCTCTGCTAAACGATACACTCTTATCATCATGCGCTTAATATCGTCGGAATTGTGTTTGCATTTTCGTAATTTGTGATATGCCTCGGATAAACGGACGAATTCTGGAAGACAACATTTCGTGAAAAAAGTACACAATTTGCGAGTATGCTCCGGGAATATCAGAATTCTGTGCACTCCTGGAGCTGCTCCTAAGCTGGAAAGAATCCTCACACAGTAAAAGGCGGATATTACTGCGATACAGGAAATACGCTGGATAGAAAACGGTATGATGAGGAAAAAAGATTGCGACATCTATTACAACTGTCACAAAAGATTGCACATGTTGGTGTGCGGATTTGTCGTGGGAAAGCGGTTAAGGTCGAAGGTCATCGATCTTAAGTCTATAGGTGACCCCTGGCTGTGACCCGCATCAAAGGCAGATCTTACAACATCAGCCTCATATGTGTACACACCTCTACCCTAAGAAAGAGGACTTCTACGATCTCTTGGACAACGAATACGAAGCTTGTCCGGAGTACGATGTTAAAACCGGGGACTTCAATGGGATTCCAACCCATGGACTTTGAGATAGCTCGTTATGCAGTGATAAGTAGCATAAGATTTCCCCGCAAGCAAATCCACACATCAACCAGGCGATCTCCGGGCGGTCGAACCGTCAACCAAATCGACCATGTGCTGATTGACGCAAGACACTCGTCAAACATTCTGGATGTGTGAACATTCAGGGGGCAAACGTCGACTCTGACCCATTCCTCGTAGCAGCAATATTCTGACTTTGACTGCCCAATGTCACAAAATTGCAGCCGACCATGAGGTGGTTCGACAATGGACGCCTGAGCACACCGGAGTCTACAGTGAGCTACTGAACGAAAGGCTCCCCGGTATGCTTACGTCGAGCACAAATGTCAACAATATGTGGGTGCACTGCCGCTCTGCCTTTCAGGAAGTAGCGGAGAACACCATAGGCTAGCTACCACCCCTGACAAGAAACTCGTGGTTTGATGGCGGGTGTGGGTACAAAAAAGGCAGCAACCGACTAGGCTTGTAAGAAGTGCTGCAGCGAAAAACCAGGGCAGCGCGAGAGGAGTACCGAGCCAGAGGAAGGGAGGAGAAAAAACTGCTGCCACTAAAGAAAGGAATCTTCGCGGTCTCCCAAAAAGCTTTGCAGGAGGCTTCAAGAAAGGCATCCAGGCTCTTCAAAATTTCGAGTGTAATCTCGCAGTGTATTTAAGCAGCATTTCTAGTAGCTGCTGAACGCGCATGATGAAGAGAGTATGGTAGGGACTGAGGAAATCTCAAGTCCAGCCGCTGAAGTAGTCCTCCCACCTAGCATCCAAGAAGTCGGCACATGTTCTAGTAGGGATCATGCACCAGATCATCTGTAGAATTTGGGAAGGTGCATGCATGCCCAACAGCTGGAATATCTATTTGCCCCATCCACAAAGGCGTTCCTACCTCTTGCAAGAACTGTAGAGGTATATCCCTGCTAAATTTCGCATACCAGATCCTGTCCAGCGTATTGTGTGAACGTTTAAAGCCATTTTGCACCGCACTAATCGGCAGCTACCAGTCCGGCTTCCGGCCCGGCAAATCGACTATAGACCAAATTTTCACACTTCGACAAATCCTGGAAGAAGTCAGCCAGTTTCGAATCGATACACACCATCTTTTCATCGATTTCAAAGCCGCATACGACAGCATTCATCGTGAAGGACTGTTTGGTGATCCAGTTGTGTCGCGCCACGCTAAAAAATACGCAATGCACCGTGCAACTCGGTTCTAGGACTTCGGAACCGTTTGAAACATGCACCGGAGTTCGGCAAGGAGATGCGCTGCCATGTGACTTCTTCAACCTGGTGCTGGAGCAGATAGTGCGACGGGCAGGCGTCAACAGGGAAGGCACTATCTTCTACAAGTCCGTCCAGCTACTTAGGATACGCGGATGATATCGACATCATCGCGTGTTCTTGCGTGGCATTGTGGAAGTATTCGCGGCGATTGAAGAACAGGCGAAACGAGTCGGTCTTAAGGTAAATGAGGACAAAACGAAGAGAAAACCAAGCAAAAACCAATCCGTCGTTCACCACCTGGAACAAAATATAGCAATTGACAGCTACAATTTCGAGGTAGTTAAGGAGTTTGTCTACCTCGGGGCAAACGTAAATTCCACAAATGACACCCCAGAGGAGATCCGGCATAGAATCGCCATTGGCAACCGCTGCTACTTCGGCTTATTCAAACAACTGAGGTCAAAACCCCTCACTCGAAAGACCAAAGTAATGCTTTACAAAACGCTAATACTGCCAGTCTTGCTGTACGGAGCCGAAAGTTGGACGGCAAGCAGGACGGCGGAGCTGATTTTAGGTTCTTTCGAAAGAAAAATTCTGCGCCGGATATTTGGTCCTGTTTGTGAGGAAGGTGAATGGAGAAGAAGATACAACCGCAAACTCTACGAGCTGTACAAAGATGTGGATGTAGTCCGGAAGGTAAAGATCCGTCGACTACACTGGCTCGGCCACATCGAGCGCAGGACACCAACGCTCCAGCTAAGAGGGTCTTCTACTCCGAGCCTCCTGGTTCGAGAAGAAGAGGAAGACCGATCCTCCGGAATTAAGACCAAGTAATCGCGGATGTAAGACATCTTGGTCCTGATAACTGGAAGCAGCGTGCCCGGAACCATCAAGGATGGAAGGCAGCTATAGCTCAGGCTCAGATCCTCAATGGATCGCTGGCCTGATAAGTAAGTAAGTAAGTCATAATGCGAAAGTGTACACAGTTAACACAATAAGAATCAACAGGATTGTTGATTGCGCTAATAAAAGGTAGGAACACTAAAACCGCCTTTACGTGTTAATTCCGTTTTCCTCCGAAAATGCATGCCGCAGGGTTTGCAGCAAAACCGCCCATCCGTCTGAAATGTAATTATGAACAAATCAAATATTGTATTTAATATCATATCCAGCCTATCACGTTTGACATTTACGTTGACAAAATATTTATTTTCATACCTACCGCATGTTTATTGATGGAAGTGAAAAGCTGAAAATTGATTTAAAATTATTTTCATAATTAGTTTGATTTTAATAGTACTATGTATGGCCAGAGGCTCTACCTCTTTAATATCTATAAAACTGTGAGCATTCGTCATTTGGATTTATTTAATTTCAGGCCACTTAAATAACAACAACTCTTGTGTGTCACCATATAATCCAATTTGGATTGATGAAGGCCTTTTCGGTCGTTTGGATGCTTGAGTTCGCTATACTTGCACGAAACTAATTGCACAATAGTTTTGCAATTAATTGAATGATCCACTTTAAACCGCTTGCTAGAGTGGCTAGAGAAGGGGATGACGCGAGCTATTGTATGTAATTAGCCACAGTATCTGCCAAAAATGGGACAGAAGACGAGAATAAAAAAAGTGAAAAGGCCACCGAAAAATCCCACAACATTGGCTTCCGGTTTGCAAATTAAATTTGTAATGAATCGGAATAATGCATCCAACCAATAGCGTACGTATTATATATCACACTGTCGCCTAGTGCCTTTCTATTAATTAATTATTATTCAGCTATGTATCTGTTTACTTTTGTTCTATTTTTTCATAGTAATCCTGTAGGCGAGTCGCAATACAGCTTTCATGGATCCGTGGATTCATAGATTGTTTAATAATTCATTATTGACACTGCGGTGTATTAGAGTTACAAATGCCTATGGTCACCGGCATAGTACCTTACGTAAAAAAATCCAAAAATGCTTCCTTGTATCCTGCTTCATACACACATACTTTTTGTATGAAATGAGATACACAATTGTTGGCCACATTCTAATTAAAATTGGTCGGGAAAAAGTGATTTAAATTCAGTAAATGGTGCTGTATGAAGCGTAAATAGCGTAATTGACCACAAAACTGTTTTCTAATATCCCCGCGGTTTACTAGATACTTTTCGTTATCCACTTTCCAGTTTTTTTGCTTAGTACCATAAGTGGTGTGAGAATGTGTGTGCGTGGTTACTATTTTTCAGGCAGAAAATCAACTTAAAATAACGATGCGGTGTAACGGGCTCAGGTGTAGAGGCTTTTAGTAGAAAACGTTTCTAGTTTAATTGGATACAGTAGTGTAAGGGTGTTGAAGGTGGTAATAATTTGCACTTTTGTAGCGTTAAGTTAAGCAAATGGACTGTAATAGTCACCCGAATTGGAAACAAAATGCGAAACTGTTATATTCTGTAAGAGAACATAGCACGCACGGACGTACTAGTAGAGTAATGTCGCGCTTAAGTTTAAAGCTTACTGAAATCATGGCTCTCTAACTTAGCAAGACTATGCTGGATTAGGAACAATTGTTTAAAGACTTCTGCTATCTGTTGGAGCCCTTAGACGCAAGACGCTGTCAGACAGACACATTACTTTACTGTATTTTCCCAGTTTTGCTGAGAAATATGAGAAGGAGCTTCACAATGATGTAGAGCTTAGAGATTCAGCACACACCACGTCGGCCGCAAGGGTGCTCCAACGTGCGCGAGCGAAGGTAGAACAGTCGCAAAGAAAGTGTTCTGCTGTGTCATCCTCCTCGCAACACGCAGCATATGTAGGTGGGCTTCTCACCTACATATGGCCAAGTACGCAAAGATGCTAAAGTGGAATGGCCCATAATCACGCCCGGCAGGATACAGTAGTCATCCTCCATCCCAGATATTCCCTTCAACTACGATTGAAATAGGTAGACCTAAAGCGGGTTCAGATCCTTTTCTCTGAGTCCATTCTAATGAGTTTGTCAGACATGTCATTTCCGATGATCCCAGAGTTACTTGAAACCCATGCAAGCCTTAGTCAAGTTGATCTACCGACTGTTCAAAAACGTCTTGAGTTCATGCAATAGCTTGGAGCTGGTTAAAGGGTTGGACACGGCTTTGAATGCATCTTGGGTGTCACTGCAGACGCATATGCTTTTTCTCTTCCACCTGTTCTTCTCAACATAGTGCATGCCTTTAGGATTGCGTATATCTTTAACTGAAAGACAAGCGCATATTTTCCTAACGAAAAGTGCAGTCGGACGTTTTCGCATTGAAAGAAAACCCCACTGCCGGACCCCAGCCCAGACTTGGAGCCATCTGTGAAAATGCAGATGCAGTTCAGTACCCTGATGTCATGGAAATTCGACAGTGAAACAATAGCTTAATGGGATGACAGATATCATTGCGTCGGAAGGCATATCCATCCACAGAGCTCTCATGCTGATATACCTGAAGGTCAGCCCAGAAATCGGCTTTAACAACTGTTTTGAAGATTGGAAAATCCATTGGTATAGGTGCGTTGTATCAGGGGATTACTTTGAAGGCATGAAATTGATTTGCAAGAATAAATAAATTTAAATAATTTTTTACAAATATGTACATAAACGCTATGTCATCTTACCTCTGGACACAGTGGTATATGATCTGTGACATGTTGATGGGTAGAAAGTTCGTCCTGAAAATTGTCCTGAAAAATTGACTGCAACAAGGCACGATAGGCTGGGATCTGATTATTTCCCTTCATCACATGATAGCGAATGCCGACGACTTAATTGTACATCGAGATAGTCCAGCGATCGACGTCATTGTTGTCCTATAACAACCAAATTTCGATAAGATTTAACAGAACTGCGATGACTGGAAGTCGAAAATCAACTTCAACGACAAGGCGGTTACATTGGCACAGTATGTGCTCTGCTGTTTCTTCGTCTTCATTACATATTCTGCAAGTGTCATCTTGTATAGCCCATCGTTTTGAGGTGTTTGTTGACTGGGCAGTGTCCAGTAAGGAAACCTGTGATTAAGCGAATCTGACTCCTCGAAAGCATGAGGAGTTGTTTCGTTCTACTGAGAGATGTAGTTGGGAGGAACAACTTGGCTTGTCTGCTACCTTTCGTTTGTAACCAGTAGTGATCCGTCGTGTTCCTTAACCAATTGCTTATGCAGCATTTGGTGGTGCTGATGGGCATGCCGCAGAAAGGCCGTGGTATCATAAAAGGTGATGCAGAGCCTTTCCTTGCTAGTAGGTCCGCCTTTTCGTTGCCTGTATTGCCGCTGTGTCCAGGTATCCAAATGAGATGAACTCTGTTTGTGCTAGCCAGCTGGTGAAGTAGCTGTAGGCAGTCAAATACCAGTTTGGAGGTGATTTCATAGCTCTTTAGGGCTGGAAGTGCAGCCTTGTTGTCAGAGAGAATGTAAATGTTTTTGTTAAGTATATATTTTCTCTGGGGCAGAGTTCTATAGCAAATATCGCTGCTTGAAAAACGGAGTTATATCTGTCCATGCTGACGTAGATGCATGTGCCTGTATTTGCTCCGTATACTCCAGCCCCAACGCCTTCATTCGTTTTGAAGGAGGGTTTATCCTGTTCCCAGTTTTGGCCTTAGCCTTGAGTGCGCGTGTGACTGTTAAAAAAAAATAAAAAAAAAATAAGGGATCCTGGCTCTCTCAATGGTCTTTGTAATGTGAGAGTTCCAATTAAGCTTTTCGTCTAGAGTTATCCCTAGATATTTGACTCGTTTTGAGAACTCTATCGCTTCACAAAGGAGGGTAGGTTTGGTAGGTTTGTTCCTATTTCTCCTTTTGGTGAAGGCGACTATAGTGCTTTTCCTAGGGTTGATCTTTAGTGCAACCATTATGCACCAGTTTGCAACAAGGTTTAGTGCCCGTTGAAGGAGTTCCCAGACTGTGTTTTAGAATTTGCCTCTAACCAGGATCTCTATGTCGTCAGCATAGCCTTGGACATAGAAACCATTGTTGCTGAGAATGTTAATCAGTTCATTTACCACGATGGATCACAGGAGAGGTGAGAGAACCCCACCTTGAGGGCATCCTTTGGCGGCATTTACACTGATTTTATCATTGCCTAGTGAGGTGTTTATTTTCCTATTGCTAAGCATGTGTTGGATCAAATTGCATGTGGTGTTATCCACCCCTGTGCTGAGGTTGCAATGTTTTATTTGGGTGTAGTCGGTGTTGTCGAAAGCACCCTCAATATCGAGAAAGCAACCTATCGCAATTTCTTTGTCGCTCAGGGATTTTTTGATCCGGGCTGTTAGCTCCTGAAGAGCATGCATGTGGTGATCTTTTCAGGGCACCATCCCTGATGTGCCTATCCAGAATTTTTCCCATAGGTAGAAAGAGCTAAGGCTTGTCGGTCTGTAAGACTTAGGCAGGTCTGTGGGTCTACGGCCTACTTTGGGAATGAATTTTACCGTTACCTCTGTCCAGCTCGTTGGTATGTATCCCCATGCATAGCTGATTCTAAAGATGTTGATAAGCATGGGGCTAATTAGCGCACTTTCTTTCTGAAGGAGGGAGATGCCATCCTCCCCCGGGGATTTGTACGGGTCAAAAGAATGAATGGACCATTTTATGCTTCACTCGTGGAAATTTTTCGTGCTCTCTTCCAGACCTCCCTGTTGGGTCTAGTTGCCCTGATCTGCGGAGGTATGTTAGAAAGATTGGGGGGAATGGTGTTACAGTCTGGGAAGTGTGTACTGGTTATAATTTTGAGTACTTCTGTACCATTCTCCGCGTAAGTGCCATCTGCTCTCCTCAAAAGTCCAATTTGGTTAGTGTGCTTTTTGGCGAGAACTCTGTGGATGCGAGTGCTGCTCTGTCTGATAGACTACTGCAGAACTTTTTCCATGAGTCTCTTTTGGCTCTTCTAATCTCTTGGTTGTAGTTGGTGAGTGAGGCACGGTACTGTGTCCAGTCACCAGTCCGTGTCGCTCTGTTGAACAGTTTTCTGGTCAGTGCTCTTAGCTTGGCCAGATTGCTGTTTCACCACGGAGTGGTATGATTGCCTGACTTGACTTTCTCTGGGCAAGCGTTGTGAAAGGCAGATAGGATGGTAGTATTAAGGCTGACACAGCTGAGTTCGATGCTGTCTATGTCTCTGATGCTATTGGGACAGTTTCCGATCGATCGTGCGATTTCTAGGCTATGTGTGTCCCAGTAATTAATTCTGGGGTAATTCAATCTCCTACTTTTACGCCGAAACAGATCTGTCGATGATCTGACATCGATGTTTCTGTTGAGATATGCCAGTTAAGGATAGAGTTGCCTATGAACCGAGTGGTTAGGGTGAGGTCTAGTGCCTCTTCTCTAATTCTATTCATAAAGGTGGGATTATTACCCCGGTTTATGATATTGAAGTTGTTCTTGCAAACTAATTCTAACAAGTACTCACCTCTTTTGTTAATGCCCGAGCTTCCCCATGCTGTGTGGTGGGCATACATATTTCAGCCAACTTGATTCCAGAGTGAAGGTGTTCTTTTATGGCTGATTCAGCCAACTTGTTTCCAGAGTGAAGGTGTTCTTTTATATCAACAACAACATAGATCCAGTCCGTTATATCCGAGGCTTGTGGTTGTTTCGGAGTTTGTGGTTTTTTTACGGTTACGGCTTACTAGGCCGTAGCCCAACCGACTAATCCTGTTTTTTTTTGGCGCATGAGGCTCGCCATTCGCCCTTCCCCGTCTGCAATTTCCATAGGAGATCTCCAGATGGCAGCACGAGGAGGTGGGGATGGGACTTACTAACAGTGCCGCAAGGTGTTCGACTGCAGTGGCTCTTCTCACTTTTTAGCAGGCCAGCATCCGTCGGATAGATGCTACCCCCTACGAGGCATTTGTTAGTCCTTTGCTATCAAGTTTCATCAAGTTGATGTCCCAAAAAAAATTAATGGATCTTGGCTAGCAAAATTTGGTGCATACACCGCATAGCTCGGACCTTCCACCACCTAACTAACATTTGCTTCATCCGCTGCAAATCCTGTGAGCAAGCTTTCGTCGATAAACCATAGAAGTCCTACACCGATGTAATCATGAAGCTGCCCGAACATAGCAACATGGTGTCTGGCTTAATGAGTCGGACCCATGATTGCCTACGCTTTTCTTTGGTGAAAGGCAGTGAGTTGACCGCACTATCCCTCACAGCAACAACATTCAATTTGAATACCAATAAACCGCAAAATTATTTAGTTTCACGCAATCAAACATTAAACGTTATCACCCCCTTCTCCTGGTTCACATTCCACGACAACATCAATTCGTATCTGAGTCGCGTGAAAATGGTTTTATTGCTTTTCTAAGGTTTTTACTGCACTCATTAGAACGCAATAACAGCTCAAAGTATTCAAAAAGCACATATGCCCACGTGTGCTTTCTATAAATATCATTTATGCTGTACATCCTAACACCTATTTACTGCGTTCGCTATAGATTCATTATCGCCTCCATGAAATCCGAATGGAATGTCATAAACGTATCATGCAGGCTATATCGTAAAATCGTTCACACATTTTTTTTCGGAACGCGTGAGAATGAAAATCGCATCAGGTTCAGACAGACATCTTGACAATGACACTTCCTTATTATTATGGATGGATGCCTGTGGTGTGGGACAAGGTTGGCGACGATAAGGCGGTGGAGGTGCATTCATAATAATAGACAGCGACTCTTCGAGAAGGTCTCCATGTAATCTTTACATCGTCGTCATAGATACCATTAGCGCAGCTGCGGGATGTGATAGTATCGATGTCAATGACAATCACCCGCTCTAAATTACAAATGGCTTTCTAGATGGCTTCACCGACGAGGCACGGTTTTACAACGCGACATCGAACACGAGAAGCCATTAACGTCGACTGTCACTAGCGATACACCAGCTCCCATTCAGTGCGAGTAAATCAATTTCGATTGTCTATTACAGAGGGTTTCTTACCGTTCGATAAACTCCCAAGTACCGGATTGAATTAAGAATAAAACCCTTCGATGATGTTACTGCTTAGTAGCAAGTCTGTAAACTCAGTCGAGCGCTATCGTCATTTGCAAATCTACTGCTTCCTGATAGATATGTATGTATGTATCTCATTTCAAATCCATTAAATGCCATTTGGCATTCAAATCACGCCTCAAATGTTGACCCTTTTGCGATGTGGCTGGCCGGTCGAGCCAGACCAGTCTGGGGGAGCGCGGAAATAGAATTTATTGCCTAATGTTAACATCCACCATTAGATTAAGCTGCTTGGGCCCATAAAAGAAGTTCCTTTGTATAAATTATTCTGTTGACTTCCCGCCCAATGTGTTTTGGCAAAAAAGATAGAAAAGTTCCTTTTACTTCATTTCGAAGATTTATTTTGCATATCGAATGATGACGAAGGGATCCTCGAGCAAATCAATTTAGAAACAGATTTCTAAGAAAAGTTGACGCCCGTTTCTGGCTCTGCCTGTGGCGGTAGTTGAGACGGAGCCGGAAAGAAATGAAATGACAAATCGCATCACCCATTTGACACTAATTCTTGTGGAGTCAATGGGATTCTGGTATTGAAATAACATCATTTGTGAGAGAGATTAGCGAAAGTACTTAGCGAGCACTCTGTTGCTCTCTGTTGTGCCTGATGTGAACGGGGAGGGCTAAAGAAAGGCTTCTGTGAAGAGTGCAATTATGGAAGTTGTTTTCAAATCGCCTTTGAGTAAACAGAGAAATAAGCTATTGCTTGTTATTGAGAAGAGAACTACATCAGACCAAGAAACTAGAGGGAGAGTACCATGAATCGAATAAGTATGTTCTTGACGGCAAGCAATTTATCCTACTACTTCAAGGGAAATTTGCTTCATATTAAGGAGGGATGCACTTGTGTTCTCAGAGTTTTGAATATTAAGAAAGTCGTGCTGTTTCCATTAAATTGAATCCTTGGTCGTTTGACGATTCGGAGAAGGCACACCACAGTGGAAAACGTCCTTTCTGTTGCACCAGATACATTACCTTCAACGCCCTCAATCCTAGAAAGAGCTTGTGATGTTCGCCATCTTTGGCTCACAGCTTTCGACATTTATGATTCTAATCGCCTATACATACATATGTACATATGTAACGTACATATATACATTTCATTACTGGTTCTGACTCGGTTTCTATGGCATCGTAGGTGTTAGTGCCATGCATTATGTTCTTCGCGCAGGTGCCTTGAGCGAGAGAACTTTAAATTACCCTCCCCTAACCTAGCCACCCTTCTTCTTCTTTGGTGGCGTTACAGCTCAAGAGCCAAGCTTCTCTCATGTTGAGTGTTGAGTTATTTTTCATACAGGTGCTTTGCATGGTAAGTATACTAGGGGGGGTTTTGCCAGTACCCCGTCAAGGAGGGACGTCGCGAAATAAACATTTGATGGCATTGGTGTTATCGGGATTCGATCTCGTTTATCGTGCATCAGAGTCCAACACATGAACCACTGGCCTACGGCGCCCTCCTGGTGAATGGCCATCCGGTCCAATCATTTTTTTTTTTTTTTTTTTTAGAAACTCGCGCAGGTTCAAGAGTTTTTATATTCTCTTATCATGTGATAGACACACAACCTGAACGGAGTGCAGTGGTTTGGGTCGTTGATGTTCGTTAACTCTCAGGGGTGGTTGTCCTAGAAAGGACGAGAGCCGACCGAATTCCGCGTTTTTTTTTTTTTTTTTTTTTTTGGTTGAAGTCCGTACTAATTCGTTCAAGCACTTTTTAGTATTGCATACGCACAGGATGAATTCCAGTTGACCATATACTGTGAGTGTTATGCCTGCAGCAGTACATCTGGTAACCTTCCATTCACAACTGCGTTGCATACTTTTGTCCGTAGAGGAATTACTTTTTTCTTGGCTATGAAGCGAATTGAACTATAGACCTTCCGCTCGGCGGTCGATGATGTTAACCACTGCACCACGGCCACCCCTAATTGCGAACCTTCACCAGTATTTTCTAGTGTCCCTGAAGTAACTGCGACCAAGCCGGCTCAAGTGGTAGCACAATGGACCGACCTTGGTCTAAGCGATCCCCACCGTTTTTACGAAGGGAAGCCACCTCACCTAACCTAAACTTCTAGTGTTCCTAGAGTCTAACCTCTGCTTTCAGTTGATTTTCAACTTTCAGTCATCACAGTATTCCTGAAATTTGTCGAAGTCATGTTGCCATAAGATAACAATGAAGTCGGTTGTTGGACGCGACCTGTGCGCGTATTGTGAAGAGATACTGTCAGATCACTCTGACGTAAATTCTAAAGAGGATCGGACCGTGCCCAATGTAATTTTTAGGCGATTGGATAGAAGCCATGTTGTCAACTTTTACGGTGTCGAAGGTTTTTGCCAAATCAATCAGGCAGGCTATCATATATCAGAAACGGGTTTCGACATGGCATGTATAGCACTTAACTAAACCTAGCACTTCTCAAGCACCCATATCACGTGTGATTTTCTTTTCCCAACTGCGAACGGCGAATTTCAAGAAGCTTCCTTGGTAAGAAGAAGCGCCGTGAGAAACACGTTCGATATTATGGCTGTTGTCGGTATTCGATTCCGTGTCATCGGTGTCAGAGACCAAGAGCCCCAGAGCGCTGAAAAAGCTCAAAAGTAGTGGACGAACTCTAGACCCTTTTTGAACAAGATCGGTAGGCTAAATTCACTAAAGCTTGTATGGGTCCTAAGTCATTCTGAAATCATAGGCAATTGAATCTGTGGTGAACTTGCTAGAATGCGTTCAGAGGAAAGTTTCTCAGGAGCTAAACCCGCTTGAAGTCTACCTGCTTGCACGGTCAATACCTAGGACGCAAGAAATCCACAGCATTCTTCTTATCCTTAACGAGAATTGATTGCATCTCTGCGTGTTTGGCATCAAAGGGCCGCCTACCTTTGCTGCTTATTGTGTGGAGAATGACACATATTTTCTGCTACTGTTCCGCCATTGCTCGCATACGGTGGCGCACCCTTAGGACTGACAAGGTGTACGAATCTCTTACCGCTAGATTACTGAAGTTCTTCTCATTTTCTCTGGAAAACGGGGAAAGTACAGTAATGTAAGGTGTCTGCCATACCAATATTTTTGTCTGAGTGCTCCAGCAAATAGAAGCCTCCAACAAAAAAAGGTCATGCCCTGTCCTGAAACAGAATTAGTTATCCGAAATGATATTCTTGTTCTCAACCCATTTAGACAGTGATCTGTCGAGTACCTCCTCGAATCCTTGATGATATTCGGAAGGAGGCTTATCGACCAGATATTTGCCGGGTTAGAGGTTATTTTGCCATTCCTATGGGTTTGGTTTCATCACCGCCATTTCCTAATATACCGGATAATACCCAGTACTCAGTGCATTGCTAAACAGGATGGTGTACTTCTCTATGTCAGATATTCCGCCAGTACCCGCAGATTTAATCTTTTTGAGAGATTCGGAGATCAACTTGACATTCTCCGTTGAAATGAAAATGATATTAACAGTCTTACTTAGAAGGATTGTCTATGGTTGTAATGCTGTGCTCAAGTTATTTAAAGTCACCAAAACGCCACGGACTTTTGTCCAAGCGCAAGACAGCCCAGTACACTTAGGTATGACTGGTGATTTTGAGGAAACAGCTTTCTTAACGCCACCGAATAAGATGCTTTATGAAAGACTCCAGTAATACCATATATACTGGATACTTAGGTTTAATTGCCCTCACCTTGACGCGGTGTGGAGGTTTTTAAGTAAGGGATAGTCAACCCCGCCACCACCTTAACCCAACCTTTTCCTCTTTCATATCCACCTATCCTCTCCCAATGTTACCACCCCCCTCCCAATCCCATGGACATAAGTGTTAACCGATCCGTGCCGAGGTGTCGACCAGACTGGGAGCCCAGAAAAAAATAGCTCACTCGAGAACGGTGTATCCGGAAACCAGGCGCTATCCGGATCAAGTAGCCTTACCTGCGTAATGCGGATCTCTGCGCAGGTGGACCCTTATTTCTCCGCAACTCATGGGACCACATTATGGTGAACAATAATAAAATCAATAACAATGAAGCCAGAGGACCCGAACGCTGAGGTCTCAGACAGCCTATCACATGCACATCCCCCCAAGGATGGCGACAACATAATCAAAAAGGTTTACGCGTTTACAAATGCATATAAAACCGTAAGGCGGCCTTGAGGATCTTGAAGAGATGGGACATAAAAGGGACCTGAATGAAAGGGCAAAAGAGTCAGTCGCCTGGGTCACTAAAATGATGGCTCTCATGGTCAGGAGACCTAAATCGTCACCTGGAGAACCGGAGAGGCTAAGAAGGCAAGGCTAGGAACACCGGCCAAGCTATCAAAGTCCTTTCGGCCTAATAGCCGCTTCCATTGATGCTAGCGACCCAGGTGGCAAAATGACGATGGAGAAGAAGGTAGATTATGCCTTAGCGGACGACTTCCTAAAGTTAGCAAGGAAGCACCCTGGACCACCACCCATCTGCGAGGACGCTAGATGGCACCAAGGGAGGGTAAAGCTCCTAAACTGTGCCGATCAAAGATCTTTCGATCTGCTACAGGCTAAAGTCAAAGCAGCAGGTGAGGTATGGGCGGGAGCTAGGCTTGAGGTAATAATCAAGGACCAGATTCTTATACGACTGCGAGCAAGATGCTGACTCCCTCCGGTGACTCACGACCCTCTAGAAATTACGGAGATGATTGCCTACTGCAATCCTAATCTCCCAATAAAAGAGTAGAAAGTCGTAAAGCTGGAGGAACCCAAGGAATGATTGAGACAGGCAATTATTGCTTTAAACCGAGAATCATTGGATATATAAGATCTGACATGAAAGGCGTCAAATTCAATGTTTATAAAAATATGTCTCACCAGCCGACACCAATAGCCAGGAGAACCCCCTTGCTTTCACAGAAAGCACAACTAAACAACTAAACAGGAATCCCCAACTACCTCGGGCAGCAAGGGTCCTGCGAAGGGTCCTAATAACAACAACTAATCCGATAAGTATAGACCATGCGACTCCGGAAGCGAAGCTACTTCTTCTTCTTCTTTGGTGGCGTTACAGCCCGCGAAGGGCCATAGCCAGGCTTCTCTCAATCGCCCATGTTGTGTGCTATTTATTTTTTACACGGGACATACAGTTTAATGCCGATTCCGAACGGCGGCGTTAGTCGAGAAGCTTTTTTATGACAAGGTTACTACCGGGTGTTTTGCCAGTACCCCGCCGAGCAAGGATACAGCGTAATAAACATTCGATGGCGATGGGAATCAGAACTCGCTCATCGTGCATCAGGGTCCAACACACTAACCACTGCGCCACGGCGCCCTCGAAGCGAAGCTACTTAGACTCAATAAGCTCGCCCATGGAAGAGAACTTTCAGGATTCAGATTCGAAAGACCCCAACACCACCGTGATGGAGGTAAATCGAATTAGCGACAGCCCCGATTAAAGCAGCACCCGCAAATCCTTTCCTAAGGCTGGCAAGAAAAGAAGAAGACTTGGTTCTTATCCAAGAGGATTACGCGAACACAAGGTTCGCGGACTACCAACTAATCACACGGCAAATAGAAGCTAAAACATGTACTTGCATTTTAGCAAAGAAAACTCTAAACGTAAAGCTTCTCCCACACTACAGCTGTCCTGACACCACGGTGATGAAAAAAGGAGATCCCTATAACTGCGTCAACTATAGAGGAATAAGGGTATAAGTCTCTTTGTGATGCTGTGTGAATGCCTGAACTATTCGTGAATACCTATATATTAATTTGATAAATCCCTATCAATGTGGCTTCAGGCCAGAAAAATGTACGATAAACCAAATTTTCACACTGCGGCAGATGAAGCCCGCTGTTTTTTTCGGGCTCAAGAGGCAATTGAAACTAATCTAATCATTCCTGTCCTCCTCTACGGCGCAGAGGTTTGGACCTTATCAAAAATTGGTGAAGAGGGCCTTGGTCGTTTCGAGACAATCTTCGGTTCTGTTTGTGTTGGCGGAGAGTGGAGGAGAAGATTCAACCAAGAACTGTACAGCCTGTACAGCGACATCGGCCTAGTATGACGCCTACGAGTCCAACGTCTAAGATGGCTAGGCAGCTGAGACAGGTGGAAGGGGACCTCAACCAACGGAGCGTGCAACACTGGAAATAGCTAGCCAAAGATCATGCCAGGTGAAAAGTTCACCCCGAACTATAGCGCCACTTACATAAGTAAGTAAGTATTAGGGAGCAGACTGATAAGTCTTTAGAGTTAATGTTCTTCCACCTAATCAGGTTGTAAGCAACTTCTGTATGCTGCTAAAGATTAGCTGATACGAGCCCATCTGGCTCAAAAGTTTTATAGGACAGGACCAAATCCAACGTCATTAATTTTTAGGGTTCCGTACCCAAAGGTAAAACGGAACCCTATTACTAAGACTTCGTTGTCCGTCCGTCCGTCTGTCACCAGGATGTATCTCATAAACCGTGATAGCTAGATAGTTGCCTCACAGATGATGTATTTCTGTTGCCGCTACCACGACAAATACTAAAAACAGAACAAAGTGAATATTTAAGGGGGGCTCCCATACAACAGGCATGATTTTCATCCAAAAAATCCTGCCTGCAACCAAGATCTGTCAATTGATGAGGTAACATACATAGTCTCTTTCATATTCATATGTACAGATGGCACGGAACCCTTCGTGCGCGAGTCCGACTCGCACTAGCATTTTTCCCAGTTTATGGGTATCTGAAAAAGAAATAGAAGGCAGTCACTGGAGCCTTTTGGCATTCCCCTATAATTTGAGAAATACCTTGTAGACATGTCAGTCCTCTATCCTTGTAAGTACTGGTAGCCAATATCACAACTCGATATTCACAATTTCCGATTAATGGAGTAATTTTCAGCAATTAAGGTTATCTCGTCCTTTTTACCAAAAAGCACAAAATCCCGGAAAACTGCCCTATCACTCTGCTCGATACCAGGTTAGCCTACTCCCCTAGTGCCAAATTCCTTGGCATTATACTCGATAGGAAATTAACTTGGAAGAGCAACACAACTGAAAGAGCAAAAAAAGCAACAATAGCTCTCTACACATGTAAGAAAGCCCTAGGAAAAAAATGGGGATTCAACCCCAAGATTACCCTATGGCTCTACATCACGGTCGTTAGACCCATACTAATGTATGGACTGCACTGGACAAGACAACATATCACAAACAACTCGAGAAGGTATAAAGGATGGCATGTATGTGCATTACCGGGGCCCTCAGGTCAGCACCAACGGCTGCGCTTAACATGATACTAGACCTTACACCACTCGGTATTTTCGGCAAGCAAATTGCCACATACACGGCCAGAAGACTAAAAGCCAACTCGAAATGGGTGAGCTATGTCACTGGCCGCTCCTTCATCCTGCAAAACAGGATAACTATGACAGAAAACCTAGACCACACAGAACCCACCATAGTCTTGGACAAAAACTTTACGATGATTTATCCGGACAGGAAGAACTGGACCCGCCAAACTCAACCGCGCAGAAACTGTGTGGATTTCTACACTTACGGGTCTAAAACCAAAGACGGGGTGGGCAGTGGAGTTTTCTGCAAACAACTCAAGCTACATAAAGCTCTAAAATTACCAGATTACTGCAGCGTGTTCCAGGCGGAACTGTTGGCAATAAAAGAGGCTTTGTCTTTGTCTTTGTATCCACCACGGATATTCGTATTCTCACAGACAGTCAAGCAGCCTTAAAGTCGCTGGAGTCCTATGTGTACACATCAAAATCGCAGATCGCAGATCTCTTCACAAGATGGCAGAACAGTTCAACATATAACTTATCTGGATACCAGGACACATCGACATTACAGGTAATGAAAAAGCCGACACACTCGCTAAACCAGGAACGACGCTACAATCAATCGTGGCTTGTGAGGGTGTACCCCTTACAACCATTAAACATAATCTGACCAATCTCGCCAGGGCCGAGACGAACCTGAGATGGACACAGGGACATACCTGCGTCATCACCAGGCAAATCTGGCCTCGGCTGGACAGTCAACGTACAAGGAGTATAATCTCCCTAAAAAGAACTGACATCTACAAAGTCATCGGTGTCATCACAGGACACTGCCTCATTGGCAGTCACGCACAAAAACTAGGAATAGTTTCAAATGATTTCTGCAGAAGCTGTCAGGACGAGGAGGAGGTTGAAACCATTCACCACCTTCTCTGCGCCTGCCCAGCTCTCTGCAATTTCAGGAAACGTTACCTAGGCTCTTACTTCCTTAACGATCTGATAGATGTTCAGAAAGTAGGGATACTTGATCTTCTTAACTTCTTAAGAAGCACAAAATGGTTCCACGAATAGGGGGGTAAAACCCCCTCGTAGCAGCACAACGGGCCTCCCTGGCCTATGTGCATTCTTCTCAACTCTGGGAAGGCTACCACCCTACCTACCTACCTACCTAAGGTTATCTTAGGCCGCGTTTCCATTTGCAAGAAAACTTCTGCAAGAAATGTCTGACAGTCTGCCCGACAATGACTTGCAAGTGGAAACTGCGTAGCAAGTTCGATCGCGACAGTTCTTATACAACTTCTTGCGAGTACTTGCGAGTGCAATTAATTGCACGTTTAACCAAGTTTGCATTGACTTGCGACAGTTCTTGCTGCTTATCGAAATAGTTTCGTATATATTGCGCTCGCAGCTTGTTGACATCTTTAATTTTGTTTAAAAATGAGTCAAAAAAGTGTTTATGAATGGCCTCGCGAACAAATAATGCGGTTAATTGACCGTTATGAGTGTAATCCGTGTTTATGGAATAACCGGCACGAAGACTATAAAAATCGAACCAAAAAAAAATAAATCATTAATAAGATCGGGGAAGAGTTCCTCATAAATGAGAATGAAGTGTCTCGGAAACTCCATAACTTAAGGAGCCAGCGGCAAAATGAACAAAAAAAAAAATTTAAATAAAGAAAAGTGGAAGTGGCCGTAGTGGCTGATATTGGCAAGGTACTTCGCCTTGCGTAGACATAAAGTGCTCCCTGAATGCTTCACGAATTCGTTGGGCTTCATTTACTGGACGATTTTCGGATCCTCTTTCAAAATTTATCAAATTATGATCAGGCTGAATTTCAATTTCATTTGTATTCCCAATGTATCGCTGACGCGTTGACTCATTTCGAGATAATGTCAAATTATGCAATGCACAAGCAGCCATTGTCACAGTTTTAGTTTTTTCTGGACCCAGTTCTAATGGCCTCCGAAATATACAAAATTTACTATCAATTATGCCAAAGACGCTTTCTACCATTCTCCTCGCTCTTGACAGTCGGAGTCGAAGGCCCTCTTAGCTGGAGCGTTGATGTCCATGCACTCGACGTGGCCGAGCCAGTGTAGTCGACGGATCCTTGCCTTCCGGACTATATCCACATCTTGGTACACCTCGTAGAGTTCGCGGTTGTGTCTTCTTCTCCATTCACCTTCCTAAACAGATAGGACCAAATATCCGGCGCAGAATTTTTCTTTCGAAAGAACCCAAAAACAGCTCCACTGTCCTGCCTATCGTCCAGCTTTCGGCACCGTACAGCAAGACTGGCAGTTTGTAAAGCATGACTTTGGTCTTTTGAGTGAGGAGTTTTGACCCCAGTTGTTTGGACAAGTCGAAGTAGCAGCAGTTGCCAAGGGCGATTCTATGTCGGATCTCCACTGTGGTGTCAATTGTCGTATTTACGTTTGCCACCTCGAAATTGTAGCTGTCAATTGTTATATTTTGTCCCAGGTGGTGAGCGACGGATTGGTTTTTGCTTGACAGCATGTATTTCGTTTCGTCCTCATTGATCTTAAGACCAACTCGTTTCGCCTGTTCTTCAATCGCCGTAAATGCTTCCACAATGCCACGGCGAGAACACGCGATGATGTCGATATCATCCGCGTATCCTAGCAGCTGTTGACGCCCGCGCCTCGCTCTATTTGCTCCAGCACCAGGTTGAAGAAGTCACATGACAGCACATGTCCTTGCCGAAATCCGGTGCACGTTTCCAATGGTTTCGAGGTCCTAGAACCGAGTTGCACGGTGCATCGCGTGCATAGCGTGGCGCGACACAACTGGATCAATTTTCTCGGGATCCCGAATTCGGCCATCGCACCAAACAGTTCTTCACGATGAATGCTGTCGTATTCGGCTTTAAAATCGGTGAAAAGATGGTGTGTATCGATTCGAAACTCGTTGGTCTTTTCCAGGATTTATCGAAGTGTGAACACTTGGTCTGTAGTCGATTTGCCGGGCCGGAAGCCGCACTGGTAGCTGCCGATTAGTGAGGTGCAAAGTGGTTTTAGACGTTCACACAATACGCTGGACAGGATCTTGTATGCGACATTGAGCAGGGATATACCTCTTTAGTTCTTGCAAGACGTAGGATCGCCTTTTTTGTGGATGGAGCATATAGAGTTGGTATTCCAGCCGTCGGGCATGCATTCGTCTTCCCAAATTCTGCAGATGATCTGGTGCATGCTCCCTACTAGAACATCGCCGCCAGCCTTGAAGAGCTCTGATGGCAAGCCATCTGAGCCTGCGGCCTTGTTGTTCTTCAGCTTCTGAATAGCTGTGCCGACTTCTTCTATGCTGGGTGGGAGGACTACCTAAGCGGCTGGAGTTGGGATTTCCTCGGTCCCTACCACTCTCTCTTGGTCATGCTCGTTAAGCAGCTGCTGGAAGTGCTGCTTAAATACATCCACTATTCCCTGCGGGTCGGTGACAAGATTACCCTCGCAGTTTCGAAGAGCCAGGGTGCCCTTTTTGAAGCCTCCTGCAAGGCCTTTGGCTTTCTTGTAAAAGGCTCGTATTTTATGTTTATCCCTAGACTCCTCGATATCCTTGAGCTGGGAGGCTGCGAAGATTCTTTTCTTTTGTCGCAGTAGTTTCTTCTCCTCCCTTCTTCTGGCTCGGTACTCTTCTCGCGCTGCCCTGGTTTTCCTCTGCAGCGCATTTTGGTACGCCTCGTCGGTTGCTGTCTTTTTCTGCTCACACTCGCCATCATACCACGGGTTTCTTGTCGGGGGTGGTAGGTATCCTAATGTGGTTTCGGCTACTTCCTGAATGGCTGAGCGGCAATGCAGCCACATATTATTGGCATTTGTGTTCGACGCAGGCACACCGTAGAGTCTTTCGCTCAGCTGCTCCCTGTAGACTCTGGCAACCTCCGGTGTGCTCAGGCGCCCAATGTCGAACCTCCTCCTGATGGGCTTGTGCAGCTTTCTGACATTGGATAGTCGAGCTCTGAATCTTGCTGCTATAAGGAAGTGGTCAGAGTCGCCATTGGCCACTCTGAATGTTCGCACATCCAGGATGTTTGACGCGTGCCTTGCGTCAATGAGCACATGGTCGATTTGGTTGGCGGTTCGACCGTCCGGAGATCGCCAGGTTGCTGTGTGGATTCGCTTACGAGGGAATCTTGTGCTACTTATCACCGCATTACGAGCTGTCGCAAAGTCCGTGAGTCGGAAGCCGTTATCTGCTGTTGTATCGTGGAGGCTGTGGTTTCCGATCACTCCGCCAAGGGTGTTCTCCTTACCGATCTTGGCGTTGAAGTCCCCGAGCACGATTTTTACATCGTACTCCGGACAAGCTCCGTAGGCGTTATCCAGGAGGTCATAGAAGTCCTCCTTGACAGGGTCTTCAGCCTCTTCGGTGGGAGCGTGTGCACATATAAGGCTGATGTTATAAAATCTGCCTCTGATGCGGATCACAGCCAGGCGATCACTTATATGTTTGAAGTCGATGACCTTCGACTTTAACCGCTTTCCCACGACAAATCCGCATCCCAGTAAGTGCAACCATTTGTGATAGCTGTAATAAATGTCGCAATTTTTCTTCCTAATCATACCGTTTCCTACCCAGCGAATTTCCTGAACCGCAGTAATATCCGGCTTGTACTGCGTGAGGATTCCTTCTAGTTTATGCGCAGCTCCGGGAGTGTGCAGGGTTCTGACATTCCAGGAGCATACTCGCAAATCGTGTTCCTTTTTCGTGCGTTGTCGTCGTTGAGTATCCGTCCGTGTATCCGAGGCATCTTGCTCATTCATATCTTGTGTTTTTTTTTACGTGGGCAGATTGTTCCAGATCAACTGCGGTCATACGAGTGAAACTGAAGTGTGAGCGTCTTCTATATTTAGTTCATTTATTAAATTATAGAAGACACCAGCTTCCCGTCCTCTTAAAGTCCAATCCCGAACCCAAGTTGATCTTTTTTTCTTTTTTAACAATAGAATTGTAATTGCAGCTGCTAAACACTTACGTCTTCTCGTCATGATTTTACAATTCTAATAATTGACCTACCAAATTTCTTGCGACATTAATAGCTCTGGTGTAAATACCTCTGCAATAAATTGCGACAGTATGCTGAGCGAGCTTCTTGCAAGTAGTTTATTACAGAAGAAATTGCAAGGTTTCATATGACAATGTAAACACTGCTGCAAGAAACCTCTGCAAGACTTCCTCGAATTTACTTGCAAATGAAAACGCGGCCTTATACCGATTCTTGGAAACGCCTGAGCAGAATACTGATATCTGATATCTCACTGTCTGCCCTCAAAAATTATTCATTGGCTCTATAGTAAGCAGTTTGGTACTTTAATCATCTATAGATTGGTTGCAAAGGGGTTTGATAAAAGCATTTAGAAAATGTTTATTTAATGACAGAAAGCATCTAACATCTAAGCATGTGTTCAATCTCATTAAATGTTTTCTAAACTCCTATTTGTATCTGAACCGTTAAACATCATCGCACTACTTACTATTCATCACACAGCCATATCATTTGCAGGGATGAAACCTACGTTACTCGTATCTACTCCTAGTTAGGGTACTATGTATTTATTTCCTAAAGTGCTGCATTACCTAATCCTGGTCGTGAGAAACTTCAAACGATACTGTTGGCCACAGATACCGATAAACCACCAACCATTTGTAAATTGTAATCCATAAAGTAGCCACTTTAGCCGATAGCTCGCATGGGAATGTTTTGCGGCATCTGCGGATAGACTACCCTATACTTGCTCTTTAGAAGCGGAAGTGTTCGATTACGAGATAGTTATTGGTTTTAACCAATACCTTGAAATCAGGGAGGATATTATGGTTACCCTATTTGCACGTGGTGTTTAGTTCATTTAAGTGATAATCACCGCAAGTGCATTTGAGTTCAAAGTCGAAATGGGGTTAGAGTAGACGAAAGCTGGAAAGTATAAACAGGACTAGGGATACTAATAGCCGTAATGGAACGGGCAATGGAACGTGGAATACAACAGTGATATGATACCCAGTACAATGTTAATCAGGATAGTGTACCTCTCCATGGTTGGTTGGTTAGGTAGCTTCCCTTCGCAGAGCGGTGGGGATCACTTAGACCAAGATAGGTCCCCATGCTGCCATTCGAGTCAACTTGGTCACTGTTACTCCTGGAACCATTTTGTGTTTTGAATAAAATTCGATTGTTTGCTGATAGCGGGATGTCCGCTAGTTCGTCAAAGAACTATCCTCCCAGAAGGATGGAGATTCTTCCTCCTCCTCATCATGATACCTACTACAAAAGTCATTATATTGGTTGTTTGCAGTACTCCGGTTATAGCGATGCATGCCATCCTTTGTATTTTACTTAGAAGTTTGACATAGTTAGATCTGCACAGTGCCGTTTACCAGACCTATCAACCGCGGTATACGAATGGTTTCAATTGCTGAGTCAATTGGACCCTGTAAGCGAATAATCAGAGATCTTTGCGCAGAATCCTTCTCAGGCTAGTGCGAGAAATGTTAAGCTGTTGAGATTGATGGCAAGTTGATGTTTGTGAATTGAGGCTCCCACTCTCGGCCACAGTAGCCACATTCTCATCCGTGCGCACCGTACGACGCACGCCAGTGCGCGATACCCCATCTAGTGCCCAAGCCTTTCTCGTAGGTGTATAGCGCAGTTGTTGCTTTTTTGATGCGTTCTTCCGCATTCAATCTCCAGTTGAGCTTTCTGTCGAGAATTAAGCCAAGGCAGTTGGCGTGCTCTGTGAAACTAAGGTAAGCCCCATTGAGTTTTGGAGGAGAGATTTGAGGTATCTCCACTTTTCTTGTGGGCTTGGAATAAAACTTGCTCCGTTTTATTCCAAGCCCGCAGTCTGCCTAGACCTGTTTTCATCAAATCTCGGGAGGGGTTTCCCGATAATTGCTAGTGCAGTATCGTTTGCATATGCAACGACCTTGCACTCGCTGCTCTCCAGGGTTAGGAGTTTCTCGTTTACAACTAACACCCATAATTGTGTCTCCTCCCTGTGGTGTGCCACGTCTTACTGCCCTTTTTTGTGTGACAGCAACTGAATTTCGAGTGAATCAACCTGCTTGAAAGCATTTGTTTGATCCAGAGTATTATATTACCATTTAGCTCTAGCTTCCTTAATACATTGATGATAGCTAATGGTTTAATGTTGTGGTAAGCCCCTTCAATGTCAGGGAAGGCAATCGTTTGACTCCTTTGTTGGCAAGCGGCTTCTACTGATTTCCCCTTACAATAGGGATGCTGCGATGTCGAAACCATCCTTTTTTTTTAGGGTGTCGCGAATCTACAGGTCCACCAGTCTCTCAGCGTCTTAAGAAAAAAGTAAGAGAGTCTGATAGCTTTTGGTAGTTGTGTGGGAGGTTTAATTTTCCCGCTTTAGGTATAAAAGTTATCTTTACCATTCTAGGCTGGAGAGAACAGTACCAAATGCCGGGGTTCGAGAATGCCGTAAGCACGTTGGATATCTACCGGGGATTTGTAAAGAGGGAAGCTATTTACCGCCCATGGGAGCTTCTGTTTGCTTACTACTTCCTTAGTCGCTGGTGGAGCGTCCCTGAGCATATTGGATATTCTGTCAGTACCCGCGGATTTTGTTTTCTAGTTGACTCGAAGATCAACTAATGGGTTAGTTCTTTAATTGGTGACGGTATTGTTCGTCATAAATTCGTCACTGTTAGCCAATTTGTGAGCACGCAGCACGTGTGAGCACTTGCAATAGGTGATATAAAGAGTCCCTGCAAAGTCATTTTCAGCGGCTATTCGTCAGGCAAATTTTGTGATGAATTTGGCAAAGATCGAAAAAGACGGCACTCAGATAGTACAAGGTCCGGGCTATGTGGTGGATGTATCAAAGCGTATGGAAGACATGACGAAAGACGGAACTTATGCGTGTGGAACGGTAAATGGCACGAGAAAATATCTTCCGTGTTTCCCATCAGATAATCAGATGAAAGGGGGAGACTCTGAATTTTTCTACAGTGACACAAACCTTACCACCATAAAATGGAAAGCTAAGCGGTCTTCTGTATATACTTTATTAAATGTTCACCCCAAAGAAAAATCCAGTGAGGTTTGACCAAAGAACAAGGATGGGATTTTATCAAAAGTATTGTGTTCAACTGCAGTTGTTGACTACAATAAACACATAAACTAGGTAGACAACTTCGTCCAACACGAAGACATTCAGGCGCTCAGTTATAAATGGTTTACCGACGAAAAATCTGGTTGAAAATAAACTTCCGTTGAAAAGTTCATCCGCCGTTATTGCCAAAGAAGCTTGTAAGCCTTTCGTTCCCTTGGAAGTTCGTACATTGTCTGTCGCTTATCAACCGGAACGCAGTACCCGTCGAAGATGCTTCATCTGCAGTATGCTTCAGTATGAAATATATTTAAGAAAGCGAGTTCGGAACCCGATAACACCAACGCCATCGAATGATTATTTCGCGGCGTCCCTCCCCGGCGGGGTACTGGCAAAACCCCCTGTAGTATACTTGCCATGAAAAATCTTCTCGACTCACGCCGTTCGGAATCGGCATTAAACTGTAGGTCTCTTTCACCTGTGTGAAAAATAAATCACACACAACATGGGTGATTGAGAGAAGCTTGGCTCTGGTCCTTCATGGGCTGTAACGCCACCAAAGAAGAAGAAACACTTTCATGACAAACCGCATATCAAATCTTATAGAAAGAATCACAACAAATCACAATCGTAACACTGCTGTCCGTATTGTCGAAATGTGTACATATATGTACCTATATACTCTACATAATATATTTTATTTTAAATTTTAATATTTCTTACTTTCTGTATCAAATTGTGATTTATTTCTTTATTTACGTCACGAATAGGCTTACCTGAAAAAGAAAGAAACGAAATGATTAAAAAATGGTGCTAAGTAAGACGGGATAGATAGTCAGATATTTCTTTACAATTCAATTACTTAACTTATCTTTCTACTGATATAGAATTTGTGTTCAATAAATATTAATTTTGATTAAAGAAAATCCGGCCTGGCGCCATGGCGCAGTGGTTAGCGTGTTGAACTTTGACGCACTATGAGCGAGTTCGAATCCTGGTAACATCGAATGTTTATTTCGCGGCGTCCCTCCTCGGCGTGGTACTGGCAAGACCCCCCGTAGTATACTTTCCATAGAAAAGCTTCTCGACTCACGCCGTTCGGATTGGCATAACGTTTCACCTGTGCGAAAAAGAACTCACACACAGCATGGGTGACTGACAGAAGCTTGGCTCTGGTCCTTCATGAGCTATAACGCCACCAAAAAAAAATCGGATTCCCAAAGCACGCTTCTTGCATTAATTTTTCCTTGACTGGGGGGCAATAGGCAACTCTATTTTTCCTAATAACAATAATAATAATTTCTAGCATATCTTACTTAGGTGGCGCTACAGTTCGGGCTGGACTTCAACCTATAAGCCTTTCCACCCAGCACAATCTTTTCCTAGCTGTTTCTAGTGTCGCACGGCCATGTGGTTGATGTCCCTTTCCACCTGTATGCGCCACCTCAGATACGGCCGTCTTCTGCAACCCCGTCCCTTGGTATTGGTACTGTTCATCGTCCTGCATGCGTGTCGCCTTGTCAGCATTTTTACTTCCCATGTGCAGCAATAGTATCCGTCCCCTCGCTTGCATTTGAGCCGGATCAACTTACTTCACACGCACTCCTCACTTAGGGCTAGGTTTTAGCTCGTTGTTAGGTAGAGTAGTTAGTTTTAAGCAAGACTTGAAGTAAAGCAGTCTCGAAAACATCTCCTTTTAGTCTATCCGACGGATGCTGGTCTGCTAAAAAGCGAGAAGAGCCACCGCAGTCGAACATCTTGCGGCATTGTTAGTAAGTCCCATCCCCACCTCCTCGTAGTGCCATCTGGAGATTTCCTATGGAAATTGCAGACGGGGAAGGGCGAATGGCGAGCCTCATGCGCCAAAAAAAAAAAAAAAAAACAGGATTAGTCGGTGTGGCTACGGCCTAGTAAGCCGTAACCGTGAAAAAAAAAAAAAACACATACTCCGAAACAACCACAAGCCTCGGATATAACGGACCGGATTTATGTTGACGATCCTTGCAAAAAACAAAAAAAGGACAAGGATCTTCGGCTTTGTAAGTAGAATGTTAGGTCCCTAAATAGGCCACGTGAAGCCGAACAACTTGCGGATGCCCTAGACCGCTATAAAGCGGACATAACCGCCATCCAGGAAATGCGATGTAATGGACCGTGTATAAAGCGGATGAAAAACTGCGATATTTACTACGGCGACTGCTATAGGGAGAGAGGGCAACGATTGATTGGATGCGGATTTGTTGTTCGAGGTGGACTAAGGCAAAAAGTCCTAAGCTTTCGGCATGTGAGCGAACGGCTCATAAAAATCCGTATCAAGGCTAAATTTTTTAACATCAGCCTAATCTGCGTCCACGCCCCACGAAGACTAGGGTGATTCCGCCAAAGATGAGTTATACGATCTCCTAGACAGAACGTATGCCCATTGTCCCAGCTATGACATCAAAATTGTACTAGAAGACTTCAATGCTAAGCTGGGTAAGGAAAGCATCTTTGAACGAGTCATCGGCAAACATAGCCTACACGACACCACCTCCGATAACGGACACAGGCTGATTGATCTTGCTACGGGGCGAAAACTCCTTTGAAGGAGAAGCGCCAGTACGCGCCTTCCGCACCTCGATATACACAAAGGCACCTGGCGGTCTTTTGATCAATCGACTACCAACCAGATTGATCACATCGCGATCGACGTCAGACACTCCTCCACTATTCTTGATGTTCGAACTTTCCGAAGGGCTAACACCGACTCGGACCACTATCTTGAAGTAGCCAAGATGCGCTTACGGATATCACGAATGCAACGGAGTAGAGTATGAATTCAAAGTTATGACGTCGAAAACTACTATCGCCAGCAACCGCTCGTGCTTTTACCGATCGCGTCTCCCTTAAGGTCTCCAATACACCTCCATCCACCACGCTATCAATAGACAGTAGTGGGGCCTTTGCAAACAAGCCCTGAAAAGCTCTGCATCCAAAGTTTTGGGTCTCAAGGCTCCACCACGAAGAAACACCTGGTTCGATGGCGAGTGCAGGAGGATTCACACAGCGAAGCAGGATGCATATAAGGCCTCGCTGCATAAAAGAACAAGAGCAGCTCGGGAGCTCTACGAGTTAAAAAGAAGGGAGGAGCATAAGCTTCTTAGAAGGAAGAAGAAAGAGTACGAGAAGCGCGCGATTGAGGATTTGGAGAGGTGTTACTGCTGGCATGACGTTCGAAAGTTTTATCAACAGAAAAAGCGAAAATGCCTATACCTTAAGCCAGAACGGAAGCCTGCAGGGATGAGAACGGACACCTAGTAGCAGAATCGCAGTCGATGCCGAGAGTATAGAAAAAAACACTTCTGCAGACAGTATAACGGCCTTGTAAGTGAATATACCGCTGTCAGGCAGAATGATCAATTTCTAATCAACAAAGACAAAGACCCCTGACCACGACAAAGTTAAGATTGCCATATCGAAGCTCAATTCGAATATAGCTATTGGCGCAGACGGACTGTCTGCTGAGCTTTTCAAGGCAGCTGGGGATGACCTGGTTAGGAGCATGCACCAGCTCATGTATAAGATTTGGTCAGAGGAAGGTATGCCCGAGGAATGGAGTCTCAGCATCATATGCCCGATCCACAAGTAAGGAGACCCCTCTTATTGCGCCAACTATAGCGGAATAAGTCTCCTTAACATCGCCCACAAAATCTTCTCTGCCGTTTTGTGTGAATGCCTAAAGCGTTTTGTAAATAAGCTGATAGGTCCTTATCAGTGCGGATTCAGGCCAGGGAAGTCCATTCTCGACCAGATCTTCACACTACGGCAAATCCTGGAAAAAACCAATGAATTTCAAGTCGACACTCACCACCTATTTGTCGACTTCAAAGCCGCATACGACAGCGTAATTAGAGACGAGCTATAAAACACTATGTCTACCTTTGACATACCTGCTAAACTCGTCAGGCTATGCAGGATGACTTTGAAGAATGCTCGCTGCTCCATCCGAATCGGTGAACACCTTACCGATAGATTTGATGTCAAAAAAGGATTTAGGCAGGGCAATGCGCCGTCGTGTGATTTCTTCAACATCATATTGGAAATGACTGTGCAAAAATGACTGGCCAATACAAGAGGCACAATCTATTTCTAATCCTCGCAACTCCTTGCATACGCCGACGCTATTGACATAATAGGTAGATCACAGCGAGATGTCAATGAGGCGTTTGCGAGTATTGAGATGGAGGCGGCGATAATTGGTTTGGCGGTAAACAAGGGCAAAACTAAATATATGCTGTCATCTAAAAAGGACGCTCACCACCGACGTCTTGGCCAGAACGTTTGTATTGGCAGATATAAGTTCGAGGTAGTTAAGGACTTCGTCTACCTTGGCTCTGCAGTGACCTGGAACAACGACATGAGTTCCGAAATCAAACGCAGAATCACTCTTGCCAATCACTGTTTCTGTTTCTGTTTCAACTGAGTAATAGAGCCCTCTCCCGAACGACAAAATTGACTCCATATAAGACCCTTATCATCCCGGTCCTGTTGTACGGCGCAGAAGCATGGACACCATCAAAAGCGGATGAGGAGGTCCTTGGTCGGTCCGAGAGGAAGATTTTACGCATGATTTTCGGGCCTATAGACGCAGAGGGAGATGGAGGAAAAGATTTAACCACGAACTTTACGGGCTGTATGGCGACATGAGTCTAGTCAGGCGTCTACGGATTCAATGCCTAGCAAAAGATCGCGTTAGTTGGAGGAGAATGTTGGTTGAGGCCCAGGTTCATCCCGAACTGTAGCGCCCATTAAGAAGAAGAAGAAGTATTTTAATAAATAAAATAACTTATATACGTTATTAGCACAAATATGCTTTAATATTCGACCATAAAGGCTTTTTCCAGTTTAAGACTACTAAGCAAGCCTCCTGGTCTTGAACTTTCAAAACTTTTGGTTGATCAGTAGTATCGATAATAGTTCCAGTTCCCTATCACCTATGCCTGCTGAGATGTTTGGATTTTCAGCATAGATCAGAGCAAGTGCATTTGTTTTTTTTTTTTTTGTTGACATGCGAAATGTAGGTGTTGACTGAGTCTTTGAATAAGTTAGTTGCCGCTTCTTAACACGAATATCTAAAATATCCATTTATGTTTAAAATCCAATTTAGCCTGTAGCGATTAGCGACATAATGGTTTCAAGTGGGACGAATAATATTTACGAGAGACCATCTTCTTCCCATTACTTTGATCTACATTAGAGCTCACTTGGGTTATTTTATTCTTGGTACTTAGATTATCCTGGCATGTAAGACAATTACGAGCAAATTCGGCACCTATCACAAATTATTTACTCACACGCCCATTCAACGAGTACATGAAGACATTCTCGACGACAGAAAAAGGAGAAAAGGTCAAAAGATGTACAAATCCCCGAAACCAACACGTAGAAAACAAAATGAAGTTCCGTAAAAACTCTGTACTTACATGTCAACAAAACACATCCCTGGAAACCCCTTTAGCGTGACACCTCTTTACGGCAAAATGGTAAGTAAATACAACCCTACAGAGCACACAAGAAATTCCAGACCGTAACATTAAGTCATTCCCAGCAAGGGAACTTCACCCGCTTCCCTATATTATCTTAATCTCAATGAACCAACACCGATAAGTGGATAGCTTCTGTTCATGTCACAGACAATGTTGCTCTAACTTATCACCGTCACAGAAGGGTTTAGATGGGAAAGGGATAAAGTGGAGAGGATCTGGTAAAAAAAACCAAATCAAATGGGAAGCATCCTTTTCATGGTATCATACACGTGTCGTAGGCTTTTAGCACGGTGTGAGGATATCCTTAGGTATCACGTGATATTTAATCAAAATAAATCGACCAGAACGTCATATCCGTTAAATCGAGGTGCGGAAACATTTGCCCTTACCACCAGCGGAGACACGACCACCGTGACTCAAGACACTGTGACACTACTCCGCGCGATGCCATTTTAAAAGCAATGAATGTCACACCTCGCTGATGAATGCTCGCAATTTTAATGCCGTTCTCATAAATATCATCCCCCACCTGATTATCTACCTTGGCGTGGTGTGGGGGCTTTTCACCAAAGGATAATCGCCCCCGTCATCCCCTTTTCACCAATGCAAATCCCATCCCACTCCACTTATCCTATCACACTCCTATCCTGAATATCCAATCCTTATCCCCTGGGCTGGACATAAGGTGTTAATCGAACCGTGCCGAGATGTCGACCAGGCTGAGAGCCCAGACCAAAAATAGCTCAGTCGCAAACGGTGTATCCGGATACCTGGCGCCCTCCGGATCAGCTAGCCTTACCTGGGTATTGCGGATCTCTGCCCAGGTGGACATATATTTCTCCGCAACTCGTGGGTACCAAATGTACAATAACAAAAATAAAAACAACAATGAGTCCGGATCTCATAAAAAACCGGAAGGGGAGGAAATCCCCTCTACATCAAATGCGGTTAATACTCCGATCGGAGAATCGACAAACCGCTCCGTTAAGTTGTCGGCAAGTAAAGCTGACAACAGAAAAATAAACCCATCGTCCAAGGCCTATAAAGACCAAAAGGCGGCCTTGAGAATCTTAAAACGATGGGGCCATAACACCGACCTAACGGAAAAAGAAAAAGAGTCGGTAGCCTGGGCTACAGGAATCCTGGCCCAGGGAAAAGCAAAGGCCAAGAGGCCCAGATCGTCCCCCGAGGAACCAAAGCGGGAGGCTAAGAAGGTCAGGCTGGGAACACTGGCCAAGCCATCAAAGCCTTTCGGTGAGGTTGCGAGGGAGTGCCTGACGGTAGCTATCATTGATGACAGCGATCCGGACGGAAAAATGACGACCGAAAAATGGAAGGATGTCGACCATGCACTATCGGCAAACTTCCTCAAAATCATGAGAAAGAACCCTGGACCACCGCCCATCTGTGATGACGCCGGATGGTATCAAGGCAGGGTTAAACTGATAAGCTGTGCCGATGAAAGATCGGTTGATCTTTTAAAGGCCACAGTTATCGAAATGGGGGAAATATGGGAGGGAGCCAGGCTCAAGGTCGTCACCAAGGACCAGATCCCGAAACGACCGAGAGCTAGATGCTGGATCCCGCTGGCACCAGACAACCCCCTCGAAATTCTTGAGACCATAAACCTCTGTAATCCCAATCTCCCAACAAGAGATTGGAGGGTCGCGAAGCTGGAGGAACCAAAGGACCGATCTAGACAGGCAGTTCTTGTGCTGAATAGTGAAGCCCTGGAACCTCTGGCCCAATGTGACCATTACATCAGGTTTGGTTTCAAGAAGATCAAACTTAATATTTACAAAAAGGATGAGGAAATGCCACCATCCGGCAACGAAACCACGGCCAACACCGAGGTCAATGTAGACAGCTCAATGGAGCAGGAATCCCCCATCCCCTCGGGGAGCAAGGGCCCCGCGCCGATTGAAGCTGAAATTACAGCAACATTCCTGGTCAACAAGGACCAAGAATCGCTGCTCGACTCCGGAAGCGAAGACTATTCTACCAGCTCGCCGATGGAAGACGATCTTCTAGACCTAAATCTAGAAGATCTCGACACCACCGTGGTGGAGGTCAATCGAATTGATAACAGCCATGATGCTGAGATTAATTCAGATTAACCTCCATCACTCGAAAGCGGCTACCGCTAACCTTCTCCTCAGGCTGGCCAAAGGGGAAGAGGACATAGCCTTAATCCAGGAACCTTGGGTTCATGAACACAAGGTTCGTGGATTGAGAAATCCAGCCTACAACATTTTTACATCACAAAAAGAAGGTAAGCCCCGGACTTGCATACTTGCAAAGAAATCCATAAACGCTTACCTTCTTCCTAATTACAGCTCCCCAGACACCACGGTGATTGCCGTAGAATCACCCGGGAACAAGCTATGGATAGCCTCTGCATACATGGCGCAAGACGAATCCATCCCATCGGACGAGATAAAAAGGCTGGTGAGAGACTCGCCAAACCACCAAGCTGGACTCCTCATTGGGGCTGACGCGAATGCGCATCACACCCTGTGGGGTAGCAGCGACATAAATGAAAGAGGTGAGTGGCTTATTGAATTCATTCTTACCTCTGATCTTAATATATGCAACAAGGGTCATGTACCCACTTTTGTTACAAAAAATCGAAGGGAGGTACTAGACATAACTCTAGCATCTCCCTCTCTCATTGACAAAATAAGAGAATGGAAAGTTTCTGAGGAACACTCCTTCTCAGACCACCGCTACTTGGTTTTCAACCTAGCCTTCATGGTCCCAACCCCAATCGACTCTTCATGTAACCCAAGAAGAATCGATTGGGAGCGCTATAGAGCCCTTGTTGGCAACTCTGTAGTAAGCAGGACCCCCGATCACCCGCGGTCCACGGTAGACATAGATAATATGGTTGACATTTTAACAACTACCTTGGGCAACGCACGGGTCAACAGCTGCGCAAGCCACAAATCGAGGAAAAACTCTTATCCCTCGTGGTGGAACGCAAACCTAAGCAAGCTCCGTAAAAACTGTCGAAAACTCTTTAACAAAGCAAAGAGTACTAGGAACGATAGTGACTGGAGCCTATATAAAGCTTCACTCAGAACTTACAAACAAACTCTGAGGAAAGAGCAAAGGCTATCCTGGAAACTTTTCTGTAACAATATGGAAAAAATTTCAGACGCCTACAGATTGAGGAAAATACTCTCGAAAGATCCACAATTCCCAAGCTACCTTACAGCTAACGGAGTCTGGACAGCATCTGAAGAAGAAACTCTAAACCTTCTTCTCAATACGCACTTCCCAGGATGCCATGAATCGCAGGTTTCACCGCAGCCGCAAGGAACCCACTTTTCATCCGCATTAATGGGAAATTTCGAACACATCATCTCCAGAGAGAAAATAATATGGGCGCTAAAAAGCTTCAAGCCCTATAAATCGCCAGGTCCGGATGGAATTTACCCGGTCGAACTTACACAAACCATGGAATGGACTATACCATGGCTAGAGATAATCTTCAAAGGATGCCTAGCTTGGAGTCACATTCCAGACAAGTGGAAGTGCGCAAAGGTGCTTTTCATTCCTAAGGCCGGCAGAAACTCTCACACTACCCCCAAGGATCTAAGGCCTATATGTCTATCATCCTTTGCACTAAAAACCTTGGAAAGGATGGTAGACCTATATATACGCCATAACTTGGATCCGCCCCTAATTTCTAGGGCACAGCATGCCTACGTTAAGGGTAGATCTATCGAAACAGCCTTGCACACCCTAGTGAGGAAAATCGAAAGATCAATCCATCTTAAAGAATACACTTTAACAGCCTTCCTAGATATAGAGGGCGCCTTTAACAACGTCATTCCGGAAGCAATAACGGAAGGGTTGGAAAAGCTAAAGGTGGAGAAGACTCTCGTAGAGTGGATCAGCGAACTACTATCAACACGCAAGATTCACTCGAAATGGGGTAACCAGGCAATCACCAGAGTGGTTACCAGGGGAACCCCGCAAGGAGGGGTTCTCTCACCTCTCCTCTGGAATGTAGTTATAAATGAGCTACTAATTAAACTGGAGGAAGAAGGCCTGGACGTTACTGCCTACGCGGATGACGTTGCCATTTCAATCTCAGGTAAATACCTATCGACACTGAATGACCGTATGCAAACGGCATTCTCAATTCTTTGCAAATGGGCGCATAGCAAAGGGCTCAGGGTTAATCCCCAGAAAACGGAGCTCGTGCTATTCACCAAAAAGCATAAAATTCCGGAGCACTGCCCTATCACTTTGCTTGATACCAGATTAAACTACTCCTCCAGTGCCAAATTCCTTGGCATCATACTGGACAGGAAATTAACCTGGAAAATCAACACAATCGAAAGAGCCAAAAAAGCAACAATAGCTCTCTATTCATGCAAGAAAGCCATAGGGAAAAAATGGGGGTTCAATCCCAAGATTACTCTATGGCTCTATACCACGGTCGTTAGACCCACATTAATGTATGGAGCGACTGTCTGGTGGACAGCACTGGACAAGACAACATACCTCAAACAATTCGAGAAGGTACAAAGGCTGGCGTGTTTATGCATTACCGGGGCCCTCAGGTCCACCCCGACGGCTGCACTTAACATGATACTCGACCTTACACCACTCGATATTTTCGGCAAGCAAATTGCCACACAAACGGCCATTAGACTTAAAGCCAACTCGAACTGGAAGAGCTACGTCTTTGGCCACTCCTCGATCCTGATTAACAGGTCAACCATCGCAGAAAACCTAGACCTCACAAAGCCCACCACAGTCTTGGATAAAAACTTCATAACGTTATACCCGGACAGACAGAACTGGACTCGTCAGACTCAACCTCGTAAAGGCTGCATAGATTTCTATACTGACGGGTCTAAAACCAAGGACGGGGTGGGCAGTGGGGTATTCTGCAAACAACTTAAGCTAAACAAAGCGATAAAACTACCTAATCACTGCAGCGTTTTCCAGGCGGAACTGTTGGCAATAAAAGAGGCTCTGTCCTGGCTGAAGTGGAACGTGATATCCACCACGGACATCCGTATTCTCACGGATAGCCAAGCGGCCTTAAAGTCGCTGGAGTCCTATGTGTACACATCAAAAACCAGCCTCGACTGTCGCCTATCTCTTAATGAGATGGCTGAACAGTTCAACATACAACTTATATGGGTACCGGGACACAGCGACATCACCGGAAATGAAAGAGCCGACAGACTCGCCAAAAAAGGAACGACGCTACAAACAACTGTGGTCTGCGAGGGTATACCCTTCGCAACCATCAAATACAATCTCAATACCCTCGCCAGGGCCGAGACGAACCGGAGATGGACTCAGGGACACACCTGCCTCATCACCAGGCAAATCTGGCCCCGGCTCGATAGTCAACGGACTAGGAGTATTATCTCCCTAAATAGAACTGACATCTATAAAGTCATAGGTGTCATCACAGGACACTGCCTTATTGGCAGTCACGCGCAAAAACTAGGTATCACTCCGAATGACTTTTGTAGGAGCTGTTTAGACGAGGAGGAGGTCGAATCCATTCATCACCTTCTCTGCGCCTGCCCAGCATTCTGCACAGTCAGGAAACGATACCTAGGATCATACCTCCTCAACGATCTGACCGAAGTTCAGCAAGTGGGGATATCTAATCTTCTTAAATTCTTAAGAAGCACAAAATGGTTCCACGAATAGGGGGCTAAGCCCCCTCGTAGCTGCACAACGGGCCTCCTTGGCCTATGTGTGCTCTTCCCATCTCTGGGAAGGCTACGGTCTTACCTACCTACCTACCTCATAAATATCTATCCATCGACCACCCTTCTGCAAATAGGGGTGAAATGAGGCAACAAAAAGATGTTTTTATATTAAGGTGGAACCCCGCACGATCAGTGAAGCAGGACATGACTCTCTGACAACTGGCATTGAATAATGTCATCTTCGTTGTAAGCACATGTCGCACAAGACTTACTACAATGTCGAGAGTTGTTTTGCGGCTCGAAAGCATTCCTGCGTAACGCGCGCCGTAAAAAAACCATTGTGGAATGCAAAAGTAAAATCACTTCAGTTGGCACTCCTGCCGAGACGTACATATCTGTCATCCGGCGAACGGATATGTCCTGCCGAGGATACCCACCCGTCGGGTGTATGGGTCACCCGTGTTTTTGGCAATTTATCACCCAAACACCCCCGCCACAGTGTCGTTGGTTTACCTTGCGGATCACACCTCATGCTGATGGCATACGAGTGCCCCATACATTCCGACCATGGATTCCGACGCTCGAGAGTGAGCTTTACATATGAATGTTCACTTGAATGAATGAACGCGGCTTCTTGGGAATTCGGCCTACTGGTGGTATGAGGACGTTTTGTGATTTTTCAACGCGAATGTATGGAGGTAAAGGAGGTAGTCCATAAAGGATCGGTCCATATCCTGCGGATTTCCGCTCAACAAATGTTCCTTTTGTCACATACTCGGTATTCTGCTTTATGCCTTCTTCTGCCCCATGTCCTTGTCCTTGTTTCGGATTGTTTTTTTTTTTTTTTTGTTTTACTCCCGCTCTCTCTCTCGCTTTTCATAGGGTTGACGGAGGACTATAACTTATGGATATCATTTCACCGAGCAGTGACTACTGGGGATGCGGAATTATTTAAGCTTTGCCTTCTTGACGGATAGAGCGTAGGTGTTGGTTGGTAGAAATGCTTGATGAATTGACATCATTCGGCAAGTTAAACGGAATTCTCTCTTTTTCTTTCTCTTCACTTATCCGGAATAAGTGGAACAGCACGATTTATAGGCGTATAGTCCTTGCCGGAGGGGGCGCGATGACATTTGACGGGGTACAATGTGTTTTTTTCTCGTTAGCTTTCCTTTTCTTTTCTATGCTTTCCTTACACGTACATACAATAGTTGCTTTTCTGATGCCAAATGAGGCGACGATATCCAGGACGTGCGTAGAGCCAGAACGCATGGAGGTTGAGGAGGTTTATGAAGCGGAAGTGATTCAATGGGCTAAACGGTGCTTAGATGATAAGTCTGCTTGAAGAATTGTAATTGAAATGTAAACAGCCCAATGTCATTTTTCATTTCCTGTTTTCAAGCAAAGATATTTGGCTGTCTTGCAGCAGGTAAACACACTGGAAGGCTGCAACCGGTCCAAGCTGGTTTCATTTTTTTTTTCCGGGCGCCATTTCACTTGGGTATTTGAAATATGATTATTTCATAATACACTTGTGTCACATGCTAGCAGGCTTCCAAAAACTGGAAATCTAATTTTTTAAGCACAGTCTAAGTCCAGTATTCTCTCTCCCCAACTTACTAGACTTGTTCTTCACTTTCGTTAATGTAGTGATTGATTTCTTTGCCGTTTGTTTTTTCAATGATGTCAGTGTCAGTGATTCCTGACACGTCTGAAAGTCACCCAAGCCTGGCTGGCAATGCCATTTTGAAATAAGAGGATTTGGACTCAAATTACGTTTCTTCTTCTTTTTCCTGTCGGGCGTTACAGTTCGGTGTGAACCTGGTCCTCACCCAACATGCCGCTCCACCTAGCCCGATCTTTTGCTAGCCTTTTCATTGCCGCACACCCCTGAGGTCCCCTACAAACTGTGTGCGTCATCTTAGATGCGGCCGTCTTCAGTTTCTTCGTCCCTCGGGGTTGGATTCAAAGTCTCTCCGGGCTGGAACTGTAATGTCCATTCGCTCTACATGGCCCAGTCATCTTAGGCGTTGAATCCGTAGACGCCTGGCTAGACCCATGTCGATTTAAAGACCGTAAAGCTCGTGGTTGAATCTTTTCCTCCATTCCCCGTCTACGTTTATAGGACCGTTTATAGGATAGTGCCCATGCCTCTGTGCCATACAGCAGGACCGGAATGATGAGGGTGTTGTATAGAGTCAACTTTGTCGTTCGGCAGAGGGCTCTATTACTCGATTGCCTCCTGAGCTTAAAGTCTTTGTTCCAGGTTACTGCGGAGCCAAATTAGACGAAGTCCTTAACTACCAGCCAATATAAACGTTCTGGCCAAGACGTCGGTGGTGGGCCAAACCAATTTTCGCCGCCTCCGCCTCAATACTCGTAAGCACCTCATTGACATCTCTCAGATTATGTCGATGTCATCCGCGTATTCGAGGATTTGAAATAAATTGTGCTTCTTGTGTTGGCCACTGATTTTTGCACAATCATTCAATTTGTAAAGAATTTTTTTTTTTTTTTTTTTGTGTTGAATAAATCACCTAAATCCTTTTTTGACAACAAACCTATCGGTCATGTCCTCACCGGTTTGAATGGAGCAGCAAGCATTCTTCAAAGTCATCCAGCATAGTCTGACGAGTTTAGCAAAGATGGCGTTGTATAGTTCGTCTCTAATTACGCTGTCGTATGCGGTTTTTAAGTCGACAAATAGGTGGTGAGTGTCGACTTGAAATTCATTGGTTTTTTCCAGGATCTGGCCGATGGTGGACTTCCCTGGCTTGATAACGACCTATCGGCTTATTTACAAAGGGCTTCAGCATTCACACAATACGGCAGAGAAGATTTGGCGACTTATTTCCTCTAGTTGGCACTTGTGGATCGGGCAAACGACTCTGAGACTTCATTCCTCTGGCATGCTTTCTTTTGACCGTACCTTACAGTTGAGTTCATCTCCAGCTGCTTTGAAAAGCTCAATAGACAGTTCGTCTGCGCCAGCAGCTTTATTCGGTTTGAGTTTCGGCGTGGCGATCTTATTTTCGTCGAGGTCAGGGGGAGGCATTCTTTGCGACCTTCGTCGTTCAGAAATTTATCATTCTGTCTGACAGCGATACATTGACTAAGCATTATGCACTCGTCATCGAACCAGGTGTTTCTTCGTATTTGAGCCTTGAAGTCCAAAACTTCAGATGCAGTGCTTTTGATGGCTTGTTTGCAAAGATTCCACTGTTGTTCTATTGACTGCGTGGAGGGTTGAGGTGTATGAGAGATCTTAAGGGAGACGCGATCGGTAAAAGCACGAGAGGTTTGTGGCGACAGTAGCTTTTCGAAGTCATAACTTTGCATTCTTACTCTACTTCGCTGCCCTCGTGAAACCCGTAGGCGCATCCTGGCGAAGTTCGATCTTCAAGAATAGTGGGCTTGTGTCTGACGTCGATCACGACGTAATCAATCTGGTTGGCCTTTTGAGATGTGGGAAGCGCCTACTGGCTAGAATGATATTTCGCTCCGTAGCAAGATCAATCAGCCTGTGTCTGTCATCGAACGTGGTGTCACGTAGGCTGTGTTTGCCGATGACTCGTTAAAAGAAGCTTTCCTTATCTAACTTAGCATGACGTCCTCTAGTAAAATGTTGACGTCATAGCTGGGATATTGGGCATACGTTCTGTCTAAGAGATTTTAAAACTCATCTTTGGTGAAGTCATCCTTTTCTTCCGTCTGCGCCCTGATCAGGCTGATGTTAGAAAGTATAGCCTTGATACGGATGAGGCGTTAGCTCGGATAACGAAGGCTTACGACTTTTTGCTTTAGTCCACTTCGAACAAAAAATCCGCATCCGAACAATAGTTGTCCTCTCTTTTGGACTGGAATATTCAAACGGTTTTTATCTGTAAAACACGTGGTATCCACAACAGAAATGTGATGATTTTTGGCCGAATTGACCAACAAAGGCAAGATTTTCTATCGCCAGGTGCGAGAGCACCGTGGCGCAGTGGGTAGTGTGTTGGCCTCTGACGCAGATGACACGGGATCGAGTCCTGACACAGCCATGTCATCGAACGTGCTTTTCACGGTTTTCTCCTCAGCGGGGTTCCGACAAAACCCCCTGTAGTAAGATTGTCATGAGAAGCTTTTCGAAATTCGCCGTTCGGAACCGGCAATAAATTGTAGGTCCCTTTCACCTATGGGAAAATGAAATCACACACGACATGGGTGATTGAGAGAAGCTCGGCTCAGGTCCTTCATGGACTGTAACACCAACAGACATACATGCAGGTGCGAGAAATTGTTGTAGTCTTTTCGCGAGGTCTGCTAAAGCATTTCTCAACTAGCAGTGTCTACAAGCGAAAAAAGTTGTAATTCGCATTTGTCACGTTTTGATTTTACATTTTTCCTCGAAAACGAGTCATCATCTCATCAATAACAACATCCTGTCCCACACAGAATATAGCGGAAGACAGTTTTGTGTAAACAGTTCTTAAACCTCTCTTATTGGTGTTGAGCAAGAAGGCAAATTACAGACATGGAGGATCCCAATTCGATACGAATCAGTGCCCCGAAGGACTTATTTTTAAATCTAAATTGTGCAAGGTAGTGTGCGAATATATAGTCACCCAGCCGGGCTGTCCAAGGAAGGATATACGTATAATATGAACAGAATACCTGCCTTTTACATCCTTTCACATTGATACAAGAGCCGGCCGTGTGGTGTCCTAAGGCATAAAATAAAGGATAAGTTACATATGAAATGAAAGTTTACTCAAGATGTAGAAAAAACGGCCAAAGGCTGGCGGTAATTTTTGCCCATGGATTAAAAAAAATCGCAACTTCCGGTACGTAATTTTTTCAACTATTCATAGGAATAAAATAGAAGAATGAATGAGTAACCATTTAAAAGCTTACGTTAAATGGAATTTTAAGACATTGGGTTGGCAGTCCTCCTCCGACCACGCATGCCCCACAGCCCAACTTTTAATACCGCATTGTCTTTGATTGACTATAGGCATCAAATAAAAAGTTGAAATTGGTATCAAATTAAAGCTAAGGACTTACCATTTACAAATATATAGGGTTGTCAGTGATAAATTGGCCACATGTATAGACAACCCATGATTTTAGTGCAGTTAACATATATAGTATATTACCAGGTCAATCATATATAAACACATTTCTCTTAATTCATAGTTCGTTTTTATTAACCAAATTAGTAAAGAAGAAAACTCTTAAAACCAACATTAATTTACTTATCAATCCAATCTTAACAATCTAGTCTGAGTCAGAGTCTGAATCGTCAAAAGTCTCATTTAACACATCAATATTTTCTTTACTGTCACATGCTTCTACTTGTAGAATATCATCTACATTTAAAGGCGTTGGGTTTCCTAAAAACCATAGTGGTTCAAGAAATTCTTTTAATACCAATCCATATTCTTGTGCCTTAAATAAAGCGCAGGTGGCATTTATAGCGTTCTGCCACATTGAGCTGACGTAAATAGTACGCAAAATTTTCCGCTTTAAAGAACTCCAACAAGGTGGAATGAGACGGGAATCGAAACATTTAATCTTGTTTTTGAAAAATTTCTCATTTTCGGATTTGTTGGCATAAAGTTTTTGAAATATAACGTATCTTGCGGTATTAACACTATTGCAGCTTTTAACTCTATATATCAGTGAGGTATATATCTTGTAATACGTTAATTTTTGCATCGTTATCAAACACTTCCTGAATTTTTTTATTTTTCTTAAGAAGTTGAAACGGTTTTGCTTTGCCTTTACGAAAGCGTGCCAGTATAAGCGTGAAAAGCAGGTAAAGCGCGACATAGACTTTTACCAAGACAACTTTGGTTGGAATTCCATCCAAATTTCTTTGCCGATAAATTTGTACATGTTACCTAACAGTATTAGCAAAATAACCGTGTCTGAAGCCTTCACGATGATTTTTGTATTTTCAGAACATTTGCTAATGTGATAGATAATCCTCGTACCTGCTTCCTCGTGGAAACACTCGAAATTATTTTCATTGGATTTAATGACATAATTTCCTTCTGAGCGGTATGAAAAACATTGTTCTTCAACTGTCATACATAATTTTTATTTCCAAGTATACATAAGTGCCATCGAATTATTTCCCCAGTAGTTCGACAAGAACCTAACGATTGCTTCTTTGAATTTGATATTTTTCAAACTTTTTATAAAATCGTTTGGCCTAACTTGTTGCGATCCAACAATTGAGTGAATATCTTGCTCTTGTCTACGGTAGCGCTCAGAATCCTTTATAGAATGGGACTTATGTATATCTATCGAAAATTAAATGTATCTGAGAAGAATTTGTGGCGCAATTTTTTTTAAAAATTGCTTCAGCTATTTCCCCAAAAGCTTGCGGCACAGATGGTCCTAAAAGATGTAAAAAATAAAAACCATCAATGACCTCTACATTTGCCAGTATAGGTTTCGCGGATTCGATAATAGATTTTCATTTTATCGCAAGTACAGATTTATCAGTTCTATGCATTTCTCCTGTAGATTGACAGAGAGCTGGTGGTACAGGAGCTAACGGATAGGAAAGGCAAAGTTCTAAATAAATTTTTTTTTTCAAAGGCAATGGCTAAGAGACGTCCAAAATGTCTCGCTCTATTTTAATTACCGCTTGCTTACTCATGTCACTTTAAACTATTTTAATACAGTCCGCCGTAAAATTGAGAATTGCGTTGCGTTTAATTGGTTTATGGAAACGATCTGCGGTTGTCTCACATTCTGTTATGAAATAAAGCTTTTGGTGCCAGCCTATTTCATCCACATTTAACAAAAAATCAGCTACCTTAGCAGAAACTGCCCTACCTGTTGCGATATTAATCAATTCATATTTATTAATATCTGGTTCAAACGGGCTCATATTTTGTTTTACTGTGCTGACAATGCTATCAAGAGCTTTTCTGTCCTTGTCGATTCTGCTTTTATGCAATTCGTGAGATATGTCATCTTTGCGGTTAATTTGAATATTCTCATGCAAATGCGTTATAATTCTAGTTCGCATACTATGGCTGAGAGCCCAACGTTGCCTAGCAGAAATAGAGTTTGTGAAGTGACTTATACCAACTATAGAATTAGCAGCGTCAGCATTAATAGTTTGCTCAGTTGTCAAATCGACAGGAAATCTCGCAAAATTAGTTTTGGTTCTTTTTACACCAATTGCACCCCGCTTAAACTCGTCCAACAGTGGTGATTATTTTAATCTTAAATCTGCTAAATCACTCAACTGCTTTATTGACCACCTTGCACAATTTGGCTGATTAAATGAAAAAAATAAATTAGCAAGTTCAAAGCTAAAAAGTTGAATCAATATGCAACGCGTAGTCACTAGTTCTAATGCCTCGGGAGAAGCGAAAGAAAGTGTTAAGAAAATCCACGTACTGCATGAAATATTGAGCAGCCTTTCCGTGTTCACCTGTCAAAGTTTCAGAACGAAATATCCAGTAACACTTCAAAACTTTGTTTAGCGTAGACGGAAGTCTTAAGTTTTCATTTGGTTCAATGGGATTCTTCAGCAATTACGTTAAGTCGTCAACAAAACTGTCTGGAATAGATTCGTAGTGCGCTAGGAAAGTCTCAAAATGTAACATTTGCAAAGCGCCTGATAGCAATGGGTGAATTCGTTTACATCTGTTAAAATGCTTACAGTCAATGAAACCGTTGACTGAACCCCCAGCCAAAATGCCAGCTTGTAATAAAATGTCAACTATTCTAGAGCCATCAATGTATTTGCCCAATGCTTTAAAATAAGCCATTTGCATATGAAATGCACCGAAATTTACAAAAATGTTGTCAAAATGAGGACTGCAATCATTTTGGATTTGTTTAGCCATATTAGCAATTGCCAAGTCATAACTGATTCGCAATTTTACTTGAATATACAAGAGTTTCATTAACCACGTTATACGAAGTAGGAGATAAGTTTATCTGAAGCAGGTAGCCAATTTTTTGAACTTCGCTATTGTCGACAACAGTTTTGCAATTATATCCAATCCACATAGGACAAGTGCCAACTAGTGATAACGTAATTGCCCATATCGAATCCTTTAGGACTGCAATTTCTTCTGCAATTTTACATTCCTCCATAACTTCTGTTATTTTCTCAAGTATTAGTAACTTTATGTTTTTGGAAGGTTTTTGGAAATATGACTATATGTCATGTTGGATCTCTTCAAATCGTCTCCTTTTGCGAGGTACACTGTATTCGACAGAGAGGTTTTCATTGGAATCTATTACTGATGATCCATTGGCTTTAGATTTATCATTTGTACTAGGTGCCACGTTATCTGAGGAACAAAATTGGTATATGATTCCTACAGTATCGTGTCCTTACTAGAAAAAGTATCCACAAAGCGATCATAACTATCAAACGCTAATTGTGTGGATTGTCCACTAACTGCACTGATGCCAGATGGTACTAATTGATTATCCTCGTAAGCTGTAAATGTCATTTCCGTTTCAAGTTCTTCAGCAAGAGTATATCCCACTGCGTGACCATATTTATTGAGAATTGTTACTACTTTTCTGCTACTTGTTATTGATTTCATTGCTAACCCTAGCATTAAATGTTAAGACGGTGGTGATTATACATATATATTAAATCCGAACACAATGATTTTATTTTTAGGTGGTCGTCATCTGAACGTTGTCTGCGTACGTCGGGTCCTTGAACAAGTTTACTTATAAAACTAAACAATATATCAGGAATATCACATTCACCACTGATAATATCTTCCACTTTCAATTTTTCAGGAAGTTTTCGTGTTTTAATAGATATTATTGCATGCCTAGTCTCGCAAGCAAGATCTTCGAACTTAGTTGATTCGGCATTTATTTGGATAACACTTTCATTGATGAGTTTGTTTATATCAAGTCCGCGTTTATATACAATTTTTTTTTGTAAGGTGTATTAGATGACTTAATTGTAATACTATCGCTGAATGTTTGCAAAATCTTACTTTGTAATTGAATAGGTGTATAAGTTTGAAATCATAATGAAACATATATAAATAATAAATCAGTAAGGAAAAGTATGTTTTCTTTTTCAATGATTTTCTCAATTATAAATTCCGAAAGCGACTCAAATGCAGCTTTATGAATTTTTCGCATTTCGTGCCAGTGCCCAGCAGTTTTAACCTCAGCAAATCATTTCTTATATTTACTTATGTAATTACTATAGCATGTTGGATGATAAGCAATTGTTTTACTATGTCCTAGACAACTGAACAAATCCGAGTCTTGCGAAACGTCGGCAAATTGCTTTAATTGATTGAGCGTTCGACGTGAACTGCATACTGTTACAAACGTTCCTCGAGAACCTACTTTTTTTCCCACCTTAGAAAATGCTTCTTCACCAGTTATCTGCTCATTCTGCTCCTCCAAAATGGTGAAATAGCCAGTTGCATTCCGCCCCTTCAACATTTCTCCCGCAATACACGTCTCTCTAGGAATGCTCACCAATATACTCTGAAGCCCGCTTTCGGACATACTGTCAAATATAGAGAATCTCTCATTAACCGAACCACGCGAATCTGGAACTCCCTGCCGGATTTGGTTTTCCCCCCTCAATGCAACATGCAAGCATTTAAGATCAATGTCCATCGGCATCTCCTCTATTCCTCTTCCTCTCTACCTTCTGCCCGCACTGTGTCGCCGACATAATAAGGTCATTAGACCTTGAGTGCGCGCAAATTTAAAAAAAAATAAATAAAAATGGTAAAGTTGCAGAATGTGTGCGAAAATTGCGTACGGATTTTCGAAGAAGAGAAGCACCGTCAGCTCCATATGTTCGTTATCTTGTGAAAAAAGTGATAGAAACTGGAATCCTCATCGATAAACCAAAGCGTGAAAAGCCAAAAACAGTGCGTACACCCGAGAATATTGCTGCTGCGGCAGAAAGTGTGCGTTAAGCGCAATCAACATTAATTCACCGCCGTTCTCAACAATTGAACATTTCGGAGACATCGTTGGGGCGAATTTTGCATAAAGACCTTGGTATGACGCCATACAAAGTCCAATTGGTTCAGGGGTTGAAGCGCTACGTGCCACACAGCCGAAGCTACACTCGATGTTTTGCGCCCCATTTTTGAAGATCGCATTATCAGCCGCAGAGCTGATGTCGTTTGGCCACCTCGGAGCTGCGATTTGACACCGTTGGACTGTTATTTGTGGGATGCCGTCAAAGATAAGTGTTACGCCGACAAGCCAGAGACAATTGACGCTTTAAAGGACAATATTCGTGAAGCCATTGGTGAAATACAGCTGCACACAATCGATAACGTGCTTAAAAATTGGACCGATCCTGTAGGTAATTTCATTTGAATGAAATTATTTTCCATTATTAACCGGAAGGATTGTACTTTCAACGTGTTGACCTCTGACGCCGATGACTCGGGATCGAATCCCGACACAGCCATGTCATCGAACGTGTTTTTCGCGGTGTTTCTCCTTAGCGGGGTTCTGACAAAACCCCCTGTAGTAATATTGTCATGAAAAGCTTCTCGAAATTCGCCGTTCGAAACCGGCAATAAAACTATAGGTCCCTTTCACCTTTGTGAAAATGAAATCACACACAATATGGGTGATTGAGAGAAGCTCGGCTCAGGTTCTTCATGGACTATAACTCCAACATACATACATACATACAGTCAATGGGATATTTTTGGATTTGTGCCCCAGTTTTTGCCAGTGAGACTTTTGCTGGTCCATAGAGAGATCCTGGCTTTCTCAATGGTCTTTGTAGTGTGAGAGTTCCAAGTGAGCTTTTCGTCTAGAGCTACCCCTAGGTATTTGACTTCTTTTGAGAGCTCTATCGCTTCACCAAAAAGGGTGGGTTTGGTGAGTTTATGCCGGTTCCTCCTTTTGCTGAAAGCGACTATAGTGCTTTTTCTGGGATTGACATTTAGTGTATACTTTATGCATTAGTTCGCAACAAGGTTTAGGGCCCTTCGGAAGAGTTCCGAGAGTGTGTCTTCGAATTTGCCTCTGATTAGGATCACTATGTCATCGCCGTAGCCTTGGACGTTGAAACCGTTGTTGCTGAGTATGTTAGTCAGTCCATTGACAACCATAGGAGGGGTGAGAGGACCCCGCCTTAAAGGTAACCTTTCGCAACTTCTCCACTGATTTTATCATTACCTAGTGAAGTGTTTACTTTCCTATTACTAAGCATATGTTGGATCCAATTGCATGTGGTTTTGTCTACCCCTGTGCTGAGAATGCAGCATTTTATTTGGGTGCAGTCGGTGTTTGTCGAAAGTACCCTCGATATCAAGAAAGCAGTCTGTCGCAATTTCTCTGTCGCTCAGGAATTTGTTGATCCGGGTTGTGAGCTCCTGAAGAGTCCCAGACTGGTAGGCATATTGGATACTATGAAGTATTAGTCTTTTCAGCGCACCGTTCCTTATATGCCATTGTCTTTAGGAAGTATGAGGTAAGGCTTATCGGTCTGTAAAACTTGGGCTTTGGGAATAAATTGTACCGTCACCTCTGTCCAGCTCGTCGGTACGTTTCCCCATGCGTAGCTGGTTCTAAAGACGTTGATTATCATATGACTGATTTGCGCACTCCCTTTCTGAAGGAGGGCTGGTAAGACGCGATCCTCCCCAAGGGATTTGACAGAGTCAAATGAGTTAATGGCCCATTTTAAACTTCCCTCGTGAAATATTGCTCCTATCCCTTGATCTGTGGAGTTGTATTGAGGAGAGTGGAGGGAATGATGCTGAAGTCTGGGAAGTGCGTACTGGTTAAAACTTCCAATTTTTCTGGACCATTTTCCGCGTAGGTGCCATCTGCTTTCTTCATCAGTCTCATTTGAGTAGTGTGCTCTTTGGCGAAGACTCTGTGGATACAAGCGCTGCTTTGAATGCCTGATAGACTGCTGCTGGGTGTTCGACACAGTGGACTTGAAGAACTAGACTGGACATGTGGATGTTGACGAAGCAATCGAAGGTACTTTTATTTACAGAGTGCTCATTCGAAATTTTTGCCTCGCTATTGATGCCTCAAACATATGGAGAGACGACGTTTCATTAACATGTGCAACAAAGCATTGTCCTAGTTTACATAGATGATATTGTGTTCCGGGCCAAGACAGAGAACGTAAACCTCGAAAGGCTACAAATGGGGCTGAAAATAGCGACTGAGAATTAATTGGGGAAAAAGGTTCGTTTCTGCAAAGGACCATATAGTTTCTGGGACAAATCATAATCAAAGAATAAAATTAAGACAGAACCAGAAAACGTCAAGGTTGTCCAAAGTTCCCTTGAACTTCCATGGTTCCTCAGGATATTGTGGGGCTTAAATTTTTAGAGTGGCCAGGAAAAGAGATGGAAAAGAGATGTATCATAGGGTCATTACCATCCACGAGCAGACAATTTGTGGTGTTCGACGCCTTTATGAAACTCATTTGACTAAGAAAGCTCAGGGTGACATATAGTCATCATGACGACGACTGGATTCTCGCAGGGAAACAAACAGGTTAACACGATAAGTAAATCGCACTATTATCGAAATGCGCACGAGGACATCAATAGAAGACACAACTAAGTGGTATAAGAATGTAAGTGAAGTCCAATGGTTACTAAACTCGATCCTATCGAGAAATATTTAAGGCAGCCTTTATTTAATTGATTTTAGGAGTGGCAATGAAGTGCAAAACCATCTAACAACTAAAAAAGCTTCCAGGAGTTCATGGTTGACGCTCGAGATGAATTACACAGAGTGACCAGGAAGGAGATCGAAAAGATTCAGCTAGAGAACCAACGAATATTCGACCGGAAGAGAAAAGGGACACGCGACAAGTCGTGAGATCGAATGAAGGAGGTGTTATTGTATAAAGCAAAATCGTCTACTGCAATAACACGTTATCCCTTCCCATATCCAATGACTCTTATTAACTTCGAGTTATTATCTTCATTCAACAAAACCAATTCGAATAAACTTACCTATCCATTCAACTTTAAGTGCTTTAATCTACAGGGACGACAAAAATATTTGACTCAAATAGTCGGATGCATAAGTGAACACAGATCTCGTTACCTGACGCCGTAGTTCAACCAACACTTTCACTTGAAGGTAGCAATACTCCTTCAAATTTATGTTAAAGCGACCATCCCATGAAGCACGTGCTCTTTAACTGGACTGTGAGGGTAACAAACCATAAAAAAATGTGAAAAATCTCAGATCAAAATCTATTATAACCCAGAAGAAAGAACTTCAATCGGAAACGGAATTTTCATTCAAATGCAATGGACCATTAGCTGATCGATAGCACGGACATTAAACCCCTGTTGTCCCCTCAATCAAACGATAGATACGAGTACACCTTCACCCAGGGCTCTGGCTGTATTTTATAACCTCCAACGTCTTCTTCACTGAGGAGGAAGAGCAATTTTCTAAGCAGCAGCAACAGCAAACAATTTCTTCCCTAACGATACAATCAGCTGCCAAATTTTCCTTTTTTTACTTTCGTCCTTGCTTTTTTTTTTTTTTTTTTCTCATCCAAAAATAGCCCAAAAGGACGACAGCACAATGGACCCATCGATTGGCAACGTAACGCCTCTTTAGATCTCACACAAATCAATGAAGTAACATCATCTGGTCGATTGAAAAATGGTGTGGGTGTGCGAAGGACAATGCCACCATGCGGGGCATTTCTTTCAACTTCTCATTCGTTTGCCCTCCTCGACCTATCGCTCCGAATCCCTGGAGCATATCAATTTAAAATCTCCATCATGCATCCACATTGTACGTCGGCCGAATACAAGATAGATACGAGTATCCAGGGTGAGAAGTTACGCTTCCACTCAAAGTAATTAAAGCAGATACCGGCACTAGTTTCACTAGAAGAGAACCAGAAGGATCTTGAATTTAATCGAAAAATGCCAAGCGTTCTTTGCTTTCCCAGTCGCAACTTCCCTAGAGCGAAAATAAACGGAATTTAGTGGTCCTTACATTACTTTAAGTGGCCATTTATCTTGTTAGTCCAGTTTGTACGCGAACAAATGCATCAGTGAGCGAAGCTATATGAACACAAATAGCACAAGCACGTCTAGATATAAAGATGGACTCGTGGACATAAGCACTCCTTTGGTATTCCGTGCAGCGGCACGGTCAGAGGGCGGCCATGTGCCAGACCCCAGACGTCAGATGGCATAGGGATCATTGATGTTTCAATGCAATCTTACATTTCTACCAGGAGGAATGCAATTAAACTTGAAACGCAAACCCATTTTTGTGTGTCAGTTACGAGTAGTCCATTTATTCGCTTCTGCCGCTTAGAGGTTCTCACCACACCCGCCCGGAGTTTCGACAGTTACAAAATCAATTTTCGTTAAAGCGTGCCGACGTTCAGATCCGGATGGAGATGTTTTGCTTCGGGGCCGAAACCATAATGAACATTTTTTTGCGTAGAGGTGGAATGTCCTCTTCCGCGTACATTTTGATGTTTTGCAGTTATTAATGGATTCGAGTACGCCCTAGGTTGGAAAGTGAATTAGAGATTTATGGATAGGGTGTAACGGCAAGGAATACAATTGTGTAAACTTTAGTTTTTTTTTTTTGACATATTTGGAAGAATTGGTGACTCCGACAGACCCAAAGAATCGCAGGGCTTTTTGTCCTGAAGATTGAGTAACGAAAGTTGCGTTTAACAGAGTAGGCAAATGGTCCAAAAAGTAAAGTGACATAGGATTTATTTCGAAAAATCTTTATTTGTTGTTCCAAATCAAACAGATGTCCCGATCTTCGAAACAGTTGTTAAAATTGATTTCCGGGATGGCTTCAAATCTTACTGGAGCGGGTTTTTTTTTTTTTTTTTGAATAGCCGGAACTCGCACGGTGCCACTTTAGATGAATACGGTGGTTGTGGAACGATTTGGGTTGAGTTTTGAAGAAATACTTACGTATTTAGCGGGCGCTACAGTTCGGGGTGAACCTGGGCCTCAACCAACATGCCTCTCCACCTAGCACGATCTTTCGCTAGTCTTTTCCAGTGCCGCACGCGGCACGTCCAGTTTGTTGTGGTCCCTTTCCACCTGTGCGCGTCACCTTTGATGCGGCCGTCCTTTATTTCTCCGTCCCTCGGGGTTAGATCAAGGACTCTACGGGCTGGAGCTGTGGTGTCCATTCGCTCTGTGGCCTGGCTAGACTCATATCGATGTACAACCCGTACAGTTCGTGATTGACTCTTCTCCTCCAACCCCCCTCTTTGTTTATAGGACCGAAAGTCGCAAGTAGAATCTTTCGCTCGAAACGATCAAGGATTTCCTCATCGGCTTTAGATAAAGTCCATGTTTCTGCGCCGTATAACAGGACCGGAATAACTAAGGTCTTATATAAAGTCAACTTGGTCGTACGAGAGAGAGCTCTACTTCTCAATTGCCTCTTGAGCCCAAAGAAGCAGCGGTTGGCTGGAGTAAGTCTGCGCTTGATTTCGAAACTGATGTCGTTGTACCAGGTCACTGCGGAGCAGAGGTAAATTAATCCTTAACTACCTCAAACTTATATCTGCCAATATGCACGTTCTGTCCAAGACGTCGGTGGTAAATGTCCTTTTTCGATGACAGCAGATATTAAGTCTTGCCCTCATTAACTGCCAAACCAATTTTTGCCGCTTCCGTCTCAATACTCGCAAACGCCTCATTGACAACTCGCTGTGATCTACCTATTATGTCAATTGTCGTCGGCGTATGCAAGGAGTTGCGAGGATTTGAAATAGATTGTGCCTCTTGTATTGGCTTGTGATTTTTGCACAATCATTTCTAATATGATGTTAAAAAAATCACACGACAGCGCATTGCCCTGTCTAAATCCTTTCTTGACTTCGAAGCTGTCGGTTACCTTAGCAGAGATGTCTAAAGTAAACATGGCGTTATATAGCTCGTCTCTAATTACGCTGTCGTATGAGGCCTTGAAGTCGAAAAATAGGTGGTGGATGTCGACTTGAAATTCATCGGTTTTCTCCAGGATCTGCCGTAGTGTGAAGATTTGGTCGATGGTGCACTTCCTTGGCCTGAAGCCACACTGATAAGGACCTATCATCTTATTTACGAACGGCTTCAGGCGTTCACGCAAAACGGCAGCGAAGATCTTGTATGCGACATTAAGGAGACTTATTCCTTTGTAGTTGGCACAGTCATAGGGGTCTCCCTTTTTGTGGATCGGGCAAACAATGCTGAGACTTCATTCCTTGGGCATGCTTTCCTCTGAACATATCTTACAGATGGCCCAGTGCATATTCCTAACCAGCTCACCCCCAGCTGCTTTGAAGAGCTTTGCAGCCAATCCGTCTGCGCCAGCAGCTTTATTCGACTTGAGTTTCGAAGTGGCAATCTAAACTTCGTTGAGATCAGGGGGACGGAATTCCCTGCGATCTTCGCCACTGAGAAATGGGTCATTCTGCCACTCTGCCGAAGTGTTTTTTTTCAAATTCTCAGCATCGACTGCGACTCTACTACTAGGCGTCCGTTCTCATCCTTACAGGCGAAATGGAGAAATGGTCACGCAAAATCAACGCCGTGTGAGACGGTGCATTATTCTGTTTTGTTGTTGTTTTTTTTTTTGTTTTTTATGTAGTTTGCGCAGGTTCAAGAGTTTATACTCTTGTAATGTTTATCACACAGACTGAACGGACTGCAGTGGTTTGGGTCGCAGATGTTCCTTCACTACTCTCCAGGGGTGGTTGTCCTAGATAGGATTGGAGTTCACGTTCTTTGTAGTTCTCAGCAACTGTTCCATGCACTGGTGTTATATTAGAATTGCACGGGCAGAGTATGAATTTAAAATGACCACATACTGTGACTGTTATGCCTTCATCAGTATGTTTGATCACTTCTCATTCACAACAGCTTGTCTATGGAACGCTTTTGAACTACAAACCTTCCGCTCAACGACGGTCGGTGATGTTTACCACTGCACCACGGCCACCCACGGTGGAAAGCGTTGTCTTGCCACAATTTCGGCCTCTTAAGGTGATCGCTTTCACCGAAACGTCGTATAACGCTCTAATAATATTCTTTGTTGATGGCTTGACATGCCGGAAAGAACTTAAAATGTACAACATAATCGAAAAAGACAGTCAACATGATCTTGATTTTTGAGCGACTTTGGCGTAATTTTTTTTTGTGGTTTTGTCTTACCTTTAGCCCGATATTTACTCGATTTATCGGTTATTTCTCGCTCATAAGCACAAATTCAAGATTCGTCTCGCGTAGTATTGCGTTTCATCTTGTTCTAATACTCCGAAAGCTTTGTTTCAGACACTTCAACACAACAATTTTTCTCAAAAAAATGTTGCCTCGTCGGTACCAATCGTGACTTGACGTGACCCTTGAGAATGGCATTGATTGATCCTTTTGAAATGCCATCATCATCACTACCAAATCTTTGAATTTTTGGACGTGAGCTTGGTTATGGAGGATGGTTAATGGACGTCTGGAATGCTGTTCGTCTTCGACAAGCACTCGGCCTTCTAGAAGCTCTTTATGCCACTTATAAATATTTCCTTTTCGACAAAGCCTTTTCATCAAAGGCGTTCTGTATCATCATAAACGAATCAGCAGCAGAACATCCATAACGCAAACAACATTTCATGTAATTACTTTGCTCAACAAATTTAGACATAAAAATCGAAAAACTCACTTTTAGCAACTAACAAATTGAAGCGAATCTCAAACATTAATGAACATTTTGATATGAAACTCAACCCGCGTTCCGCATTAATTTTTGGCCGGATTGGAATTCAACCCGTCGAATGTGGGTGTTGCAATCAAGGCTACTGTTTGCCTTGTAGGCCCGAAAGCTTAACTCTCTGACCCTAATAACCTCTTTGCGGCTCAAGTCAAACCACGTATTATCCTTTGCTTAAAATTTGCCGCGCCGATTCGGATAATATTTGCGATAATATCAGTTGCGGCGTCCACGTCGTTGTCGCGGAAGCACAACAACCAGTTAAAGATCCGAAAGAAGTTGTTAAGGCCGCATCAGTTGGCTTTCTCATATAGATATGTATAATGTTCTCCGTATTGGGCGTATTCTTTAACTGGGTGATGCGAGTTCGAGAATCTAGCTGATATCACGCAGTGTTCAGACGAGCCTAAGGGCGACAATATATTGATCGTGTATTTCTAAGGCTGGGAGGTAAGAAACCAGTCCAGTGTGTTGGCGGTATGATAAGGACATCGGGGATACACGACGGTTCATTCACAAGTTGAGTTGATTGACTTAACTCAGCAAAAATCTCATCATTCATATCTTCCTTCGGGTGTTGTCTGTCCAGAATGTCGATGTCACTCAGAATTATGTACATTGAAATCGCCCGCTAAAACGATTTCAGCGCGAGGGAACAGAGAAACAATTCTTTCGATGGAATCAGACAGTGCGTCGATTGTATCAAATGTTGCATTCCTCTCTAGGTTGGGGCTTCTATAAAGAAACAATAGTAAACGGAGTGCTTACGGAGTGTGAACTTAAACCAAATGAAATTAAATTCCAAGGTGGATGTTAGGCTGGTGAGCAATATCACTACGAACATTGATGGCGAGACCGCGGTGAGAAACGAATAATGGCACTAAGCTATATCCAGGAAGACTGGACCTGCCAACCATCGACCGGCTAAAATAGCCGGCGACTAGAGTTGTCTAAAATTTTACATCGGAAAGCTGAGTGCGCAAGGGACAGCTAGAATCTTAACCGATCATGTCTCTCGGGCCCCGATCCTTCACAAACCATAGGACAGCGATGACACATTGTTAAAGCGACATTAGGGATGCCACCTTTCATGTACATGTATGTATGTTGGCGTTACAGTCCTTGAAGGACTAAAGCCGAGCTTCTCTCAATCACCCATGTTGTGTGAGATTTTATTTTCCCATAGGTGAAAGGGACCTACAGTTTAATGCCGATTTCGAACGGCGTGAGTCGAGAAGCTTTTTCAAGGCAAGTATTCTACGGGAGGTTTTGCCAGTACCCCGCCGAGCAGAAGCACCGTGAAAAACACGTTCGATGACATGGCTCGGGATTCGATCCCGTGTCATGGGCGTCAGAGGCCAACACACTACCTACTGCGCCACGGCGGCGCTCTCATGTACATATTCGGGAGAAATCCTTAGTTCGATGATGAGTGCAGACGGGCTTATGTAAAAAAGTAGTGTGCGTAGGTAAATGACCATGTTGCATGTGAGGTCTTTGAAAAGTCTGTGCGGATGAAAATGGGCAACTCGTAGTTGATTCATAGGCGATATTGAGAAAATGGAAAAACTATTTCTGTGAACTGTATAATGGCGAAGCTAGTCAAAATACTGCCGTCAGGCAAAACAAGCCATTCATCCTGGATGAAGATGAAAGAGAATACCATCCACCCGATCTATGTAGACCAGACTAAGATAGCGATACGGAAACACAATTTCGTGAATGTTGATCCTAAATGCTTGTATGTGGTACTGACCGAATACCGTATCCTGCAAGGGATTCGCATGGTACGGGAAAAAAAAGATTCCTTTTATTTGACGGAACGTCCAAAACTGGGTTTCAAGGTATTTTATTGAGCATTATAAGAGGGACGCGTGTTGCGGGAGAATTGTTGAAGGGACGGAATGCAGCTGGCTATCTGTTTAGAGCATTTCCCGTCAATAAACCAGACACTCTTGCGAGGTTCTTGCCAATGTATAAGGCTCATACTCAATCCGAGGAAGCTCTTGTTGACCTAGTTTTTGAATGTTGCGCGAAGAACAATTATATATAAAACCACCGGAAAGTTTCAATGATAGCTCTGACAAGATTTGTAAGTTACAAAAAAGCCTATGGACCCAAGCGAGCATTACTTTGTTGGGACCAACATGGATGATGAGTTAGGTGATACGAAAAGGAAGGATGATATTCGCCTGTTTCTGGATTTTCCGAATATATCTTTTAAAGCGGTGAGATTTGAACATACAGAAGCAATAAATTCTCCTGTGTACTATGCTTTAGTAACTTAAATATCGCATTTGCAGTGGTATCCCGACATTTCAACTGAGTGAATTTTAACGTATCTCAACGTATCTTGAGAGACGGGTATACTTTTTAAGAAACTAAATGCGATTTGTTAGTTTGTTTTTGACTATGAGACTATGGGATTAATTTCCTCATTTGGGAATGGTCTTGACCATGTGGTTCCTTCTTAAACATATTCGGAGTAGGTGGCTAAATCACTGGCTATGAAGGAGTTAATATGATTGCAGCAGTTAATCTCACAAAAAAATATACTTCGTTCTATTAACCCATCAATTTACATAAATTTACTTCATTTAAGCAAACGTCACAACCACACCATTTAGCGGCAACTTTAAAGAGTCCTTAACCCCCCAGCCCGTAGCAGAATAGTTAATTATTTGATGCTTCCACCCCGATCCCGTGGAATTTAATCATCTAGCTATCAGTCAAATCGGATAACAAGCATATCTCAATTGCGGAGGGAAATATTAACTCACCGAATCCCATCTCATCTTCCAACCCAACCGCTTTCTAGTACAATTCAGAACCTAAATCAGTTACTTATTAAATTAATTAGTTTGGCATTACTTCAAATAGCATAAGCAGATTTCACTTTGTTGTCTATTCCACTCTTTCCGCTTAGTCGCCTTAGTGATTTTCAGATTGCTAGATTCCCACCCACTCTTAGCTACAAAAAAATTACAAAATACGTCTTCTCATCCATTCATTTCTCCTTCATAACTTGCTGCTTTGCATGTTCACAGGTCTTCAAGTTTACGAATATTCATAAAATAGTATTTGTGTGCAGCGCGCTTCCTTTACTGTAATTTTATCTGAAACAAGTTGAAGGAGCAACTATAACTCTCCGGCGGTCTTCTGAAGAAGTTTAGCTTTGTTGAACGAGTTGGAACCGAACGCCTTCTTGTTGCTACGCAGTTTATAGTTTTCAATTTTCTCGAGTTTTAGTTCACTTCCGGGAATTTATTAAATTCTGATCTCTGTCATGTGAGCGTTGTTGGTCCCTCTTACCGCGTTTGTTTGGTGTTTTATTGAGATGTTCTTGTTTATTTTTCTTTTTGTTCAAGTGGCAAAGTGCTCCTAAAGCGGATAATGGATAGTGAGTTGAACTGGATTTAATTAAATGTTCTGAAAGGTTTTTCTTCGGGAGAACAACAAAGGTATCTTGCACACAGGTATCTTGCCGGCTCTTTTGGTCGTAAATCCTCAGCGGAAATCAATTACTGCGAAGAACGCACGTTAGTCGGGAATAAAAAGACGATTTAGGTACATGCTTCAAACGGACGCACGGAAGCTCAAAATCAGTTAAGCGAACTGGTTACAATTTTAAGTTAACAGGGTGGAAATGGAAATTCGATAAATCAAAACGCATCAAGTCGTTGTTAGAACGCCTTTAGAGAGGCCGTCTCAGATGTACTCGGTTTCGAGCCACCACCATCGAGAAAACCATGGTTTGATGATTAGTGCAGACAGGCCCATGTAGAGAAAGAGATTGCATACATGGCCACATTGCATCGACGGCCACATTGCTCGCGAGCTCTATGAACGGAAAAGGAGGGAGGAGCATGCGTTTCTGAGAAGGAAAACGAAGGGGCACGAGAAGCGCGAGATCGAGGAGATGGAGAGATTTTACTGCAGGAACGACGTTCGAAAATTTTACCAGAAAGTAAAACGAACATGCCAAGGCTATAAAGCCAGAGCAGAAGCCTGCATTGATGAACACGGACAACTAGTAGTGGAGTCACAGTCGATGCTGAGATTGTGGAAGGACCCCTTCTGCAGACTGTATAACGGCGATGATAGTCAAAATGCCGTACCTTGGCAGAGCGAACCATTCACAATGGACGAAGATGAAGGAGAATCCCGTCCATCCGACCTAGTCGATGTTAAGATGGCGATATCGAAACTTAAGTCTTATAAAGCTGCTGGAGCGGACGGACTCCCCGCGGAACTGTTTAAAGCAGCTGGCGATGAGCTGGTTAGAAACATGCACCAACTCATCTGCAAGATATGTTCGGAAGAATGCATGCCCGATGAATGAAATCTCAGTATCGTTTGCCCGGCCCATAGGAACGGAGACCCCTATGACTGCGACAATTACAGAGGGATAAGCCTCCTGAACATCGCGTACAATATGCTCTCTGCCGTACTGTGTAAGCCCCTGAAACCAATCGTGGACAATCTGATAGGTTCCTACCAGTGTGGTTTCAGGCCAGGAAAATCCGCGATAGACCAAATATTTACACTACGGCAGATCTTGGAGAAGACCCATGAATTCCAGGTCAACACGCACCATCTTTTTGTCGACTCTAAGCCGCGTATGACAGTGTTTATAGAGACGAGCTATACACAGACATGTCATGTTTTAACATTCCTGCCAAACTCGTCAGACTGTGCAGGATGACTATGGAGAACTCTCGCTGCTCCATTAAGGTCGGAGGTGAACTAACCGACCTCTTTGATGTAAAAAAAGGTTTTAGACAGGGTGACGCACTGTCATGTGATTTGTTTAACATTAATCTTGAAAATATCTAAGGGTAAATGGAGACAAGAGAAGGTAGATATATGCTTTCATCAAAGAAAGACGCGCAACACCGACGTCTTGGTCAGAACGTCACCTTCGGCAGCTATATTTATGAAGTAGTCAAGGACTTCGTCCACCTTGGCACGATAGTGACAAGCAGCAACGACACCAGCAGCGCTAAGATAAAACGCAGAATAACTCTTGCCAACTGCTGCTTCTTCGGGCTCTAAAGGCAATTGAATAGTAGAGCCCTCTCTCGAAAAACTAAGGTATTCCTCTTTCTTCTTTGATGGCGTTACAGCCCATGAAGGACCAAAGCCAAGCTTCTCTCAATCACCCATGATGTGTGTGATTTATTTTCCACATAGGTGAAAGGAACCTACAGTTTAATACCGATTCCGGACGGCGACGTAATCGAGAAGCTTTTTCACGGCAAGCATTCTACGGGGGTCTTGCCAGTATCCCGCCGAGGAGGAACGCCGCGAAATAAACTTTCGATGGCGTCGGTGTTGTCGGGATCCGAACTCGCTCATCGTGCGTCAAAGTCCAATACACTAACCACTGCGCCACGGCGTCCTCTACAAAACCTTAATCATCCCGGCCCTCCTCTTCGGCGCTGAGGCTTGGAGGCTTATCAAAAGCGGATGAAGAGGCTCTTGGGCGTTTCGAGAGGAAAATTCTGCGTGCAATCTTTGGTCCCGTTTTGTGAACGGAGAGTGGAGGAGGAGATTCAACCAAGGACTGTACGGGCTGTACAGCGACATCGGCCTAGTTAGACGTCTTCGGATCCAACCTCTTAGATGGCTAGGCCATGTAGAGCGAATGGACATCACCGCTCCGGTCCGAAGAATCTTCGACTCCAACCCAACAGAGGACGACCGCATTTAAGGTGGCGCGCACAGGTGGAAAGGGACCTCAACCAACTGGGCGTGCGGCACTGGAAGCGGCTGGCCAAAGATCGGGCCGGCTGGAGAAGCTTGTTGGTTGAGGCCCTGGTTCACCCCGAACTGTAGCGCTATCAAAGTAAGTAAGTAAAAGGCATTAAAAGGTAGAATAAAATCTTTGTTCTCGTTTTTATTCCTTTACTTAATAGGAAAAGATTCAGATACATACGTGTAGGTGAGATGGGGCAGTCAGCACTGGTATTTTGTAACAGTTTTAAGGCCAAAATCCCATAACGTGTGGTTCAATTTTAACTTCAAAAACTTTATTTTCAATAATACCATTAAACTCAATCCAAAGATTATTCCGTAGGATTTAAATGGTGCAAGTCATAAAGGACTAGCAAAGGCCTCGTAGGGGTAGCATCTGCCGACGGATGCTGGCCCGACAACAAGCGAGTAAGAGCCTCTGCAGCCGAACACCTTGCAGCTCTGCTAGTCAGGTCCTACTTCCACCTCCTCGTGGTGCCATCTGGAAATTTCCTTAAAAGGGAAATTACTGACGGAAGAGGCCGAATGGCGAGTATCCTGCGCCACCAAACAGGATTAGTGTCGGTTGGGCTATGGTCTAGCGAACCATAACCGTAAAACCACTAATTGCTCAGAAACAAAAAACAGCATCGGATAATAAAACGGAACGGATCCATGTTTGCGACCCTATAAGAAAACAAAACACAAACAAGGACATTCGGTTCTGTACGTGGAATGTTAGGTCCCTAAACAGACCACGTGCGGCCGAACAACTTGCGGACGCCCTAGACCGCTATAAAGAGGACATAACCGCCATCCAGGAAATGCGATGGAATGGACCGGGTAAAAAGCGGATGAAAAACTGCGACATTTACTACGGTGACTGCTATAGGGAGAGAGGACAGAGACTATTTGGATGCGGATTTGTTGTAAGAGGTGGACTAAGACATAAAGTCCTAAGTTTCCAGTATGTGAGTGAACGCCTCATAACGATTCCCATCAAGGAAAATTTCTGTAACATCAACCTCATATGCCGTCCATGCCCACACGGAAGACAAGGATGACTCAATCAAAGATGATTTCTTTGATCTCCTAGACAGAACATATACCAAATGCCCCAGCTATGATACCAAAATCGTACTAGGAGATTTTAACGCTAAGCTGGGTAAAGAAAGCATCTTTGAGCGGGTCGTCGGCAAACACAGCCTACATGACACCACATCCGATAACGGACACAGGCTGATCGACCTTGCCACGGGGCGAAATCTTCTTGTAGCCAACACACGATTTTCCCACCTCGATATACACAAAGGCACGTAGCGGTCGCCAGATCAATCAGTCACCAACCAGATTGACCACATCGCGATTGACGTCAGACACTCCTCCACTATTCTTGATGTTCGCACTTTCCGAGGAGCGAACATCGATTCAGACCACTATCTTGTAGTAGCCAAGATACGTCAACGCATAACACGAACATCGCGGAGTAGAGTTAGAACACCAAGCTATGACGTCGGAAAGCTACTATCGCCGGAGATCGCAGTGCCTTTGCCAACCGCGTCTCCCTTAAGCTCTCCGATACACCTCAATCCTCCACTCAGTCAGTAGAGCAACAATGGGGCATGTGCAAACAAGCCCTGAAGAGCACAGCAACGGAAGTGCTGGGCCTTAAAGCTCCACCACGACGAAACACCTGGTTCGATGACGAGTGTAGAAGGATTCATGCGGAAAAGCAGGAGGCATACAAAGCCTCACTACACAAAAAAACAAGAGCGGCTCGTGAGCTCTATGAGCTTAAAAGAAGGGAGGAACATAAGCTTCTCAAGAGAAAAAAGAAAGAGCACGAGAAGCGGGCAATTGAAAACTTGGAGAGGTGCTATTGCAGGCACGACGTTCGAAGATTTTATCAGCGGATAAAACGCATGTCTCAAGGCTGTAAAGCCCGAACGGAGGCCTGTAAGGATGAGAACGGACACATAGTAGTAGGATCGCAGTCGATGCTGAGAATTCGGAAAAACCACTTCTGCAGGCTGTATAACGGCGATGACAGCCAACATACCGCCGTCAGACAGAATGATCCATTTTTTAACGACGAAGATCATAGAGAATTCCGTCTCCCTGACCTCGATGAAGTTGAGATTGCCATGTCGAAACTCAAGTCAAATAAAGCTGCTGGCGCAGATGGACTGTCTGCTGAGTTCTTCAAAGCGGCTGGGGGTGAGCTGGCTAGGAGCATGCACCGGCTCATCTGTAAGATATGGTCAGAGGAAAGCATGCACGAGGAATGGAGTCTCAGCATTGACTCCAGACTATAGAGGAATAAGTCTCCTTAATGTCGCATACAAGATCTTCGCTGCCGTTTTGTGTGAACGCCTGAAGCCATTCGTAAACAAGCTGATAGGTCCTTATCAGTGTGGCTTCAGGCCAGGGAAGTCCACCATCGATCAAATCTTCACACTACGGCAGATCCTGGAGAAAACCAATGAGTTTCAAGTCGATACGCACCATCTATTCGTCGACTTCAAGGCCGCATACGACAGCGTAATTAGAGACGAGCTATATAACGCCATGTTTGCCTTTGACATCCCTGCGAAGCTCGTCAGACTATGCAGGATGACCTTGGAAAATGCTCGCTGCTCCATCCGAATCGGTGAGCACCTCACCGATAGTTTTGATGTCAAAAAAGGATTTAGGCAGGGCGATGCGCTGTCGTGTGATTTCTTCAACATCGTATTGGAAATGATTGTGCAAAAATCACAGGCCAATACAAGAGGCACAATCTATTTCAAATCCTCGCAACTCCTTGCATACGCCGACGACTATTGACATAATAGGTAGATCACAGCGAGATGTCAATGAGGCGTTTGCGAGTATTGAGATGGAGGCGGCAAAAATTGGTTTGGCAGTTAATGAGGGCAAGACTAAATATCTGCTGTCATCGAAAAAGGACATTTACCACCGACGTCTTGGACAGAACGTGCATATTGGCAGATATAAGTTCGAGGTAGTTAAGGATTTCATATACCTCGGCTCCGCGGTGACTTGGAACAACGACACCAGTTTCGAAATCAGGCGCAGAATTACTCTTGCCAACCGCTGCTTCTTTGGGCTCAAGAGGCAACTGAGAAGTAGAGCCCTCTCTCGTACGACCAAGTTGACCTTATATAAGACCTTAATTATCCCGGTCCTGTTATACGGCGCAGAAACATGGACTTTATCTAAAGCGGATGAGGAAATCCTTGGTCGTTTCGAGAGAAAGATTCTGCGTTCGATTTTCGGTCCCATAAACACAGAGGAGGGTTGGAGGAGAAGATTCAATCACGAACTGTACGGGTTGTACAGCGACATGAGTCTGGTCAGGCGTCTACGGATCCAACGCCTAAGATGGCTAGGCCATGTAGAGCGAATGGACACCACAGCTCCAGCCCGTAGAGTCTTTGGATCCAACCCCGAGGGACGAAGAAATAGAGGACGGCCGCACCTAAGGTGGCGCGCACAGGTGGAAGGGGACCTCAACCAACTGGGCGTGCGGCATTGGAAAAGACTAGCGAAAGATCGTGCTAGGTGGAGAGGCGTGTTGGTTGAGGCCCAGGTTCACCCCGAACTGTAGCGCCCGTTAAGTAAGTAAGTAAGTATGTACCCTTCTTATCTTTGGTCGAACCGTTCGACACAAGGGTAGTTTGCGTTATCTGTTTAACGCGCTGATCGCGTTATATGACCGTCGATCCTTTTTCTATTCTAATGGCCGACGTGATGTGTTAACTTGTATGAATGTACATATGTCTTAATGTTGGCAAGAAATCATAGACACTTCAATGTGGTTGGCATTAGTATGTATGTTCAAATGCATTGCTTGCGGCGAGGCAGAGGACAATTTTGCCAACTTGTAGCGATAAAAGCGAACGGTAAAGTGACTTCATTTCATCCGCCAGAGTCAGACAATTCTAAAAAAAAAGTCTCACACCATGCTATGACTATTAATTTCGGGCGAACACCTTCGGTCATACCTATTCCTTTTTTCAATCTCTGTGAGAAGTCTATCAAACAAGGTTTATGACACCCTTATCATGGGGACACAATGCGGCCCGAAGACGTTTTTCAAGATTTGAGAATTACGTAAAATCGATAAATGCTTATACAATGAACTCACCAACCGTTCTCAATAAATCAACATTTCACAGATGCTATCATCCTTCAAATCCTGCAAGAGAGCCTGATCACTCCCTGCTTGCCGTTCCTGAAATCGTATTACATTACCAAGGCCAGCCATAAATCTGTTTGACACTTCTCTCTCTTTATATCTAGTTATCAGCTGAAGGCTATCTACTGTCCGTAAGCCCAGCCAAATGGTTATCTCATCACCGCAACCACTCATTTAGAATTCCATAAACGCACACAGATCCAAAGTCATTAGAATGCGATTTCACATCATCCATAATTCAGTACAGCTATCCTCGCAACTTTATCCTTCTACGCATACACATACACAAGTACATACATATGTACATGACTACCTACATACATATGTCGATGCATCAAACGCACCAACATACATCTGTACTAATCCAAAAATGTCCACCACTAGACCGCAATAAGTTTCAGTTAAGGAATGTTGCAAAAGACCCATTATACCATTATCGTGTTTAGCGCGAAACCTTCATGGCACTCAACACTCAATCGTGTGACCATCCGTATGGGGGCGCCCATACTAACTCACCCTTCAAGGGATGTTTATCCAGCGAGTTAGGCTGTGGGTACCAGTGCCGAATATTATGAACGACGCTAGCGATGGCCCTAATTTGAACGTCAATAGCCATAACGACGAGGAGCAGTACAATAGGCCGTGCGTTCATAAGCAACCTTCACCGAAGCAGCAATAATAATTGTTGGGTCCTTAGGTCTTTTGGGTTTTTTTGGGGTGCGCGTTAATAGAGGCGTTAGACTTTAGTACAGCTGGCGAATGGTAACGTGCGTGCATATTGCTTTATGGTCGCCATTATGGCGTATTTGCAATTAGCAGCAAATTAGAAGGGGAAACGCCTTTAAACGACAACATTTCTGGAGTTTAGTAAGCGCGTGAGGTATTAAGGCCAAGGCACAGATTCGTATCGCCCAAACAGTAGTGACTTTGTGTCAGGGTGTCAGTTGCTAAGAAGAGCCTCAAGTTTTGCAGCTTTGAAGAAAATGCAAAACTTTTGCTGTCGCCCAAACTCTTCATTTTTGTTGTTCTTTTCCTGTTTTGTTAGATACATCAGATCCCGACAGAATGATGGTGGTAGATGGTGACAACAACAACCAGGACGACGATGGCAGAGGCTTGTTTTATGGACTTGCTACGACTACATGTGTGCCGTATAGTCACCAGGAGGCAGATCACTTCACTTTCGAGTTGATGCATTTGTGTAATCTCATCGTAGTTCCGAGTTTATATCTGCAGGATTATGGATACATTCCGTTGCTGCAGCTGCCTTACACAATACAGACAGATTGTTCCACGTTGTGTTTCCTGTGTCCTCACTATACACCATACACCGGCGTCTGCTCGAAATCATTGCTCAACTTAACATCCACACACGCCCGCCAGCCGGTCCTCGTCGTTCCAGGAAATGAGCAAACATCCCTTTTACGTCTGTTGATTCCTCTCCATTCGTGCCGAGACGCGGCGACAAGGCAAGCAAGACAGTTGTAAGAGGCCTCGTTGTCAGGTCTGTACTCACAGCGGTATTTTCTTAAATTAAGTGCCATAATGCATTCATAGGGATGCAAAGTGCTGCAAATAAGTGAACAGCTGCAATTTTGGAATACTGGCATGGGAGCGAAGTTTAACTTTTCAAGAAATTACAAATTCAAATTGAGGCAAGTTAATTGTTGTGAGTTGTTGGAGGGAGTGGTCGGTGGGCGGATGTCACACATTTGACCAGGAGAATGGACCGCTTATGCACCTGCCGATGATGGATGCTTAGGATAAGGTTGTGTAACTATTTGTTCCCTACTGTATCTGGATGACGTGGTTGTACAGGATATTGCTGGTGTTTACTCATCATTGAATATGTTTGTTGAGTGGGTGTGGTATCTGTGTACTGCAGAGTGTTTGGTGTTGAAATTGTGGGCTGCTGCTCTGAAGTTTGCAGGCAGTTGTAAATGGAGTTGTTGGGCAGCTGTTTGTCATCGGATGTATGGGGTTTTAGTGATCCGTCAAGTTTTTGATTTAATTTTCGAAAACGCATCCGACGAAGTGTGTAGTTAGAGATAGTTTTGTCACTTGGGCTGTTTGGGAATGTGCCGGTGGGGCGCTCGTTGTCGACGACAGACCCTACTTTTTGGAATGTTTAGGTGTCAGGGGAATAGTGAGAAACTCTTGAAGTTTCGTTAGATAAACATAATTTACGACATGATGCAGGACAACTTGTTTTAACCACTAGTACGAACATTTCTTCAGACGACCTAGATACATACGTATGTACATACATACATATATATGTATGTATGAACAGACGACCTACATGCATACGTATGTACATACATACATATATATGTATGTATGTAGGTCGTCTCAGTTGTGAAAGAATAAGTTATTACTGGCCTTTGAGGGTGCACTCTTGAAAGTTTGTAGTGTTACTGAAGCATGAGAACAATCTGACCTCTGGGGATGTATGTACATATGTACATGTGTACATTTTCTGTCTCTACACATGTGGTGCCTTCTGGTTGACATTTGGAAAGTTGCTGAAAGAGCAAATGATACAGGACCGCTGTGCGACTAAAAAAGGCGGAGAGAATATCGAGGTTTCTGAGTTACGAAAGGCTAACAGTGATCCATCCAAATCCAAGAAGTTCAATGACCGGTGTAGAGTGTACTTTTGCTGTTGAGATTGAGATTTTCTACACAAGAGTCAGAGCTGTAACAGCCAAGTTTCGTTGACCTACCGGAAGCCCCACTTAAGTATTTTACCTCGATTCATATCATTTTCTTTCAATATCTTCTTTTTGAAATCTATTTGTATAATTATTGTTTCGTGATCGCTCATTTTAAGGTCGGCATTTACTTCGGCTGATATGTCGTTATTCGATTGAGTTATTATATAGTCGATTAATGATTTTGTATTATACATATGTTATACGAGTATGTTCGCGGACGATTTGTTGGCACTGATTTTCCCTTTGGATTATGTTCTATATTTCGTTTTTGTATAAGTCAGTCTCATCTAACCAGTCGATGTTTATGTCACCAGCAAGTATGAACTGCTTATTGGAGTCAACAACGTCTTCTAAGCATTTTTTAAACTCATTGCAAAATATACGTTTTGATGATATAGGAGCACGATAGACCGCGACAATATATAGAGACTGGTTGCTGTTTGTTATTTTACATTTAAGCCAGATTCTGTCAATGAATTTACTTTCAATATTATCAACTTGGAAGTAGAAGATAGTGTCTCGAGTCACTATCACATCGTTTGGGACCTTGATATCCTTGTATTTGGATTTCATCGTCCTCGATATCTTCTGTTGTATGAGTCTCAGAAAGTATCACAAAGTCAAAGTTGTTATTTGCGCTATTGTTTTGAAGCTCAAATAAATTGCCAGTTAACCCTTGTATATTGCAATAAATCCCGGTTATTTTGTTTAATTGCTACTGCGTTGTTCTATTTTTATCCGATTCGAGAAGTTTTTTTTTATATACCGCGCAGTTTATGTCCCTGCTATCGTGACTGATATCGAGGTTTAGTTTAAGCTTCTTGTTATAATGTGTACAATTTACGCATTTTAAAATTGTTGAGTTACAATCAGCTGAGTCGTGTTCATCTCCGCATTTTGCACATTTAAGACTGTTTTTACAATTTTTAGCTATGTATCGGAATCCCCAACATTTATAGCATCGGTTTTTGCTAAAATACTCGAATACCCGGCATTTTTCCCATCCGATATTAATTTTTTTCTCGTCGATTATCCGTTCATAATTACACATCTCTCATTCGATTATAGCACTATACGCATCTCGATTTTTGTTTTTGAATATTTTTACACATTTTACCGTACCGACTATGTTTTGTTTCTTTATAGCTATTTCTAAACGGTTGACCACAATCGACTTAAGCGAACTTAAGCTTATGTCAGAACCGATCGAAAATCTCACTTAAGTGTCAACGAAAAGTCAAGTTACCAATAATAACCTTAAGCGAACTTAAGCGAATGATCTGTCAAATAGTTTTCATTCGGTTTGATTATTTTCGGTGTGGCTACAATCGTTTTGTTTAAAGTGAGAAAAATAAAAATAAATTAATAAAATCGTGTTCCGACATATTTAAATTTGTTATTATTTTTCTTTATTGTACTTTTGGTTTCTCTCACTGTCAGCTGTCAAAATTCTGCGCGGAATATCTTCTTTCATTAAGACGTTCCGTAAGCTCGCTTAAGTTAACGAACACTTAACAAAACTGCGCATATTCTCATTATGGATATGCCCTAGGCTTTGCATGTAATAAGACATGTCCGTAAATTGGCGTACGCTCGCTTAAGTCTATTATGGTCAACCCTAAATTCTTTGCCTTACCATTGTTCGCTCATGTCAGCTTATTTATTTATTTTTTTATTTCAAGATGAAAAACTTTCGTACGTCTGCCCCGTGATCCCCGCAAGGGTTGGTTTTTTTTTGTTTTTATTACACCGATACTATGCGTGCTATTCTCCGTTTAAAAACGGCGCATTTGAATAACACAATGATAGTCTCAAGACGTCGATGTGTAGAATCAAGACGTCGATACCAGGTCGGAACAAGGCAGAATGACATAGTCAAGACGCCGTCAAACCGAAACGCGTTTGTAGGGGCCAGCTGTCAAAGTGCCTGTCAAAAGCCATCAGATTGCCATCTTGTTCATTTATCTATGGTTTTACTTCACTCTCAATTTTTTGCACTGATTGTTCACCGACACAGTTATGCCTGATTCACAACACTGCGTTGGTGCGAGGCGCTTTACGTGTTACGAGAAATGCTTCGACGCATGCTTACTTCAATTTTATCAGCCGTTCCATGTCAAAACACTGGCTTAAACGTACACAACACAAACCATAAAATACACAGATACAGCATTCACATCAATACACAGCAACAGTCGTTCAAACGCACAGAAATTTCCGACGCGTTTGACTTTTGTCTCCTTTGGTTACATGAGCTTACGTTTTCTCTCGCTCTAATTTTTTCTTATTTTCTCTCATTTTTTAATGAACGTAAGCTCGCCAACGCAAACGCAGTATTTATGAGTTCCCCATTGAATTGCTTGTGTTGGATGTCTCAGCTAGCACTAACGCAGTGTTGTGAATCAGGCATTAAATGCAATTGCTCCTTTATGACGGTTAATAATTTTTTCGACTTTAAGTGGTAACGAAGAAGGATCTAGTTTTTCTTTAATTTCTTTTGTTGTTATTGCATTTTCCTGCTTTAACTTCGGTTTAATATACATATACAGTTTGCTCTAGCTGTTCAGCGTAACTCATTTTCGTGGCAGTCACCGGTTTCTTTGATATGTACGTTCTTAGGGTTCCGTACCCAAGGATAAGACGGAACCCTATTACTAAGACTTCGCTGTCCGTCCGTCCGTCCATCTGTCACCAGGCTGTATCTCATAAACCGTGATAGTTAGACAGTTGAAATTTTCACAGATTATGTATTTTTGTTGCCGCTACCACGACAAATACTAAAAACAGAACAAAAAATTCCCTTGGTTACATACTGAACTGAGGTTAGTCGACAATATACCACAACCAGTAGCAAACTAGCAACTAGGAATTAATCCTAGCTGCAAACCTTTTCCCATATTTCCCATTATTGTTATTCACCTTTTCACATCGTTGCTGTCAAGAAAGATAATTGATTTGAATTCAATGGACACTTTGATGATCAACTATATCTCATCATGCAGATTTTTGATTATCAAAGTAACCTGCCTGCAACCAAGATCTGTCATCATACAAAAAATGTGATTTAATGTGATGACTGAAGAGGTAACATACATAGTCTCTTTCATATTTATATACAGATAGTATGGAATCCTTCGTGCACGAGTCCGACTCGCACTTGGCCGGTTTTTTGACTTCATTTCTAATTTCCTTGACACGATTGTTTATAATTTCGCCTGTGACTTAACATCACTGCATATTTTTTCAGTCTGTTTTTCAAATGATTCACTAAAAATTCTCATTTCTTTAATTTCTAGCACGCTTCTTTCACATGTCTCTTGTGCTGCTTTCATTGCACGTAATCTATCAGTGTACCTGTTTTCTATCGCTTCAAGCAAACTTTGAATTTCCAATACATTTTCTTTTAATGACTCTTCGAATTCGTTTTTGTATTCCTTTAAGTAATCACTATTTTTGTTTACAGCATCTTGCATATCTTTTAGAACAAGATCGACATTATGTATGTACAAAATGCAATCTTAACAAATAAATTTGATGAATGGATTAGTATCAAGAACATTGCTGCTAAATTGATCTAATCCTTTACATTTAACCGTCGCGTGAAAAGTTTTTCCGCAGACGCCCGCACATGATACACCCGATTCACCTCGGATTGCAGTTTTGCATTTAAAGCACTCGCGCATGATATTTATCGTAGTTCCTTCCGTCACCTATTTATAATTATCGTGATTTTTTTTTTTTTGTTTATTTATTTGTTTATCAATAAAAATTCAGTTGAATCACAGTCTGAATCCATTTTCTGATGTAGTGTCTTGCAAGCCATGGTTTCAATGATACGGTCAAAAACGTCTTCCTAGGCGATGATAGTCACGGAACGTTCAGTCATAGTAACAGCTTGCTGACTGCTGTGTGCCAAAGAACGGCAAGAGTTCCTCGCCTTGTAACCTTCCACTGACAAGGCAGGCGTTAATCAGTTTTCTTGATAGGAATTGATCAATCGCTACCCCTACTGTCTCCGCCACTCCAAGCTCGTTGACGGCTCGGATAAGGCTCGGCTTCTGGTTGAAGGTTATTAAATGTGTTTTTACTGAGGAATGATGCAAGAGCCTCCACCGATTTAACTTTATGCATGCTGTGATGCGGATAGCCTACTGCACGTATACGAATCTAACTTTTTCCAGAGTTTTTAAAAGGAAGTACGAGAGGTTTATAGTTGATGTGAGAGCCTGCCTTTGAAACTTATAACATTACCTTATTCGGAATGTATGGATGAGTAAGACAATTAATATACCACAGTCAGCCAAGGAGCTTAGAAGGTATAATCTTGTCCGAGCCTAGGATCTTCTATAGGTTGAAACAATCTTAGTTTTGATTGTTACGACCGTACATAAGATACTAGGGTGCTGTGATTTACAGTAACTATAGAGAAATTAGATTCCAATGCCACTTACAGAGACCCTTCGCTGGTATCTACATGTTCTGAAGCCATTATTCTTCATTAGATAACTGAGACAAGTAAGGCGTGTTGGCAAGGGTTTTTCTCGACGTAGAAGTCTTTGAAACTTCCCTGATTTCGTCTAAGATGAGATTGAGCAATTATTTGTTGAATCATTAATCTACCAAGTGTTTTGCCCCTGTTGAAGAAGCACATGGGCTCGCTTTCTGGTGTGTCCACCTTATTCGTCACACGCCCTCTGAATGGGCGGGAGACACCTAGTTTCTTGTTAAGAGCCTTTTTCAGTTAGTTGAACAGGGTATCAAACTTCTCCCACTTAAGGGGCATAATTGGGATTTTTGAAGTAAGAACTGTCGTCTTTGTTTAAACCAGTATATTGTTCTGTGGTAAGAAATGGTGGGTTTTATTATCTCTGATGTTGTCTGCGATATAACTTAATAGCAATAGATTATCAATAATTAAAATTGAGTTCGGCATGTAGTTAAATAATAAATCAACACATTCCTTGATGTTTTTGCAAATGTACACGTTAGCGGGGATGATAACCCCTCCGCAAACAGGAGAAACAGGATGAACAAAGCCGCAGCTGAGTGACGGAGGTTGAATTGTACGATTTGTAACAGCAGTGCTGTAGTGTATAGCCTGCATCGCAGTGACATTCGCATAAAATACGTCGTTCGAAGTCAACCTAAGATTCATGGGTGAATAATGGGTGAGAGACGCCCACGCACCAAGGTGCCCTAACCCTTCGTCTGTACGAAAACGACGGACTGACCCTTTCCTTCCTCTCTCTTTACCATCTGCTCGCACTTTGTCTCCGACATTATAAGGTTCAAGCTTGAGTGCGTGCTTATTATAAACAAAGAGAGCAGAGGCTTGTACGGGACAAGATAAATGCTGACGTGTAGCCAAGAATGCCGTTTGCTTGCGCTAGGGAGTATCTTCGGTTGAATATTGGGCTACAGTCTTGCATAAAAACTATAACTTCTCTCGGGTATGTCGGGATGAAAGCTTCGCCCTAGCTCTATGAGTAGCCTGTTCCTTTATCTCCAAATTACGTTCATTTCTAGGTCTCGTCAAACTAGTTCAGAACTAGGTAAAAGAGGTCCAAAGACCTATAGTCGTTAAGGGTATACCATTATTCATTGCGGCAGCTGGATGTGGGGCCCAGAATTGCTATGTATTGGGAAAGTGTGTTACCCCTTCGATGGAAGGAATATTGCCGTCAAAGCTATTCTAGCTAGCATGCTAACCTAGCGGCAGAGTTCTTGTGTCAATTTAACAGGGTTTAAGAGAAAGAAAAGAGGGCGTCGTGGCGCAGTGGTTAGTGTGTTGGACTCTGGCGCACGATGAGCCAGTTCGGATCCCGATAACGCCAACGCCATCGAATGTTTATTTCGCGACGTTCCCCCTCGGCGGGGTACTGGCAAAACCCCCCGTAGTAAACTTGCCATGAAAAAGCTTCTCAACTCACGCCGTTCGGAATCGGCATTAAACTGTAGGTCCCTTTCACCTGTGTGAAAAATAAATCACACACAACATGGGTGATTGAGAGAAGCTTGGCTCTGGTCCTTCATGGGCTGTAACGCCACCAAAGAAGAAAGAAGAAGAAGAGAAAGAAAAACTGCTATAACCGGAAGCGGAGCATTTATGTGTCCTATTCTGACGTACAATAGCACTTAAAGTGAGCAGCTATAAAATCTTTCCATTGAATGTCTGCTGAAACAGACTGCTTCATGGCAGTCTTCTGAAGGGACTACGAATTAATTCCCGTGCGTCAAATTAAGCTCAACACTCCAGCAAGAAAGTATCTATTACAAAGGCGTATACGTGCGTTTGAAAGCAACGAATGTCCGCACAAAGCTACCAAAACCTAAACAATCACAAGTAGTGCATGTAGTCGCTATATGTATAAAAAATCCTTTTGTGGTGCGCCATTAAAGCGAAAGATCCATCAAACGCATGTTCTCAGACGTGCCTCATCCAAAGATCTTTCTCTACATCACACTTCTCAACGTGCACGTCCGCCCCTACTTGTGTCATCAATGAGAGTTCCTCATTATGTACGCACCACATAACAAGACCAAGGACATACTTGTCTTATCCTAGGAACTTCAAACAGAACTTGCTTGTTCGGTTATTTCTTCTCCGTTCGTTCCGTTTTTAATGCATTACATTCCGTTTAATGAGGACAGCCCTAATCCTATAAAACATCACTTAATTCAATCAAAGCGATCCGGGAGTAAGAAGGAAAGAATTCAAGCAACAGCAAGAACAACAAAACAAAAAATCAAGGATGTTGAAAAGAAATTAACAACAAGAATTACCACCTCCACCGCCAGCCCAAAGTTCGGTGGCCACAATTCAGTATGTTTTCTGTGTACACGAATGGGTAGTGGGAAAATCCTTGCTGAGCGATTAACCACTGATTTCTTTAGTTCCCTGAAGGGCGTACATTTCATAGACTAAGTCGTCTGGCATGTAATAGAATGAAAAATGTCCTAGGATCAATTTTATTACACTCACGCTTGTGTGTGTGGAGCATCGAAAGGACATGGATAATCCGCTCCATACGGAGGATTAGTGATGGTTAATTAGAGTAGTAATGGAGAACGTCAGCATCCGGCAAGCCCATACAGCCCATATAATCTCAATTATTTGATTCATTTGATGAGTACTCGTACTTAGTCCCTCCATCAGCCATTTCACCAACTACCATAGAGTCGCTTGAATTGATTTCAATTTTGTTTCTTTTCCTTTGTATTATCCATTTGGTTTGTTATCCTCTTTTTTGGATTGTGCAAATCCGAAGTTGAAAGTGATGGGACTGACAAGATGCGGCAATGTGGCGACGACACAGCAAAGCAGTGATGCGATGAAGCCACCATTGAGCGAATGTAATGAATTATTATGTTGCCGCGGATGAAAGCTCTCATCACATTAATTACTCCCGGGACGTGTTTGAATAGGTACTTTTCCCTTCATTCCTTTTCCTTTCCCTTTTATCCTTTCGTCCTAGTGGCGTCATTTTTTGTTTTTAATGTTCGACTTTCTGTTTGGGGTATTAATTGCAAGACAACTTGCCAGCAAAGCCGTTTGGTAATGTGGGATAAAAGGCGTAATGTTACTCCTTTTATCATTTTGTGACTTTCATTCGAGCCAGAAGAACATTGTTGATATGGCATATAGGGAATTTTGCTTAAGGAGTCAAGAATGAAGGAATTCGTTGATGTTGTTACCGCAAAAAAAGTGCTTCAAGCAACACATGCAATGGATGAGTATAGAAGGAGCGAACATATCCTCACTCTAAGGGCGATGACATTTCCCTGGAGATTGCCGTTCATGAAAAAGTTACTGAAAAATTGCTGTCGAGACACGAAGCAATTTAACTATGACAGAATCTCCATTTCGACGGAAAGACATCTCTGTGAATTGCCTCCTGGAAATTGTATTTCGAAGAGACGGATTTGAGTTGTTCTCTTATGAAGTTTCAATCAAAATTGTTTTTTCTTATTACTCACAGGTGAGGTCTAATTTAGATCTGTTTGTCTGCAATTGTTGTTAGCAAATTGCTTCGTATGGCTTGGATGTGTAGATAATGACCTCGATCGCTCAGGAAAATTGAAGGAATTCTCAATTTATCGTGTTAGATTGTCAACCACAGCGAAATGTATCTATACTGTGTTATATTGACATAAATTGGTTTCATTTGATCCAAATGAAAGGTTTGCAGTGGCTGGCATTCCTTGCCAATTGATTGTATGTACATATGTTGGTGTTACAGTCCATGAAGGACCAAAGCCGGGCTTCTTTCAATCACCCATGTTGTGTGCGATTTCATTTTCCCATAGGTGAAAGGGACCTACAGTTTTATTGCCGGTTCCGAAAGGCGGATTTCGAGAAGCTTTTCATCACAATTATGCTACAGGGGGTTTTGTCAGAATCTTGTTTAGGAGAAACACCGTGAAAACACGTCCGATGACATGGCTATTAACGGAATTCGATCCGTGTCACCGGCGTCAGAGGCCAACACAACCCACGCAATTACTTACTTACTTTAATGGCGCTACAGTTCGGAGTGAATAATGGCCTCAACCAACAAGCCTATCCAGTCGGCCCGATCTTTGGCCAGCCGCTTCCAATGCCGCACGCCCAGTTGGTTGATTAAAGTTTTGTAGAGGGATACCTTAGTTTTTCGAGAGAGGGCTCTACTACTCAATAGCCTTTTGAGCCCGAAGAACCAGCGGTTGGCAAGAGTTATTCTGCCTTTTATCTCAGCGCTGGTGTCGTTGCTACTTGTCAATATCGAGCCAAGGTATACGAAGTCCTTGACTACTTCAAAAATAAAGCTGCCGAAGGTGACGTTCTGACCAAGACGTCGGTGTTGCGCGTCTTTCTTGGATGACAGCATATTTTTGGTCTCGTCCCCATTTACCCTTAGACCCACTTTAGCCGCTTCTGCTGCAATGCTTGCGAACGCCTCATTGACATTTCGCTTTGTCCGTCCAATAACGTCAATACCATCTGCGTAGGCAAGCAATTGTGTGGACTTGAAGTAGATCGTACCTCTTGTATTGGCCGTAGAGTCCCGCACGATAATTTCAAGAATAATGTTAAAGAAATCACATGACAGTGCGTCACCCTGTCTAAAACCTTTTTTAACATCAAAGGGGTCGGTTAGTTCACCTCCGACCTTAATGGAGCAGCGAGAGTTTTCCATAGTCATCCTGCACAGTCCGACGGCAAGAATGTTAAAACATGACATGGCTCTGTATAGCTCGTCTCTATAAACACTGTCATACGCGGCCTTAAAGTCGACAAAAAGATGGTGCGTGTCGACCAGGAATTCATGGGTCCTCTCCAAGATCTGCCGTAGTGTGAATACTTGGTCTGTCATGGACTTTCATGGCCTGAAACTTGTAGGAACCTATCAGATTGTTCACGAACGGTTTCAGTCGCTTTCACAGTACGGCAGAGAGGATCTTGTACGCGATGTTCAGGAGGCTTATCCCTCTGTGATTCGCGCAGTCATAGGGGTCTCCTTTCTTACGGACCGGGCAAACGGTGCATGTTCCTGACCAGCGTATCGCCAGCTGCTTTAGACAGTCCCGCGGAGAGTGCGTCCGCTCCAGCAGCTTTTTAAGACCTAAGTTTCGATATCGCCATCTTAACATCGTCTAGGTCGGATGGACGGGATTCTCCTTCGTCTTCGTTCATTGTGAATGGTTCGTCGTTATACAGTCCGCATAAGTGGTCCTTCCACAATCTCAGTATCGACTGTGACTCCACTACGAGTTGTCCGTGCTCATCCCTCCAGGCATCTGCTCTGGTTTTATAGCCTTGGCATGTTCGTTTTACTTTCTGGTAAAAATTCGAATGTCGTTCCTGCAGTAACATCTTTCCATCTCCTCGATCTCGCGCTTCTCGTGCTCCTTCTTTTTCCGTCTCATGCGCATGCGCACCATGCAGCGCATGCTCCTCCCTCCGTTTCTGTTCATAGAGCTCGCGGGCAGCTCTGGTCCATCGATGCAATGTGGCTATGTATGCATTCATTCTGTTTCTCTACATGGGCCTGTCTGCACTCGTCATCAAACCAGGGGTTTCTCAACGGTGGTGGCTCGAAACCGAGCACATCTGAGGCGGCCTCTCTAATGGCGTTCTAACAATGACTCTGTTGCTGTTGTGGTTTCTGCAGATTGCATCGGGACTTGAGAGAGCTTGAGGGAGACTTGATCGGCGAAGGTCCTCGCGGTCTGTGGTTGCAGCTTTCCGACGTTATATTTTGGTGTTCTTACTCGACTCCGTTGATTCCGAGAAATTCGCATCCCTACCTTGACTGCAACAAGATAATGATCGGAGTCGATGTAGGCTCCTCGAAAGGTTTGGACATCTAGGATGCTGGAGGAGTGTCTGCCGTCGATTGCAATATTATCAATTTGATCGGTTGTCGACCGCCAGGTCCCCTTATGGATGTTGAGGTGTGGGAATCGTGTACTTGCTACTACCAGATTATGTCCCGCCGTAAAGTCCACTAGTCTTAGTCCGTTTTCTGACGTGGTGTTGTGTAGGCTGTGCTTTCCAATTACCCGTTCAAAGATAGCTTCCTTACCCAGCTTCGCATTGAAATCTCCTAGAACGATTTTGGTGTCATAGCTGGTACATTGCGCATACGTTCTGCCTAGAAGGTCATAGAAGTCGTCTTTATGTCGGTCATCTTTGTTCTCTGTGGGGGCGTGTACACTTAATAAGCTTATGTTGCCAAGATGGGCCTTGATGCGGATAGTTATGCCGCGTTCGCTCACATACTGGAAACTTAAGACTTTTTTCCTGAGTCTGCCTCGAATAACAAATCCGCATCCGAATTAACGTTGTTTATTTTCTCTGTAGCAGTTTCCATAGTAGATATCATAGTTTTTCATCCACTTTTTGCCTGGCCCCTCCCATCGCACTTCTTGGAGCGCGGTAATGTCCGCCCTATAGTAGTCCAAAGAGTTGAGCAGTTGTCCGGCTGCACCTGGTCTGTTGAGGGACCTTAGGTTCCAGGTGCAAATCCGGAATTCGTTTCCTTTTAGACGTTTGCGGGGGTCATCAACATGTAATCCGTCCGTATCCGAGGCTGTTAGTTGTCTCTGAACAAGCTTTGGTTTTTGCGATAGGGATGTTAACCCCAAGCGCCAGGTTCCTCTTCCCCCAGAAACAAGGGGTCGGGTCGCTGCACACATTGGTTCACTACCTGGCGGGTGCCAATATAGCTATCCAGGAGAGGCCACGCGGAGGCTGTGTGACAACTTGGTTTGAACAGGGACGGAGATCGAAGCTGGCGTTTGCCAAGTTAAACGCGATCAACTTCTTTGCTCTGTTTGCTCGCTCCCTTCTCCGACGCAATTATTTACGCATTTTATCACTTAAGCTTTCAAATGTTGAATAAAGAAATCTTGGAACACCAAACGCATCGCTTTTTGCACTCCGAAATTACCCTCCTCATGTTTGAGTCTGCTTTCATGGCTTTGGGAACCAAAATCTAGACGTCACCGTCCCCGACCTTAAATAGTGAATCATTTTTAACTCGCTACTAATGTAGAATACGGCCGCCTACCTAAACCTAAAAATTTGTATAGTGGTGGGGAAAGCCCCAAAATTGGGGATTTATATCATGGGCTTTTTGTGGATTTATTTTGTACTTAAAATTAGGGGGAGCGAGCTATTACATGATGAAATAACCCCCAAGTTTAAGTCCTCAAATTTGGGGACTTATTTCGCCTTTCTATTTTTGCTTTTTATTGTAGATAGGCTTTTGCTATCTACTGAACTACTCAGACACAAATACTAGTCCATTTTACTTTACTTTATTTTTACCGTTTTCTGGAGAAAAATGATGAGGAGCTTCAGTGATGTAGAACGAAGAGATTCGGCACACACCACGTCGGCCCCATGTGTGCGCCACCGTGTGTGAACAAAGGCGGGACAGTCGCAGAGATAGTTTTCTGCTGTCTCGTCTTCTTCGCAACATGCAGTACAGGTAGGCGTCTCACTGAAGCCGAGCATGCAGAGATGCTTAGCAAAAGTGTAATGGCCCGTAATGACGTCCGTCCGTTTTCTGCAGTCAATTCTCCTTATGGATGAGAAGAATGCTGCGATTTTTTTTTTTGCATACATCAGGACCCTATCGATCTAAATCAGTCGTGTTCTCAAAAATTGGGCATCGCTCAGACCACATTATGGAGTTTTGGCGTAAGGATCTTGGTTTACACCCATAAAAGATCAAGCTTACTCAAGAATTGAAGCCGATGGACCATTAGAAGCGACGTACCTTCTCCGATTGGCTCTGGAGAAGATGCGCCAAGATGATGAATTTCATCGTAAAATCATATTCAGTGACGAAGCTCATTTTTGGCTCGATGGGTTCGTCAATAAGCAAAATGTGCGTTATTGGTCGGGTGGAAGTTCACATGTGCTGCATGAATCACCACATCCATAAAAAATAACAGTTTGGTGCGGTTTGCATGCCGGCGACGTTATTGGGCCATGCTTTTTCGTCGACGATAACGATGGTCACGTTACTGTGAATGGCCAGCATTACCGCGCCATGATTACTGATTATTTTTGGCTCGAATTGGAAGATATGGACTTGGACGACATGTGGTTTCAACAGGATGTTGCCACAAGCCACACATCACACGTGACAATCGACTTATTGAAGAGTAAGTTTGATGAGCGTGTTATTTCAAGAAATGCGCCAGTCGATTGGCGCCAGTCATTGGTTTATGCCAACAAGCCGACGACATTGAAAGAGCTCAGAGCCAACATTGAACGTGAAATAGCGACCGTTTCGTCCAAGTCGAGTTCCATTCATAAATGTTTTAATTGTACTTCAAGCTGATAATAAAGTTTTTGAAATATCTCAAAAGTTTTGCTTTTTATTTTAAAATAAAGTTGTCAAGTCCTTATTGGAAAACCCGATAGATCCAGAGAATTTTCGCCAACGATAAAATCCATTTTTTGCCATAAGCAAAAGTTGCGTTTGCGCACCCTCAATGTCACACCAAATTAAATTGCTTCAGTCGTTGCCACGCGCGAGGCAATATACGAGCTACGTCGAGTTGTTTTCATCGTTTTAGTCGCAGTTACCATTGGAGGCGTATGCAGCGAACCGATGACAGGCTGCTGTCCCGGGAAATAGGTCTAAAACAGTAAACCGATAGTTTCCGCTTTAGACTCAGCAAAGGTATCATCAGATTTTCTGAGTACTTTGTCGATTTTCCCAGTTTTAGGACTTTAACCAACTTCCTAGTCGTGCCCAGAGATTTTACGATATGGACACAAACGTCATGTGGTTTGAACAGGACGGCGGTACGTGCCTCACAGCTCACACCATATTAGAAATCCCGCACGAGCAATTCAAGGGCATGGTCAAACCACGTGGACGTGATGTAAACCGGCCACAGAGATTTGAATCCCTTAGACTTTTTCTTGTGGGGTTTTTTGAAGTCGTAGATCTATGCGAATAAGCCACAAACCGCAGCGACTCCTTAAAGAAAACATAACACGCCTCGGTCGAATTGGATATTTCGTATGCGCGACCAAAAGAAACTGCGGTGCCTAATTTAGTAATGTTGCATTCAGTACATAATGGCATCGATAGGGTTTTCTAGGTATTACAAAATTTCAATAACGCGTCTCACAGTACTTTGCTTTATTCAAATTTAAAGATAGGAAGCGCTTAATGAAAGGGCCTGTAAGTAATTTACGAGTTTTTTTTAACTTTAAAGCTTTATTCAGAGTAATTGGTGCAATGTGTGTTGCCCATCCCTTTATCTTACCTTTGACAATCCTTCAGACAGCATACGGATGTATGTAATTATGTATGCTGGCGTTACAGTTCATGAAGGACCTGAGCCGAGCTTCTCTCAATCACCCATGCTGTGTTTGATTTCATTTTCCATAGGTGAAAGGGACCTACAATTTATTGCCGGTTCCGAACGGCGAATTTCGAGAAGCTTTTCATGACAATTTTACTACAGGAGGTTTTGTCAGAAACCCGCTGAGGAGAAACACCGTGAAAAACACGTTCGATGACATGGCTGTGTCAGGATTCGATCCCGTGTCATCTGCGTCAGAGGCCAACACACTACCCACTGCGCCACGGTGCTCTCAGATTCAGCATACGGATACCGCGTTTAAAAGATTCCCAATCTTTTGAGATGGGCAAAAATCGACCCACATTTTGGCTTCTTCGTAAGAAGTGAAGTACTGCTCGTCCAGGTCACCAACCATCAACGGGAACAAGTGGTAGTCGGAAGGAGCAATGTTCGGAAAATACGGCGGGCGGGGTAGAGCATCCCAGTTAAGTGCGTTTTGGCATCTTCTGCGGTTTGGGTTGTCATAGTGGATCCACTTTGCAAAAAACCCTTCCGATAGAGCAGTTGTTCGGACTTGGAAAATCGGCGTTCGACATATCTTGTCTTGAGTTCATGCCATGAAATGGTTTGAAATCGCTTGTAGAGACACTTTCAAGGTTTTAGTGAGCTCCTCCTAAGTTTGGCACCTCACCTCACCTCTTCCTTCGTACCCATCACTCCCTCACTACCCTTAGCTTAGCTATTAGTATGCGAACTTCGGATACCGGGCGACCTACGATTTCATTCTGCCCTTCCTGCAGCGTCTCGGGCTCCGCTTTAGGGGACCGTACTTCTTCTTCTTCTTCTTATCGGGCGCTACAGTTCGAGGTGAGCCTGGGCCTCAAACCAACATGCCCCTCCAACTAGCACGATCTTTTGCTGGTGACCGTACTTTAGTGGGAAGGGAATGATGACTCTCAATCGTCAACGTCTGCTGTGAGCCCTCAGTGGCTCAACAAATAAAAGCGATGTTAGTATCCTTTGCCGACATTGCAGCCAGACGGAAAGCAGAAGATGTGTGTTCACTCTCCAATTCGGACACCGCACTCGTTGGGGATTCTGTGAGAATGCTTTCAGATGAATTTCCAGATGTGGCAGGAAACGAAACCACCATCCCTGTGGAGAACAAGTCACTACCATCTAGTGGTTTTGTTCAACTCAAGTCGTCTGAGCAGCGGTGCTTTAAGGCTGCCATTAGGCAGGGTAAAACTGGAGATGAGGCTCTAGTATATGCAAAATCTGCCTCTACCACCAAGCGTCCTTAACTGAAACAAGATCACTCCGCCGACAACATCCCACCGGCAACCCCGAGCCGACCTTTATCTGGGAAAATCAGACTCGACATCGTTCCCAAGGATCTAGGCACAAACCTCCTTACCACAACTCAGATGGGGCCCTTCAGGAGGCGGTCATTGACGCCTTCATCGAACCGCTGGGTAAGGCGGCCAAACCTCACCTTAAGGGATCGACATACATATAACTCAGGTTGGCTCTAGTTTGGATGAGGACCAATTTTACCAATTTCACCTAAATGCAAAATGGCTTACCGCTTTGGGGATGTTAAAATCATCATAAAAAGCCGCGCAAAAACATCAACTGATTATTACCGGTTGCTGCAGATATAAAGCAACCTACAACAAACAATACGGTGGTTGCAGTTACTGTTGCAACAGGGACACCAAAACGTGGCAACCCAAGGCCGCTGTCACGCCTGGGTCGACGACCACTAAGGCTCGTCCAAATACATCTACAGATCGTCTAGCACACGATTCCCGCATCTCAATATCCACGAAGGAACCTGGCGATCACATAATCAGTCGACCATAAACCAGATCGATCCGTTATGATTGACGCCAGACACCCCTCCAACAGATGTACGAACCTTCCGAGGAGCCAACATCGACTCGGATCACTAGGTAGTGATCCGCAAGGTGCTGTAGCCAAAGTACGATGGAAGATATCAGGGATGCCACGGAGTCAAGCTGGACATCGTAAGCTTGACATCGGGAAGCTACGATCGCAGGAGATCGCTAGGACCTTTGCCGATCGAGTTTCCCTCAACCTCTCGCAAACTTCGGAACAATCCACAGAACAACGTCAGAAATACTGCCTCTGATGTTTTGGGTTTCAAACAACCGGCAATTAGAAGCCCCTGGTTAGATGAGCAATGCGGGCAAGCCCGCAAGCAGAGCAAAACGCCTACAAAGCATGCTACATAGACGGACGAGAGAAGCTCATGAACATTACGAGCAGAAACGCAAGCATGAAAAGTGTGAGCTCGGGGAGATGGAGAGATGCTACCACAGGAATAACGCTCCCAAGTTTTTACGAAAAAGTAAAACGTACATGCGGGGCTATAAAGCCAGAGCGGAAGCCTGTAGTGATGAAGACAGACAACTAGAACAACAGTCGATGCTGAGAATATGAAAGGAACACTTTTGTAGACTGTTTAACGATGAAGAGAACCTCAAGTACATGTTTAACCACCTGTATAACAGCATCCAACTTAAACCCCCAGTACTTAGGAACATCTTCCGAGTGAAACGCAACAACAACAACACCCCTCGATCGTCACCAATCATAGTGAAATTCAACTGCCCACAAGAGAGAAACGCTTTTCTTCGATCAGCTTTTCACCATCGCAAGCAACATAATCATCTGTTGCTTAGTGACGTGGGTATTGAATCGAATGGCACCAACAAAATTTACATTCATGAGTGCCTTACCAGCAAATGTCGTTCCATTCTACAACAAGGAGTCTGGATGAAACGTCACAAACAGCTGTCTTCTGTGTACACGAAATCTGGTTCTGTTTTCGTCAAATTCTCTCCTGTGAAAAAAAGCTCCCTTGTCGAAAGCTCCAAGTGGTTGCTTGATGTTACAGCCAAGATGAAAACTCAATTAACCACATTGCGAGAATAGTGCTGCCACTAATCTTATTATACGTATTTACATAATATTTTCAAATAACATACAAAATGTATCTTTTCTTTTTCGTTTTAATTAATATTATTAATAATAATACTCTTCCAAAGCGTTCGATACGGCGAACCACGCAGTTTATGTTCAAAACTCAGGCAACATTTTAACTTTTGTAGCCAATCTACAAAGCTGATATACTCATATTTGACTGGAAGACAATCAGTAGTCGTTAGTGATCGAAGATCTGAATTTCTAACTTTACTGAATGGTGTGCCCCAAGGATCAATACTCGGACCGATCCTCCTCTCGATGTACGTTAACGAACTTCCCAGCATAGTAAAATACTGTTCTTTACATATGTACGCCGATGATGTGCCACTTTTTGTTCAATGTCCTACTAACTCGATCGATCTTGCAGCCGATAAAGTCAACGAAGATCTAAAACTAATTTTAAGTTGGGCGCAAGCAAACTACCTTAGTTTAAACCCGATAAAATCAAAGGCTCCCATTATTTACTCTAACAAATAAGATATGACTGATTTTCCCTCGTTGAAACTTGGCGATTCAGTAATAGGATATGTGGACTCAGTAAGAAACCCTGGAAACATTTTATATCGCACTCTAACCTGGGACGACCATATCAATGCAACCGTTGGCAAAATCTATGATGGTCTCCGCCTTCTTTGGACCTCGCATTCCTTTATACCAAAAAAGACCAAAATACTGCTTGCCAAAACCTTGTTGTTGCCTATTATGTTCAATTGCTTTGAAGTTCTTTGCAAACACGATTTTAGTTGCAAAAGAAAACTATGCGTTGTCTATAATAATTTGCACGTTATATTTACGACCTTAAACCATTGGACCATATTTCTTCGTACTCAAAAACCATATTCGGCTGCTCATTCGAAAACGTACTAAGATTTTTCTCATTGACTTGTATTCAGAAAATTATCACGACACAGAGCCTGACTATCTATACAATAAGCTAAGATTTCCAATCTCACAAAGGTGTTCTATATTAATCCAGCCTAGGTGTACTTGCCTCACGTCGGAACGTCAATTTCTGGTCCATGCCACTCGCTTGTGGAATTCCCTCCCAATACATCTAAGAAGGATTAGAAACGCAAAACACTTCAAAAAACTAATTTTAGTCCACCTGGCCAACAATAATAATTAATATCAGCTATCTTAATGTACAATCATATACATTGAATAAATTACAATTACAATTAACTTTGAAGTGCTCAAGCAATTCGTCTACCTTTTCTCAGTGATGACCGGCGACAACAACACCAGCGCTGAGATAAAACACAGAATTACTCTTGCCAACCGCTGTTTCTTTGGGCTGAAGAGGCCATTGAGAAGTAAAGCCCTCTCTCGGAAAACCAAGGTGATACTATATAATACCTTGATCATACCAGTCCTCCTTTACGGCGCACAGGCTTGCACTTTACCAAAAGCGAATGAAGATGCCCTTTTTAAATTCTGAAAATTCCAGAAGAAAATTCAGCGCACTATCTATCCCCTTTGGTCAAACCCTGTATGGAGGAGAGGATTTAACGATGAACTGTACGGGTTTTACAGCGACATCGGCCTGGTACGACGTCTACGGATACAGCGTCTAATGTGACTAGGCCATGGAGAGCGCATGGAAAATACAGCTCCGACCCGAAAAGTCTTCGAATCCACGCCGGAAGAAAGGCGCGGTAAAGGGCGGCCGTATCTACGATGGCGCACGCAGGTGGAAGGGGACCTTAACCAACTGGGCGTGCGGCGCCGGAAACAGCTGGCCAAAGACCGTGCCAGTTGGAGACACTTGTTGGTTGAGGCTGTTTCTTCGGGTTCAAGAGGCAATTGAAAAGTAGAGCTCTCTCCCGAAACACTTAGATTGCACTATACAAAACCTTAATCCTCCTGGACCTCCTTCATGGCGCAGAGGCATGGACTTTAACGAAAACGAAAGAGGAAGCCCTTGGTCGTATCGAGAGGAAAATTCTGCATTCAATACATACATATATGGTCCCGTTTGTATAAACGGGGAGTGAAGGAGAAGATACAACGACGAACTATGCGGGCTGTACACCGACGTCGGCCTAGTACGGAGTCCACGGATCCAACGCCTCATGAGGCTAGGCCAAGTAGAGCGAATGTATAAGAAAGCTCCGACCCAAAGAGTCTTCGAATCCAACCCTGAGTGACGACGCAGCATAGGACGACCGAATCTAAGTTGCCGCACAAAGGTCCCAACTGGGACTGCGTCTCTGGAAACAGCTTGCAACATATCGTGCCAGCTGGAAAAGCTTGTTGATTGAGGACCACGTTCACACCGGACTGTAACGCCATCTAAATAAGTAAGTAATTTCGCTGTAGCCCATAGAGGCAAGAAACCTATCATTATAGAGTCAATTAGAGAAGAGGTAATTGACCCTTAACTCTAGCTCCTTTGCCACTAATACAATTTGTGACTGGCACATCTCCAATGAAGCCTCACTATCTGACCAACAACATATCAGATTTAGCATTACTAGTGAGGTTAAGGTAGCTGAGCTTAGATAACAGCTCAAACAGCTTCTTAAATCGATTGCATCGGCCTGTCATCTGCCGAGAAGCAGCTTATCAACTCAACGTAGCTGGGCTCTGACTCTCATCGAGCTGTAACGCCATTCATATATATAATATCCCCACCGCCATAACTTTCTCACTCACTTTCACTCCAGCATGATACCTCGTACTTAAAGGTTATCCATTTTAATGAAAAAAACGTAAGGCGTCTGCTAGAGAAAACAATTTGAAACTTATCATACGAATTGTAGACGCGTGCACCCAGGTAAAAAATATACGTTTTTGCTAATGGGAATGCCATGTCTGTGTCAGACTTATAACTTCGTAGCTTTCCTTAAACGCACCTCATATCCGTGACTCCCCAACATGCCTTTGTTATTTTCTGGACCACAAAGGTTCTGACGAATCTCGTCGATGTCATTCAGCTGGGAGAACAAACATGAAATTGGTAAAGCCTCTTCATTATTCACGTGTTCCTTTCCACTCCTGGGGGCAAAAATAAATATTCGCAGTTTTTGAATACACTAAGTCACAAGCAACACGGTTTTGGAACCATCCTCCTGCATGTACCCGATGCTATAAATCACTTCAAGCGCAACAAGAATACATCCGCGATTTGTCCAGCATCTGTCGAAATATCAACAAGACATAAAAAAGCAAAAGCCCGAAACCTCATCACATCGAAGGTTCCATCCAATCTGCTAGCTCAGTCTGACTAAATAAACATGCCGAAAAAGCGCCAACTGCAATCCAATATAAGCAAACAACCGGGATTTCGATTTTTTTCCGCATCCGGCTCTTGAAAATCCTTGTTTAGATAAAATGCTCCTGTGCTCCCATAGCACCGAACCCAGTATACTTCAGGAAATATCTTTCACCATCGGTTCGCTTGTAACTTTCGTTGATTGGAAAACAATAAATCGTACGACCCGCGAGCTCAACATAAAATAGAAAGCGGGAACAAAACCAAAACACAAAAGCGAACCAAAAAAAAAAACTGAAAACAATTTCCGGTCCTCCCATCGGGAGTCGCTGTTTATTCTCATCTAACAAATGCATTCCGCCCAAGATCCGTGCCGAAACCGATGCAATGCTGTAACCCCATGCTGGCTTTCCACCCCATAAACTCAAATATTCCGTGATGCATTATCATGGCTAGGCGGTTGTTAAAAATATTGCGCAGCCATCTCGTAAAACAATCTCGCGAAAATGCGAAAATTCTATCCAACAACAAAAAAAGGATGCTATGAACCCTAGAGAAGTAACGTAAAGGATACGAAAAATGCGAAAAAACGGATCAGGGTTTACTCACCCCCTGTCGTTCTCTGCTTTCCGAAAGATGATAACATTACCAGGCGTGCTTGTAGCTACACAAGTAGGACTCTGTCGCCGGCAGGATAACAAAGTGTAGCTATATGTAGCAACGGTAGTCAGTAATCGGTAGACCTAGACCGTTAAAGTGCATCAAAAGCTAAGATAATATACTGCAATTCTACCTCGACTCTGTTCCTCAGTTCGGTTACTTTCTACATTCAGTGACTACTATTCGCGCTGGCCAGCGAGAGTTATAAGGATAATATATGTTACTCCTTCCTATTCTACTGCACGACTTTCGTTTTTCTTCCCTCCATACCCTGGCCATAGTCTGTGCGACGACTAAATAGCGAAAAGAAGACCTTGCGAGACGGAAGGATCGAAGAAAATTCGCCGCCGCATACTATAATCCAATAATTTTGCATTCAACGCTTAGGGCAAACTATAAAACTTGACTTACATTCACTTGGGATTTATAACTTCATTATATCTATGATTTTTCACCGTCGTTATGGGCTAGATACATAGATAGATCCATTGTCGTACACCATATCTCACTAGCACGCGTTCGCCTCGAAATTGAATTCAAGTTGATAGGCCAGTAAGCGGCACAATTGTCCTGCCACCAAGCCACCGCAATGTCGTTAAGGAAATTTATAACAACTCCTTGCAAGTGTAGTCCTTCTGACCAAATAGACAAAAACGTTTCGAGGATAACAACTTTTTGGACAATTGAATCTGGTTTTGCAGCGCCTTTCATTGCCATTGCATTAATATACCATTCTATGCAACGGTGTAGTGGTATCGAGTAAATTTACAGTTGGGTTAGTAAATGTCCTTGTGCCGGACGGGGCTGAAATTAATTTTAAGCATGACATCCTTCTAATGGCATACAATTGGGTTGGTGTGTCACTTCCGCTCGACGTGGCATTTGAATCGAAATTAACGGTTTGATGTGGATTTACGTGGAGAATTTATAGCAATCGTTTGGCGCCACGGCTTATACCCCCTTATAATGTGTTCATCCCTTTCGCTATGAATTATCCTGAAAATATATCGTCTAGCTAATAGGCACGTCCCATTTAACAGGATCCACATTCGGGGTGTGTGCGGTATTTGGCTTTCTTTGCTGACTGCGAAGTGTCTATTTTTATCCATTGTAATCACCGTGCAGATTGATATACGAGTATGTATATTATTTTTGGTTTAATGTGTGTCATCAGGAATTGGGGATAGTATCGACACTGTACTCGTATTTGCTGACTGACTGACGACCGACAACTTGTGTGAATTTGAACCGGCAGTTAATAGAAATAGTAGATTTTACGTTTTAACTGTGATGTCCGACTGAATATTGGCAGTATCTGGATTTATGATGGTCGAATGAATCCAGTCGATAACGAGTGGGCTCGATAGCGAAAAGTGGATTTTCTCATCAGACTTATATTGGATTTTCATACTAAAAGTTCCTGGTTCGGCTGAATGAAGAATAATGGATGGGATTTGGAATAAAATATTTGCTGGAAGTCCAATTGGACATGATCCGAATTAGGGATGGAAAGCCTATAGCTAACGGGAGGAAAACAGAACGAAAAACAAGGGATTAACTCAGTAATCGAGTCTTATACACACATATATATAACGGCTTTTATGGTAAATGTTGCATTAACTGGCATCGAAAGTCCGCACATCAGTGACCTAGGAGAGTCGTCAACTGGAACATACAAGATTGGGCAAAATGAATCACTCTATCGGCAGATCGATCGTACGTCAATCATACTCTGTGTGTGCAATTCTAGAATAAAACCATAAGTGCATGGAACAGTTCCTGAGAACTGAAATGTATGTATGTATGTTGGCGTTACAGTCCATGAAGGACCTGAGCCGAGCTTCTCTCAATCACCCATGTTGTGTGTGAATTAATTTTCCCATAGGTGAAAAGGGACCTACAGTTTACTGCCGGTTCCGAACGGCGAATTTCGAGAAGCTTTTCATGACAATTTTACTACAGGGGGTTTTGTCAGAACCCCGCTGAGGAGAAACACCGTGAAAACACGTTCGATGGACATCGCTGTGTCGGGATTCGATCACGTGTCATCGGCGTCAGAGGCCAACACACTACCTACTGCTCCACGGTGCTCTCAAAGGATTATAGAACTAGAATAATTGAGAACTATAACCAACGCGAAAATTCGGTCAGTTCCTCTCGAATTCTATCTAGGACAACCACCCCTGGAGAGTAGTGAACGAACATCTACGACCAAAACCACTGCACTCCGTTTAAGTTGTGTGATAAACACAACCTCCGCGAACTGAAAAAACTACTTCTTCTTAAAGGTTGCTACAGTTCGGGGTGAACCTGGGCTTCAACCAACATGCCCCTCCATAATCTTTTGCTAGCCTTTTCCATTGCCGCACACCCAGTTGGCTGAGATCCTCTTACACCTGTGTGCACCATCTTAAGTGCGGCCGTCCTCTGCTTCTCCGTCCCTCGGGGTTGGATTCAAAGACTCGTAGGGCTGGAGCGGTGGTGTCCATTCGCTCTACATGGCCCAGCCATCTTAGGCGTTGAGTCTGTAGACGCCTGACTAGGCTCATGTCGCTGTACAGCCCATAAGGTTGGATCTTGTCCTCCATCCCCCGTCTGCGTCTATAGGCCCGAAAATCACGCGCAAAATCTTTCTCTCAAACCGACCGGGGCCCTCCTCATCCGCTTTTAATAGTGTCCATGCTTCTGCGCCGTACAACAGGACCGGGATGATAAGGGTCTTATATAGAGTCAACTTTGTCGTTCGGGAGAGGGCTCTATTACTCAATTGCCACCTGAGCCCAAAGAAACAGCGATTGGCAAGAGTGAGTCTGCGTTTGATTTCGGAACTGATGTCGTTGTTCCAGGACACTGCAGAGCCAAGGTAGACGAAGTCCTTAACTACCTCGAACTTATATCTGCCAATACAAACGTTCTGGCCAAGACGTCGGTGGTGAGCGTCCTTTTTTGATGACAGCATATACCTATTTAGTTTTGCCCTCGTTTACCGCCAGACCAACTTTCGCTGCCTCGAACTCAATACTCGCAAACGCCTCATTGACATCTAGCTGTGATCTACCTATTATGTCAATATCGTCGGCGTATGCAAGGAGTTGCGAGGATTTGAAATAGATTGTGCCTCTTGTATTGGCCAGTGATTTTTGCATAATCATTTCAAATATGATATTGACGAAATCACACGACAGCGCATCGCCCTACCTAAATCATTTTTTGACATCAAAACTATCGGTAAGGTGTTCACAAATTCGGATGGAGCAGCGAGCATTCTTCAAAATCACCCTGCATAGTCTGATGAGTTTAGCACGTTTGGCAAAGGTACACATAGCGTTTTATAACTCGTCTCTAATTACGCTGTCGTATGCGACTTTGCAGGGAACAAATAGGTGGTGAGTGTCGACTTGAAATTCATTGGTTTTTCCCAGGATCTGCCGTAGTGTGAAGATTTGGTCGATGGTGGACTTCTCTGGCCTGAATCAGCACTGATAAGGACCTATCAGCTTATTTAGAAAAGGCTTCAGGTGTTCACACAAAACAGCAGCTGTCTTGAAGAGCTCAGGAGACAGTCCGTCTGCGCCAGCAGCTTTATTCGACTTGAGTTTCGATATGGCAATCTTAACTTCGTCGAGATCAGGGGGATGGAGTTCTCTGCAATCTTCGTCGATTAGAAATGGATCGTTCTGCCTGACAGCGGTATATTGACTAACATCGCCGTTGTACAGTCTGCAAAAGTGGTTTTTCCATATTCGCAGCATCGACTGCGATTCTACTACTAGGTGTCCGTTATCCTCTCTGCAGGCTTCCGTTCTGGCTTTATAACCTTGGCATGTTCGCTTTATCTGTTGATAAAACTTTCGAACGACGCGCCTGCAGTAACACCTCTCAAAATCCTCAATCGCGCGCTTCTCGTGCTCTTTCTTCTTTCTCCTGAGAAGCTTATGCTCATCCCTTCTTTTTACCGAGCTGCTCTTGTTCTTTTATGCAGCGAGGCCTTATATGCAACCTGCTTCGCTGTGTGAATCCTCCTGCACTCGTCACTGAACCAGGTGTTTCTTCGTGGTGGAGCCTTGAAATCCAAAACTTCGGATGCAGAGCTTTTCAGGGCTTGTTTGCAAAGGCTCCACTGCTGTTTTGTTGACAGCGTGGAGGATTGAGGTGTATGGGAGGTGCGGGAAGCGCGTACTGGCTAGACGGAGATTTCGCCCCATAGCAAGATCAATCAGCCTTTGTCCGTTATCGGAGGTGGTGTCGTGTAGGCTATGTTTGCCGATGAATGGTTCAAAGATGCTTTCCTTACCCAGCTTAGCATTGAGGTCTCCTAGTACAATTTTGATGTCATAGCTGGGACATTGGACATTGGCTCTGTCTAGGAGATCGAAGAACTCATCTTTGGCGGAGTCATCCTTGTCTTCCGTGGGGGCGTGGACGCAGATCAGGCTGAAGTTAAAAAATGTAGACTTGATATGGATTGTTAAGAGGCATTCGCTCACATGCCGAAAGCTTAGGACTTTTTGCCTTAGTCCACCTCGAACAACAAATCCGTATCCATATAGCCGTAGTAAATATCGCAATTTTACATCCGCTTTACACCCGGTTCATTCCATCGCATTTCTTGGATGGCGATTATGTCCGCTTTATAGCGGTCTAGGGCGTCCATAAGTTGTTCGGCTGCACGTGGCCTGTTTAGGGACCTAAAATTCCACGTACAAAGCCGAAGATCATTGTCCTTTTTTCGTTTTTTGCAAGGGTCGTCAACATAAATCTGGTCCGTTATATCCGAGGCTTGTGGTTGTTTCGGAGCTTGTGGTTTTTTTTTGCGGTTGCGGCTTACTAGGCCGTAGCCCAACCGACTAAAGATGTTTTTTGGCGCAAGAGGCCCGCCATTCGCCCTTTCCCGTCTGCAGTTTCCATTAGGAATCTCCAGATGGCACCGCGAGGAGGTGGGGATGGGATTTACTAACAGTGTCGCAAGATGTTCGACTGCGGTGGTTCTTCTCGCAGGCCAGCATCCGTCGGATAGTTGCTACCCCTACGAGGCCTTTGTTAGTCCTTTGCCATCCGAAATATAAAAAAACAAGAAAAAAAACAAAAAAAAAAAAAAAACAATGGAGTGCTATACTCCGCAAGAGCGTGGAATAATTGTGTCGGCGGTGTCAGCGCAGCGTCAATTTCGTCGTCGATTTCCTATTCGTGTCGCGCCAACAGGGTAAACATTCCCGAGCATAGCTACTCGACTCTAACCACCCAACTAGTCGTTCGGCCGAGAATATCGCGACTTGCAGCCACAGATGTTGCTGAGAATGAAAAAACATCAACCAGACGAACGGCCCCGCAATTGGGCATCAACAGACGAACCCTACAGCGAATTTTACGGAAATACTTACCCATGTTCCCGTAAAAAGTTCAAACAGTGAATCAGTTAATGCCTGCTGACTATCAAGCCATCCTTAATCCCAAAAACGAAGAGGACGATTTTGTGTCGAAAATCATTATGAATGACGAGGCGCATTTCCACTTAAGCAGCTACGTCAGTAAGCAAAATCTTCGTTTCTGGGGCACTGAAAATCCGCCCACTCCAAGCGACTGTGTGGTGTGGTGTTCACGCGGAAGAGGTGATTGGGCCGTATTTTTTTAGGACGCCATCGGTCATACGGTTACTGTTACTTGCGAACGCTACAGGGTCGTGGTAAACGACTTCTAACTGCCGGAATTGATGAGCGGGGCTGGGTGAACATGTGGTTTCCACAAGACGGTGAAACCGCACACACATCAAGAACCACAGTGAATATTTTGAAGAAAGCGCTTACTGGCCTCGTAATCTCCCGCTTTGGCGATTTGGCATGGCCAGCAAGATCGCCCGCTTTAACCATCCCAGACTTTTTTCTTTGGGGCTACTTGAAGTCGTGGGTTTACGCCAACAAGTCTTAGACAACTGCAGCCCCAAAGGAGAGTATTCGACAGGAATGAGAGCAGTTATCACCGGAAATCTAGTGGAAAGCCTAGTGCTGTCAACAGTAGAACCAACAGTTACTATGACAAGATCGTCGGTATTGAGAAAAAGAAAAGGACCTTAGGCACATTCAAACCCTATGCAACTCTATATTAGTTTAGAAAAATCCGGAAATTATCCTTACCTCTTAGGTTTGGTTTTGAGCTACTTAATCGGTCAGACAGATCGTCTGAAGATGACGGATAATCTTTCCAAATTCAAATCACTTTCGGTAGAAGTATCGATAAAACGGGGAAAGGCAAGAGACACTACTGCGATGTTCCAGTCAATCTAATGATTTGGCGATGGTCTCCTATCAGTTTTATCACGCGGTTTTGAAAACTGTCTAGCAGGTGCATGAGGTCTTAGATGCACCAGATCAGACGTTAGTGCTAATCTCTATTTTAGAGGGAACGGCCGCCTTATAGGTTGTGGTCAGATCCATGGTTGAAGCTTAAGCATTTCGCAACAATCTCGGTAACACCTAATATGTAGATATAAGATGCAAGTGCCATTCATTAACAATGGCTGCAAGTCGGTGTTACGCTTGGGAGACAGACGACAGCACTGTGTTTTGGAAGCATTACGTTTCACTCCATTCTTTTTTCCCGATACAATTGTGCTGTCGATGTAGGAATTTAACTAACTTAACATACGCTGCATGGGCATATGGCATGCACTTGGACAAGCAGGGTAAGGTTGTTGGTTGCTCTCAACTTGGCGAGATGGCAGCAAACTTCCCTATTTCAATGGCCGGGTTAGATGAACAGCTATCGGCCTAGGCAAGATCGCGCTATAATACCCCGCTCTGACTAGCAGTTGTGCAGCGGAACAACAATCCGCCCTCTTACAAAAAATGAGCAAACTATCTTGAATAAACTGAACACGAAATGGTCGCCTAGCTATGACCCGCATCAAAGGCAGGTTTTACAAAATCAATCTCATATATGCACACGCCCCTACCGAAGCGGCTGAAGACCCCATAAAAGAGGACTTATGATCTCTACGACAGTGCCTACGGAGCCTGTCCGGAGTACGACGTTAAAATCGTACTCGGAGACTTCAATGCCAAAATCGGTAAAGAGAACACCTTTGGCCTCCATGACCCAATAGCAGACAATGGCTCACGGCAAGGAGGTGAGCTGTCGTGTGATATTTTCAGTTTGGTGCTGGAGCAGAAAGTGCGACGGGCAGGCGTCAACATGGATGACACTATCTTCTACAAGTCCGTCCAGTTGCCACGACATTGACATCATCGCGCAGTCTCAGCGTGACGTTGTAGAAGCTTTCGCGGCGATTGAAGGTCAGACGAAACGAGTTGGTCTTAAAGTCAATGAGGATAAAATAGAATGTATGCTGTCAAGCAAAAACCGATCGGTCGCTCACCACCTGGAACAAAACATAACGGAGGGATTAAGGGGTTTGTCTGCGTAAACTCCACAGCGACACCACATAGCATAGAATCACCCTTCGCCACCGCTAGAACTTCGGTTCGTCCAAACAACTTGGGTTAAAACTCCTCACTCGAAGAACCAAAGTCATGCTTTACAAAACGCCTATACTTTCAGTCTTGTTGTACGGAGCCGACACCTGGACGAGAGAAAAATGTTGTGTCGGATATTTGTTCCTGACGGTGAGGAAGGCGAATGAGGGAGAATACATAGCCGCGAACTCTATGAGCTGTACAAAGACTTAGATATAGTCCTGAAGGCAAAGATCCGTCGACGACACTGGCTCGGTCTCATCGAACGCACGAACACCAATGCTTCAATTAAGAGGGTCTTCGAATTCGAGCTTCCTGGTTCGAGAAGAAAAGCAAGACCGAACGTCGGGTGTAAAGACTAAGTAATCGCAGATGTGCGACAACTTGGTCTTGATAACTGGAACAGCGTAACCGTCAAGGACGGAAGGCAGCTATAGCTTAGGCTCAGATTCTTCATGGATTGCTGGTCTGATAAGTAAGTAAGTAACATACGCTGCCGCTCACTATGTATAGTTGAAGAGCTAGGTCGTAAGGTAGTAAACGAAAATAAAATGCGAGGGTACTCTTGTGAGCAAAGAAGTGGATTACAAAAAAGTGACAAACAAGGGGTAATTTATATAATAAAAAACGAGTGCCGGAGACAAAATGGAACCCTAGGCAGATCCAATCTTTAGAAAGTGAATGTCGAAGTTGACTACGTCCAAAACAACTTGAATAGAACGATTCGAATAGTTGTTTCTATTCCATTGAAGCAGAGATTCATCGACCCAAAAGCGAGCATTTTCGACAAAGGGGAATCATGCCAAACCCTGTCAAATGTTTTCGAAATAATAATTGCAACTAATTTGCTATCATCTGCTTGGCGAAGCGTGCGATTTCATTTTTCGGTAAGACATTCCATCGAATCACCAGTGGATCTGTTTCTACGGAAACTATAATATCGCTCATTGGGAAGCTTCCGGGATTCAAAATATTTTAATATCTCACGGTTGATCAGCGTTTCCATGAGCTTGGACAGAAGAGACGTTTGTGCAATGGCTCGGTAGTTGGAGTGAGATGAAGGTTCGACTTTTTTGGGGAGGTGCTGGACAAATATCATTTGGACCAGAGGACACAGCTACGTCGAGGTCCTTGAGAACCCTTGAAATTGTACTCATACGAAATCAGATTTGCCCCATTGTGCACTTAACAGGCGGAGAAAAAGTTAAGCCATGAAACAAGAAGGTTAACTTTGTCTGAGGAAGTGACAGCTGGAATATCGTTGTGAATAAGTGTCACTTTAGACAAGAAGTGTTTTTAACAAACTATTAGGAACACGACTAAAAAAAGCCTCTTTGCTCTGACGAATATGCTTACCGCAAAGAGTAATACATAGTGACCATATAGAGGCAATTACAGCCTCTATGAGAAATTGGCCTATTCCTTGATTTCGCTCGGGGCATTTGACAGAACCGGCTATGACTTTATTAGGACAGCGTTTGGACCGTGCGAGATCCTCGACATCGACAACAACTAGAAGCGTAGGACTGAAATAGACAAGTTCAGTTTTATCACTTACTACCAACAAATTGACTCCGTGATTAACTATCAGACTATCCTAGCCTACCCTACCCTACCCCACCCATTTGTGTTCGACGAGCTTTGCCTTAATGATGCTGCCTGAAGGGAATTATTTATAAGACTGACCGTGTCCGTTCCAGCCACCAAAAGCATTGTTCTCGACGCGAAACTGTTCTGCTGAACAGTGAGCGCTCCGGCTCACAGAGCACGACTTCAGGTTCGTAAAGAGGTCTTTCTTTTTTGGTGGGGTTACAGCCCATGAAAGATCAGAGCCGAGCTTCTCTCAATCACCCATGTTGATTGTGATTTATTCTTCACACAAGTGAAAGGGCCCTACAGTTTAATGAAATAAACATTCCAAGCGTCAGAGTCTAACACACTAACCAGTGCGTCACGGTGCCCTCTCGTGAAGGTTTCGCCGCTCCATAAATTACGGACAAAGAGGGAAATTATTGTATGGGACCTCGTTAGGAAGAACTTCGCCTACTCTATGACTCGGAATCTTTTCCAATAGCCAGGGGCTGGTTAAAGTTACGAGGTAAATTACCGTCACCTTGGAGACAAGTTGACTACAATGAAACAGACATTGACAAAGCTCTTTCCAGAGCATCATCTACACTTTTACTAAAATATAGATACTCATTCTGGCAGCTCCCAAAGCATCTCACTAAACATTAATTTGCTAGTGGACGTCGGTAAGCAAATGCGAGTACAAGTAGTAAGTTGGCATAAATCAAGAACGAGGCTGATCTAAGGAGACTCGTTGGGACTCACCTGTAGCACTATAGAGTAGTATTTGACTGTTTAAAGTTATCAAGTACATTCTGGCTTCTTGCCATTTTTCGGGTAGCTTCACAAATCCGTTGACCTAGAACGTCTGTAGTTTATCGGCGCCCAATTTTTCACAGTGGAGAAAGTTTTGCAGAGATCGAAACACAGTCAAACGGAGCAGGTTGCGGGCTATAGGGTGTATACTAACTTTTTTTATCAATTTATTCTGAGTGATCAGTGGTCCTACATTGTCATGTTGAGCCAATTTCGGTCGCTCTTTCTTAATTGCTTCGTTCAAACAGTCGAGTTGTTCACAGTAGAGGATCGTTTCGCCAGATTGTAGCAGCTCATAATAAACAATTCCCCTCCAAACACTCAGCTTCACCTTGATTGCCGTTAATTCAGGCTTAAGAGTCGTTTGAAAAGGGCCACCGGTCTTTGACTATGATGGTTGTGTTAGATACTTTCGTATTTATTCCATTTCTCGACTATCGTAATACTCGTAATATGCTTAGAAATTGGTTTGATTTCGTTGCGTCACCTTGATGGCAATTTGGTCAAATTTTTTGCGTTCATTCATGTCGCATTCGAACATCGGTCTTCTTTGAGCAGCCTCCACTTTTTAGATAATTCCAAACTGTCACATGATTAATGTTTACTACCTCCGCCATTTTCTGACGGCTTGCGTGCCGCTCCTGCTCCACCAGCTACAAAATTCAGCGACCTTTTCAGTCATTGGCCGACCAAAGCGAGGTGCACCTTTGGAACTCAAATTTCCAGAACGGAATCGAGCAAACCACTCCTAGGTGCGTACACTTTACACTGTTTTCGGTATGTTTCCACAGAGCCTTCAGCTTTCTCCTCAACGCGAAATTTTTCTCCGCTATCGACTTGAAACGGTGTCCCCGGACTGGTGTTTTGAGTTTGTTCAATAGCCAGAAGTCGCATGGTGTCGGATCAAATTAATTCGGTGGTTGGGGAACGATATGAATCAGTGTGAGAGGGAGGGAACGCAAAATGCACAAGACCACGATAATCGAAGAAAACAATATACTACAAAGTACATGGGCATCAACACCATCTAATGAACAAAAACCGCGGGACTGAAAATGTGGAGTGCTGCAGAAGACTTTCGATCACGGTAAGCGGTGTAAGGCCAAGGACGAAACTTAGTTTTCGTTCTGGGTTTGCTGTTTTTACGAACAGTGCAGCAATGTTCTCTTATCCTGCAACATCGTCCTTGTAAGCTATTTGACAGCCGTAAAAGGACGGTTACAAAATGTACGAATATTTTAAGCACGAAAAGGAAGCAACGAGGAGCAGTAGTCACTGACAAAACAATGGGTGTTACGAGTACCAACAAACTTTACAATAATTAAGACAAAAGCTCGCAACGAATTTACCAACTTATCATGGCGTCCACAAACGTGGCTTTCTACTTACCCATAAACATGACTAAATAACTAAACCACACTGCAACTACTATGTACAGAAGACTTCAATTAAAATGTAAATGGAAAACCCTAAGCCCTCGCATCGCCTTCCAAGAGTGACACATCCCTTATTTATCATCCCCCTGTTAAATGTTGCGGTAGACTTTCGTTTCCCACTCGTAATTCTACTCCATTTCATTCTCCATGTCATCATCATCAATTCTCCTTTCATAATAACTCTCTCTTGCCTATGGTTCATTGCACCGCAAGGACATTGCACACATATGTACGCGTCTCTATTGCTGTACCTACACAGGTGCCCAAAAGCAATTTCACACTAATCTCTTTTCGCTTAAATAATGTAGGTAGCATGTCCAGTACTGCAGACAGCATAAGCCTTTTTCGCTTGATCGCTGGATCGAAAGATTAGAGTCAAAAGCTCCTTCTTTCAGCGTGCCAAAAGGCGGTTCTTCAGGCGAAAATAAAAAAATAAAAATCTTCCATGTCACTATCCACAACCACGACCTTTACATTCTTCCGGCCACTAAACTAGTTCCCTACAGCTCCTTGACTCCTTCCATTCGTAACATACATATACATATGTAGTTTTCTGCATAATGCAGTTTTAGATAAAAGCGAAAATATACAAAAAGCAACTACCGTCGCGCCACTATGGGCAATAGCAACGGCGACGACAACCATTAGCAATGAAAACCGCGAGAATGATAGAGGCACTGAAGCTTGAAATGGCAGAACGGAGGCGTAAAGCAACCTTGGAGTCGTGCCTACCGAACGTGAGAGCGCGGTTACAGCGTTCAAAGTACTCGGATGATCCTGCTCCCTCTCTCTCTCTCTCTCTCTCTTTCTCTCTTTCTCTACAATATTAGCTATATGGTAGAAGCTGTGGTGTATGAGCATCCGGCCGGTAAGAAGGAAGAAGAATTTTCCACAAATTACTTTGAGTGCACCTCTTCCATAGGTTGTTCGCATACCCGCTCGACCGCTGCACAACTGACGATGACGTTGATGTTGGTGGTGATAATGTTGACCGGTTACTTGCTAGCTTGATGATGATGATGGCGAAAGCGAAAGGTAGTGGTCAACGAAGGCCGATAGAGTGGGTAGGTGGAAGCAAGTATATGTAAACCACGTTGAAGCAATTTGAAAACGGTTTATGAAGCATCTCTAACCTACGCTGTACTGTGGCTTGTTGGGTCTATATTCTATTTTGTTTACCTACTTCGCTTCGTTCAGTTAGCCTCAATCTAACGGTCAATGCACATACAAACCTATTTTGAGGTAAATTCAAATCTCAAGATGAATCTTAACCAGTTTTTAGTTTCATTTTCATTCGTTCGTCGGATAGGGTATACGAGCACGCGGAAGAGTCGGCTGTAGTAATCCTAGATAACAGTAAACAAGCTGCCAGTTTATTCAAGGATTTATAGCTGTAAACCTAGATAGTATGGTAGTTCCCTTACCCACAGCCACAATAGAAAAGTTTGAATATCTGTGGCAGTAGTTACTGCTCGAGTGATAGTCTGCTCCTTACCAAGGGTGGCGATAGGTTGCATCATATTGAAAAAAAAAACTCCCTCTTCCACCCATCCTACCCGCACAAACGTCTAAGGCTTTATTTTCTATTTAACTTTTGTAGAATTTATGAGGGAGGCGATAGTTTGAACTTTCCGACCTCGATCGGAATGAATTATTTCAACGGCACACCGCGGGAATGCAAGCGCACGAGCGAAATAGAGCATGTGTACTCGTATAGGTACAATACGCGCAAATCATAAGCAGGATCGATGTGGAAGCGGAAGGAACAAACCGCAGTATATCTCAGTTTGGCTATTTGTCGATTATTAAATATTAACATTTTCAGGCACTAAATAACGATGGGGCGTGTACGTTGATGACACGACAGCAAATACCATGATTTACAAGTTTCCGTAACAAATACGTGCATGAGTTATGCAGGACGACTTGTGCGCGAAAGGATTTGAGTGGGTGACATTTTTATTACCCTCGAAGGAGACGACGACGATGACTGAGATGGTGATGACGATGTTGCATTTTGCTTACATTGCTTTCAACGACACTTTGATGGTGGAGCGCAAGGCGATTTGGAGGGAACATTTGTGCTCGGATGTATGTATGTATTGTATCTTGTTAGTTCGGTTCATTGGTTTCGAAACGATATTTGGAAACTAAGCTCCTTAAGGGTTTATTGAGCGTGTTCACATGTGACAGAGTTCGGGTGAAAGGAAACGTTTACGGGAGGATTGTGTTTGGAGTCACTTTAGCCTTTGAAAGGTGTATTTGATGCATTTGAATCAAATGATAGGTGTTTGCGTAAACTCGTTGCACAAAACAATTGACTCACAAATCCCTTTGACGACATGGGAAGTCTGCAGCTGTAAAATAAGGTTGCCGAATGCGGCTTGTTTAGCAAAGACGGTGGCGATTCGAATAAGAAACGATTTCTTGTTTTCTATGCTCAAGTAAAAGTGTAAACTCTCACATCCTGTTGGGAAAAGGACGCTACTTAGCTCAGGATTTTATGCCAACTGCTATAGGCATCAGATTTTGAGCGAAGGTTGTTTTCTCAACTTTGATTGCACATATGTATTGAGTACACGTCAAAAAAATATCTGAAAATTCAAAAATGTTACCCGTTGTAGCCATATTTAGTATTACTTCACACTTGTCATGTCAAATGGTAAAAAAGCATTAATGGTCGGTAATTCACTTTTTTGAGTTTTATGGTGAAAGCGTGGGAACATATTAGCTAAGTGAATGCTTCAGATATTGATACAACGAACTATGTACATTTCGTCCACTTAACGCAATGAGTAAAACTAAATTAAATTAAATTAAAAAAAAAAAAAAACATTTTTTGTTATTTGTCGAATTCTGTGTTAAATTAAAACAACTCTTAAAGAAGAATGACCACAAGTCTCCTGAGATGTAGTTTTTCGATTATTTTTTAAAGAGCTTTTCGGAACGTCTAAAAGTGGCCATGAGGTCTATTATCGAGCCTTCCGAGAGGGACTTACATACAGTAAGTATGTGGGATTACAGCACATGGAGGACCTAAACCCAGCTTCTTCTAACACTGAGCTATTCCTCACAGCGAATATCGGCCTATTTCGGTCTTGGCAGGGTTCTATTCCGTTTCAATGTCAAGTAATCGAAGGATGGGACGAGCTTTGCAGTATAAATCTTTGATTTTTACTCAAATTAGTCTACAGCACTGCGAGTCTGCTACTGCTCTTTTAAGTAGCAGAATTGCATGCAATAGTACAATTCATTACGTTGTATTTATTTAGGAACAATGGGTGTAGAATAAACGACTGTGTTGCCTTGGCGAAATACGTAATGCTACAATTCTTTACAGTCCGAAAGGCCCAGGATCTGCCTCATCGTATCGAACTCACAATTCTGTGGACAAGACTTGAGTTACAAAGCGCACGGAGAAATTGAATACTTCGTCGTTGCGACTGCTTACTTCCCTACGACAAGGTAGTACCTCCACCACCGAAGACACTTACTGAACTAATATTAACTTATCTTGCGATGCTAATGCTCAAAATACTGAATGGGGAACCAGCAATTGCAATCTCAGAGGAGACCGTCTTTTAGACTTCACTCTTTCATCTGACGCTACCATCAACAATGTTGGCTCTCGACCAACTTTCTTCACGGCAAGACGACAGAATGTGACTGACCTAACCCTATTTAAAAGATATGTTAAGGCCATCACTAAGGGCAGAGTCTTACCAGATGCTACGCTATAAGATCACAGATACATACATACATATATCGAATTCTAATTGAGTTGAGGGATCTACTCCTCGCAACTCCATCGGAATCTGAAGACGGACTTGAGAAATCCACTCAAACCCTACCTAAACTCAAGACGAAGCAATTGGTAAAGGATGCTGTTCATAACCTGAGAAGCGTCAACACCAATTGTCTTGAGCTCGCGTGTCCTGTCAGCAAACCTCTCTGCAGGAAATTGGTTGCCCATTGAATGCCGAGCTTCAAAATTTTCGCAGGGAAGACAGACAGGAAAACAGAAGTCTCCTAAATAGTTCGCTCAAGTTGGAAGATGACTAGAATAACTATCGGTCTAAGCAAAAGAATATAAATCGAAGAATAATTCTTATAAGTCCTTCCGCGAAGAGATCAAGGGAACGGGAAAATTGGACTGTGAAAATTCGAAAGGATGAAAACAGCTCGACGGAGGTGGTATATTAGGTCGCGCATGGCAACGACAAGATATACCCTGTTACGCTATAGAAAGGTATAAGGCAATTTCGTTCCACCTTGAAAAGGTAGAAAGCAGTCTTTATTCCCCAAATAGAGGGAGAGGATAACTCACTCACCAAAAGTTTTAGACCAACCAGTATAACAGCCTTCTTTCAGAAGGCTCACCAGGAATATTAGACCAACCCATCTAACAGCCTTCTTGCTGAAAAGCATCGAGAAAATAGTAGAGCTGCACGTTCGCAAATTTGCCCTTCGAATGTATCCTCTTTTGGATATGCAACATGCTTATCAGAACGGAAAATCTTTGCGAGACTGCGCCTCAAAACCTAGTTGGGAGGACAGAATGCACACTCGAAATGTACACACGCTAGACATTTTCGTCGTCATTGAGGGAGCTTTCGATAACGCAAATTTTGATTAAGCACTGGATTTGAGCATCAAAGCAATGCTCGCACACAGGACATTGTTCGCTGATGCAGGTCTCGGACATTGTGTCAAATCTGGCATAAAAAGGGGTTGGCCGCAAGGTGATGTCCTTTCGCCGCTGTTATGGTGCATAGTGGTTTATGTTTAGCTATTCTCCGTCTCAATGCAAAGGCGGCGCTAAATGTTATTGATGAGTCGTGTATGTGAAACGGGCTGTCAGTTAATCCTTTCAAGATTGAGATCGTTCTCTTCACGAAAAGGATAAGAACGTTTATAAGAGGTCGTGCACTGATAGCAATGTCTCTTTTTAAGAGAAATTGTTTTTGGTACAACTCGCATGGGATTGACAGTGTACTTGCGTGAGAATTATCCTACGACCCTTGTCTCATGGATATGCTCTCTGACGCGATCACACCTGTCATCCTACTGCGCTAGAACTTTACCGTCGAATTTCAATGGCATCAGGATTGGCTCTGATCACATACTGAACTTGGAAAGGATTGTCTTCGCATTTTGATAGATGGCTCCAAGTTTAGGCTGGGGCTCGGCGCTGGGGTTTTCTTTGAAAACGAAAAGGTCGGAAAGCATTTTTTGGTGGGAAAATATGCGTATGTCTTTCAGCCAAAGACATGTGCAATCTGATGGCTATGCACTATTTTGTGAGGCATAGGTGGAAGGGTTAATAACATAAGCTGTGTTCAACTTTTTAACCAGTTCCAAGTTAGTGTATGAACTTAAGGCCGGGGTTTTGCCAGCACCCCGCCGAGTATGTTATCGGTATCCGAACTCCCTTATCGTGCGTCAGATTCCAACCCACTAAGCACTGCGTCACGGGCAAAGGGAGATAAAGAGAAAGCGGAAGTCTTCGCTGAATATCTTGTGGAAACTTTTAAGTCAACCACAGGTCAACCGCTTACATAATTTTTTTATCCGAAGAGATAATACACCGGAATATACAATAACACGATCCCCGTTCCTAAAGCTCCTGTTTCTGGTTAATGCCGCAATTAATTGCCGATAATTTCAAAAATGTTCGAACTAATTTTACTTAATCGCTTAAACCCGTTCATTGAAGAAATGCGTCTCTCACGAGATCATCAGTCTGGTTTCAGAAGCAAGCGTTCAACTATTGACCAAGTAAATCGGATAATTGATGTACTAAATAAAGCACTCAAACACACAAGCCTTTGACAAAATGTGGGACGAAGGTTTGATGTCTAAACTAAGACAAGTCTTTCCAGAGAAGCTATCCAATATTTTAAGTACATCTCTTGTGAATAGAGTATTTCGCGTTAGATACGGAAGTGTGTACTCCGACTTTAATGTAATTTTGGCTGGCGTTCCTTAGGGAAGCGTACTCGGCCCACACTTTACTTTACACTCGCGATATACCGCAAATGCAAGATTCCATTTTATTTACGTTCGTCGACGATACAGTAATTCTTGCAACAGGCAAATCGGATGAGGAATCAATCACGAAACTGCAACATGCTCCTACCGTGTAAATACTTACTTACTTAGATGGCGCTACAGTTCGGGGTGAAACAGCCTCTTCCAGTGCCGCACGACCAGTTGGTTGAGGTCCCTTTCCACCTGTGCGCGCTACCTTAGATGCGGTCGTCCTATGCTGCGTCATCCCTCGGGGTTGGTGTCGAAGACTCTTCGGATCGGAGCGGTGATGTCCATTCGCTCTACATGGCCAAGCCATCTCAGACGTTGCATCCCAAGACGTCTAACTAGGCCGAGATCGCTGTACAGCTCGTACAGTAATTGGCTGAATCTCCTTCTCCACTCTCCGTTTACACAAACGGGACCAAAGACTGCACGCAGAATTTTCCTCTCGAAACGCCCAAGAGCCTCTTTATCCACTTTTAATGAAGCCCAAGTTTCAGCACCGTAGAGGAGGACCGGGATGATTAAGGTTTTGTAGAGGGATACCTTAGTTTTTCGAGAGAGGACTCTACTACTCAGTTATCACTATCGAGCCACTCTACTCAGCTACTCAGCTTATCACTATCGAGCCAAGGTAGACGAAGTCCTTGACTACTTCAAAAATATAGCTGCCGAAGGTGATGTTCTGACCAAGACGTCGGTGTTGCGCGTCTTTCTTTGATGACAGCATATATTTGGTCTAGTCCCACTCTTAGACCCACTTTAGCAGCTTCTGCTTGAATGCTTGCGAAAGCCTCATTGACGTCTCGCTTTTTTCCGTCCAGTAACGTCAATGTCATCTGCGTAGGCAAGCAGTTGTGTAGACTTGAAGTAGATCGTACCTCTTGTATTGCCCGCAGAGTCCCGCACGATATTTTCAAGAATGATGTTAAAGAATTCACATGACAGGCCGTCACCCTGTCGAAAACCTTTAACATCGAAGGGGTCGGTTAGCTCTTCTCCGACCTTAATGGAGCAGCGGGAGTTCTCCATAGTCATTCTGCACAGTCTGACGAGTTTGGCAGGAATGTTAAAACATAACATAGCTCTGTATAGCTCGTCTCTATAAACGCTGTCATATGCGGCTTTAAAGTCGACAAAAAGATGGTGCGTATCGACCTGAAATTCATGGGTCTTCTCCAAGATCTGCCGTAGTGTAGATAATCCACACTGGTAGGAACCTATCAGATTGTTCCCCAGTACAGCAGAGAGGATCTTGTACGCAATGTTCAGGAGACTTATCCCTCTATAATTGGCGCAGTCATAGGGGTCTCCTTTCCTTATTCCTCCTCCAACGCTTATTCGGATGCGGATTTGTTATTCGAGGAAAACTCAGGAAAAAGTCTTAAGCTTCCAATATGTAAGCGAACGCCTCATAACTATCTGCATCAAGGCCAATCTCTGCAATATAAGTTTAATATGTGTCCACGCCTCCACAGAGGAGAGAGATGATCGACATAAAAATGACTTCTATGATCTCCTATTCAGAATAAGTGCCCCATTCCCAGCTATGACATCAAAATCGTTCTAGGAGATTTCAATGCGAAGCTGGGAAAGGAGCTATCCTTGAACGAGTCATAGGAAAGGATAGCCTACACAACACCACATCAGAAAACGGACTAAAACTAGTGGACTTTATGGCGGGACATAATCTCGTAGCAGCACACCCACACTCAACATCCATAAGGGGACCTGGCGGTTTTTCGATGAATTGACAATCAATCAAATTGATCACATTGCGATCGACGGCAGAGACTCCTCCAGCATCCTACATGTCCGAACCTTTAGAGGAGCCAACATTAACTCGGATCAGTACCTTGTTGCAGCCAAGGTACGGACGCGAATTTCTCGGAATCAACGGAGTCAAGTAAGAACGTCGGAAGGTTGCAAGAGACCGCCAGAACCTTCGCCGATCAGGTCTCCCTCAAGCTCTTTCAAGTCCCGATGCAATCTATACAAACCATAGAACAGCAATGAAGTCGTTGTCAGAACGCCATCAGAGAGGCCGCCCCAGATGTACTCGGTTTCAAGCCATCACTTTCGAGAAACCCCTGGTTTGATGACGAATGCAGACAGGCCCGTGTAAAGAAATAGAATGCGTACATGGCTACACTACGTCGACGGAGGAGAACTGCCCGCGAGCTCTATGAACAGAAAAGGAGAGAGGAGCATGCGCTTTTGAGAAGAAATAAGAAGGGCACGAGAAGAGCGAGATCGAGGAAATGGAGAGATGTCCTTGCAGGAACGACGTTCGAGAATTTTACCAGAAAGTAAGACGAACATGCCAAGGCTATAAAGCCAGAGCAGAAGCCTGCAGGGATGAGCACGGACAACTAGTAGTGGAGTCACAGTCGATGCTGAGATTGTGGAAGGACCACTTCTGCAGACTGTATAATGGCGATGATAGTCAAAATGACGCCGTCAAGTAGAACGAACCATTCACAATGGACGAAGGCGAAAGAGAATCCCGTCCACCCGACCCAGACGATGTTAGGATAGCGAAATCGAAACTTAAGTCTTATAAAGCTGCTGGAGCAGACGGACTCTCCGCGGAACTGTTTAAAACAGCTGATGAGCTGGTCAGGAAAATGAATCAACTGATCTGCAAGATATGGTCGCAAGAATGCATGACCGATGAATGGAATTAGAGCATCGTTTGCCCGGTCCATAAGAAAGACAAAAACTTGGTGTTAATTTTATATACAGAAAAGCGGATAGGCTTCCCGTTTTTGTTAACTAAGCTCTCGGGATGACTCTCGAAATTAAAATGGAAGGCTCACGCTTAGAAAAACCGTAGCGAGCTTGAGTGTAAATACAAAGAAATATATCCTAAACTCGGTGAACAAGCTGCTTCAATACAAGCAAATCCTGAACCAGTTTCGACTTGTGGTATGCAACTCCGGGGTTGCACTAAGCAAAGTAATTCTATCGTATTATAGGCGTTTTAAAATAAGGTATTACGAGCTATCGTCAATGCGCCATGGTATACTCGTATTAGAAAAGTTAAAACCGCTATCATTTTATTACGAGATCACGCCAACTGCCTAAGTTCCTTAAGTCTAAAAAGCCATGAAGGCACCGAGCACCGAGTTCGGAAATCCGACGCAAATCCACCTCATCGTAAAACACTCCAGATGTCACGAGGACCACATTTACCCTATCTGCCATTCATACTCCTCATAACACTTAGTTACTTCCACATGCCGAAGTGCGATAAAATACTATCGCGCTGGAGCCCAAACAAGGCCCATCGTTATGCCCATCACGCCTATAAAGAATATTACAATGCAACCTCGTCATGGCATCATGTTTTCTTTTTTTTTTTTTTAATAAATGGTATGAGCGATAATAGTCGTTAAAACTTATGTGCTCATCTATTACCACCATCAGCTAGCAGCTTAATTCGAACCGCGACTTCCGGTTCCCAGCCATCGCGTCGGTTAATGTAGCCGACAACCATCCAGTACTGTTCAATGTTCAACCGTGCGCCCAATCGTACCCGTACTCGTAATGTTCGAGAATACATCTCAACCAATTGGCATCAAATAACTTCGTTAATGTAGTCGTCGGGGGATCCTGGGGAAACGTTACCATCCACGCAGTGAAAATCGTATCGAAGCATTGCTTTTGAAGATGGAGCGATACTTGGTCGTATGGAGTTCCTATTGACTTTACCGATACAATGCGAGTGTATCGTTTGGATACGATGCGGACGATTCGGTTCGGTTCGCACACAATCGCCTGTGATTACAAATTTTAAATTAATTTTAAGGACACTTTATAGCAGCTCGTTGCCGGGTGTGTTTTGAGCTGCCATGATGGCGGTGTGACGATCCGCTAATGACGATGATGGGGCGCTTGTCAGCAATAACTACTGCCGCAAGCAGAATTATGTATGAAGTACGTATCGAATGGTTAATTTGCATATCGATTCCGGTTCGAACGGAGATCAACGACTAGGCATGTAGCAACATCCGAAATGGGAACACGAATGGAGAGGAATTTTTGATTTTTCTCTTTTGTTTTTTGCTTTTTCCTTTTAGATAGAGACCGAGGAGATCCAGACTTACACAATTTAGATTAACTAGCAATGGCCTCAGTGGGTAGCGAACAAGAAAGATTACGCCAGAGTTGGGCATTTTCGATTTTATGGGTTTTAGAAGTGCTGAACTTTTGCGAAAACCGATTTTTGATGGTGTTTACTCAGAGTTCTCGTGTAGGAAGCATGTACGTTTCTGGTGTGGACATGGGTTTTGTCGTTTTTCCTTTATCGGAAAAATAAATAATGGCCTGAGAGGGGGAGAAATGTTTATTTTGGAAATCTTGCTGTTCAACAACAATTTTTGTGCAGCACTCGTGGAGACGGTTGGAATGATTTACGGTAGTTTAAAGAAGAAAATGCGATATTGAGGAGTGTAGTGAACTATAGCAACTAATAGATAGTTTAATAGTTGATTTGAAAGGTGTACCAAAGATGTTGGTCCGCCTCACGTATCTTAAAACTTGTTTTACAGCAGTAATATCCTAAGAGCCCGGCCTGTTTTCAATCGACCAGCACATTAGGTTGCCTACTACTTCCCTGTAGAAGCTTTCACGGTGATTGAGGAACAGACCAAAACGAGTTGGTCTTAAAGTCAACGAGGATAAGACAAAGTACATGCTGTCCCTGGACTAGGGTGGCACGATTGACACCAATAATTTCGAAGTGGTTAATGAGTTTTTCTACCTCGGGCCAAACGTAAACTCCGCAAACGACGCCACAATGGAGATCCGGCATAGAATCGCCCTTGCCAACCGCTGCTACTTCGGTTTGTCCAAACAACTTGGGTCAAAACTCGGTCAAACTCGCTTATACTGCCAGTCTTGCTATACGAAGCCGAAAGCTGGACGATAAGCAGGACGGCAGGGCTGATTTTGGGTTCTTTCGAAAGAAAAGTTCTGCGCCGGATATTTGGTCCTATCTGTGAGGAAGGTGAATGGAGGAGAAGACAGAACCGCGAACCCTACGAGCTGTACAAAGATGTGGATATAGTCCGGAAGGCAAAGATCAGTCGACTAAATTGGCTGACCCACTTTGAGCGCATGAACACCAACGCTCCAGCTAAGAGGGTCTTCGACTCCGAGCCTCCTGTTCGAGAAGAAGAGGATGACCGAACCTCCGGTATAAAACCAAGTGTTCGCGGACGCAAGAGAACTTGATCTTGATAACTGGAAGCAGCGTGCCCGGGACCGTCAAGGATGGAAGGCAGCTATAGCTCAGGCTCAGATCCTACATGGATTGCCGGCCTGATAAGTAAGTAAGTAAGTAAGTATTTTATTTATTTATTTACTAAGCTAACACTATAATTAAAATTATGAGCAAGCTTTATCAGCCATAGCAACGGAGGCCTTCGGCTTTATGGTTTACATGTTCGATTAGATAAGATTATACAAATTGGTGTTCTTGAGAAAGTCTATTATAATTTTGATATTTTTAGTATTTGGGTTAGATAGCAGGTTGTTTATGTTGATGTTGGAAAGGAGTTGGAGTCTGGGCATCTGGAAAGCGGGACATTCGGAGAGGATATGGTGGACGTTGAATCGGGACTGGTTGCAGTATGTGCAGGTGGAGGGTCTTATTCTTGTTTAAGTAGTGTTCGTGGGTGAGTTTGGTATGTCCGAGTCGTAGTCTGGTGATTTTTGTAAGGTCTGTTCTGGATGGGAATGTGTGTCCTTGTTCATAGGCATAGTCTTTAATTGAGAGTTTATCTTTATTGGTAGTCCGGTACCATTGGGATGATTGCTCGAAGAGGAGCTGCTGTTGGGGGTGATGGAGGGTTCTCATGGGTTTGTTTATGTCTTTTAGGTTGAAGTTGGTGGAGAAAAGGGATGGGGTTGTTAAGGTCTGTTTGGCGGTATTGTCGGCAAATTCGTTTCCAGGAATTTGTACATGGCTTGGTATGCATATAAGTTTGGTTCTGGGGAATTGCTGATAGAGTAGATTGCGGATTCAGGAGGGATAATAGGTTTGGTTATTGACGTTAGCGACGGCGTCAATCGATGATAGGGAGTCGGTGCAGATGGCGAATTTGAGGGTGGAGGTGGAGGTTAGTGTATTGTAGGGCTCTTAGGATTGAAACCATTTCTGCTGAGAAGGAAGAAGTGTAAGGGGGAAGGAAGTGGGACAAATGTCCCAAGTAATGATAGAAGTGTGTTATCGACTTCCAATGTGAATGAAGAGTTATTCGACTTTGAATGTGTTGGAAATTCTGAAATCTTAAAGGCTATCAGCGCTGTGAAATCAAATGCTCAGGGTATGGATGGTATCTCACCAAAGTTTTTAAAGCTTATCTTGCCCTTAATTATAAATTATGTACAACATATATTTAATGTAATAGTTGTAAATTTCCGAATCAATGGAAAAAAGCTAAAATTATACCTGTTCCAAAGAAAACGAATCCATCAGGACCATCGGATTATAGACCTATTAGTTTGTTACCATTCCTTTCAAAAGTTTTTGAAAAGGTTTTAGCTAGCCAAATACAGGAATTCATTGATTCAAATCTTCTGCTCTCAAAATGGCAGTCTGGCTTTAGACGAAAATATGGCTGTGAATCTGCTGTTATAAAAGTAACAACTGACCTGCGCATGGCTTTGGACTCTCATGGCGCTGCCTTATTAGTCCTCTTAGACTTTTCCAAGGCCTTTGACTCTATTAACCACACGATCTTGTTGAGTAAATTAAAAGATAATTTTGGCTTTGGAATTCATGCAATCAAATTATTGACGGACTATCTGAAAAACAGACCATTAATTGTTGAAACTTCTGTTGGTATGTCTGATACGTATCTTGTCAATTGTGGTGTTCCTCAAGGATCTGTTATGGGGCCATTATTATTTATGTTATTTATCAATGACTTGCCTCAGATGGTGTCCAATTGTAAAGTACATATGTATGCTGATGATGTTTGTGTTTATATGCCATGTAGCAAAGATTCTTTGTCAATAAGTGTTTCAGTGTTAAATGATGACTTACATAGAATACAAACTTGGTCAGAGCAAAATAAACTGAGACTGAACGCACAAAAAACACTTGCTATGATATGCTCTAATGCAGAAATTAATTTTAGCAATCTTCCACCAATTACTTTAAATGGTGACAATATAGTCTATGTTAGCAAAGTGAAATACCTTGGTTTTATTATAAACTCGTGTCTTTCTTGTTGTGATGCTATTGCAGAATCTGTAAGAAGAATTTACTACGGATTACGTAGTTTAAGGCACTCGACTTATCTCCTCAACCCGGATATGAAAATTAGACTGATCAAGAGCATTATCATGCCATTTTTTACGTTTAACTGTTGTGTGTATCCCTGTTTAGACTTCACGTGTAATCGCAAACTAAATGTAGCATTCAATGATTGTCTTCGTTATATTTTCAATGTTTCTAGACGTAATAGTGTAAGTCAGTATAAACACAGAATACTTGGAATGGAATTAGATCAATACCGGAATATGAAAATCCTGTTACAAGTTCATAAAATTGTACACAAAGAATGTCCATCGTATCTCAAGGATTTGATTAACTTTGCTCAATCGCGTAGAGGAATATGTTTGATTTTACCTCGCTTTATACATACAGTTGCAGAGCGGTCCTTTCTTGTCTCGGCGATACGGCGATGGAATAGCTTACCAGCCGCATTGCAGAGAACAACTTCATCAACCACATTTCAGAAGAATCTACTCTTACATATGACAGCTCAATAGAAATAAATAATATAATCCACTATTTACTTTTATATTGTTACTTTTATATTGTTAGTCTTCTTACATATTTCATGAGTCATTTTATGTTTTTCTGTTGAAATTTATTTTTAATACTTATATAAGATATAATATCTTGTAGTATTTTTGTAAAAACAAGAAATAAATGAATGAATGAAAATGAAGGGGGAATGAGGAGACAGTTTCGGACTCCATGGTAACGCTGAAGCTGACGTTGTCCCCTGCTTTGGAGCCATCTGTGAAGATGAAGTGGTGATCGGGAAGTTTGTTTTTGAATTCAAGGAAAAGGGAACGAAATACTTCTGGGGCAGTGTGCGGTGATCTGAGATGATGGTGGAGGGTGGTAAGAGCCATGGGCGGTGGAAGCGGGCGGGTAGAAGAAAAGATTTGCAGGGGATTCCGTGTTCGTTGAAGAGAATTTTTGCACGATGTATGCAGGACGGTATTTTTGTGCTTTTTGTTGTTCCGATCGAGTTGGATATGTTGTAAAGGGGGGAGTCATTGCAAAGTAGAATAGGTTGGAATAATTTTAAGGTGGACTGGGGGCGTAAATTTTCGATCATTGGCATGTTCGATTCGAGTAGTAAATGGTTAATGGGAGTTGTGCTGTAGGCGTTGAGAGCCTTTCTGATGGCGAACTTGTAGATGGTTTTGATTTTGCTCAAGTGTGTATTTGCCGAGTAGCCGTATAGGAAGAGGCCATATCGGATTTTGCTGGTTATAATGGAATGGATGGTGGAGGTTAGGGAAAGGCGGTTGCAGTTGTATTTGTTGCAGGAGAGAATTTTAATTATGTTCAGTTTTTTTCTAGGGATAGGCGTAAATGGTCGATGTATGAGTTCCATTTATAGTTTTTTTGGGAAACGATGCCTAAGATTTTTAATTTATCGACTTTTTCCAGGGTGATGTTGTTGGTGAGGGTGTCGCATAAGCAGTTGTGTTTCCTGCAGATGTGTAGGTGTTTGCTCTTCTCGAGGGATAGTTTAGCTCCTGAATGTTCACACCAGGAGAGGATATCTTGGAAGATGGGGTTTAGGCTTATGTTGGGTAAGGATTTTTTCTTTTGTTTTTTAATTATTGTGAAGTCGTCTGCGTATGCGCAGAATTTGATTTGTTTGTGGGCGGAGAGGGTTTCACAGAGGCTGTTGTATGCTATAATGAAGAGAGGGACGGAGAGAGGTGAACCTTGGGGGATGCCGTTGAAGAGGGGGTATGGGGATGAGAGTTAGTTACCAATGCGGGTGGTGATTTTTCGGTTAGACATGAATTGGAGGATATATCTAATGATGTTGGGACCCAGCTTCCATGCTTTAAGTTGATTGATAATAGTGTGGATACCTATTTTGTCAAAGGCTTTATTAAAGTCGAGGGAGATGAGGGAGATGTGACTTTTCCCATTTAGGGAACCGGTAATTTGATGGTCTAGGTACAGTAGAATCTCGTTAACGGATTTGCCTATTTTGAAGCCCATCTGGTGATTACTGAGGAGTTTGTTACGGTTGACAAACCACCAGAGTCTGTTAGCAATTATTTTGGCGCAGCAGGGGATAAGGGAGATGGGTCTGTAGGATTTGGTGAGAGTTTTGTTAGAGTTCGGTTTGAGGATGGGGATGAATGTTGGCCTGGAGGATGTTGCTGTATATGTTGAGGAGTCTTGTTTTTAGCGCCTGGGATAGGCGAGAGTTTTTCCTTTTAATTTGTTTAGTGCAAGGTTTAATTCTAGTGGGGTGATGTCTTTTTCTATAGTTTTGGCACTATTTGTGGGTGAGTAGTAGAGCAAGGGGGTGGTGGCGTTTTTGAGTTGGCGGAAGATGGGGGGGAAGTTGGAGTCGTGGGATTCGTTGGACCAATATTCAGCGAAGTGTTGAGCTATGTTGGCAGGGCTAGTGATGTTGGTGGTGGAGGGGCACGTAGGGGTTATGGAATGGATGTAGGATGAGGTATTGATGCCACAAAAGGTTCTTATTGAGGACCACATCTTAGCCGAGGGAGTGTTGGGATTAATTTCTGAGGTGAGTTTGAAGAAGGATTCTCTTTTTGCAACTTTGACTTGCCTCTTGAAATGAGCGTTGGCTCTTTTATATAGGATAATGTTGTCTATAGAAATTTTGCGCTTTGAGGATTGCCATAATTTGTTTTTTCGGTTTTTAATCTGTCTAATTCCTTGTTCCACCAAGGAATTTTTTTTTCTGTCGGTTGGGATTGATGTCTGTAGGGACTGGGAATTCGTTTTTGGGTGATAAGCCGGTTTTGGGTGATGTAAGGTGAGTTTCCTGTAAGGCAATTATTTTTGGAGAGATAGATTTCATAAGTAGTAATAATTCGTTATAATTGTTTGGGTAGCCTTTGATGTTCCATTGCAATATTTTAAGTGCATGTGCAGTTGAATGGAGATTGCTGGCGATGATTGTAGCGTTGGTAAGATTTACGCGACCCCGCCATCCTGAGGTGAAAATTTGGGAGCCCGGTGTTTGGCTCAGGATGGCAGGTTTTGGGATAGCGGGGTCGGTGGGGTTGTTGTCTGTTGAGTGATTATGTAAATTCATCATGGTGTATTGTTTTGGGTGTGGTAAGGATTTTTTGATCGTGGGTGGTTGTGGTGATGAGAGAGTTGGTTTGCGGTTGACGTTGTCCCTTTTGTTGAGGTATGTCTCGAGTGCGGAGCAAAAATAAAATTCTTACGAAACACCGGCAGCGACTTCATTGAATTTTGAGTATTCACTTATTAATTTAACAGTCAGAAAAGTCTTTCCGCAAGATAAGGTTTTGAGGTTTTATGTAATTGCTCGGGAAGAACTTGTCCTAATTTGAAGTTCAACCATTTGTGACAAACCTTGTCAAGAGCTTGAAAGACGTCAAGAAAACCGTCAGAACGTATTTTCTTTTCTTCTAAGGCTTTTTCTATTTCATTGGTTCAGGTGAAGAGTGAAATGCGGAAACTGAACTGATGGTTGCTACTTTAGTGGTTTTCCTGACTTAAGAACCATTATCAACCCGGCCACCTTCCATTGTCGCGGTACATCCAAGAGTCTAAATGAAACGTTTATAAGGTGAAGTAGTTTCATACAGTTTTTTTTTTTAAGCAATTGTTACAGGATCACTCTCCTGATCTAGGGGCCTTGTTGTTCTTTACATTTGTGACGACTTTAAGAAGTTCACTGTGGATTAATTTAATAAAATATTGGTTTTGCCAATTCTACTACTATTTACAATAATAAACGCTTGAATAGAATAGAATTCATCAAGAAACTCAAAACAGATTTGATCAAGACGTGGATGAAGATAAGACCTGAAGCCACGGCTTTATGTGAAAATGAAAAGCATTTTCTTATGAAACCTACTAAGGTGATGGACTTCAGACAGGAGAATTAGAGCCAAATCCATTATATTGCGATCGACGCCGGATATTCCTCCACTCCTCCAGCATCTTGGATGTCCGTATTCTCGGAGGAGCTAATGGTGACTCTAATGTGTTAGGCTTCCAGTCACCACCTAGGAGAATCCCTTGGTTTGATGATGAGTGCAGACAGATACATGCAGAAAAACGGTATGCATACATGGCCACGTTGCATCAAGAGATGTTATTGCAGGAACAATGTTTTACCAAAAAGTAAAACGAAAATGCCAAGGCTATACAACCAGAGCGGTAGTTTGCAGGGATGAACACGGACACCTTGTAGTTGAATCACAGGCGATGCCGAGAATATGGAAACACAATATCTGCGGATTGTATAACGGTCAAGAGAATTCCGTCCACCCGACTTAAACGGGGTTAAGATAGCGATATCAAAACTGAAGTTTAATAAGACTGCTGGCGTAGACAGCCGGCCTGCTGAGCTATGTAAAGCAACTGGAGATGAGTTGTTTAGAAACTTGCACCAGCTCATCTGGTGCCCGGGCAAAAAAAAAAATAAGACCCCTATAAGTGCGCCAATTATAGGAAAATAAATCTGCCTAAAATCGCATATAAGATTTTCGCGTCCGTGCTGAGTGAACGCCTGAAACATTCGTGGAGAATTTGATAGGTTCCTATCAATGTTGCCTCACGCCAGGAAAATCCACGATAGACCAAATATTCACACTGCAGCAGATCTTGGAGAAGACTTGAATTTCAGGTCAATACAAACCACCTTTTCGTTGATTTTAAAACCGCATATGACAGTGAACGAGCTATGTATATAAAGCAATGCTATGCTTTGACATCCCTAAAAAATTCGTCAAGTTGTACAAGACGACAATGGAGAATTCTCTCACTGCTCCACTAAGATCGGTAAGGAATTAACCGAGACCTACAAGGCCAAACAGGATTCAGACAGGGCGATGCACTGTCATGTGATTTTTTCAACATCATCGTCGAAAAGATCGTGCGAAATTCACTGGTCAATACAAGAGACACGATCTACTTCAAATCTGCACAACCACTCGCATACTCTGATGACATTGACATGATTCGGAGAACGCAGCGAGACGTCAATGTAGCTTTTGTGAGCATTGAAGCAGAAGCGGCTCAAGTCGGTTTGAAATGGCTAAAGAGGGCCTTGGTCGTTTCGAAAGGAAAATTCTGCGTACAATCTTCAGTCCAACGGGACAAAAACGTGTGTGTTGACGGAAAGTCTTCTCCTCGACTTCTCCTCGACATCTCCATTCAACCACGAACTGTACGGGCTGTACAGCGACATGGGCCTGGTACGACGTCTACGGAACCAACGTCCAAGATTGCTAGGTCATGTTGAGCGAATTGACAGCACAACTCCGGTCCAAAGAATCTTCGACTCCAACCCTAAAATGGCAAACAGAGGCGGAGGGGGGCTTAAGCCAAGAGGATGTGGGGCTGAAAACAGCTTGCAAAAGATCGTGCTAGCTGGAAAGGCTTGTTGGTTAAGGCCCAGCTCCACCCGGAACTGTAGTGCCACCTAAATAAGTAAGTAAGATTAACAATAGGCTTATATCCCGCTAGTTGGTTCTTTAAAAAAGAGAACATAAATGGGCATATTATAGCTCCATTAGAAGGAACACTTCTGTAGACTGTTTTACGGCGATGATAGATCTGATACCGCTGTAAGGCACAATGATCCATTGGCAACGGACAAAGATGCAAGGGAATTCCGTCCACTAGACCTAGATGAAAAAAGCTGGTAATTTCAAAGCTTAAAACTAATAAAGCCGTGGGCCCGTACGGTCTGTCTGCTGAACGGTTTGAAGCGGCTGGTGATGAGTTGTGAAGTCGCATACACCAACTCATCTGTTAAATATGGTCGGAGTAAAGCATGCCCGACGAATGGAATCTCAGCATCGTTTGCCCGGTCCATAAGAAAGGAGACCCCTATAACTGCGCCAACTATAGGGGAATAAGTCTCCTTAACATCGCATATAAGATCTTCTCTGCCGTATTGTGTGAACGCCTGAAACCGTTTGTGGATAACCTGATCGGCTCTTATCAGTGTGGTTTCAGGCCAGGTAGATCCACAATAGACCAAATATTTACGCTACGGCAGATCTTGGAGAAGACCCAGGAATACCAAATCGAAACTCACCACCTCTTCGTCGATTTCAAGGCTGTATATGACAGCGTGTATAGAGATGAGCTATACAAAGCCATGTCTAGTTTTAACATCCCTGCCAAACTCGGCCGACTGTGCAGGATGACAATGGAGAATTCTCGCTGCCCCATTAAGGTCGGTAATGAGCAAACCGAGACCTTCGATGTTAAAAAAGAATTTAGGCAAGGTGACGCGCTGTCATGCAACTTTTTCAACATCGTGCTTGAAAAGATCGTGCAAGAGTCACTGGCCAACGCAAGAGGTACGATTTAATTCAAGTCTACGCAATACGCGTACGCCGACAACATTGACGTGATTGGACGGACACAGCAAGACGTCCATGAGGCCTTTGTAAGCATTTAGGTAGAAGCGGCTAAGATGGGTCTCAAGGTTAATGAGGGTAAAACTAAATATCTGCTTTTATCTAAAAGAGATGGACAACACCGACGTATTGGCCAGAACGTCACCATGGGCGTACCATTGAAGTGGTCAAGGAATTCGTCTACCTTGGCTCACTGATGACCAGCGACAACAACACCAGCGCTGAGATAAAACGCAGAATCACTCTTGCCAACCGCTGTTTCTTTGGGCTCAAGAGGCAATTGAGAAGTAGAGCCCTCTCTCGGAAAACCAAGTAGAGACTATATAAGACCTTAATCATCCCAGTCCTTCTTTACGGCGCAGAGGCTTGGACCTTAACAAAAGTGGATGAAAATGCCCTTGGTCGTTTCGAGAGGAAAATTCTGCGCACTATCTACGGTCCCGTTTCTTCAAACGGTGTATAGTGGAGAAAATATAACGAAGAACTGTACGGGTTGTACAGCGACATCGGCCTGGTACGACGTCTACGGATACAGCGTCTAAGGTGGTTAGGCCATGTAGAGCGCATGGAAAATACAGCTCCCACCCGAAGAGTCTTCGAATCCACCTCGGAAGGAAGGCGCGGCAGAGGACGGCCGCATCAACGGTGGCGCACGCAGGTGGAAGGGGACCTTAACCAATTGGGCGTGCGGCGCTGGAAACAGCTGGCCAAAGACCGTGCCGGCTGGAGACGCTTGTTGGTTGAGGCCCAGGTTCACCACGGACTGTAGCGCCACCTAAGTAAGTAAGTAAGTCTGTAATATGTTTATGTATGTACGTCTCTGTGACATTGAGTATTGTAAGACCATTCAAATAAATTAGGCTTGTAGTGTTTGTAGAAAAGAAAAACAGCAAAAACAATGGCACCAGGCAGGAGTTATTTTCCATTATAACCTTACAGACAATCTGCCCGCTCTCCCGGATTCGCCCAATACCAATTCCATTAAGCATGCCTGAAATGAATTAAAAAATCGCGTCCGAAAATGTCAAATATCCAATAAGTAGCAATTACAACGAATCCTAAACGCGAATTTATAAATATTTCAGTTAACTGCACAAAAATACCTTAAATTACCGTCAGCTACAAAGCAAACGTTTGCAACGAAATATTAATTTTGCGTTCCGTAAAAATTCGTTGATTTATATGGAAGCTTGTATGGAACATTTCCTTATTTTATTTGTTTTTGATATGAACGATATGTAGATAAAAAATGTCCAATATTGATTAGTTGTTTCCTAAAAGAATTAATTTAAAACTTCGTTGAGGTTATGTTTGGGCACTTTTTTTATTTTAAAAACACTTTGTGTGAAAACGTTTTTCATGGCCAGCTTCTCCCACTTTTTGACTCCGTCAAAATGTAGTGTAAATTGGCGATCTCGCTTTACTAACTTACTTATTAAGGTTGCGTACAGTCCGATGTATTTGGTCCTGTCTGTGAGGAAGGTGAATGGAGAGGAAGACATAACCGCGAACTCTACGAGCTGTACCAAGATGTGGATGTAGTCCGGAAGGCAAGGACCCGTCGACTACACTGGCTCGGCCACATCGAGCGCATGGACATCAACGCTCCAGCTAAGAGGGTCTTCGACTCCGAGCCTCCTGGTTAGAGAAGAAGAGGAAGACCGAACCTCCGGTATAAAGACCAAGTAATCGCGGATGTAAGACATCTTGGTCTTGACAACTAGAAGCAGCGTGCCCGGGACCGTCAAGGATGGAAGGCAGCTATAGCTCAGGCTCAGATCCTCCATGGATCGCAGGCCTGATAAGTAAGTAAGTAAGTAAGTACAGTCCGATGTAAACCTGGGCATCAACCAACATGCTTCTCAAGCTGGCACGATGTTCTGCCAGCTCTTCCCAGCGCAGCACCCTCAGTTGGTTAAGTTGGCGCAGTTATAGGGGTCTCGTTTCTTGTGGACCGGGAAAATTATGCTGAGATTAGATTCGTCGGGCATGCTTTACTCCGACCATATTTAACAGATGAGTTGGTGCATGCGACTTCACAACTCATCACCAGCCGCTTCAAACAGTTCAGCAGACAGACCGTACGGGCCCACGGCCTTATTAGTTTTAAGCTTTGAAATTACCAACCTTATTTCATCTAGGTCTGGTGGACGGAATTCCCTTGCATCTTCGTCCGTTGCGAATGGATCATTCTGCCTTACAGCGGTATCAGACCTATCATCGCCGTTAAACCACCTACATAATAGTTCCTTCCATATTCTCAGCATCGACTGTGACTTTACTACTAGCCTACAGGCTTCCGCGCTGTCATGTTCGTTTTACTTTTTCGTAAAACTTGCGAGCGTCATTCCTGTGGTAGCATTTCTTCATCTCCTCGATCTCACGCTTTTCGTGCTCTCTCTTTTTCTTCCTTAAAAGCGTATCTTCCTCTCTCTCTCTCTCCGTTTGTAGTGTTCAGGAGCGGCTCTCTTTCGTTTATGCAGCATGACATTGTAAGCTGTTTGTTTTGCTACATGGGCTTGTTCGCATTGTTCATCAAACCAGGGGTTTCTAGGTGGCGGCGGTTTGACATCCAACACATCTGAGGCAGCGTCCCAGATGGCGCGCTGGCAATGCTCCCATTGTTGTTCTAAGAATTGTACCGGTGTCATCGGATTTAGCAAGAGGTCGCGGGAGACTCGATCGGCAAAGAGCCTACTCGTCTCCGTGGTGTCCGTGATATCCTCATTCGTTTTTTGGCTACAACGATGTTGACTCCTCGAAAGGTTCGTACACCTAAGATGATGGAGGAGTGTCTGGCGGTCGATCTTAACGTGATAAATCTGGTTGATGGTCGACGGATCAGTTGATCGCCAGATTCCTTTGTGGATGTTGAGTTGCAGGAACCATGTGCTAGCTAGAAGGAGGTAGCCAGGAAGTGAAGTAGTCGTTTTTGGACATAGTGGCGTTATATATGTATATGTTGGCGTTACAGCCCATGAAGGACCAGAGCCGAGCTTCTCTCAATCACCCATGTTGTGCGTGATTTAATTTTCCCATAGGTGAAAGGGACCTACAGTTTTATTGCCGGTTCCGAACGGTTGTGAAAAAACTTTTTTGAAAATCATGGTTCGGTTCGGACATAATCGTCCATCTGAATACAATGAATCGCCTTTGCACCACGTACACAGATGACAAACACTGCGAACATAAGAAGTGATTGCCGTTGTGGAGTGCAGTGTTGAGGAGAATCCGAATGAGTCGATGCACCATCGTGCACAGTAAATGAAGCTATGCCCATCGACTTTGTGGAAGATTTCCAGTTGTGCAAGAGTTGAAGCCGCGGGACCATTATACGTGTCGTAGGTTCGATGAATGGTCCGAAAATATGATTCAGCTTGATCCTCATTTTCAACGCAAAATGTTGTTCTCCCTTGAGGCATATTTTTGGTTAAAAGTATGTATATGTAAACAAGCAAAATTGCCGAAATGGGAGTAGAGAAAACTCAGAAGCCTTTGTCGGGACGCCGCGCCGCTACAGCCATTCAAACTCACTATTTGGTGTGTTTTATGGGCTGGTGAAATCATCGGCCCGTATTTCTTGGAAACTATGAAAAGCGCTATGGAAACGTGATTCCTGACTTCTTCGTTCCTCAGTTCAATGATATTGACTTCACAGAGTTTTGCTTTTAACAAGATTGCGCAACATGCCACATTGCGGGAAATAATTGCTGAGTGCATAATTTCGCGTAAAGGACCACCATCCTGTGATCTCACACTGTAAGATTAGGTACTTTCTTTGGGGATGTGTGAAGTCTACGTGGATAAACTACAGACGTTGGATGTACGGCCCCAGTTGCTCGATAAAGTTGTCGAAAATTGGACTTCACCATTGCGCTTTATTCGTTGCACCAATACCATGTGAAGGAATGTTTTCTGAGTATCATGGAAACGCATTATTCTGAGAGACGAAATTTGGATTTATGCTAAGGTGAGGTAAGTCGCTCGAAAATCAATGGTCATGGTGTTGTGCACCTTGAGTTCCTTTCGCTGGGTCAAACCGTCAACAAAGGATATTTTTTGAGTGTTATGCGTTGCTTGTGTGAAGCTATGTATATGCCTAAGGAGGCTGGAATTTTGACACCACCATAATGCACCGTCCCACTTAACACTGTTTCTACATGATTATTTTGACAAAAACTCGACCCATAGCGTTCTACAACTACCGTACTCACCTGATTTGGCACCGTGCGATTTCTGGTTATTCGACAAACTTAAAAGACCCCCCGGAGACAAGGGAGAGCTGAAGCCCACCTTGTAAATGGACTTTAACAATTATTTTGAAGAATAAAAAATTGGTTGGCATAGGTACATTATATCAGGAGAGATTACTTTGAAGGTGACGAACCAACTAACTCACGGTATAGATGATCTTCTGCGTCATTGAAACGCACATCGACTTCCGAGGGAGAAGTAACGAGGTTACAGGCTTCAATTTTGCACTCCTTAATTAGCCCGAGAGTGTATGTTTTACGGGTTCTTTTGCAAATGTCCGGCTTTAATAGAAACAGACATCGAGCACTCAGCAAAGCCTTCTTTGACGACCTATCAGATTTCAGTAACATAGAATTCTCCAACATCATTAAATTAAGGAGTTGAGTCAGGATGGATTTGCAACACAAATCGGCACACTAGGTCACTTGAGTTGGGGCAATTGGCACACACGCGCTAATTGGGCCTTGAGCTGTCTGATAGCAGGCGGCCACTCCTACCTGCCTACCTACCTACCCTATCCTTTACCGGAGAGTTGAATTTTATCATTATCTTGCCTTATTTCTAGGCCCAGCCTACGGTCAGCCGAACCATGGTCGGATTCGTAATGCGATTCACGCCGCTCAATGCAAACAGCTTATCATGTTGTCAACATATACTAAAACGAAAAAGAATCCTGTTCCATTGTTGTTTTGAAAAAAACATGGTTCAACACCGCAAATACTAGTGCGATAAGCAACACACAGCAAGTGTAACATTCGACACATTTAAAGATTAAGTGCTTCACTTAAGTGTTTGATTGTTGAAATTGAGACACTTATTCGTCTTAAAACCATAACACGTTCTACTGCATGTCATGAGTAAAAACTTTAACACCCTAAGTGTGTTGAAGCGACACGCTTATTAATAATTAATACAATTTGGATAAATCAATCAAACATAACGGAAATTTTCCAACTACCTACATGCAACCTTCTTCTTTGGTGACGTTACAGCCCATGAAGGTGAAAGGGACCTACAGTTTAATGCCGTTTCCGAACGGCGTGAGTCGAGAAGCTTTTTCATGGCAAGTTTACTACGGGGGTCTTGCCAGTACCCCGCTGAGGAGGAACGCAGCGAAATAAACATTCGTTGTCGTTGGTGTTATCGGGATCCGAACTCGCTCATCGTGCGCCAGAGTCCAACACACCAACCACTGCGCCACGGCGCCCTCTACATGCAACCTTACCACTACGCAATTTGCGAGTCGGATCCATGTGTTTACCAAACACACTGTATTCCGAACCCAGGAATCCGAGTTAAAATCTCAATGTCCGCAACCAACAAAAACCATTGGTCCTTCGAGTCGGATAGCATGATCATCATGATGTTGTTTCACAACGAAAAGAAACAATCAATTCAATCAAATAAAAAGGGCTAAATGCTCGGAGAGCGAAGACTAGATGAGTCCTTTTTTTTTGTTCGCTGTGAAAAATGTTCGCAGAAACCTTAAGATTTGAACACGGGATCACTGGTTTAAGAGTCCATTGTTTTAGCTATTACACTCACAAACCTTGCCATGGCTGAGATGAACCTGAGGTTGGTCCAGGGGCACACCTACCTCATCACCACGCAAACCTGGCCTGGTCAACGGACCAAGGGGTTAATATCCCTAAAACGAACTGATATCTACAAAACCATTTGTGTCTTCTCCGGACACTGTCTCATTGGCAGTCACGTACAAAAACCTGGGCAAGTTCCGAATGATTTCTTCGGAAGCTGCCTAGACGAAGAGGAGGGTGAATCCATCCATCACCTGCTCTGCTCCTGTCCGGCTACTTTCTAAATGACTTGAATGATGTTCAGCGAGTAAGGATAGCTAACGATTAAAGTGTTTCCATGAATTGGGGGCCAACCCCCCTCGTAGGAACACAACGGGTCTTTCTGGCCTGCAGTGGCTGCATTTAGTTGGGAATTTCCCCTTTATGTGTATAGATGGGAAATGACAGTTTAAATTGCAAACGGTGTGGTACGGAAACACGCTTACCATTTGCAGTGAATGGTAAAAATTATTTCACGATATAGTCCACATAGCGTATTCAGTAATTTGCAAATTTACCTGGACTCCTAAACACGAGCCATCATCATGGTTCGATGCAACCGTTTACTATTGCCATTTCACCTATTTTTCTACTATTCGAGAGGTGCCGTACGAAAGATCGAGATTCGTGGAGAGGTGTAAAGGTTTCCTCTTTGCACGATGGCAATATTCTCCTTTGAACTCAAGGTCGCAAGATAGGAGAAAAGAAAGACCTACTTTAATAACTTTGAGGCAACAGAAACGAAACAGCCCTTCACAAGACCCCTGATATCACAAGCTGATGACGTACATATTTAAGCCTCTGTGACCATCTAATACAGTTGTTAATACTGAATACTATTATTCTCTGCTCATTCGGATGATCTAATCAAGACTTATTTCAACAATGTTCAGAAAGAACTTTGATTGAGGGAAACCCAGTCGAGCTCAACAATACCAAGCAAAGAAACAAGTTAACCCGCTTCTACCAGTAGTCAGACGGAGACAATGGTTAAAGATAGTGTGGTGTACGAGCCCGTTTCTTCAGCTACTAGTACTCGAATTTATCGGTATTCAACACTCTGTCGTTATTCATGCGAAAGAACGATACGACACCCACGTGCTAAGATTACGTTCAATTCTTTATCCAGAGCAACAAAACGGTCGGACGTTGGAGCTTCACACTCGTTAACTTTACCCTTGTCAAAGTCACGTCATTTCAAATTCAAAACAGAATTGGGCCTAAGGTCATGGCTACACTGCGAAACACTTTCTCCTGAACATGAATGCATATTACGTGAGTCCTTGAAGTTATTTTTGATGTATGTACCTATACATAAAGCTTAAGCTCAAAAAGTCGTTGAATCAAAACCCAACCTTCTCTTCTTTCCTACTTCTCACGAACGCTTGAAAAAACTGAGGTGCAAGGCATTTACTCGGATAGCTTGCATAATTAGACTCTAAAACTAGTTTGGTTTTCTATTGCTCCTAAGTACTTGATGGTTTGCATAATTTTCGTCAAGTGGTAGAAACCAAATATGGGAGCTCAAAAAAGGATAAATGAAATGGTGTCCTAATACCCTAGCGAATGCAACCATTAGGCTTTGATGTTGTGTGAATTTGGTATTTAAACCAATTGAAAACAGTGTATAGTGTCTATGGTTCATTCCAATTAACAATACAAATAAGTTGTCATTTGTTTTATGTCACCAAGGGATAGACGTTGCTTACGGGTATGCAACCGTCCTAATGTGCAATGCCTGATTGCTCAATCGTTCGTTAATCACCAAATGCTCACGGGGCAACTCCCAAAACAAAGGCCGCTTGACAAACATTTATGTCAATGATTAGGGAATTGCCTAAAATGCACATAACACATATGATTATATAGTACGTAAGTGATGGTAATCAGAGTATGAAAGACCAATCACGTTACCCGGCAGGATACAGGCTTTAATCCTTCAATCAAGTGGGTCTTCTCCACCTCTTAATTTGAAGGCGCTTGAGAATGCGAATCTTGTTCATTTAGTATATATGTATATTCAAGAGAATTCTAGAGGTAGTTGTGTTACCCGAATATCATAAGATTTGTTAAACATTTACTTAGTTTAAGGGCATCCTATCGTACAATCTAGCCGGCCTATTGACCATTCCCTGACCAATAAATCTATTATAATGACTGTAAAATGGCCGAAGTGCAGGAAAAGCAGTTCTAACAAGGCGCACATTTTGACAAGAAAATCAAATAATTTGTGAGCCTTATTTCGATCTTGATCTCAGTGGATGAAATGGCAGTGCTAGCCGAATATGGCCGACTTTAACACATGTGACGAGTGCGACGACAGCTGTCACAAAGAAAACACCAAAAAACCAAACAACGAAAAAATCGTCTACTAGATATTGTTACAAGAAATCACTGGCTTTGAAAATCACTTAGTTATAGAACTAATCAATCTAATGTCAACCACGGTGACCATAGGTCTCTATGGCAAGAGGGCAAGAGGACGCCGCCGTGGCGCAATGGTTACAATGTTTAACTCTGACGCACGAAGAGCGAGTTCGGATCCCAGTAACGTCAACGCCATTGAATATTTATTTCGCGGCATCCCTCCATGGCGGAGCACTGGCAAAACCCCCCGTAGTAACTTGCCATGAAAAAGTTTCCTGACTCACGCCGTTAGGAATCGACATTAAATTGTAAGTCCCTTACATCTATGTCAAAAATAAATCACACACAACATGGGTGATTGAGAGAAGCTTGTCTCTGGTCCTTCATGGGTTGTAACGCCACCAAATAAGAAGAAGAGAAAAGAGACAGCAAAAGTTTAAGTTTGAAAACTTGCATATGAGTACGGCAACTTTTCAGGTTGCTCATTCGCAATATGGTCATATTGACTCACTCGCTTGATACGGGACGAAGTGGTGAGTTTGCTACCAACAGATCTGGAGAAAAGGAAAAGGAGACAGGTAGCTTTCAGGAGCCGTAAGGAGACTTACTTTCTTACTTAGGTGGCGCTACAGTCCGCGGTCAACCAACAAGCGTCTCCAGCTGGCACGGTCTTTGGCCAGCTGTTTCCAGCGCCGCACGCCCAGTCAGTTAAGGTCCCCTTCCACCTGGGTGCGCCACCGTTAATGCGGCCGTCCTCTGCCGCGCCTTCCTTCCGGGGTGGATTCGAAGACTCTTCGGGTTGGAGCTGTATTTTCCACGCGCTCTACATGGCCTAGCCACCTTAGACGCTGTATCCGTAGACGTCGTACCAGGCCGATGTCGCTAAACAACCCGAACAGTTCTTCCTACGTATAGTACGCAGAATTTTCCTCTCGAAACGACCAAGGGCATCTTCATCCGCTTTTGTTAAGGTCCAAGCCTCTGCGCCGTAAAGGAGGGCTGGGATGATCAAGGTCTTATATTGTGTCACCTTGGTTTTTCGAGAGGGGACTCTACTTCTCAATTGCCTCTTGAGCCCAAAGAAACAGCGGTTGGCAAGAGTGATTATGCGTTTTATCTCAGCGCTGGTGTTGTTGTCGCTGGTCATCAGTGAGCCAAGGTAGAATAATTCCTTGACCGCTTCAAAGTTATATCCGCCCATGGTGATGTTCTGGCCAATACGTCGGTGTTATCCGTCTCTTTTAGATGAAAGCACTGGTGATTTGATGGCATATCGCACCGAAAAGTGGAATCACCCGCTTCACCAAGCAGGTGAAAGCAAAATTGATGCACTGGATATTTCGAAAGCATTTGACAGGGTTTGGCACGAAGCTCTTTTGTCGATTTTGGGATCGATGTGTCTCTTCTTCAATGGATTAGAAGCTCCCATTCGAAACGTTCAATTCAAGTTGTTTTGGACGGATTCAAGTCTGATACTCACTTTGTAAATGCTGGTGTTCCCAGTGCTCCGTTTTGTCTCCGACACTCTTTCTTATTTTTATAAATGATCTCTTGTCTGTTACATCTAATCCAATTCAATCTTTCACTGACGACAGTACCCTCAGCTTCTGATATTCGTTCACTAGTTTACGACCCTGCACTTCGGTTGTAGATAGTGAGCGACAGCGTATGTTGAGTTCATTAAATTCCGATATCGGCAGTATCATCCAATGGGGTAAAAACAATAGAGTGGAATTTAATGCATCCAAAACACAATGCTGTTTCTTGTCGTTAGAGCGTATAACTAACCCACAGCCATTATCCATGAATGGCACTTGCATCTCAGAAACCGAAAAGCTTCCCATCCTGGGTATGTGTGTTGCTCACAATCTTAATTGGAGCGATCACATATTCAGTGTCGCCAAGAATGCTGCGAAATGCCTAGGCTTCTTATACAGATGCAAGAAATTTTTCTCACCTTTAGATCTGGCTACAATCTATAAGGCGTTCATTCACCCCAAATTAGAGTTTAACGCTCATGTCTGGTCCGGTGCTTCCAAGACCTCATTGCACCTACTAGACAGAATACAAAAGCGCGCTATAAGACTGATAGGTGACTCCAGCATTACCAATACATTAGACTCGCTGGAACACCGTGGGAATGTTACCTGCCTCTCCCTGTTTTATCGTTACTTCCACCAAAAATGCTCTGATGAAATAGCCAGTTGCATTCCGCCCCTTCTCATGCTCACCAATATACCCTGAAGCTCGCTTTCGGACGTACCGTCAAATTAAGAGAACCTTTCATTAACCGAACCACACGAATCTGGAACTCCCTACCGACTTCGGTTTTCCCCCCTCAATGCAACATGCAGGCATTTAAGATCAATGTCCATCGGCATCTCTTCTATCCCTCTGTCTTTCTACCTTCTGACCACACTGTGTCGCCGACATAATAAGGTTATTAGACCTTGAGTGCGCGCAAATTATTTAAAAAAAAAAGAAAAGGATATTTGGTTTTACCCTCATTAACCTTGAGACCCATCTTAGCCGCTTCTACCTCAATGCTTACAAAGGCCTCATTGACGTCTTGCTGTTTCCGTCCAATCACGTCAATGTCGTCGGCGTACACAAGCAATTGCGTAGACTTGAAATAAATCGTACCTCTTGTGTTGGCCAGTGACTCTTGCTCGATCTTTTCAAGCACGACGTTGAAAAAGTTGCATGACAGCGCGTCACCTTGCCTAAATTCTTTTTTAACATCGAAGGTCTCGGTTTGATCATTACCGACCTTAATGGAGCAGCGTGAATTCTCCATTGTCATCCTGCACAGTCGAACGAGTTTGGCAGGGATGTTAAAACTAGACATGGCTTTGTATAGCTCATCTCTATACACGCTGTCATATGCAGCCTTGAAATCGACGAAGAGGTGGTGAGTGTCGATTTGGTATTCCTGGGTCTACTCCAAGATCTGCCGTAGCGTAAATATTTGGTCTATTGTGGATTTACCTGGCCTGAAACCACACTGATAAGATCCGATAAGGTTATCAACAAACGGTTCCAGGCGTTCACACAATACGGCAGAGAAGATCTTATATGCGATGATAAGGAGACTTATTCCCCTATTGTTGGCGCAGTTATAGGGGTTTCCTACGATGCTGAGATTCCATTCGTCGGGCATGCTTTCCTCCGACCATACCTTGCAAATGAGATGGTGCATGCACCTTACCAGCTCATCTCCAGCCGTCTTAAAAAGCTCAGCAGACAGGCCGTCTGCGCCCGCGGCTTAAGTCATATCGCTATTTTGACGTCACCATGGGCGGATATAACTTTGAAGTGGTCAAGGAATTCGTCTACCTTGACTGATGACCGGCGACAACAACACCAGCGCTGAGAAAAAACGCAGAATCACTCGTGCCAACCGCTTTTGCTTTGGGCTCAAGAGGCAATTGAGAAGTAGAACCTTCTCTCGGAAAACCAAGGTGATACTTTGTAAGACCTTGATCATCCCAGTCCTCCTTTATGGCGCAGAGGCTTGGACCTTAACAAAAGCGGATGAAGATACGCTTGGTCGTTTCGAGAAGATAATTTTGCGCGCTATCTACGGTCCCGTTTGTTCAAACGGTGTATGCAGGAGAAGATTCAACGAAGGACTCTACGGATTGTACAGCGAAATCGGACTAGTACGGCGTCTACGGATACAGCGTCTAAGGTGGCTAGGCCATGTAGAGCGCATGGAAAATACAGCTCCGACCCGAAGAGTATTCGGATCCACCCCGGAAGGAAGGCGCCAGAGGATGGCTTTTTTCTTTTAGTTGAAGACCCGTTCAAAGCACTCTAGACTGGGTCCGTGGTAGAACGCCGGAGCAATGGTTTGTAATACATGCAAACTTCATAACTAGACAATCCAACGCTATATAAGAAGTAGATATTCCATGAGAAAAAAAATTGCAAATGATTAAGCCGCTGTCAAGACAAAGCCAACGGCTTTGAGTGCATATGAGTATATACTTATGAGAGCGAATCAATTAACAATTTTGTACGTTAATATCTCATCGGCTATAGCGGTAATTAGTCAGCAATTCGAAATACTTCTGTATCTACTTAGCATTTCATTAACGGCGTACTCATCGAATCTATATATGTACACGACTGAAGACCAAGTGCATGCCACAGTCCAGATTTATCCACCGCAAGAGAAAGCCAACGGCTTTGAGGGCTCTTCAGTAAATCCTCGACTTAAGAATATGTTAAACTCAAACACTTTCTTCACCGCACAGATATCTCGAGTGCTCTTTCACTCCATTCGAGTAAGCCGTATGCTTAACAGACGAAATTAAAAATAATTACCTTCGCGTCCTGTCGGCACTATGAAGACTATGTATGTATTTACATACCATCTGGCCGAACGTGAATGGAAAAATCTTTTTTTTTTTAATTATTTCAGCGATTTTCCATATACATATCTGCCATTACCATGCACATGTGTGCAACAATCAAACTTTGCATAATGCAATTTAATTAAAAATATTATGGACCGAAATGGAAAAAAAAAGATTTAACTGAAGTATCTCCTCGATCCGATAGTAAAACGCGCATTTGGCTGAGCTCTTTTTTATTATAATAACAAGAATCTGAAAAATTGTTTTAAATTCTTTTTGTTTTACGAATCGGATACGGTCGGTTTGTATAATTTCATAAAAGCGTTAATATCCAGCATCCGATGTCTTTGTCCTTTATCGTTGCTTTGTTATTGAGTTGTGGATTGTTTTCTTTATTTCTACTTGGATTGTTGGGGTTTTTTTTTGTGATTATTTGTCCGGGAAACGAGGCAAAGATAACTCAAAATCCGAGTGCGGTGTGAACGGTATTGAAGTGACTTCTTAGACATAATCATGCTGGAAGGGACGGCGAAATGAATCGATACGGGTTATGAAAAATAATTGAATTTCTAAGAATTAATGACAATGGACTTCAGTTCAAAACAATGGCTTGAAGGACACATGGAATGTTGGTCAAACCCCAGAGAGTGATTCAGTTTCTTGACACGTTTTTGCCGTCTTAATAAATTACTCTAAGCATGACGGAAAACTTATTAGCAACTAAACGAACAAAGTAAACCCAAATAAGTTGGATTGTTCTTTTCATGAGGGACTGTGCTAACAACCAAAAAATATTCTAGGTTAAGAGAGCCTTCTACAGCCTTTGGATTATTGCTTTTTGCATGATCTATTTGCAGGTTCTATGTCGCATGCCATATTCTTCTCGGAACACAATTTGAAGCACAAATGAGAACCCACGCCATTTCCTTCATGTTTGAATCGCAATTCCGGAAACAAAATTTTTCTTCTTGTCGGGGGTGAACCTGGGCCTCAACGCCCCTCCAACTAGCCCGATCTTTTGTTAGCCTTTTCCATTGCCGCACACCCAGTTGTCTGAGGTCCGCTTCCACCTATGTGCGCTATCTTAGGCTGGAGCTGCCATCCAGGCTAGAGCTGCGGTGTCCATTCGCTCTACATGGCCTAGACATCTTAGGCGTTGATTCAGTAGACGCCTGATTGGACTGATGGCGCTGTACAGCCCGTTAAGCTCGTGGCCGAATCTTGTCCTCCATTCCCCGTCTACGTTTATAGGACCGAAATCACACGCAACATTTTTCCCTCGAAATGACCAAGGACCTCCTCATCCGCTCTTGATAGTGTCCATGATTCTGCGTCCTACAGCAGGACCGGGATGATAAGGGTCTTATGTAGAGTCAACTTTGTCGTTCTGGAGAGGACTCTATTACTCAATCGGCTTCTGAGCCCAAAGAAATAGCCATTGGCAAAAGTGATTCTGCGTTTGATTTCGGAACTGATGACTTTGCTCCAGGTCACTGTGGAGCCAAGGTAGACGAAGTCCTTAATTATGCACCTCAAACTTATGTCAACCAATACAAATCTTCTGGTCCAGACGTCCGTGGTGACCGTCCTTTTTTGATGACAGCATATATTTAGTTTTGCCCTCATTTACTGCTAAACCAGTTCTCGGCGCGTCCGCCTCAGTACCCGTTTTGTTCTTCCAATTATGTCAATGCCCTCAGCGTATGCGAGGAGTTGTGAGGATTTGATATAATGTGCGCATATTGTGTTGGCCAGTGACTTTTGCACAATCATGTCTAATACGATGTTGAAGAAATCACACGACAGCACATCGCCCTGGCGATTCTGAACTTCCCTGGCCTGGAGCCGCACTGATAAGGACCTATCAGCTTATTTACAAGATTTTGTAGGCGATGCTAAGCAGACTTAATCCTCTGTTGTTGGCGCGGTCAAAGAGGTCTCCTTTCTTGTGGATCGGGTAAACGATACTGAGACTCCATTCCTCGGGCATGCTTCACTCTGACCATATTTTACAGATGCATGCTCCTAACCAGGTCAACTCCAGCTGCTTTGAAGGGTTTAGCAGATGGTCCGTCTGCGCCAGCAGCTTTGATAAGCTTGAGTTTAGATATGGAGATCTTAACTTCGTCGAGGTCAAGAGGACGGATTCTCTGCGATCTTCGTCGTTAAGAAATGGATCATTCTGCCTGACAGCGGTATATTATGTTTTTCAATATTCTTAGCATCGACCGCGATTCTACTACTAGGTCGTCCGACGTCTTAACTTTGTATTCTTACTCTACTCTGCCGAGTTCGTGATATCCATTGGCGCATCTTGGCTACTACAAGCTACTGCTATAGTGATCTGAGTCGATGTTAGCTCCTCGGAAAGTTCGACCATCAAGAATAATGGAGGGGTGTCTGACGTCGGTCGCGATGTGATCAATCTGATAAGTGATTGATTGATTTGGCGACCGCCAGGTGCCTTTGTGTATGTATGTCGAAATGCGGGAAATGTGTTCTGATTAGAAGGAGCTTTCGCCCCTCAGCAAGATCAATCAACCTGTGGCCGTTATCAAATGTGATGTCGTGTTGGCTGAGTTTGCCGATGACTCATTCAAATATGCTTTCCTTACCCAGCTTAGCTTTGAAGTCTGCTATTGCAATTTTGGTCTCATAGCTGGGATATTGGGCATACGTTCTGTGTAGGAGGTCGTATAATTCATCCTTGATGGGGTCATCCTTGTCCACCGGTGGGGCGTGGACGCAGATCAGGCTGGTGATAGAAAATTTAACCATGATACTGGTCGTTATGAGGCGTTTTGCTCATATGCCGAAAGCTTAGGAGTTTTTGTCTAAGTCCACATCGCACAGCACATCCGCATCCGAACAATCGTTGTCCTCTTTCCCTAAAGCAATCGCCGTAGTAGGTGTTGTCGTTTTTCATCCGCTTTTTTACCCGGTCCATTCCATCGCATTTCCTGGATGGCGGCTAAGTTCGCTTTATAGCGGTCTAGGGCATCCGCAAGTTGTTCGGCTGCATGTGGTCTGTGTAGGGACCTAACATTCCACGTAGAAAGCCGTTTCTTACAAGAGACGTCAACATTAATCCAGTCCGTTTTATCCGAGGCCTGTGGTTGTTTCTGTGGTTGTAAGGTTCTCTGGTTAGGGCTTGCTAGACCATAGCCCAACCGACATTAATCCTGTTTTGTGGCGCAGGATACTCGTCATTCGTTACTAATTTCCATTTTCAGGATGTGTCCAGATGGTACCACGAGGAGGTGGAAGTAGTACCTGACTAAGAGAGCTGAAATTTGTTTGGCTGCTTTAGCGGAAAACACTTGGCGGCAGATGTTACTACTATGAGGATATAAATTAAGAAATTATTTATTAATTTCTTTTAAAAAAAAAATTTATTTTCATTTTTTTACGATCGGGCAGCGTTTACCCTTACACTTCGAACTTAAGATAGATAACGATATTTTCTTAAACTACCTTAAATACTAATCGTGCGGAAGGTGGATGGAAAGGATCAAATAGCACGCTGTCGGGAACTATGCTCTGGCTGGTGGAAGTGGTATCTCGTGTTTCTTCCGTTCACTGGTACCTGTTGGAATGCGGGCGCACCGTCAGCAACCTTGACTATGATATTTGGATTGCCGTGGGATTTGTCGTTGTTTAGAATGCGCGTGTCAGCTTCGAATGTTTTTGTCGTTAACTCCTCCCCGCTTAGGTTCAAACGTCCACGTTTGAAGTTGTTGTTGTAAGATGGCGAGGAAGATCTTCTATTCCTAGAGTTAACACTTCGTTTTGCTTCTTTTCGCTACTCGGTGCTTTGCGCATCATGCATCCGAATATTTTGATGGATGTGATTACAAGAATGATGACTACTGCCAGTGTCAGGATGACGTTGATGGACAAACTGATTTGACTTTTAGTTTCTAGAAGATCGATCTGCTTAGTGCTGTTAACATATAGTTGTTTCATACGCTTGAGAGATAGAACTTCTTCTATTTTTTCTTTTTCAGATGTTGGTTGAAGTATAGCAGGTAAGGGCTTGTGTTGAGTTACCTCTTTTGCAATGATTAGTTTGCCGTTGACTTCTACCGTGGTGTTGAAATGACGTACTATGTAGGTGCCTTTGAGCATGATGGTTTCCTGGTTTATGTTGATGGGTCCATCAAACTGATTTAATAGTAGGATTCCTGGGGTTATTTCTTCAATTTCTGGGATGTGGTCGTTGTTGATCAGGGAACAGTTGGATTTTTTGCTATTTAGGAGGCTTGGGATGCACGTGGAATTACTTATATTTTTACATTCATTAATTATACCGAAGGTTTTTTTATTACATTCTACGGTAGAATTATAATTGATTTTATTGATTACATGATTTAGTTTAACGGCTCTGATAATAAAGGAATTACAATTATCTGAACTTACTGTAGGAATATTCAAAATGTATATCAGATTTTTATTATTGGTTGCAATTCGTACTTCGGAAAATTCAAGAGCTTCATCAATATTGACAAATGGAATATTACTTAAACTTAACAAGCTTTCTGTGATATTAATTTCAGTATTTGATAGTATAAACGAATTAATAATATTGGCTTTCGCCCAATGAATGGCGTAGGCAATGTTTACAACTTCTTCTTTAAGTAACTCTAGCTTATATTTAATTTTTAATATAGAATCGTTATTATTGGTTTCGTTTCCTTTAAGAATTTTAATTATTTGGTTCGTAACATTTGATAATTCATTAATTCTACTAATTGTCATTCTATTTATTATTACTTGATTATTATTGTTCTCTAATACATTGTTAATTTTTTGACTTATAATCTCAAAATCGTGGTGATCCGGATTACCCGCGATCCATTTCCACGCGGTGCCAATCATATCTATTGAACGTTTATTTTTATTACTTATTCTAAGTCTATCTAGATAGGATTTAATTCTATGGATTTCATAGGATAGGATGTGGTATAAAGGATGGCTGGTTTTGGTAGTTGACCTCAATGTCACCTCCAAACTTTGTAGGGTTGTGTCGTAGGCTTCAATATCGATTACGTGTACTATCTTGAATGAGCCATTTTGTAATTTTACTCGTCCTGCGTCAATTTTGATCAATTGGGAGTTCGAGTAGTCCAAGATTTGTACGTTTGCCACGCACGACGGCAGCAGTATCCTATTGAGAAATGTGGTTTTTGATAAGACTTTTGTGTATGGTTTTGCCTGAACTGGTTATAACGATGGTATTTCTATCTTCTGCAACAATCTCTTTCCTGAATCTAGGCGTGAGTTTATTCCCTGTTCTTTTATTTATTCTTACATATATTGTTTCACCAACTGCGTAAGTTTTTATAGGGGATTTTTTTCTATTGTGATACTCTAAATCGGTCTCCTGTTTTTCTTTAATTTTTCCGATGTTTTCCTGTCTAACGCGTTGAAGTTCTACGGGGTTATTTAACAATTGCTTTCCAAAAAATAGGTCAAATGGTTTTTTCCCTGTCGTGGAATGTATTGAGCTATTGTATTCGTATACTGATTGGTCTAACAATTCTTCGAAGGTGCTATGGTGTTTTTGCGTCTTTATACATCTCATAATTTCTGAGAGCGTCGAGTGGAATCTCTCCACTTGACCGTTTACAGAGCTAGTATAAGGAGGGGCTTTATAGACTTTAATGTTAAAGAAATTTTCTACCATGAAAAGTACTGAGTTTGAGTTCAATGATTTCTCATTATCTACAACTATTGTTTCTGGTATGCCGAATGCTAGAATGAGCTGCCTAAGAGGATGTTTGATGTCTTCTGCCGATCTCGATTTGAGTATTTTAGCCAGAGCATACTTTGAGAACTTATCTATTGCAGTGAGAACTATGCGTTTATTACTGAAATAGATATCTATGTGGACAATATGTCCGGGGTACTGGGGAATCGGGGTTTCTTGTAACAATGGTTTGTTTGGATGCCGATCATATTTATGTTCTTTGCAAATTCTGCACATCTTGGTAATTTTTTCGACTTTCGCCCTCATCTGTGGAAAATAAAACTTTTGCAATAGTTGCATTTTATTTTCACGAGAGTTGCGGTGTGCGCGATTATGCTCTCTTATGATTTCGGCTTCCTGTTGTGTTTCATCGATTAAATCTAACACTTGGTTCCTCGCAAAACGTACTCTGTATTGTCTAAAATGGGATGGGTAAATTTCTTGAAGTTTTCCTAGGATCTTTTCTTCAGTTTTGATACCGTTTGTGACGGATGGATTAAGGTATTGTTTCAAGATGTCTATTAAGATTTGCTCTGTGTATTCGGGTTCAACTATTACATGGCGGTGATAGGTGGGGAAAACAATTTTGAAATCATGGGATGGTGTACTCCCGACGGAAAGAATAATTTGATTCTTGAAGACGTTGATCGGTTCGTTGGCTATCGGAATTAGGTGTTGTCCGGAGCTTTCGTCACTGTGTTGGGTTGGTGTAAGTGAATTGACTTCGCCAATTTGCGGTGGTCTTGACAACGCGTCTGCAACAACGTTGGATTTGCCAGGTTTATATTTTAACTCGTAGTTATATTCTTCGAGTATGGCCTTCCAACGTTTCAGTTTGTTGTTTTTTTTTTGTTTTTTGTTGCTTAGAGCGTATGTCAGGGGTTGGTGGTCGGTGAAAATTTTCAAGACTGTTGGACCGTAAAGGTAATTTCGTAGAGTATTTAAAGCCCATACTATGGCCAACATTTCTTTCTCGTTCGTGGCATAGTGTTCTTCGGCTTTTGTGAGTGTACGGGAAATGAACGTAATCGGTCTGTTTTCCTGGGAAAGCACAGCACCAATTGCATAATCGGAAGCGTCTGTGGTTAAGTGGAATTCTTTGTTGAAATCTGGAAATGTTAGGACTACATCTTCCGAAATAAGGGAATTTTTAATTTTTTCAAATGCGTTCAGAGCTTCGTTATCCAAATGTATGAGTTTTTTTCCTGACGCTTGTCTTGACGTGCGTCCATCCTCCCCTCTTAGAAGGGATGTCAGGGGTTTTGCGATCTTAGCATAATCTTTAATAAATCTGCGGTAAGACCCTGACAGACCTAGAAAAGATCTTAAGTCCTTGAGTGTCTTAGGACAGGGGAACTTAGTTATCGCTTCCACTTTGCTTGGATTCGCCTTTATCCCTTCATTCGATACTATAAATCCCAAAAATTCAACGTTCGACTTCAAGAACTCGCATTTGTCTATTTGAACTTTAAGGTTCGCATCCTGAAGGGTTTTAAAAATTGTTGAAAGATTTTGGAAATGGGAGTCTACATCTTTGCTGAAGACGACGATGTCATCGATGTAAACGAAGCAAATCTTTCCTATATGTTCCCTTAATATATCGTCTAATGCCCTTTGGAATATGGACGGGGCGTTTTTTAACCCGAATGGGAGACGAACAAACTCATACTTGCCGTTGTTCACTGAGAAAGCGGTCTTTTCAATATCTTCCTCGTGCAGAGGAATTTGGTGAAATCCGCTCTTTAGGTCTAACACCGAAAACCATTTACTCTTTCCCAGTTGAGACAAAACTTCGTTTATCTCGGGAATGGGGTATCGATCGGGAATTGTAACTGAATTCAGTTTCCTATAATCGATAACCATTCTATATTTTTTCTCTCCTGACGCATCGGCTTTCTTGGGAACGATCCATATGGGCGAGTTATAGGGAGACCGTGAAGGTCTAATAATACCATCATTCAGAAGCTGGTTAAGCTGTTTGTCTACTTCGTCCTTAAGAGATACGGGGTACGGGTAGTACCTGGAGTAGACTGGATCGTTTGTAGTTGTACGGATTCTTCCCTTAACGGTTGTAGTGAACGTGAGCCTTTCGTTAGGATCGATAAATAGGTTGGAAAACGATTTGGTTAATTGGATTAATCGGTCTTTTTGACTTTGAGTCATGTGATCTGTTCTTATATCTACAGAGTTTATTGATTCAGAGATTTGTTGCTTTAGCCGGATTTTTAGGTGGTTTTCAATGAGCATGTAGCTCTCTTTTGCGTAGATTACTGCTGAAAGCTCTTTCAGAGAGTCATTGCCGAGGATTCCATGGAACGATTTTAAGGTAGGCAGAAGGAAAAATTTTATATTAACTGACTCAATTCCAAATAGATTAATAAATGTATGATGGGTGACTTCAACTTTGCCTCCAATAGAGTTGGCATAGAAGTTCTGTTTATTAGGAATGATGTTCTTTACGAGTTGGGGCTGAATATAGTTCTTGTTGGAACCTGTATCCACAAGAAATTTCAAAATTTTGTTCTCACTCGTCCTACACTCGAAGTAAGGCAGAGACGAGTGGGTTAATCTAAAAAATGTTTATCCGCGAAATCAATTGTTTGTTCATCATCATTAGTGCTATATTGGTCAGCAAGGTATTCGTCAAGACTTTCGCTCTCGGTCTGGTTGTTCAGCGACTGAATCATAAAGTCATAGTTTTCGATTTCGATAGAATTATCAGGTGCATATTGCTTTTTAGTTTCAGTATTTACGTGGAAGTTTCTCTGTAATTTGTTGGGAGGAGCGTGATGCTGTTGTGAGGGAATCATTGGTCGCTTTATTGCAGGTGGCCAGTTCTTAGCTTGCGGCCGGTTCATATAATTTATGTTATTGGTTTTTATGGTGTCTACCTCCATTGGTTGTACCCTAGGCATTGGTTTGGGTAGATACGGATAAGAAGGTTGGTTGTTCTGTTGGAAATTCTGTTGGAAATTGGGTCTGAGATTTGGCCTGAAATTTTGTTGGAAGTTCGGTTGACGATAATGTTGTTGGTATGGGGGGACATCGTGTCTCGGAGGGTGATGTACCCTTGGTTGTGGTAGATATGCAAGTTGTGGGTAGAAAGGTTGTGAAGGATGATTCCCACGAGGAGGAAGAGGTGGTGGTGTAGGTTGAGAAACAGTCCTCTTTGCCATGCCACTAGTATTATTGGCATATAGCGCTCGAAATTGTTGGTTTTCAAGCTTCTGGCAGAGGTGAAGGGCCTGGGGAAGGTCAATCGGTTCTTTTATACCCAACAATCTGGGCAAATCGCCTCTCAACCCTCTCACAAAGGTATCCAGTGCTTTGTCTCTATAGGAGGATGTTAGTAAGTTCATCGCATCCGGTGAGACGTCCATACTTGATATCTTGTTCAATATCAGAGACAAGTAACTGTAGACAGACTGATAGAATTGCTCTACAGTATTGTTGCCTTGTACCAACGTTGACATCTGGTACTCCAAAGTTCCCAGATCTCGCTTGTCGGCAAAGTGTAGCGTCAGGCATTTGGATATGGAATTCCAATTTAATGGTGTGTTGTAACTTTCTAGGATAGCGTCTGCATGTCCCACGATTTTATTTCTTATGATATTTAAAATACCAAAGTATTTTGGAGTTCCTATGAGGTTACTGTAGATGTTGAGAATTCGTTCGACGCTTTTGCGCCATGAACTAAACTCTCCCGGGGAACCGGAAAACTCTCTTAAACTTCGGACTACGTCCGGAATTTTGTCTAAATCACCTAGGTTCGCTCGGTATTGCTCGTCAATACCTTGCTCTACATCTTTAGAAATTGTTGAGCTGGGATTAACAATGGCCTGAACTAAATTCTTGCATTGAGAGACACAGACTTTACTGACTATTTCCGTTATTAAGGCTTCTAATGCCGGAGACGCATTGGGGGTTTGGTTCAGAGGATTCTGATTCGCGGTCGAAGGGTGTGGAGTGGGATCGGTTGGGTTTAGTATAGGTGGGCGAATGATTGGATTGGTCATTTTAGTTCTACTCTTGCACTTTATTTAAATTAATTCTTAAGACTATATGTTATGATTTTGTAAAAATTTCTTGTCCACTTTTTAATTAATTTTAGGCTTGTACTATAATTTTTTATAAAGATTCCTTTTCACTTTCTAAATAATGGCTGGTATGATTTTATATAAAGGTTTGTTTTCACCTCTTAAATAATGACTAAAGATTTTTCTTCACTTCTTAACTATTAAATTCTTAATTCTATCTTACATTAAAATTGTGGTGAACATCCCAACGCTGGCAGAGGGGCTCGTTCCTGTTTGCTGCGGCTACTGGGGATCCTTTCTCTGCACTCCCTCGTTGGCTGTGGCTCCGTGATTGAGTTACACAAAAATGTTCACGTGGATTCTCGGGACCCAGGGTCTATTCACTTTCCGATTTTGAGCTGCTTTAGGTCGTTTTCGGCTTGCTAACACTTTCACTACTTTGTTTTTCCGCGTCCGAGCTACTTGAGGTCGCTTTACGGATTGTTAACACTTCTATGGTCCGCGTTCGAGCTACTTGAGGCCGTTATACGGATTGTTAACACATTTGATATTTCGTTACTTCCGCGTTCGAGCTACTTGAGGTCGTTGTACGGATTGTTAGCACTTTTAAGAATTTCACCTGGGCCCCACGTTGGGCGCCAATTAAGAAATTATTTATTAATTTCTTTTAAAAAAAAAATTTATTTTCATTTTTTTACGATCGGGCAGCGTTTACCCTTACACTTCGAACTTAAGATAGATAACGATATTTTCTTAAACTACCTTAAATACTAATCGTGCGGAAGGTGGATGGAAAGGATCAAATAGCACGCTGTCGGGAACTATGCTCTGGCTGGTGGAAGTGGTATCTCGTGTTTCTTCCGTTCACTGGTACCTGTTGGAATGCGGGCGCACCGTCAGCAACCTTGACTATGATATTTGGATTGCCGTGGGATTTGTCGTTGTTTAGAATGCGCGTGTCAGCTTCGAATGTTTTTGTCGTTAACTTATATTTTACCATCACTGCAGGTTAGGAGAAGGAAAGACCCTTTGCAGGCACTCTGAGATAAACAGTATCTATATACCTAACCAATATATACATACATATGTATGTCTTTCGACTGCTACATTGTTTTTATGAGGCTTAGAGCATAGATAGAGAAGAGTAACTTGCTGTTGGGATTCCATACTGGTTTAAGGCCAGATAATTCAACTGCTGAACAGAATCTTTCATCAATAGGAGGGAATAGAATTACATTTTCTTTGTGAATTTTAAGGCCGCCTTTGACTCCGTTAATCGCAATGTCCTGTTTTATGAGCTGTATGGGCTGGAAATGTCATTAAAATTTAGGAGAGTTCTACAAAGTTTAGACAATGACAGTTGCAGTATGGGATGGTGAAACCCTATCAAGATGGTTAAGGCAGGAATATGCACTAAGTTCAAGTTTATTTAGCCTTTTTATTGAGGACATAACCAAATTTTTGGAGGGCATGGGCTCGGACATATAGGGTAAAGTTGTTGATCGCTCTCAACCTGGCGAGATGCCAGCAACGATCCCTGGTTAAATGCCCGGGTCAAGTTTACATACGGCCTCCTCACGGCGCCCTCTGGATAGCCTCTTCAACAACCGTTGGGAGGTGAACAAACGTATGCAGGGACAAAACCCCGACCAGAATGGCGGTTGTGCGGCAGGCTAACAATCAGCCCACGTAAAAAACATAAAAGTTATGACTTAGCAAGATGCCTCGGATACACGGACGGATACTCGACGACGACAACGCTCATGGAATGTCAGAACCCTGTACACTCCCGGAGCTGGTCATAAACTGGAAAAAATCCTCACGCAGTACAAGGGGAATATTACTGCGATCCAGGAAATACGCTGGATGGAAAACGGTATGATGAGGAAAAAAGATCGTGACATCTATTACAGCTGCCACAGAAGATTGCACATGTTGAGGTGCGGATTTGTCGTGGGAAAACGGTCTCGCCATCTGTGTTCTTAGTGATATTGCTACCAGCTGCTTCTGCAGTACAGCCAAAGATCCACCCCGGAATTTAATTTCACGTGGCTTAAATTCACACTCCGTAAGCACTCCGTTCACTTCTGTTTTCTTTATAGAAGCCCCAATTTAGACAGGAGTGCAACATTCGATGCATTCGACGCAGTGTCTGATTCCATCCAGAGAATTGTTTCTCTGTTACCTCGCACTGAAATCGTTTTAGCGGGCGATTTCGATGTACAAAGACTTCTTTCTTACCTCCCAGCCTAAAAAATACACGATCGATGTGTTGTCACCTCTAGGCTCGTCCGACCAATGCGTGCTAAATTCTCGAGCTCCCACCAGCCAGTTAAAGAAAAAGCTCCTAAGAGAACATTATGGCTATATGAGATAGCCAACCTGTGCGGCCCTAACAACTTCATTCGGATCATTAATTGGTCGTCGTGCTTCCTCGATACATGTCAGTAGCCCGGGCTACAGGCAATTCTTTTTTTTTTTTTATATATATAGTACACCCACACTCGAGGCCTTATGACGTAAGCGTTGTGCGAGCGAAGGTAACAGGTAGAGGGAGAGTTTCGCGCAGGTTCGCACCTAAAAGGAGTACAGTGGTTCTGGGTCAAAGATGTTCGTTCGTTCATTCGTTTACTACTCTCAGGGGTGGTTTGTCCTAGATAGGACGAGAGCCGACTAAATTTCGCGCTGGTTATAATTAACAGTAATTCGTTCATGCACTTTTTTGGTGCTAATATTGCATATGCGGAGGATGAATTTCAGTTGACCATATATTGTGAGTGTTATGCCTGCAGCAATACATTTGGTTAATTTCCATTCAACCACGGCCGACCCCACAAACCATCGAATAAAAAAAAAAAAAATTGGGCGACAAGCTAGCCAGAATGGGCATCACACTGAAGATCTCGACTGTGAAGGAGATGTCCAGCAATGCAAACGTTAAGATATAAAATCTAGAAACATGCACTGCAACAGGCCAATGAGATATGCCGTAGCTAAATACAAGATACTACGCGAGACACATATGGTCCAGGTACTGTCAACGTACAACCACTAGTCTGCCAAAAAAATATGCAGGCAATCTGTCCAAAACGGGTATCAGCAAACTATCGAAATTTATTCAAAACATGAAATGCTTGCAGGAGAAACGACTCGAGTGCTAGCACAATGGACCTGTCTTGGTCTAAGTGATCCCGCCGCTTTGTGGAAGGAAGCCAGCTAACCAACCAACCGAACTCCCGGGATTTAATTCCCACACCTCATAAATAGCTCACTGAACTCAATTCTTAATTGGTCCATGGATTTGTGTAGTACATGTATCGCCACCTTACTGGAACTGCATACCACCTAAACCAATATGAGGTCCAAATAATAATGCATATTGAAGACATTTCAAAAGCAATATTAGAGCGTAAGCCATTGTATTATGAAAGTCAGTGCTAACTGCAAAAATCACTGGCCAATACAAGAGGCACAATCTATTTCAAGTCCTCGCAACTCCTTGCATACGCCGACGATATTGACATAATAGGTAGATCACAGCGAGATGTCACTGAGGCGTTTGCGAGTATTGAAATGGAGGCGGCGGAAATTGGTTTGGCGGTAAGCGAGGGCAAAACTAAATATATGCTGTCATCAAAAAAGGACGCTCACCACCGACGTCTTGGCCAGAGCGTTTGTATTGGCAGATATAAGTTCGAAGTAGTTAAAGACTTCGTCTACCTTGGCTACGCAGTGACCTGGGACAACGACATCAGTTCCGAAATCAAACGCAGAATCACTCTTGCCAATCGCTGTTTCTTTGGGCTCAGGAGGCAATTGAATAATGGAGCCCTCTCCCGAATGACAGAGTTGACTCTATATAAGACCCTTATCAGCCCGATCCTGTTGTACGGTGCAGAAGCATGGACACTATTAAAAACGGATGAGGAGGCCTTTAGTCGGTTTGAAAGAAAGATTTTGCGCGTGATTTTCGGGCCTATAAACGCAGACGAGGGATGGAGGAAGAGATTCAACCACGAACTTTACGAGCTGTATGAGCCTAGTTAGGCGTCTACGGATTCAGTGCCTAAGATGGCTGGGCCATGTAGAGCGAATGGACACCACAGCCCCAGCACGGAGAGTCTTTGAATCCAACCCCGAGGGACGAAGAAGCCGAGGACGGCCCCACTTAAGATGGCGCACACAGAAGGGGAGGGAAGGGGACCTCAGCCAACTGAGTGTGCGGCAATGGAAAAGGCTAGCAAAAGATCGTGCTAGATGGAGGGGCATGTTGGTTGAGGCCCAGGTTCCCCGAACTGTAGCGCCCGTTAAGAAGAAGAAGTGCTAACTGAGCATGATTTGCTTTGGCATGTGCGACGAATCACACGAGCGCTGTCAGAATTAACCCAAAAGACAAAAGCACTCATCAAATATGTCGGTCGAATTCAGTGTGGTAGAGGTATTGTGTATTCAATTTAGAGCTGACAAAATCTATTTTAAATATATATATAAAGGGTGGGCCATCTAGTGGTTTTTATGTTGACACTGACAGCTGTTTTCCGCTCGAAATCTTAACGAAAAGTCAGCATTATACCTCCGCGGAACGAAATGAGTCGCCTTACGCTTGAACAACTTTGGAAAGTTTCGAAAACTTATCTCCAAAGTGAGTGATGTCTAGCCCAAGCAATACGTTTTTTGAAAAGATGTTTTTTGCCGAAATGAAGCACCCACGGCGACTGCTTTACGCAACTTCATGACTGGTATGCTAGTTGGTAACCACTAATGGTCCCCGTCGTCGTACGGTGCGCACAGATGAGAATGTGGCTGCTGTGGCCGACAGTGTGAGACATCAACTCGCCATCGATTTCAGCAACTCAACATTTCACGCACAAGCCTAAGGAGGATTCTACACAAAGATCTCGGATTATTCACTTACAAGGTCCAATTGAAGGCACGCGAATACCCGCTTCGTGATCGCTTCGCAGTTGGGGCCTTAGAGCAGCTTTAATTGGACAAGGATTTTGGGCAAAGATCCGTTCCTGACGGACGCATTTTCATAACGGTGGCTCGGAAACCCACACGTTATTGCCGAGAAGCAAATGCATTCACAAAGAGTGAGAGTTTGGTACGGATAGTACATTGGACCATTTTTCTTCGAAAATGAGGCTGGGAACAACGTTTCGGTCAACGGTGGTTGTTAAAGAGCCATGTTAACCGACTATTTTCTTACTAAAATTGAAAACATGGATTTGGATGACCTCTGGTTCATGCAAGATGGCGCGCCATGCTACACAGCCCATGCCACAATCTATAATTTGCGCACCAAATTCCCAAATCGTGTTTCGTGTTATCAGCCGTCTTGGTGATGTCGAAGCTGCGATTCGACCCCTTTGGACCTTTTTTTTTTTTTTTTTTTTTGTGGAGAACCGTAAAGGACTGTTGTTATGCCAACAATCCGGAAACGATTCAAGCACTTAAGGCCAATATCATCCAAGCAATACGTGAGCTTCAGCCCGAAACCATCAACAAGGTCTTGGAAAATTTGGTTGAAAGAATGGGCTCCTGCGAAGCCTGCCGAGGCAGACACTTCTTCATTTTATCCCATTTTTAAATAGAAACTTGTATATCCCTTAATACAAAGCCAGAAAATTATCCAGTCTGTTCAAATTGTATGTGTCATTGGAGATACCACATTTCCAACTAATTAGCAAAATAACTGATACAGCTGCTTAGCCCATTGGCTTTAGAGTAAGATAGAGCTGAGCTTTTCCAACGAAATCCATTCAGCAATTTAAAGTGCTGTCGCTATGATAAAAATATATCATTGGACAAAGCAAATGTCATTCGGTCCTCAAGTTAAAAAACAACCTCGGGCCATTCTACGGTAATCCGTTTCAAACTTCTGGTAACTAACCTGAAGGCGCTTTGGAATTTTCTAAGTTGTTAGCTAAGCACCTCCGCCTGTCATTAATTTCCTGTGATTTGACGCAAAGACCTAGTGACAAGCCACATAAAGTAACCAGTCAATTATTATGACATTCATTACTTGCCTTTTTTTTCATTTTTTAATCTCAGCGATGCTAGCGGAGGAAAACGTATTTTTCTTCATTTTCCTAAGACTCAACTAATTATTGTCATTCCATGCAGGCAGGGTATCTTCAGATTTATTGCCATAGATAGGGAATTTGTATACTTTATTAGAAACGTGTACGTGTATATGTATGTACTTCATAGAAATAATGGACATTTGTCATAGGAACAGTATCTACCTGCATAATTGCTAGAACATTAAATTCGTTCTACAAGAAAATATTTATTATTAATTACCTGTGAGAGAGATTTTCATTTAAAACTTGTGTATCTACGAACCCATGACAACATCAAATTAATCACTTACCTGAAAATAGAAGAGAGAATAAATTGAAATCTCAAAATCGTACAAGAATTTTTTAAAGTACGGATAACATATCTTAGGGAAAAAGAATCTCAATATTTCCTAAATAGCAAACGACCCAGTAATACTAATTTGTGTATATACGTGGATACAAGGATCTGCATTCATTAATGCAAGAATTGGGATTTTATTTTCCGATATCCTTTCGCCTACCCAATTTACCATCAATAGTAGATAAGGAAAAGAAAAGAAGAGAAAAAAAGGAAATGTCAGTATCGAATGGCAACTGGGATCCTGTACATGTCAATCTATCTTAATATTATATTTATGGGGGGATTGCTGTATATTTTCCATTGAGGCTATCACAGAATTCTGAATAAGTGGTATTATTTCTGTCATCGATAAATTCCATTACAGTCTACAGTTCTTTTTATGCGTAAGGATAATCGATAAATAATGGATATGAATTACCGCCATTGGTGGTCTAAAGTGTGTACATAACTGCAATTATTTCTAAGACCTATTAGCTCTCATTGCACAATTTCTAACCACAAATAGTTTTCAGAGCTGCTTAGCTCCGATTTAAACAACTTAATTAAAATCAAAATTATCTTTATTAGAAAATCACTCTAAATAATTACTTTAATTTCTAGTCGAATTAAGCCGTCGCCGCTTACCGCTTACACGTCTTTACTCTAGCGTGGTCCAAATCGGAAGGGCCGAAAAAGGAAGGTGTGCTCTGCTTCGTCTTCCGTGAAAGCGAAGTATAGCAAGCGAATCTTAATTCGCCATGGCGGAAATACACACTTCTTGGTATGTTTGCCGAACCAAACGAGCCAAGTGTGATGATGCGCCTCTTGGATGATAGGGGGCGTAAAATGTATTATATAACAATATGGACTCAAGTGGGTTGTCTATGTCGTCGGCAAAGGCTACAGCGATGCAACAATGTGTCGGCGGGGATAGCTTGTTGCAGGTACACTGGGCATTCAGATTATTAAATCCCGTCACCATTAGGTATTTGATATATTTACGTAGAATTTGAGTAGGGCAACACCAGAAAGCTTTTGGGATAGACACATGTACACCCTACATACCTAGAGCAGAATGCAATAACGTTAAATTGAACCAATAGTAAAGACGAGTGCTTACACATCTGTCTTGGAAACTAATTGCTTTTGCCCATACATCAATTCTAAACACTTCATTTGGTCGCTTCGAAAACATTGTAGTAGTGCAATGGAATGGGTTCTGGGAATCAATTCAAATATCCAAACAATCTCTGTTATGTTATTCTAGATACTTACGCATATATTCAACATTATTTGAATGCTCGGATGGAGTATTCTACGTTCAATTTGCATTCGAAACATGTGTATTTAGATCTTGGCCAGAGTGTTTACTAGGGTCTTGGAACTATAGTATGGAATGGAGGTCTTTCAAACGAAGGTCAGTTCAACGAAGAATATTAACCAAAAGTATCACTTTAGCAATGCTTCACAGGTATACGAAGTGTCGAATCTGGTCGTTGTCGTACATCTTACTAAATATTGTTTCCAAAAAGTTAGGTTAGGTTAAGCAGATCCTAGGCTCCCTAGGGGGAGTATACACTTATGCCAGAGAGGCCCGAGGTGTTGCTAAGAGGGTGGTTGAAAACCTTTTCGTGGAACCACTTAGTGCTTCTTAAATAATTAAGAAGTTATCTTTACCCTAGGTAGCGCTTCCGGATTGAACAGAGAACCGGACAGGCCAAGAGTAGGTGATGAACGAATTCGACCTCCTCTTCGTCTAAGTCTAACTTATTCTAGTTTTTGTGCGTGACTGCCAATAAGACAGTGACCGGTGATGACATCAGTAATTTTGTAGATGTCTAGTTCGTTTTAGGGAGACTAGTCCTTTGGTCCGTTGATTGCCAAGGCCAACTTTGCCTCGTAATCAGGTGGCCGTGGTGCAGTGGAAAGGTCTATAGTTCAAATTCGTTTCATAGCCAAGAAAAAGCAATTCCTATACGGAAAAAAGTATGCAACACAGTTGTGAATGGAAAGTGACCAAACGTACTGCTGCAGGCATAACACTCACAATTTATGGTCAATTGAAATTCATCCTCTGCGTATGCAATACTAACACCAAAAGTGCTTGAACGAATTACTGAGAATTATAACCAACGCGAAATTTGGTCGGCTCTCGTCCTATGTAGGACAAACCACCCCTGACAGTAGTCAACGAACATCTAAGACCCAAAAACCACTGCACTCCTTACAGGTTGTGTGTCAAAACATCAACCTGGGCGAAACTTTCCTTCTCCCTGTTATCTTCGCTCGCACAACGTTCAATACGTTATAAGGCCTTAGCCTTGAGCGCGCGTGTGATTCTAAAAAAAAAATAAAATAAAAATCAGGTGGGTGCACCCCTGGTCCCATCTCAGATTCATCTCAGCCATGGCGAGGCTTCTATGTTTAATTTTAATGGCTGCTAGAGGCATACCTGCGCATACCATATTTGACTGTTGCTTCGTTCCTTGTCTGGCGAGCGTGTCGGCTCTTTCATTTCCTGAGATATTACTGTGTCCAATACGAGATGTATGTTAAACTGTTCGGCCATCTCGTTAAGATATAGGCGGCAGTCAAGGCTTACTTTTGAAGTGCACATAGAACTTCAGCGAGCTAAGGCTGCTTGACTGTCTGTGAGAATTCGAATATCCGTGGAAGATATTACGTACCACTTCAGCCTATATCGTCCTTGGAGGCTCCTTGGGCCTCCTTTATTGCCAACAGCTCCCCCTGAAAAACGCTGCAATGATCTGGTAGTTTTAAAGCCTGGCTCAGGTTTAACGGATTGCAGAATACTCCACTGTCCACTCTATCTTCGGTTTTTGACCCGTCGGCGTAGTAGTCCAAACAGCTCTTGCGAGGTTGCACCTGGCGGGCCCAATTCCGTCTGTCCGGGTGTGTTACTGTGAATTTTTTCTCAAAGGTTGTGGTGGGCCCTATGTGGTCAGAGCCTTTCGTCAAAGTTATCCTGTTGTTCAAGATGAAGGAGTGGCCAGTGATGTATCCCGTCCATTTTGAGCTGGCTTTTAATCTGGTTGCTGTGTTTGTGGCTATATGGAGTGGGTTTAGGTGGAGTATCCTGTTGAGTGCTGCCGTCGGGGTGGAACTTAGGCCCCGGTAATGTACAAGAAGTTACGAACTTCTAGATTTGCTTATGGTATATTATTTTGTCCAGTGTAGTCAACCAGACTATAATGTATAGCCATAGGGTAAGCTTAGGGTTGAATCCCTATGATTGCAATGATTGCTTTTTTTGTTCCCGCTTGATTGTATTGTCCCTCCAAGTGTGTTGTCCCATTTGCACATTATGTTAGATACGATATGGTAGATACTTTCCCGAGATGGCAATAGCAACGCCGTCCGCATGGGCAATACCATCGAGGTCTTGTTTCTCCAGTTTGGTCAAGCGCAAGCGTACCCGTGCGGACTTATACTTTTCTGGAATGTGTCTCCAAGCTCGGCAGCCTTGAAAGATAGTGTCTAGCCATGGTATTATCCACTCCTGGACCGGAACTAGTTTTGAATTCGTCAGTATAGATTGCCAGTTTATTTTGCGGATGATATAGTTCGTTTCCGTTTTAAATCTCGATATGGCCCATCCACCCAAGACTCATGCGTGGCCATGGCCAAATTATTGCATTCTTAGCACAGTCTTGTTTGCAATGCTTTTGGAGTATATATCTAAGGGTGGAACGCTCCGCATTGTTTCAAGAGCCGCCGTTGGTATCTATTTCACACAGAATCCTTGAATCCTTGAAACACTTTGAAGATGGCATTTCTTCTCAATCATAACATAACATAACACTCACGGTACATGGTCACTACATAATTCATACTCTGTGTGTGCAGTTCTAATGTAACACCATAATGCCATGAAACATTTGCTGACAACTATAACCAACGTGAAAATTCAGTCAAGTTTCTCTCGAATCCCATCCAGGACAACCACCTCTGAAGAGTAGTGAACGAACGTCGACGACCGAAACAAAATTTCATACGGGGGTAAGTGAATCTTGGTATAGACCTTCTCCTTGTGAGGAGGACAACCTCGTTTTTCGCCGGGTTTACTGTCAGACCTCGACCCTAGACCCAATTTTTAACCAGTAGCAGTGCATAACTTAGTCTTTCACTGAGGACCTGAGGAAATTAAGCCTTTCCGCCGTAAAGGAGGACTGGGATGATTAAGGTCTTATATAGTGTCACCTTGGTTTTCCGAGAGAGGGCTCTACTTCTCAATTGCCTCTTGAGCCCAAAGAAACAGCGGTTGGCAAGAGCGATTCTGCGTTTTATCTCAGCGCTGGTGTTGTTGTCGCTGGTCATCAGTGAGCCAAGGTAGACGAATTCCTTGACCACTTCAAAGTTATATCCGCCCATGGTGACGTTCTGGCCAATACGTCGGCGTTGGCCGTCTCTTTTAGATGAAAGCAGATATTTGGTTTTACCCTCATTAACCGACCCATCTTAGCAGCATCTACCTCAATATTTACAAAGACCTCATTGACGTCTCGCTGTGTACGTCCAATCACGTCAATGTCGCCGGTGTACGCAAGCAATTGCGTAGACTTGAAATAAATCGTACCTATTGTGTTGGCCAGTGACTCTTGCACGATCTTTTCAAGCTCGATGTTGAAAAAGTTGTATGACAGCGCGTCACCTTGTCTAAAAATTTTTTAACATCAGAGGTCTCGATTTGTTCATTACCGATCTTAATGAAGCAGCGAGAATCTTGTCTATCACCGCCGTTATACAGTCTGCAGAAGTGGCTTGTTAAATCCTCAGCATCGACTGTGAGTCAACTACCAGTTCTCCATTTTCATACCTGCAGGCCTCCGCTCTGGCTTGTAGCCAGTTGTAGCTTGTTGTAAAGCTTCCGGGCGTAATTCCTGCGAAAGCATCTCTCCATCTCCTCGATCTTAAGATTTCCGTATTCTCTTTTCTTTTTTCTGCGAAGCGTATGTTCCTCTCTTCTCTTCTGCTCATAGATTTAGCGTGCAGCTCTCGTCCGTCGCTGCAGCGTGGCTTTATATGCCTCTTGTCTTGCTGCATGGGCTTGTTCGCATTGTTCATCCAACCAGGGGTTTCAAGGTGATAGCGGTTTGAAACCCAGCACATCCGAGGCAGCGTCTCTGATGATGTTCTGGCAATGCGCCCATTTCTGCTCTATTGTTTGTTCCGCTGTGGTCGAATTTTGAGAGAATTTGAAGGAGGCACGATCGGCAAATATTCTGGCAGTCTCTTGCGATTGTAGCTTTTCGACGTCAAACTTACGTTGTCCTACTCGACTCCTAAACATTTTTGATATCCTCATTCGTATCTTGGCTACAACAAGGTAGAGGTCCGAGTCGATGTTGGCTCCTCGGATGGTTAGTGCATCGAGAATGCTGGAGGAGTGTCTGACGTCGATCGGAATGTAATCACCCTGGTTGGTGGTCGATTGATCAGGAGACCGTCAGGTACCCTTTGGGATGTTGAGACGGGGGAATCTTGTGCTTGTTACGCCACATTAGGAAATCCATTAGCCTAAATCCGTTGTTGGATGTGGTGTTATAGAGGCTATGCTTTCCTATGATCGTTCTAAATATGTATGTCTTCTTAGCCCAGCTTTGCGTTGAAATATCCTAATGCGATTTTGGTGTCATAACTGGGGCATTGAGCGTAGGTTCGGTCTAGGAGATCATAATAGTCATCCTTGAGTTAGTCATCTTTTTCTTCCGTGGGGGCGTGCACGCATATTTGTGTGATATTCCCCAGTGTACCCTTGATGAGGATTGTTATGAGGCGTTCGTTTTCATGCCGAAAGCTTAAGGCTTTTTGCCTAAGTCTATCTCGTATAACCAATCCGCACCCAAATAAGCGTTGCTTGCTTTCCTTGTAACAATTACCGAAATAGATGTCACAGTTTTTCATCCGTCTTTTGCCTGGTACATCCCATCACACTTCTTGGAGCGCGGTAACGCCCCCAGCTGGCCTGTTGAGAGACCTCACATTCCGGGTGTAGACTTATTGCGTTTGCAGGGGTCGTCAGCTGGGGTCCATATCCGAGGCTTGTTGTTGATTCGTAATAAGTAGTTTTTGCATAATAGGGATGTAAACCCTAAGCACAACCCCCAAGCTTGAGTGCCAGGTTCTTTTTACCCCAACAGTAACGGGTTGGGCGCTGCACACATTAGTTCACTGTCCGGTGGATGACTGGGCAGCTATCCAGGAGGGGCCACTCGGAGGTTGTGTGTCAACTTGGATTGTGCGGGGACAGACATCGAAGCTGGTGTTTCCCGTGTTAATCACGATCAGCTTCTTTGCTCTGTATGCTCGCTCAAGGAGGATAGAGTAAACACCTATATAGCACTTTGCAGTGGCGTGGTTGACCTTTCCCGATGTGGTACTGAAAACCAACCTAACCTTCCTCCATGTTTGTGGAACATAAACCATCCCGAGGCACCAAGACAAGTGTGCTTCATCCTTAGGATAATAGCTTTACTTAGTTCTTGCAGCATTATCGGATATGTATCGTCGATTTCTGGCATCTTGTAGAGGTCAAAAGAATTGACTATCCATAGGACCTTTTTCTCGACAACGATTTTATTAATTGTTTCAGGCCCTAGCAACTAAGAGAACTAATTGGCAATTGGTTCAGCATTATCAACTTATTTTATTAAATCAATTCAATTGAAAGAACTTTATCAACATTACAAACGATTCCATACTGTTCGCAGAGTTTTGATATCGATTTTAAATCCCTCCACGGATAGCAAAGTAAGTCATACAACTCACTTGCGTTTATGACAGAATTCATTACATCTATTCCGAATCCCCTTACCCAAGTGAACGCAATGTGACCGCCCCACATCTTCGATAAGTCTACTCGTAAAACCAAATAGTATTGTCTTAACTGTGACCACAAATGGAAATACATAATACCATTAAATTAAAATAAAGGATATTCTAATAAGGCTGACCATGGACAAGATCCTGTTTTCGGCATCAACCTTTCTTTTCAAAAACACAAAAATGAAATTGAATTCATTAGAATCGGGTTCTTTTTTAAATCTAAGTTTTCATTCGATTAGAATCTTTGTTTGTTTTCTAAAAGTACGTGACGCACTTCCCCATTCGCAGATAAAAGCGCAATTTGCATAAATTAGCAACACCATCATCAAGGACGCACCAGTAATCAAACGATTCAAATTTTATTCATAGAAAAAAAACAACCATTGATTGTAGACAAATTAACTCGAACCCAGATGAGCAGTGTGGGATGATTGTGATTCCATCGGTTCCAGTTTGGTTCAGTGGAAAGAGGTAGTTTGAGGAAGATGGGGAAACTTCAGTTTTGTTTGGGTTATTTCTAAATGGCTTAAGTGGCGACACTGTCGTATTTGCATACTAACTGAAGGACTTCTAACCATCTCCGTCATGTAAGTAAAATTTAGTGCGACGACAGTGTGGATTTAAGAACACCTTTTTTGTGATTAGCGCGTATCGTGCTATAGTCGATTGGTTTCATATGGCTGGTGACCTAAAAACCCTTTAAGAAAACTCTCTCACCCAGACGCAATCGATTCGGGAAGGTCAGGTTTTCAACGCCGGCATTTCAGAAATAGACTCCTCCAAGTATGTAACTTGTGGCTTTTTCTAGAACGATTGAAAGTAGGGCAAGGATCACATTGTTAGCATTCACATAGCGCGAATAGGAAATGCTTAAATGTGTGACAATACGTTCTTGTAGAGAAACATGTCCCGGAGCGCGGGTTAGGGAAGATTTAATTCAACTGACGGCATGGTGAGGCCACGTTCCATGAATTTGAATGTGAAAGTTGTGCGACGTACAAATATTACATATGACATTCTAGCAAACGTGCCGGTATTTGGGGTTCACATTTGTAACCGTTATCCCCAACATATTTATTATTGAATTCCACGAAAACTGTTTGCTATTTCATACGTATTTCATGGAAATACATTTTGACACCTGCTAGAGATGCCACAAGGAAGCTTACGACTGTGGGATAAGGAGGAGTTGAACGGAAAAAACGGCGAATGATTAACTGCCGTGGATAGTCTATGGAGTCAATTTGCTTTTTGGATGATAAATAGCCGAGATGTCATGCGATTATTTATGAGGGGATGTATCTACGGTTCTACGGTTTGTATTTAGTTTATGCGGAAGCTAGTTGAACACGTTCTTCGGTTCTCATGCCCGGGGGGTTGTTTCTATTGAAATTAACAATTCATTTAAAGTAAAAATGTTTCGAAATAACTTTCGGTTGATTTTTGGTCGTTTTAATGACCAAGTACTTACCACACATTTTGATGTTGAAATAGTAAGTCATTTATCTCATTGCTTTGGTTTTGAAATTAACAATGTCTATTTGAAAGTAAAGAGAAATTCAAATTTCCGGCTTCTGCTTACCCTTGAGGTAGGAAATATTACCTAATTGGGAACCCTCTACAATGTCTTTATGGAAACGGAGAAACTTTTGGAATCTTTTGTGTATCTAGGTCGTGGAAACCATGAAAGAACATAAGGGTGAAGTTATGTAGATACATACATACATATCTATGTTGTATGTATGTGACGTTCTTTGACGACGCCTTAACCAATCAATAGATTACACATTTCAAAGTTCATGCTGAAGATGACTCGTGCCAAAGTCACAAATTTCCTTTCCACAGTCATGAGTTTGAGAAAAAGGAGCACACCTGATATGTATAAATAGATATAAATACATACGTAGGTACATATGTACATACATGTCTATAGCTAATCAGACATGTAATCTCTCCCTTTTTGACGTCTTGGTGGCTTATTTCTTGAATCACTTTCGGGATTATCTGGATAAAATCGATTTTAAAGGGCACCCCCGTGGATTTTTGGGCAGATTATTGGAAATCATAGTCTCCGGGACACCATATCAGAAAATGGATTCCGGTTTCTCGACTTCGTGACATGACGGAATTTTATTACAGCAGATATGCGAAGGGAACCTGGCGGAGACAGAATCAATTAACCGTCAATTGACGGCCGAACATTGTGAAGAACGAACGACGATCCTGGCCACTCTTTTTGCTACCGATATGCGAGTGAGGATATCTCGGCCACAGTTGAGTCGAGCCAAACCACAAAAGTTTCACAATGAAGCAATCGCAATTGCTTTCGCAACATACTACCAATAACGCCGCCTCTGATGTACTGGGTCAGCTGGGACCTCTGGCAGGGCGGTGAATCTTTCTTTCTTTTGTCGCGTTAAAGCTCATGGAGGACCAGAGCCAAGCTTCTCTTCAATCACCCATGTTGTGTGTGATTTATTTTTCCCACAGGTGAAAGGGACCTACAGTTTAGTACCGATCCCCGAATGGAGGAGGGACGCCGCGGCATTAACATTCAATGGCGTTGGTGTTATCGCGATCTGAACTCGCTCATCGTGCGTCAGAGTGCAGCACACTAACTACTGCGCCACGGCGCAGTGAATACAGGAGCTCGGGAACTGAAAACACTGCGCCGTTCGTCAACATCTGCCTAGAAAGCGGGGCCATGATCTTCAGTTTTTATCCAAGGCTAGGTTCGTAGCCTTCCCAGAATTGAGAAGAATACACATAGGCCAGGGAGACCCGTTGTGCAGCTGCGAGAGCATGTATCCCCCTATTCGTGGAACCACTTTGAGCTTCTTCAGACGTTAAGAAGGTCAGATATCCCTACTTGCTGAACATCTGTCAGGTCGTTAAGAAAGTAAGATCTAGGTATCGTTTCCTGATTGTGCAGAATGTCAGGCAGTCGCAGAGAGGGTTGTGAATGGCCTCGACCTCCTCCTTGTCTAGACAGCTGCTGCAGAAATCATTCAGAGCTATTCCTAGTTTTTCCGCATGACTGCCAATAAGGCAGTGTCCTGTGATGACATCAATGATTTTGTAGATGTTAGTTCTTATTAGGGAGATTATACTCCTAGTCCATTGAATATCGAGCAGGGGCCAGATTTGCCTGGTGATGAGGAAGGTGTGTCCCTGGGTCCATCTCAGGTTCGTCTCGGCCCTTGCGAAATTTGCAAGATTATGTTTGATGATTGCAAGGGTTATTCCCTTACAAGCCACGACTGATTGTAGCGTCGTTCCTTGTCTGGCGCGTGTGTCGGCTCTCTCATTTTATGGAATGTCACTGAGTCCTGGTACCCAGGCCATCTCGGTAAGAGATAGGCGACAGTCGAGACTAGTTTGTGATGTGTACACATAGGACGGATATCCGTAGTGGATATCACGTTCCACTTCAGCCAACAGTTCCGCCTGGAAGACGCTGCAGTGATCTAGTAATTTTAGGGCTTGGTTCAGCTGTGGTGGGTGGGTTCTGTGTGGTCCAAGTTTTCTGCCATAGTTATCCTGTTATTCAGGATGTAGGAGTGGCCAGTGACATAGCTCGTCCATTTCGAGTACGCTTTTAGTCTTATAGCCATGTGTATGGCAATTTGCTTGCCAAAAATATCGAGTGGTGTAAGGTGGAGTACCATGTTAAGCGCAGTCGTTGGGGTGGACCTGCGGGCCCCGGTAATGCATATACATGCCAGCCTTTGTACCTTCTCGAGTTGTTTGTGGTATGTTATCATGTCCAGCACAGTCCACTAGACTATCACTCCATACATAAGTATGGGTCTGACGACCGTAATGTAGAGTTATAGGGTGATCTTGGGGTTGAATCCCCATTTTCTCCCTAGGGTTTTCTTGCATGTGTAGCGAGCTATAATTGCTTTTTTTGCTCCCTCGGTTGTGTTGTTCTTCCAGATTAATTTCCTATCTAGTATAATGCCAAGGTATTTGGCACTAGAGGAATAAGTTAACCTGGTACCAAGCAAATTGACGGGGCAGTATTCCGGAATTTTGTGCTTTTTGGTAAATAGCACGAGCTCTGTGTTCTGGGGATTTACCCTGAGCCCATTGCTATGCGCCCATTTGCAAAGACCTGAGAATACCGTCTGCATACGGTCATCCAGTGTGGGTAGGTATCTGCCGAATAGCAGCAGTAGTGCAATAGACGATACGAAATGGAGCCCGAAACCGCAGTCGTTGACGACGAGGTATTCGTTTTGCCACCTAGCTATAATGAAGTTCGAATAGCCATAGCGTGGGTCGGCAGTGGCCGCCGACGGGTTGCCGGCTATTCACATTCTGAGGCGAGGAGCTGGTACATGCATCAGCTGCTCGGTCAAACATGGTCAGAAGAGAGCATGCTCAACGACGAGAACCTAAATGTACTCTGCCCAATACACAAGAGGAGGGTCCTCTAAACTGCGCCAACTACCGCGGGATCAGCCTTTTGAATATCGCGTTAAGTTCTTACTATGCGTATTATGTGAAAGACTAAACCTCACCGTCAACAAACTGATCATTCTTATTATTATGGCTTTCTTCTTTCCTTGATGGCGTTAGAGCATGAGTCGAGAAGCTTTTTCATGACAAGTATACTACAGGGGGTTTTGTCAATACCCCGCTGAGGAGGGAATCCGCGAAATAAAATGACGGTGGTCTTATCGGAATCCGAGCTCGCTTATTGTGCGTCAGAGCCCAGCTCACTAAACATTGCACCACGGCGGCTTTAGACCCGAAAAATCCACCACTGGCCAGGTTTTCGTAATATGCCAAGAGACTCATGGGAAGCAAATTGACACCCACCACATTTCCGTCGATTTCAAGGCCGCTTTGAATAGCATGAAAAGCAATTGTCCGTACACTACTATGCTTGAGTTTGGCATTCCTGTCAAACTTATACGGCTGTGCAAAATGACTTTGAGTGTTAGCACCAGCTCTGTCAGAAGAGAAGAAGACCTCGAGCCGTTCAACTATCAAAGTTTTTGGACAAAACGGCCCCTTATCGTGCGACTTCTTTAACCTAATGCTGACCTTAATCGCACTGGCACGATTTTCTTTAAAAGTGTTCAATTGCTGGCCTATGCCAATGATATCGACACAGCTGGCACAAACATTCTAGTCGTGTCCGCAGCCTTCTCCAGTTTGGAGCGAGAAGTAAAGCGAATAGCCCTAGTAGTAAACTAGGACAAGGCGAAGCACCTTCTGTCATCAAACAAAGAAACCCAACGCCTCGGGACCCATGTCACTGTTGACAGTTACACATTTGTGGTAAAAAAAGACTTCATCTATTTGGGTACCAGCAGAAACTCCAAAAACGTTATCAAATCGGGGATCTTCTAGAGAGTAAATCTTGCCAATAGGTGCCAGTTTGGGCTCATTAGGTAATTGAAAAGCAGAGCCCTCTCTCGACGGGCAAAAGTAGTGCTCTATAAGTTGCTTATTATGCCCGTCCTGCTATAAGGTGCTGAAGCATGGGCTATGAAAAACATCGATGAGCGCGCTTTAGGAGCGCTCGAGAAAATTGTTTATCAAATGATCTTCGCCCCTTTCACGTAGGCGAAGTTGAATACCGAATTCGATGGAATGATAAGCTATATCAGCTTTTCGGCGACGTGAATAGATTGCGTCGCATAAAAACATTAGCGGCCCTGGTTCGGCCATGTAATCTGAATAAACAAAAACGCTCCAGCTCGTACGGCTTTGGGTTTGGCACCACCTGGAGAACGGGGAGGAAGAGGACGACTTCATAGATAGAAGGACTAAGTTGTAGAGGACCTGAATACATTTTTCGTTTCCAACTGACGTCGGAGCGCGCTAAATAGAGGCGACTGGTGAGGGCTATTAGATGGGGTCAAAACCGACATACTGTTGAAGCGCCAATTACGTACTTACGTACGTAAGTGGCGCCACAGTCCGTGATGAACCTGGGCCTCGACCAACCAGGCAGCTGTTTCCAGTGCCACATGCCCAGTTGGTTAAGGTCCCCTTCCACCTGCGTCCGCCACCGTTGATGCGGCCGTCCTCTGCCGCGCCTTCCATCCGGGGTGGATTCGAAGACCCTTCGGGTCGGAGCTGTATTTTCCATGCGCTCTACATGCCCTAGCCACCTTAGACGTCGTACCAGGCCGATGTCGCTGTAAAACCCGTACAGTTCTTCGTTAAATCTTCACCTCCATACACCATACATAGTGCGCAGAATCTTTCCCTCGAAACGACCCAGCGCATCTTCATCCGCTTTTGTCGAGGTCCAAGCCTCTGCGCGTAAAGAGGACTGGGATGATTAAGGTCTTATATAGTGTCACCTTGGTTTTCCGAGATAGGGCTCTACTTCTCAACAGTGGTTGGCAAGAGTGATTCTGCGTTTTACCTCAGCGCTGATGTTGTTGTCGCTGGTCATCAGTGAGCCAAGGTCCCTTTTAGATGTGAGCGTCCCTTTTAGATGAAAGCAGATATTTGGTTTTACCCTCATTAACCTTGAGACCCATCCTTGCCGCTTCTTCATACCTCAATGCTTACAAATGCCTCATTGACGTCTCGTTGCGTCCGTCCAATCACGTCAATGTCGTCGGCGTACGCAAGCAATTGCGTAGACTTGAAATAAATCGTAACTCTTATGTTGGCCAGTGACTCTTGCATGATCTTTTCAAGCACGATGTTGAAAAAGTTGCATGACAGCGCGTCACCTTGCCTAAATCCTTTTTTAACATCAAAGGTCTCGGTTCGTTCATTACCGACCTTAATGGAGCAGGGGGAATTCTACATTGTCATCCTGCACAGTCGGACGAGTTTGGCAGGGATGTTAAAACTAGACATGGCTTTGTATAGCTCATCTCTATACACGCTGTCATATGCAGCCTTGAAATCGACGAAGAGGTGGTGAGTGTCGATTTGGTATTTCTGGGTCTACTCCAAGATCTGCCGTTGCGTAAATATTTGGTCTATTGTGGATTTACCTGGCCTGAAACCACACTGATAGGAGCCGATCAGGTTATCCACAAACGGTTTCAGGTGTTCACACAATACAGCAGAGAAGATCTTATATGCGATGCTAAGGAGACTTATTCCCCTATAGTTGGCGCAGTTATAGGGGTATCCTTTATGATTCCATTCGTCGGGCATGCTTTCCTCCAACCATACCTTGCAAATGGGATGGTGCATGCACCTTACCAGCTCATCTCCAGCCGCCTTAAGAAGCTCAGCAGACAGGCCGTCTGCGCCCGCGGCTTTATTAGACTTAAGTTTTGATATCGCTATTTTGACTTCGTCTTCTTCGGAATTCTGTTACATCGTCGTCCATTACGAATGGCTCGAATGGCTTGACAGCGGTATCTTGTCTATCATCGCCGTTATACAGTCTTCAGAAGTGGTCTTTCCAAATTCTCAGCATCGACTGCGACTCTACTACTAGTTCTCCATTTTCATCCCCGCAGGGCGCCGCTCTGGCTTTTACCTTACTGTAAAACTTACGACCGTCATTGCTGCGGAAGCATCCCTCCATCTCCTCACGCTTTCCGTGCTCTCTCTTCTTTCATCTGAAAAGCGTGTGCTCCTCTCTTCTCTTCCGCTCTAAGATTTCGCGAGCAGTTCTCGTCTGTCGTTGCAGCATGGTTTTATATGCCTCTTGTTTTGCTGCATGGGCTTGTTCGCATTGTTCATCGAACCAGGGGTTTCTAGTAGGTGGCGGATTGAATCCCAGTACCTTTAAGGCAGCGTCTCTGACGGCGCTCTGGCAATGCGCCCATTCCTGCTCTAATGTTTGTGCTGCTGTTGGCGGATTTCGAGACAGCTTGGAGAGGACACGATCGGCAAAGATTCTGGCAGTCTCTTGCGATTCCCGATTGCGATTTCCGACGTCAAACTTACGTAGTCCTACTCGACTCCTAAGCATTCTTGATGTCCTCATTCGTACCTTGGCTACAACAAGGTAGAGGTCCGAGTCGATGTTGGCCCCTCGGTAGGTGCGTACGTCGAGAATACAGGAGGAGTGTCTGGCGTCGATCGCAATATGATCAATCTGGTTGGTGGTCGATTGATCACAAGACCGCCAGGTACCCTTGTGGATGTTGAGATGGGGGAATTGCGTGCTTGCTACAAGGAGGTTACGCCCCGCTAGGAAATCGATTAGCCTTAATCCGTTGTCGGATGTGGTGTTATGGAGGCTATGCTTTCCTCTGATCGACTCAAATATGTCCTCCTTGCCCAGTTTTGCATTAAAATCTCCTAGGACTATTATTGTGTCGTAGCTGGGACATTTGGCATATGTTCTGTCTAGGAGATCGTAGAATTCTTCTTTGAGTCGATCGTCCTTTTCTTCCGTTGGGGCGTGAGCGCATATTAAGCTAATGTTTCCAAATTTAGCTTTGATGCGGATTGTTATGAGGCGTTCGCTTACATCTCGGAAGCTTAAGACTTTTTGTCGGAGTCTTCCTCTAATAACGAATCCGCACCCGAATAGGCGCTGTTTGTTCTCCTTGTAGATGTCGCAGTTTTTCATCCGTTTTTTGCCTGGTCCATCCCATCGCACTTCTTGGAGTGCGGTTATATCTGCTTTATAGCAGTTGAGGGTTTGCTCCAATTGATTGCCTGCACCCGGTCTGTTAAGGGACCTCACATTCCAGGTGCAGACTCGCAAGTCCTATAGTCGTTTGCAGGGGTCGTCAGTTGTATCCGAGGCTTGTTGTCGTTTCGCAACAAGTAGGTTTTTACGTGATTGGGATGTTACCTCTAAGCACAACCCTCAAACTGGAGGGCCAGGTTCCTCTTTCGGCAGGAACTGCACACACTGGTGGATTGAGCAGGGACAGAATAGTAGGGGAGCCCGGGATGCTAAATTTGCAGTTACTAGAGCGTCATGGGGACCTATTGGATTGTGAAAATTAGGTTCTCAAACGAAAAATGTTATGTTAAGTTTTCCATTTTAGTGGGAAAAAAAGCGTGTAAAAATTTTTAAAAATGTAAAAAAAAACGGTCACATGGAAATACTCGAGCGCGTCAGATATTAATAGAGTATACTCGCTTCGTCGTTCTGATAACCGATAGATATTAATCTGACGATTAGATAGTGGTGTTACTCGAGCGTGTCAGATATTGAAAGGGGATGTTTAGTGAACTCAAAACAGTGATCGATTTAAATAACTGACGATTTGGACGTGGCCTACACTCATGACTGATTTTTGAAAATGTTAGAAAAAATCGTTAACTTGAAATACTCAAGCGCGTCAGATTTTTCTACTGTGGGTTCAACTTGATGTGAGAGTCACCCTAAATGGTATTGTTAATCTGACAATTTAAAAAATTTTGAATGTGAGACACTGGGAAAGAGTGAGAAGGAACGAGAGGCGCGGAGTGGGAAATGCATAGATATCAGCATCTGTACGCTCATGCTTTATCGATGTTTTTAGTTATATCGCCCCATGAAAACCGTCAGATTATATGTTTTTCGTAATCCTGATAGAATTCCCTGCAAAATAAAAAAAAAAATTTAATCGCGCTCGAGTATTTCGAGGTGACGTGTTTTTTTTACAACTTTGCAACTCCCCCATTTGCTTATGCCACGCTCAAATTGTCAGATTATTGAAATAAACACTTTTCAGGATGTATTTAACATACCTATTCTTAATCTGACGCGCTCGAGTTTTTCCGAGGATCGAGTTTTTTTTACCAATCTGACTGGGCTGCCCTCAACGCACCCCCCTATATTTTTTGTTTTTTTTTTTTTTTATTCGTTTCATTTTACAAACATTTTACATCTAGTTTAATCCAATACAATAATGAAAGATAAATAGGATATCGTTCTGTAGACTTGTAAGGCTAGTGGCGAACGACCCTTAAAAACCTAGTGATACATTGTGGGGTAGGTCGCATATACATACATACTTATAAGTAGACAGGTGATTTTGTTTTTTGCATTTAAAGACAAATTTAGTATTTATGTGCATTTTAATATCCAACGTTAAAAGCAACAGAGCAAATGGTTTGAAAAAATAAAAGAATAACAAGTTTGATATTTAATATTAATTTTTAGTACAAGTTTAAACAATATTGACCAATAGGTTTTTGACTTCTGAGTTTTATCCATTTTGAAGAGCCATTGTTTAACTTTGTTTAAGAAGATGTTACATACATTTAAAACTCTAATATCGTAAGGGAGTTTATTGAAAAGCTTAGGAGCAGTGATTGTGAAAAAGTTCGAGTAATGAGTTCTTTTTGACTTTGGGACATTTATAACAACTTTATCATTAGTTCTTAAGCTCTATAGATTCGAGCTTCTGATTGCTGAAGTAAAACCACTGCGAATGTGAAACATTTTAAGAACTATATAAACGTAAAGATGTTGAAGAGGTAATATACGAAGATCCTGAAACAGCGGCCAGCTTGTAACTACTCTGCTTTTATTGCAAATAATTCTAATTATATGCCTCTGTGCTTTCACGAGAGGTTCAATGGTGCTAAAATAAGTTCCTCCCCAACTCGTTATACCATACTGAAGTTTCGAGTGTACGAGACCGTAATATATCATTAACAACAAATTCTTTGAACAATATGGTTTTAGCGTGAACATTTTACGAGTAACAGATATCATATAGTTTTTTAAATCTGCTGTATGTGCCTTCCAATTCAGGTTTTTATCGATTAAAACTCCTAAATATTTGAACTTATCGACGGATTCAATTTTAAAACAAGACGGAGAACATAGGGAATTTGTATTAAAATTACTCCTACCACAGGTATGCAAGGACATGCTTAGTTTCTCACATGCAGCAGAGTGAAAGTGTATGCCACAATCAATCAGTTCCAAATTTTGAAGACTGCAAGACATAAATTTAGTCTTTTCACTTATTAAAAGTTCATGTTTTGCAAACCACTGTCTTAAGATTTGTAAGTCACTTTGTAATTTTATAACGGATTCAAAGATATTGTTGCTTATGTAAGTAAAAGCTATGTCAACCGCAAAAGCTGTGATATTACAATTAAAATGTTGTTCAAATATTGAATTTATATAGATCAGAAATAAGAGTGGTCCCAAAACCGAACCTTGTGGTACACCGGTGACCAGTGTCATTTCCTCACTGAAAATATTTTGGAGTTAAGCTCGTTGAGACCTTTCAGCTAGATACGAAGTAGACCAGTCGTAGATTGCACCCCTAAATCCAGCCCTGTAAAGAATATTATGATTGACCATGTCAAATGCCTTTGTCATATCAACAAATAAAGCTAGTGTGTTTTTATTGTTGTTTAAACCCGAATATAATTCACTGCATAATTTTAAAATGGCGTTTTCTGTTGACATTCATTCGCGAAATCCAAATTGTTTTTCACTCAAAAATCCACTTTTTTTTCAAAAATGACACAAAGCGACATTTCTTTAACTTCTCAAATAGTTTGGAGAACGTAGGGAGTAAGGATATTGGTCTATATTGGCTCATTTGTTTTCGACTGCCTTTTTTAGACAGGGGAATAACTTCGGCAGCTTTTAGAGATTTGGGAAAAATACCACAATTCACACTCTTATTAAATATGTGAGATAATATATCTGTAATATAAAATGCAATACGTTTAAGAAGGCAATTTGTGATATCATCAGAGGTGCTCGATTGTTTGTTATCCAGGTACATGATACATTTATATATTTCGTTTGAAGTAATCAGTTGGAAGGCAATAATTTTCACTTGGAAAACATCACAAGATACATCTGGAAATAGGTCACACCTACAATCTGTCTGAGGTGAGCGGGATTTTGACTCAGTGGTGACAGACACAAAATATTTATTGAACGCGTTAGCAATGTCAATTTGGTCTGCAACTGTTTTATTCTCGACCTCGATTTCATGTATTTCTTCCCTCTTAATGTGCTTGTTAAGAATATTATTAATTACCCTCCATTCCCCTTTAACATCACCTCGACAATTATGAAACTTTCTAAAATAATACCTATCACGATACATCTTTACTTCATTTTCTACACCCTGACTAAGTTTCATAAACTCTTTCTTGAGTATTTGGTTCTCAGAGTTACATTTACATTTCTTACGCATCGAATTTTTGTTAGCAATCTTTCTTACTAGTTTCGCTGTAATCCATGGCTTAAGTCGCTTAGACTTGGATCTATTAAATGGCCTGGACTGAATTTCGGTGGAATTTTCGATATGATATTTTAAAATATTCGAAATAATATTATAAGCTAACGAAGGGTTTTCTTCTCCATATACCTGTTCCCAAAATGCAATTAAAATAAAGGGTTCATATTTGGTAGGGGTACATTACAGGGTGCAAGCATTCTCCCCATATGGCTTTCTGACGCGCTCGAGTAACGCGCAAAATCCCCGCTTGGGCTCCCCTACTACAACTTCTTTGCTCTGTTTTCTCGCTCCCTCCCCCTGTAGCGCCAGTTAATTAGGCATATATTGTAGCAGTAACTTGAATCAAAACTGGCAACAATAATGACGCCAGACTGCAAGCCCAAATTTGCAATCTCCGCAAACAGGTTTAGCTTTTAATTTGTTTTATTATTCACAAATTGAAATTTATTCCGATTTTTAATTAGTGTGTGAGAATTGCTACAAATTTCAGGACATCAACGCAGAATCACTGAATTAAGCATCACACTATTGTAATATTTTTTCCACGGTTCGTGACAATTTAAACTGCTCAGCGAGGTATTTAGAATTAAATTTTAAAAATGCGTTATTAAAATGCAATTACAAAAAAAGATTTTTTTTTTCCAATCAGCTCAACTATTTCTACTCACGTTTTTTTTTTTTTTAAAGCGAAATGCAAATTTTAAATAGAAAACTAAATACAAATGACGTGTTCATGTGTAATTGAATTTCAAAAGCAAACTGATTATTTTCCATAATGCAAATGCGAATAAACGCCACTATGTTTTGAAGTGACATTTTGGAATATCAGGTTGTCCGTTTGAGGGTTTTATTTTATATTTAATACATTTTGCATTAAGTTTAATTGAGTGGATTATCTACAATTCCTGATTTCACTCGTTTTGGATTTTTTTTTTTTTTTTGATTTTTATTCGCTTTTTTTTGGAAATAGTTATGCAGCAAATATTGCACTAGGATCCTATTGATTCGGCTAATACAGAATCAAAATAATTGATACCTTGCGCAGATGGAACGAGCACTTAAAGGAGCTGCTCAATCTCGAACAGTGCGCTAAGGGAGACAGACCTGTAGTCTTGAGTAGGGCAGAGAATAGTCCAACGGTTGAGGAAGTCATTTTAAAGAGGGAGTCTTATGTTTTTTTTTTCTTGATTTGGAAAAGGCAAATGATCAAGTTCCTCGAGGTAAGCTCTGGAGTGGTCTGCAGGAGCAGGGGACTGATGGTCCTCCCATGAGGTCCATTTGGTCTCTATGCATAAGCTGTAGTAGCTGTGTGTAACCATCTGAGTCGAAGGCGTTCTCTGTTGCATTGTCCCCACGGCTCAGATTCAATGAGCCTTTGGGCTGAAGTTTTGTTGTCCATACGCTCTACATGGCCTAGCCATTTTAAGCCTTGTATCCTTAGAAGCTAGAATAGACACATGCCGCCGTAAGACCCATACAGTTCGTTGTTGAATTTTCTCCTCCAGATGCCATCAACTTCTAGCCAGAAAACGCTTCCTGCACCTCGATATACACAAAGGCGGTCACCAGATCAATCAATCACTAACCAGATTGATCACATCGCGATCGACGTCAGACACTCCTCCACTATTCTTGATGTTCGAACTTACTAAGGAGAGCTAAGATCGACTCGAACCACCATCTTGTAGCAACCAAGATGTGCTAACAGATATCACAAACGCAGCGGAGTGGAGTAAGAATACAAAGATATGACGTCAGAAAGTTACTATCGCCAGAAACCGCTTGTGCTTTTACCGATCGCGTCTCCATTATGCTCTCCAATACACCTCAACCCTCCACCCTGTCAATAGAACAACAGCGGAATCTTTGCAAACAAGCTCTGGAATGCACTGCATCTGAAGTGTTGGTCTCACAAGGCTCCACCACGAGCCAGAACGGAAGTCTTCAGGGATGAGAATGGACACCTAGCAGAAGAATCGCAGTCCATGCTGAGAATATAAAAAAATCACTCCTGCAGACTTTATAACGGCGATGTTAGTCAATATACCGCTGTCAGGCAGAATGATCCATTTCCTAACGGCGAGGATCGCAGCGAATTCCCTCCCCCTGACCTCGACGAAGTTAAGATCGCCATATCGAAACTTAAGTCGAATAAACCTGCTGACCCAGACGGACTGTCTGCTGAGCTCTTCAAGGCAGCCGGAGATGACCTGGTTAGGAGCATGCAGCAGCTCATCTGTAAGACCGCTATGACTGCACCAACTGCAGAGGAATAATCCTCCTTAACATCGCCTACAAAATCTTATCTGCCGTTTTGTGTGAACACCTGAGGTTTTTTGTAAATAAGCTGCTAGGTCCTTATCAGTGTGAATTTAGGCCAGGGACCAACCCACCATCGACCAAATCTTCACACTACGGTAGATCCTGGAAAAAGCCAATGATTTCAAGTCGATACCCACCACCTATTTGTCGAATTCAAAGCCGCATACAACAGCATAATTAGAGACGAACTATACAACGCTATGTCTACCTTGACATCCCTGCTAAACTCATCAGACTATGCAGGATAACTTTGGAGAATATTCGCTGCTCCATCCGAATCGGTAAACATCTGACCGTTGTCAAGAAATGATTTAGGCAGAAACTATTGCTCAAAAATCGCTTATCAACGCAAGAGGCACAATTAATTTCATTCTCACAATATTAACATAATTGGAAGAACACAACCAGATGTCAGTGAGGCGTTTACGAGCATTGAGGTGGAGGGCAGAACTAAATGCATATATGCTGTCATCAAAAAAGGACGCTCACCACCGACGTCTTAACTAGAACTTTTGTATTGACAGGTATAAGTTTGAGGTAGTTAAGGGCCTCGTCTGAGGGCATGGGCTCGGACATGCAGGGTAAAGTTATTGATCGCTCTCAACCTGGCGAGATGCCAGCAACTATCCCTGTTTAAATGCCCGGGTCAAGTTGACGTACGGCCTCCTCGCGGCGCCCTCTGGATAGCCTCTTCAACAACCGCTGGGAGGTGAACAAACGTATTCAGCGACAAAACCCCGACCAGAATGGCGGTTGTGCGGCGGGCTAACAATCCGCCCACGTAAAAAAGAAACCTAAAGTTATGAATGAGCAAGATGCCTCGGATACACGGACGGATACTCGACTACGACAACGCACGAAAAAGGAACACGATTTGCGAGTATGCTCCTGGAATGTCAGAACCCTGCACACTCCCGGAGCTGGTCATAAACTAGAAGGAATCCTCACACAGTACAAGGCGGATATTACTGCTGTCCAGGAAATACACTGAATAGGAAACGGTATGATTAGGAAAAAAAAATTGCGACATTTATTACAGCTGTCACAAAAGGTTGCACTTACTGCGATGCGGAAAGCGGTTAAGGTCGAAGGTTATCGACCTTAAACCTATAAGTGATCGTCTGGCTGTGATCCGCATCAGAGGCAGATTTTATAACATCAGCCTTATATGTGCACACGCCCCTACCGACGAGGCTAAAGACCCTATCAAGAAGGACTTCTATGACCTCCTGGACAACGCCTACGGAGCTTGTCCGGAGTACGATGTAAAAATCGTGCTCGGGGACCTTAACGCCAAAATCGGTAAGGAGAACACCCTTGGCGGAGTGATCGGAAAGCACAACCTCCACTATACAACAACAGATAACGGCTTCCGACTCGCTGACTTTGCGACAGCTCGTAATGCGGTGATAAGTAGCACAAGATTCCCTCGCAAGCGAATCCACACAGCAACCTGGCGATCTCCGGACGGTCGAACCGCCAACCAAATCGACAATGTGCTCATTGAAGCAAGGCACTCGTCAAACATCCTGGATGTGCGAACATTCAGAGGGGCAAATGTCGACTCTGACCACTTCCTCGTAGCAGCAAGATTCAGAGCTCGACTGTCCAATGTCAGAAAGCTGCACCAGCCCATCAGGAGGAGGTTCGACATTGGGCGCCTGAGCACACCGGAGGTTGCCAGAGTCTACAGGGAGCAGCTTAGCGAAAGACTCTACGGTATGCCTACGTCGAACACAATTTCCAATAATATGTGGCTGCATTACGGCTCAGCCATTCAGGAAGTAGCCGAAACCACCTACAACCCCCGACAAGAAACCCCGTGGTATGATGGCGAGTGTGAGCAGAAAAAGGCAGCAACCGACGAGGCGTATCAAAAGGCGCTGCAGAGGAAAACCAGGGCAGCGCAAGAAGAGTACCGAGCCAGAAGAAGGGAGGAGAAAAAACTACTGCGACAAAAGAAAACAATCTTCGCAGCCTTCCAGCTCAAGGATATCGAGGAGTCTAGGGATAAATATAAAACACGAGCCTTTTACAAGGAAGCCAAAGGCCATGCAGGAGGCTTCAAAAAGGGCACCCAGGCTCTTCGAAACGGCGAGGGTAATCTTGTCACCGACCCGCAGGGAATAGTGGACGTATTTAAGCAGCATTTCCAGCAGCTGCTTAACGAGCATGACCAAGAGAGAGTGGTAGGGACCGGGGAAATCCCAACTCCAGCCGCTGAAGTAGTCCTACCACCCAGTATCGAAGAAGTCGGCACAGCTATTCAGAAGCTGAAGAACAACAAAGCCGCAGGCGCAGATGGCTTGCCATCAGAGCTCCTCAAGGCTGGCGGCGATGTTCTGGTAGGGAGCATGCACCAGATCATCTGCAGAATTTGGGAAGATGAAAGCATGTCCGACGACTGGCTCTATATGCCCCATCCATAAAAGAGGCGATCCTACCTCTTGCAAGAACTATAGCGGAATATCCCTGCTCAATGTCGCATACAAGATCCTGTCCAGCGTATTGTGTGAACGTCTAAAACCATTTTGCACCGCACTAATCGGCAGCTACCAGTGCGGCTTCCGGCCCGGCAAATCAACTATAGACCAAGTTTTCACACTTCGACAAATCCTGGAAAAGACCAACGAGTTTCGAATCGATACACACCATCTTTTCACCGATTTCAAAGCCGCATACGACAGCATTCATCGTGAAGATCTGTTTGACGCGATGGCCGAATTCGGGATCAACGGTAAAACTGATCCAGTTGTTTCGCGCCACGCTAAAAAACACGCGATGCACCGTGCAACTCGGTTCTAGGACCTCGGAACCATTCGAAACATGCACCGGATTTCGGCAGGGAGATGCGCTCTCATGTGACTTCTTCAACCTGGTGCTGGAGCAGATAGTGCGACGGGCAGGCGTCAACAGGGAAGGCACTATCTTTTACAAGTCCATCCAGCTGCGGATGATATCGACATCATCGCGTGTTCTCGCCGTGGCATCGTGGAGGCATTCACGGCGATTGAAGAACAGGCGAATCGAGTTGGTCTTAAGATCAATGAGAATAGGACGAAATACATGCTGTCAAGCAAAAACCAATCCGTCGCTCACCACCTGGGACAAAATATAACATTTGACAGGTACAATTTCGAGGTAGTTAAGGAGTTTGTCTACCTTGGGGCAAACGTAAATTCCACAAATGACACCACAGTGGAGATCCGGCATAGAATCGCCCTTGGTAACTGCTGCTACTTCGTCTTGTCCAAACAACTGGGGTCAAAACTCCTCACTCGAAAGACCAAAGTCATGCTTAACAAAACGCTCATTCTGCCAGTCCTGCTGTACGGAGCCGAAAGCTGGACGATAAGCAGGACAGCGGAGCTGATTTTGGGTTCAGTTCTACGAGCTGTACCAAGATGTGGATGTAGTCCGGAAGGCAAGGATCCGTCGACTGCACTGGCTCGGCCACATCGAGCGCATGGACATCAACGCTCCAGCTAAGGGGGTCTTCGACTCCGAGCCTCCTGGTTCGAGAAGAAGAGGAAGACCGAACGTCCGGTATAAAGACCAAGTAATCGTGGATGTAAGACATCTTGGTCTTGACAACTGGAAGCAGCGTGCCCGGGTCCGTCAAGGATGGAAGGCAGCTATAGCTCAGGCCCAGATCCTCCATGGATCGCTGGCCTGATAAGTAAGTAAGTAAGTAAGGGCCTCGTCTACCTTTCCTTCGCAGTGACCTGAATCAATGACATTAGTTCCGAAATAAAACGCAGAATCATTCTTGCCACTCGTTGTTTCTTTGGGCTCAGTTTGCCATAGGAGAGGCATGGCTCCTCTCTATGCACGCTGTCATATGCGCCCCTGAAATCGACAAATAGGCGGTGCACGTCGAGTTGTATTTCTTGAGTTTTTTTCTAGGATCTGCTGCAGTGTGAAGATCTAATCTACCCTGGACTTCCCTGGCTTGGAACCACACTAATAAAGACCTTTCAGACTTTTGATGAAAAGTTTTCGGCGTTAATGCAAAACGGCGGAGAGGATCTTGTACGCGATGTTAAGCAGACTGATCCTTCAGTAGTTGGCGCAGTCGAAGGAGTCTCCTTTCTTGTGGACCCGATAAACGACACCGAGATTCTACTCATCGGGGGTGCTTTCCTCCGACCGTATCATACTGTTGAGCAGGTGCATGCATTCAACCAGATCATCTCTAGCTGTCTTAAATAGTTCTGCGGACAGTCCCTCCGATCCAGCAGCTTTGTTCGACTTCAGTCTCGAGATTTCTATATTGACCTTGTCTAAGTCGGGGGGATAGAATTCTTGTCCATCGTCGTCGAAAATGGGTGTACCGTTTTGCCTGATGGTTATCGTCGGCGATTAACTGGAGGATTGTCTGACGTCGATCGCAATGTAATCATTTTCGTTTCCGGATGTGTTGTCGTGCAGGGTGTGTTTCCGAAGCTGTGGGAAATATTTCTTCCTTCTCCGCGTGTACTAGCGTATCAATTCCAGTATAGGTAGGATCGTTCTACTTTCGTACTTGTATAACAGCTAGGATTCTCAAAATCCCCTTGTCTAGATGGCATTTCCCCAATAGTTCTAAAGAGGTATTCTTCTACTCTTTCAAAACCACTGCGTACACTTTTTCGCCTTTTCTACTCCCATGGGTGGAAAACAGACTATCCGCAAAGAAGTGAGTTATCTTCTTCCTGCAACTACCGATGTATTCCACTGACATTTCGAATCGTTCAATTTAATTTGGACGGATTCAAGTTCGACATCCACTCCCTGAATGCTGGTGTTCCTCAGGGCTCCGCTTTATCTCCGATATTTTTTCTCATTTTTATAAATTACCTCCTGCCTGTCAATTCTAATATAATCCATTCCTATATTGACGACAGTACCCACGGATTTCATATTCGTTCACTTCCTTGCTTTTTGGCTGTAAATAGTGAACGTCAGCGTATGTCATGTTCATTAAATACCGGTATCGACAGCATAATTGTATAGGGAAAAAGGAAAAGAGTGAAATTTAATGCCTCCTAGCGCTGTCTTTTGCCGTCCAAGCGTACCACCGACTCGCAACTATTGTCCACGAATGGCGCTTGCATTTTAGAAACCAAAAGCTCTCCATACTAGCTATACATATACTTAATAGCAATCATCTTTGGAATGACCACGTAGTTGGTATCGCCACGAATGCTGCGAAATGCCTAGGCGTATACAACCTACAAAGCGTTCATTCGATCTAAGTTAGAGTTTCACTCTTTCATTTCACGTGCTAGACAGAGTCGAGAATCACATAATAGAACTGATGGGAGACCCAAGCATCATCAATAAAGTAGATTCTATGGAACATCGTTAGGAATGCCTCTTGTCTCTCCCTGTTTTATCGATAATAGCCAGTTGCATTCCGGCCCCTTCATCAATTGTTCCGCAACACAGATCTCTCAAGGAATGTACATTAATATAGCCTGAAGCCCACTTTCGAACGTACCGAAACATTCTTAACCGAGCCACGCGAATTATTTATTCCGTGCCCGTGATGATGAATCAATCACATCAATTCCATGTCAATGTAGCCAATAGAAGCATTATTCTCCTTAATAAAAATATGATTCAGTGCTTCTCGCTAATACCAAGCAATTTGCAGCAGAATTTTTGTTGCTTTAAAAGTATCCTGAGAAGGAATAATCAATACAAAATCCGAAAGGATTTGTACTGTATACAGTTCTGGAATAAGAATTTCCGGAAATGTACTTTCTTTTGCCATCGAGGAGTTTTGAGTCTTATAAAGGAACCCTCAAGCATTCTTCAAAAGAAAATTCCCGGTCATTAATTCATTTTTCGCTAAAGAAATTCAAACTCTTTTGAGAAAGACAAAAAAAAAAAAAAGTCAAAAATGGAAGTTCATTAATGCGTCAGGGTCGTGCTTAATTAAGCTGCAAAATGAATCACGATAATTGCAACAGAAAAAAAAAAGAGCAAATACCGTAATATTCGAGTGATTACGCGAAATAAATCCCGCCACATCGTCAATACTGTTCTACGTAGCAGCCTTTGCCAAACTCTCATTTCATTTCTCGACTCAAAGTGATTTTTCTAATCTTGTTCCATCCTTTTAAGCATGCTTCATTTGCATCTAATCAGACCCAACTAACACTTTCGTTTGCCCGAATAGGAAGTTTGGAAAAGTTCGCGCCATAGACCATGTAATTGTGGCACAGGGCATTAAAAGCCATTAAGTGAAAGAAACACATTGCCACGAACTGTGCTCTGCATAACAGTTCTCAAGAATCAGATGTTAGGAAGAAAAACTTTGAAAACTTATCCTGAAAAGTAAGAACCCATTACGCTATTTAGCCCGCACAGGCACGCTAGTCCTTCGTCTTTTGAATAAATCAAGAACAAAAAATGAGAGAAAAAAATGGAAATCAGAAAGGCACTCAAGTTTTAAAGAAACACTTCGCTCCAAAGGGTATTAACTTCCATGTTGTCCGCCATTCATTCGAGTTCTTTTCGGTGCTTCTTCTGATATAGTGAGTTGCGACCACTTTCATAGTTCCCAGGATAGTGCAAATAACTTTTTAACTACTCACAAGACTCGCATTTTTACCGAACAGGATCATAAAACGTGACCCGAAACATCGGTCATCCTGTCATCATGCCCATCTACAATATATGTATATAGCCACTACCTTCGCCAAGTCGACACGCTTGGCATGATGAGTGGCAAACAGCTGCCAACTTTACGAGTACCGCACCGATAATAAGTTGTTTATCATTTCGACTATCCCGCTGGGAAGAAAAGAAAGCACGAACGGATGAAAAAAGTGAAAAGATCGAGGAAGAGAGAGAGTGAGGATAAATGGGATATCCAAGTCTAGGTTTTTTCTGTTTTGTTTATTGTTTGGCCCAACCCTAATGCCCGCTCACGCGAGAACAAGGATATAATTAATTTAATCATATCAAATCCGTCATACCGTCCTTACCACCACCACCTCCACCCATTTAGGAGGTATGAAAGGGACATTTACATGTGCGTACCACACAATTCATGCACTTGGCATCTATAGCAGCATGTGGCCTTTTTATTGGGCTCGGCCCTTAAATATAAATTAAACAACAACACTCGTTGTATTAATTATATTTTATTTATCACTAAACATTAACACTAAAATTAAAATACGGGGTTCATATTGTGTGGAGTTGCTCCTACTCCTACGGCTTCTAGTCTGAGACTGACTTACTGTACGTGCGATACCAAACCGACGCCCAAGCGTAACACTTGTTTTGCACAGCAGGGCTAACGGTTAAAAGTCGTGCGCGTGGTGCGGGCGTAAACAACTTGTTTGCACAAGAAGCAGCGGGTAGCGGGGTACATTTTGTTGGTGAGCTGCGATGGGTGTTAACTGCTCCCCCTTCAAATTCAGCCGTCCTCGGTTGACCTCTCGAACTCTTTGTTGAATATTTATTATAGCTTATTTAAAATTCGATTGTTTTTTAATACTTTTATGGTGGAGTACAGTAATTAACTTTTTTACATATAATATAAGGTTTGTAAACATGGTATAGCTGGCTAAATAGAAAATTTAGATAAAGTAGTTATATTTCTTGCTATATTTTATTATAGGTACAGTATTTAAAATTAAATAGATTCACTTCAATATATTTATATTTAAGATTTTGATTACAATTCATTTCATTTCAATTCATTTCAATTTTGATTACAATATACATATATATAATTGTAAACATTTTCTTTAAAATATAAACTAACTCTTACTAACTAAATCTCATTTAGATATGTTTAGATAATTATTAAAATTTATTTTATAAACCGATTATACATAATTTTTCACATAAGTATCTTTTCCCTTTAGAACCAAAAAATAACTCATTAAGATTTCTTTGAATAAGTATGTTTGTACATAAAAATGTTATCAATCATCAGTTTTGATAAGAGCAAAACTCTACCTAAGATTGTCTTTATGGACTGGTTTATTTTCGATCAAAACTGTGTTGCCTTGATCCATTTGAACCATTTTTTCAACAAAAAGCTTCCTAAATTTGTTCCCTACGCGCTTATTCGTTCGTACATATACCTTGTCGCCAGGTTTGTATGTTTTCGTCTGTTTGTTTTTGTTAAAGTACTTTAAATCTTTGTCTTGCTTATTTATAATCCTCTTTCTTATTTCATTTTGTAATATTGACGATGTTGTATGAATGATATCGATCGGTCTTTGATTCGTTATTGAATGGATGGTTCTATTGTATTTTACTGTAGACAGTAAAATAAGTTCATTCGTGTCATGAATACCTTGTTCTAGTTTGGTACATCTCGCGATTTCCGTCAACGTGCTGTGAAATCGTTCAACCTGTCCATTTGATGTGCTATGATAGGGGGCTATGGGAAAAATCTCAATGTTGAAGTGATCGCGAAGGATTGTTTTTATGGTTTCAGAGTTTAAGGACTTTTCGTTGTCACATACTATTGTTTTTGTGTCTTTAAAAAAGTTAAGAATTTGAATTAAAGGCTCTTTGATGTCAACTTTTGATCTGGATTTTATTGGAAATACTGCTGCGAATTTTGAAAATTTATCCAAACATGTAAGAAAATGTAATCGGTCTGTGGAATAGATGTCTACGTGTAATATTTCACCTGTATGGGATGGTATTGGGGATTTTCCTATTTCTATCTTAGCTGGATGCCTTTGATATTTTGCTTGATTGCAAATTACACAATTCGGAACTATGCTCTTTAACTTTTTTCGGATGTTGGGAAAGAAATAATTTCGAAGAACTTGCTTTGTGTTCTCGCGCACTGATCGATGCGCTCGATTGTGCTCCACCACCAGAATTTCCTCTTGGTCGTTTTCATTAAAAATATCTATCACAAATTTTTCCGTGTGGAAAAATTTGGTAGATGGAAAAGCTTTAAGGAGATCATTTTGTATCAACGCTAAAATATTTAATTCACAGTGGAGGCCATTCACTACACAAGGATTAATAACCTCAGAAAGCATTTTCAGTAAGGAATTTTGGTTGCGGAATGAAATTATATGCCTGCATTTTTGTTTAAACAATATTTTCCTCACAATTTTATTTTCTGGGCCCTCACTAAGAATAACCTGGTTCCTAAAGCAGTTTATGGGGTTTTCGACGGTGCGAATCACTCCGGTTAGTGATTCCTCACTATTTCCTGCTATCGATTCTGATATGGCATTAATATGTTGCCTGGATAAAGCATCCGCAACATGGTTTTCTTTACCAGGCTTATAGTGGAATGTGGGTGAGTATTCTTCCACAAAAGCTTTCCATCTTTTTATTTTAGTGTTGGGATTCTTTTCAGAAATCGCGAATGTTAATGGCTGGTGGTCTGTAAAGATATTAAGCCGTTGAGCGCCATACAAATAATTGCGAAGTTTCCGCAAGGCCCAAACGATAGCAAGAAGTTCTCGCTCGTTGGTGGCGTAGTTCTCTTCCGTTGGAGATAAAGTCCTTGAGATCATTGTGATTGGGCGACCATTCTGTGACAAGACTGCACCTAGTGCGCAAGAAGACGCATCAGTTGTCAAGTCGAAAGGCATATTATAATCCGGATAGAGAAGTAGCACATCCTCTGAGGCTAATATGTTTTTAATTCGTTTAAAAGCATGCATACCGTCTTCATCGAGTTCAACAGTGATGTTCTTAGACTGTCTGGCGCTGACATTACCGTTCTCTCCCCGTAAGAGTTTAGTAAGGGGCTTAACTATCTGGGCGTAGTCCTTTACAAATCTCCTATAATATCCGGAGAGTCCCAGAAATGACCGCAAACTTCGAAGGGTTTTTGGGGTTTCATATTCAATTATATCTTTAACTTTATCCGGGCAGGTTTTGATACCCCGTGCAGAAACTACGAAACCCAAAAACTCAACCTCTTCTCTGAAGAACTTAGATTTTTCTGAAGAGACTCTCATATTTGCCTCGAAGAGTTTGAGAAGGATTCTGTCTAAATCTTTAAGATGGTCTTGTTTTGTCTTAGAGAAAACGATCACATCGTCGATGTAAACATGACAACACTTTCCGATCTCGTCTCTTAGAACGTCATCGATGGCTCTCTGAAAAATACTTGGTGCATTTTTGAGACCAAAGGGAAGTCGACAGAATTCGAATTTGCCATTGTTTACAGAGAAAGCTGTTTTTTCTCTGTCGCGTTCATGTAATTTTATCTGATGGAAACCTGATTTCAAGTCTAATGTGGAAAAAAATGAGGATTGACCTAAGTTGGAAAGAATAACCGTGGTGTCTGGAATAGGGTATTTATCGCTCGTTGTTTTGGCATTTAATTTTCTAAAATCAATCACTAACCTCATTTTCCGATTACCATCTTCGTCAAAACCTTTCTTGTCAACAACCCAAATAGGGTTATTATAGGGGGATCGTGATGGTCTTATTATACCCGCGTTCAGAAGATCGGAAATCTCTTTGTTTACGAATCGTGAAGCTGCCATGGGATAGGGGTATGCTTTTGAATACACTGGCTCATTATCCGTTGTTCTGATTGTGGCTATTACCTTGGTGTTAAATGGTAACGATTCGTTTGAATCAGCAAACACTTTGTATCTATTTTTTAAAATAGAATCAAACTGATTTCGCACATCTAAGGGCACAAATTTGTTGTCAATGGAAACGTGATTGACGTCTTTGCAAAAATAATACAAAAGTTTCTCCTCTCTCCCATGATATTTGATAAGCCCTCTTTCCAAATCAAGCTGTGCTCCTATTTTATGCAAAAAATCACAACCAATTATACCATCAAAGCTTTTAAGACTGGGGAGAATGAAAAACTGTGCGTTTTCATTGAATAAATGTATTATGCATTTGAATTTTATTGTATCTGATCCATGCAAAGACTTAACAGTAAATGAACTCTCCACAGGCGTAATACCTCTGAGATATTGAATATTTTTTATATAATTTTTTGCTGCACCTGTGTCGATCAAAAGTTTGATTTCCTTCCCTCCTAACGTTCTGCTTACATACGGTAGGAGGGACCTACCCCTAAAAAATTAATTTCATCTATTACTTCTCTCTCCTCTTCTTCATTTTTCTCATACATATATGAAAACGAATCATCGGATTTGTCAGGATAAGCGTCGTTATCGTAATGCTGTTCACACTGGTGAGTTATTTGTTCTATTGGTCGATCCTGTACTAGATTGTTAAATCGTTGCATTTTCGGTTGTGGATGTCGTGTGGAATTGTTGTTATTTATAAATGATCTATTGTGAGAATGTTTATCTGAAGGTCCTGGTCTTTTAAGAATCGGTCTATTGTTCGTGTGAGTTTGGTAATGTATATTATTTAATGAATTACTAGGGTTTGGAGTTGGATTTGACTTATGAGAATGGTAACGAGATGTTGAAGAATCTATCTCCATTGGATGCTGATTAGGTTGTCGAATTTGTACACGACTATAATGGGGAGAATTAAATGAATTATACCTATAGCCTGTTTGAGGAAGTGGTCTATTTGAACGTTCATTGTGAATGGCAAAGGAGTTTGCGAACGTGTAGCGCGTTTGATTAGCCTCCAGTTCCTCGGCAAGCGCTAGTGCAGTTGGCATATCAACTGGCCTAGACGAAAATAAAATATCACACATTGGTTTGCGCAATCCAGAAATGAACGTTCTAAGTGCATCCTGTCTATATTTGTGATTTAGAGAAGCAATGAGCTGAGTGTTACCTTCATGTGTCATCATAGTTTTATTGATGATCAAAGTAAGTTTCCTTTCGACGGTGTCATAAAATTCAACAATTGAAATTTTTCCATGCTTAAGGGTAGACATTTCTTGTTCGATAAGATATATTGGCTTCTTATCAGCATATGTGAAATCTAATCGACTAATAATTGCCCTAAAATTGAGTACTGTATTGAAAGAAGAAAGAATTGAATCTGCGGAACCGACTACCTTGTTTCGGATAATAGCTATTGCCTGATAATATTTGGAACTTCCTTCATACCCTTCATAGATTTTATGGGCAGCAAAGGCGGCTTGGCGCCAGGAAACGTATTTTAGTTGTTCACCGTGAAACTCAGGAAGGGATTTTACAAGATCTAGTGATTCATCGCACTTAATTTGGGGGTTAATTGTTACCGGCTCAAATTCCTCAACCCTTGACGGTGTTTCCAAAAGAGATAACCTGTCCGTAAGCTCACTGATGGTGGATTGAAAAGATTGCTGCGCCCGCTCGACTGCAGCTTCCACAGCTGTTGCGACAACTGCACGTAATTGGGATTCATCCATTTTTATTATTTGTTAGTTCTTTACACTATGTAGACTATCTTAATTAATAATAATTATTAGTAATAAAGCAACCAAGAAATGAAAATCACAAAAAAAAAAAACAGCTAAAAGTTCAATCGTTGGCTACTAAAAGTTACGAATTTTCTAGTTTACAGTTAATTAACTTAAGTATCTATTTACAATTTTTCGTTTTCGTAGTTCAAATGTAATGAAACAATATATTCAATTTAATTTGCTATTTACCAGCATAATTATTCCATATTATATGTATGTATAGGTAAAAAAATATTCACTTACATGTAATTCGATATTTACATATATTCATATGTATATGTAGTTCTAATTTTCTTCTTTGTTCCGTTGTTCTCCAGTATTGGAGTAAATTTACAATCGAACTTTTACTTTTCTTCCGGTATTTTCGTAGCTTGGCTTGGGTAACGGCTTATAATGACGGTCGGCGTCCTTTTTCTTCCAGTAGCTTCCTTAGCTTGGCTTGTATGTTTAGCGTCGTTTGCTTTTGGCGTGATTATATATGTATGTATGGCGGTTACCTATGGTGTCTCTTCTTTTTGTTTTATTTCAATTGCTATTTTTTTGTTTACGATTTGATAAGATTCGATTTTCACTTCGACTGAATTATTGTGAGCATTAAACACTGTTTGATAATAATTCCTGAACGACGCGATAATTAGTTTTCACTGATTCACTCTTATGAGGTTTTTCAAAACATATAAAAAATCGCGTCGCCACACGTTGGGCGCCAATTAAACAACAACACTCGTTGTATTAATTATATTTTATTTATCACTAAACATTAACACTAAAATTAAAATACGGGGTTCATATTGTGTGGAGTTGCTCATCCTACGGCTTCTAGTCTGAGACTGACTTACTGTACGTGCGATACCAAACCGACGCCCAAGCGTAACACTTGTTTTGCACAGCAGGGCTAACGGTTAAAAGTCGTGCGCGTGGTGCGGGCGTAAACAACTTGTTTGCACAAGAAGCAGCGGGTAGCGGGGTACATTTTGTTGGTGAGCTGCGATGGGTGTTAACTTATACATACATACATATGTATGCCAATACGACCGCACAGATATGTAGGTACCTAACAAGCTATTTTCTGCCAAGCCTCGAAAAATACGTTGGCGATGGCAACTTACCACCAACCCGACCATGGTGTAGGAGTTCTTTATTGTTCCACTCATCTGAATCCTGAAGAATGCAACTGAGGTCTGCCGCATTGAACTCCTGGAAGCAAGAAGCCCACAGTCGGACAAAGGACAAGGAAAAAATCTATCTTTCAAGTGCCAGGAATTTGCCATCATCCATTTACTCCTTCCCCATACCCATACAGTTTCGTTCTGTTGTCCTGCGGTTCCTTTTGTAATTAGGCGGTATGTGTACTCATCTACACAAGTGCACATATGTCTGTGGGGGTCACCTCAAAGCGACCAACACGCAGCCTACACCATATGCACAAAGCCCGACCTGCTCTCACTTAGAAATTGCCGCACACAAACAATTGTGGCAAGAATTCTTAATGGACGACGACTGACTCAGTGACTACATAGGCATGAAGCACGAGGTGGCAGGTTCAAATTTAATTAAAATACTTTCGGGCAAAGATAGACGCAAGGCATTATCTTTCGTGGTCATTCAATTGAAAAGTTTCGCCCTCAGTTCACGTCTTTTTTCCCGGCTCCCAAGTTTTTTGCCCTTCTATTGTCCTTCCATTCAACTATTGGAAGCCTTTTTGCTGCTCTGTTATGTTTTCTCTTCCCTTTTCCTATTTTTCCTTCACTAAAGTGTGATGTAACGGTATTAGGTAGGTGGGTAGAGGAAAATGAACAGAAAAACTGTTGCTGCCGATGAGCACCTGAGCGAACGATAAAGGTTTCCACTTCAGCGAGATTGCGAGAAGCACCGAACCACTGTGGGCAGAGCGTGGATAATGCCACCACCGCCACAACAAAGGAAGCGTATAGAAAAGTTGGTTGGCGTCAAGTTTGTTATTTTTTTGTCTGTCCTTTGCGTGGACTCCAACTTGCCATAAAAAGAATTGGTAGTTTTTCACCTTTTACCACGGGCCATTGGACAAGCTGTGCCTTTGTGTCGGGTGAACTCATCCACCGGAACTGGTTCCGGGTTCGTGCGAGCTATTCGAAATGATTCTGTTATCGCACGGCATCTGGTTGTCGGTCGTTGCCCTCCTGGGGTCACTTAAAAATACCTAAACGAGGAGTCATTGTACATCGGCGCACATGGTGGTACATACATATCTGTTAATTACGTAGTTATTTGAAGGCAACGTCAACAGGTGATATTTATCGCAATTGTTCGACGGCGAGTTTCCCTCAAGACACCAATTGACATTAATTTAACTCTAACACATGTGAATGGAACTACAATCGAACTATCGAAGACGATACTTTTGTTCCCCTGGGTTACCGTAAAACAATTTTAAAGTTTAACTTTACTGTAAAGTGGTTTCATGGACTCACGGTGCTTCATATCACGGGGCTCCCAATATTGTCTTCAATACGAACAATACCTGGAGGTAATGAAAATCGAAACTGTGGGAAGGGTGTCGAGAACAATTCTTGGAAAGGAGTTTTGTCTCCATTTCAATATTTCCGATGTTGACAGCGAGGTCGCAGGGGAACTTTTATGTTGTGCCAGAGGTGTACGAGTACCTTTTGTGAACTATTAATAAATTAGGTTGGCATTCTATTCAGAAGAGATAGTGGGGGAATGCTAGAAGGGTCACGGTAGTTTAGAAAAAGGTTCATGAGAATAGATTGTTTCGTCAATTAGTTAGTGCAGTATGTACTTGTCGCTCTGAGAGTAGAGAACTTTCTCTGGCAGTAGGTATGACGTGGGGGCAAAGCTTTTAGTCTGGACTGTAGGCGACGCATAAGGCGTATGAAACTTATATGACACTGCATAGAAGATAAGACGACTTATCTTCACTTATCCGCGGTGCAAATTTTGTGGATATTATGGGGAAAATTTAGTTGATCTTAAACGGTAGGGTGCCAGTCTCCTTTTAGTTATCGCATCCGCGGCACATGCAATAAATTTTGGCTACCTTTTTCTTGAATAGCAATCAGACTAGCTTATTATAATCTTGGGGGGAGCTCACGTTGTAATTTTCAAGGCTTAGCATCAGCTAGAATATCTGGAGTACCAACAGTACTTTCTAAGGGTTTTCCCGGGGACTCTTCTGGATGTATTCTGTTTATCTCCCTTAGGGTAGTGTCTTGGAGCTTTTTGTTTGATTCTTATATGATAAGGTGTGGATCGGTTAAAGGATGATTCCTTATACATATATGGTACGTCCGAAAGTAGGCTTCAAGGAGACATGTGTCGCGGGAAAACTGTTGACGGGGCGGAATGAAACTGGCTATCTTTTCAGAGTATTTTTTGTGAAAATGCCGATTAAACAGGGGAAGGCAAGAGATATTTCGGCGATGTCACAGCGAATCTAATAATTTGGGGAGGCTGGGGTCTCCTATCAGTTTTATCGCGTGGTTTCGTTATAGTAAGTGCAATAAGGTCTTAGATGCACCGGACAAGACATCAGCGTTAAATTCAAATTTAGAGCCTTGTAGATTATATCCAGATTCAAGGGTGAGAAATATTTCTTGCATCTGTAAAGAAGCCTAGGCATTTCGCAGCATTCTTGGCGACACCAAATATGTGGTCGTTCCAATTAAGATTGCTGGTGACTTACTGGTACATAGGTACGCTGGTACCCAGTACTTCCCAGTGGGAAGTTATTGTAATGGGGCCGTTTTTGCGAATTATATCTCCACGTTTCAAGGTCACCAGAATCCAAATCCTAGGTTTTTATAGCGTCTGTGTGTGTATGTACGTATGTGCGTATGGTATGAGATCGGCTTCATTCCACGTGTAATTATGCAACTTAGAAATAAGTGAGTTTTCACCAAAACGTAGGCAAAAAAATTAATAAAACGCCGTGTTCCCAAGTGGTCCTCCATCTAAGTGCTAACCGCATCCGACGCTGGGTGATTGCGGTGATCGGACGAGAACCGATCCAAGTGAGATTGCTCGGACAGTGATGTGGATGGGTAAAGAAACGCACACTCTTGAGTGTGCACTACCCAACGAGTACGAGTACGCTCATAAGTAACTGGTTGTGACCATTTTAATTTTCGCTCACGAGCACGTGTGTGTGTGCATTTATGGAAACTCACCACTGTGCACACTTCATATGAAAACAATTCTAATTAACAACAAGGGGGTGCCGAAGCGTGTTGGATTCTGACGCACGATGAGCGAGTTCGGATCCCGAAAACACCAACGCCGTTCGGAATCGGCATTAAACTATAGGTCCCTTTCACCTGTGTGAAAAATAAAGCACACTCACAACATAGGTGATTGAAGAGAAACTTGGCTCTGGTCCTTGGCTGGCATGGGCCGTAACGCCACCAAAGAAAGAAAGAATTCACAACAGCTGTGTTGTATAATTTTTTTACGTACAGGGATTGTTTTTTTATTAGTTTTGAACTACAGACCTTTCGCTCGACGGTCGGTGATGTCTACCACTGTACCACGGCCACCCCAAGGTAGGTTGAGGTGGCTACCGGACTATGCACGTCAGGGTACAATTAATGTGATGGAGGGTGTTCATTTAAATACAGACCTTGGAGTTAAGAAAACTTGTTATGTTGGCCAAACTGACGTTGGTTACCTCCGAGTGGTCGTCGGGGAAGTATTTGCCAAGGCCGCAGTATCTGCGACTTGCTAGTGCTGGGCATTCGCAGGGAAAATGCTGCAGGGTTTCCTTTGCAGGATGTTGTGCTATTTTTCGGTAAGATACTCAGTTCGATCACCAATCAATATAGTGTAATTGAGATCGTATTGTTGGTCATTAATGACCTTCCCCCATTCAAGTTTTTTCATAAGCTGACCGTTAATTTACGATTTTACAGTCTTAGAGAGAACTAATGTTGGTGTAAAGGTTTGGTAGTACCCAAAAAAGTGGGTAAGGTGAACAAGTATACACAGTGGTTTTGTCAGCGCAGACGAACGTTTCTTCAGAACCATTATGAAAATGCCATCTGGACAGCGGATTTTGTTCATGTGACTTTGAAGGCGGCGTGGCGCAGTGGTTAGTGTATTGGACTCTAGCGCACAATGAGCGAGTTCGGATCCCGATAACACCAACGCTATCGAATGTTTATTTCGCGACGTGCCTCCTCAGCGAGGAACTGACGAAACCCCCCGTAGTATAACTTGCCATTCAAAAGCAGGTCCATTTCACCAACATGGATAATTGATGAGAAGATCGGCTCTGGCCTTCCATGGGCTCCAAAGCCACCAAAGGAGAAAGAATTTGAGAACCCGTGCAACTGTACGAGTATGAAAGTAGATGTGTCACAAAGTAGAAGTGATGTATAGGCGGAGACAAAATGCAAGCTGGGAGTTGCGAGCGGGTTTCAAAATGGGCAGCAAGAGAATTAACCATATCTAGGAGAGTAACAGTAACTTATCCAGAGTGTCGTTCTGGACAAGTGTTGGTAAAGACGTCGAAGACGAGTCTTTACTCTCTTTGACGAATTCCCAATTGAGTCGGATCTGTTGAGGGCGCGTAGCCCTCAGAAGCCCCTGGGGGCATTCAGCAGAAAATCTGACAACATTCATCAAAGCAATGAAATCAAAACGATGCATTTATTCTGGTTACGTCAGGAATGTACATTGGTCCAGAACCGCGTCCGTGGTAAGTATCTTGTCCACTGGCACTACTGTTACGTCACACCCTTTGCCGCCTTCTGATAAAAAATCCAGTCTGTCGAGTGCACACTCAATTCTCTCCACAAAGTTTTGAAACGCAGTCTTGCAGAAATTTCTTAGCGGATAGGCATATTGCATCTAGGATCTAGTCTTTCCACGTTTTTCAGAAAGAAGTAGGGGAAGCCTGCAGGTCTGAAGCCCTTGGTCCTCCACCAATTTTTTTTATAACTTGAGAATAAATACTAATCCCAATGCACCGGCATTGTACACCGACAGTACAACTACATTCGTTTATTTGAAGATATGTATGTCGCGCCAACATATGGGATGTTGATTCCTCCCCCGCTGAATTCGGAAGACTATTTATTTATCGGGCCAGCAATCCATGGAGGATCTCAGCCTGAACTATAGCTGCCTTCCATCCTTGGCGGTCCAAGTTGTCTTACATCCGTGATTACTTGATCTTCATACCGGAGGTTCTTCCCCAACCAGGAGGCACGAAGTCGAAGACCCTCTTGGCTGGAGCGTTGGTGTTCGTGCGCTCGATGTGGCCAAGCCAATGTAGTCGACGGGTCTTTGCCTTCCGGACTATATCCACATCTTTGTACAGCTCGTAGAGCTCGCGGTTATGTCTTCTCCTCCATTCTCCTTCCTCACAGGCAGGACCAAATATCCGGCGCAGAATTTTTCCTTCGAAAGAACCCAAAGTCAGTTTCCCGTCCTGCTATCGCCCAGCTTTCGGCTCCGTGCAGCAAGCGTTGGCACTACTGTGGTACTTTGAGTGAGGAGTAAATAAAGGCCATTTAAAATGCTTGTAGTTTTACGTCCGGGAATAAACACTAGGGGGAGATGCCTAGGCGAATACCAAGCTAACAATGACAGGGATAAACTGCCTAATATATTCTTGGAGCATAGCGTGGTATATCTCATCAGCGCCTGATGATATAATGCCATCAATAAATGCAACAGTATATTAAATTGCCTTAGCTTTTGTCACACGTGACGCAACATACTATTTACGCCACGTTACACTCAACACCTCGGTGGCAGTTATCAGTTGTCAACTCTACGACTGACCAATGTTGATCTAATTTCCCAGATAGTGAGTTTGAAGCAGTATATCTAGGGTCTCTGTCTTCGACTTCTTAAAGATACCATCAGATTTCTGGAATTTGTCTACCTTAGCTGGTTTTTGAAGATTTTAACAATCTTCCATATTTGTTTGAAGAGATGCCTGTTCAGAAGTTTTCACGTAAAGCTTGAGAGTCATTATCCGGCCGATTCCCTTAAAGGGCACTATACACCAATTAGTGCATTTTGGATTCCTTCTAGACTGCGAGTTAGCAATTTGGACATCAGTTATAAAGTTTGATGATGCCGAGCTGGAGACTTTATTGGACCAGGTAGTTAGATACGAATGACCGCCTGGTCGCAGAGAGACCAAATCCCAATTAGCGCGTATGCGCCGTTTTGATGCCACTACTTAAATGACCTAATAAGTCGATGTATGTTTCAATTCCATCCTGTGGAGTTGAGAAACTAAATGATGTTGCAATATTCTATGTTACTGAATTCTGATAGGTCGTCAAAGAAGGATTTGCAGGGTGTGTTCGGTCTGGCTAGAGCCGGGCATTACAAAAGGAAGTGGTTAAAGGTTAATACTATTGCAGTCTTGCAGGCGGAGCTGCTAGCAATAAGGAAAGGTGGAACGTGATATCTGTCACAGATATTCGAATATTTACTGACAGCCAAGCTGCCTGAAATTGGATGGATTCATATGCCTACACATCCAAAGCAAGCCTCGATTCCGCCTATCTCTTAACGAGGTGGCTGAACAGTTTAACATACACCTCTCAATTACTAAGACCCAGCGATATTTCAGAAAATGAAAGAGCTGACATGCTCGTCAGACAAGGAACGACGCAACAAACAAATATTGGATACCCTGGTGCACCACTAGCAGGTTTTAAGCTGAGACGAACCTGAGATGGACCCAAGAGCATACCTGCCTAACCACCAGGCAAGTCTGGCAACGACTTTACCGACAGCGAACCGTGGGACTAATCACCCCAACACGAACCAACATCAATATAATCGTTCGTGTCATCACTGGGCACTGTCTTAATGGCAGCCATGCCCAAAGACAAGAGCAAATTTCAAATGACTTCTACAGGAGCTGTGAAGACGAAGAGTTGAGTCCATTCAACACCTGCTCTGCTACTGCTCTCCTACTTCCAAACGACCTGACTGATGTTCAGTGGATAACGATAACTGATCTTTTTGATTTTGTAAGAAGCGTAAAATGGTTTCATGAATAGAGGATCGTCCACCTCGTAGCAACACAAGGGGGTTATCTGGCCTAGGTGTGTACACCCCCTCGTGTAGGTTACGTATAACCAACCTACCTAAGGGTTTCCTTCTCCAGCGGATTCTTGAAACTTCGGCAAGGTATGTAAAATAGATGCCTAACTTGGCAACGTGAGTGGCGAGAGGCCAATGGCCAGTACTAAGAGCTACAATTCTGGAAATCTTCTGTCGAGTTCCGTTAGTTAGGTGGTGAGCTCTTTTGGTGTTGTAGGAAAGTCATATATTCAATTGGTATGACATAGTTACTAAGGGTGCTCCACCTGGAGTCTGCCATTGAAATTAAGTGTTGAAAGACTTGTCCCTTGACCCGTTCTACGTGGATGAATACTACCCCCTCCAGCGAACTAACGAGGCTGGAGTCGTGCCTTGCCAGCGCATTAGCTTTTTCGTTTCCCTCTATATTGCTATGGCCAGAAACCGACAAGAGAGTGAAGTTGAAATAATTGCCTAAACAAGTGATTTTTTCTTTGTACTATGCGACTAATTTGGATGTTATGGTGTGGGATTCGAGAATTTTGATTACTGATTGGCTGCCAATAAAAGTGGTAATGTCTCTCTTAGTAATGGGGTAACGGGTGAGTATCTTGCAAACTTCCTTAGTCGCTAGAACAAGAACGCATGAACTCAAGCCAAGAGATGCCGTAAGCTCCAAAGACAATATCGGGAAGGTTTTCTGCATCGAATAGTGACGCGGGATGAAAAATTGATCCACTACAACAATGTGTGGTTTTCGGCACGCCTGGCTAAGGGTAATTTTCAATAGCCAAACCGAATGTTCAGGGCGAGAAGCTAATGCTGTGCATCTGATGGGAACAGCTCTCAATAATATTCTATGAGCTATCCATCACTGTGAAATGGTTGCCAACAACAATTGATGCAATTTAGCCGAGCATTGAAGCCTAAACGCCCCTAATATGCCAAAAGACATGGCGAGGTTATTTTCTAGCACGACAACGCATGACCACATGTTGCCAAAGTCACCAAGGAAACTTTGGAGGCACTTAACTGGGATGTTCTACCTCATCCGCCATATTTTCCAGGCATTGCTCCTTCCGACTACCACTTGTTCTGCTCGATGGCTCATAAGCTGGGCGAGCTTATTGTTGGATCGCCTCAAAAGATGAGGAATTTTTTGCTGCCTTAAAGATAGTGAAGAGATAGTAGAAAGCGACATGCTCGACGTTCTCACGTTTCAGGCATACTTCATCGATTATCCGATAACACCAACGCTATCGAATGTTTATTTCGCGACGTGCCTCCTAAGCGAGGAACTGGCGAAACCCCCCGTAGTATAGCTTGCCATCAAAAAGCAGGTCCATTTCACCAACATGGTTAATTGATGAGAAGATTGGCTCTGGCCAATTTCGTCATGAGCCGATTCTGTGTCATTGGCGTCAGAGGCCAACCACTGCGCCTCTCTTTTACCTTAAAGCTTATATTTGACACCCATGTAAACCGTCTAAGTTTGAGTAATAATATCATGTGGCAAGCGTGGCTGTAGGAGCGTCAAAAGCTCACGTAAATGTGTACATACGTATGTATATTGTGCGCAATCAACCTTTAAACGCCGAGCACGGGCTAAATAGTACATACGTACATACACATATAAGTTAATTGTTGCATGCCGTGCTTTACAGCCCCGTTGAAAATCTTTCCTCTTTGTAAGCATTTTATGTGAACTAACCTTTTATAAAAAAGACTGACTATAACTACATACATATGTATACCCCGTGTGGTGCATGAAGGGAAAAAGTATTTCACAAGAGCGAAATTCATTCCACCATCGAGGGTACTTAATTGCTTTGTATCCGTCATGGTCATGGTATACATAGGTATATATGTACTCACGTCCTTGGTTCCTTATTAAGGCACAAGTTGGTCATTGCATCCTGTCTCCTATTTGCTACCCACAATATGAAACAATGGTCTATTGTTATTACTAGCTTATTACAAGCAATTAGGTACTCACAATTATATCTATAGATTTCAAAGAGGCAGGGAAATAAAGGGCGTCCTTGTTTTTTTTTATAGTTACATCCGCACTCAAGACTAAGGCCTTATGACGTTTTGAACGTTGTGCGAGTGAAGTTAACAGGGAGAGAGCGAGTTTCGCTCAGACTCACACACAACCTGAACGGAGTGCAGTGGTTTTGGGCCTTAGAAGTTCGTTCGCTACTCTCAGGGGTGGTCGTCCTAGATAGGGCGAGAGCCGACCAAATTTCGCATTGGTTATAATTCACAGTAATTCGTTCATGCACTTTGGTTTTATTGCATACGCAGAGGATGAATTTCAATTGACCATATACTGTGCAGTACGCTTTGGTCACTTTCCGTTCACAACTGTGTTGCATACTCTTTTGGCTATGAAACGATTTTGAACTATAGACCTTCCGCTAGACGGTCGATGATGTTAACCACTGTTCCACGGCGACCCCCTTATACTTATGTGTTTTTGCTACACTGAAAATCAAAGAGATGACAACCATTTGCGACGCGTAACATTCGAGACAGAGGCTCCTTACGCACTTAGTTCGTACGATGAAACTTAAAGTGGAGTATAGGAACACGATTTGCGAGTATGCTCCTGGAATGTCAGAACCCTGTACACTCCCGGAGCTGCTCATAAACTAGAAGGAATCCTCACGCAGTACAAGGCGGATATTACTGCGGTGCAGGAAATACGCTGGATAGGAAACGGTATGATGAGGAACAAATATTGAAACATATGTTACAGCCGTCGCAAAAGATTGCACATGTTGGGGTGCGGATATGTCGTGGGAAAGCCGTTAAGATCGAACGTCATCGACTTTAAGCCTATAAGTGAACGCCTGGCTGTGATCCGCATCAAACGCAATTTTTACAACATCAGCCTCATACGTACACACGCCCCTACCGAAGAGGCTGAAGACCCCATCAAAGAGGACTTCTATGATCTCTTGGATAACACCTACGGAGCTTGTCCGGGGTACGATTTCAAAATTGTACTCGGGGACTTCAATGCCAAAACCGGTAAGGAGAACGCCTTTGGCGCAGTGATCGGAAGGCACAGCCTCCACGATACAATAACAGATAACGGCTTCCGACTCAGGGACTCTGCGACAGCTCGTAATGCGGTGATAAGTAGCACAAGATTCCCCCGTAAGCGAATCCACACAGCAACTTCGCGATCTCCGGACGGTCGAACCGCCAACCAAATCGACCATGTGCTCATTGACGCAAGGCACTTGTCAAACATCCTGGATGTGCGAACATTCAGAGGGGCAAATGTCGACTCTGACCACTTCCTCGTAGCAGCAAGATTCAGAGCTCGACTGTCCAATGTCAGAAAGTTGCACCAGCCCACCAGGAGGAGGTTCGACATTGGGCGCCTGAGAACACCCGAGGTTACCAGAGTCTACAGGGAGCAGCTGAGCGAAAGACTCTACGGTATGCCTACGTCGATCACAATTGCCAATAATATGTGGCTGAATTGCCGCTCAGCCATTCAGGAAGTAGCCGAAACCACCTACCACCCCCGACAAGAAACCCGTGGTATGACGGCGAGTGTGAGCAGAAAAAGGTGCTGCTGAGGAAAACCAGGGCAGCGCAAGAAGAGTACCGAGCCAGAAGAAGGGAGGAGAAAAAACTACTGCGACAAAAGAAAAGAATCTTCGCAGCCTCCCAGCTCAAGGATATCGAGGAGTCTAGGGATAAACATAAAACACGAGCCTTTTACAAGAATGCCAAAAGCCTTGCAGGAGGCTTCAAAAAGGGCACCCAGGCTCTTCGAAACTGCGAGGGTAATCTTGTCACCGATCCGCAGGGAATAGTGGATGTATTTAAGCAGCATTTCCAGCAGCTGCTTAACGAGCATGACCAAGAGAGAGTGGTAGGGACCGACGAAATCCCAACTCCAGCCGCTGAAGTAGTCCTCCGACCCAGCATCGAAAAAGTCGGCACAGCTATTCAGAAGCTGAAGAACAACAAGGCCGCAGGCCGCAGAGCTCTTCAAGGCTGTCGGCGATGTTCTGGTAGGGAGCATGCACCAGATCATCTGCAGAATTTGGGAAGATGAAAGCATGCCCGACGACTGGAATACCAGCTCTATATGCCCCATCCACAAAAAAGGCGATTCTACCTCTTGCAAAAACTATAGAGGTATATCCCTGCTCAATGTCGCATACAAGATCCTGTCCAGCGTATTGTGTGGACGTCTAAAGCCATTTTGCACCGCACTAATCGGCAGCTACCAGTACGGCTTCCGGCCCGGCAAATCGACTATAGACCAAATTTCCACACTTCGACAAATCCTGGAAAAGACCAACGAGTTTCGAATCGATACACACCATCTTCTCATCGATTTCAAAGCCGCATACGACAGCATTCATCGTGAAGGACTGTTTGGTGCTATGGCCGAATTGGGGATCACGGGAAAACTGATCCAGTTGTGTCGCGCCACGCTAAAAAAATACGCGATGCACCGTGCAACTCGGTTACAGGACTTCGGAACCGTTTGAAACATGCACCGGATTTCGGCAAGGAGATGCGCTGTCATGTGACTTCTTCAATCTGGTGCTGGAGCAGATAGTGCGACGGGCAGGCGTTAACAGGGAAGGCACTATCTTCTACAAGTCCATCCAGCTGCTAGGATACGCGGATGATATCGATATCATCGCGTTTTCTCTTTTCTCGCCGTGGCATTGTGGAGGCATTCACGGCGATTGAAGAAAAGGCGAATCGAGTTGGTCTTAAGATCAATGAGAATAGGACGAAATACATGCTGTCAAGCAAAAACCAATCCGTCGCTCACCACCTGGGACAAAATATAACAATTGACAGCTACAATTTCGAGGTAGTTAAGGAGTTTGTCTATCTCAGGGGAGTAGGGTGTTATGGATGGTTCAAGCGCTTTTTGAGTCGAGTACCTCGGTACCCCGCCGAGATCAACGTACGCCACTGGATGTGATTCATTCGTTCTCGACAGTATATGTTACATATCTATGTGTCTGTAAATATTTCTTAGCGTTTCAAATACATATTTATACATACACACACACCCATATCTATAAATATTACTGGAATAGTATAAACAAATGACCCAATACATTAAATTGTTCTGTAAGCAACAATTAATCAGTGCGAACAGCGCTATTTAATTTGTTTATTTAGGTTGTGAATTTGCGTGGGGGTTAGGAAATGTATGGGGATTTAGTCGCTATCTGTGTTGTGTGTGTGAATCAATCACATCCAATGGCGTAGATGTGAATTTGCGTGGGGGTTAGGAAATGTATGGGGATTCAGTCGCTATCTGTGTTGTGTGTGTGAATCAATCACATCCAGTGGCGTAGATGTGAATTTGCGTGGGGGTTAGGAAATGTATGGCGATTCAGTCGATATCTGTGTTGGGGTTAGGAAATGTATGGGGCTATCTGTGTTGTGTGTGTGAATCAATCACATCCAGTGGCGTAGATGTGAATTTGCGTGGGGGTTAGGAAATGTATGGGGATTCAGTCGCTATCTGTGTTGTGTGTGTGAATCAATCACATCCAGTGGCGTAGATGTGAATTTGCGTGGGGGTTAGGAAATGTATGGGGATTTAGTCGCTATCTGTGTTGTGTGTGTGAATCAATCACATCCAGTGGCGTAGATGTGAATTTGCGTGGGGGTTAGGAAATGTATGGCGATTCAGTCGATATCTGTGTTGGGGTTAGGAAATGTATGGGGCTATCTGTGTTGTGTGTGTGAATCAATCACATCCAGTGGCGTAGATGTGAATTTGCGTGGGGGTTAGGAAATGTATGGGGATTTAGTCGCTATCTGTGTTGTGTGTGTGAATCAATCACATCCAGTGGCGTAGATGTGAATTTGCGTAGGGGTTAGGAAATGTATGGGGATTTAGTCGCTATCTGTGTTGTGGTTTTGTGTGCGTGCAAGGTGGTTATCATGTAGTATGTTATGGCCGGAGCAATAGATACATATGTACATATTCTTACGCCTTAAAGAGATAGGTATAGAAGTATTTACTACAAGACAATATAAATATGTATATTTTTGCGGAAATATATGGGGGGTTCTGGCCCTATGTAATTTCTTTATTTAAGTTGTGAATTTGCGTTGCGGTTAGGAAATGTATGGCGGTTCTCGCGCTATTTTAAGGTGGTTTTTTTGTCAAGTGCTGGTTGTGTGCGTGCAAGGTCGTTATCATGTGACGTATTTAGAATAGGAATAGCAATAGATATGTATATATTGTTACGCAAGGCTACGAAGATCTACTAACACATAGCATTCAATTTTAAGGGGAGCAGATAAACTATATACATATCTATGTATTAGCAATAGATATGTGATGGTATGAAGGGTTTTGGTATGAAGTGATTCAGGTGCTTTTTGGTATGAAGGTGTTCTGGCGCTATGTAATTTGATTATTCAAGGTGTGAATTTGCGTAGAGGTTAGGAAATGTATGGGGATTTAGTCGCTATCTGTGTTGTGTGTGTGAATCAATCACATCCAGTGGCGTAGTTGTGAATTTGCGTTGGGGTTAGGAAATGTATGGCGGTTCTGGAGCTATTTTAAGTTGGTTTTTTTTTTGTCGCGTGCAAGGTCGTTATCAAGTGACGTATTTAGAATAGCAATAGATATGTACATATTGTTACGCGCAAAGCGTGCCGAGTAGCGTGTGCCGAGTTTCGCTATGCCGAGTAGCGTGTGCCGAGTTTGGATTCACTCCTCTCTCTCTCTCTCTCCCTCTCTCTCTCCCTCTCTCTCTCTATGCTTCGCTGATTTCATGGGGGAACAAGTTTAATCATGTTCTGCGTTTTTGTTTTTTTAGTTCCCGGTGTAAACATATTTTTCGGGACAAAACGGAAGATCATTATGTATATCGTTATGCGTTAGATCTTCGTAAGAGAAGGAGAACACACACATCGATTCCGAGTAAGTCGATCTGTTGGATAAACCATCGCTTTAGCAGCATCCCCATCGATCTGTTGGATAAACCATACCTTTAGCAGCATCCCCATATACATATATAAATAGGGGAAGTTCCTGTTCAATGTGACATTGCGATAGTAATAACGAACCCGACCATCTTTCAGGAAATCATATTATCAACACACATCAATTCCGCGTAAATCAATTAGCTGTATAAACCATCGCCATCGATTCCGAGTAAATCGATCTATTGGAGTGTAAGGTTAGTGACCGGCTGCGTCGCCCAATTGATTGTTATGGGTGATAGCGTGTTGTTATAATGCGTAGTGTAGTTTCAAATAAGCGGATCGCGCGTAGTGTTTTATTAATATTTTGCAGAGTTAATAATATCAACAGCAGCCAGGAAGCACTTAAATCTGAACCCGATCATCTTCCAGGAAATCATATTATCAACACACATCAATTCCGAGTAAATCAATTAGCTGTATAAACCATCGCTTTAGCAGCATCCCCACGATTGTCGATATTATATGGTAGGCCGACATGACAACCGTCAAAAAAAAAAAAGAAAAAAGCTAAGCAAAATTGACGGTAAATTTTGTATATATAAATAGGGAATTTCGTATTCAAAGTTTCATTTGTACTAATAACGGAGCAGAGGGAGCTCGAAGTATAAAATAAATCAGGTAATATATTTTACATATATATACATATATATAATATATCTACGTATACAATTACTTTCACCCCCCACTTTTTTAGATAGTACAAGAAAGTAAATCAGGTAAGATATTTTATATATATAATATTAATAATATGTATCTATGTATACAGTTTCTTTCACCCCCACAGAACAATGGACGGAATTAAAATCATCATCGACACCTATATCAACAACTTCGAAAACAAAAACTGGGACTACCCGCAGTTGGTAGCCCAGAGTAGGAGTTTGCTGAATGAGTTGAACCACTCATTCAGTAAACTCAAAGCCCTCGTACACCTTCTAGAGGCAATGGAGGACATTGCCTCTATAGAGATGTACAACATGGACCCCCTCCCCCCATTGCTGAAGGATGTAACAAATTACATCTAGAGGTAATATTCTTTTTTTTCCTCACAGCAAAGGGGGTTTAGTGCCTGGTCCAAAAGAAAAGAAGAACAAAACAAATAAAAAAGTTATGTTTTGTATTTCTAAACAAAAAAAAAAAAATAAAAAAAAAAAAATAAAAATAAAACATTTGCTTTTTTTATTTAAAATTTTTATAAGCGATGTGTGTTGTTGGAGGTGATGGTTTCGGGGGCGATTTTATCGGCGTTATTTGAACGAATGAATGAATGTGATTTCATATTACAAAACAAAGCATCATCTCTTCTCTCTCTATGCTTCGCTGATTTCATGGGGGGACAAGTTTAATCATGTTCTGCGTTTTTTTCTTCCCATTTTTTTGTTTTGTTTAGATACTGCGAACAACTCACTGAAAGAAGATTGAAATGATACTAATCAAGATTTTGTTGGATGCTTTTTATTTGAAACGTTTATATAGTAACATTAATTTTTTTATACGTATTATCATGTTTTCCATCATAAAACATGCACAAGTATCTAGTTTATCCTGACTGCTGTCTGAACACATGCTGCATACAGTGCCTTGATGTCCGTTCTCATATGTAGTAGTATAAAGGTCTTTGAATTGGCTTATTTTCGTATAACATGTTGTTATCACCTCTAAATGCTCGTCCAATATATTTTCCTTGTTTTCTATTAGAAATTTTCTAATTTGTTTCATAAACTCTGAACAACTTATCATGTTTGTCATGATTTATATATATATATATATATATATATCTTTTATGTATTGTTACAGTTGCACTTAGCTTATCTAAAAGTTCTATATCTTCTTCGTCAATGTCACTCAATTCAAATTTGACCACGCTACCAATAACATTAAATGGGCATAATTCATTAAAACTATTTTTGTTTTTCATGCGCTTAGCACCCTCATACGATTTGTCCAATACAGTTACTAAACCACCATTTACTTTCGATTTTAAATCACTACAGATGCCAGCGCGATTCCCCATATTTATATTGTCTTGTAATAAATACTTCTATACCTATCTCTTTAATTCAATGCAATAAATGATTAGACTATCTCTTTTACATAACTTTTTTTTTTAACCGGACCCATCGATATAAAAATAGAACTTACTACCAACAAAAATTTGCCTCCAAGCATATTGCGTTCTGATTCACGACCGACTCGTAGAATATTTTCCACTTACGGGCGAGATTAGAAGAGTTGTTTAGTATAAAATTCTATTTAAAAAATGTAACCGAACTAACGCATCATTCAATGTTGAATGCGGAAGACATGTTGTAAACAAACTCAAAATATAATATAAATAAAAACACTTGATTTTTCATCAGAATAACATTTTTTTCTATTTATTGATTATCTGGGTGTGGACATTTTTCTTGGAAATCTCTATGTGAGAAGTTTTATTTACAGGTCCATGGTATTGTATTTTGTATTTGTATTTGTATTTATTGATATTAATATACATTAACTTTATACATTTGGTAGTAATTACGCAATTTACACAGAGTTGACTTAGGTCTTACTTCTGAATAATTATGCATTGTTAATAAAGAAAAAATAAAATAAGCTGAAGGAAAATTATATTGAGAGGAAAGTAGTGAGAAAAACCTCCCATTGAAAAAAAAAAAAAAAAAAAAAAATATATATATATATATATATATATATATATATATATATATATATATATATATATATATATATATATAATTGTATATATATATATGTACGTATGTTACACCCAGGTAAAAATTGCATATAAATAAATAAATAAATAAATAAATAAATAAATAAATAAATAAATAAATATATGTAAAAAATAAATAAATAGATAATAAATAAATAAAACAAAAATAAATAACAAAAATAAACAAATAGACAAATCAAGTGATGTACTATATATTGTTGTTGATTAAGTTATTAATAAGGTCGTTATCTGACATCTCACAGCCTACTCTGTATCTGACATTTAATTTATTAATTCTAGTAGAAACAAAATCGATATTGGCCAAATCATGAAGTCGTCGTGTGGAAAAATGCCAAGGAAGGCTTAGCATCATTTTTAAGAGTTTATTTTGAGCTACCTGTAGTCTTCTAACGTGTGTTATTGCACATTTTCCCCAGACTGGACAACCATAAAACATAAAGGAACGAAAAATGACCTTAAATATTATTAATTTGTTTTCCCTACTTAGCATGGATTTCCTGTAGATAAGGGGATACATAATTCTAATTGTCTTATTTATTCTATCAATGGTGCTGGAAATGTGATTATTAAACGTTAGTCTTTTGTCTAATGTAATACCCAGGTATTTTACATTGTCCAGCCAGCAAGTTGTGTCATTGTCAATTACTAAGTTGTTGCTTGGTAGAAAACATCGCTTTCTTTTCTTAGTAAAAAAGATAGCTTGTGTCTTAGAGGCATTAATTTTAATTTTCCATTTGTTGCAGTATTCCGAAATTGTGTTTAGACCCGACTGTAGGTTGGTTTCAATATCTGAACCAAGTACATCGGACGAATAAATACACGTATCATCGGCGAAAAATGCGGACTCACAGTTAGGGAGATATGGAAAATCAGACATGTAAAGATTAAACAAGACAGGTCCAAGAACGGATCCTTGGGGAACACCTGCGGGTATCGTCCGGTCAGAAGAAAATGTATTTTTTATGTAGACATTAAACATTCGTTCGTCCAGGAAGCTTTTAACTATTTTTGTTAGACACAATGGAAATTCAAACATAATCATCTTATAGAGTAGCCCATCGTGCCATACAGTGTCAAAAGCTTTCTCAATGTCGAGACAAACTACCCCTGTAGATTTTTTGGAAGTAAAACCTTCTTTGATATGCTGTGTAATTCTGTCAACTTGATGAATTGTATTATGATGTGGCCTAAATCCAAACTGCTGGTGGGGGAGGATGTCTTTTTCTAGAATTATTCTATCTATCTTCATTTTGATGATTTTTTCGAACAGCTTACTTACCGAATTGAGTAAACTTATCGGCCTGTAGCTGTTAGAGTAGTTTGCAGGTTTTCCAGGTTTCAATATGGGTATAATTTTTGCTTTCTTCCATGCTTTCGGGAAATATTGCAACCTAATGCATGAGTTGAAAATAAATAGCAAAAACCTAATACCGATATTTGGCAACTGTTTTATAAAAATATTTTTGATACCATCAATACCAGGAGACTTTTGTATTTTCAAGTTTTGAATTAAATGCGATAGTTCTTCGTAAGTAGCGTACATGTTTTCTTGTGGGCTTACTGGAGTTGATGTTAAGTTAGAAATTGCGTTCTCTACAAGAACTTCAGTATTTCTAGTTCCCAATCCATGAGATATGGTGTGATTTCTCTGGAATGACAGAGAAAGTATTTCGGCTTTTTCAGCGTCAGTTGTTGAGGGGGTTGGAACATCAACAAACGAGGGGATAGTCCATGGTATGTCAATGTATATCCCTTTTTGTCGATTGCTTGAATTGTTGTCTCAGACAATTTAGAATATCGAGATGGAAGGAAAACCTGTACACATAAGAAAAGACAAATAAATAAACATGTTTGTAATTTACTTACTTTAAAAAACTTACTTTAAAATTTTCCAGATAGCATAGAACTGCATTTCCATACATAGTACTGCAAACCTTTAATCCTTCGATATTATATGGTAGGCCGATAGTCAAAGCTGGAAATCTTACGGTTTGCTTAAAAGCAAAGTTTTCAAGTTGATTTAATTCTTTTTGGGGATCCATTGTCTTCGACGTCTCTTCGCACTGATTAATTGTTGCTTACAGAACAATTTAATGTAATGGGTCATTTGTTTATACTATTCCAGTAATATTTATATATGTAAATGTATTTGAAACGCTAAGAAATATTTATAGTTACATAGATATGTATATAGTTTATCTGTTCCCCTTAAAATTTAATGCTATGTGTTAGATTTTCGTAAGAGAAGGAGGGAGAATAATAAATCATTTTTTTTTTTTTGCTTTTTTTTGTATCAATTATCATTCACTGGTATTTTATTATGACCCCAAGCATAGGTACTTATCCCATCATTACATATATATCTTTTAGTGTCGTTATAACTTAAAGCTAACTTATTAATAGACTGCGTATAGACATTATGTAACTTACTTCTAAATATAAACATTGTTCTAAACAACAGTTTTTTATTCATTAAACAATTTCGATAATCTTTAATATCTAAGCTATTAGTAACCGACATTTTAATTCCTTTTGCCTTTTTCACCACATCATTGGTCTCTAATATAAAGGAGTACATTTTCGCTCTTAATCCAATGAATTCTAACATTTTCCGAGAGTTATTCTCATCTTTAAATTTCCCGAGAACTTTACCGTTTGTTTGCGGAAAATTATGCACATTGTCTATGGGGTATTCTGAAGTATCAAACCTTGATTTCTCGGGATCAATGACGTCTTGATATATATCAGAATAGAAATCATCTGTCATTACTGAATAAATAAATGAATCCGTATCCATATAGTTTAATCGAATCGATTTTCCAAATTTTTTCCTCATATACTCATAATGAAAGTCGTACATATGCCATTTTGAAAGCTCTAATACAATGAAACCTAAATAAATAGGTTTATTGTACACAACTCGTCCCTTGGTCATTTCAATAGCACACATCTCTGGTGTAAATATAGATCTATTGTGAAAATTAGGATGTGCAATTAGTTTCCTAGCACACAATGACTTCCTTTGACCATCCCATTGAGTTACAATTTTCACATCTCGACGCTTTTCTACATTCTCCATTGTTTTACCGTAAACACTGTTGTTCATTAATTTGAAAAAGTCTTTTTCAAACTTACTGTTCGCCTTTTTCCGGCATTCGGTATTCAGATTTATATATTTCTGTAACCATTCCGATTGAGTAAAAGACAACACTCTGTGAACTTTAGTGATATTTAATCCGTTGTTCAGACATTGTTGTAAATTTCTTAAATGAATTATATAATTGGTCTTTGCATTTAAATTGGCAATTAGCATAGGAATTTTAGTTCCCGGCGTAAGCATATTTTCGGGGCAAAACGGAAGATCATTATGTATATCGTGAAGATCTGTGGGATAGGCTAAATCTACTTCGAATACATAACCAAATTTATTGTCATTTTCCAATTTCAAAATATATTCTCTGGTATAGATTTCGGGATCATTCCATTGAAAATTTCCATTAGGAAGTAGTTGAGACATTGCCCAACCGTACAAGTTATTTGCATCAAAGTACATAAGGAATTCCTTTGTTTTAGTTTCGTCGAATTTATTCATGTACTTATTATTAGAGATGGCATATCGATGGCTACATTGACATAGACCACCTCTGATACCTTTCTTAATGAAGTTAAACATATCAATGTCGGTGAAAAGCTCTAGATTAACTTCCGTTATCTTCAACATTGCATCCCATGACAAACCAGGAGATGTATAATAATGACATGGATCTAATTCATATATTTTTAAGAGACCTTACGGAAATTCTCGAATATGTCAGCCAACAAGAGCACATCGCTCTGTAGATACACAAGCATGTAATCTTTTAATGATTTACAATTAAAATGCTTCCATACCTTTAGTGCATATTCATAATCTGCATCTAAACAATCTTTACCCGTTAGTTTATTATAAAATTGGGAAATTGATGGAAGAGAACAATCATCTAAACGATTCCATGAATTGAGATAATCGTAAGGAAATACACCTTTCCTAGTCATTAATTTGAATGAGTCGTCATTTTAGTAATACCTTTTGCCTATAATGAAATCATCTTCAGATAAATTATTTGCTAACGAATCTATACTCGACTGAAGAAATCGAAATGAATCTAAAAACCTAATTTCAAATGTGTTATTTGCGTCTAAATGCACTCGCTTGGAAAGTGATATATAATTTTCTTTATTTAATGGAATAATTGTTATTTCACCATCAATATTACTTAAGCTTTTCACAAAAAGATGACAGTCGTAGCCCGAAAAATTATGTAAAAGTATTGGGAAAAAATTTGGCCTTTGAAAATCTAAATTACACTGTCTATGTGCAGTTCCTCTATATGCACCCGTGAAGTGGCAATGATCTTTTACTCTTATATCGGACTGACTAAAACTACGATTACATATCCAACATATTGAAGCATTATGATGGTTGTAGTTCTCAACATCTGTCAATTGATTAATCGCTTTTGGTTTCTCCATGTACTCCCTATATAGATATTTTAAGTCTTCAACCAGCATCTTTACAAATTCATCAGATAAATTTTCTCCTATAAAAATACAAAGGAGACATTGTTTATTTTTTTTTTCGTTCTTGATAGCATGTAACTAAATGTAATTTCTCACCAACAAATGTTCTGTGTCTATTTACATTATCATCAAATGAGCACTTAATGAAATACGAAAACGCACAGGGTATGTGTTGTTGTACATTAGTTGTTGACGAAGATTCTGGATTCGGCATGCAATGACTCACAGGTAATAGAATAGACTCAAAGTCGGCATACACAACAAATGGAACTCGTTGCTTTCGACTGTGTTTAACAAACTTGAGTATTTTGTTTCCTTCATCCGGCATAATCGTGATCAGCTTCCGACATTCACTTTTGTGTTGCAGCAGACGGGATTCATTAGGGAATCGTTGTAAGCACCCATTACAAAGAAGCATTCGATTGTTTTTTTTAGTTATTTGACTTCTCATTAAACGCGACATATGTTTGATGTACACATAATGCGTTAGATCGCTATCAGAACTTTCGCAATAAAGCAAGTTAATATGTTTTGTCTTTTCCTCGGTCGTATGATAGTATGGTCCAATTAAATAACATTCATTCTTATCGTTGATTTCATAACCGAACACGTTTACACTGATTGTTGGATTATTCAACTCGAATATATGTATATCTTTGATCGCAAGAGGAAATTGCATATTCCTAAAACAAAGAATTTCACCATTAACTTGTATTATGTCACTAGTTATATCGCGAATTGCATATGATGATGGTCTCTCATGATTATATTTAACTTTGCTATCCAAAGCCGATATAACAGACCATTTGAAACAGTATTCATCGGTGTTTTTCACATTTATACAAGCATGTTTGATCAATAACTGCGGTGGTAGATTAAGATAGGTAGAAGCCCGAAGCGGATCGTATTTATTAATATTTATTTCGATTCTCAGGAATGACAACAAAGCCCATCCGCTATCTCTTTCCTGGAATTCCTCTAGTTTAACCTTGATGTCATTGATAGTAGCGTTTAATTTTTCAGATAAATCGCTTTTTTCTAGGATCGTATACATCTTGGTCTGCATACTTTTAATATCCTGGATCATATCGTCATTTTCCTTTGTATGCTTCACGAACACCGTAAATAATTCCATATTAAATTTAAAAGCATGCAAAACTTCCAATTCGTTTTCCAACAGCTCGGTAATCAAATACATGTTTTTTTCATATAGGACTTCTACATTCAATATGCTCTCATCATTATTAGAAATGTGAAATGTCTTAATGCGATTTTTGAAAGCGCTTGTTATACTGTAGACATTCTCTCTTAGAATCTGCTTAGCCTTTGTTTTATGTGAGTTTTTGCGCTGATGTTGAGACCAAAGCCTCTCCTCAACATCCTCTTCGCAAAATAAACATCTTTTGTAAATAGTCTGCTTAAGTTTTTTACTTTTGGATTGCACACCTAACATCAGTGAAGTATCCTGCTGCTGCTGCGGCAACTGTCGACATTCACTCAATTCACAAGCATTTATTTTGTAGATACATCGATTAAGCTTTCGATGTCGGACAAAAGAAGATTTATCCCAAAACCGTCTTTGACACTTTTCACATTGAAACATTTTCTGCTTTTTTTTTTTTTTTTAAATCTGTACTATAGTTATACACTGTACTGAAACGAATGATATCGATAATTATAACACTTTTAAATATATACTTATAACTAAGTATACATACATACATATACATTCCTAGATATATATTTATTAATATTATACAATACCATACCTGAAACTAATTTACATTACTCGTTGACACTTTTAATATGCACTAATAAATTATATGCCGTATCTTAAATCGGGTTCGTTATTACTATCGCAATGTCACATTGAACAGGAACTTCCCCTATTTATATATATGGGGATGCTGCTAAAGGCATGGTTTATCCAACAGATCGATTTACTCGGAATCGATGTGTGTGTTTCCTTCTCTTACGAAGATCTAACGCATAACGATATACATAATGATCTTCCGTTTTTTCCCGAAAAATATGTTTACACCGGGAACTAAAACAAAAAAAAAAAAAAACGCAGAACATGATTAAACTTGTCCCCCCATGAAATCAGCGAAGCATAGGGAGAGAGAGAGAGAGAGAGAAGAGTGAATCCAAACTCGGCCCACGCTACTCGGCATAGTGAAACTCGGCACACGCTACTCGGCACGCTTTGCGCGTAATAATATGTATATATCTATTGCTATTCTAAATACGTCACATGATAACGACCTTGCACGCGACAAAAAAAAACCAACTTAAAATAGCTCCAGAACCGCCATACATTTCCTAACCCCAACGCAAATTCACAACTACGCCACTGGATGTGATTGATTCACACACACAACACAGATAGCGACTAAATCCCCATACATTTCCTAACCTCTACGCAAATTCACACCTTGAATAATCAAATTACATAGCGCCAGAACACCTTCATACCAAAAAGCACCTGAATCACTTCATACCAAAACCCTTCATACCATCACATATCTATTGCTAATACATAGATATGTATATAGTTTATCTGCTCCCCTTAAAATTGAATGCTATGTGTTAGTAGATCTTCGTAGCCTTGCGTAACAATATATACATATCTATTGCTATTCCTATTCTAAATACGTCACATGATAACGACCTTGCACGCACACAACCAGCACTTGACAAAAAAACCACCTTAAAATAGCGCGAGAACCGCCATACATTTCCTAACCGCAACGCAAATTCACAACTCAAATAAAGAAATTACATAGGGCCAGAACCCCCCATATATTTCCGCAAAAATATACATATTTATATTGTCTTGTAGTAAATACTTCTATACCTATCTCTTTAAGGCGTAAGAATATGTACATATCTATTGCTCCGGCCATAACATACTACATGATAACCACCTTGCACGCACACAAAACCACAACACAGATAGCGACTAAATCCCCATACATTTCCTAACCCCTACGCAAATTCACATCTACGCCACTGGATGTGATTGATTCACACACACAACACAGATAGCGACTAAATCCCCATACATTTCCTAACCCCCACGCAAATTCACATCTACGCCACTGGATGTGATTGATTCACACACACAACACAGATAGCGACTGAATCCCCATACATTTCCTAACCCCCACGCAAATTCACATCTACGCCACTGGATGTGATTGATTCACACACACAACACAGATAGCCCCATACATTTCCTAACCCCAACACAGATAGCGACTGAATCCCCATACATTTCCTAACCCCCACGCAAATTCACATCTACGCCACTGGATGTGATTGATTCACACGCACAACACAGATAGCGACTAAATCCCCATACATTTCCTAACCCCCACGCAAATTCACAACCTAAATAAACAAATTAAATAGCGCTGTTCGCACTGATTAATTGTTGCTTACAGAACAATTTAATGTATTGGGTCATTTGTTTATACTATTCCAGTAATATTTATAGATATGGGTGTGTGTGTATGTATAAATATGTATTTGAAACGCTAAGAAATATTTACAGACACATAGATATGTAACATATACTGTCGAGAACGAATGAATCACATCCAGTGGCGTACGTTGATCTCGGCGGGGTACCGAGGTACTCGACTCAAAAAGCGCTTGAACCATCCATAACACCCTACTCAGGGGCAATCTTAATTCCACAAATGATATCACAGTGGAGATCCGGCATAGAATCGCCCTTGTCAACCGCAGCTACTTCGGCTTGTCCAATCAACTTGGGTCAAAACTCCTCACTCGAAAGACCAAAGTCATGCTTTATAAAACTGCCAGTCTTGCTGTACGGAGCCGAAAGCTGGACGATAAGCAGGGCAGCGGAGCTGATTTTGGATTCTTTCGAGAGAAAAATTCTGCGCCGGATATTTGGTCCTGTCTGTGAGGAAGGTGAATGGAGAAGAAAACACAACCGCGAACTCTACGAGACAAGACATCTTTGTCTTGATAAGTGGAAGCAGCGTGCCAGGGACCGTCAAGGATGGAAGGCAATTATAGCTCAGGCTCAGATCCTCCATGGATCGCTGGCCTGTTGAGTAAGTAAGTAAAGGTACTGATCTCAATGTGCACGGATTAGTATTTGAAGATATTGATTCATGCAGCTCTGGACAATAAATTTTGCACATGCACATTATGCTGATGCACAAAAAGTATGTCGGCGACATTTCTCCGTTTTTCAATCGATTGCATATTCAGCAAGCTCAAACGCTGTCGGCCCATGGAAGTTCCCATAGAGGAAAACGGATAAATCCCCGCTGGACACCCTTAATTTGATTTGAATGTGTATCGTAATGGGGAGTCCAGAGCTGGCTGGCGTATTCTAAAATGGGTCCTACAAATGTTGGGTATAAGGATTTAGTGACTTAGGGGTTTGAGAATTCCTTTGATCATGGTTTCACAAAACCTAGCGCAGAATTTGCTCTGCTAATAGCACTATCTATATGGTTGCGGAAATGTCGCATAAGACACCCAAATCACGCAGAAAGGTCACAGTGAGAACGATCTCGCAGCAGATTTCATACGTTCTAGGGGCTGATGAGAGATGCTTGCAAGAATAAGTCATGGCTTGGCATTTGTTGATATTCAACCAAGTAGAAAGATTTTCATATCATTTGCATAGATTGACAGATGAGAGTTTTTGATAGTACCATCCACGTCGTTAATTAACAAAACGGAAAATCAAGGGTACAAAACGGTCAGATATAAAGGATCTAAAGAGGACTACGTATTGACGATCTTGCACGGAGGATTTGATTTATGCAATAAACCCAGATGGAAAGCCAAGGGCTTTAACTTTTAAAAAAATAATTTCGTGAAATTTTATCGAAGGCCTTGCTGAAATCGTTAGGAACTACGTCGATTTCCTTGCCATCCTCCAATGCACACATGGTGCTGGCCAAGTGTATTAATAAAACGAAAGAAGCTTTTGGGGTCAGAGATGATATCCGATTGCATACGATTAATATATCTGAGGTCAACAAACTCACAGCATTCGGAAAACTGGTTATGTGCAACACAGTGGGACTGACCATCAGATGGAGCCCATTGAAGGTCGGGGAGATTAAAATCAACCAGAATTAATACGGTATCGCGAGGATCGACAATATCAAGCAAAGAGTCAAATGCGTGTATGGCTAGTAGCTCTGGGCTGGGCCGGTCGAATAGAGCAGCAGAAGATAAATATATTGCGCTTGAGAATAGTAATTTTGACACAAATGTACTCAAAATAGAATACGTGTGACGTCTTAACTAGTGTTAAGTCAAGGCGATTGTGTACTGCCAGCAGAACACCTCGACCCGATGAAGCGTCCTCTTCCCCAAGACCATCGTCACGAAAAACGTTGAAATCAGGGGAAATAATTCATAGCAAAAACAAAAACTCTTTAAATTTCTAAACAATATTCAAGAAGTTATTCAGCTTCATTGATTTCGAAACATGGCACCTATCAAATCAGCAGAAAAATTAAATTTCAATCAAGATAGAACGCATCACCAACGCATTTCCACACGAGTGGTTTCTTTGGTGCCTAGTGTACGCAGCATGTGGAAAAAATGTCACATTCGTTCAATTTCTTATTCAAATAATACACATCGATTTAATGAGCTCCAAGTAATGACTGCTTCTATTTGTCCTTAGTCTGCTTGATTCTTCGCATGTCTCGACCCACGCACCAGAAAAACATTTCCGAGAAAACCAAACCATTTCCCTCTGAGCCTCGGTAAATATTTAGTTGTTTTCCAGTCTTATACCCCTCTTACCACTCTAGAAACCCCTAAAACTCATTATCGTCCTCCCTCACTCGTTTATCGGTTGGGACGCACTCAGTGTACTTCTTGGCAGTACGTATCCAGTGTCCCTAATTAACATTTACGGAATAAAAATAAAAATATATTTTCACCTTCCCGACTGTAGAACATAAGCTAGCTAACTATGTACTTCCGTTCGTCTCTATTAAGACATAGAAATGTACTTAGATACAGCAGAAAAAATGAATCTTTTCTGCATTTTTAAATCAGCATTTAAAGCAAGAACTCTCCAATTAGCTCAACTTAGTTGCTTCTGCTTTTTGTAAGTGTAATGCTGAATTAACTGAAGGATACCTTTCCAATAAGTCTGTGTTAGGTGGATATATAAGAGCAACGAAAGTTATAAATAACAGAGTAGAAGTCCATCAGTAGTTCAGAAGTGCAATGAATATCTGCGAAAATATCCTTACAGTTGAAAAGTTTATGGAGTAATTAACACTGTTCTCCTTTGCTTTTAAAAAATAACATCCGAAAACAGTCCAGCCATAGCTCATTTACTTGGCACATAATAATAAATATCTGTCTAACCTATAAGAGGAGCTGAACAAGAGGGACACAGCAATTGTCGAGACAGAGGCACGATGGGGTTGTTTACTAATTAGAACTCCTTCAGTTGGTGTTTATATCAGATACGTACAACCTTTCAGCATTAATTATTATTCACCTCGCCCGGTGCCCAAGGTCCAAGAAAACTGTCTAGCCTAAGCCAAGGTGAGGCAATCACGTCACGCCTTAGTAGGTGGAATGGCGGCATCAAGTTTGCATGCTCAAATCAACGATCAGTCAACTGAGCCAACGTTGCTGATCTGATGGTCATGCCTCGACACCAAAATACTTAGTCAAGCAGATGCATCTTAAAGTGCGGCTGAAAACCCATACCTCTAGATACGTTGACTTGCCTTTCTGAGGCTTTACCTAACAAATTTTGTGAAAGAATTTGAACAATACAAGAAGTCCCAAAATCACCAAGCAATTGAAAATGGCCACTTTATCGGGCTTACATCATGTGTTACGTAAATCATGTCGTATAACGCCATTGACTCCTTGTGGTCCAAATCGGGCATTGTATTGGAGCTGTTGTGCGAATATTTCACCGAACGCGTCGTATGGGTCCGTTAAAAGTACGAAACGCGCTGCGTGCGCTTTTTTCTTTACCCAAAAGGGTCGTATCTTATATCAACTGGCTACCAATTGCCAGTTCCCTTTTCGTTATTACCGTCCTTAACGAGTCCTATCCAAATATTCCAACAATTTTTTTATCGGATTTAGTTCAGAGAATTGTGAAGCGTAGGTGCTCAGGTGTCCGATAAAGTAGCCTCTAGTTTACAAATTAGGCAGTGTATTTGGGGTCGTCGTCCTGCAGAAATACTTAAGATTGACCTTCTCCAGCGAAGTTGCATAGGCTTTCGAATAGATAATATAATGGCTGCAAGTTGTCTTCAAGCGATGTCTAGTCTGGAGACACATACCAGAAAAGTGGAAGTTCGCAAGTGTACTTTTTATCCCCAAGGCTGACAGACATTTCCACACTACTCTTTCGAAAAACTTTGAAATAACATACCCAGCAAGACAAAAATGGTCCCGACAAACACGACCCCGCAAGTGCTGCGTGAACTTTTATACAGATGGATCACAAATCAAGGATCGGCTGTGTAGCGGAGTCTTTTGAAAATCATTAAAATTAAATCAGGCCCTAAAACTACTACAGTGTCTTCCAGGCAGAGCTGCTAGCAATAAAGGAAGTCCTGCCTTGGCTAGTGTGCAACGTGATATCTGCCACAGATATTCGAATCTTCACTGACAGCAAAGCTGCCCTTAAGTCGCCCTTAATTACCTGCACCTCCAAGGCAAGCCTCGATCGCCGCCTATCTTTTAACGATATGGCTGAGCAGTTTAACATAAATCTCTCATGGGTAGCAGGAAACAGCTACTTTTCAGGAAATGAAAGAGCTGGTAGACATGCTGGTAAACCACTAGCAATCATTCAAGTAAGGCAAACGAACCAAGCCATGGCCCATTTGAGATAGACACAAGTGCATACCTGCCTTACCGCTAGGTAAATCTGGCCACGACTTGACCGACAGCAAACCGTGAGACTAATCTCCCCAAAACGAACCGACATCAACATAATCGTTGGTGTCATCACTGATCACTGTCTTATTGGCAGGTATGCACGAAGACTAGAGCACGTTTCGAATGATTTCTGCAGGAGCTGTGAAGATGAAGAGGAGGTCGAAACTTGGACTGGTCCGGCCCTCTGTCATAGCAGGAAACGATACCAAGGACCGTACTTCCTTAATGATCTGACTGACGTTCAGCGGATAATGAAAACTGATCTCCTTTAATTTGTAAGAAGCGCATAATAGTTCCAAGAGGAGGGGGTCGTCCCTCTCGCAGGAAAATAAAGGGCCTATCTGGCCTAGGGGGAGCGATGATAGACAAGATACCGCTGTCAGGCAGAACAAGCCATTCGTAATGGACGACGAAATAACAGAATTCAGTCCACTCGACCTAGACAAAGTCAAAATAGCGATATCAAGACTTTAGTCTAATAATGCCGCGGGTGCAGACGGCCTGTGTGCTGAGCTTTTTAAGGCGGCTCGAGATGAGCTGATAAGGTGCATGCACCGTCTCATTTGCAAGGTATGGTCGGAGGAAAGCATGAACGACGAATGGAATCTCAGCATCGTTTGCCCGGTCCATAAGAAAGGAACTATAGGGGAATAAGTCTCCTTAAGATCTTCTCTGCCGTATTGTGTGAACGCCTGAAACCGTTTGTGGATAACCTGATCGGCTCTTATCAGCGTGGTTTCAGGCCAGGCAAATCCACATAAACCAAATATTTACGCTACGGCAGATCTTGGAGAATACTAAACCGACACTCACCACCTCTTCGTCGATTTTAAGGCTGCATATAACAGCGTGTATAGAAATGAGCTACACAAAGCCATGTCATGTTTTAACATCTCTGCCAAATTCGTCCGACTGTGCAGGATGAAAATGGAGAATTCTCGCTGCTCCATTAAGGTCGGTAATGAGCAAACCTTTGACCTTTGATGTTAAAAAGGGATTTAGGCAAGGCGACGTTCTGTCATGCAACTTTTTCAACATCGTGCTTGAAAAGATCGTGCAAGAGTCACCGGCCAGCACAAGAGGTACGATTTATTTCAAGTCTACGCAATTGCTTGCGTACGCCGGCGACATTGACGTGATTGGCCGGACACAGCGAGACGTCAATGACGCCTTTATAAGCATTGAGGTAGAAGCTGCTAAGATGGGTCTCAAAGTTAATGAGGGTAAAACCAAATATCTGCTTTCATCTAAAAGAGACGGACAACACCGACGTATTGGCCAGAACGTCACCCTGGCCGGATATAACTTTGAAGTGGTCAAGGAATTCGTCTACCTTGGCTCACTGATGACCAGCGACAATAACACCAGCGCTGAGATAAAACGAAGAATCACTCTTGCCAACCGCTGTTTCTTTGGGCTCAGGAGGCAATTGAGAAGTAGAGCCCTCTCTCGGAAAACCAAGGTGACATTGTATAAGACCTTAATCATCCCAGTTCTCCTTTACGGCGCAGAGGCATGGACCTTAACAAAAGCGGATGAAGATGCCCTTGGTCGTTTCGAGAGAAAGATTCTGCGCACTGTGTACGGTGTACGGGGGTGAAGATTTAACGAAGAACTGTACGGGTTTTACAGCGACATCGGCCTAGTACGACGTCTACGGGTACAACGTCTAAGATGGCTAGGGCATGTAGAGCGCATGGAAAATACAGCTCCGACCCGAAGGGTTTTCGAGTCCACCCCGGAAGGAAGGCGCGGCAGAGGACGGCCGCATCCACGGTGGCGCACGCAGGTGGAAGGGAACCTTAACCAACTGGGCGTACGGCGCTGGAAGCAGCGGGCTAAAGACCGTGCCAGCTGGAGACGCTTGTTGGTTGAGGCCCAGGTTCACCACGGACTGTAGCGTCACCTAAGTAAGTAAGTAAGAGGTATTCTCCCATGTAACCTATTACTATGGAACGCGAGGAGAGAAGAAAGCTTTTATTTTGTGCAATTTTCACTACACTTGCGGCTAGAATTTTCCTCATGTTCCCGATAATAGGCCGCACTTCACCTTTAGAGAGGCTTTTCGTCCCACCGACACGAGGTCGGTTTTCTATATTTTTGAACGATGTTATGGTGTCTACCAACGATTCCTACTACATCCCCTGACGAGTTTCCTCCGCCTCTGAACGTCAATACGAGTTTTCGCGTTTCAATTAAATTTTGCTTTCCATTTTGGAATCGATCTATTTTAATCAATTTACGCAAATCAACTCCTTTCCTTTGGTGGTAATCGCACCTCCCACTTCCCCTTCAAATTGGACACCGAGCCAATACAATGCGCTCCACGCAGATCCAGTATGCATTAGTAGGAATGTAGTTTATATGAAGGTTATATGACCAAGAGCATATGCAGGTCATTTGAACCTTGGACAAACAAGCTCCTCGTGTAAGTAAACACAACAACGGATCATTTTGAAAAAGCCTAGGAGGGATTCAACGTGAAAAGGTTGTGTTCCATTTGCAAAAATCATTGGAAGTCAGATGATACGGTCGATGCATTAAAATTTCTCTGCCAAATTCCATCAATTTGATACGATACATCAAAATTGCATGTGGTCTGGCATTGTCGTGATGGAAAGCAGCTCTTTTTTTGTTGACCAATTATTTGCACCGTGGCGCAGTGGTTAGTGTGTTGGACTCTAACGCACGATGAGCGAGTTCGGATCGCGATATCACCAACGCCTGCGGCGTTCCTCCTTGGCGGGGAACTGGCAAAACTCCCTGTACTATACTTGCCTGCTTCTCGACTCACGCCGTTCGGGATCGGCACTAAACTGTAGGTCCCTTTCATGGGCCCTGGTCCTTCATGAGCTGTAACGCCACCAAAAGAAGAAGAAAAATTATGGGCGGTCTGTCTTGACTGCTTCGTTTGACTCCTGCACCGTGCGAGGTGCATCTTTGACACCCAAATTTCTGGAATAAAGTTAAAGAAACCACTCAGAACATTTCCACTGTACGCTATTTGATAGCGAAAGCAGACGGTTTAAATGCGTACAGGTCGGGTCCAAAGATCAACGACATTGTTACCCTATTGTAACCAAGCGATAAGATGGTGTGTGTAATACATAAGTGTGTTGACTTAAAATTGAAAATCAACTCACAGAAATCAGAGACTAATTTATTCAGAACGGCTCTGTCTAGGCTGTTAGGATATAGGCTTTAAGAACACGTTGTGGAAAGTTCGCAACTGACCAGAGAGGCGTCCACCAGTGAATAAAAGTGCAGTCGGATGGCTTGGAACCTGGCTGGATCAGTATCTGTATTTTAATCGAAACGTAGATGCTGCTGTTTCGGATGGTAAAGAACTAGTAAATGCCTCGTAGGGCTAACATCTGCCGACGGATGCTGGCCCGACAAAAAGCGTGTAAGAGCCTCTGCAGCCGAACACCTGGGCTCTGCTAGTCAGGTGCTAATTCCACCTCCTTGTGGTACCATCTGGAAATTACCTTACAAAGGAAGTTACTGACGAAGGAGGCCGAATGGCGAGTACCCTGCGCCACCAAACAGGATTAGTTTCGGTTGGGCCACGGTCTAGCAAACCATAACCGTAACATCAGATATTGCTCAGAAACAAAAAACAGCATCGGATCAAATGGTACGGATCTATGTTGACGACCATCGCATTCATTGCCGCTCATATTGCGTTACTCGGCTACGTGGGAGATTCTAGGCGAATCTCATAAAATATTGCTCGTGTAAGAAGTAAAGCCGGACGACTTGCCACATAGTTGAACTTACAGTGAGTGGACCTTAGACAAACTGAAGAAGCTCAATCCTAGTGGAATGAAGATGTTAATAAACGATCTATTACAAGTCTGCACAACTGCTACACTACTATACGGCCAACCACCTTGAGAGGCGACGCAGCCGAGGACGACCCATTCTAAGGTGGCCCACATAGGTGGAAGGGAACGCTGAAAGCAACTGGCAAAACACCTAAATAAATAAGTAAGTGCAGAAGCTGAACCTGGTCAACGGCACTACATTCCACATAGCACGCGATTCGATGGACCAGATAAGAAATGAGCCGGTTAGATTGTGTGATTCAAATCACCCATCTCTGCCGACAAGCCGGCGTCAACTGCAGATTTGGCGGACTTGTTATTAACGGGATACCAGCGGGAAAAAGTGATTTACTATTGCACTCTCCACATGGACATATGGGGAGCATATGGCAATAATCGATTTATCGACTCTAAGAAATTTTCCTTTTTCTGTCAACTACTGCACCAGCTATTCGGTTGTCTGCAGCGGGTCTTCCTCGCTGTCGCCAGGGATGCGCAGTCTACTGCTGAGTCTCGTTTAAATGAGACTCCAGAGGAACGTTCCTCCAGACTGGCGAAGAAAGCGCAGTCTACTGCTGAGTCTCGTTTAAATGAGAGTCCAGAGCAACGTGCCTTCAGGTTGGCCAGGGATGCGCAGTCTACTGTTGAGTCACGTTGAAATGAGACTCCAGAGCAACGTGCGTTCAGGCTTTCTAAAGATGCAGCAGCTACAGCTCAATCTAGGGCCAAATTAATAGTAGATTTTACCAAAGATAGTGTTATAGAATATCTTTTGCTTGAAGTGGGTGACAGGAACTCGAAATGTCTAATAGATGTCGCGTACAATCCGAACCGACGTCACTCTCCTGAGCCTATGTCCTCTGCAATTCTTGAATTCACTGCTCTTTATGATGATATTATTATCTGTGGCGATCTTAACACCGATCTTCTTAAAAACGACAGCGGAGCACGTAGACTTTGAGATTTTGTAGGTGTGGCTGGGTTCTTTCTTCTTTGATAGCCCATGAAGGACCAGAGCCAAGCTTCTCTCAGTCACCCATGTTGTGTGTGATTTGATTTTTTTTACATAGGTGAAAGGGACCTACAGTTTAATGCCGATTCCCAACGGCGTGAGTTGAGAAACGTTTTCATGGCAACTATACTACGGGAGGTTTTGCCAGTACCCCGCCGAAGAGGGACGCCGCAAAATAATCATTCGATGGCGAGGGTGTTATCGGGATCCGAACTCGCTCATCGTGCGTCAGAGTCCAACACACTAGCCACGGCGCCCTCTGGGTTACCGGTGGTTAATTCCTATGCTACCCGATTCGCTCCAAATACTCTTCCAAGTCTGCTTGACGTCGTCTTGGTATCAAATCGGTCAAATGTTTCACTCCAGGATCAGCAATCCTTAGTTGGCTTATCTGACCACGATTTGATATTTTGTACATACAATATTGACTGGTTCCGTCCTCCTAAACCATCATCTTCCCAATTCAGAGATTTTTCCTCTGTAAACAATGAAATCTTGCAATTAGATGCTAGCCTTCTTTCATGGCGTGATTGCTACTACGCCTTAAATATCAATGAGAAAGTAGACCATATGCAAACCCTATTGGTAGACCTCTTTAATAGGCACGTTCCATTATAAACGGTAGCAATAAGAAACACGAATTGCCCGTGGTTTACAGCTGAGGTTCATGGCGCCATGAAAGCTTGTACCAAATTGTATGCCAGATGGAAGCTTAGACCGTCAAATCTAAATTGGGAGATTTTCTGTCGAGCTCGTATCTACTCAACATCCGTTACGTGAAGAGCGAAAAAAAGATATTTTCTGTCGAAGCTGAGCACTGGCCAAACCTGTAAGAAGCTATGGAGCAATCTGCGCACCATTGGGGTTGGAAAAACGCCCGCTACTATAATTAATATAAATGTGGACAATCTGAACGAAGCATTTCTTTCCAATCCTGGCAATAATTCGTGCTTTACTCCGGACAGTCAGCTATCTTTTAATAGAGTTGCCTTCGACTTTGAAATCGTCTCAGAGATTGATGTAGTAAATACCATTCGCTCCATAAAATCCAATGCTATAGGTGTGGATGGTATATCTATTCGCTTTGTGAAGATGATATTACCTCACATCTTAAGTTCTCTAACGCATGTCATCAATTTCGGCATTATGAGCTCTTCCTTCCCTGATAGTTGGAAGTTGGCTAAAGTCGTTCCGGTCTCGAAAAAACCTCAACCATCTACGGCAACCGACTTTCGTCCAAAAAGTATTTTACCATGTTTGTCCAAGATTTTCGAGAAAATTCTTGCGCTCCAAATATCCGCCCAATTAAATCAGCACTGTTTGCTAACCCCTGTTCAGTCCGGTTCTCGAGCACATCAAAGCTGTTCGACAACTATGATTAAAATTCTTGACGATATAAGGGCTACATATAATCAAGACTATATAACGGTGCCTTGCTTACTTGATTTCTTTAAGGCCTTTGACAGCGTGGATCACAAGGTACTTACTTACTTACTTAACTGGCGCTACAGTTCGGGGTGAACCTGGGCCTCAACCAACATGCCTCTCCACCTAGCACGATCTTTCGCTAGTCTTTTCCAATGCCGCACGCCCAGTTGGTTGAGGTCCCCTTCCGCCTGTGCGCGCCACCTTAGGTGCGGCCGTCCTCTATTTCTTCGTCCCTCGGGGTTGGATTCAAAGACTCTACGGGCTGGAGCTGTGGTGTCCATTCGCTCTACATGGCCTAACCATCTTAGGCGTTGGATCCGTAGACGCCTGACAAGACTCATGTCGCTGTACAACCCGTACAGTTCGTGATTGAATCTTCTCCTCCAACCCTCCTCTGTGTTTATGGGACCGAAAATCGAACGCAGAATCTTTCTCTCGAAACGACCAAGGATTTCCTCATCCGCTTTAGATAAAGTCCATGTTTCTGCGCCGTATAACAGGACCGGGATAATTAAGGTCTTATATAAGGTCAACTTGGTCGTACGAGAGAGGGCTCTACTTCTCAGTTGCCTCTTGAGCCCAAAGAAGCAGCGGTTGGCAAGAGTAATTCTGCGCTTGATTTCGAAACTGGTGTCGTTGTTCCAAGTCACCGCGGAGCCGAGGTATATGAAGTCCTTAACTACCTTGAACTTATATCTGCCAATATGCACGTTCTGTCCAAGACGTCGGTGGTAAATGTCCTTTTTCGATGACAGCAGATATTTAGTCTTGCCCTCATTAACTGCCAAACCAATTTTTGCCGCCTCCATCTCAATACTCGCAAACGCCTCATTGACATCTCGCTGCGATCTACCTATTATGTCAATGTCGTCGGCGTATGCAAGGAGTTGCGAGGATTTGAAGTAGATTGTGCCTCTTGTATTGGCCTGTGATTTTTGCACAATCATTTCCAATACGATGTTGAAGAAATCACACGACAGCGCATCGCCCTGCCTAAATCCTTTTTTGACATCAAAACTATCGGTAAGGTGCTCACCGATTCGGATGGAGCAGCGAGCATTTTCCAAGGTCATCCTGCATAGTCTGACGAGCTTCGCAGGGATGTCAAAAGTAAACATGGCGTTATATAGCTCGTCTCTAATTACGCTGTCGTATGCGGCCTTGAAGTCGACGAATAGATGGTGCGTATCGACTTGAAACTCATTGGTTTTCTCCAGGATCTGCCGTAGTGTGTAGATTTGATCGATGGTGGACTTCCCTGGCCTGAAGCCACACTGATAAGGACCTATCAGCTTGTTTACGAATGGCTTCAGGCGTTCACACAAAACGGCAGCGAAGATCTTGTATGCGACATTAAGGAGACTTATTCCTCTATAGTTGGCGCAGTCAAAGGGATCTCCTTTTTTGTGGATCGGGCAAACAATGCTGAGACTCCATTCCTCGGGCATGCTTTCCTCTGACCATATCTTACAGATGAGCCGGTGCATGCTCCTAACCAGCTCACCCCCAGCCGCTTTGAAGAGCTCAGCAGACAGTCCATCTGCGCCAGCAGCTTTATTCGACTTGAGTTTGAACATGGCAATCTCAACTTCGTCGAGGTCAGGTAGACGGAATTCTCTGCGATCTTCGTCGTTAAAAAATGGATCATTCTGCCTGACGGCGGTATGTTGGTTGTCATCGCCGTTATACAGTCTGCAGAAGTGGTTTTTCCAAATTCTCAGCATCGACTGCGATTCTATTACTAGGTGTCCGTTCTCATCCTTACAGGCCTCCGTTCGGGCTTTATAGCCTTGAGACATTCGTTTTATCCGCTGATAAAATCTTCGAACGTCGTGCCTGCAATAGCACCTCTCCAAGTTTTCAATCGCCCGCTTCTCGTGCTCTTTCTTTTTTCTCTTGAGAAGCTTATGTTCCTCCCTTCTCTTAAGCTCGTAGAGCTCACGAGCCGCTCTTGTTTTTTTGTGTAGTGAGGCTTTGTATGCCTCCTGCTTTTCCGCATGAATCCTTCTACACTCGTCATCGAACCAGGTGTTTCGTCGTGGTGGAGCTTTAAGGCCCAGCACTTCCGTTGCTGTGCTCTTCAGGGCTTGTTTGCACAGGCTCCATTGTTGCTCTACTGACTGAGTGGAGGATTGAGGTGTATCGGAGAGCTTAAGGGAGACGCGGTTGGCAAAAGCACTGGCGATCTCCGGCGATAGTAGCTTTCCGACGTCATAGCTTGGTGTTCTAACTCTACTCCGCGGTGTTCGTGTTATGCGCTGACGTATCTTGGCTACTACAAGATACTAAGGTACTAGGTCATAAACTTAGACTGTACTTTGGATTTAGCGAAAGATCGGTTGCATTGATAGGTAGCTATTTAGAAAATCGCTTTCAAAGGGTGGTTAGTAATGGAAAATCATCGCAATTTAGAAGCTTGGTATCAGGAGTGCCGCAGGGTTCAATATTAGGGCCAATACTATTTTGCATCTTTATTAACGACCTACCTAGAGTATGCTCCCATGTGAACATACATCTCTGCGCTGACGACCCTCATTGAGGATTTATTTGTGAGAATAAATGAAGACCTGTCGGCAATATACATCTGGTCACTGTGCAATGGACTCATATTGAATGCTAGCAAATCCCAAACTGTTCTTATATCTAAGAAACTTTCTGATACCGATCAATTGCCGACTGTACTCTTAAATGATAAGCAGCTTCAATTTGTGGATGTTGTTACCAATCTCGGTTTTAAGTTGAACTGCTCTCTCTCCGACGCTGACTATACAAAATATGTTATTGGGCGCATTTATGGTGGGCTGAGTAGACTTTGGTTGTCGTCAAGCTTTATTCCAGTTGACACAAAGATTAAATTAATAAGAACATGATTTCTACTCTTAATTAATTATGATTCAGTTGTTTACTGCAAGCTCGACTTCAATTCGCAGCACATGTTGCTTGTTGCATTTAATGACATGGTAAGGTACGTGTATGGGCTGCGTCGATTTGAACACATCTTACACTATCACAAACAGATTCTTATGTTCACAAGATCATAAACAACAAATCCCCCAAGTATCTATATAAAAAAAAAAAAAAAAAAAAAAAAAAAAAAAAAAAAAAAAAAAAAAAAAAAAAAAAAAAAAAAAAAAAAAAAAAAAAAAAAGCGCTGTAGGAAAACCTACAAGCAGCAGTATGGTGGATGCACCTGCTGCCGCAATAGGAAAACCTACAACCAGCAGTATGGTGGTTGCACCTGCTACTGTGGTAGGAAAACCTACAGCCAGCAATATGGTGGTTGCACCTATTGTTATAGTAGAAAAACCTACAACCAGCAGTATGGTGGTTGCACCTGCTACTGCCGTAGGAAAACCTACAGCTAGCAGTACGGTGGTTGCACCTACTGCTATTGTAGACACGCCCAGATGTGACGAACCAAAACCCGCTGCCACGTCTGAGCCGGCGACTACTAAAAGTCGCCCAAACAAGGGTAAGAAACGTCCCCCAACGAAACAAGGGGAATCTTCGATGGGAAGTAGATCAGAGGATCGCTCCCATCGGGTCGGAATCTTCAGGCGAGGCAACAACAAGCCTTACCGAACGAAGGATCCGGCCTACCGTCGCAAGTAATGGATGGGCTGCGTGTGCTGCAGGGCAACCTGCACCATGCCAAAGGTGCCTCGGACACCTTTAGCCTGCGACTGTACCGCGACAGGATCAGCATTGGGCTAATCCAAGAACCATGGGCTCATAAAGGTAAGATTATGGGCCTGCAAAACAGGTCGCGTAAATTAATTTACGCCACAGGAGATTTTTCTCCTAGGGCCGCATGTGTGATCGGCACTAACCTAAATTTTCTCCCCATTCCAGAATTCGTCACAAGGGACTTGGTAGCCGTCATTGTGGAAGCTCCCACCGATGGAGGAGTAAGGGAGGTTGTATGCGCCTCCGCTTACTTTCCTGGAGACGGTCAACAAATCCCACCTACAGAAGTCCAGGATCTGGTTAGGTATTGCAACCAGAAGAAACACCACCTGGTAATTGGATGCGACGCCAACGCGCACCATATGGAATGGGGAAGCAGCAATACCAACAAACGAGGTGAGTCACTTTTTGAATTTATTATTAGTAATAATCTCACCGTTGCCAATAGAGGCAACAAACCCACATTTATAAACGCGGTTAGAAAAGAGGTGCTTGACCTCACTATCTCTAGCCAGTTTATCTCAAATGTGATTGGGGACTGGCATGTCTCCAATGAAGCCTCACTATCTGATCATCAGCATATCAGATTTAACATCTCTAGTGTGGCAACTGAAGTTGAGCCCAGATATCAGCCCAAACGAACGAATTGGGCTCGGTTCCAAGCTCAACTCGCCGCTAAAGAGGACATGCTCCCTAAGTCGATTAAATCGACAGATGATATCGACGAAGCGGCCTACCAGCTCAATACAGCACTCATCTCATCCTTTAGAGACAGCTGTACACCTAGGTCAACTACAAAAAAACGTTGTGTGCCCTGGTGGAACAGTCAGCTTGAGTCCCTAAGGAAGCAGGTGAGATCGCTGTTCAATAGAGCAAAACGGTACAACAGTTGGACTGAGTATAGATCTGCTCTAACTAAGTACAACCTCGAACTGAGGAAATCCAAGAGAACGTCTTGGAGGAAGCATTGCGAGAATATAGACTCGCTTCCAACTGCAGCCCGACTCCAGAAAACACTCTCTCGAGAGCACACAAATGGGCTCGGGCTGCTTCGCAAGTCAGACGGCACCTTTACCGTCAACCGCAGGGAAACCCTGGAGACCTTGCTCGAGGTGCACTTCCCTGGTTCTACTCCCTACTCGATGTCCTCTGACGATCAGATTAACGTCACAGGAATCATCGATAGTAGAACAAATAGCCTCTCTGGAAGACTATTCAGCCCTGACAGAGTTAGATGGGCAATTAGCTCATTTAAACCCTACAAGGCTCCAGGCAAAGATGGTGTCTTTCCTGCGATCCTACAGAAAGGCTTGAATACAACTCTACCATCACTGATAGCTCTATTTAGGTCTTGCTTCAACCTGGGATACATACCCCGGACTTGGAGAGAGGTCAATCTTGTCTTCATCCCCAAGATTGGGAAACCAAGCGAGCAACCTAAATCCTATCGCCCTATCAGTTTGACTTCGTTCTTTTTGAAAACAATGGAGAAACTGATAGAGCTCCACATTAGAGGTATCCTGGAAAGACAGGCACCTCTGCACTCTAACCAGTATGCATATCGCAAAGAGCGATCTACCGAAAATGCACTACACCATTTGGTGACATGCATTGAAAATAGTTTCACACAAAAGGAGATCGCAATCTGCGCCTTCCTCGATATAGAGGGGGCCTTTGATAATACTGGCTATGACTCGATCACCACTGCACTATCCTGCAGGGGTGTGGACCATCCCACTAATCACTGGATTAGGGCGATGCTGAATAGCCGTATCATATCGGCCACATGCGGAGAGGTCTCAGTGACAGTATCGGCGGTCAGAGGATGCCCACAAGGGGGAGTCCTCTCACCACTGCTTTGGTCGATAGTCATCGACGATCTATTACGCAAGCTGACCACTCGGGGCTACGAGGTCATCGGATATGCTGATGACCTAGTAGTCATTGTTACAGGCAAGTGCGAGGTCACTGCCTGTGAGCGCATGCAACTTGCGCTCCAATTCATCTCTGACTGGTGTGGCAGAGAGGGGTTATCTATTAACCCAAATAAGACAATCTTAGTCCCATTTACAAAGAGAAGAAAGGTACAACCCTGCTCAATCTCTCTAAATGGAACACACATAGGATTTTCAGAGGAGGTAAAATATCTAGGTATTGACCTAGACCGCAAACTCAACTGGAACTCCAACATGAAAAATAAACTCATGAAAGCGACTAAGGCCATGTGGGCCTGCCGACGCACCTACGGTAAAACCTGGGGGCTCAAACCTAAGGTGGTCCACTGGATATATACCGCGATAGTAAGGCCTATCGTTACCTACGGGTCCACCGTATGGTGGACAAAAGTTGAACAAAAAACTACTATTACTAAGCTTCAACGCCTTCAGAGACTAGCGTGTCTCGGCATCACAGGCGCCATGCCGTCCTGCCCTACGGCAGCACAAGAAGCACTCATTGGACTCGTTCCACTGCACCTTTTTATCAAAAAGGTGGCATTACGCAGTGCAATCAGAATCCTCTGCTCGGAAACAAATATGCCATGTAGACCCGCAGGCCACATGTCCATACTACAACACTTGCCCGAGCTGGATATGATTACTACGGTCTCGGACGCATTGCCACACACCTTCACCTTTGACAAAAGATTTGAGGTACTGATCCCAAATCGCTCAGCATGGGAAAATAGTGACCCCCTGCTGAATGTCAAAGGCCTTAGGTGGTACACGGATGGCTCCAAGATGGCTTCTGGCGTTGGCGCCGGCATCTTTGGACCAAAACGTAAAATCTCGAAGGCCCTGGGAGTAAGTCCCAGCGTCTTCCAAGCTGAATTGCATGCCATCCTAACATGCGTCAACGTAAATCTCGAGACCGGCATCAGAGGAGTAACTATAAACATACTCTCTGATAGCCAAGCAGCGCTTAAAGCACTGAGTTCGTACAGCACGAACTCGAAAACTGTCAAGGAATGCCATGACGCCCTGCAAGAGCTCGCCAAAAGAAACAATGTTAAACTTTGGTGGGTGCCAGGACATAAAGGTATTAAGGGCAATGAAATTGCCGACCAACTTGCTAGAAAAGGTTCCAGCGACAAATACATAGGTCCGGAACCTTTCTGCGGCATTCCCAGGTCTAAGATAAATCACCTCCTAGACAAGTGGGAAAAATCGCAACACCTGTCCTTCTGGAACAGTGTTCGGGGACTTCGTCAATCTAAACGACTTGTACGACCCCTGAACAAACACGCTATTGACATACTTAAGCTCAATAGAGGGGATATCAGAAGACTGGTCAGCTACCTAACGGGACACTGCGGTCTGAGATATCATCTAAATAAAATTAGTCTCTCGTCGGAAACTGAGTGTCGGCTCTGTCTAGAGGACGATGAGACGGCAGAACACATACTGTGTGAGTGTCCTGCACTCTGCCATCTTAGGAAGCGCATCCTTCTCAGTGAAGTTGTGACTCCTGAGGGGATCACCCTGGCTCCTACGAGAAGCATTCTCAGCTTCATTATAGAGGTTGAGAGGCTACTCGGCTAATCGGCTAGCAGGCACAATAGATCTGCAAAGGTCGCAGTGCCATATTGCTAAGAGTAGCACTAGCCCCATATTTAAAAAAAAAAAAAAAAAAAAAAAAATCTATATGAAAAACTGTCATTTGCTCAGTCCAGCAGAACACTTAATATTACATTGTCATCTTTTAACTATCTGAATTCTACGCGTCTCGTCTTCGTATATGTCACCAGGCTTTGGAACTCCCTTCCAATCACTATTAAACAAATAATTGGAGCCACCAAGTTTAAAAAAGCCAATTCTGAAACACTTTAAATCTATACTAATACTATAAATGTGAAAGTGTGTGTGTCTGTTTGTCCGTCTTTCACGGCAAAACGAAGCGACGAATTCACGTGATTTTTCAAGTGAAGATAGTTGAAGGGATGGAGAGTGACGTAGGCTACTTTTTGTTTCTTTCTAGCCCCCATTAAGTTTGTATGCAGCAAAAAAAAAAAAAAAATCTGTAGGGGATGGAAATTTGGGTGAGACTTTCCGCAAAATTAGTATAGGTTCTATGATACAAACGAATAATAAAATAATTTAATTAAAACAACCATAAATCAATCAGCTTTTGAGAAAACAATCACCATTCGAAACATAAATAAGTGTTACTCTTGAATTACGATAGATGGCGCTGATATATTTCTGAAACGCGCTAAAGTTGTGTGCTCTCTATCTGTACTTAAGTGCGGGCATCGGTCCGCGCTTCACACTATAGTGCATAAGGTACCTATACTCTGTTATTTGACTACTATGCGTCCCAGTCATGCTTACACGAAATTTAGATGCCCCCAGATTCTGTAATGGGACGAGACTTCGTGTCACACAACTTGGCCGCAATATCATTAGCGCCACTATCTTAACCGGCATAGGAAAGGGTGAAAATGTAATGATCCCAGGATTCCCAATAATTCCCACAGATCTCCCGTTCCAGTCTAAAAGGCTACAATTTCCTCTTAAGCTTAGTTTCGCTATGACCAGTAACAAAGCGCAAGGTCAAACATTAGAGATGGCTGGGGTGAACTTAGAAAAGCCGTGCTTTTCCCATGGACAATTGTATGTAGCATGTTCGCTTGTGTCCAATGCCCAGAATCTTTACATTCTATCCCCAAATGGAAAGACATATAACATCGTCTACAGTAGGGTATTAAAATAACATTCTGTTCCGAGTTCTCTTCTGTGTTCTAAATCAGGAAAGGGGAACCCCGAATTTAACGCCAGCGAAGCCGCGGGCATACATAAACAATAACTGTTTATCAGCAACAAATACCTATTAGTCTCTTTTAAGTATCTAGGTTAAATACCTAATGTTTAAATTACATTTTACATTCAACCTTGGATTGGCGAAAATTTCCGGGGGTTGGCCTTCCTTCTTCTCCTGTCGGCCAACGAAGCAGCCACGCCAGTAGCCAGATCATCGTTCCTGATTATTTAACTACTGAATTAACCTTAACCATCTTGACATATATTATTACAAATAAAGTATTCAAAATTATAATTACAATTAGTGTCTGAGAACATAATAGTGGCGACGAGGATGGGATCGCTGGATGTTAGAATTTAATTCCAAATATGTCTGACTCTTCCGAGTGCGAGTGTACACCACCAACCTTCCGTTAAAGTGGAACATATCAACAAAATGTCAATTTCAATCGGGCACGTGGAAAATTTTGACGTGTCGATGCCATCGACTTGGGGATCGTATAAACGGCGTTTTGATATCTCTCTGGAAGCGAATCAGTTAACATAACCCAACCTGAAGCGTGCAACATTCTTGACAGCGTGCGGAGCAACTGTTTTCGATTTATTGGAATCCCTCATTTCACCCAAACAGGTAACTGATCTGAGCTACAATTCAATTTGTGAAATTCTCTCCGACCATTTTTCTCCACCCCCCTCCGAGATCGCCTCTGCTTACAATTTCTTTAAGCGTGACCAACAACCTAATGAGCAAATTTCCGATTACATTGCCGAGTTACGCCGGATAGCCACCAACTGCAACTTTGGGTCTTCGCTGGACAGAATGCTCCGAGATCAATTTGTATGCGGCATACGTGATGGTCAACTACAACAAGAACTCTTAACCACCACAAATCTTTCTTTTCACAATGCCAGGAACAAGACACTTGCTGCGGAAACCGCTAATCGCAGCTGTCACATAATAAAGTCTAATTTGCCACCCTCCGGTTCGCTGGACACAGAAGTCAATATGCTACGCAAAGGAACCGATAAACGTCAAAAAATACGGGATTCTGTCAACGCAGGAATGTGTTATAGCTGTGGAGAAGGTCATTCACAAAGTTCATGTCGTTTTCGTTCGGCAGTGTGTCACAACTGCGGAAAAATTGGCCACAGTAAAAAGGTATGTAAGTCAAACATAAGTCCTACCGCAAGGAATGTTCGATACAAGAGGGAGGATCATTCAAATGTTAATCTGATTTCGAAACTTGTCCATTTGGAAAGAAGTGCTACCGTTCAAATAAATGGTAAAGACTGTGATTTTGAAGTAGATTCAGGGTCAAATTCCACTATTATCTTGGAAAGTAGTTTTTCGTGGTTGTGTCCCCATGTTAAACCAAAAGTATCCCCAGTACATTCGACCATCGTAGATTTCCTGAAAAATTCAATCGTTTTTAAGGACGAATGTTCTGTGGATATGTCTATGTTACAATAAAAAAAAAAAAAAAAAACACGCAGGAGCAGGCAATTCATCTAAGCGACCGCCGAATTCCTTTTGCAATTAGAGACAAAGTAGAGGCTGAATTGGATCACATGTTTTAGCAAGGCATCCTAGAACCGGTCGATTTTCCCAGTGGGCTACACCGATAGTACCTATGGTAAAGCCAAATGGTACGGTTCGTATATGTGGGGATTATAAATCAACTTTAAATAAAGCATTACAACCGCCATTGTTATCCCATACCATCCGTGAATGAGATAATTTCCAATTTACCTCGAGGATCAGTATTCGCCAAGTTGGACGTGGCCCAGGCTTACCAGCAGTTGACCGTAGATGTAAAGTAAAGTGCTCAAACGAATTAGTACTGACTATACCAACCAGGAATTTGGTCGGCTCTCGTCCTATCTAGGACAACCACCCCTGAGAGTTGTGAACGAACATCAACGACCCAACCACTGCACTCCGCTCAGGTTGTGTGTCTATAGGCACATCATAAGAGAATATAAAATCTTGAACCTGCGCGAGTTTCTAAAAAAAAAATAAAAAAAAAGAGATGACGAATCTGCAATTTCACAAACAATTATCACACACAAACAGGGGGCATTCAAGGTCAAAAGACTCCAATACAGCATTTCCACGGCATCAGGTGAGTTTCAAAAACTAATGTCTGGATTGTTAGAAGGAATCAGGGGGGGGGGGGTTTGTTATTTGGATGATCTAATTGCTTGCCTCCCATTCAAGGGGGTCGAAAGGTCGTGTTAGCTCATAATGGAGCAGCTTGCTTGATATCTTTTACCGATATTACGGCCTTGTGGACGGTTTCAAAAACAAATATACCTAAATCAGAGGAAAATAGACCCGACAATGACCAATAATCCACATGACAAATCATCTTTAGCAGAATTGCAAAGACTGAGATGTAGTAATTGACACCCTCACTTGATTTCCATGTCCCAATTTTCCCTCCACCCATTTTCTCATCAAACGAAGCTAAGGACACTCTCGATTAAGTCATAAATATTTTCTTTCAGTGCGCTTTCATTTTAGACCCCCATCGCGTATATTTGCAGACATTCGGTTATTCTTCCCCAAATTCACCCCCCACAACTTCTAAACGGCTAAACCGATTTTCATCAAACGTGTCTAAGAACACCCGCACATAAGTCACCTTTAACACAAAAAAAAAAACTAAATTGAAATCGCTTCATCCGTTCGGGAGCTAGGATGCCACAGACATACTGGCAGACACACACACAGACAGACGTCGGGGGTTAAAAAGTGCAATCAGCTAGGGTTTTCCAGAAATTATAAGACTAATAAAAGCCCCAGTTGGGTCTTATGATTTCTCTCATCACATTTTGATGTTGCTGCCCGGTCAGCTGCATCTACGATGCATATGTATCTACACCCTCGCTGCGATGGAAGCACTTTAAATTTCCCAGAGGCTCAGTTTGCTGCAATTCTGATTGATTTTGATTAAAATGTTGCAATTGATTGACAAGTAAACCGCTAAAATATGTCAAAACGGCTTTAACCAAAGACAAGGGTGTAACTAGCTAAGTATGCATCAAAAATCATAAACTGATTAAAGCTATAAACGTTAAAAGGTATATGACTTCTACAGAAACCGTCCTGTACCCCAAAACTCATTTAAACTCCATTCATTTGTATCCAATACCGACACCATAATTCCGCCTTATACTTCCTTGCCAGGCGAATAACATAGCTTTAAGGTGTAGAAATTCATCTCCAAAAAAAATTGTATCTACGTCAGGGAAACGATTTAATTACGTTAATGGCAGTGTTTAATGTTCATACCCACGCCCTATTAAAAAAAAAAAAAAAAAAAACAAAACTCCAAACTCCACCGGAAAGTTTTATGGTCGACGGGTTCGAAAGAAAATTCCAAGTTTTAAAGGTCTCCGTCCCCGTATACGCTTTGTGGCAATATTGATTCTAGCGAATTAGTAAGCAATATCATGAAATCTGTTATGTCTAACTTTCCCGATTCTCCCTCTAAGCGCATAATTGTAATTAGGTAAAGAAAAACAGGCTTATAAAGGTATCTAAGCAGCAAGACCGAAGACGCGGGGAGTGGCACATTAACAAGTAATTAAATCCCATTATTCCTATTAGTGAACCCCAATTCGTAGCTGCAAACCACTTTGAGGAACCCTTTTAAATGGTTATTGGTTGGTGAAAGCCTAAAGCGATCTATCAACTTCCATTTTACTGCTTGTTCTGCTCTATCGCCTGCTAATAATCCTCCACCCTCGTCGCGTCCCATATTGCCTACGAAAACCTCAGGATGAATGCCATTCCATGTTTGCTCATTCAAAGCTACTTTCGTGATTGTGATTAAAGTTTTACCTAAAAATTTGATTGAATTAAGGATGTGTTACTTTAACTTGCCACGTATGGCGAGCGCAGGACGTGTGTGTTTTTACGCCTGTACCCAACTGGTTGTTGGTCACCAACGCATGCAAGGACAGATGCAAGGACACGACTTCTTTCTGCATTGTGAATGTAATGATAAGATTTTAATTCGTTTTTCCCGCTCTCTCGACCTGTTTATGGACTCTGATAAATGGGGGCGATAAACAAATGCCTGTGAGGACAACGAAAGGAGAGAGTTACATATGCACATACATATGAGAATACGTACATATGTGGAGTCCTTGTAAGTCCATATCGTGAATTTCTGGATTCGTTTTGCTGTTATCCCTTCGAGCCGAAAATTGGGTGTAGCGAATGCGTGTAAACAGAAAATTACATTTCGATGCGGACAGGACAACATACGAGAGTGTTCATACGTGCAATCGTAAACCAGAGTACGATGGCTTGAGTTTCAAAGAGGACAACTGGACCTTAAAGCTACCGTTGTCGTACAAAAAAGCAAGTGGGCAACGGTCAAAGAGTTTGGTGCGGGCCTGTTCGGAGGGGCGATTCATAAACCGAAAGTGACAACACTTTTGTCCTATGGCTGTTTACGGTCGTAATATTAAAAATGGCTTTCAGCTATGAGTTGATCAGGTTAAGGTAAGAAACAGCGACATTTTAGTTGTCATTTTAAGTGCTGTATAACGAATGGAAGCTCATGGGAGTTCTAGAACTCTCTAGAACTAGAATTCTTTCAAGCACCGTTTGTAGGTGATGTCTCATTGCTGCGACCAGTTTCCGTGCAGAGATCTTGAAGCGCTCTTCAGAAACATCAGATCGCTGCAACTGAGATTATCAGTGACACATAGATATGTATGTATGTCCAGGAATGGAAGCTTTGCCTTTAATTCCACTTCAGTTTTTTTTTTCGCACATAATGATGCTGTCGATTACTCACTCTACAGCTGAAGAGCAGTATTATAAGTTAGTGAACGAATATGAAAAGCTGAGGGTACTGCCGTCCCTGCCAAATCCTGTCAAATGTTTCCGAAATATCCAGTGCAACAATTTCGCTTTCAATTGTGTAGCGAAGGCAGCGATTCCACTTTTTTGGTAAGATATGCCATCAAATCAACTGGAACGCTAATATTAAAAACAAATTTACATAAGCGACTAGGGCCTTTCAACTTAAGGTAATCCACTGGCTATATACCGCGATAGTATCATCATCATTATTTATCACTATCTATACGGTATGGTGGACAAAAGTTGAGCAAAAAACGATAATCGTTAAACTTCAACGCCTCCAGAGACAAGCATGTATCAGCATTACAGGCGCTATGCCAACCTGCCCCACGTAAGCCTAAGAAGGACTGAGGACTCCACTGCAGCTTTTTATTAAAAAGGTTGCATTACGCAGTGCAATCAGAATCCTTCGCTCGGGAACAAGCTTGCCATGTAAACCCATGGGTCAAATGTCCATCTTGCAACATCTTCCTGACCTGAATATGGTTGCCACGGTCTCGGCCGCATTACCACACACCTTCACTTTTAACAAGAGATTTGAGGTATTGATCCCAAACTGCTCAGCTTGGGAAACCAGTGATCCCTTGCTTAAAGTTAAAGGCCTTAGGCGGTACACTTATGTTCCAAGATGGTTTCTGGCGTTGGTGCCGGCATCCTTGGACCCTATCGGAAGATCTCGAAGGCGTTGAGAATGAGTCCTAGTATCTTCCAAACAGAATTACATGGCATTCTAACATGCGTTCATCTATTCATATAAGAGAATCAAACATCAACATACTCTTCGATAGCCAAGCAGCGCTAAAAGCGCTGAGTTCGTATAGCACGAACTCAAAAACCGTTAAGGAATTTCCGTTATGACCTACAAGACGCCAAAAGAAACAAGGTCAAACTCTGGTGAAATTATGACTCCTGAGCGGATCATCTCGGCTCCTACGAAAAGCATTCTCAACTTCATAATCCTTAATGAATGAATGTTGTTGTGGAGAGGCTCTTCAGCTTATCGGCTAGCAGGCTATGAAGTAGAAAAAAAAATTCCTTCAAACCAACGGTCAATTTGTTTCAATGGAAACCCTACTGTCAGTCATTGAAGAGTTTCTGCGATTTAAGAAACATATTTAAACAGCTGAGGGCTGATTAGCGTTTACATAAGCTTGGTGAGATGCGACCTTAGTACAGAAGGTCGGTACTAGGAGCTATTCGAAGATTAGAAAAGGTGAAAAACTTACGCTCTTGGCAGAATAGAAGGACACACCTTCAGGAAATTCAGGTATTCAGGAAATACTGTCCGTACCTGTCGAGAAACTTTGCAGCTGTACGAATGCGATAGTAGAATTGCTACAGATGGAGACAAAGTACATGGTGGGAGCTCAGAGCTGGCTGTGAAGTGGGCAGAAACGAGAGAGCATGTTGTTATGATTGAGAGAAGCTCGGCTCAGGTCCTTCATGGACTGTAACGCCAACATACAATACATGCGCCAAACATACTGGACATTAGAACGTTCAGAGGGGCAAACGTCGGCTCTGACCATTTTTTTAGTGGTAGCATGACTTAAAGCACGACTTTTCAATGTTAGAAAGCTACATCATCCCACCAAGAGGAGGTTCAACTTTGGAAGCTTGAGCACCCCAAAGATCGCCACAGACGACAGAGAGCAACTGAGCGGACGACTCGCAAGTATGCCTGACGTCTGACACAAACACCAACAATATGTGGCTCCATTGCCGCTCAGCCATCATGCAAGCAGTTGAAATTACAACAGGCTACACGGCACCACCGACAAGAAACGCGTGGTATGATGGGGAGTGTGAGCATGAAATGCGAGCGACCGACGAGGCGTACCAAAAGATACTGTAAAGAGAACATGAGCTGCGCACGAGGAATACCGAGCCAGAAGGAAGGAAGAAAAATAGACGCTGCGGCGAAAAAAGAAAATTTTCTTAGGTGCAACGTCGAAGTGTTAGTGGATAAGAGATCCCGCCACCAGTCGGTGAAGTTGTTTCGATTTTAAAGCCGCATATGACAGCATTCCTCGGCGGGGTAGTGGCAAAACCCCCGTAGTATACTTGCCATGAAAAAGCTTCTCGACTCACGCCGTTCGGAATCGGCATTAAACTGTAGGTTCCTTTCACCTGTCTGAAAAATAAATCACATGGGTGATTGAGAGAAGCTTGGCTCTGGTCCTCCATGGGCTGTAACGCCACCCAAGAAGAAGAAGATATGACAGCATTCATCGCAAAGTCTTATTTAACGCGATGGCCGAATTCGGGATCCCGGAAAAACTGATCCGGAGGTGTATCGTGCAGTTCGGCTCCAGAACCTCCAAAACTTTTGAAACCTGCACCGGATTTTGGCCAGGATTTGCGCAGTCATGCGACTTCTTCAATCTCGCGTTGGAGCAAGTATTGCGACGCGCCAACGTCAACACGAAGGGCGTTCTTCCACAGTCGGTTCAGTTGCTGGGCTACGCAGACGATATTGACATTGTCGCAAGTTCCCAGCGCACTATTGGGGAAACATTAACAGCGATAGAAGATCAGGCGAAACGAGCTGGTCTTCACACCATTGAGGAGAAGACGAAATACATGCTGTCAACAAAAAACGGGTCCATCACCCATCACCTAAGACAAAAATAAGGATTGGCTCTACGAATGACATCATAGTGGAGATACGGCGCAGGGTGACATCCGGCACCGCTGCAATTCGGCTTATCAAAACAGATAGGGTCCGAACTGCTATCCGTAGGAGCCAAGATTATGCTTTAGAAGACTCTTGCTATATGGAACCGACTATAAGCAGGACTGCAGAGCTGACCCTTGCGAAGAATTCTGCGACGGATATTCGGTTCTGTCTGCAAGGAAGGCAAATGGAGGAGAAGACATAATCCTGAACTCTATGAGTTGTACAAAGATATGGATATAGTCCTGTCGACCTGTCGACTACAATGTCTCGGCCACATCGAGCGCATGGATAACAACGTTCCAGCTAAGAAGGTCTTCGAAACCGAGCCTCCTGGTTCAAGTAGAAGGGGGGGACCGATCCTCCGGTATAAAGACCAAATGATCGCGGACGTAAGTCTTTGAAAATCAAAAATATACATACTTCTGAGTCCAAAAAGTAGGGTAACATTTGAATTTAGACTATGCGCATGAACGCTTCATAGAAATGTTCTTATTTTTAGGTTGGCACGACTGTCGTTGACGTCTGTCCCAAAGTTCACTTCAAAATATTAATCTTTGAGCTGCTAAAAGCGAATTTTTCAATTTTGTGTCTAAATTTGTTGAGCAGAGAATTTGCAATAAATTTAGTTTGCGGAATATATTTTCTGCAGTTGATTCGTTGAGGATGCAGAAGGCTTTTGGTGATGAGACTTTGCCGGAAAAAAATGTTTACAAATTGTATGAAGATTTCCGAGAAAATGGAAAACGTTTTAAGAATGAGGATCGTCCCGGACGACCCTCAGTCTCGACCTCGACAGACGAAGCTCACGTCCAAAAAATCAAAAGCTCGGTACCTGCAAACCATCAGTTAACGATCACGGATCTTGCTGATGACGTTGGTATTTCAAAAGGATCAGTCAATAACATTTTTAAAGATGTTTTGAGCGTCAGAAACGGCAAATCTTGATTGGAACCGACAACACTGAATTTTTGGAAAAACATGGTCGCGTTAAAGTCTGTGATAAAATACCTCCCGAGTTTCAGAACAAGATACAACGCACTGCTACGGGGGATGAGACTAAGAATTATGCTTTCGACCAGGATAGGAACTCCGACAATGTGTTACTCGCACATACCGCTTCTTCACGGTAGATATATTAAATTTGTAAAGTGATTTATTAATCATCAAGGCATGATTGACCATATCAAAGACTTTGGAAAAGTCATGAGTTACTAATATCAAGATGAGTGCTCACATCATCGAATACTTTCATCAGACCTGTTAGGCAACTGTGTGTTGTGTCGAAAACCCGACTGAAATTCTGTTATTAGATTGCTCGAATTAATATAAACATTAAACTGTTTCTTCATGATGCGTTCACATACTTTGCACAGGAAAGGCAGAATAGAAATGGGTCTGAATTCATCCCCTGTTGAGTTCTTTGGTATCGAAATAATTTTTGACATTTTCCACTGTTGGGGAAAAATTCCAGTAGTTAGAATTGTGTTTATTACATGCCTAAGATATGGCAATAAAAGAGGAAGTGAAGTCAAGTGCAACCACGATTAAGTTCAGAAAACAAACGAAATACGTTCGCACGAGATGGTGCTTCATTATTGATAGCTGAAGCGAGTTAATCGACGCATTGTTGTTCGTTTATTCAACGTCGGAAATCATAGATCATCTTCTCACAAAAATGTTCACGACTTGTTTGCATTTTCTAGCCAAGTTGTATATCTCGAATACCTGCAAATGCTTATGTGTTAAACAACCCGTAGCAGGCGTGTCCTTCGAGACGCTTTAAGATTAAGTGTGTCACTAAATACTGTTATGAAAATGAAATCGAGTCCGGATAGAGTTCGCTCACTGGATTACGATAAACTACACTGTTTATCGTTTATTCAATACACACACCTTGTTTCTTCCACCTCAGATCAATAATCTGAGCGTTTCACTCTTTTCTATTATTACAACCTTTTACACACCTTACATTTTATTGCTTCTTCTTCTTTGGTGGCGTTACAGCCCGTGAAGTACCAGAGCCAAGCTTCTCTCAATCACCCATGTTGTGTGCGACATATTTTTCACACAAGTGAAAGGGACCTACAGTTTTATGCCGGTTCCGAACGGCGTGAGTCGAGAAGCTTTTTCATTGCTAGCTTACTACGGGAGGATTTGCTAGTACCCCGCCGAGGAGGAACGTCGCAAAATAAACATTCGATGGCGTTGGTGTTATCGGGATCCGAACTCGCTCATCGGGCGCCAGAGTCCAACAAACTAACCACTGCGCCACGGCGCCCTCATTTTATTGCTTACACACACTTTAATATTCCACCACAGTTATCTGTGCGCTTTACCTTTACTACAAGGTTTAACACACTTTACACTTTTTGCTTACACACATTTTACTATTCCACCACAGATCAATTATCTGGGCGCTTCACCTTTATTACAACGTTTGACTTTTCAGTCCAAGAAGGACCTGAGCCGAGCTTCTCTATCAATCACCCATGTTGTGTGTAGTTTCATTTTCCCATAGGTAAAAGGGACCTACAGTTTATTGCCGGTTCCGAACGGCGAATTTCGAGAAGCTTTTCATGACAATTTTACTACAGGGGGTTTTGTCAGAGCCCCGCTGAGGAGAAACACCGTGAAAAACACGTTTGATGACATGGCTGTGTCGGGATTCGATCCCGCGTCATCGGCGTCGGAGGCCAACACACTACCCACTGCGCCACGGTGCTCTCCCGAGGGTGAGTGCTTCCGCTTATAAAGCCCTCGGTCCACTTTCTCGAATGCTCGCCGTCAGCCGTTAGTCTTCAGACGTCTCTAGAATGCTCTCACATTCAGCAATATGCCGCTAAAACTTACCATAATTTCCATTTCAGCTTCATCAAAACCTTCCATCTTCGACAGGGAAATTCGAACGTAACCGTCGGTTCGTGTCCGTAACAATACGTTTGATCTTTAAAATTGGGACACTTTTGTCGAAGTCGCGTTGCAATAAAATGGCAATGACATCGATCGTTAGACCTGATCTGTACGCAATCAAGTCGTCTGCGTACGCTATTGAGTGGTGAAGAGAAACTATCAAATCACTGATATAAATGCTGAAAAAGATCGGCGAATCAACGTAACCGTTTTTAATTTCAAATATTTGAGCAGAAGTTACGTTGGCAATTTTCAAAACGAACTTTCTACTCGTTAACATACATATCATGTGTTCACTGTGTTCACCATTATACCATGGGTCCGGGTCGCATTTTGCTTTCTGGCAAGGTTGCATATAGTTGGGAATTTCCCTTTTATGTGTGTAATTACGATATTTCCCTTTGTGTGTGTAATAACATACTTTAAATTGCATACAAAATTGTTGGTGTGTTGCAATAATACACTTACCATTTGCAGTGTACTTGTTGGACAAAACGTTCTCAATAGTATTCCTGTTAAAATGGCTAAACATAGTTACTCTGGTGTTGTATCTTACTAGTTAAGCACCAACCTTCATAAGTCATTGACAGAAAAATTACGTTGCTAACCACGGATAACCTTAGGTAACTCACGAAAGGTAAAGCTGGCCGGATATGAAATCCTCAAATTCAATTCGATCACCATTTTCCAAGTCGGAATTGAAAACAATGTACAACTGTATGCTGCCAACAACCATTTCGCTTTAAAAAAATATACCTTTCCTCTACTATGCATAACTCCAACATGAAAATGGTTTGAAAGCACGATGATAAAAACGACAAACTGCTTCACCATCGAACAAAGAAACCGATTCGGCTTCCATCTGAAAGTTGGAAAGTTCAAAACTTCATCGTCCATCAAGTATCAAATAACCAAACAAAAGCCAACCCACATAGCATGTGGTCACGACGTATAGAAGATAGTAAAAACTATGACAACATACAGAAGCGTATCTAGTAGATTTTCTCCTATTCGCTTTGTTGCAAGCAGTTTTCCCTGTCGTCGAAATCTATAAAATGACGTTTCCCCGTCAAATAAAGAGAAATACCAAAAACTTTCCCAGAAATCATAAAGTTTCCAAAACTTGGTTAACTTTATGTCTTCTCAATGAAAAATTCAAAGTTTTCGAAAAACCAATATGCAGTCAAGACGAAATTCGTTCATGGTATATGGGCATCGCGACATGGAATTGTATCTCCATCCTAACGGTCTGATCTGGTTAATGTACCCCTGATTACCTGTATAAAAAAAATCCTTAAACAACTTCATAATTGAATTTAAGAGTAACGTAGAGCGAGGATATGGACACAACCATGAGTCAAGTCCACGTCTTTAAAAGTATCTAAAGTAAATGTAAAATGAAAACGAAAGCAAAAAAGATACTCGTGCATAGTGTATTTATTTTGAGATAATTACCCAATTTCTCTCCGCACTCAACGCTGCGTAGTAGCGATAATATCAAGCCACCAGCCAACAGCAATAAAATGTGTCTTTCCATGGTTAGGATGCCTTCTGCTTCCTGCTCGTGGTCTGATAAATGTGTTTAACACCGACTTGCGTTTATTTTATTTTGATTTGTTTTTTTATTTTTATTTTTTTTTTTGTCTGTATGTATGTCTGTACGAAGATGTAGAGAAAATCCTTTTTGCGAGGATTTTCTACATTCAGGATACCCAGACACACAGTATACACATATAAGATCCTGACTCTATCGGGATAGATTAACTCACAGATTACACTAATAGAACTGGAGTTTACCAGTCAGGGAGTGTACATAGTACGAGGTCTTTATAGTCTATATAGAGGGTGGTGATAGTTGATGTTTGTGTTACTGCTGTAGCTGCTGTTGGTTGTTAAGGATTAAATGTCCTTACTCTACTATTATAAATTCTTTTGCACATTTCTCACGTTCGTTTCTTCGTCGTTTGGTATCGGTGCGACACGACTCCGACAATCCTTTCAATTCATTTAAGCCGTCTTTCGCGATATACATATGTATTCATTCGAACAAACACTATTTATACACATATAGATGCCATCATAGATATTCGGTGGAATAAATGGTATGAACATAATTTTTTTCCATTTTTATGTGGTTCGTAGATACTTTGCAGTGGATATTTATGTATGCAAACAATTCGAGAATATATGTGGTTGTTGGTTTATCTATCTATCCTCTTTGGAGTACTGTTGTGTTAAGTGGTTCTCTTCCTCTTTAGTGGGTGGGATTGTGCTCTTTATGTCTATTGTAGTAGTGCACAAGGATAACTGAAATACACAAATGAGGACGAATAATTATACTTCAATGGGGTTGTTTTTTTTTTTTTTTTTCTATCTGTGTAGTATTGTCTGCTCTGCTCTTTTTGGTATTTTTATCTAAATGCCAATTCGCAACTACTAGGCCGGAGAGAAACGACAAGGAGTAGGGGTTGCTCTTTTTACGCCTTTCATTGAACTTCTGTCAATTTATGGTATGAATGGAGCTTTTTTCTTATTTCAGTTAAATAATGTTCAATAGCAGGAGTAATATAAAAGGATATTCAATTAAATATTCAAATACAGCTTGCATGTGTCGAAATTTATCGATAGCTGCAGGGTATACATTTATTTGTTTCAAAACTAATACTAAAAAAGGGCAAAAATCTAGCACTGCATCTAATAGTTAAAACAAGAGGGTAAAAAAAATGTTCACTCAGAAAAAGGATCTACATTTTCTCAAAGAGAATTCGTTAGGGATACAATCACTTGTGTTGATTAAATTGGTTTTGCTTTAATAAAATTAGATGTTTTTATGTTGTTTTGTTTGCTTTCATGATTTCTTTATTTTTTTAGTTTACCGCCTAAAGCTTTTATACCAACGTTTTTTTTTTTTTTTTTTTTTTTTTTTTAATTCGTACACACACACTTTAATTTTTTCTGTTGTTTTCAGACGCCTAAACGTCTATTAAAAATTTTAATTGTAAGACGAATGGTCAACGGGTAAGAGTAAAACATTTCAATGTTCTTCGATTTTGGTTTTAATTTGTTTTCAAATAGTTTTTAATATAACGTTTGAAGAGACGTTCGTATGTTTTTAAGAACTTTTCCACTGCAATTTGACTGCTTCCGGCTGGGTTTTACATCCCTGTAAATAAATGAGAGGTTAAGAATATGGGAATATCATTATGATCAGATGTTGTAACTCAGGATGCTTGTATTTTATTTTTTTCTCTCTTTGGCTGCTTTGCTATCAGAATTAAGAATTGATAGGCATGTTAACAAAAATAACTTCTTCAAATTAGAAAAAAAGAAGATAAACGATAAGTTAGTGAATTCCAATTAACTATAACTGCTCAAAAGTCATCGTTATGAGTTTGCGATCAAAAATATTGATACATGCTGTAAGTCGTCCAAATGCACGTTTAACGTGTCAAAAATTACAGGTAGAGGGCACATATGAATCTTTGTGGAGAAACAGATGTTCCTACTCTTCTGGGCTCCATCCGACTAGGTAGATAGATAGATATTTTATTTGTTTCGTATAAGCAAATTTTCACATACATTTCTCATCGCATATCTTAAAGCACAGGGATTCGATTAACTTACATATCTTTCCACTGAATTATTGTACGAATGAGGAGAAAAAAAAAACAGAGTCACGTTTAACATATCTTTGGTGTTAGCAGAAGGAAAATGCGACAAAAAACCTTCTATAAGAAAAAAAAAAAAACAATTAAATAAATAAATAGGTAAATAGATAAATAAAATAAGAAAAAAAAATAAATGGATATACAAATTAATACATGATTAAATGATAGCAAGGGTAATAACAAATAAATAATACTAAATAAATAACAAATAAGCAAATAAGTTAAATTAATAAATAAGCAAATAAATAAATAAATTATTGAATAATAAATAAGACGAATAAATAAAGCAATAAAAATAAAAAATAAAGCAATTCAGTAGTGAAAAAAGATGAATTTCAATGAACTATTAGTTGGTTTACAATTGGGTTGTCAGCTTAACTACATCGGTCTGCAAATTTAGATTTAAGTTTTTCTATTCTTACATAGATCAATTCAACATTCGCTTTTTCGTGTATATCAAGTGTGGAGTAGTGTCGCGGTAAATTGAGCATAATTTTTAAAACTTTGTGTTGACATACTTGCAATTTATTAATACGGCAATTTGCACAATTTCCCCAGACTTGGCAGCCATATAAAAGAATAGCTTGAAAAATTACTTTATATATTATAAGCTTATTTTCCGTGGAAAGTAATGATTTCCTGTTGATAAAGGGATACAACATTTTGATGGCAACATTTGCTTTTTTAACCGTTCTTATTATGTGTTCATTAAATATTAATTTTGAGTCGAGATTAATCCCCAGATATCTGACAAAAGGCTCCCAGGGTATGCTTATTCCATTAAGCTGTAATTGAGAGGAGGGCAAAAAGCAACTCTTTCTTTTTCTAGTATAAAAGATGGCTTGCATTTTATCTGCGTTTAGCTTAATCCTCCACTTGGAATAGTATTCCGTTAATACCTCCATCGCATTCGTTAGGTTGCTTTCAATTGTTGAGCCAAACTCATGCGATGTAAACATTGCATCATTATCAGAAAAATAGCCGCACTACAATCACGCAATCGGGGGAAATCAGACGTGTACAGGTTAAATAGGATTGGGCCTGATACAGAATTTTGAGGGACACCAGTATCGAACGTTATTAAGCTGGAGACAGCACGGTTGATATGGACCTTAAAACGACGATTGGATAGAAAACTACGCACTATTTTACAAATGTAAGACGGACAGTTGAAATTAATCATTTTATACAACAAACCATTATGTCATATGTTTTTCTATGTCTAAGAGTACCATTCCTGTTGATTTTCCTACGGAGCGATTTAGTTTTATATAGTTGCATATTCTGAGTACTTGATGCGAAGTATTATGGCGTTGCCTAAATCCAAATTGTTCTTTAGGATATATTTTATTATCACAAATGTGCTTTAACATTCGTTCCTTAAGGACTTTTTCTAGTATCTTGCTAAGACTACTAAGCAAGCTTACTGGCCTATAACTTCCAGGACTTTCAGGTGGCTTTCCAGGTTTAAGTATCGGAACAATTTTTGCTACTTTCCAAGCATCAGGAAAACAACCCAATTTTAGGCAGGCATTAATAATGAATGTCAGATATCTTATACTGGATTTTGGTAGTTGTTCTATGTATAAATTTCTAATACCATCTACACCTCCCGCTTTTTTTATCTTTAAATTATTGACTATATGTTGTATCTCTTCGTATATAAGGAAGTTTATCGAAGTCAAGTGAGAATAGCTATTCGAAAAATATGATTGAACCGAAGTGTTGACAATGCTATCAGTTTCACTATCACCTAAGTCTGCAGAGATGTTGTGGTTGTTTGCAAAGCTCAGAGCAAGTGCACTTGCTTTATTAGTATCCGAAAGGTAGGTGTTAACTGAGTCCTTTAAATAAGGTATTAACGTTTTTTATTTTTAGTTATCTTAACAATGTTCCCGGATGGCATAGGACTAACAAAGGCCTCGTAGGGGTAGTATCTATCCGACGGATGCTGGCCTGCTAAAAAGCGAGAAGAGCCACCGCAGTCGAACATCTTGCGGCACTGTTAGTAAGTCCTATCCCCACCTCCTCGTGGTGCCATCTGGAGATTTCCTATGGAAATTGCAGACGGGGAAGGGCGAATGGCGAGCCTCCTGCGCCAAAAAACAGGATTAGTCGGTTGGGCTACGGCCTAGTAAGCCGTAAACGTAAAAATAACACAAACTCCGAAACAACCACAAGCCTCGGATATAACGGACCGGATTTATGTTGACGACCCTTGCAAAAAACGTAAAAAGGACAATGATCTTCGGCTTTGTACGTGGAATGTTAGGTCCCTAAACAGGCCACGTGCAGCCGAACAACTTGCGGACGCCCTAGACCGCTAAAAGCGGATATCACCGCCATCCAGGAAATGCGATGGAATGGACCGGGCATAAAGCGGATGAAAAACTGCGATATTTACTACGGCGACTGCTATAGGGAGAGAGGGCAACGATTGTTTGGATGCGGATTTGTTGTTCGAGGTGGACTAAGGCAAAAAGTCCTAAGCTTTCGGCATTTGAGCGAACGCCTCATAACAATCCGTATCAAGGCAACATTTTTTAACATCAGCCTGATCTGCGTCCACGCCCCCACGGATGACAAGGATGACTCAGCCAAAGATGAGTTCTACGATCTTCAGACAGAACATATGCCCAATGTCCCAGCTATGACATCAAAATTGTACTAGGAGACTTCAATGCTAAGCTGGGTAAGGAAAGCATATTTGAACGAGTCATCGGCAAACATAGCCTACACGACACCACCTCCGATAACGGACACAGGCTGATTGATCTTGCTACGGGGCGAAATCTCCTTAGAAGGAGAAGCACCAGTACGCGCTTTCCGCACCTCGATATACACAAAGGCACCTGGCGGTCGCCAGATCAGTCGACTACCAACCAGATTGATCACATCGCGATCGATGTCAGACACTTCTCCACTATTCTTCATGTTCGAACTTTCCGAGGGGCTAACATCGACTCGGACCACTATCTTGTAGTAGCCAAGATGCGCTTACGGATATCACGAACGCAACGGAGTAGAGTAAGAGTACAAAGTTATGACGTCGGAAAGCTACTATCGCCAGAAACCGCTCGTGCTAGTACCGATCACGTCTGCCTTAAGCTCTCCAATACACCTCAATCCCCCACGCTATCAATAGAACAGCAGTGGAGCCTTTGCAAACAAGCCCTGAAAAGCTCTGCATCCGAAGATTTGGGTTTCAAGGCTCCACCACGAAGAAACACCTGGTTTGATGACGAGTGCAGGAGGATTCATTCAGCGAAGCAGGATGCATATAAAGCCTCGCTGCATAACAGAACAAGAGCAGCTCGTGAGCTCTACGAGTTAAAAAGAAGGGAGGAGCATAAGCTTCTTAGAAGAAAGAAGAAAGAGCACGAGAAGCGCGCGATTGAGGATTTGGAGAGGTGTTACTGCAGGCGTGACGTCCGAAGGTTTTATCAACAGATAATGCGAACATGCCAAGGTTATAAAGCCAGAACGGAAGCCTGCAGGGATGAGAACGGACACCTAGTAGTAGAACCGCAGTCGATGCTGAGAATATGGAAAAACCACTTCTGTATAACGGCGATGTTAGTCAATATACCGCTGTCAGGCAGAATGACCCATTTCTAATCGACGGAGACCGCAGAGAATTCTGTCCCCCTGACCTCGACGAAGTTAAGATTGCCATATCGAAGCTCAAGTCGAATAAAGCTGCTGGCGCAGACGGACTGTCTGCTGAGCTCTTCAAGGCAGCTGGGGATGACCTGGTTGGGAGCATGCACCAGCTCATCCGTAAGATATGGTTAGAGGAAAGCATGCCCGAGGAATGGAGTCTCAGCATCGTATGCCCGATCCACAAGAAAGGAGACCCCTCTGATTGCGCCAACTATAGAGGAATAAGTCTCCTTAACATCGCCTACAAAATCTTCTCTGCCGTTTTGTGTGAACGACTGAAGCCTTATGTAAATAAGCTGGAAGGTCCTTATCAGTGCGGATTCAGGTCAGAGAAGTCCACCATCGACCAAATCTTCACACTACGGCAGATACTGGAGAAAACCAATGAATTTCAAGTCGACACTCAGCACCTATTTATCGACTTCAAAGCCGCATACCACAGTGTAATTAGAGACGAGCTATACAACGCTATGTCTACCTTTGACATACCTGCTAAACTCGTCAGACTATGCAGGATGACTTTGGAGAACGCTCGCTGCTCCATCCGAATCGGTGAACACCTTACCGATAGTTTTGATGTCAAAAAAGGATTTAGGCAGGGCGATGCGCAGTCGTGTGATTTCTTCAACATCATATTGGAAATGATTGTGCAAAAATCACTGGCCAGTAGAAGAGACACAATCTATTTCAAATCCTCGCCACTCCTTGCATACGCCGACGATGTTGACATAATAGGTAGATCACTGCGAGATGTCAGTGAGGCGTTTTGAGATGGAGGCGGCGAAAATTGGTTTGGCGGTAAACGAGGGCAAGAAAGGACGCTCAACACCGACGTCTCGGCCAGAACGTTTGTATAGGCAGATCTAAGTTCGAGGTAGTTAAGGACTTCGTCTACCTTGGCTCCGCAGTGACCTGGAACAACGACATCAGTTCCGAAATCAAACGCAGAATCACTCTTGCCAATCGCTGTTTCTTTGGGCTCAAGAGGCAACTGAGTAATAGAGCCCTCTCCCGAACGACAAAGTTGACTCTATATAAGACCCTTATCACTCCGGTCCTGTTGTACGGCGCAGAAGCATGGACACTATCAAAAGCGGATGAGGAAGCCCTTGGTCGGTTCGAGAGAAAGATTTTGCGCGTGATTTTTGGGCCTATAAACGCAGACGGGGGATGGAGGAGAAGATTCAACCACGAACTTTACGGGCTGTACAGCGACATGAGCCTAGTCAGGCGTCTACGGATTCAACGCCTAAGATGGCTGGGCCATGTAGAGCGAATGGACACCACAGCTCCAGCCCGGAGAGTCTTTGAATTCAACCCCGAGGGACGAAGAAGCAGTGGACGGCCGCCCTTAAGATGGCGCACACAGGTGGAAGGGGACCTCAGCCAACTGGGTGTGCGGCAATGGAAAAGGCTAGCGAAAGATCGTGCTAGATGGAGGGGCATGTTGGTTGAGGCCCAGGTTCACCCCGAACTGTAGCGCCCATTAAGAAGAAGAAGAACAATGTTCCAGGGTTTTGAATTTTTCTCAAGGGAGTTCAGATTCCCTTTATCCGGCCCATTCCCAAAAAAGGCGAATCTTCTTCTCTCTTCAATTACCGATTCATTGCACTAACATTCTATCTTTAAAATGTCATCTCTTGAAACGAAAGGGCGGACGAGCTAGCTCGGTTAGGATCAGGTGCAAGCTTCGCGCAGATAGTAACCGAAACCAAAACGCCACTCAGTGCGCTCTATAGAGGGACAGAGATGGCGCTATTAATGAAAGCCAATAAGCGATGGCGTCACTTAGATACATGCGCAACGGTGTGATCGACTTGGTCCGTCTATAATATGAAAAGGACAGAAAATCTGCTGAAGTTCAATCGTGGGAATATTCGATTGGCAGTCGGTGTCCTCACTGGGCACTGCATGCTATCTTAACATGCGGGTAGACCAGGCATGACTTCTTCATAAGCTGCAGGGGCGAAGAGGAAATTGAATCCATTCGTCACCTGTTGTGCTAGCACAAAAAACGAACATATTCCTAGGAAGACACTTCCTTTCGGGACTAGATGAGGTAGGTAACCTCGGGCTGAATAGAATACAAGGACTCTTCTTATCCTCGTCTGCATGATTCAGCTCAACGGAGAATGTCTAGGTCTCTACGGGCTAAAAATAATTGGGCACAATAGACTCCACGGTGAGCCTTGCCTTTTCATTAGTAGGCACCCACTAACCTAACCTAACCTTACAAGGTCATGGAAACGGTGATAAATTGTCAGCTAATGAAATTCCTCGATGACAGGCAGTATGGTTTCTGCACTAGCAGATCCATTGGTTATTTGAATTTGATGGCATATCTCATGGAATTGCTCGCTTCACCAAGCAGGTGAAAGAGAAATAGTAACCGAAGGGCAGGACAAAAAGATGTTCAACTATTACGGTAAGGAAACTCGCAAGCGAACTCAACCTACTTATGTTATATGACTGTCCATCGACCAAGAAAATGGGCCTTTACCATTGCCTCACTACGTTCTATCGCATCACAATTAAGAAAAGTTCCTGAAGCAGATGGTTACGGGAAGTAAAAAATGATTCCTTTTTACAAAAATATTAAATATCGCAAGCAATGGCTTAGTCCAGAAGACCAATCAGCACAACATTCTAAAGGTGGACTACACGTATTCAAGTTGTTACTGAATGGGATTCTTCCTGGTTATGAAAACTCTTGATCACCGCAAAACCGGTCTGTCAATAGTAAGAGGTGTCCTATTTCATCAGAATAATGCGTCGTGGCGCAGTGGTTAGTGTGTTGGACTCTGGCGCACGATGAGCGAGCTCCGATCCCGATAACACCAACGTCATCGAATGTTTATTTAGCGACGTTCCTCCTCGACGGGGTACTGGTAAAACTCTCCGTAGTAAGCTTGCCATGAAAAAGTTTCTCGACTCACGCCGTTCGGAATCGGCATTAAACTGTAGGTCCCTTTCACCTGAGCGAAAAATAAATCACACACAACATGGGTGATTAAGAGAAACTTGGTTCTGGTCCTTCATGGGCTATAACGCCACCAAAGAAGAAGAATGCTGGCCTTCATACAACTAGGAACACCCGCAAATAGGTTTAGAAAAAATGGAACATCCTCCTTAACCAATGGTCCTTGATGATTGGCTTAAAAATATTCCAACAAATATTCACAGCACTATCGATTTGGTTGTAAGGAATTGAATCAATATTTGATCGTTTAAAATCATTCGGAAGTGGGATAAGCAACTCCTTTTTTTACCCACTGTCAATATATGTAAGTTTGAAAGTATAGAAGGTTAGGTTAGGTTAGGTACAAGTGGTTGGCATAAGCCACACGTAGGCCGAGGTCAGCCCATTGTGATACCACATGGATCACATTACCCTGATCCGCTACCTGAGAACCAATCGGTGCTTCTGATGAAGCGATGTATTTGAGCTATTTTTTGGTTTGCTAGCTCACTCAGATTTTCTTAGAAGGGTACGCCGAGGTAGATCCTCCTGCGGTTCGCAAAAGAGGGGCATGAGCAGAGAAGGTGATGTATTGATTCCTCTTCCTCCTCGTCCATGCAGCCGCGACAAAATTCATTGGAGGGCAGCCCTAGTCTGGCGGCGTGTTTTCCAATGACGCATTGACCTGTAATGACACATTTAGAGTGCTCAAAGTAGCCCTTTTGGTTGCTACTAGGTCCCTTGTTCGTCCTAGGTTTAACTTAGGCCAGTTTTGTTTAGTGATAAAGCCGATATTATTTTCATTTCATTGGAGGTTGGTCGCCTCTATGGTTCGAAGTTTTATCATGTGCTTTACCGTACTTAATGAGAAGACTCAGTGTGCTTGACCCTAACTTTGCGAGGTCGTCAGCCGCGCAGTTTTCTGGAATATCCCTATGCCCGGGAACCCACAATACATTAATGTTGAACTGTTCAGCCATCTCGTCTAGAGATAGGCGACAGTTTGTGGATGTCTTTGATTTGTAGGTTACCGCGGCCAGGGATTTTATCGCAGATTGGCTATCCGTGCAAATGATAATATCCTTAGCGAATATTACATTGATCCTGAGCCATGCAAGGGCCTCCGTTATCGTTGTTAATTCTGCATGATTTGGGAGTCTGAATGATAGGTGGAGGTTAAGCTCCTTCGAGAGGACTCCACTACCTACACCCGACTCCATCATGGATTCATCGATATAGAGGGAGATCGAGTCCTTTGATATCACTTTTCCTTCAGCCCATACCTCCCTGGATGGAAATGCCATTTCGAAGTTCCTAGTGAACTGCAGGATGATGTAGTCTGTGTCCATGAAGTGTTTAAGAATGGCAGTATGACCTTTTTGAAAAGGGGGGCATTTTCCTATGCCCCTTATTAGTAGGGCCGCGCAGGCAGCAGCTTGCTTGCTGAAGAGGTCCAACGGTGGAAAATGTAATAAGATATTTAGGGCCTCCGTGGGGGTTGATCTGATCGTTTCGCTTATATATGTATAAACTGGCCGATTTGATGGTTTCGGTAGACTGCCTTGTCCAGAGCAGTCCACCCGACTACAATGCCATATAGGAGGATGGGCCTTATGACTGCTGTGTAGAGCCAATGCATAATGCTTGGTTGGAAACTCCACCTTCTGCCCACCACTTTCTTACAGCTGTAGAGGGCAGTGGTTGCTTTCTTGACACGATCAAGAATGTTACGTTTCCAAGTCAGCCTCCTGTCAAGGACTAGGCCTAGGTATCTCGGTGGGTTGAACGGCGGAATTTTATATTTATTGGTAAACAGTACTTCGATTTTCGGTCCCATAAACACAGAGGAGCGTTGGAGGAGATGATTCAATCACGAACTGTACGGGTTGTACAGCGACATGAGTCTGGTCAGGCGTCTACGGATCCAACGCCTAAGATGGCTAGGCCATGTAGAGCGAATGGACACCACAGCTCCAGCCCGTAGAGTCTTTGAATCCAACCCCGAGGGACGAAAAATAGAGGACGGCCGCACCTAAGGTGGCGCGCACAGGTGGAAGAGGACCTCAACCAACTGGGCGTTCGGCATTGGAAAAGACTAGCGAAAGATCGTGCTAGGTGGAGAGGCATGTTGGTTGAGGCCCAGGTTCACCCCGAACTGTAGCGCCCGTTAAGTAAGTAAGTAAACAGTACTTGGTCGGTCTTCTTAGGATTGACCCCAAGCCACAGTACTGCGTCCAGGTTTCTACTGTACGTAATGCACCCTTCATTAGGTCGCTTAGAGTACTGGGAAATTTTCCTGTGGCAGCAATAGCAATGTCATCTGCATAGGCGCTCACAGCGTACCCTTCCTGTTCTAGCAACAGTAGTAGTTCGTTGACCACCACGTTCCACCACCTCTGCTGACCATTCTAGTTCAGACGACACCAGCGAAGTTGGCTTTGACTACTCTTTGCGTTAGCAGTTGTCGTACCAGTTCTATCACTGATCCCGTAACACACAGATCAGACAGCGATTTGGTGACGGCCCATGGTCCAACACTGTTAAAGGCGCTCTCAATATCGAGAAAGGCGACTAGAGTATATTCCTTATGTTCCAGTGAGCTTTCTATTTTGCTGACCAGTGAGTGGAGTGCTGTTTTCACCAACAGCCAGCAGCCTTCCTGAGATACAGCTATGACGTATGTACATATGTGTGCATCTAAAATCTTCTCTAGAATTTTTATTAGAAAGGAAGTAAGACTGATAAGCCTCAAGTCATTTGCATACGTGCGGGAGCTTTTGCCTGCCTTGGGTATGAAAATGACTTTGGTTACCTTCCACTTGCTGGGGATATAGGACAGTATAGAGAAACAGAGGAATCTCAGATGAGCATATTGTCTGCCCGTCCATCGGTGGATGCATATACATATAAGAGTATAACAACTGCTCGGTGCAAACATGAGCCCTAATACATACATATATACACTTAGAGCTACGCCTTCCTATTTACATACGTTTTCCTAATTATCGAGAAAGTCATTTAACTCCTCCCTTCCTGTCCTCACTCCATTGTTCTGTAATCAATTTGATCACTTCAAGAACCAAACCAAACTCAACAATTCATCACAGGCTATGCACACAAAGTATCCCTTAAGGAACCAATGTCTCACCAAGAAACCAATCCAATCAGTGTCAAGTAAACTTTGTCATCCCGGCACCTAATTATTCTCTTATTATCCACAATGGGACAGTAACGATACACAATATATTACTCAGGTCTGCTCTTCATGAAAACAACAAAAGAGAGACATTTCTTTCCTTTAATACGAAGGGTGTTTGCCGTACAGATTTTTCGATAGATAGATAAAGATACTTTATTAAAAGGTCAATTTGTATTGTCCCCAAACACGTCCATAGATCTCTTTTATCTGCCTGATAGCTTAGCAATCAATGTTAAATGCGGCGTATGAAAACCGGCCTCGAAAGCGAACTTGAGATTTAAATTTCAGAAACAAAAATGTCTTTCTAAAGCGGAATTTTAAAGACATCTGAGATGTATGTATATATCTGCACAAAGAAATTGTGTTTCCATGAAACGAATAGCATCGAAGCGTTTGAAAGTAATGGAATGCACAGGTTCAAGGATGTATTCTATAAATATTAAATGGAAAACCACATACAAATCGACTAACACAAACATGCTAAGATGCTAAATGGTATGAACGGTAGAAGGATATGTACAACTTTACGGTAATATCTGTTGAATACTATAGTTTGTAGCTGGGAATACTATTATAAGATTTCTGAAGGACATTATGTTAAGATGATTTTTAGAAAGCTTTTACGGTCCCATGAGTCCTGACGTAGGTCTTCAATTTGTGTTGACGCGCTCGTATGTACGTCTTTCAGGTGTACGCTAGCTCATTGATATTATTGAAAATGAGGCCAAGGAACGTCCTCCGCATGGGCAAACAATGAACCGCTTCCCTACTTTTCCCGTCACAACAGCTTCTATTGTATGTATGTATGTATGTGTGTTGGCGTTACAGCATATGAAGGACCTAAGCCGAGCTTCTCTCAATCACCCTTATTGTGTGTGATTTAATTTTCCCATAGGTGAAAGGGACCTACAGTTTTTTGCCGGATCCGAACAGCGAATTTCGAGAAGCTTTTCATGACAATTTTTCTACAGGGGGTCTTGTCAGAACCCCGCTGAGGGGAAACACCGTGAAAAACACGTTCGACGACATAGCTGTGTCGGGATTCGATCCCGTGTCATCGGCGCCAGAGGCCAACACACTACCCACCGCGCCACTGTGCTCTTCTATTAGAAGTAACTAAAACGAGAAGAGCCACCGTAGACAAACACCTAGTTAGTCCCATCCCTACATTCTCGTGGTGGTTGAAGGGCAAAACGCGAGATTACTGCGCCAGGAAACAGATTTAGTCGGTCGAACTACGGCCTAGTAAGCTGTAACCGTTAAAAAAACGTTAACACAAGCTTAATGGACGGACTACATGTGGACGACCCCCGCAAACGTATAAAAGAACAAGAGTGCCAGTTTTGCACGTGGAATATTAAGTCCCTTAGCAGACCAGATGCGGCCGAACACCTAGAAAAGCCATAAGCTGCTATAAAACAGACATTACCACTCTCCAAGAAGTGCGATGGGTTGGAGCGGGCGTATGTACATATGTACACTACGAAAACAGTTACAAGGAGAACAAACAAGGCCTATTTGGATACGGATTCGTTACTCGAGGTGGACTTAGACAAAAAGTCTCAAGCTTCCCACATATGAGTGAACGGCTCAGAACTGCGTGCCAAAAAATGCAAAACAACGATACAACAAAAAATAAAAGCTCAAGAGGGTGATTAATAAATTTTTCACTAAAAGACAAAGAGACAAAGGGGTGGCCGTGGTGCAGTGGTTAACATCATCGACCGCCGAGCGAAAGGTCTATGGTTCAAGTTCGCTTCGTAGCCAAGAAAAAGTAATTCCTATACGGACAAAAGGTATGCAACACAGTTGTGAATGGAAAGTGACCAGACGTACTGCTGCAGGCATAACACTCACAGTATATGGTCAACTGAAAATCATCCTCTGCGTATGCAATACTAAAGTGCTCGAACGAATTACTATGAACTTAACCAACGCGGAATTTGGTCGGCTCTCGTCCTATCTAGGTCTAAGACAACCACCCCTGAGAGTAGTGAACGAACATCAACGACCCCAACCACTGCGCTCCGTTCAGGTTGTGTGTGTAAACACATCATAAGAGAATATAAAAACTCTTGAACCTGCGCGAGCTATCAGTATAAAATGTGCAAGAAAATGAGTAACAATTCACATCAAAGCTATATTCTGGAACATCAGCCTAATATGCGTCCACGAGCCCACAGAAGAAAAAGACTACAGAGTCAAACATGACTCCTGTGATCTCTTAATAAAACATACGCACAGTGTCCCAGCTATGACAACAAGATTGTTCTAGGAGATTTCAACGCGAAGCTGGGTAAAGAGGACATATTTAAACGATGTCCACAGTCTACATGACATCACGTCGGAAAACGCATTCGGGCTAATTAATAGAATTTGTGACGGGATGTAATCTCCTAGTAGCTCGCACACATCTCAATATCCATAAGGGGACCTGGTAGCCTCCTGATCGATTATCTTTTAACCAAATCGACATATTGCGATCGATGCAATACACTCCTACAGTGTCTTGGATGTCCGAACCTCACGAAGACTCAATGTTGATTCGGATCATTAACTTTCAGCCAAGGTATGCGAATATGGCGAACACTGCGGAGTCGGGTAGGTCTTGTCGGGAAGCTGCAATAGCAATAGCAATAAACCTTTGCCAATCGTGACTCCCTCAAGTTCACTCAAGAGCCGATGCAAACTGGATAAACTATAAAACACCAATGCATACGAGGCCAAAACGCCATCAGGAGTGCCGTCTCTAATGTACTCAGTTTTCAGCCGCCATCCGAAAGAAACCCTTGGTTTGACGACGAGTGCATAAAGGCTCATGTTGAAAAACACACAGAAATGACGGCCGGAAGTTTCACCAAAAAATTAAACGAATATGCTAAGATATAAAGCCAGAGCGGGAGCCTGCAGACAGCTAGTAGATGACTCACAGTCAATACTGTAAATATAAGAAGACACTTTCTGCAGACTGTAAAACCATTTACCTTGGACGAATATGATATAAATAGGTAAATAGAGTTTCGTTCACCTGACCTAGACGAAGTTAAGAGCTATTTAAAGCAGCTATAGATGGTAGCATGCATTGTCGGAAGAAAGAATCAGCATCGTTTGCTCGGTCCATAAGAAAGGAGATGAATACGGTTGGGCGATTTATAGAAATTAAAAGGAAATAAGCCTTCTTAACATCGACATAAGATCTTCCCCGCCGTGCTGTGTGAACGCTTGAAACCATTCGTTCTAATAGGTGCCTTTCAATGTCGTTTCAGACATGAAAGGACACACTGTCGATATGCACCAATTGTCGAATTTAAAGCCTCATATGACAGTGTTCAGAGGGACAAGTTATACAAAACCATGTCGCTTTTTGATATCTCTGCCAAACTCGCCAGCTTATGCAGGTTACCAATGAAGAACTATCGCTGCTCCTCAATCAGGCTCGGTAGCTTTTTAAGCGAATCCTTCGATAACAAAATAGGATACAGGCGCAATACTATGTGACTTGTTTTAACATCATTCAAGAAAAGATGGTGAGGAGCTCACTAGCCAATAGAAGAATCATGGTCAATTTCAAGTCTGTGCAGTTGTTTGCATATACTGAGGACATTCACGTGATTGGGAAAGCACAGCGAGACGTTAGTTATGTTTTTATGAAGCAGAGGCGGCTAAAGTGCGCCTGGAGGTACGCAAGGGAAAAACCAAATAATATATGCTGTCGTCAAAGAAAGACGCTCAGCACCGGTGTCTTAGCCAGAACGTGATTATGGACAACCACAACTTTGATGTAGCCAAGGATCGTCTACCTTGGTAACAAGCGGGAATGACACCAGCACTGAGATTCGACCAGAATAATTGTTGCTTTTTTCTTTGGTGGCGTTACAGCCCATTAAGGGCCAGAGCCAAGCTTCTCTTACCCATGCTGAGTGTGATTTATTTTTATTCAGGTGGAAGGGACCTACAGTCTAGTGCCGATACGCAACGGCTTGAGTCGAGAAGCTTTTTCATTGCAAGTATACTATAGGGGGCTTTGCCAGTATCCCGCCGAAGTGTTATCGGAATCCGAACTCGATCACTGGGTGCCAGAGTCCAACACAATAACTTCTGCGCCCTAAATAACTCATGCCAACTGCTGTTAACACCCGGGTAACTCTTGCCAACCGCTGTTTTTTTGAGCTAAAGGGGCAACTGAGTAGTAGAGTCCCCTCTTGAAAGACCAAGTTGAACATCTACAAAACCTTTATTTCCCAGTCTTCCTTTATGTTACAGTGGGTTGGACAAAAATTGATGAGGAGATACTTTGAGAAGAAAATTATACATGTAATCTTCGCTCCATATTGAAGAAGCCACACGACAGCGCATCGCTTTACAGTCATCGCATCCAACAGCTCCTTGCGATGAATGCTGTCATACGCGGCTTTAAAATCGACCGGTCTGGAAGCCGCACTGGTAGCTGCCAATTAGTTCTGTGCAAAAGGGCTTTAGACGTTCACACAGTACGTCGGAGCAGTCGGGCACGCTTTCACCTTCTCAAATTCTACAGAGGAATTAGTGCATGCTCCCTGCAAGGACATCTTCGCCATCATTCAAGTGCTCTGATGGTAAGCCATCTGAGCCCGCGGCCTTGCTGTTCTTCAGCTTTTGAATAGCTGTGCCAACTTCTTCGATGCTCGGTGGTAGGATACTTCAGCGGCTTCGGATTTCCTCAGTCCCTACCACTCTCTCTTGGTCAAACCCGTTAAGCAGCTGCTGGAAATGCTGCTTAAACACACCCACTATCCCCTCCGGGTCGGTGACAACATTACCCTCGAAGAGCCTTCTGCAGCCTCCTTCTTGAAGCCTCCTGCAAGGCTTGTTGCTTTCTTATAAAAGACCCGTATTTTACCTTTGATGTGAAAAAAAGGATTTCGGCAAGGTGACGCGCTGTCATGCAACTTTTTCAACATCGTGCTTGAAAAGATCGCGCAAGAGTCACCGGCCAACACAAGAGGTACGAATTATTTCAAGTCTACGCAATTGCTTGCGTACGCCGACGATATTGACGTGATTCGACGGCCACAGCGAGACGTCAAGGAGGCCTTTGTAAGCATTGAGGTAGAAGCGGCTAAGATGGGTCTGAAGGTTAATGAGGGTAAAACCCAATATCCGCTTTCATCTAAAAGAGACGGTCAACACTGACGTATTGGCCAGAACGTCACCGTGGGCGGATAAAACTTTGAAGTGGTCAAGGAATTCGTCTAGCTTGGCTCACTGATGACCGGCGACAACAACACCAGCGCTGAGATAAAACGCAGAATCACTCGTGCCAACCGCTTTTGCTTTGGGCTCAAAAGAGGCAATTGAGAAGTAGAACCCTCTCTCGGAAAACCAAGGTGATACTATGACGGCCGCATCAACGCTGGCGCACGCAGGTGGAAGGGGACCTTAACCATCTAGGCGTGCGGCGTTGGAAACAGCTGGCCAAAGACCGTGCTAGCTGGCGATGCTTGTTGGTTGAGGCCCAGGTTCACGACGGACTGTAGCGCCACGTAAGTAAGTAAGTAGTATTTTATGCTTGTCCCTAGACTCCATGATATCTTTGCGCTGGGAGGTCGCGAAGATTATTTTCTTTAGTAAAGCAGCAGTTTTTTCTGCTCCTTCGGTACTCGGTTCGGTACTCCTCTCGCGCCTCGTCGGTTGCTGTCTCCTGCTCACACTCGGCGTCATATCACGGGTTTCTTGTCGGGGTTAGTAGGTAGCCTAAGGTGTCTCTGACATTGGACAGTCGAGCTCTAATTCTTGGTGCTACGCGGAAATGGTCAGACTCGACGATTGCCCCCTAGAATGTTCGCACATCCAGGATGTTTGACGAGTATCTTGCGTCAGTGAGCACATGGTCGATTTGGTTGGCGGTTCGACCACCCGGGTTGCTGTGTGGATTCGTTTGCGGGGAAATCTTGTGCTCCCTGCACAAGACACTACGAGCTGGCCCAAGGTCCTTGAGTCGGAAGCCGTTATCTATTGTTGTGTCGTGAAGGCTGGGCTTTCCGATCACTCCGCTTAAGATATTCTCCTTACCGATTTTGGCATTGAAGTCCCCTAGTACGATTTTGAAATCGAACTCGGGACAAGCTATATAGGCGTTGTATAAGAGATCATAGAGATCCTCTTTAATGGGGTCATCAGCCTCTTCGATAGGGGCGTGCTGATGTTGTAAAATCTGCCTTCGATAGGTTTAAAGTCGATTACCTTCGACCTTAACCGCTTTCCCTCGACAAATCCTCAACCCAACATGTGCAATCTTTTGTGTCAACTGTAATAGATGTCACAACCTTTTTTCCTCATCATACAGTTTCCTTTCCAACGTATTTCCTTGATCGCAGTAATAATAATATCCGTCTTGTACTGCGTGAGGATTCTTTGTAGTTTGTGGGCAGCTCCAGGAGTGTACAGAGTTCTGACATTCAAGGAGCATACTCGCAAATCGTGTTCCTTTTTCCAAGGCTTCCGAGGCATTCTGCTGTTTCATAACTTGTCTCGTTTTACATGGCCGGTTGCTGGCCCGCCGCGCAACCGCCAACGTGGTCGGGGAATTGTAGCGCCCTCTTGTCTAGGGCGATGGTTGCATACTCAGAGAGTTCAACTCTCAACGGTTGATTTATAGGCTATCCAAAGGGAGCCACGAGGAGGCTATATGTCAACTTAATCCGGGCATTGAAACAGGGATCGTTGCTGACATCTCGCAATCAACACGGCAATTAACAACTTTACCCTGTGTGTCCGAGCCCATGCCCTCTCAAGCAAGAACTACTACTAAATAAATCGCAGACAACACGGGTGATTGAGAGAATCTTGACTCTGTTCCGTCATGGGCTGTAACGCAATAAAGGCATAGAACTACTAATGCGACACCCTTACTGCCTGAACACAATAAGGTCGCAGTCGCTGTCTCCGTCGCAGTCTCGGTCGCGGTCGTCAATGCTGTCCCTTATATTGGCAAAATCTCACCCACAATGAGGTCGCTTTGTTATGTCAAATTTTAACAGCTGTTTACACCTTTGTCAATATACAAGGTGTCTCAAAACAAAGTTTACATTTGTTTAGCTTATTGCGTCATCGCAATGAATCCGAGGGGCGCGGGAGGTATGTCAATCAGTAGCCTGGCTCTTGGGAATTCACTCGCTATGGAGCGTTTCTCGGGTGCAGACTGCGCGTTGTGCGTGCGAGAGTTTTACAAAAACGGTGATTCGGCGACTGTGGCACGTAGAAAATTCTGCAATATTCGAATTTTACGCCATTTAAAGGATGCGCCAAGCATTCCTCTCATTCGAAAATGGGTAAAAAAGTTTGAAGAAACTGGTTCAACACTAGAAAAATCAACCAAAATCTGGACGGTCAAGGTCATCGATAACGTAAGACCTTTCGATCCGGAAGCGCGCGGAGCTGTAATGAGAAATTTTGCTGTTCGATTAAATGGCTGTCGCGAACGCGATGGTTTACATTTAGATGACATTATTTTTAAGAAATAAATTCCCAAGTTGTGAACTTTAATGATAAATAAAATTGTTTTCCACAGAATGTTTACTTCGTTTTTAATCGATCCACTAAATATAAACTTTCTTTTAAGACACCTTGCACTTACAACGAACCGTCAACCGCCGATTTGAAGATTTCCTTGCGATTTTTTTTTTCTTTTTTTTCTACACAGCTGTCACAATGTCGTACTACCGAGTTAAAAGTTTGCCAACTCGCGCGACACACCCTACGACCGAGACAGCGATTGCGACATCATTGTGTTTACATTATGGGATTTACGTACATTTAACTTTTGACAGGCGACCGAGAAAGCGACCGCGACCTCATTGTGTTCAGGCAGTTAATCTTGTTACAGAACAGCACATTCTACCTATTCATTATAGTGAAAAAACTAAAACCTTTTAAAAGAATTTATAATAAATGACCAGCTCGTTAAAACGTTTCTCCAAACCTTAATCTCGTAAGTTTTCAAACTTTTACAGAAGCTAGAATGCTTGAAAGACAATGTGCTTAGGTTTCCTGGAGGCTGCAAAAACTGCATATTTGCTTTCGCGTGTTCCTAAAAGTTGCCTATAAGGTTAAGTTACATATCTACGTGTATGTATAATCCGGCTTAGAAAACTTGAGCGGAATTTTGTTTCACAAATAATTCATGGCAAACTTAACGGATATCCCGCCTTTTTTTTTTTTAAATAATATTAAAGTAAAATCCATTTTCCATAAAAAGGATCTACGTAGAACGTTGGGCGGGAAAAGACGAGGAAGGAGAATTGTAGAATCGTTAAAAACTTTATCCGGTATTCGAGTTTAAAAGTTAAGTGATAAAGAAGCATAGCATGTTGGACGTAGTACATGCCTAACAAGGATTAATAGGATTAAAGCAACCATGAAAATTAGAAGACATCGTAAACCATGAATTTGCATTCTAAATGGACGCAGCATCCAACTACGTAGTACGTGTGGAGGGGGGTAGGTTTCGTTTGTATAAATTGCATCGTCCAAGAAACTTGAGAACGATGATGGTATGAAGGATGTCGAGAAGGAGCGGAGTCGAGAACGTGTACGCAAATGATGAAGATGACGATGATGATGATTCTATTCCGGTTTTGTTCTTGGACCATGTTGTGTTCGGCTTCGGATGCAAAGTAGTATGGATTATATATTGAAAATGGTATTTTGGGTAGCAGTTTCACGTATGGAAAAACTAAATTATTGCTGAAACGGAATAGGTTTGATGATGAGAAACATAATCTGGGATTACGTAGGGGACACATGTAGTGTACGTATGGGGAATAGGAACCAATTTATCGGATGAAGGAGAATGTCTTGAGAGCTTCCAACAAACCATGCTATTAAGAGAAGAATTGTTAAAGGAGATAATCTCAATCTCCTTGTGATAGTTGTGTACATGGGACTTGTACAACTGAAAATCTCAAAACTCGAGCCCACAGACAAGTATTCAAGCTACTTAGAAAGGGAATGCCTGCAGCTGAAAAGCAGTTATCTGCACAACACTGGGTCAAAGAAAAGTATTAGAATGCACAGCTCAAGCTTAAGGCACTTTCTAACAAGTAACCTCCTTTCATCTGATGTTAATTCATTTGATGTCATGGCATGTAGCTCATGCCAACAATACACCTTGCCAAAACGCTCCTCATAAGTATGCTAGAATTGCAATTTCTCTGTATTTCTTATATTTGTTATCAAGAGATCGCTCTGTTTCAAGTTTTAATGACGTTCTAATGAGTTCCTCTCGAACTATGAATGCACGACGATAGTCGAGTTATTCAAGTTTTGTCTCTACTCTGACTGTTGACTTGCACCCAGAAAACAATAAAGAACGACACACGAGTACGTCTTAGGTATGGGAATGAAATTAATAAGCATTCGAAGAATGGCAACCTCCTTCTGGCGTTCGAGGTCCTATTGAAATTGAAAATGTATTTCATAATGGAAATTGGTTGTCAAGCACCGAATTCCTTGCAACGATTCTTAGTTTTTAATTATTTTCAAAGCGACTCTAAGGACGAACTTCTTACGAATGCGTATTATGACATTATCGTGTCATTAAAAAGTATCTGACAACAGATTTGAATAACTTCAGTTGTAATTCTATAGCACATCAACTTGCAAGCACGTACTCTTGTTTCAGAACATGCTAGATTCCTACAATTATCGACTGCCAGTGAAAGCGAAACAATTAAAACATATCATCAAGGGCGGAGCTCATATTCGCCTACACTCAGTTATGTACGTACTGAACGGATACAAGCGAAACATGCATTTAAATTTAAATTAATAACACACTCTCCGACATCCGTTTCCATCTTCATGCAGTCCTTGAATGAATACTAATTGCACGTCCCGCATACATACATACATACGTACTACATGCACATATCTATGCAATTTCCGCCATCCATTCTTTCCAGTTTCCGTTGCCCTTGTAACGTTTAGCATTGAGCGGAGAGCCCGCTTTCCCGACCGACGATCGCCAGTCGTAGGGTTAGAAGAGATTCCTGCACGCTGACTGAACTTGTTTTACTTCTACTCGCTAATCCCATTCTCAAATTCAATTTGTATCTAGATAATTAATTAAAAACCACTACAGACGTTCGACGTTCAGCGTTGAAATCGTTTGCTTTACTGCTGCTCCTGATGCGTGCTGCATTGGGAAGTTGTGCTGTACATAATTTATTGGGGAGTAGAACCGGCGCGTAGGATAAGGACAATGGATGCATGACGTGGATTTATTTCCAGGCGTCCCCTCTTTTTCCCTTTCTATAGGAAACTAGCATATATTTAATTGACATACAATGCAGATCTCATTTATGAACAATTTGGTTAATTGGTTTCGAAGTGGGCTTATTGGGGAAGTGGATAGTTGCATATGTCTGTTGTAGTGGCAACGATGGTTAGCTGGGGCACACATACTTGTCGAAACATACTCGTATGCAAAAGGACTTGTTCGATATTTGGGTACCAAACACATGTTGGTAATTGACTGACAACGGCCAGGTATAGGTGGAATCTGCCCGATGAATTTCGGTCCAATTAAAAAGGGGGAAGAGACACCGCAGACAAACATCTTGCGGCTTTGTGTCTCTGTGATATCATCTTGTGACTATCTCTTGAATTAAAAAATGGTAAAGTTTAGTTGGTTGGTCTACAGCGCAGTTAACAGTAACACTTACAGTGAAACTACTAGAAGCCTCGGGTGCAATGTACCGTCTACAAGTTAACCAGACCAGCAAACGTTTCAAAGGACCCGAATTTCAGCTCTGTACCTGTGTTATTAAGGAGGAGCAACAGGGAGTTTCTAAGCATCGACAAGTGACTCATGCAGACACAAGCGTTTGCACCTAGCCTCCGTCAACGAACTCCTACTCTCTCCTCCACGTGGTACAACTTGGGAGCCGAGTACCTTCGGCCAAACATGGGACCGACTCCTGTGGGAAGTTGTTGGGGGCTTCTAACGAGAGAGGGGGGAGTGTAAGAGTAAGTCGGCTACAGAGCTTATCTCTTCTTCAGGACGGCGGCGGACGAGCTAATCATTCGACAGCTCCGATTAGTGGGAGCCACCTGGACAACGCCCGTTTTGGAGCTGTTCGAATATATTTCGATGCCCAGGTCCAAAAGGAGATCACCAAGTTCGGGTCGGGACCCTGTTAAAGAGGGGGCGGTGGATGAAATCTACTTAGTAGCGGCAACCGGCGGCGCTCACAACCTAAATAAGGTTGCCGACACCGGACACAGCCGTTATCACATTAAAAAAAAAGTACGACTCATAAGCAACCACAAGCCTCGGACAAGGACGAAAAAAGGATAATGAATTTCGGCTCTATACGTGGAATTTGAGGTCCCGTAATAGATCAACTCGCGGAAGCCCTTGACTGCTACAAAGCAGACATTACCGCGATTCAGGAAGTGCGGTGGGATGGGCCGGACAGAAAGAGGATGAAAAACTGCGACCTCTATTACGGCGATTGGTACAGAGGTGAAAGGCAGCACCCATTTGGGTATGGATTTGTTGTTTTAAAGTCTTAAGCTTTAAATAGATAAGCAAGCGCCTAATAACAATCCGCATCAAGACTAAATTGGGCAATATTAGCCTGATTTGCCCCCACGCCCCAACAGAGGACAAGGATGACAACAGCAAGGATGACTTCTAGGATCTCCTACAAAGGACATACAGCAAAGGCCCCAGCTATGACACTAAGATCATTCTAGGCACTTCAATGCACAGCTGGGAAAGAAAAAGTCTCTGCCAGAGTAATCGGAAAACACAGCCGAACGAACTCAGGCTAGTGGATTTCGCCTCGGGGCGGAAACTCTCTGTCCGTAGCGAGTACGCGGTTCCCACACTCCAACATCTATAAAGGGACCTAGCAGTCCCCTGATCAATCAACCGTCAACCAGATTGATCACATTGCGATCGAGGTCAGACACTTCTCCAGTATTCTTGATGTCCGAACCTTCCGAGGAGCCAACATCGATTCGGATCGATGTTGTGGCCAAGGTAAGAGCACGGACATAAAAAAAAAACAACGGAGACGAGAAAGAACACCAAGGTTTGAAGACGAAAAGCTACAATTCCATCTGACCGCTAGAAACTTTGCTGACCGAACTTCCCAAAAACTCTCTGATAGCTCGACGCCGCCGAAGCTACCAGTGATGTGCTGGTTTTACGACACCACCATCCAGGAAAAACCCGTGGTTTGACGACACAGCTAAGCAAGACGTCTACAAGACAATGCTGCATCGATAGACGGGAGCTGTTCGTGAGTTCTAAGAACAGAAAAGAAGAGAACCGGCTTCTCAGAAAGAAAAGGAAGACGTATGAGAAGCACGCGACGGAGAAATGTTACAGCAGGAATGAAGTCCGGAAGTTTTACCTCGGGCCGAAGCCTGCCGGGACGAGAATGGACAACTTGTAGTAAAGTCTCAGTCAATGCAGAGAATCTGGCAGAATCATTTCTGCAGACTGTTAAACGGCCAAGAACATCGCTGTCAGGTAGAATGTCCTACTCAACTTGGACGACGATAGGGGAGAATACCGTCCCCCCGACTTTGACGAGGTCAAGATGGAAATATCAAGGCTGAAGTCAAACAAAGCTGTTGAAGCGGACTGTTTACAGCAACCGTGGATGATCTGGCAGGGCGCATGCACCAGCCCATCTATACGATATGATCGGAGTAGTAATGCATGCCCGACTAGTGGAATCTCAGTATCGTTGCCCAATCCACAACCAAAGGAGACCTCTTTGACTGCGCCAATTACAGAGGCATCAGCCTTCTTAACATCGTATACAAAATCCTCTCTGCTGTTTCGTGTGAAGACATGAAACCCTTCGCCATCACCCTGATAGATCCTTATCAGTGTGGTGTCAGGCCAGGGAAGTCCACAATAGACCAAATTTTCACTCTGCGGCAGAACCTGGAAAAGACCTAAAAAATGTAGACCGACACTCACCACCTATTTGACGATTTCAAGGTCGCTTGCATAGAGACAAGTTATACAAAGCCATGTCTAGTTTTGGCATCCCTACCAAACTCGTCAGATGTTGGTTGACGATAGAAAATTCTCGCTGCTTAATCAAGGTCGATAACGAACTTACGTACCGAGACCTTCAATGTCAAAAAAGGTTTTAGACAAGGCGATACGCTTTTTGTTACGATCTTCCATAGGTCCGTTCAACTGTTAGCTTACGCTGATGATATTTACGTGATTTTTCGAACGCAGCAGGACGTCAATGAGGCGTGTGCTTGCATTGAAGAGGCCAAGATGGGTTTGGCGATAAATGAGGGCAAAACGAAGTATATGCTGTTATCAAGAAAGGGCGCATAGCATCGACGCCTCGGTCAGAGTGTCACAACGGGCAGCAAGAACTTCTAGGTAGTCAAGGACTTCGTCTACCTTGGACCCGCAGTAATAAATACGAACAGCATCAGTACCGAGACTAAGCGCAGAATATTACACCTTAGTTATCCCCATCCTGCTTTATAATGCAGAGGCATGGACTCTATTGAAAGTGGATGAGGAAACTCTTGGTTTTTTCGGGAGAAAAGTTCTGCCTGCGATCTTTGGTTCTGTTTGCGTTTGATGATATCTATAGGATTTGTAACTTTCGTTGAAACGTTTCCTAGTGAGTTGATCGGCGATTTCATTTCTTTTGGCTAGGGCACCATGACATTCGTTAACAGAACTTGAGTTCGTGCTATGCAAGCTCAATGCTTTGAGCCCTGCTTTTTGATTGATGCTTATACCTTTTATATCGGTCTCTAAGTCCAGGTTGACACACGTCAAGACGGCGTATAATTTCGCCTAGAAAGATAACTTGGCCTGCAAAGATTCATCCCGGATCCATCCTGGAGCCATCTGTGTACCACCTGAGGCCTTTGATATTAGGCAAGGGATCGCAACTTTCCCAAGCTGTGCAGATTGGGATCAGTATCTCAAATCTTTTGTCAAAAGTGAACGTGTGTGGTAATGCTTCCGAAACTATGGTAACCATATCCAGCTGAGGAAGGTGTCATAAGATGGACATGTAACCCAATGGTCGGCATGATAGGTCTGTTTCTGCAACCTTTTTAATAAAACAAATAGAGCAAGTCCAATCAGTGCCATAGCGCCTGTAATGCCGAGACATGCTAGTCTCTGAAGCCGATTTATTGTTTATTGTTCAACTTTTATTGACCATACGGCAGACGCACTAGTGATGGTAGGCCGTTTTTAACCAGTGGATCATCTTAGGTTTTAATTCCCAGTTTTAACCGGGGCGACAATAGGCCCACAGTGCCATAGTCACTTTGTGGGTTTATTATTAATGTTGAAATTCAAGTTAAGTTTACGATCAAAGATAATACCTGGATAATTGACTTCTTCGGGAAATCCCCTGTTTGTATTGTTTAGGGAGACGGAGCAAGATTGTGTTTTAGTCATTTTCGTTAAACGAGACTAAAATTGTCTTATTTGCGATTACCTCTCTGCTATACCAGTCAAAGTTAGATTGAAGCGCAAGTTGCATGCGTTCACAGGCAGAAAATCCGCAGTTACATACCTCTATCAATAACTACTAGGTCATCGGCCTATCCAATGTCTTCTGAACTAGTTAGCTTCCGATGGTTATCAACTGTGCTTCATAGGATGCTGTGAGAAGAGCCACCGCGACAAGGGCCATCGCAGAAGAATATCTTACGGCACTGTTAGTAAGTCCCATTACCACCTCCTCGTGGCGCCGTCTAGAAATTTGCTATGGAAATTACGGACGGGGAAGGGCAAATGACGAGCTTCCTGCACCATAAAAAAAACAGGATTAGTTGGTTGGGCTACGGCCCAGTAAGTCTCAGAGACAACCACAAGTCTCGGATGTAACGAATGGACTACAAGCTGAGGACCCCCGCAAATGCATAACAGGACAATACTGTCGGCTCTTCACGTGGAACGTTAGGTCCCTTGACAGACCCGGTGCGACCGAGAAGTAGAAATCGCTCTAAACTGCTATAAGGAAAATATTACTGCACTCTAAGAAGTGCGATGGGATGGACTGGGTAAAAAGAGGATGAAAAATTGTGACATTTACTACGGAAACTCCTCAAGGAGAACAGACAATACTTATTAGGATGCGGACTTGTTGTCGGAGGTGGACTTAGGCAAAAAGTCCTAAGCTTCCGGTATGCGAGCGAACGCCTCATAACAATTCGCATCAAAGCTACATTCAGGAACATCAGCTTGATATACGTTCACGTCCCCACAGAAGAAAAAGAAGGCAGAATCAATGGTAACTTCTATGACCTCCTAGATAGAACATATGCTCAATGTCCCAGCTATGACACCAAGATTGTTCTAGAAAAATTCAACGCGAAGCGGGGTAGGGAGGATATCTTTGATCGAGTCGTAGAAAGCCACAGCCTACAGGATAACACGTCCGAAAACGGATTCAGGCTAATAGAATTTGTGACGGGGCGTAATCTTCTAGTAGCTAACACACGATTCCCACATCTCAATATCCATAAGGGAACGTGGCGGTATCCTGATTAATTATCTGCTAATAAAATCGATATATTGCGATCGATGCCAGACATTCCTCCAGCATCTTGGATGACTGAACTTTTCGAGAAGCCAATGTGGACTCGGATCATTACCTTGCTGCAGTCAAAGTACGTATGCGGAATCCCGATGGATCGTAGAACCATTAAAATTTGACGTCGGGAAGCTGCAATCGCAAAAGACCGCCAGGAACTTCGCGGATCGTGTCTCCCTCCTGCTCTCTCAAGAGTCGATGCAAGCTGCGCAAACCATAGAACAACAATGGAGACGTTTGAAAAGCGCCATCAGGATAGCTGCCTCTGATGTATAAGGTTTCCAGCCAGCACCTGTGAGAAACCCTGGGTTTAATGACGAGTGCAGATAGGTACATTCAGAAAAACAGAATGCATACACGGCCACGTTGCATCGATGAACGAGAGCTGCTCGTGAGCTCTATGGGCGGAAAAGAAAAAAGGAGTATGCGCTTTTCGGAAGAAAAAAGGAGGGAAGAGCATTAGAAACACACGATCGAGGAGATGGAGAGACGTTATCGAAGAAATTACGTTTGAAAGTTTTGCCAAAGAATGAAATTAACCTCCTGTGGTTGTAAAGACAGAGCGGAACCCTGCACGGATGAACACGGACACCTCGTAGTTGAATCACAGTCAATGCCGATAATATGGAAAGACTATTTCTTCTGAGGTGAAGATGGTCAAGATGCCGCTGTCAGGCGCAACACAACATTCACACCGGACGAAGATTAGATAGAATTCCGTCCACCCGACTTAGACGATGTTAAGATAGTGGTATAAAAACCGGTAGTCTAATAAAGCTGCTGGTGCAGACGGCTTACCTACTGAGTGTGTAAGGAGGCTGGAGATGAGTTGATAGGGAACATGCATGAGCTCATCTGTAAGATATGGTCGGAAGAAAGCATGCTCCATGAATGGAATGCCAGCTTTGTTTGCCTGGTCCATAAAAAAGGAGATGCGCCAACTATAAGGGAATAAGTTTGTTTAACATCGGGTATAAAATCTTTTCTGCCGTGCTGTTTGAACGCCAGAAACCATTCGTGGACAAAATGATAGGTTGCTATCAATGGGGTTTCAGGCCAGGAAAATCAACGCTAGACCAAATATTCACACTGTGGCAGATCTTGGAGAAGACCCATGAATTTCAGGTCGACAGACACCATCTTTTCGTCCGCTTTAAGGCCGCATATTACCGTGTATATAGGGACCAGCTATATAAAGCCATGTTATGTTTTGACATCTTTGCCAAGCTCGTCAGGCTGTGCAGGATGATACTGGAGAATTATTGCTGCTCCATTAAGATCGGTAAGGGGTTAAACGAGATCTTCGATGTCAAAAAAGGATTCAGACAAGTCGACGCACTATCGTGTGATTTTTTCAACATCATCCTTGAAAAGATCGTGCGGGATTCACTGGCCAATATAAGAGGCACCATCTGCCTTAAGTCCGCCCAATTGTTCGCATACGCTGATGATTGGGAGAACGTAGCGAGATGTCAATGAAGATTTTGTGAGCCTTGAAGCAGAAGCGGCTAAATTAGGTCTGAAAGCTAACGGGGGAAAAACCAAATACATATATGCTGTCGTCAAAGAAAGACGCACAACACCGACGTCTTGGCCAACGCGTTACTATTGGCAGCTTTAACTTTGATGTAGTCGAGGATTTCGCCTATCTTGACTTACGGGTAACAAACCTACTGGGTCTCGACAATAGAAACAGCTAGCAACAGCTGGTTTATTGGTTGAGGCCCAGGTTCACCCCGAACTGTAGCGCCATCTAAGTAAGTTTGTGAAGGTCGGTCATGAAATTGTTGGACGAAATCAATTTGCTTATTTTTTGTTTACAAATTCTCGGAACTTAACACCCGCACTCTGTATTTCGCCGAAAAAATGTCGCTAAGTCTAACACTACTTAATTTGGCGCCAAAAAATTCAATCACAGTGCACTACGAGAAAAACTGCACGAATTGCTTTATAAATTGATTGCTCATATTTGCTTGACTTAACTGCCTACGAATTTAGTTTTTGCTACTAGGTATGAAAAACACATCCTTGGAAAATAGAGGTCATTGTAAGGACAGGGGCATACGATATTGTAACGCTCGATGGGATAGAAAAATACAAAACTACAAGAGCAAAAATGTTCTTATATTTCCCTTTGGTGTATTCATACCTTGATTATCTGTCACAGAACAGACAGGTGTCAAGCTCTTTCCTAGATTTCTCATGTCCCCTGTATTCCATTTTCATTGTACTCTATAAGCACAATACTGCTTTTGTCTGAGTTCAATGTCAAAACGAAATATGTTTGCACTGAACTGTAAGGAACTCGAGATATGCATACGTACATACATATGTCAATGTTATCTCTGCAATAGGTTTGCAAAGTTTTGCTATTAAAAACTTGTCCCGTAGAGTGTAAATAACTCATCTAACGCTGGGCGCAAGGATCCTCGAAAATACCAATAAACAGATCCATAGAATTCCGTTTGGAAAATCATCACCTTTATGTCAGTTTGACATTACTCTTGACATATCCATACCTTGGAAATAGTGATGTAAAATCAGAGAAGGATGTCAGCTTACTGTTTCATTCTACAATTCATTAGTTGGTCCCAGGTCCCAAGGTGTGAAGGATAACGTACATATCTCCCGGGAGAAGTGCTTGTGTATTTAGTTTTCTTAGGAAACTTTCCCATTCGTCTCCATTCAATTCGAATTGCAGCAATATGTTGCCACATATCTCACGAGGTCACATAGATCTCCTGAGTTGTACTTATGCATGCGAGGTGAGGATGGTTCTTCAAATACTGGCACCAACTCCCCACGACCAAGTTCGCATTCGAGGTTGCTCCTCATTACCACAATCTCTGAACGGTACGGCGGTCGAGGAAGTTTTTCCGACTTTTCGATTTACGAGTAGATTTTAATTAATTAAAAAGTTTAAAACAAATTTGCGCTTTAACACACTTAACTTTAGATACACTTCACTTTAGATACACTTCACTATTTTTTCGGAAGTGAACATTTGATTGGTTTACCCAATCCAACTTTACGCTGAAATTGATTTGTATTTATCTTTCCATGCAGAGATATGTACACATAAAAAGGGAAAAAACTCGATTCTATTGGATTCATTTAAACATGTGGCCACCTCGGGCCACATGGTTGCGTTCTTCCGATTGGCAGCAATTCAATAAGTAATTGGCGCCAACTATGTCACTAGGGTAGTCTTGAAAGTTCCTTTTGCCTGTGTCTACACATTCGGGAGCTGGGTTCGTTGGCATGTGCGAGTGTGTTTATGGGATTGGAAAAAATAGGTTGCGTTTCTGCTCCAATATCACATTCGGTTTGAGTTTTTTTCTTTCCCCTTTTCCTTTTATTCTTTGCCGTCCTGACAATATAAGATGAAATTATCTATTCATGAAATATGATTATTTGCGCAAAAATTATGGGGAACGTGACTCGAGTTTTGGTTTGTATCTTCGCGCACATGTCGACCAATTTTGTTTATGCGAAAAGTTCAATGACTACGATACGAAACATGCACAGGATATGACAATAAATATGTTTTTTCTACTTGAGATACTGTCAATTAAGAGAAAGATGGAGGTCTTTGCATAAACTTCTTGGCAATCAAGCTGAATTGCAATTACAAAGGAGAAACCTTTTTTTTTCACTAAATTAAAAGAAATTGAAAGATACAATTTCTGAGTTCTCATATATCATGCCATCTCTAAGAATTCCTTTCATCTTCTGTGTCTTTGGAAATATGGCGACAACCCAGTCTACATGTCTACGGATACGAATCCGCAAGGAATGGGAACGATGACTAGACGAATGTGTACGAAAGGAACTGCGGATTGAACTGTCATTTGGCTTAATATCCTTCTGTACATTTTTTGTTTTGGGTTAGGTAATGTCAATTGGATCGCTCATTGGGGTTAATAACAACGGCAAATCGATTTTGCTCCATACCCGGTGTTTAGGAATTTGAATAATGACGGATGGAGATAAGTAAAAAACCGAATGTTATGTTTTGCTGTCCAGAACGAGAGTGAAAATGAACGAATATAATTCTTTTACAATAACGTTTGACATTAGTTCAAAGGTAACTTTACAAATTTAGAGATGCAATTATCACAAGTGGATTCAAACAAGTGAATTCATGAATTTCATTCATCCCGGCCCCCCTGGAACGAGTTTCAGGACGTTGGTAACAGAGCCAATTTGGTGACTGGGCGAATTAATGTTCCTGCTGCTGTTCTTATGGTGGCAACTCGTACGTGTCCATCAGATCCAACGTTGACGTTTTGGATACGTCCCAACAACCATTTGGTAGGCGGGAGATTAGGTTCCTTGATGACTACTAGATCTCCAGGCTTGAGGTCAGCATGCGGTTTCTGCCATTTAGTGCGTTCTTGTAGTGTTGTGAGGTATTCTGTATGCCATCTCTTCCAGAAGCCTTGGGTCATACTCTGTAGATGCTTCCAACGAGATAGGCGGTTTGGTTGAATGCTGAGATGATCGGGTTCAGGAAGAGCTGTAAGTGGTTCACCTACAGGAAAATGAGCTGGAGTTAACGGGTTTAGATCACAGTCAGATATGGCACAAAGAGGACGAGAGTTGAGAATAGCCTCTTTTTGGCAAAGGACAGTGGACAGTTCCTCAAACGTTAATACTGCGTTGCCGATGACACGCCGCAAATGAAATTTAACTGATTTGACGCCGGCCTCCCACAGACCACCGAAATGTGGTGCGGAAGGGGGGATGAAATGCCATGTTATTCCATCCTTAGCGAGTTCAGTGGCGATAACGTCATTATGAGTTTGTTTCATAACTAATTTGTGCATTTCAGTTAGCCACCGGCGAGCTCCTTGAAAATTCGTTCCGTTGTCGCTGTAGATGTTTGTGCACTTGCCACGACGGGAAACAAATCTCCGAAATGCTGCGATAAAGGCATCTGTGGTGAGATCGCTCACCACTTCCAGGTGAATAGCTTTCGTGGAGGTGCACACGAAAAGAGCGATGTAGGCCTTAGATAACTTTGGCCTTCGAATATGGGATGATTTGATAGCCAGTGGGCCAGCGTAATCACACCCAGTATTTGCAAATGGACGACTTTGTTGGATGCGGTGTGATGGCAGATCACCCATAATCTGCTCGCTTGTCCGTTTGCGCTGCATGAAGCATGGTTTACAGCTATGGATAATCTTCCTGATGAGGTTTCGGCAGCCCAAAATCCAAAACTCCTGTCGAACGAAAGCAAAAGTTTCAGACACGCCCGCATGCAGATACCGTTGATGAATGTCCTTAATTATCAAGGAAGAAATAGGATTAGTATTGGAAATTATGATAGGATGTTTAATATTGAACGATACACTCGCATTTTTAATACGCCCACCGACTCGGATTAATCCATCGCTGTCCAGGAATGCTGAGTACCGCAAGAGTTTAGATTTGGACGGTAATTGGTGTTTGGTACGCAGATGCTGGATGTCATCTTTGAAGGTGATGAGCTGCACATATTTGAGGATTGCGATTCTGGAAGCTCGGATTTCTGCGTATCTCAACCCGTAAGGTTCACGTTCGGAGGCGGTAAGTCGACAATTGGAGACAAACCGGAAACAGAATGCCACTATTCTTTGCAGTCGGTACCACGATGAAATCTTGTTGATAAGGTCCCGAAAAACATGCGATCCATGTGTTGCAACAAGCGCTCGTTTTGCCACCGATTTCTCTTCCTTTCTCACGAATTCGCTATCAGATAAGTTGGGAGAAAGATGAGACTCAGGCCAATATTTTTCGGATAAGGACAACCACGACGGACCGGACCACCAAAGACTGTGACTGACGAGATCGGAAGGGAGGACACCACGCGATGCGCAATCCGCAGGGTTAAATGCTGACGGGACATAACGCCAAGAGTATCTGTGTATCGCCTCAAGGATGGTGGCAGTTCGATTGGCGACAAATGTTGTCCAGCGACGAGGGGGTGACGAAAGCCAATGTAGTACAATCTCTGAATCGCACCACGCGAATGTCTTTGCGATTTTGGTATTTATGGATGATTTCACTAGAATCAATAACCGAGCTAACAACAGCGCGCCACACAATTCAAGTCGAGGAATGGAGATTGGTCTTATTGGGGCCACTTTGGTTTTTGCCGCGACGATGATTATTTGCGGATCACCGGAAACTGTTTTGGAGCGGGCATAAACGACGGCGGCGTAAGCTAGCGATGAAGCATCCGAGAAACCATGAAGTTCAATCGCTTCTTCGGACGAAAACACATTCCGCGGAACCTGAATTTTTTCAAAGCATGGTAGTTGCTCCCGATAGCTCATCCACTTTTCTGAGAGTTCAGAAGGTAAGCGATCGTCCCAGCTCAATTGCAAATCAGAGGACCAAAGCTGTTGAAACATAATCTTAAACAAGATTACCGAAGGAGATAAAAACCCTAGCGGATCGAAAATGCGGGTTATTTCGGAGAGCAAAGTTCTTCTTGTTAACGACGGACATGCAGCGGATAGATTTAACCGGTACGAGAACACGTCTTTCGCAGGATTCCAGAACACCCGGGTTTTTTTCTTTGTTTTTGATTTTAATATTGTGGTCTTAATATCCTCGCTAAGGCTATTTGAAAAATCACTGTATGATATCTACGTATTTCTGGCCAAGTGGTTTCCAGTGGCTGCGCGCCCGCCTCTTTTTTTTACCGTGAGGAGAATTCTGCATCGTAGTCAGACGGTAAAGCGATCAAATCCCCCTTAGCAACATCGATCATCAGGGAGGAAACTTACAACAATGACATCATCGTGTAGGAGATGCCGTGGAGGAGTGCCAACAGAGACTTCAGATAGTAAGGGGGACTTTAGCGACAGCTGGCTTCAGTCTTCGAAAATATGTCAGCAACAATGAGGAGGTTCTTCAACATATCCCATCTAAATTTAACTAAATTTTGCTATCTCATCAGAGGAAACCAACATTAAGACGCTAGATGGTTGCCAACGTCTGATACGTTCACCCTGGAGGTGGCGGAACAGAGAGAAGTTACACAGAGATCGATGCTGTCATCAATAGCGAGGCTATATGATCCAATGGGTTGCATTTTGCTCTGCATTGTAAAAACGAAAATCATAATGCAGCAGCTATGGAAGCGGAGGTTGGATTGGTGACAAACTTGTTCTAACAGAGTTGCAAGAAGAATGGGCGGTATTTCGAGATGACTTCAGAGGTCAACACACTACCCACTGCGCCACTGTGCTCTCGGTGTTTGAAGCAATTTTTTCTGGAAATCAGGACAAAATGAAACGCATTATTAAGGTAGATGGGACTTATGTTTACGACTCCCAGAAACAACCTTCCAACAAAGAAGGTGGCCGTGGTGCAGTGGTTAACATCATCGACCGTCGAGTGCAAGGTCTATAGTTCAAATTCGTATCATAGCCAAGAAAAAGTAAATCCAATACGGAAAAAAGTATGCAACACAGGTGTGAATGGAATGCAACCAAACGAACTGCTGGAGGCATAACACTCACAGTATATGTATGTATGTTTGTATGTTGGCGTTACAGTCCATGAAGAACCTGAGCCGAGCTTCTCTCAATCACCCATGTTGTGTGTGATTTCATTTTCACATAGGTGAAAGGGACCTACAGTTTTATTGCCGGTTCCGAACGGCGAATTTCGAGAAGCTTTTTATGACAATTTTACTACAGGGGGTTTTGTCAGAACCCCGCTGAGAAGAAACACCGTGAAAAACACGTTCGATGACATGGCTGTGTCGGGATTCGATCCCGAGTCATCGGCGTCAGAAGCGAGTCATCGGCGTCACAGCGCCACGGTGCTCTCACTCACAGTATATGGTCTATTGAAATTCATCCTCTGCGTATGCAATATTAACACCAAAAGCGCATGAGCGAATTAACGGGAACTATAACCAACGCGAAATTTGGCCGGCTCTCATCCTATCTAGGGAAAAACCACCCCTGAGAGAAGTGAACGAACATGTACGACCCAAAAAACCACTGCACTCCGTTCAGGTTGTGTGTCAAAAACATCAGCCTGCGTGAAACTCTCCGTCTCCCTGTTACCTTCGCTCGCACAACGATCGTTCAAAACGTTATAAGGCATTAGCCTTGAGTGCGGGTGTAACTATAAAAAACAAAAAAAAAAAAAAAAAAAATATTTGAACGTTATGCATAGTTTGCGTGTATCTATTCGCCTATGCAGGGCAGAATTGTGACGAGACAACTTTTGGTTGGTTTTTGAACCAGAATAATACATCGTCCCTGTTCCATAAGTGCATTACAGTAGTAAACATTAGTAAATGAAACACTTGCAATTATTTTGGTGTTATTTACCAAACCATATATTTAACATAATAGGATGGCAAAGGACTAACAAAGGCCTCGTAGGGGTAGCAACTATCCGACGGACTCTGGCCTGCTAAAAAGCGAGAAGCGCCCCCCAGGAGAACACCTTGCGGCAATGTTGGTAGGTTCCATCCCCACCTCCTTATTTTGCTATCTGGAGATTTCCGCTAGGAATTACAGGAAAGGGCGAATGGCGAGCAAAATCAGGTTAAGTCGGTTGGGCTACGGCCTGGTAAGTGGCACCCGTAAAAAAGTACATACTCAGAAACCACCACAAGCCTTGGATTTAACGGAAGGACGTTGACGACCTCCGTCGATGTATAAAAGGACAGGAGTGTCGGTTTTGAAACCGGAATGTCAGGCCCCGTCCGTGTACGACCGAACAGTTAGAAAAAGTCCTAAGCTGCTGTAAAGTAGACATTACCGCACTCTAAGAAGTGAGGTGGGATAGACCGGGTAAAAAGAGGATGAAAAACTGTGACGTATACTACGAAAACTACTATAGGAGGAACATACAACCCTTATTAGCATGCGAATTTCTTGCTCGAGGTGGACTTAGCTCAAAAGTCATAAGTTTCCGGCATGTGAGCAAACGCCCCATAATAATCCACATCAAAGCTATCTTCGGGAACATCAGCTTAATATGCGTTCACACCCCCATAAAAGAAAAAGGCGACTGTGTCAAAGATGACTTCTTTGACCTCTTAGGTAGAACATACGCTCAATGTTCCAGCTATGACACCAAGCTTGTTTCCATCGGGAAGATGAGTAGAGGGGACATCTTTGAACGAGTCGTAAGAAAACACAGCCTACACTTAACCAACTCCTAAAACGTATTCAGACTAATATAGTTTGTGACGGGGCGTAATCTCCTAGTTACGCAATATCCAAAAGGAGAGCTGGCGGTTTCCCGATCTGTTAATCAAATCAATCAAACTGCGATCGACTCCAGACACTCCTTCAGCATCTTGGATGTCCGAACATTCCGAGGAGCCAATTTTGAGTCGGATTTCACATCGGAAAGGTATACGCTCCCGCAAGCTCTCTCATGAGCCGATGCAAACTGCACAAACCATAGAACAGCTATGGAGACATTGTTAAAGCGCTACCAGGGATGCTGCCCCTGAAATACAAGAATGCCAGCCACCACCTACGAAAAACCCTTGGCTTGATGACGAGTGCAGACAGGCACGTGCAGAAAACCAGAATGCATGCATGGCAGCGTTGCATCGACCAACGAGAGCTGCTGGTAAGCTCGTCGAGCTGAAAAGGAGGTAGGAGCATGCGCTTTTCAGAAAAAAAAGAAAGAGGATGAGAAGCGCGCGATCGAGGAGATGGAGAGATGTTATCGCAGGAACGGCGTTCGAAAGTTTTACCAAAGAGTAAAACGAACATTCTATGGTTATAAAGCACGAGCGGAAACCTGCAGGGATGAACACGGCAGTTGAATCACAGTCGTTGCTAAGAATATCGAAAGGCTGTTTCTGCGGATTGTATAATGGCGCAGATGGTCAAGATACCGCTATCAGGCAGAAAGCACAATTCACATTAGACCGCGAGGTTAATATAGCGATATCCAAATTGAAGTGTAATAAAGCTGCTGGCGCAGACTGCTGAGTAACAGGAGATGAGTTGGTAAGGCGCCTGGTACATCCGTAATGTTGTCGGAAGAAAGCATGGTCGACGAATGGAATCTCAGCATCGCTTGCCCGGTACACAAGAAAGGAGCCGCATTTAAAACTGTGTATTGGGACGATCTATATAGAGCCACGTTCTGTTTTGACATTGCTGCCAAAATCGTGAGGTTGTGTTGGTTGGATGGCAATGAACAATTCTTGCTGCTTCTTTAAGGTCGGCAAGGAGTTAATCGAGACTTTCGACGTCAAAAAAGGACGGCAAAAGGACAAAAGGGTCATCTGATTTTTTCAACCTCGTGGTTGAAAAGATCGTGCAGTATTCACTGGTTAATACAAGAGGCACGATCTACTTCAAGTCTGCACGCTGATGACATTGGCCTGATTGGAAGAACGCAGTGAGTTTCGATTAAAACTTTTGTGAGCATTGAAGGAGAAGCGGCTAAAGTGGGTCCGAAGATAAACGAGAGTAAAAAAAATATATGCTGTCGGCAAAAAAGACGCACAACACTATTGGCAGCTATAACTTTAATCTATGTTGTCAAGGATTTTGTCTACCATGGCTCATGGTAATAAGCGGCAACGACATTAGCGCTGAGATTAAATGCAGAATAACTCTCGCCAACTGCTGTTTCTTCGGGCTCCAAAGGCAATTGAGTAGTAGAGCCCTCTCTCGGAAAACTTACCTGACCCTCTATGAAACCTAAATCATCCGGGTCCTCCTCTTGGACCTCATCAAAAATGGATGAAGAGGCACTTGGTCGTTTCGAGAGTTAAGTTCTGCGTACAATCTTCGGTCCCATTTGTGTTGACGGAGAGTGGAGAAGAAAATCACAGCGGCCTAGTACGACGTTTACGGGTATATCGTCTAAGATGACCAGGGCATATAGAACAAATAGAGACCGCAGCTCCGGTCCGAAGAGCCTTCGACTCCAACGCCGAGGGACAACGATCCAGAGGACGGCCGCATCTAAGGTGGCGCACACAGGTGGAAAGGGATCTCAATCGACTGGACGGGCGACAGCGACAGCTAGCAAAAGATCATGTTAGGTGGAGAGGCTTGTTGGTTGAGGCCCAAATTCACCCCGAACTGTAGCGCCACCTAAGAAAATAGGTAGGAAGTACGACCGCATGCTTTGAACATCAAAAACAGGAGAAGTAGGTAAAGGTCGGATATAAGCGAGAAAATCAGCGGTCCATCTAGCTCAACTTCCTTCTGTGAAGCACAGAGCACGATACCTAATAGCTGGTGTAAGTACAACAAGCCGCGAGAATAATTTTTTTATAGAGGTATAACGGTATCAACGATTAGGTTCGGTAATTAGAGCCAACTAGACTCTGTCAAGATACAAGTTATAAGCGGATAGTAGGAACGTAGGAAAGCTTGGCGGTAGTACCCGTAATCGGAGATCCATTTTGAAACTAGAAACTTTTTCCTCATCTTATTTCTTTATTATGGAGGGTGCGTAGTTCCTTGTTAATTAAGAATTAATTTATTGAAGATCGTTTTAGCATTCATTTACTTACCTATCAGGTTAGCTCAAAAACTATTCCCCGTTTATCTATCATCAATTACGCTAAAAAAAAGATCTTAATTTGATATTTACAATGATTAAATTGAATTTTCCTGCAATCGCAATCGTTTGCCTATTACCAAAGTTCCTTTTGTCAATAGTATCGAAGGGCAAAATTTCAATGTAAATATTTAATCTTTTATCCTTAATGCCCGTACCTACACTCAGCACACATTTTATGCAAATTAGAAATAATGAACAAAACCTATTGTACCCATAAACGAGTGTATAGGTACATATGTAAATACAAACAGCTTTATAACCTAAAACCAATAGATCCTGTTCATTGAGTAATCAAAAGCTTAGAGTTTCATTCGAATTTTGAGCCCATTGTCTTTAGTAAATAGTTTGTGGTGTATCTGATGAAATAGAATCTGCCTTCCTCAAACCATCCTACTACTACATACTCGTGTCGTAACAGACTTTTTTTTTTTTAATAATTTGCGCGCACTCAAGGTCTAATAACCTTATTATGTCGGCGACACAGTGCGGGCAGAAGGTAGAAAGGAAGAGGAATAGAGGAGATGCCGATGGACATTGATCTTAAATGCTTGCATGTTGCATTGAGGGGGGAACACCGAATCCGGCAGGGAGGTCCAGATTCGTGTGGTTCGGTTAATGAAAGATTCTCTATATTTGACAGTATGTCCGAAAGCGGGCTACAGGGTATATTTGTGAGCATTCCTGGAGAGACGTGTATTGCGGGAGAAATGTTGAAGGGGCGGAATGCAACTGGCTATTTCATCAGAGCATTTTTGGTGGTAGTAACGATAAAACAGGGAGAGGCAGGTAACATTCCTGCGGTGTTCCAGCGAGTTTAGTGTTTTGGTAATGCTGGAGTCACCTATCAGTTTTATGGCTCGTTTTTGTATTCTGTCTAGTAGGTGCAATGAGGTCTTGGAAGCACCCGACCAGACATGAGCGTTAAACTCTAATTTGGGGCGAATGAACGCCTTATAGATTGTAGCCAGGTCTAAGGGTGAGAAATATTTCTTGCATCTGTATAAGAAGCCTTGGCATTTCGCAGCATTCCTGGCGACACTGAATATATGGTCGCACCAATTAAGATTGTGAGCAACACTTATACCCAGGATGGAAAGCTTTTCAGTTTCAGAGATGCAAGTGCATGGATAATGGCTGCGGGTTAGTTATACGCTTTAACGACAAGAGACAGCATTGTGTTTTGGATGCATTAAATTCCACTCTATTGTTTTTACCCCATTGGATAAAGCTGTCGATATCGGTATTTAATGAGCTTAACATACGCTGCCGCTCATTATCTATAACCGAAGTGCAGGGTCGTAAACTGGTGAACGAATATGAGAAGCTGAGGGTACTGTCGTCAGCGAAGGAGTAAATTGGATTAGAAGTAACAGACAAGAGATAATTTATAAAAAGAGAGATAAGAAAGAGTGTTGGAGACAAAACGGAGCACTGGGAACACCAGCATTTACAAAGTGAGTATCAGACTTGAATCCATCCAAAACAACTTGAACGATTCGAAAGGTAGCTTCTAATCCATTGAAAGAGAGACTCATCGATCCCAAAAGAACGCATTTTCGACAAAAGGGCTTCATGCCAAACCCTGTCAAATGCTTTCGAAATATCCAGTGCAACAATTTTGCTTTCACCTGCTTGGTGAAGCGAGTGATTCCACTTTTCAGCGAGATATGCCATCATATCACCAGTGGATCTGTTGCTGCGGATACCGTATTGGCGGTCATTGAGGAGTTTCCGTGATTCAAGATATTTCATAAGCTGACGGTTAATCAGCGTTTCCATGACCTTGGAAAGGAGGGAGGGAGAAGATGATTCGCCTTTTTTGGGTATTGGCTGGACAAATGCTGTTTTCCACCTACTCGGAAAGAGCCCAGAGGTGTAGCAAAGGTGAAAAAGCTTACACAGTGGTTTTGCAAGCGTAGAAGAACACCTTTTCAGAACTATTGGGGCAATACCATCTGGACCAGCGGATTTGTGTATGTCGAGGTCTTTAAGAACCCTTGCGACTGTACGCGTGCGGAAGTAGATTAGTCCCATGGTGGAATTGACGCACTCTAGTACAGGCGGAGACAAAGCACAAGCTGGCAGCTGAGAACTGGTTGCGAAATGTGCAGCAAGTAGGTTAGCTTTGTCTAAGGGGGTGAAGCTGGAATGTCATTGTGGATGAGCGTCGGTATAGACGACTTAGTTGAGTTTTTTAGGTTTTTTACAAACGACCAGAAACTTTTGCTACCTTGAAGGATTTCACGCCTTAATTTTTGGTCGGATTGGAATTTAACCCGTCGAATGTGGGTGTTGCAGTCATTTCTGGCTCGTATGTACTTTTTTCGGTTTTCCTCAGAGCTGTTTGCCTTGTAGGCCCGAAAACTTAGCTCCCTGAGCCTAATAGCCTCTTTGCAGCTCAAGTCAAACCACGAATTATCCTTAGGCCTGGTGCTTTTTATTTTGCTGGGAATAAAATTTGCCATGCCGATTCGGATAATGTTTGCAATAGTATCAGTTGCGGCGTCCACGTCGTTGTCGAGGAAGCACAACGACCAGTTAAAGATCCGAAAGAAGTTGTTAAGGCCGCACCAGTTGGCCTTCTCGTATAGCCATAGTGTTCTCTTAGGAGCTTTTTCTTTAACTGGATGGTGGGAGTTCGAGAATTTTGCTGATATCATGCAGTGGTCAGACAAGCCTAGGGGTTCCAATACATCGACCGTGTATTTGTCAGGCCGAGAGGTAAGAAATAAGTCCAGTGTGTTGGCGGTATGACCAGCAACATCGGGGATACGTGATGGCTCATTCACAAGTTGAGCTAAGTGATTTAACTCAGCAAAAATTTCAACATACCTTCCTTCGGGTGTTGTGTGTCCAGAATGTCGAAGCCACTGAGAGTTGTGTACATTGAAATCGCCCGCTAAAACGATTTCAGTGCTAGGGAACAGGGAAACAATTCTTTCGATGGAATCAGACAGTGCGTCGAATGCATCAAATGTTGCATTCCTGTCTAGATTGGGGCTTCTATAAAGAAAACAGTAGTGAATGGAGTGCTTACGGAATATGAATTTAAGCCATATGAAATTAAATTCCGGGTTGAATGTTTGGCTATACTGTGGAAGTAACTGGTAAGCAATGTCACTACGGACATAAATGGCGAGATCGCGGTGAGAAACGAATAATGGCACTAAGCTATATCCAGGAAGACTGAAATCCGAAGGATCAGACTTTCAACGACCTGTGTTTCACAAAGTCGGTTTGCGGCGAGAAAGATGGATATACGTGGCCAAGAAATTCGTTCGTAACCCACGAATATTGCAGAACTGCACACAGAAATCCCTCATCAATGCAAACTACAAAACATGTATAGATACAAAACCGTTAAAGCGGAGACCGCGTAAGTGAAGTTCTATCGCCGGATTTGCAAAAACAAACTATCGTAGGTGTTTTGCCCTTACGACAGTAAAATTTGCTCCACCAGCAAAGAACAACACACGTGACCCGCTACGCATCGGTTACGTTAGCACTCAATCAGTGAGTGTGTTGAGTGCAACCGCTGTCACGAGAGTGGAAGGGGGACAGGTAGGAGTACGGCCCAGCGCTGCTGGCGACCAGGTGTTCGGTTACGGCACTTTCACGATTTTTTTTTGCCCGCACTACACTGCACTACGGTAGATGCGATTCTGGGCAATTAAGGAAATAGGTACCCACACACTATGAACTTATGTATCTACTCGTACATACGTAGAGTGACAGACTTTAATTGTACGTTATACGTACATATGTACATGCCAATAAAGAGAAGGAATACCTTAGTATCTGAAAGCAATTGGTGTGATTCTTTGCGGGGAAATCTTACTTTGATGTTACTGTTGCCATAACATCTGCTTCGGGACTAATATCGGTTTATGCTTATATGTAAGTTCTACGAAAACGTTGTTATTTTCAAAATCAACAAACAAATAATAAACTTTAGAACATGTATCTACATAACATCGTCCACAAATCGTTAATGTCTGCTTTTCCCATCTACATACATACATATGTATGTATATGTACGTTACCAAGGTATCATCACCAGTTGTCTGTCTGTAGGGATCGACAATGACAGGTTGAAGGCGTTCAGGTTGCCTTTTATTATGCCTATTTATTTACGGGACTTTAATGGAAAAATGTTTGAAGGATTGCCGTTTGTATTTAGCTTCTCACATTCATCGCTTACTCGGCGAGCAGATTCAAATTCCCCTTGGTGATATTAATATAAATTTTGTAGGAATACATATTGGTAACACCAGCGCCATCGCTACGCAAACCTCTTGATGTCTAACGCTCCTCATTATACGTACATCACATAAGACACTTTCCTCTAATTGATACGCGTTCATGGGCTGACTTTGACGTGATTAAGTTGAGTTTTGAATCGTCGACATTAGGTTGTTCCTTTTCTCGTTGAGATTTAATTTCGAGTCAGGCAAAGTGGATACGATGTTGGATGGTGGCAAACAACAAGCCTATTACCTGGATGTGGATGGAAGATGGGTAGTAGGTGTAAATAAACCTGTAGCCTATGCTCGGAAAGCTTGCATGTGGATTTGGGAAGCCATTCATCTTCTTATATTTTTTCATTTTTGTTTTGTGTGCAGATGCTGTTAGGCAATATGTTGGGTTATTATACTACTCTTAGGGCAACACTTGAGTATTCTTTACAACAGAAAAGTGTTTTTCATGCCTTTATGAAAACTCACTTAGTAGGGATGAACTTTGAGTGGCTCTCAAATACCACAGGCTTACGAGATCGCATGTTAGTCACATGAGTGCTCCTCCTACTCTGTTGGAACATTCAACACACCATTCCATTGAAATATAATATGATATACTGTAAAGGACATTTTTATGGATAGATTTTGTCCTTACACTTGAAAAAGGACAACTTAATTGGATCATGGCTGTAAAGAAAAAAAACAATGACGTGACTTAAGACACGACGGCTTCTCACTTTATTTTTTGGCACAACTCAAAGCTACTTTGAAGATTATACATATATATGAGGTGTGCCAATTAAGTTCCGGGAATTTAGTCATGATTCTGGAACTAACAACACTCTGTCGTTCGTCAACATCTGTCTGGAAAGGGGGCCTTTTCCTTCAGTTTTAATCTAAGACCGAAGTTGACAGAATTTTTTGTATGTGAATTGTGTGCATTCTTCTTTGCTTACCAAATTTAGACGTGAAAATCAAAAAACTCAGTTTCAACAACCCACAAAACGAACATTCCAACAATAATGAGTGTTTTGATGTGAAACATGCCGCGGATGTCAAAGACAGTCAAACGAGAGAAGGCTGCCAACAAGCCGTACAATTCTTGTCACGGAGGGTTAAAACAAATGCGTGTATACTCTGCAATTGGGATGGTAAAGGACTAGCCAAGGCCTCGTGGGAGTAGCATCTGCCGACGGTTGCTGGTCCACTAAAAAAAGAGAGTAAGAGCCTCTGCAGCCGAACAACTTGCAGCCCTGTTAGTCAGGTCCTACTTCCACCTCCTCGTGGTACTACAAATCCACAAAACAGGATTAATGTCGGCTGGGCTATGGTCTAGCACACCTTAACCGGAATAACCCACATGTGCTCAGAAACAACCGTAAGCCTCAGATAAAACGGGCCGGATTAATGTTGACGACCCTTGCAAAAATCAAAAAAAGGATAATGATCTTCGTCCCTGTACGTGGAATGTTAGGTCCCTAAGGCGATAAAGTGCAGCCGAACAACTTGTGAACTCCCGAAACTGCCACAAAGCGAACTTTGTCACCCAGGAAATGCGATGGAATTGATTTGGTATAAAGCGGAGGTAAAACAGCGACATCTAATACGGCGACTGCTACAAGGAGATAGGACAATGATTGTTCGAATTCGTTGTCAGAGGGGGACTTAGGCAAAAAGTCTTAAGCTTTCGGCATGTGAGCGAACGCCTCATAACGATCAGTTTTAAAACTACATTTTCTATCATAAGCCTGATCTGCTTCCACGCCCACACAGGAGACAAGGATGACTCCACCAAAGATGAGTTCCATGACCTTCTACAAAGAACGTTTGTATGCCCAATGTTAAAGCTATGACATCAACATTTTAATAGGAGACTTCAATGCTAAGCTGGGTAAGGAAAGCATCTTTGAACAAGTCATCGGCAAACACGGCCTACACGACGCCAGTACGCGCTTCCCGCACTTCAAAATACACAAAGGCAGATTGATTACATCGTGATCGACTCCTTTACATATGTTCGAACTTTCCGAGGATCCAATATCGACTCAGACCAATATCTTGTAATAGCCAAGATGCGCCGACGGATATCGCGAACACAGCGGAGTAGAGTATGAATACAAGGTTATGACGTCGAAAAGCTACTATCGTCAGAAACCCCTCGTACTATTGCCGTTCGTGTCTCCCGTAAGCTCTGTCATACACCTCAACCCTCCAAGCAGTCGATAGAAAATCAGTGGAGCCCTTGCAAATAAGCCCTGGAAAGCTCCGTATCTCTGTATGTTTGAGCTTCAAGGCTCCACTACGGAGAAATACCTGGTTTGTTGACAAGTGGAGGAGGATTCACACAGCGAAGCAGGTGGTATATAAAGCCTCGCTGCATAAAAGAACAAGAGCAGCTCGTGAGCACTACGAGTGCTACTGTAGGCATGACGTTCGAAAGTCTTATCAAATAATAAAGCGATAAATAAAGCCAGTGGGGATGAGAACGGACACCCAGTAGTAGAATCGCAGTTGATGCTGAGAATATGGATGAGCCACTTCTGCAAACGGCAAAGATCACAGAGAATTCCTTCCGGCTAAAAATGTCTGCTAGTACATCTAATATAAAGCATCCTATTTGTTTTAAAAGTTTGTTCGAGATGCCATCATAACTACAAGCATTAGATATATTCAGGGTCCCGGCTATATTTAGAAGTTCCAACCCAGATAGGTTCAAAAACAAAACTATTAGTTTGGAATTGATCTCCACAACCGTCCAATTTATTACAGGAGCACTGAAAAGAATGAGCAGAGTATGTTGGAGAACTATTCGCTGTGGAAGTGAAGAAGGCATAAAAGGTATTCGCAATGTCCAGCTTGTCAGAAACTTCACGGTTGTCAACACAGCGAGAACGGTCTTGAAGTAGGAGAATATTTACCCAAAATGCTATTAACTACGTTTCACTCAGATCTTACACTGCCCCTAGAGCAAATAAACTTATTCTTAGCCTGTTTGGATAACCTTAAACGTCCGTTAAGCCGCCGAATTCAAATCAATTATCTTACTTGACAACAACGATGTGAAAAGGTGAATAACAATAATGGGAAATATGGGAAAAAGGTTTGCAGCTAGGATTAATCCATCAAAGACACAAAAGAGATCAAACCTGGGAAGTTTGCTACTGGTTGTGGGATATTGTCGACTAACCTTAGTTCAGTATGTGACCATGAAGGTTTTGGATGAAAGTCATGTCTGTTGTATGGGAGCCCCCCTTAAATATTGACTTTGTTCTGTTTTTAGTATTTCTGTGAACATTTCTAACTATCACGGTTTATGAGACATAGCCCGGTGACAGACGGACGGACGGACAGCGAAGTCTTAGTAATAGGGTCCCGTTTTACCTTTGGGTATGATACCCTAAAAAGGCTCTGTTCTGGATATGAAAAATTATATGCCTACTTCCCGTTTTCAGTAAAGTGTTTGAAAAAGCCATCAAAGGACGTGTAGTATCTCTTCCCAGACAATTTGATTTTCAGTATCATATATCTACCGAAGATGCACTTTTAGACTTTTGTTGAAATATTTTTTCGAACCTTGATGAGAATAAGTTTACTGCTAGTTTATTCATTGATATGATAAAGGCGTTTGATCTGGTTAATCACTATAAGATAAACTTGAAAGAGCTTGATTTTGAGGGCTTATGCTTGATTGGCTTCAATCGTACCTTCCATCCTTGACGGTCCCGGGCACGCTGCTTCCAGTTATCAAGACCAAGATATCTTACATCCGCGATTACTTGCTCTTTATACCGGAGGTTCGGTCTTCCTCTTCTTCTCGAACCAGGAGGCTCGGAGTCGAAGACCCTCTTAGCTGGAGCGTTGATGTCCATGCGCTCGATGTGGCCGAGCCAGTGTAGTCGACGGATCCTTGCCTTCCGGACTATATCCACATCTTGGTACAGCTCGTAGAGTTCGCGGTTGTGTCTTTTTCTCCATTCACCTTCCTCTCAGACAGGACCAAATATCCGGCGCAGAATTTTTCACTCGAAAGAACCCAAAATCAGCTTCGCTGTCCTGCTTATCGTCCAGCTTTCGGCTCCGTACAGCAAGAGTAGTAGTATGAGCGTTTTGTAAGGCATGACTTTGGTCTTTAGAGTGAGGAGTTTTGACCCCAGTTGCTTGGACAAGCTGAAGTAGCAGCGGTTGCCAAGGGCGATGCTATGCCGGATCTCCACTGTGGTGTCATTTGTTTTTACGTTTGCTCCGAGGTGGACAAACTCCTTAACTACCTCGAAATTGTAGCTGTCAATTGCTATATTTTGTGCCAGGTGGTGAGCGACGGATTGGTTTTTGCTTGACAGCGTGTACTTCGTTTTGTCCTCATTGACCTTAAGACCAACTCGTTTCGCCTGTTCTTCAATCGCCGTGAATGCTTCCACAATGCCCCGACGAAAACACGCGATGATGTCGATATCATCCGCGTATCCTAGCAGCTGGACGGACTTGTAGAAGATAGTGCCTTCCCTGTTGACGCCTGCCCGTCGCACTATCTGCTCCAGCACCAGGTAGAAGAAGTCACATGATAGCGTTTCTGCTTGCCGAAATCCGGTGCATGTTTCAAACGGTTCCGAAGTCCTGGAATCGAGTTGCACGGTGCATCGCGTATTTTTTAGCGCGACACAACTGCATCAGTTTTCCCGGGATCCCGAATTCGGCCATCGCACTAAACAGTCCTTCACGATGAATGATAGATGGTGTGTATCGATTCAAACTCGTTGGTCTTTTTCAGGATTTGTCGAAGTGTGAAAATTTGGCCAATAGTCGATTTGCCGCGCCGGAAGCCACACTGGTAGCTGCCGATTAGTGCGGTGCAAAATGGCTTTAGACGTTTACACAATACGCTGGACAGGATCTTGTATCCGACATTGAGCAGGGATATACCTCTATAGTTCTTGCAAGAGGTAGGATCGCTTTTTTTGTGGATGAGGCAAATAGAGCGGGTATTCCAGTCGTCGGGCATGCTTTCGTCTTTCCAAATTCTGCAGATGATCTGGTGCATGCGCCCTACCAGTACATCGCCGCCCGCCTTGAAGAGCTCTGATGGCAAGCTATCTGAGCCTGCGGCCTTGTTATTCTTCAGCTTCTGAATGGCAGTGCCGACTTCTTCGATGCAGGGTGGGAGGACTAGTTCAGCGGCTGGAGTTGGGATTTCCTCGGTCCCTACCAATCTCTCTTGGTCATCTGCTGGAAATGCTGCTTAAATACATCCACTATTCCCTGCGGGTCGGTGACAAGATTATCCTCGCAGTTTCGAAGAGCCTAGGTGCCCTTTTTGAAACCTCCTTAAAGGCTCCTCGATATCCTTGAGCTGGGAGGCTGCGAAGATTCTTTCCTTTTTTCGCAGTAGTTTTTTCTCCTCCCTTCTTCTGGCTCCGTACTCTTCTTGCGCTGCCCTGGTGGTTTCGGCTACTTCCTGAATGGCTGAGCGGCAATTCAGCCACATGTTATTAGCATTTGTGCTTGACGTAGGCATACCGCAGAGTCTTTCGTCCAGCTGCTCCCTGTAGACTCTGGTAACCTCCGCTGTGCTCAGGCGCCCAGTGTCGAACCTCCTCCTGGTGGGCTAGTGCAGCTTTTTTACATTGGACAGTCGAGCTCTGAATCTTGCTGCTACGAGGAAGTGGTCAGAGTAGACATTTGCCCCTCTGAATGTTCGCACATCCAGGATGTTTGACGAGTGCATTGCTTCAATAAGCGCATGGTCTATTTGGTTGGCTGTTCGACCGCCCGGAGATCGCCAGGTTGCTGTGTGGATTTGCTTACGAAGGAATCTTGTGCTGCTCATCACCGCATTACGAGTTGTCGCAAAGTCCGTGAGTCGGAAGCCGTTATCTGTTGTTGTATCGTGGAGGCTGTGCTTTCCGATCACTCCGCCAACGGTGTTCTCCTTACCGTTTTTGGCTTTGAAGTCCCCGAGTACGATTTTAACATCGTACTCCGGACAAGCTCCGTAGGCGTTGTCCAGGAGGTCATAGAAGTCCTCCTTGATAGGGTCTTCAGCCTCGTCGGTAGGGGCGTGTGCACATATAAGGCTGATGTTATAAAATCTGCCTCTGATGGGGATCACAGCCAGGCGATCACATACAGGTTTAAAGTCGATGATCTTCTTTCCCACGACAAATCCGGATCCCAGTAAGTGCAATCTTTTGTGACAGCTGTAATAAATGTCGCAATTTTTCTTCCTCACCATACCGTTTCCTATCCAGCGTGTTTACTGGACAGCAGTAATATCCGCCTTGTACTGCGTGAGGATTCTTTCTAGCTTATGAGCAGCTCCGGGAGTGTACAGGGTTCTGACATTCCAGGAGCATAGTCGCAAATCGTGTATCTTTTTCGTGCGTTGCGTCCGAGGCATCTTGAGTGAACTAGGGTTTTTTAAATTTGGGTGTTCCCCAAGGCTCTGTGCTGGGACCTGTTTTATTCCTTGTCTATATCAACTCTTTGTTCACTCTAAACGTTGCGCGTACGGCTCTCCTAGTGCACTGGGTCTTGTATCTGATATTAATTGGGATCCCTAGCCTTTTATGTAATTGGTTCGCTAGCCATCATTTGAGCATAAGTTCGAAAAATAAAATTATGTATTTTAATTTAACTCCAAGGTTCAAACTATCAAGTTGTAAGTTTGATGCTGACCTAATTTTGCCAATCTTTCCTTAGTAGTGTAAACTGTAATGAAAAATGCCTCCTAGGTAGTCTCGTCGCAGTTGGTTTTTATTGTACCGAATATTACAGATTTTGAAAATAAGATATTATTTAACCAAATCCCGAAAATTTTCAATTCAGGAACCCCAGATGATTATTGCGATATCATTACTTACTTACTTTGATGGCGCTTCAGTTCGGGGTGAACCAAGGCCTCAACCAACAAGCTTCTCCAGCCAACCCGATCTTTGACCAGCCGCTTACAGTGCCGCACGCTCAGTAAGTTGAGGTACTTTTCCATCTGTGCGCGCCACTTTAAATGTGGTCGTCTTCTGCTGCGTAGTCCCTCGGGGTTGGAGTCGAAGACTCCTCGGGCCGGAGCGTTGATGTCCATTCGCTCTACATGGCCTAGCCACGTTGGATCCGAGGACGTCTAACTAGGCCGATGACGCTGTACAACCCGTACAGTTCTTCGTTGAATCTCCTCCTCCACCCTCCGTTTACACAAACGGGACCAAAGACTGCACGCAGAATTTCCCTCTCGAAACGCCCAAGAGCCTCTCCATCCGCTTTTGATATTGTCCAAGCCTCAGCACCGTAGAGGAGGACCGGGATGATCAAGGTTTTGTAGAGGGATACCTTAGTTTTTCGAGAGAGGGCTCTACTACTCAATTGCCTCTTGAGCCCGAAGAAGCAGCGGTTGGCAAGGGTAATTCTGCGTTTTATCTCAGCGCTGGTGTCGTCGCTGCTTGTCACTATCGAGCTAAGGTAGACGAAGTCCTTGACTACTTCAAAAATATAGCTGCCGTAGGTGACGTTCTTACCAAGACGTCGGTGTTGCGCGTCTTTCTTGGATGACAGCATATATTTGGTCATGTCCCCCTTTACCCTTAGACCCACTTTAGGCGCTTCTGCTTTCATGCTTGCGAACGCCTCATTGACGTCTCGCTTTGTCCGTTCAATAACGTCAATGTCATCTGCGTAGGCAAGCAATCGTGTGGAATTGAATAAGATCGTGCCTCTTGTATGGGCCGCAGAGTCCCGCACGATCTTTTCAAGAATAATGTTAAAGAAATCACATGACAGTGCGTCACCCTGTCTAAAACCTTTTTTAACATCAAAGTGGTCGGTTAGTTCACCTCCGACCTTAATGGTGCAGCAAGAGTTTTCCATAGTCATTCTGCACAGTCTGACGAGTTTGGCAGAAATGTTAAAACATAATATGGGCCTGTATAGCTCGTCTCTATGAACGCTATCATATGCGGCTTTAAAGTCGACAAAAAGATGGTGCGACGAACGGTTTCAACGGTTTTAGGCGCTTACACCGTACGGCAGAGAGGATCTTGTACGCGATGTTAAGGAGGCTCAGCCCTCTGTAATTGGCCCAGTCATAGGGGTCTCCTTTCTTATGGACCGGGCAAACGATGCTGAGATTCCATTCATCGGGCATGCATTCTTCCGACCATATCTTGCAGATCAGTTGGTGCATGTTCCTAACCAGCTCATCGCCAACTGCTCTAAACAGCTCCGCGGGGAGTCCGTCTGCTCCAGCAGCTTTATAAGACTGAAGTTTCGATATCGCTATCTTAACATCGTCTAGGTCGGGTGGACGGGATTCTCCTTCATCTTCGTCCATTGTGAATGGTTCGCTCTGCCTGACGGCGGCATTTTGACTATCATCGCCGTTATACAGTCTGCAGAAGTGGTCCTTCCACAATTTCAGCATCGACAGCATCGACTGTGACTGTTGTCCGTGCTCATCCCTGCAGGCTTCTGCTCTGTCTTTATAGCCTTGGCATGTTCGTTTTACTTTCTGGTGAAATGTTCGAACATCGTTCCTCCAGTAACATCTTTCCATCTCCTCGATCACGCGCTTCTCGTGCTCCTTCTTTTTCCTTCTCAGAAGCGCATGCTTCTCCCTCCTTTTCTGTTCATAGAGCTCGCGGGCAGCCCTCGTCCGTCGATGCAATGTGGCCATGTATGCATTCTGTTTCTCTACATGGGCTTGTCTGCACTCATCATCAAACCAGGGGTTTCTCGACGGTGTTGGCTCGAAACCGAGTACATCTGAGGCGGCCTCTCTAATGGCGTTCTGACAATGACCCCATTGCTGTTCTATCGTTTCTGCAGATTGCATAGGGACTTGGTTCCTCTTTCCCCAGGAACAAGGGGTCGGGTTGCTGCACACATTGGTTAACTACCTGTCGGGTGCCAGTATAACTATCTATTATAATAACATTACCTACTAACGATAGCACATCTTTTGTTTACGGCTTTTCATAAGTGTTTATGTGAATGAATTGATTTTTCCAATATTAAAAGTTGCTTTTCCATAAATTTCACTAATAAGATATACAACAAATACACGTAATACAGCAATAGCTGGGCAGCCCGTAACCTGAATCTACATACCTCTGCATCCAACTATTTTTCGTACATGAAGTGAACTCGAATCGCATTCAATACCATTCCCCAGTGGCGATATTTATCTGAATAACATCACTTCGCACAACGATACATCTGCAACTTGAACAGTTATATCGCCACTCAATAATATTGCAGTTCATATTGGCAAATGATATTCATTTTGCGTTGAGCCGTAAAAATAATAAAGATAAAACAAATATCAATGTGCAGTAGAGGTTTGAATGTGCTTTCATTTTCGAATATTCGGTCTTTCCTTTCAAAGCCGCTTCGAAATCCGATCCGAGAACTCTGTATATGAAACTATGAGTTCTCTCTATTCATACTTATATCGAGTTGCAGGAAAGGAATTCAATCAAGTAGAGATACGATATTCAGTTGAATCGTCAATTCGTTTTAAAATTTCTGAAATTGGTACGTGCTTTTGCAGTTCAAAAATATACGAAACAATGGAAAGAAAAGGATTACAAGGCGCATAATTCAATCTAAGAAGATATGGCATTTGTATGTGGAAATAGATAAAAATCATTAATCAGGATATTTGGTTACCAGGTTCATTCTGTTTGGTGCATTGAAATTTTATTTCATACTTTCTCTACATTTGGATTATTCTTCTTAACGGGCGCTATAGTTCGGGGTGAACCTGGGCCTCAACCAACATGCCCCTCCATCTAGCACGATCTTTCGCCAGCCTTTTCCATTGCCGCACACCCAGTTGGCTGAGGTCCCCTTCCACCTGTGTGCGCCATCTTAAGTGCGGCCGTCCTCTGCTTCTTTGTCCCCGGGGTTAGATTCGAAGACTCTCCGGGCTGGAGCTGTGGTGTCCATTCGCTCTACATAGCCCAGCCATCTTAGGCGTTGAATCCGTAGACGCCTGACTAGACTCAAGTCGCTGTACAGCCCGTAAAGTTCGTGGCTGAATCTTTTCCTCCATCCCCCGTCTGCGTTTATAGACTCGAAAATCATGCGCAAAATCTCTCTCTCGAACCGACCAACCGACCATGCTTCTGCGCGGTGCAGCAGGACCGGGATGATCAGGGTCTTATATAGAGTCAACTTTGTCGTTCGGGGAGGGCTATTATTACTATCTATTACTCATTTGCCTCCTGAGCCCAAAGAAACAGCGAATGGCAAGAGCGATTCTTTGTTTGATTTCGGAACTGATGTCGTTGTTCCAGGTCACTGCGGAGCCAAGTTAGACGAAATCCTTAACTACCTTGAACTCATATCTGCCAATACAAACGTACTGGCCAAGACGTCTGTGGTGAGCGTCCTTTTTTGATGACAACATATATTTAGATTTGCCCTCGTTTACCGCCAAACCAATTTCCGCCGCCTAAATCTCAATACTCGCAAACGCCTCATTGACATCTCGCTGTGATCTACCTATTATGTCAATATCGTCGGCATATGCAAGGAGTTGCGAGGATTTGAAATAGATTGTGTCTCTTGTATTGGCCAGTGATTTTTGCACAATCGTTTCTAATATGATGTTGAAGAAATCACACGACAGCGCATCGCCCTGCCTAAGTCCTTTTTTGACATCAAAACTATCGGTAAGGTGTTCACCCATTCGGATGGAGCAGCGAGCATTCTCCAAAGTAATCCTGCATAGTCTGACGAGTTTAGCAGATATGTCAAAGGTGACATAGCGTTGTATACCTAGTCTCTAGTTACGATGTCGTACGCGGCTTTGAAGTCGACAAATAAGTGGTGAGTGTCGACTTGAAATTCATTGGTTTTTTCCAGGATCTGCCGTAGTGCGAAGATTTGCTCGATGGTGGACTTCCCTGGCCTGAATCCGCACTGATAAGGACCTATCAGCTTATTTACAAAAGGCTTCAAGTATTCACACAATACGGCAGAGAAGATTTATAGGCGATTGTAAGAAGACTTATTCCTCTGTAGGTGGCGCAGTCAGAGGGGTCTCCTTTCTTGTGGATAGGGCATACGATGCTGAGACTCCATTCCTCGGGCATGCTTTCCTCTGACCATATCTCACAGATGAGCTGGTCCTAACCAGGTCATCCCCAGCTTTTTTTTTTTTATTTATTTCATGGCAAAGTCGCATGAAACAAAAGATACAGTCAGTTGTCCAAGTCTTTTTTTTTTTTTTAGAGACTCGCCGCAGGTTCAAGAGTTTTTATATTCTCTTATGATGTGTTGACACACACAACCTGAACGGAGTGCAATGGTTGGGGTCATTGATGTTCGTTCACTACTCTCAGGGGTGGTTGTCCTAGACCTAGATAGGACGAGAGCCGACCAAATTCCGCGTTGGTTATAGTCCGTAGTAATTCGTTCAACCACTTTGGTATTGCATACGCAGAGGATGAATTTCGGTTGACCATATACTGTGAGTGTTATGCATGCAGCAGTACGTCTGGTCACTTTACATTCACAACTGCGTTGCATACTTTTTGTCCGTATAGGAATTACTTTTTCTTGGCTATGGAACAAATTTGAACAATAAACCTTCCGCTCGGCGGTCGATGATGTTAACCACTGCACCACGGCCACCCCTGCAGAGGTGGGCGACAAGAGGTGAGTGTATCTATCAACTCCAGTATTCACATTAATTTAAAAAACAGTTGATGGGGAAACATAAATTCATATAAAGTTATATACAAAAAAGTTGAAATTATATGTGGGGAAAATAGGTGGCTAATAGAATAAAAATGCCAGACCATCCAAATTTAAATTTAAACAATCGAGTTGAAGAGGGTGTTAATAGTAGAATGGTAAAAACAAAATAGCCATTTTTTAATGCCGCATAAGAAAACCGTTCTCACTCTCTCGGATCTAAGATTCTCGGGTAATAAACTGAAAAAGCGAGGTGCAGTGACGATATAATACCGGGAGAAATGTGTTTTGTGAATCGGGGGTATAGTCGCAAAGGTACTAGAATTTACAGGAAAGTTGTAATTAATATCAAATCTCACATCATAAAAACCGGAATTATCGAAGAAAATTTTTAAACTTTATAACAATATAAGTGCCTTAAAGGAAGAATATCAAGACATCTGAACAGTTCATCACTAGGGGTTCTACGATTTACTTTACACATGATTCTGACAGCATGTTTTTGTTTAATGGGTAAATAGTACTGGGATAAGCACCGCCCCAGCAGGATAGTCCGTATTGAAGCTTGGATTTTATCAAACCGTCGTAAACCAATTTTAAAACAGACATTTTGACTAAGATAATACAGTTGTCTCAGTTATTATTACTATTATTTTGGCATCTTACTAAAGGGAATTTTAAGCAACAAGGTGAATGGCAATATAAAGGAATATTATCGCAATTTTCTACTTTTAAATTAAAAATCATGAACTTCGTTTTGCTACTGATCACTAATTTATGTTCATTAAACCAACCATGATTTAAATCAACTGATAAATTTAGGTAACTGGTGCTTGAATAGGTAAGAGTTGCATCATCAGCGAACGCTGTTATTTTTCCTTTGAAGGCTTGGATAAATAAAGAGTTAATATAAATTATAAACAGAATGGGACCAAGAACAGAACCTTGTGGTACACCCATATTAATAGTTTTCGGTGAACTAAGACTGTTTCTGATTTTCACTATCTGTTTACGACCTCTAAAGTATGAAGCAAACCAATCGTAGATGCAACCCCTAAAGCCAGTTTTCCTGTAGTGTGTATCGATGGCGACGGTACTACTTCTTGTTTTTCTTCGTGGCACTACAGACCAGTGTGGTCTTGAGCCTCAACCCAGAAGCGACTGCAGCCGTCACGATCCCTTACCAGCCGTCTCCGGTCACGCATATGTAGTTGGTAACGGTCCTTCTACATTTGTTTGCGCCACTTGAGTCGGATTCCATGATTCTTCGGATCGGAGCTATGTATGTTTATTTATTTATTTATTTATTTATTTATTTATTCATTAATCTACAAGTTACTTACGTACTAACAGATTTTAGAAGTATTGTAGTACAGTTCTTTTGTTTTTTAAAGTACTTACAAATGAAAGTTTTAAAAGATAAAAAGACTTAATAAATTCGCTTTAAAATTAGGTCTAGTATCTGATAAATCCAATTGTATTGACAATTCGTTGAAAGCCCTAATTATTCTTGTTAGCGGTTCATTTTTCCCATAGGCTGTGTTATGGAATTTTTCGTTTAAGATACATCGGGCGCGAAGAGGCCTGGGGGGCACATATAATTGAATCGACTCAAGAAGAGAAGAACATTTTATATGATACGATAGAATGTCCCTGGCAAACATTACATCATAAAAAATGCGTCTAGATGACAAAGATTTCAAACCAAGTAATTGACACCTTGCTTTGTAGTCAGGGCAAAAACTCCAATGCAGTTTAAAGATTGCGAACTTCGAAAATCGCTTTTGGACCTTTTCAATACGTTCAGAGAAAGTTATGAACCCTGGACTCCATATTACAACAGCATACTCAAGCAATGGTCTGACGAGGGCAGCGTAAAGTGCCACCAAGGAAAATGGGTCAGTGAACCCTTTAGTATTACGCTTAATGAAGCCTATGGCTGAATTGGCTTTAGCCAATATATGGTTCATGTGAGTATGAAAAGAAAAGGAAGAGCTGAGCATAACACCCAAGTCTTTTATACTATTGACCTTTGAAAGACATGATGAGTTAATGGTGTAATTGAATTCAATATCAAGTACTTTTTTTGTAAATGAAATAGAGTAACACTTGCCTAGATTAAGTCTAAGTCCATTAATTATGCACCACTGATAGATTCTGTTTAAATCTAATTGCAGCAAGTTGCAGTCGTTAACATCCTTAATACTCTTGAAAATTTTCATATCGTCAGCATATAGCAGACACTTACTGTGCTTAATCGAGAGTGTAATGTCATTAACAAATATTATAAATAATAAAGGTCCTAAGTGACTACCTTGGGGAACGCCAGAGTAACATTTAATTGACTTCGATACTGAATTCCCAATCTTAACTTGTTGGGTTCGTTCTAAAAGAAAAGAAGATATCCAACGAAGTAACTGAGAGTGAAATCCAAAAGCCTCCAGCTTGTTGATCAATATTAAATGATTAACAGAATCAAACGCCTTACTAAAATCTGTGTAAATTGTATCTACTTGATTTTTATTTTCGATTTCATTAATAACATATGAGGAAAAGATTGACAGGTTGGTGGTTGTCGAGCGACCAGAGATGAACCCATGTTGGGCTTCTGATATATGCTCTTTAGTTAAAAAGTCAAGTTTGTTCTTGACTATTCCCTCAAACAGTTTTGGGATAGCTGACAGCTTGCATATGCCTCTGTAATTTTCAACATTGTTCTTTGATCCAGATTTATGTATAGGAACTAAGAACGACTCTTTCCAGTAATCAAGGAAGATACCTTCTGACAGGGAACAATTAAATATAATTAATAGAGGATGGGAAAGTGTATCAGCACAGTATTTAAGAATTATTGGTGGAATTCCATCAGTCCCATAACTGGTGTTTGCCTTCAAATTTTGCAGTGCAGAAGAGATTTCGGTAGAATTTAGAGCTAAGGATCCAAGGTTTATTGAAGTCGGTAAACTATTGCCAGGGATGCGATTGGGGATGAGGTTGGGATTAGAAAAGGTTGATTGGAAGAAATCCGCAAATAAATCAAGGGTAGAATCGATATTCTCTGACTCCTTATCTTTAAAATTCATTAATTTGGGTATTCCTACTGATTTCCTTTTTGAATTAATGAAATGCCAAAACGTCTTGCTATCTGCTTTAATACTGCTTTCTATGGTGAATATGTAATGTCTGTATAAGAACTTGTTGAGGACAAAAAAGTCTCTACGTAACTTGCTAAAAATTCCATAATCATGGGGATTCTTAGAAATTCTATATCTTCTAAAAGCTTTATTTTTAAGATTTTTAAGGGCCGATAATTGCTTATTATACCAAGGTGGTTTATTTGAAATGCGTCTTTTAGATAAAGGGATACACTTCGTGAACCCTTTTTTAAGAATTTCAACGAAACGGCAATACATGGAAGTTAAGTTTAAGTTTTGAAATTCGTTAAACCAATTTATACTCCTGTACATATCATTAAGCTTCACAAAATCGATTTTGGAGAAGTTAAATTGCATTTTAGATTTATTTTCCTGTGGTTTAAGATATTTATAGAAAATTAATTCAATCAAGATCTGCTTGTGGCTAAGTGAATCATTTAGAAGTTGCAATGGAACAATAGAGACAGTTGCGTTAATCTCATCGCAACATGTAAAAATTAGATCTAAAATCTTTGAATAGGAATTAGTTATTGAATTAATCTGTTTTAAATTTAAGGAAGTCAATAAATCAAGAAACCTATGTTCATAATCGTGTGTAACATTATCTGGCATTAGATAATTAATTGAGTCTAAACTAATCCATTTTATACTGGAGAAGTTGAAATCTCCTACAATACATAAATTATCAGAATCATTGCATAAGTTATTGATAAAATCAATATTTAAAGCATGTTTTTCATAAATTTGTTGCACACTTTTAGGTGGAATATAACTACAAATTAAAAACAAATTACTTTTTGTAGTAGACAAATAAATTAAGATGCAGATTTGTTCCACATCAGTGAATAACAAGGAAAATTGTTTACAAAAAAAACATGTACGGACAGCAACAATTATACCGCCACCTCGTTCATCCACAGATTTACATCGGTCGATCCTGAATACATTGTACATTCTGGAGTCGAAGATCTCATTTGACGAAATGTCCGGGTATAACCAAGATTCGACGATGACGATGACATCATAAACTGATTGAGAGGAGTTAATGAATAAATCCGATGTTTTGGTCCGAATTCCACTTGCATTGTGGTAATAAATGTTTAGGGGAGGGGACGTTGAGGAAGCACATTTTATGTTTGAATCGGCTGGATATCCCTGTTCCCGTTTTTTGACTTTGGGAAATGGGAGAATGTTTTGATTTGCACACCTAGTGGCCAAATTGAAGCGTTAAGAGCCTTTTCATACGCGTAGACCGGGATTCCCAGTTTAAAGTTTATGTAATGTAGGGAAAGAGGATCCACATCCTTTTTAATTAGTTTGTTACAACGAAGCATATTTTTTGGAAGCTGCAACTTTTGGGATGCGTAAGAAATGATGCTCTCTTCAGTTTCGTTCGAACTCAACCGAGAGAGATGGAGAAATTTTAATTTCGGAACCGATGAGAGCGATGCACCGTCTACTTCGTTGTCCGCAGTACCATACAGTTTAGCAGTTGACCTTCGTTGACCTTTTTTCTTTGGTTTTTGCTTGCCTTGCACCCACGGGTCTTTTTTGGATTGATGATCGCCGTCATTTCCACTCTTGATTTGATTACCGGTGTTATCTGGCAATAGTGATGGATGCCGAGGTGTTGTTGCGCGAGTTACGACGGCGGGGGTCAAAGCAACTGATTGATCCACTGTTGACGGGAATTGGGGTGGTACCGGTTTTAATGCGGCTACTTGAATAGGCTGGTTCAAGGTAGAAGAATTAGTATCACTGACACTGGTTGGCGGAATATTAATATAGTTTAGACGAAGTTTGATATCTGCAACGTCGTTTTTTAGCTGAATGACAGCAGTAATTAGGGAACTATTAATGTTAGCACAATCATTGCACCGCCACTGAAGATTCCGATCTAATTGTAGTGCTTTAATCGATTGATCGGAGATTGATACGCACTTTTTATGGAATGTTTGGCCACAAAGGCCTCCACAGTTAATAAAATTGTCACGAAGTAGTCTTAAATTACAAATGGAACACTTGTTACACATTGTAAAAAGATAAAAAAGAAAAATGTTTTCAAGGAAAATAATTGAAAAATAAAAGAAAAATGAATGATTAGGATTCCGGAGAGCGAGGGAAAAACACGTCCACACGTACGGCTTGAAGTCGACGACTGACTGACGACTGTTGTCCATACGCTCTACATGGCCTAGTCATCTTAAATGTGGTATCCGTAGACGCTTTACCAGGCACAAGCCGTCGTACAGCCCATACAGTTCTTAGTTGAGTCTTCTCTCCCAGACGCTTTCGACGCAAATAGGACCAAATAACGCACGCAGAATTTTTTTCTCTCTAAAAGACCCACAGCTTCCTCATCCGCTTTGAATAGCGTCCATGCCTCTGCCATGCCATATTGTTGGCCTCTGACGCCGATGACACGGCCATGTCATCGAACATGTTTTCACGGCGTTTTCACCTCAGCGGGGTTCTGAGAAAACCCCCTTTAGTTAAATTGTCATGAACGTGAAAAGCTTCTCGAAATTCGCCGTTTGGAAGCGGCAATAAACTGTAGGTCCTTTTCGCCTACAGAGAGTATAAAAGAGAAGCTCGGCTTTGGTCCTTCATGGACTATGACGCCAACATACATACATACATACATATTATTATTATATGAAGCCCGATTGGTTTTTCGGGAGATGGATCTATTACTCAATTGCCTTTTGAGACCAAAAAACAACGATTGGCAAGAGATATTCTGCGTTGTTCGTATTAGTTACTGCGGATCTGAAGTATGCGAAGTGCTTGACTACCTCGAAGTTCTTGCTGCCAATTGTGACGCCTTGTCCCAGACGTCGATGTTGTGTGTCCTTTCTTAATGACAGTGTGTACTTCGTTTTGCCCTCATTTACCGTAAGACCCATTTTAGCCGCCTCCGCTTCAATATCAGCAGACGTCTCGTTGACGACCCGCCGTGTTTGACCAATCAGGTCAATAACATTTGCGTAAGCTTGTAGTTGAACGGACTTTTGGAAGATCGTGCTGATAGTGCTGACTTGTGAGTTTCGCACGATCTTCTCAAGTATTGGGTTAAAAAGTCACATGATCGGGCAAATGACACTGAGATTCCAATCGTCGGGCATGCTTACCTCCGACCATATCTGACAGATGAGCTGGTGCATGCGTCCTGCCAGATCATCCCCATCATGCTTTAAACAGTTCCGCAGACAGCCCATCCGCTCCAGAAGCTTTGTTTGACTTCAGCCTCGATATTGCTATCATGACCTCGTCAAAGTCGGGGGACGGAATTCCTGTCTATCCCCAAGCCTTGTCGTCCAAGTTGAGTGAAACATTCTGCGTGACAGCGGTATTTGAGTCTTCCTCGCCGTTAAACAGTCTACAGAAATTATTATTCCAAATTCGCAGTATCGACTGCGACTTTACTACAAGTTGTCTATTCTCGTCCCAGCAGGCTTCGGTCCAGGGTTTGTATCCACTGGGTAGCTGTTTTATCTTTTGGTGAAACTTCCGGTCTTCATTCCTGCTGTCAGACCTCTCAACCTCCTCGAGCGCGTGTTTCTCATGCATCTTCCTCCTCTTTCTGAGAAGCCGGTTCTCTTCTCTCCATTTCTGTTCGTAGAGCTCACGAACAGCTCTCGTCTTTCAATGCTGTGTTGCCTTATATGTGTCTTGCTTAGCTGCGTGGGCCTGCCTGCACTCGGCGTCAAATCACAGGGGTTTCCTGTGCGGTGGGGTCGTAATAACCAGCACATCAGTGGCAGATCCTTTAATAGCCTTTTGACAATACTTCCATCCTTCTTCTACCGATAGTGCAAGCGGCGTCGAAATTTCAGAGAGTTTTTGGGAGACTCGGTCGGCAAAGTTCTTGGCGATCGGTTGCGATTGTAACTTTCTGACCTCAAAACTTGGTGTTCTTTCTCGCATCCTTTGTTTTGCTGATATCCGTGCTCTTACCTTTGCCACAACAAGGAAATGATCCGAGTCGATGATGGCTCTTCAGACTGTTCGGACATCGAGAATACTGAAGGTATGGTTGACGTCGATAGCAATGTGATCAATATGGTTGACGGTTGATTGATCAGGGGACCGCCAGGTCGGAACTGGTGATTGAGGTTTGGAATCCGCGTACTTGCCAGCCTGAGTCCGTTCCTGGATGTGTTGTGGGGCAGGCTGTGTTTTCTTTCGTCCCCAGCTGTGCACTGAAGTCTCCTGGAACGATCTTGGTGTCGTAGCTGGGCATTTATGGTAAGTTCTTTCTAGGAGATCATAGGTGTCATCCTTTCTGTTATCATCCTTGTCCTCTGTCGGGGCGAGGGCTCAAATCAGCCTAATGTTGACGGATTCAGCCTTGATGTGGATTGTTATGAGGCCCTTGCTTGTATATTTAAAGTTTACGACCTTTTGCCTTAGTCTGCCTCGAACAACAAATCGACATCCAAATAAGCACTAAGTTCCCCGTGTGTAGCCATCGCCGTAATAGAGGTTGCAGTTTTTCATCCTCTTTTTGCCCGGCCCATCCCACCGCACTTCCTAGATTGCGGTATTGCCTGTTTTGTAGCAGTCAAGGGCCTCCGCGAGTTCATCGACTGCACATGGTCTGTTAAGGAACCTCACATTCCACATACAGAGCCGGAATTCATTGTCATTTTTTCATTTGCCGGGGTCGTCAACAGTAAATCCGTCCTTGTCCGAGACTTGTGGTTGTCTGTCAACCATTACGATACTACGTAGACATATGTACATGCAAATAGTTAATGGATAGTGTTTTCACCTTATCAACTTCCGCCCTCTGCCACACGCTTCAATATTCAGACAACAAAACGTACGAGGCTTTTTCGATGAATTTGAGATTTAGATGCAAGATGTGTGGACAGCTTTCGTCTTGATGGACGGTTTCACAGCTGTTGCTACCTGAATGGGTACTCGTATATGCATCATGTATACATGTATATATATACATATACTTTTTATGTGGTAAGTGAGCACACAAGGCTTACCGTCTAATTATGTCGCTTATACAGTGCGGGCCGAAGGTATAGAGAGAGAAGAATAGGGCAGATAACGATTGACGTTGCTCTTAAATGTCTGTATGTTATACTGAGGGGCAAATACCGAATCCGCCAAGGAATTCTAGATTCGTGTGGTTCGGTTAAAGAAAGATTCCTAATATTTGACATCACGTCCGAAAGTTATACTGACGAGCATTCCCAGAGAGCCGTGTGTGTGCGGGAAAATTGTTGAAGGGGCGGAATGCAACTGGCTATCTCTTCACAGCTTTTTTGGTGAAAATCTTCATGCCAAACTCTGTCAAATGCTTTCGAAATATCCTATGCAAACATTTTGCTCTCACCCGCCAGTTGCTGCAGAAACTATACTGCCAGTCAATGAGGAGTTTCTGCGGCTGGAGATATTTCATTAGTTGATGATCTATCAGCGTTTCCATGACCTTGGAAAGAAGGGATGTTAGTGCAATGGGTCAGTAATTGGAGAGAGAAAAACATTCGCTTTTATTTTGCAATTGGGCTGGACAAATGCGATTTTTAATGTCGTCGGATAGAGCCCAGAAGAGTAGGAAATGTGAAAAATCTTACGCAGTGGTTTCGGCAGCATAAAAGAACACCTCTTCAAAATTATTGGGGAAATAATAATGGACCAGCGAATTTGTGTATGCAAAGTTTTTAAAGAACCCTTGCAACTGTACGAGTAAAGTAAATGTGAGTGATGTGTTGCTTAGTGGACGTGTGCGACAGAGCAGATTTCGGTTCGGTTTTGAGTAGTTTATAATTTCCATTCCAAGATCAAAAACAATAGACCTCTTACTTAAATACCTTGCGCCAATTTTGTGACCTTTTATCTTATAATATCGCCATATACTGCAAGTTAAATCGTATATAAAAATAAACAAAAATGTACCTGCAATTTTTTTATTTTTTTTTTTATCGTGCCCTCTCTCTAAGTAAACCGTTGTATAAAGTTTTCCCCACTTTCCCATACATTGCATTTTCTCTCAATTAATATCTGCAAAGCGGAACAGAGACCAGTTCTCGGAATCTCCATCACCTCCAAAGCAACCACAGAAAATACCAGCACATTCTTCGCTCATACCACTAACACTGTCACAAATACCGCAGCCTGAAACATCGTCTACGTCAAAAATGTCTAAGAAAAACTATTCTTATGATGATTGCACAATTTTGGATAAACTGGAGGAAATTATCTCACAAATTGCCGACTCGAAAAAAAGAATTACTGAAAAAATTGACCTAGAAATTGGTATTTTAAAGGCAACGCTTGAATCGGCTAATAACCGATTGTCTTTGGTAGAATCAAAACAAAACGAAATTGACACCATAAAAGATGAGAACCAGGAACTCAAAGAAAAGTTACAAAAACACGACGAGGCGATACAAAAACTAAAAGCTCTCGTGGAGACTAACGAAGAAAAACAACAACTAAAGGAGACGATAGGTGATGCACTTTTACATGGGGTTCCACTGTTACCGAATGAAAATCTACAATCGATTTTTATTCAACTTTGCGATTGTTTAAAACTAAAACCGCCAGCAATTAAAAATACCTTTCGTCTAAAATCAAAAAACAACTCTTCTTCACCGCCGGTTATGATTAAATTTGAGTCGCCAAAGATTAAGAGTCTTGTGCTGCGGTCGATCGGTAACCATCGCAAGATAACTAAAACGCAGCTTTGTCTTCAAGATATTGGAATTAGTGATATTGGTGCTAACAAAAACAGCAAACATTCACCTGTTTACGTCCACGAAAGTTTGACGGCTCGAAATAGATCTCTGCTCCAACATGCACTTAAATTAAAGCGAGAGCAAAAAATTCAATCAGCATTTACCTTCCGTGGTCTCGTTTATATCAAGGAAACCAAAGAAGAGGATGCAAAATTAATTGAGACTGCTGATGACCTTACCGTCTATGCCACAATGTCACGAACAACAACAAGAACAGCTCTAACAGATGACAACAAAACATAAGTACATTGGTTTAGAAATTTCTATCATAGCATTTTTATTTGAATTTGAAAGCTTGCTTAATTTTTGTTTATACTCTTATATTATAAATACCTATTATCATCACACCTTTTGTCTTCATGTCTATTGCTTATACATTCTTCTTGAACGGTGGTTGATTAGGAACCTTCCTTTCTTAATCTTTGAGAATGGTTGATTCCAATAGACCACACAGAAACTCCACAGACGCTTCTAGCCAAAATCATACAAAGCGTGTAATGGTTAATGTTTTATGTAGTCAGCGCACTGGTTTACATATTGCTCATATTAATGCACAAAGTATTTTATCAAAATTCGATGAATTCAGATTCATATTTGAAGGCTCAAAGGTTGACGTGGTTTGTGTTTCAGAGACTTGGCTGTCAAGTAATGTTACAGATGCTGTATGTTCCTTAAATGGATTTCATAAGCATTTTCGCTCTGATAGGGTTGGAAGATGTGGGGGAGGTGCTGCCATTTTCGTCCGCAGAGAAATAAATTGCAAATTCGTAAGGAAGGCGCCAATTGGAAGCGAGATTGATTATGTATTTGTAGAAATATTATGTAATGAAAACAAAATCTTACTGGGCTCAGTGTACAGGCCGAAAAACAATATAGATACAACAATGATTATAAGAGTCATAGATGATTTATCTTTTATATCACCCTTTGTTGTCGTTGTAGGCGACCTTAACAGCAACATACTTAATGATTCATATCTGGTCTACAATATGAGCTCCTCAAATCTTTTTCCAGTAAATACATCATCACCCACACATTTCACTAGTTATAGCAGTACTCTTCTCGATGTATTTTTTGTCAGCCATCTGTACAAAGTTCTAAATTTTAATCAAATCTGAGTTTCTGTCTTTTCACATCACGATTTAATCCATATGACTTTCCAATGTGATCCTTTGATTTTAAGTAGAACCATAAGCTTTCGCGATTTCAGACATATAAATCTGCGCCTGTTGGAAGAAGATTTAAAGAGAACAGAGTGGTTTCGGGTTTATGTTATGCCTGCTGTTGACGATCAGGTCTCGTCCATTCAAGAAAACTTGAAAAACTTATTTGAATCACACGTCCCATTAGTTACAAAGAATGTTACAAGAAAAAACGTTCCATGGTTCAACACTCATATAAAAAAACAGATTTTCGTTCGCGACCAGGCTTATACATGTTGGAAACGTTTTCAATTAAATTTGTTGTACAATGTATTTAAAAGGTTGAGAAATAAGGTAACAACTGAGATACGCGAAGCAAAGAAACGTTTTGCCCCACGATTGGACCCCTCTCAAGCTGGACACACACATTGGAAAAACCTACGGGACATTGGTGTTGGCAAACAAAAGAATAGTACATATGATAATATTGACTGCAATGAACTCAATAGGAAATTTTTATCTCTTCCAAGTCCAGAAGTCATCGATGATACAATGGCCTTATCATATGAGAACAACCTCTTTTCATTTCCATGTTTTAGTTACTCACCAGTAGATGAAGCAGACGTCTTAGAAAGCAGCATTCGTGTAAAATCAAATTCAATTGGATGAAATTCACCCGGTTTTCGTTAAAGATATACTTCCGTACATTCTTAAATATATAACACACCTTTTTAATACAATTTATTCGTCGAATGCCTTTCCTTCTGCTTGGAAACAAGCAAAGATTATACCAATTCCAAAAAAATCTAAACGAGTTTAGACCAATTGCCATTCTACCATTTTTTTCCAAGGTCCTGGAAAGGATAATGAGTACCCAGATAAGAAAATATTTAACTGACAACAACTTGTTATGCATTAATCAGTCTGGATTCCGTCCGAAACACAGCTGTACTACAACTCTTATAAGCGTTGTTGAAGACATGAGACAAGCTGTTGACCGTGACAATGTTACCTTCCTCATTCTCTTGGATTTTCCTAAGGCGTTTGACACGGTCAGCCATAAGGTCCTGTGTAGCAAGCTTGTTAACCAGTTTAATTTCTCTTTCCCTTCGGCAATGTTAATACAGTCATATTTGAGTTTCAGATCTCAGGCAGTTGTGGCTAATCGCTCCCTGTCTGAGCAGAGGGGTTCCACAGGGTTCAATACTGGGTCCGTTATTGTTCTCCATGTATATTAATGATCTGCCTCTTTGCCTGCAAAAGGGTCAAGTCGATATGTATGCTGATGATGTTCAGATACGGCAAAGTCCTCCCCCCAGTTTGGTCGAAAGCGCAGCAGTTTTTTTTTTTTAGAGACTCGCACAGGTTTAAGAGTTTATCATATTCTCTTATGATATGTTGACACACACAACCTGAACGGAGTGCAGTGGTTGGGTTCGTTGATGTTCGTTCACTACTCTCAGGGGTGGTTGTCCTAGGCCTAGATAGGACGAGGGCCGACCAAATTCCGCGTTGGTTATAGTCCGTAGTAATTCGTTCAAGCACTTTAGTATTGCATACGCAGAGGATGAATTTCGGATGATCATATACTGTGAGTGTTATGCCTGCAGGCAGTAGGTCTGGTCACTTTCCATTCACAACTGCGTTTCATACTTTTATCATCCGTATAGGAATTACTTTTACTTGGCTATGAAGCGAATTTGAACTATAGACCTTCCGATCGGCGGTCGATGATGTTAACCACTGTACCACGGCCACCCCCAAAGTAAATGAGGATTTAACCAATGTTCATAGTTGGTTACAGAAAAATGGACTCTGCGTAAACCCACTTAAATCCAAATGCTTGGTAATTTCAAGAAAGTCCATTGACACGTCTGACTTCCCCAAAATATACTTAAATAACAAGCAAATTGAGTTTGTTGAATCTGTCAAAAACTTAGGTATAACCTTTACAAAGACACTTTCTTGGAATTACCACATTAGATTGACAATTGGGAGGGTTTATGGAGGGCTTCGTTTACTGTGGAGCAATTATAAAATAACACCCTTTAAAACGCGTATTATCTTGGCCAAAACATTATTCATCCCTATCATGCTTTACGGCTGTGAACTTTTTTACAATTGTGATTATGAGCACAAGCATAAACTTAATGTTGCTTACAATAGTATAGCTAGGTATATCTATGGATTAAGAAAATATAACCACATTTCTCAATTTTCTAAATCAATATAAGGCGTTACTCTTGAAAATCTGTTCAAGCTTATAACGTTAATTTTGCTGAATAAAGTTTTGCAAACCCGTCAACCACCTTACCTTTATAACAAGATACGTCAGTCGCGATCTCTTAGATCTTTGGATCTTGTACCATTTCGCTATGCGTTTTTAATATCTGAGCCCCAATTTTTTATAAACGCAATACGTCTGTGGAACTCTCTACCCCGATCCTTAAGGACGATAAGCTGTACTAGGCTATTTGGGATGAGACTCAAGGAGTATTTGGAGACATTAAGGTAGTGATTTTTTTGTTTTTTGTCTTTTTTCCTCTTCTTTTCACAACTTATTTTCTTTAACTGTAATTTTCAAAATTAAAATTATACATATTGCATATTTTTTTTGTTTTCCTATTTTTGTTTTTCTTTTTTATTTTGTTTTCTTTTTTTAATTTGCTTTTGTTGAAACTTATTCCTTACAACACATCATGTATATTAAAAAATTAATTAATTAAGCTTATACTATCTAAGAAGATATTGTATCTTATTATATAAGTCTAGACCAATAAATATATGAATATGAATATGAATAAATGTGTCCCTTGGTGGAATTGGTGTATTCCAGAACAGGCGGTGACAAAGATGAATTTGGGTGCTGCGAGTTTGCTGCGAAGTGGGCAGCAATTAGATTGGCTTTGTCTGGGGGTTTGACAGCGGGAATGTCATTATGAATGAGCATGGGTAGAGACGACGAGACGGAGTTCTTAACGTTTTTGGCGAAAGACCATACCTTCTGTTATCTTTGGGACATTGTAGGATTTTACGACTCAATTTTGGGTCGTGTACAAATTCGGCTCGTCGAATGTGCGAGCTGCAGTCATTTGCGGTTTTTCTCGGTGGTGTTTGCCATACAATTCCGAAAATTTATCTCTCAGAACCTGATTACCACTTTGCAGTTGAAGTCAATCCATGTGTTATCCTCCGGCTTAAGACTTTTTACCCTCTTGGGTATAAAATTGGTTATGCCAGTGTGGATAATGTTTGTGATCATATCGGCTGCGGCATCCAAGTGAATGTCGAGGAAGCACATCGACCAGTTATAGCTCCAAATGAAGTTGTTAAGGCCACACCAATTAGCTTTCTTATATACCCATATTATTCTTTTGGGAGCCTTTTCTTTAATTGAGTGGTGTGAATATGTGAATTTAGCTGATATGACAAAGTGCTCAGATGAGCCTAGAGGAGATAGTACATCCAAAATGCATTTACAAGGTTAAGAGGTAAGAAACAAGTCTAGGGTGTTGGAGGTATGACTCGCAAGCACGAGCTGAGTTAGTTGGTTCAAGTCACTGAAAATTTCGACATACATACCTTCCTTCGGGTGTTGCCTGACAAGATTATTGAAGCCACTGAGGATTGTTAACACTGAAATCGCCCGCTATAACGATTTCAGTGCGAGCAAACGTGACGTCTCTGTCTAGATTTTGGCTGCTATGTATAAAGAAAACAGAAGTGAATTGTGTGCTTACGAAGGGTGAATTCCAGTCATAAGAAAAATTAAATCCCGAGGTTGATGTTTGGCTATACTGTGGAAGCAGCTAGTAAGCTATATCACTACGAACATAGAGGATGAGACAGCTGTGAAAAACGAATAATGGCACCAAGCTATATTCAGGAAGACTAAGATCCGAACGATTTACGGCCTTAGTTGTTCAATAAGATGGTCGAAAATTGGACTTCACGATTGCACTTCACTCGAAAACATATTTAAGCACTAATGGCATACGATTATCTATTAAACAAAACTGATGTCATAGACAATTTTCGGGCTGCGTTTGATCCTATTTCTCGAGAAGCACTTCTCTACAAGCTCTATATATAGGGATTACCTTCAAAATGGATAAACATTTTACGAGCAATCTATTTAAGTAACAAAACTTTGGTTTGCAATGGAACCTACTTGTCCGAAGATTTCGAGACTTCAGTGGGTGTGAAGCTCGGAGGCATATTAAGCACGTTACTGTTTATATTATTTATGTATAAATGACATAACAGACACTGTTAAAGCAGGGATTGAGCTATTTCGAACAATTATTCCAGCAATCATGTTTGCAGATGACATTGTCTTTCTTGCAGATACAGTCAACTGCATGCGACTAATGATGTGCCGGCTAGAAACTACTGTAACAGTTGGAATTTAACATTTAACCTAACGACGTCGAAGATGATGATTCTTCGAAAACGAGGTGGGAGATACTGTCAAACTGAAAAGTGGACATTTCAAGGGGAAGTTATTGAAATTGTGCGAGAATATGAGTTTCTTGGAGTTCTGATCACACCTTGCTTAAACATGAATTAGTACCTCCAAAATAAACTACCTGAAGCTATACTCACTATTTCTTACATATGGGAGAAATGCATCAATAAAAGCATATAAATCGCTGTGTCAAACAAAAGCTATTTAGTTCATCTCCAGTGGCAATTCTTTTATATGGAGCTCAAGTGTGGGGACAGCTGTCGAGAAGTTCCTGAGGTACTTTCTTAAACGAGTATTTAGATTGCCCAGTGGCACCGCCAACTATATGCTACATATAGAAACAAGAATGCCCTCTATGTTTCTAAGTAATTTAAAAATGCATTTTAATTATATAATATAAGTGTTTGAAATGGAGTACGAAAGACTACAAGAAAAAAACAGTCCTTATGCATATTATAAGAACGGGAGGCAGGCTAGTACAAGTGTGGGAGAGTCTTGCATCAGAATGTGGGGTAAAATTTAATATTTCACCCGACTTCTATTCTGACTCCCTAGGAAAGCAGTTTGACTTTTTATTGAGTAATGCCAGTACTGTGTTATACGAGAAATATGTCAATGAAGCCCAATCTTCCCAATATAGGATGAACTATAATAAAATGCATTGTCTTGGAGAAGGAATTTATTTCTTAAGCTCCTTCCAATTGAATTATGCACCTCCCCGTCCTGTTCTCCTTCTTCTCCTTCTTATCGGGCGCTACAGCTCGGGGTGAACCTGGGTCTCAACCAACATGCCCCTCTAACTAGCACGATAACTTACTAGCTTTTCCATTGCGGCACACCCAGTTGGCAAAGGTCCCCTTCCACCTGTGTGCGTCATCGTAAGTCCATTGTGTCTTCGCCCCTCAGGGTTAGATAAAGACTGTCCGGTTTGGAGCTGTGGCTAGGCTCTACAAGGCCTAGCCATCTTAGGCGTTGAATGTGTAGACGCCTGATTAGACTAATGTCACTGTACAGCCCCTAAAGCTCATGGTTGAATCTTTCCCTTCATCCCCTGGTGTGCGTTTATAGAACCAAAAATCAAAAGCAAAACCTTTGTCTCGAAACGGCCAAGGACGTTCTCTGCTTCTTCGTCCCTCGGGGTTGGATTCAAAGACTCTCAGGGCTGGAGCTGTGGTGTCCATTCCCTCTACACGGCCCAGCCATCTTAGGCGTTGAATCCGTATACACCTGACTAGATTCATGTCCCTACAGCCCGTAAAGTTCGTGGTTGAACCTTTTCCTCCATCCCCCGTCTGAGTTTATAGGCCCGTAAAGCACACGCAAAATCTTTCTCTCGAACCGACCAAGGGCCTCCTCATCCGCTTTTGATAGTGTCCATGCTTCTGCGCCGTACAACAGGACCGGGATGATAAGGGTCTTATATAGAGTCAACTTTGTCGTTCGGGAGAGGGCTCTATTACTCAGTTGCCTCCTCGGTACAAAGAAACAGCTATTAGCAGAAAGATTCTATGATGTTATTTCAGGTCACTGCGGAGCCAAGGTAGGCGAAGTCTTTAACTACCTCATATTTATAACTGCCAATACAAACGTTCTGGTCAAGACGTCGGTGGTGAGTGTCCTTTTTAATGACATATATGTACATATTTAGTTTTGCCCCCGTTTATTGCCAAACAAATTTTTGCCGGATCTGGATAAGGTAGTAATATGGATGGTAAAAAACTAACAAAGGCCTCCGCGCCATCCGCGAATTGCGGTGGAATGGACCGGGTATAAAGCGTATCTACTACGGCGACTGCTATAGGGAGAGGGGACAACAATTGTTCGGATGCGTATATGTAGTTCGAGGTGGACTAAGGCAAAAAGTCCTCAGCTTTCGGCATGTGAGCGAATGCCTCATAACGATCCATCCTGGGGCCGAGCTTAAGCTACCAGGGGGGTCAGCACGGTGGCGGATAGCTGAACGACCTATAGATATGTAGGTTAGCTGCGAATAACCAATAAGCAGTCCCCGACCAAAAGCGACAAAAAACGGAGGGCGTGATGAAAAAAAACACAAAAGCCGTAAATAAGCATCCTGTCCCCAAGGCAAGGCGTTATGCGACCCGTACCGAGGCCTGAATGGTGCTGGGGACAAAAAACCCATACAGCATCGCTAACGGAGCCCTCCAGATACCTGGCGCCCTCTGGTTGTAACGTAGCCTTACCACATTACAGGGGTCCCTGATGTGGCGGACTTTCCTTTCCCCCATACTCGTGGGATTAAAACATGATTCAAACAAAAATAAAAATAAATACAAATAAAACAGAACAAAAAAGGATACAAAACTCAGGAACCGAAAGAAGTACTGAGGAAAATCCATTCAGGAGAAGCTCTATGCTGATGCGATCTCCTCCATTAAAACAAATGGAGGGTACGATGGTTAAAGAAAGCAAGGACGTGGGGATGTCGTCTGTACCAATAACTCAACAACAGACATCCCCACAAATGCAATCTGACCTCCACCTCGCAGAAGCTCCAACGGCTAATCTGACGCCTGATATCAATTCGAATGGAAGGCCAAGAGAAACCAGCGAAGAAAGAGAAAATCGTGAAGCAATGCAATCGTTAGGAAGGAATATAAATGCACTGATGGAATTCATCAAAGGGAAAACCAACGTCCATCATGAAATTAGGAGGCTGACTAGTGCTATACACAGGCACTACAACTCTACTGTAGGCTTGAAAAAGGACATCATGGTAAGGAACAGAACGTCTAAAGCGACCCAAATCATTCAGCCATCGGAAATGGGAGTACCAGCCCCTTCTCCTTCATCGTGGAAACAATTGCCGGAGCCCAAGCGAAAAAGGACTAGATCTCCAAGCAAAGAAAAACCCTCGACACTGACATACGCTGAGGCCGTCACGAAGAAAAAACCTGCGGAGATGCGATAAAGTGACCAGAAGCGCCCTGGGGAGAAAAACTACAAAGATCTCCAGAAAGTTCTTGAGATCTGCAAAGCATTGTCCGAGCAGTTCGAGGAAGTGCAAGATATACAGCCCTCATCCATTAAATCCATGAGGAAAGCCTATGCGGGAACACAAACTGCAGTCATTAGCCTCCCGATAGACGCCGCCAAAAAATCCTGGAGATTGCGAGGATACAAATCGGATGGACGGTATGCAGGTTACGGGAAAAAGTTGTACCGCTACGATGCTTTAGGTGTCTTAACTTCGGACACCTAGCAAAAGCGTATCAAAGTCTGCCTGATAGGAGCGAGGATTGCACCAAGTGTGGGCAGAAAGGCCACGTGTACAAAAACTGTACAAATGAAGCAAGGGACGTCCTTTGTGAGGAAAAGGGGAGAAATAACATCATGTATGTGGCAGGAAGCGCAATATGTCCTCTATATTAAGAAGCTAAAAAAGCCACAAAAAGAATATGAAAGTGCTACAATTAAATTTAAATCACTGCGAAGCGGCACAGGATCTCCTAACACAAGCCATCCGAGAGTCCAAAATAGACACTGCAATTCTATGCGAACAGTATAAGAATCTCGACGATAAAGTTTGGATAGCTGACAACTCAGAAAGAGCGGCTATTTGGACCTGCGGAAAACACGCCTTTGAAGAAAAAATGACGACAGGACAATCCGGCTTCGTTCGAGCAAAGATAAAAGGTGTACACGTCTACAGCTGTTATGCACCTCCATCCAGCACTTTAGAGGAATTTCGGGGTATGCTGGATAGGATCGTGGATGATGCTAGAGGCCGTACTCCAAAAATCATAGCTGGAGATTTCAACGCATGGGCCACTGATTGCGGCAGTACGCTAAAGAATCCAAGAGGCGAAGCTCTACTAGAGGCTATGTCATCACTAGACGTAATACAGCTCAATACAGGATGCGAGCACACCTTTAGCAGAAACGGCATAGGTTCCATAGTTGACATCACATTTGTATCGAGTTCTCTAACGAGAGGCGCAAATTGGAGAGTAAGTAATCAGTTCACCCACAGTGACCACCTGGCTATCCTTTTTGAAATACAGCCTAGGAGAGCCAACCAGGGTGTCTCGCTAAAGAAGGCACAACAAAAGGGTTGGAAAATAGAAACACTGGATGAAGACTCTTTTATCCTCACCCTTAGAGAGTCTACAATAAGGTCAGGGACAGCAAATGCTATGGCCACTGACATTACTAAGCAAGTAATGAGGGCTTGCGATGCATCCATGGTCCGGAAAACGTCATCGAATCGCCGGCCACCAGTATACTGGTGGAACCAGGAGATAGCAGAGCTACGCAGCAAATGTCATAGGGCGAGAAGACTGTCCCAGCGATCCAGAGGTTTGCCTTCTCATCAGAACCTACAGGCGCAATACAGAGATAGACGTAGGGATCTGAAACTGGCCATTAGGAGAAGCAAAAATAACAAATTTAAGGAGCTCTGCGAGCAAGCAGATGTAAATCATTGGGCTACCGCTTACAGGACTGTCATGGCAAAACTCAAAGGCACCACCAGGGCCCCCTTGCCCTCATGCCCTCTCCTAATGAAAAAAATAGTGTCGGGACTATTTCCACCGCAAAGAAAAATAGAGCGTATAGAAGCACCCCATAATGAACAGGAAGTGACAACTATCACGGAATCCGAACTTCTAAAGGTGTGCAAACATTTCGAGGACAATAAGTCACCTGGGCTGGATGGCATCCCAAATAAGGCCCTCAAACTAGCCATTAAAGCAAACACGGGACCATTCCTAGAAATGTACAATAGGTGCCTAATCGAAGGGGTCTTTCCAGACCAATGGAAGAAACAACGCTTGGTGCTGCTGCCTAAAGGGAAAAAACAACCAGATGAGCCGTCGTCATACCGGCCGATTTGCCTATTAGATACAATGGGCAAGATACTGGAGAAAATGATAGCCAACAGACTCGAGGTGGCAATAAATGAAGCCGGGGGGCTTTCAGACGAACACTACGGATTCAGGCAAGCCCGTTCTACAATCGATGCTATACGGAGGGTAACCACAGTTCTGGAAGAAGCTATTCAGGGCAAGAGATGGGCAGGAGGCGCAAAGAAATACGGTGCCGTAATAACACTGGACGTCAAAAATGCGTTCAACTCTGCAAATTGGGGACAAATTGTACGCTCACTTAGAGAAAAGATGGTGCCAGGATTTCTCAGTAAAATAATTGGAAGCTATTTCGAGAAACGGTATCTTTTCTACGATACCGACGACGGGGTAGTGCAGTACCACATATCTGGCGGAGTACCACAAGGATCGGTGCTAGGTCCTATTCTGTGGAGCCTTATGTATGACGGAGTTCTGAGGCTAGAAATTCCCAATGAGGCAAAAATCATAGGCTTCGCTGATGATATTGCAATCGTAGTAGCAGCGAAACACCAGGAAGAAATAGAGGACATAGGGAACGAATGTATCAGGAAAGTGAGACGTAGGATGTCAACAGTCGGGTTAGAGCTCGCCGATCACAAAACAGAAGCAGTACTAGTAAGCAGCCGCAAGAAAAGGGAAACAATCACCATCAGGGTAGGCGATCAAAATATAACGTCGAAACCGTTTATAAGATACTTAGGTGTGATGATTGACGCTAGGCTCAGCTACAAGGAACACCTTGAAATAAAGTGCAATAAAGCAGCTCAGGTATGTGCTGCCTTAGCCAGAATAATGACAAGACTAGTATTGTCAAGAGTGGCGCAGTCAATAATTATGTATGCAGCACCAATATGGGCAAAGGCGATGAAAATTAAGTCCCACGCAAGAAGAGTAAATTCCACCAACCGACTATCCGCACTAAGAGTGTGCAGCGCTTTTCGGACGGTATCGGATGATGCTATATCTGTAATTGCTGGAATGCTACCAGCCGATATCTTGGCCATCGAGTTGCAAAGGTCCTACGACGCCAAAATTCAGGAACCCCTTGCCTCAGGCAGAGATATTAAACTGGAAGAAAGACGGCGTAGCATTGAAATATGGCAGACGAGATGGAATCAGTCAACAAAGGGAAGATGGACCCATCGACTTATACCGGATATACAAAGTTGGATAAACCGGCATCACGGAGAAGTAGATTCTTATCTCACCCAGTTCCTAACCGGACATGGCTGCTTCCGAGCTTATCTTTACAGGTTTGGCCTTGATGAATCTCCTATCTGTGCAAACTGTGGAGAGGCTAGAGAAGATGCAGAACACGCATTTTTTCAATGCTCACATTTCGAGGCAGAAAATAAATATCTTGAAGATAAAATTGGAGAAACGCCGACTCCCGAGAACATCATAAAGCATATGCTGTCATCGAGAGAAATATGGGACGCTGTGAAAGAAACCGCAGCGAGAATCATGAAGGAACTCCGGCGTCTGGAGAGAAACAGGGAGAGCAACCAAAATCAAACGGCAGCTCCCTTGGAACAGGAAACTCCAATTAGAGAAAGAAGGGCATAAACTGCAAACCAGCCCCGCGAAGTAATACCTAACGGCAGTCCCGCGGGGAGAGTGGTTGAAGGGTGCAGGGTGTGGTTTAGTACTTAGGCGTATTCCTGGCATCGAATATTCAGGCTTGCGAATCGTACATGCCAGTAGTCCGGGCTACTGGTATCTTTTGAAGGCTCCACATCCGTTTGGCGCAACCAAAAAAAAAAAAAAAAAAAATAACGATCCATATCAAGGCTACATATTTTAATATCAGTCGGACCTGCATCCACACCCCACGGTGGACAAGCATGACTCCACCAAAGATGAATTCTACGATATCCTAGACAGAACGCATGCCCAATGTCCCAGCTATGACATCAAAATAGTACTAGGAGACTTCAATGCTAAGCTGGGTAAGGAAAGCATCTCTACACGACACCACATCCGATAACGGATACAGGCTGTTTGATCGTGCAACGGGGCGAAATCTGCTTCTAGCCAGTTAATGCTTCCGCACCTCGATATACACAACGGCACCTGGCGGTCGCCAGATCAATTGATCACATCGCGATGGACGTCAGACACTCCTCCACTATTCTTGATGTTCGAACTTGCCGAGGAGCCAACATCGACTCGGGCCACTATCTTGTAGTAGCCAGGATGCGCCTACGGATATCACGAAAGCAGCGGAAACCGCTCGTGCTTTCACCGATTGCGTCTCCCTTAAGCTCTCCACTATACCGCAACTCTCAACGCTGTCAATAGAACAGCAATGGAACCATTGCAAACAAGTCCTGAAAAGCACTGCTACCGAAGTTTTGGGCTTCGAGGCTCCACTTTGAAGAACCACCTGTTTTAACGATGAGTGCAAGAGGATTCACACTGCAAAGCAGGAGGCATATAAAGCCGCGCTGTATAGAAAAACAAGAGCAGATCATAGCTCTACCAGTTAAAAAGATGGGAGGAGTATAAACTTCTCAGGAAAAAGACGAAAAAGGAATTCGAGAGGTGTTACTACAGGCGTGACGTTCGAAAGTGTTATCAACAGATATGGCGAACATGCCAGGGTTATAAAGCCAGGACGGAAGCCTGTAGGGATCAGAACGGACGGAAAAAATCACTTCTGCAGACTGTGTAACGGCGATGTGAGTCAATATACCGCTGTCAGGCAAAATGATCCATTTCTCAACGACGTAGATCGCAGAGAATTCCGTCTACCGAGCTTTTCAAAACAGCTGACCTGGTTAGGAGCGTGCACGAGAAATGGAGTGTCAGCATCGTTTGCCCTATCCACAAGAAAGGAGACCCCTCTACTGTGCCAGTTACAGAGGAATAAGTCTCCTTAAAATCCTTTTTTAAATAAGCTGATAGGTCCTTATCAATGTGGCTTTAGGTCAGGGAAGTCCACCATCGACCCAGACACTACGGCAGATTCTGCTAAAAACCAGTGAATTTCAAGTCGACACTCACCACATATTTGTCGACTTCAAAGCCTCTTAGGACGAGCTATACAACGCCATGACATCCCTGCAAGAACTCGTCAGACTATGCAGGATAACTTTGGAGAATGCTTGCTGTTCCGTCTGAATCGATGAACACTTGACCGATAGTTTTGAGGTCAAAAAAGGGATTTAGGCAGGGCGATGCGCTGTAGTGTGATTTCTTCAACATCGTTTTAGAAATGATGGTGCGAAAATCACTTGCTAACACAAGCGGCACAATATATTTCAAATCCGCACAGGTCCTTGCATACGCGGATGAAATTGACATAACCGGAAGAAAACAGCGAGATATCAGTTAGGCGTTTACGAGTATTGAGGCGGAGGCAGCCTGAGGTAGTTCAGGACTTTGTCTACCTTGGCTCCGCAGTGATCAGGAATAACGACATCAGTTCCAAAATAAAACGTAGAATCGCTCTTGCCAATCACTGTTGGAAATTGAGTAATTGAGCCCCCTTCCGGACGACCAAGTTGTCTCTGTACTCTTATCATCTCCCCTGCTGTACGGCGCAGGAGCATGGACACTAGCAAAAGCTGATGAGGAGGCCCATGGTCGGTTCGAGAGGAAGATTTTACGTGTGATTTTCGGTCCGATAAACGCAGACGGGGGATGGAGGAAAAGATTCAATCATGGGCTTTACGGGCCCCTTTCAACGCCTAAGATGGCTAGGCCCTGTAGAGCGAATGGACACCACAGCTCCAGCCCGAAGAGTCTTTGAATCCAACCCTGAGGAACGAAGAAACAGAGGACAAACGCACTTAAGAAGGTTGTAATACCTTATAGATAATGGTAGAGCACCGTAGCGCAATGGGTAGTGTGTTGGTCTCTGACGCCGACGACACGGGATTGAGTCTCAACAACAGTTATGCTATCGAATGTGTTTTTGACGATACTCTCCTCAGTGTGGTGTTAGCATAAAAAACTTATCGAAGTTCGCCATTCGGAATAGACAATAATTTGTAGGGCGCCTTCACCTATGAAAATAAGATCACACAACCAGAAGCTGGGCTTAGGTTCTCCGGAACTGTATCGCCACATATGTATGTATGTACATATAAGGTAGTAATACGTCATTATTGTGAATTATTAATTACCACCAAAATGAATAACCACTTTGCGGATAAGCCATTCATGGATGTTTACGATTTTATCTCTTCATAAAATTTCGAATGCAGATGTGCTGTATTTTTTTCTTCTTCGGACCATTTTTGTATTCTGAAAAATCACGGCTCCATGTAGGTCTACTAAAAAAAATAATAAATAAATAAAACGAACTCCATTAAAATTCATGAATAAAGCATGGTGCGCAAAAAGGGGCGTGAGATATAAGTTTTAAAGCACATTTACGAAACGTAAAGCCATTAAAGCGTTTTAAACTTTTCCGCTAAGAGTTTTGAAAAACGACTCTAATGAAAATACAATGAAGTTAACAAACCAAGGGAGGCCCTCGTCTCCGCGAGCATATACGAGCTTGTAAATACGTATGTCCAACTGCACGGAGGATCAACAGGAGGTGAACTAGATTTTTGATTATCACATTAAAGCTATGTACACGGCTGGCACTTACCCAACGATTTAATTTAATTAATGTTTCATGGCTTGTGTGTCCTCGTGTATCGGTATACGAGTATTCACGCAACAAGTATCGATACCGTGAATTTTATAGTTAGACTTTCCATTGACCCATGAGCACTTCTAAAGGTTATAAATCTAGCACTTTACCGATGACGCCTGTGGACAAATATTTGTGAAAATATCCACTCAGCCAAAGGACTTAAAAATTAACACGAATCGTGCCACTACCAACACAATCGTTAGAAGGTTAAAGGAAAATAAACAATATCTTCAAAATGTACAGGTAAGGTGCCTCCCTCATAGAACGTGTTAGTTTCATAATTGTTTCAAACACTTGCAGAGCGTGAAAGGTACCCACACAGGATGAAACAGTAACCAAAACAAAAGAGAAGAAACGAGAGAAAATGAAAGCATGTCACCGGCAATACCAGGGGGAGAATTAGCCGGACCCTAAAAAGTCTGGCCGTAGACGCCTTCCTTCCCACCGTCCTTCAACGTTTTTATTGATATCAGGTTTTGAATTTTTCATGTCCTCGTTGCTAAGGGACTTTGCTTTTCATTTACTTTTTGTTTGTTTAACATCAACACGGTAAGCCGATTATAAAGTTATTGTCCAACAATCTTCCACAGCTCCCAGTGGATCCAATTGACGTAAAAGGTGTGAGCCAATCGAATATTTTTTTTAGAAAGGACGAAAGCATGTATTTTTAATATTTTTTTTATTTTTTTTTTGTATGACCCACACATTATCGCCAAGGGATGGTCTGATTCAATTGCAATTTATTATGCTTCCTGTTCGCTTTGTTTGGCCTTTATTGGTTTTCCAAAGGCCATTTTGCTTTAAAGTTTGTCCTTTTTTTTGGTATGACTATAGGAAAATTAATTGTAAAAACCATTTTTGGTTAGCCGAATGAGAGTGCTTTGGGTTTTGTTTTAAACGAAATTCTTGTCAAAGGTAATGTCGAGCGGAGTTGAAGAGTCGAAAGGTTAGCTTGCATTTGGCAGGCACTCTCTTCACTGCTTCATCATAAATTTAATTTCCTGTTTTGTGTTGTTACTTTTGAGGTAAATTGTTGAGTGCCACCAATTCCCAGGTTTTTGTGTTTGCCTAGCCGTATCAAAATAATTGAAAGGTCAAACTTTTGGTTAAGTCACCCTGCCTTTATTGTTTGGGTCATAGACTTTTGTCCCAGTTTCCCAGTTTTTTTTTTTTTTTTTTTTTGTTGCTCATCAAGATTTTCTGACTGAACAAACGACAGTGGTTTTGGATTTGCGAATTAAAATGGCTTAGGGAATAAGACTATGTAAATACTTTGACGATTTCATGCTATTCGACATGGTCTAATTCCGTCGACAAATTTGCACCATAACTACTTTCCTCTTCGCGTCCGAAGAGATTTATGGCGCTTTCGAAATTGGTGGATATCAGACAGTAATGAAAACGCGACCTCACTGCAACTGACCTCGTCATCGGAAGTGGGGGCAACAGGTTTGAAAACAATTCGAACTCTCAATTGGATTAGACGACCACTCTCGTTCATCCTGGTATACTAGTTCGCTTTAGCGCTAGCACTGAATGGTGGTTGCCTTTTCGGTAAAGCAAATGGATTGAAAAGCTTTTGACTTTTGAATGAGAGAAAATTCCCACGTTTTTTAATATGGTTCTATTGCAGATATGTACATGTATGTTCATTTAATCCAGAGCCAGAACGCGGAACGAAGGTTTTTAATGAAGCTTCCATTCATATTATTGCACTAGTGGAATAGTGGCCTCTTTGTAGTGCCATCGGAATCGACCCAGGTGGTGACGTTCAAAAGGTCTTACTGTCAACTGTTCACTTACTGGTATTATGAGCCACCGAATAAGTTCAACAATACCAATAAGTGGGAGAGATTGTATAGGAGTGCGACAGCGAGTACGAGAGGTAAGTTCCCGTAACCACTAGGTACGAGTAACTAGCATTAAGCTGAAGAAAGCGTATGAGAAAAAATATTCAACACTTGCATCCAAAGTACGAATGAAGGTATCAAGAGTGCCACGGAGTTGAGCTGGACAACGAAAGTTTGACGTCGGAAAGCTGCAATCGCAGGAGACCGCTACGATCTTTGTCGATCGAGTTTCCCTCAACCTCTCGCAAATTCCGATGGCATCGCACAATTCACAGAACAACAGTGGGAGCATTGCCAGCGCGCCATCCGAGACGCTGCCTCTGATGTGTTGGGTTTCAATCTACCGCCAACTAGAGACCCCTGGTTCTATGAACAATGCGGGCAAGCCCTTGTAGCAAAGCAAACCACCTACAAAGCCATGCTACAAAGATGGTAGAGAGCCGCTCGTGAAAATTACGAGCAGAAAAGAACGAAGGAACACACGCTTTCAAGGAAGCAAAAAAGAGAGCATGGAAAACACGAGATCGAGGAAATGGAGAGACACTACTGGAGAGATACAGGAATAACGCTGGCAGGTTTTACGGAAAAGTAAAACAAACATGCCAGGGCTATTAGGCCAGAGCGGAAGCCTGTAGGGATGAAAACGGACACACACAGTCGAAGCTAAGAATAAGGAAGGAACACGTCTGTAGACTATTTAATACCGCTGTCAGGCAGAATAATCCATTCACAACGGACGAACATGTAAGAGAATTCCGTCCACCCGATTTGGACGAAATTAAGCTGATAATTTCGAAGCTTAAGGCTAATAAAGCCGTGGGCATAGACGGCCTCTCTGCCGAGCTATTTAAGGCTTCTGGAGATGAGCTGCTAGGGCGCAAGCACCAGCTCATCTGGAAAATATGGACGAAGGAAAGCATGCCCGACGAATGGAACCTCAGCATTGTTTGCCCGATCTACATGAAAGAGGATCACATTGCAGATGCATTGCATTGCATCATCTTTGCCATACTGTGTGAACGATTGAAACCCTTTGTGGATATTCCGATAGGTTCTTATCAGTGTGGTTTCAGGCCAGGTAAATCCATAATTGACCAAATTCACACCAAATTCACACTATGGCAGATCCTGGAGAAGACCCAAGAATATCAAATCGACACCCGTCACCTTTTCGTCGACTTCAAAGTTGCATATGACGGTGGGTATAGGGACGAGCTATTCGAAGCCATGTCTAGTTTTAACATCCCTTTCAAGCTCGTCAGATTATGCAGGATGACAATGGAGAATTCTCGCTGCTCCAATAAGGTAGGTTTTATTTAACCGAGACATTTGATGTTAAAAAAGGAATTAGGCAAAGTGACCTACTGTCATGTAAGTTTTTCAACATCGCGCTTGAAAAGGTCGTACGAGATTCATGTCAACCCCGAGGGACGACGCAACAGTGGACTACCGAATCTGTGGTGGCGCAGACAGGTGGAAGGGAATCTTAACCAAATGGGAGTACGTCGCTGAAAACAGCTGACAAAGAAGCGTGCAAGCTAGAGAAGCTTGTTTGTTGAGACGCAGGTTCACACCGTACTGTAGCGCCATCAAAGTAAGCAAGTAAGTAAGTGAATAGTTCCTACCGTTAACCTTTATACAGAAGGGCCCATCGAGAGTTCAAAAGTGCGGCCGATGGTGTCTTCTCACGAAACCTACATCACTTTGCAGTGTATCCAAGCCAAAATCAAATCAATATGCGTAGCTAAGTTGTGGAGCAATTAATAATTTTCATTGTAAGGAACCTGGGGCCTAGGAACATTCTAGGAAAATAAAAAACAGAAAGCCTCATAACTCCCGCCTCCATAAGAGGTGTTAGAGCACCTTGTGAAACACTTTTGGATGAAGAATCCGTTTCTCCAGACTTTAGCTTTCCTGGAATCAGCTCATTGTCATTATTCGTCCTACACCCCACCCTTGCAATCTATACTTGTACACATATAGCAAGTGATATGGCTTAACAGCTTTCACCTACACTAGAACTTGTCACAAATTCTGAAATTCGATATCATTGTTTCCTTAATAGAGACCTCTTTATAGTCAGGCGTGCAATACGACTCGCTGTTCCCCCGCATTGAAATCGATTAAGCGGCCGGTTTCAGCCGAAATGAGGTGTGTGACGGGTGTTTTTCTTGGTGTTCTTGGTGACATTGATATTAAACGCTTGCATGTTGTATTGAGGAGGGAAAACCGAATCCGGCAGAGAGTTCCAGATTCGTGTGATTCGGTTAGTAAAGGATTCTCTATATTTGACGGTACGTCTAAAAGCGATCTTCAGGGTATATTGGTTAGCATTCCTAGAGAGACGTGTGTTGCGGGGGAAATGTTGAAGGCACGGAACGCAACTTGCTATTTCATCAGAGCATTTTTGGTAGAAGTACCGACAAAACAGGGAGAGGCAAGTAACATTCAGCGAGTTTAATACCTGGTGGAATTTAATGAGCTCAACATACGGTGCCCCTCACTATCTACAATCGAAGTGCAGGGTCGTAAACTAGTGAACGAATATGAGAAGCTGAGGGTACTGTCGTCAGCGAAGGAGTGAATTGGATTAGAAGAAATAGACAAGAGATCGTTTATAAAAATGAGAAAGAGTGTCGGAGACAAAACGGAGCCCTGGGGAGCACCAGCATTTACACAGTGGGAATCAGACTTGAACCCGTCCAAAACAACTTGAATTGAGCCATTCGAAAGGCAGCTTCTAATCCATTAAAGAAGAGACTAACCGATCCCAAAAACACGCATTTTCGACAAAAGGGCTTCATGCTAAACCTTGTCAAATGCTTTCGAAATATCCAGTGCAACAATTTTGCTTTCACCTGCTTGGTGAAGCGAGCGATTCCACTTTTCGGCGAGATATGCCATCAAATCACCGGTGGATCTGTTGCTGCGGAAACTGTACTGACGGTCATTGAGGAGTTTCCATGATTCAAGATATTTCATAAGCTGACGATTAATCAGCGTTTCCATGACCTTGGAAAGAAGGGAGGGAGAAGATGACTCGCCTTTTTTGGGTGGTATAGGCTGGACAAATGCTGTTTTCCACCTACTCGGAAAGAGCCCAGAGGAGTGGGAAAGGTGAAAAAGCTTATGCAGTGGTTTTGCCAGCGTTGAAGAACACCTCTTCAGAACTATACCATCTGGACTAGCAGATTTGTGTATGTCGTGGTCCTTAAGAACCCTAGCGACTGCACGAGTGCGGAAGTGGATTAGTCCCATGGTGGAATTAACGTACTCTAGTACAGGTAGAGACTAAGTACAAGCTGGGAGCTGAGAACTGGTTGCGAAATGGGCAGCAAGTAGCTTAGCTTTGTTTAAGGGGGTGACAGTATGTTCCTGGCACAGCACTTTATAGAGTCGGGCCGCAGTTGGTAGCGAACCTATGCCCTCGCCGTGTTTCTTCCAACACATTCTCTTGGATTTCCTTAGTTCGAGGTCGCATTTCTTTAGAGCAGATCTATAATCAGTCCAACTATTGGTTCGTTTGGTCCTGTTAAACGGGAACCTCACCTGTTTCCTTGGAGTTTCAGCTGTGCATTCCACCAAGGTACACATCGCTTGTGTGTATTTTTCCTAGGTGTACAGCTGGTCCTAAAAGGTGAGATGAGTGCTTCATTGAGTTGGTAAGCCGCTTCCTTGATGTCACCTGTCGATGCTATCGATTTAAGATGCTCGTCATCTTTAGCGGTAAGATGAGCTTGGAAAACAGCACAGTTTTTTCGTTTCGGCTGATATCAACAACCGATTTTGGACGCCCACGGTTAAATTCGCTGACAAGGGGTGGCCGTGGTGCAGTGGTTAACATCATCGACCGCCGATCGGAAGGTCTATAGTTCAAATTCGCTTCATAGCCAAGTAAAAGTAATTCCTAAACGGATGATAAAAAGTACGCAACGCAGTTGTGAATGGAAAGTGACCAGACGTACTGCCTGCAGGCATAACACTCACAGTATATGGTCAACCGAAATTCATCCTCTGCGTATGCAATACTATAAAGTGCTTGAACGAATTACTACGGACTATAACCAACGCGGAATTTGGTCGGCTCTCGTCCTATCTAGGCCTAGGACAACCACCCCTGAGAGTAGTGAACGAACATCAACGACCCCAACCACTGCACTCCGTTCAGGTTGTGTGTGTCAACACATCATAAGAGAATATGAAAAACTCTTGAACCTGCGCGAGTCTCTAAAAAAAAAAAAAAAAAAAAAAAAAAAAGGAATTAAATTACTCCTTTCGCAAAGCTATTAAGGACATTCAAAAGCCTCAACTGCAGGCTCCATCAATAAGGATAAATCAAAACGAATGTGCGAAAGGCGATGACGGAAAGGTCCAAGTTTTTGCTGAATATCTTGCTGAAACCTTCATGCTATTCAGAGGACAACCGCTACCTGACAATAGCAACACGAGTACTCTGGGAATGAACGTGGAATACAGAATCAGGCGACCTACGCTTTCCGAACTGGAAAATATCATAAAATCCCTCAGGCCAAATAAAGCACCAGGATACGCTTTAGTCACAGGAGATATCCTTAAAAATTTTCCGAGAAACTTTCATATCTTGTTAACATAGCGCTTAGGTTAAAACACGGACCGAGGTAGTGGGAACTCAAGTGGAAAACGCATGTAAACAGAATATGCAAAGAGCTTGATTCTTTTTTTTTGTAGTTTTACACGCACTCAAGGCTGCCTTATAACGTCAGCGGGACGTTGTGCAAGCAGAAGGTAACAGGGATAGGGAGAGGAGGCGCCTATTGATATTGGTCTTAAATATCTGCATGTTGTATTGAGGGGGGAGACCGAACTACATATATAGCGCGTTCCACGTTCCACATTCGTGTGGTTCGGTTGAAGAAAGACTCTCTATATTTGATAGTAAGACCAAAAACGAGCTTCAAAGTTAATTCGTAAGCATTCCGGAAGAGACGTGTACAATCGTTACAATCCATGAAGGACCAGAACTGAGCTTCTCTCAATCACCCATATTGTGTGTGATTTAATTTTCCCATAGGTGAAAGGAACTTACAGTTTATTGCCGGTTCCGAACGGCGAATTTCGAGAAGGTTTTCATGACAATTTTACTGCAGGAGGTTTTGTAAGAACCCAGCTGAGGAGAAGCACCCTGAAATCACCTTCGATGACATGGCTGTGTCGCGATTCGATCACGTGTCATCGGCGTCAGAGGCCAACACACTACCCACTGCGCCACGGTGCTCTCAGGGAATGCAACTGGCAATTTCATCCGAGCACTTACGTACTCGTATGATGAAACTAACGAGAAAACAGTGAAAGGCAGAAAACGTTATTGCGATGATCCAGCGAGTGTAATGAGTTTGTGGTCCTGGAATCTCATATGAGTTTTATCGCCCGATTTTGTATTCTGTCCAGTAAGTGCAGTGAGGTTTTAGATGCGCCAGACCAGACATGAGCGTTGAACTCCAACTTAGGAGGCATGAACGCATTATAAATTGTAGCCAGATCGGTGGATGCAAAGAGTTTCTTGCATCTGTATAGGAAACCTAGGCATTCTTGACGGTATTAAATACATGATCCTTCCAACTAAGGTTGTCACTAAGGCAAATAACCAGGATAAAAGGCTTGTCGGTTTCAGAGATACATACAAGTTCTATTTATGGATAATGGCATAGGGTCAGTGTTACGTTTCAGCGACAGAAGACAGCATTGTGCTTTGGATGCATTAAATTCAACACTATTGTTTTTACCCCATTGGATGATGCTGTCGATATCGGAATTTAATGAGCTTAACACACACTGCCTCTCACTGTTTACAGCTGAAGTGCAGGTCGTTAAGAATTGAACGAATGTGAGAAGTTGAGGGTACTGTCGTCAGCGAAGGAGTAAATTGGATTAGAAGTAACTAACAAGTGACCATTTATAATAAAACTGACCAAGTGCGAGTCGGACTCGTGCACGAAGGGTTCCGTACCATCTGTATTCATATATAAAAATGAAAGAAACGTTCTATGTTACCTCATCAGTCATCACATTAAAACGGCTAAGCCGTCTGAAACGATTTTTTGCTTGATGACAGATCTTGATTGCAGGCAGGTTATACATATGATCAAAAATCTCCATAATGAGATAGTTGATCATCAAAGTGTCCATTGAATTCAAATCAATTTTCTTACTTGACAGCAAGGAGGTGAAAAGGTGAATAACAATAATTATAGAAAAAAGGTTTGCAGCTAAGATTTATACAACGAAGATACAATAGGGATCAAAGCTCGGAGTTTGCTACTGGTTATGGGATATTGTCGACAAACCTTAGGTCAGTATGTGACCAAGGGGATTTTTTGGATGAAAATCATGTCTATTGTATGGGAGCCCCCCTTAAATATTTATTTAATTCTGTTTTTAGTATTTGTTGTTATAGCGGCAATAGAAATACATCATCTGTGAACATTTCTAACTATCACGGTTCATGAGATACAGCCTGGTGACAGACGGACGGACGGACAGCGAAGTCTTAGTAATAGGGTCCCGTTTTACCCCTTAGGCACGGAATCCTAAAAATGAGGTCGGAGACGAAACGGAGCTCTGGGGAGCTCACAAAGTGATTATCAAACTTGAAAGCTGAAAACTTTATACCCAACTCTGTCAAATACTTTTGAAATATCAAGTGTAACTGTATTGCTCTCACCCTCCTGGTGGAGCGAACGATTCCACTTCTCGATGAGATAGCCATACTGCCGGTCATCGAGGAGTTTTTGCGGCTGAAGATGTTTAATTAGCTGACGATCTATCAGCGTTTCGATGACCTTGGGAAGAAATGACGTTAGTGCAATGGATCGGTCATTGGAGAGAGAAGAGGATTCGCTTTTTTTGGGAATGGGTTGGACAAATGCTGTTTTCCTAGAACCCTGAAGAGTAGGAAAGGAGAAAAAGCATACGCGGTGGTATTGCCAGCGTAGAAGAACACCTGTTTAGAATTATTGAGGAAATACCATCTGGACCTGCGGATTTGTTGCAACTGTTCAAGTACGGAAGTAAATTTGTCACATGGTGGAATTAAAGTAACTCCAGAACAGACGGTAACAAAGGTGAATTTGGGACCTGCGAGTTTGCTGCAAAGTGGGCAGCAATTAGATTGGCTTTGTCTGCGGGTTTGACACCGAGAATATCATTGTGAATGAGCATGGGTAGAGACGATGAGACGGAGATCTTAACGTTTTTGACGAAAGACCATAAATTCTGTTATCTTTGGGAGATTGTAGGATTTTACGACTCAGTTTTTGGTCGTGGAAAAATTTGGCTCGTCGAATGTGGGAGTTGCAGTAATTTTTGGCTTGTCTATATCTTTCCTGTTTTCCTCGGTGTAGTTTGCGTTATAATTCCGAAAACTTGTCACTCAAGTCAAACCACGCATTATCCTCCGGCTTAAGACTTTTACCTTGTTGGGGATAAAATTGTTTATGCCTGTTTGGATAATGTTTGTGATCATATCAGCTGCGGCATCCACGTGGTCTTAGAGGAAACAAACGACCAGTTAAAGCTCCAAAGAAGCTCTTAAGTCCGCATCAAGTAGCTTCCTTATACCCCCATATTATTTTTCGTTTAACTGTGTGAATTAGGGAACTTAGCTGATATGACACAGTGATCAGACGAGCCTAGGGGAGATAATACATCCAAAGTGTATTTATCAGTTTGAGAGGTAAAAAACAAGTTTAGGGTTATAGCGGTATGACTGGCATACGGGATAACTAATTCGCTAGCTGAGGTAACTTACTCAACTCAGCGACTTTCGACATACCTTCATTCGGGTGTTGTCTGTCCAAAATATTGAAGCCACTGAGAATTTTGAACATTGAAATCGCCCGATTTATGATTTCATTGTGAGGAAACAGGGAAACATTTCTTTTGGCGGAGTTGGACAGTAGATCAAACGCATCGTACGTGACGTTTCTGTCTAGCTTTGGGCTTATATCAAGAAAACAGTAGTGAGTTGTGTGCTTACGAAGGGTGAATTTAAGCCGCTGGTTAGCAATATCACTACGAACATATATGGCGAAACCGCAGTTAGAAACAAATAATGGCACTAAGCTTTACGCAGAAATACTACAATCCCGAGGATCAGACCAGTGTTTCACAAAGTGCCAAGACAGCGGGCTTATGTATAGAGACATGGGCATACGTGGCAAAGCAATTCTTTCTTAACCCACGAATGTTGCAGAGCTGTATGCATAATTCCCCCATCAGTAGAGCATGCAAAACATTAACGGACGCAACACCAACTTAGCAAAGCCGTGAAGTGAAGTTCCGTCTTCGGCAATGCAAAGACAAACTACCGTGGGTGTTATGCCCTTACAGTAGTTTTCTTTTAGCACTCACTCAATTTGGCGTAATGAGTGCCAAAAACCGCAGAAGAAGAGGGAAGGCGGTGTAGGGACTGCCAGACGATGTCGTGGTGGTGTGATCTAGCACTGCAGTGAACTGCACTGATTTTGCTTATTATTAACTTCCCAGTGGGAAGTTATGGTAATGGGGTCAATTTGGGAATTCCTAATTTCACCAGAATCCAAATCAAAGGTTTTTATGAAAATGTGTGTGTGTATGTACGTATGTATGTGCGTTCGAAATGGTTCGCCTCGATTGTCTCGAGGACCAAAGATGCTATTGACATAAGGTTGATATCGTTCTACGCGCAATTACGTAGCTAAGAACTGATTAAGTTTCCAGGGAAAGCGGTCTTGCCGTTTTTTGTTAGAAATTAAATAACTAAAGTGTAGTTTTATCAATATTGTTGTTTAGTAACTTGCAAATGAAGAGATGTTAATTCAGCATTCTTAGTTGATGAATGGTATTGATGAGATATTTCCAAATTGATGGTTTCTAGATAACTCCAGGAAGAAAATATCACTATTAATCAAATATTGTAGTAATGTAGTATGTACGCTATTAGTGTTCGGGATTGAGCTTCATTCAACCTTTCTGTATGTGCAGACTCAAATTTACTGAGTGCGAGTAACGACCCGTTGTTAACGCGACACGGTAGACTCAAAACGACGATATTCATCGTTATTTAATTGATTGAAAATATCGAAAATGAAGCTTAACATTTCGCCCGAAAGCAAAGAGATCGACTAGAAGGTCATAGCAATAATACCTACAGTTCTTGAAATAATAGAGGAACGAAACCTGTACCGCCGTCGTTTGAGGACAAAGCCACTTGATTTAGCGCGACGAACCTACACCGCACGCACTTTGCGGATTGTAGAAACTCTCACTGAAGAGCTGCCTGATAAATGTGACTAACGCGAGAGCGGAAAAATGCTAGATAGGTCAATTGACTTAGTTGTAGTAAAAAATAACCAAAGCGAAGGGTGGTCTTTTTAATGAGTTAAATCTCACACTACTATGAACACGCCCCGTCGGTCCTCATAGTGTATATTGAAAATTTTCGCCAACCTTCGCAGAGATGAGACATCAGAATTATTTACTGGAACGACTGCATCTAATAAGGTGCAACAATAGGAGAGAGACCTTAACAAACTTGGATCAGGTTTACTCCGAAAATTAGATGGCCAACAAAGTGAGAATGTGCTAAGGAAAACTCGACCATCTTTAAGTAACATTTCGTGTTAAAGTAGCTGCCTTTAAGCACATAAAATAAATTCTTGAAACATCGTTGTGTTCTTACATAGTACTTCTTCTTATGCTGTAATACATTTTCAAAAGAATATTCAGTAGAGGAGTAAAAATGCATTCAGAATCACTGTCAACGGAGTATTGAATCCTCTCGTTGGAGGAAAGGAGTAATATAAAGTCCTTGGTCTTATATTCAAGTAAAAATAGTCCATGATGCGTGGGAAGAATATGGTTATGTCTATTGTGGTACGTTCAGATCGCCCTGAAAACATATGTACGTACATCACAAATGTTACAAATCAATGTCCTTCACAGAGGATACGACTTCTCTTTAATTGAATGACCATAACACCATCCTTCCTCCATGACATCTGAATAATTTACAAAACATCAACACCTCTGACCTTCTTCATACTAAGCCATGTGTATCACTACACACATATGGTCCATGAAAAATGCGAGAGGATTACTAAGATTCGTCCCAAGTTCTTCATGCACAAGATATCACAACCGTCACTAAGTACATAAGTACATTCATATATTGTTCTACTAAATGCGATTTATGGGATATTTTATATCTGAAGGCATAGGATAATCGGACTTATCAGAATAACCCTGAATTGTTGGTCCTCGTTGTAATAGAAAAGGGACGTGAAGAGATGTAACAGCGAGATTACGTGCTGGATGAGCTCCTGATGTTAAAGTCGGCGACTAGGTAGTGTGGTATTTCTTACATCAAATAGAATTTACTCGGTATGACTATAAAATAAGAGTCGCACAGCCCATAGCTAATTGGGTAAGTAAACTCACAAATTTACCATTTTAGCTGTCATTTTTATAGTCGCCTCTGCACAATATATTTCTCAATGATTCCACATGTTTGCCAAACCAAATAGTCTACTTATTAAAAAAAATCCCCGAATCGTACCGAAACACAAATTCGATTATACCACACCAAAATTGGGGAATCTAACGAGTTTTCCTACTCCACATTCCCGAGTACAAGAACATATGTATCTACATTTCGTGGCTCTTTGCTAAAAGGTTTTCTCCATAACCGATAGCACCCCTTTCAATTTGGACAAATGCCAAAAGCAGCATACATAGTTCCCAACACTTAAACACAATTTGTGTAAATTTCGCTTACTCCTAGTTTTCATGCCATACGAGCATGTCTGTAGTTGAATTACGTGATAATGAAAAAATGTTCCACTTTATCCATTGCATGAGTTTGAGTTTCATCAACACCATTGCTAACGTAATGAATAACCAGTAGGTACGCATTGCATGGGTGAAGAAGTGAGCAAAATACTTGAACTTGTCGCCACATGCTGCAGGACTCATTTAAATGCCCTTAATTCACTGAAGTATCTCATTAAATTCTGCAAAAAGGATTGCATGTACCTCTCATTTTTGTTAAGATTTAGCTAACTCGATTAACACACTCGCCTCTTGTGTGCATAAGGACCCTTGGGCTGTTGCTTATAATACAAAGTAAGGCATGCCAAGGTTGTAAACATTAATTGCCACCCGTCTGGTGTGCGTGTGTGTATGCCAACTACAAGGATATTGTTTGAGTTACAAATAAATTCATTAACCGGCATGTAATTGGATAAATTTAATTTTAAATCTTGATCCATGAAACCAAAAAAAAAAAAAAAAGAAAATTAAAAGGAAATCAGTTTCCGGGGTAGTGCACGTCCTTGATGAGCTGGCAAGTGAAGGCACTTATTATCAATTTAATTTGTGTTGTGTCAGTTATTGAATTTCTTTTTATTTTCCCCGGTTAACACTTCGTCTTATTAATTTATTAATTATCTCACCAACCGCCAGGTGAATGAATCCTTTTTCACTTTTATCACACTTGGTCATCCAATTTACTCGTATTTCCGCTTCCACGCAAAACGGTCATCCTCAGAGGAAATATTGTTCCTTTTTTTCGGTATGAATTTATTTGCATTCACTTCTTTTAATAAAACTTAACGCTAAACAAGGATACAAAAAAACAAAAACAAACCCGTCTTCCCAAAGGATCACTTTAAGGAAGTCGCTAATAAGGACTGCTTTTGATTGCCACAAACTCCCTTGACGGACACCGATTCTAATGCTTACAACACTCTGTCCTTGCGGAAAAGAATTACACATTTCCATGTAAATTTTCTTTATTTTTTTCTTCACCTCATTTTTTTTTTTTTGTGGCCCAAAACAAACCACAAGGACATAACCATTGAGCACATGACTTCTTTCGTTTAACTTTCTTCCTCCGTTTCGTACACTTTCACTTTGATCATAAAGCCTTTTGGAAATTTGGAAACATAAAAAAAAAGAAAAAAAAAAAAAAACAGCAGGAAGAGGAGAAAAGGAAAGGACTCGACTCAGCACCCGCAGATACAATTTAGGCCAGTTTAACTGCAAATTACTCACGAATTGGTCCTAAATATCAAGTAACCCGCATCCGCACTAAATCCGTACCAGCTTCCAGCTTCGTGGCCATTCAAAATCACCAGAGGGTAGTCGCGCGTAATAATAAGCCTAACAACCAGATGCCACGAGGTATACACGGTATGTAGGTCTCGAAGGCTTTGACTTGTTTAGTGTAGTGGAGTGTTGTTCTGACGCGCGGTTAATGAGGACTTTTTGAATGACAAAATTACGAGCTCTCCTTAGGAGTGCTAGGTTTTCTTCTTGACACGCAAAGGAGACCAGTCAAATAACAAGACAACAATCATATGAGCATTAAACAGTGTTGCAGGTACGCACTATATAAAGGACTCACATGCGAGGGCGAACTAAAAAAACATATTCGACAGACGAAAGGGTGGTTTTTGGGTGGCGGGATGACAGTGCTACACTATCGCCGTTGGTTATCCATACAACATTGGGGAGTTGACAAGAAATGACAGAAAACACTCACGTAAGGACGAAGGACTTTCACACACGTACGAGTATGTAATTAGCTCGTTTTTGTTTTTTTGTTTGCCACTCTCGCATCGAATGAGTTAGCTAGCGATAACGGTTATGATGCTAACCATCGACTAAACCCGCGAGGTTACGCAGTTTAGGGTGGTCCCCGACAGATTGTGATGCTGCTGGTGAAAGCTTCGTGGTGAAAAATATCCTCTCGCTCGTTCGAAATCGAGTGGTCCTTGCCGACAACGTGCGCATGGCTATACGACCGGTTCAGATAGATATTCATATAAAGCTTACAATGGTTAGAGGTGCTCAACTATATCCAGCGAAACTCACCACACCTTTGGTTAGGCTTACTTGGCGCGATTCGAGTAGGATATCCTCAGAGAAACATCAGACACCAGCGGATGAAGCACTCCGATATACTTATGTTCATCCCTATAGTACATCTCTGCGTGCAGGCAAACAAGGATTGACACATTAACCTATTCGCGAGGACTGCACAAACAGATTGCAATTGGAACTAACCTTCCTCAACAGAAACGCTATTTGTTTGGGTGGGATGATACCCCGTTCCTTTTCATAGCAAATGGAACGAAATCGAAGTACGTACGAATACAATATACGAAATTCTGCCAAACACTTGATCGAAGTTGGGTAATTGGGTTACACACACAATCAGTTGTATACAGTCGGAAGTTGGTCCTTCTCGTACGCAGCAGAGTGAAATTGTCAATTTGATTCGATGATGAGTGGCAATCAATGAAACACAGAAACGAAAAATCTGTGCATGACTATCCAATTCGGGCCAGACGCATCCCACTGTGGTACGTACTCATACGTACACATATTACCATTCACCTCGGCCGGATATCCTTTCGCTCATTTGCTCTGGGTCACTTGTCAAAAAGCCGCCAAACGGACGGTTTAACGACAGTCCAACTATGAGTTATGGTCAATCATTTTTATTACTGTTCCCCCCTTCCGCGTTCTATCGACGGAAATGATCCGCAAACAGTTCACATGATATAATGCTCATATGTACTGGGTTTATGGTTTGTCGAGTTCGACTCGTCTGGTTATGAGTTTTTGAGCAAATACGCTTTAAACAAGTATGCCATCTGTGAGTTCTGTTGTTACGAGGAAGTTTGATTTTTCTGTTTTCTTTATAGTTCGTCAGTTTGTCCTATTTAAGTCTTTGTATCGAAGAGAATAAAAGTTATTGCGATAGATAAACATCATTCCATTGCCTGTTGCAAATACTTTGCTTTTTAGTTTTACTCGAGTGAACTGAGTTCGAAACTTTGTGGCTTATGAATAGAAAGTGTGACTTTGACGAATTCGATAAAACAACTTTTTTGGGGAATTATATTTGGGGGTAGTAAAAAGATGTTGAGCTGAGCTTGAATGGCATCCATATGTTTCTAGTGATATTGTTAATCTGTCACTGGTTCTATTTGTCCCTATGAATGAACGGCTTAACTAAGTAGTCAAGTTAATTGTGTATGATATAACTACATACATCGCGCCGCTACTACGACAGTCTTTTAATCAGGGTCACAATCCAAAGATTGTTAGCAGAGTACGACTGCAGGTTTCAAAGGCGATTGGATGTTTGCGATTGCTAAGCCATAAACCCGGACAGCCTATTTTGTCGTCTCTGAGGACCATCGGTTTTGGCAGTTCAAGGTGTCCATTTACAATTATGTCCAAAACTTAAGGTTAGGTGAGGTTAGGTTAACGTTATAGGCATTAGCCACACGTAGGCCGAAGCCGGCCCATTGTGAAACCACCTGGATCAAGCTACCCTGATCCGCTTCCTGACAAACCAACCGGTGCTTCTAGTGAAGCGATGGAAGTGAGCTATTTATTGGTCCGCTAGCTCACTTAGATTGTCAAAGAAGGGCGCGCCGAGGCAGATCCTCCTGCGATTTGCAAAAGAGGGACATGAGCAGAGGAGGTGGTGTATTGATTCCTTCTCCTCCTCGTCCCTGCAGCCGCGACAGAAGTCATTGAAAGGTACCCCTAGTGTGGCGACGTGTTTTCCAATGATGCAGTGACCTGTAGTACCACTAGGGTACTTAAGGTTGCCCTTTTGGTTGCCACTAGGTCCCTGGTTCGTCCTAGGTTTAACTAAGGCCACAATTGTTTGGTGATAAAGCCGATATTGCTCTCATTGCATTGGAGGTTGGTCTCCTCTATGGTTTGAAGTTTTACCATGTGCTTTACCATCCTTATTTGTGTTTCTAGGTACCCGAGGGCAGTCAGGAACATCCCTATGCCCGGGAACCCACAGCATTTTAATGTTGTACTATTCAGCCATCTCATCTAGAGATAGCCGACAGTTAAGAGATGGCTTTGATTTTTGGGCCACCGCGGCTAGGGACTTTATCGCAGATTGGCTGATTGATCCTGAGCCATGCAAGGGCCTCCGATATCGCTGTTATTTCTGCCTGATACACACTGCAGTAATTTGGGAGTCTGAAAGATAAATTGATGTTAAGTTGCTTGGAGAAGACCCCACTATCTACACCCGACTCCATCTTAGAGCCATCGGTATAGAGGGAGATCGAGTCCTTTGGAATGATTTTCCCCTCAACCCATTCCTCTCTGGATGGAGGATGCGGGATGATATAGTCAGTGTCCATGGGTACTTTGAAGTGGTTTAGAATAATGATATGGCCTTTTTGAGATGTGGGCCATTTTCTTATGCTCCTCATGCTTAGGGCCGCGCAGGCAGCGACTTGCTTGTTGAAAAGGTTCAATGGTGGAAGATGTGATAGAATATTTAGGGCCTCCGTGGGGGTTGATCGGATCGCTACGCTTATGTATAAGCTGGCCGATCTTTGTACCTTCCCCTGAAGGCTTCGATTGACTGCCTTGTCCAGAGCAGTCCACCAGACTACGACGCCATACAGGAGGATGGGCCTTGTGACTGCTGTATAGAGCCAGTGCATAATGCTTGGTTGGAGACCCCACTTCCTGCCCACCACTTTCTTACAGCTGTAAAGAGCGACAGTTGCTTTCTTGACGCGATCAAGAATGTTGCGTTTCCAATTCAGCCTCCTGTCGAGGACTGGGCCTAGATATTTAGCCTGCTCGTTGATTGTTAGTTGGGTGCCACACAGCCTCGGTGGGTTGAGGGGTGGAATTTTACATTTATTAGTGAAGAGTACTAGATCGGTCTTCTTAGGGTTCACCCCAAGTCCACAGTACTGCGTCCAGGTTTCTACTGTATGTAATGCACTCTGCATAAGGTCGCATAGAGTGTTGGGAAATTTTCCTGTGGCGGCAATAGCAATGTCATCTGCATAGGCGGTCACAGCGTACCTTTCCTGTTCAAGCAACAGCAGTAGTTCGTGGACCACCACGTTCCAGTGGGGAGGGGAGAGTACTCCACCCTGTGGTGTACCTTGATCATTCTAGTTGAAACGGCACTAGCGATGTTGACTCTGACGACTCTTTGTGTTAGCAGCTGTCGTACCAGTTCTATCACTGATCCCGTAACACCCAGATCAGACAGCGCTTTGATGACGGCCCATGGTTCAACATTGTTAAAGGCGCCCTCTATGTCGAGAAAGGCGACTGAGTATATTCCTTGCGTTCCAGTGACCTTTCTATTTTACTGACCAGTGAGTGGAGTGCTGTTTCCACGGATTTGCCTTTGTTGTAGGCATGTTGGTTATCCGACAGCCTTCCTGAGATGCAGCTGTAACGAAAGTGTGCGTCTAAAATCTCCTCTAGAGTTTTTAATAGAAAAGATAGGCTGATAGGCCTCACGTCATTTGCATACGTGTAGGAGCTTTTGCCTGCCTTGGGTATGAAAATGACTTTGGTTACCTTCCACTTGCTGGGGATGTAGGATAGGGAAAGGCAACTATCGTATATGACCACAAGCCAGGGGAGGATGATATCTGCTACCTGCTGGAGCTCAGCTGGGACTTGTAGGGTTCAAAACTTTTTATAGCTCAAAGGTCTTCTTAAGACGGCAAAAGGCAACACATTCACATAGTATGTACTCTGCAGTTTCTTCGTCCTCAAGACAGAGTTTACACTCAGTTTCAGACGAAAGGTTAGTTTTGTTGAGATGATATAACAGACCACAGTTTTCCGTAAGATTTTAATAGAATGTTTGTTTAGGAGCCGTACAAACCATTTCGATTGGTGGAGTCCTTGAACGCTGTTCCAAAAGGACAGGTAATGCGATTTTTCCAATTGTCTAGCAACAAGTTAAGCTTAGACTTGGGAATGCCGCAAAAAGGCTCGGCACCTATGTACACTTTCACTGGAACCTTTTTTAGCGAATTGGTTGGCCATTTCATTGCGCTCAATGCCCTGGCATCCACTACAGTTTGACCATAGTTCCTTTGTTCATGCTTTACGAACTCTGCGCTTTACGCTTTGAGCGCTGCTTGACTATCTAAGAGTTACACCTTCTATGCCAGTCTCTAAGTTTAGGTTGACGCACTTCACAATGCCGTATAATTCAGCCTGGAAGATATTAGGACTCACTCCTAGAGCAATCAATATTTTCCAATTTGGTCCAAAGATGCCAGCGGTAGCCTCGGAACCCATATTGGGCCCATCTGTGTATAACCCAAGGCCCTTGACGTTGAGCGAGGCATCGCCAAGCTGTGCGGCGTAGCGTCAATATCTCAAATCATATCCTGCTCAGAAAGGTAGTGCAAAATGGAAATGTGTCCCAATGATCTACATGGTAGGCCTGTTGCTGAGCAAAAAAGTCTCATTGCACTGCGTATTGAAACTTTTTTAATAAATAGGTGCAGTGGAGTAAGCCCAATCATTGCCTCTTGAGGTTCCGTGGGGCAAGTGGGCGTAGCGCCGTAATGTAGTTTTTGAAGGCGTTGAAGTTTAGCGATTACTTTTTTTTGTTCAACTTATCCACCTTACTGCAGACACATAAGTGAAGATAGGTCTAACTATTGCGGTACATAGCCAGTGGATCACGTTAGGTTTTAATCCCCAGATTTCACCATAACGGCGCAAAGTGCAATCTTCTTGCGTGTGAAACTATTTTCAATATGCGCTCCTAAGTGATGTAGCGCATTCTCACTAAATCGCTTTTTGCGATATGCATACTGGTTTGGATACAGTGGTATTTGATTCTCTAGTATACCTCTTATATGGAACTCCGTCCGTTTCTCCATTGTTTTTAGTAGAAAAGATGTTAGGCTGATTGGGCCGTAGAATCTAGCTTGTTATCTTGGTTTTACAATCTTGGGGATGAAAACAAGCTTGAGATCCCTCCAGATTTGAAGGATGTATCCCAAGTTGAAACAGGACCTAAAAGGAGCTATCAGTGGTGCTGAAAGGATGTCTCAGCTTTTCTAGAGAATACCAGGAAAGACGCCATCTTTACCTGGAGCTTTGTAGGACTCAAATGGCCCATTTAATCCTATCGGAGCTAAAATGTCTGCCAGGGAGGTTCTACTATCGATGTTATTCGTGGCGCTCATTTGAGTGTCAAAATTCATTCGTTGGGGAGTAGAACCAGGGAAATGCACCTCAAGCAAGGTCGTCAGGGTTTCCCTGCTATTGACAGTTAAGATATCGTCTGATTTGCGAAGCAGCCCAAATCCATTTGTATGCACCTGGGACATCACTTTATAGAGTCGGGCCGCAGTTGATAACATGAGCTGAGTCCGTGTTCTCGCAATGTTTCCTCCGAGATATCCTCTTGGTTTTGCTCAGTTCGAGATTGTATTTCGTTAGAGCAGATCTCTAATCAGTTCAATTTATTGCTCGGTTGGCTCTGTTAAACAGGGATCTCACGTGTTTCCTTATCGACATCATACTTGACAAGATCGTGTGAAACTGCGTAAGCTAGCAGACCTTTAGGTGCGATCTCCAAAAGTCTGCTAGCTTACACAGATGACATTGACGTGATTGGTCGAACAAGTTTGCTAGCTTACACAGATGACATTGACGTGATTGGTCGAACAAGCTTTTGTTGGCATTGAAGATGAGGCGGCCAAAATGTAGATTAGATTTAGATTAAACTGTTAGATTTAGACAAAGTATATGCTGCCGCCAAAGAAACAGGAACTTCGATGTAGTCAACGACTTCGTCTACCTCGCATACGCAATGACTAATACGAACAACATCAGTACCTGGGTTAAACGCGGAATAACTCTTGCCAGTCGCTGTTTTTTGGGTCAATGTATGTATGTATGTATGTAGGCGTTACAGTCCATGAAGGACCTGAGCTGAGCTTCTCTTTCAATCACCCATGTTGTGTTTGGTTTCATTTTCCCATAGGTGAAAGCGACATACAGTTTATTGCCGGTTCCGAACGGCGAATTTCGAGAATTTCAGACAATTTTAGACAATTAGACAATTTAGACAAATTCACAATTTTGTCAGAGCCCCGCTGAGGAGAAACACGGTGAAAACACGTTCGATGACATGGCTGTGTCGGTATTCCATCCCGTGTCATCGGCGTCAGAGGCCAACACACTACTCACTGCACCACGATGCTCTAATTTTTTGGGTCAATAGGCAATTAAATAATAGAGCCATTTCTCGAAAAAAGAAGCTGGCTTTACATATGTAATACTTTAGTCGTCCCTGTCCTGCATTATGGTGCAGAGGGATGGACGCTACTGAAAGCGGATGAGGAAGCTCTTGGTCTTTTCGAGACCAAAAGTTATACGTGCAATCTTTGGTCTTCCTGCGTCGATGGCATCTGGAGGATAAGATCCAACTACAAACTGTACGTGTTGTACGGCGGCATGTGGCTTTAGATGGCTAGGCTTTGTAGAGCGTATGGACAACATAGTTCCGTCACGAATTATCTTCGAATAGACTCACATGGCGCACACAAGTGGGAAAGGACCTCAACCAACTTGGTGTGCGTGACTGGAGGCGGCTGGCAAGAGAACATGCTGGCTAGTGTCGCTTGTTGGTTGAAGCCCAGGACTACACCGTGTACTTTAATAAGCAAATTCGTCAAGTTTGAAACGATGACAGCTCACACGAATCTGCATTCGCAGAAAGACATTATTTGATGTAGATTGTGAATCGGTGGCATAATCGGCTACGGACTTATTCGAAAACGATGATGGCACTATTACCACTATTAAGAAAGAGCATTACCGATCGGTGGTAGTTTATTCCTTACGGCCTATGTTGGATGATATGGACACAAGCGACTTGCGGTTGCAATAGAATACCGCTGCGTACCATACAACTGATGATCCCAGAGACTTTCGGCACGAGCCCGTTGAAGGCATTGTTATCTCATACTGATCTGGCGTAGTAGTTACCTCAGCAGTAATGATATGAAGTGACCGCTAGTCTATATCAATACGCCGCAAGCGTGGGTGTCCTCAAGGCTAATATAGACCGTGCTATCGCTTAAATTCAGTGTGATTTATGCGGCAAAGTTAGCGAAAAGTTAAGTTTTTCTTTAACACTGGATCACCGCTGTTTCGTGTCTTGCGTGTCGCTGTACAAAATCGGTCCAAGATTGTTGCAAAAATCATTTGCGCAATTGCCTTTAATCGGCCTTCAATAAACGCGACACAAAACGTTTTGTGCCCTTTCTATTAATTTTTCTCCAGATTTCATTCAAAAATTTAATCACAGTGCATTGCCTGTTAATTGAGGCACACATTTTTACTACGCTACCAAAAATGTTTGATTTTTCGAAAAAATACGCATAACACACAAATAAAGTTGAAAGAAAGGACCCCCCTTTCAAGACAAACGTTGACGAACGAACCAGTGTTGCCAGTTCCTGACCTATTCCCGGAACTTGGGAGCAACACATCGTTTGTATGATGTTGGCGTTACAGTCCATGAAGGACCAGTTCAGTTTACGAAAAAGATAAATGCAAAGATAGATTGCTAGGATAGTTTGCAGGCAGGACAAATAGCAGTCTTAATGCGAACCATAACACCATTGGACTTTTTAGAGACTTTAATAAGGCGTTTGGTCCGTCATGGAGTAACGCCAACATACAATAAGGCGTTTGAGATATTGTGCCATTCAAGTGGCTTAAAAAAGCAGGAGAAAATCGATTTTAGAGGCAGTATCACATCCTGGTTTGAGAGCTACCGAATTAAAAGACACTCTAGAGTGAAAATTTAACATGAATGGAGTGAAGAAGAAAAAATTGAGTACGGAGTTCCACAAGGGTCAAAGCTGAGGCCGTCGGTTTCCATCCTGTACGCTAACAATATGCTCTTAGTCTAGTCAACAAAGCGCTGGATGCGCAGCCATTATCGTTAGTCACAAGCAGATTGAGCATGTAGCTAAAATGATGTAAATAGAGTTCAATGTAGTAGCTGCAGTTGTCATGATCATGGTCTAGTAATAAATGCAAATAAGACAGCACATTCCAGAAGAAGAACATCTCGCTAACAATGCATACTTGGAAGTATGTGTCTCCATGATTCTTGGAATATAGCAATAATCAAAATTGTTATATCTTTTGAGCCTTAATGTAAAAAAATATTTTGTTGGGATCGTTGCTTTTTTTTTAATATTCTAACACATATTCTTTATTCGATCTATTATTTTTGTATTTTCTTTACAACCTATTTTTTTCCTTAAGTGTGTTCCTCAGTTCGTTGTCATCCACTTATGCTCATTATTCCTTTACTTGCATGGCTGTGTTACACATTCATTTCCTAACCATTGCACCAGCTTGATTCCCAGAAAACTTAGGTTAAAAAATCTATGAGAAGATTAATGTAACTTTAACTTGTGCCTCCCATACCATTCTATAACCACGACCCCGACCACGACCACGTCACAGGCCACATCATATCGACGGCACCGTGGCGCAATGGATAGTGGGTTGGCCTCTAGCGCCGATGACACGTGACCGAACCCCGATAACAGTCATGTTTATCGAATGTGTTTTTCACGGGGTTTCTCCTCAGCAGGTTACTGACAAAACCCCCCGTAGTTTAATTGCCTTGAAAAGCTTCTCGCCACTCGGAATTGGCAACCAATGGGTCCCTTTGACCCATGGGAAAATAAGATCACTCACAACCCATAGGCGATTGAGAGAAGCTAAGCTTAAGTTCTCCGGAATGGTCGCGCCACATATGTACATACATAACCTGTGCCTCAGTTGTAAGAACTTTACTTTTAATGCTCTGTGACGGCACATGTCTAGTTCACATAAATCACAAGTACTTCGGAAAGGGATAACTAACATTAACGTATTGGTTACTTTTAAGCCCACCCTGACCCGAGAAACCTCAGAATATTTCCACTTTACTAAAGGTCCTTTCGATACACATGCATCTCAAGCTTCCAGGTGAATTTCTACTCCATAAGGTAAACACTGCATTTGAATATTTGCTCCGGTAATACAACTAGAGACCGTCAACTCTAAGGAACAACAATTTTGCGGTAAAGGATACGGCACTGAAATGGATTTGCAATACCCTTTTCAAACTAAGGTAGCCAGCTTTTCTATCAGACATAAAAATTGGAGAGAAAATAAACAGAAATAAATAAAGATTTGAACGACATAATACGATTTGAAGAAACGAAAAAGTTTTAAAACCACGCAAGTTGTGCGCGACCATCACCCGATTACAGGATTACAAAGGATTGTATCCGGCGAGCACTCTACATTTCCCCAAATGTTTACTCTTAATAAAATGTAAAATGAAATGTCTGCATTTTGGGCTGAATTTTAGGAGTGCAGTCGATACAATTGGCTAGATTCGAGTGAAACAATCGCGCGGATGGCAAGGATGAACGAACATGGGAACATGAGCTTTTTGACGGGAAGGGATTACTACATATAAATGAAATGTTTATGTGGTTGCAATCGGTTGAGGGGCTTAAGTGGTTTCAATATCCTTATAGTACTTGATTTCTACCTTATACCTTTGGGTGTTTGCCGTTTATCCTTTGAGAAGATCCATTTAGTAATTGACCACATAAACCGCCATTTATCTCAACCATGCCCCCCAGTGCAATTTAGTTCAGTTCATCGCTGTGTTGGTGTTACTGTTCTTGGTTCAGGCACAGCTAAATCAACATCACATCGAGCAAAGAGAGCAAAGAAGTTGATCGTGCTTAACATGGCAAACGCCAGCATCGACCTCTGTCCCTGCACAATCCAAGTTGACGCACAGCCTCCGCGTGGATAGTTATACTGGCACCCGCCAAGTAGTGAACCAATGTGTGCAGCGACCCAGCCCCTTGTTCCTGGGGAAAGAGGAACCTGACCCTCCAGGTTTGGGGTTGTGCCAATGGGTAACATCCCTATCACGTAAAAACCTACTTGTTCCGAAACGACAACAAGCCTCGGATACGGACGGATTTTCCCATAGGTGAAAGGGACCTACAGTTTTATTGACGGTTCCAAGCGGCGAATTTCGAGAAGCTTTTCATGACAATTTTACTACAGGGGGTTTTGTCAGAATCCCGCTGAGGAGAAACACCGTGAAAAACACGTTCGATGACATGGCTGTGTCGGGATTCGATCCGGTGTCATCTACGCCAGAGGCCAACACACTACCCACTGCGCCACGGTGCTCTCATTTAACAGACCGAGTGCAGGCGATTAATTGGAGCACACCCTCAACTGCTATAAAGCGGATAAGACCGCACTCCAAGAAGTGCGATGGGATGGACCAGGCAAAAGACGGATGAAAAACTGCGACATCTACTACGGGAACTGCTACAAGGAGAACAAACAGCGCCTATTCGGGTGACGATTCGTTATTCGAGGAAGACTCCGACAAAAAGTCTCAGGCTTCCGAGATATAAGCGAACGCCTCATAACAATCCGCATCAAAGCTAAATTTGGAAACATTAGCTTAATAAGCGCTCATGCCCCAACGGAAGAAAGGGACGATCGACTGTATATCTCCTAGACAGAACATGTACCCAATGCCCCAGCTACGACACAAAAATAGTCCAGGAGATTTTAATGCAAAACAGGGCAAAGAGGACATATTTGACTCGATCGTGGGAAAGCATAGCCTCCATAACACCACATCCGACAACGGAGTTAGGCTAATCGATTTCCTAGCGGGGCGTAACCTCCTTGTAGCAAGCACGCGATTCCCCCATCTCAACATCCACAAGGGTACCTGACGGTCTTTTGATCAATCGACCACCAACCAGATTGATCATATTGCGATCGACGCCAGACACTCCTCCTGTATTCTCGAACTTTCCGAGGGGCCAACATCGACTCGGACCACTACCTTGTTGTAGCCAAGGTACGAATGAGGATATCAAGAATGCTTAGGAGTCGAGTAGGACTACGTAAGTTTGACGTTGGAAAGCTACAAACGCAAGAGACTGCCAGAATCTTTGCCGATCGTGTCTCCTCCAAGCTCTCTCAAAATCCTGCTCAATAGAGCAGGAATGGGCGCATTGCCAGAGGGCTATCAGAGACGCTTTACAACAACTGGCTAAAAGCCAGAGCGGAGGCCTGCAGGTATGAAAATGGAGAACGGGTAGTGGACTCACAGTCGATGCTGAGAATTTAACAAGCCACTTCTGCAGACTGTATAACGGCGGTGATGGACAAGATACCGCTGCCAGGCAGAAAGAGCCATTCGTAATGGACGACGATGTAACAGAATTCAGTCCACCCAACCTAGACGAAGTCAAAATAGCAATATCAAGACTTAAGTCTAATAAAGCCGCGGGCGCAAACGGCCTGTCTGCTGAGCTTCTTAAGGCGGCTGGAGATGAGCTGGAAGGTGCATGCACCATCTCATTTGCAAGGTATGGTCGGAGGAAAGCATGCCCGACGAATGGAATCTTAGCATCGTTTGCCCGGTCCATAAGCAAGGATAGGGGTCTCCTATCCTGCGCCAACTATAGGCGAATAAGTCTCCTTAACATCGCGTATAAAATCTTCTCTGCGTATTGTGTGAACGCCTGAAACCGTTTGTGGATAGCCTGATGGGCTCTTATCAGTGTGGTTTCAGGCCAGGAAACGGAAGATCTTGGAGAAGACAAGACAAATCGACGCTCACCACCTCTTCGTCGATTTCAAGGCTACATATGACAGCGTGTATAGAGATGAGCTATACAAAGCCATGTCTGGTTTTAACATTACTCTCAAACACGTCCGACTGTGCAGGGTCATAATGGAAAATTCTCGCTGCTCCATTAAGGTCGGCAATGGGCAAACGGTGACCTTTGATGTTAAAAAGGATTTAGGCAAGGTGACGCGCTGTCATGCAACTTTTTCAACATCGTGCTTGAAAAGATCGTGCAAGATTTACTGGCCAACACAAGAGGTACGATTTATTTCAAGTCTACGCAATTTCTTGCGTACGCCGACGCCATTGACATGAATGGACGTACATAGCGAGGCATCAATGAGGCTTTTGTAAGTATTAAGGTAGAAGCGGCTAAGATGGGTCTCAATGTTGATGAAGGTAAAGCCAAATATCGGACGGTCATCACCGACATATTGGCCAGAACGTCACGATGGGCGGATATAACTTTGAAGTGGTCAAGGAATTCATCTACCTTGGCTCACTGATGACCAGTGACAACAACACCAGCGCTGAGATAAAACGAAGAATCACTGTTGCCAACCGCTGTTTCTTTGGGCTCAAGAGGCAATTGAGAAGTAGAGCCCTCTCTCGGAAAACCAAGGTGGCACTATATAAAACCTTGATCATCCCAGTCCTCCTTTAGAGCCTTGGATCCTAAGAAAGCGGATGAAGATGCCATTTGTCGTTTCGAGAGGAGAATTCTTCGCACTATCTACGGTCCCGTTTGTTCAAACGGTGTACGGAGGAGAAGATATAACGAAGAACTGTAGGGATTGTACAGCGGCATCGGCCTGGTACGACGTCGACGAATGCAGCGTCTAAGGTAGCTAGGCCATGCAGAGCGCTGGGAAGGTTCACCTCCGACCCGAAGAGTCCTCGAATCCACCCCGGAACGAAGGCGCGGCAGAGGACGGCCGCATCAACGGTGGCGCACGCAGGTGGAAGGGGACCTTAACCAACTGGGCGTGCGGCGCTGGAAACGGCTGGCCAAAGACCGTGCAAGCTGGAAACGTTTGTTGGTTGAGGCCCAGATTCACCACGGACTGTAGCGCCACCTATGTAAGTAAGTAAGTAAACCAATATCCTTCCTCTTCTGCTCCTTATCCCAAGCCTCTGGCACACAAAGGACTACAGCACACAAGCAACCATTCGACATAATGTCATGTTGCGTCTTTGTAAACTGAATCACTGACCACTTGAAGTAGATACCAATACCCAGACTAGAGAACCATTCGAATGTGAAATATTTTCACACCAGTACCTGTATCGAGATAAAATCCTTATGGCTCTGGCTCGTTTCCTTTTTCCTTACTCCATACTGCCACGTTTGATGTCCATTGCTGAACGTTTACTTACAAACTTTCCCTTCGGTTGGCTGTTCTTTATTTCGTCCTTATTGACTCAACGATTGAATGGAACCTTAAGTTGTTTTAAAGTCATTATAAGTTTCATGAGATAGAAATAACCTTTGAGCAGAATATCGACCATCTGTTTGATAAATGGCTTCATTAAATCGATTGTCATTAATTGGCAATTCGATGATATGTACTGTGCAGCTCAAGTGCCAGAGAATCGTCACTCGCCTTCTTCGGTTTATCAAGTGAACTTTGTGGGCTCTTGGCGCCGGGTTCATTTAAACACCTGTTGCTGGTTTAATGGCGTTCCCTCTAAATTGCCATCTTTACCTTTACCTTTTGCTTGTTTTTTCAGAATAGAATTTTATACCTCCCCTGATGCCACTTTGAGAGCAGACAACGAGAAGGGCTAATTTAGCATTCAATGTAGATCTCGGTATTAATGTGCGGATTATGCAGATGATTGTACTCATTTCACACGATTGCCGTACCATAAATTGTAGTTCTCAGTTAAAGGCAGTTTTAGTTAAGGGCCAAACTGGGAGAAGACCATGTGGCAAAGTGCAATCTCAATGATATCGGATACACTGTGGTACAGACAGTGAGGTAAAATCGAAATTGTTTTTCGTACAAGGGTATGTGGTGAAGGCCGACTAGGGCTGGTAGACAGGGATCAATAACATTTCCATTGAAACGAATGGGAATATTTGGATAAATTTGAAGGCTTGGTATGGACTGCATCAGCATGCATTGACTGTAATTGAGTGTAAATCTGATTTAAGTCGTCTGGCATAACGTACGATTCTCTGCTTCATGCTGCAACATGCTGCTAACAAATCACAGAGATTCACATATGGATAATCTCAGGATCACTCAGATACTGAAGATGCAGATACAAACAAATGGTAGTAAATAATAAACAATTCTCGGTATAAATGATGCCCGAGGCATGGAATTGCTCGGTTTAATTTATTGAAGATTCTTAAGCTTTTTATTGGTATAGAAGTGCATCTCCGTATAAATGGAATGTGCTCTTTCGAATGGAAATGCTGATAATGCAGATGCAAGTAAATAAACCGATTGGTAGCATATTGTGCTTTTGGTATTTGAGGTGTCCTAATCCTCTAAATTCTCCTTTAGAGCATCAGTAGTCGCAAACAATTGCCGCCAGGTACGGAAAGTGGATCTTAGTAGTTCCGTGCTCACGTGTGATGGGTGATTCGTTATTACATATGATATATGTAGCAATGCGAGCTTTCTTATTTGTCGGAGTTGCACAGAGCGATTGGGAGAGAGAGGGAGACAGAAAATTTTTGAAGATAAGTAGGTGGCATCTCTACAATAAGCCTAGAAGCACAATTTCAGGGCAAAGATGATAGACTATGAACCTGCATGCCTGTATGCCTGTATGTCATTGCCGAATTCGGCAAGGAATTTAGCAAAGATTCAGCTCTATTTGCTCCATCTATAAAAGAGGCGATCCTACCTCTTGCAACAACTGTAGAGGTATATCCCTGCTCAATGTCGCATACAGGGCCTGTCCAGCGTACTGTGTAAACGTCTAAAGCCCTTTTGCACTGCACTAATCGGCAGCTACCAGTAAGGCTTCCGACCCGACGAATTGACTATTATAGACCAAATATTCACACGTCGACAAGTCCTAGAAAAGGCCAGCGAGATTCAAATCAATACACAATTCCTTTATTGATTTTAAAGCCGCATACGACAGCATTCATCGAAAAGAATTGTTTGATGCGATGGCTGAATTCGGAATCCCAGGAAAACTGATCCGGCTGTGCCGCGTCACGCTAAAGAATACGCAATGCACAGTGCAGTTCGGTTCTAGGAAATCTGCAACATAGAAAACAGACACTGGATTTCAGCAAGTAGGGCGCCGTGGCGCAGTGGTTAGTATGTTGGACTCTGACGCACGATGAGCGAGTTCGGAGTATTTATTTCGCGGCGTTCCACCTCGGCTGGGTACATGCAAACCCTCCGTAGTATATTTGCCCTGAAAAAGCTTCTCGACTCACGCCATTCAGACTCGGCATTATATTATATGTAGGTCCCTGTGAAAAATGAAATCAGAGAAGGCTGGTTCTTTTCCTTCATGGGCTGTAACGCCACCAAAGAAGAAGAAGAAAAAATATGCGCTGTCGTGTGTGGAGCAGATAGTGTGCCGGGCAGGCGTCAACAGGGAAGGCACTATCTTTAACAAGTCTATCCAGCTGCAGAGATATGCGGATGATATTAACCTAATCGCGCGGTATCAGCTTGACGTTGAAGAAGCTTTTACTGCGACGGAGGAACAGGCAAAACGAGTTGGTCTTAAAGTCAACGAGGATAAGGTAAAGAACATGCTGTCAAGCAAAAACCGATCCGTCGGTCACCACCTGGGACAAAATATTCCCGATTGACAGCTATAATTTCGAGGTGGCTAAGGAGTTTGTCTGCCTCGGGACAAAGGTAAACTCCACAAACGACACCACAGTGGAGATCGTGCATAGAATCGCCCTTGGCAACCGCTGCTACCTTGGCTTTTTTAAGCAACTTGGTTCAAAACTCCAGTCTTGCTGTACGGAGCCGAAAGCTGGACGATAAGCAGGATGGCGGAGGTGATCTTTGGGTTATTTGGAAAGAAAAATTCTACGTCGGAAGACGATGGAGGTGAGGGCATAACCGCGAGCTCTACGCGCTGTACAAAGATGTGGATATAGTCCAGAAGGCAAAGATCCTTCGACTACATTGACTCGGGCGCATCGAGCGCATGAAAGCCAAACCTCCAGCTAAGTGGGTATTCGACTCCGAACCTCCTGGTTCGAGAAGAAGAGGAGGACCGAACGTCCGGTGTAAAGACCAAGTTATCGCGGATGTAAGACAACTTGGTCTTGATAGCTGAAAGCAGTGTGTCCGGGACCGTCAAGGATGGCAGCTTTAGCTCAGGCTCAGATCCTGCATGTATTGCCGGCCTGATAACCAAGTAAGTAGATGCTTGCTTGGGTGGTGTTACAACTCGTGAAGGGCCAGAGCCAAGCTTCTCTCAATCATCAATGCTGTGTTGGATTAATTTTTTTTTTACATAGACGAAAGGAGCCTTCAGTTTAAGGCCGATTCCGAACGGCTTGAGTCGAGAACCTTTTTCATGGCAAGTATACTATACTACGGGCGGTATGGCCAGTACCCTACCGAGGAGGGACGCGAAATAAACATTCGATGGCGTTGGTGTTATCGGGATCCGAACTCGCTCATCGTGCGTCAGAGTCCAACACAGTAACCAGTGCTCCATGGCGCCCTCGAGTAAATAAGTTTCGTGTATTTGACGTTATGCCCAAAGGGGAGCTTTAGTGTATAATGGTGGTGCGGGGAAATTATTGAAGGGGCGGAATCCAACTAACTATTTCTTCAAAACAAGGAAAGGCAAGGGACATGTCAGCGGTGAGCCAGAATATCCTTTCAATTTTATCAAGCGGCTTTGAGTTCTGTCTTGCAAACGTGTGGTCGTGGAATGATCGAAAGCTGTTGGTTTTCTAAGATGCATGTGCCGCTCGTGGATAATGGCTGCGCTGCGGTAATATCTCATACGAGAGAAGACAGCCATCGGTTTGGGTAGCATTACATTCCACTCTATTTTATTTTTTCCATAAAATTATGCCATCGCATCGGAATTTAATGAGTTTAACATATGCTGCCGCTAACTATTTACAACCGAAGAGCAAGGTCGGAAGGTAGTAAACGAATATGTGAAGCTGAGGTAAAAACTAGGAGTGTGGACTACCAGCTTTTAAAAAATGGATGCCCGACTTAAATCCGTCCAAAGAAAACTGGAGTTCAGCGATTCGAGAAATAATTTATAATCCGTTGAAGAAGAGACACATTGATCCCAAAAGCACATATTTCCGACAAAGAGGCTTCGCGCCAAACCCTGTCAGATCCTTTCCAAATATCCAGTGCAAATATTTCGCTTTTACCTGCTTGGTGAAGCGAACGATTCCAATCTTCGGTAAGATATGCCATCGACCTGTACCTTTTAAGATATCCGCGATCCATGACTTTTTAGGGAAGGAATATGAGAGGAGAAGAAGATCCACTTTTTCTGGGGATCTATTGACTTTATCAAGTCAACATGTAGCCATTATCTATTGTACGACCCTTTGCCACTTTTCAGGTCGCTTCATAAATTATCAGTTTATGAGGTTTATCGGAGAAAATCTAGGCCAACGGATTTTAAGCCGCGTTGGGTCTGTCAGTTTTTTACCATCAAGAGAGTATTGCGGAAACAGAAAAAAATAGCAGTCCGATGGTGGAAGGTCCGGTCAATTTGTACCAAGTGATAAAAGATGTGTGTGGCCAGGCATTATCATAAGAAAACATAACTCGTTTTCTGTTGGTCAGCTTAGGACGCCCTTTCTTGATTGCTTCATTCAAATCGAATTGCCCACTTTGTCAGGTTGTAGTAGCTGATAACAGTCGATTCCCCTCCAATCCCACCAAACACGCAGTATCATCTTGCTTGCCGTTAATTCAGGCTTTGACGTCATGTGTAGTGAGTCCTAGGTTCGGCATTGTCGCCTTCATTCCGTGTTTCATCGCCCGTAATAACAGTTCCAAAATAATGATTCAAAAATGGTTTCATTTCCGTGCATTTCAGAAGTTTTCTACGGACGATAATTTGATGAAACAAATTTCTTTGCGTCAAGTCATGTGGCACACAAATATGATTAGATGATTCGAATATGACATTTAGTTGGTTTTCAGTGCCTCCGCTACTCTTGATTTCTGAGCCACCAGCTACAAAATTTCATCGTTTTTCTCAGTCGCCTTGCCTAGATCCTTTTCGACAATGAGGGCTTCGCTAAGTTCGTTACCGACTTTGATGGACCAGCGAAAGTTTTTCCTTGGTCATCCCACACAGTCTGACGAGTTTGATAGGGATGCCTCTATATAGCTTTTTTCTATACACGCTGTCATACGCCGGCTTGAAATAGCCGATTTACCGGCCCGAAAGCCGCAATGGTAGCTGTCGATAGTGCAGTGCAAAAGGGCTTTGGACATTCACACAGTACGCTGGCCGGATCTATTACACGCCATTGAGCAGGCAAGTCATCTGAGCCTGCGGCCTTTTTGTTCTTCAGCTTTTGAATAGCGTGTGCCGACTTCTTCGGTGCCGGGTGGGAGGACAACCTCAGCGGCTGGAGTTAACATTTTCTTAGTCCCTACCACTATTTCTTGATCGTGCTCATTAAGCGGTTGCTGGAGATGCTGCTTAAATACATGCACTATTCCCTGTGGGTCGGTGACAAGATTACCTTCGAAATTTCGAAGAGCCTACGTGCCTTTCTTGAAGCCTCCTGCAGGGCTTTTAGCTTTCCCTCCCTCGCCTTTTCGATATCCTTGAGCTGGGAGGCCTTGAAGATTATTTTCTGTAGTCGCAGCAGTTTTTCCTTCTCCCCTCTTCTGGCGGAATATAAATTCCGCCCCTCAACCCACCGAGGCTGGGTGGAACCCAACTTATATTTAAAGAGCAGGCCAAATATCTAGGCCTAAGACAAGAGGCTGAATTGGAAATCCAACATTCTTGACCGCGTCAAGAAAGAAACTGTTGAACTCTACAGCTGCAAAAAAGTGGTGGACAAGAAGTGGGGTCTCCAACCAAGCATTATGCACTGGCTCTACACGGCGGTCATAAGGCCCTGTATGGCGTCGTAGTCTGGTGGACTGCTCTGGACAAGGCAGTCAGTCGAGACCTTCTGGGGAAAGTGCAAAGATCGGCCGGCTTATACATAAGCGGAGCGATCAGATCAACCCCCACGGAGGCCCTAAACATTCTGTTACACCTTCCACCACTGAACCTTTTCAGCAACCAAATTGCTGCCTGTGCGGCCCTGAGGATGAGGAGCCAATGGCTCTAAGATGGAGTCGGGTGTAGGCAGTGGAGTCTTCTCCAAGGAGCTTGACCTCAGCCTATCCTGAGATAGGCTGAAATAACAGCGATAACGGAGGCCCTTGCATGGCACAGGATCAATGTAATATCCACCAAGGATATTATCGTTTGCACGGACAGCCTATCTGCGATAAAATCCCTGGCAGCGGTAACCCACAAATCAAAGACATCTCTTAACTGTCGCCTATTTCTAGATGAGATGGCTGAGCAGTTCAACATTAAAGTATTGTGGGTTCCCGGGCATAGGGATATTCCAGGAAACTGCGCGGCCGACGAACTCGCAAAGTTAGGATCTAGCACACGCAGCTTACCTACCCTCGAGTACCTAGAAACACCAATAAGTACGGTGAATCACATGATAAAACTCCAAACCATTGAGGCAACCAACCTCCAATGGAATGCGATCAATATCGGCTTTATTACCAAACAACTCTGGCCTAAATTAAACCTAGGACGAACCAGGGACCTAGTGGCAACCAAAAGGGCAACCTTAAGTACTCTGATGGGTGTCATAACAGGTCACTGCATCATTGGGAAACACGCCGCCAGATTAGGACTACTCTCCAACGACTTCTGTCGCGGCTGCATGGACGAGGAGGAAGAGGAATCCTCTGCTCATGCGCCCTTCTATGATAATCTAAGTTAGCTCGCAGACCAAAAAATAGCTCAACTCCATCGCTTCATCAGAAGCACCGGTTGGTTCTCTAGTAGCGGATCTGGGTATCACGATCCATGTGGTATCACAATGGGCCGACTTCGGCCTACGTGTGGCTTATGCCGACCACATTAACCTAACCTAACCTACTCCTCTCCCCTGGGTTTGTCGCTGCAGCGCCTTTTGGTACGCCTCGTCGGTTGCTGTCTTTTTCTGCTCACACTCGCCATCATATCACGGGTTCTTGTCATAGGCGATAGATAGCCTAAGATGATCGCGGATACTTCCTGAATGGCTGAGCGGCAATGCAGTCACACATTGCTGACATTTGTGTTCAACATAGGCATGCAGGAGAGCCTTTCGCTCAGTTGCTCCCTGTAGACTCTGGTGTAGCTATTGACATTGGATAGTCAAGCTCTGAATCTTGCTGCTACGAAGGGGCCAGAGTCAGAGTCGACGTTTGCCCACCTAAATGTTCGTACATCCAGAATGTTTGACGAGTGTCTTACGTCAATGAGCACATGGTCAATTTGGTTAGCTGTTCGACAGGCCGGAGATCGCCAGGTTGCTGTATGGATTCGCTTACGAGGGAATCTTGTGCTACTTACTACCGCACTTCGAGCTGTCGCAAAGTCTGTGAGTCGGAAGCCGTTATCTGTTGTTGTATGGTGGGGGCTGTGCTTTTCGATCACTCCGCCAAGGGTGTTCTCCTTACCGATTTTGGCGTTGAAGTCCCCGAGTACGATTTTAACATCGTACTCCGGACAAGCTTGAGAGCACCGTGGCGCAGTGGGTAGTGTGTTGGCCACTGACGCCGATGACTCGGGATCGAATCCCGACACAGCCATGTCATCGAACGTGTTTTTCATGGTGTTTCTCCTCAGCGGGGTTCTGACAAAACCCCCTGTAGTAAAATTGTCATGAAAAGCTTCTCGAAATTCGCGGTTCGGAACCGGCAACAAACTGTAGGTCCCTTTCACCTATGTGAAAGGTTCAGGTTCTTCATGGACTGTAACGCCAACATACATACATACATACTCCGGACAAGCTCCGTAGGCGTTGTCCAGGTCTTTAGCCTCTTTGGTAGGGGCGTGTGCACATATGAGGTTGATGTTGTAAAGTCTGCCTTTGATGCGGATCATAGCCATCCGACCATGTATAGGCTTAAGGTCGATGACCTTCGGCCACAACCACTTTCCCACTACAAATGCTTATCCCAAAATGTGGAATCTTTCACGACAGCTGTAATAGATGTCGCAATTTCGTTTACTCATCATACCTTTTCCTATTCAACGTATTTCTTGGATCGCAGTAATATCCGCCTTGTACTGTGTGAGTATTCCTTACAGTTTATGAACATACTCGCAAATCGTGCTGAATAAGATTTAATCAAAATCCTTGAACTCAATTTCCGCAACCTTAATCGCCTCTTAACTTTATTGTCCTACTTGAATAGAATTTCTAAAAATAGATATATACTTACCACTCACTCAGAGATTTTACGACCGACTTATCGTAAAACAAACCCTTTTCACTCCAACTCTCACAATAGTTTACTGACAAAAAACGTTCCTCAACTTTTTACAACCTGTCAACGACTGCCCTTATTTAACGCCTGAGTATCTATGACAAATGAATGCGGATATTTTTCTCTCGCACTAGAAAAAAAATTCACAACCAATACTCCTTTAAGCCGTAGGCCAGGCGTGCAAAAATGAAATGCAAATGGATTTACCATTTCACTTTCCCATAAAAAAAAAAATGGGAAACTCTGCAGCCACATTTGCACGTACTATCGAAATCCACTTCAAAATCTGTCACCCTCATTATTTCGCCTTTCGCATCCTGTCCTCGCCAATAACTGAACAAGAGCAATTTTAATTTAATAACTCGATTTGAAAGCCCACTCCCCCTCCCCCCATGAGGCAACTAAGAACGTTCTTGGGCTGCCGCCACTTCTGTCGGGCACACGATCCATCTCCAAGCTTTTTTGTCGTCTCATGGTTCTAAAGCATAATAAATATTCAATACACCAGTCATAAATTTTGTGGAAATTATTTATCCTCTAAACAACTGTCAGATGCTTGAGTCGTTACCAAACCTTCGAACAAAACGACCTAAAAAAGGCGCAAAAAATACGTCCCTACGTCAACGATGGGGATGACATACGAATGTAGTATGTGCTTACGCACAGCAAAAAAGATAACGAAAAATACTGCAGACCGGCCTAAGAAACTGAGAGAGAGCCCGTATGGAAGACGTGCCGTAGCAAACTGGTCGGGACGGCAAACGATGCTCAAAATATTCCGTGAAATATGCCAATAAAAAGTAATGCGCGTACCGGTTCCTACGGATCACACCGAACGTACGGTGAGGTTTTATCATTTTGCTGTAACCCAAAAGAATTTCGCATTCTCGCTTCCTGCCACCGCCGCCCATTGTCATATACTGCAGCATCATCAACAACGGCGAAAGGAAGGAGTCTTAGAGGAATGCGTCTTCCTTTGTGATGCCACCGTTTTGCTTTTTCTTTCTTTCCTTTTGTCTTTCTTGTTCTTCTTCTGCTGGTTATGTCGTCCTTGTCGCTATTCATTTGCAATCGGCTTTCGGAGCCCGCATCTGGCTCTTTACGATGCTTTTTGATGTTCAGGAATTTACGCGTATGAATTTCAATAATCCCAACTCGGTCGTGGCTCACGTAACATTACTTTGTAGTTTTTCGATTTAATTTAATTTAATTTCAGAAACGACCCAATCGCTGACTTACGCGGGCATGAGGCAGAACGTTGTGGGCGGACAGGTACTAATCACTGCTTAGCCTTTCCCTCTTGACTTCTTCTTTTCCTTCTTCTCGAGTTCTTCCATTTCGGCGTGCATTTACTTATTGCCAATCAACGGTGTGTTCGTCCTTTTCTCCTCCTTTTGGCCGACACGTTGATGAAGGCGACCTCCGTTTGTTCTAACTTACCTTAACTTATCTAATTATTGTTGTTTTTCTTCCTTTTTTTGGCTTTTCCGTTATTCGACAATTAATTAATTATACCGGAAAATATGGAGAAGCTTAAGTACATTTTTCTGTTCGTCGAGCTTGACGAATGGACGGGGAAAGGACAAGACGAGGATAATGTTGGACTTAACTCGTTCAATTTCTTATCCTGGACGACGTGTATATAATTGAAGGTAAGTAAAAGTGAAGTCCACCTGGAAGGGGTGTGATAAAGTCGATCACTTAGGAAGATGAACGCCGGATTCCTTATGTCGCTGCGATTCGGTCTTCTAGTCGAAAATTACCAGCATAATAGATTTTGTGACATTTTTCGGGGACATTGATATATCTATCAGGTAAATATACTTACCTACTTTACGTAGATGGCGCTACAGCTCGGGGTAAACCAAGGTCTCAACCAACAAGCCTGTCCAGCCGGCACGATCTTTGGATAGCTGCTTCCAGTTGAGGTCCCTTTCCATCTGTGCGCTCCACCTTAGATGCGGTCGTCCTCTGCTGCGTCGTCCCTAGCCATCTTAGACTTTGGATCCGTACACGTCTAATTAGGTTGATGTCGCGGTAGAGCACGTACAGTTCTTTGTTGAATCATCTCCTCAACTACCCGTTTACACAAACGGGACCAAAGATTACACGCAGAATTTTCCTCTCGAAACACCAACGAGCCTCTTCATCCGCTTTTAATAACGTCCAAGCCTCAGCGCCATAGAGGAGGACCGGGATGAATAAGGTTTTGTAGAGAGATACCTTAGTTTTTCGAGAGAGGGCTCAACTACTCGATTGCCTCTTGAGCCCGAAGAAGCAGCGGTTGGCAAGAGTTATTCTGCCTTTTACCTCAGCGCTGGTGTCGTTGCTGCTTGTCACTATCGAGCCAAAGTAGACGAAGTCCTTGACTACTTAAAAAATATAGCTGGCGCAGGTGACGTTTGAGCAAGACGTCGGTGTTGCGCGACTTTATTTGATGACAGCATATATTTGGTCTTGTCCCCATTTACCCTTAGATCCACTTTAGCCGCTTCAACGTCAATGTCATCTGCGTAGGCAGGCAATTGTGTAGACTTGAAGTAGATCATACCTCTTGTATTAGCCGCAGAGTCCCGCACACGACAGTGCGTCACCCTGTCTAAAACCTTTTTTAACATCAAAGGTGTCAGTTAGTTCACCTCCGACCTAAATGGAGCAGCGAGAGTTCTCCATAATCATCCTGCAAAATCTGACGGGTTTGGCAGGAATGTTAAAAGATGGCAGGGCTCTGTATAGCTCGTCTCTCCAAACACTGTCATATGCGGCCTTAAGGACGACAAAAAGATGGTGCGTATCGACCTGGAATTAAAAGATGATCTCCAGGATCTGTCGTAGTGTAAATATTGGGTCTTTCGTGGATTTTCCTGGCCAGCTCATCGTCAGCTTCTCTAAAGAGTTCCGCGGGAAGTCCGTCTGCTCCAGCAGCTTTAAAAGACTTAAGTTTCGATATTGCTATCTTAACATCGTCTAGGTCGGGTGGACGGGATCCTCTTTCGTCTTCGTGACGTCTTTCGTCTGTGTGAATAGCTCGTTCTGCCTGACGACGGCATTTTTACTTTTTTTATGTCTGCTTCGAATATCAAATCCACATCTGAATAGCAGTTTCGGTAGTAGATATCACAGTTTTTCATCTGCTATTTGCCTGGCCCATCCCATCGCACTTCATGGAGCGCGGCAATGTCTGCCTTATAGCAGTCTAATGAGTTGACCAGTTGTCCGGTCGCACCTGGTCTGTTGAGGGATCTAACGTTTTAGGCGCAGGTCCGGAATTCGTTTCCTTTTAGACGTTTGCGGGGGTCGTCAACATGTAATCCGTCCGTATCCGAGGCTGTTGGTTGTCTCTGAGCAAGTATTCGATTTTCGCGATAGGAATGTTAACCATAAGCGCGACCCCCAACCTTGACCACCAGATTCTTTTTTACCTAAAGAACAAAGGGCCAGCTGTGCCGTCCCTTATCGGCCTCCAAATAAGTTGTAGTAGTCCGAAATAAGGTGTTCACCAGGTAGTTCTACTCGCTCGAATCGTGGGCGCCGCCGTTGACGCCATCATGGGAATTCTGCTGCCGCCGTCCCGAAGAGGGAGCTGAGCCCTGGTTGCGGCTCAGAACCCCCCCCCCCCCCCCCCCTCGTTTGCTGCCCCCAACAACCTTACAAAGGGGTCTGCCCGATCTACAATTGAGGTACTAGGCACCCAGGAGCCACCTCGTGGAGATGAGTGTAGGAGTTCGCAGACAAAGGCTAGAGTGTTAACGCTTGTATCTTCATATCTTCGCATAGTCTACCCCTATGGGTCCCGGGTAAATATACATCCAATAATAATTCCTACATATTTATGCAAGCTAGCCTTGAGACAGAGAGAAAATGTTGCCACCTAGATTCAAGGAGCATGTTAAAAGTGCCGATTGATGGCTCATCAACTCAGAGTTTCAACTACCACCTTTTGACTGCCCATTTCCATCGTCGTCTCCATCAAGTGCCCCGGTACGATAAGTGTCCTCATGCAGGATAGGCTACCATATGTACATAGGTATTCTCTACTGCCAGCTCGTTCTTCATTGCCAATTGCCTTCCAAAAAGATGGACAGGGGATAAAACACTGAATTTCTGCACCAAAACATTGTGACTAGGTTCGACTTGCTCTATTGAAAACATTTAACTTTGTTAGCACACCGTCAGAATCGGATAACCTGTTAATTTATGACGAAACTCAAGTTGAGATAAATGTCAACAAGTCTTATATCTAGATCCGTGATTTGCGAGTTTTTAGTAAGCGGCTTGAATCTTAACAAAAGCCGAATTGGTTGTAAACCTTATATTACCCCTCATCAAACACAAAGAGAGTTTGCTGTTGGCTGCTGTTGTGCACAGACGAATTACTACCGTAAAAAAGTGGCCCAGTGCTCAAAAGATGGAAAAAAAGTGCTGTACTGTGTTGTGAACCTGGGCCTCAACCAACAAGCGTTTCCAGTTAGCTCGATCTTTTGCTAGCTATTGGTTAAAGTCTCTTTCCACCTGTGTCCGCCAGCTTAGATGCGGCCGTCCTAGGCTGGATATGGCTAGGCCATATCCAACGTTGGATCCATAGACGTCGTACTAGGCCCATGTCGCTGTACAGCCCGTACAGTTTGTGGTTGAATCTTCTCCTCGACTCTCCGTCAACACAAACGGGACCGAAATTGTACCCAAAATTTTTCTCTCGAAACGGCCAAGGGCCACTTCATCCATTTCTGATAAAGTCCAAGCCTCTGCGCAGTAGACGAGGACCGGGATAATTAAGGTTTTATAGAGGATCATCTTAGTTTTCCGAGATAGGGCTCTACTACTTAATTGCCTTTTTAGCCCGAAGAAACAACAACTGGCAGGAGTTATTCTGTTTCTAATCTCAGTGCTGTTGCCGCTTGTTACCAGGGAGGTAGGGTAGTTGAAATCTTTGACTACGTTAAAGTTATAGCAGCCAATAGTAACGATCCACAAGAAAGGAGACCCCGCTGATTGCGCCAACTACAGAGGAATAAGTATTCTTAACATCGCCTACAAATTCTTCTCTGCCGTTTTGTGTGAACACCTGAAGCCTTTTGTAAATAAGCTGATAGGTCCCTATCAGTGCGGATTCAGGCCAGGGAAGTTCACCGTCGACCAAATCTTCACACTATGGCAGATCCTGAAAAAAACCAATGAATTTCAAGTCGACACTCACCACCTATTTGTCGACTTCAAAGCCGCATACGACAGCGTAATTAGAGACGAGCTAAACTCACCTGCTAAACTCATCAGACTATGCAAGATGACTTTAGAGAATGCTCGCTGCTCCATCCGAATCGGTGAACACCGTACCGATAGTTTTAATGTCAAAAAAGGATCTAGGCAGGGCGATGCGCTGTCGTGTGATTTCTGCAACATCATATTGGAAATGATTGTGCAAAAATGACTGGCCAATACAAGAGGCACAATCTATTTCAAATCCTCGCAACTCCTTGCATACGCCGACGATATTGACATAATAGGTAGATCACAGCGAAATGTCAATAAGGCGTTTGCGAGTATTGAGTTCGAGGCGGCGAAAGTTGGTTTGGCGGTAAACGAGGGCAAAACTAAATATATGCTGTCATCAAAAAAGGACGCTCACCACCGACGTCTTGGCCAGAAGGTTCGTATAGGCAGTTATAAGTTCGAGGTAGTTAAGGACTTCGTCTTGGCTCCTTGATCCGGAACACCGACATCAGTTCCGAAATCAAACGCACAATCACTCTTGCTAATCGCTGTTTCTTTGGGTTCAGGAAGCATTTGAGTAATAGAGCTCTCTCCCGAACGACAAAGTTGACCTATATAAGACCCATATCATTCTAGTCATGTTGTACGGCGCAGAAGCATGGACACTATCAAAAGCGGATGAGGAGGCCCTTGGTCGGTTCGCGAGAAATATTTTGCGCGTGATTTTCGGGCCTATAAACGCGGACGGGGGATGGAGGAGAAGATTCAACCACGAACTTTACGGGCTGTACAGCGGCATGAGCCTAGTCAGGCGTCTACGGATACAACGCCTAAGATGGCTGGGCCATGTAGAGCGAATGGACAGTGCGTCGCCCTGTCTGAAACCTGTTTGACCTTGAAAGTCTCGGTTAACTCCGACCTTAATAGAATAATGAACAATTTCTCCATTGTCATCTTGCATAACCTGACGGCTTTGGTAGGGGTGTCAAACACAACATGGCTCTATATAGCTCTTCCCTATAGACACTGTCATACGCGGCTTTCAAATCAACGCAAAAGTGGTTTGTATCGACCTAAAATTCATGGGTTTTTTCCAAGATCTGCCGCAGTGTGAATATTTGGTCTATCGTGGATTTTCCGGGCCTGAAGCCACATTATGGATGGCAAAGGACTAACAAAGGCCTCGTAGGGGTAGCATCTATCCGACGGATGCTGGCCTGCTAAAAAGCGAGAAGAGCCACCGCAGTCGAACATCTTGCGGCACTGTTAGTAAGTCCTATCCCCACCTCCTCGTGGTGCCATCTGGAGATTTCCTATGGAAATCGCAGACGGGGAAGGGCAAATGGCGAGCCTCCTGCGCCAAAAAAAAACAGGATTAGTCGGTTGGGCTACGGCCTAGTAAGCCGTAACCGTAAAAAAACACAAACTCCGAAACCGTTACAAGCCTCGGATATAACGGACCGGATTTACGTTGACGACCCTTGCAAAAAACGAAAAAAGGACAATGATCTTCGGCTTTGTACGTGGAATGTTAGGTCCCTAAACAGGCCACGTGCAGCCGAACAACTTTCGGACGCCCTAGACCGCTATAAAGCGGACATCACCGCCATCCAGGAAATGCGATGGAATGGACCGAGCATAAAGCGGATGGAAAACTGCGATATCTACTACGGCGACTGCTATAGGGAGAGAGGGCAACGAATGTTTGGATGCGGATTTGTTGTTCGGAGTAGAGTAAGAATACAAAGTTATGACGTCGGAAAGCTACTATCGCCAGAAACCGCTCGTGCTTTTACCGATCGCGTCTCCCTTAAGCTCTCCAATACACCTCAATCCCCCACGCTATCAATAGAGCAGCAGTGGAGCCTTTGCAAACAAGCCCTGAAAAGCTCTGCATCCGAAGTTTTGGGTTTCAAGGCTCCACCACGAAGAAACACCTGGTTCGATGACGAGTGCGGGAGGATTCATACAGCGAAGCAGGATGCATATAAGGCCTCGCTGCATAAAAGAACAAGAGCAGCTCGTGAGCTCTACGAGCTAAAAAGAAGGGAGGAGCATAAGCTTCTTAGAAGAAAGAAGAAAGAGCACGAGAAGCGCGCGAGCGAGGATTTGGAGAGGTGTTACTTCAGGCGTGACGTTCGAAAGTTTTATCAACAGATAAAGCGAACATGCCAAGGTTATAAAGCCAGAACGGAAGCCTGCAGGGATGAGAACGGACACCTAGTAGTAGAACCGCAGTCGATGCTGAGAATATGGAAAAACCACTTCTGCAGACTGTATAACGGCGATGTTAGTCAATATACCGCTGTCAGGCAGAATGATCCATTTCTAATCGACGGAAACCGCAGAGAATTCTGTCCCCCTGACCTCGACGAAGTTAAGATTACCATATCGAATCTCAAGTCGAATAAAGCTGCTGGCGCAGACGGACTGTCTGCTGAGCTCTTCAGGGCAGCTGGGGATGACCTGGTTGGGAGCATGCACCAGCTCATCCGTAAGATATGGTTAGAGGAAAGCATGCCCGAGGAATGGAGTCTCAGCATCGTATGCCCGATCCACAAGAAAGGAGACCCCTATAACTGCGCCAACTATAGGGGAATAAGTCTCCTTAACATCGCATATAAGATCTTCTCTGCCGTATTGTGCGAACGCCTGAAACCGCTTGTGGATAACCTGATCGGCTCTTATCAGTGTGGTTCCAGGCCAGGTAAATCCACAATAGACCAAATATTTACGCTGCGGCAGATCTTGGAGAAGACCCAGGCATACCAAATCGACGCTCACCACCTCTTCGTCGATTTCAAGGCCGCGTATGACAGCGTATATAGAGACGATGTGTACAAAGCCATGTCTAATTTTAACATCCCTGTCAAACTCATCCGACTGTGCAGGATGACAATGGAGAATTCTCGCTGCTCCATTAAGGTCGGTAATGAGCGAACCGAGACCTTTGATGTTAAAAAAGGATTTAGGCAGGGCGACGCGCTGTCGTGCAACTTTTTCAACATCATGCTTGAAAAGATCGTGCAAGAGTCACTGGCCAACACAGGAGGTACGATTTATTTCAAGTCTACGCAATTGCTTGCGTACGCCGACGATATTGACGTAATTGGACGAAATCAGCAAGACGTCAATGAGGCTTTCGTGAGCATTGAGGTAGAAGCGGCTAAGTCGGGTCTCAAGGTTAATGAGGGTAAAACCAAATATCTGCTTTCATCTAAAAGAGACGGACAACACCGACGTATTGGCCAAAACGGCACCATGGGCGGATATAGCTTTTGAAGTGGTCAAGGAATTCGTCTACCTTGGCTCACTGATGACCAGCAACCACAACACCAGCGCTGAGATGAAACGCAGAATCACTCTGGCCAACCGCTGTTTCTTTGGGCTCAAGAGGCAATTGAGAAGTAGAGCCCTCTCTCGGAAAACCAAGGTGACACTATATAAGACCTTGATCATCCCAGTCCTCCTTTATGGCGCAGAGGCTTGGACCTTAACAAAAGCGGATGAAGATGCCCTTGGTCGTTTCGAGAGGAAAATTCTGCGCACTATCTACGGTCCCGTTTGTTCAAACGGTGTATGAAGGAGAAGATATAACGAAGAACTGTACGGGTTGTACAGCGACATCGGCCTGGTACGACGTCTACGGATACAGCGTCTAAGGTGGCTAGGCCATGTAGAGCGCATGGAAGATACAGCTCCGACCCGAAAAGTCTTCGAATCCACTCCGGAAGGAAGGCGCGGCAGAGGACGGCCGCCTCAGCGGTGGCGCACGCAGGTGGAAGGGGACCTCAACCAACTGGGCGTGCGGCACTGGAAACAGCTGGCCAAAGACCGTGCCGGCTGGAGACGCGTGTTGGTTGAGGCCCAGGTTCAGCACGGACTGTAGCGCCACCTAAGTAAGTAAGTAAGAAGCCACATTATGGGCCGGGCAAACGATGCTGAGATTCCATTCAACGGTCATGCCTTCTTCTGACCATGTCTTTCAGATGACCTGGTGCTTGTCCCGAACCAACTCATCTCTGGTTGCTTTAAATAGACCAGCAGGTAAGACGTCCAGCAGCCTTATTAAACTTCAGTTTTGATGTCACTGTCTTAACCGCGCCTAAGTCGATTGGACGGAATTCTCTTTCATCTTCGTGCAGTGTGAATGGTGCGATCTGCCTGACAGCGATATCTGGACCATCTTCTCTATTATACAGTCCGCAGATGTAGACTTTCCATATTTTCGGCATCGACTGTGATTCAACTACGAGGTGCCCGTGTTCATCCCTGCAGGCTACTGCTCTGGTTTATAGCCTTGGCATGTTTGTTTTACTCTGTGGTAAGACCTTCGAAAGTCGATTCTGCGATAACATCTCTCCAACTCTTCGATCGCGCGCTTCTCTTTTTCCTTCGACTCCGCAGTGTTCGCGACATCCTCATACGTACCTTTGCTGCAATAACGTAATGATCCGATTCAACGTTGGCTCCTCGGAAGGTTCGGACGTCCAAGATGCTCGAGGAGTATCTGACGTCGATCACAATATGATCGATTTGCAATAGTGTCTGCTTTAAGTGACCGGTACTCCTGCCCTTTTATGCGTTTGCGGTGATCGTCCACATGTAGTCTGTCAGTTGAAGCCAAAGCTTGTTGCTACTCTGAATTTACGATTTTTTTACAGTTATGGCTTACTAGGCCGTAGCCCAACTGACTAAACCTGTTTTCTGGTGCAGGGAACTCGCCATTTTGTCTTCCCCATTTCAGGGGACATTTCCAGATTGCACCACGAGAAGGTGGGGATGGGAATCACTAACAGTGCCGCAAGACTTTCGTCTGCATTGGCTCTTTTCGCCAGCAACTGTCGGAGAGATGCTACCCTTACGAAGTCTTTCATGTGCTTTGAAGAGAGCCGTTTTATGGAGATTAGTTGAGCCGAGTATTAAATGAAGAACACCATCAATACTAAAACCCTATGTATTATTTCCAACTTTCTACATTACTCAGTATAGCTCAAAATTCTTCTATGCGTGTCTGCTTTACAGGAAGTTAGGATGTCATTTATATAAGCCATCAGTGTGTAAGCCATCAATGCGATAGCTTGATACGATATGAATGCAATGCCTCAATCTTGAATCCCTAGCTCCTTAACTTAAAGTTAAGTGATCTCCAGAAATACTAAAACACTTTCCTTAATCAAACTGAAATCAAACTCCAATCACGGAGCCCCTAGAACTTTGCTTACATTTCCTAATCCAATCCCAGTTCATGGCACTCTCGAAAGTCTAATGATGTATGCATCAAACACATCGCATGTTGAACTTCATTACCTAAATGAATAGGCTTATCCAACTTTACCAAACTTCACTTGTCTGTGAAGGGAAGGAAAGTTTTTTCTATTGTTTTTGTTTTTTGTTTTTCATCCTCGACACGATTTCATTGCCCGCACCTGCATCCCGACCGAAGTGATGGCTTCATTTTGTCCATAGCTTTCTATTTTCACTTCATGCTGCCGGTGTCTTGACGCGCTCATCAGAAGCTCCTTCCTCCCCATGTGTCCACTTCTGTATTACCAAAACTTACTGAAATTTTTAAATCGTAAATCCGTCGGACTTTCTACGTGTGACACTCGGGAATAAATTAAACAAATAATACGCCCACATGTCGTCGTTAATCAAACTTAAATTTCCAATAAGATACGGACAATGCTCGAGGCTAACTGAATCGCATCATAAGTGACGGACGCAGGCGAAGGCAAACAAAGTTTGTCCTCCCAATCCGTCAGTGTAACATAAATACACTTTTGCTTTTCATTCGTAACTTGATTTATAGTACTTCAGTCTGGATTCATGTTGGCTTAGGTCTGAGTGTCCTCCTTTCAACCACGGCGGCCGAGATAAACCGACGAATGGATAACGAAACGAACAACGACGAAAGAGGGAAACGAAAACGAAAATCTTTCATGACATTTCCCCTTTTATTGTACCATTGAAACACCCTTCCGCCACACGCCACCCATTTCACGTCAATGGCATTAATGGCGGCAGCGGCTCATCCCCGGACGCCATATAATTCGACAGAGTGGATAATATGTAAATTTTCCACTTGTGATAGCAAGAACTCAATTTGTTCAGTATCCGTAAACTCAATAAAGCAAAAAGATTCACAGATTCACGCTTAGCCGTTGGACAAGTTGTCCCGTCCCGACTCGCGGATAATACACCGGCTATTGCTCTGGCTGCTGATCTCTTCGTGTCCGCCGGATGGAGCTTGTGAGAAAATAGCCGCGCCGCACCATACCCCGAGCGGACTTTTGAGACTTTTCAGACTCGTTCCTGTGAATGAAAGTTTCCATTTGAATACAAATAGAAGATAGAATGAGAGCAGAATGGAAAAAGTGTTTTCCTTTGCAGCGAGTGGGGCTTATAAGCGAAAAGGACTCTTTAGTCTTCATCTCTTGTAGCTGAAAGGAAAATCAAATTTTCGCTTTTTCCTCTTCGTCTTCGCATTGAATTAGCCCCGGAGCAATGGAAAACAGAGTCGATGGTGTGAGGACTGGTGAGCTGAGTGACGGTTGCCGGCAAATATCATGGAACACGACTCCTAAAAGCCACGAAAAAACGGGTGTTGAAAGCAACCTCTTGGCAAGCATGGGGTTAATGGCGAATATGTTGCGGATTAAGGCATATCTGTGGATTTGCATAAGCGATTCACTCTGCGCTGTGGTTAACCATCGAGCAGCCTCATACGTCATCTGTTTGCTCGCGCTTGAGCGCCCACTAATGGGCGCACGGAATGAACGAATGGGAAGGGAAGGCGCACTGTTTGACGAAAATTTAATTAAAAGTTGCGTTGAATTGTGATTTATGCGGGTGGCTTGAGGTGATGGGGGCTAATTTATATGACGTGGTGCTGCTTAAGGATTTATGCAATATCACAAGTGTTGACACCTTGTAAATTAGCGGCATTATGTGGGTAAGCGGAGTGGAAAAGGTTTCGCGGATGCTATGGCACTGCAATGATTGGATGTAGAGTGTGTTGGATGTTTCGGGTTTTTAGCAGATAAGCTACTTAAGCTGGAAAGCAAAGGCCGATAAGCGTAGGCGTGAAGTTGACATTGACGGCGTTATTGATTGGAGTTTATAATCTAGGAGCTTATACTTTAACTGGAAATTAGGGTTTTGATCTTTAACATGTTTCCACCTTGCATTTATCCAAGGACACCACGCGATGACTTATGTTTACAAATCAGGCTTGTACGGAACCGCACCTGGTTATTTTTGGGACCTGATTCATTAGGTTGTGCACAGAACAACATGTCTACGGTAAACAAATCCAGGTACATACTAAATATATGATAACGTCGTCCGCAAGCAATTGAATAGCAAACCTGCTCCTGGAAACACTAAAATTACTTAAGCATACTTCAGTGAAAAACTGAGTGAAGTAGACCTGACGCTCATTCTAAAAGAGTTGACAGTTGACATTGATTGACAGGTGGTGTTGTTACATTGGTCTTCAGATATATAGTGTGCATTTAGGCTTAACACGCTTTTCAAAATCCTTTTACCAAGAAGCTTATACTCTTCGTTCCTCTCTTAAGGAAAAACCGTCGCTTTGCGGTGTACCGAGGCTACCACCGACAGTACATATATCCACCAGCGCTAAGGAGAAATGCGATCGGCAAATGACCAAGCGACATTTTTCAAATGTAGCTTTTCGGCATCAAATCTTGTCGGTGACAGTGATTTCCCTATTCGTATGCCGGTTGCAACAAGGAAATAGTATGGGTCAATTTTAGTCCATCGGAAGGTTTGAATGACCTTGATAGACACGGTTGATCTGGGGTGGCCAGCTCTTTTCACAGTTGAGAGGTAACACTATATCCAAATAACTTTCTTGAACAACTAGAGCAATTGAAATAAAACAACCCGAATTATCTAATAGAAAACCTCCCTTCTTCAGGCGCCTTGTCGTGGCGGGAGACTTAAGAGGTTAAGAACCTGGAACTAAGACTCGAAGAGCTAAATCAATAGACCACCCTAAGGATAGTAATACTCCAGGTGGTACCCGCCATTCATTGTCAACTCATCGGCAGCTCGGAATGACACCAATTCCTGCGGCTCACTGTCCGGCCACCTGGTTAGACTGAGTTTGAGTAGTGCACAGCAGACGCGCACCGATGATGGCGTGGCACGGGAAACCGATAAGGTTGAACGCGCCTCAGAGTTGGGTGGTACCTATGAGTGTGCTGCTAAAAAGGCGGCTATCTCCTCTGAGAAGGTCAGGATAAGGAAAGCTGTCTGTAACAGTGGAGTAACCAGCGCAGATTGCAAACATCGTGAGAATGGTCTACTGAAGCTAGCTTCAGCAACGAGCCGAATTCAGGCTGTATTCAGGCTGAGAGGTCTGCTCTGGTGAAATTCATCTTCATGGTGAGCTGTTGCTTACAGCGGGCGTCAGCCTGGTTCAGAAACATGGTGCCCAAAATCCCGCCTTTGGGAGCTATTACTTATCGGGTATCCTTCTTCTTTCTTCTTTTGGTGGCGTTACAGCCCATGAAGGAGCAGAGCCAAGCTTCTCTCAGGCACCGATGTTGTGTGTGAACATGGGGACCTTCAGTTTAATGCCGGATCCGAATGGCGTGGTTCGAGAAGCCTTTTCATGGCAAGTTTACTACGGGGGGTTTTGCCAGTACCCCGCCGAGGAGGAACGTCGCGAAATAAACATTCGATGGTGTTGGTGTTAACGGGATCCGAACTCGCTCATCGTGCGCCAGAGTCCAACACACTAACCACTGCACCAGGGCGCCCTCAGGTAATCAGTCTCCCTAAACTAGCGCGCCATTTGCCGGATTTCGGGGAAACCTGGAAACAAGCTGGATATGCTGATGAGTTTACTTTCGCAAATTCCAGGGCTTGACACTGTGGGCTGGGTTATCTATTTTTATAGCGAGAGTATGGGCTATCTGAAAAAAGATAGCTCTACCCTGGTTGTAGGGATGGATGACGCCTTTGTCGAAACTTTAAATCTGCATACGATTCACGTCCGTACTTCCGCCTTGGTAGGATTTTATTTCCTTTCAATGTCAAGCAGTAGGACGTGCTTTGCAGTATAAATTCTTTATTTGTACTCAAATTAATCTATAGCACTGTAAGGCTGCTACTGCTCTTTTGCGAGTAAATAGCAGAATTGCATGCAGTAGTACAAATCATCATGTTGTATCCGTCCAGGAACTATGGGTGTGGAATAAGCGCCTGCCTCATCGTTTCGAACTCACTATTGGCAACCACACTTTGACGATTTTGCGGACAAGACTTGGTGACTGCCACACTTCGTCGTTGCGTTTGCTTACTCTTACTTCCCGTAAGCCAGTTTCTGAATTCTTAGGAGCCAGAAAGATTGGTCTTATCTTATGTTGCAAGGCTAATGCTCAAAACACTGCGTGGACCAGTAACAAATACAACCGTCTTTAGACTTCACTCTTGCGTCTAACCTTATCATCAACAATTGGGCTCTCAACCAAAGTTTGTCACGGCGAGACGACACGAGGTGTTTGACCTAAACTTACCTCACAGGCATCTAAAGGGCATCTCTTACTGGAGTGTCTTACCAGATGCTACTCGGTCAAATCACAGATATTTCGAATTCTAGTTGAGATGTAGGATCTCTTCCTCGAAACTCAAGCCGCATTCGAAGACTGGGTACAGTTTAGAGCGGAGCTTAAGAAAACTACTCAAAATACAGAGCGAAACAATTGGTAGAAAATGCTTTTAACAACCTGAGTAGCGTCATCACCAACTGTTCCGAACTCGCTTAACCTGTCAGGAAACCTCCTTGCAAGAAATTGATTGCTTGGTGGGGTGCCGAGCTCCAAGGTTTTCGCAGGACAGCCAAAAGTATCCTGAATAGATCACTCACAACGAATTCGGAAGATGACTGGAATAAGTATCGATGGAAGCATACATCGAAGGGTACATCGACGAATGATTCTTCTAAGGCTTTCTGTGAAGACTGCACTTTGGAGGGGGCCGTGGTGCAGTGGTAAACATTACCGACCGTCGAGCGGAAGACCTGTAGTTCAAAGCCGTTCCATAACTAACAAAAAAATATTCCTGTAGGAAAAAAATTATACAACTCAGCTATTGTGAATGAGAAGTGATAACGCTCACAGTATATGGTCACGTTAACATCTTATTCTGTGCGCCATTCTAATATAACACCTTAAGTGCATGGAAAAGTTGCTAAGAACTACAACCAATGTGAAAATTCGGTCGGTTTCTCTCGAATCCTATTTAGGACAACCACCCCTGGAGAGAAGTGAACGAACATCTACAACCCAAACTACTGCACTCCGTTCAGGTTGTGCGACAAACATCATAAGAGTATAACTATTGAAGCTGCGCCAACTATGAAAAAATAAAAAATAAAATAAAATATCTGAGCGTGACCGGCAATTTGGTTAAAGTCCCCAAAATCGACCAATCTGGATGCACTCAGAAAATCGAATGGTTCATCAACTGAGTCTATAGCCGAAACTCCCAGTTTACTGCCTTAGACCCACGTCTTCAACGATAACTGGGACTGACACGATGAAAACAACTCGGCGTAGCTGGTATATTGATTGCGCGTGGCAGCGACCGAGGACACTGAATTTGCTGTGGAACTAATGGCTTATAAATCACCAGGCACCGGCGGGATATACCCTGTTATGCTACAAAATGGTATATGTAAGTCAGCTGTTTACTACTTTAAAAATAATTTTCACCAAAAGAGCGGAAAATCCTATAAGACTGCACGCCAAACCTAATTGGGGGGATAGAATGCTCACGCGGAATGGAAGAATACACGCGGGGCATTTTCGTCGACATTGAAGAGGCTTTTGATAACGCAACTTTTGATACCATGCATAACGCTGTTAGACCCCCTTATTCAAGGAAGCTAAGTAGCTAGAAATCATGTTAAGTTGAAACGCTGTCAGCTTTCTGGCAATGCAAAGGAGCTTTTGGCAAAACATGTGGTTTATCGCCGGGAAAAGTTCTCTGGATCTATGTACATGGCAATGATAAGACTTATAATCTCATATGCATCGGTTGTATGGTGGAACAGACTAACACGCAAGCACGTCGTAGCCTCTTTCAGAAATTTTCAAAGAACGGTTTGCCAGCTTAACAGGGGATTTCACCAGGCACTGATCTAGGTGCTATGGTGAACCTCCCACCGCTCGACATACATATTAGTCAAAGGTGTGCACTGAAAACCGTGTCTTGTCTCAGGAGAAAAGGTTTTTGGTACAACTCGCATTGGAATCAAAGTGCACTTGCGAGGCAAATACCCTACGATCCGTGTCTCATGGATATACCCTCTGACGCAATGACACCTGTCATCCTACTGCACTATAACTTCACAGTCGAATTTCAGGATGGGCTCTGGCCACACGCTGAACTTTGAAAGGAGTGTCTTCGAATTTTCACAAAATGGCTCCAGCTCTGCATGGGGGTCCGGCGCTGAGATTTTCTTTGTACGCGAAAACGTCTTACTACACTTTTCGTTAGGAAAATATGCGTCCTAATACGTAATCCTGATGGCCATGCACTAGGAAGAAGGAACTAACCCCTTAACCAGCACCAAATTATTGTATGAACTTACGGCCCTTCTAAACAAAGTCATTAGACTAAACACACTAAGGTCTGTTTGTGTCGCAGGTCATTCTGAAGTCCCAGGAAATGAGATTTCTGATGAACTCGCCAGAATGGGCTCGGAGGAGAATTTCTCGGGACCTGAACCCGCCATCGGTCTACCCACATCAATGACTGGGTCTTTAATACACACAATCGAAGATCGAGGGAATATCCAGGATGCAGGCTGACTAAGCGCGAACGCTCTGATGTCCACACCATTCCTTTTATCCTTAAGGAGAATCGATTACAGAAGACCTACACTTTTACCAAGCATCTCTGCATGCTCAGCATCAGTAAGATGCCTGCCTGTGCTGCATGTTGCGAAGGGGATGACACAGCAGAACAGTTTCTCTGTGACTGCCCCGCCTTTGCTCGCGTACGGTGGCGCTCGATGTGTGGCGAAGCTCTTAGCTCTCCACCTCCGAAGCTCGTTCTCAATTTTTCCAGGAAAGCGGGGAAAATACAGTAAAGTACAATGGACCAGCATTTGGGTCTCAGTGCTCCAACAGATAGCAGAAGTCTACAACAACAACAACAAAAAAAAACTAATAGGAAAAGTGTTGCCTCCATTACGAGACCACCTAACTAAAGAAGTATGTCATCTATGACCGGCCAGAGAGTTTCATTTAACACTCTGAATACGACTAGCTCCCGTCTTTGGCTTTAAGACAAGCTTGTCGAAGCTTTTTCAACCGAGAACTGTAAGAGTTACATACATACATTTTCGCTGGCCCGCTTGTTCCACGAGGCTTATGCGCGTGCGCGGAATCTCCAGGCCACTCGATCCTCCGTCATCGACTCTAACTCATCAGGAGCTATGCCCAAGTGCACCCAGGCGAGTTTTTGGACCTGGTCCAACCACCTCGTCCTGGGTCTGCCAAGCGGTCGCTTGCCTGAGAGTATTGCATCCAAGGCACGCTTCGGAAGTCGTGATGATGGCGACATTCGTCTCACGTGACCAAACCATCGAAGCATAGCCCTTTCCGTTCGGAGAAGTAGCTGCTCAACATTGAGCTCCCCGCGCACTGCCGTGTTTTTTACCCTATCCCGGCGAGTAACTCCCACAACAGAACGAAGAAATCTCATTTCGGCAGCTTGCATTCGCGATCTTATTCTTTCGGCCCATACCCAAAATTTCATGACCATAGGTGAGAGTTGAAACAAATACTGAGTTAAAAACCACTAACTTGGCTTTGACACCAAGCTTGGTCTTCCTGATTACAGATCTTCAAAGCTGTTTCAATATTGACCCACCTTGGCCAATCCTGCAGGAAAGCTCAGTATTACTCCTCCCATCACTCGTGAAGAAGACCCCGGGATACTTAAACTTTTCCACCTACTTCAGTGGGACTCGATTAACATGTAGAGTGCATTGGACAAGTGTTCTGGAAATAACCATAACCTCGGATTTGTCCACGTTAACCCTCATTCCAGCATCAGCACATACGGCCACAAACCTATCTAGCGCGCGCTGAAGTTCCATCTGGGAGGATGTGAGAACAACTAAGTCATCTGCAAAAAGAAGATGGCTTATCCTCAACTCTCCCAATGTAAAACACTCCTCGCCTCGACTGCGCTGCTACATCCAGCCTACATATACATATAATGAAAAGCAGAGGTGACAAGAAGCACCCTGGGCGAAGTCCAACGCCCACGGTGAAAGGTGTTGATTTTCTACCGTTAAGCAGAACGCAGCTGCTATAGTTTGTGTACAGAGACTGAATGGCCCTCAACAGAAGACCATCAATCCCATACTCCTCTAGAACACTGCAGAGTTCACCTCGAGAAACTCGGTCATTTGACCAAAACAGTAGTGACTCCCAAAGCATACCGACAAACATTCTTAGCGATACATCACATGGCGTTGAAACATTCCAGGCATCCATTCGGCTATACTCGTATCTAACAGTTACTGTCTCCTCGACCGATTTGTGTGCACACATGTGCTGATAGATAAACGTCATGGTAATTTGTCAAGATAATCATTGATCTTCCACTTGCCATCCGGTCAAACACTCTTGACCCAACATTGACACATCACTCACATCCGGCCCTATGACATTTTTCTTAATTAAATATCCACAAAAAATGACATATTATTTCTCATCTACGAGTAATAAAATTCCCACTATCGATCCACTTCCGGCTCAAGAATAAATTACTAAATCAACTCGGAACATATCATTATGGGGGTGTGATAGGACTATCACTTCCAACCGACAAAAAACACCACCTCATCATTCTCATGACATTCACTCGTCCGACATGCCGACGGCTATGTTTTATCCAAGTTCCGAGCGTATCTACATCACAGAACCAAACTACTTAACCGCAAACGGAAAAACTTACTTCAATTTAGTTTGCTGTTGCCGATAGCCTAACCGCATCATTGAAGGGAACTTTCTCTTGTGATTGTTGGGAAAGTACCACAACCCCGGACTGAGTGGACACGCAGCATCTTCAAACGCAATTATCCTTTTGATCCCATTGTCTAATCGACAATACCATTACGGTGATAGTAAATTCCGAGAATTAAGGATACAAATAGGCAGTAAATTTCCAAAGCAATGGTACGCTACACCCCCATCACTCAACATTCGATCACTGCTTGACGGAAGTGGCTTATTAGGATATCATCTCAATATCCCAGACTCTTAAGGTGCCGTCTATGTCTATGTGCGAATGATTGCGTTACTTTTTCCTCCTCTCTCTGACTACAAAGTTCCTAAGGCTATTGAGGAAATACAACTTTTTGCCAAACAAACAATCCACAGCCATACTGGGACGACCTACAGAAACTCAAAACTAGTCCGCCAAAAAGGCAAAAAACAAAAAAGTAGAACACAGGAAGGCCATGTATACTGGCTACATCCTGATGTATGAGCATGAATACTCGAATCTGTTTGTAACGTCTACATGCGGACATTGTCGTTTCATCATTAAAATAGCAGCGGGCGTATAGCTGCTGACACTTGTTTTAGGTTACTTGCAATGTAATAGGGCAAACCGGCGGCAGGCGGGACGGAATGGAAAACTTTTCCCATAAACCAAATGAAAAACTTCCATTCCTGGTTTCGTTCCCAATTTGCATTTATTTTTTTGGTTTTCGTCTATGAGCCTTTTTGAGACCAGATGTAGTCGAGGTATGAATTGATTATGAAAAGAAGAAAATGAAGCAGAGGGGGAGGGAAAACGAGAAAAAATCGTTGAAAGTTGCGAAGAAGTTTTATGGCAAAGGACATGGCTCGTTTGACTTTAGTTTGATCATTAAAGAACGCTTTAGCCGTCCATTAAATTGGGATTAGACAAATAACAGTATTAACATGCGGCTTCAAAACTTGGTCGACGCGGGACAGCTTAAAGGCTTAGTGCTTTTGTAAACGAATGGGAGCAAATGAGGAATATTGACGTTGACGTCCGTAAGTATTGGACATCGGCCAAGAGCTAAGGTGTTTTGTTTCTACAAAAAGAATGCCCTACTATCTGGTATTGCGTATTTTACTATATGGAATGACTGTTAAAGAGAAAAACAGATTTTTACTGGGTTCTGCAATCGATTTTCTTAAAACTCTTCTCGATGCACCGGGACCAAAAGGCAAACGCGAAAAACAATTCGCGTTTCCATGCTGCTTTATTGGACGATAGCGAATTGTATAGAGTAACCCATCAATATCCTCCGTGACAATAGCTCACCTAGTCGTGGTACGGAGGTCACTACAGGTAATGACTCTCGAGAGTCCATCTCTAGAGGAACCCGAAGCTAAGAAGCAATTACAGACCCCCCCACACCCCTCCGCGGCTTTGTACCTATCACTCCCTCACTCCCCTAACTCCAAGGTGGAACAGCATACGCCGACGGATGCATGGCTAAGAGAGTGTTTAGCTATGAGTATGCGAACTTCGGATACCGGGCGACCTCCGATTTCAGTAAAGCCTTCCTGTAGTGTCTCGGGCTCCGCTGTTGGTGACCTTTATTTCCCGTGTGTTCGTGGGAACTATTAATAAAATAAATAGATTTGAAGAGACTGATGACTCTCTAACGTCATCGTCGGCTAGGGCTTGTGAGTCTTCAGCGGCTCAAAAACCGGAAGTGATGTCGGCACCCATCGCCGGCATTGCAGCCGGACGGAAAGCAGGGGAGCTGTCTTCACTTTCCAATTCCGACACCACACTTGGCGGGGATTCTATGAGTATGCTCTCAGATGAACTCCCAAGTGTAACAAAGAACGAAACCATCAGGAAGGTAGAGGAAAAGCCTGCACCACCTGGTGGCTTCGTCAAACTGAAATTGTCGGAGCAGAGATGTTTTAAAGCTGCTATAATGCAGGGTAAGACTAGAGATGAGGCTCTATTTTTTGCAAAATCTACCCCTGCAACCAAAGGTCCGGAACTGAAACGTGATCGTTCCGCTGACACTACTCCACCAAACCCGGCTGTTAAACGCAGCAAAATCGGCAACCACCACGTCGATAAAAAGAGCTACAGTAGTGTAGCTGGAAGGATCCGACTCGGCATCGTCCCCAAGGACAACAGCGCAGATGGCAGCAGCTCAGGAGGCTATAGTCGACACCCTCATCGAGCTGCTGGGTAAGGCACCCAAACCCCGCTTCAGGGGATCGACCTACAAGTCACGGTGGTTATACTTTGTGTGTGACAGCCCAGCTACGGCCGATTGGATGAAAACAAATTTTACGGCCATCAAGGACAAGAGTGGACTTTTTTTTTTTTTTTTTTTATTTCGCTCTGAAATTACAATGGCTATCGCACAATTTACAATAACAGTTCAGAGATATTGATGTTATGCTTGTGCAAGCTTTCCCGAAGCCACATATCGTACTTCCCACAAAGCACCGGCTTATCCATCACGAAGGTGTTGGCGACGCTGGACTCGCAAAATGACGGTTTACACTCACAGAACTGGAGAGTCATGCAAAGCACGTCAAATAAGGAGAAAAACCCCCTGCACTTAGTTCTGGCAGTCAGCGACAGGTCTCCGGCTCGATTAATAGAACTTAAGTGGCAAGTGGCTTATAGATTTGAATTCATAAAGATGATTATCAAAAGTCAGGTGAAAACATCCTTGGATGTAGTACCAATCGCTGTAGAAGAACCTACAACCAGCAGTATGGTGGGCGCACCTACTGCCGTAATAGGAAGACCTACTACTTAAACCTAAGGAAGTCCACTGGTTATACACCGCGATAGTAAGACCTCTCGTCACCTACGGGTCCACCGTATGGAGGACAAAAGTTGAGCAAAAAACTGCAATTGTTAAACTTCAACGCCTTAAGAGACTAGTGTGTCTCGGCATCACAGGCGCTATGCCAACCTGCCCCACGGCAGCCCAAGAAGCACTCATTGGACTCACTCCACTGCACCTTTTTATGAAAAAGGTGGCATTACGCAGTGCAATCAGAATTCTCTGCTCGGGACCAAATATACCATGTAGACTCGTAGGCCACATGTCCATATTACAACCCTTCTCGAGCTGGATATGATTACTACGGTCTCGGACGCATTTCCACACCTTCAGCGTTGACAAGAGATTTGAGATACTGATCCTAAATCGCTCAGCATGGGGAAACAGTGATCCCCTGCTAAATGTCAAAGGCCTTAGGTGGTACACGGATGGCTCCAAGATGACTTCCGCCGTGGGCGCCGGCATCTTTAGACCAAAAAGCAAGATCTCGAAGGCTATGGGAATAAGTCCCAGTATCTTCCAAGCAGAGCTGCATGCCATCCTAACATGCGTCAATCTAAATCTCGAGACTGGCATCAGAGGAGTAATCATCAACATACTCTCTGATAGCCAAGCAGCGCTTAAGGCGCTGGGTTCGTACAGTACGAACTCAAAAGCCGTCAAGGAATGCCACGACAACACCTCGCCAAAAGAAACAATGTTAAACTTTGGTGGGTGCCATGACATAAAATTATCAAGGGCAATCAAATTGCCGACCAACTTGCCAGGAAAGGTTCCAACGATAAATATATACGTCCGGGACCATTCTGCGGCATTCCCGGGTCTAAGATAAATTTCTTCTCCGTCAGTCTAAATGACTTATAGGACCCCTGAACAAACACTCTAGCGACATACTCAAACTCAATAGGGTGGATATCAGAAGACTAGTCAGCTACCTAACAGGACACTGCGGTCTGAGATATCATCTAAACAAAATTAGCCTCTCGTCTGAAACTGAGTGTCGGCTCTGTCTCGAGGACGAAGAGACGGCGGAACAAACACTATGTGAGTGAGCTGCTCTCTGCCATCTTAGGAAGCGTATCCTTCTCAGTGAAGTTATGACTCCTGAGGGGATCACCTTGGCTCCTACGAGAAGCATTCTCAACTTTATTACAGAAGTGGAGAGGCACCTCGGCTAATCGGCTAGCAGGCACAATAGATCTGCAAATGTCGCAGTGCCGTATTGCTTATGGTAGCACTTGCCCCATATATAAGTAATAAAAAAAAAATAACAAAAACCCATCAGTATGATTGCCCATTGCTAAAGGCGTTGAATAGTCATATGAGGTAAGCTCTTATAAGGGTTAAAACTGGTTACCAATGGTCGACGATCTGTTATAAGCTCGAATTGACGTCCACAAAAATGCTAGTGATTTCTTTTTTAAATCATATATAATGTGAAGAACTTTTATTTTCTCATTCTGGCTATACCTTGTTTGATGGGGGAGGAAGCCAGCAAACAGAGCTCGTGTTTATCATGGCAAACGCCAGCTTCGATCTCAGTCCCTGCTCAATCCGAGTTGACACACAGCCTCCGCGTGGCCCCCTTACATAGATATACCGCTAGGTAGTGAACCAATGTGTGCAGCGACCCGACCGCTTGTTCCTGGGGAAAGAGGAACCTGGCTCTCCAGGTTGGGGGTTGCGCTTAGGGTGGACATCCCTATCGGGTAAAATAAATGTTTGCTCAGAGACAACCAATAGACTCGCATACGGCCGGATTACATGTTGACGACCCCCGCAAAAGGAAACGAATTCCGGATCTGTACCTGGAAGGTCAGGTCCCTCAAAAGACCAGGCGCAGCCGGACAACTGGTCAACTCCATGGACTGCTATAAGGCAGACATTACCGCGCTCCAAGAAGTGCGATGGGATGGGCCAGGCAAAAAGCGGATGAAAAACTGTGATATCTACTACAGAAACTGCTACAGAGAAAATAAACAACGATTATTCGGATGCGGATTTGTTATTCGAGGCAGACTCAGGAAAAACGTCTTAAGCTTCCGACATGTAAGCGAACACCTCATAACTGTCCGCATCAAGGCCAATCTCGGCAATATAAATTTAATATGTGTCCACGCCCCCACAGAGGAGAAAGATGACCAACATATAGACGACTTCTATATGTTGCCTGCCTTCCTAGGCAGAACATATGCCCAATGTCCCAGCTATCACACCAAAATCGTTCTAGGAGAATTCAATGCGAAGCTGGGTAAGGAAGCAATTTTCGAACGAGTTATAGGAAAGCATAGTGGACTTTATGGCGGGACATAATCTCGTGGTAGCAAGTACACGATTCCCACACCTCGGCATCCATAAGGGGATCTGGCGGTGTTTCGATCAATCGACAATCAATCAAATTGATCACATTGCGATCGACTACAGACACTCCTCCAGCATCCTAGATGTCCGAACCTTTCGGACTGGAAGAGGCTGGCCAAAGATCGTGCCGTCTGGAGAGGCCTGTTGGTTGAGGCCCTGGTTCACCCCGAACTGTAGCGCCATCTAATTAAGCATACCATTGATGCACACAAAGTCTTCTATGCAAAAGCGATCGGTTTTTCAGTTCCATCTGCGTAGACGTGGGAGAAAGTAGCACGAACACCATACGGTGAAGCATCGGTAGCTAAAGTAATTGGCAGGCTGTTCTGTTCAATTCATATTCTTGAGTTGATCATATGCATGCTGTTGATCCTTTCCCCATACAAACGTATCTGCCTTGCTACGAAATTTTTTTTGTTTTTTTAATAGTCAACACGCACCCAAGGCGAAGATCTTATAACGTCAGCGAAACATTGTGCGAGCAGATGGAACCTAGAAGAGGGAGAGGAGGCGCCTATTGACATTGCTCTTAAATATCTGCATGTCGTATTAAGGGGGAAAGACTGGACGAGGGTAGCGCGTTCCACATTCCACATTCGTGTTGTTCGGTTCAAGAAAGAACCTCTATATGAAGTTCGCGCACGTTCAACAACTCTTATAATGGTTATCACACAACCTGAACGGAGTGCAGTGGTTTAGATCCTAGGTGTTCGTTCACTACTCTCCAGGGGTGTTTGTCCTCGATAGGTGGTGAGGAACCGACCGAATTTTTACGTTGATTGTAGTTCTCAGCAACTTCTTCCATCCACTTATGGTGTCATATTAGAATTACACATACAGAGTGTAGTATATTGGCGTCATTACGTTGACATCATTGGATTAACAGCATGAGTATAATCATGCACTTTGGTAAAGTAAGTATGGGGTAACAGGTGTGAGTTATGTCACCACACGGCTTACACTCAGGCTTAGCATTACACTCATAACTCTCCCACACCTAATCATATTGTTTCGGGTGCATGCAGAACAGGATGAGCAGTTCGTACTCAGCCAGGTGTTATGTATTCTATTAAAGCACATGTCTTGGAGTTAAGGATGTAAAATGTGCTAATGCTTTCTTAATGTAACACTAGGTTAAGATCAATATATGAAAATAAAAGTCAGTCTCTCATTGAACACCATACCGATCGTTTGGTACACATTAATCGGCGACAGCTATGTACATACATACATATGTCCGACACAGAAAGCGGTAATTCGGTGATTTCAGTAAAAGTAAAAAACGAAAGTCACATGGCTCCAAACGTAGTTAATTTTATCGGCGCGATTGAATTTTTTAATCCATCCGAGGATGAATTCGATGTGTTTATCGAGCGTTTTGAGAATCTTATGGCGTTGAATAACATAACCGATGATAGCAATAAGAAATCGCATCTTTTGAATCTTGGTGGAAAAGATTTGTATAAAGTGATCAGAAACGTGTCAAGACCAGACACCATTGAGAACGTCGCGTACGCTGGTCTATTATTAAAGCTCAAAGACCAATTTAATCCGCAAAGGAATATAACTGCAGAACGCTTCAAATTTGGAAGTCGCAATCAGCGCCAAAATGATACAATCAGCGACTACCTCCTGAGAAAACTCGCTGACACGTGCGACTTTGCCACCTTCTTGGACAATGCACTTCGAGATCGGTTCGTGCTTGGAATCAGAGATGATCGTGTGAGGGCAAACTTACTTACTTATCAGGCCTGCGATCCATGGAGGATCTGAGCCTGAGCTATAGCTGCCTTCCATCCTTGACGGTCCCGGGCACGCTGCTTCCAGTTGTCAAGACCAAGATGTCTTACATCCGCGATTACTTGGTCTTTATACCGGAGGTTCGGTCTTCCTCTTCTTCTCGAACCAGGAGGCTCGGAGTCGAAGACCCTCTTAGCTGGAGCGTTGATATCCATGCGTTCGATGTGGCCGAGCCAGTGTAGTCGACGGATCCTTGCCTTCCGGACTACATCCACATCTTGGTACAGCTCGTAGAGTTCGCGGTGGTGTCTTCTTCTCCATTCACCTTCCTCACAGACAGGACGAAATATCCGGCGCAGAATTTTTCTTTCGTAAGAACCCAAAATCAGCTCCGCTGTTCTGCTTATCGTTCAGCTTTCGGCTCCGTACAGCAAGACCAGGGATAAAGAATGAGATACCAATCTTTTGGCTTTGACAGGCATTTTGACAACTAGCCCCTACAAACGCGTTGCGGTATGACGGCGTCTTGACTATGTCATTCTGCCTTGTTGCGACCATTTTACCACGTCTTGACTCTACAGCTCGACGTCTTGAGACTATCATTGTGTTAGTCAAAAGCGTCGTTTTTAAACGGAGAATAACACGCATAGTATCGGTGTAATAAAAACAAAAAAAACCAACCCCTGCGGGGATCAACGGGCAGACGTACGAAAGATTGGTATATCATTCTTTATCCCTGAGCAAGACTGCCAGAATGAGCGTTTTGTTAAGCATGATTTTGGTCTTTCGAGTGAGGAGTTTTGACCCCAGTTGTTTGGACAAGCCGAAGTAGCAACGGTTGCCAAGGGCGATTCTATGCCGGATCTCCACTGTGGTGTCATTTGTGGAATTTACGTTTGCCCCGAGGTAGACAAACTTCTTAACTACCTCGAAATTGTAGCTGTCAATTGTTATATTTTGTCCCAGGTGGTGAGCGACGGATTGGTTTTTGCTTCACAGCATGTACTTCGTCATGTCCTCATTGACCTTAAGACCAACTCGTTTCGCCTGTTCTTCAATCGCCGTGAATGCTTCCACAATGCCACGGCGAGCATACGCGATGATATCGATATCATCCGCGTATCCTAGCAGCTGGACGGACTTGTAGAAGACAGTGCCTTCCCTGTTGACGCCTGCCCGTCGCACTATCTGCTCCAGCACCAGGTTGAAGACGTCACATGACAGCGCATCTCGTTGCCGAAATCCGGTGCATGTTTCAAACGGTTTCGAAGTTCTGGAACCGAGTTGCACGGTGCATCACCTTTTTTTTAAGCGTGGCGCGACACAACTGGATCAGTTTTCCCGGGATTCCAATTTCGGCCATCGCACCAAACAGTCCTTCACGATGAATGCTGTCGTATGCAGCTTTGAAATCGATGAAAAGATGGTGTGTATCGATTCGAAACTCGTTGGTCTTTTCCAGGATTGGTCGAAATGTGAAAATTTGGTCTATAGTCGATTTGCCGGGCCGGAAGCCGCACTGGTAGCTGCCGATTAGTGCGGTGCAAAATGGTTTTAGACGTTCACACAATACGCTGGACAGGATCTTGTATGCGACATGGAGCAGGAATATACAGGCATGCTTTCGTCTTGCTTATCCCTAGACTCGTGTTTTATGCTTATGCCTAGACTCCTCGATCTCCTTGAGCTGGGAGGCTGCGAAGATTCTTTTCCTTCGTCGCAGTAGTTTTTTCTCCTCCCTTCTTCTGGCTCGGTACTCTTCTTGCGCTGCCCTGGTTTTCCTCTGCAGCGCCTTTTGGTACGCCTCGTCGCTTGCTGCCTTTTTCTGCTCACACTCGCACATGGTCGATTTGGTTGGCGGTTCGACCGTCCGGAGATCGCCAGGTTGCTGTGTGGATTCGCTTGCGAGGGAATCTTGTGCTACTTATCACCGCATTACGAGCTGTCGCAAAGTCAGCGGCTCGGAAGCCGTTATCTGTTGTTGTATCGTGGAGGCTGTGCTTTCCGATCACTCCGCCAAGGGTGTTTTCCTTACCGATTTTGGCGTTGGAGTCCCCGAGCACGATTTTTACATCGTACTCCGGACAAGCTCCGTAGGCGTTGTCCAGAAGGTCATAGAAGTCCTCCTTGATAGGGTCTTCAGCCTCGTCGGTAGGCACATATAAGGCTGATGTTATAAAATCTGCCTCTGATGCGGATCACAGCCAGGCGATCACTTATAGGTTTATAGTCGATGACCTTCGACCTTAACCGCTTTCCCACGACAAATCCGCATCCCAGTAAGTGCAACCTTTTGTGACAGCTGTAATAAATGTCGCAATTTTTCTTCCTAATCATACCGTTTCCTATCCAGCGTATTTCCTGGACCGCAGTAATATTCGCCTTGTACTGCGTGAGGATTCCTTCTAGTTTATGAGCAGCTCCGGGAGTGTACAGGATTCTGACATTCCAGGAGCATACTCGCAAGTCGTGTTCCTTTTTCGGGCATCTTGCTCATTCATAACTTTTAGGTTTTTTACGTGGGCGGATTGTTAGCCCGCCGCACAACCGCCATTCTGGTCGGGGTTTTTTTCGCTGCATACGTTTGTTCACCTCCCAACGGTTGTTGAAGAGGCTATCCAGAGGGCGCCGCGAGGAGGCCGTATGTCAACTTGACCCGGGCATTTAAACAGGGATCGTTGCTGGCATCTCGCCAGGTTGAGAGCAATCAACAACTTAACCCTGTATATCCGAGCTCATGCCCTCTATACAATCAGCGACAACCTCATAATCCTGAGAGAACTCGCTGACACGTGCGACTTTGCCACCTTCTTGGACAATGCACTTCGAGATCGGTTCGTGCTTAGAATCAGAGATGATCGTGTGAGGGCAAAGCTGCTTGAAAAATCTACATTAAAATTTCAAGATGCGATAGATCTGGCCAAAGGTCAGTGGTTCGGCCTGAAATATCCGCATGTGATGAAATCAATTCTATTTACCGCTCGACGAGGCGAAGTAGGTTGAAGTGTGAAGAGCATGGCAGATTTGAACATCGTGGGAAGCCGAATTCACAGCAATTCGAGGGACGGACGAAACCTGCGGAAGTACAGTGTCATTACTGTAAGAAATGCGGGCACATCAAATGGAATTGTTACAAGCTAAAGAATCGAGCTGGTCGCGTTAGTCCACATTTCGTGGATGATGGATTCGGCGCGGAGGCTGGTGGTGGAAGCTCTGATGGCGGTGCATGGTTAGGTATGCTGAATTGTGTAATTGAGGTTGTTTCAGAAACATTAAAAATGAAACTATTGGTTGAGGGAAAATATGCTAAGAATGAGGTAGATACCGGTGCGTGTGTAACCGTTATTTGTGAACATGATTACTTTTCTTCCTTTAAACACTAGCTTTTGCCCGCGGCTTCGCTCGTGTTGAATTCGATATTATATGTCTTTCCATTTGGGGATAGAATGTAAAGATTCTGGGCATTGGACACACGAGGACATGCTACATACAATTGTCCGTGGGAAAAGCACGGCTTTACTAAGTTCACCCCAGCCACCTTTAATGTTTGACCTTGCGCTTTGTTAATGGTCATAGCGAAACTAAGGTTTAGAGGAAATTGTAGCCTTTTAAACTGGAACGGGAGATCTGTGGGAATTATTGGGATTCGTGGGATCATTACATTTTCACCCTTTCCTACGCCGGATAAGATAGTGGCGCTTATGATATTGCGGCCAAGTTGTGTGACACGAAGTCTCGTCCCATTACATAATCTCGGGGCATCTAAATTTCGTATAAGCATGACTGGGACGCTTAGTAGTCAAATAACAGAGTATAGGTACCGTATGCACTATCGTGTGAAGCGCGGCCCGATGCCCGCACTTAAGTACAGATAGAGAGCACACAACGTTAGCGCGTTTCAGAAACATATCAGCGCCATCTATCGTAATTCAAGAGTAACACTTTTTTATGTTTCGAATGTTGATTGTTTTCTCAAAAGCTGAGTGATTTATGGTTGTTTTAATTAAATTATTTTATTATTCGTTTGTATCATATAACCTATACTAATTTTGCGGAGAGTCTCACACAAATTTCCATCCCCTACTGATGTTTTTTTTTTTTTTGCTGCATACAAACTTAACGGGGGCTAGAAAGAAACAAAAAGCAGCCTACGTCACTCTCCATTCCTTCAACTACCTCCACTTAAAAAATCACGTCAATTCGTTGCTCCGTTTTGTCGTGAAAGACTGACAAACAGACACACACACTTATGGTGTGGTATGAGGATATGGTAAAATCAAGAAAATGGAACAATCCAATGCAGTTGACCATGCTTGTCATTAAAAGCAAAAGTCATTTTACTCCTTTGCAGGGGTGGAATTGGTTAGATCGTTTGTCTCCTCGCTGGAGAATGTCGTTTGCTCAAGAGATAACAGTAAGCCCTAAAAATTCTGAAAGTATATGTAAAGTTTCGGAAAATAGTTACGACATTATAGATAATTTTAAGCATAGTTTTGCATGTGTCTTCGATAAGAATTAAGAAAAGCCGATTGTGGGTTTTGAAGCCGATGTGATTTTGGATGACAAGACAAAACCAATGATTTTCAAGGCATATTCAGTTCCGTTTGGGTTAAGAGACAAGTATGTTGCAGAGCTTGAGAGACTTATCAGTATAGACATTTTAGAAAAAGTCAGGCACAGTGAGTGGGCGAGCCGGTTAATAGGAAAAAATAAAGAAGGACGGTGAGGTTAGGTTATGTACGGATTTCAAGGTCTCCATAAATAAATATATGAAGACAAAGCACTATCCACTTCCTCATCCGGAGGATATATTTTCAGATTTAAGTGGATACACTCAGTTCACAATCCTCGATTTAAAGGGTGCTTTTCAGTAATTTAAATTAACAGACTCATGCAAGGAGTTCTTCACGGTGAATACGCCCTTAGGACCGTTAAGGTAGGTCAGACTTGTATATGGAGCTAAAGCTGCCAGTTCTATTTTGCAGGAAGTAATTGACAGTATTTTGAGAGATTTGGATTATGCGTCCGGTTATATAGACGATATTATAATTAGAGGTGCAAGTTTTGCAGATTGCGTTAAGAAAACAGAGAAGTTGTTTTAGGAAGGTTAAAAGACCATAATGTTAAAATAAATGTGGATAAATGTAATTTTTTTGAAAGTAGAGTCAAGTATTTGGGATTTATTGTAAGCTCGGAGGGACGTCAACCTTGTTCTGATAAAATTGAGGCTATATTGAAAGCTCCAAGGCCGAAAGATTTATACAAGTGCGTTCTTATTTAGGTCTTGTTAATTATTGTTCATCATTTCTGCCTAATTTATCGTCTGAATTGTATAAGTTATACAATTTGTTAAGAAATGATGTCAAGTTTGTTTGGACTAAGAAATGCGAAGAAGCCTTTATTAAAACCAAGCAGTTGCTGACGGGTGATAAGGTCGCTCATTTCGATCCATCAAATGACATGGTATTGTCTTGCGATGCAAGTCCCTATGGCATTGGATATGTTTTGTCGATTGTTGAAAATGGCCAAGAAAAGCCATGCATGTATGCTAGCAGCTTGTTGAGTTCGGCCGAGAAGCATTACTTCCAGCTGCATAAAGAGGGGCTAAGTGTCATATTTGCCGTAAGGATATTTAGAAAGTTTATTTTTGGTAGAAGAATAACTATTTTCACGGATCATCGGCCCTTAAAACACGATTGCAAGGATGGGAGCGCGTGCGTGCATTGGCGAGTGTTGTGAGTGTTATACCTTCATCAGTATGCTTGATCACTTCTCATTCACAACAGCTGTGTTCAATAGTACGCTAAGTTTTTTGTAACAATTTTCTTGGCTTAATAAATAAACAAAGTAATTAATTTACTGTAGATATTAAGTTGTCGAAAGACATAGATTAAGTATATGTATATTGTCTGTTTTAGAGTGCCCGCTTAGGGTCAGTAAGACATTAATGTTAGTTATAATGTAAGCTAGTTTTACTCATTTTGTCTAGCATGTAAGATAGTTTTAAGATTTTTGAAAATTAAATGAATTTAAAATAAAAAAATAAACAGCTGTGTTCAAATATGAACACGAGTTTGTTTACGCGAAGCAAAACAGCTGGTCTTATCAACGCACCATGAAGACATCAACGCGACCAGTCTTATCAACGCAGCGTGACGACAACCAGATCTACAGAAGTGTGTAAAACATTTGCAGGTGTACTTCCCCTTGATATTTTGTTTGATTAACTGTACAAAGAAAATTTGTATTTTAAAAATACTAAGATGAAGGTCTCAGCAATTGAAACGGACAAAAGTTAGTTTTTCTAGGGAAAAATGTTAGCTTGCCAACTATACAGCTGTGCAAAACATATGCATATTTATCCCTTATTCCTGTTTTAACCATTGAGATATTCAGATAAAGTTAGTAAAATAGTGTTCTTTGCCAAATAAGTCATGTTCATAGGCTTTTTCTTTATTCAGTTTTCACTAAACTTGTTTGTAAAAATGGCTGGCAATAAGTATGATACGCCAACAAAGGAGCTGGGGAGCTGGGAATTGAGGCTTTTTAAAACGAATCGAAGAAAGATACATAGCTTTTTTTTGTTTTTTATCTTACGGGATACTGTGGTCTATTTATTTATTTATTTTCATATATCTAACGTCACAAATGGATATATTACCTGCGAAACTTAAGGCTTATCTGCAGGTGATTGTGATGCATAAATTTAGTATTCGGAAGTAATTCAATTTTTGTTTAACATTAATATTAAGGTTTACTTTTAATTACAAAAGGCAATCGAGTCCAGGGAAATAAGCTTTCAGATATTTTTTTACGTTTTTTAAAGTTAACTATATTTTTTAGGTGGGCGGGCAAGGTGTTCATTAAGGTTGGGATACTGTAGGCTAGTTGTCTTCGTCCATAATTGTTGAATACTGCAAGTATTTCGAGAAGTTGTTGTACTCTTCTTCTAGTATTCTGATTATGTCGTATAGGTTGTATAAAACGGGAGTCATTGTAGTACTCTAACACTGCCGTCAATTTGAATATGCCCTTGACACCTAGAGAACGAAATTGGTTACTGTTATTATATATTGTTGCGGAGACACAAACCGACGGTTAAGTTCGAATTTCCCTGTCGAAGTTCGAAAGCTCTCTTGATTGGAATGATGTCAACTTCCAATGGTGTAATGTTAATTGTCAGAGCGTTCTAGAGATTTCCGAAGGGGAACTTCCAATGGCGAACGTTCGAGAAGGTGGACCGAGAGCTATATAAGCGCGAACACTCGCCCTCGGCATACATTCAGTTTGTGGTAATGAACAGCGTGTAGCAAGGCGGTGTGATCAAACAGTGTGAAAATAAAAGCTTTCAATAAAGGTTTGTGTAATAAGGTTTAAAGTGGAAAGTATTGGATAGTAAAGAAAAGTGGTGAAGCTGCACAGATAATTGATCTGTGGTGAAATAAAGAGAAGTGTGTGTGTTTTAATTCGGATAAAAAGACAATTGTAAATTATCGCAATCCAGCGGTGCGAACCCTATTTGGTGTGGGGATTGAATATTTCGTAACAATATCATTTTTACCAGACGTCGCTGAAGATTATATGTTTTGTCCAGGTGCGTCTTAGATGCATTCCCCAAGCCTAAATGCCGTAACGAATTCTTCATTCTGCAAGTGAATAATACACCTGCTTCTGGACATCTATTGTAGTGTATTTCTTCACGTAGACCATGGCAAAGACGGTACATTTTAGGTGCAACCGTAGACGATGTATGTGTTCGCGCCAAGTAAAATGCTCGTCGATGGTTATTCCCACTTAATGGATTTGAAAACTTCAATCCCGTGACTTCTTTGCGTGTGTGGACAGCTATCATTTTGATGGAAGATTGCTATAGTTGTTGTTGTTTGATTGGGTATTCGTATGTGCATCATTTTTGTTTTTTTTTTCGTATTTATTATCAAGCTATGATCGTGGCACCATTCAGATAATTTATCGAATTCTTTCTGCAATACTGCTATAGCTGTTTCGAGTTTTTGGTGTTTAACCACTATAGCGATATCATCTGCGTATGCAAATACGGCCGACTGCTCAAAAACACGTAAAAGCTCGTTAGTGAACAGAAGGAATAGTATTGGGCCGAGCTTGGAGCTTTGTGGAACACCATATACGCTCTTCTTTTCCTCACTAACTGTGTTTAAAATCTTCGCCCTGAATGTTCTTTCCGCTAAGTAATTTTTTAGCCATGTTTCCGCCTTCCCTCTAACTCCAATCTGGGAAAGGCATTCAAGTAGCTTCTTGTGGACTAGCGTATCGAAGGCTTTACTGAAATCCACGTACATAACATGGTGGTTTTTATTCACGCCGGTGTTGATAATGTTCGACAACTCGCCCAGTAGTTTTCCAGTACTCCCTCCCCTTTGAAACGCATATTGGTTGGTTTGCAAGACTTTTTGCTTATTTACAAACTTCATTAGACGATCCACAAAAATTTCCTCCATACGTTTTTCTACCATAGATAAGATCGAGATTGGCCTGTAGTTTCCTATTTCTGTTTTTACTCCACCCTTGTATATGGGCCGGAGAATTGATGATTTAAGCGCCTTTGGTATAACACCCTGATCAAAGCTTTGATTAATGATGGTCTTCACAATCGGCGTTAGATTTCGGGCATAGCGCTTTAGAATTCCAGGTTCAAGAATCGACTGAACGATTCCAGATTCAAGAATCGACTGTTTCCCGGATTTTCGAAAAAGTTTGTCAATTACAACGCATCATTCTGGTGGTCGTCGCCGAAAAACAGACATGCGAACTGATAAAAGAATCATGAATATTATCCAGCGAGATCCTTTCCGGTCGTCAACTCCAATCGTTTAGGACCTCAGTTTATCAAAAGATTCAATCACAGTGCGTAGACGTGCATCAGAAAGTATTTTGAGGGCATATGGAGCTGGTAAGAAGCCTTTGTTAAGCTTGAAACACCATCAAAAAAAGCAGTTGTTTTGTTTGATAAAAATCTGTTTCTAATTTCCTTATATTTAGACTCCAATTTGCTCATAAATATTCAACTGGGTCACTAAACATTGGAAATCCATTTTATTCAGCGATGAGAGCAATTTTGATGTCTTTTCAACCGATGGTACTGCTTACCTTCCAGGTACACGGTTAAATCGGAGGAACATCCGAGCTACTCTGAAGTGTCTGAAGCATGAGGGGTGGTTCCGTTCCACCCAAGCAAAGAAGTTCGCTAAGGTTGCGGCTTTTTCCACATCTGTCTTAGACCACGACTTGTTTTCGTTTAATATTGTGTGGTGTGGCGTGATGTGCCAACTTTTTTGTAGCTTTCCAGAGAGAGTAATTCGTCTGGAAAGTCGGCGTTATATGTCCTTAAGTTCTTTAATGGTCTTATTTAGTTTGGTCTTTAGTTCAGGAAAGCGAATCGTTTGCCATTGTTTTCGAATATTGCGTTTGTGTCTAATAATGTTTACGATATATTGGGGAGTATATGAATCACGTTCACCTGGGACCAGTTTTGACGTAGAGATTCTCAGGGCATTTATTATGGTGTTCTTATAGTAGATTATTGCGCTATCTATGTTGTCAGGACATTTTAGGGGGATTCTGTAGGGCAGATCTCTTGTTAGGATGTCCTTAAATGTTTGCCAGTCAGTTCCTTTGTCGTGAGTGGTCAGCAGAGAAGTCAAGGGAAGTTTCCGCGGGTAATCTTGTCCCGGGATCAGGTTTCTTGTTCATATCTGTCAGTATGTTGGTTCCCCTGGGCTGAGAAAATGCACGTTTAGTGAATGTAGACAATTTAGAAGAATGCTTCCCTTTCTGTTTGCTAATCAGGAGCCCCAGTCTGTGTTTTTTGCATTGAAGTCGCCTTCTGCGATTAATCTTTTGCCTAGCGTTTTAACGTAATTTTTGTACTGGTCTGTCGGTATAATAAATTTGGGTGGACAGTAGAGTGCCGAGATTGTGAGTGGCCGGTATGCGTCTTCAATTCGTATGGTCGTTGCTTGGATATGCTCAGCTTTGTAGCCTGCAAGATCTATTGATTTGATTGTCTGTCTTATTATTATTATTGCTGTGCCACCATGAGCTTTGTTGTCAGGCAGTTTCGAAGAGCCTGGGTGCCCTTTTTGAAGTCTCCTGCGTGGCCTTTGGCTTTCTTGTAAAAGGCTTGTGTTTCATGCTTATCCCTTGACTCCTCGATATCCTTGAGCTTCTGGCCCGGTACTCTTCTTGCGCGGCCCTGGCTTCCCTCTGCAGCGCCTTTTGATACGCCTCGTCAGTTGTTGCCTTTTTTCTGCTCACACTCGCCATCATAAAACGGGTTTTTTGTCAGGGGTGGTAGGTATCCAAAGGTGGTTTCGGTTACTTCCTGAATGGCTGAGCGGCAATGTATGTATGTATGTTGGCGTTACAGTCCATGAAGAACCTGAGCCGAGCTTCTCTCACAGAACCCCGCTGAGGAGAAACACCATGAAAAACACGTTCGATGACATGGCTGTGTCGGGAGTCGATCCCGTGTCATCGGCGTCACAGGCCAACACACTACCCACTGCGCCACGGTGCTCTCCTGAGCGGCAATGCAGCCACTTATTATTGGCATTTGTGATCGACGTAGGCATACCGCAGAGTCTTTCGCTCAGCTGCTCTCTGTAGACTCTGGTAACCTCCGGTGTGCTCAGGCGCCCAATCTCGAACCTCCTCCTGGTGGGCTGGTGCAGCTTTCTGACATTGGACAGTCGAGCTCTGAACTTGCTGGTACGAGAAAGTAGTCAGATTCGACATTTGCCCCTCTGGATGTTCGCACATCCAGGACGTTTGACGAGTGCCTTGCGACGATGATGTGTGTTGATGAATGCTGCTATGTGGATTCGCTTACGAGGGAATCTTGTTCTACTTATCACCGTATTACGAGCTGTCGTAAAGTGGAGGTTGTGCTTTCCGATCACACCGCCAAGGGTGTTTTCCTTGCCGTTTTTTGGAGATGATGTCCCCGAGCACGATTTTAACATCATACTCCGGACAAGCTCCGTAGGCGTTGTCCAGGAGATTGTAGAAGTCCTCCTTGATAGGCTCTTCAGCGTCGTCGGTAGGGGCACATTTAAGGCTGATGTTATAAAATCTGCCTCTGATGCGGATCACAGCAAGGCGGTCACTCATAGGTTTAAGGTCGATGACCTTCGACACCTTAACCGCTTTCCCACGACGAATTCGCATCCCCGGGATGTGACAGCTGAAATAAATGTCGCAATTTTTTTTCCTCATCATACTGTTTCCTATCCACCGTATTTCCTGGATCGCAGTAATATCCGCCTTGTAGTGCGTGAGGACTGTTTCTAGTTTATGAGCTATGAGCAACTCCGGGAGTGTACAGGGTTCTGACATTCCAGGAACATACTCGCAATTCGTGTTCCTTTTTCGTTCGTTGTCGTCGTCGAGTATCCGTCCGTATATCCGCGGCATCTTGCTTATTCATAACTTTGTATGTTTTTTACGTGGGCGGATTGTTAGCCCGCCGCACAACCGCCATTCTGGTCGGGGTTTTGTCACTGCATACGTTTGTTCACCTCCCAACAGTTGTTGAAGAGCCTATCCAGAAAGCGCCGCGAGGAGGCCATATGTCAACTTGACCCGGGCATTTGAACAGGGATCGTTGCTGGCATCCCGCTAGGTTGAGAGCGATCAACAACTTTACCTTGCATGTCCGAGCCCATGCCCTCTAGTGTGCATAATACGTATTACTTAATTTCCCGGATTGCTACGTTGAAGTTCGTTTATTATAAAAACAAAGCATCAAATACGAGTTTCTACATTTATCCCATGTCGTAACGATTATTCGTTCTTGAGATATGATGGATGCGTACTCTGGGTACCATGAACGATGACATGCCAATGATGATGCACATCACAATAACATTCAATGGGAAGTTAAAAATATATTGGTTTTATAGTACAAAATTTATTTTGAAATAGAGATCAAACTGTTGAGACCAAACTATAAGACTGGGTTGTGACAACGGATTTCAGTAAATTCATGTCCTTTCGAAAACACAGCTTTTATTACTCCATTGAAATTTAAAGTTTTCTATAATAATAAATTTTACAGTCGCATTTTATTATGCTCTTGAAATCAGCGGAGAAGAGTTTCCAAACAAATTTTGTTACTCCTCTCCTAGATAGATTTCGTTGTGAAACAAATGTGCAATGAATTTACTTATCACACATAGTAAAGTAAAGAGATTTGATATGTTATACATATATCTTCCTTCTGAACAATGACTGTTGCCATTTTCAAATGTATTTTAATGCTAATAACAAGTAACTCTGAAGGGAAATACGATGAAAAACCTTCAATATAACAGAAGAAAAAAAAAAAACAAACAATATAAATAATTAAATAGAATAAATAGCTAAAACATATATTACTTAATTAACAAATAAATTAACATTATAAAAATGATTAATGATTTGTTGAAAAGAAGACGGTAATGAAATAGATCATTCTCAGCAAAGGCGCAGGAACTATCTAACTTGTTTGTCACTCTCGATTTCGTCGTTTGAATCAGTTCTACACCTGCTTATTTGTGAAGGTGAAGAGTAGGATAATCCCATACAAGACTCTACATAGTTTTTATTATGTTGTTTTGTGACACCTGTAGGGGGAGGGAGCGAGCAAACAGAGCAAAGAAGTTGATCGCATTTGACATGGCAAACGCCACCTTCGATCTTTTTCCCTGCTCAATCCAAGCTGACACACAGCCTCCGCGGGGCCCCCCCCCCTGGATAGCTACCCTGGCACCTGCCAGGAAGTGGACCAATGTGTGCAGCGACTCAACCCCTTTTTCCTGGGGAAAGAGGAACCTGGGGGTTGTGCTTAGAGGTAACATCCCTATCACGTAAAAACCTACTTGTTCCGAAACGACAACAAGCCTCGGATGCGAACGGATACAAAGCTGACGAACCCTGCAAACGACTGACGGACTTGACAGTCTGCACCTGAAATGCGAGGTCCCTTAACAGACCGGGTGCAGGCGATCAATTGGAGCAAGCCCTCAAGTGCTATAAATCACTCCAAGAAGTGCGATGGGATGGACCAGGCAAAAGACGGATGAAAAACTGCGACATCTACTACGGAGAACAAACAGCCCCTATTCGGGTGCGGATTCGGTATTCGAGGAAGACTCCGACAAAAAGTCTTAAGCTTCCGAGATATAAGCGATCGCCTCATAACAATCCCCATTAAAGTTAAATTTGGAAACATTAGCCTAATAGGCGCTCACGCCCCTACGGAAGAAAAGGACGATCGACTCACAGAAGAATTCTACGATCTCCTAGACAGTACATACACCCAATCACCCAATTTTAATGCAAGATTGGGCAAAGAGGACATATTTGAGTCGATCATAGGAAAGCATAGCCTCCATAACACCACATCCGACAACGGACTTAAGCTAATCGATTTCCTAGCGGGGCGCAATCTCCTTGGAGCAAGCACGCGATTAATCCCCAGAAAACGGAGCTCGTGCTATTCACCAAAAAGCACAAAGTCCCGGAATACTGCCCTATCACTCTGCTCGATACCAGGTTAACCTATTCCCCTAGTGCCAAATTCCTAGGCATTATACTCGATAGGAAATTAACTTGGAAGAGTAATACAACTGAAAGAGCAAAAAAAGCAACAATTGCTCTCTACACATGTAAGAAAGCTCTAGGAAAAAAATGGGGATTTAACCCCAAAATCACCCTATGGCTCTACATTACGGTCGTCAGACCCATACTACTGTATGGAGTGATAGTCTGGTGGACTGCACTAGACAAGACAACATACCATAAACAACTCGAGAAGGTACAAAGGATGGCATGTATGTGCATTACCGGGGCCCTCAGGTCCACACCAACGGCTGCGCTTAACATGATACTAGACCTCACACCACTCGATATTTTCGGCAAGCAAATTGCCACACATACGGCCATAAGACTAAAAGCCAACTCGAAATGGGCGAGCTATGTCACCGGCCACTCATCCATCCTGCAAAACAGGACAAGTCTGGCAGAAAACCTGGACCACACAGAACCCACCATAATCTTGGACAAAAAATTCACGACGATTTACCCGGACAGGAAAAACTGGACTCGCCAAACACAACCCCGCAGAAACTGTGTGGATTTTTACACCGACGGGTCTAAAACCAAGGACGGGGTGGGCTGTGGAGTTTTCTGCAAACAACTCAAGCTATATAAAGCTCTAAAATTACCAAACCACTGCAGCGTTTTCCAGGCGGAACTGTCGGCAATAAAAGAGGCTTTATCTTGGCTGAAGTGGAACGTAATATCCACCACAGATATTCGCATCCTTACAGATAGTCAAGCTGCCTTAAAGTCGCTGGAGTCCTATGTGTACTCATCAAAATCTAGTCTCGACTGTCGCAGATCTCTCAACGAGATGGCAGAACAGTTCAATATACAGCTTATCTGGGTACCAGGACACAGCGGCATTACAGGTAATGAGAAAGCCGACATACTCGCCAAACAAGGAACGACGCTACAATCAATCGTGGCTTGTGAGGGAGTACCCCTTACAACCATTAAACATAATCTGACGAATCTCGCCAGGGCCGAGACGAACCTGAGATGGACCCAGGGACACACCTGCGTCATCACCAGGCAAATCTGGCCTCGGCTTGACAGTCAGCGCACAAGGAGTATAATCTCCCTAAAAAGAACTGACATCTACAAAGTCATCGGTGTCATCACAGGTCACTGCCTCATTGGCAGTCACGCACAAAGACTAGGTATAGTTTCAAATGACTTCTGCAGAAGCTGTCAGGACGAGGAGGAGGTTGAATCCATTCACCACCTTCTATGCGCCTGTCCAGCTTTTTGCAATATAAGGAAGCGTTACCTAGGCTCTTACTTCCTTAACGATCTGACAGATGTTCAGAAAGTAGGGATACTTAATCTTCTTAACTTCTTAAGAAGCACTAGATGGTTCCACGAATAGGGGGATAAAACCCCCTCGTAGCTGCACAACGGGCCTCCTTGGCCTAAGTGCGTTCTTCTCAATTACGGGAAGGCTACGACCCTACCTACCTACCTACCTAAGCACGCGATTCCCTTATCTCATCATCCACAAGGGTAACTGGCGGTCTTTTGATCAATCGACCACAAACTAGATTGATCCCATTGCTATCGACGCCAAACACTCCTCCTGTATTCTCGACGTACGAACCTTCCGGGGGCCAACATCGACTCGGACCACTACCTTGTTGTAGCCAAGGTACAAATGAGGATATCAAGAATGCATAGGAGTCGAGTAGGACTACGTAAGTTTGACGTGGAAAAGCTACAATCGCAAGAGACTGCCAGAATCTTTGCCGATCGTGTCTCCTCCAAGCTCTCTCAAAATCCGCCCACAGCAGCACAGGCAATAGAGCAGTAATGGGCGCATTGCCAGAGCGCCGTCAGAGACGCTGCCTCAGAGGTGTTGGGTTTCAAACCGCCACCACAAACCGAAACCCCTGGTTCGATGAACAATGCGAACAAGCCCATGCAGCAAAACAAGAGGCATGTAAAGCCATGCTGCAACGACGGACGAGAGCTGCTCGCGGAATCTATGAGCAGAAGAGAAGAGAGGGACACACGCTTTTCAGAAGAAAGAAAAGGGAGCACGAAAAGCGTGGGATTGAGGAGATGGGGAGATGCTTCCGCTGGAATGACGCCCGTAAGTTTTACAATAAGGTGAAACGAACATGCCATGGCTACAAAGCCAGAGCGGCGGCCTGCGAGATGAAAATGGAGAACTGGTAGAAGAGTCGCAGTCGATGCTGAGGATTTGGAAAGACCACTTCTGCAGACTAACGGCGATGATAGACAAGATACCGTTGCCAGGCAGAAAGAGCCATTCGTAATGGACGACGATGTAACAGAATTCAGTCCACCCAACCTAGACAAAGTCAAAATAGCAATATCAAGACTTAAGTCTAATAAAGCCGCAGGCGCAGACGGCCTGTCTGCTGAGCTTCTTCAGGCGGCCGGAGATGAGCTGGTAAGGTGCATGCACCATCTCATTTGCAAGGTATGGTCGGAGGAAAGCATGCCCGACGAATGGAATCTCAGCATCGTTTGCCCGGTCCATAAGAAAGGAGACCCCTATAACTGCGCTAACTATAAGGGAATAAGTCCCCTTAACATGGCATATAAGATCTTCTCTGCCGTATTCTGTGAACGCCTGAAACCGTTTGTGGATAACCTGTTCGGCTCTTATCAGTGTGGTTTCAGGCCAGATAAATCCACAATAGACCAAATATTTACGCTACGGCAGACCTTGGAGAAGACCAAATACCAAATCGACACTCGAGGTGGTGAGTCGATTTCAAGGCTGCATATGACAGTGTGTATAGAGACAAAGCCATGTCTAGTTTTAACATCCCTGCCAAACTCGTCCGACTGTGCAGGATGGCAATGGAGAATTCTTGCTGCTCTATTAAGGTCGGCAATGAGCAAACCGAGTACTTTGATGTCAAAAAAGGATTTAGGCAAGGTGACGCGCTGACATGCAACTTTATCAAAATCGTGCTTGAAAAGATCGTGCAAGAGTCACTGACCAACACAAGAGGTATGATTTATTTCAAGGCTACGCAATTGCTTGCGTACGCCGATATGACATTGACGTGATTGGACGGACACAGCGAGATGCCAATGAGGCCTTTGTAAGCATGGAGGTAGAAGCGGCTAAGATGGGTCTCAAGGTTAATGAGGGTAAAACCAAATATCTGCTTTCATCTAAAAGAGACGGTCAACACCAGAACGTCACCATGGGCGGATATGACTTTGAAGTGGTCAAGGAATTCGTCTACCTTGGCTCACTGATGACCAGCGATAACAACACCAGCGCTGAGATAAAACGCAGAATCACTCTTGACATCTACGGATACAGCGTCTAAGGTGGCTAAGCCGTGCAGAGCTCACAGAAAATACAGCTCTGACCCGAAGAGTCTTCGAATCCACCCCGGAAGGAAGGCGCGGCAGAGGACGGCCGCATCAACGGTGGCGCACATAGGTGGAAGGGATCCTTAACCAACTGGGCGTGCGGCGGCGCTGGAAACAGCTGGCAAAAGACCGTGCCAGCTGGAGACGCTTGTTGGTTGAGGCCCAGGTTCACCACGGACTGTAGCGCCACCTAAGTATGTAAGTAAGTTTGTGACACCTGTAATTTTTTGATGCGACTCTAAGCGGAATTACCCCAAATTGGACAGCCATAAAGAAGTGTTGTTTGAAATATTACTATTTTATTATTACTATTTTATTAGGTAGGAAAGAGTGTGTTCGTTGCAATTTTTACTTTGTTAACTGGCTATCTGAAGTGTCATTGAAACATCAGTTTTTTGTCAAGGTGGGTACCATTTTACTTTACTGTCTTCGTTTAATTATATATTCTGTTTGTTATAGTAATCATGTAGGATTTCCATTGCATTTTTTAAATTGGTCTCACTATTAAGAGCAAACTCTTGCGAACAAAAAATAGCAGTATCGTGGGCATATACAGCTGCTTCACATTCCAGTAGTATTTTTGAAGTATTGAAGTATTTATTTCATTTCTTTTACAACATTAGATTGGGCCAGTCCAAAATAAATTGTTTTAAGGACTTTTTTGGAGCAATATTGGTCCATTAGATACATTTTCCTCGTCACTAACAACATATGCGGTTTAATATTTTGTACGTGATCTTTCCAGTTTAAATTGCAGTCGATTACTACTCCAAGATATTTATATTTTTGCACCGCCTCAATATAAAAGCATTTAGTTGAACAAGTACAATTATATCTGAAATTGTCTTTACCACAGCTATGGACAGGTAGACAAAATTTTGTGCAATCATGGGCGTGAAAACATATATTGTAGTCGTGTATGACTTTACTACTGATGTTAAAAGACATGAGCTTTGTTTTCTCACTAATAATTAGTTTATGCGCAGTGAACCAGAGCCTCAAGGTTTCTAGAACCTCCGAAATATTGGTAACACAATCAAATTCTGTCTGAGACTGTACAATGAAAACTATATCGTCCGCAAAAGCAGTGGATATACCCCCAGATTCGAGATACGAGATTCGCTGAGAGAATCACTAATCTTAACTTTCTGTTCTCTGCATTTCAAGTACGAACAGAACCATTTATGAATCTCCCCTCTAAACCCAGCATTATCAAGCTTTCTCAGCAGTATGTCATGATCGACCATGTCAAGAGAGCCATCGTCGAAGAGAGCCATCGTCGAATTATTCTGATTAATATTCTCGTACAGGTGACAACATACTCTGAGAATAGCATCCTCAGTTGACATACCTGCTCTAAATCCGAATTGACTGTTACTAAAAAAATTATTTCTATCTAAAAAGGACACAATGCGAGATTTAATGACCTTTTCGAAAACTTTTCAAAGGTCGACAAGAGCGAAATGGGCCTGTAGTTGGATATAGAGTGTCTATTACCCTTTTTAAATAGAGGGATGACTTCAGCACATTTAAGGTGATGAGGAAAACTGCCACTTAGAACGCTTAGATTAAACAGATATGTTAGTACATCAACCACATATAAACATATTTTTTTTAATAAGCCGCTTGATATGCCATCACTTGTACGTGAATTTTTATTTTTTAAAGACGAAATGGTATAATAAATTTCCCATGAAGAAAAGGGATTAAATACAAAACTGTTTGGCTGAATGTTACCGTCCAAAAATGACGAAATGGAGCAACTACAACTTGCAGAATGTTCGAAAGAAGGTTTTAGCTGGTCTGAAATTTCAGTGAAATAGTTATTAAAAGCATTTGAGATGCTCCTAGGGTCTGTTATACGGATACCATCAACTACTAAGCAATTAATCTCCGTATGTTGTTTGCTCTTACCTAAAATATTGTCCACTATTTTCCATTCCTCTCTCACATTGCCCTTAGCTCGCGCAAACAGAACAGAGTAGAATTGATCACGTTTCTCTTTAATGTTTTTGTGAACTTTCTTACATAGATCATTATAATACCCTTTTAACCTAGCATTATGCGGATGTTTTTTGCATTTAACAGCCAATCGGTTTTTCCTTCTAATCTGCTCTAACAGATTGTAAGACATCCAGGGCTTAAGGAATTTCTTACTACTCGAGTTACGTACAGAAAAAGTTGTACAATTTCTAATATGCTTCTGCAGGATTTTAAGAAATAAATCAAAAGCAAATGAGGAATCACTTGCCGAATAAACTGGTTCCCATGATTCATATTTCAGATATTCCTTAAGCAATTTGACATCTGTGGAATATTTTACCTCAGCAGGTGGGTTAGAACAGTTTATCATTTCAGAACTGAAACAAACAGTGAGAGAAATCATACAGTGATCAGATATCTTTAGGTCATGAACAAGCCCACTAAATATATTTTTGTAATATGTGGCACGTTGACGTGACACTGTCGTGGACACCACACGTGGGATGCCAATTGTAAAATGAGATCTTCTTCTCAGAGAAGTGAGTTTCCCAGCCCTAACCCCAAAACATCCAGCGAACATAAGTTCACGTACGCCGCTTTGCCGAGCTCTCCGCCGCGTTACGTGCTGTCCGAGGACCGCAGCAAACGCTGAACAGGCAGCTAGGCAAATGTAGCAAAAGAGAGAAAATTAAAAAGAGAAAAATAAAAAAACGTGGTTGCCTTGTTTACTCTTTATTTTAATAAAGGTAAAAGGTAAAGGTAAATTAAAGAGAATTCAAAAATATAAGAAAATAAAGTGAAAAACAAAATCGAAAAAAATAGAAAGAGAAAATTCAAAAGGAAAAAAAGGTGATGGCAACCCCAGAAAATATGCGCGGATTTGTAAGAGAGAATGGTAATTTTGCATGAGTGTGGATGGACGAGAGGCAGTGGAGCACCCGACCGCCGAATAGTCTAACCAAACTCAGCTTGGTTAACACGCAAGTGTGGCACTTTTCTCTCGGTGGAAATAACCCGACCGGTTTGAGTGAAGTACCAAACCTGTGTGTCTCTGCACCGATTTCGGCTCGGCTTTTATACCATTTTGTGCCATGGGTGCGGACCGTTACCCTGTAATTCGTAGGTTTAGGGTTGCCATGTAACTTTTTGCATAAATAAAATTAAACATTTTTCGTTATAATATAAATAATAAAATATAATTTTGACATAGGATGAGACATTAATTATTGTCGTGTTACAATCTCCCCCTCTGGCGCTGAGATCGTCTCGATGATGCGGCAGGATTTGATGTTGACGTGATCTTCCTCGGGCGTCTTCTTCTTCGTAATGGCTGCACTGGATGATCGTCTTTTGGATACTCATTTTCCTTCTCCCCCTGGCTAAGGACAGCTCCGAGAGCGTAGTTACTGGCGTCTGTTTTTAGCGTATAGGGTCGGTCATCTTGCGCTTGCTGTAGGACTGGTGCAGTCGTAAGCAAAGTTTTGAGTGTTGATAATCTGTACGGAGTTGAAGCTATTGATTCATGACTACCCGTGTTGATTTTGTGTTCAGTGTATGGTGTTGGTTCTGTTGGCACATCGAACAAGGATTCTTCTTGTGATAAGAATTCATTTAATTTTGTTCTATCAACCTCATTTAGCTCAATCGCCTCGTTATCACGTAGCTCAACATCGAACGCTAAAATTTCTGTAAAGAAGGGTTCAAGATACACCTCTTCTTCCGTGCGGATTAAGGCAGGAAATAGCCTTTGTTCTAGCTGTTTTCGCTCAGGTGTAACCTCATTTCTAAGAGCGTCTCTGAAGATGTTCTGAGTAAAGTGTGGAGAGTACTCGTTACTTGATCTTCTAGCAATTTTTTCGAATGGTGATTGAGGTGTCATCCTCTTTTCTGACTTGGGAGTTGCGGACAATGGAGAGACTACCTTTATTGTTTTAAACCAATCCAGGAAAGCATTGGCCTCTCTAATGGGTGTTTTTTCGCTCGGTGATCTTTCTTCTAGCGTCTTCTTCCTTGCGATATTGGCGTTGCAAGTTTGTAGCTCTGGAAGCAAATTGCCAGGAGCTTTCCTTTTCACCACTTTGGTGTGCGATGTGTCGTAGAAATCAAATTTCCTCTCAGGTTGGTCTGCGTAATACCATAAACGTTGCCCTAAGTCGAGAACTATACCGTTTTCCTCAAGGAAATCGATCCCAATGAGGGTACGGTTATCAGTCGCTTTTGGTAAAGCGATAAATTTAATGGGCCTTAACCGATTTCCAATAATGATATTGGTTTCTCCCATATAAATTTCATGCTCGTTAGTTTCGCCATCAGCAAGAGTGACGTTGGCTTCAACTTTAGAGAACTTGGTACCATTCTTCAACAAATGAATGAAGAGTTCTCTTCCAGCTACGCTCGTACGTGCGGCAGTGTCCAAGTATGCAATGCCTCGCTCGCCATGTGCGGATATTGGGATGGTTGGCAATTCAGTCCCAAGTGACGTCCTGATGCAGTTAAAAGAGACTGTTGACGGTCCTTTTGGGAGTTCTATGCAATTGGGACATGTGGAACGAACTACTCCAGGAGTTTTGCATTTGTAGCAGTGGATCTTTGCTTCGATTTGTTGCGTGGAAGCATTCTTTTTGGAATCGTATCTTTCCTTCTTTCTGCAATCACTAGCTATGTGCCCAATATGCTTGCAGAAATTACAGCGATTTTTAGAGGCAGCTGATTCTAATTTTTGATCTCTGTTGCCGTTCTTTTCTTCTATGGACAGTTCCACACCTCGTGCTTTGGTAAGCAACTCCTCGAAAGTTTGGAAACTGTCTCGTGGAACGCCGTCTCGAATACGAATATTGAGAAGTCCATACACCATGTCAAGCATAATTTTTTCTTCTGGTCTAGGATCTGTGAGCTTTGCCAGTAATGCTCGCTTCTCACATATGAAGTCGTCTGTTGTCTCATTAGGTTTCTGTTTTTTGTCGAAGATTTCCATATAAATACGATACGCTGGCTTGGCGGGAGCGTATGCACTACGTAATAAGGAGATGACATCAGACCAAGTCTTGACCTCTGATTCTACTCCTTGCCACCAGTTGCTTGCGCCTTCCTCCAACAGCAATGGAAACCCTTTAACAGCATATTCGTCACTTATTCGCTCAACTTCTTTGTACACGTTAATCGTGGCAATAAATGCTTCTACAATAGCGGAGTCTCTTTCGCCTTTAAAACGTGCCGTGCAGTGACTGAAGCTACCTTTAATGCTGCTTTGCACTTGCATTGCTTCGATAAATTTTCGCAATTGCTCTTCCGAGAACTGAGCCATATTTGTGTCACCGTTCTGCCTTGCGGCAACTCGTTTGCTCGTACGAATTTTATGTCCGTTGTGGTGTTTTATGTGGAGACTGGCCAACAAGTTGGGCGCCAATTGTAATATGTGGCACGTTGACGTGACACTGTCGTGGACACCACACGTGGGGTGCCAATTGTAAAATGAGATCTTCTTCTCAGAGAAGTGAGTTTCCCAGCCCTAACCCCAAAACATCCAGCGAACATAAGTTCACGTACGCCGCTTTGCCGAGCTCTCCGCAGCGTTTGCTGCGGTCCTCGGAGAGCACCGTGGCGCAGTGGGTAGTGTGTTGGCCTCTGACGCCGATGACACGGGATCGAATCCCGACACAGCCATGTCATCAAACGTGTTTTCACGGTGTTTCTCCTCAGCGGGGTTCTGACAAAACCCCCTGTAGTAAAATTGTCATGAAAAGCTTCTCGAAATTCGCCGTTCGGAACCGGCAATAAACTGTAGGTCCCTTTCACCTATGGGAAAATGAAATCACACACAACATGGGTGATTGAGAGAAGTTCGGCTCAGGTTCTTCATGGACTGTAACGCCAACATACATACATACATACGTATACCCTGGTATATTATAAAAAGCTAACTCATTCTCATATATCCAAATTTCACTCAATACAATAACAATAGGAAGATTCCCGAATGACTCAATATGAGCTGGAAAAACGGAAAAGTTTTTCCTCAAGCTACGAATGTTCTGGTGTAAGCAGACAACATTAACACAGTTAGGGGTAATGACTGGGTAGGGGTACTCGCATACATTAGGAGCAATGAATGAGACAGAATTAAGAGAAATCATAGATTATCTAAATCAGCAGCACAAGAAATTCTTACTAAAGGTTCACCCTCCTTCTTCCTCATGTAAACTGTGCCGTTCTTGCTCCATACATAAGCGTACCCCTTCTTGCTCTTCAAAGACCGTGCTGAGTTGAGAAGTTGACGAGTCTGGTGTGTCAAACAGTCGTTTATATACATTCTTTGCGGTTCCCCAAGTGGGTTAAAAATTGTTGTTGTAATTTGCGTTTTTTGTTTTCGTTTTGCTTGCATTACTTTCTCCTTTGAGTGGCGAGAGACAAATTTGACGTGCAGCATATTGGTTTTCTTCGGCTGGTTTGATGTAATATTTGGCCATCTGTTTACTTGTTTTGAGTAACAAAGGTCAATGTCCTCTTTCGCAACATCAATATGTAAACCGTCACGAAAGAACTTTAGAGCCAAATCAGTGCAAGATGTGCCGCCGTCATCAAGTGGAATGTTAACGATATCCACTGCATTGGCGATCAGCTGTTGTTCGAGACGATCAACTCTGTTCTCTAGGTGACGGATTTTATGTTCGCACTCCCTATTTTTATTTTGTAGTTCCTCGATCTGTATGCGTTGAATCTGCTTTACCTCCAATAATTCAGCATAAATCATATCCAGCGTAACATTTGCTTCCACTGGTAGAGGATTTGAAGAAGTTCTAGGAAATCTGAAGTATAAGGTTTGTAAAGTATTGGCCCCAAAACAGAACTCTGTGGTACTCCTGAATAAAATGTTACCTAACCGGAGACAGCAAGGGCACTGTTCGAGTCCGAATCAACGCCGTCGAATGTTTACCTCCTCGAAGGGGTACTGGCAAAATCCCCCGTAGTATACTTTCAACTCACACCGTTCGAAATCCGAATTAAACTGTCGATCCCTTCCACCTCTGTGAAAAATAATTCACACACAGCATGGATAATTGAGACAACCTTTGCTCTGGTTCTTCATGGGCTGCAACGCCACCAAAGAAGAAGAAATTTGAAATGGCCGCAGTCAAACATCATACGGCACTGTTAGTAAGTCCCATCCCCACCTCCTCGTGGTGTCATCTGGAGATTTCCTGTGGAAATTGCAGACGGGGAAGGGCGAACGGCGAGCCTCCTGCGCCAAAAAACAGGATTAGTCGTTTGGGCTACGGCCTAGTAAGCGGTAACCGTAAAAAAACCACAAACTCCGAAACAACCACAAGCCTCGGATATAACGGACCGGATTTATTTTGACGACCCTTGCAAAAAACGAAAAAAAAGACAATGATCTTCGGCTTCGTACGTGGAATGTTAGGTCCCTAAACAGGACACGTGCAGCCGAACAACTTGCGGATGCTCTAGACCGCTATAAAGCGGACATAACCGCCATCCATGAAATGCGATGGAATAAAGCGGTATAAAGCGGATGAAAAACTGCGATATTTACTACGGCGATTGTTATAGGGAGAGAGGGCAACGATTGTTTGGATGCGGATTTGTTGTTCGAGGTGGACTAAGGCAAAAAATCCTAAGCTTTCGGCATGTGAGCGAACCCATCAGAACAATCCGTATCAAGGCTACATTTTTTAACATCAGCCTGATCTGCGTCCACACCCCCACTGAAGACAAGGATGACTCCGCCAAAAATGAGTTCTACGATCTCCTAGACAGAACGTATGCCCAATGTCCCAGCTATGACATCAAAATTGTACTAGGAGACTTCAATATTAAGCTGGGTAAGGAAAGCATCTTTGAACGAATCATCGGCAAACATAGCTCCCTTAAGCTCTCCAATACACTTCAATCCTCCACGCTATCAATAGAACAGCAGTGGAGCCGAAGTTTTGGGTTTCAAGGCCCCACCACGTAGAAACACCTGGTTCGATGACGAGTGCAGGAAGATTCACACAGCGAAGCAGGATGCATATAAGGCCTCGCTGCATAAAAGAACAAGAGCAGCTCGTGAGCTCTACGTGTTAAAAAGAAGGGAAGACCAACTTTCTCTCAGGAGAAAGAAGAAAGAGCACGAGAAGCGCGCGATGGAGGATTTGGAGGGGTGTTATTGCAGGCGTGATGTTCGAAAGTCTTATCAACATCCGCTTTTGACAGTGTTTAGGCTTCTGCGCCGTACAGCATGACCGGGATGATAAGGGTCTTGTATAGAGTCAACTTTGTCGTTCGGAAGAGGGCTCTATTACTCAATTGACTTCTGAGCCCAAAGAAACAGCAATTGGCAAGAGTTATTCTACGTTTGATTTCGGAACTGATGTCGTTATTCCAGGTCACTACGGAACCAAGGTAGATGAAGTCCTTAACTACCTCAAACTTATATCTGCCAATACAAACGTCGGCCCTTTTTTGATGACAGCATATATTTAGTTTTTCTCTCATTTACTGCCAAACGAATTTTCCGTTTATTTCAATATCATCCGAGCGTGCGAGGAGTTGTGAGGATATGAAATAAATTGTGTCTCATGTGTTGCCCAGCGATTTTCGCACAATAATTCCTAATAGGATGTTGAAGAAATCACACGTCATCGCATCGCATCGCCATGCCTAAATACTTATTTGACATCAAAACTGTCAGTCAGGTCTTCATCGATCCTGACGGAACAGGGAGCAAATCTCCAAACACATCCTGCATAGTCTGACGAGTTTAGCAAGGATGTCAAAGGTAGACATGACGTTGTACAGCTCGTCTCTCATTACGCTGTCGTATGCGGCTTTGAAGTCGACAAATAGGTGGTGTCGACCTGAAAGTCATTGTTTTTTTCCAGAATTTGACATAGTGTGGAGATTTGGTCGATGTTGGACTTCCCCGGCCTGAAACAAAACTGATAAGGACCTATTAGCTTATTTACAAAAGGTCTTAGGCGCTCACACAAAACGGCTGAGAGGAATAAATTTTGTAGGCGATGTTGGGCAGATTTATTGCTCTTTTGTTGGCGAAGTCGAAGGGGTCTCCTTCCTTATGGGCGTTCGAAACGCAACGCCGCGGGGCATGATTTTCTCTGACCATATCTTACAGATAGCTGGTGCATGCTCCTAATCAGGTCATCTCCAGCTGCTTGGTAAAGCTCAGCATACTGGCGCAGGTGATTTGAATTTCGATTCGTCGATCCTAACTTTGTCGATGTCAGGGTGGGGCGCAATTGTCTGACAGTGGTATATTGACCAACATCGCCGTTATACAGTCTTCAGAAGTGGCTTTCCAAATTCTTAGCATCTACTGCGTCCGTTATGGCTATGGAAAATGATTATGACAGCGTTCACATTTAACCATTTAGAGATCAAGCACATTGTACAGATAATGGGTTCTTTACCAAATTTTTTTCAAATTTTTAGAATTACCGGCACCAATTACAATCATCAATGTCCTTGGGTTTTGACAACAAACTTGTTGAAAGATAGTGCCTGAAATCAGAATTAGAGTGACGACAGGTCTGTTTAAAAAGTAATTAGGAATATCTTAGAACTTCCTGAGCTATGTATTCGATTTTCTATTTTTTTTGCTACGTTGGTACACATGTCCCTAACATACGTTAAATTTTCAGCCAATTTAGCTTAGTTTTTTTCAAATGTCAAGGTTTTTATGTGACGATTTTCTATGACTTTCGACGTGAACTATACCAACAAAGTGAGTCGATCATTTTGTTTCGACATTCGGAATTGAAGTACTATCTCAAGCCTCCGTGTTTCGCTGGTTTTCCGAACTCGATCCTGGTCACACTTAATAATAAGGTGAATTCGGTAAAAATCGTCAAAAATCGGTAGCCCACACAGCTGGAAAGGAACCATAGCCAACTGGGAGTGCGTCGCAGGAAACATCTGGCAAATGACCCCGACAGCTGGAGAAGTTGGTTGGTTGAGGCCCAAGTTCATACTGGACTGTAACACCACCTAAGTAAATAAGAATCTGTCGCTTCCTGGCTCACCAAGAATTAAATTGATTATTTCTTTTTGTTGTGAAGCAACATCATGATGATCATGCCATCCGGCTCCAAGAAACAGTGTGATTTATCCAAAGTGTGTTAAAGGTGGGTCGCTGCAACACTTAAGGTGTCATTAGGGTTTTTATTCATGACACGCAATAAAATGTGTTATAGTTTTAACAGATGAGTGTCTCAATTTCAAAAATCACAAGCTTAGAGTGTGTCGAATTACACACTTGCTGCGTGTTGCTTAACACACCATCATTTGCAGCGTATAAATGATGATGTGAAAGTCGTTCGAATGATATCATTGTTGAAACATGGTGGCATTTAATGTGCATTAATGTGCGAGAAGTGTTCTCGAACACAACCAGTTTTCAGCTGGTGCCCAATTGTTTAATTCTTGAATCACATCTACAATCAATAGACACCTTGAATTCATTTCAGTCTAAAATCCCTCGCGCATATTGTTTTCAAACTGAAACCACAGAACAATATTAAACACAGACACTTCCATCGACTACTCCACGTATCCTTATTTCCATCCCGTCGAGCATCTGCTTACAATCACAATACCGCACACGACTTTTTGTACTCAACTTCCTCAATGACACTCTGCCACTAGAGTGGCAATTAATTAGTAGTCTGACTAACGCTTCACAACATCACTGTCACAAGCACCAGCCGCACCTGCCATATCAGCTGCCATCGTCACCTGCTGGTCTAGTCAACGAGCTGCATACCAACTACAAAGGCCCCCATCAGCACCCGTCAACCCACAGCCCATTTACACCAACATCAAGTCATCGTTCAGTTACAGCACTCAAAGCGATACGACGTGTAGTCGTACAACAACGGATTGAATTATTGCGTTCAATTAAAGTCCGTAAGGCTTCATTAACGAGAAAATATAATTCGCCTCCTGCCTCCTGCAGCAGGTTTCCCTGCATGGTTTTGAAACAATTTTTTTCTCGACTTCTTCATTAATTTTCACAAAATTTCAAACTTGCTAGCTGCTTAATAGACCAACCTAATTGCCGTTAATACATCCACAGTGAAGCATCCCTACAGCCCTGCGGGCAAGCTCTACAAAATAGCAAAAGTTAACATTAAACCACCCTCGCTTGATCTCGCTATATAGAGGGCATAGGGCAACGCGTTTATTTCACAGCCCTCGTGCATCTGACAATTGAACTCGTACAACACTGCCGAGTGTATATGGGTATAAGCCCTGAGTTGCTATATCGCTTTCGCCTCCATCACCACCTGCCATGCTGCTGCTCCTGCTTCTGCTTCTTCTCCGGTTACTGCACCCAACTCATCTGTTCAATGTTAACCGCTGTGTAACCTTAGAACATTCTTAATGAAGCAAGAATGGAAGGAGAAATGGGTAAAGTGTGAGGAAATAAAGGAAATCGGAAAGAGCAACAAAGGAAAAAAGAATAAGGAAGAAAGGGAAAATGGCCAGCGGAAGGGCGAGTAAAAAGTAATTTGTTCTGCGGCTTCATTTCCGTTGAAATCCTTGGAACATTCCTGTTCCGAAGCGAGTAAAAAAATTCGAAATAAATCAGTTCAATTGCGCTAAAGCGCTAGAGGACGAGGGGGGAAACAAACGTCTAAACGACCAAGTAAAGTGAAAATCCTGGCCATATCACACAACTCAGCGACGAGGAGGACGGCAACAGAAGTGAGGTGTTCCGGCTTCCATCATTGCTTCACCATGTCGGCCGGGGAGGAGGTCAAGGATGGACATAATTAATCTGTTCTGCGGATAGTGCTTCGAATGAGTTGCCTCGCTCGACATCACGGTGTGTCAACACGAAGAAATTTGCTTAGGCCACAGTGTGCGCCTAACAATATGATTTATGCGGCATGTGAGATATGAAACACGCGAGCTATGAGGCATATTCGTGCACTGTCGCTCAGAGTGTTGTCAAATTCAAGGGGCACATGAAACCTGCTCTGTCGGTCGGCGTTCGTTTGACGTTCTGTATTCGGGGCGGTTCCTCCCGTGTTGTATTATACTCGGATGTCGGGATAATGTTTAATTACAATGACGCGGCAGGAAATCCGAATCCTTGTTGTTGATGAAGATGCGTCCGTGAGTAATATTGACATTGATTGAGTGAGGTGAAAATCTCGCGACGAAATGGATGTTATGTCGTGGGACAGAATACTGGGGCTACAGGAATATTGAAGTCCTGAGACCAATTTATTGCATATTCTTTCAGGGTACAATCCATAGATAAAGGCTATAAAAGAGGCTATAGAGTCGAAGAATTATGCTCAGGGCACACAGTACGGAAATTGTGACGAAAAATGTACGTGATGTGAGCGTAGAAGAAAGCGACGATGGAGGAAATGCACACGAAAATTCCACCTTGAGCTATGCATGTTCCCAAAATTGTTGTTTTTGATGGTATTGCATAACCCGCCGAGCATGTATGTCGCTTTTCTGACCCCATTTAAGGTATATGGACCTTGTTTCTGGGTTTAAGGCTATCGTCGCTATTCTATAATATGCAAAAGTAGTCGACACTGACACCGCATCTTGTTCAAGTCGATCTCCTCGGGCATATTCATTTCTCTTTTCGATGAAACTTCCGAAAGTCATCCACAGGTTGTTGCCTGTTCTTCTCGCTTCTTCTCCTGAAGGAAGCGTGTTTATTTCTAATGTTCAGTACTCAAGCGAATAGCAACCAAATTCAGAAAGCTGTAACTTTTAACACGGTTGGTGGAACTGTGTCATTGTTTCGTTCAATGATAGGCTAACTTCATTGCCTTTAAGCATGGAGAAGCATTTGCTCCTCAGTTTTATGGATATCTTTCTTCTTCGAAATGGAATTTAAACATACAGAGGATGCTACTGGAATGGCTTTATTGTTTGTCAATAATATTTCCCTAGTGTGCGTTCGAACCAATTTTCAAAACAATTTGTCCACACCGATTGATGTAAAGGGTTATTTTTTTAAAGGTTTGGTTTATAAAGAGGCAACACATTTTCTACAGAATGTAAATTTGATACTTGAAAGTTGATTTGTGACTAGCACGTTTTGCCATTTTATAGCAAATATAAGCATTTATTTTAATTATTTCCATGGATTTGTAATTACATCTTATTTATCACGATACAACAACAGACAACGGCTTCCGGCTCACGGACTTTGCGACAGCTCGTAATGCGGTGATAAGTAGCACAAGATTCCCTCGTAAGCGAATCCACACAGCAACCTGGCGATCTCCAGACGGTCGAACCGCCAACCAAATCGACCATGTGCTCATTGACGCAAGGCACTCGTCAAACATCCTGGATGTGCGAACATTCAGAGGGGCAAATCGACTCTGACCACTTCCTCGTAGCAGCAAGATTCAGAGCTCTACTGTCCAATGTCGGAAAGCTGCACCAGCCCATCAGGAGGAGGTTCGACATTGGGCGCCTGAGCACACCGGAGGTTGCCAGAGTCTACAGGGAGCAGCTGAGCGAAAGACTCTACGGTATGCCTACGTCGAAACAATTGTCAATAATATGTGGCTGCAATGCCGCCATTCAGGAAGTAGCCGAAACCACCTTAGGGTACCTACCACCCCCGACAAGAAACTCGTGGTATGATGGCGAGTGTGAGCAGAAAAGGGCAGCAACCGACGAAGCGTACCAAAAGGCGCTGCAGGGGAAAACCAGGGCAGCGCAAGAAGAGTACCGAGCCAGAAGAAGGGAGGAGAAAAAACTACTGCGACAAAAGAAAAGAATCCTCGCAGGCTCCCAGCTCAACGAAATCAAGTCTAGAGATAAACATATGACACGAGCCTTTTACAAGAAACCCAAAGGCCTTGCAGGAGGCTTCATAAAGGGCACCCAGGCTCTTCGAAACTGCGAGGGTAATCTTGTCACCGACCCGCAGGGAATAGTGGATGTATTTAGGCAGCATTTCCAGCAGATGCTTAACGAGCACGAGCAAGAGAGAGTGGTAGGGACCGAGGAAATCCCAACTCCAGCCGCTGAAGTAGTCCTCCCACCCAGCATCGAAGAAGTCGGCACAGCTATTCAGAAGCTGAAGAATAACAAGGCCGCAGGCTCAGATGACTTGCCATCAGAGCTCTTCAAGCCTGCCGGCAATGTTCTGGTAGGGAGCATACACCAGTTCATCTGCAGAATTTGGGAAACCAAAAGCATGCCCGACGACTGGAATACCAGCTCAATTTGCCCCATCCACAAAATAAGTGATCCTACCTCTTGCAAGAACTATAGAGGTATATCCCTGCTCAATGTCGGATACAAGATCCTGCCCAGCGTATTGTGTAAACGTCTAAAGCCATTTTGCACCACTCTAATCGGCAGCTACCAGTGTGGCTTCCGGCGCGGCAAATCGACTATTGGCCAAATTTTCACACTTCGACAAATCCTGAAAAAGACCACCGAGTTTCGAATCGATACCCACCATCTTTTCATCGATTTCAAAGCTGCATACGACAGCATTCATCGTGAAGGACTGTTTGGTGCGATGGCCGAATTCGGAATCCCGGGAAAACTGATACAGTTGTGTCGCACCAAGCTAAAAAATACGCAATGCACCGTGCAACTCGGTTCCAGAACTTCGGAACCGTTTGAAACATGCACCGGATTTCGGCAACGAGATGCACTATCTTCTACAAGTCCGTCCAGCTGCTAGAATACACGGATGATATCGATATCATCGCGTATTCTCGCGGTGGCATTGTGGAAGCATTCACGGCGATTGAAGAACAGGCGAAACGAGTTGGTCTTAAGGTCAATGAGGAGAAGACGAAGTACATGCTGTCAAAGCAAAAACCAATCCGTCGCTCACCAATTACAATTGACAGCTCACCAATAACAATTGACAGCTACAATTTCGAGGTAGTTAAGGAGTTTGTCTACCTCGGGGCAAACGTAAATTCCACAAATGACACCACAGCGGAGATCCGGCATAGAATCGCCCTTGGCAACCGCTGCTACTTCGGCTTGTCCAAACAACTGGGGTCAAAACTCCTCCCTCGAAAGACCAAAGTCATGCTTTACAAAGCGCTCATACTGCCAGTCTTGCTGTACGCAGCCGAAAGCTGGACGATAAGCAGGACAGCGCAGCTGATTTTGGGTTCTTTCGAGAGAAAAATTCTGCCCCGCATATTTGGTCCTGTCTGCGAGGGAGATGAATGGAGAAGAAGACACAACCGCGAACTCTACGAGCTGTACAAAGATGTGGATGTAGTCCGGAAGGCAAAGATCCTTCGACTACATGGGCTCGGCCACATCGAGCGCATGGACATCAACGTTCCCGTTAAGACGGTCTTCGACTCCGAGCCTCCTGGCTCGAGAAGAAGAGGAAGACCGAACCTCCGGTATAAAGACCAAGTAATCGCGGATGTAAGACATCTTAGTCTTTATAACTGGAAGCAGCGTGCCCGGAACCGTCAAGGGTGGAAGGCAGCTATAGCTCAGGCTCGGATCCTCCATGGATCGCTGGCCTGATAAGTAAGTAAGTATCACATGTTTCTTACCAATTCCTGGAATTCTATTTGCAATTAAATGCAATTAAATGCAGATATCAGAAAGTATTCCGCCAGCTATAGGAATTCATACGACCAACTTGTCAGCACTCGCTGAATGTCAGCCCAGCAATCTTTCGCTTTCTGTCAGTCCGCAATTAAGAAATCCGTCGCCCAACAGTTCTAATCATCTACTTTGGAGCATATTCTAAAAGAAACCACGCTAGGGGCTATCACCGAAGAACTCAAATCAACCGCAGAGGAGACGTTGGAGATGATTTGGAGGAATCTGTAAACGAGGTCGACCCGAAAACAACAAAAGGGCGGCCTAGACCTGTTTTACGTATGAACAAGCATTCCGATTCGTATCTCTGCCAAAGGATACAGGTAGCAGCCAAAAGGTTCCTCTCAGCGAAGAACCTCCAAAAGCGCTACGAAATACATATCTTGTCAGCTTATCGGCCAAACTTGGATGATGGTAGACAAGAATTCCGTTCCTCCGACTGTAACGAGGTCAAGGCTGAAGTCAAACAACAAACCAGGCTGGAGTGGACGGACTGTACGCGGAATTATCTAAAGCAGCTGGGGGTGATCTGGCAGGGCGCATGCACCAGCTCCTCTGTAAGATAAGGTCGGAGGAATGCATATCCGACTATAGGAATCTCAGTGTCGTTTACCCGATCCACAAGAAAAGAGGCCCCTTTGACTGCGCAAATTATAGAGGTATCAGTCTCCTAAACAACGCGTACAAAATCCTCTCTGCTGTATTGTGTGAACGCCTGAAACCGTTCATTTGCACCTTGATAAGTCCTTGCCAGTGTGGTTTCAGGTCAGGGAAGCCCACCCACCACTTACCACCTATTTGTCGATTTTAAGGGGGCATATGATAGCGTGCATAGAGACGAGCTCTACGGAGCCATGTCTAGTCTTGGCATCACTACCGAATTCGCCAGATAGAAAATTCTCGCTGCTCCACCAAGATCAGTAAAGAACTTACCGAGACCTTCAATGTCAAAAAAGGTTTTAGACAAGGCGACGCGCTGTAACATCATACATGAGATGATCGTGCGAAACTCACAAGTCAGAATTAGGGGCACGATCGTTCAAAAGTCCGTCCAACTGCTAGATATTGACGTGATGGGTCGAATTCAGCTGGCCGTCAATGAGGCGTTTGCTGGCATTGTCATCAAGAAATGCCATACATCATGGACACCTCGGACAAAGCGTCACAATGGGCAGCAAGAACTTTGAGGTAGTCAAGGACTTCGTCTACCTTGGATCCGCAGTAGCAAATACGAACATCACTACCGAGATTAAATGCCGAATAAGTTTTGCCAATCACTGCTTTTATGGGCTCAAAAGGCAATTGAGTAACAGAGCTGTCTCTCGAAAAACCAAGCTGGCTTTATATAATACCCTAATTCTACCAGTCCTGTTTAATAGTGCAGAGGCATGGACACTATTGAAACCGGATGAGGAAGCTCATGGTCTTTTCGAAAGGAAAGTTCTGCGTACGTACGAGCCATTGGGACAACTCAACAGAGACTCGCGCAGATTCAAGAGTTTTTTTTTTTCTTTTACTCTCTTATGATGTGTTTTAGACACACAACCTGAACGGAGTGCAGTGGTTTTGGGTCGTTTGATGTTCGTTCACAGTTACTCTCAGGGGTGATTGTCCTAGATAGGACGAGAGCCGAGCAAATTTCGAGTTCGTTATAGTCCGTACTAATTCCTTCGAGGATGAATTCAGTTGACCATATACATACTTTTGCATACTTTTGTCCGCCTAGGAATTGCTTTTTCTTGGCTACGAAGCAAATTTGAACTATGGTGTTAACCACTGCACCACAGCCACCCCTACTACTGCCCGACAGTGCTGAAGATGCCAATCGGAAGAGTGCAATTTATCCTTAACCTCGAAGCTTTCATTCATGGCGAAGAGCTATCAGTCCGGCGAACTCGACCTATCCATAGAATATGAAAAATACCCGCCGACAGAGATGGTTGCGTTCACGGCATCCGGGAATATGGACAGAAAATATCGATCAACCATTGCAGTAGCAACGAAAACGATAAATCTGACGAGGAGGACAATAAATTCTCTGCGGTCGAAGAATAACGCTTCGAGACCTGTGATGCACATGCGGTCCTCCTCAATCCCTCCTACTAATAAACTAGTTACTACGCCTCGTCGCAAATCAACACACCCAACACTTTCCATTGTCCTGCAAAAGCCAATCCCACTGCATCGGAAAACGGCAAAGGATCGCCACCTAAGGCTCTATCAAAATCGAATGTACCAACTACCAGTACTGTTCCACCACCAAATGCGCTGAAGGACGAACGTCGAAGGTCTCACCAAATCAAACGCTATCGCCATCGGTAGCGATGCCAAAGTAACGAATGGAATGCGAATCCGAACCAAACAAAGAGTCCCAGGGCAGTGACGGCGTAGTACGTCTCTCACCCAAGCAGGAGATCAAGCAGGAACCCAGGCAACCATGGACGTAGAATGAAGACAAAATTATTCTCGAGGAAATCAAATCCGGTTTTCCCGACGGAATGACGAATGATGCGAAGATGACGAGTCGTATTTTGCCAGGGATCGAGGAGCGGTACAGAATCCTGACGGATTTCCAAGTTGTAGAGTAACAAGTAGAGTCGGTGGCTTTCTGCTTTCTTATTTTATTTTGTTGTTTAATACCTTTAGCATTTTCTTATCTAGAATTATGTTGTTTATCTTTGAAACGCTAGTATGCTGACTAAGTTAACGCCAGAACAACGCGTGCAAACTTATTTTGAAGACCATGGTTCGGTTCGCCAAGCTTATCGTGCGCGACGTCTAGACTTGAAGACTTGATGATCATGCCATCCGGCTCGAAAGACCAATGTAGAATGGGAAAGGAGAGGTTGAATGTCTTTGCTTTTGGATTGCTGTGGACATTGTGTTAACCATTACACCATGGATCCGATTCGCTAATTACTTTCTAGCAAGGTTGCATATAGTTGGGAAATTTTCCTTTTGTTTGATTGATTTATCCATAGTGTGTTAATTATTAATAAGTGTGTCGACACTCAATGTGTCATTAGACTTTTTATTTTATTTATTTATTTATTTATTTTATCTACAAGCTACTTACGTACTAACAGATTTTAAAGGAAACACAATATTGTATGTATAAATATTTTATATTCGTTTTCTGAAAATAACATACCTATTATGTGGAAGATTCTTAAGAGGTAAAAAGGCATAATAACTTGCATTTAAAACGAAGTCTATTATCAGACAAATCCAAGTAAGAGGAATATACGTTAAAAACTCTGATTATCCTTGATAGTGGTTCGTTTTTCCCGTAATCTGTGTTGTGAAATATTTCGAATAATAATCGACACAGTAGAACGTGTTATAGTTTTAAAACGAATGAGAGGTTCAATGTCAAACATCAAACGTGTCAAGTGATCTAAAAGTATGTCGAATGACACACTCGCTGTGTGTTGCTTAACACACTAGCATTCTTAGTGCAGTGTACTGGATAATATCCACTATTCAGTGCATTGTTAAAAAGAAAGGTATATAGTAACTGGTAGACGCCCTGAACACAACATTGGATATTGTTTCATTACCCGTGGTTTTTTATGACGCGAAGATCAACCAAAGATCCTCCGTCGAAATGAATAGTGGGTTAGCCGCTTCATTGGTAACGGCATTATTTGCAATAAAATCGGCACTGAACTCGGTGAAAGTCAGGTTCTTGGATCGCCAATAATCCATATCATTTTAAATGTAGAAGGGGTGAAGCTGAGCTCAGTTCTCCATGTCGTGGTTCGTACGAATGCCATCATTCACTTTGCATACTTTCTGGAAGACAACTCCACTGTCACAATTTACTCCTGAGGATCCTCGATCACAAAGAAACCGTTCTCCAGGACGGAGCGCGCTTTGTACATATGTACATATATCGTACGTCGTAGAAGACGTTCTCGTTCTGTCGAAATATTTTGTTAATTCGTGGGAACAAATTCGTCTTGTTGGACTTCACAGTGAGAATTTTGATGCCCGGGTCAAGTTGACATACGGCCTCCTCGCGGCGCCCTCTGGATAGCCTCTTCAACAACTGTTGGTAGGAGAACAAACGTACGCAGCGACAAAACCCCGACCAAAGCGGCGGTTGTGCGGCGGGCTAACAATCCGCCCACTTAAAAAAAACATAAAGTTATGAATGAGCAAGATGCCTCGGATACACAGACGGATAATCGACAACGACAACGCACGAAAAAGGAATACGATTTGCGAGTAGGCTCCTGGAATGTCAGAACCCTGTACACTCCCGGAGCTGCTCATAAACTGGAAAGAATCCTCACGCAGTACAAGGCGGATATTACTGCGGTCCAGGAAATACGCTGGATAGGAAACGGTATGATGAGGAAGAAAAATTACGATATTTAATACAGCTGTCACAAAAGATTGCACTTACTAGGATACGGATTTGTCGTGGGAAAGCGGTTAAAGCCGAAGGTCATCGCCTGGCTGTAATCCGCATCAGAGGCAGATTTTGTAACATCAGCCTTTTATGTGCACACGCCCCTTCCGACGAGGCTAAAGACCCTATCAAGGAAGACTTCTATGACCTCCTGCAGTACGATGTTAAAATCGTGCTCGGGGACTTCATTGCCAAAATCGGTAAGGAGAACACCCTTGGTGGAGTGATCGGAAAGCACAGCCTCCACGATACAACAACAGATAACGGCTTCCGACTCACGCACTTTGCGAGAGCTCGTAATGCGGTGATAAGTAGCACAAGATTCCCTCGTAAGCGAATTCACACAGCAACCTGGCGATCTCCAGACGGTCGAACCGCCAACCCAATCGACCATGTGCGAGTGTGAGCAGAAAAAGGCAGCAACCGACGAGGCGTGCCAAAAGGCGCTGCAGAGGAAAACCAGGGCAGCGCAAGAAGAGTACCGAGCCAGAAGAAGGGAGGAGAAAAAACTACTGCGACAAAAGAAAAGAATCTTCGCAGCCTCCCAGCTCAAGGACATCGAGGAGTCTAGGGATAAGCATAAAATACGAGTCTAGGGATAAGCAAGACGAAAGCATGCCTGTATATTCCTGCTCAATGTCGCATACAAGATCCTGTCCAGCGTATTGTGTGAACTTCTAAGGCCATTTTGCACCGCACTAATCGGCAGCTACCAGTGCGGCTTCCGGCCCGGCAAATCGACTATAGACCAAATTTTCACACTTCGACCAATCCTGGAAAAGACCAACGAATTCCGAATCGATACACACCATCTTTTCATCGATTTCGAAGCTACGTACGACAGCATTCATCGTGAAGGACTGTTTGGTGCGATGGCCGAATTCGGGATCCCGGGAAAACTGATCCAGTTGTGTCGCGCCACGCTAAAAAAAACGCGATGCACCGTGCAACTCGGTTCCAGAACTTCGGAACCGTTTGAAGCATGCACCGGATTTTGGCAAGGAGATGCGCTGTCATGTGACTTCTTCAACCTGGTGCAGGAGCAGATAGTGCGACGGGCAGGCGTCAACAGGGAAGGCACTATCTTCTACAAGTCCGTCCAGCTACTAGGATACGCGGATGATATCGATATTATCGCATATTCTCGCCGTGGCATTGTGGAAGCATTCACGGCGATTGAAGAACAGGCGAAAAGAGTTGGTCTTAAGGTTACTGAGGACAAGAGGAAGTACATGCTGCCAAGCAAACACCAATCCGTCGCTCACCACCTGCGACAAAATATAATAATTATCAGCTACAACTTCGAGGTAGTTAAGGAGTTTGTCTACCTCGGGGCAAACGTAAATTCCACAAATGACACCACAGTGGAGATCCGGCATAGAATCGCCCTTGGCAACCGCTGCTACTTCGGCTTGTCCAAACAACTGGGGTCAAAACTCCTCACTCGAAAGACCAAAGTCGTGCTTTACAAAACGCTCATACTGCCAGTCTTGCTGTACGCAGCCGAAAGCTGGACGATAAGTAGGACAGCGGAACTGATTTTGGGTATTTCGAGAGAAAAATTCTGCGTCGGATATTTGGTCCTGTCTGTGAGGATGGTGAATAGAGAAGAAGACACAACCGCGAACTCTACGAGCTGTACAAGGATTTGGACGTAGCCCGGAAGGCAAAGATCCGTCGACTACACTGGCTCGGTCACATCGAGCGCATGGACATCAACCCTCCGGTATAAAGACCAAGTAATCGCGGATGTAATACAGCTTGATCTTGATAACTGGAAGCAGCGTGCCCGGGACCGTCAAGGATGGAAAGCAGCTATAGCTCAGGCTCATATCCTCCATGGATCGCTGGCCTGATAAGTAAGTAAGTAAGTAACTGGCATAATGTACCATGGGTATTCGTTAAGATGTAAATTTCTTGTGGCAATAATAAAACTTTCAAAACCATCTTCATTTACTGAGTAACCACTTCCCAAAGTTTCCAAAATAATATGAAACTGTTCAATTCATTCTTTATTAACACCTGTGATTTCTGAACTCTTTTTTGCTGCTCGAAAGAACCGTCTAGCAGTATTACCGTCATTCGAATAACCTGCTTGTTGTGTTGGCAACCCCATCTCATTTCGAAATCTCTGTTGAATATTTTTTTCTCACTTCAGCCACTTTTGCTTTATTTTCCGGTCCTCGAGCTTGCCAGGTCATAAGAGGAAGCTTATATGCTATGTGTAATATACACTCCATAAAACGAATCCATAAATGTAGTGGAGACATTCCAAAAGTTAAACATCTTTCATCAACAATTTTGTTTAAAATCACAGAAGGTTTATTAGGTCACTTGGCTTCGCTCCTCATATGAAACACGTTTGAGAAGAAGAACTTAAAGATGAAAGTGCAGTACAAATTTTACCGTCTGTCATAGTAAGCATAAAAGTAGAGTCAACAAGTAAATTTAGTTCGCCATTTCTGATAAGAATTGGAGGCAAATCTCTTATTTCTTGCTGGATTAAATTAACTTCTTTTGAAATTAACTCAGTGGACTCTTTGGCAAACACAGACTTGATTGGACGGCAGTATCTTGTTGATGAAGGGGCCGGATCTTGCCATACAATTATTTTTCCGTGTTTAGAACTACAATTCATTTGAATAGGAACAAATTGAAATACTGAATAGACTTTCATCTGTATGGCCCTCCTCCGAAGAAAACTTCCGTTTATATTGCTTTTGCTGAGCCCCATCGCATCCCCGTTTTATCAAAATATTAAGACGATTTTCACCAGTTTTCAGTTCATCTGTACCAAGTAAAACCTCTTCTTGAGCCAAACAATGCCTTTCAATAGTGTGATTAACTAATGACTGAAGTGAACTTTTTGCGTGTATCACAGTGATCTCTATTTCAGCTGGATAATATTTCTTCTTAGCGTTTTGAACATTGGTGTAGGTGGGTAAAAGATCTTTGCATTTTGCGTTGACTTTTTACCGAATGATATCATATTGATGTTTCGACAAATTAGCATCAACCATTAAAGACAACGCTTCATAGGGAGAAAGGCTCACTAAAGGCGAAGGCACAGACTCAGAGCTAATTCTCCTACAAAGTCTTTTCACTTCCATACCTTTACTGGATGAAGATTCCGATAGATCTTTCAAAAGTTTGGCTGAATCTCGCTTTCCCACTTTACGAAACACTATCTCACTAGCTTTAATAATTTCTTAGTGGTCAGTTGAATCTAAAAGACCTTGAACCTTCCGTTTTTTCGATATTTTACTACAGCCATTGAAGTTTTTTGGTTTTCTTCCAGCTTTTTGAAGACTATCAAGTTGCACGCTTTCAGGCAATACGAATGGTTCATCAAGCCAAACTGAATTGGATGTTAAGAAACGGTTACGGCGTCTTCCCCCTTTTTCTAATTTTTCCGTTAGCTTAAAGCAAATAATATTTATATTGACCTTAAGTTTTGTTTTAACGTCTTCTGGTATATCTTGAAGACCATATCTTTCCATTATTAACGTCAATACGACTTCTTTCTGATTTATTTTCGGAGTTTGTTCCCGTGCTTCAAAAATGTCCTTATTTTATTTTTTGCACTTTCTGAACTTCTCACAAAAAAAAATTGTTTAATGCTTCCAATGGAACTAATTAAATAAAAATTATTACATTTAACCTTGAAATAGAACTAAATAAAAGAAAAAATTACAACTATAAAATCACCGTAGCCTTTATCATAAACCAAAGTTACACAAAAAATACGCTTTTCTCTGTAATCTGAATGCACCTGTTGACAACAACTGACTTTAAAGCTTTCCTAATCAGAGCTAAAAACAAAAATAACAAAATGTAAATTACAGTTAGGTACCTATAGTATTGAGCAGCTCAACAAATGATCAGATGTCATGTGGCTGAACTTTTTTTTTTAATTTTGTCCAGCTAGATTTCAGATTTACCACACTGTGCGGCGCTTTCTACATATGTATATCGTACGTAGAAGACGTTCTCGTTCTGTCGAAATATTTTGCTTATTCGTCCTGTTGGACTTCACAGTGTGAATTTTGCGGTCCCAATGCAAACTTGCAGATATTTTGGAATCGTACAGATATTTAAATCAGCGATTCCAGTGTTCTAACCGCTGAGTTCTACTCGCTTACATTCAATATTCCTACTGCTTAAAAAGGTCTCGATTGTTGTAAAAGACGCCTACAAGATCGTAACAGGCGACGGAAACATGACTATATGGAAACCAAAATCGACTATACTTACTTACTTACTTAGGTGGCGCTACAGTCCGTGGTGAACCTGGGCCTCAACCAACAAGCATTTCCAGCTGGCGCGGTCTTTGGCCAGCTGTTTCCAGCGCCGCACGCCCAGTTGGCTAAGGTCCCCTTCCACCTGCGTGCGGCACCGTTGATACGGCCGTCCTCTGCCGCGCCTTCCTCCCGGGGTAGATTCGAATTCTTCGGATCGGAGCTGTATTTTCCATGCGCTCTACATGGCCTAGCCACCTTAGACGCTGTATCCGTAGACGTCGCACCAGGCCGATGTCGCTGTACAACCCGAAGAGTTCTTCGTTATATCTTCTTCTCCATACACCGTTTGAACAAACGGGACGGTAGATAGTGCGCAACATTTTCCTCTCAAAATGACCAAGGGCATCTTCATCCGCTTTTGTTAAGGTCCAAGCCTCTGTGCCGTAAAGGAGGACTGGGATGATTAAGGTCTTATATATAGTGTCACCTTGGTTTTCCGAGAGAGGGCTCTACTTCTCAATTGCCTCTTGCGCCCAAAGAAACAGTGGTTGGCAACAGTGATTCTGCGTTTTATCTCAGCGCTGGTGTTGTTGTCGCTGGTCATCAGTGAGCCAAGGTAGACGAATTCCTTGACCACTTCAAATTTATATCCGCCCATGATGACGTTCTGGCCAATACGTCGTGCTGTCCGTCTCTTTTAGATGAAAGCAGTTATTTGGTTTTACCCTCTTTAACCTTGAGACCCATCTTAGCCGCTTCTACCTCAATGCTTACAAAGGCCTCATTGACGTCTCACTGGGTCCGTCAAATCACGTCAATGTCGTCGGCGTTCGCAAGCAATTGCGTAGACTTGAAATAATTCGTACCTCTTGTGTTGACCAGTGACTCTTGCACGATCTTTTCAAGCACGATGTTGAAAAAGTTTCATGACAGCGCGTCACCTTGCTTAAATCCTTTTTTAAGATCAAAGGTCTCGGTGTGCTAATTACCGACCTTAGTAGAGCAGCGAGAATTCTCCATTGTCATCCTGCACAGTCGGACGAGTTTAGCTGGGATGTTAAAACTAGACATGGCTTTGTATAGCTCATCTCTATACACGCTGTCATATGCAGCCTTGAAATCGACGAAGAGGTGGTGAGTGTCGATTTGGTATTCCTGGGTCTTCTCCAAGATATGCCGTAGCGTAAATATTTGGTCTATTGTGGACTTACCTGGCCTGAAACCAAATGATAAGAGCTGATCAGGTTATCCACAAAAAGGTTTCAGGCGTTCACACAATACGGCAGAGAAGATCTTATATGCGATGTTAAGGAGACTTATTCCCCTCCTTTCTTATGGACCGGGCAAACGATGCTGAGATTCCATTCGTCGGGCATGCTTTCCTCCGACCATACCTTGCAAATGAGATGGTGCATGCATCTTACCAGCTCATTTCCAGCCACCTTAAAAAGCTCAGCAGACAGGCCGTCTACGCCCGCGGCTTTATTAGACTTTAGTCTTGATATCACTATTTTGACTTCGTCTAGGTCGAGTGGACTGAATTCTGTTGCATCGTCATCATCGCCTTTATACAGTCTGCAGAAGTGGTCTTTCCAAATCCTCAGCATCAACTGCGACTCTACTACCAGTTCTCCATTTTCATCCCTGCAGGCCGTCGCTCTGGCTTTGTAGCCATGGCATGTTCGTTTTACCTTATTGTAAAACTTACGGGCGTCATTCCTACGGAAGCATCTGTTCATCTCCCCGATCTCACGCTTCCCGTGCACTCTCTTCTTTCTTCTGAAAAGCGTCTGTTCCTCTCTTCACTTCTGCTCATAGATTTCGCGAGCAGCTCTCGTCCGTCGTTGCAGCATGGCTTTATATGCCTCTTGTTTTGCTGCATGGGCTTGTTCGCATTGTTCATCGAACCAGGGTTTTCTAGGTGGTGTCGATTTGAAACCCAGCACCTCTGAGGCAGCGTTTCTGACGGCGCTCTGGCAATGCGCCCATTCCTACTCTATTCTTTGTGCTGCTGTGAGCGGATTTTGAGAGAGCTTGGAGAAGACACGATCGGCAAAGATTCTGGCAGTCTTTTGCGATTATAGCTTTCCAACGTCAAACTTACGTAGTCCTACTCGACTCCTAAGCATTCTTGATATCCTCATTCGTACCTTGGCTACAACAAGAGGTTGGGTCGCTGCACACATTGGTTCACTACCTGGCGGGTGCCAGAGTATCTATCCAGGCGGGGGCCACGCGGAAGTTGTGTGTCAACTTGGATTGAGCAGGGACAGAGATCCAAGCTGGCGTTTGCCATGTTAAACGCGATCAACTTCTTTGCTCGGTTTGCTCGCTCCCTCCCCCCTAAATCGACTATATGGTTCCTTAAAGAGGAGTTTGAAGAGTCGGTTGATGCGTTCAAATCAAATGTTTCAAATTTACTTTTGTCAGAGTGGAAAAGGAGCTTAGAAAATTGCTTCACACACTTGCAAAAGTGTATTGCGAAAAAAATTGTTACCCGTCCATTTCATAACTTGGGTCGAAACTTAATATTCTGCCTCCATATTTGTTTCATTCGGGCGCCCTTTTGCTGTTCGAAGTTAAGGAAACGGATGTACATTGCTATTTTCGTCTTATAGACATCTGTCACTAGACAAGACAACAAAAGCCCCGCTGCTTTAATGTTGAACATGTTGCTATAAATCACTTGGAAATCCGCCGACAGGATCCACCAATATCAACTCTACTTTCAATCACTTTTAACCTAATCCCAGGGGAGGCACCTGACCAATCAACAAGCACACATTTCTTGATTAATTTCTCTCTCTTCAGCCTATTAATTATCCACAGCTGCAGCGCGGCAGTCATTTACCCAATTGTGCCGCCCGAATCACTAAAAATATTTCCGGCACACAGCATACGCGCCTGAATGGACTTTTATTGATATAATGACCTCGACTTAGCGCGATGACATCGCCGTCTATCAATCATACGCAAATACTTTTTCTTTTCACTATATATTCATAGTATCTATAAAATGCAAAAACAAAAGGAAAACATTCAATTTAGGTCTGGCCCACGGACGAGTTGAAAAGTCGTGTGCAATCAAGTGTGAATGGCGGTAATAAACATAAAATTGATGAACTGCCATACCACGTCCTGTCGCAGGTCTGCTATCAGACCACTTTACATGATTGATGTACCACCGCGGTCATATGAGAATGTTGTGGTCAAGCCTCTGTTACAAAAAAAAAAAAGAAAAAAAAAAAACAAAAACAGATTTGCATGGAAAATCACAAAATTAACAACATCAATAACAAGATACATTTACCGCGTTGTAAAAAAGCAATAAATATTTTTAACCGGCCCTCGATGTTAATTATTTAGCACAACAGCAACTCGTCTCATTGGCCCTTGCCAGTGTTACCCAGGAGCAATCAGCCAGGCGGTCATGAGGCTACGGATACTTGGTGAACCGTGCGTGGCTGGACTCGTGGGATACACGAACAAATTGGATATAATCTTGCACACGAGGAAGTAAATGTTTTTGTGTTTACTTTTGGCAGTTACGTTATTGTATATAATTCACTGATATATTTTTAATTTATTGAATAATGGTGGAACGGTTGATAAGAATTTAAAGTGAAACTTTGACGTACAAGCTGCTTGAGGGTTGAGCGTGTGGTCGTGGATTTTCAGTTCTACGGGTTGGTGCTGAGCTTTCAGGAATACATTTTTTTAAATATAACGTAAGTACGTAAGTACGCACAAGTAAAGCATTTTCGATTGAATAGGCTGAAAAGATACACTGGATGGATATGTGCAATCATGTATTTTATAGACGTTCCATGAAATTGTTCTCAGAAACGCTTTGTCCCCGGCCGTAGTATGCAGTACATTTTTTTCCCCACATACTCCGTACAACCGTATATTGGTTTTGACCGCGTCAATTAGCCTGCCCTAGTCGTATATATACAGCACACGCTATCGCCATTTGGAAACACCAAGTGCCTATAGGTCCTCCTCAACTTGGACCTTCCATCCGATAGGTGATCGTCCTCTTCCTCACCGTTCTCCAGGTGCGAATCGAAAACCTTGCGAGCTGGACCATCTTCGTCCATTCGGACAACGTGGTTAAGCTAGCGGAAAGCTAGCCGAAAGCTGATAAAGATCACCACTGCATCGAATTCGATGTTCACCTACGTAGAGAGGACAGAAGATCTTTCGGAGAACTAGGGCATTACCTTGGTATGTCGAGAGGGCTTCTGTTTGTTTGTTTGTTCTGTTGATTTGGTATCGTTTTTTGGTGTTTATGCTGGTGCCCACATATGTAGGCGAAGTCTATCACTACCTCAAAGGTCTCAACAGTGACATGGGTCCCAAGGCATTGAGAGACTTTGTTGAATGACAGAAAATCCATTCGCTTTGCTTCTCGCTCTAAATTATAGAAAACTGCAGACACTGCTCGATTGCATGTGTGGTTAAGGTTTGTAGCGCGTATCCTCTTCTCCAGCATTAGGTGTCGCCTTGTTTAAAACCTCACTTCGTGTTGAACGGCTCGGAGTGCTCTTTTCCCATTCTGACAGAGCTGGCGTTAGCGCTCAATGTAATTTTACGCAGCTGTATAAGTTTGGCAGTAATGCCAATAAGGTGGCAAGACGACAACTCCATCGTCAGCGACTTCGGGCTTCTCTTCAGTGCCCACTGCTGCTGGCATTCAGCATACGGTGAGTATGCTCTATATCCATCACCAGATTGCCGTGCTTGCCTTTACAGTAATTGGCACCAGTCATAAACGCTTTATTTATTCTTACGAAGAAGATTTGCGTTATGTTCTAGCCGGATAGTAGCTACATATCTCAAGCTCTTCACACTCGCGCCTTTCCGCCTATCTTTTCTTTCCCTTGAAAATGCGTCTCACTTTCCCGCTCTTCCTACGCTATCGTTCCACTACTGCCTTCGTGTGGCCTTGTACGCAGTATTCTTTTCAACAGTAGCGGCACGGCTTACATCATCGTACCAGTTGTTCCTATATTGGGTGTGGTGGTCAAAGACTTCTTCTGCTGCGGTACGAAAGAAGGGGGTCGGTCGCGTATTTCATTGTTCTGAGAAGAGTTTTCAGATAGAATAAGTGAGAGTTGTATAACGAAGTTATTGGCTTGTCGTTGTGACTGCAGTTTTTGGACGTCCAACTTTTGCTGCGCCGCTTGGCGTAGGTTTTTTGCTGCCCAGAGACCTGTGCGGACCTTAGATAAATACATAGAGATGGCAATCTGATGGCTTTGACAGACACTTTGACAGGTAGCCCCTACAAACGCGTTGCGGTTTGAAGGCGTCTTGACTATGTCAGTCTGCCTTGTTCCGACCTCGTTCCGACGTCTTGACTTTACACATCGACGTATTGAGACTATCATTGTGTTAGTCAAAAGGGTCGTTTTTAAACGGAGAATAACACGCATAGTATCGGTGTATTAAGAACAAAAAAAAACAACCCCTGCGGGAATCACAGGGCAGACGTACGAAGGTTTTCCATCTTGTTCATTTATCTATGGTGCGGACCTTGACTGCGACAAGGTAATGATCCGAGTCGATGTTGGCACCTCAGATTGAGCGCACGTCAAGCCGATAAGCACACTCGAAGTATGGCTTCCGTCTGTCACTACGTAATCAACATGATTTCGTGCCCCTGGACCAGGCGATGGCCAGTTTGCTTGATGGTTATTTTTATTTTTTCATAAAACACAATCCTGATTGAAGTATTCTTTTTTTGTAGTGTTTCGCACTGAATTCCCAGCAAATACGAGTCAATTTTTAAGCCCTTAGAAGTTGGTATTGCAAGGGTCGTCAACGTTAATCCGTTCCGGTTTATCCAGGACTTGTCATTGTCTCTGAGCATTGCGAGATTTTCCGGTTACGCTTTGCTAGACAATAGCTCAACCGACGTTAACCCTGTCTTGTGGCGCAGAACACTCGCCATGCGTCCTTTGCCGTTAGTATTTTACATGGTTAGGATATTCCAAGATAGTACCACGTGGAGGTGGATGTGGGAGCTGCATGGCTTCAGAGGCTCTAATTCGCTTTTTATATCGGATCAGCACCCGTCGGTAGATGCTACTCCTACGAGGCCTTTGTTAGTCTTTTACCATCCGAGCTATACAACGCCATGTCTACCTTTGATATCCCTGCTAAACTCGTCAGACTATGCAGGATTACTTTGGAGAATGCTCGCTGCACCACCCGAATCGGTGCAGACCTGATCGATAGTTTTGATTTCAAAAAAGCATTTAGGCCAGGCGATGCGCTGTCGTGTGATTTGTTCGACAACAAATTAGATATTATTGTGCAAGAATCACTGGCCAACACAATAGGTACAACTCCTTGCATATGCGGATGACATTCACATAATCGAAAGAAGACAGCGAGGTGTCAATGAGGCATTTAGGGGTATTGAGGCGGAGGCGGCGAAAATTGGTTTGGCACTAACAAATTTGTTTGTATTTTGTTTGTATGTTTGTATTTGTAAATACAAGTTTGAGGTAGTTAAGGACTTCGCCTACCTTGGCTCCTCGGTAACTGGGAACCACGACAGCAGTTCCGGAATCAAACGCAGAATCACTCTTGCTCACCGCTGTTTCTTTGGGCTTAGGATGCAATTGAGTAATTGAGTCCCCTCCCGAACGACCAAGTTGACTCTATACAGGACCCTTATCATCCTGGTCCTGCTGTACAGCGCAGAAGCATAGACACTATCAAAACCAGGTGAGGATACGCTTATTCGTTTCGAGAGAAAGATTTTGCATGTGATTTTCGGTCTAATAAATGCAGACGGGGGATGGAGGAAAAGATTCAACCACAAGCCTTACGGACTATACAGCGGCATGAGTCTAATCGGATGGCTACGGATTCAACGCCCATGATGGCTAGGTCATGTACATAGAGCGATTATACACCCCAGCTCCAGCCCGGAGAAAGCAAGGGACGGCCGAACCTAAGATGGCGCACACAGGTGGCAGTGGACCTCAGCCAACTGATTGTGGAGCAATGGAAAAGGGTTACAAAAGATTACGCTAGTTGGAGGGGCATGTTGGTTGAGGCCACGGTTCACCCCGAACTGTAGCGCCCCATAAGAAAAAAAAAAGAAATCAAAGTATAAAGTAAAATAAAAGATAGTCGAAAGACATAAGTTAGATTTAGAGATATTGCTTATCTAGGGTACTCGCATGAGGTCAGTGAAGTAGTTTTAAGTACTTGAGGAACGTCAGTTGGTTTCACGCATTTTCTATGACTTCTTAACTTCATAACTCCATCAGGGACTTATCGGCGGAAAACTTGACTTACTGGTTTTTAGCGGCTGTTCAGCCACCATTTTTTTTAAAGCAACTGGTAATCAGACTTTTCAGGGTCCGGGCTGTACGATGAATGCATAAAAACTTCCCGACCAGGTTCCTTCAATTTGTTTTGAGGCATCAAAGATATGTATGTGTCGCCTGGTATTGTCATGATGAAACACAGGTGCTTTTTGCTGGCCAATTTTGTTCTATATCTTTGGATAACTTCATTTAAACGGTCGACTTGTGCACAGAACCGAATTGATTGTTTAGCTGGGTTGTAGTAGCTCATAATGGAGGACTTCCCTTCAATCCCATCAAACACTCCTCATCATCTTACCTTATTTGGCGTGAAACCAAGCTTTAAAGTCACTTGTATACTGTCGCCCCTTTTGACCATCATCACCTGCGTTAGATGTTTTCGCACTTGATCCAACTAAATCAAACTAAATTGATTAAACTAAAATTGTTCGATTTCGTAGCATCTCAGCAGCGTAATTCCGCCATTCGTATTTTGGTTCCTTTTTCTTCTTGGAGTAGGACAACATTTGGGATTTGACCCGAGTAAGTGCTCTTATGTTTCCTGAGTTGAATTTTGAGACATTCTACGAAGTACTCATACCAATAGAGAAGAATAGAATAACAACCTCTGGTTGGAAGCAAAGTAGGTGGACGGATAGATCAAGTTGCACCTTAAACATTTCTCTCTGCGGTGAGTCACCAATATTCCAAGTTGAACTGTTCGGAATTAATGACGCAGCACTTTGCATCTGCATCAGAAAACCTATCAACATCAAGATATCCATATTCTCAGATAGAAAACTGGTTCTTAAGGCACTGAAGAGTTACATGTCCAACTCTAAGGCTGTCTGTGAATGTCGCAGAATACTAAACATACTGGCATACGTACATACTAGATCTGAAGGTCAAGAAAAGACTAACATACAAGCTAAGAAAGGTGCTCAGTTACCTTTAACACAGCACAGGTACCTTTTCAACAACTTGGACACAAACTTACAGCTACACAAGTGTATCATAAAATAACGGAATCAGTTTTAGAACATCCAGGAAGATTTTATAAAAATGTTTAGAACCATAATCCAGAACGAGCCAAAGAAGCTCTAGAACTCAACAAAGCCGACCTGAGAGTGCCATGTGAGGCACTAACAGGACACGAGGCATGAAATTACCACCTTCAAAAAAGTGGGTCTCAACGGCGATGCTAAAGAAACCATGGAGCACATATTAACTATCTGGCCAAGCCTTGCCCGAGAAGATTTAGAATGGCAAACAAAGCAACAATAACAGAGAATCTTTCAAGAAAACCCGCCTAGGGAAGTTGTCCAAGAAGACAGTACTTAAATTCTAGACCAAATAAGGGGGTTCAATAGACCTTATGTTCGTAGTACTACTATCTTCATGTGACATACCCCGATTTCTTTAATTCAGTTCAATTCAATTCTTTTTTCAGTGGCCTGCTCTTTTCATATGATTTTAACCAGTGGTTAACGCTTAGTGCCTCGGCTATTTGCTGACAGTACGCGCGCCGCACCCGCTCCACTCATTGTAAAATTTTGTTGAATTTTTCAGTGATTGGCCGAGCAGAATGAAGTACAGCTTTGACAACGAAATTTTCGGAACGGAATTGAGCATACCAATCGTGGGTCTAGAGTTCACTTAAGGTATTCTCGTCGTACACTTCACAATTTTTTCGGCATGTTTTTGCAGCGTTTTTGTTGCTTTTATGGTAAAAAGATATCACATATGTATTTCTGCTCAATTTCAAAGCAGTATAATTTTAGCGCAAATGGTAAATTACAAAACTGGACAGACCATGCAGGACATAGTCTAAAATAAACATTTTCAAAAGTGTGCTCGTTTCACAGAATCGGATTAGTGCTACATAATATATTGGCATCAACTCTGTCATTCTGTCACAACAAACCGCGGAGACTTTCATGTGTCCTAATATTTTAGCGTAAAGTCTGTGCACCACACCATTCCACTCGAAGGTATTATCCCACTGCAAAATGACTTGCTGATGTGTCCAAAAAGTAAGGTGACTTAGCATTATTTTGAAAAATATTAATTTATTCTTCCGAAGCGATTTCTTCGCCTTCAAAAGAAGTCCCCCCTGATACAATGTACAGATTTTTCAATTTTCAAAACAGCTGTTATAGTCGATTTCACGATGGGCTTCAGCTCTCTTCGATGCGGTTTTCGTCGACTTTCTATTGGCAAAACGGTGTCCCCGGAACAATATTTTGAGTTTGTTGTATAGACATAAGTAGCACGGTCAGAGGAAAACGACAATTGTGGAACGATACGGGTCGAGTTTTTGTTAAAATTATTCTTCGTGATCAGTGAGTGCAGTGTGCTACGGTGCATTATCGTGGTACAAAGACCAATATTGTCTAAAGGGCGGCGTAGCGCAGTATGGAGTGTGTTGGCCTCAGACGCCGCCGACACGGAACCGCATCATGGTGCTTCTCCTCACCGGGGTACTGACAAAACCCCCTGTAGTATAGTTGTCATGGAAAGCTTCTCGAAATTCGCCGTTCTGGATCAGCAATGGACTGTAGGTCCATTTCACCCATAGGAAAATAAAATCACACACAACCATGGGCGATTGAGAAAAGCTAGGCTTAGGTTCCACATGAGCTGTTACGCTACATACATATGTACATACAAAAACTAGGAGTTAAGAGTTGCACGCAAACGATGATCAAATTATATTCTTTGTTGACAGTTTGGTCGGACGAAAGAAACTCCAATTGCACAATACCACGATAATCGAAGAAGACAGTCAATATGACGTTGATTTTTGAGCAACCTTAACCGGGTTTTTTGGTCTTACCTGACTTTTAGCCCGATATTCGTTTGATCGATCTATTGTTACCGAATCATAAGCATTAATCCAAGTTTCGTTTTCTCTCTATCTTGTCTTGAAAGTATTGTTTCAGGCACTTCAACCCGGCGATATTTTCCCAAAAATTTCAATGTTTTTGATACAAATCCAGATTTGACGCGCCTGAGGCCTAAAATATCTCTAAAAATTTTGCTGAAATGCCAACATCATCAGCATCATTTCTAATTGTTGGTCAAAGCATCAACTCTTTTATTCTGTGAACGTGAACTTGTTGGTTGAGGTTATCTAATAATCGTCACTCTCTTCGGTCTTCCTGGAACTCTTTATGCCGCTTAGCTTATAAACATTTTGCTTTTCACTAAGCCTCACGACCAAAGGCACCGTCCTCAATCAATCGTCAGCAGTAAATTCATTCCGCAAACAACATTTAATTCTCATTGCCTCACAGCCTCACAGCTCACCCCACACTGGAAACTCTGCACAAGCGATGAACTGGTCACCGAGATCGGGATTTCTTTTCTGATGTCGCAGGTCTATGCGACTATGCAACAAACCACAGCAGCTCTCAAGGTCAACATAACCCATGCCGTCGGTCAAATTCAGCCTGACTTACATATGTGCCAGAATCATGGAAAATTAGACATTTGGGATGGGCGCCACCCAGAAAATTCGCAGTCTACATAATAGCATCGATAGGCTTTTCAAACGAATAAAAAATGTCGGTGATATCTCACACACACTTTATTTTATTTAAGTATAAACATAGGAAGCCCTTAATGAAAGACTCTGTACTTCATTTTACTCCCATTTGGAAACATTTTCTTAATATTTTCGCTGTATTCTTTCAATATTCTTAATGTCTGGTTATTTTTGCAAAATATATTCAATGTTTGAGACCTTTTTTGATATTAAAGGCATCTGTCAGATTACTTCCAAATGTAATGGAGCATTAAACGTTCCCCATCTTCAACCTGTAGAGTCTGATAAGCTTGGCAGGGATATAATACTTATCATAGCGCATCGCATTTTTTAAATGCGCATCGCATCGCATTTTTCATGCAAAAAAAGAAACAACAGTGTAAAATATTGGCCCCAAAACAGAACTCTGTGGTACTCCTGAATTAAATGTTACTAAACCAGAGACAGCGAGGGCGCCGTGGCGCAGTGGTTAGTGTGTTGGACTCTGGCGCACGATGAGCGAGTTTGGATCCCGATAACACCAACAGCATCGAATGTTTATTTCGCAACGTTCCTCCTCGGCGGGGTACGGGCAACACCCCCCCTAGTAAACTTGCCATGAAAAGGAATCGGCATTAAACTGTAGGTAACTTTCACCTGCGTGAAAAATAAATCACACACAACATGGGTGATTGAGAGAAGCTTGGCTCTGGCCCTTCATGGGCTGTAACGCCACCAAAGAACAAACCAGAGACAGCAAGGGCGCCGTGGCGCAGTGGGTAGTGTGTTGGACTCTGACGCACGATAAGCGAGTTCGGATTCTAATAATACCAACGCCATCGAATGTTTATTTCGCGGCGTCCCTCCTCGGCGGAGAACTGACAAAACCCACCGTAGTATTGTAACTTGCCTTGTAGAAGCTTATAGACTCACGCCGTTCGGAATCGGTATTAAACTGTAGGTCCCTTTTACCTGTGTGAAAAATAAATCACACACAACATGGGTGATTAAAGGGAAGCTTGGCTCTGGTCCTTCATGAGCTGTAACGTCACCACTATGATTTGTTTAAATTTAAAGATAAGGAGCGCTGAATAAAAGACGTGTATTATTTAGTTGTCAAAGTTGAAGTTGACATTACGCTACACAGTGTGTGCTCCCTAAAGGGCAATGAACAGATGGCGAGTTACTGAGTGTAGTCTTATCTACTGGCATTTAGTGAAAGGAACGCCTTTAAATGTTATTGGAAGGAAAGCAAGGACAGAATGAGAGCAAATAAAGAAAACATTAAATGTTTATATTGCGGGTATCCTCAAAAAGGAAACGCGAACTAATACCTTGAAGTAATCAAGAATTTCTCTATATTTCCCGAGTGAAAAACGACAGCAAGTCTGAAGTAAAAATCAGACCAAAAGGAATGAACAGATAAAAGCCTTTTCACTACCACGTACCGTAAAGGGTCAAAAGAAGGTATTTCTGAATGCAGCACGAGACAGCTTATTATATTAGAACGCCAAGAAAATGTTGTTCGCGTACTCTACTCCCGGGTACGAAAAACTGCTCATCTTTCAGAACGAAGTTATACTTAAACACAATCGCTACTTGTATTCAAGTTTTTCTAGTGACATCTTCGTTGAGAGACCCACTCCCCGTCTTACACAGCCAGAGAAATCCAACTGAATTCAAATTGAAGCCATCAATTTGAAAACTCAAGTTCACTTCTACACTAAGCTGGATTTCCCTCATCTATAAAAGTCCTTCGAGGAAATAACGATAATCACGTCCCAAACCGTTTCCGAGCATGAAAAGAACTCTCGTTCCGCACTGTAACTATTTAACTCAATGGTATTCATCGTCTCTCCCACCTCGTTACCTCAGCGGGACAACAACAAAAGTTAAAAAATAAAGAGAAAAAGACTTTGCTTAGTTCTGCATCTTCAATTTAATAACCTAACTCCAACTGGCCGCTCATCCTTTCTGCTCCCCATTTCGTCGTCTTCGTTTTTTTTTTTTTCATACCCTTTGTCTCCTTTTCTTCGACAACGAGATAAATGAATAAAGGAAACCATCAGCATCCAAATGGTGGAAAAAGACACATCTCCATTGCTGATGCACAAGAATACAAGACAAAGGACGAAGGATAAATAAAAATGGACCAAAAAAAAAAGAATAAGAAAAAAGGCAAAAAACAAAAAACGTAAAGTAAATGATTATATCGAAAGAACCCGTCTATAGAGCAAAGAAAAGGATACGGATACAATATCCAAAATCTGATCCGCCTGTATGTAGTAGTACTCTCGTCTCGAGTGTCAATAAAATCATGCGACAGAATAGCGTCAATGCTGATGAAAGGGACTTGTCGAAAACAAAGTGATGAAATTGTTTCATTTCACTAAAATCATTTCGGAAGGACATAACAACACAATCAAGAGGACACACATTTCCATCCACAAGAAAGCACCCGGCAACCCACACGCACCATAAGGACGAATATGACGATATTCTTGAAAGAGAATTTTGCTCGCATACTGCATCTCAATATCAATTGCCTGGTTATGAGGACACTCTGACGGAACTGCTTCAAGGCATTCGGGACGAGACCCATATGGGCATCATCGACGCTTAGGGGATGCACAATGCAGAATTCCAATGCTCTTGTCGTTGCAATCTCTGGACTGCGGGTACTCAAAGGGTGCGATTGTGTATTTATGTACGTACAGCTGGTTCTGATGTTTTTTTTTATTATCATTGGATAGCAAGTGCTTTGGAGCAAATTTTCTTTCTCGTCAGGCACCTGGGACTGAGTGTCCGTGTTTGTAGCTATATTTGTTGCAGTCTTTTAATTGAGTTCTCCCTTTGGATCTTGTCTTTGGACGAGCGGTTGAAGGATAATACGGAAACAGACGCACTCCTACGCCGTCTATCTTTTCACTCCTTCCGTCATAATTAACTGTCAGCAAAGCATTCGTCCAGGGAAATATCCATTCCCTCTAGCACAAGAAAAAAAAAAACCTGAAAATAAACTCCTTAAGTGGTGCACCATGCAAAAACAATGTTATCGAGTTCGCAACTTTCCGACAACCGTCTACGAAACCTTTATGGCACATCCGAACTTTTGTAATTCAAGCATTTCGTTGAAAGGCGAACTTTTCAATTAAAGCAATTAGCCCGAGTTCACTCGTGCCCCGCTTCTTTCCCGGCCTTTTACGCCTCGCCTGGACTATCATATCAAAACAGTGCCATCAGCAACTCCTGCATATGCAGAATCTTTCAACAATGCACCTAACTGCTTTTGTTTTGCTTCCTTCTATTGCTTCTTCCTTCTTCTTTCATTCATCGTAATTAGCTTCCCGTGCACCTCATGAAATGTAAAACCTATCCCAAGGCTATGCACTTTAATGTGAGGTTGTATCCTTGATACATACTTCGCATAGGTTTTCAGGACTCTTCCTTCGTTGTGCGTTCTCTTTTGTACGGCGTCTGTGTTTATGCAAAATTTTTAATGAGCTCCTTCCATCGTCTTTCTCGTTTTAGATTCATTTTTAATGCTGAGATTCTACTACTCCTTTAAATCTATGAGGTAACTAGGATGGCATTGAAGTTTTTGCCAACACGTTTAGGGAAGTTAGTGAATTAAAATTGAGGTGCGAACACATGCTGGGCGATTAAGATTCACGTCAGCTAAGCAAAACTATTAGGTGGCAATGATGCTAAAGGTTTTCGGTGCAAGTTGTGAACTATAATGAAAGGTGAGAGTAGGTTTGGTGAATTTTCGGCAAAGTTTGGACGATTAATCTCATTAAAGGGGCATGAAAGCATCCAACTTTTTACATTGTGTGTTTTTTAACATTGATTTCAAAAAAATCGTACGGAAGAATGTCGTCAAATCTCATATGTTTTTAAACATTATCACCAAGCCACATATTGTTGCAGTTGTCAGGAATAGACAGTTCCGTTCTGCCCAGCCTGAATGTTCGTGAGGTCGGCTTCGTCCCTGCAGGGACGAAAATGGAAACCTAATAGTGGATTCACAGTTGGTACTAAGAATCTGGAAAGCCCACTTCTGCAGACTGTATAATGGCGATGATGAAACAGATCCCACTGTCAGGCAGAATAAACCTTTCACAACGGACGATGATAGCAAAGAATTCCGTCCCCCTGACCTGGACGAAGTTAGGAATGCTTTTTCTAGCCTTAAGTCCAACAAAGCTGCTGGAGTAGACAGACTACCTGCCGAGCTCTTTAAGGCAGCTGGAGATGACCTGGTTGGAAGTATGTACCAGCTCATCCGTAAGATATGGTCAGAGGAATGCATGCCCGATAAATGGAATCTTAGTATCGTTTGCCCGATCCACAAGAAAGGAGACGCCTTTGTCTGCGCCAACTACAGAGGAATAAGTCTTCTGAACATCGCTTATAAAATCTTCTCTGCTTCTCTTCTGCGTGAACGCTTGAAACCGTCCGTTAATAAACTGACTGGTCCATATCAGTTATCAATTAGATAATTAGATCAATTATTCACACTACGGCAGATCCTGGAAAAAACAAACGAGTTCCAGATCGACACCCACCACCTGTTTGTCGATCTTAAGGCTGCATACGATAGTATCAATAGAGACGAGCTATACAACGCCATGTCTAGTTTTGACATCCCTGTCAAACTAGTCAGATTGTGCAGGATGACACTAGAGAACTCTCGCTGCTCCATCAGGGCCGGAAGCGACCTAACCGATACCTTTTATGTCAAAAAAGGTTTTAGACTGAGCCACACGCTATCGTGTGACTTTCTTAGCATCGTCTTTGAAAGGTTCGTGCAAAACTCACTGGTCAATACGAGGGTCCCCATCTTTTCAAGTCCATATAACTGCTCGCATATGCCAATAATATTGATATAATTGGACGAAGTCAGCGAGATGTCATTGAGGCCTTTACGAGCATTGAGATGGAAGCGGCTAAAATGGGACTAGCGGTAACGGGACACGAACCACGGGCGTCTTGGCCAGGGCGCACATATTGGCAGTTATAATTTCGAGGTAGTTAAGGACTTCATCTACCTAGGCTCCGCAGTCACATGCAGCAACGACAACAGTACCGAAATCAAACGCAGAATAACTCTTGCCAACCGCTGTTTTTTTGGACTCGGGAGGCAATTGAGAAGCAGAGCCCTCTCTCGAAACACAAGACCCTTGTCATCCCGATCCTGCCTTATGGCGCAGAGACATAGGCCTTATCGAAAGCCTATGAGGAGACCCTTGGTCATTTTGAGAGAAAAATTCTGCGTACGAGAAGACTTAATAGTGAACTGTACGGCGTAGCACGGCGTCTTCGGATCCAACGCCCAAGATGGCTATGTCCTGTTGAGCACATGGAAAACACAGCTCCGGCGCGGAGGATCTTGAATCAACCCCGAGGACGGCCAAAGTGGAAGAGGGCCTTAACCAACTAGGCGTGCCGACTGCTGGCGAAAGACCGTGCCAGTTGAAGAGGTTTTTTGAAGGAGGCCCAGGTTCACCATGAACTGTAGCGCCCAAAAAGAAGAAGAAGGAGATTTTGCTGATGTCGCTGCCGTTTTAAAAGGACCGTTCAGTATAATTTTAAAGAAAGTTTCGGGCCTCAGACGCGTCAAATCTCGATTGATATCGAAGTGCGACAAAATTCATCAGGACCAGACGAAAGACGCTGGAATACGAGACTTGGATTTATGCTTACGATCCATAAACAACTTTCAATCAAGTGAATATCGTGTCAAAGGTGAGGCAAGACCAACAAACCGCGCCAAAACTGCTCAAAAATCGAGGACTTGTTGAATGTTTTCTTCGATCAAACTGTCAACATGGAACATCATTTAAGCGTCATGCGTCATTTGCGTAAAGCTATAGGCCTAAAGAGGCCGGAAGTGTAGTGAGACAGAAAACTGTTGCTTTTTGCACCACGGTAATGCTCCGTCTCACACTATATTAGTTCTTCGTAACGATTTTGGCAAAAACTCGACCCATATCGTTCCACAACCACCGCATTCACTGTGCAACTTCGGCAAACTCAAAAGACCATTTTGGGTCGATAGAGGAGATAGAAAGCGCATTAAGATGAAAGGGACCTACAGTTTAATGCCGATTACGAACGGCGTGAGTCGAGAAGCTTTTTCCAGGCAAGTTATACTAAGGGGGGTTCCGTCAGTACCCCGACGAGGAGGGACGCCGCGAAATAAACATTCGATGGCGTTGGTGTTATCGGGATTCGAACTCGCTCATTGTGCGCCAGAGTCCAACACACTAACTACTGCACCACGGCGCCCTAGCCCCATATATAAAAAAAATTTAATTTTAAATTTTCTCAAAAACTGGAAGGCATGAAACTATTCGGCCGAAGTTATCGTACTTCCCCAAGCGTTCAATAGCATGAAGCAGAAGCGGCTAAAATTGTCTTTCGGTAAGTGTGGGTAAAATTAAATACCATCACAGAACCTCCACCATGCTTCATGGTTGAAGTGAGGTTTTGTGGTAGAAGCTCACTATTTGGTCTCCTTCAACCTCCAGTCGCTAAAAATGACATTATCCCAAAACGTTTGAGCGGTATTTGACTGTTTTTTTTTTTGCGAAGGTCAGGCTTCTTCCACAAAACCTCAATTCGACCATGAAGCATGATGGAGGTTCAGTGATGATTTGAGGTTACATGTCGGCTTCGGAAACAGGAAATCCTATTTTTATTGAATCAACAATGAATAGACAATCTGCTCCCTAGTGTGGAAAAATTGGGCCTCACATCGCCTTGGTCATCCAATAAGACAATGTTGTCAAAGAATGGTTGCTGTACTATACCCCCAAACAGCTTAACCTTCCTCAACAGACTCTAATTCCATTTAACATCTGTGAGAAATTTTGGACAGAAATATTAGGAAACGGGTCATAACGTCAAAACAAGGCCTTCGGACGGCATTAACCGAAGAACGGGCAAACATTTCTCCTGAAGTTACAAAAAAAAATTGTTACTTCGGTTCCTAGAAGATTGGCTGCAGTTGTTAAAGCTCACGGAGTTCCAACAAAGTATAAATGCTCAGCTTTTGAAGCCTATGTAAGACTATAAGTGTTTATTTCTAAAGTGTATACTAATTTTTGACTGCTTTTTTCAGATGATGTTTGCTTTTATCACGCGCCGTGGCGCAGTGGTTAGTGTGTTGGACTCTGGTGCACGATGAGCGAGTTCGGATCCCGATAACCCCAACACCATCGAATGTTTATTTCGCGCCGTCCCTCCTCGGCGGGGTACTGGCAAAACCCCCCGTTTTGCTTCTCAACTCACGCCGTTCGGAATCGGCATTAAACTCTAGGTCCCTTTCACCTGTGCGAAAAATAAATCCCACACAACATGGGTGATTGAGAGAAGCTTGGCTCTGGTCCTTCATAGGCTGTAACGCCACCAAAGAAGAAGAATTTTTGAATTACTGTTTTTTTTTTTTTTTGATTTATTTTGTAGTGGAAATTAAAATAGTGAGTTGAAGCTTAATTTGGTGTTAAAATAATTTTTCTACTCACTTGCAACATAGCGTATCTTAAGTTCTGTTCTAGTGGGCGCTGGCTGTATACTAATTGTTGGCTCTCACTGTATATGCTGTCATCCAAAAACACAACTGCAAATTCGAAGTGATCAAGAACTTCGTCTACCTTGGCTGACTAGTGAGCAGCTACAACACCACCAGCGTTGATAACGGAATTTCTCTTTCCAACTGCTGCTTCTTTGTGCTCAAGAGGCAATTGCGAAGGACCAAGGACAAAACTTTAATCATTTCGGTCCTCCTCTACAGTGCGAGGCCTGGACTTTAACGGAAGCATTCTGACACAAGCACCAAATAACACAATTTCAGATTTGAATTTATTGAAGTCGATTGTGTTCCAAATAGTGCAAGACGCTGTTTACTCGTAATTCTCAAGTCGTTGCCTAGTGAAAAAGAGGTCCTCCGGCCCGTCAGAATCTGTAATTGATACGATTGTGACTTCCATAAACAGCATTGTCCTCATTCTCCGCACAAAATCCAGAGAAGTATTGCCTTCAGTGTGTTAACAAATAGTAAGTATCGGATATCATCCATAATCCGGCCTCGTGGCCGGTCTAGGGAAAACAACCTCGAGGGACTGATTCTCTCGGAAACTCTATCTGTTGCATATATATTTACCGAAACTCCCTTTATCGCATCTATTGACCTTCTACATTCTTCTCCGCCTGAGAAACATATCAACTTAATCGGAATCTTCCCTATTGAAATCCTCCCGACCATGAATTCATTTTCGCCCTAATTGAGCTTATTTTATCTCACTTGGTTGTCAGGCAACTACCCTCCTTGCATATCGTATTCATCACCCCGCACCGCCTGTGGGGTCAATGAGACCATTATTACACTCCCTCGATGTGTGCGATAAAAAGGTCTCACGGCGACTGATGGAATTCGTTAGAACTTCAGCTTCAGCGAGCAAATTGAATGGATGACAAACAGCAGCTTGGTGTTCAGCTTTTACAATGACTGATCTGAGGAATCTGAATCTCACAACCACTCCCCCATTGTTTTCGTTACAAATTAAATAAAGGTGTTTTCCACATAATAGCCAGCCACCCCCGGCACCAATGGTTTTCTTCATTGCTATCTGAAGGCTTATCGACCTTAGGGAACAAAAAAAAAAAAAAAAAAGAAGAATCATCGTAAACGCACATTCTGGCAACGCTGAAGATACAAACAAGCGCGATGGATGGAAAATCAATTCCATCGATATTTATCGCTAAAGTATTTTCTCTCCCTAGTTTTCCTGCGAATCCCCCCGAAAGGGGGCTGGTCAGCCCAGCTGAATGTCACTGACATATATGTAGCAGATTCAGACAACAAGATACCACTTCTTGTGTTTACTTTAGTAACATCACATATTGGCGTGATTACGAGGGGAGAGATGAGGAGGCTTCTATGGAACGTGAAGGCAAAGACAACATGATGGTACAGGTAAGCTTTAGGGTTCGGCATCCTACAAGCACCAGTAGCAGCCTTAATGAATCATCCCAGCAGATGACAGCGGGAAGGTTGCTCTTGTGCTTATCCTTAGAAAATGGAACGTACACGGATGGTTTCAGTTCACTGCCAATCCCGTGTTGCTGATGTGTAGGTAGCGGCTTTATCCCAGCTGTGTTAAGTATTGCTTGCCCGAGGCGTTGACGTTGCACGTAGTCAGTTTGCATGGGATCGCATCCGACAGAGTGTCATCATTTTTATCCGTATCTGCATGTCACATTAACTTATTTGATATGCAGCCGAATACTTATGCGAGAAACTATGACTACCAGAAAAGTAATTGAGTCATTCCTTGGTTGGTTGCTTGCTTCGTCGAGGTTATATAGGGTGCATGACCTTATTCCATTCGTCCCGGTTCATATGCAGCCAAATCCAATGAGAATTGAATGGGAAGAGAAAGATTTCAAAGTTCAAGATGATATGATTGGATTTTGAGACGTCGAATTGTCCACTGGTCTAATGGTAAATGGGTTTTGAAACAGACATCAGCGTCAGCTGAAACTTGATTGCAATTCATCTGGGACTCGTTGGACGAATAGACGAGAAAGAATGAAAAGTTGCATTGTGTCGTTGTGTTGAAAATTGTACTTATATTTGAAAATCAAGAACAAGTGCGGTGGAGCGATAGAGCGATGGAGAGGAATTTTAGAAAGTTATTTGAACTTGTTATGGGAGATCTAAGTTTCTTTGTAAAAAGGAGCGTATGAAACCGTTTTCGTATTGGTTTTTACATTGCAAGGATCTCCCGTTGGATCGCTCAGATCGCATTTATGTATGTAGGCGACCGAGAGTGGGCATCGATCTCGATGCTTTAAGGCCACTCAAGCTTTTCCGCGGGCGCATGTTATCGTGGGCGGTCCTAAGAACAGTCCGTGGAACCAAGTAAGTGCAGAAGTGGCTTATAAATATATCGTTGGTATCACCATTGAAAATAGTTCTCTTGATGAAGACTTCTTAAGCTCCATCGTTAGCGAAGCGAAAGTTAAAGCCAGATCTGCAGAGGAATTCATAACACGGGTATGAATCGATGCGTGTAATGCATCGATGTCCAAACTGGAAACAGGAAATTCCCAGAAATCACGAAACTACATAATATCGGTATATCTCCGGACGCGCAGAATTTATCAGCGATTCCGAAGCCCCGACGCCGATGACCAGCAACTCGAATCCACCCAATAAGCCTCATGAAGGCATAACACTCACAGTATGAGGTCACTTCAAATTCAAACTCTGTGTGTGCAGTTCAAATATAACACCATGATGGCATTGAACATTTGCTGGGAACTACAACCAACGTCAAAATTCAGTGGAGATCCTCTCGAATCCTACCTAGGACAACCACCCCTGGAGAGTAGTGAACGAACGTCTACGACCCAAACCATCTGCACTCTGTCAGATTTTGCTGTGCGACAAACATCATAAGAGTATGACTCTTGAATCTGGGCGAACTATAAAAAAAAATTAAGAAGCGAGAATCCGGTAGCGATTAGTTGTAGCACGCGTATCTGCTTTAAGAACCTCTCTGAACAACTCAATACCGACGTACATATATATGGTTTAAGGCCCACACATTTACAGCAATGTTGCAAACGTGCCCGGTATTGCTCCACACAAATGGTTGAAAACCTATTCCCTCGTCAGGATAGAAGGGTGGTGACTAGTCAAAACGTCTAGGATAGCGTGTCCATGTATGTATGTATGTATGTTGGCGTTACAGTCCATGAAGAACCTGAGCCGAGCTTCTCTAAATCACCCATGTTGTGTGTGATTTCATTTTTCCATAGGTGAAAGGGACCTACAGTTTATTGCCGGTTCCGAACGGCGAATTGCGAGAAGCTCTTCATGACAATTTTACTACAGGGGGTTTTGTCAGAACCCCGCTGAGGAGAAACACCGTGAAAATCACGTTCGATGACATGGCTGTGTCGGGATTCGATCCCGTGTCATCGGCGTCAGAGGCCAACACACTACCCACTGCGCCACGATGCTCTCATCCGTGTCCATACCTAGGATAATACATCAAGAATTGATTGAAGTTTGTAAGACGGCTCTGGGGTCGGACGGAATCCCAAATAATTTACAATAGACTTCTGTCAGATATTCAAACAGCAGGTTTTAGTAAGTCTCGCTCAACAGTACATGCAATAAACGCGGTAATATCAAGAGCCCGATCCGGCTTAGAAGGCGGGCGCTGGAAAAGTGGTACTGAAAAATACTACGCTACTATATCCCTCGACGTTGAAAACGCGTTTAAGTCGGCGAACTGGGATCGCAATATGGGAAGTGTCTACCAGATCGATACGCCGAACTGACATTCCGGGTGCACACTCGTAAGTCCCAGTTCCTTATCTTTCGTTGTCGGCTTTGGGATCGTATACGTACATATATCCAATGATAGTCGTTGCTAGTCGTCTAGAATGCGCGCCGCGTACATCGGTTCACTTGCTAGCAAGTGCTGACAAATATATCCAGTGGGCCGCAGGTAGGCTGTACAGGGATCGCCTTTGGCCACTCGTCATGTTGAGAGGATCAATAACTCTACCTCTAATGCGTCCATCAATTTAATTCGCGAAAATCCATTGGTGCAGATGCTTCTTTGGCTGCACTGGGTACAGTTGTTTACATTAGAGTAATCTCAGAAAAAAACCTGCAAGTCAGATGTTGGCAATTGTGATAAATGAAGACATGAAAAGTGTCCCTGCACCACTTCCTCCAACTAAAGAACGTCACGCCTTGTTGCATTGTAATTCAATTCAGCTTCAGAAAACTAGGTTGACGCACTATTTTTGGGACTAATAGGACGTGGACAACTTTCAAGCAAACCCATTTAGCACCAAGGTAAATGGAGATTTTCTCATAAAAGAGCATTGGCCATTGTGTTAACGAACCCTTGTACATCTCTTAGCACAATGAAATCAATGTGATGAAAAGAGGGTGTGGCTAGTCTGATCTGAATAGCCTTGTTTTAACTAAGTGGACAATCTTAGGCCCGTTTACAGAAAGGAGAAAAATACAATAAAAATAGGCTTCTCAGAAGAAATCAAACATCTAAGTATCGTAGACATTTTCTGGAACTCCAACATTAAAAATAAGCTCAAAAAGGCGAGTAAGGCACCGTGAGCCTGTTGACGGACTTATGGTAATCTTACTTACTTAGATGGCGCTACAGTCCATGGTGAACCTGTGCCTCAACCGACAAGCGTCTCCAGCTGGCACGGTCTTTCACCAGCCATTCCAGCGCCGCACGCCGAGTTGGTTAAGGTCCCCTTCCACCTGCGTGCGCCACCGTAGATGCGGCCGTCCTCTGCCGCGTCTTCCTTCCGGGGTGGACTCGAAGACTTTTCGGGTCGGAGCTGTATTTTCCATGCGTTCCACATGGCCTAGCCACCTTAGACGCTGTATCCGTAGACGTAGTACCAGGCCGATGTCGCTGTACAACTCGTACAGTTCTTCGTTAAATCTTCTCCTCCATACACCATTTGAACAAACGGGACCGCAGATAGTGCGCAGAATTTTTCTCTCGAAACGACCAAGGGCATCTTCATCCGCTTTTGTTAAGGTCCAAGCCTCTGCGCCGTAAAGGAGGACTGGGATAATCATGGTCTTATATAGTGTCACCTTGGTTTTCCGAGAGAGGGCTCTACTTCTCACTTGCCTCTTGAGCCCAAAGAAACAGTGGTTGGCAAGAGTGATTCTGCGTTTTATCTCAGCGCTGGTCTAGGATAGCGTGTCCATACCTAGGATAATACATCAAGAATTGATTGAAGCTTGTAAGACGGCTCTGGGGTCGGACGGAATCCCAAATAATTTACAATAGACTTCTGTCAGCTATTCAAACAGCAGGTTTTAGTAAGTCTCGCTCAACAGTATATGCCACAAACGCGGTAATATCAAGAGCCCGATCCGGTTTAGAAGGCGGGCGCTGGAAAAGTGGCGCTGGTGTTGTTGCCACCGGTCATCAGTGAGCCAAGGTAGACGAATTCCTTGACCACTTCAAGGAACCACGGTGTTGACCGTCTCTTTTAGACGAAAGCAGATATTTGGTTTTACCCTCATTAACCTTGAGACCCATCTTAACCGCTTCTACCTCAATGCTTACAAAGGCCTCATTGACGCAGCTCTCGTTCGTTGTCGCAGCATGGCTTTATACGCCTCTTGTTTTGCTGCATGGGCTTGCTCGCATTGTTCATCGAACAAGGGGTTTCTAGGAGGTGGCGGTTTGAAACCCAGAACCTCTGAGGCAACATCTCTGACGGCGCTCTGGAAATGCTGTGTTTGTGCTGCTGTGGGCGGATTTTGAGAGAGCTTGGAGGAGATACGATCGGCAAAGATTCTGGCAGTCTCTTGCGATAGTAGCTTTCCGACGTCAAACTTGTCCTACTCGACTCCTAAGCATTTCTGATATTCTCATTCCTACCCTGACTATAACAAGGTAGCCGATGTTGTCGATGTAGTCGATGTTGGCCCCTCGGAAGGTTCGTACGTCGAAAATACTGGAGGAGTGTCTGGCGTCGATCGCAATGTGATCAATCTGGTTGGTGGTTGATTCATCAAAAGACCGTCAGGTACCCTTGTGGATGTTGAGATGGGGGAATCGTGTGCCCCGTTAGGAAATCTTCGTAGCTGGGGCATTGGGCATATGTTCTGTCTAGGATGTTTTATCTTGTATTAAAACACGTTTACTTCAAAATGCATTGCTTTTATTTTCGTGCTGTCACTCACGTTCGTGGCTACCTTCGAACTGAGGCTTTTACATCAAAATGGCTATAAGTGTTATAAGTGTTATACATACATAAAGTAGCCATATATAACATCTCCCACATTAAGCTGTTATTAACAATTAAATTCAATCTGCTTTTTTTTTTTTTTTTTTTTTTTTTTTTTTTTTTTTTTTTACATTCATAGATACCTATTTTATATTGGAATATATACCTATATGTATATATATATATATGTATGTATATATTCCAAAGAAAATACAAGAAAAGAGATATACATATATACTTAAATACTGAATGCATATTAGTATAATTCACACTCTTGAATCAGTGTATTTTATAACAGGTTTTACTTCTCTACCTGACCTAGTAGTATAATTACCAGATGCAGAGCTCTTTCTGTCACTTTTATCATTCTCCGTTGGTAAGTTCAAGGGCGGTGTTGACGCTTGAGTTGTGTTATGTTGACTATCCAGTAGTGCAAAATCCGGTGATTTGAATTGGGGCTCATGCACTGATCTCCTCAAATGACTTGAATTGCGTCGAAGCAACTTTTTATCTTCAGTTTGCACGATGTATGACCTAGGGGTACTGTGAGGTTTGATTATCTGGGCTGGCTCCCAAGTTTTGTTTCGCTGTATTACTACATTTTCTCCCATAGCAAAGTTAATTTCTTTTTCATTTCTTATGTGTCTGTCATGATACTTTTTGTAGCTTTGTTGATGTTCTTTTATAATATTTAAGGGGTCTTTAACAATTTTAGGTTTTAAAAGACTTTCTTGAATAGGAATTTTAGACCTTAAAATTCTGCTCATTAACAGCTGTGATGGTGTAGCCTTAATTCCGGCTATCTGCGAGTTTCTATAAGATAATAACGCACTAAAAATGTCTTTTCTATCCTCATGAGCCTTTTTTAGTAGTTGCTTTGCAATATGCACTCCTTTTTCTGCCAATCCGTTCGAGCGAGGATACATAGGACTTGACGTTGTTACAGTCATGTTCCAGGCGTTGGCAAATTTTTTAAAATTGTAGGAATTAAAAGGCATATTGTCACAAATTATTTGGTTCGGAATACCGTGGGTTGAAAAAATATCTTTCAAAACTAAGCTTACCGACAATGCCGTTTTATTTGCAAGTGGTTTTATTTCCAACCATTTTGAGAAATAATCAACAAGCACAAGATAAGGCTTATTTTGAAATTCTAATATATCACAACCTACTTTAAAGAAAGGAATGTCTGGAATTTCTTGTGGAATTAATGGGAGTTTCGCATTTGAACGCTGAAATTTTTCACAAACTTTACACTGAGAAATAAGTTCTTCAATGTCTGATGAAATATTTGGCCAATAAACAGACATTCTCGCCATGGCCTTGGTTTTTGTCATTCCTAAATGGCCTTCGTGAAGTGTTTGAAGTAACTGAACTCGCAACCTTTTTGGGACAATAACACGTTTTTGAAAAAATAGTAATTCATTCTCGTAGTAAATTTCGTATCTTAGAGGCCAGTATCTTCTAATTAATTCATTAACCTTTTTAAACTCATTTGGCCATCCTGTTTTGCACACTTGGACCAGTAATTTTAGCTCTCTATCCAATTCCATCTCTTTTTTAATGAGATTCACTTGATTGTCTGCAATTTCAATACTATGCACAATTTCATTAATAGACGAATCTATGTCACTGTCATCATTCGCCTGAATGTAACTCCTGGACAAAGTATCCGCTATAAACATATTTTTTCCTGGCTTATATTCGACTCTTAAATCATATTTTAAAAGTTTTAGTTTCATTCTTTGCAGTCTGCTCGAATGAACTTGCGAAATATCTTTCTTCATTATAGCCACAAGTGGTTTGTGGTCTGTAAAAATAACTACAGGTCTCCCATATATGTAATAATGGAATTTAATGCACGCGAAAACAATTGCCAACATTTCTTTTTCAATCTGTGCATATGACATTTCTGATTTGCTTAAAGATTTTGATGCATAACAGACCGGTCTTTCCCTTTGAAGAAGACAACTTCCAATTCCACTCCGAGATGCGTCCGTTTGAATTACGATGGGCAAAGAATCGTTGAAGTTTTGTAAAACGGGAGCCTGAGATACTTTGGCTTTAAGTAAATTAAATATTTGCGAATGATATGAAGTCCATACAAACTCGTTATTTTTTTTCAAAAGTTCTCGGAGGGACGAGGTTAGCTCTGATAGGTTAGGTATAAAATTTCTTAAATAATTTATACAGCCTAAGAATCTTTGGAGATCTTTTTTATTTGCAGGTACCTTTAATGCCTTTATTGCTTCTATTCTGCCTGGATCAATAGAAATTCCCTTTTTAGAAAAAATGTATCCTAAGTATTTGACTTCTGTAAGTCTGTATTGTAGTTTACTTTCATTAAATTTCACATTAACTTCCTTAGCTCTTTTCATTACTCTATCTAAATTATTGTCATGTTCTTGCTTATTCCTTCCTCCAATAAGAATATCATCAAAATAAACGAACGTTCCTGGGAGGTCTCCGAAATACTTGATGTTTAATTTTTGAAATAACTCCGGTGCGAAACTAACTCCGAAAGGCATACGCAAAAATTTATATAACCCATATAATGTACTAAAAGCACAGTAATCACTACTGGCACTATCCAAAGGTACTTGCCAAAACCCCTCTTTCAAATCAATGACTGTAAAGTATTTCATATTTTCAAATGCTGTAGTCAAATCTTCAAGACGTGGAATTTCAAATGGTTCTTTTTTAATGTTCAAATTTAATTCACGAGGATCTAAACATAACCGTATTGACTTATCTGGTTTTTCAACCAATACCAGGTTATGGACAAAGTCAGTAGGATACCTAGTCTATTTTTTGTATAATGCCTAATGTTTCCATTTCCTCTAATTTGTTTTTCAATTTCGGCCTCAAGCTCTTCGGAATTCGTCGTGGAGCTTTAACGCTCCCTTTTGAACCTTCTTTCAAATAAATTTTGCATTTGTCTGGATAGCAACCTAGTCCAGTAAAAATTTCTTTATGCTTTTGAATAAACTCATTTTTTTCTTTCTCATAATCTGACTGCCTAGATCTATGCAATTTAATTTCATTGATGTTTTTTAAAATGTTTAGTTTCAGACAAGTTTCCAGACCTAATATAGGTGCAGAATTAACACTCGCTATTATGAAGCAGGTTTTTATTTTCACATCATTGTGGCTTATCTGCAAGAATGCCCTACCTATCACATCGATCCTAAAACCACCATAGGCTTCTAATTTAACGCTTGTCTTATGTAACTCAAAGTTGATAAAGAATTTCCGAAACAAGTCACTTGGTAAAATATTAACTTCGGAGACAGTGTCAATCTTAAAATCAATACGTTTCCCGCCAACGTCAATCCGCTCATACCAACCCGAACGATTATTTCCTATAGAACTAACTACAACTGATTCAATAGTGAGATTATTTACATCTGGGTATATATAATCAATACTTTCTGTACTACTTGTAATTTTGTTATCTACGTTATATACTTTTCTTTTAGGGCATGCATAAAAAAAATGATTGAACTGACCACAGTTGTTGCACTGCTTTCCTTTAGCCGGGCACATCATTGGTTTATGACGATACGAACACTTGCTGCAAATCTGAAGATCATTCCCTTCATCATTTCTCCTCACTGTATAGCGGCTACGTTGTTCTCTCTGGATGAATCCCCCTCTCTGACTATATCCCCATCTCTGGCTGTTTCCTCTTTTTTGGTTGTATCGATGTTCCGTAGGTTTTTCTTTGTCATATACATCAGCTTCATCTTTTTTGTTTATACCCGTATGTTTTTTACATATTGCACTGACATTTGATTGCATTTGTACGTCTCTTGCTTGTTCATGTGTAATTTCTGCTTCTCTGCAAAATTGTATTGCCTTCTTTAGTGTTAATTTCTCTGTTCTTAAAAGCTTTTCCTGTGAATCTCCATCTCTAATTCCTAGAACAATGCGGTCGCGTATCATCTGATCAGTGACGCTTTCTTCTGTACAGTCGAAATCGCATTTTTTTGCTTGGCTTACGATATCCGTTAGAAAGCTATCGAACTGTTCACCGGGCTGCTGCACTCTTGAGTGAAATTTAAACCTCTCATATATTACGTAATTTTTTGGCTGACAATATAAATCAAAATGTTCCACCACTTTGCTGTACACTTTAGAATCAGCTAATGATATGTCCAATGTTTCATATATTTCCACGGCTTTTTCACCCGTTAAATTCAACAACATAGCAATTTTTACTTCATCTTTGAGAGTTTCTCCATTAGTAGTTGCCTGGACGTAAATCGAAAAAAGTTTTTTAAATTTTGCCCACTCATTGCTCACATTTCCTTCAAAACTCAAAGGTCCTGGTGCTCTAAATTTATCCATTTTATTTTCTTTTACTAAATTTCACTTCTTTTACACCACTAAATGTTTTTTTTTTTTTTTTTCAATTCTACTTTTCCGGCTGCGCCATGTTTTATCTTGTATTAAAACACGTTTACTTCAAAATGCATTGCTTTTATTTTCGTGCTGTCACTCACGTTCGTGGCTACCTTCGAACTGAGGCTTTTACATCAAAATGGCTATAAGTGTTATAAGTGTTATACATACATAAAGTAGCCATATATAACATAGGAGATCGTAGAATTCTTCTTTAAGTGGATCATCCATTTCTTCCGTTGGGGCATGAGCGCATGTTAAGCTAATGTTTCCAAACTTAGCTTTGATGCGGATTGTTATAAGGCATTCGCTTACATCCCGGAAGCTTAAGAATTTTTGTCGGAGTCTTCCTCGAATAACGAATCCGCACCCGAATAGGCGACGTTTGTTCTCCTTGTAGAAGTTTCCGTAATAGATTTCACAGTTTTTCATCCGTTTTTTGCCTGGTCCATCCCATCGCACTTCTTGAAGCGCGGTTATATCTGCTTTAAAGCAGTTAAGGCTTTGTATCCGTCCGTATCCGAGGCTCATGGTTGCTTCTAAACAAGTGAGCTTTTACGTGATAGGGGTGTTACCCCTAAGCACAAGGGGGGCCAGGTTCCTCTTTCCCAAGGATCAAGGGGTTGGGTCGCTGCACACATTGGTTCACTACCTGGCGGGTGCCAGGGTAGCTACCTAGAGGGGCCACGCGGAGGCTGTGTGTCAGCTTGGATTGACTTCAACCTCTTTTCTCTGTTTGCTCGCTCCCTCCCTCCCTTATGGTAAAACCTGGGGACTAAAACCCAAAGTGATCCACTGGCTATACACCGCGATAGGAAGAGCTGTCATCACTTACATATGCGTCTGCCGTCTGATGGACAAAATTTGATCAAAAAACAATACACGGTTAAACTTCAAAGTCTTCAGAGACTAGCATGTCTCAACAACACATGCAGCCGAAGAGGAACTGATTGAACTTACTCCAACGCGCACATTTATGAAAAAGATTACAATACGCAGGGTAATCAGATGCCTTCCCTCAGAAACAAGCATCTGCTGAGAACTACAAACAACGTGAAAATTCGGTCGGTTCCTCTCGAATCCTATCTAGGACAACCACCCCTGGAGAGTAGTGAACGGACATCTACGACCCAAAATACTGCACTCCGTTTAGGTTGTGTGATAAACATCCTAAGAGTATAAACCCTTGAACCTGCGCGAACTTTCACAAAAAAAGAAAGAAAACCTACCACGTAGGCCATTGGGTCACATGTTCACACGTAGGCCATTGGGTACAACACCTTCCTGAGTTGAATGTGAAGACTACCACACTTTCGGACACATACACTTTTGACAAGAGATTTCAAATACTGATCCCACACCCCACAGCTTGGAAAAGCGGTGATCACTGATGGTTTCTGAAGGTGGCGCCGGTATCTTTGAACCTAATCGAAGACCGCAAGAATGATTCTAAGTATCTTCCAAGCTGAATTATATGCCACATGCGTCAATCTGAACTTAGAGACTGGCACAAGACGAGCATATATATATATATATACATATATACATATATATATACTCCCTGGTAGCCAAGTAGCTCTTAAAGCGGTGAGTTCGTATAGTACAAACTCAAAATCCGTTAAGGAAGGCCATGATGCCATACAAGACCTTGCCAAACTCTGGTGGATGCCAGGGCACAAAGCTGGCTCCCAGATGTATTCCGGTGTTGGCGCTGGCACCTTTGGATCAAATCGGAAAATCTCGAAGGCTCTCGGAATGAGTCCTAGTCAATCAGCGCTCAAAGCGTTGAGGTCGTATAACACGAACTTAAATTCCGTTAAGGAATGCCATGGAATACTCCGCCGGACCTAACCAGAAGAAACAAGGTCAAACTTCGTTGGGTGCCAGGACACAAGGGCATTAAGAGCAGTGAAATCGCTGACAAACGCAGTAGGAAAGGTTCCAGCGAATGGTATGTACACAGGTGCCGAACTTTTCTGCGGCATTTCCAAGTCAAAAAACTAACTTGTTTCAAGTGGAACAGCGTTTAAGGACTCCGCCAATCGAAAAGAGTTATACGGCCCCTGAACAAACACACAACTGATATTCTGAAATTGAATACAGTAGCTACCTTACAGGACACTGTAGTCTGAGATATCATCTCGACAAAATTAACCACTTTTCGGATACTGAATGTCGACTCTCTCTTGAGAACGAGAAAACTGCAGACCTTTGCCACCTTACCCCCCTTATCCTGAGGGGATGATCTCAGATCCTGCAAGAGACATCCTCAACTGTATTAAGAAAGTACAGGAACTCCTCGTCTGATCAGCTAGTAGGCACAATAGATCTGCATAGGACGCAGTGCCCCATGCTATGCTATATGCTAGCAAAAGCCCCATGTAAAAAAGTGGTCAATTGGCTTTATACCGCTTTATAACACAATGCGGATGGAACAATCTAATGAAACAAATTTTTCACGAAAATCAAGCAACTTGGGTGCTCCTTGTGTACTATTTCCGAGAGAATTGTTATCGAAAATAAAACTGTTTATGGCCAAGACAAACTACGCAATTTAATTAACACAATGTTCTGACCAGCGAGAACAAACAAAAGCATTCCTCCATTGTTCAGCCATTGCCATAAGTAGCTCTAAAAGAACAATCAAAACACAAGGCACTTTTCGTCGGTTTGCGAAAGTCCCCAATTCTCCTGTTTACCTCAATCTCTCAGACTGTCTCCTGTAACGTAAAGTCTATATTCAACACAAATCCTTGTATTGACAAACTTTCTTTTGTATACAAGTAAACAATAGCCTCTGTTGTGCACACGACCAATCCGGCCGTTCCCCTGGCGCCACCAGCAACTCAAGTGGTAACGTTTCCGGGTGTTCCCCCATCAACCCTATGAAGCCAATCATTTTTAAAGACTTCCATTCATTCGGATAATCGGTTTTATTCGACTTTCTTTTTTCCTTTTTCGAGTCCTTCGGGGAGGGTGACGGGGAGGGAAGTAACATTCCTTGGTAGCGATTTACTTCGCCGAGATAATTACAAGCAAGTAATCCGCGCACATAACGAATAATGAACCCAATTGTGATCGCATTACCCTGAAGAATCCCGACCCGAAATACCGATGGATTCGGTGGAACAACAATCTTGGAATTTACACAGAGTAACATGATAGAAACGAATGAACTGACTAAAAGGAAATTCCTTTTGCCCCGGCATCCCAACGCTTCCAATCATTGTATCCTTTTTTGCCAGGATACAATGATGTAATTAATTTCGCGTTCACCAGAATCGAATTAAATACACGGGACACGATTTCGGGTGCGGCACCAGCAACTAAAGCTGAGATACTTTTAGCACACGGCTATAAAAGTCTGCGGAAGTTAATTAATCGGCTCTATATCATGCCAGCCTTGAGAGAAGTCCTTAAGTATACGAACCGGTTTGCCAGAGCACAGATATAAAGTAATGAGGTGATGTTTATTATCCTTGGTGAAATATAATTACGACGGTTTCGAATGTGCGTAGGCGCTCTCCAGAGTCTACTTTACGATGTTGCCAAGACGGCATTTTCACGAGACTGTGGTGTGCTGTGTGGTGCTTAAAATGATACTCGTGTGCCGTATGTCCTTGTTTATTTCAATGTTTTTCTACCAATTATTGCCAGCCGTATTGATAATCGCCTACCCCGTTAGTCCTCGTTTCTCTAACGAAACTCTATGGCTCTAGGGATGGTTGTATGTATGTATATTGGCGCCGGAAAGGATATCGACCATTCCGGTTAAATTGTAGTAATTTCGTAATTTTCAGATACTTCCGCCGCATATTGAGAATAGACGCATAAAACTTATTCGATGATGTATTGTGTGGACGGTAGAAACAATGTTCTATCTCTTGAAGCGTGAAGGTCATGCTCGTTGGTGTGAACAAGTTAATTTATGGCAGGATAAAAGCCGCCTTAAATGGCTGATTGGGTGGGTGGGTATTCTATTCCACATAAACGTAATCTCACAGTCATAACTGTAAAAAAATGTATGAATGAATCATCGACGAATGGCCTATAATGAAGCTATAAGGAGTATTCGATAAACAAGTTAAATGTTTTTCGGGAAGGAAGGAGATGTTAGCTTTTATATCGAAATAAGAACACGCAACTAGGTTGGGCTATTACCTTTAAAGGCTTCTGTTACGTTTTTAAGCATACACCGAACTACTCACTTATTATGAACAATATTCTTTACTTTATTTTTGCATCCTTCGAAGAAACGATAGAGAGCTAAGGTGTGTAGGTATTAAACGAAGAAAGGTGTCTGGTCACTTGGTAAAGGACTAACAAAGGCCTCAGAGAGGTAGCATCTATCCGACAGATGCTGGCCTGATAAAAATCGAGAAAAGCCACCGCAGACGAAATTAGTTGGTGCCATCCACACCTCCTCGTGGTGCCATTGGAAACCGCAAGTTTCCTGTGCCAAAAAAATTGGTTCAGTCAGGTGGGCTACGGCCCAGTAAGTCGTAAACGTAGAAAGATTTAAAAACTCAGAGAAACGTCCTAGACTGCTATAAAGCAGACATTGCTGCACTCCAAGTGCGATGGGATGGACCGGCTAAAAAGAGGATGAAAAACTGTGACATGTACTACGGAAACTGCTTCAATGAGAACAAACAACGCCTAATTGGATGCGGATTTGTTGTTCGAGGTAGATTTTGCCAAAAAGTCCAAAGCTTCCAGCATGTGAGCGAACGTCTCATAACAATCCGCATCAAAACTATCCTCGGAAACATCAGCCTGATATGCGTTCACGTGCCCACAAAAGAAAAACATGAAAGAGCCAAAGATGACTCCTATCACATCCTAGCACAGCCTACACAATACCACGTCCGAAAACAGAGCCAGGCTAATAGACTTTGTAATTTGGGAGTAATCTCCAAGTAGCTTACACACAATTCCCACATCTCAATACCCGTGAGGGGACCGGGCGGTCTTCTGATCCTCTATCTGTTAATCAAATCGATCGTATTGTGATCGACGCCAGACACTCCTCCAGCATCTTGGATGTCCGAACTTTCCGAGGAGCCCATGTTGACGCGGATCATTACTTTGTTGCAGCCAACGTACGTATGCGGATAGCGCGAACACTGTGGAGTCGGGAAGCTGCAATCGCAAGAGATCACCGGGAACTACTCCGATCGTATCTCCCTTCAGCTCTCTCAAGAGCCGATGCAAACTGCACAAACCAGCAAGCACAGCAATGGAGATGTTGCCAAAGTGTAATCAGGGATGCTGCCTCTGATGTACTATGCTTGCAGCCACCACCTAGGAGAGACCCTTGGCTTGATGACGAGTGTAGACGAGTTCGCATGCAGAAAAACAGATTGTATACATGGCAGCAATAGCTTTGAGGTAGTCAGGGATCTTGTCCGCCTTGGCAGAACAACTCTTGCCAACCGCTGTTTCTTCTGGCATAAGAGGCAAGTAAGTAGTGGTAGAGGCCTCTCTCGGAAAACTCGGGCGACCCTATATAAAACCTGAATCATCCCGGCGAAGAGGCTTGGACCTTATCAAAAATGGATGAAGAGGCCCATGGTCATTTCGAGAGGAAACTTCTGCGTACAATCTTTAGTCCCGTTTGTGTTGTCGGAGGGTGGAGGAGAAGGTTCATCAAGAACTGTACGGTCTATACAGTGACATCGGCCTTATCGACGGATCCAATGTCTAATATGGCCAGGACATGTACAGCGAATGGACATCGCAGCTCCGGCCCGAAGAGTCTTCAACTCCAACCCGGGAGGACAACGTTGCAGTGGTGGTGCACACAGGTGGAAGGGGACTTAAACCAGCTAGGCGTGCGAAACTGGAAACATTTAGCAAAAAATCGTGTTAGCCGGAAAGGCTTGTTGGTTGAGGCCCAGATTCACCCCTAACTGTGCTAGCTAAGTAAGTAAGTAAGGTGTTTAGTCATCTCAATTAAATCTTCTTCATTGTTTGAAAAAGTTTGCAAGTAATTGTAATACCTACTCATATGAAGTTAACGGTGTGGGCAGGCCTGTCGTATATAGTCCTGGAGAGCACGGTTCTGAGTTTTTACAATGTAAGCTCCATTTAACCTAGATTCTAGAGTCAGATCAGCGCACGTCTAAATGACGTAGAGCTAAGTTGAAAAAATATATCGAAATCCAAGTATTGCGGTTTTGCTCCCCCCCACAAAAAGGATGTTCCATAAGTGGCTTTGGGGCAAGATGTCATTCGGACCTCATCTGACATATTTGTATCTTTCCCGGGGTAGGCAAAAAAAGTCAGGTAGGTTAATTAAACACTCTGATCCATAGGTGCCTTGAGGACGGGATTTTTCCTGAACCATGGAAACTCCAACATCTGGTGTTGCTACCCAAGGAAAAAAAACCGCTTGGAGGACCTGCAGTGTATCAGCCACTATGTTTGCTAGATACAACAGGAAAGAATGTAGAATGTATCGTATATGGCAGAATAATCGCCATGGCGGAGCAAAGATGAGCTTTTTCCGACCACCAATATGGGATAAGGATATCGCACTCTACCGTCGATGTCATAAGAGAGCTAGTAGACACAGTTGCTGAAGCACTGTATGTATGTATGTATGTTGGCGTTACAGTCCATGAAGGACCAAAGCCGAGCTTCTCTCAATCACCCATGTTGTGTGTGATTTTATTTTCCCATAGGTGAAATGGACCTACCTACTGGATTTTGCCAGTACCCCGCTGAGGAGAAGCACCATGAAAAACACGTTCGATGACATGGCTGTTGTCGGGATTCGATCCCGTGTCTTCGGCGTCAGATTCCAACACACGGCACGGCGCTCTGAATACGCTGAAGCAATACGGGTGAAAAAATGGCCAGGAGGTATAAAGAATTACTGTGCGGTAGCAACACTGGACGTAAGAAAGCTTTTAACTCCGCAAACTGGTCTAGTATTAGGAGATCTCTGACCAGAATAGACGCACCACATTACCTTGTGAAGATAATATTTAGTTACTTCACTATCAGGAAGCTATGGCATCTAAGGTTTCGCTAACTACATCGATTTAGCGAAACACGTTCATGAGGTAAAGTCTGCCGCAAGTGAAGCGGTCGTTAGGATCAAAACTTGGTTGGAATCTACTGACCTTGAAATAAATGACCGCAAGACGGCGGCTGTCTTATTAACCAGCGGAAAGACCGTGGAATACGCAAACTTCTGGGTGGAGAGCCAGCCACCCTAGTCTAAGGAGGTCTAAAATACTTGCGGGTAATGCTCGACAACCGGCTTAGTTCTAAAGCCCATGGTTTAAAGTCGTCACAAATGCAGTCATCGCTTTCCAGAATGCGACGACACGCGATTGAGACTCTGCTTTCTGCGCAATAAGGACAATATGCTGTTTCCGGACAATCTAGGATGAAGCAGCCTATGTCATAGCGGGTATGGTCCCCACCGACATCCTCGCCAACGAGATGCACGAGGTTTGCCTTATGCGAATCACAGACCCTTAAGAGATTAGTGTTATCCGGATAATAAAAGCCGAAGAAAGGGCAACATCCATAGCATTATGGCATGCCAGGTAGGACAACACGGTAAAAGGCCGATGGACCTTCAAACTGATCCCTACGATTGAAATTTTGGAAAAAGTGCGCACGGGGATTGCAATTACTATCTTACGCAATTCTTGTCAGGTCACCGCGGCTATAGAAAATATAGACACAGATTTCGACACGATAGACCGCCCTTCTACCCAGAATATCCGGAAGAAGAAGAAGACATAATACTCACGGTATATGGTCAACTGGAATTCATCCTGTGCGTATGCAATACTAAAAAGTGCTTGAACGAATAAGTACGGACTACAACCAAAAAAAAAAACGCGGAATTCGGTCGGCTCTCGTCCAATCTAGGGCAACCACCCCTGAGAGTTAACGAACATCAACGACCCAAGCCACTGCACTCCGTTCAGGTTCAGCTCTTGAACCTGCGCGAGTTTCTAAAAAAAAAAAAAAAAAAAAAAAAAAAAAAAAAAAAAAAAAAAAAAAAAAAAAAAAAAAAAAAAAAAAAAAAGACGCGAAGCACGCTATATTCCACTACAGACGCTTTGCAGAGGCAAAAAAAGCGCCCAGTTGCGAGTCGGACTTGCGCACGAAGGGTTCCGTACCATCTGTATACATAAATATGAAAGAGACTATGCATGTTACCTCATCAAATGACAGAACTTGGTTGTAGGCAGGATTTTTTGGATGAAAATTATGTCTGTTGTATGGGAGCATCCCTTAAATATTCATTTTGTTCTGTTTTTAATATTTGTCGTGGTAGCGGCAACAGAAATACATCATCTGTGAACATTTCAACTGTCTAACTATCACGGTTTATGAGATACAGCCTAGTGACAGACGGACGGACGGGCGGACAACGAAGTCTTAGTAATAGGGTTCCGTTTTACCTTTGGGTACGGAACCCTTAAAATGGGCCTGCCCTCTCAGAGCTTCTAGTAAGCCATATGAAAAATCCAGAGGACTAATGTCTGGAGATCTGCTCATTTATAACGAGCGTGCGAAACGAATTAAGAAGACTGGAAAGAATAAAAAGAGCTGAAACGGCCGATTTGAAGCACATAGCTTAAGTTGCTAACTAGTCTCGCGAAGTAATTCCCAACGGCAGTCCCGCAGGGAGAGGGTTTGCTGGGTGTGGTGTGGTTCAGTACGTAGGGACATCGAGTATTTGGGTTTGCGAATCGTACAATTTTCCTTAGCCCGCGCTAAATCGAAGATTACACATCCTTTGGCGCAACCAAAACAAAAAAAAAAAAAAAAAAGAGAGCCAAAACAGCACTACTATGTACATACATACATTATTTTTCCGAAAAATGTAAAGCTTTATTTAGCATAGTTATAATGATTCGGTTTAGGTGGTAAACGACTTGCAAAGGCCTTGTAGGGGTAGCGTATCCGGCGTGCGCTGGCCCGTCGAGTTGAAGCCACTGCAGCCGAACATCTGGCAGCTCTGTTAGTAAGTCCTATTTTCACCTCCTCGTGGTGTCACCTGGGGATTTCTTTATGAACTTGCGAACGCAAAGGGACGAATGGTGAGTTTCCTGCGCCAGAAAACAGAATTAGTGTCGGTTCGGCCCGGTAAGCTATAACTGAAAAAAAAAAAAAACCAATATGCCAAAAAAATAACCGAAAAAAGGGCGGATTAAAAAAAAAAAGACTCAGGAAACGAAAACAAAACGAAAAATGATATTCGTACAGCCGAACAACTTGCGGAAGCCCTAGAGACTGCTATAAGGCCGACATTACCGCAATTCAGGAAGTGCGATGGTATGGAACGGGCTAAAAACAGATGAGAAAGGGTGATATCTATTACGGCGAGAGAGACAAGGAGGCAACGCTTGGTCGAATGCAGATTTGTTATTAGAAGTAGACTTCTACACTTCTACACTTCTAAAGCCATCCTCGACTGCCGCCTATTTCTTAACAGGATGGCCAAAGAGTTTAACATGCACCTTTTATGGATAGTAAAATTGTCATGAAAAGCTTCTCGAAATTCGCCGTTCGGAACCGGCAATAAAACTGTAGGTCCCTTTCACCTATGTGAAAATGAAATCACACACAACATGGGTGATTGAGAGAAGCTCGGCTCAGGTTCTTCATGGACTGTAACGCCAACATACATACATTTTATGGATACCAGGACATGCTCGCTAGACAAGGAACGACGCAACAAGCAAACATGGCACACCCAGGTATACCATCAGCTATTAAACTGATACTAACGAATCAAACCACAGCGGTGCACCGCGGAGATGAACCTGATATGAACTCAAGGGCATACCTGAGTAACCAGGCAAATTTGGCAATGACTTGATCGTCAGCAAAGCAAGGGACTAATCTCCCGAAAACAAACTGACATCAACACAATTGTTGGCGTAATCAAGGGTTACTGTCTTTGGCAGTTATACAAAGAATAGGGCAAGTTTTTAATGACATCTGTTGCGAATACGAAGAAGGGATTGAATCCATTCAACACCTACTCTGTGCCCTTCCGGCCCTCTGCCTAAGCAGGAAACAATAGGATGTCTACGACCCTACTTCCTTAACGACCTGACTGACGTTCAGCGGATGAGGATAACTGACCTTCTTAACTACGTAGGAAGCGCAAAGTGGTCCCATGAAGCACAATGGTCTCTCGCCTAGGTGTATACTCCCTGCGGAGGCTACGGATTACCTAACCTAACCCTAATTGTCGTTAAGGCAACATTTTCGAAATTACGCTCCCAAACCAAGTTGAGCCTATTGTTGAAATAGTTCTATTACACGATTTTCTTAATGTTTGCAGTCAATGAGTGTGATGCGAACCTGTTCAGAGGTTTGTTTTTCAAGGTTCTCGAATGCCTTCTTGAGCAGCTATGTAAAAGATTTACCGAGAATCATAGTAAAGACGCTTCGATAGAAGTAAAGTAAGTAAAGACGCTTCGATAGAAGATGTCTCAGCCGTCACCATTTTCACCATTGGTCCGTCAGTGGCTCTTATCTCTTGGACTTTATTTAGAACACCACGACAGCGACAATGTCCTTTAATAGCCTATAGTATGTATGCATGTTGGCGTTACAGTCCATGAATAACCTGAGCCGAGCTTCTCTCAATCACCCATGTTGTAGGTGATTTCATTTTCACATAGGTGAAAGGGACCTACAGTTTTATTGCCGGTTCCGAACGGCGAATTTCGAGAAGCTTTTCATGACAATTTTACTACAGGGGGTTTTGTCAGAACCCCGCTGAGGAGAAACACCGTGAAAAACACGTTCGATGGCATTGCTGTGTCGGGATTCGATCCCGAGTCATTGGCGTCAGAGGCCAACACACTACCCACTGCGCCACGGTGCTCTCTTTAAAAGCCTATTATCTATACAAATTACGTGACATTAATAAATCCTCAGGATCTAAAGCCAATTAACTTGTTATCATTCAATTTGCTACTGTTACTTCTGTTCTCAAGCCCAAACGACACACTCATACACTCATGCCATACAAATTGCGCCCTTATGGGCTTGAAATGCATATCAAATTCTCCTGTCATACCAAAATATGTCTCACCTATTGGCTATTTCCAATTTCCGGTATTTTCAAATAGGCAAAGTCCTTTGAAACAAAAGTATAAAAATAGCTCAAGAGCACATCGTCAACTCTAACAATTCCATGCATGACTAGCATTGCTTAATTGAATATCTATCAAATCACGCAACAATTCACCCATAAAACAATATCCCGTTAACCGGAAATGAATAAAATTAGCTCATAACACCCCATACTCATTATACATGCATATCCTCTCTACGACAAATTACACCCGTGTGTGATGAAAGCTAGGAATGATGTGGTCCAGGCGTAACCTCAAACATTGTAAACAGACCCCTAAACAAATGTTCCTGCCGATTTTAGCCGCTAGCATTTTTCCCGTCTACTCACCGCCACAGATAGTTCCCACTTACACTGCGTCAATCTCTCGCTAACGACAGTGACAGTGAGTTTAACTAATGCCGCCACGCTTGCTGCTGATAGATTCATCCGACAGGAACGTGTTAGACTAGACAATTTGCGGTACGGATAACTTGGATATTTGCATGAAAACATGTATCCTGCATGGAAAGTCGGGCCAACATTTGCATTGCCAATTATATTAGGTCAACTGTTGTGGTATACTCCTCGCCCGCATACCCAACATAACATTTAACGTGGCAGTTGTATGTGATACATGTATGTATAAAATATGGCACAGGATGTGGAATCAATAATGCAGCGAGCGACTGTGGAGTAGCAGGAGCGTGAGGGACAGTGAAGAGAAAGCTTTGAATAGAAATAGCGCAACGAAATTCACGACCATTCGAGTTATGCTTCTTGGATGGCTGCACTCGGGTTAAATGAACCATGTGATAGAACGGCGGGCGGAAGACAGTCTGCGCGGCTAAGTGAATAGTTGGAAAGGGCGGGACAGAGGGTAATTTCTTAATGCACAAGTTATTTTCAGGTCATATAGTTTGAGGTTTATGAAGATAGGAGGCCATTGTGTTTCGGTTGTTGGATTGCGGCAGGATTTCCTATTCTGCTTGCGCGAATCAATTATGTGGGAAGGGCGGGAGGTTGCGGTGGATACGTGCTTATCGTCGTGGAGGATAGCGAACTATTTATCTGGCGGGGAACAAACAGTTTTTGCGTGGAAACTGTTGCCAACTAAGATGAAGAGTGATTCAATTTGCAACAAGCGTTCAGATTCTTTCGAAAATTTCCGAGAGCATTGAGTATTTCCACTCTTATTTGAAGCAGGACACTATAAAGGACTTTGTCGGAGGGATCTTGTAAACTTGATATATACATTTAGCAATATCAGGTATATAATAAATTGATGTCTAATTTTTTGGCTTGATCATAGAAAGGAATGAGAAAATAAGCATTCTTGATTGTTATTAAGGAACTGTTGTGGAAACGTTCGTATAGTATGTTGGCGTAATAGTCCACGTAGGCCTGCGCCTACATAGTTTCGGTTAATTACCTATGTTGTGTGTGATTTGTTTGCCATGGGTGAAATAAATGTGCAGTTTACTGCCGACTATAAGCGGTGATTATCGATACGATTTTCTTCACGTTCATGTAATGAAAAGAAACCTATTATATTTCTAACCAGAATCCATATCTCACGTCGTGGGTGGGTATGGTATGTATTTGAGGACATCCATATCAGAAAATAACTAATTTTCTGAATTGTGTCTGATCGTTTGTACGTAATGCACACAGCTATTAAGTCATAACTTGGGAGCTGGAGCCTTTTCTTTCAATTTTCATTCAAACTGATGTCGACAGCACGTTTCGTTTGTGTGTTGTATGTATTTTTCGAAAACAAAAAATTAAAAAAAAAAAAAAAGTTAATGGCGTAGTACAAGCAACGTGTTGTTATTTAAGTTTTAGTGGCGTGTGACGACGAGTATACATATGTACACCGTACATATGTCAAAAGCACGAGTGGTTGATTAGGCAACGCTGTTAATGAAGGATCATGAATCAGTAGCCGTTCGTGGCCGTGGTGCAATGGTAGACATCACCGACTGCCGAGCGGAAGGTCTTTTTTTGTTTTTGGTTGCGCCAAACGGATGTGGAATCAGCTAAAGATACCAGTGGTCCCGGGCTACTGGCATGTACGATTCGCAAGCCTGAATAATCGATGCCAGGAATACGCCTACGTACTAAACCACACCCTGCACCCTTCAATCACTCTCCCCGCGGGACTACCGTTAGGTATTACTTCGCGGGGCTGGAGTTCCCTGTTCCAAGGGAGCTGCCGTTTGGGTTTGGTTGCTCTCCCTGTTTCTCTCCAGACGCCGGAGTTCCTTCATGATTCTCGCTGCGGTTTCTTTCACAGCGTCCCATATTTCTCTCGATGTCAGCATATGCTTTATGATGTTCTCGGGAGTTTTTCCAATTGTTTCTCCAATTTCATCTTCGAGATATTTATTTTCTGGATCGAATGTGAGCATTGAAAAAATAATTGTTCTGCATCTTCTCTAGCCTCTCCACAGTTTGCACAGATAGGAGATTCACCAAGGCCAAACCTGTAAAGATAGGCTCGGAAGCAGCCATGTCCGGTTATGAGCTGGGTGAGATAAAAATCGACTTCTCCGTGATGCCGGTTTATCCAACTTTGTATGTCCAGTATAAGCCGATGGGTCCATCTTCCCTTTGTTGACTGATTCCATCTCTCCTGCCATATTTCAATGCTACGCCGTCTTTCTTCCAGTTTAATACATATCTCTGAGGCAAGGGGTTCCTTAATTTTGGCGTCATAGGACCTTTGCAACTCGATGGCCAAGATATCGGCTGGTAGCATTCCAGCAATTGCACATATAGCATCATCCGATACCGTCCGAAATGCGCTGCACACTCTTAGTGCGGAAAGTCGGTTGGTGGAATTTACTCTTCTTGAGTGGGACTTAATTTTCATAATTATTGACTGCGCCACTCTTGACAAAACTAGTCTTATTTGCTGCCTGGGTCCTCCGATATTTGTCACTATTCTGGCTAAGGCAGCACACACCAGAGCTGCTTTATCGCACTATATTTCAAGGTGTTCCTTGTAGCTGAGCCTAGCGTCAATCATCACACCTAAGTATCTTATAATCGGTTTCGACGTTATATTTTGATCGCCTACCCTGATGGTGATTGTTTCCCTTTTCTTGCGGCTGCTTACTGGTACTGCTTCTGTTTTTTGATCGACGAGCTCTAACCCGAATGTCGACATTCAGCGTCTCACTTTTCTGATACATTCGTTCCCTATATCCTCTATTTCTTTCAGGTGTTTCACTACTACTACGATTGCAATATCATCAGTGAAGCCTATGATTTTTGCCTCATTGGGGATTTCTAGCCTCAGAACTCCATCATACATAAGGTTCCACAGAATAGGACCTAGTACCGATCCTTGTGGTACTCCGCCAGATATGTGGTATTGCACTACCCCGTCGTCGGTATCGTAGAAAAGATACCGTTTCTCGAAATAGCTTTCAATTATTTTGCTGAGGAATCCTGGCACCATCTTTTCTCTAAGTGTTAATTGACAACATCGATTTACACATTCCATACAGAATTCCATACACATTATTATAAGAAACACCCTGTATTTATTGCTTATGTTGTTGTCCTTTATTGAATTGTATTCTCTCCTTTTCTATTAGTATATGAAAAACTGTATCCATTTTTCATCACTTTTAATAAAGCATTATAACCAATAGGTTGTGGGCCCAGAAGCTTCCATCATACGAATAACTATTTAGCAGAAATGGCTGCTTTTAGCGGAAAAATTCCATTATTTAATGGAGATAATTATTTGACTTGGAAGCCTCAGATCGAGGCAATTTTACATAAGAATCGGCTGCTCAAAATAGTAAAAGGGCAAGAACAAAAACCAACGGATCCCGGCAAACTGGAAGAGTGGACTAATAAAGATATGGACGCTAGATGTGAATTAATCATAGCAATGGAACCCGCTCAAGTATCATTGGTGAGATCATTGAAAACTTCGAAAGATCTGTGGGATTTTTTGGAAAAGACTTATGACAGAAAAGGAACCAGACAGAAAGTCGAAGAATTTCGTAAGTTGGTTAATTTTAAAATGAATGAAAGTCAAAGCATGGAACAGTATTTAATATCATTTAATTCAATTATAACATGCCTACGTGAAATGGACGCAAAGTTGGATGAAGATCTTCTCGCTGTGTTGCTATTAGATGGTTTACCTGATAGCTACAAGGAAATTCAAGCTGCATTTGACGCATCAAAGAATTTTCCCAACATGGATGTACTTCGGGCAAGACTCCTGGAAGTTGGCGATAAAAAAAGGGTTACAGATATAGTATATAAGGATGATGCCTTAAAAGTAAAACACTTCAAGAAAAATACTTCATATCAACGACCAGGTATGAGAAATAATTTTCAATTTAACTGCCACCGAAGTGGACGTAAAGGCCATATGAAACGAGATTGTCGCGTTGTATTACATAATGAAAGACTTAATATTGCGGAAAATGTTGACATTGAGCATGAAGATGGATTTGTTGTATCGGAATTAATGCATATGAATAGTAACATGAGAAAATTGCCTAACAAAGCTTTCGCTTGTGATTTAAAGTTAGATCAGGATAAATGGTACATCGATAGTGGAGCCACTTCCCATATGTGCTGTAGCAAGAGATGTTTTATTGACTTAGACTCAAATTATTCAGGCGCGGTCCAGGTTGCCAATAAAGGATCGGCACGTGTTGAGGGTATAGGAACAGTTAAGCTAACGGTGAATGTAAATGGAGAAAATAAGGAGATACTCCTTTACCGTACACTTTTTATTCCTAGCCTCAAAAACAATCTCATATCAGCTAGTAAGGCTACAGGTAAAGGTTATAAAGTCGTAATTGAAGGAAAATGTGCACGAGTCTTGAAATTGGACAGTCATATTGGAAGCAAAACTGTTTCTAGTAAAAACCAAAACAGAGGTTTGTAAAACAGTTCAGGACAAAAACAGAAATACGATAGAAATTTGGCATAGAAGATACCGACACTTAAACATACACTCTTTACAAAATTTAAAAACTCGTTCTATGGTTGAAGGATTGCCAAAATTTGAGAGACATCCCATAAATTGTGTTACGTGTATTAGAGCGAAACAGTTTAGACTCCCATATCCAGTTAAAAGCGAAAAATCAGCCAAAGGGCTTCTGGAAATTATTCACACTGACTTGTGTGGGCCTATGAATACAGAGTCAATTAGCAAGTGTCTTTATTTTGTCACCCTTATAGATGACTTTTCACGGAAAGTATTTGTATAGTTTTTAAGAAAAAAGAGCGAATACTTCGAAGTCTTTAAAAATTTCAAAAGCATTGTGGAAAAAGAGACTAATCGTAAGATTAAAACTATCCGTAGCGATAATGCACGAGAGCTTTTAAGTAATGTATTTTCGAACTTTTTGGCTAATGAAGGTATAAAACGTCAGTTAACAGTCGCGTACTCGCCACAACAGAACGGTGTTGCTGAGCGTATGAATCGCACACTAGTAGAGATGGCGCGATGCTTCTTGATAGAAGGAAATCTACCAAAATTCCTATGGGCCGAGCTAATTCACACAGCGGCTTACATTCGAAATCGTTGCCCTACGTCACTTAATAAAAATCAGACTCCAGAACAAATTTGGACAGGTCGTATTCCAATTGTCAAACATTTTCGTCAAATAGGTTGTCGAGCTTTCGTTTTGACCACTAAAAGAACGAAACTCGATCCAAAAAGCGAAGAATACATTCTGGTTGGTTATTCTGTTGAATCGAAGGCTTATCGTTTTTGGAAGGAAGGAACGAGGACAATCATTAAAAGTCGTGATGTGAGATTCGTTGAACATTTATCTGAAAGTAGAAGCGTCAATGAAAATAATAAAAGTTTAACACAAAACGATACTAAAACAGATGCCTTGGGAAATTTTTATGAATTTGAATTGATAAATAAAAATGAAAATATGTGTGAAGAAGTTGAAGATTTTAACGAAGCACACTGTGATAGTGAAAAAGAATTTCAAAATCCAAAAAATACAGAAAGTTCTGATGAACGTAAAATACAAAGTGAAAAAGATATAAAAGAACTGACAGATAAATCACAAGTCGAAAATTTTAGAAGAAAACTTAGGCCTAGAAAAGAAACTAATTTCGTTACTGAACATGCATTTGAACATGCATTCACTACCGTATTAGACGATCTCAAAAGTTATACAGAAGCTCTAAGATCACCCTATGCGTCGGAATGGAAAAAGGCAATGTCAGAAGAATATGAATGCCTTCTAAAAAATGGGACCTGGACATTGTGTTCTCTACCAGAGGGACGAAGAACCATAGGTGGTCGCTGGGTCTTTAAATCAAAATATAGACCGGATGGAGAATTAGAGAGAAGAAAAGCAAGGCTCGTAGCCAAAGGATATAGCCAAAAATTCGGAATTGATTACATGGAAACCTTTTCGCCAGTAGCTCGCCAAAGCTCGATTCGCATCATTTATGCATTATCGGTAGAGCATGATTTGAATTTAACCCACTTAGATGTGTCGACTGAACGCATTTTTGACGTCCAGTGTTATAACGGCTCCGTATTTCTTTGCGCCTCCTGCCCATCTCTTGCCCTGAATAGCTTCTTCCAGAACTGTGGTTACCCTCCGTATAGCATCGATTGTAGAATGGGCTTGCCTGAATCCGTACTGTTCGTTTGAAAGCCCCCCGGCTTCACTTGTTGCCAGCGCGAGTCTGTTGGCTATCATTTTCTCCAGTATCTTGCCCATTGTATCTAATAGGCAAATCGGACGGTATGAAGACGGCTCATCTGGTTGTTTTTTCCCGTTAGGCAGCAGCACCAAGCGTTGTTTCTTCTTCCATTGGTCTGGAAAAACCCCTTCGATTAGGCACCTATTGTACATTTCTAGGAATGGTCCCGTGTTTGTTTTAATGGCTAGTTTAAGGGCCTTATTTGGGATGGCATTCAGCCCAGGTGACTTATTGTCCTCGAAATGTTTGTACACCCTTAGGAGTTCGGTTACCGTGATAGTAGTGACTTCCTGTCCATCCTGGGGTGCTTTTATACGCTCTATCGTTGAACTATGGAAGGTCTGTAGTTCAAAGTCTGTCTATAGCCTAGAAATACCATTCCTTTTCGGAAAATGTGTGTATCACAGCTGTTATGAATGGTAAGTGACCAAAATACTGATGAAGTCATAATACTCACAGTGTATGTATGTATGTATGTTGGCGTTACAGTCCATGAAGAACATGAGCCGAGCTTCTCTCAATCACCCATGTTGTGTGTGATTTCGTTTTTCCCATTGGTGAAAGGGACCTACAGTTTATTGCCGGTTCCGAACGGCGAATTTCGAGAAGCTTTTCATGACAATTTTACTACAGGGGGTTTTGTCAGAACACCGCTGAGGAGAAACACCGTGAAAAACACGTTCGATGACATGGCTGTGTCGGGATTCGATCCCGTGCCATCGGCGTCAGAGGCCAACACACTACCCACTGCGCCACGGTGCTCTCACTCACAGTGTATGGTCACTTCAAATTCATACTCTGTTCTAATATAACGTGATAATGTCATGGAACATTTGGTGAGAACTTAAACCAGCCTGAAAATTCAGTCGAGTTCCTCTCGCATCATATCTAGGACAACCACCCCTGGGGAGTGTTGGACGAACATATACGACCCAAACTCTATCCAGGTTAAGTGACAAACACCATAAAAGTGACACCTCAAGAGAAATCATCATGGCGATGTAGAGTAGAGAAGGTCGAAGAGCCTGTTCAGAGGGTAAACTTACTTACTTACTTAGGTGGCGCTACAGTCCGTAGTGAACCTGGGCCTCAACCAACAAGCGTCTCCAGCTGGCATGGTCATCGGCCAACTGTTTTCAGCGCCGCACGCTCAGTTGGTTAAGGTCCCCTTCCACCTGCGTGCGCCATCAATGATGCGGCCGTCCTCTGCCGCGCCTTCCTTCCAGGGTGGATACGAAGACTCTTCGGGTCGGAGCTGTTGTATCCGTAGACGTCGTACCAGGCCGATGTCGCCGTACAACCCGTACAGTTCTACGTTAAATCCTCTCCTCCATACACCGTTTGAACAAACGGGACCGTAGATAGTGCGCAGAATTTTCCTCTCGAAACGACTGATTCTGCGTTTTATCTCAGCGCTGGTGTTGTTGTCGCCGGTCATCAGTGAGCCAAGGTAGACAAATTCCTTGACCACTTCAAAGTTATAGCAGCCCATGGTGACGTTCTGGCCAATACGTCAGTGTTGACTGTCTCTTTTGGATGCAGATATTTGGTTTTACCCTCTTTAACCTTGAGACCCATCTTAGTCGCTTCTACCTCAATGCTTATTGAGGCCTCATTGACGTCTCGCTGTCTCCGTCCAATCACGTCAATGTCGTCGGCGTACGCAAGCAATTGCGTAGACTTGAAATAAACCGTACCTCCATTTCTCTGGAAAGTGTATAGAGTGGCGTTTTAGCTTCAGTTGTGATCTGCGCGGAGTTTGCGCCTGATCCTCCTCTAGAAGCTGGTCCGCCTTCCCATTTCCGGAAATATTCATATGACCTGGGTTATCTTATTGACATCTGATATCTCCTCCAGCCTCTCTTTGCAGAGTTTTACGAGATGCCTGCAGAGCCCTGGTGGCCGCCTGGGTGTCAACATAGGTGTTGATCCTTTCACATGAGAGGTTTTCTCCAAAAATCAGGTCCGCAGCTACAGCCATCATCAAGTCTATAGAAGTGATTTATTTTACGAGATGAGACGTGTAAAGACGTGTTTGAGTAAAGGCGTGTTTTTATTAGGCGGTGTTAATATAATAACAGGTTATTTTAGATAACAAATCTGGTGGTGAAATAAGATAAAAGACAAAAGACAAAAAAAAAAGGGTACTGCGATGTCCGACTGTAGTAAGTAGCGCGCGGCAATTCGCGGGGAGACGGGCATACGTTGTGAGGGTGTGTGCAACAAAGCATTTCACGCAACGGCAAAATGCTCAGGTCTGGACCTGTACAGTATCACAGTGCTGGGCAATCAAAATTTGGTGCGCTTTATGTGTGATGACTGTGTGATGTAAGTTAACACCCATCGCAGCTCATCAACAAAATGTACCCCGCTACCCGCTACTTCTTGTGCAAACAGGTTGTTTCCGCCCGCACCACGCGCATGACTTTTAACCGTTAGCCCTGCTGTGCAAAACAAGTGTTTTACGCTTGGGCGTCGGTTTGGTATCGCACGTACAGTCATGCAGTCTTAGACTAGAAGCCGTAGGAGTAGGAGCAACTCCACACAACGTGAACCGTGTATTTGAGTATTAAACTTCAGTAATAAATACATAATGGGAGGGAGGGAGCGAGCAAACAGAGCAAAGAAGTTGATCGCGTTTAACATGGCAAACGCCAGCTTCGATCTCTGTCCCTGTTCAATCCAAGTTGACACACAGCCTCCGCGTGGCCCCCCTGGATAGCTACCCTGGCACCCGCCAGGTAGTGAACCAATGTGTGCAGCGACCCAACCCTTGTTCCTGGGGAAAGAGGAACCTGGCCCTCCAGGTTGGGGGTTTTGCTTAGGGGTAACATCTGTTACGGTCAGGCACCGTGCTTCCTCGGTATATTGAGGGAAGAGTGCCGAACGGAGAGAGAAGGGAAAAAAAGACAAATGGTTAATTTTTAGTTTTTATTGTTTCTTACTTCGTTTTGCTGCTTCTGCTTCGATGTAGGGGTTCGTCCTTCACTATTTGCCGCTGCTCTCTCAATTTCAACCAAAATTACCATCCCTTTTATAGGAGGATTCTGGTCGAATCGCAATCCCCTCCAACACACCAAGTGCCAAAGGGCACTTTTGATTTAGGTCAAAAATACTTAGTGTCATCGCTATGTCGCAACCTATCCGTACCCCATACCATTAGCATAGCGCTCATAGCACTTGCCTGCATATGCATTTCTGATCACTCAGCATTTGCGCACTATTAATAGGTCATTCATGTCATTCACACTTCACTAAATGGTTTTCCAATTGCGTGAAATGCTATCTCAGCATTCCACGGTGTGGAGTGGTCGTGAATGTTAGTCATGTTTAATCGGTTCGCCTTTACTCCAGTTCGATCGTGTGAAATGCATTATCGGCATTTCACGGTGTTTTGGAGTTTTCCCTTCTTCGTCACTTGTTTACGTATTGCTCGGGTTCGAGCATTATTTACGAAGTGACATATGAAGAGGGAAAAGGCGCGAGTGCCGACATTGACCTAGTGCTGACAAATTGGGGTTGATCGTATATTATGCAATTTATGTGCATTGGTTGGTGGTGGTTTAGTGGCGACAATACGACGACACGAGTCTCGATATTACAGAGTTTGCATGGTGTGTGGAATGGAGTGGAATGTGCAGAGTGTAGTGCATCGTAGTGCTATTATGCGTACGGTGGAGGATGCAGTGCAATGTAGTGCAATCACTACATCCTCCTCCCCTATGAAAAAGAAAATTGACCTTGAAGAGGTTAATTTTCTGCAGAGTAGTTACAAGTTTCTGTACATTCTTAATTTGGTTCTTAACATTTGTTCATTTTGTTTTTTTTTGACATTTTTTTTTGTTTGTTTACATATAAGTCTAAGTACTTAATTTGTACATGCTTAATTTGTGTTTTTTTTTTTTTTGTTTTTTTTTTTTTTTTTTTTTACATTTACATACGTATCTTACTTCTAAATATGTATCTTATTTACTACTGGGTACAATGTTGGCTTTCTGTTTCTGGTTTTGACATACATTTGTATATATATTTTATTTCGTATTCGCATATATATTCTCAGTTGTTATAAATAAACATTTTTTTTTTTTTACATGTACATTTTGTTACAAACAACATTTTTTGTTTCTTAATATTAGATACATATGGTGTAAAATGTTTCGTTCTTAGAAGAAGGGATATTTGTATGGTTTTCTCTTTTTTTTTTTTATAGTTTTAATAATAATCGTTAATTTGTTTTAAGTATATATGTATACATAATTCTTTTTTTTTGAATAGGTATACGTATTGGACCTACTGACCGTCTGTCGAGATACTCAGTCTAAATTCAGGGGAAGTTGTTTTCTCGGGTTGAGGAGAGTGTTTAGTGTGTACGTCATCTTTGTCGGGGGTAGTATTTTTATTAACCTTGTAACTTTGACACCTCTTATAGAATGTTAGTGTTAAGAATAGTAAAAGGATGATGTAAATAAGAATGTAGTGATGGAGGTCATTAGTGTCTAGTGTTTTAAAGGGCTTGTCTGGGTGTGTTATTCTTGTAATAACTGTAGGTTATCATTGTGTAATAGTTTTGACTTTTTTCCGATTTGGACGATGGTGTTCTCATCAGAGTTGATTTTGATTGCTTCGTACGGTCCTTCCCATAGGGTTGAAAGTTTGTTTTTTCTAGTTTGGTTCTTTACTAGTACTTTATCGCCTACGTTAAACCTTTTTGCTTTACAGCGTTTGTCGTAGTATGTCTTGGCTTTCTCTTTTTTATCAAGTAGATGCTCTCGGGCAATTTTGTAGCCATGCTGTAATCGAACCTTTAGCTCGTTTGCATAATTGTCGTAATTATACGAGACTCTTGCTGTCTGTTCGAGAATGCTAGGTATACTAGGCGGGAAACCGTAGAGGAGTTCGTAAGGCGTGTAGCCGGTACTACTGTGAGGTGTAGTATTATAAACGAACATAGCATATGGGGTCCATGTATCCCATGTGAGTGTGTCTTTATTTACGTAGTGGCGGAGGTATTCAACCAGAGTTCTGTGGCTACGCTCCAGGGCTCCATTCGTTTGTGGATGATAAGGCGTAGTGTTTAGTTTTTTTATTTTCATCAGTTTGCACATTTCCTTGAACATAATGCTCAAAAAGTTCGTGCCCTGATCTGTTAAAAGGGAGTGAGGTATACCGTGTCGGCAAACAATGTTCTCCACAAATGTTCTGGCCACCGTTGAGGCTTCGGCATTTGGTAGTGGGAAAGCTTCTGAGAATTTTGTTAAATCATCCTGAAAGGTTAGTAGATATTTTTGACCATTATAGCTTGTTGGTAGGGGCCCGACTATATCTAGGGCGACCCTTTCGAATGGTTTAGAGCTAGTCGTTGTTACTTTCATGGGTATTTTCGGGTTTGCTCTACTTTTGTTTAACTGGCAGGAGGCGCACTTTCGAATGTATGCTGCGATATCTGCTGCCATAGTGGGCCAGTAGTATTTTGATTTCATTCTCTTAAGTGTTCTGGTAGCCCCTTGATGTCCACCGAATGGTGAGTCATGGTACTCGAAAAGTACCTTTTTAATGTCTTCCGCGTCTGTCAAGCGGATTCTATCATCAGAATAGATATGTATATGCATATCAAGAGTTTGGAAGGTTTTTACCAGAAGATTTTTAAAGTTTTCCCTTGATTTTTCATTCATTGATGGTAAGGAAATACCGATCGTCTTTAAATTATTAGTGGTACACGTGGTCTTGATGTCGTTCAGACAAGACTCAGCGATATTTTCATCTCTAGGGCATCTAAATGGTACCGGTAACGTGATGGTATATACTGTTGTGTTATCATTGGGTTTATAAATATTAATTTTTCCCAACTCAGGTTTTATAAACTCTGGAATCATTTCTTTTAATTTTTGCTCTTCTTCTGAGTCTATCAAGGGTAATATTATTATTTTATGCTGAACCCTTCTGTCGGTATGTATGGATCCTTTTTCTCCATGAATATTGAGACTAGAGAGAACCTGTATATCTTCGGCGAGGTTTGAATGTTTCTCTGAAGGGGCTTCTTTTCTTTTATTTTGGCTACGTGTAGTTACCAAAACAGAACTCTTATTATTTGGTTCGGACAGCGGTATTCGACTGAGTGCGTCGGCGTTCGTGTTGAACTTGCCTTTCTTGTGGACAATAGTATATTCGTATTCTTCCAACAAGATTCTCCATCGCATCAATCTGGATGTAGGGTCTTTCCGTCCTATTAGCCACTGTAGCGAACTGTGGTCCGTTACGATAGTAAATTTCCTCCCATAGATATATAGTCGGAATTGGGTCAGGGCGTACACGATGGCTAACAGTTCTTTTTCGGAAGTGGAGTAACGAGTTTCTGCATCATTTAGGGTTCGACTCGCAAAGAAAATTGGTTTGTCCTGACCTATTGGCCCTTGTGATAATACGGCACCTAATGCAATATCGCTGGCATCGGTAGTCACGAGAAATTCTTGAGTGAAATCCGGATATGATAGGATGGGCGGACTAATTAATTTTTCTTTCAATGATGTGAATGCTTCGTCGCAAAAAGCGTCCCAATGAAAGGTGACGTTTTTCTTTAATAGTTTTGTTAGCGGTTTAGCCAGTTCGGCAAAATTCGGTATAAATTTCCTGTAGTATCCTACAAGGCCCAGAAAAGACTTGATGTCTTTTGGTTTCTTAGGAACTGGAAAAGTTTTTACCGCCTTGGTTTTGTCAGGGTCTGGCTTTATTCCATTTTCAGAAATGACGTGCCCTAAATATGTGAGTTCTTTTCTAACAAAATGGCATTTCTCGGGTTGAAGTTTTAAATTGTGTTCTCGAAGACGATTGAGAACTTTAATAAGCCGAGTATTGTGATCGTTAAGATCGTAACCGTAGATGACTATATCATCTACATAAACAAAGCATTCGATTCCTTGAAGTCCCATGAGCACATTATTCCTTAGCCTCTGAAATGTAGCCGGTGCGTTTTTTAGACCGAAAGGCATACGATTATATTCGTAGTGACCGAATGGGGTGCTAAACGCTGTCTTGTGTTTGTCAGCTTTATCCATAAGAATTTGATGAAATCCTTTGGCTAAGTCGAGAGTACTAAAATACTTTGCTCTTCCCAATTGATCCAAAATGTCAGTAATATTGGGCAAAGGATAAGCATCACCGACTGTTAATTCATTTAACTTCCTAAAGTCGACTACTACTCTCCATCTTTTTGTGCCGTCTTGTCCTGGCTTCTTTGGGACTAGTAGCAAAGGTGAATTCCAAGGGCTATAACTCGGTTGTACCACAACGTCTTGTAACATTTCATTTACCTGTTTGTGTATTTCCTCTTTTGAGCTGTCTGGGAGGCGGTAAGGTCTTGTGTAAAGGGGTGGTTTTCCTTCTTCTGTAATTATCTTATGTTGGATAGCATTGGTGAACGTAAGGTGATCGCCATCAAGGTAAAACAAATCATTGTATTCTCGACAGATGTTTAGGATTGATCTTTTTTCTTCCGGATTACAATGTTGGAATTCCAAAAGCGACTCTAATTTTTTTAGCCTGTTTTTCAGGACGTTTTTTAGATTGTCTGCTTTTATTATATTGAATTCGTTCAATTGTTTCCAGTCGAAATTAATATCATCAAGATTTATTTCTTGATCAGAATCCGATATATTCATTAACAGTATTTTAATTTTCGAATTTTTAGGTTGAGTTATTGTCTCACCTATATAGATACCTGGCTTGATCTCCTTTTTTTGTATCACTACGTTTTTGTAGTTTTTATCTTTAAACGGAACTTCGAAGATCTGCTGGACTCTAGATTTTATAATTATTTTCTTTTCTTTATTTATTTTTAATACCTCAGTCTTATGGGCTGCTGAGCTTCTTTGAGTCTCAGTCTTACTGTTTGCTGGGTTTTCTTTGCTTTTTATTTCTTCAGTCTTACGGGCTGCTAAGCTTCCTTGAGTCTTAGTCTTACTACTTGCTGATTTTTCTAAGCCTTTTATTAATTCAGTCTTACGAGCTGCTGAGCTTCTTTGAGTCTCAGTCTTACTGCTTGCTGTGTATTCTTTATTATTATTTTTATTTATTATTTTCTTTTTTTCGTCCGCATTTTCTTTGTGATTACCAAACAAAGATTTGGAGAGTTGTGGAATAAGAGTTTTTAAGGAGGCTTGGTCGGTATCGATTTTTATTGAATCATCTGATCCGGTCCGTAGACTGGCGGAATCAGATTTTGATTCCCATATTGGCTTTTCATCTTCCACACTGGTGTTCAATTGACACTCAGCGTTGTTCGTGGAATCAGTTGTTTCGATATGGTTCGACTCTTCCATAGCACATCTATTTTTCTCTTGACATTTGCTACCCGTAGGTATTACCTCGTAAGATGTTTTGTTGTCTTCCCTCTCTGTGGTCTTATGTTTGGTGTTCACTTCTTCGGGTTCTCTGGTCGATTTCACTTTTGCCTCTAAAAATCCGATTTCATAATTTACCTTACATTGAAATTTGGTTAGGAAATCATTTCCTAAGATACCGTCATACGAGAGGTTTATCTCATTGTCCATTACTTGGAATGGATGTTCCAATGAGATCGTATGTTCGTCAGTATCGAAGTCCAATTTTCCGACCACTTCCCCCAGGGTGCTCAAAGTGGATCCGGCTATTGTGGACACAGTGACATTTTTCTTTCTCTGGCCAATTAATGTTTTATTGGCCTTTACCAGACTTATATCTGCGCCTGTGTCTATCAGGAATGTTGCGGTATTTTTATCCGATGGTTTGAATCTGATGCATATCACCGGTTCCGGATATTCGGGACAGAATGATACCATCATTTTCAAATTTACATCGGGATATGGTGTACGTCGGCAGCTGCGAGGACTCGAGAGGTACTGCCGTTGTTCGCCACCCGAGCCTGGTCGTTTCCCAGGTCAATCTCATGATGGTTGCTTTGTTGCGTATACTGGTACCTTGCATCGTGGGTTTTCCTACGTGGAGGTGAATTCGGGGGTCTAGAATTTGGTTCTAGGCGATAAAAATTCTCTCGAAAAGAATTTTGCCTTGGAGCCCGCGATTGCGCCAACCTTAACCGACATTCGTTCTGCGAGTGGTTAGGTCTATTGCAATAGTTGCAATAAATGCGCCGAACTTCTCTTTTTATTTGGGGGGACGAAAAATGTGGGAGGTCTCTGTTACGGAAACATGTCGCCGAAGTGTGCCCCATTTTGTTGCAGGTCTGACAAACAGGTCGGAAATTGTTTGCAGACCTTAGGGCTTGGAAGCATGTTGTAGAGGTGTGACCTGTTTTGTTGCAGGTCTGGCAAATGGGTCGAGGTGGATTGTTAAAAGGGAGATGAGCGGAACCTAACCGAAACGACTGATCTATGGCATATGTTATAGCCTCTTTCAGTTGTGAGGCGTTATGAGCCTTCACTAGAAGTTTTAAATCGGGATTCCTTATTCCATCCTCAAAAGCTTGTAAGGCAAGCTTGTGGTTTTCGAGGATAAGAAAATCTCTGACTGCCTTTTCATGAGAACTGTCATATGTAGCCGTATCGAGGGAGAGAAGTAAACTTGAGAGCCTATCACCGTATTCCTGCACATTTTCTCTTGCTGTTTGCCTAGTCGACAAAAGCTGGTGCTGTACAGAACTCCGAGATCTACGTTCTTTGAACTGGGATTCCAGTTCCGTTACTAGATCTTTCCAAGTGGTCAAGTCTCTGTGCTGTATTAGCTCAAAGGCCTGGCCCTGGAGTCGAGTCCTGACAACACTGAGAAATAATTTATGTTGGGCCTCGTCTTTTACGTAGCAAAAGAGAGTGTTGCCGCATGAGATGAACTTGCTCAGTTCATCGGGTTTACCATCGAAGGTGGGAACGATCGTGTTCACGTCATTTATAGTTAATTTAATCTCCATAATGGGAGGTTTATCGTCGGGTTGGGTAGAAAAAGGTAGGGCCCTAAGAAGCGCCAAAGTTCTAAGGTTGCGTCGGGTGAGAATTGTAAGGGAGGTCAGGGGTCAGTAGTTTAATACTTAAACAATTTTTGTAATACGTAATAATAAAAAAAATTTAGTAATTTAATAGTAATTACTTGGCTGTTGGTTGTTGATGCTGGTTCTTGCGGCTGACTGCTGGTGCTGGCTAGTTGCTGCGGCTGGCGTATTGGTGCTGGTACTTGGCTGGTGCGGCTAGTTGTTGCGGCTGGCGTATTGGTGCTTCGTTTTTTATTCTTTTTTTTCCACTTTTTCCGGTGTTATAGCCCCGGAGACGCTTGATCACTTTATACACACACAAAGAATTTCACTTTAAACACTTTACTTTTACTGGTGTATAGCCCCAGTAACGCCTCGAGTACTATTCAGACTCGTGTTTGGTAGCGGAATCCCTCTGTGGATCCCACCGCTGCCACCAAAATGTTACGGTCAGGCACCGTGCTTCCTCGGTATATTGAGGGAAGAGTGCCGAACGGAGAGAGAAGGGAAAAAAAGACAAATGGTTAATTTTTAGTTTTTATTGTTTCTTACTTCGTTTTGCTGCTTCTGCTTCGATGTAGGGGTTCGTCCTTCACTATTTGCCGCTGCTCTCTCAATTTCAACCAAAATTACCATCCCTTTTATAGGAGGATTCTGGTCGAATCGCAATCCCCTCCAACACACCAAGTGCCAAAGGGCACTTTTGATTTAGGTCAAAAATACTTAGTGTCATCGCTATGTCGCAACCTATCCGTACCCCATACCATTAGCATAGCGCTCATAGCACTTGCCTGCATATGCATTTCTGATCACTCAGCATTTGCGCACTATTAATAGGTCATTCATGTCATTCACACTTCACTAAATGGTTTTCCAATTGCGTGAAATGCTATCTCAGCATTCCACGGTGTGGAGTGGTCGTGAATGTTAGTCATGTTTAATCGGTTCGCCTTTACTCCAGTTCGATCGTGTGAAATGCATTATCGGCATTTCACGGTGTTTTGGAGTTTTCCCTTCTTCGTCACTTGTTTACGTATTGCTCGGGTTCGAGCATTATTTACGAAGTGACATATGAAGAGGGAAAAGGCGCGAGTGCCGACATTGACCTAGTGCTGACAAATTGGGGTTGATCGTATATTATGCAATTTATGTGCATTGGTTGGTGGTGGTTTAGTGGCGACAATACGACGACACGAGTCTCGATATTACAGAGTTTGCATGGTGTGTGGAATGGAGTGGAATGTGCAGAGTGTAGTGCATCGTAGTGCTATTATGCGTACGGTGGAGGATGCAGTGCAATGTAGTGCAATCACTACATCCTCCTCCCCTATGAAAAAGAAAATTGACCTTGAAGAGGTTAATTTTCTGCAGAGTAGTTACAAGTTTCTGTACATTCTTAATTTGGTTCTTAACATTTGTTCATTTTGTTTTTTTTTGACATTTTTTTTTGTTTGTTTACATATAAGTCTAAGTACTTAATTTGTACATGCTTAATTTGTGTTTTTTTTTTTTTTGTTTTTTTTTTTTTTTTTTTTTACATTTACATACGTATCTTACTTCTAAATATGTATCTTATTTACTACTGGGTACAATGTTGGCTTTCTGTTTCTGGTTTTGACATACATTTGTATATATATTTTATTTCGTATTCGCATATATATTCTCAGTTGTTATAAATAAACATTTTTTTTTTTTTACATGTACATTTTGTTACAAACAACATTTTTTGTTTCTTAATATTAGATACATATGGTGTAAAATGTTTCGTTCTTAGAAGAAGGGATATTTGTATGGTTTTCTCTTTTTTTTTTTTATAGTTTTAATAATAATCGTTAATTTGTTTTAAGTATATATGTATACATAATTCTTTTTTTTTGAATAGGTATACGTATTGGACCTACTGACCGTCTGTCGAGATACTCAGTCTAAATTCAGGGGAAGTTGTTTTCTCGGGTTGAGGAGAGTGTTTAGTGTGTACGTCATCTTTGTCGGGGGTAGTATTTTTATTAACCTTGTAACTTTGACACCTCTTATAGAATGTTAGTGTTAAGAATAGTAAAAGGATGATGTAAATAAGAATGTAGTGATGGAGGTCATTAGTGTCTAGTGTTTTAAAGGGCTTGTCTGGGTGTGTTATTCTTGTAATAACTGTAGGTTATCATTGTGTAATAGTTTTGACTTTTTTCCGATTTGGACGATGGTGTTCTCATCAGAGTTGATTTTGATTGCTTCGTACGGTCCTTCCCATAGGGTTGAAAGTTTGTTTTTTCTAGTTTGGTTCTTTACTAGTACTTTATCGCCTACGTTAAACCTTTTTGCTTTACAGCGTTTGTCGTAGTATGTCTTGGCTTTCTCTTTTTTATCAAGTAGATGCTCTCGGGCAATTTTGTAGCCATGCTGTAATCGAACCTTTAGCTCGTTTGCATAATTGTCGTAATTATACGAGACTCTTGCTGTCTGTTCGAGAATGCTAGGTATACTAGGCGGGAAACCGTAGAGGAGTTCGTAAGGCGTGTAGCCGGTACTACTGTGAGGTGTAGTATTATAAACGAACATAGCATATGGGGTCCATGTATCCCATGTGAGTGTGTCTTTATTTACGTAGTGGCGGAGGTATTCAACCAGAGTTCTGTGGCTACGCTCCAGGGCTCCATTCGTTTGTGGATGATAAGGCGTAGTGTTTAGTTTTTTTATTTTCATCAGTTTGCACATTTCCTTGAACATAATGCTCAAAAAGTTCGTGCCCTGATCTGTTAAAAGGGAGTGAGGTATACCGTGTCGGCAAACAATGTTCTCCACAAATGTTCTGGCCACCGTTGAGGCTTCGGCATTTGGTAGTGGGAAAGCTTCTGAGAATTTTGTTAAATCATCCTGAAAGGTTAGTAGATATTTTTGACCATTATAGCTTGTTGGTAGGGGCCCGACTATATCTAGGGCGACCCTTTCGAATGGTTTAGAGCTAGTCGTTGTTACTTTCATGGGTATTTTCGGGTTTGCTCTACTTTTGTTTAACTGGCAGGAGGCGCACTTTCGAATGTATGCTGCGATATCTGCTGCCATAGTGGGCCAGTAGTATTTTGATTTCATTCTCTTAAGTGTTCTGGTAGCCCCTTGATGTCCACCGAATGGTGAGTCATGGTACTCGAAAAGTACCTTTTTAATGTCTTCCGCGTCTGTCAAGCGGATTCTATCATCAGAATAGATATGTATATGCATATCAAGAGTTTGGAAGGTTTTTACCAGAAGATTTTTAAAGTTTTCCCTTGATTTTTCATTCATTGATGGTAAGGAAATACCGATCGTCTTTAAATTATTAGTGGTACACGTGGTCTTGATGTCGTTCAGACAAGACTCAGCGATATTTTCATCTCTAGGGCATCTAAATGGTACCGGTAACGTGATGGTATATACTGTTGTGTTATCATTGGGTTTATAAATATTAATTTTTCCCAACTCAGGTTTTATAAACTCTGGAATCATTTCTTTTAATTTTTGCTCTTCTTCTGAGTCTATCAAGGGTAATATTATTATTTTATGCTGAACCCTTCTGTCGGTATGTATGGATCCTTTTTCTCCATGAATATTGAGACTAGAGAGAACCTGTATATCTTCGGCGAGGTTTGAATGTTTCTCTGAAGGGGCTTCTTTTCTTTTATTTTGGCTACGTGTAGTTACCAAAACAGAACTCTTATTATTTGGTTCGGACAGCGGTATTCGACTGAGTGCGTCGGCGTTCGTGTTGAACTTGCCTTTCTTGTGGACAATAGTATATTCGTATTCTTCCAACAAGATTCTCCATCGCATCAATCTGGATGTAGGGTCTTTCCGTCCTATTAGCCACTGTAGCGAACTGTGGTCCGTTACGATAGTAAATTTCCTCCCATAGATATATAGTCGGAATTGGGTCAGGGCGTACACGATGGCTAACAGTTCTTTTTCGGAAGTGGAGTAACGAGTTTCTGCATCATTTAGGGTTCGACTCGCAAAGAAAATTGGTTTGTCCTGACCTATTGGCCCTTGTGATAATACGGCACCTAATGCAATATCGCTGGCATCGGTAGTCACGAGAAATTCTTGAGTGAAATCCGGATATGATAGGATGGGCGGACTAATTAATTTTTCTTTCAATGATGTGAATGCTTCGTCGCAAAAAGCGTCCCAATGAAAGGTGACGTTTTTCTTTAATAGTTTTGTTAGCGGTTTAGCCAGTTCGGCAAAATTCGGTATAAATTTCCTGTAGTATCCTACAAGGCCCAGAAAAGACTTGATGTCTTTTGGTTTCTTAGGAACTGGAAAAGTTTTTACCGCCTTGGTTTTGTCAGGGTCTGGCTTTATTCCATTTTCAGAAATGACGTGCCCTAAATATGTGAGTTCTTTTCTAACAAAATGGCATTTCTCGGGTTGAAGTTTTAAATTGTGTTCTCGAAGACGATTGAGAACTTTAATAAGCCGAGTATTGTGATCGTTAAGATCGTAACCGTAGATGACTATATCATCTACATAAACAAAGCATTCGATTCCTTGAAGTCCCATGAGCACATTATTCCTTAGCCTCTGAAATGTAGCCGGTGCGTTTTTTAGACCGAAAGGCATACGATTATATTCGTAGTGACCGAATGGGGTGCTAAACGCTGTCTTGTGTTTGTCAGCTTTATCCATAAGAATTTGATGAAATCCTTTGGCTAAGTCGAGAGTACTAAAATACTTTGCTCTTCCCAATTGATCCAAAATGTCAGTAATATTGGGCAAAGGATAAGCATCACCGACTGTTAATTCATTTAACTTCCTAAAGTCGACTACTACTCTCCATCTTTTTGTGCCGTCTTGTCCTGGCTTCTTTGGGACTAGTAGCAAAGGTGAATTCCAAGGGCTATAACTCGGTTGTACCACAACGTCTTGTAACATTTCATTTACCTGTTTGTGTATTTCCTCTTTTGAGCTGTCTGGGAGGCGGTAAGGTCTTGTGTAAAGGGGTGGTTTTCCTTCTTCTGTAATTATCTTATGTTGGATAGCATTGGTGAACGTAAGGTGATCGCCATCAAGGTAAAACAAATCATTGTATTCTCGACAGATGTTTAGGATTGATCTTTTTTCTTCCGGATTACAATGTTGGAATTCCAAAAGCGACTCTAATTTTTTTAGCCTGTTTTTCAGGACGTTTTTTAGATTGTCTGCTTTTATTATATTGAATTCGTTCAATTGTTTCCAGTCGAAATTAATATCATCAAGATTTATTTCTTGATCAGAATCCGATATATTCATTAACAGTATTTTAATTTTCGAATTTTTAGGTTGAGTTATTGTCTCACCTATATAGATACCTGGCTTGATCTCCTTTTTTTGTATCACTACGTTTTTGTAGTTTTTATCTTTAAACGGAACTTCGAAGATCTGCTGGACTCTAGATTTTATAATTATTTTCTTTTCTTTATTTATTTTTAATACCTCAGTCTTATGGGCTGCTGAGCTTCTTTGAGTCTCAGTCTTACTGTTTGCTGGGTTTTCTTTGCTTTTTATTTCTTCAGTCTTACGGGCTGCTAAGCTTCCTTGAGTCTTAGTCTTACTACTTGCTGATTTTTCTAAGCCTTTTATTAATTCAGTCTTACGAGCTGCTGAGCTTCTTTGAGTCTCAGTCTTACTGCTTGCTGTGTATTCTTTATTATTATTTTTATTTATTATTTTCTTTTTTTCGTCCGCATTTTCTTTGTGATTACCAAACAAAGATTTGGAGAGTTGTGGAATAAGAGTTTTTAAGGAGGCTTGGTCGGTATCGATTTTTATTGAATCATCTGATCCGGTCCGTAGACTGGCGGAATCAGATTTTGATTCCATATTGGCTTTTCATCTTCCACACTGGTGTTCAATTGACACTCAGCGTTGTTCGTGGAATCAGTTGTTTCGATATGGTTCGACTCTTCCATAGCACATCTATTTTTCTCTTGACATTTGCTACCCGTAGGTATTACCTCGTAAGATGTTTTGTTGTCTTCCCTCTCTGTGGTCTTATGTTTGGTGTTCACTTCTTCGGGTTCTCTGGTCGATTTCACTTTTGCCTCTAAAAATCCGATTTCATAATTTACCTTACATTGAAATTTGGTTAGGAAATCATTTCCTAAGATACCGTCATACGAGAGGTTTATCTCATTGTCCATTACTTGGAATGGATGTTCCAATGAGATCGTATGTTCGTCAGTATCGAAGTCCAATTTTCCGACCACTTCCCCCAGGGTGCTCAAAGTGGATCCGGCTATTGTGGACACAGTGACATTTTTCTTTCTCTGGCCAATTAATGTTTTATTGGCCTTTACCAGACTTATATCTGCGCCTGTGTCTATCAGGAATGTTGCGGTATTTTTATCCGATGGTTTGAATCTGATGCATATCACCGGTTCCGGATATTCGGGACAGAATGATACCATCATTTTCAAATTTACATCGGGATATGGTGTACGTCGGCAGCTGCGAGGACTCGAGAGGTACTGCCGTTGTTCGCCACCCGAGCCTGGTCGTTTCCCAGGTCAATCTCATGATGGTTGCTTTGTTGCGTATACTGGTACCTTGCATCGTGGGTTTTCCTACGTGGAGGTGAATTCGGGGGTCTAGAATTTGGTTCTAGGCGATAAAAATTCTCTCGAAAAGAATTTTGCCTTGGAGCCCGCGATTGCGCCAACCTTAACCGACATTCGTTCTGCGAGTGGTTAGGTCTATTGCAATAGTTGCAATAAATGCGCCGAACTTCTCTTTTTATTTGGGGGGACGAAAAATGTGGGAGGTCTCTGTTACGGAAACATGTCGCCGAAGTGTGCCCCATTTTGTTGCAGGTCTGACAAACAGGTCGGAAATTGTTTGCAGACCTTAGGGCTTGGAAGCATGTTGTAGAGGTGTGACCTGTTTTGTTGCAGGTCTGGCAAATGGGTCGAGGTGGATTGTTAAAAGGGAGATGAGCGGAACCTAACCGAAACGACTGATCTATGGCATATGTTATAGCCTCTTTCAGTTGTGAGGCGTTATGAGCCTTCACTAGAAGTTTTAAATCGGGATTCCTTATTCCATCCTCAAAAGCTTGTAAGGCAAGCTTGTGGTTTTCGAGGATAAGAAAATCTCTGACTGCCTTTTCATGAGAACTGTCATATGTAGCCGTATCGAGGGAGAGAAGTAAACTTGAGAGCCTATCACCGTATTCCTGCACATTTTCTCTTGCTGTTTGCCTAGTCGACAAAAGCTGGTGCTGTACAGAACTCCGAGATCTACGTTCTTTGAACTGGGATTCCAGTTCCGTTACTAGATCTTTCCAAGTGGTCAAGTCTCTGTGCTGTATTAGCTCAAAGGCCTGGCCCTGGAGTCGAGTCCTGACAACACTGAGAAATAATTTATGTTGGGCCTCGTCTTTTACGTAGCAAAAGAGAGTGTTGCCGCATGAGATGAACTTGCTCAGTTCATCGGGTTTACCATCGAAGGTGGGAACGATCGTGTTCACGTCATTTATAGTTAATTTAATCTCCATAATGGGAGGTTTATCGTCGGGTTGGGTAGAAAAAGGTAGGGCCCTAAGAAGCGCCAAAGTTCTAAGGTTGCGTCGGGTGAGAATTGTAAGGGAGGTCAGGGGTCAGTAGTTTAATACTTAAACAATTTTTGTAATACGTAATAATAAAAAAAATTTAGTAATTTAATAGTAATTACTTGGCTGTTGGTTGTTGATGCTGGTTCTTGCGGCTGACTGCTGGTGCTGGCTAGTTGCTGCGGCTGGCGTATTGGTGCTGGTACTTGGCTGGTGCGGCTAGTTGTTGCGGCTGGCGTATTGGTGCTTCGTTTTTTATTCTTTTTTTTCCACTTTTTCCGGTGTTATAGCCCCGGAGACGCTTGATCACTTTATACACACACAAAGAATTTCACTTTAAACACTTTACTTTTACTGGTGTATAGCCCCAGTAACGCCTCGAGTACTATTCAGACTCGTGTTTGGTAGCGGAATCCCTCTGTGGATCCCACCGCTGCCACCAAAATGTTACGGTCAGGCACCGTGCTTCCTCGGTATATTGAGGGAAGAGTGCCGAACGGAGAGAGAAGGGAAAAAAAGACAAATGGTTAATTTTTAGTTTTTATTGTTTCTTACTTCGTTTTGCTGCTTCTGCTTCGATGTAGGGGTTCGTCCTTCACTATTTGCCGCTGCTCTCTCAATTTCAACCAAAATTACCATCCCTTTTATAGGAGGATTCTGGTCGAATCGCAATCCCCTCCAACACACCAAGTGCCAAAGGGCACTTTTGATTTAGGTCAAAAATACTTAGTGTCATCGCTATGTCGCAACCTATCCGTACCCCATACCATTAGCATAGCGCTCATAGCACTTGCCTGCATATGCATTTCTGATCACTCAGCATTTGCGCACTATTAATAGGTCATTCATGTCATTCACACTTCACTAAATGGTTTTCCAATTGCGTGAAATGCTATCTCAGCATTCCACGGTGTGGAGTGGTCGTGAATGTTAGTCATGTTTAATCGGTTCGCCTTTACTCCAGTTCGATCGTGTGAAATGCATTATCGGCATTTCACGGTGTTTTGGAGTTTTCCCTTCTTCGTCACTTGTTTACGTATTGCTCGGGTTCGAGCATTATTTACGAAGTGACATATGAAGAGGGAAAAGGCGCGAGTGCCGACATTGACCTAGTGCTGACAAATTGGGGTTGATCGTATATTATGCAATTTATGTGCATTGGTTGGTGGTGGTTTAGTGGCGACAATACGACGACACGAGTCTCGATATTACAGAGTTTGCATGGTGTGTGGAATGGAGTGGAATGTGCAGAGTGTAGTGCATCGTAGTGCTATTATGCGTACGGTGGAGGATGCAGTGCAATGTAGTGCAATCACTACACATCCCTATCACGTAAAAACCCACTTGTTCCGAAACGACAACAAGCCTCGGATACGGACGGATACAAAGCTGACGACCCCTGCAAACGACTAACGGACTTGAGATTCTGCACCTGGAATCTGAGGTCCCTTAACAGACCGGGTGCAGGCGATCGATTGGAGCAATCCCTCAACTGCTATAAAGCAGATATAACCGCACTCCAAGAAGTGCGATGGGATGGACCAGGCAAAAAACGGATGAAAAACTGCGACATCTACTACGGGAACTGCTACGAGGAGAACAAACAGCGCCTATTCGGGTGCGGATTCGTTATTAGAGGAAGACTCCGACAAAAAGTCTTAAGCTTCCGAGATGTAAGCGAACGCCTCATAACAATCCGCATCAAAGCTAAATTTGGAAACATTAGCTTAATATGCGCTCACGCCCCAACTGAAGAAAAGGACGATCGACTCAAAGAAGAATTCTACGATCTCCTAGACAGAACATATGCCCAATGTCCCAGCTACGACACAAAAATAGTCCTAGGAGATTTTAATGCAAAACTGGGCAAGGAGGACATATTTGAGTCGATCATAGGAAAGCATAGCCTCCATAACACCACATCCGACAACGGATTAAGGCTAATCGATTTCCTAGCGGGGCGTAACCTCCTTGTAGCTAACACGCGATTCCCCCATCTCAACATCCACAAGGGTACCTGGCGGTCTTGTGATCAATCGACCACCAACCAGATTGATCATATTGCGATCGACGCCAGACACTCCTCCTGTATTCTCGACGTACGAACCTTCCGAGGGGCCAACATCGACTCGGCCCACTACCTTGTTGTAGCCAAGGTACGAATGGGGATATCAAGAATGCTTAGGAGTCGAGTAGGACAACGTAAGTTTGACGTTGGAAAGCTACAATCGCAAGAGACTGCCAGAATCTTTGCCGATCGTGTCTCCTCAAAGCTCTCTCAAAATCCGCCCAGAGCAGCACAAACAATAGAGCCGGAATGGGCTCATTACCGGAGCGCCGTCAGAGATGCTGCCTCAGAGGTGCTAGGTTTCAAACAGCCACCACATAGAAACCCCTGGTTCGATGAACAATGCGAACAAGCCCATGCAGCAAAACAAGAGGCATATAAGGCCGTGCTGCAACGACGGACGAGAGCTGCTCGCGAAATCTATGAGCAGAAGAGAAGAGAGGAACACACGCTTTTCAGAAGAAAGAAGAGAGAGCACGGAAAGCGTGAGATCGAGGAGATGGAGAGATGCTTCCGCAGGAATGACGCCCGTAAATTTTACAACAGGGTAAAACGAACATGCCATGGCTACAAAGCCAGAGTGGCGGCCTGCAGGGATGAAAATGGAGAACTAGTAGTAGAGTCGCAGTCGATGCTGAGGATTTGGAAAAACCACTTCTGCAGACTGTATAACGGCGATGATAGACAAGATACCGCTGTCAGGCAGAACGAGCCATTCGCAATGGACCGCGAAGTAACAGAATTCGGTCCACCCGACCTAGACGAAGTCAAAATAGCGATATCAAGACTTAAGTCTAATAAAGCCGCTGGCGCAGACGGTCTGTCTGCTGAGCTTTTTAAGGCGGCTGGAGATGAGCTGGTAAGGTGCATGCACCATCTCATCTGCAAGGTATGGTCGGAGGAAAGCATGCCCGACGAATGGAATCTCAGCATCGTTTGCCCGGTCCATAAGAAAGGAGACCCCTATAACTGCGCCAACTATAGGGGAATAAGTCTCCTTAACATCGCATATAAGATCTTCTCTGCCGTATTGTGTGAACGCCTGAAACCGTTTGTGGATAACCTGATCGGCTCTTATCAGTGTGGTTTCAGGCCAGGTAAATCCACAATAGACCAAATATTTACGCTACGGCAGATCTTGGAGAAGACCCAGGAATACCAAATCGACACTCACCACCTCTTCGTCGATTTCAAGGCCGCGTATGACAGCGTATATAGAGACGAGCTGTACAAAGCCATGTCTAGTCTTAACATCCTTGTCAAACTCGTCCGACTGTGCAGGATGACAATGGAGAATTCTCGTTGCTCCATTAAGGTCGGTAATGAGTATACCGAGACCTTTGATGTTAAAAAAGGATTTAGGCAGGGCGACGCGCTGTCGTGCAACTTTTTCAACATCGTGCTTGAAAAGATTGTACAAGAGTCACTGGCCAACACAAGAGGTACGATTTATTTCAAGTCTACGCAATTGCTTGCGTACGCCGACGATATTGACGTAATTGGACGAAAACAGCACGACGTCAATGAGGCTTTTGTGAGTATTGAGGTAGAAGCGGCTAAGATGGGTCTCAAGGTTAATGAGGGTAAAACCAAATATCTGCTCTCATCTAAAAGAGACGGACAACACCGACGTATTGGCCAGAACGTCACCATGGGCGGATATAACTTTGAAGTGCTCAAGGAATTCGTCTACCTTGGCTCACTGATTACCAGCGACAACAACACCAGCGCTGAGATAAAACGCAGAATCACTCTTGCCAACCGCTGTTTCTTTGGGCTCAAGAGGCAATTGAGAAGTAGAGCCCTCTCTCGGAAAACCAAGGTGACACCTTGGACCTTGATCATCCCAGTCCTCCTTTACGGCGCAGAGGCTTGAACCTTAACAAAAGCGGATGAAGATGCCCTTGGTCGTTTCGAGAGGAAAATTCTGCGCACTATCTACGGTCCCGTTTGTTCAAACGGTGTATGGAGGAGAAGATTTAACGTAGAACTGTACGGGTTGTACAGCGACATCGGCCTGGTACGACGTCTACGGATACAGCGTCTAGGGTGGCTAGGCCATGTAGAGCGCATGGAAGATACAGCTCCGGCCCGAAAAGTCTTCGAATCCACTCCGGAAGGAAGGCGCGGCAGAAGACGGCCGCCTCAGCGGTGGTGCACGCAGGTGGAAAGGGACCTCAACCAACTGGGCGTGCCGGCTGGAGACGCTTGTTGGTTGAGGCCCAGGTTCACCACGGACTGTAGCGCCACCTAAGTAAGTAAGTAAGTAGTTGAAGGGATGGAGAGTGACGTAGGCTACTTTCTGTTTCTTTCTAGCCCCCGTTAAGTTTGAATGCTGCAAAAAAAAATCAGTAGGAGATGGAAATTTGTGCGAGACTCTCCGCAAAATTAGTATAGGTTCTATGATACAAACGAATAATAAAATAATTTAATTAAAACAAACGTAAATCAATCAGCTTTTGAGAAAACAATCAACATTCGAAACATAAATAAGTATGTATGTATGTTGGCGTTACAGTCCATGAAGGACCTGAGCCGAGCTTCTCTCAATCACCCATGTTGTGTGTGATTTCATTTTCCCATAGGTGAAAGGGACCTACAGTTTATTGCCGGTTCCGAACGGCGAATTTCGAGAAGCTATTCATGACGATTTTACTACAGGGGGTTTTGTCAGAACCCCGCTGAGGAGAAACACCGTGAAAAACACGATCGATGACATGGCTGTTGTCGGGATTCGATCCCGTGTCATCGGCGTCAGAGGCCAACACACTACCCACTGCGCCACGGTGCTCTCAAAACATAAATAAGTGTTACTCTTGAATTACGATAGATGGCGCTGATATGTTTCTGGAACGCGCTAACGTTGTGTGCTCTCTATCTGTACTTAAGTACGGGCATCGGGCCGCGCTCGATACTCTGTTATTTGACTACTAAGCGTCCCAGTCATGCTTATACGAAATTTAGATGCCCCGAGATCATGTAATGGGACGAAACTTCGTGGCACACAACTTGGCCGCAATATCATTAGCGCCACTATCTTAACCGGCATAGGAAAGGGTTATAATGTAATGATCCCACGAATCCCAATAATTCCCACAGATCTCCCGTTCCAGTTTAAAAGGCTACAATTTCCTCTGAAGCTTAGTTTCGCTATGACCATTAACAAAGCGCAAGGTCAAACATTAAAGGTGGGCTGGGGTGAACTTAGAAAAGCCGTGCGTTTCCCATGGACAATTGTATGTAGCATGTTCGCGTGTGTCCAATGCCCACAATCTTTACATTCTATCCCCAAATGGAAAGACATATAATATCGTCTACAGTAGCGTATTAAAATAACATTCTGTTCCGAGTTCTCTTCTGTGTTCTAAATCAGGAAAGGGAAACCATGTTACCCCGAATTTAACGCGAGCGAAGCCTTACTAGCAAAAGCTAGTCATTTATAAAAATAATTGAAGAGGGCAAAGTAAATATGGGATGGGAACAGTGCAAAGTATTTGATAGAATTGATGTTATGCGATGTTTCAAATGCCAGGGTTTCAACCATAAAGCTAACGAGTGTAAAAAATAAGTCGTATGTTTAAAATGCCATGAACGGCGTAAAACAAATGAATGCAATAAGGAACCCATAAATAAATGCATTAATTGCATGAATATAAATAAAAGACTAAATCTGGAACTGGACGAAAACCATACGACGCTTGATAGACAATGTCCAGTGTACATGAAGAAACTAGAAACAAAAATAAAAAAAAATAAATAAAATGGGGTACTAGCAATCAAACAAAATAAGCGGACTTTATCTAAATATTCAGGGACTTTTAAATAACTTTGAACAACTTGAGTTACTAATAGAGAAACATCAACCTGAATTCTTAATTCTATCAGAAACACTGCTATGAAGATAAGGTTTATAAAAGGGAGCTAGAGAAATTTCTAAATGACAATTGCTTAAAGCAGAAAGTAGTAGGATACACAAGAGTAACCAGAACAACAAAAAAACGACTCGATTATGTAATTACTAACATACAGTATTTGAAAACAAATATACTTGAAGAGGAAAAGATATCGAATCACGAAACAATTGAAATGATCATAAATACGAAGGAAATAAGTAAACAAGACGAGGTGGAGATGGAATCATTCTACAAACGAAACGAGGAACTACAAGCAAAAAACATAATATATAACCCAACAAAGGACTTACACGTAAATGTCGAAGATATCGAGAGCAGTATAAAGGATTTGACAAAAAAATTTACCAGGATGAAGAAAATAAGCTATAACAACGACTCCAATAAATGGTACAACGACGAATTAAGAAATTTAAAAGCTAAGAAAATTGAAAAATATCAAAGAGCAAAATTGATAAATGACCGTGAGGCTTGGAGAGAATACATACAGACAAGAAACTATTATAAAGTCAAAATTAACAACACAAAAAACAAGTACATAAATTACAGGATTAAAGGGACAGTTGGGCAGAAAGAAGTATGGCGAGAAATTAAAAGATAGATAGATAGATAGATGTTTTTATTTCGCATAACATGTTTACAAAAGGTTGAATTACCACACGTTTTACAGTTCAGAGATTTGATATTTTATATTTTTCTCCCGTAATATTAATGTACGTTGCACAGTTTGGCCACTTCGACTGTATTTTTTTTTTTTTGCAGAGCTCCTGTGTAGCTTCCATTTCCTTTAACCGTTCAGTGTATCGGGATTCAATTGCCTCTAACAGTGCTTTAATTTCATTTTCACTTTTTTTTAATGAGCTTTCAAACTCCTCTTTATACAATTTCAGGCATTCGTTGTTTTTATTAACGCTTTCCAGCATGTTTTGGACAACCATGTCAACGTTGTGAATATACATCACACATAAAGCGCACCAAATTTTGTTTGCCCAGCACTGTGATACTGTACTGGTCCAGACCTGAGCATTTTGCCGTTGCGTGAAATGCTTTGTTGCACACACCCTCACAACGTATGCCCGTCTCCCCGCGAATTGCCCCGCCTCGCTTACTACAGTCGGACATCGCAGTACCCTTTTTTTTTGTCTCTTGTCTTTTATCTTATTTCACCACCAGGTTTGTTATCTAAAATATCCTGTTTTGTTTTTATTTAAAATAACTAAAAATTATATTAATAACTGTAGTTAAATAAAAGTATATTTTTAATTCTAACACCGCCTAATAAAAACACGTCTTTACTCAAACACGTCATTACACGTCTCATCTCGAAAAATAAATCACTTCTATAGACTTGATGATGGCTGTAGCTGCGGACCTGATTTTTGGAGAAAACCTCTCAGGTGAAAGGATCAACACCTATGTTGACACCCAGGCGGCCACCAAGGCTCTGCAGGCAGCTCGTAAAACTCTGCAAAGAGAGGCTGGAGGAGACATCAGATGTCAATAAGGCAACCCAGGTCATATGAATATTTCCGGCAATGGGCAGCCGGACCAGCTTCTAGAGGAGGATCAGGCGCAAACTCCGCGCAGATCATAACTGATCCAAAACGTCACTCTATACACTTTTCAGATTTATTTCAAGTCTACGCAATTGCTTGCGTACGCCGACGACATTGACGTGATTGGACGGACACAGCGAGACGTCAATGAGGCCTCAGTAAGCATTGAGGTACAAGCGACTAAGATGGGTCTCAAGGTTAAAGAGGGTAAAACCAAATATCTGCTTTCATCTAAAAGAGACGGTCAACACTGACGTATTGGCCAGAACGTTACCATAGGCGGCTATAACTTTGAAGTGGTCAAGGAATTTGTCTACCTTGGCTCACTGATGACCAGCGACAACAACACCAGCGCTGAGATAAAACGCAGAATCACTTTTGCCAACCGCTGTTTCTTTGGGCTCAAGAGGCGACTGAGAAGTAGAGCCCTCTCCCGGAAAACCAAGGTGACACTATATAAGACCTTGATCATCCCACTCCTCCTTTACGGCGCAGAGGCTTGGACCTTAACAAAGGCGAATGAAGGCGGATGCCCTTGGTCGTTTCGAGAGGAAAATTCTGCGCACTATATACGGTCACGTTTGTTCAAACGGTGTATGGAGGAGAAGATTTAACGTAGAACTGTACGGGTTGTACTGCCACATCGGCCTGGTACGACGTCTACGGATACAGCGTCTAAGGTAGCTAGGCCATGTAGAGCGCATGGAAAATACAGCTCCGACCCGAAAAGTCTTCCAATCCACCCCGGAAGGAAGGCGCGGCAGAGGACGGCCGCATCTACGGTGACGCACGCAGGTGGAAGGGGACCTTAACCAAATAGGCGTGCGGCGCTAGAAACAGCTGGCCGAAGACCGTGCCAGCTGGATACGCTTGCTGGTTCACCACGGACTGTAAATGATGGTATCAATGAGCTACGTGCGTAACAGCGAGATCAACTATGATAAGAAAAGAACAGAAAGTCTGTTATAGTTCAGTCGTGGGAATATTCGGTTGGCACTCCATGATATCCACCATGCAGCCAGACTAGGTCAGTCCCACAATGACTTTTGCAGAAGCTGCACGGACGAAGAGAAGATTGAGTCCATTCGTCGCCTACTGTGCGAATGCCCAGCACAAGCCTAAAAAAGTAACATATTTCTATTTACATCTAAGTTGTTCAGTTCAACGGGGAAATTTTAGGTTTCTATGAATTAAGCCTTAACTGGGCACAAGGACACCTTGTAGTCTAAGTTAGCTTCGACCTTTCGTCAAAAGGGCACCCATTCACCTAACCTAACCTATTTCTCCAATTTGTGTGGCCTGGTATTGTCGTCGTGAACCACAACCCTTTTCTCTTGGCCAATACTGGTCGCTCTTTCTTGGTTGTTTTGTTAATGCGGTCGAGTTGTGCACAGTAGAGGATATCAATTGACAATTATTGACTCCCCTCTCATCATCATCCCACCAAACACTCACATAACAATTGTTGCCGTCAGTCCAAGCTTTGAAGTCGTTAATGGAGGGTCCTCGGCTTTTGACTATCGTAGATCGCCGGAAATATTCGCCCCAAAATTGTTCGATTTCATTGCGTGTCCGCAGATGATTTGATCAAGTTTCTTTGCGTAGTTCGAGGGCGCCGTGGCGCAGTGGTTAGTGTGTTGGACTCTGGCGCACGATGAGCGAGTTCGAATCCCGATAACACCAACGCCATCGAATGTTTATTTCGCGGCGTCTCTCCTCGGCGGGGTACTGGCAAAACCCCCCGTAGTATAACTTGCCTGGAAAAAGCTTCTCGACTCACGCCGTTCGGAATCGGCATTAAACTGTAGGTCCCTTTCACCTGTGTGAAAAATAAATCACACACAACATGGGTGATTGAGAGAAGCTTGGCTCTGGTCCTTCATGGGCTGTAACGCCACCAATGAAGAAGAAGAATATTAATGTACAATTGCGAATGGAAATTATCTGAATCCAAAAAATTGGTTCAGAAAGGGAAAAGCGAAAAAAACCCTTCACTAAGAGAGACCAAAAAAAAATTTGCAATTGGTAATTAAGCAAATAAACAAATAAATAAATAAATAAATTAATAAATAAATAATTAAATAAGTAAATTAATTAGTTGATAAATAATAAAACAAATGAATAAATACATAAATAGGTAAATAGGTAAAAAAAATATATAAATAACTGTATAACAAAGAGGAATAGATGAATAAGAAGTATGTAAATAAATAACAAGTAAATAAATAAATATGCAAGATAAGTGAACACAGAAAAGATTTGTCCTAGAATTATTACTGATAACTGGTACAAAATAGGACCTCCAATGGTTGAAATAATTAATAAATCAATGGAAACAGGAACCTTCCCAAACTCATGGAAAGAAGCAATTATAATACCAGCTGAAAAGATTCCTGACACAAAAAAAAATGTGAGGAACTAAGACCAATCAACACCTTACGAACATTAGAAAAAAATTCTAGAAGCAACAGTCAAGAAACAACTGGTCAAATACATTGAGAAAACAGAACTTTTATCGAATTATCAGTCAGGATGTTGGGCGAATCATTCATGTGAGACGACAATTGACTATGTAACTGGCCAATGGAAAAAGACGGAAGAAAAGAAGACAGTGCTATATTACTAGACTTCAAAAGGGCATTTGAAACGGTGAACCATGAAATTCTTTTTAAAAAATTTAATGCATATGGAATAAGAGAAAATGAAAATAAATGGTTTAGAATATTCTTAACCAATAGAAAACAAAGGACTAAAGTAAATAAATGTGTATCAGAGGCTATTGAAGTAACGATTAGAAAAAAATTGAACTACGTAAACTCAGTCATGGTTTATAATACGATAGTGAAACCACATTTAGAATATTGCTCATCAGTTCTATTTACATGCTGCAATGAAGGACAAATAAGCCGACTACAAAAACGACAAAGCAAAGGGATGAGGATCATTTTAAACTGCAGTAGATTTACATACATAGACGATATGCTGAATAGAATAAGGTGGCTTAACATAACACAACGACTTAAACTAAGAAAGCTCATAACAATATTTAAAATAAAAAATAAAACGGCACCAAAATACCTGACGCAAGGAATCACTCAGGTGGGACAAGTGCACCCTTATCAGCTTCGCAATGCCGATAACTTTAGAGTAGAGAGAGTCAGGACAACAGCAGCTCAGAGAACACTAATGATAAAAGGCCTTCAACTTTTCAACAGCCTACCGGACGATGTTAAAAATTAAGCAAATTTTAATGTATTTAAAAACAAAAAGACAAATTTGTATTACAATTGTAGAAATGTATGGTTGAATTTAAAGTATTTATAATACTATTAAATAAATAAATCAAAAAAAAAAAAAAAAAAAACAGAAATAGATCACGGCTCATGTACCAGTATCCAGTTAGGATCCGTCGGTATAGATTGCCAGTTCATTTTCTGTACGTATCATACCACTGTTCCATTCCTCTCTGGAAGGAATTCTGATATAGAATCTCCTCTCGCAGCCAGGAAGTCGGTCCGTCTTCGTTTTGAATATCGAGATGGCCCAGAGACACAAAACTAAAGAGTGGTCATGAGGACTCCTTGCCCAGAAACCGGATTCTTGTATTCCTAGCGCAGTCCTGCCTGGGATGCTCTTGCAGTGTTTATCCAAAGGCGGAAGATTCAGCCAGTCACCGCCAGACAACCTGCCCTCTGAACGCTTGAAACAATTTGAAGATGGCATTTCTTCTTCTTCCGCCAAACCATAGGACCATAGACTAAAACAGGTCTTACCACTGCAATATACAACCAATACCACTTTTGATTTGAAGCCCCATGTCTTTCCAAAGGCTACTCTCCATGAATACAGTGCCATGTATGTAGCCTTTTTTGGTTCTTTCATTAACGTTGTCCTTTCAGCTAAGCTGGAGTCTAAGATTGAACCAAGATGTTTGGCAGGCTTTTCGGTGATCAGATCAATACCACTCATACCAGGGTAAGTATATCCTGGGATAGACCCCCTCCTTATGAAGAGGACTATCTCAGTTTTTGCCGGATTTCCTCCCAGGCCTCGCCCTTGACCCAGTTATTAACCAATAGCAGTGCATAACTTAGTCTTTCGCTAAGGACCTGAGGAAACTTCACAGAATGACAATGTCGTCAGCATAAGCCGCGACGTTTAAACCATCTGCGTCTAGGAGTTTTGGTTTTCCGTCGACCAGAAGGAGCCATAGGAAAGCGATAAAACGCAACCTTGTGGTGTACTGCGATTGACCCTTAGACTTTCGCTTACTCCTCCTATAACCGAATTGAACAAATTTAAAGAACCCAGTTACGAGTCATATAGCCCAGACCAACGGACTACCACTTGTTTCGGCCTTTGCAGAAATTTCCTACTTTGAGCGAGTAGTACGTACTCGAATAGTCCTTATCATCGTTTCTGGTAACAAGCGCATTCTATTTGTCTTCTAATATATTTTCCCTGAGTTCCAATTTACATTAACTGTCATCTTTTTCTTTAATGTAACCCGAGTTCCATACTCTAGTAGAAAGGATATGATTTACGCGGAAAAGTTATGCAACACTCTTCAGTACATGCATTTTTCAGCTACTACTAAGGAATATATCTACATACAACCTGTAAGGAATGATGTAAAACCCCTGAATGAAGTAGAAGCTAAAGCTTTCAATTTTCCAATTTGTGTAGTACGAACAAGTATTTCCGCGAATTCATATAAACTGCAGGGTTGTCATATATCAAATAATACAGGAAGGACGTTTGTGTCTTTTTTCAAAGCCATAAACAAGTATTTTCTAGTATTATAGCAATCAGGCTTTAATATGAAATTCAAGTTGGATCCTCAATCAAAAAAGTTTTTGACTTTCATAATTATTAACTTATGTAGTTCTACTGTCAATCGAAAAAGTTTTTGACTTTTCATGTGTAATTCAAAAATTAGCAATGGATATCTGTTAAGGTTGTCGAAAAGTTTCTCAAATTTTCTCGAACCCTCGTACCCGTTCACTGCTCAGTTTGTAATCGATTGGTTTCCACTTGAAAAGACTGACACGGGTGGAGCGTGTCTTACATTAGCAGTCTGCGCTCAGCTATTGCCACATGAGATGAGTACATCTTTCCATATCATTACTTCTCGTACTTTCCAAAATATGAATACTATCAATATTGTGGTGACAGGAAACACGATACTGACTAAGTGGAGTCGAGTTTCTACATATGCCATCACTTGATTTGTTTAAGACAATCCTTCTTATAATGATGTCAACAGCCATTTGATACGCGTCATATTGATGTCTTTTTTGATTCGGTAAAGCGACATCAGACGAGTAATGTGAATAAGGTTATGTCAAACTGCTTTGGAATAAAGTGTATCTTGTCAGTTTTTATGTTTATCAATAGATCAAACCTTCGAATTCAAGTGGATCAATGTGACTTTGATGGGTGACATGCCATACATAAGTCATTACGTGGCAGATGAGTTGATAATCACTTCTTGAATAAGTTTTGACAACAGTGTTGTGACAACTACCTCAAGGGTATTGTATATTTTATGGCGCATAGTGGGCAGTGTTGCTCTTTGTCGCTGGACTGAGGCTCATCCTCGTAAGGACCTAACACCTACGATAGTTTGCAACTTACAAACCAGCGATAGGGGTACAGATATATGTTTTTTGTATTCAACTGATGAGGGATTCCTCTGCCCAATTTTGTAATATTTGTGAGATAAGAAAAAATTGGTTTGCCACCAATAACCAGACTTGCCTTTATACACCAGCTATTTTAGCAAAGAGGTTAATATAGCTTATTGCTATTATTCATACTCCATGACAGCCTCGCCGCTTACTTTGGTAGTGACATTGCTTTTTCTTCCTCGGTGTAGCCATCACGAAATTTGATTACATATGAATAAGACTCATACTCTGCAAACACTCTGTTCACTACTGTTTTCTGTATAGAAGTTCCATTTTAGACGGGAAAGCAAGTTCTGATGGGCACTGTCCGACTCTATTAAAAGACTTGCTTTCCTGTTCCCTCGCATTGAAATCGTTCTAGCCAAAGAATTCGATGTGCATTAGGAATAATAGTATATTGAACTATTCTCTGAGTTAAGCCAACTAACTCAACTCCTAGACAAGTCGTCTTGTATCCCGGATATTACTAGTTATACCGAACACACTGGACTTGTTCCGTACCTGCGTAATATGAGCTAAATTCTGATAATCTCATCATCCAGGTGGAGCAAAAGCTCCGGAAAGAACGACATGGCCTTGCAAGAAAACCACGTGGATATCACCCCTGATGATAAATCCTATCTGGACCGGCGCGGCAAATGTGATTCCTTACTTACTTACTTACTTTGGTGGCGCTACAGTCCGGTGTGAACCTGGGCCTCAACCAACAAGCTTCGCCTGCTGTCACGATCTTTTGCCTGCTGCTTCCGGCACCGTGCGCCCAGTTGGTTAAAGTCCCTTTCACATATGTCGTCCTCTTCTGCGTCGACCCTCGGGGTTCGATTCGAAGACTCCAAGCTGTGTCGTCCATTCGCTCTACATGGCCTAGCCATTTTAGACGTTGGATGGGAAAACATCGTACTAGGCCGATGGCGCTTTACAGCCCGTAAAGTTCGTCGTTGTGTCGTCTCCTCCACCCTCCGTAGAGAGGGCTCTACTTTTCAATTGCAATAGTGGTTGGAAAGAGTAATTCCGCGTTTGATCTCAGCGCTGGTGTGGTTGTCGCTGAGCACTAGTGAACCAAGGTAGTCGAAGTCTTTGACCAATTCGAAATTGTAGCCGCCAATTGTGGCGTTCTGGCCAAGACGTCTTCTTGGCGTTTTCTTTGGATGATAGCATGTATTTGGTTTTACCGTCATTTACCAAAAGATCTATTTTAGCCGCTTCCGCTTCAATGTTTCGAGCGCCTTTTTGCTGTCTCGTTGTGTTCGCCCTATTCCAACTGCGCAGACTTGAAATGGATAGTACCTTTTGTGTTGGCCAATAATCGTTTCAAGTAAGATCTTGAAAAAGTTAGATGACAGTGCTTCATCTTGTCCAAGTCCTTTTTTAACATCAAAGGTCCCGGTTAGTCGGATACCGACAATGGAGCAGCGATAATTCTCCCACTGTTATCCTGCATGATTTGACGAATTCGTCAGAGCTGTTAAAACTTACTACTTACTTACTTGTCAGGCCAGCGATCCATGGAGGATCTGAGCCTGAGCTATAGCTGCCTTCCATCCTTGACGGTCCCGGACACGCTGCTTTCAGTTGTCAAGACCAAGATGTCTTACATCCGCGATTACTTGGTCTTTATACCGGAGGTTCGGTCTTCCCCTTCTTCTCGAACCAGGAGGCTCGGAGTCGAAGACCCTCTTAGCTGGAGCGTTGATGTCCATTCGCTCGATGTGGCCGAGCCAGTGTAGTCGACGGATCCTTGCCTTCCGGAATACATCCACATCTTGGTACAGCTCGTAGAGTTCGCGGTTGTGTCTTCATCTCCACTCACCTTCCTCACAGACAGAACCAAATATCCGGCGCAGAATTATTCTTTTATCCTCATTGATCTTAAAACCAACTCGTTTCGCATGTTCTTCAATCGCCGTGAATGCTTCCACAAAGCCACGGCGAGAACACGCGGTGATGTCGATATCATCCGCGAATCCTATGTAGCAGCTAGATGGACTTGTAAAAGATAGTGCCTTCCCTGTTGACGCCTGCCCGTCGCACTATCTGCTCCAGCAACAGGTTGAAGAAGTCACATGACAGCGCATCTCCTTGCCGAAATCCGGTGCATGTTTCGAATGGTTCCGAGGTCCTGGAACCGAGTTGCACGGTGCATCGCGTGTTTTTTAGCGTGGCGCGACACAACTGGATCAGTTTTCCCGGGATCCCGAATTCGACCATCGCACCAAACAGTTCTTCACGATGAATGCTGTCGTAAGCGGCTTTGAAATCGATGAAAAGATGGTATGTATCGATTCGAAACTCGTTGGTATTTTCCAGGATTTGTGAAAAATTGGGCTATAGTTGATTTGCCGGGCCGGAAGCACTGGTAGCTGCCGACTAGTGCGGTGCAAAATGGTTTTAGATGTTCACACAATACGCTGGACGTGATCTTGTATGCTACATTGAGCGGGGATATACCTCTATAGTTCTTGCCAGAGGTAGGATCGCCTTTTTTGTGGATGGGGCTTATAGAGCTGGTATTCCAGTCGTCGGGCATGCTCTCATCTTCCCAAATTCTGCAGATGATCTGGTGCATGCTCCCTACCAGAACATCGCCGCCAGCCTTAAAGAGCTCTGATGGCAAAGCCATCTGCAGATTACCCTCGCAGTTTCGAAGAGCCTGGGTGCCCTTTTTGAAGCCTCCTGCAAGGCCTTTGGCTTTCTTGTAAAAAGCTCGTGTTTAATGCTTATCTCTAGACTCCTCGATGTCCTTGACCTGGGAGGCTGCGAAGATTCTTTTCTTTTGTCGCAGTAGTTTTTTCTCCTCCCTTCTTCTGGCTCGGTACTCTTCTTGCACTGCCCTGGTTTTCCACTGCAGCGCCTTTTGGTACGCCTCGTCGGTTGCTGCCTTTTTCTGCTAACGCTCGCCATCATACCACGGGTTTCTTGTCGGGGCTCTGAATCTTGCTGCTACGAGGAAGTGGTCAGAGTCGACATTTGCCCCTCTGAATGTTCGCACATCCAGGATGTTTGACGAGTGCCTTGCGTCAATGAGCACATGGTCGATTTGGTTGGCGGTTCGACCGTCCGGAGATCGCCAGGTTGCTGTGTGGATTCGCTTGCGAGGGAATCGCATTACGAACTGCCGCAAAGTCAGTGAGTCAGAAGCCGTTATCTGTTGTTGTATCGTGGAGGCTGTGCTTTCCGATCACTCCGCCAAGGGTGTTCTCCTTACCGATTTTGGCATTGAAGTCCCGGAGCACGATTTTAACATCGTACTCCGGAAGAAGTCCTCCTTGATAGGGTTTTTAGCCTCGTCGGTAGGGGCGTGTGCACATATAAGGCTGATGATATAAAATCTGCATCTGATGCGGATCACAGCCAGGTGATGACTTTCGACCTTAAGCGCTTTCCCACGACAAATCCGCATCCCAGTAAGTGCAATCTTTTGTGACAGCTGTAGTAAATGTCGCAATTTTTCTTCCTAATAATACCGTTTCCTATCCAGCGCCTTGTACTGCGTGAGGATTCTTTCTAGTTTATGAGCAGCTCCGGGAGTGTACAGGATTCTGATATTCCGGGAGAATACTAGCAAATCGTGATCCTTTTTCGTGCGTTGTCGTCGTCGAGTATCCGTCCGTGTATCCGAGGCATCCTGCTCGTTCATAACTTTTCTTTTTTTTACGTGGGCGGATTGTTAGCCCGCCGCTCAACCGCCATTCTGGTCGGGGTTTTGTCGCTACATACCTTTGTTTACCTCCCAACGGTTGTTGAAGAGGCTATCCAGAGGGCGCCGCGAGGAGGCCGTATGTCAACTTTACCCAGGCATTTAAACAGAGATCGTTGCTGGCATTTTGCTAGGTTGAGAGCGATCAACAACTTTACGCTGTATGTCCGAGCTCATGCCCTCCGCTGTTAAACCTAGACTCGTAAAACTCGCCTCTTTGAAATTGATGAAAAGTGATCTGCCGCGGTTTGGAATTCTTGGATCTTCTCCACCATCTGCGGCAGTGTGAATACTTGTTCTATTGTGGATTTACCTGGCCTGAAACCACAATGATAAGAATCTTTCTGATTATCGACAAATGGTTTCAAGCGTTCACACAATACAGCAAAGAAGGTCTTATGTATATGCGATGTTAAAGAGAATTATTCCCCTAAAATTGGCTCAATTATACTTCGTTTCTTATAAACCGCAAATGATGCTAAGATTCCATTTGTCGGGCGTGCTTTCCTCCGACCATACTACGAAGATGAGCTGGTGTTAGCCAGATCATCTCCAGCCGCTTTAAATAGCTCAGCAGACCGGCCGTCCGCGCCCGTGGCTTTATTAATTTTATGCTTTGAAATTACCACCGCAATTTCAGCATTCTCGTCCTTTGCGAATGGATCATTCTGCCCGACAGCAGCGGTATCGGATCTATTATCGCTGCTAAACAGTCTACAGATGTGTTCTTCTCATATTCTCAGCATCGACTGTGATTTTACTACTAGTTGTCCGTCTTCATCTCTGCAGGTTTCTGCTCTGTCTTTATATATAGCCCTGGCATGTTCGATTTACTTTGCGAGCGTCATTCCTGGGGTAGTATTTCTCCATCTCTCCGACCTCACGCCTTCCGTACTCTCTTGCTCCTTTAAACCATGTGTTCTTCTCATCATTTCTGCTCGTAGTGTCCACGAGCGGCTGCCGTCGGTCTATGTAGCATGGGCTTGTAGGCGGCTTGCTTTGCTTCATGGCCTTTTCACATTGTTCATCAAACCAGGAGTATCCAGCTGGAGATGGTTTGAAACACACCTCAGAGGCAACGTCTTTAATAGTACGCTGGTAATACCATCACTATTGTTCTGTGGAATGTGTCGATAACGTCGGAATTTGCGATAGGTTGAGGAAAACTCGATTAGCAAAGATCCAACGTTGGCTCTTCGGAAGGTTCGTACATCTAGGATGCTGGAGGAGTGTCTGACATCGATCGCAACGTGATCAATCTGGCATGTGGTCGACTGATCAGGTGATCCTCAGGTTCCTCTGTGGATATTGAGATGTGTATAGTAAAAGAGATGTTCAACCGTTGCCTTCAGTGTCAAAATTAATAATGACTTTATTTTCCACCTTGCGTAGGTACAACGCATAATTATCACTCGATGAGCTACTGTGAGAACAATTGATGTTTGCGGTTCACTAGACGTAATCCGAGCATTCGTCGTTGCTTACAAAACAATTCCCACGATAAAGGGGATTCGAATAATCTCTGTCACACAGTAGCTCCCGTTACAAAGATTGAAATAAAATATGTACAATGTAAACTTAAAAATTAGGAAAGTATTTACAAGTTCGTACATACACCCCTCCTTGGAGGTTCTTAACCTTCAATTCAAATATTGGCTTCAAAGCGAGGAACTGTTCTTCGTTGAGCTGGAATCGGCCCTTTCTGATGTCGGCGTCGGCAATAATATACTATTATTCCAATGGTAATCGACAGCAGCAGGTAGCTCAAACTGTAGTGATGGTAATCGTGTATGTTCAATTGCGGTTCTTCGGGTGCTCTCATGTCTTTCTTAAGGTCTTCTATTTCCTGTGTAATATTTTTAAATTGATCATGTTCAATGGTGCTTACCTTCAATGGGGGGACAAGGTCTTTTGTGAAGTTATGGTTTTCGATCCAGTTGTTGATTTTTGCACTCGGAACGAACGAGTTAGATATAACTGTTTTTAAGTTTGAGCGTCCGGTTATAATCGTGTTTCCAACTTTAAGAGTGCACATCTCTTTGAATTCTATCACTCCATTGCCTGCTAAGGCGATGCTGCTTGTAACTCCATTGCAAATGAGTAGACCTGTGGAATTAGTAATCAATGAAAATAGCCAGCTGTTAGTTTCTTTGAGTGCGATCCAACGATTTTGAGATGGTATTTCGTTTAAGATGCAATCGGCCAATGCATTATTTTCATGATTCATCAAGGCCATTTCACATACTTGCAAATTGTGTTGATGGATATTAGTTGGAACAATCTGAGTACAGAGATGGGTTCTCGCAGCTATAAGCTTGCAAGATGAGAATTCAAACTCTGTTAATCTAAAAAATTTGTCTCTTGCTAATGTAACTGCAAGGTATGGTTTAGGTATATCCACTAGGAGGCTGATGTTGTAGTGAATGATGGGTAATGGAATTAGATTGAACATCTGGAATTCTTGGTCGTCAGCTAATGGTATGAGCATTTCAAAAACGATTGAATCATGAAGTGTCCGTCCCCTGACTGTTATTATTTTAAACATGTCCAAAACTGAAACATTAGGTAATCTCAAAGTTGATGGGAGGTTTCCTTGAATAAGCTGCAGCTGGTCATTGAGTTGCCTTGGTGTGATAAGCTGAGGGTTAATTTTTGCATGATTCAAGTCAAGTATAACATCAAGTAGAATATCTTGAGTGCGCTGAAAGTTGGATAAAATCATAATTAAATAAGACGTAAGCGATACAAAGTGTTGGTTTGTGCCAATGTTATCTTGCTGTTTTTCGATTACATTAAACGTCCTGGCCAAATATGTGTTCAGTGTCTGGAATTGCCTTTTGACTTCCAATGAATTTTGCCTCAAAATATTAACAGTGGAATCTGAAATGGAACTTTGTTTTTCAATGAGAGCAGCTAAGTGAGTTTCATGTTTATTCGCCAAGTTGATCTGATTTTGAATGTGTTGAGCCTCTTCTTGATCAAGGATGCCAAACAAACTATGTGCTACACTACCAACAAAATCGAATGGAGACCTGCGATGTCGAATCGCTGCCCGACTTGAAGTATTGAACCCGTGAATGAATTCGTTATTTTGATCAATGATAGCTACTCTTTGTCGAAAAATGTCAACCGTCGAATGACAGTAGTAAATCTTGTCCGTTTTATCTGTCGTGCAAGCTTTTTCCAGTTCATTTATATACGTTTTAATTTCATTTAATTCTAACCAATAATTGGTAAGATTGTAAAAAACATAAAGGCTCCAAAAATTGTTGACGATTCGAAGAGTTCCAATGTCTTCAAAGTAGATTCCGACTGCATTATCGAGCTGATTTGTAAGGACGTGGTTGTCTGTGTATGTTGTGTTAACTGGTCCAACCAACATTGCAATCAAAAATGACACCAATAAAGTTCCCGTTCTAACCTTGCCGTTTCTGAGTTTCCGTGATGTTGGTTCTCGTTCATTTCTTAGATATGGCTCTTTCTCATGCTCATCTGCTGGAGACTCCGCCTCAGCTGTTTCTTCTAACGGCAGAGGACACAAGTTATGAATAGCTCGCTGGAGAACTCCTCCTTGGGTCTTAATGTTAGCAACACGAACCAATCCATCGTTTCCTTTGATAACTTCTAGTACACGTCCCAACTTCCATCTTGTTGGTGGCATATTAGATTCCTTTAATAAGACAAGAGTGTTTGGCTTCAAGTTTTGGGATTCAGTTTTCCACTTAGTTCGTTGTTGTAAGTTATGTAAGTACTCACTCGACCATCTCTTCCAAAAAGACTGTTGAACATGCTGGATTTGTCGATATTTATTTAGAGAACTTACCCTTTTATCAGTGACATCGGGCTCAGCTATTGAAAGGAGTGGCGCTCCTATCAGAAAATGTCCAGGGGTAAGAGCTTCTAAATCATTTGGATCCGATGAAATTGGCGTCAAGGGTCTTGAATTGAGTATAGCTTCTATTTGAATTGTGATCGTGGTGAGCTCTTCATATGTTAACGAAGCCTCACCCAGGTGTTTAACCAACAATCCCTTAGCAGATTTTACAGCTGACTCCCAGAGTCCCCCGAAGTGCGGAGAACGGGGAGGAATAAATTGCCAATTAATTCCCGCCTGAATACATGATGATTGAATGGCTGACTCCATTCTCTTTGACTGCATAACTTCTTTAAGCTCCTTAAGTTTATTGTTTGCACCAACAAAATTAGTTGCATTATCGCAGAAGATAGTGTGGCACAATCCTCGTCTGCCTACAAACCTCTTAAGGCAGTTTATGAACGATTCAGTGGAGAGATCTCCAACAACTTCTATATGGATTGCCTTCGTTGAAAAGCACACAAAAATTGCTAAATAAGATTTTGAAGGAGTCTTACCCAAATTAAATCCAAATTCAAATTGATCCAGCGTTGGATCCCAAATCAGTCCCAGGGTTTTGATTACGTCAGACTGATGGAATCTTACTAACCTTTCTTTGTGCGTGTCAGGAATGTTCTTGAGAATATTGTTATCATTTGCACAGAATTTTCTTAGCTCAAATTTAGCCTTTCCTAGAAGATGCGTTATTTCTTCCAGCAGTTCTCTGGCTTCTGAAACTGTGTCCATTCCAGTAAGTAGATCATCGACGTAAATATTTTCACGGATAGTTTGGGATGCTCTTTCATGAAGTTGTTGATAATTGTCTGCAAGTTGAACAAGACATTTTGTTGCTAAATATGGAGCACATGCTGAACCGTAAGTCAACGTGTTAAGCTTATATGCCTTCAGAGGTTGATTGCTGTGAAATCTCCAAAGAATTAGTTGAAAGGCTCTATCTTCTGGCCTTACCAATACCTGTCGGTACATTTTGCTTACGTCTGCTGTAAATGCATACCTTTCTAACCTGAAATTAATAATTATTGCAAACAAGTCATTCTGGACTGTTGGCCCTACGCCAAGAACATCATTGAGAGAAACTCCAGATGTCGTTTTTGCTGAACAATCAAAGACCACACGCAATGCTGTTGAGGAGCTTTCTGGCTTCAGCACACAATGATGCGGAATGAAATAATGATTTTGAGGAATCCCATCGTTCTCGATCGGACTCATGTGGCCTAATTCCTCGTATTCTAGCAGGAACTGAGAATAAAGTTCACGCAATTCATTATCTCCTTCAAATCGGCGTTCTAATGAAAGAAATCTTTTCCGTGCCTTTTCGAGAGATGCACCTAAACAAGTCGGATTCCTTTTGAAAGGGAGACTTACCATAAATCTTCCATTTGACAAAGTTTTTGTGTTCGATTTAAAATGTTCCTCACAGTTATGTTCTTCATTACTCATACGTTTCACTTCCGTCTCATGGGTTTCGTACTCCCAGAATCTACTCACCAGTTTCTCTAATGAAGATAGAGATGGCTTCGTGGCAATGGTGCAAACAACATTTGAGTTTGTAGCCTGTATGCCACCCGCGACAATCCATCCTAGTTTTGTGTTACGGAGTTTAGGAAGCTGAGGTCCAATAGTTATTTCCCCTGGGAGAAGAAGATCGAAAAACAACTCAGCACCAATAAGCATATCTATTTTTTGATTAGACATGAATCCTGGATCAGCCAATTGAATGTGGATAGGGATATTCCAATTTCCTGATTGAACCTCACGTAGCTGGTAATCTGTAATCCTAGCCATTATGTTTGCTTCAATACTTGCCTTGAAACTTGAATTGTGTGCTTGAAAAGTGAGTCCTATTGCAAATTGTGTTTTTGTGCCATGTCCTCCTATGCCGCTTATTGAATTTTCTGATTGATACTTTGGAAGACCCAGTGCTTGTGCAAAAGCTGCAGTCACAAAATGGATTTGCGATCCTGAGTCTAACAAAGCACGACAAGTAAGCCATGTTCCGCATGCGGACTTGACATTAATTAAGGCTGTTGCTAGATAAACTTGGCGTGATTTATTTCTCGAATAGCTAGCTGCATTGGCTGCTTGAGCTTCTCTTCTTTGAACTAGCTGATGCTGCTGATTACTTATGGAATTCGTATAATGGTTGGTTGATTGACCTTCCCCCCTTTGAGCTGATTGCACCAATGGTTGAGCTAGTTGCTGCTGTTGACCACCTATGGAATGATTATGGTTATTAATTGGTTTTGTTTTCAAAGATTACCTTGAATCTTTTTGATAGTGTAGGAGAGTATTATGTTTGCCATTACAACTTTGGCATCCTCTCGAGTGACATGTGTTGGAGGCATGTCCCGACCTAAGACAGTTTCGGCAAATTCCAAGACGTTGAACAGCTCTCTCACGATCGCCACCTGAAAGAGATAAGAATGTCTTACAGTTAAATATTTTATGGTTACCTGAGCTGCACATTAGGCAGCCATCAACTTTAGCTGCTATAACTGTTGTGGGCTTCCTTCTATCGTCTGCACTATTAATTGTTTCAAGTGTCTGAAACCGGGATTCAATGAACTTCAGCAATTCTGTTAGCGAAGGACTGCATCTCGGATCAATCAACGATTGCTCAAACAGCGTTCTGCTTTCCTTATCCAGTTTCTTCAGTATTAGATGAACTACTATGGGGTCCCAGTCATGAGCTTGATATCCCAGATTAGTAAGTGCCTGGATACCTTCCTTTGTATTGTCGTGAAGTTTCCGTAAGCTTGATGCAGTTCCTGATGCTGATGGTTGCTGTAGTAGCTTATCCAACTGTGCTGACAATAGAAGCCGCTTATTGTCGTATCTATCAATCAGAGTCTTCCAAGCTGTTTCAAAGTTGTTGTCTGTAGCCGGAAATCCTTGTATTAAGCTTAGCGCTTCTCCTGTTAGATTAGCACGGAGAAAATAAAGTTTTTGAGCAAGTGGTATAGGTTGTTCAAGGATCATTGGCTTAAACAGATCGTGAAATTGGCGCCACTTAAGGTAATTTCCGTCGAACTTGGGCAACTCAATTTTCGGTAGCTTTAACGTAGTACTTGATGGTTGATCCTGTGTAACTCTTACTAGAACCTCACTTAGTCGCAACTCCAACTGCTCTTGAAGATGGAAATATGTTTCGATATCTTCTTCTTTTAATTCACCATCCATTCGCCGATACATAATTTTTAATTCTTCAAAATTCTCCTTGATATTGTTTACCTTAACGTTGAACATCTGGGGGTTGGTGTCTTTCAAATTTGGTGCACACTTATCCAATGATGTTTGGAAATGTTTTGAAAGCACCTTAAATCTTTCTCTAGTGGAAAGTGTGTTTGTCTTTGAAGATTGAATGTCCTGATGCCTTTGTTTCGCTTCAGGTGGATTCATCTTTGTTGCTGTTGATGATGGTGTGACCGATGATCCTGATGGCGGTGTTGCTGGTGACTCCTCCTGGATCTGGTCTGCGTCCCGTCCTTGCAAATTCATTAATCGAGTGATAATGTCTGACTTCATGTTTTCGTACACCTTCTGAATCTCGTCGTAGTACCCCTTAGCGAAGTATTCATGTTGTATCGAGTCCGCATACTTATCTCGAATTTCACTGTCGTTGGTGTCGAAACAGTCCCACAAGTTTTCTAATTTTTCCCTCCTTTCATGTAATTTTTTAATGGTTTTGCGGCTGTCACTATCCTTCCCATAGTTTCGAGCGAGGATGCAGATCTCCTTTCCTACTTGCTCTTGCAGGTCAGTTAATTCCTCTAGTGTTCGAACCATGATGATTGATAATTTGTATGAAGCGTCTGTGTATATTTAAGTCTATTTTTGTTAGGGCTTAACACTGTGCACTAGAATTCAGTTAGTTAATGAGCACTGAAAATTGAATACACGACACAACAAATGATTTGGTATATCTTTGATTGAGAAGATAAATGTTTGTTAATGACCAGACACTCAAGTTAATGTATGATTGATTATAATTTTAAACACACTGCTTTTCTGTTAATATTCAGGCACACTAAATTCTTTTAGTAGTGTCCTGTCACGGTCGCCAAAAAATGTATAGTAAAAGAGATGTTCAACCGTTGCCTTCAGTGTCAAAATTAATAATGACTTTATTTTCCACCTTGCGTAGGTACAACGCATAATTATCACTCGATGAGCTACTGTGAGAACAATTGATGTTTGCGGTTCACTAGACGTAATCCGAGCATTCGTCGTTGCTTACAAAACAATTCCCACGATAAAGGGGATTCGAATAATCTCTGTCACACAGTAGCTCTCGTTACAAAGATTGAAATAAAATATGTACAATGTAAACTTAAAAATTAGGAAAGTATTTACAAGTTCGTACAAGATGCAAGAATCATGTGCTGGTTAGACGTGGTGTCGTGTAGGATATAGACTATCCCCGTGATCGATTCAAATATGCCCTATTTGCCCAGTTTCGCATTAAGACCTTCTAATACTATTTTTCTATCGTAGCTGGGAGATTCGACATAGGTTCTGTCCGTCTAAAAGATCGTAGAAGTCGCCTTTAAGTCGACCCTTTTTTTTCGGTTGGGACGCACATTAAGCTAACGTTCCCGAAATTAGCGTTGATGCAGATTATTATGAGGCGTTCGCTTACATGCCGAATTTTGTTAGAGTCTTCCTTGGAAAACGAATCCGCATCCGAATAAGAGTTGTTTGCTCTCCTTGTAGCTTTTCCCGTAATACAGTAGATGTCCCAGTTTTTCGTCCGTCTATTGCCTGGTCCCTCCCATCGCACTCCTCGTAGTGCGGTTATATCTGCTCCATTTAATTGCCTGAACCCGGTCTGTTAAGGGCCCTCACATTCCAGGTGCAGACTCGCAAATCATTTATTTTATAACTTCCCAGTGGAAGTTATTGTAATGGGGCCGATTTTGCGGATTCCAAATTTTGACATATCTCCCCGTTTCAAGGTCACCAGAATCCAAATCCAAGGTTTTTATAGAGATGTATGTGTATGTGGGCATGTGCGTTTCAGAATTTCCACGCGTAATTACGCAACTTAGTACTGAATAAGTTTTCAGCAAAATCGGTGCAGCTGTTTTTTTGTTAGAAATTAGATAACTAAAAATAGGCAAAAAAAAAAAAAAAAAAAATTAACAACACGCGGTGTTCCCAAGCGGTTCGCCATCTAAGTACTGACCGCACCCGATGCTGGTTGACTGCGGTTATCGGACGACAATCGATACATATATATTTAGTTTTGCCCTCATTTACCGCCAGACCAACTTTCGCCGCCTCGAACTCAATACTCGCAATAGCCTCATTGACATCTCGCTGTGATCTACCTATTATGTCAATATCTTCGGCGAATGCAAGGAGTTGCGAGGATTTGAAATAGATTGTGCCTCTTGTATTGGCCAGTGATTTTTGCAAAATCATTTCTAATATGATGTTGAAGAAATCACACCTAAATCCTAAATCTTTTTTTGACATCAAAACTATCCGTAATGTGTTTACCGATTCGGATGGAGCAGCGAGCATTCTCCACAGTCATCCTGCATAGTCTGTTTACCAGGTATGTCGAAGGTAGACATAGCGATAGCGTTGTATAGCTCGTCTCTATTAATGCTGTCGTATGCGGCTTTGAGGTCGACAAATAGGTGGTGGGTGTTGACTTGGAATTCATTGTTTTTTTCCAGGATCTGCCGTAGTGTGAGATTTAGTCGATGGTGGACTTCCTTGGCCTGAATCCGCACTGATAAGGACCTATCAGCTTATTTACAAAAGGCCTCAGGTGTTCACACAAAACGGCAGAGAAGATTTGATAGGCGATGTTAAGGAGACTTATTCCTCTGTAGTTAGCGCAATTAGAGGGGTCTCATTTCTTGTGGATCGGGCATACGATGCTGAGACTCCATTCCTCGGGCATGCTTTCCTCTAACCGTGTCTTACGGATGAGCTGGTGCATGCTCCCAACCAGGTCATCCCCAGCTGCCTCGAAGAGCTCAGCAGACAGTCCGTCTGCCCCAGCAGCTTTATTCGATTTGAGCTTCGATTTGGCAATCTTAACTTCGTCGAGGTCAGGGGGACAGTATTCTCTGCGGTCTCCGTCGATTAGAAATGGATCATTCTGCCCGACAGCGGTATATTGACTAACATCGCCGTTATACAGTCTGCAGAAGTGGTTTTTCCATATTCTGAGCATCGACTGCGGTTCTACTACTAGGTGTCAGTTCTCATTCCTGCAGTCTTCCGTTCTGGCTTTATAACCTTGGCATGTTCGCTTTACCTGTTGATAAAACTTTCGAACGTCACGCCTGCAGTAACCCCTCTCCAAGTCCTCAATCGCTCGCTTTTCGTGCTCCTTCCTCTTTCTTCTAAGAAGCTTATGCTCCTCCCTTCTTTTTAACTCGTAGAGCTCACGAGCTGCTCTTGTTCTTTTATGCAGCGAGGCCTTATATGCCTGCACCCGTCATCGAACCAGGTGTTTCTTCGTTGTGGAGCCTTGAAACCCAAAACTTCGGATGCAGAGCTTTTCAGGGCTTGTTTGCGAAGGCTCCACTGCTGTTCTATTGATAGCGTGGAGGATTCAGGTGTATTGGAGAGCTTAAGGGAGACGCGATCGGTGAAAGCAATACCTAAAAAAAATCAAGAAACGTAACCATACCACGGGATACAATGACCCAGAAAGCTTGACCAATATTCTCCATGTCAAACTAACAACTCGTCACTGCAAGGAGAAAATAATGAAAGCAAAGAAGGAGATGAAAGGGCCGCTATCAACATCTCTACTTAGCACTACGGTTAATCCTCAAAAGATGTTCATCAATGACTGCTTGACTCATCAGACTCGTCAGCTGTTTAAAACTGCGACATCAATGAAGACAACGAAGAATTAGAAATTCGTGTGGACTAAAAACGGGATAGTGTACATTGGTAGGAAAGAGGGTGACAAATCAATACGAATTACTTCTCCTGCAGATTTTAATAAATTTTGAATTATGTTAATACTGTCCCTCGTTTAATTCCAATTGCATATGAATACCCCGATGTTCAGTATCTCTGTCTTCATCAAAATATTCGTAGTGTAAGAAGTAATTTTTCGTCATTATTAGCACATATAAATACGTTTAAAGAACTACCTGTAATTATTGTTTTAAGTGAAGTATGGATTTATGAAAATGAACTATGTCTTTATAGTATTCCAGGGTATATGCCACCTTTTGGAAATTGTAATGAGTCTTACCAAGCAGGGGGTGTAATGGTGTATGTTAGAGATGGTTATACGTGCAATTCTACAAAAATTAATATCTCAAGTGCCGATGTAGTGAAGTTGTCGTTTAAATACCAAAACGAACTCTTTACTATGTTGTGCATATATGTACAGATTACAGGAAATAGCCAAAGCAGATTTCTTAAACGATTTAACTGCTATTCTAGCTACTTCTAAAGAACAAAATTTGACTGTTTTGGGCGATATCAATATAAATATATTAGATCACTCAGATAACTTCACAGAGAGCTATGTATATGTTTCTTATGTCGTCTAATGAATTAAAAAGTCTTGTAAATGTTCCAACTCGAGTTACAAATTCTTCTTCTAGTTGCATAGACTATATTTTTATTGGGGTGCATAAAAACTTAAAAAAACATTCTTAGTGGTTCGGTTCATGACTATCAAATTACGGACCATCATATGACTAGTCTTCTGTAAGAACTGTCCGACAAATAGCCTCAATATCCCCAGAAAGAGACAAAAAATAGATCCTGTGAAGCTAAGAGAAAATCTTAGATAGGAATTTTGGGAGCCCGTTTATTATGAAAGGGATACCTCGACCGCTTTTGATACATTTTTTTCAACCCCACAAAAGCACATACAATCCTGCACTCAGATTGTACATATTTCGAATAGAAGAAAGCACCTAAGACACTGGATGACAAATTATCATTTTAAGCGAATAACTAAGAAAAACGTTATGCAGTAAAGGTCTTAAAGCATCCTCAAAACAGTAGATTAAAGATATGCTATACTAAACTGTGCAAACAGATTCGTAAGGCTGTGAGAAATGCGCGTAATAATTATTATTCGAATATGTTTGTAAGAGCTAACGGAAAGAGCAGAGATGAATGGAAAGTTGTAGATAATATTTTAGGAAAACATAATCCTCCTATAGAAATAAATGAATTAGAAGTTGATGGTATCCAAATATCTGACCCTGAAGATGTCTCAAACCTATTGTACGATTACTTCACCGATATTTCAGAACAATTAAAGCCGTCATATTATTCAAACAGTTTCTGTAATAATTACAGACAATGTGCAAGTAAATAGTTTTGTGTATGATAATATTAACAGTGGTGAGCTTTGGAAACTCCTTATGACTTTAAAAAACAAAAACTCCTGCACAAGGGACGCTATATCAAGTATTTTACTCAAAAATATTGCTTGGCAAGTAGTTGACGTAATAAGTTACTTGCTTAACCGAAGTATCGCAAATGGTTGTTTCCCAAAGTCCCTTATATATGCTGAAGTAATTCCACTTTTTAAAAAAGGAAATAGAAAAGACGTGTCTAACCATAGACCTATATCTCTGCTACCAACTGTCGCGAAACTTTTCGAGAAACTGATTAAAGCCAAAATGTTACGTTTTTTAGAAAAAAAAGTGTTTTTTTTTTCAGTGTATCAATTTGGTTTTAGACCAGGATTATCAACAGAGGATGCTAGTCACAGGGTGTGCAGTCAGCTATATGACGGCTTAAGCAGCAATCAATCTACAATGGCTTTATTCATAGATATGTAAGACTAAATCGTTTGATATGGCTGACCATCAGCTTCTACTAAAAAAGTTATACGATGTTGGTTTTAGAGGATCAATGTACGCCAGGTTCAAAACGTACCTAAAAGATAGAGAACAGAACTTAAAGCTAAATGGAAACTTAAGTAATCCTCGTGTTATTAAAAACCGGCCAAGTGCGAGTCGGACTCGCGTACGGTTCCGTACCATCTGTATATACATATAAATATGAAGGAGACTATGTATGTATGTTACCTCATCAGTCATCACATTAAATCACATTTTTTGTATGATGACAGATCTTGGTTGCAGGCAGGTTATCGGCATATTACTTTGATAATCACCATTGAATTCAAATCAATTATCTTACTTGACAGCAACGATGTGAAAAGGTGAATAACAATAAATATGGGGAAAAGGTTTGCAGCTAGGATTAATTCATCAAAGACACAAATATATTGTTGACTAACCTTAGTTCAGTATGTGACCAAGGGGATTTTTTGGATGAAAATCATGTCTGTTGTATGGGAGCCCCCCTTAAATATTCATTTTGTGTTCTGTTCTTAGTATTTGTCGTGGTAGCGGCAACAGAAATACATCATCTGTGAAAATTTTAACTGTCTAACTATCACGGTTGAGGGCGCCGTGGCGCAGTGGTTAGTATGTTGGACCCTGGCGCACGATGAGCGAGTTCGGATCCCGTTAACACCAACGCCATCGAATGTTTATTTCGCGGCGTCCCTCCTCGGCGGGGTACTGGCAAAACCCCCCGTAGTATAACTTGCCTAGAAAAAGCTTCTTGACTCACGCCGTTCGGAATCGGCATTAAACTGTAGGTCCCTTTCACCTGTGTGAAAAACAAATCACACACAACATAGGTGATTGAGAGAAGCTTGGCTCTGGTGCTTCATGGGCTGTAACGCCACCAAAGAAGAAGAACTATCACGGATCATGAGATACAGCCTGGTGACAGACGGACGGACGGACAGCGAAGTCTTAGTAATAGGGTTCCGTTTTACCTTTGGGTACGGAACCCTAAAAATGGTGTTCCCCAATGCTCTGTACTCGGGCCTCTCCTGTTTTTGATCTACATTAATCCGATTTTCAAGCAGCAGTTTAATGGTATGGTTACTGCGTTCGCTGATGATATAACTTTCACATATGTGTTTGAAAACCAATTTGAGTGTATTACCAAGATTGAAGAAGATTTGGAAAAATTAAGGTTATGGTTATGGTTTATGGCGAAAAAACGAAATTAGTAAACTTTTAAAATATCTGGTAACTTTAGTCTTCGCTTTCATGCACACGATTGTAGGAAGCTCAGTCTACCGCTTCATACATGTGGCATTCAGAATTACCATAAACACAACAAATTAGTATTAGATAGTTTCTAAAACAACTTTATGTATAAATTATGAACAATCCGATTGTCACCCTACATCAGAAAACATTTTTGAAATCCAAAATACAATTGTAGTGTCGTTTAACACTAGTTTAGAACTACATGTTCATTAAATTATATAACGACAATTAAAAACAAAAAAAACAAAAACTGATACCGTAACACCCAGATCGGACAGCGCTTTGGTGACGGCCCATGGTTCAATATTGTTAAGGGCGCCCTCAATATCGAGAAAGGCCACTAGAGTATATTCCCTATGTTCCAGGGACCTTTCTATTTTGCTGAACAGTGAGTGGAGTGCTGTTAACCGTTTTGCAATTTTTCATCCCTTCCTGGATTGCGGTAATGTCTGCTGTGTAGCAATCAGGGGCATCCGCGAGTTCATCAGCTGCATGAAGTCTGTTAAGGGACCTCAAATTTTACATGCAGAGCTGGAACTCATTGTCCTTTCGACCTGCACACAATTCCGAACTAGGAGGGCAGTCTCTTTTTTTAACCCTCGGAAGGGCGGTCCGGTAAATTCGGTGTCGTTAACCTTGCTGGAGCTGTGGGCGATGTTATATCTTCTGTCATCTTTAGTCATTTATGTTGGGATACTTATAAACGGGCCATTTTGCACAAAAACCCCAGACTGGATAGAGTGACCTGAAATACTGTTTTTTTTATTCTGCAGAGATAGCTAAACGCTTAATAAGACGAGAACTCACATGCAACTACCACATGCGCTTTTTCGTTTTTCTTTTATTTAACATGGAACCTTTAGTTTCTCGAACCTCGCTGAGTGGATATTAGGCATTTATTCGTTCCGTAAATTAATTATATTATAGTCAGCTTTTTAAAAATGCACAAATATCAATGGATGTACGAGCAGCAGATGCAGGCCCCGCATATTGTTCAATGTTCAATACTCGCATCTAAATGCATTGTATTCAATTGACTAAAATTTGCAACATTTTAATTACCTTTTTATATTATCTAATAGGCATATGCCTTTTTCATGTTCACACATAATGGGCTATTCCTAATTGAAAATTTATCAGTGAATTACCATAATTGTGGTTCATTCGGATTAATATGCGATAAGTTAGTTGCGAACTTTGTACATATGTACGTCCTTTGTCAGCCAAGGTGGGAAATAAAACAGCTGCTAATGGAATGTATCGGACTTATGTATTCTGATTTTTATGAACGGTTGCTGGGAACCTGGAGATTTGTAGCCTCGTTGGTAGCACTATACAAATTCTCCCTGACACAACACGTGTTGTCGCTGCGGACTATTTTTTCAGGCTGTCATAAGCAAGTTTCTTTACGGTGTATGTACTACAACTGACATCCCCAGAAAAATTAAAAACGCCCTCCAGCTATCCACCATCTATCATACTAGACCCGAGTACGATGATAAGTATGGTACCATTGCCAATTTGCTAAATCGAAATTCCGCCTTATACAGTCATGTTTTAATATTTTTTTAACCTTACTATAAGAGTTTTGTACGTCTTCAGAATACCTGAGCCTAAACTAATCAATAGGCCCTCCAGGTTGGGGGTTGTGCTTAGTGGTAACCTCTCTATCACGTAAAAACCTACTTGTTTAAAAGGATTGTACTGAATATTTTGAAAAACGTTATTTCTAATTAAAATAAATAAAAAATGTGGTCTAGGTGCGACCCGCAAGGCCCACACGACTAACTTCCCAGTGAAAGGAATGAAAACACGCATTTAATTTCATATTTTTTCATTCTTAACCCACGAAGGGAGGTGGTTAAGTTTGAAGTGTCTGTGTGTCTGTCTGTGACATTGTAGCTTCTGAACGAATGGTCCGGTTATGATATTTTTTGTTTCTTGTTTGAAAGCTAATGTGATCGAGATGGTTCTTAGCTACAATTCGTGAAGATCTGTTTAGGTGTTTAAAGGTCAACAGCTCTTTTTATTAGCATCGATAGGGTCACCGATTATCGCAGTTAACCAACGCTTGGGAACATCGCGTGTTGATCACATCAAGCAGCCTTTTTGCTGCCGCTCCATGTGACCACAACACTGTCCAAGTAATCTCATATGTATCGGTTCACGTCCGATCACCGTAATCAACCAGCATTGGGCGCGGTCAGTACTTAGATGGTGGACCACTTGGGAACACCGCGTGTTCATTTTTTTTGCCTCTTTTTAGTTAGTTCTCAAGATAATCGAAACCAAAATTCCGAAAGCACATACGTACATAAACACACACACAGGCACCTCTATAAAAACTTGGATTCTGGTGACCATGGCAGGTGGTCACATTTCAGATTCGCAAAATCGGCCCCATTACAATAACTCGAAGGATGGTGTTTTTTGTGAGCCAAATCTCAAACTACTACGAGCACGTGTCTTTATAGTGCTCTTTGACGATTCTCACCAAAACCAAGCGAACTGGTAACACTTAACTAATTTTATAACTAATTGCATAACTAAGACGTGTGGTCTTATTAATGTATGTATGTACCAATTGCATGAACAATATATTTATTTGGTGCAATATCCTATGGAAAAATAAAGTCTCTAACGTTTGCAAAAAACGAAAATAAATTTTGTATATTTGTTATTGATCATGCTAGTGTTGAACTTAAAAACTTAAACTTAAAACTTAAAAAACTCCTCACTCGAAAGACCAAAGTCATGCTTTACAAAACGCTAATTCTGCCAGTCTTGCTGTACGGAGCCGAAAGCTGGGCGATAAGCAGGACAGCGAAGCTGATTTTGGGTTCTTTCGAAAGAAAAATTCTGCGCCGGATATTTGGTCCTGTCTGTGAGGAAGGTGAATGGAGAAGATGACACAACCGCGAACTCTACGAGCTGTACCAAGATGTGGATGTAGTCCGGAAGGCAAGGATCCGTCGACTACACTGGCTCGGCCACATCGAGCGCATGGACATCAACGCTCCAGCTAAGAGGGTCTTCGACTCCGAGCCTCCTGGTTCGAGAAGGAGAGGAAGACCGAACCTCCGGTGTTCAGAAATATCATTGTTATTGTCATTTAAATTTTTGTTGTTTTGTAAAATAAAATATGTGAGTCACTGTATCGCTGGCATCGTACCATCGTACCATATTATCTGCAGTTGCATCCCACCAACAACTTAATACAATCACTCTCGTACGATCGGTGCATACCCAATCGCCATGCGCCAGCATCGATCGAACGATTCGCAGGCAAAGGACTTCGATGCACACGGAGCTGGTGTTTATTTACGTATGTGTGCTGTTGCGTGGGTGCAGCTCTGCTGTGGATGATATGGGTCGAGCATTCGATATTAGAACGCGTAGCGCAGCAGATGTACTCGGTAAATCAAGGAATCAAATAAAAGTTGTATTTGTTTTGGGATATTCTTTTTTTTCTCTTTTTCGGTAGATACTCATTCGTCGAATCCCTAACAAAATTGGTCCTTCGAGACGGATTATCGTTTTCTAAATACTGACAGTAAAGTACGTGTTAAAAACAAAAAAAAAAAGTTAAACAATCGTGTATTCAGTGTTTCAATTGTTTCAAACATTCGTCGGAAATCCACGTGAAAATGAGCTCCCTTAACCTTCAACGCGGTAACGTGAAAGGCCGCTTAACTCGTGCGGTAGCCTTTGCCAATGCAATTAGTTCTGAGTGCCCTCTCGAAATGTTAGAGATTCGACTGGCCAAGTTAAGCGAAACGTGGTCAGAATTCTCGGCATTGCACGAAGAAGCACTAAAGCATGCAACCGATGAGCAGGCTAGTGAATTTGAAGTGGAGTTCGAGGACTACGAGAGTCGATTTTTCATGGCGCATTCGTTAATTTCGAAAAACATTCGCGAAAGACAATCCGTGGCGGTGCCAGAAAATTCGGTTGTGGAAAAACTCGCGCACCAACAGTCCAAATTCCTCGAAAAATTGAATTCTTCTTCAGAAAACACGGCTTCCTCGATTCAATTACCCAAATTGACAGTGCAATCGTTTTCGGGTAGTTATAAGGATTGGCCGTCGTTTCGCGACTCGTTCATGGGTACAGTGGACAACAAGCCCAATTTGACTGCCACCCAAAAATTTCACTACTTGAAGTCGTTTCTTCAAGATGAAGCGGCAAATTTAGTGAAACATATACCAATTTGTGAGGCCAACTATCTCGACGCGTGGGATCGGTTAGAGAAACGATATGATCGGGTGCACCTCATAATTCGGTAGTTTATTCAGACCTTTCTATCTCTCCCATCCATATCCAGTGAAAATGTGCACACATTGCGTAAAATTACGGACGGTGCGGATGAAGTTGTACGCGGTTTAAATGCACTCGGTTCGTCTAGTCGCGATCCGTGGTTGATTTATCTGTTGGTTAATAAACTTGATGTGGATAGTAAGAAGGCTTGGGCAGAGAAGGTCGGTTCTCGAGATGACTGCAAATTTGACGAACTGTTAGAGTTTTTACAATCGAGGTGTGACGCTCTTGAATCATGCCAGACGATAACGCGACCGAATGTTTTACGGGCTAAACCTCAAGTGCAGATTCGTACACATTTCGTTGACTCGTCGCCCCTCACGCATTCGCGTTCGTGCGCCAAATGTAAAGGAAACCACATTTTACCACAATGTGAACAATTCGTCGCCCTTGATGTGGAAACGCGTCGCGATCTCGTAAAGGTTAACAATTTATGCTTTAATTGTCTTCGAGCAGGTCATCAAGCAAATCAGTGTCGATCTTCGTTTCGCTGCCGCGTGTGCAAATCGCGTCATCATTCGTTGGTACACGCAGATACAAACAATGAGGTAACTATAAATCGAATTCAGACCCCCTCAGTACAAGATCCTCGAGCTACACAAAATCATCTGCCACCTGTTCCTTCCCCAGTAAACAACCATTCTTCAATCGGCATTAACATCTGCAATCAAACCATTTTACCCACAATTTTGGCTACGGTGAAGGATAGTGTAGGCACCTCGATTAGCTGTCGAGTGTTAATCGATTCAGGATCACAGATTTCGTTTGTGGTTGAATCATTTGCTCAGCGTCTTGGTCTTTCTCGTAGGCACGCAAGGATTCCCGTTCGCGGTTTGTCATCCACAAATGCAGGCCAAACAAAGGGTTGTGTTTCGATCGACTTATGTTCCCGTTTCAGTGAAACCCACCTCTTCGTTGATGCGTTTGTCTTAAACAAATTGACATCTAATCTTCCTTCGCAACCCTTTGATACGTCTGATTGGTCCCATCTTCAAAATCTGGATCTTGCAGATCCCAACTTTAATATTCCCGGTCCTATTGACATGCTGCTTGGAGCTGACAGGTTATGGAGCATTCTCAAGGGGGACCAGATTCAAGGTTCGCACGGTTTGCCAATTGCGCAGAAGACATCGTTTGGGTGGGTAGTAACAGGAGAGTTGTTGGATACTAGGCAAACGCAACATGTCCCAGTTTCCTCGCTTATTTCTACCTTAGATATTGATATTTCGCTACAACGGTTTTGGGAGTTGGATGAAGTGTCGCCTTTCGTTGACAAGTGTGACGATGCTGCTGAAAAACACTTCCAAAAAACCTTTTCGCGCTCACCTGATGGGCGGTATATCGTCCAGTTGCCGTTTAAAACCGCTTCGCCCAATTTCGGTTCCTCGCTCAACCGGGCTATCAGTCGCCTTCATTCCATGGAACACCGGTTTCAAAAGGACAACAACTTGCGCACTATGTATGTCAACTTCATGCAGGAATACATAGCGTTGGGTCATATGGTTCGTGTACCTCCTGTCGAAATACAATCTAACCGCGGCAAGATATTCTATCTTCCCCATCACGCTATTTTGAAACCGGGCAATTCCTCAACAAAACTTAGGGTCGTATTCGATGGTTCGGCAAAAGACTCTTTGGGGAATTCGCTTAACAGTCAGCTGATGATAGGTCCTTCCATTCAACGTGACTTGGTTGGAGTTTGTTTACGGTTTCGACGACACAGATACGTGTTTACGGCGGATGTTGTAAAGATGTTTCGCCAAATCTGGATAGACGACATGCATAGGGATTTTCAGCGCATCGTTTGGCGGGAAAAACCATCCGAAGATATCGGCCACTTTCGTCTTTGCACTGTCACATATGGGACTGCTTCAGCGCCTTTCTTGTCGGTTCGAGTTTTGAAGCAGATTGCGACGGACTACCAAACACAATACCCGAATGCAGCACGCGTGTTACTGGAGGATGTATATGTAGATGATGTAATGACCGGAGCCGATTCAACCGAAGACCTCATTAACCTACAGTCTGAACTGGTGACCTTGTTGGCGTGTGCAAAACTCGAACTCCGCAAGTGGAATTCGAATTGCTGGGCCCTACTTGCTCGTTTGCCGAGGGAGGACTGCGAGTACTCATGGTTTGATACGGAACGCTCAAGGTCATTAGTCAAAATATTGGGTATGCATTGGAACCCTACATCTGACCAATACTCATTTCGTATGGCTGATTGTCAGTTATCTGCCGCTCCGACTAGACGTTCGCTTTTGTCTGAAATCTCTCGTATCTTCGACCCTTTAGGATTTCTGGCTCCTTCTGTCGTTTTATTCAAGATGCTTTTTCAGGAGATGTGGTCCTCGGAACTCAAACTAGGCTGGGATGATCCACTTCCATCGCCCTTGGCTGACAGATGGATACGCTACCAGCAGGAATTAAAGGATTTTGAAAGAATACAAGTGCCGCGGATCATCTTTACTGTGCCAGATGACATTGAACTACATGGGTTTTCAGACGCATCATCGTTAGCCTATTCAGCTGTTGTGTATGCTCGGTGCAAGGTAGCATCAAACCAGTATCGGGTCGTTATTATAGCTGCAAAGACCAAGGTGGCACCACTCAAACCTGTTTCCATACCTCGGTTAGAGCTATGTGGAGCTCTACTCCTTTCTCGCCTGCTGATTTCGATAAAATCGTCTATCCCAAACAGGTACAAGGTATTTGCTTGGTGTGATTCACAAGTCGTACTTCAGTGGTTGTCTTCTCCGCCACGTCGTTGGACTACATTCGTCGCCAACCGCACAGCTGCCATCCTTGAGAGGATTCCACGATATGCATGGCAGCATATCGCATCGGAGTCTAACCCTGCAGATTGTGCTTCCCGTGGGGTATTACCATCCGCCCTAACCAATCATCCGCTATGGTGGACAGGTCCTCCATGGTTGGTGTTATCACAAGAATATTGGCCCGTTTCAACATTCTCAGTGCCCCAACCGGATGATGCAGAAGTTTTACGAGAAGAGAAACCAATACCGAAGCAGACCTTAATCATCATAGCTGAAATAGATGTTCTTAAAAACCTAATTTCAAAAATATCGTCGTGGACTCGGTTACTTCGAATCGTCGCGTATTGTGTTCGGTTTACCAGGAACTGTCGGCCTTCCCAATATAAGAAACTAATGTGTGGCTTAACCGTCTCTGAACTTAATTTTGCAGAACTCCATATCCTAAAAACAGTGCAATATGAGACCTTTGGAAGTGAAATTTGCCAACTCGTGGCCAATCGTGACCTAGCCCCTAAATCGAAACTTTTAAAATATACACCATTCGTTGACTCAGAGGGTATACTTCGTGTTGGAGGTCGAATAAGACATGCATATGTGTCGTTTAATATAAAACATCCAATTATACTTCCTACTAATCATGTTTCGTCCCTTCTAGTAACATATTTACACGTTCACCATCTACATCCAGGTGTTTCAGAGACATTTGCTATTGTTCGTCAGCGCTATTGGATATTGGGCAGCCGCAATTTAATCCGGAAGGTAGTTCATCGATGTAAGAAATGTTTTCTTCAGAGGAAGGTGACCACTACGCAGCTCATGGGAGACTTGCCTCCTGAACGTATTCTTCCAAGCCGACCCTTTGTGAACACCGGATGCGACTATGCTGGTCCGTTTAATATTAAACTTTCTCAGGGGCGGAAGCCCAGGTTATCTAAGGCATATCTTGCGTTGTTCGTGTGCATGAGCACGAAGGCACTCCACCTGGAGCTGGTAAGTGATTTGACGACCGATGCCTTTCTCGCTGCCCTAAGACGTTTCGTTGCTCGCCGAGGTAAGTGTTCGCACATATACACTGACAACGGAACCACTTTCCATGGGGCTCGGCGCATTCTCAATGAAATGCAAAGGCTTGTTGGGTCACAACAACACAATGACCTTGTTGCAAGTGCTCTTGCTATGGATGGAATCACGTGGCACTTTATCCCCCCATCTGCACCACATTTCGGCGGACTCTGGGAGGCTGGAGTGAAGTCAGTGAAACTTCATCTTCGCCGAGTAACCGGAAACAACATCCTTACGTTTGAGGAACTTAACACAGTGTTCATTCAAATTGAAGCCGTTCTAAACTCTCGGCCACTTTGTGCCCTATCCGATGACGATCTAAATCCCTTGACTCCTTCCCATTTCCTTATAGGAGAACCTCATACGGCTATTCCTGAACCCAGTTACGTGGAAATTCCTACAAATCGCTTGTCACGATGGAAGCACATCCAGAGCATGGTCCAGGGATTTTGGAAGCGATGGCATTCCGAATATATAACTAGCCTACAAGAGCGACCCAAATGGAAAACGCCGCAGATCGACTTCAAGGTGGGGGACCTAGTTATATTGAAGGAGCCTAATCTACCTCCAGCAAAGTGGTCTATGGGCCGAATCGAAGTGGTACATCCTGGATCGGACAAACGAACGAGAGTGGTTACTGTGAAGACAACTCGAGGGCAATTCATTCGTCCTATAACAAAACTTGCGGCACTTCCATTGTCCTGAAACTAGTTCCAGGGGGGGCGGAATGTTCAGAAATATCATTGTTATTGTCATTTAAATTTTTGTTGTTTTGTAAAATAAAATATGTGAGTCACTGTATCGCTGGCATCGTACCATCGTACCATATTATCTGCAGTTGCATCCCACCAACAACTTAATACAATCACTCTCGTACGATCGGTGCATACCCAATCGCCATGCGCCAGCATCGATCGAACGATTCGCAGGCAAAGGACTTCGATGCACACGGAGCTGGTGTTTGTTTACGTATGTGTGCTGTTGCGTGGGTGCAGCTCTGCTGTGGATGATATGGGTCGAGCATTCGATATTAGAACGCGTAGCGCAGCAGATGTACTCGGTGAATCAAGGAATCAAATAAAAGTTGTATTTGTTTTGGGATATTCTTTTTTTTCTCTTTTTCGGTAGATACTCATTCGTCGAATCCCTAACACTCCGGTATAAAGACCAAGTAATCGCGGATGTAAGACATCTTGGTCTTGACAGCTGGAAGCAGCGTGCCCGGGACCGTCAAGGATGAAAGGCAGCTATAGCTCAGACTCAGATCCTAGCATAGGGATATTCCACGAAACCGCGCAGTCGACGAACTCGCAAAGTTGGGGTCAGGCACACTCAGTCATCCTAACCTCGGGTACCTAGAAACACCAATAAGTACGGTAAGCACACGATAAAACTTCGAACCATATAGGCGACCAACCTCCAATGGAATGAAAGTAATATCGGCTTTATCAATAAACAAATCTGGCCTAAGCTAAACTTAGGAGTAACCAGGGACCTAGTGGTAACTAAAAGGGCAACCTTAAGCACTCTACATTAACACGCTGCCAGACTCGGGATACCCTCTAATGACTTCTAGTAATCGATACATCACCTTCTCTGCTCATGCCCTTCTTTTAGGAATCGCAGGTGGATCTACCTCGGCACGCCCTTCCGTGAAAATCTAAGTGAGCTACCAGACCTGAAAATAGCTCAACTCCATCGCTCAGGTGGCGGATCAAGGTAATAGGATCCATGTGGTATAACAATGGGCCGACTTCGGCCTACGTGTGGCTTATGTCAACCACTTTTCCCTAACCCAACCTAACCTTATAGTCAGACCCGCCCTCAATGCTAGGGCCTTATAACGTCGAATTTTGTACGAGCGAGGGTAATAGGGAGAGGGTGAGTTTCGCGCAGGTTCAAGAGTTATATACTCTTATGGTGTTTTTGATGTTTTTGATACACAACCTGAACGGAGTGCAGTGGTTTGGGTCGTAGATGTTCGTTCACTACTCTCAGGGGTAGTTGTCTTGGATAGGACAAAAGCCGACCGAATTTCGCGTTGGTTATAATTCTCAACAATTGTTTCATGCGCTTTTGATACGTTTGATCACTTCCCAATGACAACTGTGTTGCATAGTTTTTTCCGTATAGGAACTGCTTTTTCTTGGCTATGAAACGAACTATAGACCTTCCGCTCGACGGTCCATGATGTTAACCACTGCACTATGGAAACCCCCTAAATTTAGCCTAATTTGCGCCCGCGACCTGACAGAAACAAGGATGACAACAGCAACAATGACTTCGATGATCTCTAAGAAAGAAGATACGATCGATACCTCCAATACGTGTTTTAGGAGATTTTAATACACAGCTGGGAAAGAAAAAATATATACTAGAGTACTCGAAAAACATATCCTGCACATGGCAAATGGACTTCGCCTCGGGATGGAACCTTTCTGTAGTGAGTACGTGGTTCCTTTAACATCCATAATGGGACCTGGGGCTTAACCAGTTTGCGATCGATGTCGGACAAACCTCGAGTATTCTCGATGTCCGAACCTTCCGAGGAACCAACATCGACTCGGATCATATCCATCGGATTCGAGAAAGAACACTACGGTTTGCATCCTTCCGACCACTTCAACGGACTGCTAGGCACTTTGCGACCGAGTTTCCCAAAAACTGTCTGAATGTTCGACGTCGCTAGCAGTACCAATAAATGAAGAATCGAAGCGTTATCAAAAAGCTATCAACAAAGCTGCCACAAATCAAAGTTGACGTCAATCAAAGCCGTTGGAGCAAAATGACTGTCCTCGGAACTGATTAAAGCATAAGAAATGATCTGGTTGGGTGCATGCATCCGCTCATCTAAAAGATATGATTTTCGTAAAGCATGCCCGAGGGGTGGAATCTCAGTGTCAGGAGACCCTTTTAACTGCACCAATCACCGGAGAATAAGTCTCCTTAACCACGCAAATATATCATCTCTGCCGTTTTGTGTGAGCGCCTGAAACCGTTCGTCAACAACCTGAAACCCTTATCATTGTGGTTTCAGGCCAGAGAAGTCCACAAAAGACCACATCTTCACACTGTGGCAGATCCCGAAAATACCCAAGAAATTCGTCGATTACTCGCTGGTAACCAACTTACCGATACCTTCAATCTCAAAACAGCTTCTAGGCAAGGCGGACACGGACACGATCTTCCAAAAGTCCGTTAAACTGCTAGCTTACGCGAATGATATTGATGTGATTGGTCGAACGCAGCAGAAGCGAAGGCGGCTAAAATTGGTCTGGCAGTGTGTGAGGGCAAATTGAAGTTTATGCTGTCGTCAACGATGCACAATATCCACGTCTCGTCATAATGTGCAGCAAGAACTACGAGGACTTCGTCTAACCTCTGATCCGCAATAACTAGTACGAACAACATCAGTATAGAGATTAAACGCAGAATCGCAGAACCAATCGCTATTTTGTTGGGCTCAAAAGGCAAATGGGCAATAGAGCTAGCTCTCGAAAAACCAAGCTGGTTTTATATAATACTCTAAGCATAACAGTTGCTTTTCTGGAGAGAAAAGTTCTGCGTGCGATCTTTGATCCAGTCTGCGTTGATAGCATCTGGAGGAGAAGATTCAAGTGCGAACTGTACGGTTTGTGTAGCGACGTGTGCCTGGTTAAGCATTTACGGATACAAGACTCAAGATGCTATCAACAACACACCTCCGGAAGAAGAGGAGAAAAGAAGAAGAAGGAACGTATGTTGAATGGGATTAGAAATATTTGTTGCTTGACGTCTCAACCAAGAGTTGATTCAAAGTGAATATTAGATAAGAAGACTTTATGAATCAGTTGAAATCGTAGTCTGCTATGCAACAGCATATATATTTACTATTGAGATTCCCAAGGTAAAGGGGGCAGTCTTCGTAAATAAAGGGAGACCGAGCAGGTCGACTAATAACGCAAATTACTCTGTGTACCCAAAGAGAGATCTTGTAGAAGTCACCACAAATCCTACTAGGTAACGGGGTCACTTGAATTTGCAATTACATTTGCGATACGAATAACTCACTTACTCCCCTATTACCAAAAAGGCATGTGATGAGGGGACACTGTATCTACAAGCATTTCGAAATCCAGTTCAGTTAAGTCCATAACTGAAGTGGACTTAACTCTCCAGAGATTTTCATTATATTATACAAAAAGGAAAATATTTACCCCAAGCACTCGAACTACAACCCCCAGATGGAAGAGGATTGAGTACAAAACGTTTCGCAATATTTTTGCTTCAAAGTCGCATTTTTCCCTAATCTCGTTTAATTTTACTGAATGGTCAAAGTGGAATACCCAAATAACCTTCCCCACTAGCCATGCAAAAAATGATAAGAACGGGTTTCATTGAATTTGAGAGGGAAACGCTTTAAAGAGGACACTTCAACCTAACCCAACGCAATGCTGAAGGACTCGTATAGATGACGATAAGAAATCGGGATCAAAAGATTTATCATTTTCAATAATCCTACGGTTAAGATGAATCACCTTTCACTAGACGGTATTTAATTTTATTACGATTCAAAAGTCCCGCATTCATCCTCTCCAATAGTAAAAGGATGTTCGACCTTTAAAGGGACTTGAATGACGCCAGTAGCTATATATTATCGACTATAAGGAGGAACAAAACCGATGATATATGCCCGAAGTGGGTATTTTCTGGGCCACTACCACCCAGTTAGTTGGGTATGTAGGGTTCAGCGATATGCTGGTGATTAAATGTCCAATGAACGTCGGAAAGATACGACTACAAGTGAATGCATTGATGCTGAAACAATGACTTAATGTGTTCCTTAGTCTATATAGAATATTTAAATCGTCCTGTATGGTCGAAGGGATTAAGTTACTGATTTTCTAAGAGCAGAATGGACGGATGGTACTTACATATGTATGTCCTTTTGACTCGACAATACTTTTGCACACATTGTTGTTCATGGAAGGAGCGGTAGTATTCGAATGGAATTAGGAGTGCCACTTGGAGGATATCAACCCGACGCATGTCGGCCAGAGAAATAGGTGATACGAGGTACCTAATGGCGACAAGGAGGACATATTTGGTGCCATATGGTGTGAATTGAAACGGGTAATTAGGGTACCAGAAGAACGAGATACATTTAAAGAAAAGCACAGCGGGATTGGGATTTTCAGCGTAGATTTGGGGATCTTAGGAGTCTTTATCTTCCATTTTTGTATGGTCATTCTTCATTCTGCCCACGGTCCCGCAGGTGGTTGACAATATCCCGGGTGAGTCAATTTGAAAATCTCTTGTTCCGTAGTGGATTGAAAGCAATTTCATTTCGTTTTACTGTTTCATTTGATTTTTTTTTTTTTTTTGTTATGCATTTTATTATCGACTTCTTCCAGTACAATGATCAAGAAACCCATAAGTCCTTTTCACTTCAATCCCTTGGCACCTGTAATGGCTGTTACTGTATACTGTCTTTGGCATATGTACAATTCTCGAAGATGTTGCCATGAATGAGGACAAGAAAAGAGGTACTTCCCTTGTGGGGTTTGTGGTTTGATGATTTCGTCCTTTCCTCCTGATTCTTTTGCCCACAACTGGAGCAAAACTAGCACACGACAAGAGGATCTGACATGTGTATCTAAACATTTAGCTCAAGTATTTTTGTCAATATTTGCAAAAGATGTGCATGGAGAAGGGAGTGATGTAGTCATTTGGTCTGTGGTCGAGAGTGGGCACTCCTCTGGAATTCCCTTAAATATTTCTCAGTGCATTTTAAGGTGACAGTTTCCGTTGACGTCTCTACTGCTCAAATCTTACCAATCCTGCCTTGGTCGGATGGGTGCGCTGACATATGCATACATGAAAAGGAAATGAAAAAAACATGTTGAGGCAGCATCAGTCAGTCACAAGCATAAGGACAATACCTGCAGGTGTTTATGGCGTCCGACCGTCATGACGAAAGGACGATAACGAATGGCGACGGCAACTACGATAAAGATGACGACGACGATGTCTGTGACAACGACAAATACGACCACAACGATGAAATACACGTTACCATCGTCATTCATGGTTCACTTCCATCATCTACGGATGCACTAAGGACGAGTGAAAGCAAACAGGTGGATGAATGAGACTTGCCTGGCTTTTCACAATTTTTGTGGCAACGTCAACATATCCAAGCATCAGCTTCAGCTCCAGCAATCCCCTAAAGAGAATGAACGATGCCATTTAATTAGGTTCATAATGTCATCATGGAAACTGGTATACGAGTTTGAGGGAAAAGGATTTTTCAGCGGTGGATGGGGTGTCAGGAAGTTGAATTGCTTGAGCGCTCCAAAAAAGCTAGATGCCTGCGACAAGCAGAACATATCGTGCCATATAGAGCTTGAAAGAATGAGGCAAAAAAACCATCGCCTTTTTAGGGGCTCTATTTCCACTTTCTATCTAAAGGTTACCTGCAAGTGTTCATACGGATACTAAGACCACACATTCGCTTGACTGATTGTGAAATTTTGCATTCACAATTTTAAAGTCGAATTTTGGTAAATGAATCTGCTTTAACGAACAACCGAGCAATTCGAAGAGATCCTTTGTCACGACATTAAGAATGGAAATTATCGTTAAAGTTAATGATTTGTTTGTGTCGTCGTGTCAACGAGGCATTCCATCCAACCCGACGTTGGTTGGGTGGGCAAACAATGAACTGATAGTCAACGGATGCGCGCTAGAGTCAAAGTCAAAGTTTGGCCGAAAGTAGGTTAGTTAGAAGAGGCGTATTCATTATGCGTCAATTGACTTCAATTTGTATGTAATTTGTTTGTAATTGTCAGGAATAATGTGCCAGTTGTTCACACTGATCGATAGGGCTTGAGTGTGACTGATTAATGGGGTAATAGTCGGGACTGTGATAAATTGTTCTGTAGATTGGCTGTTGGTTACGGAATAATGGAGACGACTGGGATTTCTCTTATTTGTGGGTGTTGGCATGTAGGAATTAGTTGAGTTAATCGACTGAGAAAGTGTTTTATAACCAGAGTTAGTATGACGAAGATGTGGTATTCCATGTAAGGAAATTGTTTGGTTTACTTCGGAGTAATTTGATTGAATTGTCACAGAGGTAAGCCTATGCTATTAGTCGCCGTTTTGTTGACTACTAGTTCCTAACCTCATTTTCAACGCTGTACGCCATGATGGTGTATATTTATTTAATTGTCCTTTGAGGGATTATGAATTTTAGAACATAATCGCTAGGTTAGGTTGTGTGTTAGGGTGGTCCCGTGGCGGAGTGATTAGTGGCTCTGACGCACGATGAGCGTGTTCGGATCCCGATAACATCAACTTACTTACTTATCAGGCAAGCGATCCATGGAGGATCTGAGCCTGAGCTATAGCTGCCTTCCATCCTTGACGGTCCCGGGCACGTTGCTTCCAGTTGTCAAGACCAAGATGTCTTACATCCGCGATTACTTGGTCTTTATACCGGAGGTTCGGTCTTCCTCTTCTTCTCGAACCAGGAGGCTCGGAGTCGAAGACCCTCTTAGCTGGAGCGTTGATGTTCATGCGCTCGATGTGACCGAGCCAGTGTAGTCGACGGATCCTTGCCTTCCAGACTACATCCACATCTTGGTACAGCTCGTACAGTTCGCGGTTGTGTCTTCTTCTCCATTCACCTTCCTCACAGACAGGACCAAATATCCGGCGCAGAATTTTTCTTTCGAAATAACCCAAAATCAGCTCCGCTGTCCTGCTTATCGTCCAGCTTTCGGCTCCGTACAGCAAGACTGGCAGAATGAGCGTTTTGTAAAGCATGACTTTGGTCTTTCGAGTGAGGAGTTTTGACCCCAGTTGTTTGGACATCAACGCCATCGAATATTTCGCGGCATTTCTCCTCGGCAGGGTACTGGCAAAACCCCCGTGGTATACTTGCCTTGAAAAAGCTTCTCGACTCACGCCGTTCGGAATCGGCATTCAACTGTAGATCCCTTTCATCTATAGAAAAAATTAATCACACACAACATGGGTGATTGAGAGAAGCTTGGCTCTGGCCCTTCATGGGCTGTAACGCCACCAACGCAAATGTCAGGTTGTAGTAGTTGGCATATGCTACACTTAGGCTGGAGTGTAGGAACATGCTACCTAGATCCGATAAGTGCTTCTGATTAAACGATGGAGTTGAGCTATTTTTTATGTCTGCAGGGTTACTTAAGTTATCGTAGGTAGATCCTCCTACGGTTCTCCTCATCCACGCAGCCGCAACTGAAGTCCTTGGGTGTGGGTCCTAGTGTGGCGGCATGTTACCGGCATGGTGACATGTAATGACACCTGTTACAGTGCTAAGGATTCCTTCTTTTAGTTGCCCCAAGGTCTATGGTCCGTCCTAAGTTTAGCTTAGGTCAGATTTGTTTAGTGGTAAAGCCGATATTACTTTCGTACCATTGGAGGTTGGTAGCTTCTACGGTTCGAAGTTTCATCATATGAGTCACCAAGGTTATTCTTCTTCTTCTTCTCAACCAACATGCCCTCCAACTAGCACTATCTTCTGCTAGCTTTTTCCATTGCCGCACACCCAGTTGGCTGAGGTCCCCTTCCACCTGGGTGTGCCATCTTAAGTGCGGCCGTCCTCTGCTTCTTCGTCCTTCGGGGTTGGATTCAAAGACTCTCCGGGCTGGAGCTGTGGTGTCCATTCGCTCTACATGGCCCAGCCATCTTTGGCGTTGAATCCGTATACGCCTGACTAGATTCATGTCGCTGTACAGCCCTTAAAGTTCGTGGTTCAATTTTTTCCTCCATCCCCGTCTGCGTTTATAGGCCCAAAAATCACGCTCAAAATCTTTCTCTCGAACCGACCAAGGGCTTCTGTGCCGTACAGCAGGACCGGGATGCTATAGATGATATAGAATCAACTTTTTCGTTCGGGAGAGGGCTCTATTACTCAGTTGCCTCCTGAGCCCAAAGAAACAGCGATTGGCAAGAGTGATTCTGCGTTTGATTTCGGAACTGATGTCGTTGTTTCAGGTCACTGCAGAGTCAAGGTATACGAAGTCCTTAACTACCTTAAACTTATATATGCCAATACAAACGTTCTGGCCAAAATGTCGGTAGTGAGCGCCCTTTTTTGGTAATAGCATATATTTAGTTTTGCCGTCGTTTAGGCTTCAGACGTTCACACAAAACGGCAGAGAAAATTTTTTAGGCGATGTTAAGGAGACTCATTCCTCTATAGTTGGCGCAATCCGATGGGTCTCCTTTCTTGTCGATCGGGCATTCAATGCTGAAACTCCATTCCTCGGGAATGCTTTCCTCTGACCATATCTTACAGATGAGCTGGTGCATGCTCCTAACCAGGTCGTCCCCAGCTGCCTTGAAGAGCTCAGCAGACAGTCCGTCTGCGCCAGCAGCTTTATTCGACTTGAGCTTTGATATGGCAATCTTAACTTCGTCGAGGACAGGGGGAAAGAATTCTCTGCGGTCTTCGTGGATTAGAAATGGATCATTCTGCCCGACAACGGTATATTGACTAACATCGCCGTTACACAGTCTGCAGAAGTGGTTTTTCCATATTCTCAGCATCGACTGCGATTCTACTACTAGGTGTCCGTTCTCATCCCTGCAGGCTTCCGTTCTGGCTTTATAACCTTGGCTTGTTCGCTTTATCTGTTGATAAAACTTTCGAACGTCACGCCCGCAGTACAACCTCTCCAAATCCTCAATCGCGCGCTTCTCGTACTCTTTCTTCTTACTTCTAAGAAGCTTATGCTCCTCCCTTCTTTTTAACTCGTAGAGCTCAGGAGCTGCTCTTGTTCTTTTACGCAGCGATTCCTTATATGAATCCTGCTTCGCTGTGTGAATCCTGCTGCACTCGTCATAGAACCAGGTGTTTCTTCGTGGTGGAGCCTTGAAACCCAAAACTTCGGATGCAGAGCTTTTCAGGGCTGGTTTGCAAAGGCCCCACTTCTGTTCTATTGATAGCGTGGAGGATTGAGGTGTATTGGAGAGCTTACGGGAGACGCGATCGGTAAAAGCACGAGCGGTTTCTGGCGATAGTAGCTTTCCGACGTCATAACTCTGTATTCTTACTCTACTCCGCTGCGTTCGTGATATCTGTAAGCGCATCCTGGCTACTACAAGATAGTGGTCCGAGTCGTTGTTAGCTCCTCGGAAAGTTCGAACATCAAGAATAGTGGAGGAGTGTCTGACGTCGATCGCGATGTGATCAATCTGGTTGGTAATCGACTGATCAAAAGACCGCCAGGTGCCTTTGTGTATATTGAGGTGCGGGAAGCGCGTACTGGCTAGTACTGTGTCCGTTAACGGATGTGGTGTCGTGTCGGCTATGTTTGCCGATGACTCGTTCAAAGATGGTTTCCTTGAAGTCTCGTAGTACAATTTTGATGTCATAGCTGGGACATTGGGCATACGTTCTGTCTAGGAGATCGTAGAACTCATCTTTGGCGGAGTCTTACTTGTCTTCCGTGGGGACTTGGACGCAGATCAGGCTGATGTTAAAAAATGTAGCCTTGATACAGATCGTTATGAGGCGTTCGCTCACATGCCAAAAGCTTAGGACTTTTTGCCTTAGTCCACCTCGAACAGCAAAGCCGCATCCGAATAATCATTGTCGTCTCTCCCTATAGCAGTCGCCGTAGTAAATATCGCAGTTTTTCATCCGCATTATACCCGGTTAATTCCATCGCATTTCCTGGGTGGCGGTTATGTACAAAGTCGAAGATCATTGTCCTTTTTTCGTTTTTTGCAAGGGTCGTCAACATAAATCCGGTCCGTTATATCCGACGCTTGTGGTTGTTTCGGAGTTTGTTGTTTTTTTACGGTTACGGCTTACTAGGCCGTAGCCCAACTGACTAATCCTGTTTTTTGGCGCAGGAGGTTCGCCATTCGCCCTTCCCCGTCTGCAATTTCCATAGGAAATCACCAGATGGCACCACTATTGCTATTGCTAACAGTGCCGCATGATGTTTGACTGCGGTGGCTCTTCTCGCTTTTTAGCAGGCCAGCATCCGTCGGATAGATGCTACCCCTACGAGGCCTTTGTTAGTCCTTTGCCATCCGAGGTTATTGGTGTTTTCAAATTCCTAAGGGTTGGAAGACTGAGTGTGCATGACCCTAACCTTGCGACTTCGTTTCTTACAACAGTAGAGGGCAGTGGTTACTTTCTTAAAACGATCAGGAATGCTGGGTTTCCAATTTAGCTATAATTGTTAATGACGTGACTCTTCTGGTTTTAGGAATATGCCTTGATGACTGCAAGAAAATCTTCAAATTTTTTCCTGTGTTTATGAAGAATAAATCGTATTGTGTGACTTTTCAAGCGCTGTACCTTTCATTGGAAAATAGAATACAGGAAAGTCATATGGGTTCGGTAGTAGCCAGATAAAAGTTCCTCTTCTATTAAAATCAAACAAAAGCTGGGTGTGCCTTTTAGTTATAAACACTGTTAAATGGACCCTTTGCACAAAAAATTATGTATAAAAGACAGAAAACAAACATCCAGAGAAATTAAGGAACATACCCAAGAATAAATAAGTTGAAGAACAGTGCAAAGAAATTTGCAGGGCTGTGGCTTATCAGCGAGAAGACCGAGAAAAAAAGGGGTTTAACCACTAAAGTGAACACTTGAATGTTAAATTTTACAAAAGCTCACCGGAATTAGACAGACCCAATTGTAAATTTATTATTATCATTAGCGACTTTTCTTCTTTATTTCCAAAATGTATACATTTACTTTGGCGCAGTGATTAGTGACCCTGGCGCACGATGAGCGAGTTCGGATCCCGATAACACCAACGCCATCGAATGCTTATTTCGCGGTGTCCCTCTTCGGCGGGGTACTGGCAAAACCCCCCGTAGTATAAACTTGCCTTGAAAAAGCTTCACGACTCACGCCGTTCGGAATCGGCAATAAACTGTAGGTCCCTTTCACCTGTGTGAAAAAATAAATCACACATATGTACAAACATTTACTATCGAAATTGTTTTCAAAAACAGCCAAAACAATTTTAGCCAACATATGTATATACTTAATACTTTTCGAAAAGTACTTTTTCTAACTGTCTTAGGGATGGTAACTGTTATCTGACCACTATCGTACATAAAATGTTTATCCGAGTTTTTTAGCCAATGTTTGCCAATTATCACGGGCTACTTTGGGTTAATCGTGTCCACGACTACATTTCAGATGTTCCATATAAGGAGCTTAATACTAAGGCCGTAGCTGCGTCGAAACATAGCAAACCCCCCCTAAAGACAAAGAATGAAGGGCACGGATCGTAGTGGCATGGCGTAACAATCTCGTCTACGTCTCTATTATCTTAGAAGGTTTGTTGAAGGGCCAGCACGACTCAATAGTAGCCAAGAAAACCGAGTTCGATCGGTTCACTACAGGAACCATAGGGTCTAGCCAATACCCATCCATCACTCTCTAGAACCATCACAATCGATCGAGCATCTACTCAAACGCTTTTGGAAAATAGAAGACCTCGACAAAAGCACACCAACATCAGACGAAGAACAATGCTAACTGCACTTTCAAACCATTCTTAGTGGCGAACAGATAGCAAGTACGAGGTCGCTGATTGCTAGCCAGCCAAGCCATCAAACAGCCGCCCTGGGCACCAGCCAGCTAATCTGGCCACCGGCTGGTTAACCTGGCATCCAGCCAGCGAAGCTGACAACAAGCCAGCCAGCCTGGCCAGCAGCCAACCAAACTGGTCTCAGCCTGCCACCCTGGCCTAAAGCCAACCAACCTGGACAGCAGCTAGTCAACACAGCCAGGAACCAGTCGACCTAGATGCCAGCCAACTAGTCTGGCCACTGACTGGCTAACCTGGCCACCAGTCAGTCAACCTAACAAAAAGCCATCCAGCAAGACAGACAGACAGCTAGATAAACTTTCCACTATCCAGACAGTCTAAACACCAGGTCCTAAGCTGGTCACCAAACAGCCAATTTGGCGACCAGCCAACTTGGCGACCAGCAAAATAAGCGACCAGTCGACTTACTTGACCACAACCACCAAATCTGACCAACAGCTAGTCAAACTGGCCAATAACCAGCTTATCTAGCCAGCAATCGGCCAACATGGCAACCAGCCAACCAACCTGGTCAACAACCAACTAACCTGGCGAACAGCTAGCCGAGCCAGTCTGACCACCAGACACTTAACCTGGATACCTGTTATCCAAACCTGCCACCAGCCAGCCAATCAGGACCAGCCAGCCAACTTTGCCAACGGGCAGTCAAACTTGCCACCAGCCAGCCAACTTTGTTACGAGCCAGGCAACCCTACCACCAGCCAGCCAACCCGGCCACCTGCCAGCCAGCTTTAGCAAAAGCCCGCTGACCGGGCCAACAACCAGCTACCCTGGCCACCAACTAGTCTACCAGGTTACCATCCAGCCAACAGCCAGTCAACCTGGCCAACGGCTAGCCAAACCTGCCACCACTAAGTCAATCTGGACCACACAGTCAGCCTCGCAACCAGCCAGTCAACCTGGTCATCAGCCGGCTAACCTGGCCGCCAGACAACTAACCGGGCCACCAACCAGAAACCCTGGCCACCAGATAGGTACCCAGGTTACCGGGTAGCCAACCCGGCTTACCTGGTTACCAGCCAGCCCACTTGGCCACCAGCGAACTGACCTAGCCACGAGCCAGCTATCTTGGCCAGCAACCTGCTAACCAGCTACCCTGGCCACCAGCCAGCCAACCAGGTCACCGGACAGCTACCCTGTATAAAATCCAGCCAACCTGGCCACCAGCTAACCAGCCGACCTGACGACTAGCCAGTCAACATGATCGACCAGCCAGCCAAACTGACAACCAGCTGGCTAACCTGGCCACCAGACAGCCAACCTGGCCACTAGCCAGCCAAGATTACCACTAGCCAGCCAACCTTTCCACCCGCCAGCCAATCTGGCCACCACATAGCCAACCTGGCCACCAGGCAGCCAATCTAGCCGCCGGCCGACTAACCTGGCCACCAACCAGCTAACCGGACCACCGACAAGCTACCAGCGGCCAACCTGGCCACCAGCCGGCTTACGTGGCCCTGAGCCAGTCAAGCTGGTCACTAGCCAGCCATCCTGACCACCAGCCGATCAAGCTAGCCCCCAGTCAGCCAACTTGGCCACCAGCGAGCCAACCTGTCCAACTGCCAGTTAGTTTTATCAGCAGCCAGCCAGCTTTGCCAAAAGCCAACGAAACTGACCACCAGCTGGCGAGTCTAGCCACCAGCTCGCTAACCTGGCCACCAGACAGTCAACTTTGCCACTACCCAGCCAACTGGACTACTGGCCAGCCTTCATGATCTCCAGCCAGCGAACCTGGCCCCAGACAGCCAACTTGGCCACTACCCAGCCAACACGACCACCAGCCAGCGAACCTGGCCACCAGCCAGCCAACTTAGCCACCGGCCAGCCGACCTGTCTGCCTCCGGCCAGACAACCCAGCTACCGCCCACCTAACCTAGCTAGTTAGTTAGATCACTGCTAATAAGCAAGGTCGTTTCTAATAAGCAAGGCCATTGCAGAAATCAAGGTCAGTTGCCCTATTGAGGATGTCAGTGACTTTGTTGAAAAGGTCAGTAGCCTTGTCGAAAAGTTCAGTGAACTTGTTCAAAAGGTCAGTGACCCTTGGTTACTGACAATGACCTTGCTTATTAGCAATGACCTTGCTTATTAGCAGTCATCTAACTAACTGGTTGTTACTAATTGGTTCCAACGAACTGGTAAGGTTAGGTGGGTGGGGGCTGGAGGTCAAGTTAGCTGGCTGGTGCCAAGGTAGGCTGACTGGATAACTAGCTTGTGGCAAGGTTGGTTGGCTGGTGGCAAGGTTGGGTTGCTGGTGGCAATATTGGCTGGCAGGTGGCAAGGTTTGCTGGCTGGTGGCAATATTGGCTGGCTGGTGGCAAGCTTTTGGCTGACGAGTGGTGGTGCCAAGTTGGCTGGCTGGTGGCTAAATTGGCTCACTGGTGGCGAGGTTATCCATCTGGTTCCCAGGTCAGCCGGCGGATTTCCAGGTTAGCCGGCTGGTGGCCAGGTTAGCTGACTGGTTGCCAGGTTTTCAGATTGGCCGTCCGGTGGCTAAATTGGCTCTCTGGTGGCCAGTTCATCCATCTGGTTCCCAGGCCGGCCGGCACATGAACAGGTTGGATGTCTGGCCACCAGATGGGCTGGCGCGTAACCAGGTTAGCCATCTGGTGATCAGGTTTGCTGGCTAGTGGGCAGATAGTCTGGCTGGTGGATACGTTCGCAGGCTGGAGGCCAGGTTAGCTGACTGGTTGACAGGTTTTCAGGTTATCTGGCCGGTGGCTAAATTGTCTGGCTGGTGGTAGGGTTGGGTGGTCAGATTGGCTGTTGGCAAATTTGGTTGGCTGATCTTGGTTGGGTGGCTGGTGGCCAAGCTGGCTGGCAGGTGGCCGGGTTGGCTGGCTAGTGGCCAAATTGACTACCTATTAGCTAAGTTGTCCAGCTGGTTGCTAGGTTAGCTAGCTGGTGGTCAGTTTGGTTAGCTGGTGGATAAGTTGCCTGGATGCCAGGCTGGCAGGATGGTGGCCAAGTTGGATGGGTGGTGGCCAGATTGGCTGAGCGGTGACCTGCTGGATGGCTGGTGGCCAGATTGGCTAAGCGGTGACCCGCTGGATGGCTGGTGGCCAGATTGGCTGAACGGTGACCCGGTTGGCTGCCTAGTAACCAGGCTGGGTGGCTAGTGGCCCGGTTAGCTGGCTGGTGACTAGGCTGGCTTTCTGGTGGCAATATTAGCTAGCTCGTAACAAGGTTGGCTCTCTGGTGTCAATATGGGCTGGCTGATTGCCAGGCTGGCTGGCTGGTGACTAGGTTGGATGGCTGGTGGCCAGATTGGCTAGGTGGTGCCCCGGTTGGCTGGCTGGTGGACCGGTTAGCTACCTGGTAGCTTGATTGGCTTGCTTTTGGCAAGGTTGGCTGGCTCGTGACGAGGTTGGCTGAGTGGTGGCAAGATTGGCTATCTGGGTGGTCCAAATTGGCTGGTTGGTGGCAATGCTGGCTAACAGGGCCAGGTTGACTGGCTGGAGGTCAGACTGGCAAACGGCCAGGTTAACTGGTTGGTTTGCTGGGTTAGCCGGCCGGTGGCCAGAGTTGCTGACTGGTAGCCAGGGTGGGTAACTGGAGTCCGAATTGTCTGGTTGGTGGCGAGGTCTAGATTGGGTGACTGGTGGCCAAGCTGGCTGGCAGGTGGCCGGATTCCTGGCTAGTGGCCAGGTAGGCCGTCTGGTTGCCGAGTAGGTTTCATGGTGCCAGGTTCGCTGGTTGGTGGTCATGTTGGTTGGCTAGTGGTCAAGTTAGCCAGCTGGTGGCTGGTTTTGCGAGTTGTGGTCAGTTTATTTGGCTGGAGGTCAGGTTAGGTAAATTTCAGCCAGCTTAACAGGCTGGTGACCAAGTTGGCTGGCTGGCGGTCAGGTTGGCCGGTTGGTGATGAGATCAGGTTAGGAGGCTGGGGGCTAGGTTTCCTGACTAGTGTCCAGATTTGTTGGCTAGTGGCCAGGTTAGAGGGCTGGTTGCCAGGTTGGATAGATGGTGCCAGATTGGCTGTTGGACGCATGGTGGACGTTGAACGTTTCACACTGCACGTGGCGCACCGCACGTTGTACATTGGACGTTGCACGTTGTACTTTGCATGTTGTACGTTGCACGTTGTACGTTGCACATTGTTCGTTGCACGTTGTACGCTGCACGTTGAACGTTTTACACTGCACGTTGCGCGTTGCATGTTGCACGCTGTACCTTGCACGTTCCTTGTCGCATGTTGCACGTTGTACGTTGCACGTTGGACGTTGCACGTTGGACGTCACACGTTGCACGTTGTACGTTGAGTTTTGCATGTTGCACGTTCTACACTGCACGTGGCACTCTGCACGATGCAGATTGCACGTTTCACGTTGCACATTGCACTTTGCCGACCAACCTGGCCACCTGCTAGTCAACTCTTCCACCAGGCAGCCAAGTTAATCTTGCCACGAGCCAGCCACCCTTGCCACTGTACAGTCAACCTGGCCTTCAGCCAGGCAACCTGTCGACCAGCCAACCAATCTGACCACCTGCTGGCTAACTTAGCCACATCTGGCCAACCTGGTCAATAGGCAGCCAATTTGGCCACTACCCAGGCGTGGCTGGTGGCCGGTATCCAGATTAGCTAGCTGAGGCCCAGTTGGCTGACTGGTTGTCAGGTAGGCGGGTTGCTTACCAGGATAGCTGGCTGGTGACCAGATCGGCTGGCTGGCGTTCAGATTGGCTAGATGTCAGCCGGGTCGACTGGCTTTTGGCCAGGTTGGCTGGTTGGCTGGGGGCAAGGTTGACTGACTGCTGGCCAGGTTGGCTGGCTGGTGACCAGTTTGATTGGCTGGTGGCCAGGTGGTTGGCTGGTTGGTGGAAAGTTTGGCTGGCTGCTGGCCAGGATGGCTGGCTGGTAGTTTGTGTTTTTGGTTGGTGGCTAGGTTGGCTGGCTGGTAACCAGGTTGCGCATTGCAAGTTTTGCACTGGACGCTGACCGTTGCAGGCTGCACGTTTCGCGTTGCACGTTGTAGCTGAGAAACTTTCCCGAGACGGCTACAGCAATGTCGTCCGCATAGGCGGTTACAGCGTACCCTTCTTGTTCAACAAACGTTGTAGTTCATTGACTAGCACGTTCCACAAGCGAGGGGGAAATAAGCCATGATTCTTGTTGAAATGACACCAGCGAAGTTAGCTATGCCGACTCCTTGTGTTAGCAGTTGTCGTACCAGTTCTATCAGTGATCCCTTTACACCCAGATTAGTCAGCGCGGCCATGGTTCAACATTGTTAAAGGTAATAATCCCTGTGTTCCAATGACTTTCCCATGATACTAGCTAGTGAGTGGAGTGCTGTTTCAACCGATCTGCTTTTATTACAGGCATGTTGGTTCTCCTACAGCCTTCCTAATCTGTAGCTGTGTCTAATGTGTGCATCTATAATCTTCTCCAGAGTTTTTAGAAGAAAAAAAAGTAAGACTGAAAGTCTCAAGTCCCTTGAGTCCTGAGTATTAAAATAACTTTGATTTTCTTACACTTGTTTGGGATGTAGGATAAGGAGAGACAGCCCTTAAAGATGGCTACAAGCCAGGGAAGGATGAGATCAGAAGCCTGCTGAAGCTACGCTGGTGTGATCCCATCCGGGCCTGGAGACTTGTTTAGTTCAAAGTTTTTTAGAGCCCAAAGGAAAACATTATTGGTGGCCAGGTTTCGAGTTCGCTCGTAGGATGATGTAGGAGTTTGGATATCTTGAGGAAAGTATGTGTTCAGAAGGAGTTTCAGGGCTTCCGTACAGTAGCGACATGGCCACGTACACATGCACTCTGTTTTTCTGCATGTACGTGTCTGCACTCGTCATCAAACCAAAGGCTTCTCCTAGGCAGTGGCAGGAAACCTAACACATCAGGGGCAGCATCTCTGATGGCACCTTGACTAAATCTCCACTGCTGTTCTATGGTTTGTGCAATACGGATAGCCTCTTGAGAGAGCTGAAAGTCCCTGGCCGTCTCTTACGATTACAGCCGCCCAACGTCAAATGTTGATGGTCCCGCTCGACTCCGCAGTGTTCGCGATATCCGCATATGTATCTTGGCTGGAATAAGGTAGTGATCCGAGTCCACATTGGCACCTCGGAAAGTTCGGACATCCAAGATGCTGGAGGAGTGTCTGGCGTCGATCGCAATATGATCGATTTGATTTACAGATAATTGCTCAGGAGACCACCAGGCCCCCTTATGGATATTGAGATTGTGGAAATCGTATACTTGCTACTAGGAGTTTACGCCCCGTCACAAAGTCTATTAGTCTGAATCCGGTTTCGGCTGTGGTATCGTATAGGCTGTGCTTTCCTACAACTCGTTCGAAGATATCCTCCTTACCCAGCTTTGCGTTGAAACCTCCTAGAACAATATTGGCGTCATACCTGAGACATTGAGCGTATGTTCTATCTAGGAGGTCATAGAATTCATCTTTGACTCTGTCGCCTTTTTCTTCTGTGGGGACCTGAACCCATATCAAGCTGATGTTCCCGAAGATAGCTTTGATTCGGATTGTTATGAGGCATTCGTTCACATGCCAGAAGCTAAGGACTTTCTGCCTAAGTCCACCTGGAGCAACAAAATCCCCATCCAAAAAGCGCTGTTTGTTCTCATTGTAGCAGTTTCTGGAGTATGCATATATCAGACTTTTTCTTCCTCTTTTAACCCGGTCCCACCGGTCATTCAGATACCTACTCTGAACGACCGTATGCAAAAGGCATACGGTACTGTGGAAATGGGCACAACACAATGGGCTCAGGGTAAATCCCCAGTAGACGGACCTTATGCTATTCTTCACCATTATTCCGAAAACTTGCCCATTCACTTTACTTGGTACCCGGTTTACCTACTCCTCCAGCGTCAAATACATTGGCATTGTACTAGATAGGAAACTAACCTGGAAGAACAACACAACCGAGCGTTCGAAAAAAGCAGCTATGGCTCTCTACACTTGCGAGAAAGCTTTAGAGAAAAAATACGGTTTCAACCCCAAGCTCACACTACGGCTCTACATAACAGTCGTTAGTCCTATTGTAATGTATGGAGTGATAGTCTGGTGGACTTCACTGGACAAAATATCAAACCATAAACAATTCGAGAAAGTACAAAGGCTGGCATGCATGTGCATTACCGGGGCCCTGAAGTCCACCCCAACGGCAGCGCTCAACATTATACTCCACCTTTCACCACTCGATATAATTGGCAAGCCACATATACGGCAATAAGACTAAAAGCCAACTCCAAATGGAAGAGCTATATGACTCTCTATTCCCCCATCCTGAACAACACGATAACCATGGCAGAAAACTCAGACCACATACATAGAGCCCAGCATCGTATTTGAGAAGCAATTGAAGATAACGTACCCGGACAGACGGAACTGGTCCCGCTAAATGCATCCTCGCAGGAGGGGTCAAAAACCAAAGACGGGGGGTTAGGGGAGTAGTATGCAAACGATTAAACCTGAGCCAGGCTCTTAAACTACCGGAACATTGCAGCGTTTTTCAAGCGGAGCTGTTGGCAATAAAGGAGGCGCTGTCTTGGCTGAAGTGGAAGGTAATATCTACTACGGTACTACGGATATTCGAATCCTCACAGACAGTCAAGCAGCCTTGAAATCGCTGGAGTCCTACGCGTACACTTCAAAAACAGCGAAAGGGCCGACACACTCGCCAGAAAGGGAACGATGAAACAATCAATCATGGCATGTGAGGGTATACCTCTTGCAGCCATAAAATTTAAGCTCACAAACCTCTCCGTGGCTGAGACGTACCTGAGATCGGCCCAGGGGCACACCTGCCTCATCACCAGGCGAATCTGGCCTCGGCTCGATTGTCAATGGACTAGGAGACTAATCTCCCTAAAACGAACTCACATCTACAAAATCATTGGTGTCATCACCGGTCACTGTCTCATTGGCAGTCATGCACAAAAACCAGGGCTAGTTCCGAATGATCTCTGCAGAAGCTGCCTAGACGAATCCATACATCTCCTACTCTGTGCCTGTCCGGCTTTCAGGAAACCCTACCTAGGATCGTACTTCCTAAACAACCTGACTAATGTTCAACGAGTAAGGAATAATGATCTTCTTTACATATTACGATGCTCTAAGTGGTTCCATGAATAGGGGGACACACTCCCACGTAGCAACACAACGGGTCGCCCTGGCCGACCTAACGGGAGGCCGACCTAACTTTCACGTTGGTTGTAGTTCTCAGCAATTGTTCCATGCACTTATGGTGTTCTATTTGAATGGCACACACACCTGTTTTTTGGCGCAGAAAACTCGCCATTCGTCCTTCCCCGTCTGTAATTTCCAGAGGAAATCTTCATATGACACCACGAGGAGATGGGCTTACTAACTTACTTCTCACTTTTTAGCAGGCCAGCAAACGTCGGTTAGATGCTACCCCTACGAGCCCTTTGCTAGTCCTTTTGCCATCAATGACAGAACTCCACTGAAATAGTTTTGGCCTCCTCCACCTGAGAATACACTCAACGGTGCATTATACGAATACACATTCTTTTTTGAGTAGTTATCCAGTCCGCCTTATTATAATTACTCAATTCAGTGCAGCACCTCTTTACAAAAAAATTGCCCGACTGTTTCAAGCGCTCCGGATTGTGGAATGTCTGACGCTCTTACACCTCTTTATGACACTTCATTAAATATCTTGTTGTACTTTTCCTCCCAGTCCATGTCCGAGTTCTCGAAACGTATACATAAAACCTTGACCAGCCTTGTAAAAAAAGTTTTCACTGGCATGAGTGGCAAAGAGTGCAGCGAAAGCAAAAAAATAACGAAAATTTCACGCCGGAATCAACCTCTCCAAGAGCTTCATTAAATCTCAACCAATGCGTACTTATTCTTCCTTGCAAAAACCCATTCCATTCATTCAATCACACCGTGCCACTGTAACCTTGACTTCCCGGCAACGTTGCAGAACGCATTACAATGGACTTAAATTGACTTTAATTATGACCAGCTCCAACCCTTATCCTCGTACTACCCATTGTTTCTCCTCTACTTACCCCTAATTACAATGCAGTTTTTTTTTTGCTTCTTCTTTGCCCTCCACTTAAGACTCCTTTCGGTTCACTTGTTTTATTCGAGAGTGTTTACACCACTGTAGAACGTTCTCTGTTCGTCTCAATTAATATCGCAACCATTCTCTGTTGAACCAACATCAGACGGTGGCGGCAGTGTGCTTGTGCACCACCGGCATGACCAAATGCCAGAGTATTAGGAGGACAAACAAAAATGTTAAATCCTCTTCACTGCCGCTTCCACTCTCTTGTTTACAAAGCGCAAATTTGCACACAGTCGTCGTAATCGAGAAAGCCGCTCCTTAAGTCTGGGAGGGGGGTCGAGGGGAGTAAGAAAAAGAAAAAGGACAATGAGCATCACTTCGACTTAGTCGTGGCTGAATGATTCGCGATAATAAAACTCATTTTATCACCCGCAGAGTGCAAATAATCGTCTTCAGCTCGCCAATCATCTCATCGGGGCATTGTTAAAACGGCACAGTCGAACGGAATGACAATTAAAACCGCCGCGCTCCACCTCGATCGCGTGCTTACCTTTCGCAAGTTATCGGTCGCAGCCCCAGCCCAGTCATCACTTGTGGCCACATAAATATCCAATTTGTGTTCCGCCACCTCACAAAAAACGAGAGGAAACGGTAGCAAGGCTACCGGGTGAGCAATTCCACTCGTACTTAGGTGTAAGGACTGATATAGAGCTCTTTATGGCATGGAGTTTGGCATGTATTGATATTTCAGGGAAGAAACCAAATAACTCGAACGTCCTTATTCCAGAATCTTGACATACTAGCACGCTAACGCTCGAGTAACAGGCCAACATTCCAACATCCCAACCAACCATTAACACCAATTGGTATCGTTCGCGGGACTTCTTTCAATTATCCCCCTCGTCGCCACACATTTTCGTCCTTTCTCATCCGCCATGGTGTATCCAATTTGAATACGAAACGTAATTGAAGATTGTGTGTCGTTAAATTAATAAACTGTGTGCGAGGAATGTGCAAGAATACTCGTAACTTATCTATCTGAAGGGTAGTTACTGCATAGTCCTTGGTCGATGGATGGGAATATCATTCCCACCGCAACGTGGCGAAACGAATAAAGCGTTTATACTTGAATAAATCTTAGTGTCAATGGAAGCAAGTGACAGGATGGGGATACGAAAAGAAGTTGACAACAAAAGATATTGATCTGCCTGCAGCACGGGAATTATCAAGGAGAATATCTCTACCGCTTTCGTCGCGGTATGCTGTCACTACTATCTTACCATCATTTAAGCAGGGAAAAACCAGGAGTAGTGAGTACGTCAGCAGATATAGTATATAAGCTGCGATGCGATAAAGGACTTCGTTTCGCTAAATTGCATACTTCATTCTGGGTGGATTTATGGTACGAGTTCGGATACAAATATGGATTCAGACTGGGTTACTACTATTCGGAGAAAAAAGAAGCGCACTGGGATTGGTAAGAAATCGAGCGGAACATACCAACCGCAGTGCAGGGGTATGCAAACTTCATCTGTCGGATTCGAATCAGTTAGAATGAGTGAAGGAAATTTAGGAATCATACGCTCGTCGAAGTCGTTTAGTCCCTAAACTGGCTTAAAAAGGGCGGCATGGGCTTGTGCACATAGAGCAAAGTTGTTGATTGCTCCCAAACTAGCGAGATGCCAGCACGAACCTTGTAAGTACGCAAGTCAAGTTGACATACAGACTCGTCGCGGCACCACCTGGATAGCCATCACAACATCGGCTCACCATACTAATGTATGCAGCCATCAACCTTCGCCATAGGTTTAAAAAATTGGAATGGCCTCACAGTTGGGAGTTGTGCATGAGGCTAACCCCCTCATAACCTTTGCTTCATAATCTCTCTGTAACTAGTAAGTGGTTCCCCCTCCTCATTATCCATAAAAGGACCTGGGGGTCCGCTGAGAATAGATAACTTGTAGTAGAATCGTAGTCGATGCTTGGTATCTGGAAAAATCCGTCCTGCAGATTGGTATACTCACTTTCGACGATAATTGGTAAGAATTCCGTCCCCCCGACTTAAACGAAGTTAAGATAGCAGCCCGCAGAACTGCTAAGAGCAGCTGGAGATGATCTGGTTGGGAGCATGCACCAGATCGAGGTGTTGTTTGTCTAGTCCACAAGGAAGGAGAACCCTTTTGACTGCGCGCATTTCAGAAGGATCAATCTCCTTAACCTCACATATAAAATTCTCCCTGTTGTTTTATGTGAACGCCTAAAAATCGTTGGTCAACAACTTGATAAGTGCTTCCCAGTGTGGTTTCAGGACAGTCGACGACAGACCAGATCTTCACACTGCGGCAAATCCTGGAACATCCCATTCCGATTTGGTCTTGAAATCAACACATATGACAGCATTGAGACGACATCTCTACAAAGCTCGTCATATTTGGAGGACTCTCGCTACCCCATTAAGTTCGATAACGATCTCACCGAGACCTTTAATGTCAGAAGACGTTTTTGGACCAGGTGACGCGCTCTTTCATGTAATTTTGTCAACGTTCTACTTGAGAAGAAATGAAAAAGCCGACACACTCGCCAAACAAGGAACGACGCTACAATCAACCGTGGCTTGTGTGGGAGTACCACTTACAACCATTAGACATAATCTGACCAATCTCGCCAGGGCCGAGACGAAGCTGAGATGGACCCAGGGACATACCTGCGTCATCACCAGGCAAATCTGGCCTCGGCTTGACCGTCAACGAACAAGGACTATAATCTCCCTAAAAAGCAGAAGCTGTCAGGACGAGGAAGAGGTCGAATCCAATCACCACCTTCTCTGTGCCTGTCCAGCTTTTTGCAATATCAGGAAACGTTACCTAGGCTCTTACTTCCTTAACGGCCTGTTCAGAATGTAGGGATACCTGATCTTCTTAGCTTCTTAAGAAGCACAAAATGGTTCCACGAATAGGGGGGTAAGACCCCCTCGTAGCTGCTCAACGGGCCTCCCTGGCCTATGTGCATTCTTCTCAATTCTGGAAAGGCTACGATCCTACCTACCTACTTGAGAAGATCGTGCGCATCTCACAGTTTAACACTACAAGCACGATCGTATAAAAGTTCGCTCAACTGCTAGCTTACGCAGATGACATTGATGTGATTCTTCGAACACAGCGAGCTGTCAATGAAGCATTTGTTGGCGTTGAAACCGAAGCGGACAAAATGGGTTTGGCGGTATAAAGGAAGGACATTCAACATCGGACAGAGCGTCACAATAGGCACTAAAACCTTGAGGTAGTAAAGGACTTCGTCTACCTCGGCTCCGCAAAAATACTGACATAGAGCCCTCTCTCGAGAGACCAGGTCCTGCTTTATGGCGTAGAAGCATGGACTCTCTTGAAAGCGGATGAGAACACACTTGGTATTTTCGAGAGAAAAATGCTGAATGGGTTTGGGTTGATGGTTTCTGGAGAGAAAGATTACATAACGAACTGTACGAGTTGTACGACGGCTTGCCCATAGACAAGCTCTTACGGATTCATCGCTTAAGATGGCTAGGCCATGTAGATAACACATGTAGGTAACACAGCTCGGGTCCGAAGAATCTTTGAACCTAAACCATTGGAACAACGCAACAGAGGACACCCTCGCACACACAAGTGGAAAGAGTACTCAGCCAACTTGGTGTCCGCGATTGGAGGCAGTCGGCAAAAGATCGTTGAGGTCCAGGTCCACCCTGGACTGTAGCGCCAGATAAAAACAAGAAGCAACCTTAAGGCTCCTTTGAATAAAGTTGGCAAGTCTGTCATCAACGATTGAGTCTACAGACGGATCGACGGAGGACTGTTCAGAATAATAGCTGAGTTGGGTTTTTCAGTGTCCCATTCTTGACAGCTTGCGCGTAGATCCTGAAATCATCAAGATCAGGAAGTATTGCCATTTTATTGTGAAAAGACTTGCATCTGAACAACGATTATAGTTAATTAAATTTTATTTAAAAACAATTTAGCGCATTTCGACCATGATACGATCATTATAATCGACCTACTGAGCAAGCAATTGAAGCCATAGTGGCAAAATTGCACATTCAATTCACCCTATTGCGTAGAGGGGTTACAGAAAGACGTTATCATGAGGGCACCGTGGCGTAGTGGTTAGTATGTTTGACTCAGCCGCACGATGAGCGAGTTCGGATCCTGATAACACCAACGCCATCAAATGTTTGTTTAGCGTCGTCCCTCCTCGGCGGGTACTTGCTGTAGTAGCGGAGTAGCCCGTAGTTTACTTACCGTAAAAAAGTTTCTCGACTCACGCCGTTTGGAATCGGCATTAAAACTGTAGGTCCGTTTCACCTGCGCAAAAACTAAATCACACACAATATGGGTAATGGAGAGAAGCTTGGCACTGACCCTCCATTGGCTGTAGCGCCATTTTACATGCGCCTTACCAATAGCCTGGCATCCATATCCTCCGAATCTAGTAGCCGGCAGCTATTCTTAGTGAATTATATTCTGATGTTGTCGGCTGCTGATTTGTATATGGACACATGGTCTTTATCTCCTTTCCATACTCGATCTACGCTGCTAAGACTACATATTGTACTTGTGCAAATGGCACGCAGCACAAAGGTTTCCTGTCGCTGACATATTCTGCAACTAGTACTATTGAGACGTAGAAAAGAACAAAAAAATCGTCAGGACACTAGATTCGGATAAAAAGTGTTCATGCACAAAATTAAGAGATTCCCCACATGAATGGCGCATACCTCCCATGTGTACCAAGCTTTATCCGAACGTCTTTTCATTCATCCCTTCTGCGATCTCTCTGTCTTAATAACACCCTTCTTCAATCCGCTCCTTACTTTATAAGAGGTATCCTGCAGCGGGAAAATACACAAACCCAGCATATCGCATTAAATCTCCAGAGGCATGGAAGCGTGTCGGTCGGTCGTCTTTAAGAGAGATTCATGGACACTTGGTCGGCATAAATACCCTCGAGGTGGACGTGTTATTGGCCACACTCAAACGGGTGTCGGGATAATTACTATACCATACTATATCCTTGAGGAAGATAGATACCGTAATTCGGAGATGGAGAAATGCAAATCATTGTGGTCATTTAAGGATCATAAATCTCATGACGGGATAATTGTTTAAGTCCAGTGTTGCCGTCTTCATCCCTGCTTTCCGGACACTTGGCAGATAGTCCAAATAGAATTCGTCATCAGGCTGAGGACTTACTAAGAGAAGAGAGCGACCACAGACTCACGAGAAAGGAGGCTTGCAATGCAATCGGAATAATTACATAAATAATGTTCAATTGTCTTATGGAGCAGATTGTGAAAATGTGCAACTATTACAGTTATTGCATTGGAGCAACGATATGGGAACTGAGTTGGGAATTAGAGAAGGTAATTGGCATTCAGGGGATGTGTAGCGATTACATATTGTCGGGGCGGAACAGCGTGTGATTATCAATTTATCTGAAATGACAATTTTGCTTTCGGGTATGATGGTTATGGGATGGATTCGGAAGGGTTATGGGCAGGTGTGGTGCACGTTTATGCTGCATGAGGGTGTTCTGGGGTAAGATTAGCTTCGAGTTAGGATTGTAGTGGTGGCAGATTGTGATTGGATGTTGATCTTTGGGATGGGGCTTGCCTAAGGGTACGCCATTGTTAATGCTAAACATGAAATCGTTTTGAATTTGCTTTGTAATTAAAATTGCATTCCGTTCGATGACAGCCGCACAGTTTGGGGACATAAGTGAATATTTGTGGGTAACTAGAGGAAAAAAGGAATAGATTAAGGCCAGGTGGCCGTTTTTATTCGTCTGGAAACTGCATTCCAGCAATCTGGGCGAGATTGTTATCCATAATTACTCACGTCCACGACTTTTGTTTATTAGCTGCAATTTAAAAATTAGCAGAGGACAGGCTACTCTAATCGTATATTCGTCGTCGGAAATATAAGGTCTGATGCGTGCGTCATTGATTACAACGTACTGCAGACTACAGGTTAGACAGACCTTCGTAAACGTTTGAGGACAGCACATAAGGCAGATGAATAGAGAATGAGATTTGCTTACTTGGGTCAGTTATATCCTAACAAAAAGGAGGCACAAGTTGCTTTATAAAAGGTCAGAACGAATCAGGATATTTTTTTACGAATAAGTAGTAAGTTCGGAGTAAGTCCCGGCCGCAACCAACAAGCCTCTGCTGCCGGCACCATCTATAGCCAGCTAGTGCCGCGCGTTCAATTGGCTGAGGCTTCTTCCACCCTTGTGTGCCACCTCACATGCGGTTGTTTTCTGTTACGTCGTCCCTTGGAGTTGGAGTCGAAGATCTCTCCACCCGGAGCAGTGGTGTTTACTCTCGTGCTTTACATGACTCGATCCATAGACGCCTGACTAAACCAATGGCGCTGTATAACCTTTACAGTTCGTGGTTCAATCTTCTCCTCTACTCTTCGTCAATATTTGGGGGTGGCCGTGGTGCAGTGGTTAACATCATCGACCGCCGAGCGGAAGGTTTATGGTTCAAATTCGCTTCATAGCCAAGAAAAAGTAGTTTCTATACCGCCAAAAAGTATGCAACGCTGTTGAGAATGGCATAACACTCACAGTATATGGTCAAACGAAATTCATCCTCTGCGTATGCAATACTAAAAGGGCTTGAACGAATTACTACGGACTATAACCAACGCGGAATTTGGTCAGCTCTCGTCCTATCTAGGTCTAGGACAACCACCCCTGAGAGTAGTGAACGAACATCAACGACCCCAACCACTGTACTCCGTTCAGGTTGTGTGTGTCAACACATCATAAGAGAATATAAAAACTCTTGAACCTGCGCGAGTCTCTAAAAAAAAAAAAAATATATACCGGACCAAGATTGCGTACAGGAACCTCGAAAGACCTCCTCATCCAATTTTATTAAGCTTCGAATCTATGCACCACATACGAGGAGGGGAGAAACAAGCAAATTAAGTTTATTGCAAAGTCGCCTTCTGATTTTACACAACGATTCCAACCTTGCTCGCACGATTCGAACCACCCTTGATAATCCTCCGAAGTTAAATTGTTCAGAACCGTGATTACAGCGAGTGAGGAGTGACTTCATTTTGAGGAATAAGAAAAAGTCGCAGGGACAATATCGGAACTATGTATAAAAGGTGGATGCGGGAACGTTGGAATAATTTTTTTGCCAAAAACTATTAGACAATCAACGAGAAATGAGCCGGCACATTATCGTGGTGCAAGTTCAGGTCGCACGCGGAAAACACTCGAGGTCCTCCTCAGGATGCCAACATAGTCCAGTCACTGCCTGATAGGTAGCAACACATCCACGGTACGAGACCTGACGCGAACTCTTCCAAGTGGATCGTCTTCTACTGATTTATTGTGCTTCTTAAACTGCTTTGCCCATTCAGACTCACGCATTTTCGACATACACTCGTCTCCATACCCCACTAGCGGTTCTCGAAGATTTTCAGGGGTTTTTGACTAGTCACTATAAAAATTGTATCACAACACGTGAACAAAAGTTTTTTAATTATTTTGTGTTTTCTTCTTCTAAACAAAACGGCCTCTCTTCCTAAACAGATCTTCTCGGACAACACAGTGTAGTCAGTCCCTGGGTTATGACTAAATTTACGGAACATAATTGCTACATTTCGTACGATTAAGATTTTATAGAGCGAGGCATCGGTTTCTGAGAGAGGATCCTAATTCTCCATTGCCCCTTGAGGCCATGGAAACAAGGGTTGATAAGAGTTATTCTGCGTCTAATTTCAGTGCTGGTGCCAAAACCGTTTAACACTAGAGAGCCAAAGTAGACGAACTATCTCAAATTTTTAGCTGCCAGCTGTTATGCTCAGAATTTGTGCATCCTTTTTTGATGACAGAATTTCCATATAACCCCGCCTTCATTTACCTTCAGCCGTTTCTGCTTTAATACTCACAAAGAATTCGATGACGTCCCGAGGCGTCAATGCTATCAGTGCATGCGAACATTGAACAGCTAGTCTCGCGCGATGCGTTGGAGTGTGAACGAATCGCACTAACTTGGTCAATTCGGTACTGACCTCGGTTGGTTGGTTGGTTAAGTGACTTCCCTCCGCAAGGCGGTGTGGATCACTTAGACCACGATGGGTCAATTGTGTGTCAATCACTCCTTCAATATTCTTGATGTTCGAACTTCCCGAAGAGCTAACATCGACCCGAACCACAACCTTGTAGTAGCCAAGACACGCCTACGCATATCACGAACGCAGCGGAGTAGAATAAGAATGCAAAGTTACGACGACGGAAAGCTACAATCGCCAGAAACCGCTCGTGCTTTTACCGATCGCGTCTCCCTTAAGCTCTCCAATACACCTCAATCCTCCACGCTGCCAATAGAACAACAGTGGAGCCTTTGCAAACAAGCCCTGAATAGCTCTGCATCCGAAGTTTTGGGTTTCAAGGCTCCACCACGAAGAAACACCTGGTTCGATGACGAGTGCAGGAGGATTCACACAGCGAAGCAGGAGGCATATATTAAGCCTCACTGCATAGAAGAACAAGCTCTACGTGTTCAAAAGAAGGGAAGGAGCATAAGCTGCTCAGGAGAAAGAAGAAAGAGCACGAGAAGCGTGCGATTTGAAGAGGTGTTACTGGAAGCGTGACGCTCGAAAGTTGTATCCACAGATAAAGCGGATATATCAAGGTTATAAAGCCTTGATATAAAGCCTCGAACCCTGCAGGAACGAGAACGGACACCTACTAGTAGAATCGCAGTCGATGCTGATAATATGGAAAAACCACTTCTACAGACTGTATAACGGCGATGTTATTCAATATACCCCTGTCAGGCAGAATGATCCATTTCTTAACGACGAAGATCGCAGGGAATTGCATCCCCCTGACCACGCCATAACGAAACTCAAGTCGAATAAAGCTGCTGGCGCAGACGGACTGTCTGCTGAATTCTTCAAGGCAGCTGGAGATGACCTGGTTAAGAGCATGCGCCTGCTCATCATTTCATTTCATTCATTTCGAATTCCTTTTTATTGACATACTTATAACTATCTTACGTGCTAGACAAAATGACTAAAACTAGCTTATATCATAACTACATTAGATGTCTTACTAAAGACACTCGCGGCACTCTAAAACAAACACTATCTATATACTTAATCTATGTCTTTCGAGTACTTAATATCTACAGTGATTAATTACTTTTATTATTATATTTTGCCAAGAAAAAGTCTTACAAAAAACTTAGCGTACTATCGGGTTTTTGGGGTACCTATATAAAACTTACGATCTAACTAGAACTAACTAATTCTAACTTAATCTATCTTAACTAATACTAATACTAATCTTATATACTATGCGTATATAACATGCATATACATACATCTTTTTTTGATTTTTATTTTTTTTAAGCAAAAAACTTAAAAAAACTGCCTTATTCTACCCTACCCTACCCTACCCTATACAAGTCCGCCATTGGTTACGGCGGTCTTTGCCTTGATGACGCTTTTTTTAAAGACTCTACAACGGAGCCCGCTCCAGCCACCAAAAGCGTTGATGCTGTCGGACAACGTTTTCTCTATCTCGGCGAGAAACCGCCCTACTGAACCTGAGGCGCTCGGGCTCACAGAGCACGACGTCAGGCTCGTAGAGGAGTCGCCGCTCCACAGAATTACGGGCCACATAGAAGATTAGCGGTACCGCCAATCAATCCTGAATCAGCCCCCAATTATCAAAATAAAGGAATGCTTCCGGAGGAACAAAGCCGTTCAGACGCACTTTTTTAAAATACATGGTATTGGGGTAGTAAGCCCCAGATATCAAGTTATTGACCGAAGTCATTGCCCTCGCAACGTGACCTCGAATCAGTTTTATTAGGAAGTTGTCTATCCATAAAGTGCCTGCCCTATTGTACAGGACCCCGTTGGGATAGAACTTTCTGTACTCAGACTCTGGCGTTCTGTGTAATCCAAAACAAGTCCTCAGACATTGTCTCTCAAACACCCGAATCCTTTCCATTAAGCTTGCGCTCACATTACACCAGACGGGACATCCATAGGCAATCATAGGCCTGGTTAAGGCCATGTAGCAGATTACCTTCACCCTAGAATCAAGTTGGCTGCAATGAAACAGCCATCTTGTTAGAGCGAAAGTGCCCCGGGCTCTTTCCAAAGCAGCATCTACATTTTTGTTAAAATATAGATACTGGTTTAGCCAGATCCCGAGTTACCTGACTACACTTTTACCTGCCAGTGGACGTCCGTCCCGTCCAATGATCGCGAACTTTCGCCAATGTTTCCTAGTGTCCCTAGAGGCCCTAGACAAAGGCGATCTGAATAAAATAGTCTCTGATTTCTGGAAGTTGATTTCCAACTTCCAGTCATCACCGCGGATTTTTTATTTTTTAGTGACATGAAGATCAACTGGAGATCATCCGTCGAAATGAACAGTGTGTTAGCACCTTCATTGGCGATGACGTTAGTTGCCGTAGAATCTTCATTGAACCTGGTGAAACCATGGTTCTCGGACCGCCAATGATCAATGTCATATCGAAGGTAGAAGTGGTGAAACAGGGCTCTATCCTCCAGGATAGAATAAAATATTTTCTCCGAAATGTTTTATTTATCTGTGGGAACATATTCGCGCTGTTGGATTTTACAGCGCGAATTTTGTTGCTCTAGTGCAGACTTGTGTATGTATGTTTATTGGCGTTACAGTCCATGAAGGACCTGAGCCGAGCTTCTCTCAATCACCCATGTTGTGTGTGATTTCATTTTCCCATAGGTGAAAGAAAGGGACCTACAGTTTACTGCCGGTTCCGAACGCCGAATTTCGAGAAGCTTTTCATGACAATTTTACTACAGGGGGTTTTGTTAGAACCCCGCTGAGGAGAAACACCGTGAAAAACACGTTCGATGACACGGCTGTGTCGGGATTCGATCCCGTGTGATGGGTGTCAGAGGCCAACACACTACCCACTGCGCCACGGTGCTCTCTTTGTGACTTGTGAATATTTTGTAATTTTCTTTAATTAGCTGTCGGAGATTTTTAATCAGTGACTTCAAGGTCCTGACCTCCGGGCTTTGTCTGTCAGTAAACCGTCTATACAAGAGTTTGAGTCTTGACAGGAGTCTACTTTTCTGTCTGTGAAGTGCGTCTATTGTCGCGTTTCGGTACACGTCCGTTGTATCGTAATGCCTCTGGCGTGGTATCGTCCTATCCATCTTTTGATGATTATTTCGTCCATATGTTTTAGGTGCTTATCAATTTCGTCATTTGATGGGTTCCTATTATTCGGTGGGGATGAGGCACTCGAAGTGAGTGCTCTCGTCAGGCAGTTGGCAAAGCGTGGCCAGCGTGCCCTACTATAATCGTAGGGGTACGTGTGGACATACTCTTCCATTTCTGCGAATTAGTCCGGTATTTTGATTACGGCACTAAGTCCGCAACGGTCACTGTCATACTCAACGGTACGTAAACAGTTAGTAGACCATTCGTAAGTGTCTGCCGGTCTCAGTCGTGAGTCAAGCAACATTAGATCCAGATAGGCGCCGCTTCTAGGAAACGACGGACTATCCGTTGCGAGTAACTTGAATTTATACTCAATATTATGCAGGGCCCACCAATGGCTTAGTAGGCTCCCTCTAATGTTGGGTACTAATCGAATGAAACGTCTTTACTCCGTGAATGCCAAAACAGAAGTGACAGGTTTATTAGAAAATGCTAAAAAAAAGGAACAAGTACTGTGAGTGATATACATAACCAATAAGAAGTACAGTGAGTCAGATTTTTTTATGATAGATGAACTATTTCAACACTCCCACTTTCATCGATATGTATATATAAAAAAAAATTTAGTTTCACAAACCAAAAAACAACTTAAAGAAATTCAAAGAAATTACAAAGATATTATTCTTTAAGAGACAATAAACCAATTTTTAAACGTAAGACTTTAAATCTTTCTTTTGGAAGAGGCTTAGTGAAAATATCTGCTAGTTGATTATCTGTACATATATATTCAAGTTCAAAAACGTTCTCTGCCAATTTTTCCCGAATAAAATTGAATTTTACTTCAATGTGTTTGCTGCGTTTATGAAATTCAGGGTTCCGCACCAACTTAATTGCACTTAGATTATCAACATAGAGTTGAGGACGGCAACTATGTTGAGGAAGCAGTTCTTCGAGTAGACGCTTGAGCCACATTATTTCCTTAACAGCTTGTGTCGCAGCCATATATTCGGCTTCCATTGTTGATAAGGCGACACATGATTGCCTCTGCGATGCCCACGAAATCGGTGACTGACCAAGTAAGAAGACATACCCACTTGTTGAACGTCGTGTGTTAGGATCACCGGCGAAGTCTGCATCGCTGTAACAACTCATAATTAAATTTGAATTTACTTGAAAAAATATACCATAATCGTAAGTCCCCGCAACATATCGGATGATGCGTTTCATTGCTCTTACGTACTGCACGGTCGGATGTTCCAAATGTCGACTTACAATGCCGAGAGCATAAGAAATGTCGGGCCTGCTCCCGATTGCTAAGTACATGAAGCTGCCCACAGCCTCTCGGTATGGGAAGGTTGTTTCAGCCCCTGTAGCTCCAACGCTGCTGTCTTTAAAGATTGATGTGTCCATTGGTGTCGTCACTGGATTTGCATCAGACATCTTGAACCTTGCAACGATTTTTTCAGCATAGCTCCTTTGATGTAGGAAAATTGACCCATTTGATTTTCGTTCAATCTCCATTCCTAGGAAACAACGCGCCTCGTACACCTTCACTTCGAATGCATGCTGCAAATGCTTCACAAGTTTTTCAATGTCACAGTCATTCGTGGCTGCAATCAAACCGTCATCGATGTATATTGCAACAACTAAGTTTTCTCCTACAAAAATGCAAGGATCTGCTTCTGATGGTTTTAAGTTGAATGACCGAAGGAAAGTGGTGAATTTATCATTCCAACATCTTGCCGCCTGTTTCAAGCCATATAGACTTTTTCTCAATCTGCACACCCGCTCACTACCATCGTTAAAACCATTCGGCTGTCTCATATATATCTCTTCTTGCAAGTCACCGTAAAGAAAAGCTGTTTTAATGTCGAACTGTTTCAAATGCATGTTTTTAGACGATGCAATTGAGAGAATAGCTCTAATCGAAGCAAATTTGGCTACTGGACTAAATGTCTCTTTATAATCCACATCGTATTTTTGAGTGAATCCCTTAATAACCAACCTCGCTCGAAATCTTTCGGGTTCATTGCTAGCTGCATCTTTGATCTTGAAGACCCAACGATTATCGATAGCTGCTTTATTGTGTGGCAGTTCAACCAGATCCCATGTGTGGTTTTTATTCAACGCAGTGATTTCCTCTCTCATGGCTTCTTTCCATTTGTGCTGATCCTTGGATTTAACGGCTTCTTCGTAGGTTGATGGCTCTTGTTTTTCAGCTACAAATACATGCGGCTCCAAAAGAGCTGTCATTGATTCGGGTACTTTTTGTGCACTTCTTAGTCGATGCTTAATAGGCGTGTGTTTGTCGTTTGCCACTTCATTCTCCCCTTTTGTTTGATCATTGACGGATTCGTCAGCTTGTTTTACGTCTTCCTTTTTAACAGCCTGCGTCGAGGCATGTTCAGCCCCTAAACCCGTTGCGTCAATATTGTCATTGCAATTGACAATAACTTGGTTATCGTTTTCGCTGGAAAGAGACGAGTGTTTAAAAATTACGTCACGTTTTACCTCTACTTTGTTTGTTCCAGGAAAATAGATGCGATATCCTTTGATGTTTTCAGCATATCCGACGAAGATCCCGTGCTGAGATTTAGCATCCCATTTGCGCCGTTTTTGACTAGGCACGTGTGCATAGCATTCCGTGCCGAAAATATGCATATCGTAGTAGTTAATTCTTTGGTCTTTTCCTAGCCACAGCTCCCATGCAGTTTTGCCACCTACGCCAGTGGGAGCTGTCCTATTTAATACGAAAACACCATAGTTAACAGCTTCTGCCCACAGTTTTAATGACATGTTTTTAGCATAAATTAAAGTCCTTCCCGCTTCCACAATTGTTCGAATTTCTCTCTCTGCCATCCCATTTTGCTGTGGTGAGTATGGAACAGAGGTTTGATGAACAACGCACTCCTTCTTTAAAACTGAATTAACCTTCCCGTTAACAAACTCTAGCCCATTGTCCGTTCGAATCACTTTTACCGCAAAACCGGTCTCCGTTTTAATCTTTTTTAAAAAATCTTTTACACAGTCAATAACTTCCGTTTTTTCTTTTAAAAAATATACCACTCGATAGCGCGAAAAATCGTCTTTGAACAGGAGAAAATATCTTGACCCACCGAACGAACTATTCTGCATCGGCCCACACAAATCAGAGTGCACGAGTTCCCCCACCTGTTTTGCCCTGCTTTCGCTCTGATGAAATGGTAACCTATGGGACTTGCCCAGAGCACATGCATCGCAAAAGAATTCTTTTTCATCAACAAAGTCAATTTTCCGTTCTTTAAGGAAATTACGCACATATATCAGGTTTTGGTGACCGAACACTTCATGCCAGTATTTGATTGACGCGGTTTTGTTACTCACATAAGCACTAGAGGGGTTTTCGATTTTAAACATCATCTTGAACAGAGAACAATGCCGCACTCCCACTGCAACGGTACAGCCATTCGACAACAGTTCACATTGGTCTTTATTGGAAATTAGTTTTAAATTTTTGTCAAGAGCAGCATTTGAAGAAAAGAGATTAAGGGTTAGATCTGGGACGAATAACACGTTAGAGAGATATTTGTGTACCCACCGTTCTTTGTCAAACGCAAGAATATTAATGTCACCCGATCCCAGAGCACTGATTGTCTTACCGTCGCCTATTCGAACAAATTTCGGATATTCGAAATTTTGGTAATTAACCATCCAATCTTTTCGGAATGTCATATGGTCACTCGCGCCTGAATCAAGGAACCAATCCGTGTGATTAAGTGCACCGTTCTGAAAATTAGCTGCTATCATCGTGCAGACAAACGCATCTCTATATTCACTTTTCTGAGCCACACTTACACTTGCTCTCCTAGATGGGCAGTCTTTTTTCCAGTGCCCAGGTTTTTTGCACCAGAAACATTTTCCCGTTTTATTTTTCGATCTGTTACCACTGTTGAAATTTGAAGTTTGTTGCTTTACCGCTCTTCTCGCCACCATAGCGCTGTTATCGAACTGTTCATGAATAACTGTTAGACGCGATTCTTCCATCACAAGCCGAGCCGTTAGATTTTCAATATTTTTTTCTTCTGCCTGCGTTGATTCCCACGCTGTATAAAAATGATTATATTCTGGTGGCAGCGTCATCAGAATTTTTGTGATGAGCATAGATGGTGAAATGCTTTCTCCAAAGTCCTTAAGTTGCTGCGCAATCGTCTCGAGTTTCGATATGGTGGTTGCCATGTCATCTGTGGGATCCTTCTGGTAACTGTAAAACTTCTGCTGGAGGAGATGAATATTGGTTTGTGCTTTTCGCTCGTAAACTGCCTCCAGTTTTTGCCACATCTCACGTGCCGTGTTGTAATTCAATATGTGCAGAAGTGGCTTTTGACCCACACTCATTACGATGATCTTTTGAGCCCTCTTGTCCAGTTTTTCCCATTCTACCGCTTTTTCAGGTTCCGTTGGTTTTACGATTTTTCCGCTTACTACTTCGAAGAGATCACTTGCATTGAGCATTACCTTGATCTGGAATTTCCAGATGCTCCACTGATCTTCACCCATGAGCTTTTCAATTTTCACGAAATCACTTCCGTCCATCTTTGATTCACCAATATATGTGCTGCACAAAACAAAATAATCTGCGCTACCGAAATTCTCTTATTGAAATGCAAAAGATATATGTATTTAGTTCCGATCTTTTATCCGCATACAAAAAAAACCCGAGAAATTTCTGCGCCTTATCAATTATTACATATATTCAGCGTCCGAATTTTCACACAAAAAAAAACGTTTTTAAAGTGAACTTGGGTCTGGGCCCATAACCTAATCGAATGAAACGTCTTTACTCCGTGAATGCCAAAACAGAAGTGACAGTTTTATTAGAAAATGCTAAAAAAAAGGAACAAGTACTGTGAGTGATATACATAACCAATAAGAAGTACAGTGAGTCAGATTTTTTTATGATAGATGAACTATTTCAACAGGTACATTATTGCCCCAATGACTATGTTTGGCATTTAAATCTCCGGCCAAAACATAAAAGTTTTCTGCCGAGTCTAAGAATTTTACTTTAAATTTTTTTTTGAAACCAAAATAAAACACAAAAATATTCCTTAATATTAACGGCTTTATTCCGTGGTCTGAAAGCGACCATTCAAAATTGAGTTTCTTCTTAGAACTAACTTAAACTAACAAAATTCTTCTATTTAAACGCCCGTCGTCATTTTCCTCGCTTAGTTGCTTTTTCTTTTCTTTTTCCTTTCTTCTTACTTAATCGTTTCGGAAAATGACCACTCGACGTTTAAATGTTTTAAGTGCTTTGCTTGCACGATCGATCGAAGACCTTTGGAAATTCGATCGGTCGCTCGCGCACTGCAAGTGTTCCTACATATGTATACGACTTAATTGTCGTTCCAAAAAAATATGATTGCGCAAGCGGTCGATTCGGTTTATTATGACCCTTTGGAAATTCGATCGATCGCTCGCGCATTACATATATCTAACCTAGTTGACATTAATATGCTTGCACAGGCGATCGGTTCGGTTTACGATATTGCCGGATATTCATCGGTCAATGATCGTTGGTCATTGAACGTTGAGTTAGGTCGATCGCCTGTGCATTACAAATGCATTTTTGTTTATATCACCGATATGGATGGGGTTGTTGTGGTTACAACTGTAACACCCCCATCGCCAGTTTAAGGCTCCGACGAAATCAGTAATGTTTTAGTTTTTAATTTGCGGTTTACAAAAATTATCATGAATATGACGATAATAATAACAATTATAATATCGGTGCTAAGACTGAATATGTTTGTATTTTTGTTTTTGTAAGAGAATTCGTTTACATTTTCTTCGAGTTCTATTTGTTTTAATAACAATGTTTCTAGTTTTATATCCTCAGGTGATATATTGTTTTTAATATTAGTCATATAGTTTGGTAATATAAGTTTATCGTGGATATTTATATAAGGGTTTACATATTTTTTACTGTCTATTTCTATAATACAATTTCGGAATTTTACAATGAATGTTCCTTCGTTTTTAATTTTGAGCCTGTTACAGTTATGCTTTATTGTTTCGTTTTTACAATTCTTACATATTATTAGACCTTGTGCGATTTCTTTTATTTCTTTACCAGAAAATGGTTTGACATCACAATTAGCTTCTTCAGATAAAAATATATTTTGTAAACAATTGTTGTACAATCTTTTGAGGTTTTTCTCTAAATTATCTTTTACAGAAATGTCGTATATGTTATTATTTTCGTCATGCAATATTTCTTGAATGTTAGTATATAGGTAATTGTTTTCTTGGTTTGGGACTGGTTCAATAAGGACTCTGGATAGGGTTCGATTCGAGTATTGAGGTATTAATAGGATAATGAAAATGTTTTGGTCTTGGAGTGTGACAGCCACTTTTATGTGTGTATAAGTATCTAGGTCTTGAATTAATCCTAGCTCTTTGGATGATAGGATATCGCTCGGGATAATTCCTAACTTTCCTGAAAAAATTATTTGTCCGATGTTGTCAACATGAGTCTGTAGTGAAGTTATGTCGTTATTGATTTGGTAGATATGTTTTAGGAATTCTATCTCATCTTCCATAGTATTGATTCTACCTTGTACGGAATTCTTAAATTTGTTTAAGTAGTCTTCTACTGTTTTTTGTTGTGTGTTGATATGGTTAGTGATATTTTGGATTTGTGAAGAAATAGTATTACTGATTAGTATAAGTTTATTCGATTTAGCTGTTAATATTCGTTGATTGTTTGTCAAATTATCAATAGCGTTCGTTACTTGTATCTCGTCGTCGCTGTCCATTGTGCCAGCAATGAATTTTAAGCCTTTGCCTATCATATTTACTAAACCTCGTTTTTGTTTGTGTCTTGGGATTAAGTTTTCTAGTTTTGTTTTGAGTGAAAGGAAGTTATTGTTTATAGAATTTAGAAGTGTCTTTGAGTTAGTATTTGAAGTATGCAAGATATTTATATTTTCCTTAATAATTTCTATAGATTGTTCGTATTCTGTTGTGTTAATTAAATGGATAATCTTCGTGTTGTGTTTAATTAGTTTTGTCGTTCCTAGTTTTATAAGGACGTAACCGTGGTTGTTGGTAACGTCTTGTACACTTAGTTCGTTTGCTCTGGTTGGTGACACAGCGATTGTGAATAGAAGCATTCTTAAAAACAGTGTCATCTGGAATAGAATATATTTTACGTTGATTTATTAATTTGATGTTTCTTTCTAGTTTTGACGTGTGTCCTATAATAAATGTTTTGGTTCTTAGTGTCTTTTAAGTGATCCTCATCTATTTTTTCAGCTAAGATTTGCCTGTATTTTGAGTGGTTTTTGCCTCCTCTGACTTCTTTTATATAATTTGGACCTATTTCTAAGGGTTCGCTTTTCCTATTCTGATTGAGTTTGTTGAGTGTATTCTGTTTTTTCCTCAGTATTGCATTGTGGATTTCCTGATATTCGCTCTCATGGATCTTACCATTGATGAAATCGATTGGTTTTTTATTTGTTGTGGAATGTATTGTGTTGTTATAATATGTTATTATTCGTAGGATTTTATCTTCTATATTCCCTTGGTTATTTATTTTGTCATGTTTAAGTAATCTAATATGTTCGTTGATAGTATTGTGGAGTCTTTCTACGTCGGAATTAGAAGTATGATTACTATTGGAGGTATAATGTATTTGGATGTTCGAATCTATTAGGAATTGCTTGAGAGGTATTGCTTTAAATCCTAGTTCATTGTCAACTATTATTCTATTTATAGTGCCGAACTGGCTTATATAGTAAGAAAGTGCTCTCTTGAATTCTAACCAATTTCTGTTTGAAATTTTGATCGCGCATGCGTGTTTTGAAAATTTGTCTATGAAGGTAAGGAATAAAGATTTTTCCAAGCTATAAAAAACATCAATATGAACAGTTTCTCGGGGTTTGAAAGGGGTCTCAGTTAATTTGAAGGGTGGTTTTGGGGGGTTCCTAACGTATTTTTCAGAGTTGCATATATGGCAATTATTAATGAATTTAGCAATGCGATCCCTTATGTTTGGGCTAAAGTAATTTAGTGTTAATTCCTTATAAACTTCGTCCATTCCTCTATGGTTGTTTTTGTAATGTTCTTTTTCTATCAACGAGGCCAATTCTTCTTCATCTGATATGTCTTTTAACAGCTTAAGACATCTGATGATTTTGAATTTGCCGTTGTTCATAAAGTATTTGGTGAAGACGTCTTTGATTGTTTTGAAGAATTCTTCATCTTCCACTAGAATTGCGTTCAGCGAATTAGGATTGAAATGTGTTTTTAGGAGGGTTATAGTGGTTTGTTCGTCTAATCTTTTTGCACATATTGTTGTACGATTTCTGTTGAAGATTTTTGTCTTTTTTATTCTGACTGAGCCTGAGTGGGATCTTTGAATAACAATTTGCGTTTTAAAGACATTTATACATGATTTACTGACTGGAATATTTTCGTTCTCGGCTAGGTTTATTTCGGGGTTTGATATGCGAGAAAGGGCGTCTGCGTTCATATTTTTTGTACCTTTTTTGTATTTTATTTCGTAATCGAACTCAGATAATTTTAGTCTCCAGCGAACTAATCTCGAATTCGGTTCTTTAATAGAGAAAAGCCATGTTAATGGTTTATGGTCGGTTTCTATAATAAATTTTCGTCCAAAAAGGTATGGGCGGTAATACTTAGTTGCCCATACTACAGCCAATAATTCTTTTTCAATTGTACTATAGTTTATTTCATGTGTATTTAATGTACGACTTGCGTAGCACAGTGGGTGGTCGTCTTGAGACAAGACTGCTCCCAGAGCGTATTGGCTGGCATCCGTAGTCAAAACAAAAGTTTTGTTGAAATTCGGATAAGTTAGTATAGGATCATTCATTAGAAGCGTTTTTAGAGTATTAAAGGATCGTACATATTCTGAATCTTCGGTATTAATTTTGGTATCCTTTTTAAGAAATCTTGTCATAGGTTTTGCAATTTTAGAATAATCTTGGATAAATTTGCGATAATATCCCGTGAGACCTAAAAATTGTTTGATTTTTTTCGCTGTTTTTGGTATTTGGTAATTTTTTATACACTCTATTTTCCTCGGGTTTGGCTTTATGCCTTCCGGTGTAACAATATGGCCAAGAAATTCCGTTTCTTTCTTAAGAAATTCGGATTTGTCCAATTGTACCTTCAAATTCACTTCATCAAGTCTCTTAAAGATTTTTGTGAGTGAATCTATATGCTCTTGCAACGAAGTGGAGAAAACAATAATGTCGTCCATGTAAACTAGGCAGATGACGTTAATATACTCCTTCAGTACGTTATTCATAAGACGTTGGAACGTTGCCGGGGCTGTCTTCAGTCCAAACGGCATGCGAATGAATTCATAGTGTCCGTTTTCCACGTTAAAAGCAGTCTTATGGATATCCTTCTCGTGGATTTCAATCTGATGAAATCCCTTAGCCAAATCTAGGGTGGTGAAATATTGACACCTTCCCAACTTATCGAGGATCTCGTCTATACACGGAATGGGGTATCTGTCATCAATGGTTACCTCGTTTAGTTTACGGTAATCCACTACGAGTCTCCATTTGGTCTTACCGCTTGCATCGGCCTTCTTTGGCACGATCCAAATTGGTGCAGAGTAAGGAGAATTACTGTGTCTTATAATTTTGTTTCTTAACATTTCTTGAATCTGGTCTTCGACTTCTTTCTTATGTATATAGGGATATCTGTAGTTTTTTGAGTGTATAGGAATATCGTTGGTCGTTCTTATTTCGTGTTTAATGGCGTTTGTGAAAGTAAGATCTATATTTTCTTGATAGAACACATGCTTGAATTTACTTACAACTTCTTTTATTCTTGATTTTTCTTCGCTGTTTAGGTGGTCAAGTCTCAGTTGTTCTAACAACGGTGGAGTTTTAGGGATTTCTATAGTATTAAAATTCTCATAATCGATAGAAGGGGTTGGGAACCTATTGAATTTAGGGGTTTGATTTCCAATGTCACTTTTATTGGAATCTAATTCAGCTGATACCTCGTGGTCTATTACTGAATGTATATCTTCTTCGATAGTTGCGATACCGTCTGTCGACTTCTGCTCTGGCAAATAGGCGAGACATTCGCGTTGAGCAATAGGTAGAGTAATTTCGTTAGGAGGTATTACTTTTGTTTGTTTATTATGTTTGAAATGGATTCTAATTTGTTTATTATTATTTAGTGTTAGGATATTGTTTCCTAAGTCAATTTTAGATTTCAACGGTATAAGGATGTTGTTTCCTATAAGACCGTCGAATTGATTATGAAAAGGGTATATATATACCTCGAATTGGGTTTGTGGATCTCCCAATTCTTTGAATAATGGTATTATTGCTTTTTCTCTAATTTCCACGTCCTTGCTAAGTGTTTTAATTTTTATTGGGTTTTGGATGGGTTTTATTTTATCTGGGGAACAGAGTCCTGGGTTAATAATGGAGTGCGTAGCGCCAGTGTCTATTAAAAACGTAAGTGGTCTTATTTTTCCCTGTACTGTTATATATGGTAATTCAGAGGTGAGGCCTCTAAAAGAAAATTTTCGTTAGTCGTATTACTGTTAGGTTGAGTTGTTCTTGTGTTTTGGTTAAGTCGGTTTCTCGAGGGTTGGTGTCTTTCGTTTGTACTTTGGTAGTTTTGTTGTCTATTTCGAGAGTATTGTTCGGTTTGTCTTTGTTGGTGATGTCTGGGCTGTGAATGTGAAATGTTCGTAACTTGGTTATTCCGCTGATTTCGGTTTCTTTCCATTAAGCCGATTTCCATGGGTTCTTGCGGTGGTTGGTAATAGGGGCTAGCGTTTAAGGGTGGATTGTATCGATATGGTTGAGCGTTATTGTAATAGTTGGGTCTTGTTTCGGTTTGATTAAATGATAGTCTAGTATAATTGTTATTTTGTCGGGGTCTAGTATGATTATTCCTATTATTAAAGTATGCATAACCTGATTCGTGAAGAATATTTATTGCTTGTTCCAAGCTCGAAGGGTTTCTACAGTGTAGAAGAGATCTCATCGGTTCTGGTATTTTATTTTTGAAAAGGACTAGGGCTGAAACTTTATTATTTTTTATATTGCTCGTTGCTGTTTCATTATTTTCTGCTATTTGTTTTGTCTTTAAGTTAAGACGGCGTAGGATAGTTTTCATTTCATTGTAGAAGTCTACGCTATTTGTTTTAAATTTGATCGATCTAAGTTCATCAAAGAGTTCTTCGATGCTTAGTCTATCGCCAAAGTTATTAATGAGGGTAGTTTTGATGTCAGTCCAACTGGTTATGTGCGCATTTATTTCGACTATCTCTCGGGCCTTGCCTTTCAACTTGGCCTTGATATAGTCAGAGAAGATACTCTGCGCCAATGAGTCATATTTTACAAGTGTCGGGTGGATTTTGTCTATAAGGTCGATGAAATTCTGGAGTTCTCTATAATCTCCATTGAAATCTGGGATTTTGGAAAGGTACTTGAGGGGGTCTATACTTAGTGTTAGCATGTTTGTGTCAAAGAAGTTATGGATAACTTCTGATAATTGGTTGCTTTTTTGCCTAACCTCTTCTATTCGTGTATTTAAATTATCTTCCATTAACTTATCGATTATGTTCAGTGTCTTAATACTTATGTCTATCTAGATACATAAACAAATGAAGAGGAAGAGAAAGAGAAAAAAAAAAGAAGGAAAAAAAAAAATGTGTACAGGAACGCACCTTGAGTTATTTCTTGAGGCTTGGTTGATGTCTTCTTCCTCGTCTTGGGAGATTGTTGGCTGCTTCCTTCTCAGTCGCAGTTGTTGGTGGGTTTTCGAAAGGAAAAAAAATTAGCCAGGGATGCTTCTGGTCTAATCGTTAACACACTTTTAAACACACTGTAATTAATACTCTTTCAAATGCACTGTTGGAGTTAGAGTTAGAGTCAATGTATTTTTAAGTACACTGTTAGGGTTAGAGTTATAGTTCACACATTTTTAGATACACTGTTAGAGTTAGAGTCAATATGTTTTTAAATACACTGTTAGAGTCAATATATTTTTAAGTACTGTTAGAGTTAGAGTTATAGTTCACACATTTTTAGATACACTGTTAGAGTTAGAGTCAATATGTTTTTAAATACACTGTTGGAGTCAATATATTTTTAAGTACTGTTAGAATTAGAGTTATAGTTCACACATTTTTAGATACACAGTTAGAGTTAGAGTCAATATGTTTTTAAATACACTGTTGGAGTTAATGCACTTGATTCGTTAATACACTTTTAGTGACTATTCATTTCGTTTTGTTTTTGGAGTTACTTATCTTTAAGTAACTGCTATTCACTCGCGACGAAATACGAAGCGCGAGATTGATTGGTCAATTAATCGTTAAAACGAACACTCGAAAACTTATACTTTTCGCGTTTTGACCAATCCTACCGACTGCGCCAATTTTACTTTAAATTTTTTTTTGAAACCAAAATAAAACACAAAAATATTCCTTAATATTAACGGCTTTATTCCGTGGTCTGAAAGCGACCATTCAAAATTGAGTTTCTTCTTAGAACTAACTTAAACTAACAAAATTCTTCTATTTAAACGCCCGTCGTCATTTTCCTCGCTTAGTTGCTTTTTCTTTTCTTTTTCCTTTCTTCTTACTTAATCGTTTCGGAAAATGACCACTCGACGTTTAAATGTTTTAAGTGCTTTGCTTGCACGATCGATCGAAGACCTTTGGAAATTCGATCGGTCGCTCGCGCACTGCAAGTGTTCCTACATATGTATACGACTTAATTGTCGTTCCAAAAAAATATGATTGCGCAAGCGGTCGATTCGGTTTATTATGACCCTTTGGAAATTCGATCGATCGCTCGCGCATTACATATATCTAACCTAGTTGACATTAATATGCTTGCACAGGCGATCGGTTCGGTTTACGATATTGCCGGATATTCATCGGTCAATGATCGTTGGTCATTGAACGTTGAGTTAGGTCGATCGCCTGTGCATTACAAATGCATTTTTGTTTATATCACCGATATGGATGGGGTTGTTGTGGTTACAACTGTAACATCTAAGCGCAGAAATCGAAAAAATATTTCGAGCTCTGCAATGAAGATATTGGGCTGAGGTGCTTTAGGTGCATAGGCCGATACTGTGTACATCCTCCTTCCGTTCCGAAGGGGGATACACACAACACATGCCTCTAGCACCTGGAATCTCCGCACTTCACTGCTATATATAATTTTATATTTAATATTATTTTTTATGAAGATTGCGACACCTCCGCATTGAGTGGCATTGGGTCGGTCTCTTCGTATTATACTATAGGAATTGTGCCGAATTTTGTGTCTCTGGTTAAGCTTGGTTTCGCTAGCCAGAAACACATCAGGGCTTTCTTCCTGCAACAAGTGAAAAAGAACGGCAAGTCGCTCGATCCCAATCAGTGAATTCACATTCACAGCCAGGATCTTTAAGAAACTCTCTACGGGCGTACCCATTAGGACTGATGCGGTAAGTTTGGCAGAAACGAGTAGATCATGTCCACTCGTCTCGCCTGTTCTGTGATCTGCTGCTAGAGCCGGCTGATCTGCCCTTGAATGGCGAGCAGAATCGGCAGCAGTTCTGCCTCCGCCCCAGGTGCCTTAGGGACGGGCACTGGATCCTTGAGAGCAGCCTTTGGTATTTGTACCGCTTTTCCCTAACCTGCCGCCATTTGGGCGTAAGTCAATTGGGGTGTGACGGCTATAGATTGAATTTCCCTAGAGGGAAGTATCTTCTCGACCTTCTGTCGAGATTCTTTCTGTTGCTGAAGCTACTGGAACACAGGACAGCCCCGATAGCTTGCGGGGTGTCCCGAGTTCCCACAGAGTGCGCATAAAAGTTGTTCTCTTTCGAGAACCTTCCCTGCGCCCCGGTCGCACTCGTCGTATCTGTGGTTCTGTGCGCACTTGACGCATCGATGCTGCATTTCGCAGTTCGACGCGGCGTGCCCGAACTTCTGGCCACGGATACATTGGATCATGTTTCCGCGCCTTTGTAATCTTTCCCATCGTTCTACCTGGTCGTCCATGGTGGTGATCTTCCTTAGACGCTCCAGGTTGCTGTCGGGTGTCAGCTGCAGCAGGAAGAAGTGCGATGGACGCTTCTCCCGCTTGGCCGCAACCGTGCTGAACGGTTTGACCCTCACGAACCTGAGGTCCTCGCTCTCGAGCTTTTTGAGCTCAGAGAACAATTCATCGCGGTCCGTGATGGATTCCACGCCTTTGAGGAGCACCGTCTGCAACCTCTCGGCCTCTAGAGTAAACGTATAGGACTCCGTGGTAGAGTCCTTAAGTAAGGATCTCATCTGCTTATGTTAATCCACTGATTTACACTGGATAACATAGCGAGGTCCCAAGCAATTAACTTCAAAATTATCTAAACCCATGGCATACTTACACATGTCCACGGTTTGTGTTACAACTGAGGTTTCGGCGTATATGGGCGGCACCTTCTCCTTCTTTTTCTTGGGGCGGCGGCTCCGCTTCCGCTTCTTCTTTTGTTGTTGTTGCAGCTGTTGTTGTGGCTGCTGTTGTTGTTGGTGCGGTATCGTTATCTGCGGCTGTTGTTGTTGCTGCTTTTCCTGCAGCTGCAGTTGTTGCCGCTGCTTCATAGGCTGCGGCTGTTGTTGTTGCTGCTGCTTATTCGGCTGCGGCTGTTGTTGTTGCTTCTGCTGCTGGGGCTGCTGTTGCTGCGCCCGCTGCGATTGTTGTTGTTGCGGCTGCTTTTGCTGCCGCTGCTTTCATTGTTGTTGCAACTTATGTTGCTTTTCTGCCTCCTTTGTTTGCCGGATTTCGGACAATTTGTCCCTCACGGCTCGGAGCTTTTGTTGAAGAACTCTCTCTTCAACCTCTAGTTCTAGTTCTTTTCCATCTTTCTCCATCTCCGTGGTTGAGAGGAGAACCAAGGGATTGTTCTGACCAGTGTAGCGAACCTCTCTGGCTTGGGAGAGGTTCGCTTCCCCGGGGACATCTAACATCTCTTGTTGATGTTACTGCACTGCTGCTTTAAAATTTGATGGCGCCCCTTCCTTCGCCTCGACTCGCAGCTCTTCTGCTAAAGTAGATCGGGAGGAGCGCGTCACCACGTTAGGAGTAGGGTTAACCCTCCTCCTGTGCTTGGTAACCGGGCTTGGTGTCGCAAAAAGATATGAAATCATCCGATTCCGACGCCGTACAGTGTACGGTTGTTTGCCCATCACCTGACATATTTCCCGTTACTCCCAACAGCGTTGGAAGCAACCGAGGAAAAAAAAAGAAGTTAAAAGTCTATTTCCCTACCGGGAATCGTGCCGCGGACCGTTGCCACTCCGACCGCGCACTCTACCTTCGTGCCACTATCTATAAAAATGTGACAACGCCAAACCGCGCACTTATATCGTTTATTCACTGCTATTCTGCTACACTGCACAAAGCCAAAACACGACTGACTTGTTCAGCTGTCAGTGATAGACTGATGCGCCTGCTCATCTGTCAGATATGGTCACAGCGAAGCACGCCAGAAGAATGGAATCTCAGCATGGTATGCCTGATCCCCAGGAAAGAAGATCCCACTGACTGCGCCAACTACAGATGAATAAGACTCCTTAACATCGCCTACAAAATCTTCTCTGCCATTTTGTGTGAACGCCTAAAGCCTTTTGTAAATAAGCTGATAGGTCCTTATCAGTACAAATTCAGGCCAAGGAAGTCCACCATCGACGAATTCTTCAGACTACGGCAGATCCTGGAAAAAACCAAGTCGACACTCACCGCGTATTTGTCGACTTCAACGTCATATACGACAGCGTAATTAGAGACGAGCTATACAACGCTATGTATACCTTTGACGTCCCTGCTAAGCTCGTCAGACTATGCAGGATGACTTTGGAGAATGCTCGGTGCTCCATCCGAATCGGTGAACACCTGGTCGATAGTGTGATTTCTTCAACATCGTGTTAAAAATGATTGTGCAAAAATCACTGGTCAACGCAAGAGGCACAATTTATGACATAATCGGAAGAACACAGCGAGATGTCAATAAAGCGTTTACGTGCGTTGAGAAGGCGGCGAAGATTGGTTTGATAGTAAACGAGGGCAAAACTAAATATATGGTGTCATCAAAAAAGGACGCTGACGACCGGCGTCTAGACGGACACACATTGTGTGTTCTTGTCGCTGTTTCTTTGAGCTTTGGGAGTCTAGTCAGTCGTCTATAGATTCAACGCCTAAGATGGCTAGGCCATGTAGAGCGAATGGATGCCACAGCTCCAACCCGGAGAGTCTTTGAATCTAACCCCAAGGGACGAAGAAACAGAGGACGGCCGCACTTAAGATTGCGCACACAGGTGGAAGGGGACCTCTGCCAACGTGGTGTGCGGCAATGAAAAAGGCTAGCAAAATATTGCGCTAGTTGGGGGGGGCGTGTTGGTTGAGGACCAGTTTCATCCCGAACTGTAGCGTCCGGTAAGAAGAAGAAGAAAAGGAGGTCCATTGTGCTACAACTTGAGTCGGCTTAGTCAACATAACTCCTGGAACAATTTTATCCTTTAAATAAAATTCGATAGTTTGCTTATCTCCGTTTTGGATAGATCCGTTAGTTTATTAATGAAGCATCCATAGCCAAGAAAAACAATTCCTATACGAAGAAAAAACTGTGCAACACAGCTGTTATGAACGAAAAGTGATCAAACATTCTGATGAAGGCATAACACTCACAGTACATGGTCACTTTAAATTCATACTCTGTGTGTGCAATTCGAATATAACATCATATGTAAGTGCATGGAACAGTTGCTGTGAACTACAACCAACTTGAAAATCTAGTCGGTTCCTCTCCTCCTATCTAGGACAACCACCCCTGAGAATAGTGAACCAACATCTACGACCTAAAATACTGCCCTTCGAAAGTCAGTATCATAGCTCCGCGGCACGAAATGAGTCGTTTTACGGTTGAACAAAACTGGAAAATATTGGAAACTTATTTCCAAAATGAGTGATGTGTAGCCCAAACAGGCTGTTTTTTGAAAAGAAGTTTGGCCGAAATCAAGCACCGCGACTGCTGTTCGCAAGTTTGTGCAAAAAGTTCGTGGAACTGATATGCTAGTGAACAACACTAAAAAAAAACTTTTGCACAAAGATTTCGGATTATCCGCTTACAAGTTCCAATTGACTCGGCAATTGAAGCGCGAGTTACGTCCGTACCGTACCACCACACTCTCCCTCAGGTAGAGTTAGTTCATCTCCGCAACCCAAACGGCGAGAGTTACGACCCTTCCTACATTCAACCGCAAGCAAATCCCTTCACACACACACACATGCCTAAATGGACACAGGATTATCATCCGGCAGACGACCCGCAATAAAATAATAAAAAAATCTGTTAACCATAAATATAATTGCATAGACGACCTAATCAGTGTCTCTATGTCGTCAATGCAAAGAAAACCAGTATAAATACATAGATCGGAAATCTAATTCTGCTTTCAAAAGTGATAAGCGTATTAGTTTAAAATTTACTAGATTCCTTTTTAGGGTTCCGCACTCAAAGGTAAAACGGAACCCTATTACTAAGACTTCGCTGTCCGTCCGTCCGTCTGTCACCAGGCTGTATCTCATGAACCGTGACAGGTAGACAGTTGAAATTTTCACAGATGATGTATTTCTGTTGCCGCTACCACGGCAAATACTAAAAACAGAACAAAATTAATATTTGAGGGGGGCTCCCATACAACAGACATGATTTTCATCCAAAAAATCCTGCCTGCAACCAAGATCTGTCATTTGATGAGGTAACATACATAGTCTCTTTCATATTTATATATACAGATGGAACGGAACCCTTCGTGCGCGAGACCGACTTGCACTTGGCCGGTTTTTAATTATTTTTCTGTTTTAAACAACCCCGGGAACCAAATTATAACTCGCGCGACCATCCGTTCCGTATTGCTTCCCAGTTTGGTCCTTATAGCAGTTTGAACTGGACAACGATTTTGGACGAACAATCATCTTTTCTAACGGGGCGCATTTTCATATCCGCGGCTACGTTAATAAACACAATTGCGGCATCTGGGGCTCAGGAGCCAATGCATCCCCAGGGAGTGACAGTTTGGTGCGGATTGTGGAGTGGTGGCATAATTGGATAATTTTTCTTCGAAAATGAGGCTGGAAACAACGTTTCGGCTAATGGTGGGCGTTACAGAGCCATGTTAACCTACTTTTTTTTTACTGAAATTCAAGACATGGATTTATACGAGCTCTGGTTCATGCAGGATGGCGCGCCATCCATGCCACACAGCCTATGCCACAATCGATCTTTTGCGCACCAAATTCCCAAATCGTATTATCAGTCATCTTGGCGATGTCAATCGGCCGCTTCGAGATGCGAACCGTGGGGAACCGTGAAGGTCCGATATTATGCCAACAATCCGGAAACGATTCACTCACTTAAGGCCAATATCATCCAAGCAATCTGTAAACTACAGCCCGAAATCATCAACAAGGTCTTGGAGGGTGACATGTTCTACTGCGAAGCCAGCCGGATCAGCCCCTTGAACGAAGTTGTATTTCATAATTAATGCGAATGTTTGTTCTTAATGAAAAAAAAAAAATAATTTTGTTCACTTTATTGCATTTGTACACTATACCCTGCAAATGCAAATTGCGCATTTTGGTCCCTGCGGGCTTTCGCTCTGGCCTTATACCCCCTTACGAAGTTAATTTTACTTTTCAGTATAACTTCCAAATGTTTTTCCCCCCATAGCATATCTCAAAATCCCCTACTCTGGGTTTCCGCACTCTTTCTATTTTTTTTTTCCTTATTAGGTTGTTCGGAACATAATGTCGGTTTTAAACCTTCAATTTCAAAAGCATAGAACTTAAGTGAAACAAAACCTTATCAATCAAAATAGCAACCGTTGTGATCAACACACTTTTGGAAACATAAAACTCTGGAGGTCTGGTTATGGCTATGAACTCGGTGAAGGCACTTTTGGCGTCGTCTGGGCTTCAGAAGCATTTCGCACGCAAGAAGTTGTCGAGATGCTTGAACAAGTGGTAGTCGGTTCGAGATAGGTCCGGCGAGTATGATGGATGGGGCAAGATTTCGTAGTCCAACTCGTTCAGCTTTTGTAAGGTTGGCTGTGTCGATATGTGGTCGGGCGTTGTCATGGAGATGGATTGGTAATTTTCTATTGACCAAAGCCGGGCTTGTTTCACTAGGATTTAGAAATCTGTTATGGATCCAACCAGCTGCAGACAACCAAACAGTCAACTTAATTTTTGTCTGGTGCAATAGCGGAAGAAATCCGCAGCATTTTTCTTAAGGAGAATTTATTGCCGAGGATCTGCGGGCGTCATTGCATTACACTTTTGGAAAGCAGTGAGACGCCTGCCTGTGCTGCTCTCGTGAAGAGAAGAAGCAAAACACCATTTTTTTGACTGTCCCACCTTTACTCGCGTAAGGTGGCGCAGTCATGGGGCCGACATAGTGTGTACCGAACCTCTTAGCTCTATATTACTGAAACTCCTTCTCATCTGTCTCCGGAAAATTGGGAAAAAACGGTAGGGGAAGGTGTCGGTATAAGGGACCAGTATTTGCGTCTGGGTGCTCAAAAAAAAAAGGAAATCTATCTAGGTTCGTGGTCTCTCTTGGCGCACTTATCATATATACTCAATGTTTACCACCTTATTACGTCAACGACACAATGCGGCCGAAGGTAAAGTGGAGGAAAGATAGACGAGAGGTATGTTCCTTTTAAATGCTTAAATATTGTACTGAGGATGGAAGACTAAGTCCCTTCAAGGAATTCCGGTTTCGCGTGGTTCCTATAGAGACGGGAATTACGAGAAAATTGTTGAAGGGACGGAATGCAATAGGCTCTTTCTTTAGAACATTCGCATGTCGTGTGATTTTTAATTTTTTCTTGTAGATGCAATGGGGTTTTAGATATACCGGACCAAACATGAGCGTTAGACTTTAATTTAGGATGAATAAACGCCTTATATAAGGTGTACAAAAAAAGTTATAATTTTAAAGCTTTATTCAGCGTAGCTAATACAACACATGTTTTTTAATGTATTACCCATCCTTTTTCATCGCCTTCTAAACTTTCACCATCTTTCAGGCAGCATACGGATACCACGTTTAAAAAATTCCTCATCTTTTGAGGCGATCCAAGATTCGCCCAATTTTTGACTTCTTCGTAAACGGTAAAGTGCTGCTCGGCCAGATCATGAGCCATCGACTGGAACAAGAAGGAGTATTGTCTGGAGAATATGACGGGTTGTAGGAGACATCACAGTTAACTGCCTTCAAATGATCCTTGATGACTTAAGCAACAAGTTGCCTAGCATTGTCGTCCTGAAAGATCACTTTGTCGTGTCTTTTGGTGTTTAGGCACCAATGCTGATTTAAGCTAAAGGAATTTTACCTAGGAGTGATAGCGAGCGGCGGAGGGTGGTGTCCGGGGGAGGATATTATTTTTTGGACATGATTTAGGATATTACATGGACGCGAAGAGAGATTTTTTGATAGAAGGTATAGATAAGTGAAAGTCGAGGGATATTTGTGCTCGATTAGCTAAGCGTAGCATTCTGTAGTAGTTCTTTCGATGAGAGGCTACCATTTGCGTTCTTTGTTACTGGTGCCTGAACCAATACTCAGATGTTTTTATTAATGGAGCATGTTCCCCTTATGCTTCACATATGTAGCTGCACCTTTTTTCTCCGTACAATGCTATAGCTCACTGTTTACAGCCAAAGAACAGCGTCGCAAGATAATTAAGTATTATGAGAAGGAGTTGTTTGGATTAGAGCTGAAGGAGAAGATGTCATTTATAGAAATGGAAAAGAGTGGGGAACGCCAGACTTGAAACATGGATCCGTTAAAAATAACTTGAATTGAACGACGCAAAAGGTGAGTTAAAGAAAATACCAATCGATCCCAAAAGCACTCAGATATTTTGGAAATATCAAAGTCAACGACATATTTCGCTTTCACCTGCTTGATGAAGTGAACGATTTTACTTTACGGAAACTATTCGGTCATTAAGAAGTGTCTGTGATTCATAGTTAGAATGAAAGGACTTAGTTCAGATGTCCGATTAATTAAATAACTTGTTACCATTTCGAAGGTCATTTCATGATACTTTTCTCGTAGGAGCTCTCAACCCCAAAATCTAACGCAGTCCTTCTTCACAGTCCTCTCTTAAGGCTTTTTCACCAGCGAAAGCGGTTGCCATTCTTAAGCTTAAGCCTGAAACTTAATTTTTTTTCTGATAAATAAATTCTGTTCCTGAATATCACTGGCTTCATTTTCCGTAATGGCCAAGTCTAGAGCATGCATGCGAGTTGTGTAAGTAAATTATAAAGAAATCATTCTGAGGTTTCCAGACTTCCTCCTCAACATTTCTCGGAAGGCACATAATACATAAGGGCTTTAATGTACCTATGTAGTTTTGTTCATGGCCCAGTTCTGAATGAATAGTTATAGGATGGCGTCCTATAAGGATCACGAAAGATGAAATGTACCCGAGAGAAAGTGGTCAGGGACGTGAAGCTACTCTTTTAGTGAAAAATCTTCAATTTCGTAGGAAAGGGTAATTGATTAAAAATCTCGGCAAAAGGATATGTTCGAGGTAAAAGAGAACACTGCTCTTCGGCAGTTAATGCTAATTCCTTACTGCCTTTGTTCTTATATCCTTACGAAACTCTTTTTAACCATTAGATCGCATTTAACATCATCGTGAAATCAAGCTGGGAATCTCATTCAAAATACGACATCAACTCAAACGTCTTGCATCCGCTCAATTCCTCCTCCATGACGACAGGAAAAATATTTATTTTTGCTCGATTGAAAGCAATCCACTAAACATAAAAATCATTCCAGAGAAAGCCCACTCTACTGAGGACAATACAATAGAATCGCAGCTCACTTCTGCTCACGTGACCACGATATTTGCCAAATCCCGTCCGGGTATCCCTTTTGAATTCCACGCACCACAAAAGTGTGCCAGTCCTTCTTCTAAATCACTGTTTAGCCAAAATTAGCTTATCACATGACTAACCAGTCAGAAAGCAATCAATCCACATATCCATCTATCTGTCCGATTGTGGCTTTTATTACATTCAATGCGATGGACTGTACTAAAAAGGATATTTGAAGGACCTAAGCATAAATCAAGCAGAGGCATATCATTTACGACAAATATCAAACAGCAAACTTCCCGGAAAGGAGCATCATGAAATTGAAGGACACATTTCGTCCTTGTCGTTTCCACTTCGTCCATTCATTTATGTCGTGCGAATGAATTGTCTTGCCTGTTAAAGTGGAAATTGGTGTTGGAAAAATTGAAACGAATTTGATGGTAGACGGGCACAGAGAAGAAAAATTAAAGAGAAATGTTTTGAGGGTACAAGAAGGCGAAAAATAACCACAAAAGTCATAAAAGTAAGGACAACAAATTGGCCAGGTGGCGATAAAATATTTACGGACATTTCGTTTTATTTTCACTCGTTTCGACCTTACGGTCCAGAAATCACTGGGCTACGTAGTGTGAAGGGATAACAGATTTGAAATTGGCTTGTCCTTTTTTTCTGTTTTGTTTTTCCTTTAGATACAGATTTAGATTTGGTTTAGATAGGTGTGAGAAGAGGGATCTCTTCTATAGCAGATCCTAGGGTAGTAGTTTGTAGAGTCGGCTGTACTTGGATTATCTGATAGTGCATGAGTAGTTTAATCTTCGGATTCATAACAAATTGGAATTGTTGGTGGAACGAAAGGACTTCCGGCGTATTCCATAATCCTGTCGGTTTCACAGAGAGATGTATGAATGGGTGTTACCATAAGTTGGTTGGAAGGTGTGCCATTCTGTTGGTTGGGTGGTCGAGAACTGATGCTCTATAGCTTAAATTGGTTTATGGTTATGTGGATGGGTTCATGTTGCTTGGATTATAGCAGGTCTGTCATGAATATTTTGCAGTGACTTGGGCAAATTGTTTTCCAGGAAGCCAATACCCATGGGATAAGGATGTGAAACCTTAGCAATGTCCTTCGTATGAATTGGAATTTGAACTGAATGTTGTTTTAGTTCCTAGAAGCCATTCTCCGGTATATCGTCACTTAGCAGGGATCATTAGATAGAAATCTGAAGTGAATCTTATTTCGATGGGCTAATTTCAGTGGCATAGAGATAGAAAAATAAACTACGAAATCAGGAATACCGACAAAACTACCAGGGTAATCTGATACAGCAGCAGCATCTATACGAAAATGTCAGTAGATTGTTTGCTAGGTTCAACCTAACCGCACACTTCTATCAGATTCAGCACAATTAATACCGAATTGCAGTCCCATGCAATGCCCTGTAGACACGAAAGAGCTTCAAAGTCCTTATTGAAATATGCCGCAGTTTGAATATATGATGATATATCTATCAAGGAATGGTTTCACAGCCTTTCTGTCTTATGTACTCATTTCTCCAACCATAGCAGACAGATTGGTGCACGTTCCTAACTGACTCTTTCCCAGCAGCTTAGGCGGTAGTGCCCGTTTGGGTCCTTCATTGTGTTGAAAGCGACATTTTTTCCTACTGCGTGGCATGTCCGCAAGAGGTAAAATGTTGGAAGGATCTGCCGCAGGTCGTTTGATTCCGACCGAAGAAATTGGTTACCATTGATCGGCAGGGATCTCCTTTGATAGTGGTGGTAGTGTCAGCGTCGTTTTCGAAGAACTACGGAGCGATGATTTTGATGGCCAACAATGCACAATAAACAGTGTTGTAAGATCCTTCGTTGGTATTTGCCGCAAGGCTGTGTAATTTCATTTACATCTATTGTTATGTGGAGATTCTACTTCTTCTTCCTTGGTGGCGTTACAACCCATGAAGGACCAGAGCCAAGCTTCTCTCAATCACCCATGTTGTGTGTGACCTACAGTTTAATGCCGACTCCGAACGGCGTGAGCCGAGAAGCTTTTTCAAGGCAAGTTTACTACGGAGGGTTTTGCCAGTACCCCGCCGAGGAAGAAAGTCGCGAAATAAACATTCGATGGCGTTGGTGTAATCGGGATCCGAACTCGCTCATCGTGCGCCAGAGTCCAACACACTAACCACTGCGCCACGGCGTGGAGGTTCTACTATGTATGGTATATGGCGTTACAGCTCCGGAGAACATTGGCCTAGTAAATCCCAACCACCCATGTTGTGTGAAATTTAGTTTTATGGGTGAAAGGGACCTAAAGTCAATTGAAATATGCTACAGTCGAAAACCCTCCGTAGCCTAGAAAGCCGTAGCCTTGAAAGCCTTGAAGCAGATTCTAGACTTACGGCGTTCGGAATCGGCATTAAACAGCATGCGTGATTGACAGAACCTTAGCTCTCCTTAGCGAATGTACACCACAGCCCCATACCGGAGAGTCTTTATCCAACCCCGAGGGACGACGAAACAGAGGACAGCCGCACTTACGATGGCGCACATAGTGGAAGGGGACCTCAGCCAACTGGGTGTGCCGCAATGGAAAAGGCTAGCAAAAGATGGCTGAGGCCCAGGATCACGCCGAACTGTAGCGCTCGTTAAGAAGAAGAAGATATACGGCCATGCTGCATCGACGAACGAACTTTACGAATAGTCAACTCTCTGATTATACTGATTCGATGTCACGTTTCAAGGGCAATGACTTCGATCAATAACTTGATCTCTGGGAACTACCCCAACACTATGTATTATGAAAAAGTGTATCTGAACGTTTGAATGGCTTAGTGCCTCCGGAAGCATTTCTTTATTTTGATAATTGTGGGCTGATCCAGGACAGATTGGCGGTACCGCTAATCTTCCACGTGGGCCGTAACCCTCTGGAACATCGACTTCTTTACGAACCTTATCTCGTGCTCTGTGAGCCGGAACGCCCCAGGTTCAGTAGGGCGGCTTTTCGCCGAGATAGAGAAGACGTTGTCCGACAGCATTGTATTGGCCGCAGAGTCCTGCACGATCTTTTCAAGAATAATGTTAAAGAAATCACATGACAGTGCGTCACCCTGTCTTAAACCTTTTTTAACATCAAAGGGGTCGGTTAGTTCACCTCCGACCTTAATAGAGCAGCGAGAGTTCTCCATAGTCATCCTGCGCAGTCTGACGAATTTGGTAGGAATGTTAAAACATGACATGGCTGTGTATAGCTCGTCTCTATAAACACTGTCATACAGATCTACAAGATCTGCCATACAGTAAATATTTGGTCTATCGTGGATTTTCCTGCCCTGAAACCACCCTGGCGCTTACATACAAAGTGCAGCAGAGAGGATCTTGTACGCAATGTCCAGGAGACTTCCCCCTCTGCAATTGGCGCCATCATAGGGGTCTTCTTTCTTATGGACCGGGCAAACGATGCTGAGATTCCATTCATCGGGCATGCATTCTACCGACCATATCTTGCAGATGAGTTGGTGTATGTTCCTGACCAGCTCATCGCCAGCTGCTTCAAACAACTTTAAACGGGAAGTCCATCTGCTCCAGCGACTTTATAAGACTTAAGTTTCGATATCGTTATCGTAACATCCTCTAAGTCGGGTGGACGGGATTCGTCTTTCGTCTTTGTCCATTGTGAATGGTTCGTTCTGCCTGACGGCGGCATTTTGACTAACATCGCCGTTATACAGTCTGCAGAAGTGGTTTTTCTTCCACAATCTCATCATCGACTGTGATTCCACTACTAGTTGTCCATGCTCATCCCTGCAGGCTCCTGCTCTGGCTTTATAGCCTTGGCTTGTTCGCTTTACGCAATTACGCAATTACTTGGTCTTTATACCGGAGGTTCGGTCTTGCTCTTCTTCTTGAACCAGGAAGCTCGGAGTCATAGATCCTCTTAGCTGTAGCGTCGATGTTCATGCGCTCGATGTGGCCGAACCAATGCGGTACTATATCCACATCTCCGTACAGCTTGTAGAGTTCATGGTTGTGTCTTCTCCTTCATTCGCTTTTCTCACAGACAGGACCAAATATCCTGCGCAGAACTTTTCCTTTGAAAGGACCCAAAATCAGCTCCGCCGTCCGGCTTATGGTCCAGCTTACGGCTCCGTACATCAAGACTGCCAGTACAAGCGTTTTGTAAAGCATGACTTTCTTCTTCGAATGAGCAGTTTTGACCCAAGTTGTTTAGACAAACCAAAGTAGCAGCGGTTGATGAGGACGTTTCTATGCCGGATTTCCACTGTGGTGTCGTTTGTGGAGTTTACGTTTGCCCCGAGGTAGAAAAACTCCTTAACCACCTCGAAATTATAGTTGTCAACCGTTATTTTTTGTTTCAGGTTGTGAGCGAAGGATGGTGTTGCGTAGCAACAATCAATATAAAAACAAAATGGGAATCGCAGTAGTTTTAGGTATTTATTTTTTTTTGATCAATAATATAATTCACAGTCACTTTGTTCCGATTGAATTATATTATTGCCTGGCAATTAATACCTCGAATAGTACCAACTTGTCATCCAAAGGAATCTAAGGAATAATAAAGAGGAATATTAAGAGTTGTAATTTATTTCCCATTCATCTCAGTGCGGAACCACCACCCAATTCCCATTCATCTCAGTGCGGAACCATCATATCTACTTCCCAAACTCCCATTCATCTCAGTGCGGAGCCATCATATCTACTTCCCATCATCTCAGTGCGGAACATATTATATCTACTTCCCACTCACCTCAGTGCGGAACATGGTCCTTCGAGCCGGATATCCGGACAGGTAAGTTGATTTCAAAAAAAAAAAAATAATATCTTAAAAGTGTACTGGGGGCTAAGTATAGCTGGAGACAGATCTCCAGTGCAAATATACATTTCCGATCATCGACGGACAGTCTATCGGCCACAGTACCCAACGACCAGCCAGACTTGTGATCAAGTCCTTCCACTGAAGAGCAAGGAAGCGGACACAACATACATTTGGAGTCCCAACGGATATTTGTAAACGAATATCTCACAACAATGGCGAAACTATCAAAATCAATTGAATGTCAAGAGGACATTTTCAACGAAATGAGTCGAGACTATGAACAATTCAAAAAAGACGAAGACTCACGAAAGTCAAAGGGGTATCTAAAAGCATGTTTATCTGACATCGATGAAATGTTCAAGTGGGCAAAAAAGGAACATTCGAATATAGTCGGGAATGCTACTGATCCACTAAAGGAAAAATATCTGCAGGATGAAATATTCTCAAAAATCAAGAGAATCTATTTCACCTTTAGTGGACAGTTGCACGATGAGACTGATCGGTTAGTGGACAAACACAATAGCTCAATCGACGTGTCTCGGTTAATCAGCACGAGATCTTCCGGTTGCGATATACGTCTTCAAAGAATTCATATCAATCCCTTCTCAGGAAAATTTGAAGATTGGTCGGAATTTTTCAATTTGTTTGAGACGTTGATTGGAAAAAACACCGAATTATCAGATATTCAGAAATAACAATATCTGAAAACGTCAGTTTGCGGGGAAGCTGCGCGACTATTCCAACACCTTCCAATCGATTCCAAGAGTTTTGCCTCAGTCTGGACAATCCTCACGGATAGATTTCAGAACGAACGAAAACTAATAAACACCCAAATTAGAAGGCTAGTTAAGCAGAACAAACTAACCAGTGAGTCTGCAGCTGGCCTAAAATCCTTGCATGACACCAGTATCGAATGCGTTCATGCTCTGAGCAACCTCGATATAAAAGTCGAAACATGGGATGCCATGCTGATTTACTTAATCCAACAAAAACTGCCCCCACAGACTCAACGGGACTGGGAGGAAAGGTTAGGCACCTCCAAACATCTGCCGGAATTAAAAACCATCATGGCATTCATAGAAGGTCGTTTCAATTCACTTGAAAACATTTCCGAGCTGAATGGCCACTCACAATCAATGCAGTCAAACCCGTTTCGAAAAACAGCCACGTCTTGACAATTAAGTTCTCAGCCAACTAAACAATTTCGATGCCGACTTTGCAAAGCTTCTCATGCAGTGAGATATTGCAAAGGTTTTTCGCAAATGGACGTCAAAACACGAGCTGACGTAGCAAAGAAAAATGGTATTTGTAACAATTGTTTGGGGTATGATCACCATGCCGCGGTATGCAGCAGTCCTAATAGGTGCCAAATATGTGGTCATAAACATCACACATTGCTCCACAAGGAAACGCAAGTAGGACAAAATATGACTCATTTAGGACCCTCTCAACAGCATCCGCAATTCCGCAACCAAAATTCAACCCAATACAATCCCCAATCCCATTATATACAAGCTCCTATGACTCAACCTGTCCCAGTCAATTACGATACTGATCAACTAAGCACTTCACAGCAATATAGTGCACATTTTAACGCTCCTAGCAACTGCACTCGTCAAGGTTTGTGCATCAAATGGGAAGCAGGCTACTCTTCGGGCCTTTATAGACCCTGGTTCAAAGGCTACATTTATCACTGAGCATGCCACTCAGCTTCTAAAGTTCAAGAGAAAAAATATGTCTGCTAAAATCACAGGTCTTGGAAAAAATACAACAGGCAGCACCACATACCAAGTGAACTTTAGTTTGCACTCCTTTAACAATGCAACGTTCTCCATGAATGTCACGGCATTTGTATTACTTACTTACTTACTTATCAGGCCTGCGATCCATGGAGGATCCGAGCCTGAGCTATAGCTGCCTTCCATCCTTGACGGTCCCGGGCACGCTGCTTCCAGTTGTCAAGACCAAGATGTCTTACATCCGCGATTACTTGGTCTTTATACCGGTGGTTCGGTCTTCCTCTTCTTCTCGAACCAGGAGGCTCGGAGTCGAAGACCCTCTTAGCTGGAGCGTTGATGTCCATGCGCTCGATGTGGCCGAGCCAGTGTAGTCGACGGGTCCTTGCCTTCCGGACTACATCCACATCTTGGTACAGCTCGTAGAGTTCGCGGTTGTGTCTTCTTCTCCATTCACCTTCCTCACAGACAGGACCAAATATCCGGCGCAGAATGTTTCTTTCGAAAGAACCCAAAATCAGCTCCGCTGTCCTGCTTATCGTCCAGCTTTCGGCTCCGTACAGCAAGACTGGCAGAATGAGCGTTTTGTAAAGCATGACTTTGGTCCTTCGAGTGAGGAGTTTTGACCCCAGTTGTTTGGACAAGCCGAAGTAGCAGCGGTTGCCAAGGGCGATTCTACGCCGGTTCTCCACTGTGGTGTCATTTGTGGAATTTACGTTTGCCCCGAGGTAGACAAACTCCTTAACTACCTCGAAATTGTAGCTGTCAATTGTTATGTTTTGTCCCAGGTGGTGAGCGACGGATTGGTTTTAGCTTGACAGCATGTATTTCGTTTTGTCCTCATTGATTTTAAGACCAATTCGTTTCGCCTGTTCCTCAATCGCCGTGAATGCTTCCACAATGCCACGGCGAGAACACGCGATGATGTCGATATCATCCGCGTATCCTAGCAGCTGGATGGACTTGTGAAAAATAGTGCCTTCCCTGTTGACGCCTGCCCGTCGCACTATCTGCTCCAGCACCAGGTTGAAGAAGTCACATGACAGCGCATCTCCTTGCCGAAATCCGGTGCATGTTTCGAATGGTTCCGAGGTCCTAGAACCGAGTTGCACGGTGCATTACGTGTTTTTTAGCGTGGCGCGACACAACTGGATCAGTTTTACCGGGATCCCGAATTGCGGCTTTGAAATGGATGAAAAGATGGTGTGTATCGATTTGAAACTCGTTGGTCTTTTCCAGGATTTGTCGAAGTGTGAAAATTTGGTGTATAGTTGATTTGCCGGGCCGGAAGCCGCACTGGTAGCTGCCGATTAGTGCGGTGCAAAATGGTTTTAGGCGTTCACACAATACGCTGGACAGGATCTTGTATGCGACATTGAGCAGGGATATACCTCTATAGTTCTTGGAAGAGGTAGGATCGCCTTTTTTGTGGATGGGGCATATGGAGCTGGTATTCCAGTCGTCGGGCATGCTCTCATCTTCCCAAATTCTGCAGATGATCTGGTGCATGCTCCCTACCAGAACATCGCCGCCAGCCTTGAAAAGCTCTGATGGCAAGCCATCTGAGCCTGCGGCCTTGTTGTTCTTCAGCTTCTGAATAGCTGTGCCGACTTCTTCTATGCTGGGTGGGAGGACTACTTCAGCGGCTGGAGTTGGGATTTCCTCGGCCCCTACCACTCTCTCTTGGTCATGCTCGTTAAGCAGCTGCTGGAAGTGCTGCTTAAATACATCCACTATTCCCTGCGGGTCGGTGACAAGATTACCCTCGCAGTTTCGAAGAGCCAGGGTGCCCTTTTTGAAGCATTTTGAAGATATCCTTGAGCTGGGAGGCTGCGAAGATTCTTTTCTTTTGTCGCAGTAGTTTCTTCTCCTCCCTTCTTCTGGCTCGGTACTCTTCTCGCGCTGCCCTGGTTTTCCTCTGCAGCGCCTTTTGCTACGCCTCGTCGGTTGCTGCCTTTTTCTGCTCACACTCGCCATCATACCACGGGTTTCTTGTCGGGGGTGGTAGGTATCCTAAGGTGGTTTCGGCTACTTCCAGAATGGCTGAGCGGCAATGCAGCCACATATTATTGGCATTCGTGTTCGACGTAGGCATACCGTAGAGTCTTTCGCTCAGCTGCTCCCTGTAGACTCTAGCAACCTCCGGTGTGCTCAGGCGCCCAATTACTAACCTCCTCCTGATGGGCTGGTGCAGCTTTCTGACATTGGACAGTCGAGCTCTGAATCTTGCTGCTACGAGGAAGTGGTCAGAGTCGACATTTGCCCCTCTGAATGTTCGCACATCCAGGATGTTTGACGCGTGCCTTGCGTCAATGAGCACATGGTCGATTTGGTTGGCGGTTCGACCGTCCGGAGATCGCCAGGTTGCTGTGTGGATTCGCTTGCGAGGGAATCTTGTGCTACTTATCACCGCATTACGAGCTGTCGTAAAGTCAGCGAGTCGGAAGCCGTTATCTGTTGTTGTATCGTGTAGGCTGTGCTTTCCGATCACTCCGCCAAGGGTGTTTTCCTTTCCGATTTTGGCGTTGAAGTCCCCGAGCACGATTTTTACATCGTACTCCGGACAAGCTCCGTTGGCGTTGTCCAGGAGGTCATAGAAGTCCTCCTTGATAGGGTCTTCAGCCTCGTCGGTAGGGGCGTGTGCACATATAAGGCTGATGTTATAAAATCTCCCTCTGATGCGGATCACAGCCAGGCGATCACTTATAGGTTTAAAGTCGATGACCTTCGACCTTAACCGCTTTCCCACGACAAATCCGCATCCCAGTAAGTGCAACCTTTTGTGACAGCTGTAATAAATGTCGCAATTTTTCTTCCTAATCATACCGTTTCCTATCCAGCGTATTTCCTGGACCGCAGTAATATCCGCCTTGTACTGCGTGAGGATTCCTTCTAGTTTATGAGCAGCTCCGGGAGTGTACAGGGTTCTGACATTCCAGGAGCATACTCGCAAATCGTGTTCCTTTTTCGTGCGTTGTCGTCGTCGAGTATCCGTCCATGTATCCGAGGCATCTTGCTCATTCATAACTTTAGGTTTTTTTTACGTGGGCGGATTGTTAGCCCGCCGCACAACCGCCATTCTGGTCGGGGTTGTTTTCGCTGCATACGTTTGTTCACCTCCCAACGGTTGTTGAAGAGGCTATCCAGAGGGCGCCGCGAGGAGGCCGTATGTCAACTTGACCCGGGCATTTAAACAGGGATCGTTGCTGGCATCTCGCCAGGTTGAGAGTAATCAACAACTTTACCCTGTATGTCCGAGCCCATGCCCTCCACGGCATTTGCATTACCAGTGCTTACTGCAACGTTACCAACCTACCCGTTGCAAGGAGATTGGAAACACTTGTCGAATCTTCCATTAGCTGATCCGTCCTACAATGTTCCAGGGAAGATTGATTTATTGTTAGGAGCTGATGTGTACTCTTCAATAATTTTAGAAGGGTTAGTGAAGGGACCGAATGGCTCCCCTGTAGCACAGAAAACAGAATTAGGATGGATTCTTACAGGAAGAACCATACCAAAAACAAACATCACTTGTTTTGCTGTCCAAAACAACTTCGACTCACTAGATGCCCAGCTCAGGCAATTCTGGGAGATTGAAGAAAATCTTGATAGCAGAAAACTAACACAAGAGGAGGAGGAATGTCAACTACATTTTTCCAAAACAGTGCAGCGGAAAGAAGATGGGAGATACGAGGTATGGCTCCCCTTCAAAGAAGGAATTCGCCCAACCCTGGGGAATTCGAAGAAGGCTGCAATGGCAAGATTCTTTCAAATAGAAAGAAAAGTTTTGGCGAACCAAGCCTTTCAAGAAGCGTACACTAATTGTATTCGCGAATACTCTTTAGGTCAGATGGAAGAGATAACAGCACCCATGGATAATAGCAAACACTATTATCTGCCTCATCATGCGGTCATCAAAGAGTCGAGCAGTACCACAAAACTGCGTGTGGTATTCGATGCTTCATGCAAAACTTCGAATGGTGCATCTCTCAACGATTGCCTAATGGTCGGGCCACGATTGCAAGCAGACATCATTGATCTCATCACTAAGTGGAGAAAGTTTAAGATAGCATTTGTTGCTGACATAAGCATGATGTATCGCCAAATATGGATGTCAAAGGAAGATACCCCATACCAGCTAATTCTATGGAGGTATAATCCTAACGAGCCAATAAAAACATATGCTCTAAACACGGTCACATTTGGAACTGCATCGGCGCCATACTTAGCAGTACGGACGTTACACCAACTGGCATCGGATGTTCAAAATAAATATCCTTCCTTTGCAAAGGTACTCACAGAGGGATTTTATGTTGACGATCTGATCTATGGAGCTAATGACGAAACAGAGGCCATTACCTTGCAAGGAGATCTTCTGAATGTTCTCAAAACAGCTGGATTGCCTCTACGGAAATGGGCAAGTAGTTCCACAAGAGTACTGGAACCGGTATCTGAAAATGAAAGGGAAATAAATCTGCCTCTAAAATTTGAATCGTCAGACACCATAAAAACACTTGGGATTCAATGGCATCCAGCTAAGGATACATTTTCGGTTAAGATCAGCTGGAGATATATACAGCGACTTACACAGGAATTTTGGAATCAGTGGAGCACAACATACATACATCAGCTACAACATCGTCCAAATCGGCTCCAGCAACAGCCCAATATCAAAATTGGAGACATAGTCCTGGTCAAGGAAGACAATCTTCCGCCAGCATCGTGGCTACTCGCACGCATAATCGAAGTGCATCCGGGCACAGATGGTCTAACACGCGTGGTGACCATAAGAACGGAGAGAGGTGTCTTTAAACGTCCGATCGCAAAAATATTCCCTTTGCCGGTAACTAATCCGTTAAACTCATCACACAACAATCACGTCACTACCGAAGATTAGCCATCCACTTTCCCGAGCCGGGAGCATGTTGCGTAGCAACAATCAATATATAAAAAAAGTGAAAAAAAAAAATGGGAATCGCAGTAGTTTTAGGTATTTATTTTTTTTGATCAATGATATAATTCACAGTCACTTTGTTCCGATTGAATTATATTATTGCCTGGCAATTAATACCTCGAATAGTACCAACTTGTCATCCAAAGGAATCTAAGGAATAATAAAGAGGAATATTAAGAGTTGTAATTTATTTCCCATTCATCTCAGTGCGGAACCACCACCCAATTCCCATTCATCTCAGTGCGGAACCATCATATCTACTTCCCAAACTCCCATTCATCTCAGTGCGGAACCATCATATCTACTTCCCATCATCTCAGTGCGGAACATATTGTTACGAATTTATTCGATCCCCACACCAAATAGGGTTCGCACCACTGGATTGCGATAAACTACAATTGTCCTTTTTATGTAAATTGAAACACACACACTTTTCTTTGTTTCACCACAGATCAATTATCTGTGTAGCTTCACCACTTTTCTTTATTATCCGATACTATCCACTTTAAGCTTTATTATCCAATACTATCCACTTTAAACTTTATTACACAATACACAAACCTTTATTGAAAGCTTTTCTTTTCACCTTGATTGATCACACCGACTTGTCACACGCTGTTTTATACCACAAACTGATTGAATGCCAAGGGCGAGTGTTCGCGCTTATATAGCTCTCGGTCCACCGTCTCGAACGTTCGCCGTTGGAAGTTCCCCTTCGGAAATCTCTAGAACGCTCTGACAATTCCATTGGAAGTTGACATCATTCCCATCCCCGCCTCCAGAGAGTTTTCGAACTTAACAGTCCGCTTGCATCTCCGCAACAATATCATATCTACTTCCCACTCACCTCAGTGCGGAACAGATGGGTTTTTGCTAGACAGCATGTATGTACATCGTCTTATTTTCGTTGACTTTAAGACCAACTCGTTTTGCCTGTTCCTCAATCGCCGTGAATGCTTCTATAACGGCACGCTGAGACCGCGCGACTATTTTAGCGCCCTCCTGATTAGGGCGATAGCTGCGTACACTTGTTCATATCTCAAGGCTTGTTGTAGAGTCTATCCAGAGGGCGCCCCGATGAGGCTGCATGTCAACTTGACCCGGGCATTGAAACAGGGATTGTTGCTGGCATCTCGCCAGGTTGAGAGCAATCAACAACTTTACCCTGTCGACCTAGCGTTGCTTAAGTTAGTACTTTTTCATAAACAATTTCGATCAGCCGGTACCCTCTAAGCATAATTACCATCTTAACATTTATGTTGTGTTAAGCGAAGCATGTGTGCGTCTGTGATTGTTGCTTCAAAGCCGCACGCAATCCAAGTTCACATCAATCAAGCAAGTCGCTATCGTACAACCCGCACATCTGCCGTCACGCAAATGTCCTTATCTTATGCCATAACTAACCAAACCGTCACCACCCGCAACTACCCCTCCATGCGGGAGTACAGTAATAACAATACAAGCTAATGACATAAAGTAATTGTCTGCCGTGATGGAGACTGCATTAATTATGAAAACAATAGTAATCCTGATTGGGATTGATGTTTACCACTTTGCCATGGGCTTCCATAACATCATAACTAACCGAATCATCACATCGAATGCATTAAATATGAAACGACCAGCTGACAAGCAATGAATGTACGCGCTCTCACCTCACCTTACGTACTCGTAGTACACGCGGGGATAGTGTCCCATCGTCCATCATCGTCTACGGAATTGTTTGTATTCATTTGTCAACAAGCAAATGCAAACGTTCGGTAGAGATACGAAAATATATTGTATCGGGTCAGCTTTGGATAGTGACAAGAACTATTTGTGACAGTGAAATCGAATCAATAAATTCAAGATTTACCGGGGCATTTAGAGTGATTGAACGATTAGGATAAGGTCGAGTCAAATCAGGACTCAAAATGTAGCCGTATTTCCCGAAAGGATATCAATGACAAGACCCTAGACCGAAATTAAATTTACGGTTTTGAAGCTATCTCTCTTTATCCTTTTTGCGTGTTCCTTGCTGGTAGGGTTTTTTTGGTTAAATTAAATCATCTCGTCTAATTGTTTGCAGTCATTCATGCGTGATCCTTTTAGGTATCCTTTTTCTTCCCTCTTTTTGCTTTTTCATTTCGCTTTTGATTTTTGTTTTGTTTACTTCTGGCCTTGTCCTCTCTCAGTCTTCTGTCCGAACAAAAGCTCCCGCTTTATCGGCCATCAGGATGGCTATCCCGATACTGAAATGAATATATAGTATGTCGGGAAAGCAATTTAAATGATGTACACTGAAAGTTCTTAAGGGATTTTCCAGTCTGACATTCCAGCGTACGAATAATTTCCGGACACAATCGCTGGTTATCCGAAGGGACTGACGTTCTGTTGGCATTCGCCGGGATAACATCCTCTTCATATCGGCCCATGGTAATGGCCGTAAAACCAAAATTTCTGATAAATACCACTTGCTGAATCGACAGTCTTTCAAATACTGAAAATAATCAAAATGATGAAAAATATTATTTGAAATCGAAATACTTGTCCTCGTTTATCCCTCGTATTTGGGTCCCCGGCTGTGAGACATACATATAAGCTCCCATGCAATAGCAACAGATACATCCATATGTATGGACGTATATTGGGATTAAAAGGATACCGGTCACGGTCTGCATGAAGAATACATGCTTTCCTAGCGAACTATCCAACTCACAGGCTCGTTACGATCGACAAAAAGTCCGCAGGTGTATATAAAAATCGTGGTAACTATATATCTAGATTCAGCGACTTGTACGATAAGAGAAAAAAACTAATCAGATCGATCGATATATGTATGTACATACATATGTACGTACGCACGATGTACGGAGCACGGTATTTGCATTGGGCAGCAATCGTTGGCTTAGAAATTTGAAACTTGCTGCGGTAGCTTCCTAAAGCACCGTGTACGAACACCGAAAACCCCTCGACAAAACAAGCATTCATTGCCACTATCCTTCTTCCACTCGGGAGCTGGTTGAGCAAATTAAGATTTTTTTTTTTTTTTTTTTTGTTTTTATTGCCGAACTTTTGCTTAATATGCAGACTTTGTACGGAGCAGGATACTCGGATACTCAGGTACGGAGCCGATTGAAAAATCTGGAAAAAATGTTTCTTAATTAACGTTTTCCAGCTAGTTGCGAGCACCAATGGTCTTTGCTCCTCAGTCAGGGGATTAGGTTAAGCTGTGTTTTCGTTTTTTGTTGTTTTTTTTTTTTTCTGTTAGACTGAGTGCGCTTTGTGGTGGTGCTGGATGAGAGCGAAACAAACGATCGGTGGACACTTTTGGATGTTCGTTATGCGACGGAATTTAAGATTTTTTTTATTTTTTTTTTTTCTTTTAAGTTTTAATTTAGGTGTGATAATGAATGGTGCTGGAAGTTAAGTGGCTATCATTTTTAACGACTTTTTCACCCCCTTCATGAACTGATGTGGTGATGGATGGAGTTTGTTAGCTTTGGATCTGGATTAAATAGGTGCAAAACTCTTTAATAGTCTATCCATAATGTTAGCAAAGAATATTTCTGCTACGTTGCTTTTCTTATGTTATCCTTGCAGCTACAATAGCAATTATGTTGTCTCACAAATACTACTCAGTTGTTCTGCCAGACAGGTACCTTACATTACTCTGTTTTCTCCGTTTACTGGAACAAGAACTCCGTTTACTGGGTAAGAGCTAAGAGATTCGGCATACACCACCTCGGCCCTAAGTGAACCCATTCTTACGAGTTCATCAGAGATCTCATTTCCTGGGATCCCAGAGTGACCTGAAACCCATACAAGTCTTAGTAAATTTAGTCTATCCACTCTGTTCAAGAACTGTGCACAACTCTTCAAATAGCACTAATTTAGAGCTAGTTGAAGGGTTCGACACAGCTTTGAGTGCAGTTTGGCTGTTACTCTAGACGCATAAGCTTTTTCTCCTCCACCTGTGCTTCACAACATAGTGCATGGACATTAGGACTGCGTATATATCTCACTAAAAGACAGACTCATATTTTCTTAACGAGAAGTGCAGTCGCTCCGGACTCTCACCCAGACTTGGAGCCATCCGTGTAAATGCGGTGACCATTCTTTCCACGTTCAGTATCCAGCGAGAGCCAGTCCTGCCGGCATGAAAACTTGACTGTGAAATTACTGCGCAGTAGGATAACGGGTGTCAATGCGTCAGAAGGCTTGTCTATAAGACAGGGGTCCCAGGACATTTCTTGCGCAGCACACTGTTATTCCTGTGCGATTTGTACCATAATCCATTTCTTTTGAGATGAGACATATCTTTCAGAGCACACCCTCTGACAAATATATCATGGGGTGGAAGGTTAATCATAGCATCTAGAGTCTAGAGCAACGCCCAGCGTGATGGGGAAAGCCCCTGTAGAGCTGAGTCAACCCGTTCTTTGGTGTTTGGTGGAAGAGGCAACGACCTGTTTACGTATTGCCATTGCCATTCAGTGGACCTTTGCCGGCGATAAGCCCAATGTTTTGGCAAAAGCTCCTTTGTCTTTTCCACCAGACAACCGAATCATATGAGATTATAGGTCTTATCATTGCCGTGTAGATCCAGAGGACCTCTGCCGGCGACAAACACTATGTTTTGCCAAAAACTCCTTTGCATTGCCAGAAAGTTGACATCGCTTTGGTGGTTTTTGACTCAACACGTTTTGACCAAAGAAACTTGCTATATAAGATGACTTACCTGGGACACCGGGATGGGAGTGCTTTTTAATACCAACTGAGTCATGTCAGTATTTTTCCTCCTTCTCATGAAGAAAACGACATCGGTCTTAAGAGGATTAACCAACAGCCCATGAGCCGACAGAAAGAACGAAGACATCATCCGCATAGGCCTGGGCATAGATTCCAGGCATTGAGGTCATCAAACAGAGAATCGACGATAACAGCGGAGAGATGACGCTGTCTTGCGGGCAGCCCTTGTTCACGCCGGATTTGACACATTGAGCGAAGCCTGTATTGCTTTAATCCGCAAGACCGGTGCCTCATCTATGCCATGCCGTCTGGCAGCGTAGACTAGCAGTGAAAATTTCTTTCAAGGTAGCAGCAGCTGCCCTATACCTTTTTGCAGCATTTTTGTTATTATTTTTTTCTTTTTAATAATTCCCGCATTTTCAAGAGTTTATACTCTTATAATGTTGGTCACACAATCTGAGCGGGAGTGCAGTGGTTTGGGTCGTAGATGTTCGTTCGCTACTCTCCAAGGGTGGTTGTCCTAGATAGAAATCGAAAGGAACCAACCGAATTTTCACGTTGGTTGTAGTTCTCAGCAACTGTTTAATGCACTTATGGTGTTATATTAGAGTTACACCCACAGAGTATGCTTTTAAAGGGCTTCTTCTATGGAAGGTTAGCTGGAATGTCGTGTGGATAAATGTTGATGAAACCGGCGAGGACGACATTTTAATATTTTCGACAACTGACTAGAACCTTTTGCTACCTTTTTGGGTTCCGGTCAGATTTTATTTATTTATTTATTTATTCTCTATCAAGTACAATTCTTTCTTAGAGACTACAGTAAATAAGTATAAAAATTTACTAAAAGATAAATATAAGTATATGTAATAAGTATTATTAATATATAATTCAATTTAGATTTGTAATGATATTTTTAACTCCATTTCTGCTTAAATTAAAATCAATGGCGAAATAATACTGGTTGAATGTAATACTTGCTGAAGTTATTGGGTTAAACTTTGCATAAGTTGTAGAGTGAAACGGAACATATAAAAAATTAAATTCTCTAGGACGTAGACTGCGAGATGGTGCATATATTTTAAACATCCCGAGTAATAAAGGGCTATTGATGTGAGAACTTAGGACATCAAAAGCAAAAAGTGCCAAGTGTAATTTTCTTTGAAATGCGAGTGTTTTCAAACCTATTAAACTGCATCGTGCCTCATATAATGGATAATTAGAATGCGTGAACATTTTACGAAGGGCAAACTTTGTGAACCTTTTTTGAACTTTCTCAATTCGAGTAATATTAGTTTGATGATGAGGATTCCATATTATACTACAATACTCTAAAACAGGTCGCACAAGCGAGCAATATAATGATTTTAGCGTATAAGGGTCATTGAAAACTTTAGAATTTCTCATTAAAAATCCTAGCATTGAGTTGGCTCGCGAAATCACATTATCAAAATGTAGGGAAAAATCCATATGAGAGTCAAACGTAACTCCAAGGTCCTTCTGACTAGCCGACCTCAATAATGGTACGTTGTTAATAGTATACGCAAAAAGTAAAGGTTGAGAAATTTTAGCAAAAGTTATAACGCTACATTTCTGGACGTTAAAGTGTAAGCCATTATGATTAGACCAACGGACAACAGAGTTCAAATCTTTCTGAAGTTTGACCGCATCTGATAGTGAGTTTATTGAACAAAACATTTTTAAATCATCTGCATATAATAAACACTTTGAAAAAGTCACATGCGATGGCAAATCATTTATAAAAAGGAGGAACAAGAGTGGTCCAAGGTGACTTCCTTGAGGTACTCCAGAAAAATTTATAATCTCATCTGACAAAGATCTGCCAATTTGGACATATTGCTTACGACCTGTGAGGTAGCTTCTTAGCCAGTTTAGGAGCTCAGAATGAAATCCAAGTAGCTCAAGCTTTTTTATCAGAATAATATGCTGTACACGATCAAACGCTTTAGAGAAATCAGTGTAGATTGTATCAACTTGTAAGCGATTTTCTAAGTTACGTAAGCAATAATTAGTAAAGATTGCCAAGTTGGTGGTGGTTGATCTCCCACTTACAAAGCCATGTTGATGTTCTGATATATGATTTCGAACAATGCTATAAATTTTATTTTTTACAATTGCTTCAAAGACTTTAGGTATTAGTTTAAGTTTTGCAATGGGCCTATAGTTAACTATAGAGCTTCTAGACCCTGATTTATGAAGCGGCATTATGAATGAGTGCTTCCAACTATCTAAGAATATGCCCAATCTTAAAGATAAGTTGAAGATAATGCAAAGCGGTCGTGACAGACTTGACATACAAGATTTAAGAAGCAATGGTGTTATATTATCAGGACCAGCACAAGAACTATTGTCAAGGGATGACAATGCAGCTAATACATCTTCTTCAGAGACAAAAAGCCGCCCGATATCCGTTATGGAACTTACATCGCAAATATGTTCACAGTGGATTTTTAAGTCAACAAAATTTGATTGAAAAAAAGATGCAAAATTATCACACATTTGCTTAAGGTTAGTTGTGGAAGCTCCCTTGTAAAACATGCAAGATGGAATTCCAACTGACTTACGCTTATTATTCAAAAAGGTCCAAAAAGATTTGGAATTAGTTTTAATTTTTACCTCAAGAGAGGAGATGTACTGATTGTAAATAATTTTTTTTTAAAATTCATATTCTTTTTTTTCATATTCTTTTCTTTTATGAATTCATATTCTTTTCTTTTATGAATTTTTACTTTTTTTATGAAACTTATTCATCACGTTTTTCAATCTAGATAAACTTTTATTATACCAAACTGGTCTTGTAGAATTTTTTAAAATTTTCATGGGCACGAAATTACATATCGCAGAATCTACAATGTTCCGAAACATAGTAAAAGCTATATCTAAATTCGAGCACTTGATAAGTTGTTTCCAGTTAACTGATTCAAAAAAAGTATTCATCGAAACATAGTCAGCATTTTTGAAGTCGTAACACGGAACATCGTTTGTTTGATTACATTCTATTAAAAGAGACAGGTTAAAGTTAACTTCTAATGCATTGTGGAAAACCGAATTACTTAAAAGTGGATAACTAGCTTCGCAGAGCTGCACTTCTAGATTTTGATCGATAAAAACAAGATCTAAAATACGATTCATGGAGTTGCAAATGTCATTAGCCTGATATAAATTCAATGAGGAAATGAGTCAATTAAATTGCCTTCAAAATCTTGAGTTACATTAGAAGGTAATAATCTCTTATCATCATTAGAAAAAGTCCATTTCAGTTTTGACAAATTAAAATCTCCTACAATTACAACATAGCTGTTATCAACATTTAAATTTTTTACTACATTAAATACGTTTTTAACATGAGAATCATAAACACATGAATTTGAAGAAGGAGGTATATAAGAAACAAAAAAGTATACATGAATCAATCTATTGACATTAGAAATAGGCAAATCAACACAAATACATATTTGTTCAACGTCATTATTTAATAAATTTATTTCCCTATTCGTCAAACAAGAACGAACCGCAAATAAGACTCCTCCGCCTCTTTTCGAGGAAGTTTGGTCTTGATATCGATCCCTCCGGATAAACATCGTAATCAGGTGTAAACAGTTCCACAGTGTAAAAATCAGAGTTCAACCAGGTTTCAGTAATTGCAATGAAGTCGTAGGGACAATCAGCAACAGATGCAAAAAAGTCCGTTATTTTAGTCCTCATACCACCAACATTTTGATAATACATGGAATGTCCCATTACGTCTGATCCCTTTTTAGAATAGGTATCTCGTTTTTTGGACGGCTTAAAAATTGTTTTATCTGTACACCCACCGGCCATACAGACGATTGAAGAGCGGCATTATACAAGCTCGTTGGAATGCCCAGTTTAAAGTTGATGAAGCGAAGCGACGAAGAATCCACATCTCTTTTCACCAACTTTGAACAGAGTAAGCTGGTTTTAGGAAGATTTAGCTTACGGGAAGCATAGTCTCTAACATCATCTTCAGTGACCGAGCTGCTAAGACGGGAAAGGTGAAGAAACCGTAGTCGTGGAACAGATGGAAGAGCAGTGACAGCAGTAGCATCAGACCCAAACAGCTGTTTGTGTTTTTGTTTTTTGTTTAGAACAAAAGACCCAGCAGGTGCTGTAACTTGCGAGGCATCAGCATCGGTGACATAAACAGTGGACAGAGCAGGAACGGTAGTGTTATCAGCAGCAATATTAGGAACATTTCCAGCAACAATGTCAACCACCATAGTTGGGCCAGCAGCTGTAAAACCCGAACAAACAGCGTTAGCTTCCGAGCATATTGTATCAGCAACATCAGCAACAATAACAGCGGAGTTAGAAGCGGTTTTTGAAGTCGCAACAACAACGTCTGCTTTAGCTGGAGGGCAGGTTGACGAACGCGTACGGTGTTTCGTAGAAGAAGCGTCAGCTGGTGACGATGACAATGTACGGGGACTGCGCTTCGAGTTTCTTTGGGCGCGAGTAGAAACGCGAATATTACGGCTTATGTTCAAAGGAACAGCCGCAGTGGTTGAGTTCTGAGCGGAAAAGCTTTGTGAATTGTATTCCGTTAAGCAGTCAGAAAGCTCTCTCATTTTATGAATAAAAGAGCGCAATGGAATTTTAATACACTTTTCACATTTAAATGAAATATTTATATTAGTTATTATAGCTTTTAATTCACTTTTATTGAAACCATAACAATCGAAATGTGAATTTGAACCGCACAAATCACATATTAGGGAATTGTTATCGATTATTAGTTTTGAGCACTTAGCGCAATTAGACTTCATTTTAATAGAAAGCAATAAAAAGAAATAAAACAGTAAGCACATGCACTCGCGGTGAAGACTGAATCAAGACTGAATTATCTGACTAATCCGACTGTGTTGAAACACTTATTATGACGTTATTGAGGAACCACAAAGATCAGGTTAAGCTTCAAGAAAAGTTATTAAGGCCGCAGCAGTCCATTTTCTAATCAAGCCGTATGGTTCTTTTCGGAGCTGTTCCTCTCTTTGGCTTGTGATTGTGCGAGAATTTAACTTATATCTATTACGCAGTGATCGAACGATCCAGGAGATGATAATACATCAATGGTGTATTTGTTAGACTTCCTGGTAAGGAACAAGTCCAGTGTGTTGGCGGCATGACTAGCAATATCTGGGATACGCGACTGCTTGTCCACGAGCTAAGTTATTTGATGTTCTATCACCTCTTCTATCGCTCTTTGTGGTCGACGGAATTGTAAAAATTCTAGAGGCTGATGGTTTTAACGTCACGGCCTATTTTGACGACATTGCCATTCTGATACAACGGAAGTTTCCTCAGATCCTCAGCCAGCGAAAGACTAAATTATGCACTGCTATTAGTTGATAAATGGGTAAAGGGGCGAGGCCTAGGAGTAAACCGATATAGTCCTCTTCACAAGATATATGTACTTGCCCCCTTATGAATGGTATCGATCTGACTGCGATAAAAAAAACTGCCAAACACATAGGCATAATCTTAGACTCTTAGCTTAGCTCGAAGGGCAACATTTATGTAAGAACAAAAAAAGCCGACTTGGCACTGTATTCGTGCAAAGTACCCTTTGGAATGACATGGAGCTTCTAACCAAAAGGTGCTAGTGGTTGTATACTGCAGTGGTAAGACCGATTATAGTCTATGGTTCGATTGTTTGGTGGGAGGCACTTGAGAAAATGATTCCATCTTCAAAGTGTTTCAAGGGTACAGAGGGCAGGTTGTCTGGCTGTGATTGGATCTGTGAAATCCATACCAACGACGGCTCTTGAAACAATGCTAAACCTTCCACCCTTAGACATATACTGCGAAAGCATTGCAGAAAGGACTACGCCAAGAATACAAAAATCTGATCTCTGGGCAAGGAATCCTCATGGCCACGCATCAGTCTTGGGACGATTGGCCATCTAGAGATTCAAAACCGAAACGGACTATATCACCCGACCTTCTTGCCGCGAGAAGAGATTCTCTGTCAGAATTCCTTCCAGGGAGGAATGGACCAGTGGCATAGCACGTATGGAAAGTGAACTGGCAAATTATACCGACGGATCGAAAGTGGATGCCGGTATAGGAGCCGGGGTCTATTTCGAATCTCGTGAGGCAAATCACTCATATAGAATACCTATAGATGATGGCTATACCATTTCCCAAGCTGAGGTCATCGCGATTAAGCAGGCTGCGGACCTATTTCTTAGAGAAAACATCTCAGGTCAAAGGATCTGCATCTATGTTGACAGCCAAGCAGCCATCAAGGCTCTGTAGGCAACATGAATAAAGTCCAAGGTCATGAAACTCTGCAAAGAGAGCCTGGATGAGATATCATATGCCAGATTTGTAAGAAGCAAACTAATATGACTGCTATGTCCTTCCCATAGTGAGGCTTATTCCACCAACAAAGAGCAGCACACACAACCTGTTATGCGCTGGTTTCGTTAGTAGAAAGTTAGAGTGAGTGCTGAGTACACAAAGTGAAAATGAGGAGGCAAGTGTGTGGATCGGAACCGCTGTCGACAAGGTGGTCTAAGGCCTTAGTCACTGTTTTTATTTATTTTTTTTTTTTTTATTTAACTTTTTTCACGCCCCAGCTACACTGCACATTTGCGACTGAGCGTGACGGTTGTCCAATCGGTTCTCTAAGGTGGCACACCCTGGTCGTGCGGCAGTGGAAACAGCCTGGCAAGTATCGTCGCGGCTAGAAAGGCAATAAAATAAGTCAACAGGAAGTTTGATATAATCGAAGAAGCAAGAGTTCGACTCCAACATCATCCGCAAGAATTTAAGTACCATCATGGTGAAACCAAAAAACAAAAAACACGAATACTCACAAAACCGCAGTGTCAGATATCATAGTGTTCTATGTATATATACATTGTTACATTAGTACATACATGCACCTGCTACTTAATACTCTTATCTCCATTGAAGCGAAGCGAAATATTTATTTCTCACTCCTGATTAAAAATGGCGCGACAGGAAGTGTGAATGTAAAAACGAAAACGCAAAAAGCTGTCAATACTATCGCTTTTGCATGTTAACTTTAAGGACAGCTAGTTAGTTATACATACAGCCATGCACTTTTCCAATTCAGCAAACATTGTCATTTGCCTTTAACTTCTTGAAATAGGATAGTTGATCTAACGGTAATCCATTGATAATCCCACAAACCTTCCCTTTTGAATAGTCACAGTTTTAATTAACCATAATCTGCTTTTAGAGGCTTGATCTGAATTATCTTGTTTGCCCTAACTTTAAAGGCCTTAAAACGATTTAGGTGGAATAATTTAGCGACAGGATTTATGTTATTTTTGTAAAATAGAGTGAAATATTTTACAACTTGTTTGGAAGTGTTAGTGATACCTTTATGACCTACCCCATAACAGTGCTTAAAGAAGTCGACTGTTAAAGTTAAACTCCTAATCTCTGCATTGCACCTCTTACCAATCTCGTAGACTATTTCTTCCCTCTTCATTCCATCCAAATGGGTATTTTCGGTTTCCCCCTAAAAAACATAGATACTTTAAAGATTTTCATTAACAACAACAACGTGGGATATTATTAAAACTTTACCAACACGCTGTGCACCGATTGAATAGGTTTTTGGGAAAATAACACCTGAAACTGGGTTGCTAGTGCTCCGCAGAGATGTTGCATTCTTTCGACAGCTTGCTCGTCGTTGAATTTCTGCTTCACTACTTTTCGATACTTTCTTTCTTTTGTTTTGCTTTTATTTTAGTTTTTTTTTTTTCTGGCTGATTTTAGAATAAAAAAAAAATTGAAAACAAAAATGAAGCTCTTGAGCACACATCGAGTGAGGGGATTGTTTAGCGAGAAGCTTGAAAACTGAGGTTGCTCCTTTGATTTTTTTTTTGCGACTGTTGGCGGATAGCTGTTTGGACAGAAGGGTATTTCAGTTGAAGTCACAAAAGCCTGACGATGCTTTAATCTTCGAAATGTTCATTAAGAGCAGATGCAGTTTTTGCGGAAACCTTTGTTTGGGGGAGCAAATGAATAAAATGACCCAAGGACTGCACTCCAAGGATAAGTCATATTCAATGACTTTATTTGCCAATCTTCGATTACTATTGCAATTTCACCTTTTAATGCGATTCTCGTCGGATCAGTTTTGAGTGGCAAATCCATATTGTCAGTTTGATCTCATCCTGGTCTCCAAGCCGGCATCGAGTATTATGATTTTTTTCATTAACCAGTCGACAGAGGCAACTATGTATGTATACTGAATTACAATTTTGACGACTATATAACCTAAATAACCACCCGGTCGTACTCAATGGAACGAAGCTAATTGCTAATTTAATAAGTTGGGGTGCCTCTTCACGCTTTCTGACATAATATTATATCATTCGTTAGATTTTGATAAGACCTAGAACGAAGGTACGTAACTGCAGCCTACTACTACTTCCGTAGGGTGCGCTACAGTTCGGGTAGAACCAGTGTCGCACGGCAAGATGGTTCAGATCTCTTCCCACCTGTGCGCGCCACCTTAGATGCAGCCGTCCTCTGTAACGTCGTCCCTGGGGTTGGAGAGCAGAGCTGTTCATTCTTAGGCGTTGAATCCATGAACGCCCGACTAAACACATTTCGTTGTACAGCCGGTTAAGCTCTTGGTAGAATTTTTTCCTCCATCCCCCGTCTGCACTTAGAAGACCGAAAATCCCACGGAAAATCTTTGTCTCGTAAACAACCAAGGACGTCCTGATCCGCTTTTGATAGTGTGTATGCTTCTGCCCCATAAGCAGGACCGGGTTTGGCAGGGCACGAATGCCATAAAGGTCTGACATAACGAATTCGATTGTAGTCAAATAGAATCTGCTTTTATTTTCAATAGATCGTTTCTTATATATTATACTATTTCCCTCACTAGCATTTTCAATGCTATTTATGCCTCTTCCAGGAGAGGGAGCGAGCAAGCAGAGCAAAGAAGTCGATCGCGTTAAACGTGGCAAACGCCAGCTTCGATCTCTGTCCCTGCTCAATCCAAGTTGACGCACAGCCTCCGCGTGGCCCCCCTGGATAGTTATACTGGCACCCGCCAGGTAGTGAACCAATGTGTGCAGCGACCCGAACCCTTGTTCCTGGGAAAAGAGGAACCTGGTCACGTAAAACAAAAATTAATTCAGAAACAACCAACAGCCTCGGATACGGGGTCGTCAACATGTAGACCCCCACAAACGGCAAAAAGGAAATGAATTCTTGATCTGCACCTGGTCCCTCAACAGACCAGGTGCAGCCGATCAACTGGTCAACTCTTTGGACTGCTATAAGGCAGACATTATCGCGCTCCAAGAAGTGCGATGGGATGGGCCAGGCAATAAAGCGGATGAAAAACTGTGATATCTACTACGGAAACTGCTACAGAGAAAATAAACAACGCTTATTCGGATGCGGATTTGTTAGCTTGAATCCCAAAGCCTCGAGCTTACAATAGATCAATGTATGGCTCAACTTATCGAAAGCTTTGCTGAAGTCGGTAGTAATAACATCTACTTTATTGCCTTGCTCAAAAGTCAAAAACGTTTTGGAGGCAAATTGGGCAAGGTTGGTTGTGGTCGACCTACCATGCTGCCGGGGGAAAATGGACCCAAAGAGGTAAGGATTAGAAGACAATTTGCAATTAGAGCCCTTTTTGTGCGTGGGGAAGATGAGAGCGTTTTTCCCAATTGTTGGGAATGAAGCTTGACAAAGTGAAAGGCGAAAGAGGGCAAATAGAGGTTTGGATACAGAATTGACACATTTCTTGAGGGATACGGCTGGGAGACCGTCGGAACCCGGAGAGGAGTCGTCGTTTTTCAAATGGTTCAATGGGCATATCATCATTCATGAAAATACTATATCATTAATCAAGTTGTTAAGCGCGTATATCCCGTTAAACAGTTTGTAATAGATCGGTCGATGGCGTTCCGTAGATCGTTTAGCAAGAGAAAATTTGAACTTGCCAGCGCGATCTGAAGTTCGTACTTCTGTCCGAAAGCTCTCATTCTGGAGAAGTAATCTGTCGCTGATTCGGAAGATGTTCGTATACTTCCTAACATCTCGAAGTGAATATCGGCCTCGCTCACAGTTCCACCAAAGTCATCTATGAACCGGATGGTAAATTCCTTCCAGGTTTTGATTGTGCCTAAGAGGGCATCGGACCAAAGCTTCGGTGGACCTTTCATTTTTGATCGACCGTCAAATAAAACACTCCTCTCCTCGCAACCGTAGTCTGTCATCAGTTCGTTAACGCATTTTACATGTTATTCGGCGGTTGGGGAAAACTGATTGGATGGGTTGTATTCGGGCATGATGGCGTTAATTTCGTTAACGCTCGACAGTGGTGCATGCGTTGTCATTGGATTCAGCGTCGGTGATGACAAAGATGACGTTGACATTGCTGTTGTTGTGGTCGTCTGTGGCGTTGGCCTCTGGTGAATTTCCCTGGAATTGAGAACGCTGGCTCTGGTAGTTATTTGCACTTGCAGGTATAGCACCAAGTTGGTTAGGGTCTTGACGTCACTTCGTACAGTTGCAATTTCTTCTTCGTCGTCGTCGTTGAGAGAATAAGTTCTCTGAGAATTGCTTTTAATTCGTTCGTTACCTTTATAGCGAATAACGTAAGGTTCTGGCTGACTTTTTAAATCCCACTTCTGAGAATTTGTCACGATGGCGGACCAAAATTCAAAATGCCGAATGGCTTTATTTCACTTATCCTCTAGTTTAACACCCTTTTTTTTTTACATGGGGCTAGTGCTACCATTAGCAATACGGCACTGCGACCTTTGTATATCTATTGTACCTGCTAGGCGATTAGCCGAGGAGCCTCTCCACTTCTATAATGAAGTTGAGAATGCTTCCCGTAGGAGCCAAGGTGATTCCCTCAGGAGTCATAACTTCGCTGAGAAGGAAACGCTTCCTAAGATGGCAGAGAGCAGCACACTAACACAGTTTATGGTCCGCCGTCTCTTCATCCTCGACACAGAGCCGACACTCAGTTTCAGACGAGAGGCTAATTTTGTTTAGATGTGTAAGCAATGTACATATATACTGTAGCCAGCAATACGCTTTATACATATATCATATACTCTCTTAGTTGTAAGCAATGTATATACGCAGCAATACGCTTTATATATCATATACTCTCTTAGTTGTAAGCAATGTACAAATGTTCTCCTAGTTTGTAAGTTGAGTGGGGCAGAATAAAGTTAGCTGCGAATGAGTGCGGACGTGTTTTACGTCGTCTTAAAATATAACAAAAAGTAAACTACAGATTACAGTTCAGAAGTGGGATCGGGCATAAACGCATACACAAAAGTGGAAGTGAAAAAAAAAAAAAAAAAATAAAAAGACCAACGAACAAAATCATAATATACATACATATAAACGATCGCGTGTGAAAAAAAAAAAAAAAAAAAATGGATTCGGTCGCTGTGAACGACTTCACCGCTGCTCAGCTGCGCGAGTGGTTGCAACGTTTGGGATTAGCAATTACCGGCACAAAAAGTACACTAGTGATGCGTATCAATACTGTACCGGTCGAGGCGCGCGGTGAGTTACCCAAATCAAACGACGCCGATACAGAAACGCTACAGACAGAAAATGCTGAAGAAACGGTCAGGATTGCCGGGGAGCGACGGGAAGGGGAAGAATTGAACAATATGGTTGCGCATAGTCCGGACACCGAAGACAACGGTAACATCGAACGATCGTCGGTTGGCGAAGATACGAGAAATATAATGAGAGCAACTCAGCTGCACAAAAAAGAGATCGAATTACTAAAGAGAGAGAATGAGCTATTGCAAAAGGAAAATGACTGGCTAAAGAGAATGGAACGAATGAGAGAGACAAAGGAGACGAACGATGACACGCATACACACGAAGGATCGCAGGCAAACGATAGTAATGCGACATCGTCCCAACAACTGTTTATGCTGAAGGAAATGTTGCCAGAATACGATGGCAGTGCAAACCTAGATGTGTGGCTGGCACAGTTTAAAAGTATACGGAATTTGGGTACACATGTATCGGACGAAAACATGTTGCGCACGCTCATGTTCTCGAAATTGAAGGGCAGAGCGCAACAGTGGTTACATTCGAAGTCAAATTTCCTGGAAGAGAGCGTCGATAGTTTAATTCGGCAGATGCAAGAGCTTTTGGGTCAAAAGAAAATAAGTTTGTGTTACGTCGAAATTTTGAAGCTAGGAAATGGAAAATTGGCGAGACGTTTGCCGAATACTTTAATGACAAAACTGTATTGTCAAGCGGGATATCCATGGAGGAAGACGAGTTGGTTGAATATATAATTGAGGGTATCACTGATGACAACATTCGACTGCAAGCACAAATTCAGTGTTTCACCACAAAGGCACAGTTAATGCAGGCGCTTGGTAAACTATCGCAACGAAGGCCACGAGGTGATCAGGACACCCCACGACAAAGGCAAAGGCCTGAAACGTCGGCAACTACTCGTCAGAGAGAAGACCAGAGGTGCTTCAATTGCAATTCAATTGGACATTTCGCAGCTGTTTGCAGAAAGCCGAGAAGAGAATTTGGAGCCTGTTACGCGTGCGGATCAATGGGTCATCGAGCGGCCAACTGTCCAGACAGGAAGAATATTATCCAACTGGTGGAAGAGGATCCCAACGATTATGTAAGAAAGTTACGTATTTGTATAGAGTATGATCATAATTTTGATTTGTTCCTACATAGATTGCCTCATCGACTCAGGAAGCCCCATAAGTTTTGTGCGCAAGTCGTGTGTACCGATAGAAGTAGAATATTTAAGTCTGACAACTAATTTGAATTTTCATGGATTAAATAAAAGTCGACTTAAAGTCTTTGGTAAAATACTGTGTTGTGTAATTTTAAATAATTTTAAGGTTGACATCGATTTGTATGTGGTGGATGATGAGTCGATGAGTTATGAGGTAATCTTAGGAAGGAATTTTTTGAAGGCTGGCAAGTTTAAATTGATTTCCGAATATGACGAGGTTAAGTATGTTAAGAATTGTAGTGAAAATGATAGCGATAATTTTGAAAAAGACCTTTTATTAATTGAGTATAACGATTTGGAAGAAAAAGGAACGACTGTAGACGTCGGTGAGGAAGTAAGTTACGCCAATAAAAAGCAATTGCATGAGATGTTTACTAACTGTTATTTGGTACCCAGCCGCCCTGCCGAACCCGCGGTAAGAACGGAGATGAAGTTGACCCTAAACGAGGTAAAACCATTTCATTGTCCACCGCGGCGATTGTCATACGCTGAGAAAGCAGAATTGAACAACTTGTTAGACGAATACTTACTCAATGGGTACATTAGGGCTAGTGAGTCGGAGTACGTTTCACCGATAGTGCTAGTTAGGAAGAAAACAGGTGATTTACGAATGTGCGTTGATTACCGCGTTCTGAATAAGGTGACAGCAAAAGATAGTTATCCCATTCCGTTAATTGAAGATTTGCTCGACAGGTTAGCAAAAAAGAAACTCTTTACGAAATTAGACTTAAAAACTGGATTTTTTCATGTGTACATGCACGAGGATTCCGTAAAGTATACATCCTTCGTTACTCCATTAGGGCAGTACGAATTTTTGAGAATGCCGTTTGGGCTTAAAAATGCCCCATCTACCTTTCAAAGGCATGTAAACAGAATATTTTCAGATATGGTTAGAAGGGATGAACTTATTATATATTTAGATGATATAATGATAGCAACAGAAGGTTATGCAGAACATTTTCGGATCTTGACGGAAGTTTGTAAAAGATTGGTGGAAAATAAGTTAGAGTTACGTGTAGACAAGTGCGAGTTTCTAAAGACAAATGTAAAATATTTGGGGTACACCATTACCGGGAAAGGAATTATGGCAGATGAAAAAGGGATAGAGGCTATAAAAAATTTTCCAGTACCAAACAAGTCACATGCAGTGCAGAGTTTTTTGGGCTTATGCTCTTATTTTCGAAGATTTGTCAAAGACTTTTCAATTATAGCTAAGCCGTTATATGATTTGACAAGAAAAGATCGGGAGTTTCGATTTGGTCAGGCAGAGTTAGAGTCATTTGAAAAGTTAAAACAAAGGTTGATAGGGGCACCAGTATTAGCACTTTACGACCCAAAAGATGATACCGAGCTACATTGTGATGCGAGCTCCATAGGTTTGGGAGCGATATTATTACAGAAAAAAGACGATGGAAAGCTACACCCCACATTTTACTTTTCTAAAAGAACTACCGACGCGGAGTCAAAATATCATAGTTTCGAACTAGAAACTTTGGCAATAATATGTGCGTTGCAGCGTTTTCGTGTATATCTACAGGGTAAACGTTTTAAGATAGTGACAGATTGCAACTCGTTGACCATGACATTAAACAAGAAAGACTTAAATCCTAGAATAGCGAGGTGGGCATTAGAGCTGCAAAATTATGACTATATTCTTGAGCATCGCGCGGGTATAAAAATGCAGCATGTGGATGCTCTAAGCCGCTCCACTAATATCATGGTACTACAAACGAATACTTTTGAGGAAAACCTTGTAATCTGCCAAGGTAAAGATTGTAAGATAGCAGAGCTCGTAAATTTGTTAGAGCAGGCGGAGCACGCTTTGTACGAAATGCGCAACGGCGTACTTTACAGGAAGACGAAAGATGGAAGGGTTGCATTTTACGTGCCAGTGGACATGGAACCTCATGTTATGTACAAATATCATGACGAGATAGGGCATATAGGTACAGACAAAATGATTGAGTTGATATCAAAAAGTTATTGGTTTCCGAAAATGAAAGAAAAAGTTAGTAAACATATTGGGAACTGTTTAAAGTGTATTGCGTATTCCTCCAAGCAGGGAAAAGAAGAGGGGTTTCTCCATAACATACCCAAGGGTACTACCCCGTTTGAAGTTGTACACATAGACCATTACGGACCTGTAGATCACTCCAGGGTGGTAAAGAAAAAATATGTTTTCGTGATAATTGATGCATTTACCAAGTTCGTAAGACTATATCCAACCAAGACTACTAACGCGAAAGAAGTGATTCAGGCGTTAAAAGATTACTTTAGATGCTATAGTCGACCAAAGTGCATAATATCTGATCGAGGAAGTTCTTTTACCTCTAATGATTTCAAAGAGTTCGTGTCCAAAAATAATGTTCAACATGTAAAGGTAGCTACAGGGTCCCCTCAAGCGAACGGTCAAGTAGAAAGAGTGAATAGAAGTTTAGGGCCTATGTTAGCAAAGTTGGTTCGACCAGAACAAGGGGTATTTTGGGACCAGGTGTTAGAGACAGTCGAGTACGCGTTTAACAATACAATGCACAGGGCATTGAACGAACATCCGAGTGTTTTACTTTTCGGTGTCGGTCAGAAAGGACAGGTTATAGACGCGCTAAAAGAAAATTTGATCGGAACCAGAAAGACACAAGTTGAACGAGACCATAAAGTAATAAGAAAAGAAGCTTCTGCGAGACAGGCAAAGTTACAGGCGTATAACAAAAGATACTTTGATAAGAAACGGCGAGCACCAATCAAGTATAAAGAAGGTGACTACGTAATGGTGAAGAATTTTGACTCACAGCCTGGTGCAGCCAAAAAGTTGATTCCGAAGTTTAAAGGACCGTACCGTATAATGAAAGTTTTGCGAAACGACAGATACGTGATAGCAGATGTCGATAATTTTCAACAGTCGCGTGTACCGTACCAAGGTGTGTGGGCAGTGGGCAATATGCGACCTTGGTTTGGTGGTCATGGGGTACCAAATGACAGGTAGAACTAATTATAGAGAGATCAGGTGATCTCTATTGTCAGGATGTTCGAGTTGTAAGCAATGTACATATATACTGTAGCCAGCAATACGCTTTATACATATATCATATACTCTCTTAGTTGTAAGCAATGTATATACGCAGCAATACGCTTTATATATCATATACTCTCTTAGTTGTAAGCAATGTACAAATGTTCTCCTAGTTTGTAAGTTGAGTGGGGCAGAATAAAGTTAGCTGCGAATGAGTGCGGACGTGTTTTACTTCGTCTTAAAATATAACAAAAAGTAAACTACAGATTACAGATGATATCTCAGACCGCAGTGTCCTGTTAGATAGCTGACTAGTCTTCTAATATCCACCCTACTGAGTTTGAGTATGTCACTAGAGTGCTTGTTCAGGGGTCGTAAAAGTCGTTTAGATTGGCGGATTCCCCAAACGCTGTTCCAAAAAGACAGGTGTTGCAATTTTTCCCACTTGTCTGAGAAGAAATTTATCATAGTCCTATATATTTATCGCTGGAACCTTTCCTGGCAAGTTGCTCGGCGATTTCATTGCCCTTGATACCTTTATGTCCTGGCACCCACCAAAGTTTAACATTGTTTCTTTTGGCGAGGTCTTGTAGGGCGTCATAGCAATCGTTGACGGTTTTTGAGTTCGTGGTGTACGAACCCAGCGCTTTAAGCGCTGCTTGGCTATCAGAGAGTATGTTGATGGTTACTCCTCTAATGCCAGTCTCGAGATTTAGATTGAGGCATGTCAGGATGGCATGCAGCTCTGCTCTGCACGGAGCCGCCTGTGTACCACCTAAGGCCTTTGACATTTAGCAGGGGATCACTGTTTTCCCATGCTGAGCGATTTGAGATCAGTATCTCAAATCTCTTGTCAAAGGTGAAGGTGTGTGGCAATGCGTCGAATACTGTAGTAATCATATCCAGCTCGGGAAGGTGTTGTAATATGGACATGTGGCCTACGGGTCTACATGGCATATTTGTTCCCGAGCAGAGAATTCTGATTGCACTGCGTAATGCCACCTTTTTAAGAAAAAGGTGCAGTAGAGTGAGTCCAATGAGTGCTTCTTGGGCTACCGTGGGGCAGGTAGGCATAGCGCCTGTGATGCCGGGACACGCTAGTCTCTGAAGGCGTTGAAACTTAACAATTGAGTTTTTTGCTCAACTTTTGTCCACCATACGGAAGACCCGTAGGTGACGATAGGTCTTACTATCGCGGTGTATAACCAGTGGAATACCTTAGGTTAAAGTCCGCAGGTTTTACCGTAGGTTCGTCGACAGGCCCACATGGCGTTAGTCGCTTTCATGGGTTTATTTTTCATATTGGAGTTCCAGTTGAGTCTGCGGTCTTGGTCAATACCTAGATACTTTACTTCCTCTGAAAATCCTATGCGTGTACCATTTAGAAAGATTGAGCAGGGCTGTACCTTTTTCCTCTTTGTAAATGCGACTACGATTGTCTTATTTGGGTTGATCGATAAGCCCCCTCTGTCAGTCAGAGATTAGTTGGAGCTCAAGCTGTATGCGCTCACAGGCAGTGATCTCGCACTTGCCCGTAACAATTACTACTAGCATATCCGATGACCTCGTAGCCCCAAGTATTTAGCTTGCGTAGTAGACCATCAATGACTATCGACCAAGGGAGTTTTGAGAGGACTCCCCCTTGAGGGCATCCTCTAACCGCCGATACTGTCACTAATACCTCTCCGCATGTTGCTGATATGATACGGCTATTTAGCATCGCCCTAATCCCGTGATTAGTGGGATGGTCCACACCCCTGCAGGATACTGCAGTGGTGATCGAATCTTAGCCAGTATCATCGAAGGCTCCCTCTATATCGAGGAAGGCGCAGATTGCGATCTCCTTTTGTGTGAAGCTATTTTCAATACACGACACCAAGTGGTGTAGCGAATTCTCGGTAGATCTCTCTTTGCGATATGCATACTGGTTGGGATGCAGAGGTGTCTGATTCTCCAAGATACCTCCAACATGGAGCTCTATCAGTTTCTGAATTGTTTTTAGAAAGAACGAAGTCAAACTGATAGGGCGATAGGATTTAGGCTGCTCACTTAGTTTCCCAATCTTGGGGATGAAGACTAGATTGACCTCTCTCCAAATTTGGGGTATGCATCCCAGGTTGAAGCAAGACCTAAAAAGAACTATCAGTGGTGATAGAACTGTATTCAAGCCTTTCTGTAAGATCGCAGGAAAGACTCCGCCTTTGTCTGGAACCTTGTACGGTTTAATTGAACCAATTGCCCATTTGACATTGTCAGGGCTGGAAAGTTACCAGAGAGGCTATTTATTCTACTGTCGATGTTATCTGTGACGTTAATTTGGTCGTCAGAGGACATCGAGTAAAGAGTAGAACCAGGGAAGTGCACCTCGAGCAAAGTCTCCAAGGTATCCCTGCGATTGACGGTTACACTTACAAACGTCTTACAAACATCTTGCGTTGCTCAGTTGGCTCCCTTGGTGTTGGGCTCTGTTTGTCGTAAGAATTGTTTTGGTATAAATATGGCAGTGCTAACTTTGTATGCTTCACTTAAACTTATGTCACAAGTCACACCTTATCTATGAAAAATATAATCTTCCTTCTTCCTTGGTGGCGTTACAGCCCATGAAGGACCAGAGCCAAGCTTCCCTTCAATCACCCATGTTGTGTGTGATTCTATTTTTCACACAGGTGAAAGGGACCTACAGTTTAATGCCGATTCCGAACGGCGTGAGTCGATAAGCTTTTTCTAGGAAAGTTATACTAAGGGGGATTTTGCCAGTACCCCGCCGAGGAGGGACGCCGCGAAATAAACATTCGATGGCGTTGGTGTTATCGGGATTCGAACTCGCTCATCGTGCGTCAGAGTCCAACACACTAACTACTGCGCCATCAAAAATAGAATACTAGCAAAAAGCTCACTCATTATACACACATATACACATATACATACATATCTTCATTTTAGTGGGATTAGCACTTGAATTAGCTTAGACGACTTATTGTGACTCACTTAATTTCAAGTGGCACTCTACCGAGTTTAATGCAACAGAAGGGGAGCGATAGTGCAATAATAAGTACTTGTTCACAAATTTCAGTGTGTCACCTGTATCTTGAGGTTATTGTGGGTCATTGCCATGCATATCAGTCTGCTGCGCTTAACACGTACGTATGTGCAAATGTATGACATAGAAATATATAAAAGAGCCCACGGCTCTATCTAGTATGGTATGGGTAGACTCACCCTAGAAGGATGGGAAAATCTATAATCCGACCTTCAAATGGTTTCGTTTTTTCACCGCCCCTTTCCAGTTAACCATAGATCCATTTAAAGACAGAATGTGTCCCTTTTCCTTAATCCCTCCATTTTTTATTTTTTTTTTTTTGAGATCCGTAGGTTGAAAACGCAACCAATTTGCACTGGCGTAATTGTCATCCATTCAAATCCTCGGGTGCTCTGACATGCACACCGCTAAGCGGCTCATGGATTCAAGATATCCCATCACTCGTCTTTTATTATTTAATATTGACCAAAGGATAACGATAGGGAAAAAATACATTTTTTTTTTGAGGAAAAAGTCGAACATAACCTCGGTGAGGAAAGTGATTCAAATTCCGAGTAAACACTCGAAAAATATTGGAAAAGTCAAATTGCATCCTTGTTGGTAGAGGCTGTATCCTTTTCGATTCGTCCTTTTTTTTTTTTATTAATATCGAGGATTACTCAATAGTTACGAAAGCACACTCTTCAAACATTCTTCTTTTCGTTCGTTTTCTTTTTTTTGTATCTTTTTTAGAAAAAAATGTTGTTAGCTGACTTCTTGTTGACACTCCTTAGGTGAAGCACTTGGTCTTGGAAATATATATTTTAACGATCCTCGGCCATCGAGTGCAAGTTACACACACAAATTGAGAAAATATTCGCAATATTCGCAAGAAAAATTGATAAAGTCAGGAGCGGAATTGGTTTGATAAAAGCCATGGTTTTTCTTAACAAAACAATTACAGTGAAATCTCCCACTGCGGACACCTCGCTTAGACGGACACCTCCCTTCGATGGACAAATTTTTTTGAACGGAAATTGCTCCATATATGTGACATAGTTTAAAACTTTCCTTGGACGGATATTCCCTTGAACGGACACGGACAGCATTTACGCATTTAAATAATAAAATATTTTCCCTTAGGCGGACACCAAAGCAAAATTAAACTTGTCATCAGACGGATATTTTGGCAACGGTATTTTTTTATTACTTGCAGTCTACTTCAAGTGCAACTCACCTCAAAAGGCGTTTCGATTCATCGAGCGGGAGCCTGGACAAAATTGTTTTTGAATGATTTTGTGCAGCTCGAAACAAAGGATTTCCTATTTCTGGAACCGCAATTCGACTTAAGGCAGCAGAAGTTGCAAGTCGTTTAGGAGTCACAAATTTTAAAGCATCTGCAGGTTGGTTGGATAAGTTTCGGAAACGTCACGGTATTTCCTACAAAAACGTGAGCGGAGAGGGTGGAGATGTTAATTTTGGGGACGTGAAAAATTGTCTTCAAAAGCTACCTACAATAACAGCCGGTTATGATCCTGACTGCATTTACAATGCAGATGAAACTGGTCTCTTTTTTCGAGCATTGCCCACAAAGGCAATGGCTTTGAAAGGTGAAAAATGCACAGGAGGAAAACTTTCAAAGGAGAGGCTCACTATTTTGCACTGTGCCATTATGGCAGGAGACAAGGGAAAATCTTTTAATCATTGGAAAATCTTGTCGCCCAAGAGCATCTCGTGGACTCAAACATGATCAGCTATCTGTAGACTAGAAGCACAACAAAAAAGCATGAATGACCAAAGAAATCATGAAAGAGTGGCTTCGTTTACTCGACAAAAAAATTTAACTACAGAAGAAAAAATGTTGCTCTTTCTTGACAACGCTGACTTGAAACTGGAAAATATAAAGGATGTTAATCTTCCGCCAAATACCACATCGATTTGCCAGCCCTTGATCAAGGTGTGATAAGAAATTTTAAACTTCACTACCGCTGGCTTATTTTAAAGCATCTCATTGCCCGTATGAACAGCTCACAATCCACCAGTGGGCTAATCAAAAGCGTAAATGTCCTAGCCTTTATTTATTTTATGAATAATGCGTGAAAACTAGTCACAAGAAAAACAGTTGCAAATGGTTTTAAGGACGCTTTTGGACAAAGTTTTAATTTGGAAAAGATGAATTCGATTCAGAAGATGACTTACCTCTTTCGAGCTTAAGGGATATTTCCAAGCTTCTTACAGAATGCGGATTGGAGGCAGAACCCGAACATTTTGTCCTAATGGATGAAACTGTAAATGTGGAAGATGACTTCGAGATGGTACCAGAAAACGTTGCAGATCTTGGTGAAATTGTTGAAACAGAAAGTAATGCAGAGGATGATGATCAGGACCAGGTAGGGCCTTCAATTAATTCATACCAAGAAGCTAACGCTGCTATTGAAAGCTAAAAAATGTTTGCGGCCAAGAAAAATGGCGGTGAGGCTGTTCAAATTTTGTTTGATCTACGGACAAGATTCCAAAACGAATCCGCCTTTTCTAAAACTAAACAAACAAACATTGAGGTATTTTTTTCAAGAAATATTGGATACATAGATACATATGTATCTACATTCCTCGTGTGATGTAACATAGAGGCTCATAATTCACCACCTAATAATTTAAAGAAAGTTATGTGATAAAAACGAAATGGGATTTATTTGTTTTTTGTATTTTTTTATTTTCTATTAATAAATGAATACCTACCTACTTTATTAGTTTCGAAAAATAATGTTTTTTTTTATTCGGTTTCCCTTGAACGGACACCTCCCTTAGACGGACAAAAAATGTTGCGCCATTGCTGTCCGTTCAAGGGAGATTTCACTGTACTCGAAAGAGCGATAATGCATGTATGTATGTATGTCGGCAATGTATGTATGTATGTTACAATCCATGAAGAACCTGAGCCGAGCACCAATCACCCATGTTGTGTGTGATTTCATTTTCACATAGGTGAAAGGGGACCTACAGTTTTTATTGCCGGTTCCGAACGGCGAATTTCGAGAAGCTTTTCATGACAATTTTACTACTGGGGGTTTTGTCAGAACCCCGCTGAGGAGAAACACCGTGAAAAACACGTTCGATGACATGGCTGTGTCGGGATTCGATCCGAGTCATCGGCGTCAGAGGCCAACACACTACCCACTGCGGTGCTCAATACGAGTATAAAATAGCTCAAAGCATCGTAAGAAAGTCGCAAATTGTTTGTAAAATCTGTGATTTATATTGGACAATTGCCTGCTAAAAAATGGCGCCCCCTTCCCTAAAATTTGAAATGTTAACCATAATCCTTTAATTTGCTTGATATGTCCTTGTATTCCTGGAAGTAAGTTAAATGTCCTTCCATTCGTTCGTACTATAATTAGCGGGTACGCCCCTGTGTACTGCCGTAGACAACCCTACAACCCATTCACTTCAAATTCATCGCCATCTAGAATCAGCCAGGAGAAAACGAAAGCAAAACGAAGTAAGCAGCCGACGTTTTCAATATGCAAATAAGAAAACCCATCCGCATTAGAAGGCACAATTCATCTTTACTGCTCCGTCGAACAGCTAGTCCACATCCCGGCTTACAACTCAATGCCTTCACTTGCCCAACCAGCAAACAGCGACTGAGTTCGAAAACGTAATCGAGGGAGTAATTGAATTGGAACACAATTCGCCCACCAACGAGTAACCTTTTTCTTCGTCTTATTCGAATCCTGCATCCTGTGACCCTTAATGCCGATTATGAATGCAAATTCGTGTGCTCGAAATTCTATTGTTGACTAAATTGATTTCATGACAAAAAGGTGTGATATGGAGTCCGACGTCGTTTCAAAATCGAATAGAATTGAAAACATATTTTTGACGATTGTGATTGGAATATTGAAATAGCACCAATCCGGAGGGTGTTGTCATTGGTGTCAATGGGCTAACAAAATGAAATATGTACATTGAAAATCAAGGACACGAAACAGATTGAGGAAGACACCTTTGTGGAGGGAAAAGAAAATGATGACAACGAACCTACCTTTTGAATGACACTGTTTATCTTGTCATTTCGGGTGATCTTTTTATATTTTTGAGTCAACAAGGACTCGTGACATATTTGTCAACAGTCAGAAGAGTCGTTGTGGAAGCAAATGGGAATTGGATTTAAACTGTGAGTAAGAGCTGGAATGGAAGGGAATAGAGAATCTCATTCAATTCGATTTAAACGTCTTCTTTGTCATGTCGCTAGAAAATAAACAGGCGGCAGCAATAAGAAGACGTCAGCCACCTTCCTTCTTTTCTTACAAAAGGGCACAGAGTTTGCATTAAGGAAGCATGAATAACTTGTTACAACTCATATTACTTATGATACTCTTCCTTTGACGATTACCACGGCTATCAACGCGACTAAGGGACGCACTTCATATACTTTTCCACATTTCTCAAAAAAATATAAAAATCTTTAATTATATAGAGTTTTAGGTCAACTCCTACTGTGGACGAAAGAAGGTGTTTCTCCATTACGTTCCTCTCACGATATTCGAGGTGTGGCAATTAAGTTTTGATGAGTTTGATAATCCTCCGAAGTAACTCGTCCAGAACCATGAGGACAGTCTCTTTGACCTTCTCTACATTATGAGTCCCCTTGAGGTATGACTTCTTCTTGGGAATGAAAAAAGTCGCACTTTTAAGTTGCATCCGTATTTTATTGACATGTTCATGCCAGGAGAAGTGATAATCAATAATAACTCCCAGTTACTTTATAGTCTTGACCACTTCAAAAGCATACTTTCTCGTTGTTGTTGGGTAGAAGCTGAAACCCCAGCATCATCCCTTGTCAATAAAGACCACGAGTCATTGCTCGACTCCGGAAGCGAGGACTATTCCACTAGCTCGCCATTGGAAGACGATGTTCTGGACTTGGATCTGGAAGACCTCAACACCACCGTGGTGGAGGCTATTCGAATCGATAACAGCTATGATGCTGAGATTAATTCAGATTAACCTCCATCACTTGAAAGCGGCAACCGCAAATATTTTTCTCAGGGTGGCTAAAGGAGAAGAAGACATAGCCTTAATCCAAGAACCTTGGGTACATTAATACAAGTTTCGTGGATTAAGAACCCCAGCCTACAATTTATTTACACCACAAAAAGAAGGTAAGCCCCGTACTTGCATACTCGCAAAGAAATCTCTAAACGCTTACCTTCTTCCAAATTACAGCTGCCCTGACACCACAGTGATTGCAATACAATCACCCGAGGAAAAGCTATGGATAGCCTCTTCATATATGGGGCAGGAACTCGTCAGAACACCAAGTTGGGCACCTTATGGGTGCGGATGCGAATGCGCATCACACGATTTGGGGCTGCAGCGATATAAACGAAAGAGGTGAATGGTTCCTTGAATTCATTCTAACCTCAAATCTTTACATTTGCAACAAGGGTAATATACCCACATTCCTCACCAAAAATCATAGGGAGGTACTAGACTTAACTCTAGCATCTCCCTCTCTCAGTAACAGAATAAGAGAGTGGAGGGTTTCTGAGGAACACTCCTTGATTCTTCTTCTTCTTTGGTGGTGTTACATCCCCTGAAGGACCAGAGCCAAGCTTCTCTCAATCACCCATGTTGTGTGTGATTTATTTTTCACACAGGTGAAAGGGACCTACAGTTTAATGCCGACTCCGAACGGCGTGAGTTGAGAAGATTTTTCATGGCAAGTATACTACGGGGGGTTTTGCCAGTACCCCGCCGAGGAGGGACGGCGCGAAATAAACATTCGATGCCATTGGTGTTATCGGGATCCGAACTCGCTCATCGTGCGCCAGAGTCCAACACACTAACAACTGCGCCACGGCGCCCTCAACACTCCTTGATTGGGAGCGCTATAATGCCTTCATTGGTAATTCTATAGTAAACAGGACCCCTGAGACCCCGCAGTCCACGATAGATATTGACAACATCTACATCTTAACAACTATCTTGGGAAACGCACGGGCCAACAGCTGCGCAATCCACAAACCAAGGAAATCTCCCACCCTACTTGGTGGAACACAGCTCTAAGCAAGCTCCGCAATGACTGTCGAAAACACTTCAATAAAGCAAAGAGTACAAGAAACGACAGGGTGTACAAACAAACTCTGAGGAAAGAACAAAGGTTGTCTTGGAAACTCTTCTGCAATAACATGGAGAAAATTTTAGACGCCTACGGATTGAGGAAAATACTCTCGAAAGATCCACAATCCCCGAGCTGCCTCCTAGCAAACGGAGTTTGGACAACGTCTGAGGAAGAAACTCTAAATTTTCTCCTCAACACGCACTTCCCAGGCTGCTGTCAATCAAAAATTCAGTGCACTCGCGAGGAATTCACTTCTCCTCCGCGATAGCGGGACAGTATGATCACATTATCTGTAGAGAGAAAATGATATGGGCGTTAAAAAGCTTCTAGCCCTACAAATCGCCAGGTCCGGATGAGATTTACCCTATAGAACTCACATAAACTATAGAATGGACTAGACCATGGTTAGAGATATTCTTTGAAGGATATTGGAGTCACAATCCAGAAAAGTGGAAGTGCGCAAAGGATCTAAGGCCTATCTGTCTATCATCCTTCGTACAAAAACTTTGGAAAGGCTGATAGACTTACACATACGCCACAGTTTGGATTCCTCCCTAATCTCACGCCTACTATAATAGTAGATCTGTCGAAACAGCCTTGCATACACTAGTGAGGAAAATCGAAAGATCAGTCCATCTTAAAGAATATACCCTAACAGCCTTTCTAGACATAAAGGGCACCTTTAACAACGTCATACGCCCAGAAAGCAGTAACAAAAGGGCTAGAAAAGCTAAAGGTGGAGAGGACTCTGATAAAGCTGAACAGCGAGTTACTACTAACGCGCAAAATTCACTCCAAGTCCGGAAGCCAAGCGAACACCAGAGTGGTTACCAGGGGAACCCCACAAGGAGGGGTCCTCTCACCTCTTCTATGGAATGCAGTTATAAACGAACTACTAATCAAACTGGAGAAAGAAGGCCTGGACGTTATTGCTGATGACGTTGCAATTTCAATCTCAGGCAAATACCTACCCACACTGGATGGCCAAATGGGCACACAGCAATGGGCTCAGGGTAAATCCCCAGAAGACGGAGCTCGTGCTATTCACCAAATAGCACAAAATTCCGGAATACTGCCCAGTCACTTAACATGGTACCAGGTTAACCTATTCCTCTACCTATACCTTGGCATTATACTAGATAGGAAATTAACTTGGAAGAGCAACACAATCGAGAGAGTAAAAAAAGCAACCATAGCTCTCTACACATGCAAGAAAGCCCTAGGGAAAAAATGGGGATTCAACCCCAAGATCACCCTATGGCTCTACATCACGGTCGTTAGACCCATACTATTGTATGGAGTGATAGTCTGGTGAACTGCACTGGACAAAACCACATACCACAAACAACTCGAGAAGGTGCAAAGGCTGGCATGTATGTGCATTACCGGGGCCTCAGGTCCACCCCAACGGCTGCGCTTACTCGATCTTATACCCCTAGACATTTTCGGCAAGCAAATCGCCACACACGCGGCCATAAGACTAAAAGCCGACTCGAAATGGACGAGCTATGTCACTGGTCACTCCTCCATCCTGGAAAAAGGGGCATTGTTATCATAGCAGAAAACTTGGACCACACAGAACTCACCACAGTTTTGGAGAAAAATTGTACGATGATCTACTCGGACAGGCAAAACTGGACCCGCCAGACGCAACTTCGCAGAAACTGCGTGGACTTTTACACTGACGGGTCTAAAACCAAAGACGGGGTGCGTAGTGGAGTATTCTGCAAACAATTAAAGCTGAATAAAGCTCTAAAATTACTAGAATACTATAGCGTCTTCCAGGCAGAACTGTTGGCAATAAAGAAGGCCTTGTCTTGGCTGAAGTGGAACGTGATATCTACTACGGATATCCGTATTTTCACGGATAGTCAAGCAGCCTTAAAGTCGTTGGAGTCCTATGTGTACACATCAAAAACTAGTCTCGACTGTCGCCAAGCTCTTAACGAGATGGCCGAACAGTTTAACATACAACTTATCTGGGTACCGGGACACAGCGACATTCCAGGAAATTAGCCGACCACGGCCGAGACGAACCTGAGATGGACTCATACCTGCCCCATCACCAGGCCAATATGGTCCCAGCTCGACAGTCAACGGACTAGGAGCATAATCTCCATAAAAGAAACTGACATCTGCAAAATCATCGGTGTCATCTCAGGACACTGCCTTATTGGCAGTCACGCGCAAAAACTAGGAATAGTTCCGAGTGATTTCTGCAGAAGCTATCTAGACGAGGAGGAGGTTGAGTCCATTCACCACCTTCTCTGCGATACCTAGGATCTTACTTCCTTAAAGCCCTGATAGATGTTCAGAAAGTAGGAATATCTGATCTTCTTAACCTTTTAAGGAGCACAAAATGGTTCCACGAATAGGGGATAAACCCCCCTCGTAGATGCACAGCGGGCCTCCCTGGCCTATGTGTATTCTTCTCAATTCTGGGAAGGCTACGAACTTACCTACCTACCTACCTACGTGTTGGACAGACCTTGCTGATGGAAACTTTGGGTTAGTGTTGGTCTTGAATCGATCAAAGGAAAGCATAGCCTCCATAATACCACATCCGACAACGGACTAAGGCTAATTGATTTCCTAGCGGGGCGTAACCTCCTTGTAGCAAGCACGCGATTCTCCCATCTCAACATCCACAAGGGTACCTGGCGGTCTTGTGATCAATCGACCACCAACAAGATTGATCATATTGCGATCGACGCCAGACACTCCTCCTGTATTCTCGACGTACGAACCTTCCGAGGGGCCAACATCGACTCGGACCACTACCTTGTTGTAGCCAAGGTACGAATGAGGATATCAAGAATGCTTAGGAGTCGAGTAGGACAACGTAAGTTTGACGTTAAGCTACAATCGCAAGAGACTGCCAGAATCTTTGCCGATCGTGTCTCCTCAAAGCTCTCTCAAAATCCGCCCACAGCAGCACAAACAATAGAGCAGGAATGGGCTCATTGCCAGAGCGCCGTCAGAGATGCTGCCTCAGAGGTGCTGGGTTTCAAACAGCCACCACCTAGAAGCCCCTGGTTCGATGAACAATGCGAACAAGCCCATGCAGCAAAACAAGAGGCATATAAAGCCATGCTGCAACGACAGACGAGAGCTGCTCGCGAAATCTAAGAGCAGAAGAGAAGAGAGGAACACACGCTTTTCAGAAGAAAGAAGAGAGAGCACGGAAAGCGTGAGATCGAGGAGATCGAGGAGAGATGCTTCCGCAGCAATGACGGTCGTAAGTTTTACAGTAAGGTAAAAGCCAGAGCGGCGCCCTGCGGGGATGAAAATGGAGAACTAGTAGGCGAGTCGCAGTCGATGCTGAGAATTTGGAAAGACCACTTCTGAAGACTGTATAACGGCGATGATAGACAAAATACCGCTGTCAAGCCATTCGAGCCATTCGTAATGGACGACGATGTAACAGAATTCCGAAGAAGACCAAGTCAAAATAGCGATATCAAAACTTAAGTCTAATAAGACCGCGGACGCAGACGGCCAGTTTGCTGAGCTTGTTAAGGCGGCTGGAGATGAGCTGGAAAGGTGCATGCACCATCTCATTTGCAAGGTATGGTTGGAGGAAAGCGTGCCCGACGAATGGAACCCATAATAAAGGAGACCCCTATAACTGCGCCAACTATAGGGGAATAAGTCTCCTTAACATCGCATATAAGATCTTCTCTGCCGTATTGTGTGAACGCCTGAAACCGTTTGTGGATAACCTGATCGGCTCTTATCAGTGTGGTTTCAGGCCAGGTAAATCCACAATAGACCAAATATTTACGCAACGGCAGATCTTGGAGTAGACCCAGAAATACCAAATCGACACTCACCACCTCTTCGTCGATTTCAAGGCTGCATATGACAGCGTGTATAGAGATGAGCTATACAAAGCCATGTCTAGTTTTAACATCCCTGCTAAACTCGTCCGACTGTGCAGGATGACAATGGAGAATTCTCGCTGCTCCATTAAGGGCGGTAATGAGCAAACCGAGACCTTTGATGTTAAAAAAGGATTTAGGCAAGGTGACGCGCTCTCATGCAACTTTTCCAACATCGTGCTTGAAAAGATCGTGCAAGAGTCACTGGCCAACACAAGAGGTACGATTTATTTCAAGTCTACGCAATTGCTTGCGTACGCCGACGACAATGACGTGATTGGACGGACACAGCGAGACGTCAATGGGGCCCTTGTAGGCATTAAGGTAGAAGCGGCTAAGATGTTTCTCAAGGTTAATGAGGGTAAAACCAAATATCTGCTTTCATCTAAAAGAAACGGACAACACTGACGTATTGGCCAGAACGTCACCATGGGCGGATATAACTTTGAAGTGGTCAAGGATTTCGTCTACCTTGGCTCACTGATGACCAGCGACAACGCTGAGATAAAACGCAGAATCACTCTTGCCAACCGCTGTTTCTTTGGGCTCAAGAGGCAATTGAGAAGTAGAGCCCTCTCTCGGAAAACCAAGGTGACACTATATAAGACCTTAATCATCCCAGTCCTCCTTTACGGCGCAGAGGCTTGGACCTTAACAAAAGCGGATGAAGATGCCCTTGGTCGTTTCGAGAGGAAAATTCTGCGTACTATCTACGGTCCCGTTTGTTCAAACGGTGTATGGAGGAGAAGATATAACGAAGAAGTGTACGGGTTTTACAGCGACATCGGCCTGGCACGACGTCTACGGACACAGCGTCTAAGGTGGCTAGGCCATGTAGAGCGCATGGAAAATACAGCTCCGACCCGAAGAGTCTTCGAATACACTCCGGAAGGAAGGCGCTGCAGAGGACGGCCGCATCATCGGTGGCGCACGCAGGTGGAAGGGGACCTTAACCAACTGCGCGTGCGGCGCTGGAAACAGCTGGCCAAAGACCGTGCCAACTAGAGACGCTTGTTGGTTGAGGCCCAGGTTCACCACGGACTGTAGCGCCACCTAAGTAAGTAAGTTGGTCTTGAAAACATCTTGAAGCACTATCAAACTCCTCTTGCAATATTGAAACCGCAGTGTAAATGCACTTGTGCTTGACAATTATTGCTATGTCATCGGTATATGCAAGAACTACACTTCTGTTCAGTACACTGAGAAGGTAACAAGATGAAGATGATTGGTCTAACTTTGAACCTTGTGGCACGCCATATAACCCCTCCCTTAATGTTCTTTCCGATAGATAATACTCTACCCACTTTGCTAAGAGGCCTCTTACGCCTATTCGGTTGAAGCTTTCGATGATTTTCTTATGGAACAATGTGACAAAGGCCCTGTTGAAGTCTAAGAACATTACTAGGACGTAGTCGTCCTGGAATCCTTATTGGTTTGGTTGTAGAAGGATGTGTTTTTCTAAGAAAATTGTTGGTCTTCGTATTATTATTTCTTCCAGACAGAATTGCGATGGGCGTGTAGTTCTCAAGCTTACTTTTTACTCTTCCTTTGTATATGGGTCGTATTATCGATGCTTTTATTAACATAGGCATACAAGATTGGGTAATACTTTGTCTAATGATCGTTATATTTATTTTAGCCAAATTTAAAGCGGATAACGCCGTGGCGTAGAGGGTAGCGTCTTGGCCTCTGACGCCGATGGCACGGGATCGAGTCGCGACAACAGTCGTGTCATCGAACGTGTTTTCACGGTGCATCCCCTCAGCGGAGTTCTGACAAAACCCCCTGTAGTATAATTGCGATGAAAATCTTCACTTATGGGAAAACAAAATCACACACCACATGGGTGATTGAGAGAAGCTCGACTTTGAACCTTCATGTACTATAACGCCAACATACATACATAAATACATGAATAACTGCACTCAGACATCTCACTGTAATTGATATTGACGAGAACTTGGTACACCATTAGCTAAACGATCTTAAAAACGACTTCCTTCCATGTCCCGACGGTCTCTCAGTCATACTCGATTCATGTATCAACTCTCTTTGCAAACCTCTTTCTACTCTCTTTCGCTTTTCACTTGTCAAGCTTCGTACCCAAGCATTTGAAAAAATTCTTTCATTTTCCCTATGTAGGAGGCTCTGTGTGCTGGACTTACCGTAACAAACGTATAGGGACAAAGGCACTACGCAGACGACGGACAAATTAAAAAATGTTGTTCTTGACTAACCGACGGTTTATTCTCAACTGACTTCAATAAAATTCAATCGAACATTAGTATCTAACCGATCGTGTTCTTAGTCTCAGCATAATTCCGTTTTTTGTAAGTAAATCATACGATCGGTGAGGTTTACATGAGCGATTGGTATAAACAAAAAAACCGGCCAAGTGCGAGTCGGACTCGTGCACGAAGGGTTCCGTACCATTTGTATATATAAATATGAAAGAGACTATGTATGTACTATCTTCATGATGAGATATAGTTGATCATCAAAGTGTCCATTGAATTGAAATTAATTATCTTACTTGACAGCAACGATGTGAAAAGGTGAATAACAATAATGGGTAATATGGGAAAAAGGGATGCAGCTAGGATTAGTTCATCAAAGACACAAACGAGATCAAAACTGGGAAGTTGGCTACTGGTTGTGGGATATTGTCGACTAACCTTAGTTCAGTATGTGACCAACTGGATTTTTTGGATGAAAGTAATTTCTTGTTGTTTGGGAGCCCTCCTTAAGTATTCATTTTTTTCTGTTTTTAGTATTTGTCGTGGTAGCGGCAACGGAAATACATCAACTGTGAAAATTTCAACTTCCTAACTATCACGGTTCATGAGATACAGCCTGGTGACAGACGGACGGACGGACAGCGAAGTCTTAGTAATAGGGTTCCGTTTCACCTTTGGGTACGGAACCCTATAAAGGGTGTAACTAAACCGAAACAAATAATTAATTTTAGTTTATACCTTACACCTACACACTCCAAGATTGATATTTCTAACTTTACATCTATAGTTGAAATGTCCCCTATCCCTAAGCTCTTCGAGTTCATTGTTATGTTCTTCCACTGCATATCTATCTCTTCGCCCCATTAGCACGGTTTCCTAAAAGGTAGGTCCACCACAACCAACCTTATCGAATTCGACTAAAAAACACTTCTAACATTGAGGGAAGGCAATGAGGTAGATGTTATTACTACTGACTTCAGCAAAGCATTCGATAACGTAAGCCATCTGTATCCGCCCCTTTCTAACACTCTGCAATTCGTCAACTGTTCACGAAATTGATTCATTCGCGTAGAAGTTCCCAGACGATACGGACGTTATTTTCACTGTTTTCTCCTTTCGCTGTTGCATTGTACATATGTAGGTACATATGTATATCTATAAATAGAAGATATTGTTTTATATCACATTTAGTCTTATTAATTTTTTCCTTTGAACATTGCGCGAACATTGGTCCTTCAAACCGAATTAATAAAAACCAGTAGCAAACCAGCATTCGTAACCGGTAGACTTTTATCGTTGCTTTACACACATAAACGTGCAGTGGCGTGAAATAAGTAACGCTAATACGGGGTGGCGTGATATAAGTAACGCGAACACGGAGTGTCGCACCATAAAGTACCGTTAGCGTGTTTCCTATAAAAAAAAAAAAAACTGCATTCGTACTAAATAAAAGGCAAAATATCCCTGTGAAGTGTCAATATGAGTAAAAATTGTTTGGTGAAAAGGGATAGTGCAAGAAGAGCGATAAGCCTCAACGCTGAATCATTCGACGAAGCCGAAATTGAAGGGCATCTTCAGCTTTTAGCAGACGTGTGGACTCAGTTCTGTCAGCTCAGGATGAAGTGGAACATGCTTGTGGAAGTGATACTGTGAACGAGCAGGAAGCGGAACGAGAACAAGGTGAGGAGTGGTACCACCAAGCACTAGCGAACTACAAACCCACGCTCAAATTTAACTTTGCTAACCACAACACACCTTAATCTCTATCAACACCTGTCAACAAACCGCGCGCCGATTAAAATTACCAGTAATTCCACTACCGCATTTCTCTGGTGACCCCATAGAATGGCGACCATTTAACGATGCGTTTGAATCAATAATTCATAATGAATCCTCGCTTAATTGATGGCAAAAGCTGCACTATTTGCGCTCCAGTTTGCAGTAGGAAGCTCTCCAAGTTGTCAAAGGTTTCTCTTTAATGGACAAAAACTACGAGGAAGCATGGAAGCTTTTGAAGAAGCGTTACGATAACCAACGGATCATCATCGATCCACATTTTCGAGCGCTGTTCGCCTTAAAAAAGGTAAGCAACAAATCATCTGCTGCTCTGAAAATATTATTGGATAGAACTCAAGAGCATTTCCTAAGCCTTAAAGCTCTTGGTAGACCCGTTGCTAATTGGGACGATTGGTTGGTACATTTGACGGTTAGCAAGCTCGACGCCGAGACACATCGACACTGGGAACTTTCTCAAACGAACGACCATGTTGCAAGTTTTGACACACTTGTATTATTTATCGAAAAACGGTGTCGTTCTTTGGACGCTATAGCTTCATATCACCAAACACAGACTTCCAGTCCTACACCAAGTCAACAACTTCGCGGCAAGACCAAGCCCGCTACAAACTCACTGCATGTACACTGTATATACTGTTCATCTGTAAACAGCTGTGACAAATTTCGAGCTTTTGAGATTCAAAAAAGGGTGTCGATCATTCAAAACCTAAGCCTATGTATCAACTGTCTTGCAGCTGGTCATAACCTCGATAGATTCCGCAGTAACCATTCGTGCCATGTGTGCCAACAACGCCATCACACGCTCTTACATCTAGACACACCAACAACCCCAGTGGAACCAAGCACAATCAGTCAGTTAATTCGGACGCATTTCGTGTACTCTGAACACCATGTGCTACTCGGTACCGCAGTTGTTAAAGTCGTGGACCAATTCGGAAGATATCAACCAGCCAGTCTCCTGTTCGATAACGGATCGCATCTATCCTTCATTCACGAAAAGTTTTTGCAGAGATTGAAGTTGAGAAGATCACCCTCTTCAACATCGGTTGAAGGAATAGGCGACTGCAGCTGAGAATTTAAAAGGCGAAGTTGAACGTACTACCACAGCTTTGTCACAACGATTCATGCACAGGTCCTACGAAAAATTACTAACAACTTACCGCCAATAAAGCTTGCTAAATTCGAGTGGCCGCATCTTAAACGTTTAAAGCTAGCTGATTCATATTTCCATACTCCGGGCGCAATCGATATATTGGTAGGATCGGACGAACTGCGACAATTTCTTCGCTCGGGGCTAGTTAGGGGACCCATTGGATGGTTCTTATTCGGGAAAATAGCTGACACAGAGCTCACATGGACCGCTGCAACAGCCATCTGCATGCACACAGATAGTTCATTGACGAAAGCAGTTTCGAAGTTCTGGGAAATTGAGTCGCTACCTAAGTTGAAACATCTTACTGTAAAAGAAAAGTTGTGTGAGAAGCACTTCGAGGATACTCATTATCGTAGAGAGGATAGCCGCTATGTCGTCAAGCTACCATTCAAGCTGGGTGAGTCTCGTCGTTTCGCTGTTAGAGCTCTTTCTCGAATGGAAACACTCTTTGCCAAGGACGAACAACTTAGGATTGAGTACAAGGAATTTATTCATGAATTTATTCAGCTGGGACACATGGAAAAGATCTCTCATGTTCCGACATACGGCTACCACTACATGCCACCCAGAGCAGTCATCAAGGAAATTAGTACGACAACTAAACTCAGAGTTGTTTTCAATGCTTCATGTTTTACTACGTCTGGGTTCTCTCTTAACGACGCTCTAATAGTTGTTCCTCAGCTTCAAGCAGGCCTCTTCGTAACTCACCGCTGACGTTGCTAAGATGTATCGCCAGATACGAATCGACGACGAACATTTGGACTACCAACGAATAGTCTAGCGTGACCATCCCCAAGATGATATCGAAGATTATAGGATCCTGACAGTTACGTACGGCATTGCCTCGTCTTCTCATCTCGCAGTGAAGTGTATTCAACAGACTGCACTTGATGAAGCTCACAAGTATCCTGCTGCGAAACATGTTATACTGCATCACTTCTACATTGACGACCTGCTAACTGGCTGTTTTGAGGAACTAGATCTGTGTCACCTTCAAGCTCAAGTATCCACTGTACTTGCGCGTGGTGGTTTCTGTCTTCGCAAGTGGGCAACGAACTCTTCGCTGGCGCTCAGCACCCTTTCAGAAGATCAACGCGAAGCCCTGCGGTCCTTGGATTTCTCTGAACCTGAACGTGTGCGAACTTTAGGACTGCAGTGGGAACCTTCGACCGACAGTCTTTCATTTACTGTTCAGGTTTATGAATCACATATCACAAATCTTATCAAGCGTTTATTTCCTTCAGAGGCATCAAAATTGTTTGATCCTTTAGGCCTACTCTCTCCAAGCACAATTATCGCCAAGATGATATTCCAACGATTGTGGAAGCCAAAAGTGGACTGGGATGAAATTGTTCCAGATGACATTAAACGCGAATGGTTGCACTTTAGGGAAAACTTAGAAAACTCGCCTCAATTAAAGTGCCGAGGTGGTACCGGTATTCCTAATGGCATATCAGATCTGCATGGTTTCGCAGATGCCTCACAAACTGCTTATGCAGCTGCTGTATATGTCCGCACATCAACCCCCGAAGGCCGTTTCAAAGTCCACCTTCTAACAGCCAAAACAAGAGTCCCACCCTCAAAGTTGACGACCTTGTCTCTTCCCCGTTTGGAATAATGCGGCGCTGCTTTACTGGCCCAGTTGATCAAACATGCGCAACTCTGCTTTGAAACTCCCATACGAAACGTATTTGGTTGGACTGATTCGACTGTAGCTCTCGCATGCAAACGGGAACATCCTGGCAAATGGTGCACATTTGTGGCTAACCGGGTCTCGCAAATTCAACAAGGTATACCTGCGCAGAATTGGTTTCACATTCAATCAACTGAAAACCCAGCTGACTGTGCTAGTCGGGGTGTACAGCCGCAGCATTTGGCTGATCATTCGCTATGGTGGAATGGTCCACATTGGCTAAAACAGGACGAATCTGCATGGCCTCAACAGCAGGTTTTTACCACAAACTTGTATCAGCGCTCAGATTCTTCATATCTGTCACGTGAGTCCCAAACTAACTATTCATCTTTGAGAAAGCTGAAACGTGTCACTGCCTACCTATTACGATTTCTTCACAACATTCGCGTTGCTGTTGATAAGCGCAAAAACAAAAATCACAGATCTTTTCGCACAAGCAGATGTCTACATCTAATTTAATTTAACGAAGCTCTTGTCCTCTGGGTAAAACTGACTCAAGCATCTTTCTTCGCAGATGACATCAAGCGGCTGAAGAATAGACAACCGGTTAGCCGAAGAAGCAAACTTTTAAGAATGTGCCCTTTTTTAGACGAAAGAGAACTCCTTAGAGTGGGTGCAAGACTGAATAACGCACCAATACACCCGGACAAGAAATTCCCTCTGCTGCTTCCTGGTTCCGCAAGAAGTACTACGCTCATCTGCGAAGATATTCATCGCATAACTCTCCATGCTGGTCCATAAATTATGCAAGCAATCCTTCAGAGCCATATTTTCGGCATTGGTGCACGTAATATTCTGCGAAAAATATCCAGATCGTGCGTAAGATACCGCCGACATTCCAGCATGGTCCAGCAGCCACTGGTGGGGGACTTGCCGACAGCTCATATAGAAGCATGCAGATCTTTCCAACGCAGCGGGGTGGATTTTGCGGGTCCAATACAACTTCGTTATACCAGGGGCCGCGGCTCAAGAGCTGTAAAAGGATATATTGCGATATTCATTTGTATGGCAACTGGCGCTATGCATTTAGAACTCGCAAGTGACCTATCGTCGTCAACGTTTATTGCCTCTTTTAAGCGGTTTGCGTCCCGTCGCGGTCACTGCGAGGAGCTGTATAGTGACAACGGTACCAATTTCGGTGGAGCTGAAAAGGAACTCCGAAATTTCCTATCGGATGCCATTAAGGACGAAACGTTAGCCAAATATCTTCAGGATGACGGCACCACATTGCATTTCATTCCTCCAGCTTCTCCTCACATGGGCGGTTATTGGGAATCTGCTGTGAAACGCGTCAAATACCATCTGCGTCGTACATTAGGAGATAATTTACTGACATTTGAGGAATACTCGACTCTTTTGGCAGAGATTGAAGCCTGTGTAAATTCGCGACCGCTTTGTTCGATATCGACTGATGTCAATGATTTTCACGTTTTATCTCCAGGCCAATTCTTAATCGGCGAGCAATTGAAAATGATCCCGGAACCCGATATGACTGATCATGGGGGAAGCATAGTGCACAGATGGCATTTAATTTCCAATCTGCGGCAACACTTTTGGAGAAAATGGAGTTCAGAGTACCTCGTCCAACTTCAACAACCTACGGAATGGAATCGTGCCAACGTTAACTTAAAAATAGGGGACCTGGCTATTATCAAGGATGAGAAATTTCCTCCAACTAAATGGAAACTAGGAAGAGTGACGAATGTTCATCCGGGAACGCATGGGAAAGTGCGCGTAGTCACGCTTAAAACAGCGGATGGAATGCTGACTTGTCCCATCGTCAAGCTATCTTCGTTACCAGAAGTTTATGGCACTCTAAACAACGGCTATTCCTAGTAGCTCCGTGAACTTACTACCTACTTAACGAACCCGTACCGGTGTCTATCTCATTCGGGACTTAGTAACCATATGCGGTAGCGAACTAAATTTCTCTCCCACATTAACCATAACATAAACAAAGCTAATTCTGCACTTGGCTTTATAAAACGATGGTCTAAAGGATTTTTGAACCCCTACGTTACCACGTACCTCGATATCACTTCTTTTTTTTTTCTTTATGGCGTTACAGCTCAGGAAGGGCCAGAGTCAAGCTTCTCCCAATCAATCACCCATGTTGTGTGTGTTTTATTTTTCACACAGGTGAAAGGTACTTACAGATTAATGCCGTGAGTCTTGAAGCTTTACATGGGGGAATTTGCCAGTACCCTTCCGAGGAGGGACGCTACGAAATGAATATTCGATGGCGTTGGTGTTATCGGGATATCCGAACTCGCTCATCGTGCGTTTTCTAGATGTCAGATACTCCAAAGGCTCATAGCAACAGGAAAATTATGGATGAAGTAATGTCTCTACTTGTTATCTACTAACGACAGTAAGGATAAGCTGAAAAGTGATGAAGACAAATTGAATGATGGAATGTAGGTAGGAATGTAGGCAGGAATTTAGGTACTGTTTTAAATGATGAATTGTTGGAGAATCTCCATGGAGAACAAAATGTGCTGGAAATTGAATGCACCGTGATGAGACATACTTCTGATACTGCCCCTTCAGATGATTTGGACTCCAATGGGAATAGAGATTATGAGGCTGTCAAAAGAATGAGATATCCATCAACGTTCCTATCGCCAATTTGCCAGTGTAGTCTAGTACAACTCGAAACACCGTACAACTTTTTCCGGTACTTCTGGGATGAAGACATTGTAGCAAATATTGTACCTAAAGAACAGACCAATTTCTATGCACGAATGAAATCTGTTGAGGACTCGTTTTCTGTTTCAAAATATGACATTTTAAAATAACCCGGCGTCTGAGTTCTAGGTTCAGTTGAACAGTATCCAAATATATTAATTATTTGGGATAGAGATATCGGCCTTGATATGGTAAATAATTCGATGATACTAAATTGCTTTGAAATAATTACACTTCAATTATAATTTTAAAATGGCGACTAACGAAACTTCATCTGAATCTAACAAACTTTATCAAATTCGTCCGGTTATTGAAGGATTCAAGGGAAAGTTTCTGTCTTCCTTTTTTACTTCTAACTGTTGGAGCACTCCAATTTGGTTGGAGCACGCAAGTACTGGTCCATTGTACTGCCAGACAGACACCTATGTACCTCTATTGTAATTTTTTCCATTTTCCGGAGAAATCTGGGAAGGAGCTTCATTAGAGAGCTTGAGGGAGACACGATCGGCAAGGGTCCTGCGATCCCTTATGATTAAAGCTTCTCGGCGTACAATTTTGCTGATCCTACTCGACAACGTAGTGTTCCGCATATCCGCATTCATACATCGGCTTCAACGAGGTAATGACCCGAGTCAACATTGGCTCCTCGGAAGGTTCGAACATTCAAGATACTGGAGGAGTGTCTTGCGTCGATCGCAATATGGTCGATTTGGTTAATGGACGTGCTGATGTTCCCGAAGATAGCTTTAGTATGGGTTCGCTCACATCCCGGAAGCTGAGGACCTTTTGCCTGAATAACAAATAACGAATAACAAATCCGCATCCAAATAGGCGTTGTTTGTTCTCCCTGTAGCAGTTTCCGTAGTAATGTTACGGATTCCGTACCCAAAGGGTAAAACGGGACCATATTAATAAGACTTCGCTGTCCGTTCCGTCCGTCTGTCACCAGGCTGTATCTCTTGAACTGTTATAGTGAAACAGTTGAAATTTTCACAGATGATGTATTTCTGTTGCCGCTCCTAAAAATAGAATAAAATAAATATGGGGCGGTGGTGCAGTGGTTAACATCATCGACCGTCGACTATAGACCCCAAGGTCTATAGTTCAAATTCGTTTCATAGCCAAGAAAAAGCAATTCCTATACGGAAAAAAGTAAGCAACACAGTTGTGAATAGAAAGCGACCAAACGTACTGATGCAGGCATAACACTCACAGTATATGGTCAATTTAAATTCATCCTTTCTGTATGCAATATTAACACCAAAAGTGCATGAACGAATTACTGGGAATTATAACCAACGCGAAGTTTGGTCGGCTCTTGTCCTAGGACAAACCACCCCTGAGAGCAGTCAACGAACATCTACAACCCATAACCACTGCACTCTGTTCAGGTTGTGTGTGTGAACCTGCGCGAAACTATCCCTCTTCCTATTACCTTCGCTCGCACAACGTTCAAAAAAACGTTATAAGGCCTTAGCCTTGCGTGCGAGTGTAACTATAAAAAAAAATATAAATAAATGGAGGGGGGATCCCATACAACAGACATCATTTTCAAAAAATTCCCTTGGTCACATACTGACCAAAGGTTGGTCGACAATATCCCACATCCAGTAGCAAACTTCCGAGCTTTGTGTGTATTGTGTCTTTGGTGTATTTATCCTCGCTGCAATCCTTTTTTCTATAATTATTGTTATTCATCTTTTCACCTCTTTGCTGTCAAGTAAGATTTCTCTATATATGACGGTACCTCCGAAAGCGGGCTTCAGGGTATATTGGTGAGCATTCCTAGAGAGACGTGGGTTGAGGGGGAAATGTTGAAAGGGCGGAATGCAACTGGCTATTTCATCAGATCATTTCTTGTGGCAGTAACAATAAAAGAGTAAAAGGCAGGTGCGATGTTCCAGCGAATTAATGTTTTGGTAATGCCGGAGGCACCTATCAGTTTTATCGCTCGATTTTGTATTCTTATAGGTGTAGTTAGGTCTTGGAACCACCGGACAAGACTCTACAATCGCTAAACTCTAATTTAGGGCCAATGAACGCCTAATAGAATGTAGCCAGGTCTAAGGCTAAGAAATGTTTCTTGCATCTGTATAAAAGGTTATTCCTTGCTTTTAAAATAAAAACAGTTTCTCTGCAAATAAAATGTATTTTGTTTAATATCTACAAATTCTTTTTTATAATAATCTACAAGAAAATATCACCTGCAAACAAGGGAACGACATTTAATCTTAATAAACTATGGCCTTCCTCTTCTTTTTCGGCACTACAGTTCATGGCGAACCTGGTCCTCCTATAAAAAAACCTGTTCAACTAGCACGGTCTTTCGCCATCAGTCTCCAGTGCCGCACGCCTAGTTGGTTAAGGTCCTCTTCCACTTGGTTGCGCCACCTCAAATTTGGCCGTCATCGGCCGCGTCGCCCCACGCGGTTGGGTTCAAAGACCTTCCGGACCGGAGCTGTGTTTTCCACGCCCTCTACATGACCTAGCCATCTTAGGCGTTTGATCCGAAGACGCCGTGCAACGTTCATGTCGCTGTACAGACCGTACAGTTCACTATTAAGTCTTCTCCTCCACTCCCCATTTATGCCGGTCGGGCCGACAATCGTAAGCAGAATTTTTCTCTCAAAACGACCAAGGGTCTCCTCATCCGCTTTCGATAAGGTCCATGTCTCTGCGCCATAAAGCAGGACCAGGATGATAACGGTCTTGTATATGGTCCCCTTGGTTTCTCGAGAGAGGGCTCTGCTTCTCAATTGCATCCCGAACCCAAAGAAACAGCGGTTGGCTGCGTTTGATTTTGGCACTGATGTCATTGCTGCATGTCACTGCGGAGCCTGGGTGGATGAAGTCCTTGACTAACTCGAAATTATACGTGCCAATATGTGCGCCCTGGCCAAGACGCCAGTGGTTCGTGTCCTTTTTCGACCACAGCACATATTTCGTTTTTTCGGGGTGGCCGTGGTGCAGTGGTTAACATCATCGACCGCCGAGCGGAAGGTTTATGGTTCAAATTCGCTTCAAAGCCAAGAAAAAGTAATACCTATACGGACAAAAAGTATACAACGCAGTTGTGAATGGAAAGTGACCAGACGTACTGCTGCAGGCATAACACTCACAGTATATGGTCAACCGAAATTCATCCTCTTCGTATGCAATACCAAAGTGCTTGAACGAATTACTACGGATTATAACCAACGCGGAATTTGGTCGGCTCTCGTCCTATCTAGGTCTAGGACAACCACCCCTGAGAGTAGGGAACGAACATCAACGACCCCAACCACGGCACTCCGTTCAGGTTGTGCGTGTCAACACATCATAAGAGAATATAAAAACCCCATGAACCTGCGCGGGTCTCTAAAAAAATCAATTAAAAATTTCCCGCCAGTCCCATTTTATCCGCTTCGGTCTCAATGCTCGTCAAGGCCTCAATGATATCTCGCTGACTTCGTCCAATTATGTCAATGTCATCGGCATATGCGAGCAGTTGTACGGACTTGAAAAAGATGGTGCCCCTCGTATTTTCCAGTGAGCTTTGCACGATGTTGATAAGTCACACAATAGCTTATCGCCCTGTCTTAAACATTTTTTGACATAAAAGGTATCGGTTAGGTCGCTTCCGACACCGATGGAGCAGCGAGAGTTCTCCTATGTCATCCTGCACACTCAAAAATTAATGTCAAAACTAGACATGGCGTTGTATAGCTCGTCTCTATTTATATATGTATATAAGAAGTCTAGGCATTTCGCATCATTCTTGGCGACACTGAATATGTGGTCGTTCCAATTAAGAATGTGAGCAACACACATGCCCTTATGGAAAGCTTTTCGTTTTTTTCAGAAGCAAGTGCCATTCGTGGGTAATGGTTGCGGGCTAGTTATCCGCTTTAACGACAGGAGGCACTATTGTGTTTTTCGGATGCATTAAATTCTACTCTATTGTTTTTTTTATCCCATTCCATAATGCTGTCGATATCGGAATTTAACGAGCGTAACATACGTTGCTGAGGGAGCCGTAATTAGTGTGTTGGACTCTGGCGCACGATGAGCGAGTTCGGATCCCGATAACACCAACGCGTTCGAAGGTTTATTTCGCGACGTTCCTCCTCGGCGAGGTACTGGCAAAACCCCTCGTAGTAATCTTGCCATGAAAAGGCTTCTCGACTCACGCCGCCCTCTGTAGGTCCCTCTCACCTCTGTGAAAAATAAATCACACACAACATGGGTGATTGAGAGAAGCTTGGCTCTGGTTCTTCATGGGCTGTAACACCACCAAAAGAAAGAAGAAAGAACATACGTTACCGCTCACTGTTTACAGCCGATGTTCAGGGTCGTAAAAAGGTGAACGTGTTTGGTAACTCAACAGAAATGATGTATGTATGAGAAAAAAACCCACAAACGCACTGTTTTATCTTTATTTAAAAGTGGACTGTATTTTGCACAACCTATCGCGCTGATGGTTCGATCAAGAGTGACGATCTGCTGATCGGTTTTTCCACCCCGGTGGTGGTGCTCGTCTCATCGCTTCGCTGTGCTCGGTTGCGAATGTGAAACATCTGACATCTGTACACGCACACATACTTGTGTGTGGCAGATGGACAGCTCTCGTTGACTTCGTCGTCTTCTTTGTGCTCGTTCGTTGTGCCTGGTGAAGCGTTCCGGTGCTCCGGTACGATGTGTGTGTGCACGTATGATTGTGCTTTTACCGGCTGCGGTGGGGTACGTGCCTGTCGCACGTCGTACGATTGCGCCGGTTAATGATACAAAGTGTCGCATGTTGTTGTTTGTGGAACTGCTCTTGTTCGTTTTATGGTTCCGCGTAGTTGCTCGGCTCCGCTGTTCTTCGCTCGCTGAACGGCGTTCTGCATACGCACACATACTTACGCATGGCAGATGGACAGCTCTTGTCCGGCTCCTTCCCTTGTACGAGACCAAGTGTCGTACGGTTTCGTGGTATCGTGCCGTTGTGTAGCACGATAGCGTGATGCTCTGCTGGGTAGACAGCTGTGTCCTGCACAGAACGAGTATGAGAAGCTGAGGGTACCTACTGTCGTCAGCGAAGGAGTGAATTGGATTAGAAATAACAGACAAGAGATCATTTATAAAAATGAGACAGAGTGTCGGAGACAAAACGGAGCCCTGGGGAACACCAGCATTTAAGAAATTAATGTCAGATTTGAATCCGTCCAAAACAACTTGAATTGAACGTTTCAAAAGGTAGCTTCTGATCCATTGAAGAATAGACTCATCAACTCCGAAAGCACGCATTTTCGACGAAAGGTCTTGACGCTAAATCCCGTCAAATGCTTTTTTTTTTTTTGTTTTTTTTAGAAACTCGCGAAACACTCTTATGATGTGTTATATACACACAACCTCAACGGAGTGCAGTGGTTGGGGTCGTTGATGTTCGTTAACTCTCGGGGGTGGTTGTCCTAGATAGGACGAGAGCCGACCAAATTCCGCGTTGGTTAAAGTCCGTAATAATTCGTTCAAGCACTTTTTAATATTCACAACGGCGTTACATACTGTTTCTTGGCTATGAAGCAATTTTGAACTATAGACCTTCCACTCGGCGGTCGATGATGTTAACCACTGCACTACGGCCTAGCGATTCCACTTTTCGGCGAGATATGCATGCCATTAAATCACAAGTGGATCTGTTGCTGCGGAAACCGTACTGACAGTCATTGAGGAGTTTCCGTGATTCAAAATATTTCATAAACTGACAGTTAATCGGCGTTTCCATGACCTTGGAAAAAAGGGGCGTTAGTGTAATGGTTCGGGAGTTGGAGAGAGATGATGTTTCGTCTTTTTTGGTTATAGGCTGAACAAATACTGTTTTTCACCAATTCGGAAAGAGTCCAGAAAAGTAGGAAAGGTGGTAAAGCCTACCAGTGGTTTCACATCTAATATCTCTTCAGTTGGCCTTCTCATAATATTCTCTTAGGAGCTTTTTCTTTAACTGGGTAGAGGGAATTCGAGAATTTTGCTGATATCATACTGTGGTCGGACGATCCTAGAGGCGACAATACATGGATCGTTTGGTTGAGAGGTAAGAAATGAGTCCAGTGTGTTGGCGGTATGACCAAAAACATCGGAGATATGCTATGGCTCATTCACAAGTTGAGGTGATAAATTTAACTCGGCAAAAATTTCGACATACCTTCCTTCGGGTGTTGTCTGTCCAGAATGTCGAAGCCACTGAGAATTGTGTACACTGAAATCGCCCGCAAAGACGATTTCAGCACGAGGAAACAGGGGAACAATTCTTTGGATGGAATGAGACAATGCGTCGAATGCATCAAATGTTGCATTCCTGTCTTGATTGATACTTCTATAAAGAAAACGGTCTGCTTTCTAGTAGCTTGTGATTTTTACTCATGTCCTTTTATATGTGTGTATGTTTGAGAGGGTCGTCTACATTCACTTGTCCGCTGGTTGTCTCAGAGTCCGAATTTTACGATAGTTATGGCTTACTAGGCCGTAGCCCAACCGAGTTGAGTTTAATTTTTAGTAAATACAGAAGAACGAAAAAATTACTTATATACATATATTTGCATCGGTTTCACACTGATGAAACCCTAGCAATCGACTTTTCTTGGTTGACACTATAGCCTTTCCTGGTCCCTGCAAGGTTAGCCTGAATTTAAAATAAACCATGAACGCCACATATGCCTGACACCCTATGTATGTATGTTATCACGCGGTTGACGAAACTCCATACTATCAAATAATCCCGCTTAATTGGAAGCATCGATCCGGTCTTAACCATGAGCTCCAATTCTATACCTGTTAGTCACCCGTCATTCGCCACCAGTCGTCCTCGAGGGCTCTGTGCTCATAAATAAATCATTTCCCTTCATATCTCAACAAGTTGCGATTAAATCAATTAACACCTCGTCCTCCTGTCATCGACGTCAAGCCCCTTTGATTCCAGCGGTCGTAAAATGTAAATTAATTTCCAAATCACACACAATTACTCATACCATCACGCGAACAAAAATATAACGAAACCACGATCTTATCCTTGTCATAGGACTTTAAGCACTACGCTATACTGACGTATCGAACGGGGTTCACACCAACGCCGTCACACACGTTCTTCAAATTCGATTCTTTTGTTCTATTGTCCTCGATTCCGGGATTTGGATTTTGTTGTCAAGGCATCGTCGGTAGTGGGGATTTATTGCAAACAAATCGTACCTGCCAGATCTAGGGGCGCCCAGATACGGCAACAACGCTTCCGATGGATATTTTCTTGTAAACTGTCGAATAGGGTAACAAATTGAATGTTAACTCGTTCGTTCCATCATCATAGGCGAGTTGTGTTGTGGTGTTAGCCTTACGAGTACAGAGCACAGTCGTCGAAGACGCAGCGTGGGCTTGACAACTAAGTGAGGTTGTGGCTTATCTCACACGCAACGAAATTGATTGTTGTTGGAGATTTCTGTTTTTTGTTATCCTTTCGCCTGTCACTGATTTTGAATTGCTTCTGATATTTTTTTGTTTTTTTGAACACAAGCCGCACGCAGAGAGGTTGATGGTGATGTGCGGGTCGTTGACATCGTGTGGTTTTGCATACTCCAAATATGTATCTGTGATGAAGGATTTAGTATTCGTGTTGCTTGTAGATATCGCAGCGATGAAAATGGTACACATATACATACATATGTATGTGGATGTACCTGCTCTGCGGCAAGGATGGACATGGAAGTATAAGCGATGTCTGCAGATAGAGTTCACTAATCGCCTTCATATGGCAGTAGTGACAAGTTTAACAGGACATAGCCAACTGAGACAGATGCCGCTGATTGGTATCTGAAACAATATATGACAATTCATTGGCATTCCATGTGGAAAGTGAAACGGTATTTGTGCGATTCGACGGGATAAAATCACTGCAGAGGTTTGGATTGCACCGCAAATGAGGGCAGGGAATAGCGAATTCGACGTGAGACCGTGTACTGCATTGAAAATATGTAGGAGTACCGGCTATTGGTAATTTGTATTGTGTGTGTTGGACGGTCTTTTCGGCGAGTCTGTAAATTTGGGGATTTTCTGAGTACGAAAGGTTTCCTGTGCCGTACGTGATTGTGAAACATTTCAAGTTTCGCCATCGAGCGTGGAGATTTTACTTTGAGGAAAACACAATGAATACGAATGCGCGATGAACCTAGCCGACGGAGCTCGACCACTTCACGAGGAATAGTTTGTGTTTTTTTTTTTCTTTTTTTCTATTGGAGGTATGAGGCTTGAAACTTTGATTGAACTTTTGTTCCAAGTTTCTTTCATGTGCCCGAACTTTTTTTTGTTCTTTGTGTGTTGTGCTTGGAAATGGGAAGCCTAGTTGTAACTTGTTGTTTCTCTTAAAGGAAGCAAATATTCTTTCCTTAGTTTTCGGTTCGGTAGTAAGGACAAAAGGAATCACCAAAGCCATCACCACAAAAGCAGCATACATATGTATGTATGTATATGTACATGCATATGTATGTATGTGTGTAAGTGACTCAAGTGATGATAACGTGTTAGTGCACTTCACCGGCAGCATTAGTAACGCAAGTTGTGTAATATTAATAATAAACCTGACAGGTGATCTTTAACAATCCTCTCCAGCCGTTTCCAACTATCTATAGGGTTTAATGAATCTGAGCTGATTGGCGAGTTACATTCAACAGGTGAAATCTACTCTAAATGGGAGAGCTAAATTATCTTTAGATCGGTCAGGTGGGGCACCCCACAAGTTGGGGTCCTCTCTCCTCTTCTTTGGAACGTAATTGCAAGCGAACTGCTAATTAAACTGGAGAAAGAAATCCTCGAGGTTATTGACTACGATGATGACGTTGCTATTGCCATTTGGGCAATTATTAACTATTCACTAGACAAAACAACATACCATTAATAAATCGAGAAAGTACAGAGGTTAGCATAAACATACATATGTATGTTTGTACATACATATGTATGTATGCCCTAAGTTCTACACCAACGGCGGCGCTCTACATGCTACTCCATCCAACTTCACTCGATACACACGTCAAGTAGCTAGCTGTCTACATGGCAGCTATACTAAAGGCCAGCTCAATATTAACGAGCTATATTAACGATACCTCCCTTATCCTAGATAACTTTGGCAGAAAACTCTGACCACATTGAAAGACAAAATTGGACCCGACAAACGCGACCCTGCAGGGGCTACGCGGACTTTTACACAGATTGCTTAAAAACTGGGGTGGATAGCGGAGTCTTCTTTAAACAATTAAATCAAAGTCGGGCCTTAAAACTACCGGACTATTGCGGCGCCTTTCAGGCGGAGCTGTCAACAATAAAGGAACCCGTGTCTTGGCTACAATAGTACGTGATATCTGCTAAAGACATTTGAATCTTCACCGATAGCCAAGCTGCCCCGAAATCGCTAGAGTCTTATGTGCACACTTCTAAAGCAAGCCTCCACTGCCGCCTATCTCTTAACGAGATGGCCGAACTGTTTAGCATTATGGGTACCAGGATACAGATATATTTCAGGAAATGAAAGAGCTGACATGCTCGCCAGACAAGGAACGATGCAACAAACAAACATGGCGTGGGCAGGTATACCACTAGCCGCCATTAAACTAATACTAAAAAATCAAGCTACGGCTGAGACGAGCCTGAGATGGGCACAAGAGCATACCTGCCTAATCACCAGGCAAATCTTGCCTCGACTTGATCTTCACGAACCGAAACGAACCGACATCAACAAAATCGTTGGTACCAATACCGGTCACTGTCTAATTCATAGTCATGCACAAATACTGAGGCAAGTTTTAAACGACTGTTGCAGGAGCTGTGAAGACGCAGAGAAGGACGAATCTATTCAGCACCTGCTCTACGCCTGTCCGGCACTCTGCCAAAGAAGGAAACGATAACTAGGATCATATTGTACTTCCTTAATAATCTGACCGACGTTCATCGAATAGGGATAACCTAATCGTATACTTCCTTTCTTAAGGCTACGGATTACCCCTACTTACGTACCTACCTAGCTGCTTACCTTTAGAATCTTCTGCTTTGGTTAAATGTCTCTTCATCAAAAGGTTCAATTAACTCTTTTTGCCCCAGAGGAGGAAGAAAGTGCTATATATACATATGTACATATGTATAGCCAAAAACTGAATATACTTTATACGAGGTGAAGTAATTAAGTTTCGGAAATGTAGTCATAACTCGGAAACTAGCAATACTGCGTCGTTCAACAACATCTAGAAAAGGGCCCTTTTTTGAGTTTTCATCCTGAACACTGAACTGACTGCTGGCCGAAGTCGACTTGTATATGCATATGTTGGAAAAATGAGTGACTCGGATTACAAGCAACGTGTTGTGATTAAGTTCTTGGTGACATCTGGTGAAAAACACTCGGAAGTCCACCGAAAATTGTAGGTAGTGTATGGAGACGAGTGTATACCCAAAACACGTGTGTTTGTGTTGGCCGAGGGGTTCAAGAAGGGCGTGGTTTAGTAGAAGACGACCCACGTGAATGATCTCCTCTCGTACCGGGGCATCGGTATTTAACAGACATGGCTCTTGGAAATGTAAGAAAGTGTAGAACTAGACAGCAAAATCGGGTTGGCGTCACAATTTCGTTGAGGAGTGTGCCTTCTCCCTTGGGTAAGGAAACACATTTTCGACTGGACAGCAACCCCTAGCATACAGCCAACACCATCAAGGATAGGCTTTAAGATCAGTCTTTTCAGACTATTATGTGGCCAGAACAAAGCCCGGATTTAAATACAGCTGTTATCAGAGCAGCGATCCCTTGAGCCAGAGTTATAGCTGCCTTCCACCCTTGACGGCCCGAGCACGCTGCTTTCACTTGTCAAAACCAAGTTGTCTTGCATCCGCGGGGATTGATCTTTATTCCGGATGTTTGGTCTTCCTCTTTTTCTCTAACCTAGAGGCTCGGTTTCGAAGACTATCTAAGTTAGAGCGTTGACAGGACCAAATATTGGACGCTTAGCATTGCAAACACCAGCTTCGATCTCTGTCCCTGCTCAATCGAAGTTGACACACAGCCTCCACGTGACTACTCCAGAATAGCTGGCTGGCATCCACCAAGTAGTGAACCAATATGTTGTGCGTTGGATTTGTGACCCACCACATAAAAAACCCATCCACTGAAACAGCAAACACAGCCTTGTTTTGAACGAACCCTTTTTCTGATGACGACGACCGCCAACGAACCAAGGACCACGATTTGAGGATGTGCACCTGGAATGTCAGCTCCCTCTATAGGGAAGGTGCCGGTACCCAGCTGGTAAATGTCCTCGATAAATACAAAACAAACATTACCGCAATCCAGGAGATGCGACGGATGGAACACGGATGCTGCAAAAAGCAACTAGGAGAAGTGTTTTTGAAAAGGACGTTTTATCCGTGAGTGGAATGATATCACTTCTCAACGAAATTGATGCCAAGAGGCTATTAGTATATTGCAAAATTGCATTTAAATATAGAGAATAAGAGTATTTATAAAAATATAATTATGTATAGATAAGTAGGTACAATTAGATGCAAAGCTCATTAGTACAATAGCGAATCTGGCAGACCGCAATGCCATGCATATTGATTTTGTATAACTTAGCCTAGAAAATGAAACGAAAAAAGGGCAAATCTTATATAAAATCTAATCTGTTGCAAAACGCCATCACGTGACACATAGCTTTCACGACCAAACCTCCGGTGAGGAACTGAGGCTAATCGAATTGGTAGCACCAGATTTCAACATAAAAGCATCAATCAAAAAACTTGGCTGTCCCCTGATCAAAGCACAGGAAATCAAATTGATCACGTTGTGATAGACGAAAGGCATGCTTTCAGTGTACTTGACGTGCGCTCATTTCGTGCCAACATCGACTCGGATCATTACCCTGTCACAGCCAAGAACAGCACTCGCCTCTCTGTAGCAAAAAAACGTTGGTCAAGTGACACAGGAAAAGTTAAAGGTCGAAAAACTGTAGTCACATGGAACAGCCGATAATTTCTCTACACGACTCTCACTGCTTCTATTAGAAAACACTTCTCAGAACAATGATATACGCGACCAGCGGAAGGACATCTCCCACTCTTTATGTACCGCAGCTGAAGAGGTGATTGGCCACCACACTCAACATATGTAGGAACAACTGGTACGATGATGAATGCCGTACTGCTACTATTGAGAAGGACACTGCGTATACAGAGCCACACTATGGTCAACACAGGAAGCGGGGGAAAGAGAGACGCCTTCTCAATCGAAGGAAAAGAGAAACGGCTTGAGATATTAGCGGACGGGAACAACATCGTAAGAATGACTAAATGTCTTAAAACTGGGGCCAATTATTGTAAAGACAAACACGGCAATCTTGCGACAAATATTCAAAGCATACTCTGATGTGGAGGGAACTATTCTTGGACCTGCTAAATGGCAGCAGCAGTACAATAGATAGTACCAGAGTGGAGCCCGAAACCGCGAGTTACACCCACACGCCAACGATCGCCATAACACCTCGACACCCCCCACCGCACCGATGCCCATCATCATAGACGACATCAACAGAAATTGCCCCACACAATGTACCCCAACGCGGATACACTCTGTCATTTTAGCCATCACTGTAATTGCACAAGTGACCCAGGAAAGTTGCCTAGCAACCTTCTACAATTCACCTGTGCAAAATAGTTTTCTTCAAGAATAAAAAATTGCGAATGAGTTTAGTAAAAATTATAACGTTGAGCCGAAAGGCAGAGTCAAAAATAAAGTAGTTTTACTGTAACCCCTCGACCCCTTAACTTAACTGGCGCAGTCTTCGGGAGTGGTGAACGGTTTAGTGTACCCCAAATGTAAAGGTGTAGCTTAATGGCTGAACTTTGCGGACTGAACCGTTGGGTTTTAACCCTTTGTCACCATAGAACCAGCAACCCCTCCACAAAGGAACAAGGGCGCTAATACTTTGTGTTATATCATCATCCATAAGTGCAACATTTGTGCTAGGCAAATAGTGTGATATGAAACACGTGCAAATTTGATTTATAGATGTCATCTTTGTTGTGTCATTACTGAGATGATGGTTTTATTGGATTAGGACGTGGTTTCGTCAAGCTTTTAGTTCGGGAATATCTGTGTTAAAAAAAAAAAAAAAAAAAAAAAAAAGGAACGAGGGCGCTAGTGCTCTGTATTATATCATCATCCATATCCATAAGTGCAACATTTGTGTGCTCGGCAAATAGTGTGATATAAAGCACGTGCAAATTTGAATTATAGATGTCATCTTTGTTGTGTCATTACTGAGATTTATTGGTTAGAACGTAGTTTCGTCAAGCTTTTAGTGCCGGAATATCTGAGTAAAAAAAAAAAAAAAATAAAAAATAAATTAATTTATTATTTGTAATAATTAATTTTATAGCTTATCCCATAAAATATTATCTTATAAGATTTAAGAAATTATTTAATTTAAATTTTTAAATTTTATAAAACTAAATTCAATTTATTTCTTAATAATCTAGATCTAAATAATACCTTTATTACAATAACTTTTGTAATTTATTAACTCTTTTAAAATCGAAAAAAAAAAAAATATAAATATTTTTATTTAATAAACCCTGTTACACAAGATATATTACATTAAATTTTCTTTTTTTATACAAAAATTTCAAAATTATTTCAATATTCTTTTCCAATACTAATAAGCTATTATTATTACACCCCGAAGAAAGGGGTTATTCAAAAAAAAAAAAAAAAAAAAAAAAAAAAAAAAAAAAAGAATCCTCTATAAACAAATATATATTCTCCTTCTCTGTAACCTTGTGGATCTTTGATGTCCAACAAACGGAAATCTAAAGGATTTTTTACATACAATCTAAGGCGTTTATCAAAAAGCCTAAATCCTGTACCTGAAGATAGCGATCTCGGAATCCTTGACAGCCCTTCATCTTTCTTTCCTAATTTGACAAATATGCCAGCCGAAAAAAGCAATTCGGCGCCACCTCCATCCCCATCGCATAACTCAACTATGAACACAGATGTTCAAATGACAAACCAAAATGACATTTTCAATTCCTTGAGGATCCCCGACGCCACCAAGGACCTCCCGACATTTGAAGGCAACCCTCGACTCTTGTATGAATTTTTAAACAATCTGGAAGAAATATTGCTCTACATAAGGGGAGCGGACAATACTCCATACGGACTAATCCTTTTAAGGGCCATACGAAATAAAGTCATAGGACAAGCTAATGAAGTCCTAAATATGTACGGTACGCCTTTAATATGGGGCGAAATAAAAAATAATCTGATTCTTCACTATTCGGATAAGCGTACGGAAACGTCGCTTATTAGAGACCTGCACGGTGTGAGGCAATACACAAAGAATGTAGAATCATTCTACAGTTCAATAGTCGAACTACAATACGCCCTCTGCAATATTACACTTATCCACGAACAAAACCAGTATGTTATCACGGCAAAGAAGAATTTATATGCCGAAATGTGTCTTAACGCATTCCTGAGTGGCCTAAATGAACCTCTTGGTTCAAGAGTCAGGGCAATGCAGCCTGACTCACTAGCCAAAGCTCTTACCTGTTGCATTAAGGAGCAAAACATCTCCTACCAGAAATTGTCACAAGTTCCAAGGTTCAGACCCTATAACTTTACTACCCACCAAAATCAACCTTAAACTAACAATCCACCTACTCAGCAATGGCATACACCACACAATAGGTACCCTCGGTCACTAACCAATGGTGATTTCCAGCCAAAATCTCAGAGACAAGTAAATGAAAACAATAACCTACAGTATAATAAACCCCAAAACTTTGAACATACACCGCATTCTCAACGAAACTTTAAAACTAACAATCATACAAACCCCACATTTAAAACTAGTCAGCAAACACGGAATACCAATTTCAACTTCAATGATGTTAATAATTTTAACACGAAAAACTTTCAACAATTGGATCATTACTTTGATATTGATAAAACTAACATCCAAGACACACCAAATTTTTTAACACAAGCCTCGAGCAATCAACCGGATTCATAGACCCAACTAGACACCCCATCAACCTACCATATATTACTATCTCCTCACCTTTTGGTAGACCGCTTCGATTCTTGTTAGACACAGGCGCATCAGCCTCTTTTATTAATCCAGAATATGTGCCATCAAAGAAACAAGAACACTGCAAAACGGTCACCATCACTACTGTATTCAAAAGCTACCAATTAAAAGAACAAGCGATTTTACCCATTTTCTGTGAATTTAATCAAGTAGGATGGTTTAAATTCCTCATATTTAAGTTCCACAATTTTTTTGACGGTCTCTTGGGTATAGATACTCTTCTCTCTTTACATGCAAAAATTGACTTAAAAAAGAATGTTTTAGTAACAAAAAATGCAACAAATCCTATAAATATAAAACCGAACCAATCTTCTGGGGTAATATTAACCCCTCAAAATTCAAAGTCACTAATCAAACTTCCTATAAATAAAACAGGTCTTTACCAAACTTCGGGACGCAAAATTTAAGATCCAGATGGATAAATGTGAATCCTTGCGAAAAGAAATAGCCTTTTTAGGGCACATTATAACTTCCGAGGGTATAAAACCGAACCCCGCGAAAATTCACGCAATAAAGAACTTTCCCATTCCAAAAACTCGCACAGGAATTAAGGCATTCTTAGGGCTAATAGGCTATTATAGGAGATTTATAAAGGATGTGGCAAAATTAACCAAACCATTAACAAACTGCCTAAAAAAGGGCTCAGAAATTAAAATAGACCAAAATTATAGAGATGCCTTTGAAACCTGCAAAAACCTACTAATTAATGACCCGATCCTCCAATACCCAAATTTCACCAAGCCTTTTGTCCTTACAACGGACGCAAGTAACTACGCGCTGGGAGCCGTCTTATCTCAAGGGCCAGTAGGAAACGATAAACCAATAAGCTTTGCAAGTCGCACACTTTCCACCACGGAATGTAATTACTCCACAATTGAAAAAGAGCTCTTGGCCATCGTTTGGGCAACCCGATACTTCCGGCCATACTTATTTGGAAGAAAATTCAAAATAATAACAGACCATAGGCCACTGTTGTGGCTTATGAGCCTGAAAGAGCCAAACTCTAAGCTCGTAAGATGGCGCCTTAAGCTGGAAGAATTTGACTACGAGATTGTCTACAAAAAGGGGACAACAAATACCAACGCGGACGCCCTAAGTCGTATCAAAATCAATAACCCAAACGAAGAAAGACAAATCTATCAAAACGACGATAATATAGACACCGCTCGCAGTGCAGAGGAAAACCTAAACGAATACGCATATCCGAAAAACCCCTGAATGACTTTAATATCCAAATCATATTAGAAGCTAAAGATACAGGTTGTCCAATGACAACTGAAAACATTTTTAGACACAAACACAGAAAAGTGATCCGTAGAGCAACCTTCAATGAACAAGTTATGACCAACATCTTCAAAAAATTTTTCGCACCAAGCAAATTAATCGCCATATACACCACTGACGAAATTTTCCACATAGTTCAATTAACCTTTTCTGCATATTTCTCACAAAGTAAGTTATTTAGGATAGTACGATGTACAGAAATTCTAACAGACATAAGAAATGAGGACGAACAAAAAAGAACAATCCGCGATTATCACGAACAATCGAACCACCGAGGTATAAATGAAATATACCTCCATTTAAAACGCGAATTTTTCTTTCCCAACATGAAGTACAAAATCACTAAAACTATTAACAACTGTGAGAAATGTAAATTGTTAAAATATGACAGAAATCCACCTAAACCACAATACGTTATACCCGAAAACCCTTTAAAACCACTAGAAATAATTCACATAGATATCTACAGCATAAATCATAACCAAATTCTTACACTAATAGATAAATTTTCCCGTTTCGCCTATGGATACACCTTACCATGTAGAAGCAGCATAACAATCCTAAAATCCCTCAAAAACTACATTAGCCTCTACGGCACACCCAAGAAAATTATGTGCGACCAAGGATCCGAATCCACAGCAAACATATTTAAAGATTTCTGTAAGCAACTAAACATAACCTTACACTTCACTTCATTCCAACAAACCAGCAGTAACTCTCCTGTAGAAAGATTACACTCCACACTAACAGAGATCTATAGACTTATTCTATCCAAAAGAAAAGAACAAAAACTTACCACAGAACATGAGGAAATACTGTCTGAAACCCTTATTACTTATAACAACGCCATTCATTCGATCACGAAACACACTCCATACGAACTTTTCTTCGGTAGACCATACAAATTCTGTAAAATTTTAGATTTCTCGAACGAACATGAATACCTAGCCAAATTGAACGAATTTCTTAATGAAATATATCCCAAAATTCAGAAAAGGATGGACAATGTATCCACCACCAGAATCGAAAAATTAAATGCATCTAGGGAAGAACCGGTGGAGGTTAAGGATAACGAGGTTGTTTTCCGAAAAGAGGCCAGAAGGAATAAGCTTACACCTCGATTTTCTAAACATATAACCCAAAAAAAAAAAACAATAAATGTACGATTCTAACAAAAGACAATAAAAAGATTCACAAAAGCAGGTTAAGAAGGAAACATAAAATCAAATAAACACAACAAAAACCATATGTACTTTTAAATATGAAATTCAAATGTAATGTAATGATGTAATGCATTCAAAGTATACGAGCATACATATGTACATTAGGAATACAAATTATTCAATATTGTTATATTGTTTTATTATATGTACTTCAAAAAAAAAAAAAAAAAAAAAAAAAAAAAAAAGATATACATGTATGTACATATATCCACGGAATATGAGAATAGACGACTTGCTGCATGTGGCTACAGTAAAAGGGCAGCTAAATTCACGGCATATGAGTTTTGGCGCACCTTGCTGTGGTTAACAAATATGTTAGTATGTATATGCATACTGATGCCAAGCATGACTCTACGATCACGCAACATGAGAGTGATCAACTTGCTCGTTACAGTAAAAAGGAAGCAAAACTCACGGCATATGAGTTTTGGCACACCTTACTGAGCAAAAAAAAAAAAAAAAAAAAAAAAAAACCGGCACCGTGCAAAAACTACCATCGTGCAAACGTGGTAGTAAAATCACGGCACATGATTTAAAAACTACCCACCTATGTCTAGGTGACAATAGTACATCACGGCATATGATTACTACCTGGCATCTACCAAATCCTAAAAAAAAAAAAAAAAAAATTGTTTTCCTCATTTTCAAAAAAAAAAAAAAATTTTTCACCTTTCTCTCACTCATAATAGTAATAGTAGCGGTCATCCACCTCAGAAGAGAAGAGAGAACCTGGCAGAGTTTCACCCCCGTGTGCAGTTCTTCGCTCCAGCCCCATCGCTTTCGCTGTGGCCGTCACTTTGCTCTAGGTGGGGAGGAGTTACACCCACACGCCAACGATCGCCATAACACCTCGACACCCCCCACCGCACCGATGCCCATCATTATAGACGACATCAACAGAAATTGCCCCACACAATGTACCCCAACGCGGATACACTCTGTCATTTTAGCCATCACTGTAATTGCACAAGTGACCCAGGAAAGTTGCCTAGCAACCTTCTACAATTCACCTGTGCAAAATAGTTTTCTTCAAGAATAAAAAATTGCGAATGAGTTTAGTAAAAATTATAACGTTGAGCCGAAAGGCAGAGTCAAAAATAAAGTAGTTTTACTGTAACCCCTCGACCCCTTAACTTAACTCGCGCAATCGCTGATGACAAAGCTGTCGTCTTGCCCCTAGCTATAATGAAGTTCGAATAGCCACAGCGCGGCTCAAAATAACAAAACCGCGGCCGTCCATGGGTTGTCGGAGGAGCTATTTAAATTCGGAGGCGAGGAACTGGCGCATGAGAAATATGCTGTGAAGAAAGCATGCTCAATGACTGGAACCTAATTGTGCTCTGCCTAGTCCACAAGAAGGGGCTCCTATAAACTGCGCAAGCTACCGTGGGATCAGCCTCCTGAATACCGCGTAAAAGATTTCATCATGCGTATTATGTGCAAGCCCAGCGTCAGCAAACTGATTGGTGTGGATTAAGACCTAGAAAATCTACCATTGACAATTTTTCACGGGCTCACGAGAAGCAAGCTGACACCCAGTACCTTTTTGTCGATTTCAAAGTCGCTTTCGATAGTGTGAAAATAAGTTTCCTGTACACAGCTATGCTTGAGTTTAGCATTCCTGCCAAACGACTGTGGAAAATGACGATCATGATGAGCTGCCAAGAGCAGAAATTGGACGCCTTGGGATCCATGTCACTGGTAACAGTTACACCATTGAGGTAGCGAGAGACTTCGTCTATTTGGGCACCAGCCAAATAGATTCTCTCTTCCGGAGAATAAATCTTAAATCAACAGGTGCTACTTTGGGCTCAGTGGGCAATTGAAAAGCAGAGCTCTTTCTCGGTTGGCAAAAGTAATGCTCTATAAGTCGCTTGCTATGCCCGTATTGCTATATGGTGCAGAAGCATGGGCCATGACAAACACCGATGAGCGTGCTTTGAGATTGTTTAGAGAAAAGTTCTCCGAAAGATCTTTGTTCCTCTCTACGTAGGCGAAGGTGTATTCTGAATTCGATGTAATGACGAACTGTATGAGCTTATCGACGACATGAAAATAGAGCGTCGCATTAAAATACAGCGGCTGCGCTAACTCGGCTAGGTCAAACACTGCCGCCATCCAGCGAACCTCATTAAAATACATATTCATACATTATTCACTGATATCGGCTTCCGAGGCTTCTGCCACCCGTTGGAGCACTCAGACGCAAATACTGGTCCATTGTACTCCAGACAGACACCTTACATTTAATGTATATATTCTCCCCGAGAGCACCGTGGCGCAGTGGGTAGGGTGTTGGCCTCTGACGCCGATGACACGGGATCGAATCCCGACACAGCCATGTCGTCGAACGTGTTTTCACGGTGTTTCTCGAAACGCTTCTCGAAATTCGCCGTTTCGAACCGGCAATAAACTGTAGGTCCCTTTTGTCCATAGTTGATTGAGAGAAGCTCGGCTCAGGTCCTTCATGGACTGTAACGCCAACATACATACATACATACGTACATTTTCCCCGTTTCCTGGAGAAAAATGAGAAGGAGCTTCAGTGATGTAGAGCTAAGGGGTTCGGCACACACCACGGCACCACCACGTGCGCGAGCAAAGGTGGGACAGTCGCAGAAAAAATGCGCTTCTCCTCGCAACATGCAGCACAAATAGGTATGCGTCAAAGTGCCATTGCCCGTAATGACTCTCACACATGTTCTGCATGCAATTTTCCTAAGGACAGGAGCAATGCTACGGATTTTTTGCAGACCTTAGGGCATACACGCTTTGTCATCCTGCATCCTGGATAGACCCTCCATCCACGGTTGTGTGTACTAAACATCCAATCGTTAATGTAGGAATTTATCATGGACATAGCTAGACTTAGAGCGGGTTCAGGTCCTGAGAAGCTCTCCTCTCTCCTCTCCAGAATGGTCTGGCGAGTTCATCAGAGATCTCATTTCCAGAGTGACCTGGAACTCTTAGAGAATTTAGTCTACCGATTCTGTTCAAGAAGGTTTTAAGTTCATGCACTAATTTGAGGCCAGTTGAAGGGTTAGACACAGCTTTGAGTGCAGCTTGGCTGTCACTGCGGATGCATATGCTTTTTTCGCTCCACCTGTGCTTCACAACATAGTGCATGTCCATTAGGATTGCGTATATCTCTGACTGAAAGACAAATGGATATTTTTCTAACGAGAAGTGCAGTCCGATATTTTCGCGCGTAAAGAAGACCAAAGTTCCGCATCCCCGCCCAGACTTGGAGCCATCCGTGAAAATGACTATGCCTTCCAGGTTCAGCATCCAGCCAGAGGCAGTCCTGACACCATGGAAACTCGACTGTTACAGCGCAGTAGGATAGCGGGTATCAATACGTCAGAACGCGTGTCCATGAGACAGGGATCGCCGGACATTTCTTGCGCAAGCACACTGTTATTCCTGTGCGAGTTATACCAAAAGCCATTTCTCTTGAAAGGAGACACGGCTTTCAGAGCATACCCTCTGATGAATATATCAATGGGTGCAAGGTACATCATGTCAACTAGAGCAGCGCCCGGCATGCTAGGGAAAAACCCTGTACAGCTGAGACAAACCGTTCTTTGGAGTTTGGTGATAGAGGCTACGACGTGTTTGCGTTTTGGCCTGTTCCACCAAGCAACCGATGCATATGAGCTTATAGATCTTGTCATTGCCATGTAGATCCAAAGTACCTTTTCCGGCGATAAGCCCCATGTTTTGCCAAAAGCTCCTTTGCATTGCCAGAAAGTTTTGGTGGTTTTTGACTTAACATTCTTTGACCATAGAAGCTTGTTTTCTGAGATGACTCCCAGGTACTAAGCCTCCATGGTCACCGGGATGAAAGTACCTTTCAGTACCAGTTGAGTCATGTCAGTATTTTTTCTCCTTCTCGTGGAGAGAACGACATTGGTCTTAGAAGGATTAACCGACAACCCATCTCTTGTACACCAATCATCGACCACATTGCGATGCCTGTGCTCGGTATATTTAGCTCCGCCATCTTCGATACAATTATAAATAGCTTACTGTCACTGTGTACTGTTTCACACTTCGACAAATCCTGGAAAAGACCAACGAGTTTCGAATCGATACACACCATCTTTTCATCGATTTCAAAGCCGCATACGACAGCATTCATCGTGAAGAACTGTTTGGGGCGATGGCCGAATTCGGGATCCCGGTAAAACTGATCCAGTTGTGTCCACCACGCTAAAAAACACGCGATGCACCGTGCAACTCGGTTCTAGGACCTCGGAACCATTCGAAACATGCACCGGATTTCGGCAAGGAGATGCGCTGTCATGTGACTTCTTCAACCTGGTGCTGGAGCAGATAGTGCGACGGGCAGGCGTCAACAGGGAAGGCACTATCTTTTACAAGTCCATCCAGCTGCTAGGATACGCGGATGATATCGACATCATCGCGTGTTCTCGCCGTGGCATTGTGGAAGCATTCACGGCGATTGAAGAACAGGCGAAACGAATTGGTCTTAAGATCCATGAGGACAAAACGAAATACATGCTGTCAAGCAAAAACCAATCCGTCGCTCACCACCTGGGACAAAACATAACAATTGACAGCTACAATTTCGAGGTAGTTAAGGAGTTTGTCTACCTCGGGGCAAACGTAAATTCCACAAATGACACCACAGTGGAGATCCGGCGTAGAATCGCCCTTGGCAACCGCTGCTACTTCGGCTTGTCCAAACAACTGGGGTCAAAACTCCTCACTCGAAAGACCAAAGTCATGCTTTACAAAACGCTCATTCTGCCAGTCTTGCTGTACGGAGCCGAAAGCTGGACGATAAGCAGGACAGCGGAGCTGATTTTGGGTTCTTTCGAAAGAAAAATTCTGCGCCGGATATTTGGTCCTGTCTGTGAGGAAGGTGAATGGAGAAGAAGACACAACCGCGAACTCTACGAGCTGTACCAAGATGTGGATGTAGTCCGGAAGGCAAGGATCCGTCGACTACACTGGCTCGGCCACATCGAGCGCATGGACATCAACGCTCCAGCTAAGAGGGTCTTCGACTCCGAGCCTCCTGGTTCGAGAAGAAGAAGAAGACCGAACCTCCGGTATAAAGACCAAGTAATCGCGGATGTAGGACATCTTGGTCTTGACAACTGGAAGCAGCGTGCCCGGGACCGTCAAGGATGGAAGGCAGCTATAGCTCAGGCTCAGATCCTCCATGGATCGCAGGCCTGATAAGTAAGTAAGTTACTGTCAATCGGTACTGTTGTATCTACTAGTTGGACAATGTTATCGTGTCTGGAAGGAACACCTGATAAATGTGAAAATATCTCTCGAGCAGCATTAATATAAGTTTGCAAAAAGTTAAGTGAACTTCGCAGGATATGTCATGACGAATGGGACACACGTCCATCGGAAACCCGTATCAAAGCCAAGTGTGACTTATCCAGGCCCAAGGCTGAAAGACCTAGAGATTTTCCAATAGGAAATTTGTTTCGAACAACCTCAGAGCATGAAAACGCCGACTGCCTTTTTCGCTTATCGATCCTTATTTGAAGATAAAAAAATCCGAAGAATCTGGCCTTCAAACCGACGAGACGAAAATTCAATATCTTGGAACCAAACAGACAACGTCAATAAATTGACCCATTAAAGGTTTCCTTTTTCCCAGAAACTTCAATAAAGTTTTCTCCAAATGAGGTCCTTTTCTAGATAATTACATGCCCATCAAATAAACCCCCTCTGACGCATAGCCTTTCCGTCCTTCGCTGGCAACATTTCACAGGACACACGTCTCGTTTTCGCACTTCTGTTTTCGTGCAATCACATCCTTCTTCACTAGGATGGCTAACCATCCCCCAATGTTATTATTTAACGGAGAGTAACCCCATCAAAGTGAGCTGAGTTTTTAAACTCCCATCTGTCCCACTGAGTGACAGCAGTGACCGTTCAAACGCTATGCCAAAGTTCTACTTTTATCCTCTTTCTCCCTCTCTCTCAATTTCCACACCTTTGCATCCACGTCTAGCATACGGGAGTAAGTTAATTAACATTCAACAAGGACACTTTTCCCTTGGTCACTGCTAGGATGTGACTTGCATCCACAATTGCTAGCCAACTTCCTCACCACTAGAATGCGGTGCGTTGAAGGGTTTCTGTTGACAACTTGACACCGAGCAAGGACAACAAGACGAAGGAAATAGAACAACAAAAAAAACCGCACATCAGGATTGAAGCTGGTGTTCATGCGAAGGACCTGAGGCAAGCCGTAATCGCGCAATTCACTGCATCGTGATTTTTCAGTATTTTCAGACCGCGGCCATGTCATCATTCGCTTTGTTGCCGTCGTCCTGCTTTTATTGAGATCTCGTTTCTGTTTCCTCCCACCGCTGCGGAAGAACGACCAAACACTTGAGCGAGAATGCCTGCAGAAACAATAAAGCGATGGATAAAAGGCGAAACGATGGCATCCACCGTATCGATGGAAGGAATTTTTATTGCCTGACATATGAGTCTGTTCTGCTGCAGGGGAATTATGATGCAGACAAGACGAGACGCGGTACGACGACGATCGACGATGATACGCAAACGCCTTTGAATTGAGATTTGTTATCGTTTTTTTTTTTTTTGTTTTTTGGTTCCTTGTGGTCCATAATAATGTCATTGGAAGGATGTGAAGGCCATGGATAATGGCTTTAGCAGTGGCTTCCTTCCTTTCTTCATCTTTTTAGTCTTGGCATTTTACCTAGATTCAAGGACGTTGTAATTGCGGCACGAATATTTACGACTATACTCCCTTCCCCACCTACTGTTTCCTTCGAACATCTTTGTCTTGAGATTTATTGGAAGCAGAGGTCGCGCTGTGATGTGGTGGCATCTGTCCCAATACTCATTCTACGAAATTCGGTTCTATTAACTATTGGTATTGAGTAATACTTTTTGTTAGCAACTGGGTATGGCTAGAGGTAGTGGTTAGTAGCTGGTCGTGATATGAAAATAAGACGTCATGCAGAACTCATTAGAGGGTGGCTAAGGACGAATGGCACATATGAAATGGAAACCCTTGTGGTTATTGTCTTTTGATATGTGAGTGTATACGCCCGCTGGCACGAATTCATACGAGAACGTAATGAAAGTCTCAGGGACGCACGTGTACGTTATTGCCACCGGATGGTGTTTTGATGGAGTAAGCCAAGTAATTATCACCTCAGATAGACAATGTCGATTGTGTTGTTTTGTGGTGGTGTCATTACGGAACCACCGTGGGCAGCCACTTGCGGGCTTGTTATTGTTGGATGGTGAGGATGTCGTCCTCCCGCTGTTTAGGGGTAAAATACTGCAAATTCTAGAGTTGGTTGAGCGAACATTAAACTAGTGCGTGTGGCGCTCCTAAATGACTCCTAGAGTACTATTGTTGTCTCTTTCATCACTTGCGCTTTGATGGCATGAAGGCTGCTTTTTTAGTGCCAATCATGTGATCATGTGGGCTCGGACATCCAGGGTAAAGTTGTCGACTGCTCCCAACCTGGTGAGATGCCAGCAACAATTCCTACTTCAATGCCCGGGTCAAGACGACATAAAGCCTCCTCGCGGCGGCGCCCTCTGGTAGACCCTCCAACAACCGTTGAGAGGTGAACAAATGTATGCAGCTAACGCCCTAGGCAAGAGGGCGATACAATACCCCAACCAGATTGGCTGTTGTGCGGCGGGCAACAACTCGCTCATATAAAAAAAATTAAGTTTTGAATAAACGAACGAATTTTCGAAGACGACTTGGCGCGAAGAAGGAACACAATGTGTGGGTAAGAAGGTCAAAAGTCTGTGCACTCCTGGAGCTGCTCATAAACTGGAAAAAATCCCCAGGCAGTACAGGGCAGATATTACTGCGACCCAGGAAATACACCGGATAGGAAACGGTATGATGAGGAAAAGATTGGGATTGATTAATCCCAAGTGTGTTAATTTTTAATAATAGTGTCGCTGCAACCCACTTTAGGTGTCATCAGAGGTTTTATTCAAGATACGCAATAGAACGTGTTATAGTTTTAAAGCGAATAAGTGTCTCAGCTTCGCAAATCAAACGTGTTAAGTGACATATTTAATTTTAAAGTGTGTCGAATGTCACAGTTATACGTATCATCCAACACACTTCTGCGTGTTGATAAAAACACACTAGCATTTGCAGTGTACAGTACTTTTAGATCGCCCGTTGGCTTCTGACATGACTCGTAAAAGAGATGCAAGCCTTTAGCTTGTAGCAATAAAAACGATGACAGAAGTTCACACTTTTGAAATTCGGTACTTGAATGTACAACACCTAACTGTTTATTTAAAGGCTGAACGTTGGCGATAAATCTCCACGAAAATGTTTACACGTATAAGCCTCCATGGGAGGTTGAGGATTTTTTTGGATATCTAAACAGTTATATATGTCAAAAACCGATGAACCAATCCGCTTAGTACACATTTTAAGGAGGTTTGGCTTTTTTGCTTACATTCTTTACGCGTCCGGGTAGCTTAGTAGGTCGCAGTGAAGTCGAACATTCGCATAGACTTGTGCAACTTGAGTTGGGAGTTGGGACGACTTGCGCAACATGAGTTAGGACACCTAAAAGTGTGGTGATTGCTTCGTCACTCCCGGCAGCGAGTTCAAACTGAACCATTACGGAGGTTAAGTTGATACACAAAGGTCATAGGAAAACACAATGAGCTGGTTTTTGAGGTATAAAAAGATCGTTGTTTCTTCCGTACAGTAGAGAGTATTCAGGCTTGTGGACCTTTTGAATGAAAGGAAGTGCAGAGAGGTTAAGAGATATGTATTTGTATGGCGTAATTATTTTTATAGGAAGAAAATAGACCGTGTTGTGTAGGTCGCTCAAAAAGAAAGAAAGAAAGAAATTGGGTTGCCATGACGCATTTTTCAATTGACGGCTATGGTGTTTCATAAAAAGGTTAGTATCAACAATGTTTTAGACTCTTGAAAACAAGACAAGTCAACTTATATTCGAGAAACTTAAACCTCTCGAAAATAGACCTAGTTCGCGTTCAAAATTCTGAAATCCCTAAAAATTGTCGCTTGGAACGCCAATGGACTTCGACAAAAACCTAACGAATTAGAGGTATTCAGATACACACGTATACTTGGCTTCTTAAGCGCGTATGCCTTCCTCGCTTGACGGCGAGGCTGGTATGCGGCTGTAATTTTTACTCATTTGGCAAGCCAACGTACTGCCCTACAGACATTGGGAAAATACCTGACTTTATCGACTTTTTCGTTGCAAAATGCATAAAATGGGATATGAATTGAGACAAGTTTTTCGCGAACAATTTAATTAACGTTCTGGAAAATGACTTATCTAATACACTCTTTTGTGTTAAACAGGGGAGCGAATACTAAAATTTTACAACAATTACGTCAGGAAAGCGTGATTGGTCCGCTGCTTTGCCTACTGTATACCAGAGACATACCCCAAACAGATGGCACTGTGCTGGCCACATTCGCCGATGATGCTGCAATTTTGCAATATGCCCTGAACCGTATAAGCAACTGGATAAAGACTTGGGAGATTGCGGTTAACCAAACCAAAATTTTCCACGTACATTTTACTTATAGAAAATTAAGTGCACTAGCTCTCACGACTCTCGACGTGGAACTCAAATAGAAAGCGTATATAGAGAAAAAACGTGAAGAGCTTGAATTGCTGCTGTAGCTCCCCTACAAGCAAGTGCTCAAACTTATTTGGACCTACGGTATACAACCATGGGATTGTACCAAGAAGAGTCATTCTGCTGTTATACAAACGTCTCAAAATAAAGTAACGCACCGTGGTATATTCGAAACGACGACATTCATCGGGATTTAAACATTGGAAACGTCGAAAACGAAACAAAACTTTTCGCCCAAAAAACGTTAAGACCGACTCTAAAAAGTAATATGATCTATTTCTTTAGGGCTCACTCACTTAGTACCGCATCAAGATCACGCTTTTAATGTGCTGTGTGAGTCGTTATTTCATCCTGTTGAAAATAGCCATAATCTGCGTCTGTTCCTAGAGACGAAACTCTATTCATATGTCTATAACAGCCTCCAATGACGGTGACAGCTGCTTCATTTGCACCTTCCAAGAAAACGCGATCAATAATCTCACCAGGATGTATTTTTTTGGGTGTATCAACTGACTTACTTATGTTTTCTACTCCATATCCACCCAATGTAAAGCAAACTTCATCACTATTGATGATTTTGCAGGATAAATCTGCTACGCCTCCTGTTATGAGCGTAATTTTCCCATGTGCCCCTGCTCTGTTCGTCCTATTCTATTATAGTTACATCGTTATATTATCTTTCCCTCTACAACGTGGCCTTTCTTACGGTCTTTTTTCCTCACATTTTCCATTCATTATTCTGAGAAAACAGCATCATCGACGAAATTTCTGATTTGATTTTTTGTGAGGATGGAAATGCAAATCTATATTTAAAGTACTCGAATGTATGAATGTGTGCTTATGCCTGGGAACGTCGGAATGTAGATTTGATACATTTTGTGCTGGATTGTTCTTCATCAGTTTTTGGTTTGATTTTTGTTTATCCTCAACTAAATTCCTAAAATCTTGAAGCTGTTGACTCACTCAAACCAAGAAAACGCATTTTCATGATAAGTTTGCATAGCAGATAAGCAGAGCATATAAATGGACATGTCTACTTCATGAATGTCAGAGATTACATGAATGATAAAGCAAACGTTCAGAAATCATTCCGCATGTCATACTATCATGATGTGAATTGGCAGGCTCGAAAAAGATTTGACCCTGTTTTCATAAGAATTGACGATTTGCTGATGATGTTGGCATTTCAAAAGAATCTGTCAATACCATTTCAAAGGAGGTTTCGTTCTCAGATGCGTTCATTTTTAAATGGTACCGAAAACACTGAATTCTTTGGAAGAACATCGTCGCGCTGAAGGGAAGTGTTCTTTCCGAGTATCAACACAAGATGAGGTGCATTATTATAGGAGATGAGACTTGGATTTATGCACACGACTCGGAAAGATCGACCAATCAATTGACACGGGACACGGAATTCATAATTAATAAAAACCTATATCGAAATATCGAGTAAAATTAAAAAAAAAATGATTTTCGTTAACAAAATAAATTTATTTTTCTTAGAGTTTTAATTATAGTAATAACTACAGAATATATGTATTGAAAAATAGAATAGGGAACAGGTTCGTGTTTTTAGTAAAGACTGCCTTACAATGGACCTGCGCGATATTATTTGATGTACCTTCTTCTGTATTACAATAGTAGCTGTTGTCCTCTCTTCTTCGGGCGCCTCGTCGTGGCGGGAGGCCACGAAGATCCAATACCCAAAGATTAATGGAGAAACCAAAGCAATTGTGTACTCCAGCACGAGAAACCGCAAAGGTGGAACGCGCTCCAGAATTGGGACGTACTGCTAAATACACTACTAAGTTCCCAAAAAGTAGAGGCGTGCTCGAAAATTGTGCAAAGAGGCTGACAAAGCCGAAGGCACAATGGTCGAGGCTAAACCTCTGGGGGAGCCAGTTAAGAGAGTAAGGTCGACGGAGGTATCTCGTACCGAAGTCGATCCTTCCTGAGCTCCACCCCTCTCTAGAAGGTGCGCAGCGCGGAAAGCCTCGGCGATTGGGAAAGCATGTCTGCACTTTCGGCATGCGCCTCCAACTCTCTTCCTCTTACTGGGAAGGTTCAACTACCCAGTAAGAGCGTGATCAGTTTCCCTAATGACGGAGCCGAAAGCTTTCAGGTTTCTGCTATGGCCGGCGCTGAAGCCGAAAAAGGTGGCGGGGCTGACAGGCAGACTCCGAACGCAGAGGGCGACGTCGTTACGGGTCCCAGCAATTCTCGAACTGGTAAGGCTGTCCCAAACCGGCGTCCGAAGAGAGCAGGAGCCTTAACCGAAAAAGGTATAAGCTCCGGCAAATGGAGGACCGCCACTATGGATAGCTTCGCTAGGGAGAGAGTGTGCGATGCCTCCCTCTCCAGTGGGGCGGTGGGAAATCGGAGTCCAATGGCAGATGTGGCGACCCAGAAGGATCAAAGCATAGGCCAGAAGGCGAAGATAGCCAAAAACCGCTCCTCGGAGGCGGGCACATCACACAACGAAACCCCTTCATCCTAAATGAGATCCAAATGACGGTAAGGAGTCAAGAGAAGCAGCTCTCTTATAAAGAGGCGGCCATCTCCTCTAAAAACGTCAGGATAGTTTTTATTCAGATCAATCTACAGCACTGCAAGGCTGCTACTGCTCTTTTAAGTAGTAGAATTGCATGCAGTAGTACAAATCATCACGTTGTACCCATTCAAGAACCGTGGGTGTGGAATAAACGCCTATGTGACCTTAGTGTTACACGTGATGCTACGATTCTTTATGATGAGCGATCCGAAAGGCCTAGGGTCGGCCTCATCATATCAAACTCACTATCGGCAACCAAACTTGTGCACTTTTGTGGACAAGATCTGGTGGCTGCTAGAGTCATCTACAAAACGCACAGAGCAATAGAACACTTCGTCGTTGCGTCTGCCTACTTTCCCTACGATTCGTTACTACCTCCACCACCGAAGGAAATCTCTGAACTCGTAGAGTACTGTGAAGCCAGAAAGATTGGTCTCATCTTGTGTTGCGATGCTAATGCCCAAAACACTACTTGGGGCAGCAACAAGTGTAACACATGAGGGGACCGTTTGTTACGACAAGACGACAGGAGGTGATTGACCTGACCCTATCCAACAGATATGTGAAGGAAATCACTAACTGGCGAGTCTTGCCTGATGGTACGCTGTCGGACCATAAATATATCGAATTCCAATTAGGTTGTGGGAGCTCTTCCTTGCAACCTACACGGAATCCGAGAAGGACGGACTGGTTACGGTTTAGAGAGTAGCTTGAGAAATCCACTCAGGCCCTACCTAAACTTAGAACGAAACAATTGGTAGATAACGCTGTTCATAACCTGAATAGCGTCATCACCAGTTGTTTTGAACTCGCATGTCGTGTCAGCAAACCTGCCTGCAGGAAATTGGTCCCCTGGTGGAATGTCGAGCTCCAAAGTCTTCGCAGGGAAGCCAGAATTCTTCTGAATATATCGCTCAAATCGGATTCGGAAGATGACTGGAACAAGTATCGGTCGAAGCAGAAAGAATGTAAGAAACTTATTCGTAAATCGAAGAACGATTCTTATAGGACCTTCTGCGAAGAGATCAAGTTTCTAAGTGCGACTAGCAAGTTAGTTAAAGTCCTCAAACGGGAAAAACCGACAAAGCTGGATGCACTCAGCAAATCTGACGGTACCTTTACTTAGTCGAAAGCGGAAATTCTTAGCTTTCTGCTTCAGACTCATTTCCCGGGAAATCAGATCGACATCGGCTCGTTGCAAACTCCTTCAAGGGAAACTGCAACTGAAACGATGACAACAACTCGGCGTAGCTGGTATATTGCGTCGCACGTGGTTACGATTGAAGCTATTGAATTTGGTGTGGCGTCTTTCGATGGCTTCAAATAGCCGGGCACCGACGGGATATATCCTGTTATGCTGCAAAAAGTTATAAGGCAGCTGCTTCCTACTTTGAAAAGAATTTTCACATTCCATGGGACAGTGAAAGTGGTATTCATTCCCACAATAGGACAAGAGGACCACTCACTTGCCAAGAGCTTCAGACCAATTAGTCTAACATCCTTCCTGCTGAAAAGCATGGAGAGACTGGTAGAGTTGCACGTGCGCAAAGTTGCCCTCCGAATGCACCCCCTTTGGGGGATGCAACATGCTTACCAGCGCGGAAAATCCTGCGAGACTGCGCTTCAGAACCTAGTTTGGAGAATTGGATGCGCGCTCGAAAGGAAAGAGTAGGCGCTGGGCATTTTCATCGACATTGAGGGAGCTTTTGATAACGCAACTTTTGACAGCATGTGCAACGCTGCCAGACATCATGGCGTAGATGAGGCAATGGCCCTTTGGATCAAAGCAAACAGGACATTGACCGCTGATGCAGGCCCCGACTAGTATGTCATATCCGGCGTAAATAGGTGCTGCCCGCAATGTACCGTCCTGTCTCCGCTGCTATGGTGCATGGTGGTCGATTCTCTGCTTGATGCTCTCAATGCGTCTGGATTCTATGCCCAGGCCTCTGCGGATGATGTCGCCATTTTTTCTGTCGGCTCATGCTTAGCGACTGTCCGTCTTAAAGCACATTCGGCGCTAAATGTGATCGACGATTGGTGTACCAGAAATGGGCTGTCCTCTTAAGACCGATGTCATTCTCTTTACGAGGAGGAGGAAGGAGGAAAAATAACTCAGCTGGTACTGAAATGCACTTCCATCCCGATATCCAGGGAGGCTAAGTATCTAGGAGTCATCTTAGATAGCAAGCTTCTCTGGTCAAAGCTTGTTAAGACAAAAACCACCAAAGCGTTGTCAGCTTTCTGGCAATGCAAAGGAGCTTTTGGCAAAACATGGGGTTTATCGCCGGTAAAGGTAATCTCGTATGCATCTGTTGTCTGGTGGAACAGACTAAAACGCAAACACGTCGTAGGCTCTTTTACCAAACACCAAAGAAAGGTTTGGCTCAGCTGCACGCCGGGCGCTGCTCTAGATGCTATGATGAACCTTCCACCTAATCCTAATTGTAAAGTACTTTTAGTACAAAACGCCACCTACCAGCTAATAGAGATTTTAGTTATAAGGAAATTGTTAGCATTAAGAGAAAATGAAATAAAATAGTTCAGTTCACTTCCAACCTCAGATCGTAATACATCACATAAATTGGCGACGAGGATAAAAAAAAAATAAAATTTTTTTTGGTTGACTGCCGTTTCAACGAGTGAAAAAAAAAATCATCGTTTTGCTTTTTGTTGCGTTTTGCGCAAGCCAAGCAAAGAATTATTTATTCAATTACAAGTGTTAGAGTCAGAGTGGAAGTGATACTCGAAATTTCATAGTAAAAATGGCGAACCAAAGCATCCTTACTACTACAATGGTAAGCAGCTTGCGCGAATTTCGACCACATGTCGATAATTGGGAGAATTGGTGCGAACTATTAGATTCGCATTTCCTGGAGATTGCATGCACGGACGAAAGTATTAAAGTGGCGGTGTTATTAAAATCGATCGGGTTGGAGGCATATGGTCTACTAAAAGATATATGCGACCCAGTTTTACCGTCTAAAAAGAAATTCAGTGAATTAATAGAACTGTTGGGTACGCAATATTCAATACCAGTCATTGTGTTTCGGGAGCGACGCAAGTTCTTAGAAGCAAGAAAAACGGAAACAGAATCAGCGTCACATTGGTTCGCACGTCTTAAGAAATTGGCGAAGAACTGTAAATTTGGACAACAATTAGACGAATTTGTGCTTAACAACAGTTTTCGAACGTTTATGCGAGGAAGACGAAAAATTAAAATTAGGAGAAGCGCTAAAAAGGGCGATGGCAGCAGAAGTAAAGTTAACCACCCAGCAAACGCATAAAGAGGTTAGCTTAATATCTAAGAAGTTTCAACGCGGTCATCGTGATAGCGGTACCCGGCAAAACAGCAGCAGCCACATCCGCAGCAGGGGCAAGGAAAAGGGGAGTCCAAGATGTTCACATTGTGGGTGGAAGAACCACACCAGCGAAAAATGCAAGTACAAGATGAGTACGTGCCACAAGTGTGGTAAAGTGGGTCATCTGGCTAGTATATGTAGCGGCAAACAAATGAACTTAGTGGGAACGTCAAACAAGTTAAGAATGGAATTTTATTCAGATAATGCAGATACCTCTGATGTTGTTTCAAATTTCTCTATTTTTAGTGTTGCGGGAAAAGATTTGGTCACCCCATTTGCCTTAACAGTAAGTGTCAACGGGATCGTACTCGAGTTTATGGTGGATACCGGTGCTGCTTGCTCAATTGTTCCGTTAGCAGTCTTTGACAAATTGTTTTACCGAAAGATGCTGAGACCGTGCGTGGACCGATTTTGTGCATATAATGGGGGAAATATAGAAATTATGGGTGAGTTCAGTGCAACTGTTGGTTATCGTAAGCAAACACATAAGTTACGGTTGGTAGTTAGCAACACGAGTAGTCCGCCCATTTTGGGTAGGGACTTTATGCAATTATTTGGTATCGGTTTGTCACAGGTTAATTCGGTTCAGTACGCGGTTCAGTATGGGCACACACCTAACGATTGGGTTTCGCATATTAAAAACAAGTTTGACAAGGTGTTTAAAAACGAACTGGGCACATATAACGGGCATAAAATTAAATTATGCATTTGCGAAAATGCAAAGCCAGTTTTTTGCAAGCCCCGGCCAGTGCCGTTGGCTTGGCGCAGTAAGGTGGAAGATCAATTAAATAAGTTGGTAAAAACTGGAGTTTTAGTGCCAGTAGAAAATTCGGAATGGGGTACACCTTTAGTGCCAATAATCAAGCCAAATGGCGATCTTCGTATTTGTGGCGATTACAAAACCACTATTAATAAGTTTTTGGTGGATGTAAAATATCCGTTACCACTAATAAATGAGCTTTTCGCGTCTCTGCAAGGCGATCGTTTCACTAAATTAGATTTATCGAATGCATATAATCAGTTGGTGCTTGAGGAAGATTCTCAAATGTTATGCGCGTGGAGCACCCATATTGGGGTATTCAAAATGACACGTTTACCATTTGGAGTAAAGCCCGCTGCGGCAGTTTTTCAGAAAACAATCGAAAGTCTTCTAAGAAATATTCCAAATGCGATCAATTATCTAGATGATATTGTGGTAACAAGTACCAATACCGCCGAACATATGAAAACTCTTGAGCTAGTATTAGCAAAATTAGATTCAGCCGGGTTACGATTAAATGAGAGCAAATGTGAATTTTTCAAGGAACAAATATCGTACTTAGGTTTTAACATCAACCGCTTCGGTTTAAGCAAAAATAGGGACCGAGTAGCGTCAATTATAAAGGCCCCGGTACCACAGTGTGTGTCCGAGGTTAGAGCGTTCGTAGGCATGATAAACTATTATTCAAAGTTTATTCCCAATTTTGCTCATAAAATGACACCATTATATAATTTGTTAAAAAAAGATATAAAATTCCAATGGTCAATAGCATGCCAAGACGCATACGACCTGTTGAAACTGGAAGTAACGTCCGATCAGGTTTTAACACATTTTAGCCCTAAAATTCCAATGATTTTATCAACCGATGCTTCAAATTCAGCGCTAGCAGGGGTGTTGTCGCATGTCTTCGCAAACGGGGTTCAAAGACCGATCGCGTTCGTTTCCCGGGCACTTTCTCAAGCTGAGAAAAACTACAGCACTATTCAAAAAGAGGCATTGGCCATCGTTTACAGCGTCACGAAATTAAAGCAGTACTTAGTAGGGGTTCATTTTACATTGGAAACAGACCATAAGCCACTATTTGCCATTTTCGGAGAAAATAAAGGTTTGCCAATCATGGCAGCGGCAAGAATGCAAAGGTGGGCCTTTATTTTATCTGGTTTCGACTAAAATATTAGATATATTAAAGGTTCAATGAACCAAGCCGACCATTTATCGCGTATTCCACAAGAAAATGGGTGCGAAACCAATAATGAATTTTCTTACGTTAATTTTGTTGAAGCGGACAACCATTTAAATTTGAATTTCAAAAATATAGCAAAAGAAACTAGGCGCGATCCTATTTTATCAAAAGTTGTTGAGGCAATAAATACTAATACTATCGATGCCTTAAAAGGCGACGAATTTATCCCATTTCGTAATAAGAAACATGAAATGTCTGTGGAATACAGTTGTTCCGCTGAAGTTACGTGAAAAGGTGTTGAAAGAGTTGCATCTCTCACATTTAGGCATGGTAAAGACTAAAGCATTAGCACGTTCATACATTTGGTGGCCTAAAATCGACCACAGCATTGAGCAAATGATTTCGAATTGTTTTTCGTGTAAGTTGACACAACCAAGTCCAGAAAAAAGTCCACTAATACCATGGACACCAACGGAGTCGGCCTGGTCGAGAATCCATGTGGACTTTGCTGGACCTATAAAAGGTTTCCACTTTCTAATTATTATCGACTCATATTCTAAGTGGGTAGAAGTTTTCAAAGCACATGAGATTACATCGGCATTCACTATCAACAAATTAAGGGAAACATTTTGCCGTTTTGGTTTAGTTGATACCTTAGTTAGTGATAATGGCCGACAATTCACGTCGTTGGAATTCCAACAATTTTGTTCAAACAATGGTATTAAACAGATTTTGACGGCTCCCGGGCATCCAGCAACCAACGGCCAAGCTGAGAATTTCGTCAAAACCCTTAAGAAATCATTGCAAGCCAATTTAAACGATAGCGGCAGTAAAAACGTGGACTTAATAGTCAACCGATTCTTATTTGACTATAGATGTGCGAAGCACTGTACTACTGGGGAATCACCAGCGAAGTTATTGCTTGGCAAGGAATTAAAAAATCGTTTTAGTTTACTGAAACCGCCTTTGATCAAGGAAAAGAGGGTCAAAAATTTAATGTATAAAATTATAAAGGGTCGCGGGAGGTGGAGTTCAAGGAAGGCGAAAACGTCTTCGTGCGCGATTATTCAAATCCGAATAAGGTAAGTTGGCAGCCCGCAACCGTAAAAAAACGTGTTGGTTTACGATCATACAGTTGTATTTTTACGCATAATAGTAGAAAAATTAAAAGACATTTGGATCAAATGATCCCGGGAACATCAAGCCAGGCACAAAAATCAATCGACGGCACGACAGACTTACAGAGACAAACAGCGGGAGCATCGAAAACACAATTTCTCGGTAGGGATTCAGCGACAGTTGTTGAGGCGAATGGGGATGAGTCAACTGTTTCGGTGCAGCGTACTGAAATAGGGCTAAGACCAGTTAAACGAATTAATTATAAAGATTGAATTGTTTAAGAATATATATATGATTTTTTTTTTTTTTGATTTTTTTTTTGAAAATAATGTTCATATAGAATTGGTAATTATGAATTTTTTTTTTTTTTGAAATTGTCAACTTAGGATGGAAGGTGTAAAGTATTTTTAGTACAAAACGCCACCTACCAGCTAATAGAGATTTTAGTTATAAGGAAATTGTTAGCATTAAGAGAAAATGAAATAAAATAGTTCAGTTCACTTCCAACCTCAGATCGTAATACATCACACTAATGGTCATGCACTATGTTTTGAAGCGCAGGAGGAAGGGGGATGTCATGACAGCCAAGCTGCACAAAAAACTGTGTGTAACCCCTTAACTGGCTCCAAATTAGTGCTTGCACTCAAGTCCTTCTTGAACAGAGTCGGCAGACTAAATTCATTAAGGCTTGAATGGGTTCCAGGCCACTCTGGGATCCCAGGAAATGAGATCTCTGATTAACTCGCCAGAATGGGTTTAGGGGAGAGCTTTTCAGGGCCTGAACCCGTTCTAGGTCTACCTGCGTCCAGGGTAAGTTCCTACATTAACGATTGTGTATTTAATACACACAACCGTAGATGGAGGGATTGTCCAGGTTGCAGGATGACTAAGCGCGTATGCCCTGATGTCTGCAAAATATCTGCAGCATTCCTCCTGTCTTTAAGGAGAGTCGACTGCAGAAGGCTTGTGTGAGTTATCACGGGCCATTACACTTCTGCCAAGCATCTCTACGTGCTTGGCATCAGTGAGACGCCTACCCGTGCTGCATGTTACGAGGAGGAGGATGACACTGTAAAGCATTTCATCTGTGATTGTCCCGCCTTTGCTCGCGCACGGTGGCGCACCCTTGGAGCCGACGTGATGTGTGCCGAATCCCTTAGCTCTACATCACTGAAGCTCCTTCAATTTTTTTTTCCGGGAAAACGGGGAAAATGCAGTACTGTAAGGTGCCTGTCTGGAGTTCTGGAGTACAGTGCACCAGTGTTTGCGTCTGAGTGCTCCAGAAAAAGCTTTTGATGGTATATTGGATGGATTAGTATTTTAAGAAATGGTTGATGATAAGAGAAGTAGACGTTATGTTAGCAAGTTGATTGTTGCTTTATATCTAGATGTTGATTCAGTTGATTTATTATACATTTCTAAATCAATTGTTCGTTGAAGGAACGAATAAATTAAATTGTCAAATTAATATTTCAATTCATTTGCAAAAATTAAATTCGCCTGGTAAAATCATAGGATTTTAATTACTTATCTTCTGAAATCCTCGAACCTTCGCAGCTGTATATGAGCATATGACGTAAGAATTTCAGAATTTCTGTGACCTTTTAAATTAATAAAATCTAGCGCTACAGTTCGGGGTGAACCTGGGCCTCAACCAACATGCCCCTCCAACTAGCACGATCATTTGCTAGCCTTTTCCACTGTCGCACACCCAGATGGTTCAGGTCCCCTTCCACCTTCGTGCGCGCGAAATCTTTCTCTCGAACCGACCAAGGGCCTCCTCATCCGCTTTTGATAGTGCCCATGCTTCTGCGCCGTACAACAGGACCGGGATGATAAGGGTCTTACATAGAGCGATCTTTGTCGTTTGGGAGAGGGCTCTATTGCCTCCTGAGCCCAAAGAAACAGCTATTGGCAAGAGAAATTCTGCGTTTGATTTCGGAACTGATGTCGTTGTTCCAGGTCACTGCGAAGCCAAGGTAGACGAAGTCCTTAACTATCTCGAACTTATATCTGCCAATACAAACGTTCTGGCCAAGACGTCGGTAGTGAGCGTCCTTTTTTGATGACGGCATATATTTAGTTTTGCCCTCGTTTACCGCCAAACCAATTTTCGCCGCCTCCATCTCAATACTCGCAAACGCCTCACTGACATCTCGCTGTGATCTACCTATTATGTCAATATCGTCGGCAAATGCAAAGAGTTGCGAGGATTTGAAATAGATTGTGCCTCTTGTATTGGCCAGTGATTTTTGCACAATCATTTCCAATATGATATTGAAGAAATCACACGACAGCGCATCGCTCTGCCTAAATCCTTTTTTGACATCAAAACTATCGGTAAGATGTTGACCGATTCGGATGAATCAGCGAGCATTCTCCAAAGTCATCCTGCATAGTCTGACGAGCTTAGCAGGTATGTCAAAGGTAGACAAAGCGTTGTATAGCTCGTCTCTAATTACGCTGTCGTATGTGGCTTTGAAGTCGACAAATAGGCGGTGAGTGTTGACTTGAAATTCATTGTTTTTTTCCGGGATCTGCCGTAGTGTGAAGATTTGGTCGATGGGGGACTTCCCTGGCCTGAATCCGCACTGATAAGGACCTATCAGCTCATTTACAAAAGGCTTCAGGCGTTCACACTAAACGGAAGAGAAGATTTTGTAGGCGATGTTAAGGAGACTCATTCCCCTATGGTTGGCGCAATCAGATGGGTCTCCTTTCTTGTGGATCGGGCATACGTTGCTGAGACCCCATTCCTCGGGCATGCTTTCCTCTGACCATCAATCAGATGAGCTGGTCCATGCTCCTAACCAGGTCATCCCCAGCTGCCTTGAAGAGCTCAGCAGACAGTCCGTCTGCGCCAACAGCTTTTTTCGACTTGAGCTTCGATATGGCAATCTTAACTTCGTCGAGGTCAGGGGGACAGAATTCTCTGCGGTCTCCGTCGATTAGATATCGATCATTCTGCCTGACAGCGGTATATTGACTAACATCGCCGTTATACAGTCTGCAGAAGCGTTTTTTCCATATTCTCAGCATCGATTGCCATTCTACTACTGGCTTTACAACCTTGTTCGCTTTATCTGTTGATAAAACTTTCGAACGACACGCCTGCAGTAACACCTCTCCAAATCCTCAATGCGCGCTTCTCGTGCTCTTTCTTCTTTCTTCTAAGAAGCTTATGCTTCTCTCTTCTTTTTAACTCGTAGGGCCTACGAGCTGCTCTTGTTCTTTATGCAGCGAGGCTTTATATGCATCCTGCTTCGCTGTGTGAATCCTCCTGCACTCGTCATCGAACCAGGTGTTTCTTCGTGGTGGAGCCTTGAAACCCACAACTTCGGTTGCAGAGCTTATTTGCAAAGGCTCCACTGCTGTTCTATTGACAGCGTGGAGGATTTAGGTGTATTGGAGAACTTAAGGGAGACGCGATCGGTAAAAGCACGAGCGGTTTCTGGCGATAGTAGCTTTCCGACGTCATAACTTTGTATTCCTACTCTACTCCGCTGCGTTCATGATATCCGTATGCGCATCTTGGCTACTACAAGATAATGGTCCGAGTCGATGTGGTGTCGTGTAGACTATGTTTGCCGATGACTCGTTCGAAGATGCTTTCCTTACCCAGCTTAGCATTGAAGTCCCCTAGTAAAGTTTTGATGCCATAGCTGGGACATCGGGCATACGTTCTGTCTAGGAGATCGTATATCTCATCTTTGGTGGAGTCATCCTTGTCCTCCGTGGGGGCGTGGACGCAGATCAGGCTGACGTTAAGAAATGTAGCCTTGATACGGATTGTTATGCGCTCACATGCCGAAAGCTTAGGCTTTTTTGCCTAAGTCCTCCTCGAACAACAAATCCGCATCCAAACAATCGTTGTCCTCTCTCCTTATAGCAGTCGCCGAAGTGAATATCGCATTTCCTGGATGGCGGTTATGTCCGCTTTATAGCGGTCTAGGGCGTCCTTAAGTTGTTCGGCTGCACGTGGCCTGTTTAGGGACCTAACACAACCTACATCTACACAAATGCACCATGAAACAAAGGAGTCATTTTTGAATCAGCCAGGAGGGCAATTAACACTCCGGACTGTTCATGGAACAGACCTTAATAAATCCGAAATATGGGTCCTATAAGAAGTAATTATCACTTTTATAAGCTCGGTCTTAGCAGCGTAGGAATCTCTAAGCGATGTGGGCAGGCTAAAGAAACTAAAGAGCACATACTCCGGTGCCCAGGTCTTGTCCGAGAAAGATTCAACATGATAAACAAAACAACCGTATCAGGGAAAGACTTACAAGAAATCCCAAAGCTGTCACTTTTTTGAAGGCAGCTCTTAAACACTAGATCAAAGAAGGGGGTACATTAATGGTCCCAGTACTAGTGTCTTCAAGTCACACACCTCGATTTCTAAAAATCAATTCAATTCCAGGACACAGAGAAGCAACAGTGTATAGTACATATGTATATGCAAGCGCACATTGAAGGAACCCGAGAATGACAGCATAGACGAATTAGAGCGTCATGCCGTTTTCCGTCACGACATACGAGTCGATTTTACTGCCAAGGCGCGCCAGTAGATGTTTTACATCAAAAACGGTGTAGAGGTCGTTAAAAAATCTCTTCGATTTCGAATTTGAAACTTCGGCTTAATTCGCTTGGTGTTATTTCACGTCAATTTTTCATGGACCAGAACAACAGGCATTCCGGTCTGCGGGAATTTAATATTCTGCAGAAGAGAATGATATTTACAGGAGGGCTTAAATTGTATAATTCCCTGGTGTTCAAAGGCGTGAGCTTTCCATTCGAAATATTATTGAAAGCATTGAATATGCTGGAATATGCGATGGAATACCATTGTTACCGCACATGATACTGAGTGCCGATAGAATCATTTCCGCATCTGCTATTGAAATTTGAAAGCAAAATTGCAGTGCCGGTATGTCGTGAATCTTGCCACTAACCTGATGAAAAGAGCCCCATGATTGCAAGGATGCAATATCATTATGTGAATTTTTATTCAGATGGTCATTGCGAAAGGATTTGGGTATGAAAACCGGAGTTTTTGAAATTTTTTGTACAGGTATTTTTGATGGTACGAATTTGTTCGTAGGCTTCATGGGATATCTCAAAATAGAAGAAATCAATGATTTCTCTGTGGTAAGCGTACAGTTTTCATGTGGCAATTGCGGTTACTGTGACGCCTACCTGTCAGACTTGTGATTTTTCCATGGAATTTTCTTTCTGAATACCTGGATTTGGGTTCCCTTTGTCATGCACGTAATTTTTTGCCAACACGGACAAATCCTTTGTTGTTAAAGGCTTCTGATATCCGTTGGGGCATTCAGACACAAATGCTGGTCAGTTGTACTGCCAGACAGACACCTTACAGTACTCTATTCTCTCCGTTTACTAGAAAAAAAAATAAGTAAGATTTACAGAGATGTGGAGCTCCGAGATTTGGCACACACCACGTCGGGCCCAAGGTTGCGCCACCGTGAGCAAAGGTGGGACAGTCGCAGAGAAAATATTCTGCTGTGTCATCCTCTTTGCAACATGCACGGAAGCCTTCTGCAGTCAATTCTCGATAAGGATAAGAAGAATGCTGCAGTTTTTTTTTGCAGACCTCAGAGCGTACGCGCTTAGTCATCCTGCATCCTGGATATTTCTTCCATCTACGATAGTGTGCATTAAAGACCCAATCGTCGACGTTGGAATTGTTATCCATTCAGGAGGCTTCTGTCTGCCCTGTAAAGAGATTAGAACTCGGCATTCTACCAGGGAACCAATTTTCTGCTTGGAGGAATGTTGACAGCACATGCGAGTTCAGAACAATTGGTGATGACGCGGCTCATATTGTTTCGTTCTTACCTTAGGTAGGACTTGAGTGGATTCCTCAAGTTCCTCTCTAAACCATACCCAGCCCGGTCCTTCTCGGACTTCGCTTGGGTTGCTCCCCCTCGCAACCCGCGACTTAATTTGTATTCTATTGAGAGGCAACATATTCAGCCGCTCGTCTGAAACTGAGTGTCGACTCTGTCTCGAGGACGAAGAAACGGCGGAACACATACTGTGTGAGTGTGCTGCTCTCTGCCATCTTATGAGGCGTATCCTCCTCAGCGATGTTGTTACTCCTGAGAGTAGCTGGAGAAGCTCCTCGGCTAATCAGCAAGCAGGCACAATAGCTCTGAAAAGGGCGCAGTGCAATATGCTAAGAGTAGCACTAGCCCCAACAAAAAACATTATTGATGATTAGGTTAGACGAAAGAGTGAAGTCTAAAAGCGTTAGCATGGCAACACAACATGAGACCATTCTTTCTGACTTCACATTACTACGAGTTCAGAAACTGCCTTCAGTGATCGCAATGACGAAGTGTTCAAGCTTACTCTGGCAGCCACCAAGTCCCGCCCACAGAATCGTCCAAGTTTGGTGTATGGTTCGATATAGCGAGGTAAACCCTATGCCTTTCGGAGTCGTAGATCAACACCCAGGGTTTATATACGGATACAACGTGATGATTTGTGCTACTGCATGCAATTCTGCTACATAAAAGAGAGGTAGCAGCCTGGCAATTATTTAGATGAGTCTGACCAAACAGCTGACATTTATACTGCTGGGCAAGTCAAAGCCCTCGACTGCTTGACACCAAATTGGAATAAAATGCTACCAAGGTCGAAGTAGCGATGTGAGTCGTACGCAGATTTCAGACGTTATCCAGTCCTACAGCCAGAGTAGAGTCTTCTATTGCGGAGAGCCCTTACTCTCCTTGTAAGAATAGATAATACAGACCCTCGTGTCAAGCCCTCGATTCTACTAACGTAAACGCGTCATCACGTTCATATTGTTTCCAGGTTTCCTCGGAATCTGGAAGGTGGCGCGCATTAGTTTAGAGAGACTGACTACCTGATAGGTAGTAATTTCCAAGGGAGGGATTTGCTCCTGATCAAGGCCGATGTCCGCTGTGAGGAACAGCTTACCACGAAGGTGCCTTTCATCAGAGTAGACTTCTCAGAGTAAATACAGAAGCCCGTTGGTGGAGCTAGCTCCAACAGATGATCCTCGCAGTGTTAACATCTGCGCTCGTCGTTCTACTGACACTCCTAGCTTTCCCTATCCTGATCTTTTCATAAGAGATGGTCTCCTCTTTGTAAGAAAGCTGCTTCTCTGAACTTCTCACGATTACAAGGATCTCCTTTCCGGAGGAAAGGGTTTTGTTGTGTGAAGTGCCCGGCTCGGAGGAGCAGTCTTTGGTTCCCTTCGTCATAGTGCTATGATTTTTGGGTATCGGTTGTCTTTGGCCGCCGCCTTCTGTTGCGGAGGATCTTTCCTTTTTCTGCACGAACTCCTGCTTCCTTCGGACGCTGTTATTGAACAGCTTTACCTGTCAGCATCATCACCTTTCTTTTGCGGCAGCTGTCAATTCGGGAACCTACATAGCACGCTCCTATTGAGCAGTTGATCCTCGCCAGTAAGAGGAAACAAGTTTGAGGCACATGCTTGTGTAAGCATGTCGTGTAAGCAAAACTTATTTTTACTCCACCAAAGAGAATTTAGTAGGTGGTACTGAAAGGCCACGTAGGAGTAGGCCTTTCACGGCACGACGCACGGGTGCCGGTCCGCTAAAAAAGGCGAGTAAGAGACCTATTTCCACCTCCTCGTGATACCACCTGGAAATTACATATATGACCATGGAATAGAACGAATGGCGAGACCTGCACCAGAAAAGAGGATTGATGTCGTTTGGGCGATGGTCTAGCAAACCGTAACCGGAAAACCCCACAATTGCTCGGAAGCAACCACAAGCCTTGGATAGAACGGACCGGATTAATGTTGACGACTCTTGCAAAAAACGAAAAATGGACAATTATCGTCGGCTTTGTACGTGTAATGTTAGGTTCCTAAACAGAGCACGTGCAGCCGAACAACTTGCGGACCCCCTAGACCTCTATAAAGCGGACTTAGCCGCCATCCAGGAAATGCGATGGAATAGACCGGGTATAAAGCTGATGATAAACTGCGGCATCTACTACGGCGACTGCTATAGGGAGAGAGGATAACGATTGTTCGGATGTGGATTTGTTGTTCGAGATGGACTAATGCAAAAAGTCCTAAGCTTTCAGCATGATCTGCGTCCATGCCTCCACGGAAGACAAGGATGACTCCACCAAAGATAAATTCAACGATTTTCTAGATATGACGTATGCCCAATGTCCCAGTTATGACATCAAAATTATACTAGGGGACTTCAATGCTAAGCTGGGTAAGGAAAGCATCTTTGTACGATCCATCGGCAAACACAGCCTACACGACACAACATCCGGGGCGGAATCTCCTTCTAGCCAGTACGCGCTTACTGCAGGTGTGACGTTCGAAAGTATTATCAACAGATAAAGCGAACATGCCAGGGGTTATAAAGCCAGAACGAAAGCCTGTAGGAATGAGGACGGGCACATGGTAGTAGAATCGCCGTGGATGCTGAGAATATGAAAAAACCACGTCTGAAGACTTTATAACGGCAACGTTAGTCAAGATACCACTGTCAGGCAGGATGATCCAATTCTTCACGACGAATATCGCAGAGAATTCCGTCTCCCTGACCCCGACGAAGGTAAGACCGCCATATCGAAACTCAAGTCGAATAAAGCTGCTGGCGCAGATGGACTGTCTGCTGCACGCTTCAAAGCAGCTGGAGATAGCCTGGTTAGGAGCATGTACCAGCTCGTCTGTAAGATATGGTCAGAGGAAAGCATGCCCGAGGAACGAGTCTCAGCATCTTTTGCCCGATCCACCAGTGCAAAATTCACTGGTCAACGCAAGAGGCACAATATATTTCATATCTTTACAACTCCCCGCATACGCGGATGACATTGACATAATCGGAAGAACACAGCGAGATGTCAACGAGGCGCTTATAAGTATTAAGGCGGAGACGGCGAAAATTGGTTTGGCAGTAAATGAGGACATACAAGATCCTGTCCAGCGTATTGTGTGAACGTCTAAAACCATTTAGCACCGCACTAATCGGCAGCTACCAGTGCGGCTTCTGGCCCGGCAAATCAACTGTAGACCAAATTTTCACACTTCGACAAATCCTGGAAAAGACCAACGAGTTTCGAATCGATACACACCATCTTTTCATCGATTTCAAAGCCGCATTCGACAGCATTCATCGTGAAGCACTGTTTGGGGCGATGGCCGAATTCGGGACCCCGGTAAAACTGATCCAGTTGTGTCGCGCCACGCTAAAAAACACGCGATGCACCGTGCAACTCGGTTCTAGGACCTCGGAACCATTCGAAACATGCACCGGATTTCGGCAAGGAGATGCGCTGTTATGTGACTTCTTCAACCTGGTGCTGGAGCAGATAGTGCGACGGGCAGGCGTCAACAGGGAAGGCACTATCTTTTACAAGTCCATCCAGCTGCTAGGATACGCGGATGATATCGACATCATCGCGTGTTCTCGCCGTGGCATTGTGGAAGCATTCACGGCGATTGAAGAACAGGCGAAACGAGTTGGTCTTAAGATCAATGAGGACAAAACGAAATACATGCTGTCAAGCAAAAACCAATCCGTCGCTCACCACCTGGGACAAAACATAACAATTGACAGCTACAATTTCGAGGTAGTTAAGGAGTTTGTCTACCTCGGGGCAAACGTAAATTCCACAAATGACACCACAGTGGAGATCCGGCATAGAATCGCCCTTGGCAACCGTTGCTACTTCGGCTTGTCCAAACAACTGGGGTCAAAACTCCTCACTCGAAAGACCAAAGTCATGCTTTACAAAACGCTCATTCTGCCAGTCTTGCTGTACGGAGCCGAAAGCTGGACGGTAAGCAGGACAACGGAGCTGATTTTGGGTTCTTTCGAAAGAAAAATTCTGCGCCGGATATTTGGTCCTGTCTGTGAAGAAGGTGAATGGAGAAGAAGACACAACCGCGAACTCTACGAGCTGTACCAAGATGTGGATGTAGTTCGGAAGGCAAGGATCCGTCGACTACACTGGCTCGGCCACATCGAGCGCATGGACATGGAGAAGAAGAGGAAGACCGAACCTCCGGTATAAAGACCAAGTAATCGCGGATGTAAGACATCTTGGTCTTGACAACTGGACGCAGCGTGCCCGTGACCGTCAAGGATGGAAGGCAGCTATAGCTCAGGCTCAGATCCTCCATGGATCGCTGGCCTGATAACTAAGTAAGTAAGTAAATGAGGACAAAACTAAATATGTATGTGCTGTCATCAAAAAAGGACTACCTTTCTACCTGTCTTGGCTCCGCAGTGACCTGGAACAACGAGCTGTACAACGACATGAATCTCGTCAGGCGTCTGCTGATTCAAGTCCCCTTCACACGTGGAAGGGGACTTCAGCCAACTGTGTGTGCGGCAATGGAAAGGGCTATCAGAAAATCATGCTAGTTGGAGCGGTATTTTGGTTGAGGCCCAGGTTCACCCCGAACTGTAGGCCCGATAAGAATAAGAAGAAAACGTGTTACTCTGCGAGAAAGCGTTCCTAGCTCGAGTGTTCTCCGAAGCCACCACTCTGGTCCTACATTGTCTGTGAACTCTTTGTTTTCAAGATGAATGACAGTTACCCAACAGCAATCCACTAAAAAACAAATCCCTGAACAAAAAAATTAGCTTCATCCTTTGTCATCCCTCACTGCCGAACCCTTCAGCTCCAGGCTGTGTCACGCAATTACTCATAAGCAGATCATCACTGCTTCACATTGCAAGCAATCAAATAACCTGTTCTAGATTTGAATGGATCCCATCCCACTTGTTGTTTATAAAAAAAAAAAACACCAGGCAACCATCTTTCAATTTGAGGTAAAAATCGCCTGCAGCAGAAAATTACGTTTTAAACGACCGCACCCCTAAATTTGAATGCCCAACCACCCGGACAATGTCCGGACACTTAAATTAAAAACCAAATCCTACGTACCGTACTCAACCGAAACTGCCAACATCCGCTATTGGGCTTCACTCTCAACCCACAAACACATTTCCGACCACGACGGCAGCAACGATGTATGCGGAAAGCATAAGTACTTTCCTCCGCTCTCAATTACCCCACATGCCAATAAGTCCATGTTCCGTAAATGGGACTTTAAATGGTTGTGCTTTCCCGCAAGGATCTCACCCACAAAATGCAAACATACTTAGCCGCACCTTTGAAGGTGGACGTCATTGCTTAGTGGCCGTTCTAGGACTCTGTGTCCAGCGTTCAACCATAGCACGTTGACTGTGGCTGAGAACCCAATTTCCTGCAGCCGATGAGCTATAGTCCAAAAGGAAAAAAAAAAAACGATAAAAAACGAAAGGAAGCAAAATGGACACTGTAAATTCCGCAAACACAACACTCCTTAGTCCTAGTACATACCCACACACAGCCAGTCATAAACCATGGGGTTGACAGGAGGAACAAAAATGCCGCTTGCTCGTTTCTGTGTGTCGTTGCATGCGACAGTTTGGATTTAAACACCAACACCCACACTGGTTAGGGAAGGAGAAACATGAAAGCGTATCCTTCTCATATCACGAACATGCAAACAGGATGAACGACACGCGAACGGGATGTAAATTATTCAAAATGTTGCCATTGCACGGCAAGCCCTAGAATAATAGACATCCTCTCCCCCAGCTCAGACCGGTGACGAATGCAAACAAACAAACGAAACGAGACACTAGATAGACAGTAAAGGGCAAGGATTAGGACCATTTTCTGTTTGTGATTCAGAGGATGTCTCCGACAATTTACTTATTACATTCGCTAAGGTAACAATGAGTTGCATACTCAAACGACGGCGAAGACAACGGTTAAATCCTCATCAAAGGATATAAAGTCGTATTGTGTCTGCTCGTGGTTCTGTACCCACTTCGAAGTGGTTTGACATTAAACCCAGGCCTGCAATTCGTCGGCTTATACACCGCACTATGTACATATACAGGTTACGTGTTAACAGGTGTTTGGAATCCTATTAAAAAATGTAGGACATCTCGTTGCACGTTGAGCAATTGCTTCCTTCCTGCTCCTTATGAATCCTAACAAACCCACACTTATGTATATACATATGTATGTATTTCCTCTATTCCGGGAGTTGTCTTGCATTGTCAATTTGTCGTTGACTACAGAGAATACCGTCGAGTCAAGAAACAGGATATGCACTCTCACAGCACTCTGGTATCCTGGTTGTACTGATATACGAGTACAATCGGAACATATCTGAGCCTCTCAAGGCGTACGACATGCGAGTGAAATGTTATTTGAATATTGTGAAGATTTATGAAATATGAAGCCAAAGAAGCAGCATAGAAAAATTCAAGTATTTTGAACTCTTTCCAGTTATATCCTTGATTCCTTGCGCAAACATTTTTCTTAAGAATCTTCTGCCTTGCAGTTGCAGTTCATTGTTGGAGATCGATTTGTAACTGTTGCTCCATCGAACTATGGATTGTTCTATGTTTCGGTCTTAAAGAGAATTTTCTATTTGTTTGTCGAATCCAGGATGTCTGATGCTTTCTAATAACGCCAAATATGATAGAATTGCATTTTGATCCTTTTGTCGGAAGCTCTGGATGCTTGGTTGCTATAAATTGATTCACTGTTAAAGTAGAGAAGAACAAGATTAGATGCTCCTTTACAGTTGTAGAATTCGATTTCTACTTAATGGCTTGTGCTTTCAACGGGAAGACGTTTGCCTTTAAAAACAATTTCATCCCTTACAATAGTGGCTTTAAGCTGAATTTGCCTGAGATGGTTCAGGAAAAAGCTTCTTGATTGAAGTCACCTATGGGCTTTAATGAGAATGTGTCCTTGTACAATAGCATAACGAACTCGTTTCATACGTGGGGTATAGAATAAGGAAGAGTATTCGGCGTCTATAAAGACGAATTAGGTACGAAGGAATCAATATGGGCTATGGTAAGAATAAGTGCTTAATAATGTCATCATGGATCAAAACATTCTTAAAAGCTTTTAAAGATGGTATAACTGGTGCAGGATAACTAAAGGAAAGGCGTTCCTTGTGTTCAGGGGCCTGTCCTTAACCAAATATCTAGGACATTCTGCTCCGATATTGGTAAGAGCAACATGTGAGTGCAAAAGGAATTGCTATGGATACTCTAGGTTTCAACGCACTCTGAAGGCCAATTATTGATTCACAGACAGGTTCTGAGGCTCAGCATGGTACTCGCTGGCGTCAAAGCTCTATCCTTGGATGCGGACACATCGAACCGAATGACAACAATCAGGATAAACAGTCTTCGTACAAGGAGACTGTCACTAGAAATAGTGGCGGGATGGTAAAAGACTAACAAAGGCATGGTAGGAGTAGCATCTTCCGATGGATGCGGTCGGCTAAGAAAAGGGAGTAAGCAGCCGAACATCTTGTAGTTCTGTTAGCCAGGTCTTATTTCCATATCCTCGTGGTACAACCTGGAAATTATATGACGATGGAATAGGACGAATGCCGAGTACCCTGCGCCCGAAAACGGGATTAATGTCTGTAAGGCTATGGACTAGCAATGCGGATTTGTTGTTCGAGGTGGAATAAGACAAAAAGTCCTTAGCTTTTGGCATGTGGAGCGACCGTATCATTACGATCCGTATTAAGGCTACTTTTGCTATTATCATCCGGATCTGCGCCCACGCGCCCAAGGCAGGCAAGGATGACTTCACCAAAGATAAGTTCTACGATCTCCTAGATTACACGTATTCAGAATATCCCAGATATGACATCAAAATTGTACTAGGAGACTTCAATGCTAAGCTGGGTTAGGAAAACATCTTTGAACGAGTTATCGGCAAACTCAGCCTACACGACACCACATCCGATAACAGACACAGGCTAATTGATCTTGCTACGAAGCGAAATCTCCTTCTCCACAAAGGCAGTCAATCAAACACTAACAAGATTGATCACATCGACGTCAGACACTCCTACACTAGTCTTGATGTTCGAACTTTCCGAGAAGCTGACATCGACTCGGACCACTGTCTCGTAGTAGCCAAGAAGCCCCCACCGATGTTACGAACGCAGCGGAGTTGAGCAAGAACAAAAAGTTATGACGTCGGCAAGCTATTATCGCCGGAAACCGCTCCTGCTTTTGCCAATTGCGTTTCATTAAGCTCTCTCATACACGTCAATACTTCATGCAGGCAACAGAATAACAATGGAATCTTTGCAATAAAACACAAGTTTGGTCCTTAAGGCTCCACCACGAAGAAACATCTCGTTCGATGAAGAGTGCAGTAGGATTCACACAGCGTAACAGAAGGCATATAAAGCGTCATTGCACAGCAGAACAAGAACAGCTCGTGAGCTGTACGAGCTTAAAAGACGGGAGGAGCATAAGCTTATCAGGAAAAGGAAGAAAGAGTACGAGAAGTGCGAGATGTTAGTCAAGATGCCGCTGTCAGGCAGAATAATCCAGTTCTTCACGACGAAGATCGCAAAGAATTCCGTCCCCCTGACCCCAACGAAGTAAAGATCGCTATATCGACATGAAGATGCTGGCGCAGACGGAGTGTTTGCTATGCTTTTCAAAGCAGCTATAGATGGCTTGGTTAGTAGCATGCACCAGCTTATTTGTAAGATATGGTCAGAGAAAAGCATGTCCGAGGAATGAGTCTCAGCATCTTTTGCCCTATCCACAAGAAAGGAGACCCCTCTTACTGCGCCAAATACGGACGAATAAGCCTCCTTAACATCGCCTACAAAGTTTTCTCTGCTGTTTTGTGTGAACGCCTCAAGACTTTTGTAAATAAGCTGATAGGTCCTTATCAGTGTGGCTTCAGGCCAGGAAAGTCAAACATCGATTAAATCCTTAACATCACGGCAGATCCTGGAAGAATCCGCACCAGCTATTTGGCTTCAAAGCCGCATGTCAGAAAAGGGTTTAGGCAGGGCGATGCACTGTCGTGTGATTTCTTCAACATCGTATTAGAAATGATTTTATAAAAATCACTGGCCAACACAAGAGGCACCATTTATTTCAAAACCTCACTACTCCTCGCATACGCGGGTGACATTGACATAATCGGAACGAGTATTGAGACGGAGGCGGCGAAAATTGGTTTGGCAGTAAATGAGGGCAAAACTAAATACATGTTGTCATCAAAAAAGGACATTTACCACCGACGTCTCGGCCAGAACGTTTGTATTGGCAGATAAAAGTTGGAGGTAGTAAGGACTCCGTAGTGACTTGGAACAACGACATCAGTCCCGAAACCAAACGCAGAAACCATCGCTGTTTCTTTGTACTCAGGAGGCAGTTGAGTAAAAGAGGCCTCTCCCGAACGACAAAGTTGACTCTATACAAGACCGATATGTAGCGTACCCACCAAAAACATAAGTAAACACTTCCTACATACTACATAATATACATTACATAATAGTGTTACGCGACACCAAAAAGCCAAACACGGACGGCACACGTCAAAGTGCTGACACCGAAGGAAGACAGGCAGAAAGAATTGGAGCACAAAGATTACTATGTTCACAGGACTGTGTGTCGCTAATGATATTCAATATCACAAAGCATAGTACTTAATGTGCCACCTACCTGTGAGGTGACCTTTGTGGAGACAAAGTGTACTGTCGCCAAAATATGACGGCACACGACCTATTTGAGTTCGATATGCATTGGAAATGCTTACTTATTTACTTAGAAGCCGCTACAGTTCGGAGTGAAGCAGGTCCTCAGCCAACAGGCCTCTCCAGCTGGCACGATCTTTGGCCAGCCGCTTCCAGTGCTGCACGCCCAGTTGGTTGAGGTCCCTTTCCACCTGTGCGCGCCACCTTAGATGCCGTCATCCTCTGTTGCGTCGTCCCTCGGGGATGGTGCCGAATACTCTTCGGGCCGGAGCGGTGATGTCCATTCGCTCTATATGGCCTAGCTATCTTAGACGTTGGATCTGAAGACGTCTAACTAAGCCGTTGTCGCTGTACAGGCCGTACAGTTCTTGGTTGAATCTCCTGCACCACTCTGCGTTTACACAAACGGGACCAAAGATTGCACGCAGAATTTTCCTCTCGAAACGCTCAAGAGCCTTTTTATTCGTTTTTGATAACGTCCAAGCCTCAGCGCCGTAGAGGAGGACCAGGATGATTAAGGTCTTGTAGAGGGATACCATTGTTTTTCGAGAGAGGGCTCTACTACCCAGTTGCCTCTTGAGCCCAATGAGGCAGCGGTTGGCAAGAGTTATTCTGTGTTTTACCTCAGCGGCAGCCGAAGGTGACGTTCTGACCAAGACGTCGGTGTTGCGTGTCTTTCTTTGATGACAGCATATATTTGATCTTGTCCCCATTTACCCTTAGACCCACTTTAGCTGCTTCTGCTTCAATGCTTGTGAAATACCTAATTGACGTATCGCTTTGTCCGTCCGATAACGTCAATGTCATCTGCGTAGGCAAGCAATTGTGTAGACTTGAAGTAGATCGTACCTCTTGTATTGGCCACAGAGTCCCGCACGATCTTTTCAAGTATGATGTCAAAGAAATCACATGACAGTTCGTCACCCTATCTAAAACCTTTTTTAACATCGAAGGTCTCGGTTAGTTCACCTCCGACCTTAATGGAGCAGCGGAAATTCTCCATAGTCATCCTGCACAGTCTGATGAGTTTGGCAGGGATGTTAAAACTAGACATCGTTTTGTATAGCTCATCTCTATACACGCTGTCATATACAGCTTTGAAATCGACGTAAAGGTGGTGAGTGTCGATTTGATATTCCTGGGTCTTTTCCAAGATCTGCCGCAGCGTAAATATTTGGTCTATTGTGGATTTACCTGGCCTGAAACCACACTGATAAGAGCCGATCAGGTTATCCACAAACGGTCTCAGGCGTTCACACAATACGGCAGAGAAGATTTTATATGCTATGTTAAGGAGACTTATTCCCCTATAGTTGGCGCAGTTATAGGGTCTCATTTCTTATGGACCGGGCAAACGATGCTGAGATTCCATTCGTCGGGCATGCTTTCCTCCGACCATACCTTGCAGATGAGATGGTGCATGCACCTTACCAGCTCATCTCCAGCCGCTGGCCGTCTGCGCCAGCGGCTTTATTAAACTTAAGTCTTGATATCGCTATTTTGACTTCGTCTAGGTCGGGTGGACTGAATTCTGTTACTTCGTGGTCCATTGCGAATGGCTCGTTCTGCCTGACAGCGGTATCTCGTCTATCATCGCCGTTATACAGTCTGCAAAAGTGGTCTTTCCAAATCCTCAGCATCGACTGCGACTCTACTACCAGTTCTCCATTTTCATCCCTGCAGGCCGCCACTCTGGCTTTGTAGCCATGGCATGTTCGTTTTACCTTGTTGTAAAATTTACGGACGTCATTCCTGCGGAAGCATCTCTCCATCTCCTCGATCTCACGCTTTCCGTGCTCTCTCTTCTTTCTTCTGAAAAGCGTGTGTTCCTCTCTTCTCTTCTGCTCATAGATTTCGCGAGCAGCTCTCGTCCGTCGTTGCAGCATGGCTTTATATGCCTCTTGTTTTGCTGCATGGGCTTGTTCGCATTGTTCATCGAACCAGGGGCTTCTAGGTGGTGGCTGTTTGAAACCCAGCACCTCTGAGGCAGCATCTCTGACGGCGCTCTGGCAATGAGCCCATTCCTGCTCTATTGTTTGTGCTGCCGTGGGTGGATTTTGAGAGAGCTTTGAGGAGACACGATCGGCAAAGATTCTGGCAGTCTCTTGCGATTGTAGCTTAACGTCAAACTTACGTTGTCCTACTCGACTCCTAAGCATTCTTGATATCCTCATTCGTACCTTGGCTACAACAGGGTAGTGGTCCGAGTCGATGTTGGCCCCTCGGAAGGTTCGTACGTCGAGAATACAGGAGGAGTGTCTGGCGTCGATCGCAATATGATCAATCTTGTTGGTGGTCGATTGATCACAAGACCGCCAGGTACCCTTGTGGATGTTGAGATGGGGGAATCGCGTGCTTGCTACAAGGAGGTTACGCCCCGCTAGGAAATCGATTAGCCTTAATCCGTTGTCGGATGTGGTGTTATGGAGGCTATGCTTTCCTATGATCGACTCAAATATGTCCTCCTTCCCAGTTTTGCATTAAAATCTCCTAGGACTATTTTTGTGTCGTAGCTGGGACATTGGGCATATGTTCTGTCTAGGAGATCGTAGAATTCTTCTTTGAGTCGATCGTCCTTTTCTTCCGTTGGGGCGTGAGCGCATATTAAGCTAATGTTTCCAAATCTAGCTTTGATGCGGATTGTTATGAGGCGTTCGCTTACATCTCGGAAGCTTAAGACTTTTTGTTGGAGTCTTCCTCTAATAACGAATCCGCACCCGAATAGGCGCTGTTTGTTCTCCTTGTAGCAGTTCCCGTAGTAGATGTCGCAGTTTTTCATCCGTTTTTTGCCTGGTCCATCCCATCGCACTTCTTGGAGTGCGGTTATGTCTGCCTTATAGCAGTTGAGGGTTTGCTCCAATTGATCGCCTGCACCCGGTCTGTTAAGGGACCTCACATTCCAGGTGCAGACTCTCAAGTCCGTTAGTCGTTTGTAGGGGTCGTCAGCTTTGTATCCGTCCTTGTTGTCGTTTCGGAACAAGTAGGTTTTTACGTGGTAGGGATGTTACCCCTAAGCACTCACAGTATATGGTCAACTGAAATTCATCCTCTGCGTATGCAATATTAAAGTGCTTGAACGAATTACTACGGACTATAACCAACGCGGAATTTGGTCGGCTCGCGTCCATCTGGGACAACCACCCCTGAGAGTTAACGAACATCAACGATCCAAGCCACTGCACTCCGTTCAGGTTATGTGTATATAACACATCATAAGAGAATATAAAAAAAAAAAAGAAAAATAATTGAACCTCCGCGAGTTTCTAAAAAAAAAAAAAAAAAAAAACTGAGGGAGCCTTCGTTAACGTCAGTACTGAGAGTGTCCAGCCTTCATATAGTCCAAATAATATCGGGATATGCAGGTGGATTTTTTTTTCTTATATATATGGGGCTAGTGCTACTATTAGCAATACGGTACTGCGACCTTTGCAGATCGATTGTGCCTGCTAGCCGACTTAGCCGAGTAGCCTCTCCACTTCTATAATGAAGTTGAGAATGCTTCTCGTAGGAGCCAGGGTGATCCCCTCAGGAGTCATAACTTCACTGAAAAGGATACGCTTCCTAAGATGGCAGAGAGCAGCACGCTCACACACTATGTGTTCTGCCGACAGAGCCGACACTCAGTTTAAGACGAGAGACTAATTTTGTTTAAATGAAAAGTTAAGTTAAAAGTTAAGACGTTGAAGCGTACGCACGAATGGAGTAGAACTTAAATAAGAATTATAACGTGGTTAAGTGCGGCTTTTATTTTAAACATTAAAAATTCTAATTGTGAGTTTTTTCACCCCCTCTGCCACACCAGTCAGAGATAAGTTGGAGCGCAAGCTGCATGCGCTCATAGGCAGTGATCTCGCACTTGCCCGTAACAATGACTACTCGGTCATAAGCATATCCGATGACCTCGTAGCCCCGGGTGGTTAGCTTGCGTAGTAGATCGCCGATGACTATCGACCAAAGCAGCGGTGAAAGGACTCCCCCTTGTGGGCATCCTCTAACCGCCGATACTGCCACTGAGACCTCTCCGCATGTGGCTGATATAATACGGCTATTTGGCATCGCCCTAATACAGTGATTAGTGAGATGGTCCACACCCCTGCAGGATAGTGCAGTGGTAATCGAATCATAGCGAGTATTATCGAAGGCTCCCTCTATATACAAATATGCAGGTGGATTGAACAAGTACTGAGTACTCGTATGATAAATTCTGAAATAGGAGGGGTAGGCGGGAGGGTGATGGTAACAATTTCTAGAGGCAGATGGTTTTAACGTCACCGCCTATGCTGACGACATTGCCATTCTGATATCTAGGAAGGTTCCTCAGGCCCTCAGCGAAAGACTAATTTATGCGCTGGTATTAGTTAATAACTGGGTCAAGGGGCGAGATCTGGGAGTAAACCCGACGAAAACTGAGAAAGTTCTCTTCACCGGGAAAAGATCTATACCAGGATTCACTTGCCCCTGTATAAATGGTATCTATCTGATTCGCAGAAAATCCGTCATATATGTCGGACATAATCCTATACTCCAAGCATAGCTGAAAGGACGACAATAATGAAAGAAAGAAGAATTCCTACGCCGCACTATATTCGTACAGCGTAGCTTTTGGGAAGACTTGGGGTTTCAAACTGGAAGTGGCATATTGGTTGTACACTACAGTGGTAAGACCCATCCTAGTCTATGTTTGGATTGCCTGGTGGAAGATACTTGAGAAGAAATGCCATCTTCAAAGTGTGTCAAGGGTTTAGAGGGCAGGTTGGATCTATGAAATCCACACCAACGGCGGCTCTTGAAACAATGCTGAACCTTCCACCCTTAGACATAAGCTGCGAAAACATCGCAGCCAGGACTGGTCCAAGAATACAAGAATCTGGTCTCTGGGCAAGGATTCCTTATAGCCACGCATCAGACGTGGGTCGATGGGCCAACTCGAGATTCAAAACAGAAACGGACTGTATCATCCGACCACCTTGCTGTGAGAAAAAAAAAGATTCTCTATCAGAATTTCTTCCCGGGAGGAATGAACCATGGGTTAGGTACGTACGGAAAAGGGCCTGGCGATCTATACCGACGAATCCAAAATTGATAGCGATATAGGAGCCGGGATCTATTTCAAATCTCTTGAAGCAAATCACTCATGTATACATGATGATGGCTGAAGCATTTCCCAAGCTGGCTGTTCGCAATCAAACAGGCTGCAGATCTGATTCTAAGAGAAAACCTTTCAGGCAAACGGATCATCAGTTGAATCCGTTCGTCACCTACTGTGCGAATGCCCAACACTAGCCCGAAAAAGAAATATATTCGTTGTGACCCATATTCCTTTCGGAACCAAAAGAGATAGGTAACATTAGGCTGAATAGATTGCTAGCATTTCTATCTGCATCTAAGTGGTTCAGCTCAAAGAGAAATTTTTTAGGTTTCTACGGGTTAAGCACCCACTCCCCCAGTAGGGCACCCACGCACATTTTCGTTTTTTTGTGGCGTTACAGCCTAAGAGCCAAGCTTCTCTAAATCACCCATATTGTTTGTGTTTTATTTTTCACACAGGTAAAAGGGACCTACTGTTTAATGCCGATTCCGAACGACATGGGCGAAAAGCTTTTTCATGGTGAGTATACTACGGGGGGTTTTGTTTTCGGGGCATGCGAACTCGCTCACCGTCCGTCAGAGTCCAGCACACTAACCACTGCGCCAGGGTGCCCTACAGACACCCACTTCCACCTAACCGAACCTAAAAAGCGCCTGAATTCACCCCACAGCGAAACTGACTTTTAGTGAGTGAGTTCTTAGCTAAACACTTCTGACAAGGAGCAGTAACTACTAACTCAGCTCGTGGAGTAATGCCTAGTTAGGTGCCCGCGAGGAAATAAGAAGGGTATACGTAACAACGTAACAGGCTCTCGACATTTAACATTCAGGTCAAATCTTTTATACTGGTGAGGACTATTAGTGTCTTCTTAAGGCACAGTTAAGACAACAAAATCGATCACTTGAAAATAGCTTTTTTTACAAATCTTTTACCGAGAGGATTAAGGCATTTTTTACTAGCCATTCTTATGTAGACAGTTTTGTAGTTATTGAGTGAAAGGCATCTATCAGGAGAGTTGAACATGAGAGCCAAACCCAACATCTGGGTATAGAACATCGCATGGTAAATTAGCTGAGACGCTGTGATTGCCCTAGATTCTGCAACTTTGAGCCCAAAAACTGCAAACTGTACCATATTATGCTGCAATCACAGAGTACTTTAGCATGCCTTCAGCTACAAGTCAGAAGGCCAGAATACTACTGATTGCAAGTGACCACAGAGCACTACGAGATGGGACTGTTGATTTAGGACCAATGCGCGAGAATAGCATAATTAAGCTGAACAAGCTTGCCAGCCATCGTGTTCAAACCCTTATCTGAAGGACAAGCCATACACGTATTCCTGTGTGACAAGCTGTCAAAAAAGCAACCCTATTCACCCAGTGACCAAAGTACGCCAAAAAACAAATGAAAAGACGGAGGTCGAAATGACTGCTTTGATGCTCCCCAAATGAGCCGAGCCTTTGTCAACCATATACCCATCCTTTCGGCTCCATTTATTTATTATAGAATTTAATTAAAACACAGAATCCCATGTTACGAGGGAAGTTCGAATTCGAAATCGTTTGCCATCCTCATAACCTATTGTTGCATGTGGCATAACCGCTTACTTGTGGCAATGTTGGCCACAATAAAACAGTTTCCACATTCGTAAATAATTACTACAACACGAAACGGTAAAATAAGGACCTTGCCACTCCACCGGCGGCGTTTATTAGTCTTCCCTGAATTTATTTGCTTTGATTGTTGCCGTATGTGTACGTGTTTGGCAAAAGAGCACTCCAGCGTGACATGGTTTCCCTGCGTTACGTTGTTTGATTTTGATTACGGACATAATTAATTAGATCCTGCCACACGTCCGCACCGTGTTCAACTGGTGTTGCGTGTATGTTTAACGTGGGTATGGCTTGGTGCAAAATTGTCGTAGAGATGGTTGCATGCCGTTGAATGACAATTAATCTGACGCAGTCGTAAATTAGCTATCAAAGACGCCACAAGGCACTGGGTTGCGGGTAGGAATCCGAAGATAACTTGGAATAATTTACTTTTGATAAATATAGGAAGTTCCTGAAGATCTCGTTGCGGAATAGCGATAGGTGAATGGGAGGTCAAACGAGCAGTAGTGGACTATAAACTCTTGTGGACAAACAGTTATGGCGGCCAGAACGGATGTTTATGGCATGCTGAGCAAGTGAAATTGCCGTCATAAAGCAGGTGGGTCTCACTTCATAAAGGACTCAATTGGATATTGCGGACGGTTTGTTGTGGCGGTTTCCGGTAATTATTGGACAAACTTCTGCTTGACTGCTTGGGACCGGTATCCTGGGTTATATACCTCCTGCTCACCCACTCATAGTGGCACATCATGCGGTGTATGAGTGCTATGCCACCTGGTGATTAAATGGTTGGTTGATGGAAAAAGAGGAATTTCGGAGGAATTTGTGTGCTTTTGTTTGGTTTGCCGGTGCTAAGAATAATTGATTCATAAATCTGACGTTTATGACAGCAGTTACTTTAGGAGAATATTAATTGAATTCTCGCATTTTCCCAGAGTTTTGACTCAAAATTTGTGGACAAGGAAACAATAAATAAAGACCCATCTACATAGCCGTTGCGAGGGATGCAGAAGGTTTGGTATATATGACCTAAAACTTATCTGTAAATGCCTTAGCCTACGAAATGCTAATTGTTCAATATAAACTTCAAGCGCAGTAACAACAAGCCGCACCGCATAAAAGATCCGATCCCCTGTCTTAAAGAATATGATGGAACTAAGTGCGATTTAACCTGGAACACGCAAGAAGGGATCTTCTGTGGTGGCGTTACAACCCATTAAGGATATTTAGTGTAATTTATTTTTCACACAGGTGAAAGGGAACAAGAGTTTAATGCCGATTCCAAACGGCGTGAATCGAAAAGCTTTTTCATGGAAACTATACTACGGGGGCTTTAGCCAGTGCCTTTCGAGGAGGGACGCTGGGAAATAAACATTCGAAGGCGTTGGTCTGGTCAGTAGGGACGTATTCACGAAGCATGATGCCGCGGAACGAGCGGTGAGGGTCGCGTCGAACGCCTCCTACTGTTTCACGACCCTTCTTGAGCCACTTTGCCCAGTTAAACACTCATGTTTTCGATATACACTCATCTCTATACACCTGCGACTTTTAGAGCATTTTCAAGGATTTTTCACCAGATTTCACTAAAAATCAAATGGCAGTACGTTGCTTGTGATACATATAAGGCTCCAATAAAAAAGTTTTTGCTTTTGGTCGAAAAATACGCACAACACACAAACAAGGCGTGCTGTCGCTTTCAGCCTTGGATGAAAACTGAAAGCAAGGACCTTTCTAGGCAGATGTTGAGGAACGACGCAGTGTTGACAGTTCCCAGCTATGGCTAAATTCCCGGAACTTAATTGCAATACCTCGGAGGTTGAGAGCTGCTAATGGACTACCTGCTAAATGACCCGAACATGCCTCAATTTGTATACAAGATTTGGTTCCAAAAAACAGGCTCGATATATAGAATTCCTACATCAACTGTCCAATCCACAAGACCTACCTTCAGACGTTTTCAGGGAACGATTAAGGCTGTGCTGTGTGCTGTCAGTGAAGGAAGATGCTCTATGTACTTTAACGGCTTGAGCCAAATGTCCCCATTAGCAGCTTCTAGATGGACCTTATATATCGACAAAAAGCGTGGTTATCAACCGCTGAAATCTTTAGGTAATTGTGATTACTGAGGTAGCTTATGTATTATAAAAGCCTAGTTACGCGCGGTATTTGTAGGAGGAAATGAAGGGGAAGCAAATACTCGGCATAAAATGTCTACAATTACAATGAATTAAATGGAAGGACTCTTCAGCCAGAATGTTGTAAATTAAAGTTTCGCCAAATTCTTGAAGGTCAACTGTCGATAAGATCATTAAAATCGCCGAGTTTGGCCGTCATATAGACAACTAAAAGCTAGATGTGCCACACAAACTGATTGCAGTCACGGTGACTTCTTTCTTCTTTGGTGGCGGTACAGCCCATATAGGACCAGAACTAAGCTTCTCTTCAATCACCCATGTTGTGTGTGATTCTATTTTTCACACAGGTGAAAGGGACCTACAGTTTAATGCCGATTTTGAACGGCGTGAGTCGAGAAGCTTTTTCTATGCAAGTTATACTACGGGGGGTTTTGCCAGTACCCCACCGAGGAGGGACGCCGCGAAATAAACATTCGATGGCGTTGGTGTTATCGGGATCCGAACTCGCTCATCATGCGTCAGAGTCCAACACACTAACTACTGAGCCACGGCGCCCCCCTAGTCATGGTGACTGGTGATGAAAAATAGTTCGCTTACGACAACCTCAAACGAAAGCGGTCGTGGTTAAATCGCAAAATTGACAGTCAAGAAGGTTTTGCTCTATGTTATGTGGGATTACCAGGGTATCATCAACTATGCTACCCTACGGCCAAACTCTTAATTCAAACTGTCAACCAATGGACTGTTTAAAGTAACTAATCATCCAATAACGCGTCCTCGCCTTCTATATCAACAGATATTCACAAGCTCTCGCAACTTTTTCTCCGCCTGTACTAGAATGCATCAATTCCACCATGGGACAATTCTACTTTCGTACTCGTACAATTGCAAGAGCACGGCATACAGAAATTCACTTGCCCAGGTGGCATTTTCCCTATAGCTTGAAGAGGTTTTCTTCTAGGCTAGCAAATCAGTTACGACCCCTTCTGAACACTTTACAAGTAAAGAAACATTTATCCAGCTGATCCCCAAAAAAGGCGGATATCCTTGTATCTCGAATCAACCACCCTTTGCAAGAAGGACCCTCTCTCCGAGGTTATGGAAATACTAACTAGTCAGTTGTTGAAATATCCTGAATCGGAGAAACTCTTCGGTTCCCGTCGCAACAGTTTCACTGGTGATTTGGTTCAATCAACCAAAATAGTTGCACTAGATATTTCGAAAGCATTTGACAAGGTCTAGCACGAAGCCCTTTTTCAAAAAGAGTTTCCCAGGGCTCCGCCTTATCTCCTATACTCTTTCTCATTTTTATGAATGACCTTTTTTAGGGTACCGTACCCAAAGATAAAACGGGACCCTATTACTAAGACTTCGCTGTCCGTCCGTCCGTCTGTCACCAGGCTGTATCTCATGAACCGTGATAGTTAGACAGTTGATGTATTTCTGTTGCCGCTACCACGATAAATACTAAAAACAGAACAAAATGAATATTTACGGGGGGCTCCCATACAACAGACATGATTTATCCCCTTGGTCACATACTGACCTAAGGTTAGTCGATTATGTCCCACAACCAGTCGCAAACTTTCCAGCTTTGATCCTTTTTGTGTCTTTGATGTAGTAATCCTAGCTGCAACCCTTTTTTCTGTAATTACGAACAACCAATAATAAATACCCTTTAAACTTTGATGATCCCTATTGTGTCACTGCTAAGTTAATCCTTGCTGCAAACCCTTTCGTACAATTGCTATTCCCCTCCTTTCCTATCTTGATAGGTTAAGATATCAAATGTTGCAACAAATTCATTTGTTGTGAAATTAACTTTCGATCATATCCCACAACCAATTAAACACTTCCAAGCATTGATCCCTATTGTGTCCTTGATATATTACTCCTAGCTGCAAACCTTCTTCCCATATTTCCCATTATTGTTATTCACCTTTTCACATACTTGCTGTCAAGTAAGATAATTGAATTCAATGGACACTTTGATGATCAACTAATGTGATGACTGATGAGGTAACATACAACGTCTCTTTCATATTTACATATGCAGATGGTACGGAAACCTTTGGGCGCGAGTCCGACTCGCACTTGGCCGGTTTTTTGTGTTTTATTTTTTCGTTTTTAAAGGTCGTATATGTTCGTTCACTGCTCTCCAGGGGTGCTTGTCCTAGATAGACGGAGAGGAACCGACAGCATTTTCAAGTTGCTTGTAGTTCTCAGCAACTGTTCCATGCACTTATGGTGTTATATTAGAATTGCACACACAGATTATGAATTTAAAGTGACCGTATACTGTGAGTGTTAAGCCTTGGTCAATATGTTTGATCACTTCTAATTCACAACAGCTCTGTTGCACATGAAATATCTGTTTTCTGTCACTTCTAATCCAAGCGAAACAGAAACCAATGTCGTACGATAGGATATGTTGGCATCACCAAATGATTAGATTCGCTGGAGTATCGAAGGAGTGTCTTTTGCCTTTCTTCGTTTTATCGATACTTCCACAGAAAAGGCTCTAAAGAGATAGTCAACTGCATTTCGCTGCATCAAACATTTTTTCGCAACACACATATCTCTAGGACGTACAGTCAAATATAAGGAATCTTTCATTAACTGAACCATACAAACCCCATACGATGGCGTTGGTATTATCGGGATCCGAACCCGCTCATCGTGCGTCAGCGCCCAACGCATTAACCACTGCTCCATAGCGGTAGAGTGCTAGAGCGGTGACGGGAGCTCCTTCACGTCACTTTTTACTTGGACCTTCTTGGATCGCTTTAACACACTTGCTGTCGATATACACTCGTCTCCATACACCACCTATAATTTTAGGAGGATTTTCAAGGTTTTTTCATCAGCCTAAATGAAGTTTCTACGACAATAAACTCTTCAATTAGTGGTCAGCTATGGTAGCAGCTGACCACCGTAAAATACCGTGTTTTTCACGGTGTTTCTCTTCAGCGGGGTTCTGACAAAACCCCCTGTAGTAAAATTGTCACGAAAAGCTTCTCGAAATTCGCCGTTCGGATCCGGCTATAAACTATAGGTCCCTTTCACCTATCGGAAAATTAAATCACACACAACATGGGTGATTGAGAGAAGCTCGGCTCAGGTCCTTCATGGGCTTTAACGCCAACATACATACATACATATGGTAGCAGCTTGTAAGTACGTCTGGAAGCACAAATAACTGCAGTAAGTTCTTGGTGCACATACATAGTTGAAGCACAAATCCGATAGGTAAATTGTAAAAATTGGTACCTAACCCTGCTAAATCTCTATTCCTAGACCGTTAGTGTTCAAAAACTAATCAAATCATTGGCTCGATGTACACCACATTTGCAACATGTGTTGCCATGTCTATTACAAACAAGGGTACTATTTGGCTTGCAAATCGTAAACTCGCAATTCCGATTCGTTTAGTAGTAATTGTATTCTAAAAACAAGTGAGAGACACCTGAACTCACATTACCAAGAACTGCCTGATATTCAGATTCATCTAAACAACGTATGTAGTTTCACAAACTTCAGTTTGTGTTCTCGCATTCCAAATACATTTAGAATTACCCGATATTCCACTTCGCTTCTTAGCGAGCCGTTAGTGGGTATAAATACTTTCCATGTAACCCCACCGACCGAAATCACTACCAACCAGCTTACGTATCATACTGAGCTTCTGAGTGAACTCATTTCGTTTCATGTCATATGTTTCGAGAGTTACTAACATCGAATTTCGCTATTTGGAATTTTATCCATTTCCACTCGAATTTACATACATACACTGATGGACAAAAGTATTCGTAATGTGGTGTTACTAACAATAAAAAGCGGAAAAAACAATTTTTAAAAAGCTCTTATTTGGAAAACGTTTTTCTTGTCTTATAGAGAAAGATATATACAACAAATTATATAAAACTCAGAATGAATTCCATAACGAAAACAAACAGTAGCAGTAAAAGTAATTAAACAATTGAGAATCTGGTTGGGCAAAAGTATTCGTAATTTCTAAATAGCATACAATGTTTCCAAACACAGTAACAAAATACAATGCTTGAACGAGTATATTTTAAGCTTTAAGGTATTTACTGTTATAATTTGATATCAGCTATGATACAGCAAAGTACAATTTACTGATATGAGCAGGATGGTACGTAAAAGTAAAGAATCTACTTCTGAAGAGCGGAGAATAATTTTAAACTTTTTTTAAAGTGGTGAATCAGGCAAAAAAATTATTGACATAGTGAAAAAGAGTTACGCAACTGCATATGATATTATAAAACGATTGAAAAATTCATCGGACTTAAATGAAAGCATAGGAGTGGTCATCCGCGTAAACTGACATTGAGAGATAAGAGGAAAATTCTTTTAATGATAAAGAAGGGACCTAAGACACCGTCCTCCAAAATTGCCTCAGAAATAAAAGAGACCTACCGAACAGAAGTTGACCCTCGAACAGTCCGAAGAGTACTCAGAAATGAGGGGTATAGGACTAGAACTTGCAGAGGGAAGCCTTTTATTACTAAGGTGAACAAAAGGAGGAGACTGGATCTTGCAAAATAATTCTCGGGCAAACCAAAATCGTTTTGGGAGAAAGTTTTGTTCTCTGATGAAAGTAAATTTTGTGTTTACCGATCGGATGGACGAGTTTTGACTTGGAGGAAAGCAGGCACCGAATTAGATCAAAAAACCGGCCAAGTGCAAGTCGGACTCGCGCACGAAGGGTTCATATCTGTTGTATGGGAGCCCCCCTTACCTTTACCTTTGGTTACGGAACCCTAAAAATTTTCAATCAACTGTCAAACATGGTGGTGGTGGAGTCATGGTATGGGGACTTAGGGCAGCTTCTCGTGTAGGGACGCTTGTATTCATCGACGAAATCATGAAAAAACCGGTCAAGTGCGAGTCGGACTCGCGCACGAATGGTTCCGTACCATCTGTATATACATATAAATATGATAGAGACTATGTATGTATGTTACCTCATCAGTCATCACATTAAATCACATTTTTTGTATAATGACAGATCTTGGTTGCAGGCAGGTTATCGGCATATTACTTTGATAATCACCATTGAATTCAAATCAATTATCTTACTTGACAGCAACGATGTGAAAATGTGGATAAAAATAAATATGGGGAAAAGGCTTGCAGCTAGGATTAATTCATCAGAGACACAAATATATTGTCGACTAACCTTAGTTCAGTAAGTGACCAAGGGGATTTTTTGGATGAAAATCATGTCTGTTGTATGGGAGCCCCCCTTAAATATTAATTTTGTTCTGTTTTTAGTATTTGTCGTGGTAGCGGCAACAGAAATACATCATCTGTGAAAATTTCAACTGTCTAACTATCACGGTTCATGAGATACAGCCTGGTGACAGACGGACGGACGGACAGCGAAGTCTTAGTAATAGGATTCCGTTTTACCTTTGGGTACGGAACCCTAAAAAGAAGTATACCTTAAGATCTTGAAGGAAAATTTAAAGATCAGTGATAATGATTTACATCTGAGCACCGATTTTTACTTTCAGCAAGATAACAGCAAGATAACGACCCAAGGCACACTGCTGAAATGGTTCGATCGTGGATATTATATAACACTCCTCATACCATGAAAATACCACCCCAATCACCAGATCTTAATCCTATAGAGCATCTATGGGATATGTTGGATAAACGGATGCAACAACACAACATAACGTCTAAACAGCAACTTATAGACTTGCTACAAGAAAGAATGGACAAAAATAGGTACTGACTTCACCAAAAAGTTGGTACATTCCTTGTCAAATAGACTGCAAGCAAATAGACTGTTAATAAGCCAAAAGGCAATTCAACCAACTACTAAATTTTAAGTAATTAAAAGTGTGTTTTGAATTAACATAAAATTACGAATACTTTTGTCCAACCAATTGTTTAGTTACTTTTATTGCTACTGTTTGTTTTTGTAACGAATTTTATTTTGAGTTTTATTTAATTTATTGTATATATCTACCTCTATAAGATAAAAAAAAATGTTTTCCAAATAATAACTTTTTTAACTTGTCTTTTCCTCTTTTTATTGTTAGTAACATCACATTACGAATACTTTTGTGCATCAGAATATGTATGTAATATGTATGTACAAATCGAGTAGCGTGCAGTAACCACCGAATCTAATAATTTTCAACCGAACATTCACTTTCGAGCGCAGCATCAGTGACCATTTCAGGGTCAAACGATGCAACGGTCTCACGGTTCCATGGTGTAACATAGCATCCAGTTACGCGCATTTGTATACTGTAGAATGCATACTCTGAACAGTCTGAACCACTTTGCATCACTTTAGTAGATTTGATAATGCGATAACGTAATTCTTTCTGTTAATCAATTGAATTTGGCAACATGGAATGCCGTATCAGATTTCAGTGGAAATGGCATCAATTGAACTGAAATGGATATGAATTGCATTTTTGTGCACTTAATCCACTTTCCGGGTAATGTTCTACTCTAATGAATGGAATTTAATTTTATGAATGCAATTGGTATTGAGTGAATATTGCCACGGGATCAAATTGAGCTGAATTGACATGAAAACTGAATAGGGTTGGAGTTGAGCACTATGTGGTGCCACAAGATTTCAATAATGAAGACCTTAGTCTACTGGTCTGGATGGCCTCTACAACAACCGTTGAGAGGTGAACAGCAGATGCAGGTATCGCCTTAGACAAGAGGGCGCTACAATACTGCGACCAGACTGGTGGTTGTCGGCCCTCCCATGAAAAAAAAGACAAGTTATGAAAGAGCAAAATGCCTGGAATACACGGACGGATATTCGAAGACGACATACATAGCACAAATAAGGAACACGATTTGCGAGTATGCTCGTGGAATGTCAAAACTCTGTACACATGGAGCTGCTCATAAACTGGAAGGAACCCTCACGCAGTACACGTCAGTACTGCGATCCCGGAAATACGCTGAATAGGAAACTGTATGATTGCACGTGTTGGGGTGGGTCGCGGTAAGACTTTAAGCCTATAAGTGATCGCCTGGTGGTGATTCGCATCGCAGGCAGCTCTTACAACATCAGCCTCTTATTTGCACATGCCCCTACCGACGAGGCGAAGGCCTCATCAAAGAGGATTTCTATGATCTCTTGGGCAACGCACATAGAGCTTGTCCAAAGTACGATGTTAAAAACACACTCGGACACTTCAATGTCCAAATCGGTAAGGAGAAAACCTTTGCGGGATCGATTGGAAAGCACAGCCTCCACCATACAACAACGCATAACGACTGCCGACTCACGGACTTTGCGACAGATCGGAATGCGGTGATAAGCAGCACAAATGGTCATCGACTCCGAGCTTCCTGGTTCGAGAAGAAGAGGAAGACCGAACCTCCTGTATAAAGACCAAAGTAACCGCGGGTGTAAGGCAACTCGGTCTTGATAACTGGAGGCAACGACCGTCAGGATGAAAGGCAGCTATAGCTCAGGCTCAGATCCTCTATGGATTTGCTGGCCTGATAAGTGAGTAATTTAGTGAGTTTATTATGTAGCAAAGCGGAACAATGACAAAAGGCAACCACCGCGATAAGCTGTTTCAAATGCTGCCTAATAGCAGAGGAAAAGCGTTTGCTAATATTCCCAATGATATCCTATTGATTCCGTTCACAGATAACCCCTAAAAGCAAGACTGTAATCGGTAGGGGGTTGATAAGCATCGGTGCTCATTACCGCGTGAGTTATGAGCGGCCCCGATTAGATGTGGGAGCGAGTGCAGCTTAATTTCAAACAAAGCCACATATATACTTAGGTATATTGTCTAGTTTCTTAAGCGTTGGGTATTTAACTGTAAAAAAAAAACACAGAAAAAGTTGACAAGGCGATGCAGCAAATCGAAAAATCATCGCACAAGAGCCTGTGTATCGCATCACCCGAGAATTCATAACGCATTAGCGCAGAGCTAAGGTCGTTGTTAAACAAAGTAAGCAACCATATTACATATCTCAAAAACCCCCAGCGGTCAGTTGAGCACTGGGACGATATGGAGGTATGTATCGTAGTATCCAATCCAGAAAGTAGAGGTAAGAGGCGTGCCCGAAAATTGTGCAAAGAGGCTGACAAAGCCGAAGGTACAATGGTCGAGGCTAAACCTCTGGGGGAACCAGTTAAGAGGGTTAGGTCGACGGAGGTATCTCGTGCCGAAATTGATCCGACCCTCCTTCCTGAGCTCCACCCCTCTCTCAAAGGTACGCAGCGCGGAAAGCGTCGGCGATTGGGAAAGGCTGCTGAAGGAGGCATGTCTGCACTTTCGGCATGCGCCTCCAACTCTCTTCCTCTTACTGGGAAGGTTCAACTACCCAGTAAGAGCGTGATCAGTTCCCGTAATGACGGAGCCGGAAGCTGTCAAGTTTCTGCTATGGCCAGCGATGCCGCCGAAAAAGGTGGTGGGGCTGACAGGCAGACTCCGAACGCAGAAGGCGGAGTCGTTACGGGTCCTAGCAATCCTCGAACTGGTAAGGCTGTCCCGAACCGTCGTCCGAAGGGAGCAGGTGCTTTAACCGAAAAAGGTAAAGGCTCCCGCAAAGGGAAGACCGCCGCTGGGGATAGCCTCGCTAGGGAGAGAGTGTGCGATGCCTCCCTTTCCGGTGGGGCGGTGGGAAATCGGAGTCATATGGCAGATGTGGCGACCCAGAAGGATCAAAGCATAGGCCAGAAGGCGAAGATAGCCAAAAACCACTCCCCGGAGGCGGGCACATCACACAACAAAACCCCTTCCTCCCAGAAGGAGATCCAAATGACCGTAAAGAGTCGGGAGAAGCAGCTCTCTTATAAAGAGGCGGCCATCTCATCTGAAAAGGTTAGGATAGCTTTTATCCAGATCAATCTACAGCATTGGAAGGCCGCTACTGCTCTTTTAAGTAGTAGAATTGCATGAAGTAGAACAAATCATCACATTGTATCCATTCAGGAACCGTGGGTGTGGAATAAACGCCTATGTGGCCTTGGTGGTATACGTGATGCTACGATTCTTTATGATGAGCGATCCGAAAGGCCTAGGGTCGGCCTCATCATATCGAACTCACTATCGGCAACCAAACTTGGGCACTTGTGTAGACAAGATCTGGTGGCTGCTAGAGTAAGCTACAAAACGCACGGAGAAATGGAACACTTCGTCGTTGCGTCTGCCTACTTTCCCTACGATTCGTTACTACCTCCACCACGGAAGGAAATCTCTGAACTCGTAGTGTACTGTGAAGCCAGAAAGACTGGTCTCATCTTGTGTTGCGATGCTGATGCCCAAAACACTGCTTGGGGCAGCAGCAAGTGTAACACAAGAGGGGACCGTTTGTTGGACTTCATTCTCTCGTCTGACCTTACCATCAACAATGTTGGCTCTCAACCAACGTTTGTTACGACAAGACGACAGGAGGTGATTGACCTGACCCTATCCAACAGATATGTGAAGGACATCACTAACTGGCGAGTCTTGCCTGATGCTACGCTGTCGGACCATAAATATATCGAATTCCAATTGGGTTATGAGATTTCTTCCTTGCAACCTAGACGGAATCCGAGAAGGACGGACTGGGTACGGTTTAGAGAGGAGCTTGAGCAATCCACTTAGGCCCTACCTAAGCTTAGAACGAAACAATTGGTAGAGAACGCTGTTCATAACTTGAATGGCGTCATCACCAGTTGTTTTGAACTCGCATGTCCTGTCAGCAAACATCCCTGCAGGAAATTGGTCCCCTGGTGGAATGCCGAGCTCCAAAGTCTTCGCAGGCAAGCCAGAATTCTTCTGAATAGATAATATACGCTGGGCATTTTCATCGACATTGAGGGAGCCTTTGGAGGGTGTCAAATCCGGCGTTAACAGGGGCTGCCCACAAGGTGGCGTCCTGTCTCCGCTGTTATGGTGCATGCTGGTCGATTCTCTGCTTGATGCTCTCAACGCCTCTGGAAACTATTCCCAGGCCTATGCGGATGATGTCGCCATTCTTTTTAACGGCTCATGTTTAGCGACTGTCCATCTCAAAGCCCAGGCGGCGCTAAAAGTGATCGATCTTTGCTGTACTAGAAATGGGCTGTCAGTCAAACCTCTTAAGACCGGTGTCGTTCTCTTTGCGGGAAAAATACTGACATAACTCAGCACTTCCATCCGGTTATCCAAGGAGGCTAGGTATCTAGGAGTCATCTTAGATAGCAAGCTTCTCTGGTCGAAGCATGTTGAGTCGAAAACCACCAAAGCGCTGTCAGCTTCCTTGCAATGCAAAGGAGCTTTTGGCAAAACATGGGGTTTATCGCCGGCAAAGGTCCTCTAGATCTACACGGCAATGATAAGACCTATAATCTCATGTGCATCGGTTGTCTGGTGGAACAGACTAAAACGCAAACACGTCTTTCTCCAAACTCCAAAGAAAGGAATCCAAAGCTGCACGGGGGCTTTCCCCAGCACGCCGGGCGCTGCTCTAGATGTTGTGATGAACCTTCCACCTCTTGATATATTTATCGGAGGGTGTGCTCTGAAAGCCATGTCTCGTCTGAAGAGAAATGGCTTTTGGTACAACTCGCATAGGAATAACGGTGTGCTTGCGCAAGAATTGTCCAGCGACCCCTGTCTCATGGACACGCCTTCTGACGCACTGACGCCCGTTATCCTATTGCATCGCAATTTCACAGTCGAGTTTACATGGCGTCAGGATTGGCTATGGCTGGATACTGAACCTGGAAATCCAATCAAAGGCTTCTTGCAAATTTTGCTTGAATAAGGCTCGTTTAGTTTATCGTTGTCACCAATTCCTAAATTTGCCTGGCAAGCGGCACATTAGATCGCCAGATTAGTAACTATAGAACATTCCAGCTCTAATTGCTCTACAAGCTCTTGCCATGACTGTGGAAACAAACATCACACCCTTTTACATCTTAATCAAGCTCCTATGGCACTACTACTACTTGTAATTCGTCTACTTACCTCACAGTTTGATGAAAAGTCTGATCCTTCGGATTTTAGTTCTCCTGGATATAGCTTAGTGCCATTATTCGTTTTTCATCGCGATCTCGCCATCTATTTTCATAGATTTATGCTTACCAGCTGCTTCCGCAGTATAGCCAAACATCCACCTCGAAACTCAATTTCTTATGGCTTAAATTCACCCTTCGTAAACACACAATGTACTATTGTCTCTATAGACGCCCAAAACCGGACAGAAACGTCACGTTCGACGCGTTTGATGCACTGCTCGACTCCATCCAAAAAATTGTTTCCCTGTTTCCTCGCACTGTCGAAATTTTCGCAGAGTTGAACTCAAAAACTCAACTTGTGAATGTGTATCCCGTATATTGCCAGTGATACCATCAAGTTGTTGGACTTGAATCTTACCTCTCAATCTGATAAATGCACTTTGGATGCATTATTTCTTTTAGGCTCATCTGATCCCTGTGTCATATTAACCAAATTCCCATATTGCCTCCACTCAGTTATGGCGCGGCCTTAACAATTTCTTACGGAGCCTTAACTGGTCGTTGTGCTTCCTCGACAACGATGTGAACCTCGCAGCTGATATGATCATAACCTAATGCTAGAAGTCTTAAGCTTAAGGCTTAAGCCGGATGATAATGCGTGATAATGCCTCGATGTGGCCGAGGCAGTGTAGCCGACGGTTCTTTACCTTGCGGACTACATCCACATCTTTGTACAGCTCGTAGAGTTCGCGGTTGTGTCTTCTTCTCCATTCACCTTCCTCACAGACAGGACCAAATATCCGGCGCAGAATTTTTCTTTCGAAAGAACCCAAAACCAGCTCCGCCGTCCTGCCTATCATCCAGCTTTTGGCTCCGTACAGCAAGACTGGCAGTATGAGCGTTTTGTAAAGCATGAATTTGGTCTTAAGAGTAAGGAGTTTTGACCCCAGTTGTTTGGACAAGCCGAAGTATCAGCGGTTGCTAAGGGCGATTCTAGGCCGGATCTCCACTGTGGTGTCATTTGTGGAATTTACGATTGCCCCAAGGTAGACAAACTCCTTAACTACTTCGAAATTGTGGCTGTCAATTGTTATATTTTGTCCCAGGTGGTGAGCGACGGATTGGTATTTGCCTGACAGCATGAACTTCGTTTTGTCCTCATTGACCTTAAGACCAACTCGTTTCGCCTGTTCTTCAATCGCCGTGAATGCTTCCACCATGCCACGGCGAGAACACGCGATGATGTCGATATCATCCGCGTATCCTAGCAGCTGGACGGACTTGTAGAAGATAGTGCCTTCCCTGTTGACGCCTGCCCGACGCACTATCTGCTCCAGCACCAGGTTGAAGAAGTCACATGACAGCGCATCTCCTTGCCGATATCCGGTGCATGCTTCAAACAGTTCCAAAATCCTAGGACCGAGCTGCACGGTGCATCGCGTATTTTTTAGCGTGGCGGGACGCAACTGGATCAGTTTTCCCGGGATTCCGAATTCGGCCAACGCACCAAACAGTCCTTGACGATGAATGCTGTCGTATGCGGCTTTGAAATCGATGAAAAGATGATGTGTATCGATTCGAAACTCTTTTCCAGGATTTGTCGAAGTGTGAAAATTTGGTCTATAGTCGATTTGCCGGGCCGGAAGCCGCACTAGTAGCTGACGATTAGCGCGGTGCAAAATGGCTTTTGACGTTCACACAATACGCTGGACAGGACCTTGTATGCGACATTGAGCAGGGATATACCTCTATAGTTCTTGCAAGAGGTAGGATCGCCTTTTTTGTGGATGGGGCAAATAGAGCTGGTATTCCAGTCGTCGGGCATGCTTTCGTCTTCCCAAATTCTGCAGATGATCTGGTGCATGCTCCCTACTAGAACATCAACACCAGCCTTGAAGAGCTCCGATGGCAAGCCATCTGAGCCTGCGGCCTTGCTATTCTTCAGCTTCCCAATAGCTGTGCCGACTTCTTCGATGCTGGGTGGGAGGACTACTTCAGCGGCTGGAGTTAGGATTTCCTCGGTCCCTACCACTCCCTCTTGGTCATGCTCATTAGGCAGCTGCTGGAAATTCTGCTTAAATACATCCACTATTGCAGTTTCGAAGAGCCTGGATGCCCTTTTTGAAGCCTCCTGCAAGGCCTTTGGCTTTCTTGCAAAAGGCTCGTGTTTTATGTTTATCCCTAGACTCCTCGATATGCTTGAGCTGGGAGGCTGCGAAGATTCTTTTCTTTTGTCGCAGTAGTTTTATCTCCTCCCTTCTTCTGGCTCGGTACTCTTCTTGCGCTGCCCTGGTTTTCCTCTGCAGCGCCTTTTGGTACGCCTCGTCGGTTGCTGCCTTTTTCTGCTCACACTCGCCATCATACCACGGGTTTCTTCTCGGGGGTGGTATGTATCCTAAGGTGGTTTCGGCTACTTCCTGAATGGCTGAGCGGCAATGCAGCCACATATTATTGGCATTTGTGTTCGACGTAGGCATACCGTAGAGTCTTTCACTCAGCTGCTCACTGTAGATTCTGGTAACCTCCGGGGTGCTCAGGCGCCCAGTGTCGAACATCCTCCTGGTGGGCTGGTGCAGCTTTCTAACATTGGACGGTCGAGCTCTGAATCTTGCTGCTACGAGGAAGTGGTCAGAGTCGACGTTTGCCCCTCTGAATGTTCGCACATCCAGGATGTTTGACGAGAGCCAATGAGCACATGGTCGATTTGGTTGGCGGTTCGACCGTCCGGAGATCGCCAGGTTGCTCTGTGGATTCGCTTACGAGGGAATCTTGTGCTACTTATCACCGCGTTACGAGCTGTCGCAAGGTCCGTGAGTCGGAAGCCGTTATCTGTTGTTGTATCGTGGAGGCTGTGCTTTCCGATCACTCCGCCAAGGGTGTTCTCCTTACCGATTTTGGCGTTGAAGTCCCCGAGCACGATTTTGACGTCGTACTCCGGACACGCTCCCTAGGCGTTGTCCAGGAGGTCATAGAAGTCCTCCTTGATAGGGTCTTCAGCCTCTACGGTAGGGGCGTGTGCACATTAAGGCTAATGTTATAAAATCTGCCTCTGATGCGGATCACAGCCAGTCGATCACTTATAGGCTTAAAGTCGATGACCTTCGACCTTAACCGCTTTCCCACGACAAATCCGCATCGCAGTAAGTGCAATCTTTTGTGACAGCTTTAATAAATGTCGCAATTTTGCTTCCTCATCATACCGTTTATTATCCTGCGTATTCCCTGGACCGCAGTAATATCCGCCTTGTACTGCGTGAGGATTCTTTCTAGTTTATGAGCAGCTCCGGGAGTGTACAGGGCTCTGACATTCCAGGAGCATACTCGCAAATCGTGTTCCTTTTTCGTGCGTTGTCGTCATCGAGTATCCGTCCGAGTATCCGAGGCATCTTGCTCATTCATAACTTTTGTTTTTTTTTACGTGGGTGGATTGTTAGCCCGCCATACTGGTCGGGGTTTTGTTGCTGCATACGTTTGTTCACCTCCCAACGGTTGTTGAAGGAGCTGTCCAGAGGGCGCCGCGGGCATTTAAACAGTGATCGTTGCTGGCATCTCGCCAAGTTGAGAACGATCAACAACTTTACCCTGTATGTCCGAGCCATGCCCTCTAACAGTTCATTAGGAATGTTAAAACGTCAGGCTACAACTTTTACCGATCCATAAGTTTTAAAAACCTTTTTTGTATCGATTGTTCGATCTCTACTAGAATATGCATCCATCAGTTGGTAATTAGAAGGGGAAAAAAAGGGAACAAGGAATTTGACAGATTTGCTAGCTCTACGAGTTAACTCTGATGCCGAAACTCCTTTAGTGTCCCATAAAAAGTTTCACTTCAAAAATTAAAGCATTAATTTCGAATCTACATTCATATCTACTGTTTACAAAATTATTTAATTCAATTTTGAATTTCACCATATTTGTCTAGTTCAATACGTTTAATGAAACCAGCACATAGCAGTCAAAACTATAGAACCTTCTGTTAGTAAACATTTGTCCTGAATACGCATATTTATGAGTAAATAGAACGAGAACGTTAATAGCGTAAAAAATATCAACTGGAAAGAGAAAAATAAGCACAACGATCCCTTAAATAAATAACACAAAAATGGCTTTTATGTAAACAGGAATTTATTGTTAGAAACATTATTCGAGGTGGAAAGAAAACTGCAAAACATGTTAGTTGGAATTTTCAAATATTTTCTCATTAAATCCAAAACTTATTTTAAGTTTACTTTGGTGGCGTTACAGCCCATGAAGGACCAGAGCCAAGCTTATTCGTTTGCTATATTTATGTAATTATAAGGTGATGAAAGAGATTGTGAAGAGAAACCCATTATTTTTCCAATAGATGGTTTTAGTAACATGTACGTGTATCTAGAAGAGATATTACTTTGTACTAAAAAGAAATTTTGTGATTGGTTGACTCAATTTTGTTTGAGCGCGCGTCGAAGGATACAAGCAAAGAGAAACAGCAAATCATACGCAGTTTTGGTTTAGTCGATTCCCTTCTCGTAATTCTGATATCCCGTTATGGAAGACCAATTTCCCAAAATGTCGAGTCCAACCATCGAGTAAATGGATTGCCCAAGAGCTAAGCGTTTTAGGGAAATCCATTTGGTATGACTTAAATAAGGCTCAATAGAAAATGATGGCAAAGGACTAACCAAGGCCTCGTAAGGGTAGCATCTATCCAACGGATGCTGGCCTTCTAAAAAGCGAGAAGAGCCACCGCAGTCGAACATCTTGCGACACTGTTAGTAAGTCCTATCCCCACCTCCTCGCGGTGCCATCTGTAGATTCCTAATGGAAATTGCAGACGGGAAAAGGCGAATGGAGAGTCTCCTGCGCCAAGAAACAGGATTAGTCGGTTGGGCTACGGCCTAGTTAGCCGTAACCGTAAAAAAAAAAACACAAACTCCGAAACAACCACAAGCCTTGGATATAAAGGACCGGATTTATGTTGACGACCCTTGAAAAAAACGAAAAAAGGACAATGATCTTCGGCTTTGTAAGTGGAATGTTAGGTTAAACAGGCCACGTGCAGCCGAACAACTTGCCCGCCCTAGACCGCTATAAAGCGGTCATAACCGCCATCCAGAAAATGCGATGGAGTACCGGATATAAAGCAGATGAGAAGCTGCGATATTTACTAGGGCGACTGCTATAGGGAGAGACTGCAATGATTGTTCGGATGCGAATTTTTTGTTCGAGGTGGACTAAGGCAAAAAGTCTTAAGCTTTCGGCATGTAAGCGAACGCCTCATAACACCCCATATCAAGACAAACGATTTAACATCAGCCTGATCTGCCCCCACGCCCCCTAGGAAGACACGGATGACTCCGCCAAAGATGAGTTCTGAATGAGTTCCCAATGTCCCAGCTATGACATCAAAATTGTAGTAGGAGACTTCAATGCTAAGCTGGGTAAGGAAAGCATCCTTGAACGCGTCATCGGCAAACATAGCCCACACTACACCAAATCCGATAACGGACAAAGGCTGCTTGATCTTGCTACGGGGCGAAATCCCCTTCTAGCCAGTACGCGCTTCTCTCACAACGACATACACAAAAGCACCTGGCGGTCTTTTGATCAATCGACTACCAACCAGATTGATCACATCGCGATCGACGTCATACACTCCTCCACTTTTCTTGATGTCCGAACTTTCCGAGAGGCTAACATCAACTCGGATCACTATCTTGTAGTAGCCAAGATGCGCCTACGGATATCACGAAAGCAGCGGGGTAGAGTAAGAATACAAAGCTATGACGTCGGAAAGCTACTATCGCCAGAAACCGCTGGTGCATTTACCGATCGCGTCTCCCTTAAGCTCTCCAATACACCTCAATCCTCAACGCTATCAATAGAACAGTAGTGGAGCCTTTGCAAACAAGCCCTGAAAATTTCTGCATTCGAAGTTTTGGGTTTCAAGGCTCCACCACGAAGAAACACCTAGTTCGATGATGAGTGCAGGAGGATTCACACCGCGAAGCAGGATGCATATAAGACCTCGCTCCATATAAGAACAAGAGCAGCTCGTGAGCTCCACGGGTTAAAAAGAATGGAGGAGCATAAGCTTCTCAGAAGAAAGAAGAAAGAGCACGAGAACCGCGCGATTGAGGATTTGGAGAGGTGTTACTCCAGGCGAGACGTTCGAAAGTTTTATCAACAGATAAAGCGAACATGCCAAGGTTATAAAGCCAGAACGGAAGCCTGCAGGGATGAAAACGGACATCTAGTAGTAAAATCGCAGTCGATGCTGAGAATATGGAAAAACCGCTTTTGCAGACTGCAGACAATATACCGCTGTCAGGCAGAATGATCCATTTCTAATCGACGGAGACCGCAGAGAATTCCGTCCCCCTGACCTCGACGAAGATAAGATTGCCATATCAAAACTCAAGTCGAATAAAGCTGCTGGCGCAGACGGAATGTCTGCTGAGCTCTTCAAGCCAGCTGGGGGTGAGCTGGTTAGGAGTATGCACCAGCTCATCTGTAAGATATGGTCAGAGGAAAGCATGCCCGAGGAATGGAGTCTCAGCATCGTATGCCCAATCCACAAACTACAGAGGAATAAGTCTCCTAAACATCGCCTACAAAATCTTCTGTGCGTTTTGTGTGAACGCCTGAAGTCCTTTGTAAATAAGCTGATAGGTTCTTCAGGTCAGGGAAGTCCACCATCGACCAAATCTGCACACTACGGCAGATTCTGGAAAAAACCCAATTAATTTCAAGTCGACACTCACCACTTATTTGTCGACTGCAAAGCCGCATACAACAGCGTAATTAGAGACGAGTCATACAACGCTATGAGAGCACCGTGGCGCAGTGGGTAGTGTGTTGGCCTCTGACGCCGATGACACGGGATCGAATCCCGACACAGCCATGTCATCGAACGTGTTTTCACGGTGTTTCTCCTCAGCGGGGTTCTGACAAACCCCCTGTAGTAACACTGTCATGAAAAGCTTCTCGAAATTCGCCGTTCGGAACCGGCAATAAACTGTAGGTGCCTTTCACCTATGGGAAAATTAAATCACACACAACATGGGTGATTGAGAGAAGCCCGGCTCAGGTCCTTCATGGACAGTAACGCCAACATACATACATACATACAACGCTATGTCTACCTTTGGCACAATCTATTTCAAATCCTCGCACCTCTTTGCATTTGCCGACGATATTGACATAATAGGTAGATCACAGCGAGGTGTCAATGAGGCGTTTGCGAATATTGAGATGGAGGCGGCGAAAATTGGTTGGGCGGTAAACGAGGGCTAAACTAAATATATGCTGTCATCAAAAAAGGGCGCTCACCACCGACGTCTTAGCCAGAACTTTTGTATTGGCAGATATAAGTTCGAGGTAGTTAAGGACTTTGTCCACTTTGGCTCCGCGGTGACCTGGAACAACGACATCAGTTCCAAATCAAACGCAGAATCACTCTTGCCGATCGCTGTTTCCTTGGGCTCAGGAGGCAACTGAGTAATAGAGCCCTCTCCCGAACGGCAAATTTGATTCTATATAAGACCCTTATCATCCCGGTCCTGTTGTACGGCGCAGAAGCATGGACACTATCAAAAGCGGATGAGGAGGCCCTTGGTCGGTTCGAGAGAAAGATTTTGCGTGTGATTTTCGGGTCTATAAACGCAGACGGGCGATGGAGGAAAAGGTTCAACCACGAACTTTACGGGCTGTACAGCGACATGAGTCTACGGATTCAACGCCTAAGATAGCTGGGCCATGTAGAGCGATTAGACACCACAGCTCAAACCCGGAGAATCTTTGAATCCAACCCCGAGGGACGAAGAAGCAGAGGACCGCCGCACTTAAAATGGCACACCCAGGTCCAAGGGGACCTCAGCCGACTGGGTGTGCGGCAGTGGAAAAGGCTGGCAAAAGATCGTGCTAGTTGGAGGGGCATGTTGGATGAGGCCCAGGAAAAAGAAGAAATAGAAGCTCGCTGTTTGGGTGCCTCATGGCACCCATGGAAAAAAAGCCTCATGGACCGAATTTCCATCTGGAGGTATTGAGGGCATGGGCTAGTACATACAGGGTAAAGTCGTTGATTGCTCTCAACCTGACGATTCTTGTTTCAGTGCCCGGGTCAAGTTGACATACAGCCTCCTCGCGGCGCCCTCTGGATAGCCTCTACAACAAATCAATGAGGAGAAAAGATTGAGACATCTTTACAGAAAAGATTGCACATGGGGTGCGGATTTGTCGTGGGAAAGCGGTTAAGGTCGAGGGTCATCGACTTTGAACCTATAAGTGATCACCTGACTGTGATCCGCATCGAAGGCAGATTTTACAACATCAGCCTCATGTTTGCACACGCCCCTACCGAAGAGGCTGAAGATTCGGCATTCTCCACGTCGGTCCCAAGGGTGCGCCACCGTGCGCGAGTAAAGGCGGGACAGTCACAGAAAAAGTATTCTGCTGTGTCGCCCTTTTCGCAACATGCAGCAAAGGTAGACGTCCTGCTGATGCCGAACATGCAGAGATGCTTGGAAAATACTATTTAGATCACGGTGGCCTATTCCATGATAGATTAGCGGTGTCACTTATCTTTTATGTGGCCCGTAATTTCCTAGCGCGGGGATTTCTCTAGGAGCTTGATAGTATGCCCTTTGAGCTATAGTGCCTCAAATTCAGCAGTGAGGTTTCAGGCATTGTTCGACACCACCAGCGCTTTTTAGGCAGGGATGGACACCGCAGTTAGCGTCTTAAAGCAAGTAAGCTGCTTCTTGGGTAGAATAGAGATCAACAAGGGCATCGAATAAGAAATTGTCAGTGGTCGCTTATAGAACCTTTTGGCTTGTAATTACCGTCAGTTTTTCAAGTATTTGCCCCGCTCACCCTGTATGATGATTTTCTGATTGTAATTTGGCATATAAAAAGCAATTCGTTGCAGTATTCTGATTATGTATCATATTGTCGAGGTGATAATAACGTTCTTATGGATACTAACAAATTTGGCGTGGTATTCTGCAAGTAATACGCAATGGATAACATTTCGATAACTTTCTAGGGGCGATTATCAGTTAACTATTGAAGGTCATATGATTCATTATTTTTCCAGAACCAATTCCAACACGACCAACCAATTCGTTTGTAATTATGCGAAGCAAACCGATCAACTTTTACCCAATCATTCCCGATCATATACTCAGCTTAACTCATAGGCTCAACAGCCGTAGAAGAGTAATTTCACTTTTATGGAACTTTCCCACAATGATTTATCGTATTTCGAGAGTACACATCCGTTCTCCGTGCTGCTGCCACTGCTGCATTGCAAGTGGAGGGATATCATTAACTCACTCTTCTGCCGCTCTTCTACCCAAGAGACACACGCAAACAAGATAAGATAGAAGAATAAAAAAAAGATGAAAATTTCTCGGATATCCCCCTGAATCAACGCTGAGAATTAATTACCGCACACATGCAACTAAGCGCAGTCATTATGCCTTCATATCCACAAAGCCTCTCAAATAAATTATGACTTACGATCCAAAATCCTAAAGGATATACAGGGGCCGGTGTGCCCGGAGAGGGTGTCAAGATAGAATAACTTTCTGACACCAACTGCCACACACTGAGGATGTGTAGTGGCTGAAAGGATACTTGACTGGCCGAGTATAGAAGGCATCGTCGTAGGCTGGTTGGTCCTTTGGCTACTCAATTATTGTCAGGGAAAGTTTTCTTTGTCGACAAGTACCGAGATCGATAAAGAGATAGGAAACCAATCAGACTTCCTTGATTACCTCGAACGAAATAGATCCAATTAATGCCAATCGATAGATTGCAGCCCTCTCGTGTGGCAGATGATTACAAGCGTTTGTGATACAATTACCGTACATCAAGCCAAAACGAACTGACGGAAGCAATCTCTGCACCTGTATCAATCTGTGGCAACTAGTATCGTCAATAATTTTCCCCGACTGACTGTGAACACAAAATGCAAATTGTACTCTTGAAAGTTCACTCAGTCGTCTTGAATGCATTTTCACACTTCCCTGAATGCTTTTCTTCACTTTGTCGACAACGCTTTACTGGAAACGGGTGCCTAAGCTCCGTGGGAAGAAACAGAGAGCGATGCAGAAAATGTGGTGTACCTGCAGGCAGTTGCAAATAATACAAGGATGAACAGGAAGCGGAAGAAACATCCGCCGCATCGACTGATAGAGGAGAGGAATTTTAGAGGAACTTCTCTTACAATCGTTCGTGCTTCGGTTGGAGTACGATTACTTATGCTAGGTACCGTGTACGAATACCTTCAGGGCGCATCCTGGCAAAGTGGCAAACGGCTTTTATACCGAAAGACGAGTGTAAGTTTGTTGGTAACCCAGTAACGCTGCTTCAAGGACGTGTGGCAAGGTTAGTAGACGGTTTTTATTCCCGACGACGTGCTGATTGAACGACGACCAGCACGACAAAACGCCTCGATTCGATATGACAACAAGCTAACAGGTAAGTCAAAACAAACAAAAAATATGATAATGGCTGTCAGAAGGTCCTTTGATGCACGATAACCACGTACATCAGCTACAGCGGGAACGTACATATGTATACGCTGTTCAGTTCGCTGTATCGCAAAGGCATTACTGCCATATCAGATCCTATTAGGGAAATTTGTGTATACGCCTTAAGTAGGATGACAGTGATTACCTAGTTCATTCTTTTTTCCCCTCTTCGCTTCTTTGTCTTTACCTTCAGTCACTCTTGTTCCTATGGCAAATGCTCGTCATGGAATCTCAGAATTCGAAAAGAGCTTTTGATTAACCTTCCGGACGGAGGGTTTGGAAACATAAAAGAGTTTTGCTCCGTTTTTTTCTTTTCACTCTTCCTCTTCATCTGTTTCCTGTACTCATATAAGCACACTCATTGCTCAAGGACATCTCTGCACGTCCTTTGGGGCAATTTCACATTTATTCGGGTTACAAAGGAGCGGAACGTTATTCTTACTTGCCTATCTACGAGTATCTATCAAACCCCAAATACCGAATATCCGAAAGTAGATAGTCAGATAGACAGTACAGAATAGATTGACATAAAGCGGATTAGCTGGCATACGTAATCCCATTGACACACCACGCCAAGATGAAGATGAAAATGAAGACAAAAATGGAAATGAAAATGAATGCGGGGATGAAGATGGTAAAATTTGATTTCGTGGATTTTAGCAAAGTGGCGGCAGAATACTGGAAGATTGATATCTAGATGCTGCTAATGCTATTACTGATATGGTTGTAGTTTATTAGCGGCGACATCTGAGGGATTTGAGACGCCATTAAGCATTAATGCCTTAGAACTCGCTTAGAACTTCTTACGCGAAATATGGAACGCTTTTTGGAGAAAATATTCAATAGGCTAGTCTTATCAAATATTTGTAGAACGTGGGGGCCTATTGAGAATTAAATTTGTATAAAAAAAGGATACAAACTGGTGATATTATCCCAGCCTTGTGTAACTTACTTAGTAGAGTGTCATGATTGACCATATCAAAGGCTTTGGTCATATCTATAACCAATGTCATATTATGATTGTCATTATTGAAGCTATCATGAATTTCGGTGCATAACTTTAGAATGGCATCTTCAGCTGATCGACCTTGTCGAAAGCCGAACTGTTCATTTCGTAGAAAGTGATTTTTATTAAGGAATGACACAATACGAACTTTCATCAACTTTTCAAATAATTTACAAAAGCTTGGAAGCAAAGAGATAGGCCTATATTGGGTTATAAAATTTCTGTTTCCTTTTTTAAATAGGGGAATGACTTCAGCACTTTTTAACACAGACGGGAAGATACCACAATTGACACTTAAGTTGAACAGGTGACACAGTGGATCAATTATGTAGAACGAGATACATTTTTGAAGACAGTTGGTGATGCCATCCGAGGTACAAGAGCTCTTATTGTCGAATGACATTATACATTTGTGGATTTCGACAGGTGTAAAAGGCTGAAAGACAAAGCTGTTGCTTATTGAAGTATCGTCAACTAAGTCTGGGAACATATTGCAACTGCAACTGTATTGGGTAAAAGACGGGTTTGAATCTGCGGCAATAGAAGTGAAGTATAAATTAAAATTATTGGCAATGTCCATTGGATCGGTGATCATAATGCCATTCACTTCAATCTTTGGAATATCTGACCTTTCTTTGCCTTTGTTTAAAATGCTGTTCACCACTCTCCATTCACTTTTTATATTGCCCCTACAATTGCTTAGTTTTGATGCAAAATATGAATCCCGACATAGTTTAATTTCCTTTTTTAAGTCTTGATTCATTTTCAGGTAAAGTTTTTTCATTGCTTGATTACACGGATGACGTTTACATTTCTTTCTCAGTGCATTCTTTTTAGTTATTTTTGAAAGTAGTGCTTTGTTGATCCATGGTCTAATACGTTTAAAACTTGAATTATCTAGGTTGTGAATTACACTGCTTTTCTCTATATGGTCTCTGAGAGTTTTTAGGAAGATATCAAATGCTAGGGATGGATTATTTTCTTCGTAAGTCGGCTCCCAGAATTCATACTTTAAGTACTCTACTAATTTTTTGTAATTGATTTTATTTTTTGTTTTAAAAGGAATATATCTATCTGAATAGTTTTGAAACGTCTCTATGTTTATGTTCGTCATGCAATGATCTGAGATTTTATAATCAAGTACCTCCCCAGATAGCTTGTGTTTAAAGTTAGAGTCTTACTTACTTATCAGGCCTGCGATCCATGGAGGATCTGAGCCTGAGCTATAGCTGCCTTCCATCCTTGACGGTCCCGGGCTCGCTGCTTCCAGTTGTCAAGACCAAGATGTCTTACATCCGCAATTACTTGGTCTTTATACCGGAGGTTCGGTCTTCCTCTTCTTCTCGAACCAGGAGGCTCGGAGTCGAAGACCCTCTTAGCTGGAGCGTTGATGTCCATGCGCTCGATGTGGCCGAGCCAGTGTAGTCGACGGCTCCTTGCCTTCCGGACTACATCCACATCTTGGTACAGCTCGTAGAGTTCGCGGTTGTGTCTTCTTCTCCATTCACCTTCCTCACAGACAGGACCAAATATCCGGCGCAGAATTTTTCTTTCGAAAGAACCCAAAATCAGCTCCGCTGTCCTGCTTATCGTCCAGCTTTCGGCTCCGTACAGCAAGACTGGCAGAATGAGCGTTTTGTAAAGCATGACTTTGGTCTTTCGAGTGAGGAGTTTTGACCCCAGTTGTTTGGACAAGCCGAAGTAGCAGCGGTTGCCAAGGGCGATTCTACGCCGGGTCTCCACTGTGGTGTCATTTGTGGAATTTACATTTGCCCCGAGGTAGACAAACTCCTTAACTACCTCGAAATTGTAGCTGTCAATTGTTATGTTTTGTCCCAGGTGGTGAGCGACGGATTGGTTTTTGCTTGACAGCATGTATTTCGTTTTGTCCTCATTGATCTTAAGGCCAAATCGTTTCGCCTGTTCTTCAATCGCCGTGAATGCTTCCACAATGCCACGGCGAGAACACGCGATGATGTCGACGTCATCCGCGTATCCTAGCAGCTGGATGGACTTGTAAAAGATGGTGCCTTCCCTGTTGACGCCTGCCCGTCGCACTATCTGCTCCAGCACCAGGTTGAAGAAGTCACATGACAGCGCATCTCCTTGCTGAAATCCGGTGCATGTTTCGAATGGTTCCGAGGTCCTAGAACCGAGTTGCGTGTTTTTTAGCGTGGCGCGACACAACTGGATCAGTTTTACCGGGATCCCGAATTCGGCCATCGCCCCAAACAGTGCTTCACGATGAATGCTGTCGTATGCGGCTTTGAAATCGATGAAAAGATGGTGTGTATCGATTTGAAACTCGTTGGTCTTTTCCAGGATTTGTCGAAGTGTGAAAATTTGGTCTATAGTTGATTTGCCGGGCCGGAAGCCGCACTGGTAGCTGCCGATTAGTGCGGTGCAAAATGGTTTTAGACGTTCACACAATACGCTGGACAGGATCTTGTATGCGACATTGAGCAGGGATATACCTCTATAGTTCTTACAAGAGGTAGGATCGCCTTTTTTGTGGATGGGGCATATAGAGCTGGTATTCCAGTCGTCGGGCATGCTCTCATCTTCCCAAATTCTGCAGATGATCTGGTGCATGCTCCCTACCAGAACATCGCCGCCAGCCTTGAAGAGCCCTGATGGCAAGCCATCTGAGCCTGCGGCCTTGTTGTTCTTCAGCTTCTGAATAGCTGTGCCGACTTCTTCTATGCTGGGTAGGAGGCCTACTTCAGCGGCTGGAGTTGGGATTTCCTCGGTCCCTGCCACTCTCTCTTGGTCATGCTCGTTAAGCAGCTGCTGGAAGTGCTGCTTAAATACATCCACTATTCCCTGCGGGTCGGTGACAAGATTACCCTCGCAGTTTCGAAGAGCCAGGGTGCCTTTTTTGAAGCCTCCTGCAAGGCCTTTGGCTTTCTTGTAAAAGGCTCGTATTTTATGTTTATCCCTAGACTCCTCGATATCCTTGAGCTGGGAGGCTGCGAAGATTCTTTTCTTTTGTCGCAGTAGTTTCTTCTCCTCCCTTCTTCTGGCTCGGTACTCTTCTCGCGCTGCCCTGGTTTTCCTCTGCAGCGCCTTTTGGTACGCCTCGTCGGTTGCTGCCTTTTTCTGCTCACACTCGCCATCATACCACGGGTTTCTTGTCGGGGGTGGTAGGTATCCTAAGGTGGTTTCGGCTACTTCCTGAATGGCTGAGCGGCAATGCAGCCACATATTATTGGCATTTGTGTTCGACGTAGGCATGCCGTAGAGTCTTTCGCTCAGCTGCTCCCTGTAGACTCTGGCAACCTCCGGTGTGCTCAGGCGCCCAATGTCGAACCTCCTCCTGATGGGCTGGTGCAGCTTTCTGACATTGGACAGTCGAGCTCTGAATCTTGCTGCTACGAGGAAGTGGTCAGAGTCGACATTTGCCCCTCTGAATGTTCGCACATCCAGGATGTTTGACGCGTGCCTTGCGTCAATGAGCACATGGTCGATTTGGTTGGCGGTTCGACCGTCCGGAGATCGCCAGGTTGCTGTGTGGATTCGCTTGCGAGGGAATCTTGTGCTACTTATCACCGCATTACGAGCTGTCGCAAAGTCAGCGAGTCGGAAGCCGTTATCTGTTGTTGTATCGTGGAGGCTGTGCTTTCCGATCACTCCGCCAAGGGTGTTTTCCTTTCCGATTTTGGCGTTGAAGTCCCCGAGCACGATTTTTACATCGTTCTCCGGACAAGCTCCGTAGGCGTTGTCCAGGAGGTCATAGAAGTCCTCCTTGATAGGGTCTTCAGCCTCGTCGGTAGGGGCGTGTGCACATATAAGGCTGATGTTATAAAATCTGCCTCTGATGCGGATCACAGCCAGGCGATCACTTATAGGTTTAAAGTCGATGACCTTCGACCTTAACCGCTTTCCCACGACAAATCCGCATCCCAGTAAGTGCAACCTTTTGTGACAGCTGTAATAAATGTCGCAATTTTTCTTCCTCATCATACCGTTTATTATCCTGCGTATTCCCTGGACCGCAGTAATATCCGCCTTGTACTGCGTGAGGATTCCTTCTAGTTTATGAGCAGCTCCGGGAGTGCACAGGGTTCTGACATTCCAGGAGCATACCCGCAAATCGTGTTCCTTTTTCGTGCGTTGTCGTCGTCGAGTATCCGTCCGTGTATCCGAGGCATCTTGCTCATTCATAACTTTGGGTTTTTTTACGTGGGCGGATTGTTAGCCCGCCGTTAGAGTCTAACCTAACGAATATATGATCGATACATGTTTGAGTATTATCTGTTATACGAGTTGGTTCCGTAACCAGTGGTTTTATTCCGAAGGAAGACATTAAAAATAGGTAGTTATAAGAATCATTGTTTTTTTTTTCAAAATATCAATATTAATATCGCCTACTACCAATACATTATTTGTCTTTATATCTTTAAGTATCTCATTAAATTCTTCTAAAAAAGCATCAATACTTGCGTGATTTCGATTCAGACGGTATATATATTTTTTTTTTTTTTTAATAATTTGCGCGCACTCAAGGTCTAATAACCTTATTATGTCGGTGACACAGTGCGGGCAGAAGGTAGAGAGGAAGAGGAATAGAGGAGATGCCGATGGACATTGATCTTAAATGCTTGCATGTTGCATTGAGGGGGGAAAACCGAATCCGGCAGGGAGTTCCAGATTCGTGTGGTTCGGTTAATGAAAGATTCTCTATATTTGACAGTACGTCCGAAAGCGGGCTTCAGAGTATATTGGTGAGCATTTCTAGAGAGACGTGTATTGCGGGAGAAATGTTGAAGGGGCGGAATGCAACTGGCTATTTCATCAGAGCATTTTTGGTGGTAGTAACGATAAAACAGGGAGAGGCAGGTAACATTCCTGCGGTGTTCCAGCGAGTCTAATGTTTTGGTAATGCTGGAGTCACCTATCACTTTTATGGCTCGTTTTTGTATTCTGTCTAGTAGGTGCAGTGAGGTCTTGGAAGCACCGGACCAGACGTGAGCGTTAAACTCTTATTTGGGGCGAATGAACGCCTTATAGATTGTAGCCAGATCTAAGGGTGAGAAATATTTCTTGCATCTGTATAAGAATCCTAGGCATTTCGCAGCATTCTTGGCGACACTGAATATATGGTCGCTCCAATTAAGATTGTGAGCAGCACTCATACCCAGGATGGAAAGCTTTTCAGTTTCTGAGATGCAAGTGCCATTCATGGATAATGGCTGCGGGTTATTTATACGCTTTAACGACAAGAGACAGCATTGTGTTTTGGAAGCATTAAATTCCACTCTATTGTTTTTACCCCATTGGATGATGCTGTCGATATCGGAATTTAATGAGCTTAACATACGCTGCCGCTCATTATCTACAACCGAAGTGCAGGGTCGTAAACTGGTGAGCGAATATGAGAAGCTGAGGGTACTGTCGTCAGCGAAGGAGTGAATTGGATTAGAAGTAACAGACAAGAGATCATTTATAAAAATAAGAAAGAGTGTCGGAGACAAAACGGAGCCCTGGGGAACACCGGCATTTACAAAGTGAGTATCAGACTTGAATCCGTCCAAAACAACTTGAATTGAACGATTCGAAAGGTAGCTTCTAATCCATTGAAAGAGAGACTCATCGATCCCAAAAGCACGCATTTTCGACAAAAGGGCTTCATGCCAAACCCTGCAAATGCTTTCGAAATATCCAGTGCAACAATTTTGCTTTCACCTGCTTGGTGAAGGGAGTGATTCCACTTTTCAGCGAGATATGCCATCATATCACCAGTGGATCTGTTGCTGCGGAAACCGTATTGGCGGTCATTGAGGAGTTTCCGTGATTCAAGATATTTCATAAGCTGACGGTTAATCAGCGTTTCCATGACCTTGGAAAGAAGGGATGTTAGTGCAATGGGTCGGTAGTTGGAGGGAGAAGATGATTCGCCTTTTTGGGTATAGGCTGGACAAATGCTGTTTTCCACCTACTCGGAAAGAGCCCAGAGGTGTAGGAAAGGTGAAAAAGCTTACGCAGTGGTTTTGCCAGCGTAGAAGAACACCTCTTCAGAACTATTGAGGCAATACCATCTGGACCAGCGGATTTGTGTATGTCGAGGTCTTTAAGAACCCTTGCGACTGTACGAGTGCGGAAGTGGATTAGCCCCATGGTGGAATTGACGCACTCTAGTACGGGCGGAGAAAAAGTACAAGCTGGCAGCTGAGAACTGGTTGCGAAATGGGCAGCAAGTAGGTTAGCTTTGTCTAAGGGGGTGACAGCTGGGATGTCATTGTGGATGAGCGTCGGTATAGACGACTTAGTTGAGTTTTTTACGTTTTTTACAAACGACCAGAAACTTTTGCTACCTTTGGGACATTGAAGGATTTTACGCCTTAATTTTTGGTCGGATTGGAATTTAATCCGTCGAATGTGGGAGTTGCAGTCATTTCTGGCTCGTATGTACTTTTTTCGGTTTTCCTCAGAACTGTTTGCCTTGTAGGCCCGAAAACTTAGCTCCCTGAGCCTAATAGCCTCTTTGCAGCTCGAGTCGAACCACGTATTATCCTTAGGCCTGGTGCTTTTAATCTTGCTGGGAATAAAATTTGCCAAGCCGATTCGGATAACGTTTACGATAATATCAGTTGCGGCGTCGACGTCGTTGTCGAGGAAGCACAACGACCAGTTAAAGATCCGAAAGAAGTTGTTAAGGCCGCACCAGTCGGCTTTCTCGTATAGCCATAGTGTTCTCTTAGGAGCTTTTTCTTTAACTGGATGGTGGGAGTTCGAGAATTTCGCTGATATCATGCAGTGGTCAGACAAGCCTAGGGGTTCCAATACATCGATCGTGTATTTGTCAGGCTGAGAGGTAAGAAACAAGTCCAGCGTGTTGGCGGTATGACCAGCAACATCGTGGATACGTGATGGCTCATTCACAAGTTGAGTTAAGTGATTTAACTCAGCAAAAATTTCAACATACCTTCCTTCGGGTGTTGTCTGTCCAGAATGTCGAAGCCACTGAGAATTGTGTACATTGAATTCGCCCGCTAAAACGATTTCAGTGCGAGGGAACAGGGAAACAATTCTTTGGATGGAATCAGACAGTGCGTCGAATGCACACAATATCGTAAATATTTCGTTACATATGCGACAAGTGATTTTTATGATATCAGCACTAGACCTACTATTTATCTCTACTATACAGTCACCTTCTTGGTCTTTTTTAATAAATACAACGGCACCTCGAGCTATACGAATGATTACAGTTGGATATTATCATTTTGTAAGGAAGTGATCATGGTCAAGCATTCCTCGTTTATTTTCCGCAGGTTTTTTATTTCATTAAATATCATTTCCATTGTAATGCTTTCTGTTGTTTGTTTTTCTTTTTCAGTAACTGTTGTGTTTGTAAGGGGTGACGGGAGGGGTACATTTTCGAAACAGAAAGAGTTTCGCCGCGACGTTGTGCATTGAGAGCATCTCCAAATTTTGCGGTTTTTTTTATGTACTCAAGATCAGTGATCAACAAATTAACGCACTTTGCATGGAACAGTTTTTTACATTCATTGCATTAAATTTTTGTGTCACTGCGTTCAACTTTTTTTTGTGCATAGGCAAATCATTTTTGGTTTTTTTTTGTTTTATTTTTTATTATTTTTTGGATTAGCGATCAAAACTATCAAAAACGAAAACTATGATGAAGGGGATATTTCCCAATAATTTCACTTTTTTTTTTTTATTAGGTGCTGGAGTAGCAATTCTCAACTGCATAGGTTATTGTTCCGGATTTGGTACAATTTTACCGCTACGACCATACAAGTTAACGTAGTTGGAAGCTTTGTTTGGGGTTTCTTATAGTCCAAGACAAATCTTGTCTGGAAAGAGAAAAGTAAAATACCTTATCAACGAAATTTGATGTATGTATGCCAAATGGCAGCGGAAAATGTTCAAAAACGAGCGTGACTATCGGAAAAATCAGGAAGACTATTCTATAGGAAATACATGGGTACTTAAGTCCACCGTACAGACTATAGGGATGGCAAAGGACCAACAAAGGTCTAGTAGGGGTAGCATCTATCCGACGGATGCTACTTCTTCTTCTTTTTTGGCGCTACAGTTCATGGCGAACCCGGGCCTCTTTTAAAAAACCTCTCGAACTGGCACGGTCTTTCACCAGCAGTCTCCAGCGCCACACGCCTAGTTGGTTAAGGTCCTCCTCCACTTGGTTGTGCCACCTTAAATTTGGCCGTCCTCGACCGCGTCGCCCCTCGGGTTTGGATTCAAAGACCTTCGGGACCGGAGCTGTGTTTTCCATACGCTCAATATGACCTAGCCATCTTAGGCGTTGGATCCGAAGATGCCGTCGGGCCGAAAATCGTACGCAGAATTTTTCTCTCAAAACGACCAAGGGCCTCCTCATCCGCTTTCGATAAGTTCCATGTCTCTGCGCCATAAAGCAGGACCGGGATGATAAGGGTCTTTGAGTATGGTCACCTTGGTTTTTCGAGAGAGGGCTCTGCTTCTCAATTGCCTCCCGAGCCCAAAGAAACAGCGGTTGGCAAGAGTTATTCTGCGTTTGATTTCGGCACTGATGTCATTTCTGTCATTGCGGAACCTAGTTAGACGAAGTCCTTGACTACCTCGAAATTATACCTGCCAATATGTGCGCTCTGGCCAAAACGCCGGTGGTTCGTGTCCTTTTTCGACGACATATATTTCGTTTTGCCCTCATTTACCGCCAGTCCCATTTTAGCCGCTTCCGTCTCAATGCTTGCAAAGGCTTCAATGACATCTCGCTGACTTCGTCCAAATATGTCAATGTCGTCGGCATATGCGAGCAGCTGTACGGACTTGATAAAGATGGTGTCTCTCGTATTGACCAGTAAGCACGATCCTTTCAAGGATGATGTTAAAAAAGTCACACGATAGCGTGTCGCCCTGCCTAAAAGTCTTTTTTGAAACAAAAGGTATCGGTTAGATCGCTTCCGACCCTGATGGAGCAGCGAGAGCTCTCCAATGTCATCCTCCACATTCTGACGAGTTTGACAGGGATGTCAAAACTCGACATGACGGTGTATAGCTCGTCTCTATTAATACTATCGTATGCAGCCTTGAAGTCGACAAACAAGTGGCGGGTTTCGATCTGGAACTCGTTTGTTTTTTTCCAGGACCTGCCGCAGTATGAATGGCGACCGCGGATGCGGATTTGTTGTTCGAAGTGGACTAAGGCAAAAAGTCCTGTCATCCGTATCATGGCTAAATTTTCCCACATCAGCCTAATCTGCGTCCACGCCCCCACGGAAGGCACGGAAAATTACTACCTCCAGAAATCGCTCGGGCCTTTACGGATCGCATCTCCCTTAAGCTTTTCAATAAACCTCAACCCTCCACGCTGTTAATAGAATAACAGTGGAACCTTTCTAAACAAACTCTAAAAAGCACTGCATCTGAAGTTTCGGGTTTCAAGGCTCCAGAAACCAGAACAAGAAACACCTGGTTCGGGTCCTACTAATGTTGGAGGATACAGCGAAGCAGGATGCAAAAAAGCTTCGCTGCATAGAAGAACAAGAGCAGCTCGTGAGCTCTACGAGTTCAAAAAAAGGGAGGAGCATAAGCTTCTCAGAAGAAAGAAGAGAGAGCACGAGAAGCGCGCGACTGAGGATTCGCGTGACGTTCGAAAGTTTTACCAACAGATAAAGCGAACATGTCAAGAATATAAAACCAGAACGGAAGCCTGCAGGGTGAGAACGAACACCTAGTAGTAGGATTGCAGTCGATGCTGATAGTATGGAAAAACCACTTCTGCAGACTGTCAAACGGCGATGTTAGTCAATATGAAGCTGTCAGGTAGAATGATCCATTTCTTAACGACGAAGACCGCCGAGAATTCCGTCCCATAGGCCTCGACGAAGTTAGGATCGCCATATCGAAACTCAAGTCGAATATGGCTGCTGGCGCTGGCGGACTGTCTGCTGATCTCGTCCAAGCATCTGGGTATGACCTGGTTAGGAGCATGCACCAGCTCATCTGTAAATTTGAGGTAGTTAAGGACTTCGTCTACCTCAGCTCAAACAGTTACCTAGAACAACGACATCAGTTCCGAAATCAAACGCAGGATCACTCCTGCCATTCGCGATTTCTTTAGACTCAGGAGGCAATTGAGTAATAGACCCCTCTCCCGAACGACAAAGTCGGCTCTATACAAGACCCTTATTATACCAGTCCTACTGTACGGCGCAGAAGCATGGACACTATCAAAAGTGGATGAGGAGGTCCTTGGTCGGTTCGAGAGAAAGATTTTCGGTCCTATAAGCGCAGACGGGGGATGGAAGAGAAGATTCAACAACGAAGAGAAGATGGAAGAGAATATTCAACCGCTAGGTGACTAGTCTTCTGATCTCGACGATATTAACAGAGTGATTGTTCGGGGGCCGTATAAGTCTTATCGATTGGGGAGTCCTTGAACGTTGGTACAAAAGGGCAGGTATTGCGATTTCCCCCCCGGAAAAATAAATTCTAGCCTTGGGAATGCGCAGAGAGATTCGGCACCTGTGCAACTTTCACTGGAACCTTTCCTAGCTAGCTGATCGACAATTTCGGCCGTGATGGCCGTGTGCCCTGGCACCCACCAGACAGTTTAATCTTATTTCTTTTGGCTAGGTCCTGTTGGGCATCATGGCATTCCTTAACGGACTTTGAGATTGTGCTATACATGGTCAATGCTTTGAGTGTTGCTTGACTATCAGAAAGTATATTGATGGTTAATCCTCTTATGCTAGTCTCTAAATTTAGATTGACGCACGTCAGGATAATTCGGCCTGGAAGAAACTAGGACTCATTCCCAGAGCCTTTGAGATTTTCCAATTTGATCCAAAGGTGTCGGTGCCAACACGGGAATCTATCAATTAACAGTTATGGTTTTTTGTTCAACTTTTTTCCAACATACCGAAGACGCATAAGTTATGAAAGGTCTTATCGCGGTATATAACCAGTCGACATGTTTTTCTATTCCCAGGTTTTCCCGTAAACGTGTCGACATGCCCAGAGTGCGTTAGTCGCCTTTGCCAGTGGAGTTCCAATTAATTTTTTTGCGATCAAGGTCAATACCTAGATACTCAACTTTTTCTATAAATCCTTTGTTTGTACCATTTAGACAGAGACGCAGCAAGGCTAATGTAATTGGGACTAAAATTGTCTTATTTGTGTTTATCGATAGACCCTCTCTGCTACACCAATCAGAGATAGACTAAAGCGCTAGTAGCATGAATTCGCAGGCAGAAATTTTGCATTTACCCATAACGATAACTACTAGGTCTTGGGCCTATCCGATGACTTCGTAACCGAGATTAGGTAACTTGTAGAGTAGATTATGGATGACTATCGTAGGCTGTGTACAACCTGTAGCTGTCTATACTATCACCAATACTTCTTCGGATGTAACTGATATAATACGGCTTTCGAGCATCGGTCTAACCCAGCGGTTAGTGGGATGATCTACACCTCTAAGGGATAGTACAGTGGTGATTGAGTTGCAGCCAGTATTATCAAAAGCCCCTCAATATCGAGGAAGGTGCAAATTGCGACCTCATTGTGTGTGAAACTTTTCCAACATTGGTACCTGTTGCGATAATAACACCCTGGAGCTTAACGTCGGTAAATGCCAGACCGTTACTTTTACTCGAAAACGTCCCTCTTCATATTGAGCCCCGAACCCCTTGTCTCAATTAAAATTCTTTAGACTATCCTGTGCTTTTATAAAACGATGATCTGAAGATTTCTCGAACTCCCATGGTTCTTCTCTCTCCATATCACTTACATCAGAACACTCCTCAAATACGCAAATGTCCTTTTCAAAGCATGGACGGCGCTAAATGGGATCGACGATTGGTGCACGAGAAATTAACTGTCAGTTAATCCTTTTAAGACTGATTTCATTCTCTTCACGAGAGGGCGGGAAAATACTAGCATGACTCAGTATGTGCTAAAAGACATTCCCTTCCCGATACCCAAGGAAGCTAAGTACCTGGGAGTCATCTTAGATAGTAACCTTGTTTGGTCAAACCATCTTGAGCCACAAATCTCTAAAGCGCTCTCAGTTTTCTGGCAATGCAAAGGAGCGTGTGGCAAAACATTGGACTTATCGCCGGCAAGGGTCTATATCTGCATCTATATGATCTTTCTTTCCTGCTTTTGTTTTGGTGGCGTTACAACCCATGAAGGATCGGAGCCAAGCTTCTCTTCAATCACCCATGTTGTGTATGATTTATTTTCCACACAGGTGAAAGGAATCTACAGTTTAATGCCGATTCCGAACGGCGTGAGTCGAGAAGCGTTTTCGAGGCAAGTTATACTACCGGGGGTTTTGCCAATACCCCGCCGAGGAGGGGCAAGGCGAAATAATCAGTCGATGGCGTTGGTGTTATCGTTATCCGAACTCGCTCATCGCGCATCAGAGTCCAACAGACTAACTACTGAGTCACGGCACCCTCGATTATTTGTACTATTGCATGCAATTCTACTACTTGAAAGAGCGGAAGCAGCCTGGCAATGCTGTAGAATAATCTGAGTAAAAATCATGGATTCATACTGCAGGGCACGTGCCTTCCTTCGACTACTTGACGTTCAAATCGAAACGGATCCTACCAAATCCGAAGAAGGGGCGTGAATCGTACACAGATTTCAGAGTCACGACAGACGCTTCACCCCTCCTTACAACCGGAGTAGAACCCTCTTTTTTCAGAGAGCCCTCACTTTCCCTGTAGGAGTAAATAATCCAAGTCTTCGTATTAAGCCCTGAATTCTGTGTGCGTAAGCACATCCACCTTATTACCAGTTTTCCCCGGAATCCGGCAGACGGCGCTAGCTTCGGGAGACTAACTACCTGGCAGGTAGAAGTTCCCAGAGGAGGGATTTTCGGCACCATGTTCCTGATCCAGGTCGATTTCGGCCGTGATGAAAAGCTCACCACGAAGGTGCCATTCATCAAAGCAGACTTCTCTGCCTGTATACAGAAACTCGTTTCCGAAGCTAGTTCAAGTAGACCATCCGGCCCCGTCATTACGGGAACTGGTCACCCTCTTACTGGGGGTTGAACCCTCCCAATAAGAGGAAGAGAGTTGGAAGCGCATGGCGAAAATGCTGGCATGGTAGTGCCTCCAGCAGCAACCTTTCCCAGCCGCCGACGTTTTCCACGCTGCATACCTTTGAGAGAGGAGGGCACCTCAGGAAAGAGGGTCCGATCGCTTGCGGTAGGAGATACCGCCGTCGACCTAACTCTATTAGCTGGTTCCCCCTGAGGTTTAGCCTCGATTATTGAGCCTTCGGCCTTGTCAGCCTCTTTGCGCAATTTTCGGGCATGCCGCTTTCCCCTACGTTTTTGTCACTTAGTAGTGCATTCAGCAGTACGTCCCAATTCTGGGGCGCGTTCCAACGTTGCGGTTTCCCGTTTTTGGGCCTTCGAGTCTTAGTTCGAGGTCCATGACCTCTTTAGCATCCCGCAACGACAAGGCGCCACTAGAAGGAAGGGGTGGCGTCCATAGTTTAGCTTGGAGAGCGGTTCTTTAATTGAAGAAACACAACAATCAACTACGCGTGCAGCTTTTAAAGCGGGGAACTATAAGGTGGTAATGTATGTATGTATGTTGGCGTTACAGTCCATGAAGAACCTGAGCCGAGCTTCTCTCAATCACCCATGTTGTGTGTGATTTCATTTTCACATAGGTGAAAGGGACCTACAGTTTTATTGCCGGTTCCGAACGGCGAATTTCGAGAAGCTTTTCATGACAATTTTACTACAGGGGGTTTTGTCAGAACCCCGCTGAGGAGAAACACCGTGAAAAACACGTTCGATGACATGGCTGTGTCGGGATTCCATCCCGAGTCATCGGCGTCAGAGGCCAACACACTACCCACTGCGCCACGGTGCTCTCTTAGGTGGTAAGCTAAGTTAAAATGTGTTACGACGAATATCCAACATAGATCGATATGTGCCACCAATGGGTATTTAATTCTTAAATATCTCTAGGCACTCTGACTGCCAAGGAAACATATTGTGAACAAATTAATGACCCTTACAGCTTTGATCCTATTGGCTACCAATTACATTTCATTTTCCCTTTCTTCGCCTTTATTCGCTGTGCAAACATAACCATATTTAGTACAATTAATGGGAGTATGTCGAAAATTCCCTTGACGAGGCTCACGTGCTATCATGCTTTTCATAGAAGACGTACTTTGTCAAAGGAAGTATTCTCAGAAGTACAGAACTCGCTAATTGTTTGTTTTCTTCAGCATCTCCCTGAAGTATTCTGAAAATAAATCAATGGAAGAGCCTTTCAGGGACATATTAGGTACGGCGACATGCCCGCCTTGTCAGCATCACTCTTAAGTTAAGAAATTAAAAGTTTGAAACACATTTTCAGTAACTTGTTGCTTTGAAAATTTTCAAGTTACACCAGCTGTCGTGTGCAGATAATGATAGAAAGCTTCACATCACACCATGACAGCGTATAACCAAAAACCTAAGACATTCAATTCTCCTTGTGAACCGTTAAAGACAATGTAAACAAATGGTTACACACGACCTCCGTGTCAACCTTGCTTTTGCATTCGATATACTTAAGCATCCTTTACGTACCACCCTAATTTCCTACTGTCATACCATCCTCCTCATACGGATCATTGACAGACACTTTATGGGGGCGCATCATGAGACACTCTATAGTGTACACAACCCTCACCAATATCTTTGTCCCTCGGTCCCCATTGTCTTGTGTCAAATGGAAGAAAAACTGAAGTGGCCTTAGGGATATATATATTTTGTATGTCTTCGAGACCTGTCTCAAGTGGTGTTAAATGGATAAGGACACTCATTTACACCCCGTCTCTGTGAAACGAGCTTTAACAAATTAGTCTATTTGTAGTCTACATCCGAATCGATTTCATTGCTATTGATTTCTGCTGTCAGCAGTCGAAAATCGCCTCAATTCCATTTGTCCTGGTTTTGTGGGCCAATTCACTTTATCGCAATCCTGATGAATATCGAAAATCGTTTTTCTACTGACCCTCTTCTGGGCTTTTGGGTGTTATTTTCCTGTTTTCAAATTTCACTTTCCAGTTTCATGTCCTCGAATCAATTACTCATCCACTTGACAGTGCCAACAGAAGCATTTATCACAGCGTTGGCGCCATCACTCCATGCATACCCGGTCTCGCGGGCAGGTTGATGTGGCAACAAGTTCCCAAGTTCCTGACCGACATCCACATCCAAACCCAAATAATTAAATGACCTTTTCTCTCAGTGCCGAACTCATGCATATTTTAGTGCAGGAATAAAAATAAAAAAGGACGACAGAGCATTATCGTGCAAAATTCACTCTCCGCAGCGGCCCACTCGTATCGCAAGTAATGAATCCCGAAGAGCTGCTGTGAAATAGAGTCCTCAATCCCTGGTGAATGGACGTTATGGTATCCAAAGTACGACGTCACGGCACAGGACGGTACACATCTCCATCAATCAACGTTGGGAAATTAATCTGGCAGTTAGTTGCACGACATACCACTAACGAATCTCGAATCCATGCCATCATATACACGAATAGCACTGTGGTAATGGCCATTGCATCGGTGATGGTAACCGCTACAACAGCAGCAGCGGACATTATCACGCACATTATCCTGGAGACTGCGGAAATGGGAATAACCAAATCTACCTTGCAGCGGTGGCGAATCCCATGTCCGAATTCACTTCAATGATAGCTACATCTGTTTTAGCTGTCAGGTGTTTGCCAAGGTTTGTAAGGTCTCGGAAATACAAGTAGAACCGAAGTTCTCCTGGGGACGGTATCCTGCATTGGTTATAAAGCAAATGGGCTTTGTTTACTTCTTCAACCTGGTGCTGGAGGTGATAGTGCGACGGGCAGGCCTCAACAGGGAAGGCACTATCTACTACAAGTCCATCCAGCTGCTAGGATACGCGGATGATATCGTCATCATCGCGTGTTCTCCCCGTGGCATTGTGGAAGCATTCACGGCGATTGAAGAACAGGCGAAACGAGTTGGTCTTAAGATCAATGAGGACAAAACGAAATACATGCTGTCAAGCAAAAACCAATCCGTCGCTCACCACATGGGACAAAATATAACAATTGACAGCTATAATTTCGAGGTAGTTAAGGAGTTTGTCTACCTCGGGGCAAACGTAAATTCCACAAATTACACCACAGTGGAGAACCGGCCCGGGACCGTCAAGGATGGAAGGCAGCTCAGGCTCAGATCCTCCATGGATCGCTGGCCTGATATGTAAGTAAGTAAGTAAGTAAATGGGCTTTGTTTGAACTGATCAGAGTTGGAAGCCTTGGATAATGCTCAATAGCCAGTAATGATGGAAGACAGACGATTAAATTGATTCATGTACATATGTCCAAAGAGAAAGATTGGGTTGTAAATGCGGACCTAGAACCAGCGGGTAGATGGAAGATGCGAGTAGGAGATCTGACGATTGGGTTCAAGGAATCAGTGAAGTACATAGGGCTGGACAACAGGCTCTCCTTTCACATAAGGTATGCCGGCGATAAGGCGTCTTTTACACAAGGAGCGCTCGCACAAATGCTCCCGAATGTAGACGGGCCCGGATTTCACGCAGAGCCCTTCTCGCGGGTAGTCAGTTTCGGCCTACTGTATGATGCTCCAATTTGGCCTGGCGCACTCGAAGTAAGTCGACTGAAACGGATGATGACGTTAGTCTACAGACTCTGCGCAATAAGAACAATCAGTGGCCACAGGACAATCTCAGTCGATGCAGCGTTCGTCATAGCAGGAATGCTACCCACCGGCATCCTGGCAGACGAGCTTAAGAGGGTATACCGCAGGTAAACATCGGACCGGCAGCAGGCCAAACGTGTAAAAGTGGAAAAACGGATAGCATCCATAGCAGTGTGGCAAAACAGGTGGGACGTCTCCACAAAAAGAAGATGGACGCATAGACTCATCGCCGTTATCGAAACTTGGATATCAAGATCGGCAGGAGACTGTAATTACCACGTTTTCCAGTTTCTGTCTGGACATGGCGACTATCAAAGTACCTGCATAGATGTGGACTTTATAATTTGCCGCTGTGTCTACAATGTCCGCAGGACGCAGAGTACGCAGTTTTTGACTGCAGTCGCCTTGTGCAGGATAGGCAAATGGTAAAGGTATCAAGCCTCGAGAATCTGGTCCTTAAATGCTGGATCTGGTAGATAACTGAAATGAGCTATGCTCGTATATTGCTTTTGTCCAAGCGAGGCTACAATAGACCAAAGCGGAGAGAAGAGCTCAAAAGGCTGAAATTTGGCGTAAATCGCAAACCAGCCTCGCGGGGTAATACCTAATGGCAGTTTCGCGGGGTGCGCGGTTAAAGTGTGAAGAAGTGTTGTTTAGTACGTAGGCGCAAGAAAAGAGGATTATTCCGACGAACCGTGCATGCTGGTAAACACCGGTTACTAGTATCTTCCGAAAATTCCACATCCATAGGCGCAAGCCATGAAAATTTATCATAAATCCATTCCTTTGCTGCCGTCATCGGAGTTTGACCTTGTTTATTTTGACGAGGTGACGGCATTCCTTCGGTTTATGAGTTCGTGCTGGACGAACTCAGTGCTTTATGCGCTGCTTGGCTATCAGAGAGTATGTTGATAGTTACTTCTCTTATGCCAGTCTCGAGGCTTAGATTGACGCATGTTAGGATGGCATGCGATTCTGCTTGATAGCTGCAATCTTGGAGCTATGAATGTACCACCTAAGGTCGTTGACGTTAAGCAAGGGATCACTGGTTTCCCAAGCTGAGCGGTTTGGGATCAATATCTCAATTCTCCTGCCAAAAATGAGCTGTGCGTCCGAGCCGTGGTAATCATATCCAGCTCAGGAAGATGTTACAAGGTGGACATGTGACCCATGGGTCTACATGGCAAGCTTGTTCCCGAGCGAAGAATTCTAACTGCCCTGCATAATACAACCCTTTTTAGTGCTTCCTGGGCTACCGTGGGGCAGCTTAATATAGCACCCTTAATGCCGAGACACGCTAGTCCTGAAGGCGTTGAAGCTAAACGATTCTGGTTTTACGCTCAACTTTTGTCCACAATACCGTGGACGCATAGGTGATGATAGGTCTTACTATTGCGGTGTATAGCCGGTGGATTACCTTAGGTTTCAGTCCCCAGGTTTAACCGGAAGTGCGTTGACAGGCCCACAAGGCCTTAGTCGCTTATGTAAGTTTGTTTTTAATATTTGAGTTCCAGTTGAGTCTGCGATCAAGATCAATGCTTAGATACTAAACTACTTCTAAAATCCTACGTTTGTGCCTTTTTATAAACGGTACTAAGATTGTCTTATTTGGATCAATCGATAAACCCTCTCTGCCATGTATGTCGAGATCCTTTGAGAACCCTTGCAACTGTACGAGTGCGAAAGTAGATTTGCCTCTTGGTAGAATTGACCCGCATTAGTACAGATGGAAACAAAGTGCCAACTGGGAGCTGTTGTCTGGCTGTGAAGTGGGCAGTTTGAATGGTAGCCTCGCCTAAAGGGGTAATAGGTGGAATGTTGTTGTGGATAAACATTAGTAAAGGAGACGGTCTTCTGACCTTTATTGCGAACGACTAGAAGTTTCTGTCACAGTTGGGACATTTAAGAAATTTACGAATCAGTTTTTTTAGCCTCTACATGGCTTACGTCTATTACCTTTTGACCTAGTTGTTTTAGTCCTACCAGGATTAAAATTTTCCATGCTAATATCGATTGGGTGGTAGGTATCAAAAATGCACATTCTGGAACAGAACTATTCTTTTTTTTAAAGCCAATTTAACCAAATACTTATTCTCATTATTACTTACCACCTTTTGCCAATAAGTTCATGATTTCACCGGCTTAGAATTTCTGTAATTTATAGGAGAGAAACTTGGCCAATTGGTTTTCAGTGGCTATTCGGCCGGCCGACTCTAAGCCACCAAGAGGGTCTTGCAGATAATGAAACAGATGTTACTCGAACGGCTTAAGGTACGAACTTTACGATAGATGCACCAAATTTCCAAACCAAGTTCAATCAGTTTGTTCCGAGACACAAGGTTGTAGCAACTCACAATTTACAATTCAAGCTTCAGCGTCGCCTGTGGTGGTTCACTGGTCTTGTACCATAATCGCTTCCCTTACCAGCGATATCGGGGATATGTGGCGGTTTATCCAACAAATCAAAATACCCTTCTTCGGATGTTGTATGTTGACTTTGACGCCACTTTTTGAGTTTGGTTCAAGTGGCAGCAGAGATTTGGGTTATCAAAAACTAGACTTGAAGCAGCAACATTCCAAGACATGTCAGTTAACATCATTCTAATGCAGAATTGTATTCATGAAAGGTATCGAATAACAACTTCCCCTAAAAAAATTCCGCACTATCCAGTTTCACTGGCCCATCCTCGTGACTCTGGCCTTCTTTTCGAATCAACAAAACTACTTATGGCAGTCTACCACCAATCGATACTTCAATTACAGTGCAAATGGTCACGAGCTCCATTTACCGAAAACACATTAAACCCACACCATAGTACTCTCCCAGCATGTCTTACTTGCGGTGATGCTATAGTTCCGCAACTTCTTTAATTACCTGTTGCTCGTACAAAGCTCTCATGCACTGGCCGCAAACCACAACTAATTACCAGTAATTGCAAGTTCCCACCAAACATCGAGAGTCGACCTCGCTTGTCTGCTCCCATTCATTGGAACTTCTCTCAGTATCACTCCCATTGTCGCTCCCTATGTTTGCCTTATTGGTAAATATTTGTTCTCCGCTTGCGTGGCTATCTACCTGACGGTAATTACCTACACTACTACCTACATTCCAGCACTGAGAAAGATGCAAATAGGACTTGTGTCCAACACAAACGGGCTAATACTATTCGACATCCTCTAGACCAAAAACCACCCGCTGAATGCGATGAAACTTTTCTCATTTCCTTATCGTCTGGCAAATAATTCATGCAACTCACTAATAAGCCATTTTTGGGGGCAGTATTTCTGCCTGGCAGACGATAGTCTGTCTAGGTGTTGTGCTATCTACCAGTAAACTTCTTGCCAAAAATACATATTACGTCTGGTCGTTTATTTCAGACCATGTCGTTAAATACTTTTCAAATTGCGCTTCCGGCCAAGCGGGCAAGCAATCAAGAGAACCAAAATGATGAAGGACTGAATAGCAAAAGTCAAATCAATAGCTGTTCGATACTCAGACCCATGGCCTCATTAAAAATACATTTCAAGAGTTCCGTATTCATTCATTCATTGGATTTGCCAACTCGTATACGTCGCACATACACCAGAGTACCATGTGTAATAGTCCCGGAGAAGCTATTAGGGAATATAAATCGAAATCAAACGTTCCGACAATCTGGTTGTGCCTTGTTCGTCGATTGAGACGATCGGAACTGAGTGGGGAGTTTAGTGACCATAGAAGAGGAACGAAACAGCGTTTCCTTCTTCTTGGTCATGTACCACATTCTTTGGTGTGTTATGTTGTCGTTCCGTAGATCCGGTTGGGCGGTTGCGTCTGGGTAGTTTTTCTACTGATATCATCGATAAATCCATGTTCGGACATGTGTGACACCTCCCAATCGCAGTCTACTTGCTTTGTCCAATGAATTAGGAGCACGAGACTATGAAATACGTATTTCTCGACATCTTCGGGTGCAGTTCGCATTTATTTGACACATACATATCTGCTCTATCTATCTGGATTTGCTAGTGAGGGGTAAGGGAAAGCATCTGTAGCAATTGACAGTGGATCGGGTTTATTGAGATGCAAGCACTCATTGAGCTCCCGGTGAACTATAGACAGTTTGGCAAATGGATACAAGTATGAATGGAGATTTTTGACTAAACTATGTATGTAGCTTATCTGGGTGTAGTGCAGACAGGCGGGCAAAAGACCATAACAGATAGAAATTAAGTGTAATGAAATGGAGCGCACAGCAAATTTTGGCAGATGCTAAACAAGAGATAACTAGATTGGGGTGGTGGTGTTAGGTGGGTGGGTACTGGCTTCGACGTCCGCTTAGCTCTGTGGATAGTAGGAATTGTGTGCAAATATGGATAATAAGAGGTTCAATGCACTAGACGTGGTACCATCATTGGATGATTGTCTACTGTTTGGAGCATCTCAATCAAGATTCAGGGGTAGTATCGAGTGTGTTCAGGATATGGGAACAGATCTCAGGAGATAGTCGGGTGAATAGAGAAGAGTTAAGGGGACCTACAGGGAAAACATGTTTGACTCGATGACAGAAATGAATATTCGGAGCTCAATCGCACTAATAATTTACCTTTCTGATTCGACACCATAAGGCATATCTTCCTCAAGGTAGTGCCAGATTGCAAGATACTTTATTTTTGTTGGGGATTTTATTGCTCACTATCTCACTACAACAAAGAGAAGTCGGTAGGGATAGGGACACTGCCCCTCGCCCACTAGAAAGCACACCCAAAGAGGGGGATCGATTTGAAATTGGAGAAGTCGGGAGTTTTAGAGAGGAAGAAAGCTGGTTTGATCTCCATAAATTCCTCGACTCATAGTAGACTAAGCGCGGTTTGTTGATGCGCGTCGAGACGTCGAATTTTGATCTCCCGTCTTTGAAGAGCATGCTGCCGAGGTAACAGAACTTGTCAAAATCTTTGATCGGTACCCCGTTGAATGAGAGGATTGTCTCACATCTTGTGCCGGTTCTCATCAGCTTCGTTTTGGCGGAGTCCAATTTTGGGAGAGTTGGTGTTGAGGGCGTTCGATTTCTGCTGGATGCCAGTGTGCGAGCAAGACATGTGACATATTTCGTCCGCGTGGCTTAAGTCATGGAGTTTCTCGGTCAGAGACCACTAGAGCTTCCAAAATGGTGCGCATGAGGACAAGGTCGATGGCAGCGATGAAAAGCAAGGGATATATAAAGCGCACCTTTGTCTCATTCCTCTGGTGTTGATGAAGGCTGAATTCTCTTTGCACTTTAAGCACACTGTGCATGGAGGCTCTCGGCACAATTCGCGCAAGAGGTCGATAGCATCTCTGCGGACCATGTCGAAGGCTATCCCGAAGTCGACGAATCACTCAACAGATTGTTCAAAAACCATTCTAATTGTGTTTTTGTGGTCAACACAAGAACGATTAGGTGTAAATCCAGCCTGCTCACGTTGAAGGTGCACCTCGATGGTTGGTACGATCCTCGAAAATATCAGGGTGGCGAGCAGTTTCTGAATGGTGTTAAGAATAGTGATGCCTCTCTAGTTTTAACACTCACGCAGGTTGACCCGGGTGGTGAAGATGACGACCACTTTCCAACTCTATGGAATGCGACGAATAGACTAAGCTTCTCGATGATGGGATAAATGATTAGAGCCATTTGTGATGTAGTTGCGCTAAACAGTTCCGCATGGAAAATGACCATACGTACTGCTGCAGGCATAACACTCACAGTATATGGTCAACCGAAATTCATCCTCTGCGTATGCAATACTAAAAAGTGCTTGAACGAATTACTACGGACTATAACCAACGCGGCGAGCACCGTGGCGCAGTGGGTAGTGTGTTGGCCTCTGACGCCGATGACTCGGGATCGAATCCCGACACAGCCATGTCATCGAACGTGTTTTTCACGGTGTTTCTCCTCAGCGGGGTTCTGACAAAACCCCCTGTAGTAAAATTGTCATGAAAAGCTTCTCGAAATTCGCCGTTCGGAACCGGCAATAAAACTGTAGGTCCCTTTCACCTATGTGAAAATGAAATCACACACAACATGGGTGATTGAGAGAAGCTCGGCTCAGGTTCTTCATGGACTGTAACGCCAACATACATACATACATACATAACCAACGCGGAATTTGGTCGGCTCTCGTCCTATCTAGGTCTAGAACAACCACCCCTGAGAGTAGTAAACGAACATCAACGACCCTAACCACTGCACTCCGTTCAGGTTGTGTGTGTCAACACATCATAAGAGAATATAAAAAACTCTTGAACCTGCGCGAGTCTCTAAAAAAAAAAGAAAAAAAGTAAAGTGCCCGGTTTTACGCTCCTCAATCACCGAATAGCGGCTTTTATTTCAGGAACTGATGGAGGCATCGTCTGGAACGTTCTTCATGGATTTCCGCGCACAGAAGGGGAGAGCGGGATGTATGCCATCAGTTGAAAGTGACTCTGCAAAGAATTCCCTCCACCGATCAAGTTGTTGCTGATCTGATGTGAGCGCGTTTCCGTCTCTGTCTCTACATGAAAAGTGTTTATGCTTCCTCGTGGCCGCATAAACACCTTTTAAGTCGCCACAGTGAGGTGCTTTCTCTGCTTCGCTTGCCAGATCCTTAAAAAAGTTCCGATTTCTCGGCCTCGTTATATGCAGCTTGGACATATCGTCTTCGCTCGCGTGAACCGGGCTGGTGCAGTTGACTTTGTTTCCTTCTGGCCTCGATCTGTCTCCAAGTAGCGTCGCCAATTCCTATATTTGCGTTGTTGAAAGCTTACTGTTTCCTCGACACATGACCTCAGAGCATACACGAGGTCTGGCCACGAGGGTGTTTTGTCTGATCGGACTATCGCTTCGATCCTCCCCATAAATAGCCTCGATATCTTCGGATTCTGGAGACGGTCGATGTCAAAGCGTCTCTTTTCGGCAGCAGCCGGATGTAACCTCACAATACCTAGCAAAAGTAGATGGTCGCTATATACATACATATGTATGTATGTCGGTGTCGTGAACGGTTTCCACGTTCTGCAGAGAGCCAAGGTATCTTCTGCTGATCAGGAGGTGATCGATAGTGTTGTGAGTAATTCTGTCGGGGGACCGCCAGGTGCATTTATGGATATTTTTGTGGGGGACCTTGGTGCCGCCAACAAACAGATGATGAGCGGTTATTGTCGACCAATAACGGTTTTGAGGTTATTGTTATCACAGCTTACTTTGGCGTTAAAGTCGCTCATGACAATTTTTACATTGCGTCTTTCGGAAGGACGTGAGGCATGCTTCCAGCTGGTCGTAAAATATGTGTTTGCGTTCAGCGTCTTCTTATTTGGTGGGGGCGTAGCATTTTATGATCGTGATGTTGCGGACCGTCGAGTGGAGCCGGACTGATATGATCCCATCCGAGATGGGTTTGCACTCCAAGAGCGATCACTTCGCAACTAGGGATAGAAGAATATCTACTCCGTTCTTGAGGTGAGAGCTGTTACCACTAAAAATGAGGTATTCTTCCGTTTGCATCTGGAAATCGCCTTTCCCTTTCCATCTCATTTTGGAGAGTCCGAGGATCTGTAGGTGTATCGTTGCATCCCGGAATAGACTAAACTCAATCTGGAGGTTTCAGAGGACCGTTCCAGGTACTTATTCGGGTTTGAGTTTGAAAGCCAAATTTCTTTACCGCTAAGTTCCGTCCGTTTAATCCTCTATCTACCGCTTCATTGATGACTCTGTTTTACATAGACTGTTGACTAGAAGTCGCCGATATGCTTGCGCATCCAATCTGAACATGACGTGAGTCATTAACCCTCTCCGATTAGCTACCGATCTATAGTTCCAAAGGGGTTGAATATCCAATCTTCTTATGGGTTGCTCGGCACCCAGCGTGTGCCACGTGGAGGTCTCGGAGTCGGGTATTAGTCCAGGAGAGGCTGGCATATAACTAGCTTACATTGTATTGGGCATCACTAAACGTTACACCCCTTCATTGATATTTGCCACATGACTTTTTAAGTTAATATACAACTGTTGTTACGTCGAGGTCTCTGTGTATTTCGGTGTTTGGCGTTGCCTATAATTCTCAGAAATTTGTTTTGTGAACGTTGAATATTTGTGGTTTTTGAGGTTCCCCATAGTTGTAGCCCATGTGTCCAGATGAGATGTTTGTTGTCTATTGAGAGTCTTTAAGTTTTTAAGACTGCTGGCGCAGACAGACTGTCTGCTGAGCTCTTCAAGGCAGCTGGGGATGACCTGGTTAGGAGCATGAACCAACTCATCTGTAAGATATGGTCAGAGGAACTCGTCAGATTATGACAATGGAGAATTCCTGCTGCTCCATTAAGGCCGGTAGCTAACCGAGATCTTTGATGTTGAAAAGGGATTTAGACAAGGTAGCGCATTGTCATGTAATCTTTTCAACATCGTACTTGAAAATATCATACGAGACTCACTGGCGCACACAAGAGGTACGATCTATTTCAAGTCTGCACAACTGTTTGCATACGCGGCTAACATTGACGTACTTGGACGAACACAGCTGATTCAGAAGCGGCTAAAATGGGTGTTTTGGTTAACGAGGATAAAACAAAATATATGCTGTCAACCAAAAAAGACGCGCAACACCGACGTCTCGGCCAGAACGTCACAATTGGCAGCTACAAATTCGAAGTGGTCAAGGACTTCGTCTTCCTTGGCTCACTAGTGACCAGCGACAACAACACCAGCGCTGAGATAAAACGCAGAATTACTTTGGGCTCAAGAGGCAATTGAGGAGTAGAGACCTCTCTCGAAAGGCCAAAGTTGCGCTGTTGCGAGGTCGAGGCGCAGGTTCACACCAGAATCTAGTACCACCTATGTAAGTAAGTAAGTTGGTACTAACAGATGTTGTGTATAGCGTAAGCATAAGTGATTCAAAGAAAAAACTGTACCAAGAAAATAAATCTAAAGATAAAAGGTTCATGAATTAAGTTACATTGCTTAAAGAAGGATGGCCCGGCAATATAAAATTCTATTGGAATCTCAAGGATTCCATTATATATTTATCGAAGATGGATTAGTTTTTTATGAAAACAGAATATTTGTTCTCGAATCACTAAGAAAAGAAGCTTTAACAGCCTTACATGAGTACAATTTCGTTATCACCAAAACCATTTCACGAGGATAAACATTTTTTTTTGTTGTTGCCAGCCATTACTCAGGACATTAAGAATATGATTTATTTTTATTTATATTTACATGAAATCCCTGAATATCATATTAGGATCTGGAGGAAACCCATTCTTAGGCATTATTGATTATTTTGCACGATAGTTTGATTTGATAAATCGGTTAAAAGCGTTGTTGATATTTGAAAAAAAATGTTCGTGACTCATTGCAAACAAGAGACAGTAATTTATGATAACCAGGCAAGAATTCGAAAAGGACTGGAGTCTCATATTTGTTTTTTCCAGTCCACATTATCCTCACTCTAATGGATTAGCAGCGGAAAGGCCGTTCATATAGCAAAAACTATATTGAGGAAGGCTAGAGAAAGGCTAACATATTTTTGCTTGAATATCAAACAAAAATATTCCAAGTTTATGTACATAGGTTATACCCCTTCCCAGTTATTGAATAGCAAGCTGTTTCTGAAACTATTGAAAATATCTGAAAATATTGCACAATATTATTGGCTCGGTGCCCCAAACTGTACAGAATTTTTCCCAATAATCGGGGGGCACGGCAGTGCTCCCGCCAAGTCGAGCGCGAAGCAAACACTGCCGTACCATCCTTTACTGGAACCATTTCACCGTATTTTCAGGCCCTTATTTGAGAACCTCTGGATAAGACCAGAAAGCAGGAATTATCGTCATCCCGTAAGCTATAATCATGTACCTAAAATCCAAAATTTCAAGTCTGTGGGTAATTTAGTTCCGAAGTTAAGCGAAAGCAAAATTTCGCATTTATGAGACTCACTCACTCATGATCATCAGAATAGAACTAGTACTTCCCATAAACTCAGAGAGCTGAAATTTGGTAGAGATTTGGGGTTTAAGGGCCACATAAAGGGAAAACTGTAAAAACTGGGATAATCTGGAGTACCTGGTGACCCTGATTAGAAAACACAACACCCAACCTAACTATTAGAGATCGACATACGCGAATGGGCAATACGAAAAACTGTTGCTACTATAGAATCAGAACCGGAAAAAAAGAAAACAAAGATTTGTAATAATAAAAAAACTACTCCTAAAAAGAAAAAACCTGTGTCAAATAGGAAAATCTAATAAAATATATCAATATGCCCACGTTTCTACAAAAAGAAGTGAAATCGCACCAAAAACATTCTGTAAAAGACTAACCAAGTCTCGATGGAGCTGCTCTAAAAAATAATGAAATCTAGACAAAGTCGTGCCAAGTCTAAGGTTCCTTACTGCGATTTCTTTATTATTATAGTTAATTTTGGGTGACTTGGCCGTTGAAGGGTACACAAGGGTACAAAACCAGGTGCTCCATGACACCATTGCACCCATCTGTCGCCAGAACCGCTATCCATTGAAGACCTCGAGGATCCGTCTTTACTGGAAATAATTTTTTATACTGTTTGTTTCAGGTTCGCCTATACATAAGTATTATTGAAATACGCAGCTTCATCAAGCCTACAATTGACTTGTTATTAAATCAATGTTTTCCAATGTCACACAACATTAACTATGAAAGAAGACCTTGTCTAGACTTCATTATTTTTTAGAGATAAAGAAGCAGCTCCATCGAGACTTGGCTAGTTTTTTACAGAATGTTTTTGGTGGGATTTAGTTGGCCGCTGATATTTGCATAGGTAACATGTTGAGTGATAATGAAGTTTGTTGTGTGGCTATTGCACTTGCTGTTTGTTTATAAAAAAAAGAAAAAAAAAAGAAAAATCACTCGCGGAGATATTTATTACTTGACACTTCAAATATAAATAAACAAATATTGCGCAACCGTACCCACAGACGATACAATACAATATTATGTTGTGCAATAACAATCAAAAGCGTTTTGATTCTCCGCAATATTTTGCACCATCTTGCATTATTACCTACAGATGAACGATAATATTGTGCAATATGAAATATGTATTGCATAATAATATTGAGCGTCTAGGGGCCGCTTTAAACTAGAATAACACAATAGTATCATTGTGTATTACAAGAGCAACAGCTAACCCCTGCGGAGATTCCAGGGCGGACGTACGAAGGTTTTCCATCTCTTTATTTATCTCTGCAACAGGACTGATCTGTGCTACTTAGTAATTCGCTCTAGCTTTATCTTCTCTCAAAGATAAAGTTGAGAGAGAAACCGTAGCAAAGATCAACAATACATACATTTGATGTTTGGCTGAACAAAACAACAAGTGTGGGGAAAGTAGGGGAGTTACAGCAGAACTTTTCATTCGAAACGACCAAGAGCTTCCTCATCCACTTTCAGTAGCGTCCATGCCTCTGCCCCATAAAGCAGGACTGAGACTATTAGGGTATTGTATAAAGCCAGCATGGCTTTTCGAAAGATGGCTCTGTTACTCAATTGCACTTTGAGCCCTAAAAACAGTGATTGGTTAGAGTTATTCTGTGTTTATTTTCGGTACTGATGTTGTTTGTATTTGTTACTGCGGATCCGAGGTAGACGAAGTCCTTGGCTACCTCGAAGTTCTTGCAGCCTATTGTTACGCTTTGTCCGAGGCGTCGATGTTGTGCGTCCTTTCTTGATGACAGCCGACCCATTTTTACCAGCCTCCGCTCAATGCTAGCAAACGCCACATTGACGGCCCGCTGCGTTCGACCAATCACGTCAATATCATCGGCATAAGCTACCAGTTCAACGGACTTTTGGATCGTGGATCGTATGATATTAAAAAGTTGACACTGAAGGTTTCGGTAAGTTCGTTACCGACCTTGGCAGCACATATTCTGACGAGTTTGGTAGGGATGCCAAAACTAGACTATCGGCCGTATTCTGGCATACCTCAGTGATGCCTCACAAGTCACAACAACCTCACAAGAGTGTGGTGAGTCACAACTTGTGAGGTTTTCGTATTCTAACGAAAACCTCACAAGTTGTTAGCATCACAGTAACTGTCAAAATTGTGATGTCCGATTGAGCAGCTCACAAGTCGATCACAAGAGATAAAATGGAGGAACAAGTTTTGCTTTTGCTTCTGGTAAATGAAATAAATGCAAATGAGGAAAGGTAAGAATATATATTTATGTCTTGTTGGACAGTATACAAATATATAATTTTTTTTTTTGTTTTTTAGAATACAACGTAGACGAATTTTACGGAATTTGCGGGAAAGGAATGGCCCATTTTCATTGGATGATAGCTGCTTCAAAAAATTTTTTCGTATTCCGAAGACATTGTGCAGGGATATAATTGAAGAGCTACATGTTTACGATAATCAATCAAGCAGTTTGCCCTTTCATATTCGGGTAATTTCATAGCTAAAAATATGCATATGTACATACATGTAGTATCTATACCTTTCTTTGCAACAGTTTCTTTCAACATTGAATTTCCTCGCAAATGGCTCCTATCAAAAATGCATAGGGAATAATTATACAATTGCATTAAGCCAATCATCGGTTTCTCGCTGTGTGGAATACATTTGTAAGCTAATACTGCGGACCAAGAGAAATGTGATAAAATTCCCTAAAACGAATGAAGATTTCAGTGTTTTGAAAACAAGGTAACTATGCACAAATAATAGTTATACAACAACGGAAACTGATTATTGCATTTCTTTATTTTTTAAGGTTTTACGAAAAGTTCCAGATTAAAGGAACGATTGGAGCCATCGATTGCACCCATGTAGCAATAGTTTCACCACCGAACAGAGACCCTACGACTCCAGCGCATTTGTATTTAAACAGGAAAGGCTATCATAGCATAAATGTAGAAGCCGTAAGTCATATAAATTTTACTGTTTTCTATTCACTACCTACATTTTTCTTTGTGTGAAGGTTTGTGATGCGGATTTACAATTTTTACATGTAAATGCAAAATTTCCTGGATCATGCCATGAGTCCGGCATTTGGACGACGTCGCCAGTTCGAATGCAGCTGATAAAAAGCCACAACCGTCAACAATTCAAATGGCTTTTGGGTGACTCAGGATATCCATTAGAGCCTTGGATAATGACTCCAGTAGATGGTCCTTCTTCGCAAGCTGAGGCTGTATTTAATCAGTTGCACATCAAAGCCCGAAATACCATCGAACGGGCTTTTGGCGTCTTAAAATCTCGCTTTAGATGCTTACTGAAGCATAGAGTTCTGCATTACCCGCACGAAAGGGCAGCGCATATAATTTATGCATGTGCAATCTTGCATAATATTATGCAAGCTAATCGAGTCGATTTGATGTGCGAGGGAGAAGATCCAACTCCAGAACTGCTTGAGGAAGTTTCCAGTGAGGAAAATCGCAATAGTGGAAGAAGCCAATATTACGATCAAGGAAAACGAATGCGACAAAGTTACATTAACTCACTTAATTAAATTTCAATTTATTAACACAAATACAAAATAAGAAAATAAATACCTAAACAAAAAAAAAAAAAACAGAAAAACATTAATTCAATCGATTAATTATATTGGTCGCCAATTGGGAGATCGCTGCTAAGCCCTCTCCAACTTTCCCCAAAGCTTCGGAGATAGCCTCCTGATTTTTTAGGATTTGGAGCTGTAATTGGCGATTGCTCTCCTGGGTTTCCTTCTCCAACTCGCACAGTTCCGCAACTTTGGAGCACAGGTCGGTCGTTGAAATTTTCGTGCTGCCTTTTGTTTTAGATGATGCTGGAGTCGTCCAACTTCCTGGCTCATTGCTGGTATTTTCCTCTAAAGTGAATGAGGACACTGATGTTGGCGTTGCCGGCGACGACTCAGTGGATTCGTCCTTGAAAACAAAAACAATACTATAACAATATTCGCAATTCATAACATATAAGAATATACTTACATCACATCCGATCGTTGGGACTGTTTGCAACCCATCAATCGCAACAGCACCCAAAACTTCAAGCGCCTTTCCCTCGAAAGCGCTAATTTTTTCAGATAGCGGTGGACCTCCGCCAGTTAAGGTCTTGTGCACTTTCACGCCCGTATTCTGGCATACCTCAGTGATGCCTCATAAGTCACAACAACCTCACAAGAGTGTGGTGAGTCACAACTTGTGAGGTTTTCGTATTCTAACCAAAACCTCACAAGTTGTGAGCATCACAGTAACTGTCAAAATTGTGATGTCCGATTGAGCAGCTCACAAGTCGATCACAAGAGATAAGATGAAGGAAGAATTTTTGCTTTTGCTTCTTATATTTTATAAATATTTCTTTTGATTTTAAGAATACAACATCAACGGGAAAGAAATAACCCATTTTCATTATAGCTGTTTCAGAAAAATTGTTTGTCTTGAAATCTCGTTTCAGATACTTGTTGTTATTACTATTGTTTATTGTTTCCCTTGTACAAAGGTAACAATTTCGTTTTCCTTTTGTTTTTTTTTTTTTTGTTCTTTACTGACTGCTCGATTGATTGAAAGTGATAGCTGTCAAAAAAAGTAAATTTCATGCATGTTAATACATTCACCACAGTGTGGGGACTATTATTCTGTGTTTTCTTGTGAGGTGTTTGCCAGAATACCAAACAGCTGATTACTCACAAGAAACCTCACAAGAGAGACATCACAATTTTAGTATCACAGAGGTTTGTGAGTTGTGACCACATCACAGCCAGAATAGGGCTGTCAATTTACGCGCGCGAGAGCGCAACTGGTGTTTCCAGTGGGTTAGTGTCTAAAAAGAAATAAATGTATTTCATGAGAAAATAACAAATCATAGCCAAACTTACTTGTTTCCACTTGGCCGCAGTCCGAACAGGTCCCCGCAGAGCATTCAGTTCCTGGGATAAAACATCCCAATAATTTTTTATTTTCATCGGATCAGTTGGATCATTCTTATTCGCAAGAAAATCAGGATTTTCTTGCAAGAAATTCAAGTAATGATCCAACTGTTCCTGGGACGTCCGTTTGCTAGTATCTGGAAATTATTGTTTATTAACAGATAAAGTTTATATTTATAACAATTATGATTACCTTGTTCAAAATGATTTGCCATTTTTTTTTGTTTTGTTTTTTTTGTGTTGTTTGTTATCTGCTCGATTGATTGAAAATGATATGTAGCTGTCACAAAAGTAATTTTCAGACATGTCAATAAATTCACCACACGGTGGTGAATATTATTTTGCGTTTTCTTGTGATGTATTTGCCAGAATACCAAACAGCTGATTGCTCACAAGAAACCTCAGAAGAGAGACATCACAATTTTAGCATCACAGAGGTTTGTGAGTTGTGACCACATCACAGCCAGAATAGGGCTGTATAGCTCGTTTCTATGCACGCTAGAATGTATGTATCCTTGAAATCGACGAATAGGTGGTGAATGTCGACCTGAATTTCTTGGGTCTTTTCCAGGATCTTCCGCAATGTGAAAATTTAGTTTATTAGTTCCTAATTTCTACCAAGTTTTTAAGTCAGTAAAGTAATTTGCATTTGCGGGACTCTGCGGCCAATACAAGAGGTACGATCTACATCAAGTCCACACAATTGCTTGCCTACGCGGATGAAATTGACACAAGCATTGAAGCAGAAGCGGCGAAAATGGGTCTAAGGGTAAATGGGGACAAGACCAAATATATGCTGTCATCCAAGAAAGACGCACAACACCGACGTCTTGGTCAGAACGTCACCTTCGGCAGCTATATTTTTGAAGTAGTCAAGGACTTCGTCTACCTTGGCTCGGTAGTGACAAGTAGCAACGACACCAGCGCTGAGATAAAACACAGAATAACTCTTGGCAATCGCTGCTTCTTCGGGCTCAAGAGGCAATTGAGTAGTAGAGCCCTCTCTCGAAAAACTAAGGTTTCCCTCTACAAAACCTAAATCATCCCGGTCCTCCTTTACGGCGCTGAGGCTTGGACGTTGTCAAAAGCGGATGAAGAGGCTCTCGGACGTTTCGAGAGGAAAATTCTGCGTGCAATCTTTGGTCCCGTTTGTGTAAACGGAGAATGGAGGAGGAGATTCAACCAAGCACTGTACGGGCTGTACAGCGACATCGGCCTGGTTAGACGTCTTCGGATCCAGCGTCTAAGATGGCTAGGCCATGTAGAACGAATGGACATCAACGCTCCGGCCCGAAGAGTCTTCGACTCCAAACCCGAGGGACGACGCAGTAGAGGACGACCGCATTTAAGGTGGCGCGCACAGGTGGAAGGGGACCTCAACCAACTGGGCGTGTGGCACTGGAAGCGGCTGGCCGATGATCGGGCCGGCTGGAGAGGCTTGTTGGTTGAGGCCCTGGTTCACCCCGAACTGTAGCGCCATCAAAGTAAGAAAGTAAGTAAAGTCATTTGCAGATTCTATTTCTTGAGTTGAGGGTGTAGTTATAGGAGTATGTTGATTGGGTGGTGGAGCTTCATAAGATTGGTTTTATTTTGCCGGTGTTAGCGTTTTTACAGTTAGTAGCTTCTGCGTAAGTGACATTTGCCTCAAGGGTAGGAGTAACGTCCGTAACGTATGTAGCAGATGGTTGGGCAATTGGGACTTCTTTATTTCTCAAAGATGGGAATCTTTGGAGCTTTATGGCCTTATATATTTCATAGCATTTGTAATTGGCCGTGTGATCAATTCCACAGAGGGCACATCGTATGTCATTTGTTTCCTTTTTTATTGGGCTTTGCTTTGGTGGCGTTACAGCTCGTGAAGGGCTAGAGCCAAGCTTCTCTCAACCACCCATGCTGTGTTTCATTTTTTATTTCTATTTTTTTAAAGTTCGCACAGGTCCAACATTTTATACTCTTATAATGTTTATCACACAACCTGGACGGAGTGCAGTGGTTTGGGTCGTACATGTTCGTTCACTACTCTCCAGGGGTGGTTGTCCTAGATAGGAGGAGAGGAACCGATACGTTGGTTGTACTTCTCAGTAACTTTTACATGCATGGGGTTATACTAGAATTGCACACACAGAGTATGAAATTTAAAGTGGCCAGATACTATGAATGTTATGCCTTCATCAGTATGTATGATCACTTGTCATTCACAACAGCTGTTTTGCACAGTTTTTTTTCCGTATAGGAGTTATTTTTTCTTGGCTATGGAACGACCTTGAACTACAGACCTTCCACTTGACGGTCGATGATGTTTACCACTGCACCACGGTCACCCCGTGGCCGGGAAAAGGACCTAATGTCTTAACGCCCTAATGGCAAGTATAGGAGGTGTTATCGGGATCCGAACTCGCTTATCGTGCGTCAGAGTCCAACGCACTAACCACTGCGTCACTGTACCCTCTGGCAGTCAATGGTTTCATGGCAAAAACATGCAGTCATTTTTCGTGGGACCGTACCTTTGGCAGTTGCAACGCTGGAGTATATGTATCTTCTTTTATGCGGCGGTTCAAAAGTTTCTTTGGAATACAGTAGCATATTTATGTTATAATGTACATCTTCGTTGTTCTTGTTCTAGTAAAAATATTGAAAGGGGTTCTCTAGCGTTTTTTTTTAATTTTTGTTTTTGTTAGGTTATAGATGTCCATTACGTTGTGTCCTTTCTCAGCCAGTTTTTTGAATGTTCATGTTTTTTAAAATTATCTTGAACCCTTTTTAGTCTCTTTGCTTGAACGTGCAGTGCTTTTAGGCTCAGAGAATCCGGGTTCTGGTCATCAAACCCCTACTGTCATACATAGTAAGGTGTTGGACCTGCTACCAGGAGATCTGGCTACGACTTCAACCGACTTCCTAACACCCTAACACAACCCATCCAGAATCGTATGGAAAAAATGGATTGCACCTCACGAACCATCCGGTAGCGTTTCTTACCGACGCGACGCGACGGCTCGAAGATGGAGTATGGAGTCAGCTCGGGTATCTTCTCAGCGGAACTAAATATCTTCAAATCATTTCGATTTCCGGACTCTGCTAATGTGTTCTAAGCGGAAGTACTAGCGATTAAGGAAGTTTGCAAGATACACACCCGTTACCCCATTACTAAGAGAGACGTTGTCATTTATATTGACAGCCAGTCAGCCATAAAAGCTCTCGATTCATACACCAATACATCCAAATTAGTCGAACAGTGTAAATATGAAATCACTTGTGTAGGCGATTATTTCAACATCACTCTTATCTGGGTACTTGGCCATAGCAACATAGAGGGAAACGAAAAAGCTGATGCGCTGGCAAGGCCCGACTCTACCCTCGATAGTGTCCTGGCGGAGGCAGTATCCCCAACCATAGGACCAATCAAAGGACAAATTTTTCAACATTTCCTCTCAAGGACGAACTCCAGGTGAAGCACCCTGAGTAACTATGTGTTATAAAGAAACATGTAGCCTCCCTACGAAACAAAAAGAACTCATGATCTAACTAACAGAACTCGACAGGAGATTGCCAGAATTGTAGACCTCATTACCGGCAATTGGCCTGCCGGCACTCACGCTGACAAGTAAGGCGTCACACTGCCGGAGTTGCTAGAACCCGCTGGAAAAGGAAACTCTTAACCGTTTTCTTTACGAATGCACGGCTCTAGCTAGAACCAAACAGCGCACACTCGACCAAACCTTCTTTGGCACCCTATCAGAATTCTTTATAACCAGCTCAAACAGTTGGGTTAAAGTTCATTGTGAAAATTGCGAACGGTTCTTCTTCTAAAACGTTTGATATTAAAAATGGTCCACAAGAAGGCGCAGTGAACTTGCCGATCTTTTTCAGCGTTTTCATTTACATTTCAGATCTGATGTAAATCTCCTCATTATTCGATAGCGTATACGTACAGAGGCCGAGTTTAACGAGCGACGTCATTATCTTATTGGGTCATGACTTTGATAAGAAGCAGGAGAACCTTGACTTTCGGAAACTAAAAATCAATTTTCAGAAGTCAGAAACTATTTTATTTTGAGCGCCTTTATTTACGACCTCTAGAGGTCTAAATAAAATAGTTTCTGACTTCTGGAAATTGATTTTCAGTTTTCAAATATACCATGGTATACAAACCCCGAGTTGTATACCATAAGCCCAAATAGGTCTAAGCACTTGCTTGTAGAGAAGAAGCTTATTTTCAGTACTAAGTTGGGAATACTTAACCCAGAAAGCAGAATACTTAAGCAGAAAGTACTTCTTCTTCTTTGGTGGCGTTACAGCCCATGAAGGACCAGAGCCAAGCTTCTCTCAATCACCCATGTTGTGTGTGATTTATTTTTCACACTCGTAAAAGGGACCTACGGGGGATTTGCCAGTACCCCGCCGAGGAGGAACGTTGCGAAATAAACATTCGATGACGTTGGTGTTATCGGAATCCGAACTCGTTCATCGGGCGCAGGAGTCTAACACACTAACCACTGCGCCACGGCAGCACCCTCCAGCAGAAAGTACATTTCACTATATCTCAGTTAAAGCTTTTCACGTTTTTTCTTTACATGCGCTTTCCGTTTGAGTTTCGCGTCGAGAGTCATATCTAGGTATTTTGCCTCGTCTGCGAATGGGAACCGAACTTGATTTAAAAAGAGAGGTAGAGAGGTAGAACTTATTGTTCTATGTAAAATTTTCGCGGACAGATTTGGTTATATTGAGCGCGATCAGCCAAGTCTTTATCCAGTCCCTTTTAAGGTTCAGGGCATTTTGCAAAGTTGCAGTATAATCGGCGAATGTGGTCAGCATAGTGCGATCTGTTTGTAATATGTTTCTGATATACAGCTGGTAAAGCAGGGGACCAAGTACGCTTCCCTGAAGAACGCCAGCCTTAATTGCTCTAAAATTTCAGTAGTCGCTTCCGTGTTTAACACGATAGAGTCTATTAGATAAATAAATTTCCAGAACGTTCGATAATTGTCTCAGTTTATATTCCAAACCAAACTTTGTCAAAGGCTTGGAAGAGGTCAGGAAATACACTCGAAGATATTGTTACGGACACGAACCAACGGTTGTATTCGAATTTCGCTGTCGAAGTTCGTATGCTAAAATGGAAATGATAGTAACTTTCAGCGGCATACTGCTGAATGCCAGAGAATTCCGAAGGGGAACGTCTGACGGCGAACATTCGAGAAAGTGGACTATATAAATAGTGTCTATATACATAAGCGCGGACGCTTGCCCTCTGCGGTTGCGTAAAGTGTTCAAAAGGTTGTAACAATAAATAAATAAAATAAAATTCATCCGAGCCGAAAGAATAAAAGTGACTGCGTATTGTATCCAAATTAAAAGTAGCCAATTGTAGTTTATGGCAATCCAGTGTTACGAACCCTATTAAGTTATGTTTGAGTGCTTTTTCGACCACATCGATTATTCGATGCACTTAGTCTAGAGGATGGCAAAGGACTAACAAAGGCCTCGTAGCGGTAGCACCTATCCGACGGATGCTGGCCTGGTAAAAAGCGAGAGGAGCCACCGCAGTCGAACATCTTGCGGCACTGTTAGTAAGTCCCATCCCCACCTCCTCGTGGTGCCATCTGGAGATATCCTGGCGAATGGCGAGCCTCTTGCGCCAAAAAAAAAAACAGGATTAGTCGGGTGGGCCATCCAGGAAATGCGACGGAATGGACCGGGTATAAAGCGGATGGAAAACTGCGATATTTACTACGGCGAATGCTATAGGGAGAGAGGACAACGATTGTTCGAATGCGGGTTTGCTGTTCGAGGTGGACTAAGGCAAAAAGTCCTAAACTTTCGGCATGTGAGCGACCGCTTCATAGCGATTCGTATCAAGGCAACATTTTATAACATCACCCTGATCTGCCCCCACGCCCCCACGGAAGACAAGGATGACTCGGCCAAAGATGAGTTCTACGATCTCCTAGAAAGAACATATGCCCAATATCCCAGCTATGTCATAAAAATTGTACTAGGACACTTGAATGCAAAGCTTGGTAAGGAAAGAATCTTTGCAACCAAGCTCTGAAAAGTTCTGCATCCGAAGTTTTGAGCTTCAAGGCTCCATCACGAAGAAACACCTGGTTCGATGACGAGTGCAGGAGGATTCACATAGCGAAGCATAAAAGAACAAGAGCAGCACGTGAGCTCTACGAGATGAAAAGAAGGGAGGAGCATAGGATTCTCAGAAGAAAGAGCACGAGAAACGCCCGATTGAAGATTTGCAAAGGTGTTACTTCAGGGGTGACGTTCGAAAGTTTTATCAACAGATAAAGCGAACATGCCAAGGTTGTAAAGCCAGAACTGAAGCCTGCAGGGATGAGAACGGACACCTATGTAGTAGAAGAATCGCAGTCGATGCTGAGAATATGGAAAAACCAGTTCTGCAGACTGTATAACGGCGATGTTAGTCAATATACCACTGTCAGCCAGAATGATCCATTTCTAATCGACGAAGACCGCAGAGAATTCCGTCCCCCTGATCTCGATGAAGTTAAGATTGCCACATCGGAACTCAAGTCGAAAAAAACTGCTGGCGCAGACGGACTGTCTGCTGAGCTCTTCAAAGCAGCTGGGGATGGCCTGGTTAGGAGCATGCACCAGCTCATCTGTAAGATATGGTCAGAGGAAAGCATGCCCAGGAATGAAGTCTCAGCATCGTATGCCCAATCCACAATATTGCGCTAACTATAGAGGAATAAGTCTCCTTAACATCGCCTACAAAATCTTCTGTGCCGTTTTGTGTGAACGCCTGAAGTCTTTTGTAAATAAGCTGATAGGTCCTTACCAATGCGGATTCAGGGCAGGAAGTCCACCATCGACCAAATCTTCACACTACGGCAGATCCTGGAAAAAAACCAATTAATTTCAAGTCGACACTCACCACCTATTTGTCGACTTCAAAGCCACATACAACAGCGTAATTAGAGACGAGCCATACAACGCTATGTCTACCTTTGACATACCTGCTAAACTAGTCAGACTATGAAGGATGACTTTAGAGAATGCTCGCTGCTCCATCCGAATCGGTGAACACCTTACCGATAGTTTTGATGTCAAAAAAGGATTTAGACAGGGCGATGTGCTGTCGTGTGATTTCTTCAACATCATATTAGAAATGATTGTGCAAAAATCACTGACCAATACAAGAGGCACAATCTTTTTCAAATCCTCGCAACTCCTGGCATACGTCGATAATATTGACATAATAGGTAGATCACAGCTAGAGGTCAATGAGGCGTTTGCGAGTATTGAGATGAAGGCGGCGAAAGTTGGTCTGGCGGTAAACGAGGGCAAAACTAAATATATGCTGTCATCAAAAAAGGACGCTCACCACCGACGTCTTGGCCAGAACGTTTGTATTGGCAGATATAAGTTCGAGGTAGTTAAGGACTTCGTCTACCTTGGCTCCGCAGTGACCTGGAGCAACGACAGCAGTTTCGAAATCAAACGCAGAATCACTCTTTCCAATCGGCGTTTCTTTGGGCTCAGGAGGCAACTGAGTAATAAAGCCCTCTCCCGAACAACAAAGTTGACTCTATATAAGACCCTTATCATCCTAGTCCTGCTGTACGGCGCAGAAGCCCTTGGTCGGTTCGAGAGAAAGATTTTGCGCGTGATTTTCGGTCCTTTAAACGCAGACGGAGGATGGAGGAAAAAATTCAACCACGAACTTTACGGGCTGTACAGCGACATGAATCTAGTCAGGCGTCTACGAATTCAACGCCTAAGATGGCTGGGCCATGTAGAGGGAGTAGACACCACAGCTCAAGCCCGGAGAGTCCTTAAATCCAACCCCGTGGGAGGAAGGAGCAGAGGACGGCCGCACTTAAGATGGCACACCCAGGTGGAAGGGGACCTCAGCCATCTGGGTGTGCGGCACTTGAATGGGCTAGCAGAAGATCGTACTAGTTGGAGGGGCATGTTGGTTGAGGTCCAGATTCACCCCGAACTGTAGCGCCCGTTAAGAAGAAGAAGGAGTCTAGAGTGGAATTGTTGCTTCTGAAACCAAACTGATGATCCGGCAATAGACGCTTTCGTCGGAGATCGGTTATATTTAAATAATGATATTGGGCGGTAAGATTTTGGGCCTAAGAATCGTAATAACTTCGGCGAACTTCCATTGGATCGGTACGTGTTCTAACCTAAGTGCTGCGTTTACAAGATATAAAAGTTTAAGCACAGCGTTTCTCGGTAAATTTTTAAGGACATCTCCTGTAATAAAGCCGTAGCTTGGTGCCTTATTTGACTTTGAGGGATTTTATGATAGTTTGCAGTTCGGGAATCGTAGTTTGCGGCATTCTGTATTCCTTATTGGTGGTGAGTGCATTTTCAGCTTCTAAATGGTCTTATTAGCTTGCCAAAGGGAGTAATTAAATTCCTTGTGTAAGAGATTTTCGCAAGAGCCTACGTAGTCGGTTTAGATATGTTTTACGCTGCGATGCTCGACTTTGTTGCCATCGTTTACGGGCTTTTCGTTTCTTCTTTACCAGCTCTTTCATTTCTGGTGGATACGGGGCACTCTCAGACTGATAACTTGTACTTAGTTCCTAAAATCTTTCCAGTTTGTCCTTCTATTCGTAAGCCTAGGTGGCTTAGTAAGAGTTTCACTCATCGTCAATATAACTGGAGAATGGTCTGAGGAAAGATAAAAGTTCTCTTCGACTTTAATGTAGCGAACAGATATGCCTTTTGCAGCACAAAAATCGGTGAGGTCAGGTGTTTTCGCAGTGTTTGTAGGCCAGTACGTTAGTTCGCAACAGCAATCCATACCTGCTTTGTAGAGCATTTTACCTCTCTGTGAAATACATATTAAGCCCCGAAATGTGTCCAAGGTCATTTGAAAGATTGACGAAGTGGGCCGCCTCCAAGGGACAGGGCGGTTAGAAATATACTGAAGATCCATTCAAGAAATGATTTGTAACGTCTCAAGCTCTACTCTTAATCCCAGAGAGAGTTCGATATTATCTTTAATAAATAATAATGATCTGCCTCGCGGTAGGCGTGGTAGGCATGACAGCCTTAGCAATTCTGTCCATTGATTGTTGTATTATTTCGTCATTGATTTGAGGTACATACATAGGTACCTATTAATCTCGTCATTTGACAGCTTTCTTTTGATCAGTGGGAAGGAATCGCTCGAAGTGGGCGCTCTCGACATGCAGTGGGCAAAGCCTGGCCAACATGCTCTACTATAATCGTAGGGGTGCGTTTGGACATACTCTGCCTTCTTGCAAACTCGTCGGGTATTTGGATTATGGCACCAAGTCACACCAAGTCCGTAGTGGCCATTGTCATATTCGACAATCCGTAAGCCATTCGTAGACCATGAGAACTTCTATGAAAGTGTAATAATGAAATTACAATCAAATCGGTTACAAGCTTTCGAACAGAACGCCACATTCCAACCATGGTAAATACAGGTTTCGATTTCGTGGAAATATAATGGATTTCGTTTTGCTACACCTGTGATAACGTCTATCACACACAAGGAAAATCCATTTTTTTGCTCAAAATGGGTAGTATCATGGAGCTCTCGTAAATGCGGTAACATCACAGAGATTATACATGCCTCTGAATGAAGGTGGTAATTGTACACATCCTGGGTAATTATTTCGGAATTTGGATAATTGCCGCAGACGTGAATCGGATATTTGATGTTGGAGGAAGCCGTTGCGTGGTTTGACGCTCCTCATACATGAAGGATTTCGCTTTAAATTAATGTGGCTTTGGTTGAGAGCTGACAGTCGTAAGATACTGCATATCGTCAGCAAACAGAAGATTGTATTGATTTGAGGTGCAGCGGTTTTGACCTCTGATGATAATGAGTAGCAAGCCACCCAGAGTGCATGTATATCAATTGAGTTGATAACGAAGATGACGGGGCAGGCATTTGACGCCAATGTCTAAGACGTATTTCTAGTTCTAGAGGAGTCTATTTGACTGTTGTAAAATCCGTAGAGTTCGATTACTCCTGGCAGTGGTGTTCCTCGAATTATTACATTCGTTTGCAAATAGCAACGTATAGCAATGTAAAACCAATCAAACGGCTAGTTTGAGTCAAATTCATTTTTGAATTTCCAACGGACACCAATAGCATAGACAAGAACCATTGAGTTCACCATCATTTACATTCCACAAGCATATATCCCATTATTTTGAATATAACCACATCTCCAATCCAAATTCCAATGGTGCTTGCATTGGATACGGTATCTGCAGGTCTCCTTAAAGCTCTTCCAGTTAGTGTCCACCACATTCTCTCAGACCAAATTGGACGCTTTGTTTACGACGGCCTTAAATAATTCAAAACACAATTACCACCGTTAAGTCCGTCCTAAAAATTAATTTAATGACTACGACAGCGATGGGTCGTTAACTTTAGTCCTTTAATTATTCCGCCGGAAGATTTGTGCTCACGGATACATGCAGGGTAAGGGTACGTTCTAAATGAGCAAAGCGTGTCATTGATGACAAAAAAAAGCTACTCAACTGAGTTTGTGTGGAAATAGGTATTCGGCTGGATGGATGTGGGCGGAAAAGTCGTTGAACTTGTCCTTGACTTTGGTCGTACGGTATCGATTCGGCTAATGCTGCGGGATGTGTGCTGGGGATTAAAGCGAAACGACAAGTGTCTGCTCACTTTATTTTTATGTTCTTGGGATTGATTAAGGGAATTTGATATCACACTGGGTGGTCTACTACATGCTCGTAAATGAGAAAGTGATCCTGTAAAGCGTAGTGGAAACTTTAATGAATTTTAGATTATTCCACGAGACGCCGCCGGTCTTAAAAAAAAATAGAAACACCGAAAAGGAGATGGTATATGAGAAATGTTTGAATCAGAAGCGCTGTCACTGAATCCGAAAATGGGACAGTAAACTGGGAATACTCGATGTGGACGAGCCATTGTAGTCGACGGATTTTTGCCTTCTGGAATATATTCACATCTTTGTACAGCTCATAGAGTTCGCAGTTATGTCTTTCTCCCTCATTCGCCTTCCTCGCAGACATGACCGACCGCAGACATTAGCTCTGCTGTCCTGCTTATCGTCCAGCTTTCGACTCCATATAGCAGGACTGGCAGGATAAAAGTCTTGTAGAGCATAGCCTTGGTTCTTCGGGGCAGGAATTTGGATCTGCGCCGGATCTCCACTATGATGTCATTCGTGGAGTTTATGTTTGCCCCGAGATACGAGTATGTGAACTCCTTCATCACCTCGAAATTATAGCCGCTGATTATCATGTTTTATCCTATGTAATGGGTTCGTCTTCTCTTTATTGATGATTATCTATGAAAAATGTATAAGATTGCTGAATAACGTAACTTCGGAAGTCAGGAAATGCAAAGCAAAATTCTTTGCATCTAAACTTAAGCTTAATTTATCAATGAATGGAACGGAGCAATATAAAGAGGATGGGTATCAGCAAGCAGAAGCCATCTGATCCTGTTAACTCCGATTTAGATGAATTGAATGATACGTTTGCTCGTGGCGGTCTTTCGATCAATCGACACTCCTCCAGCGTCCTAGATGTCCGAACCTTTCGAGGAGCCAACATCGACTCGGATCATTACCTTGTTGCAGCCATGATACGGATGCGGATCTCTTGGAATCAACGGAGTCGAGTAAGAACACCAAAATTTAACGTCGGATAGTTGCAATCGCAGGAGACCACCAGGACCTTCGCCGATCAAGTCTCCCTCAGGCTCTCTCAAGTCCCGATGCAATCTGCACAAACCATAGAACAGCAATGAAGACGTTGTCCGAACGCCATCAGAGGGGCCGCCTCAGATGTACTCGGTTTTAAGCCACCACCTTCGATAAACCCCTGGTTTGATGATGAATGTAGACAGGCCCATGTAGAGAAACAGAATGCATACATGGCTACACCGCGTCGATGGACGAGAGCTGCCCGCGAGCTCTATGAACAGAAAAGGGGCAAGCGCTTCTGAGAAGGAAAAATAAGGAGCACGAGAAGCGCGAGATCGAGGAGATGGAGAGATGCTACTGTGGTTCTACCAAAAAGTAAAACGAACATGCCAAGCCAGAATAGAAGCCTGCAGGGATGAGCACGGACAACTAGTAGTGGAATCACAGCCGATGCTGAGATTATGGAAGGACCACTTCTGCAGATTGTATAACGGCCATGATAGTCAAATTGCCGCCGTCAGGCAGAACGAACCATTCACAATGGACGTTGTTGGCGTTACAGTCCATGAAGAGCCTGAGCCGAGCTTCTCTCAATCACCCATGTTATGTGTGATTTAATTTTCCCATAGGTGAAAGGGACCTACAGTTTATTGCCGGTTCCGAATGGCGAATTTCGAGAAGCTTTTAATGACAATTTTACTACAGGGGGTTTTGTCAGAACCCCGCTGAGGAGAAACACCCTGAAAACACGTTCGATTACATGGCTGTGTCGGGACCTAAACGATGTTAAAATAGCCATGTCGAAACTTAAGTCTTATAAAGTTGCTGGAGCAGACGTACTTTCCGCGGAACTTTTTAAAACAGCTGTCGATGAGCTGGTTAGGAACATGCACCAACTCATCTGCAAGATATGGTCGGAAGAATGCATGCCCGATGAATTGAATCTCAGCATGGTTTGCGCGGTCCATAAGAAATGAGACCCCTATGACTGCGCCAATTACAGAGGGATAAGTCTGCTAAACATTGCGTACAAGATCCTCTCTGCCGTACTGTGTAAGCGCCTAAAACCGTTCCTGGACAATCTGATAGATTCCTACCAGTACGGATTCAGGCTAGGAAAATCCACGATAGACCAAATATTTACACTACAGCAGATCTTGGAGAAGACCCATGAATTCCAGATTGACACGCACCATCGTTCTATCGACTTTAAAGCCGCATATGACAGCGTTTATAAAGACGAGCTACACAGAGCCATGTCTTGTTTTAACAATCCTGGCAAACTCGTCAGACTGTGCGGGGTGACTATGGAGAACTCTCGCTGCTCCATTAAGGTCGGAGGTGAACTAACCGACCCTTTCGATTTTAAAAAAGTTTTAGACAGGGTGACGCACTGTCATGTGATTTATTTAACATCATTCTTGAAAATATGGTGCGGGACTCTGCGGCCAATACAAGAGGTACGATCTACTTCAAGTCTACACAATTGCTTGCCTACGCAGATGACACTGACCTTATTGGACAGACAAAGCGAGACGTCAGTGAGGCCTTCGCAAGCATTGAAGCAGAAGCTTCTGAAGTGGGTCTAAGGTAAATGGGGACACGACCAAATATATGCTGTCATCAAAGAAAGACGCACAACACCGACGTCTTGGTCAGAACGTCACCTTCGGCAGCTATATTTTTGAAGTAGTCAAGGACTTCGTCTACCAAAGCTCGATAGTGACAAGCAGCAACGACATCAGCGCTGAGATAAAACTCCGCTGCTTCTTTGGGCTCAAGAGGCAACTGAGTAGTAGAGCCCTCCCTCGAAAAACTAAGGTAACCCTCTACAAAACCTTAATCATCCCGGTCCTCCTCTACTACGCTGAGGCTTGGACTTTATCTAAAGCGGATGAAGAGGCTCTTGGGCATTTCGAGAGGAAAATCCTGCGTGCAATCTTTAGTCCCGTTCGTGTATACGGAGAGTGGAGGAGGAGCTTCAACCAAGAACTGTATGGGCTGTACAGCAACATCGGGCTAGTCTGACGTTTTCAGATCCAACGTCTAAGATGGCTGGGCCATGTAGAGCGAATGGACATCACCGCTCCGGCCCAAAGATTCTTCGACACCAACCCCGAGGAACGACGCAGCAGAGGACGACCGCATCTAAGGTGGCACGCACAGGTGGAAAGGGACCTCAACCAACGGGGCGTGTGGAACTGGAAGAGGTTGGCCAAAGATCGTGCCGGCTGGAGAGGGTTGTTGGTTGAGGCCCTAGTTCACCCCGAACTGTAGCGCCATCTAATTAAGTAAGTAAGTTTGCTCGTGCTTCCATTACACCTGAAGCAGTCAGTAGTGACAATGATAGCGAAGAATTCTCTAAGTCTGGTGCAAACCGATTATAATAACAGTTTTCGCTTGATTAGCGTGAATAGTTCTGATGTTTTAAAGGCTGCTTTCGCAATAAAGTCGGATGCAATTGCTTGCATTTGCTTACGGGCTTTCAATCAGGTTTCAGAGCATGCCACAGTTGTACTACAGTATGTATGTATGTTGGCGCTACAGTCCATGAAGAACCTGAGCCGAGCTTCTCTCAATCACCCATGTTGTGTGTGATTTCATTTTCCCATAGGTGAAAGGGACCTACAGTTTATTGCCGGTTCCGAACGGCGAATTTCGAGAAGCTTTTCATGACAATTTTACTACAGGGGGTTTTGTCAAAACCCCGCTGAGGAGAAACACCGTGAAAAACAATGTTAAATCCGTTGTTGTGACGGATTTCTTCGGAGAAACTAAACCTCTCAAATAAAACAAATGTTCCTTCCTGCTCTGAGGTTGTACAACGAGTGACAAACAAAATTCTTTATTCAAAGAGACTATGTACAAAGTATGTATGTAGAAAGTAAGTGTCAAAAAGGTTATTGATGTGAGATGGTTATTGATGTAGTAGATTCGTAGGTTGGAGACTTAACATCTCGGCCTCCTTAAGGTATACTAAGTATACTTAAGCTCATCCATCGGTAGAGGGTACAGTTTACCTACTGCCCGTTTGAATTCTCCGTTCTGAGTTTTTACCTGTGCTACGCGATGGACACCGTCTGTTCCAGGAAATGTTGCAGTGACGCGACCAAGTAACCAGCGGTAGGGCGGCAGATTATCATCCTGGACAAGAACGAGGGTGCCTGCTGATATGGTACTGCCCTTGAATTCCCATTTATAACGCTGCTGGAGCAAGTGTAGATAATCGGTTGACCATCGTTTCCAAAATATCTGTTGAAGACTTTGGAGTCGTCGAAATCTGGTACTACAGTACTACTAAAATTAGTCGAAGACTTACATACGTATCAGAATGGACGAAGATCAAATAGAGGGCGGGTCAATAAGTCCGTGACTTTTTTAATTTCCCGCCTCTTAACTGAAAGGATAACACTGCTCCTGTCAAGAAGCAACTCTCAGTTGACGTCTGTCAAAATTTGAAATTTATTGTGTTATTGACAACCATTGATATTAGACTAACGCGTGTTAGTCAGATCGACATCGGCTCGTTGCAGACTCCTTTAAGGGAAACTGCAACTGAAACGATGAAAACAACTCGGCGTAGCGGGTATATTGCATCGCGCGTGGTTACGACTGATGCTATTGAGTTCGCTGTGGTATCCGTGGATGGCTTCCAATCGCCGGGCACCGACGGGATATATCCTGTTATCCTGCAAAAATGTATAAGGCAGCTGCTTCCTACTCTGAAAAGAATTTTCACTGCTAGTCTAGCATTTGCTCACATACCCATTCCTTGGCGCACAGTGAAAGTGGTCTTTATTCCCAAAATAGGAAAAGAGGACTACTCACTTGCCAAAAGCTTCAGACCAATCAGTCTAACATCCTTCATGCTGAGAAGTATGGAGAGACTGGTGGAGTTTCACGTGCGCAAAGTTGCCCTTCGAATGTACCCTCTTTCGGAGATGCAACATGCTTACCAGCGCGGAAAATCCTGCGAGACTGCGCTTCAGAACCTAGTTGGGAGAATTGAATGCGCGCTCGAAATGAAAGAGTACGCGCTGGGCATTTTCATCGACATTGAGGGAGCCTTTGGAGGGTGTCAAATCCGCTGTTTACAGGGGCTGCCCACAAGGTGGTGTCCTGTCTCCGCTGTTATGGTGCATGGTGGTCGATTCTCTGCTTGATGCTCTCAACGCCTCTGGAATCTCTGCCCAGGTCCATGCGGATGATGTCGCCATTCTTTCTGTCGGCTCATGTTTAGCGACTGTCCATCTCAAAGCACAGGCGGCGCTAAAAGTGATCGATGATTGCTGTACTAGAAACGGACTGTCAGTCAATCCTCTTACGACCGGTGTCGTTCTCTTTACGAGAAGGAGGAAAAATACTGACATGACTCAGCTGGTACTAAAAGGCACTTCCATCCCGTTATCCAAGGAGGCTAAGTATCTAGGAGTCATCTTAGATAGCAAGCTTCTCTGGTCGAAGCATGTTGAGTCAAAAACCACAAAAGTGCTGTCAGCTTTTGGCAAAACATGGTGTTTGTCGCCGGCAGAGGTCCTCTGGATCTACACGGCAATGATAAGACCTACATATAATCTCATATGCATCGGTTGTCTGGTGGAACAGACTAAAACGCAAACACGTCGTAGCCTCTTTCACCAAATTTCAAAGAACGGTTAGTCTCAGCTGCACGGGGGCCTTCCCCAGCACGCCGGGCGCTGCTCTAGATGCTATGATGAGCCTTACACCTCTTGATATAATTATCAGAGGGTGTGCTCTGAAAGCCATGTCTCGTCTGAAGAGAAATGGCGTTTATATAACTCGCATAGGAATAACGGCGTACTTGCGCAAGAATTATCCTGCGACCCCTGTCTCATGGACATGCCTTTTGACGCACTAACGCCCGTTATTCTACTGCGCCGTAATTTCACAGTCGAGTTTCCATGACGTCAGGATTGGCTATTGGCTGGAAAGGATAGTCTTCGCATTTTCACGGAAGACTATGCCCTGATGTCTGCAAAAAATCTGCAGCATTCCTCCTGTTTTGAAGGAGAGTCGACTGCAAAAGGCTTGTGGGAGTTATGACGGGCCATTACACTTTTGCCAAGCATCTCTACGTGCTCGGCATCAGTGAGACGCCTACCTGTGCTGCATGTGGCAAAGAGGAGGATGACACTGCAGAGCATTTCCTCTTTGATTGACCCGCCTTTGCTCGGTCTTTTGAGAAGAAAATGGAAGTTCGTTTGCTCATTAAGCATTATTTCTTGCGGAACAAAACCATCACTCAGACAAAGGCTAAGCTCGATAAATACTATGGAGACCCTGCACCGCCAATTTCAATGGTAAAGAAGTGGTTCACTGAATTTCGTTGTGGCCGTACAAGCATGGAAGATGCCGAACGTTCTACACCCGAAACAATTAAAAAAATTCAAAGTGAGAGAGATTGTGGAAGAGATTGTGGCTCAGTGGTTATAATTTTGAATGATCACTTGGGTATGAGAAAGCTTTCCGCAAGATGGGTGCCGCGTTTACTCACAACCGACCACAAACGCAATCGTATGACAACTCCGCAGGAGTGTATGGCATTGTTCAACCACAATATGGGCGAGTTTTTTTCGCCGTTTCGTGGATCCACTACAATAAGCCAGAGACCAAACAGCAGTCAAAACAGTGGGTTTCTCGAGGTGAATCGGCGCCAAAGAAGACCAAAGTGGGTTTGTCCCCCAATAAAGTCATTGCAACCGTTTTTTCAGATGCACGCGGTATAATCCACATCGATTACCTTCAAAAGGGTAAAACAATAAGTGGCGAATATAATGCCAACTTATTGGGCCGACTTATTGGGGATTCAAAAAATAACGGCCGCATGTGTTCTTTTCCGGCAGCACAAGGCAAGGGTGCACACATGTGCAGTTTCGATGGCAAAAATCTATGGATTTGGCTACGAATTGCCCCGGCCCTATTCGCCGGATTTAGCCCCGAGCGACTATTTCTTGTTCCCAAATCTCAAGAAATGGCTTGGCGGAAGGAGATTTGACTCATCTCACCAAACAAATACCTATTTTGATGACCTGGAAAAATCTTGTTTTTGGAAGCGATAAAAAAATATGAGAAATGTTGGACAAAGTGTATAGAGCTCAAAGGTGATTACGTCGAAAATTAAAATATTTTTTTATCCAAAAACCTGTGTTTTATTCAAATAAAATTGAATTGAATTGAAATAAAATTATTGACCCGCTAGAACTGGTATTCCAGTCTTGGTCCTCCCAAATTCTATAGGTGATCTAGTGCGTGCTCCCTACCAAAACATCGCATCTAACTATGAAGAGTTCTGATGATAATCCATCCGAGCCTGCGGCACTGTTGCTCTTCGTCCACTACCACTCTCTTTTCTCCATGCTCGTGAAGCAGCCCCTAGAAATGTTGCTTGAAAATATCCAAAATTCCCTGCGGGTCGGCAACAAGATTGTTCTCGCAATTTCTCAAGAGCCTGGGTACTGTTGTTAAGGCCCCCTGCGAGGCTTTTGGCTTCTTATTTAAAAACATCTTACCAATTTTGTCCCTGGACTCTTCGATATTTTTGGCTCGGTATTCCTCGCACGCTGCTCGTGTTCTCCTTTGCAGCATCTTTCGGTACGCCTCCCTCTGCTCATACTTGTCGGTGGTGGCGCGTAGCTTATCGTAATTTCAACTGCTCCCTTGATGACTGAGGGGCAATGGAATCACATATTTTTGGCGCTTGTGTCCGACGTAGGCATACTTGCGAACCGTCCGCTCAATTGGCCTCTGTTGTTTCTGGCAATCTCCTCTTGGTGGGCTGATGTAGCTTTCTAATATTGAAAAACTGGGCTCCGAGTCTTGCTGCCACTAGGAAATGGTCTCTGAACGTTTGAACATTCATGATGTTTGGCACATGCCTTTCGTCTATGAGCACATGGTCAATTTGGTTGGCAGTTCGGCTATCTGGAGACCGCCATGTGGCTGTGTGGATCTTCTTGTGAGGAAATCTGTGCGACTTATTACCATAATACGATTGCTGCAAAATCCGCAAGTCGAAAGCTGTTGTCGGTTGTCGTATCGTGGAGGCTGTGTTTTCCGACTACTTCGCCAAAGATATTCTCCCTACCGATTACGGCGTTGAAGTCCCCGAGTACGATTTTGATATCCTACTCCGGACAAGCTCCGTAAGCGTCGTCCAAGAGGTCGCAGAAATCATCTTTGATGGGTTCTTCAGCTTCGTCGGTAGGGCGTCGGCGTGTGCACAGATGAACTGATGTTGTAGAATCTTTGGATGTGGATCACAGCTAGGCGATCGCTTCATTATTCTTTGGTGGCGTTACCGCCCATGAAGGGGCAGGGCCAAGCATCTCTCAATGACCCATGTTGTGCACGATTTATTTTTGACACAGGTGAAAAAAAAAATATATATATATAGAGGGCGCCGTGGCGCAGTGGTTAATGTGTTGGACATTGACGCACGATGAGAGTCACCAACGCCATCGAATGTTTAAGCGAAAAGTTCGCTTTCACCTGTGTGAAGAATGAATCACACACAACTTGGGTAATTGAAAGAAGCTTGACTCTGGTGCTTCATGGGCTGTAACGCTGCCAAAGAAAGAGACCAATTAGTGCGGTGCATAAGGGATTTAGACTTTCAAGGCGTTATACTTGTATAGTTCTTGCAAGAACTTTTGTGAATGAGAAGAATCTTCCCAAAGATGATTTTGTACATGGTCTCTACTAGAACATCGCCACAAGCCTTGAAAAGCTCTGGTGGCAAGCCATCGAGCCTGCGGCGTTGGTGCTCTTCAGCTTTTGAATAGTTATGCCGACTTCTTCGATGCTGAGTAATTTTTTCTACTCCCTTCCTCAGGCTCGGTACTCTTTTCGCCATGCTCTGGTTTTTCGCTACAGCGCCTTTTGGTACGCCTCGTCGGTTGCCGCCTTTTTTTGCCCACACTCGCTGCCATACCAGGGGTTTCTGGTCGCCGGTGGCAGGCTATCTCGGCTATTCCAGAATGGATGAACGGCAATGCAGCAACATATTGTTGGCTTTTGTACTCCACGTAAGCATACCGAAGAGTCTTTCGCTCAGTTGCTTGCTATAGACTTTGATAACCTCCGATGTACTCAGGCGTCCATTTTCGAACCTCCTCATGGTGGGATGGTAGAGGTTTTTAATATTGGAGAGTCGAGCTCTAAATCTTGCTGCTATGAGGAAATGGTCAGAGTCGGCGTTTGTCCCCTAAATGATTGCACATCCAGGATGTGGGACGAGTGTTTTGCGTTAATGAGCACATAGTCGGTTCAGTTGGCGGTTTGACTATCCGACAACGCCGCAAAGTCCGTGAGTCGGAAGCCGTTCTCCGTTGTTGTATCTTGGAGGCTGTGCTTTCCGAGCACTTCGCCAACGGTGTTCTCCTTAAAAATGTCAGCGTTCCCTAGTACGTCATACTGCGGACAGGCTCCATATGCGTTATGCAAGAGATCACAGAACTGAAATAGCAGTAGATACAATTCAAACAAATACCGGTGACTCGACTGGGTCGTACCTTAGGTTAAGTCTAGGAAGAGGCCTAAGTTTTTGTGCTGCCGAAACTAGTTCTGGATATAGCATGGGGCATATGCAGATCTACTGTCCCTGCTAGCCGATCAGACGAGGAGTTCCTCTACTTTCTTAACAAATTTGAGAAAGTCTCTCGAAGGAGATGATATGATCCCCTTAGGTGAAGGATCCGCAATCCAAGGTGGCAAAGAGCAGCACACTTATATAATATGTACATAATATGTTTTCTGCATTTCCTCATCCTCCAGATAGAGTTGACATTCAGTTTCAGTCGGGAGTTTAATATTGTTGAGATAGTATCTCAGACCACAGTCTTCTGATATCGAATCTGTTAAACTTAAGAATTTTACTAGGAGGTTTATTTAGGGGACGTATAAATCTCTTAGATTGGCGGAGTCCTTGAACACTATTCCAAAAGGACAAGTGCTGCAATTTTTTCCACTTGCCTAGTGAAAGTTAATTTTAGACTGGGAATGCCGTAGCAACGTTCGGCAGCTATGTACCTTTCGCTGGAACCTTTTCTAGCAAGTTTGTCGGTGATTTTGTTGCCCTTTGTGCTCTTGTGCCTTGGCACCTACCTGAGTTTGACCTTATTTCTTTTGACTAGGTCATGCAGGGCATCGTTTCATTCCCTAACGGAATTTGAGTTAGTGCTATACAAGCTCGACGCGCTAAGCGCTGCTTGAGTGTCTGAGAGTATTTTGATGGTTATGCTTTTTATGCCAGTCACCAAGCTTAGGTTAATGCACGTCCAGTTGGTGTATAATTCACCCTGGATGATACTATGATTCATTCTCAGAGCCTTCGAGACTTTCCGATTTGGTCCGAAGATGCCAGAGTCAACACCTGAATCCACCCTGAAGCAATCTGTGTTCTTTGACATTGAGGAAGGGGTCGCCATTTTCTCAAGCTATGCGGTTCAGTATCTCAAATCTCTTATCAAAGGCGAACGTATGTGGTAATGTGGCCGAAACTGTGGTAATCATAAGCAGCTCAGGAACTTACTTACTTAGATGGCGCTACAGTTCGGGGTGAAGCAGGGCCTCAACCGACAGGCCTCTCTAGCTGGCACAATCTTTGGCCAGCCGCTTCCAGTGCCGCACGTCCAGTTGGTTGAGGTCCCTTTCCACCTATGCCACCACTTTAGATGCGGTCGTCCTCTGCTGCGTCGTCCCTCGGGGTTGGTGTCGAAGACTCTTCGGGCCGGAGCGGTTATGTCCATTCGCTATACATGGCCCAGCCTTCTTAGACGTTAGATCCGAAGACGTCAAACTAGGCTGATGTCGCTTTACAGCCCGTCTAGTTCTTGGTTGCATCTCCTCCTCCACTCACCGTTTACACAAACGGGACCAAGGATTGCGCCCAGAATTTTCCTCTCGAAACGCCCAAGAACCTCTTCACCCGCTTTTGATAGCGTCGAAACCTCAGCGCCGTAGAGGAGGACTGGGATGATTAAGGTTTTGTAGAGGGATAGCTTAGTTTTTTTCGGGAGCCAAGGTAGACTAAGTCCGTGACTACTTCAAAAATATAGCTGCCGAAGGTGACATTCTGACCAAGACGTCGGTGTTGCACGTCTTTCTTTGATGACAGCATATATTTGGTCTTGTCCCCATTTACCCTTAGACCCACTATAGCCGCTTCTGCTTCAATGCTTGCGAACGCCTCATTGACGTCTTGCTTTGTCCGTCCGATAGCGTCACACACACGTCGTCTGTGTAGGGAAGCAACTGTGTAGACTTGAAGTAGATCGTACCTCTTGTATTGGCCGCAGAGTTCCGCACTATCTTTTCAAAAATGATGTTAAAAAAAGCACATGACAGTGCGTCACGTTGTCTAAAACCTTTTTTAACATCGAAGGTCACGGTTAGTTCACCTTCGACCTTAATGGAGCAGCGGAGCACATGGAGCACATTCTGAGGAGTTTGACAGGAATGTTAAAACATGACATGGCTCTGTATAGCTCGTCTCTATAAACACTGTCATATGTATTTGGACAAAAAGATGATGGGTGTCGACCTGGAATTCATGGGTCTTCTGAAAGATCTGCCGTAGTGAAAATATTTGGTCTATCGTGGATTTTCCTGGCCTGAAACCACACTGTTAGGAACCTATCAAATTGCCCACGAACGGTTCCAGGCGCTTACACAGTACGGCAGAGAACGCAATGTTCTCGTGTATCCCTCTGTAATTGGCGCAGTCATAGATGCCTTCTTTCTTATGGACCGGGCTAACGATGCTGAGATTCCATTCATCGGGCATGCATTCTTCCGACCATATCTTGCAGATGAGTTGGTGCATGTTCCTAACCAGCTCGACGCCAGTTGCTTTAAACAGTTCCGCGGAAAGTTCGTTTGCTCGAGCAGCTTTATAAGACTTAAGTTTCGATATAGCTATCTTAACATCGACTAGGTCGGGTCGACGGGATTCTCTTTCGTCTTCGTCCATTGTGAATAGTTCGTTCTGCCTGATGGCGGCATTTTGGCTATCATCGCCGTTATACAGTCTGCAAAAGTGGTCCTTCCTGCAGGCTTCTGCTCTGGCTTTATAGCCTTTGCATGTTGGTTTTACTTTTTGGTTAAACTTTCGAACGTCGTTCCTGCAATAACATCTCTCCATCTCCCCGATCTCGCGCTTCTCGTGCTCCTTCTTATTTCTTCTTTCTCCTCTCTCATTTTCTATTCATAGAGCTTGCGGGCAGCTCTCGTCCTTCAATGCAGTGTAGCCATGCATGCATTCTGTTTCTCTACATGGGCCTGTCTGCATGTGTCATCAATCCAGGGGTTTCTCGAAGGTTGTGGCTTGAAACGACTTCATTGCTGTTGAGCTTGAGGGAGACTTGATAGATAAAGTTCCTGTCGGTCTCTGCGATTGCAGCTTTCCGACGTTAAATTTTGGTGTTCTTACTCGACTCCATTGATTCCGAGAAATTCGCATCCGCTACAACGAGGTAATGATTAGAGTTGGTTCCTCGAAAGTTTCGGACATCTAGGATGCTGCAGGAGTGCCTGCCGTCGATCGCAATGTGATCAATTTGATTGATTATCGATTGATCGAAAGACCGTCAGGTCCCCTTATGGATGTTGAGGTGTGGGAATCGTGTACTTGCACTAGCCTTAGTCCGTTTTCTGACGTGTTGTGGTGTAGGCCGTGCTTTCCTATGACTCGTTCATAGACAGTGTTGTAACAACCCAACAATAATAAAAAAAAAAATGTAAAAAAGAAATGTCAAAAAAAATAAAATTAAAAAAATATTTCCCACAAGATTAATTTAAATTCTTCCCAACAAAAAAATATAAAAAGAAAGAAAATAAATTGTAAACAACTTGGCGAAAAGTACCGTACGCCCACACAGTATATAAGGGGACACGCGATCAGTGTGAACTCACTCGTGTTTGGTACTTCGCACTGCACTGGTTGCACCAACCATTAAGTGAAAAGCATCACACACAAGTCCTCCTTACACTGTTTGGTTTGAGTACAGTGGTCAACAGACTGCTCAACCCAGATAAGAATTTCTCGCCAATTTGTGCTTTTTTTATTATTATTCATTTTTGCTATTTTCTTTTTCATTTTGAATTTCGATTATTTTTATTTTATTTTTTTTATTGAATTTTACTCTGTACTTTTGTTTTCTATTTTTTGGATTAAGCCAGATATACACTGTTCAAATGCATGTCATGCACGTGCAAGTGTATTAGTAAATTCTGATTGAAGTTGCCTATACACACATCAAGCATGAGTCTTCAATCTTTTTAGTTCCTAATCGTGAGTGTGGTGAAAGGAAGTTCTATACAAAATATAATTACTGTTCTTTGTGAATTTTTGCAAATTATGAGTTTTTTGTTTGAATACTCCTTGCTCTTTACGTTCCATAATGCCGGCAAGGAGCGATAAACTTGGATAAATTCTAAAATAAAATTTTTATTTTCCATTTTCAGTCTCTCAGTCTCGTCAGCTCAACGAACTATACTGCATGACCAATCATGAATTTTTCCTATACACTATTTCAATGCAGTACGCTTGATTGAAGGAAAATCAAAACGATTTGATTTTGCTTCAAGCATACATTGCCGAGTACTTCTAATTTACATTGCGTACTATATTAAACTGCCAGCACAACGTTTACAGCGGTCCTAGGACAGCATAAGCGAGGCTGAGAGCCTAATAAAGGTCAACAACCGCTCACTGGCCGATGGAGAAAGACGATCCAGTGGAAAAAGAACGCTCCACACCCGCAATAACAACACCACCTGCTACAATTGGCGCCCAACTCGACGGCCACTCCCTGGAAACTTCCAACTCCTCAAAGCCAGAGAGCTACAATTTTCGTAGAAGTCAGAGAATCATTTCCCGGAAGACGCAAACAACTCAATCAGGCGTTAAGATGGCTCACCTTTCCGAAGCGCAGCTTAAGCAATTGATTGCAGCCGTACAAGGTGACTTTAAGAAAGGCAGTTTCAGTAACTGTACCGCAAGGTTCAACGGAGAACGAGACGCCAAAACAGTCGAAAGTTTCATTGCGACTATAAATATTTACAAAGATATTGAACGTATCAGTGATGATGATGCCATAAAAGGCTTCCCACTGCTTTTAACAGACAGTGCCGCTAACTGGTGGCAAGGAGTTCAAGCAGAAGCCGAAACATGGAATGACGTCACTACCCTATTGCGTAATGCGTATGCCCCGGCAATGCCAGCTTACCGAATTTTTATGGAAGTGTGCGGTCAAAAGCAAAAACCAGGCGAATCAACCGACGACTTCATTTGCGCTTAAAGGTCTCTATTAGCGAGACTTCCAGAGAAAATCCCTAAGGAGTCGATGGCAATTGATCTCATTTACGGACTACTCAACATCCATATAAGAGATGGCGTTCCTCGCGATAGCTTTAGCACGTTTCAAGAGCTACTCACTAAAGCGCGAACTGTAGAGCTATCAAGATCAGAGAAAAGCACTCAAAATGAAGCATCAAAGAAGAGATGCAACTTTTGCAAATTCCCAGGACGTAATACCACCGAATGTCGGAAGAAACAAAAACACGATGCTCAGACAAGCAAAAATTCAGCTAAAACACCTGAGGTGAAAGTTCACTGCTACAAGTGTAAAGCACTAGGTGTCGTCCGTTCAAATTGTCCGAACTGTAAGGATCTGCCAAAAGGACCAGCCGCAGTATCCTTCAATTGCATGAAGACAACATTGGGCGCAGATCTGCCAACAATTACAATTGCGTCCCATGGCGAATATGGACTAGCATACGTTGACACTGCAGCAAGAATGAGTGTTGCGGGCAGACAACTATTCCTGCACCTGCTCAAAAACAACACCAAGTTTCGAAGTGTAAATGCCACAGTTACACTTGCTGATGGACAATCCACCGACCAAGAACTATATATAGCTGACACAAATATAATAATTGGCAATCGATTACGACCAATTAAATTTGTTGCATAACCAAAGGCTACTGACAATAGAACTCTTATTGGCATAGACTTTCTGGAGGAAAATGGCATAGTACTTGATCTGGGTCAACAAGTATGGTATTTTGCGGACCAAAAAGAGAAAATGTTCGATTTTTATGACACGTCGCACACAAAAGTCATAAACAAACATTCGATCGAAAATGATCTTGTAAAACCACAAATACCTTCAATGAATTTGAACTTTAAGGCAATTTCATCACTCGCAAAGACGCCAGAAAATATTAGGCTATTGGAGTCAAGATCGCAAGAGCTAAATAGATCGACAGAAGCAACAGCCGAGTTGACTAAGGAGAGCTCTGCATTTCTCTCCTGGTTTCAAGCAATTGAACCGATTTCCTCTCTCAGATCTACACCAGTACGGAGCATCAACCTTTTCCGGACACCACCAGGATTTCCAGACCTAGTTCGAACGCAAGAGGACATAGATCCTGAATCATTTTTTATGGAAATAAACACAATTGACATCAAATTACGGAATGATGAAGCAATCGATCTGAATCACGGTGAAAAACATAAATTAAACAAATTACTGATGCAATACAATTGTATATTCGATCCCTTGGGTGAACCAACGCCATTCGCCACTCACGAAATCAATACAAGTGATAACCAACCAATAGCCGTAACACCATACAGACTGTCACCAATTCGAAAAGAACAGCTTAAACTCGAATTAGACAAAATGATAGAACACGATATTATAGAAGAGTGTGAATCTCCTTGGGCTGCACCTGTAGTTCTGGTACCCAAAAAGGATGGAAGCATTCGGATCTGTATTGACTACAGACAGTTAAACAGCATCACAATTCCAGACAGATACCCACTACCCAGAATAGATGACTTGCTCCACTCTACAAAAAGCACAGCATTCAAAAGTAGTCTTGACCTACAATCAGGCTATTATCAAATAAAAGTAGCTGAAAAGGGTTGCGACAAGACAGCGTTTATAACACCTTTCGGAATGTACAGGTTCAAACGCATGCCGTTTGGTTTACGAAATGCACCGGCTACTTTCCAGAGGCTCATGGATCGATTCAAGATTGCGCTCCCGGAAATTTCTATTCTGGTATATTTAGACGACATAATAATATGCTCTACTTATTATGACCACCACATACAAGACTTGCAAAGGGTTTTCGAGCGTCTTACACAATTCAAACTAAAAGTCCACAGACAAAAATCCCACTTTTGCAGTTCCGTGATTAAATATCTTGGTCACATCCTAACCAATCATGGCATTCAGGTCGACCCAAGCAAAATAACTGCCATCATAAACCGTCCCGAACCAAAGAACGCGAAACAAGTTTTATCATTTTTACAAACCTGTTCATGGTACAGACGTTTCATAAAAAACTTTGCTGCCGTATCGAAACCACTTAGCGAGCTTAGAAAAACGCCTTATGGAAATGGGGAACTGAAGAAAAGGCGTCCTATGACAAGTTAAAAGTGTTGCTTACAAGTGCCCCGATTTTGAAACAAGCTTGTGGTGACAAACCCTTCATTTTAAAAACAGACGCCAGCAACTATGCCATAGGCGCAGTATTGGTCCAGGGGGAGACATCCGAAGAACATCCGATAGAATATGCTTCAAGACTCCTGACAACAGCTGAGCGTAATTACTCCACTACTGAACGAGAAGCACTCGCGATAGTGTGGGCCATAAATAAGTTTCGAGGTTATTTTGAGGGAGGTGAAGTTACATTAATGACGGATCATCAACCTCTTAAATGGCTTATGAGTCTCAAGTCACCTACTGGTAGACTCGCACGATGGGCACTGCAGCTGCAACCATATACCTGTAAAATAGAATACACTCCAGGAAAGACAAACGTGGTAGCCGACATGTTATCACGACCTCCATGTAGCGATTCCGAACACAATGAAACAAAATGTAGCATTTGCAGTTTTCTAATCGATGTACCATCAAGAAAACCCAAAGAAATCCGCGAATCCCAGCTAAAAGATGAACAACTTAAAATTATAATTGAGTCATTTGAAAAGAACGATGAGAACTTAGGTAGATGGACATCACGTGGATACTTACTAAATGATGGGGTTTTATTCAGATATACGACTGATTTAGATACAGAAACAGGCCAGTTGGTAGTACCCCAGCAGGAACGAGAAACTATTTTACACGAATACCATGACACCATTACTGCCGGTCACAATGGAATCGAACGCACAATTTCAAAAATAGCTTCAAGATATTATTGGCCAGGCATGAGAAGTGACATAACGAAACATGTTGCCAATTGCCTTGCATGCCAACGGTACAAACCAAGTAACCTGATGCCTACAGGACTTTTACAAACGGTGGCAAGTAATCAACGGTTTGAAGTCCTAGCCGTAGATCTTTTCGGTCCTTTACCAAAAACTCCTGAAGGGTTTCAATGGATAAACTCCTGAAGGGTAATAATGGATACTTGCCAGTAGGTGGGTGGAGGTGTTCCCAATTACAGAAGCGACCGCAGAAAGCTGTGCGATGACACTATTAAATGAGGTATTTCTTCGCTTCGGTGCACCCAGGCGGCTGCTCACTGACAATGGACCTCAATTTATATCGGCACTCATGCAGCACTTAATGTTTACACTTGGAATAAGCCAGCAGTTTACACCACCATATCATCCAGAGGCTAATCCAGTAGAACGTAAAAACAGGGACTTGAAGACGCAACTTTCAATTTATGTGGGCAACTCCCATACGGCTTGGGCCAAGGATTTACCATCCATAAGGTTTGCGCTAAATACAACGAAGTGCCAATCAACAGGATACACACCCTCATACATATTTAACATTCGGAAGAGAATTAAGAACTTTCGATGATGTCAATCATGACTTTCGGCATATCTTAGTATCAGAGAATTTTATACCTCAGCGCTCTTAAAACTGAATGACATATTAAAGCTTGACAAGGAAACAGCAGAAGGGGCTCAAGATCATAACAAACGATACGCCGATAGAAGACGACGGCCGAGACCATCATTTAAAATTGGGGATCAAGTTCTGGTTACCACGCATGTTCTCAGTAAAGCCGCCAAGAATTTTACATCAAAATTCGCGCCAAGGAGAGATGGACCAAACGTTATCATCAAACAGACTGGTGTTTCTTCCTACCAAATTGCCAGCAAAGATGACATCACGAACCCTTTAGGTACCTACCATGTCTCGTCCTTAACGAAATATCGCCAAGCAACCAACGACAACCCTGACAAGCGACCTGTACAAGCCCTGCGAAGACGAGGACGACCGAAAGCAGCACCAACTGTCGCATCATCGGGACGATCTCAGCGCCAGAGGGGGAGAGTGTAACAACCCAACAATAATAAAAAAAAAAATGTAAAAAAGAAATGTCAAAAAAAATAAAATTAAAAAAATATTTCCCACAAGATTAACCCTCGACCCGTGTACTGTAAAAATTTTAGTTATCGTGTATCTGGGCACTCAGTGCCCAATATAGGAAGATGATAGAAAATTGCATTTTTTATATGAGTTCAATGGAAAAATGGCTTTTTTATTTAAATCCAAATTATGTATCTACTTGAAAAAAGAAAAAAATATAAAAATATAATATAATACGTAAATAAATATGTTTATATATATATACATACATACATATATATATCAATGTATTTTGTATAGCTGATGGTTTATGTCGGTTTATGTCGAGTGATTTCTGCTGCCACCATTTGGTCAAAAGTATCTACGCCTCCCTTGGTTCTGTTATAGTCCATAATAACTACAGGCTTCTGAGTTTGTTCATCAATATCTTCGCCGTGATGTGAAGTTGAAAGCAAAAGAACGTTCTTTTTTGTGTTACTCGCATAGCTGACCAACTGCAGGCATCGTGAGAAACAAAATATTGAACTGAATTTTGCCCGAGTTCTTTTGAATTCTTTATCATTTTGTGTAAACTCCATTGGTAATTGTGGTTTGTTGCCTCTTATTGTGCCGACCAGAGTTGTTTTTCTACCGGCTAGCTCTAAAACCAATGGCACGGATGTAAAAAAATTGTCGGTGGTAACGTTGAAATTATTATCGTGATAATCCTCTAAAAGATACATCACAAGGCCATGTGCTATGCCAGCCGAACGATCGTCACCAGGTTGCTGACCTAAATAAATCTTTCCCCGCAGGGGATAATTGGTTTTTGCATCTACAACCCAAAATATTTTTAAGCCGTATCTGCCAGGTTTATTAGGCATATATTGCCGAAATGAACATCTGCCTCTGGTAGCTACTAATTGTTCATCTATAGTTAGTTCTTTTGATGGGCTATAGAGTGCAGTAAGGTTCGACTGAAATACGTCCCATGTATATCGAAAAGCTGCCAGCTTGTCACTTTGCATGCGAAAAGTCCTAGTTCTTGAATCGTCGAACCAAATGAAACGAGATATTTGCTCAAATCGCTCCAAAGACATAACAGCTCTATAAAAAGGCATATTGTGTTGGTCAAACAAGTCCTTCGCTTCTTCTTTTGATGCTTTTTCAGCACCAGCATACAACAATATTGCAATATATGCATACATCTCATCTGCATCCGTATCATACCATCGACGAAGAGTCTTTGGTGTTGTCGACAAACGATTTTCTTCATAGACTCTCTTCGCTTTCCTGTTTGTGTCAAGAACGATAGTACCAATTATATTTGGGCTAATCAAATGTCTAAAAGCATCTGATTTTTTTGAAAATATCTTCTTGCACCTTGGCTCATGAATTTTCCGTTCGTTTTGAGAAATTCTTGTTCTTGATTTCTGAATTTCATCAGGCATAGACCACCAAACATCAGAATGATGGATGTTTCTAGCTATATAGCGCATTCCTCTGTTTGGTCCAACAGGTTCATTCTCCTGAAAATCCTCTTGACGTCGCTCGCCAGATTCAATCTGCATATAAAGTTCTCCTTTTTGTCGTATGTCATCGCCAATTTGTTCAACGCGCAAATCAGGTAGAGACACATCGGGGTTATAGTAAGGGTCAACGTCCGAAAGATTTTCTGCTTCATAGTCCTCAGAATCCTCCGATGGGTCACTTGACTGAACGAGATCTTCAATATGACTATCCAAAAACTCTTGTTCAACATCACTCAATGCCGTATGAGAAGATTTGCTCAATATACAGGCTCCACGTGCTAACACATCATTTCGATCCATATTTACTGCACAAGAAAACAATTTACTATACTCCACAGTGAAATCACTTCGCAATACTTCTAAAATCAAACCGTGCCCACTGGAGGTAATTCACTAAAACGTCCCCAACGGTAAAATTTGTAGTCTACAAGAAAATTATTTCCAAGGCAACAACTGTGAAAGCTACAAAAGCTAACGGTTTCAATAAACTATGCAGCCGAAAACCACTGGGCACTGAGTGCCCAGGTACACGATAGCGGTCTTTTTTTTTTGTAAGTTTGAGCTAAGGAAATTAAATACAAAATGATTTCAACTGGTTGTTTATCGTGTACTTGGGCATTGTATGCCCAAGAAATCATCTCTTTCTTGCTTGTCATAGACCAATAAATACGTTAAAGTTCAATTTGAAATTTCCTTTGGGCACCCAGTGCCCAGTACACGGGTCCAGGGTTAATTTAAATTCTTCCCAACAAAAAAATATAAAAAGAAAGAAAATAAATTGTAAACAACTTGGCGAAAAGTACCGTACGCCCACACAGTATATAAGGGGACACGCGATCAGTGTGAACTCACTCGTGTTTGGTACTTCGCACTGCACTGGTTGCACCAACCATTAAGTGAAAAGCATCACACACAAGTCCTCCTTACACTGTTTGGTTTGAGTACAGTGGTCAACAGACTGCTCAACCCAGATAAGAATTTCTCGCCAATTTGTGCTTTTTTTATTATTATTCATTTTTGCTATTTTCTTTTTCATTTTGAATTTCGATTATTTTTATTTAATTTTTTTTATTGAATTTTACTCTGTACTTTTGTTTTCTATTTTTTGGATTACGTTTATTTTTGAATTCTACTTTTGTACCTTTTTCCTCTTTGAATAAACTTGGATTCACCTTAAATTTTAAACATTGCCGAGTACTTCTAATTTACATTGCGTACTTTATTAAACTGCCAGCACATCGTTTACAGCGGTCCTAGGACAGCATAAGCGAGGCTGAGAGCCTAATAAAGGTCAACAACCGCTCACTGGCCGATGGAGAAAGACGATCCAGTGGAAAAAGAACGCTCCACACCCGCAATAACAACACCACCTGCTACAGTGTTGTTTATTTCCTCTGTAGCAGTTTCCATAGTAGATAACACAGTTTTTCATCCGCTTTTTGCCTGGCCCGTTTTATTATCCGAGGCTCCATCCGAATCGGTGAGCACCTCACCGATAGTTTTGATGTCAAAAAAGGATTTAGGCAGGGCGATGCGCTGTCGTGTGATTTCTTCAACATCGTATTGGAAATGATTGTGCAAAAATCACAGGCCAATACAAGAGGCACAATCTACTTCAAATCCTCGCAACTCCTTGCATACGCCGACGACATTGACATAATAGGTAGATCGCAGCGAGATGTCAGTGAGGCGTTTGCGAGTATTGAGATGGAGGCGACAAAAATTGGTTTGGCAGTTAATGAGGGCAAGACTAAATATCTGCCGTCATCGAAAAAGGACATTTACCACCGACGTCTTGGACAGAACGTGCATATTGGCAGATATAAGTTCGAGGTAGTTAAGGACTTCATATACCTCGGCTCCGCGGTGACTTGGAACAACGACACCAGTTTCGAAATCAAGCGCAGAATCACTCTTGCCAACTGCTGCTTCTTAGGGCTGAGGCAACTGAGAAGTAGAGCCCTCTCTCGTACGACCAAGTTGACCTTATATAAGACCTTAATTATCCCGGTCCTGTTATACGGCGCAGAAACATGGACTTTATCTAAAGCGGATGAGGAAATCCTTGGTCGTTTCGAGAGAAAGATTCTGCGTTCGATTTTCGGTCCCATAAACACAGAGGAGGGTTGGAGGAGAAGATTCAATCACGAACTGTACGGGTTGTACAGCGACATGAGTCTGGTCAGGCGTCTACGGATCCAACGCCTAAGATGGCTAGGCCATGTAGAGCGAATGGACACCACAGCTCCAGCCCGTAGAGTCTTTGAATCCAACCCCGAGGGACGAAGAAATAGAGGACGGCCGCACCTAAGGTGGCGCGCACAGGTGGAAGGGGACCTCAACCAACTGGGCGTGCGGCATTGGAAAAGACTAGCGAAAGATCGTGCTAGGTGGAGAGGCATGTTGGTTGAGGCCCAGGTTCACCCCGAACTGTAGCGCCCGTTAAGTAAGTTTTGCCTGGCCCTTCTTGGAGCGCGGTAATGTCTGCCTTATAGCAGTCCCAAGAGTTGACTAGTTATCCGGCTGCACCTGGTCTGTTGAGAGACGTTCTAGATGCAGATCCGGAATTCGTTTCTTTTTTGACGTTTGCAGGGGTCGTCAACATGTAATTCGTCCGTATCCGAGGCTGTTGGTTGTTTCTGAGCAAACAGCTCAGGAAGGTGTTACACTGCGCATTGCAACCTTTTTAATAAATACTTAGGTGTTGTGTAAGTTCAATCAGTGCCTGTTGGGCGCCATGCGCAGTTTGGTATAGCTCCAGTACTGCCGGGACATGCTAGTCTCTGAAGACGTTGAAGTTAATCAATTAATATTTCTTGTTCAACTTTTGTCCACTACACGGCAGACACAGTGGCGCATAAGTGATGATAGGTCGTGGTATATAACCAGTGAATCACCTTAGGTTTTAATCCCAAGTTTCATCGCAGCCTCCCAGCTCAAGCATATCGAGGAGTCTAGGGATAAACATAAAATACGAGCCTTTTACAAGAAAGCCATAGGCCTTGCAGGAGGCTTCAAAAAGGGCACCCTGGCTCTTCGAAACTGCGAGGGTAATCTTGTCACCGACCCGCAGGGAATAGTGGATGTATTTAAGCAGCACTTCCAGCAGCTGCTTAACGAGCGTGACCAAGAGAGAGTGGTAGGGACCGAGGAAACCCCAACTCCAGCCGCTGAAGTAGTCCTCCCACCCAGCATAGAAGAAGTCGGCACAGCTATTCAGAAGCTGAAGAACAACAAGGCCGCAGGCTCAGATGGCTTGCCATCAGAGCTCTTCGAGGCTGGCGGCGATGTTCTGGTAGGGAGCATGCACCAGATCATCTGCAGAATTTGGGAAGATGAGAGCATGCCCGACGACTGGAATACCAGCTCTATATGCCCCATCCACAAAAAAGGCGATCCTACCTCTTACAAGAACTATAGAGGTATATCCCTGCTCAATGTCGCATACAAGATCCTGTCCAGCGTATTGTGTGAACGTCTAAAACCATTTTGCACCGCACTAATCAGCAGCTACCAGTGCGGCTTCCGGCCCGGCAAATCAACTATAGACCAAATTTTCACACTTCGACAAATCCTGGAAAAGACCAACGAGTTTCAAATCGATACACACCATCTTTTCATCGATTTCAAAGCCGCATACGACAGCATTCATCGTGAAGCACTGTTTGGGGCGATGGCCGAATTCAGGATCCCGGTAAAACTGATCCAGTTGTGTCGCGCCACGCTAAAAAACACGCGATGCACCGTGCAACTCGGTTCTAGGATCTCGGAACCATTCGAAACATGCACCGGATTTCGGCAAGGAGATGCGCTGTCATGTGACTTCTTCAACCTGGTGCTGGAGCGGATAGTGCGACGGGCAGGCGTCAACAGGGAAGGCACTATCTTTTACAAGTCCATCCAGCTGCTAGGATACGCGGATAATATCGACATCATCGCGTGTTCTCGCCGTGGCATTGTGGAAGCATTCACGGCGATTGAAGAACAGGCGAAACGAATTGGTCTTAAGATCAATGAGGACAAAACGAAATACATGCTGTCAAGCAAAAACCAATCCGTCGCTCACCACCTGGGACAAAACATAACAATTGACAGCTACAATTTCGAGGTAGTTAAGGAGTTTGTCTACCTCGGGGCAAACGTAAACTCCACAAATGACACCACAGTGGAGATCCGGCGTAGAATCGCCCTTGGCAACCGCTGCTACTTCGGCTTGTCCAAACAACTGGGGTCAAAACTCCTCACTCGAAAGACCAAAGTCATGCTTTACAAAACGCTCATTCTGCCAGTCTTGCTGTACGGAGCCGAAAGCTGGACGATAAGCAGGACAGCGGAGCTGATTTTGGGTTCTTCCGAAAGAAAAATTCTGCGCCGGATATTTGGTCCTGTCTGTGAGGAACGTGAATGGAGAAGAAGACACAATCGCGAACTCTACGAGCTGTACCAAGATGTGGATGTAGTCCGGAAGGCAAGGAGCCGTCGACTACACTGGCTCGGCCACATCGAGCGCATGGACATCAACGCTCCAGCTAAGAGAGTCTTCGACTCCGAGCCTCCTGGTTCGAGAAGAAGAGGAAGACCGAACCTCCGGTATAAAGACCAAGTAATCGCGGATGTAAGACATCTTGGTCTTGACAACTGGAAGCAGCGTGCCCGGGACCGTCAAGGATGGAAGGCAGCTATAGCTCAGGCTCAGATCCTCCATGGATCGCAGGCCTGATAAGTAAGTAAGTAAGTAAGTTCATCGAAAGTGCGTAGACAAGCCCACAGTGCCGTAGTTATCTTTGTGAGTTTATTTTCAACGTCGGAGTTCCAGTTAAGTTTACGATCAAGGTCAATACCTAGATATATGACTTCTGAAAATCCTGTGTTTGTACTTTTGTCCTTTTTGTAAATGGGACTAAGATTGTCTTATTTGGGTTTATCGATAGACCCTCTCTGCTACACTAGTAGAAATAGACCGAAGCGCAGGTTGCGTGAATTTTTGCATTAGCATATGTACATACATAGGTACATCGAAACCGGATATAACTGATATATGTACATATGTACATACATACATACATAATACGACTTTGAATCATCGGTCTAACCCAGTGGTTAGTGGGGTGGTGCAGTGGTGATTAGTTACCAAGACTTATAAGCAGATCCAATTGATAACTGAGAATGTTAAGCACTAAAAAATCCCAGAATGTGAATAAGCTCTAGCAAGCCTTTCCTTGACTAGTTTAAGATGTTGGTTGCCGACAGACTCGAGACCATAGCTCGGCTAAGCGGCGATCGTATCTTCGATAACACTTAGCATAAATACCAAATTCGGGAAGTTGCAAGTTTGAGCTAAACATAGTCCCCACCAGGGATTTTGAAGTCATATTTTGCGCCATATGCAACTCCCTTCACAACTGACCATGGTTTACTTTGAACTGGATTACTTCCCCCTTAAAGTATCCAGAAATGAGAAAACGAACTAGGGCCAGATCCCCTTAATCGAAGCGACTCTTGTGCCACCTAACAAATACCTAATCATTTATAACACAAGCTTACCTACTTAATCGGCTCATCCAATACTTGTGTATTTATAGCTAAAACGTCTAATATCTTATCCGAAGCAGAAAAAATCATCTCTCGTCTCTGAAACACAGAATGAGTGAATTACCCGAAACAAATGCAAATGTTCAGCACATTAACTCGATGCAACAATCAATCAGGGGCCGCCTTCGTCCGGACGAACCCGAAATAGACGCCACCACAATACCCCTACCAAACCAATATCACAACACCAACAGCGTCAGGAGCGATCGACCACCGGCGACTGGTTCGTCATCAAAGGAAAGACGTGACAAACATTTTATTCTTCGTTAAGGCATTAATCACGAGACTTATTCCGGCACGAATACAAAAATCCATCGAGTACACGAAGCAACAACAACAAACGACCCTAAGGCAACCGCAAGCCGCATACACAAAAAGCCTTTGGTGCCTTCCTTCCTTTCTTCCTTCGTTTCATTTTTCCAGCGTCGCGTAAAAGATAAATGGACAGCCATTGATGGCTAAAAGAGAAAGGGATTTACACCAAAGGGTTGCTTCGTTCGTTCAACACCGTTCAGTTCATTTGCTTTTAATGGTATCCCCGGGAGTTTTACGATCCCTAAAACAGTATTTTGTGGCAAATAAAACTTGCATTTGCGGGCCATTTTGGCAGATTCACTGCCCCAACTGATTCCGGCAAATTTACAGATATGTTCATACGTACATATGTATGTAGGTCCTATCCACACCCTTCCACCACACAATTAACTGCAGCCATCTTTCGTGAGCTAAACCTGATGTATGGCCATGCACTTGAACTAACTGCCACTTAAGACGTCTGGCATTCATCTATATCCATACACGCGACCATGTAGCCACACCCTCACTCATTTTGTTCGCAATCAATGTTCGACAAATGGATACGAAACGATAAAACCTCAACTCCCCCCAATCGCTCACTGAACACTGTTCCGTGAGATGGAAGAATTGTATCTACTCGACTGAGTAGAGCACTAGATCTCGTCGTAGTGGCGCGTCGACGTCTTCCCAAGTGCAGATTAGGAAATAGAGCGAAACTAAATGATTGTGACAGATGCAACGTACAAGTACCTCAAGTGCGTATTGGTGTACTTGAATCCCGACCGAGAAGCAAAACAGGACGACAACGACGATGGTACACGAGTAATGCGATAAAAATATCTTCATACGACCACATGTGTTTTGTGTTTTGCATTCCTGCACCTTGCGAGGCTCCTACTTGTACTCGTACGTTGTCGTATGCATATTTCTGGAGTGCCATAAGTGACATTCAAGCGATGCCGGAACTGATTTATTACGCTCGACCGAATTACTCGTAAGCACATGTTCGAAGGCACCAAGCGTAACCCATATCTAATTGGCAGTGAAGTATCCGACATTCCATCGTCGTGACATCTAGTCATCTCCTACAGATCCATCTTCACCACATGCATTCGAAACAAGAACACCGGGAGCTATAGAAATACGAGTAGGATGTCTTCGTTTAATGGCAACCTAAAGGAAGTGAGTGTGGCCTTGATTCTTGGAATCCGAATGAGTGCTCCGTTATATTAATTGCCGCCCATCAATAAACCATAATTTTAAAGATTCTGATTTCAAATTTTATTTTAGGTTTATGGCCTCATTTCCCATGTCTGTTTAGTGTTTTGATTTTAATGTTCCCTAAATCAAGGATTCAATGGGACTACTCCTTTTACCCCTTGCGTGGTGAAGAGTACAATTTGAGGAGCTTCGCTTGAATTGGTTTTTAATGTTCTACGCGTGAAGAGATGCTTGAGAATATGGCCAAGCGTTTAGTTGAAATGGATTTCAACTTGACATTTTCATTCAATGAAATTGAAACTTTAATGGGAACACTGGAAGTATCTTTTTCCATAGTTGATAAAAACCACTTCCCTTGGCTGTCGTGAGGAAACAACAGTTTTTTAGTAGGCAAAATATGTATGCTATTTGCTTCACATAGAATTTTTTAAAAATCACAAAATAATTGCTGAAGTGTATAATAAAAGCTACATGGATTGACCAAACGATACCTGTCATTTATGTTTTAAAGATTAGTTCGTGTAAATATTGAGCACAATAATTGTTTTTTTTTTTTTTTTTTAGAGACTCGCGCAGGTTTAAGAGTTTTTATATTCTCTTATGATGACGCACACAATCTGAACGGAATGCAGTGGTTTGGGCCGAAGATGTTCGTTCACTGCTCTCAGGGGTGGTTGTCCTAGATAGGGCGAGAGCCGACCAAATTCCGCGTTTGTTATAGTCCGTAGCAATTCGTTCGAGCATATTCGTTCGTATTGCATACGCAGAGGATGAATTTTCAGTTGACCGTATACTGTGAGGGTTATGCCTGCAGCAGTACGTCTGGTCACATTCCATTCACCTCTGTCTCGCATACTTTTTTTCCGTTAGGAATTACTTTTTCTTGGCTATTAAATTAATTTCAACTTTAGACCTTCCGCTCGCCATTGATGACCTTGTTTGCACGGTCGTCATTGAGACATGCGGACATGTTGACTGACATACAGCTTCCTCACGGCGCCCCTAGATAGCCACTACAACAATCGTTGTGAGGCGAACAAATGTATGCAGCTATCGCCCTAGGCAAGCGAATGCTACAATACCCTGACAAGATTGGCGGTTGTGCGGCGGGCCAACAACCCGACATGGCCCGAAAAAGGGACACGATGTGCGAGTATGCTCCTGAAATGTCAGAACTCTGTACACTTCTGGATCTGTTCATAAATTGGAAATAATCCTCACCCAGTACAAGGCGGATATTACTTCGATCCTGCAAATATGCTGGATACGAACGGTGTGATGACGAAAAAAGATTGCGACATCTATTAGAGCTGTCACAAAAGATTGCACATGCTGCGGATTTGCCGTGGGAAAGCGGTTAAGGTGCTATAAATGATCGCCGGGCTGTGATCCGCATCGAAGGCAGATTTGACAAGATCAGCCTCATACATATGTGCACACGCCCCTACCAAAGAGGCTGAAGACCCCATCAAAGAATAATTCTATGATCTCTTGGACAACGCCTACGGAGCTTGTCTGGAGTGCGATGTTAAAATCATAGTCGAGAACTTCAATGCCAATATCAGTAAGGAGAAAGCTTTTGGCGGATTGGTCGGAAAGCACAGCCTCCACGATACAACAGGAGATAAATTTTTCCCACTCACCGAATTCACGACAGCTTGTAATGCGGCGATACAGTAGCACAAATTTTCATCGCAAACGAATCCACACAGCAACCTGGCGATCTTCAGATGGTCGAACCGCCAACCAAATTGACAATTTTCTTATAGGCGCAAGACACTCGTTAAACATCCTGGATGTCGACTCTGACCATTTCCTCGCAGCAACAAGATTCTGAGCTCGACTGCCCAATATCAAAAAGCTGTACCAGCTCACCATGAGGAGGTACGACATTTAACGCATGTGCGCACCGGAGGTTATCAGAGTCTACAGGGGGACAACTGAGCGAAAACCTCTCCGGTATGTCTACGTCGGGCACAAATGTCAACAATATGTTGCTGCATTCCCTCTTAGCCATTCAGGAATAGTCGAGAACACCTTAGGCTACATACCACCCGCGACAAGAACCCCATGGTATGATAGCTAGAGTGAGTAGAAAAAGGGCGTGACCAACGAGGCATACCTAAAAGCGCAGCAGCGAAAAACCGGACAGCATGAGAGGGGTGGCGGGCCAGAATAAGGATGGAGAAAAAACTGCTGCGACTAAAGAAAAGAATATTCGCGGCCTCCCAGCTCAAGGATATCGAGGAATCTAGGTACAAGCATAAAATACGGGTCTGTTATAAAAAAGCAAAAAGCCTTGCAGGAGGCTTCAAGTAAGGCACCTAGGCTTTTCAAAATTACGTGGGTAATCTTGTTACCGACCCTCAGGGAATAGCCGATGTATTTAAGCAGCATTTCCACCAGCTGCTTAACGAGCATGACAAAGAGAGAGTAGTAGCGACTGAGGAAATCCCAACTCGAGTCGCTGAAGAGTCCTCCCACCCAGCATCGAATATGTCGGCACAGCTATTCAAAAGCTGAAGAATAATAAGACTGCAGGCTCAGATGGCCTGCCATCAGAGCTCTTCAAGGCTGGCGGCGACGTGCTGGTAAGATGAATTCATGCCCGACGACTGGAATATCAATTCTATCTGCCCCATCCACAAAAAAGGTAATCCTACCTCTTGCAAGTACTATAGAGGTATATTCCTGCTCAATGTGGCATACAAGATAATATCCAGCGCACTAATTGCCATGTACCGTTTTCTTCTTTGGCGGCGTTACAGCCACTGTATGACACAGTCTTGCAAACAAGGATGGTGCCATATTATTTTCTACACCTACACCTGGAAAAGGTTAGCGAGTTTCAAATCATCGATTTTCATCGATTTTAAAGCCGCATACGACAGCATTCATCGCAATAAATTGTATGATGCGATGGCCGATTTCGGGATCCCAGGAAAACTGATCCGGCTGTGCCGCGCCTCGCGATAAATATGCGATGCACCGTGCAGTTCGGTTCTAGGACTTCGGAACCGTTTAAAACCTGTACCGGATTTCGGCAAGAAGATCTGCTGCGGTGTTACAATTTGGTGCTGGAGCAGATAGTGCTACGGTCAACAATCAGTCCAGCTACTAGGATATCCGGATGATATTGACATCATCGCGCGGTCTCAGTGTGGCGTTGAAGAAGGTTTCACGGCGATAGAGGAATAGGCGAAACGAGTTGATCTTAAGGTCTACGAGGATAAGACAAAGTACAGGCTGACAAGAGAGTCTTCTACTCCGAGCCTCCTGGTTCGAGAGGAAGAGGAAGACCGAATCTCCGCTATAAAGACCAAGTAACCGCGGCGCCGTGGCGCAGTGGTAAGTGTGTTGGACTCTGGCGCACCATGAGCGAGTTCGGCTCCCGATAACACCAACGCCATCGAATGTTTATTTCGCGACGTTCCTCCTCGGCGGGGTACTGGCTAAGCCCCCCGTAGTAAACGGGTGTGTTATTGTGTGAAAAATAAATCACACACAACATGGGTGATTGAGAGTAGCTTGGCTCTGGTCCTTCATGGGCTGTAACGCCACCAAAGAAGAAGAAGAACCGCGGATGTAAGAAAATTTGGTCTTGATAGCTGAAGGCAGCGAGCCCGGGACCGTCAAGGATGGAAAGCACCTATAGCTCAGGCTCAGATCCGCCATGGATTGCTAGCTTGATGAGTAACTAATAAGTAAGAGATGTTATCTTGTTCAATCTGTTTTGCGAAGAATTAGAATCCAGATTGTCTTTGTCAATTTCATTTACTTGGTTCGTAATAATTTCTAGGCTTTATAATGCATCAGCGTTCGAGTTAAGCTTTCCCTTTCCCTCTTGCTGTAACCTCCAATGGATTAGCTTATAATTGCGCTCCTTGAGGGAAAAAGGCCATGTAAGAGGCCTGTAATTGGCTAGGATTTGGAATCTTCTACCGAATAAATAAGGTCGGAAATATTTGGTCACCCAAACAATGGCTAATAATTATTTTTTGATAGTGCTGTATTTTTCTTCACTTTTGGATAATGTACGACTGGCATATCAAATCGGCTTAGCCGAACCTATGGGGCTCTGCGAGAGTATTGCGCCCAATGCAACATTATTCGCATCTGATTTTAGATTGAAAGGCGTAGTGAAGTCTGGATATTGAAGAATAGGATCGTTACATAAAAGCTTTTCATAAGTCAAAGCGGTTTATGTAACAAGCATCTAGTCGTATTTTGTAATTCTTTCCAAAGCACTCATTCATTAGTTTTGTTAACTTGGAAAGATCTTTTATGAAATCCCTATAGTATCCTAAAAGCAGAAGAAATGGTTTGATCAGTTTGCGAGTTTCAGGTAAAGGAAAGTTCTGGATAGCACTGAATTTGGCTTCACACCCTTCGATGTTACTACATGCCCCAGGAATGAGACTATCCAACTGAACCTTTAGATTGGTATCCCTAATTTTTTGAAAAACAGCGCCTAAACGAGATACGTGCTCTTGCAGAGATGCTGAAAAGACGATTGTGTCGTCCATGTATACAAGCAAGACCTGGACCCTGGAGTTCTCGGAGGACATTATCCATAACCCATTGAAATGTTGAGGGTGAGTTTTTTAGACCAAATAGCATACGAACAAGCTCGAAAATGCTGTCTTCGGAATATCTTGGTCCATGACTTCTACCTGAAGGAGACCGATGGCAAGTCCATATTGGGAAAATAAATACATCTACCCAGTTTGTCCAATATTTCAACCACATTGGGATTTGGATATCTATCTTCTATGGTATTCTCGCTCGCAATTTTTTATTCCCTTACTTTCTTACTTAGGTGGCGCTACAGTCCGGTGGGAACCTGGGCCTCAACCAACAAACTTCTCCAGCTGGCACCGTATTTTGCTAGTTGTTTCCAGCGACGCACTCATGGTTGGTTAATGTCCCTTTCCACCTGTGTGCGCCACATTAAAGCCACATTAGATTCGATCGTCCTCTGCTGCGTCGTCCCTCGGGGTTGGACTCGAAGATTCTTCGGGCTGAAGGTGTGTTATTCATTCGTTCTACATGGCCTAGCCATCTTAGAAGTTGGATCCGTAGACGTCGTACAAGGCCGAAGTCGCTGTACAGCCTGTATAGTTCGTCGTTGTATCTTCTCCGATTATACAAACTGAACCATAGATTGAGCGTTTCCTCTCGAAACGACCAAGGGCCTCTTCTTCTGCATTTGTTAAGTCGACGCTTCTGCGCCATAGACGAAGACCGGTATGATTAAGGTTTTGTATAGCGCAACCTCGGTCTTTCGAGAGAGAGCTCTACTTCTCAATTGCTTCTTGAACCCAAGAAAGTAGCGGTTGGCAAGAGTAATTCTGCGTTTGATCTCAGCACTGGTGTTGTTGTCGCCGGTCACTACTGAGCCAATCGCCTGCAGCCGGCCTGTTAAGGGAACTCATGTTCCAGGTGCAGACTTTCAAGTCCTTTACTCGATTGCAGGGGTCGTCAGCTTCGTATCCGTCCCGTATCCGAGGCTTTTGGTTGTTTCGGAACAATTGGTCATTTCCGTGATAGGGAGGTAACCCCTACGCACAACCCCCAACCTGGGGGGCCAAGTTTCTCTTTCCCCAGAAACAAGGGGATCGGGTCGCAGCACACATTGTTCCCTAGGACAGCCAGGAGAGCTATCCAGGGAAACTGGCGTTTGCCATGTTAAATGCGATCAACTTCTTTGCTCTGTTTGCTCGCTCCCTCCACTCCTTTTTGATTCACTTGGGAGTCTTTTTTCCTGGGTAAAACCCATGGAGATAACCAGGGAGTAAAACTGTAACGATTTAGCATATCGGTAACTTTTCTTTGACCTTCTAATTTATAATGCCTATAACATCATCTCTGGTTTTAATCTGATGTTTGACAGTATTCGAAATAGCTAACATGTGTCCCTCCTTAAATTTGGATTCACGAATGACTTGTTAATGTCAAGGAATCATATTGGTTTTCCGAGGCTAGTTGGGAAAAATTTCCGTCATTCATATAGGTGGCTCCGACAATTTTCTCTTACCGGACAAGATGCGTTTACGGACTTGTTCTTTTAGAACAAGAAGGAAATTCTTCCTCAGTGGGATAATTATTTATTGGTATAAATGGCTGCGATATTATGAAGTTGCTGGGACCTATGTGGGGGTAACCTCTGTTGGTATTAGCGCTATACATATGTATGTATCCATTGGCTCGGGTGCCGGATACTTGATTGTTCCTTGAGTAGCAAATGATCTGGACCTGTCTGGCTATTATGGTTATTTGATCTGTTGTTAAATTGTAGCCGTTTAATAGGCGCTTTTTTACTTTTTGGCGTGAAAGATCTTGGTAATTGTGAATATGTATAAAGCTTTGTTTCTCCAAACAATAATTTAAAGCGTATGTTAAATTTGCTGGTCGCATTGCTCTGGTTGTGAAACCTAAGGGTTCCTTTAATCCAGGACACATTTCCTGATAAAGAGCCCTTTTAGCTTCTATCACTGTGGTATATTGCTCATAAACCTTCACGTGGCTCATCATTGCCGATAGAACGCCTTAAGGACGCCGTGGTGCAGTGGTTAGTGTGTTGGACTGTGACGCACGATGAGCAAGTTCGATGGGGACCTGGCAAAACCCGCCGTAGTATACTTGCCATGCAAAAGCTTCTCGACTCACGCCGAGGGCTCTACTACTCAATTACCTCTTGAGCCCGAAGAAGCAGCGGTTGGCAAGAGTTATTCTGCGTTTTATCTCAGTGCTGGTGTCGTTGCTGCTTGTCACTATCGAGCCAAGGTAGACGAAGTCCTTGACTACTTCAAAAATATAGCTGCCGAAGGTGACGGTCTGACAAGGATGTCGGTGTTGCGCCTCTTTCTTGGATGACAGCATATATATGGGCTTGTCCCCATTTACCCTTAGACCCACTTTAGCTGCTTCTGCTTCAATGCTTCCGAACGCCACATTGACATCTCGCTTTGTCCGTCCAATAACTTCAATGTCATCTGCGTATGCAAGCAATTGTGTGGACTTGAAGTAGATCGTTCCTCTTGTATTGGCCGCAGAGTCCAGCACGATATTTTCAAGTATGATGTTAAAGAAATCACATGACACTGCGTCACCCTGTCTATAACCTTTTTTAACATCAAAGGGATCGGTTAGTTCACCTCCGACCTTGATGGAGCAGCGAGAGTTCTCCATAGTCATCCTGCACGGTCTGAGTTTGGCAGGAATGTTAAAACATGACATGGCTCGTCTCTTTAAACACTGTCATACGCGGCTTTAAAGTCGGCGGAAAGATGGTGCGTGTCGACCTGGAATTCATGGGTCTTCTCCAATATCTGCCATAGTGCAAATATTTGCTCTATAGTGGATTTTCCTGGCCTGAAACTACACTGGTAGGAACCTATCAGATTGTCCACGAACGTCTTCAGGCACTTACACAGTACGGCAGAGGCGATCTTGTACGCGATGTTCAGGAGGCTTACCCCTCTGTAATTGGCGCAGTTATAGGGATCTCCTTTCTTAGGTCCCTTTCACCTGTATGAAAAATAAATCACACACAACATGGATGATTGAGAGAAACATGGCACTGGTCCTTCATGGGCTGTAACGCCACCAATTAAGTTTTATCTTATTAACTATTAATATAATTTATTTTCAACTTCGGTTTGGTAAATGTTATTCACTTGACTGCTGGCTGAAGAATGCAACACCATTTCCCCGGTTGGCGATGAAAATGCGATCGTGTTGACAATAACCAAAGCAGTGGTAACGGTCACCGAAGATAGTCTGCTCTCTCTACATACATAGATGCTGTTGTATCCTGTTCTAACATTCCCTTGATGCGTTATATGCTTGGGTCGCAAACTGTGCTATGTGAGTATATGACAGTTCCGCCTTTACAAAGTTTGTGGAGGAACGTAACTCGTGCGCCACTGGAAGCAGCTGGCCAAAGAGGGTGTCGGCTGGAGAGGCATTTTGGTTGAGACCCAGGCTCACGCCGAGCTGTAGCGGCTCCTAAGTAGGATTACATTGTCGTTATTAGGAGAACTTATTGAGATGTCAAGAGAGTATTTGCGAGCATTTAAAATGGAACTCGCGACAAATGAAAGTAAAATGAAATTTATGCTGCTATAAGAAGGGGCTCACACCACCAGCGTCTCGGTCCTATGCACAATAACGGAGAAATAGAAGACTACACAGAGACGTTGGCGTATTTGGGCGTTTAGAGATCAAAAGATTGAGATGGCTGAGCTGCATTGAATCCAACCCTGAGGCACATACTGGTGGAAAAAAACTTCTACGAGCTTGGCATATGACCCTGGAGACGAATAGCGAAAGATTGGCCTGGCTGGAGGAACTTGTTGGCTGATGTCTTTATTCAAGCCGGGTTGTATCCTTACAGTACTCGTTTCGGGAGTTGCATGATCTTAAGAGGCCACTTGCCCAAACAGTAAGTTTCGTCAAATGCACTATGAGCTTTTGGTACTCCTATCCCTTATTCACTGTCTAAATGCGACAATTGTCTTTGTCCACAAAGTCAGTCAACCAAAAATACGCTTCTCATCGGACGTGATTTTTTACCAAAATTTGAAATCCACTCCTTTACTAAGAGTCTGCTTGGTGATCGCAAGGCTCCTATTTTTGTGGCAGTTATATCTGATTAAGTCCTTTGACAAGATTTCTAAAGCAGAAATCACAGGAAAAACAACCTCTTGCGTACGACAAAAAAAGTAGAGGGTTAGGTCATCAGTCTGTGAGAGGAGATTCTCTATTAGGATTCCCTCCAGGGAGGAATGGGCCAGTGATATGGTAAACACGGAAAAGGAACTGGCAATCTATACCGACGGATCCAAAACGGATACCGGTGCAGGAGCCGGAGTCTACTTCGAATCTCAGGAAGCGCGTCACTCCTACAGACTTGATGATGGCTGTAGCGTCTTCCAGGCTGAGATCTTCGCAATCAAAAAAGGCGCGGATCTGATTCTTAGAGAGAATTTCTCGGGTAAGAGAATCAAAATCTATGTCGACAGTCAGGCAGCCATTAAGGCTCTGCAAGCAACATGGATAAGATCCAAGCTCGTAAAGCTCTGTAAAGAGAAACTAGAAGAAATATCGGATGTCAATGAGGTAACCATCTGCTGGGTACCAGGGCATGTGAATATTTCCGGAAATGAGAAGGCAGACGAACTAGCCAGACTGGGATCAGGCTCAGATACTTCGCAGATCACAACTGAGGCTAAAACGCCACTCAGCACACTATTCAGAGAAATTGGGGTGGAACACTAGGAAAGGCCAACAAGCGATGGTGTCAATTAGATACATGCGCTACGGCAAGGCTAACATGGCCTGTCTATGACAAAAAAAGGACGGAAAGTCTGCTAAATCCCTCACTAGGCACTGCATGATATCATATCATGCAGCTAGACTAGGCCAGCCCTACAACGATTTTTGCAGAAGCTGTAGAGACGAAGAGGAAATAGAATCCATTCGCCACCTACTGTATGAATGCCCTTCACTGGCCCGAAAAAGATTAAGGAACTCGGGAACTATTTCTTTTCGGGTTTGGAGGAGGCAATTGACATTGAGCTGAGCAAACTGCTAAGGTCCTTCATTGAATGTGGATGGTTCAGCTCAGCGGGTAACTAACAGGTTCCCCTCTGGTTAGTCTTCAAAATGGGCACAATGGACTCTTAGTAGTCTAAGTGAGCCGTGACATCATGTCAATAGGGCACCCAACTAACCTAACTTAACCTAGGTCATCAGTCAAACTTTCCCCTACAATAGGGACTGACGATGATTATTTGCACCTACCGTACGAATGGGTGACTATTTTGAGCCTAAGTTTGTAATATTAAAAACAGTCCGTTTGTTCTGCACGAAATTCAAGGTTTATACATATATGCACCTACATATATAGTTGGGAGCGCCGTGGCGCAGAGTTTCTTGTTTTTTTTTTTTTTTGTTGGATGCGCTATCGGATGCGGAATTTTCATAGACCTATTTGTGTCGAACCTGCGCCTACGTACTAAATCACACCCTGCACTTTTCTACCGCGGAACTAGCAGGCAATTCATACTACTCCTGTGCTTGTAGAGTCCCTCTTGCTTCTGCTGCTTTAGCTGCCTCTTCTACTTTCCTTGACGTTTCTAATTTCCTCACCGTGATCGGCACATTTTTGACTGGACTGCAGATAGTCAGCCAGTATTCCTCCGACTCCACTATTCGCTGAGCTATGCTTGCTGGTCTCTCATCTGTGAAGCGTCTACATTCAAAAGTTACTTGTCTCTCCTTTTGAGCGCTTCTGCCCAGACTGATGTAGCATAAAGCATGGCTGAGCTCACTACTCTGCTCAGCAGAGTATGGTCTTATGGTCTGCCATTTTGAGGCATGCAGATTCGACCCACTTCGCCTTAACTGGGCGACTGCTGACGTTTATGGCTGATTCAACTTCGATTGCGAGCTATTCAAACCCACGATAGCTATGTTACCTCTGACGATGTTTACTCCTCGGGGAAACATTCGTCTCAGGACTTCGTCGTACATTCGTGGCAGAAAAAAAGCAGGGGGCTTATAACCAATCCCTGAGGAACACCGGCGGAGATGTCGTAATATTTAGTTCCCTCCTCCGCCACATACCTCAGCTTTCTGTCTTTAAAGTAGTCGTCACTATCCTTAGTAGGTAGTAAGCTGTTTCCATTCATACTAACGACCTTCTTATCAGGGTCCAAACCCCCTGAAGTATAATTGTCATGAAAAGCGTCTCAAAATTCGCCGCTCGCGTCGGGCTGTAGGTCCCGACTGTAGTGCCAGCACGAGTTTATATACATATTGTTACAAAATTGAATCCCACACCGAATAGGGATCGCACCACTGGATTGCGATAAACTACAATTGTCCTTTTTATCCGAATTAACACACACACACTTTTCTTGTTTCACCACTGATCAATTATCTGTGCAGCTTCACCACTTTTCTTTATTGTTGCACTTTTAACTTTATTACACACACAAACCTTTATTGAAAACTTTTAGTTTCCCACTGTTTTATCGATTGTCACACGCTGTTCAATTCCACAAACTGAATGAATGCCGAGGGCGAGCGTTCGCGCTTATATAACTATCGGTCCATCTTCTCGAACGTTCGCCGTCGGAAGTTCCCCTTCGGAAATATCTAGAATGCTCTGACAATTAGCATTACGCTGTTGACAGTTGACATTATTTCAATTTCCCCTTCACCACAGCTTTCGAACTTCGACAGCGAAATTCGAACTTAACCGTCGGTTTGTGTCTCCGCAACACTGCCCTCCTCCTAAACTTGTTCGTCCTCGAACAAGCGATTTGATCCCTTTCCGTAGTATGGCGCTAACCTCTCTACGTGGACAATCTTATGCTTCGCCCGTCTGTTTTCCGTCTGCTGTATCCGATATACCACGTTGTTAAGTTTCTTGATGACCTCATATGGTCCGTCCCAGGCTGATTGCAATTTGGGGCACAAGCCTTTTTTTCATTGTGGGTTGTACAGCAATAACAATTGTCCCGTCTCGAATCTAGAAGTGTTCGCCCTCAAGTCGTATCTCGCCTTAATTTTATCACTGACCAAGTTCAGTCGCTACCGGATGAACTGAGGGGCACATCGCGAGAAAGTGCCGGCTGGGAAGAAGGGGTCCGAGGTCTGATTCGTCTAAATGAGATCAAGCGAGAGCACGCGAATACCGGAAGGGAACCAGTAATAGAAATGCGGATGCATTAACGAGGCGACCTTGCAATGTTGAATGCAAGCATTGTTCACGTGCGGAAACCAAAGAACAAGTCACCGACATCCGTCGATTCCATGTGCTGCCAGAAGATTCCCGGACTGTCGAGAAGGTCGGAAGAAGGCAGCGAGAAGATGCCGATCTGGCAGTCATCATCGGGTACAAAGAACGAGGTCTTCGCCCAACTTGGCAACAAATATCCAGTAAAAGCCCAATCGTGAAAGCTTACTGGGCTCAAAGGCAGATTTTGAAGCTTAAGAACGGTTGCCTCTATCGCAGTTGGGAAAACGAGGACGGGAACATTGTAAACGATCTGCTGGTAATTCCAAAAGGACAAATCGACGAGATCATCCGAGAATACCACGAGGGACCAAAAAGAAAAGATCAGGAGACGATTCTACTGGGTAGGATGCCATGAGTCGGTCACAAATTTCATTCGCAAGTGTGAACAGTGTGCGAAGGCAAACGGTCCAGTTAGGAAAACTCGAGGAAATATGCAGCAGTACAATGTTGGAGTACCGTTCGAACGTATCGCCATGGATGTCGCAGGCCCATTCCCAACGAGCAACGCTGGGAACAAATACGCGCTGGTGGTGATCGATTACTTCAGCAAGTGGCCTGAGGTGTTTTGCATCCCGAACCAGGAAGCCAAAACTATTTCGGATGCGTTCGTGAACAACTGGGTTGCGCGTTATGGAGTACCAATGGAACTGCACTCAGACCAAGGAAGGAACTTCGAGTCGTCGGTGTTCAAAGAACTCTGCGACATGCTAGGTATCAGAAAGTCACGGAAAACACCATTACACCCACAATCTGATCGAAAGGTTCAACCGGACGATGGAGGAATATTTGAGAAAAATCGTCGTTGGAGATCAGGAGGACTGGGACGAACACCTTCCCCTTTTCTTAATGGCGTACCGTTCGGCAATAACACCAGCTGAAGCCATTTTTGGAGCTTGTCTTCGACTTCCATCGGACTTGAAGTTCGACGTGGTACTATCAACAACTAGCGGCAGGGAGGACTTCGTAACCGAAAAGAAGGAACAGCTGAACTCCATCCATCAGTTCATCCGGGAGCGGCTGAACTTGGTCAGCGATAAAATGAAGGCGAGGTACGACTTAAGGGCGAACTCTTCTGGATTCGAGACAATACAATTGGTATTGCTGTACAACCCACAACGAAATAAAGGCTTGTGCCCCAAATTGCAATCAGCCTGGGACGGGCTCTATGAGGTCATCAAGAAACTTAACCACGTGGTATATCCGATACAGCTGACGGGAAACAGACGGGCGAAGCATAAGATTGTCCACGTAGAGAGGTTAGCGCCACACAACAGAGAAGGATCAAATCGCTTGTTCGAGGACGAACAAGTTTAGGAGGAGGGCAGTGTTGCGGAGACCCAAACCGACGGTTAAGTTCGAATTTCGCTGTCGAAGTTCGAAAGCTCTCTTGAAGCGGAGATTGCAATGATGTCAACTGTCAACGGCGTAAAGCTAATTGTCAGAGCATTCTAGATATTTCCGAAGGGGAACTTCCGACGGCGAACATTCGAGAAGGTGGACCGAGAATGCCCTCGGCATTCTTAAGTTTGTGGAATTGAACAGCGTGTGACAAGTTGGTGTGATCAATCGATAAAACAGTGGAAAAATAAAGGTTTTCAATAAAGGTTTGTTGTGTAATAAAGTTTAAAGTGTTCAATAGGTTTTGGATAATAAAGAAAAGTGGTGAAGCTGCACAGATAATTGATCTGTGGTGAAACAGGAAAAGTGTGTGTGTTTTGATTTCAATAATTTGAATAAAACGTAGACAATTGTAGTTTATCGCGATCCAGTGATACGAACCCTATTTGGTGTGGGATTAAATTTCGTAACAATATTTATATGTATAATTGGAATGATCCGATCAAGCATGCGCCGTTTTGCTTGATAACTTGTCATTCCGAAGGTAATTCCAGTATGCCTCTCTCATAGAAGTCCCCATCCTTATTGGGAAAAAAAACTGGGATTGTCGTTCCTTGCAAACCACACTTATTCTCAATGGTCTGGAAGAAGAAATAATGGCTTAATACCAGGTCCGGACTATAAGGTGCATGCATAAGAACTACCCAATTTTCGCTGTATGGAAGAACTTCATACTAGACGATCCCATTCCAATCCTGACCCTCTTTTCAAGTTTGGCTACTGTTTGCACAAGCTCACCGTTTTCGTTTGAGATTATAATAGGTGATCCACTGCTAATAATCTGTCATCAACTGGATTAGGCATGGGTCGGTTTTGATGTGATTCAGCAGCAATTCGCTGTTGAAGATTTGGTTAATGAGGTTTTTTTTTTGGTTAACTCGTGTGAATCGAACTTCTTTTTGAATGCAGCCTTATTTATATCATTCCATGATGGGTGGATCTGACGATTGCCATAATTTTGTCGACATGTTCGACAGCATGCCGAAAGCTATTAAGGGCATTAAAAAGCCTAAACTGCAGGCACCAATAGGGAAATATCAAAATGAATTGGCGAAACACGATGAAGAATAGGATGAAGTTTTTGCTAAATATCTTGCTGAAATCTTTAAGCTATTTAGAGGACAACCGCTATCTGACAATAGCAATACCTTTGAAATTACCGGGGAATTCAGAATGAATGAAAAATATCATAAAATGCCTCAAGCCAAGTAAAGCACCAGACAACGACTTAATTACATGAGATGTCCTGAAAAACTTGCGGAGAATTAGTCTACTCAAACTTTAATATCTTGTTAACGCAGCCCTTAGGTTAGAACACGTACCGAGCCAATGAAAGGTCGCTGAAGTTATTATGGTTCTAAAGCGTGGAAAGCCACCGACGGATAAAATATCTTGCCGCTCAATATCATTGCTGCCGACAATTCCGAAATTTTTAATTTTATTAATTTTTTTTTTAATTAATTAATTTATTGAGTTAATTCAAGCCAAGTTCTCACCTAATCTAACCTAATCTAACTTAGAAGCTAAGGATGGTGGGGTAGGGGGGGCGTGATTAAAAAGACGGGTTTTTAAGAATGGAGTGTTGAAGTTGAAATCGAAGTAAGGATTAGAACTAACACTTCCCAGCATACGAGAAATGTGTTCATTGGAGCCTTAGACGGTACGGGGGATGGGTAGATAGAAGAGGCGAGGATTTCGTACATTGCGAGGGTTAGTAGAGGGTTGGGTAGAGACAGAGCCATAGAGGGCCGCGCAATCAATGGTACCTGAAAGGAGCGATGGATGAAGAGAATCTTCCTTCCTCCAACGTATTCATGTTGATTAGTTTAAGACGATCTTGATATGGTGGTAGGAGCAACGAATTGTTCCAGGGGAGACCTAGAAGTGCAAAACGTAAGAATCGGCGTTGGATGCTCTCGATTCTAGAAATGCGGGTTTGTTGGTAAGGAGACCACACTTGAGAGGCGTATTACAGAAAGGGCCGGACAAAGGTTGAGTTGAGAGATCGGGTATTGTAGGGGTTGGCGAATACGTTAAACCATCGCTTCACGAAATCGAGTGCTGAAATAGCTTTAGGGATTATCTCGTCGACATTTGTGCGAAAATTTAAATCCTGGTCACATAATATGCCAAGATTGCGAATAGCCTGAACGGTGGCAATGGGCTGATTATTTAGGAAGTAGGAGATTTGATTCGTTCACCTGAAAAAGTAATGGATTGGCATTTTGGGAATGTTGAGCTCCAAGCAGTTTTTGGAACGCCAGGTGGAAAAACTGTTGAGATTTAAGAGATTTTATTGGATAAGGGAAGAGTCATGACACGAGGAAATAGTCGTCGGCATATAGTGAGATGTGGGAATGTTTAATCATCATTTCAATATCGTTAATGGTAAGAACGAAAATAAGTGGACCTAAGTGGCTACCTTGGGGGACACCGGAGGAAGTTAAAAAAGGTTTGGAAATGGCAGATCTGAAGCGAACACTATAATAGCGAATTTTTTAAGTAAGAAGATATCCACTTCAAGTCAAGATGTGGGGAGGGAAAAGTCAATTGAAATTAGGACGGCTAGAAGGACGCCTCGACAGAGGCAACCCTCAGTGGGTTCCTTATCGCGATAAGCATTGAAATTTGATGGGAACAGTTCGGAGTTATTTATCGAAGGGTAGAGCATGTGACTGTCGGAAAACAGTTTGCGTTTTTGAACGAAGAACTCGTATATTCTTATAATAGAAGGTGAGAGGGACATTTTGATAGAGTGAAGGTATTGCCGGAAGGGAGAGAGATTTAGGGACGAAAAAACTTATCGTGATCAGCTCTACTACGTTGAAGGTGGGATATTAGTTTTGAATGAATGTATTGGCAGTAGGTATCAAAATCCATTGACACTTTTTGGAGCGAAATATTAAAGAATTCGTGGTATTTGATAAAGATGTTCTTGAGGCTAGCGAAGTCCGTAAGGAGACCTACCTGTTGAATGGAAACCATGACGTTTGTGTTCGTAATACTTTCATAGCAAACCAAGTCAGATTTATCGTGAAGGTAAGCCAAAAAAAGACGAATGTTCTCATACTTCTTTCTATCTCATAGTCGAGAGAGAACGTAGATGAGTAAGTTTAACTGTATGGGGCAGAGAGTGTCAACGAAAGATTGAGGGGTGACAGAAGAGTCAATAGTGGGGCGGGAGTTGTTGCTATGGGGAGAAATGATGAGTAGGGTGAAGGGATGGGATTTTGTGTGGAGACGTTTGAGGCGGATGGTTGGGACGGGTTAAGGATATGGGAGCTACGGAATTTAGAATACTTGGCTCCGGACGTGAGGTCAAAATTAGGAAATGAATTCGGGACAGGTAATTGGGATGGAGACGTGGTGATAGTTGTTGGATTCAATTTAAATAAAACGCATTGACATTGGGGTTTCGGCGGAACTTTGGTAGATAGATGAGAAATGGATGGATGTGTAAAATTTGGAAAAATTCGTTTTAAAATTTTAGTTTTGGTGTGGATTCGGGCAAACTTTGGGATGCTCGCTGAACTTAGGTTGAAAATTGTTAGGTTTTGGACTTATGGCAGCTTGCTTTTTATCTACTTTGGGTTTTACTTTCTTCTTCTTTGGTGGCGTTACAGCCCATGAAGGACAAGATCCATGCTTCTCTCAATCACCCATGTTGTGTGTGATTTATTTTACACACAGGTGAAAGGGAGCTACAGTTTAATGCCGATTCCGAACGGCGTGAGTCGAGAAGCTTTTTCATGACAAGTATACTACGGCGGCTTTTAACAGTACCCCGCCGAGGGGGAACACCGCGAAATAAACATTCGATGGCGTTGATGTTATCGGGATCCGAACTCGCTCATCGTGCGCCAGAGTCCAACACACTAACCACTGCGCCACGGCGCAGGAAAGATTTAATCAAAATGCAAAGTCTTACCAGAGGGGGGGGGAGGAAAAGCAATTTGTGTTTGAATTGGGCTTGTTTTTTTTACAACTACCTATAATTATACTATACTCTCTCTTGAAACAGTTAGCTAGCGAAGCAGTATCAGCGTTTTCGGGAGTTTCATCGATGGTGCGTTGGGCGGAGTTGTTGTCACAGATTGTTTGGAGCCTGTTGTTCCACTCGAATTGAGTCCAAGAGGTACCAACTCAAGTCTTCGAAAGAATCATAAAATGCTTAAAAAGCATCTTTGCCGGATCATTAGTTTGAGAAGCAAGTATTCCACTTTAGACCAAGTGCATCGAATAACCGATGTGGTTGAAGAAGCACTCGAACTTAAGCTAATATGTTTGAAAGTATTTCTTGATATCTCCCAAGTCTTTTAAGAAGTGTGGCACGAAGGTTTGGGATATAAACTGAGACAACTATTGAACGTTGAAGAAAACTACTTATCTAACAGATAAGTGGTAAACTCGTGAGCGAATATTCAAATTTTAGAGCAATTACGGCTGGCGTTCCGCAGGGAAGCGTAATTGGTCCGCTGCTCTACCTGCTGTATACCATAGATAAACCACAAACGGAAGGCACTGTGCTGGCCACATTCATTTATTTATTTATGTATTCATCAATGGATATTCATGTTTTGACTACAAATAATTAAAATCATTTGCAATTATACAGCATTAAAAAAATTCAATACAATACAGTACTCTTAAACCTAAATCTATTCATTTGTATGTCGACTTAATTGCAAATTAAATCAAAAAGTGATAAAGAACGTGCTACGGGTTCATTTCGTCCATAGTTCGTCAAAAAAGAGGATGTCTCCATTTCTTAGATTTCTCTCAAGGACGTAAGAGTCAGCAATTCTGAAGAATTAATTCTGTCCTTTACAAAAAGTATTCCAAGGGTTGCTTTACGACTTTTCAAAGATTTTAAATCTATTAATGAGCACCTAGATTTATATGAAGGGAAATCTTCAGACCACCCCATATTTCTTAAACAAAAACGTGTAAATCTTTTCTGAATATTTTCAATCCTTTCAGAAGAATTTTCATACAAAGGAGACCAAAAAACCCAACAGTATTCCAGTATAGATGTACAATTAATTTTATAAGTACAACTAGCCGCAAATACTACCGTGTTACGCATTAGAAAACCCAGCAACGAATTTGCTTTGGATTTTGTATAATTAATGTGTGCTGAAAAAGACAACCTAGTATCAAAAATAAAGCCATGGCCCGATGATATTGCAATACTGTGACCATCACAAGAAAATCAGTCGAAGAATCAACAACTCAATTGCAATATGCCCTGAACCATAAGCGACTGGTCAAAGACTTGGCTGATCGCGCTTAACGAAACCAAATCTGTCCACGAAAATTTTAATTTTAGAAAAATAAGCGCACTACCTCCCTTTGTAAATTAAATTCGGATCCCAATCGCTAATCAGTGTGCAGAGGAATATCGCATTTTCTGATAGGGTGAAAAAAACCTTCAGTTTTTCCGCTTTTTCTTGCAGCCAGAATGCATGGAACACAGCTGGATAGAACGGCATCAAAGCAATGTCCGATTTCAGGAGTAAAGTGGTCTTGCTTGCAGATTGCTTCTATTTTCCTGTCGCTAATGTGACCCATCCTGTTAATGTCTTTTAGGATTTCCTTTTGCATGGCCTTATGCTTTGCTTTGGGGGCGTTACAGCCCCTGAAGGGCCAGAGCCAAGCTTCTCTCAATAGCCCAACCAGGTGAAAGGGGCCCACAGTTTAATGCCGATTCCAAGCGGCTTGATTCAAGAAGCTTTTCTCACAGCAAGTATACTACGGAGGGTTTTCCCAGTACCTCGCCGAGGAGGGACGCCGCGAAATAAGCATTCGATGGCGTTGGTGTTATCGGGATCCGAATTCGCTCATCGCGTGTCCAACCCACTAACTAAGCCACGGCGCCCTCAATAACGCATAGCTTCGTACAGTAGGTCGTTCCTCATTTCGTAGTCCTTGTAAATTACCGTTGTCGACAACTCATCCGTAATTAGTTGACAAAACTCATCTTTACCTTGTGATTTCTTATTTCGCTCAATGATGTTATCTTCAAATGGCAGTATAGCTGGAGAATGGCTAGGTGCATCCACATGACGCATGGATGATCCCGATCGGTGCAAAACCTCATAAAAACACTTTTGCAGCATCATTGCCCACCTGGCTATTCGTGGGCACAAATCCTTTTTATTCATAGCGGCCTGGAAGACCTTACAGAAAATTTTGAAATTCATAAGTAGGGCCTTCACTTTTTGACACACTTTGCTATGGCCAAAACCTCGTGTTCGTAGCTGGTATAATTTCTTTCGGCCCTAAAACTCATACAGGGTGCATTTGACGTTCATGTTTTTGGAGCAAAACTCCACTGTCTATCTGTAACTCTGTCCCGCTCAATGGATTTAAAAGTTTAAGGTCAGGCTCTTTATACAATAAAGGCCGTATCGTGAACACGTTTTCCTTCTTCGTCAAATCTGAAAGACGCATTGCATAAACATGTACGTTTACTTTCTACTACCTTCCGCTACATCCAAGTAAATGTCCAGCCATTCCTCTACTTACTGACAAACTGCTTCCCTTTCTGGATGTGCTAGTCGTCTGGCCTTCTGGTATATAAGAGTTTCGACCGTTAGTGTGATGCTCATCTCGATGCAGGATTTTGGAATAGGCAGAAATAATATCCCCAAAACGCCGCCGTTGTGCAGTGGGTAGTGTTTTGGCCTCTGACGCCGATGGTACGGGATCGAATCCCGACAACGGCCAAGTCGTCGAACGTGTTTTTCACGGTGCTTCTCCTCAGTGGGGTATTGACAAACGCCCGCTGTAGTATAGCTGTCAAGAAAAGCTTCTCGTATTTCGCCGATCGGAGCAGACAATAAACTGAAGGCCCCTTTCACGTATGGGAAAATAACATTGGTGATTGAGAAAAGCTCGGCTTTTGTCCTTCATGGACTGTAACGCCAAGATACATACATACATATCTCATTTCTCACTCACGGGTTGTCCCCGCTTTCACGACCTTCTTCGCTACCTACTAATCCGATGTTTAAAACATCATTCTCTTCTAGCTCGTACGTCTTATATTGTGTTAGTTTTTCTGCATTTACCTTCTTCATATGTTTTATTGTTCCGTGTCTTATTAACAACTCTACGTTCTGCAGGAAATCTCTTCCCAGCAATGTCCGATCCGATATCCACCTGTCAGGAACCACTTGGAAGCGAACCCAGGGACTATCTGCTCCAACCCGTTCCCAAATCTTTTCAGCATCATTCCTCGAGGCCTAATCATTGCTTCTGCTACCTCTTCCACAAGCGAGACATGCACAATCGATACGTCACTGCCGTTGTCTACAAAAGCGCGGTAGGTTGTTTCTGCAATACTTAGTCGGAGTCCACACGGCGCGTGTTTAACGAATGGTGAAATGAGTGCAAAAGAGAGGGTAAGTGAAACAGAAATACATTGGCGCAGTCACGCGCGGGTAGCTACTTCGTGCTTTTGTTCACATTTCCTTATCTCCTTTTCTTTGTTTTGCGATGTCGCTTCACTCCTGTTTCTGATTTGGAAGTGTACGTTTGGATACCATTTTTGCTTTTCAAACATCCCCACAGGCTAACGAAAACGAAATGTGAAGCGAAATTCCAAAGAACAGGCGCATGAAGAAAATGCTCTGTGTGGAACCGTGTTCAAATTGGAACGAAGGTTCAAAAGAAACACGCGCAAAAAATCACGCACCGTGTGGACCCCGACTTTACATATTGGCACGTCATTACCATCCGAACCATTGCGGTTAAATTTGTGGACTCCTCTGGAGTCAGCATCGTCCTTCTTAAGCTTTTAATAGCTTATAACTCACTTCTTAAGTTTTAATAAAGAGCTGTTTTGAAATACAACTTTACAACTTCTGTGCGCTTTCTGTGCAGTGTTACCTGAGCGATAGGTTAGGTTAGGTACATGGGTGCCCTATTGACGAAAAATCAAGGCTCACGTAGACTACGTAGAGTCCATTGTGCCCAATTGATTTATTTAACCCGTTGATACCTAGACATTTACCGTTGAGCTGAACCAACCAGACGAGGATAAGAACCCCAGTACTCTGTCCTGTCATTATTACCTACCTCTTCTAGTCCCGAAAGGAAGTATTTTCCTAGGAACATATTCCTTTTTTGGGCTAGAGCCGGAAATTCGCACAGCAGGGGACGAATGGATTCAATTTCCTCCTCGTCCCTGCACAGTGAGGGCACCGACTGCCAGTCGAATATTCCCACGATTGAACTTCAGCAGATTTTCCGTTCTTTCCTTATCATAGATGGGCCAAGTCGATCTCGCCGTTGCCCATGTATCTAAGCGACACCATCGCTAATAGGCCTTCACTAATAGCTCCGTCTCTATCTCTCTGTAGAGCGCACAGAGTGGTGCCTTGGCTTCAGCTGATATCTGCGCAATGTTTGCACTTGATCCCACCCTAGCCAGCCCGTTCGCCCTCTCGTTTCCAGATATATTCATATGACCAGGTACCCAGCAAAGGGTCACCTCATTCGATATCTCTTCGAACTTCTCCTTGCAGAGTTTGACGAGTTTGGATCTTATCCATGCTGCCTGCAAAGCCTTAGTGGCTGCCTGGCTGTCAACACAGATGCTGATCCTTTTTCCTGAGATATTCTCTTTGCTGATCAGGTCCGCCGTCTGCTTGATAGCGAAGACCTCAGCTTGGAAGACACTGCATCAGTCATCGAGCCTATAGGAGCGAAGCATATCCCGAGACTCAAAGTAGACTCCGGCAGGGGTGGGAGGTTCTGCGTGACTTCAAGAGCCGCCGTTGGTTTGAACTTCATAGATCTCGTCACCGCCAGAAAGTATGCCCTTTGAACCTTTGACACACTCTGAAGATGACATTTTTTCTTCAGCGCTTTCCACCAGACAACCGAGCCCTAGACTAGAATAGGTCTTACCACCGCAATGTACAACCAATGTACTATCCTCGATTTGAGGTCCCATGTTCTTCCAAAGGATATCTTGCACGAATATAGTGCCACGTAGGCCTTTTTGATTCTTTCCTCAATATTTTCTCTCCAATTAAGCTTGGAGTCCAAGATTATGTCAAGACATTTGACAGATTTTCTAGGGATCAGATCTATACCATTCATAGGGGAGTAGGTGTATCTTGATACAGATCGTTTCCTTTGTAAAGAGTCTACCTCAATGTCTAGGAAGGCACCTAGAGTGAATTCCTTGAAATTGAGCGATTTTTCTATCGTATAGACTACTCTATGCAGAGCAGTATCTAACGATTTTCCCCTTATGTACGCGTTGTATGATTGTGACAGATAACCGTCGCCAATCTCTTCCCTTACGTACAAGTCTATTATTCATTAGGAAGGACGTCATTAGGAAGGACGATAGACTGATAGGCCTAAAGTCATTTGCATGGTTGACTTTACCCGACTTAGGTATGAAAACCACCCTAACTTCCCTCCACGCTTGGGAACATAGCCCATCCTGGGGCACCAGGAGTAGATGCGTTTCAGCCACGGAGGAATGACTTCACATGGCTCCTGCAACATGATCGGAAATATCCCATCCATTCCCAGTGTCTTGTAGGGGTCAAAAGAGTTGATTGCCCACAGGATCTTTTTCTCCGTAACAATCTTATCGACTGTCTCATGTTCAATACATTCCCTTGGCAGCGTGAACGCCGAATTGAAGATTCCTGCATCCAGGGAAATGACACTTCAGTAACGAATCAAGCACGCTCTCGTTTGAGTCAGCCCAGGTACCATCAGATCCCTTTACAGAGGACATCTGTGTGGGAACTTTTGCCAGGACCTTCCTCAAACTAGCTGCACCCGTACAGACAAACTATGTATACATGGCTATTGGAAACCACTTACAAGTCAAATTCATACATATACATATACTCGTATACAAACAAGTGATAAAGATTAGGGAAGTTCGTGGTCACTGGGCATAAGCAATGAACCATTTCCCAAAAATCTCGGCAGTTCTTTGGTATCCATTTACATATATACATATATACATATACAGTGAAGAAAGATCCCCACCTTATGACTTTATTTCTAAAGATATTTTTTGAAATCCATAAGCTCCAAGTTTAGAAAAATTTCAGCAAGTTACAACATAAATCTGCTTTAATGCGAGTTGGTTCCGAGAAAATATTTTCATCATAATGGCACGTTGTTCCTAGCACCCCCGTCACTCCCAAATAATGATTTTAAATATATTTGGCCAAAAATAATAACTCATAATCCATCACAACGTTGCTAATTGATTTCATCCAAAAAGAAACAATGAGAGACAATTGCGGCACGAATGGTCCGAATTATGAAATCGATAAATTTGTAATCAAATCCGATTCCATCAAAACTTAACCCAAACCTATCGGTAGAGCCTCGCAACTGGTTTACTAAACAACCACCTCAGATACCTTTGCAAATGTATCACATGAACACCATACACCAAGCCCAAATCGACTATTCATATCAAATCCCCAAATTTATTCCATAAATCCTTCGCTTGATTCCAATCGTCCCTTTTCGAATTGAATCCGATAAAATAGAATCTGTCCACTGCTGGTCTATTACCTGTAGATAAACAAACAAATCAACGATGGGTACAATCACGTGCTTGCAGCAATCTGTACACAAATATTGTATCTACCGTAGTAATTAATTCGTTTGTAAAATTATATATGTATTCACCGCATCACCATTGAATGTATCCGGCACTCTTTGTCATTGATTCCTCCAAAGGATGATTCGAAGAAAAAACTAAGTGGTATTCGAAATACTTTGGTATTTATCTTAACTCCGAATTGGTTTCGATGAATTCTATGTTTCTCAAACCTGGGAGGGGTTGTTGTTGTAACTCCTTTCAGCAACAGCAGTGCAGCAATGTTGCAGTAACTTTCACTGGCCCTAAGAACATAGAGGTGTGTAAGGAAAGCATAGCGCATAAAGACACGCATCCAAGGGATAAGGAATCAATTCCTGTATGCTCCCCTCCAACATGTATCCAAATACGGAAAAATGTTTCGCAACATAACAATGGGGAATTTATAAAGAAAAACTGGGAAAACATCGCACTCGGAGGGGAAACAAATATAGAATCCACATTAGAATATCTGTACCGAATATTGTGAAGGAATTTCATCGTCTGTCATATGCCAGATACTCTCAGTTCGCAGATACTCTGGCCTGCGTTCGCTACACCGAATATTCGTTGGCTACTGTCGGTCGCCGTCGTTTTTTCCTCTTGATTCATCTCCTTCGTTTATCGTTTATCGTCCGTCCGTCATTCGGATCTTTGTTTTATCTCATCGTTGTCGTGTCGTCGATGTTCGTGTGTTGCAATCGTGATTGTTGTTCCTTCGTCCTACTGTTACTGGTGATAATGGTGATCTGCAATATCTACTTGTCGCACAAAAAGTGTTTTTGAGATACTTACATACATATGTATGTCGTGTGCCGTGAAAACGATCGGAAAAGAAACGATCAACGATCGTGGTCGGTGATCGTGAATCAGGTGAAGTGCAACGTCGCGGATAGCCTGGATTAATGTGTAAAAGTGTGTTCGTTCGATTAGATGGAAAAGGATCTTAAATCCCGTTGGTAATAAGCATAATAACCACTCGATTAAACCAAACAACAAAAGATAAATAAAGCAGTTTGAAGGAAAGGAAACGAAAAAAGATATATGTACATATAAAAAAAAAAAAGGAATCCCCAAGGATTAAATGTTTCCTTTCCACCCTCAATGTGATGTTTCGACGCAATTGTGAGTGATTTTGTTCATTTTTTTGTTTTTGTTCTTGTGTTTGTGCTGTGTGCTTTTGGATCCCCAGTGTGCTTGGCAAATTAAAGCAAATTAAGGATTCAGATATATAACAGAAGCAAGGAAACAAAAACGAGAAAAAAAAAAATTGTTAGAAGAAAGTGTATTGGGTAGAGAGAAGGAAGGATGCCGTCAACATACATATAGTATCTCACAAGGAGAAGGATATAGATATTTACTTTAAGGCCGTGCATGAAATATGTTATTTGGATGGTTAGTATGGTATACGACATCAGCGTTAATGTTGATAAATAGAATGGTGTATTGTGTGCGCTACTATTAAGCGAGAAAGGATAATATGTATCTCGATCTCGAAGGACGTCGTATAGGATGAAGTTTCTTTTTTTTCGCCGTCAACGTTGTGCTTTGAAACGGATTACTGGATTAATTTATTTGGTTTTTTTTGTTCTTCCTTTTTTGGCTGTTCCTCTTGTTTCGCGATGACTCCTAGTCCGGACTCAAGTTCCATGGCACGGATTTTGAGTTTTTTCTGTTCTGTTTTTGGGTTGCCGTCGTTTAGAAAAGTGTTTCTCCTCAAAAGATGGATAAACGTATCCTTTTATTTTCATTTCCATTCTTTCTTTTTGTTTTTTTTTTTTGGTACTAGTCCTTTTCTGCAGAGGAGAGATACAACTGAGTATGCTGCTGAATTATTTATGATAGTCAACTATAAGAATTTTTCGGAGCTCCTACTGCAGTACGTTGTTTCATGTTTTGCCTTGGCTTCTGTTCCAGATTCTTGTAGTTGATGGTTGTTGGTCCCATTTTCAAGGGCGTAGCGTCATCGCTTATTTATGTGGGAATAGAATATATTTATTTTTTGTTTTTTGTTTTCTCCCCCATTTTTACTTTCGTTTTTATATATTTTTAAATAAATAATTCAAAGGTGCGTGCGCAGGCAATATCAATCGCGGTTGATATCCATACAAATACACTTGTGTCCTCTGTGTGTAGAGAAAACGTGATTTATTTTTAAATTCATTATTTCTTCATCGTGCCGCGCTGGGATGCCGCGATGGACGTCAAACAATTTCCATTGCTTCGCTTCGTCGTAGTGCCAAAAGCAATTTCATCAAATATTTTTAGATTGAATTTCATTTTCTTTTTTTTAGCACGCACCAACTACAGATACAAAGCATTTTCGCTTCGGATCATGATTTAACCTCGTTGTGTTTTTTTTTTTTTTTTTTTTTTTTTTTTAATTTTTATTTATTTACTTGTTGTTGTTTCATTTAATGGGAAACAACAAACGGCAAGTAGTAAGCAAGGAAGAGAGTTGGGTTTCGTTTTTTTATGACTGGGAACTGGGAAGTTGCTTGGTCGTTTCATGTTTTGGTCGTTGTTTCGCAAGAAAGCGGATTTATTAAGTCATGAATCAGATGGACGGTAATGTTAAATGCGCCACATTACGACTGTTGGGAGTTGATATTAAAATCAACGGAAATGACGAAGGATGGATTGATGAATTGGGGTTGGTTTAAAACAACAACAACAAGAAAGAATTTGCGATTGGAGGTTATTTACGATAATTTGCTTTAAACTTTGGCTTTATTGCTGAATTTTTGGAGTTGGCTATAATGCTTATTGGTAACATTAAAAAAATAAAAAAAAATAAAAAAAAGAATAATGGCGATGGGACCGTTATTTTTGAGATTTAAAATCAAAACTTATTGGGACGTATTTAGTTTTTATTTATTTTTTATCGGGTCGCACTGCTCAGGAATATTTATTGCTTTAGAAAGTCATAAAGTCACAACAGTTGAGATAAGACTATAAAGTGTGTCCAGTGTTTCTTCGTTATAAGAAAGTTTTATTAGTTTTATCTGAAGTAAAAGAATAAGCGATTGCCTCTGGGATTTACTATTGCTCTTAGGTTTACCACGAAAAACACCTTAAGCCTTATAACAGACCCGATGAAACGACTTTTAGATTTTTGCACACAATATCTATAATAATTATGAAATACAACGTCGTTTAAGTGGTTGCCTCGGCCGGCTTCGCAGTAGCGCATCCTGTTGATGGTTTTGGGCTGTAACTCACGGATTGCTTGAATATTATTGGACTTAAGAGCTTGAATCGTTTCCGGATTGTTGGCATAACATCGGTCCTTCACGGATGTTTTTTCATTTTTAAACTCAGGCGCCAAAAGAGGGTTGTCATAAGTTTGAGATGCCTGTGTGTCTGTCTGTGGCATCGTAACTCCTGAACGAATGGACCGATTATGATGCCCTTTTTTTTAAAGCTAACGTAATCGAAGAGAGGAACACACGCTTTTCACAAGAAAGAAGAGAGAGCCCGGAAAGCGTGAGATCGAGGAGATGGAGAGATTCTTCCGCAGGAATGACGCCCGTAAGCATTACAATAAGGTAAAACGAACATGCCATGGGTACAAAGCTAGAGCGGCGGCCTGCAGGAATGAAAATGGAGAACTGGTAGTAGAATCACAGTCGAAGCTGAGGATTTGGAAAAACCACTTCAGCAGACTGTATAACGGCGATGATAGACCGTTGTCAGGCAGAACGACCCATTCGTAATGGACGACGATGTAACAGAATTCAGTCCACCCAACCTAGACGAAGTCAAATTGCGATATCAAGACTTTAGTCTAATAAAGCCGGGGGCGCAGACGGCCCGTCTGCTGAGCTTTTTAAGGCGGCTGGAGATGAGCTGGTAAGGTGCATGCATCATCTCATTTGCAAGGTATGGCCGGAGGAAAGCACGCCCGACAAATGGAATCTCAGCATCGTTTCCATAAGAAAGGAGACCCCTATAACTGCGCCAGCTATAGGCGAGTAAGTCTCCTTAACATCGCATATAAGATTTTCTCTGCGGTATTGTGTGAACGCCTGAAACCGTTTGTGGATAACCTGATCGGCTCCTATCAGTGTGGTTTCAGGCCAGGTAAATCCACAATAGACCAAATATTTACGCTACGGCAGATCTTGGAAAAGACCTAGGAATACCAAATCGACACTCACCACCTCTTCGTCGATTTCAAGGCTGCATATGAAGCGTGTATAGAGAAGAGCTACACAAAGCCATGTCTAAGCGCCTTGCCTACCTCCAAAAAGCTCGCAGGGATGCCAAAAACTATTATCGTCCCTAACTCTCTCGTCACAACCCCCCCTGAAGCTTTTCTCTCACTATACTACCAAAATGTAAGAGGCCTTCGTTCTAAAACCTCAACTGTCTACCTTAACTCTCTAACGCTTCCTTACGATATCTTCGCCTTAACCGAAACCAACCTCAATCCTAGCATTCTCGACTCCGAACTCTTCTCTTCCCACTTCGACGTTTTTCGCACTGACGGTGAACGTAATAACTCACTTCCCCTTGGGCGAGGTGTCCTTTTGTCTATCCATAGCCGCCTCAATGCGTCGGCTGTGGCAATCTCGAACTCTGCACCTTTTGAACTTGTCTGCGCAAAGATACCAGTCACCAAAAGCTTTATCTACATCCTTTGCTGTTACATCCGTCCATCCCAACCTGCCCAAGTCTACCAACTAGCTGTTGACACAATAGACTCTATTTTCTCAGACGCCGATCCAAGTGATGACTTCATCGTCGTGGGAGATTTCAATCTTCCATTCTTGCAATGGGCTCTTTCAGACGACGAGTGTTTCCTTGTCCCTATTAATGCTTCCTCTGACAAGGAAACTCTCCTTACTGACCGTCTTGTAGAGTCTAACCTATTTCAAATCAGTAGTGTCACCAATAATCTTGGAAGACAACTGGACCTCATATTTTCATCCGATGCCTACAACTCTGTCGTTACCGCAAGCACCCATCTACTGTCCACTCTGGACCAATATCATCCTCCCTTATCCCTTAAGTTCTCCTATAAAATAAACCAAACTTCCTCCACTTACGATCACTCCTTCTTTTTCAACTTCCGAAAGGCCGACTTCGCCTCACTTACCAAGTCAGTTAACGAGATAGACTTTAGCCTCTTTAGGCGAAAACACGCCTATTGCCATTGCATTAGACCTTTTCTACACCGCTCTCTTTAACTGCATCATCCAATTTGTTCCTTACGTCCCTCGAAAAAATTGTTTCTCAACGCCTCCCTGGTATAACAAAGAACTGCGTTCTCTCCGTAATACGAGAAATAAACTTTGGAAGAAGTTTTTAACGTCAAATTCCCCCTCTGATCATGCGAAGTACCAACAAGCCTCTCAACGCTTCTCTATCCTCTGTGACACCCTCTACAACTCATATCTTCAAAGAATGCAGACGTCCCTTATTACCGATCCTAGACGCTTCTACCAATTCATCAACCTCAAAAGAAAATCAGATGGGGTCCCTTCCACTCTCAAATGGAACAACACTACCTCCGACGACCCCAAAATCGTCGCGAACCTTTTTGCCTCATTCTTTAGCCTTTCATTTAGCGACTGCAGTTATAAACCCGACCCTGTATTTTTCAGCTATATGAATAACTGCTCTCAGACATCGCTCTCCGTAATTGATATCAACGAGGACTTGGTTCACCACAAGATGAACCAACTTAAAGATGACTTCTCTCCGGGTCCCGATGGTCTCCCAGCCATTCTCCTCAAGAAATGTATCACTTCCCTCTGCAAACCTCTCTCCATTCTCTTTCGCCTTTCCCTTTGTCAAGCTTCCTTTCCAACCGTTTGGAAAAATTCTTACATCTTCCCCACTCACAAAAAAGGTCCCAAGATGGATATTTCTAACTACAGACCGATTGCTAAATTGTCCGCTATCCCTAAGCTTTTCGAGTCCGTCGTGTATGATTCAATATTCTTCCACTGCAAATCCATCTTCTCCTCCCGGCAGCATGGTTTCTTAAAAGGCAGATCTACCACAACCAACCTTACCGAATTTGCCTCCAAAATACTTCTAACTCTGGAGCAAGGCAACGAGGTTGATGTTATCACTACTGACTTTAGTAAAGCTTTCGATAAGTTAAGCCATACATTAATTTATTTTAAATTAGAGGCTTTAGGCTTCCCGCCCCAAATCATATCATGGCTTAAATCGTACCTGGAGAATCGCCAATATAGAGTACTTTTCAGAAACTGTATCTCTGACCCCATCATCGCCTCCTCTGGTGTTCCGCAAGGTAGTCATCTCGGCCCTTTAATATTTGTCCTCGCTGTTAACGATGTCGACCTTATATTAAAAGATTCCCATTTGTCAATATATGCAGACGACATGAAAATCAGCAAGACAATATCAACTCCTGCAGACTCGCTAGCACTCCAAAGCGACCTTGTATCCTTCGGTAATTGGTGTGATAACAACAACCTGGACCTCAACATCGGTAAATGCCAGTTCGTTACGTTCTCTCGGAAACGCTTTCCCTCTGCTCCTAGAACATATTATCTACTTAACGAGCCTGTACCCCACGTCTCCTTCATACGCGACCTAGGTATCATATGCGACAGAGAGCTAAACTTTGTCTCCCACATCAATCATATCATACACAAATCTAATTTTGCCCTTGGTTTTATAAAACGTTGGTCTAAGGAATTCTCGAATCCCTACGTCACTAAATCCCTCTACATTATATACGTCAGACCTATCCTGGAATACGCCAGTCAAGTCTGGTCTCCGTATTACGTTAGCCATTCTGCACGAATTGAAGCTGTGCAACGCAGATTTCTGCGTTTTGCCTTAAGAGGTCTCCCGTGGTCTGACAGGACTGTATTACCACCCTACGAAGACCGTTTACAATTGATCGGTTTACAAACCCTGAAAGCACGCCGTGAGGCAGCTGACATTCTCTTCATTTACCAGCTTATAGCTGGAATTATCGACTCTCCTGCCCTCCTTGAAATGATTTCGCTCAATACCAACCCTCGTCGCCTAAGATCAAGTCCACTTTTCAGACTTCCTCCTCATCGCACTAACTATGGCTACAACGAACCAATTTGTAGAATGTTACGTTTAGCCAACCATTCTCAAACGTCCATTGACTTTCACTTATCTCTTCCATCCATTAAAAAGTCTCTCCTAAGGTCCAATTAAATAAAAAAAAAAATAAAATAAAAAATAAAAAATCTAATCTAATCTAATCCCTATACCTCCCACACACCACTTCACCCTATTCTCCCGTAGGTTAAGTAGCTAATATTTTAAGTTTAAATTTAAGTTTAGATTTTTTAAGGATAGCTTGTAATAAGCTTAATAATAAATATAGCGGTCTAGTTTTAACATCCCTGCCAGATTCTCGCTGCTTCATTAAGGTCGGTAATGAGCAAACCGACACCCTTGATGTTAAAAAAGGGTTTAGGCAAGGCGACGCGCTGTCATGCAACTTTTTCAACATCGTGCTTGAAAGAATCCTGCAGGAGTCACTGGCCAACACTGGCGTACGCCGACGACATTGACGTGATTGGACGGATACAGCGAGACGTCAAGGAGGCCTTTGTAAGCATTGAGGTAGAAGCGCCCAAGATGGGTCTCAAGGTTAAGGAGGGTAAAACCAAATATCTGCTTTCATTTGAAAGAGACGGACAACACCGACATATTGGGCAGAACGTCACCATGGGCGGATATTACTTTGAAGTAGTCAAACAATTCGTCTACCTTGGCTCACTGATGACCAGCGACAACAACACCAGCGCTGAGATAAAGCGCAGAATCACTCTTGCCCACCGCTGTTTCTTTGGGCTCAAGAGGCAATTGAGAAGTAGAGCCCACTCTCGGAAAACCAAGGTGACACTATATGAGACCTTCATCATCCCAGTCCTCCTTTACGGCGCAGAGGTTGGACCTTAACAAAAGCGGATGAAGATGCCCTTAGTCGTTTCGAAAGGGAAATTCTGCCCACTATCTCCGGTCCCGTTTGTTCAAACGGTGTATGGAGGAGAAGATATAACGAAGAACTGTACGGGTTGTACAGCGACATCGGCCTGGTACGACGTCTACGGATACAGCGTCTAAGGTGGCTAGGCCATGTAAAGCGCATGGGAAATACAGCTCCGATGCGAAGAGTCTTCGAATCCGCGCCGGAAGGAAGGCGCGGCAGAGGACGGCCGTATCAACGGTGGCGCACGCAGGTGGCGCCGCTGGAAACAGCTGGCCAAAGACCGTGCCAGCTGGAGACGCTTGTTGGTTGAGGCCCAGGTTCACCATGGACTGTAGCGCCACCTAAGTAATTAAGTAACGTGATCGAAATAGTTTTAGCTACAATAATTTGTGAATATCTGTTCAGGTGTTTCAAGGTCATTAGCATTTTTTGTTAACTACGGTAAAATTCTTCTACCAATTATGGGTAATGCATCGGTTCTCGTTCGATCACCGCAATCAACCAGCATCGGGCGCGGTCTGTACTTAGATGGGGAAACGTTTGTAAACACCGCGTGTTGTTGGCATCAAGCCGCCTATTTGCTGTCGCTTCATGTAACCCAGGGTAAGGAAACCCACACTCATGTGTGCACATTAAACAATCTATTTCTCATAAACTGCTCACGTGCGTGTTCAATTTCGATTGCTGAAAGTTTCTAATGTAGGCTTTATAGAAAATTAAGCCATCTTATACTAAAATATTTTGAAAGTGAAAACAAAAAATTGGGAATTTTTATGGACCTCGAGATCTCAAGCAAAACACATCCGTACTCTTCGAAGGCAATTTTAATAGTGATCCGTCACTCCTTGTCTTCACACTAAGTTAAAATAGATTGTGTTAAAGTGGAGACATATCGGAATAGTCAGCTGACCAGATGGACCGACACTTTGAACAATATTCAATGATACGTTAAGCAACAGAAGCGTACAAAAAACAATAAGGCTTTTCTAAATTTATTCACCTACAAAAAAAAAAAATAAAAATTTCAAGTGAAATGTTTCAATGTTTTTTCGTTCTACGAACAACTGTCGAGCAGTCAATCAACTCATTTTAGCTCACGAGCGCGAGTGTTTGCACTTATGGAAACTCAGCCAATGTGCGCAGTCCACATGTGCGTTAAACAGAACTCACCCTACAGAGTGCATAAGTGTGTGTTCTCTTTAACGTCCATATGAAGTGCGCAAAGGGGTGAGTTTCCATAAATGCACACACATTCGTGTTCGTAAGCGTAAATAATAAAAATGCTCACAGTCAACTACTCATGAGCACGTGTGTTTGATAGTTGCTCGTTGGGAGTGCACACTCACGAGAAGCTCATTACTGTGCGTTTCTTTACCCAACCACAACACTGTCCGAGCAATCTCACAGGTATTGGCTATCGTCCGATCACCGCAATCAACCAGCGTCGGGCGCGGTTAGTACCTAAAAGGAACACCGCGTGTTTTTTGCCTATTTTTTGTTATTTAATTTCTATCAACAAACGGCTGGACCGATTTTGCTGAAAGCTTACTCAGTTCTAAGCTGCGTAATTATGCGTGGAATGAACCCAATCTCATGTCAATATCATCTTTGGTTCTGACATTTCTGAAAATTCCGCACGCTAATACGCACAGAGAGAGCACCGTGGCGAAGTGGACTCTGACGCCGATGACACTGGATCGAATCCCGACACAGCCATGTCATCGAACGTGTTTTTCACGGTGTTTCTCCTCAGCGGGGCTCGGGGCTCTGACAAAACCCCCTGTAGTAAAATTGTCATGAAAAGCTTCTCGAAATTCGCCGTTCAGAACCGCCATAAACTGTAGGTCCCTTTCACCTATGGGAAAATGAAATCACACACAACATGGGTGACTGAGAGAAGCTCGGGTCAGGTTCTTCATGGACTGTAACGCCAACATACATACACAATACGCATATACGCACATACATACGTACATCGCACATTCATATGTACTTGCGCACATACGCACATACACACACACATCTCTATAAAAACCATTGATTTGGATTCTGGTGACCTTGAAACGTGGAGAAAGGTCAAAATTTGGAATTCGTAAAATCGGCCCCACTACAATAACTTCCCACTGGGAAGTTAAAAAAGTCGGTTAACATGGCTCTGTAACGCCCATCGTTGAGTGAAACGTTGTGTCCAGCCTCATTTTCGAAGAAAAATGGTCCACTAATGCCACCACTCTACAATCTGCACCAAACTGTCACTCTCTGTGGATGCATTGGCTTCTCGACAATAACGTGCGCGCTTTACGAGGCGAGATGAAAATGCGCCTCGTCAGAAAAGATGATTTTTCGCCCAAAATCGTTGTCCAATTCAAGTTGCTCTAATGCCCAAACTACGAAGCGATAACGATGCGGATGATCGCATTCAATTGCTGAGTCAATTAGACCTTGTAAGTAAATAATCCAAGATCTTTGTGCAGAATTCTCAACAGGCTAGTGCGTGAACTGTTAAGCTGTTGAGATCGATGGCGAGTTGATGTTTGTGAATTGAGTCTCACACTCTCGTCCACAGCAGTAACATTCTCATCTGTTCGCACCGTACGACGACAGGGACAATGAGCGTTATCCACTAGAATACCAGTCTCACGAACCTTTTGCACAAACTTGCGTAATCAGAATTATAATAAGCCATTGTGCTAGCAAAGTGGCTCAACACCTCAGCTTATGCCAATTTCGCGAAGTTTTAGCCAACCTAAGCACTTGTCTTGTAAGCGAGTCACTTATGCCAAAGAATTTCCCAATCTTCGATACACTTGTTAAAGTCGATTTCCGAGAAGGCCTTCAGTGGTGTCCCCGGAGCCGTCTTTTAGTTTGTTGTATACCCAGAAGTCGCACAGTGCTAAATCAGGTGAATACGATGTTTGTAACGACCATATCGAGGTCGAGATGTTGGCGAAATTGTCACAGAGAACAATGCAGTGCATAGCTTCACGCAAACGACGTATTACGTTCAAATAACATTCTTTGTTGACAATTTGACCCGGTAGAAGGGAAGGGGAGAAAGCTTGCACCCTGTAATGTACCCCTACCAAATATGAACCCTTAATATAGGGGGGTGCGTTGAGAGCAGCCCGTCAGATTAGTAAAATAAAATCGATCCACGGGAAAACTCGAGCGCGTCAGATTAAGAACAGGTAAGTTAAGTTCATCTTGAAAAGTGTATATTTCAGTAATCTGAAAATTTGAGCGTTGCATAAGGAAATCGGGGAGTCGCAAAGTTGTAAAAAGAACACGTCACCTCGAAATACTAGAGCGCGATTAAATTTTTTTTTTATTTTGAAGGGAATTCTATCAGGTTTACGAAAAACATATAATCTGACGGTTTTCATGGGGCGATATAGCTAAAACCTTCGATAAAGCATGAGCGTACAGATGCTGATATCTATGTATTCCCCACTCCAAGCCTCTCGTTCCTTCTCACTCTTTCCCAGTGTCTCACATTCAAAGTTTTTTAAATTGTCAGATTAACAATACCCCTTTACATAATTGTCAGATTATCATTTAGGGTGACTCTGACATCGAGTTGAACCCACAGTAGAAACAGCGCTCGAGTATTTCAAGTTTACAATTTTTTTAAACATTTTCAAAAATCAGTCATGAGTGTAGGCCACGTCCAAATCGTCAGTTACTTAAATCGAACACTGTTTTGAGTTCACTAAACGTCCCCTTTCAATATCTGACACGCTCGAATAACTTTTTTTTTTTTGTTATGCTTTTTTACCGCTCTTCTCAGCCACCCACCACTGTCTAATCGTCAGGTTAATAGCGAGTATACTCTATTAATATCTGTCGCGCTCGAGTATTTCCATGTGACTGTTTTTTTTTTTACATTTTCAAAAATTTTTACACCCTCTTTTCCCCACTAAAATGGAAAACTTAACATAAAATTTTTCGTTTGAGAACCTAATCTTCACAATCCAGTAAGTGCCCATGACGCTCTAGTAACTGCAAATTTAGCATCCCGGTCTCCCCTACTTATGTAAACAGTTTTTTCGACAAAGACTTATCACCAAAGGCCATCACCAATCAGCAACACGTAATTCATTCCGCAAATGAAATTGATAGCAAATTCCTTGCTCAACAAATTTGGGTGTGAAACTTGGCACGAATGTCAAAGACAGTCCTACGAACCAACCTGAAAATAAAAGCATAAATTCATTCATTTGCGCTCGCAGTCACCTGACTTTTTGGACACAGTAATGCATAAAGTATTCAATAAATCAGCCCGAATCTGCTCTGGTAGTTATAGCATCCTTCATTGAAGGATGTTTATTGGCCTCACGGTTAATTAAAAAATATTATTATTTTAGTGTCTAGCGAGCTAAGAAGCCATAAGTCCGGGATGAAGTGTGTTTAACCATCTATCATTTATACGTTTGGTTTGTTGTTGCTTGCTTCTGAGATAAACTTTCCTCCGTCGTGATATAATGAACCTCTGCGAACAAATAGGATTTTTTTTTAAATTAAGGGGCTAGTGCTGACAAATAGGACGAGGTACTTGGACCTTTATAGATCTATTGTGCCTACTAGCCGATTAGACGAGTAGCTTCTCCACTTCCTTAATGAAGTTGAGAATACCTCTCATAGGAACTAAGATGATCCCCTCAGAAGTCATCATTTCACTAAGAAGAATACGCTTCCTGAGATGACAAAGAGCAGCACGCTCACACAGTTTGTGCCCTGCAGTCTCTTCGCCCTCAAGACAGAGTCGACACTTAGTTTCAGACGAGATGCTCATTTTATTGAGATGATATATTAGAGCACAGTCTCCCGTAATGTAATTGACTAGTTTATTAAGTTTGGGTGTATACTGTTTGTTCACGGGGCGTATAAATCGTTTCGATTGGCGAAGTTCTTGAATGCTGGGCATCATGCTATTAGAGTGCATATTGATGGTTACTATTCTTATGCCAGTCTCTGGTATGTTAATACGGCATATAATTCTGCTTGGAAGATACTAGGACATTCCTAGGGCCTTCGAGATCTTCCGATTTGATCTGCCGCCTACGCCAGAAACCATCTTGGAGCCATCAGTGTACGAGCATGGGGTTACTGGTTTCCCAAGCTGTCGGGTTTGGGATCAATATCTCAAAACCTCTGTCAAAAGTGAAGGTGTGTGGCAATGCGTCCGAGACCGTGGTGATCATATCCAGCTCAGGAAGATGTTACAGGATGGACATGTGGCCCATAGGTCTAAATGGCAGGCCTGTTCATCAGCGAAGAATTTTATTGCACTACGTAATGCAACCTTTTTAAAAAAAAATGCGTAAGTCCAATCAGTGCCTTTTATAGCTGCCGTGGGGCAGCTTGGCATAGCGCCTGTAATGCCGATACACGCTAGTCTCTGTAGGCGTTGAAGCTTAACGATTACCGTTTTTTGCTCATTTTTTGTCCACCATACCGTGGATACACATATGTACATAACTATCGCGATATATAGCCAGTGGATTACCTCAGGTTTCGACCTCAGGTTTTACCGTAAATGCGTCGACAGGCCCATTGGGCCTTAGTTGCTTTTGTAAAATTGTTTGTCATATTGGAGTCCAGTTAATACCTACCTATAGATACTTAACTATTTCTGAAAATCCTATATTTGTACCATTTAAAAAGAAGGAGCAGGACTGCAATCTTCTCCTCTTTGTAAACGGGACGATTTACTTAACTCAACGGGTTAGGTCCTCCGAAATTTTAAAATCCCTCTCAGCGGCTCTCCTTGACTTCGAAGGACTTTTGTCGACAATCGCTTGGGTGAGTCGAGAAGCTTTTCCAAGGCAAGTATACTACGGGGGTTTCTGCCAGTACCCCGCGTTGGTGTTATCGGGATCCGAACTCGCTCATCGTGGCTCCAGTCACGCAAACCAAGTAAGTTGAGGTCCTTCTCCACTTGTGTGCACCCTTTGAGTCGAGGGTGTTCTCTGTTGAGGTGACCTAATGGCTCGGATTCGAAGATTGCATCACACTTTGTTGTCCACACGCTTAACATGGCCTAGCCATAGTTAAAAGTATCCGTAGGCGCTTAACCTGACACATGCATTTCGTGGTTGAATCTTCTCCTCCATGCCATCAAAGTAAACAGGACCAAAGATCGCACGCAGATATTATCTCTCCAAGACCAAGAACTTCCTCATCCGCTTTCAATAGGGCCCACGCCTATGCACCACAGAGCAGGACTAAGATAATTAGGGCATTATATAAAGTCTGCTTGGTTTTTCGAGAGACGGCTCTGTTACTCAATAGCCCTTTGAGCCCAAAAAAACAGCGATTGGCAATAGTTATTCTGCGTTTAATCTCGGTAATGATGTTCGTATTTGTTACTGCTGATCCAAAGTAGACGGAGTTCTTAACTACCTTGAAGTTCTTGCTGCCGATTGTGACGCTCTGCCGAGACGTCAATGCTGTGCGGCCTTTCTTGATAACAACGTATACTCCGCTTCAATGCCAGCAATCGCCTAATTTACGGCCCGTTGCGTTCGACCAATCACGTCAATATCATCGGCGTAAGCTAGCAGTTGAACGGACCTTTGGAAGGTCGTGCCCTTAGTGCATATTTGTGAATTTCGCAGGATGTATTCAAGTATGATGTTAAAAAAGTCACATGATAGCGCGTCGCCTTGTCTAAAACCTTTTTGACATTGAAGGCCTCGGTAAGTTCATTACCGACCTTGACGGAGCAGCGAGAATTTTCTATCGCATATTCTGAGGAGTTTAGTAGGGATACCAAAACTAGTCTATGTAGCGATCATATGCGGCCTTGAAATCGACAATAAGGTGGTGAGTGTTGATCTGCATTTCTTGGGCCTCAATTGTGGATTTCCCTGGCCTCAAACCACACTGATAAGGACCTATTAGGATGTTGACAAACAGTTTCGGGCGTTTACATAAAAAATAGCCGAGAGGAATTGGTATGCGATATTAAGGGGACTGACCCCTCTTGGCGCAGTCAAAGGGACCTCCTTTCTTGTGGATCGGGCAAACGACACTGACGGGCATGCATTCCTCCGACCATATCTTAAAAATGAGCTGGTGCGCATGCAGGCTTTCAGGCTGCATACCCTGCTAGATCATCCCCAGATGCTTAAAATAGTTCCGCAAACAGTCCATCCGCTCCAGTAGCTTTGTTTGACTTCAGCCTTTTCTTTTTTTTTTTGTTTTTTTGTTAGAGACTCGCGCAGGTTCAAGAGTTTTTTTTTTCTATTCTCTTATAATGTGTTGACACACACTACCTGAACGGAGTACAGTGGTTGGAGTCGTTGATGTTCGTTCACTACTCTCAGGGGTGGTTGTCCTGATCTTGCCAAGTTTCTTTAAAGCTTAAGACTTTTTGCCTTAGTCTGCATCGAACAACAAATCTACATCCAAAAAAGCGCTGCCTTCTCCCTCTATAGCAACCGTCGTAATAGAGGTCGCAGGTTTTTATTCTTTTTTACGCAGCCCATCCCACCGCAATTCCTGGATTGCGGTAATGTCTGCTTTGTAGCAGTCAAGGGACTCCGCGAGCTCATCGGCTGCACGTAGTCTGTTAAGGGATCTCACATTCCACGTGCAGAGCCAAAATTCGTTGTCTTTTTTCCTTTGCTGGAGTCGTTAACAGTAAATCTGTCCATGTCCGGGGCATGTGCTTGTGAGTTTCTAAGCGTCGACAAGCGACTCATGCGGACACAAGCGTTTGTACCTAGTCTCTGTCAACAAACTCCTACTCTCACCTCCATATGATGAAACTTGGGAGCCTAGTACCTTCGCCGAAGATGGGGCCTATCCCCGTGGGAAGTCGTTGGGGGCTGCTAACGAGAGAGGCAGACGAGCTAATCAATCCAACGGTTAACGGTGGTGTCCACAGCTCCGGTTAGTGGGAGCCACCTGGACAATACTCCTTTTGGTGCTGCTCAAACATATTCCAATGCCCAATTCCAAGAGGAAATCTTCAAGGTCATGTCGGGACCCTGGAAAAGAGACGCCGGCGGAAGAGCCCTACATAGTAGGGTCAACGGCAACGCTCACCACATCAGTGAGGTTACCGACACCGACTACACAATGATCCTCCGCCCGTGGGCCTGGCACCCAAGTTGTGCGTTGTTCAGAAGCAAAATTACTTACTTACTCTACTAAGGTGGCGCCAGAGTCTGTGGTGAACCTGGGCCCCAACCAACAAGCGTCTCCAGCTGGCACCGTCTTTGGCCAGCTCTTTCCAGCTCTGAACGGCCTAGAAGCGGCCGTCCTCACCGCGCCTTCCTTCCGAGGTGGATTCGAAGACTCTTCGGGTCGGAGCTGTATTTTCCATGCGCTCTGCATGGCGTAGCCACCTTAGACGCTGTATCCGTAGACGTCGTACAAGGCCGATGTCGCTGTACAACCCGTACAGTTCTTCGTGAAATCTTCTCCTCCATACACCGTTTGAACAAACGGGACCGTAGGTAGTGCGCAGAATTTTCCTCTCGAGATGACCAAGGGCATATTCATCCGCTTTTGTTAAGGTCCAAGCCTCTGCGCCGTAAAGGAGGACTGGGATGATCAAGGTCTTATATAGTGTCACCTTGGTTTTCCGAGAGAGGGCTCTACTTCTCAATTGCCTCTTGAGCCCAAAGAAACAGCGGTTGGCAAGAGTGACTCTGCGTTTTATCTCAGCGCTGGTGTTGTTACCGCCGGTCATCAGTGAGCCATGATAGACGAATTCCTTGACCACTTCAAAGTTATATGCGCCCATGTTGACGTTCTAGCCAATAACTCGGTGTTGCCCGTCTCTTTTTGATGAAAGCAGATATTTGGTTTTACTCTCATTAACCTTTGAGACCCACCTTAGCCCCTTTTACCTTAATGCTAACAAAGGTCTCCTTGACGTCTCGCTGTGTCCGTCCAATCACGTCAATGGCATCAGCGTACGCAAGCAATTGCGTCGTCGTACGCAAGCAAATAAATCGTACCTCTTGTGTTGGTCAGTGACTCTTGCACGATCTTTTCAAGCATGATGTTGAAAAAGTTGCACGACAGCGCGTCTCCTTGTCTAAATCCTTATTTAACATCAAAGGTCTCGGTTTGCTCATTACCAACCTTAATGGAGCAGCGAGAACCCTCCATTGTCATCCTGCACAGTCGGACGAGTTTGGCAGGGATGTTAAAAATAGACATGGCTTTGTATAGCTCATCTCTATACACGCTGTCATATGCAACCTTGAAATCGACGAAAGTGAGTGTCGATTTGGTATTGCTGCGTCTTCTCCAAGATCTGCCGTAGCGTAAAAATTTTGTCTATTGTGGATTTACCTGGCTTGAAACCAAACTGAGAAGAGCCGATCAGGCTATCCACAAACGGTTTCAGGCGCTCACACAATTCGGCAGAGAAGATCTTATATGCGATGTTAAGGAGACTTATTCCCCTATAGTTGGCGCAGTTATAGGGGTCTCCTTTATTATGCACCGGGCAAACGATGCTGAGATTCCATTTGTCGGGCTTGCTTTTCTCCGACCATACCTTGCAAATGAGATGGTGCATGCCCCTTACCAGCTCATCTCTAGCCGTCTTAAGTAGCCGTCAGGCCGTCTGCGCCTGCAAGATCAAGACTTAAGTCTTGATTTCAACTAGGTCGGGTGGACGTAATTCTCCTACATCGTCGTCCATTACGAATGGCTCGTTCTGCCTGACAACGGTCTATCATCGCCGTTATACATTCTGCAGAAGTGGTTTTTCCAAATCCTCAGCTTCGACTGTGATTCTACTACCAGTTCTCCATTTTCATTCCTGCAGGCCGCCGCTCTAGCTTTGTACCCATGGCATGTTCGTTTTACCTTATTGTAAAGCTTACGGGCGTCATTCCTGCGGAAGCATCTCTCCATCTCCTCGATCTCCCGCTTTCCGTGCTCTCTCTTCTTTCTTCTGAAAAGCGTGTGTTCGTCTCTTCTCTTCTGCTCATAGATTTTGCGAGCAGATCTCGTCAGTCGTTGCAGCATTGCTTATATTCCTCTTGTTTTGCCTCTATTCTTGTTCGCATTGTTCATCGAACCAGGGGTTTCTAGGTGGTGGCGGTTTGAAACCCAGCACCTCTGAGGCTGCGTCTCTGACGGCGCTCTGGCAATGCGTCCATTCCTGCTCTATTGTTTCTGCTGCTGTGGGCGGATTTTGAGAGAGATTGAAGGAGACACGATCGGCAAAGATTCTGGCAGTCTCTTGCGATTGTAGCAGGTTTTCATCCGTCTTTTGCCTGGTCCATCCCATCGCTTTTCTTGGAGTGCGGTTATATCTGCTTTATAGCAGTTGAGGGATTGCTCCAATTGATCGCCTGCACCCGGTCTGTTAAGGGACCTCACAGTCCAGGTGCAGACTATCAAGTCCGTTAGTCATTTGCAGGGGTCGTCAGCCTTGTATCCGTCCGTATCCGAGGCTTGTTGTTGTTTCGAAACAAGTAGGTTTTTACGTGATAGAGATGTTGCCCCCAACCTGGTGGGCCGGGTTCCTCTTTCCCCAGGAACAAGGGGTTGGGTCGCCGCACACATTGGTTCACTACCTGGCGATTGCCAGGGTAGCTTTCAGGGGGGGCCACGCGGAGGCTATGTGTCAACTTGGATTGAGCAGGGACAGAGATCGAAGCTGGCGTTTGCCATGTTAAACGCGATCAACTTCTTTGCCCTGTTGGCTCGCCCACTAAATTCTTCTTCTTTCTTCTTTTGGTGGCGTTACAGCCCATAAAGGACCAGAGGCGAGCTTCTCTTCAATCACCCATGGTGTATTTTTTTTTTTTTTTTTGTGAAAGGGACCTACAGTTTAATGCCGATTCCGAACGGCGTGAGTCGAGAAGCTTTTTCCAGGCAAGTTATACTACGGGGGGATCCGAACTCGCTCATCGTGCGTTAGAGTCCTACACACTACTGCGCCACGGCGCCCTCAACCCCCCTAAATTACTAACTTACAAAAAAAAAAAAAAAAAACCCGGAAATTTCCTATACCACCGAATAGTTACATACCGAACTAGGTTTGTAAAACAGTTGGCAGTTTGTTGTTTTCATAAAAGAAATACCTAAAACGTCCTTCGTCCCGAATGTATCGTTCTTCGTCCCGAATGTATCGAGAGTATTATTTACTCGACGCCTTATAAAGTTGGCAGTTGTGGTTATTTCCATTTGAGTATCTAACATCATTCATTGGAAAGTAGGTAGAGTGAGCAGACCTTTTTGTGGCTTTGCAGAAAGGGCAGTGTTAAGTTTTGAATAGCCAATCTGTATTTTGAAATGTTCATATCCATTCTAAAACGTCGTTACATCGTCCAAAAATTATTTTGAAATTATGAAAGGATATAAACATTCGTATTAACAAAATAGATTTTAAATGTATGTATGTATATAGTCAAAAAAATTCCCTCCACTGCCATATACAATGGCTAACTAACATACATAAGTTAAATACACTTCATTAGCTTTTGTTACAGATAGTTAGTATATAATGCACAGCACTGCTTTTGGTATGTTCCAAAAATCGGGAGGCAGTCCAAACAATGCTCGGAAAAATGCGGAGAGTAAATAAATATTTGCGTGCATTTTATTGAGTTAATAGCTACATATGAAAATCCCTACGGAATGCTGTAGTAGCTATGTACATACATACATATATAGGTATGCCTTGTCCGGAGCTAGATGTCGATGTTGAATAGAATTCCAGAAATAATGAACATTTTGATGCCTGGCTGAGTCACAGTCACCCGGGGCTATCGATTAGTACTCACGCGTGCACAAGTTCCAATTTTTTTTTTTTTTTGTACTGTGCAAACCGAAAATATTTAGAATTGCATACATTTTATATCTATTTGTGAGTGGTATCTCATGGATGTTTTCGAATAGATAACATGTGTCGTACTCGTACATAGATATATGGGGTTACACCACACGAAGGAACAAGTACATGCTCATTGTGTACGAGCAGATACTACTGCAGTGTTCCATGCTGGTGAACATTGGAAAAAGTATTATTTATGTTAGCTATTTGTTATGCTTTCAGTGGAGTGATCTTTTATTCTGAAATTATTTACGATTGAACGACGGAACGAAGTGAATGTTTTTCATCACTCACGTTTTTTTTTGCGCCTTGGAAATGGGTTTCACTTTATCATCGACATGTGCCTTCAAAATGTGTGAATTTGTGAAACTTAATTTTGTTCTAAAAATCAAGTGCCTTAACCCTAGAAAGGTAACCATATTTTTTAGTACGTTACAGGTAACCATTCGTCGAATCGACGAAGTCATTTTCAACTGCGCTTTTAAAGAAAAGTTGCCAGGCAATTGTTGAGAAGTAAAATAATTTATGTTTATTAGGTATTGTATATATACATATTTTTTTAATACTTGAGTTTTTATTTTCTAAACAGTAATTGGATACATAGTTTTTGAGATCACATGCTTTTTTAATTTTTAACAAGAATGCGTTTTTGTTTTCTTTTTTTTTTTAAAGTGGGAATCTAAAAGTTAATTCATTAGTTCATAGAACACAATAAAAAAAAATTAAAAAAAAAATATTTGATCATTTGTTGCAAAGGTCAACTTTATGCTCTTCACGTGAGCTTGCATTTTTGAGATAACTTGGTTTTTCTTTTGTTTATTTTTTTTTTCAACAAAAAAAGTGAAAATTTAAAATGTAATTTGTAGCATAATAAAGCAAAATAAAAACAAGAAATAAATAAAATTATTTGGAGCATTTACTGCAGATTTCAACTTTATGCTCTCCACATATGCTTGCATTACATTTATTGCACGTTGACTTAGTCATGCGTCGTTTTTTATACGGACAATATTTGCAAACTTTTCTTGTTTTAATTTTCGTTCCACTAACGTTGTCCTCCTTTAATGGTTCTTTCTTTTCAAGAGTACTTTTTTCTATACAAGCTCTAATATTAGTGGGTAACGTTGGTGCTTCCAAGCGTGTCTGCATCCATGGTGCTACGAGTTTCGTGTGCAGATCCTTCATAAAATCCCTGCGTTTTAACGGTTTCTGATGTTTAGAACTCATATTGTGGGCGTAGATGACATAACTGTTTATATATGCCATATTTAACATGCCGTAAAATAAACACATTGGCCATCTATTCGTCTTTCGGGAACATGACATGTTGCTACACATCTGGTCAAAAGTATTCACCGCCCTTTTGTTTGGTTATAAAAATCAATCATTGTAGGTTTGCCAGTGATGTTGTTAACGGTTCCCTCCTTATTGCAAGACGATAGTAAAAAAACCGGCCAAGTGCGAGTCGGACTCGCGCACGAAGGGTTCCGTACTATTATGTATAAAAACGGCGAAAAAAGCATGCCTGTTGTATGGGAGCCCCATTTATACATATATTTATTATATTCTGTCTAAGTATTTGTTGTTAAGGCAGCAACAGAAATACATAATCAGTGACATTTTATTCTCACTTTTCGGATAGTTAAAATCTAGAATGTTGTAATTTTTAGAAAATACTTATTTTTTTGAGTGATTGCCAACTTGGGTTTAGACGTGGCAAATCGACTGAAACTGCTTCGTTGAAATTAACTGGTGAAATATATAATAGTTTAAACACTTCTCAAATACCATCAACATTATTTGTTGATATCAGTAAGGTCTTTTATATGGTTAATCATACTTTGCTACTCGATAAACTTTATAAAGCGGGTTTCAGAGGCTCCATGTATAAATGGTTTTCTTCTTATTTATCCAACCGTTATCAAGTTGTGAAAATTAGGAATGTTTACAGTTCTATAGACTTCTTAAATATGGGTGTTCCCCAAGGAGCAGTATTGGGCCCAATCCTTTTTCTAATTTATGTTAATTCGTTTTTCTTACAACCTTTTAAAGGCAAAATAACTGCCTTTGCTGATGAAACATCTCTTTTCCACTCAAACACTAACTTAATTGATAGTTTTGCAGATGTTAATAATGACCTAGATATGTTAAGGAGATGGTTTAATTATCATAAACTAATAATTAGCAACAAAACGAAGTACATGATATTTAATATCAATGGTACAGTTTTCAGAGACCTTCCCTTATATTATCATGCACCATTGTGTAATCGATTTGTTCTTGAAGATATAGTAATCAACAATCAAGAATGTTTGAAAATTGCTTCTTGATTGACCACGTGGACAGTTTTAAATATTTAGGTGTTATATTGGACCAACAACTTTGTTGGAAAGACCATTCAATATATTTGAAACAGTATCTAAATGGGGTTATAAGATAATTATTCCATCTCAGTATGTACTGCAATCTCTACCCGTTTTAAAATACTAAATGTATACTCGCACCGATATGGAATTAGCAAATACATGTCCATGTCCGGAACTAAATGTATTATCGCACCGATATGGAACTAGCAAACCATGTCCATGTCCGGACCTGAATGCATACATACTCATGTATGACATTCGTTCACGAAATGCGGTGCGGGCATTATACTCTTTCATTTCTTTTCTTCATTTCAGTTCAAGTGTGCTGTACAGTGTACACCAACTGTTCGAGCTTTATCGCCACATCTCCATACCTTTGGGTTTCTTGAAAACTACGGGGTATAACTCATACCGTATGAGAAGCATGTTCGTTGCATTTATGTTTTTTTTTTTTCGTTTTGTACATATGTGATTGATGAATAAGGGTTGAATGGAACTCTTTTCGTTCAATTTGCGGAAAGAGAGGACATGTATCCGAGAGAGGACATAGTTCCGTGAACTATACATGTCCGGAACTACCCAACTCTACTTCGTAATGTACATATGTATGTATGTATGTATACTTATACATAGCATACAGATGTGTGAGTGTATGCACGTATGTGATGCGTATGGACGTATCGGTTCGTATGTGTGCAAGATCACTTGCTCCTCTTGCTCACTTGCTCCTCTCCACCTGCCGCGACGTCGTGCGAAAGGGATGCTAGGCCAGCTGCGAGGACTGGTCGTGAGCAATGGCGCCACGCGATTGCCCTCACGCCGACTTACCCGCAACAAGTATATCCCACGCAAAAGAAAAAAAAACACCGTAATCGTTTCCAATTCAATATGTCACAAATTTAATTTCCTTAACCTAACTTAATCTAGGTTTACAATTATTCCTTAAAACTACCCTACACCGTATGTCAATAAAAAAAAGTCGAAATAAATAAAAAAAAATATATGTAAAATAAAAAAAAAAAAGGAATTCACTGTCCGAAAAAGTAAATAAACCGCAGCTAGAGTATTCGAACAGTCGTACCGAAACTCCTCTGACCAACGACTTAGCCCGCATCACCAATCGCGGCACGCAAACTTGTGATTTCAATACCTTATACAACGAACGTGATATCCGCGACCAACGTAGGCAATAGGACACACGGTACGGCCGCGTACCGGGAACTGCTTAAAACCGTACCGGAGTTCTTCCCCGAAGATCACTCTCCGAGTACTTCGCCGAAGATTTCTCTCCGAGTTCTTTGCCCACTCTCCCTCATGTGCTACTAGGAACACAAAAAAAAAAAAAAAAAAAAATCCGACCTTCTGCGGGCTGAACTCCACTCGTTCGCGTGTCAAGTGCTGATCGTACCCTCGGGCTATCCGCTTTGTCTGAGTTTCATTTCCCAAAATGGATGACTACGAGCCGTTCACAAATGGGAACTGACCGAAAGATGACAACGAAAACCTTTCGAAACAATTTATTATTGGTTGTTTGTAATTATGTATAAGTATAATTAATTTTGTTCTGTTTTTAGTATTTGTCGTGGTAGCGGCAACAGAAATACATCATCTGTGAAAATTTCAACTGTCTAACTATCACGGTTCATGAGATACAGCCTGGTGACAGACGGACGGACGGAAAGCGAAGTCTTAGTAATAGGGTTCCGTTTTACCTTTGGGTACGGAACCCTAAAAACCATTTTATTCGGCTTTGGCTTATATGACAGAAGTGTTAACTCTTTGTCATAGCAAAACATGGATGTCCCACATCGCCGTGTCTTAGATTTCATCATTTCTTTCGGTATTTCCTTTTTGTTCGATCGCATAGACCCTACAAGTGAAAGTTTGTAGGGCTCGCAAAGAAGCGATTTTGCCAGTTGAACCGAAGTAAACCAATTATCCATGGTGATGTTTCGGTTTGAGCCATGAATAGTTTTGGTTAATTCTTTGACACAAAATTCCCCAAGTGGCAGGTTACCAGTATGTGTACCTTTTCCCAAATATGGCATTGCATCCACCATGTATTTTGTTCCACTATCACAGAGCATCATAATTTTTAATCCATATTTAGCCGGCTTATTAGGAATATACATGCGGAAAGATGATCTGCCACGGAATGCCAAAAGTTGTTCGTCTATGGTCATGTAAAGGCCAGGAGTATAGTTTTCGCGACATTTCAAAATAAAAATATCCCACAAATTTCTTATTGGTGCGAATTTATCAGTTATAATAGTTGTTCTCAAGGACTTATCATCAAATCGCAAACACCTTATAAGAAATTTAAATCGCGCTTGACTCATCGTAGAAGTGTATCTATTTCCAGAATAGGTGCAATCAAAAAGTTCCTCTGTTGTTAGATGATTATCTTTTAGTGCGGCTGTCAAAACGAAAATTCCTATCAAAGCTCTTATTTCACAACAATTTGTTAACCTCACTGTGGCCTTTACGATTTTATAATTTGTCATATTGACCTCAATTTCGACATTTGTCCACTTAACAATTTCTTCTACAAACTCAACTGTTACAAATTTTTCGAAACATAATAATGGGTCAGTTATTTTTTTTGTTTCGCGTGTAGGTCCTCTGGCCTGATGCACAATACTGGTACCACGAATGCAACTTTTCTTTTTCTGAGTTGACCATATGTGTCTGTTTTTTCCTCTTAATACTTTTTTAGACAATACAATTATTTTTGACTTGCCGTATTCTCGCAACGAGCTAAGAGGTATATTATCCTCAGCATCTTCCTCTGAATCCACACAATCTTCCCAATCCGAGCCTTCCTCTTCCTCCTCCAGGTTGTCTTCTGTATCATTTTCTTCCTCTTCGATATCGTCGAAATCGTCATAGTCGCACTCGATTATAATTTTCTCTATTTCGTCATCCAATATAGCAAATCGCGAGGCCATTCTAAAACACAATTTATAAACATAATGTATGCAAGTTAGTTACAAGACACTTTGTTCGTTAAGAATACATACTTCCTTTATTTATTAGTCACTTCTTTTTTTTTTCTATAATATTCACGGATATACTTTCGCCCTGTTTCGGTGTTGTCCCAAATGCGAATGAACTTAATAACATAAAGCTAAATAACATTTCTAACCCTACTGCCCGTTTCGCATAATACGCCAGCTCGCTCCGATCGTCGCCGTTTTATGATACCCTTGCAATAAACACAATGTGCAGGATATTGCATTGTAAACTCATGAACGGCGATCCGGAAGGCAGCCGAGACAGCAAATCCAGTCGTCGCCACTGATGATATAAAAATATGATAGTGCACTAAAAGTTACATAAAAGGTAACCTTCGTCGTTTCGACGAACGTTTGCACCGTTTTTCAATAAAAAATGCACTTATCCATGCAGGTACGGCACCGTACGTCCGCACACTGCAAACACTTAGAGATGGCTAGGATTACACGAAAAGAGAATCCTATTAGTAAAAGGACTAAAGAGAAAACTAAAAAAATTAACCCTTTGTCGTCCACCGGTACTTACAAGTACCACCATGTTAAAGTTCAAATAAAACCTATAAACGAAAATGTTTTGTTACTTGCGACCAATGGTACTTTTAATTAGCATATTATCTTCATGTTTTCTGTTGCATATTTACTTAGATTGGTCTTTTTAACAGTTTTAACGAATTTTTTTTGACAGCACCTTAGGCTTTGAAGAGATCTATTTTAGTTGATTTTTATTTTTGTCGTAATAAATAGCTATAGTAAATTTGCTTAACTTTTTTTCGGTTTATAGTTGATTGGCATATTTAACTATTTAAAAAACACGAAATTACCTGAAGTAATAAGAATTTTTCATATATTTTCATTGAAAAACTAAAGTGGACTGGTAAGTACCGCTGGGCCCTGTGGTCGTCGATTTTTTTTTTTTTTTTTTTTTTTTTTTTTTTTTACTGTGGGTGTTAGGACAGTGTGATTTATTTTTGTTGTTTGTTCTGTGAATATACAGAGGCCGACATAATTCATTGTACGATAGACAAAGTTGTAAAATGTTCGGTTTATTTTTTTATTTCATTTTATTGTTTTTTTTTTATTACTTATGGCTATCAATGTTTTTATTACCCATATCCTTTTCCTCATTCCATCCCTTTTTTTCAAGTTATTCATAAAAGCAATAAAATCTGTTGCAGGTCAAACGACTTAACTTATCATACGATTACTGATTATGTTAGTTTTTCTATTTGCAATTACAATTTTAGCAATTTTTTTGTCATTCTTTTTTTAGTGCTCAGTGAGTGTACATCTTTTGTAAAATAAAGTGATAGTGCATTATGTCGGCTGTGAGGACCTTTTTGTTAAAGGATGATGAGATTTTGGCGATGCTTGAAGATTTACCTTTGGACAATAAAGAAGACACCGATATTGAATCTGACGATGAAATAGATTTGCCTACATTACCATCAGGAACAAGAGATATCACCCAGATGAATCAGGAACAAGATGAAACTTTGTTTCAAGCGAAGCTTGACGAGTTGTTGGACGATGAAGAAAATGTTTCGGATGATCGTCCAGAATGCAGTTTGTCGAAGAAAAAAATTCCCGAAGAAGAACCAAATCGCCACTGGAGAGCAAAGGATCATGAGTCAGTTATTCCTGAATTTTTGTTGCCCGATGGACCCGTTGAGGATGTGTTTGCGAGTTGTATCAGTCCAACAGATTTTTTCATAAATTTTCTTGAAACTGTGGTCGATAACATAGTATATCAATCTAATCTTTACGCTATTCAAAAAAATAAGGTGCTGGATTTGAAGAAAAGTGAATTCTTGGCCTTTATAGGAATCAACTCTCTTATGGGATACCATCAATTACCCAGCTGGAGACACTTTTGGAGTGAAAGTGAGGACTTGGGAGTTCCGTTAGTGGGCAAAACCATGAGCCGCAATAGATTTGACGCTATTTTGAGTAATCTTCATGTAAACGATAACAGCCTTATTCCAAGAGATAATCAAGATCGACTCTTCAAGCTTCGTCCAATGATTGATTGTTTGAATGAGAAATTCAGCTCTTCCTACCATGGGACAAGACAGCTTTCTGTTGATGAATCCATGATTCTTTTTAAAGGCAGAAACTCCATGAAACAGTATAACCCCATGAAGCCCATTAAAAGGGGCTATAAACTATGGTGCTTAGCTGATCAACGGGGCTACATCAAGAAATTTTCTATTTATCAGGGAAAGGATGAGCATCTTGAAACCAAATACGCAAATTATGGTCTTGGCGAAAGAGTTGTCTTATCAATGACTGAAAAAGAATGGGGTAAACAAAAAATGATCTTTTTCGACAATTATTTTTCATCGGTGAGACTGCTCGAGAAATTAAAAACGGAGAAAACTTTAGCGTGTGGTACGATAAGAGCAAATAGAAAAGGCAATCCGAAGAACCTAAGAGATGATAAGAAAATGAATAGAGGCGATTTTGATTATCGATCTTCGATGGATGGGATCAGTTTTTTTAAGTGGAAAGATACGAGAACTGTGCTTTTGGCTTCCAACTACCATGGCAACGAGGCATCATCTGTTTCCAGAAGAGACAAGTCAGGAGCGCAACATGATGTCAATTGTCCTACAGTTGTCAAAGACTATAATGCATTTATGGGAGGAGTAGATCATGCTGATCAACTAAGGTCTGCATATGGCCTGGATCGTAGGTCAAAGAAGTGGTGGCATCGCCTTTTTTGGGGAATGATAGAAATACTTTTTGTTAATTCGTTCATCGTTTACACCCAAATGCATGAAGAGGTACCACTTCTCGAGTATAAAAGACGTGTAACTTTAGGACTTTTATCACAAAAGGATTTAGCTGTTGACAGACGAAGCCTTAAAAGGACATTACTGAGTGAATCCCCACAATCTAGCAAAAAAACAAGGGGAAAAGGAGAGTCCGTTTCAAAAGATGTTCGATTGGGCAACCTGGGAGTTCACTGGCCAAAATTTGTTAAGTCACGCGGAAGGTGCGAACTATGCAGCATCAACAAAATCCAATCGAAGCCGTTTTCAAAATGCAGTCATTGTAATATATACCTCTGTTGCAATGACAAAAAAAACTGCTTTCCTTTGTATCACGGAATACATTTTTAATATGTACTTTATATTTGTAATATTATAAGTTCCAAATACAAATAAAAAAATAACTTGAATTTGTTAACTAGAATTTTTTTTTATCCTTGGGCCAAACAGTACCATTCAGTTTTCTTTTCGTGCTAAAATGTGCATTGAAAATCTACAATTAGGTATCTTTCATAAGACACCTTAAAATTAAATATAATAAACAAAAAAAGCTATTTCTTTTTAATTTATAACAACTTCGTCAGCAAAAGAATATAAATATATTTTCTCAAAAAAATGTGTTCCGACAGCCCAACGGTACTTTTGAGTACCACCATCAGTATTCGACCTTGAGAGTCCTTGAGAAATCAAAACATGAATTTTCCATCTAATAACATTCTTAAATCAAGAATTATCAAAAAAAAATAATCTTATACTGCTTTTTTGATAGCTTGGTCAACAAAGGGTTAAATTGATGTTCGTCGAATCGACGAAGGTTACCTTTCTAGGGTTAAGGAAGGAGTGACATCTACGGTGACCTACAAATTCCTTCGAATGATCTGAAACGTGTACTGTCCTGGAATATCTGTATTGTCCTCTTAATTGGTCGCTTACAGGGCGTGATGGAAATCAAAATTGCTCTGTTCATTCGTTAAAGGGGAACACTGACTGAAAGATGTCTAGCCCACTATGTTTCTCTTATTTTTTGAAGAAGTATATGAAGAAAGCTTAGTGATGTAGAGAGACTCGGGAGCGAATGTGTACCACCTAAGACATCTTAGCCAGATCTGCTTAACGTCAGTTAGATTATTAAGGAAGTAGGATCCTAGGTATCGTTTCCTACTACGATAGAGGGCCGAACAGGCGCAGAGCAGGTGTTGAGTGGACTCCACTTCCTCTTCGTCTTTATAGATCCTGCAGAAGTTATTCGAAACTTGCCCTAGGCTTTGTGCACGACTGACAATAAGACACTGACCAGTGATGACGGAAACGATTTTGTTGATGTTGGTTCGTATTAGGGAGATTAGTCCCATAGTTCGCCAGATTCGCCTGGTGGTTAGGCAGGTATGCCCTTGGGTCCATTTCAGGTTCGTTTTAGGCTTGATTCGTTAGCTTTAGTTTTATGGCTGCTGGTGGTGTACTATCCATGCTTGTTCGTTGCGTCGTTCCTTGTCTGATGAGCATGCTGTTCTTGCAATTCGCAAAATATCGCTGTGTTCTGGTACCCATGAAAGGCGTATGTTAAACTGTTTAGAGATAGGCGGCAGTCAAGGCTTGTCTTGGATGTGTAGGCATAAGACGCCAGTGATTTCAGGGCAACTTGGCTGTCAGTGAAGTTTCGCATATCTGTGACAGATATCACGTCCTACCTTAGTCAAGACAGGATTATCTTTATTGCTAGCAGCTACGTCTGGAAGACACTGCAATAATCGGGTAGTTTAAGGGCCTGATTTAATTTCAATTTTTTACAAAAGACCCATCTGTGTAAAAGTCCACGCAGCCCCTATGGGGTCGCTCTTATCGGGATCGTTTTTGTCTTTCTGGGTATGTTATTTTAAACTTTTTCTCAAAGACTGTGGTGAGCTCAGTGTAGTCGGAGTTCTCTGCTAAAGTTTCCCGTCGTTCAGGATATAAGAGTGGCGGGCGATATACTTTCTTTATCTTTATCTTTATTCTCTCTTTTTTACAAAATTTCGAGCTTACTATGACATTACAAAATTGCTTCACAGAAGAGAATAGTTAGTGGCATTGAATATTAAACAATATAAATAGATATAGATGCCACTTCAAAACTAAAATTATTTATTGTGAGGTGTACAATAATTCAATTAAATACAAAATGAAAAAAAGTAAATAAATAAATGGAACAGGGAGCTTGAGATCATATACAAAAAATTTAAAATCAAACAACGTAGGAGAGCAAAACTTCAATATTATTATGATTAAAATCAAGGAGCCACATTTTTATTTTTTTTAAGAACGCGTTTAATGTTCTAATGCGTCGTATGTAAATAGGGAGTCTGTTGAACAACTTGCAAGATACCACACAAAAGAAGTTTCTATAATGGGTGGTACGAAAAGGAGGTATTTCGACAACAGAACGGGAATTACTTCTTAAATTGTAAGTGTCAGAGATTGGGCTTTGCATATATCCACCTCTTATAAAGAAAATCTTTGAAACTTTATAATAGTATAAATGCCTAACAGGCAGGATTCTTAAATTCCTAAACATCACCAGGGAGCGTTACATATTTTTCGGACGGCACACTTTTGCAACACAATAAGTGGTTGGAGATTGGTAATGTATGTACCCCCTCAACAGTTTATACCATATTGCAACTTCGAATGAAAAATCGCGTAGTAAACAGTTTTTAAAGTTGAATTTGTACAATATTTTCTGAGTCGATAAAGACTACGAATAGCCGAACGCAGACTGTTTTTTAAGACCGCGATGTGTTCACCCCAACTCAGATTTTCATCTATAACAACACCTAAGTACCTGAACTTTTTTACAACTTCCACTTTAAAACAGTTTACCTTGCAAGTTACGCTGTCATTATACATGATTTTACAGGCTTCCGCAGTACAGGTACAGTTTATCATTCTTTGCCGACAGCAACCGAGTGCATGAAAATATATTTCGAAGTCAGGAGACTCTTGCATGCTTAGGCTGAAATACATAAGTTTGGTTTTGTTACTGACAATTAATCTGTGCTTCGCAAACCAGATTCTTAGCAAATCTATATCATGGTTTATGTCAGCAGCCAAATCCAAAGGGTTATTATTTTTATCATAGGCAATGCCAAGATCATCTGCAAAAGCGGTGACTTCTCCTACAAATGGTTGATCAAACAAAGAGTTGATGTAGATCAAAAACAAGATGGGGCCAAGGACAGACCCTTGCGGTACACCCAATGAAATTACTTTGGGGTCGCTAAGACAATCGTCCACTCTTACTTTTTGTGTCCTGTCTTTAAGATAAGAAACAAACCATTTGTTCATAAAACCTCGAAAGCCAACACCATAAAGCTTATCTAAAAGAATGCTGTGACTAACCATGTCGAATGCCTTTGTAATATCCACGAAAAGACCGGCGCAATATTTTTTGTCATCAAGACCTTTGTTTATAAGGGAGCAAAAAGTCAGGAGAGCATCTTCAGTGGAAAGGCCCTCTCTAAAGCCAAATTGTGCTGGACTAAAAAAGTTTAAGCTATTTAAATAGCTGCAAATTCTCTTTTTGACAGCCTTTTCAAAAATTTTAGAAATGGACGGTAACAAAGATATCGGTCTATGATTATTCTTATCCATTTTATAACCTTTTTTGAAAAGTGGTACCACGTAAGCGCATTTTAATTTTTCGGGAAAGTTTCCAGTATAAATGCTCAAATTAAAAAGATGGGCTAAAATATCAACAACATTATAGGCGATATTCTTAAGAGTTATGTTAGAAATGCCATCATTACCACACGATTTCGTATTACTAAGAGACCTTATCATACTTAATAATTCGAACCCAGTAATTCGTTCAAAAAAGAAACTGTTTCTACATAATGCTCTTTCCACTGTTCCAATACAATGTTGGCAATATGAAGGACAATCACCATCAAATGACTTATGCCCAATTGTTAAGAAAAATTCATTGAATGTATTAGCTATTGTGGTTGGATCAGTCATTTCGACACCTTCATTTCTCAAGGCGATTGGCCTAAGCCGATTTGAAAAGCTGCCACTAATAAAGTTATTTATCACTTGCCATTCTTTTCTAGGATTACCTTGTGAACTAATCATTTTAGAGCGAAAATAACCAACGCGGCACATTCGAATTTCCCTGTTGACTTTCTGGCTCATTTTTTTAAAACGACGTTTAAGTCTAGAATTCAGTGGATGTTTGTATCACTTTCTACGGAGTTTGTTTTTAAGTTTTATTTTTTTAAGGATTGTATTGGTTATCCAAGGCTTGAGTCGCATAAAAGATTTCTTTTGAGTCACTGTAATGCTGGAAGTTTTGACATGATCAGTTAGAGTCTTTATAAATAATTCATACGCGCTGGACGCATTTGTGTTAGAGTAGACTTCATCCCAATTCTCAAAACGCAGTAGATCATTCAAAATATCATACCTAATCTTGGTCACATTGGACGTAAGACACTGTCTAACGCACTTCATTTCTTTTAAACTACCAAGCACAATACCCGTCATGCAGTGATCAGTGATTCGAAGATCAAAGTTAACCCCTGAGCATTGATTTAATGGAATTTTCATAAAACGCCCAAAAACATGATCAAGGCATGTATTGGATATTGGCCTAGTAGATTCATTGATGAAAGATGTTAACCCGTGCTCAGCTATAATCGATAAGAACGAGTCTATAGGAACGCTAGACGTTAACAAATCTAAATTGAAGTCACCTAAAATGACGAGATTTGGTGTTTTCTCCTCAATAAGAAACATATGTATAAAATTCGTCCAAAAATGATTGAGGAGGTAGGGAGTGAAACCTATAGACGCAAACAAAACTAAAACGCGTGTTATTAATGTTAATAGAGATCTTTAATACATCCGCACTCGCCCACCTATAAGATATTGCTTCACACTCATACGAATCTTGCACAAAAACTCCGACTCCACCTGCAGCATACGATTCATTAGTACTTGAGTAAAATGTATAACCAGGAATATGATAATCGTCAGCTTCAAATGAAAAAATCCATATTTCAGTGACAAAAATCAAATCCGGCAGGTATATAAACGTTTGAAGGTTACACACTAACGAATCAAAGTTTTGCCGTAGACTACGTATATTTTGATGTACAGCAAAAAAAGAAATTAAATTAAAAATACTATCGTTAATGTTCCGTGTGGTAGTAGTTGTAGGGTTGTTGCTGATAAAATCGAGACGGTCGTTCAAATCAAACATATGTAGGTAATTACAAAAATGAATATTATACGAAAGACAATTAGTCTTCCAAGGCCTGCAGATCGTCAAACGATCTTATAACCGCAACCCTACCCCTATCTACCTTTCTCATTAAAATTTGGGAGTTCTGAAACCAAAGGTATTTGTACTTTTTTTCATTTTTACATTTTTTTGCTGCCATGAATAGAGCTCTTGTGTGTCTAGTGAAACAATCGTTAATAAAGATTCTACTCTTGGTACCCGCAACAAATAACGACGAGTTTAATTTTTTAGTCGCATTCTTCTTACTTTTCATTACCTTTCTTTTGACATCTTGTGAAGAGAGGTGAACGCGTAATACGTCGCTGGGTTGAGTGTTGTTAGTAACATTGTTGCTAGAGTTCCCTTTAGAGATGCGTTGACATAGCATTTTTGAACATCAGAGGCCGGAATAGAGACATCCAATGCGTCACAGAGAATTTTCTGCAAACACTCTTCTGCATTCACATTGTTGACACCAGGTACACCGACGATCTCTATAACATTCTCCAATTGTTTCTGCTCTCTCCAGTTGAGTTTGCACTCAAGAGAAGTAACCTTGAGTTGCAGTGCTTCGTTTGCTTCTCTCAGCTGTTGGACTGTGCTGAAGAAATCACTGTTGATTTTCTTCAGGCAGAGAATTTCTTCGTAGAGCATTTGCAAGGTTATTGAGCTGCTTGACTGTTGGCGATCAGCTGTATTTATGACCGCTTGCTGGACTTCTACCGGTTCGCAATCATTCCGTAGCGTAGGTGTTGTTTGCTGGTTGCGCTTTGGCCGATGTTTAGTCGTTGCTGTTGTTGCCGCTTTTCTCTTTATTGGAGAATGCAGTTCGGTGGGAGATTTTGTTGTTGTGAGAGTCGGTGAAATTGGTGCACTTTGTAAGTGTAAAGATTTCCGACGAAGAGCGCTGCACTTGTCACATCGGTAGTTCACTTCGTGTGTGAGCATGTACTCAAGGTCGGCTGGGTTGATATTAACGCACGAACAATGAAAATACATGGTACAATCCGCGCAATTGATCTAAGAATCGCAGCTGCGCTCTATTTTTTTATTGCACAACGAACAATGCATTTCAGAAAACTGATTTTAAATCAAATAAGACTTTTTTTTTAAAACAATAAGTGTGCACCCCACAGCACTCAAAGTTAACACGTCCGTTCACGTTCACGTTCACAACTGACTTGTCTGGTTATTGAGTGGGGATAGGTGGAGTAGCATGTTGATCGCCGCCTTTGGAGTAGACCATAGGGCCCCGGAGATGCACATGCGTGCTAACCTCTGTATTGTTTTATGGTACGTTTTTTTGTATAGTGCAGTCCAAAAGACACCAAACAGTAGAATAGGTCTAACGACTGTGATGCACAACCATAAAGCTGAAGACCCATTTTTTCCTTAAGGCTCACTTGCAAGTATAGAAAGCTAAGGTCGCCTTCCTTGCTCGTATTTTCTTTCCAGGTTAATTTCCTGTCCAGTATAATGCCATGAAATTTGGCACTAGAAGAATAGGTTAGCCTGTTACGGAAAAGAATGATTGGGCACGTCATTCGCTTTTGATAGTGTCCATGCTTCTGCGCCATACAGCAGGATCGGGATGTTAAGGGTCTTTTACAGAGTCAACTTTGTCGTTCGGGAGAGGGCTTTATTACCCAACTGTCTTCTGAGCCCAAAGAAGCAGCGATTGGCAAGAGTAATTCTGCGTTTGACTTCCGAACTGATGTTGTTGTTCCAGGTCACTGCGAAGCCAAGATAGATGAAGTCCTTAACTACCTCAAATTATATCTGCCATTACAAACGTACTGGAAGTCGGTGGGGAGCGCCATTTTTTTTTGATGATAGCATATGTATTGCATTTGGTTTTGCACTCGTTTACTACAAAACCAATTTTCGCCGCCTCCGTCTCATTACTCGTAAACGCCTCATTGACATCACGCCGTGTTCTTCTGATTAACTATGTCAATGTCATCTGTGTATGCGGGAGTTGTGAGGATATGAAATAAATTGTGCCTCTTGTGTTGGCCAGTGATTTCTTTCTTGCACAATCATTTCTTATACGATGTTGAAGAAGTGACACGACAGCGCATCGCCCTGCCTAAATCCTGTTTTGACATCAAAACTATCGGTAAGGTGTTCACCGATTCGGATGGAGCAGCGGACATTCTCCTAGGTCATTCTGGATATTCTCCCGAGCTTAGCAGGGATGTCGAAGATAGACCTAGCGTTGTATAGCTCGTCTCCAATTACGCTGTCATATGCGGCTTTGAAGTTGAAATTCATTGGTTTTTTTCAGAATCTGTCTTAGTGTAAAGATTTGGTCTAAATCCGCACGGATAAGGAACTATTAGCTTTTTACAAAAGGCTTCAGGCGTTCATACAAAATGGTAGAGAAGATTTTGTAGGCGATGTTATTCTTAACTCATTCCTCTGTAGATGGCGCAGTCAGAGGGGTCTCTTGCTGGAAGCGAATTCAATATTAAAAGGCTAATCCTGGACCTTTCCATAACCGTTGGTCCTAAAAAAATGAAATGCAACAAATGCAGCAAAAATATACATGGTCCAATTAGGATGGAATTTGTTCATTATCCCAGAAATCTGAGTTAAATCTACCGTCCATACCTAATGTCAAACATTCTCAGGCAACAGGTACTCTATGCATCATATCATATCATAGTCGTTGTTAGCAAAACACAAAGCAGTCAAACGAGAAAAAAAAATATTTTATTAATTAACGAATGCATATTTCAATTATGGCCGGCGACAGCTAGCAAATGATAATAATAAAATTGTACTTCAATACACATTGATTGGATAGCACTGACGCTCTGTTGAGCGCGTTCCTAATAATAGGCATAATAAAAACATTACGACTTAGCCGAAAGGCGTGGGCTGACAGTTATTATTATTTTTTAATTCCATTAGAGCTTTTTTTTTGTTTTGTTAAGGGACACAAAGTAAATTTGTGTTTAATTTTCAGTCACGTTTTTTCACTTTCATGCCCCTCAACGCTCTTTATGTATAACCATGAAATAGGGCGTTTTTGGGTAAGCTTGAAGGATTAAAATGTGATATTTTTGGGATTCGTTTTCGTTTCTTTTTATGAACTACCAATATACATAACTATATGTATATACCGGCCATCCAGGTTTGGGGTTATGCTTAGGGTAACATCCCTATCACGTAAAAACCCACTTGTTCAGAAGCAACCACAAGCCTCGATCGGACGGATGCAAAGCTGACGACCCCTGAAAATGACTAACGGACTTGAGAGTCTGCACCTGGAATGTGAGGTCCCTTAACAGACCGGGTGCAGGCGATCACTTAGAGCAAACCCTTAACTGCTATAAAGCAGATATAACCGCGCTTCAAGAAGTGCGATGGGATGGTCCAGGCGGATGAAAAACTGTGATATCTACTACGGGAACTGGTACAAGGAGAACAAACACCTATTTGGGTGTGGATTCCTTATTCGAGGAAGACTCCGACAAAAAGTCTTAAGCCTCCGGGATGTAAGCGAATGCCTCATAGCAATCCGCATCAAAGCTAAGGTTGGAAACATAAGCTTAATATGCGCTCACGCCCCAACGGAAGAAAAGGATGATCCACTTAAAGAAGAATTCTACGATCTCTTAGATAGAACCTATGCCCTGTTCTAGGAGATTTCATTACAAAATCGGGCAAAGAGGACATATTCGAGTCGATCATAGGAAAGCATAGCCTCCATAACACCACGTCCGACAACGGACTTAGGCTAATCGGTTTTCTAACGGGGCGTAACCTCCTTGTAGCAAGCACACGATTCCCCCATCTCATCATCCACAAGGGTACCTGGCGGTCTTTTGATCAATCAACCCCCAAACAGATTGATCAAATTGCGATCAACGCCAGACACTAGTCCAGTATTCTCGACCTTCCGAGGGGCCAACATCGACTCGGACCACTACCTTGTTGTAGCTAAGATACGAATGAGAATATCAAGAATGCTTAGGAGTTGAGTAGGATAACGTAAGTTTGAAGTCGGAAAGCTACAATCGCAAGAGACTGCCAGAATCTTTGCAATCTTTGCCGATCGTGTCACCTCCAAGCTCTCTCAAAATCCGCTCGCAGGAGCACAAACAATAGAACAGGAATGGGCGCATTGCCAGAGAGCCGCCGTCAGAGACGCTGCCTCAGAGGTGCTGGGTTTCAAACCGTTACCTCCTAGAAACCCCTGGTTCGATGAACAATGCGAACAAGCCCATGCAGCAAAACAAGAGGCAATAAAGCCATGCTGCAGCGACGGACGAGAGCAGCTCGCGAAATCTATGAGCAGAAGAGAAGAGAGGAACTCACGCTTTTTAGAAGAAAGATCATGGAAAGCGTGAGATCGAGGAGATGGAGAGATGCCTCCGCAGGAATAACGCCCGGAAGTTTTACAATAAGGTAAAACAAACATGCCATGGCTACAAAGCCAGAGCGGCGGCCTGCAGGGATGAAAATGGAGAACTGGTAGTAGAATCACAGTCGAAGCTGAGGATTTGGAAAAACCACTTCTGCAGACTGTATAACGGCGACGACAGAAAAGATACCGCGTCAGGCAGAAGGATCCGTTCGTAATGGACGACGATGTAAGAGAATTCCGTCCACCCGACCTAGACGAAGTCAAAATAACGATATCGAGACATAAGGTTAATAAAGCCGCGGGCGCAGACGTCCTGTCTGCTGAGCTTTTTAAGGCATTTGGAGATGAGGTTGTAAGGTGCATGCACCATCTTGTTTGCAAGGTATGGTCGGAGGAAAGCATGCCCGACGAATGGAAGCTCAGGATCGTTTGCCCAGTACATAAGAAAGGAGACCCCTATAACTGCGTCAACTATAGGGGAATAAGTCTCCTTAAGATCGCATATAAGCTTTTCTCTGCCGTATTGTGTGAACGCCTGAAACCCTTTGTGGATAACCTGATCTGCTTTCATCTAAAAGAGACGGTCAATATCGACGTATTGGCCACAACGTCACCATGGGCGGATATAACTTTGAAGTGGTCAAAGAATTCGTCTACCTTGGCTCACAGAAAACCGGCGACAACAACACCAGCGATGAGATAAAACGCAGCGTCTCTCTTGTCAACCGATGTTTCTTTGGGCTCAAGAGGCAATTGAGAAGTAGAGCCCTCTCTCGGAAAACCGAGGTGACACTATATAAGACCTTAATCATCCCAGTCCTCCTTTACGGCGCAGAGGCTTGGACCTTAACAAAAGCGGATGAAGATGCCCTTGGTCGTTTCGAGAGGAAAATCAGTTCATTTACCACGATGGACCACAGGGGAGGTGAGAGAACCCCGCCTTGAGGGCATCCTTTCGCGGCATTTACACTGATTTTATCATTGCCTAGTGAGGTGTTCATTTTCCTATTGCTAAGCATGTGTTGGATCCAATTGCATGTGATGTTATCCACCCCTGTGCTGAGGATGCAACGCTCTTTTTGGGTGTAGTCGGTGTTGTCGAAAGCACCATCAATATCGAGAAAGCAACCTATCGCAATTTCTTTGTCGCTCAGGAATTTGTTGATCCGGGCTGTTAGCTCCTGAAGAGCATGCGTGCTCGATTTCCCAGGCTGGTAGGCATATTGGTTTTTGTGAAGTGGTGATCTTTCAAGGGCACCGTCCCTGATATGCCTATCCAGAATTTTTTCCATTGTTTTTAGGAAAAAAGAGGTAAGGCTTATCGGTCTGTAGGACTTAGGCAGGTCTGTGGGTCTACGGCCTACTTTGGGAATGAATTTTATCGTTACCTCTATCCAGCTCGTTGGTATGTATCCCCATGCACAGCTGGTCCTAAAGATGTTGATAAGCATGAGGCTAATTAGTGCACTTCCTTTCTGAAGGAGGGCTGGGAAGATGCCATCCTCCCCCGGGGATTTGTACGGGTCAAAAGAATGAATGGCCCATTTTATGCTTCCCTCGTGGAAAACCGTTCGTGCTCTCTTTCAGACCTCCCTGTTGGGTCTAGTTGCCTCCATCTGCGGAGGTATGTTAGAGAGATTGGAGGGAATGATGTTGGAGTCTGGGAAGTGCGTACTGGTTAAAATTTTGAGTATTTCTCTACCATTCTCAGTGTAAGTGCCATCTGCTCTCCTCAACAGTCCAATTTGGTTAGTGTGCTCTTTGGCGAGATTTCTGAGGATGCGAGCGCTGTTTTGTATGTCTGGTAGACTACTGCAAAACTTTTTCCATGAGTCTCGTTTGGCTCTTCTAATCTCTTGCTTGTAGTTGGTGAGTGAGGCACGGTACTGTGTCCAGTCACCAGTCCATTTAGCTCTGTTGAACAGTTTTCTGGTCAGTGCTCTTAGCTTTCCCTGATTGCTGTTCCACCACGGAGTGGTACGATTGCCTGACTTGATTTTCTCTGGGCAAACATTGTGAAAGGCAGATAGGATGGTAGCATTAAGGCTGACACAGCTGAGTTCGAGTCTGTCTATGTCTCTGATGCTATTGGGACAGTTTCCGATCGATTGTGCGGCTTTCGGTTGTCTGTATGTTCTGGTAATTCTATCCCATACTTTTATGCCAAAACAGATCTGTCGATGACGAACTATACGGGCTGTAAAGCCACATCGGCCTAGTACGGCGTCTACGGATCCAACGTCTAAGGTGGCAAGGCCATGTAGAGATATTGGATAACACAGGAGCTCGTAGAGTCTTCGACTTCAACCCCGAGGGACGACGCAGCAGAGGAAATCTAAGGTGCGCATACAGGTGGAAGAAGACCTTATCCAACTGGGAGCGCATCGCTGGAAACAGCTGGCAAAAGACAATGCCAGCTGGAGAAGCTTGTTTCTTGTTTGTTGAGCCCCAGTTTCACACCGGAATGTATCGCCACCAAAGTAAGTAAGTAAGTGCATGACTGTGTCCAATAACTCCACGAACTCCCTGTGATCAGTATCTTTCCACTCACCTTTTCTATTGCTTCAACAATGATATCTAAAATGGTATCCGTACATTTTTTGCTGTAATATTCCAAAGGAGAACCGCGTTAGTTCCAACTAATTTCATACGACAACAACATTTCTGAGAAACACAACAAAGTGTGTCCAGATGCAGGAGATTGAATTTTTATGGAATTTACACCACTTGTTGCATCACTATTGTAATACACGCAGTACCCATCGTCCTCATTCGCGCTTAAATCATTCGAACTTTCAGTTGAATTTGCTGCTTTCCTGCTTCAGAAGCTATTAAGTTTCGGTAATTTGATCATAACTCGGGAACTCGCAACAATGTGTCTAAAAGGGTGGGACCTTTTTTCCAGTTTTCATCATAGAAACTTTTAAGTGGCATTGTAAAAATGAGTGACTCATATTACAAGCAATGTGTTGACAAGAAGGGCTGGATTTGGCAACACGACTATGCCCTGGCGAATTCTTTGTCGATTTTGCAAGAGTTTTCGGCGGAAAAGGCATTCCAACGTTGCCACGTCCACCACTGGGAGCAACGTTAGAATCGTTGTGTAGAGTTAGAAGGGGACTATCTCGAATGCCGATAATAACATTTTGAGACAAACCTAATTTGCATCTTTATTGCTTTCGAATTCCTGAAACTGAATTGCCACACCTCGTATATTAAACGAAAACTCTTTAAATCTTATTTTTTTTTTATACATGGGGCTAGTGCTACTATTAGCAATATGGCACTGCGACCTTTGCAGATCTATTGTGCCTGCTAGCCGATTAGCCGAGTAGCCTCTCCAACTCTATAATGAAGTAGAGAATGATTCTCGTAGGAGCCAGGGTGATCCCCTCAGGAGTCATAACTTCACTGAGAAGGATGCGCTTCCTAAGATGGCAGAGAGCAGCACACTCACATAGTATGTGTTCTGCCGTCTCATCGTCCTCTAGACAGAGCCGACACTCAGTTTCAGATGAGAGACTAATTTTGTTTAGATGATATCTCAGACCGCAGTGTCCCGTTAGATAGCGGACTAGTCTTCTGATATCCCTTCTATTGAGTTTGAGTATGTCAATAGGGTGTTTGTTCAGGGGTCGTATAAGTCGTTTAGATTGACGGAGTCCCCGAACACTGTTCCAGAAGGACAGGTGGTGCGATTTTTCCCACTTGTCCAAGAGGTAATTTATCTTAGACCCGGGAATGCCGCAGAAGGTTCCGGACCTATGTATTCGTTGCTGGAACCTTTTCTGGCAAGTTGGTCGGCAATTTCATTGCCCTTGACACCTTTATGTCCTGGCACCCACCAAAGTTTAACAGTGTTTCTTTTGGCGAGGTCTTGCAGGGCGTCATGGCATTCCTTGACGGTTTTTGAGTTCGTGCAGTACGAACCCAGTGCTTTAAGCGCTGCTTGGCTGTCAGAGAGTATGTTGATAGTTACTCCTTTGATGCCAGTCTCGAGATTTAGATTGACACATGTTAGGATGGCATGCAGCTCTGCTTGGAAGACGCTGGGGCTTATTCCCAGGGCCTTCGAGATCTTGCGTTTTGGTCCAACGATGCCGGCGCCAACGCCAGAAGCCATATTGGAGCCATCCGTGTACCACCTAAGGTCTTTGACATTCAGCAGGGGATCACTGTTTTCCCATGCTGAGCGATTTGGGATCAATAACTCAAATCTCTTGTTAAAGGTGAAGATGTGTGGCATTGCGTCCGAGACTGTAGTAATCACATCCAGCTCGGGAAAGTGTTGTAATATGGACATGTGGCCTGCAGGTCTACATGGCATATTTGTTCCCGGGCAGAGGATTTTGATTGCACTGCGTAATGCCACCTTCTTGATAAAAAGGTGCAGTGGAACGAGTCCAATGAGTGCTTCTTGTGCTGCCGTAGGGCAGGACGGCATAGCGCCTGTGATGCCGAGACACGCTAGTCTCTGAAGGCGTTGAAGCTTAATAATTGTAGTTTTTTGTTCAACTTTTGTCCACCATACGGTGGACCCGTAGGTGACGATAGGTCTTACTATCGCGGTATATAACCAGTCCTTAGGTTTAGGCCCCCAGGTTTTACCGTAGGTGCGTCGGCAGGCCCACATGGCCTTAGTCGTTTTCATGAGTTTATTTTTCATGTTGGAGTTCCAGTTGAGTCTGCGGTCTAGGTCAATACCTAGATACTTTACCTCCTCTGAAAATCCTATGAGTGTTCCATTTAGAAAGATTGAGCAGGGTTGTACCTTTCACCTCTTTGTAAATGGGACTAAGATTGTCTTATTTGGGTTAATAGATAACCCCTCTCTGCCAAACCAGTCAGAGATAAATTGGAGCGCAAGCTGCATGCGCTCACAGGCAGTGACCTCGCACTTGCCCGTAACAATGACTACTAGGTCGGCAGCATATCCGATGACCTCGTAGCTCCGAGTGGTCAGCTTTCGTAGTAGGTCGTCGATGACTATCGACCAAAGCAGTGGCGAGAGGACTCCCCCTTGTGGGCATCCTCTGACCGCCGATACTGTCACGGAGACCTCTCCGCATGTGGCTGATATGATACGACTGTTTAGCATCGCTCTAATCCAGTGATTAGTGGGATGGTCCACACCCCTGCAGGATAGTGCAGTGGTGATCGAATCATAGCCAGTATTATCAAAGGCTCCCTCTATATCGAGGAAGGCGCTGATTGCGATCTCCTATTGTGTGAAACTATTTTCAATGCACGTCACCAAGTGGTGTAGTGCATTTTCGGTAGATCGCTCTTTGCGATATGCATACTGGTTGGGATATGTACATACTATATAGATCGCTCATTGAACGACCATCAGTCTGCAATGTTAATCGTAGACAGTCCCGGCAAATCACCTTTAACCAGGGGATAACTTCTTTGAATTGCTCATAAGTTCATCAAAGTTTAATGATTAAGAAGTGAAGAAAACGTTAACCGAGCCGATCAGGGCCTTCAAAGGATTCTTGCAATGAGGACCCTAGTCTCGTAGTCTTGTCGATAATCAAAGAATTTGTTCAATTTTCGATATATAGATGCTATAGATCTATGTATGAGTCTTTCTATTCGATTCCTTCTTTTGTAAACATATCCTTAAGAAGTCCTTGTACAGTTTCCCGAAATCATTCATATGGCAAATGTTAAACATGTCCCTAGTGTTTTGTGGTGTCCTTCCAACTAATTAGAAGATCATAAAAATGGCAATAAGTCACCGGCTTGCCATAAAATATCGAGAGATGCCGAAAGGTCAGCTTCCCATTTGGTACCCACTAGATCGGTACTTACCCATACAAATTTGTCTTTCATCATCGTCTCTATTAAACCTGCCGTAAAATTTTCGTGATTGACTAAATGCCGTCGAAGCGGTTTGTCGTTAAATTTGCCTATTAAATTCGTCGTAATTACCATTATGCCCTCCATAAAAGCACGGGTTATTGGAAATATTATATCCCTCGGAGGCGTTCCCCATTCGAATGGAATCAATTATCCGGCAATTAAAATTCACCCATCCGTGGGGCTATAGGCGAGTGATTGAAATTGGAATCATGCCTTACCGACATGTTTAGGCGGTTAGATGAGGCTGCTCATTGCGTAGGCGCCGCCTAGGGGTTTTGCCAACATTCACATGTTGTTTTTGTAGTTGTAATAGCTTACGTAGGCTCCAAGAATTAAAGGTATTCGAGTTAAATAGGTTTTTCTGCCTTTATTATGCCATCAATTCTTTATCTAGCTTATCCCTCTGCCTCTTTAGCTTTCGCTGAGACTAGACCTGAAACGAATACCAGCATCACTCATAAATCTGCTTATCTTGTTTATGTTTGCAAGCCCTTAGCATATGAGTGTGTATATGAACACAGGTATCTGCCTCATTTCTATGTAGCTCTGTCTACTCCCAGTACACTTGACTCTCGAATTTCTGATTTTATAAGACCCTCACTCCTTCAGTTTCCATACCAACTTCCTGCTGGTGTTGCTCGACATGTAAGGTACCAACTTGCATTGTATATTAGATCCATAGATACAAATTATAATTACAATTTCTCTTGTAATGTGAACATATTCCCAACACGTCTAACTTCTTCACCGGAGCAGAGACATACATGACTTCCTTCTTGTTCTGGACAAGATTCGGATCCCCAGAGAAGAGGATCGGAAGGAGAATGAAAGAGAATAGGAATAAAAGTACCAACAAATCTAATTAAGATGATTGTATTGGTGTATCTTATTTATTGTGTACCTCCGACTTGATTTCGGTTCTAATCTAATCGCCTTGTGTTGATTGAAGTTATGTTTTTTTGAATCCGAGAGTCGAGTTGCAATCAAAGAACGATGGACTCTTTAAACTACAGCGACACCATCGCCATCCCCTTGAGTTATCTTTGTATCTTTGTAAAATATTTATATCTATGTGTGTGTGTGTAAAAGTAAAAAAAAAAAAAACAAGCCGAACAAGAAAAAGAAGAATAAGCCTCCAGGGAACATAAAAACAAAAATTTCTTCTCTTTGTTAATAAACCTATTTTAAGACGACAAACGACTGGGGAGACACACGAGGAAGGTGCGCTGGATTGTTGCGAGTAGCAGTTGCTTGGTGCTCTGCAAGAGCATGAGCTGTAAAAGGACTTTTTACAACTTTTAAATTGAACGACGAGACATTAAAACAGAAGATGAATATGAAAACAAGTTGAACCACTGGAGCAGAGGAGCTGAAGAGATGGGGTGCTGAGAATACAAAGGAAGAAAATGTAGTTGTAATAGGCGAGTGGACATTAAACAACAATTTTTTTAAATTCTTCGATGATAGCTTTAATATAGACTAGGGACGAGGGAATTGTTAACATGTGTGGGAGAAACGATGGATGTGGCACGTGGCTGGCTTGAGGAGATTGTCTCCTGGATTGCTTTAAAAAGCAATGTTTTCTCTATTGATTTGCTGAAGTGTATATGGCCTAGGGAACTTTGGAGTGATGAGTACATAAGTGATGCCACCGAATATGGGAGTTTGTTCGTAACGGAGATTGACGTATTGCATAGTGAAGCTTTTGTTGTGGGTTTCTGGAAACAGGATTTGACTTTCGAGCGAGTGAGCATCCTTACTTGTTACTTTCTTAAGCCTGAGTTACATTACATTTTTGGAAAAACATTCCCGGTTACAATCCTGCCTATCCCCTGTGATTAGTGTTTGCACCATGCCGTAGCCAGGCTGACTGAGTGCTCACACAACTGGCGCATAGTGGGCCGTGTGTATTACTCTAGGTTAGGTTAGGTAGTCCGTAGCCTCCCCAGGGGGGTATATCTATTCTTAGGCTTAAGAGGCCCGTTGTGTTGCTACGAGCATGGGTTGAGCCCCTATTCATTGAACCACTTAGTATGTATGTATATACATATGTTGCCGTTACAACCCATAATGGACCAGAGCCAGGCTTCTCTCAATCACCCATGTTGTGTGTTATTTATTTTTTCACACAGGTGGAAGGGACCTACAGTTTATTGCCTATTCCGAACGGCGTTAGTCGGGAAGCTTTCTCAAGGCAAGTATACTACGGGGTGTTTTGCCAGTACCCCGCCGAGGAGGGACGCCGCGATGGCGTTGGTGTTATCGGTATCCGAACTCGCTCATCGTGCGTCAGAGTCCAACACACTAACCACTGCACCACGGTGCCCTAAACCACTTAGTGCTTCTTAAAAATTAAGCAGGTCAGTTATCCTTACTCGCTGAGAGCCGGACAGGAGCAAAGCAAGTGGTGAATGGATTCGACCACCTCTTCGTCTAAGCAGCTTCCGCAGAACTGATTCCTAATTTGCCCAAGTTTTTTTGCGTGACTGCCAATGAGACAGTGACCGGCGATGACACCAAAAGTTTTGTAGATGTCAGTTCATTTTAGGGAGATTAGTCCCTTGGTCCGTTGACTGTCAAGACGAGGCCAGATGGCTGGTGTTTCCTGGGTCCATCTCCGGTTCATCCCAGGAATGGCGAAGTTGGCAAGTTTAAGTTTAATGGCTGCTAGAGGTATACTTGCGCATGCCATGTTTGATTGTTGCGTTGTTCCTTGTTCGTTGAAGTGTACGGATAGGACTCCAGCGATTTCAAGGCTGCTTGACTGCTGTGAGGATTCGAATATCTGTAGTAAATATTACGTTCCATTTTAGCCAAGACAAGGCCTTCTTTATTGCCAACAGCTCCGCCTGAAAAATGATCGGGTAATCTTAGAGCCTGACTCAGGTTTAATTGTTTGCAGAATACTCCACTGCCCACCCGTCTTTGGTTTTTGACCCGTCAGTGTAGAAGTCAATGCAGCTCTTGCGATGTGATACACATGGATCCCAGCCTTTGTACCTTATCGAATTGCTTATTGTATGTTGTTTTGTCTAGTGCAGTCCACCAGACTACCACTGCATACATTAGAATAGGTCTAACAGCTATAATATATAGCCATAGGGTAAGCTTAGGGTTGAATCCCGATTTTTCCCTAAGGCTTTCTCACAGGTGTAGAGAGGCTATGATTGCTTTTTTTTGCACGCTCGATTGTGTTGTCCTTCCAAATTAGTTTTTTATCTAGTATATACCAAGGCATTTGGCAATAGAAGAGTAGGTTAACCTGGTGCCAGTCATGTTTCCGGGATCTTATGCTTTCTGGTGAACAGCACAAGCTCCGTCTTCTGGGGGTCTACCCTGAGCCCGTATGTTACTCATGCTATTTACTTATTTTTCAGGCCAGCAACCCATGGAAGGTATGGGCCGGAGTTAATAGAGCCTTCCATCCCTGGCGGCTCCGGGCACGCTGCTTCTAGTTGGAAAGACTAAGTTGTCTTACGTCCGCGATAACTTGGTTTTCATACCGGAGGTTCGATCTCTCCCTGCTTCTCGAACTAGGAGGTTTGGATTCGAAGACCCTCTTAGCTGGAGCGTTGGTGTCCATGCGCTCGATGTGGGCGTGCCATTGTAGTTGCCGGATTTATGCCATCCAAGCTATATCTACATCCTTGTTTAGCTCATAGAGTTCGCGGTTATGTCTTCACCTCCATTCGGCTTCTCTGGAGGCAGGACCGAATATCCGCCACAGAATAGATCTTTCGTAGAAGCCTAGGATCCCCTCTGATGTCCTGCATGTCGTCCAGTTCGGTTCCATATAGCAGGACTGGCAGGATAAGGATCAAGTATACTTGGTTCTTCGGGACAGGAGCTTGGACTTTGTTTTGACAAACTGAAATAGCAACGGTTGCCAAGGGTGATTCTGCGCCGGATCTCTTCTATGATGTCATTCGTGGTGTTGATGTCCGCCCCGAGGTATGTGAATTCCTTCACCGCCACGAAATTATAGCCCCCGATCGTTTTGTTTTGTCCTAGGTCATGTGTTAAGGACCGCCTTTTTGTTAATAGCATAGTTCGTCTCCTCCTTATTGATGTAAAGACCAATTCGTTTCTCCTGTTCTACAATCGCCGTGAAAGTTTCCACAATGGTGCGCTGGGAACTTGCGACAATAACAAAATCGTCTGCTTAGCCTAGAAACTAAAGGCGCTGTAGTTAGTGTGTTTGACTCTGGCGCACGATGAGCGCTGGGGTGCTGGCAAAACCCCCGTAGTATACTTGCCAAGAAAAAGCTTCTCGACTCAAGCCGTTCGGTACCGGCATTGAACTGCTTTCACCTGCGTAAAAAATAAATAAATCACAGACAACATGGGTGATGGGCTGTAACGCCACCAAAGCAAGCAAGCAAGCAAAGCGCAGCAACTGGAACGAGTCGTGGAAGATAGCGCCTTTCATGTTGACGTTGGCCCGCCGCATTATTTGTTCCAACACGAGATTGAAGTCATCGCATCACAGCGCATCTCCTTGCCGACATCCGGTGCAGGTTTCAAAATGATCGGTAGCGACGGAGCCGAACTGCACGGTGCATCGAGTTTTTGTTAGCGTGGTTCGACACATCCGGATCAGTTTTCCTGGGATCCAGAATTCGGCCATCGCGACAAATAAGACTTTACGATGAATGCTGTCATGTGCTGCTTTAAAATCGGTAAAGAGGTGGTGGGTATCCATTCGAAACTCGCTGGTTTTCTCCAGGATTTATCGCAGCGTGAAGATTTGGTCTTCAGTCGATTTGCCGGGTCGGGAGCCGCACTGGTATGTATTTATGTGCCGATTAGTGCGGTGCAAAACGGCTTCTGCCGTTCACATAATACACTGGACAGGATCTGGTAGGCGACATTGAGCAAGGATACACCTCTGTAGTTTTGAGTTACCTTTGCTGGTCATTTGTCAAGCACATTAATATCTCGTCTTCATTGTCGATACCGACAATAATCCACAATGACAATCCAGATGTTACTCTGATCCAGCTAATCATGTAGCTGCCCACTTCGTAGCCAACTCGTTCCTAGATTGCACTTTGTGTCCATGTGTATTAGAGCGTGCTAATTTTAGTGCTGTGCTTCCATGGTTCCTGGTTGAATCTTCTCCACCACCCTAAGTCAACGCAAACGGAACCGAAGACTGTACACAGAAGTTTTCTCTCGAAAATACCCAGGCCTTCTTCATTCACGTTTGACAAGAACCAAGCCTCTGCGCCGTAGAGAAGGACCGGGATGATTAAGGTTTTCTATAGGGTCACCCTAGTTTTCCGAGAGAGGGCTCTACGACTTAATTGCCTCTTGAGCAATTTGGTTTAGACCCGCTTTAGCCGATTTTCTTGCAATGCTCACAAAAGCTTCACTGACGTCTTGTTGCGATCTCCCAATCACGTCAATGTCATGTTATCGACCTTAATGGAGCAACTAGAATTCTTCTTTACGAGTTTTGCAGGGGTGGCAATACACAACATGGCTCTATATAGTTCGTTCCTATATATACTGTCATATGCGGTCTTAAAATCGACGCTCATAGAGCTCACGAGCAGCTCTGGTTCGTCGATGCAACGTGGCCATGTATGCATACAGTCTTTCTGTCTGCACTCATCATCAAACCAAGGGTTTCTCCTAAGTAGTGGCTGGAAACCTAATACATCAGAGTCAGCCTTGATGGCGCTTTGACAGCATCTCCATTGTTTTATGGTTTGTGCAGTTGACATCGGCTCTTGAGAGAGCTGAAGAGAGACACGATCTGCGAAGTGCTTGGCGATTGCAGCTTCCCGACGTCAAATTCGAATCCGCAGTGTTGAGAGCACCGTGGCGCAGTGGGTAGTGTGTTGGCCTCTGACGCCGATGACACGGGATCGAATCCCGACACAGCCATGTCATCGAACGTGTTTTTCACGGTGTTTCTCCTCAGCGGGGTTCTGACAAAACCGCCTGTAGTAAAATTGTCCTGAAAAGCTTCTCGAAATTCGCCGTTCGGAACCGGCAATAAACTGTAGGTCCCTTTCACCTATGCGAAAATGAAATCACACACAACATGGGTGATTGAGAGAAGCTCGGCTCAGGTTCTTCATGGACTGTAACGCCAATATACATACATACATACATACATACCTTGGCTGCATCAAGGCAATGATCGAGTCCAAATTGGCTCCTCGGAAAATTCGAACATCCAAGATGCTGGAAGATCAGGAGACCGTCAGGTTCCCTTATGGATACTGAGATTTGGGAATCGTGTGCTAGCTACTAAGAGATTACGTCCCGTCACAATTCTATTAGCCTGAATCCGTTTTCGAACATGGTGTCGTGTGTTATCCTAGGACTCGTTTAATGATATCCTTCTTACCCAGCTTCGCGTTGAATTCTCCTAGAACAATCTTGGGGTCATAGCTGGGACAATGAGCGTATATTATTTCTAGAAGGTCAGAGAATACATCTTTGACTCTGTTGTCTGTTTCTTCTTTGGGGGCGTGAACGCATATCAAGCTGATGTTCCTGAAGATGGCTAAGTCCACCTCGAACAACAAAAGTGCATCCCAATAGGCGCTGTTTGTACTTCTTGGAGCAGTTCTCGTAGTCGTCTTGTCGTCTTTTAGCAGGCCAGCATCTGTCGGGTAGATGGTACCCTTGCGAGGTCTTGGTTAGTCTTTTGCCATCTATTATTTTATACGCTTTTGCAATTTTTCTGTTGTCTTTTTGGAAAAATAAAAACTAAATACCAAATCATTCCTTCATTAGATACGAGACTCGTCCCTTGTCCTCGACAGTTAGGTTTGGGAAAAGATGAAAACCTGAGGGTGCCCGGCCGGGGGAAGCAAATGGTACCCAAATCCCGCAGTTTGCTCATCTTTTTCTTTTTCAAACAAGGCTGGTTAAGATAGTTAATCAATCCAAAACGAAGAACCTTATGACCGCATGAAATTAAGACACGCAAGACTTTTACTGCAAAAATTCGTGTTCACAAACTTCTTGATCAAGATCAAGTTGAAACGACATGTGCACCCAGTAGGAGACATGCATTTTTGCTGATTGCAACACCATCTCTCTGTCCGGTCGAGAAGTGTTTACCTTGTCCTACTATTTGCGTAGGTTTTAAAAAAAGTCACATAACTCCGATCTTTAATTTTATTAAAGAGGTCCATAACTTTCCAAAGCTCCTGATTTCAAACCATGAATCTCATTGGACACTGTAGGACACTGAATACAGCAGGACTCGTTAAACTCACTCATCAGTCTAGTTCCAAAATGTTCGCACAACATGTTTTTCTTTCCCTTCATAAACAAAAGAAAACTTCCTATCTCATACCGCCCATCAGGAAGTAAATACACGCATGTAACTGATTGAATAACCTCGTTTGCATTAAGATACGTTTGAGTAAACACGTTCCACACGTGTTCTTCCCCACAATCAATTCTTGGAACATTTTTACCAGAGATACCAGTAACTTTTTTGGGAATACTTTCTTTATCACAAAGGTTGCTTTTTTCAATGCGTCAGCTAAATAAAACAATCCGCATCTATCGATCTAGGTCAATTGCTGTTAGTTATGTGCTTTCGAGTAGGTATCCAAACGTATGTACCATAAAGCGATATAGTTTAGTTCAGACTATGCCCTGTTTACAAAAAAATGCTGGTCCTCCCAGCATCCTAACTGTATAGGTTTCCATTTCTATTTTTTTTTCTGGTTTAGAATTCAATCACAACTCTATCCGTGCCGAGGGATATTTATAAACCTCCATATGTTGATTGGAACACACTACCAGGACCCCATCAGAGGCAGACGACGACATCAAATTGAGGGCGATGCAAAGAAGAGGGGAAAAAATTGGAAACCCAAATCAGGTATCCCTGCTGACCATTATTTGTCCCTGAAGAAATCGTTTCAGCTTCCGGCCCATTGAAGCGATTCTTAGTCAACCTCGAGTGTCCGTTCCACCAGGTTGTTTTTCCCCCTTCTGTTTCTATTGCTCTCATTTCTTTCTTTTTCTTTTTTCTTTGTTCATTTGAAGGATGATATACACTTGCGTATGATTATCAGGTCATCTCAGTGGTGTCCATACGCCCCGGCGTGTTTCGTGTTTTTGAATGCATCACCGCAGTGATATAAAGCAAATCTATGAACGTGCACGTAAGCCCCTGACTGAAGGACATCAGTACTGGAATCATTACTTCGTCTTTTATTAGCTATGAAAGTGGAATCCAAGTTAATAAATCGGACGTCGTTGTTGGTCGTTGCTAAGCTCTAATGATCCCGCTGGGATGGATGAAGAATTCGCGTGTCTTCAGTTGTCTAAATGGAGTTTTAAGGACGATTTTGTTGTTAAATTCCGAGTGACACTCATTGGATTGATGTCGTATTACAGTGATACTTGAGACGCAGTTTTAGGAATTTGGACTGATATACGAGGACATAAGAAACGTCTGGACAATTTGGCCTTAACTGTTGTTTCCAGTTCCTCTTTAATGGATGGAATTAAGCTTTAAGGGTACTTATTGCAGGGCTCTCTACGAACAAACCGGGGATGATATACACCCAACTACTAAGCCTAGATTCTCTTCACCCCATTTGGGGGGCCATTCTTCATCTTCCTTTTTTTCGAATTTCATTTTTTGTTTGTTTTTAGACAAGGAACGGTCAAGCATCATCGCATTTCTACTTGTAAATTTAAATAAACACAACAGTGTCCTGGTAGAATATTCATAACGTACGAGTAGTAGTTGTGTTCCACTTTCAGCAGTCGTCGCTTAGAAAATATTTATTCAGAACGTGCACATGAAGTTCATGTCGTAAAAATGAATGAAATAAAACTCAGAATTGTTTTGCCCTATATCTGGGGCATTCACGCTCGTTTTATGTGTCCATCTGTGATGTATGTATGATATATGGATGGCAGACGAACAGCGAGTTCGTGCTGTAGCGGAAGTAGGAAACATTTAGGACAGTATCAGATGCTGACAAGATTAAGTCAGTATGATTCACTAACGTGAATATGTACTACTTGTCGAGATGTGGTATACTAGGTCAGCTATACAGGGTGCGCCGCGAGCAGTGTGCCAAAAAGCTAGAGCGTGTAGGTCTGGTCAAGACAAGAAAAAAATCGTATGGGAAGGGGGGGGGGGGTCTATTCCCCCCATTTAGCCGGGAGGGGCAATTTTCTAAAAAGTTGGCTTAAATTGAAAAAAAAATATTCAAAATCAACGGTTGCATCCACAATGCCGTGATATACTTTTTTGTAAAGCTAGAAACCTCTTCTTTCATCATGTTTTTAAACCAAGCTGTTTTAAGGAACAGTTTTTGAGAAATTAATTTTCAAACTCAAAATTTTGAAGAAAAAATGGAAAAAAAAATTTCGAACTATTTTTTTTCAAAATTTTATGTAATTAAGTACTCATTTTTTTCAATAATTCAATTCTCTTATTAGTTTTTAGTTAAAAAACAGAAAACCGGATGCAAAAATGTCTTGTAGTTTTTGAGAAATTAAAGAAAAACCCAAACCACTTTTTTCTAAGAAACCTTTTTTTTTTTTGGTTTTAACGCGGCTGGACTTGTAAGCAAATTAATGTATGAAACATTGACCTCTTTTTTATTATTTTTAAATAATTCGGAGTTTTATGAGGATACAATAAAGTGACACAGTATTGGGTTAGCCCTGGATTAATCCTTTTTTTTCATTGATAACGCCTGAAAACTGACCTGGCAATTTCGTCAGGAGTGCTAGAGCATCGAAGAAGCGAAAGATCAATTACAGATGGATCAGCAATCTTAGATGAAAGAATTTTGGATTTGGTCTGACGTAATCCCTCCCTTAGTACAAGGATGATAGCTATTATGCTTGGAGTGCCCAGAACTAGAGTATGGAGAGTGCTTCATACCGAAAACTTACACCCGTACCATTTTACGCCAGTTCAGGAACTCACCTCAAACGACAAGTTTTTGAGAGCAGAATTTTGTCGATCATTACTGCTTCGAGATGAAACTGAACGAAACTATTTTGCAAGGATATTCTGGACGGATGAAGCACAGTTTACCAGAGATGGGGTTACTAACTTCCACAATTTGCATCATTGGAGTAGCACCAATCCACATAACAAAAAACAAAATAAATCACAACACCGCTTTAGCTGTATTGTTTGGCTTGGTATTGTTGGACAAACTGTAATCGGGCCCCGGTTTTTGAATGCCGTTATTAATGGAGAATCATACCTGCAGTTCCTACGAGACCTTTTGCCCGATTTGATGGACAATGTTCCCTTGGCCATAGCAGATAATTTAATCTACCAGCAAGATGGAGCACCAGCACACTACAACTTACAGGTTAGAAACTGGCTGGATGATCATTTAAGTGACCGTTGGATAGGAAGAAGGGGCCCCACGGAATGGCCACTTAGATCACCAGATTTAACTCCTCTTGATTTTTATGTGTGGGGATTCATGAAGAATTATGTTTACGAAGTGGAAATAGTATCTTTGGAACAACTGAAAGAACGGATTGAAGTCACTGGAGTCAAATTGCAGGAAAATTTATCAAGCATAGACTTATGTGCAGCCATTAGAAGGAGATATAATCTTTGCCTTCTAAAAAATGGGGATCATATTGAAAGTTTATTATAATAAAACTCCGAATTATTTAAAAATAGTAAAAAAGAGGTCAATGTTTCATACATTAATTTGCCTACAAGTCCAGCCGCGTTAAAACAAAAAAAAAAAAAGGTTTTTCTTAGAAAAAAGTGGTGTGGGTTTTTCTTTAATTTCTCAAAAACCACAAGACATTTTTGCATCCGGTTTTCTGTTTTTACCTAAAAACTAATAAGGGAATTGAATTATTGAAAAAAAAAATGAGTACTTAATTACATAAAATTTTGAAAAAAATTAGCTCGAAATTTTTTTTTACAGTTTTTTTTTTCAAAATTTTGAGTTTGAAAATTAATTTCTCAAAAACTTTTCCTTAAAACAGCTTGGTTTAAAAACATGATGAAAGAAGAGGTTTCTAGCCTTACAAAAAAGTATATCACGGCATTGTGGATGTAACCGTTGATTTTGAATATATTTTTTTTTTCAATTTAAGCCAACTTTTTAGAAAATTGCCCCTCCCGGTTGAATGGGGGGATAGCCCCCCCCCCCCCCCCCTAACGATTTTTTTCTTGTCTTGACCAGACCTACACGCTCTAGCTTTTTGGCACACTGCTCGCGGCGCACCCTGTATATCTGACGGTTCGGTTGGCGACTGATATTTCTTTGGTTGAGTCCTGACAGTCGACACATTCTGCATGAAATCGAGGCTATTAAAAACCATAATTCACACTAATCTGTATTTGTAACTACTGTATTCCCCAATACAATGCACTTATGCCAACGGCCTTCAGATCTCTCTTAGATGCGGCTCGTGTCTTCTCTATCGACTCAAAACGTTATTTCCGGAGCGGTCTATTGAGTTTGTTGTTAGCCAGAAGTCGCATGATGCTAAATCGGACGAATGCTATGGTTATTTGTGCCACTATTTCGGCCCCCTGAGACCAATAGCTTCATGCAAATGACGCATAACGTTCAAATGCTATTCTTTGTTGACAGTTTGACCTGGTAGAACAAACGGAAAATGCACAACACCCTGAAACGGCTATAACTGGTCGCTTGTTTTCGGACCATAAGCATAAATCCAAGTCTCATCTCTCGTAATAATGCGTTTCATTTTATCCTGATTCTCAGAAAGCATAGTTTTACACAAATTCAGCGCAACGATGTTTAAAAAAAGAAAAGTGTGTTTACGGTACAAATCAAGATTTGATACATTTAACGTCCAATATATCCTCTAAAATAACACTAGTTGATCTGTTAAAAGACTAACATAATCAGCAGGATGTGTAATTGTTAGCTGACTAACGTCGGTTGATGGCCATCCGTGACTCTCTTTGTTTTCGATACGTTCTCGGCAATTCTAATATAACACCATAAGTGCATGGAAGAGTTGCTGAGAACTACAATCAGCGTGAAAATTCGGTTCCTCTCAAATCCTATCTAGGACAACCACCTGTGGAGGGAAGTGAACGAACACCTATGACCCATACCACTGCAGTCCGTTCAGGTTGTGTGACAGGCATCATAAGAGTATAACTTGTGAACCTGTGCGAACTATAAAAAAAAAAAAAAAACTCTTTCTGCCATTTGTAAACATTTCTTCCGACAAAGCCTTGTCACTAAAGGCTTACTGTACCATTTGTTCCGCAAACAAAATTGAATGCAAATCCTTAGCTCAACAAACTTAGACACTATTAAATCGAAAAGTTCACTCTTAGCAGCTCATAAAACGAAGCGTATCTCAAACATTCACGAATATTTTAATCTAAAACTTGGCGGAGATGTGACAGTGACAGTTTTATGAACTTTAAAATAAAAGGTTTTCCCCAAATCCATGTGCGCGCAGCTTAAACTCAAATATCACCTTAGTTTTGTGAATGGAAAGTGGACAGACGTACTGCTGCAGGCATAACACTCACAGTATATGGTCAACTGAAATTCATCCTCTGCGTATGCAATATTAAAGTGCTCGAACGAATTAGTGCAGACTATAACCAACTCGGAATCTGGTCGGCTCTCGTCCTATCTAGGACAACCACCCCTGAGAGTTAACGAACATCAACGACCCAAACCACTGCACTCCGTTCAGGTTGTGTCTATAGCACATCATAAGAGTATATAAAAACTCTTGAGCCTGCGCGAGTTTCTACAAAAAAAAAAAAAAAAAATCACCTTAGTTGTTTTGTTGCACACTAGCTAGATAGCACGATCTTTCACTATCTACGAGTAATTCCAGTGTCGCACGTTGGTTGAGGTTTCTTTCCTTCTGTGTGTGTCACCTTAGATGTGGCCGTCCTCTGCAACGTGGTCCCTCGGGGTTGGAGTCGGAGACTATTCGGGCCGAAGCTGTGGTCTCCATTCGCTTAACATGGCCTTGCTACCTTAGACGTTAGATCCATAGACGTCGTATTAGGCCGATGTCGCTCTACAGCCCGTACAGTTTTTGGGTGAATCTTCTTTCCCACCCGCTGTCACCACAAAAGGCACCGAAGATTGTGCGCAGAATTTTCCTCTCGAAACGACTATCCAACCGACGATCGATTTTTGATAAGGACCGGGGTGATAATTTTATAAAGGGTCACCCGAAGAAACAGCGGTTGGTAAGAGTTTTTCTGAGTTTAATCTCAGCGCTGGTGTCGTTGCCTGCTTGTTACCAGAGCTACCAGAGGTAGACGAAATCCTTAATTACATCAAAATTGACCAAGACGTGGGTGTTGTGTGACTTTCTTTGACGAAAACATATGCATATGAGCTTTTGCCCTCGTTTAGCTTCATGTCCACTTTGGCCGCCGCTTCAATGCTCGTAAAAGCTCGTCTCGTTGATGTTGAAAAAATCACATGAGAGTGTGTCACCCTGTTTGAATCCTTTTTTTACATAGAAGAGCACTTAAAATTCTCAATTTTCATCCTGACCTGAAATTCATGGGCTTTTCCAAGACCTGTCAAAGTTTGGTCTACCGTGAATTTTCCTGGACTGAAACCACATTGACAGAAACCCACTATGGGTTTCATTCGTTCGCACAGCACGGTAGAGAAGATCTTGGACGCGATGTTAAGGCGACTCATTGCCCTGTAGTTGGCGCAGTTTTTTTTTTTTATAGTCTCACTCGCACTCAAGGCTAAGGCCTTATAACTTATTGAACGTTGTGCGAGCGAAGGTAACAGGGAGAGGGAAAGTTTCGCGCAGGTTGATGTTTTGACACACAACCTGAACGGAGTGCAGTGGTTTTTGGGTCGTAGATGTTCGTTGACCAGAGGGGTGGTTTGTCCTACATAGCACGAGAGCGGACCAAATTTCGCGTTGGTTATAATTCTCAGTAATTCGTTCATGCATTTTCGGTGTTAATATTGCATACGCAGAGGATGAATTTCAATTGACCGCATACTGTGAGGTTATGCCTGCAGCAGTACGTTTGGTCACTTTCTATTCTCAACTGGGTTGCATACTTTTTTCCGTATAGGAATTGCTTTTTCTTGGCTATGAAACGAATTTGAACATAGACCTTCCGCTCGATGTTCGATGATGTTAACCACTGCACCACGGCCAACCCCTAGTTTCGGTAAAACTTTCGAACATCGTTCGTGCGACATCGTCTCTCCATCACCTCGATCGCGCGCATCTCGTGCTCTTTCCTGTTTCTTCTCCCTTCTTTTCCCTCCGTAGAGCTCACGAATGGCTCTCGTCCGTCGTTGCAACATGGCTATGTATGCATTCTGTTTTTCAACATGAGCTTGTCTGCACTTGTCAACAAACCAAGGGCTTCTTCCAGGTGGCGGATGGAAATCTAATACATCAGAGGTGGCACCCTTAATAGCGTTTCTACACCGTATTCATTGCTGTTCTATAGTTTGTGCAGCTTGCATCGGCTATTGAGCAAACTTGAGGGAGACACTAGGGGCTTGAGGGAGCTCTAAACCGCTATAAAGCGGACATAACCCCCATCCAGGAAATGCGATGGAATGGACCGGGTATAAAGCGGTTGAAAAACTGCGATATTTTCTACGGCGACTGGTATAGGGAGAGACGCTAAACGCTTGTTTGGATGCGGATTTGTTGTTCGAGGTGGACTAAGCCAAAAAGTCCTAAGCTTTCGGCATGTGAGCGAACGCCTCATGAAAATCCGTCTCAGTACGCGCTTCCCGCACAAAGGCACCTGGCGGTCCTTTGATCAATCGACCACCAACCAGACTGATCCTATCGCTATTGGCGTCAGACACTCCTCCACTATTCTAGATGTTCGAACTTTTCGAGGGGCTAACATCGACTCGGACCATTATCTTGTAGTAGCCAAGGTGCGCTTACGGATATCACGAACGCAGCGGAGTAGAGTAAGAATACAAAGTTATGACGTCGGAAAGATACTATAGCCAGAAACCGCTCGTGCTTTTACCGATCGTGTCTCCCTTAAGCTCTCCAATACATCTCAATCCTCCACGCTGTCAAAAGAACAGCAGTGGAGCTTTGCAAATAAGCTCTGGAAAGCTCTGCATCCGAAGTTTTGGGTTTCAAGGCTCCTCCACGAAGAAACACCTGGTTCGATGACGAGTGCAGGAGGATTCACACAGCGAAGCAGGATGCATATAAGGCCTCGCTGCATAAAAGAACAAGAGCAACTCGTGAGCTCTACAGGCTAAAAAGAAGGGAGGAGCATAATCTTCTCAGAAGAAAGAAGAAAGAGCACGAGAAGTGCGCGATTGAGGATTTGGAGAGGTGTTACTCCAGGCGAGACGTTCGAAAGTTTTATCAACAGATAAAGCGAACATGCCAAGGTTATAAAGTCAGAACGGAAGCCTGCAGGGATGAGATGATTCTTGTAGTAGAATCGCAGTCGATGCTGAGAATATGGAAAAACCACTTCTGCGGACTGTATAACAGCGATGTTAGTCAATATACCGCTGTCAGGCAGAATGATCCATTTCTAATCGACGATGACCGCAGAGAATTCTGTCCCCCTGGCCACGACGAAGTTAAGATTGCCATATCTAAACTCAAGTCGAATAAAGCTGCTGGCGCAGTCTGCTGAGCTCTTCAAGGCAGCGGGGGATGATCTGGTTAGGAGCATGCACCAGCTCATCTGTAAGATATGGTCAGAGGAAAGCATGCCCGAGGAATGGAGTCTCAGCATCGTATGCCCAATCCACAAGAAAAGGAAACCCCTCTGATTGCGCTAACTGCAGAGGAATAAGTCTCCTTAGATCGCCTACAAAATCTTCTGCGCCGTTTTGTTTGAACCTCCGAAGTCTTTTTTAAATAAGCTGATAGGTCCTTCTCAGTGCGGATTCAGGTCAGGGAAGTCCACCATCGACCAAATCTTCACACTACGGCAGGTCCTGGAAAAAACCAATGAATTTCAAGTCGACACTCACCACCTATTTGTCGACTTCAAAGCCGCATACGACAGCGTAATTAGAGACGAGCTATAAAACGCTATGTCAACCTTTGCCATAACTGGTAAACTCATCAGACTATGCAGGATGACTTTGGAGAATGCTCGCTGCTTCATCCGAATCGGTGAACACCTTACCGATAGTTTTTATTTAGGCAGGGCGATGCGCTGTCGTGTGATTTCTTCAACACCATATTGGAAATGATTGTGCAAAAATCACTGGCCAATACAAGAGGCACAATGTATTTCAAATCCTCGTAACTCCTTGCGTACGCCGACGATATTGATATAATAGGTAGATCACACCGAGATGTCAATGAGGCATTTGCGAGTATTGAGTTTGAAGCGGCTAAAGTTGGTTTGGCGGTAAACGAGGGCAAAACTAAATATATGTATGTATGTATGTTGGCGTTACAGTCCATAAAGAACCTGAGCCGAGCTTCTCTCAATCACCCATGTTGTGTGTGATTTCATTTTCTCATAGGTGAAAGGGACCTACAGTTTATTGCCGGTTCCGATTGGCGAATTTCGAGAAGCTTTTCAGGACAATATTACTACAGGGGGTTTTATCAGAACCCCGCTGAGGAGAAACACCGTGAAAAACACGTTCGATGACATGGCTGTGTCGGGATTCGATCCCGAGTCATCGGCGTCAGAGGCCAACACACTACCCACTGCGCCACGGTGCTCTCATATATGCTGTCGTCAAAAAAGGACGCGAACTAGCGACGTCTTGGCCAGAACGTTCGTAGTGGAGTTATAAGTTCGAGATAGTTATGGACTTCGTCTACCTTTGCTCCGCAGTGACCTGGAACAACGACATCAGTTCCGAAATCAAACGCAAAATCACTCTTGCTAATCAAACGACAAAGTTGACCATTATCATCCCGCTCCTGTTGTACGGCGCAGAAGCATGGACGCTATCAAAAGCGGATGAGGAGGCCCTTGGTCGGTTAGAGAGAAAGATTTTGCGCGTGATTTTCGGGCCTATTAACGCATACGGGGGTTGGAGGAAAAGATCCAACCACGAACTTTACGGGCTCTACAGCGACATGGATTCAACGTCTAAGATGGATGGGCCACGTAGAGCGAATGGACACCACAGCCCGGAGAGTTTTTGAATCCAACCCCGAGGGACGAAGAAGCAGAGGACGGCCGCACTTAACATGGCGCACGCAGGTGGAAGGGGACCTCAGCCAACTGGGTGTGCGGCAATGGAAATGGCTAGCAAAAGATCGTGCTAGATGGAGGGGCATGTTAGTTGAGGCCCAGGTTCACCCCGCACTGTAGCGCCCGCTAAGGAGAAGAAGAAGAATATGAAAAGTCTGCGCGGTTCTTTTTGCATGTCATGTGGTTAATATTTTGTGCCTACGCTGTCTCCTAATATCTTACCTTGTGTGCCGCTCTTACTTCATCAACTGCAAAATTATATCGACCATTGCAGTGGTTTCGACGTCGAAATTTCCCGAACGTAATCGTGCAAACCGTAAACTTTACAAATTTTTTGGTGTGTTTTTACAACATTCATACATTTATATACGGCATATTTTTTCAGGGATTTCGTTCCTTTGGCTCGACAAAATGATATTCCAAATTCACGCACCATTTACATTTCGCAATCTTTTTGCAGCGTGGCCGTAAGAGGCTATAAGAGTAAAAGTGGTACAAAAACGCTTTACTTACTACGCTTTCTCAAGACACTTCGACTGATAGTCCGATTGGGATTTCAAGGCAACTAAATACCCAGGAGACAGGTTTAGGTGACAAACTACCATACCCTGCTAAAAGAGTATTTGCAAGACCACACCACCAGTAACGAGCAGGCTAATTTTGACCCTCATCTACTGACTGGGATGGGTGTTATTATCAATTGTCATGGTTTTTATACAAATTTAGAAAAAAAAAAATTATTTGCCATGAGGGAAAGGCACAAGAGCGATAACATTCGTTTCCCCACTTCTTATTTTACTATGAGAGCCATTCAGCAAACAGACATCGGTTTGGCTAATTTAAATGTTGGTACACGTCCGAGAGGCCGTCGCATGGTCTTGGCGCGAAGCCGTAAAATAGTGTTTCCATCAATGCACTTCCATCGAAAAAGTAACTCCCTATATCAATTTCACTTCACCGCCATCTCGAAAGCATCTATACAATACAAACGGCAAGTGACTACGCGAAACCCTCATTAGAGCCTACATACCTACATACATCGCCTCCTGCGGCCAACAATAATAACTTGGGCGAACTTCGTTCGGCACCTAAAATGATCCCTCCACTTCCACACCAGTCGGAATCAATATATCGCACAAAGACTCGATGTGCCGACTTTAATTTTTCCATCACGCTGTTAATACATAGATGTATACATAAATGAGAGTCTTACAGAACATAATAGGTCATTGTATATAGCAGCGAAAAAGTTAAAAATTGAAAAAATATGTAAATTTGTTTGGGTTAAGAATGTTATTTTGTTAAGGAAAGTTGAAGAAGGCAGTATTACTGTGATAACATCGCTTAATGGCCTCTAAATTTTTTTTGGTGTTCTTACTCGACTCCGTTGATTCCGAGAAATTCGCAACCGTACCTTAGCTGCAACAAGGTAATGACCCGAATCGATGTTGGCTCCTCGAAAGGTTCGGACATCTAGGATGCTGCGGCTTTCCAATGACCCGTTCAAAGAAAGCTGCCTTACCCAGCTTCGCAATGAAATCTCCTAGAACGATTTTGATGTCATAGCTGGGACATTGCACATACGTTCTGCCTAGGAGATCATAGAAGTCGTCTTTATGTCGGTCATCTTTCTTCTCTGTTGGGGCGTGGACGCATAGTAAGATTATATAATTATTATTTTCCTGAGTCTGCCTCGAACAACAAATCCCCATCCGAAAAAGCATTGTTTATTTTCTCTGTAGCAGTTTCCGTAGTAAATATCACAGTTTTTCATCCGCTTTTTGCCTGGGCCATCCCATCGCACTTCTTGGAGCGCGGTAATGTCTGCCTTATAGCAGTCCAAAGAGTTGACCAGTTGTCCGGCTGCACCTGGTCTGTTGAGGGACCTAACGTTCCAGGTGCAGATCCGGAATTCGTTCCCTTCTAGATGTTTGCGGGGGTCGTCAACATGTTATCCGTCCGTATCCGAGGCTGTTAGTTGTCTCTGAACAAGCTTTGGTTTTATGCGATAGGGATGTCAACCCTAAGCGCAACCCCCAACCTGGAGAGCCAGGTTCCTCTTTTCCCAGGAACAAGGGGTCGGGTCGCTGCACACATTGGTTCACTTCCTGGCGGGTGCCAGTATAGCTATCCAGGGGAGGCCACGCGGAGGCTGTGTGTCAACTTGGATTGAGCAGGAACAGAGATCGAAGCTCGCGTTTGCCAAGTTAAACGCTCCATTCTCCCCTTAAAGGGATTAATAAAGCTCATAATAATAATGAGAATACCAGGCCACCCTTCTTCTTTGGAAGGCGTTACAGCCCATGAAGAGCCAGAGCCAAGCTTCTCTCACAATCACCCATAATGTGTGTGATTTAGTTTTTACGCAGGTAAAAGGGACCCACAATTTAATGCCGATTCCGGACGGCGTTAGTCGAGAAGCTTTTTCATGGCAAATACGAGTTCACTACGGCGAGTTTTGCCAGTACCCCGTCAAGGAGGGACACATTCGATGACGTTGGTGTCATGGGGATCCGAACTCCCTCATAGTGCGTCAAATCCAACACACTAACCACTGCGCCACGGCGCCTAGGCCACACATTTCTTTAATGTCTCGAAACTTAGTTGGGAAATTTTGATGCATCCACCTTATAGCCCGGATCTTGCAGCGTCTCATTACCATTTGCTACGGTGTCTGCCGAACTCATTTGATGGCAGAAAATAGGACGTCCGAAAAGCCGTTGACGCTTAGTTTTCCGCTAATAACACCACCCAAGTTCTACTTCGACGGAATTATGAAGCTACGAGAAAATGGCTAAAGATCAAAGGTTATATAATAATGGCCTGATCAAATCGATTTTCAATAATGAAAAAAACCGCGCAGACTTCTCGTACCATCCAATATCTATTTGAGTTTTTCATGGAACTGAATTGTGCCACCAACCCTAGGGAAGTTGTTAACTTTCCCCTTACCCCATTATACGAGTTCGTACTAAGTCCAAATTCAAATTCATCAAAATTCATTAAAATTCATCCAGGCAATCACCACTGTAGTTTGCTTCTACACAATTTCAAAGAATTCATCCGTACTGGCATTCATTAGGTAACGTTCTCACAACTAGGTCAGCTTCAGGTAAAATCAGCTGCGAGCAAAAAAAAAAACAAAATCAGAAAATCTCAAGTCCATAGCTCCACATCCACCACCACTCCATCATATCCTATTTAGAATATGAAATTAATTAATATTGAAATGCTGAATGTTGCGTATAAAACAAGCTTATGCCCGAGGTTTTCGTTCCATTCAAAACTGCGTAGATCGTCCCATTTCAGAACGTTAGGTTAACCAAAGATACCACATGAATAGAACACTTTCCTAGTAGCTAAATTTCATTTACACAAAACACATTATGGTATAATGTAATTCACATCCATTCAACGTATCTTTAAGAGTTCATATTGAAATAAACATCTTTGTTTTTCGATTACCCGCACATAGCAGCTATACAAAAATGGAAACTTTGCGATACAATTTGCATGTAAATTGTGTTCCACAACCAAGTGAGTTGGCGCACTCAAAACGGATTACTCGAGAAGCTACACCACCCCGGAAGGAACTGCTGTACTCTGTCCGGATGGGCAATATTTTTGTATTCGAATGTCCGGAAGCCGTCATGCAAGAATCATAAAAGCCCTCGCTTTGGTCTACATCAATTAGGGACTATCTGGAGCATACCACCTCCCACATACTAGAAGGAACTTGATAAAATGCTACTGTTCCACATATGAGACGATTTTGTGTACAAGAGCCACCTACGTATTGATGGTAGCCTGCACTGATTCTATACATCACTAACGTGTATTGCATGACTGAACATTGGGGGTTTCCTTGGCAGTGGCCATTATCATCTAAGAGCAAGGCGGGACATCCAATGTATGTACATCCAATGTACACTCTGCCCTGTGCTCTATGGTTATGTCGAAGGCCAACAAACATTTCATTTATGATGAAACTTTTTAGGTTCAGCTATTTTCGCCTTTGAGTGGCATGGGTTGGATTTAATTGAATTTATGAAAACTTGATCGATACACCCTCAGTGCAAGCCTCAACCTCTCTTGCACCCTTTTGCTTTATTATTTCTGTTTTGGGATTATTCCATCACTTCCGAGCCAATGTTTTGTGCCCTCTCTTGCTAACTAGATACTTTGTTTGTATCCGTTTGAATGCCCTTTATTTTTTGACATCATTCTGTCATCCTTTTATTTGAGGGGAAAAGGTCTGAATCACCCGAGGATGAAGGATAATTAGTTGGCTGTATTTGATGAACGACGACGTTTAGAAATTACAATTAAGATTCCAATAAAAGCAGTTTATCAATACACACTGCCGAGTCATGGACTATGATTGATATCGGAAAATGAGATTATAGTGGTGGATAGTGGAATCTGTGGCGTGGGTATGGAGGGTAATTAATAAGTTCAAAAGTTGAATTCCTTCGAACTATTGGGCCAAATAAAAAGGCTCACTTCCTTGGAACTTTTGGAGCTCCTTATATAAGTTTAAAGAGTAGGTGATGCCATTTTAGCCATCTGCTAATTTCTTGGAAAGCAAGATTAGATTCAAATACTATATATAAAGTCTCTTTCAATTGCTCAATCTTCGCACTATACTCTGCTATATTTTTGTCAGCGGAACCATTTCTCTTCGACTTTTTTTCTACGCAGCCTTCGGATCTTGTCCGGCTGTTTTCAGCTCAAAGCAGCTTGAAGTAGAATTATTGAAAAGGAACAAGGCGATGGATTTCAACTTCTGCTCGTGTTGGTCTTTTGCACTTACTTAAAGGGCTTTAGGCGGTGGTCACCTTGACATACGAAATATTTAACGGAGAAATATGAATTGCTTATTGCGGAAAATTGAAGGAGAATAAGTTAGGTTAGGTGGCTTCCTTCCGTAAAGTGGTGGGGATCACTTAGACCAAGATCGGTCCATAGCGCTACCACTCGAGTCGGCATGGTCACTGCAACTCTTGGAAGCATTTTCGATAGTTTGTTGACCTCCGTTTCGGATAGATCCATTAGTTCATTGAAGAGTATTATCCCAGAAATCGTCTTCCTGGGGATTTTTTCGGTTGCGCCAAAGAATGAGTAATGTGTAATCTTCAAAAGATGCCTGTAGCTCGGGCTACTGACATGTACGATTCGCAAACCCGAACACTAGATGCGCCTATGTACTAAACCACACCCCGCACTTATCAACCACTCTCCCTGCGGGACTGCCGTTGGGGATTACTTCGCGGAGCTGGTACGCAATTTATGCCATGTACGCCAAGTCGACCGTTTCAACTCTTCTTATTCCTTCCAGCCTTGTTAGCTCGTTTTGGTCATTATAAATGAGCAGTTCTCCAGCCAGTACTCCTCTTCTTATTCTTTCCAGCCTTCTTAGCTCGTTTTGCACGCTCTTTATAAATGAGCAGGTCTCCAGCCAGTACTCCTTTTCTTATTCTTTCCAGGATTCTTAGCTCCTTTTGCACGCTCGTTATAAATGAGCAGGTCTCCAGCCAGTACTCCTCTGAGTTTATCATACGGCTTATTAGAAGCTCTGTAATCGGCAGGTCCATTCTTGCCTCTGCAAAGCGTCTTGCGTGTTTCGCGACTTCTCCTTCCTCTGGACATTCTGGGCAGAAGGACGAGCTATTGTGTCAAAATCTGTGGAGATATTTTCGATAGCCACTGTGACCTGAGAGGAATTGCGTAAGATGGTAATTATGTCCAATTCCCGTGTGCACTTTTTCCCAAAACCTCGATCGTAGGGATCAGGTTATAGGTCGAACGGTCTTTTGTCGTGTTGTCCCACCTGGGTTGCGAGAATGCTATGGACGTTGTCCTTTGTTCGGCTTTTATCCTCCGGATATCGCTGATCTCCCGACAGTCCATGGTTCGCCTAAGGTAAACACTGTGCATCTCATTGGTGAGGATGTCGATGGGGACCATATCCGGTATGACTTAGGCTTTCATCCGAGATTGCCCGGAAACCGCATATTATCCTTATTGCGTACGCAGACTAGAGCTTTCTTCTCGTCTCCTTCGTTGTAAGCGCTCCCGCCCAGGCCGGCGCGGTGTTTACTTGTATTGAGTTTATCACTCTGGAGAGCAGAATCCTCCTCGCATATCCTGGTCCACCGCTGTTCGGCAGCATTCTTAAAAGCGATGCCTGAATTTGTGACGGGTTTTTACTGCGGTATTCGGCATGGGCTTTAAAATTAAATCGGTTGCCGGTCACCCATCTTATTTTAAGGTCTGTTTAGACTTGATTGGCTGGCTCCCACGTGAATGTGTTTTGGTACAGTAACTACGGCGATGTCGTCAGCAAAACCGATATTCTTAACTCCCTGTGGTAGCGTTAATCGGAGAATTCCATCATACACTATGTTCCACAAAATATGTCCAAGTACTGAGCCCTTAGGGCTTCCCACAGAAACTTTGTAGTATTTAAGACCATCGTCCACCTGATACCTCAGTTTCCTGTCAGTTAAGTAGCTAAGGATTATCTTCACATGATAATGTGGTGCCTCCATTCTGGTCAGAGACATCCTAATACAAGATCAGCTTGTGGAGTTAAAGGCATGTTTTGCGCCCTGTGTTATTACCGCATAGTATTTCTTGAAGCGTCCTCGCCATCCTTTCTCCTGCAGCTTCAGCTGCTGTGTCTACTATCTCTTTTATCGCATCCCCGGTAGAGCAGGATTTCCTGCAACCATATTGGCGGTCAGACAAGGCTTCTCTTTCCACCGTCACGGCGATTAGTCTGTCATATATGCGACGATCCTTTCCTGTTGTATCTAGCAGACATATTAGCTAGTACGCCGAAAGTTCCCCAGGTGGTTTGTTTCCCTTGGGTAGCAACACCAGATGTTGGCGTTTCCCTGGTTCAGGGAAAATCCCCTCCTCAAGGCACATTTGCATCATTGCTTTAAAAATATCTGGTTTCCTTTTCACGGCTATGTTTGGGATGCTGTCAGGTCCGGGTGCTTTCTTATCACCTATTTTCCTGCATGCTACGTACAATTCCTCCGTCTTTATTAGCAGGATCCAGTCCATTCTACTATCCCTCGTCACGTTGCCCAAAGTAGTTAGTCTATGGGGAAGTAGATGTTCTACTATTCTTTCCAGCATTGTTGGGCAAGATATGTATATGTGGGGATCTGCTGCCCCTTAGCTTCTTTGTTATTATCCTGTATCCCATCACCCACGGATCTAGGTCTGCTTAATTGCAGAATTGATTAAAGCATTTTCCTTAGCTTCTTTTGGCATTTGTTCCCTTCAGGTGTCCATTTACTGACAGTACAGGTCCGAGATTTGCTATAAGGGAGTAGCTCGTAATAGCTAGTTCTCAGCCATTTCCACCAGAAACGCAGCAAAATAAAAAAAATAAAAAAACCCAAGAGGTTGCTGCAGGTCATCAGTCATCAATCACCACAGAAATGGGTCGATTTTATTGTAATTCAGTATCGATTCGCAGATGCAATGGCACCTATTGAGTTTCATTTGTGAATCCTAGGCAATCCAATCAATACCTACTCTAAAACTTCCATAATTTTTTCGAGAATGTCTGGAAGAGCAATGGTGTATCTTTGACGTCGGATTGACTATGTGCGCTTAATCAAAACTGCGTCAACCAGTCATAAAATGGTGAGAGAAGTGTTTTTTTTTTCTACGTGTAGTGGAGCCACTTTATCAACGAACTACTACGGTGAACCTGTTAATGTGCCTGAATGCGTGAGCGGATAACACAAATCCCATATAGGCACAAGTTGCTATTGTAAATTAGTTAACTTCTAAACTCGTTTCAATCTTGAAGGAACCACTCATGTGCTCGAGAATCATTTGATATCACTTTATCATACTTACGAATAAAAGTCAACATTTTGTACGATGCTTACAATAAATTCTACAGATAAAGGCAATAAAGCCGTAAGGAAAGGTCACCCACCTTATAAAAAACTTAAGCCTGCACTTCCGAAATGGTTGTCCTTGAACCGAAACATCGTTTTATGTGCCATATGTGCTTGTGTTCCTTCATGTGTTACCCAATCATTCACTCCTCTGCACTCTATTTACCTTAAACCTGGCGTCATGAAAGCAAAGATATGTTCAATGCTTCGCATCCACTAAGTTGCTGCTCATTCCACCATGAAACGAACAGTAACTGTTCCTTCGTTGAGGAATAAAAAGCGAAATAAAAAAATAAATAAGAAAATGGAAATAAACTTAAAGACGTTCATTTACCGACCAATGGTGCCAACAGTACCAGAAAAAGTCTGATGACAGTTCACCTGGTTGCTCCGCAAGCACACTTAAGCACCTTTGCTGCTCCGAAGTTAGTTTAAAACGAAGCAGAAAAAATAAAAACGGAAGTCGCCAAAATTTGCGTATTGAGTTGGGTTGATGACGTTTTTTTTTCGTCCTTCCGAGTTTGAACAATATTTCTGCGAAGCTTTCGAAAAATTTTTATGACAAGCACTTTCGCATCAATTCAGAGTAATCTGCTTATTTTTTCCCTCGCACACATGTGCCCTCCCCACACCATACTGGTGCAGTTGCGTCAAAAAATCAGGCGAGTGTGGAGGCGGCAAGACAAGGCACAGGATTTACAAAGCAACCATAAATCAATTATTTCGGTCTCATTGAACTTGAATGGCTGCCATTTATGCTTGGAGATGGAACGAACCAAATACTGCTTCTCCCGCGTCGATTCCATTCGCATTTCATACAGTATTGGCAAGCACATCCATCAGGCATATTCGAGGAGATACATATGTGGGGTAGTATATCTGGATATTTACATTTTTCTTTGCCATCATTTTCCCAGTCAAAGGATGTGAAAATTACTTTTGTGTCAGGCTCGTATGATGCTGCTAGTTGGTGCTGAAATGAGGACAATGGACTCATTTGCTCGTTCTACTGTTCGCCTGAGTACTGTCAGTGTGGATGTCAGTTCGTTTTTAATACACAATTTTTTATGTTCCAAATATGTGAACGTACCGTATCGCCATTTTCCATTATTTTGCAACTTAAATATATAATATACAATTTGTATCTGCGAAGGAAATAGTTTAGATCGTTCGGGACTCGAATGAACACTGAATGCTGAATGATAGATTAAGTAAATTGAATTAAGAGAACTAGCAAGGGGAAAGTTGCCCGCCGCCGGCTGGCAATTGGATTTTCCGTCAGAAAATTGTTATTTAAACAACAAGAAATGAAGAAATGTTTGTTTCAAGAAACTACCAACGAGAGAAAATTCAAAAATCAATTTCATAGCGCAAGCCAGAAGGTGCCCCCCTGAGCACAGTTCAGACAGCCGAACAGCCTCGGGGAAATTTCGAAACTTAATTAGACATAATGTTGGCCACTTCAAGGATTAAATAAATGATTAGAGTGAAAACGAATTGCGAAAGTTGCTAATGAAATTATGGAGTGGATAGATTAGTTGTTGAATTTTTGAAATATTGTAGTTGGGTCGACCGACACGGGGCGAACGGCGGATGTTATAATGAAATTGTTCGCACTTCAGATAGTTTGCACATGATTATGCTCAGTTGTGCTGCTGGGGAATCCTGTTAGTTAGTGGATGATAAGAAGTCAACTGGTGGATAAGAAATACTGCAGGACCGGGATGATAGGGATCTTGTATAGAGTCAACTTGGTCGTTCGGAAGGGGCCCTATTACTTAATTGTCACCTGAGCTCAAAGAGACAGCGATTGGCAAGAGTAATTTTGCGTTTGGTTTTGGAACTGATTACGTTGTTCCAGATCACTGCGGAGTCAAGACAGACGAAGTCCTTGATTACCTCAAACTTATACCTGCCAGTACAAACGTCCTGGCCAAGACGTTGGTGGTGAGCGTCCTTCTTTGATAACAGCATATACATTTGTATTTAGTTTTGCTCGCATTTACTCCCAAACCAATTTTCGCCGTCTTTGCCTCAATCCTCGTACACGCTGCATCGACATCCCGCTGTATTCTTCCGATTATGTTTATGTCATCAGCGTATTCGAGGAGTTGTGAGGATTTGAAATAAATTGTGCCTGTTGTGCTGGCCAGTGATTTTTGCACAATGATTTCCAATACGATTTTGAAGGAATCACACGACAGTGCATCGCCCTGCCCAAATACTCTTTTGACTATCGGTCCCGCATAGTCTGACGATGTCTAAGGTAGAGATGGCGATGTATAGCTCATATCCAATTACGCTGTCGAATGCGACTTTGAAGTCGACAAATAGGTGTCGAACCGAAATTTATTGCCGTAGTATGAAGGTTAGGTCGATAGTGGACTTCCCTGGCACGAAGCTACACTGATAAGGACCTATCAGCTAATTTACAAAAGGCTTCAGGCGTTCATATAGAAAGGCAGATATAATTTTGTAGGCGAGGTTAAGGAGACTCATTCCTCTGTAGTTAACGCAGTCTTCTTGTGGATCGGGCAAAAGATGCTGAGCCTCCAATTTTCGAGCATGCTTTCCTCTGACCATATCTTACAGATGAACTCATGCATGCTCCTAATCACGTCATCTCCATATACTTTGAAGAGCTTAGCAGACAGTCCATCTGCGCCAACAGCTTTATTCGACTTGAGTTTCGATATGGCGATCTTAACTTCTTTTCGATCTTTGTCATTTAGAAATGGACCATTCTGCCTGCAGCGGTATATTGACCAACATCGCCGTTATACAGTCTGTGGAAGTAGGTAGGTAGGTAGGTAGGTAGGGTCGTAGCCTTCCCGTAATTGAGAAGAACGCACTTAGGCCAAGGAGGCCCGTTGTGCAGCTACGAGGGGGTTTTATCCCCCTATTCGTGGAACCATCTAGTGCTTCTTAAGAAGTTAAGAAGATTAAGTATCCCTACTTTCTGAACATCTGTCAGATCGTTAAGGAAGTAAGAGCCTAGGTAACGCTTCCTTATATTGCAAAAAGCTGGACAGGCGCATAGAAGGTGGTGAATGGATTCAACCTCCTCCTCGTCCTGACAGCTTCTGCAGAAGTCATTTGAAACTATACCTAGTCTTTGTGCGTGACTGCCAATGAGGCAGTGACCTGTGATGACACCGATGACTTTGTAGATGTCAGTTCTTTTTAGGGAGATTATACTCCTTGTGCGCTGACTGTCAAGCCGAGGCCAGATTTGCCTGGTGATGACGCAGGTGTGTCCCTGGGTCCATCTCAGGTTCGTCTCGGCCCTGGCGAGATTCGTCAGATTATGTTTAATGGTTGTAAGGGGTACTCCCTCACAAGCCACGATTGATTGTAGCGTCGTTCCTTGTTTGGCGAGTATGTCGGCTTTCTCATTACCTGTAATGCCGCTGTGTCCTGGTACCCAGATAAGCTGTATATTGAACTGTTCTGCCATCTCGTTGAGAGATCTGCGACAGTCGAGACTAGATTTTGATGAGTACACATAGGACTCCAGCGACTTTAAGGCAGCTTGACTATCTGTAAGGATGCGAATATCTGTGGTGGATATTACGTTCCACTTCAGCCAAGATAAAGCCTCTTTTATTGCCGACAGTTCCGCCTGGAAAACGCTGCAGTGGTTTGGTAATTTTAGAGCTTTATATAGCTTGAGTTGTTTGCAGAAAACTCCACAGCCCACCCCGTCCTTGGTTTTAGACCCGTCGGTGTAAAAATCCACACAGTTTCTGCGGGGTTGTGTTTGGCGAGTCCAGTTTTTCCTGTCCGGGTAAATCGTCGTGAATTTTTTGTCCAAGATTATGGTGGGTTCTGTGTGGTCCAGGTTTTCTGCCAGACTTGTCCTGTTTTGCAGGATGGATGAGTGGCCGGTGACATAGCTCGCCCATTTCGAGTTGGCTTTTAGTCTTATGGCCGTATGTGTGGCAATTTGCTTGCCGAAAATATCGAGTGGTGTGAGGTCTAGTATCATGTTAAGCGCAGCCGTTGGTGTGGACCTGAGGGCCCCGGTAATGCACATACATGCCATCCTTTGTACCTTCTCGAGTTGTTTATGGTATGTTGTCTTGTCTAGTGCAGTCCACCAGACTATCACTCCATACAGTAGTATGGGTCTGACGACCGTAGTGTAGAGCCATAGGGTGATTTTGGGGTTAAATCCCCATTTTTTTCCTAGAGCTTTCTTACATGTGTAGAGAGCAATTGTTGCTTTTTTTGCTCTTTCAGTTGTATTACTCTTCCAAGTTAATTTCCTATCGAGTATAATGCCTAGGAATTTGGCACTAGGGGAATAGGTTAACCTGGTATCGAGCAGAGTGATAGGGCAGTATTCCGGGACTTTGTGCTTTTTGGTGAATAGCACGAGCTCCGTTTTCTGGGGATTAATCCTGAGCCCGCTACTATGCGCCCATTTGCACAGGAATGAGAATGCCGTTTGCATACGGTCATTCAGTGTGGATAGGTATTTACCTGAGATTGAGATGGCAACGTCATCGGCGTAGGCAGCAACGTCCAGGCCTTCTTTCTCCAGTTTGATCAGTAGTTCGTTAACAACTACATTCCAGAGAAGAGGTGAGAGGACTCCACCTTGCGGGGTACCCTTGGTAGCTACTCTGGTAGTCTCTAGGCTTCCCCACTTAGAGTGAATCTTGCGTGTTAATAGCAACTCGCTGATCAGCCCTATCAGAGTCCTCTCCACCTTTAGCTTTTCCAGCCCTTCTATTATTGCTTTCGGAGTGACGTTGTTAAAGGCGCCCTCTATGTCTAGGAAGGCTGTTAGCGTATATTCTTTCAGATGGATTGATCTTTCGATTTTCCTCACTAATGAGTGAAGAGCTGTTTCGACCGATCTACCTTTACAGTAGGCGTGTTGTGCCTTAGACATTAGGGAGGGATCCAAGCTGTGCCGTATGTGTAGGTCTATCAGCCTTTCTAAGGTTTTTAGAGCGAAGGATGATAGACAGATCGGCCTTAGATCCTTAGGGGAAGTGTGAGAATTCCTACCGGCCTTGGGGATGAAGATTACCTTTGCGCACTTCCACTTTTCTGGAATATGACTCCAAGCTAGGCATCCTTTAAAGATTATCTCTAGCCATGGTATAGTCCATTCCATAGTTTGTGTTAGTTCGATTGGGTAGATTTCATCTGGACCTGGCGATTTATAGGGCTTGAAACTTTTTAATGCCCATACAATTTTCTCTCTGGAGATAATATGTTCGTACTGCCCTACTTCGGCAGAGGAGTTCTGAGTTCCTCGCGAGTGCACTGAGTCTTGCGATTCAGAGCAGCCAGGGAAGTGCGTGTTGAGGAGAAGATTTAAAGTTTCTTCCTCGGATGTTGTCCAAACTCCGTTTGCTATGAGGCAGTTGGGAGATTGTGGAACTTTCGAGAGTATTTTCCTCAGTCTATAGGCGTCTGAGATTTTCTCCATATTGTTGCAGAAGATCTTCCAAGACAGCCTTTGTGCTTTCCTCAGGTTTTGTTTGTACACCTTGAGTGAATTTTTGTATAGGCTCCAGTCACTGTCGTTACCTGTGTTCTTTGCTTTATTAAAGAGCTTACGACAGGCTTTGCGGAGCTTGCTTAGATCTGCGTTCCACCAGGGAGGGTAAGATTTTTTTCCTGATTTGTGGGTTGCGCAGCTGTTGGCCCTTGCGTTGCCCAATGTGGTTGTTAGAGTATCGACCATAAGGTCTATATCTAACGTGGTCCGCGGGGTGTCAGGGGTCCTACTTATTATAGAGTTGCCAATGAAGGCTCTATAACGCTCCCAATCGATTCTTCTTGGGTTACAGGATGAGTCAATTGGGGTTGGGACCATGTAGGCTAGGTTGAAAACCAGATAACGATGGTCTGAGAAGGAGTGCTCTTCAGAAACCTTCCATTCTCTTATATTATCAATGATGGGGGGGGATGCTAGAGTTAGGTCTAGTACCTCCCTACGATTTTTCGTAATAAAAGTGGGTGTATGACCCTTGTTACAGATAAGAAGGTTGGCGGTTAAGATGAATTCAATAAGCCACTCACCTCTTTCGTTTGTGTCGCTGCTGCCCCAAATCGTGTGATGCGCATTCGCATCCGCACCGATAAGGAGCCCAGCTTGGTGATTCGACGAGTCCTTGACCAGTCTTTTTATTTCGTCCGATGGGATGGACTCTTCTTGCGCCATGTATGTGGACGCTATCCATAGTTTGAGCCCGGGTGATTGGATTGCAATCACTGTTGTGTCTGGGCAACTGTAATTTGGAAGAAGGTAAGCATTTAAAGATTTCTTTGCAAGTATGCAAGTGCGGGGCTTACCTTCTTTTTGTGAAACAAATAGGTTGTAGGCTGGAGTTCTTAGTCCACGAACCCTGTGTTCATGCACCCAAGGTTCCTGGATTAAGGCTATGTCTTCTTCTCCTTTGGCCAGCCTGAGAAGAAGGTTTGCGGATGCCGCTTTGGAATGGTGGAGGTTAATCTGAATCAATTTCAGCATCATGGCTGCTATTAATACGATCTGCCTCCACCATGGTGGCGTTGAGGTCTTCTAGATCTGAGTCTAGAAGATCGTCTTCCATCGGCGAGCTAGTGGAATAGTCCTCGCTTCCGGAGTCGAGCAATGACTCCTGATCTTTAATGACCAGGGATGTTGCTGGGGTTTCAGTTTCTACCGGCGCAGGGCCCTTGCTCCCTGAGGGGGTTGGGGGTTCCTGCACCGTAGAGCTACTGTTACTGACCTCGGTGTTAACCGTGTCTGTGTTGCCGGATGGTGGCATTTCCTCATCCTTTTTGTAGATGTTTAGTTTGACTTTTTTGAAGCCAAACCTGATGTGGTAGTCGCATAGGGCCAGAGGTTCCAAGGATTCACAATTCAGAACAAGGATTGCCTGTCTTGATCGACCTTTCGGTTCCTCCAGCTTCGCGACTCTCCAATCTCCTGTTGGGAGATTGGGATTGCAATAGTTGATTGTCTCAACTATTTCTAGAGGGTTGTCTGGTGCAAGCGGGAGCCAGCATCTAGCTCGCGGTCGTTTAGGGATTTGGTCCTTAGTGATGACCTTGAGCCTAGCTCCCTCCCAAATTTCCCCTATTTCCTGTGGAAGTAGTATTTTCATATTTTCAGCATCGACTGCGATTCTACTGCAAGGTGTCCGATCTCGTTCCTCCGGGCTTTCGTTCTGGCTTTATAACCTTGGGCATGTTCGCTTTATCTGCTGATGAAACTTTCGAACGTCACGCCTGCAGTAACACCTCTCCCAGGCCTCAACCGCACGCTGTTCGTTCTCTTTCTTCTTTCTCCTGAGAAGCTTATGCTCGTCCCTTCTTTTGAACTCGTGGAGCTCGCGAGCTGCTTTATATGCCACCTGCTTCGCTATGTGAATCCTCACACACTCATCATGGAACCAGGTGTTTAATCGTAGTGAAGACCAAAACTTCAAATGCAGTGGAGGTTGAGGGTTGAGGTGTATGAGAGACCTTAGAGGAGACGTGATCGGCAAAAACGCGAGCGGCGGTTTCTGGCGGTAGTAGCCTTCTAAGTTATGACTTTGTGTTCTTGCTCTACTGCCTTGCGTTTATGATATTCGTGAGCGCATTTTGACTACTACAAGATAGTGGTCCGAATCGATGTTAGCTCCTTGGATGGTGCGAACATCAAGAAAAGTGGAGGGGTGTCTAACGTCGATTGCGTGTGATCAATCTGGTTAACGATTGAATGATCTGGCACCGCCAAAAGGATTTGTATATACCGAAAGGCGGGGAACGTGTAGTAGCTAGAAGGAGATTTCGCCCGTAGCAAGATCAATCAGCCTGTGTCCGTTATCGGATCTGCAGCGTGCCGCTGTTTGCTGATGACTCGATCAAAGATGCTCTCCTTACCCAGTATATGTAGCATTGAAGTCTCCTAGTATAATTTTGAGATCATAGCTGGACATCATTGGGCATACGTTCTGTCTAGAAGATCGTAGAACTCATCTTTAGTGGAGTCATCCTTGTTTTCCGTGGGCGCATGGACGCAGATCAGACTGATGTCAGAAAATGTAGCCTTGATACGGATCGTTATTAAATGTCTGCTCGCATGCCGAAAGCTTGGGACTTTTTGCTTTAGTTCACCTCGAACAACAAATACGCACCCGAACAATTGTTGTCCTGTCTCCCTATAGCAGTGGCCCATTAGATGTTGCAATTTTATATCCGCTTTTTGCCTGGTAACCGTGGTCCAATGGTAAACAACACCGACTATCGAGCGGAAAGTCTGTAGGTCAAAGTCTGTCCATAGCCAAGAAAACAATTCCTTTGCGGCAAATTTGTGCAACACAGCTGTTGTGAATGGGAAGTAATCAAAATACTGAGGAAGGCACAACACTCACAGTATACGGTCACTTCAAATTCATACATTGTGTGTGCAGCTCTATTATATCATCATAATGGCATAGAACATTTGCTGAGAACTACAACCAATGTGAAAATTCAGTCGAATTTCTCTCGTATCCTATCTAGTACAACCACCCCTGGAGAGTAGTGTACGAACATCTAAGACCCAAACCGTCTGCACTCCGCCCAGATTGTGTGACATACATAATAAGAGTATGACTAATCCGCGCGAATTATAACAAAAAAATTATCGGATTTCCTGCTCTAGGGCGTTCGCAAATTGTTCGGCTGCACGTGGTCTAACATTCTAAGTACAGTGCAGAAGATTATTTTCCTTTTTCCGTTTCTTGCAAGGGTCTTTATTCGAGACTTGTCGTTGTCTCTGAGTATTGTGGGGTTATCCGTTTACTGCTTGCTAGACCATAGCCCAACCGACATTAATCCTGTTTTGTGGCGCAGGATACTCACTATTCGTCCTCTTCCGTTAGTTATTTCCTTGGCCAGGAAATTTCCAGATGGTGAAACGAAAAGATAGAAGTAGGACCTAACAAAGCTGTAAGATGTTCGGCTGCAGAGGCTCTTACTTTTTTTTTTCGCAGACCAGCACCCGACGCCAGATGCTACTTCTACCCCAGGGGTCCAAAACAGTCCTGATCCATTTAAAGGAAACTGCATACAGCGTGAATGCGTTGTTAGACTGCAAATGAGCGTTTCAGAAGGATTGTGAAGAAATGTGAATCCCTTCTCGGGTTTGGAATGGATGTCAAGACATAACATGGCTCCATATATGTATATTGGCGTTACAGTCCATGAAGGACCTGAGCCGAGCTTCTCTCAATCACCCATGTTGTGTGTGATTTCATTTTCCCACAGGTGAAAGGGACCTACAGTTTATTGCCGGTTCCGAACGGCGAATTTCGAGAAGCTTTTCATGACAATTTTACTACAGGCGGTTTTGTCAGAACTCCGCTGAGGAGAAACACCGTGAAAAACACGTTCGATGACATGGCTGTGTCGGGATTCGATCCCGTGTCATCGGCGTCAGAGGCCAACACACTACCCACTGCGCCACGGTGCTCTCATGCACTCGACCCTATATGCACTGTCATACGCGGCTTTAAATTCGACGAAAAGGTGGTGTGTGTCGACTTAAAATGCATGGGTCTTCTCCAGGATCTACCACAGTGTGAATATTTTGCCTTTCAAATTGTTCACGAATGGTTTCAGGGGTTTACACAGTACGGCAGAGAAGATCATATACGCGGTATTATGGAGGTCCTTCCGCAGCGATAAAAAAAACAAAGACTCAAATAGTCTTTTCCCATTCTTCCTTGCTCGGTGCTCAACTAGCCTGAGCATTGGCGCCTCGAGGCTCATCAAACCCGAAACAATGGTGCTTCGAGCCGGATCCATGCTGTAGTGGTTAACATAATTGACTCTCAACCCAGTATCCGAGTTCAAATCTCAAGGTTCCTTTTCGCAAGAACTCAGGTACTACAGTGATAAAAAAGATTTATAAATCATATTTACTAGAACGGAAACTGATACAACGCATTTAAATTAATCTCGCATCACAGCATTTATTGAATCACTCGCGCATCGGCTCATACAGATTGCCTCATTATCGACGTGACATCATCATAAGCCTTCATAGCTTGCCGTAAATTAAATTCACTTTGAATAACTCAATCGCCTTTATGTTAAACGGGCCCCATCGTCCCGTCATCCCGTCTTCCCGTGCGTCAATTTTCTGTTTCTGACAGCTTTTACACATAATCAACGTGCGATCAATCATATCGGATTTCCCTCGCTTGTCAGTTTGTTCCTTCGGTTGTTGCTTGACAAATTTCCAACAATGTCAAACGCGCCCCTGATGATGCCGAGGAGGGTTTATGTATATAATCTTCGAAAATCACATTCGAGGGAGGGCGTTTCCATCGCTAATCTCCCGGTACTAATCCTAGTGACCTCTGTGTATGGTAAGTCTTAAAATTTGGCAGAAAAATTGTTGCTCTTAAACCAGCGAAAATTCATGGTAATTCATGCCTTTGCAGGGATTATACGTACGAGACGCCTCACTGCGAGTGTTCCGCATACACCATGGTATGGTGGGGAAGTGATGGAAAAGTTTGTCTTCCAAAAACGATAATTATGCCGACATTTCTTCAGTAATTAACTTCACGTTGACAGACACAACGTAATTAGTCAGGTTGTGACACTTTGGAGAATGTTTCTTTTTTTGTTTTTTTTTTCGTGTTTGGTTCCACACCTCACGACCTCGCACGAGCTCACTAGAAGAGTCTTGAGGTTTGGTAATTGGCAAAATTCCTAAACAAAACAGAAGAATGTTCTTCTTGTTCAGTCTTAGTAGCTCCTTAAAGAACCATACCTGAGTGTACTGTAGAGGCTACTGCAGAGGCACTTCCCCTACGTAATGGGAATATTGATTTGTCCCCGGTTTTCTATCAAATTTCATTGACATTCACACCAAGAAGGAACGCCTGAAGATGTAAGTATAATAATCCTGTTGGGTGATTTGCATGGAATTAACAAGCACTGGGGACGACAGTAACTGAGACGAAATAATTTGGGGGGAGACTGTTAAGTATTCTCGCAGGGTATCCCTCTAAGGAATGTCTTTGTTTATGGGTGTGAAGTTAGGCTAATCGGATCAGAAAATATAAAAAAAAACTAACTTATGAAAGGAATTTATGAGAGAAGTTTGTAGCTTCTACGAATTTGGTGTTCACTATAGAGGGAATAGGTCTTAACACTAGGGGAATGGCCTTAATTTCCACATTTACATAAATGACAGTAATGAAGACTTTCCATTTCGGAAGAAGAGATGACACATTTGGTATACGTCAACGCCGACATATCGTCAAATCAATCGATACCTAGATCATCATAATCCTCCCACATCGACACAAACACACCCGAATCTCAAGGTGCGAACATGCATGGTTGATGCCATGACAAGCGGTTCTTGTCATCGGTTTTGATTCACTAACTCCCCGCAAGCGTTAAAGGTTTCCAGCTACACACACTTTCTAATCCGTTGATGAAATCTTCCACACTTCCCATCACCTCCATCATCACTGATCTCGTCTCATGTATCTCTCGCTTTTGTTCCCCTATATTTAGCGCATAGTGTTTTTGACATCTCTCTAAGTGGTGTAAAAGGTCAGAGGGATGGTGTTCTTGGAATGTAATTTATTTCTGTCGTGCGAAATCTGTTGTTCGAGGGATTGCTTCTGTAGCTGGAGATCATGACACGCGAGGCCATGCTGTCCCTGTCATTTAAAGCTAATTAGATTATGTTCTTTATCGCGTGAACTATAGGGAGTTTGAGATATTTTTGGACAATTCTATGGTCGTGTTGTGGTGGAAGTCAGGGAATCTACAATTGCTGGTGAAAGTAAATCATTTGACTGGCGTGTCAGATGTGACAAAAGATTTTTTTCAATTAAGAACGATACGGAGGGACGTATCAGGTAGTTTTCTGGCAAATTGTTAAAGACATTTTTTGACATGATAGATTGGTGCACTGGAAAGTAACAACTGAACGAATAGGATCCCTCATCAGCGGCTGTTCGGCTGGTAAATTTTTTAGAGACTGAATCAAATGGTACTCAGATGATGTAAGTTCCAGACTATACGGTGGATACATCAGAACTTCCCAACCAAACTCCGTCAGTTTTCGTCCGAGAGATGAAAAATGTGGGTGGCCTGGCTTTGTCATGATGGAACACAACTTCTTTTCAGTTGGCCATTTCTGATCGGTCTTTCTCGGTCTTGCCATGATAGACAGCCGAAATAACCGTTTCGCCAGGTTGTAATAGGTTATAGTGGACAAGTCCTCTCCAATCTCACTAAACATTCCGCATCAGCAGCTTGCTTGCCGTCATTCTAGGCTTTTACGGCCGTTTGTAAAAATCATCGGCCTTTGACCATGTACGTATCTAGATCTACATATTTTTCGTCCCCCGTAGTAACTAGCTTCAAAACTAGTTAAGTCAGGTCAGTCAAATTTCTTTGCATTTCTGAGTAATATTTCTGTTAATATATTTGAGCTCCGTTATCTCCGTTATCTAGCCGCTTGTCTGCCGCTCCTGATCCACTAGTTGCAAGATTTCAGTGATTGGTCGACCAGAGCGGAGTGCACCTTTGACACCGACGTTTTCGAAACGGAATTTAGTAAACCATTTCTGGGTGTTCATTCATACCATTTTCATCGTACACTTCACAAATTTTTCACCACGGCGCGCACGGCGGTAAGTATTATGCCGAAATGAAAGTTTCTTTGTATTTGACGGTACGGCCGGAATTCCTAAGAGGCTTTGGGTTAGATAGTCTGTAGTCTGCGCACGGTGGGGAGTATATACTTAGGCCAGAGAGGCCCGTGGTCTTGCTACGAGAGCGGATTGACACCCTATTCATGGAACCACCTAGTGGTTCTTAAATAATTAAGAAGGTCAGTTATCTTTACCCGCTGAACATCGGTCATGACGTTAAGGAAGTAGAATCCTAGGTAGCGTTCCCTGATCAAACAGAGGGCCGTATAGGTGCAGAGTAGGTGATGAATGGATTCGACCTCCTCTTCATCTAAGCAGCTTCAGCAGAAGGCTCTCGAAACTTGGTCTAGTTTTTGTGCGTGACTGCCAATGAGACAGTGACCGGCGATGACACCAATAATTTTGTAGATGTCAGTCCGGTTTAGGGAGATTAGTCTTTTGGTCCGTTGACTGTCAAGGTTAGGCCAGATTTGCCTGGTGATGAGGCAGGTGCGCCCTTGAGCCCATCTCAGGTTTATCTCAGCCATGGCAAGGTTTGTAAATTGATGATTAATGGCTGCTGGAGGTATACCTGCGCATGCCATGTTTGATTGTTACGTCGTTCTTTGTCTGGCGAGTGTGTCGGCTCTTTCATTTCCTGGGATATCGGAGTGTCCTAGTACCCACGGGAGATGTATGTATGTGTATGTATATATTAAACTGTTCCGCTATCTCGTTAAGAGATAGGCGGCAGTCAATAGGACTTGAACGATTTCAAGGCTGCTTGACTGTCTGTGAGGATACGAATATCCATAGTAGATATTACGTTTCACTTTAGCCAAGATAAGGCCTCCTTTATTGCCAACAGCTCCGCCTGGAAAACGCTGCACTGATCCGGTAATTTTAGAACTTGGCTTAGGTTTAATTGTTTGCAGAATACTCCAAGATGTAGATGTAGAAGTCCACGCAGTTTTCGCGAAGTTTCACCTGGTGGGGACCAGTTCCGCCTGTCCGGGTATCTTATTTTGATTTTCTTCTGAAAGACTGTGGTGGGCTCAATGTGGCCAGAATTTTCTGCCAAGGTTATCCCGTTGTTCTGGATGGAGGAGAGGCAAGTGATGGGACTTGTCTATTCGGAGCTGGCTTTTAGTCTGGTTGGCATGTACATATGTGCCTATTTGCATGGCAAGTATATCGAGTAGTGTAAGGTGGAGTATCATGTTGAACGTTGCCGTTGGAGTGGACCTTAGGGCCCCGGTGATGCACATGCGTACCAGACTTTGTTACTTCTCGAATTGCTTATGTTACGTTGTTACGTCCACCATCACTTCATACATTAGGATAAGTTTATCAATTGTTTGGGTTGAATCCCCATTTTTCCCTTAGGCTTTCTTACAGGTGTAGAGAGCTATGGTTGCTTTTTCTGCACGCTCGATCGGGTTGTCCTTCCAAGTTCGTTTTCTATCTAGTACTATACTAAGGTATTTGGCACTAGAAGGGTAGGTTAACCTGGTGCCAACGACAGTAATTGGGCGTGTTTCCAGGATCGTATGCTTTCTGGTGAACAGCATAAGCTCCCTCTTCTGGCGGCTTACCCTGAGTCTATTGTGTTGTGCCCATTTGCACAGTATGGAGAACGCCGTATACATATGATCATTCAGTGTGGATAGGTACTTGCCCGAAATGGCAAAGTAACATCGGGACCTTCTTTCTCCAGTTCAGTCAGTAGTTCATTTGCAACTACATTCCAGAGAAAAGGGGAAAGGATCCCCCTTGAGGGGTACCTCTTGTAACTGATTTGAATGTTACTTGGCTTACCACGTAATGTAGATTTTACGTGTTGAGAGAACCTCGCCAATCAACTCTATCAGAGTCCACTCCACATTTCGAAGTGACCTCGTTGTTGAAAGCGCTCTCTATGTCTGGTAAGGATGCTCAAGTGTAGTCTTTAAGATGGATTCATCTCTTTAGTTTTCCTCGCCAGCTGTTTTGACAAATCAATGCCAGCGATACGACTTTTATAGCATCAATGGAGCCAAATATGCCTCTTTTTACATACGAAAGTAGTCCTGACTCAGAATTCAACTAGTGAAAGTCTTCGAAGGGCCAAGTTCTTATCCGAGGCGCGGACCATGCCATAGGTTGTCCTGTTTTTGGCAAATTTTGCAGTTCATTTATATACGGGTCAAGGCGAATCAATCAACCAAATTTGGTCTCCAAGCGTTAAACAGTAAACTCAGAAAGAACGATAGTGAAAGCCACAATATGCTTTTGGTCTGAAATTGACGACTAATGAGAATTGATTGCAAAACACATCAACGTGATTGGCCTGTATTCCCGACCTGTATTGCTTTTGGCAAACGAATGGCACAGTGAAACGTTTCAATTTTTATGATTGTGATTATGATTATTAGGTGTACTGAATCTCTAAGGTAATAAGGTAGTATAAGGGACCAGCTTTGCTAATTATCGGACAAAATACCATCCTTACCAACGCACTCTGTTGCCACAACAGTACATGGATCTCAAAACGCGAGTAAAAGGCCTTCCCAGCTAGCACGATATAGTTGTAAGCAACTAAATTAATGTCCCTTTCCATCGAGGACTCTACGAGCTAGAGCTATATATGTACATATGTATATCGTCTATTTTCCTTATATCTCTAAGCTCATGTCGTTTTATAGCCCATTTGGTTCGGAAGTAAAGCATCTCTTCATTAATTTTTAAGGAGTGAGATCAGATTGTTGTTGATCACTAGAAGGTTATAGATTCCCCTTGTGACATTCTAGCCAACGCAGCAGTGTCGTGCGCCTTTTCTGGATGATTTTGGTGATCATCGGTGTGTGCCGACCTTAAATTCAAAACTTTTCTTCAAGGTCTTCAGTGTGCTTTCCTAACCAACAACTGCACTGACAAGGGTCAGGTTAACACAATGATGTATTGCTACAGGTGGGACCTATTCCTCAATAAATTCATTCACATCTGCTTTAGATAGCCAACTTCAATATTGTCTGAATCTTCATCTTTTATATTGTCACTATTTATCTGATAAGACAACCTAGTGCCTCTATATCCCCTGCGATGTCACTCTTTTCGTGGCGGGAAAATGGTGTCCTATTGTTCGATTGTTATACATATCTGTGACATTGGCTGTAAGTTCTGTCTGGGGGGTGTTAAACCAAGCAAAAGAGAAATAACAAACCAACGTTCAATGTCCAAATTATTATTTATTTCACGAGATGTGTCTTCTTCGGCCGTTTAGTATCGCCTGACTGCATGCGCGCACACTTCTGTGCAGCCAGAATCCCTCGGTTGCAGCGTTCTACCAGGCCATTTGCTCTGGGTGCTCTCGCCGGGGCTTGATATGCTGTGAAACATTGTATTGCTCCAAGGACTTTGAGGTGAACGCTGTCCCACGATCATGTAACAAATCGTCTCGGTACCCCAAAGTATCCCCATATCTCGTTCATTACATTAAAGCACTCCTTTCGCGTTAGCAGGCTTTACGGCTCGCAGTATTACATATTTCGAAAACTCTGCTATCGCTCGCACGTACCCTTTTCCGGCTTTCCGTCGAGTGAATGGTCCGAAGTGGTCGAGATACATCGTATCAAATGGTAAGGGTACAATCCGGACTATGAAGCTTTCCTTCGGCCATTCCACTCCTTCTTTTGGCAAACGTGCAATCTACACAACCCTTGATGTATTCGGGCGTGAAGCTCCGCATCCTTGGAAACCAGAACGTTTCTTTAACTCGTCTTTACAGCCTCTTTTCCTAAGTTAAATGTCCTGCGTCATCGTGACAAAGTTTTTCGCCTTTATACTACACACTTGCAACGCCCCCATCAAGCCGAAACAAACGTGGCCCCTTTGGTTAGTACTCCCTCTGTAGCTGCATTTTCTTTAACGTTGATTCAGTCGTTCTTTTCTACTTTATTATGGTTCGAATCTTGGGGTCCTGCTACTGCAGCGTCACCAATCAATCCCTGATGTGTGAATTGAACACAAATAAAGACGCCTCCTCCATCCTCTTTTCTTCCTCAACTGGGTGCTAAATAAGTGTGTCCATATGCTGCTTCCGTCCTGGTTGATGATTCTCAAACGCAAACTCCTGTAACTTCAGTCACTATCTTCCAACTCGTGGTATTGTTTTGGGGTTGTTTTTCGTTGGGATGATGGCTTCAAAATCCGCAACCACCTTGAACTCCCTACCTAACATATACACCGTTCGAGGCTGTCTACGATCGGTAAAACTTCCAGCTCGTAGGAATGGTACTTCTATCGTATTTATCTTGCGGCTATAGAACAGCATTCGCCTTTTGAAATAGCAATCCCTCTAGCCCAGTTGGGCCGATGGCTCAGAATTAGGATCGAAAATCATCAGGACTGGGCGATTACTTAGGATCCACTTTAGCCGTTGAAATGCCTCTTCTTGTGGAGCAGACCATATGAATTCTCGATCCGTTTTCATTAGATGTATCTCCTACATTGACAGTTTGCGTGTCCTCTTCTTACCTTGCAGGGGTGGTCGATTTTGAGTAGGTCGTCCTTGTTTTCATTGAGGGCTCGAGAGTTATGTGGAGATCATACAACTTTTGCCCTCATATGACAAATTTCCATCCTGAAAACTACAACAGTTCTCATAACAGATATCAGTCTTTCCTTCCCTTTCTATGGTACTTTTTGGATGGCTGCTTAAGGTCATTTTTTGCCGTCTCCCAAAAGACCTTCGAGATATGCAAAACAGTGATGACACATATGTACATATATCTATTTATACATACATCCATTTGACGCCATTTTTTTCCTCATTTCAGAAGACCTCAATTAATCATCGGCCAACTTTAGTGGACAAAAGGACATCCGTCTCGGAGCAATGATAGTTAAAGTGAAAAGCAAAAGAAAGTGACAAGTGACACGAACACTACATGTGAAGAATGTATGACCGTAATTCGAAACCCAAGAACGAATTTCAGTCCTAGATTCGCTCTGCAATCAATCTAAACAGACAACACAGGAAGAACCGGAAATCGAAAGAAGTAGAAGAGAGAAGGCGAAAAAGCAGAAAAAGTAAAGGGAAAATGTCCGGCACCCGCGAAGGAACAACGTCAAGAAGAAGACGCAATTCAATCACACAATGGTCCATCGTATGGCTGCTGGTCACATGTCTACCGCACCCCGCTTTGCCGGAGGTCATTTACCGAGTGGATCCATTAGGTACGTCTATCTATCTATTTTCTCCATTTTCATTTCTTCCCTTTAGCCTTTTCTAAGCGCATCTCATTAAACGTGGAATTGCATTTCATTCCAAGAAGAAAAGGGGGCCGGCAAGAAAAAGCTATCTAAGTGTAATAGAATTGCATTTAAGTGGTGTATCCTTTTTATCAAATCCTGAGTGGAACTTCCGCTACATATTTTATTTCACCCTATAGCCCGGATGATACCATTTGATACATTGCTTTGCGGTCGTGTCAGTGTTTCGCCTGCCAAATGAATGCCACCGCAAAAGTACTGCAGCAAGCAGTATAGTAGTCCTTCTACGACGCGTCTGTATGTAGGATTGAATGAATCGGTCGAATAATGAACTCGGCAAGTCAGTGATATAGGTTAGCAGGGTATCTTTTTGAAATGGTCCGTTGATGGAAGACCCGCCATCAAGAAGCTAACCTAAGCCAAACTAACCGACACACAACGATGGCGATAAACAGCACGATGATCCACTGGAGGTAGCTAAGGATACTGTGTAGTAAACATACTTCTTGTTTGATTGCATTGAAAGATGATGAAGTGTCCCTTATCCTTGGGCACTTTTTCCCCGAGTTGAAATTAAAACAAATTATCTGAGAGCGTCGGTAGCGAAGAAATAGATCTTCCGTCAGGCTCTACTGTGAGAACTAAGGAAAATGAGAATCGAAAAAAAAGTTTAAAAACCTGCACCTGATTCTAGGAATTATTTTTAATTAAGTTGACCCGAACTGGCAAATGGTGTTTGGTGGGTAGAGTTACAGCCGGATGCTTCCATTATGTGCCTGACTGTAGCCGTCTTTCTATCTAGGTGACAGTCAGTCGGCATCAGTTCGCTGGTTTTGCTAGTTTGCTATTCTTCCATCTGCGTCATGGACCGTATGCTGCTGTGTCTGTTGGCTCGTTTGTGGTTTCTTCCGGGTAGGTTGAAGTCAGAATACTATTTCTGTTTTTTTTTTTTTTTTTTGCCATTCAGTTGAGGTGTTGTTTGAAAGGAGTCGACCAACTCGTTCCGCAGGGAATAGGTCACCACTGTTGACTTTCACGGGGTGTTTTCCATTTTGTTGGTTTTTATGTTTTGTAAATAATGTCGTGATATAGTATTTGAAAAGGTATATGTAAAGCTCCCACACGTATGCAAATGACTTCAGGCCTATTAGTCTTACTTCTTTTCTATTATAAACTTCAGACGCAAACATTCGCTACAGCTGTATCTCAGGCTAACCAACATGCCTACAACAAAGGCAAATCGGTGGAAACAGCACTCCACTCACTAGTCAGTAAAATAGAAAGGTCACTGGAACGTAAGGAATATACTCTAGTCGCCTTTCTCGACATTGAAGGCGCCTTCAACAATGTTGATCCATGGGCCGTCACCAAAAGCGCGATCTGATCTGGGTGTTACGGGATCAGTGATAGAACTGGTACGACAACTGCTAACAAAGTCGTCAAAGCCAACTTCGCTGGTGCGGTCTCAATTAGAATGGTCAGCACTGAACGTGGTGGTCAACGAACTACTACTGTAGCTTGAACAGGAAGGGTACGCCGTGACTGCCTATGCATATTACATTACTGCCACAGGAAAATTCCCCAGCACTCTATGCGACCTTATGCAGGGTGCATTACATACAGTAGAAACCTGGACGCAGTACTGTGGACTTGGGGTAAATCATAAGATGACCGATCTAGTACTGTTTACTAACAAATATAAAATTCCACTGAGGCTGGGTGGAACCCAACTAATAATCAAAGAGCAGGCTAAATATCTAGGCCTAGTTCTTGACAGGAGGCTGAATTGGAAACTCATCATCCTTGATCGCGTCAAGAAAGCCACTGTTGCCCTCTACAGCTGCAAGAAGTGGGGTCTCCAACCAAGCATTATGCAATAGCTCTACACAGCAGTCATAAGGCCCATCCCCCTTTTTGGCGTCGTAGTCTGGTGGACTGCTCTGAACAAGGCTGTCAATCGAAACATTCTGGGGAAAGTAAAAAGATCGGCCAGCTTCCACATAAGCGGAGCGATCAGATCAACCCCCACGGAGGCCCTAAATGTTCCACCATTGGACCTTTTCAGCAAGCAAGTTGCTGCCTGCGCGGCCCTAAGGATTAGGGGCATGGGAAAATGGCCCACATCACAAAAAGGCCATACTACAATTCTAAAACACTTCAATGTACCCATGGACTACATCATCCCACTGAATGTGTTCACTAGTAACTTCGAAGTTGTATTTCCATCTAGGGAGGAATGGGCCATGGGACTCGATTTCCCTCTATACCGATGGCTCTAAGATGGAGTCGGGTGTAGGTGGTGGAGTCTTCTCCAAGGAACTTAACCTCAACCTTTCTTTCAGACTCCCAAATTACTGCAGTGTGTATTAGGCAGAAATAACAGCGAAAACGGAGGCCCTTGCGTGGCTCAGGACAGCCAAACTGCGAAAAAATCCCTGGTAACCCAAAAAACAAAGGCATCCCTTAACTGCCGCCTATCTCTAGACGAGATGGCTGAACAGTTCAACGTTAAAGTACTGTGGGTTCCCGGGCATAGGGATATTCCAGGAAGTTTCCAGCGGCCGACGAACTCGCAAAGTTAGGATCAAGCACACTCAGCCTACACATGATAAAACTTAAAACCATAGAGGCGACCAACCTCCAATGAAATGAGAGTAATGTCGGCTTTATCACTAAACAAATTTGGCCTAAGTTAAGCCTAGGTCGAACCAGGGACCTAGTGGCAACCAAAAGGGCAACCTTAAGTACCTCTAGTGGGTGTCATTACAGGTCACTGCATCATTGGAAAACACGCCGTCAGACTAGGGCTACCCTCCAATGACTTCTGTCGCGGCTGCATAGACGAAGGGCTCATGCCCCTCTTTTGGGAATCGCATGAGAATATACCTCGGCGCGCCCTCCTATGAAAATCTAAGTGAGCTAGCAGACCTAAAAATAGCACAACTATATCGCTTCATTAGAAGCACCGCTTGGTTCTCAGGTGGTGGGTCAGTACAATATGATCCATGTAGTATCACAATGGGCCGACTTTGGCCTACGTGTGGCTTATGCCACCCGCGTTAACCTAACCTAACCTAGTGTTTGCAGGACTGGATGTGTAAGCAAAAACATGACCCGTGGTGTCTTAAAAAGAAATACAGATGTATGTATAAGGGAGCTTTTAGTAAAGGGTTTTTTTCGCTTTTCCCTTTCTGAGTTAATTTTCAGGGTTCCGTATCCAAAGGAAACGTATTACTAAGATTTTGCTGTCCGTCCGTCTGTCACCAGGCTGTGTCTCATGAACCGTGATAGTTAGACAGTTGAAATGTTCACAGATGATATATTTATGCTGCCGCTATAACAACAAATACTAAAATTAGGGATTTAAGGGGGGCTCCCATACAATAGACATGATTTTCATCCAAAAATCCCCTTGGTCACATACTGACCTAAGGTTAGACGACAATATCCCGCAATCAGTAGCAAACTTCCAAGCTTTAATCCCTATTGTGTCTTTGTTGTATTAATCTTAGCTGTAAACCTTTTTTCTATTCACCTCTTCACCCCCTTGCTATCATGTAAGATAATCGATTTGAATTCAATGGACCCTGTGATGATCAACTACGTATCTCATCATGCAGATTTTTGATCATCAAAGTAATATGCCTATCACCTGTCTGCAACCAAGACCTGTCATCGTGCGAAAAATCATTTCAAGCAAATTAGCAGATTTAGTGTGATGTCTAATGAGGTAACATACGACGTCTCTTTCATTTTAATAAATACAGATGGTACGGAACCCTTCGTGCCCGAGTCCGACTCGCCGTTGGCTGGTTTTTTGTATTCATACATATAATATCCATTTCGAATTGTACATTAATATTACAGAAGAAAGATATAAATCAAATCTCTGAACTGTAAAACGTGGGTAACTCACCCTTTTGTAAATATGTTATGCGAGATAAAAACATCCATCTATCCATATGGAAGCAGATAATCTGCTTCATATATCGTATATGTAGAACATTCGTATCCTAAATGTAGCTTTTACCAAAGCAAAAGTTTTATTCTGCAGCAATGCTATAATAGTCAGATTTTCTTTTGAGAATGGGAAACCATTGGAATGACGACATAGAGCGCAGGAAAAAAATGCGAATTAGGACTACAAATATCTACCCTTGAGTCAAGATAGTCTTAAAGGTCCGTCGAAAACAATTATTTATGGAAAATTATACCATTTAAAGAAAGGAGGATTCGAAGTTTGCATGGCTTGTCGATGTTTTTCATTTGGGTATCAATAAGGCCACTGATTCTCACCACCTCGGTAATGCTGCTACAGAGATCTTATTTAAAGAAGCATCGAATATGATTACATCACATCCAAACATCGAGCTTCTTTGCTAGCCTGCTTTGATTCCTAACTGTCAAGTCGTTGATGCTTAGTCATTTAGTCTTAAGTGCGGTCCCAACTCCGCCAGCTGCACATTTCTTCGATTTGTTCACTGATTGACCGACTAGAGCGAGGTGCACCTTTGATACCGACATTTCCAGAACGGAATTGTGTAAACCACTTCTGGGTCTGGTGTCCGATTAGAGCATTCTCGTTGTTACCTTTGGTTATTTTTATAAAGCATCACATAGCGTATTTCTTCAGATGTTTTACTAATTTTTACATATGTACATAACTTTTGACATGAATGACGATTTACAAAAAATTGTCTTCAAGAAATGTTGTCTGAAAGGTTACCTTTTTAAACGCGCGTTCGCTTGACTGAATCAGATTAGTACGACCCAATCATGGACATAAACACTATCTAATGAATAAAAATTAATTAATTTCTCTGACTGATGGTGCTTTCATCTTCTTCTTCTTATCGTGCGCTACAGTTCGGGGTGAACCTGGGTCTCGATCAACATGCCCCTCCAACTAGCACGCTCTTTTGCTAGCTTTTTCCACTGCCGCACACCCAGTTGGCTGAGGTCCTCTTCCACCTATGTGCGATATCTTAGATGCGGCCGTACTCTGTTTCTTCACCTCCGAGCTGGAGCTGCGGTGTCCATTTGCTTTACATGGCCCAGCCATCTTAGGTGTTGAATCCGTAGACCCTTGACTAGACTCATATCGCTGTACAGCCCGTAAAGCTCGTGGTTAAATCTTTTCCTCTATCCAGCACCTGCGTTTCTGGGAGCGAAAATCAAACGCAAAATCTTTCTCTCTAACCGATCACATCCACTTTTGGTAGTATCCATGCTTCTGCGCCATGCAGCAGGACTGGATAATAAAGGCCTTGTATAGAGTCAACTTTGTCGTTCAGGAGAGGGCTCTATTACTCAATTGCCTCCTGAGCGCAAAGAAACAGCTATTGGCAAGAGTGATTCTGCGTTTGATTTTGGAACTGATGTCGTTTTTCCAGGTTACTGCGGAGCCAAGGTGGACGAAGTCCTTAACTACCTCAAACTTATAAGTGCCAATACAAACGTTCTGTCCAAGACGTCGGTGGTGAGTATCCTTTTTTGGTAATCATTGTCCTTTTGTTCCTTTTTTTTTTTTGCAAAGGTCGTCAACATAAATCCGGTATGTTTTATCCGAGGCTTGTGATTGTTTCTGAGCGATTGTGGGGTTTTACGGTTACGGTTTGCTAGACCATAGCCCAACCCACATTTTGTGGCGCAGGATGCTCGCCATTCATTCTCTTTCGATAGTAATTCCTATGGTCAGGAAATTTCGAGATGGTGTTACGAGGAGGTGGATTTAGGACCTGGCTAACAGAGCTGCAAGGTGTTCGGCGTCAGACGCTCTTACTCTCTTTTTTTTAACGGAGCCGCACCTGTCGGCAGATGCTACTCCTACAAGGCCTTTGTTAGTCTTCTACCATTCTGATGGGGTTTTGTAGGTTCCTTATGTTGGGGGCCTATAACATCGTAAATGCGTAATACCAGACCAAACAAATAAACTCTTAGGAGGAGCTTTAAAGGAAGAACGACCATCCGTATTCTGGTAGAAAAAATTGAAAATATTATAATGGCCTGGTATGCATGCTATCTCGATGCATAAATGTTCCTCAATTCTCACATCTCTTTCAGGGGATACCCAGAGAGATCAGATACTCAGTCGTAGAGCTGATGTTTAATATCCTAACCCCATCCCTTGTCCACAATGACGACTTCCCTTCTCTTTGTCCGGTTTGATTTTCTTTTGTTTGGCTGCCTGCCCAAAATGCGAAATCCTGATAAGGACCACTGTAAAGAACACTAAACGTCCCACTCCCGTCCCACTGCCGTCAAAGGTACCCGTTAGTGAACGATTGTCATCCCGCGGTTGTCCTTTGGTAAATTTTTAACCCTCGCCACTCCCAAACAATACCTAGCAACGCAATTGTAGTCAAGTGCGCTGGAATTGTTCCTATTAGTGTTAAATTAAATTGGCTCTTCAGGTTTTGTAAATAACTGTTTTGTTTTTCTATATGTTTGCCACTCATACCGCGAGCTTTTGTAAAAAGATAAAAGACAAAGATACAAAGAAGCCTGTGATGCGGTCTGGTGGGTTGAAGAAGGAAACTGTCTGATTGGTAAACAAAGTAAATTATGGATAGTGAAGTTAACCACTGTTTACATCCACTTTCAGATACTTTCGCCTGAAGTGCACTCATAAACATGTTGTTATTGGAGTCGGTGGTGGTCGCCGCTGCTGAGCTTGGTGCGCGTGGTGTAGCAATAACACTAGCAGCTTGTAAAACGTGCTTCTCGTAAACGTTCCATACTTGCGCGATGGGGTTGCTATAAAGGTTTTTCCTTTTTTTTTTTTTTGGTAATTTGAATAACTTTCAAAAAGTCGTTAGCCGTGGTTTCTTTTTCCAGTGGGGGTATCAATGATGTTGTGGTTATGCTATACCGGCATTTATCTGAAGTGTGTGAGAACAGAAGAAATGAGAAAGTTATGACGTGCGGATTGCAAAGTACCAGAGTTTTATTTATGTAAATTTAATGACGGGAGTTTGTCTTTTGCTTTTGAATTTATTGTTGTGGTGCGGAAACGTATGCATCGGTGGCGTGCGCTGCATAAGATCCTGTCGCGAATACGATCTCTTCGGATGTGATGAACGAATAAGAAAAGTATTACATTATCCAGAGGTTTGCTTAACGCAAACATACTGACTATGGCTGGGGATCGAATATCATGCGATGGTGTCGGGTTGCGTTTATTGACAAGTAACAATATTCCATGGGGTAAGTTATCAAGAGGGTTTTAATGTCTACCGGTAATGTCCTACAGTCTGAGATTAAAACGGACGTTATTTAGGACGTTGATCGGGGGTGTGGGGTGTACCAATGCCCTATGAGTTTGCATTGTACTTTGTGTGAGCCACATTTCAAATATTACAACCCATTGTATCGTTCTATTGAGGTCGAATTAAAAGATTTTAGAATTGGAATACGTTGGCAGTTGAATGCATACAATACAATATACTGCTGTTGTTGTACTTATACTTTCCTATCAAATAGGAAATTTGGTTAGTCATCAACTGGGGCCATACTTACTTACTTAGGTGGCGCTACCGTCCGGTGTGAATTTGGGCCTCAACCAATAAATTTCTCCAGCTGGTACGATCTTCTGCCATTTTCAGCCATGCACTACAAGTTGGTTGAGGTCCCCTTCCCTCTGTGTGCGCCACCATAGATTCGATCGTCTTCTGCAGCTTCGTCCCTTGAGATGGGACTCAAAGACTCTATGTGTCGGAGCTGTGTTATCCATTCGTTCTACATGGCCTAACCATCTAAAACGTGTGATCCGTAGACGTCGTACTAGGCCGATGTCGCTGTACAGCCCGTATAATTCGTCGTCCTGTCGTCTGCTCCACTCTCCGTTTATACAAAGGGGAACATAAATTGAACACAGAAACGACCGATGGTCTCCTCATCCGCTTTCGTTAACAGTCCACGCCCCTGCGCCATAGAGGAAGAATGGGATGATTAAGGTATTGTACAGCTCAACCTTGGTCTTCGAGAGAGGGCTCTCAATTGCCTCTTGAGCCCAAGGAAGCAGCGGTCCATGAAGGGCCAGAGCCAAGCTTCTCTCAATCACCCATGTTGTGTGTGATTTAATTGTTTTATACAGGGGAAAGGGACCTACAGTTTAATGCCGATTCCGAACGGCTTGAGTCGAGAAGCTTTTTCTTGGCAAGTATACTACGGGGGGTTTTGTCAGTACCCCGCCGAGGAGAAACGCCGCGAAATAAACATTCGATGCGTTGGTGTCTTCGGGATCCGAACTCGCTCATCGTGCGCCAGAGTCCAACACAATTACCACTAAGCCACAAATAATGAAATAGATTGTACCTCTCGTGTTCGTCAGTAAGACTTGTATGATTCTTTCAAGCACGATGTTGAGAAAATTACATGACAGCGCGTCACCTTGTCTAAGTCCTTTTTAGGGTTCCGCACCCAAAGGGTAAAACGGGACCCTATTACTAAGACTTCGCTGTCCGTCCTTCCGTCTGTCACCAGGCTGTATCTCATGAACCATGATAGGTAGACATTTGAAATGTTTACAAATGATGTATTTCTGTTGCCGTTATAACAACAAATACTAAAAACAGAATAAAATAAATATTTAAGGGGAGCTCCCATATAACAGACATGATTTTCATCCAAAAAATCCCCTTGGTCACCTAAGATTATTCGACAATATCCCACAACCAGTAGCAAACTTCCGAGCTTTGATCCCTATTGTGTCTTCGATGTATTTATCTTTGCTGCATCCCTTCTTTGCTGCAAACCCCTTCGTATAATTGCTATTCCGAGTCCGACTCGCACGTGGCCAGTTTTTTTTAACATCAGAGGTCACGGTAAATTCTATACCGATCTTAATGGAGCACCGAGAGTTCTCCATTGTTATCCGGGACATTCTGACAGCTTTGAAATCGACGGAGAGGTGATGGGTGTCGATTTGGTACTGTTGGATCTTCTCCAAGTTCTGCTGAAGTGTGAATATTTATTTGATCTATTGTGGATTTACTTGACCTGAAACCACACTGATAAGAACCTATCAGATTATCAACAAGGCGTTTCAGGCCTTCACACAGTACCACAGAGAAGATCTTATATGCGATGTTAAGAAGACTTAATCCCCTGTAGTTGGCGCAGTTGTACGATTTATTTCAAATCTACGCAATTGCTTGCGTACCCCGACAATATTGACGTGAGTGGACGGACACAGCGAGACGATGAGGCCTTTGTAAGCATTGAGGTAGAAGCGGCTAAGATGGGTCTCAAGGTTAATGAGGGTAAACCCAAATATCTGCTTTCATCTAAAAAAGACGGTCAACACCGACGTATTGGCCAGAACGTCATCATGGGCGGATATAACTTTGAAGAGGTCAAGGAATTCGTCTACCTTGGCTCACTGATGACCGGCGACAACAACACCAGCGCTGAGATAAAACGCAGAATCACTATTGCCAACCGCTGTTGCTTTGGGCTCAAGAGGCAATTGAGAAGTAGAGCCCTCTCTCGGAAAACCAGGGAGACACTATATAAGACCTTAATCATCCCACTCCTCCTTTGCGGCGCAGAGAGTTGAACCTTAACAAAATTGGATGTAGATGCCCTTGGTCGTTTCGAGATCAGAATTCTGCGCACTATCTACGGTCCCGTTTGTTCTAACGGTGTATGGAGGAGAAGATTTAACGTAGAACTGTACGGGTTGTACAGCGACATCGACCTGGTACGACGTCTACGGATACAGCGTCTAAGGTGGCAGGCCATGTAGAGCGCATGGAAAATGCAGCACCAACCCGAAAAGTCTTCGAATCCACCCCGGATGGAAGGCGCGGCAGAGGACGGCCGCATCCACGGTGGCGCATGCAGGTGGAATGGGACCTTAACTAACTGGGCGTGTGGCGCTGGAAACAGCTGGCCAAAGACCGTGCCAGCTAGAGAGGCGCTTGTTGGTTAAGGCCCCGGTTCACCACGGACTGTAGCGCCACCTAAGTAGGTAAGTAAGTAAGTTGGCGCAGTTATAGGACTGCGCCAAACGATGCTGGGATTCCATTCGCCGGGCTCGCTTTCCTCCGGCACGCTGGTGCATACGCCCTACCAGTTCATCTCCAGCCGCTTTAAACAGCTTTGTTGAGCTCCGAAAGTACTAGCTTAATTTCATCTAGGTCGGGTGAACGGAATTCCCTTACGTCTTCGTCCGTTGCAAATGGATCATTCTGCTTGAGATTAGGTATTAAATTTAATTTTAATTTAATTTAATTTAAATTTAAAAATTACATGACAGTGCGTGGCCCTGTCTGAATCCTTTTTTGACATTGAAGGTTAACACCTTACCGACTTTAATGGAGCGGCGAGAATTCTTCATTGTTATCCTCCACAACTTGACGAGTTTGGCAGGGATGTCAAAATATAACATGGCTCTAAATAGCTCGATTTAAAATCTTCTCCAAGATATGCCGCAGTGTGAATATTTGGTCTATCGTGGATTCTCGCACAGCACGGCAGAGAAGATCTCGTTAAGAAGACTTATTGGCCTATGGCGCAGTAATCGATTGCGCACTTCTCGGTTTCTTTCTTTTTCCTTCTGAAGAGCACATACATATGTACACCTCCCTTCTTTTCCGCTGTTGTTCGTCCATGCAACGTGGCATGTATGCATGTCTACACTCATCATCAAACCAATTGTTTCTTCTAGGTGGTGGCTGGAAACCAAATATATTAGAGGCGGCATCCCTAATGGCGATTTGAAATCTTCTCCATTGCTGTTTATAGTTTGTGCAGTTTGCGTCGACTCATGAGAGAGCTTGAGAGTCCTAGCGATGTCGCTGGCACTACTCGACTTCGCAGTGTTTGCGATACCCGCATACGTAACTTGGCTGCAACAAGGTAATGATCCAGGTCAACATTGGCTTCTCGGAATGTTCGAGTTGCTGGAGAAGTGTCTGGCGTCCATTGCAAAATAATCGGTTTGGCTGGCGTGCTATCTGCCATTCTCTTAAAATGGTTTTGGTTGTCATGTCTGGGACACTGAGATAGATTCTGTCCACGAGTTCATGAAATTCATCCTTTGACCGCATCTTTGTCCTCTATACGCTGTTGGATGCTTATTAAGGTTACGTTACAGAGAGTGGCTTGATTTAAACGTGCCTCATCGGTTAACTCTTTTTGCTTGAGTCTGTCTCGAATAGAAAAAGTGCGAGAAAGGTGCAACGAGTACCGAATAGGTCCCCTCTAAGTTGTAAACTTCACCATTGACCTATTCAAGTACAGTCCAAGCCACCGTTTGATCGATAGCCGCCAACGAAAACCCACGCGCATCGGTTACCTCGAAAGGGCTATGATTCTGAAATTAAGTAACAGATACTGAGTACTGACACTTATATTCGCGCAAGTCGCATGATATCGCATTTTAATCCCAGAGGTTTCTTCACTAAGCATTACAAATTCAAATGGCTCAGGGGTCGCTGCACAAAATGGCATTCCATACAGTCCATCTAGACGCCACTGGGAATCGTGTTAGTATAATTGTACACATTTTATGTCACGCAACCCAGCTGGTACTACTTTTACCTATGATAAGCCGTTCTAAGGCACCTCATAAGACTCTTAAATCTGTCTCCTCTAAGCCTACTGAGAAAAGAAGAAAAACATTGTTTGCGTCTTTCAATCGCAACTCATGTGCGAAAAGACGTTCAACTTTGACTCAAAGTTGACTTTGGAAACGTCAAACTTATTAGAGCATCCACCGAGCTAGTTTCTCCCGTAATCAGTAGTCGACATTCAGCTCCACAGAAATCAACTTCAATGTCACTCGACATTAACTGTCTTTATCAAAGAAACAAACGAGACCTTCACATCCAACACGCCTCGTCAGCATAAAAAAAAAAAGAATTCACCCGAGTTAACGTCATACCTATCGTGCTCTACTTGCCATGAAAAAAGGTAAGCAGTTGGAGAGCACAGCAAATTTCATTTCTCACTCATATTCAATCAAATAAGCCCAGTCATACAAACAAAACTTTTATACTACTCCATTATCCATGTCCATTCTTCTTTGTCTATTAATCTTTCCACCCGGCAATGCACGACATTTAACATGCTCCCATCCTAGCACAATGTGTACATACGTACATACGTATATCCTTAATAATCGTCAAACTAGAAACTTGAAACTTTTTCAATTACTTAATGGCATCCACTTTTTACCTAGCAGGGAATAAGTCGTTTTCTTTTTTCATTTTTTTTTTTATCCTTCCTGCCATCATTCCCCTAAGGAGTATTCCGGTTCAAGGAGCGGAAATAACTTCACTCGATCTCTGTGACACTACGGCAATGATATTCATCTCGATGATTAAGTGCAGTACATTAAGAACAAACGTCTTTCCTAAGTCCTTACATTTCTCTTTTACACATAAGCATATATACGGAGCCACCTTACGAATGTCCTTTGAGGGTTTAGATAATGCGAGTAAATGCGATGACAATACAAAAAGCAAAAAAGACAAATTAAAGCCACATTGACTCGAGTCCTGCCGAATATACTTGCAAATTGATTTCCATCATTACAGGCTTAAGGTCACCGTAAGGTGACAACTGTCATCATTATCCCGAACAAGTCAGGGACACTGAATCAGGAGACAGAAAAACAAAGGAGATAAACAAATGGCAACCCACAATATTTCGTGTGAATCCATGAGATACAGCACTAAATGCGCCCACACGAAACCTCATCAATTCTCCTCTTCCGGGTGGCAGGGATACATACGACTGTGTGATGAATTCATGAGCGAGGACACAAGTTGGACGCGTTAAGTCGCACGTCAGCTTTGTCATTGTCGAGCTGGTTTCATACACGAGAACAAATGAAATTCACGTAACGAAGGAGGGCGACGGGTGCTCAAAATAACTTGCTTTCTGCGAAGGATTGCGTGCGAGGAGATGAATTCAATCCTTCGTCACTGCCTCAGAGAGATCTTGCAAAGGTTTAATCAAATCGAAAGAATCGTATGCATGTCATTCAGCAGAGAAAGCAAAAAATTCGCATTTCCGGAACTAACACATATTCAAGATGGCAGATGGCACAAAAACCTTACAAGTAACAAATGGAATTTACGTCGTATCCCGCCATCATGCCATCGATGTGCTTACTTAATGTGTTGCTTACATTAATCTTATCCATGCTGTTGTGGCCACAATATGATGCATATAAGCAACACTCTGCCCGTCACTTGGTTCATTCAACCGAGAAAACAGAAGCGCCATGAAAGGAGACGGGCACGTATACCCCTGGCAACAGGATGTGAACGAGCACACACATGCTTGATTGTCAAAGTTCATATATGGTGATGTGAAAACAAATGTCGACGACGTTCAATTTTCTTCTTCACGCTTCTGCCTCTGGTTCCATCTGACAGAGCCGATTGATGTCAAACGCCTATACCAGGTGATGACTACCACGCCAGTAGCTGTCCTAAATCTCAAACGATTTATTATCCTGCGACTTCTTTACCACCACCCGTGCGACAAAATGACATCTTCATAGAAAGCAGAAAACAAAACAAAAAACCTCCCAAAACCGAATGGTGGTGATAGCCAATCACTTTCAGTCCTCCTCGATCGCCGGGACAGTAGTCATCCGCGCCTACAACACGCATTTTATTTATTTATTTTCGATGGCAATTTATTACGTTGTGGCACTCCTCAGAAAATGCGGTCAAATTGAATTTACAGCCATCAAGGCGGGCTGTTATTTATCAGCCTACAGATTTCAAGTGGCAATTAAGATTAATGGTTCCTGGGTTCCATTCGAGAGAGAAACAGAAGATATTGGCGGATAATTGGATTTGAGAAGCTGGAAGGGTTAACACGGATTATTAATTAAATTGCTTTTGGCCCGAAGGAGAAAAAAGGTACAAAAAGGAAATTTTGAGATGTTCTTCTGCCGCAGGACTATTTTGATAGCTGGTGGCGTGGGTTTAGAAATGTTTGAGAAGTGTTTGTCGTGCTTGAAGTAAGGACAAATTTGATCGTCTTTAAGCAGCAAGTGTGAGTAGGTGTATGAGTTCGCAGGAGTCACTGCCCGCCGCCATTTTATAGAAGATCTTATCGGTGTAAAATGAGTGAGGTACCCGTACAGTAAATGAAAATAAAGTGTTTGAAATGGATGATTATACCAGGTGGGGCAAAGGTAGTGTCATAATGTTCCATAATAAACAGAGAGTTAGTTGCCAATAAGCGAAAGAGCGACAGACACCTGCAGAGCTCGGAATTATTATTAGTACTTACTTACTTCTTAGGCCGTCAATCCATGGAGAATTTGAGCCTGAGCTATAGCTGCTTCCGTCCTTGACGGTCCTGGGCATGCTGCTTCCAGTTATCAAGACCAAGTTGTCTTGCATCCGCGAATAAGTGGTCTTTATACCGGAGGTTCGGTCTACCTCTTCTTCTCGAACCAGGAGGCTCGGCGTCGAAGACCCTCTTAGCTGGATGTGGCCGAGCCAATGTAGTCGACGGATCTTTGCCATCCGGACTATACCCACATTTTTGTACAGTTCGCAGTTCTGTCTTCTCCTCCATTCACCTTCCTCACAGACAGGACCAAATATCCGGCGTAGAACTTTCTTTTCCAAAGAACCCAAAATCAGCTGCGCCGTCCTGCTTATCGTCCAGCTTTCGGCTCCTTGGTTCTTCGAGTGAGGAGTTTAGACCCAGGTTGTTTGAACAAACCGAAGTAGCAAGTGCGATTCCATGCCGGATTGCTCTTTAACGCCCTCGAAATTATAGCTGTCAATCGTCATATTTTGTCCCAGATGGTGAGCGACGGATCGGTTTTTGCTTGACCGCACTTATCACTTATCACTGATCACTTATCCTCATTGACTTTAAAACCAGCTCGTTTCGCCTGTTCCTGAATCGCCGTGAAAGCTTCTACAATGTCACGCCGAGACCGCGCGATGATGTCAATGTCATCCGCGTATCCTAGCAGCTGGACACTTGTAGAAAATACTGCCTTTCCTGTTGACGCCTGTCCGTCGCACTATCTGCTCGAGCACTAAATTGAAGAAGTCTCATGACAGCACATCTCCTTGCCGAAATCCGGTGCATGTTTCCAACGGTTCAGATGTCCTACAGCCGAACTGCACGGTGCATCGCTTATTTTTTAGCGTGGCGCGACACAGCCGAAACGGTTTTCCTGGGATCCGGAAAACCGGTCATCGCGTCATACAATTCTTTGCGATGAGTGTTTTCGTATGCGGTCTTTTCCAAGATTTGTCAAAGTCTGACTATTTGGTCTATAGTCGAATTGCCGGACCGGAAGCCGCACTAGTAGCTGTAGCTGCCGATCAGTGTGGTGCAAAAGGGATTTTGTAGTTCACACAGTACGCTTGACAGGATCTTGTATACGACATTGACCAAGGATATATCTCTATAGTTCTTGCAGGAGGTAGGATCGCCTTTTTTGTAGATAGGCAAATAGAGCTGATATTCCAGTCGTCATGCAAGCTTCCCCAAATTCTGCAGATGATTTGATGCATGCTCCCTACCAGGACATCGCCGCCAGCATTGAAGAGCTCAGATCGCAAGCGGCTAGAATTGGGATTTCCTCAGTCCCTACCAGTCTCTCTTGGTCATGCTCTTTAAGCAGCTGCTGAAAATGCTGCTTAAGTACATCCACTATTCTGTGCGGGTCGATGACAAGATTACCTTCGCAAATTCAAAGAGCCTGGGTGCCTTTCTAAAAGCCTCCTGCAAGGCTTTTAGCTTTCTTATGAAAGGCTTGCAAGAGGGTTTTTGTCCCTACACTCCTCGATATCCTTGAGCTGGGAGGCTGTGAAGATTCTTTTCCTTAGTCGGAGTAGCTTTTTTTTGCCTCCCTTCTTTTGGCTGGGTACTCCTCTCGCGCTGCCCTGGCTTTTCGCTGCAGCGCCATTTGGTACGCCCCATCGGTTGCTGCCTTTTTCTGCTCATATTCGCCATCATACCACGGATTTCTTGTCGGGGATGGTAGGTAACCTAAGGTATACTCGGCTGCTTCCTGAATGGCTGAGCGGCAATGCAGCCACATACTGATGACATTTGTGTTATTATTAGTACTCGACCAATATTCGTTCCATTGCTTTAATTTAGCGCGCATTTTGTAGTTGCTCTCCTCATAGTTCTGTCTTAAGCCTTTGGCTGATCATCCAGTGCACACTGGGTCCATGTGGCTACCACTATTTTGCTCGATTGACGAGAGGTTCGCAGCCGCAGTCGAGAATGTCCATTGAAGAGACAACAATGCACACGTGGAAATTTGACATCAGCTCGTTGCTCTTTGCGCAAAATTTTGGTGAAAGACATGAATGCGTTCCTCATGCTCCGATAAACATGTTGGAGGAAGAGAATGGTTTTATGTCCGAAATTGTACTGAGCGATGAAGCTCTACTTAAGTGTTTATTCACACGATAATCCATATGAATTGTATGATGAGGCCTTGCGTCCGATAAAAGTGACTGTTTGGTGCCTTACTTGCAGAAAAAATTGTGCGGGCCTTACTGTTTCGAGAAGCTAAACCACACTATAGACAAGTATGGGCCATAGCATTGTCGATTCTAGCAGAACCATGCAATCATGCAACTCGGGCAATAATCGAGTTTCTGATTTACCTGTTACGGGGCCGTATGTCCTCTTTTTGGTGATATGAACAAATTTAGTAGATCCGACGATGTCAGCTCTATTTCTGAATTTTGCTTACTTTCGTTCAACATAAAAAGGAAACCCATATCTTGCAAGTCTTAAAATCCAACATTAACAGGACATCACAAATTCGAGCCTAAATGTTTTGCGAGCGAGTTGCTTTAAATCGTTGCGATGTCTCAATGAATGGCTTCCGCGTTGTACCCGTACACTTCGTGGTTGAATCTTCTCTTTCATATGCCTTTAACCCAAACAGGACCAAAGATCGAACGCAAAACCAAGACCTTGCTCATCCGCTTTCAATAGCATCCACGCCTGTGCACTGCACTCTAAAGCAGAACTGGGATAATCAGGGTATTATATAAAGCCAGGCCGGTTTTTCGAGATATGGCTCTGTTATTCAGTTGCCTTTTCAGCCCAAAAAAAAAAACAGCGGTTGGCAAGAGTTATTCTGCGTTTAATCTCGCTACTGATGTTGTTCATATTAGTTCGTGCGGATCCGAGGTAGACAAAGTATTTGACTACCTCGACCTCGACCAATCACGTCACTATCATCAGCGTGAACTAGCAGTTGGTGACTTGTTAGTTTCGCACGATTTTCTCAAGTACGAAGGTAGGTCAAATGATAGCGCGTCGCCCTCTTTGTCATTGAAGGTCTCGGTAAGTTCGTTACCGACTTTGATGGAGTAGCGAACATTTTCCATCGTCATCCTACACAATCTGACGAGTTTGGTAGAGATGCCAAAACTAGGCCAGAACTGGCTCTCTATAGCTCGTCTCTATAGGTGGTGGGCGTCCATCTGCTTTTCTTGGGTCTTTTCCACGATCTGCCTTAGTGTGAACATTTGGCATATTGCGGACTTCCCTGGCCTGAAACCACACTGATCAGGGTGTTGTTACCTTGCTGTCCTGTTGTCCTCGTGAAAGTCGGGGGGATGGAATTCTTGTGTGGTGTCGTCCAAGTTGAATGGAACATTCTGCCTGACAGCGGTATTTGAGTCTTCCTCGCCGGTTTACAGTCTCTAGAAATTACTTACTTAGCAGGCGCTACAGTTCGGGGTGAACCTGGGCCTCAACCAACATGCCTCTCCACCTAGCACGATCTTTCGCTAGTCTTTTCCAGTGCCGCACACCCAGTTGGTTGAAGTCCCTTTCCACCTGTGCGCGCCACCTTAGATGAGGCCGTCCTCTATTTTTTCGTCCCTCGGGGTAGGATTCAAAGACTCTACGGGCTGAAGCTGTGGTGTCCACTCGCTCTACATGGCCTAGCCGTTGTGAATTTTTGCACAATCATTTCTAATATGATGTTAAAAAAATCATACGACAGCGCATCGCCCTCACTAAATCCTTTCTCGACTTCGACACTATCGGTCAGTTTTGTACCGATTCGGATGGAGCAACGAGCACTCTCCAGACTCATCCTGCAAAGTCTGGCGAGCTTAGCAGAAATGCCAAAAGTAAACATGGCGTTGTATAGCTCGTCTCTAATTACGCTATCGTATGCGGCCTTGAAGTCGAGGAATAGACAGTGGGTGTCGGCTTGAAATTCATTGGTTTTCTCCAGGATCTGCCGTAGTGTGAGGATTTGGTCGATAGTGAATTTCCCTGGCCTGAAGCCACACTGATAAGGACCTATCAGCTGATTTACGAACGGCTTCAGACGTTCACACAAAACAGCAGCGAAGATCTTGTATGCGACATTAAAGAGACTTATTCCTCTGTAGTCGGCGCAGTCAAAGGGGTTTCCTCTTTCGTGGATCGGGCAAACTATGCTGAGACTCCATTCCTTGGGCATGCATTCCTCTGACCATATCTTACAGATGAGCCGGTGCATACCAGCTCACCAGCTGCCTTGAAGAGCTCAACAGGCAATCCGCCTGCGCCAGCAGCTTTATTCGACGTGAGTTTCGACATGGCAACCTCAACTTCGTTGAGGTCAGGGGGACGGAATTCTCTACGATCTTCGTCATTGAGAAATCGGTCTTTCTGCCTCACGGCGATATGTTGGCTGTCATTGCCGTTATACAGTCTGCAGAAGTGATTTTTCTAAATTCTCAGCATCGACTGCGATTCTAATACTAGGTGTCCGTTTAATCCGTTCGGGCTTTATAGCCTTGAGACATTCGTTTTATCCGTTGATAAAATCTTCGAGCGTCGTGCCTGCAGTAGCATCTCTCCAAGTTTTCAATGGCACGCTTCTCGTGCTCCTTAATTTTTTTCTTGTGTTCCTTGCTTCTTTTAAGCTCGTAGGGCTCACGAGCCGCTCTTGATTTTTTTGTATAGTGAGCCTCCTGCTTTCCTGCTTGTATTCTTCTACACTCGTCATCGAACCAGGTGTTTCGTCGTGGTGGAGCTTTAAGGCCAAACACTTCCGTTGCTGTGCTCTTCAGGGCTTGTTTGCACTAGCTCCATTGCTGCTCTACTGACTGAGTATAAGATTGAGGTGTACCGGAGAGCTTGAGGGAGACGCGGTTGGCAAAGGCTGGCGATCTCCGGCAATAGTAGCTTTCCGACGTCATAACTTGGTGTTCTAACTTTACTCCGCGGTGTTCGTATTATCCGTTGACGTATCTTGGCTACTACAAGATAGTGGTCTAAGTCGATGTTCGCTCCTCGAAAAGTACGAACATCAAGAATAGAAGAGGAGTGTCTGACGTCGATAGCGATGTGATCAATCTGGTTGGTGATCGATTCATCAAAAGACGCGGGTGTGTCTTCATCTCCATTCACCTTCCTGAGAGAGGACCAAATATCCAGAACTTTTCTTTCGAAAGAACCCAAACTCAACTCCGCCGTCCTGCTTATCGTCCGAGCGTTTTGTAAAGCATGACTTTGGTCATTCGAGTGAGGAGTTTTGACCCCAGTTGTTTCGACAAGCCGAAGTAGCAGCGGTTGCTAAGGGCGATTCCATGCCGGATCTCCACTGTGGTGTCATTTGTGGAATTTACGTTTGCACCGAGTTAGACAAACTCCTTAACTACCTCGAAATTGTAGCTGTCAATTGTTATATTTTGTCATAGGTAGTGAGCAACGAATTGGTTTTTGCTTGACAGCATGTGCTTCGTTTTGTCCTCATTGACCTTAAGACCAACTCCTTTCGCCTGTTCTTCAATCGCCGTGAATGCTTCCACAATGCCACGGCGAGAACACGTGATGATGTCGATATCATCCGCATATCCTAGCAGCTGTACGGACTTGTAGAAGATAGTGCCTTCCCTGTCGACGCCTGCCCGTCGCACTATCTGCTCCAGCACCAGGTTGAAGAAGTGACATGACAGCGCATCTCCTTGCCGAACGGCTGCGTTTCAAACGGCTCCGAAGTCCTAGAACCGAGTTGCACGGTGCATCACGTATTTTTTAGCGTGGCGCGACACAACTGGATCAGTTTTCCCGGGATCCCGAATTCGGCCATCGCACCAAACAGTCCTTCACGATGAATGCTGTCGTATGCGGCTTGGAAATCGATGAAAAGATGGTGTGTATCGATTTGAAACTCGTTGGTTTTTTCCAGGATTTGCGAAGTGTGAAAATTTGGTCTATAGTCGATTTGCCGGGCCGGAAGTCGCACCGATTAGTGCGGTGCAAAATGACCTTAGACGTTCACACAATAGGCCAAACAGGAACTTGTATGCGACATTGAGCAGGGATATACCTCTATTGGATTTCTCAAGCTCGTCTTTAAACCGTACCCAGTCCGTCTTTCTCAGATTCCATCTAGGTTGCAAGGAAGCGATCCCACAACTTAATGGGAATTCAACATATTTATGGTCCGACAGCGTAGCATCAGACAAGACTTTCCAGTTAGTGATGTCCTTTAAGCATCTGTTGGATAGGGTTTGGTCCATCACCTCCTGTTGTATCGTCGTTACAAAAGTTGGTTGAGAGCCAAAATTGTTGATGGTAAGGTCAGACGAAAGAGTGTAGTATAAAAGACGGTCTCCTCATGTATTGCATTTGTTGCTGCCCCAAGCAATGTTTTGGACATTACCATTACAACACTAGATGAGACCAATCTTTCTGGCTACACAGTACTCTATGAGTGCAGGAACTGCCTTCGGTGGCAGAGATAGCACCAAATCGTAGGGAAAGTAGGCGGACACAACGACGAATTGTTCAAATACTCCGTGCGGCTTGTAGCTTACTCTGGCGGCCACAGATCTTGTCCACAAATCGTAACATCACGTTTACCGCCAAGGCCATACAGGCGTTTATTCCATAATATACCCGCGGTTCTCGAGGTGTCCGCTTGATGCAGGAATAAATATTTGCAGTCTTAACACGCGCTGGACTGCAATAAAATAGATTGGCCATAAAGAGACAATAAAAGTAGATTTGAATTTCAGCTAACAAACTTCATTTAGGTGACAAAAACGGACGTCCTATTCATAACCTTAAAACGCCTCATTTTAGTACATACACTAGGTGGGTCGCAGGGCATCCAAGTTGGAGCGAAGCGATCCATTTTAAAACTCTGTTTATTATTCTATCAGTGCGCGTAGCAATCATAATCTTAGGAAAGTAGTATCTTCTGATATGAATACGGTGACAGTAATGCATTACAAAAACTTAGATGTTAGCGGACCCTTAAAAGATGGTAACTGAGTTTCTTTATGGATTGTAAAAAGAATTGTGGTTCTATGTTAATTCGTCCATTGGGTCTACGCTAGCTGGTGGTCATCGAAAACAGACCATCGGCATATGTTTAAAAATGTTCCCTGTATGCTTTCATTCAGGTTTGTGCAGTGCGGAAGGACGATCGTATCAGTGAGTATTCATATGAATTTATGTTTGTGATACACTAGTCTATATCCTTACGGTCCGCGGCTATTCCAATCAAATGGATAGCAGAGTTGATAGTGTTCAAAAAATGGCGCCTGCAAAAAGAGACTTCTACCACTTTGACCCCTAAACGGAAAAAAAGTCGTCGTATTTCGTTGACAGAGCTGTTGGAAGACCCAGGTTAGAACGTGCCTTCCGAGGCACCGAGGAAAAAATATGTATTTTTATTTTCACAAACTTTTCTCTGAGTATTTACCATCACCGAGAGCACCGTAGCGCAGTGGGTATTGTGTTGGCCTCGAATCCCAACACAGCCATGTCATCGAACGTGTTTTCGCGGTGTTTCGTCTCAGTGGGGTTCTGACAAAACCCCCTGTAGTAAAATTGTCATGAAGAGCTTCTCAAAATTCGCCGTTCGGAAGCGGCAATAAACTGCAGATCTTTTTCACCTATGGGAAAATTAAATCACACACAACATGGGTGATTGAGAGAAGCTCGGCTCTGGTCCTTCATGGGCTGTAACGCCAACATACATACATACATAAATTTCTATCACCGTGTTAAGGAGCTTCGCTCCAATAATATGCTTGCGATGTGAGAACAATTTACGTCATATCCGCCCGCAGGTGGGTAGATGACAAATTGTTTCTCAGTGTCCTTCACACTCTCCGAGTGACCGTTGAGTGGGATACATTCATTTGTTTCATATACATACATATGTATGTACATATTAAGGACACAATGATAAGTGCTTGCTTTCGTTGAGATGCTTTGTTGTGGGTTAGCGAGCTGAGTGGTCATCACTATATTACACGACAAATGTCCATGAACTAAATTCTCACGAACGGTGCTTCATTGTTCCAGGTACCAAGTGCCAACAAGACGTAAATGACCATGCCTTCTACACTCAAATAATTTCGTCAAAAAAACAGCGAGAGATGAACAATTAAAGCCTGGAACCTACGTTTCTTAGATGTTCAACCTTGTTGCTGGGTACACAACCACATACTCTACTGAGCAGCCGCATTAAAGTGCAAAGTGCTTGAAACGTCGGAAGAGAATGAACAAAAGACGATAAATCGTGTACCCAAGCGTACGCGTCCCAAAAACGCACTAAACAATCAGGAACAATGCGAGAAAGTAGCTCAAGCAGTTCAAGCCTTAATATGTGTTGCGATTGTCATCTAGGTCAACTCTGTCACTGTCTTCTCCATTATCCTTGCCACGACGAGATGAAGACGTGGTGTACACAGATGTACTCGTTAACGGTCATGCCTTTGAAGTTGTTTTGTATTCTATGCAACGTATGCGCTTATCAAGCCAATGATTAGGCTTTGCTTCTGATTTGGCACTGTTCACTCGACCCTCCTGCGTGTCCTCGACGCTGGGGATGAGCTTAATGAACTGTTTCTTTTTTTTTTGTTGAAAAATAAAACTTTTTCCCTCAGTCCATGCTCCGAACTGTGTTAAGTTCACCTAATTTGTTGCCAATTTATGAGAAAGTTTCAAAAGACCGGCAAATCTACCCTCCTGTGGTGTCCCCCGTATCCTGTGGGCTGCTGAATGGCCTCGGGTGGATGGTCTCCGGTGTCATGAAACTTTATCCAATTCAGTAATAAATATTCAATTTGAGTTTCTTTTGTGATTTTTAGATTCCATCTGGAATCGAGATGTAGTTACGAAGTAAGCTAGGGATCGGAAACCTTCTAGGGCAGTTTTCCTTTCTATTGGATTAGAAAATTGTCTTTTTAGTGATTGAGCTTAATGCTTGACACAACCGAAAGGTAAATGTTGCGAATTCGTCCCCAGAAGTACGAGTATGAAGGTCAGGAATTTTCCTCCCGATTTGCTTGGCATGCAGTCAATAACCGGAAACTCTGGGGATGAACTCTATAGGAATACACAACAACAAAGTTACGATCCACATTTGGGTATGGATACAACGTGGCGGCTTATGTAAATGACATGACATGGGTTTTGTCATAAAAATATTTTATACGATTGCTGGGGACCATAGGCACAAGTTTACATCTTTCCTGGTTAATATTTATTGTTCGTAAATTTGTTATTATCAACCAGAGGGCATGGGTGCTGGGAATGATAACTTCTAAGGATACGTACGTTTTGTGGTTCTTTCTTTTTTTGTTTTTTTTTTTTTTTTTTCTTATAAGGAAGATAGAAGGTTTTGGCTAATGTGCGACAAATTCCTTATTGGGATTTTGATTTTGAACACAAATGTTTGGTTACAGGATTGCCAAAACAATGATGGGGATAGGTTAGGGTCTTTGTCATAAAAGACGAAATCTAAGGCTTATTTGCATATGTAAGCCGCAAAAAGTATATTTTGCTGGTTAGCTGGAAAACGATCTTCTGTCATTGGATACAATGTGAGCTATTTCAATTAGGGAAGAACAGAGGATGCGTGATATAGGAGCGGCTGTGACAGATTTGAATTTTCTCGTGTCGCCAAATGAGATTGAAAGGAAGAAGGCTTTTGTTGAAATTGAGATGTGACAAGGATTAGAGAGATTTGGGCGGATGAAATGTGGCAAAATCTAATGTCGGAATAATGTGCAAAACAAGTGACGTTATAGACCGTTTCAGCTACGTAAATAAGGGCACAGTATTGCCGGATATGAGTAATAGGATTTCAGGGATTTTTCGGGTTATCAGAAATATTCGGATTAATACTAAACCTAAGGCTAATATGCCCAATGCAATGGGAGTTTGGGATAGTCAGATTGTTGATTCTTGATATTGTCGACCTGAGACACTACCAATGACTATGAAGAAGACCATGATCTTTAAGCTTGTCTCATCTCGAATCTTCTCGGCATCTATTCCTGATTCCCACTTGACCATTTTTAAAACTATTTTGACCGGTTTTACAATGTGCAGGGCGCAGTGGTTAGTGTGTTGGACTCTGACGCATGATGAGCGAGTTCGGATCCCGGTAACACCAACGCAATCGAATGTTGATTTCGCGGCACCTCTCCTCGGCGGAGTACCGGCCGTAGTATACTTGCCATGAAAAACTTCTCGATTCACGCCGTCCGGAATCGCCATGGACTGTAATGACACCAAAGAAAAGAAGAAGCCATATCGTGCATGATTTATGGCTTTACTTGATTTGGGCAGGTTATATTATATCACATCAGAACCTGAATTCGGTTTCAGGAATATTTGAATTCGCCTTTGCTCTTGATGTAAGCTATGTTTAACCCGTTACTCTCGATTCGGTATCAAAATCTCTTCTTATTTTGCCGTGAAAGCGGCTGTTCTTACTTCCTTAGGTGACGCTACAGTTCGGGATAAACTTAGGCCTTAATCCGCAACCCTTTCCAGCTAGCACGATCTTTTGCTAGTTGTTTTCAGTGTCGTACGCTCAGTTGGTAGATGTCCCTTTCCACCTGTGAGCACCGCCTTTGCAACATCGTCCCTCAGGGTTGGAGTCGAAGATCATTCGGGCCGGAAATACGCGGCGCACTGGCTCTGCATCCATTTTTTTGTCATAGGGGGGGACCGGATTGATTATAGAGGGTCACCTTAGCTTTCTGTGAGAGAGCCCTACTCTCTTCTCAGTTGCCTCCTCAGCCCAAAAAACCTGCAGTTGACAAGAGCTATTCTGCACTTAATCTCAACGCTGGTATCGTTGCCGCTTGTAACCAGTAAGCCAAGGTAGACGAAATCCTTGACTACGTCAAAGTTATAGCTACCAATACCAAGACGTCGTTGTTGTGTGTCTTTCTTTAATGACAGCTTATATTTCATTTTACCCTCGTTTACCTTCGGGCCCACCTTAGCCGCTTTTGCTTAAATGTTCACAAAACTTGCATTTTGCTGTGTTTTCCCAAATATGTACGTCGATATCTTCGGCGTATGTTAGCAATTGTACAGTCCTGAAATATTATATGGACTTATTCCCCTATAACTGATGAAGTTATAGCGGTTTCCTTTCTTATGGACGTAAACGACTCATATAGATGAGTTCCTGCACGCTCCCAACCATTTCTCCAACTGCTTTTAATTGGTTAGTCGGTAGGCGGTCTGCGCCAGCAGCTTTGTTAGTATTCAGGTTCGATATCCCTATTTTAATCTCGTCTAAGTCGGCTGGACGGAATTTTCTCTCATCTTCGTCCAATGTGAATAGTTCATTCTGCCTGACAGCGGAATTTTCATTATCTTCACCGTTATCAGCATCGATCGTGTTTCCACTACGGAATGTTCGTGTTCATCCCTGCAGTCTACCGCTCTGGCTTTATAAAATTAGCATGTTTGTTTTACTCGCTAAAACTTCAAAATGAGCCTATCTGCACTCGTCATCAAAGCAAGGGCTTTTACTAGGTGTTGACTGGAAACCTAATACTTAAGAGAGCTACCTCTGATGGCGTTCTGTCATTTGCTGGAGGAGTGTCCGGCGTCGATCGTGCAACAGGCTCGATTTGATCAACAGATAACTGTCCAGGAGACCGCCAGGTCCGCTTATGGATATGGAGTTGTGGGAATCATCTGCTACGTCACTACGTCTATTTGCCTGAATTAGTTTTCGGACGTGGTGTCGTGTAGGCTGTGCTCTCCTGCGATCGTTCAGAGATGTCTTCTTGACCCGGCTTTTCGTTGAAATCTCGCAGAACGATATTGGTATCATAGTTGGGACATTGAGCGTATATTCTATCTAGGAGATCGTAGAAGTCATCCTTGGTTCTGTCGTCTTTTTCTTCTGTGGGGGGCTGAACGCATATCAACATATCAAGCTGATATTCCTGAAGATAGCTTTGATGCGGATTTTTACGAGGCGTTTGCTCACCTGCCGTAAGCTTATAACTTTTTGTCTTATTCCACCTCGAACAGCAAACCCGCATCCAAATAGGCATTATTTGTTGTCCCTGTAGCAGTTTGCGTGGTATATCTGACACTTCTTCTTCCTCTTTTTACCCGGTCCAACCCGTCGCACTTCTTAGTAATGTCAGCTGTATAGCAGCTTAGGCTTTTTATAACTGTTCGGCCGAACCCCATTCTGTTAGGGGCCTAACATTCGAGGTGCAGAACCGATACTCTTGTCCTTTTATATGTTTGCAGGGTTTCGTCACTTTAATCCGAGGCTCGTGGTTGTCTCTGAGTTTTAAGTTTATTTTACGGATACGGCTTACTAAATCGTAGCTCAACCGATCACCCTTCCCCACATGTTATTTCCAGAGAAAATCTCCAGATGGTACCACGAAGGGTTGGGTATGGGACCTACTGACAGAAATTCGCCTGGGGTGGCTCTTCTCGCTTTTTAGCAGGCCAGCATTCGTCGGATAGATGCTACCTCTACAAAGCCTTTGTTAGTCTCATGCCACCTACATAGAGATCCTGTTCACGATTCAGAAAAAAGAAAAAAGCGCCACTTGCCATCTGTTAGGTTTTGATATCCAGTTTTCTTGGCTTTGGTTTCTTCCCGAGGTTTCGGGGCGTTGCCAGACAATTCCTATTTTTTTTCTGCTGTCCAAATCATCTCCTTCTTTCTAATCGTAATCACCACTTCTAAAACGTACAAACCACTTCCTACTCGTTTGTTGTTTTATCTTTGGCCTGATAGCCGATCGGACTTTCTTAAGTAAAGTTGAGGTTATCTCTCGCGGGAGCTGACTTGATGTCCTCAGGAGTCATAATTTCACTAAGGCAGAAACGCTTCCTCGCATAGTATATGTGCTCTGCGGTTTCCTTATCCTCAAGACAGAGTCGACACTCAGTTTCAGACGAAAGGTTAATTTTGTTGAGATGATATCTCAGACTATAGTGTCTCGTAAGGTATGTGATCAGTCTTCTGATACCATTAAATTTAAGAGTATTAAAAGATGGTTTGTTCGTAGGCCGTATAGATATTTTCGATTGTCGAAGTACTTGAACGCTGTTCTAAAACTTTTTAGAAGAAAATTAATCTTAGACCCTGGAAAACCGCGAAAGGACGTGGTATCGTGTAGGCTGTGCTCTCCTTCGACTCGTTAAGAGATGTCTTCATGCCCTCAAGGCGGCGTTCTCTCACCTCTCCTGTGGTCCATCGTAGTAAATGAACTGATCAACATAATCAGCAACAATGTTTTCTATGTCCAAGGCTACGCCGATGACAAAGTGATCCCAGTCAGAGGCAAATTCAAAGACACAGTCTCGACACTCCTCCAAAGGGCACTAAACCTTGTTGCAAACTGGTGCATAAATGTTGCACAAAATGTCAACCCTAGAAAAAGCAAAAAGGAGGAACAGGCATAAACTCACCAAGCCTACCTTCTTTGGTGAAGCGATAGAGTTCTCAAAAGAAGTAAAATATCTAGGGGTAGCTCTTGGCGAAACACCAGACCAATTCTCACATACGCTCCGCCCGTCTGGTGGCACAAAACAAAACAGGTATCAGTGCAAGCCAAGCTAAAAAAATTGCAAAGACTAGCTTGTATCTGTATTACTGGGGCCATGAGAACAACCCCCTAGCAGCACTAGAAGTCATCACGGCCCTACCACCTCTTCACCACCAACTGAAGAAAGAAGCCGTGGTCTTCGCCCACAGATTAATCGCGGAGGTTGACTCTAATCGTAGGCTCTTTCATCCTGACATTCTTGCTCAACTAAACAGGCATGAAATCCTAAGGATATCTCACACTTGTATGGGGCTGCCTACAGCTAATTCACCAGTTGGCCAGCACAAACAGAGTTCACCTTATTTGGATACCTGGACACAACGGTCATACGGGCAACGAAAAGGCGGACCTACTAGCAAGGAAAGGCTCCGCATCACCACGCATGATGCCACGGCCTTTCTGCGGCATACCTATCAGCACTATCAAATGCTACATAAACAGTTCGTTAAGGAATACGACTGATCACTATTGATCACAAACGGAAGGTAGCAGACAAGCCAAGTTGTTTCTCCCAACTTTATCTCTCAGAAGGACGAAACAACTCCTCATGCTTTCGAGGAGTCAGATTCGCCTAATTACAGGTTTCCTTATTGGACACTGTCCAGTCAACAAGCATCTCAAAACAATGGGCATTGTACAAGATGACACTTGCAGAATGTGTAATGAGGACGAAGAAACAGCAGAGCACATACTGTGCCACTGTAACTGCCTGTAAGTACACGTCATCGTCACTTCGGTAAGTATTATCTTGAAGCAGAGGAAATTGCTGCTAGCTCACTCTAAAGCATAGTAAGTTTTATTACGAACTCACGATTTTTGAGTGAACTGTAAGTGGGGCACATCACAATAGGCCCACTTGTGGCCGCAGTGATCAGACAACTCTGTCTCACCTCCTAATCCTCTCTAACTCTAACTCTGGGAAAACCCTCTCGCTTTAAGCTTTTCTGGCAAGTTTCCTTGCCAACACGCGCTCAACACGCGCTACTGTAGATCTTTTTTGCGGTATGCATACATACATACATTTATGTATGTATTATGTATGTACGCATATAGCGTACACGTTTGTTAAGCTTTGATAGAGAGCTGTAGTTTCAAATGTTAAACTATAATACAGGGTTATAAGGGAGCGTTCCAAGTTTAAGTGCCAAGAAATCAACATTCATTTCCAGACATCGATTTATCCAAAAAAATCTGTATCCGCATCACTTTAAATCCCTTTTCGAGGGAAACCAAATCGCCCAAAGGGAATATTTCTTGAGATTCATCCACCCCATCTGCGCTTTCGTGGAAACGATTTCCGTTACCGCCAAAGGAAATAAATTCTACCATTCCTAAGCCTGAGCTGCGTGAAATCTCTCTACTCCCAAATCCCATTTCACGGCCTAATTTCCCTTCCCGGTACGTGTGTCTGGTTTCAATTGGTTTAAAGATAGACGTAATTCCCTGATTACACTGCAAGAAGCCTGGTGTACGCGTATACCGCCAAACAAAGCATTTCCGCTATCAGTCGAGGGAAGCTTAAATTTGAAGGAATTGGCTACGCGAAATATCCTTCTATTTCTCAACCAAGTACAAGGAGAGAATTTACGACAATGACAGGAGCAGAAAAAGGGGGGAAAAAAAAACAGGAAGTGGGAAAAGCAAAACTACTTATTCAAAGAGTTGCCGATCATTACACGTCTTTCGGACTACAATCCCATCCACCCAATCCTACCTTCACCGTCACGCAGTGTATGTGACCAGAATCACCAACAAACAGGCGCCCAGTTGTCTCGTCATTCGACGACTAATGTATGAAGACAAGGCTGATGACGATGAGGATAAGGATGAGGATGAGGATGATAAAGGATAAGTAAGGGGCAGGATAAATATTTTCATCTGCTTGCTTGCTTGGTTGCATCTTTAATCTCCGATAAGGATTCAAGGACTCGAATAGTTTTATTAAACACGTACGTAGAATTTTCCATTCCACATCACCCTGTATACATATCTAGCGTCTGGGTGTGTAATTTGATGAGGATATGAGTAAAAGTGTAGGGAGTAAAGGTGGAATTGGTTAAGAGGCATCAACCATGACACATGTTGAGGTCACACGAAAGCACAGAAGTTCCCCATGGCCGTTACAACCCGTATAGCATGTTCCGCACTTTGTTATTGCGAAATAGTTTGCGGCGACAGCGACCAGTGAGGTGGGCGGGTAAAATGTTACATAAATAATCCCCGTAAGGAAGGAAGCTGAAAGGACATTTCGTCGTCGTCGTCTCGTTGTTGTCGTTGTCATCCAGCCGAAACCTGGTAATTGCCCCATAAATGTAATGTTCCGCATGCTACGTAATCAACTTGACCCGAATACGTGCGGTGGGGAGAGAGCAATTGGCCATACGAATCCTTGCGCATACTGTGTGCCTTCCATACATATGCATCCATTATATCTGGTACTGGTGGAGTAATGCTGGAAGCAATTTCCGGGATTGAAAGTTTCGTGGAGGCGTCAGTATCAAAAGTGTTCTGGCACTTTTTCATCCGGTTTTAGATCGATGACGGCACCCTCGTCTATGGAATCCACTGATGCAGTACAGGTACCTAACTAAAGTTGAATTTATTCCCGAACCGGATGTCCAGCTCGAATTGGGTTTTCTTTCGTAATATTTTTTTTCAATGTACATATTAACTGGCGATCCTTATGCGCTTTGATCATTGGGATGGATTGGCGTTAACCCAACTTCATACATTTTTTCTACTTTATCAGAGGGAGAGTTGTCACATCCTGTTATTACCAATGACTTAGGACTGCGATTACAACCGATAAGTTTTTGTCCCTTGGGCAATGATATTTAAAGGCTTTGAAATTTGGTTGGCAGTATAGAGGATTAGAGCGCATTCCAGTCCGAGGGTCATGCAATGCACTACCATAGTGAATTGGATATGTGGAGGTTTTTACTTGTTTTCGAAAGGATGTTTCTTTGCTTTTCTTAAGTGGACGGACGTTATACAACTAAGGGTGGTAGGCGAAGTTTCTTAGACATTTCTCTTCTTCTTCCTAACGGGCTCTAAGCTCCGCGTCAGGATTGGCTATGGCTGGACACTGAACCTGGAAAGGATAGTCTTTGCATTTTCACGGATGGCTCAAGGTCTGGGCGGGGGTCCGGTGCTGGAGTCTTCTTTGAACGCGAAAACATCCGACTGCACTTCTCGTTAGGAAAGTGTGCGTCTGTCTTCCAATCAGAGATATATACAATCCTAATGGCCATGCACTATGTTGTGAAGCACAGGTGGAAGGGGGAAAGCATATGCGTCTGTAGTGACAGCCAAGCTGCACTAAAAGCCGTGTGTATCCCCTTAACTAGCTCTAAATTAGTGCTTGAACTCAAGTCCATCCTGAACAAAGTCGGCAGACTAAACTCATTAAGGCTTGTATGGGTTCCAGGCCACTCTGGGATCCTAGGAAATGAGATCTCTGATGCAGCATTCCTCCTGTCTTTAAGGAGAATCGACTGCAGAATGCTTGTGGGAGTTATCACGGGCCATTACACTTTTGCCAAGCATCTCTACGTGCTCGGCATCAGTGAGACGCCTACCTGTGCTGCATGTGGCGAAGAGGAGGATGATACTGCAGAGCATTTCCTCTGTGATTGTCCCGCTTTTGCTCGCGCACGGTGGCGCACCCTTGGAGCCGACGTGGTGTGTGCCGAATCCCTTAGCTTTACATCACTGAAGCTCCTTCAAAATTTTCTCCGGAAAACGGGGAAAATACAGTAATGTAAGGTGTCTGTCTGGAGTACAATGGAAAAGTGATTGCGTCTGAGTGCTCCAGCGGATAGCAGAAGCCTTCAACAAAAAAATTAAAAAAAAAGCTGAGGGTTAGCTTGGACTTCAGCCAACGTGCCTCTCCATCCAGCGCGATCCAGTCGTTCAGCCGTTTTCCCTCGGTTTTGGATTTGAAGTCCCTCCGGACTGGAGCTGTTGTGTCCGCTCGTTCTACATGGCCTAGCCCTCGTAGGCGTGGACTCCATGACGCTTCACTAGGCTCTTATCGCTGAACATATTTGACATATTTGTGGTTGAATCTTCTCCTCCATCCCACCTTTTTATATAGGACCAAAAATCAGCCACGGAGTCTTTTTTCTCGAGAGAAAGAGGCCGAGGGCCTCTTTATCCATTCTTTGTAGGACCGGGATGATAAGAGTATTATATGGGGTCATCTTGGTTGTACAGGAGAGTGCTCTTTTACCGAATTGCCTCCTAAACTCGAAGAAACAAGCGGTTGGCTTTCTCCTGGATCTATCATAATGTGAAGATTTGATCGAGAATGGACGTTCCTAGCCTAAAGCCACACTAAAAAAGACCTGTCCGCTGCTTAAAGAACGGCTTCACTAGTTCACATAAAAAGGAGAAAAATAAGAAGTCATTCTGTAAAACAAATTGCTTTACAACAAAAGCAATCAAGTCCAAACAAACAAAAGGGAAATGTCCCAACTATGTACAACCTTGCTAGAAAGCAAGCTGCGAGCTGGATCCGTGGTGTAATGGTGAACACAGTGGACTCTCAACCCCAGTCATCCGTGTTGAAATCTCAAGGCCAAAAAACCAACAACAACTAGTCAAACAATGACTCAAGTCGCTTTTTAACACACCAAGCACGAACCAGAGGACGCCGTGGCGCAGTGGTTAGTGTATTGGACTCTGACGCACGATGAGCGAGTTCGGATTTCGATAACACCGACGCCATCGAATGTTTACTTCGGCGTTCCTCCTCGGCGGGGTACTGGCAAAACCCCCCGTAGTATACTTGCCGTGAAAAAGCTTCTCGACTCAGGCCGTTCGGAATCGGCATTAAACTGTAGGTTCCTTTCACCTATGTGAAAAATAAATCACACACAACATGGGTGATTGAGAGAAGCTTGGCTCTGGTCCTTCATTGGCTGTAACGCCATCAAAGAAGAAGAAGCACCAAACAGGGCTTATATGCGATGTCCAGCAAACTTATTCCTTCGTAGTTGGCCTAGTCGAAAGGGTCTCCTTTTTTGTGGATCGGACAAACGATACTGAAATTCCATTCTTACAGATGAGCTAGTGCATGTTCCCAAGAAGGTAAGCAAGTAGACCGCTTGCCCCAGCAGCTTTGTTAGACTTCAGTTTAGATATGGAAATCTTAACTTCGTCTAGGTCAGGCAGCTCTTGCCCTTCTTTGCAGCCTTCTGCTTCACTGCGTGTATTTCCCTGCACTCATGTTCCTTCTTGGTGGAACGTTGTAGTGCAGAACTTTAGAGACAGTGCTTTTCAGGGTTTGCCTACAAAGGTTCCTTTGTCGTTCTATTGAGTGAGTGGGGAATGGACTTTCATACGAGAGCTTAAGGAAGACGCAATTGACAAACGCACTATGGCGGTTTCTGTCGAAAGTAGATTTCCGAGGTCATAACTTTGTGTTTTTGCTCTACTTCGCTGCGTTCGTGATATCCATAGGCTCATATTAGGTACTACAAAATAATGGTCCAAGCCGACATTAGCTTCTCGGGATGTTCGGAAATCAAGAATAGTGGAGGAGCGTCTGACATCGATCGTGATATGATCAATCTTGTTGGTGATTGATTGATCTAGCGGCTGCGCGGAGCACATACTGACTAGTAGGACATTTCGCCCCATATGTTGTCGTGCAATCTGTTTTTGTCGACGACTTTCTCAAAGATGCCAGCTTTGCATTAAAAATCTCCTAGCCCCATACCGTAGGCTGTATACGGACGGTGCAAAGTCCGGGCTATACTATCAATGTATCAAACCTTCCTTATCAACTTCCACCGATTTTCATCGAGACTTCAAAAAGTGTGTGGCCTTGCATTGTCATGATGGAACAATCTCTCTTGATTGATTCGTTCATACGGTTGAGTTGTGCACAGTAGAAAACCGAATTGAACATTCTGCAAGGTTCATAAGGGAAAAGTCCTTTCTAAACTCACCAAACAATCAGCATCGCCTTGTTTGCCACCAATTTGGGCCTTTAAGACCTGACCCTTATGGAGGGTCAGCGGCACTTAGCCATCGTAACTTGCGTTGGATAGTTTTGAGTTAATTCATGTCGTCATGGCATCATCCACGTACTATTTGATGTTCAGTGGCGCTCCTGCTCCACCTGTTACATAATTTAATCGACCTTTCCAGTGAACGAAAATCCGGAGCGCAATCGAATAAAATCTCCCGGCTCCAGCGTTCATTCAAAGCATTTCTAGCATACACTCCCTAATATTTTCTGTATGTTTTTGTGGGCTTTTCACAACACACATAGCGGGAATTTAATCATACCTTGGGAACTGGCAATGCTGCGTGGTTCATCAATATCCATCTAGAAATTGGGCCTCTTATTTCCTTTTTGGTTCAAGGCTAGAGACGGCATCAAGTTTTGTTTGTGTTTTGTAATTATTTTTCGAAAAGAAAACTTTTTTAGTGGCGTCGTAGAAATGAGTGGCTCACACTGCAGCAATGTGTTGCGATTCAATTTTTAGTGAAATCTGATGGAAAAAGCCCTTGGAAATCATCCAAAAATTGCAGGTGGTGTATAGAGTTGGGTGTATGTCGAAACAGGTGTACGGTGCAACAATAGAAGACCATCCCATGTGCGACGCGAACTCGGCAAGAAGGTCTGGATGGTGCGCCATGACAAGATCGTTCAATAGGCTAGAGGTTTTGGCGACAAAATTATTCCAACGTTGTCGTATCCACACTATAGCCTCGATATTACCCCTGCGACTTTCGTCCATTCCCAAGATGAAGTCACACCTCATGACGGTGTAGAAAAGTCAAAGAGGCTGTAACAATTGTTTTGAACGAGGTAGCCTGGGAACGTTATCAAAGGTGCTTTGAATCGTGGAAGAAACGTTGGAATCATAGTATGGAGTTAGAGGGGCACTGTTTTGCGACGAACTTAATTTGATTGTTTTTTGCTTTCAAAAACCCGGAACTTACTTGCAACACCTCGTATATCATACCTCTGAATTGTATGTAGAATGTCTTCTGACTTTCATTTGTAATTGTATGAATGAAATGAAAAGTTTGTCTGTCGAAATCCCTTCTTTACTGCCAAAATCACAATTTAAATGGTCATACACAAGAGAGAACTGATCCACAAACCTAAATTGGTTTAAACCAAGCAAAAGGGTTTATCTTAAGCTAGGAAATATCAACACAAGGTATTTCTAAACCATTGCAACCGATTCCCTAAAAGTCTGACTTCATTTCGGTTTTTAATATTTTATGGAAGAAAGATATGTACATACATATGTATGTAGATTACGCTCCACATTTCAATACTTGACCACATAACGCTCCAAGATGGCATCCAATAGTATCCATGACAGTCGCCAATCAATAACAATAACTTAAAATCGGTTTGAACCATCACCCCGCTCAATTCACCATTCTGAGACAAATCGCTTCTGACTTAATAGAGTGCTTCATCTTCGAATTGCTTTCGATATAATCTCGATCACACACGCTCCAGACATTTATTGTCATCCTGCTCCTAAACCAAATCGGTTCGCCATGTCTAGGTGAATCGGAATCTCAAATCCCATCCCACACAGATGCTTTCCAACATAAAAATTACAAAATCATCTTGTTATCGATGATGACAACGAAAGCATATCCTGAACATTCACCCTGTTTTCTTGCCATCGCTATGGTTAGTGTCCTTATCGCATCGTCGCCCTTAAAGTCCTCCCAAGTGGCAGAGAATCCTTATTTTGCGTCACCTTTCTTTCGTTCCTTGTTTCCAGGAGCAGTAGAAAATCTTATTGCTTTCATGTTGATATTTGTTATGTCACATCCTACTCGCTTCCATTTGTTCTGATTTTACTCCTACGCACATCCTGATACAACTGCTTATCTATGAGAATATGTAGTCCTCTTCCCAACCATCTGTACATTCAGTTTCCTCAGCTCCAATTCGCTGGCATTTTATCTTCACATTCCACTTTGTTACTTTTGATGAACTTAAGAGGCAAGCGAGCATTACCATAAAGAATCCTGTTTTCAGTTCAATTCCATGAAATATTTAAGCAAAAAACAAAAGAGGAAAAGAAAGCTGAACAACTAAAACGAAATATAAGTGAGGTGAACTAGGAAGTATCCAGCGGAATAGGGAGCAAGAAACCAAGACGATGTAACACAGGCCGCCACTGAGGGAATGATGTACATCGACCTAAGCGTATCATAGTGAAGTAAAATCCTATTAGGATGATGAACCTACAAGTATGCTGTCTTGTTCGGTTAAATCCACGCATAACACTTACTCCCGTACCACCTATACTCTGCACTGCAATCATCATTATTATCATCATTGTCTTCATCATTATACCTCATCGTCATGGGAGATGTGAAAAGCGGCATAGTCGAGATGGGAACAAAACATCATCCCAAGATGGGGAGAGAAGCAAACAATTTAAATGAATGAATTAAGCATGGAAGAAGCTTGTCTTACGAATGAACATCCTTTTAAACCTACTTAGCTTTTGCTTCTTACTGCCTTCCGCTCTTTGCCCCAATTTTCATTACCTTACCGTGTGTAACAGAGTGTAATCGTTTTACTGCATCGTTTGGGATGTAAGGAATGATGAAGTACACCCATCTGGCCTTTCGCTTACTTCACATTCCGTTTATGAGTTATGAGTATGGGAATAATACAGTGTAATATAGTGTATAAGGCACTTAAGGCGTTAAGGTGAGCACTGCAAACGAGGCAGCTAATGAGATTAAACCTGGTTGTGAAGTGATATTTTGTTCGTAGAAGTATCGAATACATGGCAATTGCAGAATGACATTAAATTCAATAGTTCCTTATGGAACCTTTAAACTAGTCCATCTTAACGATACACCACAACGAGGGATGATCATTAGGGGTGGATGACTAATTGCTCTTTGGTGATGATTTCAGGTTTCGTTTATGGTGATGCATAACTCTTTTTAAAAGGCTCAACACGTAGCCTCAATTTCAAGCACTGAGTGTTTACCAGGACGAACAAGGAGCGACTACGCGTGTGTGCTCTGCGAGCCATCAGTGATGAAATATCCCTGTAAGCAGCATTCTGTTACGTGCGCCGCCTTCAACATTAAAAGTGACTCACCGAACGACACCGCTATTTCTTAATTTTGAAAAAGAGAGAGAGTCTTTCTCAGACAGGTGCCATGTCTGTACTATAAGTTGTTGAGTCTGCGAGAGGTATGCGTGCTTTATCGCGAATCAATATTTGTGATAATTTGTGCGTCAAAGATCGAACAATATTTCCATTGTAATTAATTAATGGATATGGAATAAAGTATCTTCAAAAAAAATACTTATCGCAATTTGATCGAGCCTGTGGCTGTATTTAATCAAAATATCGTGGAGAAGGAAGTTGACATTTGTCGCATGAAAACGCGCCGACTCATCGATCGACACTTGTGACTGATTTGAAACTTTTTTTTTTTTGGATAAAATAAAGAAGTTTTGTTATGTTTCTAAGCATCGACAAGCGACTCATGTGGACACAAGCGTTTGCACCTAGCCTCTGTCAACGAACTCTTACGCTTTTCTCCACGTGAAACTTGGGAGTCTAGTACCGAAGATGGGGCCGATCGCCGTGGGAAGCCGTTGGTGGCTGCTAATGATAGAGTGGGAAGTGTAAGAGTAAGCCGGCTCCAGGGTTTAACTCTTCTTCAGGACGCCGGCGGATGAGCTAATCAATCCATAGGTCAACGGCGGCGTCCACAACTCCGGTGGACAACACCCCTTTTTGGAGCTGCTTGAACTTATTTCGATGCTCAGGTCCAAAATGAAATCTCCAAGGTCGGGTCGGGACCCTGGAAAAGAGACGGAGGTGGGTGACCCTTACAAAGTCAACGGCGGCGCTCACAACCTCAGTGAGGTTATCGACACCGGGATACACACGGACCCTCCACCCGAGGGTAAAAACAAACGGGCCTACCTTCCCAGTAAGAAAATACGATTCGGACAAGGACGGATTTACTGATGACGACACTAGCAAATGGAAAAGGGACAATGAATTTCGGCTCTGCACGTTGAATGTGATGTGCCTTGATAGACCACGTGCAGCTGATGGACCCGCGGAGGTTTTTGACTGCTAAAAAGCAGACTTTACTGCAATCCAGCAGGTGCGGTGGGATGGGCCGCGCAAAAAGAGGATGAGCAACTGTATGTATGTATGTTGGCGTTACAGTCCATGAAGAACCTGAGCCGAGCTTCTCTCAATCACCCATGTTGTGTGCGATTTCATTTTCCCATAGGTGAAAGGGACCTACAGTTTATTGCCGGTTCCGAACGGCGAATTTCGAGAAGCTTTTCATGACAATTTTACTACAGGGGGTTTTGTCAGAACCCCGCTGAGGAGAAACACCGTGAAAAACACGTTCGATGACATGGCTGTGTCGGGATTCTATACTTCACAGGATCTTTTCTGTAGTCAGTCTTCATTTACTTTCAAAGTAAACTAAAAGGATGAGCAACTGCGTCCCCTATTATGGCGATTGCTACAGAGTGGGAAGGCAGCTCTTATTTGGATGTGGATTTTTGTTCGAGGCAGACTAAGGCAAAAGGCAGGTCGACACGCACCATCTTTTCGTCGACTTTAAAGCCGCGTATGACAGTGTTTATAGCTATACAGAGCCATGACATGTTTTAACAGTCCTGTCAAACTCGTCAGACAGTGCAGGATGACTATGGAGAACTCTCGCTGCGCCATTAAGGTCGGAGGTGAACTAACCAACCCCTTTGATGTTAAATAAGGTGATGTTACAGGGTGACGCACTGTCATGTGATTTCTTCAACATTATTCTTGAAAAGATCGTGCGGGACTCTGCGGCCAATACAAGAGGTACGATCTACTTCAAGTCCACACAATTGCTTGCCTACGCCGATGACATTGACGTTATTGGACGGACAAAGCGAGACGTCAATGAGGCGATCGCAAGCATTGAAGCAGAAACGGCTAAAGTGGGTCTAAGGGTAAATGGGGACAAGACCAAATATATGCTGTCATCCAAGAAAGACGTGCAACACCGACGTCTTGGTCAGAACGTCACCTTCGGCAGCTATGTTTTTGAAGTAGTCAAGGGTTTCGTCTACTTTGGCTCGATAGTGGCTAGCAGAAACGACACCAGCGCTGAGATAAAACGCAGAATAACTCTTGCCAACCGCTGTTTCTTCGGGCTCAAGAGGCAATTGAATTGTAGAGCCCTCTCTCGAAAAACTAAGGTATCCCTCTACAAAACCTTAATCATCCCGGTCCTCCTTTACGGCGCTGAGGCTTGGACGTTATCAAAAGTGGATGAAGAGGGTCTTGGGCGTTTCGAGAGGAAAAATCTGCGTGCAATCTTTGGTCCCGTTTGTGTAAACGGAGCGCGGAGGAGAAGATTCAACCAAGAACTGTACGAGCTGTACAGCGACAATGGCCTGGTTAGACGTCTTCAAAACCAACGTCTAAGATGGCTAGGCCATGTAGAGCGAATGGACATCAACGCTCCGACCCGAAGAGTCTTCGTCTCCAACCCCTAGGGAGGACGCAGCAGAGGACGACCGTATTTACGGTGGCGCGCACAGGTGGAAAGGGACCTCATCCAACTGGGCGTGCGGCACAGGAAGCGGCTGGCCAAAGATCGGGCCGGCTGGAGAGACTTGTTGGTTGTGGCCCTTGTTCACCCCGAACTATAGCGCCACCAAAGTAAGTAAGTAAGACTAAGGCAAAAAGTTTTAAGCTTTAAGTATATACATAAGTGAGCCGCTCATAACAATCCTCACCTAGGCTAAATTCGGCAGTATTAGTCTGACTTGCGCCCACGCCCCGACAGAGGACAAGGATGACAACAACAACTTCTAGAAAGGACATACAATAAATGCCCCAGCTACGACATAAGGATCACTCTAGGAGACTTGAATGCACAGCTGGGAAAGGAAGAAGTTTTTGCAGGGGTCATCGGAAAAAACCGCCTACACGGAAACACATCCGGGAACGGACTCAGACTAGTGAATTTTACCTCGCGGCGGAACCTCTCTGTAGTGAGTATGCGGTTCCCACACCTCAATATCCATAAAGAGACCTGGCGGTCCCCTGATCAATCAACCTTCACATTGCGATCAACATCAGACACTCCTCCTTCCGAAGAACCAACATCGACTCGGACCATTTCCTTGTTGTGGCCAGGGTAAGAGCACGGATATAAAAAAAACAGCAGAGGCGAGAAAGAGCACCAAGGTTTGATGTCGGTAAGCTACAATCGCATCCGACCGCTAATAATTTTGCCGACCGAGTCTCCCAAAAACTCTCTAAAAGTTCGACGCCGCCTGCACTAACGGTAGAAGAAGAATTGAAGCGTTGTCAAAAAGCAATTAAAGAAGCGGCCACTGATGTGCTGGGTTTTACGACACCACCGCCAAGGAATAACCCGTGGTTTGAGGATGAGTGCAGGCATGCCCATGCAACAAGCAAGACGCCTACAAGGCAACGTTGCATCGAAAGACGAGAGCTGTTCGTGTGCTCTATGAACAGAAAAGGAGAGATGAGATCCGGTTTCTCAAAAATAAAAAGAAAGAGCACGAATAGCACATGGTCGTGGAGATTGAGAGATGTTGAGGAATGATGTCCGAAAGTTTTACCAGTTAGTGGATAACTGGGTCAAGGGGCGAGGCCTGGGAGTAAATCCGGCGAAAACAGAGGTAGTACTCTTTTCAAGGAAAAGATCTGTATCAAGATACACCTACCCCCGTATGAATGGTATAGATCTGATCCCTGAAAAATCTGCCAAATATCTTTGCATGATCTTGGACTCCAAGCTTAGTTGAAGAGAAAATAGTGAGGAAAGAATCAAAAACGCCTCGGGGCCTCAAACCGAGGTTAGTACATTGCGGAGGTAAGACCTATTCTTGTCTATGGCTCGGTTGTCTGGTGGAAAGCGCTCGAGAAAAAATGTCATCTTCAGAGTGTGTCAACGTTCAAAGGGCAGGCTGTCTGGCGGTGACGGGATCTATGAAGTCGACACAAACGGCGGCTCTTGAAGTCATGCTGAGCCTCCCACCCCTGGTCATATACTGCGAGAGCGGCGCAACCAGAACTGCGCTAAGACCACAGGAATCCGGTCTCTGGAAAAAGGGTCCTCACGGACATGCATCAATCTTGGATCGATGGGCCGTCTCGAGATTCAGAACCGTAACGGACTATGTCACCCGACTTCCTTCCCGGGAGAGGAGATTCCCTATTAGAATTCCCTCCAGAGATAAATGGACCGTTGATTTGGTACGCACGGAAAGTGAACTGGCATGCTATACCGACGGATCCAAAATAGATATTCGCACAGGTGCCGGAGTCTACTTTGAGTCTCGGGACATTCATCGCTCGATGATGGATGCAGTGTCTTCCAAGCTGAGGTCTTCGCTATCAAGCAGGCGGCGGACCTGATCAGCAAAGGATCAGCATCTATGTTGACAGCCAGGCAGCCATTAAGGCTCTGCAGGCAGCATGGATAAAATCCAAACTCGTCAAACTCTGCAAGGAGAAGTTAGAAGAGACATCCAATGTAAATGAGGTGACCCTTTGCTGGGTACCTGGTTATATGAATATCTTTGGAAACGAGAGGGCGGACGAGCTGGCTAGGGTGGAATCAAGTGAACACATTGCGCAGATCTCAGCTGAGGCCAAAGCACCACTCAGTGCACTCTACAGGGAGATAGAGCCGAAGCAATCAGTGAAAGCCAATAAGCAATGGTGCGCAACGGCGAGATCGACTTGGCCCGTCTATGATAAGAAAATAACGGAAAATCTGCTGAAGTTCAATCGTGGGAATATTCGACTGGCAGTCGGTGCCCTCACCTGGCACTGCATGCTATCCTACCATGCAGCTCGACTAGGCCAGCCCTGCAATGACTTCTGTAGAAGCTGCAGGGACGAAGAGGAAATTGAATTCATTCATCAACTGCTGCGCGAATGTCCGGCGCTAGCACAAAAAAGGAATATATTCCTAGGAAGATACTTCCTTTCGGGACTAGAAGAAGTAGGTAATATTGCGCTGAACAGAATACTGAGATTTTTATCCTCGTCTGGTTGGTTCAGCTCAACGGTAAATATCTAGGTATCAACAGGTCAATTTGGCACAATGGACTCAACGTAGTCTACGTGAGCCTTGACTTTTCGTCAATAGGGCACCCTTGTACCTAACCTAACCTACCCCACGATCGTGGTGAATCACGGTTGGTGCAGTGATTCTTTATACCAATAGTGGAGCGAAGGTTCGAGCTCTTGGTGTGGTGGGGTAATGAGCTTGTTCATTGTGACATTAGTAAGCTTGTTCTTTGCCCTGTCAGTCCTAGTGAAAGATCACCAAAGCATGCCTGAGTAACTATACTATATAACTGAGAACTATAGAGATCTTAATGTCGCATACAAGATCTCATCCAGCGTACTGTGTGAACATCTAAAGCCCTTTTGCACCGCACTAATCGGCAGCTACCAGTGCGGCTTCCGGCCCGGCAAATCGACTATAGAACAAATATTCACACTTCGACAAATCCTGGAAAAGACCAACGAGTTTCAAATCGATACACAACATCTCTTTATCGATTTTAAAGCCGCATACGACAGCATTCATCGCAAAGAATTGTTTGATGCGTTGGTCGAATTCGGGATCCCAGGAAAACTGATCCGGATGTGTCGCGCCACGCTTTTAAGTAAGCGATGCGCCGTGCAGTTCGGTTCTAGGACCGTATTAAACCGTATGAAGATGCACTGTTATGCGACTTCTTCACTAAGCTGGAGCAGATAGTGCGACGGGCAGGCGTCAACAGGGAAGGCACTATCTTTTACAAGTCTGTCCAGGTGCTAAGATACACGAATGATATTGACATCATCGCGCGGTCTCGGTGTGACGTTATAGAAGCTTTCACGGCGATTGAGGAACAAGTGAAACGAGTTGGTCTTAAAGTCAATGGGGATAAGACAAAGTACATGCTGTCAAGCAACCTTGGACAAAATACAACGATTGACAGCTATAATTTCGAGGTGGTTAAGGAGTTTGTCTACCTTGGGGCAAACGACACCATAGTAGAGATCCGGCATAGAATCGCACTTGGAAACCGCTGCTATTTCGGTTTGTCCAAACAACTTGGGTCAAAACTCCTCAATCGAAGAACCAAAGTCATGCCATACAAAACGCTTATACTGCCAGTCTTGCTATACGGAGCCGAAAGCTGGACGATAAGCTGGACGGCGTAGCTGATTTTGGGTTCTTTTGATAGAAAAGTTCTGTGCCGGATATTTGGTCCTGTCTGTGAGGAAGGTGAATGGAGGAGAAGACAGAATCGCGAACTCTACGAGCTGTACAAAGATGTGGATATAGTCCGGAAGGTAAAAATCTGTCGACTACATTGGCTCGGCCACATCAAGCGCATGAACACCAACGCTCCAGCTAAGAGGGTCTTCGACTCCGAGCCTTCTGGTTCGAGAAGAAGTGGTAGACCGAACCTCCGGTAAAAAGACGAAGTATTCGCGGATGCAAGTCAACTTGGTCTTGATTACTGCCGCCTGCCGGGGACTGTCAAGGAGGGAAGGCAGCTATAGCTCAGGCTCAGATCCTCCATGGATTACCGGCCGATAAGTAAGTAAGTAAGTTAAGAGGTCTACAACTGTAGCCACAATACTTCCTGCAGGCGAGACAGCAGATATCACTCCTTTTATTTAGTTGTGGTCAAATTGTGTGTCTACATGCAGAGATGTGTAGAAAAATGCAATTTTCACCAAACATACCAAATAGATACAACGATTGGTAGAATTAGTTCTTTGATAGCCTGTAGACCACTGTAGACCAACAGCACCCTTGCCCTATCCTAACATCATAAACTAACTTCTGCCTCGAAGAGTTATTGGCGCTTACATTCCATTGCGAAGTAGTTGAGATCTCTTTGTTGATGCAACACACAGCGTTAACGACCTAACTCTCGCACGAAGCAAATGAAAAGGACAAAGCACGACGTATAAACGGCCAACGACCAACGGTCGGGAGGTGATATTCACTTGCCGCAACTTAATTATAGGTTTTTCGCAAAAGTAGAACTAGAATCATAAACGAACAACCGTACTGGTCCTCAAAGTCCTTAGTGTTGTTTATGCCGGCCAAAGTGCGGTTTATGTCGGAGGGGGAATCCTAAAGTCCAATTGTAAGTGGAAAAGTTTTACGCAGGAGTGCATCTGAAGCATCATCGCTCGTGTATGAGTACTCTTTATTATGTGAACGGAGTTGTCCGCCCCCACAGGATAATGAAACGAAATGAAAAACAAAACAAACAAATGGGAGTGAAAGCAAATAGCTGACAATGGAACTTAATCGCCAGCACACGTAGTTTGACCGTTGTTTATCCAGCGCTAGTGGGTCCGAATTATTGCTGCCGCACATACCAGGACGGATACGAGTAAGTGAGGGGGAGAAGTTGGAAAAGTATGGTGATTATAACGGAAGTCATAATTTACATTCCGAGTAAGTGGAAGCAATCGGGGATACATGTGACCCTGTGGGAGTATGAATGCCGGGCTGTATGATGATGATTCGTTAAAGGCCTCAACGAGTTGTGGTTGAAAGAAAGGCTCCAGTTCAAGTGCTAAAACAATGACAATTGCGGTGGCACACTCTGTATAGATCATGCTTTGTATGTTCGTAGCACTATCCTAGCTTCACAATTAAGGAGAGTTCCATTTCTGGAGTTTAACTAAATTAGATTTTTAATGATACTTTTGAAGAACGAGTTTATCTGCGGTGCAGTGTGGTGAAATATTAAAGATGATGATGGAATAGCAGCAGCAAATGAATGCAATTGTGGTTTATTCGTTTTCATTTTAATTGGGTCCTGTCGTTAAATACATTCTAGGCTTTGTTGCTATTATCCTGTTCCATTGATTTTAGATAGAGGGTTTGTAAGCTGTAGTAACAATGCTTGGTAGTACTTGAATCTGTTGCAGCACAAGTGCCTCAACTTCGAGTCAGGAGCGATTAAATCTAAAAGCAGGATTTCCTGCACCACCCCCTAGTAGGGTTAGGGAGCGATTAAGTCAGCTGCGACTACCCAAATGCATATGCAACTGTGCAGAATAAAACTTGATTCTTTCTGTTGCAGAGGAGTGGTTATGTCCTTTCCACAACTGGTGAACCAGCTTACAACATAGGAATGGTTCTTTGGAGAACAGCTTCAGATATCCTTTGCCATAAAATGCTCGCATACTTGCAGTGCACCTCCGCACAGCCATCACGTTGTGTGTAATATTCGCGATTATGTCCTCCTTAGACAAGGTCCTTCAGTGAAAATGTGCAAAGTTTAGCTTTTGGGGATTATACGAGGTCTTCTCTCGCTATACTCTTTGCATTTCGTTTCGTGCAGTTTTCCGTTTTCATTATCCTGTCAGTTCTTTGTGCGATCTTGTCCTTTCTTATGTCGTGTTTTGGTGTGAGTTTGTCTTCAATTAAACACTTGCAGTTGACCGATTTTCGTACTATCTCTGAAGTATAAAAAAAGGAGTTAAATCCTTTCTCAACGGAAAGGAAGTGTGGGGAGAAGAAAAAACGGATGAAGATTTAAAACCTTTGTCAGCAGGACAAAGTACGCTAAGGAAATCCATTAAATAACAACTGTCCTGTCTGTCTATGTGTCACTGGGAGCAAACGAATATGGATCCTTCTTTTAACAGACAAAAAAAAAAAATTGAGCAAACATGGACACCAAGCGAAACCCGACTGTACTTAGTAGCCAGACAAAGAAACAGCTGTTGGGATTGTGGGTTTACTTTGCTTAAGGTTTTTCTGTTCCACAAATAGTCCATCATCGTCTCGTATCCATAGGAAGCTACCACGAGATGTGTGAGAGGGTGAAAATCAAGGATACGTGTGTTGGTACACCCTTCCGCTAGCCTAATTCTGTCGAGGCTTAAATCCTTTTGTTCGTCTTTATTTTATAAACTCACTCCGTTGTGCTTGCTTATGTTTGTGTTGAAAACAATTTGCCTTTATCCTGCAACGACAGGGGGGAGAAACAAAACAAAACGCAAAAATTACAGATACACTCACTCCAATTCTAGTTTCAGATGGAAGCCGGTTGTCGCTTGGTTTATCAAAAAGGATCCTCCCCCATCGTGGCTGGAGGGACAAAATTCTGTTTAGGGATAATTTTCCACAAGGATAATTCAAAGTAAATGTATGTATGTACCCGAATCGATTGAGATGTGTACATAATGAAACGAAAGGCAAAAGTATCTGATGTGGCAGTTTTTTCATTTTTGTTTTTTAGTTTTTCTTTTATTGCGAATTTTTTGATGCAGTACAACGGGGATCAGAGATGAGATAAGGAACATACTGCGGGTTCTTCGTACGCGGATGGATTAGGGATTCCGGGCATGATGAAGTTGCAAAATTATCAAGGAAATTCCGTCTTATCTTTTCCTTCGTGGGGTATGTTTCTCTCAATGGTGGATATCATTTTTTCTCCCTTTTTGTGCGGAATTAAGTTGAAGTGGAAAGGATTATGAGTTTATCTTGCTTCATGTGAAGGGGGTGGACAAACTGTTTTGGAAGCGAAAGATTTTATCGTAGCTGTGGATTTTATGCTTATTTTGATGTCAGCTGATTGGGTGTTCTTTCTCTCTGTGTTTATATTTTTTGTTTTGTCATGAACATATGTATGCAGTTAATGCTTGTAATTGGTTAGCTTGGAAAAGGGTATATGTCTTGGAGATATTATCATGTACAAACACAACTCCAAAAACGAGTAAGGGAAGAAAACCGTCAGTGTGAGTCTTTCATGTCGGGGAAAGATTGGTCTTTCACAAATGCTTCTGGTAACTCATTAGTTGAGGATTCTTCTAGACTAGTCCTTGAAGAACATTTGACAATTTGTAAGCCATTTTGTATGTAGGGACTGTTAATGTTAATGTATTTCGTACAAACAGCACAAGGTCTTGAATATATAATTACGAGTGAAACTGATCCCGGATCAGTCTCAATATCTGTTCTCAAGATATTGGCTGATATAGAAATAAAGGGTGTTTGTTTGTTTTAGGTATTTGATTTTTCAAACAGCGAACAAACAGAGCAAAGAAGTTGATCGCGTTTAACTTGGCAAACGCCAGCTTCGATCTCTGTCCCTGCTCAATCCAAGTTGACACACAGCCTCCGCGTGGCCTCCCCTGGATAGCTATACCGGCACCCGGCAGGTAGTGAACCAATGTGTGCAGCGACCGGATCCCTTGTTTCTGAGGAAAGAGGAACCTGGCCCTCCAGGTTGGGGGTTGCGCTAAGGGCTAACATCCCTATCGCTTAAAACAAAAATTTTGTTCGGAGACAACCAATAGCCTCGGATACGGACGGATTACATGTTGACGACCCCCGCAAACGTCAAAAAGGAAACGAATTTCGGTTCTGCACCTGGAACTTTAGGTCCCTCAACAGACCAGGTGCAGCCGAACAACTGGTCAACTCTTTGAACTGCTATAAGGCAGACATTACCGCGCTCCAAGAAGTGCGATGGGATGGGCCAGGCAAAAAGCGGATGAAAACCTGTGATATATACTATGGAAACTGCTACAGAGAAAATAAACAACGCCTATTCGGTTGCGGATTTGTTGTTCGAGGCAGACTCAGGAAAAAAGTCTTAAGCTTCCAGTGTGTAAGCGAACGCCTCATAACTATCCGCATCAAGGCCAATCCCGGCAATATAAGCTTACTATGTGTCCACGCCCCCACAGAGGAGAAAGATGACTGGAAAGCACAGCCTACACAACACCACGTCAGAAAACGGACTGAGGCTAGTGGACTTTATGGCGGGACATAACCTGGTAGTAGCAAGTACACGATTCCCACACCTCAACATCCATAAGGGGACCTGGCGGTCTTTCGATCAATCGACAACCAACCAAATTGATCATATTGCGATCGACGGCAGACACTCCTCCAGCATCCTAGATGTCCGAACCTTTCGAGGAGCCAACATCGACTCGGATCATTACCTTGTTGCAGCCAAGGTACGGATGCGAATTTCTCGGAACCAACGGAGTCGAAAAGGAACACAAAAATTTAACGTCGGAAAGCTGCAATCGCAGGAGACCGCCAGGACCTTCGCCGATCAAGTCTCCCTCAAGCTCTCTCTGGTCCCGATGCAATCTGCAGAAACCATAGAACAGCAATGGAGTCGTTGTCAGAAAGCCATTAGAGAGGCCGCCTCAGATATACTGGTTTCGAGCCACCACCGTCGAGAAACCCCTGGTTTGATGCTGAGTGCAGACAGGCCCATGTAGAGAAACAGAATGCATACATGGCCACATTGCATCGACGGACGAGAGAGGAGATGGAGAGATGTTACTGCAGGAACGACGTTCGAAAATTTTACCAGTAAGTAAAACGAACATGCCAAGGCTATAAAGCCAGAGCAGAAGCCTGCAGGGATGAGCACGGACAACTAGTAGTGGAGTCACAGTCGATGCTGAGATTGTGGAAGGACCACTTCTGCAGACTGTATAACGGCGATGATAGTCAAAATGCCGCCGTCAGGCAGAGCGCACCATTCACAATCGACGAAGATGATGGAGAATCCCTTCCACCGGACCTAGACGATGTTAAGATAGCGATATCGCAACTTAAGTCTTATAAAGCTGCTGGAGCCGACGGACTCCCCACTGAGCTGTTTAAAGCAGCTGGGGATGAGCTGGTTAGGAACATGCACCAACTTATCTGCAAGATATGGTCGGAAGAACGCATGCCCGATGAATGGAATCTCAGTATCGTTTGTCCGGTCGATAAGAAAGGAGACCCCTATGACTGCGCCAACTACAAAGGGATAAGCCTCCTGAACATCGCCTACAATATTCTCTCTGCCGTACTGTGTAAGTACCTGAAACCGTTCGTGGACAATCTGATGGGCTCCTACCAGTGTGGTTTCAGGCCAGGAAAATCCGCGATAGACCAAATGTTTACACTACAGCAGATCTTGGAGATGACCCATGAATTCCAAGTCGACACGCACCATCTTTTCGTCGACTTTAAAGCCGCGTATGACAGTGTTTATAGAGACGAGCTGTACAGAGCCATGTCATGTTTTAACATTCCTGCCAAACTCGTCAGACTGTGCAGGATGACTATGGAGAACTCTCGCTGCTCCATTAAGGTCGGAGGTGAACTAACCGACCCCTTTGATGTTAAAAAAGGTTTACGACAGGGTGACGCACTGTCATGTGATTTCTTCAACATCATTCTTAAAAAGATCGTGCGGGACTCTACGGCCAATACAAGAGGTACGATCTACTTCAAGTCCACACAATTGCTTGCCTAAGCAGACGACATTGACGTTATTGGACGAACAAAGCGAGACGTCAATGAGGCGTTCGCAAGCATTGAAGCAGAAGCGGCGAAAGTGGGTCTAAGGGTAAATGGGGACAAGACCAAATATATGCTGTCATCCAAGAAAGTCGCACAACACCGACGCCTTGGTCAGAACGTCACCTTCGGCAGCTATATTTTTGAAGTAGTCAAGGACTTCGTCTACCTTCGCTCGATAGTGACAAGCAGCAACGACACCAGCGCTGAGATAAAACGCAGAATAACTCTTGCCAATCGCTGTTTCTTCGGGCTCAAGAGGCAATTGAGTAGTAGAGCCCTCTCTCGAAAAACTAAGGTTTCCCTCTACAAAACCTTAATCATCCCGGTCCTCCTCTACGGCGCTGAGGCTTGGACGTTATCAAAAGCGGATGGGGAGGCTCTTGGACGTTTCGAGAGGAAAATTCTGCGTGCAATCTTTGGTCCCATTTGTGTAAACGGAGAATGGAGGAGGAGATTCAACCAAGAACTGTACGGGCTGTACAGCGACATCGGCCTGGTAAGACGTCTTCGGATCCAACGTCTAAGAAGGCTAGGCCATGTAGAGCGAATGGACATCAACGCTCCGGCCCGAAGAGTTTTCGACTCCAACCCCGAGGGACGACGCAGCAGAGGACGACCGCATTTAAAGTGGCGCGCACAGGTGGAAGGGGACCTCAACCAACTGGGCGTGCGGCACTGGAAGCGGCTGGCCAAAGATCGGGCCGGCTGGAGAGGCTTGTTGGTTGAGGCCTGGTTGGTTGAGGGGTGGAACACCACCCCGAACTGTAGCGCCATCAAAGAAGTAGAAGATTTGATTTTTAAACTGTCAACACTGTCTCTATGGAATGTCAATTCGACAGCCGAAAGTTGACTTGTATTTACTACATTTTGTCATTTTACGTGGAATATACAAGCGGTTGTGAAATTGTAAAAACTTATTTTGAAAACCATGGCGAACCTAACGCCAAACTTGTCGTGCGCCAAATACAACTCTGACTCGGCTGGCTTGGCAGTAGCGCATCATGTCACCCCCCAAATTTTCCAAGACCTTGTTGATGGTTTCGGGCTGTAGCTCACGGATTGCTTCTATGATACTGGCCTTAAGTGCTTGAATCGTTCCCGAATTTTCGACATAATATCGATCCTTCACGACTCCCCACAAAAAAAGTCCAAAGGAATCAAATCGCAGCTCCGAGGCGGCCAATTGTAATCGCCAAGACGGCTGATAACACGATTTAGGAATTTGGTGCGCAAAATATCGACCGTGGCATGGCGCGCCATCCTACATGAGCCACAGATCGTCCAAATCCATGTCTTCAATTTCAGGAAAAAAAAGTCGCTTAACATGGCTCTATAACGCCATGTTAACGTTGACCGAAACGTTGTTCCCAATGATGCCACCACTCCACAATCCGCATCAAACTGTGGATGCATTGGCTTCTCGACAATAACGTGCGAGTAGATGATTTTTCGCCCAAAATCCAATTCAAGCTGTTCTAAGACTCAAATTGAAAAGCTATAACGAAGCGGAATGTCGCGCGCCTTCGCTAGCTGAGTCGATTGGATATTGCACAAACTTGGTGCAGGGGTCCCGGTGGGTGCTTCATTTCGACCAAAACTTCTTTAAAAAAAAAAACGCACTGTTTCGCCTACATACCACTCATTTTGGATTTTTCAATATTTCCCAACTTGTTTAAGCGTAACGCGACTTATTTCGTTCCGCGGAGGCATGGTACTGACTTTCTGTCAAGATTTTGAGCGAGAACCATCTGTCAGTGTCTAAATAACCTATGCTTTAAAAAAAAACTAGATGGCTTACTAGAGTACGTTATTCGGAACAAGATGAATCGTTTTCACTTCACGTACCCTCTAGTGGATAATACGCATCCCTAACGACGACAAACTGTGCAAATTTAAGAGGTTATTCCCGTTGTGGAGCGCAGTGATGAGGAGAATACGAGTGAGTCGATTCGCCATCGTGCACAGCAATTGGATCCATGCCCATCCAAAAAATTTTACGGAAAGATTTTGCCTTAAAAAGCTTAGAAGATCCAGTTGAAACCGCATGACCATTATACGCGTCGTAGTTTCGGTAAATGGGTCGAAAACATAGTTCAGCTTCTGTTTGCCGTTGACTGCCGTCGTGCGCGGACGAATTACGAACTAATGTGTTCAAAAGGGAAAAAAGAAAAAAAAAGTGCTGTGCTGTGTTGTGAAAAAAATAATAATTTGTTGCGGTAACGAACCGACTGTTATGTTTGAATTTCGCTGTCAAAGTTTGGAATGCTCTGATGCAGCTGAAAATGATGGCAACTTTTAGTGGCATACTGCTGAATGTCAATTCCAGAGCATGCTTCTGGAGGGAAAGGTCTGACAGCGAACATTCGAGAGATTGGACCGAGGGCTATATAAACGGGTACACCCGCCCTCCGGAGTATTCATTCAGTGATTCAATAGTCATTTAGTATTCAGTATCCATTCAGTATTCAATATTCAGTGATTCAGTATGCATTCAGTATATATTCAGTATCAGTGAATCACGTGATCAGTCGGTAATCCAGTGTAAAAGTAATCAAGCTATCTAGTGAGCTATCTATCACATATAGAGACAACGGTTATAATAAAGGTGAAGCGCTCAGATAATTGATCTGAGGTGCAATAAGTTTGTATTGAACAAACAAGCAAACAGTTGTAATTGATCGCAATCCAGTGGTCGGAACCAGTTCTAGGTTATTAATTTATGTAATAATATAATAATAAATAAAATTAAATAAAATTTAAAATCAGTACAGTGGAATTCAATGCTAGATCATACCACTATCGCGTGATCGTCGTGCAGTCCCTCCACCTCCTCCCCTCTTCGGCGGGTGTTGGCACTTATTACGCCAAATTGAGTGAGTGCTATCACGACGGATCTTCATTTCACGGCTCTGCTTAGTTGGTGTTGCCTCCGTTAATGTTTTGCATGCTGTGTTGATGGGGGAATTCTGCATACAGTCCTGCAATATTCGTGGATTAAGAAAGAATTTCTTTGCCGAATATACCCTATCTATCTCTTCACAAACCGGCTGTTGGGTGCTTCGGATTTTAGTCTTCCTGGATATAGCTTAGTGCCATTATCCATTTCTCACCGCGGTCTCGCCATCTACGTTCGTGGTGATATTGCCTACCAGCTGCTTCCGCAGTATAGCTAAACATCCATCTCGGAATTTAATTTGTATGGCTTGACTCACCCTTTGTAAGCACACAATTCACTATTGTTTTCTTTATAGAAGCCCAAATCTGGACAGAGACGACGCATTTGGTGCACTGTTCTACTCCATCTAAAGAATTGTTTCCCTGTTTCCTTACACTGAAATCGTTATAGCGGGTGATTTCAATGTTCACAATTTTCAGTGGCTTCAAAATTCTGGACAGACAACACCCGAAGGAAAGTATGTCAACATTTTCGCTGAGTTGAACCAATTTCCTCAGCTTGTGAATTAGCCATCATGTATCCCGGATGTTGCCCATCATACCGCCAACACCCTGGACTAGGACTCTTGGCTCATCCGATCACTGTGTCAGCTAAACTCCCATCTTCACTCCATACAGGTATCGAAAAAGCTCCCCAAAGAATAATATGGGTATAAAAGATAGCCAATTGGTGCGGCCTTACAACTTCTTTCGGAATTTTAACAGGTCGATGTGCTTCCTCGACAACGACGTGGACGCAGCAGCTGATACGATCACAAAATTATCCATACTGGCGTAACCAATTCCCCAACAGAATAAAAATCCACATGCGATCCGAGAACGTCCAATGCATCCCGAAGTCACTGTTTCGTGTGGAATTTGGTCTGGCGGGTCAGGCCATCACCATCAACGGCGCGCGCTATAGATCAATGATTACCAAGTTCTTCTGGCCTGAATTGGCTCATATAGACACCAGCGAAATGTGGTTTCAGCAGTGCGGCGCTACGTACCACACAGCTCACGCCATATTGGACATTTTGCACGAGCGATTCGAGGGCATGGTCACCCTGTTCAACATTTTTCGTTTAGGGTTTTCTGAAGTCGCAGCCACAGGGGCCCTCAAAGCCAGCGTAAAACATATGTCATCCGGCAAATACAGGCTGATACTTTAAATACTCTCCGGGCAGGAGCTGTGGTTGGATATTTTCCTCCATTCTTCGTTTACGATTATAACATCGAAAATCACACGCAAAATCTTTCTCTAGACACGATCAAGGCCCTCCTCATCCGCTATTCTGAAATAGATTGTGCCTCTATGGCCAGTGATTCTTGCATAACCACTTCTAATATGGTGTTGAAGAAATCACACGACAGCGCATCGCCATGCATCGCCATATTCATTTTCTGACATCAAAACTATCGGTCAGGTCTTCACTGATTCGGATAGAGCAGCGAGCATTCTCCAAAGTCATCCTACATAGTCTAACGAGTTTAGCAGGGATGTCAAAAATATTCATAGTCTTGTATAGCCAGAATCTGTCGTAGTGTGAAGATTTGGTCGATGGTGGACTTCCCGGCAGAGAAGATTTTGTAGGCGATGTTAAGGAGACTTGTTCCTCTGTAGTTGGTGCAGTCAAAGTGGTCTCCCTTCTTGTGGATCGGGGTAACGATGCTGAGATTCCATTTCTCGGGCATACTTTCCTTTGATCATATCTTACAGATGAGCTGACGCATGCTCCTAACCGGGTTAACTCCAGCTGTTTTGAAGAGCTAGCAGACAGTCCGTCTGCGCCAGTGGCTTGAGTTTCCATATGGCGATCTTAACTTCGTCGAGGTCGAGTGGACGGAATTCTCTGCGAGCTTCGTCATTAAGAATTGGATCATTCTGCTTGAGAGGGGCATATTGACTAGCGAAAGCAACATTAACAGGGAAAGATTTTCAATAAATCCCATCTAGAGATGTTGTCAAATTTTTGAAGACAGCGCTTAAATCCTAGACCAAAGGAGAGGGTACAATAACCCCTTATGGTCGCAATACTAGTGTCTTCATCTGGCACAACCCGATTTCTTCAATTCAATTCAACATATCTAGGGGATTCGTTTGCGAATATTTATTTGAAGAAAACTCTGGCTTTTTGTTCATAACATTTGTCAGTAAGGCAAAATTTTATACAAACACTTCGCTCAATATTTTCTTTCAAGAGTTTGAATGACGGTTATACCTACTTCAGCTAAACCAGTACGGTGCACTATTATTTTGTCTACAAGAAGCGTTATCAAATTAATATCTTTACTCATTTTTACGAAAAAAAAGTAAACGATACAAGCGGAAAAATCCAATCGGTTATTCAAGAGCAATTCCCAGTCACCCCGGAAAAAAAAATTCGGCTGGGCGGCAAACCAGTGGATAACAATAAAAGTCTTTTCATCTCCATTGATAGATTCTGCTTCCTGTCCAGCAAATTGCTGCGCCACTTCACAACACTTATCAAATCCATACTCTGCAAGCACGTCCCACCCGCACGGATATGCAAACAAACCGCACTGCATTCATTCGAATCCCATCTCGGCTCTCATCAACAAAAAAAGAAAAAGAAGCAAAATATATAGATACTGGAAAGAAGGCCATCGACGAGGCATCACTTAATCCTATTAAATGATCAAAGATGCATCTTGCCACTGGGCCACAGATGCTCTGCGGTAGACGGAGCAATTGCATGTTCTTTTGCGCATTTATTGGCCAATTTGGCGCATCTGTCGTATTTTTTTTTTCTATTCTTCACTTACTCGTGTCCTACTGCCGATTTGGTCGTCTGCTTCACAAATAGTCAAGGATATTCATGTCTATATCCTAGTCTATACAATCTTTATCTCCCAGTTCGTCGTACGTCGAACTGAGCAATCAAGCGCTCTAAGGAAGTCCACCTACGTGGCTCAGTCTTCTCACTGTCAACTGGCTCACTCGGATGACGACGTCCACTTTGCATTGTGCCAACATAGTTTGCCCGCAATAACTCCTTTTTTCTTTTCTCCAGAAAAGGATGAAGGAAGAGATGAAAGAAAGGATTATAATCAGGAGAGCGAGTGGTTGGGAAGTGGAAGAATTGCAACTGCTGTGCAGAATGTAATTACGTTTAGCCTCGTCCTCATAATTTGAATCCATGACTTGAGCCATTGAAAGGAGGACGATGACAGCGAGGCCCGACAACCATGACTAGAACTACAACTGAGACCAATCGCATCATTATATGTTGCATATAGCATGTGCCAAAGTTGTTCTCTGTCGAGGCCTGAAAGACTTTCGAAACACACTCTTCCCAAACAATAAGACGCGGGTGCACCCAAGGAACAGTAGGACCAGTAGTCATTGTCGCAATAGCATAGCCTTTATTACCGGAAACTTAAGGCCTTCAAACAAACGCCGCATTGTTCTACACTAAAGTTGAGACAAGAGAAAAGAAGCGAAGGAGCGAGAGTGAGGTAGTGTGCTTGTCGTGATTGTTCAAGGAACAGGAGTCGTCGCCATTCCAACTAACTATGTTGCTCTTAGCAGTTCTGTCTTCCGTACAATTAATGAATTCAATTTATATGCTTCCCCTTCATTGCCTTATTGTCGCCCGGCTTGTTTTACTGGGTCAAGAGAGGTGGTATTCTGGTAATCGGAGGAAGGAAGGTGGCAACAATTTAATGGTGTTGTTAAATGAGCAAAAACCGAGAACGAAAATGTGAGACTGAGCAAGAACTATACCTTGTACGATTGTCCTTCAGTCATCACTATGCATTCGTACTATTCCATAGTTCCATTCATCCTGTCCAATGAGTCCTGAATATTCCGTGGTCCGTTCGTTCCTACTGTGGGAGCATTAATATTTAAACCATAAAAATCATTGTCCGCAGAACAAATGGCTTTTCATGAGGCTTCATGATGATGGTGATGATGATGATGACGACGATGGTTGGATGCAAGCTGGAGGACGGAGTTTGATAATTTGTTGCCATTTGATGAATGCAAGGCACTTGTGGGAGGTTAAATGCAATTTTGAAGTTAGTTTGCCATTGTTTTGTCGAATGAGTGGAGAACGAGGACAGTCATCCTTTGTGTTCGAATTGTTGTAACGAATGTGATGTTTGGCTTTCAGCAGTCCTCTCTGGAACGTGTTTTCCCGCCTGGCTGGCTAGTAGGAGTTCAAATGCAATAGATTGCATGCACAGATAGATTCTGATGATTCGATTATTCTGGTGATGATTTGTCCATTTGCTTTGTTTGGCTCTGGCAACAATTCTTCAAAGTCCAAAGCATAAATAAGCCAGATGCATATAGCCCAGGCTATTTTGTGAGTGAGGCCCATTTTCTAATAGAACTTTAAAACTATAGCACTTGCAGGTCCTCGGAAAATGTATGCTCTCGATTGGCTAAAATATAATATATGGTTTAAAAGCGTAAGATTCTGTCTACCGTCCTATAAGCCTCAGTGTGGCTAACATTCACATTACCCAAGGCAGCATCGTCTAGGGTAGAAGAAAAGGCTTCTATTTCTGTTAAAGTCGAAAGCCATCTCAACGAAACCATTGTTGTCTCCCGTGATTCTAACCGATGTTACATGCTGCCATCTAACTTTTGCAATGTCATATTTTCTATGATTACGCACAACTTCAGCTTTTGCACTAGATATACAGGTTACCGCATGTTAATTTAAATGCTAGGACATGGGTATTACAGAGCAATGCCAGCGACTAAGATTTGTTTAAAATTGTTGCCAATAACGGACGTAATCCATTGAGCAATTGCATATTGTTACTATGCTGAAGCAACTACTGCATCTACTGGCCTATTGTCCTGTCAGGCAGACACCTTGCTTTATTAAGGCAGATGTAGTAAAAAGAAATACGTTATTATTTATTTATGCAAGGAATTGAAGGCTTGATTTAGCGAGGTTAAGACCATCTGATTTAGGTCAAATACATACAAAACGAGGTTGTTGTTGTTGCTTTAAAGGTGAATCTCTCATAGAAGCTCTCGGCTCTACTGGCAACAAACTGGGACAATGAGAGTCACTCATTTTTACGAGGCCACTAAAAAAGTTGTTTTTTTTTTCGAAGAATTCACACAACAGTTCAGACTTTAGCCTTGGATAAGAACGAAAAAAAGGGCCCTAATTTCCATACAGTTATGATAGAGTTATGACAAATTCGCATACACGGGGTGGCCGTGGTGCAGTAGTAAACATCATAAACAGCCTAGCGGAAGGCTTCAAATTCAAATTCGTTTCATAGCCAAGAAAAAGTAATTCCTATACCGACAAAAAGTATGCAACACAGAGGTGAATGGAAAGTGACCAGACGTACTGCTGCAGGCACAACAATGACAGTATATGGTCAACTGGAGATTCATCCTCTGCGTATGCAATACTAAAGTGCTCGATCGAATTACTACGGACTATAACCAACGCGGAATTTAGTCGGCTCTCGTCCTATCTTGGACAACCACCCCTGAGAGTAGTGAACGAACATCAACGACCCAAACTACTGCACTCCGTTCATGTTGTGTGTGTATCACATCATAAGAGAATATAAAAACTCTTGAACCTGCGCGAGCCTCTCACAAAAAAAAAAAAAAAAACAAATACTATTGCCTCTACAGGTCTAGAGAGGAATTTTTCCTATTTTTTTGGGCTTCTTATAAATACGTGGGAAACAGCATTTATCTAACAAATTGTCCTTGCATAAAGCCCTTTGGTACATACATATGTTTCAGATGAGTAAGCTTTTCGAATTGTTGAATTCAAGTCTTGAACGGATCCAAATCTGACATTCATTCGCTACATATTGGTGTACTCATGGGTTCTATATGGTCGCCGATGCTCTTTCTCATTTTCATAAAGCAAACTGTTTTCAGTGCTACACACCCTTAGGTTCTGTTTACAACATTTCCTGGTGAAACAATACTTAACCAATCCACTATCCTCGGAGCAAACGCTCTACTCGTATGGAGGGAACCTCGGACTATCGCAGTCATGGAAATATTTCGGGTGCTGAGATAACCAAATCACGTATTATTATAATCGCCTGGAACAATTAGCCATAAAACCTGTCACTGATATCGCAAAGTAATAAACCCCACTCAACTCACTTTGTTGCAGAGCGTTGACCAGACTCCTGCTCGTTAATTACAACAACGTTTTTTGTTTGGCTACAAAATCTCGACGAGAACGGAATTATAATTTCCCTTGTCCACTGGAGGCGGCGGCGCCCAACTTTTAGATTTATTGCCCCTTGGCTTGGGTTTTTTCTTTTTCAAAATTCATGTAAAAAAAATACGAGTCAGGAGCGAACACACCTGCACACATCTAGCAGTTAACAGATCGCACTATTGTACTCATACCTACCTCCTTCCACACAGTGTCAAAAACACAAGTGCAAGGGAATAAATTAACTTGAAGCAGTTTTTAAGGAACAACACAACACAAAACAATTGCGAAACAACAAAAATCTGCAAATGTTGACCGAAAAATAAAATTCAAACTTTACTGCCGTTGTTGTTTGTTGTTTCGTTCTTATCCAGACATTTCGCCCTCATTTGTATATTTTGTTATGACGCTCTGTGGAAGGAAAGTTCGGTAGAGGAGTAACAACTTTTTCTATAATTAGAAGCACCTGGACCACCGAAGCAGGGTTGGAATACATGCAACATTCCATTACTTCTGCGAGGGTCCTATTTTCTGGTCTGCCTGTGCGTTGTCTTTTGTTTCCATTTGCATTCTTGTCGTCTTCCAATGACTTGAAGAGTATTTTCGAGTTGTTTTTCCGCTTATAGTGACAAAGAGGTGTTTTTTGTCGTTTTCCGTCTAGATACGATTGGGGTGAGTGTAACTAGAATTGTTGACATTTTCAAGGGAGAGAAACATTTTCATTTCATAGCAAGTGCACTCCATTTAGGGAGATCTTCACTTGGAGCTGTACAGTGACCTCATGGAAGATAAATCTAGAATGGAGTGGTGTGAGTTGGTAGCATTTTAATGCTAATCAGCTTTGATAATTCTGCAGGGGCTTCACTTACTGAATATGCAATTGTGGAATTAAATGTTTTCGTGAGATAGATGCCGAGGATGCTCGCAGCGGGGTCTGTGAATTATGTTTTCATATTGAAGAACTACGTATAGGGAGACATTTCCCCTTTAGATTTAATTAAAATTAGAAAGAAAGATAATATAACGGGAAAACTTTCATATGCAAGGTGGTCCAGTTCGTGGCTTAAAAATGTTGCTTTTTCCTTTTATATTAGTCAACTCACTGGCAACTATGACTCACTGGCAACTATGTAACTGGTCGCATCTGGATCTTCTGAATAAACTGATAAATTGCTCATGATTTTCCACAATTGCCAGGGCTACGGCTTCGACTTGGCAGATATTAAATAACATCAACAAACACTGCAAAACCAAACTGCAAAAAAAAAATTTGTTTAAGGATTCCGCTATCTGTTGGAGTACTCAGTCACAAATACCGGTCCATGGTACTGCCAGACAGACAGAGAAAAATGAGAAGGAATTTCAATGATGTAGAGCTAAGAGATTCGGCAAACACCACGTCGGTCTCAAGGGTGCACCACCGCCCGCGAGCAAAGGCACAGTCACAGAAAAAGTGTTTTGCTGTGTCGTCCTCCTCGGAACATGCAACACAGGTAGGCGTTTCACTGATACTGATCATACAGAGATCCTTGGCAAAAGTATAAGGCCCGTAATGACGCCCGGAAGTCTTCTACTGTCGAATCTCCTTAAGGATAAAAAAAAATGCTGCTGATTTCTTTCAGACATCAGGGTGTACGCGCTTAGTTATCCTGCATTCTGGATATTCCCTCCCTCTACGATTGTGTGCAGAATGACCTAAATGGCCTGAGACCCAAACAAGCCTTAATGAGTTGAGTCCACCGACTTTGTTCAGGGAGGCGGGTTAAAAGGTTGAACAGAGCTTCGAGTGCGGCTTGGCTGTCACTGCAAACGCACATATTTTTACCCTTCCATCTAAGCTTCACAACATAGTGCATGGCCATCAGGATTGCGATATCTCTGTGTTATTTACTCACCGAAAAGTGCCATAGAAATTCGACTGTGAAGTTATAGCGTAATAGGATGACAGGTGTCAATGCGTCAGAGGGCATATCCACCAGACACTGGTCGTAGGATATTTTCCGCGCAAGCGCACTCATTCCAATGCGGCTTGTACCAAAAACCTTTTTTTCTTGAGACGAGACACCCTCTGATAAATATGTCAAGGGCTAGAAGGTTCATCATAGCATCTAGAGCAGCGCCCAACGTGCTGGGGAAAGCCCCCGTACAGCTGGGACAAACCGTTCCTTGGAGTTTGGTGAAAGAGGCTACGACGTGTTTGCGTGTTAGCCTCTTCCACCAAAAAACCAATTCATGTGAGATCATCGGTCTTATCAATGCCCTGTAGAACGCGAGGACCTTTGCCGGTATAAACCCATGTTTTGCCAAAAGCACCTTTGCATTGGCAGAACGCTGACAGTGCTTTGGTGGTTTTTGACTCAACATGCATTGACCAAAAAGTGTGCTGTCCCAGATAACTCCCAGGTACAGGTACTTAGATTCCTTGGATATCGGCATGGGAATGTCTTTTAGCACCATCTGGTTCCTCCTTCTCTTGAAGAGAACCTCAGTCTTTAGAGGATTAATTGACAGCCCATTTCTAGTGCACTACTCGTCGATTACATTTAGCGCCGCTTATGCTTTGGAATGGCGACATCATCCGCAAAGGCCTGGGCATAGTCTTCCTCGGATCCGGTTTGGGTTGCGAGGGGGAGATTCCACAATTCAATTGGAATTCGATGTATCTGTGATCGGATAACGTAATATCTGGTAAGACTTTCGGGTTAGCGATGGCCTTCAACTATCTGTTAGGTCGGGCTAGGTCAATCACCTCCTGTCGTCTCGCCATGACAAACGTCGATTGAGAGCTAAGGTCAGACCAAACGGTGGAGGTGCATTTCCTTCTGCCCACGCATTATTTAAAGCATTAACATCGCAGCATAAGTTAAGTCCAATCTTTCTGATTTCACAGTAATCTACGAGATCAGAAACTGCTTTTAGTGGTGGAGGTAGTACCGAGTCGTAGGGGAAGTAAGCAGATGCAACGACGAAATGTTTAATATCTTCGTGCGCATCGTAGCCTACTCTGGCAACCACCAAGTCTTTTCCACAAAATTGTTCAAGTTTAGTTACCGTTAGTCTTCCTTACTTACTTAGGTGGCGCTACAGTCCGGTGTGAACCTGGGCCTCAACCAACAAATTTCTCCAGCTGGCACGGTCTTTTGCCAGCTGGTTAAAGTCCCCTTTCACCTGTGTGAACCACCTGATATTCGGTCGTTCTCTGCTGCCACGTCCCTCGGGGTTGGACTCCGTGGCTTTTCGGGCCGGAGCTGTGTTATCCATTCGCTCTACATAGCCTAGCCATCTTAGAAGTTGGATCCGCAAACGTCATACAGGCCGATGTCGCTGTACAGCCTTTATGGTTCGTCGTTGTATCTTCTGCTCCTCTCCCCGTTTACACAATGGGGACCATAGATTGAACCCGACATTTTCCTCTCGAAACGACTAAGGGCCTCCTCACCCGCTTTCGTTAAAGTCCAGGCTTCTGCGCCATAGAAGAGGACCGGAATGATGAAGCAGCGCACCTTTAATCTTTCGAGAGAGGGCTCTACTTTTCAATTGCTTCTTGAGCCCAAAGAAGCAGCGGTTGGCAAGAGTAATTCTGCGTTTGATGTGTTTGCGTGTTGTTGTCGCTGGTCACTAGTGAGCCAAGGTAGACGAAGTCCTTGACCACTTCGGATCTGTAGCTGCCAATTGTGATGTTCTGACCGAAATGTCGGTCTTGCGCGTCTTGGTTGACAGCATATATTTTGTTTTACCCTCGTTAACAGAAAAATCCATTTTAGCCGCTTCTACTTCAATGCTGTCGTTGCCAATAGTCAGTTCGATATAACGAGTCAGACCATGAGCCTTTCGGATCGCTCATCATAAATAATCATAGCATCACGTAAAAGAGCGGTAGCAGCCTTGCAGTGCTGTAGACTGACTACCGGATATGTAGTAGATCCCAAAGGCGGGATTTTCGGCACCATACTTCTGATCCAGGCCGATGTCCGCTGAGAGGAAGAGCTCACCACGAAGGCGCCATTCACCTGAGCAGACTTCTCGGCCTGAATACAGAAGCCCGTTGCTGAAGCTTGCTCCTGTGTGAAGTGCCCGCCTCCGACGAGCAGGTTTTGGAATTCTGCATCTTCTGGCTTATGCCTTGATCCTCGCGGATCGCGGTATCTGCCTTAGCATTCCGATTTACGGCCGCCACGTTAGGGGAGGAGACATCAACCACTCTCTCCACAGCGTGGCTGTCCTTGGCGGTCGTCTTCCGTTTGCGGGCACTCGTACCTTTTTCCGGTCGAGCTCACACTCCCTTTGGACACCGCATTGGGACAACTTTACCGGTTTGAAGGTCGTTGAAGCCCGAAACGGCCTTGACCTCTCCGTTCAGAGACTGCCAGTCAGCATCGCAAACTTTTTTAGCGGCAGCGCTAGCTATAGCAGGACCCTCAACGCTTCCGGCTCCGCCAGTTCGGGAGCCCATCATGGGGGGTTGGTCCTCCCCAGTAAGAGGAAGAGGCTGTGAGGCGCATGCCGAAAGTCGTGGCTTGCTTGCGCCCCCTACAACAGTCTTCACTACTTGCCGACGTTCACAGCGCTGCTCGCCGCGGAGAACCTTAGATGGGAGGGTCGGATCGACTGCGGTAGGGGATACCTCCGTCGACCTTAGCCTCTTACCTGATTCCAATAGAAATCTAACCGCGTTTATCGTGCTTCTGCTTTGGAAGCCTCTTTGCACAACTTCCGTGAACGCCTTTTTCCCTTGGATGCACCACTCAAGCAAACAGTGAGCCACAAGAGTCGATGTCGTTTCGAACTGCCAATAAGTTGTCAATGAATGACGTGGCCTCCAGAATCCTTGCCCCGACCACGGTCAGAGAGATCGCAGATGCATTTCCGCAATTACAGGTACCACCCGGAGTCCTGCAATTCTTATGGTCTATTAATTTAGGCCTTGAAGTCTTAGTTCGAGGTCCATGGTCTATTGAGCCACTCGCCACGACAAGGCGGCCGACGAAAGGACATTTAAGTTAAGGTCTTTTTTCGTTTTATGAAATTATAACGCCATCATGCTAACAATTAAATTATGTGCATATACCAATCAGAAAATAAATCTCAACCTATCCTCCTCCCCCAAGCACATTAATAACAATCATATCATTTTGTATTCGTAACTGCCAAATATTGAGGGCGCCGTGGCGCAGTGGTTGGTGTATTGGACTCTGGCGCACGATAGGCGAGTTCGGATCCCGATAACACCAACGCCATCGAATGTTTATTTCGCGACGTTCCTCCTCGGCGGGGTACTGGCAAAACCCCCCGTAGTAAACTTGCCATGAAAAAGCTTCTCGACTCACGCCGTTGGGAATCGGCATTAAGCTGTAGGCCCCTTTCACCTGTGTGAAAAATAAATCACACACAACATGGGTGATTGAGAGAAGCTTGGCTCTGGTCCTTCATGGGCTGTAACGCCACCAAAGAAGAAGAACTGCCAAATAAAGAAAACAGTGGGTGGCAAACTAATCAAAAAACTAAAGTTCCACTTAACGAACAAAATATTTTCTTTTCATTTCCTCTTACAATATTTTGATTTGTCTTTTCTCTTTTGTTTCATATCAATCTGGTTGGCATCACATGGTCATGTGCCATCATTTCACCTGACAACATAAACACAAAACAAAAAAACCGAAAACTCTACTACAGCATTGTTGGCGGCAACATTACGAACCTATCAGCGAGCTGGTTGTGATTCAGAGCAATTATCACTGAGTTGTCCACGAGGCACGAGCATATCAATTGAGCTGGCCCAGTATGGTCGCGCGGGAGGTAAGTACACGTTTCCGATATCGTATAGTCTGCATGAAGTCCTATTGTGCATTGTCCTTCAGTCATTGTCACCGATATCCTTGTTAACAAATTGCTCTTTTGTTCGGAATTTTCGTTTATGTCTCTTTTTTTTTGCAGATTTGAGTGATCACAGTCTGTGTCCACCGATATCGGAGGAGAATACTACAACGAGATCTGATGGCGTTGTACATAGTGGGACAGAAATCGAAGTGAAACCAGCAGAGACGTGCACTGTCAGTGGATTACAGGTAAGAGATACCAGACGGGTATGATAGCTCTCGAGCCAATTGTATATGCCACAAGGGACCAACGATACAGTATGTCATTGGAGAGGCTGTCGAATACCAAAAATAGACGAACGGGAATTTCGATAGCAATACCAAAATAGCATGTGTCCCATTTCCTTTGTTCAGGTTCATTGGCGGTGTCATATAGAATTTGGCATTAATCCAGGACATTATGTGCTTGAGCTTCTGAGGTCGCACGTACTCATCGGAGGGGATGATGCCCAGTCATGCGTGTGGGAATATATCCGTTTTATTCGAAACTCAAACGGGCCACGATGAATTCATTAAGGAATTAGGCCAGTGATTTGATAATTACGGACCCCAGTCGCCAGTCTATATTCGCCATTATTCACCATTACAGACAGTATTCATTCCTGCGACTGTATAACCCAATAACGCCTAGCTACGGTCGATTTAACTCGAATCATTTTGCAAGTTTCCATGCGACACATGAGCGCGTACATACCTCAGACATTGGATGCATCCCCGGCAAGGATGAAAAATGATTGAGATTCGAGTATCAGTCAAGAACTGTGAATCCTAATACCATTCACCATTCACCATCTTATTCAAATTCATCGATGGAATACCGAACGAGAATGCAGAAAAAACATCTCATGATCCTTGGTATAATCTCAGCTCCCCTTCTGCTGTCGCTGATGATGATAAATGCAAAATCTTCTTCTCATTTATCACTGCTCGAGTTCGGTGTGTCCTGCCGACGACGGTAACGATTTTTGACAGCTGATATTAAAGTTTCGTACTATCTGGTCACCTGAATGAAACTTGGTTGTAATTATAAAAATTCCATTTCGCATGACTGAAACTGCATGGACATTTGATAGTGAGTCAGAGTTTGGTTTTTACTGCTTCAGGCGATAAGCAGAGGACAATTAGGTTTTAAGGAGCTATTTCTATCTGAATCAATGGGTTGTAGGCGGGTAATGATAATTAGTTATGAATCAAATGGATCGTGGGCGGTTATAACAAATAAAAACAACGTGCAACTGTTGGAAGGCGGTTCGATTATTTTGTTATGATAGCAAAATCCTAGTGGGAGTGATAGTTACACAGATTTTTATAAAATATTGAAAATTCTGATAACCTTTTCCATCCTTAGCATGAGTTCTTTTCTCACATACATACATTTTCAGTGCCCGCATGTTCAACTAAAAGAGTCGCGGGGATAATACGCGCACGCGGGATCTCCAGGCCACTCGATCGTCTGCCATCGACTCTAACTCATCAGGAGCTATGCCCAAGCGCACACAGGCGAGTTTTTGGACTTGGTCCAACCCCCTCGTCCGGGGTCTGCCAAGCGGTCGCCTGCTTGTTGGTATTGCATCAAAGGCACGCTTCGGAAGTCGTGATGATGGCGATATTTGTCTCACGTGATCAAACCATCGAAGCACAGCCCTTTCCGTTCGCAGAAGCAGCTTCTTAACATTGAACTTCCCGCGCACTGCCGTGTTTCTTACCCTATCCCGGCGAATAACTCCCACAACAGCACGATGAAATCTCATTTCGGCAACTAGTATTCGCGATCTTATTCTTTTGGTCAATACCCAAATTTCATGACTATAGGTGAGAGTTGGAACAATTACTGAGTTAAAAACCGCTAACTTGGCATTGACACCAAGCTCGGTCTTCTTGATTACAGATCTTCCAAACTGTTTCAAATTTACCCAGCTTGGCTAATCCTGCAGGAAAGCTCAGTATTACTCCTCCCATCACTCGTGAAGAAGACCCCGAGATACTTAAACTTCTCCACCTGTTTCAGTGGGACTCCACTAACATGTGGCCGTGGTGCAGTGGTAAACATCATCGACCGTCGAGCGGGAGATCTATTGTTGAAATTCGTTTCATAGCCAAGAAAAAACAATTCCTATACGGAAAAAAGTATGCAACACAGTTGTGGATGGAAAGCGACCAAACATACTGCTGCAGGCATAACACTCACAGTATATGGTCAATTTTAAAACCATGCAAAATTAACCCCAAAAGTGCATGAACGAATTACGGGGAATTATAACTAACGCGAAATTTGATCGGCTCTCGTCCTAGGACAAACCACCCCTGAGAGTAGTCAACGAACATCTACAACCCAAAACTACTGCACTTCGTTCAGGTTGTGTGTGTGAACCTGCGCGAAACTCTCCCCCTCCCTGTTATAAGGCCCTAGCTCTGAGTGCGAGTGTAACTTTAAAAAAATGAAAATAAAAATTAGGAGTGCATTGGACAGGTGTACTGGAAATAACCATAATCTCGGATTTGTCCACCCTAAACCTCATTCCAGCATCAGCACATACGGCCACAAACCTACCTAGCGCGTGCTGAAGTTCCATCTGGGAGGATGTCAGGACAACTAAGTCATCAACGCCCACGGTGAAAGGTGCTGATTTACTACCGTTAACCCGAACGCAGCTACTACAGTTTGTTTATAGAGACTGAATGACCCTCAACAGAGGACCATCAATTCCAAATCTACAAAGCAGCTGTAGATCGGTTTGGCGTACCCCCAAGCCTTCTCAAGTACCATTCTTAGAGTGAAAAGCTGTTAGGTTATACTGTTCATCCCCTGTCCTGGATTCGACCATAGCTCTAGCGTAGACCTTACCGGGGACACTTAAAAGAGAGATGCTCCTATAGTTGGAGCCCTCTTTTTTATCCCCCTTTTTGAAAAGAGACCCCAGTCTGCCAACCGCTAGGTGTCTCACCGCATTCCCAGGCCACCTTAATGACCCGAGAGAGCCATATTACTCCCTCTTTACCCATTGCCTTAAGCATTTCTGACCGAACTTCATCCACACCGGCGGATTTGCCAACTTTTAGCGACTTAATCGCTAAAACGACTTCCTCCACCGTTGGACTATTCTCCGCCCCACTCAAGACTATAGGTCTGTCCCCCTCAGTGCCCTGTTCGGGATTGAGCAGCTCCGAAAAGTGCTCGCTCCATCTGCGTAAGATGTCCTCCTCATTGGAAAGCAACACACCATCTTTAGATTTAACTCCTTCGATTATGTTGAATTTCCTTCCTCTGAGCCGGCGAATGGTTTACCAGAACACCTTTTCCGCAGATCTATGGTCGCCTTCCAACTTCTCGCCGAACTCCTTCCAGGACTGCTCTTTAGCTGCTCGCACAGCCAATTTGCAAGTTCTTCGCGTCACAGTGTATCGGTCACGAAAAGCAGAGTCCCCCCGGAGAATCCAGTCCCTGTAGGCCTTCTTTTTCTCTCTGATGGCTTCTTGAACTCCGGGTGTTTTAAACCACGCAGTTCATTTCTCACCACCAGCCGCCACATCAAGCCGCTTCTCCACAAAAATCACGTGCAGAGGCAATGACAGCTGTTGACAATAGTCGCCATTCTTCCTCTACAGGCGATGGAACAGTTGGAATTTGCTCAAACCCTTCGGATATGTTTCGAAAGGTTTGCTCAAACCTCTGTAGTACTCCCACCGCATGCATGTAACCACTCTTGGTTTCCGCCTTGGTTCTCTATCAGTAAGATATAGCTTACACTACAGTTGACAGTTGACAGTTCAGCCCCTCTTAACACACGAACGTCACAAACCATCCGTTTCACAGACGATGTCACCACAAGGAAATCTATCAACGATTTCTGTTGAAGACTCCGCCGATACCACGTATAGTTATGAATTACTTTGTGCGGAAAGAAGGTGTTCATAATGGACATGCCATTTGCACAGCAAAAATCCAACAACCTCTCTCCGTTCGCGATTTGATGAGGATCACCGTTCCTTCCACGTGGTATGTGAAAAATTAAAAAAATGTGTGAAGTGTACGTTGAAAACACTGAGACCGAACGCCGGACCCAGGAGAGGTTTGCTCGATTGCACGTCGGATATGTTGGCGCTAAAGATGGAGGAGGAGCGACACGCACTGAATCATTTAAAAAGGGCAGGCTACTCAAAAAAGCTCGATCTCTGTGTGCCACATGAATTAACGTAATTACATATACCCGATTGACCGAATTACCATCAGTGTTCCAGTGAATCTAATGATTTGGCAATGCTTGGGTCTCCTATCAGATTTCGATTTCGGATCGCACACGAGAAACACATGCTCACAGCCCCTTCTGGACGCCAACATTGAACTTTACAATCACTGTCTGCTCGATAGGATCATATTCACGATGAACGATACTGTGGTACGAGAGGTGAAGGAATCGTCTTCTACTGATTCACGGCCCTTCTTGAACCACTTCGCCCATTCAAACACACGTGTTTTCAACATGCTTGCTTTAGTGGCGTTACAACCCATGAAAGATCAGCGCCAAACTTCTCTCAATCACCCATGTTGTATGTGCTTTTATTTCGTACACAGATGAAAGGGACCTTCAGTTTAATGCCGATTCCGAATGACGTGAGTCGAAAAGCTTTTTCATGACAAGTATACTACGGAGGGTTGTGCCAATATAACGCCACGAAATAAACATTCGATGGCATTGGTGTTATCCGGATCCGGACTCGCTCATCATGCGTCAGAGTCCAACACACTAACAACTCCGCCACGGTACGGTGGTTTTCAGCAGGCACCACTTGCAATTTTCGGAGGATTTCCGAAGGTTTTACACCAGACTACACTAAAAATTGAATCAGAACACGTTGCTTGTAATGTGAGTCACTCATTTTTACGAAGCCACGAAACTTTTATTTTCATTTCGAAAAATACGCATAACACACAAACAAAACGTGCTTTTGCATTGGGTGAAAACTGAAAGAAGGGGCCGAATGTCGCATTGTTGCAAGCTTCCGAGTTGTATGTATGTATGTTGGCGTTACAGTCCATAAAGGACCAAAGCCGAGCTTCTCTCAATCACCCATGAGAGGGACCTCCAGTTTATTGCCGAATCCGAACGGCGAATTTCGAGAAGCTTTTCTTGACAATTATACTACAGGGGGTTTTGTCAGACCCCCGCTGAGGAGAAGCACCGTGAAAACATGTTCGGTGATGAGGCTGTTTCCGAGTTTATATTACTAAATTTCCTGATCTTAATTGTCTTGTATCGAGGTCTAAGGGTACCAGTTCGTGCAGCAAATCGTACTCCAAAATTGTTTTTCATCGCCAAGACACCTTTGTGTACAGGTGCGTTGGCCTGCCTAGAGATGATTTTTTTCTTCTTCAAGCCAGGACTCTTCTCACGAATTTTGGCATCCAGTTGGTCAAGAAGATTGGTGCAACATTCGCCTGTTATTGGTCTGCCTTTCGGATAGTTGATTCATTGACAGAATCTCCTTCGCATCCCAAACCACGCTGACGATTATCTTTCCAGCAGATGCGATTGACTTCGTTTGTTCTGGCGCTGAGCCATTGGCCTGTACCTCATGATTGGACAGCTGTTATGTTAATGGCCTTTAATGGTGGACCCGTGTCTCATCCGTAGTGAGAAGTCACCGCATAAAATCAGCCATATTCCTGATGTATCGGTCCAAAGATTGCTGTGAAAATCATTTGCGCCCTTGCTCTTGCCCGGCATTCGGCATATGTGGTACCCAACTTGCCCAGAGCTTTTGCTTTGTGCAAGATGTTTGGCATCACTCATCTTCACTCGCTTATCGTCTATCACGATATCATGCACTTTATTGACGATTTTCAGGGGGGTTGCGGTTTTGAGCCGTCCTTTACGTCCCCTAAAAGAGAGTATACTCATACAACGCGAGAAAATATGGAGTTGGAAAAAATCATGGATTTCTGCTTAAACACGGATAAGGTGTTCGCCATGTTCTACGCGTTTAAAATGTAGTCAACACATGGTTTCACGAATTTAATTCGCGAAATTACACTTTGTCCTCGCTTAGTCCTGTTTGCAACCAGAGTTATGTTCAAAAGGGAACAAACCGTGTCACAAATACCTTGTACTGTGGCTTGTTTAATTGACACTTTCAGCCACTACGGCTCGACAAAAGTACTGAAAAGACACGACCTCACTACCGCTCTTCATCCTGGTGAAAATCAAAAAGCCCTACCTTCTGTTTACTGATTATATTTGTGCTTCCATTTATGAATTACGTCAAATGTAACAAGTATCATCCTGGCGTTACACTATTTAAGCAAATGAGGACCCTTGAAAGTTCCACAGAACAAAGATTACTCGTAAAGCAGTACTGACTCACTCGCACCACCCACTCGAAACCGAATGCTTAATCCTAGGTCTTTCAACGTTGCTGTCACACTTGTTCATGCTTAATTTGCAGTCATTTTGCAAAAAGCTGCAAGCGCTTCACTGCGCACCAACGTCAAGCACTCATCGTCATCGACTGTCCTTCGTGGTCCTTGGTGGCAGCACCGGTTCCTACCTAGTTGCTTTTTGATCAAATTAGAATGGAAATTATATTAATCCCGCACACATACACTGTGCCAGTGCCACTGCCACCGCAAGCGGCAGTTATTAAGCATGCCAGTGGAAATAATTTCCTTCCATAGTTGGTTAAGCGCCGGATATCAAAGGAATCTGTGGATTCACAACCGCATCCGGTCGGAGCTAGTTTCCTGACTTCTTTCGTTACATCCCTAACCCTAACATTCGATTTTTTTTGTGATTTCTTTGTCGTAAATATTTTCCTTCCCGGGATTCCTGGCATACCGATTCATGGGAAATAGATTTTTATTTCCTTCCATCTGTCATCGTGAAAATGTGAAATGAGAGTAGTGATGGTGGATGGGGAGGAATGACGTGCGAAAATTGCTTTAACTCCAACTGAGTTGAAACTGATGTCCGGTGTGGCTGTTATTGCCTCGTGGGTCAACAACCTCCTGGAAAAATAATGAACTCAAACATAGACGAATGCACAGGTACATGCAGACACACAGGCACAGGATAACAATGAAGACGAAAGGACGAGATGGAATTTACGACGAGTGACGGTAACAGTGTGCTGAGTGAAGACCTGCCTCGGAATATTGGTCGTTTAATTTGATCTGACGGTAAATTTGATTAAAAGCCCAACACAGCTGCATCCATAGTCCCCATGGGGCGGAGGTTATATTTACAGATGTTTGTCAGGTGCTTCAGGTGCCACTGGCAGGACGATTTCAATTTGGTTTTCTGGTTACAGCTGGCGAGCAAAGGTAATTAATTTACCATTCTATGGATGAAGAATGAAATACGAGGGCATGTGCGTGATTTGACCGAAAAAGGGTGCCTTTAGGGGTGCCACAATGCCCATTGTGAGCTTGGTAATGTTGCCAAAGGAACAATATTCCTTTGTCTCCCTCAAACAACACTGACTCACATCTCCAAGTTGTTGTTCAGGTCCTTACTCTTTGTTATAGTGTTTCTTCTCATCTTCTATTCTCCTCCACGAATGACAACTATTGTCAGTTCGCGCACTTCCTTTTTGCATCAGAAAAACAATGTGCTTGAGTCGTAACCGTTTTCAACTCCTTTGTCGATTAACATATCAAACAACAACAGGACGAGGATGACGACGAGAAGCTTGGAGTATAAGAAAGTGTTGAAAACGGTCTAAAGAATACTACTTTTGCATAACGTCGCATATAGTAACCCCAAGCGATTTGGAGCGAACGTGACTCAAAGCCAATACTCAATCACCCGGCCCATTTCCTACACATCATCACCAGTGAGTAGATTGGAAAGGTTTTGAAGAATAATGTTGCTGCCTGCGCGTATCCTGATAGAGTGCTTAAGAGTCATCAATACAAGTACCGAGATAGAACTGAGTGGATACACTTCACACACATAATCGTACACCCGTAGCCGATACCAATCGACGTATAATGAAATTCAAGCTATGGAAAGCGTATAGTCGGAAGGATATGAAAAATGATGATAAATGCAATTGCCGTGTACGAGTGGAAAAAGCGCTTATTGTCGGATAAACTCGCGACAAACTTGGCACCCCTCTACCCTGCGTGCAAGCTAGTGTGACAGATTTGATTTGTACGGCAGTATGGCGTCATGTTGCAGCACACGGCACTTGCTGCTAAATTAACCGGGAAATCGTTGTGTTGAACATTTCCAATGAAGCGCAGTGGGTTAATTAAATTTGAAATTTTATTCGCATCATTGTGGGTACGGCATGAGGTAGTATCCGGTTTTGGGAATTTAATATCTCTCATGTCGGGTTTATGATTCGTATACGTTTCACCGGTTATTGGGAAGATTAGATGGTTTTAGTGCGTCGATATTAGGAATGCATTTATTGAATGCGTTGCTGGGATACTAATGTTTTAGGATTTTAGTGGGCTGCAATTTTTCGGGGTCCAATTAAAATCGTATTACAATCTGAAGGCTTTGGAAATAGCCGATATTAATTTAGCCATCATGCAGGAAATGTTGCCGATGAAATGTGTACGAGAATTAGGTGCTTATGTTGGATTATGATCTTTTGAATAGCTAATATGGCCGAGTTTATAGCTTTTAACGAGTATTACGAGCAACCTGAAGAGATGTTGCAAATTAGTAAGATGACTCTACTCCACTAGTGTGAATTACCCGAAGTATTAAAGGAACATTACAGTTTTGTGCTTTCCATCAAAAGATACACACATTTTACACATTTTCCGGCTCCGTTTTACATTACTGGGGAAACACTCAACTTTAAATCAACTTAATTTAGTAACATTTTCTTTCTTCTTAGGGGGCGTCACAGCCCTAAAGGACCAGAGCCAAGCTTCTCTCAATCCCACATGTTGTGTGTGATTTATTTTTCACATATGTGGGTGGAAGGGACGGGGTCGAGAAGCCTTTTCATAGCAAGTATACTACGGGGGGTTTTGCCAGTACGCCACCGAGGAGACACGTCTCGAAATAAACATTCGATGACGTTGGTGTCATCGGGATCCGAATTCGCTCATCGTGCATCAGAGTCCAACACACTAACCACTACGCCACGGCGCCCATAAACATAGTAACATAGACCCGAAAAAATCAGTTATAATTTATCAATATACATATGTAGTGAGTAATACAAGAAGTTACTCCAGATTCAATGGAGACTTTCATACTTCTGTGAATCACTTTATGTCAAAATGCCCTTTTGCTTGTTTCCGAACTTCACCGTTGAAGACAAAATTTTTTGTTAAAATTAAGACGGATTTCGAAAATCCGAGCTCGCTGGTTTTGGGACATTCTTTTTCCTATTCCCTTAGGGCGCTACAGTTCGGGGTGAGCCTGGGCCTCAACCAACATGCCCCTCCAACTAGCACGGTCTATTGCTAGCCTTTTCCATTGCCGCACACCCGGTTATCTGAGGTCCCCTTCCACCTGCTTGCGCCATCTTAGGTGCGGCCGCCCTCTGTTTCTTCGTCCCTCGGGGTTGGATTCAAAGACTCTCCGGACTGAAGCTGTCGTGCCCATCAATCTACATTGGCTTAGCTATGTCAGACGTTGAAACCGTAGACGCCTGATTAGTTTCATAGCACTTGTATAGCGTAACCGTAAAGCTTGCGGTTGAATCGTTTTCTCCATCCTTCGTCTGCGCTTATAGGATCGAAAATCACACGCAAAATCTTTTTCTCAAAACGGCCCATAACTTCCACATCCCCTTTTGATAGCGTCCATACTTCTACGCCGTACAACAGAATCGGGATGATAGGGGTCTTATTTCGAGTCAACTTTTTCGTCCGGGAGAGGGCTCTATTACTCAATAGCCCCCTGAACCCATGGAAAAAGCATTTGCCTTTAATTTCGGAACTGATGTCATTGTTCCTAATCGCTGTGGAGCCAAGGTAGATGAAGTTCTTAACTACCTCAAACTTATATCTGCCAGTACAAACGTTCTGTGTTCTTCCGATTATGTTAATGTCATCTGCGTATGCGAGGAGTTGCGAGGATTCGAAATAAATTGTGTTCCTTGTGTTAATAAGATATTAAAGAAATCACACGATAACACATCGCCTTACTTTAATACATATTTGACACCGAAGTCATCGGTCAGGTTTAGACCGATTCTAGTGGAGCAGCGAGCATTCTCCAAAGTCATCCTGTATAGTCTGACGGGCTTAGCAGGGAAGTCGAAGGTAGACATTAAGTCGTTTAGTTCGTCTCTAAGTACGCTGTCGTATGCGGTAGGTGAGTGATTAGTGTCCAGGATCTCCCGTAGTGTGAAGATTTGTTTGGTGGTGGACTTCCCTGGCCTGAAGCCACACTGATAATGACTGTAGATGTTATGGAGGATTATTCGTCTGTAATTGACGCAGTCAAAGGGATCTCCTTTCTTGTGGATCGGGCAAATGATGCTAAGACTCTATTCCTCGGGTATGATTTATTCTAACCATATCTTACAGATGAGCTTGCGCATGCAAGATGATCCTAGTCAGATCATCTCCAGCTGCTCAACAGCTGTGCGCCAGTAGGTTTATTCGGCTTGAGTTTCGATATGCCGATCTTAACTTTGCTGAGGTCAGGGGGACGGATTTCTCTTCGATCCTTGTCATCAGCCGTCTGCAGAAGTAGTTGTTCCGTATTCTCAGCATCGATTGCGTTCGTACTACTAAATATCCATTCTCATACCTTTTTTCGTGGTGGAGCCTTGAAGCTCAAAAGTTCGAGTACTGGATTCTGTCATATCGGCAGCGGGTCTTTCTTTTTTGTAGGGGTTTCGGCACCTATCAAGTCGTTTTTGGAGTGTACTGTATCGAATTTTCAATACAACTGTGGAGGGCAAAAACAAATAAATGATTCAAATAAAAATATTCCCTCCAACTGTTGGCTCTCGTGACTACTACTGTTTTTTCTGCATATAGTATGTATATATCTGAGCTTAAGGGTTTGTTGAGTACGAAATGCATGTCAGCTTGGTAAACAATCCATTTCACAGTACGCGGTTTCCCACGCACGTACGTCAATTCTATGCATTCAAGCCAATAATTCCTGACTCATTGGCTTTTATCGCATCCAATCATTGACATAATATCCAGCAATTTGCAAAACCTCCATCACAAAAACCCGTCACACAATGGGAATGACATTCCGCACAACGATTAAGTTATTTCAATAAAAATAAATGAATTCTCACCACAGCCATAGCTCATCGTCATAATCTGATCTTTATTAATCAACATTTCATTTAGCCAAATTAAATGCCGATTGTTTCATTTAATCGCACCAATTACAGGTAATACGTTTGGCGTAACGTGCACACCAGGCACGTCCGCATAACGCTGCGGCAGGCGAACTGTAGCTTTCGCCGTGGATCTGTCGAAAATCCGATTGAAATTCCATTTTCCTATAAATATTCGTCGCGCTTCGGTTTCTAGCTATGGAACATCCTCTGCTCAGCCAATAATTCCTATTTTTGTATCATTTTTGCGATTTCATTTGTTCGAAAACTATCCAGCCGCACGTGACAATGCCACTCTGCTGAGGTGACACTCCACAGACCATAGTGCCTACCTCGAATGCATGGTGGAGTTTTTTTTTTGAGTTATCCTGTCCACCATTCTCATCATTTCGTTTAATTGAGTTAATCAAACGAATAAATTAAACCAAACTCCGCAAGTAATTCAATTGGTTTTAGCGGATAAAACTGCCCGATCTAGCCGAGATCAAAACCATCAAGATTTAACCGGTTTCTCATATGAAATTTAAGCAAAATAAAGTTATCATTTCATTAAAACAACCGAATAAGGAGAATATAATCTCAAAGCTTGTCGAATGACAACCAAACTGCATTGTCATAAGGCGCTTTTCAGTTTTTTTCGTTTATGTTAGTAGTTCGCTTGGCACCACGGACGGCAACCATTAAAATTGTGTTTCGCGGCATAAATTTGTTATGCGCGACGATAAATCAATATTTTTTTACCCTCTCGTATCCCATTGCAGTAAAAATGAATTTATTTCGTTCCTCCGACAATTTGAACAGTCGCGCCTGTATGGTAAGATACGGGGGGGAATTTAAATTTAGTTAAAGTTCACGGATTATGGGAGAAGTGATGTGGATTTTTTTTTTCGTGCTATTGGAATAGTTGAATTAAGCGTTGAAAATATTCCTCAAATGAAACCAACCACGTACGGAGGCACATTGGCTGAAATACAAATTGTTATTAAAGCTATTTGTTGGTTTAAATTAAAGCAACAATGGCCTCGAATTAACGTTGAAGCTGATTGCCTAATTTGTGGTAAAGAGTAATGCGTAAATGATAAACACTCAGATTTAGTTACGATTTTTAAGACTAAACCATTTCCTCAATTGGATTTAAAATACTGAGGATGTAGGCTATATTGACGACAGACTGAATGCATCAATGAAGATGGATACGCCGACGAAGATATTTTCTCCCAGATTTGATACTGCGTTTCCTTTTACTGGCGTGCTATACAGGGAGCACTGCCAACTAGTGGCATCTTATGTCATTGGCACAAGAGTTTTTCTTACTGGTAAGGAGATATCCTTTCCTGGCGTCCAAAGCCTCATAGTCTGTTGTTATGAGAAGTTAATTTAGTCATAACTTGGAAACTAGCAACAAAAGAAGCCTTCGAAAATCCTCCGAAAACTGCCGAGACCCGTAGACGAAATCAGAGGCCAACGAAAGCGAGGATGTCATAGTCTCGACTGAAAGAAATGGTGATCGTTCATCGTGAATGTGTTCCTACCAACCAGATACTGACTGGACAGTTCTATGTTGGTGTCCTGAAAGGACTACGAGCATGTGTTTTCGTGAGACTTGAACTCGGAGCTTTATCCTGCAACACGACAATGCGCCGGCCTATTCCTCATTGATTGTGCAAAAGTTTTTGGCAAAAAAAAAACATTCGAATGTTACCGCACCTCAATATTGCTCTTTGCGACTTTTTTTTATTTTCCAGGGTAAAGCGACGCCATAAGAGTCGTTCGATGGAGTTCTAAGACTATTGCTTGTTTTTGTTTACAAACATTTCCTTCAGTCACGAATTTGACATTCTCCCTATCGTTGGCTATATACACATATGGGTTTTCGACACACTTACTTACCTTTTACCCATTTCAGACCACCAAGCCATGGAGGGTCTCGGCCTGATTTAACGCAGCCTTCCGCCCTTAGCGGTCCCGGGCGTGATGCTTCTAGTCGAAACAACCAAGTTGTCTTACGTCCGCGATCACTTGATTCTTATACCAGAGGTTCGGTCTCCCCCTTCTTCTTGAATCAAAAGCTCGGATTCGAATGCTCTCCATACGCTCGATGTGGCCGAGCCATTGTAGTCTACGGATTTTTGCTTTCCGTAGCAAAAATCCTTGTACAGCTCATAGAGTTTGGAGTTATGTCTTCGCCTCCATTCTCTTTCCTCGCAGACAGGGCCGAATATCGATCGCACAATTCTTCTTTCTAAGGAGCCAATTATTAGCTCTGCTGTCCCGCTTATCTTCCAACTTTCGGCTCCATATAGCAGGACTGGCAGGATAAGAGTTTTATAGAGCATAGCCTTGGTTCTTCGGGGCAGAAGTTCGGACCCTAACTGTTTTGAAAGCCGAAGTAGCAGCCGTTGCCGAGGGTGATTCTACGCCGGATCTCGACTATGATATCATTCGAGGAGTTTATGTTTGCCCCGAGGTATGCGAATTCCTTTACCGCCTCGAAACTATACATAGCTGCCGACCGTCATATTTTGTCCTAGGGGATGGATGGCGTACCGCTTTTTTGTTGACAGCATATGTTTCGTGTTCTCCTTATTGATGTGAAGACCAGCCCGTTTCGCTTGGTCTTGAATCCCCGCGAACGCGTCCACAATGGTGCGCTAGAAATTTGCGATAATATTATTATCGTCTAGGTAGCCTAGCAACTGGACCGATTTTGGAATATTGTGCTTTCCGTGTTGACGTTGGCCCGCCGCACTATTTATTCCAGTGTATCTCCTTGCCGTAATCCGGTGCAAGATTCAAAACGCTCCAAGGTTCTGGAGCTGAACTGCATGAAGCATCGGGTGTATGTATGCATGACTCGACATATCCGGATTAGTTTTTCCGGGATCCCGAAATCGACGTCGCGTTAAATGAGACTTCGCGGTCATAAGCGGCTTTAAAATCAGTAAAGGGGCATCGATTTGAAATTCGCTGGTCTTCTCCAGGATTTGTCCCAGTGTGAATATTTGGTCTACAGTCATTTGCCTGGCCGGAAGCTACATTGGTACGTGCCGATTAGTGCGGTGCAAAACGGCAAAACATTAACACAATACACTGGATAGGATCTTGTAAGCTACATTGAGCAAGGACTTACCTTTGTAGTTCTTGCAAAAGGTTAATCCTTGCCCAAAAGAGGCATAGTCGTCGGGCAGACATTCAAATTCTACAGGTGAGCTGGTGTATGCTCGCTACCAGCACATTGCCTCCAGATTTGAAGAGCTCTGAAGGTAATCCATCCGAGCATGCGGCCTTGTTGTTCTTCAGCTTTTTAATAGCTATGCCTGCTTCTTCAAAGATGAGAGGGGGAGAGCTTCCTCGACTGGAGGCGGGATCTCTGCGTCCACTACCATTCTCCCTTCCTCCTGCTCGTTAAGCAGTCGCTGTAAATGTTGCTTAAAAATTCTGCGGGTCGTTAACAAGATTGTTCTCACATAATCTCAGAGTCTGGGTGCTGTTTTCAAAGCCCTCTACGAGGCTTTTGGCTTTTTTTTTTAAACGCGTTTTTGTCCTGGCTTGTTCGATATCCTTGAGCTGGGAGGCCATTATACTACGGGTTTCTTGTCAGTGGCGGCGCGTAGCCTATGCAGCTGTTTCCTTGATAGGTGAGCGACGGTGGAGCCACACTTTGTTGGCGTTGGTGTCCAACTTGTGAGTTGTCTGTTTAGTTGCTTTCTGACGATTTCTGATGTGCTCAGGTTTCCAATGTTGAACCTCCTCTTCGTGGGCTTATGTATGTATGTATGTATATTGGCGTTACAGTCCGTGAAGGACCTGAGCCGAGCTTCTCTCAATCACCCATGTTGTGGGTGATATCATTTTCCCGTAGGTGAAAGGGACCTACAGTTTATTGCCGGTTCCGAACGGCGAATTTCGAGAAGCTTTTCTTGACAATTTTACTACAGAGGGTTTTGTTAGAACTCCGCTGAGGAGAAACACCGTGAAAAACACGTTCGATGACATGGCTGTGTCGGGATTCGCTCCCGTGTCATCGGCGTCAGAGGCCAACACACTACCCACTGCGCCGCGGTGCTCTCGTGGGCTTATGTAGGTTTTCTAAAATTGGAAAGACGGACAATGAGTCTTGCTGCCGACTTTTGCCCTTCTGATCTCCAAAGGCGTTGAGGCGTAGAGTTTACTGCCTCCGTATTGCCGCAGGGGTCAAATCAGTGTGTTAGGACAACGAGAGCCGTTGCTTTTTTTTTTTTTTTTTTCAAGTCGCGCAGGTTCAAGAGTTTATACTGTTTATCACACAACCTGAACGGAGTGCAGTGGTTTGGGACGTCGTTTTTCATTCACTACTCTCCAGGGGTGGTTGTCCTAGAAAGGAGGAGAGGAACCGACCGAATTTTCATGTTGGTGTAGTTCTCAGCAACTTTTCCTTGCACCTCTGGTGTTCTATTAGAACTGCACACAGAGTATGAATCTGAAGTGACCATATATGTACGTATGCCTTTATCAGTATATTTGATCACTTCTCATTCACAACTGCTGTGTTGCATAATTTTTTTTCCATCTAGGGATTGTTTCTTCATGACTGTGGAACGTGTTCGAACTACAGACCTTCCGCTCGACAGTCGGTGATGTTTACCACTGCAACACGGCCACCACCACTCTTGCTTCACAGAGCTCCAGATACTTATAAATGTCTACAACTTACGTGAAAAAATAAACTGCGCGCAGACCGTTTAGAACATCAAAGTCATACTGAAGGTCGTTTGAATGCCATGGGTTTTCACAATCCTACGGTGCATGCATAAGTATTCCAATTCGAGCTTTAAGGGCCTCTCTAGACCCCAGCAAATACTATCAAGGATATGGCCCCCTTTTAACAAAACCACAGTACTCATAGTGTACACTGACTCAATTAATTATTGCTGTATAATTCAATGTTGCGAGTGCTCGGGGCAAAGTAATCACTTAATTACCTTGGCCCATTGTCCCACAGAGTCCTTATCCTATTCTTACTGTGCTTGCACGCCTCCAACAAAGCACAATTCCACATAAAAGCATTCATTTTATTCTCCAAGTACTTCCCTAATGAAATGTCATCACATATGTATGTACATCCGTTGTCCCCATCACCTCGACCTCCCGCCATTTGTCATTCTATCCAAGCAACTCATCTCGGCCTCAACATATGTCACACTCATTACCATCATTAGGATGTGAAGTGACATCCAAATCACATTACAGATTAAATTCCACATACGACAACGCAAAGACTTTTATTTAATTAAAACCTTCACGGCCCCTTGAATCCGTGCCCGTGTCACTGTGGTATACAGATTGGTCGACTGTGCCATCATCAAACCGCTCGAAGCTCAAGTAGTCCTTTTCTATAAATCACGGTGAAATGCATGCGCTTAATCAAATCGACCACATTAATTTGTGCTGAGTGCAAATTTAACATTTTCCCTATGCATCCCTTTTCCTTTTGACGGCATTCGTACTCGTGCACACGAACGCTTGGACGAAGGAGCATACGAGCGTGTGTTTGAATGAATGTTTAACTGGAATGTGTGCAGGAATCCTTTGTGACAGATCCGTTGGAATATGGCTTACGCATTACGGATACGTAAATCTGATCCGAGATATGTATGTACACGTACATACCAATGCCCTCGCATGGAACGACGACCTACACAGGTCACAAAAGCTGAGACTAGAGTCAGTCCTGCAGCTGAAGCTGAACTTTTTACGTCACCGTTAATTGAAATGTTTTTCTCTTAAGGTTGCGGCATGAGGTGAAAGCCACACACAATTTCATTCAGCAATGCCCGCTTTATCCTACCTTCCTGTCAACGCATATTTTTTTATCTGCCAACGTTGGCTTGCATTCGCGTATAAATAAAATTAACAATTTGAATTACTGTCAAGCAACGAGCTAGGTGGCGTCCCAGGATACAGGGAACGCCACCAAGCAGGACTACAATTTCGCTTAAGCGGAAATCGAGCTATCGTCGCAGTTGCTGGTATTTTTCTTTTGCCCCATTTGGATGCCAACAACATCATTGTCAACTTAAATTTCGATTTTCGTCCCGAATAGTAACACAATGACTGATGGGAGCCTGGAGTATGGGGAACGTGTTTCACATTTTTATTAAACCGTCATTCTGTCGCTGTCACTGTTGATGTCGAAATTCATTGAAAACCGTTGTTGAATGATGTACACTGTTCAGCAGTTCACACTGTTGTGTGTTGGCTGACTTAACATGCTCGTCTGTTTGTCAAGCTTTTTGACGGATATTTGTGTTGACAGTTGAAAAGTGAAAATAAAAAAAAAATTAGGACGACGAATGGCACATTCCGCAACGGATGGCTAAAAGACTTGTCTAACTGTATACCTGCGGTGATGTATTTCTCCATGTTTCATATGCGCCATTTGGACAATTTGTTGATAAAGATACAAAGATACATAAACGTTTTCTTTTCTTTTTTTTTTGTCGGATGACAACAGTGAAGAAAAAAACATTTGTTCTTGGGCTGTCGTTTTCTGGGAAGTGAGGTGGCCTCAAATAGAAAATGAAGAGGAAATACGAAATTCAAGGCTTAAGGTGACTTGTCCGAAATAATCATGACCTCTCAGGTCATGGGAAAGCTTGGGTATCAACTGACTCTGAGTGAGAGGAAGTATGTCTGAAAACACCTATCACATCTAAAGATGATTTTGATTGACAGGATTAAGAGCACCTTTTGAGTCTATGAGATGTTAGTGAAAACAAATAGATTGCGGAGAGCAATTTAACACACGTTGGCTAAACAAGTTTAGTTTGATAAAGCGAAATGCTTTTTAAGAACTTTGCTGTATTACGAACTTTCAGTATTATCAGACCCAAATTAGGAAAGCAGCAAATAGTCTCCCTACGTAGCTTACGCTACGTTCGACGGATTTTTATTGCATACTAGTCCTTCAATCAAGAGACCGAATAGCCTGTATAAGTCACATAAGCTTTTTTTTAATAGTAATTACTCTACTAAGCTTGTTGATACTGCACACAAAAATCCCATTGTACGGAAGCTGGTCTATAAACTCGTGTTGGAAAGCATGTGGTGTTGCTGAGATAAGCTGTTGCCTACTTAATTGGCTTGTGGCGTTACGATTCGGAGTGATGGTGGCCCTAACCAAAACCAGCCGACCCAGTGTCCCTTTTTACCTTTGTGTGCCATCTGCGTAGATGTAGACCTAGATACTGTCCCTGTCCCAGCCCGAAGAGTTCTTCTTCCCCACTCTCTGTCAACACTTACGAGATCGAGGTATCAACGTGGAATTTTCCTCTCGAAACATCCAAGGACCTTCTCATCCCTTTTTGATAGAACACATACCTCTGCGCTACAGACAGAGAGAGAGAGAGACCGGGATGATTGGGGTTATGCAAAGAGTCACATTGGCTTTGCCGGAAAGAGCTTTATATCGCAATTGCTTCTTGCGTCCAAAGAAACTAGGCTTGTAAGAGTTATTCTGCTTCGTATCTAATTGCCACTTGTCTCTAGCGAGCTAAGGTGGACTAAAACCTTAATAACTTTAATGTTATTACTGCCAATAGTACTTTACACCACTCGAAACGCGCCGCAGACTGGTTATTTCTTTAACTCTACCGCTCATAACATAATCGGAGGTAGTATACGTCTAGACGTAGCCTAGACGTCATTTACATTTACCTTCAGAACCATTATCGCGCTTCTCCAGTGCCCATGAAGGCTTCATGTTGCGTTATACAAATTACTTCAATAAGTCAACATACGAGGTGTGACAACTACATACATTGCAAATGCTAGTATGTTAAACAACACGCAACAAGTGTGTCATTCGACAAACTTTAAAATTGAGTATGCCACTTAATACGTTTGATCTTTGAAATTAAGACACTCATTCGTGTTAAAACTATAACACGATCTATTGCATGTCATGGATAAAAATCTAATGACACCTTAAGTGCATTGCCGCGACACACTTATTAATAATTAATACCACACTTAACATACTGGAGTTTGTGTGTATAGTTGGGAAATTTCCCTTTTTGTGTGTTTTCATAATAACACACTTTAAATTGCATACAAAATAACTACAATGAAAACACACCTTTTGGTGTGTTGCATTAACACAATTACCGTTTATCTTAGGGACTTTAGTCATTGTAAATAAAGCACTAGATAAACATATGGTTAGTTCGCAAAGACTCTGGTTTTATTTAGATATTTTAAATTCAGTTCAACTATAATGTTCTGTGCGTATATTTAATGAGGTTGAGCCGGTAGTGCACGTGCCAAAGCGAAGAAGAGCGCAGACCAAAGTGACTTTTGCCACGTAGATTGACACTTGAGGTTTTGGTGTCTTTTTACATTGATGTTAATCAGCTGTCTTAGGGGGTGTGCCCATTACATCCCCCTTATTTTGGAGCTTGTGAAACAAGTATGATTACTAGGGGTAAGTCCAACGCTGTGGTGGTATAACTATTCTTCCAGACCTAGTTGTCGAGACTGCATGGGACGGCGTATCAATTGTTGGTGGTAGATGCATTTCATTACTGATTATCGTTGGGTTTAACTCCTTAATGTCGCTAGGTGGAGGAAATGACGTAGATTCATGGTTACTGAGTTGTGACGTTGAGGCTTCGAACTCATTTCTCGGTATTTCTATCTGCAAGTCCGGAACGGTGGTCGGTGTATGTATATTTCGGTGTGTGTATATTTCGGCCACAGTTGGTTTGATATTGTAAATATTGCGACGGAAGAATTTTCCTCTCTCATCGCGGATTATATACGACCTTGGGTGTACTTTGTCAACTATAATGGCTGGTTTCCATTTTTTCTGACTGCTGACCCTAGTTACAACTTTTGACCTCGACGCAGCTCCTTGTCTACTAACATGGCAAACGCCAGCTTCGATCTCTGTCCCTCCTCAATCCAAGTTGACAAACAGCCTCCGCGATAGCTACCCTGGCACTCGCCAGGTAGTGAACCAATGTGTGCAGCGACCCAACCCCTTGTTCGTGGGGAAAGAGGAACCTGGCCCTCAAGGTTGGGGGTTGTGCTTAGGGGTAACATCCCTATAACGTAAAAGTCTACTTGTTCCGAAAAAACAAGAAGCCTCGGATACGGACGGATACAAAGCTGACGACCCCTGCAAACGACTAACGGACTTGAGAGTCTGCACCTGGAATGTTAGGTCCCTTAATAGACCGGGTGCAGGCGATCAATTGGAGCAAACCCTCAACTGCTATAAAGCAGATATAACCGTACTCCAAGAAGTGCGATGGGATGGACCAGGCAAAAAACGGATGAACAACTGCGACATCTACTACGGGAACTGATACAAGAAGAACAAACAGCGCCTACTCGGGTGCGGATTCGTTATTCGAGGACGACTCCGACAAAAGGTCTTAAGCTTCCGAGACATAAGCGAACGCCACATCAAAACTAAATTTGGAAACATTAGCTTATTATGAGCTCACGGAAGAAAAGGACGATCGACTCAAAGAAGATTTCTATGATCTCCTAGACAGAACATATGCCCAATGCCCCAGCTACGACACAAAAATAGCCCTTGGAGATTTTAATGCAAAACTGGGCAAAGAGGACATATTTGAGCGGATTATAGGAAAGCATAGCCTCCATAACACCACATCCGACAACGGACTAAGGCTAATCGATTTCCCAGCGGGGCGTATCCTCCTTGTAGCAAGCACCCGATTCCACCATCTCAACATCCATAAGGGTACCTGGCGGTCGTTTGATCAATCGACCACCAACCAGATTGATCACATTGCGATCGACGCCAGACACTCCTCCTGTATTCTCGACGCACGAACCTTCCGAGGGGCCAACATCAACTCGGATCACTACCTTGTTCTAGCCAAGGTACGAATGAGGATATCAAGTATGCTTAGGAGTCGAGTAGGACAACGTAAATAGGACATCGGAAAGCTACAATCGCAGGAGACTGCCAGAATCTTTGCCGATCGTGTTCCTCCAAGCTCTCTCAAAATCCACCCACAGCAGCACAAACAATAGAACAGGAATGGGCACATTGCCAGAGCGCCGTCAGAGACACTGCCTCAGAGGTGCTGGGTTTCAAACCGCCACCACCTAGAAACCCCTGGTTCGATGAACAATGCGAACAAGCCCATGCAGCAAAACAAGAGGCATATAAAGCCATGCTGCAACGATGGACGAGAGCTGCTCGCGAAATCTATGAGCAGAAGAGATGAGAGGAACACACGCTTTTCTGAAGAAAGACGAGAGAGCACGGAAAGCGTGAGATCGAGGAGATGGAGAGATGCTTCCGCAGGAATGACGCCCGTAAGTTTTACAATAAGGTAAAACGAACATGCCATGGCTACAAAGCCAGAGCGGCGGCCTTTTTTCATCTTTTCTTTTGGTGGCGTTACAGCCCATGAAGGACCAGAGCCAAGCTTCTCTCAATCGCCCATGTTGTGTGTGATTTATTTTCCACATGGGTGAAAGGGCCGATTCCGAACGGCGTAAGTTGGGAAAGTTTTTCATGGCAATTATACTACGGGGGGTTTTGCCAGTACCCCGCCAAGGAGGGACGCCGCGAAATAAACATTCGATGGCGTTGGTGTTATCGGGACCCGAACTCGCTCATCATGCGTCAGAGTCCAGCACACTAACCACTGCGCCATGGCGCCCTCAGCGGCGGCCTGCGGAGATGAAAATGGAGAACTGGTAGTAGAATCACAGTCCATACTCTGGATTTGGAAAGATCACCTCTGCAGACTGGCGCTGACAGACAAGATACCGCTGTCAGGCAGAACGATCCGTTCGTAATGGACGACGATGTATGGGAATTCCGTCCACCTGACCTAGACGAAATCAAAATAGCGATATCGAGACTTAAGTCTAATAAAGCCGCGGGCGCAGACGGCCTGTCTGCTGAGCTTCTTAAGGCGGCTGGAGATGACCTGGTGAGGTGCATGCGCCATCTCATTTGCAAGGTATGGTCGGAGGAAAGCATGCCCGACGAATGGAATCTCAGCATCGTTTGCCCGGTCCATAAGAAAGGAGACTCCTATAACTGCGTCAACTATAGGGGAATAAGTCTCCTTAACATCGCATATAAGATCTCCTCTGCCGTATTGTGTGAACGCCTGAAACCGGGTGTGGATATCCTGATCGGCTCTTATCGGTGTGGCTTCAGGCCAGGTAAATCCACAATAGACCAAATAAGTACGCTACGGCAGATCTTAGAGAAGACCCAGCAATACCAAATCGATACTCACCACCTCTTCGTCGATTTCAAAGCTATATGACAGCGTGTATAGAGATGAGCTATACAAAGCCATGTCTAGTTTTAGCATATCTGCCAAACTCGTCCGACTGTGCAGGATGACAATGGAGAATTCTCGCTGCTCCATTAAGGTCGGTAATGAGCAAACCGAGACCTTAGATGTTAAAAAAGGATTTAGGCAAGGTGACGCCCTCTCATGCAACTTTTTCAACAGTGCAGTGCAGGAGTCACTGGCCAACACAAGAGGTGCGATTTATTTCAAGTCTACGCAATTGCTTGCGTACGCCGACGACATTGACGTGATTGGACGGACACAGCGAGTCGTCAATGAGGCCTTTGTAAGCATTAAGGTAGAAGCGGCTAAGATGGGTCTCAAGGTTAATGAGGCTAAAACCAATTATCTGCTTTCATCTAAAAGAGACGGACAACACCGACGTATTGGCCAGAACGTCACCATGGACGGATATAACTTTGAAGTGGTTAAGGAATTCGTCTACCTTGGCTCACCGATGACCAGCGACAACAACACCAGCGCTGAGATGAAACGCAGAATCGCTCTTGCCAACCGCTGTTTCTTTGGGCTCAAGAGGCAACTGAGAAGTAGAGCCCTCTCTCGGAAAACCAAGGTGACACCATATAAGACCTTTAATCATCCCAGTCCTCCTTTACGGCGCAGAGGCTTGGACCTTAGCAAAAGCGGATGAAGATGCCCTTGGTCGTTACGAGAGGAAAATTCTGCGCACTATCTACGGTCCCGTTTGTTCAAACGGTGTATGGAGGAGAAGATATAACGAAGAACATCGGCCGTTACGACGTCTACGGATACAGCGTCTAAGGTGGCTAGGGGACCTTAACCAACTGGGCGTGCGGCGCCGGAAACATCTGGCCAAAGACCGTGCCAGCTGGAGACGCTTGTTGGTTGAGGCCCAGGTTCACCACGGACTGTAGCGCCACCTAAGTAAATAGTAAGTAAGTATGTATTGCACCAGGTGTCATGATGAGGAAGAAGAAGAACCTCCCATATCTTATGCAATTGCTCTGTTCTTACTTACTTACTTAGATGGCGGTCCTTTCTAACTGTGCGCGCCACCTTAGATGCGGTCGTACTCTGCTGCGTCGTCCCTCGGGGTTTTTTGTCGAAGACTCTTCGGGAAGGAGCGGTGATGTTCATTGGCTCTACATGGCCCAGCCATCTCAGACGTTGAATCCGAAGACGTCTTACTAGGCCGATGTCGCTGTACAGCCCGTACAGTTCTTGGATGAATCTTCTCTTCCATTCTTCGTTTACACAAACGGGACCAAAGATTGCACGCACAATTTTCCTCTCGAAATGCCCAAGAGCCTCTTCATCCGCTTTTGATGAAGTCCAAGCCTCAGCGCCGTAGACTAGGACCGGGATGATTAAGGTTTTGTAAAGGGATACGCCGTGGCGCACTCGCTAGTGCGTTGGACTCTGGCGCACGATGAGCGAGTTCGGATCCCGATAACACCAACGCCATCGAATGTTTATATCGCGACGTTCCTCCTCGGCGGGGTACTGGCAAAACCCCCCGTAGTAAACTTACCATGAAAAACCTTCTCGACTCACGCCGTTCGGAATCGGCATTAAACTGTAGGTCCCTTTCACCTGTGTGAAAAATAAATCACACACAACATGGGTGATTGAGAGAAACTTGGCTCTGGTCCTTCATGGGCTGTAACGCCACCAAAGAAGAAGAAGAAGAGGGATACCTTAGTTTGTCGAGGGAGGGCTCTACTACTCAGTGGCCTCTTTAGCCCAATGAAACGGCGGTTGGCGAGATTTATTTTGCGTTTTATCTCACCGCCGGTCTCGTTGCTGCTTGTCACTATCGAGCCAAGGTAGACGAAGCCCCTGACTGCTTCAAAAATATTGCTGCCGAAAGTGACGTTCTGACCAGACGTCGGTGTTGCGCGTCTTTCTTTGATGACAGCATATATTTGGTCTCGTCTCCATTTACCCTTAGGCACACTTCAGCTGCTTCTGCTTCAATGCTTGCAATCGCCCCATTGACGCCTCGCTTTATCAGTTTAATAGAACTAGAACACTAGATCGTACCTCTTGTATTGGCCACAGTGTCCCGCACGACCTTTTCAAGAATGATGTTAAAGAAATCACATGACAATTGTCACCCTATCTAAAACCTTTTTTAACATCGAAGGAGTCGGTTAGTTCACTTTCGACCTTAATGGAGCAGAGTGATTTCTCCATAGTCATCCTGCACAATCTGACGAGTTTGGCAGGAATTTTAAAACAAGACATGGCTCTGTATAGCTCACCTCTATAAACGCTGTCATATGCCGCTTTAAATTCGACAAAAAGATGGTGCGTGTCGACCATGAATTCATGGGTCTTCTCCAAGATCTGCCGTAGTGTAAATATTTGGTCTATCGTGGATTTTCCTGGCCTAAATCCACTCTGGTAGGAACCTATCAGGTTGTCCACGAACGATTTCAGGCTCTTACACAGTACGACAGACAGGATCTTGTACGCAGTGCTTAGGAGACTTTTCCCCCTTTGTAATTGGCGCAGTCATAGGGATCTCCTTTCTTATGGACCGGGCAAACGATGCTGAGATTCCATTCATCAGGCATGCATTCTTCCGACCATATTTTGCAAATGAGTTGGTGCATGTTCCTAACCAGCTCATCGCCAGCTGCTTTAAACAGTTCCGCAGGAAGTCCGTCTGCTCCAGCAGCTTTATAAGACTTTAGTTCCGATATCACTATCTTATCATCGTCTAGGTCGTGTAGACGGAATTCTCATTCGTCTTTGTCCATTGTGAATGGTTCGCTCTGCCTCACGGCGGCATTTTGACTATCATCGCCGTTATACAGTCTGCAGAAGTGGTCCTTCCACAATCTCAGCATCGACTGTGATTCCACTACTAGTTGTCCATGCTCATTCCTGCAGGCTTCTGCCCTGGCTTTATAGCCTTGGCATGTTCGTTTCACTTTTAGGTAGAACTTTCGAAGATGGTTCCTGCAATAGCATCTCTCCATCTCCCCGATCTCACGCTTCTCGTGCTCCTTCTTTTTCCTTCTTAGAATCGCGGGCAGCTCTCGTCCATCGATGCAGTATAGCCATGTGTGCATTCCGTTTCTCTACATGGGCCTGCCTACATTCATCATCAAACCAGGGGTTTCTCGAAGGTGGTGGTTTAAAACCCAGTACATGATGGCGTTCTGACAGCGACTCCATTGCTGTTCTATGGTTTCAATAGATTGCATCGGGACTTGAGAGAGCTTGAGGGAGACTTGATCGGCGAAGGTCCTGACGGTCTCCTGCGATTGCAACTTTCCGACGTTAAGTATTGGTGTTCTTACTCGACTCCGTTGATCCGAGTCGATGTTGGTTCCTCGGGGATGCTGGAGGAGTGTCTGCCGTCGATCGCAATGTGATCAATTTGATTGACTGTCGACTGATCGAAAGACCGCCGGTTCCCTTATGGATTTTGAGGTGTGGGAATCATGTACTTGCTACCACGAGATAGTGTCGCGCCATAAAGTTCACTAGCCTTAGTCCGTTTTCGGACGTGGTGTGGTGTAGGCTGTGCTTTCCTATTACTCGTTCAAAGATTGCTTCCTTACCCAGCTTCGCATTGAAATCTCCTAGAACGATTTTGGTGTCATAGCTGGGACATTGGGCATATGTATGTTCTGCCTAGGAGAGCATAGAAGTCGTCTTTATGTCGGTCATCTTTCTCCTCTGTGGGGGCGTGGACGCATATTAAACTTATATTGCCGAGATTGGTCTTGATGCGGATAGTTATGAGGCGTTTGCTTACATGTTGGAAGCTTAAGACGTTTGTCCTGAGTCTGCCTCGAATAACAAATCCGCATCCAAATAAGAGTTGTTTATTTTCTCTGTAGCAGTTTCCCTAGTATATACCACAGTTTTTCATTCGGTTTTTGCCTGGCCCATCCCATCGCACTTCTTGGAGCGATGGCAGTCCAAAGAGTTGACCAGTTATCCGGCTGCGCCTGGTCTGTTGAAGGACCTAACGTTCCAGGTGCAGATCCGGAATTAGTTTCCTTCTAGACGTTTGCGGGGGTCGTCAACATGTAATCCGTCCGTATCCGAGGCTGTTAGTTGTCTCTGAACAAGATTTGATTTTATGCGGTAGGGGTCAACTCTAAGCGCAACCCCCAACCTTGAATGCCAAGTTCCTCTTTCCCCAGGAACAAGGGGTCGGGTCGCTGCACACATTGGTTCACTTCCTGGCGGGTGCCAGTATAGCTATCCAGGGGAGGCCACGCGGAGGCTGTGTGTCAACTTGGATTGAGCAGGAACAGAGATCGAAGCTCGCGTTTGCAAAGTTAAATGCGATCAACTTCTTTGCTCTGTTTGCTCACTCCCTCCACCATTGCTCTTATCTAGCCTCCTCAATAAGACGATTACTAGGAAAATACTTCAATCGATTTTCATTCAAAACAGAAAACGGTTCCAGGAGTAACGATGACCAAGGCGGCTCGAGTGGTAGCGCAATGGAACTATCATGGTCTAAGTAATCCCCACCGCTTTGCAGAGGGAAGCGGCCAAATAAACCAATCATGATAAGGGCGTTTCTATAGCAATTATCACGTCAGTAATGTCTTCAGTGATGATAAGTCTACCATTGTACACTCTTAAACAATCCCCATAAAAATAAGACAAAAAATATTAAATTTCATGATCTGGCAAGCCAGACAAGCGAGCAATGTTCAAAGAACCTATCCCTTGGAATTCGATGGTATTCTCACGTGCAGTGTGGCAGGTTTTTGAAAATTTACGGTTACTTTCCTGCACCTCACTTGAACAACCTTTTATACTGAGCTCGGCAAGTGTCATCTAGATTATAATCTGCTCTGACAGCAATCTACTTTGGTATCGACCTGATTCCGTCGTATATTTTCCCCGCACAGTCAAATCTACGATTCGTAATTCCTCGTTTTCTCGCTAGATACTATGTCGACATGACTGGCAGCGGAAAGACCAGCACACTTTCCAGTTCTTCTTACCACTCGCATTCCAATTTCCGACGCACAGGCACGAATACTAGCCTTAATTTCATTTCCTTTCACACTCATCCTCTAACCCATTTATTCCAACATAGCACCGCCTGACAGTTGCTAACTAACACGTCAAATCACAGCGAGATAACTCATTGGACATGACACACTCCCAATTACGACACTCCCTTAAGTCTCATCACCCAACACCCACCCACAGGACGCTCTAGTTATCATGCACGCCCACTGCAAGCTGTATCTCTGATTTATTAACTCGTCTGCAACAGCTATTTTCAGGACATTCATCATTTTTCAATTTACCCTCCTCACATTTGCTGATGTCCTTAATAAACTAATCACTAACCAGCTGTCCAGTTACATCCGCTTGTACTACATGTATTTTCATTTTTTCTTGTATCATTTCAGTACGCGCTGCTGCAAACGGTTGTGGATGCGTGCCAGAAGAAACGACATTGTAAGTTTGCTGCCTCTGCCAAGTCGTTGTCGGGTGATCCTTGTTCCGGGATACGAAAGTTCGTCGAGATTGCTTACAAATGTCGACCGTGTAAGTATCGAATTGAGTGGTAATCCTGAAAATTCGTTTTCTTCTTCTGTTTTCCAAAATATTATATTTTTTTCGGGTATCCTTGTGCCACATACCGTTATAATATTTGCATACAGGATAATGAAGAGAAATACTGTTCTCTTTTGGTTTTATTTTTATTGTGTTTTGTCATGGGCGTCGTCGTTGTCCTCAACGTATGAGCTCGTACACAAGCTGGTGCCAGTGGAGCATATGATTTTGGTGTCCTTGAAGTAAGAAAAGATATCCTAGAGGAGATGACTATGAAATGTTTAGCTTGTAAACGCGTATAAATGGCACACACACACATAGGAACAAGATAAGACAAGCAAATTCACTTTGCCAGGTCCTGGCAGGTTGTACAAGGACGAGTAGTTCTTTCCTCATGCAGATAGTATGAATCTCGGTGAAATGATTTTGTATATTTTGTATGTTGCTGGATTTAATGAGGTATGTGGTGTGAGAAAGTTATGTTATAATTTCGTCCGTGGTTGTTCAGTTTTCGTCCTTGAAGTTGTTTACGAAGTGAAGACGGGGTTATACGAAAGGGATGTGAACGTTTTCGTTTGGAATTTTCATTCGAAAATAGCCAAATTTTAGGATAAATTTATTAGGGGATTCCCGGTAAGCGGGTAATTTGTATGCGGTAAAGGACGACAAGGGAGTAGGCAGTTCAGACGCGAGTTTTTGTATGAGAAATGCTTTTCATAAAGTCGGTCTGTTTGATAGAAGTATTCTTGGTGGCCAGATTTCGAATATGTTAAATTGTCTGTGTGCAATGTGTTTGAGGTTTTAAATAACCTACCAGACTGTGTGGCTTTCACCTTTTGCCGATGAGAGTTTGAGGCACAATTACCCAGGACTTGCTGAGCCGATACGAAGGTCAAAAGGTATGAAATTACCTGTAAATCATAACATTGGCCTTTGAAACGGGATTTGTATGGTTCTGCTTTGGACTCGTATTATAAGTTAATATGCTAACGCACATGTCTAGTTGTATTGGAAAAATGTGTAAAATTTCGTCACTCTATCTGAGACGGTAGAGTGCTGAGAGCACCGTGGCGCGGTGGTTAGTGTGTTTGCCTCTGACGCCGATGACACGGGATCGAATCCCGACACAGCCATGTAGTAAAATTGTCATGAAAAGCTTCTCGAAATTCGCCGTTCGGAACCGGCAATAAACTGTAGGTCCCATTCACCTAGATGGGAAAATTAAATCACACACAACATGGGTGATTGAGAGCAGCTCGGCTTAGGTCCTTCATGGGCTGTAAAGCAAACATACATACATACATACATACATATGTACATCTGAGAAAGTCGTGCCCCTGATTTGGGCATGACGATAATTCTGTACCCATTTCTACACTTCTCTTGAAGGAAGACGTTTAAAGATGCTTTTGCGTACTCTCTTTGTCGACATTTGGAAAATAGAGGATAAAGTTGACTTAAATCTCTTTCTGAAGACTTTACGCCTTACCGGTACATAGGAAGGCAGGTCTCTATTCCTACAAGTCTGGAAATTTTCTTGACGATCAGTATCTGAATCGTTTAAACTTCTTTGACATTATTTTACAGAAGCCTAGGGCCTTCAGTCTGACCAGCTGATTCGTCTGCCACTCTGAAGAGATGGTTGATGATCGAAGAAGAACGCCTTAGGATGCACACTTTTATAATCCATTGATGCAAAGGCCATCCATCAAACGCCGGAATTGTCAAACTTTTATAGAAAGTAGCAAGGGATAACGAGATTAGTCGGTTAGCTTTGCAGCTGGATACTTGAATAATGTCGCGGACTTTTCAATCTCCGATAGTGAAAATGTTCTTTCTTAATATTTTATTGGTCGTGAGTCATGACACATAGAGACTTTTTGATCGCTATGATTTGGACTTTAGATTGAGTTATTTGAAGAAGACTCCACAGTTTACGCTCTGTTTGTTGACATCCATTGCCATATGACGGTCGAAGTGATTCATGACGATAGTGTCCCTTCCGCAGGCAGAATCACTGTAAAGTGGATTTGATGTGTGCGTCAACTTGTTATCTCAGGGCGTTAAAAGGTACTGGATAAAGCAAAATACTCATGACCTTAAATGAGACTTGAAGATTGCGGGTACATTCCTTTAAGCTTGATATATGGCTCTAAGCTATGTGCTATTTTGGACAGGCATGTCAAATGAAGAAATCTTGCAGCTTTCAATGATAACCATTGCCTCTGTTTTTCTCAAAAAGGGGTTTCTTATCCAAGTCCGAAGGACAAACAATAGAAGAATACTTACTTATCAGGCCTGCGATCCATGGAGGATCTGAGCCTGAGCTATAGCTGCCTTCCATCCTTGACGGTCCCGGGCACGCTGCCTCCAGTTGTCAAGACCAAGATGTCCTACATCCGCGATTACTTGGTCTTTATACCGGAGGTTCGGTCTTTCTCTTCTTCTCGAACCAGGAGGCTCGGAGTCGAAGACCCTCTTAGCTGGAGCGTTGATGTCCATGCGCTCGACGTGGCCGAGCCAGTGTAGTCGACGGATCCTTGCCTTCCGAACTACATCCACATCTTGGTACAGCTCGTAGAGTTCGCGGTTGTGTCTTCTTCTCCTTCCTCACAGACAGGACCAAATATCCGGCGCAGAATTTTTCTTTCGAAAGAACCCAAAATCAGCTCCGCTGTCCTGCTTATCGTCCAGCTTTCGGCTCCGTACAGCAAGACTGGCAGAATGAGCGTTTTGTAAAGCATGACTTTGGTCTTTCGAGTGAGGAGTTTTGACCCCAGTTGTTTGGACAAACCGAAGTAGCAGCGGTTGCCAAGGGCGATTCTACGCCGGATCTCCACTGTGGTGTCATTTGTGGAATTTACGTTTGCCCCGAGGTAGAGAAACTCCTTAACTACCTCGAAATTGTAGCTGTCAATTGTTATGTTTTGTCCCAGGTGGTGAGCGACGGATTGGTTTTTGCTTGACAGCATGTATTTCGTTTTGTCCTCATTGATCTTAAGGCCAATTCGTTTCGCCTGTTCTTCAATCGCCGTGAATGCTTCCACAATGCCACGGCGAGAACACGCGATGATATCGATATCATCCGCGTATCCTAGCAGCTGGATGGACTTGTAAAAGATAGTGCCTTCCCTGTTGACGCCTGCCCGTCGCACTATCTGCTCCAGCACCAGGTTGAAGAAGTCACATGACAGCGCATCTCCTTGCCGAAATCCGGTGCATGTTTCGAATGGTTCCGAGGTCCTAGAACCGAGTTGCACGGTGCATCGCGTGTTTTTTACCGTGGCGCGACACAACTGGATCAGTTTTACCGGGATCCCGAATTCGGCCATCGCCCCAAACAGTGCTTCATGATGAATGCTGTCGTATGCGGCTTTGAAATCGATGAAAAGATGGTGTGTATCGATTCGATACTCGTTGGTCTTTTCCAGGATTTGTCGAAGTGTGAAAATTTGGTCTATAGTCGATTTGCCGGGCCGGAAGCCGCACTGGTAGCTGCCGATTAGTGCGGTGCAAAATGGTTTTAGACGTTCACACAATACGCTGGACAGGATCTTGTATGCGACATTGAGCAGGGATATACCTCTATAGTTCTTGCAAGAGGTAGGATCGCCTTTTTTGTGGATGGGGCATATAGAGCTGGTATTCCAGTCGTCGGGCATGCTCTCATCTTCCCAAATTCTGCAGATGATCTGGTGCATGCTCCCTACCAGAACATCGCCGCCAGCCTTGAAGAGCTCTGATGGCAAGCCATCTGAGCCTGCGGCCTTATTGTTCTTCAGCTTCTGAATAGCTGTGCCGACTTCTTCTATGCTGGGTGGGAGGACTGCTTAAATACATCCACTATTCCCTGCGGGTCGGTGACAAGATTACCCTCGCAGTTTCGAAGAGCCAGGGTACCCTTTTTGAAGCCTCCTGCAAGGCCTTTGGCTTTCTTGTAAAAGGCTCGTATTTTATGTATATCCCTAGACTCCTCGATATCCTTGAGCTGGGAGGCTGCGAAGATTCTTTTCTTTTGTCGCAGTAGTTTCTTCTCCTCCCTTCTTCTGGCTCGGTACTCTTCTCGCGCTGCCCTGGTTTTCCTCTGCAGCGCCTTTTGGTACGCCTCGTCGGTTGCTGCCTTTTTCTGCTCACACTCGCCATCATACCACGGGTTTCTTGTCGGGGGTGGTAGGTATCCTAATGTGGTTTCGGCTACTTCCTGAATGGCTGAGCGGCAATGCAGCCACATATTATTGGCATTTGTGTTCGACGTAGGCATACCGTAGAGTCTTTCGCTCAGCTGCTCCCTGTAGACTCTGGCAACCTCCGGTGTGCTCAGGCGCCCAATGTCGAACCTCCTCCTGATGGGCTGGTGCAGCTTTCTGACATTGGACAGTCGAGCTCTGAATCTTGCTGCTACGAGGAGGTGGTCAGAGTCGACATTTGCCCCTCTGAATGTTCGCACATGCAGGATGTTTGACGCGTGCCTTGCGTCAATGAGCACATGGTCGATTTGGTTGGCGGTTCGACCGTCCGGAGATCGCCAGGTTGCTGTGTGGATTCGCTTGCGAGGGAATCTTGTGCTACTTATCACCGCATTACGAGCTGTCGCAAAGTCAGCGAGTCGGAAGCCGTTATCTGTTGTTGTATCGTGGAGGCTGTGCTTTCCGATCACTCCGCCAAGGGTGTTTTCCATTCCGATTTTGGCATTGAAGTCCCCGAGCACGATTTTTATATCGTACTCCGGACAAGCTCCGTAGGCGTTGTCCAGGAGGTCATAGAAGTCCCCCTTGATAGGGTCTTCAGCCTCGTTGGTAGGGGCGTGTGCACATATAAGGCTGATGTTATAAAATCTGCCTCTGATGCGGATCACAGCCAGGCGATCACTTATAGGTTTAAAGTCGATGACCTTCGACCTTAACCGCTTTCCCACGACAAATCCGCATCCCAGTAAGTGCAACCTTTTGTGGCAGCTGTAATAAATGCCGCAATTTTTCTTTCTAATCATACCGTTTCCTATCCAGCGTATTTCCTGGACCGCAGTAATATCCGCCTTGTACTGCGTGAGGATTCCTTCTAGTTTATGAGCAGCTCCGGGAGTGTACAGGGTTCTGACATTCCAGGAGCATACTCGCAAATCGTGTTCCTTTTTCGTGCGTTGTCGTCGTCGAGTATCCGTCCGTGTATCCGAGGCATCTTGCTCATTCATAACTTTAGGTTTTTTTACGTGGGCGGATTGTTAGCCCGCCGCACAACCGCCATTCTGGTCTGGGTTTTTTTCGCTGCATACGTTTGTTCACCTCCCAACGGTTGTTGAAGAGGCTATCCAGAGGGCGCCGCGAGGAGGCCCCTAATATGTCGACGCATGATAATGTGGGCATTAGTCAAAAGCTCCTGCGAGCTTGCAGACAGATAGCAGTTGCGTAAGTAAATAAGCCTGTCATATACGGGGGCTGATGGGTAAGTCTGTGATTTTGAAGTGAAATATATGTGTGTGCGATTCCGAACCTCCATAATACGAGGTTTGGCAATTAAGTTTTGGATACTTGGAAACAAAAAACAAGCAAATATAGTTTGTCTGAACGGAGTATGTTGAGAACCTCTAATTTCTTTACCTTTTCTACACCACCATGATGAGCTCCCGTGAGGTGTGACTTCATCACAGGAAATAAAACCAAGTCGCTAGAAACAATACAGCCCTTCGAATGGAAAGTGTGTTATTGCAACACACCAAAAGACGTGTTTTCATTTTACTCATTTCTAATGCAATTCAAAGTGTGTTATTATGAAAACATACAAATAGAGAAATTTCCCAACTATACACACAAAAGGGAAATTTCCCAATTATACACAACCTGGGCAGTAAGCGTATTGCGACCCGGACCCATAGTGTAATGGTTAACACACTGTGTGTGTGCCCAGTCCTGTGTGTTGTCCTGTGTCCAGTCCTGTGTGTCCTGTCAACATTTTTCGCAGCGAAGAAAAAAGAAGACTCACCTAATTCTCGCTCTCCGAGCACTTGTCGCTCCGAGGCTCATCAGGCCCGCCGCATTGTTTTTTGTTTGATTGAACTGATTGTTTCTTCTCGCTGTGAAGCAACATCATGATGATCATGCCATCCGGCTCGAAGTACCAATGGGATAGGAGAGGTTGCTTTGCTTTTTGGTGGCAGCGGACAGTGATATTGGAACTCGATCACTTTATCCTAAAGTGTGTCGGATGACACACTTGCTTCGTGTTTAACACACTAGCATTTGCAATTCGGGGCTATAGGGTGGATGCAGCGAGGTAGAATGTTTTTTTGTCGCCAAAAACTCTTGGACAATCAACGAGGAATGGGCCGGCGCAGTCGTGGTGCCAGATCCGGCCCTTCTTGGCGATTTCGTGTCGCACTCGGAAAACACTTGCTTGCAGCCTCGTTTCAGGATGCCAGGATCATACTCACTATGAACGTCACATGTTTTCTGCATATATTCGTCTTCATACATTACCTGCGATTTTCAGAGGACTTACGAGGGAGTCTTCACTCGAAAATGAATTACAATAATTTGCTTGTAATTCGTTTTTACGACGCCATTAAAAAAGAATATATTTTTCGAAAAAAAACGCACAACACACAAACAAAACGTGCTGTTGACTTCAACCCTGGTTGGGGACGAAAAGAAGCCCCCCCCCCCCCCTTTCTTGACGAAAGGGCCAGTTCCCAAGTTCTGGAAAAATTCCCGGAATGTAATTGCCACTTCTCGTATTACCATGGTAGCTAGATGCCAAATCAGCGAGAAGATAATTGGCTTGAAGGAGAAAAAAAACCGTCTTTCACCAGGACAACGTACCTTTCCACAATGGTGCATTGGTCTTGGGAATGGGAAAATTGCAGGATCTGGGGTGCGATTTGCTCGACCGTTTATCATAATTACCTGATTTGGCATCCTCAGACTTCCTTCCGTCCCGAAAGTTGACGAATTTTGTTTTTGGAAGTGCTTCGCATCAAATGAAGAATTCGGGACATCCTTCCAGAATTTCACTTCCGCAGTTTTTTAATGTGAGTCTAATTCCATTTGCGTGTGTCCATTTTTGGGCAAAGTAGTACTCTAGTAGAGTCGCAGTCGATGCGGAGAATTTGGAAGCATCATTTTTGCAGACTGTTAAATGACGAGAAAGTCCCATAAACCTCTGTCAGGCAGAATGTTCCACTCAACTTGAACGACGATAGAGAAACATACCGTCACCCCGACAAAGTTGCTGGAGCGAATGGACCGTTCGCGGAACTGCTTAAAGCAACGGGGGACGATCTGGTAGGGTGCATGCACCAGTTCATCTGGAAAGGGAAGACCCCTTTGACTGCGCCAATTACAGAGTCATCAATCTCCTTAACATCGTATACAAAATTCTCTGACCTGTTTTGTGTAAACGCCTGAAAACTTTCGCCAACACTCAGATAGGTCCTTATCAGTGTGGTTTCAGGCCAGGGAAGTCCAGAATAGACCAAATGTTCACTCCGCGGAAGATTCTGGAAAAGACCCAAGAAATCCAGATCGACACTTACCACCTATTTGTCGATTTCAAGGCCCCATATTATAGAGTGCATAGAGACGAGCTTTAGCAGAGCCATGTCTAGTTTTGGCATCCCTACTAAACTCGACGATGGGAAATTCTCGCTGCTACATTAAGGTCGGTAACGAACTACCGAAACTTTCAATGTCAAAAAATGTTTTAGACGGCTTAGAGCGACGCGCTATCATGTGACTTTTTTATCATCATACTTGTGAAGATGGTGCGAAACTCGCAAGTGAGCACTAGGTGCACGATCTTCCAAAAGTCAGTTCAACTACTAGCTTACGGTGATGATATTGACGTGATTGGTCGAACGCAGCTTGTTGCCAATGAGGCGTTTGCTGGCATTGAAGCACGAACGGACAAAATGTGTCAGGGGGTAAATGAGGGCAAAAAGAAGTATGTGCTGTCATCAAGAAAGGAGCACAACCTCAACGCCTCGGACAGAGCGAAGGTAGTCAAAGACTTCGTCTACCTTGGATCCGCAGTAACAAATACAAACAACATCAGTACCAAGGTTAAATGCAGAATAACTCTTGCCAATTGCTAATGTTTGTTTTTTTTTTTTTTTTTTGGGCTCAAAAGACAATTGGCAACAGAGCCGTCTCTCGAAAAACCAAGCTCGTTTCATATAATTCCCTTACTATCCCAGACCTGCTTTATGGTGCAGAGGCATGATAGCGGATGAGCAAGCTCTTGGTCTTTTCGAGAAAAAAGTTCTGCTGCGATTTTTGGTCCTGTTTGCGTTGATGGCATCTGAAGGGGAAGATTCAACCACGAATTGTACGGCTAGATCATGTAGAGCATATGGACAATATAGCTCCGGCCCAAAGAATCTCGCATCCGAGCCACTGACACAACGCAACAGAGCCGCCCTCGGCTCAAATGGCGCACACAAGTGTAGGGGCGGCTGGCAAGATATCGTGCTGGCTGGAATCGCGCTACCGGTCTGTAGCACCACGAAGAAGAAGTAGAAGTGTTTCTCAATAACATCTCCTCCCCCAAAATCCGTGCCAGACCCTGGCGCAATAGACCTTTCGTTGTCGAGAAGGCTGAGAATATTAAAGTCAAGCTAAACCGAAAAATTACAAGGTCAAAATAGCCATATGGAGCTCATACCACCTCAGAAGAGACCTCGTTGTATGTATGTAAATAGACTAGCTAGTAGAGCTGTAAAAGTAACTTCAAATTGAATACCCGTATGTATACGTTACTTTTGTTTTGAATACTCGTTACAAAAATGTCGTTACTCGTTACTTTCATAGATGCACAAAAAACAGTACAATGAAGAACAAGTCCGGTAGCGATGACGAGACGATACTACACACCATTCGACGGAAAACACATTGTATTGCTATCAGTACTCAAAACAGATACCCACATCAAACAGTATAAGTCAGAATGAGTCAGGTGAGGGAGTTTGAATGATACGTACCGATCGACGACGATATACCAGATACCATTATACCCAAAATACCCAAAGTACATGAATGGTTAGCGTATCGATAATGATACTTCGTTACTCAGTAACGAATACATACGATTATACGATTTGCTACAGCACTATTCGTTATACTCAAATACAGAAGTAACGAAATCGTGCTAGTAACGACATTTATTTGGGAGTAACGTTTCGTTACTTGGTACAAATTAGGGTACCCGTTACTCAGTAACGAATACATACGATTTGCTACAGCACTACTAGCTAGTGACAAGTCTGCTAGGTGTTCAGGATACTTCGCCAACGACTGGAATATTTGGTAGTAAAGACGAGAGAGATCTGATAAGAAGAATATTACGAACCAAAAAACGAATATCATCTAGAGTATAGTGCTCGAACCCTGTCCCTTTCATAGACTCATTTTCGTCGCAGTGATGGCTTACACTGCGCAATGGAATGAAAATTAAAAGGGTTCATTCAAGGTTTAGATGTATGAAGCCTTGGTGTCCCTCAATAGTTGTTTCGTACTCCTCTAATTTTGTCATCATGGTACATTATACACAGGACCTCCGATAGAATCTCCCACTCCATTACACTACCACTTCTATACACAACTGATAGCAGTTAGCAATACCCTTATGTATATAATTTCCTAACTCCTTGAATCTATAAAACGACAACATGAAGAGATAGGAGCAAGACTCTATATTTCGTTTCAATTCCCACTGCCTTCCCGGTCTCATAACTTTCTATACCAAACAACGTTTAACCATCCTTTCGTAGCCAGTCACAGATGGTCTCACGAATGGAAATACTTAAGGAACAATCTAAGAGAGAATAAATAAACTAAAACTAGGTCGGATACTAAGACACATCTCGATTCCACCACTTCACATACCAGTTTACCTTCGTCTCACATCACTTAACACTACCGACTCCTTAAGCAATCTTCTCGAACAACAACTCGACAACACTTCGTTAATTAAATCCTATTTAACCCGAACCGAAGGACAAACTGTGCACACAAACCTAAACCCAAATGTGTCATCGTGTTCAATTTTCAACCAATATGGGAATACATGTATCTCCTGACCCTACGCCTTGCATAAACCAATTTCAACGACGACGACGATGAAACGATGTCCTTTATCTCCGATTTTAATTACTTGTATTCTCGAAATCCAGGTCAACTTGAATCATCTCATATGTAAATGAGTCGTCAGTTGACTCCCATTACTTTGGCTCTTGATGATAATTTCAAAAAGTCACCTACTGTTCCGGTTTTTTTGATTTTTTTATTTACTGTTTTGCTGCTTTGCCACAACAGGGCGAACTGTGGTCTCGGGAGTAGGTTAGGCAGAAAGGATGATGAACGTCGGGTAAAAGTGCTACTTCAACCGTAACTCATCAGCGTGAAGAGTGGTGGTGTATCATCATGCATCCGTGATTATAGTCATATGTCTCTACCTTACTAGACGCAACTCCTGGATAAGTTTAATTGCTGGTAAAGGAAAGAAAAAAATTAAGCCACTGGGACTTTGGTGGCATAGTGGCATAGAATATCCGTGGGATTTCTTCTCACATCGAAAGGACGAAAAGAAAAAAGCGGAAAAAGCCACAGCAGAAATTAAAAAGATACAAGCATGTGCAATTGAAAGGATACCCCCAACTTTAACCCGTTTGGCGCACTCTAGCTGGAGGCCATCAGGTTGGAATGATCAACAACTGCTTGACTCAGTGAAAACTTCTCTCGAAAATTCATACCGACCTGTGTGCACATACATATATCCAGGATACGGTGACGTGGCCTACAAAACAGACGGTATGCTGGCTTGAAAATTCTGCGGAAAATCCGTTCGAGTATGCGACTGAACGTGGGGGATATGCACAATATTTCCACTTAAGTCGTCGTCCCGGAAACACCATCGACGGCATCTACTACGCTTCGTGGTATGCGGAATTGATGGGCAAGATTCTGGTAGTGGAGGAATGTTTCTCGCTTAGAAATTGTTAATAACAAACGAATTTCGGGGGTAACCATCAACAGTATGATGGCGGGGCGGTAATTTAAGAAAATTCCACACGAGTGCGTTTGCAAAGAAGACAGGAGACAGGATGTGATAGAAACAGCATCTGCTGGTGCATACTATGCCACAGATGTTGTAAATAAGTCGAAATAAGAAAGATTTGTTCCTCTCTATGGAATTTTCTGCGCAAGAATTCAGGAAATTCTGGCTAAAACGGTACATTTGGGTGTGTGAAAGTTGTCATAGTGCGCCCCTATTTGCATGTTGCAGTCTAACACTTTCCTATATACGTACCTACATATAGGACCAGGTAGCACTGATGAGCCGGCGTTTGTTGAAGGTGTTAATAAGGACATTCCCGTCTCTCAAGCCAGCATTTGGTTTCTTTTGTTGCATCGTCACGAGGAATTAGCTCAGCAAACACAGGGGATGATAGAAGACACAAAAAGCAACCTAAGATCCTTAATTACGTAAAGGGGTGCGATGCGGCCAAACAAAGTTTAAATTTTTGTTCTTGTATTCATAGAATCTCGTTCAACACGAGATCATCTGCACAGTGATGAAAAGGATGGATTCCTTTTGTGTTGGCTTACTAAGCAGCTTCCAACCAGCAGATGAGCGTATGAGTAAAGCCTTTTGTTGGCCGCTATTGTGGGGGTCAGTGTCCTTACCGCAACCACCATTCGCTCTTTGTACTTTCGTACCAAGGGTCTTGTGTTTGTGTGTTCAAGGCTCAGTGAGCAAAATAATAATTTTATTGAAATTAGAAAAGCCGGTGTCACTATAGTGACAGTAACCGTTTTACCATTCTACTCATTGTCTTGTTGTCGTTGTTGTTGTTTTAGTTTGTATGTATGTGCAAACATGAGCTCGAATGACAATAGTTGACCGTCTGATGGGCAAGTGAAGCGGATATGAATTCCTTTCAATAGCCCTACGCCGATCCTGTGGGCTTTGTTGAAACGTATCCATTATCCGTTGTCCTTCTTCCAGGTGAAACTTATGAAGCTATAGCCCGAGACATATCCATATCCATATTAGTACTGCTTGCCTAGTGAAACGTCAAAACGGGATGAAAAAGGGATTTCATTATACGACATTGATGCTGATGACGATGATGATGTCGGTGGAAAATGTGGGCTGGCTTGGGTCATGGTGATTGTGTATTGGGGATGGATGGATGGGTTCGTTGGTTGATTGGTTCTAGTGTAGGGATTTCATTACAAAAAAATACGTAAAAACGGAATGAAGTCTGCCACCTCGGCCATTCCACTGTGAACATAATATCCTGAAAGGACATATGAACAAACAGGACAACCAACCCACAACATAGGAGACAGACAGAATACAGAAGGGGGACATTGTAAAAGTCCTAAATTATTTTCTTCCTCCGCACACAGACCCGACGCAACGAAAGGACCAAGGAACAAGAGGACTTGTCTGTTTACTGTCTTTTGTTTCTTCTACATTTTCAACCCCCCTCCCACTCTGGTTTGTAATATTTTTGGGAGTTTTTTTTTTTTTTTTTTATCGACAAGTGGGGTTGGATGAGGATTATGTTTACTTTTTGTGTTGGCGAAGCGTTCAAGTTGAAAATGAAAGAAAAATTTGTATCCACAGTTTAATCGATTCATGCGTTGCTTACATAACCTCGAGCAGGCATACCATGCTTTATTGTTTTCTATGATTATATACAGTGGGTCAAATCGTATTGGGATAGTTCATTATACATACAAGCATACCAGATGTCGGTCTTAAACCTCTGATTTCCATTCCAAACCACTCAAGTATGTACACCTTATAGCCCATACAGTTGAAAATGGAGATTTAACTGAATAGCAACTCGCATCTTAATAGTTTCGTTTAAATTAAATTTTCATATAACTTTAATGGCTAAAGCAATTTGTAATGTTTAATGGCATTTCACACCTTTAGTACCTTGATGCTATCGTTGTGATAGTTTGGCAAGCTATAACGTGGGTTTATGGTTTAATGCACAACTATTCAAATCGTTTCAGATTTAATCTAGTTAAGTCGTAAAAATGGATTTAGAACGAGATTAGAGTAGCGTTTTATTATCTTGCCACTAGTTCTCTTGATTTTAAAGTTTTTTTTTCTCTGGCAGTTATTATGGCGATTTAATTCAATTTTAAAATAACTGGCTACTAGCAACACTGTAAATTAAACATTCAGGTTTGTCACTAATATACATACATACATGGCATATATTAAATGTACATATGTATGTACATTTCATATACTGTGGGCGTATAATGTGTATAGTGTACAATCCTACATTGCAGTTTCAAAGATTTACACTGCAAATGCTAGTGTGTTAAACAACACGCAGCAAGTATGTCTTTCGGCACCCTTTAAGATTAAGTGTGTCACTTAGCAAGTTTTAGCTATGAAATTGAGACGCTCATTCGTGTTGCGTGCCATAAATAAAAACTCTAATGACACCTTAAGTGTGTTGCAGCGACACACTTAATAATATAATCAACAGACTTTGGATCAATCAATCAAACAAAAGGAACATTTTCATGTGTCTACTGGACACACTGGACTCTCAACCCAATGATCTGAGTTTAAATCCCAAAGACACTCAAACTCTCCTTTCGCATTCTACATTGGTCCTTCGAGCCGAATGGCATGATCATCGTGATGTTGCTTCACAATAAAAAGAAGTGATCAATCCAATCAAACAAATGTATTTCGGGCTTGATGAGCCTCGAAGCGATAAACGCTCGAAAAGCGAAGGACCAGATGAGCCTTTTTTTGTTGTTCACTGCGAAAAATGTTCAAAGTCACCTTAAGATTTGAACGCGGGATCACTGGGTTGAGAGTCCAGTGTGTTAACCTTATACCATGGATCCGAGTCGCAATTTACTTTCTTGGTTAGGTTGCATATACATATGTAGTTGAAAACTTCCCTTTTGTGTGTATACGTATTTGGGAAATTTCTCCTTTCGTGTGTTTTCATAATAACACACTTAAAATTGCATTAAAAATGACAACAATTAAAACACAGCTTTTGGTGTGTTACAGTAACACACTTACCATTTGCAGTGTTGTGTCCTTTCAAAAATGCTGATGATGTAACGCTCAGTGTTCACCGTTAATTAAAAAAGTCTGGCGCGCAGCGGCCTCATGACACAAGGAACGCCCTCGAATCGAACGATGACTACTTCTCCAACCTCAGAAAAAATCTCGAACAACCTATACTGGCCACAAGTACTATCAACAATGCCATTGACACAATCTTGATAAATTCTAAAGAAGTTGTCAAAGCTCGCTGTTTTCCTCTACCACCTGCATCTTCTTAACCTCCTCGACTGTCTCATCACGTGAAAGGGACCTACCGTTTAATGCCGATTCCGAACGGCGTGAGTCGAGAAGCTTTTTCGTGGCAAGTTTACTACGGGGGGTTTTGGCGTACCCCGCCGAGGAGGAACGTCGCGAAATATACATTCGATGGCGTTGGTGTTATCGGGATCCGAACTCGCTCATCGTGCGCCAGAGTCCAACACACTAACCACTGCGCCACGGCGCCCTCTGCTACCAACTGGACTATGCAAACACAATCAATTCATTGCTAAAGTCCGTATTAAAGTGGATATCCATCGATAGAATCATTGAGGAATTTCAAACCGTAGCCTGCAATTTGCCCTTACATTGATCCAGATGTCTCTCATGGATGAGTTTTGCTGCCTAAACACCACTGCCGACCAAGATACTAAACTAAACACTACTCAACGTACCTCTCCTCACTCTCATCATCAATCCAATTTCAAACATTACCTTGTCACATCACTGTTGACAACCTCGAGCAGCGCCTCTTCTATTCATCGCTTTGGCACAAACTGGACCAAAATCGAATGTGATCAATATGTCAAGAGACTCCGAGAATCCAATACACCAAAGCTTTCATCAGTCGCATTCCACGTTTCACCGACGTACACAAGAACTGATTTCACGTTTGATTCGAAAATGTTCAGCTTCGTGCGTTTGTATATACGAGATGATCTCCACTCTTTGTCCAGGCTGTCAAAGGCGACGCAAACCCTTGGGGCAACCCAAAGAATGTATAATTTTCGAAAGATGCCTGCTGTAGCCCAGGCTACTCACATATACGATTCGCAAACCCGAATACTCGATGCGCCTGCGTACTAAACCACACTCTGCACTCATCAATCACTTTCCCCGCGGGACTGCCGATAGGTATTATCACGCAGGGTTGGTCAGCAACTTATGCTATGTTCTCCAAACCGGCCGTTTCAGCTCTTCTTTCCAGTCTTCTCAATTCGTTTTGAATGCTCGTTTTAAATTAGCAGATCTCCGTCCACTGAGTTTATCGTACGGCTACTAGAAGTTCTGAGATCGGCAGGTCCATTCCTGCCTCTGCAAAGCGTCTGCAATGGAATATGGCATGCGCGGCGTCTTCTTCTTCCTCTGGATATTCTGGGCAGAAGGCGATCTTCTTCTTCTTCTTCTTTGGTGGCGTTACAGCCCATGAAGGACCAGAGCCAAGCTTCTCTCAATCAACCATGTTGTGTGTGATTTATTTTTCACACAGGTGAAAGGGACCTACAGTTTAATGCCGATACCGTACAGCGGGAGTCGAGAAGCTAACTAAGGCGATCTAACGTGTTCAAATCTGTGGAGATATTTGATACCACCTTACACGAATTGCGTAAGGAGGTATTTTCAATCCCCATGTGCCCTTTTTCTCCAAGCCTCCATCGTAGGGACCAGCTTGTAAGTCCATCGGCCTTTCGTCGTGTTATCTCACTTGGCTCGGCCTAATGCTAAGGATGTTGCCCTCTCTCCGGTTTTCCGGTTTTTATCCTTCGGGTAACACTGGTCCTTAACGGTCTATGGTTCGCCTAAGGTAAACCCTTTGCATCTCGTTGGCGAGGATGTCGATGCGCATGGGGACCATACCCGCTATGGCACTGGCTGCTTCATCCAAGGCTGTCCGGAAACGGTATATTGTCCTTATTCCGCAGAGCTTGTATGCAGATGAGAGCCTTCTTCTTGTCTCTTTCGTTGTAAGGGCTCCCGCCCAGATCTGCGCAGCGTATAGGAGTTTTGAGCTTACCACTCTGGAAAGCAGAATCCTCTTCGCGTATCGTTATTCGGCAGCGTTCTGAAAAAGGATTCATTTGTGACGAACTTTTACTGTAGTATTCGACATGGGCTTTAAAATTAAGTCAGTTGTCGAGCATTACCGCCAAGTATTTTAAGGTCTCCTTATGCTTGATTGGCTGGCTCTCAATCTGGAAGTTTGCGTATTCCACGATCTTCCGGCAGGTGATTAAGACAACCTCCATCTTGCGGTCGGCTAGTTCAAGGTCGGCAGACTCTAGCCAATTTTTGATCCTGAGAGATCATTTGTGGCAGACTCTACCCAATGGATGTGTTGGGCTACGACAACTACGGCAATATCATCGGCGAAATCTATAATCGTATCTCGCTGTAGCAGTTTTAATCACATGATTCCGTCATATATTACAAATGTTTCACAGAAGAGGTCCAAGTCCTGAGCCCTAAGGGACTCCCGCAGAAACATTGTAGTACATAAGGCCATCGTCCGTCTGATAACTCTCATTGTGTTTTTGTGACGATGATTTTTAGGCCTATTTGTGCTGCAAAGTTACTTACTACCTCTATTGAAGAATATGAGATTATTGGCGAGACAGTAGGCAGATGCTGTCCGCATAGTCCTCAGGATCCAGGCAGATAAGAGTCTAAAACCAGGCTAGGCAAGAGCGGCGATAATACTGCCTAGCTGCAGTTTGTACTCACAAGGGGTCAGCTTTAAGCAGTTATGCACTTATGTTATCTGATTTTCAGTGCCTCTGCAGTGCTTACTATTTCACTTTTGTCTGGGCATATCGACAGTCACGTTGCTGAATGGGCTGTGGAGATGTTTTTGCTAATGGCTTCTCCCATATTGAAATTTGCTTGTCTTTAGATGTCGTCATTTCGCCTTTTCTTCTTTTATCGGGTTGGTAGCCATGAGGTGTTTGTCAGTGGCCTGTGCCTTGCTGGATAGGTAATCACTTCAGATTCTTTTGTCTGTTCTTGCACTTTTCCTAATTTGTTTTTCTGATGACGCTATAACGTTGCTGCAGACTGTCTTGGCACAATTTAATTTACTTTTTGTTGTTTTCTTCTTCTTCTTCTTAGTGGGCGCTAGAGTTCGGGGTGAACCTCGGCCTCAATCAACATGCCCCTCCATCTAGCACGATCTTTTGCTAGGCTTTTCCATTGCCGCACACCCAGCTGGCTGAGTCCCCTTCCACCTGTGTGCGCCATCTTAAGGGCGGCCGTCCTCTGCTTCTTCGTCCCTCGGGATTCGATTCTAAGACTCTCCGGGCTGGAGCTGTGGTGTCCATTCGCTCTACATGGCCCAGCCATCTTAGGCGTTGAATCCGTAGACGCCGTACTAGGCTCATGTCGCTGTACAGCCCGTAAAGTTCGTGGTCGAATCTTCTCCTCCATCCCCCGTCTGCGTTTATAGGCCCAAAAATCACGCGCAAAATCTTTCTCTCGAACCGACCAAGGGCCTCCTCATCCGCTTTTGATAGTGTCCATACTTCTGCGCCGTACAACAGGACCGGGATGATAAGGGTCTTATATAGAGTCAACTTTGTCGTTCTATTACTCAGTTGCCTCCTGAGCCCAAAGAAAGAGCGATTGGCAAGAGTGATTCTGAGTTTGATTTCGGAACTGATGTCGTTGTTCCAGGTCACTGCAGAGCCAAGGTAGACGAAGTCCTTAACTACCTCGAACTTATATCTGCCTATGCAAACTTTCTGGCCGAGACGTCGGTGTTGAGCGTTCTTTTTTGATGACAGCGTATATTTAGTTTTGCCCTCGTTTACCGCCAAACCAATTTTCGCCCCCTCCATCTCAATACTCGCAAACGCCTTATTGACATCTCGCTTCGATCTACCTATTATGTCAATATCGTCGGCGTATGCAAGGAGTTGCGAGGATTTGAAATAGATTGTGCCTCTTGTATTGGCCAGTGATTTTTGCACAATCATTTCCAATATGATGTTGAAGAAATCACACGACAGCGCATCGCCCTGCCTAAATCCTTTTTTGACATCAAAACTATCGGTAAGGTGTTCACCGATTCGGATGGAGCAGCGAGCATTCTCCAAAGTCATCCTGCATAGTCTGACGAGTTTAGCAGGTATGTCAAAGGTAGACATAGCGTTGTACAGCTCGTCTCTAATTACGCTGTCGTATGCGGCTTTGAAGTCGACAAATAGGTGGTGAGTGTCGACTTGAAATTCATTGGTTTTCTCCAGTATCTGCCGTAGTGTGAAGATTTGGTCGATGGTGGACTTCCCTGGCCTGAATCCGCACTGATAAGGACCTATCAGCTTATTTACAAAAGGCTTGAGGCGTTCACACAAAACGGCAGAGAAGATTTTGTAGGCGATGTTAAGGAGACTTATTCCTCTATAGTTAGCGCAATCAGAGGGGTCTCCTTTCTTGTGGATCGGGCATACGATGCTGTGACTCCATTCCTCGGGCATGCTTTCCTCTTACCATATCTTTCGGATGAGCTGGTGCATGCTCCCAACCAGGTCATCCCCAGCTGCCTTGATGAGCTCAGCAGGCAGTCCGTCTGCGCCAGCAGCTTTATTCGACTTGAGCTTCGATATGGCAATCTTAACTTCGTCGAGGTCAGGGGGACAGAATTCTCTGCGGTCTCCGTCGATTAGAAATGGATCATTCTGCCTGACAGCGGTATATTGACTAACATCGCCGTTATACAGTCTGCAGAAGTGGTTTTTCCATATTCTCAGCATCGACTGTGGTTCTACTACTAGGTGTCCGTTCTCATCCCTGCAGACCTCCGTTCTGGCTTTATAACCTTGGCATGTTCGCTTTATCTGTTGATAAAACTTTCGAACGTCACGCCTGCAGTAACACCTCTCCAAATCCTCAATCGCGCGCTTCTCGTGCTCTTTCTTCTTTCTCCTAAGAAGCTTATGCTCCTCCCTTCTTTTTAACTCGTAGAGCTCACGAGCTGCTCTTGTTCTTTTATGCAGCGAGGCCTTATATGCATCCTGCTTCGCTGTATGAATCCTCCTGCACTCGTCATCGAACCAGGTGTTTCTTCGTGGTGGAGCCTTGAAACCCAAAACGTCGGATGCAGAGCTTTTTAGGGCTTGTTTGCAAGGGCTCCACTGCTGTTCTATTGATAGCGTGGAGGATTGAGGTGTATTGTAGAGCTTAAGGGAGACGCGATCGGTAAAAGCACGAGCGGTTTCTAGCGATAGTAGCTTTCCGACGTCATAACTTTATATTCTTACTCTACTCCGTTGCGTTCGTGATATCCGTAAGCGCATCTTGGCTACAACAAGATAGTGGTCCATTTGTTGTTTTACGCTCGTATATTAAGTCCAATGTGTGCTATGAGATCCAACACTTGGGCCGGTTCACTTCAAGCCTATCTGCTATTTAGCTGAATTTTGGAACGTCTTGCTTAGTCCGTTGCCACTCATCTGCAAGTGGTTGGAATCGAGGCAGCTGTCGTGTTTAATGCTTCAACGTGCTTTAGCGGGCGTCCTCTCATTTTTCAGTTTTATTATGTCAAACCTCTGTTGAATCTTTCGTTGGCTTTTGATGGCAGCGATTTTAAGATCAACTACTGTTAAAAGAAGATGGTGATCGCTTCCAGTGACGGCACCACGTTTGGTCCATCATCCGTAAGAGACCACGTTATTTATGGCTTTAAGCTATGTGGTAGATTTGGGTTATATAGTCAGGAGATCTCCACATTATTCTATGGATATGTTTGTGTTTAACATATCAACAGAGCACTATCCAAAGCTTGTGCGATCAGCACCCCTCTGGTGGAGTAGAGAATTAGTCCCCCTTAGGAAAGAGAGCAGAAAGCTCTCTAATAAAGCAACATTTACTCGCTTGCAGGAGGATTGGGACTTCTATAAGGAAGCGCTCAAATCCTTAAATTCAGCGACCAGAAAGGCCCAAAGGCAATCTCGGGGGAATTACAGCCAGATTATCAAAGCGTCCTCCAAAGCCTCAAGAATAAAGAAAATGTTGGCCATGGCCGAATTTTCGACCCACTGTATGGAAGCCCCTGAACTCCTCCTGAACGTGTGTACTTTCCAGGCAGTCGTGCCTCGGCTACAACACTTCCTCAATATATCCAACCGAGAGTGTCCTCCTACGAGCGAACTCGAAATCTGGCCCCTTGAGCTCTAAATTCTGAGAGCCATACAAGTCACCAGGCCCGGGTGGGATGGTACCAGCGGAGCTCCAGCAGGTGGCAGATTTCATCCTTCCCTGGCTTGTAGCCCTTTTGAAAAGCTGCCTCTCATTATCCTGCATCCCAAGCAAGTGGAAGGAAGCCGTACCTAAGACAGGCAAAAGTTTCCACACTTTTCTTCTAAAAATTCTGGAAAAGGTTGTAGCTGCACAGATTAGACACAGCTACAGCTTAGGAAGGCTGTCGGAGAACCAACATGGCTACAATCAAGGTAGATCTGTGGACACAGCACTCCACTCACTAGTTAGCATTATAGATATGTCAATGGGACAGGAGGAATATACCCTAGTGGCCTTTCTCGATATCGATGGCGCCTTTAACAATGTGGAATCATTGGCCGTTACCAATGCGCTGGAGGAGGCAGTCTATCGAAATGTTCTATGGAAAGTGCGAAGATCGGCCAGCATTTGCATCAGCCAGCGGTGCGACTAAATCGACCTCCACGGAGGCCCTAAATATTCTGAACATCTCCCACCATTGGACGTCTTCAGTAAATCGGTTGCTGCCTACGCGGACCTACGGGTCAGGAGCATGGGAAAATGGCCCATAATACCAACATACCAACATTTTCAATCACTTTGAAGTACCCATGTACACATGTCCCGCAAAACTTGTTCACCAAGTACTTCAAAGTTTTCTTTCCATCCCGGGAGGAATGGGTTGAAGGAAAACTCATACTGATGGACTCGATATCCCTCTATACCGATAGCTCCAAGATGGAGACGAGTGTATATAGTGCATTCTACTACAATGAGCGTAGAAGACGCATCGTTCCTTGTCTGGCGAGCTGTGTCCTGGTACCCATAGGAGTTGCATATTAAAATGTTTGGCGTTAAGGGATAAGCGGCAGTGAAGGCTTGATTTGAGGTATACATATAGGAAGCCAGCGATTTCAAAGCCGCTTGACTGTCCGTGAGAATTTGAATATCCGTAGTAGATACATACTACGTTCCACTTACGTAAGCCAGACGGGGCCCCCTTATTGCCGCCTTAAAGACGCTGCAATAATCTGGTAGTTTTGGAGCTTGGCTCACGTTTAATAGTTTGCGAATTACTCACTGCCCACCCCATCTTTGGTTTTACACCCATCGGTGTAGAAGTCCATGCAGCTCATGCGAGGTTGCGTCTGGCGGGACCAGTGCCGTCTGTCCGGGTATGTTATTTTGAATTCGTTCTCTTAGATTGTGGTGGGCTCTATGTGGTACGAGTTATCCTGTTGTTCAGGATGGAGGAGTGGCCAGTGATATAGCTCGTCCATTTGGAGTTGGCTTTTAGTCTGATTTCCGTATATTTGACTATTTGCTTGCCAAGTATATCGAGTAGTGTAAGGTCTTCACCTTACACCTCATGTTGACCGGTGCCGTTGGAGTGAACCATAGAACATGCAGGCCAGTTTTTGTACCTTCTCGAATTGTTTATGGAATGTTGTTTTGTGAAGTGAAGTCCACCAGACTATCACTCCATACATTAGAATAGGTCTAACGACTGTAATGTAAAGCCATGAGGTAAGCTTGCGGTTGTATGCCCATTTTTTTCCCTAAGTCTAGAGAGCTAAAGTCGCTTTTTTTGCACGCTTGATTGTGTTGTTCTTCCAGGTTAAATTATTATCTAGTACAATGCTTAGGTAGGTATTTGGCACTGGAGGAGTAGCTTAACCTGGTGCTAAGTAAGGTGATTGGGCAAATTTCCGGAATTTTATGCTTTCTGGTGAATAGCACAAGCTCCGTCTTCTGGGGCTTACCCTGAGCTCATTATGTTGTGCCCATTTGCACAGTATGGAGAATGCCGTGTGTATACGGTCATTCAGTGTAGGTAGATATTTGCCCGAGATGGTAATGGCAACGTCATCAGCTTGGTTTCCCCATTTAGAGTGGATGTTGAGAGTAATTCGCTGATCAACTCTGTGAAAGCCACCTAGCCCTTCAATTATTGCTTTCGAAGTGCAGTTGTTGAAAGCGCCCTCTGTGTCTAGGAAGGCTGTTAACGTATATTCTTTAACATGGATTGGTATCTCGATTTTCCTCACCAGTGTATGCAAGGCTGTTTCAACAGATCTACCCATACAGTAGGCGTGCTGTGACTTAGAGGTTACTGATGGATCGAAATCATGGCGTATATGTAAGTCTATCAGCCTTTCCAGGGATTTTTATACAAAGGATGATAGAGAAATAGGCCTTCGATCCTTAGAGGTGGTGTGGGAGTTTTTGCCGGCATTGGAGATGAAGAGTTAATAATATCACCTTTATTGAACTTGCTCGAACCATTTGAGAGACCGCTCTAAAAGGCTTCTTTGATTTCATTATCCGCCGCATTTGTGGTTTCATAGCATTCATAGCATCATCTTATCGAAATAATTTTGTCAAAGTGTGCAGTCCATTCTAGAAAAGTTGCAGTGGCTGGCTGGCTCCTTTCTTTGGTCAGATTGATATCCAGGGGAAAGAAAATTTTGACCAGTCGCTGTTGTAACTTCGCTAGTATCACCTCGAGTATTAGAAGTTGGTAGTGGTGAAACTCTATGCAAGTTACGTTAGCTTTGATGGTTCTAACAAATTAATTCGATGCTTCTATGCGTGATCCTTTTTTATGCTGAGGGTCGTTACTTGTTTTTCTCTTGCCAACTTTAGTTTAGTAATCGGTTGGCTTTGCCGCCAGACAGGCATGGGGGAGCAATTACCTCCTCGCGGGTAGTAAAGTTATTCCGCCTTGTCTCGGTCGACAAAGCCAAGGTGCAGTATTACACTACGAACACATTCAATTCATTTCGGTCCTTTGATGGCGCTACAGTTCGGGGTGAATCAGGACCTCAACGAACAAGCTTCTCCATCAGGTCCGATCTTTCGCCAGCCGCTTCCGGTACCGCACGCCAGTTGGTTGAGGTCCCTTTCCACCAGTGCGCGCCACCTTAAATGCGGTCGTCCTCTGCTACGTCGTCCCTCGGGGTTGGAGTCGAAGACTCTTCGGGCCGGAGTCCATTCGCTCTACATGGCCTAGCCATCTTAGACGTTGGATTCGAAGACGCCTAATTAGGCCGATGTTGCTGTACAGCCCGTACAGTTCTTGGTTGAATCTGCTCCTCCACTCTCCGTTTACACAAACGGGACCAAAGATTGCACGCAGAACTTTCCTCTCGAAACGCCCAAGAGCCTCCTCAGCCGCTTTAGATCACGTCAAAGCCTCAGCGCCGTAGAGGAGGACCGGGATGATTAAGGTTTAGTAAAGGGATACCTTAGTTTTTCGAGATTGCCTCTTGAGCCCGAAGAAGCTGCGGTTGGTAGGAATTATTCTGCGATTTATCTCAGCGCTGATGTCGTTGCTGCTTGTCACTATCGAGCCAAGGTAGACGAAGTCCTTGACTACTTTAAAAATTTAGCTGCCGAAGGTGACGTTCTGACCAAGACGTCGGTGTTGCGCGTCTTTCTTAGATGACAGCATATATTTGGTCTTGTCCCCATTTACCATTAGATCCACTTTAGCCGCTTCTGCTTCAATGCTTGCGAACGCCTCATTGACGTCTCGCTTTGTCCGTCCAATATCGTCAATGTCATCTGCAAGCAATTGTGTGGACTTGAAGTAGATGGTACCTCTTGTATTGGCCGCAGAGTTCCGCACGATCATTTCAAAAATAATGATAAAGAAATCACATGACAGTGCGTCACTCTGTCTAAAACCTTTTTTAACATCCGTCCTTGATGGAGCAGCGAGAGTTCTCCATAGTCATCCTGCACAGTCTGACGAGTTTGGCAGGAATGTCAAAACATCTCATGGCTCTGTATAGCTCGTCTCTATAAACACTGTCATACGCGGCTTTAAAGTCGACAAAAAGATGGTGCGTGTCGACCTGAAATTCATTGGTCTTCTCCAAGATATGCGGTAGTGTAAAAATTTGGTCAATCGTGGATTTTCCTGGCCTGAAACCACACTGGTAGGAACCTATCAGATTGTCCACGAACGGGTTCAGACACTTACACAGTACGGCAGAGAGGATATTGTACGCGATGTTCAGGAGGCTTCTTCTTCTTTGGTGGCGTTACAGCCCATTAAGGACCAGAGTCAAGCTTCTCTTCAATCATCCATGTTGTGTGTGATTCTATTTTTCACACAGGTGAAAGGGACCTACAGTTTTAATGCTGATTCCGAACGGCGTGAGTCGAAAAGCTTTTTCTAGGCAACTATACTACGAGGGGTTTTGCCAGTATCCCACCGAGGAGGGACGCCGCGAAATAAACATTCGATGGCGTTGGTGTTATCAGGATCCGAACTCGCTCATCGTGCGTCAGAGTCCAACACACTAACTACTGCGCCACGACGCCCTCGTTCAGGAGGCTTATCCAGGCAAACGATACTTAGATTCCATTCATCGGGCATGAGTTCTTCCGACCATATCTTGCAGATGAGTTAGTGCATGTTGCTGACCGGCTCATTTCCAGCTGCTTTAAACAGTTCCGCGGGGAGTCCGTCTGCTCCACCAGCTTTATAAGACTTAAGTTTCGATGTCTCTATCTTAACATCGTCTAGATCGGGTGGACGGGATTCACCTTCGTCTTCGTCCATTGTGAATGGTTCGCTCTGCCTGACGGCGGCATTTTGACTATCATCGCCATTATACAGTCGCAGAAGTGGTCCTTCCACTATCTCAGCATCGACTGTGTTTCCACTACTAGTAGTCCGTGCTCATCCGTGCAGGCTTCTGTTTTGGCTTTATTGCCGTTGCATGTTCGTTTTACTTTTAGGTAGAACTTTCGAAGATCGTTCCTGCAATAGCATCTCTCCATCTTCCTGATCTCACGCTTCTCGTGCTCCTTCTTTTTCCTTCTTAGAATCGCGGGCAGCTCTCGTCCATCGATGCAGTGTAGCCATGTATGCATTCTGTTTCTCTACATGGGCCTGTCTACATTCATCATCAAACCAGGGGTTCCTCGAAGGTGGTGGCTCGTAACCGAGTACATCTGAGGCGGGCTCTCTAAAGGCGTTTTGACAACGACTTCAATGCTTTTCTATGGTTTCGGCAGATTGCATCGGGACCTGAGAGAGCTTGAGGGAGACTTGATCGGCGAAGGTCCTGGCGGTCCCCAGCGATTGCAGCTTTCCGACGTTAAATTTTGGTGTTCTTACTCGACTCCGTTGATTCCGAGAAAATCGCATCCGTACCTTGGCTGCAACAAGGTAATGATCCGAATCGGTGTTGGCTCCTCGAAAGGTTCGGACATCTAGGATGCTGGAGTTGTTTCCGCCGTCGATCGCAATATGATCAATTTGGTTGGTTGACGATTGATCGAAATACCACCAGGTCCCCTTATGGATGTTGAGGTGTGGGAATCGTCTACTTGCTACTACCAGATTATGTCCCGCCATAAAGTCCACTAGCCTTAGTCCATTTTCTGACATGGTGTTGTGTACGCTGTGCTTTCCAATGACCCGTTTAAAGATAGCTTCCTTTCCCAGCTTCGCATTGAAATCTGCTAGAAGGATTTTGGTGTCATAGCTGGGAGCTGGTGTGTTGGCCTCTGACGCCGATGGCACGGGATCGAATCCCGACACAGCCATGTCATCGAACGTGTTTTCACGGTGTTTCTCCTCAGCGGTGTTCTGAAAAGACCCCCTGTATTAAAACTGTCATGAAAAGCTTCTCGAAATTCGCCGTTCGGAACCGGCAATAAACTGTAGGTCCCTTTCACCTATGGGAAAATTAAATCACACACAACATGGGTGATTGAGAGAAGCTCGGCTCTGGTCCCTTATGGGCTGTAACGCCAACATACAGCTGGGACATTGTGCATACGTTCTGCCTAGGAGATCATAGGAGTCGTTTTCATGTCGGTCATCTTTCTCCTCTGTGAGGGCGTGGACATATAATAAGCTTATATTGCCGAGGATGGTTATGAGGCGTTCGCTTACATACTGAAAGCTTAAGACTTTATTCTTGAGTCTGCCTCGAACAACAAATCCGCATCCGAATAAGCGATGTTTATTTTCTCTGAAGCAGTTTCCGTAGTAGATATCACAGTTTTTCATCCGCTTTTTGCCTGGCCCATTCCATCGCACTTCTTGGAGTGCGGTAATGTTTGCTTTATAGCAGTCCAAAGAGTTGACCAGTTGTCCGGCTGCACCTTGTCTGTTGAGCGACCTAACGTTCCAGGTGCCGATCCGGAATTCGTTTCCTTTCAGACATTTGCGGGGGTCGTCGCACGTAATCCGTCCGTATCCGAGGCTTTTAATTGTCTCTGAACAAGCTTTGGTTTTATGCGATAGGGATATTAACCCGAAGCGCCACCCCCAACCTGGAGGGCCAGGTTCCTCTTTCCCTTGGAACAAAGGATCGGGTCGCTGTACACATTGGTTCTCTATCTGGCGGGTGCCAGTATAGCTATCCAGGGGAGGCCACGCGGAGGCTGTGTGTCAACTTGGATTGAGTAGGGACAGAGATTGAAGCTGGCGTTTGCTAAGTTAAATTACTTACTTACTTATCAGGCCAGCGATCCATGGAGGATCTGAGCCTGAGCTATGGCTGCCTTTCATCCTTGACGGTCCCGGGCACGCTGCTTCCAGTTATCAAGACCAAGATGTCTTACATCCGCGATTGTGTATGCATGTTGGCGTTACAGTCCATTAAGAACCTGAGCCGAGCTTCTCTCAATCACCCATGTTGTGTGTGATTTCATTTTCCCATAAGTGAAAGGGACTTACAGTTAATTGCCGGTTCCGAACGGCGAATTTCGAGAAGCTGTTCATGACAATTTTACTAGGGGGGGTTTTGTCAGAACCCCGCTGTGGAGAAACACCGTAAAAAACACGTTCGATGACATGGCTGAGTCGGGATTCGATCCCGTGTCTTCGGCGTCAGAGGCCTACACACTACCCACGGCGCCACGGTGCTCTCGCGATTACTTGGGCTTTATACCGGAGGTTCGGTCTTCCTCTTCTTCTCGAACCAGGAGGCTCGGAGTCGAAGACCCTCTTAGCTGGAGCGATGGTGTCCATGCGCTCGATGTGGCCGAGCCAGTGTAGTCGACGGATCTTTACATTTCGCACTACATCCACATCTTTGTACAGCACGTAGAGTTCGCGGTTGTGTCTTCTTTTCCATTCACCTTCCTCACAGACAGGACCAGATATCCGGCGCAGAATTTTTCTTTCGAAAGATCCCAAAATCAGCTCCGCCGTCCTGCTTATCGTCCAGTTTTCGGCTCCGTACAGCAAGACTGGCAGTATGAGCGTTTTGTAAAGCATGACTTTGGTCTTTCGAGTGAGGAATTTGACCCCAGTTGTGTGGACAAGCCGAAGTAGCAGCGGTTGCCAAGGGTGATTCTATGCCGGATCTCCACTGTGGTGTCATTTGTGGAATTTACGTTTGCCCCGAGGTAGACAAACTCCTAACTATCCTCGATATTGTAGCTGTCAATTGTTATATTTTGTCCCAGGTGGTGAGCGACGGATTGGTTTTTGCTTGACAGCATGTATTTCGTTTTGTTCTCATTGATCTTAAGATCAACTCGTTTCGCCTGTTCTTCAATCGCACGAAGTTGCGCGGTGCATCGCGTATTTTTTTAGCGTGGCGCGACACAACTGGACCAGTTTTCACCAAACAGTCCTTCACGATGAATGCTGTCGTATGCGGCTTTGAAATCGATGAAAAGATGGAGTGTATCGATTCGAAAATCGTTGGTCGTTTCCAGGATTTGTCGAAGTGTGAAAATTTGATCTATAGTCGATTTGCCGGGTCGGAAGCCGCACTGGTAGCTGCCGATTAGTGCGGGAGGACTACTTCAGCGGCTGGAGTTGGGATTTCCTCGGTCCCTACCACTCTCTCTTGGTCATGCTCGTTAAGCAGCTACTGGAAATGCAGCTTAAATAAATCCACTATTCCCTGCGGGTCGGTAACAAGATTACCCTCGCAGTTTCGAAGAGCCTGGGTGCGTTTTTGAAGCCTCCTGCAAGGCCTTTGGCTTTCTTGTAAAAGGTTCGTGTTTTAAGCTTATCCCTAGACTCCTCTATATCCTTGAGCTGGAAGGCTGCGAAGATTCTTTTCTTTTGTCGCAGTCGTTTTTTTTCCTCCCTTCTTCAGGCTCGGTACTCTTCTTGCGCTGCCCTGGTTTTCCTCTGCAGCGCGTTTTGTACGTTTGCTGCCTTTTTCTGCTCACACTCGCCATCATACCATGGGTTTCTTGTTGGAGGTGGTAGGTATCCTAAGGTGGTTTCGGCTACTTCCTGAATGGCTGAGCGGCAATGCAGCCACATATTATTGGCATTTGTTTTCGACGTAGGCATACCGTAGAGTCTTTCGCTCAGCTGCTCCCTGTAGACTCGGCAACCTCCGGTGTGCTCAGGCGCCCAATGCCAAACCTCCTCCTGATGGGCTGGTGCAGCTTTCTGACATTGGACAATCGAGCTCTGAATCTTGCTGCTACGAGGAAGTGGTCAGAGTCGACATTTGCCCCTCTGAATGTTCGCCATCCAGGATGTTTGACGAGTGCCTTGCGTCAATGAGCACATAGTCGATTTGGTTGGCGGTTCGACCCTCAGGTCGCCAGGTTGCTGTGTGTATTCGCTTACGAGGGAATCTTGTGCTACTTATCACCGCATTACGAGCTCTCGCAAGGTCCGTGAGCCGGAAGTCGTTATCTGTTGTTGTATCTTGGAGGCTGTGCTTTCCAATCACTCCGCCAAGGGTGTTCTACTTACCGATTTTGGCGTTGAAGTCCCCGATAACGATTTTTACATCGTACTCCGCACAAGCTCCGTAGGCGTTGTCCAGGAGGTCATAGAAGTCCTCCTTGATAGGGTCTTCAGCCTCGTCGGTAGGGGCGTGTGCACATATAAAGCTGATGTTATAAAATCTGCCTCTGATGCGGATCACAGCCGGGCGATCACTTATAGGTTTAAAGTCGATGACCTTCGACCTTAACCGCTTTCCCACGACAAATCCGCATCCCAGTAAGTGCAATCTTTTGTGACAGCTGTAATAAATGTCGCAATTTTTCTTCCTCATCATACCGTTTCCTATCCAGCATATTTCCTGGACCGCAGTAATATCCGCCTTGTACTGCGTGAGGATTCCTTCCGGGAGTGTACAGGGTTCTGACATGCCAGGAGCATACTCACAAATCGTGTTCCCTGTTCGTGCGTTGTCGTCGTCGAGTATCCGTCGGTGTATCCGAGGCATCTTGCTCATTCATAACTTTATTTTTTTTTTATTACGTGGGCGGATTGTTAGCCCGCCGCACAACCGCCATTCTGGTCGGGGTCTTGTCGCTGCATACGTTTGTTCACCTCCCAACGGTTGTTGAAGAGGCTATTCAGAAGGCGCCGCGAGGAAACCATATGTCAGCTTGACCAGGGCATTTAAGCAGGGGATCGTTGCTAGCATCTCGTCAGTTTGAGAGCGATGAACAACTTTACCCTTTATGTCCGAGCCCATGCCCTCTCGTAAGATAAATGTGATCAACTTCTTTGCTCTGTTTGCTCGCTCCCTTCTTTCCAAGTTTAATTGCTTATATGAAATATTAGCATAAAACACGAATTCAATTTAATACCAAACATGTTCCCTATGATTCCTCACGTTACTTTTAAAGATCATTATCATTACTCAGCCGGACTTTGTCCCAAATTCTTTCCTAATTTTTAACTGTGCTACTGGAATAACATCATCGATCCACACCCAAATGAATAATTGGCCCAAAACAACAAAACGAAGGACATAACATAAAAGTGCCTACGACCCAAACTTGCTCGTACATCTTTCCTATTCCTAAGCTTGTCTGCGTATGTTGTTTTTGTTGACATAATTTTTTTTGCACTTTACAGACTTTTGTCGTGATTTATCTTTTCAATTTGTCTCTCCTCCACTCCAATTTTGTTCGCAAAACATTTTGATCGCACTCTCCTCAAACACATCGCTCACATCCCTCGAGATCCTTGTGTCTTTCACTCGCACTTATTGAGTTGATTTTTACGATAAACGTAACAATTTTTCCAAAAGCCGCTTGCTGTTGGATAAATCGCACAAACCAACCAGCCGACCATTTCAGACATTTCGGTTTGCTTTCGTTCATCATTAACCATTTCCCTCATCTCGTCCTTGCCGAAGGACAATAAGGCCAGCAAAAACAAGAGAACAAACACAGAAATTCTTAAGAGGCACGGAATTATGCCCGGGATAAGATGACAGAAGTTATTATTATCTTTTTCTTACGTCCTTCCCCCCCTTACAGGGACAACTGGTGGTACAGGAGCATGTTAACAGACTCACAAGAATAATTTTCCAGACAATTGAATCGCTCGATTGCTATCGTTTACTTTTTCCTTTTCCCATTTTTGATACTCATCCTTTTCCTTTCCCCTCAAAATCCATTCAATGCTTGAATACTGTTCCGAAATGTTTGAGTTTTGCTTTGACACGGTCCAGTTTTGATCCGTTTGTATTACACCGGAATCGGGAACAATAGATGAATGGATGCTGTCGTCCATTAGTGGTCCTTAACTGCCAACAAGCACTTCATTACCTTTGACCTTTCTGATCCCATTCTACCTTTTCACTGTTTTATTTTGTTATTGTGTTCACCACTTATTTGAATAATGTTCTTATTTCAGCTCGGATGGACCCTTGACCCGTGCTAATATTTTTTTTATCGCTCTTACTTACACCTACAGCTCTTGGTTGTAGTTATTGTTCATGGGAAGCAATCATCCTTTTACGATTAGCCCTCGGGCCATAACCCTAAAAATACCGACGACAAGCTTTAGTGTTTTCATGCCTTTATGCCTTCGTGTACGTCCGGATGTATTAAGAGCCAACCTTTTTTTAGTCCTTTTCTACACCGCTATTGTCCAGGGCCGTTAAATATAAGAGGGCGTTATAAGGCAGAATTACTCTTAGTACGAGAGAATTATGAACTGCCTTGTCCTTACAAATACCTTTCTCTTAATAATGTTTTTTTGTGTGCTGTGAAGTACTCATTTAAAATGATAAGGGATAGTGCTACTTTTTGGTTTTTTGATTGACGCTTATTTTTAAGTAAGACGCACTTGTGGGCTGGCATTGCGATGCATACTTTCTATTAAATCTAAAAAACTACCTAGAGTGGAATGCAAGATCCTCTTCTTCTTCTTCTTAACGGGGCTACAGTTCGGGGTGAACCTGGGCCTAAACTAACATGCCCCACCAACTAGCACGATCTTTTGCAAGCCTTTTCCATTGCCGCACACCCAGTTGGCTGAGGTGCCCTTCCACCTGTGTGCGCCATCTTAAGTGCGGCCGTCCTCTGCTTCTTCGTCCCTCGGGGTTGGATTCAAAGACTCTCCGGGCTGGAGCTGTGGTGTCCATTCGTTCTACGTGACCCGGCCATCTTAGGAGTTGAATCCGTAGACGCCTGACTAGACTCATGTCACTGTACAGCCCGTAAAGTTTGTGGTCGAATCTTTTTCTCCATCCCCCGTCGGCGTTTATAGGCCCGAAAATCCCGGGCAAAATCATTCTCCCGAACCGACCAAGGGCCTCCTCATCCGCTTTTGATAGTGTCCATGCTTCTGCGCCGTACAACAGGACTGGGATGATAAGGGTCTTATTTGACAGCATATATTTCGTTTACCGCCAAACCAATTTTCGCCGCCTCCATCTCAATACTCGCAAATGCCTCATTGACATCTCGCTGTCATCTACCTATTATGTCAATATCGTCGGCGTATGCAAGGAGTTGCGAGGATTTGAAATAGATTGTGCCTCTTGTATTGGCCAGTGATTTTTGCACAACCATTTGACAGCGCATCGCGCTGCCTAAATCCTTTTTTGACATCAAAACTATCGGTAAGGTGTTCACCGATTCGGATGGAGCAGCGAGCATTCTCCAAAGTCATCCTGCATAGTCTGACGAGTTTAGCAGGTATGTCAAAGGTAGACATAGACGCCAGAATCTGCCGTAGTGTGAAGATTTGGTCATTGGTGGACTTTCCTGGCCTGAATCCGCACTGATAAGGACCTATCAGCTTATTTAAAATAGGCTTCAGGCGCTCACACAAAACGGCATAGAAGATTTTGTAGGCGATGTTAAGAAGACTTATTCCTCTGTAGTTAGCGCAGTCAGAGGGGTCTCATTTCTTGTGGATCGGGCATACGATGCTGAGACTCTACTCCTCGGGCATGCTTTCCTCTGACCATATCTTACAGATGAGCTGGTGCATGCTCCTAACCAGGTCATCCCCAGCCGCCTTGAAGAACTCAGCGGACAGTCCGTCTGCGCCAGCAGCTTATTTCGACTTGAGTTTCGATATGGCAATCTTAACTTCGTAGAGGTCAGGGGACAAAATTATCTGTGGTCTCCGTCGATTAGAAATGGATCATTCTGCCTGACAGCGGTATATTGACTTACATCGCAGTTATACAGTCCGCAGAAGTGGTTATTACGTATTCTCAGCATCGGATGCAATTCTACTACTACATAGGTGTCCGTTTTCATCCCTGCAAGTTCCCGTTCTGGCTTTATATCCTTGGCATGTTCGTTTTATCTGTTGATAAAACTTTCAAACGTCACGCCTGCAGTAACACCTCTCCACATCTTCAGTCGCGCGCTTCTCGTGCTCTTTCTTTTTTCTTCTTTAGGTCACGAGCTGCTCTTGTTCTTTTAAGCAGCGAGGCCTTATATGCATCCTTCTCGCTGTGTGAATCCTCCTGCACATCGAACCAGGTGTTTCTTCGTGGTGCGGCCTTCAAACCCAAAACTTCGGATGCAGAGCTTTTCAGGGCTTGTTTGCAATGGCTCCACTGCTGTTCTATTGATAGCGTGGAGGATTGAGGTGTATTGTAGAGCTAAGGGAGACGGGATCGGTAAAGGCACGAGCGGTTTTTGGCGATAGTAGCTTTCCGACGTCATAACTTTGTATTCTTACTCTACTCCGCTGCGTTCGTGATATCCGTAGGCGCATCTTGGCTACTACAAGATAGTGGTCCGAGTCGATATTAGCCCCTCGGAAAGTTCGGACATCAACAATAGTGGAGGAGTTTCTGACGTCGATCGCGATGTGATCAATATGGTTGGTAATCGATTGATCAAAAGACCGCCAGGTGCCTTTGTGTATATCGAGGTACGGGAAGGGCGTACTGGCTAGGAGGAGATTTCGCCCCGTAGTAAGGTCAATCAGCCTGTGTCTGTTATCGGATGTGGTGTCGTGTAGGCTATGTTTGCCGATGACTCGTTCAAGATGCTTTCCTTACCCAGCTTGGCATTGAAGTCTCCTAGTACGAGGCCTTTGTTAGTCCTTTGCCATCCAATGCGAGATCTATTCGTATGTTATTCTTGATGAATAGTTACCAAATTTGCTATAAAATCCACTCAAAAAAATCCCTGCAATGACTTTAGCACCAAAAATCAGCTTGAGTTTGAGCGATGTTGCGGGTTGTTTTGACCTTAGAGGCAACTGTCGTTTGCAGCTTATTGTCACAGACTTTGGTTAATCCCTCAAGGAAAACTTTAACTGTATCATAGCGCAAGATCACTGTGGTCAGTTCACATTGCGTCTACGTGAGATAACATTACCTTATGATCACATGTGCAGAAAGTCCATGTGGTATCGGCACGTTTCCATGTGGTGTCGGAACGTTTCGACCTTGTTGGTTACCATCAGTCGGTAGAGCTTTTTGTTGATGCTTATGGCTGATTAATTTTTAAAGGAGTGCGGGCCAATGATGCCGGTGACTTTATACGCATCGTCCCAAAAGCGGCAATAACCCTCTTTTAAGTGCCTCTTCGTCAATGAAGATAGACACTTTTGCTGCACCATCAAGTTAACGAACGCGCAGTTTTGCCTATGTTCTCTTTCCCTCAGGCCTTGGCTTGGATTATCAGCGAAAAACTTGGCCCTGTGATCTTAAGTAGCTGTTTGGCCGGTTTTGCAGAGACCGAAACAAAATAATCAGGCATTGCAAGTACTTTCGAACCAAGTTCTGTCAATTCGGTCCGAGACGTTAAGAATGTTTTCCACCTGGCACTGTCTTGATGGAACACTACTCCTATTCTGTAGGCCAATTTTTATGGCTATTTCATAACAGAGGACGACGTGGCGTAGTGGTTAGTGTGTTGGACTCTGATCCCGATAACACCGACGCCATCGAATGTTTATTTCGCGGCGTTCCTCCTCGGCGGGGTACTGGCAAAACCCCACGTAGTATACTTGCCGTGAAAAAGCTTCTCGACTCTCGCCGTTCGGAATCGGCATTAAACAGTAGGTCCCTTTCACCTATGTAAAAAATAAATCACACACAACATGGGTGATTGACAGAAGCTTGGCTCTGGTCCTTCGTGGGCTGTAATGCCATCAAAGAAGAAGAAGATTTCATAACAGCTTCCTTTAAGCGTTCGAGCTGTGCATAATAAAGGGCCGAATCGTTCGGCTCATAACGTACAATTCACCCCTAATCTCGCCAAACACGCAGCATCGCCTTGTTTGCCGGCTTTTGATAGTTCGTCGTTGTGTCTTCTCCTGCACTCTCCATTTATACAAACGGGACCATACATTGAACACAGAATTTTCCTCTCGAAACGACCAAGGGCCTCCCCATCCGATTTTGTTAAATGCAGCCGTCTGTGCCATAGAGGAGGACCGGGGTGATTAAGGTTATGTATAGCGCAACCCTGGTCATTCGAGAGAGGGCTCTACTTCTCAATTACCAAAAGAAGCAGCGCGGTTGGCAAGAGTAATTCTGGTTGGTGGTGTCGCTGGTCACTAGTGAGTTAAGGAAGACGAAGTCTATCTTTAACGAGGGTATTAACCGAAAGACCCATTTTAGCCGCTTCTGCTTCAATGCTTTCGAAAGCATCACTGATATTTCGCTGTGTGCATCCAATTACGTCAATGTTATCCGCGTACATAAACAATTGCGCAGACTAGAACACCTCTTGTGTTGGCCAGTGAGTACGATGTTCAAAAAAATTGCAAAATATACAAAGCTCCGTACAGCTCGTCACTATTTGTAATATCATACGCGTTTTTGAAATCGACGAAATGGTGACGGGTGTCGAATTGGTGTACTTGGGCTTTCTCCAAGATCTGCCACAATGTAAGGTATTGTGGACTTTCCTGGCCTGAAACCACACTGATAAGAACCTATATATCCACAAAGGGTTTCAGGCGTTTTTATATGCGATGTTAAGGAGACTTATTCCCCTGTAGTTGGCGCAGTTATAAGAGTCTCTTTCTTGTGGACAGCGCAAGCGATGCTAAGATTCCATCCGCCAAGCATGCTCTCCTCATGGCTCATCTCCGTGGGCGGAGATCCGTCCACTCATCGGGTGGACGGAATTCTCTTGCATCTTCCTCCTGACGGCAGTATTAGATCTTTCATTGCTGTTATACAGTCTACAGAAGTATTACTTTCATATTCTCAGCATCGACTGTGACTCTACCAGTGCTGTCCGTCTTCATCCTTACAGGCTTCTGCTCTGGCTTTATAGCCCTGGCATATTCGTTTTACTTTTTCGTAAAACTTGCGAGCGTTATTACTGTGGCAGCATCTCCTCGATCTCACGCTTTACAAGCTCCATATTTTTCTTTCATAAAATCGTGTGAGCTGCTTGAGCGGCTCTCGCCCATCTACGTAGCATGGCTTTGTAAGCGGTTTGCTTTCCTACATGGGCTAGCCCACATTTATCATCACACCAGTGGTTTCTAGTTGGCGATTATGTGAAACCCAAACCTCAGACACAGCGTTTCTGATGGGGCGCTGGCAATGCTCCCACTGTTGTGTATCTTCAGAATTTGCAGGAGGTTGAGGGAAACTCGATCGGCAAAGATCCTATTGGTCTCCTGCGATTGTAGCTTTCCGATGTAAAATTTTCGTTGTCCAGCTCGACTCCGTAGCATCCTTGATATCTTCATTCGTATCTTGGCTACAACAAATTAGTGATCAGATATTGGGTCCTCGGAAATTTCCTACATCTAGGATTCGGGAAGAGTATATGGCGTCGACCGCAACGTGATCAATCTGAGGAATGATCACACCATCTTCTGGTTGGTCCTTTCTTTCAGTTTCCTCTTTAGACCGTAACTGTTTATCCAAAAAAAAAAAACGGTCACAAGTCCTGTGGCATGATCTCGTTTTAAGATATTTTATTTACAACTTTCAAGCCATCCTTTGTTTTCTTAAAAACAAGAATCTAAATTGCAAGTGCAATTAAAACCAACTAAGCACATCTGATATCTTAATCCAAAACGGTTTACTCCTAAGATGCGGTATTTAAAATTCCAACCACGTAACTTGAAAGCATTCATCTACACATGCTTAACCACTTTCCTCCGTGTGGCAACTTAGAATAATCCACCGAAACCATGCTCTTCAACTTCGTAATTTTCAATGTACACCAACAATCTCCTACATTCACCTTATGCACTTAATTCGACACTTTTCTGCAATTACTTACACCACACAATTCACCAAATTCAGTCGCTCGTTGAGTACGTAAAAGGACATATTCTGATCAGAATTGGTTACCCTCCTTAAAATCCCTTTCTATACTCACAATTCCTTTTATAATCCCACCATGGCTGTGGTGGCTTTCCTCTGTCGAGCGCAGAACTTTCGATTCAATTTCCTTCAAGCGCCACATCGTTATATCGCATCAGCTGCATCTCTTTAATGGCGCCATGCATATGGACACATACCCCTTGTATCGAGCTGTCATTATAGTCAATTTCTTTATAAAGCCACTCCAGGCAGGAGCACGTCTTCACGATTATGAAGCTGCTTAAACGTGGTTAAATGGAGGGAAGGTTATCCTCCATCGAAAATTATTGCAAAACTCCCCAAATTGCCAATTTCCCGAAACACACTGCACGGTCGCTGGAAAACCATCATTCGCATCCACTTTCGCATCTACTTTCGCACCCACTCACCACTAAATTGCAAAGTTATGCACACGACGTGACATGTCCTGTTTTTGCCCTACTTCTATTCGAACAATATGCATAACGGTATTCGTTCTCAAAGGACCCTCTGTCGCGCCGTACAACAATGCACAATCGAATAAACTTTTATGAGCCATTGTAAAGGCAACGGCGAGTGCAAAGATGATGTTCATGCGCTTCGCCAGTGTACTCACAACCGTCCAATCTGGCCCAAATCGCCGATCAAATTGCATTCGATGTTCCCAGAATTTGACTTTTCCTTGTAAACCATGACGAACATCGTTCGATAATATTAACTCCTACATGTGTAGGGTCCGTATCCGTGACGTCGTGGCGTCGCGCATCCATGCAATTTCCTACTTCCATCGTCGGACGATAAATCGCTTTATTGGAGCCGGACTATTCGAATCGAATTATCTGAACGAGAGTAGGTCTTCGATAAACGACAAAGACGGCGTCTGACAACGACGCCGACGTTCGACGTAGTAGTGTACATACATTTCGCAAGGAACTCATGCCCACGCTCCTACCATACAAACGTCAAATCGTATCCTTTGCTCATCGTATACGTATCTCTTGCTCTATGTACTTTCAGATGAGTTCCGGAGTAAAGTGGCATGCGAGAATGACAACATGCCTTTGGTGTGCAATCCTTATTCCAGAATAGCAATATACAGTGCCAGTTTTGGCCGTTCCGAACGGGAGAGCGTACAATGCGGCAACGGCTCAGAACATCCTGGCGAGGACAACATGAGTAGTAGTAGCATTGGTGGCAGTGGCAGTAGTAGCAGTTCAAGCAAACAGAGTAAGTTACTGTTTACAACCGTATACCCGCACGGTAGACAATTAAGGAATTTTCATTTTCATTTTGATTTTGATTGTGAACTTTGGTCGAATTGCAGCCTGTCTGGTGTCGTATGCAACGGAGGCAGTGATGCACAAATGCCATGGACGGAGACGATGCTCAATCACGGCCGATGCCGGTACATTTGGTCGTCCGTGCAAGGGCGATGTAAAAATGTATCTGAAAGTCGTTTACACCTGCAGTAAGTGGTTTTCGTCTATCTTCACCGGCACTCAGTTATTTTCATTTCATTTGATGTTGTGTGATTCTCTGTGATTTCAGTACCACGTAAGGTTCTAAAGGATAGATACGAAACGGCACCTGAAAGTGATGAGCCACAACAGACGGAGCTCGATCTCGACCAGGATGAACTATACGATGAGGACCAATTTTATAAGGAGTCAGAGGCGATACCACCTGCTCCCAAATTACAGGGTGCCATTCCGAATCCGGCATTTCCCTATGATTTCTCGGGTGATCTGATACCAAGCAGTACACTGATGCCGCCATTGTTGTCCAGGAACGACAGCAGTCTTGAAGGTGAGTGATATTTGGGTTGAATAAAGGAATTTTTTGCTTAAAGGATTAATTAAGAATGTATGTATGTATGCATACAACAATACTCTAATTGGAAATCATGCATGGCAACTGAACTTACTTTGGAAAACTGCTCTTTTATCATCATCATTAAAGTCATTTCTAAAGCCCCGGAAATGTGTCTAACAAATTCGCTTTAATAGTCACACGAAAGTCTTACAAAAGCTCCCATGTTGGTGGTTCTTGCACCCCAGATTATTGATTTCATCATCAACAGAATCTATACCTAAATCTTCATTTCCGACATACCAAGGTGCTTCTAAAATGGTTCTCAATACTTTATTTTGAAAAGCTTGCACGAAGTTCCTGTTGCTCGCTTGGCACAACCCCTGAGTTATTGCTTGTATAAAAACAGTATAGAGTATAGAGAAGAAACAAAATTGGACCAAGCACACTTCCATGCGGAACACCAACAGTGATTTCTTTGAGTTCAGAATAATCACTTCCATGTTCAACACGGAAAAGTCTTTCTGCAAGATAAGCTTTAAAGGGTTATGTAATTGCTCTGGAAGAACTTGTTCATGCCTTTGTGCTAAACCTGGTCAAAAGCTTGAGAGATATCAAGAAAAGCGCTAGAACAAATTTTCTTTTCTTCTAAGGCTTTTTTCTATTTTTCTGATCAATAGTGGAGCGTTTAATACGCAAATTGGCTGTAAACGCGTCAGGAGTACTGATATCGGCCGACATTATTTTCTATGGTTTGATGGTTTTCCAGGCTTAAGAACCATTATCGCGGTACGCTGAAATTCTAAGTGAAACGTTTATGAGATCGAGTAGTTTTATAAAGCCTTTTTGAGGCAATTGTTTTAGGGCCTCTTCCGTAATAAGATCGTAATCAAGGGCCTTGTTGCTCCGTAGATTTTTTACGACTTCAAAAAGTACGGTCAAGGTTACGCTATAGATTTTAAAGTTATTACGAATCGCGTCTGTACTGTAATTACTTTCAATTAGTTCTTGGCCATCAAATGGCTTAAAGGTCTCTTCAAGGAAGTCGGCAAACAAGTCCGCCTTCCCTTTGTCACTGCCCCCTGGTTATGGTGTGACTTTGTTTGAGGCTTTTTTGTTTTTCCCTTTGATTTTTTTCCAGAGCGAATAGTTCATGTTTTTTTTTTTTACGGTCTCGGACGCATTGCCACACACCTTCACCTTTGACAAGAGATTTGAGATGTTGTTCCCAAACCGCACAGCTTGGGAAACCAGTGATCCCTTGGTCAATGTCAAAGCCCTAGGTGGTATACTGTTGGCTCCGAAATGGTTTCTGGCGTTGGCGCCCGCATCTTTGGACCAAATCGGAGAAACTCGCATGCCATCCTGACATGCGAAAATTTTAACTCTTAAAGTTAAAGACTGGCATAAGAGGAGTAACCATCAATATACTCTCTGATTGCTAAGAAGCGCTGAGTTCGCATAGCTCGAACTGAAAATTCGTTAAGGAATGCGATGACGCCCTACAAGACCTTGCCAAAAGAAACGAAGTCAAGCTCTGGTGTCGATCCTTTCTGCGCCATTCCCAAATCTAAAATTAACTTCTTTCTTTTAACTCTTTTCTTTTCTTGTTAAACAACGCCATCGTTTCTCCCAAGCGCTATACTCAAAACCGCTGTATACATACTTGGCCTAGGAAATCCGGATATTCTGACTCCAGGCTAAGCTCGTCTATCTGCAAAAGCGTCATAGTAATTTTTTAAGCTTTCAGCTAATACATATCTCTGCTCTTCCCCAAAACCTTGCCCAACGGACTAGTTGGTGTGAATACTTACTTACCTACTTACTTAGGTGGTGCTACAGTTCAGGGTGAACCTCTCCAGCCAACCTTTTTAGATTTCCAACTAGCACCTTTTGCTAGCTGTGTCCAGTGTCGCACGTCCAGTTGTTGAGGTCCCTTTCCACCTGTGTGCATTAGTTTAGATGCAGCCGTCCTCTGCAACGTCGTCCCTTGAGGTTGGAGTCGAAGGCTCTTCTGGCCGGATCTGTGGTGTTCGCTCGCTCTACGTGGCCTAGCCATATTAGACGTTAGATCCGTAGACCTTGTACCAGCCGATGTCGCTGTAAAATTCCGTACAGTTCGTGGTTTAATCTTCTTCTCCACTTCCCGTCAACACAAATGGGACCGAAGATTGTACGCAGAATTTTCCTCTCGAGATGACCAAGGGCCTCTTCCTCCATTTTTGATAAGGTCCAAGCCTCTGGGCCGTAGAGGAGCACCTTAGTTCCCTGATAGAGGGTTCCACTTCTACTTCCGCACAGCCTGACCAATTTGGCGGGGATGTCAAAACATAACATACATAGCTCGACGTTGTCCCTGTAGACATTGTCATGTGCGGCTTTGAAATCGACGAAAATTCATGGTCTTCTCCAAGATGTTCCGCATTGTGAACATTTGGTCTATAGTGGGTTTTCCTGGCCTTAAAGGAATGGTTTCAGGTGTTCGCACAACACGGTAGGGACAATTTTATACACACGTGATGTTAAGCAGACTTATTCCTCTATAGTTTGCACAGTTATAGGAGTCTACTCCCTTATGGACCGGGCAATCGATGCTGAGATTCTACTCATCGGACATACTTTCTTCCACCATATCTTACAGGTGAGCTGGTGCATGTTCCCAGCCAACTCATCTCCAGCTGCTTTAAACAGCCTTGTTAGACTTCGGTTTCGATATCGCTATCTTAACCTCGTCTAAGTCGGGTGAACGGAATTAACTCACATCTTCATTCAGTGTGAAAGCGGAGTGAGAGCTGGAAGGAGACACGATCGGCGAAGGTGATGGCGGTCTCTCACGATTGCAGCTGCCCGCCGAATTTTGCTGGTTTTACTCAACTCCGCAGTGTCCGCTATATCTGCATATGTACCTTGGCTGCAACTAGGTGATGATCCGACCCAACATTGGCTCCTCGGAAGGTTAGGACATCCAAGATGCTGGAGGAGTGTCTGGCGTCGATCGTATTATGATCAATATGGGTAACAGATAATTCATTAGGAGACCGCCAGGTCCCGTATTGATTTTGAAATGTGGGAATCACGAGCTAGCTACTAGGAGTTTACGCCCCGTCGCAAGGTCTATTAGCCTAAGTTCGTTTCGGACGTTGTGTCGTGTAAGCTGTGCTTTCCTACAACTCGCTCAGAAATGTTCTCTTTACCCAGCTTCGCGTTGAAACCGCCTAGAATAATAGTCATAGCTGGAACATTAAGCGTATCTTCTCTCTAGGAGGTCATAGAAGTTATCTTGGGCTCTGTGGTCTTTTTCTTTTGTTGTCGTTCCTTCACGTGACTGAGGCTTAGGACTTTTTGCCTAAGTTCACCTCGAACAACGAATCCGCATCCAAATAAGCGTTGTGTGTTCTCCTTTTAGTAGTTTCCATAGTATTATGTCGCAGTTTTTTATAATTTCCAGAGGAAACCTTCAGATAGCACCAAGAGGAGGTGGGGATGGGACTTACTAACACTGCCGCAGGATTGCCGTGTAAATATCTTAGAAATTTCAGGTGTAAATCCTGATAATAAGGGTTTCCATAAATTCTTGGTTTGGCGTTGAAATTGAACCCTTTTTTGTCCCGATATTTTCACACATCTGCTGGTACATGTCGAACTGTCCTTCTGATGCCCATTGTAGCTCTTGGAGTCATAGACAAGATACATTCTGATTGCGGTCGATAGCCCAGGGTTAGAGGCTCTAATTCAATATGTGGTCAAACAGAGGGAAGACCCCTAGTAAACAAATACAATTTGCTCTTCCATTCATGATGATTGCGACGCGGCAACGAAGATCATTGAAGATGGCAGTCTAACTTCCATGTACAAAAAGGGAAAAAGTGCACTGACCATTGGAGCAATGGTATAAAGGTTATATCAGCTTGTCTGACACATAGCCTTCGACCAACAGTCTAATCGTATTTGTCTGTCATGTCCTTACCTGAGACATTGAATGATTCCATGCTTGGTTAATGATGGCATGTTGCCTTTTATACTGGACCCTTTCATTTAAATAAGGTCATCACTTTTAACAACCTTATCACGTCAAGGAAAAAGTTGTTCTAACCCTCCACATACTAAAATGTCGTTAGCATAGGCACTCCTGATAAAAGTTTTTCTCTTATCTATATACTCAATAAACATGTACAGGCAGTCAGGATATCTTAGGCCATAAAGTGGACCTAATATATTCAACATTTACACTTTCCAAGACCGAATAGCCATCCCTAGAGTAAAGGCCTATTCGTCATGATTGATGTCATGTCACCTTCCCATTCTATACGAGTCGTTAGAGTTCCACCCAAGCCAATAGCCATAAAAGTCACACTCATTTGAATTGAAAATCAATGTCGAAGCACTTAACCAAACGCCCTCCTCCGCCGTCACTGGGAATAAAGTACACAACTCCCAGATATAAGTGTATAGTCGGTCCTGTACCTGACCAACGTCGACTTTACGCAGTCAACTAATGGCAGCCATGAAAGTCCTTTCATATACGTTCATGGTTCATGACCTCATAGTTGGGGCTAGGAGTTCTCATCATTCCGATCATCATTTTTACATGGCAAAAGAATTGAATTTGAATATCATCCTTGCATCATGGTCACAAACCCTATCTCTTCCTCTCTCCTGATTTACATGTCAAAAATCAGAGTTTTCCAAGACTAATGGCACCTCGAACCCTAGGACCAGGGGATGGTGTAAACTTTCATCTCTCTGTCCCTTGTACTCACATATCATCGTCGGAAACATAAATATGACACAAAACGAGCGAGAGAGAGATGTCTTGAGGCTATAATGAAGTCACTGCTCCATGGGAGGCTGGCTTAATGATGTCTCGAGACTTTTTCTTTGCCATTTTGTGTACACACCTAACACACACTTGCGTTGTTGTTCCTGTCATCCTTCGTCCTATCACATTTGGTGTGTCCGCAACATCTAGGCAACGTTATTCACAGAATCTCAATTGAATGTGGCCGACAATTGAAATGTTGCATCCAAACCCCATTCCGTTCCAGTTGACAGGTCAACAGTTTCAGCTACAGCTGAAACTGGCTACGAGAGTTTCCTCATACCCAAGCCAGACGACGACGGTATGAATGGCTCTAACGGCGAAGCTGAAGACGCATCTCCTTTCACTTGGAAGAATTACTATATTCGTCGTCGATGTGCTTACGACGATGATATTCCTCAGGGGGGCGTGGAGATTGAGGAACAATTTAACTGCTCGGCATCGGAACGGGTGGAAGTAATTGGATTCCTAGATAATTGGATGCAGACGTACAGTTTCATCAAAAGTGAGTTATCGTTGTGGCGTGTGTGTTTCCCTTATATCCCCACATTAAGCTAGAGGCTTTAATATGTCCAAAAACAAAAACCAAAAAAAAAAAAACAAGAAACATCCCCTTGCTGACTAATTTAGATCCCCGCTTAGAGTAATAGAGCAATATCCTTCCGTGAATATTCCACCAGAGGGCAAGGACTCGCGCTACATAACCATGGCATGCCATAATCGGAATTCTCTTTTAATTGTTAATTTGTTCGAGTTGTAGCGCGAGCTGGAATTAACCCAGCTTAACTACCACAACTGTGATAATAATAACGACGATAGGATGTACGAATGGCAAGAGCATGGTATCCCTGAGGGTGTCTTATGATGATGTGATGATGTTGCTGATGGCTTTCGTTCCACTGTGGCGGAAGTGAAGGAAAAAATTCATGAAAACCGAGCGAAACTATCTGCATTCGTGTGTGCTTTTTTTTTCTTTTTTTTTCTTTCTTTTTTATTCGGGCGAAGAACCCTTCGAGGCTACATAGGTTTCAGGTTGATTGCAGAATCGCAATTGCTGTGCTATCTGTTTATTTTAGTTCGGAAGAGTTGCTTGCGGCTACAGACACGCAATACTCAGTTCAGTGTATCTCTGGGGTGGTCCTGGCCTACAGCTACCTCATGGCTCTCGGGTGTGTTGGTTTGTTTTGCCCGTGAGTTGAAATTATCATTATTTCGAGCTCATTCGGGTTAAAGAGTCATTGCCATGGTAATTTTTTTGCTTTAATTGGATTTTCTGCTATTCGCTTTGAAGGTCGCGGTGGTCGCTAGTGGGCAACTGCTACTGGCCACGTTGGGATGTTGGATTCCATATTTTGGAACATTTTAAAGATTTTTATTAATATCAGAATGTACAATATGGTTGCCAAATAATGAACACTATTTACATAGAACCGGTATGCGGATGTGTTCAGAAGAAAGGTGACATTTGACATTTGAAATGCTTTTACTATTTAGCAGCCTGGAAGCCTGGGATGGTCAGGAATGTATACCTGATACCTGACAAAGAACAGAACCCTGCGAGACTCCTTTAACATAGACTTCAAAAGCTCTGCTGGTCAAAAAGCTTTGGATAATTTTGGCTAGATACGGGGGGAATCCCCCGTATCTTGCGGACACCCTAGACCGCTACAAAGCGGCCATAACCGCCATCCAGGAAATGCGATGAAATGGGCCGGGTATAAAGCGGATGAAAAACTGCGATAATTACTACGGCGACTGCTATAGGGAGAGAGGACAACGATTGTTTGGATGCGGATTTGTTGTTCGCGGTTGACTAAGGCAAAAAGTCCGAAGCCTTCGGCATGTGAGTGAACGCCTCATAACAATCCGTATCAAGGCTAAATTTTTTAACATCAGCCTGATCTGCGTCCACGCCCCCACGGAAGACAAGGATGACTCCACCAAAGATGAGTTCTACAATCTCCTAGACAGAACGTATTCCTAATGTCCCAGCTATGACATCAAAATTGTACTAGGAGACTTCAATGCTAAGCTGGGTAAGGAAAGCATCTTTGAACGATTCATCGGCAAACTTAGCCTACACGACACCACCTCCGATAACGGACACAGGCTGATTGATTTTGTCACGGGGCGAAATCTCCTTTTAGCCAGTACGCGCTTCCCGCACCTCGATATACTCAAAGGTACCTGGCGGTCTTTTGATCAATCGACTACCAACCAGTTTGATCACATCGCGATCGACGTCAGACACTCCTCCTCTATTCTTGATGTTCGAACTTTCCGAGGGGCTAACATCGACTCGGACCACTATCTTGTAGTAGCCAAGATGCGCTTAAGGATATCACGAACGCAGCGGAGTAGAGTAATAATACAAAGTTCTGACGTCGCGTCTCCCTTAAGGTCTCCAATACACCTCAATCCTCCACGCTATCAATAGAACAGCAGTGGAGCCTTTGCAAACAAGCCCTGAAAAGCTCTGCATCCGAAGTTTTGGGTTTCAGGGCTCCACCACGAAGAAATACTTGGTTCGACGACGAATGCAGGAGGATTCACACAGCGAAGCAGGATGCATATAAGGCCACGCTGCATAAAAGAACAAGAGCAGCTCGCGAGCATAAGCTTCTCAGGAGAAAGAAGAAAGAGCACGAGAAGCGCGCGATTGAGGATTTGGATAGGTGTTACTGCAGGCGTGACGTTCGCAAGTCTTATCAACAGATAAAGCGAACATGCCAAGGTTATAAAACCAGAACGGAAGCCTGCAGGGATGAGAACGGACACCTAGAAGTAGAACAAAAGTCGATGCTGAGAATATGGAAAGACCACTTCTGCAGACTTTATAGCGGCGATGTTAGTCAATATACCGCAGTCAGGCAGAATAATCCAGCCGGAGAGGAACTACTCTGTAACTAGGAGAGAGCTTTTAGCCGTAGTTGACTGTGTTAAGCATTTCCACAAATATCTCTATGGCCAAGCTTTTCATCTTAGGACGGATCACGCAGCGTTGAGTTGGCTGCTGCAGTTCAAAAACCCGGAAGGCCAGCTTGCTAGATGAATAGAGAGAATCCAGAGTTATGACTTCAGTATCAAACACCGGAAGGGAAACAGTCATGGAAATGCAGATGCATTATCGAGACGACCTTGCGATGTTGAATGCAAACATTGTTCACGTGCCGAAACCAAGAAACAGGTCACCGACATCCGTCGTTTCCATGTGCTGCCAGCAGATGCTTGGAGTGCCGTGAAGGTTGGAAGAAAGCAGCGAGAGGATGCCGATCTGGCAGTCATCATTGACTACCAAGAACGAGGTTTTCGACCAAGTTGGCAGCAAATATCCAGTGAAAGCCCAATCGTGAAAGCTTACTGGGCTCAATGGCAGAGTTTGAAGCTGAAGAACGGTTGCCTCTGCCGCAGTTGGGAAAGTGAGGACGGGAACATTGTAAACGAACTGCTGGTAATTCCAAAGGGACAAATCGACGAGGTCATCCGAGAATACCACGAGGGACCAAGCGGGGGTCATCTTGGTGTTAACAAGACTGTAGAAAAGATCAAGAGACGTTTCTACTGGGTAGGATGCCATGAGTCGGTCACAAATTTCATTCGCAGGTGTGAACAGTGTGCGAAGGCAAAGGGGCCAGTTAGGAAAACTCGAGGAAATATGCAGCAGTACAATGTTGGAGCACCGTTCGAATGTATCGCCATGGACATCGCAGGCCCATTCCCAACGAGCAACGCTGGAAACAAATACGCGCTGGTGGTGATCGATTACTTCAGCAAGTGTCCTGAGGTGTTTTGCATCCCGAACCAGGAAGCCAAAACCATTTCGGATGCGTTCGTGAACAACTGGGTTGCGCGTCATGGAGTACCAATGGAACTGCACTCAGACCAAGGAAGGAACTTCGGGTCGTCGGTGTTCAAAGAACTCTGCGGCAAGCTAGGTATCAGAAAGACACGGACAACGCCATTACACCCACGATCTGATGGCATGGTCAAAAGGTTCAACCGGACGAGGGAGGAATATTTGAGAAAAGTGGTCGTTGGAGATCAGAAGGACTGGGATGAACATCTTCCCCTCTTCTTAATGGCGTACCGTTCGGCACAGCACAATTCAACGGAAACAACACCAGCTGAAGCCATTTTTGGAACTGATCTCCGACTTCCATCGGACTTGAAGTTCGACGTGGTACTACCAACAACTAGCGGCAGGGAGGACTTCGTAACCGAAAAGAAGGAACAGCTGAACTCTATCCATCAGTTCATCCGGGAGCGACTGAACTTGGTCAGCGATAAAATGAAGGCGAAATTCGACTTAAGGGCGAACTCTTCTGGATTCGAGACAGCACAATTGGTATTGCTGTACAATCCACAACGAAAGAAAGGCTTGTGCCCCAAATTGCAATCAGCCTGAGACGGACCATATGAGGTCATCAAGAAGCTCAATGACGTGGTATACCGAATACAGCAGAGGGGAAACGGACGGGCGAAGTATAAGATTGTCCACGTGGAGAGGTTAGCGCCATATTACGGAGAAGGATCCGATCGCTTGTTCAAGGACGAACAAGTTTAGGAGGAGGGCAGTGTTGCGGAGACACAAACCGACGGTTAAGTTCGATTTTCGCTGTCGAAGTTCGAAAGCTCTCTTGAAGCGGAGATTGCAATGATGTCAACTGTCAACGGCGTAATGCTAATTGTCAGAGCATTATAGAGATATCCGTAGGGGAACTTCCGACGGCAAACATTCGAGAAGGTGGACCGAGAGCTATATAAGCGCATACACTCGCCCTCGGCATTCATTCAGTTTGTGGTATTGAACAGCGTGTGACAAGTCGGTGTGATCAATCGATAAAACAGTGGGGAACTAAAAGCTTTCAATAAAGGTTTGTTTGTGTTATAAAGTTTAAAGTGTTCAATAGGTTTTGGACGACCGTCCACGTGAAGTAAGGCCAAAATCCTTCGAAGACGCTGAAGTGCGGGCATTGTGCGTAATAGGATATATGCCAAACACAACATCAGCTTGCTTCAGGATTAGGAGTTACCCGCCAAGCCATTTTCAGCCGATTGCATGCGTTGGGAATGATTCAAAAACAAGGAACTTGGGTTCCTTATGATTAGAAGCCAAGGGACGTTTAGCTCCATTTTTTTTTTTCGCCCGTGAACAATTGCTCCAGCGGCAAGAAAAGAAGGGTTTTGTTTATCGCAGCGTAATGGGTGATAAAGAATTTATTCATTACAGCAAACCCAAAGAGAAAAGAGCGTCATGAGGACTGTCCGGTCATGCTTCTACGTCATCGGTATGGCCAAATATTATGCTGGGACCAGGTCGGTGTTAGTTATTAAGAACTATTTGAACCCAATGAAACCATGACTGGGGAATGGCATCGACTTCGTTTGATGCGGTTGAGCCGAGCACTGCACAAAACACGGCCACGATACTAGCAGAGGCACGAAAAAGTAATTCTATAGCTTGACACGTTGCCAAACTCGTTAAAACCTACATGGAAACAGACATTGCGTCGTCCGATTATATTGGTTCCGTTCGATAGCACATGGTCTGGCTGACCAGCAGGCCGCAGACAGCTGCGTTGAGTTACACCCCTTCCAAATCCAAGTCCCTCTTGCGATCTGTGGTCATCTTCACATAAATTGTCACAACGGTTCGGACGAAAATTAGACGACCAAGATGACTGGTTTGCGAAACACTGAAAAAGGGTATAACGGGGTCTGAGGTTGAGCTTCTGAAAAATATTCTGCAATAGGTATTCGGCAGGTATGTCTTTTTAGCCATGCGATGATTTGAAGGGGGAAGCCTAAAGCATCGCTGGCTGGCTGATCTTATCAGCTTCGGTAAAGTCGGTAATAATAACATGCGTATATTTCATTACCTTCTTACGATGTTAAAAGAGTTTTGGGGACTAATTTGGTAAGGCTAGCTGTAGTGGATCTACCCTTTAGGGAACTATGCTACCGAGGAGAAAAGATTGGTACAATGAGCTCGAAGTGCTTAGGAATAGAAAACAATTTAGTATTCGGTGAATAGTTAGAAAAGTCAATCTCAGAGCCCTTTTTGTGTGTAGGAAAGGTGAAGGAATTTGTTCAAATTATAGGTTAGAAACCTTCCCGAAGTGAAAGGGCGAATAGCGTAGCAAGAGGTTTACGTGGAGACTTGATACATTTTTCAAAGTACATGGCTGGGAGACCGTCAAGGCTCGGAAAGAAGTCGTCTCTGAGACGGTTGATCCTTATTTTTATCAATTATAGAGAGAGATGTGTGAGCGTAGTTATTCATATAACTTAAGAGTAGGGTGTCAGGTGTACGGCCCGTACAGTTCTTGGTTTAATTTTCGCCTCCACTCTCCGTCAACACAAACTAGACCGAAGATTGTACGCAGAACTTTCCTCTCGAAACGACCAAGGGCATTTCATCCATTTTTGGTTTGGTCCAAGCCTCTGTGTCGAACAGGTGGACCGGGATAATTGAGGTTTTATAGTTGGTCACCTTAGTTTTCCGAGAGAGGGCTCTACTGCTTAATTGCCAGTTGAGCTGCAGCGGTTGGCAAGAGTTATTCAGTATCTAATCTCAGCGCTGGTGTTGTTGCTTCTTGTTATTAGTGAGCCTTGACTACATCAAAGTTATAGGTGCCAATAGAATCGTTCTGGCCAAGACGTCGGTGTTGTGCGTCTTTTTTTGACGCCCTCGTTTACCTTCAGACCCACTTTAGATGCTTCTGCACCAATGATCACAAAAGCCTCACTGACGTCTCGCTGAGTTCTCCCATTCACGTGAAGGCTATCAGCTTATGCGAACAATTGTGCGGGCATGATCTTCTCAAGCATAATGTTGACAGTGCGTCGCTCTGTCTGAATCCTTCTTTGACAGTGCGTCGCTCTGTCTGAATCCTTCTTTGACAGTGCGTCGCTCTGTCTGAATCCTTCTTTGACAGTGCGTCGCTCTGTCTGAATCCTTCTTTGACAGTGCGTCGCTCTGTCTGAATCCTTCTTTGACATCGGATAACTCTTTATCCACTTCAATGGACCATTGCCATCCTGCACACATGTCAAAACATGACTTGACTCTATATAGCTCGTCCCTATAGACACCGCCGTATGCGGCTTTAAAATCGACGAAAATGTAGTGTGTGTCGACCTGAAATTCATGGGTCTTTTCCAAGATCTGCCGCAGTGTGAATATTTGGTCTATAGTGATCTTTGCTGTCCTGAAGCCACATTGATATGAACCTATCCAATTGTCCACAAATGTTTTCAGACGTCCAGACAGTACGGCAGAGAAGGACTTATACGCGATGTTAAGGTGCAGTTACACAGGTCTTCTTTTTTATGGATAGGGGAAACGATGCTGAGGCATCAGGCATGCTTTCCTCGGACCATATATTACAGATGAGCTGGTGCATGTTCCCGACCAACTTACCGCATGCTGGATTAAATAGCTCATCAGGTAGGCTGCATGCGTCAGCAGCTTTATTAAACTTCAGTTCTGATATCGTTATCATAACGTCGTCTAAGTCGGGTGGACGGGATTCTCTCTTGTGTAAATGATGCGCTCTGTCATCTTCGCCGTTATACAGTCCGAAGAAGTAGTCTTTACATATTCTCAGTATCGACTGTGATTCAACTATGAAGTGTCCGTGTTCATCCCTACAGGCTTGCTCTCTGGCTTTATGACAACGGTATGTTCGTTTTACTCTTAAGTAAAACTCTCGGACGTCGTTCCTGCCGTAACATCTCTCCATCTCCTCTTTCGTGCGCTTCTCGTGCTCATTGTTTTTCCTTCTGAAAAGCGCATGATGCTCCCTTCTTTTCCGCTCATAGAGCTCACTCGTAACTCGCGTTCGTCGATGCAACGTGGCCGTGTATATGTACATTCTGTTTTTCTGCATAAACGTGTCTGCTCTCGTCATCAAACCTAGGGTTATTCTCAGAAGGAACCATCCCCGATGGCAGTTTGACAACGTCTCCCAGGCTGTTCTATGGTTTGTGAAGCTTGCATCGGCTATTGAGAGAGCTGCAGTGTCTTGCAGCCTTCCCACATCAAATGTTGGTGGTCCTACTCCTTCCGCAGTATTCACGATATCCACACACGTACCTCCGCTGCAACAGAGTAATGATCCGAATCAACATTGGCTCCTCAGAAATTTCTGACATCGAAGATGCTGGAGGAGTGTCTGGCGTCGATCGTAATATGATCAATTTGATTAACAGATAATCAGGAGACCGCCAGGTCCCTTTATGGATATTGAGATGTGTGCTACCTAGTTAGACATAACTCGTTCAAAGATATCCTCTTTACCCAGCTTCTTATAACAATCTTGGTGTCATAGCTGGGACATTGAGCGTATGTTCTATCTGGGAGGTCATATGTATCATGGAAGTCATCTTTAACTCTGTCGTCTTTTTCTTCTGTGGGGGCGTGAAATCATATAAAGCTGATGTTCCCGAAGATAACTTTGATGCGGATTGTTATGAGGCGTTCGCTCACATGCGTAGTAGTAAATTGCACAGTTTTTCGTCCTCTTTTTACCCGGTCCATCCCAACGCACTTCTTGGAGTGCGCTAATGTCTGCTTTATAGCAGTTTAAGGCTTTGTCTAACTGTTGGGCTGCACCCGGTCTCCTAAGGGACCTAACATTCCAGGTGCAGAACTGATACTCTTGTCCTTTTACAAGTTTGCGGGGGTCGCCAACATGTAGTCCGTCCGTTAAATCCGAGGCTTGTGGTTGTCTCTGAGTGATGATGATTTTTTTACGGCTACGGCTTACTAGGCCGTAGGCCAACCGACTTATCCTGCTTTTTTGAGAATCGCAGGAAGGCTTATTGGTAAGATGGTTATGAGGAACAACATTTCCAAAGAATGTGTGGGACTGATTGGATGAAGTTAAAGAGGATAGTGTAGGATAATCCCAGTTCAACGGGCGTATATCCATATCGATAACCAAAGTGCTAAGCATAGCACATTGGGTCTTCGAAACTCGAAAGAGAAACTTAAGAGAACTTGTTGTGTTGTCTTCTGTTGTTTGTATATCGCTCAATATCTGTTAGTATGTACCGCGAAGTGGTACATAGCAAGAATTTTTTAACAGTCTATCTGCCACAATACTTGACACAAAAATGGGATTAAATGTTCTTCGTTGCAACAACCAGAAATCTATCCACCTGCGAACGGACTATTAGAACTCCTCCCCACCGATGTACACAATTTTCGTTGACGGTTGACCGATAACCTTTAACGCAAACTCCAATTATCCCTCCATAATTTTTTCTATTCCACAGAGAATCAAGAACAGTTCTACCTATACCTCATCATCTCGGTCGCAGCTGGAGTCCTACTCTGTCTAACTCTGGTCATCGGACGATTGGCTATGCAGAAACGACGACACAGCAGAAAGAATAGCAACTCGAGCGGTAGCAATAGTGGCAAAAACTGCGACGGCAAATTCCAACAATCGGCAACTGGAGAGACACAACTTCCGAATTCCTTTGGCGATGACATATCCGATATTGATGGTGACATCGATTTGACAAGTGCCCTACCCGTGCCCAGTTTGTCATCGAGGAATGAGGTACGTAGTAACACCTAAGGATACGTGGCACGTCAAGGTGCTCACTTAATTCTGTTCATTCATTTCTTTCTTCACATGTCACGAATGTGTCTCTAGACGTACATTGCATACGCACCGACAGGATATGGTGGTGGTATGCCACCAGCACCACCATCATCGACAGCAACAACCATGCTAATGCCACAGACACATCACAGTTCGTTACTGGGTAGTGGCGGACCGACGGGACCAGTGGGTAATAGGCAATCCACACCACCACCACCAACCATGTACAGTGGACTTGTGGCCGCACCACCGCCCGTTAGCGGGTCGATGGGTATGTACTAAATACTAACAAAATAAGATGAAACTATGAATTTTGCAGTATCATTTCGAGTAGTGTTGTAGCTGTGGTTATATCCTGGTCTGGCACGAACCATCCTAATGGATGTGCCGAGGCATGACCACCTTTTCAATTAGCCTATGTCTACGTCTAATGGCAGGACAATCAAATCAATTCCGATCAACCATACTCCGAAATACCAACACCCCCATCGCGCCGACAACAATTTGGTCCTGTAACACTTAGCCTTCCCGTGGCTAGTCTGTAGACATAATGTAAACACTAACGTTATGTCGATGCGATAAAGACGAATTGGGTTGATTGCCAGCCCGCAAACCCTGAAACAACTAGTCATTCCCAACCCAGAAATGACTATGCGGTAATTCCTTGTGTTAGTACACATGAGCAATAGTTTCATACCGCCCCCATATTCACCTTATGGACGGCGCTCATAAGGACTAGGATAAAGCGAAAACGCCAAAAGCGAAACGATATTTCTACAGAATTTCCTTTTCTCCTTTTTTTTTTCTTTGCCCTTACTCATTTGAGTCCTCCGCGAAAGTTATCGGATCGGCCAGGCCAAGCCTACAAGGGCCACTCATTACCGTGAGTGGTGAGATTCGTATAGCGCTATTGGCAATCAATCAAAAAAGTTGAAATGAAACGAATTCAAACTCGATTAAGGATTTTTTTCACTTCCTTTGGAGGAGGCCCTGCTCTCGGGGCATTTGTCGAATTCCAGCGATTCATGGATCAAGTACCCGAATCCAAAGTTGAATTGTAAAAGTCCTTCGCTGAATAAATAAAATTAATATTGGGATGTTCGGTACACAAGAGTACGATGTTGGCAGTTTGGCAGATACCAGCCAATCTGAACGGGAACACGCGAATCAATTAAAAGGATTTCCCATCGAATTTCGGCTGAGCATGATGTGAAATATTCATGCGGATTGTGGGGCTACACAATACACGTGCATCTCATGTCGAGAGTGGTTTTTGTGAAATTATTTTTCGTCAGATGGATCCTGACTAAATCGCAATTGGATGGTGCCCATGAGAGGTCTGTCGACCCTTGTCTAACTCAAAGGACACTTGCGAGAACGTAATGGAAGTGTACTTAAGCTCCGAATTTCAGTTTTTTTTTTTCTTTTTGTTTGTATTAAATCCTTGAAATGGGATGAGGGTAATGAATATATGTATGATTAGTCCTTCTGGACCTTTTAGCATGATACGTATCCAGAGTTAGGATTTCCGGAAATTGTTTCAACAAAATTGACTTGGATAATGGCCGTAATAGAGTTCGTTGTGTGTATTGGGATAGCTATCTAATGGGACATCAATAGGTAAAAAATAAATGAATGGAACAAAAGGGGTTTGAACACGGGTCTAATTGACGTTTTACAAAATTGGATCAAGTAAGGGACTAATTGCGTTACCAGACAGGTGTTGGAAAACGGAGAAAAAATTGGGTTCGATTGACATTTATAATATAATAAAAATTGTGTACTAAATATTCAAAGTTCTATCTGCAAAAATTGCCGAATAATTGTTGCAGCCATTATATCACTGTGGTATCCTTCTGGATATCACTACGTTTAAAGAGCCAGAGAAATGGAGTTATGAGGATGTTGGTTGGTCTCGCACTCAGCTATTTCCCATTCATAATAATCCAAAGGCGTAAGGTCCTGGGAGCTAGGAGGCCATAATATCAGGGGCATGTGGTCGTGAACATTTTCCGCCATCCAGTCCTGTGTTGCCGTCACTTTGTGTGGAGAAGCAAAGTGCTAATGGAATATGTGCATATATACATACGATCTGTCCCCGCAAATGTTAGCGATCCGAATTTCACAACGTTTTCTTAAGAAAAAGTTTAAACTTTGATGTGGAAGTATGTATGTAGGTATCCGGCGTTACAGCTCACGGGGAAACTAGGACTAGCTTCTTTCAATCACTCATCTTGTGTGTGATCTTATTTCGCCGATTCCGAACGGCGAATATCGAGAAGCTTTTCTTGACAATTATGCTACAGGGGGTTGTGTGAGGAAAAGCACCGTGAAAAACATATTCGATAAACGTGGGCTATTGTCGAGATACGGCCTCGTCACCCACCATGATACTTACTTAGGTAGCGCTACTGTTCGAGGTAAACCCGGGTCTCAACCAACAAGCCTTTCCAGCTAGCATAATATCTAGCTAGCTGTATGCAGTGAGGCACGCCCAATTAGTTAAGGTCCCATTCCAACTGTGTGCGCCAACTTAGATGCGGTCGTCCTCTGCAAGCGTCCTTATGTATGGGAGCTATGCTGTCCATTCATTCTACATGGGCCAGCCATTTTAAACGTTAGATCCGTAGACGTCGTTCTAGGCAGATGTCGATGTACGGTCTCCGTCAACACAAACGGGGCCGAAGATTGTATGCAGAATTTTGCTCTCGAGGCGATCAAGGTCCTCTTCATCCATTTCTGATAAGGTCCAAGCCACTGCGCCGTAGAGGAGGACCGGAATGGACAAGATTTTATAGCGGGTTGTCTTAGTTTTCCCAGAGAGGGCTCTGCTTCTCAACTGTCTCTTGAGCCCGAAGAAACAGCGGTTCTGCGTCTAATCTCAGCACTGATGTCATTACTGGTTGTTACCAGTGAGGCGAAGTTGACACAATCCTTGACTACGTCAAAGTTATAGCTGCCAATGGTAATGTTCTGGCCAATGTTCTCCAAATCACGCACCCAAGCAATTATGCAGACTTGGAGTAGATCTTGCCTCTTTTATTGGCCAGTGAATCCCGCACGATCTTTTCGAGGATGATGTTGAAACAATCACATGACATCGCCTTGTTTGAATCCTTTTTTACATCAAAGATTTCGGTTAACTCCTTACCGGCTTTAACGAAGTAGCGAAAAGTTAGAGACTTCGTCTACCTTGGCTCCCCAGAGACCTGAAGCAACGAGCTCAATTCCTTAGTTCGGAAATCAAACGCAGAATCAGTGAAGCATGGACACTAGCATGGGCTGTACAGCGACATGAGTCTAGTAAAGCGTCTACGGACTTATCGCCTGACATGAGTCGTTCTACATAGCTAGGCCATGCAGAATAAATGGACACAATAGCTCCAGCCTGGCACGGCAGAGAAGATCTTATACGCGATGTTAAGGAGATTTATTCTCCTATAGTTAGCGCTGTTATAGGGGTCTCATTTTTTATGAACTAACCAAATGATGCTGAGAACCATCGTAACAGCTGGAAATGTCGTGTGCATAATACGAGGAGTCTCTGTTTGGTCTGGACCATTGTGATTTTCGCAATTTTTTTTTTGTCGTCTTAATCACAATTTTCTTGTCAGAGGAAAACTTACCCTTTTCGGGGTTTCAGTTCGCGTTTTCCCGGGACGATTTTGAGTTTCTTGAAAAGCTAGAAGTAGCTCTATGGTTAATGAATTAGTTGATTCTGGTGGTTGTTGGACGGTATGGATTTTTGGCGAAATGGTCGCGAAGAATCAATGCAGTGTGGGACGGTGCATTAACGTTGTCTCGTCACAATACCGAGTTCTTCAGGCAAATAGCTAACGCTAATGGCCCCTAATGCTCAAATAATATTCATCGTTGACAGTTTGATCCGGGCGAAGAAATTTAAAACGCGAAATACCACGAAGAATGCAGTCAACCTTTAGCACAATATTCACTTCATTGGTCGCTTGTTTCCGGATAAATCCAAGTCTCGTCTCCCATAATAGTGCGTTTCATCTTGTCCTGATACTCAGAAAGCATTGTTTCACAATCGTCAAAAAATTCAATGTTTTCGGTACCAATCGAGAAGTGACGCGTCTAAGACACAGAACAACCTGATCCTTTGAAATGCCACAACATCAGCAAGATCGCTAATTACTAACCAACGGTTTGGATTTTATGCTTAATCTGAGTTTTTGGACGTTAGCTTCGTAGGTTGATGCTCCAAGTCTTCGACACGTTCTCGGCCTTCATGGAACTCTTTATACCACTTGTAAACCCGTTTTTGAGCAGGCCTCATCACTAAAGGCATTCTGCACCATCCTCAAGGAATCAGCAAGAAAAAGTTCATTCCGTAAACAAAATTGAATTCAAATTGCTCAATAAATTTAGACCAACAAATCTGGCAGGTCACGAAATGAAGCCTATCAAACACTAATGAATGTGTGTCCAGTTAAAAGCATTTTTAGCCTTCAGCCTATGTAATTGGGTACGGCCCAGATTACTCGTTCTAAAATCTTGCTAGTGTAATAGACAAATTGGACGATTCGAGAACGGTTCTCCAGGTGGTTTCTTCAAGTGCCTCAGTTTCCACTATATGGAGCAAACCCCCACTTCTAGGTGTTTCCCCAAAGTATGCTTGCCTAGCCATAATGGCCGCTTTGGGCACCTCATTTGGGATCCCATCCAGTCCGGGTGCAAGCATAATTAGAGGAATTTCCTCTGTTTTAATTTGCTCCTTGCTGCAACCAATAAGCGGCTTTCCCCGGAAAGAAGTGTTCCAATATTTGGGTGGGCAATAAGATTTGCACTGGCTTCTCGCAACCAACTAGTCTTTGAAATGCCGAGTATGATCAACAGTTTTTTTCTACTAGACTCCCTCAGATTACTTACTTACTTACTTTGGCGGAACTTCAGTCCGATGTGAATCTGAACCTCAACCAACAAGCTTCTCCAGCACGATCTTTTACCAACAGCTTCCAGCGCGGCACGCCCAGTTAGTTAAGGTCCTCTTCGACCTGTGTGCGTCACCTTAGGTTCGGTCCTCCTCTGCTGCTCGAAGACTCTTCGGGCCGGAGCAGTGTTGTCCATTCGCCCTTAATGGCCTAGCCATTTTAGACGTTGGATCCGAAGACGTCATACTGGCCCGATGTTGCTGTACAGCCCATACAGTTCGTCGTTCTGTCATCTTTTGCTAAGCGCAGCCTTAGCCTTTCGAGAGAGAGCCCTAATTGTCAATTGCCTCTTGAGCCCAAAGAAACAGCGACCGGCAAGAGTATTTCTGCGTTTGACCCCAGCGTTGGGTGTTGTTGTCGCAGGTCACTAGTGAGCCAAGGTAGACGATGTCCTTGACCACTTCGGAATAGTAGCTGCCAATTGTGGCGATCTGGCCAAGGTCGGCGTTGGGCGTATTTTTTGAATGACAGCATATACATATTTGGTTTTACCATCATTTAACGAAAGATCCATTTTAGCCGCTTCTGCTTCAATGCTTCCGAACGCCTCATTGACGTCTCGCTGTGATCGTTCAATTACATCGATATAATCCGCGTACGCAAGTAATTGCGCAGACGCCTCGTATGATCTTCTGAAGTACGATGTTAAAAAAGCTACAGAGTGTCATCTTGTCTGGGTTGTCCTAGATAGGAATCGGGAGGAACTAGATCGAATATTTACGTTGGTTGTAGTTCTCAACAAATGTTCCATGCTATTATGGTCTTATAATAGAACCGCACAAACAGAGTATGAATTTCAACTGACCATATACGGTGAATGCTATGTCTTCATCAGTATTTCTAATCACTTCCCATTCACAACAGCTGTGTTGCACAATTTTTCCGTATAGGAGTTGCATTTCCTGGCTATGGACATACTTTGAACCACAGACCTTCCGCTCGACAGTCGGTGATGTTTACCACTGCACCACGGCCACCTCCAGTTGTGAATTGGTCATTCTACCTAACAGCGGTATCGGATCTATTATCGCTGTCTACAAAAGCATTCATTCCATGTTCTCACAGTCGACTGTGACTCTACTACTAGTTGTCCGTCTTCATCCCTAAAGGCTTCTGTTTGGCATGTTCGTTTTTCTTTTTCGTACAACTTGCTAGCGGAATCTCCCTCAAAATTTTGACATAAAGTCCTGTGAAATAGCCGGCGGAAAGGACACACTTCTATTACGTAGGTTGCTCTTTCAGCTCAATGCCAACAGGGGAATTGTTGAATCATTGAAATCAGAGATAGTGCACCACATTCCTCCGTCACCTCTTTTATACAACGACACCGACTATATTCTTTGTATCTTCGCTCCATTAAACCAACAAATCTGGGGACGGGAAGCATTTATTAATTTCTTACTCCATTCTACTACAGTCCTAATAGCTCATTCACTAAATGAAAACATTTCTATTTCAAGGAGTTAAGGTAACTCATTTCTGAAGTTCAATCTCAACTCTTCCTTTGGCCCGATTAAAATAGTAATATCAATGGTAAGTCCAAGCGAATAGTTTTATTATGCGTTCGACGTCCTGTCGTCTCGGTGTCTTCCTATTTACGACTCGCCTTGCAAATTGATGTCTGGCTAACAGCGATGCTACAATACTAACTAACTGGCCGCCAACGCTCTGTCATATCTGTTTCTAATAAAGCTGCTGTCAAAGTCATATTTGTGTTGTACGCTCTATTCATGTTCTTGCTGTCTACTCATGTCATCCACTGGGATGGTCTAATTGATTTTCGTTTTATTTTCTTTCTCTCTTTCTAGGAGGACCACACATGCTGCCCACGGCCATCAGTTCAGTCTCACATCATACGTCAGCGGCGCCGACCTACATACCCGGCTCAATGCTCATGTCCGGACCGCATCCACATGCGACACTACGACGCACATTGATTCCTACTAGCATGGGAATGATTAGTAATCCATCACCACCACCCGGTATGGGTGGTGGTAGTATCTACTATGATAGTACGATGCCACGCAATTTGAATCGTGGCATGTCCGCCGATAACAACCAATACTTTTACGGATGACACTCACTCAATCGTAAAACCTCACTACCCATTGCAATTGCAGTGCGTCCACCTGCTGGCATTAGTCTTTTACCAATGCCACCACCCGGCACCATGGGCAGTTGTAGTGGTGCTAGTCGAGCTGGAACTCCAACCGGTCCGACCGGTAATCAACAGCTGCCAGATATACCAGCGATCACTGTGACCTCATCATCATCGTCATCTAGTTCACCATCACCTTTAGCCTTAGTCAATCAGCAGCATGCTTTAAAAATTTCCCGTAGCCAGGCGCAGGATCATTCAATATCATCATCTAGTCAGCATAGTCAACAACAACATCAACATCAACAACAACAGCAGCAACAACAACAACAGCAACACCAACAAAATCAAACACCGTCATCGGTGAACAGTGCAGTGCAAATGTGTGCGTCAGGAAGGACTTACTGTTTCTAGAACAGGATTTTATACATTGATTCAAAATTTTTAGTCGGTAACCCATTACAGGCCTTGTCATCGTCAGCCGCCGACGATGATCTTGTCTTTTTGTAAATAGAAACACAAAACAATGGTAAACCCAAACCCCTGAGTGATAGTGAACCATTTTTCCAATCGGTAAATTTTTTGTAATCGGTGTACGAATGTGTGAGAGTGAGTAAGACGTTATTCCAACTGCCTTATCAAGGACTACACAAAAAAAAAAAAAAAATTACTAAAACAAAAACCTTCTACTAGAGTGAATGGACTTTTGTCGGGCGCCAGAGTGAAATGCGCTGCGAAAACCATTTCGCACTCGAATTTAATGTTTAGATACTTTTTTTCTTTTCTTATTTAATTTTTCGTTCTTTTAGGATAATTATAGGATTTAAGGATACCGTTATTGATAGGCTAAGAAAACAACTTCTGAATATTAGACTTTTTAAAAATTGGCACGTTCTGCTAGATATATGTACGTGGTGAAATGTGGAGAAAAGCTGTCGACCGATTAATCTTTTGTGTCATTGAGTCCCTGAGGTTATCGCCATTAAGACGAGGGCTAAGATATCTCACATTATGACTTAAACTCTGGTTAATCTGATTGTAATCCAAAATTCGAGCTAACATGACCGAACATAACCTCATCATACACTGTCTTCGTATTTTTCTTAGAATATCTTTTCTACAAAATCTCATTCCTAAGGGCAGCACGATTCAATAGAGATGGCATTCACGTATGTAATATTTCTTATTACCGTTTTATTTACATTTACGATGAACACAACCCCCCCGCCCAGTCAAGCAGGTGTGAAATGTGATGCAATGGCAGGCCAACACCCTTCAAGATAATTCGTTTTAGACGAACGAGATTCTTCGAACGTGACCAGGATTGATAAACTTTACTTATCCAACAATCAGACGTACATACGCTCATCCTTAAACAGAGGGGGTATGACCTGACTCAGTTGGGACGGTAATTTTGACTAGAAAGATTTATTGCTGTAAATTTAATATTGAATTAAGAAATCCTTAGAAGGGGGTTAAGGTAAAGGATAGCATTTTGACCAACTATTCAGAATGCCATGGGGGATTATAGAATTTTGTATGCAAGATACCCAGCGGCGTTTGTTTGCTTCTAGTGCAAGTCGATGACTTGTGTTTAAACCGAAATGGAATGTGTGTTTAACTCAATTGAAATTTGTTATTAGGCAGAGGACATACCCGGGTAGAAGGAGAGGTTTGCATTCTGATTAATTACACATTCTTGAGATAAATTACTTCCGACTACCCCCTGTGGGTTGAACAAAAATGACAAAGGAAAACCATATGTTGCTTTAGTGCTTTTTAATTACATACAAGCTCTAAGCTTTCCCATCGGTGCGCTTCCCTGCAAAGAATACAAACTCTTTTGATGGATTGTTATGGGGTTCAAATGTCTAAGGAGGCACAACATTTCTGAAGTATTTTCTGGGAATAAGGTATTTCAGGAATTTTGTTTTTTTTTCTTTTTTTCTGTTTAAATTTCCCTTCTGTAGTATAATTAAAAATTAAAATTACACTTCTGCTCACATAATTAAGCCACCAATATTTTTGTTTACATATTTCTGTTGACAAATTCTCTAGAATTATTTGTGCAATGATTTATACGTCTTATAATGTAGGAGGATCAGTGCTTATACATGCTAATCTCAACATTCAGCGTACACTACAAAAATAGAGACATTTTACTAATGAGGCCAGCAATCCATAGAGGATCTGAGCCTGAGCTATAGCTGCTCTCTATCCCTGACGGTCCAAGATTAATTTGTCTTTATACCAAAAGTTCGGTCTTCCTCTTTTTATCGAACCAGGAGGCCCGGAATCGAAGACCCTCTTAGCTGGATCCTTGGTGTTCAAGCGCATGATGTAGTCGAGCCAATATAGTCAACGGATCTTTGCCTTCCGGACTATATCCATATTTATGTACATCTCGTAGAGTTCGCGGGTACACTTTTCCTCCATTCAACTTCCTCGCAGACAGGATAAAATATCCGGCGTAGAATTTTTCTTTTGAAAGAACCCAAAATCAGCTCTGCCTTACTTATGGTCCAGCTTTCGGCTTCATGCAGCTAGACTGGCAGTGTAAGCGTTTTGCAAATCATGACTTTGGCACTTCAAGTGAGGAGTTTTGACCCAAATTGTTTGGACTAACCGAAATAGTAATGGTTGCCAAAAGCGATTCTATGCCGGGTCTCCACTGTGGTGTCATTTGTGGAGGGTAAGTTTGCTCCGAGGTAGACAAACACCTTACTTACTTACTTACTTATCAGGCCAGCGATCCATGGAGGATCTGAGCCTGAGCTATAGCTGCCTTCCATCCTTGACGGTCCCGGGCACGCTGCTTCCAGTTGTCAAGACCAAGATGTCTTACATCCGCGATTAGTTGGTCTTTAAACCTGAGGTTCGGTCTTCCTCTTCTTCTCGAACCAGGAGGCTCGGAGTCGAAGACCCTCTTAGCTGGAGCATTGATGTCCATGCGCTCGATGTGGCCGAGCCAGTGTAGTCGACGGATCCTTGCCTTCCGGACTACATCCACATCTTGGTACAGCTCGAAGAGTTCGCGGTTGTGTCTTCTTCTCAATTCACCTTCCTCACAGACAGGACCAAATATCCGGCGCAGAATTTTTCTTTCTAAAGAACCCAAAATCAGCTCCGCTGTCTTGCTTATCGTCCAGCCTTCGGCTCCGTACAGCAAGGCTGGCAGTATGAGCGTTTTGTAAAGCATGAATTTGGTCTTTCGAGTGAGGAGTTTTGACCCCAGTTGTTTGGACAAGCCGAAGTAGCAGCGGTTGCCAAGGGCGATTCTATGCCGGATCTCCACTGTGGTGTCATTTGTGGAATTTACGTTTGCCCCGAGGTAGACAAACTCCTTGACTACCTCGATATTGTAACTGTCAATTGTTATATTTTGTCCCAGGTGGTGAGCGACGGATTGGTTTTTGCTTGACAGCATGTATTTCGTTTTGTTCTCATTGATCCTAAGACCAACTCGTTTCGCCTGTTCTTCAATCGCCGTGAATTCTTCCACAATGCCACGGCGAGAACACGCGATAATGTGGATATCATCCGCGTATCCTAGCAGCTGGATGGACTTGTAGAAGATAGTGCCATCCCTGTTGACGCCTGCCCGTCGCACTATCTGCTCCAGCACCAGGTTGAAGAAGTCAAATGACAGCGCATCTCCTTGACGAAATCCGGTGCATGTTTCGAATGGTTCCGAGGTCCTAGAACCGAGTTGCAGGGTGCATCGCGTGTTTTTTAGCGTGGCGCGACACAACTGGATCAGTTTTTCCGAGATCCCGGATTCGGCCATCGCTCCAAACAGTTCTTCACGATTAATGCAGTCGTGTGTATGGTGTGTATCGATTCGAAACTCGTTGGTCTTTTCCAGGATTTGTCGAAGTGTGAAAATTGGGTCTATAGTCGATTTGCCGGGCCGGAAGCCGCACTGGTAGCTGCCGATTAGTGCGGTGCAAAAGTCCTTTAGACTTTCACTCAGTATGCAGGACAAGATCTTGTATGCGATATTGACCAGGAATATGCCACTATAGTTCTTGCAAGAGGTAAGATCGCCATTTTTGTAGATGGGGCTTTCACCTTCTGGAAATGCTGCTTAGATACATACACATCTTCATTCGGGTTGGTCACATGATTACCTTCGAAATTTCTAGGAGCCCGTGTGCCTTTCTTGAAGCTTCCTGAAAAGCTTTTAGCTTTCATCACACAAAATTGAGGGCATAGTACAAAGAAATTCAAAGGAGAGTGCAGTGTTTGTGTAGCAGAAGTGGTACTTTTAATACTTTATATCAGGGGTAGCCAACTTTTCTGTATTTAAGACATACCTTTTATCTAAAAACTGTATCGCAATCGACTTGTTGTCATACTTTTGTTTTCCGAGATAGGGCCTTGCTTCTCAATTGCCTTCCGAGCCCTAGGAAACAGCGGTTGGCAAGAGCTATTCTGCGTTTGATTTCATTACTAAAGTCCTTGACTACCTCGAAATTATATCTGCCAATATGTGCGCCCTGGCCAAGACGCCGGTGGTTCGTGTCCTTTTTCGACGACATTTAAACTGCTTCCGACTCATTGCTTGTAAAGGCCTCAATGACATCTCGCTGAGGTCGTCCAATTATGCTAATGTCATTAGCGTATGCGAGCAGTTGTCCGGACTTGAAAAAGATCGTGCCCTCGTATTGACCAGTGACTTTTGCACCATCCTTTCAAGGACGATGTTTAAAAAAGTCGCACGATAGCGTGTTGCCCTGTCTAAAACCTTTTGCGACATTAAGGGTCCCGGTCAAGTCGCTTCCGGCCCTGATGGAGCAGCGAGAACTTTCCAATGCCATCTCGAAGAAAATGACGAATTTGGCAGAGATGTCAAAATTAGACATGGAACTGTATAGCTTCTCTCCATGTACGCTATGGCCGCATACGAGCCTTAAAGTCGACAAACAGATGGTGGGTGTCGATCTGAAACTCGTTGGTTTTCCAGGATCTGCCGCAGTGTGAATACTTGATCACGAGTGGACTTCCCCGGACTGAAACCACACTGGTATTGACCAATCAGTTTATTAAGAAAAGGTTTTAGGCGGTCACAGTGCCCAAGGGAAGACCTTTGAAACGATGTTCAAGAGACTTATACCTCTGTAGTTGGCGCAGACCACGGGGCCTCCTTTGTTGTTGTTTAGGCAAACGATGGATTGGGCATAAGATTGGAAAAATCATTCCTAACTTCGTCCAGGTCAGGGGGACGAAAATCTGTTTCGTCATAGCCGTTATACAGTCTGCAGAAGTAATCTTTCCAGATTCCTGCTACCGACTGTGAATCTACTACTAGGTTTCCATTTTGCGCGCCTGCAGGCTTCCGTTCCGGCCTTGCATGTTGGCATGTTTGTCTTATTCGTTGATAAAACCTCCAAACGTCATTCCTGTTATAGCATCACCATCATGCTCATGCTCTCTTTTCTTGTCTTGCGAAGCTTATGCTCCTCACTCCTGTTCTGCTCATAATACTCTAGAGCAGCTCTCGTCCTTTTGTGCAGCGCCGCTTTGTAGGTTTGCTGCTTGGCTGCGTGTGCCCTCCTAGACTCGTCGTCATACCATGAGCTTATTTTTGGTGGCGTTTTGAAACCCAGTCCCTCAGAAGCAACCCTCTCTAAGGCTTGATGACAACGGATCCATTGGTGTTGTACGGTTCGAGCAGGTGTTAGAGGGTTTTTCGAGGGCTTGATGGAGAAGCGATTGGCATAGGCTCTGGCAGTCTCTTGCGATTGTAAAATTGCGACTTCGTATGCCGCTGGCCTTACTTGATTTTTCTAGGCCAGGCATATTCGTAGTCGTAACCTGGCTGCTTCTCGGCTCCCTCTGTTCGGAATCGGCATTAAACTGTAGATCCCTTTCACCTGTATGCAAAATAAATCACACACATAATCACAGAGAAGCTTGGCTCTGGTCCTTCATGGGCTGTATCGCCATCAAAAAAGAAGAAGCTGGCTGCCACAAGATAGGGGTCCTAGTTGATGTTGACGTTGTTGTTCTCGTAATGTTCGTACATCCAGAATATCAGATGCATTGCAATCGCAATGTGGTCAATCTGGTTGACGGTTGATTGATCCCGAGGCCGCCAGGTCCCCTTGTGGATATTGAGATGGGGGAAACGCGTGCCAACAACTAGCAGATTTGGCTCCATTGCGAAGTCTAGCAGCCTAAGTCCATTCTTCGGACGTGGTATTGTGTAGGCTATTCTTGCCCTTGACCCTACTAAAAGGGACTTCCTTGACCATTTTCGCGTTGAAGTCTCGCAGTAAGATTTTAACATCGTAATTGGGACATTGGGCATATGTTCTGCCTAAAAGATCCTTGTCCTCGGTGTGGGCGTGATCGCAAATTAGGCAGATGTTGGCGAATTTGGCCTTGATGCGAGTTGTTGAGGCGTATGCTAGCATGTTTGAAGCTAAAGACTTTTTGCCTAAGTCTCTAATAAGCGTTACCTTCTCCCCTTGTAGCAGTCGCCATAATAGATGTCACAGTTCCTCATCCGCTTTTTACTAGGTCCGTCTCATCGCACTTCCTGGATTGCGATAATATCCGCCTTATAGCAGACTAGGGCCCTTGCTAATTGTTCACGTGGTTTTTGAGGGACTTAACTTTCTACGTACAAAGCCGATTATCTCGTTTTCTTGGCATGTTGGCTTTGTTCCAGGTATAACGCGGCATTCGTCCTTTTGCGTTTGCAATATCATATAGAAATTACAAGGTTGCACCACGTGGAGGTGAAAATAGAACTTACTAACAGAGCTGCTAGATGTTCGGCTGGAGTTGCTTTTACTCGCTATTTTACAGGCCAACGCACGTCGAATACGCTACGGCTACGAAGCTTCTGTTACTCGTTACTGTCGTTTTCTGAAAGTCACCTACTCCTTTGTTATTTCTGAAATCAAGAACACACTGATCAAAGAACAATCCAGTATTGGGCCTCCAATATGATCCTTTCAGACTAAGGAAATTTCTGACTAAGGAATTGGTTACATTTTTTTACACACAAGGAAATCACTTTCCTAACTTTCTCAAACTTGCTTTTTTAAAAACCAATTCGAATTACTTTAACTGTTTTTTGAATAATAAAAGTAAATATATAATTTAAATTAAATTTGTTATCTACGAATAGTTGAACATAAAATTCGCGTTTAAATAGGCAACCAAAAAGATATTTTTCTCCACATCCGCCATGTACAAGCAGCCAATAAATAAATTGTTTATATTAAAAAAAATACCGTTAAAAATCAGTTATATAAATAAAGAAATTTTAAATATGAACATAAAAAAGAGAAAACAACAAATGGCTAAAGTGTATATTTAAAATAAGAAGAAGAAAAAAAAAACAAAACTGTTGTATAAAGTATCTCTAGAGAATTTAATATATTTATGGAAAAATGGATAAAATAAATAAATAAATTTAAAACTAATATTATAAATTACTGGTATTAAGAAAACCAACAAAAACCGAAATATTTATATTCAAAGGCAAATTTAAAAAAAATAAATAAAAAATCAGATCAAAAGGATATAAACAATTTTATGATAATTTTAGTTAAGCATTAAATCCAAAGGATATTTGTATATTTTGGAGATTGAGTGAAAATACAAAGAAATGTATAAATTAAAGTTGAATGAAGTAAATAATTTGAATTTTGTTTTCATCTTTCGTTCCGTGTTGGAGATGCGGCGCTGCTCTATTTTTATAAGGCCCATCAAACAAGGACTTTGTTTTTCTGATTTTCTTCCTTTTTTGTAGAGTCAAAGGGTAGGCGATAAAAATCCAAAAAATTTGGTTGGAAATATATCATAAGTGAACGTTTTTATTTGTCTCGGATGAGCTTTTAAAATTTGTATGATAACGCATTCAGAATGCCATAGGACCTGCGTATCCTTTCAGGATGTTTATTTTTTTTTTTTTGTTAAGATTGATGGTGAAAGGGGTTTTAAAGCGTGCGTCTGTGTATCTTCCCTGAGGAGATTTAAATCGTCTTCGGTTTTCGTTTTCGGCATGATTGGGATATTACAAGTCCTAAACGGTTAAATGGCATTTTTATGATAAGTATAGAAACAAGGAATCGGGTAAATGTACGTGGGTTCTCGTCGTACATAAATTTTAAGAGCCCCAATCAAGAATGGCATGCGTGGAATATTTTAAGGAAAATCCTGATAAAATTCCAAGACGATGAATAGGAGCAGAATGCGAGATGAAAGATTTATCACTGGTTAAGTAGAGGGATAATTAATGGACGGGCGCCAGGTGAGAGTAAGTATTCAATACCCGCCGCTTGGGATACCCCCGGTGACATTTAGTGTCATTGGATCCAAATATATTTACTTGAATTCCATCGTTCACGTTAAGAAATTAACTCCTCACTCCCGTTACGTAAATAAGTGAGTGCTCGCTACTTACGGTCGCGTTGTCCTTAAACTCATTGTACATTCCCTTTCAAAGTCATCTTGCTGTTGGGGTAAATCGATACCACTTACGCGAAGAGGAATGAAAAGCATTTGCAGTGAAATTAGAAACCAACACCTTCGTCTAGGCTTACCACAATCAGCCAAGAAACTTGGCAACGGTATATTGTCTAAATAGGGGAAGAAGACATAAGGTATTAAATGTCGCTTCTGTGAAGGATATGGCTTACAACGGTACAACGGCTTGATTGACCCTTTGTTTGATCAATTGTTTCTCCTTGAACTTTAAGCAAATAAATAAATAACACTATGACCACAAGAGCAATACGAGTAAATCGATTACAATGGCAGGGACAACGGCAAGGATACATACATAACTTTTCACTCGATAATGACGGCACAAGGCTCGCTGCGTCTTATAGAGCACAATTGGTTATGGTGGTGACAGTGATGACAAGAAAATAAACAAACCATGACATGGTCGTATCTAAATTGGATTTATATTTGTTTCTCGATCCATTTGCGGTTCATAACTAGCATCTGGGTATACGGTCCCATGCACGCATTTGAAGTGATATTCTGCGCAAAAACCAACCACCACATTACATCGTTATGCCATTTGTGTAATTAAAATGAAGCGATAATTTCAAAGGACATCTTTTATCTTCGGGGGCTTTCTGTGTTTAGTATTTGGTTTATGGTCGCAATCGAAAAGTAATCCATTAGGATGTTGTTTGCCTTTCGCTGACAACAAGTGTTATGGGGCGAAGCAAATGGATTTGATGAGATATGCTGTAAAAGTATAACATGTATGTGACAGCGGTTGATGGGAACGAGCAGCAGGAGGTATGTTAAGTACAATACTATCGAGTCGGAGTGAGGAAAGATTGGGTTTCGAAGAAGGACTAACGCGTCTAAATTGTTTGTGAATTAGTGTTCCCTGTCACTTATGTCGAATTGATCGAAGATTTGGGATGTGGTTGGAGATAAATTGTTTGTCAACCGCGAAGAAGTGAAGTGGAATAAATGATGAGTCAGACTGAAAGCAACATTCTGGTCGCCTTTATGATAGATATTGTTAGTTTCTTGATGAAGGGATGGGAGATTAAGTTAGCCCAAGCAACCTATTTATTTCCATCTCTGTAAGGGCACGCCAAGTTTCAAAAACAACCTATCTACAAGTAGATACATAGTGGATTCTCGTTGGCCCAAATGTGGCAGGTTTACTTGTTCATCGATCCACTTAACATGAAATCCGCCTCAGTCGATCATTGGCCGCTGAACAAGTCAGACGTGTTTCGACTTAGTGCAGTGAAAAGTAGTGAACAGCTAATACAAGTGCGTGGTTTGGCGATTATTCCGCGAAATCTGCAGTAGCGCGTTAATAGTGTGCACGGTCGGAGAGGCAACGATCGGCAGCTCGATTCCCGGTCGGGAAAACAAACTTTTCACTTTTTTTCCTTTTGTTGCTTCCAAGGTTATTGTAAGTAACAGAGGAAATGTGAGACAACGGGCCGAAACCCTCCAGATTCTGTGGAGTCGAAGCGAGGAAAGAGGCGTTATCAACATCTAAAGCATCCCTGCAGCAACTACAAAAACAACAGAAGTCAGACGTCCCCGATGAGGTGGACTTTGCCTACCTTTCCGAAGGTAGGGAGAATCGCTACACGGGTGATAATAATTCCTTCGCTCTCCTCTCTACTTCGGAGGCGGAGGAGGAACGCCACGAACTCGAGCTCGAGGTCGAGGAGAAAATCCTCCAAGAGAAGCTCCGAGCTGTGAGGGACAAATTGTCCAAAATCCGGCAATTAATGGAAGCTGAAAAGCAGCAACAGATAACACAGCTGACCCATACAAATCAGCAAGAAGCAAAGCACCCGCAACAACAACATAAGCAGGCGCAGCAAAAGCATCCGCAACAACAACACCTCAGCGGGAGCAGCAACAGAACCCCAGGGAGCAGAAGCAACAACAACAACAAAGCCAGCAACAAGAACAGCAGCAACAACAACAACAGAAACGGAAGCGAAGCCGCTGCTCCAAGACGAAGGAGAAGGTGCCGCCCATTTACGCCCATACCCTAGCTGTGAGACAAACAGTGGATACGTGTAAGCCCCAACTGAAATTCATCCTCTGCGTATGCAATATTAAAAGTGCTTGAACGAATTACTACGGACTATAACCAACGCGGAATTTTCTCGGCTCTCGTCCTATCTAGGACAACCACCCCTGAAAGTTAACGAACATCAACGACCCAAACCACTGCACTCCACTCAGGTTGTGTGTCTACAGCACATCATAAGAGAATATATAAATAAAAACTCTTGAGCCAGCGCGAGTTTCTAAAAAAAAAACAACGCACGCCATTGGTGTGATCAAGGGTGTGAAATCCATTACTGACGTCGAGGGATTGCTCTCAGAGCTCAAGAAATTCGAGAGCGATGACCTCAAGGTCGTGGGGGTCAAGCCGTTTACCACAGTGTCGGCCAAACGAGTGAAGCGGTAATTGCACTTCTTCCTGGTCCAGCTGACACCCAACAACAGCCTAGAGTGTCTAAGGAAAATCACCACCATAGCCGCCCAGATAGTGCGATTGGAGAAATTAAAAAGGCGCGGGAACTTTAAACAATGTATGCGCTGCAAAGGTTCGGACACGCCCCATCGAATTGCGAAATAAGGCATCGAAGCGTGGCTCAGAAAAGGTTCTTGAAAGAGAACAACCCTTATGCGCACTCTGTGGGAATTCGGGGCACCCCGCAAACTATCGGGGCTGTCCGAAATTCCAGCAGATAAAGCAAACAAAAGAAGCTCGACAGAAGGTTGAGAAGATATCTCCCTCGAGGGGTATATAAACTTAAGCCCTTACACCCCAACTGGTCTACTACCTGTAAGCCAATATTGTCACCAGCAACCCAACTTTGTCACTAGCCAACCAACCTAGCCGCAAGCTAGTCAACCTTGCCACCGGCCAGCCAATCTTGCTACCAGTCAGCCATCCTGGCCCCTAGCCTGCCAATCTGACCACCAGACATCCAGCCTGGCCATCAGCCACCCAACCTGACTACCAGCCAGCTATCCTGGCCCCCAGCCTGCTAATCTGACCACCAGACATCCAGCCTGGCCAAAAGCCATCCAACCTGACTACCAGCCAGCCATCCTGGCCACCAGCCAGCCAATCTGAACCACCCAGCCAAACCTGCACTCAGCCAGCTAAACTTTCCACCAGCCAGCCTACGTTGCCACAAGCTAGTCAAAATTAACACTGGTCACCCAGTCTGGCCACCAGCCAGCCAACCTCGCCACCTAACAGCCAGTTTTGCCACCAGCCACCCAAGCTGGCCGGCAGCCAGTCAGCCTGCCCACCTGCCAGACAAGCTTGCCAGAAGCCAGCTTACCTAACCAGTCAGCTAGAACCAGTTAGTCAGATCACTGCTAATAAGCAAGGTCACTGCTAATCAGCAAGGTCATTGCCAGTCACTGAACTTTTCAACAAGGTCATTGACCTTTTGAACAGGGGCACTGACCTTGGTCACTGGCAGCGACCTTCCTTATTAGCAGTGACCTTGCTTGTTAGCAGTGACCTTGTTTATTAGCAGTGATGTGACTAACTGGTTCTAACTAACTGGCTCTAGCTAACTGGTTAGGCTAGGTGGCTCATACCTGGGTTGTCTGGCTGGTGGTCAGGTTGGCTGGCTTGAGGCCAGGTAGGCTGGCTGGCCGGTGGCAAGGTTGACTAGCTTGCGGCTAGGTTGGTAGGCTGGTGGCAAGGTTGGGTTGCTGGTAGTAATATTGGCTTGCAGGTGACAAGGTTGACTGGCTGATGAAAATGTCGGCTGACTGGTGGCCAGATTGGCGAGGTGGTGGCCAGGTTGGCTGGCTGGTAGCAAGATTGGCTGGGCGCCGGCAAGGTTGACCGGCTTGTGGCAAGGTTGGATGGCTGGTGGCAGGGTTGGCTGACCGGTCGCAAGGTTGACTAGCTTGTGGCAAATTTTATTGGCCGAGGGCAAGGTTGGGTTGCTGGTGGAAATATTGGCTGGCAGGTGACAATGTTGGCTGACTGGTGGCCAGATTGGTGAGTTGGTGGCCAGGTTGGCTGTCTGGTAGCAAGATTGGCTGACTGGTGGCCAGACTGACGGGTTGGTCTGAAGGTTGGCTGGCTGGTGGCCAGACTGGGTGGCTGCTGGCAAGGTTGGCTAGCCGGTGTCAAGGTTGACTAGCTTGTGGTAAGGTTGGTTGGCTGGAGGCAAGGTTGGTTTGTTGGTGGCAATATTGGCTGTCAGGTAGAAAGGTTGGCTGACAGGTGGCCAGACTGACGGGTTGGTCTGATGGTTGGCTGGCTGGTGGCCAGACTGGGTGGACAGACTGCGTGGCTGCTGGCAAGGTTGGCTAGCCGGTGTCAAGGTTGACTAGCTTGTGGTAAGGTTGTTTGGCTGGTGGCAAAGCTGGGTTGCTGGTGGCAATATTGGCTTGCAGGTGGGAAGGTTGGCTGGCTGGTGACAAAGTTGGCTGGCTGGTGGCCAGATTGGCAAGCTTGTGTTCAGGTTGGCTGGCTGGTAGCAAGATTGGCTGGCCGGTGGCAAGGTTGACTAGCCTGTGGGAAGGTTGGTTGACTGGTGGCCAGACTCGTTGTTTGGTGACCAGGCTGCTGGCTGGCGGAAAAGTTGGCTAGCGAACTGGTTCTAACTAACTGGATCTAACTAACTAGTTAGGTTAGGTGGCTGGTGTCTGGGTTGCCTGATTGACAGCCTGGCTGTCTGGAAGCCAGGTTGGTTTATTGGAGGCAAGAATAGCTGGTGACCAGGTTGGCTGGCTGGTGGCGAGGTTGGTTGGCTAGCGGCAGGGCTGGCTGTGGGAAGGTTGATTGGCTGGTGGCTAAGTTGGCTGACAGGCTGCCAGGTTGGCTGGCTGGTGGCAGGGTTGGGTTACTGGTAGCACTCTTGGCTGGCAAATGGCAAAGTTGGCGGGCAGGTGGTAGTGTTGGCTGGCTGATGGCAAGGTTGGCTGTCTAGTCCAGGTTGGGTGACTGGTGCCGAAGCTACCTGGCAGGTGGTCGGGTTCGCTGGCTGGCGGCCATGTTTGTCTGGCTCGTGACAAGGTTGGCTGACTGGTGCCAAGGTTGACTGGCTGGTAGCAAGGTTGGCTGGCTGGTGGGCAGGTTGACTGGCTGGTGGCATAATTAACTAGCTGGTGGCCAGGTTGGCCGACTGATGATAAGGTTGGCTGGCCGGTTGTTGCTGTTACCTGTTTCACCACATCCCATGCTGCGCTCGATGTTACCATGTGGTTTACTATGTTCTCGGGGGTTGGTGCTTCTCCAGATCTTTCCTCTATTTGTCTGCGCTCTGCACTAAAGTGTGGGCACTGAAAAAATACGTGCTCCGCGTCTTCTCCTTCCCCCCCGCAGTTTAAACAGAGGGCAGATTCCTTTTAACCAAACCTGTTCAGGTACCTTTGGAAACAGCCATGTCCTGATAGAAGCTGGCATAAATAGAAATCCACTTTCCCGTAGTCACGTTCCGTCCATTTGCGAATATCGGGTATAAGCCGATAGGTCCATCTTCCCTTTGTGGACTCGTTCCATCTTTCCTGCCATGTTCTCATGCTTCGCTGCTTTTCCTCTAATTTTATATATTTTGCTGAGGCTCTGGGATCCCGAATTTCGGCGTCGTAGGTTCTCTGTAGCTCGCTGGCCAATATATGTATCTGCTGGTAGCATTCCTGCAATGACACCTATAGCGTTATCGGATATTGTCCGATATGCACAGCAAACCCTCAGTGCACAAAGTCGGTTGACGCAGTTAATCTTTTTAGCATTTGACTTTACTTTCCCAGCTTTGGCCCATATTCGTGCTGCATACATTAAGATTGATTGCACTACCCTTGACAGAACTAGTCTTGTTTGTTGTCTGGGCCCTCCAATATTGGTCATTATCCTGGATAGGGCAGCCCGCACCTTTGCAGTTTTGTCACACATTCCTTGAAGGTGTTTCCTGTAGATGAGCCTTGTGTCGATCATCACACCTAGATATCTGATGATCGGCTTCGATAATATGTTATGCTCACCTACCCTGATTGTGAATGTCTCTCTTTCTTTGCGACTACTTATTAGTACTGCTTCTGTTTTCTGTTCTGTGAGCTCTAGTCCAGCTGCTGCCATCCACCGCCTCACTTTTTCCTCGATTTCTTCCAGGTGCTTCGCTGCCACAACAATTGCTAGATCATCAGCAAAGCCCATGAATTTTGCCTCATCTGGGATTCGAAGCCTTAGGACCCCATCGTACATGATGTTCCATAGGAGGGGTCCTAATACCGATCCTTGTGGGACTCCGCCCGTTATATGATACTGTTTTACTCCATTCATGTTCATTCATTTTTCCACTGGTTTGGGACGTCAACCTGCTAGTTGGTGTTTCGCTGAAGTGAGGGCTAGGTGAGGTCTGCGAATTTTCCTTCAGTAGAGTTCTGGACGGTATTGGTATGTTCATACCCCCCTCCTGCATTGCTACAACTACTGATTGTTGGCTTTTGTGTCCCCAGCACCATTCATGCCTCGGTACGGGTCGCATAACGCCTTGCATTAGGGACAGGAGGCTTATTTAAGGGCGGCATCCACTCGCCCTGTCACAAAAACTTCATTGGGATTATGTGATTTTTCCGTCACGCCCTCCGTTTTTGCCGCTCTTGGTCGGGGACTGCTTATTGGCTATTCGCAGCTTACCTACATATCTGTAGGCCGTTCAGTTATCCGCCACCGTGCTGACCCCCTGGTAGCCTAAGCTCGGCTCCAGGAAGTTGGCTGTCTGGTGATCATGCTGGCTGGCTAGTCGTCCAGTTTGCTGGCTAGTGGCCAGGTTGACTGTCTGGTGGTCAGGTTAGCCAGCTGGTGACTAGGCTAGCCAGTTTGTGGTCGGTTTGGTTGGCTGGTGGACAAGTTGCCTGGCTGGGGGCCAGGAGTGCTGACTGGTGTCTGAGCTGGCTGGTGGCGAGGTTTGTCTATCTCGTGATAAGGTTGGCTGGCTAGCGGTGAGGGTGACTGTCTGGCGGCAAGGCTGGCTACCTGGTCCAGATTGCCTGGCTTGTTGCAAGGCTGGCTAGAAAGTGGCCAGGCCAGCTGGCTGGTAGGCGGCCGGGTTGGCTGGCTGTTGGCAAAGTTGTGTGGCTGCTAGCAGGGACTGGTTGCAGGTGACAATATTGGCTGGCTGTTGATAAGGTTGGCCGTCCGATACCTAAGTTGGCTGGCTGGTAGCCGAATTGACGTTGCACATTGCATGTTGCACATCTCCCACTGTACGTGGCGCAGTGCACGTTGCACATTGCACGTTGTACGTTGCACATTGCACGTTGAGCCTTGCATGTTGCACGTTGAGCCTTGCTTGTTGCAAGTTGCACATTCCACGTTGCTCGTTGCACGTGGAACTTCGCATGCCAACCTAGACCAACCTAGCCAACCTAGAAACCAACCGGCCAACCTGGCCACTAGCCAACCAATTTGGCCAGTAGCCAGCTGTCCCCCTGACCACGACGAAGTTAAGATCGCCATATCGAAACTCAGGTCGATGAAAGCTACTCGCGTAGACGGACTGTCCGCTGAGAATGGAGTCTCAGCATCGTTTGCCCGATCCACATGTCTCCTGAACGTGGCATATACACTCTTCTCTGTCATTTTATGTGAATGCGTGAAGCTATTCTTAAATCAGCTGATAGGATCTTATTAATGTGTCTTCAGACGACGCCCTGCCTAAATCACACCTGCCCTTTCACAGGCGTTACAGCGACCTACAGTTTAATGCTGATTCCGAACGACGTGAGCGAAAACTTTTTCATGGCAAGTATACTACGGGGGGTTGTGCCAGTAACCCGTCGAGGAAGGATGCCGCCGTGAAATAATCATTCAAACTCCCTCACGAGTATAAAGGGGAATAATTAGCCGCGAATCATATATGCTGGTTATACCCGGATTGCTTGTACCTTTTGAAGACTTCATATTCTTTGGCGCGAACGGTACCAAAAAAAAATAAAAAATAGGGACGAGCTGTATAGAGCCATGTTGTGTTCTGACATCCCTGCCAAACTCGTCAGGTTGTGCAAGATGACAATGGAGGATTCTCTTTGCTCCATTAAGGTAAGGTCCCGTTTGAGTTGACGGAGAGCGGTCGAGAAGATTCAACTACGAACTGTACGGGCTGTATAGCAACATCGGCATAGTACGACGTCTTCGATACAAACGTCTAAGACACCACCGCCGGGGCCGAAGAGTCTACGTGTCCAACCCCGGCGGACGAAGTTGCAGTGCACGGTCGCTTCTAAAGTGGCGGCCACCGGTGAAAAGGTATCCCAACCAACTGGGCGTGTGACACTGAAAGCAACTAGCAAAAGGTCGTGCTAGCTAGAAGGGCTGGTTGTTTGAGGAACAGGTTCACACCGAACTGTAGTGCCATCTAAGTAAGAAAGTAAACAAAACATTTTTTGAGGTGTTTGGTAAAAGTGTAGTGACCCGTAACGATGTCTGTAGATCTTCGGTAATGTTTCGTAGGAACAAAAATAAAAGAGCAGACTTCTTTCTAACATAAGGGCGTATGCGCCATATCAACCAACATTCTGAACAGTCTCTGCAGTCGTGGTGATAAGCCTCGAATTGTTAGACGTTGACGGAGGATATGACTATAAATACAGGCAACGTTTAAGCGGGTATAATTTCTCTGAGCCCATTGCGGCAATCCCATCCAATGTCTCATTTCTCTGGATCGTACCATACGCCTCAGCAAACAAGTCGCAATGAATATATTCAGAAAAGCCTTAAGCTCTGGTATTACTTTAGAAATAGTAAAACGCAATTTGGCTGTCATTACCAAATGCGAATACTACTCCCTCTCCGCGTGTGCTTCCCCAGGATTCCAAATACCATTGCTTGAAAGACGAGCACGCCTCTTACGAATGAAAAGAATAAACGAATGTTTTCGGTCCCCAGCTATGGATACTTGCCAAGACTTGCAGGGTAAGAGTAGAAAACCATTCCATCCAGGCCCAATCTGGCTAAAGCCAAAAAACATGTTTTTTGTCGAAAAGGCCTTATCACCAAGACTTGTTGCGCCATGTTCAATGAATCAGCAGCACAAGATTCATTCCACAAACCAAATTTGATGAACATATTTCCTCAACAGGCTTAAAGATAGCAGCTCACAAGACGTTGCATATCTGAAAACTGATGAATATTTTGATGTGAAACTTGGCACGAATAGCAAAGGCAACTTAAAATAAAAGATTTCCCCAAGTCCATCTTCACGCGCAGTTTAAATTCAAATGTCGCCTTACTTTCTGGACACATTGGTACCTGCTGCGTTGAGTTGGGGTTATCATTTTGGACACAGTCAACAAGTTACCAGTTGTGGAGTCTACATGGGGTCTTTAGACTGCGGGCCTTTGTTTTGGACTGAGCCAAGACAGTCAACTTCAGAACTTTAACTAGGGTTGATGCGAACTTACTTAGATAATTAATTTGCAAAAGGCTTTCAATAATCTGTCAACCATTTTTGCAGAGATCCAGGAATTTTTTGTTTTTGACGCATCAAGCAAACAAAAGTGACCTATCAGTGAACCAGACCAGATCATTTTAGAACAGCAGGTTCATCTTAATGACTTACGTAAATAAGATTCTCTGGTCAAAGCATGTTGAGTCAAAAACCACCAAAGCATTGTCAGCTTTCTGGCAATGCAAAGGAGCTTTTGGCAAAACATGGGGTCCTCTGGATCTACACGGCAACGATTAGACCTATAATCTCATAAGCATCGGTTGTCTGGTGGAACAAACTAAAACGCAAATACTTCGTAGCCCCTTTCAACAAACTCCAAAGAACGGTATGCCGTTGTCATTGTCTTGATATGTTTATCGGAGGGTGTGCTCTGAAAGCCATGTCTCGTCTGAAGAGAAATGGCTTTTGGTACAACTCGCATAGGAATAGCAATGTGCTTGCGTGAGAATTGTCCTGCGACCCCTGTTTCATGGACAAGCCTTCTGACGCACTGACGCCCGTTATTCTTACTTACTTACTTATCAGGCCAGCGATCCATGGAGGATCTGAGCCTGAGCTTTAGCTGCCTTCCATCCCTGATGGTCCCGGGCACGCCGCTTCCAGTTGTCCAGTTGTCGAGACCCATTATTCTACTGCGCCGTAATTTCACAGTCGAGTTTCCATGGCGTCAGGTTGGCTCTGGTCTTCGCATTTTCACGGATTGCTCCAGGTCTGGGCGGAGGTCCGGTGGTGGGGTCTTCTTTGAGCAGGTCTGTCTTCCATTCAGAGATATTCGCAATCCTAATGGCCATGCACTATGTTGTGAAGCACAGGTGGCGGGGATAAGCTTATGCGTCTGCAGTGCCAGCCAAGCTGCACTCAAAGCTGTGCAACCCCCTAACTAGCTCCAGATTAGTGCTTCAACTCAAGTCCTTCTTGAACAGAGTCGGTAGACTGAATTCATTAAGGCTTTTATAGGTTCCAGGCCACTCTAGGATCCCAGGAAATGAGATCTCTGTTGAATTCGCCAAAACGGGTTCAGAGGAGAGCTTCTCTGGACCTGAACCCGCTCCTGCATCCACGGTAAATTCCTACATTAACGATTGGGTGTTTAATACACACCCAGGTTGCAAGATGACTAAGCGCGTATGCCCTGATGTCTGCAAGAAATCCGCAGCATTCCTCCTGTCTTTAAGGAGAATCCATTTGAGAAGGCTTGTGGGAGTCATCAAGGGTCATTACACTTTTGCTAAGCATCTCTGTGTGCTTAGCGAGTGAGACGCCTGTGTGCCGAATCTCTTAGCTCTACGTCACTGAAGCTTCTTCAAATTTTTCTCCGGAAGACAGGGAAAATACAGTAATGTAAGGTGTCCACCCGGAGTACCAGTGCTTGCGTCTGAGTGCTACAACAGATAGCAGAAGCCTTGAAGCCTTCAACAAGAAGAAAAAAAAAATGTTTGGCCTAATGACATGTTGGCATGGGCAAAATCTCCTTCTAGCCAGTACGCGATTCCCACACCTCGATATACACAAAGGCACCTGGCGGCCGCCAAATCAATCAGCCACTAACCATCTCGATCGACGTCAGACACTCCTCCACTATTCTTGATGTTCGAATTTTCCGAGGGAAGACCACTATCTTAAAGTAGCCAAGATGCGCCTACGGATATCACAAACTCAGCGGGGTAAAGTAAGAATACGAAGTTATGACGTCGGAGAGCTACTATCGCCAGAAACCACTCGTGCTTTTACCGACCGCGTCTCCCTTAAGCTCTTCAATACACCTCAACCCTCCACGCTGTCAACAGCAGTGGAACCTTTGCAAACAAGCCCTGAAAAGCACTGCACCTGAGATTTCAAGGCTCCACCACGAAGGAACACCGGGTTCGATGACGAGGGCAGGAGGATTCACATAGCAAAGCAGGATGCATAGAAGAGCAAAGGCAGTTCGTAAGCTCTACGAGTTAAAAAGAAGGGAGGAGGATAAGCTTCTCAGGAGAAAGAAGAAAGAGCACGAGAAGCGCGCGATTGAGGATTTGGAGAGGTGTTACTGCAGGCGTGACGTTCGAAAGTTTTATCAACAAATAAAGCGAACATGCCAAAGTTATAAAGCCAGAATGGAAGCCTGTAGGGATGAGAATATGGAAAAAACACATATAACGGCGATGTTAGTCAGTATGCCACTGTCAGGCAGAATGCTCCCTTTGTTAACGACGAAGACCGCAGGGAATTCCGTTCTCCTGACCTCAACGAGGTTGAGGTCGCCGTATCGAAACTCAAGTCGGATAAGGCTGCTGGCGCAGATTTACTGTCTGTTGAGATCTTCAAGGCAGCTGAGGATGACCTGGTCAGGAGCATGCCCCAGCTCAACTCCTCTGACTGCGCCAACTAAAGGGGAACAGGCCTTCTTAACATCGCCTACAAAATCTTCTCTGCCGTTTTGAGTGAACGCCTGAAGCCTTTTGTAAATAAACTGATAGATCCTAATCAGTGCGGATTCAGGCCAGGGAAATCCACCATCAACCAGATCTTCACACTATGGCAGATCCTGGAAAAAAACAATGAATTTCAAGTCGACACTCACCAGCAATTTGTCGACTTCAAAGCCGCATACTTACTTACTTAGGTGGCGCTACAGTCCGTGGTGAACCTGGGCCTCAACCAACAAGCGTCTCCAGCCGGCACGGTCTTTGGCCAGCTGTTTCCAGTGCCGCACGCCCACTTGGTTGAGGTCCCTTTCCACCTGCGTGCACCACCGCTGAGGCGGCCGTCCTCTGCCGCGCCTTCCTTCCGGAGTGGATTCGAAGACTTTTCGGGTCGGAGCTGTATCTTCCATGCGCTCTACATGGCCTAGCCACCTTAGACGCTGTATCCGTAGACGTCGTACCAGGCCGATGTCGCTGTACAACCCGTACAGTTCTTCGTTATATCTTCTCCTCCATACACCGTTTGAACAAACGGGACCGTAGATAGTGCGCAGAATTTTCCTCTCGAAACGACCAAGGGCATCTTCATCCGCTTTTGTTAAGGTCCAAGCCTCTGCGCCGTAAAGGAGGACTGGGATGATCAAGGTCTTATATAGTGACACCTTGGTTTTCCGAGAGAGGGCTCTACTTCTCAATTGCCTCTTGAGCCCAAAGAAACAGAGGTTGGCAAGAGTGATTCTGCGTTTTATCTCAGCGCTGGTGTTGTTGTCGCTGGTAATCAGTGAGCCAAGGTAGACAAATTCCTTGACCACTTCAAAGTTATATCCGCCCATGGTGACGTTCTGGCCAATACGTCGGTGTTGTCCGTCTCTTTTAGATGAGAGCAGATATTTGGTTTTACCCTCATTAACCTTGAGACCCATCTTAGCCGCTTCTACCTCAATGCTCACAAAAGCCTCATTGACGTCTTGCTGTTTTCGTCCAATTACGTCAATATCGTCGGCGTACGCAAGCAATTGCGTAGACTTGAAATAGATCGTACCTCTTGTGTTGGCCAGTGACTCTTGCACAATCTTTTCAAGCACGATGTTGAAAAAGTTGCACGACAGCGCGTCGCCCTGCCTAAATCCCTTTTTAACATCAAAGGGTTCGGTATGCTCATTACCGACCTTAATGGAGCAACGAGAATTCTCCATTGTCATCCTGCACAGTCGGACGAGTTTGGCAGGGATGTTAAAACCAGACATGGCCTTGTACAGCTCGTCTCTATATACGCTGTCATACGCGGCCTTGAAATCGACGAAGAGGTGGTGAGTGTCGATTTGGTATTCCTGGGTCTTCTCCAAGATCTGCCGTAGCGTAAATATTTGGTCTATTGTGGATTTACTTGGCCTGAAACCACACTGATAAGAGCCGATCAGGTTATCCACAAATGGTTTCAGGCGTTCACACAATACGGCAGAGAAGATCTTATATGCGATGTTAAGGAGACTTATTCCCCTATAGTTGGCGCAGTTATAGGGGTCTCCTTTCTTATGGACCGGGCAAACGATGCTGAGATTCCATTCGTCGGGCATGCTTTCCTCCGACCATACCTTGCAGATGAGATGGTGCATGCACCTTACCAGCTCATCTCCAGCCGCCTTAAAAAGCTCAGCAGACAGGCCGTCTGCGCCAGCGGCTTTATTAGACTTAAGTCTTGATATCGCTATTTTGACTTCGTCTAGGTCGGGTGGACCGAATTCTGTTACTTCGTGGTCCATTGCGAATGGCTCGTTCTGCCTGACAGCGGTATCTTGTCTATCATCGCCGTTATACAGTCTGCAGAAGTGGTCTTTCCAAATCCTCAGCATCGACTGCGACTCTACTAGCAGTTCTCCATTTTCATCCCTGCAGGCCGCCACTCTGGCTTTGTAGCCATGGCATGTTCGTTTTACCTTGTTGTAAAATTAGGGGCGTCATTTCTGCGGAAGCATCTCTCCATCTCCTCGATCTCACGCTTTCCGTGCTCTCTCTTCTTTCTTCTGAAAAGCGTGTGTTCCTCTCTTCTCTTCTGCTCATAGATTTCGCGAGCAGCTCTCGTCCGTCGTTGCAGCACGGCCTTATATGCCTCTTGTTTTGCTGCATGGGCTTGTTCGCATTCTTTATCGAACCAGGGGTTTCTAGGTGGTGGCTGTTTGAAACCCAGCACCTCTGAGGCAGCATCTCTGACAATCTGGCAATGAGCCCATTCCTGCTCTATTGTTTGTGCTGCTCTGGGCGGATTTTGACAGAGCTTTGAGGAGACACGATCGGCAAAGATTCTGGCAGTCTCTTGCGATTGTAGCTTTCCAACGTCAAACTTACGTTGTCCTACTCGACTCCTAGGCATTCTTGATATCCTCATTCGTACCTTGGCTACAACAAGGTAGTGGTCCGAGTCGATGTTGGCCCCTCGGAAGGTTCGTACGTCGAGAATACAGGAGGAGTGTCTGGCGTCGATCGCAATATGATCAATCTGGTTGGTGGTCGATTGATCACAAGACCGCCAGGTACCCTTGTGGATGTTGAGATGGGGGAATCGCGTGCTTGCTACAAGGAGGTTACGCCCCGCTAGGAAATCGATTAGCCTTAATCCGTTGTCGGATGTTGTGTTATGGAGGCTATGCTTTCCTATGATCGACTCAAATATGTCCTCCTTGCCCAGTTTTGCATTAAAATCTCCTAGGACTATTTTTGTGTCGTAGCTGGGACATTGGGCATATGTTCTGTCTAGGAGATCGTAGAATTCTTCTTTGAGTCGATCGTCCTTTTCTTCCGTTGGGGCGTGAGCGCATATCAAGCTAATGTTTCCAAATTTAGCTTTGATGCGGATTGTTATGAGGCGTTCGCTTACATCTCGGAAGCTTAAGACTTTTTGTCGGAGTCTTCCTCTAATAACGAATCCGCACCCGAATAGGCGCTGTTTGTTCTCCTTGTAGCAGTTCCCGTAGTAGATGTCGCAGTTTTTCATCCGTTTTTTGCCTGGTCCATCCCATCGCACTTCTTGGAGTGCGGTTATATCTGCTTTATAGCAGTTGAGGGTTTGCTCCAATTGATCGCCTGCACCCGGTCTGTTAAGGGACCTCACATTCCAGGTGCAGACTCTCAAGTCCGTTAGTCGTTTGCAGGGGTCGTCAGCTTTGTATCCGTCCGTATCCGAGGCTTGTTGTCGTTTCGGAACAAGTGGGTTTTTACGTGATAGGGATGTTACCCCTAAGCACAACCCCCAACCTGGAGGGCCAGGTTCCTCTTTCCCCAGGAACAAGGGTTGGGTCGCTGCACACATTGGTTCACTACCTGGCGGGTGCCAGGGTAGCTATCCAGGGGGGCCACGCGGAGGCTGTGTGTCAACTTGGATTGAACAGGGACAGAGATCGAGGCTGGCGTTTGCCATGTTAAACGCGATCAACTTCTTTGCTCTGTTTGCTCGCTCCCTCCCTCCCGAAAGCCGCATGCGACAGCGTAATTAGAGAAGAGGTATACAGCGCTATGTCTACCTTTGACATCCTTGCTAACTCGTCAGATTATGCAGGATGACTTTGGAGAATGCTCGCTGCTCCATCCGAATCGGTGGACGCATTACCGATAGTTTTGATCACAAAAAAGGATTAAGGCAGGGCGATGCACTGTCGTGTGATTTCTTCATCATATTAGAAACGATAGTGCAAAAATCACTGGTCAATACAAGACATACAGCATACGCCGGCGACATGGACATAATAGGTAGATCACAGAGAGTTGCAAGAATTCAGATGGAGGCGCCGAAAATTGGTTTGGCAGTAGACGAGGGTTAAACTAAATATATGCTATCATCAAATAAGGACGCTCACCGCCGACGTCATGGCCAGAACGATTGTATTGGCAGATATAAGTTCGAGGTAGTTAAGGACTTCGTCTACCTTGGTTCCGAAACCAAACGCCAATCGCTATTTTTTTGGTCTCGGGAGGCAATTGAGTAATAAAGCTCCTCCCGAACGACAAAGTTGACCCTTATTGTCCCGGTCCTGCTGTACGGTGCGGAAGCATGGGCACTATCAAATGCGAATGAGGAGGCACTTGTTCGGTTCGAGAGAAAGATTTTGCGCGTGATTTTCGGGTTTATAAACGTAGGCGGGGGATGGAGGAAAAGATTCAACCACGAACTTTACGGGACTAATCAGGCGTCAACGGATTCAACTCCTAATATGGCTAGGCCCTGTAGAGCGAATGGACACCGCAGCTCCAGCCCGGAGAGTCTTGAATCCAACCCCGAGGGACGAAGAAACAGAGGACGGCCGCACTTAAGACGGCGCACACAGGTGGAAGGGGACCTCTGCCAACTAGGTGGGTGGCAATGGAAAAGGCTAGCAAAAGATCGTGGTAGTTGGAGGGTCATGTTGGTAGAGGCCCAGATTCACCCCGATCTGTAGCGCCCGTTAAGAAGAAGGAGAACATTGTCCATTATCTCCTCCAAAAAAGATGTCGGAATTATTTTTGACTATAAACTAAGCTTATTGTAGTGTAGTCTGAAAACCTTTTTATGCAAGTCATTCAATTAGAAATGAGAAAATTCAAAAACGTTAAACCAGAGTAGCCGTGCGGAGACTGCGCTGGACTATTGAAATGCCTCCGTATGTTTATTCGAGACCTGATAAATGGTCATATCGATTGCCCTTTTCTCCTGTCCTTAGTTGGTTTCTATGCTCCTTCGAGATCACTGAGAAATCGTTCTTTATTTTATGTACCTCAGCATAGAGTTAATTATGGTTTCAATGAACCAATTTCATTATGCGTCAAATAGTCGAATAAGTACTGTAGTATTATCGATATCTTTTAGTAGATATTCAAACCTTCCAAAACCTTTGATGGAAGTCATTGTAATGTATATGTACTGTAAGAAAGTGGTGGGCAAGAAGTGGGGTTTCCAACCAAGCATTTTGCACTGGCTCTACACAGCAGTCATAAAACCCATCCTCCTGTATGGCATCGTAGTCTGGTGGACTGCTCTGGAGAAGGCAGTCTATCTGGGGAAAGTACAAAGATCGACCAGTTTATATATAAGCGGAGCGATCAGACCAACCCCCAAGGAGGCCCTAAATATCCTAATACATCTTACACCGTTGGACTTCTTCAGCAAGCAAGTTGCTGCCTGCGCGGCCCTACGGATTAGGGGCATAGGAAAATGGCCCACGTCACAAAAAGGTCACACTTCCATCGTTAAGCCCTACAAAGAAGCCATGGACATAGACAACATCGTCCCGCAGAATATGTTCACTAGGGACTTCGAAGTTGCCTTTCCCTCTAGGGAGGAATGGGCTGAAGGAAGACTCGATTTCCCTCTATAACGATGGCTCCAAGATGGAGTCGGGTGTAGGTAGTGGAGTCATCTCCAAGGAACTTAAGTTCAACCTATCATTCAGACTCCCAAATAACTGCAGGATCAATACAATATCCGCTAAGGATATTGTCATTTGCACGGATAGCCACCCTGAAATAAAATCCCTTAACCGTCGCCTACCTCTAGACGAGATGGCTGAACAGTTCAACATTAAAGTACTTTGGGTTCCTGGGCATAGGGATATTCCAGGAAACTGCGCGGCTGACGAACTCGCAAAGTTAGGATCAAGCACACTCAGATCTCCTACCCTCAGGTACCTAGAAACACAAATAAGTACGGTAAGGCGCATGATAAAACTTCGAACCATAGAGGCGATCAACGCCCAATGGGATGAAATTAATATCGGCTTTACCACTAAACAAATCTGGCCTAAGTTAAAGATAGGACGAACCAAGGACCTAGTGGCAACCAAAAGGGCAACATTAAGCACTCTAGTGGGTGTCATTACAGGTCATTGCTTCATTGGAAAACACGCCGCCAGACTAGGGCTGCCCTCCAATGACTTCAGCCGCGGTTGTATGGATGAGGAGGACGAGGAATAAATTCGTCACCTTCTCTGCTCATGCGAACTGCAGGAAAATCTAAGATACTTAGCAAACCTAAAAATAACTCAACTCCGTCGCTTCATCGGAAGCATCGGTTAGTTCTCAAGTAGCGGATCAGGATAATATGACCCATGTGGTATCACAATGGGCCGACTTCGGCCTACGTGTGGCTTTTGCCAACCACTTGCACCTAACCTAATCTAACCTATTGTAATGGGGCCGATTTTAGGAATTTCAAATTTTGACATATCTCCACGTTTCAAGGTCGGAGGGTTTTATAGAGACATGTGTGTGTGTGTATGTGTGTGTGTGTGTGTGGTAAGTACGTATGTGTGTATGTGCGCATGTGCGTACCGGAATTTCCGCCTCGATTATCTCCAGTACCAAAGATGATATTAACATAAGATGGATAAGATTGTTCATTCCACGCGTAATTACGCAATTAAAAGGTGAGAAATTGTCAGCAAAATCGGTCAAACCGTGTTTTGTTAGAAATTAAATAACTAAAAATTAGGCAAAAAAAATTAACAACACGCATTGTTCCCAAGCGGTCTCGTATCTAAGTAGTAACCGCACCCGACGCTGGTTGATTGCGGTGATCGGCGCTGCTCGTGAGTGTGCACTACCCAACGAGCAATTATTAAACGCACGCGCTCATGAGTAACTAGCTGTGAGCAATTTTATTTCATATAGGTATAAGTGAATGTGTACTCAATTGACGAAAATAAACGAAGATAAAGAAAATCTTCTATAAAACTCACTCTTCGATTTACGAATATTGTTGTATCCTTCCGCTTTAATCGACAATTGTTTCAGCTTTGAGTTCGGTTTTAGTGATCATAAGACTCCTGGCTTCTTTGCATACGCGAAATCCTCATTTTCAGTGTAACGTGGAATGCAAGAAAGGGAGTCCTGCTTCAACAGCATCTGGATCGAGTTGATCAATAGAAAAATGTAAACACAGTGTTGTTGCTGATTTAAGATTTCAATATCACAATCTTCAAAATAAGCGGAGCATATAATTTGCATATTGAAAGAGGAAAAACCAAGAACAATTTTTCTAAATCATTAAAAACAAAATGAGCGACTTCCAATAGGATTAAGCTACAAGTTGTTTCAATTGAATATGAATAAAAAAAAGCAGAAAACATATACAAAGCCCATCCAGAGTACTCAAATCAGCTCAATTTCAAATCGCAAATAAAAAAATCCCATCTCGTACCCCATTAAAATGAACGATTATAAAATAAATTAAAAAGGACACTTTGTGGACCTTACCTCTCGATCCTATCCTTCAAGCTCTGTTTTTTTACAACTCTTCCAAAGTACCCATCAACCGAAATAAAATGCTTTCTGACTGAAAATGCCTTTCGTGGAGTGGAAAATGTTCCTCTTATCTAACGTCAGACCCTTAAATGTCACGACATATTGATAAGACAGCTACATAAACCCTACAACATCGTTTGCAAACCCTTGCTCTACTATTTGCTCAGAGAGCCATTAAAAAATTATGATCGAAATAAACTGAATTTGGGTTGCAATCCTCAAAGGATACAGGACAAATAAGAAAAAAAAAACAAAAATGGAACGAAAAAAAGCAAAACAAATCGCATTTACCACCTTCGTTTGAAAAACAAACATAACTTTTCCCTCCAAGGAGGTTATAAGCTGGACTAATATTGAAAAATATCCTTCCCTGCTGCATACCCCCTGCCCAAGCTGTGTCGTAAATCTATGGCAAATGGGGAAAAAAAGAACAAATCTGCAAAATACACAACCAAGACGAAATGGAACGTATGTGTCGAAGGATATCGCAGGATTAACAGATTTTTATGCAAATATAAAATCCTAATGAAGCACACAAATAAATTATCCATGACTCAACTCTAATGCTATAAAACAAGATGAACTGTAAGTGATGGCAAAAAAGCAAACAGAAATAAAAGGACGAAGAAGTTGAAAATGGAGCAAATGACTACCTATCAGTGGTTCGTTAAGAATATGAGAACACTTCCATCAACGAAATATTCAATTTCCTGATTATACCTTTTACGACTAACCACAATTGCCTTATCCTGGATGACTTCATGAATATTAACAATCATCATTTCGTTCAAATATTAACTAGTCCGAGCACACCCACGTATTCTTGATAAAATACAGAAACCAAGTTAAACCAAACCAAATCAAAGATTGAAAGTCGAGAAATGTGTTGGAGAGGGGTCAAGAGCATAATCCTTGAGTGAAGCCTTCAAGTTAAAAAAAAATGCTTTAAGTAAAAACCAAAAAAAAACACGAAATGAATGAAGCATTTGTAATTTGCTTCAGTTGGTGATGGGTGAAACCCTTGGGTGGGGTTGCCACACTCTAGGTGTTTTGAATATTAGGTGAAATTTGAATAATCCTTTAAGAAATGTAAGCTATACTCACAGGACTTTGGACAGCCTTAGTGGATGGGCGGTAACTGAATCTTAAGAGCCTAAATATTTGCCCAACAGCTACCAGTTTAAATATTGATCAGGCCTCTCTATCGTCTCAGTTACGGTATATGAATACACACAGAGAAGGACGAAGGATAATACAAAAAGCGAAGAAAAACAAAAACGACAACAACAAGAGCAGATGAGAAAATAAATCCCTAAGAACGTGGCAAGAAGTTGAATACAACAACGTGTCGGAATTCAGTCGAAAAATGAATTACATCGTCAACATCACCCAAGTCGTCCTGACAGCCGAAACTCTTGAGAAATTCATTCTCATAGCGTTCGCCACTTCTCATTCTCGTCAGTCAACGGCACTGATGTTTACTTAAGCATGTTCGTCTAACAAATTAGCAGCAGCAAATTACTTTGCTCAATTTAATTTCATATTCATCGACGGCAGAACAGTCTCGTATCTCCTTGTTTGAGGAATCGGTGGTGGGGCAAATGGCTACAGGTTTCTTTTTAATTAGGAGCAGTCTTACGAGCTCACTAGGTCGATAGGCAGAGTGGGTAATTCAATTACATGCTACGTGGTCGTAGACAAGGCACCTCTTTATTGTCGGCATGTCCTTGCCATATATGATGATGTATACATTGGTAACATTGGCAGAAAAATGAGCTGCAATGCAGGATGGTTAATATTTAAACATCCGCGAGGTGAAGGAATGAAAAAACCGAATACCACTAGTGATATATAACTGATGGTGGCAGTGATCCTAAGGTGAATTCCGACATCTCGCACCGAAAACAAGCTTAGCAAAAACCATAAAACCACACTTACTACAGTAATTCACTACATTGAAGACAGCAGACGAATAATCCGAGCATTAGGCACAGAAAATGATGATTAGATCAAGAACGAAATATGTGAACAAATTACGCGTATCCTTTGAGGAGTTAGCAGACCATCATTAGACTCAAGGCCAGCGTATGGCTCGAGGACATACGAATCATTTTATTTCCAATTAGCCTTTCATCCGTTCTTCAAGGACAAATGAGTTTAAGGAAATTTCAAAGGGACTTAGTCACAAGGTCGGCAAAGGACAACTAAGAAACGCAATACACATACATAGTAGATGGACGGAGTAATAACAAGAATTTTAAGTGGTGGTGATTCGTCAAGGATTTTTTAAATAAAAATTCAAATTAAGGAAGGTTCAAAGAATGTTGAGTCAATTAGATTGCTTGTATATATTAAACAAAACAGCATCATACCCCGATGACACAGGATCACATAGATAAAGGCAAGACTAGTGGCTTAGATGTATTTTTTATATTTGCTGGATTGTTTATTTATTCCGACGCCATTGCCGCATCAGCCTTGAAAATGTTGACGAAAGTAGGTAGGTAGGTAGGTAGGTAGGGTCGTAGCCTTCCCAGAATTGAGAAGAACGCACTTAGGCCAAGGAGGCCCGTTGTGCAGCTACGAGGGGGTTTTACCCCCCTTTTCGTGGAACCATCTAGTGCTTCTTAAGAAGTTAAGAAAATTAAGTATCCCTACTTTCTGAACATCTGTCAGATCGTCAACGAAGTAAGAGCCTAGGTAACGCTTCCTTATATTGCAAAAAGTTGGAGCTTGACGAGAGTAAAACAAGACAATATTCTAAAAGAAATGAAAGATTAGCAGCTACTAAATATAATTACCTACAAAGCGCTTAACTGAAAACTCCGGGAAGGTTGGACCAAAAAATGTCACGACCGCCCACAGCTTGAAGGAGAAAACGGAGGTCAGAAATCTGGTACCCTTACCCGATATCCCTCCCTAATAGAGCCTTACAGAAATGTTGCGACTAAAGTTTTGGGATAGAAAAGTAAGAATTTATAATCGAAAATGGCTTTGTTGTACTTCAGAATATTCCCCATGAAGATCAATACCACCCTTCAGGCAGTATGCGAATTTTCTTCTTTTGTGGCGTTACAGCCCATGAAGGAACAGAGCCAAGCTTCTCTTCAATCACCCATGTTGTGTGTGATTTATTTTTCCCACAGGTGAAAGGGACCTACAGTCTAATGTCGATTCCGAACGGCGTGAATCGAGAAGGTTTTTTAAGGCAAGTTATACTGCGGGGGGTTTCGCCAGTACCCCGCTGAGGAGGGACGCCGCGGAATAAACATTCGGTGGCGTTTGTGTTATCGGGATCCGAATTCGCTCTTCGTGCGTCAGAGTCCAACACACTAACTACTGAGCCACGGCGCCCTCTGCCAATGCCCAGCTAAGTATTTGTATTTATTTACATACTATGCATAATAAAATTCAAAAATGTAATGTAAATGTAAATACTGACATATTTGACCATGAAAAAGCATTTTAGAACTAACACTTTGTGGAAGCTTGTTCCAGTGGCAAGTGTTTCGAAAGTTAATATACTACATACATATGTAATTAAAATTAAGATGTCGAGGTGTCGAAAGAGGAAGGAAACGCGAAAAGGTGTTAATATTTGGTGAGGCAAAAATGTAGTGCGAAGACTTATCGATGTTTTTTATTTTTAATACGAATTGAATTATGGTGAGATGAAAGAAAACGTATTCTAAGAGGGAAACGTAATGAGGGGAAAATATAAAAAGGAAATAGAGGAAAATTGTCGGGAATAAGATCGTTTAAACTATAACTTGTATGAGAGTTTCCACTTCTGATTTAGAAAGCAACCATTTTCTCAAAGCCCTAAAAAATCTATGTCGGCTGTCTACCAAACTGCGTACTTCATCAGGTAATCTTATGAAAATGGCTGGCGCAATTGCTGTTACAAACCGCATACAGTGATAAGCAGCAATGACACCAGCGCTGAGATAAAATGCAGAATAACTCTTGCCAACCGCTGCTTCTCTGGGCTTAAGAGGCAGCTGAGTAGTAGAGCCCTCCCTCGAAAAACTAAGGTGTCCCTCTACAAAACTTTAATCATCCCGGTCCTCCTCTACGGCGCTGAGGCTTGGACTTTATCAAAAGCGGATGAAGAGGCTCTTGGGCGTTTCGAGAGGAAAATTCTGCGTGCAATCCTTAGTCCCGTTTGTGTAAACGGAGAGTGGATGAGGAGATTCAACCAGGAACTGTACGGGCTGTACAGAGACATCGGCCTAGTTAGACGTCTTCGAAACCAACGTCTAAGGTGGCTGGGCCATTTAGAGCGAATGGACATCACAGCTCCGGTCCGAAGAGTCTTCGACACCAAGCCAGAGGGACGACGCAGCAGAGGACGACTGCATCTAAGGTGGCGCGCACAGTATTAAAACAAAAATGGTCTTAAATTATGTTTTCACACCAAGTCCGTGTACTTACTAATCTGACCTCTCATCACGGCACAATCATTGACTTCAAGTCAAGGCGTATGAATTGTTTATCGATTTTAAACCCGCCTATGGCAGTGCCCCCAGGTGACGAAGTAAAGAAGGTTACTTTAAGATCAGTTTAGAGGCAGAATAACTCCTGTCAACGGCTATTTCTTTGGATTTAGGTGACAACTTAGAAATTGAGTAGTACCATCGAGGTCCAGAACTAAGCCCCCTGAGCTTAGTTAAACAACAATCATAAAGTTCATCCTTTCCCTTTGAAGCATGTCAAATTTCGTCAGCCTAAACCGCATGCTAAAAGGTAAAATGCCTCTGAAATCCAATTCCATTTATCACATTTCCTGTGAACTAATATCTCCCATAAATGACATTACCTCCACCTTAAGCTGACAAGGGTCTCCCGACGTGCACATGTCCAGCATCACCCTCGTTATGTGAACGTCAATCTTCTCGTTAATGCTCATATTGCAATTAACATTTCCCAGTAATTACAATCAATTATTTTGACTCACAAGCTAGTGCAACACCCCACCGATGGAGAGTCCAGCCATGGCAACAACTCGTAATTATGCTTCAACGTGACCGTAGGTGTTGTAATTCAAGTTGAGTGACGGGCCAAAGAGAAAAGCAGTTGTAATCGTACATACTAACTATGTCCCACGATTACCCGTCCTATAATATAATATTATAGAAGCCTTCTTTACAAGCCCTCGCAGCAGAAGCCGACATATACGGTAAGAGGCCCAATCGGCCTACTGCATTGTCACTAAAAAGATGCAAACAACTAACACCTATACCATATGCCACAGCCCAGTAAACAGCAACTCCTTTTGCTCTAGTTCAACATCATCCGAAAGGATGTAAAAAATGAATAAAAAAAATTAGTTTCACAAAACTTTTCCAATTAAACAGGCGTTGAATGTAAAAATATTTTTTTTTTGTTTGTATTTTTAATTAGAAATAATTTGCATCGCCCGCCTAAGGACATACAGTGCAAGAGATTGTGTACACAAAACAGATCAGGACACCACAATACGTAGCTGTGTTTGTAGCACCGCAAAAGGAGCAGGAATGAGCTTTGTTCATAAACAGGATATATTGCATCTTTGGTTGCATGTTTTGGCAATTTTCCGCGCGATTTCACCGGAATTGCCTTTTTTGGAATCTGGGAATTAAGGGATCCATGCACTGCTCAGTGTGTGTGGAACTCATTTTCAACGGTATTGAATCAGGAAATTGTAGGTTGATAAGCATTTTCACAAGCTTTGTGTAAAGGAGTTTCCAGGAACAATTAAAATTGTGTACAGTGTCTGCGTATCCTGGTAACGTGACCTGGTTAGGGAAATATAGAGTTAATAGAGCTCTTTGTAGAAAGCAATTTTCCTCGAATCGTTGGCATACCACGCGCGACGATTAAAAGAGCTTCAGCATGAGGGAAATGTTAGTAGCTATTGTTTCGAATGTGAGTTAGGAGGTAGAGTTAGGAATAATTAAAGCTTATGCCTTTTGTTTCACAAAATATCTTGAGAGGTGGTACCAACGATATATTGCCTCTAGAGCCTTCCTTACTTCTTTAAGGTTAAATCAATGGAAGAAAGCATCCCTTCTGTTCACCACACTCCTGGAAAAAAGTGAATTTTATTAAAATTAAGTTCAAAATTTTAAATTTTTCTTCGTTTTAGATAGACCGACGTCTAAGGGAATTCAATTGAAGTTAGCAATCGTCTACGAGGACTCTGATTCTACGACGTGAAAACGTAACATGGCAGCTTAATTCAAATGTAGTCACTCATCCCTAACACACACCGTAAACCATGGAAAAAATAATGGGATTTCTGAACTTTAATAGTTGATAGCAGCCATACTCTTGAAGCTACATCTTTCAAAAAAGCTGTCATTTATTCAGTCTGTGTTGCCAAATCACCATGATAAAATTGTTTTATCACAACGGGTGTACTGTACGGGCAATGTTCTGCGCGCTTCACCCATTTTAGGGTCGCCATAATCGTCCTACCGAAAGGACTATTCGCAGAATGGAAGAACCAGCGTCCACTGGTTCAGTAAACGATAAACCAACACCCATATGTTGACGAAACGTCAGATTTGCGGAAAACATCGCCGCTGTCCGTGCAGGAGAATCCGAGGCGGTCGACTTCATGTCGCTCTCAAGAACTCGGCCTTTCGCAGACCGCAACTTGGCAAATTTTGAGCCGTGACTTGGGCCTGAACCCGTACAAAATACAACTGACTCAGGAGCTGAATGTAAGTGGGCTCTCGAACAGATGGAAACTGACCCTAATTTTCTTTGAAAAATCATCTGCAGCGATTGGGTCCATTTCTAGAAGAATGGGCACGTCAACAAACAAAATTGTCGAATTTGGGACATAACCACCCCCATGAAGTTTCAACAGGACGGCGCTACGAGCCATACAGCTCACGCCACGTTGAAAATTCTGCATGAGGTCATAGCCATCTCACGCGAAGGTGATGTGAAATTGCCACCGAGATCGTGTGACTTGACCCCGTTCAACGTTGTTCAACTTTTTCTTGGGGGGTTTTCTGAACCACAGTGGCCCTCAAATCCAACATAGCCCATGCCATTCGTCGAATTCAGCCTGCTTTTCCGGGGCAGAGACATGGATCTTATCGAAAGTGGATGAGGAGGCCCTTGGTTAATTTTAGAGAGAATTATTCTGCGTAGGATCTTTGGCTGGCAAAAGTCGTGCTAATTTGGAGGAGGCTCAAGCTCGCCATAAGCTGTAGTGCCAATAAAAAAAAAGAAGAAGCACAGACGGACACAAAGTTAATGTTAGAAGCTGCAAGTTGGCAGTACGGTGGGCAGCAAGAAGGTTAGCTTTGTCTAAGGGTGTAACATCTGGAGTGTTGTTGTGGATAGGTGTTGGCATAGATAACGAGGACGAGATTTTAAAGTTTTTGACAAATGACCATCAACTTTTGCCACGTTTGAGGTACTGGAGGATATTAGGAATCAGTTTTTGGTCGAAGTTTTAAAACAGTTTCCGGTCTCCTCCAATCTAATGTTTGGTGAATTCCACTGGAATTTATTGCCACTTTCCTAAAAACGAGAATATTTGTGAGTTTGCGAATTAGTTTATCCAAGTACTCCTTTACATGCTATATTGGTCGCATATGGTGGTCTAACTGTCTGGGTGTCCGATAAAGAAGCCACTTCTCTACCAATTTAGGGGCATACTTAAAATATTAATGTAATCTTCACTCATTCATTCTTCACTCTCCGAAAGCGAAATTTTGACGCCGCCTGCACTAACAGTAGAAGAAGAATGGAAGCTTTGGAAAGAGCTATTAGCCATTTATTTGCTGGGTTTATGACACCACTTCCCAGGAGAAACGTGTGATTTGACGACGAGTGCAGGCAGGCCCCCGCTGCAAAGCAAGACGCCTATAAGACAGTGATGCATCGAAAGACGAGAGCTATTCGTGAGTTCTACGAACGGAAATGGAGAGAAGCGAATCGGCTTCTCAGAAAGAAGAAGAAGGAGAATGAGAAGCGCGCTGTCGAGGAGATGGAGAGGTGTCACAGCAGGAATGAAGTTCGGGAGTTTTACCAAAAGGTAAAACAGCTATGCAGTTGACACCAACTCCGGACCGAAGCCTGCCGGGACGAGAATGGACAACTTGTAGTAAAGTCGCATATTGAGATTTTGAAAGAATCATTTCTGCAGACTGTTAAATGGCCCGAAATACTCAAATACCGCTGTTAGGCTGAATATTCCACTCAACATGGACGACGAAAGACAAAAATTTCGCCCCCCGACTTTGAAGAGGTCAGGATAGCAATAACAAGGCTGAAGTCAAAGAAAGTTGCTGGAGCTGGATAGCGGACAGTCCGCGGAACAGTTTAAAGCAGCTGGGGATGATCTGGTAGGGCGCATGCACCAGTTTATCTGTAAGATATGGTCTGACGGAGGCATGCCAGATGACAAGAAAGAAGACCCCTTTTACTGTGCCAATTACAAAGAGATCAGTCTCCTTAAAATCGCAGACAAAATACTCCCCATCGGTTTGTGTGTACGCCTGAAACAGTTCGTACACACCCTGATTGGTCCTTATCGGTGTGGTTTCAGGCCAGGAATGTCCACAATAGACCACTTGAAAAAGACCCAAGAAATGCATCTCGTCATTCACCACCTATTTGTGGATTTCAAGGCCGCATTTGATAGAATGCACAGAGACGAGCTTTTTCATTACCAATAAAAGGCAGACTTACAACGGGTGAGTTACCATGCAGCCCCAGACCATAGCCGTGCTTAACCTTTAAATTCCGTTCTTCAAATTTTTTTGTTTTGGGCTCCCCATATCCTGGGTATTTTATTTATTTTTTGCTCTCACCAGTAAAGAGACCAATTTTCCAGAATGGAACAATTTCGTTTTTGTATTTTTCGGTGTAAAGGAGTCGTCGCTTTTGGTTTTTTTTTTTGTTTCGTATTTATGAGGTATAGTGTAGAGTGTCTAGCGGACACACCTGGAAGCTTCAGGAGAAAGGCTTGCATTGTACGCAGTTTTGACTACACTTGCCACGGTATTTTAAGAACTTCTCTGACAATATCCGTCATTTCGCCTTTAGGCAACATTTTAAGCTTGCCGGTATGAGGTCGGTCTTCCACGTGTTTCAAACACAGTGTTACGGTGTCTGCCAAAAAGGTAGAATTAGATTTCCGTCTTTAAGTCTAAGATACTTCAAGACTTATAACCTAACAGCCATAAAATGACAATACTGGATAGTAATCACGTCTTTCGTCACAGCCTCTCACCGATATCATCTTAGTATTCATTCCTTGTTTATGTTTTCCGTATCACTGTGAGTAAAATCATTTAAAAATCACCCAGCTTTGCTCGTTTCAATCGAATCGGCTAATCCAACTTTCCCAATCTCAAACATCCCCAGCATTAAAGCACCCTTATCAAGTTAGTTAAATCTCCCTTTAAAACACACACAGAGACAAAAAACGAAGGAAAAATAATGAAATATAACCTTTATCCCGAAATGTAAAATACCCTCGATAGGGCTGCCCACAGTATGCCCAAGTCGTACGACATACGAATTCAGCATAGAGCTTCTCATGATCCCGAACAACTTTTGACAGTTAATTGGGTAAAGTCACAGAATAACATTTCCACCACACCCACGCCCCGGATTTTGTGCATAATTCCAATTGACTTTCCAGATGCACTCAGGTAGAAAGTATCTTTGAAAAAGCTTTAGTATCCGCCTCTCATAATCCATGTGGTACGTATAGTACATGGAACGTGGAGAAACGCTTACTGATGGAGAACAAGGTATACCCAGTCGAATAGCTTTGTTTGCCCTTAGCTGATACAATCGGAAACTGGTCCTTTTCCTTTTTATTGTTTTGTCTGTTCATGTATTTTCGTATCCTTTTTAACTCGATCAAATAGAAAAATAAAATAAAAGTGAAAGGAAAAATGGAAAAGTCTGAAAAGTACTGCGAGAGATGGCTTATCTGTGAAGCAATTTATGGCGAAAGACAGACAGAGCCTGGCAGCATGTAGTGGCGCTAGCTGGTCCACAAGGTCGGTCGACCGACGGTTGCTGGTGATGGGATGTAGGAGAATTATTACTGTTTGAGTTTAGTTTTCGAATAATGAATTTTCATTTACCTTGCTTCGGTGTAGATGGATCCATAATTTGTAGACGCTTTTTTCTGGTTTGTTCGTTATTTTTGCGGAATTTGCTTATGTATTTGGAATTTTGGCAAACGCTTCTGGAGCGCAGACTTCATATTAATTAAACGAGAAAGATCTGAAACATGCTTTCCCATGTGGTTGGAAACTCTAAACAGTTTTGTAGATTCCTAGTTCCTGTTAAAGTTCCTTGGAATCGAAAAGTTTGGGTACGATCCTGGGCATGAGGGAATATATACTCTGTCTTTGTTCGGACAATTAAGCAGCAACAAATATACCCACCTCCTCGTGGTGCTATCTGGAGATATCCTCTTGACATTATAGATAGAGAATGGTGAGGAAAAAAAAAAAAACTCCGAGACAACCCAAGCCTCGGACTCAACGGACAGACTACATGTTGACGATCCTCGCAAACGTATAAAAAGACAGGCGTAGCGGTTCTGCATCTGGAATCTTAGGTCCCTTAACAGCCCTTACCTGCTATAAAGCAGACATTACCGCATTCTAAGAAGTGAAATGAGATGGACTGGGTAAAAAGAGAATAAAAGACTGTGATGTACTACGGAAACTGCTACATGGAGAACAAACCACACCTGTTTGGATGCGGATTTGTTGCTCGAGATCGACTTAGGCAAAAAGTTCTAAGCTTTCGGTATCTGAGCGAACCTTGTGCATCAAAGCTATCTTCGGGCCTAACATGTGTTCACGCCCCATGGGTTAGGTTAGGTTAGGTACATGGGTGCCCTATTGACGAAAAGTCAAGGCTCACGTAGACTACGTAGAGTCGGTTGTGCCCAATTGATTTATTTAACCCGTTGATACCTAGACATTTACCGTTGAGCTGTACCAACCAGACGAGGATAAAAATTCCAGTATTCTGTTCTAGTCCCGAAAGGAAGTATCTTCTTAGGAATATATTCCTTTTCTGGGCTAGCGCCGGACATTCGCACAGCAGGGGACGAATGGATTAAATTTCCTCTTCGTCCCTGCAGCTTCTGCAGAAGTCATTGTAGGGCTGGCCTAGTCGAGCTGCAAGGTAGAATAGCATGCAGTACCCGGTGAGGGCACCCACTGCCAGTCGAATAATCCCACGATTGAACTTCAGCAGATTTTCCGTTATTTTCTTATCATAGACGGGCCAAGTCGATCTGGCCGTTGCGCATGTATCTAAGCGACACCATTGCTTATTGGCTTTTACTAATAACTCCGTCTCCGAGGATCTTTTTCTCCGTAACAATCTTATCGACTATCTCATGTTCAATACATTCCCTTAGGAGCATGAGCGCCGAAATGAAGATTCCTGCATCCTCGCACCCAGGGAAATGACACTTCAATAAGGAATCAAGCATGCTCTCGTTTGAGTCAGTCCAGCTACCATCAGTTCTCTTTATAGAGGTCATCTGGGGGGGAACTTTGCCAGGACCTTCCTTAGACGAGTTGCACCCATACATGATTCAATAGAGCCACAGAAGCTTTTCCGAGAGTCCTTTTTGGCGAAGCTAATTTCGTTTTTGAGCCGCTTAACACTGTCTCTATAGGTTGACCATTCAATGGCTTCCTCTATTGCCAGATTCCAACTAAGTCTAGAGATACGAAGTCGGTCCGCTATTATAGCGTTCCACCATGGTGGGTGCATTCTTCTACTGGGTCGTCTGGTAGGACATGCCTTCTCAAATTACCGGTTTACCTTGCTGGTAAGGTTTAATACCATCTCATCGATGTCTTCCGTGGAGCCGGGGTTCCCTTTCGGAGGTCGGTTAAGGGTCTCACCCAGCTCCGCGTTAAACCTCTGCCGATTCGCCTTCCGCGGATTTCAAAAGTCCTTCCTATCCGGCCTACGGAAATTCAAGTCGAAGAGGATCCAACAGTGATCAGAGAGTGATGCTTTGTCTGATACTCTCCAATTTGAGATTTCCGCAGTACCGGATTTTTTTTTTTTGTATAGTTCGCGCAGGTTCAAGAGTTATACTCTTATGATGTTTGGCACACAACCTGAACGGAGTGTATTGGTTTGGGTCGTTGATGTTCGTTCACTACTCTTAAGGGTGGCTGCCCTAGATAGGACGAGAGCCGACCAAATTCCGCGTTGGTTATAGTCCGTAGTAATTCGTTCGAGCACTTTAGTATGCATACGCAGAGGATGAATTTCGTTACCATTTATAAGCGTTATGTCTAAGACTTCCCTTTTGTTACTAGTAATAAATGTTAGTGTATTACCCCGATTACATATAACTAGGTTAGTACTAAGGACAAAACTGAACAAAGCCTCACCCCTACTATTAGTGTAGAGCTACCCCAAGTAGTGTGATGGGCGTTAGCATCACACCCTACGACTAAGTTCTTCTTAACTTGTTCGGTCGTTGCGATCAATAACCTTGTTTCCCTAGACAGGACGTCCGTGCCTTCGTCGTGCTGTAGATAGACCGAAGCCATCGTTAGTGCACCTTCTTTTCCCGTAACCTCCACCACCGTCTGGTCACCCGAGCTGAAATTATTTAGCATTAGTACGTGGAGATCTTTGCTAACAACGATACAAGACGTAACCTTGCCTTCGCTTCTGTTATAGAAGAAGCTGTATTTCGATTACCCTAATCCCTTAACCCGATAATGGAGGATCCATGGTTCAGGAGCAGCTTAAGGTTGGCTGATGCGGCCTTACTGTGATGGCGGTTTATTTGCACCACCTTCATTCGCAGTAGCACTCTCCTTCACCACAGCTGCCGTACCGCCAGGCTGCGCCTTCTTCATGAGTCTCGGAGGAAACTCACCAGCCCCGAAGAATAATCGCATATGCCTCTCTTTTTTAAGTATTTCCGGCGGATCCTGGATAACGAAGATTATGCGGTTTGTGCCGTCTTCGTTACTTTCTAGCGCGACTACTTCCCAGTCATCCATCGGGACCGCTGGGTTTTGTGCCCTTAGAAAGCCGTGAATCTCCCTTTTATCCAATTCCATATCCGGTACGCTCATCTTGGATTTTGGCCTCTCTGGTACCTCGTCAAAGGGGGCTGCCTTTAGTGCAGCGCCCTCCCACAGCTTAAAGGTGGAAACGACCTTCCTCGCAAAATCATGCGATAGCAGATCCTTACAGTCCAGCCTATTCACACATCGCCTCCAGTTAGTGAGACCAAACGTTGGCGCACTTTATCCAGTATTCCCTCGAATGTGGTCGAAGACCGCCATAGCTAGAGCCTTCTCGATCATCTTCCCCTGTTCGAAGGTGTACTGGCCACTCGGCTTGCCGAAATCTATCACGGCTAGCTGTAAAGCAATCCGGGCAGCCCCTCCGAACTGCACCGTCGTGTTGACCCTCACTCTCTCTGCTGGATTGCCGGCTTCCTCCTGGGATCTTAGCCTGTTCGCATTGAAATCCTTTCTTTTCTTAGGAGCTGGCACGGTTTCTGGCTTGCCTTTACCGGTCTTATCGACCGCGTTAGGGGCTACCTTAATGGAGCCTGCCATAGCGGCTACGGTCCTTCCCGTGCCCTTGGTTTTTAGGTTCTTACCTTCGACTAGGGCCTGGGTGAAGCTAGAATCCGCCTTATCGGCTTCGGTTCCAATTGGCCCAGCCCTCCACTCCCTTTTCGTGGGGGTTTTCTATTGTTCTTATCCCCCTTGTCTTCTTTGGCTTTCTTATTGGATGTGCCCTTGTCAGCCCTTGGCCTTGTTAGGACATCCTTGGCAATCACCTTCTCGGCCCAAGCAAGCTTCTCCTTCTCCATATTGGAGAGCAGGGGAATGTCCTTTTCCTCAAGTAGTCGCTTAAGGTGTACAGCTTTTTTACACTCCTAAAGCCTCAGCTTTCCTTGAGCTAACTTCTTGGCCTTCTTGGCATCCTTTTTCCGTGTTACACCTTACCGATTTTTCGAAACCGAAAACGTAGCAAGACTCTTAGAATATCTGGAAGAAGGTTCGAACCTGTCCATAAACAATCATTCAAAGACAATTTACCTGGGACATGTGACGAGGCATCGAAAACAATTCGTATTTTTGTTGTACTCTTCTCGGGATGGTAAACCGGACAATGCGGCATGTAGTAGATGTTCATAGTATCGGAATGAATTGACGATACAGGTTCAGCACATCCAGAAGCAATGAATTCGCGCATGGTGATGTCATATTCTTGAGGCTTTAACGGTTCTCTCGCCAGTCTCTTGATGAGTGCATGCAGTCTCGAGGGCAAAAGAGCTTCATATCTAGATGTTGTTTGTCGTATACATTTGGCCTGAAGTTCTTCGGTAAACGCCTGCCTTTCGGCCTCGTCGCTTCGTATGCCCAAACTCTTAATACTCCACATATTCTCGAAAAACGCCAAGCTGCAAAGAGTAGAGATGTTTTTATTAGAAGTTTCATTCTTACTACCGGCATAGGGTCCCTGAATCGTCCACCCGAAAATTGTTTCCACCGCTGTCAGACGATTTGTTTTTCTTCGATATTTTCCCGTCACGACTTGCCAGAAATAATCTGCTCCGATAAGCACGTTTATACCTTCCTCTTGATGGCGCCCTTGTTCGTTTGAATCGTCTAAACGAAATCCTTTAAGCTGACGTTTACAGCCAGCAACACATCAAGACATATTTCCGGGACCACAACGGCGACAATCTCGACACCTTTGGCACTGAATTGACTGCGCACAACCACCTTTACCGTCTTCATCTCCTTGACGCTGGGAATATGTTTTTCACCAAACGGGATAACCGACATATTTATTGTACCATCAATAGGTAATTTGAGTTTTTTAACAACAGACTCCCGCACATAAGTTCGCTGGCTACCACCGTCAATAATTGCGCGAACAAAAACGTCTTTCTGATTGATCGAAGAGTTGGTTTTTGATACTAAAACTCGTACGGTTTGCAAAAAAATATAATTTGTTTGTTTACAAACATCAGGCGCAGACAAATTAAGCGTTGGATTTAACATTACCGTGTCACTTGAAGGTTGTTTGTCGATTAACTTTGCTACACCATTCGCTACGGGTGTCATTTTTTTACTGTCGCACAAGGCAGTGGCGTGATGACGTTTGCACCTTTTGCACATTACCCCTTTCGCCTTACAGTACCTTGCAGTATGACCACTACCAGTGCATCGGAAGCACCTACCATCTCTTTTTAACATTTGCTTCCTTTCGTCCAGGGTCCGCGGGCCACTGCATTCTCTGGTCCGATGTTCGGTGGATTTGCAAAAAAAGCATGGCGCGACACCTACAGGAGTAAACAGACCAGCTGCTGTCGATGGGTACGTGTTTTTTGTGTTACATTTTACTCCACACTTTTCAACATCTACTCTCTCTACGGACTCTACTTCTTGTTTAAGAAAACGTAAGATGTTCTTTACTTGCCTATCTCCATCAAAGGAAAAAGTAGAGCCGCTATCAGATGTCCCATCCTTGCCTTTTTTCCCGTCATCTTCTTTTATAGGCGTTTCTTTTTGTATGCGGTGATAATCTATACGTAGTTCGCTCGGCATGCACTTTAAAAGAATTGTTTTCAACATTATGTATTAGTGTGATGACAGTACACCTAGTGCTGTGAGTGAGCGGCTACACGCTATTACGGTGTTATATAGTTGTCTTAAGGCAGCTGCACCTCTCCTATGGTGAACGACAGGAAGCGCCATAAGCTGTTGCATAAGTTTGTCAATTAGCTTTTCGGCGTCACCATACCCTTCCTGTAAGAGTGAGATGGCACCATCATAGCACGCATCTGTTGGAGTATGGTTTTTGCCGCGTTTCCCGTTAAAACGGACTGCAAATAATTAAACTTCTCAGCACCGGTAAGACTGTCGTTTTCATGTACAGTTGTGCGGAAGCTTTCCCAGAAACGAATCCACTCGTGATGATCGCCAGAAAACTTTTTCATCTCCAATTTGGGAAGCTTGGTACAATGCGGTTTTGTGGAGGTGGATGGGCGTTGGACATTTATATTGTGTTGCAAGGTGTTAATGCGTCCTTGTACCTTTAATAAACGTACTTTCCTCGTACTCGGCCGCCTTCTCTGCATTTTTGTCCTCTAAATTCTTAGAGAGAAATTCTACATTTATGCCACGCAGATTTACGTTCGCAGTTGTTAAGCGTTTGAGGTAAAATGCAAGCTCCTCCTCAGCAGACTCCAACGTTGCAAAGTCGTCAGTATTTATATTAAGAGAGCTGATGTACTCAGCCGCTTCATTTACCACTTTTGTTAACTGGCTCTTATAGCCAGCTCTCGTTTGGAACTCCATATGCAAAAATTTAAACACGCGACGAATATTGAGCAGTCACGACCAATATTGTAAGATCTGCAATTACTTCTTTATATCTCTAGCGTCCCGGGTTTCGGCACCAATGTGAAAAATACTATTGTAGATATAAAGAACAAAATTATTCCGTTTATTTTACTTCGTTTACAATATTCGTATTTTAAAGAAAACCGATCTAATCGGGTCGAAAGTATCGTGACGACTGGCAGATGGCAATAAATTCATACATTGGCAAATTGTACAATGGTAGTTTACAAAAAAAAAAAAACGTACTAGATTTTGGCATTTTTTACACACACGAATCCCACATTTCAATACCCATAAGAGGACCTGGCGGTCTCCTCATCAATTATCTGTTAACCAATTCGATCATATTGGGATCGACACCAGACACTCCTCCAGCATCTTGGATGTCTGAACTTTCTGATGAACCAATATTGACTCGGATCACTTCCTTGTTGCAACCAAGGTACGTATGCGGATATCGCGAACACTTCGGAGTCGACTAGACCAGCAAAAGGGTTGCTGCCTCTGATGTATAAGTAACCCGTGGTATGATGATGAGTGCAGGCAGGCTCATGTTGCAAAACAGATTACATACATTGCCATATTTCATTGAAGGACGAGAGCCACTCGAGAGCTCTAAGAACGGAGAAGATGGTCAAAATACCGCTGTCGGGCATAGGATCTCGTTGGGATAGAACTTTCTGTACTCGGACTTCGGTGTTCTGTGCAATCCAAGCCAAGTCCTTAGACATTGTCTCTCAAACACCCGAATCCTTTCCATTAAGCTTGCGCTCACATTTAACCAGACGGGACAATCATAGCAATCATTGCAATCATAACTGCCATATAGCCGCTAGTGGGAGGCGCCTAAGCACAACATTCAACAATACCAGCGGATTTTTTGTTTTTCAGTGACATGAAGGTCAACTGGAGATACTCCGAACCTTCATTAGCGATGGCATTGTTTGCCGTAAAATTATCATTGAATCTGGTGAAACCATGGTTCTCGAACCGTTAATGATCGATATCATTTCGAAGGTAGAAGTGGTGAAGCAGGGCTCTATTTTTCCTATTTCCAGCTCCCACTGTCGCCACTTCCTCCTGAGGATCCTCGATCACAAAGAAGTCGTCGTATAAGGCAGCGCTCTCTGGATCGATGCTGACTGTGCGTAATAGACGTTCGTTGTTTATCTGCGGAAACATATTCGCGTTGTTGGATTTTACAGCGCGAATTTTATTGCTCCAGTGCAGACTTATGAATATTTTATAGTTTTCTTTGAATAACTGTTGCAAATTTTTAATCAGTGACTTCAGGGTCCTGACCTCCAGGCTTTGTCTGTCGGTAAACCGCCTGTACAAGAGTTTGAGTCTTGACAGGAGTCTACTATTCTGTCTGTGAAGTGCATCCATGGTCGCGTTTCCATACACGTCCATGGTATGGTTGTGCCGTTGGCATGATATCGTTCTGTCCATCGTTTGTTTAATTATTTCGTCATTTGATAGGTTCCTATTATTCGTTGGGAATGAGGCACTCAAAGTGAGTGGTCTCGTCAACGTGCCCTACTATAATCGTAGGGGTACGTGTGGACATACTCTGCCTTTTCTGCGAATTCGTCCGGTATTTGAATTACGGCACCAAGTTCGCAATGGTCACTGTCATACTCAAGATTACGTAAACAATTCGTAGACCATTCGTTCGTGTCGGCTAGTCGTAAGTCGTGAGTCAAGCAACATTAGATCCAAATATATTAAGATGAGTTAAGCAACATTAGATCCAATCGCTTTGTTTGGTATTTAGATCTCCGGCCAAAATATACAAGTTTTCTGCCAACTCTAAGCGCTTCTGAGCTTCTTTCTGCGAAAGAGTATTTTGAGCTCTGCAATGAAGATATTGGGCTGAGGTCATATCGAGCGTATGGACACCACAGCTCCGGCTCGATTTTTTTTTTTTTTTTTTAGAGACACGCGCAGGTTCAAGAGTTTTTTTATATATCTCTTATGTGTGTGTTTTAGACACACAACCTAAACGGAGTGCAGTGGTTTGGGTCGTTGATGTTCGTTCACAGTTACCCTCAGGGGTGGTTGTCCTAGATCGGACGAGAGACGACCAAATTCCGAGTTGGTTATAGTCCGTAGTAATTCGTTTGAGCACTTTAGTATTGTATACGCAGAGGTTGAATTTCCGTTGACTATATACTGTGAGTCTTATGCCTGCAGCAGTACGTCTGGTCACTTTCCATTCACAACTGCGTTGCATACTTTTTTGTCCATATAGGAATTACTTTTTCTTGGCTACGAAGCGAATTTGAAATATAGACCTTCCGCTCGGCGGTCGTAACCACTGCACCACAGCCACCCCTTTGAATTGGTCCTTGAATTCAAACTTGATGAACGACGCGGGCGAATACGGCCAAATCTAAAGTGGCGCACGCAAATGGAATGGAAGTAATTGTACGGCAATGGAGACTGTTGGCAAAGGATCGTGCCAGTTGAGGAACCTTCTTAAAGAGGCCCAGGCTTGTCATGAGCTACAGCTTCGAAAAAAAAGAAAGAAGTGGATCGGGTAAGTTTTACTATAAAAGGAATTGTATATTAGGGTGAGTTTAAGCCCCTTGCATAATGACAATTTGCATCGACTTTAGCCTTCGTATGTGCAGTTCGACTCATTGAAGCCCTCAAAATGCGCTGTTGGGTAATCTGATTCTCATTAAATACATCCGAAAGCCACAATATGGTAGGCACTAAACGACCGCGTGACAGTATCCTATGGTGTATTTAAATCCCAATCAATCTTGTGCATATTTCGTAAACGATAAATCCATTATAAATGAACTCGACTACGATTTATAGCATAAATCCTACTTTTGTGCTCCTTTCGTAACGAGTTTCGGGTTTTTGAAAGCTTTCATTCGACTCATATTTTAGCTTACGAATAATCATCATCCACAATTGCAAAAATACTTGGTAATCAGGATGTCGTCGTTGTTAATGATCATGTGCTCGAACACGTGATGGCTTTATAAGCCCAACCAGGACGCAGAGACGCGTCCAGGACGTTAATTCGCCCGGACGACTGTGGTGAAATTTAAATAAATTAAGGTACACGTTCATAACCCCCCCACAGAGAAGGAGAGTGGCAAGCTGCGTTGTGCGTGCAAATATTTTCATTTATAAGCAGGATAATCAATTATTTATGACCGCCGATATCCTGCCGATACAGGCACTGTTACAATTGAACAGCGTCACCACTGACAGTAATATACTCTCATGATTGATGGCTTAATGATCCTCATTTGCCAGTTCATTAGTTCGAAAGTGATGAATGCAAACGGGTTAGTCGCCGTGTGTGGTTTTTTCGTCTCGCTTTGCTTTCCTTCCGCTTGGATGGAACGCGTGTCACTGAATGTTAACCGAGTAATACCATTCCACATATATTTATATGCGGAGTACCACTCCGGCAATCCGTAGTGTTTGGTCTTGTTTGTCTCAATGTGAAATGGATCCTTAATTTGGATCAGACAAAGGAGGATTACAAGTACTCATACCTAGCATCTGTGATTACCCTCTCCAGAGGTGTTTCTCCCTCAAGGCAATTAAAGAACAACGCCCACAGCTGTACTAACGAAAGAGGACGCAATAGCATAGAAAGTTTTCTGAAGAAGCAACGATACGACGCGACGCCACAAAGTGACACACCGTGTTCCAAAGTGTTATCTCGTGTACCTCAGCGTATTTAATTGCTACGACTGTTGTTGGGGCGGCTGAGGGTGTTTATTTATCCTGAAACGACAGATAGTGATCATTGTTTGCTGCGCCAGTGTCAATCGGGTTTTTGTGTACTCTGTACGTTGAGCGTTAATTACAACAAGCAGCGCCGCGCCCGTGTGTGTAAACTACAGCGCCGTAGGATAATGGCACACCCAAGTGATATAATAAACATGATTAATCCCTTCCTTAAAATCCGAGACATATCTAATTATGAATCCTTTTATCGCTCCTCGTTGCTGCTCTCGTGTCACACATACGAGTATGAGTCCAACAGGTGTCGCTGGGGAATACCGCGAGCAAGAAATTTCAAGGCAAATAGTCGTATATAGTACATGCCTACCACCGTGACGTACGTACCATACATTCGTCTCCTGGATTTTCTACGATGCTCTTTAGCGGTACGAGGGGATCGATGCTGTCGCTCGAGGTGTTCGTAGCTCGATTAAGTCCATTAGAGGGTTGCAGGTGTATATTATCCTTAATTACTGATGAACTTCATCTGCATGTCCTTGGTGTAGTTGAAATCATTTCAGCGAACTGAACACGAGAGATTGAGTAACGTTGTCATTTGCGGTTCTTGCGTTATCGTAAGCCATTATAAGGATATTCAGTGGTGGGATGGGTATTAGTACTAATCGGTTTTCGTCGTAGTTTGAAGGATATGAGAGTTTTACGCGATGTCGTCTGTTGGGGGTTGATTTCAATACTTGCGGCGGGATGTGAATTGGAACGCATAGACTTAGGGGGATATTTGTAGTTAAATTACTTTTCTTTTCAGTAAATTTGGAGGTTGAATAAGTTGTCTGAGTAAAGTAAAGTTGATCCTACTGCTTTAGGTAAGGTAATCGAATTCAAAAACTCATTCCGCTCTTGTGTCTTCCTGCTGTTGCAGAAGATATTACCATTACCTCAAGCATTTCCTAATAATTCTATTAAGTATTCTGAGCACTTTTTCGTAGAAATCTAATTCGTCGTCTCACACAACATTTGGGTCTTCCTGCTTTATTTGCGAAGAGAAACAATTTTGCGATTTCAAACTTAGTTTTAAGCGCGCTTGTTTGACACCAAGGTGCAGGTTCTGCACGAATGTGACCAATGACCTAACAGCTTGGAAAATGTAATCCAAAAGACTATTTCAACGATCGAAATGGCTTCCACCATGTCCAAAAGTAAGGTGGCATAGCAAATCAATTTCATTGCCTTCAAAGTAAACCCTCCCTGATTTTCAAAATTGTCAAAATCGATTTTCGAGATGGTCTTCAGCTCTCTCCTCTATGCGCCTTGTATCGCCTTCATCGACTCAAGTCGCACTGTGCCAAATCAGATGAATACGGTGTTTGTGGAACGATATGGGTCGAGTTTTTGGAGAAACCGTCACGAAGAGTGAGAGGGTGCATTATCGTAGGGCAGAAACCAAGAGTTCTCTTGCTACAATTCTGCCCTCTTTAGGCAAACAGCTTTACGAAAATGACGAAATATACTCAAATAATATTCTTTGTTGACAGTTTGACGAGGCGGAAGAAACTCAAAATGCACAACATCACAATAATCGAAGAAAAGAGTCAAATGGCCTTGATTTTTGAGCGACCTCGGCGCATGTCTATCATATTCTCAGAAATCAGAAATCATTGTTCCACACACGTCAACGCCACGACGTTTTTCAAAATAAAAATGTATGGCCCTAAACATTTTTCAAAATGGTTTGGCGCATTCCTTTGTTATGCCAACATCATAAGATAGATCCGTCTTTCTTTCTTTTGGTGGCGTTACAGCCCATGATGGACCAGAGCCAAGCTTCCCTTCAATCACCCATGTTGTGTGTGATTCTATTTTTGACACAGGTGAAAGGGACCTACAGTTTTAATGCCCATTCCGAACGGCGTGAGTCGAGAAGCTTTTTTTAGGCAAGTTATACTACAGGGGGTTTTGCCAGTACCCCGCCAAGGAGGAACGCCGCGAAATAAACATTCGATGGCGTTGATGTTATCGGGATCCGAACTCGCTCATCGTGCGTCAGAGTCCAACACACTAACTACTGCGCCACGGCGCCCTCATAAGATAGATCTCTAATTGTTAATCGATGGTTTGCGAGAACCAAATCTTTAATTTTTTTGGTCGTTGGGGTTCGTTCGGGAAGCTACTCGTTTTCGGCATGTTCTCGACCTTCTTCGAACACTTTCTAACAGTTTATTTTCGACAAAGCTCCATCACCAAATGCTGTAGTGAACCAAATAGCAAAAATGAATATTGGCACCAATGTCGGAGGCAGTCCTACCACAATTTTCCTAGATTTTTAAGAGACCGAAAGAGATCGAAATTGAAGCCCAATAAAGCTGCTAGCGCAGATGGCCCGCCTGCTGAGCTATTTAAAGGAGCTCGAGATGTGTATGCTCGGAAGAAAGCATGCCCAATGAATGGTATCTCTGCATCGTTTACCCGGTTCATAAGAACGGACTGCGCCAACTATAGAGGTATAAGTCTGCTCTTCAACGCCTGAAACCATTCGTGGGCAATTTGATTGGTGCCTGTCAATGTGACTTCAGGCAAGGAAAATCCACTATAGACAAAATATTCACGCTGCGGCAGATCTTGGAGAAGAGAAGATGAATTTCAGGTCGACATACTCGTACACCACATTTCACAAAGCCGCATATTACAGTGCCTATATGGACGAGCCATATAGAGCGCCGTGGAGTGTTAACTACCCCTTCCAAACTCGTCAATCTGTGCAGGAGAATTCGGGTTGGATCATTAACGTCGCTAAGGAGTTAGCCGAAAACTTCGATGTCTAAATAGGATTGACTGTGATGTGACCTTTTCAACATCTTGCTTGAAAATATGGTTCAGGATGCCGATACAAGAGGCACGATTTATTTCAAGTCTGCGCGATTGATGATGAGGCTTTCGGTAAATAAGGGTAGGACCAGATATACAAGTATGCTGAGGAAAGACACACAACAGCGACGTCTTGTCCAGAACGTCACTATTGGCAATCATACATTTGAGGTGATCAAGGATGTAGTCTACCGTGGCTCACTAGTTGTTTTTTTATCTTCGCAGTGGGAAGTTTTTGTAATGGGGCCGATTTGGCGAATTCCAAATTTTGACATATCTCCAGGTTTCAAGGTCACCAGAATCCAAAGTTTTTATAGAGATGCATGTGTGTGTATATGTACTTATGTATGTATGTGTGTATGGGCTTACCGGAAATTTCGAGAACCAAAAATGTTATTGAAAATACCAAAAATACGGTACTGAGAGCACCGTGGCGCAGTGGGTAGTGTGTTGGCCTCTGACGCCGATGACTCGGGATCGAATCCCGACACAGCCATGTCATCGAACGTGTTTTTCACGGTGTTTCTCCTCAGCGGGGTTCTGACAAAACCCCCTGTAGTAAAATTGTCATGAAAAGCTTCTCGAAATTCGCCGTTCGGAACCGGCAATAAAACTGTAGGTCCCTTTCACCTATGTGAAAATGAAATCACACACAACATGGGTGATTGAGAGAAGCTCGGCTCAGGTTCTTCATGGACTGTAACGCCAACATACATACATACATACAAAAATGTTATTGATATGAGATTAGGTTCACTCCACGCGTAATTACGCAACTAAGAACTGAGTAAGTTTTTAGTGAAATCGGTATGGGAGTTTTTGTTAGAAATTAAGTAACTAAAAAATAAGCAACACGCGGTGTTCCCAATCTAAGTACTAACCGCACCACCCGACGCTAGTTAATTGCGGTGATCGGACGACAAGGGATACATATGAGATTGCTCGGACAGTGTTGTGGTTGTGTAAGGAAATGCACACTCATGAGCTGCTCGTGAGTGTGCACTACCTAACGAACATGAGTGATTGGCTATGAGCATTTTTGTTTTCGCTCACGAACACGAGTGTGTGCATTTGTAGAAGCTCACCCCTGTGCGCACTTCATATGTTCGTTAAAGAGAACGCACACTTATGTGCACTCTGTAGGGTGAGTTCTGTTTAACGCACATGGGGAGTGCGCACATGGGGTAAGTTTCCATAAATGCACACACTATGTAGCGTTCGTGTGCTAAAATGAATTGATTTACTGCTCGGGAGTTGTTTGCAGAATGACAAAACATGGAAATATATTATAATATTAATAATAATAATATAATAATATTTTAGTCTAAGGTGACTTTATTTTCTATAAAGTCTAAATTAGAAATTTTCAGCAATAGATTATTTAATGTGCGCACATGAGTGTGCGTTTCCTTACCCTGGGTTATACGGAGCGACAGAAAATAGGCGGCTTAATGGCAACAACACGCAGTGTTTCCAAGCGGCTCCCCATCTAAGCACTGACCGGGCCCGATGCTGGTTAATTGCGGTGATCGGACGAGAACATTATACATTACCCATTATTCGTCTAAGATTCCTAACGCAGCTAACAAAAAGGGTCAATGACCTTGAATCACCTGAATCGATCTTCACAAAAAAAAAAAAAAAAAAACAAGAAGAAGAAGTCATCATAATCGGTCCATTTGTTCAGGAGTTACGATGCCACAGACAGACACACAGACACCTCACACATATAACACCCGTCTATTTGCGTCGGTCGGGGGTTAACAATTAAAAAGTATGAAATTAATTTTCATTTTCTCACTGGGAAGTTTGTCGCTTTGGGGTTTTTTGCGACCCTTGGTAGCTTTTCGTAGAGAGTAGTTTGATCCTCTTCAAATGAGTTTTATGCTGCGGCGCTCGACTTTGTTGCCAACGTTTACGCGCTTTCCGCTTCTCCTTAACTAGATTTCTAATTTCAGGTGGATAATTTACTGCGAAATTAGCCGGCACCCTTTTTTGGAAGGGAGTTTTATTCCACGCTGCGTACTGTATGACTTCAACGAAACGGTCGACTTCAACCTTTTTTTTTTTAAATCTTCCTAGTTTTTTCCTTTTATTAGTAAGCCTACGTGGGTCAGGTTTAAGAGTATCTTTTTCTTCTTCTTTGGTGGCGTTACAGCTCAGACCAGAGCCAAACTTCTCTCAATCACCCATGTTGTGTGTGATTTATTTTTCGCACAGGTGAAAGGGACCTACAGTTTAATGCCGATTCCGAAGGGCGTCAGTCGAGTAGCTTTTTCATGGCAAGTTTACTACGGGGGGTTTTGTCAGTACCCCTCCGAGGAGGAACGTCGCGAAATAAACATTCGATGGCGTTGGTGTTATCGTGATCCGAACTCGCTCATCGTGCGCCAGAGTCCAATACACTAACCACTGCGCCACGTCGCCCTTACCCTTTAAGGGTATCACTCATCGTTAATATAATAGGTGAGTGGTATGAGGAAAGGTCAAAGCATTCTTCGACTTTGATATAGCTGTCAGAAATATCTTTAGCAATGAAGAGGTCGGTAAGATCAGTTATTTTTGCGTGATTCGTCGATAAGATCAGGTATTTTTGCGTGATCCGTCGGCCAATACGTCGGCTTACCAGTGGAATAAAAGTTGCAATCGCATTCCATACCAGCTACGTATAGAGTTTCGCCTCTTTTTGAACTTTGAAGTGCATCATGTACCCCAAAACGTGTGCTTAGCGTCAAAGTAACCACCAATAAGAAATTTGGAACCATGGGAAATTAATTGGCTTATAAGTTCATTCTTTTCGAATGTGCAGCGCGGTTTGCAGTATATCGATGAAATACTGAAACAACATTTTGTTTTTAAAGCGAACTGTACATACGTTGTCTTGAGCTCTACCTTTATTTCTGGAAAGTGTTAGGTACAATCTCTAATAAATAGCGATGACCCTCTCCATGCCCTTCCAGACGGGTGCCAAGCGTGGTGGGTGTGATAGCACCAACGTTTAACACGCGATTGCAGTGCCAGACAGGTTTCACAGACCAAGCATATCTCAATAATTTGCTGATTAAGAAATATTTCTAGTTGGCAAAATGTTTGCGGAAGTCCATTGGCGTTCCAAGTTAGTATTTTCAGCATCTTCATCATTGAGCCTAGGTTCCATCGAACGCATATCGAGCTGATGTTACCGAAGATAGCTTTTATGTGGATTATTATGAGGCGTTCGCTTACATGCCGGGAGTTTAGAACTATTTGCTTGAACTTTTGCCTCGAACAACAAATTCGCATCCAAATGGGCTACCTTGTAGGAGTTTCATTCTATCGCACTTCTTGGAGAGCGATAATATCTGCTTTATAGCAGCTTATGGCGGACCTAACATTCCATGTACCGAACCGATACACCTGTGCTTTTATACGTGTGCGGAGGTCGTCAGCTTGTATTCCGCCCGTTAAATCCGAGGCTTGTGGATATCTCTGAGCTTACTAGGCCTCCCCTTTTTTTTTTGGCGCAGGAAATTCGCCATTCGCCCTTCCCCGTCTGCAATTCTCAGAGGAAGCACGAGGAATTGGAGATGAGACTTACGAACAGTGCCCCAAAGTGTTCGCCTGCGGTGGCTCTTCTCGCTGTTTAGCGACATCCGTCTGATGGATGCTACCCTTACGTGTCCCTTGTTAGTCCTTTGCCATCCAGATCAAATGCCCTCTAATACTCAAAAGTTGCATCTTTCATATGATATTAGACGTATAGTCTGTGATAAGGATTACCCATCATTCAATCTCTATTTGAGCCTCGGGCATTAATAATAACGAACTCTTACGCTTTGCCCAGGACAGTCTTTTGGCCATATTGTACTATCTTTTCATTTGTCTAAAAAACCCTTTGGCTTCGAATTGGTTTCTCCGATTTTGGTATTTTTTATGAATTCCGTCAACCTCTTCTTTACTCTCCGGCTCACAATAACTGGCAATTGAGCAAATAGTTTTAGTAGCCGACATTCAGCTACTGTAACTTGCATCACCTCCATTTAAAAACTTCTCAGGTATGAAAACCCTCACATCCGCCGGCCTTAAAATGTTGAAAGCATAGTGTTTCAGATCATTTTGAGTCATTCGTTTTTGGTATATTCGAAAGCTTCACCATAGAGAAGGAACCAGTCACTTGCGCTATACGAGGAAAGTTTTTAATGCTTGCGACAGTTGCGCTAAAACCCGTTTTATCCTTTCAGCTAAATTAATATTATTAGTTTATGCAAGCAATTAACTTGAAACGGATCTCGTCTGAATAAGAACAGTCAATGCTTGTACAGTACATAACACAAGTTTTTGGGAAGAGGGTACTTTAGTAGAGCGGCGTTTGCATCCCTGTTGACTTTCGAGCCATTCCATACTTCTCAACGGAAGGAGGGGGTTAGACTGATTCCTTTTTTCTGAATGTAATGGAAGTTTTTCTTCATATAAGACAGGTGCTCGAAAGGCCAGAAATAATTATCAAGGTCAACAGTATTAGGTGACAGAGTTTTTGAACAAATTTTCCGTCTAAATGGAATGGGCTAACAGCAAGCCTAGAAGAGGTAAAAGGTTCTGCAAGCATTTTACTTAGACAACAATTACGATTTTGTGAAGCATTTTTTGTATCTGAATTGAATTAATTTGTATCACAACTTGCCAAAATCTTTGACAAAATTCCAAGGTGAACCCCACATAGCAGGTGAATGTGATCCACCATCAGAACCATCAACATTACTCAATCCACGAAAAACCTCAGCGAAATTACAATATCCCCCGCTGAAAACCAATAAATTCCAGCAAATTGGAAGCCCCATTCACCCCGAGCACCAGCCCTTACGCGCTACACTGAAAATATTTGTTGTCATCGTCTCCCATAAATCATAAAATCATGATCATACAAATTCCCGAAAAGGATACAACAAGAGCCTGTGGAATCACACATGGAAACAATGAATCCACCTTCTCATATCGCAACCATACCCACATCTGCTAACGCCAACGGCAGGATGCTTATGTCACGCCCAGCGCGAATAACCTGATTCAAAATTAATGATCGTGAATTCGTCGTGAGTACTTAACAATCACCCGTGCCGTTCTGCTGCGCACACTTAGATATTCCTTCCGCAACAAATCGGTTATCGCGGTCGTCTTCTTAACGCTTTATATTGTAGGTTACCTCCGCTACTCTGCCAGTGCCGCTCAAGTGATAGATGATTATTGAAGGTCCTTGCACGACGCGACTCGCCCCTCTTTAGCGATAAGTTTGCGTTTCTGAAATGCTTTGCGGGTGACTTTTAAGATGGTGCTCTGCATACAAACTGAGACATTTCGAACTCACGGATATGACAACGAACATTTGTTTATGGCCTCCGCCGAAGAGAAGGGTGTTACTTCAAGCCGTGCGTCTTGCGAAACAACGAATCACACGATGCTGTCAGGAATATATGATTGCGTACGTAAAGCCCGGGGTGGATGGGGTGCATTGTAATGTCCATGAATAAATTACTCCTCCTTGGATTTATAAGATGCGGGGATATGGTTCCTGAAGCTAGGATGAACCAGTGTGTGTGTGTGTGCGTGTTTCAGTAGCGATTTGAATGTCGAATCTGTTCATATTAAATTTCGTGCAGGTTGCCTTCATCCGCAAGGGAGCGGTTGTTGGATGCGCATTGTGCGAGAGTAGAATCCGGAAAAAATACGACAGATATGGTTTGTTTTCCATAGCCTACGAATAATTCAGGACATCTGGAGCTGGAGCTGGAGAATCGTAAGGGGATTTAATCAGAAAGCCAAAATGCCATTAATCTCCGATTATGGCTGTGCTTGTCGGTGTCTACGAAGAAGCTCGGTTGAGCTTGCATGCTTGTCACATCGTGGTCTATCTACATGTGTATGTGATTGCTAATTAGGCGTCCGTCATCGTCCCGGTTAGGGGGGTTGTGCGCTGGAAATTCTAAACAACAATCAATCGCTCACTCTGTCATATCCGTCAAATCCCCATGGGATGGGTGTAGTTGTCGGCAATGTTGTACTAGTGGTTTTGCTTTACGTACCCAGTGGATAGATTTTAATTTTAATGCGATTCCATTAGGACGAATATTTCATTACCATAATAGAGTGAAACGTAAATGGCATAGTACGTGGGTTAAAGCATTACTTTCTGCTGTGACGTACATATGTGAACTTCTGATACAGCCATTGGTAGGACTTTGAATAGGGCGATTAGTAAAAGGGACCTTTGTGACTCAAATATCCCGGAAAGGATTTTGGTAGCCGAATAAAAATCGTTTGACGCACGTCTAAAGCTAATTTGAGTGCAGTTTCGTTCAGCGAATCTTTCGGAGTGGGGCGGCTTTGAAGGTAATATACTTAATTTGCTATGCCATAACAGCACAATCAATCATTCGTATCGATCTACATGTTATCCACGTTCACTCGGACGGACTGATGGAGCGTCAAGAGTGTGTTCATTGCTGTTCTGTGTTCCGTGTAGTATAGTACAAGAATTTATGGAAGCGAAGGTCACTAAGTTCGCAAAATTGGGTATAATAAGCAATGCGGATTATATTTAAATCGTAAATTTTATGCTGAAGGCTTAATAAGTAGCCCCATTGACTTTCTAAGCATTCTGGTCATCATATTAAAAGCTCATTAGCCCAGACCATGATGTGACTTTTTGTCCTTTTTGAACAAGTACGAAATGAAGGGAAATATGAATAGCCTTAAGGCAAAGCTGCTATAATCATCGTCTTTTGGCTGGCATTTTTGTATCTTCTCTAATAAAATACAATTTGCCAAAATGTCCAAAACACAGATTAGTGTCGAGCTCGTTGCTTGGGCTGATTTTTTCCCCCATGCTATTTATTCTTTTTCGTAATTAGAAATAAAAAAAAATCGCAGCGGATTTATCTGTTGTTTGTCTATTTCTTACGTAAGGACGTGAAGTCCCAGTTGATGACAGACTTGAGTGAGTCACAAAGATTTCTTGAGAATTTCCGAGCATACATACCTTATGAATAGTCTCCACGTCGGCTTATTCTTCTTGTTCCTAGCGGGCGCTACAGTTCTGTGTGAACCTGGGCCTCAACCAACGTTGTGCGAGCGAAGATAACAGGGAGAGGGAAAGTTTCGCGCAGGTTGATAATTTGACACACAACCTGAACGGAGTGCAGTGGTTTTTGGGTCGTAGATGTTCGATGACTACTCTCAGGGGTGGTTTGTCCTACATAGGACGAGAGCCGACCGAATTTCGCGTTGATTATAATTCTCAGTAATTCGTTCATGCACTTTTGGTGTTAGTATTGCATACGCAGAGGATGAATTTCAATTGACCACATACTGTGAGTGTTATGCCTGCTGCAGTACGTTCGGTCACTTTCCATTCACAACTGTGTTGCATATTTTTTTCCGTATAGGAATTACTTTTTCTTCGCTATGAAACGAATTTGAACTATAGACCTTCCGCTCGACGGCCGATGATATTAACCACTGCACCACCGCCACGGGTTGGATTCAAAGACTCTCCGAGCTGGAGCTGTGGTGTCTATTCGCTCTACATGGCCCAGCCACCTTAGGTGTTGAATCCGTAGACGCCTGACCAGGCTCATGTCGCTGTACTGCTCGTAAAGTTCGTGGTTGAATCCTTTCCTCCATCTCCCGTCTGCGTTTATAGGCCCGAAAATCACGCGCAAAATCTTTCTCTCGAACCGACCAAGGGCTCCCTCATCCGCTTTTGATAGTGTTCATGCTTCTGCGCCGTACAACAGGACCGGGATGATAAGGGTCTTATATAGAGTCAACTTTGTGGTTCGGGAGAGGGCTTTATGAGCCCAAAGAAACAGCGGTTGGCAAGAGTGATTCTGCGTTTGATTTCGGAACTGATGTCGTTGTTCCAGGTCACTGCGGAGCCGAGGTGGACGAAGTCCTTAACTACCTCGAGCTTATAACTGCCAATACGAACGTTCTGGCCAAGACGTCGGTGGTGACCGTCCTTTTTCGATGACAAGATATATTCAGTGTCGCCCTCGTTTACCGCCAGACCAACTTTCGCCGCCTCGAAATCAATACTCTCAAGCGCCTCATTGACATCTCACTGTGATCTCGTATGCAAGGAGTTGCGAGGATTTGAAATAGATTGTGTCTCTTGTATTGCCTAGTGATTTTTGTACAATCATTTACAAAAGGCTTCAGGCGTTCACACAAAACGGCAGAGAAGATTTTGTAGGCGATGTTAAGCAGACTTATTCCTCTGTAGTTAGCGCAGACAGAGGGGTCTCCTTTCTTGTTGATCGGCATATGATGCTGAGACTCCATTCCTCGGGCATGCTTTCCTCTAACCATATCTTACGGATGAGCTGGTGCATGCTCCTTACCAGGTCATCCCCAGCTGCCTTGAAAAGCTCAGCAGACAGTCCGTCTGCGCCAGCAGCTTTATTCGACTTGAGTTTCGATATGGCAATCTTAACTTCGTCGAGGCCAGGGGGACGGTCTTCGTGGATTAGAAATGGATCATCCTGCCTGACAGCGGTATATTGACTAACATCGCCGTTATACTGTCTGCAGAAGTGGTTTTTCCATATTCTCTGCATCGACAGCGATTCTACTACTAGGTGTCCCTTCTCATCTCTGCAGGCTTCCGTTCTGGCTTTTTAACCTTGGCATGTTCGCTTTAGAGTTGATAGAACTTTCGAACAAAAGGCTTCAGGCGTTCACACAAAACGGCAGAGAAGATTTTGTAGGCGATGTTAAGCAGACTTATTCCTCTGTAGTTAGCGCAGACAGAGGGGTCTCCTTTCTTGTTGATCGGCATATGATGCTGAGACTCCATTCCTCGGGCATGCTTTCCTCTAACCATATCTTACAGATAAGCTGGTACATGCTCCTTACCAGGTCATCCCCAGCTGCCTTGAAAAGCTCAGCAGACAGTCCGTCTGCGCCAGCAGCTTTATTCGACTTGAGTTTCGATATGGCAATCTTAACTTCGTCGAGGTCAGGGGGACGGTCTTCGTGGATTAGAAATGGATCATCCTGCCTGACAGCGGTATATTGACTAACATCGCCGTTATACTGTCTGCAGAAGTGGTTTTTCCATATTCTCTGCATCGACAGCGATTCTACTACTAGGTGTCCCTTCTCATCTCTGCAGGCTTCCGTTCTGGCTTTTTAACCTTGGCATGTTCGCTTTAGAGTTGATAGAACTTTCGAACGTCACGCCTGCTGTAACACCTCGCCAAATCCCCAATCGCGCGCTTCTCGTGCTCTTTCTTCTTTCTCCTGAGAAGCTTATGCTCTTCCCTTCTTTTTAACTCGAAGAGCTCATGAGCTACTCTTGTTCTTTTAGCAGCGAGGCCTATGCATCCTGCTTCGCTGTATGAATCCTCCTGCACTCGTCATCGAACCAGGTGTTTCTTCGTTGTGGAGGCTTGAAACCCCAAACTTCGGATGCAGAGCATTTCAGGGCTTGTTTGCAAAGGCTCCACTGCTGTTCTATGGATAGCGTTGACGATTGAGGTGTATTGGGAGCTTAAGGGAGACGCGATCGGTAAAAGCACGAGCGGTTTCTGGCGATAGTAGCTTTCCGTCGTCATAACTTTGTATTCTTACTCTACTCCGCTGCGTTCGCGATATCCGTAGGCGCATCTTAGCTACTACAAGATTGTGGTCCGAGTCGAAGTCAGCCCCTCGGAAAGTTCGAACATCAAGAATAGTGGAGGAGTGTCTGACGTCGATCGCGATGTGATCAACCTTGTTGGTAGTCGATTGATCAACGGACCGCCAGGTGCCTTTATGTATATCGAGGTGCGGGAAGCGCGTACTGGCTAGAAGGATATTTCGCCCCGTAGCAAGATCAATCAGCCTGTGTCCGTTATCGGAGGTGGAGTCGTGTAGGCTAAGTGTGCCGGTGACTCGTTCAAAGATGCTTTCCTTACCCAGCTTAGCATACGTCCTGTCTAGGAGATCGTAGAACTCATCATTGGCAGAGTCAACCTTGTCTTCCGTGGGGGCGTGGACGCAGATCAGGCTGATGTTAAAAAATTTAGCCTTGATACGGATTGTTATGAGGCGTTCACTTACATGCCGAAAGCTAAGGACTTTTTGCCCTAGTCCACGTTGAACAACAAATCCGCATCCAAACAATCATTGCCCTCTCTCCCCATAGCAGTCCTTGTAGTAAATATCGCAGTTTTTCATTCACTTTATACCCGGTCCATTCCATCACATTTCCTGGATGGCGGTTATGTCCGCTTTATAGCGGTCTAGGGCGTCCGCGAGTTGTTCGGCTGCACGTGACCTGTTTAGGGACCCAACATTTCACCTATAAAGACGAAGATCATTGTCGTTTTTAGGGTTCCGTACCCAAAGGTAAAACGGAACCCTATTACTAAGACTTCGCTGTCCGTCCGTCCGTCCGTCTGTCACCAGGCTGTATCTCATGAACCGTGATAGTTAGACAGTTGAAATTTTCACAGATGATGTATTTCTGTTGCCGCTACCACGATTTTTCTATTTTCTAAAAGCAGAACAAAATAAATATTTAAGGGGGGCTCCCATACAACAGATATCATCCAAAAAATCCTGCCTGCAACCAAGATCTGTCACTTGATGAGGTAACATACAGATGGTACGGAACCCTTCGTGCGCGAGTCCGAATCGCACTTGGCCGGTTTTTATTATATGTATTATAGGAATTAATCGCCAGAAACCGATCGTGCTTTTACCGATCGCGTCTCCCTTAAGCTCTCCAATACACCTCAATCCTCCACGCTATCAATAGAACAGCAGTGCAGCCTTTGTAAACAAGCCCTGAAAAGCTCTCCATCCGAAGTTTTGGGTTTCAAGGCTTCACCACGAAGATACACCTGGTTCGATGACGAGTGCAGGAGGATTCATACAGCGAAGCAGGATGCATATAAGGCCTCGCTGCATAAAAGAACAAGAGCAGCTCGTGAGCTTTACGAGTTAAAGAGAAGGGAGGAGCATAAGCTTCTTAGAAGAAAGAAGAAAGAGCACGAGAAGCGCGCGATTGAGGATTTGGAAAGGTGTTACTGCAGGCGTGTCGTTCGAAAGTTTTATCAACAGATAATGCGAACATGCCAAGGTTATAAAGCCAGAACGGAAGCCTGTAGGGATGAGAACGGACACCTAGTAGTAGAACCGCAGTCGATGCTGAGAATATGGAAAAACCACTTCTGCAGACTGTATAACGGCGAGTATATAATCAAGTCTGTCGTTTCCTAGAAGCGACTTCTATATGGATTTAAAGCTGCATGACCCACGACTAAGGCGGACTGACACATACAAATGGTCTACGAACTGTTTACGGATCGTCAAATAAGACGGCACCGTTGCGGTCTTGCTTTCGCAATCCAAATAGCGAGGTATGTCCGAAGACACCAAAACGTGTCCACGTTGGCCACGCTTTACCAGATGCTTCAAGAGAGCGCTCACTTCGGGCGCCTCCTTCCCGCCAACCAACAGGGACCTGTTAAGCGACGCGATTGACAGAAACCTTATACAAATAGAGGAATGGGTCAAACAAACGATGTTCGGAACAATACCACGCCAACGGCATCACGATAACCCCAACGTGTACCGAAAGGCGACAATAGATGCACTTCACTGAGGGAGCCGTGGCGCAGTAGTTAGTGTGTTGGACTCTGACGCAGGATGAGCGAGTTCGGATCCCGATAACACCAACGCCATCGAATGTTTATTTCGCGGCGTCCCTCCTCGGTGGGGTAACCTCCCGTCGTATAACTTGCCTAGAAAAAGCTTCGCCACTCACGCCGTTCGGAATCGGCATTAAACTGTAGGTCCTTTTCACCTGTGTGAAAAATAGAATCACACACAACATGGGTGATTGAAGGGAAGCTTGGCTCTGGCCCTTCATGGGCTGTAACGCCAGCAAAGAAGAAGAAGATGCACTTCACAGAATGAAAAGTGGATTCCTTTTAAGACTGAAATTAGGTACATATATTCAAATATGTTCCCGTAAACGTACAAAATATTTTAGACAATGCAGGCTTACTACGTGTAGTCAACACTGATCCCGAGGGCACTGTCCTAAACGACGACTTCTTTGTGATCGAGGATCTTCAGGAGAAAGTGGTGACAATGAAAGCCGTCTTCCAGGAAGTGTACAAGGCGAATGATAGTGTTCGCCCGAACCACGATTTGGAGAACAGAGCTCTGTTTCACGATTTCTACCTTCGGAATTATATCGAGCATTGGCGATCGAGAACCTTGGTTTCACTAGGTTCAGTGACGATTTTTTGGCAAAAAATGTGGTTTAGATGCGACCCGCAAGGCCCACGCGACTAACTTTCCCATAGATGAACGGGACCTACAGTTTATTGCCGGTTCCGAACGGCGAGATTCGAGAAGCTTTTCTGGACAATTATACTATAAGGGGTTTTGTTAGGCCGCTGAGGAGAAGCACTGTCAAAAACACGTTCGATGACATGGATGTTGCGGGATTCGATCCCGTGTCAACGGCATCAGAGGCCAACACACTACCTACTGCGCTACTCCTGTGCTTGTAAAGTTCTTCCTGCTTTTGCTGCTTTTGCTGTCTCTTCTGCCTTCCTTGCCGCTACCCTCCTCAACTCTGTCTGTACATTTTTGACTAGTGTGGCAATATTCCTCCGACTAACTCCACCATGCGTGGAATTATGTTTCTTGGACTTGGTAGTGTTCCCCTCTAATCTGCAAAGCGTCTACATTCAAAGATTACGCGTCTGACGTCTTCCGATATACATAGGTTTTTACGATAACAACCGTGACCAGAGAGGAACTGCGTAAGATGGTAGTTGCAGTTTCCTTGTGATCGGAATCAGGGTAGTAGTCCAACTGCCCTTTGTGGTGTTATTCCACCGAGATTGCCATTGGGCAATCTCCTCCTCCTTATTTTTCTTGCTTCTCAGCAATGGTTGTCCTTGAGGGTTTTCTCCGGTGAATTCTTCTCATCTCCTCGGCGAGAATGTCAATCGAGATCTTACAAGCAATGGCAAATGCTTCGTCAGAAATCGTTCGGTAGTCGGACACTATCCGTAGCAGGTAGTAAAGTGTTTCCATTTGTGCTAACGCCCTTGTTATCAAGGTCCAGTCGGCAGAATTGAACGCGGTTTTGGCGTCTAGAATCACCACTGGGCACTACTTCTTTCATCCCCAACTCCTAGCCCTAAGCCCATCGAAATAGTGCATACCATAGTATTTACATAGCTTTCCAGACCTTGGCTTAACTTTGATTTCGAAATTACTAGAAAGGAGTTGACGGAACCAAAAGGCCGCATGATTGGTTAGTGGCGGGACTGTTCATATTCTCAGCCGCTTGGTGTGAATGAGACACGGTGGCTAACAAAAAAGCTAACACTTGCTGCTATGTTCAACAAAATAAAGAAGTGCGCAACGTAGAAGAACAGCTCTTTAGAACTGTTGGGCAAATACCCTCTGGACCAGCGGATCTGTTTATGTCGATATTTTTGTGAGCCCTTCCGTATCTGTACGAGTACGAAAGTTAATTTGTCCTATGGTGGAATTGACGCGCTCGAGTACAGGCGGCAACAAAGAGCCAGCTGGCTGCAAGGTTGGGAGGAAGAAGATTAGCTTTGTCTACGGGTGTGACAGCTGAAATGTCGTTGCGGATACGCGTTGATATAGACGACGAGAAGCAGTTTTTAATGTTTTTGGCAAAGGGCCAACACTTTTGCTACTTTTGGGACATTGGAGAATTTTAAACCTCAGTTTTTGGGCGGATGGGAATTTGGCTCGCCGAATGAAGATCTGGTTCGTATATGCTTTTTCCGATTTTCCTCAGAAATGTTGTCTTTTAGGCCCAGAAGCTTAGCTATTTTGCTTAGCTTAGCAGGCTCTCTATAGCTTATGTCAAACCAATTATTATCCTTTGGCGGCCAGGTGCTTGTAATCCGATAATAGTTGCGATATAAGAGGCGTCGTTCGCGTCGTTGTAGAGGAAACATAATGACCAGTTAGATCCCCGAAAAATGCTGTTAAGGCCATCTGTCTCGCAAAGCATATTGTTCTTCTCGGAGCTTTTTCCTGCATGCGTGAAGGGAGTATGAGAATTTGGCAATTGTCGGATTAGCCAAATAGTTGGGAAGTAGGGAACAATTCCAGTGTATTGGTGGTGTGACTGGCAATATTAGGGATATATGACGGCTTGTCCATTAGTTAATTGATTTAACTCAGAGAGTAATTCGACATGTCTTCCTACGGGCGCGGTCTGTCCAGAGTGTTGCAGCCACGTAGAATTGTGTTCATTGAAGTCGAGGGAAAAGGGAAACAATGCTTAAGATGGAGTCAGACAATGTATCGAACGCATTGCATCACTCACTATTTCGATGGTTTCCAGTGTGGTTGCGATTTTTGGCCGTCTGTCACGAAGGTTACCTTCGCGGAATGTGCGACCAAGTCTAAATACAGCTGTTGGTTGGCATTAAAGGAACAGTGATCCTGTACAATTCGCCCATCTAAACAACAGGGTATTCAAAAAATCAAGAACTAGTTGAAACCTGCCATACGAGCTAGTGTCACCTAGTGACACTCTGCGTCAGTCCGATAACTTTTTTATTGTTTTTTAAGGGGCTATTGCTAACATATAACATGGAGCACTGCGACATGTGTAGGTTTATTATGCTTGCTAGTCGATCAGACGAGGACTTCTTCCACTTTCTTAATAAAGTCAAGAATGTCTCTCGTAGGAGTAGAGATGATCCCCTCAGGAGTAATCATTTCACTGAGAAGATTATGCTCCCTAAGGTGACAAAGGGCAGCATAATCATATAGTATGTGCTCTGCAGTTTCTTCGTCCTCAGGACAGAGTCGACATTCAGTTCCTGACGAGACATTAATTTTGTTGAGATGATATCTCAGACAAGCTGACCAGGCTTCTGATATCTACTCTATTAATTTTCTGGATATTAAGATAGTGTTTGTTCGGGGGCCGTATAAAAGGATAGGTGTTACGATTTTTCTCACTTATCTAGGAAAAAGTTATTCTTAGACATGGAAATGACGCAGAAAAGCTCGACACCAACATACATATATGACCTTTCCTGGCTAGTTGATCAACGATTTCATTACACTTAATGACTTTGTGCCTTGGTACCCACATGCGTTTGACCTTATTTATTTTGGCGGGGTCCTGTAGGGCATTATGGCATTCCTTACCGGACTTTGTCTGCGTGCTATACGAATTATGGAGTATAATTCAGCTTGGAAGATACTAGGACTCATTCCTAGTGCCTTCGGAATTTCGTGATTTGGACCAAAGATGCCGGCGCCAGCTCCAGAACCCATCTTGGAGCCATCTGTGTACCACCTAAAGTGTTTGACATAGACCAGGGGATCACCGCTTCCCAAGCTGTGCGGCTTGGGATCAATACCTCAAATATCTTATCAAAAGTCTTTGTGATAATGCGTCCGAGGCCATGGTAATTATGTCCACCTCAGAAGATGTTGCAAAATTCTGATTGCACTGCGTATTGCAACCCTTTTATTGAAGAGGTGCAGTGGTCCATTCAGTGCTTCTTGAGTTGCCGTGGGGCAGGTTGTCATAGCGCTTGTAATGCCGAGACACGCTAGTTTCTGAAGGCGTTATAGTTTAACAACTATAGTTAAACTGTACATATACATATATATGCACAAAAGTGCAGACACATAGGTTATGACAGGTCTTACTTTCGCGGAATACAACCAGTGAATCACATTTGCTTTTAATCCTCAGGTTTTACCGTAGTGCGTCGACAGGCCGAAAGTGCCTTAGTTGCCTTTGTGAGTTTATTTTTGATGTTTGAGTTCCAGCTAAGATTGCGATCAAGGTCAATACCTAGATACTTAACTTGTTTTCAAAACCCTGTGTTTGTACCATTTAGAGAGACGGAGCATCTTTTTCCTCTTTGTAAACGGGACTATGATTGTCTTATTTGGGTTAATAATAAACCCTGTCTGCCACGCTAATCAGAGATGGACTGAAGCTAAAGTTGCATGCATTTAAAGGGAGAAGTTTCGTATTTGCCCGTAACACTAACTTCTAGGTCATTGGCGTACCCGATGACTTCGTAACCAAGATTGGTTAGCCTATAAAGTAGATCTTCGATGACTATCGACCAGAGAAAGGGTGAAAGGACTCCCCCTTGTGGACCTTAGCTCCCAATACTGTCACCGCGACTTCTTCGGATGTAGCTGATATAATACGGCTTTCCAGAATCACTCAAATCCAGTGGTGGCACTATCCACTACCTCTGCGGGATAGTGCCATGGCGGTTTAAATGTAGCCAGTGTTACAATAGCCCCCTCAATATCGAGGATGGCGCAAATTGCGGTCACTTGCGTGTGCAACTATTTTCAAAACGCCCTACTAAGTGGTGAAGCGTATGCTCCGTAGATCGTTCTTTACTATATGATTATTGGTTTGGAAACAATGGTATCCGGCTCTCTAGGAGACCTCTAATAGGATCTTGGTCGTTCGCTTGATTTTCCAATATTGGGGATGAAGATAAGGTTGACTTCTCTCCAGATTTGAGGGATGTAGTCCAAGTTAAAACAGGACCCAAAAAGAGCTATCGGGGGAGCTAGAATTATGACCAGGCAAGAAAGATACCGTCTTTGCCTGGTGTCTTGTATGGTTTGAATGAACCACTTACACATTTAACCCTATCGGGGCTGAAAAGTCTGCCAGAGAGGCGACTTTTACCGTACTCTCGTCAAGGTTGGCCCTCTAATAGAATGATTATTGTGTCTAACATACAAGCCAGCAGAGTTTCTTTTCGACACAGCTACAATTGTTTTTCCCTTTTAAGTTATGCCAAGACAGTCTTACGTGAATTAATGTCACAAGTTCATATCCTAAATGATCACCAATAGATATCCCTTAGCACACTCCATCCACATTACATTACTAAATTTATTTAAAATCACAATATACCTTTCTGAATCTAGGTATTACCAAATCCCACAATGTATTAATCATTCCATCTCCAGACAGTCCCCACTTCCAGGTGTCTTCTCTTACTTAACACCACATAATCAACTGTTTCCACAATTTCGTTTTTCCATTCAAACTTATTAAGCAATCATTTGCATAACCGTATTCAGATGCTTTCCTGATTTTAGCCAGTACACTCATCCTTACACACAGATGCGTAAGCAGATTATTTCACCAGATGGTCATACACATTCCACACGCGCCCCAAGTGCCTCCAACGACGCATTAATGCCGTTTTTATTTTAATTCCAAGCGAATAACACTTCGCCCCATAAGCCACGGCAATAAACTCTAAAAGGAGTGCTAGATAAAAAGGAGTTCAAAAACGAATACTGAAATAGCAAACAATGAACAATTGAAAGTGAACAATGAACAATTACGCGGCGACACCAAGAACCGGCTAAAAGGTAAAACCTCCTCATATGACCCTTCACCGCCCTTCAGTGCTCAACACGCCAGTCTTTCGCCATAAATTCATTTTCGTTTACGGCCTATAAACTCATTTCAAAATAACCGACATTAAAATAACACAAGCAGGATTAAGTGAAAGTGGCGTGGCGCAATACAAAGCACTTGTGTATATCGTGCGACTATGACGTTAATCTGCTTAAACGAATACTCTACGTACATATTCGAGACCAAGGACATAGTATACTAGTCATCCTTTATACAAAAGAAAGAGGAAAGGGAAGGAAGCAAGAGTGTATGATAAAGCTCTTGTTGGGTCAATTTGATTCTGACATAACGACAGACGACAGCAATACTTGTAATTTCCATTGATTAGCTCCGAGTCTATATTTCAAACGTGTAATATCCTATTCAGCTGTAAACAACTCTTATCTAGGACTTAATCGAGTAGAAAATATTCACATGATTCCGTCCCGTCGGTATTGACCTTGTGAACCACTATCACCAACTCATCCGCTTTGGCTGTCATCCGAACAAACTTCTCTGCTAACTTTTGCGTCTCGTAAATTAAACAAAGATTCTAAGCCCGTCAACGGCTACTTAAAGTCAACTAAATACTTTCACTGCGAAAGTCATCACAACTGGCTTCGCACGTACCCGGGCGCCGAGATGTGAACAACAAGAAAAACAAGGATAGAAAGGACAAGGGTGTTTGGGAACAAAGTTTTACAGCTCAAGTTGGAACGCCCACGTTAATTATATCTGGAAGAACCTCACTTCAGTTAAGTACAAACCGGAAGTAATCGTGCCAGCACACAGAAGTGTACAGTCCGTATGTCCGTAAGCATGATTAGCGTATCCGGCCGTTGGCAATTGTTGTTGGCAAAAAGTCACTCTTTCTTCTCTTGACTCTTATCAACTACTTACTCGCAGCTTGTAGCTTGTTTCTATACTGGCGAAGGTCAACTAATTTCATCTATAACTTTAAAGGGAAATTCACACGCTTATACTACAATATTCAAGGACTCCAGTCTCTAGGACTCATCATTGCTATTTACAGAAACGTTTGAGAACGCTTTGCCGTACTGTAAGGTCGCTTTCGGCAACACTAATCGCGAATGGGAATAAGGGACGAGTTGGCCTCTCCAACTTGGTAATGGCTGTAAATCATAGTAAAACTTTTCCACCAAACTTTGATGCTCCGTGGGTGAGAGCGAGTAGAGTAGATGAATTAGTATAGCGAATGGTCTCGTGGCTCTCTTGTATTTTAGTTTCTTTTCGTAGGTTTCTTAAAGTCGGTAAATTTATCGTATCAGCTTAGTCGGCTTACTTCCCGAAATAATATCGTATAGATGCCTGCTACCCAATAGGCTAGTTGGCTCATATGAATTTTGTGTTTTTTCCGCCTATTTGTTGCTTCGATTTCGATTCCGATTGTTTATGATCGGGTCGATAAAATAACAATTTCCATAACGTATCTACAGTAGAGCTGAGAACAATTCGGTCGTGAGATAATTTGACATGGAACCCATTGGAATTACATATTCGATTTGATACAATAAGGTCATGGGCAATCAGTGATATGATCTCCCAATAAATGTTATTGACGGAGACAATGATACGATCTGTATATTGGATACTAACAACACTATTCGGGTTCCTTACTTGTAGTGAGAAACATTTTTTCGACGAGTTTACTCTATCATGAATTGTTGGACTAATAGTCCGATATCAGAATCTAACCCTGATGCTATGGAAAAACAGGGAACTGAGCCTCTGTTGTGACCATGTAGGTAGACACCATTAACTTTGTATTTAACACAGTGTGTGGGAACATTTCTGGACGCATACGACTAGTTAAACACACCGAAAGACAGCCTACGAAAACTTATTTGTTGGTCAATACAGCGACTTTTCCAAAAGTGGAAGAGCCTCATCAATAACACGTAAAACATCAAATGTTTCCTTAGACTTCAATGTACCTTCAAGCAAGCATCTACAGGGGCCAGGAACTCTAGGTGACCAAGCAGCTAGAAGTGGCAAAGCAACTATTGGTGGCCAAGGAACTGCAAGCGGCCGAGCAGCTATAGGTGGCCAAGCAACTATAAGTGGCTAAGGAACTATAAGCGGATAACCAACTAACCAACTATAGGTGGCCAAGCAACTAATGGTAGCATAGATATTATAGTAGCTATGGGTGACAAGAGGGCATGGGCTCGGACATACAGGGTAAAGTTGTTGATCGCTATCAACCTGGCGAGATGCCAGCATCGATCCTTGTTTAAATGCCCGGGTCAATTTTACATACGGCTTCCTCGCGGCGCCCTCTGGGAGGTGAACAAACGTATGCAGCGACAAGATCCCGACCTGAATGGCGGTTGTGCGGCGGGCTAACAATCCGGCCACGTAAAAAACATAAAAGTTGTGAATGAGCCAGATGCCTCGGATACACGGACGGATACTCAACGACGACATCGCACGAAAAGGGAATACGACTTGCGAGTATTCTCCTGGAATGTCAGATCCCTGTACACTCCCGGAGCTGCAGTACTAGGCGGATATTACTGCGGTCCAGGAAATACGCTGGGTAGGAAACGGTATGAAGAGGAAGAAAAATTGCGACATTTATTACAGCTGTCAAAAAAGATTGCACTTACTGGGATGCGGATTTGTCGTGGGAAAGCGGTTAAGGTCGAAGCTCATCGACTTTAAACCTATAAGTGATCGCCTGGCTGTGATCCGCATCAGGGGCAGGTCTTATAACACGCCCCTACCGACGAGGCTGGAAAACCCATCAAAAAAGACTACTGTGATCTCTTGGACAACGCCTACGGAGCTCGTCCCGAGTATGATGTTAAAGTCGTGCTCGGGGACTTCAAGGCCAAAATCGGTAAGGAGAACACCTTTGGCGGAGTGATTGGAAAGCACAGCCTCCACGATACAACAACAGATAACGGCTTCCGAATCACGGACCATGCGACAGCTCGTAATGCGGTGATAAGTGGCACAAGATTCCCTCGCAAGCGACCTGGAGATCTCCGGACGGTCGAACCGACAATCAAATCGACCATGTGCTCATTGACGCAAGGCACTCGTCAAACATCCTGGATGTGCAAACATTCAGAGGGGCAAATGTCGACTCTGACCATTTCCTCGTAGCAGCAAATTTCAGAGCTCGACTGTCTAATGTCAGAAAGCCGCATCAGCCCACCAGGAAGAGGTTCGACATTGGGCGCCTGAGCACACCGGAAATTACCAGAGTCTACAGGGAGCATCTCAGCGAAAGACTCTACGGTATGCCTACGTCGAACACAAATGCCAATAATATGTAGCTGCATTGCCGCTCAGCTATTCAGGGAGTAGCCGAAACCACCATAGGATCCACCCCCGACAAGAAACACGTGGTATGACAGCGAGTGTGAGCAGAAAAAGGCAGCAATCGTGCGGCTTCCGGTCCGGCAAATCGACTATAGATTAAACTTTCACACTTCGACAAATCCTGAAGAAGACCAAAGAGTTTCGAATCGATACACACATCTTTTCATCTATTTCAAAGCCGTATACACTAGCATTCATCGTGAAGAACTGTTAGGCGCGATAGCCGAATCCGGGAACCCGGGAAAAGTGATCCAGCGCCACGCTAAAAAATACGCGATGCACCGTGCAACTCGGTTCTAGGACTTCGGAACGGTTTAAAACATGCACCGGATTTCGGCAAGGAGATGCGCTGTCATGTGACTTCTTCAACCTGGCGGTGGAGGAGATAGTGCGACGGGCATTCAACAGGTACGACACTATCTTCTACAGGTCCGTCCAGCTCCTAGGATACGTGGTTGATATCGACATCATCGCGTGTTCTCGCCGTGACATTGTGGAAGCATTCACTGCGATCGAAGAACAGGCGAAACGAGTTGGTCTTAAGGTCAATGAGGACAAAACGAAGTACATGCTGTCAAGCAAAAACCAATCCGGCGCTTGCCACCTGGGACAAAATACAACAATTGACAGCTACAGGCAAACGTACATTTTACATATGACACCACAGTGGGGATCCGGCATAGAATCGCCCTTGGCAACCGCTGCTACTTCGGCTTGTCTAAATAACTGGGGTCAAAACTCCTCACTCGAAAGACAAAAATCATGCTTTACAAAACGCTCATACTGCCAGTCTTGCTGTACGGAGCAGAAAACTGGACGATAAGCGGAGCTGATTTTGGGTTCTTTCGAAAGGAAAATTCTGCATGGACATCAACGCTCCAGCTAAGAGGGTCTTCGACTCCGAGCCTCCTGGTTCGAGAAGAAGAGGAAGACCGAACCTCCGGTATAAAGACCAAGTAATCGCGAATGTAAGATATCTTGGTCTTGATAACTGGAGCAGCGTGCCCGGGATCGTCGAGGATGGAAGGCAGGAAGGAATTGAATTGAATTGAATTGAAAAATCTACCTATATATGCGGCAAAGCAACTATTAGTGGCCAAGGAACTGCAAACGGCCAAGGATCTATAGGGAGCCAGCAACTATAGGTGATAAAGCAACTACAAGTGGCTAAACAATCATAGGTGGCCAAGCAACTATTAGTGGCCATAACTGCAACTGCAAGCGGCTAAACAACTATAGTTGGCCAAGCAACTTTCGCCTGTCACTTTCGTCTTTGCAGAGTACTTGAAAATCTTCTTCTTCTTAGCGTGCGCTACAGTTCGGGATGAACCTGGGCCTCAACCAACATGCCCCTCCATCTAGCACGATTTTTTGCTAGTCTTTTTAATTGCCGCACACCCAGTTGGCTGAGGTCCCCTTCCACCTGTGTGCGCCATCTTAAGTGCGGTCGTCCTCTGCTTCTTCGCCCCTAGGGGTTGGATTCAAAGACTGTCCGAAGACGAAGTCCTTAACTACCTCGAACTTATATCTGCCAATACAAACCTTCTGGCCAAGACGTCGGTGGCGAGCGTCCTTTTTTGATGACAGCATATATGTAGTTTTGCCCTCGCTTACCGCCAGACCAACTTTCGCCGCCTCGAACTCAATACTCGCAAACGCCTCATTGACATCTCGCTGTGAAAATATTTTCTTTTAAATAGCATTGATTCCATGGGCTGTGGCCCGTAGATCGCTAATGGCGTCTTAACTACGTTCACGCTCTTCTGAATCTCAACGACCAAGGGGTTTCGCTTAGAATTTATCACAAGCAAAGAGAACAACAGACCTTTGGGTCCCCATAGGAGCCATCATTTTCACATAGGGGTGGCCGTGGTGCAGTGGTTAACATCATCGACCGCCGAGCGGAAGGTCTATGGTTCAAATTCGCTTCATAGCCAAGAAAAAGTAATTCCTATACGGACAAAAAGTATGGAACGCAGTTGTGAATGGAAAGTGACCAGACGTACTGCTGCAGGCATAACACTCACAGTATATGGTCAACCGAAATTCATCCTCTGCATATGCAATACTAAAAAGTGCTTGAACGAATTACTGCGGACTATAACCAACGCGGAATTTGGTCGGCTCTCGTCTTATCTCGGTCTAGGACAACCACCCCTGAGAGTAGTGAACGAACATCAACGACCCCAACCACTGCACTCCGTTCAGGTTGTGTGTGTCAACACATCATAAGAGAATATAAAAACTCCTGAACCTGCGCGAGTCTCTAAAAAAAAAAAAAAAAAAAAAAATACAGCTTGTGCAAGAATAGACGTTTCGAAGACAAAATCGACCAAATCGTTCACTTTGTCCATCATCGGTAAGTTGGCAAAACAGACTGAATAAATGGCAGCCAATTTGACAGATCTTCACCAGTATGGCCGCTATCAACTGTCGCAGTTCGGAAGTCCCTACTGGAAAACGTATTACGTATAGCAATATATCCTTTTTCGTACTTCCAGTTGCTCAACTGAATATAATTTCGGTGGACTTCCATGCTTGGGAGACTCTTTTTCATAGCCTAAAACTGATAAAACCCATCGCGGCTGAACAGTTGTACAGTTGACCTGTTCCAAAAGTGAATTTATGCTTAACTCCGGTACGCCCCGTGCGACACGCTACATTATCCCGTTTTACAGTTCACTAACTTCCGGCGGACGGTAAACATTACACTATAGGTAAGAAGAGCTGCAGATAGCCCGAGATACCCTAGTTAACCTGTGCGCTGTGGAGATGACCTGAGAACAAGGCTCAATCCTGAAAATAGAAAACAAAAACAACAAAAACCCAAAAAGAAAAAGAAAAGGAAAACTCCTTTCGAGCGAATTCATTTTCGCGAAGGAAACTTTTCCACCACCCCCTTACACCTCCCGGCTTCCTTAAGACTTCAAGTGCTAAAATGCTTGCATTGTTTTGTAGTATTGCACAGAACGCCAAAAATTGAATGAGAAATCAAAACTAAAAACAAAAAGGATAATAAGGCAGGCAGCCGCGTATGCAGCAGGGGGCACCGGGGTCCAGTTCAAGTTTTCGACCAACATTTTATTAACGCTCGAACGGATTTTAGGTAAAAATATTGCACGAAACGAAGCGTTTTGTTAAAGTTAGCCTGTGCCAGTCCCTTTTTAGCTCCGCGAGCGGTTATCCTTAAATGGAAATTTCATTACGAGGAAACATGTTTTGCTTTATTTTAGATCCAACCAACCCAACAATGGCATACGGTTCACTGTTCTGCTTTACGTTTCGGTATGGTGTGGGAGGCGACAGGGTTGAGGATGAGGATAATTTGGCTTTTATCGTTATTTACTTGACGGTATGCCGAAGTTTCAAGGACCCTTGTTGTCCCACTTTGGGCCGCAGGCTAAGGTCTGTTTAGATTTTCTCCAATTCTCTATTCCGTGCCGAAGAGAGTTAGATGAACGGGTGGCGGTTAGGGGGTGATTTTGGGAAAAGGGCTACTCTAAGTAGCCGAGTTTAAAGTTTCATTCTGTCAGTTTAACATCCTTTTGATGGAGCGCATGGAGAGAGGAATGTAAAGTTGATGAAGGTGGTGGTGTCCTGGGGAGGGTAATTAGTTTGGGGGCGTTTTGAAATCTGTTGCATGATTCATGCGATGGTGATTGCAGGCAAAACGGAAATGATGGTGGTTGACGTAATTGCTTGAAAATGAATGAACACTATTCGACGACGAGAAAAGGACAATGCCATTTATGCTGGCACCACGTGGTATGAAATTACTCGGCAACAACGATGGTAATGACAAAAGGGAAAGAAAGGCAACAATATTGATGAAAAGTGTTAGTAACGTGTGATGTCCTCTGTCATCGTTCACCTCCTTCGCTCTAGATAGATAGACGGATGGACGGGGTGTAAAGTGGTCAACCGATGTTTCCGTTTTTTTTTTCATAATCCATGTCAACCTAGCTCTTTAGACTTTCTGAATTTAAATAGAGGTATGCCACAACAATTAGCATTAATGAAGTTCAGGACTCCCATAGACTACCTGGTATTTCACTTACTCCTTCCCTTTGTGTCTGATAAGTTTCTATAGTTTGTTTTGTTGTTTTTTTTTTTTTTTTTGAACTGCAAAGCATATTTCTCATGAAGTACCTGTCAGGGGTTTTCTAGTATCCCTTAGGGATGTGATTTCACCGGTCAGTGGCAGGAACGAGGACAGTTTTGATTATGTTGAAGAAGTATTACGGTAAAGTCGATTGTTATGCGTCTGGATAATGTGATTCAAGTGGTGTGAAGTGGTTTTCAGGAAGAATACGATGTTAAAGTCACGCTGAGACCCGAAAGTCATACATATTATTGTTCAAGGACTACGAATTCTAGCTATTATATGCTGGAAATGTAATTAAGAGCAATAGAAAACAATAAATGGTAGAGAGATAACGCTTCCTTTGTATTTCTGGGATTTATCCGCAACACTTGACATCAGATAAGAAACATAGATCATTACCATAGACCAAAAATTGCGCTTGTCATGCCCTTCTATGTATTCAAACCTTTACATCATTTTCAATTTCATAACCACAATTACCGGGTACACACTCAAGTATACCAGTACATCGCATCAAGTTGTTTTGGTAGAACTTCCTTAAATACGATTTAAGAAATCAAATATTTGCGAATGAAACGATGGAAACAATCTTATGTCAACTGAAGCCGCTTTTCCGGTGTCGGATTACTGAAGAGAGCACGTGGGCTATACCATTATCTGTAAATACCACATGGAGATGCTTGACTTCCGATGAATGGTTGTTCTAAGAACTTATTTGATAATTCACCAACCAGATGCGGCTTGAATTAAGGGTTCAGTTAGTGTATGTATACAATAGTCCTTGAATCCTATTAATTGCATACATACATACATATACATATCTTTTCAGTTTTCGTCTCTCGGTTCTATTCTGTCCACCCATATATGCAAGGTCAATTGTGAATGGTTATTAGGTTTCAGTTTCTACTGATCAAGTGGCCTAAATAGAAATCCATTCAAATTAATTACCTAATCAATTTTCTAGTTCTGGAATCTCTAGACGCTATTATAGGGTTCATGAGTATGCTTACTACCACGAATTCATTAAGGTCATTGTTTACATTTTGAAGAAATAGCTTCCTGCAAAAAAAGGGATAGCTTACTGCAAGGTAAAAAACCGGCCAAGTGCGAGTCGGACTCGCGCACGAAGGGTTCCGTACTATTATGTATAAAAACTCCAAAAAAAGCATGTCTGTTGTATGGGAGCCCCATTTATACATATGTTTATTATATTCTGTCTAAGTATATACAGAAATACCTAATCAGTGACATTTTTTCTCACTTTTCGGATAGTTAAAATCTAGAATGTTGTAATTTTTAGAAAATACTCATTTTTTGAGTGATTGCCAATTTGGGTTTAGACGTGGCAAATCGACTGAAACTGCTTTATTGAAATTAACTGGTGAAATATATAATAGTCTAAACACTTCTCAAACACCATCAACATTATTTGTTGATATCAGTAAGGTCTTTGATATGGTTAATCATACTTTGCTACTCGATAAACTTTACAAAGCGGGTTTCAGAGGCTCCATTTATAAATGGTTTTCTTCTTATTTATTCAACCGTTATCAAGTTGTGAAAATTAGGAATGTTTACAGTTCTATAGACTTCTTAAATATGGGTGTTCCCCAAGGAGCAGTATTGGGCCCAATCCTTTTTCTAATTTATGTTAATTCGTTTTTCTTACAACCTTTTAAAGGCAAAATAACTGCCTTTGCTGATGAAACATCTCTTTTCCACTCAAACACTAACTTAATTGATAGTTTTGCAGATGTTAACTGTGACCTAGATATGTTAAGGAGATGGTTTAATTATCATAAACTAATAATTAGCAACAAAACGAAGTACATGATATTTAATATCAATGGTAGAGTTTTCAGAGACCTTCCCTTATATTATCATGCACCATTGTGTAATCGATTTGTTCTTGAAGATATAGTATTCAACAATCAAGAATGTTTGAGTATTGCTTCTTGATTGAACACGTGGACAGTTTTAAATATTTAGGTGTTACATTGGACCAACAACTTTGTTGGAATGACCATTCAATATATTTGAAACATTATCTAAATGGGGTTATAAGATAATTATTCCATCTCAGTATGCACTTTAATCTCTACCCGTTTTAAAATACTAAATGTATACTCGCACCGATATGGAACTAGCAAAAACATGTCCATGTCCGGAACTAAATGTATTATCGCACCGATATGGAACTAGCAAACCATGTCCATGTCCGGACCTGAATGCATACATACACATGTATGACATTCGTTCACGAAATGCGGTGCGGGAGATAAGTCGTAGCGGTAGCGGAGAGAAGAAAAAATAAAATAAAATTAAAAGAATTTTTTTTATGTGGATTATTCGACTTCTTTTATTTTTCTTGCTCTTTTCGTTTCGAATCTCTGTGACAGACTGACTAACAATAATCAACTGAAAACTATGCTGACCAGTTACGCTCTTGAAAGTGTGACATCTGGTTTACACATGTAAAAAGGTTTCAACGAATCCTTTATCCTTTTTTTTATTACTTCAAGGGATCTTCGCGTGGGATTTTCCCAGGATTGTGTTACTGCACATCTGGTTCAGCTTAGGTAAAGCTGTATATCTTCATACATCATAAACCATATTGTCAATAGATATAATTTGGTAAAGCGGAAGTGGTGGTTGGTGGGTTAAGTGACCGATGTATGCATGTAGGTCATGCTGGGTGTACGTTGGTTTGTTTTCGGAAGGTGATGGGGTGTTGCGGGGTTGCACGTGGCTGTTGCATTTATTGGTGAGGGGGCATCGGTATGGTGGGGGCCATCAGCGTGTGGACGTAACTCCTCCCCCCTTATTGGAGAGCGAGGGCCGAAGTGACGTCGTTGAAGCTGCTTCAGTTTGGTGAAATGATGTCGCTTGGGCAGGAGCGGGAAGATGCGGGATCATATCGGTGAGTGGCATAGTTGTTTGGTAGATTCGCCTTTTCCTTATTGTAGTAGCGAGGATGGTTATGCCGATGAAGATGAGGATGACTGTTGGTCCTGCTAGGTAGTTGTTCATTTCGGTGATGGGGCCGCGTCTTACTAGCTTGGTTTGGGTGTTAAAGTTTACTGTCTGCGACTTTTCCAGTGTCAGTTCGTCAGTTGTCGTGTTGGCGCTGATGACGCTGCTTGATGAGGGCAGCATATGTACGGAGTCCCAAAAGATGTTCGGCTTGTTTTCATGTTATTCTATTTACTTCCACGTTGCAGTTTTCAAGGTGTACCGTGCCTTCAATGCTGGAGGTTTTTGGTCTGCGGGTAGGATTTATTATTAAATTGTGAATATTAATAAATAAATAAATTTGGTTGTGGTTGGGAAATTGTTTGCATTTTCTGGACGTCTCTGATTGGGCAATTTTGCTGCCACATTCTCCATCGGCTTCCTGACACATTGAGATTGGTCAGAGTCCTCCTCCAGTGTTGATGATGAGCAGTATTACGTATCTTCTATTTTGGGGCAAGGTTTGTTAAAGTGTTGTGTGGATTTTGTATTATGATTTATATATATGGCTTTATATTTATTATTTTCGTGCCATTTATTGGGAGGGGTATAATGTGGTAAAAATTGTATTTGTACTTGGATATAATACTTGTACTTGTATATAAAAAATGATCTTGGGTCCATTGTAATAGGCAAGGATTCCTAAGAGCTCATAAATTTGATCGAGTGCTACAATTGTTATGCCTTGTTTAGTAAGTTTAGCTCTTGTAGTTGTTGATTTGTTGTATGTTAGGAGGGACTTAGGGAAAATATTGGGTTTACTCATAGCAACTGCCTCAGCTACGTATGTATGTTAGATGGGTGGTTAGTTAAAAGATCGGTGTTAAAATGTAGTTCATTAAGGTGAATGATTTGTATAAAGTTTTGAAAGTAAGTTAATAATGTATCTTGATGGTCCGAATCGTAGAGGCAGTAAACTATGTTCTTTAGGTATATTGACAACTTAAATTCTCTGGTTGTTAGTAGGTGTTAGGCTTAAAATTGAAAATTAGATAGGACGCAAAGTGGGTTAGTAATGGAAGTGTGCAAGGAGTGCATTTACGTATTATGCATTTAAATATGTGCCTATGTATATATATATATGTTTGTTTTTATTATTGTTATTTTTTTTTTTTTTTTTTTTATTTAGTTTTAGGTTTTTTCCTTAGTTTACATACATGTATTTTTTTATTTTCTGTTGTTAAGACTGTAATTTTTCGGTTTTCTTTTGCCATATGTTTTGTGAACCTTGGTGTCAGTTTATTACGTCTAGCCTCTTTCCTAAAAATTGGTTCATTTTCCACTACGACTTCCGGGGTTTCCCTAGTTTGGTTTAGTTTGTCAATTCTTGCGTAAGTTATTTCCTTTACTTTTTGCTGAATTTTAGGGTATAACTCGTCAAGAAATTCGTTTAGTTTCTTAAGATACTCGTGTTCGTTCGAGTACCTAAGTGTTTTGCTCAGTTTGTAGGGTCGGCCGAAAAACAATTCGTATGGAGTGAATTTTGTTGAGGAATGTACGGCATTGTTATATGTGATAAACGTTTCAGTAAGTATTTCCTCGTGGTCGGTGGTTAATTTCTGTTCCTTTCGTTTTGATAGGATAAGCCTATATATTTCTGTGAGGGTTGAGTGTAGTCTTTCTACCGGACCATTACTACTGGTCTGTTGAAAGGAAGTGTAGTGCAGAGTGATGTCGTATTGTGTACAGAAACTTTTAAAAATATTCGAGACAAATTCTGACCCTTGGTCACATACGATTTTGGAAGGTATGCCGTAGAGGCTGATGAATTTTTTTATATTTCTTAGAACGGTTATACTACTTCGGCAATTTAGGCTATACCCACAGGCAAACTTTGAGAATTTGTCTATCAATATAAGGATGTTGTTGTTATTTATTGTATATAAGTCGATGTGGACGATGTCGAGGGGTTTTAGTGGAATTTCAGGTTTTTCAAAATAGGGTCTAGGAGGGTTTCTATCGTATTTTAAAGTTTTACACTTTTCGCAATTGTTTATTGTCTTATTAATTTTTTCTTTCATATTAGGGAAATAATTTTCTCTCTTAATATGGAGAAATGTTTCGTTTATTCCCCTGTGGTTGGAGTTTTCGTGGTAATCTCTTATGAGATTTTCTTGGTCATCGTCTGTTCTGATGTCTTTTAATATTTCTGTGCAACGAGTCAACCGGAATGTTTTATTCTGGGAGAAAAATTTTGAGAAGGTGGATTGCACAGTTCTGAAAATGTCATCGGTTGTAAATATAGCGCTTAACCTGTTAGGGGGTAAAAATTGTTTGAATATATCTACCATACTAGATTCGTCAAACTGTGGTCTTCTTATGGTTCTTCTTTGTTTATTTCGGAAAATTGTTTCCGTGGTCGTTGGTGATCCTGTGCCCTTTTCTTCCAGAATTATCTGTATTCTAAACTCGTTCAGCGGCTTCTCCGAAATGGGGATTCCGTCGTTCAAGTTTTCGTCTGCACTGTGTGCCGTACCAAGGGTTTCCTCGTCATTGTTGAACAATTCAGGATCGGGTTCACCTATTATAACACGGCTTAGGGCGTCCGCGTTGGTATTTAATTTGCCTTTCTTGAAGACGATATTGTAGTCGTATTCTTCAAGCTTAAGTCGCCATCTGACGAGCTTCGAATTTGGTTCCTTTAGGTTCATAAGCCATGTTAGGGGCCTATGGTCGGTTATAATTTGGAACTTCCTACCAAAGAGATACGGCCGAAAGTATTTGGTAGCCCATACAATGGCCAGGAGCTCTTTCTCTATGGTGGAGTAGTTTCTTTCGCTGTCAGAAAGGGTACGGCTCGCAAAGCAGATAGGTTTGTCACTACCTATGCGGCCTTGTGAGAGAACGGCACCCAAGGCACAGTTGCTTGCGTCGGTGGTTAGTATAAATGGTTGTTCGAAATTTGGGTGCTGAAGGATTGGGTCGTTGGTCAACAGGTTCTTGCATGTTTCGAATGCTTCGATGTATTTGTCATCTATAAGGACTTCTGCATTCTTTTTCAGACATCTGGTGAGGGGCTTAGTTAGTTTAGCCAAGTCCTTAATAAATTTCCTGTAATATCCTATTAGCCCCAAGAAGGCTTTTATTTCTTTCTTGGTACGTGGTATGGGGAAATTCTTTATGGCGCTGATCTTTGCAGGGTTCGGTTTCACGCCTTCTGGTGTTATGACGTGCCCTAAGAATGATATTTCTTTTTTTAGAAACTCACACTTGTTGAGCTGTATTTTGAAGTTTGCTTCCCTGAGTTTTTTAAATACAAGTTCCAGACTCTCAAGGTGTTCTTGCAAGGATGTTGAATATACGATTATATCGTCAAGGTAAACCAAACAAACTTTGCCGATTAGCTCTCCCAGCACATTGTCCATAACTCTCTGAAAGGTAGAAGGGGCGTTTTTGAGACCGAATGGCATTCTCAAAAATTCATAATGGCCACCTTCGACTGTGAATGCGGTATTTTGGGTGTGCTTTCGGCTCATCTCGATTTGATGGAACCCACTGGCCAAATCAAGTGTTGTAAAATATAGGCATTTACCTAATTTATCCAATATCTCGGAGATATTCGGTATAGGATATCTATCAGCAATGGTCTTTTCGTTCACCTTTCGATAATCAATTACTAATCTCCATTTCTTTTGCCCATTGGCATCTTCCTTTTTTGGAACGATCCAGACTGGGGAGCTCCATGGAGAGTAGCTTTGCCTAATAATCCCTTGCCCTAGCATTTTGGTAATTTGGTTTTTTACCTCTGTTTTGTGGATAAAGGGGTATCTGTATGATTTGGTGTATATTGGTACTTCGTCGCTATTGGTTATATTGTGTTTAATTTTGTTTGTGAAAGAGAGTGGTTCGCCTTCCTTGTATAGTATGTCATTATAATTGTTGCATAATTTAAGTAGTTTTCTACGTTCTTCAGCGTTTAGGTGGTCTGTTCTGATTAATTCGTTAACGTTTGTTTCTATTAGGGAATCGTTTCCTATTTCGCTATTGAGGTTGTTGATTTCTATGAATTCTAAGGGGTCGTAAGTTTCACAATTTATTGGTCGATCCACAACAATACTCTGGTCATTCTCAGATAAGTTTACCAGCTCAACGATGCTGTACCAGTGCTCGGCATTGTATAACCCTTGACTCACATAGAGAAGTGGGTTGAGTTCCACCGAATTGATATAAATGTCACCGGTATCTTTATCCACAGGAAGTTTTGCTAATACTTTCGACTGGGAGGGTATCGTTATTCGGCCCGAAGTGTGATTTGGTCTGAGTTGGATTTTGTTGACAGCGTTGTTAGTTACTAGGATTCTTTTCTCAAGGTCGATTTTAGCATTCAAGGCGATTAGTGTATCTATGCCCAGGAGCCCATCGAAATAGCTGTGAAACTTGAATATAAGGAAATTCATGGACCCTGGTTGGTTAAATTCTACAAAAGTGGGGATAGTTGTATGTTTATCTAATTTGTATGTTTTAAATACGGTGGTGATAGTTACGGTTTCCCGACTTTTTTGTCTGTTTGGTGGTATAATTTCGGGGTTAATGAACGACATGGTGGCCCCAGTGTCTAAAAGAAACCTGAGGGGTCTGCCAAACGGGGAGGAAATATTAATGTATGGCAGGGATATGGGGTGTTTTTTAGGGTCTATATAGCCTGTGGTTTCTTCGAGGCTCGTGTGGGAAAATTTCCTTCGCTTTCAATATTTGTTAGGTCGTTGTTGAAGAATCTGTCTAATTGCTGGAAGTTATTTTCTTCAATGTTGTTGACCTTTTGGAAGTTGAAGTTTCTATTTCCGGTATTTTTTGTTTGCTGACTGGGGTAAGTTCTAATACCTGTGTTGGTTCTTGTCTGATTTGTGTAGTTAGATGGCCGGTTAGTTCGGTTGTCAATTGTTTGTGGGTTTGAATTGTTTCTGGAGAATGGGTTATGTTGTCTGGTATGATTATTGTTAATGAAGGGTGTTTTTGAATATGTTCTATGTTGTGTGGGTGTGTATGGTCTGTATTGGAAAGATCTATTCTGGAAGGGTCTGGTGTACGTGTTTGTGTTGTGTGAGGTTCTTTGGTATGAAATATTTTGCTCTTTGATGCAATGGGTTAGTGCCATGGCTAACGAACTTGGTTGCATAGCTCTAACTCGGGATCCTAACGGCTCGTTGAGACCGCTCAGAAATGAATTAAGGCACATCTCTGAGTAGAGGTCTTTCTTTGCCTTTATGACATTGTTGTCTTTCTCGTGTATCAGTATGTTATTACACAAGGCGGATTGCACCTCTATAACTTCCCCGTAAAAGGGTTCGATTGCTTTGTCGTTCTGCTTGAGATTATGTAGATCTCTTATAAGTGATGTCTCGGTGCGTTTGTCGGAGTAATGCAAAATTAAGTTTTTCTTTATTTCGTCCCACACCAATGGGGTTCCGTACATGTTGAGGATCTCGTTAGCCTGACCCTCAATCTTGTTACGTATGGCCCTCAGAAGTATTAGGCCGTAAGGTGTTTTATCAGTACCTCTGATGTAGAGGAGGATTTCCTCTACATTGTTAAGGAATTCGTATAGCAACCTTGGGTTCCCGTCGAATTTCGGGAGGTCTTTAATTGCGTCGGGAATCCTCAGGGAGTTGAAGATGTCAATCTGGTTTGGGCCTGGTGTTTGTTCAGTAGTGCTATTGTTCATTATTTCTGCGTTAGATGAACTTGACGGTAAAAGAGTATCAAGAAATTCCCCGGAGTCAGTGGTTTCTGGGATAGAAATTAGGCTCTTTGAAAGTGTTCTCAGATTATATGGTTGAGTTTTGGTGGGTTCGACGTGTATAGGATATATTATATATAATTTTTTTTTTTTTTTTTTTTTTATATTTTTTTTTTATTATCCAATTTTATACATGTAATACAACAGATGTATATTGTTATATATTTTGATATGGGTATGTATATGTATATGTTTTCCCAAATAAGCCCAAAAAAAAAAAATATATTTCCCCCTATTGTTATCACTGGAGTGCCCAAGATAGGGGTCGCAGTTTTTTGTTGTTATTATTTATTAGTTATTACTGGAGTGCCCAAGATAGGGATCGCAGTTTTTCTTATTTGTTACTGGAGTGCCCAAGATAGGGATCGCAGTATTTTTATTTGTTATTGCTTATTTCTTTTTTTTTTTCACACACTTTAACACTAAACTTACGTGCACCCAATGAAGAATACGATGGTCAGCTTGTCCGGTGTTGAATTGGAGAGGATGTTGCGTTGTGTTGTGTTAGTTCTTTGCTTGATTTTGATTTTGTCGCGCCACTACCGATACCGAGTTTGGGAGGTGGGTTCTGCGGTGCCTGAGGGTTGAAACCCAACGGTCTTAACTTCACTGGTTTGTTGTGCCACTGCTACCGATCGATTCGGTATCGAGGTACACTTTGCGTTAAAGCTCACTCGCGACACAATCACTTAGCGAAGTTTTTTTTTGTTTTTGTGAAAAAGGAAATTTCTAATCAAAAAAAAAACCGTGCACCGTTCCGGATGACTGCGCCAGATAAGTCGTAGCGGTAGCGGAGAGAAGAAAAAATAAAATAAAATTAAAAGAATTTTTTTTATGTGGATTATTCGACTTCTTTTATTTTTCTTGCTCTTTTCGTTTCGAATCTCTGTGACAGACTGACTAACAATAATCAACTGAAAACTATGCTGACCAGTTACGCTCTTGAAAGTGTGACATCTGGTTTACACATGTAAAAAGGTTTCAACGAATCCTTTATCCTTTTTTTTATTACTTCAAGGGATCTTCGCGTGGGATTTTCCCAGGATTGTGTTACTGCACATCTGGTTCAGCTTAGGTAAAGCTGTATATCTTCATACATCATAAACCATATTGTCAATAGATATAATTTGGTAAAGCGGAAGTGGTGGTTGGTGGGTTAAGTGACCGATGTATGCATGTAGGTCATGCTGGGTGTACGTTGGTTTGTTTTCGGAAGGTGATGGGGTGTTGCGGGGTTGCACGTGGCTGTTGCATTTATTGGTGAGGGGGCATCGGTATGGTGGGGGCCATCAGCGTGTGGACGTAACTCGGGCATTATATTCTTTCATTTCTTTTCTTCATTTCAGTTCAAGTGTGCTGTACAGTGTACACCAACTGTTCGAGCTTTATCGCCACATCTCCATACTTTTGGGTTTCTTAAAAACCACAGGGTATAAGTCATACCGTATGAGAAGCATGTTCGTTGCATTTATGTTTTTTTTTTTTCGTTTTGTACATAAGTATGTGCTTGATGAATAAGGGTTGAATGGAACTATGGAACTCTTTTCGTTCAATTTGCGGAGCGAGAGGACATGTGTCCGAGAGAGGACATAGTTCCGTGAACTATACATGTCCGGAATTACCCAACTCTACTTCGTAATGTACATATGTATGTATGTATATATGTATACTTATACATAGCGTAGAGATGTGTGAGTGTATGCACGTATGTGATGCGTATGCACGTATGTACGTATCGGTTCGTATGTGTGCAAGATCGCTTGCTCCTCTTGCTCACTTGCTCCTCTGCACCTGCCGCGACGTCGTGCGAAAGGGATGCTAGGCCAGCTGCGAGGACTGGTCGTGAGCAATGGCGCCACGCGATTGCCCTCACGCCGACTTACCCGCAGCAAGAATCGCGAATTTGCTACGAGACTCGCGAAATATCCCACGCAAAAGAAAAAAAACACCGTCATCGTTTCCAATTCAATATGTCACAAATTTAATTTCCTTAACCTAACTTTATCTAGGTTTACAATTAATCCTTAAAACAACCCTACACCGTATGTCAATAAAAAAAGTCGAAATAAATAAAAAAAATATATGTAAAATAAAAAAAAAAAGGAATTCACTGTTCAAAAAAGTAAACAGACCGCAGCTTGAGTATTCGAACAGTCGTACCGAAACTCCTCTGACCAACGACTTAGCCCGCATCACCAATCGCGACACGCAAATTTGTGATTTCAATACCTTATACAATGAACGTGATATCCGCGACCAACGTAGGCAATAGGACACACGGTACGGCCGCGTACTGGGAACTGCTTAAAACCGCACCGGAGCTCTTCCCCGAAGATCACTCACCGAGTACTTCGCCGAAGATTTCTCCCCGAGTTCTTCGCCCACTCTCCCTCATGTGCTACTAGGAACAAAAAAAAAGAAACAAAAACGCTGACCTTCTGCGGGTTGAACTCCACTCGTTCGCGTGTCAAGCGCTGATCGTACCCCCGGGCTATCCGCTTTCTTTGAGTTTGGTTTCCCAAAATGGATGACTACGAGCCGCTCACAAATGGGAACTGACCGAAAGATGACAACGAAAACCTTTCGAAACAATTTATTATTGGTTGTTTGTAATTATGTATATGTATGATTAATTCTGTTTTTAGTATTTGTCGTGGTAGCGGCAACAGAAATACATCATTCTGTGAAAATTTCAACTGTCTAAGTATCACGGTTCATGAGATACAGCCTGGTGACAGACGGACGGACGGACGGACGGACGGACGGACAGCGAAGTCTTAGTAATAGGGTTCCGTTTTACCTTTGGGTACGGAACCCTAAAAAGGACATCTTGGAAAGCACAGCCTACGCAACACCACGTCCGAAAACGAATTCTCAATATCTATAAGGAGAGCTGGCGATCTTCTGATTCATTAACCAAGTCGATCATCCCGCATTTTGGTTGTCCGAACTTCCGTGGAGCGAATGTTGACTCGGATCATTATCCTGTTGCATGCCAAGGTGCGAGAGCACCGTGGCGCAGTGGGTAGTGTGTTGGCCTCTGACGCCGATGACACGGGGTCGAATCCCGACACAGCCATGTCATCGAACGTGTTTTTCACGGTGTTTCTCCTCAGCGGGGTTCTGACAAAACCCCCTGTAGTAAAATTGTCATGAAAAGCTTCTCGAAATTCGCCGTTCGGAACCGGCAATAAACTGTAGGTCCCTTTCACCTATGGGAAAAATGAAATCACACACAACATGGGTGATTGAAAGAAGCTCGGCTCAGGTTCTTCATGGACTGTAACGCCAACATACATACATACATGCCAAGGTGCGTATGGGGATATCGCGAACCTTACGTAGTCGAGTAGGACTAACAGAATTTGATGTCGGGAAGCTGTAATCGCAAGAGACCGCCAGGACATATATACGTCGATCGTGTCTCCCTCAAGTTATCCTTAAACACCATTCAAACTGCCCAAACTATAAAACAACAATGGGGACGTTGTCAAAGCGCGTTGTCATGACGCCGATGACACGGGATCGAATCCCGACACAGCCATGTCATCGAACGTGATTTCTACGGTGTTTCTCCTCAGCGGGGTTCTAACAAAACCCCCTGTAGTAAAATTGACATGATAAGCTTCTCGAAATTCGCCGTTCGGAACCGGCAATAAAATGTAGGTCCCTTTCACCTATGGAAAAAATGAAATCACACACAACATGGGTGATTGAGAGAAGCTCGGCTCAGGTTCTTCATGGACTGTAACGCCAACATACATACATACATGCCAAGGTGCGTATGGGGATATCGCGAACCTTACGTAGTCGAGTAGGACTAACAAAATTTGATGTCGGGAAGCTGTAATCGCAAGAGACCGCCAGGACATATATACGTCGATCTTGTCTCCCTCAAGTTATCCTTAAACACCATTCAAACTGCCCAAACTATAAAACAACAATGGGGACGTTGTCAAAGCGCCATTAGGGATGCTGCCTCTGATGTACTAGGTTTTCAGCCACCACCTAAGAAAACCCTTGATTTGATGACGAGTACAAACAGGTGAATGCTGAAAAACAGACTGCATACATGACCACGTTGCATCGACGAATGAGCGCTGCCCCTAAGCTCTATTGACCGGAAAGAAGGGAGGAGCATGCGCTTTTCAGAAGGAACAGGAAAGAGAACGAGAAGCCCGCGATCGAGGTGATGGGGAGATTTTATCGCAGTAACAACGTTACGATGTACGAGATAATGGCTACCTCCGCACAGTTGTAATTCAGGATATTGAGTTTCAGTGTTATGTTTTGTCGACATGAAAAGCAGTTGCGTAACCCTTCGGAAAATTGATGCAGACAAAAAGGGAATTCGCAACTATATACATTCTCAAGAACTTCTAAAATTTGGCCAGGGCAGAACTAAGACCACAGGACATACATTAACTGATGTCGAGAATGCTGATGTCACAGGCGTCGTGGAGGTGCTTATCGTTCCTGACGAATTTTATTGCAGTAACAACGTAGACATCTGACGCCGATGACACGGGATCGAATCCCGACACAGCCATGTCATCGAACGTGATTTTCACGGTGTTTCTCCTCAGCGGGGTTCTAACAAAACCCCCTGTAGTAAAATTGTCATGATAAGCTTCTCGAAATTCGCCGTTCGGAACCGGCAATAAACTGTAGGTCCCTTTCACCTATGGAAAAAATGAAATCACACACAACATGGGTGATTGAGAGAAGCTCGGCTCAGGATCTTCTTGGACTGTAACGCCAACATACATACATACATACAACAACGTAGACATCAATGAGGCGTTCGCAAGCAATGAAGCAGAAGCGGCTAAAGTGGGTATAAGGGTAAATGGGGGGAAACACAACACCGTTTCTTAATTTGCATTTTAAATTAATTTTATTTCCAAAAAATCTTATAACTATCTTACATGCTAGACAAAATGATTAAAACTAGCTTATAATATAACTAACATTAGTGTCTTACTGACCCTAAGCGGGCACTCTAAAACAAACAATATACAACTTATTCTATGTCTTTCGACTACTTAATATTAACAGAAAATTGTGAATTTTATTAAATGTATGCTAAGAAAATTAAGAAAAACTTAGCGTAATATCGGGTTTTAAGGGGTTAATGAATAAAACTTAATCTAACTGTAAATCTAACTAATTCTGTCTTAATCTACCTTAACTGAAATGTATATACAAAAATTATATACCTAATATATAGCATGTATATACATCTTTTTTTCTATTTTAATTTTTACGATTTTTTTTTTAATAAAAGTGCCCAACACTGATAACCTACCTTAGCCTACCCTAACCTACCCTAGCCTACCCTACCCTATTGGAGTCCGCCAATGGCATTCGGCGAACCTGCCTTGAAGAGGCTCTATTAAAAAATTCCACGACGGAGTCCGTTAGCCACCAAAAGCGTTGATGCTGTCGGACAACGTCTTCTCTATCTCGGCGAGAAACCGCTCTACTGAACCTGAGGCGCTCGGGCTCACAGAGCACGACGTCAGGTTCGTAATGGAGCCGCCGCTCCACAGAATTACGGGCCACATGGAAGATTAGCGGCACCGCCAATCCATCCTGGATCAGCCCACAATTATCAAAGTAAAGAAATGCTTCCGGAGGCACAAAGCCATTCAGACGCACTTTTTCATAATACATAACATTGGGGTAGTAAGCCCCAGAGATCAAGTTATTGGTCGAAGTCATTGCCCTTGCAACGTGACCTCGAATCAGTTTAATCAGAAAGTTATCTATCCGTAAAATCCTTGCCCTATCGTATAGGACCCCGTTGGGATAGAACTTTCTGTACTCAGGCTCTGGTGTTCTGTGTAATCCAAGACAAGTCCTCAGACATTGTCTCTCAAACAACCGAATCCTTTCCATTAAGCTTGCGCTCACATTAAACCAGACGGGACATCCATAGGCAATCATAGGCCTGATTAAGGCCATGTAGCAGATTACCTTCACCCTAGAATCAAGTTGGCTGCAGTGAAACAGCCATCTTGTCAGGGCGAAAGCGCCCCGGGCTCTTTCCAGAGCAGCATCTACATTTTTGTTAAAATACAGATACTGATCCAGCCAGATCCCGAGGTATCTGACTACACTTTTACTCGCCAGTGGACGCCCGTCCGGTCCGATGATTGCGAATTTTCGCCAATGTTTTCTAGTGTCCCTAGAGGCCCTAGACAGAGGCGTTCTGAATAAAATAGTCTCTGATTTCTGGAAGTTGATATTCAACTTCCAGTCATCACCGAACTGCTGAATTTTATCGAAGTCACGTTGCAATAAAATGCCAATGACCTCGATCGTTGGACCTGATCTGTACGCAACCAAGTCATCTGCATACGCTATTGAATGGTGAAGAGAAACTATCAGATCACTGATATAAATGCTGAAAAGGATCGGCGAATTTACCGTACCCTGTTGCAATCCGTTTTTAATTTCAAATGTTTGAGTAGAAGTTACGTTGGCAATTTTCACAACGAACTTTCTACTCGTTAACATATCATGAATTATATATAGCAATGGTTTACTTATGCCCAACCGATTGAGCTTGTAATAGAGTCCTTCTAACCATACGGTGTCGAAGGCTTTTTCCAAGTCAACCAGGCAGGCACCCGTGCATTGGTTCTTGCATTTATTCCATTGGATATCCGAGACGAGTTTCGACGCGGCATGTATGGTATCATGCCCCGCCCTGAAACCGAATTGGTTATCCGGAATGATATTTTTGTCCTCAGCCCATTTGGACAGGGCTCTATGGATTACCTTCTCGAAGACCTTGCTGATACTCGGAAGGAGACTTATCGACCGGAGATTTGCCGGATTAGAGGAGTCTTTGCCCCTCTTAGGGATTGGCTGGACCACCGCCGTTTTCCAATGCACCGGATAGTATGCATTATTCAGTGCATTGTTGAACAGGATGGTGTACCTCTCTATAGCCAATGGTGGAAGGTGCCTGAGCACAACATTGGATATACCATCAGTGCCCGCGGATTTTTTATTTTTTAATGACATGAAGATCAACTGGAGATCCTCCGTCGAAATGAACAGTGTATCAGCACCTTCATTGGCGATGGCATTGTTTGCCGTAAAGTCGTCATTGAACCTGGTGAAACCATGGTTCTCGATTCGCCAATGTTCTATATCATTTCGAAGGTAGAAGTGGTGAAGCAGGGCTCTATTTTCCAGGTCGTGGTTCGAGCGAATGCTTTCATTCACCTTATACACATCCTGGAAGACAGCCCCCACTGTCGCCACTTTCTCCTGAGGATCCTCAATCACAAAAAAGTCGTCATCTAGGACGGCGCTCTCTGGATCGATGTTGATTGTACGTAGTAAACGTTCGTTATCTGACGTTCTCGGAAGCTTTAGATCCCGAATGTCATTCTGATCTTTTCTCCGGAATATTTTATTTATCTGCGGGAACATATTCGCGCTGTTGGATTTTACAGCGCGAATTTTGTTGCTCCAGTGCAGACTTATGGCTATTTTATAATTTTCCTTAATTAACTGTTGGAGATTTTTAATCAGTGACTTCAGGGTCCTGACCTCCGAGTTTTGTCTGTCGGTAAACCGCCTGTACAAGAGTTTGAGTCTTGACAGGAGTCTACTTTTCTGTCTGTGAAGTGCGTCTATGGTCGCGTTTCGGTACACGTCCGTGGTATCGTAATGCCGTTGGCGTGGTATCGTTCTGTCCATTGTTTGTTTGATAGTTTCGTCCATATGTTTTAGGTGCCTATCAATTTCGTCATTTGATAGGTTCCTATTATTCGGTGGGGATGAGGCACTCGAAGTGAGTGCTCTCGTCAGGCAGTTGGCAAAGCGTGGCCAGCGTGCCCTACTATAATCGTAGGGGTACGTGTGGACATACTCTGCCATTTCTGCGAATTCGTCCGGTATTTTAATTACGGCACTAAGTCCGCAGTGGTCACTGTCATACTCAACGGTACGTAAACAGTTAGTAGACCATTCGTTAGTGTCTGCCAGTCTCAGTCGTGAGTCAAGCAACATTAGATCCAGATAGGCGCCGCTTCTAGGAAACGACGGACTATCCGTTGCGAGTAACTTGAGTTTATACTCAATATTATGCAGGGCCCACCAATGGCTTAGTAGGCTCCCTCTAGTGTTGGGTACATTATTGCCCCAATCGCTATGTTTGGCATTTAAATCTCCGGCCAAAACATAAAAGTTTTCTGCCGAGTCTAGGCGCGGAAATCGAAAAAGGATTTCGAGCTCTGCAATGAAGATATTGGGCTGAGGTGCTTCAGGTGCATAGGCCGATACTATGTATATCCTCCTTCCGTTCCGAAGGGGGATAAACACAACACATGCCTCTAGCACCTGGAATCTCCGCACTTCACTGCTATATATAATTTTGTATTTAATATTATTTTTAATGAAGATCACGACACCTCCGCCTTGAGTGGCATTGGGTCGGTCTCTTTGTATTATATTGTAGGAATTGTGCCGAATTTTGTGCCTCTGGTTTAGCTTAGTTTCGCTAGCCAGAAACACATCAGGGCTTTCTTCCTGCAACAGGTTAAAAAGAACGGTGCGTCGCTCGATCCTTATCAGTGAATTTACATTCACAGCCAGGATCTTCAGGAAACTCTCTACTGGCGTATCCATTAGGACTCTAAATGCGTTAAGCGCAGAAACCAGTAGAACCTGTCCACTCGTTCCGTCTGCTTAATGATCTGCTGCTGGATCTGGCCGATCTGCCCTTGAATGGCGAGCAGAATCGGTAGCAGTTCCGCCTCGGCTCCCGGTGCCTTAGGAACGGGCACTGGTGCTTTGGCAGCAGCCTTTGGTATTTGTGCCGCTTTTCCCTGACCTGCCGCCATTTGGGCGTAGGTCAATTGGGGTGTGACGGCTGAAGAATGAATACCCCTCGCGGGAGGTATCTTCTCGACATTCTGCCGAGCTTCTCTTAATTGCTTAATGTATTGGAACTTAGGACAGCCCCGATAATTTGCAGGGTGCCCGTTGTTCTCACATAGTGCGCATAAAAGTTGATCTCTTTCGAGACCTGTGCCCCGGTCGCACTCGTCGTACCTGTGGTCCTGTGCGCACTTGACGCATCGATGCTGCATCTCGCAGTTCGACGCGGCGTGCCCGAACCTCTGGCAGCGGACACATTGTATCATGTTTCCGCGCCTATCTAATTTCTCTCTCTCTGGGTGTCTAAGACTTTTATTTTCTTTAGACACTCCAGACGGCTGTCGGGTGTCAGCTGGACCAAGAAGAAGTGCAGTTGCCGCTTCTCCCGTTTGGCCGCAACTGTGGTAAACGGCTTAGCCCCCACGAACTTGAGGTCATCGCTCTCGAACTTTTTGAGCTCAGAGAGCAATTCCTCGGGGTCTGTGATCGACTCCAGGCCTTTGAGGAGCATTGTCTGCAACCTCTCGGCTTTCGGAGTAAACGTATAGGACTCCGTCGTGGAATTTTTCAATAGCGAACGCATTTTCTTATATATTTCCAGTGTTTTACACTGGAAAACATAGCGTCCTCCAATACAGTCTAAGATAATTATTCTTACCTATCTGACATTTGCACAAGTCCACTGTCTGCCTGACAGCTAGAGTATGTGCATAGATGGGCGGCACCTTCTCCTTCTTCTTGGAGCGGCGGCTTCGCTTCCTCTTCTGTTTTTGCTGTTGTTGTTGCTGCTGCTGATCTTGTTACTGCATTTGTTGTTGTTGCTGCTGGCTCGTTGGCTGCGGCTGTTGCTGGCTCGTTGGCTGTCTCTGCGGCTGGGGCTGCTGTTGTTGTTGCTTCTTCGGCTGCGGCTTTTTTTGTTGTTGTTTCTGCTGCTGGGGCTGCTGTTGCTGCTTCCGCTGCGATTCTTGTTTTCGCAGCTGCTTTGATTGCGGCTGCTTTTGCTGTTGTTGCTGTTGCAGCTTACGCTGCTTCCCAGCCTCCTTTTGCTGCCAGATTTCGGACAGTTTGTCCCTCACGGCTTGGAGCTTCTCCTGGAGGATTTTCTCCTCGGTCTGGAGCTCGTCTTCTTGTTTTTCTTCCTCCGTCTCCGAGGCAGATAGGAATTATTCTCCCCCGTGTAGCGACCCTCCCTACCTTCAGAGAGGTAGACAAAGTCCGCCTCCTCGGGGACATTCAATTGTTGTTGTTGTTGTTGTAGCTGCTGCAGAGCGGCTTTAGAAGTTGATGGCGCCCCTTCCCTCGCTTCGGCCCGCAGCTTCTCTGCCGAAGTGGAAAGGGAGGGGCGCTTCACCAGGCTAGGAGTAGGATTTAACTTCCTCCTGCGCTTAACTACCGCACTCGGTGTAGCGAAATCGGATGATTTGGTGGAATCATCCGATTCTGACGCCGTACGATGTACGGGTTTCTGCCCGTCGCCTGACATTTCCTCTGTTACTTCCAATTACTTTGGAAGCAACAGAAGGAAAAGAAAAGCGGAAAATTTGTTTTCCCTACCGGAAACCGAACTGCCGGTCTTTGAGTTTCGGACCGTGCACTCTTCCGTCGTGCTACTAACGATTTCACGATTGGTTCGCCAAACCGCGAACTTATACTGTTTATTCACTACTAAACACTGCACTAAGTCGAAACATGTCTGACTTGCACAGCTGTCAGTGATCGACTTCGTCTACCTTGGCTCGATAGTGACAAGCAGCAACGACACCAGCGCTGAGATAAAACGCAGAATAACTCTTGCCAACCGCTGCTTCTTTGGGTTCAAGAGGCAATTGAGTAGTACAGCCCTCTCACGAAAAACCAAGGTATCCCTCTACAAAACCTTAATCATCCCGGTCCTCCTCTACGGCGCTGAGGCTTGGACTTTATCAAAAGCGGATGAAGAGGCTCTTGGGCGTTTCGAGAGGAAAATTCTGCGTTCAATCTTTAGTCCCGTTTGTGTAAACGGAGAGTGGAGGAGGAGATTCAACCAAGAACTGTACGGGCTGTACGGCGACATCGGCCTAGTTAGACGTCTAGTCTTCGACTCCAACTCCGAGGGACGACGCAGCAGAGGACAACCGCATCTAAGCTGGCGCGCACAGTTGGAAAGGGACCAACCAACTGGGAGTGCGGCACTGGAAGCGGCTGGCCAAAGATCGGGCCGGCTGGAGAGGCATGTTGGTTGAGGCCCTGGCTCATCTCGAACTGTAGCGTCATCAAAGTAGGTAAAAACTTCAAAAAGTTTTACCAAAGAGGAAAGCGAACATGCCCAGGTTACACAGCTAGAGCGGAAGCCTATAGGGATGAACACGGACAACGCGTAGTTGAGTCATAGTCAATGGTGAGAATATGGAAAGGGTATTTCTGCGGACTGATGGTCAAGATACCGCTGTCAGGCAGAACGCACCATCCACACCATCCACCCGACTTAGACAGGGTTAAGGTAGCGATCTCAAATCTGAAGTCTAATAAAGCTGCTGGCGCCGACGGTTTGCCGACTGAGCTATTCAAAGAAGGTCGAGATTAGTTGGTTGGGACCAGGCTACAGTTCTTCTATAAGGAGACCCCTACAACTGCGCCGACTATAGGGGAATAAGTCTCTTTAATATGGCGCATAAGATCTTCCCTGCCATACTGTGTGAACGCCTAAAACCGTTCGTAGACAATTTGATAACTTCAGAATGTGGCTTGAGACCAGGAAAATCCACACTGCGGTAGATCTTGGAGAAGATCCATGAAATTCGGGTAGACACAAACTACCTCTTCGTCGATCTTAAAGTCGCATATGACAGTGTCTATAGGGACAAGCTAAATGGGGCCATGTTTTGTTTTGACATCCCTCCAGACTCCAGACGGCTGTCGGGTGTCAGCTGGACCAAGAAGAAGTGCAGTTGCCGCTTCTCCCGTTTGGCCGCAACTGTGGTAAACGGCTTAGCCCCCACGAACTTGAGGTCATCGCTCTCGAACTTTTTGAGCTCAGAGAGCAATTCCTCGGGGTCTGTGATCGACTCCAGGCCTTTGAGGAGCATTGTCTGCAACCTCTCGGCTTTCGGAGTAAACGTATAGGACTCCGTCGTGGAATTTTTCAATAGCGAACGCATTTTCTTATATATTTCCAGTGTTTTACACTGGAAAACATAGCGTCCTCCAATACAGTCTAAGATAATTATTCTCACCTATCTGACATTTGCACAAGTCCACTGTCTGCCTGACAGCTAGAGTATGTGCATAGATGGGCGGCACCTTCTCCTTCTTCTTGGAGCGGCGGCTTCGCTTCCTCTTCTGTTTTTGCTGTTGTTGTTGCTGCTGCTGATCTTGTTACTGCATTTGTTGTTGTTGCTGCTGGCTCGTTGGCTGCGGCTGTTGCTGGCTCGTTGGCTGTCTCTGCGGCTGGGGCTGCTGTTGTTGTTGCTTCTTCGGCTGCGGCTTTTTTTGTTGTTGTTTCTGCTGCTGGGGCTGCTGTTGCTGCTTCCGCTGCGATTCTTGTTTTCGCAGCTGCTTTGATTGCGGCTGCTTTTGCTGTTGTTGCTGTTGCAGCTTACGCTGCTTCCCAGCCTCCTTTTGCTGCCAGATTTCGGACAGTTTGTCCCTCACGGCTTGGAGCTTCTCCTGGAGGATTTTCTCCTCGGTCTGGAGCTCGTCTTCTTGTTTTTCTTCCTCCGTCTCCGAGGCAGATAGGAATTATTCTCCCCCGTGTAGCGACCCTCCCTACCTTCAGAGAGGTAGACAAAGTCCGCCTCCTCGGGGACATTCAATTGTTGTTGTTGTTGTTGTAGCTGCTGCAGAGCGGCTTTAGAAGTTGATGGCGCCCCTTCCCTCGCTTCGGCCCGCAGCTTCTCTGCCGAAGTGGAAAGGGAGGGGCGCTTCACCAGGCTAGGAGTAGGATTTAACTTCCTCCTGCGCTTAACTACCGCACTCGGTGTAGCGAAATCGGATGATTTGGTGGAATCATCCGATTCTGACGCCGTACGATGTACGGGTTTCTGCCCGTCGCCTGACATTTCCTCTGTTACTTCCAATTACTTTGGAAGCAACAGAAGGAAAAGAAAAGCGGAAAATTTGTTTTCCCTACCGGAAACCGAACTGCCGGTCTTTGAGTTTCGGACCGTGCACTCTTCCGTCGTGCTACTAACGATTTCACGATTGGTTCGCCAAACCGCGAACTTATACTGTTTATTCACTACTAAACACTGCACTAAGTCGAAACATGTCTGACTTGCACAGCTGTCAGTGATCGACTTCGTCTACCTTGGCTCGATAGTGACAAGCAGCAACGACACCAGCGCTGAGATAAAACGCAGAATAACTCTTGCCAACCGCTGCTTCTTTGGGTTCAAGAGGCAATTGAGTAGTACAGCCCTCTCACGAAAAACCAAGGTATCCCTCTACAAAACCTTAATCATCCCGGTCCTCCTCTACGGCGCTGAGGCTTGGACTTTATCAAAAGCGGATGAAGAGGCTCTTGGGCGTTTCGAGAGGAAAATTCTGCGTTCAATCTTTAGTCCCGTTTGTGTAAACGGAGAGTGGAGGAGGAGATTCAACCAAGAACTGTACGGGCTGTACGGCGACATCGGCCTAGTTAGACGTCTAGTCTTCGACTCCAACTCCGAGGGACGACGCAGCAGAGGACAACCGCATCTAAGCTGGCGCGCACAGTTGGAAAGGGACCAACCAACTGGGAGTGCGGCACTGGAAGCGGCTGGCCAAAGATCGGGCCGGCTGGAGAGGCATGTTGGTTGAGGCCCTGGCTCATCTCGAACTGTAGCGTCATCAAAGTAGGTAAAAACTTCAAAAAGTTTTACCAAAGAGGAAAGCGAACATGCCCAGGTTACACAGCTAGAGCGGAAGCCTATAGGGATGAACACGGACAACGCGTAGTTGAGTCATAGTCAATGGTGAGAATATGGAAAGGGTATTTCTGCGGACTGATGGTCAAGATACCGCTGTCAGGCAGAACGCACCATCCACACCATCCACCCGACTTAGACAGGGTTAAGGTAGCGATCTCAAATCTGAAGTCTAATAAAGCTGCTGGCGCCGACGGTTTGCCGACTGAGCTATTCAAAGAAGGTCGAGATTAGTTGGTTGGGACCAGGCTACAGTTCTTCTATAAGGAGACCCCTACAACTGCGCCGACTATAGGGGAATAAGTCTCTTTAATATGGCGCATAAGATCTTCCCTGCCATACTGTGTGAACGCCTAAAACCGTTCGTAGACAATTTGATAACTTCAGAATGTGGCTTGAGACCAGGAAAATCCACACTGCGGTAGATCTTGGAGAAGATCCATGAAATTCGGGTAGACACAAACTACCTCTTCGTCGATCTTAAAGTCGCATATGACAGTGTCTATAGGGACAAGCTAAATGGGGCCATGTTTTGTTTTGACATCCCTGCCAAGCTAGTCAGGTTGTGTAGGCTGACAGTGGAGAATTTCCCCTCCATGAAGGTCAATAAAGAGTTAACTAACACCTTCGATGTCAAAAAAGGTTTCAGACAGGGCGACGCATTGTAAAGTGATTTTTTCAACATCAACCTTGAAAAAATCGTGCGGAATTCACTGGATAATACGAGGGGCACGATCTACTTCAAATCTGCACAATTACTCGCATACAGATCACATGACGCAGCGCGACGTCAATTAAGATTTTATGAGCATGAAGCAGAAGTCGCTAAGGTGGGTCTGAAGGTAAACGAGGGCAAAACCAGATACATATACGCTATCGTATATACATATTTCGCCGCCTCCATCTCGATAGTCGCAAACGCCTCATTGACATCTCGCTGTGATCTACCTATCTACATTGTCGGCGTATGCAAGGAGTTGTGAGGATTTGAAATAGGTTGTGCCTCTTGTATTGGCCAGTGATTTTTGCGAAATCGTTGCCAATATGATGTAGAAGAAATCACACGAAAGCGCATCGCCCTGCCTAAATCCTCTTTTGACATCAAATCTATTGGTAAGGTGTTCACCGATTCGGATGGAGCAGCGAGCATTCTCCAAAGTCATCCTGCATAGTCTGACGAATTTAGCAGGTATGTCAAAGGTAGACATAACGTTGTAAAGCTCGTCTCTAATTACGCTGTCGTATGCGGCTATGAAGTCGACAAATAGGCGGTGAGTGTCGACTTGAAATTGATTGGTTTTTTCCAGGATTTGCCGTAGTATGAAGATCTGGTCGATGGTGGACTTCCCTGGCCTGAATTCGCACTGGATTCAGCTTGTTTACAAGAGGCTTCAGGCGTTCACAGAACACGCCAGTGATGATTTTGTAAGCGATGTTAAGGAGACTTATTGCTCTGTAGTTGGCGCAATCAGAGGGGTCTCCTTTGTTGTGGATCGGGCATACTGCTGAGACTCCATTCCCCGGGCATGCTTTCCTCTGACCATATCGTACAGATGAACTGGTGCACGCTCCTAACCAGGTCATACCTAGGTGCCTGGAAGAGATCAGCAGGAAGTCCGCTTGCGCCAGCAGCCTTATTCGACTTGAGTTTCGATATGGTGATCCTAACTTCGTTAACGCCAGAGGGACGGAATTCTCTGCGGTCTTCGTCGTTAAGAAATGGATGCCTGACAGCGGCATATTGACTAACATCGTCGTTATACAGTCTACAGAAGTGGTTTTTCCATATTCTCAGCATCGACTGCGATTCTACTACTAGGTGTCCGTTCTCATCTCTGCAGGCTTCCGTTCTGGCTTTATAACCTTGGCATGTTCGCTTTATCTGTTGATAGAACTTTCGAACGTCACGCCTGCTGTGACACCTCTCCAAATCCTCAATCGCGCGCTTCTCGTGCTCTTTCTTATTTCTCCTGAGAAGCTTATGCTCTTCTCTTCTTTTTAACTCGAAGAGCTCATGAGCTACTCTTGTTCTTTTATGCAGCGAGGCCTTATATGCATCCTGCTTCGCTGTATGGATCCTCCTGCACTCGTCGAACCAGGTGTTTTTTCGTTGTGGAGGCTTGAAACCCAAAACTTCGGATGCAGAGCTTTTCAGGGCTTATTTGCAAAGGCTCCACTGCTGTTCTATTGATAGCGTGGAGGATTGTGGTGTATTGGGAGCTTAAGGGAGACGCGATCGTTAGAGGGACGAGCGATTTCTGGCGATAGTAGCTTTGCGACGTCATAACTTTGTATTCTTACTCTACTCCGCAGCGTTCGTGATATCCGTAGGCACATCCTGGCTACTACGAGATAGTGGTCCGAGTCGATGTTAGCCCGTCGGAAAGTTCTGACATCATGAAGAGTGGGGGATTGTCTGACATCGATCGCGATGTGATCAATCTGGTTGGTAGTCGATTGATCAAAAGACCGCCAGGTGCCTTTGTGTATATCGAGGCGCGGGAAGCGCGTACTGGCTAGAAGGAAATTTCGCCCCGTCGCAAGATCAATCAGCCTGTGTTCGTTATCGGGTGTGGTGTCGTGTAGGCTATGATTGCCGATGACTAGTTCAAAGATGCTTTCCCTACCCAGCTTAGCATTGAAGTCTCCTAGTACAATTTTGATCTCATAGCTGGGGCATTGGTCGTATGTTCTGTCTCGGAGATCGTAGATCTCATCTTTATCGGATTCATCCTTGTCTTCCGTGGGGCGTGGACGCAGATCAGGCTGATGTCAAAAAATGTGGCCTTGATACGGATTGTTATGAGGCGTTCGTTCACATGCCGAAAGCCTAGGACTTTTTGCCTTAGTCCACCACGAACAACAAATCCGCATCAGAACAATCGTTGTCCTCTCTCCCTATAGCAGTCGCCGTAGTAAATATCGCAGTTTTTCATTCGCTTTATACCCGGTCCATTCAATCACATTTCCTGGATATTCCTGGATGGCGGTTATGTCCGCTTTATAGCGGTCTAGGACGTCCGCGAGTTGTTCGGCTGCAAGTGGCCTGTTTAGGGACCTTACATTCCACGTACAGAGCCGAAGATCACTGTCCTTTTTTCGTTTTTTGCAAGGGTCCGTTATATTCGAGGCTTCTGGTTGTTTCGGAGTTTGTGGTTTTTTTTACGGGTACGGCTTACTAGGCCGTAGCCCAACCGACTAATCCTGTTTTTTGGCGCAGGTGGGTCGCCATTCGCCCTTCCCCGTCTGCAATTTCCATAGGAAATCTTCAGATGGCACCACGAGGAGGTGGGGATAGGACTTAATAACAGTGCCGCAAGATGTTCGAATGCGGTGGCTCTTCTTGCTTTTTAGCTGGCCAGCATCTGTCGGATAGATGCTACCCCTAAGAGGCCTTTGTTAGTCCTTTGCCATCCGTCAGCTATCCTCATGGAAGGTAGAAATATCTAGATACTCATTATCTGGCTTTTTGAGGGTCTGGATATCTGCTCTTTACGGACCTATCAAGCCGATGTTAGTTCTAACCGATTTTGTGCGAAAAAGCGAGATACGATATGTATTCCCTGTCACTGTGTGTAATTACATTTTTATTTTTCAAACAAAAAACAATAGAAACACAAAACCCAGCTGCCAATAGTGGTTAATAAGTTAGTTCCTTAAAATGTTGTTTTGTCATTTTGGCCTTATTAGTAACAGCAAATCAAAAATAACCTGATATCACCAAAAATGGCTTACGGGAACGACGCAATCTGAACACAACCAGGCGCGCCTACCTCTGAAGGCCACAAAAACCATGACATTAAACAATATTCCATCGAACAAGATACGATTTTCATTTGCATATTCGAGCACCACATGCGCCCAACTCACATCCCCTTTTCTTCCTTCTCAGCCCACTTACATCAAATATACATACTTCCCGCAGCCGCAGGATCAACTTTTTTCCTCAATGGAGCAAAAACAAAACTTAATAAAAACGAGAGGAAGAAAAACCAAAACAAAGTATGTGGGCAAAAATATCGCCACGCGTCATCACCTTCGAGTGAGCATCCAACTGTCAACTAATATCCACTTGTACGTTACAGCCCACCGTTGGGTATTTGTGGCCACAAAAAGGTTACCAAAAAATGTCCCCCGAACTCGTGTTAGAAACAAGGCGAGGAAAAAAAGACACAACCAGGAAACGGACGGTGGAAATTGAAGTTAAAGAAAATTAATAAATTGAACGTGGTAAAGACATTGGTCGCATTTTTCGTCCTGATTTCCTGCCATCGGCTACATTTTCTCTTCCCGTCGACATCCGTTCGATATTGCACACTTGCAAAATAAAATCTGAGCACACAAAAAAAAAGAGCGAAAGGATTGCACAAAAGCAGCCCGTTTAATAAATCATTATATGAAATTCGTCCTGAAGGACAAGGACGAGCAGAATTCCGTGAGACTTCTTAGACTATCATACCATTCCATACGTGTTCTCGTTCGCCCGTGTGCCTGTTTCAGCTCCGATTTGTCGACTTTTCTCGCCCCATTGTCCTGTTTCCCTTGATGGCCTTCTTTCATGCCAGCATTTATGAAAGATGCCGTTCGAGTTGAGTCTTATTCATATGTGCTCTGATTTTACTAAAAGCACGAAGCGAAAAGGATGCGAATAAAGAAAGAAGAAAAACGAACTGTATCCTCTTCCGGTTCCATAAACACGTACACAAGAGCATACAGACACCTCTCTTTGTACGTATGCGCCGATCAGAGATGGAGAGGACAAAAGCCTCCGGAGGCGGTAGTCATTTATCACTTGAGCAATTTTCTATGGAATGCATAAGGAGCCCATGGGCTCATCGGTTTGCCTCGGCTTGCTCTTCTTTATTCGTTTCTTTCTTGCCTTGCATACGATTCTTTTTGTTCCCTAAAGTCAGTATCAAGTCCATTACTCTGCTCCAGACCACAGAGACCACCGGCAGCATGAGGGAGCATTCACTAAAGTGTGTTTCCAGAAATGGGCAAATAAATCACAGATGTGAATACTTTCACTGTGCGTCCAATTTTGGTGATATAGCAACACACTGTTTAACCTTACCGCCTTCGAGGGGGGAATGTCCACGTCCGCCGGGTATTCGGGATCGGCATGGAGAAACAGCGAGAACAGGATATGGCGAGAGCAATAATTTGTTTGCAGTTTGCTGAAAATTTATTGCACTTGAAAGGAACCCAAACGCATTCGTCACAGAGATGCTGGGCTATTTCGGTTGGACTGCCTCTTACTCGAACCTGGTAGGGGGGATCCCCGGCCGTACATCTATAATAATTAGGTTGAGCTAGGACAGACGGAAGAGAAGGGATGCTACGGGTAAACGGTTGATTTAGAGAACAAGTTTCGGTCAATTTTCGGAGCAATAATGTGGTGAAGTGGTTCAGCTGTCGGGGCTGAAACGATAAATTTGATGCCAAGCTGCTAAGAGGCATCGCGCAATGGTTTTGCGAACGTGTAATACCGATTATAAAGTTACTGTCATGGTCATATTTCATACGACTATTGCGCGTCAGGGGTACGGAAGAATTCAAGAATTTGAGAATTTTTGACGGCGGGTAGGCAGAACGTGTAATTTAGCCGATTATAACAATCCGCATGAAGGCAACATTTTGTAACAGTAGCCTCGTGTCCATGCCCCCACGGAAGACAAGGATGACTCCATCAAGGATGATTTCTTTGATCTCCAGCCCCAGCTGTGATACCAAAATCATACTAGGAGATTTTAACGAAACCTACTATCGCCGGAGATCGGCAGTGCCTTTGCCAAACGCAGCTCCTTTAAGCCCTCCGATATACTTCAATCCTCCACTCAGTCAGTAGAGCAACAATGGAGTAAACAAGCGCTGAAAATTACAGCAGCGGAAGTGCTGGGCCTTAAAGCTCCACCACGAATAAACAACTTGTTCGATGGCGAGTGTGGAAGGATTCACGCAGAAAAGCAAGAGGCATAAAAAGCCTCACTATAAAAAAAAAACAAGAGCGGCTCGTAAGCTCTACGATCATCGTTACCTGGTTTTCTACCTAGACTACACGGTCCCAACCCCAATTGACTCATCCTGTAACCCAAGAAGAATCGATTGGGAGCGTTATGGAGCCTTCATTGGCAACTCTATAATAAGTAGGACCCCTGACACCCCGCGGACCACATTAGATATAGACAATATGGTCGATACTCTAACAATCACATTGGGCAACGCAAGGGCCAACAGCTGCGCAATCCACAAATCAGGAAAAAAATCTTACCCTTCTTGGTGGAACGCAGATCTAAGCAAGCTCCGCAAAGCCTGTCGTAAGCTCTTTAAAAAAGCAAAGAACACAAGTAACGACAGAGGTGTCCAAACAAAACCTGAGGAAAGAACAATGGCTGTCTTGGAAAATCATCTGCAATAACATGGAGAAAATATCAGACGCCTATAGACTGAGGAAAATACTCTCGAAAGATCCACAATCTCCCAACTGCCTCATAACAAATGGAGCTTGGACAACATCTGAGGAAGAAACTCTAAATCTTCTCCTCAACACGCACTTCCCTGGCTGCTCTGAATCGCAGGACCCAGTGCACTCGCGAGGGACTCATACCTCCTCTGCGATAGAAGGGCAGTACGAACACATTATCTCCTGAGAGAAAATTATATGGGCATTAAAAAGCTTCAAGCCCTATAAATCGCCGTCGAACTAACACAAACTATGGAATGGACTATACCATGGCTAGAGATAATCTTTAAAGGATGCCTAGCTTGGAGTCACATTCCAGAAAAGTGGAAGTGCGCAAAGGTAATTTTCTTCCCCAAAGCCGGCAGGAACTCTCACACTTCCCCCAAGGATCTAAGGCCTATCTGTCTATCATCCTTCGCTCTAAAAACTTTAGAAAGGGATACGGCACAGCTTGCATCCCTCCCTAATTTCTAAGACACAGCACGCCTACTGTAAAGGTCGATCGGTCGCTTTTAACAACGTCACTCCGAAAGCAATAATAGAAGGGCTAGAAAAGCTAAAGGTGGAGAGGACTCTGATAGGGCTGATCAACGAGTTGTTATTAATACGCAAGATTCACTCTAAGTGGAGAAGCCTAGAAACTACCAGAGTAGTTACCAAGGGAAGCCCGCAAAGTGGGGTCCTCTCACCTCTTCTCTGGAATGTAGTTGTAGACGAACTACTAATCAAACTGGAGAAAGAAGGCCTGGACGTTGTTGCCTACGCCGATGACGTTGCCATCACAATCTCAGGTAAATACCTATCCACACTGAATGACCGCATGCAAACGGCATTCTCACTTCTGTGCAAATGGGCGCATAGTAACGGGCTCAGAATTAACCCACAGAAAACAGAGCTCGTGCTTTTTACCAAAAAGCACAAAATCCCGGAAAACTGCCCTATCACTCTGCTCGATACCAGGTAAGCCTACTCCCCTAGTGCCCAATTCCTTGGCATTAAACTCGAGAGGAAATTAACTTGGATGAGCAACACAATTGAAAGAGCAAAACAAGCAGCAATAGCTCTCTATACATATAAGAAAGCCCCAGGAAAAAAATGGGGATTCAACCCCAAGATTACCCTATGGCTCTACATCACGGTCGTTAGACCCATACTAGTGTATGGAGTGATAGTCTGGTGGACTGCACTAGACAAGACAACATACCACAAACAACTCGAGAAGGTACAAGGGATGGCATGTATGTGCATTACCGGGGCCCTCAGGTCCACACCAACGGCTGCGCTTAACATGATACTAGACCTTACACCACTCGATATTTTCGGTAAGCAAATTGCCACACACACGGCCATAAGACTAAAAGCCAACTCGAAATGGGCGAGCTATGTCACTGGCCACTCCTCCATCCTGCAAAATAGGATAGCTATGACAGAAAACCTAGACCACACAGAACCCACCATAGTCTTGGACAGACACTTTACGATGATCTATCCGGATAGGAAGAACTGGACCCGCCAAACTCAACCGCGCAGAAACTGTGTGGATTTCTACACTGACGGGTCTACATAAAGCTCTAAAATTACCAGATCACTGCAGGGTTTTCCAGGCGGAACTGTTGGCAAAATAAAAGAGGCTTTGTCTTGGCTGAAGTGGAACGTAATATCCACCACGGATATTCGCATTCTCACAGACAGTCAAGCAGCCTTAAGTCGCTGGAGTCCTATGTGTATACATCAAAATCTAGTCTCGACTGTCGCAGATCTCTTAACGAGATGGCAAAACAGTTCCACATACAGCTTATCTGGGTACCGGGACACAGCGACATTTCAGGTATTGAGAAAGCCGACACACTCGCCAAACTAGGAACGACGCTACAATCAATCGTGGCTTACAACCCTTAAACATAATCTGACCAATCTCGCCAGGGCCGAGACGAACCTAAGATGGGCACAGGGACATACCTGCGTCATCACCAGGCAAATCTGGCCTCGGCTTGACAGTCAACGCACAAGGAGTATAATCTGCCTAAAAAGAACTGACATCTACAAAGTCATCGGTGTCATCACAGGACACGGCCTCATTGGCAGCCACGCACAAAAACTAGGATTAGTTCCGAATGATTTCTGCAGAAGCTGTCAGGACGAGGAGGAGGTCGAATCCTTTCACAACCTTCTCTGCGCCTGTCCAGCTCTCTGCAATTTCAGGAAACGTTACCTAGGCTCTTACTTCCTTAACGGTCTGATAGATGTTTAGAAAGTAGGGATACTTGATCTTCTCAACTTCTTAAGAAGCACAAAAAGGTTCCACGAATAGGGGGGTAAAACCCCCTCGTAGCTGCATAACGGGCCTCCCTGGCCTATGTGCATTCATCTCAACTCTGGGAAGGCTACGACCCTACCTACCTGCCTACCTAAGCTCTACGATCTTAAAAGAAGGGAGGAACATAAGCTTCTCAAGAGAAAAAAGAAAGATTGAAAACTTGGATAGGTACTACTGCAGGCACGACGTTCGAAGATTTTAGCAACAAATAAAACGAATGTCTCAAGGCTATAAAGTCCGAACGGAGACCTGTACGGATGACAACGGACACCTAGTAGTAGAATAGTAGTCGATGATGAGAATTTGGAAAAATCGCTTCTGCAGTCTGTATAACGGCGATGACAGCCAACATACCGCCGCCGTCAGGCAAGATGATCCATTTCTTAATGACGAAGATTGGAGAGAATTCTGTCCCCCTGACCTCGATGAAGTTGAGATTGCCATGTCGAAACTCACGTCGAATAAAGCTGCTGGCGCAGATGGATTGTCTGCTGAGCTCTTCAAAGCAGCAGGGGGTGAGCTGGTTAGGAGCATGCACCGGCTCATCTGTAAGATATGGTCAGAGGAATGCATGCCCGAGGAACGGAGTCTTAGCATTGTTTGCCCGATCCACAAAAAAGGAGATCCCTTTGACTGCGCCAACTACAGAGGAATAGGTCTGCTTAATGTCGCATACAAGATCTTCGCTGCCATTTTGTGTGAACGCCTGAAGCCGTTCGTAAATAAGCTGACAGGTCCTTATCAGTGTGGCTTCAGGCCAGGGAAGTCCACCATCGATCAAGTCGACATCCGCCATCTATTCGTCGACTTCAAGACCGCATACGACAGCGTAATTAGAGACGAGCTATATAACGCCATGTTTACATTTGACATTTCTGCTACGCTCGTCAGACTTTGCAGGTTGACTCTAAAGAACGCTCGCTGCTCTATCCGATTCGGTGCAGAACTAACCGATTGTTTCGTGGTCAGAAAAGGTCATGTGATTTCTTCAACATCATATTGGAAATGATTGTGCAAAAATCACTGCCCAATACAAGAGGCACAACCTATTTCAAATCCTCGCAACTCCTTGCATACGCCGACGTCATTGACATTTTAGGTAGATCACAGCGAGATGCCAATGAGACGTTTGCGAGTATTAAGATGGAGGCGAAAATTGGTTTGGCACTTACTGAGAGCAAGAATAAATATGTGCTGTCATCGAAAAAGTACATTTACCCCCGACATCTTGCCAAGAACGTGCATATTGGCAGATATAAGTTTGAGGTAGTTAAGGACTTCATTAATCTCGTCTCCGCAGGGACCTGGAACAACGACACCAGTTTCGAAATCAAGCGCAGAATTACTCTTGCCAACCGCTGCTTCTTTGGGCTCAAGAGGCAATTGGGAGGTAGAGCCCACACTCGTACGACCAAGTTGACCTTATATAAGACCTTAATTATACCGGCCCTGTTATACGGCACAGAAACTGGGGACTTTATCTATAGTGGAAAGATCTCCTCGGTCGTTTCGAGAGAAAGATTCTGCGTGCGATTTCGGAGGAGAAGATTAAATCACTGTACGGGTTGTACAGCGACTTGAGTCTAGTCAGGCGTCTACAGATCCAACTACGATGGCTAGGCCATGTAGAGCGAATGGACACCACAGCTCCAGCCCGTAGAGTTTTGAATCCAACTCCGAGGGACGAGGAAATAGAGGACAGCCGTACCTAAGGTGGCGCGCAGAGATGGAAAAGGATCTCAACGAACTGGGCGTGCGGCACTAGAAAAGTTTTAGTTTTAGTTTTTTAGTTTAATCTTTATTTCAATGATAATACATAGGTGAGTATGATATAATTCAAAATAACAAAGCAAAGTATTTCAATGAAATAGTTCGGGGCATTCTGTTGTCAGAAGGACAAGGGTCGAATGCACCATTAATAACAAAAAAATCATAATATAATTGATGATGGGGAATTCAAATAGGATGTAAGAGTTTTCAAATATAAATTAACGGATGAGTTCATTTGTATGTAAGTTGACAAATTGGTAAATAAAAGACACAAAGATATGTATTTTTACACTAGTGGATTAATTAGATGTTCAATATTATTATAGTTAAAAGATAAAAGCCATAGCTGAACTTGTTTAGCAAAAATTGATATGTTCTTCTCGCATCTGAGTCTTTCAGGAAGCTTGTTAAATAAACGGCAAGCAGTAATTAGATAAAATTTAGAGAAGATTGCAACATTGACTGAGGGTACATTTACAAAATTTAAATTATTGACGCGTAGATTGTAGCTGCCATATAATCTGGCAGCAGCGTAACCTGATCTCAGAAAGAATATTTTAAGAACCTTGTAAAAATATAGATGACGTAATGGAAGTATTTTAAGATTTCTGAATAGCTCAAAGGTAGATGTCCTGCGATTTACTTTGTATATAATACGTATTGCATGTTTCTGTTTTAAAAGTAATGGTTGAATTTTAACAAAGTGTGTACCGCCCCAACACGAAATTCCATACTGAAGCTTGGATTTAAATAAGCCATTATACACTAAAGTTAGTATTTTAGAGTTACAGTAGAGGCCAATATGATACATCTGCCTGACGACCGCATTAAGATACTGTTTCAGATAGGATGTGTGGTACAGCCAACTCAGTTTGTGGTCCAAAATTACACCTAAATACTTAAAACATACTACACGTTCAACAGTGAAACAATTATCAGAACAACGTTCAAGATTATTGAAGGTGACAAGACGCGGATCATGGTTGTGGACATTGTTGAGAGGAAATTTTAAGCAGCAAGGTGAATGGTACTGCAAGTCCATATCTACGAATTTTTTACCGGTAACGTTAAATAACATAAACTTTGTCTTGTCACTAATAGACAATTTGTGTGAACTGAACCATCTACGAATAATTTCAAGGTCAGAATTAATATCTGCATACAAATCGAGGAAGTTGTTACTAGAATAAGATAGTGCAGTATCATCAGCAAATGCTGTAATTTTGCCTTTTAAGGGTTGAGCAAATAGGTAATTGACATATATTAAAAATAATATAGGGCCTAGAACGGATCCTTGGGGGACGCCTATATTTGTGAAGCACGTTGAACTCAAAATAGAACCAATTTTAACTTTTTGTCTACGATTGCTTAAATAAGATGCAAGCCAAGAATATGCGGAACCTCTAAATCCTATATTATATAACTTATTGAGCAGAAGTTCATGGTCGACCATATCGAAGGCTTTAGTGATGTCGATAAATAGAGCGGCAGGAATTTTATATTCGTTAACACTAGTATAAATTTCACTACAAAATTTAAGCAATGCATCTTCCGTAGACCCACCGCGTCTGAAGCCAAATTGAAATTTGCTGAAATAATTGGATTTATCTAACAATGAAATAGGTCGGTAATTATTTACAGCAGTAGTCTCACCTTTTTTGTGTAATGGAATTACTATTGCTGTCTTGAGCGAATCAGGGAAAATACCTTCTTGATAACTAAAGTTGAAGATGTAGCATAGTATATCGGAAACAAGGAAGGATATATTTTTTAGGGTTCTACTTGAAATACAATCATAAGAAGAAGAATTAGACGTTTTGAGGGACAAAATTAATTGATGTATCTCCAAGGCGGTAAAGGGTTTAAACAAGAAACTCCTTGATTGTATTGATTCATGTATGATTGTATTGTCATAGACGGAAGAGGAAGACATTGAGGAATAAGGAAAAGATGCAGTTAGATTCGTAAAAAAATTGTTAAAAATTTTGGCAATTTTTAAAGGGTCAGAAACGGTTACGTCGCTCTGAATCAAAGAAATTTCAGCGTTAGATTTTTTTCTGTTCAATATATCATTCACCACTTCCCATTCTTTTTTAGTATTACCAATATGTCGGGCTAATCTGCAACTAAAGTAAGAATCACGACAAATTGGGATTTCAGTCCTTAGCTCACGACATAATTTATGGCAATGTGTTTTTAACCTAGTATTATCAGGATGTTTGGCAATGCGAACACGGAGTTGATTTTTTTTTCACTATTTTTTTAAGTAGACGTGAGTTCATCCAAGGCTTGAGTCGTTTTAGTTTATTAGCTCTTTTAATTTTTCTTTTGACACAATTGGAAATATGAAATTGAAGCCGACAAAGGAATTGGTCGAAGGCAGCGGTGGGATCATTCATAGTATAAACATCATACCATGTCTCAAAAGTCAAAACTCTTCGTAAGGCAACAAAATCAATACTCTGATGCTCCAACACATATGATTGCTTGTGTTTTTGAAAATTTAGGTCAAACTGAATCGTAGTTAAGGAATGATCAGTTATGTTAAGATCATAGACGCTAGATAGGTAACTAATTTGGTTATTTCTATGTTGACGAATAAATATATGATCCAAACAAGAGCTAGAATTACCACCAATACGGGTATATTCCTTTAATAAGGACTCAAATCCAAAGCAAGATAAAGTTGAAAGGTAGGTATCCACAATAGATGAGTTCTGTAGTATATTAATATTAAAGTCACCTAATAAAACCACGTTACTACAAGCTTGGCTATCCAGAAATACAGAAAATTCATCCAGAAACACCTTGACAGAGGAGCTTTGTAATCTATAAACGCCAATAAAACAAAACCGTACACCTGAAATATCACAATCTACATTTATAATATCAGCACTAACTAAATTGAAGTTGTGGATGGTGCATTTCAAATCACTTCGAAAGAAGACAGCTATACCTCCTGAGGAGTAGGTATCATTACATGTTGCTGCAAATGTGTAACTAGGGATACAAAAGTCATTTATTTCAGAGCTATAGATCCATATTTCTGAAAGAAAAATAATATCTGGTAAATGATCTAAGCTAGAGAGATGCGAGTAGAACAAATCAAAATTCTTTCTAATGCTTCTGATATTCTGATGAACTATTTGAAACTTAGAAATACAATTTAGAGCAGGTTGAATTATACATAGACAATTAGAATTACTGGTATGAATATTATTATGAGGACTAGAGGATGAATTCAATAAATTAAACATTTAAAAAATATTATACTAAATAAGCAGAAAATTAAGTTACAATTTTTTGAAAGTCCTCAAAACTAACAATTTTAAAAACATTACCACCTTCATTCTTCTTGACAAGTACAGTGGCATTTTGCACCCAGACAAATTTTAGTTGGTTTTCCATTTTCAACTGCTTAGCCTTCTGAAGAAGAGATCGAGTGAAATAAGTGAGGGAGTCATTAACAAATATTCTCCTATTATTGTTGTTGTTGCCTTTGTTGCCGCGTTCACCATCGAACATGTTTGAGTGCAATTTGATCTTTTGCGACCGCATTTTACTCAAAATGTTTGCTTTCGTAGCCAACGAAGAGAATTTGACACATACCACTTTATTATTGTTGTTCCCTTTATTTTTGATGTTCTTGATGTAGCAGTGGTCGAGGTCAGTTGATATAATATGTTCTCCAACACCGTCATTGAAAAGTTTCACCACTCTCTCAGTCACATTCTCTTTGTCAACATTAGGCAAACCAATGATATCCACCTCGCACTGTTTCTCTTTTTGACACAGCATATTGAGCTTTGCTTCGAGTGCATCGACCTTCCGAGTAAGAGACTCATTGGATTGCTCCAAGTACTGTATTTTAGTCAGAGCGAAAGACTAGCGAAAGATCGCGCTAGGTGGAGAGGCATCTTGGTTGAGGTCCATGTTAACCCCGAGCTGTAGCGCTAGCTATGTAAGTTAGCAAGTAAGTAACCAGGCCCCCATTGATTTATACTACTACAATATTTTGGAGTTCAGGTCAATAAGGATGTGTACACCTTAGGAAGGACCGTGGCTTCTAAATTGGAAGGTGTGCTAATCATTAAATTATCATGAGCAACTAAGAGAGCACCGTGGCGCAGTGTGTAGTGTGTTGGCCTCTGACGCCGATGACACGGGATCGAATCCCGACACAGCCATGTCATCGAACGTGTTTTCGCGGTGTTTTCCCTCAGCGGGGTTCTGACAAAATCCCCTGTCGTAAAAATTGTCATGAAAAGCTTCTCGAAATTCGCCGTTCGGAACCGGCAATAAGCTGTAGGTCCCATTGTGTTAACCATTACACCATGGGTCCGGGTGCTCTAGCAAGGAAACGGCCTTTTTGTGTGTGTAGGGGAGAAAATAAAACCACAACCGTACTGTTCAACGATTGAAGCGTTTATTGCGTGTTATTTCATGTGTTCAGTTTACAAAGAACAAAGCCGGTCAGTTCAAGAGGAACGAACCGAAAAAACGTAGTAGAATAGCCATGTCAGGCTGACAGCTCTCGTCCCCAGGGTTGTTTGGTTATCCAGGGAGGTTAACAATCTCCAACATCCTGCCCGGTCGAACCCTTGGGTCGACACAACATCCAAAAGTACGCACAGCTTCTGCACGGGTCGCAGACATGTTCCATTAGCAGTCTTGAGAGTGACGTTCCGCACAAGTCCATCGTTGCCCGGGTGAACTGCTACTACTCGGCCCAAGCGCCAGTGTGTCGGTGGAAGGGTTTCTCGTCGTACAATTGCGATGTCACCCACCTGAATATTCTGCTGCCGTCGCTGCCACTTGTTCCTCAACTGCAACGTTGTCAGGTACTCTTCGCTCCAGCGTCGCCAAAATTGTTGATGCTACTGGCGCAGCCATTGCCAGCGTTTGATATGGCTCATCGGGATGTCTTCCACCCTCGGCTCTGGGATGGCAATCAGCGGGGCTCCGATAAGGAAGTCTCTAGGAGTTAACGCCAACTTATCGTTTGGGTCGTCGTGAAGCGGAGTGAGAGGGCGCGAATTTAAGCACGCCTCAATCCGGGTGGCCAATGTTTGCAACTGACTGTTCCAGAGGGACTGTGCGCCCACCAAACGCACGGGATGATGCTTCGTTGATTTAACTGCGGCCTCCCAAAGGCCACCTTGGTGCGGAGCGCTGGGGGTTATGAAGTGCCACTTGGTCCCTCGATTGGCAAGAGTTTGCTGGTTGTATGTGCTGTGCCAAGCGCTGGAGTCTTCCTGAAGCAAACGGTTGGCCCCAACAAACGCCGTCCCGTTGTCACTGTAGAGGTCCAGGCACGGGCCTCGGCGACACACAAACCTCGTGAATGCGTCTAAGACCGCATGCGCTGTCAGATCATCGACTACCTCTATATGCACAGCTTTAGTCCGTAGCTTAGCAAACAAAGATAGCTTAATAGGTTTTGATTGTGGAACGAGACCTTTTCGTTCCAACCCGGATGGTGAATGGTCCACAATAGTCCACACCGGACGCCAAGAAAGGTCGAGCCACCGTAACTCTTGGTTTAGGTAAAGATGCCATTTGTTGTACCAAAGTCTGGCGACGTTGTCGTCTGCAGGTGACACACCGATGGAGAAAGCTTCGAACAGCCTGTCTTCCGTTCAGTACCCAATAGCGCTGTCGCAGAGTTTGCAGCATGAGTTGGGTTCCACCATGAAGAGTGCTAACATGTGCGCTGTTAATCAGCAGCCAAACCAATGCTCCGGTTTTTGGAAGAATTGCTGGGAAACGTTGGTCGTTTGTTATTGATGTCTTGCCTAACCGCCCACCTACTCGCAAAATACCATCCCCATCCAGAATAGGGTTCAGAGGTAGTAACCGGCTTGAACTAGGTAGAGTCGATCCGTTGCGAATGGCCTGGAGTTCCACGTTGAATGCGCTGCCTTGTTCCATTCGAAGGAGAGTCGACAAAGCACCATCCATTTCCGCGGGGCTTACCACGGAACCCAAGAGATGTTTCCGATTAGGGCACCACCGTAGGACGTACGCCGCGGTACGCTGTAGCTTCTGCAGTGAGCTGAATCGCTCCGTGAGGGATATTAAATGCCCGTCGATTCGTCGTGTCATAAGCTCCTCTCGAACCACTGCTGTCATGTGCTGTCGGTGCTCCCAAACCACGACTAGCACAGTCAGCCGGATTCTGTGATGATCGAATGTAGTACCACCATTCTGGAATTGTGAGCTCCTGGATCTGTCGAACGCGATTGGAGATATGGTTTCAACGTTGTAGGGTGTTTGCGTAGCCAACTCAGGACCACCGCCGAATCTGACCACAAGTAGTATGGGTTGTCCTTCAAGTCCAATGCGACGCGGACACTCTCCAGCAATTGTGCAAATAGGTGCGCTGCGCAGAGCTCGAGACGTGGGATGGTAGCGCCCTTCAACGGGGCTACCCTAGTTCGCGCAGTCAGTAGCGATACAGTAACCCGTCCATCAACAGTACCAGTCCTCATGTACAGCGCTGCAGCGTAAGCACGCAAACTGGCATCGCAAAAGCCGTGAATGCTGGTAGTAGCTCCATTGTGCATGCCCAACTATCTCCGTCCACGTCTTCCGCAGTTCTTCAGGAAGGGGGACATCCCACGACATGCCAGCGGACCATAGTGTTTGGATAAAGATTTTGCCCGTAACCACTAACGGCGCCAAGAGCCCTGTTGGATCGAAGAGTCAGGCGACCTCACTTAGTACTCGTCGTTTGGTTGGTACTCTATGCTGGTCATCCAGATTGACATTGAAGAACAGCTCATCACTGACGGGGTTCCAACGTAACCCAAGCACCGTAGCCGTAGATGAGTTGATGCTGAGCTCTGCAGGAGAAGAATTATTACCAACTAATTGATTTGTTACCTGGGCGCAGTTGGAGTTCTACTTCCCCAGCTTGAAAAAACCTTTAGACAGTATCGTGTCAATAAGTGTAGCCAACAGGACACCTTCAGATGATTCACAGCAACTGGTCAACAGGTCATCCACGTAAAATGGCGATAAGATGATGTCACGTGCCTTGGATTCTTGCTCTCGATCTGGGAGACATGTGTAATTGTCAAGGGCACATTGATGAAGGGCGCGCACAGCATTAAACGGGCTAGACGTCATGCCGTACGTAACAGTTCTTAGTCGGAAAACTGCAACCTCCTCTGCACTGGATTCTCGACAGAGTATCCTTTGGTAGTCCCTGTGTTCCGTAGTCACCAACACCTGTCGGTACATCTTTTCCACGTCTGCAGTGAGTGCAACTGGAAACCTTCGAAACCTGAAGATCACTCTAACTAATGTCGCTTGGATAGTCGGTCCCGTCAATTGTGCGTCATTTAGAGAGACTCCATTGCTGCTGCGAGCAGAAGCGTTGAATACTACGCGAAACTTGCTATGCACAGCGTGGTGTGGAATGTAGTAACATTCCTTGTGATTGCCAGGTTGATCAACGCGCTCCATGTGCCTGAGTGCGCGGTACTCATGCATGAAGGAAATGTACTTCTGTTTCAGGTCCACATCGCCAGCCAAGCGCCGCTCAAGTCCATGAAAATGCCGTAATGCGTTGGCATAGGAATCACCTAGCTCCGGAACTCCATGACGGAACGGAATGTGTACAACGTAGTGACCACCCTTCTCTCGAGTGTGCGTTTCCAAGAACAACCGCTCACACTCGTCCTTTTCCAGATTAATTTCGGGCACCTCTTCCAACTTCCAAAAATTACGTACCAAGTCTTCCAATTGATCGTCATCGATATTGACACGAGCGCAAAATGCATGGGGTGGATGCATTTTGCCTGTGGAAATGGATGCCGGTCCATAAACCACCCATCCTAAGCGCGTGCGTTGAGCGCAGGGCTGGTTCGATTTCCCACTAACAATCCCACCCTCGACGATCTGACCCCAAGTGTCAGCACCAACCAATACGTCGATGGGTCCAGGCGCCGCAAAGTGCACATCAGCGAGCTGGAGACCCCATAGATGAGTCCACTGGCTTGTGTCCAGGAGCACTGCGGGGGTCACAGCAGTTATCGACTGAAGAACCAAAGCATCTATTTTCACTTCGAAGTCGGAGTAGATGGATCCAATCTGAAGCATTACCATACCCCGTGTGCGAGTTTGTGCGAAAGCGACGATTCCTTCTACTGCTACATCGTATTTAGTTCTAGGATGGCTAAGCTGATTGACCAAACGTTCAGTTACAAAACTCACCTGTGATCCAGGGTCACAGAGGATTCGACATAAGCGCTGTTCCAAATTGGTTCGCGCTGTTGCTAGCAATACTGTGTGGTCATCTAGTCAAAATGATTGTGGTATGGTGGTTTCTACTGATGGCTGCGTTGATGTCGAAGTATGGGGGTCTGCCGTTGGAGAGGACGATTCTCGGCAGAACAAGGTGTTATGTCTTCTGCCACAAACCCGACAACCACCTGCAGGGCACTGTGCTGATGTATGTCCAGACCGTAAGCAGTTGAAGCAGAGACCAGAATTGTTCAAATCAGCATACCGTTGGGCCGGAGTTTTGCTTAACAGACGTTGGCAACGTGTGATTCGATGAGGTCCCTTGCAAACGAGACATCCATCTTGGTTTGGTATGGCCACAGGAGATCTCATTGAAGTCTGTGCGCGGAAAGAACGCGCCGATGACGGCGTGCTTTCTTGATCTGTTCTCCGAATTACCTTTGTCGCCAGGCTTTGAGCGCGCCTTTCCAGGAACGCCAACAAGTCCACCAAAGTCGGGATTTCAGTCGCCGAACAGTCCATACACCACTCGCGCTGCGTGTTGGCGGGGAGTTTCGCCACTATAATTGACACGACCAAAGCATCCCATTACTCCACTGGTAACCCCATCACGCGAAGGGCGCGAAGTGACTCGTGCACCGTATCCACTATTCGTAAGAGAGCATCTGACGTCTGGTCCACAGCCGCTTCCAACTTCCAGAGGCGAGACACATGGATTTCCGCCAGAAGCTTTTGGTTATCGAATCGATCCTTCTGAGCCTGCCACACTTCTTCATACCCACCAGAATATATTGCGCCGACTAGGGGAACTTTCCCTGGATCTATGGCCTGCCGTAATTTTCCCAATTTGTATGCTTCTGGGTAATCCATACCATGCACAAAGGTCTCGAACGTGTCTCTAAACGCCAGCCAATTGTGGAGCGCACCATCGAATGTTGGAATGGTAACGGGATCCAATCGCATGTCCACTTTGTTTGTCGATGTGTTGGCCTGCTCTGCCGGTGACTTTCCCCGCTTCACGGTGAAGGTGCGATAACCTGCGGTTGAGGATTACGCATGTCTCATTATACATACCATCCACATGTTCCCATAGATTTGCGTGCTCTTCCAATTCCTCGGTTGCCGCTGCCCCGACCAGTATCTCGTGTTGAGAGACGAACCGCTGGTAATGCGCCGTTATTGACTTCATCTCCTGCTCCAATTGGACTGTATCAGCATCATCCATATTCGCTGCAACCACGCGGTCATGCGCACGTTTCAGTGCATTTGAAGCCGCCGCTCGTTAATTCAACGCTGCCATAACTCCCAGTATATATATATTTCCACGAACGTGTACGTTTAAATGCATAGCGTTAATTCCTCACAGAAGGCACCAAAATGTAGGGGAGAAAATAAAACCACAACCGTACTGTTCAACGATTGAACCGTTTATTGCGTGTGTTGTGATCAATCACAACAATTTATGACACCTGACGGCAGACGGTGTCATAACATAAATCAGCAAATTTTTTACGCTGTTCCCACCTCTTTCGGCTCGTATTTCTTATTGTGGAATAAGCAATTTCGTATTACTGTAGAATAAGCAAATTTGTATTATTGCATTTATTGTAGGATAAGCAAAATTTCACTATTTAAGCAGTATTATGAGAAAATAAAGTTCAGTTCATTAGAACCACACATAGTCGATCATTCATTCGAACATTGATCGAACATTGGTCCTTCGAGGAAAGAACAGCAACCTAATAAAGCGTAACCAGGGCTCACACTGGTAGTGAATAAAGCGTAACCAGGGCTCACACTGGTAGTGAATAAGCGTAACCAGGGCTCACACTGGTAGTGAATAAAGCGTAACCAGGGCTCACACTGGTAGTGAATAAAGCGTAACCAGGGCTCACACTGGTAGTGAATAAGCGTTACCAGGGCTCACACTGGTAGTGAATAAGCGTAACCAGGGCTCACACTGGTAGTGAATAAAGCGTAATCAGGGCTCACACTGGTAGTGAATAAAGCGTAACCAGGGCTCACACTGGTAGTGAATAAGCGTAACCAGGGCTCACACTGGTAGTAAATAAAGCGTAACCAGGGCTCACACTGGTAGTGAATAAGCGTAACCAGGGCTCACACTGGTAGTGAATAAAGCGTAACCAGGGCTCACACTGGTAGTGAATAAAGCGTAACCAGGGCTCACACTGGTAGTGAATAAGCGTTACCAGGGCTCACACTGGTAGTGAATAAGCGTAACCAGGGCTCACACTGGTAGTGAATAAAGCGTAATCAGGGCTCACACTGGTAGTGAATAAAGCGTAACCAGGGCTCACACTGGTAGTGAATAAGCGTAACCAGGGCTCACACTGGTAGTAAATAAAGCGTAACCAGGGCTCACACTGGTAGTGAATAAAGCGTAACCAGGGCTCACACTGGTAGTGAATAAGCGTAACCAGGGCTCACATTGGAAGTGACTTAAAAGTGAATCCAGATTAGAAATTAAAAATGGTGTTAGATGAAACAGAGGTTTATAGCATCGTAGCTAGACAAAAATCTCTAGCAGAGGAGTTAGAGAAAACTAGCAGAAATTTTGCAAAGGACAGTCGGGTACGAAAAACTGCTAAATATTTGGAAGAAAGGCTACAACGGATAGAGGAAATCTGGACAGATTTTCTCGATAACCACAAAAAAATTGAGGAAGTAGTAAAGCATGACACCCCGTACATGCAGAAGAATACAGTGAAGAAAGTTCAACAATTGTATGAAGAACTAAAAACAAAAATACAGAAAACAAGGCCATACGTCAGCGAACCAGTACCCTCAGAAGAGAAGATAGGGCGTGAGCAATCACAGAGGTTACGCAAATTAAAAATAAAGATGAACGCCATTATCAACAATATAATGGAATATGAAAAAGCCACTCTGATAGGCTATACAACTGAAGTCCATGATTTCCAACAAAAAATATTGCTAGAGCAATCTAGAAGCTTCACCGAGTTGCACGAAGACTTCATGATCAACGCATCTGAAGATGATTTGCAAACAAGCTATGTAATAGGAGAGGAGTACAAAGAAGTACAACAGGAATTAAATCGATGTCTTCATAATATGGCTTCTAAACTCAGCGAAACCAACCAATTGAAGGTTGTAGAAAGACATCAACAAGTGGAGGTAAGGTTGCCACAATTAAAAATTCCGATATTTAAAGGAAACTATTTGGAATGGCAATCGTTTTGTGATATATTCACAACAATTATACACAACAAAGTCACACTCAGTACTACAGAAAAGATGGAGTACCTGAAAACGCATTTGGAAGGAGAACCGATGCAACTTATCCAGCATTTAACCATTTCAAGTGCAAATTATACATCGGCCTGGGAAACTTTAAAGGGAAGATACAATAATGAAAGGAAAATTTTTGGAGTGCATATTGAGAAAATGCTCAAATCTGGTCATCAGGGAAACCAGTCACCATCGAATTCCATTAAGGCAATCTTGGATGCAACGAAGGAGGGCCTATCAGCAATATCCACCATGGGCTTCGATACATCTTCATGGGATCCTCTTATTGTTCATTTAATGGCAAAGGCTTTAGACCAGGAAAGTAGAAACCTATTTGAGCAAGGTCTAGAACAACCGAACAAGATGCCTTCCCTCCAAACCTTGTACGACTTCCTACAAAGAAGATATCAAGCATTGGAAGTGATGGGAACCTCTAGACACAGGCATTTCAAAGAAGAATCAAAGGTCGCTATTCGCAATTATCATTTAGCATCTAGAGCTAAATGCATATTTTGCAAAAATGACCACAACCTTTATTCATGCAGCAAATTTTTAAACTGGACTCCTAAGGAAAGGTGTGAGCAAGTTAAACTTGCTAAGCTATGTATAAACTGCCTACGACATGATAAAAATAGTGCATGCACTAGCTTGCGAACATGTAAGCAGTGTAAAAGAAAACACCACACTCTATTGCACCAAGAGAACTATACATCAAGACAACAAGCTGAGAATGGTCCGCGAAATAATGGACATAGACAGTTCGAGGAAATACAAGCGAATTATGGACATCAAAATCAAGGTGTGCTGCTCGCCACAGCATTGATAACAGCGAGAAACGTTGATGGCCATCAGAGGAAACTGAGAGCTCTTATCGATCCAGGATCGCAGGCAACACTGATCACTGAAGAAGCAGCCCAGTCATTGCGCCTGCCAAAACGAAAGATACATACTGAAATTAGCGGCTTAGGTGCAACTAATGCTGGTACAGCACGCAGTCAAGTGGAACTGGTATTAACCCCAAGATTCGCCTCAGAATTCAAATTACTGGTTCCTGCGCTTGTGCTGCCAACGCTCACAAGGCTAACGCCTGACAAAAACGACTCTTTTGAAATTCCCAACAATTTAAAAAATTTATTGCTAGCCGATCCATCATTCAATATATCTGGTAACATTGATATGATTCTTGGAGCTGATGTTTACGGGGACATCATTCTTAATGGCATAAAGAAGGGGCCAAAAGGCTTTCCCATTGCACAAAGATCTCAATTTGGATGGGTTATTACTGGACGCATAGCATCCAAATGCGCTGGTGTGACAATTATGGGAATGGTTGCCCAAACAACACTAGAAAATCAACTCAAGCAGTTCTGGGAACAAGAGGAGGTACCAGTACAGATTCAATCTACACAGAACGACTTCGATTGCGAAAAAATATATGAAGAAACGCATTGTCGAGACGTTGATGGCAGATATATAGTTGACATTCCATTCAATAAACAATTGGAACAGAAGTACAGTTTAGGAGCCTCACGAGACCGAGCAGTTGCAAGATTGCTCCAACTGGAGAGGAAATTTAAAACAAACAATTCCTTGCGGTTTGAGTATACCAAGGTAATAAAAGAATTTATAAGTCTTGGTCATATGGTCGAAGTTTCTTCAAATGAAAAACAAACCGAAGAGGTGTACTATATGCCACACCATGCTGTCATTAAACCCGACAGCATTACGACAAAATTAAGAGTAGTGTTCGATGCATCATCGAAAATATCAACCGGAGTTAGCCTCAACGATCTTATGCTGGTGGGCCCAAGGCTACAATTTGACTTAACTACCATTATAATGCGTTGGAGAAGACACAGATATGTCTACACGGCGGACATCGAAAAGATGTACCGTCAAATTAAAATCAACGAAAAGCATCAAAACTATCAGCGGATAGTATGGAGGAACTCATCAAATGAAAAAATTAAGAACTACAAACTTACCACTGTCACATACGGAACAGCTTCCGCACCGTACCTTGCTGTCAAAACACTTCATCAATTAGCATCTGATGAGCAACAAGATTATCCAATTGCTGCAAGCATCTTAAAGGAAGACTTCTACGTTGACGACCTAATGTCCGGAGGTGATACTTTACGTCATTGCAAATACGTTCAAGATCAGCTTATAAAATTATTGAAATGTGGTGGTTTTCATCTCCGAAAATGGGCCGGAAATCACAAGGAACTTCTGAATGTCATTTCAGATTCTAATTGCCAATCTGTCATCAACCTTGATAAAGAAGATACCATAAAGACACTGGGCATACATTGGAATCCATCGAACGATACTTTCCAATTCAAAGTTAACATAAAAAAACAGACGGTGCCAACCAAACGAACAACATTGTCGGAAATAGCAAGACTTTTTGATCCATTAGGATGGCTTTCACCACTGACAATCCTTGCAAAGTTATTAATGCAACGGATTTGGAAGGCTGATCTCGAGTGGGATGAGCCGCTTACTGAAGAATTGCAACAATGTTGGCTCAATTTTAAAAATGAACTTCCAAATGCAGAGGCCATAACAATTCCCAGATGGATTAATACGAACAAGGTCCAGAAAATCGAGTTACACGGGTTTTGTGATGCCTCAGACGGAGCTTACGCAGCTGTGATTTATTCCAGAGTCTCCTATGGTAATGGATATTCAATTGCACTGTTAACATCAAAAACAAGTGTTGCGCCATTGAGGGAAAAACTCACTATACCAAAGCTAGAGTTGTGTGGCGCGAATCTATTGTCAAGGCTTTTGAAGGAAGTAAAGCAGAATTTTGGAGCACAATTAGGTAAGGTCTTTGCATGGACTGACTCTACTATTGTGTTAGCATGGATAAGGAAAGATTCCTCCAACAAGACATTATTCATATCCAATAGAATATCAAAAATACGTGAAGTAGTAGATGCATATTCATGGAGACATATAAGATCTGCAGAAAATCCTGCTGACTGTGCTTCTAGGGGATTGACACCAATCCAGTTAATGAATCATTCCTTATGGTGGAGAGGACCAGACTGGCTAAAAGATAATGAGGAATCCTGGCCACCACAGCCAAATTTGTACCAGATTTTAGAAAATCCTGTTGATCTACCGATTGTGCTAACATCGTCGACATCGAAAGTAGAGGAAGAAAGCATGTTCGAGAAATATTCATCGTACGATAGACTTGTCAGAGTAATGGCGTACTGCAGACGTTATGTGTACAACTCCAGAAGTACTTTATCAGAAAGACGTTCAGGATCACTTACAATAGATGAAGTCGAAGAGACAAGGAAAAATATCATCCGAATAGTTCAACGAAAAGAATTCCCTGAGGAAATAAGGTGCTTAACCAATGGAAACAGCATTCCGAAGAATAGTAAACTGCTGTCACTAGACCCCCAAATAAATGACGATGGAATCTTAACTGTAGGGGGTCGTTTGGGAAACGCAAATCTGCCACAAAACCAACGGCATCCTTACATCCTACCTTACGCTGATAATTTCACAAAATTATTGGTGGAAAATGTACATAATAAAACACTACATGGCGGAATAAAACTAACAATGGCCACATTGAGGCAATCGTATTGGATTCCCCATGCGAAGCGATTGGTACGGAAGGTTTTACACAACTGCGTTCGATGTCATCGATTTAAAGCATCAACTAGGCAGCAGATAATGGGAGTTTTACCGGCACCGAGAGTGTCACCATCAAGGCCGTTCACTCACACCGGAGTGGATTATGCAGGGACATTTCAAATAAGAATAGCAAAAGGAAGAGGAAATCGATCGACAAAGGGCTACGTGGCAGTTTCTGTGTGCTTCGCCACTAAGGCAATTCATCTAGAATTAGTCAGCGATCTCACATCAGAAGCATTTTTAGCCGCTGTTCGGAGATTTGTGTCCAGAAGAGGCATTTGTTCAAACTTCTACAGTGATTGCGGGACAACCTTTATAGGCGCGAACAAGGAACTACAGAACATTTGTCAGCTTGTTGCTCAACAAGTGAAATCGGACGTAGCGGATAAACTGCTCTTGGATGGCATACAATGGAATTTCATTCCTCCAGCTGCACCCCACTTTGGAGGATTATGGGAAGCGGGGGTGAAATCTATGAAGTACCACTTAAAAAGGGTTATTGGTGATACTATGCTCACATTTGAAGAATTTACTACAACATTAACCCAGATCGAAGCTTGCTTGAATTCTCGCCCATTGATCGGTATTAACAACGACATCGATGATAATCCGATTTTAACTCCGGGACACTTCTTAATTGGATCGGCACTAAATGCCTTACCAGATCCCACACTGGATCGAAATAAAACTTATCGCTCCCGATGGTTATTGATCCAAAAAATGGTCCAAGATTTTTGGCAAACCTGGTCGTCAGAATATCTAACGCAGCTGCAACATCGCGGCAAATGGAAACAAAAGAGAGAAAACATAAATGTTGGGGATATAGTACTGATCAAGGACGAACGCCTTCCACCCACTAAATGGAACTTGGGGAAAGTCACTGAGATACATCCTGGTACAGATGGACATGTTCGTGCGGTCACTGTGTACTCTAACAAAAGATTCGCGAAAAGACCAATAACAAAACTATGTCCATTGCCCATTGAAAATAATGCCGAGACACTAACTTCGACTGAAATTGAAGCAAGTTCAAAAAATAAAGCTGCTGGTTTGTTGGGAAGAATGAGTTTCAAGTCACTTCTTTGGATGTGCGTGTTAGCACTGGCGATAAGTACTATATCTGGCCAACAACTAACTGCTAACTACAATGTCACAAACTTCGAAACAACCCCAGGATTAAATTTCGAAGATATTGGACATGCAAGTATGGTTGTTGGTTCGTGGAAGAGCATAGTGTTCTTCAATTTGACGAACTACTGGGCGGAGGTCAATACATACCGGAAATTCATAAAACACATGAAGGAGATTTGCCTGAACACAAATCTGTCGGAATCAAATACTCTGCTTTGTGGGAGCAGTCTACATCTATTTGATCGGCAATTACAACAAATTGAGGTAAACAATGATGTACTACGTCACGCCAACAACGAATCACCACCAAGGATGAAACGATCGCCCTTTGATTTCATCGGGACAGTCAGCAACAAATTATTTGGCATACTGGATCAAAACTTTGCTCATCAATATGAACAGAAGATAGCAGAAATGACAGGAAATGAAAATCATCTGCTTAATCTATTGAAAAATCAAACCAGTATAATAGATTCCACCATCAACCTATTCAAGGATGATCGCGCAGCAACTCAAATCCAGTTAAAATCAATATATAAAATGATTTCCAAGTTAGAAATCCAAGAGGATAATGAACATGCCTTTCAAATGCTCATATCAACAGCCTTCCCTGCAATGTTAACTATGATGAACTTCTACAATTTGCAAAATACATTACTAGACATCATACTGGCAACGCATAATGGACAGATTCACCCGTTAATTTTGACAGTTAATCAATTGAAAATGGAACTCTCTCGGGTCCACGACAATATACCAAGAAGCATGATGATCCCAGGGGAAGGAAATCACGAGTCAATAATTCAATTGTACAAGACGTTGCAGCCAAGAGCAAGAGTGACAGAAAAAAATGTCATCATCGAAATAACGCTACCACTCTTGTATAACGAAGAATTCAAAATCTACAAATTGCTTTCGGTACATGCTTGGCGAGATCAAACATTCGCGTTTATTGTACCATCATCAGAGTATTTAATAGTCAATCTGGAAGGCGATCACTTCTACCCTTTGAACGAAATGTCATTTTCGATGTGTAGGCAACGATCGTCAGGATCATTCTGGTGCGACATGAAGCACCCTCTGTATCTAACAGAGTCGACGATTAATTCCTGTGAAATGGGTCTCTTGAGACATTCGAAAGAGATTCCACCATCGTGCGTCATCCAAAGCGTCAGTCCTGAATTATATTGGATACAAATGCACCACACGAACACATGGATATATAGCACTCCAAGCGCGGTCAATGTAGACATAGCATGTGGCAAGGTATCTTCGACAGCCCACTTGATGTCAACTGGAATAGTGCAATTGCAACCTAACTGTAGAATTATCCAATCAAGCATGATACTGTTTGGCAGGCAGTCAGTAACAACGAGGATAACTTCATCCTATTTACCGCTGCCAAACATTTCCGACTTTCTAGCTGATCAACATTATCACCACGAAGAACCACCTGTTGTAGGAACAAAGGTCTCACAGCAGATCTCAAAATTACAACATGATATCGCTCTCCAACAAAGTCAAGAAGTACTATTGAACCAAATCCGAAGCCACAAGATCCAGCAGTATTCAGTAAGCGGTGCAATAACACTTCTCATCATTATAGCAGGATGCATCGCTGTACTGAAAGGGCTTCGAAAAAGGAGATCTGCCAATATTAACATCGTGACCACTCCCAATCCAGCACCACGTAGACGACGAAGTGAACCAGTTGCCTCATCAATATTCTGCGACGAAAACTTTATCGTCTAGGGGGCCCCAGCATGTTGTGATCAATCACAACAATTTATGACACCTGACGGCAGACGGTGTCATAACATAAATCAGCAAAATTTTTACGCTGTTTCCACCTCTTTCGGCTCGTATTTCTTATTGTGGAATAAGCAATTTCGTATTACTGTAGAATAAGCAAATTTGTATTATTGCATTTATTGTAGGATAAGCAAAATTTCACTATTTAAGCAGTATTATGAGAAAATAAAGTTCAGTTCATTAGAACCACACATAGTCGATCATTCATTCGAACATTGATCGAACAGCGTGTTATTTCATGTCTTCAGTTTACAAAGAACAAAGCCGGTCAGTTCAAGAGGAACGAACCGAAAAAACGTAGTAGAATAGCCATGTCAGGCTGACAGCTCTCTTCCTCAGGGTTGTTTGGTTATCCAGGGAGGTTAACAATCTCCAACAGTGTGCTTTCATAAAAACACACTATAAATTGCATTAAAAATGACTGCAATGAAAACGCACCTTTTGGTGTATTGCAGTAACACGCTTAGTGTCTGCAGTGATGTTGCTTCTATATCTAAGAGTGCAGCTTGGGTGAATTGCTTGAAGTATACGCATCCCAAATCTTTGTGTATTTTCCAAGATGTGCCGTAGTGTGAAAACCTAGATGGGTTCCCTGGTCTGTAACCACATCGATCGAAATATGTATCATAGTCCCAATCAGGACATCTCTAGCTATTAAGACGAACTCAGAAGTTCAGTTTTGATATTCCAGATTTAAAATTTTCCGAGACCTCCCGATCTACGGTAGGACCCACTGTTGGTCCTAGATAACTTAGTTGAATGTATGTATGTATGTATGTTGGCGTTACAGCCCATGAAGGACCAGAGCCAAGCTTCCCTCAATCACCCATGTGGTGTGTGATTTATTTTTCATACAGGTGAAAGGGACCTGCAGTTTATTGCCGATTCCGAACGGCGTGAATCGAGAACCTTTTTCTTGACAAGGTTACTATGGGTGGTGTTGCCAGTACCCCGCCGAGGAGAAACGTCGCGAAATAAACATTCGATGGCGTTGTTGTTATCGGGATCCGAACTCGCTCATCGTGCGCCAGAGTCCAACACACTAGCACTGCGCCACGGCGCCCTATACGTGTTATTCTCGCTTAAAAACGACGCTTTTGATTTATCATTGTGTTAGTCTCAAGACGTCGATGTGTAGATTCGAATCGTCGGAACAAGGCAGAATGACATAGTCAAGACGCCGTCAAACCGCAAAGCGATTGTAGGTGCAATCTGTGAAAAGTGCCTGTCAGAGCCAGTTGCTTTTTTTTTTTTTTTTATTTGTTTGGCCAACATCTACAACAAAAATTGTCTTACAACTCCTTACCAAATGCCGTACTCATTGAGAAAAAAAAAACTTGAAATTGTTGACACTGTCACAAGTCTTTATCACATATGAAATTGTCAGGATACAACCATACTAACAATGTTATTAGACGTATCTGTGTATGCTTTCGAAAGCTTTGGTGGTCTTCAAAGTACACTCCTACTGTTACAAGACAGAGACTTGTTACAACTCTTCTTCTGCCTCTCATTACATATGCGGAAGTTATACATAGTAAGGTTGACTCCCGATCTAAACGTAAGCTTCAGTTAGCTGATAAATGATGCTATCAGATACGTCCACGGGTTACGCAGATTGTTGTCAATGCCAAACGCTCTAAATATACTGTTTTGAATTGAAAATAAAAAGAAAGCTTCGTTACCCTCTTCAGAGATTTGTTGACAGCAGTACACCAAGCCTCAATGTCATGAATGGGTTCCTTCAACGTGTCGCTGTAATGTTCCATCACTTCAAGGATTGTCCATACATGTGTCTTCCTAATAGTCTATTTTTACCAGGTTTTCTGCTTATCATTGCTTTGAGAATTCGTCTCTTCTATGTGTCTTACCCCTCTTAGCTTTTATCCATTTTATATGACAGAATTTAATTCCACTTAGGGCAAACATACTGATTGCTTAGAATTTAACTCACGAACATTAATACACTGACTCAAGCCATCAGGTATGTAATCAATTGCATTGACATAAGATCGCATACCCTTTCTGTTGTCCTAACTTTTTGCCTAGTTTCTTAACAGACGATGTTATGGAAGTCATATGGTAGCATATCACCAAGTCTACAGTGCCTAGTTTCATCGTCCGGAATAATGCCTCCGATAATCTTCTACAGAAGTTCTTTTAGGGCTCGTTTCTGACAACGTAATTTTAGTCGACTTTTCGGTGTCATTCTCAAGGTGTCAATAGATTGCAGAATGTGTGCATAAACATAATCTTTGGCATAGCCGCACGAACAAAATCCAACAATAGTTTAAACCACTTAATTTACACCCTCAAAACGTAACATAACCCGGAAGTATTTCTTTCAATGTAGTCAAAATCAATCGTGTTGCTAGCAATGCGATACCGTCCTATTTAAAAAATATACATATCTTCAGCACCTGTGGCTAAAATGGGTCTTTCGATTAACGGGGCTAAAACGAAATATATGCTGTCAACCAAACAAGACGCACAACACCGAAATTCAAGGTGGTCAAGGACTTCATCTACCTTGGCTCACAAGTGACCAGCGAGAACAACACCAGGGCTGAGGTCAAACGCAAAATTACTCTTGTCAACCGCTGTTTCCGTGGCTCAAGAGGCAATTGAGAAATTGCCTTTCTCGAAGGCCTTTCTTGTATAGGTTGCACTATACAAACCCTTAATCATCCCGGTCCTCCTCTATGGCGGAGAGGCCTAGACTTTGACGAAGGCGGATGAGGAGGCCCTTTTGTCGTTTCCAGAGGAAAATTCTGCGTTCAATCCATGGTCCCATGGAGTGCGGAGGAGAAGATACAATGACGAACTATACGGGGTGTACAGTGAAATCGACCTACTACGGCGTCTGCGAATCCAATGTATAATGTGGCTAGTACATGTAGAGCGAATGGATAACACAGCTCAGGTCCGAAGGGTCTTCGAATCCAACCCCGTGGGGCGACGTAGCAGAAGACTTTTCAACATATAGATACGTCTTCAATTTGAGGAAAAATACAGTCATTTTTTTTTTTTTGTTTAAATAATTTGGGCGCACTCAAGGTCTAATTACCTTATTATGTCGGCGACACAGTGCCGGCAGAAGGTAGGTAGGAAGGAGGATAGAGGAGATACCGATGGACATTGATCTTAAATGCTTGCATGTTGCATTGAGGGGGGAAAACCTAATCCAGCAGGGAGTTCCAGATTTGTGTGGTTCGGATAATGACAGATTCTCTATATTTGACGGTACGTCCGAAAGCGGGCTGCAGGGTATATTGGAGGGCATTCCTAGAGAGACGTGTGTTGCGGGAGAAATGTTGAAGGGGCGAAATGCTACTGGGTATTTCATCAGAGCATTTTTGGTGGAAGTAACGATAAAACAGACAGAGGCAGGTAACATTCTTGCGATGTTCCAGTGAGTCTAATGTTTTTGTAATGCTGTAGTCACCTATCAGTTTTATCGCGTTTTTTTGTATTCCGTCTGGTAGGTGCAATGAGGTCTTGGAAGCACCGGACCAGACATGAGCGTTAAACTCTAATTTGGGGCGAATGAACGCCTTATAGAATGTAGCCAGATCTATGTGTGAGAAATATTTCTTGCATCTGTGTAAGAAGCCTAAGCATTTCGCAGCATTCTTGGCGACACTGAATATGTGGTCGCTCCATTTAAGATTGTGAGCAACACACGTACTCAGGATGGAAACTTTTTCAGTTTTTGAGATGCAAGTGCCATTCATGTATAATGGCTGCGGGTTAGTTATGCACTTTAACGACAAGAGACAGCATTGTGTTTTGGATGCATTCAATTCCACTCTATGGTTTTTACCCCATTGGATGGTGCTGTCGATATCTGAATTTAATGAGCTCAACATGCGCCGCCGCTCACTATCTACGACCGAAGTGCAGGGTCGTAAACTAGTGAACGAATATGAGAAACTGAGGGTACTGTCGTTAGCGAAGGAGTGTACTGGATTAGAAGTAACAGACAAGAGATCATTTACAAAAATGGGAAAGAGTGTCGGAGACAAAACGGTGCCCTGGGGAATACCAGCATTTACAAAGTGAGTATCAGACTTGAATCCGTCCCAAACAACTTGAATAAACGATTCGAAAGGTAGCTTCGAATCCATTGAAGAAGAGACTCATCGATCCCAAACCACGCATTTTCGACAAAAGGGCTTCATGCAACAATTTCGTTCTCACCTCCTTGGTGAAGCGAGCAATTCCACTTTTCGGCGAGATATGCCATCAAATCACCAGTGGATCTGTTGCTGCGGAAACCGTACTGACGGTCATTGAGGAGTTTCCGTGATTAAGATATTTCATAAGCTGGCGGTTAATTCGCGATTCCGTGACCTTGGAAAGAAGCGACATTAGTGCAATGGATCGGTAGTTGGATGAATCGCCTTTTTTGGGTACAGCAGCAATTGCTGTTTTCCACCTGCTCGGAAAGAGCCCAGAGGGGTGGGGAAGGTGAAAAAGCTTACGCAGTAGTTTTGCGAACTATTGGGGCAATACCATTTGGTCCAGCGGATTTGGGTATGTCGAGGTCCTTAAGAACCCTGGTGACTATACAAGTGCGGAAGTGGATTAGTCCCATGGTGGAATTGATGCATTCTAGTACAGCCGGAGACAAGGTACAAGCTGTCTAAGGGGGTGACAGCTGGAATGTCATTATGGATGAGCGTCGGTATAGACGACGTAGTTGTGTTTTTTTACGTTTTTTACAAAAGACCAGAAACTTTTGCTACCCATGGGACATTGAAGGATTTTACACCTTAATTTTTGGTCGGATTGGAATTTAATCCGTCGAATGTGGGTGTTGCAGTCATTTCTGGCTCGTATTTACTTTCTCCGGTTTTGCTCAGAACTGTTTGATTTGTAGGCCCGAAAACTTAGCTCCCTCAGCCTAATAGCCTCTTTGCAGCTCAAGTCAAACCACGTATTATCCTTCAGCCTGGTGCTTTTAATGTTAATATTTGCGATAATATCAGTTGCGGCGTCCACGTCGTTGTCGAGGAAGCACAACGACCAGTTAAATATCCGAAAGGAGTTGTTAAGGCCGCACCAGTTGGCTTTCTCGTATAGCCATAGTGTTCTCTTAGGAGCTTTTTCCTTAACTGGATGGTGGGAGTTCGAGAATTTTGCTGATATCACGTAGTGGTCAGACGAGCCTAGGGGCGACAATACATCGATCGTGTATTTGTCCAGTGTGTTGGCGGTATGACCAGCAACATCGGGCATATGCGGTGGCTCATTCACAAGTTGAGTTAATTGATTTAACACAGCAAAAATGTCAACATATCTTCCTTCGGGTGTTGTCTTTCCAGAATGATGAAGCCACTGAGAATTGTCTAGACTGGAGCTTCTACAATGAGAACAGTAGTGAACGGAGTGCTTATGGAATGTGAATTTAAGCCATATGAATTTAAATTCCGAGTTGGATGTTTGGCTATACTGTGGAAGTAGCTGGTAAGCAATGTCACTACGGATATAGATGGCGAGACCGCGGTGAGAAACGAATAACGACACTAAGCTATATTCAGGAAGACTAAGATCCGAAGGATCAGACTTTTCATCGACCTGTGTTTCACCAAGTGCCAAAACAACATGTTTGCGAAGAGAGTGATGGACATACCTACATCCGTTACCCAGGAGTATTGCAACTGCACAACTGCACACCGAAATTCCTCATCAATACAAACCGCAAATTTTATATAGATACAAAACTGTCAAAGCAGAGCCGTGTAAGTGAAGATCGCTGGATTTGCAAAAATATTTGGCTATAGTGTATGTAAAAAACATAAAAAACTCAACTACGTTGTCTATACCAATGCTCATTCGCAATGATATTCCAGCTGGCACCACCTTAGACAAAGCTAACCTATTTGCTGCCGGTGTCCGGCCCCAGTCCGGTGATCCGGCTCGCAAAGAGCTTACTGGCAAATTTGCATACAATGAGGAAACGTCCCTCTTGTTTGATTGATTGTTCTTCCTTTTTGCTGTGAAGCATTACACATAACTATCTGTTTTAGTAGGTTTCGTTTATTTTAATTGTCTTTCTTAGACGAGAGAAATATTCACGAAATTAACAACAATAGGACCAAATATCCGGCGCAGAATTTTCTTTCGAAAGAACCCAAAATCAGCTCCGCCGTCCTGCTTATCGTCCAGCTTTCGGCTCCGTACAGCAAGATTGGCAGTATGAGCGATTTGTAAACCATAACTTTGGTCTTTCGAGTGAGGAGTTTTGACCCCAGTTGTTTGGACTAGCGGAAGTAGCAGCGGTTGCCAAGGGCGATTCTAGGACGGATCTCCACTGTGGTGTAATTTGTGGAATTTACGTTTGCCCCGAGGTAGACAAACTCCTTAACTACCTCGAAATTGTAGCTGTCAATTGTTATATTTTGTCCCAGGTGGTGAGCGACGGATTGGTTTTTGCTTGACAGCATGTACTTCGTTTTGTCCTTATTGACCTTAAGACCAACTCGTTTCGCCTGTTCTTCGATCGCAGTGAATGCTTCCACAATGCCACGGCGAGAACACGCTATGATGTCGATATCATCCGCGTATCCTAGCAGCTGGACAGACTTGTAGAAGATAGTGCCCTCCCTGTTGCCGCCTGCCCGTCGCACTATCTGCCCCAGCACCAGGTTGAAGAAGTCACATGACAGCGCATCTCCTTGTCGAAATGCGGTGCTTGTTTCAAACGGTTCCGAAGTCCTAGAACCGAGTTGCACGGTGCATCGCGTATTTTTAGCGTGGCGCGACACTACTGGATCAGTTTTCCCGGGATCCCGAATTCGGCCATCGCACCAAACAGTTCTTCACGATGAATGCTGTCGTATGCGGCTTTGAAATCGATGAAAAGATGGTGTGTATCGATTCGATACTCGTTGGTCTTTTCCAGGATTTGTCGAAGTGTGAACATTTGGTCTATAGTTGATTTGCCGGGCCGGAAGCCGCACTGGTAGCTGCCGATTAGTGGGGTGCAAAATGGCTTTAGGCGTTCACACAATACGCTGGACAGGATCTTGTATGCGACATTGAGCAGGGATATACCTCTATAGTTCTTGCAAGAGGTAGGATCGCCTTTTTTGTGAATGGGGCAAATAGAGCAGGTTTTTCAGTCATAGGGCATGCTTTCATCTTCCCAAATTCTGCAGATGATCTGGTGCACCGGAACGTCGCCGCCAGCCTTGAAGAGCTCTGATGGCAAGCCATCTGAGCCTGCGGCCTTGTTATTTTTTCGATTCTGAATAGCTGTGTCGACTTCTTCGATGCTGCGTGGCTAAAGTTGGGATTTCCTCGGTCCCTACCACTTTCTCTTGGTCATGGTCATTAAGCAGCTGTTGGAAATGCTGCCTTAATACATCCACTATTCCCTGCGGGTCGGTGACAAGAATACCCTTGCAGTTTCGAAGAGCCTGGGTGCCCTTTTTGAAGTCTCCTACAAGGCCTTTGACTTTCATGTAAAAGGCTCGTGAATTATGCTTATCCCTAGACTCGTCGATATCCCTGAGCTGGGAGGCTGCGAAGGTTCTTTTCTTTTGTCGCAGTCGTGTTTTTCTCCTCCCTTCTTCTGGCTCGGTACTTTTCTTACGCTGCCCTGGTTTTCCCCAGCAGCGCCTTTTGGTACGCCTCGTCGGTTGCTGCCTTTTTCTGCTCACACTCGCCATCATACCACGGGTTTCTTGTCGGGGTTGGTAGGTATCCTAAGGTGGTTTCGGCTACTTCCTGAATGGCTGAGCGGCAATGCAGCCTCATATTATTGGCATTTGTGTTCAGTGTAGGCATACCGTAAAGTCTTTCGCTCCGCTGCTCCCTGTAGACGCTGGTAACCTCCGGTGTGCTCACGCGCCCAATGTCGAATCTCCTCCTGGTGGGCTGGTGCAGCCTTCTGACATTGGACAGTCGAGCTCTGAATCTTGCTGCTACGAGGAAGTGGTCAGAGTCGACATTTGCCCCTCTGAATGTTCGCACATCCAGGATGTTCGAAGAGTGCCTTGCGTCAATGAGCACATGGTCGATTTGGTTTGCGGTTCGGCCGTCCGGAAATCGCCACGTTGCTGTGTGTAATCTAGTGTTACTTATCACGGCATTACGAGCTGTCGCAAAGTCCGTGAGTTGGAAGCCGTTATCTGTTGTTTTATCGTGGAGGCTGTGGTTTCCGATCACTCCGCCAAGGGTGTTCTCCTTACCGATTTTGGCGTATTTAACATCGTACTCTGGACAAGCTCCTTAGGCGTTGTCCAGAAGGTCATAGAAGGCCTCCTTGATAGGGTCTTCAGCCTCGTCGGTAGGGGCGTGTGCACATATAAGGCTGATGTTATAAAATCTGCCTCTGATGCGGATCACAGCCAGACGATCACTTATAGATTTAAAGTCGATGACCCTCGACCTTAACCGCTTTCCTACGACAAATTCGCATCCCACTAAGTGCAATCTGTAATAAACGTCGCAATTTTTCTTCCTCATCATACCGTTTCCTATCCAGCGTATTTCCTGGACCGCAGTAATATCCGCCTTGTACTGCGTGAGGACTCCTTCTAGTTTATGAGCAGCTCCGGGAGTGTACAGGGTTCTGACATTTCAGGAGCATACCTACTCGAAAATCGTGTTCCTTTTTCGTGCGTTGTCGTCGTCGAGTATCCGCCCGTGTATCCGAAGCATCTTGTTCATTCATACCTTTTGTTTTTTTTACGCGGGCGGACAAAACCCTCTGTAGTAAGATTGTCAAGAAAAGCTTCTGGAATTTCGCCGTTCGGAACCGGCAGTAAACTGGGAAAATAAAATCGCACACACCATGGGTGATGAGAGAAGTTCCGCTTTGGCCCTTCATGGACTGTAACGCCAATATACATACATACATACATAATATGTAAAAGCGTTGGTCAGGCATAAGTCTGTTCATGATGAAATGGCAATGCAAACTGAGCATGAGAAGACTGAATGACTAAACATCAAATGGCCCGATGACTTCATTATCTGTCTATCAACTACTGTGGTTTCCGCGTAGAGAGGAAGAGAAGAGTCAATTTCCTTAGAAGGCTTGTTCTATATTTTTATTTCTCCTCCATTTTTTTATAGTATCCGTGAGCTGAAAAATTGGGCCACACTGATTCCTTTCCAACGAAAAGCTCATTAATGTAATTCTAATCCACGATCTACTTCCTTAAGATATTCCTTTCACAAGACAGGATCAAAGTCGTACACGAGTACACTATTGCTCATAATTTACAACTCCCACTTTTTACCATTTCCATGCAAAAAAATCCTCTGTGCTCTTTAGTTAGAACGTGCTGTTAAAGACAGCAATTCATCATTACCGCTGTGTTCCTCTGCGCACAGTCGTGACTATGGCATTCAGTCTTAGTCGACCACAACTCATAGACCGCATACCGTCATAGAGCAAATAATATCCAGCAGATTACTGGAACACTACATTTCAAAATCATCTCGAAAGGTTTAATAATACTCGTATGACAAAACAAAAATCGTACAACATACTCGTAAGCTCATCGCTCCAAGGTCGTTCGTTCATCTGTCACACAAGAGACTCATGTACCCGGCCACTCCTCCCAATCACACTACAGAGCCTCCCGGCGTTGTGACTGTGTCCTGTCATTTATCAACTTCTTCATCATTGTCAAGTGTATGCAACGATTCCCTTACCACTTAATAAAGGAAAACACCGATTAGCAGGAGAAAAATATCGCACAGGATTCTGTGGATCTTGTGGAACGTAAGAGCCAACACGCATGTCCTTAATAGCCATCAATTCCCAAGTAATACGATGTCCGGGTGTCAATAAAATCGTACCGACGACCGACGATGTCGAGAATGCGTTCTCTACGGAACTATCTCGATTTTTAAAATTTTGCTGCCGCTGTCGAAATTCACGCGTGTATCCCGATGGTCTCCGGGCTTCGGATACGTGGTGAGAAGAATAACAGATGGGTGGATGGATGGATGTCGGGCAAGGATAATGGTGAGAACCAGTGCGTCAATGTTGTTTGTCTTCATTTAAGTGTGTTTGTTCATCCAAACATTTGTCCCCTTGTCGTCCCTTGTTCTATGCGATGCTGTGTGTCTTTTTGAACGTTTCTGTTGGTATGTGTTTGTCAACGGAATCCTTTTGTGGATTGATATAGCGAATTCCACGCAATTTAAAGAGACCAAAATGTCATAGCTTTGTGTCTACTTAAAACGAACCGTCATCTAGTGGACAGAGTAGAGAAGTTCGTTCGAAGGAATCGTACAAGGAATCCTTTTTTAGGTTTAAGGATGTTGCCGTTGATACACCAGCAGTCACAGTTGGTAGCTTGTGGCAATTTCTTTGAAATAAATGTCAAGTTCGCTGGATCCCAGAGGGTGCAGATGCCTCCTGGTTACAATTAGATGAGTGGGTATCCTTTGGAAGTAGGTTACTAAGAGATTGCGGTCCATCAGGAAGTTAATTGGCAGGCAAAAATCTCATTGTTCCAACTTTGTAGCTGCTTGTTGGCTGCCTTCAAGCATTACGCGTGCCTTCGAGTAGAGTTAAATTATTTTTATTCTCATTGTAATTTTTTGTTTCCAAAGACTTTGGGAGTGGTTTTTTGTAGGAGATAGATTGCCAGATTTGCATTGGAAGTAGGCGGGTGAAATGGATTCTGTAATGCAGTTGGATGTCGGTTTGTGGCCACAAATGAGCAGAAAGTTGCTGAAAACTTGAAATGAAAGATGAGGCAAATAAGCAGGAAACTTTCTCATAGTTAATCCTTGTCATCGTCGTGGTTGTTGTTGGTTATGTTCTAGTGTGAGATGAATCCCTTTTTTGTTCGGTGAGTACTTTCGCGAGAATGTATCCAGTTGGGTTGGTGTTGGTGGAACATAGTGATTTGCAACTTTACTTGGAATGAGTTTTTGACGGATTCAAGCATTTTACGCAACTTATTTAACTTCCGTGGCATACCATTTGCTTTCGGTGGATCTCAGAGTTTTTATGATAAGGAAAGGAAATATTCTATTCAAATGCAAAACCCATTTTTCGCTCACCAAATTTGATTGGCCCTATAAGGAACGGCTTTTTAGAGACTCATTTACATACATATTTATACATTATAGTACCTTCGGGGTAGGCGTTCATCTTTCTTTAAGTCTTTCTACTCGGCTTCAGACTAGGAGTTTTACGAGCATCAAGTGACGTACGCCTAGTAGGATGAGGTTGCTCCGACATGTGAGCGCCAATTAAGATGAGAACTCTTGAGACCGCAGCGGTCAGTTCTGCTTGCTACACATAACACAGTCATCCTGAACGTTGAGTCCGGTAGACACTAGACCACGTCCAAATCGCTATACACTTCATTCTCTGTCCAAGCATTTCGAATCAAAAACTGCACTTAGCAACGACGACGACGTTCCTACATGTGGGGAGCGAAGCCAAAGATGGCTTGCAGCAGAGACAGCCCTTTGGTTGCTCGTGAATCCGATGCTAATTCATATAGTTCAATACCTAATCTGATCAGGTAAATAGGAGCTGCGTATCACTCAAAGGCGATATCATCGGCGACGTGACTCAGAAGCCTTCTAGAGATAGTGATCAAAAGGGATCAACTGAAGGGCTTATGAAAGTCATCTTATAGCGGATCGTGTGTGTTGCACTTTGTTGGTGGAGTAAGTCTAACTATCGTATGGGCATAACGTCAGTTTGTATTTAGCGAGAGTTAGATTTAAAGAGTTCACTCAAAAATCCTGAGTTCGTGATAAAACTCAGTATGCTTTTGAGTGAGCTAGCAGCGATTTCTTCTGCCTCAAAATAATACTTGCCTAAGTGACGATGACGTGTACTGACAAGGCAGTTACAGTGGCGCAATATGTGCTCTGCTGTTTCTTCGTCTTCTTTACACATTCTGCAAGTGTCATCTTGTACAAGCCCATCGTTTTGAGGTGTTTGTTGACTGGGCAGTGTCCAGTAAGGAAACCTGTGATTAAGCGAATCTGACTCCTCGAAAGCATGAGGAGTTGTTTCGTTCTACTGAGAGATGTGGTTGGGAGGAACAACTTGGCTTGTCTGCTACCCTTCGTTTGTAACCAGTAGTGATCCGTCGTGTTCCTTAACCAATTGTTTATGTAGCATTTGGTGGTGCTGATGGGTATGCCGCAGAAAGGCCGTGGCATCATAAATGGTGATGCAGAGCCTTTCCTTGCTAGTAGGTCCGCCTGTATGGGCGCTGTGCCCAGGTATGCAAATGAGATGAACTCTGCTTGTGCTGGCCAGCTGGTGAAGTAGCTGCAGGCAGTCCCATACCAGTTTGGAGGTGATTTCATAGCTCTTTAGGGCCAGAAGTGCAGCCTTGCTGTCAGACAGAATGTAAATGTTTTTGTTTTCTCTGAGGCAGAGTCCTATAGCAAATATCTCTGGTATGTCATCCCTCACATCCTTCCTTCCTTTGATGGCGTTACAGCCCATGAAGGACCAGAGCCAAGCTTCTCTCAATCACCCATGTTGTGTGTGATTTATTTTTTCACATAGGTGAAAGAGACCTACAGTTTAATGCCGATTCCGAACGGCGTGAGTCGAGAAGCTTTTTCGCGGCAAATATACTACGGGGGGTTTTGCCAGTACCCCGCCGAGGAGGAACGCCGCGAAATAATCATTCGATGGCGTTCATGTTATCGGGATCCGAACTCGCTCATCGTGCGTCAGGGTCCAACACACTAACCATTGCGCCACGGCGGCCTCGTCCGTTTATCCGAGGCATTTTGCTCTTCCATAATTTGTTGTCTTTTTACGTGGGCGGGTTGTTAGCCCGCCGCACAACCGCCAGTCTGGTCGGGATATTATAGCAAGGCTATCCAGAGGGCGCTGCGAGGAGGCTGTATGTCAACTTGACCCGGGCATTTAAACAGAGATCGTTGCTGGCAGATGCCAGCAGGTTGAGAGCAATCAACAACTTTACTCTGTATGTCCGAGCCCATACCCTTTTACCTTCCAACTACTGCACCTATAAAGTAGTACCGCTTCTACGTTGGAGCGGAGCAGTCGCAGCTTGTTCTTAAATTGATGACCTTGCTTCCCAGATAGTGTACAGCATACCGATCGTAGCTTAAGCCTCCCCATTGTGTTGCGTATATCAACTTCGAAGCCATCACGGTTAGCCGAGACTATACTTTCTAAATATAGAAAGTTGTCAACTTTCTTGATGGCCCGACAATGCTGAGTTGGGCCCCAGTGTTAGTGGTACTCGAGGTTTTTGTTTTAGTTGTGTCAAACTTTGCTTGCCTCAGCTTCTAGGTTGCGGACTATCATGTGGAGGTCCATTATCTTATGCGAAAGGAGGCAGACATCGTCTGCGTAGTCTAGCTGTTTGAACTAAATCGTCATAATCCAACGAATTGCACAATTGGCTGCCGTCAATGCTGCATGGAGGACATCACTGATAACATGCATCCTTGACGTACTCCACTTTGGACATCAAATTGCTCGGACACCTTACCATTATGTAGGACATGATACTTACTACCCCGATATGTGGCCTTATAATAGAAATAAGTTTGTTGCTGCGGAATACTCGTTCTAGTTTGAGATCATCTCACCAATGTCTGCAGCAACATTTTCTCTTCATCCATAAAGTTGATCCTTATCCGAAACTGAAAAGTGACCGTCCATTCTAACCACTAGGTTATGCTGAAAACTGTCTTACTGTAGCACCTGCTGACGTTTGTCACGTCAAGCGCTACCTTTGAGGTTTCCAAGATACATATGAGGCTTCTATGCGCTGCTGGAGCTAATACCAGAGTTTACCAGAGTAGATCATAACATCACTTACTTATCAGGCCAGCGATCACATCACATCACACCCTGCATCCAACTATCTTATCTTGCCTAGCCCTAGCGTATCTATTCTGTGCCGTACAAAATCGCGCCACATTTGAAGGAATCTGGCATTGTAAAGCCCTTCTTGAAGTGAGTTTAGGAGGTTCTCGTTCCAGAATCTGATTGTTGTCCGCATTCGATAGCCAAAGGTAGTCGATTGTGGCCCGCTGGGCCCTAGACCAAACAACGCTGTACTTTTATTAGGCGCACAAGGCTTGCCATTCGTTCTGTTTCGTCTGCAATACCAAGAGTAGGGAGTAGATTTACTAACAGTAACAGAGCTACCAGATCTTTGGCTGCAGTAACTCGTTGTCGTTTCTTAGCGGACTATCATCTATCGGCAAAAGTTTTTCTTATGGTCCCTTTGTTCGTCGTTTGCTTTCCAAACTAGTACAGCAGGCATAAACGGTTAAAGGACATTTTACAAACCAAGCAATCAAATGTCAACAATCTTGCTTCAAGCAACTGTATCCTTAAAAATTGGCTCCAGCTTTTCTAAGACAATCAACTCTTCAAAGAAATACTTATAATTAAAATAAACAAGAATTCAATTTGCCCTGCACTAAAAAGAGCATAAATACCGATTGCTTTCAACATCCTTCCATCGTTTCCACTTAATTATTGATACACAAGATAGAGATCCCGTAAAATGTTCCTTTTCTATCCCCATGACAGGATGTACAGTATACGACTCATCACTGTGAGTAAATAAAAATAAGGATCCCAAGAAAGAAGCGTAGAGAGTTGTGCAACCTAAATGCAACTCACATATCAGACCAATTCGACTGTACACTAAAAACAGTTCCTTATCACTTCTCGTCGCCACAAAGTAGTCAGGGAGCGAGAGAGATCTTCGTCGTCCTTGTTTACAATTGATTCCACTAACAAACTTAGTTTCACAACACCGAAAGATGGAGCTCCCTATCCCCATTTTCAATGTCCCGGCTTATTCGACACACAACTTGGTGATGAAAAACTTTATAACCCATCGTTCGAGAAACGAGATTATAAGTCACAGAGCGCACATCGAGGACATTCAGTTTCAGTGTCCTCTGCATTCTATGATTGTTAGTCCACCCCCCCGGATTCGACCTCATGTCTCAATCAATCGCAGTCCATTACACTCTTTGAGGAGTGAGTGCAGGGGTTGAAACCTTCGTTTTGGAAACATTTTCAGTTTTCGGGAATTTAATCGGAACTATGAAGTTCAGAAAGGAAGCTATTTGATGTGAAAGTTTGCTCGCTATGCGGACTTCTACTTCTTCTTTTTTTGATTTTATTATCAAGAAAATATTATTCAATTCAATTACGCCTTCGTATGGATGTATAGAAAAATGTCTGTGTAGAGAGAGGAGCAAGTGCAGCGGATATCCGCCTGGGGATGCTACGAGCCGGAGAATGAGATCCAGACGAACAGATGGAATCAGATATCAAAGTAAATACGCGAACAACAACGATTGTGTTCATTGTGTTTTCTATGCGCGGAATGCATCATCTACCACGACGTCCATCTGTCGTATCTAGTTTCCAGCTTGTCGTAAATATCGTTTGTATTTTCGTCCTTGCATCGTCATCATCGATCGATTGGAATTCATCCAATTTGACGCTTCGATGAGGCATGCCACATACCCGTTTGTCGTTTTTTACTACCATACAATCCGCCGAGCAGGAGATATGTATATACACATACATGCATCTGATGAAGGTCACCATCCATCATCATAATTCTTGCGATTACGATTCTTGTCATCATTGTCATTATCCTGAGCATATTCAAAGTCAATATTGCTTTCTCCAGCGAGGAGTACTCCATCATCTCTTTACTCTTGTGTATCGAGGTATGTATATCCTGGCCAACTGCGTAATGTGTTGCCATTAGGGATGCTGATATATGAGCACGAATGTGGAGACACCAACGAGAGATTTTATCTCATTATGATAATTCCACTTCTGTTAAAGTTTTCGATTTGCTTTCGGCCTGGTTCGTCGGATACCTACACGAGTGCCTGTCTACCATCTGCTTCATCCAAATCCCCTTTACCCCCTGTTCGGTTCATTTTATTTGCTATTCCATGAACTAAACTCCACGAGCCGTGAATTAATTCCAAATCCCCGCCGACACTTTATCCTTTCACACATACATATGTACGTACCACATTACTCGCATAGTGTCGGCAGGAGTAACCTACAACTGGTCGTGGCATTGGCACAGTCGAAGAGACCAAGATCAACCGAAACTCCCGTGAGATTTATTAAAATTGAAAAGAAAAAAATCCTTTTTCAAGGACTTTACGTTGAAAACCCGAATTATCGTGAGTTAATTAAGCAGGAATTTGAAAATGGCGAAATTTTATGAGAAAATAATTGGAAAATTAATTCCTCTCATCGACGAGTTACACGCGAATGCGGAGATGGAAGGCTTGGTAGGTGCCTAGCACTTGAGTTGTAGGTATTCTGGCCGGAGATGAGCGGAAGGTAATATTGTGAAATCAATAAAACTGAATGATTTTGAAATTGAATTAAGGTCGTTGCGGTGCAGTCAATTCGAAATAGTGGCAAGTAGCTATTTGCAAAGCTATTTAAAGGAAATCGGTATGAATGAGTTGGGACGATCTGGAGAGATTCATGGATAAACTGGTGTTTGATGAATTTTTAATGAAATTGCTGAGGTTAATGGTGCTAACGTAATGGAAAGGTTACCTCTCCGATAGAGTGCCGTATAGTCAAGTGTACTATGCTGTGTAAAAGAACTTAAATTGAACAATATCCATCGGGGTAGTAGATTGTAGATATACAATACTGAGGTAAGGTGAAAAATTCTCATCCTGACATTTCCAATTAAGAAATTTCTTGGGTTCATGTCTGTTTTTTTATTGAGGTTTAAAGTTTTGTACAGCGCGACCTTGGTCTTTCGAGAGAGGGCTCTATTTCTCAATTGCCTCTTGAGCACAAAAAAGCAGCGGTTGCCTAGAATAAGTCTGTATATGATCGCAGCGCTGTATTGTTGTCGCTGGTCACAAGTGAGCCAAAGTAGACGAAGCTCTTGACCACTTCGAACCTGTTGCCGCCGAATATGACGTTCTGTCTAGGACGTCAGTATTTCGTCATCTTTCTTTGATGACAGTATATATTTTGTTTTACCCTCATTTACTAAAAGACCCATTTTAGCAGCTTCTGCTTAATGCTTTCGAACGTTTCACTGGCGTCTCGCTGTGTTTGTACAATAACGTTAATGTCATCCGCGTACGCAGGCAATTGTCCAGACTTGAAGTAAATCGTACCCTTTGTGTTGGGGGTGCGTATGATCTTTTCAAGTACGATGTTGAAAAGGACACATGGCAGTGCGTCACAAGGGCTAAATCCTATCCTTTTTTAACATCAAAGGTATCGATTAACCAACCTTAACGGAGCAACGGGAATTCCCACTGCCATCCTGGATAATCTGACGAGTTTGGCAGGGACATTAAAACTATACATGGCTTCGTATAGCACGTCGTTATGCACACTGCCATAAGTGGCCTTGAAACCGACGAAAAGCTGATGGGTGTCGATTTGGTGTTCTTGGGTCTTCTCTTGTTGATTTATGTGGTCTTAAAGGACATTGAAAGGAACCCATCAGATTTCTCACGAATGGTTTCAGGTGTTCAAACAGCATGGCAGAGAAGATCTTATAGTCGATGTTAGGAAGGTTCATCCCCCTAAACTGTGCGTAATTATGCAGACCTCCTCCCTTATAGACTAGGCAAACGATGCTGAGATTTCATTCATCGGGCATCCTTTCCTCCGATCATACATATTTTACCGACAAGCTGATGCAGATTGCGAATAAATCACTCTGACAGCAAATCTATCATCGCCGTTATACTGTCCACATAACTGATCTCTTCATATTCTCAACATGGACTGGAACTAGTTGTCCGTCTTCCCCCTTGCGTGCTTCTGCTCTGGCCTTATAGTCTTGGCATGTTCGTTCTACATGGCTTTGTAGACAGCATCCTTTCCTACATGGGCTTGTTCGTATTTTTAATTTCGCGCAGGTTCAAGAGTTTAAATACTTTTAACGTTAATACACAACCTGAATGGGGTGCAGTGGTTTTGGGTTGTAGATGTTCGTTCACTACTCTCAGGGTAGGTTTGTCCTAGATAGGATGAGAGCCGACCAAATTTCGCATTGGTTATAATCCTCAGTGATTCATTTATGCACTTCTTGGTGTTAATTTTGCATATGCACAATATGAATTTCAATTGACCATATGTGTGAGTGAGAGACAGAGCCGTGGCGCAGTGGTTAGTGTGTTGGACACTGGCGCACAATGAGTGAGTTCGGATCCCGATAACACCAACGCCATCGAATGTTTATTTCCCGGCGACCCTCCTTGGCGTAGTATAACTTGCCTTGAAAAAGCTTCTCGACTCACGCCGTTCGGAATCGGCATTAAACTGTAGGTCCTTTTCACCTGTGTGAAGAACTAATCACACACAAGATGGGTGATTGAAGAGAAGCTTGGCTCTGGCCCTTCATGGGTTGTAACGCCATTAAAGATGTGAGTATTATGTCTGCAGCAGAACGATTGATCACTTTCCATTCACAATGTGTTGCATACTTTTTCCCGTGTAGGAATTGCTCTTTCTTGGCTATGAAACGAATTTGAACTATAGACCTTGCTTATCAAACCAGCGGTTTCTAGCCAGCTGCTGGTGGCTTACAAACTAGCACATCAGAGGCAGCGTCTTTTGTTTGCGCGCTGGCAGTGCTCCCACTGTTATTCTATGGATTTTGCGAGAGGCTGAGGGAAACTCTATCGGCAAATATCTTAGCGGTCGATGGTAGCTTTCCGATGTCAAACTTTGTCTAGCTCGATTCCGTGGCATTCTTGATATCCTCATTCGTAACTTGGCTACAACAAGGTAGTGATCCGAGTCGATGTTGTCTCCTCGTTTCGTATATCTAGGACGCTTGAGGAGTGTCCGGCGTCGATCGTAAAGTCATCAATATGGTTGATAGTCGACTGATCAGGTGATCGCCATTTTTTTTTTTTTTTTTTTTTGTTGTGGTTGCCAAGATGCGGGAATCATGTGCTAGCTATAAGGAGACTTCGCCCCACCAGGAAGTCAACTAGCCGGTGTCCGTTTTCGGACGTGGTGTCGTGTAGGCTAACCTTTCCCATGATTTCTGGGACATTGGGCACAGGTTCTGCATAGGAGACCGTAGAAGTAATCTTTCTTCGGTTGGGGAGTGAGCGCGTATTTAGGTAATGCTCCCGGAATTAGCTTTTGTGTGAATTGTTACGAGGCGTTCACTTACATGCCGAAAGTTTAAAACTTTTTGTCGGAGTCTCCCTCGTATAATACATCCGAATTTTCCGTCTTTTGCCTAGTCCATCCCATCGCTCTTCTTGGAGTGCGGCAATGTCGGAGGAATAAGCCTCCGACAAAAAAAAGAAAAAGGAAAGAAAATCACATATACATATGAACAGTCAGATTGCGATATCTGTTTTCTAGATATCAAAACCAGCTAAAATTCCAAAACAACTCTACAGTGCTACCTATTTTTTAAAGTGCTGGCTAAGCAATTAGAACACAGCGACAATGCCAGAAGCTTCGAGGCCGACTAACTTGCTATGTTTTCATCCGGGCATCTTAAGAAGTACTAATTGGAACCAGATCCGCGTGGCATTACAAGGGACCTAATGTGCCTTAAATGGGGCGTTTGGAGAGCAATCTAACCTAGTCGGGTCAAATACCCCATGACCTAAAACCAAACACGACCATTTGGATTAACCAAATAAGAGATCTGGGCCATATTTCAAAGAACTGACTCCGCGTCTTTGTTGACTTGTTTTCTGGGAGCCTCGATTCCATTGGACCCATTCGCTTGATTCCACAACAGAGGTCCACTAAAGCTGATGCCAGAATTCAAGGAGTGTAGTAATTTCTTAGGTAAAAAACGTCGTCACCAAACAGCCCCATCAACATTTATTTTAAAACTTCCATTACAATCCAAGTTTTCTTCAGCGAACTTATGTCTTACAAGGAATCACTCTAAACCACTTTGTAAACACGTCCATTTGCCCGTCACCTACATATGCAAATACTCTCACAAAACTTTTTAGCAAGTGCAAAAGCCACCTAACCAGTTCAAGACCACAAAATTCACTTATCCATATAACTATGCCGCAACCAGGACATCAGCACTATTTCGTCCATCCGCCCCCGCATCCTGACCCACTTAAGAAACTTTTTCCACCTAAAACGAAACGTCTTGCCTCCAATCAACGGAAAAGGGTTTCACGTCAAACTTTCAACATGAACTTGGTCAGAAAAACACACAACCATCCCCGGCTCATCCATATCCTCGATAAACTCTCAAAACTGTCTCTCGTATCTGCAGCAAACGCAAAAGGAGAGGAAAATAAATAAAAAAAAAAACTTTTGTCCAACGTCGACGACCGTCGTCGTCGTTGCCGTATCCTTATTTAATTTCGAATTATCGCTTCGGCGAAATTTCACAAGCTACACGTCACCATCGACTAACTTTTGCCGACTCTCATGCGCAAAAAGTCAAGAAAAGAGACAAAGACTTTTGGATACTCGAATCCATGCTAGCAATCTGTCTCGACCCATGATGATGGATAGAGAATTCGCGGTGTTCCACAAATACCAATGCCATCATCCTCGCGTTTCCCTTCAACTTGTCCGATAAAGAAAGTGAACAACCGCCCGTGATAGGATAACGCGTACACACACAAGCCAAACGGCTTGCAAGGATCAGGGAAGTGGCTTAATTGTGTCTTTCTAATTTGTGTAACGAGGGCTGGTACTCAGTATCATTTCCAACATTCACCGCAATGTCTTCAAACGGAAATTGTATGCCTTGATCCATTTTCTTCTGGTCACCCCTCAAGGATAACAGACATAAGCCGACAGCGAGAATGGAAGATTACGTTCCTGCCAACCAGAGCGAGATATTCGATAACATCCAAGACAACAGAATTCCACTCAAGACGCTTCTCATTGTTCGCTATTACCATACACCGAGCTCCGGGCTCTGTCATCCATCATCGCCAAAGCCCTGGAGAACTGAAGTCCCACCCTATTATGCGAGAAGTTTATCGGTGATGGCATAGAAACGACACACATCAGTCGTTCGAGTCCAGGTGAGATGTGGAGTAAAATATTGAACTATGCACACAGAAGGAGGTAGTTAAATTCAAAGGACATTAGCTACATACATACACGAAGGTGAACAAACTGAATTGAAATGAATGCAACTTCGATGATCCTTGTTTAAGTCAATAAAATTCTCAGCATCCGTTCCAGGCTATTGAGGCAAATCAAACATCATGGTGGGCTGATTCCTTTTGCTTTCTCTGAGCCTTTTACTTCGTCCTAGTTTTTTATTTTTTTGGCTTTTGCTGCTCCTTGGGTGTTTGTTTTGTGAATGAAATATGCTCAAGGGTGTCCTGTCTCCAGTGTGAATTGAACACAAAGGCAAAGGATCCCACGATGACTACTCGTGCAACCTACTCGTATGTACAACACGAGTATCTCCTTTATTAGACTGCATGTGATGCTGGTGTTGTTGCTACTCGTCCTGTCCCTGTTTTGATGTTTTTGTTATTGCTGTCAGGGTGTACTTGGCCTGCAAAGGATACCTAATACAGAAAAAGTCGAAGTGGTTTCTTTTTTCCCAAAGAATTATTCAATGTGGGCGTGCGTGTGCATGGGTAGTATGCTCCGGATGGGATGTACCCGGTCCGTTGTCGGGCAATTTCAAGGTGGTGGTCAGTGGCCGTGCTCGGATGACAATTGAACGTAAATTTGGAAGTACCTCAATTCCAGTTGATGTTGAATTGTGTGAGTTTACTTTCCCGATTAGATGACACGTGGTCGTAATGGAAAGTTTTACTGCTGCGGAGGGAAAGAGGTACTTCTGATAGGAATTCTTTGCTTAGGTGATGTTTTGGGGTGGTGTTTACCCGGTGATTTGACCCCTGTAGAGGTGCTTTAGATGGCAACAGGAAAGGAGTTTAAGACCTTAGGAACTTACGTGAACATGGGAAACGTTTCAGCATAAAACGAGTACCATAAAATGAATTAAACGTGAGCTGGAATACATTCAACTATAAGGAGTGGCTAATTGCGGGTGAGTAGATTTTCAGCATTTTTGGAACCTGGACAAATGGCAGTTGCCATTAAAGTGGCAGAAAAAAAAATTACAAAATTTCATAAATGGCGTATTTGTTATCAACGTGCGAAAGCTGCTTGGAGCAGAAGTTGTAAGTGTGCACACTTTTAAGGAGCTTTCTTCAAAATTAACAAAACATCTTTAATTAAAACTGCATGTACCTACACCGAGTTGTTAGTTTTTGAAACAAAAGAATGCTGAATGGATTGCAGGCCTGTCACTCTTGCATCCTGCGTTGAACAATTCACACTGACTGAGCGCATACATGACTGGCATCTAGTGGTCTAGTGAGTCTCACCATCGTAAGTGTAACCCTCCGTTCACTACTGTTTTCAGTATAGAAGCTCCAATCTAGACGGAACTGCCACACTTGATGTTGAATTATTCTTTGAATTAAACCAACTAAGATGCTCACTATCCCAGGCTCAGTGTATTAGCGGATGCAGCAGATCTACTGATATATTTGGCGCCGCTTGAAATAGTTCGGCAATGAAGCCAGCAGATCTACAGATATATTTGGCGCCGCTTGAAACAGTTCGGCAATGAAGTCATCAGTATCCACCGCTTTGTTTTTCTTGAGTGACTGGACTGCTACTATAAGTTCCGTAGGTATTCGGGTGACTGTTGCTGCGAATACTCATTCGAGTTTGAGATCATATCACCAACACCTAGGTGGCTGGCAGTGTGGCAAAATGTTGATCTTCATCCGAAACTAGAAGGTGACCGTCCAGAGTCTTCACCATGTCTTGCTTGGAATTCCTACTGTCGATGAGCTCTTTGGTGATGCTAGAAACTGTCCTGCTGTAGCACCTATTCGCTTCTTCTTCACACTTTGAAGCCGGTCGATATGGTTGGGTTAGGTGAGTTGGGTGCCCTATTGAAATGAGGTCAAGGCCCACTTAGACTACGAGGAGCCCATTGTGCCCATTTTGAAAAACTAACCCGAGGGGAACCTGTTAGTTGCCCGCTGAGCTGAACCATCCAGATTCAATTAAGAGTCTTAGCAGTTTCTTCAGCTTAATGTCTCTTGCCTCCTCTAAACCTGAGAAGAAGTAGTTCCCGAGGAACCACTTTTCGGGCCAGTGCAGGGCATTCACGTAGTAGTGCAGGGATTCACGTAGTAGCAGGCCTGGCCTAGTTTAGCTGCATGATATGATATCATGCAGTGCCCAGTGAGATCAACGACTTCTTCTTCTTCTTAGTGGGCGCTACAGTTCGGGGTGAACCTGGGCCTCAACCAACATGCCCCTCAATCTAGCACGATCTTTCGCTAGCCTTTTCCATTGCCGCACACCCAGTTGGCTGAGGTCCCCTTCCATCTGTGTGCGCCATCTTAAGGGCGGCCGTCCTCTGCTTCTTCGTCCCTCGGGGTTGGATTCAAAGACTCTCCGGGCTGGAGCTGTGGTGTCCATTCGCTCTAGATGGCCCAGCCATCTTAGGCGTTGAATCTGTAGACGCCTGACTAGGCTCATGTCGCTGTACAGCCCGTAAAGTTCGTGGTTGAATCTTCTCCTCCATCCCCCGTCTGCGTTTATAGGCCCAAAAATCACGCGCAAAATCTTTCTCTCGAACCGACCAAGGGACTCATCATCCGCTTTTGATAATGTCCATGCTTCTGCGCCGTACAACAGGACCGGGATGATAAGGATTTTATATAGAGTCAACTTTGTCGTTCGGGAGAGGGCTCTATTACTCAGTTGCCTCCTGAGCCCAAAGAAACAGCGATTGGCAAGAGTGATTCTGCGTTTGATTTCGGAACTGATGTCGTTGTTCCAGGTCACTGCGGAGCCAAGGTAGACGAAGTCCTTAACTACCTCGAACTTATATCTGCCCATACAGACGTTCTGGCCGAGACGTCGGTGTTGAGCGTCCTTTTTTGATGACAGCATATTTTTAGTTTTGCCCTCGTTTACCGCCAAACCAATTTTCGCGGCCTCCATCTCAATACTCGCAAACGCCTCATTGACATCTCGCTGTGATCTACCTATTATGTCAATATCGTCGGCGTATGCAAGGAGTTGCGAGGATTTGAAATAAATTGTGCCTCTTCTATTGGCCAGTGATTTTTGCACAATCATTTCCGATATGATGTTGAAGAAATCACACGACAGCGCATCGCCCTGCCTAAATCTTTTTTGACATCAAAACTATCGGTAAGGTGTTCACCGATTTGGATGGAGCAGCGAGCATTCTCCAAAGTCATCCTGCATAGTCTGACGAGTTTAGCAGGTATGTCAAAGGTAGACATAGCGTTGTATAGCCCGTCTCTAATTACGCTGTCGTATGCGGCTTTGAAGTCGACAAATAGGTGGTGAGCGTCGGCTTGAAATTCATTGGTTTTTTCCAGGATCTGCCGTAGTGTGAAAATTTGGCCGATGGTGGACTTCCCTGGCCTGAATCCGCACTGATATGGACCTATCAGCTTATTTACAAAAGGCTTCAGGCGTTCACACAAAACGGCAGAGAAGATTTCGTAGGCGATGTTAAGGAGACTTATTCCTCTATAGTTGGCGCAATTAGAGGGGTCACCTTTCTTGTGGATCGGGCATACGATGCTGAGACTCCATTCCTCGGGCATGCTTACCTCTAACCATATCTTACGGATGAGCTGGTGCATGCTCCCAACCAGGTCACCCCCAGCTGCCTTGAAGAGCTCAGCAGACAGTCCGTCTGCGCCAGCAGCTTTATTCGACTTGAGCTTCGATATGGCAATCTTAACTTCGTCGAGGTCAGGGGGACAGAATTCTCTTCGGTCTCCGTCGATTAGAAATGGATCATTCTGCCTGACAGCGGTATATTGACTAACATCGCCGTTATACAGTCTGCAGAAGTGGTTTTTCCATATTCTCAGCATCGACTGCGGTTCTACTTCTAGGTGTCCGTTCTCATTCCTGCAGGCTTCCGTTCTGGCTTTATAACCTTGGCATGTTCGCTTTATCTGTTGATAAAACTTCCGAACGTCACACCTGCAGTAACACCTCTCCAAATCCTCAATCGCGCGCTTCTCGTACTCTTTCTTCTTTCTTCTAAGAAGCTTATGCTCCTCCCTTCTTTTTAACTCGTATAGCTCACGAGCTGCTCTTGTTCTTTTATGCAGCGAGGCCTTATATGCATCCTGCTTCACTGTATGAATCCTCCTGCACTCGTCATCGAACCAGGTGTTTCTTCGTGGTGGAGCCTTGAAACCCAAAACTTCGGATGCAGAGCTTTTCAGGGCTTGTTCGCAAAGGCTCCACTGCTGTTCTATTGATAGCGTGGAGGATTGAGGTGTATTGGAGAGCTTAAGGGAGACGCGATCGGTAAAAGCACGAGCGGTTTCTGGCGATAGTAGCTTTCCGACGTCGTAACCTTGCATTCTTACTCTACTCCGTTGCGTTCGTGATATCCGTAAGCGCATCTTGGCTATAACAAGATGGTGGTCCATCAGGCTGATGCTAAAAAATTAAGCCTTGATACGGATTGTTATGAGGCGTTCGCTCACATGCCGAAAGCTTAGGACTTTTTGCCTTAGTCCACCTCGAACAACAAATCCGCATCCAAACAATCGTTGCCCTCTCTCCCTATAGCAGTCGCCGTAGTAAATATCCCAGTTTTTCATCCGCTTTATGCCCGGTCCATTCCATCGCATTTCCTGGATGGCGGTGATGTCCGCTTTATAGCGGTCTAGGGCGTCCGCAAGTTGTTCGGCTGCACGTGGCCTGTTTAGGGACCTAACATTCCACGTACAAAGCCGAAGATCATTGTCCTTTTTTCGTTTTTTGCAAGGATCGTCAACATAAATCCGGTCCGTTATATCCGAGGCTTGTGGTTGTTTCGGAGTTTGTGTTTTTTTTACGGTTACGGCTTACTAGGCCGTAGCCCAACCGACTAATCCTGTTATTTTTTGGCGCAGCAGGCTCGCCATTCGCCCTTCCCCGTCTGCAATTCCCATAGGAAATCTCCAGATGGCACCACGAGGAGGTGGGGATAGGACTTACTAACAGTGCCGCAAGATGTTCGACTGCGGTGGCTCTTCTCGCTTTTTAGCAGGCCAGCATCCGTCGGATAGATGCTACCCCTACGAGGCCTTTGTTAGTCCTTTGCCATCCGAGGGCAACAACTACCAGTCGTATATACCCTCTACCAAGATTTAGCGGACTTTCCGTCCTATTTTTGTTATAGACAGGCCATGTTAGCCTTGCCGTAGCGCATGTCTCTAATTGACACCATCGCTTGTTGGCCTTTCCTTGTAGTTCCACCCCTATTTCTCTGAATAGTGTGCTGAGTGGCGGTCTAGCCTCAGTTGTGATCTGCGAAGCATCTGCACCTGATCCCAGTCTGGCTAGTTCGCCCATCCTCTCATTTCTGGAAATATTCACATGTCCTGGTACTCAGCAGATGGTTACCTCATTGACATCCGATATTTCTTCTAGTTTCTCTTTACAGAGTTTTACGAGCTTCGATCTTATCCATGTTGCTTTCAGAGCCTTTGATTTTGATTCTCTTATCCGAGAAATTCTCCCTAAGAATCAGATCAGCCCCTTTTTTGATTGCGAAGATCTCAGAGTGACATGCTTCCTGAGGTTCGAAGTAGACTCCGGCTTCTGTACCGGTATCCGTTTTGGATCCGTCGGTATGGATTGCCAGTTCCTCTTCCGTGTTTACCATACCACTGGCCCATTCCTCCCTGGAAGGAGTCCTAATAGAGAATCTCCTCTCACAGCAAGAAAGTGGGGTTGTAATGTCCGTTTCGGTTGCGGACCTAGCGGGTAGCCCATCGATCCAGGATTGATGCGTGGCCATGAGGACATCTTTTCCAAAGACCGGATTCTTGCATCCTAAGCGCAGCCCTCGCTGCAATGCTTTCACAGTACATGTCTAGCGGTGGAAGGTTCAGCATCACTTCAAGGGCCGCCATTGGTGTGGATTTTATAGATCCGGTCACCGCCAGATAGCCAGCCCTCTGAATCCTTGTAAGACTTTGAAGGTTGCATTTCTTCTCAGGAGCTTTCCACCAGATCCATAGACTAAAACAGGTTTTACCACCGCGGTGTACAACCAGTATACCTTTGGTTTAAAGCCCCATGTCTTTCCGAAAGCTACTCTGCACGAATATAGTGCCACGCAAGCTTTCTTGGTTTTATCATTTATGCTGTCCTTCCAGCTAAGCTTGGAATCTAGGATTATGCCAAGATACCTAGCGGATTTCTTCGGAACCAGGTCGATACCATTTATACGTGGATATGTATACCTTGGTATTGACCTTTTTCTTTTGAAGAGGACTATCTCAGTTTTAGTTGGATTTGCCCCTAGGCCCCGTTACTTGACTCAGTTATTCACCAATAGTAGCGCATAACTTAGTCTTTCACTGAGGACCTGAGGATATTTCCCAGGTACCGGGATGGTAATGTCATCGGCATAGGCCGTGACATTGAAACCCTGTGTCTCCAGGAGCTTTAGCAAATTCGTCGACTACGAGGAGCCATAGGAGAGGCTATAGAACACTCCCCTGTGGCGTGCCTCGGTTGACTCTCACCCTTCCATTTGCTCCTCCTGTCGACGAGTTTACTATACGAGTACTTAGCATTTGTTCGACCCATCTACAGATTCTCGAGTTCATGTGGGCCATCCGTAGGCTGGACATTATTGCCTGGGTACTGACGTTATTGAAGGCATCCTCAACGTCTAGAAAAGCCCCCAGGGCATACTCATTGTCATTGAGTGCCTTTTCTATCTTATAGACCACCTTGTGAAGAGCGATATCTACCGATCTACCCTCTTATGTATTTGTCGATTAGTCGTTCCAATTTTTCATAAGGAAGGAGGATAGGCTGATAGGTCTACACTCCTTTGCCGTGGCATGGTTGACCTTCCCTGACTTGGGCATAAACACCATCCTAACCTCCCTCCATGCTTGTGGGACATAATTCATCCTGAGGCACCAGCAGTATATGCGTTCTAGCCAGGGAATGATAAGTTCCCCTGGTTCTTGCAGCATTTTCGGGTATATACCGTCTATTCCTGGCGTCTTGTAGGGGTCGAATGATTTACCGCCCCCAGAATTTTTTCTTTGGTAACGATCTTATCGATTATTTCAGGCCCAGTGTTTTCCCTTATCAGTGTATTTGCCGTCCCGAATGTTCCCGCGCGTACACAGTTAGGGAAGTGACCGGTCGATATACTAACGGTTGTGGCGCTGCACACTGCGCTACACTTTCTTTCTTCAGTATTGAGCTTCTAGCTCAGTTTTCTCTATTTATGAGGATCCGTCTCCAGATGTCTGCTTGAAGTCAAGATGTGGCTGCCTTTTTGCTATGTAAGTGCGTCACTTTTCCTGAATTAAGTGTATGCCCCGGTCGTAACAGAATTTTTCACCGCGTTCCCATGGTCATCAATACTCTAAGCATTGAGCTGCTGATTGTTTCTGCTTCTTGGGCAAGGTGGTACATAAACTGTTGTCGCACTTGGGGAACCTTGAGCCTATCGGTATTGAACCTGGTAATGTCCGGCAAGTTTGAGCGGATGTTGTTAGAAAATGCAGTACTAGGCGGTTGATGTTGCAGAGGTCCATAAACCGCTCACCGTGTCCAAGCATAATGTTGTCATTACCTACCATTACATTGAGATCCCCTATCACCAACATGAGTGTTTCGTTGAAGACAGCGTCTAACTGGCTAAGAAATTGTCCCTTTCGTCCTAAGCTGCGTCCTCAATTGGAGCATAACATTGTATGATGGTAACCTTCCTTAAGGCCCGCCGGGGCGAGACTCGCCCTGTTATGTGGCGCAGGAGGTCCGCCATTCGTCCTCTCCCGTCTGCAATCTCTGAAGAGATTCCCAGCTAGCACCACGAGGAGGTGGAAGTAGGGCTTACTAACAGAGCTGATAGGTCTTCGGCTACAGTGCCTCAATTCTGTTACTTAGCGGACCAGCAGTCTGTTCCTCTCCTCTTTTCTGCTCGTGATATTCACGAGCCGCATTAGCATGACTTTGTAGGCGGCTTGCTTTGCTACATGAGCTTACCCGCATTGCTCATCAAGCCAGGGTTTCTATTTGGCGGTGGTTTGAAATCCAACACATCAGAGGCAGCGTCTCTGATGGCGCGCTGGCAATACTCCAACTGTTGTTCGATGGATTGTGCCGGTGTGATCAGGATTTGCGAGAGTTTGAGAAAAACTCGATCGGCAATGGTCCTAGTGGTCTCCAGCGATTGTAGCATTCCCGCGTCGAGCTTTCATTGTCCACGTCGACTCCGTGGCATCTTTGATATCTTCATTTGTACCGGGGCTACAACAAGGTAGTAATCCGAGTCGATGTTGGCTTCTCGGAAGGTTCGTACACCTAGGATACTGGAGGAGTATCTGGCGTCGATCGCAACGTGATTAATCTGATTGATGGTCGATCACCAGGTTCCTTTGAGGATGTTGTGATGCGGGAATCGTGTACTAGCTGGAAGGAAATTACTCCCCGCCAGGAAGACAAGTAGCCGATGTCCGTTTTTGGACGTGGTATCATGTAGGCTATATTTCCCCATGATCGACTAAAATATTTCCGCTTTGCCCAGTTTTGTACTAAAATCCCCAACTATTTTCGTATCTTAGCTGGGATATTAGGCATACACAGGTTCTGTGTAGGAATTCGTAGACATCGTCTTTCATATCAAGCATATCAACCTAATGTTCCCGAAATGCGGCCTTCGCTTACATCAGCTTTGCATCTCTCCGCATCCGAGGCTTGTGGTTGCTTCGCCACGGTTCCTGGAGGGACAGGTTCGTCTTTCCCCGGGAGCAAGGGAGTTGGGTTCACTACCTCGCGAATGGCAGGGCAGCTATCCAGACGAGACCACGCGGAGGCTGTGTGTCAATTTGAATTGAGGAGGGACAGATATCGAAGCTGGCGCTTGACACATTAAACGCGATCAGCTTCTTTGCTCTCTTTGTTCGTTTCCTCTCCCCTAAGCAGTGACCTAAGAAATTGTTCGCTCCCTGATGAGACTGTGCAGGAATCTGTAAACGTTCGATTTTGAATGTTCGAACGCTTGGCCATGAATTTCGATCAATTGCGAGTATTCCATCGTCAAAAATCAACGCCCAGTGCATTATTCAATGACCGACACCTTTGCTACCTTGAATTACGTTTTCAGCTTGAAGCTTTTCAATAGCCCAACTCGAAAACCTTTGCCCAAACTTTTCGCACATGGTATGCTCAGACAGGAGTATTTCAGTTTTTTTAGGGCAAAAGTTAATCAAAAAGGTCTTCCCATAGCTGAACAAAAACTGAATCAATCGATATCTTGTTACTGATGCGTACGTCCGCTCACTCAATTAAGGTCACCATCATACGACCTTGAGCACCGTGGCGCAGTGGGTAGTGTGTTGGCCTCTGACGCCGATGACACGGGATCGAATCCCGACACAGCCATGTCATCGAACGTGTTTTTCACGGTGTTTCTCCTCAGCGGGATTCTGACAAAGCCCCCTGTAGTAAAATTGTCATGAAAAAGCTTCTCGAAATTCGCCGTTCGGAACCGGCAATAAATTGTAGGTCCCTTTCACCTATGGGAAAATGAAATCACACACAACATGGGTGATTGAGAGAAGCTCGGCTCAGGTCCTCATTGGACTGTAACGCCAACATACAGATCATACGACCTGTCCGCCACCCCTACGCTTTTTTGTGATTCAAATGAAATAGAAATTGTGTAACGCTGAGTCCTCTCTTTCCTGATTTCGATTTCACTTTTAAAATCCCCTTCCCATCGTCAACCTGAAACGAATCCACCACCTCTACTACCATCCAAACACCTGAAGGCATACGACGACACTAACGCTCTTCGTTCGTCCTAGTGCTATCATGGCACTAGCAATAGCCTAGAAGCAGGGGGACGTTAACCAAAGGAATGCAAATAAATCATCATCAACATCGTCTTCAAAGTGCCAACATCCAGGCTCTGTCTCTTGCCACCGGTGTTCAACCCCAATTGAAAATATACACACACCAGCACCCTCCTGGCTGTTACGTGCATAATTTGTCAAAGTGAGTGTGTGGAGAATATTTTCAATCAAACCGAAACATCAGAGGAAATTCGAAAAAATAAAAACAAATAGCAATCTCCTCCGCCCTCATGCAGTATCCTGATGTCTCATATATGTAGGTACATGTTTGTCATGTGTTGCCAAACACCATGCCCGCTCCGTATATATGCATGTATCTATGTATCTAATGATAAATGACACACAGTAAAACAAGAAACGAAACGAGAATACAATAAAAAACGAAGCAAGAGGAAATCTCCTGATTGCACTCAAACCTTAGGTTGGTGTGTGTCGGGTGCCAGGATCAACCCACTCTGCCACCGTCTCAATCATTTGCCGGTAAATCAATGTATTTCGCCATAGTGCTATCGTACTCCTACTGTGCAGCTATGCTGTGAGTCGTACTTAGACTCGATGGATGAAGGCAGATTTAAGATTCAACTGTCACCACACCTTAGAGGTAAATTTGTTGAATGGAAGCTTTGTAAGGACATTGGCGACGACGATGAGGACGATATCTATGAACCCAGGAGCCAGGATACACTACAAACTACAGAAAAAAAAATATCGAGAATAAAATCCAGACGATGGATGGATGAAACCAGGGGAAAATGAAAATAAGGAAGTAAAGAAACCCCTCATGAATCTTTGATGTGGGCCAACAAGTGCCACTAACCCGTGTTAGTTAGCAGGGGTGCCAGACTATGGTATGTGGTCACTTGAATGGGTGTTTGGATTTTTTTTCTTTTCACTTTCCACCTGCTCGGAGGGAACTTAATTCAAGTTGAATGATTACAGGAATCATACATACTATCAGGATGCCAGTAGATTCTGTTACTTTTGCAGTGATGCATAGTTGTTAGACGAGCGAATTAGGTAGTCAGAAAGAAGCGGGTTCATGGCGTGTCAAAGTGGCATTCAAATCACTGGTGAGTCTGCACATATACCTTATATATGTTAAGGGAGATTCTAGAGGCGAAAAGAGTCGAGCAGCCCCAGCAGATGCGAGAACAGTTAAACCATACATAACGTAAAAAAACTGGGCTATCGACTTGAAATGCAAGTATAATATGGTTTTATACCTTCCTCTTTCTTGGTGGCACTATAGCCCATGGAGGACCAGAGCCAAGCTTCCCTCAATCACCCATATTGTGTGTGATTTATTTCTCACACAGGTGAAAGGGACCTACAGTTTAATGCCGATTCCGAACGGCGTGAGGCATGTAAAATACAGAGGGCTTTTCCAGTACTCCGCCGAGGAGGGACGCAGCGAAATACACATTCGATGTTACCGGGAGCCAAACTCGCTCATCGTGCGTCAGACTTCAACCCACTAAACATTACGCCACCGCGCCCTTAGGTTTTGTACCAAAAGCGGGAAAACGGGAAAAACCTCTCACACAGCTGCCAAAGACTACAGACCTTTTCAGTAGTCAGGACCTGTACATTCGCAAAACCCTACGAAAAAGTATGCTGTCGGTATCGCAACATGCCTATTGTAAGAGGAAATCAGTAGATACACCCACAGATCTATCGAGTTCTTAGTATCGCAGTCTCTTGACTTGGCGCGATCAACTTTAACCGCCTGAAAATTGCCGGAACCTTCGTTGGAATATCGTCTGCTAAATGTGAATACATCGGGGAGGGAATATTGCTAGATAAGTGGAACGACTTACTTGCAGTATAAACTTGTTCCGAAGTAAGGTGTTTTTAGTGAAGGGAAAAATCTCACACCACTATGACCACGTAGTGTCTTCTAACATGTCTCCCCAAAAGTTGGCTCTTTTTTTCCAGAGACGTTGTTGAAGCCAAAATACATACAGGATGGACCATCTCCTGTATCATATTAAAAATGCAATAAAATAAACAAAATTTAATTTTTTCCATTTAATACAACTTCGTTCAAGTGGTTGCCTCGGCTGGCATCGCAGTAGCGCATTCTGCCACCCCATTTTTCCACGACTTCGTTGATGGTTTCCGACTGTAGCTCACGGATTGCTTATTGGCCTTAAAGGCTTCAGTCATTTCCGGATTGTTGGCATAATATCGGTCCTTCACAGTTCCCCACAAAAAAAAAAAAGTCACAAGGGGTCAAATCGCGACTCCGAGGCAGTAAATTGACATCGCCAAGACGGCTGATTGCACGAATTGGGAATGTGGTACGGAAAAGATCAATTGTGGCATGACTTGCCATCCTGCATCAACCAAACGTCGTCCAAATAGTTGTCTTCAATGTTAGTAAGAAAGGTCGGTTAACATGGCTCTGGGACGCGCGCACCGTTGTACGAAACATTGTTCCCAGCCTCATTTTCGAAGAAAAATGGTCCAATGAAGCCACCACTCCGCAATCCGCACCAAACTGTCACTCTCTGTGGATGCATTGACTTCTCGACAATGACGTGCAGGTTTTCCGAGCCCCAGATTTGGCAATTTTGTTTGATGAAATGTCGCCCAATTCAAGCTGCTCCAAGGGCCAAACTGAGAAGCTATAACGAAGCGGATGATCGCGCGCCTTCGATTGCTGAGTCGATTGGAACTTGTAGGCAAATAATCCGAGATCTTTGTGGAGAATTCTCCTCAGGCTAGAGCGTGAAATATTGAGCTGTTGAGATCGATGGCGAGTTGATGTTTGTGAATTGAGTCTCACACTCTTGGCCACAGCAGCCACATTCTCACCTGTGCGCACCGTACGAGGACTAGCATACCAGTCTCATGTTCTTTTTTCATAAGCTTGCTTACGGCAGTCGCGGTGGGGACTTCACTGCGGCCAAAACTTCTTTTAAAAAAACGACCTATTTGGGCTACACAGCACTCACTTTGGAAATAAGTTTTCAATATTTCCCAACGTTGCTTCCGCGTAAAGCGACTCATTTCACTCCGCGGAGGTATGACACTGACTTTCTGTCAAGATTTCGAGCAGGAAGCAGCTGTCAGTGTTAAAAAACACACTAGAGGGCTAACCTCTTACATACCTTAATGGTAAAAAGATGCCTTGTTTGGCTCTTTTCCGTGTTTTTTCTTTTTCTTTGTATTTTTTTCAGAATTCCAAAGATTTGTGTTTGAGTTTATGATCCACTGTTATTCTAAGATAATTGTTTTCTTGCAGACGGCCCTACTTCCTAAGGCCCTACAGCTTATACCTTCCTTCTGGGCTCTATTTTAAGAGATTTTCCATATCGTCTTTCACATTTTAAATACATGTTAATCCATGGTACCTTAATGCATACAATATTACTTCTGGATCTCCCCTTGAATGAATGTCTCCTTCAATGGCACCCATTCGATTGGAAGTAAAGCTGTTATCTAGTCTTCGGCTATAATGAAAATACCTCTGTCTAGCCTTTGATCAACGGCATGCTTTTCAAAAGCACGTTTTATAATTACAAACATGCACACCACCCTTAAGGAATAATACAGGCTTGTTATACGGACATTCTTTTTCGTTCATGCCCACGATTGACGTTCTGCTGATATTCATGCATTCAATTTAAATGTCCAAATACCCTAAAGGATAATACCGCTACGTCTTTCCCAAATACCTTGTTTTAATCACCCTGTGTTATTACATAAACCAACTTAACCGTGCAACTGCACAAACAAAGCATTAACTCGTCCCAGTAGTGAATGGGTGTCTACCATGTCCTCATCCGGACCCCCGAGGATATTTGACATCATCCACCTCATGCACCATAGAACATGACCACAAATTTCAAACCGAGCAAACAAAACGTATAATTGCTGCAGGCGGCGACAAGCGACGACAAGCGACGACACAATGTTGACATGATAAAAAGGAGAACCAGGCCAGACTCTTGTTCATTCCACCAAGCTTACAATGACGACAAGCGTTGTGTTTCCGCTTCGAGAAGCTTCCTCATTATCCTTGCTTGAATCACCTTTTTATCATTTTTGTTTCATTTCTCATACGTCTGTTTGGTGAAGGACCCACTGGTCACAATCTTTAATTTGCCATCGGTTTTAAGGAAATTTTAGATACGTTTACAATAGAATACACAAACTAAATCACTTTATTTTCCTCCTCATCTTTTTCACATCCTGTCTGTCGGTCTGTTCGTCGTTTGTTGTTCGTCTAGTCCCTGTTATCCATAGTATGTCATACAAAATTTGGCACAAAATATGTTAAACATTGTTGGGCGGAGGGAAGAAGCAATATGCGAAGGTCTACCAAATCTTCCTATCGTTGGCCCATTAAACCGGCTAACATTTGTTTGGCGAATGTCGTCAGCTCGAGTGGATCGTTGTCATTGAAATCATCCATTACCTCTTGCATTTGATCTTTCAGTCCGTCCGAGATGGATGTTGTTATTCGGTCCCGGAATAGATTCGTAATTGGACTTAGAATGACACCAGACAGTTCTTGAATGAATCGCCTTTGACTTAATTGAACTTGAATATTCCTGAAACGAAACGATATATGTAGATGAATGGATTATCTACGTTTAGTCATATGTGCGAGTAATAGATACATGGGAGAGATGACACCAATGCGTAAAACTTTGCCCTTCTGGTCACTACATGATTTGATTATCCCTCACTGACTTGAATCTGAATCTATTCGATTTACTCAAGAGCTTAACTCCTTTACTGTGGTTACTTAAATGAACACCATCACCATAATCTGACCAGTGGAGGAGAATGAATCAGGTAAGCATATCCCATTCAAGGATGAAAAGGAAAAACAAATGCGCACATTCCAGGAACAAATACACTTTCATATGTACATAGATGGTCGGAGGTTTGGTCACTTACCGAAATTTAACTATCCGGAAATCATTCAATCGTAATCGAGTATCTTCTACGTTGATTGAAAGGTCCGCATATATTACGGTGTCGTCTAACGAGCCAACTACTTTGCCATATCCTTCAATGCCCATTAGGTTAATGAGAAAGTCATAGTTGAACTGAAAGCAAAAAAAAAAAAAACGCAAACTATGTTACAGCGGGATTAAGAGATAAGTAGACTTAGAGATAAGTGGTAAAGTAAAGAATCCTTGGAATAATTGAACAGGATCAATCAGTGTCTTGATATAAAATGAAGTGTTCCTTGACGACATGGACGAAACAAAAGGAATCAATTAATTGAGGTGATCGAGAAATGTAGTGATTTCGGGTCATTAAGAATGCATGGACACTTTTCGAGTTTACTATAGACCACTCTGAGGTTGTTTTAATATTAATGGCCGTTGGATTGAAGTCATGGTTCGGTGAGTGTTGACGGTTGGCGATGAGCGGGCGTGATTGATGGAGGAGAATGTCCAAGATTGTTGGGCGGAATAGGAGACAGTGAAAAGTTAACGTGCTTTCTTGAGTCAGACCTTGTTTTGTGCGAATTTCTTGGAAAGATAAAAAGTTTTGCTGAGCAGCACAAGGTTAAACGTCTCTTCAGCTGTCTGACATTGATTTCAAGCACTTTGAATTGACTTTGAAAGGAAAATGGGAGCATGGTGCCACAGCTCGTAATAAACTTAGTCTCCACCGACAAGGTTACAAGATCTTTAGCAAGTTGAATAGGATAGTTGATGTTCACTTGCGTGCGCCTCATCATGATAGGTCTGGTATCAAATTGGAAAACGGCTCAGAACTATTCTTACTTACTTACTTACCTAGGAGGTGCTGCAGTCCGTGGTGAACCTGGGTTTCAACCAACAAGCGTCTCCAGTTGGCACGGTCTCTGGCCAGCTGTTTCCAGCGCCGCACGTCCAGCTGGTTAAGGTCCCCTTCCACCTGCGTGTGCCAACGTAGATGTGGTCGTCCTCTGCCGCGCCTTCCTTCCGGGGTGGATTCGAAGACTCATCGGGTCGGAGCTGTATTTTCCATACGCTCCATATGGCCTAGCGACCTTAGACGCTGTATCCGTAGACGCCGTACCAGGCCGATGTTGCTGTACAACCCGTACAGTTCTTCGTTAAATCTTCTCCTCCATACTCCGTTTGAAAAAACGGGACCGAAGATAGTGCGCAGAAATTTCCTCCCGACACGACCAAGGGCATCTTCATCCGCTTTTGTTAAGTTCCAATACTCTGCGCCCTCTTATATATGTAGGTCTTATATAGTGTCACCTTGGCTTTCCGAGAAAGGGCTCTACTTCTCAGTTGCCTCTTGAGCCCAAAGAAACAGCGGTTGGCAAGAGTTATTATCTCAGCGCTGGTGTTGTTGTCGCCGGTCATCAGTGAGCCAAGTTAGACGAATTTATTGACCACTTCAAAGTTAGATCTGCCCATGATGACGTTCTGGCCAATACGTCGGTGCTAACCGTCTCATTTTGACGAAAGCAGATATTTGGTCTTACCCTCATTAACCTTGAGACCCATCTTAGCCGCTTCTACCTTAATGCTTACAAAGGCCTTATTGACGTCTCGCTGAGTCCATCCAATCACGTCAATGCCGTCGGCGTACGCAAGCAACTGCCTACACTTGAAATAAGTCGTACGTCTTGTGTTGGCCAGCGACTCTTGCGACGACTATTTCAAGCACGATGTTGAAAAAGTTGCATGAAGGCGCGTCACCTTGTCTAAATCTTTTTTTAACATCAAAAACACTGCCGTGGTGCAGTGGTTAACATCATCGACCGCCGAGCGGTAGGTTTATGGTTCAAATTCGCTTCATAGCCAAGAAAAAGTAGTTCCTAAACGGACAAAAAGTATGCAACGCTGTTGAGAATGGAAATTGACCAGACGTACTGCTGCAGGCATAACACTCACAGTATATGGTCAACCGAAATTCATCCTCTGCGTATGCAATACTAAAGTGCTTGAACGAATTACTACGGACTATAACCAACGCGGAATTTGGTCGGCTCTCGTCCTATCTAGGTCTAGGACAACCACCCCTGAGAGTAGTGAACGAACATCAACGACCCCAACCACTGTACTCCGTTCAGGTTGTGTGTGTCAACACATCATAAGAGAAAACTCTTGAACCTGCGCGAGTCTCTAAAGAACAAAAAAAAAAAAAAAAAAGTGGTCTCGGTTTGTTCATTAGCGACCTTAATGGAGCAGAGAGAATTCTCCATTGTCATCCTCCACAGTCGGACGAGTTTGTATAGCTCATTTCTATACACGCTGTCATATGCAGCCTTGAAATCGACGAAAAGGTGGTGAGTGTCGATTTGGTCTTCTCCAAGATCTGCCGTAACGTAAATATTTGGTTTACCTTGCCGAAAACCATACTGATAAGACCCGATCAGGTTATCCACAAACGGTTTCAGGCGTTCAGATAATATGGCAGAGAAGAACTTACATATATGCGATGCTAAGGAGACTTATTCCCCTATAGTTGACGCAGTTATAGAGGTCTCCTTTCTTATGGACCGGGCAAACGATGCTGAGATTCCATTCGTCGGGCATGCTTTCCTCCGACCATACCTTGCAAATGAGTTGGCGCTTGCACCTTACCAGCTCATCTCCAGCCGCCTTAAGAAGCTCAGGAGATAGGCCGTCTGCGCCCGCGGATTTATTAGACTTAAGTTTCGATATCGCTATTTTGATTTCGTATAGGTCGAGTGTACGGAATTCTTTTACATCGTGGTCCATTTCGTGGATCGTGCTGCCTGACAGCGTTATCTTGTCTGTCATCGCCGTTATACAGTCTGCAGAAGTGGTCTTGCCAAATTATCAGCATCGACTGTGATTCCACTACGAGTTCTCCATTTTAATCCCTGCAGACCATCGCCCTGGCTTTGTGGCCACGGCATGTTCGTTTTACCGTATTGTAAAACTGCCGGGCGTCATTCCTATGGAAGCATCTCTCCATCTCCTCTATCATACGCCTTCCGTGTTCTCTCTTCTTTCTTCTGAGAAGCGTGTGTTCCTCTCTTCTCTTCTGCTCATAGATTTCGCGAGCAGCTCTCGTCCGTCGTTGTAGCGTGGTTTTATACGCCTCTTGTTTTTCTGCATGGGGTTGTTCGCATTGTTCATCGAACCAGGGGTTTCTAGGTGGTGGCGGTTTGAAGCCCAGCACCTCTGAGGCAGCGTCTCTGACGGCGCTCTGGTAATGCGCCCATTCCTGCTCTATTGTTTGCGCTGCTGTGGACGGATTTTGAGAGAGGTTGAAGGAGATATGATCGGCAAGGATTCTGGCAGTCGCTTGCGATTGTAGCTTTCCGACGTCAAACATACGTTGTCCTACTTGAGTCCTACGCATTCTTGGTATCCTCATTTGTACCTTTCCTACATTCGTACGTCGAGAATACTGGAGGAGTGTTTGGACTCGATCGCAATGTGATCAATCTGGTTGGTGGTTGATTGATCAAAAGACCGCCAGTTACCCTTGTGGATGTTGAGATGGGGGAATCGTGTGCTTGCTACAAGGAGGTTACGCCCCGTTAGGAAATCGATTAGGAGATCACAAAAGTCATCCTTGAGTCGATCATCTTTTTCCTCCGTGGGGGCGTGCACACATATTAGGGTGATATTCCCCAGTTTACCCGTTGTGCGGACTGCTGTGAGGCGTTCGCTTATATGACGAAAGCTCAAGACTTTTTGTCCAAGTCTACCTCGAATAACAAATCCGCACCCAAATAAGCGTTGCTTGTTTTCCATGTAGCAATTACCGTCATAGATATCACCCTTTTTCATCCGTTTTTTGCCTCGTCCACTCTATTGTAGTCCGGGGTCTCTTCCAGTTGATTGCCGGACCTGGCCTGTTAAGGGACCTCACATTCCAGGTGCAGACTCGTAGATCCCTATTGCGTTTGCAGGGGTCGTCAACGATGGAATCGCCGTATCCGAGGCTTGTTATTGTTTCATAACAATACGGTTTTCCGTGAGAGGGATGTTAATCCTAAGCACAACCCCCAACCCCCTGGAGGGCCGGGTTCCTTTTACCCCAGGAACAACGGACTGGTCGCTGCACACATTAGTTCACTGTCCGGCGGGTGCCTGGTACAGCTATCCAGGAGGGGCCACTCGGAGGCTATGTGAACAGGGACAGAGATCGAAGCTGGTGTTTGCCGTGTTAAACACGATCAGCTTCTTTGCTCTGTTTGCTCGTGACCTGATGTGCTCGGAAAGTGTAAAAAGCTCTTCGAACATGTTTGCCTCATACATACAAAGTTGAAAGGTCAGAACTATTCACGAATCGTTTTAAGTAAGCCTACGGTCTTGGCGGACAAAATCTTATAATTGTGAGGTTATGAGTATAGGGATCCCCATCCTCTTGAGCCTGGCAGCAAAAGATTAAGATTCTCATTTAAGAAATTTAATAATTTTTCTACGAGATTTCCCTTGGCTTCATCACACTTAGCTAAATGCTCGTCTCCAACATCAGTATTCTTTCCCGGAAGTAAGAGTCTGGTAGGCTGTGAAAATATTAATCTATGGTCCTCTCAAGTTCTTGATTGGATGTGAAGCGTTTCCCAAGACTAAATTTCTATAAGTTAAAAGTTATCCCTTGCGGCGGGCTAACAATCCGCCCACGTAATAAAAAGAAAAGTTATGAATGAGCAAGATGCTCGACGACGACAACGCACGAAAAAGGAACACGACTTGCGAGTATGCTCCTGGAATGTCAGAACCCTGTACACTCCTGGAGCTGCTCATAAACTAGAAGGAATCTTCACGCAGTACAAGGCGGATGTTACTGCGGTCCAGGAAACACGCTGGATAGGAAACAGTACGATAAGAAAGAAAAATTGCGACATTTATTACAGATGTCACAAAAGGTTGCACTAACTGGGATGCGGATTTGTCGTGGGAAAGCGGTTAAGGTCGAAGGTCATCGGCTTTAAACCTATAACCTCGCCTGGCTGTGATCCGCATCAGAGGCAGACTTATATGTGCACACGCCCCTACCGACGAGGCTGAAGACCCTATCAAGGAGGACTTCTATGACCTCCTGGACAACGCCTACGGATGTTAAAATCGTGCTCGGGGACTTCAACGCCAAAATCGGTAAGGAGAACACCCTTGCCGGAGTGATCGGAAAGCACAGCCTCCACGATACAACAACAGTTAACGGCTTCCGACTCGCTGACTTTGCGACAGCTCCGAACGGTCGAACCGCCAACCAAATCGACCATGTGCTCATTGACGCAAGGCACTCGTCAAACATCCTGGATGTGCGAACATTTAGAGGGGCAAATGTCGACTCTGACCACTTCCTCGTAGCAGCAAGATTCAGAGCTCGACTGTCCAATGTTAGAAAGCTGCACCAGCCCATCAGGAGGAGGTTCGACATTGGGCGCCTGAGCACACCGGAGGTTGCCAGAGTCTACAGGGAGCAGCTGAGCGAAAGACTCTACGGTATGCCTACGTCGAACACAAATGCCAATAATATGTGGCTGCATTGCCGCTCAGCCATTCAGGAAGTAGCCGAAACCACCTTAGGATACCTACCACCCCCGACAAGAAGCCCGTGGTATGATGGTGAGTGTGAGCAGAAAAAGGCAGCAACCGACGAGGCGTACCAAAAGGCGCTGCAGAGGAAAACCAGGGCAGCGCAAGAAGAGTACCGAGCCAGAAGAAGGGAGGAGAAAAAACTACTGTGCAGCCTCCAAGCTCAAGAATATCGAGGAGTTTAGGGATGAACATAAAACACGAACCTTTTACAAGAAAGCCAAAGGCCTTACAGGAGGCTTCAAATAGGGCACCCAGGCTCTTCGAAACTGCAAGGGTAATCTTGTCACCGGCCCGCAGGGAATAGTGGATGTGAGGAAGGTGAATGGAGAAGAAGACACAACCGCGAACTCTACGAGCTGTACCAAGATGTAGTCCGAAAGGCAAGGATCCATCGACTACACTGGCTCGGCCACATCGAGCGCATGGACAACAACGCTCCAGCTAAGAGGGTCTTCGACTCCGAGCCTCCTGGTTCGAGAAGAAGAGGAAGACCGAACCTCCGGTATAAAGGCCAAGTAATCGCGGATGTAAGACCGTCAAGGATGGAAGGCAGCTATAGCTCAAGTTCAGATCCTCCATGGATCGCTGGCCTGATAAGTAAGTAAGTAAGGGTTATTCCCCTATAGTTGGCGTAGTTATAGTGGTCTCCTTTTTTATGGACCTCGCAAAAGATGCTACGACCATATCTTACTGATGAGCTGGTGCATGTTCCCAACCAACTCATCCCCAGCCGCTTAAAATAGCTCCGCCGGCAGGCCGTGCTCTTTCTTTTTCCGTCCGAAAAGCGCGTGCTCCTCCCTTCTTTTCCGCTTAAAGAGCTCAAGAGCAGATCTCGTTCGTCGATGCAACGCGGCCGTGTGTGCATTCTATTTTTCAATAGAAAACCAAGGATTTTTTCTGGGTGGTGGCTGAAAACCGTATACATCAGAGGTAAATGGCGCTGCGACAATATCTTTATTGCTGTTCTATAGTTTATGCAATTTCTTCCTCGCCCTCCTCCTGACACACCCAACTTACGATCCTTCTTACCAAGGCCATGAAATGCTGAAGTATTTATGAAATATTTCAAAACATCGAGACCCTTTGACGACCGACAACAGGTCCAGAGGTAGAATTGATGGTCTACCTCATTGAAAAATGTAATCAATCTCATCACAATTCTGTTGAAAGTAAGGTTCTTGCAATCAGTATTCCGATATCTGACAGTGTTTGGCAACAGGCTCTTTTATCGAAATAGCATTCTTATGAGTTAGATGAGTTCCTTAGTTAATGCATTGGAAACTATTTTTCAAATCGTTCAGATTGAGTTGTTTTGATCGATTTAGAGACTTCTTCTCATCAAATAAATGCTGGTGTACCCAACGATCCCTTTTGACTCGAGCCTCTTCTTGATATTCATCAGTGACCTCTTGTCGGTTACTTCTAATCCAATTCATTCGCGGTTGCGTATGTTTGTTTGTATGTGGCGTTACAGCCTAGCTGCTCTTAATCACACAAGTTGTGTGATATCGTCCCATATGTTTATTACCGATTCTAAACGGCCTATCTCGATAAGCTTTTTCAGTACGATTATAGTGCTGAGGGGTTTGTCGGTACCCCACTGAGCAGAAGCACCGGGAAAAATACATTCGATAAAGGTGGGCTGTCGTCGGGATTCGATCCCCGTGTCATCGGTGTCAGTGGCCACGGCGCTCTCGTCGCGTAAGTTAAGTTCATAAAATCCCCATCTCGACGGCATAGTTAAATGGAGATATCGTAACCGTGTGGTATTAGTGCGACCAAAATATAGCACTCCCTTCTGTTTTTAATGGGAAGGAGGGAGAGAGAGTAAGCAGAGCAAAGAAGTCGATCGCGTTTGACATGGCAAACGCCAGCTTCGATCTCTGTTCCTGCTCAATCCAAGTTGACACATAGCCTCCGCGTGGACTCCCTTGGATAGCTAACCGGGCACCCGCCAGGTAGTGAACCAATGTGTGCTGAGAAAAGAGGAACCTGGCCCTCCAGGGTGGAGGTTGTGCTTTTCCCTATCGAGTAAAAAAAAAACATGTATTCAGAAACAACCAATAGCCGGTTACGAACGAATTACATATTGACGACCCCCGGGAACGAATTCCGAATCTGCACCTGGAACGCTAAGTCCCTGAATAGACCAGGTGCAGCCGGAAAACTGGTCAACTCTTTGGATTGCTATAAGGCAGACATCACCGCGCTCCAAGGAGTGCTATGGGATGGGCCAAGCAAAAAGCGGATGAAAAACTGTGATATCTACTACGGAAACTGCTACAGAGAAAATAACAAACCCTTATTCGGATGCGAATTTGTTATTCGAGGCAGACTCAGGAAAAAAGTCTTAAGCTTCCAGTATGTAAGCGGACGTCTCATAACTAACCGCATCAATGCCATTCTCGGCAATGTAAGCTTAATATGTGTCCACACCCCCACAGAGGAGAAAGATGACCAACATAAAGACGACTTCTATGATCTCCTAAACAAAACATGTGCCCATTGTCCCAGCTATGACACCAAAACCGTTCTAGGAGATTTCAATGCGAAATTTCAATGACTCTTTGAACGAGTCATAGGAAAGCGCAGCCTACACAACACCACGTCAGAAAACGGACTTAGGCTAGTGGACTTTATGGCGGGACATAATCTCGTAGTAGCAAGTACACTATTCCCACACCTCAACATCCATAAGGGGACCTGGCGGTCTGTCGATCAATCGACAACCAATTAAATTGGTCACACTGCGATTGACACTTCTCGAGCATCCTAGATGTATGAACCTTTCGATGAGCCAACATCGACTCGGATCATTAACTTGTTGCAGCCAAGGTACGGATGCGAATCTCTCAGAATCAACGGAGTCGAGTAAGAACACCAAAATTTAACGTCGGAAACTGCAATCGCAGAAGACCGCCAGGACCTTCGCTGATCAAGTCTCTCTCAAGCTCCCTTAGGTCCCGATGCAATCAGCACAAACCATAGAACAGCCATGGAGTCGTTGTCAGAACGCCTTCAATGAGGCCGCTTCAGATGGACTCGGTTTCAAGCCACCACTTTCGAGAAACTCCTAGTTTGTGACGAATGCAGACAGGCCCTTGAAGAGAAACAGAATGCATACATGGCTACACTGGCTACATGGGATAGACGGACCAGAGCTGCTCGCGAGCTCTGTGAACAGAAAAGGAGGGAGGAGCATGTGCTTCTGAGAAGAAAAAAGACGGAGCACGAGAAGCGCGAGATCGAGGAGATGGAGAGATGCTATTGCAGAAACGATGTTCCAAAGTTATACCAAAAAGGAAAATGAATATGCCAAGGCTATAAAGCTAGAGCAGAAGCCTGCAGGGATGAGCACGGACAACTAATAGTGGAGCCATAGTCGATGCTGAGATTGCAGAAGGACCATTTCTGCAGACTGTATAACGACGATGATAGTCAAAATACCGCCGTTAGGCAGAACGAACCATTCACATTAGACGAAGACGAAAGAGAATCCCGTCCACACGACCTAGACTATGTTAAGATAGCAATATCGAAACTTAAGCCTTATAAAGCTGCTGGAGTAGACGGACTTCCCGCGGAACTGTTTAGCAGCTGGCGACAAACTGGTCGGGAATATGAACCGACTCATCTGCAAGATATCGTCGAAAGAATGCATGCCCGACGAATAGAATCTCAGCATCGTCTGCCCGGTCCATAAGGAAGGAGGCCTCTATGACTCCGCCAATTACAGAAGGATAAGTCTTCTGAACATCGCGTACAAGATCCCCTCTGCCGAACTGTGTAAGCGCCTGAAACCATTTGTGGACAATCTTGTAGGTTCCTCCCAGTGTGGTTTCAGGCCAGGAAAATCCATGATAGACAAAAAATTTACACTACGGCAGAACTTGGAGAAGACCCATGAATTCCAGGTCGACACGAACCTTCTTTTTGTCGTCTTTAAAGGCGCATATGACAGGGTTTGTAGAGACGAGTTTTACAGAGCCATGTTATCTATTAACATTCCTGCCACACTCGTCAGACTGTGCAGGATGACTATGAAGAATTACCGCTGCTCCATTAAGGTTGGTGGTGAACTAACCGAGACCTTCGATGTTAAAAAAGGTTTTAGACAGGGTGACGCACTGTCATGTGATTTCTTCAACATTATTCTTGAAAATATCGTGCGGGACTCTGCGGCCAATACAAGAGGTACGATCTACTTGAAGTCTACACAATTGCTTGCCTACGCAGACGACATTGACGTTATTGGACTGATAAAGCGAGAGTAAATGGGGAAGAGACCAAATACATATATGCTGTCATCAAAGAAAGACGCGCAACACCGACGTCTGCTCAGAACGTCACTTTCGGCATCAATATTTTTGAAGTAGTCAGGGACTTCGTCTACCTTGGCTCGAAAGTGATAAGCAGCAACGACAACGGCGCTGAAATAAAACGCAGAATAACTCTTGCCAACCGCTCTTTCTTTGGGCTCAAGAGGCAATTGAGTAGTAGCCCTCTTTCGCAAAACTTAATCATCCCGGTCCTCCTCTATGGCGCTAAGGCTTGGACGTTATCAAAAGCGGGTGTAGAGGCTCTTGAGCGTTTCGAGAGGAAAATGTTGCGTACAATATTTGGTCCCGTTTGTGTAAGCGGAGAGTGGAGGAAGATTTTCAACCAAGAAACTGTGGTGCGCACAGGTGGAAAGGGACCTCAAACAACTGGGCCTGCGGCACTGGAAGCGGCTGGCCAAAGATCGTGCCGGCTGGAGAGGCTTGTTGGTTAATAAGTTCTGTTCTTAAAGCAAAACTCTATGATCCAGCGGCTATCCATGAATGGCACTTGCATGGCCGAAATCTGAAAATTCTCCCACCAACCTTCGTTGGAATGACTACGTCGCTAAAAACGCAGAAGTTGAAATTTGTCCTACGATTTAATGATACGTTGCTGATTGGAACTTCATCTCTGTATCACGCCGAGAACATTTAGAGCTCCATTTCTCCCTAAAGGCGTAGCTCTTCCCTTCTCTTTCTGAACTTATCGTCCTTCATTTACCTATAATCTGTGTTTTTTTATGTGAACACTATAAGTTATCATCGCATTATGGCGACTAGAATTTTGGTAAATCACAGGCGTTATTCCTAGTCTGTGCAGACTGCCTCATGTCCTTCAGGGAAGCATCCCGGATAACGGAAGGCGAAGGAATTTTTTCACGGACTTCTGTTAGTTTATGGAGAATAAGGTGATCTCAAGCAACCTTCAAAAAAGGTCTGCATCTTACGCATCTTATTTAAAGACTACCAGGATGGCTTCAAGAGCAACTCCACGAAATTCCACGGAACTATATCCCGTGGATTTGAAAAAGACTTATACCTTTATAGGCCATTCGGAATTGTGTAAGTGTTTTGTTCAAGTAAGTTTGGGAAATGCAGAACAATTAAGTGAAACTAGTGCAAGAATGCTTAATAGGAAACAAAGGAAGAGTAAAGGAATGAAACACGTTTTACGAAGCCTGCGAGTAAAGTGAAAAGTTATTGACAGGCAGTCTCTGAACGACGACTTTCAAACCGGCAAAACTGTTTCAGTGCAGTGGCCGAAAGGGAGCAGTAGCTCGAACCGAGAAAAGTAAGTGCGCCACACAGAGAAACCTTTCCCCTGGAAAATAAACCCTTATGACCGTAAGGAGTAGAGCAAACGAGCCCTCTTACAAGAAGGCGGATATCTGCTCTGGAAAGGTCAGGATAGAGAAAGCTGGCAGCAATAGTAGAATCACCAGCGCAAATTGTAGATACTGTATTCAGGCTAAGAGGTCTGCTCTGGCGAATGGCGTCTTCATGGTGGACTGTTCCTCTCAGCGGACATCGGCCTAGATCAGAAGCATGGTGCCGAAAATCCTACCTTTGGGAGCTACTACCTATCGGTAGACAGTATCACCAAACTAACGCGCGCGATCTGCCGGATGTCGGGAGCAAGCTGGATGTGCTGACGCGTTTAAGTTCAGCAGTGAGAGTAAGGGCTCTCTGAAAATAGAGTGCTCTACTCTGGTTGTAGGGATGGATAACGCCTCTGTCGGGACCCTGAAATCTGAAATCTGCATACGACTTACGTCCCTACTTCGGCCCTGGTAGGATTCGACTCCACTTCAATGTTAAGTAGTCGAAGGATGGAACGTGCACTACAGTACATATGTATCCTTGATTTGTACTCAAATTAATCTACAGCTTTCGCTCTTTTAAATAGCAGATTTGCATGCAGTTGTACAGTACCCATTCAGGAACGAGGGGTGTGGAATAAGCACCTGTGTGGTCTTGAGAATATACCTGATGCTATGATTCTTTATAATAAGTCTGCCTCAACATATCTTGGATAATTTTATAGACAAGACTCGGTGGCTGCAGACTATGTTACGAAACGCACGCACGGAGAAATTGAAAACTTCGTCGTTTCGTCGGCTTACTTCCCCTACGACTTGACACTTCCTCCACCACCAATATCCCACTCACAACTCAAGCATTCCGATGAAGGCGGACTAGTTGGTTTGAGAAAACTACCCAAACCCTACATAAACTCAGAACGAAACAATTCGTAGAGGGTGCTGTTCACAATCTGAGTAGCATCATCACCGACTGTCCTGTTAGCAAAGCTCCCTGCAGGAAATTGGTTCCCTGGTGAAAAGCCGACCTCCAAAGCCATCGCAGGGAAGCCACAAGTCTCCTGAATAAAATACTCGAATTCGGAAGATGACTGGTAAAAGTATCGGTGGAAGCAAAACGTAACGGTCGATACGTATTAGACCTTCTGCGAAGAGATCAAACCTGTGAGGGCGACTAGCAAGTTGGATAATGTCCTCAAATGGGGAAAATCGACAAAACTGGTTGCACTCAGAAAATCTGACGATACTCTTAGTTTACCGCTTCAGACTCATTTCCCGGGAAATCAGAACGCCATCGGCTCGTTGCAAGGGAAACTGCAACTGAAACGATGAAAACAACGGTGGGAAGTGGTACTTTGGCATCCTTCGATGGCTTTAAATCGGCTGTTATGCTGGAAAAAGGTATAAGGCAGCTTCTTCTTACTTTGAAAGTAATTTTCATAGCTAGCCAGGCACTTGCCTATATACTTATTCCATGGCGCACGGGGAATGTAGTCTTTATTTCCAATTTTGACAAATTAGTCTAACATCTCTCTTGCTGAAAGGCATGGAGAGAATAGTAGAGCTGCACGTGCGCAAACATGCTTCTCAGCGCGGAATTTCCTGCCAGACTGTGCTTCAAAACCTAGTTGGGAGGATAGAATGCGCATTCGGTGTAGCGCTGCTACACGACATGGCGCAGATCAAGCACTGGTTTTGTGGATCAAAACAATGCTCGTACACAAGACATTGATCGCTGATACAGGTCTCGGATATTGTATCAAATCTGGTGTAAACAGAGGCTGCCCGCACCTGGATTAAAAGTGACAGACAAGTGGTCATTTATAAAGATGAAAAAGTGTGTTGGAGACTAAACGGAGCCCTGGGCAATAGCATTTGAAAAGGGAACGCCAGACTTGGATCCATCCAAAATAGCTTGGAAAGGAAGTATTTTATACATTGAAGAAGAGACCCATCGATACCACAAGCACGCATTTTCGACAAAAGAGCTTTGGAAATGCTATTTGACAATTAAGGCCATTAAGGAGTTTCCGCCAGTTTTCGCCTTTTTTGGGGATGGGCTGGACAATATTATTTTCCCAATACACGAAAAGAGTCCAGAAGAGTAGGAAATGTGGAAAAACTTACGCAGTAGTTTTGCCAGTGTGGAAAAATACCTCTTGGGAACTATTGGGGAAATGCCATTTGGACAAACGGATTTGTGTATTTGTGTTATTCTGTTATTGGTTGTGTCAAAAATTGGATAAAACATGCAAAACATGCGACTCGTCCCATTCCAAAAATCAGAGAATTCGATCCAGATGTTTAGCTGTAATGGGATCTGAAATGTTTGGACTTGAGCCACCTTTTTATTGTTCCTGCCTACAGGTTCAGAAAATCTGGGCTTATCATTTTCATATGTCAACTAAAATGTAAGTTGAAAAATTGAAGTCAGTAGATGATGTCTCGACATCGGCATATTTGCGACATTGAGAGCTACTGCTATTTGCACTTTGTTCGTCCCAGTACGTCAATGTCATCCGCGAACGCAAGCAATTGCGCTTGAAACCGAACGCACCCCTTGTGTTGGCCAATGAGTCTCGTAAGCGTCACCAGGTCTAAATCCTTTTCAACCATTAAAGGTCTCGGTTAATTCGCTACCGACCTCAATAGAGCATGGAGAATTCTTCATTTTCGTCTTTCACAATCGGACGTGTTGGGCAAGAATATTAAAACTAAAAATGGCTCTGTATGGCTCGTCTCTAAGCACACTCTTGGGTCTTCTCCAGGATCCAATACAGTGTAAATATTTGGTCTAATGTGGATTTACCTGGTCTGAAATCACATTGATAGGTACTTACCAGATTGCTCACTAATGGCTTCAGGGGTTCACATGGTACGGCAGAGAAGGTCTTATAGCCGATGTTAAGAAGAATTGGCGCCATTATACGGAGCTGCTTTCTTATGGACTGCCCAAACGATGCTGAAAGTCCATTCATAGGACATGCTTCCTACCGACCCTATTTTATAGATGAGCTGGTGCATGCGCCCTACCAACTCATCTCCAGCCGCTTGAAATAGCTCAGCTCTGCGTTCGCCGGCCTTATTAGTTTTCTTCTTCTTCGTTGGTGGCAATACAGCCCATTATACCAGACCAAATTTCTCACCCATGTTGTGTGTGATTTATTTTTTCACACATGTGAAAGGGACCTACAGTTCAATACCGATTCCGAACAGCGTGAGCTGAAAAGCTTTTTTAAGGCAAGTATATTACGGGAGGTTCTGTCAGCACCCCGCCAAGTGGGGACGCCGGGAAATAAGCATTCGATGGCGTTGGTATTATCGGGATCCGAACTCGCTCATCGTGCGTCAGAGTCCAGCACACTAACTACGGCGCCACGGCGCCCTCCCTTTTTAGTATTAAGCATCGAAATTAGTAGGTACCTTACTACTAGTTGTCGGTCTTCACTGCTCTTGCTCTTGCTCTTGCTCTAACCTTATAGCGCTGTAATGTTCGTTTTACTTTTTCGTAAAGCTTGCGCAGTAACATCTCACCATCCCCTCAGTCTAGCGTTTTTCGTGCTCTCTTAATTTTCATGCTTAAAAGCGTGTGTTCCTCTCTCCATTTCTATTCGTAGTCTATGTATGTAGCATAGCTTTGCAGGCGTTTGCTTTGCTACATGAGCTTGTTCGCATTTCTCATCAAACCAGAGGTTTCTAGCTGATTTTCTGCGAGTGTACTTTTCCGACGTCAAACTTTCGTTGTTCAGCTCGATTCCGTGGCACCATTGATATCCTCATTTGTACCTTGATTACAACAAGGTAGTGATCCCAGCCGATGTTTGCTGCTCGGAAGGTTTGTACATCTAGGATGCTGGAGAAGTGCCTGGCGTCAATCACAACGTTACCAATCTGATCGATGGTCGACTGATCAGGTGATGCGGAAATCATGTTCTAGCTAGAAGAATTTCCGGTGTCCGTTTTCGAACGTGGTGTCATGATAGCTGTCCCCTTTGTCCAGGATTGTTCGCTTATATCTCGAAAGCTTAAGACTTTTTGTCGGAGTCTTCCTCGAATAACGAATCCCCATCCGAATAAGTGTTGTTTGTTTTCCTTTAAGTAATTCGCGTAGTAGAGCCGTAATTTTTCATCCGTCTCTTGTCTGATCCATCTCATCGTGCTTCTTGGAGTACGGTTATATCTGCTTTATAGCAGTTGTGGGTTTGCTCCACTTGATTGCCTGCATCAGTCTGTTAAGGACCTCACATCTCAGGTGCATTAAGTAGTTTTCAGGGGTCGTCAGCTTTATGTTCGTCCGTATCCGAGGGTTGTGGTTGCTCCGAAACATGTTATTTTTTCCATGCTAGGGATGTTAACTCTAAGACAAACCCTCAACCTATAGGGCCGCTTTCCTCTTTTCCCAGGAACGAGGAACCTAATCGCTGCACACATTGGTGCAGCGGCGGATGCCGGGCCAGTTATCCAGGAAAGGTCGCGCAGAGGCTGTGTGTTAGCTTGAATTGAGCAGGGACAGAGATCGAAGCTGGAGCTTCCCATGTTAAACACGATTAACTTCTTTGCTCTGTTCGCTCGCTGCCTCTCCCCTCACGTGAACGCTATACGGAGTAATATTAAAAGATAAATGGATACATTTGTCTGTCGGTATTAATTAAAAGAAATACTTCATTATGCGCAAAATTAATTTGGAGAACTTAATTCTTTCCCACAACATTGTTTATCCGAAAACTTCTAAACTACCATACGAATATACATTTGGTCTCAAATTGAAAGCGTACCTCTCTCGAAACTCGAAAACAAAACGTAATTCAGTTTACTCACATTCTCAATTATCTAAATTACTCCTTTAAACAACAAAACAAAATAAAAATAAAAAAAAAATTAAAACAAAACAGAAAACTCAGTTTAGAACAAGGATAATGGAAGTGCACTCGTACATCTGCTTGTATCGACTCAAAGCACTAAAACCTGTTTACGAAATAAAAGCAAAAAAAAAAAAAACTAAAACAAGACCGAAATAAAAATTAAACTAAAATGGATACGCATGAAAGCGCCAGCCATGGGTAGGAGTACGCAAATGTGTACATACATATATGTACATCTCTCCCATAAACTATGTATCTTAGTCTGTTCAAAAAATATATCTTTTTTTCCATTTTCTGTTCCAACAATGCAAATGTGGAAAACTTTTCAGTCACGTACGAGCGTAATTCCAAGCAGCCAGTCGCACCAATCTCCCGCCCCAGTTACCGCCCACAACCCCTCCCACAATAATAATAATAAACTAACTTTAATTACAATGCCATGAAATTTTAACTGCAAAACTTTTCCATACGATCAAACTTCCAAGAAAATCAACCACTTTCGAATGAAATTGTTTTTCTGTTTGTGTGTCCTGTTTCGCTTTCCAGATACATATTTTTTGGGCTATTTGGTTAAGTGGTATGCGGCGGGGATAGGTATTAGATGCGAGAATGGGGTTGTGGAGATTGCAAAATGTCCACGTCAACTTATGGTTTTTAGTGAAATTGCATGGAAAATCTTATCTCTACCTACCATATGCCTGGTTTGGTTAGGTTGATTTCATGTTTACGGTGTTTTTAGTGACATGGTTAGGCACGAGGGATCTGTTTGGGCAGATATGCCTATGAACATGATGTAAAACATTTTGTATTAGAGAACTAAGTGGGTCTTCAAATAGGTTTAGGCCACGTACCTTAGGTATTCGAGGAGTAAATGTGACATCTAATTGAATGAGTGTTAAAACAACAATAGTAAGATTTAACAAGCTTTAGAAAAATCATGCTCTATAGTGTGGAGCATATATCAGTAAAAACCTCTCAAAGAAATATTTTGCGACGGAAAATCGGTGCCTTATTACAGGGTGATTCGCACATAAAAGCTAGAGCATGTAGGTTGGGCCGAGACAAGAAAAAAATTGTATGGGAGGAGCGGGTCTATTCACCCCCATTCAGCCGGGGAGACAATTTTCTAAAAAATTTACTCAAAACAGATAAGAAACTATTTAAAAACAACGATTGGTAAAGCTAGGAATTTCTTCTTTTATAATTTTGTTAAACAAAGCTGTCTTAGTAAACAGCTTTTTGAAAAAATTACCCTCATACTCACAAAAAAAAAAATAAAATTGAGAGTAAACATTTTAAGCTATTTTCTTCCAATTTTTTACGTAATTAAGTTGTATTTTTGTTATTATTAATTCTTAGTCGAAAAGAAAAATCCGAACCGATACTTTCTGAGAAAACTGTTAATAACGAAAACCATTCTTTTCTAAGAAAAAAGTTCTTTCGTGACTGGACTTTTGAATTATTTCTTAATCCAATGTTCAATATGATCCCCGTTTTGGTGAAAACAAAGATTGCATCCCTTTGTAAAGGATGTTAATGTTTGGCAAATTTTTTTTGTAATTTGAATCCAGCGACTCCAATCCGTTCTTTCAACTGTTCCATAGGTCCTATTTCCACTTCGTAAACATAATTCTTCGTGAATCCCCATGCATAAAAATCTTCTTGCTCTTCTTAACGGGCGCTACTGTTCGGGGTGTACCTGGGCCTCAACCAACATGCCCCTCCAACTAGCACGATCCATTCGCTAGCCTTTTATATTGATTCAAAGACTCTCCGGGCTGGAGCTGTGGTGTCCATTCGCTCTACATGGTCCAGCCATCTTAGGCGTTGAATCCATAGACGCCTGACTAGACTCATGTCGCCGTACAGCCCGTAAAGTTCGTGGTTGAATCTATTCCTCCATCCCCCGTCTGCGTTTATAGGCCCGAAAATCACGCGCAAAATCTTTCTCTCGAACCGACCAAGGGCCTCCTCATCCGCTTTTGATAGTGTCCATGCTTCTGCGCAGTACAACAGGACCGGGCTGATAAGGGTCTTATATAGAGTCAACTTTAGAGTTTAACGCTCATGTCTGGTCCGGTGCTTCCAAGACCTCACTGCACCTACTAGACAGAATACGAAAACGAGCCATAAAACTGATAGGTGACTCCAGCATTACCAAAACATTAGACTCGCTGGAACACCGCAGGAATGTTACCTGCCTCTCCCTGTTTTATCGTTACTACCACCAAAAATGCTCTGATGAAATAGCCAGTTGCATTCCGCCCCTTCAACATGTTTCCCGCAATATACGTCTCTCTAGGAATGCTCACCAATATACCCTGAAGCCCGCTTTCGGACGTACCGTCAGATATAGAGAATCTTTCATTAACCGAACCACACGAATCTGGAACTCCCAGCCGGATTCGGTTTTCGCCCCTCAATACAACATACAAGCATTTAAAATCAATGTCCATCGGCACCTCCTCTATCCCTCTTCCTTTCTACCTTCTGCCCGCACTGTGTCGCCGACATAATAAGGTTATTAGACCTTGAGTGCGCGAGTTACATGCCGTAACACCCCTACACCCCACTTTCCCCACACTTGGTGTTTTGTTCAGCAAAACAACAAGTGTTTTGTTGATCTTTGATACGGTTTTTATCTCCAACTCTATCTTCGAAAGAAGATAAAGCTGGAGCGAATTACCAAGTACCAAGGTCAGTGAGAGCACCGTGGCGCAGTGGGTAGTGTGTTGGCCTCTGACGCCGGAGACACGGGATCGAATCCCGACACAACCATGTCATCGATCGTATTTTCACGGTGTTTCTCCTCAGCGGGGTTCTGACAAAACCCCCTGTAGTAAAATTGTCATGAAAAGCTTCTCGAAATTCGCCGTTCGGAACCGGCAATAAACTGTAGGTCCCTTTCACCTATGGGAAAATGAAATCACACACAACATGGGTGATTGAGAGAAGCTCGGCTCAGGTCCTTCATGGACTGTAACGCCAACATACATACACATACAAAGTCAGTCAAAGGTCAGTCAATGTTTAGTCGTCGTTAAGTTCGTGTTGTTTAGTTCGTAGCATATATTCTAATAAATATATAAGACTATGTTTCATGTGTTTTTATTGTTTTTATTGGATAGTCTTCGGAATTATCATAACTCGCGCAAATTATTAAAAAAAAAAAAAAAATTGTTGGGGAGATGGCTCTATTACTCAATTGCCTCCTGAGCCCAAAGAAACAACGATTGGCAAGAGTGATTCTGCGTTTGATTTTGGAACTGATGTCGTTGTTCCAGGTCACTGCGGAGCCAAGGTAGACGAAGTCCTTAACTACCTCGAACTTATATCTGCCAATACAAACGTTCTGGCCAAGACGGCGATGGTGGGCGCCCTTTTTTGATGACAGCATATATTTAGTTTTGCCCTCGTTTACCGCCAAACCAATTTTCGCCGCCTCCATCTCAATATTCGCAAACGCCTCATTGACATCTCGCTGTGATCTACCTACTACGACAATATCGTCAGCGTATGCAAGGAGTTGCGAGGATTTGAAATACATAGATTGTGCCTCTTGTATTGGCCAGTGATTTTTGCACAATCATTTCCAATATGATGTAGAAGAAATCACATGACAGGGCATCGCCCTGCCTAAAGGTGTTCACCGATTCGGATGAAGCAGCGAGCATTCTCCAAAGTCATCCTGCATAGTCTGACGAGTTTAGCAGGTATGTCGAAGGTAGACATAGCGTGGTATAGCTCGTCTCTAATAACGCTGTCGTATGCGGCTTTAATGCAGCGAGGGCTTATATGCATCCTGCTTCGCTGTGTGAATCATCCTGCACTCGTCATCGAACCAGGTGTTTCTTCGTGGTGGAGCCTTGAAACCCAAACCTTCGGATGCAGAGCTTTTTCAGGGCTTGTTTGCAAAGGCTCCACTGCTGTTCTATTGATAACGTGGATTGAGGTGTATTAGGGAGCTTAAGGGAGACGCGATCGGCAAAGGCACGAGCGGTTTCTGGCGATAGTAACTTTCCGACGTCATAACTTTGTATTCTTACTCTACTCCGCTGCTTCCGTGATATCCGTAAGCGCATCTTGGCTACTACAAGTTAGTGGTCCGAGTCGATGTTAGCCCCTCGGAAAGTTCGGACATCAAGAATAGTGGAGGAGTGTCTGACGTCAATTGCGATGTGATCAATCTGGTTGGTAGTCGATTGATCAAAAATCGAGGTGCGGGAAGCGCGTACTGGCTAGAAGGGAATTTCGCCCAGTAGCAAGATCAATCAGCTTGTGTCCGTTATCGGATGTGGTGTCGTGCAGGCTATGTTTGCCGATGACTCGTTCAATGATCCTTTCCTATCCAGCTTAGCATTGAAGTCTCCTAGTACAATTTTGATGTCGTAGCTGGGACATTGGGCATTCGTTCTGTCTAGGAGATCGTAGAAGACATCTTTGGCGGAGTCATCCTTGTCTAAAAATCTTGCATAAAAATCTAGGGGAGTTGAATCTAGTGACAGATTCTCAGCAATAATGTTCGACAAAATTCTGCTCTCCAAATCGTATCCTTTGAGGTTAGCTCCTGTACTGGCGTTAAATGGTACGGATTTAATTGTCGTTATGATGTACTCTTCATACTCTACTTTGCGTCACTTGAAGCATAATAGCTATCCTCCTTGTACTAACGGCAGGGTTACGTCGGACCGAATCCAAAATTCTTTCATCTTCGAGTAAGTTTGATCCGTCAGCAAATGATCTTTCTTTCCTTTGATACTCTAGCTCTCTGTGATCTCGACGGCGTTGGTGGATTTTCGAAAAAATTGTACGACTGGGACACCTTTTATAGGGATATCTGTCAGCGTAAGGTCTTTGGGCTTCACAACCTCCACCATCAGCTAAACCGTAGCATGTCTGTTAGTTCTTTTCGAGAATTGTTTGACATCGTGATGCGTTGACGAGTTGAAATTGGAAATACCTAAATACCGGTCATGAAAGAACCAAAAAAAAATTGTTTTCTTAGAAAAAGGTGGTTTTCGTTATTTTTAATTTTCTCAGAAAATGTAAGAAATTTAAGCATCCGGTTTTCTCTTTTTGACTAAGAATTAATAAGAACATTAAATTTTCAAAACTAAAATGTAAGATAATTACGTAAAAATTTGGAAAAAATTAGCTTGAAATTTTTATTCGCCAGAAGAGAGTCCTGGCTTTTCAAAAATGAATGACTGACATCGTAGGTGTGATTGTTGTTTTTAAATAAATTTTTATCTGTTTTAAGTTAACCCAAAATACACGCTCTAACTTTTTGTTATATTTAATACGAATCACCCTGTATAATAAGTCATATAAGATGTCTCCGTACTTTTAGTCGTTTCGAGTAGCTCTAATCCGACAACTTAGGCTTAATTTTTTGTGTGCGCAGTTTTGTAATTCGTCATTTGGGCAAAAAGTTATACTGAATCGAAAAAATGAGAAAAGAATAGAAAAAAATCAGCTGTTTATTGCTTTTTCCATGTAAAAATACGCCTAAACTTTGCGCAGACGCTTGGACCTTATCAGAAATGGATGAAGAGGCCCTTGGTTATTTCGAGAGGAAAGATCTACATACAACATTCGGTCCCATTTGGTTTGGCGGAGATTAGAGGAGAAGATTCAACCAGGAATTATACGGGCTGTATAGCGACATCGGCCCAGTATGACGCCTACGAATCCAACATCTAAGATGGCTAGACCATGTAGAGCGAATGGACACCACAGCCCCGAAGGACGACATTGCAGAGGACAGCCGCATCTAAGGTGGCGCACACACTTTGAAAGGGACCTTAACCAACTAAACGTGGGACACTGGAAACAGCTAGTAAAAGATCGATCTAGCTGGAAAGGCTTGTTGGTTGAGGCCCAGGTTTACTCCGAACTGTAAGTACTTATAACATCGATATTATAGTTCAACGTAACCCACATACGGTAGGTTTCTGTTGGACTACTCAGACACAAATACTGGTTCATATACTGCCAGACAGACACCTACCTTTACTGTATTTTCGCCGTCTTTTGGAGAAAAATCAGAATGGGCGCAGCACAGGTAGGTGTAGACAAAGTGTAATGGCCCGTTATGACGCCTATAGGCCTTCTGCAGTCATTAAGCTCGTTAAGTCCGAGAAGCTTAGTTAAGCTAAGTTAAGCTTGAAAAAAATACTGCGGATTTCTTGAAGACGTCAGGGCGTACGCGCTTAGTCATCTTGCATCCTGAATATTCCCCATCATCTACGATTGTGTGCATTAAAGGCCCAATCGTTGATGTGGGTATTGACCCTCTACCCGCAGGTAGACCCAAGACGGGTTCAGGTCCTGAGAAACTTTCCTCTGAGGCCATTCTGGCGAGTTCTGCAGAGATCTTTTTCCTAGGACCCAAGCAGTTCATACACTAACTTGGAGCTGAATAGAGGGTTTGACGCAGCTTTTAATGCCAGTTTGGCTCTCCCTGCAGACGCATATGTTTTTACCCTTCCACCTATGCTTCACAACATGGTGCATAGCCCTTAGGGTTGCGTACATCTCTGACTAAAAAACAGACGCATGCTTTGTTAACAAAAAGTGCAGTTGGACATTTCCCCCCTCCCTCCAGCCTCGCCTCGGACCCCAGTCCAGACTTGAATCCATCTGTCAAAATGCGAAGAAGCTCCTTTCCAGGTTCAGTAGGTGGCCAGAGCCAATCCTGACGCCCTGGAAATTCGACTATGAAGTTATAGCGCAACAGGATGACAGGTGTCATTGCATCAAGAGCACTGTCATTCCAATGCGATTTGTACCAAAAACCATTTCTCTTGAGACGAGACTTGGCCTTTAGTGCCTACGACGTGTCTGCGAGTTAGCCTGTTCTACCAGGCAACCGATCTATATGAGATTACCGGTCTTTCATTACTGTGTGTATCCAGAGGTCAAGGTAGTGCCCCTTCTCTCCTAGTATTGTGCTTGATAGTTAATTATCTGCTCTATGCTCTAAGTACTTCTGGAGGCTATGCACCAGCTTACGCGAACAATGTTACCATTCTCTTTATCGGCTCATCTTCTTCTTTGGTGGCGTTACAGCCCATGAAGGACCAAAGCCAAGCTTCTCTTCAATCACCCATGTTGTGTGTGATTTATTTTTCACACACAGGTGAAAGGAACCTGTTTAATGCCGATTCCGAACCGCGTGAGTCGAAAAGCTTTTTCGAGGCAGGTTATACTAGGGGGGTTCTGCCAGTACCCCGCCGAGGAGGGACGCCGCAAAATAAACATTCGATGGCGTTGGTGTTATCGGGATCGGAACTCGCTCATCGTCAGAGTCCAACACACTAACTAGTGCGCCACGGCGCCCAACTTAATTTATGAATGGTGCATAGAAATAAGTTTCCTATTAATCCACTTTGGTATTATATATGTCATTTCCTTCATGAGAAGGAAGAAATAATTGGCTGGATTCAGCTGGTTCTTAAATGCGTCATGATCCTGACATTCAAGGAAGCCAAATATGTGGGGGGTGGTCCCAGGTAGCAGGCTTCTCTGGCCAAACATGTTGAGTAATAAACGGCACATTTGTTTTCTCGAGACACACTGGCAAAACATGAAGTCTATCCCATATGATGGAACTTATCTCTGGATCAACACGGCAATGATAAGTTCCATCGTATAGGACATAAATGCGATAAGTACATTTTTTTAGCCAATTGAAAACTGAAGGCTTTATCTCGTTTCAAAAAGGTGGCTCTTCGTACGGCTTGTATTGAAATGCTGATGAACTTATACGACTTTCTCTTAGATCTGGTCTTCCTGGAGGATTAAAACAGAGATATTCACCACATATTCTATTAAACAATTTTAGCAAGAACTCAATACCAAACAAAGTTGGATAACTGAATTCCGCAACAATAATTGTCAGGGGTCCTGGAATTGATATCTCCGATTAGCTGGCCAGAATGATCGCAGAGGAATGCCACTTAGAATCTGGATCCGTTTTTTATGTGTATGAAACTACTAGCTATTTCTATGTCGACGACTAGGTACCTGAGGTCCATCGCCACAAATGGGATACCGCATAAGCAGGATGTCTGCCGGAAGTCTTCCACTTTCTTCTTGTCCCATAAGGCAACTGATTACAAAGGAGTCATTACGGGGCACCACACTTTGCCAAACACATCAGCTGTTTTGGCGTTACTGAGACGTCCATCTGCATTGCTTAGTGGCGGAGAGGATGACACAATAGTACACCTCCAGTGTAATTGGCTTGCTAATGCCCGCACCATGCATTTTAGAGGCCGATGAGATGAATGCCGAATCACTTACCCGTGAAGTTAAGCAATTCAATATTAGCATGGTGTGGATACCGGCTCTCAAGAATATACTAAAATATTGCATAGACGACGTACTCGAAAACGACAGCAACAACAACAGCCTAGATATTAACCTCGCTTTTTCAATAGACATCAAGATTGAATAAGCGAAGAATTAACATTGGACAGGGCTCGACAACATGACTGTAACTCCACTACACTACAGAGTTATATACATAGGTTATTTGGTGGATCCTGCATATGGTCTGCCAGTTTAGCAAAAATTACGACTTCTTAGATGCCAAAGACCAAGTTTTAGTAAATGAGCCGAGAAGTGACCGTATTGTAGGACGGAAAATAGAATTATTGGTCGTTGAACATGAGTCTTTATTCCGGAACAATGGATAAAAGATGTTGACATTCAATTTCCCTCCATCACCTACAACTCGCCGATAAATATTCAGGATCAGCGATCAAAAAATGAAGAGATTACATACCAAGTAAAAACGTGGAAAGCGTAAGGTGCTATCGCATAACACTAAAAAGTAACTTGCGGCAGACAGTATACCACATTGTTATCGCTACATCCTGCATCCGTGACCCACTTTCACCCTCGAGCAACCGCTTACAACACTAATTCATCCACGGCATTACCCCCCAAAACTACTTATAAATGCACAGCTTGAAAGCAAGTTTACTATTCCATCACGTAACCATACCACATCGCTAACAAAAAGACACGAAAAGACGAAGGATCGTCCATCTACCATCCCCTGAAATTTACTCCAAGAACAAAGTGACATCATCATTCACTTGTTGTCACATGAAAACGAAATGACAAAGAGATGGAAATGAAAACTTTATCAACATTTTCCCCAAGGTCCTCTCTGGCACATCCTTACCCGGCCACATTGCCCTCTTTCTCCACGTCACCTTTATCATTTCGAATCCTGCGTCCACCCTTCCGGTTTCGCTTACATTTACTCCAAATTGCAGGTAATCTGTTATGCGAAAAAATCTGAATGTCTTTCCACTCGGTAATTCCCAACGACGGGATATGTAAGGAAACAAAAAAAAGGAGAAAAAGGATAATGCAAATGGGAAGGGAAAGAAATATGCAGCCCGAGCACTATGGCAGTGGGTCTATGCAGTTGACAAAGATGGAACTTGCAAAATGCACTGCTGGATAGAGGGAATATTTTATCAGTCAACAAGTTAGCTCCTCATCCGTGTCATTAACTCTGTTCAGGATATCAAAATACAGAATAGTTGGGAATAATCTTTTCGCAAGTTTATCGCCGGCTTTGAATTTAGTTTTGATTCTCGCATTCGAATCGTAATCGGTTAGGTTATCTTCAAAACAGTGAAGAAAGGGATTCGGTATACGGATAGCATTCCATTAACTCGTATCTAATTTGGACGAATAACTCCCTAAAGCCCTTTGCTTGGCTCATTAAAATCGTATTACCCACGCAAGTGGGATTTCTAAGGAGCCTGCAATCTAATCGCAGGAAGCAATTATCAAAGGACTTTTTATCAATGATGGTTTGCAGGAGAAGGACCAATCGGCTACCTTTGGCTTCATACTGTGGCACATTAATCCTTTGTCGTTAAGTGAGCCAACGTGCCACTGTGTCCCCATATCGCTGTGGTCGCATTACAGTGGCATAGTACTGTAAGTATTTGCTTGTAAGGACCTTAGAAGCAAGTAAACGAAAGGACTTTACTTGTTGTTGCTATGTAATTTTGCCCGATTCTTACGCTGCACTTACTTCTCGGAGAGCCATGTCCGTTGTGTCCTTTGTAATACATTTGGGATTCGATTACATGACGAAAAGGACGAAGCAAATGGGTGTGGAACGGAGGAACCCTCAGAGAACTTGTTTGGTAGACGACTTTTAAAGTGTTTGCAATAAGTAAAGTAGCTGAGGTGAGTGTGCTGTATTGAAATGAACTCCTGCGCCATTGACCGGTGGCGATTTTGAGTTGATGTCGTGAGTAATCAGTTAGTGCCAATCAAGGGACATAAAGGCGCAACCGATGACATCTAATCTATCTATTTAATGCACTTAGTGACAACCCCTGGTGTATTGGTCTAAACACATTTCTTTAACACAAGAGTTTGGTGCCATGGGATTTTGATGTGACGAGTGACACTAATGCTGACATCATGGAGAGAGGTTGGCAATGGGGAATGCTTATTGGAATAGCTGATGTGGTAGTTCTTAATGGGTAGATGACGGTGCATTAATTTTTCATTTTATGTGGATTGGAGCTGCCGAAGTAAACTGACTTTTGCCAGTAGTTAAATGTACGTTTATCAGGAGATAGATGATCAAATATGTATTCGAATCGCATCCCAATGCATTATGCTTTATTCGGCCGACTTCTAAGTCCTTAAGCAGGAGCTAGAACAAATGGGATCCCATGATTTCTAAACAGACCACTAACGGCTGAATAGGACTGTCGCAAAATAGATATTAACGCCATCAAGGAAGTGCAAATGAATCGAGCATAATCGGATCAAAAGCTACGATGGAAGGCAGAAAAGCACGACGCCATAAAGGACGATGTACACACAATCTCCTGAATAGAACTTATGTTCAATGACCTTGTTTTGACGCCAACATCAAACTGAGAAACTGTAATGCCGACCTGGGCAGCGAAGCCCCTTTGGAGTCGTTTTTTTTGGAAACAAAAATCATAGCATGCGCGGCACTAAGCGTTTCGCGTATATCAATAACCATACGGGGATTGGCGCTCACCGGATCAATCAACCATCAGCCAGAGTGACCAAATTCCATTATTCTATTTGTCCGAACTTTCCGAGAAGCTAACATCAACTCGGGCCACTCTCTTACTGGAGCCAAGATGCGACTAAGGGTGGATAGATAGGACACAGTGGAGTGGAGTCAAACCATCAACGTTTGACGTCGAAATGCTGCAATCGTAAGTGATAGCTAGATTTATCCCTCATATGATTTATGTATCCCATAAGCTTCCTTATTCTTTTGCATCAAAATCGATATAACGTCAATGGAACTTCTGCCAACAAGTCATCAAACAAACAACGCCTTCCTGTTTGTTAGACCGAATTATTCCTAATTGAGTGAGGTTATAAGGCTCTTTTAGCAAAGCTTTTGCTGGCAGCACTGATGTAAACCATATGTTGGTGGTAATGTCCCGATTTAATTAGTGCGAATTCGGAAGGTGACTGGGACAAGTATCGGTCGAAGCAGGAAAAATATAAGAAGCCTATTCGTAAACCAACAAATGATTCTTATAAGACTTACTGCGAAAAGATCAAATCTCCGACACCTAGCAATTTGGTTAAAGTCTTCAAACGGGGAAAATCGACAAAGCTGGATGCACTCAGAAAATCTTATGGTACGTTTACTGAGTCTAAAGCGGAAACTCTTAGTTGACTGCTTCAGACTCATTTACCCGGAAATCAGATCGCCATCGGCTGGTTGCATACTCTTTCAAAGGAAACTGCAACTGAAACGATGAAAACAACTCGGCGTAGCTGGTATATGCGTCGCACGCGGTTACGACTGAAGCCATTGAATTTCCTGTGGCAATCTTCGATGGCTTCAAATCGCCAGGCAGCTACTTTGAAAAGAATTTCCACTGCTAGTCCGGCACTTGCCTACACACCTATTCCTTGGCGCACGTTCTGTATCCCCTCTCGGAGATGCCATATTCTTATCAGTGTGGAAAATCCTGCGAGACTGCGCTTCAAACCCTAGTTGGAAGAACTGAATGCGTGCTCGAAAGGAAAGATTACGCACTGGGAATTTTTGTCGACATTGAGGGAGCTTTTGCTAGCGCAACTTTTGACAGCATGTGTAACGCTGCTAGATGGCATGACGTAGATGAAGCATTGGTTTTGTGGCTTAAAGCAATGTGCCAAATCCGGCGTAAGCTTTATCTGTCTCCACTGCTATGGTGCAAGATGGTCGACTACTGACATGACTTAGCTGATACTAAAAGGCGCTCCCATCCCGGTATTCAAGGAGGCTAAATATCTAGGAGTCAGCTTAGATAGCAAGCTTCTATGGTCAAAGCATGTTGAGTCAAAAACCACTAAAGCGCTGTCAACGTTCTGGTAATGCATAGGAGCTTTTGGCAAAACATGGGGCTTATCACCGGCAAAGGTCCTCTGGATCTACATAGCAATAATAAGACCCACAATCTTATATGTATCGGTTGTCTGTTGGAGCAGGCTAACACGCAAACACGTCGTAGCATCTTTCACCAAACTCCAAAGAACGGTTAGTCCAGCCATACGGGGGCTTCCCCCACACGCCGGGTGCTGTATGATTAATCTTCAACTCCTTGATATATTAATCAGGGGATGTGATCTGAAAGCCATATGTTGCGAAGCACAGCATACATACTTATGTGTCTGCAGTAACAGCCAAGCTTTACTCAAAGATGTGTCTAACCCTTCAACTAGCTCCAAAAGGTGGTTTGCTTGACTTGAAACCCAACACATCAGAGGCAGTGTCTCCGATGGTGCGCTGACAATGCTCCCACGGTTGTTCTGCGGATTGTGCTGTCTCGAGGTTACGAGAGGTTGTGGGAAACTCGATCAGTAAAGATCCTAGCGATCGACAATCTCACAACTCGACAACATTCATTTTCCAGCTCGATTCCCTGGCAACTTTGATAACTTCATTCGTACCTTGGCTACAACAAGGTAGTGGTCCGAGCCTTAGCTACGCCCCACCAGGAAGTCAAGTAATCGATAACCATTTTCGGAAGTGGTGCTATATTTCGTAGCTGGGACATTGGGTATAGGTTCTGTCTAGGAGATCGTAGAAGTCGTATATGAATCAATCGTCCTTTTCTCCTGTTTGGAGCGAGAACATATTTTAAGATGATGTTAAGGAATTTAACTTTGATGCAGATTGTTATGAGGCGTTCTCTTACATCCCGAAGCCTTAAGACTTCGACTCTTTCTCGAAGAACGAATCCGCATCCGAATAAGCGTTGTTTGTTCTCCTTTTAGCAATTGCCGTAGTAAATATCGCAATTTTCTATCAGTTTTTTGCCTGATCTACCACATCGCACTTCTTGGAGTGCGGTTATATCTGATTTATAGGAGTTGAGGGTTTGCTATGATTTGATTGCCTGCATAGAGGCCTCATATTCTAGGTGCAGACTCGTAAGTCATTTAGTCGTTTTGCAGGGGTCGTCAGCTTTGTATCCGTCCGTATCCGAGGCTTGTGCTTGCTTCGTAAAAATGTATTTTTTCCGTGATAGGGATGTTACCTCTAAGCACAACTTCCAACCTGGAAGGCCAAGTTCCTCTTGCCCTAGGTACAGGGGGTCGGGTGACTGCACACGAATTTTGAGCTAAACAAGCCCGTAACCCGTTCATTATTATAATTTAATTTAATTTGTCTTGAAGTCCACCTTCAAATGACTAAAAATGTTTTCAAAAGTATTTCATTTAAAATGTTAATTCTAATTAGCTATAGCCTGGCAATAAAGGAGGCTCTGGCTTAAAAGGAACGTAGTATTTACTACGGATATTCGATTCTCACGAACAGTCAAGCAGCTTCGAAATCGCTAGACTCCTATGTGTATACGGGTATACTTCAAAAACTAGCCTTGACTGCTGCCTATCTCCTAACGAGATGACCGATTAGTTTAATATACAACTCCTATGGGTACCAGAACACAGCGACATCTCAGGCAATTAGAGGGCCGACACACTCGCCAGACAAGGAGCGCTGCTACAATCAATCATGCCATTCGAGGGTATACCTCCTACCATTCAATTTAAACTTACAAACCTCGCCATGGCTGAGATGAACTCAAGATGGGCCCAGGGGCACACCTGCCTCATTACCAGGCAAATATGGCCTCGGCTTGACAGTAAACGGTCACTGCCTCATTGACAGTCTCACACAAAAACTAGGGCAAGTTCCGAATGACTTTTGCAGAAGCTGCTTAGACGAAGAGGAGATCTAATCCATCTATCACCTACTCTGCGCCTGTCCAGCTTTCTGCTCAATCAGGAAACGCTACGTATGATCCTGCTTCCTAAACCACCTGACTGATGTTCGGCGAGTAAGAATAACTGACTTTCTTAACTAACTAAGTGGTTTTATGAATAGGGGGCCAACCCCCTCGTCCAAACACAACGGATTTCTCTGGCCTAAGTGCATTCTTCCCAATCGGGGGAGGCTACGAACCTACCTACCTATAGTCAACAAATTATCTATCCGTTGATGAATAAATAAATGAGTCGTCACAGGCTTTAACCCATTCTTAGCTGGTTTATTCGGTGGGTATATACATTCTTAAACCACAACTACCTCGAAAAGCCAGCAACCGCTCATCAATTGTAACATAAGCTACTTGGCTTATGATTTTCTTTACTTTTATCTACGAACAAAGACCAAATTTCCGGACCGGATTAGTGCAAATGAATCTTGAGCACGGCGCTCCGAACGAGTAGCCTTGTCGACGAATATCAAACAATTGATGAGAATGTCGAACCTCTCCGTACTCATACACGGTCTGTAGCGGTTTGCACAGTAAGTGTTGTCAAAAAGTTCTCCGCACGTAACGTGGTTTACTTTTAAAGCTGCTGTAAGTACTAGTATACCTAATAGGGCTTTAAGTTCAGTTCCATCTACAGGTGATTGCGTCGAACGTACATATTTCTTTATACTTTTGGGTCTGAACTTCAATTTCTACATTCATTCGTTTACGTGACAATTTTATCAATGATATCACGAGTGATAGGCTCTTCAGGGCAAGACAAAGGATCCAACAATTTTCGGCAATGACGGGAGGGTCCCGGCTTTACATGAACAATATTTCCAATTTGTACTTTTGCAGGCTTAGCCCGCATGGTGGACCAGTTTTTGTTATTCAGCAAAATTAATGAATGGTTGTGTGTTTTGAGTACTTTTTCTGAACGTATGTTACGTTTTTTGATTTAGAAGCAGACTCAGTAACTTGCGCTGTTTTCTCCAAATCAAGATCACTGTCACTATAAGTCAAGAAAATTTACGAGATTAGAGTATTGAGCGTAATCGATTCGACGAAGGTTAGTGATTACTAACCCTAGATTAAGGCTAAAAGATTTGGTTTGAAGGGTATACAGTGATTGGTGTTACTATGGCGGGAGGCGAAATGTTATTTGTGGCAGACAGTCAAACGGGAATCTGCTGGGATAAAAATAAATAACTTACCCACGGTCAGTAAGTTTTTCAAACTCTATCAAGGCAACGTTAGGCAAAATTCCGGTGTCATACTTTCCATTCATGACGAACGATAATAAACGAAGTCAAAATGTCTATCAAAACTCAAGTCCCAAAAAGATCCTTTTGTCGACGGTCTGTCCACTGCGTTTTCCACTATACCTGGATATGATCTGGTAGGGAGCATGCAACAGCTCATATGTACGATATGCCCGATGAATGGAATGAATGTATCAACTTCATAAAGTTTCTCCGCCGTTTTTTGTAAGCACCTTAAGCCTTTTGTAGATAAACTGATCAGTACATATCAGTGGGGTATCAGAACTGGGAAGACCACCTTCGATCAAGTATTCGCACAGCGACAAATCCTGCGACACAAACGATTCCTGGATCGACACTTACCATCTAAAAATGAGCGTAAAAACGCCATGACATGTTTCGATATTCCTGTCAAATTTGTCGGACCCTACAGGTTAACGGTGGAGGACTCCTAATGCTCAATAAGAGTTGGACGAGATCTGACAGATGTCTTCAATATCAAAAAAGGCCTCAAGCAAGGCAATACGTTCTTTTTCTCGCGCCTGAGTATATTGTTACGATGATTACTTCTTTCAGAATAGGGTTCAATTACAGGATTGAGATAAACTACAACTAAATTTCTTATTATGTACAACCTCAGATCAATTATCTGGGCGCTTCACCTTTATTACAACGTTTGTCTCTTCATCTCGCTAGGTGGCTTGATTACTTTCACACTGAATACTGATTGGTCACTTGTTATTGAATTCCGAAAACTGAATGCTCCCGAGGGCGAGTATTCCCGTTTATAAGGGTCCACTTTCTTTGATAGTGGAATTCGAACAAGACCGTTATCTTGCAGAAATCAGAAATCACTTCTCCATATGAGAGGCAATTTAGCGCCTATGACAAAGACATTAAGGTTAGCCAGAGAACACAGCGAAATGTTACGGAAATATTTGCGAGCATTAAAGCAGAAGCGGCTAAACTGATAGCAAAATGAAGTAGTTGCTACCATTATAAAGGACTCACACCAGCACTTCGGTCAGAGTGTATGAACTGACATATACAACTTAAGGGTAGTCAAGGATTTCACTTACCTTGGATCCGTGGTGACATGTGCCAAATTACTCCTTTCAGACGTTGCTTCTTTGGCCTTCGAAAAACCAAGGTGACGTTCTGCAAGATCCTCATTATCTGTGTGCTACTCTATAGCACAGAAACATGGACTTTGTTAAACACGGATCAAGGAACCATTGATCGTTTAAGAGGAAAAATTCTGTGTGTGATGGAGGTGGCGGTACAATGAAGAATTGTACAGACTCGACTGACGATATGCCTGGGTTACGGTAAGCATATAAGTTAGGTTGGGTTAGGTTGTAGTGGTTGGCATACGTCACAGGTAGGCCGACATCGGCCAATTGTCATACCACATGGATCGTACTAGCTAGATCCGCCACCTGAAAACCAATCACTGCTTCTGATGAAGCGATGGAGTTGAGCTATATGTATATTTTGCTAGGTCACTTAAGTCCTTAACATCGCATATAAGCTGTGCAGTGTGAACGTTCTATAAATTCGGCTTCAGGTCAGAAAAATGCACGACAGACCAAATAATTTTCAAACTGCGGCAGATATTGGAGAAGACAGGAATACCAAATTGACAGCCGCCACCTTTTCGTCGATTTCAAGACCGCTTATGACAGTGTGCATAGAAACGAGCCATACGAAACCATGTCTAGTTTTAACATGGCTGCCAAGCTCGTTGGATTATCCAGGATATCAATGGAGAACTCTTGCTGCTCCATTAAGTTCGGTAATGAGTAAGCCGAAAACTTCGATGTCAAAAAAGGTTTCAGGCAGGGGGACGCACTGTCATATCATTTTTTCAACATCATCCTCAAAAAGGTCGTGGGGGATTCCCTGGTCAATACCCGAGACACGATATACTTCATATCTGCGTAGCTGTTTGCGTAAATGGATGATATTGACGTAATTGGACAAACACAGCGAGACGTCAATGAGGCGTTCAAAAGCATTGAAACAGAAGCGGCTAAAAAGGGGCTTTCGGTAAATGAGGGTTAAACCAAATATATCCAATCCAAAAAAGACTCACAGCACCGACGTCTTGGCCAGAACGTCGCTATTGGCAGCTATTACTTTGATATAGTCAAGTATGTAGTCTACCTCGGCTCACTGGTCACAAGCGACAACGATACCAATGCTGAGATTAGACGCAGAATAGCTCTTGCCAACCGCTGTTTCTTCGGGCTCAAGAGGCAATTAAGTAGTACAGCACTCTCTCGGAAAACTGACGTGAGCCTCCATAAAACTTGAATCAGCGCAGAGACTTGAACCTTATCAAAAACAGATGAAGACATTTTTGCCCTTGGACATTTCGAGAGGGAAATTCTGCGCACAATGCTCAGAGTGGAGAAGAAGATTAAACCCAGAAGCATTTAGAGCAAACAGATAGCACAGCTCTGGCCTGGAGATTTTCCGACTCAGACCCCGCCGGACGACGTTGCGGAGGACGACCGCATCTAAGGTGGCGCACACAGGTGGAAATGGACCTTAACCAACTGGGCGCGCGACACTGGAACAGCTTGCCAAAGATCGTGCTAGCTGGAAGGGCTTATTGGTTGAGGCCTAGGTTTACTCCGAACTGTAGCATCACGTAAGTAAGTAACTAAGCTGAGGACGCTTTAGCGCAGTGGTTGGTGTCATGGGCTCTGACGCACGGTGAGCGAGTTCGGATCCGTGACTTCCCTCCTCGTCGGGGTACTGGCAAAACCCTACGTAGTATACCTGCCATGAAAAAACTTCTCGACTCACGCTGTTCGGAATAGGCATTAGTTGTAGGTCCCTTTCACCTGTGTGAAAAATGAATCACACACAGCATGAGATTGAGAGAAGCTTGGCTCTGGTCCTTCATGGGCTGTAACGCTACCAAAGGGAACAAAGTAAACAGTACTAGATCTGTCTTTGTGGTGTTCACCCTAAGTGCTCAGCTCTTCGTCTAGTTTATTACTATTTGTAAGGATCCCTGCATTAGGTCTCTTAGTGTGGTGGGAAATTTTCCCGAGTCGGCTATAGCAATATCTTCCGTATAGGTGATCTCAGCGTACCCGTCTTGTCCTAGCAAAATTAGTAGTTTATTGACCACTAGGTTCCAGAGAAGACGGGAAAGTACGCCACCCTGTGGTGTACCTCTGCTGTCCATTCTATTTGAAACGGCGCCAGCGAAGTTGGCTTTGATGACTCTTTATGTTAGCTGCTGTCGTACCAGTTATATCACTGATCCAGTTACACCAACGATTTGGTGACGGCCCATGGTTCAACATTTCAAGAAAGGCCACTAGGGCCTGTGTTCCAATGACCTTTCTATGACGCTGACTAGTGAGTGAAGTGCTGTTTCTACCGATCTGCCTTTATTGTAGGCATGTTGGTTTTCCGACAGCCTTCCTAAACTGTGTCTAATGTGTGCATCTAAAATATTCTCCCGAGTATTTAGAAGAAAAGATGTAAGGCTAATAGGTCTCAAGTCATTCGGACACGGGTGGAAGCATATGCCTGCCTTAGGTATGAACATGACTTTGGTTTCCTTCCACTTGCCTCGGATGCAGGATATTGAGAGGCAGCTTTGAGAAATGTCTACAAACAAGGAAAGGAGATCTATAAGATCCTATGCCTGGAGACTTGTATGGTTCAAAGCTTTGTATAGTGCAAGAGACAATATTATTTGTGAGTAGATTATGAGTAAGCTCGTAGCAGAACACTCTCGGTTGGATATTTCAACAAGGTGTCGTAGTCGATACACTATTGCCTGAAAAGTGTGTGTTCAGGAGGTTGTCCAGGAACAGTCATTCCGCATTAAGTGGCATGGATTATAAGGGGCTGTAGCCAGAACTTTCCCTTTACTTGAGGTCTCAAAGACCACTTTGATATTCACGCAATAGTTTCTCCGAGAATCCTTTTGGCCTTTCTGGTCACTGCTTTGAAGGATTTGAGTCCTCTTGCAAGCGAATAAATGTTCCTTCTGCTCTCTTTCCCAAGGGAGACTGTCTTTATTGGGTTTTCCTCTGAGGATACTAATCCCACATGATTTGGATAGTACTCTGTTGAGCATCACCGTCAATTCAGCATATAAGCAACAACGCTTTTTCCGAAAAATTTTCGAATCCAATCTTGAGGGACGACTTAAGAGAGACGATCCGTTGGGAAGGGAACTCAACCAGTTGAGAGTGCGACACGAGATAAAACTAGCGCAAGGTCGAGCTGACTGGAGATGTGTTTGGGCTGAGTTTATAGTTCACTTAGGACTGTAGCACCATCTGGTATGTGGTTACGGTTTGTCGTGATGGAACATACCTTCTTTATAATTTTGAACGTTTTTGAGTGATGGTGCGTTCGAGTTGTCTAGCTACCTATAAAAACACATCGATTTTCCGAGTTGAGATATTATGGAAATCATTTAATATTTTCCGAAATAATTTCTTTTAATTGAAAAACGTCATTTGACAGTCAAATTTACCACCTACAAGAGAGGATGTCATCAGCCAAGTCCTCAAATTACCTTCGAAATTCATTTCAGAAATTTCCCTGATCCCTATCCGGCTATTAGACTACCAGGTCAAATCTGTATCGAGCTTGATCCATGGTCATGCTCCGTTTAAGCGAGAACAACTACGATAGCAGCAGAAAGTTTAGAGGCAAATTGGGAGCAAGGACGCTGCCCACTGAACTAAATGAAATCATCCAACAAACAAGCACCTCGACGAGAAAACTCCTGTTCCCATAACAAAGTTTCCCGCCGATTCAAGCCAGCCACTTTCTTTCCAATGACCTCTCCCGTAATCTTATTCACCGCGCTCAACACCAATTAGTCATAGCTGCCGGTGAAAGCGTTTTTAGTCTCTCTCTATTCCACAGGATGTGCCGGGTTAACCTGCAATTAAGTGGAGTACAAAAACATCGCTCCGTCAAATACGCATAAACACATCGCATCACATTCAAGTACACTCTCGTTTATCGCTATTTACATAAACTGTTTTGTTTTGTAAAAATTGTTTTTATGCCAAAGGCATAGAGGCAAAGGACCTCGTGCCCATGCATGCCGCACTCAACTTGGCAAGCCTGATGTGGGCGAATGTTCGTTCAAAGCGATGCTTCAGACATGTTCAGTAAGTGGTAGGTGGACGTGAATATGCATCAGTCGAAGTGACTTGAGTTGAGAACGCATTTTAACACCCATTACCTACATTGGAAGCAGCACGGCCGGTGAACGAGAAGAAAGACAAAAAAACAAAAACAAAAACGCAAAACAACTTCGAAGAGGGCACTCAATGAGATACTCGTTCTCCACTTACCAGGATAGTGATGGTACATGCAAGCGGCGTGCATGTATGTAGTCATAGCCCGAGAGTACGTTGATTCACAGAACTTAATTAAGAGCAAATCCTGCTACATTGCCAGCTACTCGTCGTCGTCATCGCTCGGTGTAGCAAGAACTACTCGCCGTGCAGTCGCTTCACACTGGATGTACGTGCACGAGAGATCTGACTGCGGTGAAGAAGGACCCTCCTCGGAGTCGAGTTAACTTTGCATATTTTCCTCACGACAAGGAAAAATCCTTTTTGCTCTCATGTCGTGTAGGTAGATGTCCTAGTAACTCAGCTGAATGCAATTATGAAGATGCAAATTCCGGTGAAGCCCATGTCTATAGTTTTCTCGTATTCACGTATTGAAACCCCCCGAATTACCTATGATATAGTATATGCTCCACTTCCGCCATGGAATGAAATGCGACTCAAGTGAAGGGTGTCCGATTGTCTTTGGGTAGAGCGGACTTAAGTAAAGGAACTGATAAAGGATGGGCGTTCATCCAACCATCTTCTGCCGTCTGCTTTTGATTTTATCTGATGTCGCGAATTTGCTTCTGTCTCATTCCATCCTTCTCCTCATTGAACGAGTAAAGCACGAAGCTACTTACTTAAGACCATGCAAGGATATCCCATTTTAAACTGATGACTCTCCTCAGCTCGTCCAACAAAAAAACGAGGACATAAGGAGCAGGAATGATGGCAACAAAGCCCAGGAGAAGAATAAAAAAAAAACAAAACAAAGGACGGAATTTAATATTTAAAAATATGCAAAAATGCTGGCATCCTTAATGGTGTTGTCCCGCAGGACATCAACAGCTGAGGGGAGATTCCAATAAGATCGACATCACCACCACCAATACCACCGACTACCATAGAAACGAATCAATTTTAATGACATCGTTAGTGTTACGGAGAAAGGCATTTGGTTTTCGGTATTCATCGAGGGGTGATTCATCCTTCGTTCTACTCCGCGTCGGGATTACACCGATGTCTAGTTAATTTGCTAGCCTGTACGTTTCTTTTATTCGGGTCCACTGAGCTGAGGGCTAAGAATGTAATAATAGCAATGCTTCGGGAGCTGGACTTGGACTTGTGCAGGACGATAAGGATTACCAACATGTTTATGATGAGAGCGGTGAGAGGTTTCGGGGTATGGTAATTGATTCTTTTGACCAAGTTTTATGCGACGATGGGTGCTTTAATTTTCTTCCGACTTCCTCTGTTTGTTATTATTTTTTCACTTTGAGCATATTTACTCTCGGAAGCGATTCCTGTGCGGGTTGAGGCAAGTGAAATCTGTTGAGTGAGTGGTGGTACATATGGTCCATTTAAGTGAGAAATTAAAATTGGAGCACTCGGGTGTGTACGAATAGGAACAACTGCGGAAGTTTTTTTTAAATCTCGTTTCTTTCCAGTAGCTCGTCTACTTTTTTTCTAAAGACAAATTGTTCTCGGCTGTGAGCTTTAAATGGATTTCATGGTTCACCCACGGTCCAGAAATCATATCGAGCAGATATATTACATTTGGGACAATTTTGTGTGGAATGGAGGAAGATAGATTTAAGTTCGGCGTAATTGAGTTGAATATTTTGTCATACATATCCGTTTACTGTAAGTCGACGTCTATGTGGTCCACTTTAATAATAACACTCTAAGAGTGAACTCACTCAATTCCCAACCCGAAGGATATGGTAGCCTATATGGAGAATTCTGATTAAGGTGAATGCCAGACGTTGGAATGCACCAGCGGATTGTGTGGATGTTTGCCATCAATTACTAAATTCCACTGAACTCAATAAGATTGATCTCATCGACAGAGTCAAGAGCAGTCCTTGACAATTTCAGTCATTGGTCCTTTACTATAGAATGATACATTTTGGGTATACAAACTTATTTCGAAAACAAGCGATCTCCGAAAGTTACATTTTATAAAATTTTTGATTTTTCACGTTAACCCAATTGCTCTAGTATTCGAAACCGACAGCGAACCTCACCGTCACTGAAGTCAACAATTATTGGGCAGCTTAAGACAGGCTCTACACATTTAACAGTACGCTCACTACAGTCGTTGAACAAAGGCCTCAACTGATCCGATCTTCGCTAGACGTCTCCAGTATGGTACTCCCTGCTGGTTGAATACGTCATCTGTGTGCGCCACATAACATTTTCGTCATCCTCAGGACTGAATTCAAAGATCCTTCGAACTGTAGCAGTGATGTTCATATGTTGATCGTGGACGCCTTACTTAGCCGGCATCTTTGTACAATCTGTACAGTTCTTGGCTGTACCCCTCCAATACTCGTTTTCATGAAAAGAATCAAAAATCAATGTTTTCCTCGAAACGACCATGAGCTTCATCATACGCCTTTGATAAGGCCTAAGGATCCTGCATAAAGTTACCTTTGATTGTATCTCTTATATGGACCAGGGATATCTGCACTAAATACTCAAGAGCACATCTCCTTGTTGCAGTCCGTTTTTGACATCCCAATTCTTATGGAACATTGAGAATCTTTCAACGTTATCCTACAAAGTCTGACGACAAATGTCAAAACTTAGCATGGCATTGTATAACCCTTCTCTAAAAAGGCTGCCGTGTGCCACTCACCTACTGATGGTAAGAGTCGAACTGAAACTATGATAGCTAATTTTTCCCGGGATCTGTCACAGACTGAATATTTGACCGATGGTGGATTATTCGATCTGCGTTCTCCCATCTCGTCACTGTCATCAGCGTATGCACGCAGTTGTGCAGACTTGAAGTAGATCATGCCTCTTGTATTGATCACGGAATCCCGCACGATCTTTTCAAGCAAGATGAGCTGGTGCATGCTCCCTACCAACGTACATCTCTTCAGCTGTTTTAAATAGTCCCGAGGGCAGGCCGTCTGCGCCAACAGCCTTATTAGATTTCGGTTTTGATATTGCTGTCTTAACCTCGTTTAAATCGGGTGGACATTGGTGGGTGGACATTCGCTCTCTTCTTTGTACAGTGTGAATGGTGCGTTCTGCCTGTATCTTGACCATTTTCGCCGTTATACAGTTCGCCGAAACAATCTTTCCATATTCTCAGCATCGACTCCGATTCAGATAGGAGGTGCCTATGTTCATCCCTGCTTTATAACATTGGTATGTTGGTTTTACTTTCTGATAAACCTTTCAAACGTCGCTCCTGCGATAACATCTCCCCACGTCCTCGATCGCGCGCTTCTCGTGCTCTTTCTTTTTCCTTCTGAAAAAAGCATGCTACTCCCTTTCTTTCGCTCACGGAGTTCGAACATTCAAGATTCTTGAAGAGTATCTGGCGTAGATCACAATATGATCGATTTAGTTAACAGATAATTGATCAGGAGATCGGACTTACAAATCTACCTATCCAAATATGTACTCCTAAAAATGTCATTTGTAAAGCTGTTTAGGTATCCCATAAATCACTCCTTTATAAATTTGGTCGTATGCTTGGGGTCGTTGCACTGTTGGAAGGCTTAAGATTGATTTCGTTACCCTTGATGGTAGATATTCTCCTTAAATCTTATGGTAATCGGCTTCTCTCATTACGATATCGATAACGATTGATGCTGCAGCCCCATGACATGACCGAACCCCGAATCCCCAGAGTGCTTAACTGTTGAACTTAGTGCTTGCTCTTCAAATGCTTTGTTTTAGGTTCTCAATACATTGGGTGCCTTCTTTTATAACAAAAATATAAAGTTTGCTCTCATCAGTAAAAAGGAGAAAATTCCTGGTGTACAGCAGTCACTTTTTCGAATATATGAGGTTTGCAGCGAACTACCATCCCATGTAACGCATTACTATAGACTGGCGGCCGAACATTGCTTTCGCTAATAAAAACTTTGCAACTTCATTTATCATATTTGCAACTCTGCTTGACCCATAAAAGTCTTTAATAAACAGTTAAGAAACCCAAGGAATTCTTTAAATATCTAGGGGCTTCTTGGGCCCGTTGTTTCATTAAGTAAACCCAAGGAATTCTTTTAAGTATCTGGGGACTTTTAGCCCTTTGACTTCCAACTCTGGATCGAGGCTACTACTACAGCCTCAATCTAGCCTCCGGATTTTAGTCGCTTCTTACGACAGGCATGACTTACCTCTGGTATATTCTAGTCCCTACCCGAAGGGTGAAGGTGAAAGAGACCTAGATTCCGATTCCGAACTGGGAGTATCGAGTAGCTCCCATGACAATTATACTACAGGGGATTTTGTCACTAGCTCCCGCTGAGTAGAAGCACTGCGAAAAACACATTCGATAACATGGCTGTTGTCGGGAATCGATGCCGAGTCATCGGCGTCAGAGGCCAACACATTACCCACCTTATAATCTCCTTCCTTACAGTTCTTTATGATTATATACATCATAGGTAGACACAACAGTCAAAAAGTTAAGAAAACTCCAAGAGAGTGATTAATCCGACACAGACTCGTTTCGTTTAAAAGGAATGTTTAGTATCAAGCCAACGACTTAGTCGGCCTTCTTCTTCTTCGAATCTGATTCTTCACCACCGCCATGACGTTTACGGTTGCCTCCCTTGTTACGACCCTGTTGATTCCTTCGCGGCTTCATGTGTTCGATCGCTTTGTCGAGGAACGCTTTCTCTTCTTCGTCAGTCAGTAGGCGAACTGTGAGTTCTGAAGAGTCGGAGAGCACGAGTTTATTGTCCTTGAATTTTTCAAGAATTTCGCCCATTAGACGAATGTGTCCGTCTTTATCGCCTTTACTGAAGTCAATGTATGCGATGTCGGCCTGCAAAAGTTCCAGAGCGGTGCGGATAAGTTCGCGGGACGTAGTGTCCGTGGTGCCTTCAAAGAAGAGCACTGCTCCCTTCGGTAATTTGATTTAATTCTCCTCTTCCTTCCGTTTGGACTTTTTGTTCTTCTTCGCAATCTGCTCCTCTTTCTTCTCTTGAAGATAGGTTTCTTGCCACTTACGGATGAGATCGTTGCCCTTGTATTGAACCTTCTCTTTTGTGATGAAATCCTCTGCCTGTTCCTTGTTGCGGAAGGTCACGAATACGCTGTCCTTGAACTTGTATGTCTTTGTGGCTTTATCCAAATACTTCCGCATGGTGATGTTGGCCACCTTCTCGAAGGGTTGGAAGAACTCAATCAAGTCGGACATCTCGATGGTGAGCGGAAAACCTTTGGCATACGCCGTGCGCGACATGATTTCCTTTCGTTTTTCCTCATTATACTCTGGAATTGGACGTTTCGGATGTCGGCGTAGTTTTGTCTTATCCTCACTCACCTCAATCAATCCCTCATCGGACTTGTGCAACGCATCAACAATCACGGAAACATCTGTTGTTAGTGCAGCTAATCGTTTAAATGTCAAGAGAACATCAAATGGCACCCATTCCTCTTCGTTTTTTGAGATCTGTTCCAATAGGAATTTGTCCCGAAGTAGATTTGAGTCACCGAAATAGCATTCGATCTGACGAATGATTTTCTCTCCCAATTTGGATACGTCACTCGGATTCGGTGGTGGGAACATCCTCGGATGATTCCTCCTTGGTGGGAGCATGCTCGAATGATTCCTCCTTTGTGGGAGCATCCTCGGATGATTCCTCCTTGGCGGGCTCTTCAACCTTCTCGACCTCTTCAACTGGGACTTCATCAAGCTTGTCGGCTACGTCAGTCATGTTGCGAATCTTTTGGATAATAACAATATTTGGGAAAAGAATAAGTTAAATATCGCTGAACAACACGGTGTAGACGAATTCTAGGGAAAGTAACACGTCCGATACCCTGTTGCTATTTTGAGGAAATTTCCACTGTACCATGCTCATAGCAGCCCTTGTGCCTATTTGCAAAAAACCGGGAAAAGCAGTTTTTCATAAGCCTCTCTTGATTTACATTTTTCACCAGGCAAATGGTTCCCCATGAACAGAAGAAGGTGATAATCACTTAGTGCAAGTTTCGGATTATAGGATCGACGTATACGAAGCTCCAAGAGCTTATGGCGAGCCAATATCGAAGTGTGTGGCCTAGCGTTGTCCTTATGTAACACACACTACTCTCATATTGGCTAAGCCTAATCGCTTCGAGCGATAGCTTCCTTCAGATTGGATTACAAAGGACCATCTGAGTGCATCTGAGTGCTCCGACAGATAGCAGAAACGACTTCCTTCTGATGAACCAATTAATGGCAGTAAAGTTCCGAATTAAGGGAAGCCCATTGTAAGTGAACGTGTTTTTCACGGTGTTTCTCCTCAGCGGGGTTCTGACAAAACCCCCTGTAGTAAAATTGTCATGAAAAACTTCTCGAAATTCGCCGTTCGGAACCGGCAATGAACTGTAGGCCCCTTTCACCTATGGAAAAATGAAATCACACACAACATGGGTGATTGAGAGAAGCTCGGTTCAGGTTCTTCATGGACTGTAACGCCAACATACATACATACATTGTAAGTGATTTCCCGCCAATACCACCAAACACACAGCAAAGTTCTTTATCCTTCCTGGGCTATCGTTTGCGCCGACTAACCGAAATTCGAGCACGCCCATTTCGGCTTGGAGTTGCCATAGGTGATCTAGTTTTTGTAACCAGTAATCATCTGCTTCAGAAATGGGTCGATTTTGTTATGAACCAGTTGCGATTGTAGATGCAAATCCGGCCCCTAAGATTTTTTGGCGATCATTTGTGTGGCACCCATACGATTCGTTTTGCATCTAGCCTTATTCAAATACTTCCAGAAAATTTTGTTCTGTACTATTTAGCGCATGAGCAACTGAGACAGTGCTCTATTATGTCCAGAGCGTGGTGCAACTTTGACATCAAAATTACCGGAACGGAGTCGATGAAACATGATTGTACCAGGATCATAAGCACTAGCCACCTGGCTGTTGGTTTCGATCTTTGATGCGCGCTTTAACAAAATTGACGCAATTAATCCCAAAACTGCGTGATAGGGATTGCCAGAGCATTGGTTCGATAATATTTAGATAATTTCAGTGGCTTGATTTCCAAGTAAAAGAACTACTCACTTGCCAAGATGGCAGATACTTAAGCTCGCAAAGACCGGCTATTAATGGTATTTCTATTGATAAGAGGGAGCGTGTTGTTGGCTTTTCTAGTTTTTCGGTCAAGCGGAATAATTCAAATGCCAACGTCACATTCTAATCTTCCATCTGTAAAAAGACGAAGCATTTTGTCTGCCTTTATTCTACCCATCATTTCATTTCAAGTCAAGTAATCCATCTGTGCATGTGGTTTTGACGCAGGCTGATAACGGAGATCGAATTGCAGGAGGTTCGCAAGAGTTGTTTGACTTCCCACGTACTTGTCAATACTAAAGCCCGAAGACACACACGGGCCACCTCCATTAAAAAATACTCATTCCTTATTTGAATCACCACGAACTATATATGTTCATCTAAGAAGTAACATGAACTACTGAATTTATTATTCTGAGCCGCCATGGTTGTTAAGGGACCATATCCATAGAGGACAAGCCATCGGAAAATCAGGTCAAACCTTACATTGTCATTTTTTTTACAAACACATACATATTTTATTTCCTTTCCCCCTATTTATGTTTATTAAAATCCCACAAAACCCTCAGTTGACCTGTAAAATACGAGGGCAAATCCTTCACAGACCTCCAAGTATCAAATAAATTTCCAATTAACTCTAATACCCCAGCACCCCAACACATAAAGTGTCCTTAAGCTTCCAATTCGTCGAAGCCAACTCAAAACGAACAAATAAAGTAACCAACCAATGGCCATAGACAGGTCACCCAAATCAAGATACATACGCCCTTCGGTCAACATTATCTCGAGACACATTCCAATAAATTCAGGAGAGTAATCCCACCATGTTCGTCCACCCCTCGATTCATAGCATCCATGGAACAACTCGAGAGACTCCCTTCAAAGTTTCCATTGATCAAGTGATATGTATAATATCCTAATCAGATACGTCTCAATCACCATCGACGTTAACATGGGCAACAATAGGTCCTGATCCGGTGAACGAATAGGGCTCCTAATGAAAATGCTATCGGGAATCAGAATATTAACCAATTATCTTTGACACAATACAGGCATGACGGAGGACACCATTGGACATTGGAATGATAATGTGTCGCTTTACGTACTGGTAAACAAACATGAATCTTGCTGTTTGCAGGTCATCTCTACATCCAGACATTCTTGGAGGTTATCCACTGAACGCGTCACAAGAAAGCATCTGAATCTCTCGACGTAGAAATTTGGAACAATATCCGGGTATCGCTAGCTAATCAATGAGCACCAGCAGCGATCCGCTAAATTGTATCCACCGCCACACAACGGCAACATTACATATTGTATAGCGAGATGTGCATTAGAATAACAGTCACACAAACAACTCACCTCGAGGCGACTAATCAGCAGGTAGAACCGACATATGAATGACTTATCGGAATATGTCATCAATGCATCTCCGTGCCTTTGAATGCCGTCCAGGTTGAATGCCACGCCTTTATTCAGCAACAGTTCGGCAGAGTAGGTGATGAAAAGTGGTTTCTGCAAATGAACAAAGTCATTAGGTCGAACGCATAGTACAAGTATACCAAACTACCTACCACTGATAGTTTCTCCTTCATATCAGGCAAATTTAAATGGGCTAGGCCGAGTTTTTGCAAATGCGCCACAACCATTGGTATTACCATGTCGACTTGTTCATTGATATTCGACCAACCGACCTCGTCCGATGAGAAACTACTGCCGGTCGTGCTTGAGCTGGAGCTGAGACTGGTTGCCATATTATCGTTGTCATCACGGTCGGCATCGTTATCCTCATCGTCCTGGTCATCGTCATCATCGTCGTCGTCGTTACTAACAGTTGTCTCTCGTCGTAATCGTTGCAGTTGTCGATAGTGACATCCGAAATAATTTGTTTCTGTCGATGATGTACTTGTGGTCGATATATTGGATGATTGCTGCAAAAGCAGTACTGTGTCAGTGGTGACTGTGGTGTGATTGTCAGCTTTGGTCATTTGGAGTGCGTCCAGCGATGAAAGTTCCTCGTTTACCAGTTGGTCATCCTCAATCTGTCTTTAAGTAGAGAAGAGAGAAAATGAATTTATGACAGGATTCGAAATTTACATGCTCTTGAATGTGATGGGGAGATAGATGGATGGAGGTTGAGACATGCAATAAGACTATACTCTGGTTCATCCACAGGACAAGGGAAAACAGTGGAAAGACTGTTCCATTTGAAGTTGTTGGCCGAATTTAAACCTCAAACTTTAAGTGCTTTAACTAATTTGCCGGTGGGTTTCGAGGTTTAGGTTGACATAAATATGTAAACAGAATTTTCTTCTAAGCACAGTTTAAGCTCCGTTCGCTTCAAATGTATTCAAGACCTAATTATCTAATTATAAAGCTAGTCGAAACCCTGTAATCGTAGAGAGAAAGGCGGCTATAAACAAAATCCAATCAAATAGACTTTTCGCTACCTTGATGCCTTGAAAAACGGCATTCTCATTTGCGTCTACCTCAGTAAGGTCCAAGCCCTTACACCAGAGAAAAGACCGAGATAATATAGGTACAAGCCTTGTCTCTTGATGCCAAATGGTAGTCAGACGGCGCTATGTCCGCGCTGCACCATGGATGCCTCGTACTATCATAATGGAACTCAACCACTTTCCTGCTCACTCTTTGTTCAAACGAGTTAGCCAAGTTATAGTAACTCATACGAGGAGTAGAAATTAAATGTTGGGAATTTATAAACAAGAAACAAGCAAATTAAGTTTGTTGCTACATCTCATTATCGAACTTCACAATAGCACCCCCTTAACTCTATACAACGATTCCAACGTTGCTCCCACAATTCGAAGCACCCTTGCCGAAGTTAACTCGATCAGAACCAGGGTTATAGCCTCCTTTACTTTCCGCCATGATGACTTCCCTTGAGGTGTGACTTCATCTTGGGGTCTATAGGTTGGATGGGGCGATGTTGGAATGCTTTTAGTTTCGCCAGAGACTCCTGTACAATCAACGAGGAATGTCATGCTGCAATCCCCTCTTGGCGAGTTCGAGTCGCGCGGAAAATACGTGCTCACAGCCTCTTCAACGCCAACATAGAACTGTCCAGTCACTGTCTGGTCGGTGGGTATACTTTCACGATGAGCAAATATCGAAAAAAATCAACGGCCTTCGCCAAGTAGTCTTCTCTTTAAGATGATTTCAAACTATGGTTGATGTGGTTGATGTTTATTGCCTCTGCTATCTCCCGACAGTTTGCGTGCCGCACCTGCTCTTCCAGCTGCAGATCTCATCGACTTTTTCAGTGAATGGACACCAGAGCGAGATGCGTCTTTGACATTTCCGTAGTGAGTCGAGCAAACCGCTCATTCTCACCGTACACTTCACAAATTTTTCGGCATGTTTTTGCGACATCGGCTGGGCACATTGGTGTACTGCGAAATAAACATTTGATGGTGTTGTTGTTATCGGGATCCGGAATCGCTCGTCGTGCGTCAGAGTCCAATGCACTAACCACTGCGCCCCCTCCAAGGATAGGCTTCTGAAAATTAAGCAGTAGTCCATGACGTGGTTATGGGCGCTAAAAGTGGAGCAATAGTGGTAGAATTTCGTAAACTGGCTGGGGGTTGGCCGTGGTGCAGTGGTTAGCATCATCGATCGTCGAGCGAAAGGTCTATAGTTCAAAGTCGTTTCATAGCTAAGAAAAAGCAATTCCTATACGGAAAAAACGATGCAACACAGTTGTGGATGGGAAGTGATAAAATGTACTACTGCAGGCATAACATTCACAGTATATGGTCAATTTATATTCATCCTCTGCATATGCAAACAATTGCTGAGAATTATAACCAACGCGAAATTCGGTCGGCTCGTGTCCTATCTATGACAGCCACCCCTGAGAGTAGTGAATGAACATCTACGACCTAAACCACTGCACTCCGTTCAGGTTGTGTGTCAAAACATCAACCTGCGCGGAACTCTCCCTCTCCGTTCAACATTATAAGGCCATAGTGCGGGTGTAGCAATAAAAATAAAACTATATTACTACTAATGTTTATGGGGACCCGCTTTGGGAAAAATGAGTGGCGCTAAATGGTATCCAGGCGACTTAAGCTCAGGAGAGTTACAAATTACTTGAGATCCGCTTAGTGCCAAAACAGCCGGCTTAAAGAGAGAGATGAACGCGATTCGACTTTAGCCCACGAATATTGCTAAAATCGACTCTAAATTGCCCACCAAAATAAAAACTCCGTCGTTTTCTAGAAGTGGACTATACTCACGAAAGAGACTGTCTGACACAAACTAATGGTATACGAACTGCTTAACCGCAAATGATAGAACACGTCCAAACGCACCTCTATGATTACAATAGGGCAATTTAAGGACATTTTGTCAACTGCCTGACGAGCGCGCTCACTGTGAGTGTCTCCTCCACACCGACCAACAGGACCCTGTCAAACGACGAATTGATTTAACAAACGATAAACAGAAAATACCCTCCCAACGGCATCGCGACGTGTACCAAAACGCGACTGTCGACCCACTTCACAGACAGGAAAGTAGACACTTGTCAAGACCTAAACTCTTCTACCGGCAGTTTATCGACAGACTACGCTCGGAGGTCAGGACACTGAAGTAACTGATTAAGAATCTTCAATAATAGATTAACGAATATAAGAAGATCCATAAATGGGGCTTGTATCTCTGAAACCGACAAGCTTTTTATGTGGATCAGTGACAACCTTTGTTGGAACATATTTAGTGTCGCCAAGAATGCCCCATTTGGCTACAATTTATAAGGCGTTCATTCGTCCTAAGTTGGAGTCCAACGCTCATGTCTGGTCTGGCGCATCTAAAACCTCACTGGACTCAATGGATAGAATACAAAATCTCGCGATAAGATTCATAGGAGATTCCAGCATGACAAATTCATTACAGTTGCTGGACCATCGCAGGAATGCTTCCTGCCTTCAAAACTTCTCCCGAAACACACGTCTATTCCGGAACGCTCACGATTTCACTTTGAAGCACATGAAAATGAAACGCGCTACCTCGTTCGGTATCCCCTCCTCAATACAACATGCCGATACTTAAGACCAATATCAATAGGCACCTCCTCTCCCACTCTCTGTTACCTTCTGTGCGAACAAAGTCTCGCTGGCGTTATAAGGCTTTAGTCTCGAGTGGGCGTAAAAATATAAAAAGAAAAGTGGTCTAGGTGCGATCCGCAAGGCCTACACGACTAACTTCCTAGTGGGAAAAATGAAAACACCCGTTTAATTTCATATTTTTTCATTTCTAACCCCCGACGCAAAAGGAGAGGTGTTATAAGTTTGAGGTGTCTGTGTGTCTGCCTGTGGCATCGTAGCTCCTTAACGAATGAAGCGATTATTATTATTATGCTTTTTTTTGTATTTGAAAGCTAACGTGATCGAGATGGTTCTTAGCTTCTATTTGTAAAGATATATTTAGGTGTTTCAAGGTCATCAGCTTTTTTTGTTAGCTGCGGTAGGGTTCTTAAAAGAATAATGGGTAATGTATCGGTTCTCGTCCGATCACCACAATCAACCCGCGTCGGGGAATACCGCTTGGGAACACCGCGTATTGTTAATTTTTTAACCTATTTTTAAGTTATTTAATTTCTAACAAAAAAGTTGAGTAACTACGCGTGGAATGAATCCGGTCCCATGTCAATATCATCTTTGGTTCTCAAGATAATCGAGGCCAACATTCCGAACGCACATACGAACATGCACGCAAACAGACATCTCTATAAAAGCCTTGGATTTGAATTCGGGTGACCTTGAAACGTGAAGATATGTCAAAATTTGGAATTCGCAAAATCGGCGAAGTTAGGAATAAAAAGTCAGAACGAGATTAGGGATCTGAAGCATCCGAGAAGGCCAGACAACAAACGTCTACGATATACGTACAGTCAGCATTGATTCAGAGAACACTGTCCCGGACGACGACTTCTTTTTGATCGAGAATCCTCAGGAGAAAGTGGCAATAGTGCCAGCTGTCTGCCAGAGAGAGTACAAGGTGGATGAAACCACGGCTTGAAAGTCAGTTACATACCTTCGAAATTCAGGGATGATTTTTTGGCCATCAATGCCGTCACAATGAAGGGGCTAATCCACTTTACATTTCGACAGAAGATCTTCAACTGTTTTTCGTATTACTTAAAGAATTTAATCAGCAGGCACTGACGGAGTATCCAATGTCGTGCTTAGCACCTTACAGACACCTCTAGTCCGGCAAATTTCCTAGTATCGATAAGATCTTCGAGAAGGTGATCCATAAACTTTCCTAGTATCGATAAGATCTTCGAGGAGGTGATCCATAAAACTCTGTGGATGAGCTGAGGACGTAAACATCCTTCTGAATAACCAATTCGGTTTCAGGGCAGGATTTAGTACTAAATAGGTATGTATATGTCATGCCGAAACTCGTCTAGGATATTCAATGGAAGAAATGCAAGAACTAAAATACGGGTGTCTACCTGATTGTCTTGGAAAAAGCCTTCGAAACCATATGGCTAGAATGGCTTTGTTTTTTTTTTTTTGTAATTATATGCGCGCACAGTACGGGCAGAAGGTAGAAAGGAAGAGGGATAGAGGAGATATTAAATGCTTGCGTGTTGAACTGAGAAGGGAAGACCGAATCCGGCAGGGAATTCCATATTCGTGTTTTTCGGTTGAAGAAGGATTCCTTATATTTGACGGTACGTCCTAGAGCAGTCCTAGAGAGACGTGTGTTGCGGGAGAAATATTGAAGTGGCGGAATGCAACGGGCTATTTCATCAGAGCATTTTTGGTGGAAGTAACCATAAAACAGGGAGAGGCAGGAAACAGTATTGCGATGTTCCAGCTATTCTAACATATTGGTAACGTTGGAGTTACCTATCAGTTTTATCACGCGTTCTTGTATTCTATCTAGTATGTAAGTGCAGTGAGGTCTTGGAAGCCCCGGACCAGACATGAGCGTTAAACTCTAATTTAGGGCGAATGAACGCCTTATAGATTGTAGCCAGATCTAAGGATGAGAAATATTTCCCGCATCTGTATGAGAAGCCTAGGCATTTCGCATCATTCTTGGCGACACTGAATATGTGGTCGCTCCAATTAAGATTGTGAGCAACACACATACCCAGGATGGAAAGCCTTTCGGTTTCTGAGATGCAAGTGCCATTCATCGATAACGGCTACGGGTTAGTTATGCGCTTTAACGACAGGAGACAGCATTGTGTTTTGGATGCATTAAATTCTACTCTATTGTTTTTACCCCATCGGATGATGCTGTCGATATCGGAATTGAATGAGATTAACCTACGCTACCGCTCACTATCTACAGTCGTAGTGCAGGGTCGTGAACGAATATGGGAAACTAAGGGTACTATCGTCAGCGAAGGAGTGAATTGGATTAGAAGTGGCAGACAAGAGATTATTTATAACAATGACTACTTTGAAGAAGAGACTCATCGATTCCGAAAGCGCGCATTTTCGACAAATGGGCTTCATGCCAAACCATGTCAAATACTTTCGGAATACCCAGTGCAAAAAGATGATTCGCAATTTTTGGTTATAGGCTGGACAAATGCTGTTTTCCACCTACTCGATACGAGCCCAGAGGAGTAGGAAAGGTGGTAAAGCTTTCGCAGTGGTTTTGCCAGCGTAGAAGAACACCTCTTCAAACCCATTGGGGCCCTTGGGGACTTTACTACAAACTGAAGCAGCTAGGCATTAGTAAACAATTGCTATATACATACATACATATGTACATGTGATCCATGACATTTTCTGGATAGAGAGTTCATTGTGAATGTTGCCAACGTGACTGCTACTCAAACCTTTGACGTTAGGAATGGATTGCTACAGGGCACGGTCAACTCAGCAATGTTTTTCAGCATTTACATGAGTGAGGACATGAGTTAGAAGTACTGTGATAAGTGGAAGTCAAAAATCAACTTAAATAAATCAGAGACTTTACTGTTCAGAAAACCATTGCATGTGCCTCTTGAAAACACTGGCGAAGGTTCTTAACAGGATGGGCATCCACTAGGATACAAAAGTGAACTCAGATACCTTAGGATCTGTCAGAGTGAAGGTAATCTGCTACATTGCTTTAATCAGGTCCATTATTGCCTATTGATGTCCGGTTTAATTTGGCAGTTCAATGGAAAGGCTTTGAGTGTTTAAGAGATCTTCTTCTTTGATGGCGTTACAGCCCATGAAGGACCAGAGCCAAGCTTCTCTCAATCACCTATGTTGTGTGTGATATATTTTTCACATAGGTGAAAGGGACCTACAGTTCAATGCCGATTCCGAACGGCGTGAGTCGTGAAGCTTTTTCACGGCAAGTATACTACGGGGGGTTTCGCCAGTACCCCGCCGCGGCGCGCCGAGGAGGAACGCCGCGAAATAAACATTCGATGGCTTCGGTGTTATCGGGACCCGAACTCGCTCATCGTGCGTCAGAGTCCAACACACTCACCACTGCGCCACGGCGTCCTCGGTGTTTAAGAGATAATGCCTAATATAATCGTATCAACTCCGTCTAGTGACACAAAACCGTAGATACATAACCGCGGACCTACGAGAAGGTATTGCAGTAAACCACTTACCATTTACAAGTACGCGATTATTTTGCTGGAAATCGGAACCATAGAGTACGATAAGGTAGCTACTTAGATGCAAAGAGGCAGGGAAACCATTCTTGAAATACGAGCCTGATTAAGAACTGTAGGCATAACTTCTCATGTTCCACTACATCCATGAAATCTCGAGATTTTCTTCGAACCGGCATTCTTTTAAGGCTGTTCTCGGTGAATTTAATAAAACTTAGTGGCTCTCAATTAAATCTCCCCGTTGCCCATCTGACAAAACCCTCGAGACGAAACCTTAATTATATTTTCCCATAAAATTAATTCGAACGAAAAAAGCAGGAGATACAAAACAAAAAAGTAGTACGGGACGACCTCTAGCGAAAAAAGGGCAATTCAAAGGTGTCGAGACGATTCCTCCAACTACTGACCCTAATTGCTGAACACGCCGTGCACCATCCTTCCCTTATTCCACCATCTTGACCTTTTTTGTTTTGGGTTTCGTCGTGTAGTTTGCTTCGTTCCATGGAACGGTAATTAAATTAATAATCACAACCACTTTAATGGCAGCACTTTCTCGCCACTCGACTGGCGTTCACTGAAAATTATGATTTCTTGGCACGCAATCATTACCCGCACGCCCTTTTCGACGCAGTCACTGATAAACAAATTCATTGGCATGTTGTTTATAAGATACGCCCGGGACACCCTTCGCCGGAATCCATCGCTCAAAGTGTGAAAACCAGAAAACTCCAGAATGGGCTTGTTTATCAATTTATACTCGGATTTCGTTCCCGGACTCTCGGAAGTTTACGATTTTGTTGCGTGCCACAAGAGTTAACAACGGCCCCCTTACATCCAATGCGCCATATCGACGACATGTATACCCGGAAAAGGGGTGGCAGTTGTTCGCGTGCTGCTTTGTGGCGAAAAAATGCTACACAAGCGGATAAATAAAATAAAATTACAGATCAATTTAAGGATTAAGGATAAGCGATGAGGATTTGGTTGTTCGTTCCTTATAGTCTTCGTTTAGTTGTCTTTCCCCTCCGGGCAGGCATGACACTGGTGTCTGTTGTCTAGGCAGTAGCTGGAGACTTTATCACCGGAACAGGTGACAAAATCGCATTTAACGCATTAAGCATCACTTTACGACTAATGTACATACAAACAGGCGAGGAACGAAGGAGAATTGTAAATATACTCAACTTAAAGGGCGACAGAATCTCATTTTCGACGAAGGACGACAAGATAACAATCACCATTCAAATTGAAGTCCTAATGGGTTGGATGCTTTAATGTTTCAGGACCAAGTTCGCCAAGTCACGAAGTTGGCGAAAAGTTTAATTTTCATTTCTTTTGTTTCACTTCCTAAATCGTCCTTGCCGGTGGACGGGTTTGAGGGTTGTACTTGAATGTCTGTTTGTTTAGAATTAGTTCAGATGGTCTTATCCGGCAGCCTGAAGGGACAGGGGGTAGGCTATGATTGTTTTTTCGTGGTGTGAACAATACCTGAGCGAAGTTGCATAGTGGGAGAGAAAATGGGCATGGGACGCATGAGAGTGCATAAATTAGTACAAGGACAGGGGGATGAGTTAGCGTTGATGATGTTTTCGTTTAGCTCCGCGATGGCAAGGGTATATAGATGACTCATCCAAGGTGGCCATGCAAATGAGGTGTGGTTACTGATGGACTCTCTGTGGAAAAAGTGGAATTAGGTGATGACGAGCAGGATTTCCTTATCCTGATGATGTCAGACAAGTTGACAAGCAGTGATTTGGGGTGAGTTTTGTCAAGCTGATGTTTACTCGTTTCTATTTGTCCTACAAGCATTTACTAAGTTCTATTAATTACGAAAAAATTTCTCGGGATGTTTTGCATCATTACTTTGATATGGAAAAGATTTCTGAGAGACGCGAATATACTCGTATTTTGAATAATAGTGGCCGTGTTCGAATTCGGCATACGAATCCAAAGTGGTTTGCACATTTTAATAGTGGCGATCCTCTTCTTTTCATCTTCCTAAAACGAACCGATATCAACAAAATTGTTAGCGTCATCACTGGTCACTGTCAGCAGAAGCTGCGAATATTAAGGGGAGGACGAATCCATTTAACACCTGCTCTGCGCCTGTCCGGGCCTCTCCTATAGCGGGAAACAGTACCTAGGATCCTACTTTCTCAACAACCTGACTAATGACCGACCTTCTTAATTACTCGTACGTAAGAAACGCACAACGGATCCATAAATAGGGAGTTGACTCCCCTCGTAGAAATGCAAAGGTTCTCTCTGGCCTAAGTGTATACTTCCTGTGGAGGCTACGGAAAACCTAACCTAACAATGACGTGGGTCGTTAAACCCGACCTGTACATGACTAGGTCGTCTGCGTCCGCTATTGATTGGCGAAAAGAAACTTTCAGTTCGCTGATGTAAATGCCATAAAGGATCAGCGAGTTAATTGTACCCTGTGCTAGCGTAAGGCATATATTGTTAGCCAACAATCAAGGAATCTATCTTACTGATTTAAGAGCACAAAGATTGCCTCGTTTCGCTGGATACTTATGATTGGGACCCTCAATCGCAGTTGCAGTTACAAAGTTGATCTACATACAGGGGGTTACTCCAGAAATACAGTTGATTCAACATGTCAGTTTTGCTCTAATAACTAATCTCTCAAGTAAGCCGTGATCTTGATCATCATCCCTCTTATTCTTAATTTGCCCTGACCTAAAAACAAAAGCAAACTCACAAAGGCAACTAAGACACTGTGAGCCTGTCGACGCACTTACGGTAAAGGATCATTTATGCGTCTGCAGTGTGGTGGACAAAAGTGAACAAACGCCTTTAATGGTTGCAATACGCAGTGCAATACATATGTATGTCTCCTTCGCTCAGAACAGGCCTACCATATAGACCATTGGGTCACATGTCCATTTCGCAATACCTTCCTGAGCTGGATATGATTACCACAGTTTCGAACGCATTATCACACATGCTCACTTTTGACAAGAGAATTTAAATACTGATCCCAAACAAGCTTGGGAAAGCGACGATCACGTGCACAATGTCAACGCCCTCAGGTGGTATGAAGATAGCTCCAAGATGGGTTCCGACGTTGCCGCCGGTATCCTTGGATCAAATTGAAAAATCTCGAAGGCTCTGCGTTCTATTATTTTCCAGGTCGAATTATACGCCGTCCTGAAGTGCGTCCACCTAAGCTTAAAGACTGGCATAAGGGTGTAACCACAAATATAGTCTGAGAGAGTCAAGCAGCGCTCAAAGCGTTGAGCTCGTATAGCACAAACTCAAAGACAGCTACAGAATTCCATGATGTTCTATAGTACCTAGCCAAAAAAAATAGGGTCAAACTCTGGTGGTTGGCAGGACACGAGGGCATTAAGTGTACTGAAATCGCCGTTGAACTGGTTAGCAAAAGTTTCAGCGAAAGGTACATTGGTGCATTCCCACGTCTAGGATTAACTTTTTCTTATACAAGGGGGAAAAATTGCAACACCTGTCCTTTTGGAACAGCGTTCAAGGACTCCGCCAATCGAAAAAATGTATACAGCTCCTGAACAAATAATCTATTGATATCCTTAAACTCTCAACAAAATTAACCTCTCATCTGGAACTGAGTGTCGACTCTGTTTTGAGGATGAAGAAACTGCAGAACGCATACTGTGTGAGTGTGCTGCCTTTTGCCATCATAGGAAGCGTATGCTTCTCAGTGAAATAGTGACTCTTGATTCCTTGGTTCCAGGGCTTAACCCTTATTCAAGATGGCGGCGGGAGGGCTAGTCAATCGATCGGTCAACGGCGGCGTCAACAGCTCCGATTAATGGGAGCCACCCCTTTTGGAGCTGCTTGATCATATTTCAATGCCCATGTCCAAAAAGAGATCTCCAAGGTCGGGTCGGGACTTTGGAAAAAGGGACAGCGGCGGATGAGCCCTACATAGTAAAACCAACGGCGGCGTTCAGAACCTCAGCAAAGTTACCGATACCGGATCCACTCAGACCCATCGGGTGGCCTGGCTGCCCAGCTGACTCCCTTACTACGTAAGAAATGATAGCTCAGAGACAGCCACAAGCCTCGGACAAGGACAACTTACTGTTGACGACCCCCGCAAACGAAAAAAGACAAAGAATTTCGGCTCTGCACGTGGAATGTGGAGTCCCTTAGCAGACCACGTGCAGCCGATGAACTCGCGGAAGCTAGCCCGGAATCTACAAAGCTAACATTACCGCGATTCAGGAAGTGCGGTTGAATGGGATGAACAACTGCGACCTTTACTACGACGATTGTTACAGAGGGTGAAGGCAGCGCCTCATAACAAAATCCGCATCAGGGCTAAGAGTTTTATACTCTTATAATGTTTATCATACAACCTGAACAGGGTGCAGTAGTTAAGATCGTACGTAGATGTTCGTTCACATCTCTCCAGGGGTGGTTGTCCCAGATAGGAGGAGAGGAACCGACCGACTTTTCACGTTGGTCGTAGTTCCCAGCAACTTTTTCCAAGCACTTATGGTGTCATATCAGAATAGCACACAGTGGGTAGTGTGTTGGCCTCTGACGCCGATGACACGGGATCAAATCCCGACACAGCCATGTCATCGAACGTGTTTTTCACGGTGTTTCTCCTCAGCGGGGTTCTGACAAAACCCCCTGTAGTAAAATTGTCATGAACAGCTTCTCGAAATTCGCCGTTCGGAACCGGCAATAAACTGTAGGTCCCTTCACCTATGGGAAAATGAAATCACACACAACATGGGTGATTGAGAGAAGCTCGGCTCGGGTTCTCCATGGACTGCAACGCCAACATATGTATATATGTATACTGTGAGTGTTATGCCTTCATCAGTATGTTTGATAACTTCACATTCACAAAAGCTGTGTTGTATAATTTTTTTTCCGTATAGAGATTGTTTTTTCTTGGCTATGGGACGGATTTGAGCAATAGACCTTCCACTCGATGGTCGGTGATGTTTTCCACGGGCACCCGTGGCAGTTTTACCCTGATTTGCGCCCACGCCCCGACAGGGAACAAAGATGGCAATAGCAAGGATGGCTTTTACGATCTTCTCGAAAGGACACACGTACAATTTCCCAGCTGCCGCTTCAAGATGATCCTAGCAGACTTCACTGCACAGCTGGAAAAGAAAGAAGTATTTGCCAGAGTCATTGGAAAACACAGCCTGCACAACAACACATACGGGAACAACCTCAGGCTGGTGGATTTCGCCTCGAGGCGGAACCTCTCTGTAGTGAGTACGCGGATCCTACACCTCAACATGCATCCATAAAGCCAATGCTGCATCTAAAGACGAGAGTTGTTCGGGAGCTTCACGAACAGAAAAGGAGAAATGAAAGCCGGCTTCTCGAAAAAAAATGAAGGAGTATGAGAAGCGCGCGGTCGAGGAGATGGAGAGTTGTTAAAGCAGGAATGAAGGCCGGAAGTTTCACGAAAAGGTACAACAGCTATCCAGTGGATACAAACTTCGTACCGAAGTTTGCCGGAACGAGAATGGACAATTTGTAGTAGAGTCGCAGTCGATACTAAGAATTTGGAAGAACCATTTCTGCAGACTGTTAAACGGCGAGGAAGACTCAAATACCGCTATCAGGTGGAATGTTCCACTCAACTTGAAACAATAATTCCATCCCGGACACTTTGCCGAGGTCAAGATAGCAATACCAAGGCTGAAGTCAAACAAAGCTGCTTCAGCGGACGGAATCTCAGTGTCGTTTGTCCGATCCACAAGAAAGGAGACACCTTTTGACTGCTGCAATTACAGAGGGATCAGTTTCCTTAACATCGCATACAAAATCTTACCTGCTGTTTTGTGTGAACGCCTGAAACCGTTTGTCAACACCCTGATAGGTCCCTACATATCAGTGTCGCTTCAGGCCAGGGAACTCCACTATAGACCAAATCTTCACACTGGGTCAGATCCTGAAAAAGACCCAAGAAATGCAGATCGACACACATCATCTATTTGTCGATTTCAGGGCCGCAATCTGATAGGTTCCTACCAGTGTGGTTTCAGGCCAGGAAAATCCACGATAGACCAAATATTTACACTACGGCAGATCTTGGAGAAGACTCATGAATTCCAGGTCGACACGCACCATCTTTTTCTCGACTTTAAAGCGGGTTTGACCGTCTTAATAGAGACGAGCTATACAGAGCCATTTCATGTTTTAACATTCCTGCCAAACTCGTCAGACTGTGCAGGATGACTATGGAGAACTCTCGCTGCTCCATTAAGGTCGCAGGTGAAGTAACCGACCCCTTCGATGTTAAAAAAGGTTTTGGACAGGGTTACGCCCTGTCACGTGATTTCTTTAACATCATTCGTGAAAAGATCGTGCGGGACCCTGCGGCCAATAGAAGAAGTACGATCTACTTCAAGTCCACACAATTGCTTGCTTGCTTACGCAGATGGCATTGACGATATTGGACGGGTAAAACGAGACGTCAATGGGGCTTTCACAAGCATTGTAGCAGAAGCGGCTAAAGTGTGTCTAAGGGTAAAAGGGGACAAGGCAATACATGCTGTCATCAAAGAAAGACGCGCAACAGTGACGTCTTGGCCAGAGCGTCACCTTCGGCAGCTATATTTTTGAAGTAGTCAAGGACTTCGTCTACCTTGGCTCGATGGTGACAAGCAGCAATGACATCAGCGCTGAGATAAAACGCATAATAACTCTTGCCAACCGTTGCTTCTCTGAGCTCAAGACGCAACTGAGTAGTAGATCCCTCTCTCGAAAAACTAAGGTATCCCTCTACAAAACCTTAATCATCCCGGTCCTCCACTACGGCGCTGAGGCTTGGACTCCATCAAGAGCGGATGAAGAGGCTCTTGGACGTTTCGGGAGGAAAATTCTGCGTGCAATCTTTGTTCCCGTTTGTATAAACAGAGAGTGAAGAAGGAGATTCAACCAAGAACTGTACGGGCTGTACAGCGACATCGGCCTAGTTAGACGTCTTCGGATCCAACGTCTAAGATGGCTGGGCCATGTAGAGCGAATGGACATCACCGCTCAGGCCCGAAGAGTTTTCGACACCAACCCCGAGGGATGACGCAACAGAGGTCGATCGCATCTAAGGTGGCGCGCACAGGTGGAAAAGGACCTCAACCAACTGGCGTGCGGCACTGGAAGAGGCTGGCCAAAGATCGTGCCGGCTGGAGGGGCTTGTTGGTTGAGGCCCTGGTTCACCCCGAACTGTAACGCAATCTAAGTAAGTAAGTAAGTATCTAAAGACGATTACGGACAAAAAATAGTAGAGTTGTTGTCGGTGGAGATAGCAGAGAACTTGTCCATTCGAACTAGATAAAATCTGCTGGCATACATGGGCTACTTTCTAAATGATTGGCAGTAATTGAAAATGGGTGGCTTGAAAATAATACCAGTATACTCTGAGAAAAGCATGCCCGGTGAACCATCAAATAACTATATTCATCAATTCATATTTATAGGGAAACACTTAGCGTGGGGTCACAAGTGTTCAATCGAGTAGTATACAAATGAAAGACATATCTGTTCCCATTGAAAGGAACAATGGGATAAGTCATGAAAACTGTTTGCTTGTATAACTCATTTACATCAATCGAGCTCACAAATAGACTTTATTAACTTTGATTGTGATCTCGTTCGAACAAGTTTTGCACAGAAATTAAGAAAAAACATGTTCCATATCGACCTTGACCAAAACCTTTTCTAGCAAGTACGTGAAAAGTAGTGGCAATTGCCCATTAATTACCATCCAACCACAACGGAAGTAATCACTCCGCCAGAACTCACAACAAACCGCAAATGACACTAAATTACTCACTGACTACGCGTTAGTCCAACAACAAGTTCGAAGAAACATTTGCAAAATCAGAAAACTGGTCTTGAAGCAGTCATCTGACTTTCTGGAGCAACTATCCCGTCAATGGTTTTCCAACGACTGCAAAAGTATAACGAAACAACTATGTATCTGCGGAATTGCTCTCCTCATTTTGGCTAATACGAATGCAAATTGTAAGCAACACAAACATCTACCTTGACCCATTCGAAATGAATGGTCAAAGCTACGGATTGCTGCATCCCGACAGAGTTGTATCCCAATTATGTTGGTCGTCACCACCGCTAAACAAATATTTTTCATCTATTCATTCACACCGCACTGCCACATTTCATTCCATTGTCTCGCCACGATTACGTCTATTACACATTCTATTTGTCAAGCACACCGAACATCCGTGGCATCACATCCAATGACGAATGATACCTAGGATGATGTATCTAGCCGTCCACAAGAGCGGACAAATATTTACCGGAATCAATTTCAGAATGAAACATTTCCGGTTTGCATCGTACATAATTCTCTCGACCCCAAATGGTTGCAGATTTCTCGACCTTACCGTCCGCGTTCGCCCACGTTCTCTAACAAACAGCCCGACAAATTCCCATGGCACAACAGTATGTCATCTATCCAACTCGGTGCCCGAAGTATGTTGCCCACGTCAGTTCCGTGACAGCCCTTTCGCAGTCCATTCACAACAAACAAATTCCCCTTGATTGATAGTCGCAACACGCACTACCAAAGACTCTTATCAGAACCGTGAAATCTCTGTTTAGATGCATACAGTCCACATGGGCATTACAAATGAGTTCATCGCACAAGGTCCCGCCGGACATACCTACATATGTATGTACTCTACTCATCGAATACACAGATCCAGTCCCTCTAGTGCACCTTGGTTAAATCTATTTGCACTGCATCCGTGCTTACGTTATCAAACTAACCTGGAATTGCGGACCATTTCAAGGCTGTTGCCATCGGCGGGTATCACAAAGACACAGCTCAGGATAACACTTAGTACCCCAACCGTGCCAAGCATCGTTTGGCGGATTCGTACCATCGTATCACGATGACTTTTTCCTTTGGTGGGATTGTACGCGCGTCGCGTACTCAATTGAATGCGGTCGTACGTTTAGAGATCGCGCTACACTAAACTGCCAAGCGTTGACTGTCGCACAGGTTTGACTTAAATTCTTTTTTGGCACACGCGAAACGAAACTGAATTTTATACACCGAGGACCGTGGAGCTCGTACAATCGTCGCTCGAGCCAATTAGCATTCCAAAGTATTAGCGCTCGCACTCGTACTATTCGTATATCATACACTCGCCCGATCGGGTATCCACATCTATTCGTATCTCAGTGCGGTGGAGGTATTATCAAGCTTAATTGGCAGTGGTCACAAGTTTATGGTTTCGATTATACGACGTCACGTTGGATTTATGTATTAGGTATCGCAAGGAACTTTACGAGCTTCCGTCTTAGACAAGGTTCGAATCCCTATTCAAGGGCTGATGTGTTACTCGCGCACTACAGAACCGATACAGAGTCGATTGGTCACGGGGTATATGTTGTATCGACTGTCGACCGTGAAATACTTAGTCCGACTAAACCTACTCTAGGTATTGTCTAGGTAAACAAGATTTTGCTTTTCTTATTGTTGTTGTAATTTTGGTATTATTTGCTCTCTGTCGATTGTTGTCGCCCCTTCTCATGTACGTATATACACGCTCGCTTGTGCTGATAAGCGTGGCAGGGGTGTTTTGATTTCGCTTTCATTGTTGTGACACGGTACTCCGGTTCCTGTGGTAAAATTACATCAATTGAGGCGACTTTGTAGCTAAAAATAGTTGATTGAGAGGGTGGTCTTAAAAAGGTGGTATGGAGATTAACGGGTTAGAGTTTTTCTGGCACATGGGAATGAGGTCTATTGACAGAAAACGTGTCAGACATGGTTGTTCTGATATTCAAAATGATTACGAGAACAAATCCTGACGGCTATTCTACTTATAACCAACCTTAGCTAATGAAACGATGATAGTGCGACATTTATAGGCATTTCATGACTCCAGTGATACACTCCAATCATATCAAGCGAATGTCTACTGCGGACAAGCCACTTCTGGATATGTTATTAGGGCAAATGTCCAACTTTGGTAATGGTCGGAAAAGGACATTTGCCTGTTAGAGTCTCCTTCCTTCCTCTCTCTTTGACTTCTGCCTGCACTGATATCATTAGCCTCAACCTTGAGTGTGTGCTTAATATGAAATACGAAAAAGAAAACAAGACGCGTGAATGAAGGTTTTTCTCTGAATTCTCTGAACATTTCCAAGTCTCTGCTTTGTAATAGCCATTTCGTAAGTTACCTGGAACAGGTAAGGTTGGACTCCATTGCTGACTGAAGCTCACTAAACTTTTTAAGCTAGCTCACCATACCCTCGAATTGCTCGTGCCGAGCTGTGTGGCATGTAGCACCGTCCTGTTAAAACCACATGTCGTTGGTATCCATATCGTCCAATTCAGGCCAGAAGAATTGGGTAATCATCGACACATAGCAGTCGCCGTTAACGGTGATGGCCTAGCCAACGTCGTTTTCAAAGAAATATGGACCGATGCTCTTCAATCTCATGCGCATTGGTATCGTCCCAAATTCGACAACAGAAATGGGCTCCATCGCTGAAGATTCGATGGAAATTAGGATCAGACTCCATCTGTTCCAGAGCCCATTCAGCGAATACACGTCGTTGTTTATGGTCACTTACCTTCAGCCCCTGAGTCAGTTGTATTTTGTACGAATGCACGCCCATAATGCAAAAATCGACAAGTTATGGTCTGCGAAAGGCCAAGTTCTTGTGAACCACGCAAAATCGATCGTCCTGGATTCTCCTGCATACCCTCTCGGACAGCGGCGATGTTATCGGCAGATCTTGTGTTTCGTCAACGAACAGGTGTTGGTTTATCATTTCCTGAACCAGTAGGCTCAAATCTATCCACCACACTGCGAATAATCCTCTGGATAGGACGATTATGGCGACCTTTAATGGGCGAAGCGCGCGGAACGTTGCCCGAATAGAACACCCATTTCAAATAAAAACCATTTGCACGTGCTGTTGAACGCTATGCCAGTTTGACAGATGCAAATTCAACAGTATGGCCGCTATCAACTGTCAAAATTCGGAAGCCCCTATTGGGAGATCTATTATTTATAATACAAAAGGGACTAGGAAGGCGCATTCAGGAGAACACCCAGCACATGTCTTTCAGCCCCTGTTAGTTCTGAACTGATCGAGGAAATTATTTAGATTAGACTGCAAACAAGGATTGCTCCGTGCTTTCGCGACGTTCCTCCTCGGCGGGGTACTGACAAAACCCCCCGTAGTAAACTTGCCATGAAAAAGCTTCTCGGCTCATGCCGAGATCAATCAATCAATCAATCACGACATGGGTGATTGGGCTTGGCTCTGGTCCTTCATGGGCTGTAACGCCACCAAAGAAGAAGAAGACTTAGGACTGCTATAAGTTTTTCGTGGTTCAGCGTATCAAATGCTTTACTCAAATCCATGAATCCGTTCTGCCACAAGTTTTCCTCTGCTCCTGTTTTTTTTTTAAAGCTGCATTATATTGAAATCGTCTTGCAGCTACTTTTTCTATTCGCAATAGCTGGCAACGCTGTAGTTGATGCTGACTAGACTTCAGGAATTCCTATAAAAAATAGTCTAATAGTGAACCTGCTGAACCATAAAGTGCACGAATCTGTGCATTTTACCGGATGCATTGACAGGAGGAGTACCGTGGCGTATTGGGTAGATGCCAACAACACGGGATCGACTCCCGATAACAGCCATGTGTGTCGAATGTATTTTTCACAGTGCTTCTCCTCAGCAGGGTATTGACAAAATATCCTCTAGCGTAGCTTCTCGAAATTAGGCGTCCGAAACGGCAATAAACTGTAGGTCCATTTTACCTATGAGAAAATAGAATCGCACAGAACAGGGGTGAATGAGAGAAGCTAGGCCTAGGTTCTCCGGAGTTATAACACCATATAATTACACCACATACTTACATGTTACTTTGACCGGTTTTGTACTGTGGCAGTTTTGTTTTAATTATAAATGAACTTCGTCGCTGACAGCATTTTTTTGATAAAAACGCGGATCTACCTCCATCTTTTCTAAGGCCCGAGCTCAAGCATAACAAGCACATAGAGGCTCGTGATTATGTTTTTTGTTGGTGGAGTAAATCACTGCGGCAGATCCTGGTGAAGACGCATGAATTACAAGTAGATAAGCATCACCTCATCGTCGACTTTAAGGCTGCATATAATAGTATTTACAAGTACGTGCTACATATGTCGCGTTTTGGCATGTCTGCCAAATTCGTCAGTTTGTGCAAGATGACAATATCAGAGTCGGCACCGAATTAACCGATAGCTTTAATATTAAAAAAGGATTCAGGCAGGGCGACCCATTATCAGGTGACTTCTTGAAAACATTATTCGGAGATCACTGGCCAACAAAAGAAGCGCGATTTATTTCAAGTCTGTATGATTGACGAAATTGAGAGAGCATAGCGAGACGTCAGTGAAGCCTTTGTGAGCGTTGAATCAGGAGTGGCTGAAGTGCTGTCATCAAAGAAAGACTCTTAACGCCGAAGTCTAAGCCAGAACGCCACTATGAGCAGTTATGAATGTTAGATGGTCAAGGATTTCGTCTACCTTGGCTCCAGTAGATTAGAATAACTCTTAACAACCGCTGTTTCATTGGGCTCAAGAAGCAATGGAGGAGTAGAGCTCTCCCTCGAAAAACAAAGGTACCCGGCACTCTTCATAACCTTTTTGTGTTTTTTGTTTTTTTGTTTTGGTTCTTAGTCGCGAAGGTTCAAGAGTCGTACTTTTATTATGTTTGCTACACAACCTGGACGGAATGCAGATGGTTTTTGGTTGTAGATGTTCATTCCCTACTCTCCAGGTGTGGTTTTCCTAGATAGGATTCGAGAGGAACTCGACTGAATTTTCACGTTGGTTGTAGTTCCCAGCAAACGTTCCATGCCAGTATGCTGTTACATTAGAACCCGCTCACACAGAGTGTGAATTTGAAGTCACCATATGTTTATCACTGCACCACGGCCAGCCTGTCTTTTATGGCGCAGAGGTTTGGACTCTATCAAAAATGGATGAGGACGCACTTGGACCCTTGAGAGGAAAATACTCTGCGTGTAGTCTTCGGTCCCGTTTGTGTAAACGGAAAGTGGATGAGAGGATTCAACCAAGAATTCTGTGAGCTGAACAGCGACATCGGCTTGGTTCGGATGTCTTCATAAGATGAAGACTTCTGCTATCTGTTGGAGCACTCAGACGCATATACTGGTCCATTGTACTCCATGTCTACCGAAGATAGCTGGGCCATGTAAAGCGAATGCACACCAGAGCTCAAACCCGAAAAGTCTTTCCAACCCCGAGGGACGACTTAGCAAAGGACGATTGCATCTAAGGTGGCGCACGCAGTTGGAACGGGACCTCAACCAACTGAGCGTGTGGCACTGGAAACAGCTGACCAGAGATGGTGCTAGTTTGAGAAGCATGTTGGTTGAGACCTAGCCTCACCCCGGCCTGCAGTGCCACCGAAGTAAGTAATATACCGAGAAATCAGCCGTTCGGTTTTAGTTCCTGTTTGAGCTGTTTATTTTGTAAGATTGTATACCAAGTACTCGGTCTTTATTAACACTGGCGGTTACAGTAGCACAATGGGGCCCAATAGCGTGAAACTGAGCCCCAGTTTGGTAACTCCGGATTAAATTGCTTGCTCAACAAGTCTATTATGACGAGCGTAAAACACTTGAAGTGTGTGAAAACCATTTCTCACAGTACACGACTTTTGAAAACGAAATTAAATAATTAATAATTACCTTAAAATGGCAATACCTTCTGTTTCTGGATACGGCTGGCTTTAGCTTATCTCACAGATCAAGCATAGGTTGTCAAACCCAGAATACTGGAAAACAAAATATCAAAGTAATCACCCGTAGCATAAAGCACCACTTTTCAAATATGTCATTCTGCAGGTAGCGAAATCCATCTGAGGAATATACCTATAATTGTATATGACTCTGTCGCATAAGACATGCTAGTTGATTTCTGCAATGTCGTTAGCCATTTGATAATTTCTCGTTGGCCTGTTGTTAAGATCCACAGAAGAAAACTTGAAGGGAGTGAGTCACGCTAATGGCAGGTAGCCACCCACATCACCTCATTTTTTACACTAACTCTAACTAACGGTTTGAAACCACATTTCGTCTAAGCACGTGTTCTGGAGGGGGGAGGGAGCGAGCAAACAGAGCAAAGAAGTTGATCGCGTTTAACATGGCAAACGCCAGCTTCGATCTCTGTCCCTGGTCAATCCAAGTTGACACACAGCCTCCGCGTAAAGACCACTTCTGCAGACTATATAACGGCGATACCGACAAGATACCGCTGTCAGGCAGAACGAGCCATTCGTAATGGGCGACGATGAAACAGAATTCAGTCCACCCGACCTAGACGAAGTCAAAATAGCGACATCAAGACTTAAGTCTAATAAAGCCGCGGGCGCAGACGGCCTGTCTGCTGAACTTCATAAGGCGGCTGGAGATGAGCTGGTAGGGTGCATGCACCAACTCATTTGCAAGGTATGGTCGGAAGAAAGCATGTCCGGCGAAAGTAATCTCAGCATAGTTTGCCCGGTCCATAAGAAAGGAGACCCCTATAACTGCGCCTCCTATAGGGGAATAAATCTCCTTAACATCGCATATAAGATCTTCTCTGCCGTATTGTGTGAACGCCTGAAACAGTTTGTGGATAACCTGATCGGCTCTTATCAGTGTGGTTTCAGGTCAGGTAAATCCACAAGAGATCAAATATTTACGCTACGGCAGATCTTGGAGAAGACCCAGGAATACCAAATCGACACTCGCCAGATTTCAATGTTAGATTTTGATGTTAAAAAAGGATTTAGATAAGGTGACGTGCTGTCATGCAACTTTTCAACATCGTTCTTGAAAAGATTGTGCAAGAGTCAATGGCCAACACAAGAGGTACGATTTATTTGAAGTTCACGCAATTGCTTGCGTACGCCGACGACATTGACGTGATTGGACGGACACAGCGAGACGGCCTTTGTAAGCATTGAGGTAGTAGCAGCTAAGATGGGTCTCAAGGTTAAAAGGTTAATGGGGGTAAAACCAAATATCTGCTTTCATCTAAAAGAGACGGACAACACCGACGTATTGGCCAAAGCGTAACAATGGACGGATATAACTTTGAAGTGGTCTAGGAATTCGTCTACTTTGGCTCACTGATGATCAGCGACAACAACACCAGCGCTGAGATAAGACGCAGAATCACTCTTGCCAACCACTGTTTCTTTGGGCTCAAAAGGCAATTCAGAAGTAGAGCCCTCTCTCGGAAAACTAAGGTGACACTATATAAGACCTTAATCATCCCAGTCCTCCTTTACGGCGCAGAGGCTTGGACCTTAACAAAGCGGATGAAGATGCCCTTGGTCGTTTCGAGAGGAAAATTCTGCGCACTATCTACTGTCCCGTTTATTCAAACGGTGTATGGAGGAGAAGATGTAACGAAGAACTGTATGGATTGTACAGCGACATCGGCCTGGTATGACGTCTATGGATACCGCGTGGCTAGGCCATGTAGAGCGCATGGAAAATACAGCTCCGACTCGATGAGTCTTCGAATCCACCCCGGAAGGGAGGCGCGGCAGAGGTAGGTGGGCGTTCGGCGCTGGAAACAGCTGGCCAAAGACCGTGCCAGCTGGAGACGCTTGTTGTTTGAGGCCCAGGTTCACCACGGACTGTAGCGTCACCTAAGTAAGTAAGTAACGTGTGCTGGGTTTGAAGCTAATACTTACATTGGCCAGCCTGACGCCGTCTAATAAGAATACACGCCAACTCTAAATGAGTGGCTCCAAATGCAGTAATTTTGCTTGTTTATATCACCGATCAACCGAAAGGCCGAGATTGTTGAAAGACTTCAAGAGAGAACAAAGTTATCCCGCCGCATTTGCCGCATTAGTATTCGGTCTTATATATAGGTCTACCTGACATGTGGCTTCTATGGGTGACGCCATCGACACGGGATCGAATCCCGACAACGGCTACGTTATCGGATGTGCTTCTCCTCAGCGGGGTACTGATAAAATCCCCAGTAGTATAACCGTTATAAAAAAAGCTTTTCGACTCACGCCGTTCGAAGTCGGCTTAAATTGTAGGTCCCTTTCACCTGTATGGAAAATAAATCACACACATCATGGGTGATTGAGAGACGCTTGGCTTTGGTTCTTCATGTCTAACTCCTCCAAAGCAAGCAAGCAGGGCCTCTACGTATTGCACAAAGCTTGTGTCTATCGACTTACATAAATAACGACCTCTGACTAGTACTAAAGCTTAAAGCAAGTGCCAGCCAACACGTATTAAAAATATAAATTGACTGATGTCTACAAAACTATTTTTACACGCGAGTAATTGTGGTCTATGAACATCATCTATTTATGCACACCCGTCATGACAACCGCAAACGTATTCAAATTGCATTCGTCACCTCCCAATCCTACGTGCGGTTCAGTTGAGTCCATAGTTTCATTTGATTCAACGAAACCACAACGAAATCAACAAATGCGGTCTCCTACGACAGCGTACAGACATTAAATCACCTAACGACCTTGATCTTGTTATCCCCCTTCCTACCCTCGCAAGCGTTCTCGCTTACATCATGACCAGAGTTCCACTTAGCATGACCAGATACAACTCGTGTTACTGATTCTGTTGCGCTCTCCAACCCGATACTCAGTAGATGTACATATGTATTTAAAGTGGCATTAGGCTAACAAGCAGGTGCTTTAGGCATCCCCTTGATGTCAACACTAAACCACACCATCACGGCGACAAATATCCGACGAAAACAACCAAACGAATGGGCAACAGCTAATTGCCTCTGCCCATAGGTTGCACAACGTTCAGTCACATCCAGAGTGTTGGCCAATTACAATTGACCCTTGGACGACGATACAACAAACAACCTTTGGACGGAAATAGTTCGACTTCGACTCGATCCTCTTACTCCTCCGCTGGAGAAAGTACGGCGACTGCATTGGGGACAGCACACGCAACTGGGGACAGAAACTCGGTACACGATTACGAGTACCTTCCGTGGGGGTAAAGTGTTTGGCAATCGAGCCGGTTCTGTTGCCAATTAACCTAATTACTGCCGGATGAACGAAGATTTTTGTTCTCAGATGCTTATCGGCGGGATTAACACTGACTTGGAATCGCTGTTTTGCTATTCCTCAATTCACGTACGGAAGACGACAACAATTGCTTGCGTGTGCCGGGTCTCGTTTCCATTGGCCCTTCGCCTCACATTCCCGTACACTTCTTCTCTGTTTTGTCAACCGATTGTTGTTGACTTTTATGACAGTCAGACGATAAATGTTAATTGCCTTCACGTACTCGTACGTTCGTTACTCGCTTCATACATTCGCACGTTAAGATTTACGGATTCCGGAATTTAAAATAGCCTATGAGTACGGAGGAAGCCATGTTTGCAAACTGGAACGGCCGGCAAGGGGGCCTTACAAGCGCTCTGAGTCAGTTCAGGTAATTTATAGGCACTGGTATGTTGTGCTTAGTGTTCAGAATCTTATTTTAATGTAATTACGCACGTAATGGAGGATTTGTTGAACCCTGAGTAAGCGTTCTAAAATTAATTGAATGCGCTTTGGAGTTTTTTTTCTGATTAGTTAATGCTTTCTGCTGCATGGGATGTCACGTAGTCACGTCAGTTGACTTAACAGTTTTGCGGATCGTAAATTGTGAATTGATCCGGATTGACGGGGTTATATCTGATTAATGATTAGTGTATGAGCTGACAGGTATAACCGCTCGAAGAGTTCTATTCTAAGTATTTGCCTTGGGTCAGGGCTAATTAAGAGCACCTGGGATGACGATCAATTAGAAAATGATTTCTTTCTATAAATCGTACTTATTGAATGTAAAAACTCATTTGTTGATGAGTTTGTGAACTCCCGCCCTCGTGTTAATTGTTTTACCTGAGAGATTAGTTATTAGAGCTAAGCTGACATGTTGAATCAAGTGTATTTCTGGAATAATCCCTGGTGTAGGACTCCGTCAGATCACCTGAGACATGTAGGCCAACTTTGAAACTGCAACTGCAATTAAAGGTTTCAATCATAAATATCTAACGAATCACATGATCTAATCCATGTCGTCAATTATTTGAATCTAATCGATATGAGAAATCCTATGTGCTCTTAAATTAGAAATATAAGTACAATAGTACAATATATGCCGTACGCTAGCAGAGGGTATGATCAACTCGCTGATCCTTTTTAGCGTTTACATCAGCGAAATTATAGTTTCCTTTCATACGCAGACGACTAAGTCATCTACAGATCCAGTCCAAATATAGTCGTCATTATCACAATGATGATGCGTGACTTCGACCAGAGACTATATTTTGCAAAACGCCTCTGCCTAGGGGAGGGCTTGGACATACAGGGTAAAGTTGTTGACTGCTCTTAACCTGGCGAGACGCCAGCAACGATCTCTATTTTAATGTCCGGATCAACTTGACATACAGCCTCCTCGCGATGTCCTCTGGATAGCCCCTACAACAAGCGTTGAGAGAAGACCAAATGTATGCAGCTATCGCGCTAGGCAAAATGGCGCTACAATACGCCGACCAGACTGGCGGCTGTGCGGAGGGCCGACAACCCGCCCACATAAAACTGGATGAAAATCATGCCTGTTGTATGGGAGCCCCCTTAAATATTCATTTTATTCTGTTTTTGTCGTTATAGCGGCATATCTGCTGATCTTGCATCACGCGGACTATCGTAGAAACAGCTCTACGGATTAAATAGGTACAATATCAACGTTTTTCTTCTGAAATTAATTAACTTTTCTTCTTTGGTGGCGTTACAGCCCATGAAGGACCAGAGCCAAGCTTCTTACAATCACTCATGTTGTGTGATTTTATTTTTCACACAGGTGAAAGGGACCTACAGTTTAATGCCGATTTCGAACGGCGTTAGTCGAGAAGCTTTTTCATGGCAAGTTTACTACGGGGGGTTTTGCCAATACCCTGCCGAGGAGGAACGTTATTCAATTAAATTAAGTTTAGAAAATATTGAAAGGATCCAAGCAATTTAATTTAGGTTACAGGTGCAAAAAATAACTCAATAGACGAATAGTTGATAGAAAAAAACAGTTTTTTGAGGCCTTGTAAGAAAACCTTTTTCGCATCTGAGGCTTTCAGGTAGAAAATTAAACAACCGAGGGGCAGTAACCAAATAGAACCGTGAAAAGTGTGACTTACAGATTGTCGGCAGCGTTACAAAATATCTGGTATTCACTCGCAGGTTGTGATTTTCATCTAATTTTACCGCATAAAATCCACAATTTTGAAAAAAAAATTTAACACTTTATAGCAGTATAGCTGGGAGTACACTTTACTTTACTTTGCACATAATCCGAACTGCATGCTTTTGCTTAATAGGCAAAGGCTTAATATTGATGAAGTAAGAACCACCCCAACAAGATAACCCGTACTGTTGCTTAGATCACAATAGGCCGTTGTATACTAATTTCAAAATAGGTAAACTGCAATAAAGGCTGAGGTGGTAGAGTTGTTTAACTACTCTATTTAGATACTGCTGAAGATCGAGAATATGCTCTTTCCAACTGAGTTTGTTGCCTAATGTAACACCCAGGTATCTAAGGCTGTTGATACGCTCAATTTCGAGGCAAGCATCACTGCAGTTTAATGAATCTTTGAACGCCATATAATTATTATGGTGGCAACCAAGTAGACTAAAACGCAAACAGCTTCTTCTTCTTCTTAGTGGGCGCTACAGTTCGGGGTGAACCTGGGCCTCAACCAACATGCCCCTCCATCTAGCACGATCTTTCGCTAGCCTTTTCCATTGCCGCACACCCAGTTGGCTGAGGTCCCCTTCCATCTGTGTGCGCCATCTTAAGGGCGGCCGTCCTCTGCTTCTTCGTCCCTCGGGGTTGGATTCAAAGACTCTCCGGGCTGGAGCTGTGGTGTCCATTCGCTCTACATGGCCCAGCCATATTAGGCGTTGAATCCGTAGACGCCTGACTAGGCTCATGTCGCTGTAAAGCCCGTAAAGTTCGTGGTTGGATCTTCTCCTCCATCCCCCGTCTGCGTTTATAGGCCCAAAAATCACGCGCAAAATCTTTCTCTCGAACCGACCAAGGGCCTCCTCATCCGCTTTTGATAGTGTCCATGCTTCTGCGCCGTACAACAGGACCGGGATGATAAGGGACTTATATAGAGCCAACTTTGTCGTTCGGGAGAGGGCTCTATTACTCAGTTGCCTCCTGAGCCCAAAGAAAGGGCGGTTGGCAAGAGTGATTCTGCGTTTGATTTCGGAACTGATGTCGTTGTTCCAGGTCACTGCGGAGCCAAGGTAGACGAAGTCCTTAACTACCTCGAACCTATATCTGCCTATACAAACGTTCTGGCCAAGACGTCGGTGTTGAGCGTCCTTTTTTGATGACAGCATATATTTAATTTTGCCCTCGTTTACCGCCAAACCAATTTTCGCCGCCTCCATCTCAATGTTCGCAAACGCCTCATTGACATCTCGCTGTGATCTACCTATCATGTCAATATCGTCGGCGTATGCAAGGAGTTGCGAGGATTTGAAATAGATTGTGCCTCCTGTATTGGCCAGTGATTTTTGCACAATCATTTCCAATATGATGTTGAAGAAATCACACGACAGCGCATCGCCCTGCCTAAATCCTTTTTTGATATCAAAACTATCGGTAAGGTGTTCACCGATTCGGATGGAGCAGCGAGCATTCTCCAAAGTCATCCTGCATAGTCTGACGAGTTTAGCAGGTATGTCAAAGGTAGACATAGCGTTGTATAGCTCGTCTCTAATTACGCTGTCGTATGCGGCTTTGAAGTCGACAAATAGGTGGTGAGTGTCGACTTGAAATTCATTGGTTTTTTCCAGTATCTGCCGTAGTGTGAAGATTTGGTCGGTGGCGGACGCAAACAGCTAGGTAAATGATAATATAAAGAAAATTCGTTACAGATTGTACCTTTGATGTTGAACAACATAAATTTCGTTTTTTGGCTGATTACAAGCCTATGCTGCATAAACCAATTCCGCAAAATCTCTAGGTCGTTATTGACAGCCAAAAAAAGGATGAAAATAATTCATACAAGAGTATGAAATTGCAGTGTCGTCGGCAAATGCAGTTAGTTTACCCTCAAATGGTTGGGGAAAAAGGGAGTTGACATATATTAAGAACAGAATGGGACCTAAAACAGAACCCTGCGGGATACCCATAACCATGTCTTCCGTGAACTTAGACAGTTTTTAATCTTTACCATTTGCTTTCGGTTTCTTAAATATGAGGCAAACCACTAATAGACAAAACCTCTAAAGCCTGCACGATTAATCTTATCTAGAAGTGGTTCCACCATATCGAAGGCTTTGGTAATATCTATGAACAGTGCACCTGAAGTCTAAGATGTATTTACACTGTTGTAAAGTTAACATGTTCATTTAAGTAGGGCACTTTCTGCAAATCTACCACTTCTAAAACCAAATTGACAATCACTGAAAAATGTTGACTTATTTAGAAACGAAATAACTCTAGATTTCACACCTCTTTCCAGAATTTTTGAAAAGATTGACAAAAGGGAAATAGGTCGGTAGTTGTTTAAAACTGTAGTATCGCCTTTATTTATGGAGTGGAATCACAATCGCTGTTTTAAGGGCTTCCGGAAATATACCCTGCTGAATACTGAAATTAAAAATATAGCTTAAAATATCTGCGATTTGAAAGGATATTTGTTTCAGAACGTAGCTAGAGATGCGGTCAAATGAAGACGAATGAGATGTTTTCAGAGACATAATAATTTTATTAATTTCAAGTGCCGTAAATTCTTCAAAGACAAAAGATGCTGCGAGACCTGAATTAAACCATAAGTACATTGGCAAGAGGAACTATCGTCATCAGAAAAACCCTATGACAAGTTTAAATTTGACCAGAAATCATTGAACAAGTTGGCCACTTTCAAAGGCTCAGACACATAAGTATTATTATGGCATATGGTTATATCAACATTTTTCTTGGTTCTATTCAATATTTCATTGACTATGCTCCATTCCCTTTTAGGGTTGCCCATATAAGCTGCTAATTTATTTCTGAAATAGGTATCCCTGCTGTGTGGTATTTCCGTTTTTAGTTCAGTACAGATCTTGTTGTAATAGTTTTTCAGTCTAGCATTGTTGGGGTGTTTCTTAACTCGTAGGAAAAGGTGTTTTGACGTGACAACGTCTATTAAATCGGTTAGCGCTCAAATATGAGATGCCGAAACGCAAAAAACGCAGAAAAATGTAGACTAACCGTGTGAGTAGGCGTGGCCTAGCGAGAATGTAGTAGTGAGCTCGCGCGAGAATTATCAACATGTCAGATGAAAAAAATTCGGCGTCGTTTAGTGGAATTAAATCAAATAAAATCATATCATAGACCTATTGTTAATAGAATATTAGAAATAAAGAACACTTAAACGTTTGAGTATAAAATTGTCTTATTCAATTAAATACATGTATAATACTGTAATATGAAAATAAAACATTGAAATCATAAAAAAAATTATATGTAATTGTTGAATATATAATATTTATACCTCATTCATAAAATGGTATAATAGACGTTGTCACGAAATAATTGATTTGGCGCCAAGCGCCGAAACCCGACCTTTTTTTTCTTTCTTATTTTACTAATTAAAGATAGAGTCATCCATTGCTTTAGACATTTTGACTTATTATTTTTGGGAACCATGCTCCTACTGTATGTATGTATGTATGTTGGCGTTACAGTCCATGAAGAACCTGAGCCGAGCTTCTCTCAATCACCCATGCTGTATGTGATTTCATTTTCACATAGGTGAAAGGGACCTACAGTTTTATTGCCGGTTCCGAACGGCGAATTTCGAGAAGCTTTTCATGACAATTTTACTACAGGGGGTTTTGTCAGAACTCCGCTGAGGAGAAACACCGTGAAAAACACGTTCGATGACATGGCTGTGTCGGGATGCTCCTACTACAGTTGGATAAATAGGTTTGTAACGTATTTATAAATATATCGAAAGCAATTGATGGATCCTGTGCATTGAAAACTTCACCCCAGAGCTCAAAACTTAAACTTGCTTTTAAGCAGGCATAGTTCATTTTATAAAAATTCATATTATGTGATTCCTTGACCCCAGATACATTGCAATTAAGTTGAATGCTGGATAATAGAAGGACGTAATCTCGTACGTGCCTTTATTCGTCGCTGTGTTACATGTACACGATACAGAGGTTCCACCGCCAAACAATTAAAGGGTCGACTACCTAAATATCGAACACTATCATCAATACCCTTTTTGAATTCAGGAGTGGATTACGCAGGGAATTTTTTTCTTAAAATATGGAGAGGAAGAAGAGCTAAAATTTCTTAAGATTACTTAATTGTGTTCGTATGCTTCGCCTCATCTGCAGTCCACCTTGAACTCTCATCCGACTACACTACTGTAGGGTTCCTAGCAGCATACAACTAACTAGTGATTGCGGAACGAATTTTGTCGGTGCTGATGCTGAACTACGTAAGTTGTTTAATTCTGCGTCCAATTATATTAGATACTTATCAGATTTGCTAGCAGATGATGGCACAATGATGGAACCGCCCGGTTCATCCCACCATTCTCACCTATGAAGGGTTTTCGACGTTTTTAGTTCAAGTTGAAGCGGTACTCAATTCGCGACCAATCTGCCCTTTATCAGATGATCACAGCGGACACTTCATCACCGACGAAGCAATCAATACAATTCGAGAACCAAGTCTTACACATTTTCGGAAATCAAGACTTTCACATTATCAGCTGTTAAGGCAAATGTTGGTGAAGTTTTGGGAAAGATGGATACTGATGTGTGATCATCTGTATCAACTTGGCAGTTTGCGAAAAAACATTAAAAAAAAAAAACTAAAATCCGATTAAACAATCTATCGAAACAACCGCTGAAACATTGTGTCTAAATGCTGTTATATCTACAACGAAGGAAGGATGTGAGCCACATAATTTTCCACTGCAGTCGCTTCATCGAGAGGAAAGGTAAACGGCCAAGTCCACCTACATGCTAGTAATAGAAAGGCCGACATAGCTGTGAAGAATCGCAATTGCACATAGAGTAGCAGATACAGAACGAATTGCCCCATTCCTGCAGGCAGGTGGTCAAAAGCTAATACTCCAAGACCCAGATGTCAGTTGAAACATAGCTTATTCATCAAATGCACGTGCACAATGCAGAAATCCTTTCAGCTCCCTTCCAACAAATTTGATGGAAATGTATAGTTTTGCTCCCAAAACCTGCTGCATTGGCATTTTGCTTCCACCACTGTTCTTCAGTAATCCCCATTCGAGCAAACTATATTATTTCACGGGATAGCTCATTATTCTAATTAAAATGCCACGGTAAATCCAACTGATACTCATAGACAATTAAACGAATACGTGTCACAATTAATTCAAAGCACGCCACTGTATCAGTCCATTCAAGGATATACTATTGGCTCACCGATTTGAACCACAAAACTCAATTGACTCGAACAAAGACAAAGTTTCCCTGCCATTTCCGGTGCATCATTCGAAATTCAATTCCGCCCAATTAAATGTACGAAGATAACGGTCTGTATTCTTGGTCCTACCTCACCTAAAACTAAATCACATTCGACAAGAGCCCAATAAACCATCAAGGATTCAATATTGACATCGTGACTATGTATATCCCCAGCGGGCATAGGGCGCACGAGGAAATATTGAATTCGGAAAAGGGTTCGACGCTGCAAAACGTATACGAGACCCGACCATATCTCAAAAATAACATCAAACGGGTTGGTCTCGACACCATAACCGGGTCACCCCACAATGAGTTGACTTACCAATTTAGGGAACGTTCGGCAAACAGACAAATCCTGGAATAAACCACACCATATCGCTCATACTGCTCTAGTTGCAGTACTTCGAGTTCGTTGTACTGTTTCGCGTATCCTTTTCGTTGTTCGCCTTAGTTTTCGAAGCAATCAATTGACATTCTCGACCGCTAGTTAAACCGACCACCATCACACATGCCCACAACTCCACATGCTCACATTGGCAAGCTGATAGCCACAAATGAACGAACGAGCGTATTCCCGTCATCCCTGCCGCGTGTACTATTACAGCGGACAAGTGAAATAGGGAATTCCAATAGCAATCAATTTCGACCATGGATCGACCGCAGGACTGTTTTCTGTGTTGCGTGTTTGCCGTGCATCGGGAACTCTAGATGTGGATGCCATACAAGGAGCTAGACGCAAAATACCGTATTCACGTTTGAATCGTTCGTCCTGGCGTAAGTGTGTGGCAGGATTTCACCATTCAATTCCTTGACAGTATGATCATATATTAAGGAAACAAGAGTGGCATGGTGCTCATTCGGGCGATCCTTTCGTGATTCACTTAGAAAACCGCAAGCTCAAAATTCAATTCAACTCCAGGATTCAATTGCGTGGATGTGTGTTGTGTTCCGAAGCCGGTACAGAGACGAACTTCAAAACAAATGGCCGAGCATTTAAGTACATACAACCAACCCACAAGGATTGGAGTTATGTATGTATATATGTAGCTAGCACTGTTAGCAGACAAATACAGGCGAGGGACCTGATGGATGGTCAGAAAGGGTTTCTGACCCAGAGGTAAAGGCAAGCAAACCTCGACAAAGATTTCCAATTGAAATTAACTCGCCAACCGCTCTTAAGTGATGCCATTGGAATGAGATACCAACAAGTGTACTTGCCATTTACGCAAAATTAGATAATTCTACTGTGGGAAAATTAAATGAAATCAATTTTTCACCAAAACCACATTCATTTGTTCTGCGGACAAATGAATTCCAATTCCCTAGCGACAGTCCTTATTGACGTCCACAAGAATTGGTTTCCGACTACCACTTCGTTTATTTGTCGCTCCAATATTTCCTTATCGATGATTTATCTCTGGAAAGGGAGCGATCCACCAAAGAGGGAAAAAGTGTCAAGATTGGTTGTTACACTCCCATACATTTCAGCACACATCCGTTTGTCCTTTCAGGATATTTCCATGTTTTCCGCTTTTTTTCGCCTATCCCTTATATAGCAAGCAAATACACAAAACACCATTCATTGGCATAAGGATTTCCAACCAGACAGTGACCTAGGGGGAAAAAAACTTTGTCCTTCCTTCCATGGCAAACATTCATCCTAACCGATACATTTGCACATCATGCAAACATCGGATACAATACATGTTTGCTGAGATACTTTTCACCTGGATTTCGGGCAAAAGACACTTCCATATCCGCCATTTGGAAAACACATAAATCAACAAAAGGACATTGTAGGTGTTTTCCTTTGCTTTACCTTTTTTTTTCCCCACTCAGCAGAGCAGGGATAGAGTAAAAGACAAAAAACACGGAATCCTCTATCATCTTCTGGACGAACGAAATTCAAGTATCTAGTACATACCTACATGTTATCCTTTCAGCAGAATAATCTTTCGGTACGAAAACACCCGACCAACTTATGAACTTCAACACAAATAAGCCGGGACGAAAGGTCTCTGTATGTTTTCATGGTACAAAATCTGAAGTAAAATCCGGTGAAGGATGCTATGGTAGGATACTGTCCCGGAACTGGTTGGGGTATTTCTGAAATTGGGCAATGATTGAACTTGAGTCTGAAGTTTGGTGAAAATTGAAAATTTAGAAAGTTTTCTATTATTCGATAGGTACAAGTGCGAATGAGATTTATGTATGCATTTTCGGATAGAACGATACATGGATGAGGTTATATATTTGTGGACGGATTAGCACAATGTAATGGATTGAGTAAATTGACGATATGGTTTTGTTTTGGGTTAAGAAGTAATTAAATCTTCTTATGGTTCTTTTAAACTACTCACTGACCATCGTTTGCAAGCTGTGAATGATCGAGATGTTTCGAAGAAAACTATGTGGGAGGAAAAGCACGGGGGAATGCTTGCTTAGAGGAGAAAAATCGTCATTTTTGCTTTGAGTGTTTACGTAAAAAGTTATATTGATTTGAAAAAGTGTGAGATATCTAAAAATAAACGCCCGAACAATTTGTGAAGTGTACAACGAGAATGCTGTGAATGAACATCGGACATAGAAGTGAAATTTCGGTGTAAGGGACCACACCTCATTCTGATCATCCAGTCACCGTAAAAATCGATGAAATGTTGCAGCTAATGGAACCGAAACTGTTGGGAAACAGTGAAAGCATTAAACATCGCCCACATAACAGTTTGCAATCATCTTGAAAGAGCAGACAACTCAAAGGATCTCGACGCTTGGGAGTCACAGAATTAACGGAAGGAGTTTTGACCGGATTATGCAACGAAATCGATTTTTGAAGCAATATTACAGGCGATGGACATAAATTAAATACGAACATATCCCATGCGAGCGATCATGGTCAAAAGCCGAAGACCCAACTCAAACGACTTCAAAACCTTCAAAACCTTGGTATTGTAAGAAAAAAACGGAAAACAGATGACGGGAATGATGGTCTTAATTACTTTGATGGCGCCCCAGTCCGATGTGAACCGGGGCCTCACAAGCTTCTCCAGCTGGCACAATATTTTTCCAGCTGCTTCCAGCGCCGCACGCCCAGTTGGTTAAGGTCCCCTTCCACCTGTGTGCATCACCTTAGACTCGGTCGTCCTCTGCTGGACGTCGGACTCGAAGATCCTTCGAGCCAGAGCTGTGTTTCACACTCGCTCAAAAGGACCAAGGGTCTCTTCATCCCCTATCGTTAAAGTTCAGGCCTCTGCGCCATAGAGAGGTTTTGTATAGTGCAACCTTTGTCTTTCGAGAGAGGGCTCTAATTCTCAATTACCTCTTAAGCCCAAAGAAGCAACGGTTGGCAAGAGTAGTTCTGCGTTGGGTCTGAGCGCTGGGGTTGTTGTCATTCTTCACTAGGAAGGCAGGGAGACGTAGTCACTGACCTCTTCGAAATTGTAAATGCCAATTATGACGTTCTGGCCAAGACATCGGCGCTGTGCCTGCTTTTTGGATGACAGCAAATATTTGGTTTTACCCTCATCTACCAGAAGACACTTTTAAGCCGATTCTGCCTTAATGCTCTCGGCGGTTCATTGATGCCGTGTTCCTTCAATTACCTCAATGTCATCCGCATACGCATGATGTTTTCAAGTACGATGTTGAAAACGTTACATACCTAAATCCGTTTTGAACATCAAAGGTCTCGGTTAATCCGCTACCGAACTTAATGGGGCAGCGAGAATTCTCCATTGTCATTCCGCATAATCTAACGAGTTTGGCAGCAAAATCTGCTGCAGTGTGAATATTTGATCTTTTGTGGATTTGTATGTATGTATGTTGACGTTACAGTCCATGAAGAACCTGAGCCGAGCTTCTCTCAATCACCCATGTTGTGTGTGATTTAATTTTCCCATAGGTGAAAGGGACCTACAGTTTATTGCCGGTCCGAACGGCGAATTTCGAGAAGCTTTTCATGACAATTTTACTACAGGGGGTTTTGTCAGAACCCCGTTGAGGAGAAACACCGTGAAAAACACGTTCGATGACATGGCTGTGTCGGAATTCGATCCCGTGTCATCGGCGTCAGAGGCCAACACACTACCCACTGCGCCACTGTGCTCTCTTATATTCGATGTTACCCCAGCGGGACTATCCACCTTGCCGTGGTGCTGGGGCTTACACTGGCCAGGGAAGCCTTGTCAACGACATGGGTTCCGGGCCGGGAACCAAGAGATAGTCAACCCTACTCCAGTGGTGGTGTGAGCTTCTTAAAACCGTGCCGAAGGATGAAAGGTTGGAGGGTTTATTTCCAACCGCTAACGAGCTCCCTTAGGTGCACAGGCGAGGCCTAAGGTATTCAAATGCCTTACTCCGATATTCGGCGGCTCTGTCGGAGTGGACCCATATTTCCGGCCGTACTCGTGGGTACAAAATTTCAAATTTAAACAAAACAAAAACACAAAAAGAAAGTAAAGAGGAAGAGCTCTCTCTCGAGTCGGTGGCAGACGCACTACTTGCTGTGGTCAGTGACAGAGAGGAAGAAGCCAAACCTAGGGGATCCAGCGTGTTAGACGAGGTCATCTCCAAGGAATTAGAGGAGGAATTACTCGCTGATTCTGAAGAGACAGCCCAAGAAGGTTTAACACGGAGAAAGGATGCCAAGAAACCTAAGAAATTAACCCAAGGAAAGCTGAGGCTTAAGGAGTACAAAAAAGCTGTACACCTTAAGCGCTTGCTTGAGGAAAAGGGCAGACCCCTGCTCTCCGATATGGAGAAGGAGAAGCTCGCTTGGGCAGAAGAGGTGATTGCCAAGGATGTCCTAACGAGACCAAGGGCTGACAAGGGCACATCCGGCAAAAAAGCCAGAGAAGGCAAGGGGGATAAAAAGACCATAAATCCCCCCAAGAAAAGGGAGCGGAGGGCTGGGCCAGGTGGAACCGAAGCCGATAAGGCGGGTTCTAGCTGCACCCAGACCCTAGGCGAAGGTGAGAACCTGAAAACCAAGGGCACGGGAAGGACTGTAGCCGCTAAGGCAGGTTCTACTAAGGTGGCCCCTAACGCGGTCGATAAGACTGGTAAGGGCAAACCAGAAAACGTGCCAGCTCCCAAGAAAAGAGAGGATTTCAAGGCGAAGAGGGTAAGATCCCAAGAGGAAGCCGGAAATCCATCAAAAAGAGTGAAGGTCAACACGGCAGTGCAGTTCGGAGGGGCTGCTCGGAATGCTTTACAGCTAGCTGTGATAGATTCCGGCAGGCCGAGTGGCCAGTATACCTTCGAACAGGGGAAGATGATCGAGAAGGCTTTGGCTAGAGCGATCTTCGACCACATTCGAGGGAATGCTGGGAAAACTGCGCCAACGTTTGGTCTCACTAACTGGAGGCGAGGTGTGAGTAGGCTGGACTGCAAGGACCAGCTATCACATGACTTTGCGAAGAAGGTTGTACCCACCTTCAAACTGTGGGAGGGGGCTGCACTAAAGGCAGTCCCCTTGGACGAGGTACCAGAGAGGCCTAAAGCCAAGATGAGCGTACCGGAAATGGAATTTGAGAAAAGCGAGATCCTCGGCTTTCTAAAGGCACAAAACCCAGCGGTCCCTATGGATGACTGGGAAGTAGTAGCAATTGAGAGCAACGAAGACGGCACAAAAAGCATAATCTTTGTTATCGAGGATCCGCCGGAAGCGATGAAAAAAGAGAGGCATATGCGCCTATTCTTCGGGGCTGGTGAGTTTCCTGTGAGACTCATGAAGAAGGCGCAGCCTGGCGGTACGGCAGCTGTGGTGAAGGAAAGTGCTACTAAAAATGAAAGTAGTGCAAATAAACCTGCATCACAGTAAGGCCGCATCAGCCAATCTTATGCTGCTCATGAACAAGGAGCAGCTTGATGTGGCCCTGATCCAAGAACCATGGATCCTCCATAATCGGGTTAAGGGATTAGGGTCATCGAAATACAGCCTCTTTTATAACAGCAGCGAAGGCAAGGTTAGAACTTGTATCGTTGCTAGCAAAGATCTCCACGTACTAATGTTAACTAATTTCAGCTCGGGTGACCAGACGGTGGTGGAGGTTACGGGAAAGGAGGGTGAACTAACGATGGCTTCGGTTTACCTACCGTACGACGAAGGCACGGACGTCCCCTCTAGAGAAACAAGGTCATTGATCGCAATGGCCGAACAAGGTAAGAAGAACTTAGTCGTAGGGTGTGATGCTAACGCCCATCACACTACTTGGGGTAGCTCTAATACCAATAGTAGGGGTGAGGCTTTGTTCAGTTTTGTCCTTAGTACTAACCTAGTTATATGTAATAGGGGTGATTCACCAACATTTATTACTAGTAACAGAAGGGAAGTCTTAGACATAACGCTTATAAATGATAATGGTACTGCGGAGATCTCGAACTGGAGAGTATCTGACAAAGCATCACTTTCTGATCACTGTTGGATCCTCTTCGACTTGAATGTCCGTAAGCCGGATAGGAAAGTGTTTCGGAATCCCCGGAAGGCGAACTGGCAGAGGTTTAACGCGGAGCTGGGTGGGACCCTCAACCGGCTTCCGGATGGGAACCCCGACTCCACGGAAGACATCGATGAGATGGTACTGAACCTTACCAGCAAGCTAAATCGGTCATTTGAGAAGGCATGTCCTACCAGACGACCCAGTAAAAGAAACCACCCACCATGGTGGAATGCTAAAATAGCAGAGCGGCTTCGTATCTCTAGGCTCAGTTGGAACCTGGCAAAGGAGGGGGCCATTGAATGGTCAACCTATAGAGATAATGTTAAGCGACTCAAAAAAGAAATTAGATTCGCCAAGAAGGACTCTTGGAGAAGCTTCTGCGGCTCTATTGAATCATGTACGGGTGCAGCTCGTCTGAGGAAGGTCCTTGCAAAAGCTCCCACACAGATGTCCTCTATAAAGAGATCTGATGGTAGCTGGACAGACTCAAACGAGAGCGTGCTTGATTCACTATTGAAAGGTCATTTCCCTGGCTGCGAGGATGCAGGAATCTTCAATTCAGCGGACACGTTGCCAAGGGAATGTATTGAGCATGAGACAGTCGATAAGATTGTTACGGGGAATAAGATCCTGTGGGCAATCAAATCTTTTGACCCCTACAAGGCACCGGGAATGGATGGGATCTTTCCGATCATGTTGCAGGAGTCATGCGAAGTCATTCTTCCATGGCTGGAGCGCATCTACTCCTGGTGCCTCAGGATGGGATATGTTCCTCAAGCGTGGAGGGAAGTTAGGGTGGTTTTCATACCCAAATCGGGTAAAGTCAGCCACACTACTGCAAAGGACTTCAGGCCTATTAGTCTGTCGTCCTTCCTGATGAAAACGCTGGAGCGAATAATAGATTTGTACGTAAGAGAAGAGATTGGGGACGGTTATCTGTCACAATCACATAATGCGTACATAAGGGGAAAGTCGGTGGATACTGCTCTGCATAGGGTAGTCTCTGCGATAGAAAAATCGCTCAGTATCAAGGAATTCACTCTAGGTGCTTTCCTGGACATTGAGGGTGCCTTTAACAACGTGAGTACCGAGGCAATAGTGTCCAGCCTTCATATGGCCCAAATAAACCCGGGTGTATGCAGGTGGATTGGGCAAATGCTGGGTACTCGTATAGTAAATTCGACGATAGGGGGAGCATGCGGAAGGGTGAGGGTAAATAAAGGCACACCACAAGGTGGCGTTCTGTCACCCCTCCTATGGCTCCTTGTGGTCGACGGAATGGTCAAGATTCTGGAGACGGAGGGTTTTAATGTTACGGCCTACGCCGATGACATTGCCATTTTAGTCTCTGGAAAATTTACGCAGGTCCTCAGCGATAGACTAAGCTATGCACTGATGTTAGTGGATAGCTGGGTCAAGGGGCGAGGCCTGGGAGTAAATCCGGCGAAAACAGAGGTAGTACTCTTTACAAGGAGAAGATCTGTACCAAGATACACCTACCCCCGTATGAATGGTATAGATCTGATCCCTGGACAATCTGCGAAATATCTGGGCACAATCCTGGACTCCAAACTTAGTTGGAGAGAAAATATTGAGGAAAGAATCAAAAAGGCCTATGTGGCACTATATTCGTGCAAGGTAGCCTTTGGAAAGACATGGGGCCTCAAACCGAGGTTAGTACATTGGTTATACACTGCGGTAGTAAGACCTATCCTAGTCTATGGCTCGGTTGTCTGGTGGAAAGCGCTTGAGAAAAAGTGTCATCTTCAGAGTGTGTCAAAGGTTCAAAGGGCGGGCTGTCTGGCGGTGACGGGATCTATGAAGTCCACACCAACGGCGGCCCTTGAAGTCATGCTGAGCCTCCCACCCCTGGACTTGTACTGCGAGAGCGTCGCAACCAGAACTGCGCTAAGATTACAGGAATTAGGTCTCTGGAAAAAGAGTCCTCATGGACATGCATCAGTCTTGGATCGATGGGCCGTCTCGAGATTCAGAACCGTAACGGACTATGTCACCCGACTTCCTTCCTGGGAGAGGAGATTCTCTATTAGAATTCCCTCCAGGGAGGAATGGACCGGTGACATGGTACGCACGGAAAGTGAACTGGCACTCTACACCGACGGATCCAAAATGGATGTTGGCACAGGTGCCGGAGTCTACTTTGAGTCTCGGGATATGCATCGCTCCTACAGGCTAGATGATGGATGCAGTGTCTTCCAAGCTGAGGTCTTCGCTATCAAGCAAGCGGCGGACCTGATCAGCAAAGAGAATATCACAGGAAAAAGGATCAGCATCTATGTTGACAGCCAGGCAGCCATTAAGGCTCTGCAGGCAGCATGGATAAGATCCAAACTCGTCAAAATCTGTAAGGAGAAGTTAGAAGAGATATCCAATGTAAATGAGGTGACCCTTTGCTGGGTACCTGGTCATATGAATATCTCCGGAAACGAGAGGGCGGACGAGTTGGCTAGGGTGGGATCAGGTGCTAATATTGCGCAGATCTCAGCTGATGCCAAAACACCACTCAGTGCGCTCTACAGGGAGATACAGACGGAGCTATTGGCGAAAGCCAATAAGCGATGGTGTCGCTTAGATACATGCGCAACGGCGAAATTGACCTGGCCCGTCTATGATAAGAAAAGAACGGAAAATCTGCTGAAGTTCAATCGTGGGAACATTCGACTGGCAGTCGGTGCCCTCACCGGGCATTGCATGCTATCTTATCATGCAGCTCGACTAGGCCAGCCCTACAATGACTTCTGTAGAAGCTGCAGGGACGAAGAGGAAATTGAGTCCGTTCGTCACCTGCTGTGCGAATGCCCGGCGCTAGCCCAAAAAAGGAATATTTTCCTGGGAAGATACTTCCTTTCGGGACTAGAAGAGGTAGGTAATATCGGGCTGAACAGAATACTAGGATTTTTATCCTCGTCTGGCTGGTTCAGCTCGACAGTAAATGTATAGGTATCAACGGGTTAAACAAAACAGGTGGGCACAATGGACTCAACGTAGTCTACGTGAGCCTTGACTTTACGTCAATAGGGCACCCATATACCTAACCTAACCTATATTCGATGTTAAGGAGACTTATTTCGCTGTAGCTGTCGTAGTTATAGGGCCTCCTCTCTGGTGGACCGTGCAAACGATTCTGAGATTCCATTTGTCGGGCCTGCTTTCCTCCGACCATATTTTACTAATGAGCTCGTGCATGCGCCCTACCAGCTCATCTTCAGCCTCTTTAAATAGCTTAGCAGACAGGCCATCCGCGCCCGCGGTTTTATTAGTTTTAAACTTCGAAATTACTAGCATAATTTCATTTAGGTCAGGTGCATCTTCGTCCGCTGCGAATGGATGATTTTGCCTGACAGCGGTATTAGATCCTTCATCGCCGTTAAACAGTCTACAGAAGCGTTCTTTCCATATTCTCAGCATCGACTGTGAGAGATTGTCCGCCTTCTTGTGCTCTGGCTTTATGACCTTGCCATATTCGAGTAAAACCTGCGAGCGTGATTCCTGTGAGCATCTCTTCGATCTCACGCTTTCGATGCTCTCTTTTCTTCTTCCTTAAAAGCGTGTGCTCCTCTCCCGTTTTCTGCTCGTAGTGTTCACTTAATCGGTTGATAAAACTTTCAAACGTCACGCCTGCAGTAACATCTCTCCAGATCCTCAATCGCGCGCTTCTTGTGCTCTTTCTTCTTTCTTCTGAGAAGCTTATGCTCCTCCCTTCTTTTTAACTCGTAAAGCTCACGAGCTGCTCTTATTCTTTTATGCAGCGAGGCTTTATATGCATCCTGCTTCGCTGTGTGAATCCTCCTGCACTCGTCATCGAACCAGGTGTTTCTTCATGGTGGAGCCTTGAAGCCCCAAACTTCGGATGCAGAGCTTTTCAGGGCTTGTTTGCAAAGGTTCCACTGCTGTTCTATTGATAACGTGGAGGGTTGAGGTGTATTGGAGAGCTTAAAGGGGACGCGATCGGTAAAAGCACGAGCGGTTACTGGCGATAGTAGCTTTCCGACGTCACAACTTTGTATTCTTACTCTACTCCGCTGCGTTCGTGATAGCCGTAGGCGCATCTTAAGTGAGCCAGTTGATATAAAAGTAAGTCAAGTCCATCGCTTCATCAGAAGCACTGATTGGTTTTCAGATGACGGATCTAGGTAATATGATGCATATGGTATCACAATGGGCCGATCACGGCCTACGTGTGGCGTATGCCAACCACTACGACCTAACTTAACCTTAAAGGCGTCAATGACTGCATCTTAAAAGAATCGTGACCGAGGTGGATGACAACTTATCAAAGCTAACCTAAATACTTGTTCACAAAAATCAGTCTGGCCCCTATTTAGAAGCACAGCTATTGTCTACCACTAGCTTCAACCGCGGCTTTATAATTAGAAAGGGTAATTACTTGAACCGGCTTCTAAGGGAAGTTAGACGACCCATATCATGACCTTAACCTCTATCAGAGAATTCTATGTTCGACCGAAACAGCAGTCGCAGCTCCACCCCCAGTAGCAACAGTGTGGATTACACTTCATACGTAAATATTATTTCAGCAAGTAAACAAAAATGAAAATTAATAATACAGAAAACGAAACACAGAAATACCGCACATTAAAACAGCGAGTGTCATTGCTGTGTACAATACAATGAATAAAAATTCCTCTCATGAGTAATTACACCCGCGAAAAGTTTTCACATTTAAAAGTAAAACAAAAACAGGTTTTAGATACATTTCTTTTGTTTTCGACGTTTTTCTTTTGCATCCATTTTGCTCCCCTGCAAGCAGAAATAATTTCCGGAGAAACAAAGTTACGCTGAAACAGATGGCGACGACAACGACAAATATTTTCCGCAATATTTCACTGGGAAATTACTTGTAAGCCGATGGGGTGTAATCCCTCTCTCTCTCTTTAAACAATTTAGGGTGTAAGCACCCTGAAACTGTGAACTCTACCACCGGATTCTGAATGGATTTCCCCTTGAACTTGAAAGTCCGTCAAACACTACCGCTGTAATCGGCATAGAATCACCAAAAACTAGATTAAAAACACACCAAGTCAACGACTCACGCCGGGGTACCATAGCTCTGTCGCGCAGCTGCACGTTCCATTCATTTAACTATCTCTAGCCATAATTGGCTCAACTAACTACTTCGAATAAACTTCTGTTTTGATTTTCCGCAGGTAATTGCCGTAGATACAATTAAACGGTTTGTTGGTAAGCAAAAAAGCAAACAAAAACTATTGGCCTCGAACTTAGTGCCCAACTACCGTCAAGGGTAATTAATTGTACGTGACTTTTTTGAATCCGAGATACTTGATGTCGACAATGTTTGCACTTTGGACGGCATTTGGGGCTGTGCATTAATATAGCCAATTTGTTTAATTGTTTTTTTTTATCACGCGGAAATTAGGGAGTGGACTACAGATATTTATGGAATTGTGGTGTTGGCGGATAATCAGGAAGCAATGCTTGTCATAAAGTAGTTTATGATGATTGGTTATGCAATAAATCAAACAGTCATTTTTGTGGTGATTTTATCAAAAAACTAGCTGCCCCGACAGACTCTGCTCGGTCCTGGCCAAGAATGTTCGAGTGGATGTTCAGCAAATGTATCTAACTATATTGAATTGGATTGAATCGAAGAAATCAGGGAGTATCACACGAAGACACTAGTACTGCGATCATAAAGGTCTATTGTCCCCCCTAGTTTGACGACATCTCTAGACGGGATTTCTTGAAAATCTTTCCCAGTTATTGTTGCTTTGTTTGTCATTCTGAATCTTTCCGGGCGAGGCTCAAGGAGACAGCTAGACAGTAAATATTTTTAACTTCCCAGTGGGAAGTTATTGTAATGGGGCCGATTTTGCGAATTCCAAATTTTGACATATCTCCACATTTCATGGTCACCAGAATCCAAATCAAAGGTTTTTATAGAGATGACTGTGTGTGTATACATATGTACGTATGTGCGTGCGTTACTTTCGCCTCGATTATATCGAGAACCAAAGATGACAGAACGTATGCGCAATGTCCCAGGTATGACACCAAAATCGTTCTAGGAGATTTCAATGCGAAGCTGGGTAGGGAAGCTTTATTTGAACGGGTTATTGGAAAGCACAGCATAAACCACACCACGTCAGAAAACGGACTAAGGCTAGTGAACTTTATGGCATACCTCAACATCCATAAGGGGACCTGGCGGTCTTTCGATCAATCGACAACCAACCAAATTGATCACATTGCGATCGACAGCAGACACTTCTCCAGCATCCTAGATGTCCGAACCTTTCGAGGAGCCAATATCGACTCGGATCATTACCTTGTTGCAACCACGGTACGGATGCGAATTTCTCGGAATCAACGGAGTCGAGTAAGAACACCAAAATTTAACGTCGGAAAGCTGCAATCGCAGGAGACCGCCAGGACCTTCGCCCATCAAGTCTCCCTCAAGCTCTCTCAAGTCCCGATGCAGACAGGCCCTTGTAGAGAAACAGAGTGCATACATGGCCACATTGCATCGACGGACAAGAGCTGCCCGCGAGCTCTATGATAAGAAAAAAGGGAGGAACATGCGCTTCTGATAAGGAAAAAGAAAGAGCACGAAAAGCGCGAGATCGAGGAGATGGAGAGATGTTACTGCAGGAACAACGTTCGAAAATATTACCAGAAAGTAAAACAAACATGCAAATGCTACAAAGCCAGAGCAGAAGCCTGCAGCGATGAGCACGGACAACTAGTAGTGGATTCACAGTCGATGCTGAGATTGTGGGAGGACCACTTCTGCAGACTGTATTTCGGCGAAGATGGTCAAACTGCCGCCGTCAGGCAGAGCGAACCATTCAGAATGGACGAAGACGAAGGAGAATCCCTTCCACCCGACCTAGACGATGTTAAGATAGCGATATCGAAACTTAAGTCTCATAAAGCTGCTGGAGCAGACGGACTCCCCGCGGAACTTTTAAAGCAGCTGGCAATGAGCTGGCCAGGAACATGCACCAACTCATCTGCAAAATATGGTCGGAAGAACGCATGCCCGATTAATGGAATCTCAGTATCGTTTGCCCAGTCCATAAGAAAGCAGACCCCTATGACTGCACCAATTGCAGAGGGATAAGCCTCCTGAACATCGCGTACAAGTTCCTCTCTACCGTACTGTGTAAGTACCTGAAACCGTTCGTGGACAATCTGATAGGTTCCTACCAGTGTGGTTTCAGGCCAGGAAAATCCACGATAGACCAAATATTTACACTACGGCAGATCTTGGAGAAGACACGCACCATCTTTTTGTCGACTTTAAAGCCGCGTATGACAGTGTTTATAGAGACGAGCATATGTCATGTCATGTTTTAACTATGACTATAGAGCACTCTCGCTGCTTCATTAACGTCGGAGGTGAACTATCCGACCCCTTTGATGTTAAAAAAGGTTTTAGACAAGGTGACGCACTGTTATGTGATTTCTTTAACATTATTCTTGAAAAGATCCACAAGGGTACCTGGCGGTCTTTTGGTCAACTGAGGTCTTTTGGCTTCAGTAAGGTCGGAGGTGAACTAAGCGACCCCTTTGATGTTAAAAAAGGTTTTAGACAGGATGACGCACTGTCATGCGATTTCTTTGACATTATTCTTGAAAAGATCCACAAGGGTACCTGACGGTCTTTTGGTCAATTGACCACCAACCAGACTGATCACATTGCGATCGACGCCAGACACTCCTCCAGTATTCTCGACATACGAACCTTCCGAGGAGCCAACATTGACTCGGACTACTACCTTGTTGTAGCCAAGATACGAATGAGGATATCAAGAATGCTTAGAAGTCAAGTAGGACAACGTAAGTTTGGTGTCGGAAAGCTACAATCGCAAGAGACTGCCAGAATCTTTGCCGATCGTGTCTACTCCTAGCTCTCTCAAAATTCGCCCACAGCAGCACAACCAATATACCAGGAATGGGCGCATTGCCAGAGCACCGTCAGAGACGCTGCCTCAGAGGTGCTGGGTTTCAAACAGCCACCACCTAGAAACCCCTGGTTCGATGAACAATACGATCAAGCCCATGCAGCAAAACAAGAGGCATATAAGGCCGTGCTGCAACGACGGACGAGAGCTGCTCGCGAAATCTATGAGCAGAAGAGAAGAGAGGAACATACGCTTTTCAGAAGAAAGAAAAGAGAGCACGGAAAGCGTGAGATCGAGGAGATGGAGAGATGCTTCCGCAGGAATTACGCCCAGAAGTTTTACAATAAGGTAAAACGAACATGCCATGGCTACAAAGCCAGAGCGGCAGCCTGCAGGGATGAAAATGGAGAACTGGTAGTAGGGTCACTGTTGATGCTGAGGATTTGGAAAGACCACTTCTGCAGACTGTATAACGGCGATGATAGACAAGATACCGCTGTCAGGCAGAACGATCCGTCCGCAATGGGCGACGATGTAAGAGAATCTCGTCCACCCGACCGAGACGAAGTCAAAATAGCGATATCAAGACTCAAGTTTAATAAAGCCGCGGGCGCAGACGACCTGTCTGCTGAGTTTTTTAAGGCGCATGCAACTTTTTCAACATCGTGCAAGAGTCACTGGCCAACACAGGAGGTACGATTTAATTCAAGTCCACGCTATTGCTTGCGTACGCCGACAACATTGACGTGATTGGACGGACACAGCGAGACGTCAATGAGGCCTTTGTAAGCATTGAGGTAGAAGCGGCTAAGATGGGTCTCAAGGTTAATGACGGTAAAACCAAATATCTGCTTTCATCAAAAAGAGACGGTCAATACCGACGTATTGGCCAGAATGTCACCATTGGCAGATATAACTTTGAAGTGGTCAAGGAATTCGTCTACCTTGGCTCACTGATGACCGGCAACAACAACACCAGCGCTGAAATAAAAGAGGTTCTCTCTCTCGGAGAACCAAGTTGACACTATATAGAACCTTGATCATCCCAGTCCTCCTTTACGGCGCAGAGGCTTGGACCTTAACAAAAGCGGATGAAGATATCCTTGGTCGTTTCGAGAGGAAACGACGTCTACGGATACAGCGTCAAAGGTGGCTAGGCTATGTAGAGCGCATGGAAAATACAGCTCCGACCCGAAGAGTCCTCTAATCCACCCCGGAAGGAAGGCGCGGCAGAGGAGGGCCGCATCTACTGTGACGCACGCATGTGGAAGGGGATAACCAATTGGGCGTGCGGCGCTGGAAGCAGCTGACCAAAGACCGTGCCAGCTGGAAACGCTTGTTGGTTGAGGCCTAGGTTCACCACGGACTCTAGCGGCACCTAAGTAGTAAGTAAGCAAATATATGGTTTCCATTGGCCTTGTTAGTAAAACATTTTTCGAAATACCAATAATATTTAAACGGAGCCAGATGCAATTCTCACATCGAAGGTAACTAATACGAAGGTACATTTTTCCAGAATGGTGAGTAGTTGGAGTTGCTATTCAAGCTTAGATTTTCATAGCTCTTAACCCTTTAGTTCTTAATCACAGCATAGAAATGTTAGGTTTGGAAATGGCAATTGTTCAATATTGACTGGATTCTGCTCGAAAGACTTAAATCCTAGTTACCTAGTTGTACTATAACAGCTCGATCCGAAAAGGACTGCCATGGTACCTGGATGAATTAATCCAAAACCAGTTCCCATTTACATTTCTCCGTAAATCCTGAATAGAGCGGTACCGATATAATCATACAATTTATGTCTCTGACATTTCTGAACGTATCTGCTGGTGTAATCCCTTCACAAGGTAAAGTTATCAACGTTATCTCAAAAGTAAAGCTATTCCAAAGTCATACAAAGCCCTCCCCATCGGTGCAACCACCCCGGGATGATGCGATCAATTTCTCATTAAAACTGCTTTTAATCTACCAATCCATCTCCAAATTGTTCCTTCCGCCCGTTTAGTCGTCCATCACATCGTGCCAGTAAGCCACTTACTTATACGAGAGCAACCGGTTAACTATTTTGTTAACCGGAAACCGCATTCGTAACAGAAAATCTAATCCAAAACCCCGACTTTACTTAGTTGCGGTGATGCTCAATTTTACAAGGTTCGTCTATGCACGTCCGGCAAGGTGACGCTACCCCCTGAATGGGAGAACCAAAAGGATTATTGGCTTTTCTCTTTTCTCATTCGTGTGCATTCGACTGGAACGCTACATCCCTATCCGTATGGAAGCCGCAGATAATCTTTTCCTGCTCGCATAAGCACCTATCATAGCAGCCATCCCCGAATTAAGACCGATCGTATCATGTGTATCGGTAAGACCAAGCATCAGAGACCAGTTCGCATGCATTAGGTGCAATCAGTTGAAGAACGTAAAGATACAGAGGTACGAGTACCAGCACCATATACATACATATGTACATATGTATGAGATGCAGAAAACCCTCTCTGGAGATGAAAGGAAGAGAAATCTAAAGTCCCACTTGGAAAGCACACCGCAAATGAGTGATTCGAAAAACTTTTCGGTTCGAATTGAAAAGTTAAATTGACTTTTGAACAAGGAACTCGTTGTTGTTGATGTTGTTGTTGGAAAGTTACCTACTTCTTTGTGTTTTGCATTTCGCCTTTACTTTGCTGTATGTCGGTCGGAATTGTTGGAAGTTTTTCAAGTCAACAAACATCTACGCCGGAAGTAAATAAATGTGTGCAAGCAGGATTGTTTGCCTGTATCTTTGGATTTCTCCATATCACTACCATAGTGCTGGCAGTGACGGCCGGCCAATGGGCATTTTGGGTATCATACCGAAGCAGATTATTAAAATTCTTATTTATCATTTCACATTTTTCATTCACTCTTTCTTGAGGACACTTTCCATGGTACCGAGAAAGATACCGAGCGAAAAAGCTTGCGTTGCTCATTACCGTCGTGGTATCCCGGGAGAAGTACTCCTTATCGGAGTGATGATGTTTTATGGCCATGATTTTGCACGAAGATGAAAAAGGAATTCGGCTACGTGGTGCTGAGGGAAGTTTCTTAATTTTTTTTTGTTACCATGAATTCTTGGAACGCGCACACTTAAGGGGAGAGGCAACGGGTAATTGATATTTTGGCAGACAATTTGTCAGGAAACGGAGATCTCTCGTGGATATTCCTTTGATTTGCGTTCTTCTTTGTTGAAGAATTTCCCAGTAAATAATGATGGGGAGCGTTTAATAAAGCTGCGGACTGGTTTAGATAAAATATCACTAATTGGTTCTGTTGTCCGCTGTTACTGTCTACTGGAGATCAAAGTGCCTTGTGGGCGTGATGAGAGACATAGTTTTTGGTGTCAACATTTAATTGACAGATTTCGCTTCATTGTAGGCGCACTTGAAAGTAATTTGCCCGAAATGGAAATGAATTATAAACAACCCTCGCCTAGACCAAGTTTATTGTGGCAGTAAGGTACACTTTTCTAATTTGGGATATGGGGTAATATGGGAAAAATATTTCTGCAGACAATATAACGACGAGATAGTGAGACTTTAATGAGTTTAGTAGGATAATATCTATGACGGGGACTTAAAGAACTGCTTCTGGTGTGGTGGCGTTAGGGCCTATGAAGGACCAGAGCCAAGCTTCTCTCAATCACCCATGTTGTGTGTCCGCCATTGGTCTTCGGCGGGCTTTTGCCTTGAAGAGACTGCCTGAATTCCACTACGGAATCCGTTTCAGTCACCAAAAGCTTTGATGTTTTCGGACAACGTCTTCTCAAACTCGGGGAGAAACCGTTCTACTGAACCTGAGGCGCTCGGGCTCACAGAGCACGACGTCAAGTTCGCCGTTCTACAGATTTACGGGCCACATGGAAGATTAGCAGTACCACCAACCTATCCGGGATCAGCTCATAATTATCTAAATAAAGGAATGCTTCTGGGGGAATAAAGCCGCACTTTTCAAAATACATAATTTCGGGATAGTAAGTCCTAGAGATCAAGTTATTGACCGGAGTCATTGCCCTGGCAATGAATCAGTTTTATTAGAAAGTTGTCTATCCGTAAAATCCTTGCCCTATTGTACAGGACCTCGTTGAAATACAACTTTCGGTACTAGGACTCTGGTGTTCTGTGTAATCCAAGACAAGTCCTTAAGCTTACGCTCACATTAAACCAGACATCTATGGACAATCCCAGGTCTGATTAAGGGCATATATAGCAGATCACCTTCACTCTAGAATCAGTTTTTTTTTTTTTTTTTTATATAATTCGCACAAGTTCAAGGGTCATACTCTTATTATGTTTCTTACACAATTTGGGCGGAGTGCAGATGGTTTGGGCCGTAGATGTTCCTTCCCTACTCTCCAGGGGTGGTTGTCTTAGATAGGATTCGAAAGGAACTCGATTGAATTTTCACGTTGGTTTAAGTTCTCACCAAATATTCCATGGCATTATGGAGTTACATATATAAGAACTGCACACACAATGTATGAATTCGAATTGACCATATACTGTGAGTGTTATGCCTTCATCACTGTTTTGATCACTTTTCCATTCACAATTTGTGTTGCACAATTTTTCCGTATCGGAATTGTATTTTTGTATTTGTTGGCTATGAACAGGCTTTGAACTATAGACCTTCCGCTCGACAGTCGATGATATTTACCACTGCACTACGGCCAAGTGCTCCGGGCTTTTCTATAGATACTGATCCAGCCAGATCCCGAGGTACCTGACTACATTTTTATTTGCCAGTGGCTGTCCGTCCGGTCAAATGATTGCGATCTTTCACTAGTATTTTCTAGTATCCCTAGAGGCCAACTTCCAGTCATCACGAAACTGCTGATTTTTATCGAAGTCACGTTGCAGTAAGATAGCAACGACGTCTAACTTTGGAACTGATGCGATCATGTCGTCCGCGTACGCTATTGAGTGGTGAAGAAAAACTATCAAGTCACTAATGTAAATGCTTGGTTAGAAATCACGTTGGCAACTTTTGCAGCGCACTTTCTACACGCTAACATAAAATGAATCATATATACTATATACCACGCCCCTCTCCCCCACCATCCTTAGCTTCTAAGTTAGATTAAATGAGATTAAGTCAGATTAAGTTGGCTTGAATTAAGCCCAATAAATGGGGGTGTTTGTCCCCACGAAAATTAAAATTAAAAAATTATTACATAGCAATGGTTTACTCATGCCCAAGTGCTTGAGCTTGTAGTAGAGTCCTTCTAACCATACGATGTCGAAGGCTTCTTCCAAGTCAACCAGGCAGGCTCCCGTACATTGGTTTTTGCATGTATAGGTATAGTATCATGTCGCGCTCTGAAACCGAATTAGTTTTCCGGAAAGATATTTTTGCCCTTAACCCATTAAGATAGGGCTCTCGCTGATACCCGAAAGGAGACTTATCGACCCTAGATTTGCCGGGTTGTGGGACCCTTTGCCCTTCTTAGGGATTGGTTGTACCAAGGCCGTTTTCCAATGCACTGGATGATATGCATTATTCAATGTGTTGTTAAACAAAATGGTGTACCTCTCTCTAGTGGAAGATTCCTAAGTACAACAGTGGATATTCCGTCAATACCCGCGGAATATCCAATGTTGTACTTCGTTTCGAGTGAATCGAAGATCAACTGGAGATCCCCCATCGAAATATTTGTTTCCCCTAAAATCGCCATTGAACCTAGTGAAACCATGGCTTCGATATCATTTCGAAGTTAGAAACGGTGAAACAGGGCTTTGTTTTCCAGGTCGTGGTTCGGGCGAATGCTCTCATTCACCCCGTACACCTTCTTTAAGACAGCTCTCACTGTCGCCACTTTCTCCTGAGGATCCTCAATCACAAAGAAGTCATCGTCTAGGATTGATGCTAACTTTACTTAGTAGACGTTTGTTGTCTGAGAGTTCTAGACCCTGGGTGTCATTCGGATTTTTTTTCGAAATATTTTATTTATCTGCGAGAACATATTCGCGTTGTTGGACTTTACAGTGCGAAGTTGGTTCCCCCAGTTAAGACTTATCGATATTTTATATTTTTCATTGATTAATTGTTGGAGATTTTTAGTCGGTGACCATTGTCTGTCGCTAAACTGCCGGTACAAGAGTTTGATTTTTGACAGGAGTCTACTTTCCGTCTGTGAAGTACGTTTATAGTCGCGTTTTCGTACATGTCTGTGGAATCGTAATGCCGTTGGCGTGGTATTGTTTTGTCCATCGTTATTTTGATTATTTCCTCCATTTGTATTGGATGTCTATCATCTCGTCATTTGCTAGGTTCCTATTGTTGGCTGGGAAGGAGGCGCTCGAAGTGCTCTCATTTGTCAGTTGGCAAAAGCTTGGCCAAGGTGCCTACTATACCTTTGGTACGTTTGGACATACTCTGCCATTTCTACAAATTTCTACGGTATTTGGATTACGGCACCAAGTCCGCAATAGTCATTGTCATACTCAACGGTACGTGAACAATTCATATACCATTCGTTGTGTCAGCCACCCTCAGCCACGAGTCAAGCAACATTAGATCCAGATAGACGTCGCTTGTAGGTTACGACGGACTATCCGTTGCGAGCAACTTTAGTTTATACTCAATGTTGTGCAGGATCCACCAACGGCTCAGTAGGCTCCCTAAAGTGTTGAGTACGATATTGCCACAATTACTATGTTTGACAATTAGATCTCCGGCCAAAACATACAAATTTTCTCCCGGGTCTAAACGCAGAAATCGAAAGAGTGTTTCGAGCCCTGCAATGAAGATATTGGGCTGAGGTGTTTCAGGTGCATAGACCTATACTATGTATATCCTCCTTCCGTTCGAAAGGGGGACACACACAACACGTGCCTCTAACACCTATAACCTCCGCAGTTCACCGCTATATATGATCTTGTTAAATTTTTTTTTATAAAGATTGCGACACCCCCGCGTTGAGTGGCATTGGGTTGGTCTCTTCCTAATATATTATAGGAATTGGGCTCAAATTTGGGCCTCTGGCTTAACGTAGTTTCGTTGACCAGAAACATATCAAGACCTTCATCCTGCAACAGGTTAAAAAGAATGGTGCGTCGCTCGATTTTAATGAGTGATTTCACTTTATAAACTCTTTACCGGCAGCGTACCCATTATGGCAGGCACGAGTAGATCCTGTCCACTCGTCTTGTCTGCCCTATGTTCTGCTGCTTGAGCTGGCTGATCTGCCTTTGAATGGCGAGCAGAATCGATAGCACTCCCGCTTCGGCCCCCGGTACCTTAAGGACAGGTATTGGGGCTTGAGGAGCAGCCTCTAGTGCTTGTACCCTTTTTCCCAGATCTGCCGCCATTTTGGGCATAGGTCAATTGGGGCGTGACGGCTAAAATTCGCATACTCGACTGTTTGTCGAGCTTCTCTTTGCGATACTCTTCCCGATACTTAGCAGGATGCGCCGGGTTCCCACAGAGTGCGCATAAAAGTTGTTCTCTTTCAACAACCATCTGTGGACCCCGGCCGCATTCTTTGTCTGTGGTTCTGCGCACGCTTGACGCATTGATGCTTAATTTCGCAGTTCAATGCGGCGAATCCGAACTTTGGTAGCAGACAGCTGGTTTATAGAGGAAAATATGGACATAAGTGGCAAAGAAAGTCTTCCCTAGCCCACAAATATTTAAATAATGTGTAAAGGAAACCCTTAACCAGTTCTAACACTAGTTTTGCAATTTTCATCTCGTTTTGGACTACCCAATCGATGAACTGGTCGTTTTATATTGAGATACCCCATATCACTTGTCTGGGGCGATAGGCTAGTTTCAATCGAAGTCTTGGTAGACATCATTACACATATCATTCGCGAGATACCTATAAATATTCGTTTCGATTTGAGAGTTTTTCTTCATCGGTCAATGACCGAAACCATGGTGGCCTTGCAGTATAAAATTAGAGAAGATAATACTTGGAGCGGTGTCGTCCAAATCTGCCAAGCTGCTCTCTAGAAGCTCTTGCACATAGTATTGGTCTTTACCAGTCATCAGCATAAGTGACCGCTTGAGAGGAACTGCTTTGTATTACGTACCTAGATCACTAGCCGAAAATTCTATCCCGAAGAGTTCAATAACCTGACCATTAAGTAATTAGCACAATACGTCTAATAGAAACATCATGTCATTCCGGTTTCTCAATTAATTCGATATCGCATCATTGGTCCGAATGACATTTAATACATCACACTCACTACAAATAACCTGCACGAATGAAACCCCAACCTCCGGGAAACACTCGCACATAAAAGCATCAATCAAAAGCGCAAGTTTTGAAATCCAGTCCTCGCCCTAATTGGAAACCTGATCACAGGACTTTGACGTCAAAAACTGAAACCAATAATGTAACCGAAGGTTATTTTCCCATACACATGTTCACAGGTGCGTACTGAATTCACGGGAACACTTACTATTGACACTTTAGTTATAAACCGGGGAAACGTGTTGATAGGAATAAGTATATGTCTATATGATGCACATGAATTTCATGGATTCATTAGAGTACATACAGCTGGAATAAAATGAAATAAAGAAATAACATTAATAGCGCAACAGAACAATTGCTGCATAGCAAACAGCCCCGACCTAACATGCAGTGATGGCTATTTGTGAGAACCACAGTCGACCGCAGTTGTTTTAATATTGAACGCTGAATGTTGCGGAACGAACGCAAATTAAATAATTTTACGAGACAAGGATAGTTAAGTGAATTGCAGCAAATGCAATGGATTCATTAGAAACGTGGAAACCGATGTTTGGTTCACTGTTAATCTGTAAAACGCGCACGGGTTGACAGGCATTTGAAAATTGATAGCGAAATTATAAAGTGGAATTCAAACTAGTAAGAGATGACTTTAAGGAAGAGCTTGTGGTTTATTTCAAAAACAATTCGTAATTGCAAATTCACTTTCGCTCTCACTACACGCAACAATATGGTTTCTACAAAACCGCCAGAAGATGTAGTCGTAAGGAATGAACTGCAACTTTCAAACTGCCAAACCAGACTTATGGTGTCGTGCGACGACAGATCTTATTAGCGGCTGCGGCCATAGAGAATTGTATCTTCGTCTGCTTCTTCTTCTTATCGGACGCTTCATTTCGGGGTGAATCTGGGCCTTAACTAATATGCACCTCCAACTAGCACGATCTTTTGCTAGTCTTTTCCATTGCTGCACACCCAGTTCGCTGAGGTCCCCTTGCACCTGTGTGCTCCATCTTAAGTGTGGCCGTCCTCTGTTTCTTCGTCCCTCGGGGTTGGCTGCAAAGACTCCCCGGGCTGGAGCTGGGGTGTCTATTCGCTCTACATGACCTAGCCATCTCAGGCGTTGGATCCGTAGACGCCTGACTAGACTTATGTCGCTCTACAGTCCGTAAAGCTCGTGGTTGAATCTTTGCTCCATCCCCCGTCTGCGTTTAAAGGACCGAAAATAACACGCAAAATCGTTCACTCGAACCGCCCAAGGGCCTCCGTATCCGCTTTTGATAGTTTCCGTGTTTCTACACCGTACAGCAGGACCGGGATAATAAGAGTCTCGTATAGATTCAACTTTGTCGTTGCCTCCTCCTGAGCCCAAAGAAACAGCGATTGGCAAGAGTGATCCTGTGGTTGATTACAGAACCGATGTCGTTGTTCCAGATGACTGCGAAGCCAAGGTAAACGAAGTCCTCAACTACCTCAAACTTATAACTGCCAACACAAAGGTTCTAGCCAAAACGTCGGTGGTGAGTATCATTTTTTGATGGTAGCATATGTTCAGTTTTGCCCTCGTTTACTGCCAAACAAATTTTCGCGGCCTCCGCCCCAATACTCGTAAACGCCTCAATGCCATCTCGCTGTGTTCTTCCGATTATGTCAATGTCATCCGCGTATGTGAGGAGTTGTGGGGATTTGCAAATCCGACGATAGGACTTCACTTACACGGCTCTGCTTTGACGGTTTTGTATCTATATATGTTTTGTAGTTTGTGTTCATGAGGGATTTCTGTGTGCAGTTCTGCAATATTCGTGGGTTACGGAAGAATTTCTTGGCCACGTATGTCCATCTCTCTCCCCGCAAACCGGCTGTTTTGGCACTTGGTGAAACACAGATCGATGAAAAGTCTGATCCGACGGATTTTAGTCTCCCTGGCTTAGTGCCATTATTCGTTTCTCACCGCGGTCTCGCTATCTATGTCTGTAGTGACAATGCTTACCAGATACTTCGACAGTATAGCCAAACATCCAGCTCGGAATTTAATTTCATATTGCTTAAATTCACATTCCGTTAGCACTCCGTTCACTACTCTTTTCTTTATAGAAGCCCCAATCTAGTGAGGAATACAACATTTGATGCATTCGACGCACTGTCTGATTCATCCAAAGAATTGCTCCTCTGTTCGCTCGCACTGAAATCGTTTTAGCGAGCGATTTCAATGTATACAATTATAAGTGGCTTCGACATTCTGGACAGACAACATCCAAAGGATGGTATGTTGAAGTTTTTGCTGAGTTAAATCAATTAACTCAACTTGTGAATCAGCCATCGCGCATACCCCTGATGTTGCTGGTCATACCGACAACACACTGGACTTGTTTCTTACCGCTCATTCTAACAAATACACGATAGATGTATTGTCGCCCCTAGGCTCGTCTGACCACTGCGTGATATCAGCATCATTCTCGAACTCCCACCATCCAGTTAAAGAAAAAGCTCCTAAGGGCTCACTATGGCTATACGAGAAAGCCAACTGGTGCGGCCTTAACAATTTCTTTCGGATCTTTAACTGGTCATTGTGCTTCCTCGACAACGACGTGGACACCGCAACTGATATAAACGCAAATATTATCCAAATCGGCATGGCAAATTTTATTCCCAGCAAGATTAAAAGCACCACGCCTAAGGATAATAAGTGGTTTGACTTGAGCTGCAAAGAGGTTATTAGGCTCAGGGAGCTAAGTTTTCCGGCCAACAGTTCAGAGGAGAACCGAAAAAAGCAAATACGGGCCAGAAATGACTGCAACACCCACATTCGAGGGGTTAAATTCCAATCCGACAAAAACTTAATGCGTAAAGTCCTTCAATGTCCCAAAGGTAGCAAAAGTTTCTGGTCGTTTGTAAAAAACGTAAAAAACTCAACTAAGTCGTCTATACCGACACTCATCCACAATGACATTCCAACTGTCACCCCCTTAGACAATGCTAACCTACTTGCTGCTCATTTCACGTCAGAGTGCCTCAATTCCACCATGGGACTAATCCACTTTCGCACTCGTACAGTCGCAAGGGTTCTTAAGGACCTCGACATACACAAACCCGCTGGTCCAGATGGTATTGTCCTAATAGTTCTGAAGAGGTGTTCTTCTACGCTGGCAAAACCACTGCGTAAGCTTTTTCACCTTTCCTACTCCTCGGGGCTCTTTCCGAAGTGGATGGAAAATAGCATTTATCCAGCATATACCCAAAAAAGGCGAATCATCTTCACCCTCCAACTACCGACCCATTGCACTGTCCCTTCTTTCCAAGCACATGGAAACGCTGATTAACCATGAAATATCTTGGATCACGGAAACTCCTCAATGACCGCCAGTGCGGTTTCTGCAGCAACAGATCCACTGGTGATTTGATGGCATATCTAACTTTCGAATCATTCATTTCAAGTTGTTTTGGACGGATTCAAGTCTGATACTCACTTTGTAAATGCTGGTGTTCCCCAGGGCTCCGTTTTGTTGATAGTGAGCGGCAGCGTTTGAAAGCTCATTAAATTCCGACATCGACAGCATCATCCAATGGGGTAAAAACAATAAAGTGGAATGTTATGCATACAAAACACAATGCTGTCTCTTGTCATAAAAGCATATAACTAACCCGCAGTCATTATCCATGAATGCCACTTGCATTTCAGTGTCGCTAAGAATGCTGCGAAATGCCTGGGCTTTTGATGACGAGCAGTTGACGAGAGCCGTTCGTGAACATTACGAGCAGAAGCAGAGAGAAACATACATTTTTAAGGAAGAAAAAAAGAATAAAAAGCGTGAAATCGAGGAAAGATGGAAAGATGCTATGGGAATGGCGTTCGCAAGTTTTATGTAAAAGTGAAACGGACACCACAGGGCTATAGAACCAGAGCGAAAGCCTGTAAGGATGAAGACGGAACGGACAACTAGTAGTAGTCTGTAGGCTGTTTAACGGCGATGAAAGGTCTAATACAGCTCAGAGGTCTAATACTGCTGTCAGCCAGAATGATCTAGACCTAGATGAAATTAAGCTGATAATTTCGAAGCTTAAAACTAATACAACTGCCGGCGCAGACGGCTTGTTTGCCGAGCTGTTTAAAGCGGCTGGAGATGGGCTTATAGGGCGCATGCACCAGCTCATCCGAAAAATATGGTCGGAGGAAAACCTGCCCGACGAATGGAATCTTAGCATCGTTTGTCCTGTCTACAAGAAAGGAGATCCCCATAACTGCGCCAACTACATGAGGATAAGTCTCCTTAGCATTGCCTATACGATATTTTCAGCTGTATTATGTGAACGCCTGAAAACATTTGTGGATAATCTGATCTGATCCGATCTGGCTCTTATCAGGTTAATCCACAAGGGACTTAATATTCACACTGCGGTAGATCTTGAAGAAGACCCAAGAATTTCAAATCGACATCCATCACCTTTTTACCGATTTCAAAGCCGCGTATGAAAGTGTGCATGGGGAATTCTCACTGCTCCATTAAGGTCGGTAGCGAATTTACCGACACCTTTGACGTAAAAAAACTATTTAGACAAGTTGACGGGCTTTCTTGTAACGAGAAAATATCTGCGCAACTGCCTGCGTACGCGGATGATATTGGTGAAATTGGACGAGCACAGCGGGACGTCGAGCATTGAAGCAGAAGCGGCAAAAATGGGTGTTTTGGTAAATGAAATATATGCTGTCAACCAAAAGAGACGCACAACTAGGCCAGAACATCACAATTGGCGGCTACAAATTTAAAGTGGTCAAGGACTTCGTCTACTTTGGCTCACTAGTGGTCATTTCGAGAGGAAAATTCTGCGTTCAATCTAGGGTCCACACAACGACGAAGTATACGGGCGCTTCGTACGACGTCTACGGATCCAACGTCTAAGATGGCTAGGCCATGTAGAGCAGAGGGACGAATCAGCAGAGGCCGACCGAATCTAAGGTGGCGCTCACAGGTAGAAGGATAACCCTAACTAATTGGGAGTGCGTCGTTGGAAACATCTGGCAAAAGTCCATGCTAGCTGGAGAAGCCTGTTGGTTGAGGCTCAGGTTTACACCGAACTTTAGCGCCACCTAACAAGAAGAAAAAGAAACCACAGAGGTTTTACACCGATGAAACTATGAAACTACCCGAAAATTCACAAACGGTCACAAATTATAATCACCTAGTATAACATACTTAAACTTAAACTTACTTAAAACGGACAAAAAATCCTTCTTACGAACTTTGCATCTGACTACGGCTGGAAGGTTTCCGGAAGACATTTTTTCCTAGACCAAGCACCACTAGGATATCTTAAATCAAGAATTCCACCTCAGAAGGTCTTTTGTTTTGTCTACTTCTTTTTACATGAGAAATTCCGAAGGCCACAAGAAAAGACATTAATCAGAGTGAGGCGGGTCAATCTGCTGCAATGACCTTAACTGACGCCACTTAAAAGGCCCCGTGATGCGATGATGAGGGTTGAAAAAAGCCAAGCTTGTTACGATGCTTTCCGTCATTCTATTCTAGCGATAGCCGTTAGCCGATAGTTGTATCTTGCCATTTTATTGAGACTGAGGACCAACCGACCAGTCGGTTCCTACACCCCTAGTACTTACAATATTTCAATCAAGGACATCAAATTAAATGAACATCATGGATGTCAATCGATTTTCCGTTCATTTATTTTCGAAAAATTCGTTACACAGTCGAGGACAGTCATAAAAATTCAAAATTCAAAACCAAACAATTTCCAAAAAAAGGGATTTTCCCAGATAATTGACAAAAACGGAAATATCGCTTTTCACCATCTTCGGTAAGCCGTAAATAGCATCACAATGCGCTATCACGAAAACCGGTTTCCCTATTTCTACATTGAAAACTATGAGGCTTACGACAAGATTACCTACAAACCAACCAAAAGTTGGGCTAAGAATTATACCGTTCAAGAGAAAACTCAACGGCCCACATTGATACGATATTGGCGTGATTACGAGGGCGCTAAAAAGGCTACCATTGGTGTGGATGATTATTGCTTTAAGAAATCGCGCACAACACGGTTGTATCGTCGGGCGTTGCCGCTGTACTATGAAAAGGGATATCGATTCATTAAGATATTAAAGGCTCCGCCTGTTGGCTTTAATTATGCCAACCTACCGATAAGTCTGGCGAGAGTACAAAGGATTAATGGAGAAGCGCCACCGAAGAAGAAGAAATGCTAGTGAAACGACTTTATTGTTGTAAAGCTTCAATAAAGTCAAAAAATAGTCAAATTTTGTGAGTTTATTCGTATTGGCGTATTGTCATAGTCATCCCCGTTGGTATATTCTATTAACGACGTCGAGGTGTTGAAGACACATATTAAATAATAATTTTTAAAAAATAAAAATAAAGCACAAGAAAATCAATTATTTAGAAATTGCCTCCGAGCCGTCCAGACCAGCGGTCCAAGAAGGATATCAGCCTGAGCTAAGCTGACGGTCTCAGGCACACTGCATCCGCGGTGACTTGATCTTTGATCTTTACACCGATCTTTATACCGAACTACCCGCCGCACCATCTGCTGCAGGTCCAGGTTGAAGAAGTCACACAACAGCGCATCTCCTTGCCCAAAATCCGGTGCATGTTTCAAACGGTTCAAATGTCATAGAACCGAACTACACGGTGCATCGTATTTTTTAGCATGCGGCGACACAGCCGGACCAGTTTTCCTGGGATCCCCAATTTGGCCATCGCATCAAACATGAGCCCAAGAAGTCGCGTCAACAATCTCCATCCTTTTCTTGATGTTGACCTTCCCATAAAACTCTTGAGAGTTGGTGGGCGTCTGCAGAATGCGGACATACCCTATAATTCCCGTTGTCCTATCCTTTTACCTAAACATTCACATTTTGTTCATAATCTTGTCTATTTGCACGTCACTAACTACCATGCAGGTCCCCAAGCTTTGGTCTCGACTATGAGGCAGCGTTTCTGGGTCATTAATGCAAGGAAGTTAGCGAAGAAGGTGGTTGATGAATGCTATCATTATTTCCGTTACAAACCGAAACTTCTGAAGCAAATAATGGGTGATTTACTAGCCAGTAGAGTAAACATCTCGAATCCTTTTGCGAGATCAGGCGTCGATTTCTGTGGCCCATTTCTCATACCTCAAAAACGTCGAGGATATTGCGGTCACAAAGCGTATGTGGCGTTGTTTATTTGCTTCTCGACGAAGGCTACTCATCTGGAAGTTGTATCGGATCTCTCGACGCAAGGTTTTCTGGCAGCTTTAAAGCGATTTGTAGCAAGGCGAGGTCTATGTGAAGAGATCCATAGCGACAATGGGACCAATTTCATTGGAGCTTCTAACGAATTGAAGGAGCTTCGAGCTAACTATCATGCAGGTCCCCAAGCTTTGGTCGCGACTATGAGGCAGCGTTTCTGGGTCAACAATGCAAGGAAGTTAGCGAAGAAGGTGATTGATGAATGCTATCATTGTTTCCGTTACAAACCGAAACTTCTGAAGCAAATAATGGGTGATTTACCAGCCATAGAGTGAAAGTCTCGAATCCTTTTGCGAAATCAGGCGTCGATTTCTATGGCCCATTTCACATATGTATCTCAAAAACGTCGAGGATATTGCAGTCACAAAGCGTATGTGGCGTTGTTTATTTGCTTCTCGACGAAGGCTACTCATCTGGAAGTTGTATCGGATCTGTCGACGCAAGGTTTTCTGGCAGCTTTAAAGCGATTTGTGGCAAGGCGAGGTCTATGTGAAGAGATCCATTGCGACAATGGGACCAATTTCGTTGGAGCCTCTAACGAATTGAAGGAGCTCCGAGCTAAATTTATCGATCAACAGGGGCAGAATGGTATCTCATCGTGGTCTGCAGCTGCTCATATAAAATTCATTCATATTCCACCCCGATCGCCACACTTCGGCGGCCTGTGGGAGGCAGCTTTCAAGTCTCAAAAATCTCATCTGTACAAGACAGTAAAACAGGCATCACTGACATATGAGGAGTTCTCCACTGTCGTCACGGAAATAGAGAGTGTAATGAATTCACGACCGATTTGCATACTAAGTTCAGATCCCAACGATGAACAGGTGTTGACCCCCGATCATTTTCTAATTGGCAAGGCCTTAAATTCAATTCCAGAACCTACTATCCAACAAGAACTACCACTGCTCAACCGATGGCGAAGGCTCTCGCAAATTAAGCAAATTTTTTTTTTTTTTTTTTACATTTTAAAAGCATTTTATTAATATTTTTCCAAATAACTTATTCTAGGTAAAACGCTTAAACCTATCTTAAATATCTTATCTATTTAACGTAGCATACTGGACCTGAACGGGCACTCTAAGCTATACAGTATATTTTTATTTCTGTCTTTCGACGTCTATTGTATTTGTTGTGGAATTCGTTTATTAGTTTATTAGTATTAAGGCTAAGAAAATTAGTTAAAAAAAACTTAGCATATTATTAGTGAGTATAACCTTAAAACTAACTAAAACTACACTACATAGTAATCCTAATCTAGCCTATCCTATTTTATCTGTATGTATATACATATATATATATATATATGTAGATGCATAGACATGTATATATAAATATATATATACGTACACATATATACATAACTTACAGCTAACCTAACTAACCTAATTAACTTACTACTACCTAATCTATATTCAGCAATTGGCCTTTTATATAATGTTTTTTTATGACGCTAGGCCCAAAGGATTCAGCGACGGAGACTGTACAAGCGTTTGTCGAGCAACGTCTGCTCGACCCGATCTAACATTGCCATACTGAAACGGAGTCGCCCCGTCTCACGGAGTGATACATCCCGTTCGTAAGATAAGCTCTTTTCCACAGACCTTCGGGCCACGTGGAAGATTAATGGAATTGTCGATTAGTCCTGTATCAGCTCGCAGTTGTCGTTATGTAAGAGCGCTTCTGGGGGAACATAGCCGCTAAGACGGGCTCTCTCGTGATATAACTCATTTGGGTAATAAGCCCCAGATATCAAGTTATTCGTCGAAGTCATCGCCCTTGCAACGTGACTTCGAATCAATTTGATCAAAAAGTTGTCAATCCTAATAACTTTGGCTCTATTGTATAGGACCTCGTTGGGATAGTATTTTATGTACTCGGATTCTGGTGTTCTGTGCAATGAGAGACAGGTCCTTAGGCATTGTCTCTCAAACACTCGAATCCTTTCCATCAGGCTTGCACTCACATTGAACCAAACGAGACATCCATAGGCGATCATGGGCCTGATTAAAGCTATGCAACAGATTAATTTGACCTTCTTATCAAGTTGGCTGCTATGAAACAGCCATCTTAATAGAGTGAAAGCTCCCCGAGCCCTGGCCAAAGCAACATCTATATGTTTATTAAAATACAGATATTGATCCAACCAGATACCGAGGTATCTGACTACATTTTGGTTCGCCAGTGGACGCCCATCCGGACCAGTGATGAGAATTTTAGCCAGTTTTTCCTGGTATCCCTATCCCAAAAAAGTTTCCGATTTTTGGAAGTTGATTTTCAGTTTCCAGTCATTACAAAACGTTTGAATTTTTTCGAAGTCACGTTGCAAAAGAGTAACTATGACGTCAATCGTTGGACCTGTTCTATACGCGACTAGGTCGTCTGCGTATGCTATCGAGTGACGAAGCGAAGCTATCAGACCACTGACGTAAATGTTGAAAAGGATCGGCGAGTTCACCGTGCCTTGTTGTAGACCATTTTTGATATCAAATGTTTGAGAAGAAGTCACGTTGGCAATTTTTACAACGAACTCTCTTCCCATTAACATATCATAGATCATACACAGCAGTGGTTTACTTATGCCTAGCTGGTTAAGCCTGTAGTAAAGTCCCTCCAACCATACGGTGTCGAAGGCTTTTTCCAAGTCAACCAGGCAGGCACCTGTGCATTGGTTCTTGCATCTGTTCCATTGGATATCCGACACGAGTTTCGACGCTGCATGAATAGTACCATGCCCCGCCCTGAAACCGAATTGGTTATCCGGAATGATGTCTTTGTCCTCAACCCATTTTGAAAGGGCTCTGTGAATAATCTTCTCGAATACTTTTGCTGATGCTCGGAAGGAGACTTATCGACCGAAGATTTGCCGGGTTGGACGAATCTTTTCCTTTCTTGGGGATGGGCTGCACCACCGCTGTTTTCCAACGCACCGGATAATATGCATTATTCAGCGCGTTGTTAAACAGGATAGTGTATGCCTCTATAGCCATCGGTGGAAGGTGTCTAAGTACAATATTAGAGATTCCGTCGATGCCTGCGGATTTCTTCTTTCTCAGAGATTCGAAGATCGTTTGAAGCTCTACCATCGATACAAAAGGGGGGTTAAACCCATCGTTGGCGACGACATTGTTTGCCGTGAAATCGTCCCTGAACCTGGTGAAACCATTGTTCTCGGCTCGCCAATGTTCGATGTCATTTCGGAGATCGAAGTGGTGGAGCAGAGCCCTGTTCTCCAGGTCGTGGTTCGGGCGAATGTTCTCATTCACCTTATACACTTCCTGAAAGACAGCCCCCACTGTTGCCACTTTCTCCTGTGGATCTTCGATCACAAAGAAGTCGTCATCCAGAACAGCATCTTCTGGATCTATGCTCACGGTTCGTAAAATTCGTTCATTGTCTGGCGTCCTCAGAAGCTTCAAATTTTGTATGTCGTTTTGATTATTTCTCCGAAAAATTCGATTTATTTGCGGGAACATATTCGGGTTGTTGGACTTCACATCCCGAATTTTGTTGTTCCAGTAAGAACTTACAGAAATTCTGTAATTCCCTGTAATCAATTGCTGGAGGTTTTTAATCAAAGATTTCAGTGTCCTGATCTCTGGATCATGTCTATCAGTAAACCGTCTGTACAAGAGTTTGAGTCTTGACAGGAGTCTACTTTTTTGTCTGTGAAGTGCGTCTATGGTCGCGTTTCGGTACACGTCCTTGGTATCGTAATGCCGTTGGCGTGGTATCGTTCTGTCCATCGTTTGTTTGATTGTCACGTCCATATTGTCAAGATACCCATCAATTTCATGATTTGATAGGTTTCTGTTGAATGGTGGAAGGAAGGCACTCGAAGTGAGTGCGCTTGTCAGGGATCTGGTGAAGCGTGGCCAACGCACTCTACTATAATCGTAAAGATGCGTTTGCGCATACTCCCCCAATTCCGTGAATTCCAAAGCCGCAATGGTCACTGTCGTATGCCAAGGTCCGTAGACAGTTAGTAGACCGTTCGTTTGTATCTGTCAGGCTCAGACGTGAGTCGAGCAGCATGAGATCCAGATAGGAGCCACTCCTTGGGAATGACGGACTTTCTGTTGCCAGTAGTTTGAGCTTATACTCAATACTGTGTTGGTTGCACCAATGACTTAAGAGGTTGCCTTTAGTGTTGGATGATGTGTTACCCCAGTCGGCGTGTTTGGCATTTAAATCTCCTGTTAAAAGATAAAAGTTCTCATCCGAGCTTAAGCGTAGAGAACGAAATGCGATTCGAGCTCTGCGATAAAGACTGTGGGTTGAGGGGTTTCAGGTGCATAGGCCGATACTACGTATATCCTCTTTCCATTTCGAAAGGGAATACACACAATACAAGCCTCTAGCACCTGGAACCTCCGCACTTCACGGCTATAAATGACCTTATGATGAATATCTTTTTTAATAAAGATCGCAACTCCTCCACCTTGGGTGGCGTTGGGTCGATCTCTTCTTATTATGTTGTAGGACTTGTGTCGAATTTTGTGCCTCTGGTTTAGCTTAGTTTCGATAGCCAGAAGCACATCAGGGCTTTCGTCCTTCATCAAGTTGGAGAGCGCGGCTCTTCGTTCGATCCTAATTAGTTAGTTGACGTTCACTGCCAGGATCTTAAGAGGTCTCTCGTTTAACGTGCCCATTACGATTGGAAATGGGCTGGGCCCGGCAGAAGCGAGTAGAGTCGGTCTACCCGGGTCGCCTGTTCCCGGTGCCCCAGTACTTGTGGCAGACGACAATTTACCACCTCTACAATGGTTGCTTGGACGAATAGAGCGTGTCATTCCTGCCCCAGATGGAAAGATTCGAGTTGCCTATACCAGGGCCAAGGGAAGGATATTACGACGACCGATTCATCGCTTGGCTCCTCTTCCGAATTGTTGAAGTGCCTTTTCTTCGAATGACCCTTCAAGGCGGGCAGTATGTTAAAGTTGCATTTGTTTTTGAGTCACTGGAATAATGGAATTGTCGATTATCGACAAAGCGTTTTGGACTCAACGAAATGAATTATAACTTTGTCGATAATCGACCAAAAAAACTACTCCCAATAAAAAAATACGATCCGCTTTGTTTCACAGTTCAAGAAAGAATCCCTCGCTTTTATCACGCTCTATTCGTCCAAGCAACCATTGTAGAGGTGGTAGATTGTCGTCTGCCACAAGTACTGCGGCACCAACCTTCACATTCTCAACTTCAGTATTCCACTTTGATCGTTTTTGCATCTCCAACAAGTACACCTTCGACCATCTTGACCAAAAATGTTGCTTAACTTGCGAGAACCTTCGCCATCGGTTGAGCAGTGGTAGTTCTTCTTGGATAGTTGGTTCTGGAATTGAATTTAAAGCCTTGCCAATTAGAAAATGACCGGGGGTCAACACCTGTTCATCGTTGGGTTCTGAACTTAGTATGCAAATCGGTCGTGAATTCATTACACTCTCAATTTCCGTAACGACAGTGGAGAACTCCTTATATGTCAGTGATGCCTGTTTTACTGTCTTGTACAGATGAGATTTTGCAGACTTGACAGCTGCCTCCCACAGGCCGCCGAAGTGTGGCGATCGGGGTGGAATATGAATGAATTTTATATGAGCAGCTGTACACCACAATTCACAATTCTGCATCTATTGATCGAGTAATTTAGCTCGAAGCTCCTTCAATTCGTTAGAGGCTCCAACGAAATTGGTCCCATTGTCGCAATGGATCCTTTCACATAGACCCCGCCTTGCTACAAATCGCTTTAAAGCTGCCTAGTTTTAGCCCCGATTCAGTGACAGTCTCGAAGGTTTCTTTCTAACTAACTGACTTTATTACTTCTTACTCTAGTTATAAATATGAGTGTTACATTATGAATGGTTATGTGTATGAATCTGAATAAGCTATATAACGCTTGTATATGAATGTTAAGTACATGAAAGAGAAAGATATCTATGAATATTAAACTAGTTTAGGTACGTTTGTTTAAATTTTCTACACTTTGCAATAAATCCTGTCGTATGCGGCTTTAAATACGATAAAGAGATGGTGCGTATCGATTTGAAACTCGCTGGCCTTTTCCGGGATTTGCCGAAGTGTGAATCTTTGGTCCATAGTCGATTTGCCGGGCCGGAAGCCGCACTAGTAACTTCCAATTATTGCGGTACAAAAACGGCTTAGACATTCAAATAGTATGCTGGACAGGATCTTATATGCGACGTTGAGCAGGGATATACCTCTTTAGTTTCTGCAAGTAGTAGGATCGCCGTTTTTATGGATGGGGCATGCTTTCTTCTTCCCAAATTCTACAGATAATTTGGTGAATGCTCCCTACCAAAACATCGCCGCCAGCCTTGAAGAGCGGTCTTGTTGTACTTCAGCTTTTGAATAGCCGTGCCGACTTCTTCGATGCTGAATGGGGGGACTACTTCAGCGGTGGAGTTGGGATTTCCTCAGTCCCTATCACTCTCTCTTGGTCATGCTCGGTAAGCTGCAGCTATTCCCTGCGGGTCGTTGACAAGACCACCTTCGAAACTTGGAAGAGCCTGGGTGCCTTTCTTAAAGCCTCCTGCAAGACTTTTAGCTTTCTTATAAAGGGCCCGCACTTTATGTTTGTTCTTAGACTCCTCGATATCTTTGAGTTGGCAGGCCGCGGAGATCCTGGGTCGGTAATCCTGTCACATTGCCCTATTTTATCACTGCAGCCCCTTTTGGTACGCCTCGTCGGTTGCTGCCTTTTCTACTCACACTCGCCATCATGTCACGGTCGACGGTCTACCTGCACTCTAAGGCGGTATCGGCTACATTCTAAGTGGCTGAGCGGCAATGGTAACCTCCGAAGTGCTTATGGTAGGTTGATGCAGCTTTCTGACATTGGACAGTGTGAATATTCGCACATCCAGGACGTTTGACGAGTGTCTTGTGACATTGAGCACATGGTCAATTTGGTTGGCGGTTCAACCGCCAGATTGCTATGTGCATGCGCTTGCGCATTACTACCTGCCGCAAAGTCCGTGAGTCGGGAGCCGTTCTCCACTATTGTATCGTGAAGTCATGAAAGCTGTGCTTTCTGATCACTCCGCAGAATGTGATTAGAACGTCGAATTCCGGACAGGCACCGTAGGCGTAGTCCAAGAGCTCATAGAAGTCCTACTTGATAAGGTCTTCAGCCTATTCTGCCTTCAACCTTAGCCACTTTTCCACAACACATTTGCACCGCGACATATACAGTCTTTTGTGACAGCTGTAATAGATGTCGCAATCTTTTTTCCTCATCAACCTCTTTCCCATCCAGCGTGCTGCCTGAACCGAAGTAATATCCGCCTTTTACTGCGTGAGGATGCTGTCATGTTTATAGGCAGCTGTGGGAGTGTACACAGTTTTGACATTCCATGAGCATACTCGCAAATCGTATTCCTTTTTTCGCGCCATATCGTCTTCGGGAATCCGTCTGTTTATCAGAAGCAGTTTGTTCGTTCATAACATGATTTTTTTTTACATGGGTGGGCGGGTAGTTGGCTCGCTGGCCGTTCAACGGCCAGTCTGGTCGGGGTATTGTAACGCCCTCTTGCCTAGGGCGATAGCTGAATAAATTAGTTCAGCTCTCAACGGGTGTTGGAGAAGCTATTCAGAGGGCGACACGAGGAGGCTGTATGTTAACTTGACCCGGGCATTAAAACAGAGGTCGTTGCTGGCATCTCGCCATGTTGAGAGCAATCAACAACTTTGTTAAGTTGGTAAGAGTGAACAAAATTTTCGATTAGTTGACGAGATATTGCTAACACAAACAGTACTTTGGCTACAGAAGGGCTTTTGGCTCTCGACAAGACCATAAACCTGTTCAAAATCTTCCCTATAAATCCACATTGTTATTCTGTTGCTTCCAAGAATAATTTGTAAATGCTGCAAGGTCAAAACGCCTTCATGGCACATAACTCGTATACCAACGAAAATCATAAAATTAAAGCCCACGGCCTCGAAGCCTTTAAATATTTATTCCATCGTAAAATATTTAATCGCTTTGTTCTCCTTCTTTTTACACTACTCATTCTGGCAATCATAAATTTCTATCATACGCAACAAATACCATACTAACAAGGATACCCTCAGGGCAAAAGAACAGAAAAAAGGAATCAGACATGTGCGCGTATTAGGAAGAACAACCTTACAGACACCCAACCGCGAAACGCAGAGTACCTCCTCACCGTTCAGTACGTGGTATCGTTTGTAATCAGCATCAGTGTACTCGAACGTCACTGAATTGCTGTTGCAGTACATGGTGCCTTCAGCCTCCAATCAGAGATTGCAATGAAATTGCTTTTTATTTACCCAGTTATAAACGGTATTGCTGCAGGAGAATTGTGCGAAGGACGAAGCAGAACAACGTAGCTCCTTATACGTCGTCTTCATTTTCTTCGATTGCTCCCCTCTGGAGGGTTATGAAAATTCGAATTTCCAAATAAAAGGAAGAATGAGACCAACTGCTACGCAACAATATAACGCGCGATCGTCGTCGCAAGGACGAAATCGCGAACGCATAGCGGCAGCAGGTCGCAACGAGTAAAAAAGGATAAATAATGTAAATGGAGGAAAATTACATTCAGGTGTGTTTGTTTTAGGATTCAATCGAAAAAGTTAAACGCGTCCTGATTTGCTGTCCTTCCCACGCCAACCAGCCGGGCAAAATACTCGACCTTCTTTCCTTATTTTCCGTTCACTTACATACATACATACTTATGTATCTGCTCATGTACTATCTTCATACACTTGTATGTGTAAGGTTTTCGCGTAAAATGGACAAAGTTTTCTCTGCTACCGGCGTGCTAGGACGTTATATGCGAGTGGATATCAAATAAACTGCGTCTGTAATGAACGCCTGAAGGGGCAATAAAAGGCGATATGCAAGTGGCACAGGTGTGATGCGATTGCTTCTGGTATCGATGGTTGTGGAAAGTGTTGAGTTCTTATGTGCGAGAGCAGGTCAATTTGTTTTCCGGCATACACGCGGTCTTCTGTGGGTAGTTCTCGAAATATGGGTTGAGGACATACTCACTTGAGAAGGGCGAGTGCTTTGGACTACCTTGAATGAATTTTTAATAACGATAATTTTCAATATAATAAAATGGGCCACTGGTCGTTAGTGTTCAATTTCACTCTCATCCACAAGGACACAATTACACACAGGCAGCAAGTGGGAAATTGATTTCACTTTACAAGGAAACATCATAAGGTCTTTCACGAAATTGTAGCTTAACGAACGCCTTCTCTTCTTCTTTTTCGGCACTACAGCTTATGACGAGCCTGCCCATGGGCCTCTCAAACTGACAGTTTGAGAAGGCTCGCCATGAGCCTTTAATTTGGCCGTCCTCGACCGCGTCGCCCCTCAGGATTAGATTCAAAGACCTTCCGGGCCGGAGCTGTGGTGTCGATGCGCTTTACATGACTTAGCCATTGGATCCGCTGACATCGTGCTGCTTTCATGTTGCGGTATAGCCCGTACAGTTCGCTGTTATGCCTTCTCTTCCATTCCTATTTATCCAGATTGGGACAGAAATCGGACGCAGAATGTTTCTCTCAAAACAACCAAAGGCCTCCTCATCCGCTTTTGATAAGGTCCATGTCGGTCCATAAACAGGACCGGTATATGGTCACCTTTGTTTTCCGAGAGAGTCTTCAATGTCGGCGCTAGTGTCATTGCTGCATGTCACTGCGAAAACAATTATGCCTGCCATTATGTGTGCTCTAGCTAAGACGACCGACGACACATACGTATGTTTTCCGTTTTAACCTCGTTTACAGCCAGTCCCATTTTAGCCGCTTCCACCTCAATGCTCGTAAAGGCCTCTTGACTTCCTCAATGCTCGTAAAGGCCTCTTGACTTCTCGCTGAGTTCACCCAATTATGTCAATGTCAGTCATATGCGAGCACTTGTACGGACTTGAAAAAGATCGTGCCCTCGTACTGACCAGTCAATTTTGCACGATCCTTTCAAGGACGACGTTCGAAAAGCCGCACAATAGCGTGTCGCCCTGTCTAAAATCTTTTTTTACATTAAAAGTGTCAGTTTAGTCGCTTTCGACCCTGATGCAGCAGCGAGAGTTCTCAAATGTCACCTTGCACATTCCCGCGACTTTGGCAGAGAGGTCAAAACTAGATTAGCGCTGTATAGCTCCACGCTATCGTGTGCGGCGTTAAAGTCGGTAAATAGATGGTGAGTGTCGATCTGGAACCCATTGGCTTTCTCCAGTATCTGCCTTAGTGGACTTTCCGGGCCTGATACCACACTGATATGGACCAACCAGTTTATTAACATACGGTTTCAAGCGTTCACAAAGTACAGCAGAGAAGATCCTGTAAGCGTTGTTCATGAGACTCATGCATGTGTAATTGGCGCAGAGAATCGGGATCGGGATCGGGCAAACGGTACTGAGATTCCATTCATCGGGCGTGCATTCCTCTGACCATATCTCACAGATGTAGTACGTCTTCTCTAGCTGCTTTTTTGGACTTAGAAAAAGCATTCCTATAGTCGTCGAAATCAGGTAGGCGGAATTTTCCACTCTCAACGTCCGTTGTGAATGGATCATTCTGCCTGACAGCGAAATCTATTTCGTCATCGTCGTTGTACAGTCTGCAGAAGTAATCTTTCCAGATTCGTAATACAGACTGTGAATCTACTAATAGGTTTCCATTTCCGTCCCTATGGGCTTCCGTTCTGATTTTATGTCCCTGGCGTGTTTGTTTTATTCGTTGGAAAAACCTGCGAACGCAATTACTGCGATAGAATCTCTCCATCTCTTCGATCGAAAGCTTCTCCTGCTCTTTTTAACTTCCTAGTGGGAAGTTATTTCTTTTGTTTTAAGAAGCTTATGCTCTTCTCTTCTCTTCTCCTCTTCACCTCTTAAACGGCTCTCATCCTTTTGTGCAGCGCCGCTAATAAGCTTGCTACATGGCAACATGTACCTTCCTACACTCGTTGTCAAGCAATGGGTTTTTTGTTAGCGGTGTTTTGAAGCTCCATAACTCAGAAACGGCGATTACTAAGGCTTGTTGGCAATGGATCCATTGATGTTGTATGGACTGAGCAGGTGTTAGAGGGTTTTTCAAGAGCTTGATGGCGACGCGACTGGCATAGGTTCTGGCGGATTCTTGCAATTGTAGAAAGATAGGTAGAAGGCACCGTGGCGCAGTAGTTAGTGTGTTGGACTCTGACGCACGATGAGCGAGTTCGGATCCCGATAATACCAACGCCATCGAATGTTTATTTCGCCGCGTCCCTCCTCCGAAGGGGTACTGGAAAAACCCCCCGAAGTATAACTTGCCTTCCAAAAGCTTCGTGACTCACGCCGTTTGGAATCGGCATTAAGCTGTAGGTTCCTTTCACCTGTGTGAAAAATAAATCACACACAACATGGGTGATTGAATAATACACTTAGACCAGAGAGGCCCGTTGTTTTGCTACGAGGGGGTTGACCCCTATTCATGGAACCACTTAGTGCTTCTTAAATAGCTAAGAAAGTCAGTTTTCCTTACCCACTGAAGTAGCATCCTAGGTAGCATTTCCTGATTGAGCAGAGAGCCGGATAGGTGCATAGTAGGTGATGAATGGATTCGACCTCCTCTTCGTCTAAGCAGCTTCTGCAGAAGTGATTCGGAAATTGCCCTAGTTCTTGAGCGTGACTGTCAGTGAGACAGTGACCGGTGATTCAACCAATAATATTGTAGATGTCAGTTCGTTTTAGGGAGATTAGTCCCTTGGTCCGTTGGCTGTCAAGCCGAGGCCAGATTTGTCTGGGAATGAGGCAGGTCCATCTCAGGTTTATCTCAGCCGTGTCGAGGCTTGTAAGTTTAAGTTGAAAGGCTGCTGGAGGTATACCTGCGCATGCCATGTTTGATTGTTGCGTTGTTCCTTGTTTGGCGAGGGTGTCGGCTCTGTGTCCTTGTACCCATAGGACCGCTAGTCTTACTCGATTTCCCTGGGCATATTTGCAGTCGTAACCTGGCTGCCACAAGATAATGGTACGAATCCATGTCGGCTCCTCGAAAGGTTCATACATCCAGAATATCGGACGCGTGCCTGTCATAAATGTGGTCAATCTGATTGACGGTTAATTGATCCGGAAACCGCCAGGTCCCCTTGTGGATATTGAGATGGGGGAAAGACATGCCATCAACTAGAAGATTTCGCCCCTTTGCGAATTCTGTCAGCCTAAATCCAATTTCGGATGTGGTGCTGATGTGCTAATGACCCTATCAAAGGTGACTTCCCTGCCCAGTTTTGCGTTAAAATCTCCTTGCACGATTTTAACATCACAGTTGGAATATTGGGCGTATGTTCTTTTTGGGAGATCGTAGAAGTCGTCTTTGGTGGCGTCATCCTTTTCTTCGGTGGAGGCGTAAGCGCAAATTAGGCTGATGTTGACGAAATTAGCCTTGAGGCGTTCGCTCAAAGTGGGCCGGAGCATTGTCGTGGTACAAGATCCAGACATTCTCAGCGAGTTCGGGTTGCACATGAAAAACACGTTCTCGCAGCCTCCTCAGGACACCATTTTTCAACTGTCCAGCCACCTATTGGTCGCTAGGAACATATCCACGATGAATGATGTCGGAGGGTTAAAACCCATCAACAATCCCTTCAGTCGCGACTTTGACATTCTCGTTTCCGTGGCCGCTCCCCACCTTTCTCTGACCTTATCTACGGGCCTCGGGATTATATTCAAATATCCAGGTCTCATCTCTAGTAACTATCTGACTGATCCAGTCTCTACCTTCGATTCACAACGTAGGAGAGTTTCCTGACAACTAGCAACTTACAGATCTATGAAAGGTATGGATGGTATCCAACCAATGTCATTCAACTACATGCAGATGCTCCTGTTCCAACTACCACAGCGATAAATTGATATATGATGTTACGACTTATAAACATTCAATAGTCAGCACTAAATTTGACAAGTCTTTGTGCAATGAATGGGTTCAAAATTGAAGTCGCATCTTTTCGAGCCTAAAACTTTCAAATTTTCTTGTCTTTTGCCCCCCTTACCCATAACTGTTGAAAATCCAAAACCTAAGAAACAAGAATGTTTGCCAAAACTAATTCCAAAACTCAACCTCACGTGCTCACGTTCTCATATTTCCAATTCAACTTTCGTCAACCCTTACTGGGTGGCAAAACTTCATATGCAACATGGTTCGTGAGAAAACCGAAACCAAAAAGCAAGAAGAACAAAAAATGAACGACAAGGAAAGGAAGCAGAGAGAAACTCAAACACCAGTTGACAGTTCCAGCACGCCAAAGGCATTCCCTCAGTCAAAACTCACTCGAGCTGAAACTCTCGAGTGGCTCAATGACTGTTGCCTGGCTGGATGCAGAGAAATACAACTTCACGCCTCCACTTCGAGCTCGAGGACATTTCCGACTTTAGTTCAATTTACTGTCAACCTGTCAACGAGTATTCACTTTACCCCATTCGCCTGGCAGTAACCCCATTAGGTGTCAATCTAATGTTGTATTTCATCGTCACGGGACACGTATACCCATAACCATACCCAGACCCATTCCTGTGCGTCTGACTGAGATTAACTGCAACACACAGTCTGCGGTGGTTTAAAGAACGAACAACGCATATCCAGCTACGGGGGACGAACGAGACATGGACCAAGACGAACTACTTCCGGATGTCGCTTTTTATTTATGGTATATCCTTTATGCCACGGTCTACCACCATCCCGTATGTACGTTTTGTTTCTCACAGGAACTGTGTCAGCAGAATTCTAGTCCCCTGTTCGGCTTGCTGTGTTATTTGTTGCTAAACGGTAGGAGTATATTGTTGTGTTGCTCGTTGCGTTCCTTGGTTTGCGTTTTAATTCGGTGGGTCCTTGCATGCGTATGGCCGGGCGCGACATACGGCCGTATAAACTAGGAAGGAGTAGCCGAGGAAAATGATTTAGGGATCAGTTAGCATTATAGCCATTGGCCACAAGTCAACCGTGTGTACTTGGCAGTGAATGTCCTGGATACTTAGTGTTATTCATTCTATCGCACTATGACACAGGATATGCGAAGAAATAAATCGAACGAGTCTGTAGCGAAAAGTGCGAATTCGCTGACTGGACACAAATCTATCTGGCACACAGGACATGTGAACGATTACCGGGACGGGCTATCAGAATGGTTTTAGGGCTCTATTACCGACGTCGGTCGGCCTGGTTCAATACGGTTCGGTTGCCCATGAAAGCGGAGGATGGCAGCCAATCTGGATCGGGGAGTCGAGGCAATAAAACATATTACATCCGAATCCTTTTTGGGCCTTTCTTTGGATTCATTTCATTTTAACTGTTTCCTGTTTTTTTTTCTTTGTTTTTTTCTACGTCCTTTGTTCCGTTTGCTCTTTTGATTGTTTCCTTTCGGATCTGGCAACTTGTGATGTGTATGATACAGATGACGACCGAATGGGGAATGGATATTAGTGAAAAGGATATGAGGTTTTTGCCTTCGTGCATTTCAATTACATTCATGCCGTCGTCCCGTCTTTATCGCAGACATCGTGCCTCATTCATGCTCGTCGTCACGTAATGAAAAATCGTATTAAAGCCCATAAACGATATGTGGAAGCACATCAATTGCCCCGACCACTTGACCGTCTTTGCCCGCAAGGATAACACATCATTTCACTCTTTATTCGTCCCGACTTAATTCATTTTCTCGATTTGGCATTTCGGCGGCCGTCAAACAGCAAGCAATGAATTTAATCAATACATCGGTTTTTTGGTCTATACAAACACGTATTCCTATTCCCCTAAGCTATCACCTTGCCGAATGTAAGCCAATCGGCACTTTATACAGTAGATCCGTCGCTGTCCTTGCAATCGTATACTTTACAGACCCAATGGCATACTGCCTCCTGCCACGACCAGATCCATCTCAAATAACTTACAGCCTCATTTGGCCCACCGATTTGACTTATCGAACTTGGGTGTAACAATCGAATCAGGTCGTGGCCGGCCAGCCGTAGGCACCATCGTCTAATGTTTTCACTTTTCGGGGAATTAATAACCGGACAATTAATTTATGTCCTTCAGGCGCAGACGTCGATGGCACTGGGTGTTTGCTTCGAGCTTAGGTATACGAGTATGCCACTGTTATCCTTGTTGTTATTGTTTTGGTAACGCGAACCATACATTAACCAGACTTATGTTCGAACAGCAGTTGGAAGCACCCACTTACGAGTTAGTTATGAACCTCGAGACCCAATGTTCCATGGGGTTGAGCCATGAAGTTTTATTAATGGTCCATCGGTATCGGAATAGATGGGGGAGACGGTTATTTGTATTTAAACATTATTGGGTTGATTGAACAGTTGGCTTTTGAACTTTCGTAAATTCTTTTCGATTGAAGCGAAACAGTTCAAATAAGTTTTCCACATAAATTCGCAATGAATCGTAATTGGATGCGATTTTGTAAGTTTTTTTTTTTTGCTGTGTGTATGTATTTCGTAGATCTCCTTGGCGTTATAGTGAAGCCATGCGGAAGGACTCGGCAATTACGGGGCAGTTGATGAAAATACTGTTTACAGCTTACGTTTTCTTAAAATGCTTGTTTGTATAAGAAAAGTTAGATACTTGGAGGAGGAATCACTTAGGAAAATTATATTTGCCGGATGGTTGCTCGCTGACTCGGATGAAGGGTGAATGATGTTATACGTTAGCTGTAGCGGGGGAATAAGAGGGATAAATGCCAACTGCCAGAACTGGATGATGATTTAGTTCTGCTGTGGCTACATCATGATGGCCAGTTAATTGCATTCGCTTTTCGAAATTAACGAGCAACATCGGATTCAGTGGTACTGGCTTGTAAGTGACTTAAACTGTCAATAAAAATGATAAATTCTGCTTGATGACTTCATCAGTTCTCAACTCTGAGCTACCAAAGAAAAGAAGAAGTTGAGTACACTTATGTACGTATGCATAGAGACTTAACTGACGAAATTTCAATTATTTTTTTCGGAGAATCTCCGCTTTTAAGAGCTGCTAGCAGACGAAAAGACCTCAACGCAGGACGCAGGTAGGTAGACTACCAGACTATGCGTCTCAAGGTTCAATTAACGCATAGGCGCCGTTTTGATACCATAAAACTTGTGGAACCTAGGGGATCTGAAGGGGAATGTTAATTCAAATCCGGTTTGTGAAGTTAAGAAAACTGATTATATTGGCCAAACTGAAGTTGATTACCTTTGAGAGGTCGCCGAGGAAGTCTTTACCAAAGGCACAGAAACTGCAACTGGTGCTGGGCATTGGCAGAGCAAATGGTGCGGTGTTTCCTTCGTGTAGGTGGCAGATCAGATGGCTATTCTGGTGGCGTGAGTTCCAATAAGCCAATGGTCCGTACTAACTGCCACGATTCTAGCTATATTTGAATTGGTGTATATTGAGGAAGTGGTTAATTTGGTTTTTGGAATATGGTAATAACAGATAACAAGAACGGAACATTTTAAAGAAAATAAATTAAATAACCAAGCAGTCAACTCGGAAATATGTCTATCGTTGTTGCGCGCCGATGTTGAACTCAACAACCTCAAACGCCCCACTCATATGCCCGAGCTACCATATTTCCGTTTCCTAGCACTACTCAGTACTAGTACTAAGGGGGTACTAAGGAGGACCAGGTTTTTCTTGATATCCCGCCCACCTACGAATAGATATATTTATTTATTTATTTACGTCAATTAGTGGTGCTCGCTTATAGACTAGCAATGACAGAGTAATAAATTTCGATCAATTCAAGTCGATGAAAAATTGTTCTAAGAGACCCGACCTAATAGCCAAAACATGCCTTGACTTTTCATCTGACCATTTCCCCATTAGTACTACTTACGAAAGCAAAGTACCTCTTGCTGCCGACAATGCAAGACTTTGACCCTCAAAGATATTATCGCCTCCGATCTCCCACTGAACACTCCCCTCAAAGCACCTGACAACACAGAATGTCCAATAGTGCACATAAACGACACTACCCTGAACGCAGCGTATAGATCCACATTCCAATAAATCCCAAAAAAGGCTCGTCTACCTTCCCTACATGCTTACTTACTTTGATGGCGCTACAGTTCAGGGTGAACCAGGGCCTCAACCAATAAGCCTCTCCAGCCGGCCCGATCTTTGGCCAGCCGCTTCCAGGGTCGCACGCCCAGTTGGTTGAGGTCCCTTTCCACCTGTGCGCGCCACCTTAAATGCGGTCGTGCTCTGCTGAGTCGTCCCTCGGGGTCGGAGTCGAAGGCTCTTCGGGCCGAAGCGGTGATGTCCATTCGCTCTACATAGCCTAGCCATCTTAGACGATGGATCCGAAGACGTCTGACTAGGCCGATGTCGCTGTACAGCCAGTACTGTTCTTGGTTGAATCTCCTCTTCCACTCTCCGTTCACAGAAAAGGGACCAAAGATTGCACGCAGAATTTTCCACTCGAAACGCCCAAGAGCCTCTTCATCCGCTTTTGATAACGTCTAAGCCTTAGCGCCATAGAGGAGGACCGGGATGATTAAGGTTTTGTAGAGGGATACCTTAGTTATTCAAGAGAGGGCTCAACTACTCAATTGCCTCTTGAGCCCGAAGAAGCAGCGGTTGGAAAGAGTTATTCTGCGTTTTATCTAAGCGCTGGTGTCGTTGCTGCTTGTCACTACCGAGCCAAGGTAGACGAAGTCCTTGACTACCTCAAAAATTTATCTGCCGAAGGTGACGTTCTGACCAAGACGTCGGTGCTGCGCGTCTTTCTTTGATGACAGCATATATTTGGTCTTGTCCCCATTTACCCCTCGAACCACTTTAGCCGCTTCTGCTTCAATGCTTGGGAAAGCCTCATGATGTCTCGCTTTGTAGGTCCAATAACGTCAATGTCATCTGCGTAGGCAAGAAATTGTGTAGACTTGAAGTAGATCGTACCTCTTGTATTGGCCGCAGAGTTCCGCCCGATCTTTTCAAATATGATGTTAAGGAAATCACATGACAGTGCGTCACCCTGTCTAAAACTTTTTATAACACCGAAGGGTCGGTTAGTTCACCTCCGACCTGAATGGAGTAGCAAAAGTTCTCCGTAGTAATCCTGCATAGTCTGACGAGTTTGGCAGGAATATTAAAACATGGCATGGCTCTATATAGCTCGTATCTATAAACGCTGTTATATGCGTCTTTAAAGTCGACAAAAAGATGGTGCGTGTCGACCTGGAATTCATGGGTCTTCCCAAGATCTGCCGTAGTATATAATATTTGGTCTATCGTGGATTTTCCTGGCCTGCAACCACACTGGTAGGAACCACAAACGGTTTCAGGCGCTTACACAGTACGGTAGAGAGGATCTTCTTCAAGAGACTCATCCCTCTGTAATTGGCGCAGTCATAGGGGTCTCCTATCTTATGGACCGGGCAAACGATGCTGAGATTCCATTCTTCAGGCATGCATTCTTCCGACCATATCTGGCAGATGAGTTGATGGCTGTTCTTGACCAGATCATCGCCAGCTGCCTTAAACAGTTCCCCGGGAGTCGGTCTGCTCCAGCAGACGTTTCGATATTGCTATCTTAACATCGCCTAGGTCGGGTGGACGGGATTCTCTTTCGTCTTCGTCCATTGTGAATGGTTCGTTCTGCCTGACGGCGGCATTTTGACTATTATCACCGTTATACAGTCTGCAGAAGTGGTCCTTCCACAATCTCAGCATCGACTGTGACTCCACTACTAGTCGTCCGTGCTCATCCCTGCAGGCTTCTGCTCTGGCTTTATAGCCTTGGCATGTTCGTTTTACTTTTCGGTAACATTTTCGAATGTCGTTCCTGCAATAATATCTCTCCATTTCCTCGATCTTGCACTTCTCGTGCTCCTTTTTTTTTCCTCTCAGAAGCGCATGCTCCTCTCTCCTTTTCTGTTCATAGAGCTCGCGGGCAGCTCTCGTCCGTCGATGCAGTGTAGCCATGTATGAGTTCTGTTTCTCTACATGGGCCTGTCTGCACTCATCATCAAAATGTGAGTTTCTCGACGGTGGTGGCTCGAAACCGAGTACAACTGAGGCGGTCTCTCTAATGGCGTTCTGACAACGACTGTTCTATGGTTTCTGCAGATTGTAATCGGGACTTGAGAGAGCTTGAGGGAGACTTGAACGGAGAAGGTCCTGGCGGTCTCTTTTGATTCCAGCTTCCCGACGTTAAGTTTTGGTGTTCTTACTCGACTCCGTTGATTCCGAGAAATTCGCATCCGTACCTTGGCTGCAACAAGGAAATGATCGCTACACACACGTGTTTTCACGGTGCTTCTCCTCAGCGGGGTTTTGACAGAACCCCCTGTAGTATAGTATATTAGTCATGAAAAGCTTCCACAAATTTGCGGTTCGGAATCGGCAATAAACTGTAGGTCAGTTTCACCCATGGAGATATAAGATCATACACAACATGGGTAATTGAAAGAAGCTCGGTTTTGGTCCTTCATGGGCTGTAACACGCCAGCATAAATACATACAGTCTTTAAGATACACTTCTTTTTGTGAGCGGCCAAAAGTGGATTTTTAAATTCTTACATATGGTAATTAAATTTGTTGAGCAAAGAATTTCCAGGCGATGAAATTGATTTTAAAGAATAAATAAAAACGTTTCAAAATAATTGCTGCATCACATTACTTTTTGGACGAAGTAATCAATTTCGATCTGATAGCGCCATAACGAAACCCTCGCGTTCGTAAGGTAGTCAGGTAGCTCCTCAAATCTTCGGAGCGCCAGATCTTTTGAACGAATGTCGAAGATATCGCCCTTACACCTCTTTTAAATTTGATCAGAAAGTTGTAATTTTTTTATAATTTCGGCACTTACATGTGGAACATCATTGGGATCGAATTTTGTGTACTCGGATTGTGATAATCTGCACAATCCGGGACAAATTCTCAGATGCTACTTTCATCACGCTTGCACTCAAATTGAGCCGGCAAGGAATGTTGCCCTATCCCTTTCAGACCTGACGCTAAGCTACTGAACATTTTTTTATGACTTTTGAAATATGTAGCTTTTACATGGAACAAAACTATTCGCAATGTCTAGGTTTAGCATTTTGCATGTCCTTCAAGGTTTTTCAGGACTCGCACAATTGATGCATGCCGGTCTCAATTCAAATCAAAATAACTAAAACTCATTCGATAACTTTTTTTAATTATTTTTATTTTTCAGTGTGATACAGCCGGAAACAACTATTTTTTTTTATTAAAACATAGAAATACCTCGCATTTAGTGCATCGTGTTCGTGTACGCGACTTGCAGGCTTTGCGACGGCACATACGGGCTGATTTTAAGTCAACTTCTTCCGGCCAATGTTTTTCGGGACACGGCTGGTCAGCTGGGCGGTACCGTTTTGGTTGTGGAGCAGTTTTGCCCTCGTCCGTTTGCGGTTCAGAGCTCCATTCCGAATTGTTACTTTTCGAAATTGCAACCAATGCTTCAGCCAATGCAAGTCGAAAACTAAGTAAGTCGTGAATATCCTTCCGTGGTTCTCCGACTGCTCTGAAATTCTTTCGGTATTCCATCCAAGCATTGCAGCATGCTAAGTCTATAAAGTGTATCGCAACTTTCAATGGCCATTTTCGGGTTTTGAAAAAACACCGATACGCTTCCATTTGTTGGTCGCAAATATCCACACCTCCCATTGATTCATTGTACTGCTGCACTATGCTTGGACGTGTTACTTCAATGAATTTTTTTACTTTTTTGCACCAACGACGAACATCACTGACAGGATTGCATCCAAAAGCGGATGATGCCAATAAGACCGATCTCGAGTCTTTCCATTGAACAATCACAACTTTATCCTCGGGACAACAAAACTCTTCCATATCTCCCCTTTTCAACTTTTTTTCCTCAGTCAGGTGAACAACTTTTACACGATTTTTCATTATCGTTCCAGTTCCGAAAATTCCTTTATCCAAAAGCTTGTCCAATAAAGGCAATGTGGTAAAGTATACTTTCGAACCTTTTGGTAACGTTCGTACAAGGCGCAGAACGAACGCAGGACCGAGCCCAATATTATCCTTTCCGCAGAGGATGCCTTCAAATGTTCTCCATTTTGGAGAAATTTATACCGATTTGTGCAATCGGCTGCACATTAAAAAAATGCGTCATCAAAATATTTTTTGAAATAATCCAAAGGCGTCGCCACCTGCACCGCGTCATTCTGTTATTAAAATATCATTAAAAACATCTGTTCAAATCGATCCTAAATTAGTTAACTTACAATATCCTTAGCAAAAGGGACATTCAAAACTTGTTGGCAAAATGGTTTTCTCTTCCAAACCTTTCAACGAATAGGACTCTAATATGATTTATCAACAATTTATTTTTTGTATTTATAACGACCATAGAAACTTCATCTATCCCACCTGTTCTAAATTTTTAATCACACTTGGTGCAGTAAGCTTGTCTATGGCTTGATCAGAATATTGCTCCTCACGTTCACTATCAGTGCTCTCCTCCACCACGTAATTTTTATCTACCTCTTCATCCTCGCTACTAAAATCGAACGCATCCGAATCTTCCAACGTAGCCAAAACGGCATCATCGGTAAGCATTTCTACGATAAAGAAGAAAAAAACACATTTGTTTGGCTACATAGGACCCACCACGCACAATTGATGCAGTCGTATAAAATTTGAGCTTAACAGCATTTTTTTGCACCAATTAATTACAATCCATATAAGACACTACAATCTACTATTTTTTCAATTAAAATGCGTTAACTTCAATGGTTTTTTATTATTAATAATTTCTGTAATTAACAACACAACTTACTTCTGCGGCTCATTTTGCGAAAAGTGAAATGTTTCTCGACAAATCGACGATTGCTCGAGAAATGGTAAGGTGAAGAGCGAAACAATGTGAGAAACATATGTGACAAGTAACAAGAACAATCGTTGCATGCCGGTCTGATTCATATACGTTAAATAGAAATGGAAATATTGACGACGGTACTGACCCGCACAATCGATGCATCACGGTCTGAAAGGGCTATGGAACCGACGATTTTGTGAAGGAATACGCAGTAACTGGAGGAGTCCCCCAGGGCTCGGTTCTAGGGCCAATTCTGTGGAACCTCATGTACGATGGCAATCATCCTAGCCGAAGCTAAGATTGTTGGATGCACGGACGACATAGCAATAGTTGTAGCCCCAAAACTACTGGAAGAAGCTGTTCAAATGAGCAAAGAAGCCATTTCGACTGTTCGATAGAGGCTAACATCAGTCAGCCTCGCGCTAGCTAAACCAACAACCGAAGCGGTTCTCATCACCAGTAGAAACAAACGAGAAACCAGATCAGCTATTAAATACCATGGCGTTATGATCGACTCAAGGCTTACAATTAAAGAACACCTGGACTACGTAAGCAACAAACCCTCTCGTGTGGGACCAAGATACAGTCGTAAGAGGGCATTGGCTCGGACATACAGGGTAAGGTTGTTGATCGTTCTCAGCCTGGTAAGATGCCAGCAACGATCCCTGTTTAAAGACCCGGGTCAAGTTGACCTGAACAGCCTCTTCAACAACCGTTGAGGGCTGAACAAACGTATGCAGTGACAAAACCCCGACGAGAATGGCGATCGTGCGGCGGCCTAACAATCCGCCCACGTAAAAAACCTAAAAGTTTTGAATGAGCAAGATGCCTCGGATACACGAACGGATACTCGACGACGACAACGCACGAAAGAGCAACACGATTTTCGAGCATGCTCCTGAAATGTCAGAACCCTGTACACTCCCGAAGATGCTCATAAACTGGAAAAAATCCTGACGCAGTACAAGGCGGATATTACTGCGGTCCAGGAAATACGCTGGATAGGAAACGGTATAATGAGGGAAAGAAAAATTGCGACATTAATTACAGCTGTCACAAAAGATTGCATTTACTGGGATGCGGATTTGTCGTGGGAAAGCAGTTAAGGTCGAATGTCGTCGACTTTAAGCCCATAAGTGATCGCATGGCTGTGATCCGCATCAGAGGCAGATTTTATAATATCAGCCTTATATGTGCATACGCCCCTACCGAAGAGGCTGAAGACCCTGTCAAGGAGGACTTTTATGACCTCCTGGACAACGCCTACGGATCCTGTCCGGAGTACGATATTAAGATCGTACTCGGAGACTTAAACGCCAAAATCGGTAAGGAGAATACCCTTGGCGGAGTGATCGGAAAGAACAGCCTCCACGATACAACAGGCTTCCGACTCACGGACCTTGCGACAGCTCGTAATGCGGTGATAAGTAGCACAAGATTCGCGAATCCACAGAGCAACCTGGCAACCTCCGGACAGTCGAACTGCCAACCAAATCGACCATGTGTTCATTGACGCAAGGCACTCGTCAAACATCCTGGATGTGCGAACATTGCCCCTCTGAATGTCGGCTATGACCACTTCCTCGTAGCAGCAAGATTCAGAGCTCGACTGTCCAATATCAGAAAGCTGTACCAGCCCACCAGGAGAAGGTTCGACATTAGGCGACTGAGCACACCGGAGGTTACCGGAGTCTACAGGGAGCAGCTGAACGAACGACTCTACGGTATGCCTACGTCGAACACAAATGCCATGAATATGTGGCTGCATTGCCGCTCAGCCAATCAGGAAGTAGCCGAAACCACCTTAGGATACCTACCACCCCCGACAATAAACCCGTGGTATGATGGCGAATGTGAGCAGAGGGATGCGGCAATCCTTTTGACGAGGCGTATCGAAAGGCGCTGAAGAGAAAAACCAAGGCAGCGCAAGAACAGCACCAAGCCAGAAGAAGGGAGGAGAAAAAAAATGCTGGGGCTAAAGAAAAGAATCTTCGCAGCCTCCCAGCTCAAGGATATCGAGGAGTCTAGGGATAAGCATAAAACACGAGCCTTTTTCAAGAAAGCCAAAGAACTCGCAGGAAGCTTCAAAAAGGGCACCCAGGCTCTTCGAAACTACGAGGGTAATCTTGCCACCGACTCGCAGGGAATAGTGGATGTATTTGAGCAGCTTTTCCAGTAGCTGCTTAACGAGCACAACCAAGAGAGAGTGGTAGCGACCGAGGAAATCCCAACTACAGCCGCTGAAGTAGTCCTCTCACCGAGCATCGAAGAAGTCGGCACAGCTATTCAGAAGCTGAAGAACAACCAGGCCGCAGGCTCAGATGGCTTGCCATCAGAGCTCTTCAACGTTAGCGGCGATATTCTGGTAGGGAGCATGATCCAGATCATCTGCAGAATTTGGGAACATGAAAGCATGCCCGAAGACTGGAATACCATCTCTATTTGCCCCATCCACAAAAGAGGCGATCCTACCTCTTGCAAGAACTAAAGAAGTATATCCCTGCTCAATGTCGCATACAAGATCCTGGCCAGCGTATTGTGTGAACGTCTAAAGCCATTTTGCACCGCACTAATAGGCAGCTACCAGTGCGGCTTTCGGCCCGGCAAATCGACTGTAGACCGAATTTTCACACTTCGACAAATCCTGGGAGTTTCAAATCGATACACACCATCAGAATTCATCATGAAGCACTGTTTGGTGCGATGTCCCAATTCGGGATCCTGGGAAAACTGATCCAGTTGTGTTGCGCCACGCTAAAAAATACGCGATGCATCGAGCAACTCGGTTCTAGAACCTCGGAACCGTTTGAAACGCGCACCGGATTTCGGCAAGGAGATGAGTTTTTACATATGTGACTTCTTCAACCTGGTACTGGAGCAGATAGTGCGACGAGCAGGCGTCAACAAGTAAGGCACTATCTTCTACAAGCCCGTCCAACTGCTGTGATACGCGGATGATATCGACATCATCGCCTGTTCTCGCCGTGACATTGTGGAAGCATTCACAGCGATTGAAGAACTTTCGAAACGAGTTCGTCTTAACGTCAATGAGCACAAAACGAAGTACATGCTGTCAAGCAAAAACCAATCCGTCGCTCACCACCTGGGACAAAATATTACAATTGACAGCTACAATTTCGAGGTAGTTAAGGAGTTTTTCTACCTCGGGGCAAACGTAAATTCCACAAATGACACCACAGTGGAAATCCGGCGTAGAATCGCCCTTGGCAACCGCTGCTACTTCGGCTTGTCCAAACTGGGGTCAAAACTCGTCACTCGAAAGACCAAAGTCATGCTTTACAAAACGATCATACTGCCAGTCGTGCTGTACGGAGCCGAAAGGTGACCGATAAGTAAGACAGCGGAGCTGGTTTTGGGTTCTTTCGAAAGAAAATTTCTGCGCCAGATATTTGGTCCTGTCTCTGAGAAAGAAGACATAACCGCGAACTCTACGAGTTGTACAAAGATGTGGATGTAGTCGTGAAAGCAAAGATCCGTCGACTACACTGGCTCGGCCACATTGAGCGCATGGACATCAACGCTCCAGCTAAGAGGGTCTTCGACTCCGAGCCTCCTGGTTCGAGAAAAAGAGGAAGACCGAACCTCCTCCGGTATAAAGACCAAGTAATCGGGGATGTAGGACATCTTGGTCTTGGTAACTGGAAGTAGCGTGCCCGGGACCGTCAAGGATGGAAGGAAGCTATAGCTCAGACTCAGATCCTCCATGAATCGCTGGCCTGATAAATAAGTAAGTAAGATACAATCGTAGACTACTTTTACCTAAAGTAGTCACATCCGTAGTATTTTGTGCATCGCCAATTTGGTCGGAGCTATGATCAAAATCCAAAATGGATCCAAGAGTAGCGGTGACCAAGTCGACTAGAGTGGCAGCACAATGGATCGATCTCGGTCTAACTGATCCCCACCGTTTAGACGGTGGGAAATCACCTAACCTAACCTTAATATTTCAAATAGTGAGGTTATTACAAAAGCATGGGTGCTTGGGGAGGTGCATGGGATTTTTCGAGCCTGAATTGCCTAAATCCAATGCAGTCTTGTCAGTTGTGAATACATACATATGTATAGGTCCAATGGTTGGCGGGTTACTCGCTACTACTGTGCATCGACCATTCAGCATGCCTTACATTTGGAAAAGGGCTGCGAATCAACCAGATCTTAAAATACTTAATTGGATTGGTATCATTTTTGGTGGTGAAACAAGTAGTATAACCGTCGTATTCATCCCCATTACAACCAATATTCTTTGAATGGTTGAGCCATTTCATAGTGATCTTTGCCTTGGGGGGGGGGGGGGGGGTCGTAGATTAATTTCCGTTGATAACTTTGGGGCCAATCCAGTTCGAAATTCATACACGCCACTTTGGACGTTCCCAAAATCAAATCTGCTGACACGTGATCCTGGTATAAAGCTTTAATTCTCTTCCTCAAACAGGTTTATACTGTAATACGTTACTATAGAATAAATTAGACCAGTAGGCCTTTCTAGACGTGATCGCCTACTATTTTCAATTAAGAAGACGTAATCTTATCCTACAATTGCAGTATCCCGCGTATTGCGTCAATGAAACTTTTTCGATAAAGTCCCATCGTTTGCGTATTCATCTGCGTCCATAATGTCCCATTCCTGACAAATCAATTGACTGCCTGATCAGCGTACACCTGGATCCAATCTACCATCATTTTCAATTTAACTTCAACTCGATTGCAAATATTGCAACCAAAGGAGCACCAGTGAAAGGAGTGAAAGGATGAAAAACTTTGGACACAAAGTCATGTTAAACGATCTAAAATGAAAGGTATGACGAGGAAGACACGCTACACCGTTATACAGCTCTGCATCTCCTGAGTACATTATCACGTCATTCGGAAAGTTAAAATATCTCCTCGAACTGCAGTACAATGAGCGTCCGGATGGAATAAAAAGAAAAACTCCCAAGTGGAAGATGAAGACGAAAAAGAAAGAAGAAAAACCGAAAGAAAGATGGAAGGTCGGATGTTTTTCTTGAACACAAAGAAATCTCTTCGCGCTCGAGGAGAAGTCTAAGAAGTCCTTTATGAACGTCTTGTTGTAAGTAGAACCGGATACACACTCCGAATGACATGGCATTCAATCTTCGTCTTCGCGGTAGTTACTGTCACTGTACACATGTGTATATGGATATACATATGGCATCAACAGCCACAATGCAGTGCAATGCAATTGCTAAGCTGCTTCAACTTGTCGGGTCGTTGGCGTTGACTTCCACCGCTTTTGGCAGAAGCCCTCTGTCTTTATTCTTTTTCTGTGCGCGGTTGTATGTGTGTAGTGGATATTGTTTGCATATTTGTATCCTTTGTATTCATTTTCATATATTTTTTCTGTATTTTGCCAACAACCTCGGGCAGACTATGCCCCCAGAGAGCTGGATACTGAATCGTGTCCCTCTCTCATGGCCAATGACTCGTACTATTACCAAAATATGTATGTATGTAGACGAAAGACCTGCAAGCCTGTGTGGGTAATGTTGGAATCTGCACCAGCGGCAAATGTATCTTCAGAAAGCCAGCATATATGCCGATTTGCATACATAACATCCTCTACCCGGGGTGCTGCTAAGGGCCATGATGACTACGTCGACGAAGACGACGACGATGATGATGATGATGATGACAACGAAACTCCGTTCAAGGAAGCGACACCCTCTCTGTCCCGATTCGCTCACTATTCTTGGCAACCTAACTACGAAATAATAAGATAAATATGTTCTTCACTTTGCGCTTGGATCAGCTCCCACAAACATGTCGAGCGTTTGGCCCGGAGGCGGCTGCTACTGCTGTTGCCTGCTTATTTCAATGCTTCTACGAGTACTTGTACTGTAGTGTCTTATCCTTATATGATGACACGACCATATGAAACGTATTGTACATATGTGTGCGAAGGAATTTCGCTGGCTAGTGAGAAAATCCTGCATATCCTTACGAAAACATTTTGCGAATCCTTTTACTAAGTTGTCCAAAGTTGTTATGCAAAACAGCAGCAAGAAGACCCTGTTGCCTTGGGTGTATGTTCCGTTTATCTTGGAAAAGTCCCCCCAGAGACGGATCGGGGCCTAGTAAGTGTGATTATGTAATGCAAATGTCGTTGGTCTGCTAATGGTTGGTGTTTGTTTAATATGATATGCAGTAACCATCATGGGGACTGAGGATCATATGAGTGGATGGGGGCAAAATCGACTATATCCTTATGCATTAGAGAGGCAGAAGAAAGTTGGGTGCCAACGTTAGCACCGGAGTTAATCGAGATGTCGACGCTAGAGACTGCTTCGATTGTAATTGGTATCATGTAGAGTTGGCAGACATGGATGGATGCATGTTTATGTGGGATTAAGTTGATGTTTTCTAATTTTCTAAGACTTTGAAGGTGTCGGAGCTGGAGGTATGGGTATTAATAATACTTAATCCCATATCGTCTGCAATTGACTACCCATAGCATTGGTTGTATACACTTCATTACTGTAAGCATGGACCATCTGGGCAGTATGAACATGGATAGTGTCGTTTTGTGGCATTGTAGCAATGTGGCTTTTAATAGGGGAGCAGTTAACGATTTAAACTTGTCAAGAGTCGTTATTCAGTACGGCAGTCGATTAGTAGGGGTCTGTCAAAGTGATGGAAAATCTACAAACTGATGTGCCTAAAGGCTTCGGATCTTACAGACCTAGAGCTGAACGTACTATCGTGTGATTTTTAAAGCGCTTGGTTTTTAGTTCTCACAAAAAAGAAAATATAAGGAAATTCTGCCATTTCTGTTGCTTACAAGTACTTGAAAGATTCATCTTGGTCCATCGTTTTTTTTTATAATGCGCGTATGATCGCACTTCTCTATGAGACAAACTTCGCGAACGTCGCCCAAGATCGTTGCTGTACGTCAACGGATACTGCAAGATCGTCGTATATAGCAACGTACACACACATAACACACTTTTGCACATCAACGATGCTAATGCCGCAAAGTGTGTTAAATGTGTTTCGCTTCAACACACTTAAGTGTAGAGCTAGTTTGCGCACCATAACACATGTTATAGTTTTAACACGAATTTAATAGATAAAACGTGCTAAGTGACACATTTGATCTCATTGTGTATCAAACGACACACTTATGTGTGTTATTTAACACACTTCTGCGCATTGTTTAACACACTAGCACTTGCAGTGAAATCGTACGTTCTGAAAATGCCTCAAACGAACAAGTGATTCAACGTATCCACAGAGGAAGCTGTCTGCGGGGTAAGTGTAGCTTATCGTTCACTCTAAGTTAAAAACCTTAAAGTGTCGGTGACACAGTGAGAACAGAAAGTGAAAAAGAGAGGTAGGAATTATTTCCTCCGAAGGCTCATTACGACTACTGTAAAATAGTCGAAGTTAGTAAGCAATAAATTTGATAATTAAATTCAATAATTTGTAATGGTTGTTCGAATGTGTACCTTTCTGTAATAAAATAGCAACGATAGTTGAGCATACCTAATGTTAACACTTGTCATGAGTTACATAAGAACTTTCAAAATTGGCTTTTTGTCACTAGATGCTGCTGTTGCCTATTTTTTTTTAAATAATTTGCGCGCACTCAAGGTCTAATAACCTTATTATGTCGGCGACACAGTGTGGGCAGAAGGTAGAAAGGAAGAGGAATAGAAGAGATGCCGATGGACATTGCCGAATGCAACTGCCTATTTTATCAGATCATTTTTGGTGGTAGTAACGATAAAACAGGGAGTCAGCGAGTCTAACGGTTTGGTAATGCTGGAGTCACCTATCAGTTTTATGGCTCGTTTTTGTATTCTGTCTAGTAGATGCAATGAGGTCTTGGAAGCAACGGACCAGACATGAGCGTTAAACTCTAATTTGGGGCGAACGAACGCATTATAGATTGTAGAGATCTAAGAGTGAGAAATATTTCTTGCATCTGTATAAGAAGCCTAGCCATTTCGCAGCATTCTTGGCGACACTGAATATATGGTCGTTCCAATTAAGATTGTGAGTAACGCTCATACCCAGTGAAGATGATTGAATTCACAATTTTATTTTGATCACCATAATACGTATAATACACAATGTTACGATCTCTAAATATATGTATATATATATGTGCAGGTAATAAATACGAATACTTATGTGATGTATGAATATCCCGTCCAATGGCCCAAGGTGTGGCTGGTGCAGCGATCAAGATCCAAGTGACCGAGATCTTCACACAGCAGCTGCCACTTGACCGCCCACTCATGTTCATGATAAAAGAATCTCGCTGCAAATGCAGATCGAACGAAAACTGAGAGCTCATCAATTTTGAGAGATAACACAAACAAGAAAAACAAACTGATGAGTGCGTAACATTGTCAAGTGGGAGCTGCTGTGTGCAGAATTAGTGAGATTCGCTGCAAAGACATTAAGTGATTCTGTATGACGAACAATAATTAGAAAACGGATCACACATGAATGTACAGCGAGTCTCACTGTTGTTTGTATACAAAGTTAGCTCACAATTTTAACATCGAAATATGTATAACATTTAAGTACATATAAATATAATTCTTGTCCAGTTCCAAACACCCAGGATGGAAAGCTTTTCAGTTTCTGAGATGCAAGTGCCATTCATGGATAATGGCTGCGGGTTAGTTATACGCTTTAACGACAAGAGACAGCATTGTGTTTTGGATGCATTAAATTCCACTCTATTGTTTTTACCAAATTGGATGATGCTGTCGATATCGGAATTTAATGAGCTTTACATACGCTGCTGCTCATTATCTACAACCGAAGTGCAGGGTCGTAAACTGGTGAACGAATATGAGAAGCTGAGGGTACTGTCGTCAGCGAAGGAGTGAATTGGATTAGAAGTAAAAGACAAGAGATCATTTATAAAAATAAGAAAGAGTATCGGAGACAAAACGGAGCTCTGGGGAACACCAGCATTTACAAAGTGAGTATCAGACTTGAATCCGTCCAAAACAACTTGAATTGAACGATTCGACAGGTAGCTTCCAATCCATTGAAAAAGAGACTCATCGATCCCAAAAGCACACATTTTCGACAAAATGGCTTCATGCCTAATCCTGTCAAAGGCTTTCGAAATATCAAGTGCAACAATTTTGCTTTCACCTGCTTGGTGAAGCGAGTGATTCCACTTTTCAGCGAGATATGCCATCAAATCACCAGTGGATCTGTTGCTGCGGAAACCGTATTGGCGGTAATTGAGAAGTTTCCGTGATTCAAGATATTTCATAAGCTGACTGTTAATTAGCGTTACCATAACCTTGGAAAGAAGGGACGTTAGTGCAATGGGTCGGTAGTTGGAGGGAGAAGATGATTCGCCTTTTTTGGGTATAGGCTGGACAAATGCTGTTTTCCACCTACTCGGAAAGAGCTCAGAGGCATAGGAAAGGTGAAAAAGCTTACGCAGTGGTTTTGCCAGCGTAGAAGAACACCTCTTCAGAACTATTGGGGCAATACCATCTGGACCAGCGAATTTGTGTATGTCGAGATCCTTCAGAACCCTTGCGACTGTACGAGTGCGGAAGGGGATTAGTCCCATGGTGGAATTGACGCACTCTAGTACAGGCGGAGACAAAGTACAAGCTGGCAGCTGACAACTGGTTGCCAAATGGGCAGCAAGTAGGTTAGCTTTGTCTAAGGGGGTGACAGCTGGAATGTCATTGTGGATGAGCGTCGGTATAGACGACTTAGTTGAGTTTTTTACGTTTTTTACAAACGACAAGAAACTTTTGCTACCTTTGGGACATTGAGGGATTTTACGCCTTCATTTTTGGTCGGATTGGAATTGAACCCGTCGAATGTGGGTGTTGCAGTCATTTCTGGCTCGTATGTACTTTTTTCGGTTTTCCTCAGAACTGTTTGCTTTGTATGACCGAAAACTTAGCTCCCTGAGCCTAATAGCCTCTTTGTCTAACCACGTATTATCCTTAAGCCTGGTGCTTTTAATCTTGCTGGAAATAAAATTTGCCATGCCGATTCGAATAATGTTTGCGATAATATCAGTTGCGGCGCCCACGTCGTTGTCGAGGAAGCACAACGACCAGTTTAAGATCCGAAAGAAGTTGTTAAGGCCACAGCAGTTGGCTTTCTCGTATAGTGTTCTCTTAGGAGCTTTTTCATTAACTGGATGGGGGGAGTTCGAGAATATTGCTGATGTCATGCAGTGGTCAGACGAGCCTAGGGGTTCCAATACATCGATCGTGTATTTGTCAGGCTGAGAGGTAAGAAATAAGTCCAGTGTGTTGGCGGTATGACTAGCAGCATCGGGGATACGTGATGGCTCATTCACAAGTTGAATTAATTGATTTAACTCAGCAAAAATCTCAACATACCTTCCTCTGGATGTTGTCTGTCCAGAATGTCGAAGCCACTGAGAATTGTTTACATTGAAATCGCCCGCTAAAACGATTCCAGTGCGAGGGAACAGGGAAACAATTCTTTGGATGGAATCAGACAGTGCATCGAATGCACCAAATGTTGCATTCCTCTCTAGACTGGGGCTTCTATAAAGAAAAGAGTAGTGAACGGAGTGCTTACGGAATGTGAATTTAAGCAATATGAAATTAAATTCCGAGCTGGATGTTTGGCTATACTATGGAAGTATCTGGTAAGCATTGTCACTACGGACATAGATGGCGAGACCGCGGTGAGAAACCAATAATGGCACTAAGCTATATCCAGGAAGACTGAAATCCGAAGGATCAGACTTTTCATCGACCTGTGTTTCACAAAGTGCCAAAAGAGCCGGTTTGCGGAGAGAGAGATGGATATACGTGGCCAAGAAATTCTTCCGTAACCCACGAATATTGCAGAACTGCACACAGAAATCCCGCTGCGCGTCGGTTGCGTTAGCACTCAATGAGTGAGTGTGTTGTGTGCAGCCACTGTCACGATAGGAAAAGGGGGACAAGTAGGAATACGGCCCAGCGCTGCTGCCGACCAGGTGTTCGGCTGCGGCACTTTGTATATTGGTCATATTGGGTAGCACCAATCTCATTATGTCAAAGAACTAATGAAATATCTGACTAAAAGGTAGTATGTGATTCTGTTTTACTGTAAAAAACATAAAAACGCTGCAAAGACATGCCGAAAATATTGTGAAGTGTTCTGTGAGAATACTGTGATTGAATGCGCCAGACACAGAAGAGGGATATGATCAGGAGCGGCACTAAACACCAACCACATGATAGTTTGGAATCATCTAAAAAGAGCAGGTTATTCAAAGAATTTGAGATTTTGAAATTTGGTTGGCCGTAAAACGCTGCTGAAACATAACGAAATTGAAACAGTTTTGAAATCAATTGTTACGGGCGATGACAACTGGATAAAATAAGGAAATATCCAACGCAAGCGAGTTCAAGACTTCAAAGACTTCAAGCCAGGGATGACGACAGGCAAGGTGATACCTAGTGCTCAATGGAATTATAAGCCTGATGTGCACGACTCGACTGTTCGAGTGAAGCAATCACATCTGTTGGCCAACAGAAAAGGAGTTGTGTCCCGTCTGACTACTATTTGCTTCAGTATCTGCAAAACTTTCTTGATCGAAACCGGTGAAAATCACTTCCTTCCTTCCTTTGGTGGCGTTACAGCCCATGAAGGACCAGAGCCAAGCCTCTCTTCAATCGCCCATGATGTGTTTGATTTATTTTTTCCACAGGTGAAAGGGACCTACAGTTTTAATGTCGATTACGAACGGCGTGAGTCGAGAAGCTTTTTCCAGGCAATTAACACTATGGGGGGTTTTGCCAGTACCCCGCCGAGGAGGGACGCCGCGAAATAAACATTCGATGGCGTTGGTATTATCGGGATCCGAACTCGCTCATCGTGCGTCAGAGTCCAACACACTAACTACTGCGCCACGGCGCCCTCACTTAGCCAAGTTTTTTTTCGCACTAAACTACATTACGAACCGTGAGCATAGATCCAGAAGATGCTGTTCTGTATGACAACTTCTTTGCGATCGAAGATCCACAAGAGAAAGTGGCGACAGTGGGGGCGGTCTTTTAGTAAGTGTATAAGGTGAATGAAAACATTCGCCCGAACCACGACCTGGAGAACAGGGCTCTGCTCCACCACTTCTACCTCCGAAATGATATCGAATATTGACGAGTCGAGAACAATGGTTTCACCAGGTTCAATGACGATTTCACGGCAGACAATGTCGTCACCGACGATGAGCTTATTACCCCTTTTGTATCGATGGTAGAGCTTCATCAGATCTTCGAATCTTTAAGGAAGAAGAAATGGCGTTTGCTCCATGTTACAATGGGTTGAGAACAAAGACATCATTCCGGATAACCAATTTGGTTTTAAGGTCGGGCATGGTAATATTCATGCAGCGTCGAAACTCGTGTCGGATATCCAATGGAACAGATGCAAGAACCAATGCACGGGTGCCTATCTGGTTGACCTGGAAAAGGCCTTCGACACCGTATGTTAGAGGGACTTTACTACAGGCTTAACCAGCTAGGCATAAGTAAACAGCTGCTTTATATGATCTATATTGTACGAACTATTCAATTCCACACCGAATAGGGTTCGCACCACTGGATTGCGATAAACTACAATTGTCCTTTTTATCCGAATTAAAACACACACACTTTTCATGTTTCACCACAGATCAATTATCTGTACAGCTTCACCACTTTTCTTTATTATCCAAAACTATTGAACACTTTAAACTTTATTACACACACAAGCCTTTATTCAAAGCTTTTATTTTCCCTCTGTTTTATCGATTGATCACACCGACTTGTCACACGCGGTTCAATTCCACAAACTGAATGAACGCCGAGGGCGAGTGTTCGCGCTTATATAGCTCTCGGTGCACCTTCTCGAATGTCCGCCGTCGGAAGTTCCTCTTCGGAAATCTCTAGAATGCTCTGATAATTAGCATTACGCCGTTGACAGTTGACATCATCGCAATCTCCGCTCCAAGAGAGCTTTCGAACTTCGACAGCGAAATTCGAGCTTAACCGTCGGTTTGTGTCTCCGCAACAATATATTAAAGGGAAGAAAATTCGTTGTAAAAATTGGACAACTTCTTGCCAAATTGCCAAATTCTTCTCAAACATTTGACATCAAAAATGGTCTGCAGCAAGGCACGATTAATTCACCGATCCTATTTAATATTTACGTCAGTGGTCTGATAGCTTCGCTTCGTCACTCGATAGCATACGCAGACGATCTAGTCGCGTACAGCACAGGCCCAACGATTGACGTCATGGCTACTCTCTGGTAACGTGACTTCGAAAAAATGCAAACGTTTTGTAATGACTGGAAACTGAAAATCAACTTCCAAAAATCAGAAACTATTTCGTTTGGAACGCCATTGTGTAGGGCCTCTAGGGATACCAGGAAAAACTGGCGAAAATTCCCCATTACTGGACCGGATGGGCGTCCACTGGCGAACCAAAATGTAGTCAGATACCTACCTTGGAATCTGGTTGGACCAGTATCTGCTTTGGCCAGGGCCCAGGGAGCTTTCGCTCTGTTAAGGTGGCTGTTTCATAGCAGCCAACTTGATAAGAGAGTGAAAATAATCTACTACATGACTTTAGTCAGGCCCATGATCGCCTATGGGTGTCCCGTTTGGTTCACTGTGAGTGCCAGCTTGATGGAAAGGATTCCAGTGTTTGAGAGACAATGTCTAGGGACTTGTCTCTCATTGAGCAGAACACCAGAATCCGAGTACACAAAATACTACCCCAACGAGATCCTATACAATAGAGTCAAAATTATTAGGATTGACAACTTTTTGATCAATAGACGTCGAAAGACGAAATTTTAAATATACCGCATAGCTTAGAGTGTCCGTTCAGGTCTAGTATGCTACTATAAATAGATAAGATATTTAAGATAGGCTTAAGCGTTTTTACCTAGATCAGGTTGTTTCGAAAAAAATGAATAAAATGCTTTTAAAATGTAAAAAAAAACAGCTACATTCCTCGTACACATTAATACAGGGAACTAAGTTCTGAGGAGATGATGTGGTCTTGTAAATGTTCAGTCTTCCAATCCAGTGTCGCCATTGCTTCGTGTGAAGAAGCAGATTCCTGTTGGAATATGTAGGTCATGTTCCCGCGTACACTATCAATCGAGTGGTTCACTATGTTTTGTAAAACTTCATGTAGGTGGCGGCATTAACACTAAGTTCTTGAGTAAATAAATAAGGTAGCATTACATGTCCTTCTTTGCCCACTATTCCTAAACCCATGTTTCATCCGACACTCTTTAGGATTAAGTGTGTCATTTTACACGTTTGATCTTTGAAATTGAGACACCTATTCGTCTTAAAACTATAATACGTTCGAATGCGTGTCATCAACAAAAACTCTAATGGCACCTTAAGTGTGTTGCAGCGACGCACTTATTAATAATTAATACACTGTGTCCTTGCTTTTGGCGGCTACGGACATTGAAATTTAAATACGGATCACTGGGTTGAGAGTTCAGTATGTAAACCATTACACCATGGGTCCGACCCACAAAATTGCTTTCTGTCAAGGCTGAACATATGTGGGAATATTTCCATTTGCTTTATTGATTTGATTATTTTGTTACGAAGCAACTTCTTGTTGAACAACAAGTTGCGGCGTATTTTCTAATAACACACTTAAAATTGCATTAAACACACACTTTGTGTGAGCAATCTGCTTACCTTTTGCAGTGTAGGCAAGTAGGTCGAGTTTTTAAAGTTTTTGACAAATAACCAACAACTTTTGGTACCTAGGGTACGTTGGAGGATTCTACGCATCAGGTTTTGGTTAGATTGAAATTTGGCTAGCCGCATATGTTCATCGCGGTCACTTCTTCTTTCGTAAATATTTTTTCCGATTCTCCTCAGAATTACTTGCCGTATAGGTATGAAAACTTTCTTCCCTAAATCTCTCTAAAAATTTTGTCGAATCACTTATTATACTTTGTTCTGGTGCTTATAATCCGATTAAGACTAATATTTGAGAGAGCGCCGCGGGCAAAGATGCCCATAAGTCAAATTGTTAAATGATTACAGTAACGGTTTTTTTGTTTTTAATTGGTAAGTAAATGTCCTCACATTTCTATTTCTAAGCTTTATATTATCAATTGAGCATAACACGTGATAAAATGAATGCTCTAAAGTGCAAAGTTCTGTACCAGTGAGTGCATACAATTTACGTGGTTAATCCTCAATATAGTGTTTTCTTCGTGTTAAGTGAAAATAAAAATCACTAAATATTATCAGCTATGGACCAAGGTAAGCAGAGTGGACTGAAGTGTTTTTTTTAAATAATACTTTTATATATAACAGAAATTGGTGAGGTTAAAGTACAAGGTCTTTTTAACTAAAAATATCAATTTCTAATCAAATGCGCAAGGTTCTTTTGAAACTAATGCCTGTTTATAATACATAGGGATATTCTTAACATAAAACTAAAATTAAAAGTAAAAGCCCGTTGCGGATTTTTTTTTTTTTTTTTAATTTTTTTTTCATAAAAAGACTAATGTGCGATTTTCCTACTTTTATAGAAACCGGCCCAACATTTAAATTCAATAGAAAAAACTGTTTGATATATTCTATAATAGTAAAAAAACACTTTTGAGGAAAAATTCGATAACATTTTTGAATATGCAGCTAAGAAAACTGACTGTCCGACCACTCAAAGAACAAAATTGACAAAAGAGCTACCCAATTTTAAAAAACAATTAGAGGCGAAATAGGTGAAGTATGGAAGGCATCAAAACAGGTTTCTTAAAAATGAAACAGCCTGTCTTAACGGAAGTCTTGAACTCAATCCTCACGTTTTAAAAAAAGGTGGTATACTACAACTCTCCTTTGATGAAAGCAGCGACAATTCGAAGCGCAGAAAAACAGCAGGTGTTCGGGCGGAAATTAATTCCGATCTGTTGACATATGCAGCTCAAATGAGCTGCAGAGCTGAAAGGAAGACAACAGAAGCTGAACTCGTTAAAAGACTTTTGACCACTCCAACTTACGCGAAGGATTGTATGGACATAAACTCGTCAGTTAAAATTGATAAAACTTCACCCCGTGAAGCTCTATCCATAATTATTGAGGCTAAATTAACTACACAAAAGATATTTTTCCATCATATAAACTAGTTCAAATAGAGAAAAAAACTCATATCCAAATAATAACGAGGTCACAGAAACTGAAGCGGCAGTGCCCTTGCAGCCACACACTGCAATGCGCATTTTACAAAGCCAGAAGCCTGTTCTTGAGTCAATAAGTTCTGAAAATGCGGAAATGGTTTTGTATTCCAAGATTTGTATCAGGAGCTGCTGATGACAAATATATGATTTTGACCTGTCTTGTGGCATTACGACTTACAATAGACAAAAACGCAGAGAATGTAGTTTTCTGGCAAAATCCTAAGCCATCATCACCCAGATTTTGTGGGCCTATAAATCTTCAATATAAAAAAGAAACTTCCGAACTAGCTATTTCACAAAAAGAAAATATTGAGTGGCAGATTACAGCATTAATTCCGACTAAAGTGACATTAAATAGCCAATCGATTTCTGTTTCTCACAAACTGATGTTCACTATGGTGGATGGAAAAATTTGCAACTCGATTTCTAGCACTAAATCTACTTTAAAATGCTATTTATGCGATGCTTCTTCAAAAGATTTTAACAGTCTTGATAATATTGGACGAATACCTATAAACAGCGGCTATGTATCCATTGGCATTTCGGTTTTGCATGCTTGGATAAGGTTATTCGAGTCATTGCTGCATTTGAGCTATAAGCTACCGACTTTATCATGGCGTTTATCAAGCGAAAACAAAAATTTAGTAGAAAGAATAAAAAAGGATGTTCAAGAACAATTTAAGATCCAACTGGGACTTATTGTGGACAAGGCAAAACCGGCTTTGGCAACTCAAATGATGGGAATGTAGCTAGAAAATTTTTTTAAAACTACTCAATTTCATCATCAATTACGAAAATAGATGCTGAGCTAATAAAAAGATTGTATACCATTTTACAAACAATATTCAGCGGATTTAAAATCAACCCAGAGAAGTTTGAAAAATATTGTTTTGATACAGCCTCTCTTTATGTAAGGTTGTATCCTTGGATGCCCATGACTCCTACTCATCATAAGATTTTAATACACCGATCCATTATCATACGTGAGGCCTTGCTGCCAATCGGGATGCTAAGCGAGGAAGCGCAGGAGTCTAAAATCTTACAGAGAATTTTTTTCAAGAAAACCCTCTAGACTTGATAACATAACCGACATTATCAACAGACTGTTGATTTCGTCCGACCCATTATTAAGCTTTATGCGAAAATTACCAACATTGGACAGAAAAATGTTTGACTAGGAAGTAATTGACATGTTTGAAGAAGAAATATAATGAAAAAAATAAATATTAATGAACTGAAATACATTTTAAAGCCTTTTAAATAAAATAATACACAAAAACTTTATTCCATTAGTTTTGGGCATCGCTTTCCTTACGCTGGCCCCAGTGTGCGCCGTGGCGCAGTGTGTAGTGTGTTGACCTCTGACGCCGATGACACGGGATCGAATCCCGACAACAGCCATGTCATCGAACGTGTTTTTCATGGTGCTTCTCCTCAGCGGGGTACTGACAAAATCCCCTGTAGTATAATTGTCAAGAAAAGCTTTTCGAATTTCGCCGTTCGGAACCGGCAATAAACTGTAGGTCCATTTCACCTATGGGAAAATAAAATTACGCACAACATGGGTGATTGAGAGAAACTCGGCTTTGGTCCATCATGGACTGTAACGCCAACATACATATATACAAGACTAACATTTGACAGGAAAATGTTGACAATGCAGGACCGCGATTTCCGGTGAAAAATCTCATTGGGCTTACACACTTGGCTCAGCATTTCTCCAACATCAATATTACTTACCGGGAGTGGTAGGTAGTCTGGTTGAATATGAGAATATTCATCTGCAGTCGCCTCAATATCTTCATTGGATATTAAGAGCTTCTAGGAAATAAATGTGATGTCTCAGAACAGATGAAAGTCTGTGGACGACAAATTAGGACAATAAAATGGATGTCCGAGCAAATCGTATTCCAATTTCCGCAGTATTCCCGTCATCAAAACATTCATCTATACAGGTGCGTTATCCTGACGAAAGGCTATTTTTTTCCTCTTCACATTGCGCCCCTTCTAGACAGTTTTGACGGCCAGCTGACCAAGAAGATTCGAGTAATATTCGCCACTAGCTATTCCGTCTTCTTCTATCTAATCCATTAACGGTATCTCCTTGGCATCCGTATAAAATACAAACATTTTCAGAAAATATACAGTTTTGCTGAGCAATACACCGATAGAATATGTAGTTCTGAATTGTTGTCTTAACTTCCCTTCATTCTATCGTTGGGTCTTCCGTCATTCGTGATGAAGACAGGAAAACGGGTGGACAAGAAGTCCATGGTGCCAATGTCTGCTACACACGGGATATCATGAGTTCAGCTTTATAAGCATCTGAAGATAATTCACCAGCCATGTGTCTTAGAATGGAATTTATTAAACATTAGCGCGACCTAACCTCAAAGCTGCATGCCCCTCTTAACCCAACTTCAACCACGCACGTTAAAATCAACATAAAAACGCCGTCATGCATCAAGCACGCACCAATCACACCATTAACCTATCGCACCCCATCACGCGCTAATTTAACAGCTAAACACGACCTTGTTCACCGTAACCACGCCGTAAGCAGCTCCATTCAAAGGGACACTGCAGATACTCGTACGCGCACATTACCCAATATCGATCTGAATGGTATCGCCCTTAAGGTTCTCTCAATTACTGCCCAATCAATCAGTTTTTTTTTTTTTTTTGGCATTCAATATACCTACCGTCGGCATCCAGGCCAAAGCAATCGATTAGTAAACTCCACTCCCGACACCAATCCAACGACATGGAAGGTACATTGTGACTTTATTACCAACTCCAGTTCTCTCCCCATCTTCAAGGAAGTAAAATCCGAATTACGCTCGATGTAATTCCGCAAAGCTGTGACTCAATAAACTGTAAAAATAAAAACATCCTCCTCCACCTACCGGCTACGACTAGGGCGAATGGCATATTGAAATTCCAATGTTTCAGCTTTGTGGCCAGAACGCGGGCGTAGGCAATGGGAACAGGAATGTAGAGGTTGTATCGGGAGTTGAATGTTATTAAAATGCTTTAATCTATTCATCGATTTCGGTTCAGGAAATTAATTCCGTAATTTAATGGCTTCCAGTGTGCGCGCAACAGCTACGTTGAGGCACGGTCTATCGGTTTGGTGGTGTAGTGGTGATGATGGTTAACAGTTGATTGATTTGGGTGGTTGGTTGCTTTGTTTTGTTCCAAAGCCTTCCTATGCATCAACTTATTGAGACATTGCCACAAAGAAACGTTTTGACGCTGATCGAATTTCGCGGCGCGTTCATTGTCTTGTGGCATATTGTTAGGCGCGATAAGATAAAGGTATTTAGTAAGTTTGGCAGCACTGGAGGATAAGATCAATGAGCGTGGTAATGAGATGTTAGTAATGCGTCTGCGGTGGGTTATTTTTTTTTTTTTTAATAAATGTATTGCTATTGAATCGCGATATGGACCACCTAACTCTCGTAGTACTCGTAGTACTTCATAGTAATAGGGAGTATTAACTAGAAGTGGTGTCCTCGGATTAATATGTCGATTTTATATGTTCACTCACTATCCTGCATTTCGGGATTGAGTGTGATTCCAAGCAATAAAAGCCGAAAAAAAACTAGTGGAATACTGTGGCATTCGTTCAACTAGTATATTCTATAGGCACATTTGGTCTTTCTCCTTCATCAGTAAAATGGAGGGTAAACTATTCACTTTTTGACGGCTAGTGATGGACAAGCGACACACAAATAAAGAGCTGCTCCGGCCGAAGACGTCGAAAAGTGTCAACAAACAGCGACGAGACAACGATCCACTTCCAGTTGGTATTCGTGACCCTTAAAAAGAAAAAATCAGGGAATCCCAACCATGTGGTCAGGCACATTCCCCCAGTGGCTATTAAGAGGTACGCCATTCTCAATAGCATATACGAACAATTATAACATATACGAGCCAGAAAAAAATGCAATACCCACATTCGACGAGTCAAATTCCAAACCGACTAAGAACTTCAACGTCCCAAAGGTAGAAAAACTTTAAAGTCACTTGTTCTTCTTTTTCTTCGGCGCTCCAGTTCATGGCGAACCTGGGCCTACTCAGGTGCTGCACGCCTAGTTAGTTGAGATCCTCTTCCACTTGCGCCCATCGTAAATTTGGCCGTCCTCGACCTCGTCGCCGCCCAGGGTTGAATTCAAAAACCTTCCGGGCGGGAGCTGAACCTAGCCATCTTAGGCGTTGGATCCGCAGACGCCGTGCTACATTTATGTCGCTGTACAGCCCGTACAATTCACTATTAAGTCTTCTCCTCCACTCCCAATTTATGTAAATCGGGCCGAAAATCGTACGGAGAATCTTTCTCTCAAAACGACCAGTTTCGATAAGGCCCACGTCTCTACCCCATAAAGCAGGACCGGGATTCTAAGTGACTTGTATATGGTCACCTTGGTTATTCGAGAGAGGGCTTTGCTTCTCAATTGCCTTCCGAGCCCAAAGAAACAGTGGCTGGCAGCAGTTATTCTGCGTTTGCTTTCGCCACTGATGTCATTGCTGCATGTCACTGCTGAGCCTAGTTAGATAAAGTCTTTGACAACCCCGAAATTATACCTGCTGATATGTGCGCCCTGGCCAAGACGCCGCCGGTGGTTTGTGTCCTTTTTCGACGACAGCATATATTTCGTCTTACCTTCATTTACCGCCCATACCATGTTAGCTGCCTTCGTCACAATGCTCATAAAGGCCTCATTGAAATCTCGCTGAGTTCGTTCAATTATGTCAATGTCACGGGCATATGCAAGCAATTGTACGGACTTGAAAAAGGTTGTGGCCCTCGTATTGACCAGAGAGTTTCACACGATCCTTTTAAGGACGATGTCGAAAAAGTCACACGACAGCGTGTCGCCCTGTCTAAAACCTTTCTTGACATTAAAGGCCTCGGTCAAGTCGTTTCCGACCCTGAAGGATCAGCGATCATGGAGCCTCTCGGTACAATTCGCGGACGAGGTCGAGGATAGTGTTTGAGATCCGAATATTCTCCAAGGCGTTCAAAATAGAGTAGACGAACAGGAGGAAGACCGGACTGTTCCACTCATCAGATTGTTCAATAATCATTCTCATTTTGTTTGTATGGTCAACACAAAACGATCAAGCCTGCTCACGTCGAAGGTGTTCCTCGATAGTTGGTGCGTTTCCCAAAAGTATCAGGGTGGCGAGCAGTTTCTGAATGGTGATAGGAAGAGTGATGCCTTTTTTACACTCACTTAGGTTGCCCTTCTTTGGGATGGTGATGATGACGTCCTCCTTACAACTCTCGGAGATAAGACGAGTAGACGAAGCCTCTGTGATGATGGGATGCAGGATCAGAGCCGTTTGTGACGCAGCTGCTCTAAACAATTCCGCAAGCAAGGTGCCCGCTTTGCCGCTCTTCAGTCTGCGAATGGTGGCTTCGATTTCAGGAACTGTTGGAGGCGTAGCCTGGGTCGTTCTTCGCGGATTTCTGCGCACAGAATGGGAGAATGAGATCTATGCCACAGTTAGAAGTGGCTCTGTGAAGAGTTCCCTTCAGGAGTCAAGTTGTTTTGTGTGTTTCCGCCTCTGTCTCTCAGGGGAGGAACGGTAGCCATCCCACCTCCACAGAGCTTCCTCGTGGAAGTATATACACATTTTGTGTCGCCACAGTGAGCTGCAACATCTGTTTTACTTGCCAGGTCCTTGAAGAAGAACCGCTTATCCTTTCCCACTATGCGCTTGATCGACTTCTCGGCCTCGTTATATGCAACTTCGATCTGTCGTCTTCTCTCGCGTGAGCTGGATTGGTGCAGTTGGCGCTTACGTTTGTGTTATCGAAAGCCCACTGTTTCCTCCGCACTTGACATCAAAGCACACAGCAGGTCTGGCCACGAGGGTGTTGTGTCTGACCGAGCTATCTCCAAATTTTGGAGTCGCTCGGCGTCATAGCGTCCAAGAAGCCCGATGGATGGTAGGCCGCAGCCGGACGAATCCTCACAAGTCCCACCAAAACTTGATGGTCGCTATATACATATGTATGTCGGCGTCGCGAACGGTTTTAACGTTCTGCAGAGAGCCAGGGAATTTCCTCCTGAGCAGGAAGTGATCGATCTGGTTGCGAGTGATACCGTCCGGAGACTGCTACATATGTGTATTTATGGATGGTTTTGTGGGGGAACTTGGTGCCATCAATAAAGAGATGATGAGCGGAGTAAAGGCCGAGAAAGCGATTTCCGTTGCCATTGCTTTCTGCGTGAAAGCTGTGTCAACCAATAACGGCTTTGAACCTGTTGTAGTCACAGCTTACTTTAGAGTTGAAGTAGTCCATGACAGTTTTTATATCACTCTTGGTAGATGACGTGAGGCATGCTTCCAGCTGGTCGTAAAAGGTGTCCTTGTGTTCATCATCGTCTTGTTCCGTGGAAGCAGAGCATTGTATGATCGGGATTTTGCAGAACTTCGAATAGAGCCGGATTGATGTGATCCTATCCGAGATGGGTTTGTACTCCAAGAGCGGTCTCTTCGCAGTTGTTACCATGAAAAATGAGGTACTTTCCCGCTGGAAATCGCGTTGCCCTTTCCATCTCATTTGCAGAATCCGAGGATGTGTGGGTGGTCTAGCTGCATCTCGGTGCAGACTTACTTCAATCTGCAGGTCTCAGACAGGGTTCGCGCGTTCCAGGTATCTATTCGATTTTGAGTTTTAAAGTATTTAAATATCTTTTCCGTCAAGTCCTGTCCGTTTAATCCTCCTTTCAATCCTCTTTTTACCGTTTCATTGATGAATCGGGCCGACGAAAAAACCCCAGTTACGTTGGAGGAATATAGGTACGGTTCGGGATTCGGGTCCCCAAACTTGTCCGTGAAGCATTTATAAAGCGAGCCGCTTACCCCAAGAAAGACGCCCTCTTTTAGCCGCAACCCCTCGCTGAGGTACACTCTTGACCAGAATTCGATGATATGCTTGCGCATGAGCCCTTTCCGATTAGCTACCGACCGAAAGTTCCAAAGGGGCTGGATGTCCAATCTCCTTATGGGTTGCTCGGCACTAAGAGTGTACCTCGTGGAGGTTTGGAGTCGGATACTGCGCATAACGATCAGCGTCAAAGGCCAACACACTACCCACAGCGCCACGGCGCTTCCCGTCGGTAATTAAAATGTCTTGAATATATTGGCGAAAGCATTTGACAGGGTTTGGCATTTTGTCGAAAATGCATGCTTTCGGGAGCGATGAGCCTCTTCTTTCTTTTCAAGTTTGACGGATTTAAGACCGACATTCATTTGTTAAATGTTGATGTTCCCCAGGGTTCCATTATATCTCCATTATATTTTTGTCACTTCTAACCCAATCCACTTCTTCCCTAACGACAGCACCCACAGCTTTTCATATTCGTTCACTACCTCACAGTTCTGTCTTCTGTCGTCGAAACATACCGCCGTGCCGCAGCCATTAAGTATGCCACTTGATCTTGATTGAAACAAACTACTTACTTTCTTAACTTTTGTTTATTTCCGACCACGACTATCGTTGCGTGCTGGGTGGTTGCTCGATTACAAGTGAAGTCAAGTATGTTACCAGTCAATAGAATGCACCAAGCATTAGCAACATATCATATCGATTCGGCCCTCGCGCTCTCATTTCTTTTACACCATGAATTGATAATAGCGAATGCATATGTAAGATATTGGTCGCATAGTCTTTTACTGTATTATCGTACGAGAAGAAACCCGATAGCTTTCCGTTGCTATGCGTGCATTCTATTGATTGTCTTCTTCTTCGATGGCGTTACAGCCCATGAAGGACCACAGCCAAGCTTCTCTCAATCACCCATGCTGTGTGTGATTTATTTTTCACATACGTAGGTGAAAGGGACCTACAATTTAATGCCGATTCCGAACGGCGTGAGTCGAGAAGCTTTTTCACGGCAAGTATACTACGGGGGGTTTTGCCAGTACCCCGCCGAGGAGGAACGCCGCGAAATAAACGTTCGATGGCGTCGGTGTTATCGGGATCCGAATACGTGATCGTGCGTCAGAGTCCAACACACTAACCACTGCTCCACGGCGTCCTTGGTAACATGTACATGTAGGTATTTAAGATTGTACGCAACAGTGGTAAAAAGAAAAATTCATTCACTGCATTCCTCAACACCACTATCAATTTTAGTTAGAACGACCACGTAGGTACTCGGTGTCGCCAAGATTGCTGCGAAATGCCCAGGCTTTTTATACAGATCTGGTTACAATAAGGCGTTCATTCGATTGAAGCTGGAGTTTAACGTTCCTTTCTTGTCCGGTACATCCAAAACCGCATTCCAAGTGCTAAAAATGATAGGACAACTCAGCATCACCAATCAATTCTATTCGGTGGAACATCGCAGGTATGTCCCTTGCCCATCCTTGTTTTTACTAGCTATTTGTAGTATAGACTTCGTCACTTTGTCTACTTCAGATCCTAAGAAATGTGTGCCAATAATGCCAGTACAGAAATCAACCACTCTTTTGTGTGTTTCAGGAGGACATTTAATAGTAGACTCTTTCGCTGCCAAAAAAGCATATTCACCACTTTTCTAATATTTGGTATAAATATATGGATGAACCTTGTCGGAGACGGTAATTTCTGAAAAAATATTCTGCGTGCAATTTGAGTCTAATTTGAATGAGTACGAGAAAACCCAGTAAGAGCAATACCATTGGACGTAACGCTCCATATGTAAGGTTTTTGTATTCATATCTCTTTTATACCATAGGTAAGACTAATGTCAGGTACAAAACTGTCGTTTCAGTATTGTATAGAGCTCCAAAGCTCAACTGTAAACCCATTCCACGCCACAAAGCTTCTCTTCCTTTCTCGCAATTAAATCCTCTCCAACCACTAAATCATTTATCTGTCGTTCAGCAGACCTGAAAGTGTTCATAAATCAATTCCGTGTTGCTATACTGACCGCCTTAGTGTATCCTTGAACTTCCCGTCGCAATAAACGTCTGTATCTTTCTCGAATTATTCTCCGCGTCCTTTCGTCCCTCGCAACAGACAACCAAAAAGCCATAGAAAGTGTTTGTCAAAATTGCAAAAATCCATAATTAAATTGAAAGCAAAAGGAATAGAAATCGAATAAAAGCAAGAACGTTGGTCAAGGAATCAGCAGTCAAATCACAACCTCTACTCCTTCGCAACTCTGCCCACCATAACCATCGGCCGTCGTCTCAGACTAAGTTGTCCACGTAGTCAGTTGATGTTTTTTTTTTGTCCTTCCCTGGTCCCTGTTGAATGGGATAAGAAATAAAACGGAAACAGGACAGACGAGTCCTGCGAGTACAGTTACTCAAAAATGTTCTTGACATAAAAATAAATGACACAAAAGTAGAGAAAAAAAAAGCATAATAATGAAACGGAAGGGAAAGAAAAAGAAACCGTTTTACGAGACGACTCCGACCACCGAAAGGACCAATAAAAAAGTCATACCTCATCAGCAACCGTTCCGTTCCGTTCCGGATCGTCCTGCTGTTAGTCAAATTACAAATTGAAATACCGACAGCGCCATTGATTCGCATTCGACTCTGCTTTAACTCTAGAGCTCTGTCCGAATCGGTCGGTTGGTCTGATGGCCTTCTTCATTGAAAATGGTAAGTGAGGACTTCTCTATCGGAGATGAAGTTAAACATTGAGATTCTCTCTTTCCTTCGGTAGTTTTCGACTTCTGGTGAAGGTAAGTTCTTAAGTTTAATGCTGTTCCGCTGCCCTTACCCGAAGCCAGTGTAACTAATGTAGACGTTCATTTTCATATCCTCTAAATCTGTCGTCAAGTTCTTTTTTTACAAGGACGTTGGCTTTGAACAGTGGAGCCTAGCAAAATGTTGAGGCGCCTAAAGAGAATAAAACCTGCTTGGTCAAAAGTGAAGAAAATGTTGTTTTGTTTCTACGCTTCATCCTATGTCCAAATGTAAGGCAGCTGTTGTCGTAGTTACGTCGTTCCTAAAGTTTCTCAAACTCAGATGAGCGAGATTATAAAATCAAAGCAAACGCCTGAAGGATCTTGAACCAGGTCGAAAATGCCTCACGTCATCTCACTTCTTTGTCAAATTGAAAATTCATGCGGCACCAAAACATTAAGCTTCTTTGAGTAGCCTGCCCATTTTAAATGATTGCACACTGTTGATGCTTACTGCTTCCGCTACCTCCTGACAGCTTGCGCGCCGCTCCTGCTCAGTACAGAGACTAAAAAACCAGAGACAGATGCGTCGTTGACACCGAAATTTTCCGAAACGGGTCACGTAAACCACTTTTGGGTCAACACTAGACCCAGGTACAGCATTTACACTGTACACTTCACAAACTTTTCAGCATGTTCTTGCAGACCAAAATGCACTTTTAAGTTTTCTTTAAAATGCACCATCATTTGACAGAATTGGGTTAGTGCTGCCCAAGATTTGGTTACTAACAACATCTAGTGACCGCAGCGATTTATTGTATTATCCAATATTGGTAGGGAAGTTGGTTGCGAACATGCATCGTGACCCCTGGTCGGAAAATAGCTTGCCTTTATGTCTGCGTTGTCCGTTCGTAGTACGTGTTCCTGCGATCCTTGATAATAAATTCGTCGATGTACACCCGGCCGTATGCAGGATGGAGCGAGCTAACAGAACAAAGAAGCCGATCGTGCTTTACATGATAAACGCGAGCTTTGATCTCTGTCGCTGCTCTATTCATGTTGACACACAACCTGAACGTGGTCTTCCCTGGATAGTTGCCGTCGGGTAATGAACCAATATATGTAGCGACCCGACTCCTCGTTCTTGGGGAATGGCACATCCCTATCACGTATTAGAATCGATCACAGGGAAGTATAGCCTACACGACATCACGTCTGAAATCGGACACCGGCTGGAATGTAATCTTTTTCTAGCTAGCACACGATTCCCGCATCTCATGAGTCGACCATCAACCAGTTTGATAACGTTGCGATCTTCGCCCAACACTCCTCCATCATCCCAAATGTATGAACTTTCCGAGGAGCCAACATCGACTCAAATGACTACATTGTTGTATCCCAGGTACGAACGAGGATATCAAGGATGTCACGGAATCGATCTGGACAACGAAAGTTTGACGTCGTAAAGCTACAATCGCAGGAGACCACTAGGATCTTTGCCAATCGAGTTTCTCTCAACCTCTCGCAGATTCCAATGACACCGGTACAATCCATAGAACAACAGTGGGAGCATTGCCAGTGCACCACCAGAGACGCTGACTCTGATGTGTTGGGTTTAAGTAAGTAAGTAAGTAAAGCAAGATTGCGAATTTTCGCTAAATTTTGATGGAGTCGAAAAGTGAGAGAAACTGGTGATGAATGAAGCAATGCGGACAAGCCTATATAGCAAAGCAAGCCGCCTAGTAAACCATGCTACATAGACGGATGAGAGCCGCTCGTGAATATTATAACCTTTTAAGGAAGAAAAAAGAGACCATGTTAAGCGTGAGATCGAGGAAATGGGGAGATGTTACTACAGGAATGACGTTCGCAAGTTTTCTAAAAAAAATAAAGCGAACATGCCAAGGTCTATAAAGCCGGAGCGGAAACCTTTAGTGATGAAGGCGGACAACTAGTAGTAGAGTCACAGTCGATGCTGAGAATGTGGAAGGAAAACTTCTGTAGACAGTTTAACAGCGATGAAAGATCTAATACCGCTGTCAGGCAAAAATGATCCATTCGCAACGGACGAAGGTGCAAGGGAATTCCTTCCACCTGACCTAAATGAAATTAAGCTAGTCATTTTGAAGCTTAAAACTAATAAAACCGCGGGGGCGGATGGCCTGCCTGCTGAGCTATTTAAAGAGGCTGGAGATGAGCTGGTAGGGTGCGTGCATCTGTAAAATATGGTCGGAGGAAAGCCTGCCCCACAAATGGAATCTCATCATAGTTTGCCCGGTCCCCACAACTACAGGTATAGGTCTCCTCGCTTTTAAGATTTTCTCTGCCGTACTGTGGGAATGCCTGAACTCCTTTGTGGATAATCTGTTATGTTCTCATTAGTGTCGTTTCAGGCCAGGTTAATCCACAGTAAACCAACATCGTATTTCAAAAGATCAATTTGGTGCGATCTGTTTCTATTGCTCGCCTACGCGGATGACATTGATGGTATTGGCCCGACAAGCAGCTTAGGGATCAAGAGGCAATTGAGAAATACAAAACTCTTCCGAAAGGCCGAGGTTGCGCTATACAAAACATTTATCATTCCGGTCCTCCTCTATGGCGCAGAGGCCTGGTCTTTAACGAAAGCGAATGAGGAGGCCCTTGGTCGTTTCAAGAGAAAAATCTATGGTCCCATTTGTATAAACGAAGTGTCTTGGGATCCAACCTCTAAGATGGTCATGTAGAGCGAATGTACAACACAGTTCCCGTCCGAAGAGTCTTTGAGTCCAACTGGGCGTGCGGCGCTGAAAACAGCTGGCAAAAGATCGTGTCAGCTGGAGAGGTTTATTGGTTGAGCCCCAGGTTCACATCGAACTGCAGCGCCACCAAAAACAAAAAAAAAGGAAATGAAGACCAGGCTATAGTGCTTTCAAAGTAGGGTCGAAATTAAAATGTAGCATTTTCCTCTAGAGTTGACCAGGGGCTTTCTTCATCCACCACGAAGTCTAAAGGCGTCAGAGCAGGAACGGAATCTTAAGAGCTTTGTAAACTGCAGTTTTATTTTTTAACTAGCAACACTGTCTCTAAAGTTTGTCAATTTGACCATTGAAAGTTGATTTGTGGTTAATACGTTTTTCCATTTTATGATGAATATATTGTATTAAAGCCAGAAAAGCGTGCTTATAAGATCATACTTGTTCAAGAGTTGAACCCGCGTGACCATTATCCGTTCGGTAAATGGGCCGAAAACTTAATACATCTTGATCCTCATTTTCGACGCAAAATGTTGTTCTCCGACGAGGTCGATCGTTGGAGCGAAGCTCCTTACACCCGAAAATGTATTTCGTTGACAGATTACTCCTCCTAAACGCTTTTACGGATTTTGAACAAATTAAACATGTCAAAAGAAGACATCGAGAGGACGGTTTTACAGAAATAAAATAAAATAAAATCGGACATACCATCGAGGAATAATCACCGAAAACGTGTCCCATATACTTAACATTAGAAATCACGCGTATCCGCATTTTGATAATAAAACAACGCAGAAGGCTTTAAGCGATTTTAACCAAATTTGACATGGTGATAGCAAATACTCAGAGAAAAGTTTGTGAAAATAAAAATATTTTTTTTTTCCTTCAGACTTCAATAATCATGCCTCAGAAAGCACGTTCTAACCTTGGTCGTCAAACAGCTCTGTCAACGTAATACGACGACCTTTTTGCCCGTTTAGGGGTCAAAGTGGTAGAAGTCTGTTTTTGCAGGCGCCATTTTTTTAACACTATCAACTCTGCTATCCATTTGATTGGAATAGCCGCGGACCGTAAGAATATGGACTAAAGTATCACAAACATAAATTCATATGAATACTCACTGATACGATCGTCCTTCCGCACCTGCACAATACCTGAATGAAAGCATACAGGGAAAAATTTTAAACATATGCCGATGGTCTGTTTTCGATGACCACCAACTAGCGTTGGCCCAAAGGACGATTTAACATAGAACCACAATTCTTTTTACACTCGATAAAGAAACTCAGTTACCATCTTTTAAGGGTCCGCTAAACATCTAAGTTTTTGTAGTGCATTACTGTCACCGTATTCGTATCAGAAGATACTACTTTGCTTAGATTATGATTGCTCACGCGCACTGATAGAATAATAAACTTCTTCTCAAACATTTGATATCAAAAATGGTCTACAACAAGGCACGGTAAACTCGCCGATCCTTTTCAACATTTACGTCAGTGGTCTGATAGCTTCGCTTCGTCACTCGATAGCATACGCAGACGACCTTGTCGCGTATAGAACAGGTCCAACGATTGACGCCATAGTTACTCTCTTGCAACGTGACTTCGAAAAAATTCAAACGTTTTGTAATGACTGGAAACTGAAAATCAACTTCCAAAAATCGGAAACTATTTTGTTTAGAACGCCATTGTCTGGGGCCTCTAGGGATACCAGGAAAAACTGGCGAAAATTCTCCATAACTGGTCCGGATGGGCGTCCACTGGCGAACCAAAATGTAGTCAGATACCTCGGTATCTGGTTGGATCAATATCTGTATTTTAATAAACATATAGATGTTGCTTTGGCCAGGGCTCGGGGAGCTTTCACTCTGTTAAGATGGCTGTTTCATAGCAGCCAACTTGATGAGAAAGTCAAAATAATCTGTTACATGGCTTTAATCAGGCCCATGATCGCCTATGGATGTCCCGTTTGGTTCAATGTGAGTGCAAACCTGATGGAAAGGATTCGAGTGTTTGAGAGACAATGTCTAAGGACCTGTCTCTCATTGCACAGAACACCAGAATCCGAGTACATAAAATACTATCCCAACGAGGTCCTATACAATAGAGCCAAAATTATTAGGATTGACAACTTTTTGATCAAATTGATTCGAAGTCACGTTGCAAGGGCGATGACTTCGACCAATAACTTGATATCTGGGGCTTATTACCCAAATGAGTTATATCACGAGAGAGCTCGTCTTAGCGGCTTTGTTCCCCCAGAAGCGTTCTTACATTACGACAACCGCGAACTGATACAGGACAAATCGGCGATTCCGTTAATCTTCCACGTGGCCCGAAGGTCTGTGGAAAAGAGCTTATCTTACGAACGGGATGTAGCACTCCGTGAGCCGGGGCGACTCCGTTTCAGTATGGCAATGTCAGATCGGGATCGAGCAGACGTTGCTCGACAAACGCAACGTTTCTGGTGGCTTGTACAGTCTCCGTCGCTGAATCCTTTGGGCCTAGAGTCATAAAAAAAACATTATATAAAAGGCCAATTGCTGAATATAGGTTAGGTAGTAGTAAGTTAATTAGGTTAGCTGTAAATTATGTATATATGTGTATGTATATATATATATATCTATATATACATGTCTATGCATGTACATATGTATATATATGTATATACATACAGATAAAATAGGATAGGCTAGATTAGGATTACTAGTTTTAGTTAGTTTTAAGGTTATACTCACTAATAATATGCTAAGTTTTTTTAACTAATTTTTCTTAGCCTTAATACTAATAAACTAATAAACGAATTCCACAACAAATAGAATAGACGTCGAAAGACAAAATTAAAAATACATGTACTGTATAGCTTAGAGTGCCCGTTCAGGTCCAGTATGCTACGTTAAATAGATAAGATATTTAAGATAGGTTTAAGCGTTTTACCTAGAATAAGTTGTCTGGAAAAATATTAATAAAATGCTTTTAAAATGTAAAAAATGTAAAATAATAAACAGAGTTTTAGAATGGATCGCTTCGCTCCAACTTGGATGCCCTGCGACCCACCTAGTCATATTTGGAGTGGAGAAAATCAGAAGGCTTTGTCGAAACGCCCTTACAACCATTAAAACTCACTGTTTGGTGTGCTTTATGTATGCATGTATGTACGTTGGCCATGAAGAACTTGAGCCGAGCTTCTCTCAATCACCCATGTTGTGTGTGATTTCATTTTCCCATAGGTGAAAGGGACCTACAGTTTATTGCCGGTTCCGAACGGCGAATTCCGAGAAGCTTTTCATGACAACTTTACTACAGGGGATTTTGTCAGAACCCCGCTGAGGAGAAACACCGGGAAAAACACGTTCGATGACATGGCTGTGTCGGGATTCGATCAAGTGTCATCCGCGTCAGAGGCCAACACACTACCCACTGCGCCACGGTGCTCTCGTGGTGTCCTTGGTGTGCTTCATGGGCTGGTGAAATCATTGGCCCATGTTTCTATAAGGACGATGCCGGCCAGAACGTTATACAAACGAAACACGATTCCTTAATTCTTCACCGCCAATTTAGTGCGGGAATCTTTTGCTGTGCGCATCATTTCGCGTAATGGACCTTTGAACTAGCCTCAACGATGCTGTGATTTCAGTCCTTTAGATTACGTTCCTTGGAGGTATGTGAAGTCTCTGCCCATAGACCCGAAACGTTGGACGATAATGAAATCAACATCTGTAGTGTTATTGCATATATACGGCCCCAGTTGCTCGAAAAAGTTGTGGAAAATTGGACTTCATGATTGCGATTTATTTGAGCTAGCCGTGGTGCGCGTATGCCCGATGTCATATATAGATACTCGTATTAATGGCATAAAATAGACACTAACATTTGCTCTTATTAACTTCCCAGTGGGAAGTTATTGTAATGGGGCCGATATTGCGAATTCCAAATGTTGACATATCTCCACGTTTCAGGGTCACAAGAATTCAAATCCAAGCTTTTTATAGAGATGTATGTGTGTGCGTGTGTGTGTGTACGTATGTGCGCATGTGCGTATCGGAGTTTCCCCCTCGATTATCTCGAGAACCAAAAATGGTAGTGACAGAAGATTCCACGCGTAGTTACGTAACCTAGCAGTGAATAAGTTTTCAGTAAAATCGGTCCAGCCGTAAATTAAATAACTAAAAACCGGCCAAGTGCGAGCCGGTCATCACATTTTTTTTTTTTTTTTTAGAGACTCGCGCAGGTTCAAGAGTTTTTCATATACTCTTATGATGTGTTGACACACACAACCTGAACGGAGTGCAGTGGTTGGGGTCGTTCATGTTCGTTCACTACTCTCAGGGGTGGTTGTCCTAGGCCTAGATAGGACGAGAGCCGACCAAATTCCGCGTTGGTTATAGTCCGTAGTAATTCGTTCAAGCACTTTAGTATTGCATACGCAGAGGATGAATTTCGGTTGACCATATACTGTGAGTGTTATGCCTGCAGGCAGTACGTCTGGTCACTTTCCATCCACAACTGCGTTGCATACTTTTTATCATCCGTTTAGGAATTACTTTTACTTGGCTATGAAGCGAATTTGAACTATAGACCTTCCGATCGGCGGTCGATGATGTTAACCACTGCACCAAGGCCACGGCTAATACGTTTAAAATTATTTTTTGCATGATGACAGATCTTGGTTGCAGGCAGGTTATAGGCATATTACCTTAATGATCAAAAATCTCCCTGATGAGATAGTTGATCATCAAAGTGTCCATTGAATTCAAATCAATTATCTTACTTGACAGCAAGGAAGTGAAAAGGGGAATAACGATAATTACAGAAAAAAGGGTTGCAGCTAGGATTAATACATCAAAGACACAAAAGGGATCAAAGCTGGGAAGTTTGCTACTGGTTGTGGGATATTGTCGACTAACCTTAGGTCAGTGTGTGACTAAGGGAATTTTTTGGGTGAAAATCATGTCTGTGGTATGGGAGCCCCCCATAAGTATTCATTTTATTGTGTTTTTAGTATTTGTTGCCACAGCGGCAAACAGAAATACATCATCTGTGAACATTTCAACTGTCTAGCTATCACGGTTCATGAGATACAGCCTGGTGACAGACGGAAGGACGGACGGATGGACAGTGAAGTCTTAGTAATAGAAGGATATATAAAAAGAGCTATCAGTGGTGCTAGAATAATGGCCAGGCCTTGCTGCAGAATAGCAGGAAAGACACCATCTTTGCCTGGTGCCTTATAGGGTTTCAATGAACCAATTGCCCATTTAACACTATCGATGGGGAAAAATCTACCAGAGAAGCTGTACGTTCTACTATTGATGTTATTTGTCAGTGTACCTCAAGCAAGGTCTCCAGGGATTCCATGCCATTGACAGTAAGGGTACCATCTGATTTGCGAATCAGCCCGAGACCATTTGTATGTTCCCAGCACTTTATAGAGTCGGGCCGCAGTTGATAGCGAGTCTATGTTCTCGCAGTGTTTTTTCACTTGGATTTCGTAAGTCCGATATTGTATTTAGTTGGAGCAGATCTACAATCGGTCCAACTATTCATTCGTTTGGCTCTGTTAATTAGAGATCTCACCTGTTTCCGTAGAGATTCGAGTTGTGCATTCCACCAGGGTACACATCGCTTGTATACTTTTCTTCGGTGTACAGCTGATTCTAAAAGATGAGATAAGTGCTTTAAGGCAAGGTAAAATCAGGAACGCTTCGAAACCAAACCTGAGTTATTTTGGCTTTGGGGCTGAGTGCAGAGCCCTGCTGGAGAGTTTTTGTTTTTTTTTTAATGTTTGGCTGCCCACGATGGGGCTTACTTACTTACTTAGGTGGGGCTACAGTCCGGTATGAACCCGGGCCTCAACCAACCAACTCCTCCAGCTGGCCCACGATGGGACACAACCTCCTAAAACAATTTCTTGATAAACATCCGCGTTCATTTTCTCTCCCACCGGCACAAAAACGAGCAGGGTGCGTTCAATCTATGTTATTCCGAACTATCACGAATGCTAGTTCTTGACGACGAAATGCCCGCAATTGAACCAAATTCATACTAGAGCGTTCAAATAATAACCTCGATCGGTTTGTTTATTAGCGAATAGCTTCACAGTGTACACCTTCTGATCAGGGGACAAATAATAAGTCACATCACCGCAAACTGGACGCTGCTTCAGTTTTGGAGTTTTACTCCAAGGGGTTGATTGCATTTGGCAAGCAATTGAACTGCAAAAAAACGCTAAAGTTTTATTTGACGTTCCAAAAGTATATTAGTCTCAAATTGGTTTCACTTCGGTTGAAACACCCTGTAGAAGTGTGGGACACAATGGGCAATGTTCTGCTGTTATTGCTCAAACAGATTAGCAGCACTTTGTCGATATTCGAATTGGAGGCATTAAATTGATGCTCAAGAATCAAAGGAGCCAACTTAACATGTGAAGAAAGCCTTTTTTGCTGGTGGGAGAATAGAAGTAGGTACTCTGCCCGAGGAAATTGCATTTTCTATACACGTTGCTCAGGCAACATTTCTCCAGGACGTGGTCGTATGGTAGACACCTTTTCCTATTATCGCATGCAATGAGAGATTGCAGCCTCTTGGGACGAGTCCAAATGCAGGCGTTCTGTGCGCGAATGGACCGATCAGGTAAATTGCCTTTAGGGCTAACTACCATAGCTACCTGTCTATCCATGCGTATCAAAGCCATCACGTATTAGGTTTCCCAAGGAAACATACTGTACCTTCTGTCTATATTAAGGTCTCTGAAATACATGTTTTTTAGAGCGAACGACATGAGTCGAGAAGCTTTTTCATGGCAAGTGGTACTACGGGGAGTTAGGCCAGTACCCCGCCGAGGAGTGACGCTGCGAAATAAACATTCGATGGCGTTGATGTTATTGGTATCGGAACTTTCTCATCGTGCGTTAAAATTCGATACACTAATCACTGCGCCTGAGCGCCTTAGAAAAATGCTTCTTCGCACCTAAACTTGATGTGGGATCATCCGAGATCAAGTTTTCTATTAATCTATTAACGGCTGGGTCTCCCGGGCACATCGCCACATATGGGAAAATAGAAACGGTCGTAGGTTGACAAAGCGTGTACGCTTTAATCATTGCAGAAAATCGGTGACTTATTCTTACGAGAGTTATTGATTCCAGAAGACTACAGACCTTACAACAGGCTATCGCACTTTTGCGAAAGAGAGCGACATGCTTGGCGCTACCGCGATCTCAATTTGTATTGTACATGACAAGGAGAACAAAACAGCGAATGGATGACGTGCTTCCCTCCCCACTTAGTGGTGAACTTAGCTTGTTTCACTGTTCTTTGACGAGCATGTGGACATAAGCATGCATCCGCCTTAATAACTTTATCGGAAGACCCAGTAGTAGTGAGTTCTTCTTCTTCTTAATGGGCGCTACAGTTCGGGGTGAACCTGGGCCTCAACCAACATGTCCCTCCAACTAGCACGATCTTTTGCTAGCCTTTTCCATTGCCGCACAGCCAGTTGGCTGAGGTCCTCTTCCACCTGTGTGCGCCATTTCAAGTGCGGCCGTCCTCTGCTTCTTCGTCCCTCGGGGTTGGATTCAAAGACTCTCCGGGCTAGAGCTGTGGTGTCCATTCGCTCTACATGGTCCAGCCATCATACGCGTTGAATCCATAGACACCTGTCTAGACTCATGTCGCTATACAGCCCGTAAAGTTCGTGATTTAAGTTTTTCCTCCATCCCCCGTCTGCGTTTATAGGCCCGAAAATCACGGGTAAAATCTTTCTCTCGAACCGACCATGGGCCTCCTCATCCGCTTTTGATAGTGTCCATGCTTTTGCGCCGTACAACAGGACTTTGTCGTTCGGGAGAGGGCTCTATTACTCAGTTGCCTCCTGAGCTCAACGAAACAGCCATTGGCAAGAGTGATTCTGCGTTTGATTTCGGAACTGATGTCGTTGTTCCAGGTCGCTGCGGAGCCAAGGTAGACGAAGTCCTTAACTACCTCGAACTTATAACTGCCAATACGAACGATCTGGCCAAGACATCGGTGGTGAGCGTCCTTTTTTGATGATAGCATATATTTAGTTAGTGGAGTGGCATGGGCTCGGACATACAGGGTAAAGTTGTTGATTGCTCTCAACCTGGCGAGATGCCAGCAACGATCCCTGTTTAAATGCCCGGGTCAAGTTGACATACGGCCTCCTCGCGGCGCCCTCTGGATAGCCTCTTCAACAACCGTTGGGAGGTGAACAAACGTATGCAGCGAAGTAAACCCCGACCAGAATGGCGGTTGTGCGGCGGGCTAACAATCCGCCCACGTAAAAAAACCCAAAGTTATGAATGAGCAAGATGCCTCGGATATACGGACGGATACTCGACGACGACAACGCACGAAAAAGGAACACGATTTGCGAGTATGCTCCTGGAATGTCAGAACCCTGTACACTCCCGGAGCTGCTCATAAACTAGAAGGAATCCTCACGCAGTACAAGGCGGATATTACTGCGGTCCAGGAAATACGCTGGATAGGAAACGGTATGATTAGGAAGAAAAATTGCGACATTTATTACAGCTGTCACAAAAGGTTGCACTTACTGGGATGCGGATTCGTCGTGGGAAAGCGGTTAAGGTCGAAGGTCATCGACTTTAAACCTATAAGTGATCGCCTGGCTGTGATCCGCATCAAAGGCAGATTTTATAACATCAGCCTTATATGTGCACACGCCCCTACCGACGAGGCTGAAGACCCTATCAAGGAGGACTTCTATGACCTCCTGGACAACGCCTACGGAGCTTGTCCGGAGTACGATGTAAAAATCGTGCTCGGGGACTTCAACGCCAAAATCGGAAAGGAAAACACCCTTGGCGGAGTGATCGGAAAGCACAGCCTCCACGATACAACAACAGATAACGGCTTCCGACTCGCTGACTTTGCGACAGCTCGTAATGCGGTGATAAGTAGCACAAGATTCCCTCGCAAGCGAATCCACACAGCAACCTGGCGATCTCCGGACGGTCGAACCGCCAACCAAATCGACCATGTGCTCATTGACGCAAGGCACGCGTCAAACATCCTGGATGTGCGAACATTCAGAGGGGCAAATGTCGACTCTGACCACTTCCTCGTAGCAGCAAGATTCAGAGCTCGACTGTCCAATGTCAGAAAGCTGCACCAGCCCATCAGGAGGAGGTTCGACATTGGGCGCCTGAGCACACCGGAGGTTGCCAGAGTCTACAGGGAGCAGCTGAGCGAAAGACTCTACGGTATGCCTACGTCGAACACAAATGCCAATAATATGTGGCTGCATTGCCGCTCAGCCATTCAGGAAGTAGCCGAAACCACCTTAGGATACCTACCACCCCCGACAAGAAACCCGTGGTATGATGGCGAGTGTGAGCAGAAAAAGGCAGCAACCGACGAGGCGTACCAAAAGGCGCTGCAGAGGAAAACCAGGGCAGCGCGAGAAGAGTACCGAGCCAGAAGAAGGGAGGAGAAGAAACTACTGCGACAAAAGAAAAGAATCTTCGCAGCCTCCCAGCTCAAGGATATCGAGGAGTCTAGGGATAGACATAAAACACGAGCCTTTTACAAGAAAGCCAAAGGCCTTGCAGGAGGCTTCAAAAAGGGCACCCTGGCTCTTCGAAACTGCGAGGGTAATCTTGTCACCGACCCGCAGGGAATAGTGGATGTATTTAAGCAGCACTTCCAGCAGCTGCTTAACGAGCATGACCAAGAGAGAGTGGTAGGGACTGAGGAAATCCCAACTCCAGCCGCTGAAGTAGTCCTCCCACCCAGCATAGAAGAAGTCGGCACAGCTATTCAGAAGCTGAAGAACAACAAGGCCGCAGGCTCAGATGGCTTGCCATCAGAGCTCTTCAAGGCTGGCGGCGATGTTCTGGTAGGGAGCATGCACCAGATCATCTGCAGAATTTGGGAGGATGAGAGCATGCCCGACGACTGGAATACCAGCTCTATATGCCCCATCCACAAAAAAGGCGATCCTACCTCTTGTAAGAACTATAGAGGTATATCCCTGCTCAATGTCGCATACAAGATCCTGTCCAGCGTATTGTGTGAACGTCTAAAACCATTTTGCACCGCACTAATCGGCAGCTACCAGTGCGGCTTCCGGCCCGGCAAATCAACTATAGACCAAATTTTCACACTTCGACAAATCCTGGAAAAGACCAACGAGTTTCAAATCGATACACACCATCTTTTCATCGATTTCAAAGCCGCATACGACAGCATTCATCGTGAAGCACTGTTTGGGGCGATGGCCGAATTCGGGATCCCGGTAAAACTGATCCAGTTGTGTCGCGCCACGCTAAAAAACACGCGATGCACCGTGCAACTCGGTTCTAGGACCTCGGAACCATTCGAAACATGCACCGGATTTCGGCAAGGAGATGCGCTGTCATGTGACTTCTTCAACCTGGTGCTGGAGCAGATAGTGCAACGGGCAGGCGTCAACAGGGAAGGCACTATCTTTTACAAGTCCATCCAGCTGCTAGGATACGCGGATGATATCGACATCATCGCGTGTTCTCGCCGTGGCATTGTGGAAGCATTCACGGCGATTGAAGAACTGGCGAAACGAATTGGCCTTAAGATCAATGAGGACAAAACGAAATACATGCTGTCAAGCAAAAACCAATCCGTCGCTCACCACCTGGGACAAAACATAACAATTGACAGCTACAATTTCGAGGTAGTTAAGGAGTTTGTCTACCTCGGGGCAAACGTAAATTCCACAAATGACACCACAGTGGAGATCCGGCGTAGAATCGCCCTTGGCAACCGCTGCTACTTCGGCTTGTCCAAACAACTGGGGTCAAAACTCCTCACTCGAAAGACCAAAGTCATGCTTTACAAAACGCTCATTCTGCCAGTCTTGCTGTACGGAGCCGAAAGCTGGACGATAAGCAGGACAGCGGAGCTGATTTTGGGTTCTTTCGAAAGAAAAATTCTGCGCCGGATATTTGGTCCTGTCTGTGAGGAAGGTGAATGGAGAAGAAGACACAACCGCGAACTCTACGAGCTGTACCAAGATGTGGATGTAGTCCGGAAAGCAAGGACCCGTCGACTACACTGGCTCGGCCACATCGAGCGCATGGACATCAACGCTCCAGCTAAGAGGGTCTTCGACTCCGAGCCTCCTGGTTCGAGAAGAAGAGGAAGACCGAACCTCCGGTATAAAGACCAAGTAATCGCGGATGTAAGACATCTTGGTCTTGACAACTGGAAGCAGCGTGCCCGGGACCGTCAAGGATGGAAGGCAGCTATAGCTCAGGCTCAGATCCTCCATGGATCGCAGGCCTGATAAGTAAGTAAGTATATATTTAGTTTTGCCCTCGTTTACCACCAAACCAATTTTCGCCGCCTCCATTTCAATACTCGCAAACGCCTCATTGACATCTCGCTGTGATTTACCTATTATGTCAATATTGTCGGCGTATGCAGGAAGTTGCGAGGATTTGAAATAGATTGTGCCTCTTGTATTGGCCAGTGATTTTTGCACAATCATTTCCAATGTGATGTTGAAGAAATCACACGACAGCGCATCGCCTAGCCTAAATCCTTTTTTGACATCAAGACTATCGGCAAGGTGTTTACCGATTCGGATGGAGCAGCGAGTATTCTCCAAAGTCATCCTGCATAGTCTGATGAGTTTAGGAGGTATGGCAAAGGTAGACATAGCGTTGTATAGCTCGTCTCTTAGTGAGCTCGTGAGTTAGTACGTCTGATTCAAATGGCAACACAAAAAATGTGCTGTTGTCTAAGTGAGTCTTCCAGACCTGTCTCAGCAATCTGATCTAACATAAAGTGACGCGTGCAGCTGAAAAGGGACCTGGATCATCTGGGCGCTCCGCACTGAAAGCAGTAAACTTGACAAGGTAAGCAATTTTGCTGACGTTCAATGAAGCCCTCGATCACTTCTTTCTCATAATGAGAGCGCATAATGAGAGCTTACGACATTGTTAAGGTTCACAACCCCCTTAGGGTGACGAAGCAATGTCTGATTCAGCTTAAATGTGTAACAGGGTAAACCCCGCTTCTATGCAGTTTCGCATTCAAGCAAGTTTCTAGGAAACATTTTGCCCCCACGACTTTGACTGTCGCCACTGTTCGCTTACTCAGCCATAAAGCGCACCCCACAGAAAAGCAGACGAAAGTAGAAATGAAAAGAAAGAAAAAGTCAAAGACGATGACAACCGGACTGAGAGTGATAAAATTTTAATATTTTCCCCACGATTGAAGTGTATTTTCCTCCCCCACTTCCACTTCCGTCCAACTGCCCGACACTGATGGAACTATACTCCTGAGTTTTGGCACGATGATGCCAGCAATTTTTCACCTTCTCCCAACCCCCACACCAAATTGAGATCCACTTACAGAGTAGCGAAGCTTGAAGCAAGTTGTTATCTCTAAAGAGTGACCCCTAACAAGTGTTTAACTTGTAAGATTGTTGCTACAACAAAGTGATATGGCCAATATCGAAGACAATAAAGTCACTCCGGCCACCGAACTTCCCGTTCAAATTCTGCCAACATTCTGGCTAAAGTGGATTATGTGCTGCCAGATTCAATTCCAATAAAATCCCACTGTCCAGTCAGCTTACATACATATATGTATGATGTTGCCGCAAAGGCCGAGTCAGTATAGTCCTTAATTAACAACGACTGCTGCTGCTAGGGTGATTGCTTTGCGCAAAACTCGAGTACGAGTAGCAATGTAAATTTTGCGGACTGCATAATGCCATCCTAATGAGTTTGCACAGCTAACGCCACTGATACCGATGCCCAGTCTACCATGATACCCTCTACGATACATATTTAGTGCGGTCTGAGTCATCCCCTTGTGTGCCTCTGCATATGTACACAGAAGTACATTGCCAAATTGGCAAACGGCATAAACGGCACAGCCAGATCCAAATCCAATATATGCTAAAGGGTTATATGGTCTTTTTGCCGCTGGCTTGGATGGGCGATGAGAAGACAAGAAGACGCTTTGTGCGAGTATATCACCTACATGAGTGAGGCTGTGCCGATGGTTACTGAACGGTTGGATACAAATTACGACTTTTGTCAAAAATAATGCCCAGCTGCAGGACGATTCCGCTCTGTCGCGCTTCCGGGCAGCTCTATGATCGCATATCTGATGCCAAGGTGATATCATATGTTCTCTCGTTCGTATCAGCGTCTCCTTGCTCGTTTCGGTAGTCTGATACATATCGGAAGCTGGATGTGGTGGTTGGACCACGAACTGAAATTGTATCACTTTAACCGTATGCGAATCTGTGTTGGATTTAAGGACATTAGGCACACGTCCATAGAATGTTATTATGCATCTCATACATATCTACGTTTGACCGAGAGATGTCATGGATGTTCTTTTGTCTAGCGACGTTGATGATGAGGATGGAGATATGCAAATGCGACTGTTTGTAGAGTGCATCCAGATGGATACGTTTGTCCGGGTTGGAGATTGGTTTAGTGGTGGATTCTGGCAATTGCATCGGTTGACTGTTGGCAGAGAAGATAATCCAAAGATGAGATAGTAAATTGGATTTGTGGTTTAACATGAAATTTAAGTGCTGACTCGTAGTGGATGTCAGTCCAGGGCACATTGAACACTTACTGGGTGAAAGTAACTGTGTGACCCTGGAATTGATTTATTTCGGATTAGCGGCTGGACTTTTGGATTAACTTGGTTTATCTGTGTGTATATGTGTCTCTGTTGGATGGTTCATAGATTTCATATGAACTGAACTTGAAGGGGAAGTTGAGGCTCATTTTTGGAGTCATTAAGTGCTCTCAAGTTGGCATGTGACTTTAATAAAGTGATAACAATAAGCTCAAGGAGGAATGGGAGGATTTCGACAGAGTAAATCATTTGACAATTTTAATCGACGGAGACCGAAGAGAATTCTGTCCCCCTGACCTCGACGAAGTTAAGATTGCCATATCGAAGCTCAAGTCGAATAAAGCTGCTGGCGCAGACGGACTGTCTGCTGAGCTCTTCAAGGCAGCTGGAGATGACCTGGTTGGAAGCATGCACCAGCTCATCGGTAAGATATGGTTAGAGGAAAGCATGCCCGAGGAATGGAGTCTCAGCATCGTATGCCCGATCCACAAGAAAGGAGACCCCTCTGATTGCGCCAACTATAGAGGAATAGGTCTCCTTAACATCGCCTACAAAATCTTCTGTGCCGTTTTGTGTGAACGCCTGAAGCCTTTTGTAAATAAGCTGATAGGTCCTTACCAGTGTGGATTCAGGCCAGGGAAGTCCACCATCGACCAAATATTCACACTACGGCAGATCCTGGAGAAAACCAATGAATTTCAAGTCGACACTCACCACCTATATGTCGACTTCAAAGCCGCATACGACAACGTAATTAGAGACGAGCTTTACAACGCTATGTCTACCGTGGACATACCTACTTAACTCGTCAGACTATGCAGGATGACTTTGGAGAATGCTCGCTGCTCCATCCGAATCGGTGAACACCTTACCGATAGTTTTGATATCAAAAAAGGATTTAGGCAGGGCGATGCGCTGTCGTGTGATTTCTTCAACATCATATTAGAAATGATTGTGCAAAAATCACTGCCCAATACAAGAGGCACAATCTATTTCAAATCCTCGCAACTCCTTGCATACGCCGGCGATATTGACATAATAGGTAGATCACAGCGAGATGTCAATGAGGCGCTTGCGAGTATTGAGTTCGAGGCGGCGAAAATTGGTCTGGCGGTAAACGAGGGCAACACTAAATATATGCTGTCATCAGAAAAGGACGCTCACCACCGATGTCTTGGCCAGAACGTTTGTATTGGTAGATATAAGTTTGAGGTAGTTAAGGACTTCGTCTACCTCGGCTCCGCAGTGACCTGGAACAACATCAGTTCCGAAATCAAACGAAGAATCACTCTTGCTAATCGCTGTTTCTTTGGGCTCAAGAGGCAATTGAGTAATAGAGCCCTCTCCCGAACAACAAAGTTGACTCTATATAAGACCCTTATCATCCCGGTCCTGTTGTACGGCGCAGAAGCATGGACACTATCAAAAGCGAATGAGGAGAGCCTTGGCCGGTTCGAGAGAAAGATTTTGCGCGTGATTTTTGGGCCTATAATCGTAGACGGGGGATGGGGGAAAAGATTCAACCACGAACTTTACGGGCTGTACAGCAACATGAGCCTAGTCAGGCGATTGGATACCAAAGCTCCAGCCCGGAGAGTCTTTGAATCCAACCCCGAGGGACGAAGAAGCAGGGGACGGCCGCACTTAAGATGGCGCACACAGGTGGAAGGGGACCTCAGCCAACTGGCTGTGCCGCAATGGAAAAAGCTAGCAAAAGATCGTGCTAGATGGAGGGGCATGTTGGTTGAGGCCCAGGTTCACCCCGAACTGTAGCGCCCACTAAGAAGAAGAAGTTGAAATCATTTGGCAAACTTATGGCAACAAATATACAAGCACAAGCATTTTTAAGCTTCGTGTAAAGATGTAGTCTATTTTCTTTCATTCAGTTTATGTTCATTCTGATTAAAGTACATGTAGGGCATTAAAATGGGAACATCCAATTTGATTTGATCTACGAAAAAATGGTCAAGACTTGACAAGTCGAATTTAGTTGACATAGCTTCTTACAAATATTATTTCAGAACACTGTAGCTTCCATAGCAGGTGGAATTACCTTATTTAGTGTTGTAACAAGTATTTGTCCAGTAAACAGAAACAAATTGCCAATCGACATGGTCGCAAGAATGCTTACGATTTTTTTTATACGAGAGAGCGTATTGTAGTCGGGTATAGTGAAAAACACATTTTTTGGTATGATAAGACTTGGAATGGGGACACACCTCTATACGGCCCGTTTGGGATTTTGGGATTACTCTTTAATAACAGTATGGCCAATGTGGCCAAAATCGAGTTTTCGACCAAGAAACAATGTTTCCAGATTTCCGAAACCATTAGCCCGAAACAGTAACAAATTGCCTAATTCAGACTATTAGTTTTATTTGAATATACATATGAGCGCGCCGTGGCGCAGTGGTTAGTGTGTTGGACTCTGGCGCACGATGAGCGAGTTCGGATCCCGATAACACCAACGCCATCGAATGTTGTTTATTTCGCAACGTTCCTCCTCGGCGGAGTACTGGCAAAACCCCCCGTAGTGAACTTGCCATGAAAAGGCTTCTCGACTCACGCCGTTCGGAATCGGCCTAAAACTGTAGGTCCCTTTCACCTGTGTGAAAAATAAATCACACACAACATGGGTGATTGAAAGAAGCTTGGCTCTGGTCCTTCATGGGCTGTAACGCCACCAAAAAAAAAAAGAATACATACGAGGTGTTGCAATTAAGTTCCGGGTATTTGTATGTATGTTGGCGTTACAGTACATGAAGGGCCAAAGCCGATCTTCTCTCAATCATCCATGTTGTGTGTGATTTTATTTCCCCATAGGTTAAAAGGACCTATAGTTTATTGCCGATTCCGAATGGCAAATATGAGAAGCTCTTCTTGACATACATATATACTACAGGAATTTTGTCAGTACCCCGCCGAGGAGATGTACCGTGAAAAACACGTTCGATAACATGGCTGTTGTCGGGATTCGATCCTGTGTCATCGGAGTCAGACGCCAAGACAGTACCCCCTGTCCATGGTGCTCTCAAAGTTTGTCCCAATATTTTATAGTATCGACCTTTACAAAAATCCCTACCTAACTCTACCCAATGACTCTACCGTTGTTCTTACGATTCGAAACTTACTTACTTACTTATCAGGCCAGCGATCCATGGAGGATCTGAGCCTGAGCTATAGTTGCCTTCCATCCTTGACGGTCCCGGGCACGCTGCTTCCAGTTGTCAAGACCAAGATGTCTTACATCCGCGATTACTTGGTCTTTATACTCGAGGTTCGGTTTTCCTCTTCTTCTCGAACCAGGAGGCTCGGAGTCGAAGACCCTCTTAGCTGGAGCGTTGATGTCCATGCGCTCGATGTGGCCGAGCCAGTGTAGTCGACGGATCCTTGCCTTCCGGACTACATCCACATCTTGGTACAGCTCGTAGAGTTCGCGGTTGTGCCTTCTTCTCCATTCACCTTCCTCACAGACAGGACCAAATATCCGGCGCAGAATTTTTCTTTCGAAAGAACCCAAAATCAGCTCCGCTGTCCTGCTTATCGTCCAGCTTTCGGCTCCGTACAGCAAGACTGGCAGAATGAGCGTCTTGTAAAGCATGACTTTGGTCCTTCGAGTGAGGAGTTTTGACCCCAGTTGTTTGGACAAGCCGAAGTAGCAACGGTTGCCAAGGGCGATTCTACGCCGGATCTCCACTGTGGTGTCATTTGTGGAATTTACCTTTGCCCCGAGGTAGACGAACTCCTTAACTACCTCGAAATTGTTGCTGTCAATTGTTATATTTTGTCCCAGGTGGTGAGCGACGAATTGGTTTTTGCTTGACAGCATGTATTTCGTTTTGTCCTCATTGATCTTAAGACCAATTCGTTCCGCTTGTTCTTCAATCGCCGTGAATGCTTCCACATTGGTTTTTCTCTCGTTTACCTTCAGACCTACTTTAGCCGTTTCTGCTTCAATGTTCACCAAAGCTTCACTGACGTCTCGCTGCGTTCTCCCAATCATGTCATCGACGTATGCGAGCAATTGTGGCCAGGGATCCCGCGCGATCTTTTCAAGCATGAAAAGATCACATGACAGTGCGTCGCGCTGTCTGAATCCATTTTTCACATCGAAAGTCTTGGTTAACTCCTTACCGAACTTAATAGAGAAGCAATAATTCTCCATTGTCACCCTGCACGACGTGATAAGCTTAGCAGGGATGTCAAGGGTAGGCATGGTGTTGTATAACTCGCCTATAAATACGCTGTCGTATGTGACTTTAAATGGTTTCACGCGTCCACACGGCACGGCAGAGAGATCATATACATACATATTCTCTCACAGTTGGCGCAGTTGGGGTCTCCTTTCTTTTGGGCCGGGCAAACGATGTTAAGGTTCCACTCATCGGGCATACATACTTTCTTTCGACCATATCCTACAGATGAGTGGGTCCATGCTCCCTATAAACACTCATATCCAGCTGCTTTAAATAGCTCAGCAAACAGCTCATCTATGACGGCAGCTTTATTAGACCTTAGTTTAGATATCGCTATTTTAACTTAGTCTAGGTCGGGTGGACGGAATTCTCTTTCATATTCGACAAGGGCAAATAGTTCGTTATGACAGCGGTATTTTGACTATCCTCGCCGTTATACAGTCTGCAGAAGTGGTCTTTCCATATTCTCAGCATTGACTCTGAGTCAACTATTGGATGTCTGTTTTCATCCCGGCAGGTTTCATATACTTCTGTGACATGAAAAATCCATGTGGCTATACGAACAGTTATTGATCAGGATCAGGAAACGATTGCTGTACCGATTAGGCAATCATAATAAAATATCTGGCTAGATCCTCAAAAATAACGCCTTTTTTTATAGTAAAATGCAGGAAGCTGTAAACGTTGTTTTCTACGATAATATGGCAAGTTAAGTCCGCCTGACTTAAGCACATGACACGAGTTACGCATGAGCCGTCAAAAGTAGAATACTATAAAACCAAGCTGTAAAAAAGTCACCAATTATCTGGAAAACCACTATTAGTTCATAGCACATCTGACGAGAACCATTAAATGTACCTCAAAAATCAACTAAGCGATTATGAAGCACATCCAAGGTGCTATGTGTGTAATTACCTATCAAATAGGGCGTCAAGTCCTTGAGATAAACACCACTCACGCTCACGACTATTTCACTCTACTCAACACCTGAGCACTTGAGTACCTTGTGGCAGTCAGAAACCCTACAAGCATGCCACCTGTCGTCCTTAAAAACCACTACGCTTAACCAAAACCACACGTAGGTGCCAGTCTGTCCAACAATTTGATGCCCGTTCACCTCTGGTGTTTATCGTGTCAAAGTTAATGACATAATTCAAAGTCATTCAAACTTCCCCGTCAATTAATTACACATATTCACTGGAAGGTCCATGCATCACAGGAGTGACATACACACACTGTTTACTATTGATACAAGGAAATTGACTAAGTGATTTGCTTCATAATGAGGGCGAGTATAACCGCTGGGACCAAAGTGGTGAGGATCAATAGCCATTAAACTTTAGTGGTCATGTGTGAACGACGAATACGTTCCAGAGCTCATGAAAACGTTATCACGGATGGAATTAAGATAAAAAAGAAATTTGTTTAAAGTTGTGTAAGAAGCATAAGGTGTTCCTGTGTGTAAGATACATGGAGCACACAAAGTACAATATTTTACAAGAAAATGAAAAGCAAGAGAAAGTGAAACTAAGGAAAGAGTGTATCCTGGTACGGGGGACAAGGAAGCGGATTCCCAAACATGAGGCTCCAATCAAGACAAACATCGAGGGGATGTAAGCAAAAGGACAAATGTGTGTGTGTTTGTCTTACTTACATCCTGCGATAATTGAAGGCGAAACAAGGAAGGAAGCGCCCAAGAAGCAATAGACAAAGAGGAAACGAGCAATAATGGGAACAACACAAAGTGACAACCATGTAAGGAGCTAGCCGCCAGGATGTACTTGTACTTACTTATAAGCATGTTTACAAATGTGTGTACGTCCTGTCTTGTATAAATTAAAATCATGCTGGGACTGGGGCTTGACTTTTTTCCTCTCTCTTTCCCTTACTGGCAACTAAACAACATCTGCTCCACAAGCAATTGACGATGACACGACAAGGACGTATTTGCCACTATCTCAAACGTGGCAACTCCATAAGCAAAATGAAAGGAAGTGCGCATTGCATTACCAACAACAAAAGGATGAAACAACGACTAAGCAGGATGTGGAAAAAAAGAAACGAAAAATCCAAACAACTCAGGAAAGAAGGAAAGCCAGTTCGGGTGCTGCGAAACATGAATCCGTAGTGTTTCGAGAAGCTATAAGGACTACGAGCACCCGGCTTATGGTTCCTGCATAGCTGTGAGATACTCGTACTCGTGCACAATCTAAAAGCACTCCTTTAACATAGAATTATAGTTGCGACGAATGCATTTATACTTCGGGCTGACACGGTGGCTGAGGTAGCACTGCTGTTGTTGTCTACGAAGCACGAACTACAAATCCTGCTTGAAGTTCAGTGAATTTTTATGTTATCGTAGATACAAGGAGTTGCTCTTTAATTGAACAACAATGCGTATACAGTTGTCCTTTTTGGATTGTATTTCTCTCATTTTTTAAAATCCTTTCTGGATAGGTCAGAGATTTTTGTCTCGTAATGTCATGCTGTTAGACATCGCTTTACGGGGGCTGATGTCAACGGAGATAAGGACATTCGTATGCTGGTCCAGGCTTTTAGCGGATACAAGGAACACCCTAAAAAACTTTGTTAACGCCTTTTTGTAAAAGGCTACGTTCGTTCCCATTCAATTAGTTTTCTATATGACAAGCTTAAAATCTGACTTTATGTACTGAGATAATTCTCACATCTTAACTTCTGTGTTCGGAAACATTTGCATACTCATGGATCTATTGGAAAAGGGAAGTGGTACGAAAACTATGGGGAAGCTTTTATGGTTGATGTGGTTGTTTCATTTGAAGGATTTGGGCAGGACTATAAGTATTCTATTCCAATGCTTTCTTCGTATAAAGCTTAATTAATCCCAAACCTCAGACCATCGTATAGGGCTTAGCGAGAGTTGACAACGGTCATAAAATGTTCGGACGGCAAATGAGAATGTACGTAATTTGACAATAAACTTCCCTGTGTACCACACCCACTCCGGCCACACCAACATTTTATCGTCTTCTTCACAGATATGCTGACAAGAGTGAGGTTCATTTTTGACACCCTAAATCCCGCAACGGAATTGGGCAAACTACTCCTGCGTTCGTCGTTTACTCATGGCATTTTGATAATACACTTCACAAATTTTTCGGCATGTTTTTGCGGCCTTTTTACCTTTTTCATGGCGTATTTCCTTGCACATTTGACTCAATTCCATCAATTTAACTTTTTTCCCAAATATCGAATTACAAAACTGTATACGAAGGGAATGTAGCCTGAAATGTCACCTCAATAATGAAATGTACTCAAAATACATATGGCATCAAATGTACCCAGCGGCAGAAACTGGGGATCCAATAATGTCCTTATTATAATACATTAGAGAAGAGGCACTAAGCTAGACTAGGTTTTTTTTATGTGGTAAGCGTCCACACCTTATTATGACGATAACATAGTGCGGGCCGAAGGTATAGAGGAAGAAGAATAGAGGAGATAATGATGGACGTGGCTCTTAAATGTCTGTCTGTTGTACTGAGGGGTAAAGGCCGACTCCAGCAAGGAATTCCAGATTCGTATAATTCGGTAAAGAAAGATTCCTTGTATTTGACGGTACGACCGAAAGTGGGCTTTTCGGATTCCATGATGCAAGTGCTACTCATGGATAATGGTTGTAAGTATGTGGTACGATTGGATGACTGGAGACAGCGCTGTGCTTTGAAAGCATTAAATTAAACTTTATTATTTTTTTCCTATAAAATGATGCTATCGATATTGGAATTTAGTGAGCTCAACATATGCTGTCGCTCACTATTTACAGCCGAAGAGCAGACTCGCAAGTTGGTGAACGAATATGTGAAGTTGGCAATTTATAAAAGCGAGAAAGAGTGTTGGAAACGAAACGGGACCCTGGTGAACACACATTTTTAAAAGTGAATGTCGGACTTATTTTACTTTTACCTTTTTGGTAAAGCGAGCGATTCCACTTTCCGGTAAGATATGCCATGAAATCACCAGTGGATCTGCTGCTGCGGAATATATACTGTCGGTCATTGAGGAGTTTCGGCGATTCAAGATATTTCAATAACAGACGGTTTATCAGCGTTTCAATGAATTTGGAGAGAAGGGACGTTAGTGCTATGGGCCTTTTTTCGGGATGGGCTGGATAAATGCTGTTTTCCACCTACTCGGGTGGAAAAGCTTACACAGTGGTTTTACCAGCGAAGAAGAATGCCATCTCGACCAGCGAATTTGTGTATGTCTCTTTGAGGAACCTTGCAACTGTACGAGTACGAAGGTAGATTTATTCCATGATTGAATTGAGGCGCTCCAGAGCAGGCAGAGATAAATTGCAAGTAGGAGCTAGCTAGGAGCTAGCTGCGGAGTGGGCAGCCAGAGGGTTAGCTTTGTCTAGCCTTGTGACAGCTCAAAAGTCGTTAAGTGTTGGTATAGGCAATGATAGTAATTGTTTATAGCGTTTTTGACAAATGATCAGAAACGTTTGTCAGCTTTGGGACATTGGAGAATTGTAGGACTTAGTTTTTTGGCATGTCGGATAAGGGTATCGCAGTCGTTTCTGACTCGTATATAAGTAAGTTTCCGGATTTTCCTCAGAATTGTTTGCTTTATAGGCCCGGAAACTTACTTCTCTTGGGCTATTGGCCTCTTTAAAGCTTACGTTGATCACTTAGCACCTTTAGCCTGGTGCTAGGAGTAAAATTGGCAACGCCAATTCGAATAGTACATATTAGCGATAAAATCAGCGACGGCATTCGCGGCGGCATTGTCGAGGGAACTCATGGGTCAGTTAAAGCTGCGACTTCTACTAGTCGGCTTTATTATCCTTCTTGAAAGTTTTATCCCTAAATGCATGGTGGGCGTACAGGAATTTGGCTGATTTTACGCAGTGGTCGGACGATCCAAGAGGCGATAATACATCAACGATATATTTATCCGTGAGTAGAATTAGTTGATTTTATTCAGAAAATAATTCGACATACTTTCATTCGGGTGTTGTCTGTCCAGAGTGTCGAAGCCACGAAGAATTGTGTACATTGAAATCGCCCGCTAAAACGATTTCCGTGCGAGGTTCTTCGGTTAGAGCCACACAATATATACATACATATATATGTATATCAAACGCGTCAAGTGTTGTGTTCCTGTCTAGAGTTGGGCTTCTGTAGAGAAAACAACAGTGAATAGAGTGCTTGAGGAGTACGTATTTCCGCGTACAACACTCATACATATACATAATAAGAAACACCGACTAAGCAAGGCCTTGATGTGAAGCTCGAACGTTGGCTTTGCAAGATGCCCTTACGATAGTAAGACTTACTATAAGAACAAAGATCAACACACACGACTCGCTATGCGCCGGTTGTGTTAGCACTCAGTCAGCGTGAGTGCAGCTACTGGTCGCAGGTTGTTGTCACTTTCACGTAGTTTTCTATTTTTCGATTTAATTTGTTTTTTCTATTTAGGTGCCCGCACTACACTAAACAAAACCTCGCGCGACGGATGATGAAGCCTCACCATCTAATCACCATCATATCAGACGTGGCAACCACAGTGAGGCAAAAAATACTGAGCACTATAAAACAATTCTTCTAAATATGGCAATCGAAGAAGTTAGGTTTGTTAGGTTGCCAGCGTCCCATAACGGCATAGACGAAGCGATCTTTCGGTTAGAACGTACTCGCATCTTTCTTCAAAAATAGTTCATTGGTGGGCGTTACAGCCCATGAAAGACCAGAGCCATGCTTCGCTCAACCACCCATCCTGAAAACAAAAATAATTGCACACAAAAACACATTAAGATTCAGGCATTCGAAGATGAGGATTTGAAGAAAACATTGCGCATTAATTCGCTACACATAAAACTCCATCAAAAGAGCTCAAAATTAGCTTGGGTCTACTCCGCAAATCGAGACGTAAAATGCAATCGGAGGGAAATCTAGACATTTTCCTAAGGCATTAAAAACGGGCTTCAATTTGCCATATTAAATCAGCCTTAGTGCCATTTACTCGGAAAAGAAAACTGGATTGAGAGTCCAGTGTGTTAACCATTACATACCATGGGTCGGAGTCACAATTTGCTTCTGGCAAGGTTACATAGAGTTGGGAATTTCCTTTTTGTGTATAGCCCTATACTAAATATATCCTTTTTGTGTGCTTTCATAATAACTCACTTTAAATTGCATAAAAAATAAATCCAACGAAAACACACCTTTTAGGGTGTGTGTAGGCAGTGTAGGCTTTTTCCGATCAAATTGAATATGGTTATTGGAAACTCACTTGGAACGACAACCTAAGTAACAAAATCTACCAAGCAACTGCGGTACTGCGGACCTTTCTTTGATCTCACGTTAAAACCTACGAGTTAAACCAGAAGTCATATCTTGCATATATGTACATCGCGTTGTTAAGGTCTGTCATCACCTACATCTCTGTTTCCTCTGCAAAGCCGAGGAAAGACCAAAATCATTAAGACAAGACAATTCCTCTAAGACTGTACACTTTAAGGCATCATAAAAACCATATAAATATGTCACCCTTAAGGCAATCGTACTCCATTTCACATCTTTGTAAAAACGAGAGCGTTGCGCGGTACACTAATTATTCTCAGGCAAGCGGGTCATTTAGCAATTATTAAAGAACTGCCTGAAGTGGTTATGTTTATTTCTGTATCCGATGTCCCGTCAATATTCCGAATCCGCTAGGTTGGGGAACTGAAAATTCCTTGCTAAACGTTAAAAGCTTTGCGACAGCTCGTAATGCGGTGATAAGTAGCACAAAATTTCCCCACAAGAGAATCCACACAGCAACCTGTCGATCTCCGGATGGTCGAACCGCCAACCAAATCGATCATGTGCACATTGACGCAAGACACTCGTCAAACATCCTGGATATGTGCACTTTCAGGGGGGTAAACGTCGACTCTGACCATTTCCTCGTAGCAGCAAGATTAAGAGCTCGACTGTCCAATGTCCGAAAACTGCACAAGCCCACCATGAGGAGGTTCGACATCGGACGCCTGAGCACAGCGGATGTTACCAGAGTCTACAGGGAGCAACTAAGCGAAAGGCTCTCCGGTATGCCTACGTCGAGCACAAATGTCAACAGTATGTGGCTGCATTGCCGCTCAGCCATTAAGGAAGTAGCCGAGAACACCTAGGGTTAACTACCACCCCCGACAAGGAACCCGTGGTACGATGGCCAATATGAGCAGAAAAAACCGGCCAAGTGCGAGTCGGACTCGTGCACGAAGGGTTCCGTCCGTACCATCTGTATACATAAATATGAAAGAGACTATGTATGTTACCTCATCAAATGACAGATCTTAGTTGCAGGCAGGATTTTTTGGATGAAAATCACGTCTGTTGTATGGGAGCCCCCCTTAAATATTCATTCTGTCGTGGTTGCGGCAACAGAAAGGATGGCAAATGACTAACAAAGGCCTCGTAGGCCTATCCTATCCCCACCTCCTCGTGGTGCCATCTGGAGATTTCCTATGGAAATTGCAGACGGGGAAGGGCGATTGGCGAGCCTCCTGCGCCAAAAAAAAAAACAGGATTAGTCGGTTGGGCTACGGCCTAGTAAGTCGTAACCGTAAAAAAACACAAACTCCGAAACAACCACAAGCCTCGGATATAACGGACCGGATTTATGTTGACGACCCTTGCAAAAAACGAAAAAAGGACAATGATCTTCGGCTTTGTACGTGGAATGTTAGGTCCCTAAACAGGCCACGTGCAGCCGAACAACTTGCGGACGCCCTAGACCGCTATAATGCGGACATCACCGCCATCCAGGAAATACGATGGAATGGACCGGGCATAAAGCGGATGAAAAACTGCGATATTTACTACGGCGACTGCTATAGGGAGAGAGGGCAACGATTGTTTGGATGCGGATTTGTTGTTCGAGGTGGACTAAGGCAAAAAGTCCTAAGCTTTCGGCATGTGAGCGAACGCCTCATAACAATCCGTATCAAGGCAACATTTTTTAACATCAGCCTGATCTGCGTCCACGCCCCCACGGAAGACAAGGATGACTCAGCCAAAGATGAGTTCTACGATCTCCTAGACAGAACGTATGCCCAATGTCCCAGCTATGACATCAAAATTGTACTAGGAGACTTCAATGCTAAGCTGGGTAAGGAAAGCATATTTGAACGAGTCATCGGCAAACATAGCCTACACGACACCACCTCCGATAACGGACACAGGCTGATTGATCTTGCTACGGGGCGAAATATCCTTCTAGCCAGTACGCGCTTCCCGCACCTCGATATACACAAAGGCACCTGGCGGTCTTTTGATCAATCGACTACCAACCAGATTGATCACATCGCGATCGACGTCAGACACTCCTCCACTATTCTTGATGCTCGAACTTTCCGAGGGGCTAACATCGACTCGGACCACTATTATGTAGTAGCCAAGATGCGCTTACGGATATCACGAACGCAACGGAGTAGAGTAAGAATACAAAGTTACGACGTCGGAAAGCTACTATCGCCAGAAACCGCTCGTGCTTTTACCGATCGCGTCTCCCTTAAGCTCTCAAATACACCTCAATCCTCCACGCTATCAATAGAACAGCAGTGGAGCCTTTGCAAACAAGCCCTGAAAAGCTCTGCATCCGAAGTTTTGGGTTTCAAGGCTCCACCACGAAGAAACACCTGGTTCGATGACGAGTGCAGGAGGATACATACAGCGAAGCAGGATGCATATAAGGCCTCGCTGCATAAAAGAACAAGAGCAGCTCGTGAGCTCTACGAGCTAAAAAGAAGGGAGGAGCATAAGCTTCTTAGAAGAAAGAAGTAAGAGCACGAGAAGCGCGCGATTGAGGATTTGGAGAGGTGTTACTGCAGGCGTGACGTTCGAAAGTTTTATCAACAGATAAGGCGAACATGCCAAGGTTATAAAGCCAGAATGGAAGCCTGCAGGGATGAGAACGGACACCTAGTAGTAGAACCGCAGTCGATAATGAGAATATGGAAAAACCACTTCTGCAGACTGTATAACGGCGATGTTAGTCAATATACCGCTGTCAGGCAGAATGATCCATTTCTAATCGACGGAGACCGCAGAGAACTCTGTCCCCCTGACCTCGACGAAGTTAAGATTGCCATATCGACACTCAAGTCGAATAAAGCTGCTGGCGCAGACGGAATGTCTGCTGAGCTCTTCAAGGCAGCTGGGGATGACCTGGTTGGGAGCATGCACCTGCTCATCCGTAAGATATGGTTAGAGGAAAGCATGCCCGAGGAATGGAGTCTCAGCATCGTATGCTCGATCCACAAGAAAGGAGACCCCTCTGATTGCGCCAACTATAGAGGAATAAGTCTCCTTAACATCGCCTACAAAATCTTCTCTGCCGTTTTGTGTGAACGCCTGAAGCCTTTTGTAAATAAGCTGATAGGTCCTTATCAGTGCGGATTCAGGCCAGGGAAGTCCACCATCGACCAAATCTTCACACTACGGCAGATACTGGAGAAAACCAATGAATTTCAAGTCGACACTCACCACCTATTTGTCGACTTCAAAGCCGCATACGACAGCGTAATTAGAGACGAGCTATACAACGCTATGTCTACCTTGGACATACCTGCTAAACTCGTCAGACTATGCAGGATGACTTTGGAGAACGCTCGCTGCTCCATCCGAATCGGTGAACACCTTACCGATAGTTTTGAAGTCAAAAAAGGATTTAGGCAGGGCGATGCGCTGTCGTGTGATTTCTTCAACATCATATTGGAAATGATTGTGCAAAAATCACTGGCCAATAGAAGAGGCACAATCTATTTCGAATCCTCACAACTCCTCCCATATGCGGGTGACATTAACATAATCGGAAAAACACAGCGAGATATCGATGAGGCGTTTGCGAGTATTGAGATGGAGGCGGCGAAAATTGGTTTGGCGGTAAACGAGGGCAAAACTAAATATATGCTGTCATCAAAAAAGGACGCTCAACACCGACGTCTTGGTCAGAACGTTTATATAGGCAGATATAAGTTCGAGGTAGTTAAGGACTTCGTCTGCCTTGGCTCCGCAGTGACCTGGAACAACGACATCAGTTCCGAAATCAAACGCAGAATAACTCTTGGCAATCGCTGTTTCTTTAGGCACAGGAGGCAACTGAGTAATAGAGCCCTCTCCCGAACGGCAAAGTTGACTCTATATAAGACCCTTTTCTTCCCGGTCCTGTTGTACGGCGCAGAAACATGGACACTATCAAAAGCGGATGAGGAGGCCCTTGGTCGGTTCGAGAGAAAGATTTTGCGCGTGATTTTTGGGCCTATAAACGCAGACGGAGGATGGAGGAGAAGATTCAACCACGAACTTTACGGGCTGTACAGCGACATGAGCCTAGTCAGGCGTCTACGGATTCAACGCCTAAGATGGCTGGGCCATGTAGAGCGAATGGACACCACAGCTCCAGCCCGGAGAGTCCTTAAATCCAACCCCGAGGGACAAAGAAGCAAAGGACGGCCGCCCTTAATATGGCGCACACAGGTGGAAGGGGACCTCAGCCAACTGGGTGTGCGGCAATGGAAAAGGCTAGCGAAAGATCGTGCTAGATGGAGGGGCATGTTGGTTGAGGCCCAGGCTCACCCCGAACTGTAGCGCCCACTAAGAAGAAGAAGAAGAAGAGCGGCAACAGAAATACATCTTCTGTGAAAATTTCAACTGTCTAACTATCACGGTTTATGAGATACAGCCTGGTGACAGACGGACGGATGGACGGACAGCGAAGTCTTAGTAATAGGGTTCCGTTTTACCTTTGGGTACGGAACCCTAAAAAGCAGTAACCGACGAGGCATACCAAAAGGTGCTGCAGCGAAAAACCAGGGCAGCGCGAGAGGAGTACCGAGCCAGAAAAAGAGGAAGAGGAAAAAATGCTGCGACTAAAGAAAAGAATTTTCGCTGCCTCCCTCTCAAGGATATCGAGGAGTCTAGGGACAAACACAAAAAAAGGGCCTTTCATAAAAAAGCTAAAAGCCTTGCAGTAGGCCTTGCAAAGGCTCTTCGATATTGCGAAGGCAATCTTGTCACCGACCCGCAGGGAAAAGTGGATATATCTAATCAGCATTTCCAGCAACTCCAGCCGCTGAAGTAGTCCTCCTGCCCAGCATCGAAGAAGTCGGCACAGCTATTCAAAAGCTGAAGAACAACAAGGCCGCAGGCGCTGATGGCTTGCCATCAGAGCTCTTCAAGGCTGGCGGCGATATTCTACTTGGGAGCATGCACCAGATCATCTGTAGAATTTGGGAAGATGAAAGCATGCCCGATGACTGGAATATCAGCTCTATTTGCCACATCCATAAAAAAGGCGATTCTACCTCCTGCAAGGACTATAGAGGTATGTCCCTGCTCAAAGTCGCACACAAGATCCTGTCCAGCCCTTTTGCACCGCACTAATCGGCAGCTACCAGTGCGGCTTCCGGCCTAGCAAATCGACTTCTTCTTCTCCTTTTGGTGGCGTTACAGCCCATGAAGGACCAGAACCAAGCTCAAGCCAAGATCAAATATTCACACTTCGACAAATTCTGGCAAAGACCGACACACACCATCTCTTTATCGATTTTAAGGCCACATACGACAGCTTTCATAGCAAAGAATTATTTAATGTGATGTATGTTATTTAATGTGAATTCGGGATCCCAGGAAGACTGATCCGGTTGTGTCGCGCCGCGCTAAAAAAAAATACCCGATGCACTTTGCAGTTCGGTTCTGGGACATCTGACCCGTTTGAAACATGCACCGGATTTCGGCAAGGAGATGCGCTGTCATGCGACTTCCTAAATCTAGTGCTGAAACGGCTGGAATGGCACTATCTAGTACAAGTCTGTTCAGCCGCTAGGATACGCTGATGATATTGACCTCATCGCGCGATCTCAGCGTGACGTTGTAGAAGTTTTCACGGCGATTGAGGAACAGGTGAAACCAGTTGGTCTTAAGGTAAACGAGGATGAGACAATGTACACGCTGTCAAGCAAAAACCGATCCGTCGCTCACCACCTTGGACAAAATATAACGATCGACAGATTGACGATTAACGATTGACTCCGGCATAGAGTCGTCCTTGGCAACCGCTGCTACTTCGGTTTGTCTAAACAACTTGGTTCAATGCTCCTCACTCTAAGAACCAAAGTCATGCTTTACAAATCGCTTATACTGCCAGTCTTGCTATACGGAGCCTCAAGCTGGACGGTAAGCTGGATGGCGGAGCTGATTTTGGGTTCTTTCGAAAGAAAACTTTTGCGCCGGATATTTGGTCCTGTCTGTGAGGAAGGTGAATGGAGGAGAAGACAAAACCGCGAACTCTACGGACTGTACACAAATGTGGATTTAGTCCGGAGGGCCACATCGAACGCATGAACACCAACGCTCCAGCTAAGAGAGTCTTCGACTCCGAGCCTCCTATTACGAGAAGAAGAGGAAGACCGAACCTCCGGTATAAAGACCAAGTATCCGCGGATGCAAGACAACTTGGTCTTGATAACTGGAAGCAGCGTGCCCGGCGGTTTACGGATGTCCAATTTAGTAAAGTAAAGTAATGCTTTCGGGTGTTTTTACTGCTCATGCTTTATTTTGGTAAATATGCGCTTGTCTTCCAAGAGCTATGCTGTGAATCTTAGATGGAAGGAAGGAAAACGCTGTTTGAATGCATGGTCAAGGTCAAAAGGCTGAATTCGCCGTAGCTTTTCTGGATTCCACTTCATATTGGGATCCCAGAAAATGAGCTCTGCGATGAGTTCGCTAGAATGGGCTCAGATAAATGCTTTTCAGCCTGCACCTACAATCGAGTTCTCTATTAACGTTTAGGCATGTGGCCCAGGCTGCAGATTACTTTACGGATACTACACCTTTGGCAGACACTTCAAAGTGTTTGATATTAGAGAGACTTGGCCAGAAGGACGCCTTGCTTATGGCCGCATCAGGTGGTGCACCCTAGTTACTGATGTGATGTGTGCAGAATCTATTAACTCTACATCACTTAATTCGCTCTTCAATTTGTTCCGCAAAATGGATCAAAAATGATATAGTAAGCAATTAAAAAAAGAAATCAAGTCCGACATGTCTAAATATCCTCCATGTCCACTCAAAGAGTTCAACATCTAATTCTTCCTGTAGAGGTAATCAAAAAATCCTGAAAAACACTGTTTTTCGCATTCGCATCTCATGCTCTCATCAAAGAAAGACTATAGACCCCGACTTCTTTGAGCGTCACCATTTGTACAAAGTTATAAGTCCGAGGTATAAAAAACTTCATCTAACTTGACTCCGCATTTATATGGAGCGGAGGTCAAATGCAGGATAGCTCTTGTGATTAGGAGGTAACTGAGTAATATAGTTCTCACCAGGGCAGCCCCTTGTACAGGACCTTGATCATCCCTGTCCTCCTCGGAGCAAATGAAGACGCTCTTGATTGCCCCAATTTTTTATAAGGAAAGGAGGAAATCACAGCACCAACTGTACGGGAAGTACAACAACACTGCCTAAGAAGTCTAGGCAATGTGGAGGGAATCGACGTCACAGATCTAGCTCGAAACTATAGAAAGGGACGTCACTTGAACGAATAGAAACAGTTGGCAAAATATTGTACTAACTGGAGAGACTTGATAGTTAAGATTCAGATTCGTTCAGGACTGTAGTGCAAGGAAAGTAATAGGAATTATGCATTTGTTTGGAAAATCCCTTAAATAACCTTAGCTTCTAGGCTGAAGTTTTATGCCGCAAATAGTAATGATGAATAAAAAAATACGTGTCAAAACTGCATGCTCGGCATTATCATTGCTCCGTCAGTCGGCCACCACATAGTGCACGTGATGTAACATATCTCATTCAGATTGCAGCTGCATTACTGTCGCCAAATGAACACATCGATAAACGATCCAATCCACCCAATAACTAATAAATCCATCAATATCCATTAATCTTCATGCATCACTAACTGCATCTACAGCAACCCGATATCAAATGACAATCAAGACACAATCACGCAAACTAGTTCAATCCTACGGCGAGAGGAGACCTACCCTACAATTTATCTAAAATATACAATTCCCAACCTTCTGACAAGTTAAATATCACCCGTTGTCATCGTCATCGTCGTCCCTCTGTCGCAATATGACAAGCATGAATCAAGGATTGATACTCAACTGGTCGGAACGGATACTGTTGATCCAAGCAAATGTCATTATGGCCACAACCCATCATGATCTCAATTCGAAATCAATGTCAAAACAAACACGTTTCCGCTTGAAAGATTCAAATTCATCCAAATCATTCAGTCTCCATCGATGAGCAGGTGGTTCGATTGTACGTTTGTGTTTTTTTTTTTTATCATCCAATTTCCTGTCCTAGCGTTCGGTCTTCGTTCATGTCGTCTGTTCATCTCGCATATCCAGTCCATTTAACATTGTCCGTTGGATCGTTATCTTGTTTGCCTGTTGTCTCTCGATTTAAATTGTGGAATTTTGTAATTAATAGCGTTTAGATATGGTGATAGATAGACAGAAATACACATCGAACAAGCACATCAGCCACACTGTCAGTCATAAGCGATTCCCTCGACTTTTATTAACATTTTTATGACCTCGTCATAGCAACCAACCCCACTCATTTCATCCACAAATCGGATGGGATGATACGTGAATGTACTTCAATTTCAGTGTATCGTCTCCCCGTAACAAGTCAAAAAGGAAACAAATGAATATCACACCACAGATCGCTGTAAGCTTATGGAAAACCAATAAAACAATTGAGTGACTTTTTATTGCCACTGTTTATATCAAGTTCTATGCATGTGTTGGTCCTTCCCCCAACGAGTTTCCCTTTTATGACTGACAATGATTGTAAAAGAAAGGAAGAAAAGCACAATCCGCCATGAGGAAGAACGAGATTTTGAATGAGAGAGACAAAAAATGGAATCGAGGAAAAAGCAAACAAATTTCCAGCAGAGCACTTTGAGTGAATTCAAGCATAAAACTTCATCATCTGGCCACCCCATGTGTCTTTTGGTGGTTTTTGGACAACCTCAAAACTAATTCCACTGCCCACCGGAGCATCGTAATTTTAGGAATGACAACACCTCAACAGAAAACTACAATATATATCTGCATAGTAGTACAACTTTTATAGATAGGACATCGGCGTTTATGCCACACTCATCGTCTTAAGATAGAGCACACATTCTTGCGTTTGTGTTCTTCACACCCAGCGCGTCGATCGACGATAGAAATCTTCCCGATGTCGGAAAATGTCATTACGCACCCCTAATTTACGTTTGGTTATCGTTAAATCCGTCACCTTGGACTGCTCATAATCACTCTCACCACCATCGCTTGCCGTGTTGACTTCTCCCATGTCCTGTGGATTCTCCCCCTTTGTGTGCAGGTTGCAATTGTTTATAAACAGTTGCCATCTCCTGGGGTGAGAATTGAACACTAGCCAGACCACTGGCAGTGCAATTTGTTGGCATGTAAGACCACCGGCAGCCAACTAATCCGGTTGTTTTCAATTTCTCCTTCGATTTTCTACTTGACACCCAAGTCGGACGCACTGCCGGAGTACAGTTCTCATACGTGCGTATACGACTATATCTCTGTCGCCGGATATTAAATTAGTCCTGGCGTCTGACGGGGGGTGACGCTCGTGAAATGACCCAGATAAAGGGATTCCAATGAATGGTTGTGAACGGAAACAATTGAGGAAACTGTGGGTGGACGGGATGTTTGATTAAGCGAACAGGAGACAGCGGGAGACTTGCACTAATGTGGCCGTAGTGGTAATTTATGGCAAAATCAATGAGTTTATGGTTGACATAAAATTATTATTATTATTAGGAGGGCGAATGGTACTATAAAGCACTAACATTACGGTAATTTATCTTAATGACAAGCGAGGGGGGTGAATTTACTACCCGGTACATAGTAAGAGGGTGCTTGATGGTTGGGTGAAAGTGCCACTCCTGTACTTAATTCTTATTTCTTTAGTTTGTCCTTTGGCGATGCAGCTAAATTGAAACTGTAATTAGAGGCTAAAATACTATAAAAACGGATTTGATTCGCTTGCATTTAATTAATGGAACCCGTGAAAACAGCTTTGCGGTGAGGTGTGCCATAGTTTAAATCCATGACGCTTGGTTTCATCGAATTTTTAGAAAAAACTTAGGCGTGAAGGCAAGATTGTTGGTTAATGCATGCCCCGATGAGTCCCTTCCTTTATTTCTCAGACATTAAATAAGTTTGGAGGCCTTCAGAACTACGGTGTTTAGTTAAAGTTTCTATCGTTGGTCTACTGGATGTGTGCATAGGAAAACACCAAAAACCTTGAAAATCAATTATATAAGGTTGGCTAAATAAGGCGCAGGAAAGTTAGCACAAACATTTGTTTTTGAGTCAAGGTGGGCACCGTATTTTTAAAAATCTTCCACAACACTATCAATCAAATACTGAACACGATTTTCAAACATCGATCCGTTGTAAAATATGTATTTGTGACAAATATCGAAGTAACATAATGTCCCGCATGATATTTTTCGAGAACCAGAGGTCAATCGACCTGTTCAAGCTGGTACTCAGAAGAGTCGGCAGGGTCTAAGAGAGAACTCAGGCTGTACCTATAAACTAAATCCCTAATAGACCGGGGGCTAGAGCCATTAATTCGGCCTATCCCGAGGATCCCAAGGAGATTTTGATAATCATCCGAAATTGTAACCCCAGAATTCCCACTAAAGATTCGAAAATAGCCAAGCTGGAGGATATGAAAGGACCTTCTAAATTGATTACCATCATAATCAATCAGGATTCCCTGGCACCTCTAGCAGAAGCTAACAACACAATCTTCCTTGGCTTTGATTCAGAAAGCCACCGTGACTCCACGGTATCGACTGGCTCAGAGCAAAGCCCTCCCCTGGAAACAATGATTACTAAGGAAACTCTCTCGGATGAGCCCCTCGCTATAAAAGGTAATCTGCTGTCCGATGTCGACCTTCCCAAAGTTGACCTTGGTGAGACTGAGTCAGATTTCTATCCCGAATCTGACAAAGAGTCTGCCATTGTCACTGCGGTGAAGGTAAAAGACTGCAGCCCTCAAGCTGCGGAGCCTACAGATTAGTATCCATCAGTCAACTGCAGCCGCGGCTGCACTAATGATCCGCCTTACCAAAAGCAGAGAATGCTATTTATCCTGTTTACAGATACTTGACACATTCATCTTGGTCAAAAAAAGAATTTATATCGTGATAATTTTCTATGGTTTTCGACGCGAATTAAACCAACAATAGAGTGCTCCTCAACCCACTTCGTCTTTTGGCAATGAAGCACCATCTTGAGTCACAGTGGTTTCTGAGTTCTGTCGTGGTCGCATTTTGGTACAGGACGAATTTTGTGAAGGTCTTCCAAAACCGGTTATTGTGCCAGAAAAATTTGGTGCTGTTCTTAAACGGATATTGTTTTATGGCAGACAGAGATTAGTTCTAATGGTTCTTCTTCTTTTTCTTCTTCTTAGGTGGCGCCAAAGTCCGGTGAGAACCCGACCTCAACCAACAAGATTCTCCAGTTGGCACGGTCTTTGCTTGCTGATTCCAGTTCCCTTCCGCCTGTATGCGCCACCTTAGATGGGGCCGTCTTCTGAAACGCCATCCCTCTGGGTTAAAGTCGAAAACTCTTCGGGCGGAAGCTGGGGTATCCATTCTGTTCGATTTTGTCTCTTCTCTAGTACTCTCCGTTTATACAAACGGGATCATAGATTAAACGCAGAATTTTGCTCCCGAAACGGCCAAGTCATAATCATCTGTTCGGTCCTCTGCCTCGTAAAAGAAGATCGCGATAATCAATGATTTATAAAGTGCTACATTGGGTTTTCGAGAGAGGGCTTTACTTCTTGAGCCCAAAGAAGCAGCGGTTGGCAAAAGTAATTCTGTATTTCGTCCCTGCACTAGTATTGCTGCCGCTGAGTGAGCCAAGTTAGACGAAGTCTTTGACCACCTCGAAATTGAAGCTGCCAATTGTGATGTTCTGGCCAAGATGTCGGTATTGTGCGTCTGTTTTGGCTAACAGCATATACATATTTTTTGGTTTTACCCTCATTTACCAAGAGATCCATTTTAGACGCTTTTACTTAAATATTTTCGAACGTCTCATTGACGTCTCCCTGCTGTGAACGTCATCCGCGTACGGAAACAATTGCGCAGACTTGAAATAGATCGTACCTCTTGTGTTGGCCAGTGATTCTCGTATGATCTTTTTAAGTACGATGTTGAAAAATTACATGCTACCGACCTTAATAGAGCAGCAAGAGTTCTCAATTGTCATCTTGCGCAATCTGACGAGTTTGGCAGAGATGTTAAAACTTGACATGGCTCCATCCACACCGTCATACGCGGCTTTGAAGTCGACCAAAAGGTGATGGGTGTCGATTTGGAACTCTTGCGTCTTCTCCAAGATCGACCGTAGTGTGAACACTGATACACCTGTCAGATTATCCACAAAGGGTTTAGGTGTTCACACAATACGGCAGAGAAGATCTTTAGGCGATGTTAAGAAGACTTATTTCCCAATAGTTAGCGCAGTTATATGGGTCTTTCTTCTTGTAGACCGGGCAAGGGATGCTGAGATTCCATTCATCGGGCATGCTTTCTTCTGAACATATTTTACACCCGCTTTAAATGTTCAAGAAACAGGCTATCTGCACCCGCCGCTATATCAGTTTTAAGCTTCGAAATTACCAGCTTAATTTCATCTATGTCTTGCATTTTCGTCCTTTGCAAATAGATCATTCTACCTGACAGCGGTCTAATACCGCTTTCAGGCGGTCTTTCATCGCCGTTAAAGAGTCTACTGAAGTGCTCTTCCATATTCTTCGCATCGGCTGTAACTCTACTACTAGTTGTCCGTCTTCATCCCTACAGGCTTCCCCTCTGGCTTTATACCTCTGGTTTTACTTTTTCGTAAAACTTCCGAGCGTCGTTCCTGTGGCAGCATGTCTCTGTCTCCTTGATCTCACGCTTTTCATGCTCTCCGTTTTTCTTCCTTGAAAGCCTGTGTTCCTCTCTCCTGAACTGCTCATAAAGTTCACAAGCGGCTCTCGTCCATCTATTTATGTAAATAGTGCGGCTTTGTAGGCGGTTTGCTTTGCTACGTGCTCATAAAAGCAGGGGTTTCTTGTTGGCGGTGGTTTGAAACCCAACACACCAGAGGCAGCGTCTCTGAAGGCGCGCTAACAATGCTTCCACTGTTGTTCTGTGAAATGTGCCGGTGTTATCGGAATTTGCGAGAGGCTTAAGGAAACTCGATCGGCGAAAATCCTAGCAGTTTCCTGTGATTGTAGCTCTCCGACGTCAAACTTTCGTTGTCCAGCAGCAGACGTGGCATCCTCGATATCGTCATTCGTATCTTGGCTACACCAAGGTAGTAATTCAAGTCGATGTTGGCTCGTCGGAAGGTTCTCACATATACGACGCTGGAGGAGTATCTGGCGTCTATCGCAATATGATCAATCTGGTTGGCTGTCGACTGATCAGGTGATCGCCAGTTTCCCTTGTTGATGTTGTGATGGGGGAATCGTGTGCTAGCTACGAGAAGAGTACGCCCCGCCAGAAAATCAAGTAGCCGATGCCCGTTTTCGTACGTGGTGTCGTGTCGACTATATTTCCCCGTGATCGACTCAAATATGTTCTCTTTGCCCAGTTCCGCCTTAAAGACTCCTAGTGTAATGCGTCACACGTTGACGTGACACTGTAATGGACACCACACGTTGGGTGTCAACTGTCAATGGAGATCTTACTTCTCAAAGGAAAAAGACTCCGCTATTGTAGAAGCGTTTAATGCCACGATTAACGCGTATAAAGAAGTAGAGCGAATAAGCGACGAATATGCTATTAAAGGGGTTTGCCTTGCTGTTGGAAAAAGGCGCAAGCAACTGGTGGCAAGGAGTAAAATCAGAGGTCAAGACTTGATCTGATGTCATCTCCTTATTACGTAGTGCATACTCTCCCGCCAAACCAGCGTTCCGTATTTACATGGAAATCTTCGACAAAAAACAGAAACCTAGTGAGACAACAGACGACTTCATATGTGAGAAGCGAGCATTATTGGCAAAGCTCACAGATCCTAGACCAGAAGAAAAAATGATGATTGACATGGTGTATGGACTTCTGAATATTCGTATTCGAGACGGCGTTCCACCAGACAGTTTCCAAACTTTCGAGGAGTTGCTTGCCAAAGCACGATGTGCGAAACTGTCCATAGGAGAAAAGAACGGCAACAGAGATCAAAAAGTAGAATCAGCTGCCTCTAAAAATCGCTGTAATTTCTGCAAGCATATTGGGAACATAGCTAGTGATTGCAGAAAGAAGGAAAGGTACGATTCCAAAAAGAATGCTTCCACGCAACAAATCGAAGCAAAAATCCACTGCTACAAATGCAAAACTCGTGGAGTAGATCGATCCACCTGTCCTATTTGCAAAGCACTCCCAAAAGGACCGTCAACAGTCAACAGACGACAGTTGGGACTGAATGGCCAACCATCCCGATATCCGCACATGGCAAGCGAGGCATTGCATACTTGGACACTGCCGCACGTACGAGCGTAGCTGAATGAGAACTCTTCATTCATTTGTTGAAGAATGGTACCAAGTTCTCTTAAGTTGAAGCCAACGTAACTCTTGCTGATGGCGAAACCAACGAGCATGAAATTTGTATGGGAGAAACCAATATCAATATTGGAAATCGGTTAAGACCCATTAAATTTATCGCTTTACCAAAAGCAATCGATAACCGTACCCTCATTGGGATCGATTTCCTTGAGGAAAACGGTATAGTTCTCGACTTAGGGCAACGTTTGTGGTATTACGCTGACCAACCTGAGAGGAAATTTGATTTCTACGACACATCGCACACCAAAGTGGTAAGAAAAGTTCCTGGCTATTTGCTTCCAGAGCTACAAACTTGCAACGCCAATATCGCAAGGAAGAAAACGCTAGAAGCAAGATCACAGAGCGAAAAAACACCCATTAGAGAGGCTAATGCTTTCCTGGATTGGTTTAAAACAATAAAGGTAATCTCTCCGTTGTCTGCAACTCCCAAGTCGGCACAAAGGATGACACCTAAGGAACAAGTAACGAGTGTTCTCCACTCTTTACTCAGAGCATCTTCAGAGACGCTCTTAGAAATTAGGTTACACCAGAGCCAAAACAGCTAGAACAAAGGGTATTTCCTGCCTCAATCCGCACGGAATTCTTGAACCCTTCTTCACAGAAATTTTAGCCTTCGATGTTGAGCTACGTGATAATGAGGCGATTGAACTGAATGAGGTTGATAGAAATAAATTAAATGAATTCTTATCACAAGAAGAATCCTTGCTCGATGTGTCAACAGAACCAACATCATACACCGAACGCGAAGCCCTTGCCACTGTAGGGGCAGTCAATAAATTTGGAGGTTACATCGAAGACGGTGAAATAACCCTCAAAACTGATCACCAACCTTTGAAATGGTTGATGAATCCTAAATCACCCACTGGAAGATTAGCACGTTGGGCACCACGCTAAAAATAGACGCCAGCAACAACGCTCTCGGAGCTGTCCTTAGCCAGGGGGAGAAGGAGAATGAACATCCAATATAAGATACCTCGAGACTCCTTACAACCACTGAGCGAAATTATTCAACCCACATATTTGTACCAAACCGAGACGGACCGTATGTCATTAAGCAAATGGGTACTTCGACTTACCAAGGATGACCTTACTACTCCATTAGGAACACACCACGTTTCTTCGATAACGAAATATCGTTCACATCCAAACGACAATCATCCAGTACAGCCATTACGAAGAAGAGGACGCCCGAGGAAGATCACGTCAACCCCAAATCCTGTCGCATCATCGAGACGATCTCAGCGCCAGAGGGAGAGCTTGTAACACGACAACATTTTATGATATACTTTATGTTTAAATTATATTTTATTTTTATTATAATGTGTAATGTATAAACTTTGTTTATGTAAAAAGCTACATGGCAACCCTAAACACAGGAATTGCAGGGTAACGGTCCGCACCCATGGCACAAAATGGTATAAAAGCCGTGCTGAAATCGGTGCAGAGACACACAGGTTTGGTACTTCACTCGAACCGGTCGGGTTACTTCCACCGAGAGAAAAGTGATTGGCTTACATTTCTTTTTTCTTTTGGTGGCGTTACAGCCCATGAAGTACCAGAGCCAAGCTTTTCTCAATCACCCAATTTATGTGTGATTCATTTTTCACACAGGGACCTGCAGTTTAATGCCGATTCCGAACGGCGTGAATCGAGAAGCGTTTTCTAGGCAAGTTATACTACGGAGGGTTTTGCCAGTACCCCGCCGAGGAGGGACGCCGCGAAATAAACATTCGATGGCGTTGGTGTTATCGGGATCCGAACTCGCTCATCGTGCGTCTAAGTCCAATACACTAACTACTGCGCCACGGCGCCCTCGCTATTCGAAATGTACGCTATTTAAATTATGCGTCTAGCATTCCTCTCATTCGAAAATAGGTAAAAAAGTTTTAAGATACTGGTTCAACACTAGAAAAACCAGAATCTTCAATCTAAAGTTTACGCCGTTTACGCCAATAAACCGACTTCCCTCGCGCGGGTTACGTCGGCACTTGACACTCGAAGTCGTGTGAGCGTGTCGACGACCGAACTTCCCACCTTTCGGTAGACTTCGACGAAATTTGAACAAGCATTTTCGCACTTCTCTAAGTCGTGAGAAATGCCAACGGAAATGCACAAGTATCATGTAACATTATATCAGCTAGAAATAAGAAACAGAAATAAATTTTCCCAAATGTAAAAATATTTGAAAAATAAAGGCATTCGCAATCGAGCCGCGAACAAATAAACTTGACCAATTGCTTTTCTCGGTTTTTTTAAAAACTCTGTACGGGCAAGCTATTACGAAACTCGCGTTTGAAACGAAATATCTATCACGAAGAGGCCGCTATCACGGAGTCTTGCAGAGCTGTAATTAGAAATGTTGCTGTTCGATTTAATGAGTGTCACGAACGCGAGGGCTTACATTTAGATGACATTATTTTTAAGAAATAAATTCCCAAATTGTATACTTTAGTGATAGATACAACTTTTTTTTTTTGATAGATTGTTTACTTCGTTTTTAATCGATCCACTAAATATAAAGTTTCTTTTGAGACATCTCGTACCATAAGACGAGTTCTCCATAAAATCGGTTGGCATGGTAGAGTTGTCAGAAAAAAGCCACCCTAAGGCTAAAAGTCTTTCGATTCGTCGCTTTTTTCCATCCTAACCAATTCACAGAGAGCCGAACACATTAAAAAATACAGGACCAATGAACTTCGTTAAATTTCTAGGTATTTTGAAGTTGGTACCCTTACGACGTTGTACGTTGAATTGCGTACTATAATTTAATTACATTTTTTTTAGAACTATAAAACGAATATTTTGCATTCACTATGCATAGTTGAAATATCCTTAAGCTGCTGCACTTAATTATGAATATAGAGAATTCAAACGAAAACCCAGTAAAGCACATATCAAAATAAAAATACTGATGGTGGGCACATTCATGCTAAATACAATTTAACCTTACTTTCAGTTCTATTAAATTAGAATACAATTTAGGCACATTCATCATGCATGATGCCTATGGATAGAACAGCAATGCAAATTAACAAGCTTTTAAAATACGTTCTCTTTCCATTGTATCTATTTATTTTACGTACGTATCATTGCTTCATGCCGTCAATATTAACCGCTCGATGGTGCATATTTTATTTTTCAGAACATAGATACATATGTATGTATTTCATTAGATATTTTTTTTACATTATATTTGACAAGAAAAAAAGTGATAAAAAATAATCTCCCTTTAATTACATGTGAATCTATCGAAAAATTAACAATTTGATTGAAACGTCAAGCATTCAGGGCAAATTAAATTCTGAAAACTGTAGGTTTTTTAGGTAAAAAGTTGTAGGTCAGTTGGAAAAACTGACAAATGAACTTGAGCCCTGCGGCTCAGCAAAAATGGGAAACAAATATCGCAGATGTGTAATATGTGTATTTATCTACAATCCAAGAGGGAAAATGATCATATTGTGCTATGATGATGAATCCAAAAATTATTTTGAAAAAAGAAAAAGATATTTAGGTCATTCGGTGAAAAAATCTATTTATGCAAGCAATACATTTAATATAATTCAATGAAAATATGTTTGATGAATTAAGCGCTCAACTAATGACTCCTAATGGATTCTATACAGAGTTTGTACAACGAAAAAATGATGTGGTCATGATTTTTACAAAAGTGTTGACTAAATTCATTAATTCAAAAACATCTGAATCCTAAAATAATTAGTAACACAAGAAAAAAAAAAAAAAAACAAAAAAAACATAATGGCATTTACATGGATTCATTAACATGTAACGAAAAAAAAAATGAATTCGTGTGTGCTTGATTCCCTACTAAAGTGGCATTTCCATGGCTGCGAGGATGCAGGAACCTTCAATTCGGCGGGCACTCTGCAAAGGGAATGTATTGAATATGAGGCAATCGATAATTATATTACTGAGAAAAAGATCCTGTGGACAATCAACTCTTTTGACCAATACAAGGATGGGATCTATTCGATTATGTTGCAGGAGCCATGTGAAGTCATTCTCCCGTGGCTGAAGCGCATTTACTCCTGGTGCCTCAGGATGGGTTATGTTCCTCAAGCGTGGAGGGAAGTTAGGGTGGTTTTCATACCCAAGTCGGGTTAAGTCAACCATGCTACTGCAAAGGACTTTAGACTTATCAGTCTATCGTCCTTCCTTATGAAAACGCTGGAACGAATAATAGGCTTGTACTTAAGGGATGAGACTGGTGACGGTTATCTGTCACAATCACACGACGCGTACATAAGGGGAAAATCGGTAGATACTGCTCTGCATAGGGTAGTCTATACGACAGAGAAATCGCTCAGTATCAAGGAATTCACTCTAGGTGCCTTCCTAGACATTGAGGGTGCTTTTAATAACGTTAGTACCGAGGCAGTCCAGCCTTCACATGGCCCAATTAAACCCGGGAATAGGCAATTGGATTGGGCAAGTGCTGGGTACTCGTATAATAAATTCGGCGATGGGGAGAGCAAGAGGAAGGGTGAGAGTAAATAAAGGTGCACCACAAGGTGGCGTTCTGTCACCCCTTCTATGACTCCTCGTGGTCGATGGAATGGTCAAGATTCTAGAGACGGAGGGTTTTAATATCACGGCCTACGCCGACAACATTGTAATTTAAGTCTCTGTAAAATTTCCGCATGTTATTTCGCCATAACATCATCCCATATCGTTCAAAAACCACCCTATTTACTTGATTTGGTAACGTGCGATTCCTGCGACACCGTTTTGAATCGATAGAAAAGATATAAGATAGATCAAAAAAATATGATGATGTCAGGCATAAGGCGTCATCTTTGTTGACATTTTTTCAATATTGAGTGTTCCCTATAAGCCTCTTAAAAATAAGGGAAATATTAAACAGAATAGAGGTGTTTATCTGACATATCAATGGACCAGAAACTATATTTGGGTCCTTCATCGAACAGTGAGAGCTTGTTGCTCTGTAGAATTACCACCACTCTACACTGCAATTTAACCCGGGTGTCACCCCTTGCTCGCACTTCACATTATCCGCAATATCCCAACAATTGCAATTAAACACGAGTAACCACACTATGCAAGACTGACTGTTTATCCTTCGGAATCCAACTAAACACACACTCCATAGCTATTCGGTTGACTACTCCAACAAGTTGCTAATAACCACAAGTTTTCCCTCCGTCAGGCATCATCAATTCCAAATTAATCATGTTAGCAAGTTCAGCAATTTCAAATGCCATCAAGGCCACCACAGCTCTATCCATATGAGCTCGATTTCCGTACACCAAGGACCCGAAGTCAAGCAAGCGTACATTTTCCATTCACCACTATGCGCCAAAGTGATATGCTAACAATGAACGGGATGAAGCTTACTCTTGTCATTGTTCCAGAGGTTACAAGTTCAAGGACCGACTCACTCCATCTGTGAATGCAGAGCGTCCCACACCGACTCCTTTGACCACAACCGAAGGATGACTATTTGAAAGCTGAGCCGAATCCCACAAGTTACTTAAGGTGATCACGTCATCTACAATGACGACTATGACGTTGGGCAAAAATGTTGATAGTAATAATGACAGAATATAAGTAATTTCTATTCCGTCCTCACAGGACGAAGGAATACGCGTTTGCTTGGTCTAAGCGCGGTTCTGTGGTTACCCTATTCGCTATTGCTACCACTCAAAGGTGAAATATACCATTGTTCTCATCTCGCTCTATTCTCACAGGAGCGAAAGATTCCCGATGAAATAGCAAGAAAAAAAAACAAAGAAAAACGCTTATACCGTACACCATCACAAGTCTACTTTCGACATGATAATTATCCTCGGATTAGCATAATTATGGCGTTAATGGAAAACGTTTAGTGGTCCATTATGATATCTCGAGAGTACGAGGAATAGAAGATGATGATGAGCACTGAAACGGACTGCGGAGAGTTGAACTGAAGCGCAGCAGGACCTCCGGATGCGGAGATGAATTAATGAATAAAGAACATCAATTTTGCATTTTAAGTGAACTATGAGGGGAACAATGAGATGCAGTGCGGTCTCTAATTGGGTTGGATGAGAGTGGCAAGTAGCATATGGCCTTATGGGAGACGAAGCATTGCATTGGGGGGTGGGCATTTATGAGTTGAAGTTTTCAACTTGCACTGACTAAAGTATGTAAGTGGGAGCAGGAATGGGAGCATAATACAATCCTTACCTGAGGTTCTTACACGGTGCATGTACGAGTATATAATTACAATCGGGGATTAGACGGGAAGTACGCAGATTTACCAGAAGGAAAAATATTGCACATGATGTTAGGAACATCATGGACACGACAGATTTGGCTTTCAACACGCCAAACTGTTGCACTGTCTAGAAGCTACAGAGTTACTGGCAAACCTGATGATGGAAGATGCTTTATCCTTTTGTTTCGTTCCTATGGCTACTCTGTTCGTGATGTTATGCTACAACGTCTTGAAAAATGAGGAATCAGGAGTAGCTTGCATACCGATACGATACGTGAGAGGAATTAACCGAAGTAAATTACTGTATGGGGGTGTCGTGTCATGTTTCGCTTTAACAAAAGCGTTGTAGAGTTTTAGGATGAAAATAATTAATATTTGAAATATGAAAGACGTTAACAGAAAGTAATTTGAATCGAATTAGGTTTACGCAGAAGGGAGGAAAACTTTTGTTTGGTTTTCGAGACAGTAAAGTATCCTGACTACTTCAGGGCCAGTGTTGTTACAATCTTTCAGACGGTATTTGTAGCTTACAATCGAGTGAACGGACCTCTGTAGTAGAGGAGCTCTTAGCTTGTCGAAATCGATATGAAAGCCATATTTATGTATTTTGGCAGACTATTATACACTTACTGGTATGAAAGCTACACGGAGAGAGAAAATAGAGAAACTAGGCCCTATAGGCTCGTTGTGTTGCTACGAGGGGGACGACCCTCTATTCCTAGAACCACTTTATACTTCTTTCAAAATTAAGATCAGTTATCCTCATCCGCTGAACGTCAGTCAGGTCGTTAAGGAAGTAGGATTCTAGGTTTTGTTTCCTACTATCATAGAAGGCCGGACAGGCGCAGATCAGGTGTTGAATGGACCCATCCTCCTCTTGGTCTTCAAAGCTCAGGCAGAAGTTATACGAAACTTGCCCTAGTCTTTGTGAATGACTGCCAATAAGACAGTGACCTACGATTATGCTAATTTCGGATCGTTTTAGGGAGATTTGTCCCGTGGTTCGCTGTCGGTTAAGTCGTGGCCAAATTTTTCTGGTGGTTAGGCAGGTATACCCATGGGTCCATCTTAGGTTCATCTCAGCTATGGTTTGATTTGTTAGCTCTAGTTTAATGACTATTAGTGGTATACCAGCGTATGCCATGTTAGTTCGTTGCGTCGTTTCTTGTTTGGCGAGCATATCAGCTCTCACATTTCCTGAAATGTTGCTATGTCCTGGTACCCATGAGAGGTGAATGTTAAACTGTTCAGTCATCTCGTTAAGAGATAGGCGGCAGTCCAAGCTTGCCTTAGATGTATAGGCATAAGACTCCATCGATTACAGGGCAGGTTGGCTGTCAGTGAAGATATGAATATCAGTGACAGATATTCACGTTCCACCTTAGCCAAGACCGAACCTCCTTTATTGCTAGCAGCTCCGCCTGGAAGACGCTGCAATGATTGGGTAGTTTTAAGGACTGGTTCAGTTTTAATTGTTTGCAAAAAACTCAGCTATCCACCCACCGTCCTTTGTTTTTGACCCATCTGTGCAAAAGTCCACACAGCCCCTGCGGTGTTGCGCTTGTCGTGACCATTTTTTCCTTTCTAGGTATGTTATTTTGAACTTTTTGTCTTGAGTTTTCTGCTAAAGTTATCCTGTCGTTCATTATAGAAGCATGGCCTTTAATCTCGCAGCCGTATGTATGACTAGCTGCCCATCGTGGATATCGAGTGAGATTAGGTGGAGTAGCAAGTTGATCGCTGCCGTTCTAGTAGACCTTAGGGCCCCAGTGATGCACATGCCTACTAACCTCTGTACTTTCTCAATTTGCTCGTGGTGTGTTGTTTTGTTCAATGCTATCCACCAGACTAAAAAACCGTACAAAAGAACTGGTCTAGCGACGGTGATGTACAACCATAGGGTTATTTTGGAGCTGAAGCCCCATTTTTTCCCCTAGGCTCCCTTGCAGTTGTAGAGCGCTATGGTTGCTTTCCTTGTTCGGTAATATTTTCTTTCCAGGTTAATTTCCTGTCCAGTATGACGACAAGTTATTTGACTCTAGAAGAATAGGTTAGCCTGGTACCGAGTAGAGTGATTGGACACGTGTCCGCAATCTTGTGCTTTCTAGTGAAGAGTACAAGTTCTGTTTTCTGGGGGTTGCTTAGGGGCAACATCCATAACACGGAATAGATAATTTGATGCGGAGCAACCACAAGCCTTGGATACGGACGGATACAAACCCGAAGACCCCTGCAAACTCCTAAATGACTAGCGAGTATGATGAGCAATGCTTGCGAGCCTATGTAGCAAAGCAAAACGCCTACAAATCTAACATAGGAACACAAACTTTAAATGAAAAAAAAGAGAGCATAAAAAGCATGAGTTCGGGGGGATGGAGAAATGCTACAACATTAATGACGCTCGCAAGTTTTTTACGAAATAGTAAAACGAACATGCCAGGGCTACTAAGCCAGAGCGGAAGCCTGCAGGGATAAAGACGGTTAACTAGTAGTAGTCTGTGGGTTCCCGAGCATAGGGATATTCCAGGAAACTGCGCGGCCGACGAACTCGCGAAGTTAGGGTCAAGCACACAAAGCCTACCTACCTTCGGGTTCCTAGAAATACCAATAAGTACGGTAAAGCACGCGATAAAACTTCAAACCATAGAGGCGACCAACCTCCAATGGAATGAGAGGCCTTATCCCTAAACAAATTTGGCCTAAGTTAAACCTAGGACGAACCAGGGACGTAGTGGCAACTTTAAGTACTCTACTGGGTGTCATTACAGGTCACTGCATCATTGGAAAACATGCCGCCAGATTAGGGCTACCCTCCCATGACTTCTGTCGCGGCTGCATAGACGAGGAGGAAGAGGAATCAATACATCACCTTCTCTGCTCATGCCCCTTTTTTGCGAATCGCAGGAAGATCTACCTCGGCGCGCCCTTCTATGATAATCTATGTAAGTGAGCTAGCGGACCAAAAAATAGCTCAACTCCATCGCTTCATCAGAAACACCGGTTGGTTCTCAGGTAGCGGATCAGGGTAATATGATCCATATGGTATCACAATGAGCCAACTTCGTTCTACGTGTGGCTTATGCCAAACGCGTTAACCTAACCTAACCTATCTGTTTAACGGCGATAAAAGTCCTAATACTGCTATCAGGCAGAATTACCCATTCACAACGGACAAACATGCAAAAGAATTCCGTCCACCCGACCTAGATGAAATTAAGCTGGAATTAACGCATTCGCAGACGCCCTGTCTGCCGAGCTATTTAAAGCGGCTGGAGATTGGCTGGTAGGGCCCATGCGCCGGCTCTTCTGTAAAATATGGTCGGAGAAAAGCATGATCACTAGTGACCAACAAGAGGCAATTGAGAAGTAGAGCTCTTTCTTGAAAGACCAAGGTTGCGCTTCTTACTTACATGGAGGATCTGAGTTTTCCTGAGATCCCGAATTCTGCCATCGCATCAAACAATTCATTGCAATGAATGCTGTCGTATGCGGCTTTAAAATCGATAAAGAGATCGTGTGTATCGGTTTGAAACTTGCTGGTCTTTTCCAGGATTTGTCGAAGGGCGAATATTCTGTCTACAGTCGATTTGCCGGGCCGGAAGCCGCACTGGCTTTCGATTAGTGTGGAGCAAAAGGGCTTTAGATGTTCACACAGTACGCTGGTCAGAATCTGGACAGATAAACCTCTATAGTTCTTACAAGAGGTAGGAGGCTGTGCCGACTTCTTTGATGCTGGAGTACTTCAGCGGCTGGAGCTAGGATTTCCTCAGTTCCTACCACTCTCTCTTGGTCATACTCGTTAAGCAGCTGATGACTTTGGTAATCTCCGGTGTGCTCAGGCGTCCAATGCCGAACCTCCTCATGGACAGTCGGGCTCTGAATCTTGCTGCTACGAGGAAATGGTCAGAGTCGATGTTTGCCCCTCTGAATGTTCGCACATCCAGGATGTTTAACGAGTGTCTTGAGTCAATGAACACGTGGTCGATTTGGTTGGTGGTTCGTTATCCGGGGATCACCAAATTGCTCTGTGGATTCGCTTGCGGGGAAATCTTGTGATCTGTTTCACCGCATTACGAGCTGTCGCAAAGTCCGTGAATTAGAAGCCATTATCCGTTGTTGTATCAAAGAGGATGTGCTTTCCTATCAATCCGCCAATGGTGTTCTGTTTATCGACTTGTCCCCGAGTACGATTTTAACATCTTGCTCCGGACAAGCTCCGTAGGCGTTGCCCAAGAAATCATAGAAATCCTCTTTGATGGGATCTTCAGCCTCTTCGGTAGGGGCCTGTGCACATATGAAGCTGAAATTGTAAAATTTGCCTTTGATGCGGATCACGAAGCAATCACTTATTGGCCTAAAGTCGATGACCTTCGACCTTAACTGCTTTCCATGACAAATCCGCACCCCAACATGTGCAATCTCTTGTGACAGCTGTAATAGATGTCGCAGTCATTTTTCCTCATCATACCGTTTCGTGATCGTATTTCCTGGATCGCAGTAATATCCGGCATGTACTGCGTGAGGGTTCTTTCACGTTTATATATGAGCAGCTCTAGGAGCATACTCGCAAATCGAGTTCCTTTTTCGTGTGCTATGTCGCCTTCGAGTATCCTTCCGTGTATCCGAGGCATTTCGCTCTTTCATAACATGTCCTTTTTTACACCGGTGAATTGTTGGCCTGCCACACAACCGCCAGTATGGTCGCCCTATTGTAGCGCCCTCTTACCTAGGGCGATATATCAGGGATCGTGGCTGGCATCTCACTAGGTTGTGAGCAATCAACAACTTTTTTACTGTGTGTCCATCCCCTCTGTACAATTATTTTATTTGCAGCGAAATAAATACTGTATGCGGGAGAGATTCTACTTTATTTTGACCTTTGACTGGTCTTTATATACGAAATTACAATACTTAAACTAATCTTAGAGTATATGCGTATGTATGTGTAAAGGACCACACCGCAGCCCAAATGTGCGGTGCGTTGGTCTTATTTAGGTAATGATAAGTGGAATGTATTTATTCTTCTTCTTGTGTTTGCCCTTTATGCGGGCTGATAACATATGTGTGCACATAATATGAGTCATGTTCATTTTTGAACACCCTCCATATGTTATCACTAGCCCCTTTAAAAAAAAACATGTTCTCATCGCCAACGCGCCCCTGTATTACGAGTGTTGCTCTGAAAATTTCTTTCTTCTTCTAGCCAGGCATCTTCTCCAAAATTGGGCATCCAGCTGGTCAAGCAAGGCATACTGGCTTTGATATGAGCTCTCCGACAGATGCGGTCGACTCCGGTTTCCTTGACTGTCAACAATCGGTTTGCACCCTCTGCTTGAACTACTGTTTCGTGTCTGTAGTATTGAGGTCAACGCATGTCTCATTCCTGGTGACCTCAGGATTGTCCAGCACGATATCATGCACTTTTTCGATGGTTTCGAATTTTAGTTGTCCTTCACGACACGCGACCACATTTTTATACGTAAATTTAGCTACCCATGTATTAGCGGTTGTTGGAGTACAATGGACCAGTATTTGCGTCTAAGTGCTCCCACAGATAGCAGAAGCCTCCTTTAGCGGTTGTCAGCGGAGAAGAACGGTCCATCTCAAACGAAGGATCTTAGGACCGCGTGATGCTCTGTTTTATCCACTTTAAAGAAAAGCCAACAGAGGTCTACAGTAAAACACTGTGCAAGCAAACTACTTGAAAAAAAAAAAAAAAAAAAAAACAGGCCAAGTGCGAGTCGGACACGCGCACGAAGGGTTCCGTACCATCTGTATATATAAATATGAATAAGACTATGTATGTACTATCTTCATGATGAGATATAGTTGATCATCAAAGTGTCCATTGAATTCAAATCAATTATCTTACTTGACAGCAACGAGGTGACAAGGTGAATAACAATAATGGGAAATATGGGAAAAAGGTTTGCTGCTAGGATTAATTCATCAAAGACACAAACGAGATCAAAACTGGGAAGTTTGCTACTGGTTGTGGGATATTGTCGACTAACCTTGTATGTGACTAGGGGGATTTTTTGGATGAAAATCATGTCCGTTATATGGGAGCCCCCCTTAAATATTCACTTTGTTCTGTTTTTTGTCGTGGTAGCGGCAACAGAAATACATCATCTGTGAAAATTTCGACTCCCTAACTACCACGGTTCGTGAGATACAGCCTGGTGACAGACGGACGGACAGCGAAGTCTTAGTAATAGGGTTCCGTTTTACGGAACCCTAAAAAACCATACGAACTAATGGCACGTGCACCCAGACAGGAAATGTACTGCGAACACGAACCGACGGCTATGTTCAAATTTTGTTGTCGAAATTTAGAATGTTCTGGTGAAACTGAAATAGAAATGATGGTAACTTTCAGGGGCATACAGCTGAATGTCAGCGCATTCTAGGGACTTCCGAAGGAAAACGTCTGACGACGATCATTCGAGAAAGTGACGACGATCAAGTGAAAGTGTGTGTAAAAGGTTGTAACAATAGAAAAACGTGAAGTGCTCAGTTAATTGATCTGAGGTGAAATAACTAAAGTGTGTGTGTATTGAATAAACAAACAAATAGTAGTTGTAGTTTATCGCAATTCAGTGATTCGAACCCTATTCGGACTCGATTCGGATTTTTCGTAACAATACTTTTTTGCTGGTTGGAACGTTATGCCCGTTATGCCGAGAGACAGCCTATTTAACAAAAAGAGCTCGGTGTACTAAGGGACAGAGTAGTGTTGTGTCACCTTAGGCCCACCATGGCCGAGACCGATCTCCATTTCCGCAAGTACACCCTGTTAAAGACTATTATTCACCTTTTGAAAATGAACACCTTGCAACAGCTTTACTATCAGTAACTCCTAAGTTGATTGCAGTCCTCGCAAAATATTGGCCAAATGGCAGTCATTGTTCCTCACAATTTCCATATCAACAAATGCCGAAACACGCCAGTTTAATTACTACGAGTAGTTCTGCGAATGACTTGACTGTAACTGTGCCTTCTTCTGACCTCTTGGGCTTATTTTCAATTACATTGATTTCCTCTTCCCCGAAACAACACTAAATGAAGTTCGCTAGTGCTTTTGGGAATAGCCAACGCTACCCATCTACCTCGGGACCCAAAAGACCATTCAAACTTCTGTGTAAGGTATTTAATAACATAACATTAATTCAGTTTAAGTCTACCTCATCTGATAAGCCATCGTGGATGCCATCGTACAAATGGCTGCTTTAATTGCATTCAAATACACACGGTGAACCACGTCTGCTTCGTTGGAATAACAAAAAAAGTTAAATTAAAAAGACAGTCCGTCCCAATAGCTTCATCCACTCGGTGTCTGCACACGATATGACAGAGAATGCGAGGCGGACGCATTTAAATCCTGCCAATTGCTGCCATACCAGGAGCATATAAATATCCGCTCAGTACTCTTTCGAATTCGCAGTTAAAGGACCTGCCATTAGCAGCTTGAATTTAAATGCCATTCACTTGCCTCAAGGCTCGCACACCCTTTGCACACTGTGAACCACTCGCATTCAACCTGCACACCACTACCGCACTAGCCGAAGCACGGCGTATACTGAAAAGCACTCGAGCACCGCATCAAAAGCACCTTTTATTCCCGCATTCATTGTGTTTTCATTTTTCATATTTCATTGCGTTTTTGTTTTACGTACGTACACATATTCGTTCCCTCGACTCATTCGCATTCTTCTTATCCTTTTGTTGCTTGTTTATGTGTTTGGTGCTTTTCATCAGTTGTTTTTGTGTAACCGCTCGTCCTTGGTCCATTATTGCTTTGCCCGGCCGACATGTATGGGCAGACGTGGTAGATGGGATACTGGAGGTATATTGTGACTCTGTCTGTCTAGTGGCCTGTTTCGTCCTGGCATTGATCGGGCGTGGGTGGCCGTTTATTTGGGCGCCATTCGTGGCCGAATGATGATCCTGATTTTTTTTTGCAATGGTAGGTATCTGACTTCTCATTTTCGTTTTCTGTAGACTTGGGGGCACATATGTACATACAATAGTCCACCCACACAGGGCAGGATAACTATGTATGTATTGTTGAAATGTTTTAATCGCGAATTTCTTTACTTCTGTGGCGATTTGCGTACATTTAACGAGATATTTTCACACTCTGCACGCCGTTTTTTTCACTATGTGCGAATGGCCTTAATGGGCCAATTGTAAAAAAAAACATGGAACAAGAAAATAGATCGAGAGAATATGTGGCCTATCTGGCTGTCAGCAACGTGGTGAGCTGTCCAATTGCATTGTCGATCGAAACGAAGTCAAGTGTTGTTCGTTTTGTTTTTTGTTTTTTTTTTTTGAATAATCGGTCAAGAGTAATCAATAAAGGCTCACCCAACTGAGTATCAGCATCCGAATACGAAAATTGGACAATTAGTGCGTGAATGAGTTGCCGTTTTTTTTTTTAAATTTGGTTATTAACAAGTCAGGAGTCGTAGTGTACTCGTATTGGTAATTCACGAAAATAACCACACTTTACGTCTTTAAGGCAATATGTTTACGGCGGTTTTCGTTTTTTAATGAATACTGCAACTTACTATTGGAGCATACGGATGCTACCATTGGTCTATTGTATATATGTCGCCGTTCGGAGGGCATAGACTAGGACATACAGGGTAAAGTTGTCGATTGTTCTCAACCTGCCTCCCCGCGGCGCCCTCTGGATAACCACTACAACAAGCGTTGAGAGGTGCAGTTAAGCAACAGGGCGCTACAAAACGCCGACCAGACTGGCGGCTGTGCCGCGCACCAACAACCTGCCATGTAAATGTAGAACATGTTGGTGTGCGGATTTGTCGTGGGAAAGCGGTTAAGGTCGAAGGTCATCGACCTTAAACCTATAAGTGATCGCCTGGCTGTGACCCGCATCAAAGGCAGATTTCACAACATCATATGTGCACACCCCCTATCGAACAACAATGGGGTCTTCAGACCCCATCAAAGAGGATATCTATGATCTCTTATACAACGCCTATCGAGCTTGTCCGGAGTACGATGTTAAAATCGTACTCGGGTACTTCAATGCCAAAATCGTTAATGAAGACCTTTGGCGGAGGGATTGAAAAGCACAGCCCCCATGATACAACAACAGATTACGGCTTCCGACTGAGTAACTTTGCGTCAGCTCGTAATGATAAGTAGGACAAAATTTCCTCGCAAGCGAATCTACACAGCAACCTGACGATCTCCGGATGGTCGAACCGCCAACCAAATCGGCTCCGTACTCATTGACGCAGGACACTCGTCAAATATCCTGGATGTGCGAACATTCAGACGGGCAATCGTCGACTCTGACCATTTCCCCGTAACAGCAAGATTCAGAGCTCGACTGTTCAATGTCAGAAATCTGCACCAGCACACCATGTGGATGTTCGATATCGGACACCTAAACACCGGAGGTTACCATATTCTACAGGGAGCAACTGAACGAAAGCACAAATATCAATAATATGTGGCTGAATTGCCGCTCATCCATTCAGGAAGTAGCGGAGACCACAAGAAACCCGTGGTATGATGATGAGCATGAGCAGAAAAAGGCAGCAACCGACGAGGCCCACCAAAAGGCGCTGCAGTGAAAAAATAGGGGTAACAGGAGTACCGACCCAAAATCTGCACGGACCTGCAAACTCAAGGATAGAAGAAAGCTAAAAGCCTTGCAGGAGGCTTTAAGAAATGCACCCAGGCGCTTCGAAATTTCGAAGGTAATATTGTCACCGACCCGTAGGGAATAGTAGCAGCTTAACAAGCATGACCAAGAGAGTGATAGGGACTGAGGAAATCCCAACTCCAGCCGCTGAAGTAGTCCTCCCACCCAGCACCGAAGAAGTCGGCTCAGGTATTCATAAGCTGAAAAACAACAAGGCCGCACGATAAGATGGCTTGCCATCAGATCTCCTCAAGTCTGGCGGCGATGTTCTGGTAGGGAGCATGCACCAGAACATTCGCCCCAACCACAAAAAGGCGGTTCTACCTCTTGCAAGAGCTACAGAGAGATATCCCTGCTCAATGTCACATATAAGGTCCTGTCCAGAGTACTGTTTAAGCGTCTGAAGCCTTTTTGCACCGCACTAATCGGCAGCTACCAGTTCGGCTGGCGGCCCAGAAAATCGACTGTAGACCTAATAAACTTCGACAAATCCTGGAAAAGATTAGCGAGTTCTAAATCGTACGCACCATCTCTTTATCGATTTTAAAGCCGCATACTACAGCATTCATCGTAAAGAATTGTTTAATGCGATGGCCGAATTCGGGATCCCAGGAATGCAGAACGATGCAGTTCGGTTTTAGGACCTCTGAACTGTTTGAAACATGCCCCGGATTTCGCTATCGTGTGACTTCTTCAATTTAGTTCTTGAGCAGATGGTGCGACGGGCAGGCGTCAACAGGGAAGGCACTCTCTTCTACAAGTCTGTCCAGCTGCTAGGATACGCGCTATGATATTGACGTCATCAAAGTCAACGAGCATAACACAAAGGACATGCTGTCAAGCAAAAACCGACCGATAACAATTGGCAGCTATATTTTCATGGAAAAATGTAGAGCTAAGAGATTCGACGCGGACTCACTAATGTCATCCACGTTATGAAGTTTCCGAAAAGTGTGGCGAGCCGTAACGATAACTGTAATTGATTTCTTACAGGCATTAAGACGTACATACATATATGCGTTGCCAACTACAGCGTGAACAATCATTCAACCTCTGACGATGTGTCTCGTAGAGCCAGGCATAAACATAGGACGTCATCATGAATGCTGGTTCAGCTGAAACGTATTCTGATTCGATAAATCATTCCTTTAAGCCTATTCTAAACAACTAATCGGAAATCTTATTTCCTGTCATTCCCAGTGTGACCCGGAATCCAGACGGGCCTCAGAGTCTTAAGCTCTAACACTATTTTAAAAGTGGGAACAAGGTTGACTGTCACCGTGATTGAGCATGCTCCTTTCTGTTAAGCTGCGTTTCACAATATTGTGCACGTCCATTAAGACTGCCAATGCCTTCTTAGAAGACAGAGGCATATTTCCTATTAAAAATTGTGGTCTGGGTGCGACCCGCAAGTCCCACACGACTAACTTTCCGGTGGGAAAAATTAAAACACCCATTTAACCCCTGACGCAAAACGAGGGTTATACGCGTAAGTTTGAGGTATCGGTGTGTCTGTCTGTGGCATCGTAACTCCTTAACGAATGGACCGATTATAATGCTTATTTTTGAAAGCTAATGTGATCGAGAGGGCGCCGTGGCACAGTGGTTAGTGTGTTGGACTCTGACGCAAGATGAGCGAGTTCGGATCCAGATAACATCAACGCCGTCGGATGTTTATTTCGCGGCGTCCCTCCTCGGCGGGGTACTGGCAAAACCCCCCGTAGTATACTTGCCATGAAAAAGCTTTTCGACTCACACCGTTCGGAATCGGCATTAAACTGTAGGTTCCTTTCACCTGTGTGAAAAATAAATCACACGCAACATGGGAGATTGAGAGAAGCTTGGCTCTGGTCCTTCATGGGCTGTAACGCCACCAAAGAAGAAGAATGTGATTGAAATGATTCTTAGCTACAATTTGTGAAGATCTGTTCAGGTGTTTCAAGGTCATCAGCTCTCTTTTTGTACATACAAACACAGACATCTCTACAGAAAACTTGTAGATCTCAACATCCACAAGGGTACCTGGCGGTCTTTTGATCAATCGACCGCCAACCAAGCTGATCACATTGCGATCGACGCCAGACACTCCTCCTGTATTCTCGACGTCCGAACCTTCCGAGGGGCCAACATCGACTCGGACCACTACCTTGTTGTAGCCAAGGTACGAATGAGGATATCAAGAATGCTTAGGAGTCGAGTAGCACAACGTAAGTTTTAAGTCGGAAAGCTACAATCGCAGGAGACTGCCAGAATCTTTGCCGATCGTGTCTCCACCAAGCTCTCTCAAAATCCGCCCACAGCAGCACAAACAATAGAGCTGGAATGGGCGCATTGCCAGAGCGCCGTCAGAGACGCTGCCTCAAACCGCCACCACCTAGAAACCCTGGTTGGATGAACAATGCGAACAAGCTCATGCAGCAAAACAAGAGGCGTATAAAGCCATGCTGCAACGACGGACGAGAGCTGCTCGCGAAATCTATGAGCAGAAGAGAAGAGAGGAACACACGCTTTTGTGTATAAGGATATGGAGAGATGCTTTTGCAGGAATGACGCCCGTAAGTTTTACAACAAGGTAAAACGAACATGCCATGGCTACAAAGCCAGAGCGGGGGCCTGCTAGGATGAAAATGGAGAACTGGTAGTAGAGTCGCAGTCGATGCTGAGGATTTTGAAAGACCAGACTGTATAACGGTGATGATAAACAAGATACCGCTGTCAGGCAGAATGAGCCATTCGTAATGGACGACAATGAAACAGAATTCTGTCCACCCGGCCTAGACGAAGTCAAAATAGCGATATCAAGACTTAGTCTAATAAAGCCGCGGGCGCAGACGGCCTGTCTGCTGAGCTTCTTAAGGCGGCTGGAGATGAGCTGGTAAGGTGCATGCACCATCTCATTTGCAAGGTATGGTCGGAGGAAAGCATGCCCGACGAATGGAATCTCAGCATCGTTCGCCCGGTCCATAAGAAAGGAGACCCCTATAATTGCGCCAACTATAGGGGAATAAGTCTCCTTAACATCGCATATAAGATGTTCTCTGCCGTATTGTGTGAACGCCTGAAACCGTTTGTGGATAGCCTGATCGACTCATATCAGTGTGTTTTCAGTTCAGGTAAATCCACAATAGACCAAATATTTACGCTACGGCAGATTTTGGAGAAGACCCAGGAATACCAAATCGACACTCACCACCTCTTCGTCGATTTCAAGGCTGCATATGACAGCGTGTATAGAGATGAGCTATACAAAGCCATGTCTAGTTTTAACATCCCTGCCAAACTCGTCCGACTGTGCAGGATGACAAAGGAGAATTCTCGCTGCTTCATTAAGGTCGGTAATGAGCAAACCGAGACCTTTGATGTTAAAAAGGGATTCAACATCGTGCTTGAAAAGATCGTGAAAGAGTCACTGGCCAACACAAGAGGTACGACTTATTTCAAGTCTACGCAATTGCTTGCGTACGCCGACGACATTGACGTGATTGGACGGACACAGCGAGACGTCAATGATGCCTTTGTAAGCATTGAGTTAGAAGCGGCTTAGATGGGTCTCCAGGTTAATGAGGGTAAAACTAAATATCTGCTTTCATCTAAAAGAGACGGACAACACCGACGTATTAGCCCGAACGTCACCATGGGCGGGTATAACTTTGAAGTGGTCAAGGAATTCGTCTACCTTGGCTCACTGATGACCAGCGACAACAACATCAGAGCTGAGATAAAACGCAGAATCACTCTTGCCAACCGCTGTTTCTTTGGGCTCAAGAGGCAACTGAGAAGTAGAGCCCTCTCTCGGAAAACCAAGGTGACACTATATAAGACCTTAATCATCCCAGTCCTCCTTTACGGCGCCGAGGCTTGGACCTTAACAAAAGCGGATGAAGATGGCCTTGGTCGTTTCTACGGCCCCGTTTGTTCAAACGGTGAATGGAGGAGAAGATATAACGAAGAACTGTACGGGTTGTACAGCGACATCGGCCTGGTACGGCGTCTACGGATTCAGCGTCTATGGTGGCTAGGCTACATCTCCGACCCGAAGAGTCTTCGAATCCACTCCGGAAGGAAGGCGCGGCAGAGGACGGCCGCATCATCGGTGGCGCACGCAGGTGGAAGGGGACCTTAACCAACTGGGCGTGCGGCGCTGGAAACAGCTGGCCAACGATCGTGCCAGCTGGAGACGCTTGTTGGTTGAGGCCCAGGTTCACTACGGACTGTAGCGCCACCAAAGTAAGTAAGTAAGTAAGTAAAATAGGCCCCATTGCAATAACTTTCCATTGGGAATTTAAAAATGCGCTCGAAGGTCAGTCCTCTACAAAGATCTCCATTTCCAGCTTCTTCCCAAGCGAGAAGCCATCCTTATACTGGCGACAATAAAATTTGGCTGTAATTATACAGTTATACGATGCAGTAGGATCTAGGTACTTCTGGCGCAAGTCCAATGCGAGTCTTAACAAAGATCAGATGTAGCAGATTTGGTTTTCACGAGGCCATAATGGCTTCGTCGCTTCTTCGGGCGCCTTGTCGTGGCGGGAGGCTTAAGAGGTCATGGACCTCGAACTCATACTCGAAGATCTAAATGAATGGACAAGCATAAGGAAAGTAATGCCCCACGTGGTGCCAGCAATTGCGGAAGTCCACCCGCGAACTCTTTGACTGCGGTCAGGGCAAAGACTCTGGAGGCTCCACCATTTATTGTTAACTCATCGGCAGCTCGGAACAACACCGACTTCTGTGGCTCACTGTCCGACCACCTAGTTGAACTGAGCTTGAGTAGTGCATCCACCAGACGCGACAAATATGATGGCGTGGCACGGGAAACCTATAAGCTTGAACGAGTCCCAGAGTTGGGTTGTACTGCTGAGTGTGACGCTAAATCCCACGAAAAAGGGGAAATAGGCGCGCCCGGAAGTTATGCAAAGATACTCCCAAAGCCGAAGGCAAGGTAGATAAGGTTAGACCTCTGGAGAAATCAGGTAATAGGGTTCGGTCGATGGAGGTATCCCCTACTGAAGTCGATACGACCCTCTCATCTGAGGTCACCTTCCTTCGCGACGGTGCGTAGCGTAGTCAAATCGGCAGGTAGTGAAGACTGTTATAGGGGGCATAACCATGCCAGCACTTTCGACTCGCGTCTCAAACTCTCTTCCTTTTAACGGGAAGGATCAACTCCCCAAACAGAGCATTAAAGGTTCCCGAACTGGAGAACCCGGAAGCATTGAAGGTCTTTCTATGGCCGGCGCTATCGCCGAAAAGTTTCCCAGGCCACTAAAGCCGTCCAAGTGCATTGTCCGAAGGAAGCAGGAGCTCGACACGAAAAAGGTTAGAGCGCCCGCAAATGGAAGACGGCCGCCAAGCACAGCCGCGCTGTGGAGAGAGTGGATGATGTCTCCTCCTCCGACGCGGCCATCTCCTTTGAAAAGGTCAGGATAGGGAAAGCTGGTAGTGACACTGTAATGACCAGCGCAAATTGCAAACACTATGAGGATCGTCGACTGGAGCTAGCCTCTGCAACGGGATCTGTGTTTAGGCTGGGAAGTCTGCTCTGGTGAACGGCACCTCCATGGTGAGCTGCTCTTCACAGCGGACATCGCCCTGGATCAGAAGCATGGTGCAGAAAATCCCGCCTTTTGGGGCTACTCCTTATCAGGTAGTCAGTCTCACTAAACTAACGCTAATCTGCAGGATTCCGGGGAACCTGGAAATAAGCTGGACGCGCTTACGTTTACAGAATCCAGGGCTTGAAACGAGCACTTGAATTATCTATTCTTACAAGGAATGTAAGGACTCTCTGGAAAAAGGGCTCTACTCTGGTTGTAGGGATGGATAACTCCTCTTTCGAGATTTTGAAATCTGCGTACAACTCACGTCCCTACTTCGTTCTTTGTAGGATTTTATGCCAATTCAATGTCAAGTAGTCGATGGATGGGAAGTGCTTTACAGTATAGACCTTCGATTTTTTTTCAAATTAATCTACAACATTGCAAGTCTGCTACCGCTCTTCTAAGTAGCAGAACTGCATGCATTATAATAAATCATCACGTTGTATCCGTTCAGGAACCATGGGTATGGAATAAGCGCCTGTGTGGCCTTGGCGGTATAGGTGATGCTATGATTCTTTATGATGAGCGACCGAAAAGGCCAGGATCTGCCTCATCGTATCGAACTCACTATTGGCAAACAAACTTGGACAATTCTGTTGTAAAACTTGGTGACCGTCATGGTAAGCTACGAAACGCACAGAGGAAGTGACCACTTCGTTGTTGCGTATGCTTACTTCCCCCACCACTTCGTACTACACCACCACCGAAGGCAGTTTCTGAACTCACAAAGTTCTATGAAGTCAGAAAGATTGGTCTCACCTTATGTTGCGCTGCCAATGCTCAAAAGATTGTGTGAGGCAGCAGCAAAAACAATCTAAGTGACGACCATCTCTTACACTCCACTCTTTCCTCTGACTTTACTATCAACAATGTTGACTCTCAACCAACGTTCGTCACGGCGAGACGACGGGAGGTGATTGACTGGAGAGTCTTACCAGATGTTACGCTGTCAGATCACAGATATGTATATCGAATTCCAGTTGAGTTGTGAGATCTCCCCCTCGCATTCCAAGTAGAATCCGAGGAAAACGGACTGGGTACGGTTTAGAGAGGAACTTGAGGAATTCACTCAAACCCTATTTAGCTCAGAACGAAACTGTTGATATAACAACAAACTGAGGGATGTCCTCACCAATTGTCTTGAACTCGCTTGTCCTGTCAGCAAACCTCCCAGCAGGAAATAGGTTCCCTGGTAAAATGCCGAGCTCCAAAGTCTTCGCAGGGAAGCCAGAAGTCTTCTGAATAGATCACTCAAATCGAATTCGGAAGGTGACTGGAATAAGTATCGATCGAAGCAAAGTGAATATAAGAGGCTTATTCGTAAATCGAAGAATGATTCTTATAAAACCTTCTGCGATGAGGTCAAATCTCTGAGTGCGACTAGCAAGTTAGTTAAAATCCTTAAATGGGGAAAATCAACAAAGCTGAAAATCGGATGGTACTTTTACTGAGTCTAATGCGAAAGCTCTCAGCTTACTGATTCAGACCCATTTCCCGGGAAATCAGACTGTCATTGCATACGCCCTTAATGGTAACTGTGACCGAAGCGACGAAAACAACTCGGCGTAGCTGGTTTATTGCGTCACGCGTAGCAACGACTGAGGCCATTGAATTTGTTGTGGCATCTTTTGATGGCTTTAAATCGCCAGATGGGATGTACACTGTTATGCTGCAAAATGAATAAGGCAGCTGCTTTCTACCTTTTAAAGAATTTTCACTACTAGCCTAGCCTAGCACTTTGCGCACGGTGAAGGTAGTCTTTATTCCTAAAATAGGGAAAGAGGATTACTCACTCGCCAAGAGTTTTACACCAATCAGTCTAACAACTTTCTTGCTGAAAAGCATGGAGAGAATAGGTTAGTTGCACGTGCGCCGAGTTGTCCTTCGAATGAATCTTCTTTTGGAGAGCCAACATGCTTATCACCGCGGAAAATCTTTCGAGACTGCGCTTCAAAACCTAATTGGGAGGATCGAATGCGCACTCGGAAGGAAAGAGTATGCCCTAGACATTCTCGTCGATATTGAGGGAGCTTTTGATAATGCAACTTTTGACAGCATATGTAATGTTGCTAGACGACATGGCGTAGATGAGGTACTGATCTTGTGCACCAAAGCAATGCTTGTGCACAGGACATTGATCGCTGATGCAGGCCAAGGGCTGTCCTCAAGGCGGCGTCCTGCCTGCGTTATTATGGTGCATGGTGGTCGACTCTCAGCACGATGCTCTCAATGCCCTTTGGAATCCTAGGCCTATGCGGATGATGTCGCCATTCTCTCTGCCGACTCATGTTTAGCGAGTCTCTGTCTCAAAATATAAGCAGCGCTAAAACCTCTCAAGACTGATGTCGTAATCTTCACGAGAAGGAGGAAAAATACTGGCATGACTCATCTGGTGCTAAAAGGCATTCCCATTCCGATATCTTAGGAACTAAGTACCTCCTGAGAGTTATCTTAGATAGCAAGGTTTTTTGATCAAAGCAGGTTGAGTTAAAAACCACCAAAGCGCTATCAGCATTCTGGCAATGCAAGGATGCTTTTGGCAAAACATGGGGCTTATGGTGCTTAAAGGTTCTCTGAATCTACACGGCAATGATAAGACCGATAATCTCACACGTATCGGTTGTATGGTGGAACAGGCTAACACGCAAACACGTCTGACCCTCTTACACCAAACTCCAAAACACTCCAAACACGGGGTCTCAGCTGTACGGGAGTTTTCCCCAGCACCCCGGGTGCTGTCATAGAGGTTCACTATGGTAAACCATAGTGGTGTGCACGGAAAGCCATAATTTGTCTCAAGAGCCTACCTAGCCTACCTACCTAGCCCTACCTAGAAAGGATTGTCTTCGCATTTTCATAGATGGCGTTAGGAAAATATGCGTCTGGCTTTCAGTCCGATATATACCCAATCATGATGGCCACGCACTATGTTGTGTAGCATAGGTAGAAGGGTAAAGGCATACGCGTCTGCAGTGACAGCCAAGCTCTACTCAAAGCTGTGTCTAGCCCTTTAACCAGGTCCAAGTTAGTGTTTGAAGTTAAGGTATTCCTGGACAAATTCGGTAGACTAAACTCACTTGCGGTACACTTAATGGTATCCCAGGAAATGAGATATCTAAAGAACTCGCCAGAATAGGCTCCGAGGGAGTTTCTGCTTTTCCGAAGAAAATTGTATTTAATAACTCATATTAAAGAACAGGAACTCTTTCCTCTAGTCAAGTTGGTTTAAAATTTCTTAAGGACTTTGAAATCTAATTTTGCAAATGTTGTACTTTCTGTAATTGTGTAATAGAAGGTGTGTGCCGCCATTCTAACTTCTCCTTGGATTATAGTGGCTGCTTATCTACTTTAATGTATAATGTACAGATTGCCTCTTTTGGGCTTCTTCTTCTTTTTTGTTTTTCGGCGCTGCAGTTCATGGCGAACCTTTAAAAAACCTCTCCAACCGGCATTCGTCAGCAGTATCCAATGCCGAACTACTAGTTGGTTAAAGTACTCTTCCACTTGCGTGCGCCACCTTAAATTTGACCCAAAACACCTTCCGGGCCGGAGCTTTGATTTCTATGCGCTCTACATGACCTAGCCATCTTAAGCATTGGATCCGTAGACGCCGTGCTACGTTCATGTCGCCCTACACTCTGTACAATCCGTACAGTTCATTATAAAGTCTTCTCCTCCACTCCCAATTTTTAGAATTTAGAATTTTTCGCTCAAAACAACCCAGGATCTCCTCATCCGTTTTCGATAAGGTCCATATCTCTAGCCTATAAAATAGGACCGGGGTGATAAGGGTCTTGTATATGGTCACCTTGGTTATTCGAGAGAGGGCTTTGCTTCTCAATTGCCTCCTGAACCCAAAGAAACAGCGGCTGGCAACAGTTATTCTGCATTCGATTTCGGCACTGAAGTCATTGCAGCATGTCACTTCGGTACTTCGAGATTATACCAATATGTGAGCCCTGGCCAAGACGCCGGTGGTTCGTGTTCTTTTTCGATGACAGCATATATTTCGTCTTGCCCTCATTTACCGCCAATCCATTTTAGCCGCTTTCGCCTCTATGCTTGTAAATGCTTTAATGACATCTCGCTGACTTCGTCCAAATATGTCAATGTCATCGGCATATGCGAGCAGTTGTACGGACTTGAAAGAGATGGTGCCTCTCGTATGGTGCCTCTGAGTTTTGCACGATCCTTTTTTGACATTAAATGTCTCGGTCAAGTCGCTTCCGACGCTGATGGAGCAGCGAAAATTCTCCAATATCATCCTGCATAATTTGGGGAGTTTTGGCAGAGATGTCAAAACTAGACATGGCGCTGAGCTATACAGCGTACATAGTGAACGCTATCATATGCGGCCTTAAGGTCGATAAACAGATGGTGGGTGTCGATCTGAAACTCGTTGTTTTTTTCCAGGATCTCCCGTGTGAATAATTGATGGATAGTGAACTTCCCGACCCTGAAACCACAGTGATATAGACCAATCAGGTTAATAACGAAGCGCTGTTCAGGAGACTTACCTATACCTCTGTAATCGGCGCAGACAAAGGGCTCTCTTTTTTTGTGGATCGGACAAGCGATACTAAAATTCCTTTCATCGTGCATGCGTTCCTCTGACAATATCTTACAGATGAGCTGCATACTCCCAACCAGATCATTTCCAGCCGCCTTAGTTTTGAGAGCTCGGCTCTGCGGACTAGGAGAATAATCTCTCACTGGTCACTGCTTCATTGGCAGTCATGCAAAAAACTAGGGCAAGTTCCCAATGATTTCTGCAGAAACTGCCTAGACGAAGAGGAGATCGAATGCATCCACCATATTCTCTGCTCCAGCCCGGCTTTCTGCACAATCAGGAAACGCTACCTAGGATCGCACTTCTTTAACGACCTGACAGATGTTGAGCAAGTAGGGATTCTGACCTTCTTGATTATTTAAGAAGCACTAAGTGGTTCCATAAATAGGGGGACAAACCCCTCTCGTAGCATCACAACCGGTTTCTCTGGTCTATGGGTATTCTTTTCCATTCTGGGGAGGCTACGAACCTACCTACCTACCTGCCTAGCTCTGGTCGACCAATCACTGAAAAAAATAATCAAATTTTAACTTGAAGAAGTAGGATTGGTATGCAAGCTGTCAGGAGATCGCGGAGGCCGAAAAAGAACAGAATGCTCAAAGAAACCAGATGCTAGGTTGGCTTGATTAATCGAATTTTCATCAGCGAAACACTGCCAAAGACCAACAAAATCCAATCATTTTTGAGGCAAATTATGACGGGTGATGAAAAAGGGATTAAATACCGAAATATCAAACGCAGACGATCATGGTCAATAACAGGTGACACTCCACAAACGACTTTAAGGCCTGAGTTGACGCCGGATTGAAAGTTCTCTTTATCTGTTCCATTATGACATGCAATGAAAAAGCGGCCAGAATCGTTCAACAGAAAAGAAGTTTTTATTGTCTACGAATCTCACTTGAACTCTCAGGTGAATTGGGCTAATTTAAGAGTAACTGGTTGCCTCTCGTCAGTAAACTTTGACTGGCACTCTTTAAATGGCACTCAGTTGCTTCCAGTTGGGAACTTGCCCTAGTTTCTATGAGATTGTGGTATGGCTTGCCTTGTTCGCTCCGCCAATTTCTGAGAATCTAATCTTAAGCAGATCGAGCGATTGCTCAGCGTCTCCTAAGGCCAACTGTTTCCCGACCTTATACTTGTAGCTTCAATTCGACATAATTTAATACGGGCAACCTACTCGTATACGCAAGCGTGTCTAGCTTTGAAAATGTGATTGACCTAAGCCCTCTTGGAGTCACGGTGCATGTTCAATTTCACGTTGATACCTTCCCACCTTTTTCCGTACCATAAAGGGCAAAAAGCAGATTTTACACATTGTACTCGTCAGCTATAGACCAACTCTCGCGTACAGTGTTGAACGAATGTGTAACTTTCGCATACTTTTTACACAAGCTAACAACTTTTCCCTTTCTAAAACCAACAATCAAGCAATGGACTGTCGGGGTAGGTTACATTACACCAGTAAACCGAATACAAGTGCTCCTTGAAGCAAAGTTTCACTTTCACTAGCGACCCGCAGTCAAACTAAGTAACTACGTTGTCCTGCGGAGTTCCGCATCAAAACGGTGTTTATCCCGCTCTTGATGGGCGATAAATGCCTCGAGTATTAAAAGATAAAAATCGCAATCGGTTTCATCTTTCCTGGCACCCATCAAGCTATAAAAGTATCGCCGGAAGTCACCTTGCCGCCATAAAGTATGAAAAGTTTCACTTTTCCCTGTTTTTATGGTTTCGTTTCCATCGCCGTTGCACGCAGACATCCTGGACATGGGTCGCTGCGGTACATGTATAAATGTTTTGAACAACAAACTCAAAGGATATTCATGAGCTTATTCGGTCGATTATGGCGTGCGTTCCTATCCGAGTCCTTCGCTTATTCACCACCTGAACGGTTTGTGGTGGGTCGCATGTTCATACCTCGTACATAGTTGATTGAGGTCGGTTATATGTGTTACCACTGCGTGAGATGTGGATACTTTAGTGTTCACTATCGCTCGGGGATGTTTGTCGTTCATTTACTGCCGCCCACCTTCGCATATCTTGTGCTTTGTGTAGATGAGAAGGTCATAAAACTGCGGTTGATAGTGTTCACTGTTCACCATCACCATTACCATTACCAAGGATATTTGGTGCGTTGATTCTCAATCGGCGATGGGGGGAAAGAGGTAAAAACTGAAAGTGTTTTCAACATGTGTTCACCTGACGTTGAAAACACAATTTTCCGCTTTGTGCCCATAATGTAGACAAAGTGTGGTCGAAGGATCTCTAAAGTGTATTACACGAAATGAAAAGGATCACTAGGGGTGCGTAAAACTGTGTTCTGAGGGATACAATAAAGTTTCGATATCAGTTTATGGTCGTTGCCGGTGGAATGGTTATGGCCTTCGATTTCATATTTCGATGATGAGGTGGGGTGATTGTTTTGAGGTAGGCAATGCGGGTCGCTCGTCCTATTTTTCTCTTTCTCTCTAATTTGGAATTTCGCCATTGGCACTATGGTTGCCTGTAAATCGGGCGAGGGGGAAGGGGTGATCGCATTTAAGTCAAGTGCCAAGTTATTTGCTCACGTTGGGTGCGTTTTTGAAGGGGAATCAAAGCAATCAGTCGATTGAATGCGCTCCAGGCACTCGAGCTATTTAGTGAATTTCGAAGGTAGGATTCAGATAACCGAGCTTTGATGAGGGACGTTGTTTTATTTCCCTCATTTTTTGCTATGTAATGGAGTGAGTATTATGAAAAAGTAATTTCGTAAGAGCATGGGAGGGGTTTGAAATTATATTGGTCTGTGGGTAGTTTAAGAGTGACCGAGGTTTGAAGCTCCAAGGTGATTGACTGATGAAGTTGGATGTTGATGAGATTCTAAGAGCCACATTTACCGCCAATGATAATGAGAATGAGATGAAAGTCTTTCGTTATTTGTGTTTGGGTTGCATGCAACTTTGTAGAATTGATTCCCAAGATACACCATTTTTACTTGTTATCCTTGAACATATTGCACAAAGGGAAGTGTATGCTTTGTGCAAGATGGCAGCCGCATTTTTGCAGTCGTCTTTGGACCGTCTCAATATGGATCTGACCAATTTGTCATCTGGTAGGTGGATGAGCCTACCGCTACGCGAAAAATACGAAATAGAAGTCCAAGCAGTGGGATTGAGCCAGTGGGCCAGCGTTCCAACTTCTCGAACTACAACCTTCTTGATCAGCTGGATGCCAAAACTCTCAAGCAGAGGCTTGGCGTGAAGAGGAAAAATATTAAATATTATCTTTCACTAGGACAACGCCCCTGTGTATAAGGGTGTGAGATTTGGGGCAAGACTTGCTCAACCATTACCTCTATTCTTCGGGTTTGGCATCCTTAGATGTCCATATGTTCCCACACTTGGAAAAATTTGTTTCTGGGAGGTAATACAGAGTAATTAGAGACGAGCTATACAACGCCATGTCTACCTTTAACATCCCTGCTAAACTCGTCAGACTATGCAGGATGACTTTGGAGAATGCTCGCTGCTCCATCCGAATCGGTGAAGACCTGACCGATAGTTTCGATGTCAAAAAAGGGTTAGGCAGGGTGATGCGCTGTCGCGTGATTTTTCAACATCGTATTGGAGTTATTGTGCAAAAATGACTGGCTAACACAAGAGGAACAACTTATTTAAAATCCTGACCGCTCCTCGCATACGCGGGTGACATTAACATAATCGGAAGAATGCATTAAAAAAGGACGCTCACCACCGACGTTTTGGTCGGAAAGTATGTCGTCTACCTCGTTCACCTTGGCTCAGCAGTGCCCTGGAACAACGAAATTAGTTCCAAAATCAAACGCAAAATCACTCTTGCCAATTGCGGTTTCTTTGGCTCAGGAGGCAATTGCGTAATAGAGCCCTCTCCCTAACGACGAAGTAGGCTCTCCACAAGACCCTTATCATTCCGGTCCTGCTGTATGGCACAGAAGCAAGGATACTTTAAAAAGCGTATGAGGAGGTCTTTGGTCATTTCGAGAGAAAGATATTGCGTCTGACTTTCGGTGCTATAAACGCAGACGGGGGATGGAGGAAAAGATTCAACCACGACCTTTACGGGCTGTACAGCGACATGAGTCCAGTCAAGCGTCTATGGATTCAACGCCTAAGATGGCATGTAGGGCGTATGGACACCAAGCTCCAGCTTGCGGAGTCTTTGAATCCAACCCTGAAGGACGTAGCGTGGTGATCCGCAAATTAAGACCCAGGTACTCGCAGATCGAACGCATAATGTCCGATTCACGATCAAAATAATTGATATTATTAAACCTAAGAGACTGCCGTGGCGTAGTAGGTAGTGTGTTGGCCTCTGACGCCGATAGCACGGAATCGAATCCCGACAACAGCTATGCCATCGAACGTGTTTTTAACGGTCCATCTCCTCAGCGGGGTACTGACAAAACCCCCTGTAGTATAATTGTCAAGAAAAGCTTCTCGAATCTCGCCGTTTGGAACCGGCAATAAACTGTAGGTCCCTTTCACCTATGGGAAAATAAAATCACACACAACATGGGTGATTGAGAGAAGCTCGGCTTTGATCCTTTATGGACTGTAACGCCAACATACATACATTATTAAACCTAAGTTCCGAATCAGATTCAGATGAAGCTGAAGAGGATTCATTGTTGTATTGCTTAATGAATCGGAAATTTAAATCACGTAATGAATATGTACTTATATATATATGAACATGAGAGAAAAAAGAGTGGTCAACTTATAATTTTGTCTTCTTGTAGTTGGCACATTGGATATCATACAGCTCTTTATGAGCCCTAACTGCCCCTATTCATTTTTTTTCTGCCATTTCTCCAAAACCAAATACCACACGCGAAAGAATGGCACGTGAAACTGTGCCTCGACCACGCGCTATACGTGTCTCAATTTGTGCTTAGCCTAACACTATTTAAAGCCCAGAAGCAGGTTCGCAAATTAGTGAACGAATATGTGAAGCTGAGTTCTATTGTCAGCAATGCACTGGACTGAATTAGAAGTGACAGGAGATCAGAGACGCCCTGGGGACCACCAGTATTTAAAAAGTGGATTTAGGAATGCCTAATCCATTGAAAAAGTGATTCATCGATCACGAAATACACATTTTCGGCAAAAGAGCTTCGTGCCAAACCGGTCTTTCGAAGAGAGCGGTTCCATTTCCCTATTGAAATACATATGCGCAAATAGATGGGGCAACGATTTGACATATGCACATTTTTTTCCTTTTCTCTCTCTTGTAAGCAACCGGTAAGAGCACATGTATTTTTAAATAAATAAAGTTTTGAATTAAAGTTCTCTGGCGTCTTATCTTTTTTTGTTTAGTTAAAGGTAACTTAAGTAAGTCAACTTAAATTCATCCTCTGGTTATGCAATATTTACACAAACAGTGCATGAACAAATTACTGTGAATTATAACCAACCCGAAATTTGATCGGCTCTCGTCCTATCTAGGACAAACCAACCCTGAGATTAGTAGACGAACATCTTCGACCCAAAACCACTGCACTCCGTTCGGGTTGTGTGTGAACCTGCGCGTTACCCTGTTACCCTGTTACCTTCGCTAGCACAACGTTTACGTTATAAGGCCTTACTTAGCCTTGAGTGCGGGTGTAACTAAAAAAAAAATTGGTCAAGTGCGAGTCGGACTCGCCCACGAACGGTTCCGTACCATCTGTATACATACAAAAATGTGAAAGAGACGTTGTAGGCTACCTCATCAGTGATCACAATCAAACGGCTAATCCGTTTGAAATGATTTTTTGCATGATGACTGATCTTGGTTGCAGGCAGGTTAGGTTAGGTTAGGTACATGGGTGCCCTATTGACGAAAAGTCGAGGCTCACGTTGACTACGTGCCCAATTGTTTTACTTAACCCGTTGATACCTAGACATTTACCGTTGAGCTGAACCATCCCGACGAGGATAAGAATCCTAGTACTCTGTTCAGCCCAATGATACTTACCTCCTCTAGTCCCCAAAGGAAGTGTCTCCCTAAAAATATGTTCCTTCTAGCGGCGGGCATTCGCACAGCAGGTGACGAATGGATTCAATTTCCTCTTGGTCCCTGCGGCTTCTGCAGAAGTCATTGTGGGGCTGAACTAGTCTGGCTGCATGGTAAGATAGCATGCAGTGCCCAGTGGGGGCACCGACTGCCAGTCGAATATTCCCACGATTGAACTTCAGCAGATTTTCCGTCCTTTTCTTATTATAGGCGGGCCAAGTCGACCTCAGTGTTACGCATGTATCTAATTGACACCAGCGCTTATTGGCTTTCAGTAATCTCCCAGTCTCTATCTCCCTGTAGAACGCACTAAGTGGTGCTTTGGCCTCAGCTGAGATCTGCGCAATGTTAGCACTTGATCCCACAGTAGCCAGCTCGTCCGCCCTCTCGTTTCCAGAGATAGGCATATGACAAGGTACCCAGCAAAGGGTCACCTCACTTACATTGGATATCTCTTCTAACTTCTCTTTGCAAAGTTTGACGAGTTTGGATCTTATCCATGCTGCCTGCAAAGCCTAAATGGCTGCCTGGCTGTCAACATAGATGTTGATCCTTTTTCCTGAGATATTCCCTTTACTGATCAGGTCTGCCTTTGCTAACCGCCTCTCCCTTAAGCTCTCCGATACACCTCAATCCTCCACTCAGTCAGCAGAGCAACAGTGGAGCCTGTGCAAACAAGCCCTGAAGAGCACAGCAACGGAAGTGCTGGGCCTTAAACCTCCACCACGATGAAACACCTGGTTCGATGACGAGCGTAAAAGGATTGATGCGGAAAAGCAGGAGGCATACAAAGCCTCACTACACAAAAAAACAAGAGCGGCTCGTGAGCTCTACGAGCTTAAGAGAAGGGAGGAACATAAGCTTCGCAAGAGAAAAAAGAAAGAGCACGAGAAGCGGGCGATTGAAAACTTGGAGAGGTGCTATTGCAGGCACGACGTTCGAAGATTTTATCAACGGATAAAACGAATGTCTCAAGGCTATAAAGCCCGAACGGAGGCCTGTAAGGATGAGAACGGACACCTAGTAGTAGAATCGCAGTCGATGCTGAGAATTCGGAAAAAACACTTCTGCAGACTGTATAACGGCGATGACAGCCAACATACCGCCGTCAGGCAGAATGATCCATTTTTTAACGACGAAGATCGTCTTCCTGACCTCGACGAAGCTGAGATTGCCATGTCGAAACTCAAGTCGAATAAAGCTGCTGGCGCAGATGGACTGTCTGCTGAGCTCTTCAAAGCGGCTGGGGGTGAGCTGGTTAGGAGCATGCCCCGGCTCATCTGGAAGATATGGTCAGATGAAAGCATGCCCGAGGAATGGAGTCCTAGCATTGTTTGCCCGATCCACAAAAAAGGAGACCCCTTGGACTGCGCCTACTATAGAGGAATACGTCTCCTTAATGTCGCATACAAGCTGATTAGGACCTAATCAGTGTGGCTTCAGGCCAGGGAAGTAAACCATCGATCAAATCTTCACACTACTTCTGATCCTGGAGAAAACCAATGAACTTCAAGTCGACACGCACCATCTATTCGTCAACTTCAAGGCCGCATACGACAGCGTAATTAGAGACGGGCTATATAATGCCATGTTAACTTTTGACATCCCTGCTAAGCTCGTCAGACTATGCAGGATGACCCTGGAAAATGCTCGCTGCTCCATCCGAATCTATACAGAACTGACCGATAGCTTCGAAGTCAAAAAAGGATTTAGGCATGGCGATGCGCTGTCGTGTGATTTCTTCAACATCATATTAGAAATGATTGTGAAAAAATCACAGGCCAATACAAGAGGCACAATCTATTTCAAATCCTCGCAACTCCTTGCATACGCCGACGACATTGACATAATAGGTAGATCGCAGCGAGATGTCATTGAGGCGTTTGCGAGTATTGAGATGGAGGCGGCAAAAATTGGTTTGGCAGTTAATGAGGGCAAGACTAAATATCTGCTGTGATAGTAAAAGGACATTTACCACCGACGTCTTGGACAGGACGTGCATATTGGCAGATATAACTTCGAGGTAGTTAAGGACTTCATATACCTCGGCTCCGCAGTGACTTGGAACAACGACACCCGTTTCGAAATCAAGCGCAGAATTACTCTTGCCAACCGCTACTTCTTTGGGCTTAAGAGGCAACTGAGAAGTAGAGCCCTCTCTCGTATGACCCAGTTGACCTTATATAAGACTTTAATTATCCCGGTCCTGTTATACGGCGCAGAGACATGCACTTTATCTAAAGCGGATGAGGAAATCCTTGGTCGTTTCGAGAGAAAGATTCTGAGTGCGATTTTCGGTCCCATAAACACAGAGGAGGGTTGGAGGAGAAGATTCAGTCACGAACTGTACGGGTTGTACAGCGACATGAGTCTAGTCAGGCGTCTACGGATCCAACGCCTAAGATGGCTAGGCCATGTAGAGCGAATGGACACCACAGCACCAGCCCGTAGAGTATTTGAATCCAACCCCGAGGGACGAAGAAATAGAGGACGGCCGCACCTAAGGTGGCGCGCCCAGGTGAAAAGGGACTTCAACCAACTGGGCGTGCGGCATTGGAAAAGACTGGCGAAAGATCCCGCTAGGTGGAGAGGTATGTTGGCTGAGGCCCAGGTTCACCCCGAACTGAAGCGCATCCATCCCGAGACTCAAAGTACACTCCGGCACCTGTGCGAACATCTATTTTGTATCCGTCGATGTAGAATGCCAGTTCACTTTCCGTGCGTACCAAATCACCGGTCCATTCCTCCCTGGAGGGAATTTTAATAGAGAATCTCCTCTCCAGGAAGGAAGTCTGGTGACATAGTCCGTTACGGTTCTGAATCTCGAAGCGGCCCATCGATCCAAGACCGCTGCATGTCCGAGAGGATTCTTTTTCCAGAGACCGGATTCATATGGTTTTAGCGCAGTTCTGGCTGCGACGCTCTCGCAATATACATACATATGTCCAGGGGTGGGGGGTTCAGCATGACGTCAAGAGCCGCCGTTTGTGTGGACTTAGATCCCGTCACGGCCAGACAGCCTGCCCTTTGAACCTTTGACACACTCTGAAGATGACATATTTTCCCGCGCGCTTTCCACCAGACAACCGAGCCATAGACTAGAATAGGTCTGTCCACCGCAATGTACAACCAATGTACTAACCTCGGCTTGAGGCCCCATGTTTTCCAAAGGCTACCTTACACGATTATAGTGCCACGTAGGCCTTTTTGATTCTATCCTCAACATTTCCTCTCCAACTAAGTTTGGGGTCCAAGGTTATGCCAAGATATTTGGCATATTTTCCAGGGATCAGATCTATACCATTCATACGGGGGTAGGTGTATCTTGATACAGATCTTTTCCTTGTAAAGAGTACTATCTTTGTTTTCGCCGGACTTACTCCCAGGCCTCGCCCCTTGACCAAGCTATAAGCTAACATCAGTGCATAGCTTAGTCTATCGCTGAGGACCTGCGGACATTTTCTAGAGACGAAATTAGCAATGTCATCGGCGCAGACCATGACATTAAAACCCTCCGTTTCCAGAACCTTAACCATTCCGTCGGCCACAAGGAGCCATAGGAGGGGTGACAGAACGCCATTTTTGGTGTACCTTTATTCACTCTCACCCTTCCCTTTGCTCTCCCCATCATCGAATTTACTATATGAGTACCCAGCATTTGCCCAATCCAACTGCATACACCCGGGTTTATTTGGGCCATATGAAGGTTGGACACTACTGCCTCGCTACTGACGTTATTAAAAGCACCCTCAATGTCTAGGAAGGCACCTAGAGTGAATTCCTTGATATTGAGCGATTTTTCTATCGCATAGACTACCCTATGCAGAGCAGTATCTAACGATTTTCCCCTTATGTACGCGTTGTGTGATTGTGACAGATAACCCTTACCAATCACTTCCCTTACGTACAAGTCTATTATTCGTTCAGGCGTTTTCATCAGAAAGGACGATAGACTGATAGGCCTAAAGTCCTTTGCAATAGCATGGTTGACTTTACCCGACTTGGGTATGAAAACCACCCAAACTTCCCTCCACGCTTGAGGAACATAACCCATCCTGAGGCACCAGGAGTAGATGCGTTTCAGCCACGGAAGAATTACCCCACATGGCTCCTGCAATCCTGTTGATTGTGGGCAATCAACTCTTTTGACCCCTACAAGGCACCGGGAATGGATGGGATCTTGCCGATCATGTTGCAGGATATTTTTCTCGTCGTGAACGCCGAATTGAAGATTCGTGCATCTTCGCAGCCAGGGAAATGACACTTCAGTGGGCAATCAACTCTTTTGACCCCTACAAGGCACCGGGAATGGATGGGATCTTGCCGATCATGTTGCAGGATATTTTTCTCGTCGTGAACGCCGAATTGAAGATTCGTGCATCTTCGCAGCCAGGGAAATGACACTTCAGTAAAGAATCAAGCACCCACTCGTTTGAGTCAGTCCAGCTACCATCAGATCTGTTTATAGAGGACATCTATGTGGGAACTTTTGCCAGGACCTTCCTCAGACGAGCTGTACCCGTACATGAATCAATAGAGCCTTGGAAGCTTCTCCAAGAGTCCTTCTTGGCGAATCTAATTTCTTTTTTGAGCCGCTTAACACTGTCTCTATAGGTTGACCATTCAATGGCCCCCCCTTTTTCCAGATTCCAACTAAGTCCAGAGATACGAAGTCGCTCCGCTATTTTAGCATACCACCATGGTGGGTGGTTTCTTTTACTGGGTCGTCTGGTAGAACATGCCTTCTCAAATGACCGGTTTAGCTTGCTGGTAAGGTTTAATACCATCTCATCGATGTATTCCGTGGAGCCGGGGTTCCCTTCCGGAGGTCGGTTAAGGGTCTCACCCAGCTCCGCGCTAAGCCTCTCCCAATTCGCCTTCCACGGATTTCGAAAGACATTCCTGTCCGGCCTACGGAAATTCAAGTCGAAGAGGATCCAACAGTGATCAGAAAGTGATGCTTTGTCAGATACACTCCAATTAGAGATTTTCGCAGTACCGTTACCATTTATAAGCGTTATGTCTAATACTTCCCTTATGTTACTAGTAATAAATGTTGCTGAATTACCCCGATTACATATACATAACTAGGTTAGTGCTAATAACATTACTGAAAAAAGCCTCACCCCTACTATTGGTATTAGAGCTACCCCAAAAAGTGTGATGGGCGTTAGCATCACACCCTACGACTAAGTTCTTCTTACCTTGTTCGGCTATTGTGATCAATAACCTTGTTTCCCAAGAGGGGACGTCCGTGCCTTCGTTGTGCGGTAGATAGACCGAAGCCATCGTTAGTGCACCCTCTTTTCCCGTAACCTCCACCACCGACTGGTCACCCGAGCTGAAATTAGTTAACATTAGTATGTGGAGATCTTTGCTCAGATTTGGCCCACGACTACGGCCGGAAGTATGGGTCCACTCCGACAGAGCCGCCGAGTATCGGAGTAAGGCATTTGAATACCTTAGGCCTCGCCTGTGCACCTAAGGGACCTCGTTAGCGGTTGGAAATAAACCCTCCAACCTTTCGTCCTTCGGCACGGTTTTAAGAAGCTCAGACCACCATGGGAATAGGGTTGACTATGTCTTAGTTCCCGGCCTGGAAACCATGCTGTTGCAAGGCTTCCCGGGCCAGTATAAGCCCCAGCAACACGGCAAGGTGGATAGTCACGCCGGGGTGCAGGCAGGTTAGAGGCATATTACTTTGACGATAATAATCTCCATGATGAGATAGTTGATCATCAAAGTGTCCATTGAATTCAAATCAATTATCTTACTTGACAGCAAGTAGGTGAAAAAGTGAATAACACTTATTATGGGAAAAAGGTTTGCAGCTAGGGTTAATATATCAAAGACACAATAGGGATCAATGCTTGGAAGTGTCTTATTGGTTGTGGGAAATGATCGAAAGTTAATTTCACAACAATTGAATTTGTCGCAACATTTGATATCCTAACCTTACAGAATGGAAAAGGAGGGGAATAGCAATTGTACGAAAGGGTTTGCAGCAAGTATTAACTTAGCAGTGACACAATAGGGATCATCAAAACTTAAAGGGTATCTATTATTGGTTGTTCGTAATTATAGAAAAAAGGGTTGCAACTAGGATTAATACTTCAAAGAAACAAAAGGGATCAAAGCTGGGAAGTTTGCTACTGGTTGTGGGATATTGTCGACTAACCTTATGTCAGTATGTGACCAAGGGGATTTCTGAGATGAAAATCATGTCTGTTGTATGGGAGCCCCCCTCATTCATTTTGTTCTGTTTTTAGTTTTTGTCGTTATAGCGGCAACAGAAATACATCATCTGTGAAAATTTCAACTGTCTAACTATCACGGTTCATGAGATACAGCTTGGTGACAGACAGACGGGCAGCGAAGTCTTAGTAATAGGGTCCCATTTTACCTTTGGGTACGGAACCCTAAAAAGGAAAAGTAACTTAAACTTAAAGGTAATATAAATAAAACCAACAGGTTATGGGCCCAGCATCAGAGGGTTGCAACAAATTACAACAAAATTAAAGGTCGAAGTCGAAATCCAAGGTTAATCATGGCGGCGGATTAAACAACAAAAATTATCAAGTATGGAAGTTTAAAATGGAGATGCTTCTTAAAGAAGAAGATCTATGGAGTGATGTCAATTCCGAACGACCAGCAACGGGTGCTGCTGCGTGGGATAAGAAAGATAATAAAGCACGTGCAACAATCGGACTACTTGTCGATGATCTGGAACTCATTAATATACGTAAAGCACCGACTGCGAGGCAAGGTTGGGAATCTCTTAAAAACTACCATGAGAAGTCAATTCTAATAAGTAAAGTGTATCTCGTAAGGCAAATCTGCAACCTAAAGCTTACAGAATCAGGAAGTAGGGAAAACCACGTTATTATAATGCCGGATCTGGTGGATAAGCTTACCGCGCTCGTATAAAACATTTACAGCACAAGGGAGCAGACCAGAGACAGAGTTGACGTTAAACATGGCTAGTAAAGGGCAAATTAATTGATGAGTCAAAGAGAAGTAAAGTAGTACGAGATGCCAATGTGACAAGTAAAGCATTCAGGGTTCCGGAAAATGAAAAAGTGAGCGCAAAAGACAGTAAGGCATGTTTTTCCTATAAGAAAGCTGGTCACTGTTTGGAATTGGTTGTGGTGAAGTCCGACGCTAGAAATGTGTAATAAAGATGTTAAAGTCAGAGTTGAATACGTTTTAGATGAACCAGATTTGACAGAGAGTTTACTTTCGGTAAAGAAATTTGCAGAAGCAGGCTATACAGTGAATTTCCAGGGTGCGGAATACAAGGTATTGAAGAATAATATTGTGGTCATTACGGCCAACCTCATGTTGAATATGTATGCTTTTAATGCTAAGCATAAAACATTCAATTAAGCAACGTCAGCACACGTCGAAATGTCAACATATGGACATGGCATAGAAGATTTGGACACAGACATCCTGGGAATCTAAGTAAACTATGCAAAGAGGAGCTGGTAATTGGTTTAAATATTCAAGGCTGTGGAATAAGCTAAGTGCGTGAATGCTGTATAAAAACCAAATTATCAAGATGTCAGATTCCAAAGAAACGTACTACCCTATCGGCTTCAGTCTTACAATTAGTGCACACTGACCTTTGTGGACCAATGCAGACAGAGACGCCAAGTCTAAAAAGTTACTTCATGACTTTTATTGATGATTTCAGCAAATTCGCTTTGATATATTTTCTGAGGTACAAATCAAAAGCTATCGAAAAAATTAAAGATTACATCAGCTTTTTAGAGGATAAATTTGACAAAAGCATTAAGGTTTTAAGGTCAGACAAAGTATTTAAGAGCATTTTTAGACAAACGAGATATAAAAGTTCAGCATACAGCACCATATTCCGCATTTCAAAATGGCGTGGCTGAGCGGAAAAATAGGACATTGGTGGAGGTAGCCCGATGTAAGTTAATGGATGCAGGAATGGATAAAAAATATTGGGCTAAGCCAGTCAATACAGTTTGCTATTTGCAAAACATTTCACCTACCAAATCCATAAGCGGAACAGCTTTAAACTATGGAATAAAAGAAAGGCTAGAGTGCAGCATTTACGTATATTCGGATGTAAAGGAAAAAAGAAGAAAGTTGGACGATAGAACAGTATTGCTTTCATTTGTGGGACAGTTAGCAGAGTCGAAAGCTTACAGGATGCTGTACAAAAAAACCGAAAAGATTATAATTAGTCGTAATGAGAGGTTTGTGGAAAGCTACCCAGAAACTGAAAATGACGGTCCTAATAAAGAAGACGGACTTCCAGATAATCCTGTTCTTTTGAATGTTGATGAAACAATTCTTCAAGAGAAACTTGAAGAAGATGAAAACCCCGATTTGGGAGATTTAACCGAAACAACTGCAAAAAATGAGTATCAAAGTGATGAAGAAACTGAATGGGCCGATGGGCAGCAACAAAGCAATGCAAACGAGTTGAGCCAAGAAACAACCATGGCAGAAGACGACGAACCATATGTTTACCCAGGGCACGGCGGAGAGTTCGAAAATTATGAAATGTGGCGTTCAAAGAGATGAACAAAAGGTCAACCACCTAACAGATTTGAGCACCATCCAGATTCGCTAATTACAGCACAGTATGAGGAGCCGAGCAACTTTATTAAGGCAACCACTGGAAGCGAAAACAAACAATGGTTAGAAGCTGTAAATGAAGAATGTAGGTCGATGCTTTTGAATCATACTTGGAAGTGAACTGATTTAGCGAAAGACAAGAAAGCCATTGGATGTAAGTGGGTCTTCAAAAGAAAAATGAACGCAATAACTGGCCTACCTAATAGGCCGGATGGTTTCATCAATCCGAAGACAAAAATCTGGTCTGCAAACTTTGAAAAAGTTTATATGAATTAAAACAGTCAGCAAAAGTGTGGAACCAAAGTTGCATAGGGCAATATTCAATCCATTGTTTGAACAGAGTGTAGCCGATCCATGTTTGTATGTGTTGTATGAAATCAGTTGATAGAGTCCAATCTCTGGCAGTTTACGTGGACGATATCCTGATAGTAGATGAAAAGGAAAGCGATATTCAGGAAACGGCTGAAAAAACTTGAAAAGGAATTCAGACTAACATAATTAGGAAAGCTAACGAATTATCTTGGAATTAATGTTACCGAAGGCATAGGAGGGGCCTATTGTATAAATCAATCACAGTACATCCAGGAAATGATCAACAACCTTGGGCTACAAAATGCAAAGGATTCAAAAACTCCAATTGACCCCGGATATTTTATGTAGAATGGTACACGATGGAAAGATTTCCAAAGACTTTGGTCCAGTTGTGAAACAGAATATATTGCAATGGCTGATGCAGCGAGAGAATTATTATGGGTGAGAGCATTACTCAAGGATTTCGGCGAAAAACAAAACGAACCAATTGTATTATATGAAGACAACCTATTCGATTGGTAAGGAATGCAGGATCAAGAAATCGCACTAAACACATCAACGTAAGGTACCACTATACAGGGTGCCCCACGAGTGGTGTCCCAAAAAGCTAGAGCGTGTAGGTGTGGTCAAGACAAGAAAAAAATCGTATGGGAGCGGGGGGGGGGGGGTATATCCCCCCGTTAGGCGGGAGGGCCTTTAGGCTGCACGATCTCGACCATTCAGCTATACGCTGAAAGATATCCCATTCGGAGGTGTCCCAGTCGTAGCATATTTTCAAGAATCCACCTACGTCTGCGAGAGCACGGAGTGCTAGAGCATCGAAGAAGCGAAAAATCAATTTCAGATGGATCAGCAACCATAGATGAAAGAATTTTGGATTTGGTCCGACGTAATCCCTCCCTTAGTACAAGGAAGATAGCTTTTATGCTTGGAGTGCCCAAATCTAGACTAAGGGTGTGCCAGCTAGAATGTTGTCGTGGATAAGTGTCGGTATAGACGAGAAGGACGAGAGTTTGATGTTTTTGACAAATGACCCAATGCTTTTCCTACCTTTGTGACATTGGAGGATTGTACGCCTACCTTCGGGGCGTAGAGACTCCTACCTACCTTTTAGAGACTCGCGCAGGTTCAAGAGTTTTTTTCTTTTTCGTTTTTTTTTTTTTTTTTTTTATTCCTGATGAGAGTGCAGTGGTTGGGGTCGTTGATGTTCGTTCACTACTCTCGGGGGTGGTTGTCCTAGATAGGACGAGTGCCGACCGAATTCCGCGTTGGTTATAGTCAGTAGTAATTCGTTCAAGCACTTTAGTATTGCATACGCAGAGGGTGAATTTTCAGTTGACCATACACTGTGAGTGTTATGCCTGCAGCAGTACGTCTGGTCACTTTCCATTCACCTCTGTGTGGAATTGTTGTACTTTTTCTTGGCCGTGAACGAATTTGAACTATGACACCAACGCCATCGAATGCTTATTTCGCGGCGTCCCCCCGTAGTATAAATGCCATGAAAAAGCTTCTCGACTCACGCCGTTCGAAATCGGCATCAAACTGTAGGTCCCTTTCACCTGTGTGAAAAATAAATCACACACAACATGGGTGATTGAGAGAAGCATGGCTCTGGTCCTTCATGGGCTGTAACGCCGCCAAAGAAGAAAGTAAAAGCAGAATGGAATTTGGAAAATAATTCCAGGAATTCCACAATAAATTATAACTAGTTTATCCATGCTACGATTTAGTTTACGAGAAGTGCAAATCAATTAACTTGCCGTAATATATGATCCCAGAAACCGAAACGCCGTAACGTATCTCACTCCTTGACCAGACTTCACTTCATAATTCAATCTCCTACTGTTTCCAAGCATTCCAACTCCTGGACAAACAACCAAACAACCAATGCACGCACTGTCCATCAGATTCATCCTCTAAGGCTTTCCTCCAAAGCCATTCAACAGTCACCGTTTTTTTGAAATCGAATTTAATAGGACTCCAAAGAATGTCTAGTGTAATCAGCAGCTTTATTTATTGCAATTATCCAGCAGCACAGGTTACCATCCCAACGAACGGTATATGTATAGAGGCCAACATAGCTGAACTACAATAAAAAGCCACAAACCTAAGCGAACTGAAGTCAACCGAACCATGATAACCTTACATCCCCGAATCTGACCGTAATGCGAAAATGTAAATCTAATTTACCAATACCTCGGAGAGTATGGTACCGAACTCTCTAGCCTATCAATCAACGGCAGGACTACAATCACTAGTATATGTTGTGGTATATGACACGGTATGCCCAAGCTACTAATCGACCAACTTGATGCACTACCCCGAGGTAATTTCTGTAATTTTTCGCTATAAAAGAGGAATATAACAACAATAACGTCGGAATCAACAATTTGCATTCGTTTGCGGGCAAAGTTGATGTAAAGGGACGAATATCTTCCTACACGCACGCGTGTATACCTGCCACGGAGTTATCATCAAATTAACGAAAATCCTTTGACGTGTTAATTGCATGCGGAACGCAACTCATTCAACGTCCTCCCCCTAGTTGCCTGGAAGGCCGGCAAGGGCGGTACGAAGAAAAATTGCTTGTCTCCGGATCTCAATGCGAATATACCTTTTTGTCCTGTCTGCAGTTTGAATGGACGTTAAGCGGTCAGGACAATTAAAGCTTTAAGGAATGCCATTCATCAACCGGTCGCAGGAGGCGTACTTGACTCTCATGTACTAAGCGTACCACCTCGGTAGCGGGAGGGATTTGAGAAACGATGTTTGCAGTAGAAAAACATTTCTTTAATTAGAGAGAATTTCAGTCAGGTGAGGATGCCTTACATGTCCTTGCTACGATGAATCTCAGCTTCCATTCCACTCATTCGCCAACCACCCGCCGAATCATCTCCCCCTTCCAGTCGACTGATGAAATCCTTGACTGCATACGAACTCACGTGCATACATGAGGGAGGATGTAGTACATACAGCTAAATCCTTTTGGAATACAAGAATTATTATGGTGAAGCCTTGTTGTGGAAAAACGGGCAGCAGGGTCATCGAGCAGAAGGACATACACAGCTGCAGAATATGAACACACAATAAAACCGACCGCATTGCAACGAAGGTCGTTTAAAAGGACCATGTTTCTATTGCTACCTACCACTATATACGATGGAAAAGAATGTACCCATTCAAAGGATCGCGTGTTTCATTTAGACATAAGTGTTGTGATTAGAGATGTGCAGGCGTTCGTATTTGCATATGCAACCAACTGCTAACTGTCGGTGAATGAATGAAGTGAAGGACTCCACAAGTCGAGGGCAAAGATCCTTTGCATTCGTGGGAGAGGGAAGTAATGTATTTTTCTTTTTAATTGGGGCCAACAAGTCAAATACCTCCAGAGGTCAAACTTTGTAATCACTAGCGTATCCTTTAAGTAGCCTCCGTTACGGCTACGCTAATTAGTTTCCGAATTAGCTGACATTTATTCATAATCTCCCAGTAAATGAATTAATGTCCTGCTATGGGCACCTGAGTCCTGACGTATTGCACACCTCAATCAGTAGCAGTGATTTTCGCCCTATTTTATTAATGATACATATGTATGTATGTATATCCACGATCCTGGGACAAACATTCCAGCTCAATTAAAATCTCCGCACAGAGAACAATGAACGCCAAGCAAGTTCGAAGGATATGAACAGGGTATTTACAGCAGATTTACTACGTCGCCGAAATGCTTTCAGGTAAGCCCACGTCGGGGCTCATTAATCCCGGAAAGTTGCCCATAAAGCATAAGCCAACGTGAAATTACTTCGCCAAGCCCATGTGTGCCCTCGTTTTTGCCAGGATGAACGAGCTGAAAACGATCAACGTATCCATAGCACAAGCATGTATGTACGCCTACTTAGGCGCCAATCTTAATTAGTGTGAGAAAGGCACTGCGGCAAGTCCTAAGTCCTTCCCCTCAGTCCTCGTGTCATGTAGTCGATATCGTCGGCAAATAAGCGTTATTTTATTTATACAAATGAAGAACATTAATCGCAGGGATTTAGTTCCATTCCAAGGATCCTTCGAGATAAGGTTGAGCAACAACTAAACGAAAGGAACAAGCGAGGACAACGAACGAATCATAAGACGGAAAACTGGAAAGGATTAAGTTGTTCGTTTAGTTTTAGTGGAAATCGGCTTGACGTAAGGCTCCGATAATGAGTTGAACGGACTTTTGTAACGTTCGGGGATTTCTGCCAATCGACATTGTTATTACCAACCACTGACCTCCTTGGCTACCGCCATGAACATTGCCTTCTTTTGGAAGTACCACCCACTCATAACACACTCCACACGTTAGTCTTTTCGTGTATCATTTCAGGTCCTTGTGAATTGACATGCCCTATTTTTTCCTTCTTTGTTGTTTATCTGTCGATAGAAATAGGGACGAAAACAAAGAAGCAAAGGATTAGGAAACGGGTTACAAGCTGAGGATACATCCATAAAGGAAATAATGCAAATTGTTCGAATTCCTTTCTATGAGTGTCTTGCTGACATGACGCAAATCAATACTTTTCCTTGGCGTTCGAATCCCGTATATGAGCTTGATGGCTTCACAATGCTATTGAATAGAGATGACTTGCACACCAAGGGACGGAAAGCTACATAATAGACATTTAAGGAATTCATTAGCCGGGGGAATAAAATGTATTCCGGGCGGGTTTCTGTGCAGGGCAATATTAGAGCTGATGAAACCAATGGAAAACTTGTTGATTTCGCATATGAGGTCAGAACGATTGGATGGCTGTTTCCATTGAATTCACGATGGCAGGGGCTTGGAACTTAGTCATTGATACAAGTTCCATTGTTGGTGAGGTTTATTGAAAGCAACGATTCACAAGTTTTTAGTTTTGATTGGAAACTTAACCTTACTTATAACAAACTTTATATCAAATTGGCTTAAAAGGGTTAAACTGCTAGTGACAGTGTGCACAGGCTATAGTTACAGAAAAGGAGTTTTGCCTTAGCTATGCCTGGGACGAAAAAGAAACCAGTCCTTTATTCATTTCTATAGTATTAAACTTCGTGCATAAATGGATTGGCGGAAAAACATTTATTTTTATATTGGCAGGACTGTCTTTGATATTCGTGCCATTAGTTTTTGAGAAACGCTTTGTTTTTCTGGGCTTCCAAAAATTAATTTTTTGATTTTTACAAACGTGTCGAAGAGCGTCCCGGAGTACCATCAACATCAACCGACAAAGCTTACGTCCAAAAAATCCAAGATTACCTACTTGCAACTTACTCACTTACTTAGCGAGCGCTACAGTTCGGGGTGAGCCTGAGCCTCAACCAACATGCCTCTCCACCTAGCACGATCTTTTGCTAGTTTTTTCCAGTGCCGCACGCCCAGTTGGTTGAGGTCCCTTTCCACCTTGCGCGCCAACTTAGATGCGACCGTCCTCTATTTCTTCGTCCCTCGGGGTTGGATTCAAAGACTCTACGGGCTGGGGCTGTGGTGTCCATTCGCTCTACATGGCCTAGCCATTTTAGGCGTTGGATTCGTAGACGCCTGACTAGACTCCTGTTGCTGTACCCGTACAGTTCGTGATTGAATCTTCTCCTCCAATCCCCCTCTGTGTTTATAGGACCGAAAATCGCACTTAGAATCTTTCTCCCGAAATGAGAGGATTTCCTCATCCGCTTTAGATAAAGTCCATGTTTCTGTGCAATATAACACGACCGGGATAATTAAGGTCTTGCATAAGGTCAACTTGGTCGTACGAGAGAGTGCTCTACTTCTCCATTGCCTCTTGAGCCCAAAGAAGCAGCGGTTGGCAAGAGTAATTCTGCGCTTGATTTCAAAACTGGTGTCGTTGTTCCAGGTCACTGCGGAGCCGAGGTATATGAAGTCCTTAACTACCTCAAACTTCTGTCCAAGACGTCGGTGGTAAATGTCCTTTTTCGATGACAGCAGATATTTAGTCTTGCCCTCATTAACTGCCAAACCAATTTTTGCCGCTTCCATCTCAATACTCGCGAACGCCTCGTTGACATCTTGCTATGATTGAGACTCTTGGATTGGTCTGTGATTTTTGCACCATCGTTTCTAATATGATGTTAAAAAAATCACACGACAGCGCATCGCTCTGTCTAAATCCTTTTTTGACTTCGAAACTATCGGTCAGTTCTGCACACACTCGGATGGAGCAGCGAGCGTTCTCCAGAGTCATCCTGCAAAGTCTGATGAGCTTAGCAGGAATGTCAAAAGCAAACATGGCGTTATATAGCTCGTCTCTAATTATGTGGTCGATGGTGGACTTCCCTGGCCTGAATCCGCATTGGTAAGGACCTATCAGCTTATTTACAAGAGGCTTCAGGCGTTCACACAAAACGGCAAAGAAGATTTTGTAGACGATGTTAAGGAGACTTATTCCTCTATAGTTGGCACAATCAGAGGGGTCTCATTTCTTGTAAATCGGGCATACGATGCTGAGACTCCATTTCTCGGGCATGCTTTCCTCTGACCATATCTTACAGATGAGCTGGTGCGTGCTCCTAACCAGGTCATCCCCAGCTGCCTTGAAGAGCTCAGCAGACAGTCTGTCTGCGCCAGCAGCTTTATTCGACTTGAACTTCGATACGGCAATCTTAACTGCTTCGAGGTCGGGGGGACAGAATTCTCTGCGGTCTTCGTCGATTAGAAATGGATCAGTCTGCCTGACAGCAGTTTATTGACTAACAGCCGTTATATGTACAGTCTGCAGAAGTGGTTTTTCCATATTCTCAGCATCGACTTTGATTCTACTACTAGGTGTCCATTCTCATCCCTGCAGGCTTCCGTTCTAGCTTTATAACCTTGGCATGTTCGCTTTATCTGTCAAATCCTCAATCGCACGCTTCTTGTGCTCTTTCTTCTTTCTTCTGAGAAGCTTATGCTCCTCCCTTCTATTTAACTCCTAGAGCTCACGAGCTGCTCTTGTTCTTCTATGCAGCGAGACCTTATATGCATCCTGCTTCGCTGTGTGAATCCTCCTGCACTCGTCATCGAACCAGGTGTTTCTTCGTGGTGGAGCCTTGAAACCCAAAACTTCGGATGCAGAGCTTTTCGGGGCTTATTTGCAAAGGCTCCACTGCTGTTCTATTGATAGCATGGAGGATTGAGGTGTATTGGAGAGCTTAAGGGAGACGCGATCGGTAAAAGCACGAGCGGTTTCTGGCTATAGTAACTTTCCGTCATCATAACTTGGTATTCTTACTCTACTCCGCTGCGTTCGTGATACCCGGAATCACATCTTGGCTATTACAAGATAATGGTCCGAGTCCGTGTTAGCTCCTCGAACAGTTCGAACATCAAAAATAGTGGAGTAGTGTCTGACGTCGATCGCGATGTGATCAATCTGGTTAGAGGTTGATTGATGTGGTGATCGTCAGGTGCGGGCAGCGCCTACTGGCTAGAAGGAGATTTCACCCCGTAGCAAGATCAATCAATCTGTGTCCGTTATCGGATGTTTTCCTTACCCAGCTTAGCATTGTAGTCTCCTAGTACAATGTTGATTTCATAGCTGAGACATTGGGCATACGTTCCATCTAGGAGATCATAGAACTCATCTTTGATGGAGTCGTCCTTGTCTTCCGTGGGGGCTTAGGGCTTTTTGCCTTAGTCCACCTCGAACAACAAATCCGCATCCGAACAATCGTTGTCCTCTCTCCCTCTAGCAGTCGCCGTAGTAGATGTGGCAGTTTTCCATCCGTTTTATACCCGGTTCATTCCATTGCATTTCCGTCCGCAAGTATTTCGGCTGCACGTGGATTGTTTAGGGACTTAACATTATATCATTGTCCTTTTTTCGTTTCTTGCAAGGGTCGCCAACATTAATCCGGCCCGTTTTATCCGTGGCTTCTGCTTGATTCTGCGCTTGTGGTTTTTGTGGCTTACTAGGCCGTAGTCCAACCGACCAATCCTGTTTTTTTTTTGGCGCAGGATACTCGCCATTCGCTCTTCCCCGTCTGTAATTTCCATAAGAAATCTAAAGATGGCACCACGAGGAGGTGGGTATGGGACTTACTAACAGTGCCGTAAAATGATCGTCTACATAGGCTTTTCTTGCTTTTTAGCAGCCCAGTGTCCGTCGGATGGATGCTACCCTTACGAGGCCGTTGTTAGTCCTTTTCCATGTAGCTCCCTATCGTTTATAATTTCCAAATTCCATATGAGAGAGACATATGATGCGGGCTTGCTAAGGGGGTAGTATTTTTTGGTAGCTAAGGGGAAGGGTTTTCGAAAATGAAAACCGAAAGAATCAAGTTGTTTTAGAGTGCGACCAAGTCAGCCGGAGATGACATTGTCCTGCTAATTTTCATACCATCTGTGTTTAATGAGATAAAAGATAAAAATATTTATTTTTATAGATTAAGGCATTTCAAAATGAATAACGTTGAAGTCAACATCATAAACGGTTAGGATAAAAATTAGAGAACCAATATGACGGCCTTGCGGAACACCGGAAGAGGCTATAATTTGTCGGAGATTGAGTTTCTGAAAAACATCCTGTAATTGCGAATGTATGCCGAGGGCGAGTGTTCGCGCTTATATAGCTCTCGGTCCACCTTCTCGAATGTTCGCCGTCGGAAGTTCCCCTACGGAAATCTCTAGAATGCTCTGACAATTAGCATTACGCCGTTGACATTGGCATTGTAATCTCCGCTTCAAGAGAGCTTTCGAAATTCGACAGCGAAATTCGAACTTAACCGTCGGTTTGTGTCTCCGCAACACTGCCCTCCTCCTAAACTTGTTCGTCTTCGAACAAGCGATTGGATCCTTCTCCGTAATATGGCGCTAACCTCTCTACGTGGACAATCTTATACTTCGCCCGTCTGTTTCCCGTCTGCTGTATTCGGTACACCACGTCGTTAAGTTTCTTGATGACCTCATATGATCCGTCCCAGGCTGATTGCAATTTGGGGCACAAGCCTTTTTTTCGTTGTGGATTGTACAGCAATACCAATTGTCCGGTCTCGAATCCAGAAGTGTTCGCCCTCAAGTCGTATCTCGTTTTCATTTTATCGCTGACCAAGTTCAGTCGCTCCCGGATGAACTGATGGATGGAGTTCAGCTGTTCCTTCTTTTCAGTTACGAAGTCCTCCCTGCAGCTAGTTGTCGGTAGTACCACGCCGAACTTCAAGTCCGTTGGAAGTCGGAGATCAGTTCCAAAAATGGCTTCAGCTGGTGTTGTTGCCGTTGAATTGTGCTGTGCCGAAACTTTCGACCATGCCATCAGATTGTGGGTGTAATGGTGTTGTCCGGGTCTTTCTAATAGGTACCTAGCATGTCGCAGAGTTTTTTGAACACCGACGACTCGAAGTTCCTTCCTTGGTCTGAGTGCAGTTCCAGCGGTACTCCGTAACGCGCAACCCAGTTGTTCACGAATGCATCCGAAATGGCTTTGGCTTCCTGGTTCGGGATGCAAAACACCTCAGGCCACTTGCTGAAGTAATCGATCACCACCAGCGCGTATTTGTATCCAGCGTTGCTCGTTGGGAATGGGCCTGCGATATCCATGGCGATACGTTCGAACGGTGCTCCAACATTGTACTGCTGCATATTTCCTCGAGTTTTCCTAACTGGCCCCTTTGCCTTCGCATACTGTTCACACCTGCGGATGAGATTTGTGACTGACTCATGGCATCCTACCCAGTAGAAACGTCTCTTGATACTTTCTACAGTCTTCTTAACACCAAGATGACCCCCGCTTGGTCCCTCGTGGTATTCTCGGATGACCTCGTCGATTTGTCCTTTTGGAATTACCAGCAGATCGTTTACAATGTTCCCGTCCTCACTTTCCCAACTGCGGTAGAGGCAACCGTTCTTCAGCTTCAAACTCTGCCATTGAGCCCAGTAAGCTTTCACGATTGGGCTTTCACTAGATATTTGCTGCCAAGTTGGTCGAAAATCTCGTTCTTGGTAGTCGATGATGACTGCCAGATCGGCATCTTCTCGCTGCTTCCTTCCAACCTTCTCGACAGTCCAGGAATCCTCTGGCAGCACATGGAAACGACGGATGTTGGTGACCTGTTCCTTGGTTTCGGCTCGCGAACAATGGTTGCATTCAACATCGCAAGGTCGCCTCGATAATGCATCCGCATTTCCATGACTGTTTCCCTTCCGGTGTTCGATACTGAAGTAATAACTTTGGATTCTCTCAATCCATCTAGCAAGCTGGCCTTCCGGATTTCTGAACTGCAGCAGCCACCTTACGGCTGCGTGGTTCGTCCTAAGATGAAAAGCTTAGCCATAGAGATATTAGTGAAAATGTTTGACACAGTCAACCACGGCTAAGAGCTCCCTCCTAGTTACACAGTAGTTCCTCTCCGGCTTCGATAGGATCCTACTGTAGTAAGCGATGACCCGTTCTCGCCCGTCAATCATTTGAGAGAGTACTCCTTCGCTCGCATCGGTGTCCAAAATAAACTTTTCTCCCGGGAAAGGATATGCAAGAATCTGCGCACTACAGAGCAATTCCTTCAGGTGAATTAACGCTTCCTCCAGCGGCTTCTCCCACTTGAATGGCCGATTCTTTTTGGTGAGCTCGTGCAAACTGCTGGCAACGTTTGCAAATCCTGGGATGAATCGCCTGTAATATGTGCAAAGTCCCAGGAATGACCTTAACTCATGAAGTTTCTTCATGCAGTGGTGCAGTGGTTAACATCATCCACCGCCGAGCGGAAGGCTTATGGTTCAAATTCGCTTCATAGCCAAGAAAAAGTAATTCCTATACGGACAAAAAGTATGTAACGCAGTTGAGAATTGAAATTGACCAGACGTACTGCTGCAGGCATAACACTCACAGTATAAGGTCAACCGAAATTCATCCTCTGCGTATGTAATACTAAAGTGCTTGAACGAATTACTACGGACTATAACCAACGCGGAATTTGGTCGGCTCTCGTCCTATCTAGGTCTAGGACAACCACCCCTGAGAGTAGTGAACGAACATCAACGACCCCCAACCACTGCACTCCGTTCAGGTTGTGTGTGTCAACACATCATAAGAGAATATAAAAACTCTTGAACCTGCGCGAGTCTCTAAAAAAAAAAAAAAAACAAAAAAAAAATTTTTCGGCCGCTGCCATTCCTTAACCGCTGCGATTTTCTCTTCATTTGTGTGGACTCCTTCTGCAGTCGCCACATGTCCCAAGTACTTCACCTGGTTTTGCATGAGCGAACATTTCATCGGGCTCAATTTCAGTCCGGCTGCTTGAATACGTTCCAGTACCTCTTCAAGCTTCTTAAGGTGATCGTCGAAATCCTTGCCAATGACAATTATGTCATCCAGATAGACAAGGCAGATCCACCAGTGGAGTCCTCTTAGCACCCGGTTCATAAGTCTTTCGAATGTGGCTGGCGCATTGCAAAGACCGAAGGGCATCACAGAGAGTTGCCACACCTCTCCCCCGGCGGTAGACGCGGTCTTTTCCTTGGCTTGCTGGTCAAGCTCTATTTGCCAGTATCCACTTTGCAAGTCCAGCGTCGAGAACCACTTTGCACCAGATAGAGTGTCCAAGGTGTCGTCGATTCTCGGTAAAGGATAGCTGTCCTTCTTCGTGACATCGTTCAGGTTCCTATAGTCCACGCAGAATCGGGTGCTTCCATCCTTCTTCTTAACAAGCACTACTGGCGGACTCCATGGGCTCGCAGATGGTTCGATCACGCCCTCCTTTTCCATCTCGTTGATTAGTTTGATCACCTCTCCTTCATTCGCCAAAGGTACCCTACTCGGTGGTTGCCGGATCGGTCTAGAGTCCCCTGTTTCTATTCTGTGCTTCACAATTGATGTTCTTCCCAAGTTCTTACCATCTGCAAAAACTGTCCAATATTTAGGAAGCAGTGAGAGTGCTTTACTTTTCTGCTTCTCCACTAGATGTTCGTCCACTCTCTGGCCACTGTTTTCAAGAACGATTTGTTGTTCTGGATTTTCCGGTGTTTCTTATCTTCGCAGTTTATAATGGCGGCAGCTCCTTGGCATTGAGCGATTGTTGTTCCTTTTTGTATTGTCTTAGGTGTACTGGCTGGATTCAGGACTCGTACTGGAACCAGTTGGTCTTGTCGGAGTTCCACGAGAGCCCTTCCAACAATGATATCGCTGGGTCGATTTCGTTTGTCGGGTTCGACCACCCACATTCGCCTTGTCCCCGCATCCTCTTCTATCTTTGACCAAACCACAGCTTCTGCATTCGGGGGAACCGTTTAGCGCGCTTGCATGACTATTTGCCTGACCTTGTTACCCTGTCCATTATCTATTGTTAATGGGAGTTCCAAGTTGCCATACTTCATCACTTTTTGGTTGAGGTCCAATGTGAAGCCATGCCTAATCATGAAGTCGACGCCGATTATGATGTCATCAGTGATGTCCGCAACGATGAAATCATGCTGAAACTCGACGGTACCCGTCGTAATTCTTTTCTGGACCTTACCCTTAACTTCCGCCTTCTAACCAGTTACTGTACGAAGCCTTACCTCGGAAAATGGTTCGATATTGGAAACCAATTCGCTCCGGATGACTGAATGAGTTGCGCCCGTGTCCAACGTCAGCAGATATCGTCGCCCGTCCATCGTTCCCTCGATGACTAGGCTGGTTGCACCCCTACAGATTCGGGATACGAGGATGCTGGGGCACTCCAATGTGGGAGCTAGCGCATGCCCCTCTTCACTGACTCGTTTTAGTTTAACGGATTGTTAGGTGCACCTTTTGCACCTCCACGTTCGCGTTCACTCCCTTGGTCTCTCTTTGGCGAACTAGACCTCGAACGCTTTCTTCGCAGACGGCAGTTTCTCGCAATATGCTAGTCGCAGATGTAGCATCTACCCGGAAATGAACCACTCCCACTCGCCGTTGTTGTTCTAGAACTCTCCTGGTCTTGAGATATGCGCCGTAATTTGATGGAAGGTGGCATATCAAGAGCGATGTTTCACATGCGAGAGCGCTGGCAACTGTCTCTTTGAATATGTCAGAAGAATCAGGCTTCGTTGCGTATCGGGGTCCCTTGGCCCTTGGATGAAAGAATCCGTTCTTAGTTTCTCCACACATCAACTGGAATATCCGCCTAGGCAAGATGGGATAGCCTCTCGATATCGGCAGCATACTGTTGGATGGTCTCGTTTCCACGCTGCTTGCGTCCTTTAAGTTCCAGCTTGTGCATCTCCTGCATGTGCTCGCTGCCGTATCTTCGATGAAGAGCTTCCCATATGGCTGTGTAGTTCATTCTCAGGGTCTCCGAGATGGTCTGTAGTACATCAGCTGCTTCGCTGCGAATTTCGATGCTGCAGTCGGTGATTGAGAGAAGCTCGGCTCTGGTCCTTCATGGGCTGTAACGCCAACATACATACATACATACAGTCGGTACAACGATTCCTTGATGTTAAACGTTCTGGACAGTTTTCTCGAGTTCCAGAACCTCCTTGTCGAACCTCGATTCCAGTGTCTCGATTATCTTTTCTTGATTATTTTTGAGATCTAGAACCTTCTTCTCGAACCTCGATTCTATTGTCTCGATTCTGTCTTCCACGTCCTGGAATCTATCGCCGACGGCCTTGTTGCGGAGACACAAACCGACGGTTAAGTTCGAACTTCGCTGTCGAAGTTCGAAAACTCTCCTGAAGCTGATATTGCAATGATGTCAACTGTCAACGGCGTAATGCTAATTGTCAGAGCATTCTAGAGATTTCCGAAGGGGAACTTCCGACGGCGAACATTCGAGAAGATGGACCGATAGCTATATAAGCGCGAACGCTCGCCCTCGGCTTTCATTCAGTTTCTGGAATTGAACAGCGTGTGACAAGTCGGTGTGATCAATCGATAAAACAGTAGGAAAACAAAAGCTTTCAATAAAGGTTTGAGCGTGAAATAAAGTCTAAAGTGTTCAATAAGTTTTGGATAATAAAGAAAAGTGGTGAAGCTGCACAGATAATTGATCTGTGGTGAAACAAGAAAAGTTTGTGTGTTTTAATTCGGACAAAAAGACAATTGTAGTTTATCGCAACCCAGTGGTGCGAACACCATTTGGTGTGGGATTAAATTTTGTAACATTTGGTGTCAAAAGAGGGATTGCGGATAAACGAGGAAACTTTTATTCAAATTGTGAATTGCACTATTAAAAGTGAATTATTAAAAGAGTGAGAAAATGGTGAAATTGGAAAAGCTGACCATCGAACAACTGAAAAGAGAGCTTGAGGCTCGGGAATTATTCACAGTGTGAAGTAAAGCCAACCCGGTGGAGAGACTGCGATCAGCGTTGGAGGAAGAAGGTGTCGACTGGGAGAATCACGAGTTCGGGGTGAAGAAGCCGTCGACATCCAGTGAGCCAGCATTCGATATGCAGCAAATTCTCGCGGCTATGAACGCTATGAGTGCTTCCATGAACCAGAAACTAGAAAAACTGGAGGAAAATTCCGCTGCCGTAAGTCGAAAGCTGGAAGAAAATTCCACTTCCATAAGTCAGAAACTAGAGGCGACCATACATCAAAAGTTGGAGGAAAATTCCGTTTCGGTAAGTAGAAAGTAGGAGGAATATTCCACTTCTCTGAGCCAGAAACTGGAGAAACTTGAGGAAAATTCAATTCCAAATAGAAAGTTAGAGGAAAATTCCACTTCCCTGAATCAGAAGCTGGAAGAGATGCTAGAGAACACTCGAGAAAGCTTAAGAAACATCAAGCAGGCCGTCGACGTTCGATTCCAGAACGTCGAAGAGAGAATCGAAGTTCGGCAAGAAGGTTCTAGATCTCGAAAATAACCAGGAAAAGAGAAACGAGACACTGGACAAGAAGGTTCTGGAACTCGAGAAAACTATCCAGAACGTTCAGCATCAAGGAAGCGATACGCAACGAAGTTTGATTCTCCTGCCGAAGACATCTTTCAAGGAAACAGTTGCCAGCGCTCTCGCATGTGAAACATCGCTCTTGATATGCCGACCTTCATTAAACTACGGCGCATATCTCAAGACCAGGAGAGTTCCAGAACAACAACGGCGAGTAGGAGTGGTTCATTCCCGGGTAGATGATACATCTGCGACCAGCAGGGGCACATTGCGGGAAACTGCCGTCTGCAAAGAAAGCGTTCGAGGTCTAGTTCGCCAAAAAGAGACCAAGGGAGTGAACGCGAACGTGGAGGTGCAAAAGGTGCACCTAACAATCCGTTAAACTAAAACGAGTCAGTGAAGAGGGGCATGCGCTAGCTCCCACATTGGAGTGCCCCAGCATCCTCGTATCCCGAATCTGTAGGGGTGCAACCAGCCTAGTCATCGAGGGAACGATGGACGGGCGACGATATCTGCTGACGTTGGACACGGGCGCAACTCATTCAGTCATCCGGAGCGAATTGGTTTCCAACATCGAACCATTTTCCGAGGTAAGGCTTCGTACAGTAACTGGTTAGAAGGCGGAAGTTAAGGGTAAGGTCCAGAAAAGAATTACGACGGGTACCGTCGAGTTTCAGCATGATTTCATCGTTGCGGACATCACTGATGACATCATAATCGGCGTCGACTTCATGATTAGGCATGGCTTCACATTGGACCTCAACCAAAAAGTGATGAAGTATGGCAACTTGGAACTCCCATTAACAATAGATAATGGACAGGGTAACAAGGTCAGGCAAATAGTCATGCAAGCGCGCTAAACGGTTCCCCCGAATGCAGAAGCTGTGGTTTGGTCAAAGATAGAAGAGGATGCGGGGACAAGGCGAATGTGGGTGGTCGAACCCGACAAACGAAATCGACCCAGCGATATCATTGTTGGAAGGGCTCTCGTGGAACTCCGACAAGACCAACTGGTTCCAGTACGAGTCCTGAATCCAGCCAGTACACCTAAGACAATACAAAAAGGAACAACAATCGCTCAATGCCAAGGAGCTGCCGCCATTATAAACTGCGAAGATAAGAAACACCGGAAAATCCAGAACAACAAATCGTTCTTGAAAACAGTGGCCAGAGAGTGGGCGAACATCTAGTGGAGAAGCAGAAAAGTAAAGCACTCTCACTGCTTCCTAAATATTGGACAGTTTTTGCAGATGGTAAGAACTGTGGAAGAACATCAATTGTGAAGCACAGAATAGAAACAGGGGACTCTAGACCGATCCGGCAACCACCGAGTAGGGTACCTTTGGCGAATGAAGGAGAGGTGATTAAACTAATCAACGAGATGGAAAAGGAGGGCGTGATCGAACCATCTGCGAGCCCATGGAGTTCGCCAGTAGTGCTAGTTAAGAAGAAGGATGGAAGCACCCGATTCTACGTGGACTATAGGAAGCTGAACGACGTTACGACGAAGAACAGCTATCATTTACCGAGAATTGACGACACCTTGGACACACTATCTGGTGCAAAGTGGTTCCCGACGCTGGACTTGCAAAGTGGATACTGGCAAATAGAACTTGACCAGCAAGACAAGGAAAAGAGCGCGTTCACCGCCGGGGGACAGTTGTGGCAATTCTCTGTGATGCCCTTCTGTCTTTGCAATGCGCCAGCAACATTCGAAAGTCTTATGAACCGGGTACTAAGAGGACTTCACTAGAGAACTTGCCTAGTCTATCTGGATGACATAATTGTCATGGGCAAGGATTTCGACGATCACCTTAAGAAGCATGAAGAGGTACTGGAACGTATTCAAGCTACCGGACTAAAAATGAGCCCGAAGAAATGTTCGCTCTTCTAAAACGAGGTGAAGTACTTGGAAGATGTGGTGACTGCAGAAGGAGTCCACACAGATGAAGAGAAAATCTCAGCGGTTAAGGAACGGCCGCGGCCGAAGAATCTTCATGAGTTAAGGTCATTCCTGGGAATTTGCACGTATTACCAACGATTCATCCCAGGATTTGCAAACGTTGCCAGCAGTTTGCACGAGCTCACCAAAGAGAATCGGCCATTCAAGTGGGAGAAGCCGCAGGAGGAAGCGTTCATTCACCTGAAGGAATTGCTCTGCAGAGCGCAGATTCTTGCATATCCTGTTTATTTTGGACACCGATGTGAGCGGACATGGAATCGGAGGAGTACTCTCTCAAATGATTGACGGGCGAGAACGGGTCATCGCTTACTACAGTAGGATGCCATCGAAGCCGGAGAGGAACTACTGTGTAACTAGGAGGGAGCTTTTAGCCGTGGTTGGCTGTGTCAATCATTTTCACAAATATCTCTATGGCCAAGCTTTTCATCTTAGGCCGGACCACGCAGCGTTGAGGTGGTTGCTGCAGTTCAAAAACCCGGAAGGCTAGCTTGCTAGATGGATAGAGAAAATCCAGAGTTATGACTACAGTATCGAACACCGGAAGGGAAGCAGTCATAGAAATGCGGATGCATTATCGAGGCGACCTGGCGATGTTGGAACAGGAACAGGTCACCGACATCCGTCGTTTCCATGTGCTGCCAGAAGATTCTTGGATTCTTGGAGAAGGTCGGACGGAAGCAGCGAGAAGATGTCGATCTGGCAGTCATCATCGACAACCAAGAACGAGGTTTTCGACCAAGTTGGCAGCAAATATCCAGTGAAAGCCCAATCGTGAAAGCTTACTGGGCTCAATGGCAGAGTCTGAAGCTGAAGAACGTTTGCCTCTACCGCAGTTGGGAAAGTGAGGACGGGAACATTGTAAACGATCTGCTGGTAATTCCAAAAGGGCAAATCGACGAGGTCCTACGAATACCACGAGGGACCAAGCGGTTGTCATCTTGGTGTTAACAAGACTGTAGAAAAGATCAAGAGACGTTTCTACTGGGTAGTATGCCATGAGTCGGCTACGCGTTTCATTCGCAGGTGTGAAAAGTGTGCGAAGGCAAAGGGTCCAGTTATGAAAACTCGAGGAAATATTCAGCAGTACAATGTTGGAGCACCGTTCGAACGTATCGCCATGGACATCGCAGGCCCATTCCCAACGAGCAACGCTGGAAACAAATACGCGCTGGTGGTGATCGATTACTTCAGCAAGTGGCCTGAGGTGTTTTGCATACCGAACCAAGAAGCCATACCGTTTCGGATGTATCGTAAATAACTGGGTTCCGCGTTATGGAGTACCAATGGAACTGCACTCAGACCAAGGAAGGAACTTCGAGTCGTCGGTGTTCAAAGAACTCTGCGACATGCTAGGCATCAGGGTTGAACATCTTCCTCTCTTCTTAATAGCGTACCGTTCGGCACAGCACAATTCAACGGCAACAACACAAGCTGAAGCCATTTTTTGGAACTGATCTCCGACTTCCATCGGACTTGAAGTCCGCGTGGTACTATCGACAACTAGCGGCAGGGAGGACTTCGTAACCGAAAAGAAGGAACAGCTGAACTCCATCCATCAGTTCATCCGGGAGCGACTGGACTTGGTCAGCGATAAAATGAAGGCGAGGTACGACTTAAGGTCTAACTCTTCTGGATTCGAGACAGGACAATTGGTATTGCTGTACAACCCACAACGAAAAAAAGGCTTGTGCCCCAAATTGCAATCAGCCTGGGACGGATCATATGAGGTCATCAAGAAACTTAACGACGTGGTGTACCGAATACAGCAGACGGGAAACAGACGGGCGAAGTATAAGATTGTCCACGTAGAGAGGTTAGCGCCATATTACGGAGAAGGATCCAATCGCTTGTTCGAGGACGAACATGTTTAGGAGGAGGGCAGTGTTGCGGAGACACAAACCGACGGTTAAGTTCGAATTTGGCTGTCGAAGTTCGAAAGCTCTCTTGAAGCGGAGATTGCAATGGCAACTGTCAACGGCGTAATGCTAATTGTCAGAGCATTCTAGAGATTTCCGTAGGGGAACTTCCGACTGCGAACATTCGAGAAGGTGGACCGAGAGCTATATAAGCGCGAACACTCGCCCTCGGCATACATTCAGTTTGTGGAATTTAACAGCGTGTGACAAGTCGGTGTGACCAATCGGTAAAATAGTGGGAAAATAAAGGCTTTCAATAAAGGTTGTTGTGTGTGTAATAAAGTTTAAAGTGTTCAATAGATTTTGGATAATAAAGAAAGTGGTGAAGCTGCACAGATAATTGATCTGTGGTGAAACAACAAAAGTGTGTGTGTTTTAATTGGGAAAACGTAGACAATTGTAGTTTATCGCAATCCAGTGGTGCGAACTGCCTTGTCTTATCAAATGCTTTTCTAAGGCTGGTAATAATAGCATCTACTCTATGGCCTCGCTCCAATGTTGAAAGCGTTATGGAAACAAATTTTATAAGATTGGTTGTGGTGACCTAGGAAACTAGGAAGAGTTTAGGGATTGGAGACTATTTAGCAATCGATGCCTAGTTAGAAAAGTCAATCTTGGAGCCTTTTTCATGTGCAGGGAAGATAAAGGAATTTTTTCATATTTGTAGGCAAGGAAGCTTGGCGAAAGGAAAAGCAAAATAGGGATAGTATTGTACTGAATTAATTATCGAAATCTTTGGTGGCCATCCTACTGTAATCCCTCCCTCAGAGCTAACTAGGGCTTGGCTTAGTATTATTACTCTTCCAATGGAAAGTTAATAGAAGTCGAATCAGGCCTAGCTTCTTCGTTAGCCCTAGAATTTTCGTGAATATCTCTATGCCCCACCACCAGCATAAGAGAATGGTTCAATTTCTATTGAGCCAATTTGTAGGCAATCAAATCTCGATAATTTAGAAGTGCTACCGAGAGACTATAAAGTACGTGACCGACAGGCAACATCTCCGCGTTCGATGCAGAATGTTTCAAATGTAAGCGAATAAAGAAGCGATCGGATCGACTTAGACTGCCTCTACCTATTCAGTAGTAATCGAGTTGGTGTGTGATGAATGAAGTACGATGAACGGAGATACCCTAATGCTCTTAAGCCGATTTCAGAAAGGATCAGTATGAACTCGATAATAAGGACAATTTTAGTATAATGACAACAGGAAATAGTTCTTCCTTGCACAAGGATCAGATATGGTGTGAAGTGTCCGCTAAAAGTGTTGCGAAATCATTGAGTGCATTGGCTCTGAATGTAAACAAAGACTCAGGTCAATAATAATAGGAGAACTATGTACTTACTTATCAGGCCTGCGATCCATGGAGGATCTGAGCCTGAGCTATAGCTGCCTTCCATCCTTGACGGTCCCGGGCACGCTGCTTCCAGTTGTCAAGACCAAGATGTCTTACATCCGCGATTACTTGGTCTTTATACCGGAGGTTCGGTCTTCCTCTTCTTCTCGAACCAGGAGGCTCGGAGTCGAAGACCCTCTTAGCTGGAGCGTTGATGTCCATGCGCTCGATGTGGCCGAGCCAGTGTAGTCGACGGCTCCTCGCCTTCCGGACTACATCCACATCTTGGTACAGCTCGTAGAGTTCGCGGTTGTGTCTTCTTCTCCATTCACCTTCCTCACAGACAGGACCAAATATCCGGCGCAGAATTTTTCTTTCGAAAGAACCCAAAATCAGCTCCGCTGTCCTGCTTATCGTCCAGCTTTCGGCTCCGTACAGCAAGCTGGCAGAATGAGCGTTTTGTAAAGAATGACTTTGGTCTTTCGAGTGAGGAGTTTTGACCCCAGTTGTTTGGACAAGCCGAAGTAGCAGCGGTTGCCAAGGGCGATTCTACGCCGGATCTCCACTGTGGTGTCATTTGTGGAATTTACATTTGCCCCGAGGTAGACAAACTCCTTAACTACCTCGAAATTGTAGCTGTCAATTGTTATGTTCTGTCCCAGGTGGTGAGCGACGGATTGGTTTTTGCTTGACAGCATGTATTTCGTCTTATCCTCATTGAATGCTTCCACAATGCCACGGCGAGAACACGCGATGATGTCTATATCATCCGCGTATCCTAGCAGCTGGATGGACTTGTAAAAGATAGTGCCTTCCCTGTTGACGCCTGCCCGTCGCACTATCTGCTCCAGCACCAGGTTGAAGAAGTCACATGACAGCGCATCTCCTTGCCGAAATCCGGTGCATGTTTCGAATGGTTCCGAGGTCCTAGAACCGAGTTGCACGGTGCATCGCGTGTTTTTTAGCGTGGCGCGACACAACTGGATCAGTTTTACCGGGATCCCGAATTCGGCCATCGCCCCAAACAGTGCTTCACGATGAATGCTGTCGTATGCGGCTTTGAAATCGATGAAAAGATGGTGTGTATCGATTTGAAACTCGTTGGTCTTTTCCAGGATTTGTCGAAGTGTGAAAATTTGGTCTATAGTTGATTTGCCGGGCCGGAAGCCGCACTGGTAGCTGCCGATTAGTGCGGTGCAAAATGGTTTTAGACGTTCACACAATACGCTGGACAGGATCTTGTATGCGACATTGAGCAGGGATATACCTCTATAGTTCTTACAAGAGGTAGGATCGCCTTTTTTGTGGATGGGGCATATAGAGCTGGTATTCCAGTCGTCGGGCATGCTCTCATCTTCCCAAATTTTGCAGATGATCTGGTGCATGCTCCCTACCAGAACATCGCCGCCAGCCTTGAAGAGCTCTGATGGCAAGCCATCTGAGCCTGCGGCCTTGTTGTTCTTCAGCTTCTGAATAGCTGTGCCGACTTCTTCTATGCTGGGTGGGAGGACGACTTCAGCGGCTGGAGTTGGGATTTCCTCAGTCCCTACCACTCTCTCTTGGTCATGCTCGTTAAGCAGCTGCTGGAAGTGCTGCTTAAATAGATCCACTATTCCCTGCGGGTCGGTGACAAGATTACCCTCGCAGTTTCGAAGAGCCAGGGTGCCCTTTTTGAAGCCTCCTGCAAGGCCTTTGGCTTTCTTGTAAAAGGCTCGTATTTAATGTCTATCCCTAGACTCCTCGATATCCTTGAGCTGGGAGGCTGCGAAGATTCTTTTCTTTTGTCGCAGTAGTTTCTTCTCCTCCCTTCTTCTGGCTCGGTACTCTTCTCGCGCTGCCCTGGTTTTCCTCTGCAGCGCCTTTTGGTACGCCTCGTCGGTTGCTGCCTTTTTCTGCTCACACTCGCCATCATACCACGGGTTTCTTGTCGGGGGTGGTAGGTATCCTAAGGTGGTTTCGGCTACTTCCTGAATGGCTGAGCGGCAATGCAGCCACATATTATTGGCATTTGTGTTCGACGTAGGCATACCGTAGAGTCTTTCGCTCAGCTGCTCCCTGTAGACTCTGGCAACCTCCGGTGTGCTCAGGCGCCCAATGTCGAACCTCCTCCTGATGGGCTGGTGCAGCTTTCTGACATTGGACAGTCGAGCTCTGAATCTTGCTGCTACGAGGAAGTGGTCAGAGTCGACATTTGCCCCTATGAATGTTCGCACATCCAGGATGTTTGACGCGTGCCTTGCGTCAATGAGCACATGGTCGATTTGGTTGGCGGTTCGACCGTCCGGAGATCGCCAGGTTGCTGTGGGGATTCGCTTGCGAGGGAATCTTGTGCTACTAATCACCGCATTACGAGCTGTCGCAAAGTCAGCGAGTCGGAAGCCGTTATCTGTTGTTGTATCGTGGAGGCTGTGCTTTCCGATCACTCCGCCAAGGGTGTTTTCCTTTCCGATTTTGGCGTTGAAGTCCCCGAGCACGATTTTTACATCGTACTCCGGACAAGCTCCGTAGGCGTTGTCCAGGAGGTCATAGAAGTCCTCCTTGATGGGGTCTTCAGCCTCGTCGTAAGGGGCGTGTGCACATATAAGGCTGATGTTATAAAATCTGCCTCCGATGCGGATCACAGCCAGGCGATCACTTATAGGCTTAAAGTCGATGACCTTCGACCTTAACCGCCTTCCCACGACAAATCCGCATCCCAGTAAGTGCAACCTTTTGTGACAGCTGTAATAAATGTCGCAATTTTTCTTCCTAGTCATACCGTTTCCTATCCAGCGTATTTCCTGGACCGCAGTAATATCCGCCTTGTACTGCGTGAGGATTCCTTCTAGTTTATGAGCAGCTCCGGGAGTGTACAGGGTTCTGACATTCCAGGAGCATACTCGCAAATCGTGTTCCTTTTTCGTGCGTTGTCGTCGTCGAGTATCCGAGGCATCTTGCTCATTCATAACTTTGGGTTTTTTACGTGGGCGGATTGTTAGCCCGCCGCACAACCGCCATTCTGGTCGGGGTTTTTTTCGCTGCATACGTTTGTTCACCTCCCAACGGTTGTTGAAAAGGCTATCCAGAGGGCGCCGCGAGGAGGCCGTATGTCAACTTGACCCGGGCATTTAAACAGGGATCGTTGCTGGCATCTCGCCAGGTTGAGAGCAATCAACAACTTTACCCTGTATGTCCGAGCCCATGCCCTCTAAGAACTATGTATAGGAAGTGTAATATGCCGCCCTTCGCAAAATCTTTATCAGAGCGCAGAAGACAATCGACACCACTGTCGCCATTATCGTTCAAGGAGGCACACTGAAAAGGCTTTGGAGGTGCGCCTAAGCTCGGGGGAAGAAGAAACTCCTCTCTTCAAAAGATTACATGAAGGGTTTCCTAATTCTTGCCTACAATATTCCTTCTTTTTTAATGCCAAATAAGAAAGTCTTCCACGCAGAATGATATATGATGGGTCCAGAGTAGAAGTCAAATAATTCCTAAGCATAACTCGAGCTGTAAAAATGATATTTTACAGCGTCTTTCAGTTGATATTATGGCGTCAGTCAGTTTCAATGACATCCAACCAACGGACAGATATGAAAAGTAAATAAAACAATCGGAATGGTTATAGCCACCTCATCATGTCTTACTCGAAAAATTCAGCATGCCACATCCCATATGATTTGAAACCATTCGCTCGTTGACAGCTCCTTAAACAGGAAATGTATCTATGAATAAATGTATGTCATACTTCCTCCATCAAGGTACAATTCGACTCGAAGGAACATTGCGCTCACTGTAACGCTGTTAGCTTATTATAAAATCCCAAAATGCTTAGTAAAGCCATTCCCCCTAGCTATGCATCGTAGCCCACCTGCTCAAGGATAAATACGCTATGGCCAAATATACAAAAGGACGAAAACGAAATAACGCGAAACAAGTAAAAGCGAATGGGGAAACTGTAATTGATGTCTCGGCTAAAAAGGCATATTTATGGGGTACTACAATGCTCAGGGCGTTAAAATGGTCTTAAAGCGTCTGCCACCGTTCGCCATTCATGGCTCAGGCCCTCGTCCTTTTCATAAATTATTTACTTTACTTGCGAGAAATTTTGTTTATATCCTTTTTCGTCCTTTTTTATATGCCTTTATTTCTTTTCTCACTTTTCTTGTTATCGTGCTTTTTATTTCACTCTTTGATGGCCGGGATAAAAGGACCTTCTCTCACCAAATGCTGCCTGATGACGGAGGTGTTGATGATGATGACGAAGAAGATGATGACGTCGAGAGTGGGCACTTGTGCAGGCGGCCTTACTAAAGAGAGCGTTTTTTTTTTTTTTTTTTTTCTGCCTGGACTAGGAGAAAGGATAATTCGTTGTACATATACATACATCGCGATGAAGAATAGAGTCGAGTTGCATAGAAAGGACGAAGCTGATTCCTTTTCCGCGGGGTAAGATGGTGTGAAATTGTCTTAACGCCACCTGAAGAATGATTCCAAGTCAGACAAATCTGTACAGGACTGTATGAGGAGAAGCAGTAGACCATGGAGGAAAGGATAAAAATGTATCTCGACGAGAAGGATTTAGGACGGTATGGCTGCGATAAATTAGAGAAAAAATGAGCGAAGACATACGGAGGCTTTAATAACTCAGTAAGCACTCCCACTATCGGTGGCATCGTAGATCCTTTTGGTTTCTTGTTCTAGTCAGCGCGTCGGCGGTTATGTTTTAGCCCTTTTGTTACCTTTTACTACTTCTTTGTTAGCTTTCTTTCTTTCGGAGTTGAGAGAAGAATTGTCTTCAACAAAGGAGAGGCTTTTTGACATAAATTCTTTCTTGTCCTTCTACATTGGATGATGGAGTGAGGGCGTGAACGCGAGCATGAAGATTTATTCGAGAATTTTTACTTGTTCTATCGGGTATTATCTCAGGTCCTCGCGCAGCAGGTTGCAATTAACTAGTTTATGTCCCCTTTTTGTTCTTGAAGAATTTTTAACGTGATTATGGTTTGTGTGAGTCTTGGTTGGGGTAGGGAAGGCAATGGTTAGTTGGCGGTTGAATAATGTCTGATTCGTTAACTGAACTGAAGGAGCAGGGTGAGCTAATAAGTTGGACGGGCGCCAACATTGTATCAAACGAGCCAAGAATTATGAGGATAATAAACCGAACTAGTTAGCTGTTCGTTTTCTTTTTCTATTCATATTCCAGGAGATGGGTTACTGCAGGCGTTAAGAAGGATTATCGTGATATCGATTGAAAAGTCTTTAAGTAAAGAGGAGCTTAATTAAACTCGTTAGGAGCATACAACCTTGTTCGTTAATTAAAAAAGAAGATGAGTTGAATCCCATTAGAAAAAAGTAACATAGCAAAGCTGTAAGAGCGGGGCTTAATTTGGCACAACAGTTTATGGGAAGCAGATCTATAGCATCTGTATTCGGTCTAAATAGGTTTTGGAGTTTAACAAAATTTAGTTAAAGACTGACTACAATATCCCAAGATGAGAAAGGAGTAATATTATTTGGAGATTTGGCTTTTATCGAAAGGCAAAAAGTGTGAGCAGATAAACGAATACATATTTTAGGGATACATATGCATATCCTTGGATACCAAAGACTAAACCCAACCAAATGCTACAAATGGATCGAAATAAGATACATAGCCACAGCTTGCAAAAGCTCATGTGACTAGTCCAAATATTGCTTACGGTGTGGTAAGAGTGGGCATATTGCGAAGCTATGCCAAGACAATGCGGGGATCGATAATAACCACTTTACGTGAAGCCGTAGATGTCCATCGCGCCAGCGAGCATTGAGGGAGTTGCTGCCGAAATATTACAGCTAAACCTAAACCATTGTGCCCAAACCCTTTTAAACTTGCGAACTAGAGGTAGATGTCGCAATCTTAAGCGAACCGTATAAGCAGTAAAATAACACTGTATAAGCGGCGGTTTTGACAGGCAAAACTGCAATATGGATCTGAGATAAATGACCCTTCTAAGAAACGGAGGTGATCCATGATACGTTCTTTGTTCGGACCATCTCGGCATTGCGACTTTGACAGCTTTCTTAACAGGTTGACAGTAGATGCCAGAGGGCCGAAACCGGTTTTCATAGCCGCAGACTTTAACACTTTGTCCAGAGAATGAGGCTGCCAACAAACATAAGGAGAAGTCATCTGCTGGAAGCCTTAATGGTCCTTGACGTAGTGCTCTTAAACAGCGGTAATGAAGACACATTTAACGGAAATGGGGTGGGTTCGATAATCGATCTTACTTTGGTTAGCAACAGCCTTGCTCGAGGAACAACGTGGAAGGTCAGGTTCCACTATATTCACAGTGACCACAAAGCTATAATATGTGCAATTAGGAACGAATAAAGCGGCGCCCAAATTCATAAACGAGAATAGCCCACAAATTAGTGTGGAAGACAAACATATTCAAAGTAGATGCTTTCGGCGAACGAGAAATCTGCATAACTGAATAACTACATAACAACGGCATACGATATGTCTATGGCAAGAAGAACGATGAACGCATTCTGACCACTGGTTGACTCATAGAACGAAGATATTGCTGTGATACACGCTAAATGTCACCGCGCAGCAGAGGAAGAGTCAATCTCACCAAACTCCACCCAGCGCAAAAGGATCTGAAAACGGCAATTAATAAGAGCAACCATTGGAGTCTAGCCGAGTTATGCAATGGAGTTGGTGAAAATGCCTGAGGAAGAGCGTACCAAGTGGTGATGAAAAAACTGAAGAACTTCGAGCGTCATCTCTCACATTGACGGATGTATTGACGCAAATTGTCGAAGTACTATTCCCAGGGCAACCAGAAATTCCACTGGAGGACGAGTATTCTATAGCAGTCCAACAATTTCTTAGTATCACTCCACAAGAGATCCTTGAGGTATGTAGAAGGTTTGGAAATAAAAAAGCCCCTGAATCGGATGGGATCCCCAATGTACGTAGCTCTGAAAACGGCGATTAAAATCAAAATGGACCTGTTTGTTGATATTTTTGTATAACGCCTGCCTGATTGAGGCATTAATCTCCTGATCAATGGAAGAAGCAGAGGCTTGTGCTGCTACCCAGGAGGGGTAAGCCCGCGGTAGACCCTTCAGATTATCGCCCGCTTCGTATGTTGGTTTCTAAAGAAGCAAGCGGACTATCAGAACACCAGTATGGTTTTCGAAAAACAAGCTCGACTGTTGATGCCATTAGGAAAAAAGGCCATAGAAAATAATAGAGAAGAGGTGAAAAACAGTCAAACAGTTAAAAACGCGTTCAGCGCGGCGAGCTGGAAACATATCCTTGAGGCGCCTCGAGATAAGATAGTAACAATTTGCGGAATCAGCGAAATTTTGAAAAAAATATTTCCGGCAAAGAGTGTTACTCTATGGAACAGACGAGGGTGTGAAGGAATACTCAGTATGGAGATGTCCCCCATAGCTCAGTTCTGGGGCAAATACTGTGGAACCTCATGCACAATGGCGCCCTTCGTTTGAAAAACAAGCCAAACCTAAAATTGTCGGATTCGCGGACGACATGGTAATAGTTGTAATTGCAATACTACTGGAAGTGTTTGTTCATATTAGCAACGAATCCATATCGACTGCTCGACAATGGCTAACATCAGTCGGCATTACCGCTAGCTGAACAAAAAACCGAAATCATCACCAGTGGGCATGAAAAACTAGCTATTAAATACCTTGGCGTAATGGTCGACTCAAAGCTTACATTTAAAGAACACCTGGAGTGTTGGCGTCATACAACATGCCAACATGTATACACCCAACGGCGCTCTCGAACACCTGGAGTACGTAAGTAAGTAAAAAATCCTCTCGTGTGGGTACCTCCACACCAAAATACAGTCGTAAACTACTTTAAGCTTCCATCAATACTGGGAGAAACATCGACTCCGGAGAATTTAGAACATCACAAATTGGAATTCGAAAACAAGTGGAACGCGGTGAGCGCTTATATCAAGGATATATATTAGGAGTTGGGAAGACTAAAGCAAGAAAGAAGAGAGAGGGAGGGAAACACAAGAATCAACAGTGTGGAAGTGAGCGGCTTTGCAGCTGTACAACAAAATGTAACTACGCAAACCCACAGACAAGGGCACGTAAATATATAGTCAAACGCGTGTGAAGAAGAGGAAAAGCTACAGCCGAAGTCTCCCCCATTTCGAACTAAGATTAATCAACGTCACAAGTAAATTGATGCACGCCGCAAGGCTGAATACTCGCATCTATACTTTTTAACATACACGGACGTCAGTGCTATAGCTACCTTTAGCTAGCACCCTAAAACTATCCTACTCGAAATGCCTAATTCAAACTCCTGAAGGGAATTACAGCCCATGAGCCTGGGTTCTACTTACACACTACTGTATTCAAAAAGTATGGTGGAACCTGGACTCTGTCGCACGATGAGCGTTATCGGATTCCGATAACGCCAACGCCATCGAATGTTTATTTCGCGACATTCCTCCTCGGCGGTATACTGGCAAGACCCCCCGTAGTAAACTTGCCATGAAAAAGCTTCTCGACTCGCGCCGTTCGGAATCGGCATTCAACTGTAGGTCCCTTTCACCGTCGTAAAAAAATAAATCACACACAACATGGGTGATTGAGAGAAGCTTGGCTCTGGTCCTTCATGGGCTGTAACGCCGGCAAAGAAGAATTGCATTCTACAACGCAACAAAGGTAGGGATGGACACTGTTGACCAAATGTGACGCAAGTACACTGTGAGAGCCGGGTCACGAAGATGGCCAATGCATGTCTTTTATAATATATTGGATTAAGCTTGCATAAACCTCTTGGATTGTACATCAAAAAGTAACGGGAAAGAAGACGTCTCGCCATAATTTCATCTTCCTGCTCGTGAGCCAGCTTCGTGCTGAACACTCACAGAAGGGAAGTAGTTCAATAATAGGGCAGACTTGGGAACTGCTTCCGTTACTAAGGAAGGTGAGACTACTACTTCACAATGTAATAAAAGACGACAATGTCAAAAACAGCAAAATTGTACCAAAAAATCGTATTTGTGAAATGTGTACAATCTGTAAAAAAACAATTGCAAATGTTACAATTAATAATTCTTTATAAATCGTTTTCTTCCGTATTAGTTGATGTTTTATTATTGGCCCTTGAAGGTATGATGCAATAAGCGGCCCTTCTAGTGTTAAACTAATCAAAATAGCTCAACTATCTTGTGATAGCATTAAATTCGTTTTCCTTCTCCTCGAAAACAATTTTTTTTATAATTCTCGCCACAAATCACCACCAATAAAAAACCCATGAATTCTCCATCGAGCACATGTATTAAGTGCCCGCCCGCCGCAGTCATAATCCATTTTCTGACTAATCCATCCTCACCCTCGCTCTGTCGATATTTTATTACCGACCGGGCTTTTATGTGTCTACCTTACCATTTCCAATACAACTCAATCAGAGAGGTCATCTTGAATTCATTGTCAATCTCCCACAGCGAGCCAGTTGTACAGTATACCAAAAGTCGATGGAGACATATCCTGCCTTACCGCCATTTATGGATCCCTTTGGCATCCTAAAATGCAAATCGAATTTTACATATGCGGGCCTATACGTTTGACTTCCCATTCGGGAAAATGGGCTTCAGGGGAGCACCCGTAAGTGGTTTCAAATAAAATATTCAATAAGATTACCAGGACTGTGGCATTCGTAAGTAGGCATATGGTAGCCTGCTAACCTTAATGATATTGTCACTGATTTTTATTCGGTACATATGTACTTACATGTAGAAATTATTTTTTGCTAATAGAATGCGGATAGTTGATGTAGTAATTGCGTGACTGTCGGGAACCTGTTGACTGTTTGGTGGTTTAATTGCGTAAATTGTAATCCCGATTGCCTGTCGAGCGTGGTAGAGCTATTATATGTATGTACTAGCTTTTACCCGCGACTTCGTCCGCGTTTGCATACTTAGAGGTCAGATTTCCATGGTATAATTATAATTTTAATTATGTGTAATAAAAAACACAACATCAATACTATTTACTTCCTTTTTCTTTTTTGCTCAACTGAAACCGTTCAAATTAACTCCCGATCTTATTGTACTGTCTTTCAAATCGTATCTGATTGAAGTGAAGTAAAAATTTTCTTGCGTCTCGAAAGATCATGAATAAAAAATACTCTGGCATATATATATAGCTTCCTTACCCGCGGCTTGGCTCGCGGGGCATTGGCTAGGGTCCAAGACATTGGTCACGGTATCGGGCATTGGTTAGGGTCTAACTCCAGTAGGGTCGTATTTTGATCTTTTCAATGTATTTCCTTATAAACAATATTTTATGTTTCTTTATTGGGTGGCACCAACATCACCAAGTTCTTAGGCAAACTTATACGCGAGCAAGCTACGTAAAACTGTCCGTGGGAAAAACAACCTTCCCTTAAATATATGCCAGCGTATTTCAAATTTTGGCCCTGCGATTTATTCATCGTCATGGCGAAGCATATTTTCAGGGGGAACTGTAGTCTTTTGAAGTCGAATGGAAGATCATTGGGTATTAAAGGATTACGTGGAATTAACACTGTATCTCCTCGAGCACATCCGGTCAGAATAATAGCTTCGATTATATTTTTATGCATTGCTTTGACTTGTAACCTAGTACCATTACACAGTTTCGGTGGCTGTAGGTTTCGAAGTAGCATTACCGGTGTGCCCTTCCGCAAAATAAGCCTGTGGTATGGAATTCCCGGTGGTTTAAGCGAATTCAAAAATTCTACCGGATAATTTACAGCTTCATCTGCGTTACACACAGTATCTATCGACCTGTAGACCATTTCTTCCGCGTCAAAGAACTTCAGTAACATGTCATTAATAAGCGCGGCTTGATCGTTTTTTGGAGTTAAAATTGCCCGCTCACAAAACCATTCGATACTTTTCTCCTGTGTTTGAGCAATTCCTGGATAAATGCGATCTATCAGTTCTTGAGAAGTAGTTACGAATGTACACAACTCATCCGGGACAACAATCATGTTATCTGTTGATGGATAATCACCATTCCCTATTTTCATTAAAATATCTGAAAATTTAGCAGCTGATATATCGTCTTTCAGATATGCTCTCATATTTTTGGTAAGCTTGAGGATTTCTACTGACGGCCATAAAACTGATTTTTTCAGACAGGCTTTAATTTCATCAGCTCGGGTTCCTTTAGGTACCACAGGTAATGTTTGACGAAAATCTCCTGCCAATAGTACTGTCACACCACCCATCAGGTTCTTATTACTACGAATATCCTGTAGAGACCTATTGATAGCCTCAACGCTTCTCTTGCGTGCCATTGTAATTTCATTCCGGGAGACGCGACAGCTAAGGCGATGCTACGACCACTCCTTACTTTTGCTAAGATCAAGTTAATAAGGTAGGTTTTTCCAATGCCAGCCGGAGCGTCTAGAAAGGAAAGTCGTCCCTCATTTTTCTCAACACTGGTTATAATTTCATCATACGCTTACTTTTGTTCTGCGGTTAATGTACCCTGATTTTCCATGACAAACCGGTCCAGAGCTTCAACGTCATAGTTAGTTTCCCTCAAGTATTGTACATTGCCTAAATCTTGTGCTCTGTTTGGCTGCGGCAAGCCATATTCTTTGAGGGCACGTCCACCTAATGCCAAGACAATTTCTTCAATAACATATAAGCATTTATTGTACACTTCATCAGAAAACTGCTCAATATTATCTTTAATTTGTCTTTCTACTTGCCGTTTGAAATCCTCAGATAAATATTCTTTGAATTTCTCCCATAAGCTTAGTGGATCTGATACTTGACAAAACACTAAAATTATTGTAAACAGTTCGCGAATCCTAAATGGTGATTTACAAAGTACGGCCTCTTCCAGAGTGGCATACCAGTGCTGATCGTCTTCAAGCAAGCCTAAACTCTTGCAAGCAGATTGAAAAGTCGGATATACCACATTATTTACCGTTCTTAAAGCTTCAAAAGAAGTTGGGCCACGTACTTCATGAAGCAACATACGGAGATAATAACACTCTGTATTATTGGGATGCACCGTGTAAACTCTACCTAAAGCGTGGTCTTTTTTGACACCTGGCCATATCTCTATCAGATGAAACGTCAGAAAAATGAAAACACTAACCCAATTAAACAATGGTCACTCCCAAAGTATACGAAGATCCGCATAAAGAGGAGACGCTGAGAATAGTCGCAGCGAATACGATTTTTCATATGAACATTTACATCTCATTTTACCCCCTTAGTCGGATATTATACGATTCAATTCTCTCTCCCGAAACAGGAACATTTGGATAGAGAAGTGAGAAGCGTCCGGGGTAGGTTGCATTGTAGAGTTGGGTAGTTCCGGACATGTATAGTTCACGGAACTATGTCCTCTCTCGGACACGTGTCCTCTCGTTCCGCAAATTGAACGAAAATATGTAGTTCCTTAGTCCCATTCAACCCTTATTCATCAATCACATATGTACAAGACGAAAAAAAAAAAAACATAAATGCAACGAACATGCTTTTCATACGGTATGAGTTATACCCCGTAGTTTTCCCGAAATCCAAAAGTATGGAAATGTGGCGATAAAGCTCGAACAGTTGGTGTACACTGTTCAGCACACTGGAACTGAAATGAAGAAAAGAAATGAAAGAATATAATGCCCGCACCGCATTTCGTTCGTGAACGAATGTCAAACATGTATGTATGCATTCAGGTCCGGACATGGACATGGTTTGCTAGTTCAATATCGGTGCGAGTACGCATACAGGTTCGGACATGGACATGGTTTGCTAGTTCCATAGTCAGGTATTACACCCTGCATCTTTTGGTCGTGCAACTCTCGGTAATTTTCTTTTGAACTGACATTCCGAGTCCCAACTGCTATTACATTCTGCATCTCTCTATATCGCAGTGTTGTGCCTCTATTTTGACATTTCATTTTCACTTGATATGCGTCATTCAGTGTCGACGTTTGGTGGAGGTTTTTTGAATATGAAATAAATATGGTATAATGAGGAAATATGGGCATGACATGGATTATAAAAAATTGTACGCGTCTCATAATTAGTTGAGAGCTCACATGTCAATTCCTTTGTCCACTTAAAACCACTAAGTTCACTCAAAATAACTACGCTATCTTCCGCTTTCTTGCAAATCCACACTTAGAAATGTGAAGTGCATGTGAAGCAACATCGCAAAACAAAGAAAAGGAGATAAGGAAATGCCAAAAAGATGCACGAAGTAGCCTACCCGCGCATCACCGTGCCAGTATATTTCTATTTCACTGACCATCTCTTTCGCACTCATTTGTGTCCTGGCCACTGATGCAGGGTGTAATACGCGACATATCGGTGCGATAATACATTTAGTTCCGGACATGGACATGTTTTTGCTAGTTCCATATCGGTCCGAGTATACATTTAGTTCCCGACATGGACATGTTTTTGCTAGTTCCATATCGGTGCGAGTATGCATGCATGATTTATGTACATATTTTATTTGTTATTTTCTCAGTTTCTGAAACAAATAAATAAAATGAATAAATGAAATAAACTAAACTAATTTTTTATGGTTGCTTTTGGTTTGAAATGATAATAAAACATGTTTTTAAAAAATCTATCGTAACTTTTCATTTTGCCATTGAATTCAGTAACAAAAAAGCTAAATACATATGTACATACATACATATGTATTGTAGTTCCGATCAGGAAAAGAACGGTTCCATGTTCGTTCCGCGGTTGGAACTATTTTGCGCATCTCTATATTGCATTGCCTATACTGGGAATTTGATTCAATACTTTGACATTTCTCATTTTCTTTTTCTCTTTTTTTGCGAGTGTTTGTGCGGTGTCTCTTAGCATAACGTAAAATCCACAAACACAAAGACAAAATGCGGGCTAAGTGTCACTTTGTGGTGAGCTCCCTATTGAATCGTGTAATGATTCATCGAATACGAACTGAGAGCCCAAAAGAGAAGAAACAAAAATTGACTCAAATAATTGAATCAAATAATACCTGACTTAGGAGTGGAATTTTGAAAAATCCTTTCTTAGCGGATATCTATGTCGTTATAAGAATACACTGTCAAAATTTCAGCCTTATAGGTTCAGCGGTTTGGCCGGTGCGTTGTCTGTCAGTCAATCAGTCACGGAACTCTTTTATATATATAGATAGTAGATGGGATATGCACTGTGCAGGTGATGTTTGTGGAGAGAAGCGGCTTGGTGTGGCAGCTGGTGGTGGCTTAAAACATCCGGAGTTCAAGAAGCCATCAGAGAGAAAAAGAAAGCCTACAGGGACTAGATTCTCTTGGGAGACTCTGTTTCCCGTGGTCGGTACACTGTGGCGCGAAGAACTTGCAAATTGGCTGTGCGAGCAGCTAATCAGCAGTTTAGTTAAAGTTAAATCCAAAGATTGCAATAAGATGGACATCTCGCTCTTTTAGATAGAGCGAGCACTTTTCGGAGCTGCTCAATCCCGAACACAGGGCGCTGAGAGGACCACATTTAAGGTCTTGAGTGGGGCGGGGAACTGTTTTTTTTTTTTTTGTTTTTATAGTTACACCCGCACTCAAGGTGGAGGAAGTCATTTTATGGGTAAACAGGGAGTATTAAGGCTCTCTCGTGTGTATAAAGGCTCTCTCGTGTGTATAAAGGCTCTCTCGTGTGTATAAGGGCTCTCTCGTGTCATTAAGGTGGCCTGGAAATGCGGTAAGACACCTCCCCTCTTTTCAAAAAGGGGGATAAGAAGAGTGCTCTAACCATAGCGGCATATCTCTTTAAGGTGTCTCCGGTAAAGTCTACGCTAAGGTGTTGGATGCGCGTTCTAGAGCTATGGTCGAATCCAGGATAGGGATAACAATGGTACTTGAGAATGCTTGGGAGTACGCCAAGCTGATCTACAGCTGCATTGTAGATTTGGAGAAGGCGTATGACCGAGTTCCTCGAGGTAAACTCTGGAGTGTTCTGCAGGAGTATGGGATTGGTGGTCCTCTATTGAGACCCATTCAGTCTCTATACACAAAGTGTAGCAGCTGTGTTCGGGTTAATGTTAGTAAATCAACACCTTTCACAGTGTGCGTTGGACTTCGCAAAGGGTGCGACTTTTCAGTTCTCCTTTTCATTATATATATGGACTGGATGTTGAAGTGCAGTCGAGGCGAGGAGTGTTTCATATTGGGAGACTTGAGGGTAAGCCATCTTTTTTTTTTTGCAGATGACTTGCGACATTTAATGCATTTGACGCACTGTATGATTCCATCCAAAGAATTGCTTCCCTGTTCCCTCGTACTGAAATCGTTTTAGCGGGCGATTTCAATGTACACAATTCTCAGTGGCTTCGACATTCTGGACAGACAACACCCGAAGAAGGGCATGTTGAAATTTTTGCTGAGTTGAATCAATTAACTCAACTTGTGAATGAGACATCACGTATTCCCGATGTTGCTGGTCATACCGCCAACACACTGGACTTGTTTCTTACCTCTCAGCCTGACAAATACACGATCGATGTATTGTCGCCCCTAGGCTCGTCTGACCTCTGCGTGATATCAGTAAACTTCTCGAAATCCCACCATCCAGTTAAAGAAAAAGCTCCTAAGAGCACACTGTGGCTATACGAGAAAGCCAACTGGTGCGGCCTTAACAATTTCCTTCCTTTAACTGGTCGTTGTACTTACTCGACAACGACGTGGACGCCGCAACTGATATTATCGCAAATATTATCCGAATCGGCATGGCAAATTTTATTCTCAGAAAAGATTAAAAGCACCAGGCCTAAGGATAATACGTGGTTTGACTTGAGCTGCAAAGAGGTTATTAGGCTGAAGGACCTAAGTTTTCCGGCCTAGAAGGCAAACAGTTCTGAGGAAAACCGAAAAAAGTAAATACGAGCCAGAAATGACTGCAACTCCCACATTCGACGGATTAAATTCCAATCCGACCAAAAATGAAGGCGTAAAATCCTTCAATGTCCCAAAGCTAGCAAAAGTTTCTGGTCGTTTGTAAAAAGCGTAAAAAACTCAACTACGTCGTCTATACCGACGCTCATCCACAATGATATTCCAGCTGTCACCTCCTTAGACAAAGCTAACCTACTTGCTTCATTTCGCAACCAGTCCTCAGCTCCCAGCTTGCACTTTGTCTCCGCCTGTACTAGAGTGCGTCAATTCCACCATGGGACTAATCCACTTCCGCACTCGTACAGTCGCAAGGGTTCTTAAGGACCTCGACATACACAAATCCGCTAGTCCAGATGGTATTGCCCACATAATTCTGAAGAGGTTTTCTTCAACGCTGGCAAAACCACTGCGTAAGCTTTTTCACCTTTCCTACTCCTCTGGGCTCTTTCCGATTAGGTGAAAAACAGCATTTGTCCAGCCTATACCCAAAAAAGACGAATCATCTTCTCCCTTCAACTTCCGACCCATTGCACTAACGTCCCTTCTTTTCAAGGTCATAGAAACGCTGATTATGAAATATCTTGAATCGCGGTAACTCCTCAATGACCGTCAATACGGTTTCCGCAGCAACAGATCCACTGGTGATTTGATGGCATATCTCGCCGAAAAGTGGAATCACTCTCTTCACCAAGCAGGTGAAAGCAAAATTGTTGCACTGGATATTCCGAAAGCATTTGACAGGGTTTGGCATGAAGCCCTTTTGTCGAAAATGCGTGCTTTTGGGATCGATGAGCCTATTCTTCAATGGATTAGAAACTACCTTTCGAATCGTTTAATTTAAATAGTATTGGATTCAAGTCTGATACTCACCTTGTAAATGCTGGTGTTCCCCAGGGCTCCGTTTAATCTCTCTAACACTCTTTCTTATTTTTTGAGTGATCTCTTGGGTGTTACTTCTAATCCAATTCACTCCTTCGCTGACGACAGTACCCTCAGCTTCTCATATTCGTTCACTAGTTACATTCCGATATCGACAGCATCATCCAATGGGGTAAAAACAATAGAGTGGAATGTAATGCATCCAAAACACAAAGCTGTCTCTTGTCGTTAATGCGTATAACTAACCCGCAGCATCATCCAATGGGGTAAAAACAATAGAGTGGAATGTAATGCATCCAAAACACAAAGCTGTCTCTTGTCGTTAATGCGTATAACTAACCCGCAGCCATTATCCATGAATGGCACTTGCTTCTCAGAAAACGAAAAGCTTTCCATCCTGGGTATGTGTGTTGCTCACAATCCTAATTGGAGCCACGACATATTCAGCATATTCAGTGTCGCCAAGAATGCTGCGAAATGCCTAGGCTTCTTATACAGATGCAAGAAATATTTCTCACCCTTAGATCTGGCTACAATCTCTAATTCGCCCCAAATTAGAGTTTAACGCTCATGTCTGGTCCGGTGCTTCCAAGACCTCATTGCACCTACTAGACAGAATACAAAAACGCGCGATAAAACTGATAGGTGACTCTAGCATTACCAAAACATTAGACTCGCTTGAACACCGCAGGAATATTACCTGCCTCTCCCTGTTTTATCGTTACTTCCACCAAAAATGCTCTGATGAAATAGCCAGTTGCATTCCGCCCCTTCAACATTTTTCCCGCAATACACGTCTCTCTAGGAATGTTCACCAATATACCCTGAAGCCCGCTTTCGGACGTACCGTCAAATATAGAGAATGTTTCATTAACCGAACCACACGAATCTGGAACTCCCTGCCGGATTCGGTTTTCCCGCCTCAATGCAACGTGCAAACATTTAAGTTCAATCTCCATCGGCATCTCCTCTATCCCTCTTCTTTTCTACCTTCTGCCCTCACTCTGTCGCGGGCCTGTGTTAGACCTTGAGTGCACGTAAATTATTAAAAAACAAAAAAAAATAAAATAAAACTTAGTTGTCCTCACATCCCCCCAGACGGAACTCCAGCGCGTGCTAGATAGGTTTGTGGCCGTATGTGCTGATGCTCGAATGGGGGTTAACGTGGACAAATCCGAGGCTATGGTTATTTCCAGAACACCTGTAAAATGCACTCTACATGTTAGGGGAGTCTCATTGAAGCAAGTAGAGGAATTTTAGTATTTCGGGGTCTTCCTCACGAGTGATGGGGAAGGAGTGATATGAAGCTTTCCTGCAGGATTGGCAAAGCTGGGTCAATTTTGAAACAGCTTGGAAGATCTGTAATCAGGAAGACCGAGCTTGGTGTCAAAACCAAGTTAGCGGTTTTCAACTCAGTATTTGTTCCAACTCATGAAATTTGGGTATTGACCGAAAGAATAAGATCGCGAATACAAGCTGCCGAAATGATATTTCCTCATGCTGTTGTGGGAGTTACTCGGCGGAATAGGGTGAGAAACATGGCATTGCGCGGGGAGCTCAATGTTGAGCAGCTGCTTCTCCGAACGGGAAGGGCTATGCTTCGATGGTTTGGTCACGTGAGACGAATGTCGCCATCATCACAGCTTCCGAAGCGTGCCTTGAATGCAATACCATCTGGCAGGCGACCGTTTGGTATACCCAGGACGAGGTGGTTGGACCAAGTCCCAAAACTCGCTTGGGTGCGCTCGGTCATAGCTCCTGATGAGTTAGAGTCGATAGCGGTAATGTATGTATGTGGAGGATTGGATATCTAAAAAAAAGGGTGAGCATCCTTTGGGTAGCCCATCATATTGCATTAATAATTGTAAAGTGCATGAAGGACAGCGTGAGGCTTTAGCGTTTTACTTTTGTTTAGAATGTTTCACTTATTTCTTATAACGGGTGTTTTTCTTAGAATTTTGGGTTTTAAGCAAGCGACACTGTTTTTACAGGTCGTGAATTTAACAGCTGAAAGTAGATTTGTGGTTACTACGTTTTGCATTTCTCCGATTAATATATTAACGCCAGAACGATGTGTACAAATTGAATTGTAAACACTTATTTTGAAAACCATGGTTCGGTTCGCCAAACTTACCATGCGCTACACCCGTTTTACGGTCGATATAATCGTCCATCTGAGCAAGTTATTCGGTACACGTACACTCTAGTGGATGATACGCATCCCCAAAAACGGCAAACAGTATTGAGGGGAATCCGAATGAGTGGATTCGCTATCGTGCACAGCAATTGAAGCTATGCCCATCCATTTTATGGAACATTTTATGGAAAGATCTTGGCTTAAAAGGTTATAAGATCCAGCGTGTGCAAGAGTTAAAATCACATGACCATTATGAGCGTCGTAGGTTGGGTGAATGTGCCGAAAACATTTGGAGTGAATAAAACGCAGAAAACTTACGGTTTGGTGCGCTTTATGGGCTGGTGGAATCATCGACCCATATTTCTTCAAGGACGATGCCGGCCAGAATACTACCGTCAATGGAGAGCGCTATAGAAATATGATTTCTCACTTCTTCGTTCCTCAAATGAATGGCATTTACGTGACAGAGCTTTGGTATCAACAAGATACCGACACCATCAATTTATTGCGGGAAACATTTGCTGAGCGCATCATTTCGCGTAATGGACCTGTACGCCTCCACGACCTTCCATCTCACACTTTTAGATTATTTTCTTTGGGGGTATGTGAAGTCACTAGTCTATGCTACACCAGAGACGTTGGACGATTTGGAAGTCGACATTGCCGATATACGGCTCAGTTGTTCGATAAGTTTTCGAATATTGGATTTCAGGATTGCTCAGAATATGGTCTTCGCTCGATCGTGTCATCTCCTCCATTCCACTGACTGGCTGAACATTTTTAGTAACTAATTTCTCGAAATATTTTTTGAAATGTAGGCGTAGAGATGGTTATAATTGTAGGTAGCTTTGGATGCTAACATTATTTTTGACCTTCTCTACACCACCATGATGAGTTCGCTTGAGGTGCGACTTTACCTTGGGGTATAACTAAAAGTCGCAGGGGACTGTAGGGTGGATGCGGATATCTTGTTGAAACGTTGCTGTGTCGCCATAAAACTCTTGAACAATCAACGAGGAATGGGCCGTTCTTGGCGAATTCGAGTCGCACAAGGAAAATGCGTGCTCGCAGACTCTTCAGGACGCCAACATAGAACTAACTGTCCAATGACACACTGGCAAGCATTCCACTAGAGACCAGGTACATTGAACAACCGATGTGGTCGAAAAAGCACTAGAACATAAGCTAATATATTCGAATGTATTTCTTGACGTCACCCACAAAGTGTAGCACGAAGGCTTGGGACATAAACTGGGACAAGTTTTTCCCGGACCAGTATCGAATGTTTTGGAAAACTACTAAACTACTTGTCTAATAGACCCCTTCCTGTAAAGCAGGGGAATGAATACTCATATTTTAGAGCAATTACGGCTGGCGTTTCGGAGGGAAGCGTACTTGGTCCGCTGCTTTACCTGCTGTATACCAGAGACATACCACAAATGGATGGCTGGCCTACCTTGCCGGTGGTACTGCAATTTTGACCACAGGGAAATCAGTCGAAGAATCAACGACTTAATTGTCTAATATGCCCTGAACCGTTTAAGCGACTGGATAAATGAAGTTCGGATCCTATTCGACGCGAAACTTAATTGGAAAACACATGTAAGGAAAAAACGTGAAGAGCTTGAATTGAAATATAGGAAAACTTACTGGCTGCTAGGAAAACATTGGTGGTGTTGTGTAATCTTCTATCTGCGAATTCGGTAAAAACTCTTTGTCTATTCGAGGGTTGTACAACGATTCATATGACTCATCGTCTCATTTCCTGCCCAGATTTTGCATGAATTGGACAAACTCCAAAATCATTAGTGGGGAGATTCAGAACACCTCACCGGCTCAGTGGGCTTACTCCAAAATGTGCAGCGGAGGACCAGAAGAAAACCCAAAAAGCAGCAGCTGACGAGGCACAAAGAGACCGTAGACACAGATGAAACCGCAACCATGTGGATATAGCAGAGAGTGGCAGATCGGCGAACTAATGCATGACATCAGTTTTGGCAAAGGCTTTTACGCTATCAAACTAATGGAGTTGTGTGTTATAATAGCTGACAGGATCCACGAGTGCTGAAGAAACACCTGATCATGAAGATGTACATATGTGATATCACAATTGTATATAATGAACAATCTAAAGGGAACAAAGATCCGCCTCTGTTATTAAATCAACACGATTACGTGATGATTGGCTCATCCTCCCAGCACAAGGATATCGAAGAGGCCTGGGGTAGGCAGAAGGTTAGAATGTTCTACGAAAAAAATCAAAGCCCAGGCGCTTCGAAATTGTCAAGGTAATCTCGTCACGCGATACAAGGAACGTTGCGCGAGTTATGTATTCACACACAACCTATGTATACACCCTATATGTACATATTATTATATTATTCAAATAATTTACCTACAACATGTTCCTAACCTTAAATGTAGGTTAGCATATAAATATGTATATAAACATTCACTAGCAACGTAATACTATGTAAGAGAGGTTTGACTTTCTAAAAACAATGATGCGCAAGTCACTTTTGTAAAAGCCTTTGAAGAGTGAACAATAAAATTCAAAATTCAACTAAAGATTAAATAAAGTTCTAAGTGTATATTAGGACATTACTAAAGTTTCTAAGTGAATATTAGAAACATAACTGGCGCAGTCGCTTACTGCACTAATTCGGAGATTGCAACAGTTGGAAATGTCCAATACTCCCGTTATAATCTAAAATCCAATTCAAGCAAGTGCATATTGCAGAATAGATTTGGATATTACTGGCACGTGGTTCCACTGTAGGCGATTCTCGCATCAAGAGCACATTGGTGTCAAGTGAAAGTGCAAACGAACAGGGCTCATCAACGACCTGATAATCATCTAATACCAATCAACGGAACGACTATCATCGATCGAGAGGAGAGGCATATACCAAGCGTCGCATGTACTATACATTCATACATATATGTGCAAGTAAGTAAATTCGATTTTTACTTTCTCAATCCTTGATATCTTTCCCAAAATTGAACCTTTTGTGATATATACATATGTATATGTCGAATAAGCACATTAAAAATAAATCTTATAAGTTTAAGCCTTATTGTGTTAAAAAAAGTGATTGTGTTAGTGAGATAGATACTCGCTCCAATATGACTAATAACGGCACCGGTACAGTTCCTACAAACGTTGATAGCGGATTTTCAGGCGTGGGTCTAGGTGATACCGGTACAGTTCCTACAAACGTTGATAGCGGATTTTCTGGCGTGGGTCTAGGTGATACCGTTACCGGTTCCACACACTCCAATGGATATGGACTCGATATATCCGCAAATAGATTAAATGCTCATTTGCCTTTTAACAGTAGTATTACTAATTCAGGGACTAGTAACAACAATTTAAATATAGACCAAATAAATTACGTCTTTACTTCACTTAAAATTCCGGACGCCATTAAAGATCTTCCACCATTTGATGGTAATCGTAGATTACTTTTTGATTTTCTAAATAATGTTGAAGAACTATTAGGTCTTATGGTCCCGGTTAATAATACACCTTACGCTCGAATTATTTTAAGAGCGATACGCAACAAAATAACAGGTGAGGCGAACGAAGTTCTAAACATGTTTGGGACTCCATTAGAGTGGAGTCAAATTAAATCGAATCTTATAATACATTACTCCGATAAGAGGAGCGAAACTTCTCTCATTAGAGATTTGCATAATATTCGTCAGGGCAATAATACCATCGAAATTTATTATTCAAAAATAATAGAAATCTTATCGGCACTAAGCAATCACGTTCAAATTCACGAAAATAATTCCAACGTAATTTTAGCGAAAAATGGCCTTTATCGTGAAATGTGTCTTAACATCTTTCTAACTGGCCTTAAAGAACCTATAGGATCGACAATTAGAGCGATGAGACCCACATCCCTCCAGGAAGCATTTAATTTTTGTATGAAAGAACATAACTCTTACTATATGAGCAGTACGTCTACAACCCTAGGCATGGATTTCAAACAGTTCAGGTCGCAGAAAACACCACAACCCTTTCCCAACCCACTTTTATATACTCAAAGTAGTTACAATTCCCTTGCCGCAAGACCATACAATTTTCAGCGAAGAGATCATTTACAATCCATTCCACAATATAACATTACCTATGCCCAAAACCCGAACACTTACAATCCGAACCAATATCAACCAATAGCAAATTACAACTCAACCTCCTTCCAAAATCAAACCCAAAATACACCCATACACAAACCAATGATTAGCCCCCAATCCTTACCCACACCTATGGATATAGCTAGCGGCAGCTCCCGAAATACGTCATCATTCCAATCAAACCTTAAGGGACCATCCTTGTTTAGCAGGAATACATACAGTACAGGTTGTAGAAACAATACAATTTCCTCCAATAATCAAACCCTTAAAGAAGTACATACATAACATACACCATTCGGTCAACTCTCAAGAACCGATGGTCAGTTCAAATTCAACAGAGCACACTGATCCGCACCTTGAACTTTATTACCACCAGCAACTAGACCAATACTTACCAGATGGATACCAATGCATAACAGATAACCGTAACTTTCACATTTCTGAGGGAAACAGCGAAATAGACGGAGAACAGATTGGGTTCGTTGATCTAAATATGCACAGTGGAAATACATTACCTTACATTAGTATTTCACTGGACGGTAACCGAACACTTAAATTTTTAATTGATACCGGCGCTTCAGTAAACTTTATTAGTCCCGACTTCACCAATCCCAATACACATGAAGTTATCAAACCTGTTTTAATAACTACCGTATTCAATAAACACTACCTAAACAGACAAGTCACACTCCCCGCATTCAGTGAATTGAATTCAGATGAAGCGTTCAAGTTTTTAGTCTTTAAATTTCACTCCTATTTCGATGGCCTAATAGGTTTAGAGATGATGAAAAGACTTAATGCTAGAATTAATCTAAAAGACAAAGTGTTCGAAACAAATGGATCAAAAATACCACTACTATTCAAACCTAACTTTATGTCAAAAGCGTTTCATATTCCCCCAAATTCCAAAATTGTTGCCCATCTCCCTGTCGACGTTGATAATGGGGATATCTATATCAGGCCTACCAAGGTGGGTAAATTCTTAAAAATACCTGAGGGTATATATAAGTCACTTAACTGGTATAGCCATGTCGAGGTCATTAATCTATCGAACCAAGAACAAAACTTCTTCTTAGAGCAACCGCTTAAAGTGGAACCTTATCAAAACTTCGATGAAGTAAATAACGTGTCCATACAATATAACTTAAAACAAACCGGACCTATTTCATACACGGACATTACAACGCATTTTAAAGCAGATCACCTTAATGAAGAGGAAAAGGAATCACTTTTTAGGCTCTGTAGGGATTTTGACCATATTTTTTTCCAAAAAGGTGATATCCTTACATTCACAAACACAGTTAAACATCGTATTAAAACGACAGATAATTTACTTATTTACACAAAATCGTACAGATACTCCGAAATGCACAATAGGAAAATAATTGACAAACTGAACAAAAACAGAACGACACCACCTACATTTAAGGAGAATGAAACCCTTTACGAATTCAACAACAGGCGTAACAAACTAGAATCTAGGGCTAAGAGGCTAACACCAAACGGTAGCAAATCACACAAGAACAAAATAAAATGCAAACGTAAATTTCGAAACTAGCAGCCTAATAGATAAATAATTAGGGCAAAGGACCAAGGTTGGCATTCACAGATCTTCCCCAGAACGTCCGCATCAAAGATTCATTTTTACATATGTATGTACATGTATGTACATAAGTTAATATTTTGATAAATCTACAGATTTTATCTAAATCACTACACAATACCTTAGAGTGGCAAAATATGGCTAAACACAAACGATATTCACATTAATTAATCGAAATTAGTTTAAAAGTGAATTTCGGCATATGTATTTTCCCAATAGTAACAATGCATCCTACTTCTTCCAATATTGCCCGTACCATTCCCTTTATCCTAGAGAAAGTATTGTATCGATTTACTTAAATAATGTGCATGTGTGTGTACAAGCAAAAATGAATAACTTTTATGATCTTGGAAGCCATCCTACTGAAATCACAACTTGACCATGGATCGTCATAGCATTACCAACAGCTCATCTATAACTTCAGCTTGTCCAATACGGTTTACACCTTGCTCTGAGGGCGGAGGAGTTATGTATTCACACACAACCTATGTATACACCCTATATGTACATATTATTATATTATTCAAATAATTTACCTACAACATGTTCCTAACCTTAAATGTAGGTTAGCATATAAATATGTATATAAACATTCACTAGCAACGTAATACTATGTAAGAGAGGTTTGACTTTCTAAAAACAATGATGCGCAAGTCACTTTTGTAAAAGCCTTTGAAGAGTGAACAATAAAATTCAAAATTCAACTAAAGATTAAATAAAGTTCTAAGTGTATATTAGGACATTACTAAAGTTTCTAAGTGAATATTAGAAACATAACTCGCGGTTAGTAAGTTACTGGACAAGCTGTGGGACGTACAAAGACATCAGCTCTCGGAAAGGAGGAAGAAGGCTCTTGATTGGGCGGAAAGCATAATCATAATCTCCTTCGAAGATCAAAGGTCAAGCCTGCATACAGCAGAGTCGGCGAGATCTGGGAGAGAGCTCAACTTGAGGCTGTACCTTTGAGCCAAGTAACAAATAGACCAAGGACTAGAGCCGTTATACCGGTCTATTCCGAGGATCCTAAGGAGATTTTGGTACTCATGCAAAACTGCAATCCGCAAATCCGTACTAAGGATTGGAAAATAACCAACTTAGAGGGTGTGAAAGGACCCTCAAGATTGATTACTATCATAATCAATCAGGATTCCCTGGCACCTCTAGCAGAGGCCAATAATATGATCTCTCTGGGCTTTGATTCCTTGATTCAGCAAGCCTCAGAATCTATAAAAAAGACGGGGAGGACTCAACTAAGAGAACCTATGGAGTTGCATCAACGGACTCAATGGTATCGACGAACCCGGAGCAACCTCCTACTCTGACCACTGAGGAAACTCTCCCGGTCGAGGTCTGTAATAATGGCTGTGAACCAACTTTCATCAACAAGAATAGATGGATGGATGTAACAAAGTCAGGGAATGGAAAGTCCTAAAAGAGCACTCCCTCTCTGACCATCGTTATATTCAATTCAGCATAGTCAGCCACGTGAGGGCGCCTTTCACAATGTTGAACTATGGGCCGTCATCAAAGCACAGTCTGATCTGGGTGTTACGGGATCAGTGATAGAACCGTTATGACAACTGCTAACGCAAAGGGTCGTGAAAGCGTACTTCGCTGGTGCCGTCTCAATTAGAATGGTCAACAGAGGTACACCACACTCACCACAGGGTGGAGTACACCCCCTCTCCTCTGGAACGTGGTGGTCAATGAACTACTACTGTTGCTAGAACAGGAAGGGAACGCTGTGACCGCCTATGCAGATGATATTGCTATTGCCGCCACACGAACAGTTCCCAGCACTCTAAGCGATCTAATGCAGGGTGCATTACATACAGTAAAAACCTGGATGCAGTACTTCGGACTTGGGGTAAATCCTAAGAAGACCGACCTAGTACTAATAACAAATACATATAAAATTCCGTCCTTCAACCCACCGAGACTGTGTGGAACCCAATTAGTAGTTAAAGATCAGGCTAAATACCTAGGCCTAGTCCTTGACAGGAGGCTGAATTGAGAACCAAACATTCTTGATCGTGTTAGATCGTGTTAAGAAAGCAACCACTGCCCTCTACAGATGTAAGAAAGTTGTGAGCAAAAAGTGGGGTCTCCAACCAAGCATTATACACTGGATCCATACAGCAGTCATAAGGCTCTCAATCACTGCAGTGTGTATCAAGCAGAAATAACAGCGATAACGGAGGCCCTTGTATGGCTCAGGATCAATGTAGTATCCGCTAAGGATATTACCATTTGCACGGACAGCCAATCTGTGATGGTTCAGCCATCATTAAAGTTCAACATTAAAGTACTGTGGTTCAGTTCAACATTAAAGTACTGTGGGTTTCCGGGCATAGGGAAACTGCGCGGTCGACGAACTCGCAAAGTTAGGGTCAAGCACACTCAGTCTTCCTACGCCCGGGTGCCGAAAAACAGAACCAGGGACCTAGTGGCAACCAGAAGGGCAACCTTAAGCACTCTAGTGAGAGTCATTACCGGTAGTGACATGTTTTGGAAAACACGCCGCCTAGGGGCTAGGGCTACCCTCAAATGACTTCTACCTCCAATGACTTCTGCCGCGGCTGCATGGACTAGGAGGAAAAGGAATCGATACATCACCTCCTCTGCTCATGCCCTTCTTTTGCGAATCGTAGTAGGATCTACCTCGGCGCGCCTTTCTCTGAAAATCTAAGTGGGCTAGCAAACCTAAAAATAACTCAACTCCATTGCTTCATCAAAGGCACCGGTTGGTTCTCAGGTAGCGGATCAAGGTTATATGATCCATGTGGTATCACAATGGGCCGACTTCGGCCTGCGTTTGGCTTATGCCAACCACTTTTACCTAACCTAACCTTACCTCGTCAGCTCTTCCAGCAACAGTTCGCTTGCTGGTCCAGAAGCTCTTCAGGCTGAGTTCTTTACAGCCAGCTTTGATGTTCTGGTAGGCATCATGCACCAGATAATCTGTCAAGCTTGGGAGGATGAAAGCATGCCCGACATATTAAAAAAAAAAAAGCGATCCTATGTTTTGCGTGGACTAAAGAGGCATAACCTTGCTCCATGTCGCCTACAAGATCCTATCCAGTGTACTATGTGAACGCCTTAAGTCAGTTTGCAACACACTAATAGGCAAGTATCAGCATGATTTTCGGCCTGGCAAATCGACTGTAGACCCTTGATAAAGCCAAATTCCAAGTAGATACTCACCACCTTTTTATCGACAGCATCCATCATTAAGGGCTCTACATGACGATTGCCCATTACCGAATCCCGACAAAATTGATTCGGATGTGTCGGATCACACTGGAAGACTCGTGGTTGCGCTATGCAGCTTGTTTCCAATACATCTGAATTTTTCTAAACATGTACCGGACTTCGGCAAGGAGACGCGCTGTCGTGTGATTTCTTCAATTTATTCCTTGAAAGGATATCTTCCTCAGGAGCGTCCAACTGATGGAGGTACGCAGACAGATGCAAGCATCCAGTGCTACAACTCTCCGAGTTTTATAATGATGTGTACGTAGTCCGGAAGGCAAAAACCCATCGACTACATTGGCTCGGCCGGGTTAGAGAAAGCATGTGATCGCGAATATCAGGAAACTTGGATAGCTATGAATAGAAGCAGGTTGTCGTTCAGGCTAAGACAACAGTTATTGACTGTTGAATCAGGCCTGGGTTTGGAACTATTCTCAAATAGAAAAGGAAAGTGTTTGAATCAAAAGGCTTTCAGCCTGGATAGACTTTGAAGCGAAAATATTTATGGATCATCTTTCTGAGCCATATCGGATCTCTTTGCGATTCTAGAAATGGTCTCAGAGCCAGGCTTGTCAAGTGCTGAATATACTCTTGATATACTTACATACTTGTTCTTTTGTTACCATGCGTTCGGCATGATTACTGAAGAGAGGCATACGTCGTGTTATTCAAGTTGCGGGTCAGTACATTTTTACGAGTACTAAACACCTCAACCCAGTTGGGTTTAATGAGACACGTGGGTATCCTGGATGTAGCGACATAATTGTTCCGCTCACGCTTGCCCTTTAAATCCGAATCCATATTCACTGCCCCTGTGAAGCTCCTCTTGACAGGGCTTTTCTTGCAGCACAATAAACTAGTATTTGCGCCTGAATGCTCCAGTGAATAGCAGACGACAAACCCAATACACGAAAATTCCCGTGCGAATCTACTCCCCACTCTACCACTTACTCATACCAGTAACATTTCGCCCAGCCAGCCCTTACCAGCATGTATCACTCCAAATCCATCCATTCAATTTGACGCTACAGTTAAGGAACTTAAAGCCTAACGTATGTCACCCAGAGCAAGGGCATGCACAAAACCCTAAGTGCGACAACTTGGACGGCCTGAAAGACACCCACCTGCCACCAAGCACACACAGAGTAACTATAACGAGTTTTAAGAGGACAGCCTTGCCTGTGTGTGTTGCTCGGCACTTCCAAGTATGTTTGCCATCAACTTTTCACTTAAGAGCCCGAGAGCCCTTCAACGGTTATAATTATTTTGATAACTTGTATCAAGGATTCAGATTTACATTCCATCAGCATCACAGTCTAAACGACAAATATAAACACAGCCCGTCAACCTGATGGCAACAGTTAAGCAGGAAGAAGGAGCGACCCACTCAACAATGCGGTATATATACACATACACCGTACAGGTGACGATGAAGACGATGATGTTGATGATGATGACACCAGCCAGGACGACGAAAAATATGTATGACACCCTGCCGGTGGCAGGGTTCATTATGCAAATGTGCGATGGGCTGGATCCTTCAAGTGTGAAAGTTTAATAATTCGGTGTCGGTTCCTTTAAAATGTATATCACTTGAGTGCGGGAACTCGAGAGTAAATATGTTTGGGATTTGCCTCATCGTGTGCGTGAAACTGGTGTCAATGTCGGAGTGTGTGCCCTGCAATTATTCGCGTAATGAGTGCTCGTACATTTAAGGTTATAAGTAGAGGATTACGTTTCTCTTCCTTGCTTACTGGGAGCTTCGTGTATGAATGATGGAGTGTGTCGGATGAGCAATTAACCGCTGATGTAATGGCAGATCAAACCCTTGCACTTTTTCATACAAGGACAAGAGGATGAGGAAAAAGGACGATTTATTGATTGCTTCCTTTCGGTTTTCTTTTGCTTCAATCAAAGACGAGAAGCACAAGTCTTCGTTGAAAAGAACAAAAACCACAAGTGGACACTCACTGGGTGCATCGTCGAAAAGTACTCGTGATGGATGAGAGTGGACGAAGGAATTGGCACTTATAGTTCGTTGGACATTTAGGATGTCGGAGACGCATGGTGATGGCAAAAGTCTACGATGAGCGATAGTGATGCTGTTGGTGTTGATTGCTGGTGATAGGAATGAATAGAGTTTGGGTTATTGTAACGTTGCCCTTGAAGATAAGAGCCAATGAACTATCCTTTGTGGACTCTATTGATCGGGAAGCACTTGGGTATGATAGTAGGTCAAGCGATGCGGCATGCTTTGGATGTGGATTGTTATCTTTGAAATGATGAGTAGCCATTCAGCGTACGTGCAATTGACTATTTGCTGCCAATAGGTTGGACCTCGCATTCGATATGGTAGCACTGTAGTCATCTACTGGGCTTTAACGTTTCAAGCTAGGCAAACTAAAAAGAGGAGAAGTAAGAAGTAAGATGTTTAGGAAATTTTCTACGGATGTGGGCAGACGGTATTTTTAAGTAGAAACCAATGTTTTTGGTCGAATATAACAATAGCAAACAGCTTCATTCTCAGGATGCTTTGATAAATCTCAAAAGCTCATAGACCAGTTCACATTGAATTCGCTTTAAGGAAGGTTACCGATTTTAAGAAAGCAAACGCACTTACTTTAAGCCCTGCAGAAGGTATATCGAATTATTCTTTGAGTTAAATCATTTAACTCAACTCGTAGACGAGCCGTCGCGTATCCCCGGTACTCCTAGTCAAACCACCAATACCTTGGACTCGATCCTTACTTCCCGACCTGACAATTATAACATTGTTAGTTCTGACTAGAGCTCACGCTGTCGAATTCTCGTACTCCAATTACCCAGGTAAGAAAAAAGCTCTGAAAAGGACAATATGTATGATTTGACGAAGAAAACTCTTGTCTACTTCTTTCGAAACCTTAACTGGTCATTGTGTTTTCTCGACAACGACGTGAACGCCGCCGTTGATGTTATTTTATATATTATCCAAATTGGCAAATTTTATTCCTAGTATATCGGAGACAGAAATGACTACAATGCCGACATACGACGAGCCAAATTTCAATCTAACCAAATACTGAGACGTAAAATCCTTCAGTGTCCCCAAGGTAGCAAAGGTTTCTGACCATTTATCGATCTTCTCCTTCTTCTTTGGTGGCGCTACAGTCCGGGGTGAACATGGGCCTCAACTAACAAGCGTTTCCAGCCAACACGGTCTTTGGTTATCTATTTCCAGTGTCGCACTCCCAGTTGTTTATTGTCCCTCTCCACCTGCGTACATCGTCGTGCATGCGGTCGTCCTCTACGGCGCCGTCCATCCCAGTCGGATTCGAAGACTCTTCGAGATGGATCTGGGTTGTCCAGGCGGTCTATATGGCCCAGCCACCTTAGACGATGGATTCCAAGGCTCGTACTTAAGCGATGTTGCTGTACAGCTCATACAGTTCTTCGTTAGATTTTCTCCTCCAAACTCCGTTTATCCAAACGGGTCCATAGGCTTAACGCAGAATTTCCCTCTCGGGACGACTAAGGGAGGAGGAATCATACGCTTTCGGTAAAATCCTGGCATCTGCGTCGTAGAGGGGGACCGGGATGATTAAGTTGTTGTATAGCGCAACGTTGGTCTTTCGAGAGGGGGCTGTACTTCTCAATTTCTTCGTGAGCCAATTACGTCAATGTCATCAGCATATGCAAGCAATTGTATAGCCTGATACACATCGTACCTCTTGTGTTGGCGAGTGTCTTGCGGGATATTTCCAAGGACTATGTTGAAAAAGTTGCAAGACAGTGAGGTGCCTTGTCTTAATTCTTTTCTTCTTTTTTTAAATGTCTTTTTTAACATCAAAGGTCCCGATTAGACCTCGACCTTAATGAAGCAGCGAGAGTCATTCACTGTCATCCTGAACAGCCGGACAAGTTTGGTAAGGATGTTAAGACTAGACATGTCTCCGTATAGCTCGTCCTATGCACACTGTCATACGGGGCTTAAAGATTGACGAGAAGGTGATGGGTGTTGATTTTGAATTCTAGGACTTTCTCCAAGATCTACCGCAGGGTAAATATTTGGTCTATTGCGGACTTGCCTAACCTGAAGCCGCGCTGATCCGAACTCGCTCATCGCACGTCAGATTCCAATACACTAAACACTGCGGCACGGCGCCCTCTGTATGTATGCGATATTAAGGCGACTTCTTCTTCTGTAGTTGGCGCAATTATAGGGGTCTCCTGCAATTATAGGGGGCACGCTTTCCTCCGACCATATCTTACGGATAAGTTGGTGCAACTTATCAACTTATCTCAAGCTACCTTAAATAGCTCAGCAGATATTATCCCTGCAGGCTTCTGCTCTGGCTTTTTACGTCTGCCATACTCACTTTATCTCACCGAGCATTATTCCTGCGATAGCATATCTCCATCTCCTTGATCACACGCTTTGCATGCTCGGTTTTTTTCTTTCCAAAAAGCGTGTGTTCCATTTTTCTTTTCTGTTCATATAGCTGGCGAGTAGCTCTTATCTTTCTTTGTAAGCATATTGCTTTGTGGCATGGGCGTTTTTTTTTTTTTTTCCAAGCACATGATTCCCACATCTCAACCAGATTGATGACATCGCAATCGACGGCAGATACTCCTCCAGCATTTCAGATGTACGAATTTTCGGAGGAGCCAAGGCTCGAATGAGGATATCGAGGATGCAACAGGGTCGAGCAAGATAACGTAAGTTTGACGACGGGAAGCTTCATTCGGAAGAGGTCGCAAGAATCCTTGCCGACCGCGTCTACCTCAAACTCTCTTAAAGTCCTATCACATCACAGTGACACAATCCTCAGACCAGCAGTGAGAGCAAGAACAAAAACGCCATCAGAAACGCTGCGTCTAACGTGCTGGGTCTTAAACTACCACCACCTAGAGACCCCTTGTTTCCTGTGCAATGCGAACGAGCCCATATCTAGTCCAGTGCATCTAAGACCTCATTGCACGAGATCCTAGCGCCACCGAATCACTAGAACATCACAGGAATGTATTCTGCCTCATTCTGTTTTACCGATACTTTCACAGAAAATAAACTGAAGAAAAGGCCCGTTACATTCCGCCCCTTCAACAACTTTCCCGCAACACACTTCTCTCTAGGAATTCTCACCTACAAATGTACATATGTATATATGTACAGAGTGGGCCAAATACAAGATTCTTTTTAAAAATGCAATAAAATGAACAAAATTGAAATTCTTCCATATACTCTGGCTTTATTAGTAAGAACATTCCCATTAATTACGAATTACAACTTGGTTCAAGTGGATGCCTCGGCTGGCTTCGCTGAAGCGCATTCTGCCACCCCAATTTACCAAGACCTTGTTGATGGTTACGGGCTGTAGCTCACGGATTTCTTGGATGATATTGGCTTTGCCTGCTTGAATTGTTTCCGGTTTGTTGGTATGAAATCGGTCCTTCACGGTTCCCCACAAAAAAGTCAAAAGGGGTCAAATCGCAGATCCGAGGCGGCCAATTGACATCGATAAGACGGCTGATAACACGATTTGGAAATTCGGTGGATGACAGCACTCCACAATCTGCCCCAAGCTCACTCCACTCTCGGTGGATGCATGGGCTTCTCGACAATAACGTGCGAGTTTTCCGAGCCGTAGCCGCGAAGAAAATGCGCCTCGTCAGAAAAGATGATTTTACGCCCAAGATCGTTGACTAATTCGAGCTGCTCTAAGGCCCAAACTGCGAGGCGATAACGAAGCGGATGGTCGTGTGCCTTCAATTACTGAGTCAATTGGACCTTATAAGCGAATAATCCGAGATCTTTGTTCCGAATTCTTCTCAGACTAGTGCGTGAAATGTTGAGCTGTTGAGATCGATGGCGAGTTAATGTTCGTGAATTGAGTCTCACACTCTCGGTCACAGCAGCCACATTCTCATCTGTGTACGACGACGGGGACCATACCAGAGTCGCCGTGGGTGCTTAATTACGGCCATGACTTCTTTTCACAGCACTCACTTTGGAAATAAATGTTCTATATTTCCCAACGTTGTTCAAGCGTTAGGGGACACATTTCGTTTCGCGAAGGTATGATACTGACTTCTGTCAAGATTTCGAGCGGGAAACAGCTGTCAGTGTCAAAATAACTTAAAAAATAAAAAACACTAGATGGCTCACCCCTTCTATATCCTGAACCCCACTTTCGGGCGTACCGCCAAATACAAGAAATCTTTCTTTATCCGAACCTAACGAATCTGAAATTCCTTGCTGGATTCAGTCTTCCCCCCTCAGAACGACATACAAGCATTTAAGCGCAACGTCAATCGTTATTTCTTATTCATCTTCCTCTTTACAGCCCGTACTGTGTCGTTAGTTCGAGACAAGCCTGACTGTAACTTTTCTACTATAGAAAAATCGTATACAATGCCCCACATCCCCGTACCTAGAAATATTACTCTACCAGCTTGATTTACCGATAAACGCATTTTTTGAATAGATATGTATGTATGTATGTAGTACGATCAGGACTATATGCTGCAAGTAAGACAGCAAACAACAATGGAACCAGTCAAACGCCATAGAATTGTTTTGAGGCAAATAAGCGGAATAAGCCCATGGAAAGTTCTTGAAAAAACCTGCGGCCGAATCTCTCGAAAAAGCACTGCTTGCGCTCATCATTCAATTTACTTTGAGTGCAGCTCCATCAGATTAAAATTCAATGAAGCCACATAACAACACGGAAACATCAGCTCAAGACTCATTTATCGGCAACCAAACCTCACGTAATATACGTACATACGCACATACATATGTACATCCGAACCAAGAACAACAGAGAAAAGTAAAAAAATTAAATACAAAATACAATAAAGCATCCGGCCAACGAGAATTCGTGTATTCCGGAGCACCTCGTCGAGCATTCCAATCCATGTCGCCTTGGCATACCTTCTGCCCACATATTCCGAACTGACAGAACGCACTTCACATTTCCCCATGAATTGTCCATGAAACAATAACAACCACGACGGTGATGATGATTGTCATGGTTCACTGATGGTATTATTCATAACTTAGCCCGCAGTCATGCAAGGCAATAACGACGAGCACGTCAATTCAGAGCCATCATCCATCTGCCCGTCTCTTGGCCGTTCATCTGTTCATCTTATTTTCCGAAATAACATTTCACAGCTTTCCCGTGCAATCCATCTTATTGTTACTGCTGTTGGAAAAGATACATCAGTAAACGTCGTCATCGCAACCATCGCTCCCGACCTCAACGTCATTGTCATCCGTACGTTGGAATATTATTAAGTAAATAAAACTGTTTTCTCCGGCCAGCGGCAATCGGCGACCGCCAGCAATCTCTGAAGTAAATACTTTTCTCCAATTTTTTATTGCCCCGGTCGTTCGATATTCCATGTTCTTGAATCCAACGGAAGCCATTGCAGTACCATCCACCCACCGTCCGCGCCCTGGAGCGACATAACCAAAACCTGTGTCTGCATGGCTACACGTTCGTGCGACTTCGACTGACCGGCAAAAAGAGAGCTCAAGCTCTAGGGTCCAGCACATCGTTGTCGCCGCCATTGTCGTCGGTCTTTATGGTTATCACAGTCGTTGTCGTCATCCTCCGGCTACTCTGTGTCGGTCGATCTCGCTCTGGCCTGCCGTCAGAGCTCTGTGCGCTCGCATATTTTCCTTAATTGAATTTAATTGGAGCTGATTGTTTAATGGGTCTAAAAACGATAAAAAAAAAACCCCACGGAGGGAAAATCGCTCCTTCTTCTGGTGGTGCCTTTCTCTCATTCTTGTTTTTTTAGAGCAAATACCGTGCGGGTTGATGTGCATGAATACAGATACATTTGATGCTATGAATATGGATCTTGTAGCTGTGGGCTGGTGTAACACTGTCGTGTTGACAGTATTACTGATGGCCGTTGCCGTCAGAACGTTCGGTTGTGAATAAAAACGCTCCAGTCACTGGTATGTCAATAGGGGTTCGCAACAACAATGAAATGGGGGATAAAAGACAACAAGAGAGATACTAGAATTTCGAAATCATAACGTGTGTGATTCTAGTTCACTTTCTGTACACAGGGTGGTACAGAAAAGTGAATAACTTATCATGTTTAGTAGACTCCTCTTAAAACAAAATCTTTTGTGCCCAAGCCATCATATTTTTCACAGTTTAGAGTCCTGGAACTCCCCATTTCTCTGATTGTTTTTGAGATGAAAATGGGATCTTAACAGGATGCAGGAATACAAAAGGACAATGAAAAGCATCAATGGTAAGAAGAATAAAGGGCTGGCTGTCTAAGTGAGGTGTGAATGAGGTTGTGGATCCGTGGAAGAGTCTACCAAGTCCAAAAACTGTTCACAAGTCGGTTAATATCACTATTGTGAAGCAAAGTATGATCCCACATAATCAACAATGCATCGACAATGCAAGCTTATAAGGTCCAAATAAGAAGCTCGAGCCATCATTCGCGTCGTGTGTTCGCCAACTCACAGAGAACGTGCAATCGATGGCCAAATTACATCAAAAATTATTTTCAGCGATGAGCTGCATTTCATGTTAAATGCAACGAAAAGCAATATGATATTCGGCTTCCGAAAACGACACACAGAGAATGTCTATGTGTATTACAGTCAGCATTGACCCAGAGAGTGCCGTCAAAGACGACGATTTTCTTGTGATCGAGGGTCCTCAAGAGAAAGTGGCAAAAGTGGATGTGTTTTCCACGAAGTGTACAAGACGAATGACAGCATTCACCTTGAATGGTAGAGTCCTACTCCACCTCTTCTACTTACCTTCAAAATAGCATCGAACATTGACGATCAGAAAACCTCGCTTTCACGATTTTATGGCAAACAATGCCGTTTCCAAAGAAGGAGCTGACCCACTATTCATTTCGATGGAGGATATCCATCAATTCAATCCACGGGTACAGACGAAATACCAGCGCTCAGACACCTTCTACCACCGGATAAAGGAGATTTGCACCATCCTGTTAGAAATGCACCGAATTAATGCATATCATCCGATCATCGCTCCATCCACAAGATCACTGCCCTATTACATGAGACCTCATCAGGATTGAATTTCATGTACTGGGATTCTAAGGAACCCGAGTCTTTCCGTCAGGCTTGACTCCAAAAGGGACATTCATAGGCAAACAGGGCCCTATTTAAGGCCATACGGCTAATTACCTTTACTCTGGAGTTAAGTTGGGTGCACATTTTCCACATGGTCATGTTGTCAGACCGAAAGCGCCCCGGGTTTTTTCATCTACATACATACTTGTTAAAATATACAGAGTCTTTCATTAAGCGCTTCCTATCTTCATATTTAAATAAAGTAAAGTGTCTGTAAAATCTCATTGACATTTTTCATTCGTTTGAAAGGCCTATCGGTGCCATTATGTACGGAGTATAACGTCATTCAAATGTTTGCCGGAGCTACTATGGGTGGTACGCATCCGAATGTATATAAATCTGGCGCATAAATCAGGCTGAATTTGTCGGATGGCATGGTTTATGTCGGCTTTGAGGTCCGCAGTGGTTTGTGGCTTATTCGCATGGACCTGCGACTTCAAAAGACATCTCAAAAAAAGTCGAACGAGGTCAAATCGGACGATCTCTGTGGCCAGATCACATCACCTCCACATTAGATGACTATGTCATAGAATCGCTCGTGTAGAATTTCTAATGCGGCGTGAGCTGTGTGGCACGTGGCGCCATCCTGTTGAAACCATATGTCGTTTTGTCTGTGATTTTGTTTGTCTGTGTTCTGTTTGTGATGGCCTTACCATCGTCGTTCGGAAAGAAATATGGACCGATGACGCCGCCAGCCCAAAATCCATACCAAAAAGTTACTTTTTCGGGATGCATTGGACGATCTTGAATCTCATATGGAAAATTTCGTCCTAAATTTGACATTTTTATTTGTTAATCCAGAAATGGGTCACATTGCTGAAGATAATTTTTCGACCAATATTAGCACCAGTTTCCAACTGCTCCAGAACCCATTCAGTGAACACACGTCGTTGTGTATGGACGTTTAACTTCGGCTCCAGAGTCAGTTGAATTTTATACGGGAGCAGCCAAAGTCAGGATACAAAATACGTCAAGTTTTGATCCGCGAAAGGCCGAGTTTTGTGAGCGATTCTATTGCACACACGAACAGAATAGTCCTTTTGGTAGGACTATTGGCAACCGTAAAATGGGCCAAGCGCGCGGAGCGTTTCCTAAACCGAACACCCATTTCGATAAAACAATTTTATCATTTGCGCGTATTGTTGAACGCTGTGTCTATCCTTGATGATTTGGCAAAGGAGACGAAATAAACAGCAGTCCAATAATTGATAGATGTAGCTTCAACAATGTAGTCGGTATCAACTACCTAAGTTCCGAAGATACTATTGGAAGACCCTATAAATGCTGATCTGATCCAGCCAGATCCCAAGGTCCCTGACTAAACTTTTATTTGCTAGTAAACTCCCGTCCCGTCCAATGATTGCGAACTTTCGTCAGTTTTTTCTAAGGTCCCTAGAGGCCCTGACAAAGGAGTCCTGTATGTATGTATGTTGGCGTTACAGTCCATGAAGAACCTGAGCCGAGCTTCTCTCAATCACCCATGTTGTGTGTGATTTCATTTTCACATAGGTGAAAGGGACCTACAGTTTATTGCCGGTTCCGAACGGCGAATTTCGAGAAGCTTTTCATGACAATTTTACTACAGGGGGTTTTGTCAGAACCCCGCTGAGGAGAAACACCGTGAAAAACACGTTCGATGACATGGCTGTGTCGGGATTCGATCCCGAGTCATCGACGTCAGAGGCCAACACACTACCCACTGCGCCACGGTGCTCTCCTAGATAATGACAATAAATCCATTATCTTCCAACGGGTGTAGTAATCTATATTCTGCGCTGTATAGCTTCTATCGGGCTTACAATAAATGAGCTTTTGAAAAGTTTTGTGATTAGTTATGTTTGAGCACACGGCAGAGATTGACCCAAGTATAGACCAAAGACGCCTTATTTTACAGATTTTCTGGTGACAAATGCCACGTGCCAGTTAGTTGAAAATGTGTATAGTTCAAACTTAAAGTCGTTGGCAAAATCATGGAAGTGGTCGAATCTAACCGTCATGTAAGCAGTTTTGATTACCTAGGAGCTGAATATTGCTCAGTAAACAGGTAAGGTCCAATTGAATAAGGCTGAGTGCAAAACGGAGCTCAATATATGGGTGCAGCAAAAAAAAAAAACGTGTGAACTGAATATCCATGTAAGAGTCGCTGCTAAATCGCAACAAAATCGATCTACTTTTGAATCGAAAGGTGACTGTCGGTCACTAGTGACAGCTTCAAGCGAAAACGGTCGTGGCCAATCGCGGTAAGCCAGAACTGACGGCCAGGAAGGTTTGCCTCTATATTTGGTGTGATTGTAAGGGATATTCTACTCTGAGCTGCTCCTTCTGCAAAATTCTTAAATCGGACCTGTAATGTCAACACTTGAAGTGTCTAGAGGAGGCAGCCGCCCAGAAGCAGTCATGACATACAAGATGACTCCAACTCTTGCTCTCCATGGCGAACGATTTTGGCGACATTCGCGCGTCACGCTTAAGCACCTACACAAAATGTAACAAGCAGGAGCAACCATAATTCGTGGAATTTTTCCACGACGGGTCTAGATGGATGCTCTGGTGTGACATCCAGAAGTGCCACATATGTAGGTCAGAAACGCTTCGTCAGCCTTTTCTGCAGTAGCTACGAAATTTATCGGAAACACGATATCTAGGGGCCAGGGCATGACCTATAAAACTCAGTTTCCATCCTTATAGATGCAAGTAAGTCTTGAATTCACGTGCTGTTCTGGAAGTAGTAACAGGGCACGATCTTGAAGTTGGTGTCACTGTGTACAATGCATACGCTTGTTTCTTCTTACCACTTCTCCTTCTTCTTCGACGCTACAGTTCATGGTGAACCTGGGCCTCCTTTAAAAAACTCCTACAACTGGTGCCGTTTTTCGACAGCAGTCTCTAGTGCCGCACGCCTGGTTGGTTGAGGTCCTCTTCCACTTGCGTGCGCCTCCATAAGTTTGGCTATCGCGTCGCCCCTCAGGGTGTCATTCGAATACCTTCCGGGCCAGAGCTGTGGTTTCCATGCGCTCTACATGACTTAGCCATCTGAGGCGATGAATTCGCAGACACCATGCTACGTTCATGTCGCTGTACAACCCGTACAATTTACTACTAAGTCTTCTCCTCTACTCCCCATTTAGGAAGATCGGCCCGAAAATCGTAAGCAGAATTTTTCTCTCAAAACGACCAAGGGCCTCCTCATCCGCTTCGATAAGGTTCATCTGTCTGAGCCATAAAGCAGGACCGGCATGATAAGGGTCTTGCAAGGGAATGAAGTTATTCTGTGTTTGATTTTGGCATTGATGTTATTGCTGCATGTCACTGCGGAGCCTAGGTAGATGAAGTCCTTCACTACCTCGAAAATACACCTGTCAATATGTGCGTCCTGGCCAAGACGCCAGTGGATCGTGTCCTTTTCCGACGACAGCATATATTTGTTCTTGTCCTCATTTACCGCCAGTTCCATTTTAAATGCTTCCGGCTCAATGCTCGTAAGGGCCTCAATGACATCTCGCTGAGCTCGTCCAATGTCAAGGTCATCGGCATATGCGAGCAGTTGTACGGACTTCAAAAATATCGTGCCTCTCGTATTGACAATTGAGATTTTCATGGTGCTTTCAAGGACGATGTTGGAAAACTCACACGATAGCGTGCCACCAGGTTTAAAACCTGTTTTGACATTAAAGGTCTCGGTTGGCAGGGATGTCAAGACTAGACATATGTGATGATTTGTTCTACTACATGCATTTCTACCACTTAAAAGAGCAGTAGCGGCCTTGCAATGCTGTAGATTGATCTGGATAAAAGCTATCCTGACCTTTTCAGAGGAGATGGCCGCCTCTTTATAAGAGAGCTGCTTCTCTCGACTCTTTACGGTATTTTGGATCTCCTTCTGGGAGGAAGGGGTTTTGTTGTGTGATGTGCCCGCCTCCGAGGAGTGGTTTTTGGCTATCTTCGCCTTCTGGCCTACGCTTTGATCCTTCTGGGTCGCCACATCTGCCATTGGATTCCGATTTCCCACCGCCCCACCGGGGAGGGAGGCATCGCACACCCTCTCCCTAGCGAGGCTGTCCCCAGCGGCGGTCTTCCGTTTGCGGGAGCCCTTACCTTTTTCGGTTAAAGCACCTGCTCCCTTCGGACGACGGTTCGGGACAGCCTTACCAGTTCGAGGATTGCTAGGACCCGTAACGACTTCGCCTTCTGCGTTCGGAGTCTGCCTGTCAGCCCCGCCACCATTCGCCGACGCTTTCCGCGCTGCGCACCTTCGAGAGAGGGGTGGAGCTCAGGAAGGAGGGTCGGATCAATTTCGGTATGAGATACCTCCGTCGACCTAACTCTCTTAACTGGTTCCCCCAGAGGTTTAGCCTCGGCCATTGTGCCTCCGGTTTTGTCAGCCTCTTTGTACAATTTTCGGGCACGTCTCTTACCTCTACTTTTTGGGCACTTAGCAGTGCGTTCAGCAGTACGTCCCAATTCAGGAGCGCGTTCCACCTTTGCGGTTTCCCGTACCGCGCCATCATTGGTGTTGCCTCCGCTGGATGCACCGCTCATGCTCAGTCGGGCCAGGTGGTCAGACAGTTAACCGCTGGGGCCGGTGTCGTTCCGAGCTGCCGTAGGGTTAAAAATGAATGTTGGGGCCTCCTCCAGAATCCTTGCCCTCCCGCGATCAAAGAGGTCGTGTGTGTTATCAAATGCCTCTTCAATGGCGACACCCTTTCTAACTAAGTACACATTCGTTTCTACCAACGAGTTTTTCAAGATTGTCCTCGCCCTGACCTTGGCCACCTTTTTTACACTCTTTGGTCTTGTCTGATTGATTTTTCAAGTCGCAAACCGTATTCTTGGGATAAAAGTCTCATAACTGATATACTTATAGTGTCAGCTCTGGATATTGTAGCTCTGGATTTATAAAAACAACGTTTTCTAACCACCCTGTAGCATACTTATGTTACAAAAAAAAAAAAACATGTCGCTTGATATTAATTGAGAGAGTGACAGTAAACGGTCAACGACAACGTTCCCGAGAAGAGTCCATCGAAATAGATGGGCCAGATTGAAGGGGTGGCAGTAACAATTTCTATCTATCGCCAAGTGCTCTTCAACCATAGCATTACTCTAGCACTTAGTATTGCTTCTTCGCCTTTGTGCGTTGTTTCTATGTTTTGCTTTTCAAAATATCTTTTTCAATTTGGTTTTTTTTGTTGTTGTTTTTTTGAGCGCACACAACTGTCAGATCACAAAAGGTCTCCATGACAGTTAATAAACGATCTGAGGGCATGACGCTGATGTTTAAGTTGTTATTTCATTCTTTAATGGTTTTATTATTTTTTTATGGCAAATGAGAAAAGGAAGAAAAAGAGATTTTACGAGTACGTTCGAGATCTCATGGAGATTGACAGATGAAATATGTGACTTGCAGTTGCGTAACTAACAACACTTAGTCGCTGTGTAGTTGGTCAGTGCATTTTCAGTAGTAGAATGAAGAAATAGATATGTATCATCCGACGGCAGAAATGCTTTCCTTAAGGCATAAAAGTCTTTTACAACTTCTACAGTCTTTCACAACTTTTAAATTTCAGATGCATATCATTTATTTCTGACTTTATGTCGCTTTTCTTTGAGATTTTAATCTCCTAGCTTAAGTTTATTTTGTTTGATATCTGGGCTATATTAGCCAAACTTTAGGCTTTTCAGCTAAGTAGCCAAGTAAATGATATTTGATTATCTTTAGGGACCACTAGTTGGGTCGGACGACAGTATATGTATACTTACGGGCGCTACAGTTTGGGGTGACCCTGGGCCTCAACCAATATGCCTCTCCACCTAGCACGATCTTTCGCTAGTCTTTTCCAGTGTCGCACGCGCAGTTGGTTGAGGTCCCTTTCCACCTGTACGGCGTCACCTTAGGTGTGGCCGTCCTTTATTTTTTCGTCCCTCGGGGTTGGATTCAAAGACTTTACGGGCTGGAGCTGTGGTGTACATTCGTTCTACATGGCCTCGCCATAGTAGGCCTTGGATCCGTAAGCGGATCTATTATGTATAAAAACGGCAAAAAAAGCATGTCTGTTGTATGGGAGCCCCATTTATACATATATTTATTATATTCTGTCTAAGTATTTGTTGTTAAAGCAGCAACAGAATTACATAATCAGTGACATTTTATTCTCACTTTTCGGATAGTTAAAATCTAGAATGTTGTAATTTTTAGAAAATACTCATTTTTTGAGCGATTGCCAATTCGGGTTTAGAAGTGGCAAATCGACTGAAACTGCTTTATTGAAATTAACTGGTGAAATATATAATAGTCTAAACACTTCTCAAATACCATCAACATTATTTGTTGATATCAGTAAGGTCTTTGATATGGTTAATCATACTTTGCTACTCGATAAACTTTACAAAGCGGGTTTCAGAGGCTCCATTTATAAATGGTTTTCTTCTTATTTATCCAACCGTTATCAAGTTGTGAAAATTAGGAATGTTTACAGTTCTATAGACTTCTTAAATATGGATGTTCCCCAAGGAGCAATATTGGGCCCAATCCTTTTTCTAATTTATGTTAATACGTTTTTCATACAACCTTTTAAAGGCAAAATAACTGCCTTTGCTGATGAAACATCTCTTTTCCACTCAAACACTAACTTAATTGATAGTTTTGCAGATGTTAATTATGACCTAGATATGTTAATGAGATGGTTTAATTATCATAAACTAATAATTAGCAACAAAACGAAGTACATGATATTTAATATCAATGGTACAGTTTTCAGAGACCTTCCCTTATATTATCATGCACCATTGTGTAATCGATTTGTTCTTGAAGATATAGTATTCAACAATCAAGAATGTTTGAAAATTGCTTCTTGATTGAACACGTGGACAGTTTTAAATATTTAGGTGTTATATTGGACCAACAACTTTGTTGGAAAGACCATTCAATATATTTGAAACATTATCTAAATGGGGTTATAAGATAATTATTCCATCTCAGTATGCACTTTAATCCCTACCCGTTTTAAAATACTAAATGTATACTCGCACCGATATGGAACTAGCAAAAACATGTCCATGTCCGGAACTAAATGTATTATCGCACCGATATGGAACTAGCAAACCATGTCCATGTCCGGACCTGAATGCATACATACACATGTATGACATTCGTTCACGAAATGCGGTGCGGGCATTATATTCTTTCATTTCTTTTCTTCATTTCAGTTCAAGTGTGCTGTACAGTGTACACCAACTTTTCGAGCTTTATCGCCACATCTCCATACTTTTGGGTTTCTTGAAAACTACGGGGTATAACTCATACCGTATGAGAAGCATGTACGTTGCATTTATGCTTTTTTTTTTCGTTTTGTACATATGTATGTGATTGATGAATAAGGGTTGAATGGAACTATGGAACTGTTTTCGTTCAATTTGCGGAACGAGAGGACATGTGTCCGAGAGAGGACATAGTTCCGTGAACTATACATGTCCGGAACTACCCAACTCTACTTCGTAATGTACATATGTATGTATGTATGTATGTTTACTTATACATAGCGTAGAGATGTGTGAGTGTATGCACGTATGTGATGCGTATGCACGTATGTACGTATCGGTTCGCATGTGTGCAAGATCGCTTGCTCCTCTTGCTCACTTGCTCCTCTCCACCTGCAGCGACGTCGTGCGAAAGGGATGCTAGGCCAGCTGCGAGGACTGGTCGTGAGCAATGGCGCCACGCGATTGCCCTCACGCCGACTTACCCGCAGCAAGAATCGCGAATTTGCTACGAGACTCGCAAAATATCCCACGCAAAAGAAAAAAAACACCGTAATCGTTTCCAATTCAATATGTCACAAATTTAATTTCCTTAACCTAACTTAATCTAGGTTTACAATTAATCCTTAAAACTACCCTACACCGTATGTCAATAAAAAAAGTCGAAAAAATAAAAAAAATATATGTAAAATAAAAAAAAAAGGAATTCACTGTCCAAAAAAGTAAACAAACCGCAGCTTGAGTATTCGAACAGTCGTACCGAAACTCCTCTGACCAACGACTTAGCCCGCATCACCAATCGCAACACAGAAATTTGTGATTTCAATACCTTATACAATGAACGTGATATCCGCGACCAACGTAGGCAATAGGACACACGGTACGGCCGCGTACCGGGAACTGCTTAAAACCGTACCGGAGTTCTTCCCCGAAGATCACTCTCCGAGTACTTCGCCGAAGATTTCTCCGCGAGTTCTTCGCCCACTCTCCCTCATGTGCTACTAGGAATAAAAAAAACAAAGATGCTGACCTTCTGCGGGTTGAACTCCACTCGTTCGCGTGTCAAGCGCGGATCGCACCTCGGGCTATCCGCTTTCTCTGAGTTTGATTTCCCAAAACGGATGACTACGAGCCGCTCACAAACGGGAACTGACCGAAAGATGACAACGAAAACCTTTCGAAACAATTTATTATTGGTTATTTGTAATTATGTATATGTATAATTAATTTTGTTCTGTTTTTAGTATTTGTCGTGGTAGCGGCAACAGAAATACATCATCTGTGAAAATTACAACTGTCTAACTATCACGGTTCATGAGATACAGCCTGGTGACAGACGGACGGACGGACGGACGGACAGCGAAGTCTTAGTAATGGGGTTCCGTTTTACCTTTGGGTACCGAACCCTAAAAAGAGCTTAGCAGGAATGTCAAAAGCAAACATGGCGTTATGTAGCTCGTCTCTAATTACGCTGTTTTATGCGGCCTTGAAGTCGACGAATAGATGGTGGATGTCGACTTGTAAATCATTGGTTTGCTCCAGGATCTGCCGTGGTGTGAAGATTTGGTCGATGGCGGACTTTCCTGGCCTGAAGCCACACTGATAAGGATCTATCAGCTTATTTACGAACGGCTTCATGCGTTCACCTCCCCGACCAGAATGGCGGTTGTGCGGCGGGCTAACAATCCGCCCACGTAAAAAAACCCAAAGTTATGAATGAGCAAGATGCCTCGGATACACGGACGGATACTTGACGACGACAACGCACGAAAAAGGAACACGATTTGCGAGTATGCTCCTGGAATGTCAGAACCCTGTACACTCCCGGAGCTGCTCATAAACTAGAAGGAATCCTCACGCAGTACAAGGCGGATATTACTGCGGTCCAGGAAATACGCTGGATAGGAAACGGTATGATTAGGAAAAAAAATTGCGACATTTATTACAGCTGTCACAAAAGGTTGCACTTACTGGGATGCGGATTTGTAGTGGAAAAGCGGTTAAGGTCGCAGGTCATCGACTTTAAACCTATAAGTGATTGCCTGGCTGTGATCCGCATCAGAGGCAGATTTTATAACATCAGCCTTATATGTGCACACGCCCCTACCGACGAGGCTGAAGACCCTATCAAGGAGGACTTCTATGACCTCCTGGATAACGCCTACGGAGCTTGTCCGGAGTACGATGTAAAAATCGTGCTCGGGGACTTCAACGCCAAAATCGGAAAGGAAAACACCCTTGGCGGAGTGATCGGAAAGCACAGCCTCCACGATATAACAACAGATAACGGCTTCCGACTCGCTGACTTTGCGACAGCTCGTAATGCGGTGATAAGTAGCACAAGATTCCCTCGCAAGCGAATCCACACAGCAACCTGGCGATCTCCGGACGGTCGAACCGCCAACCAAATCGACCATGTGCTCATTGACGCAAGGCACGCGTCAAACATCCTGGATGTGCGAACATTCAGAGGGGCAAATGTCGACTCTGACCACTTCCTCGTAGCAGCAAGATTCAGAGCTCGACTGTCCAATGTCAGAAAGCTGCACCAGCCCATCAGGAGGAGGTTCGACATTGGGCGCCTGAGCACACCGGAGGTTGCCAGAGTCTACAGGGAGCAGCTGAGCGTAAGACTCTACGGTATGCCTACGTCGAACACAAATGCCAATAATATGTGGCTGCATTGCCGCTCAGCCATTCAGGAAGTAGCCGAAACCACATTAGGATACCTACCACCCCCGACAAGAAACCCGTGGTATGATGGCGAGTGTGAGCAGAAAAAGGCAGCAACCGACGAGGCGTACCAAAAGGCGCTGCAGAGGAAAACCAGGGCAGCGCGAGAAGAGTACCGAGCCAGAAGAAGGGAGGAGAAGAAACTACTGCGACAAAAGAAAAGAATCTTCGCAGCCTCCCAGCTCAAGGATATCGAGGAGTCTAGGGATAGACATAAAATACGAGCCTATTACAAGAAAGCCAAAGGCCTTGCAGGAGGCTTCAAAAAGGGCACCCTGGCTCTTCGAAACTGCGAGGGTAATCTTGTCACCGACCCGCAGGGAATAGTGGATGTATTTAAGCAGCACTTCCAACAGCTGCTTAACGAGCATGACCAAGAGAGAGTGGTAGGGACTGAGGAAATCCCAACTCCAGCCGCTGAAGTAGTCCTCCCACCCAGCATAGAAGAAGTCGGCACAGCTATTCAGAAGCTGAAGAACAACAAGGCCGCAGGCTCAGATGGCTTGCCATCAGAGCTCTTCAAGGCTGGCGGCGATGTTCTGGTAGGGAGCATGCATGAGAGCATGAGAGCATGCCCGACGACTGGAATACCAGCTCTATATGCCCCATCCACAAAAAAGGCGATCCTACCTCTTGTAAGAACTATAGAGGTATATCCCTGCTCAATGTCGCATACAAGATCCTGTCCAGCGTATTGTGTGAACGTCTAAAACCATTTTGCACCGCACTAATCGGTAGCTACCAGTGCGGCTTCCGGCCCGGCAAATCAACTATAGACCAAATTTTCACACTTCGACAAATCCTGGAAAAGACCAACGAGTTTCGAATCGATACACACCATCTTTTCATCGATTTCAAAGCCGCATACGACAGCATTCATCGTGAAGCACTGTTTGGGGCGATGGCCGAATTCGGGATCCCGGTAAAACTGATCCAGTTGTGTCGCGCCCCGCTAAAAAACACGCGATGCACCGTGCAACTCGGTTCTAGGACCTCGGAACCATTCGAAACATGCACCGGATTTCGGCAAGGAGATGCGCTGTCATGTGACTTCTTCAACCTGGTGCTGGAGCAGATAGTGCGACGGGCAGGCGTCAACAGGGAAGGCACTATCTTTTACAAGTCCATCCAGCTGCTAGGATACGCGGATGATATCGACATCATCGCGTGTTCTCGCCGTGGTATTGTGGAAGCATTCACGGCGATTGAAGAACAGGCGAAACGAATTGGCCTTAAGATCAATGAGGACAAAACGAAATACATGCTGTCAAGCAAAAACCAATCCGTCGCTCACCACCTGGGACAAAACATAACAATTGACAGCTACAATTTTGAGGTAGTTAAGGAGTTTGTCTTCCTCGGGGCAAACGTAAATTCCACAAATGACACCACAGTGGAGATCCGGCGTAGAATCGCCCTTGGCAACCGCTGCTACTTCGGCTTGTCCCAACAACTGGGGTCAAAACTCCTCACTCGAAAGACCAAAGTCATGCTTTACAAAACGCTCATTCTGCCGGTCTTGCTGTACGGAGCCGAAAGCTGGACGATAAGCAGGACAGCGGAGCTGATTTTGGGTTCTTTCGAAAGAAAAATTCTGCGCCGGATATTTGGTCCTGTCTGTGAGGAAGGTGAATGGAGAAGAAGACACAACCGCGTACTCTACGAGCTGTACCAAGATGTGGATGTAGTCCGGAAAGCAAGGACCCGTCGACTACACTGGCTCGGCCACATCGAGCGCATGGACATCAACGCTCCAGCTAAGAGGGTCTTCGACTCCGAGCCTCCTGGTTCGAGAAGAAGAGGAAGACCGAACCTCCGGTATAAAGACCAAGTAATCGCGGATGTAAGACATCTTGGTCTTGACAACTGGAAGCAGCGTGCCCGGGACCGTCAAGGATGGAAGGCAGCTATAGCTCAGGCTCAGATCCTCCATGGATCGCAGGCCTGATAAGTAAATAAGTAAGTTCATGCGTTCACACAAAACGGCAGCGAAGATCTTGTATGCGACATTAAGGAGACTTATTCCTCTGTAGTTGGCGCAGTCAAAGGGGTCCCCTTTTTTGTGGATCGGGCAAACAATGCCGAGACTCCATTCCTTGGGCATGCTTCCCTCTGACCATATCTTACAGATGAGCCGGTCCAGCTCACCCCCAGCTGCTTTGAAGAGGCAGGCAATCCATCTGCGCCAACACCTTTATTCAACTTGAGTTTCGACATGGCAATCTCAACTTCATCGAGGTCAGGGGGACGGAATTCTCTGCGATCTTCGTCGTCAAGAAATGGATCATTCTGCCTGACGGCGGTATGTTGGCTGTCATCGCCGTTATACAGTCTGCAGAAGTGGTTTTTCCAAACTCTCAGCATCGACTGCGATTCTACCACTAGGTGTCCGTTGTCATTCTTACAGGCCTCAGTTCGGGCATTTTAACCTTGAAACATTCGTTTTATCTCTTGATAAAATTGATAAAATCTTCGAATGTCGTACCTGCAGTAGCACCTCTCCAAGTTTTCAATCGCACGTTTCTCGTGCTCCTTTTTTTTTCTTGAGTAGCTTATGTTCCTCCTTTCTTTCAAGCTCTTAGAGCTCACGAGCCACTCTTGTTTTTTTGTGTAGTGAGGTTTTGTATGCCTCCTGCTTTTCTGCTTGAATTCTTCTACACTCCTCATCGAACCAAGTGTTTCGTTGTAGTGGAGCTTTAAGGTCCAACACTTCCTTTGCTGTGCTCTTCAGGGCTTGTTTGCACTGGCTCCATTGTTGCTCTACTGACTGAGTGGAGGATTGAGGTGTTTCGGAGAGCTTGAGGGAGACGCGGTTGGCAAAGGCACTGGCGATCTCCGGCGATAGTAGCTTTCTGACGTCCTAGCTTGGTGCTCTAACTCTACTACGCGGTCTTCGTGTTATCCGTTGACTTATCTTAGCTACTACAAGATAGCTTTCTGAGTCGATGTTCGCTCCTCTAAAAGTACGAACATCAAAAATACTGGTTGGTGACTGATTGATATGGCGACCGCCAGGTGCCTTTGTGTGTATCGAGGTGCGAGAAGCGTGTGCTAGCTAAAAGAAGATTTCTCCCCGTGGCGAAATCGACCGGCCTGTGTTCGTTATCGGATGTGGTGTCACGTAGGCTGTGTTTGCCGATGACTCGTTCCAAGATGCTTTATTTAGCCAGCTTAGCCTTAAAATCTCCAAGTATCATTTTGGTATCATGGCTGGGGCATCTATCGTATGTTCTGTCAGGGAGATCATAGAAATCATCTCTTTATGAAGTCATCCTTGTCTTCCATGGGGGCATGGACACATAGAAGGCTTTTGCCTTGATGCGGATCGTTATGCGGCGTTTACTCACATACTGGAAGCTTAGGACTTTATACCTTAGTCCACCTCTAACAACAAATCCGCATCCAAATAGTCTCTGTCCTCTCTCTCTCTATAGCAGTCACCGTAGTAAATGTCGCAGTTTTTCTTCCGCTTTTTGCCCGGTCCATTCCATCGTCTTTACTGGATGGCGGTTATGTCCGCTTTATAGCGGTCCAGTGCGTCCGCAAGTTTTTCGGCCGTACGTGGGACCTAACATTCTACGTACAGAACCGAAGGTCCTTGTTTAATTTTTGTTTTCTTAAAGGGTCGTCAACATAGATCCGTTCCATTTGATTACCCGAGGCTGAATGGTGGTTTTACGATTATGGTTTGCTAGACCGTAGTCCAACCGACACTAATCCTGCTTGGTGGCGCAGGATACTCGCCTTACTTCCATTGTAAGGAAATCTTACAGATGAGCTGTTGCATGCTCCTAACCAGGTTATTTCCAGCTGCTTTGAAGAGCTCAGCAGACTTAAGTTTCGACGTACGGAATTCTCGACGTCGAGATCGGGCGTACGGAATTCTCTGCAATCTTCGTCGTTAAGAAATGAATCATTGTCGGAGTCTACACGAGGGCTTTCTTTTTGTGCCTTTTTCTTTTGAACCTACGTTCCAATTTGAGGACGCGTCCACACGGAGCTTTTCTGCGCGTGCCTGTTTTTTGACATTTCGCATCACATTTCAATTTCGTTAGCCTGTGGCGATGTTTGAAAAGTAAGAATGGTATCCAAATGTACACTTCCAAGTCAGAAACAGGAGTGAAGCGACATCGCAAAACAAAGAAAAGGAGATGAGGAAATGTAAAAAAAAACCCACGAAGTAGCTACCCGCGCGTGACTGTGCCAATTTATTTCTGTTTCAATTACCCTCTCTTTTACACTTATTTTAGCCCTCGTCAGATAGCCCTCGTGTAGACTCCGACATTCTGCCTGACAGCGGCATATTGAGTAAAATTGCCGTTATACAGTCGGCAGAAGTGATTTTTACACATTCTCAGCACCGACTGCGATTCTACTAGTAGGTGTCCGTTCTCATCCCTACTTGGCATGTTCACCCTATCTATTGATAAAACTTTTGAACGTCATGTCTGCAGCAATACCTCTCCAAATCCTCAATCGCATGCTTCTCGTGCTATTTCTTCTTTCTCCTGATAGTAGCTTCTTGATGTCATAACTTTGTATTCTTACTCTAATCCGCTGCGCTCGTGATATCCGTAGGCGCATCTTGGCTACTACAAGATAGTGGTACAAGTCGATTTTAGCTCCTCGGAAATTTCGAACATCAAGAATAGTGGAGGAGTATCTAACGTCGATCGCGTTGTGATCAATCTGGTTAGTGATTGATTGGTATGGCGACCGTCAGGTGGCTTTGTGTACCTCGAGATGCGCAAAGCATCTTAGAAGTCGATTTCGCCCCGTAGCAATATCAATCAGCCTGTGCCCGTTATTGGATGTTGTGTCGGTTAGGCGGTGTTTGCCAATGACTCGTTCAAAGATGCTTTCCCTACCCAGCTTAGCATTGAAGTCTCCTTGTACAACTATGATGTCATAGCTGGGACATTGGAGGGCGCCGTGGCGCAGTAGTTAGTGTGTTGGACTCTGACGCACGATGAGCGAGTTCGGATCCCGATAACACCACCGCCATCGGATGTTTATTTCGCGACGTCTCTCCTCGGCAAGGTACTGGCAAAACCCCTCATAGTATAACTTGCCTAGAAAAAGCTTCTCGACTCACGCCGTTCGGAATCGGCATTAAACTGTAGGTCCCTTTCACCTGTGTGAAAAATAGAATTACACACAACATGGGTGATTGAAGGGAAGCTTGGCTCTGGTCCTTCATGGGCTGTAACGCCACCAAAGAAGAAGCGTTCCGTCTAGGAGATGGTAGAAGTCATCTTTGGTAGAGTCATGCTTGTCCTCCGTGCGTTGACGCATATCAAGCTGATGTTAGAAAATTGAGCCGGATCACACGCGTTCGCTCACATGTCCAAAGCTTAAGACCTTTTGCCTTAGTCTACCTCGAACAAAAAATCCGCATCCGAGCAATCGTTAGCCTCTCTCCCCATAGCTGTCGCTGAAGTAGATCAGTCATCCATTCCATCGTATTTCCTGAATGGCGGTCAAGTCAGCCTCATTACGGTCTGCGGCGTCCGCAAATTGTTCTGCTGCACGTGGTCTATTTAGGCACCTAACACATAGAGAGCCGATGATCGTTGTCCTTTTTTCGTTTCTTGCAAGGGTCGTCAACATTAATCGATTCCGATATGTCCGAGGCTAGTCGTTGTTTCTGAGCATTGTGAGGTTTTCCGGTCACGGTTTGCTAGACCATAGCCCAACCGAAATTAATCCTGTTTTGTAGCGCTGTATACTCGCCATTCGTCCTCGTCAGTAATTCATAATCTACATACCTTTCAGAGAGATTAGTCATTATCTCTTGCTTAGTATATAGAGGGCATTTGCTTATAGCTTAGTTATTGATCTTTTATGCCGTATCCTTCATATGCAGAGGATACCATGGGTATAAAACAAATGGATCTGGGACCAGTAAATCAAATAAAAGTTTCTCCACAATTCCCAGTATGAAACCGCTTATATTCCAAACAATTACTGCAAGGACTCCAGCATACATACTCGTACACAGATATCGGTGTAGAAAAACCAGTAACTTTACTTATTATATCCTTCCCACCATTCCCTAAACACATCACCAACCGACTAAGAGCTTACTTCCAAATTATTAACTCCACAAAAGTGGAATAACTCCACCACGCGTCTTTCAGCCATCATCTTGGTGCAACAATTGTGGATGGTGGTCATTACGGACATGTCCTGCAAGTGCATTTAAACCAGAAAGTTTGTCGCAACTTTGCAATGGCGTCCCATTAAAAAATTAACAGACTTCCTGTAAAATGTTGCAACGGTATCCTGCACAGGGGATGTTGGTGACCAAAGTGGTATCAAAATGATTGCGGCTCATTCAGTGAATGGGAATGGGTCTGGGGGGTTGAATTGCCAATCCCAAGTTCATATTGTCGACGTTGAAGGGCGTTGGAAAAGTTTACGAGCTATTCGACCATAAACCCAGACTAAAGACTGGCCGGATTGAATCGGAATACGACATTGCTGGGCTGCGAGGTTGCCTGCAACTTATGGTCTCGGCCGATATGCCATGCAGGCCTCAAACCAAATCTGACCACCATTTGGGGCTTCCTTCCGACTGGTATGTATACTTCCCGAGCAGTCAATTGGCGGTTCAACTAAAGTTCATATTTAAACGTCAAGTAAGTGGGGGATGGGCTCAGACCTGAACGCCGGATATGCATTGTTCGGTGGAAGTAGCCTTTGTAGCCACTGCATATTCTATAATTCGTATGGTGATCCTTATGTTCCGCTTTGCCAGTAGAAGTTTCCGGTGGTGCTGGTTTAAACGAAATATGTGGCGCTGCGTGGAAGCAATCTACATATATTTCGGAGCTCAACTGGCTGGTATGTATGCATGTATGTTGGCGTTACAGTCCATGAAGAACCTGAGCTTCTCTCAATCACTCATGTTGTGTGTGATTTCAATTTCCCATAGGTGAAAGGGACCTACAGTTTATTGCAGGTGAACGGCAAATTTCGAGAAGCTTTTCATGACAATTTCACTACAGGGGGTTTTGTCAGAACACCGCTGAGGAGAAACACCGTGAAAAACACGTTCGATGACATGGCTGTGTCGCGATTCGATCCCGTGCCATCGGCGTCAGAGGCCAACACACTACCCACTGCGCCACGGTGCTCTGGTAGGCCCGGATAAATGCAATTTTAATATCCACTATAAATTACCAAAAGGCCGTGCCTTAAACGGATTTATAAGTATGTACATATATTAGCATTGCTATTAGCATGCCGAGCCTGACGCTCCGCTGACTTGATCCACTGACAATAGTTCGGTGTGGTAAAGGCATCTGTCCGATTTAAAACTAAAGATCCAAGTAGATTATTCGCTTAATTGCACCATACAGTTCTGTCCTGAGTAGGTTTTCCAGACCAATCTAGTTTTAATCACTCTGAGTAACTTAAACATCGCCCTTAGGACAGGAACCTCCCAGAATGGAGAGCAATACACATAGGCCAGAGAGACCCGTTGTGCAGCTACGAGGGGGGCTCATCCCCCTATTCATGGAACCACGTAGTGCTTCTTAAAAAGTTAAGAAAGTCAGATATACCTACATGCTGAACATCTGTCAAGTCGTTAAGAAAGTACGATCCTAAGTATCATTTCCTGATTGTGCAGAATGCTGGGCAGGCGCAGAGAAGGTGGTGAATGGATTTGACCTCCTCTTCGTCTAGGCAGCTTTTGCAGAAATCATTCGGAACTATTCCTAGTTTTTGCGCGTGACTGCCAATGAGGCAGTGACACCAATGACTTTATAGATGTTAGCTCTTTTTAGGGAAATAATTCTCCTAGTCCGTTGACTATCGAGCCGGGCCAGATTTGTAATGAGGTAGGTGTGTCCCTGGGTCCATCTCAGGTTCGTCTCAGCCCTGGCGAAATTTATGAGATTATGTTAAATGGTTGCAAAGCGTATTCCCTCACATGCCATGATTGATTGTTGCGTCGTTCCTTGTCTGGCGAGTGTGTCGGCTCTTTCGTTACCTGGGATGTCGCTGTGTACTGGTACCCATAGAATATATACAGTGCAGGAACCTAACTTGTACGGATATCACACAGATAGAAGTCATCAAGCATCGTCGTCGACAACTTCATCTTCTCTTCCAACAAACGGATATTTTCGCTCATCGAGTCCCCAACAAATGCCATCATTGATGACTATCTTTCCTTATTGACAGCTCAATGTACAAGTATCTATTGGAATGCCGTACATCCCCTCCCATCACCGTCCATTGCAAACAGTTCGAAATCCAGAATGAAAAGTCTTCGAGATGAAAAAAATAAATTTTCATGTTTCATCCAATCGTAGCAATGATGAAACTCTTCTGCCTGATTCTCAGGTCTGAATCTTCATTGGACCAAGTCCCACACCATCCTCAAGGTGTGGTAAAAGTTTTCCTTTTTCTTACCTTGTTCACAAACACAAACAAGCACAGGTGGAATTGGACGAGAAATTTCACTCCCCAGACACACCGTCACCGGTACTACCATTCCCAATGCTTGTTGACTAACCCTAAGAAGCCACTGGGACGGAAGTGACTGACGGAACAGGCAGTAAAATAAATTGTATTACAAGTTAGTTTGGCAAGGAACTCACGTTCATATCCGGATCTTGTGTTACATAAAGAATCGAAAAGGAGTGAATTATTGCGACCAGGACGTGAGGAACAAGTTCGGGATTTCATAGAGAACTTTGTGTTCTCAAGAGCGGACACTTCCACTCTCAGGTGGATGGTAATGTCCCAATTGCATAGCAGTCAGGGTATACTGCAATCTGTTAGATATTGACTGTGGTGCGATGGAGTTTTGGACAACTTGGCGGTTATGATAAATTCTCGCAGCGAACCATTCTCTAATGGTAGTATATTGGTGGTGGTAGAACATAAATCTAATTTGCGAGTGTGACCGAAATATTAATTGAAATGTTTTTTGAGGAACCCCCAGGAATACGAACACAAGAGTTCAAGGTTATTGTGGGCGGCCTCTCGGTTGTTTGTATTCCAGCCATTTCAGGGAAATTAGACTTGTGAAAGGCGTCGAAAGAAAGGAACAGAAGTGGGACGTCTGTGGAGACTCCTAAACTGAATTTGATTGCTTTTCTCTTCGTAGCATTTGCATTTATAGGGAAACCTTGAAGTGTCACTTTTGAATTTGGGGCTTCATCTTCTACATTGGTGTATGGGCGGTGACGTTAACAATATCTGTTTCGGTTGCCCTGACCTCTTCCTTTTGCCAATAAGAATGAGAAAAACTGGGGATGATCGAGAAAGCGTGGGCTAATGTGACTTGCGTCATGGGCTGCTATCCTTATGGCAAAATGCGGACAAGATGGGAGAAACCTGGTAGCATGGTCAAATGCCCAACATACTACGAGGGTTGCTAGCTAAGTTGTGATTTTATTTATTTTTTTTTATTTCTATATTAAGTGCGCACTCAAGGTTTACCTACCACCTTATTACATCCACGAAGAATAGAGGAGATAACAATGAACGTTGCTCCTAAATGCCTGTAGGTTTCGGCAAGGAATTCCAGATTCCTGTGGTTCGGAAAGAAAGTAAGATTCCTTACGTTTGACGGTACGTCCGAAAGTGGGCCTTAGAGTATATTGGTGAGCATTCCTAGGAAGATGTATATTGCGGAAAAATTGCTGAAAGGGCGAAGTGCAACTGGCTATCTATTCAGAGCATTGCTTGTGGAAGTGTCGATCAAACAGGGAAAGGTGAGAGAGGTTTCTGCAATGTTCCAACGAGTATAATGGTTTGGTGATACTGGGATATTCCATCATTTTTATTCCATGATTTTGAACTCTCTCCATCATGTGTAGTGAAGTCTGAGATGCATCAAACCAGGCATGAACGTTAAACTCTAAATTTGGGCGACATATAGATTATAGCCGGAACCAAGGGTCCGAACATTTTCTTGACACCAAGTATATATGTGGTCGTTCCAACTAAGATTGCTAGTGACACACCTACCCAGGATGGATGAAAGTGCCATCCACCAAGTACCACAGCTGCGGATCGGTGGTAAACTTGAACGACCGAAGACAGCACTTTGTAATATTAAATTACAATAATGATGTGATCCATCACAGCTTTCTGAATCCTGGCGAAACCATCACGGCCGAGAAATCGATGAAATAAACTAAAATCTTTAACGCATGCGTCCGGCTCTTCTACTTCTTCTTCTTCGTAGCGCTACAGACCGGTGTTGTGTTGGGCCTCAACAAGCGACTCGAGCCAGCACGATCTCTTGCCAGCTGCCTCTAGTCACGCACATCAAGTTGGTTGAGGTCCTCCACTTGTGTGCGCCATTTGTGTCGAGGGCTCGGATTCGAAGAGCTATCCTGTCCATACGCTCTACATAGCCTAGCCATGGAGGCTTCCTTCCTTATTTAAAATGGTCCAAGCAAGTGTCCTCTTATTATTAAGATTGAAATAAAGACGTGTAACACGTGTGTCTTATTTGCCCATACTTTCAATTGGAACATCAGCCTCCGACAAAAACTGCAAATATTGGGTCACGTAAAAGAGTCCGTGGTTTCTTACTATATACTACATAAGTGTTTTTTGTGACCATATAATGGGTCGCACTAATCTGGACCTCCCGACCGAAAACGCATTTGACATTTAGGACCCTATTTCCCATATACGCAGTTCTGTAATTGGTCATTTGTAACAAAGATGCGAAAGTATGCAGAAAAAATTGCGAAGTGTATGGTGAAGATTCTGTGGATGAAGGAACTAAGGCTTGTTTGCTTTATTCCCTTCCGGAGATTTTGGTGTCAAAGATGCATTACGCTCTGGTCGATCAATCTCCGAAAAGCTCGATGAAATTTTGCAGCTGGTGGAGCAGGAACTGCACGCAAGTTGTCAGGAGATAGCGGAAGCACTGCATATTAAGCACATGTTTGAATGCTACCTGATTTATACAAAAAAACAAGAGTGATTGGCCGAGTTGCCATTGGTGAAACGCTGGGGTAACATCGAACCTTCAAACCATCAGCATGTTATCATAGTCAAAGCCCGGTCAAAACACCGCTGAAAATTACTTGGTCAAGTTTTTTCCCCCAAAACACAGAAGTTCTATATTGATGGAATCATAAAGCTACCCAAAAATGGCAAAAGTTCATAGACTATAATGCAAAATTTAAACCGGTGATAAAGACACTATAGATTAAGTCTTACTCGTCACGTTGCTCGACTCTATGAATTTAGAAGACGCGCAAAAGGCATAGCTTATACGGTTCTCTCGCCACTCGAAAGGTAGTGTATGTACATATATTGGAAGTCTTAATATTTACGGTAAGATTCCATTGGTTATGCAAACGACCAACGGCTGTCGAAACTAGTGTGCTAGCCCGAACTAAACCTGAAGTGAGTATCATGAAAAATTGTCTACCTTTTTAAAGACTTAATATAGATAAGTCGCAAGCTACATTTAATATAATCTTTAAGGTTACTGGCAACACTCCCACGGGTGATAAGTTACCTAACTACTTCTAAAAATAGCCAAAGCGATGCTTTCAATACTTAAGTTATTTTAGCCTATTTATAAAATTGTTGTCTATAGTCACTAAGCTTCTAATTGTACCGCCTCCAATTCTGTTTGCATTTAAATTTGCCAGTCCAATGAGCTCAAAAATGTATTTTTAAAGCTCAAAAAATAGAAAAGGTTATGGCAATCATAATTTATTCTTACAGGGCTCATGTGGTATACTGAATTCTGTTTCGCATATGTTGCGTACGATTTCTGTGTTTTATTTAGAACGTGCCTAAACTTCTAGGGGTGCCAAAAATACGTAAAACATGAAAACAGACATATCCGTCGGTTTGATGAATCCTGTTATAAATAGGGTCCTTCACTCGGAATAGAAAAAAGAAGCAAATGAATTATGGAAGCAATTCCTTCGTGCCTTTCGTATCTTCTGTCTGCCGCGTATCCAAAATAGCCCGCATAAACAAATCTACGTTTATGGAGGCGTTGAGACACGTACAACACGTATTTTTATGTTTCCCTTATTCCTCCTTTTAGGAAGAAAAATTGCGACATTTATTACAGCTGTCACAAAAGGTTGCACTTACTGGGATGCGGATTTGTCGTGGGGAAGCGGTCAAGGTCGAAGGTCATCGACATTAAACCTATATGTGATCGCCTGGCTGTGATCCGCATCAGAGGCAGATTTTCTAACATCAGCCTTATATGTGCACACGCCCCTACCGACGAGGCTGAAGTACCTATCAAGGAGGACTTCTATGACATCCTGGACAACGCCTACGGAGCTTGTCCGGAGTACGATGTAAAAATCGTGCTCGCGGACTTCAACGCCAAAATCGGTAAGGAGAACACCCTTGGCGGAGTGATCGGAAACACTGCCTCCACACGCTGACTTTGCGACAGCTCCTAGCAAAGTAGCACAAGATTTCCTCGCAAGCGAATCCACACAGCAACCTGGCGACCTCCGGACGGTCGAACCGCCAACCAAATCGACCATGTGCTCATTGACGCAAGGCACTCATCAAACATCCTGGATGTGCGAACATTCAGAGGGGCAAATGTCGACTCTGACCACTTCCTCGTAGCAGCAAGATTCAGAGCTCGACTGTCCAATGTCAGAAAGCTGCACCAGCCCATCAGGAGGAGGTTCGACATTGGGCGCCTGAGAACACCGGAGGTTGCCAGAGTCTACAGGGAGCAGCTGAAGGAAAGACTCTACGGTATGCATTGCCGGTATGCATGCTACATTGCCGCTCAGTCATTCAGGAAGTAGCCGAAACCACCTTAGGATACCTATCACCCCCGACAAGAAACCCGTGGTATGATGGCGAGTGTGAGCAGAAAAAGGCAGCAACCGACGAGGCGTACCAAAACCAGGAAAACCAGGGCAGCGCAGGAAGAGTACCGAGCCAGAAGAAGGGAGGAGAAAAAACTACTGCGACAAAAGAAAAGAATCTTCGCAGCCTCCCTGCTTAAGGATATCGAAGAGTCTGGGTCACCGACCCACGAGCCTTTTACAAGAAAGCCAAAGGCCTTGCAGGAGGCTTCAAAAAGGGCACCCAGGCTCTTCGAGACTGCGAGGGTAATCTTGTCACCGACCCGCAGGGAATAGTGGATGTATTTAAGCAGCATTTCCAGCAGCTGCTTAACGAGCATGACCAAGAGAGAGTGGTAGGGACCGAGGAAATCCCAACTCCAGCCGCTGAAGTAGTCCTCCCATCCACCATCGAAGAAGGCGGCACAGCAATTCAGAAGCTGAAGAACAACAAGGCCGCAGGCTCAGATGGCTTGCCATCAGAGCTCTTCAAGGCTGGCGGCGATGTTCTGGTAGGGAGCATGCACCAGATCATCTGCAGAATTTGGGAAGATAAAAGCATGCCCGACGACTGGAATACCAGCTCTATATGCCCCATCCACAAAAAAGGCGATCCTATCTCTTGCATGAACTATAGAGGTATATCCCTGCTCAATTTCGCATACAAGATCCTGTCCAGCGTATTGTGTGAACGTCTAAAGTCATTTTGCACCGCACTAATCGGCAGCTACCAGTGCGGCTTCCGGCCCGGCAAATCATCTATAGACCAAATTTTCACACTTCGACAAATCCTGGAAAACACCAACGAGTATCGAATCGATACACACCATCTTTTTATCGATTTCAAAGCCGCATACGACAGCATTCATCGTGAAGAACTGTTTGATGCGATGGCCAAATTCGGGATCCCGGTAAAACTGATCCAGTTGTGTCGCGCTACGCTAAAAAACACGCGATGCACCGAACCATTCGAAACATGCACCGGATTTCGGCAAGGAGATGCGCTGTCATGTGACTACTTCAACCTGGTGCTGAAGCAGATAGTGCGACGGGCAGGCGTCAACAGGGAAGGCACTATCTTTTACAAGTCCATCCAGCTGTTAGGATACGCGGATGATATCGACATCATCGCGTGTTCTCGCCGTGGCATTGTGGAAGCATTCACGGCGATTGAAGAACAGGCGAAATGAGTTGGTCTTAAGATCAATGAGGACAAAACGAAATACATGCTGTCAAGCAAAAACCAATCCGTCGCTCACCACCTGGGACGAAATATAAAAATTGGCAGCTACAATTTCGAGGTAGTTAAGGAGTTTGTCTACCTCGGGGCAAACGTAAATTCCACAAACGACACCACAGTGGAGATCCGGCATAGAATCGCCCTTGGCAACCGCTGCTACTTTGGCTTGTCCAAACAACGGGGGTCAATACTCCTCACTCGAAGGACCAAAGTCATGCTTTACAAAACGCTCATACTGCCAGTCTTGCTGTACGGAGCCGAAAGCTGGACGATAAGCAGGACAGCGGAGCTGATTTTGGGTACTTTCGAAAGAAAAATTCTGCGCCGGATATTTGGTCCTGTATGTGAGGAAGGTGAATGGAGAAGAAGACACAACCGCGAACTCTGCGAGCTGTACCAAGATGTGGATGTAGTCCGGAAGGCAAGGATCCGTCGACTACACTGGCTCGGCCACATCGAGCGCATGGACATCAACGCTCCAGCTAAGAGGGTCTTCGACTCCGAGCCTCCTGGTTCGAGAAGAAGAGGAAGACCGAACCTCCGGTATAAAGACCAAGTAATCGCGGATGTAAGACATCTTGGTCTTGACAACTGAAAGCAGCGTGCCCGGGACCGTCAAGGATAGAAGGCAGCTATAGCTCAGGCTCAGATCCTCCATGGATCGCTGGCCTGATAAGTAAGTAAGTATTCTTCCTTTTACTTTCCTTTTTGCTTATGATTGTGGAGTTTATAAGGTCCTTTCTGCGAACCTCCTTCTATAGTTTGGTTGGGTTAAAGAACCAGCCACCACTAACCTTGTCCCTTCAGTGTTATTTCATTTTATACCCTTTTTTACTGACTGAGTTCACGGTTGCAGGAATTCACTACAATCCGCAGCAAGTATATCTCCAGTTACCAACAGTATCCAAATGATAATGGGGATTCCCCTTCTTAAAAAAAAAGTATTATTTCACTAAAGTCGGCTTTTTTGCTTTTTAAAACATCCTTTCATTGCAAAGTGTACGAAAGCCACTTAACTTTTCAATGGAATAACAGCATGGAAAAAGGACGAATGACTGGCATTACATTACGCTCTCTACACTTTATGGCCAGTATTTACGGACCTAGCAATTGAAAATGCTTTATTTGCAATTTACTCGTTTTACTACAAATCCCTTATGAGGTCTTTCATTTCTCGACTTAAACACTTTAACAACATCCAACAGCTGTGGAGATACTAGAAAACGGTATGTACATATCTTGCAAGTGTTAATCTTAAGAGGCAAGAAAATACAAAAACAAAAAATGAGGAGGACCCTTTCTCGGTCATCTTCCTTTAGCCATTCCATCTCTGCTTCATGGCGACCATAAGACTATTTTCGCCGTATATTATTGGCCGCCTTCAAACGAAAGAAATGTACGTATCTAGACAGCGAAACTGGTGGGCCATATACACCGCAGTAGTTTCCGATATCACAAAACACTAAATCATCCGTTTTGTAGGTTTTATCATCGTTAAGGGGAGGTATAGTCGACAAGAGGCTTACCTGTTCGTTTGAATGCAGAGACATGGGTTATTCGTATCTACTGCTGAATACCTAAAATCCAATGGGATACAGGATGGTGTGGTTGGGTTTTATTGTTGTTTTGAAAGTTTGTCGTTTCATTCCTTGGGCGGAGTTGGAATTTGTGTGTAAAGGTGTTTGCGGTTTCGTAGGCTGTTGGTACCTTTGATGAGATTATGTTGGAACGGTTTCATGAAAGAATGATATATTCCTGAGACAAGGACTTAAATATGTACATCCATAAGTTCAGGTGCTCAGGAAAGCCACTATTTCGATTATGGTCTGGGATTCAAAAATGGGACAGAAAAAGCCGCGTCTTTTATAGACAGCTGAACATGAACAAAAATAATCGTATAACCCTTGCTCTTGAATTAATCCTACCCGAAATGGTGCTGTCGTTTCCTATGAGGACGCCACAGATCCAAATCCAGTGACTTTTTTCAAATGGCTCGTTCTCACAGTTTGGCACAAGGTTAGGTTAGGTTGACGTGGTAGGCATAAGCCACACTTAGGCCGAAGCCGGTCCATTGTGATACCACCTGGATCAGGTTACCCTGATCCGCTAGCTGGGAACTAAAGGGTGCTTCTAATAAAGCGGTGGAGTAATTCGCAAAAGAGGGACATGAGCAGAGGAGGTGGTGTATTGATTCCTCCTCCTCCTCGTCCATGCAGCCGCGACAGAAGTCATTGTAAGGTAGCCCCAGTCTGGCGGCGTGCTTTCCAATGGTGCAGTGACCTGTAATGACACCCACTAGAGTACTTAAGGTTGCCCTTTTGGTTGCCACCAGGTCCCTGGTTCGTCCTAAGTTTAACTTAGGCTACAATTGCTTGGTGATCAAGCCGATATTGCTCTCATTCCATTGGAGGTTGGTCTCCTCTATGGTTTGAAGCTTCATCATATGCTTTACCGTACTTATTGGTGTTTCTAGGTACCCGAGGCTAGGTAGGCTGAGTGTGCTTGACCCTATCTTTGCGAGTTCGTTGGCCGCGCAGTTCCCCGAATATCCCTATGACCGGGAACACACAGTATTTTAATGTTGAACTATTCAGCCATCTCATCTAGAGATAGGCGACAGTTAAGATGATTTGTGGGTTACCGCTGCTAGGGATCTTATCGCAGATTGGCTGTCCGTGCAAATGATAATATCCTTTGTGGATATTACATTGATCCTGAGCCATGCCAGGGCCTCCGTTATCGCTGTTATTTTTGCCTGATACATACTACATTAATTTGGGAGTCTAAATGATAGGTTGAGGTTAAGTTCCCGGCTCCATCTTAGAGCCATCGGTATAGAGGGAGATCGAGATCTCTGGATGGAAAGACAACTTCGAAGTTCCTGGTGAACATATTTTGCGGAACGATGTAGTCAGTGTCCATGGGTACTTTGAAGGGTTTTAGAATAGTGGTGTGTCCTTTTGAGATGTGGGCCATTTTCTTATGCTCCTCATCCTTAGGGCCGCGCATGCAGCAACTTGCTTGCTGAAAAGGTTTAATGGTGGAAGATTTAGTAGAACATTTAAGGCCTCCGTGGGGGTTGATCTGACCGCTCCGCTTATATATAAGCTGGCCGATCTGTGTACCTTCCCCAGAAGGTTTCGATTGACTGCTTTGTCTAGAGCAGTCTACCAAACTACGACGCCATACAGGAGGATAGGCCTTACGACTGCTGTGTAGAGCCAGTACATAATGCTTGGTTGCTTTTTTCCTCCATCCCCCATCTGCGTTTATAAGGCGAAAAAGCACACGCAAAGTCTTTCTCTCGAATCGGCCGAGGGTTTCCTCATTCGCTTTTGATAGTTTCCATGCTTCTGCGCCGTACAACATGGCCGGGATGATAAGGGTATTGTATAGAGTCAACTTGGCGATTCGGGAGAGGGGTCCATGGGTTTGTTTTCGGAACTAATGTTGTTCCGGGTCACTGGGGAGCCAAGGTAGACGAAGTCCTTAACTGCTTCAAACTTTTGTTTGCCGATACAAACGTTCTGGCCAAGACGCCGGGGGTGAGCGTCCTTTTTTGAGAACAGGATATATTTAGTTTTGCCCTCATTTACTGCCAAACCAGTTTTTACCGCCTTCGCCTCAATACTCGTAAACGCCTCACTTGACATCTTGCTATGTTCTTCTGATTATGTCAATGTCACCCGCGTAAGCGAAGAGTTGTGAGGATTCGAAATAAATTGCGCCTCTTGTGCTGGCCAGTGTTTTGCACAATCATTTCTAATAGGAAGTTGATGAAATCAAACATCAGCGCATCGCCCTGTCTAGATATTTTTGATATCAATGCCATCGGTCAGGTCTTCACCGATTCGAATGGAGAAGCGAGCATTCTCCAAAGTCCTCCTGCGTGGTCTGAGGAGTTTGGCAGGTATGTCAATCGCAGAGCAGTTGTATAGCTCGTCTCTAGTTGCGCTGTCGTATGCGGCTTTGAAGTCGGCAAATAGGTGGTGAGTGTCGACTTGAAATTTATTGTTTTTTCCAGGATCTGCCATAGTGTGAGGATCTGTCCGGTGGTGGACATCACACTGATAAGGACGTATCAGCTTATTTAGTAAAGGCTTCAGACGTTCACCCAAAACAGCAGAGAAGATTTTGTAGGCGATTTTAAGGAGACTTATCCTTCGGTAGTTGGCGCAGTCTAATTTCTTGTGGTTCAGGCAAACGATGCTGAGGCTCAATTTCCTCTTTCTTGCTTGCTTTCCTCTCACCATATCTTCCAGATAAGCTGGTGCACGCTGCTCACCAGGTCATCTCCAGCTGCTTTGAAGAGCTTAGTAGATAGTCCGTCTGTGCCAGCAGCTTTATTCAACATGAGTTTCGATATGGTGACCTTAACCTTGTCGAGGTCAGGGGGACGGAATTCTCTGCGATCTTCATCGTCAAGAAATGGATCATTCTGCCTGACAGCGGTGTATTGACTATCGTCGCCGTTATACAGTCTGCAGAAGTGGTTTTTCCGCATTCTCAGCATCGACTGCGATTCTACTACTAGGTGTCCGTTTTCATCTCTACAGGATTCCGTTTTGGCTTTATAAACTTTGCATGTTCGCTTTATCTGTTGATAAACACTCGTCATTGAACCAGGTGTTTCTTCGTGGTGGAATGTTGAAGCGCAAATCTACTGATGCAGTGTTTTTCAAGGCTTGATTGCAAAGGTTCCACTGTGGTTTTATTGACTGCGTGGAGGGTTGAGGTGTATGAGAGAGCTTAAGGGAGACGAAATCGGTAAAAGCACGAGCGGTTTCTGGCGATAGTAGCTTGCCGACGTCATAACCTTGTATTGTTACGCTACTCCGCAGCGTTCGTGATATCCGTAGGCACATCATGGCTACTACAAGATAATGGTCCGGGTCGATGTTAGTTCCTCGGAAAGCTCGAACATCAAGAATAATGGAGAGGTGTGACGTCGATTGCGATGTGATAAATCTGTATGTATTTTGTATGTATTTTTATTCATTATTCCCATTAACATAATACATTCAAGCTATGTCTATACAATATTTCAAGAACTAAAATTATCTTTATGAGAACAGTTGTGGCATTAATATTAATATAAGAAATAGAGATAATGCCACATTTTATTTAACAAATTACATGGTGGGATGAACCATAGGAGCATAAAAAGAATAAAAAATTCAAGATAAGCATAATCAATAAGATATGTAGCATAAACCAGGTAGACAACAACTATACAGTAAACAAGTATAAATCAGACTATATAGTGCAACCGAATTTCGATGTTACTTATGTCGTAGGGGTGGCCGTGGTGCAGTGGTTAACATCATCTACCGTCGGAAGGTCTATAGTTCGAATTCGTTCATAGCCAAGAAAAGGTATAATAATTCCTATACGGACAAAAAGTATGCAACACAGAGGTGAATGGAAAGTGACCAGACGTACTGCTGCAGGTATAACACTCACAGTATATGGTCAACTGAAAATTCATCCTCTGCGTATGTAATACTAAAAGTGCTCGAACGAATTACTACTGACTATAACCAACGCGGAATTTGGTCGGCTCTCGTCCTATCTAGAAATACCACTCCTGAGAGTAGTGAACGAACATCAACGACCCTAACCACTGCACTCCGTTCAGGTTGTGTGTCTATCACATCATAAGAGTCTTCCCCCCTCAATACAATATGCAGACATTTAAGACCAATGTCAATAGGCAGCTCCTCTCCCTCTCCCTGCTACCTTCTGCTCGCACAACGTCCGTCGTTATAAGGCCTTAGCCTTGAGTGCGCGTACGACTCTAAAAAAAAAAAAAAATATAAACTCTTGAAACTGTGCGAGTCTCTAAAAACGTAAAAGTAAGGAGCCAAGACTTTATTCTTTTCAAAAATAGGGATGGATTCCTAATGTTTCGTATTCCTTCTGGTAGTTTATAAAACAACTTGTAGGCTACGATAGAATACGAGTTTCTAAAAAGAGTTGTTCGAAAAGGTAAATAATTTCCGGGATTATGACTTAGATTATAAGCTCCGACAATGGGGCTTTGCATGTAGCCACTACGTATAAAAAAGATATTTAAGACCTTGTAGTAAAATAAGTGACGAACTGGTAAAATCTTTGATTTGCGAAATAGCTCCATTGAATGAGCCAACCGGGTAGAATTGAAAACTTTTCTCAAAGCACATTTTTGAAGGATAACTAATTGTTGAAGTTTGTTGCGATAAGCACCACCCCAACAGCAAATACCATATTCTAACCTCGAATGAAATAGACCATGGTATACCGTTTTTAAAAAAGCGTTGGAACAAAATTTTCGTAGTTTGTAAAGGCAACGAATAGTTGACAGAAAGAATTTCATGAGATTCAAAATACTTTCTTGAGATTCAAGTAACTCCTAAGTACCTGAAGGATTTTACATCTACAATTTTAAAACAATTTTCCGTACAAGATACATTAGGGTTAAAGGTAGATTGAGGACTAGCTTCCATGCAATTGTTGTGAATCGAATTGAATCTTAAGCAGCCAGATGAGTTAAAAATAACTTCAATGTCATCCATTTCCTTGGAGTCAAGACTAAAAAGCATTGGTTTGGTTTTATTGCTTGCAATAAGTCTATGTTCCGCAAACCACGGCCTTAGTATATGGACGTCATACTTAATATCAGAAACTATATTTAACAGACTAACAGCGTTGTATCCAATAGCAAGATCATCCGCGAAAGCCTTTACATTGCCGATAAAAGGTAGCTCAAACAGTGAGTTAATATAAATTAAGAATAGGATCGGACCAAGTACAGAGCCTTGTTGTACCCCCAAGTAAATAATTTTCGAGTCGCTAAGAATGTTATTGACTTTTACTTCCTGACATCGATTGCTTAAATAAGATGCGAACCAGTTGTGAATACAGCCACGAAATCCTGCGTTGAACAGGTTTTTTAAAAGCAAATTATGATTTACCATATCGAAAGCCTTGGTTATATCAACAAGGAGTGCACCACAGCATTTTTTGTTATCTAAACCCTTTTGTATAAAGGAGCAGAAGTCCAACAAAGCATCTTCTGAAGAAAACCCTGATCTAAAACCATACTGTAGAGGACTAAAAAAATGTATGCCTTTTTAGTTAAGAGGTATGACAATAGCACATTTCAGTTTATCGGGAAAGATGCCGGAAATAACACTCAGATTAAAGATGTGTGCTAAAGTGTAAATTATGTTAAATGCAGTCTTTTTCAACACAACGTTAGAAATACCGTCTTTTCCACACGTATTCGAATTTTTGAGACCTCTTATTGTTTTCAAAATTTCTAGGCTAGAAATGGGTTCACAAAAAAAACTGTTTCTATTTATGGCTCTATCTGAAACGTTAACATTAGTACAGTGGTTACAAAGAAAGGAGGACTCACTAGCAGGAGAATTTTGACCAATGGTTGTATAGTATTCATTGACTGAATTAGCTATTTCTACAGGATCTGTAATATCCTTGTTATCCATTTGGACAACTAAAGAATTGGATTGATTACTCATATTCCCGGTTGGTGATTGATGTGTCTGGCGACCGCGAGGTGCTTTTATGTATATCGATGTGCAGAAGCGCTTACTGGCTAGAAGGAGATTTCGCCCGGTAGCAAGATAAATCAGTCTGTGTCCGTTATCGGATGTGGTGTCGTGTGGTCTGTCTTTGCCGATGACTCATTCAAAGATGCTTTCCTTTCCTTCCACCTACCGAGACGATGATCACTGTCCTTTTATATTTTTCTAGCAATGGCCGTAAACATTAATCCGGTCCCTTTTATCTGAGGCTTGAAGTTGTTTCTGAGTAATTGGGGGGTTTTGCGGTTACGGTTTGATAGACCCTTGCTCAACCGGCATTAATCCTGTTTCGTGGCGCAGGATACTCGCCATTCGCCAACTTCCCCTAGTAATTTCTATAGTCAGGAAATTTTCAGATGGTACCGCGAGGAGGTGAAAGTAGGAGGTGGTAGTCGTTAGCAGGGCTGCAAAGTGTTCGGCGGCAGAGGCTCTTACCTGCCTTTTTTTAGCGGATTAGCACCCGTCGAAGCTTCTCCTGCGAAGCCTTTGTTAGTCTTTCACCAGAGAATTGAAAACCATGCACTAGAGCAGCGAATACGTTAACGTCACAATTTGGGCTTCCAACATTACCTTGATTAATGCTAGAAGTGCTTTATTCACTCCCTACTACCTAAGAGCATTGCAAATGTTTACAGAGGTTTTGTATATCAGAGCGCCATTCGATAAGGAATTCATTTCTCAAGGTAAAGCACCTTTTGTTTTTGATCCTTATTAGATCATTAATGTCCTACGAGGTGAGACAATTAAGTTGTGAGAATTTGTAAACAAAGAACAAGCATATTCAATTTGTAAGAAAATTCTATTATCGACCTTCACAATAGTCTCCTTTTCACTCTTCATAACGACTACAACGTTGCTTCCACGATTCGAATCAGCCTTGATATTCCTCCGAAGTTAACTCGTTCAGAATCATGGTTACAACCTCGTTCAACCTCTCTATACCGCCATGATGAGGTGAGACTTCATCTTGGGGAATAAAAGAAAGTGAATGTAGGGTGGCTGCAGCAACATTAAAATGTTTATTTCTCGCCAAGAACTCTTGCGAAATCAACGAGAAATTTGCAACTTTCACATCCTCGCCTTCGTTGGCCCATCCCCAGCCTTTTTTACCCACTGCTGACCCTGTTTACGGGTCTCGGAGTCGAGTCTGAATGTGGGACGCAACAAGTTGCTTTTAATTTTTACGACGCCATTCCTTTTTCTTTTTTTTATGCTAAGAAGTGGTAATCTTTAAAAACCGAAACTGAACGAACAGTGTGGGATTTTTACCCAATAACCCCTTCTCCCTTCTTCAAGCTCCCCGTAAAGTATGATCGTCTTTGCTGGGTGGGGAGGAGCCAGCCGTACAATTATTTCACCCAGTCGCTAGACCAATTAGCAATTTAGTTTTCATGTGTTTAAATGTAAAAATTATTCATCTTTCGGCGATCTACTCATCTCACTAGTTCAGAAGATTTCACTCTTCTTAATCTTCTAGTCAGATTATTAGTATTTAATAGGTCCACCGTTTCTAAATTGATATGACTGAGAAGCCTGAGTTGATGTATATGAGCTACTTTTTTGACTTCATCTTCGATCATTGATCAGAGTTTCTTAAATATCATGGAACGTTTACTATATTCCGCATTATACTATTTTGAAACATTTGTATCTTTTACAGATTTGTTTTTCATGTGCATTCGCATAACTTGAACATGTAGGTCCATAGGCACCTAGGTTTCAGAATCGGCATATAATCAAGTAGTTAATTGCAACTGGATAAACAAACATCGGCTTATATGGAAGCCGATACAATTTACTTTAACGCATGTTTATTTCATCTCGTTTTATCTTTACATACGCCTTCCAGCGCAGTTTAGCATTTAGTGTCATGCCTAGATATTTCGCTGTGTTTGCATAGTCTACTTCAATATCATTTAAAAATACTGGGATGTGCTGCCCACCCTTGCTCGTGAAATTAATATTAACCCACTTTAGGTCATTTAATTCAATTTACCGAAAACAAGCAAACCGAATGAAAACAAGTTGACAGTTCCTTAAGTTTGCTTAAGTTCGCTTATGTTCATTATGACTATTTTGACATATGCTTAAACTCTGTTATTTATACTCTATATATTAAGTCTTATGCCAGCACAAACTGGGGAACAGAGGGCTATTTGTGTGAGGTTTCTTTTAAACAAGCTTAACAACCCTGAACCTCCGAATTATCAATACCAAAATACTTACCACAAAAATGAGAGATGGCTATGTTGAGATCTTACAGAGGTTTTCCATCTTGAGATTGAGATTTCCAGCTACAGCTAAGAGTTGTGGTAAACGAAGGACATGTTACGCTACCTTATTTCTTTTCCTCACGGACTTCACAAGTTAGAACGTCCGCTTGCATCGCGGTTTTAGAAAACGTTAGAAATAGCATTGATAGCGTATCCGTGGACAGACTACATATATATATTTCGGCAGGACTCCATCGCACAAAGTGCTGGTGACCTAAGAGTAGGTGACCAAAAATGTTCATGATAACATCACTCCTTAATCCCCTGTATTAATATGCATTGCTATTGTATCATGAAAAGTTTACATCAATGCTTACAAATTATTGAAATTTATTAAAAAAATTCGTGCTCTGTGGACAATTTTTTTGTGCACTATGACAATTTTTCGGTGGTCATTATCGACCTATTGAGCACGCAATGCAGGCCATTACTTACTTACTTATCAGGCCAGCGATCCATGGAGGTTCTAAGCCTGAGCATAGCTGCCTTCAATCCTTGACGGTCCCGGTCACGCTGCTTCCAGTTATCAAGACCAAGATGTCTTACATCCGCGATTACTTGGTCTTTACACCGGAGGTTCGGTCTTCCCCTTCTTCTCGAACCAGGAGGGTCGGAGTCGAAGACCCTCTTAGCTGGAGCGTTGATGTCCATGACGTCGACGGATCTTTGCCTTTCGGACTACATCCACATCTTTGTACAGCTCGTAGAGTTCGCGCACCAAATATCCGGCGCAGAATTTTTCTCTCGAAAGTACCCTAAATCAGCTCCGCTGTCCTGCTTATCGTCCAGTTTTCGGCTCCGTACAGCAAGACTGGCAGTATGAGCGTTTTGTAAAGCATGGCTTTGGTCTTTCGAGTGAGGAGTTTTGACCCCAGTTGTTTAGACAAGCCGAAGTAGCAGCGATTGCCAAGGGCGATTCTATGCCGGATCTCCACTGTGGTTTCATTGGTGGAATTTACGTTTACCCCGAGGTAGACAAACTCCTTAACTACCTCGAAATTGCAGCTGTCAATGGATATATTTTGTCCCAGGTGGTGATCGACGGATTGGTTTTTGCTTCACTTTGTCCTTCTAATTCGTTTTGACCTTAAGACCAACTCGTTCTTCAATCGCCGTGAATGCTTCCACAATGTCACGGCGAGAACACGCAATGATGTCGATACCATCCGCGTATCCTAGCTGGACGGACTTGTAGAAAATAGTGCCTTCCCCGTTGACGCCTGCCCGTCGCACTATCTGCTCCAGCACCAGGTTAAAGAACCCACATGACAGCGCATCTCCTTGCCGAAATCCGGTGCATGTTTCAAACGGTTCCGATGTCCTAGAACCGAGTTGCACTGTGCATCTCGTATTTTTTATCGTGGCGCGACACAACTGGATCAGTTTTCCCGTGATCCCGAATTCGGCCATTGCACCAAACAGTCCCTCACGATGAATGCTGTCGTATGCGGCATTGAAATCGATGAAAAGTGGTGTGTATTGATACGAAACTCGTTGGTCTTTTCCAGGATTTGTCGAAGTGTGAAAATGTGGTCTATAGCCGATTTGCCTGGCCGGAAGCCGCACTGGTAGCTGCCGATTAGTGCGGTGCAAAATGGCTTTAGACGTTCACACAATACGCTGGACAGGATCTTGTATGCGACATTGGGCAGGGATATACCTCTATAGTTCTTGCAAGAAGTAGGATCGCCTTTTTTGTGGATGGAGCAAATAGAGCTGGTATTCCAGTCGTCAGGCATGCTTTCATCTCCCAAATTCTACATATGATCTGGTGCATGCTCCCTACCAGAACATCGCCGTCAGCCTTCAAGAGCTCCTTATGGCAAGCCATCTGAGCCTGCGGCCTTGTTAGTCATCAGCTTCTGAATAGCTGTGCCGACTTCTTCTACTTCAGCGGCTGGAGTTGGGATTTCCTCGGTCCCTACCACTCTCTCTTGGTCATGCTTTTTTAAGCCCTGGTTTTCCTCTGCAGCGCCTTTTGGTAAGCCTCGTCGGTTTTTACCGTTTCCTATCCAACGTATTTCCTGGACCGCAATAATATCCGCCTTGTACTGCGTGAGGATTCTTTCAAGTTTATGTGCAGCTCCGGGAATCTAAAGGGTTCTGACATTCCAGGAGAATACTCGCAAATCGTGTTCCTTTTTCGTGCGTTGTCGTCGTCGAGTATCCGTCCAAGGCATCTTGCTCAGTCATAACTTTCATGTTTTTTACGTGGGCGGGTTTTGTCGCTGCATACGTTTGTTCACCTCCCAACGGTTGTTGAAGAGGCTATCCAGAGGGCGCCGCGAGGAGACCGTATGTCAGCTTGACCCGAGCATTTAAACAGGGATCATCTCTGGCATCTCACCAGGTTGAGAGCGATCAACAACTTTACCCTGTATATGGAGAAATGCTACCACAGGAATGATGCTCGCTCGAAAAAATAAAAGGATATGCCAGAGCTATAAAGCCTGGACGGAAGCCTGTGGGGATGAAGATGTGCAAGTAGGGTCACAATCGAAGCTGAGAATATGGAAGGAACACTTCTGTAGACTGTTTAACAGCGATGGAAGATCTAATACTGCTGTCAGGCAGAATGATCTATTCGCAACGGACGAAAATGCAAGAGAGTTTCCTTCATCCGACCTAGATTAAATTAAGCTAGTAATTTCAAAGCTCAAGACTAATAAAGCTACGGGCGCAGACGGGCTGTCTGCTGAGCTATTAAAGCGGCTGCATACAAGATCTTTTCTTCCCTGCTGAGTGAACGCCTGAAACCTTTTGTGAATAATCTGATAGTTTCCTATCAGTGTGGTTTCAGACCAGGTAAATCCACCATAGACCAAATATTCACACTGCGGCAGATCTGGGAGAAGACCCAAGAATACCAAATCGACACCCATCACCTTTTCGTCGATTTCAATGCCGCGTATAACATACGGAGCCATGTCTAGTTTCAACATCCCTGCCAAACTCATCAGATTACGCAGGATGACAATGGAGAATTTCCGCTGCTCCATTAAGTTCGGTAACGAATTAACCGAGACATTTGATTTTAAAAAACGATTTAAACAAGGTATCGCACTGTCATGTTACTTGTTCAACATTGCTTGCGTACGCCGATGACTTTGACGTACTTGGACGAACACAGCGGGACGTCAATGATGCGTTCGAAAGCATAGAAGCGAAAGCGCCTACAATAGCTCTTTCGGCTAACGAGGCTAAGGCGAAATATATGCTGTCAATCAAAAAAGACGCACAACAGCGACGTCTCGTACAGAACGTCACAAGTGGCAGGTAACAAATTCGAAGTGGTCAAGGACTTTATCTACCTTGGCTCAACAGCGACAACAACTCTTGCCAAACGTTGCTTCATTAAGCTCAAGAGGCAGTTGAGAAGTAGAGCCCTCTCTCAGAAGACCAAAGTTGCGCTGTACAAAACCTTAATCAGCCCGGTCCTCCTCTATGGCGCAGGGGGTTCAGGCCTCTGGAAGGCGGAGGAGGAGACCCTATGGAAGGCGGAAGAGGAGACCCTATGGAAGGCGGAGGAGGAGACCCTAAGTCTTTTCGAGAGGAAAATTCTGCGTTCAATCTATAGTCCAGAGAAGATACAACGACAAACTATACGGACGTAACAGCGGTACCGGCTTAGTACGCCGTCTACGGATCCAACGTCTACAATGGCTAGGCCAAGTAGAGCGAATGGATAACACAGCTCCGGGCCGAGAAGTCTTCGAGTCCAACCCCGAGGGACGACGCAACAGAGGACAGCCGAACCTAAGGTGGCGCACCTAGGTGGAAGGGGGCCTTAACCAACTTGGAGTGCATCACTGGAAACAGCTGGCAAAAGAACTTGCCACCTGGAGAAGATTGTTGGTTGAGACCCTGGTTCACAACGAGCAGTAATGCCACCTAAGTAAGTAAGTAGGCAGAAGGTTAGACGAAACTCCGCTTTTCTATCGAAAAATTGTCTTCAAAGAGAAACATCAGACAATATTTAAGATGTCAATTCACTCGGAACTGTACTCTGTTTGATGCGGTTTATGGTCTAGCGAAATAATTGGTCCGTATTTTTTCAAAGATGATCGGAGGAGAAACATTACCGTCCGTGGCGCCCGCTATCGGTAAATAAATTGCACTATATGACACACAGCATGCATATCGATGGCCTAAAGTGGTCCACTAGTTATGTATATACCGCGATAGTAAGACCTATCATCACTTATGCGTCTGCAATATGACAAATGTTGGACATAAAACAATAATCGTTAAGCTCAACGCCTTCAGGGACTAGCGTGGTTCGGTGTCCCTTCAAATTTTTGGATATGTTCCACGTCCATTGTTTTTTTTTTTTTTTTGGCCAATGAGTATCAACTTCCAGGAGAACCAATGTCGATTGCAAAGCTTTTTGTCTTCCCCCTAAATACGTATGGACTCCGACAAAGCCGCAGGTCTAAGAGCAACATGCTGATTACGATGCGGCTCGTTTAGGCATATGTATATGGAAGCTTCTCAGCTCATAAACGAGGAAACAAATAATTAAAATTCAATCTGCATATCACCGAAACATCTTTTTGTTCAAATACAGGTTCAATAACAAATAACCACCGAGTGAATGTCCTTAAAAATTAATACCAAAGCACGCATTCATTACTATGAGAGAATCTTAGAATCCAATTGCTAATGAATCTTAAATGTGGCAATTTGTCAGCTTAAGCCATGTGTTTTCTACGACAGCATAATTTATTTGTGATGAAATAAGGTGACAAATATGTATCAATTATGATCCCCTTTAAGCCGGTAAGCCACTCCTCCTATAACCTCCTATAACACAACTACACTCCTATATCCATATCGACCAACTATGGAATCATTCTTCAAAGCATGTCCGTAAGCATCACCAGATGCTAACAGGTGGTCCAGAGACAAAACTAATCATATAGATAAATTGACTCATAGATAGGTGAACCCCCACGGTCAAGCACCGGTCTGTGGACAAAACGAACGACGCATTGTTAGTGACGTCAATGACCAGCTTATCACAGGATTTAGATATTGTTTTTTTGCCGTCAATACAGACGGCCTCCCACGAGACACAAGGGAAGAGCCATTTAATTAAATATCATTGACACACAGAGAATAGGAGATGAACTGCATGCATGCTGATTGGGACGTTAGACGTTATCAGATCCCTCAGCTCCAATCTTCCTTTAGTCCTGCTCAACACCCACAATCGATATATCGACGTCCTAGATATCATACTCCTCTCGTTACGGGGACATACATATGTACATACGTACAGGCATGTCAATGGGCTTGAACATGCTTGTATCTCATAGATAAACCTCGTCTAAATTGTCAATTAGGATTCTGTTGACTCTGTCGGATGAGTGGTTTAGAAATTTTACAGTTTGGTTACCGCAAAAATAATAATAATCACATTGTAAGCCGGATCCATCCGTTAGTGGAGCGTTATTGTATCGCGCCAGTTGGGGTGGACATTCCATTCGTTGTCCTGCTGACCATGTTTTATTGGTTCTATGTTTTGCATTTTGTGGTTTGACCAGGATTTGTTTGTCGGAAATGATGCTGCCTACTCTGGGTCGAAAGAAGAAATGGCTGCACTCATGTCAGGAAGGTGGTTTTGGCTTTCGGAACTTGCTAAGTGTGGAGTTTTTGGTCAATAAATACCGTAATTAAGTACAATGAATGAATATTGATACAGTTAGCGGTGATGGGGTTAATCAGAAATAGGTTGCTTTCAATTTGGCTGACAGCAAGTGTTTTAAGTGCTTGGGGGTGTAGACAAATTTTCGAAATTCTTAATTGCAGTCATGACTGGAATAGAAAGGTATAGAGGAGTATGATTGGTGATAGAACAAATGGGGCAAAGTGTATTTGAAAAACCATTGTCCTTTAATTTGATTTGAGTAGACATCGTATGCTGCAAGACTTTTTAGTATTTCATTAAATGGTAAATAATCAAAGTCTGCACTCAGCACTCATTAATGAATGACTCTTCAGAGACGAGCGCATATTTTGGTACATCGGCAGTTTGGCAGTTAATAGCTCGAATAAATTGATTGATTATCATCTGTGTGTTGACAAAAAAAAAAAAAACAACATTTTGATGAATCCTGTGCAAGTACCAATGCCTCTCTTCATGCTTGGCGAAGCACTGTTTGAAAGACACATTTAAGTCATGTATAGCTTTCTGCTCGTAGAGCCCATATTTGCCCTAAAAACTTAACAATAGGGCGAGTGCCGACTGTTTTGGTTTGAACTCCAAATAAATTGTAGTTTCCTATTCTCTTCCTTTCTGTTATTCTGGCTCCAACAAAATGGGCTATAGGCACGTTTTTTTTTTTTTTTAATAGAGACTCGCGCAAGTTCAAGAGTTTTTTTTTATATTCTCTTATGATGTGTTTTGGACACACAACCTGAACGGAGTGCAGTGGTTTGGGTCGTTGATGTTCGTTCACTACTCTCAGGGGTGGTTGACCTATATAGGACGAGAGCTGACCAAATTCCGAGTTGGTTGTAGTCCGTAGTAATTCGTTCGAGCACTTTAGTATTGCATACGCAGATGCAATACCTGATGAATTTCAGGTGACCATAACTGTGAGTGTTATGCCTGCAGGAGTACGTCTGGTCACTTTCCATTTATAACTGCGTTGCATACTTTTGGTCCGTATAGGAATTACTTTTTCTTGGCTACGAAGCGAATTTGAACTATAGACCTTCCGCTCCACAGCCACCCCCAAACTAAACTAACAAGACATCTTACTGCAATTTTGCGTGCCAGGCTTCAATTTCACGCAATGCCCCCTAAGGACCCTCTTTAGGTTCAGCTTTTATTACGAGGTTGTGGGAAGTTAATCTTTTTGGAAAAAAAAAACTGGAAAGTTCAGGGAGCAGCCTAATATATTTACAGCCCCATCAGTCGTCTTACATTGTTTCCTCTAAAGTGAATTGAAAGACTCTTTGAATTCAATAGCAAAGTTGTTAAAAACCAACCCATATACCCCGAACAATACGTCTACCGCCAAGGATGCTCTACTGAAGATGCACTTCACTTGTGGTTTACATTGAGGTTAGCATAAGCTTAAAGAAGAAAGTAAAGAAAAAGCCTGATTAGTGGCCTGAATCCGAATACCCCGTCAGAAGAAGAGCAACTGGCTGGCTTCATGTTGTCACTTGGTTATATGAAAAGCGGTTGTCCGTTTATTTCTTTTTTATTTTTCCAGGAAAATATGCATATGTCCAGTTGATACCTAGTATGATGTCCAGGACATGTCGGGATGTCGGGATCGAATCCCGACACAGCCATGTCATCGAACGTGTTTTCACGGTGTTTCTCCTCAGCGGGGTTCTGACAAGATCCTCTGTAGTAAAATTGTCATGAAAAGCTTCTCGAAATTCGCCGTTCGGAACCAGCAATAAACTGTAGGTCCCTTTCACCTATGAGAAAATTAAATCACACACAACATGGGTGATTGAGAGAAGCTCGGCTCAGGTCCTTCATGGACTGTAACGCCAACATACATACATTGTTCGAAAACATATTAACAATTTCTTATATTCCTGTGAAGCATAGGCTTTTGTGCCGAAGATCGTGTTTTTACCTTATTTTAAATAATAAAAAGTGAGCTTTAGTTGAAATGTTAGAAACAAAAAAAGGAAAGTTAACAATTTCCAATTTAGGTTGAAAATGCCTCTTGTGGGAGCTGAGATGATCTCTTGAGGTGTCATAGTTTCACTGAGAAAGATACGTCTCTTAAGTTGGCAATAGAAAACGCATTCACATACTCTTCTTCTTCAAGACAGAGTCGACTCAGTTTCAGATGAGAGGTTAATTTTGTTGAGATTATTTTTCAGACCACAGTGTCCGGTAAGGTATCTGACTAGTCTTCTGATATCTATTTAACAAGCCATCAATATTTGACTAATATCATTTAAGCCATTGATGAGATCAGTGCAACAGAGCTATAGAAAATTGGACTCTCGTGTCCAGTTACATAATAAAAGGCCTCTTCCATAAATTGTTTACAAGCTCTACTCGTTTTTCTGTAAGGCAAAAGACAATGGAAATGTCTTACTCTTGCCTCAAGGCTTATAACTGTCAGCCAAAAAGTCAATTCTCTGTACGAAGCTATTGTAAGGCACAGTGGTAAAGGTATGGCTTATGACCAAAATGATTGAGCTATTGCTATCGAATGGATTCCAATTGGCGAAAGGAGGCTAACAAGGAGGTTTATTATGAATCTTTCGTATATCCCGTAGCTTTGCACCGTATATTGCTATATCAGCACGACATGACAGCAGCCGTAATAGTACAATTTTTTAGCAATTAACAATTAGTCCTTATTTAGAATATGACCTACATATGACCTTGTCAACGCCTATGCGTACATACATATATATGTATACATAACCTATGAACATCTTAAAGGACATGAAGACGTCTTAAATACAATAGTAATGACTTATCATCCCTAGCTCGTTTTCCTTAATCACCTTGTTAACCATCTATCCAAACACTATCTATCAATCTTGTCTTCCAATCAGTTTCTTGCTTTCCTAACGGTATAAAGCTCGAACCCACAAAATTCGTTTAAAAATCCAATACTGTTAAATGCAGGTCATCATTCGGATCATTAATCCCCAGGAACCCATCATCCCTTATCTCCATTTCTACCTTCCATATTTCCTTACCATGCTTGTTATCCCTTAAACCCCAATCCAACTGGCAGCGTTTAAAGTCAACGAATTGCGAAATAAATTCTTGATTAGGGTAACACACAGCCGCCAGGCCAATCTATCAAAACCTTGGACCTAAATATTTTATCCTCAATAAAGCCGAACTAACCTCGCTTTGCCCATTTTATCCATAACTCAGGAAATGCTTGCCAAATTAACTCACGTCCTTGGCTCAATATACATACATATATGTAACAACAGACTCTGTCCAATGAACCTTTCTATGAACTAGTCTACGAAACTTGGAATGGCATGAAAAATGCAGCATAACCACGCAACATGGAGAGTCGTAAAAACGATTTTCTTAATACATGATACGCACGGAAGGAGCTAACCCTCATCACAGGGACACACACGCAACGACACAAAAAAGACGGCGTGGTGATAAAAACTACATTAAGTGACTTTGGTCTGGTCTCGGTTTCTGGCCGGCATGTGAGGAGGTTGGACTAACAAAATGTGATTTGTGAAGGAAGGAAAATTCAGCGAACGTTTGGCATCGGTAAACGAGTACAGTGAGCTGCGTCGTCCTTGTTGCCCTGTCACAAGCGCCGAGATTGGTTTACTTCGCAAGTTGAATAACAATTCATCTAAGTCACCATATACATATACGTATGTATCTAGGAGTGCTATACTCCGGATACATATGTATGCATGTTCGGCGGAGCTGGAGTCGGAGGCGGAAGTTGGGTTTTTCCTTCCGCAACAGGATTTACATTTAAATTTTAAACACACTATTAACTCAACACGTGAGGCGGTCCTCGCTTGTCCGGTACAGGTTTGTGCGGCTTTCAGTGTTCTCGGATATCTCCAGGGGTTCATTCTTGTTAACAGCTCTGGCTTTTTTCTTTTTTTGTGCTTATCCCTCCCCCCGTTCCGCGAATTGTTCATGTAAGGATTAATAAATATTTTAAACAAGCAAAGTTGGACGGATGAACAGAGTTATAATCGGATTTACCCCGTGAATATTGACGGTGGCCAGTGTCCACCCAAACGGGATGAAATGACGGTATGACATCGACAACAGCCCGGGTATGGTGGAAACTGAAAAATGTATTGTTAATTATTGTATGTATGTATGTATGTTGGCGTTACAGTCCATGAAGAACCTGAGCCGAGCTTCTCTCAATCACCCATGTTGTGTGTGATTTCATTTTTCCCATAGGTGAAAGGGACCTACAGTTTATTGCCGGTTCCGAACGGCGAATTTCGAGAAGCTTTTCATGACAATTTTACTACAGGGGGTTTTGTCAGAACCGCGCTGAGGAGAAACACCGTGAAAAACACGTTCGATGACATGGCTGTGTCGGGATTCGATCCCGTGTCATCGGCGTCAGAGGCCAACACACTACCCACTGCGCCACGGTGCTCTCATTGTTAATTATTAATAACGCAAAACCAGCTATTGGATTTGCATACATTGACGGTGGTTCGGGAAGAGACGAAAGTGGGATTTTTTACATTTTGAACAAAAAAAAAAAAAGTGGAAACAGAAAACGTTCGACTGTGTGGCAGGTAGTCTAGGGGATCACCCATTTTGACGAGGGTAACCCCGTCTATGTGGTTTGGTTAATTAATAACTTGCAGTGTAGTCGAATTTGTTGTCAGATTAGAGGAACCTATTTCGTTGCATGTGCTGTAAACTGATGAGTGGAGCACGGTGCGGTGGTAATACGGATTTGTCGATTGCGAGCAGAAAATATGAAATCCGCTGATGAGGAGCCAGGTAGTTTGAATTAGTACAGTGTTTTTGTTTTGGGTCGAGCCTTTTAAGACCGAAGGGTTGATATCACAAGGACTCAGACTCCGACACATACATAAGCCTCTGTGCGCCACATATTACCCTTACCTTCACGACGTAAGGGGGTCACCTGGCCCCCTTAAGTAGTCAATGGGAGAAGTACACAAAGAAGAGAGAGAGTCCAAAATTGACATTTTGAATCGAGTCAGAAGTACCACCCGAAATCCGCACCAAGCAAGGAATGTGCCACACGTTCCCAGTCAGCATTCAGCATAAACGCAGACGACAATGCAATTTTCTTTGACAAGAACACGAATGCGTTAAGCACAAAGTCACAAGACACTCTGTCTAAGCTCTAACAAGAGAATAGTCGACTAAGGTCTTAATGCCGAACCAAATTCGACCTTTGGAGGCACCACTACTAGAATGTACCAAGCTGGTTTTCTCAGATTAGGCCAAATATGTGTGTTCAATTCTATATAAAAATCTTTACTGGTAACCCAATATTCTTGGACGTGTCAAGTGGCCTTCACTGCCTTTTATCGTTGCAAGAAAGTTGTGAGTAAGAAATAGTGAAATAGGAGACATTGATGGGCAATGGTATATACAGTATATATAGCACCAATGGGCAGAGTCGTCGTAAAGTGAAAGTCTCTCACTCGTTTCGCAAAAATGTTTTTTTTTTCTTGTCGGAGGCTTCTGCCATCTGTTGTATCTGTTGGAGCACTCAGACGCACATACATTGTAACCCAAACAGACACCTTACATTAATGTATTTTTGCTGTTTTCCGGAGAAAAATGAGAATGAGCTTCGGTGATGTAGAGCTAAAAGATTCGGACCACACCGAGGGTAAGCCACCGCGCGCAAGCAAAGGCGGAACAGTTGCCGCAAGGAGGATGACACAGCAGGAAATGTACTGCTCTGTCATTCTCTTTTCAACATGCAGCAAAAGTAGGCGTCTCAAGCACGCAGAGATGCTTAGCAAAAGTGCAATGGCCCGTAATAACTTCCAGAAGTCTTCTGCAGTCAGTTCTCCTCAAGGACAGGAAAGATGCTGCGGATTTCTGGCGGACATCAGGGCATACGCGCTGAGTCATCATGCATCCTGGATAATCCCATCATCGACGTTTGCGCGTATTAAACACCCAACCGTTAATGTTGGAATCTACCGAGGACTCCTCCATCCTGAACAACAGGGTAGCCTTGGCCGAAAACTCTGACCACATTGAGCCCACCACAGTTTTTGAGAAGAAATTCAAAATAACATAACCGGACAGACAGAACTGGTCCCGCCAGGCGCAACCTCGCAAGAGCTACGTGGATTTCTACGCCGACGGGTCAAAAACCAGAGGCGGGGTGGGCAGTGAAGTATTCTGCAAACAATTAAACCTGAGCCAGGCTCTAAAATTACCGGATCATTGCAGCATTTTTTAGGCGGAGCTGTTGGCAACAAATGAGGCCTTGTCTTGGTTGAAGTGGAACATAATATCTACTACGTGTATACTCACCCCTGCGGAGGCTACGGACTACCCAACCTAACTTAACCTACAATGGACGCAGGTAGAACTAGAGCGGGTTCAAATCCTGAGAAACCCTCCTCTGAACCCATTCTGGTCAGTTCATCAGATATCTTATTTCCTGGGTGACCTGGCACCCATACAAGCCTTAGCAATCCCGGAGTCATCCTTGAAAATGCTATCATTTCCAGGTTCAGTACCTAACCAGAGCCAGTCCTAACGCCATGGAAACTCAACTGTGAGATTACAGCGCAGTAGGATAACGTGTCTCAATGCGTCAGAATGCATGTTCATGAGACAGGGGTCGTATGACATTTCTTGCGCAAGCACACAGTTATTCCTGTGCGAGTTGTACCACTGGCCATTTCCCTTGAGATGAGAAATGGCTTTCAGAGCAAACTCTCTAACAAATATATCAAGGGGTGGAAGTTTCGTCATAGCATAGCAGCGCCCGGCGTGTTGGCGAAAGTCCCCGTACAGGTGGGACAAACCGTTCTTTGGAGTTTGGTGAAAGAGGCTAAGATGTGTTTGCGTGTTAGCCTGTTCTACCAGACAACCGATGCATACGAGATTATAGATCTTATCATTGCAATGTTGATCCAGAGGACCGTTGCCGGCGATAATAGCGCTTTGGTGGTTTTTGACCCAACATGCCTTAACCAAAGAAGCTCGTTATCTAAGACGACTCCCAGTTACTTAGTTTCCTTGAAAACCGGGATGGAAGTGCCTTTTACTAGCTGATTCATAGGGGAATAACCGACTAATCATCGATCACCTTTAGCGCCGCCTATGCTTTCGAACAGTTGCTAAGCATAAGCCGACAAAAAGAACGGTGACATCCTCCGCATAGGGCTGGGTATAGATTCCAGAGACATAGAAGGCATCGAGCACAGAGTTGACCACCATGTACCATAACAGCGGAGACAGGACACCACCTTGCGGGCAACCGCTATTTAAGCCAGATTTAACAAATTGGTCGAGGCCTGCATCAGCGGTCAATGTCCTGTGCACAAGCCCTGCCTTCTGGCAGCGTTGCACATCTTCTTCTTTGGTGACGTTACAGCCCATGAAGGACCAGAGCCAAGCTTGTCTTCAATCACGCATGTTGTGTGTGATTTATTTTTCACACAGGTGAAAGGGACCTACAGTTTAATGTCGATTCCGAACGGCGAGAAGCTTTTTCAAGTCAAGGTTTACTACGGGGGGTTTTGCCAGTACCTCGCCGAGGAGGGACGCCGTAAAATAAACATTCGATGGCGTTGGTGTTATCGGGATCCGAACTCGCTCATCGTGCGTCAGAGTCCAACACACTAACTACTGAGCCACGGCGCCCTCGGCAGCGTTACACATGCTGTCGAAAATTGCGCTGTCAAAAATTCCGTCAATGTCGATGAAAATACCCAGCGCGTACTCTTTAGTTTCGAGCACGCATCTTACCTTCCAACTAGGTTTTGAAGCGCAGTCTCGCAGGATTTTCCGCGCTGATAAGTACGTGTACGTTGCACTTTCGAAAGAGGATGCATTCGAAGGGCAACTTTGCGCACGTGCATCTACACTACTACGTTCTACGTTCACGCCAAGGAATCATCTGCCTTATACCTTTGTCCATACTGTGGCATGATTTGCTTCACCAACAAAGACACACACACACCAGCCAGTTATGTGTGTAGTCGGTCAGTCTGACAAGTTGGTCAACGCAAGAGAGATAGTAACGTGACATAACGCAGCGTCCATTCTATCGGACACTTGCCCATGCTCGATGCTTGCCAGAGGTTGACTCAGAGTTGACCTCAAGTCTCATTACACTCTTAACTTCTCATAAAACGAAGTAGCAAGCCGCGCATATGTATGCTCGCCCACTGAGTTTCTTTTTCTTTGAATACGTTTATCTTCTTCTTCTTTCTTTTTTTGTTGTGTAACAGCCCATTAAGGACCAGAGCCAAGCTTCTCTCAAGCACCCATGTTGTGTGTGATTTATTTTTGACACAGGTGAAAGGGACCTACAGTTTAATGCCGATTCCGTACGGCGGCGTGAATCGAGAAGCTTTTTCAGGCAAGTGTACTACGGAGGGTTTTGCAGTACCCCGCCGAGGAGGGACGCCGCGAAATAATCATTAGATGGCGTTGGTGTTATCGTGATACGAACTCGCTCATCGTGTGCCAGACTCCAACACACTAACGGCTGTGCCACGGGGCGCCCTCATTTTATGGCACTGCTTGTTATAAAAACGTCACCGAAATCGGTGAAATGACGATTATCGGATCGCCATATTAATATCGTTTAGGAGGTAATTTTGCTGATGGAAGCTTCAGAACTTGAATGTTGTCCTTCTTATTTCTCCGAAATATTTTAATAAGTTGCGGGAACATATTCCCGCTATCCTGTTAGAGATTTCTAAATAGTGGCCTAGGTGTCCTCCGAAGCGTTAAACTGCCTATATAAGACTTCAAGTTTTGATAGGAGATTACTTTCCGTGGACAGTGCCGATTGCCGCATTCATTACATGAGCAGGTTACCTGATGATTAACGTCTGCAGCCTGCTCGATGTTCTCAGTGCTTCAGGAACCCAGGCATATGCGGATGATGTCGCCTTTCTCTCTGTCGGCTCATGTTTAGCTACTCTTCCGTCTGAAAGCTCAGTGATGACTAGTGCAAGGCTGATGTCGTTCTCTTCATGACAATCCAAGGAAGCTATGTACCTGGGTGTCATCTTAGAAAGCAAGCTTCTTTGGTCAAAAACCACAAAAGCGCTGTCTGCTTTTTGGCAATGCAAAAGTGCTTTTGGCAAAACATGGACCTTATCGCCGGTAAAGGTCCTCTGGATCTACACAGCCGATATGATTAGACCGATATGTCGGTTTGTTGATTGGTGATACAGGATAACACGCAAACACGTCGGAGCCTCCTTCACCAAACTCGAAAAAACGATTTGTCTCAGCCGTACGGGGGCTTTAAGCAGTATGCAGGGCGCTACTCTTAATGCTATGGTGAACCTCCCACCCCTTTATTAATTTATCAGAGGTGCGCATTGAAAGCCCTATCTTGCCTCAAGAGAAATGGAATGACAGTGTTCTTGCGCGAGAAATATCCTACGACCACTGTCGTCACGCCATATATGCGTTCCGACACAATGTCATCTGATACTGAACCTGGAAGTGGTTGTCTTCGCATTTTCACAGATAGCTCTAAGTCTGGATTAGGGATCAACGCTGGGGTTCTCTTTGAATGCAAAAACATCCGACTGCACCTTTCATTAGGAAAATATGCGTCCGTTTATCAGTCAGAGATAGGTCAGGATATCCTGGTGGCCATGCACTATGTTGAGAAGCATAAGAGTAAGTGGAAGGCTAAAAACATAGGCGTTTGCAGTGACAACCAAGCTGAACTTAAAAGTGTGTCCAGCCCTTTAACCAGCTCCAAGTTAGTGCATGAAGTCAAGACCTTTTTGAACAAAGTCGGTAGACTACATAATTGTACTAAGGCTCGCACAGGTTCCAGGCCACTTTGGGATCCTAGGAAATTAGATTTCTGATGAACTCGCTAGAATGGGCACAGAGTAGAGTTTCTCAGGACCTGAATCCCCTGTAGGTCTACCTGCACCCACGGTCAATTCCTACAATAACGATTGGGTCTTTGATGACCACAATCGTAGATGGAGGGATTTTCCAGGATGCAGGATGACTAAGCGCATACGCCCTGATGTTTGCAGAAATTCCGTTCTATCTTATCCTTAAGGAGAATTGACTGCAGAAGACTTGCGGGCGTCATTACGGTCATTTATACATTTGCTCAACATCTCTGCGTGCTTGGCATCAATGGTACTCCTACCTATGCCGCATGGTGGTGTACCCTCGGGCTCGAAGGCGGTGTGTGCCGAATCTCTTAGCTCAGCATCACTGAAGCTCCTCCTCATTTTTCTTCGGAAAACGGGGTAAATACAGTAAAGTGAAATGTCTGTCTGGTAGAACAAATAACTATTATTTGCGTCTAAGTGCTCCAACAGATAAGAGGCCTCCAACAAAAAAAAAAAAAAAAAAACAAACGGAAAAACCATTTCTACAGAGATCACGAGATCAGTTAATTGAAATAAGGTTAATCGTTGATTTGATCAGGGAGACATGTAAGCGAGTGCCTCATAACAATCTGCATCAAAGCTAATTTCGGAAACTTAGTTTAACATGCGTCCACGCCTCAACCGAAGAAAAGGGCGATGGACTCAAACATGACTTCTACGATTTCCTAGACAGAACCTATGCCCAATATCCAAGCTACTATACGAAAATAGTAAGATAGTAGATTTGAATGCGGAACTGGGTAAAAATTACATATTTGAGTCGATCACGGGGAAGTATAGCCTACACCACATCAAAAAACGGTCACTGGCTACGTGAATTCCTGGCGGGGTGTAAACTCCTTCCACCTAGCACACAATTCCCACATCTCAGCATCCACAAAGGAGCGTGGCGATCCAGAACCAGAATGAACACATTGTGATCGACGGCTGACATTTCTGTTAGATGTACGAACCTTCCGAGGTACGAGGTACTACAAGGTACGAATGAGGATATCAAGGTAAAGCTACAATCACAGGAGACCGCGAGGATCTTTGCAGATCGAGTTTCCCTCGACCTCTCGCAAAATTCGATGCGCCGACACAATCCACATAACAACAATAGGAGCATTACCAACGCAAGATTCTGTCTCTGATGTGCTGGGTTTCAAACCACCGCAAGGTAGAAACCCCTGATTCAACGAGCAATGCGAACAAGCCCATGTGTCAAAGCAAACCGCCTACAAAGTTTTGCTACTGCATGTATGTATGTATATTGGCGTTTCAGTCCATGAAGTACCTGAGCCGAGCTTCTCTCAATCACCCATGTTGTGTGTGATTTCATTTTCCCATAGGTGGAAGGGACCTAAAGTTTATTGCCGGTTCCGAACGGCGAATTTTGAGAAGCTTTTCATGACAATTTTACTACAGGGGGTTTTGTCAGAACCCCGCTGAGGAGAAACACCGTGAAAAACATGTTCGATTACATGGCTGTGTCGGGATTCGATCCCGTGTCATCGGCGTCAGAGGCCAATACACTAACCACTGCGCCACGCGTGAAAACTACGAGCAGAAAAAGAGAGAGAAACACACGCTTTTAAGGAAGAAAATAATGAAATGCCAGAGCAGAAGCCTGTTCAACTGCGGTAATGGAACTGATACCGCGGTCAGGCACAATGATTCATTAGCAGCGGACGAAGGTGTAAGAGAACTCCGTTCACCCAACTTAGATGAGATTAGGGTGGTAACTTCGAAGCTTAAAACTAATAGAGCCGCGGGCGCGGACAGCCTATCCGCTGGGATATTAAAAGTGGGTGGAGATGGGCTGATAGGATGCATGCACCAGTTCATCTGTAAAATATGGGTCAGAGAAAAGTATGCCCGACGAATGGAATCTCACCATCGTTTGTCCGGTCCACAAGAAAAGAGACCCCTATAACTGCACCAAGTTATAGGGGAACAAGTCTCCTTAACATCGTATAAGTTCTTTTCTGCCGTACTGTATGAACCCTTTGTGGATAATCTGATAGGTTTTTATCAGCGTGGTTTCAGGCCAGGTAAATCCACAATAGACCAAATATTCGCACTGCGGCAGGTCTTGGAGAGGACCATACCAAAGCCGCATATGACCATGTGCATAGAGACTTGCTATACAGTGCCATGTCTGGTTTTAACATGCCTGCCAAACTTGTCAGATTGTGCAGGATGACAGAATGCAGGATGAATTCGCGCTGCTCCAATGAGGTCGGTAGCGAATTAACCGGAATATTTGGTGTTAAAAAGGGGTTTGGACAATGTAATGCACTGTCATGTAAATTTTCCAACATCGTATTTGAAAAGATCATACGACACTCTGTAGCCAACACAGGATTTCAAGTCAGGACAATTAGTAGCGAACGCGGATGAAGTCAATTAAGTATTCGTAAACATCGAGGCAGAAGCGGCTAAAATGGGTCTTTCGGTAGATGGGAGTGTAAATAACTATATACGCTGTCATCCAAAAAAGACCAAGGCGATTGGTCGTTTCGAGACGAAAATTCTGCGTTCAATCTATGGTCCCGTTTGTATGGGCTGTACAGCAACATCGGCCTAGTAGGTACGGCGTCTACGGATCAAACGTCTAAGGTGACTAGGTCTTGTAGAGCGAATGGACAACAAAGCTTCGCCCCAAAGAGTATTCGTCCCGGAGGGACGACGCAGAATAGGGCGACCGAATCTAAGGTGGTGCACAAAGGTAGAAGGGGACCTTAACCAACTCGGAGTGCTTCGCTAGAAACAGCATGCAAACGACCGTGCCAGCTGGAGAAGCTTGTTGTTGAGGACAAGGTTCACATCGGACTGTAGTTCCACCATAGTAAGTAAGTAGTAGAAAAATTTTTGGAGGAATTTGTCGTAGTATTACAACCACACCAGTATAGTTACCAACAAGGAGAAAGTACTGGAAGGCTTCTGGGAGAACCGAATTCATTTGCCTCGGGCTTAAATGACCATCATCACACTGCAAATGCTTAGTGTGTTAAGCAACACGCAGCAAGTGTGTCATTAGACATACTTGAAGATTACATATGTAAGTGCGTCACTTAACACGATTGATATTTGAAATTGAGGCACATATTCATCTTAAAACCATAACATGGTCTATTGCGTGTTGAAGCGACATACTTATTAATAATTCACACACTTTGGATCAATCAATTAACCCTTCAGTGGGCGTGTGCTTAATTGGGACATAAGTAGGCGCGTGGTCTACAATCGCAGACCCTTTTAGTTTGCTGTCGAAAATGCTGTGTAGATATCTTATGTGTTTATAATTTTTCAGTAAGTATACTGAACGATCACCATTCATATCTACTAATTTCAAAATGAATATATTTATCTACATTTGAATAAAAATTAAAAACAACTTTATTATATTCTTTAAGGTTTATTGACAAGAGTTCATACCCTTTCTTCTTCTTTGGTGGCGTTACAGCCCATGAAGGACCAGAGCCAAGCTTCTCTTCAATCACCCACGGTGTGTGTGATTTATTTTTCACACAGGTGAAAGGGACCTACAGTTTATGCCGATTCCGAACGGCTTGAGTAGAGAAGCTTTTTCCAGGCAAGTTATACTACGGGGGGTTTTGCCAGTACCCCGCCGAGGAGGGACGCCGCGAAATAAACATTCGATGGCGTTGGTGTTATCGGGATCCGAACTCGCTCATCGTGCGCCAGAGTCCAACACACTAACCACTGCGCCAGGGCGCCCTATCATACTTATTACAGAAAAATAATATTTAAGTGACTTAAATTGACAGAACTTTTTTTTTTTTTTCAAAAAAAAAAATATTAGCACAATTCGTAAGTAAAATTAAAAAACAGAAGTTAGTAAAAATATTTTCATAAGCATAAGCACATGCATAAATGTTTTGCATGTGATCTTTACAAGCACATCGACCACATTTCGCACAGAACATCCTTGATGACTTGTTCCGTTTGTGTGGACCAATAGAGCAACGTCCAAAATAACTTCCGAGTCTGTTAGGGACTGGTAGAGGGACGTCCACTATTCCCAACAGGAGCTTCGATCTTCGCCGCATCTCTTTAGGTTAACGCAAAATAGTTGATCTTATTTCAATTTGCGGTCGTATGAGTTCCCATGCGCACTTTTCTAAAAAACTGCTGCGTAGTTTTGCTTGTTTTGGATTATTTGACTTATGCACGCAAAGAGCATTTATGCCAGAAATATTGAGCAAGACATAGAATACTACCATTGGCCAGCGGCGCATATTTCTTGCAACGTTGTAATTCTGGAACAGTTGGTCTACAACATCTACACCAATTTTGGTGTGATTGTAATCGGATATTATCTGGGCCACGGCAGTTCCCCTGCCAAGTCGAGCAAAAAAGCGGCACGGCCGTACCATCCTTTTCTCGTAATATAATAGGCCATTTTCGACCCCCTATAACTTCGTTGTGGATAAAACTAGAAGTCTGAATTTTCAGTAACCAAGCAAGCATTGCATAGACACGGTAAATTTCATTCAATTTGAACCAGTAGTTTAAGAATTATAACTACTCAAAGTTTTTTAAATTTGTCACTCACTGACTGACTCACTGACTGACTGACCGATCATCAAAAGTCTAAGCCACTTCTAGCAGAAGTAGAAGCACACAACTAGTGTTAAGTGTATAAATCAAGGAAAATCGCACTAAATAATCTAATTTAATATAATATGTAATACTTGTGAGATATGTTGTGTTTTCATGCGATGGCCAGGTCAATCTATATACTTAAAACATAAAGGATTTTGGTATTGGTATGGTCACTATAAGATGTTGTTAGGTTAGCTAATTACGTAATAAATCAAGGCAGAAGGTCCCTTAAGTAGGGACTGAATAAATAAACTGACTTGGTAATACATGGATCTTACAACTTTTTACGGTAGAAGATCTGAGTTGCGAGACTTGGTTTTTTACAAGTTACGTTTTTCGTGGCATCACTGGTTTTCTTTCCTCTCAAGTTTCTTCTTCGATTGTATTGCCATGGTGCATAGACGACATTAATATACCTAACTGATTTGTTTTTCTTTGGGCAGTATGACACTAAAGTACAATCAGCTTGGAAACCGAAGAGAGATGACTTTTCTTTTCGATCCTTTGTGGGCAGAAACTCTGAAGGAACCTCACGTCTATTTTTGCGTATGGTACTGTTGTAAACTTTCCTTGTTCCTCAAGTGGGTGGCCTCGGGAAATTACTCGAAAATAAAACGTAGAGACTTCTTCAATAATAAAAAAGATTCTTTATTCTGCCCGCTAATTCTAACCAACAAAACCGGAAGAAGCTTGCACGGGTTATTAAATTTCTACTACTAAAAAAAAAGGTGACAGTTGTCATATTTTAGAACAAGCATGGCTAATTACGTGGGACGTGTCCAGTCAGGCGTAACATATTTGTTACACTCTCCCCTCCTTGGACTAAAGCGCCTCTATCAGACGACTTTGTTTGCAGTCCCCATGCTTGAACATTATTTCCTCGGTACTCGGCAAGGCGATCAATGTGCACAATCCTTGGCTTGGCTCTCGGCTTCTTTTGAATTTTGAAAGTCACATCGGTGATTACATCCAGAACGCGATAAGGGCCTTCCCAATCAGACTGAAGTTTCGGAGACACACGGACCTTTCTTCTGGGGTTATGAAACCAGACAAAATCTCCTGGCCTAAAGCGGGGAACATTAGAAGTAATATCGTATCGGGTTTTCATCCGTTTGGCTGCTCGATGCATTTCGTGCCTGGCTCGCTCGTGCACCTCTTGTAATTGTTCTTGCAGCTGCTTTGCATAACCGCATAATGAAACCTCGCCGGGCGGCGTTCCGAACAACAAATCTGAAGGCAATCTCATTTCCCTGCCAAAAAGCATGGTAAAAGGTGACTGCTTAATTGACTCTGTTGCGACGCTCGATATGCCATGGCAAATAAAGGCAAAAAGTCATCCCAATCATCCTGTTTATCGCTAACGAACTTAGAAAGATAGTGCAATACAGTCCTATTCATTCGTTCAACAAGGCCGTCAGATTGAGGATGCAACGGCGTAGTTCTTGTTTTGTGAATACCCATAAGCTCCATCACGTTTTGGAAGGTTTCCGCTTCGAAATTACGGCCCTGGTCCGAATGCAGCTCCATTGGCGTTCCAAATCTACAAAAGACTTCCTTCACTAGCGTCTGAGCAACAGTATCCGCTGTCTGGTCCACGAGTGGCAATAACTCGACCCACTTGGTGAAATAATCCATAAAGACCATCACATATTTATTTCCCCGTTTGGTAGATGGTAGTGGACCAAGAATGTCAACTGCTACTCGTTGAAAGGGCTCACCAGATAGATAGACTTGAAGTTCACCCTTAGTTCTCGTCTTCGGACCTCTTTTTGATGCACAGATATCGCATTCAGCACAGTACTGCTCAACGTCTTTTCTGGCTCCGACCCAGTAAAATCGTGATCTGATTTTCTCGAACGTTTTATTAGAACCAAAGTGACCACCAAACGGAGTGTCATGAAACATTCTAATTACATAGCTAGTCAATGATTTTGGTACGATGGGCAACATTCGTTCTGGCTGCGTAAATGATGTAGGTACCCACTTTTTGCAAAGCATTTGGTTTACTAGACATAAAGCGGCAAACTGAGCCCAATATGCTTTCAACAGATTGCTGCCTCCGGAGACGTTGTTCCAATTAGGGCGCATGCCCGCTTCGACCCACTGAATAACGAGTTTCAAAATACTGTCGTTTTTCTGCGCTTGCTTCAGCTTGTCGGATGTCAGTTCGCCATCAACTTGGAGAAGAACATTTACTGGATGCTTTTCAACGACATTGTAATTCGCTTCCTTGGACTCACAATGGTGACACACTTGATCAGCGCATGGTCGGCGCGAAAGGGCATCAGCATTGAGATGTGCTTTGCCGGCACGATGCTGTATTTTAAAGTGGTACTGTTGGATGCGTTCTAGCCAACGCGCAAGTTGACCCTCAGGATTCTTAAAGGACAGCAACCAGTTAAGAGCAGCATGGTCGGTACGGACCAAGAATTCTCGCCCAAAAAGGTAAACGTGGAAATGTTCTATCGCCTTAATCATAGCCAACAATTCCTTGCGGGTGGTGCAGTAATTGCGCTCGGGTTTGCTGAGGGCTCTACTATAGTATGCGATAACTTTCTCCTCTCCATCATGTATCTGGGACAATACTGCTCCTATCCCATGGTCGCAAGCGTCGGTGTCCAGCACAAAATCAGCGTCGGGACGAACATGACCCAAAGTCGGAGGTGTTATAAGGCATTTTTTTAGTAAATTATATGCAGCGTCACATTCAGCAGACCAACTAAATGCAATATTTTTTTCTGTTAATCGGTGCAGGGGCCGAGCTATTTCAGCGAATCGGGGTACGAACTGGCGGTAGTACGTACATAGTCCAATAAAGCTTCTGAGTTCTGTTACGTTTTTTGGTATCGGCCAAGTCCGCACCGTTTCAATTTTAGCAGGATCGGGTGACACTCCTGCCTCACTTACGACATGTCCCAGAAAACAGACCTCTTTTTGGAACAGATTGCATTTGGTGGGATTTATTTTTAGTCCAGCTTCTCTCAAACGACTGAAAACAGAACGCAAGTTAGAGAGCATGTCTTCAAAACTCTTACCATGAATCAGGATATCATCCAAATACACAAGACAAGTATCCAGGGGTAGTCCTCTCAGAACAGTTGACATTAATCGTTCGAATGTCGCAGGTGCATTAGTTAAACCGAAACTCATAACCTTGAATTGCCACAAACCATCTCTTGTCACAAACGCTGTTTTCTCCCGGTCACCTGGATACATTTCTACCTGCCAGTAGCCAGACTGACAATCAACCGTACTAAACCATACCGAGCCAGCGACTGCGATTAATGTGTCGTCGATTCGGGGCAAGGGGAAGGAGTCCTTTATGGTTACATTGTTCAGTTTGCGGTAATCCACACAGAAGCGCGTGGAGCCATCTTTTTTTTTCACCATTACAATGGGCGATGCCCATGGGCTGGTAGATGGTTCAATGATATCGCCTTCCAACATCTTTTCAATTATTTCCCGTGACTCTTCCTGCTTTGCCAGCGAACGTAGCTACTGGAGTATTACGGGGGAGAGTAACAGCATGATCGGCGAAGTTGACGACTCGTACTAAAACAGACCCATTCTGGTTACAGGTCATAGTCTTTCCAACTAAAATTCCTTTCGGTAAATCATCCCCAATGGGAGAAACAAGGCCTTCGATTGGTCCTGCACTGGAAGTGTTTGTTGAAATGAATGTTTCTTTTCTAGGAGGTATCAAGAATGAGTCTGCTGTTCGAAGGAACACAGCTCGAACGGATTGCTTATCTGGTTCAACAGGTGGCTTTCCTAAAGGTGCACTGAATTCATTGTTCAAAGCAATCCTGTTACTTCCTATAGATATAACGTTGCATGAAAAGTCTAAGATGCTCTTGGCAGCTTTCAAAACATCCACTCCAAGAATACCTTGGCTGTTGGCGGGAAGGGGAAGATCGACCACCAAGACTTTTATTCGACGTTTGAACTTTCCAATCTGAATCAACGTACGCCACTCTTGCGAAACATTAAAGATGTTTCCGCATAAAGTTTGGATTACGGACTTTCCTGGCTGAAGTTGAACATTCGAAGGTATAACGTCCCGGCGCACCAACGTGACCGAAGATCCAGTATCAACGAGCATCTGACAGGGAACACAACCAAGAACTACTGGGATGGTATATCCACCAGTTTGACTATCACAATGGACATTGTAAATTTGGGGGCATTTGGACTTCGTCAGCGTTAGCCCCTCCGCACTGACGGCTGAGCGTTTCCCGACTCCGGAGACATATTTGCAAATTGATTTGAACCCTCGTAATTAGCGACGTTTTGGTTTCCTCGTGATCGTTGATTGCGGTAGTGGCTACGTAGATGGGGCACATCGGTTGCAACCTCAACGGATCGAGTTAGATAACTGTGTTGAGTGGCGAGATGGACTGCCTCTGCGGAAATAGCTTTATTCACTGCATCGATCATAGTTCTTGGGTCTCCCATTCGAACAGCAGCCTGAATTGAGCGGTCGGAAATTCCATCGACGAACTGCATTACCGAAATACGTTCTTGAGCTTCAGGTGGGCAGTCGCCGAACACTATCCGAATAAGTCGCTGAATATCGCTGGCAAATGCACCAAGTTCTTCTCGTTGCCCTTGGCGCCTGGAACGAAATGTCGAATGAGAAATCTGTTTTTGTTGGGAAATAAACCTTAGCTGCAAAGCCGACGTAAGTTTGTCATAGTCCGCACGATCCTCAGTGCTTAAATTTCCCAGAATCGATACAGCTTCCCCGCGAAGTAAAGATGCAAGTACTTGTGCTTTCTGGTTACTAGTCCAGCCATTCGCTTCAGCGACGATGTCGAATTGAATTTTATATTCACGCCAGTCAGTTATTTGACTGTCAAAAGGTTGGGGATCAATTCTAATAGGACAGCTGCTACTGGGAGAGTCCGATTGACCAGCACAGGCAACCGCACTTTGTTGAGAAGTAATCACGGGGGTTATCTCCGCGGGTGCGTCATCCTGGGCGGTTACTGTCTTTTCCATGGCGTTGTCTACATGTGGAGTTGAGCACTGGAATACTTTCTCAGCGAAGGTGCTGCTTCCCATGGTACGCAATTCTTCCATTTGCTGTTGTTGATTTTTTTTTAATTTGGCGATTTCACAATTTTGACGTTCAACACTTTCGCTTAGTAAACTTAATTGTGTGAGAACTGTCTCAAGTCTTTGAGTAATCTCCTCCGACATATCAACTCGAGGATCCCACTTCTGACACCAATGTTGTAAACTTTCCTTGTTCCTCAAGTGGGTGGCCTCGGGAAATTACTCGAAAATAAAACGTAGAGACTTCTTCAATAATAAAAAAGATTCTTTATTCTGCCCGCTAATTCTAACCAACAAAACCGGAAGAAGCTTGCACGGGTTATTAAATTTCTACTACTAAAAAAAAAGGTGACAGTTGTCATATTTTAGAACAAGCATGGCTAATTACGTGGGACGTGTCCAGTCAGGCGTAACATATTTGTTACAGTACCAATATTTGTAAACCTTTTTTTCTTAAGATTATTTGAGAGCGGTAGACTGGTGAACCAATTATCTCCAGTTATATTTCGATTGGTATTTTCAACTGGTTTCACCATTCGCAGAGTAATATCTTCTCCTGTGTTTCTAAATTTGTATGGACCTTCAGGTTGAATTCCCACATGTATGTATGTATGTTGGCGTTACAGTTAATGAAGGACCTGAGCCGAGCTTCTCTCAATCACCCATGTTGTATGTGATTTAATTTTCCCATATGTGAATGGGACCTACAGTTTATTGCCGGTTCCGAACGGCAAATGTCGAGAAGCTTTTCATGACAATTTTACTACAGGGGGTATTGTCAGAACCCCGCTGAGGAGAAACACCGTGAAAACTCGTTCGATGACATGACGATCCCGTGTCATCGGCGTCAGAGGCCAACACACTACCCACCGCGCCACGGTGCTCTCTAAATTCCCACATACGTTTCTAAATTGAAAGTGTAGAATTTAGCATCCACCTGCGCAAAAATTTTAACACCACGTTTTGCTGGCTTGCTGGAAATATTTTGCTTAAATGCACAACGTCCTCTGAATGCTAACAACTGTTCGTCTATCGTAAGGACCTCACTGGGAATAAACTTGTTTTGAAAATTTACCAAAAAGTTTTCAAAAAGCTCCCTAATAGTTGGCAACATTTCTTTCCGCTCAGCCCTTGTAAACACGTCATCAAATCTCATAGAATTCAAGAGAAATCTAATCCGCTTTTCGCTCATTGCCAAATAGCACGATTCTATTCCGTTTCCTTTAGTATTGTCCCAAATTTTGTGCAAATTTTTCCAGGCACTTTAAAGAGTGCCAATCAAAAACAGTATTCCTATGAGAGCACCAATTTCTATCTCATCAGTATTTCTTGCGTCCCGATTTCTTTCGTATTTGGTTCGAACTTTTCCAATGTATATATTCGTTGAAGGAGTAAAATTCTTATAACGGTCTCGTTTAAAAGCAACTTCAGACATTCGATTTCAGTTTTGGCATTGCGTGCATCACCCTTCGTTCCGGGCAGAAGTTTTATGATGTTGTGGGAACGCACACGAATTAGCTGATTCTTCTTCTTTGGTGGCGTTACAGCCCATGAAGGACCAGAGCCAAGCTTCTCTTTAATCACCCACGGTGTGTGTGATTTATTTTGCCCACAGGTGAAAGGGATCTACAGTTTAATGCCGATTCCGAACGGCGTGAGTCGAGAAGCTTTTATCAAGCAAGCTATACTACGGGGGGTTTTGCCAGTACCCCGCCGAGGAGGGACGCCGCGAAATAAACATTCGATGGCGTTGGTGTTATCGGGATCCGAACTCGCTCATCGTGCGTCAGAGTCCAAAAGACTAACTACTGCGCCACGGCGCCCTGATTTGCTGATTAGGCCTTTTCTTTTTCCAATTGGTTTCCTTATCTTTTCCGAGAAAATAGTTTGGCAAACGATCTTCACCAGAATCGTCTTCAGACAACATTTCATCATCTTGGTCCGGTAAGCCTTGTTCAGATTCTGTGTCGTGTTCACTTTGTTGAGCGACATCTGTATCCATACTCACATTCTCCGATTCATCCTCATCTTCTTCGTCAATTGAACTTTTATCCACACTTGATAACTCGTGAAGCCATCGTTCCCATACTTCAGGGTTCTTACTGCTATGCGCGAGTCTTTCAGACATTTCTTTATCTAAATTATACCTTTTTAAATCACATTTACTAAAAACTATTATATTGTATTCACCTCAAAATAATAAAAATTTAATGCAGGATGCAAGAAATCGTAGACCAGTTCTGATGCAGAACTACTGGTCTAGAACACACCTTAAATTGCATTAAAAATAACTACAATCAAAGGACACCTTTTGGTATGTTGCAGTAATACACTTATCATTCACAGTGCAGTTATTACTATTGAACGTAGATTTTTTGAAGGAGGTTGATACTCTAGATCACGAAGAACTACGCATCAGGTTATATAAGATCCCTATCCCTAGAAAACTACGAAAAAGAATTGTATAAGAAAGATAAAAGGGAAACGACGAAACAGACTTATTGGAGCTGGTTGATTTGATTCTTTAGTTGTGGGTTGCTCATCACTAGTTAGTGAATATTGTGGTTCACAAGACAGATTAGTACAATAAGGAGGGGGAGGAGAAGGGATATCAAGGGGCGGAACCTATTACTGGAAATTTTATATTAAAATATTAAAGAAAATGCTTTCCCGTCGTGCAGCGAGTGCTTTCACCAATACTTTTGGGGCAACACTCTGGATTGATACCTTGCTTTTTTTTAAGTTATGTTAGGTGTTTAGAGACCGCCCATCCTTTACCTTGATGATAGGCCGGTTTTATTGTACCGCCCGTCGGTTCTCAGTGAACCGTCCACCCATTATGACGTCCATCTGGGAAAGTATAGTCTAGTGCTCTAGATAATTTGGTTAGGAAAATTCATTAAGCACAAGTTACAAGATCTTCTCTGCCTTGCCCACACAGGCTTGCTTGCTAAGGCCCGATATGTAGCGCCATCTAAGTGAACCTTAAGCCTTGTTGTTATACATACCCTCGTCGTGGGAATATTTTATAATACTCCAACGAACCACGAACAAGAATCACATTTAACGACATCATTAGTATCAATTAGCCCTAACAAACTAGTCTCCTACTCAGGCCTTAGGTAATAGATACGCCAATTGCGTAACATTTGGCAACATCCTCCAATCGCACATTAACAGGGATTCCCTGGATAGATACGCAAATAGAACAAAAATCGATCCCCCCTCGTTCATGTCTCTCAGGTACTTCATACCATCACCAGTCCGGCGAGTGCTGTTTTCCCTTCGCGACAACATTATCGTATCAAAGTTCAGTACAATTGTTTCTATGCCGGTAGCATGCGAATTAGCGTAAATTTCCGTTTAGGATATTTTCGGAACTTGGCGCCGAAAAACCTCCCCCTGAAATCGTGCCGTCCAAATGCAACCGGAAACAGTCGGTCCACGACAAACATGTCACCCACTCCGCCTTCGGGAAATGACTAACTCGATAACAATAGCCGACGCTTTTTATCTCTCCACCATTATCCTCCGGCATCGACGAGTCGACGAGCAACCGACAGAACAATTGTTTCCATCCATCCTGCTCATCTTGTCCGCACAGTGTCTGCTCCATATTCAAGCACGGAATCCTGTGAAATTAATCGCTAGAAATTTTCGGCGTAGCATTTAGGAAATTTAATGAATTTATTCGACGCGCTGCAGGATATCTCCAAGCACATCCGCACTAATACAATAACAGTAGCTGTAATCAGCTTAGAGATCTTTACACAACTTTTTCCAATGGAAAGGCTATTCGTTCGGTCTGAGAATGAAATGAATCTAAACACTCGGTTTAGAAAGTCTTTAATTCGTATTTAATTAGAATTTAATTCGACACGACGACGGCATCCAGGTTGGTGTGGTTGTGTCGATGCTTGGAATAGAAAACCTTTAACTTGACTTTCGCATCCTTTCGATGTCCACTAATTGAACAGATGTTCATTCAATTAATGCACCGCGGGTTCGTCTGTTTGCTCCTAATTCATTTCTTTCTTTTTTTTCTTTCATCCTTTTATCGTTTTCTCTTCCTTTGCGCCATTTGTTTGCTATCCGTTGCTGTTGTTGTACTGGTATCCGGTAAAAACGCTTTAAATGAATTTTGATTATCAAAGGATACAAAGTTATTTCACCCCATTCTCTGATTTGCTCCTTGTGCCTTGCAGGACCTGACCGGATGTAAGTGATCACAGAGGAAAGAATTTGATATTGATTGGATTGCTCGAAGACGGAAGTGAATTTATTTCCAGTTTTTTTTTTTTGCAGTATTTCGAAGTTGCACTCTCGCGAGTCTCATCAATTATTCGATGAATATTGCGCTTAATTCGAATTTTCATAAATTTAATTTATTCTTTCATTGTCAAAACCAACTAACATGGTGGAGTAGCTTACATACTAGACTTGCTTTTCGACTTTTATTCTAGTAAGTTCTCCATCGATGTACTATCACCTCTACGTTCACCGGACCTCTGTGTCATATTACGTGAATTCTTATCCCCAACCACGCAATTAAGGAAAGAGCTTTTTCTAGTGTTATTAGAGGTCCATTGTTCCTGTTTTTATACAACAATGCCGAGGTCATACAATTCTCAAAGGCTTTTATGACCTCTGCAGTGTTACGGAATACCTTTTGCCCACAATTTGGCTTCAGACTACGAAAAAAGGTAATTGTCAGTCAGAGAAACATCAGGGAACCACGCCGAATACGGAAGAATTTCTAATCCAAACTGTAGCGATTTGCAATAGGACCGGACCATGCCGTTTTGCTATAACGCAGGTTGCATTTCAGCCATTTCGCATGCATTACGCCGATTGCCTCACAATATCTAACTACATTTATAGAGAAACGATAGTTGTTGAAGAAATGAATAGTGAAATGGTCCTTTCTGCGTCTACCCGATTGTCACTTTTTATGGGTAAGGACTTATACACTTTTTATCCCAAGTGATTCTACCGCTCAAGAAAGAACTTTTTGGGCCTTAAGCTAATGATGGGCAAATCTCGAAAAAGTCCTTATTACTTTGAAATGTACCTCACGTATACGATTTAGTAAAGGCAAGTTAAACAACCAATCGGCCACTTCGGAAGTTAAAGGATGCTGACGCTAGTGGTGTGTGTTCTTTTAGAAGTGATATCGGGAGAAAGCGAGAACGACTTATAAACGCGAATCCGGTAAGTCCAATTAAGTCAAGTAATGACCTTCCGACTGGGTACTAACTAGCCCAAGAGCCAAGGTATCCTACGTGTCTATGGACATCGTCGCCCAACATATACAATATTGGCTTTTCTCTCTATTATATCACCCTAAAAGCCTGCAGAACCTCTTTTAGTGTCTCGAAAGGGAAATTGTATGTTAGAATATTCGTCTGCTGAGGTAAACGCCGGTCTCAAAAATTCATTACTGATGGATTAGAACTCATCTTTTTAGTTTAATATTCACCATAATTGCTGATGTGCACTAAGGCTCCACATTTTCCTTGGCACAACACGTATTTCAAATTTTCATGCATTATCTCCTCACTGATACCTCTTATCAGTCTAGCGGTCTGTTAAGATATTTACGGACACGATCCCTATGTTTTAAGAAACTATTCCTGTAATGGCACATCCCGTCTGGATCTTCGCGAACGCCTGGTTTCAACGATTCATCGTAGTACATTCAAATTCGAATCCATCGAGATCGCATTTTTCAGCATTACTAAACCATACGAGTATAATGAGTAATCTGAACATGTTAGCTATCCTAGTAAAAATGTCTAGCAATATCTAGAAGATTGTTAAAAAAAAAAAATTCTCGTCTGTAACGCAAACGATCTCCCTCAACACCTAATTACGCTAAAATAAGTTTTGTATGTATGCTTCTGGCGTTCCAGATCATGGAAAACCTAGGCGTAGCTTCTGGCAATCACCCACGTTGTATCTGATTTTATTTTCCCATAGGTGAAAGGGGGGCGCGCCGTGACGCAGTCACTAGTGTGTTGGACTCTGAAGCACAATAAGCAAGTCCAGATCCCGATAATACCAACGCCATTGAATGTTTATTTCGCGACGTCCCTATTCGGCGGAGTTCTGGCAAAATCCCCCGAAAAAGCTTCTCGACTCACGCCGCTCAGAATCGGCGTTAAACTGCAGTTCCCTTAATTCCAGTTCTGTTGAACTCTTTCCAGATCTTGTCTATAACATGAGCCATAGTAGATGTGATATGTGCCTCTTCTACAGTCTTGGCTATAATGGCGTTTCCCATCTGGGCCTGAATGATCCTGGTTTTAAGCATGGGTATAATCCATCTGCTAACAAAACCCTTCACTCCTGCCGTTAAAAGCTTCTTCTCTATCTAGGTATCTACGGAGCACAACTTCATGCAGAGTCTAGGTGGACTTGCCTTTATAGTAGACGTGACTTCGAAAAATGTGTGTCTCCCAAAGGATCTTCAAGAAGAAGAATGTGTTCTGAAATCCTTTTTGGACTCATGCTCGCGCTTGCCAACCTTCGGGATGTAAACGGGGAACATAACTGAGTCTAAGCGAGCTTCAACAGATCACCATCAGCCGGGATATAACCTTATCCAAACTCTTTTGGAGCTTTATCGGTAATATCCGGTCGAAGCCTGGTGACTTATATAGTCAGGAAGCTGCAAATTGCCCTTGAGATATTTTCGGTCGTGATGATTGACTTAATGTCGTCCCATGATGTAAGTTGCGTTTGATCTGAGACTTGCATATTTGCACCAGAGTCTCCCAAGGATTGTGGAATACGCCCATACACCATCATTTCGTTTAATAAATGACGGGTTGGAGTGTTGTTTAGGCAGGCCTTTAAAATAAGATCGCCTTAAGATGGTAGCCAGAATTCGTTTGGACTAATGGCTTTATATTCGTATGTTGGCGTTACAGTTCATGTAAGACCAAAGCCGATCTTCTCTCCATCATGTTGTGTGTGAACTTATATCCACATAGGTGAAAGGACCTACAGTTTATTGTCGATTCCAAACGGCAAATTTCGAGGAGCCTTTTATGACAATTATACTATAGGAGGTTTTGTCAGAATAATTTTCTGAGAAAAATGTAAATTCGTATGGATTCTCATTACTGCCTTACATGTTACCCTTTTTACGTCCTTTAATAGTATGGTTCCATATGTGGAAACCGTATCTCCCTTCTCCATAATAAAATAACCAACCTCTTTCACCTAAATCCTTACACATTATACCTGTTATTGACCGGCTAACCTGTCCTCGACCACAGGCGACTTAGAAATTTCAAATGAATTCTCCGAACTATCCAACATATATTCACTAATATACCTACCCCACCTCAAGTCAAGCTCATTAACCAATCTCTATCATGTCCACCTGTAAGTCCTTTAGCAACCGACCTAATTAGATTACTCACAGCAAGCAAAGCCACGAACTATCCTCTCCTCCCCGGACCGGATTCAACACAAGAAATCCCAATTAATCAGTTCAGCAGCTATGTCTGCAAATCAATTGCGTCCAGCTCGACTCATGCCCTCGTCTACCTATCAATTTAATATACTAAGAAGCCTGCCTCCATGCTATGCCCGAGCATCTCTCGTCCAATTCCACTTGATTGCATTACTGAATAATCAGAAGAACAACACACATTCCAATTCCATCTAACTAAGATGAGGCAGTGAAATGAGATTCGCTTCAGTCGTTCCAAAAGCCGCCAATAATGCCCTCTTGCACTCGTGCTCATACCCGCCGCTTCGCATCTGATGGGTACATCCAATAATTTCGACCATTCTAATTAATCCACTTAAGGGCAGGGACACGACCGGATCACAAATGTAAGTGGAACGCGCTAGTGACTACCCACTAACCCAGTTAAGTGCGAGCAGAAAACGACATCGTGAAGCGGAAACGACATCGGTGAAGACCAATGACCGAAGACTGTCGTTGCTGCAATTGGCAGTCGCCACTTGAAACTAGATTAGGTAATCGACGTTTATTAAATGGCATCAATACGAAACAATAAACAAAGATCGAGCTGTGATGCCACGTAGCGCTGCACGACCTACCCTTGAGTAGTGTACTCGTATGTAAGTTAAAGTCGTGGCAAAATACGTCCTTGGATGAGTCTCATCTAAAACGCAACTGAATCTTGACCAGCCGCACCTAATCTTGTTTCGGCAATTGCATTACAAAATTTCATTAAGAAGCGACCGATTATTTTACACGTACGCCGGCGTCCATGATGACCATGACGACGACGATGCTACATAGTAATGATGTGTATCGGCACTAATTGAGGAAGGTCGGATGGCAACGAATGAGTGTGTGTGGCAAATGACGTTCGTGGAGATGGGTGAAAGTGCAGCGGCGGCGATTGATGTGCGCCGCCAAGTGTAATAACTATTTGCCGCAAATCATAATGAATTTATTGAGGACGTGATGCAAGTGGAAGTGCCTATTTGCAGTTCACTGGCTTAATGAGCAGCTTGTTAAGGGGTTTATTAAAAATGCGAATTGCTGGGTTGTGGGGCTTTGGATGGGTAATATGTAGTGGGAAAGGGCTTAGAGGATTTGTGTTTATTTTTGTATAAGTCCGGCTGATTCTACCACTATTGAAATTGGGCTATCAGCATAAATGATGAGCTCATTTTTATTATTTGTTTCTTGCTATCTTAGTTTTTTTTATTTGAGCGGAGAGCAGCGAACTTCTGGAAGTTTGAAAATCTCACCGTATAATTTATCCACAACACCCCGAGACAGGTCACCTTCAACATCTAGAAAGAACACGAAGCAATGGCAACTGATCTAACAGAGATTCAAAAACGTCTTTCTGCAGGCATTGTGTCGCGAAACTACCAGCTTTCTCCATCCTCTTTCGTACGCTGTCAGTCAGCAGCCAAAGGTATGTGCAGAAACGAACAAAGTTCTGCTCTTTCCAACTAGAAATTCAGCTTTCCCATATTAAGGCCCGAGTGAACATCGGGCCCATTGTCTTTGGTGGCGTTACAGTCCATGAAGGACCATAGCCAAGCTTCTCTCAATCACCCACGCTGTGTGCTATTTATTTTTCACACAGGTGAAAGAGACCTACAGTTTAATACCGATTTCGAACGGCGTGAGTCGAGAAGCTTTTTCATAGCAAGTCGAAAAGCTTTTTCATTGCAATATCGGGCCCTAAGTCAGAAAAAAAGAATAGGTCCATACTGGCCACTGGTCAATAATCATTTTGATTTCCAAGGCAATTAAGAACAGGCAAGTCATTGTAAGTCGAGAGCGCCGTGGCGCAGTGGGTAGTGTGTTGGCCTCTGACGCCGATGACACGGGATTGAATCCCGGTGCTTCTCCTCAATGGGGTACTGATAAAACCGCCTGTAGTATAATTGTCAAAAAAAAAGCTTTTCGAATTCCGCCGTTCGGAACCGGCAATAAACTGTAGGCGCAGTTGACCTATGGGAAAATAAAATCACACACAACATGGGTGATTGAGAGAAGCTCGGCTTTGGTCCTTCATGGACTGTAACTCCGAAATACATACAAGTCATTGTAAATGTTCTTGCCCATGGGATATGGTATCCCATCTTGATAGAAATGGCTTCTGGTACTATTCTCACCGGGATTAAAATGATACTGTGTGGGACTTATCGCACATAACTACTTCGACTTTGAATAGATTGATGATTAAATTTTGATTAATACAAAAACCAGAAAAAAGCCCAACATGCTGCTATGATCTCTGTACACTGCAAATGCTAGTATGTTAAACAACACGCAGGAAGTGTGTTATTCGACACACTTTAAGATTAAGTGTGCCACTTAACACGTTTGATCTTTGATATTGAGACACTGATTCGTGTTAAGACCGTTCTATTGCTTGTCATACACGAATAAAAAATTCCCTTGCAACCTTGCCAGAATACGAAATGTGACCCGGACCGATGGTGTAATGAAAAAAAAGAAAACGCATCTAGTCCTCGCTCTTCGAGCATGTGTCGTTTCAAAGCTCATCAAGCGCGGATCGTTGTTCTTTGTTTGATTTAATTCATTGTTTCTTTTTGTTCTGCAGCAACATCATGATGAACATGCCATCCGGCTCGAAGGACCAATGTAGAATGAGAAAGGGGAGTAGTTGAGTGTCTTTGTTTTTCGATGGATGCGGACCTTGAGATTTGAACTCAGACCACTGAGTGGATCTATCCAAAGTGTGTTGATTATTAATAAGGGTACGCTGCAAAACACTTAAGTTGTCATGAATGAGTGTCGCAATATCGAAGATCAGACGTGTTAAGTGTTATAGTGTGTCAAATGACACACTTACATGTGTCACCTAACACACTTCTGCGTGTTGTTTAACAACAGTGTAATCGCACCACACGAATTTCGAATTCCATGCGGGATTCGGTTTTACGTTTCTTTTGAATTTTCAGGGAGGGCTTACTCTTCTGACAATGCAATGCTGAGTCTTTTTAGGCGATCCAAAAATCGACCCAATTGTTGGCTTTTTCGTTAGAAGGGAAGTGCTGCGAATATTCCAGTTAAGTGCATCTGTTGTTAATCCCTCAAAACTTACTTGTACTAAAAAAAAATACAAATTGTGGGCAAAAAAAATTGATTTTAATTTAATATTTCTATATGAGTATCCTCCGGTATTAACAATTTTCGAAAACACACATTCGCCCTCGAGGTAAATCATGTTGTCAATAAGCTATCGCTAACATCATGTTAATCCATCAGAAAAAAAAAAAACAAACTCATTCCAAACAAAAAATTATCAATAACGTCCGAGAAAAAAGCAAAGTATAACTAAATGGAGAATAATTTTCTCCCGTCATTTCCACATCAACACATTGCGGACGGATACCATGTAGTTCGTCATTACTTCTGTTGAAAACAGCAAATAAAAGCAAAACTCTTTCGAATGGTAATCACATCCATCCACACCATGGCCCCGAGTTCAGAAGGATGCAGATGGACGTACTTGTATGTGGAGGACATCCATCTAAGAATAATGTTAACATATCCCTTCAGCTATAGGTCTGTGTGACTGGGATTCATCCGGAAATAATTACCACAGTGTCAACAATGTGAACTGTTTCCAATTCTATTACGAAATTATTACAATTTGGTTTCCATTGAAGTCGTCCTTCTCTTGGAAAACACATCATAAACGCTCCCGCAGGGTATGTTTACTGTGTTATTCATTGTCTGTCTATTCATCTGTTGGTCTACTCGTTTGTGGCATGCTACTTTTGGAGCTCTCGCTCGGTGTGTATGTGCATACATGCATACATATGTGGAGCAACGAGTTTTGTGGCCTTCGACAATAACAAACGTGTTTTGCATGGTGTTTGCTCAGGAGTCCTTGTGTGAGAGTGTCTGTGTATTTGGGGTGTTTATAAACATGGTTCTCACCCAACGGTGGAATAATACCAAATTCGTTACAATACTCAACAGCGGGATAGTACACAAGAGTACTGTGAAATGTTGACGCCTCCGGATGGCCCTCATGCAATCGGTTTAGTTCGAGCTCCAACCTCGCAGTTCTCGATAGAATTTTAGGGTCGCAACGACAACCGTAACGTGCTTATTAATTAATTTCACTAATATCCTTTGTATCTCAGCGTAAAGGATTCAAGTATGCCATAAGAGCCTTAGACATATAATGGGACAATAAACGAAGGCTGGCATTCTGCGGTGAAAAACGATGCCAAAATATGTACATACATACATACATACATGAAGGTTTTGAATTGAGTTTCGTGCCAAGGATGTTTACACAACCTGGCACCTGCAGGATATATTCCTTACATTCGCCTACTTGTCCCTATTTGGCGGCATCCTACTCATTTGTACAAAAGGTTGATAAGATTGGGTTTTAGTGTTATTGGAAGAACGTGGATTGCGGAATATCTGTCGTGTTGGCAAAGTGAGAGCCGAATGGGATAGAGGAGAAAATGATAGATGGAATGATGTACATGTTCTGCTGACTCGGCGACAAATTGCCCTACTCGACCTTGGATGTATGTATGTGACAGCTGTTTAATTAAATTAAGTGAAGAGGCATATAATCCTTTTGGAGAGTAATTGGTATTAATATTGTGTAAGCCAACGGTAAGCATGATTTATTCTGTTTTGTTTTATGTGAAGGCAGTAGATATTGTATTGCGTTTCGTAGTGGCTTTGATGGATGCCTCTTTGAAGATGATGAGTGAAGGACATTCATACACTGAGGTTTTTATAGCATGAAAGTCGTTAGATTCATACGACTTCATTGATGTTTCTGTCGCTGAAATACATCGAACACAAAATAAGATTCTCTATCCCCATCCCAGGATGTAAGACATAGAATATTAAAACATACATTTCTAAGATCTCATTTCCATGTTTAATTTAATACTTCTAATCAAAAATAGTTCACTAGTTGCCTGAACTTACCTACTGACTATTTACCTGGACGACTAATGACATTTGTAGTTTTTCTTATTGCTTTGGCAGAAAGTGTCAGTAAAAGAAATAAGAAGTTAAACGACGCGTACGCATTTTACTTATTTACTTTGTTACGTATATCAAGCTGTGGTTTTGGGGCGGGTGGTAAGATATCAATAAATAAGCTTTTCTCGCCGTACATCCAGTTAGGTGAGTTCCGTTTCCATTTTCATCTGCCAGCTTGGGTGAGGTTATCGCATATGCATTCACAGTGCCTTACTTCTTCTTTTAGTGGTGTTACAGCCCATGAAAGAAACGGCGTGACTCGAGAAGCTTTTTCATGACATTTGCCAGTACCTCGCCGAGGAGAAACATTCGATGGCGTTGGTATTATCGGGATTCGACCTCGCTCATCATGCGCCAGAGTCTAACACACTAATCACTGCGCCACGGCGGCGCCCTCAATTCACAGTGCATATGCATTTCGAAATTTAGTCGAATTCGGAAATGACACCTCGCCAAATATAAAAAATTAATTTATACCAGGTGCGGCAATTAAGTTCCGAAACTGGCAAACACTGCTCCGTTCATCAACATCTGTCTAGAAATTGGGGCATTTTCTTTCAATTCTTATTCAAGGTTGAAGTCGACTGCAAGTTTTGTTTGTGTGTTGTGCAAATGAGTGCCTCACAGTACAAGCGACGTGTTGTAATTCGCGTTTTAGTGAAATCTGATTAAGAACCCTCAGAGACACTCCAAACATTGCAGGTTATGGAGACAAGTGTACGTTGAAAACAAGTGTGTTTGAATGAGCAGGAAGGGGTTAGAGAAAGGCCGTAAAACAGAATAAGATGATCCACGTGAAGGAGCTCCCGTCACCTCTCGTACCGCGGCATCGTTCATTGTGAATATGTTCCTACTGACCAGACATGACTGGCATCCTTAAAAGGCTGCGAACATGTGTTTCCTTGTGCGGCCCAAACTTGCAAAGAACGGCTTGACCTTGCACCACAACGATGACTGTGCAAGAGCTTCTGGCGAAGAAAAGCATTCCAGCATTGCCGCATACACCCTATAGCCCCAATATTGCACTCCGCGATATTTTGTCATGGTTTTGAACGAGTTAGCTTCGGAGGATAACCAAGGACGCTCCGAATCGTAGGAGCAACGTTGAAATCAATGTTTAAAGTAAGAGGAGGACTAATGTGAATTTGCTAGATTTTTGTAAGGAAATCTGAGTGCTACAGAGATTTCTATCAAGAGCCAATGACCAAGAGATTGTAGCCAGTGGGTCTAGATGAAACTTGGAATTGACTATCTCGAACTGACTTTTCAGGAAATGAGATTTTCCTTCAACTGAAAATAATGGAAAGACAAACGCCCCCTATAAATGCGCTCACTTTTGGAGATGTAACATATGTATGTATCATCTCCTAACCAGGACTGACAAGGACGCCGTGGCGCAGTGGTTAGTGTGTTGGACTCTGACGCACGATGAGCGAGTTCGAATCCCGATAACACCGACGCCATCGAATGTTTCTTTCGCGGCGTTCCTCCTCGGCGGGGTACTGGCGAAACCCCCAGTCGTATACTTACCGTGAAAAAGCTTCTCGACTCACGCCGTTCGGAATCGGCATTAAACTGTAGGTCCCTTTCACCTATGTGGAAAATAAATCACACACAACATGGGTGATTGAGAGAAGCTTGACTCTGGTCCTTCATGGGCTGTAACGCCGTCAGAGAAGAAGAAGAACATACATATGTATCTAATAGTGGTGGTCTTATCAGCTTAAACGGTTTATACCCTTGTTCGCCTTGTAACATCGTCCATGAATATTAACTCAGCGGTTCTCAAAAGAAATATGGAAAAAATGCTACAAAACGACTTTCTTCCCAAAGAATGTACTCGAAGAGGCATAAAAAGGAAAATTTCCTTGATTACATGAATTCCATATAGCTGGCAACGCCTTTGTTAATGAGAAATTCATCCCCAATCGAAGGGGTTATTCAACCAAATCCCCTTGACAGTGATGACGACAACAACAGTCATGATACGTCTAGTGCACGACCTTTGTGCTTGCTGCTCCAGTTACTTGGTCGCCACTTCAACAATAACTCAATGATTATCGTTGTGCAACTTAACAATTGAATCATTCACTTACTCCTCCACCTCTGCATCGCTCCCATGCCATTCAGCACACAACACAGTTTTAACTGATCAAAGACTTTGATTGTAGAGATTTCATTAAGCAATTAATCGAACAAAAGACTGGGGTCGCCGACGCTCGGTTTGCTCAAAACCGGGATTCATAATTGTAATTGAGACTGATTGGGCATGTTGGGCGCTGGGCGTTTGGCTTTGGGAGTCGTATCCCACCAGAATTCCCAACGTCATACAAGGGCATATATAACTGAGTCAGAATAGGATGTCTTAAGAACTTGTGATTATCGCGCTTCCTAGCCCCTTCATTCCACTTCGATTTCATTCTATCTTCTCTTAATTAAATTCAATTTGTATCCATGCTACCGGCTGTCTGGCGCATTCTGATCGATTCCAACTTTTCGAATATGCATCAATCACAAGAATCACTGACGCCCCAATGTGCAATTGCGATAGTTGGAGTCGATTCCGACGACGTCGGAAAGAGGAAAGAGAGAAAACGCGGAAAAGTCTTAATTAAAATCAGTGTTCCCGGTTGTTTCGTGGCTTTCCTGACTTTCCTGGTTTTGGTGGCAAATGGAAATCGGGGATATCGTACTCATCCACTTCTTGCTTTGGTTGAGCTCTTCAAACAAAATCTATTTTCGTTAAAATTCCGTTGCGAGGAATTTAATTAAATTGCGATTTGTGGCAGATATTAGTTGCGATACGGATTAGAACGATTTTTCTGCGGTTTTGGTTTTTAGTTCGATCTCATTCGATTATCAGAGATGCAAATATATTTTTAGGGGTTTCCCCTACATTTTTCTGTTTGGTAATGCGTGAAATTGAATCATTTCGCGGCAAAGCTGTCGAATGCAAATGAAGAGTTATATTGCTTCCCGAGCGGTGGGGTTTCGGTTGGTCTGAATACATATATTTAAAGCGTATTGTACGATAAATACTTTTTATAAGTAGCTGCGTAGATGGTAATTAACTTTCTGTCCTTCGGTCTGACTGAAAACATATTGCTATCGTGCCATTATTGTGATACATTTCCGGTAATGACAGAAGACATATGGGAGCCATTGTATTTATATATTCTTTCAGATGCTTAAACCAAATTCAATTTGGATTTTTTGTGTCGCAGCCTGAGGCAGGAATACATGATTATTTGGAGAAAAGGTATTGTTGCGGGCACGAACCGACGGTTATGTTCGAATTTCGCTGTCGAACTTTGGAATGCTCTGATGAAGCTGAAATTGAAATGAATGTAACTTTCAGCGGCATACTGCTAAATGTCAGAGCATTCTAGAGACTTCTGAAGGGGAACGTCTGACAGCGAACATTTGAGAAAGTGGACCGAGGGCTATATAAGCGGCAGCGGTAGCGAGTGGTCAGTCGGTAATCGAGCCATCTAGCGAGATGAAGAAACAAACGTTATAGTTAAGGTGAAGCGCCCAGAAAATTGATCTGTGGTGGAAGAATAGAGTGTGTAAAGATGAAGAGCCCAGATAATTGATCTGAGGTTGTAGTAATAAATAAAGTTTCCGTATTGAATTGAAAAGTAAACAGTTTTATTTTATCGCAATTCAGTGAACGAACACCTATTCTGAACGAAGGAACTTTCGTAACATTTGGTGTCAGAAGTGGGATTGCGAATAAACAAGTGAAACGAGTGAACTATTCGAATTGTGAAGTGAATTATTAAAAGTGTATATGAGAGTGCAAGAAAATGGTGAAATCAGAAAAACTAACTATCGAACAATTGAAAAGAGAGCTGGATGCTCGGGAACTATCCACAGGGGCAAGTAAAGCCAACCTAGTGGGCGATCAGCGTTGGAAGAAGAAGTTGTCGTTGAAGGAAGAAGTCGTCGATATCCAGTGAACGAGCATTCGATATGCGGCAAATTCTCGCGGCAATGAATGCTTTGAGCCGGAAGTGGGAAGAAATTTGGAGGAAAATTCCACATCCCATAGCCAGAAGCTGAAGACGTTAGAAGAGATGCTATAAAACAGTCGAGAAAGCTTAAGAGACATCCACCAGGCCGTCAACGATCGATTCCAGGAAATCGAAGAGAGAATAGAGAGACTGGACAAGAAGGTTCTGGAACTTGAGATAACTATCCAGAACGTTCAGCATCAAGGAAGTGTCGTACCGGCTGCAGCATCGACATTCACAGCTCCCAGCCTTGACGGCACGAGCGCGTTTAACATCTTTAACCTAAAATTTAAGACAGCAACGGAACGGAATCAATGGGGAGAAGAAGACCGAGTGGCCACCTAGTAATTTCCCTTAAAGGTGAAGCAGCTGATGTACTACAGACTATTCCGGAGACCCAGAGAAGGAACTACACAGCCATATGGGATGCACTTCATCGAAGATACGGCAGTGAGTAGATGCTACATCTGCGCCTGCCGTCTGCGAAGAAATCGTCCCTCCATCAAATTGCAGCGTATTTCTGAAGACCAGGGTAGTCCAAGAACAACAACGGCGATAAAGCCTGCTAAAGCCATATTTGGAACTGATCTCCGACTTCCATCGGATCTGAATTTCGGCGTGGTACTACTGACCTCGTAACCGAAAAGAAGGAGCAGCTGGACTCTATCCATCATTTCATCCAGGAGCGACTGAACTTGGTCAGTGATAAAATGACTTAAGGGCGAGCATTTTTAGATTCGAACCAGGCCAATTGGTAATACTGTACAACCCACAAAGAAAAAAAGGCTTGTGCCTCAAATTTCAATCAGCCTGGGACGGGCCATATGAGATCATCAAGAAACTCAACGACGTGGTATATCGAATACAGCAGACGGGCGAAGTACAAGATTGTCTACTTGGAGAAGTTAGCGTCATACTGCGGAGAAGTATCAAATCGCTTGTTCGAGGACGAACAAGTTTAGGAGGAGGGTAGTGTTGCCTACACGAACCGACGGTTATGTTCGAATTTCACTGTCGAAGTTTGGAATGCTCTGATGAAGCTGAAATGGAAATTATCGTAACTTTAACCGGCATACTGCTGAATGTCAGAGCATTCTAGAGACTTCTGAAGGGGAGAAAATGGATCGAGGGCTATATAAGCGGGAGCGCTCACCCTCGGGAGCATTCAGTTTCCGGTATTCAGTAACGAGTGATCAGTCGGCAATCAATATAGGTAAAGCTCCCAGAATATGTATCTGTAGTGGAATAGTAAAGTAAGCAGTGTGTAAGCAATGAAGTGTAAAGTGTGCAAAAGCATGAAATAAAGGTGAAACGCCCAGATAACTGACCTGAGGTCGTAATATTAAATAAAGTGTGTATTGAATAAAAAAGTAAACAGTTGTAGTTGATCGCAATCTAGTGATCGAACCTCTATTCTGAACGAAGTAATTTTCGTAACAGTATTATATGCTATTATGGGTGCTTCTTGGATAAAGCAAAGAGGATGCATACCTTTTTTAATGGGCGGAATTCCTTTCTGACGGAAGGCGCAGCTGTATGAGGATAGGTCACAAGTTCAAGAACGTCAGGGCTTAGATTGAATACTATTGGGCGGGAGAGCCTAGAACTTCGAGCTTTGATTCTGGTGCATGGTGCGTTGCTTGTTTAGTGAATCTTTTTTTTTTTTTAATAACATGTGCGCTCTCAAGGCTTAATAACCTTATTATGTCGGTGACACAGTGCGGGCAGAAGGCAGATAGGAAGGTCTTAAATGCTTGCATGTTGTATTGAGGGGAGAGGACCGTAGCCGGCAGGGAATCCCAGATTCGTTTGGTTCGATCCAAGAAGTAATCTTTATATTTGGCGGTACGTCGGAAACGGGTTTCAGGGTATAGATATTGGTGGACAATCCTAGAGAGACGTGTGTTGCGAGAGAAATGTTGAAGGGCGGAATGCAACTGTTTATTTCATCAAAACATTCTTCGTGGAAGTAACCATAAAACAGGGAGAGGTAGGAATCCTTCTTGCGGTGTTCCAGCGAGTCTAATGTTTTGGTAATACTGGAGTCACCTACATATCAGGTTTATCACGCGTTTTTGTATTCTATTTAGTAGGTGCAATGAGGTCTTAGAAACACCGGACCAGACATGATCGTTAAACTCTAATTTAGGGCGAATGGACGCCTTATAGATTGTAGCCAGATCTAAGGGTGAGAAATATTCCTTGCATCTGTATAAGAAGCCTAGGCATTTCGCAGCATTCTTGGCGACACTGAAAATGTGGTCGCTCTAATTAAGATTGTGAGCAACACGATGGAAAGCTCATGGACAACGGCTGCCGGCTAGTTATGCGTTTTAACGACAGGTTACAACATTATGTTGCGGATGCATTAAATTCCAATTTATTCTTTTTACCCCACTGGATGATGCTGTCGATATCGGAATTCAATGAGCTTAACATACGCTGCAGGGTCGTAAAGTAGTGAAGGAATATGAGAAGTTAAGGGTACTGTCGTCAGCGAAGGAGTAAATTGGATTAAAAGTGGCAGGAGAGATAGTTTATAAAATTGAGAAAGACTGTTGGAGACAAGGCGGAGCCCTGGGGAACACCAGCATTTAAGAAATGGATGTCAAACTTGAATGCGTCCAAATCAACTTGAATTGAACGATTCGAAAGGTACTTCTATTCGATCCCGGAAGCACGCATTTTCAACAAAAGGGCTTCATTCCAAACGCTGTCAAATGCTTTCGAAATATCCAGTGCAACTGTTTTGCTTTCACCTACTTGGTGAAGCGTGCGATTCCACTTATAGGCGAGATAGACCAACAAATCAGTATGTTATATTGTTATATACATAAGTACTCAAAGGCACAAAAGTAAGTGGCATAAAATGGCTGCTTCCTTCTGTGACCTTTTTCCTTTGGGATTGGCAATGACTGCTGCGGAAAAAGGAGGAGACGTGGAGGGGTGAGATGGACGTTCATTCTCTTTCCGGTGATTTGTGAAAACGTCTCCAAAGTTAGTTGGTTTTATCGAGCCATTTGTAAGCGGTGGTAATTTCTTGGCGTATGAAGACCGTGTTCGTCAGTTTATAAAAGTCAATAATATAACAGAAGAAGACGCTCTTACTCCACTCTTTATCACCATTGCTGGAGCAGAAATTCACGAACTGCTTTTATCACTCACAGTTCCGGACTTACCCAGCACAATGAGTTTTGAAGAGCTTTTAACCTTACTTCGAAATCATTCCATCATCATCATTTCGCCCCCAAGCGAAATAAGCGTGCCGAACGATATAAATTCAACAAGCTAATTCAAGAAGAAGGAGAACCTGTCAAAGAATGTATAGTCCGCCTTAAAGCTCAAGCACAGAAATGTAGTTTTTGAGACATCATATCAGATAAGGCCACAACAGATGATCATAAGTATAAATTAAAAATGCTGGACGATGTATTGAGTGATCGTTTTATCGTCGGCTTAACTTGTGAAAAAATTCAAGAGGCTTTATTAAGTGAGGATAACCTCACTTTTGAAGAATACACTACGAAAGCCGTCAATATGGAACTGTCATAAAAAACAACAAATCATTTCATTCCTCTCAAAATATACATGTGGTTTATCAACAAAAAAACAACAAACAAGTTCAGTCAAAATATCAAGCAAATGCCTCTTCTAACAAGAAAGTCAATCGTCATGCATCAAATATACAGCTGCAAGCTTCTGGTGGGTGTCATAAGCAAAATCGTCTAAGCATGCAGTCGTCGTCATCACAACAGCCTTGTCATCGCTATGGGAGTAGTCACATACCAGAAAACTGTCCAGCCAGAAAACAAAATTGGGAGTGTTCTCCCAATTTTAGACGTTTAGAGTCTGCAAGTATCGAAAGAGTCGAAAAGTCGGAATAAATATCGTCAGCGAAGAAGAGCAAACAAATCCTCACCCAGAACCTGCAGAGTGCTGTTTACTTATTAATCAAGTGAAGACATGTTTGGAAATAGACTCCGGAGCTTCGGTAACAATAATGTCTGAAAAAAACTTGTAAGGATTATCTTTCTAATGTCAAATTGAAAAAGTCATGTAATAATTTATGTACTGTTTTAGGAACTGAAATCCAAGAGTTATGAGCGTGATGGTGGAATACGGAGGAGGATGTTGGAATGGCGATATAATTGTAGTTAAAGGAAATTGGCCGAAAAAACCACTGTTGGGAAGGGATTTTCTAGACTTGTTGTTCCCGAATTGGCGAAAAATGTACACGGAGAATTTAAGAGGTATGAATAATTTAAAAAGTGAGGTTGTATGTCCCGTATTTAAATCAATCCAACAAAATGCTCCCAATATTATTGACATTAAAAACAAAGATCCGATCAAGGGCTTTACCGCGAGCATTGTGTTAGATGGCTATCAGAAACCAATATTTCATTGTGCATACAGTGTACCATTTAAACTAAGGGATAGAGTGAAAGTTGAACTTAGTCGTCTTGTAGATGGAAACATTTTAGAACCTATAAAATTTAGTCGTGGGGCTACTCCTATCGTGATAGTACCAAAAGCGAATGGTGATTTGAGAATTTGTATGGATTGTAAGGTGACTATTAACAAGTGTATATTAAAGGAACATTATCCGTTACCAAAAATGACTGAAATATTCGCCGAATTAGCTGAGTGTCAAGTATGTTGTGTTATTGATTTACGAGGAGCTTATCAACAACTATCAGTCGATGAAAATTGCAAAGAACTTTAGTAATAAACACTTTAGTTGGTCTTTTTGCCTATACACGTCTTCCGTACGGGGTATCGTGTGCTCCTTCTATTATTCAATCAGTTATGGATAGAGTATTGTTGGGAATTAAACATGTATTTTGTTACTTGGATGATATAATCATCGGGGAGAAAACAAAAGAGAAATGTTTTCAAAAATTAACCCTAGGGTTGTCACGTCTTAATGAACATAATATTAATATAAATGTAGATAAATCAAAATTCCTCGTTCCGAGTGTGAAATATCTAGGTCACGTATTATCTGGTAAGGGTATATCCCCTAATCCAGAAAAAGTCGAAGCAATTCTACAAGCCCCTTCACCAACTAATCTTAAACAATTGCAATCTTACCTTGGTCTATTGAATTTCTATTCAAAATACATTCCAAATTTATCGTCGATATTAGGTGTCCTTTATGACCTTTTAGGCAATCAAAAATTCGTATGGACTGCAGCTTGTCAAAAAACTATTGAAGAAAGCAAACATTTCCTTACTAGTGAAAGCCTATTAGAGTTGTATGACTCGAACAAACCGATTGTGGTTGCAACGGATGCGTCGCCCTATGCGGTGGGTGCAGTCCTTTTGCACGTTATTAATGAGGTCGAAAAACCAGTAATGCTTGTGTCTAGTACACTCAATGAAGCGGAACAAAACTATTCACAGCTCCATCGGGAAGCATTAGCCATAATATTTGCTATTAAAAAGTTCCATGTATACATTTATGGACAAGAATTCACCTTGTGTACCGACCATCAGGCTTTGCAGGAGATTTTCAGCCCCAAGAAAAATAATTCGGCTGTGTCAGTATCTAGACTGCAAAGATGGAGTATAATATTATCGTCTTATACCTACTTATACTATTTGGATGATTTTCTGATTTCTGATTCTTTTACTATGAGAGCACCGTGGCGCAGTGGGTAGTGTGTTGGCCTCTGACGCCGATGACACGGGATCGAATCCCGACGCAGCCATGTCATCGAACGTGTTTTTCACTGTGTTTCTCCTCAGCGGGGTTCTGACAAAACCCCCTGTAGTAAAATTGTCATGAAAAGCTTCTCGAAATTCGTCGTTCGGAACCGGCAATAAACAGTAGGTCCCTTTCACCTATGGGAAAAATGAAATCACACACAACATAGATGATTGAGAGAAGCTCGGCTCAGGTTCTTCATGGACTGTAACGCCAACATACATACATACTTATACTATTAAATACAGAAAAGGTAAATCTCTAGCGCCGCAGATGCTTTGTCTAGATTGCCATTAAGTATAAATACCGAAGTTGAATTTATACCAATTAATTATTTTTCAGATAGTCAAAATCCTATGTTAAATGTCTCAATTATTCAGTCTCATATGGCTCACGGTGACGAGCTAATTGAAATGTATAGTGTAATCACAAGGAGGTTTCGCCTGGCTTATTTAAAAAATTGCAAAATAATTTATCTACAGGAAACAAATGTGTGTTTTATAGGAATCGCATTATAATTCTTGTCTTAAGTTGTTACATGAAAATCATTTCGGCACCAATCACATGAAAATGCTGGCCCGTTCTTATGTCTGGTGGCCTCTTGTGGATCGAGACATTGAGGATTACGTTAAAAAGTGTCCATACACGGCTTGGACATTATTGAGTATGGTGGCTATATGCCAAACAATTCTCGCATATACCAAGCCGTTTTACGTTATTAAGTCGGTAATTTACCTCCATTGCTTAAAACCTACTGCAATTGCCGAGAGAATATTGTCCCTTCTTGCAAAAACTGCATGTTTGGTCTTCTGATGAGTGCTAAAGGAATTTTTTATTATTGGTCTTTTTTGCATTTCCGGCTTGAGAATCGGTTTCGACTTGTGTTGATCCACTGCCTCAAGAGTACGGAATATGGTTTCCAGAAACTCAGTAAATTCTTTGAATGTAGGAAGCTCTTTGCTCGATCCCATTCTCTCCTTCCATAACTGCTGGGTTAAAGCTGGAAGCTTGTGTAGCATGATATACACCACGGTGATGTCCCAGTTGTGGATATTCACCCGCAAGTTTGTTATCGCGTGCAAACACTCAGTGGATACGTCTAATAATTGTTTAATAGCATCAGACCCTTCAACACTGATAACAGGTTGGCCAAAAAAATATTTTTGATTGTGTGTTTACCAATACCCTTACATGGTCATACCTATTTGTAAGGATGCTCCATGCCTTAAGGTGATTTCCATTATCCAAACTTAGATGATGTAAAAGCCGCTCAGCTTCTCACGATATGCTCGACTTGAGGTAATGCAATTTCTCAATCTCTGATAATGCCGAATTGCTGTGTACAAGGGAATGAAAAATGTCGTGAAAAGATCTCCACTTTTCATAGCCGCCGGAAAAATTGGGTGGATTGATTTCTGGCAATTTAAGATCGTGCCGCTTATCGATCACTTTCTCTAAAACTGAGTTGCTCGGTGCTACAGGGCTGGGGGAAATTTTTTCTAAATGTTCCATTAGAGATGCACGGTAAGTAGGGTATAGTTTCTTTATTTTGTCGAACATATCCTCTATTTTCTCACTTTCAGCATTATCAGCAGCCTCAGATATAGCATCCTTGTTGATTTCAACGCTAGATTTGTAATTTTCTTCGAGGATTCCCACGCGGCCCAGAAGATAATGTTTGGAGGATATACATTTCTCGTTCGCCTTTTTGAAATTCGTTTCATCCCGGGTCATTTCCCCTAACAGACTTTTTAGCAGCTTGGAACTCATAATTTTATTCAAGCAATTTATATTATAGGCCAATAAACTACTCACTCACCTGTGTATGCATATATGTAAATCGTCTTTTTTTTTTATAGTTACACTCGCACTCAAGCCTAAGGCCTTATCATGTCTGAACGTTGTGCGAGCGAAGGTTACAGGGAGAGGGAGAGTTTCGCTCAGGCTTACATACAACCTGAACGGAGTGCAGTCATTTTGGGTCGTAGATGTTCGTTCACTACTCTCAGGGGTGGTTTGTCCTAGATTGGACGAGAGCCGACCAGATTTTCGCGTTGGTTTTAATTCGCAGTAATTCGTTCATGTACTTTTGGTTTTCATATTGCATACGCAGAGGATCAATTTCAATTGACCATGTACTGTGAGTGTTATGCCTGCAGCAGTACATTAATTAGCAACAGTAACTTGAAGTGAAGTTAGTCCTAAGCAATTTGTTTAAGGCAAATTCACAATATTGTATAAGAATATTAAAGAATTAAAGTAATAAAAGTGTTTAAAAACAATGATTGTTTAAATGTGTTTGCAATCGCAACACTCGTAGAATTCGCGGTTATGTCCTCTCATCATTCACCTTCCTCACAGGCAGAACCAAATATCCCGCGAAGAATTTTTCTTTTGGAAGAGCCCAAAACCAGCTCCGCTGTCCTGCCTGTCGTCCAGCTTTCGGCTCTGTGCAGCAAGACTGGCAGTATAAGCGTTTTGCAAAGGATGACTTTGGTTCTTTGAGTGAGGAGTCTTTACCCAAGTTGTTTGTACAAAACTTGTCTTATCCTCGTTGACTTTGAGACCAACTCGTTTTGCCTGTTCTTCAATCGCCCTGAAAGCTTCTACAACATCACGCTGAGACCGCATGATGATGACCCGCCGCAATATCTGCCCCAGCATCAAATTGAAGAAGTCACACGACAGTGCATCTCCCTGCCGAAATCTGATGCGTGTTTCAAACGGTCCTAGAACCGAACTGCATCTAGTTTTTTGTAGCGTGGCGCGATACAGGCGCATCAGTTTTCCTGGGATCCAGAATTCGGCCATCGCACCAAACAATTCTTTGCGAAGAATGCTGTCGTATGCGGCTTCAAAATCGTTGGTGCGTATAGATTCGAAACTCGCTGGTCATTTCCACGATTTGTCGAAGTGTGAATATTTGGTCTATAGTCGATTTGCCGGGCCGGAAGCCGAACTGATAGCTACCGACTAGTGCGGTGCAAAATGGATTTAGACGTTCACACAGTACGCTGGACAGGATCTCGTATGCAACATTGAGCAGGAATATACATATGTATGTACATCTCCCTATAGTTTTTGCAAGAGGTAGGATCGTCTTTTCTATGGATGGGGCAAATAGAGCTCATATTCCAGTCGTTGGGCATGTTTTCATACTTCCAAATTTTACAGATCATCCGGTGAACGCTCCCTACCAGAATATCGCTGCCAGGCTTGAAGAGCCTTCGATACTGGGTGGGAGGTCTACCTCAGCGGCTGGAGTTGAGATTTCCTCAGTCCCTACCACTCTCTCTTAGTCATGCTCTTTAAGCAGCTGCTGGAAATGCTGCATAAATACCTCCACTATGCCCGTGCACGGAGCACCGTGGCGCAGTGGGTAGTGTGTTGACCTCTGACGCCGATGGCACGTCATCGAACGTGTTTTTCACGGTGTTTCTCCTCAGTGGGGTTCTGACAAAACCCCCTGTAGTAAAATTGTCATGAAAAGCTTCTCGAAATTCGCCGTTCGGAACCGGCAATAAACTGTAGGTCCCTTTCACCTATGGGAAAATGAAATCACACACAACATGGGTGATTGAGAGAAGCTCGGCTCAGGTTCTTCATGGACTGTAACGCCAACATACATACATTCCCTGCGAGTCGGTGACAAGATTACCTTCAAAATATCGAAGAGCCTGGGTGCCTTTCTTGAAGCCGCCTGCTCCTATGTTTGTCCCTAGACTCCTCGATATCCTTGAGCTGTGAGACCGCGAAGATTCTTTTCTTTAGTCACAACAGTTGTTTTTCTTTTCCCTTCTTCTGGCTCGGTACTCCTCTCGCGCTACCCTGGTTTTTTTTTTTTTGCTGCATCGCCTTTTGGTATGACTCGTTGGTTGCTAGTTTAATTTAGTTACCCTTAGAGTGATTAATACAGAAAAAGTTAGAGATAGCACACGAAGAAGAGTTATTACAAGAGACAAAATACCTTTCCATCCCTAAATCGAACACGGATTTCCGATAATGCCATAACTACCCGCATTCATAACTCAATTTTCCTCCTCTAAAGGTCAGAGATCCTGCCTCTTGTCTGATAATGAGCTAACCCAATCACTAAATTCCCACAACGAGCACGACCCTAATTGCCGCACCATAATCACACGATAAGACATCGTGAAGTCATGTCTCCTCTAATCGAATGCTCGAATGATTCCCTGCAGGCAGTCTCCATTGTGGCTGCACCATCACACTATCACGCAGCGGGTAATAGATGTAATTTTTATCTGTACGGAAAATCTCCTTCGCAGTTTTTATCTCCATTTCCTTCCGATTCTTAGTACTATCTTAAGGATCATAAGTAAGAAAGGATAATGTATGCCGGCAGCGGAGCACCGTACGAATGACATGAAATCATCGATAAGTTAATTAAGAGAAAGAATCATGTATTCTATAATCGGATGGTATTGCTCTTCAATATATCCGTATCCTTGTAGAAGTGAGTATTATTGCGAATCACCCTTTTTCTTTGAGGTGCAATCTTTAAAACGAACGACTATATAGTGACAATGTGTTTTAAGGGTTGAACTGTCTAGACTGTGGGGATGTTCGTCTTGGATTATATGCATTTTTCCCACAGACACGATGGATACGGGCTCGAGGGAAATGCTATTAAGGACTAAAGATTGAATGAAAGTTAAAAAAATCTCCAAAACGCCCTCATGTGCTCATGTGCGTCTCTCCTCCCATATTCAATCAGAAATCGCTAGGACACGAACTCAAGCAAGTGTGCACTCATGTACGTACTACATACAATGACACTCTCTTCGTCGTCCTTTTCGTTTGCTTTCTTCCTTTGTTCCCATTCAAAGTCGCTTGGAAAAAAGGAAAATTGCAATAAAGCACATACACTAGAGTGGAATCAATCAAGTCCTGTAAATTATTGATGAACACCATTGCACTGATATCATATTCAAGGAACTATTCGAAAGTACTTACAACATAACACACACGTTGATGCACCTGTACTGCTATATTGAATCACTCACAACTCGATAGTCTTCTGCGTCATGCATACATATGTATGTATGTCGTACAAATAGGATTTCAACTCGATATTTGCTGCTTGGATTGGAACTGAATAGTCCTTGAAGGATAACAAAGGAATAGGAAAAACATCAGGAAAACGCTTACAAAGTTCGTAGTACATGGGTTGTATGTATCTACGGAATAAAGGCTTTTTTGACATACAGGCGTACACCTTTACTTGGGGATTTGAGATTCGTTTGCTCGTGAACGTGAATTTGGCATTTTGCTATTTATCCTCCTTGTTTTGTGTGATCCACGGATACTTTACATGTTCCCTTCTCGTTCTCTGCTATCTGTTTTAGTGTTTTTTACGCCTTGGCGGCATTTTATCCTTAGATTTGAACTCCTTCATGGAACAGCTGGCTTCTTTGAAATATTAATTGCTGGGGCCTCCTTAAACTTCTTGGTTACTACTTACTTACTTAGCTGGCGCTACAGTCCGTGGTAAACCTGGGCCTTAATCAACAAGCGTCTCCAGCTGGCACGGTCTTTGGCCAGCTGTTTCCAACGCCGCACGCCTAGTTGGTTAAGCTCACCTTCCACCTGCGTACGCTACCGTTGATGCGGCCGTCCTCTGCCGCGCCTTCCTTCCGGAGTGGATTCGAAGACTCTTCGGGTCGGAGCTGTATTTTCCATGCGCTCTATACGGCCTAGCCACCTTAGACGCTTTATCCGTAGACGTCGTACCAGGCCGATGTCGCTGTGCAACCCGTACAGTTCTTCGTTATATCTTCTCCTCCATTCACCATTTGAACAAACGGGACCGTAGATAGTGCGCAGAATTTTCCTCTCGAAACGACCAAGGACACCTTCATCCGCTTTTGTTAACGTCCAAGCCTCTGCGCCATAAATGAGAACTGGAATGATCAAAGTCTTATATAGTGTCACCTTGGTTTTCCGAGAGAGGGCTCTGATGCTCAATTGCCTCTTGAGCCCAAAGGAACAGCAGTGGTTGACAAGAGTGATTCTGCGTTTTATCTCAGCGCTGGTGTTGTTGTCGCCAGTCATCAGTGAGCCAAGGTGGACGAATTCCTTGACCACTTCTGGCCAATACGTCGGTGTTGCCCGTCTGCTTTAGATGAAAGTAGATACTTGGTTTTACCCTCATTAACCTTGAGACTCATCTTAGCCGCTTCTACCTCAATGCTTACAAAGGCCTCATTGACGTCTCGCTGTATCCGTCCAATCACGTTAATGTCGTCGGCGTACGCAGGCAATTGCGTAGACTTGAAATAAATCGTACCTCTTGTGTTGGCCAGTGACTCTTGCACGATCTTTTCTAGCACGATGAAATGAAAAAGTTGCATGACAGCGCGTCACCTTGCCTAAATCCCTTTTTAACATCAAAGGTTTCGGTTTGCTCATTACCGACCTTAATGGAGAAGCGAGAATTCTCCATTGCCATCCTAGCTCATCTCTATACACGCTGTCATATACATCCTTGAAATCGACGAAAAGGTGGTGAGTGTCGATTTGATATTCATGGGTCTTCTCCAAGATCTGCCGTAGCGTAAATATTTAGTCCATTGTGGATTTACCTGGCCCGAAAACTCACTGATAAGAGACGATCAGGAAGAGAGAAGATCTTATATGCGATGATAAGGAGACTTATTCCCCTATAGTTAACACAGTTGTAGGGGTCTCCTTTCTTTTGGACCGGGCAAACGATGCTGAGATTCCATTCGACGGGCACGCTTTCCTCCGACCATACCTTGCAAATGCGAAGGTGAATGCACCTTACCAGCTCATCTCCAGCCGCCTAAAGAAGCTCAGCAGACAGGCCGTCTGCGCCCACGGCTTTATTAAACTTAAGTCTTGATATCACTATTTTGATTTCGTCTAGATCGGGTGGACGGAATTGTCTTACATCGTCGTCCATTACGGGTGGGTCGTTCTGCGTGACAGCGGTATCTTGTCTATCATCGCCGTTATACAGTCTGCAGAAGTGGTCTTTCCAAATCCTCAGCATCGACTGCGTCTCTACTACCAGTTCTCCATTTTCATCCCTGCAGGCCGCCGCTCTGGCTTTGTAGCCATGGCATGTTCGTTTTAACTTATTGTAAAACTTATGGGCGCCATTCCTGCAGAAGCATTTCTCCATCTCATCGATCTCACGCTTTCCGTCCTCTCTCTTCTTTCTTCTGAAAAGCATGTGTTCCTCTCTTCTTTTCTGCTCATAGATTTCACGAGCAGCTCTTCTTGATTGGTGGGCTTAAAAAAAAAATCAAAAGATGAATTTTTGCACTTGAGCTTCTTCGAAACATTCAGAAAGCCAAAAGGACTACTGCCTTTCTGGCGTGGCAGCAACCGAGTTTGCTGTGAATGACCGCTCAGCAATCAAATTGAATAGAGAGCATATATGGTTCTCCTCGCCATCCGACACGGTTATGCGGTTATGGCTTGTAGGAAGCGATGAATGATGGCCACGGCTTTCTGTAAAGAGAGTTTGACGATTTCACCGGAATTAGTTGTGTTCTTCACGGGGTCCTAATACGTGGACCAAACTGATTACCGGGGCTGATTGTATGGCTGTTGATATGATTCCCCTCTTGTGGTAACCCAATTAAGTTTCGCATATGCTGAGAATTGAGGATACAAGACCCTTGGAGGATTAGCTGGGGAGTCGCAAATCGCTTTAGCCTTCAATTTTTTGTAGAAGCTCCTGCCTTGCCGAGCAGATTTTATCGCCTTTCATTGTGATTTTTTTGCTGGTTCGTCTTTTATTAACTTATATTTGATAGCTCACATACAGCTTGTGTCAACAGTCAAGGTCAGGCACACTCAGTTGGTACTGCCATTTAATAAAGAGATAAGTATTTTTGATAAGTTCTTGTGAATAATTGATTTCATTATCAAAATTTGTGCCCAATGTATTTCGCGCACTTCATTCCTCGTACGATCGTCATAATCGACCTACTGAGTAAGCAATTCGAGCCACACAAGATAAATGGCAAGCACTCTTTTGTCGATTTAAATAGAAATTGAATGCACGTTTGGAATTTTTCTGTGTGTTTTTTGACAATTTAAAAACCCCTAAACAATTACCGGTTATGATCTGGTACGGCGGACCCTCAGTGGGCCTAAAATTGATGTAGTTAGGGCTATAAATCAAATTTCATGATAATGGCCGAAGGTTACAGTGCATTATTTGTTCCTCCGCTGTTTTTTTCAGATTCAGCTCTATGACTTAAAACATTCGGCTTATAGTATTGCCTAAAGGTCCCCCCGACAATTTGGTTATCACATTCCCCATTACCTGATGCTGTTTAGCCTTGTAGTTTTAACGTACCATCGCAAGACGAGTTTGGGCAACAGTGGGCGTGTCCTCGCCATGGGTCGATGTGGTTTACTTGCTTGGACATACATAGCTTAGACGACCCACAGCCTTCATCGTTCATAAGTCAAGTGACTTATTTTTAGTTTGGTTTGTTATTTTAACGTAAATAGACTGACGCCTGAACAACGCTTTCAAATTGTGCAAACTTATTTTACGGTATACATAATCCTCCATCAGAACAATCAATTCGATTAACTATGGAACAGAGACGTCGTACAGCGTAGAGCGTAGAGCGTAGCGTAGAGGAAGACCCGAATCAGTCTATCCGCCATCGTGCACAGGAAACAAGATTGCCCTTGATCCCAGTTTTAATAAGCGAATTTTGTTTAGCGATGAAGCTCACTTTTGACTGTTTGGTGTGCTTTATGGGTTGTTGGAATAATCGGTTCGTACTTCTTTAAAAACGATGCTGGCCAGAAAGTTACAGTCAATGGTGACCGCTAAAGAGCCATGATTACTAACTTTTTCGTTCATCAATTAAACAACCATGATGTGCAGGAGCTGTGGTTTCAACAAGACGCCGCTACATGTCACACAGCTCGTGCCACAATTTATTTATTGAAGGCGCTGGTCTATGCCGATAAGCCCGAAACGATTGACCACTTGAAGGACAACATTTGCCGCGTTATTGCCGATATACGGCCACAAATGCTGGAAAAAGTTATCGAAAATTGGACTTCCAGATTAGACTACGTCCGAGCCAGCCGTAGCGGTAATATGCCAGAGATCATATTTAAATTATATTGCCAGAAGATTGTCTTTCGAGAAAAGTAAATTTCATGTCAATCTAAAAGAATCATCTTTGTCTTATTCCATTTCAAAGTCCTATACCTAAAAAAAAATATCCTTTTATGGCCCCGTGGTATAAGGTAGTCAGGGTATTTCTCGGGCTTTGTCATTCTCTTTCGTTTAGTTGCCGTGGTAATGCGTCTTCCACTGAATTTAAATGTCCGTTCTGTACGATACTTCAAACTTGTGTTGTGCCTCTTCAATATCCACCTCGTTATTTTCAAAAATAGGCTTTCTTTGAAGTTAAGCCCTTTTCAGTGATAGGTGGCCGACCGATCATAGACCCTCGAGGTAAGGGCTAATATACCCTTCAGGTTCAACGGGCACTTTCCGATTAGCGATTAGTTTCTTATTGGGGTCTCTTTTTTACCTTAATGCCTTCCCTTCTTTAGAAGACTCATGAAGGACATGGATGAACCTTCGATACCTCGCACGCTTGTTGATGCCGCCATCTTGTCTGAACTCAAATTGCTCTCTGTTGATTGTAAGGATTGAGCCACCAGGACAATTTGCGAAGATGACCTTCCAGTGACTATGAAGTCGTACAGTAACGTGAAGCTCGTCTAGAGCTTGTTGAAAGGGTACGAGAGCCGACCGGCATCACACGTTTTTTACTATTGCGAATTTCCTAGTATCCCCAAGAAGGTACCGGATCTTTACACTGGTAGCATTGTTTGGTGAGTCTATTACATCGCGTGAATATTTTATGGGACGAATGTTGGAGGTCTAAAACTGCTGCACTCAATATCATTGGAATCGCTGCCAACAAGTTATCAGTAACCCCAATTCTGATGTACTGAGTTTCACGAGAAGTACAGCGACGATAGATGAAATTCCGCTATCAGGCAGAACAAACAAAAAGCAGTTCTCCAATTCTGGTTGAAGTCAAAGCAGCCATATCGAAACTCAAGCCCCAAGAAAAGCTGGCTGGTCCATCTGCTGAGCTTTTTCCTATCCACTCTATGACAGATCTTTATAAAAACTAACACCACTCAAAATCTATTTGTCCATTTCAAAGCCAGCTTGTTTAAAGACGAGCTAACAGCGACATGTCAAGCTTTGAAATATCTGGCCTGCTTCTCAAACTCTGTGGAATGTCGTTGGGGAACTTTGAAGATTCCATAAGTGTTAAGGGTGATCTCGCATTCGATGTCAAAAATGGTCTGGAACAAGGCGACGCATTATGGTACTATGTATTTAATATCGCATTGGAATCTACTGTGCATAAAACGGTCTGCAATATCAGAAGTACGGTATGCGCGTATTTCAACCATGCCCGCCCATATTGATGACATTAACGGGTTTGAGAGAATACAACATTTGTGAGTATTGAAATAGAAAACGCTAATAAGAGTCAGCCAATAAACGGGGGAAAAATACCGTGTCCAAAAATGTCACCTAACATTTATATTTGAAAACCGCCCGACCCTCTCGGGCCGTAAGCATTCACGTGATGTCTTTCAAACAAGTGTTTCTTACTCCAACCGAGGCTTGACGCGTCCCAGACCATAAACATCTATCAAAATGATATTGGCTGATTCTTTTGAAATACTAGCCTCATCAGCAATATCTCTAATTGTTAGTCGATGGCTTGCAAGCACCAAATCTTTGATTTCTTGGATGTGGTCGTCCGGGACGCTCTTCGTCTTAGACATGCTCTCCACTTTCTTTTAACCTTTTAAACTTCTTGTAAACATTCTTTTGACAATGCCCTAATAGCAAAGGCTTTGTGCACCATCCTCAACGAATCAGTGGCAGACAATTAATTTCGCAAACAAAATTTAATCCAAATTCTTCTCAACAAATTTAGAAAAACTCACTTTTAGCAGCTCACAAAACGAAGCAATCTCAAACGCTAGTGAATATTCTAATGTAAAACTTGGCACCGATGTCAAAGACAGTTCCACTTTCTTAGTTAAATGGCGCTACAGTTCGGGGTGAACCTGGACCTCAACCAACGAGCCCTTAGACGTTGGATCCCCCGACGTCGTACTGTCGCTGTACATCCCGTATAGTTCTTGGTTTAATCTACCTCTCCACTTTCCGCAAACGCAAAACGGGATGTACGCAGAATTTTGCTCTCGAATCGATCAAGGGCCTCTTCGTCCATTTGTGATAAGGTCCCAGCCTCTGCACCGTAGAAGAGGGCCATGAAGATTAAGGTTTTATAGAGCATCACCTTAGATTTTCAAGAAAGAACTCTACTACTCAATAACCTCTTCGGCCCAAAGAAACTGCGGTTGGCAAAAGATATTCTGCGCCTAATCTTAGCGCTGGTTGCGTTGCTGCTTGTTACCAGTGAGCCAAGTTAGGCGAAATCCTTGACTACATCAAAGTTATAGCTTGTGATGTTCTGGCCAAACCGTCGGTGTTGTTTTTCTTTGACGGCAGCATATATTTGGTGTGCCCTCTTTTATCTTCAGACCCACCTTAGCTTCAGTGCTCACAAAAGCATCATTGATGTCTCGCTGCGTTCTCCCAATCACGTCAATGTCATCAGAGCATGCGGGCAATTGTGCAAACTTGAAGAAGATCGTGCCTCTTGTATTGGCCAGTGAATCCCGCATAATGTTTTCAAGCATTATGTTGAAAAAATCACATGACAGTGTGTCACCCGGTCTGAAACCTTTTTTGACATCAAAGGTCTCGGTTATCTCTTTACCGACCCTAATAGAGCAGCGTGAATTCGCCAGGCTATCTATCTCTTGGTAGGGATGTCAACACATATATACAGATGAGCTGGTGCATGTTCCCAACCAACTCATATCCAGCTGCTTCAAAAAGGCAGCAGCAAGGCTGTCTGGTCCGGCGGCTTTATTAGATTTCAGCTTTGATAAAGCTATCTTAACCTCGTTTAAATCAAGTGGACGGTATTTTTTCTCGTCTTCGTCCAATGTGAATGGAGCGTTCTACCTGGCAGCGCCATCTTGATCATCTTCGCCGTTATACAGTCCGCAGGAATAATATTTCCTTGTTCTCAATATCGACTACGAGGCGTCCGTGTTCATCCATGCAGGCTTTCGCTCTGACTTTATGCCCTTGGCATTGTCGCTTTACTCTATGCCATTGTCGCTTTACTATTTGGTAAAACTTTCGAGCGTGGCTCCAGCGATATTATCTCTCCATCTCCACTCGCCTCTCGTTCTCTTTCTTTTTCCTTCTGAAAAGCGCGTGTTTCTCTCTTATTTTCCGCTCATAGAGCTCACGAGCAGGTCTCGTACGTGGTTGCAACGTGGTCATGTATGCATTCAGTTTTTCTGCATGGCTCGGTCTGCACTCGTCATCAAACCAAGGGTTTCTCCTAAGTGGTGCCTGGAAGCTTAATACGTCAGCATCTCTGATGGTACTTTGACTACATCTCCATTGCTGTTTTAGGGTCCATGTAGTTTAAAACGGCTCTTGAGAGAGCTTGAGTGAGACACGATTGACGGAGGTTCTGGGGTTCTTTTGCGATTGCAGCTTCCCGACGCTAAATTTTGCTGCTCCTACTCATTCGCGATATCCACATACAAATGTACGTACCTTGGCTACAACAAGGTATTTATTCGATTCAATACTGGCTCCTCTGAAGGTTAGGATATCCAAAATGCTGGAGGAGTGCATGGCGTCGATCGGAATTCGATATTTTGGTTAACAGGTAATTGATTGACCTTATGGATATTGACATGTGGGAGCCGTGTGCTAGCTACTAAGAGATTACGCCCCGCCACAAAGTCCATTAGCCTGAATCCGTTTCCGGACGTGGTTTAGTATAGGCTGTGCTTTCCTACGACTCGTTCAAAGATATCCTCTTTACCCAGCCTTCGATGTTCTATGGTTTGTGCAATTTCCATCGGCTCTTGAGAGAGCTTGAAAAAGACACGATCGGCGAAGGTCCTGGCGGTCTCTTCAGTTCTGCCGTCTTAAAAATAAAAGCATTCCCCAAATTCATTTGCCCGCGCAGTTTGAATTCAAATGTTACCTTACTTCTTGGACACACTGGTATCTCGGGTAGTATGCTTTGCTTGGCGTTACAGCCCGTAAAGGGCCAGAGCCAAGCTTCTCATAATCACCCATGCTGTGTGTGATTTATTTTTTACACAGGTGAAAGGCACCTACAGTTTAATGCCGACTTCGAACGGCTTGAGTCGAGAAGCTTTTTCATGGCAAGTATACTACCGGGGGTTTTGCCAGTACCCCGCCGAGGAGGGACGCCGCGAAATAAACGTTCGATTGCGTTGGTGTTATCAGGATCCGAACTCGCTCATCGTTCGTCAGAGCCCAGCACACTAACCACTGCGCTACGGCGCGCCTCTCTCGGGTAGTATAATTGGCTAAATTTATTGTAAGAAATATGGATTACTTCTGACTTTTCGGGAATAGTTGCAGTCCAGATAAATGGCGAAAACCTTCAGGATCTTCATTAATTAAGTAGCGACAACAAGATTGATTACAAAATCGCGAAATTTGACAGACCAGCGGCCATTAATAGGTGTCGCTACTAGGATGTGGTATTTAACAAAAAAATCGTTTAATTTAGAACGCGGTGTATGGTGATTGTCAAGTGAGACTTACAAATTAATTGGAGGTTATAGTGCCGACTATGTAAATGGTTGAAATTATTAGCAAAAAGAAAAAAATTCAAGACAAAGCATCACGACTTGCTATGAAGTCATAACATTTTATGGTTTCCCTTAAACTCATTGAAAATCAATTTTCTCGCCAACTACTTAGTGCTACCCTTTTGGCTCCTCCATAGCCCCGAGAACGATAAAAAAGCACATGATTGTCCGTAACATATACGAGTATGTGCAGAAAATCGAGCATGCACATATCAACTTAAGCCATATATGTATAAAAACCGCATGCAGTTCTGCCAAGAGGATGTTGAACCAAGACAGTATTCCTGTTACAAGACTATCGTACCGAACACTGTTGCAAAGTAGTCGATGTGGAATTTATTATCTGATATTGAATTGATATATTGCCCAATTGCAGAAATATTAAAAAAAAAAAAAAAAATCGGTCGAAAATGATCCACTCGTCTTGCATCTGAATTTCTGCTTTGCAATTCCACCTGCAATGCCTGGACACCAATCGCAAGTCAGAGAGACACAGCCCACCTACTCGATACCGAATGCAGCTGACAGATATGTATATGTATACATATATGTACATAGGGACTGCACGAAGGTAGACAAATGGAAATGGAATTGTGAAGTTGGATAGTGTAATGCAACGAAAGCAGCAAACTGGAAGGAAGGAAGGAACACATTGATGATGATGGGCGCGGTACACGTGCAATCTGAAAAAAGTACTGAAATCAAAAATAAAAATAAAAATAAAAACAACACTCGTCCTTTATCTATGTAGTTCCGAACTATATTCTTTTTTTCGCTGCGTTGGTCTGCTACGATAAGTTACCAAGTCCTTAACGGAGCTTCCGTGCATACTTGCTGACTGGCCCCGGAAAACACCAACTACCACTACCCACGCGACGCTCTACCTTCTGCTTCTGTTTCTGCTGCTGTTGTTGCAAAATGTTCGGGTCTCTTTGATGTTTTTTGTTCCAAGAAAAACGAAAAAAAAAAAAACATTACATGGAAAGTGCGGAAAAACCCGCTGCACACTCAATGGGATTCGATGGAGTACGACGTAGAATGTGGCTCTTCCGAAGTAGTTCGCACAAGTGGTTCCGGAGTAGCATTGAAACTGAAATTCAGCTAAGCCATTGCATCGGACAGAAAGGATGGGAAAACAAGACTCTATCTTACAGATAAGGATATAATTGTTTTCGATGCATCCATGATGCATTTTTATAGCCCGATTCTGCTCGTGTTTTGTGATGTTAGGATGCTAGATTGTTTGGATGTTTGGTCGGTTGGACGAGAGCAGTGTGCTTTAGACTTTTTCGTTTCATTATAATAGTTGCGGCGTGGTGTATGGTACGTACATATGTATGTTTGTTGGAACAAGGCGGTTTTGCGTCGGTAGCAAAAAGGGAAACAATTAAAACCCTCAGAGGAATGAGATATAGAAAAGTTTGCAGACAACACCCAATATACCGTGCAAATTAATTTGTTTCTTTCTGAAAAAAACTATGTTTCAGGGCATTACCACAAAAAATGTAAAAGGTGCAGAAAGCCTATTTGAGGAATATCACCGGTTTTCCCAAAGTTTTCCTAATAACTTCAAAGCAAAGTTCATAATATTAATTATTTGAGCCCTCGGCTTGAAGAAAAAGCCAGCTTTTCAAGGGCCATTTTATATTTCCTTTTTCATAAAGAACATAATAGTCTACCTTAGAATTGTAGAAAGTGATAAGCTCTTACTCCCGTATGTCATGGATCCCCTAGTCATAGGGAGGAAATTTCTAAGGGCATCAAGTGCAACAGTGAATGGATCGATCGCCTTCCGCGAAGACCCACCAAACACCAAATGGCTTAACCTGGTCACCATAAATTTCGCACACGACGAGTACGAGTACGAGTACACCATACCACAAGAGGGCGAAGGAGTACATCTACTAAAAGGAGACTAAAAAAGCCATCGAATTGTTCATGTAAACGGGGCCAAGGTGGCGCTACATTCCGGGGTAAACCAATGCGTCTGCTAATATGCATTTTCAGTCAGCCTGGTCTTGCGTTAGTTGTCAAACTGTTGCGTTCCCGTTTTTTTTTTTTTTTTTTTTTTTTTTTTTTGTTATAGAGTCACACGCGCACTCACGGCTAAGGCCTTATAACGTATTTAACGTTGTGCGAGCAAAGGTAACAGGGTGAGGGAAAGTTTCGCGCAGGTTGATGTTTTGACACATAACCTGAACGGAGTGCAGTGGTTTTGGGTCGTAGACGTTCGTTGATATCCGGTTGCTTGATATCTCCTTCCAAAATTTGGCATTCCTCTCTTATTTCTTCCTACAATATAGTGCATAACCACTCAAGGTGGCCCAGTCATCTCAGACGTCTTTGTCAGAGTCTGACTCAGGCGACATTTGTCTGTACCGTTTTGTGTTGAAACTTCTGTTAAATTCCTGGTTTCCATCGACGAGAAAAAAAGAACAGAACAAAGTCTCCAACGTTGGGGCATTTCGCCCTTTAGCTTCGGCTTCTAATATCATAACTTTATTTGTCCGAGCACACCCAAAATCGCGCGCAGAGTTCTCCGCAGAAGAGCTTCATCAACCGCTCTCAAGAGCTGTCCATGTTTCTGCACCATAGAGCAGGAACGGAATGATAAAGGTCTTACATAAAGTCACCATGGCTTTTCGGATAGGGCTTTATTACTGATTAGATTTCTGACTCCAAATAAGAAACGATAAACAGGGGTGGTTCTACGTTCGTTTCTGTGCTAATGTCGTTGGTGTTCATTTATTTATTTTTTATTGTTCGCACAGGTTCAAGAGCTATACTCATATGACGTTTGTCATACAACTTAGACGGAGTACAGATGGTTGGGGTCGTAGATGTTCGCTCACTACTCTCCAGGGGTGGTTGTCTAGCTAGGATTTGATAGGAACTCGACTGAATTTTCACGTTGGTTGTAATGACATTAGGGTGCTATATTAGTATGAGTACAGAGTATGAATTTGAAGTGACCAAATACTGTGAGTGTTATGCCTTCATCAGTATTTTTGATCACTGCCCATTCACAACAGCTGTGTTGCACAGTTTTTCCGTATAGGAATTGTATTTCTTGGCTTTGAACTACAGACCATCCGCTCGACAGTCGGTGATGTTATCGCGGTTATCGCGGAACCGAGTTAGACGAAGTTCTTGATTATTCCGAAATTGTATTTATCAGTAAATATATTCTGAGAGTGCCGCTGACGGTGTGAGACTTTTTTAATAAAAGCATACTATGTACTGCGTGCAAAGAATAAGGCGACATTTCTATTATTCTTAAGTTGGTAGAACTGGCGCCGTGAGGGCGTCGTGGTGCAGTAGTTATTGTGCTGGACTCTGGCGCACGATGAGCGAGTTCGGATCCCGATAAACCCAACGCCATCGAATGCTTATTTCAGGGCGTCCCACCTCGGCGGTTTACTGGCAAAACCCCCCGTAGTATACTAGCCATGAAAAAGCTCTTCGACTAACGCCGTTCGGAATCGAATTAGAGATCCTGCTGATGATATTACCATTTCAAAATAATCAGTCATTTTCACCATTTTTAAGGACGTTTTGGGACTCAGAAGCCTCGAATATCGATTTGTACTGAAAACATTGAATTGCTGTCGTTGGTCACTAGTGAGCCAAGGTAGGCGAAGTCCTCGACCACTTCGAATTTGTAGCTACCAATTGTGACGTTCTGTCCAAGGCGTCGATGTTGTACGTCTTTTTTGGCTGACAGCATATATGTACATATTTGGTTTTATTCCCATTTTCCGAAAGGCCCATTTTAACCGCTCCTGATTCCATTCTTTCGAGCGCCTGATTGACGTCTCACTGTGTTCGTCCAATTACGTCAACGTCATCGGTGTACGCAAGCAATTGCATCGACTTGAAATAGATCGTAACTCTCGAACCCCATATCATTGAAATTAAACTGAATCAACTTAATGATGAGTTCACTCCTGGACCCGATGGTGTCCCCGTCATATTATTAAAAAAATCTTCCTTCATCCTCTGCGTCCCGCTCTCAAAATTATTCTACTTATCCCTGTCCCTTGGAAAATTTCCCTAGATATGGAGACCCGCTTTCATAACTCCTACTTCTATGTTGACAACTACCGCCCCATCGCAAAACTCTCACATATACCCAAACTTTTCGACTTTTAGTATGACACTCTAAGTTTCCATTGCAAATCTCTCATCTCCTCAAATCAACATGGATTCCTCAAATCCAGGTCTACAACCACAAACCTTGCCGAATTCGTGTCCTTCACCCTCTCTGCATTAGAGAATGGGAACGAAGTCAACATCATCTGACGCCGATGACACGGGATCGAATCCCGACGCAGCCATGTCATCGAACGTGTTTTTCACGGTGTTTCTCCTCAGCGGGGTTCTGACAAAACCCCCTCGAAATTCGCCGTTCGGAACCGGCAATAAACTGTAGGTCCCTTTCACCTTTCCCTTATCCAATCCGATCTCAATAGCTTTTCTACCTGGTGTTCCAAAAATTGCTTGGACAATTAACATTTCCAAATGCCAATCTATCACCTTCTCACGTAAACGTGTCCAATCCTGTCCTCGTCTCTACTTTCCCCATAACCAACCCATTTCCACCGTTCAGGTTATTCGCGATCTTGGCATACTTTGTAACCAAGAGCTCAATTTCCGCGCACATATCGACGATATAATTCTTAAAGCAAATTCTGCAATCGGTTTCGTGAAGCGCTGGTCTAAAGGATTTTCCAATCCCTACGTGACTCGATCCCTCTATATTACCTTCGTTCGCCCCTTCTTGAATACGCATCTCAAGCGTGGTCCCCTTATCAACAAACCCACATTTCTAGAATCGAGGGCATCCAGCGTCGATTCCTACGCTTCCCTCTTCGAGGTCTGCACTGGCAAAATCCTCTGTTCTTACCGCCCTATCAAGACCGACTCAAACTAATAAACCTGAGTACGTTGGAGGAAAGAAGAAGGGTAGTTGACATCCTCTTCACTCAAAAACTCCTAACAGGTACCATTGACTGCGCCAAACTCTACAACTCTATATCCCTTAACACTAACCTTCATAATATTCGCAATCCTCGTCTCTTCTATCTATCCACCCCCGCACCTCATACGACCCATTTCCCGTATGCTGGGAAGTGTTAATTCGAACACTAACTTCGATTTCAACCTCAGCACTCCATGCCTAAAACTTCGTCTTCTCGGTAGCCTCCCCTTCTCCCTACCATAGTTCCCTAATCGCGCCCCCCTCTCTCGTTCTTGTTAGTCAGTTAGGTTAGACTAATTAAGAATGTTAGTTAGTTAAGTTAGAATTAAGAATGTTAGCTTGAACTAAGCTTAATAAATGGGGGTATTGGCCCCCACGAAAACTAAAATTGTGTTGGCCAGTGAGTCTCGTCTGACCTTTTCAAGTACGATGTTGAGTACTTGACAGTGCGTTACCTTCTCTAAATCACACTGTGATACGCGGATTTAAAATCGACGAAAAGATGACGGGTGTCGATTTGGAATTCTTTTGTTTCCTCCAAGATCTGGTCTCCTTTCTTGTGGACTGGGCAAACGATGCTGAGATTCCATTCATCGGGCATGCTTTCCTCCGACCATATTTTACAGATGAGCTGGTCTATGCGGCCTACCGGCTTATCTCTATACTCCTTAATAGCTTAGTAGACAGGTCGCTTACTTTCGCTGGCCTTATTATCTCATCTCGGTCGGGTGGACGGAATTCTCTCGCATCGACAGAAGTGTTCTCTCCATATTCTCAGCATCGACTGTGACTTTAATAATAGTTGTCCGTCTTCATCCCTACAGGCTTCTGCTCTGGCTTTATATCCCCGAAATGTTCGCCTTTCTTTTTGTAAAAATTGCGAACTTCATTCCTGTGCTACATGGGTTTGCTCACATTAATCATCAAATCAGGGGCTTCCAGTTGGCGGCGGTTTGAAATCCAATACATTAGAGGCAGCGTCTCTGATGACACGCTAGCATGCTTCCACTGGTGTTTTGTGGATTGTGCTGGTGTCATCGGATCTTGCGAGAGGTTGTGGGAAACTCGGTCAGTAAAGATTTGGTTGATGATCAACTGATCAAGTGATGGCCAGATTCCTTTATGGATGTTGAGATCTTTACTCGATCAGTAAAGATTTGGTTGATGATCAACTGATCAAGTGATGACCAGATTCCTTTATGGATGTTGAGATGGGAAAATCGTGTGCTAGGTGGAAGCAGATTACGGCCGTCAGGAAGTCAAGTAGCTGGTGTCCGTTTTCGGGCGTGGTGTCCTCTTTACTCAGTTTCGCATTCAAATCTCCTGGTACTATTTTTGTGTCGTAGCTGGTTCATTGGGCATAGGTTCTGTCTAGGAGATCGTATCAGTCGTCTCAAAGTCGATCGTCCTTTTCTTCGGTTTGGGCGTGAGCGCATATTCGGCTAATGTTCTCGAAATTAGCCTTGGTGCGGATTGTTATGATGCGTTCGCTTACATCCCGAAAGCTTATGACTTTTTGTTGGAGTCTTCCTTGAATAACGAATCCGCATCCGAATAAGCGTTGTTTGTTCTCCATGTAGAAATTCCCGTAGTAGATGTCGCAGTTTTTCATCTTTTCACTTCTTGGGGTGCGGTTATATCTGCTTTATAGAGGCTGACGGTTTGCTCCAATTGATTACCTGCACCTGAACTGTTAAGAGACCTCACATTCCAGGTGCCGACTCGCAAGTCGTTTAATCGTTTGAAGGGGTCATTTACTTTGTATCCGGCGGTATCCGAGGCATGTGGTTGCTTCGCAACAATTAATTTTTCACGTGATAAGGATGATGCCCCTTAGCACAACCCCCAACCTGGAGGGTCAGGTTCCCTCTTCCCTCTCGAAAGACCAAAGTGCTGTACAAAACCTTAATCATCATCCTCTATGGTTCAGAGGCCTGGACTTTAACGAAAACGGAAGAGGAGGCCTTTGGTCGTTTCGAGAGGAAAATTCTGCGTTTAATCTGGGGTCCCGTTTGTATAAACGGAGAGTGGAGGAGAAGATACGATGACGAACTATACGGACTGTACAGCGATATTGGCCTAGTACACCGTCGACGAATCCAATGTCTAAGATGGCTAGGCTATGTGGAGCGAATGGGTAATACAGCTCCCGCCCGAAGAGTCCTTAAGTCCAACCCCGAGGGACGACGCAGCAGAGGACAGCGGAATCTAAAGTCGCGCACACAGGTGGAGAAGTTTGTTGGTTGAGGCCCAGGTTCACACCGGACCGTAGCGCCAATTAAGTAAGTAAGCCAACTTCTTCAATGCTGGGAGGGAGGACAACTTCTTGGACTGAAGGTCGGATCTCTTCGTCCACTACCACTGTCTCCTCTCCATGCTCGTTAAGCGGCCGTTGGAAGAGGTGCACGAAAACATCAACTATTCCCTGCCGGTCGGTAACAAGATGGTTCTCGCAATTTCGTAGAGCTTGGGTGCCGTTTTTAAAGCCCAATGGGAGGAGTGGTACATTAAAATATTGAAGTTAACTCACTACCAATAAAAGAAATGTTCGGAAGACGACGATTAAAACGAACCACACCTACTGATCTTTTTCTTTTGGTGGCGTTACAGCCAATGAAGGACCAAGGCCAGGCTTCTCTCACCCATGTTGCATGTAATTTATTTTTCACATATATAGGTGAAAGGGACCTACAGTTTAATGCCGATTCCGAACGGTGTGAGTCGGGAAGCTTTTTCAAGGCAAGTATACTACGGGGGGTTTTACCCGTAGCCCGCCGAGGAGGGACGGCGCGAAATAAACATTCGATGGCGTTGGTGTTATCGGTATTCGAACTCGCTCAAAGTCAAACACACGCCACAGCGCCCTCTGATAAATATTCTATAACATATTTCTGTATACCGTTATGTTAGTTAGTTTTTTCCTTTGTCGAATTGTATTGCGCTAACTGTTAAATTAGCTAATTTCAAAAACTAATTTTGCTTAATGCGAACATAAGACGGACGAAAACATATCAATGGGAAATAAAAAATAAAGAAACGAAACAGAAAAAGAAATTCTTCGTCTTCAGCACAGTTCTACATCAAGGAAATGTGTAGCCTGGCATGCCATGAGCGAACACAACTCTTTTGCTGTCGACCAATCTGGCTGTTCGTTATTGCTTGTTGTTCGTTAATGACGGGCAGAGGACCGATATAACGGTTTCGCAAGGTTGTAGCAGCTAATATTGGACAATTCACCTCCAGCCCCACTAAACACTCATCAATTTGTTTACCGTCAATCCAGGCTTTGAAGTTGTTTTTCAGAGTCTGAAGCTTACGAGTTGCCCTGGCTTCACGAGTTTCAAATTTCATCGACTTTTTCAACGATTTCAGAGCGAAGTGTATCTTTGACACCGAAGTTTCACTCACAGCATTCGCACCGTACACTTCACGCATTTTTAGACGTTTTTCATGCTCCGTCTTTACCTTTTTGTTTATAGCAAAAAAGCATCACATGGCGTATTTCTTCCGATATACCACTCATTTTCAAATCAACTTTGTACGCAAATGGCGAATTACAAAACTGTGTACGCATGAACTGTCCGAAATATCACCTTTCGCGACTTTACTATACAGCATCAGGTGAGTGCTATCATCAACACCAACTAGTGGCAAAAAAGCGTGGGTACTTAACCGCGGATGCTTATGTATCATGTACTAGTATTTTAAAGCAGTATACCAGTCGCTTAGATACACGAAACAATGACTATGCTATTTTGATGCTTTTTTGGATGATGACTCCTGATGTTGGCCACGTTAAGTATTTGTTCTACTATTTCATCCTCAATCCCATAATTTTGCTTAAGTTCCCGGAACCTTAAATTCTTTTCTATCGATTTCTCCCCATCCTACACTGCCAATTCATCTCCATTGCGAATTTGCATTTTGTTAAGGGGTTTTTTCGAATAACTTAAAATAAAATCTCCAACATCGTTGAGCATCAGAGGCATTTCTGGTCATTTTTCGCCCATCTTTACCCGTTTCATCTGTAATTTCTACAAAATCTGCACAATACCCTCTACCCCGAGCACGCCAATTAGACGAATGTCAAAAGGGAAAACAAGAAAGAAAAATGTAGAAAAACCAGATGAAGTAAATGGAGAAAAAAAATCACGACAGTCCTTTAATTAATTTCATAAAAAGCGAAAAACACAGTTGAAGACGTATCCCCAGAAGACAGGGAACACCAGCATCCGCACTAATACCATAAGGACTGTTATTTTTCCCGCTTAAATCACCCCTCGCCGGTTTATCACTCGTCGAACCCGAGTCGATGGAGTGGGCGGTCACACTCCGACCAAGTAATTATAACATCGCCTTAGACTTCTTGAGCAATATTGCTAATAAGCCTTTAGGAGCTCTGCACGTATTTGTCTTCTTCCTTGTCGGTCGTTTACCATCCGCTCGCCTCTGGCTTTTTGCCAATCCGCCTCGTTGCTCCTGCGAGATGTTGGGATAGTGTATGACCCATTGCCACCCGAGAGAGTAGCCAGCGGTTATGTTGTTCGCGTTCCTTCATTAAAATGCAATTATTCCACTTTGGACAGTTGCTGCTGAAGATGCGGAAGTTCGCGGACAAGAATGTCGACTGCGGGCTCAGCGAAGGGCAATGGAAAATATTATTACTGCGGTTTTTCTTTTTCTCAATTTTGCCACATCAATTTTCTTGTTTTTCTGTTCATCTGAAAATTAATTACAACGTCAGCGTCCTCTGCGGCGTACCGAATGAGAACTGGGTCGAGCCAATCGAATGCAAGATACAGATATGCCAATATCCCACCCTAATCCACCGCAAAGTGCGGACGAACCAGTCGAAACGAGGTTATAACCCGCATCAGTGGGTTTTCTTGCAGAAATCCTTGGGGTTATCCTTCGCTTTGGGAAAATTATTGAAAATCGGATATTCTTCAACCGATACGCGTACGTGTGGGAAATTTCCATTTGAATGGGATTTCGCTGGTGTTTTTCTCCGTTTTCCTCTTCGGTTTTAGTGGTGGCAATTGAACCCGAACTCTTATAATTCGGTTGTTGTTTGTTGATGCGGGTTACCGATTGCCGATTTCCGATTGCCCTCGTAAACAATGCTCGAGGGCTCGGGAATCATTGAATCATCCCCTATTCGGTGGATATGGTATTGGATGGCTTTTGTGAATGACTTCGAAATGGGTGAGATACGAAGATGGATTGGAGGAGAGATTGTCTGTCGCTTGTTGAGGAATTGAGTGAAAATCGACTTTTGTGAGGTAATAAGGAAGTGATCAGGATAATGTAGTGTGGAAAATGCTTGTTACCTTTTGCTGGCTTAGGGGCAGGAATTCGAGCGGCATGGTGCCTTCAGGCAACTATGAGGGACCAACATAATTGCAGTCAAAGCAGGATACGTGCAGAGTATATGAGTACGTGGAAGCCAGAACAATTTTGTGTTCACTTTAGGCAAGAAACAACAAACTACCTGTTGCCTGCAGGACTGTAAGCTAATTTTAGACGTACGAAGTATCAACTATCGTAGACAAGATCGGTAATAGACACTCTGATAAGTGTTTCGGCAACCGTTGCAATTATTTTTTGATGCAACGAAATCAATCGTAGCTTATGAGATGGATATAGAAAAAAATTAGACAACATCTGTGAAGAAGGATGGTGACCACAATATAAATATCTTTGAAAACACTGGATACGATTTGCATTACCAGAAAAATGCCATACCCTTTGGTGGTTTGAAGGTTTAAACTACCATGCAGATTTTTCTGGAAAAAACCGCCAGGTAAGTGGAGTTTTTAAGCCAAAGAGGTATCATATAAAAGTGCGATAATGGTAGAAACCCTACAGAGAGGACAGACAAATGACTTACTATAATAGAACTAAGGCCGGAGTCGATGTCGCAGATGAACTGTGTGCCACTTATGACGTTTTCCGCAACAACAAAAGTTGGGCCTATGACTATTTTTTAAGGTATACTCAATATGGCTGCAATAATGGTATCATAATGTACAGAAAAAATAACACGAATGACAAAACACGTATGAGGCGTCGAGACTTCATTCGTAATCTAGGTTTGAATCTAATAAATGATAGTCTTCGGAACAGACAACAGAACGTACATCTTTCAAGGCAAACATGAAAGAGGATTGCTGATCAATTAGAGGAACTTTCGCCACCAATTCCTAAAAAAATATGTAAAATGTGGTGGCTGTACTAAAAACAAAAAAAGACAGAAAAGCAAAACATTGCTGTTCAAAACGTGAGAAGCCAATTTGTATGGAACACGCGATTTCATTGTACGGAGATTGTGCTGATTTGTAGGGGTTTTTTTAATGGTTTGCGCTAAAGGATGTGGAATCTTCGAAAGATACTGGTAACACGGGTTACCAGCATGCACGATTCGCGAGTATTTATTCTACTTTTTATTCGCGCCTACGTCCTAGACCACACCCCTGTACACTTCAACCACTCTCCCCGCAGGACTTCCGTTAAGTATTACTTCGCGGGGTTGGTTAGCGATTTACGCTTTATTTTGGGTGGCGGCCTTCTGAGCTCTTTTCTCTGCTTCGGCTTGTCGTAGCCTCGAATGGGCTAATGCAATGTATGACCATAGCTCATTCCATTTATCTACCGAGTCCATCATGTAAGGGAATAAGAAGAACTTCCACACTGACCCTTAGCTCACCTTATTTTCAGAATGTAGTCTCACTACAGTTTGCAGGTTTGAACAGTCTAAACGTGTGTGAGGGCGCAGTGGTTAGGGTGTTGGACTCTGTCGCACGATGAGCGAGTTCGGATCCCGATAACACCAACGCCATCGAATGTTTATTTCGCGAAGTTGTTGATCGCTCTCAACCTGACGGATGCCAGCATCGATCCCTGTTTAAATGCCCGGGTCAAGTTGACGGCCTCCTACCGGCGCCCTCTGGATAGCCTCTTCACCAACCGTTGGGAGGTGAACAAACGTATGCATCGACAAAATCCTGACCAGAATGGCGGTTGTACGGCGGGCTAACAATCCGCCCACGTAAAAAACATTAAAGTTATGAATGAGCAAGATGGCTGGGATACACGGACGGATACTCGATGACGACAACGCACGAAAAAGGAACACGATTTGCGAGCTTAACGAGCCAAGACCAAGAGAGAGTGGTAGGGACCGAGGAAATCCTAACTCCAGCCGCTGAAGTAGTCCTCGCACCCACAGCTATTCAGAAGCTGAAGAATAACAAGTCTGCAGGCTCAGATGGTCTGCCATCAGAGCTCTTCAAGGCTGGCGACGACGTTCTGGTAGGGAGTATGCACCAGAACATCTGCAGAATTTGGGAAGATGAAAGCATGCCCGACGTCTGGAATACCAGCTCTATTTGCCCCATCCACAAAAAAGGCGATACCTGATACAAAAACTATAGAGGTATATCCCTGCTCAATGTCGCATACAAGATCCTGTCCAGAGTACTGCGTGAACGTCTAAAGCCATTTGGCACCGCACTAATCGGCAGCTACCAGTGCGGCTTCCGGCCGGGAAATCAACTATAGAGCAAATTTGCACACTTTGACAAATCCTGGAAAAGACCAACGAGTTTCGAATTCTAGGCCGCATACGACAGCATTCATCGTGAAGAACTGTTTGGCGCGATGGCCGAATTCGGGATCCCGGGAAAACTGATCCAGTTGTGTGACGCCACGCTAAGAAATACGCGATGCACCGTGCAACTCGGTTCCAGAACTTCGGAACCGTTTGAAACATGCACCGAATTTCGGCAAGGAGATGCGCTATCATGTGACTTCTTCAACCTGGTGCTGGAGCAGATAGTGCGACGTGCAGGCGTCAACGGAGAAGGCACTATCTTCTACAAGTCCGTTCAGCTGCTAGGATACGCGGATGATATCGATATCATCGCGTGTTCTCGCCGTGGCATTGTGGAAGCATTCACGGCGATTGAAAAACAGGCGAAACGAGATGGTCTTAAGGTCAATGAGGACAAGACGAAGTACATGCTGTCAAGAAAAAACCAATCCGTCGCTCACCACCTGGGACAAAATATAACGATTGACAGCTACAATTTCGAGGTAGTTAAGAAGTTTATCTACCTCGGGGTAAACGTAAATTCCACAAATGACACCACAGTGAAGATCCGACATAGAATCGCCCTTGGCAACTGCTGCTACTTCGGCTTTTCCAAACAACTGGGCTTAAAACTCCTCACTTGAAAGACCAAAGTCATGCTTTACAAAACGCTCATACTGCCAGTCTTGCTGTACGGAGCTGGGCGATAAGCAGGACAGCGGAGCCGATTTTGGGTTCTTTCGAGAGAAAAATTCTGCGCCGAATATTTGGTCCTTTCTGTGAGGAAGGTGAATGGAGAAGAAGACACAACCGCGAACTCTACGAGCTGTACAAAGATGTGGATGTAGTCCGGAAGGCAAAGATCTGTCGACTATACTGGCTCGGCCACATCGAGCGCATGGACATCAACGCTCCAGCTAAGACGGTCTTCGAGCCTCCTGGTTCAAGAAGAAGAGGAAGACCAAACCTCCGGTAGAAGGACCAAGTAATCGCGGATGTAACACATCTTGGTCTTGATAACTGGAAGCAGCGTCCCCGGGACCGTCAAGGATGGAAGGCAGCTACAGCTCAGGCTCAGATCCTCCATGAATCGCTGGCCTGATAAGTAAGTAAGTAAGTAAATAAGTAAGTATGGATATGGCAAATCTGACATTGTTATCATAAAGCTTGAAATTTTTGATGGCAGTCGTTCTCAGATCGTCTTATCATACGAGTGCTATTTGTGTTGTTTACTAGTGCTTGAAGCATTCGTGTTGGTAAAAAAATATAATAAAATCGTAAGCGTTTTAATGCATTGTCTTTCGACGTAGATTGAACTGACAAAAGTGTAACGACCTTGCTATGCCTTTTGGTAATAAAGCATAATTTCGGGCCACTGGTTTTTCAATTCTCTAATGGTCGCATAGCCACTGGAGGAATTTCCAACCGATTCGGGTTGTTGGGTCAAAAAAAAAAAAACAAAAATCGATGATATGCGTGAACAGATATTACAAGATCGTCATGTGTACCTGTCTGCGCTCGTTATCAAACCTGGCTGGAAACCTTATACATCAGAGGCAGCATCCCTGTTGGCGCGTTGATAACGTCTCTATTGCTTGACTGTGGTTTTTGCAGTTTGCATCGGCTCTTGCGCTTGCAGCTTCCCGACATTAGATTTTGCCGGTTCTAATCGACTCCCAAGTGTTCGCGATATCCGCATACGTACCCTGGCTCCAACAAAGTACTGATCCGGGTCAACATTGGCTCCTCAGAAGTTTCGGACATCCAAGATACTGGATGAGTATCTGGCATCCGTCGCAATATGATCGATTTGATTAGCAGATAATTGATCAATTATGTATGTATGTATGTATTTTGGCGTTACAGTCGATGAAGGACTAAAGGCAAACTTCTCTCAACCACCCATGCTGTGTGTGATTTTCTTTTTCCATAATTTAAAGGGACCTACAGTTTAATGCCGGTTCCGAATGGCGAAATTCGAGAAGCTTTTCTTGACAATTATACGACAGAGGGTTTGTCAGTACCCCGCTGAGAAGAAGCGCCGTTCGATAAGGTGGCTATTTTCGGGATTCGATCCCATGTCATGCCAAAAGCTTAGGCTTTTTACCTAAGTCCACCTCCAACAACAAATCTGCATCCAAATGGGCGTTGTTTGTTCTCCTTGTAGCAGTTCTCGTAGTATATGTCACAGTTTTTCATTCCTTTTTTACCCGATCCACCCGCACTTCTTGCAGTGCGGCAATGTCCGCTTTATAGCAGCTTAGGGCTTATTCTAACTGTAGTCAGTCTGTTAAGGGGCCTAACATTCTAGGTACAGAACCAATACTCCTGTCCTTTTATAACTTTGCGGGGGGTCGTCAACATGTAATTCATCCGTTAAATCCGAGGCTTATGGTATCTCTGAGTATGTACTTTTTCTACGGTTACGGAAATGGCACTTACCACCATTGTCGCAAGGTTTTCGACTGCGGTGGCTCTTCTCGCTTGTTAGCAGACCGGCGTCCGTCGAATAGATGCTACCCCTACGAGGCCTTTGCTAGTCCTTTGCCATTCAACGCTATTCAGGATAGGAGAACAAATACCTGTCGAGGACTATCGCACTCTGTTACGATGTGTTTCTTATTCACGAACGAAGAATGCGTTTTTGACGTACAAATCTACATTGGCTTCGTAACTCTTTCTCTAAGGAAAAACTAACTCCAGCATCAAACGAATATACTTAATTAATTAAAAATAGTTTGGAGTACGAATTAAGTACCAATTCTGTGAATGAATGGTAGTTGAGGGTATAAATGACTTAAAATAAGAAGACTGAACTGAACAAACCAATCTTGATTCCAATTTTCGTTTCAAAAGTATAAACATTTCAATATCCCTAAGGGGAAAATTGGCAACTGACCAATCGTTTTCGACTAAGAACAAAACTAAAGGAAAATGCACAAAGTAATACGTACGAATATACTGGTATTTATTGTTCTGTTTTGGAAATAATTCATAGAATGTCTTTGAATGTATGTATTATGTAGAACGTTTTCCAAATTGATGCAATTTAAAATGATGTATGTACGTACTTACATGTATCTGGGATTGACCCATAGATTCACTGATAAACTGAAAAGTAACGTTTTGAAAAGGGAGCTTGTATTTGAGATTAATTGGCCCACATCGTACGGAATCGATTTCCAGCAATTTGCTCACAGAACCTAAATAACTCACAAGCAAAAAACTAAATAATAAAATCGAATTTGAAGTGGAACGAATCGCATATTCAAGGTATGGCTCGTGTTAGTTAGGTTACTCCATGTTTCGGGTTACAATCCTTATTAAGGCGATGTGTATATAGATATATTGTCCCCGACTATCGTTTATGAGGAGTTTGGGCGATAAAACCGTTCTAATTACTATTGTGGTCTCGGGCACAGCTTTCTCATCTCAATTGTCTAAATAGCCAACACCTGAATAGAAGATACTGCTGTCTTCTAGAGTTATTTGCTCTTATTAATAGGGAGTAATATAGCCTCTAACGTCGATGACACGCGCTGCACCCATTAACTGCTCTCGCCCCGGAACTGCGGTTAGGTATTAATTCACGGGACTAGTTAGCAATTTATGCTATGTGCTCCAAATCGGCCGTTTCAGCTCTTCTTATTGTTTCCAGTCTTCGTAGCTCGTTTTGCACGTTCGTTATAAATGAGCAGATCTCCAGCCAGTAGTCCCCTGAATTTATCATACAATTTACTAAAGCTCCGGTATGGCCAAGTCCATTTTTGCCTCTGCAAAGTCTCTGCAATGGAATGTGGCGTGCACCGCGCTTTCTTCTTCCTCTGAACACTCTGGGCAGAAGGGGAGATATTTTTGATAGCCATCGTGACCTGACAGGAATTGCAAATGGTAGTAATTGTCATCCCCATAGGGATCTGTCATGTCATGTTGTCCCACCTGGCTTGCCATAATCCTACGGACGTTGCCCTTTCTTCGGCTTTTATCCTCCTGATAACACTGTTCTCTTGTGGTCTGTAGTTCGCCTAAGGTAAGCCCTGTGCATACAAGAGCTTTCTTCTTATCTTCTTCGTTGCTGCGCCCAAACCGACGCAGCAAATATGAGTATTGAGCTTACCACAATGGAAAGCAGAATCCTCCCCGCGTATCCTGGTCCACGGGTGTTTGGCAGCATGCTGGAAAGCGATGCCTGCATTTGTGACAACTTTTTACTGTAACATTCGAGATGGCCTTTAAAATTAACTCGGTTGACGAGCATTACCCCCAAATATTTTAAGTCCTCTTCAGACTTGATTGGCTGGCTCCCAACCCGGAAATGTGTGTATTCCACGGTGTTTCTCCTGGTTATTAAGACAGCTTCCGCCTTTCTAGTTCAAGGTCGGCAGACTCTAGCCAATTGTTGATCCTGACGACCGCTTCATTTGTGCCAGACTCTACCTCATGAATGTGTTTCGCTACGGTAACTACGCCGATGTCTTCAGCGAAACCAATTTATCTTCACAAGGTAATGTGGTGCTCCCATTCTAGTCAGCGACCTCCTAATATAAAACCAGTTGGAGGAGTTAAAGGCATTTTGTACGTCCAGTGTTACTGCTGCACATTATTTCTTTGTGCTTCCTCGCGATCTTTTCCACCGTATTGCTTCAACTGCTGAGGTAGTAGACAACTCTTTTAGGATATCGACGGTAGAGCACAATTTCCTGAAACCAAGTTGGCGATCGGATAAAGCTCCTCCTTCCTCCACCGAGGCGTAGTGGTTAGTGTGCTTAACTCTGAAGCACGACGAGCGAGTTCGGATCTCGATAGCTACAATGCGATCGAAAGTTTATTTCGTGATATTCTTCCTCGGCGGGGTACTGGCGAAACCCCCTGTAGTATACTTGCCATGAAAAAGCTTCTCGATCCACGCCGTTCGGAATCGGCATTGGACTGTGGGTCCCTTTCTTACTTACTTACTTATCAGGTCAGCGATCCATGGAGGATCTGAGCCTGAGCTATAGCTGCCTTCCATCCTTGACGGTCCCGGGCACGCTGCTTCCAGTTATCAAGACCAAGATGTCTTACACCCGCGATTACTTGGTCTTTATACCGGAGGTTCGGTCTTCCTCTTCTTCTCGGAGGCTCGGAGTCGAAGACCCTCTTAGTTGGGCCGTTGATGTCCATGCGCTCGATGTGGCCGAGCCAGTTCAGTCATCGGATCTTTGCCTTCAGGACTACGTCCACATCTTTGTACAGCTCGTAGAGTTGGCGGTTGTGTCTTCTTCTCCATTCACCTTCCTCACAGACAGAACTAAATATCCGGTGCAGAATTTCTCTCTCGAAAGAACCCAAAATCAGCTCCGCTGTCTTGCTTATCGTCCAGCTTTCGGCTCTGTACAGCAAGACTGGCAGTATGAGCGTTTTGTAAAGCATGACTTTGGTTTTTCGAGTCAGGAGTTTTGACCCCAGTTGTTTGGACAAGCCGAAGTAGCAGCGGTAGGTCCCTTTCACCAGTGTGAAAAATAAATCACATACAACATAGGTGATCGAGTGAAGCTTGGCTCTGGTCAATCATGGGCTGTAACCCCACCAAAGAAGAAGATATGATACGTTCTAGGATCTTTCCTCTTGTATCTAGCAGACATATTGGCAGTCGCCGAAGGTTCCCCAGGTTCCCAGCAAGGGTTACCATGGTTCAGGGAAAATCCCCTGCTCAAGGCACCTTTGCATCATTACTTTAAAAACATCTGGTCTCCTTTTCACGGATGTTTTTATCGCTATGTTTGGGATGTCGTCAGGTCAGGCCTATTATCCTGCATGCTGCGTGCAATTTCTCCGTAGTTATTGGCGGGATCCGGTCCATTCTAATATCCCTCTTGACTTTGGCCAAAGTAGATGGCCTATGGGGAAATAGATGCTCTACTATTCTCCAGCATCGTTGGGCAGGATATCTGTTGGGATCTGCTTAGCTTCTTTGATACTATCCTGTATACCTTCCCCCACGGATCAAGGTCTGCTTCCTCACAGAGTTGATTAAAGCATCTTCCCGTACTTCTTTTGATGGCCTTTTCAATATCACGTCACGTCTAATCGTTCTCAGAACTTTAGAACGCCATGATCTGCGCCGTGCCTGGAGGTACTATGTCCTGACCGTTTTGATCTCGTTGATCCACCAGTAGCAAGGTCCTCTCTTCTGCTCGTTGATTTCCTGGTTATCGCTGCATCGCACGCAGTCGCGGTTATTTGACTTGAATGGAAAGGTCCATCAATAACATTGTGCGTGGAATATGCCATAGTTTAAATGGCGGTCGCGACTTAGTTCCGTCGCGCTCATTAAAAATGTACTAGAAAAAAACATGGAAACTAGTGGAGTTCCACAAGGGTGAGTAATACAGCCTTAGGTTAAAACAAGAGAAAAGGTCATACAATTCGCTGATGAGATCACAACTGTCGCAGTAACTAAGGGTAAGGGACACTACTAATGATGGTGCTACTAATGATTGTATTCGAAGAGTGAGGTGAGTTCTGGTAGGTTCTCTTTAGCAAATAGAAGCTATGTTCTTAAGTTATCCCAATAGGATAATCACCAAAGCCAACACTAAAGCACACAGTTGTGGTCAAGTATTGCTCACAAGGGGTTCCTCGGCACCTCGTAACAAAATACATGCCGTCTTATCCCGAATAGTTTTAAACATTGAGGACTCAAGAAATTTATTAAGACTGCTACTATAAATAGTGGTCGGTCACCAATTTGGGTTCAAATAAATCTTAAGCAACATGAAAGAGATGCTGTAGCATTCCAATTATTTAAAAAAATGTCTTTTTAAAGTACTACTTTAGGGACCCTCCTGGCAAGTGTTTAGATCATAGGCTGTGCACCTGAGAGTCCTTTCTTTAACGAACAAAACAACGTGTGCATAGACGTAGAGCTGGTTTACGAAGGCAGTGGGAATGATGACGGCACTCGTCAATAAAGGCTGCGAAAAAACCTGACCTTATAATTTTTTTTTTTCGTTGTGGAAGGCATACCTGATCGCTACATTAAAGTCGAAGAGAAATTCGGTCTCTCCTCAGACCCTTCCCCAATTATATTGAGGATGAGTGAGACTTCAATTGAAAGGTCTGAACCGCCTAGGCCTACGAATAGGAGGACAAACTGGGAAAGGTTTAGAAATGAAATTCAAGGTTTTAATCTAAAAGCGTCACTTGCCGAACAATTTTTTTGTAAGTTAGAAATTAAAGTGCAGAAAACGAGAGCGCTGTGGCGCGGTGATTAGCGTGTTGCAGTCTGACGCACACTGAACGAGTTCGGATTCCGATAGCACAAACGCCATCTATTGCTTTTTCGCGTCGTTCCTCCTCGGCGGGGTACTGGCAAAACCCCTCGTAGTATACTTCGGAACCGACATTAAACTGTAGGCCCTTTCACCTGTGTGAAAAATAAATCACACACAACATGGGTGATTGATTAGAAGCTTGGCTCTGGCCCTTCATGGGCTGCAACGCCACCAAAGAAGAAGAAACGACGCAGAAACGAAACAAAGTCGAGCACCGCAGCATAAAACATATTCAAAACGATTATGTAACCTGCTGCGGAAACCTCTCAGAGAATGCGAAAATCATGGAGCTCGTTCGTACGTAGAACGTATACACGCTGACGGGGAATCAAATTACTCCCATTGGAAAGCTATTAAGGGCATTAAAAAGCTTAAACTGCAGGCACTACCAGTAACAAAAAATCAAAATGAATGGGCGAAAGGCGATGAAGAAAATGCTGAAGTTTTCAGACACCACAGACCTTTATCCACTGGATTATTACGTATAAGCAGTTGTTGAGTAAGAGATCAATAACCAACTTATAACACCATTTCTTCACTAAATGATGCTATAACAAAGAATAGTAATGAATAATCTTATAATCGAGTGGTCACCCGTAGTTCACTGCAAATGCTAGTGTGTTAAACAAAATGCAGCATGTGTGTCATTCGACACATTCTAATATTATGTGTGTCACTTAACACACTTGATCTTTGAAATTGAGACATTTATTCCGGTTAAAACTATAACACGTACTATTGCGTGTCATGAATAAAAGCTCTAATGAGACCTGAAGTGTGTTGCGGTGACACACTTATTAATAGCTAACATACTTTGTATCCATCAATCAAACAAAAAAAAAAAAGGAAATTTCCCGACTACGTATATGCAACCTTGCCAGAAAGAGGTCCCAATTTGCTTTCTAGCACGGTTGCATATAGTTAGGGATTCCCTTTTGTGCCTCTGTGTGTATAGTTGGAAATGTTCCCTTTTTATGTGCTTTCATAATAACACACTTCAAATTGCATAAAACCTGACTACAATAAAAACACACACTTTGGTGTGTTATGGCAACACACTTACCATTTGCAATGTTGTGTAAAAATTGGATGAAATTATAATAAAATTTTTGCTAAAACGCCCTACGCACCCTATAGGGAATGCTTCCTAGAGAATCAGAAATAGTAGGCCCCGAAAATCCAAAAGCGATCATGCGAGGGGAGAAGGGAGCGAACAAACAGAGCAAAGAAGTTGATCGCGTTTAACTTGGCAAACGCCAGCTTCGATCTCTGTCCCTGCTCAATCCAAGTTGACACACAGCCTCCGCGTGGCCTCCCCTGGATAGCTATACTGGCAACCGCCAGGTAGTGAACCAATGTGTGCAGCGACCCGACCCCTTGTTCCTGGGGAAAGAGGAACCTGGCCCTCCAGGTTGGGGGTTGCACATCCCTATCGCTTAAAACAAAAATTTTGTTCAGAGACAACCAATTGCCTCGGATACGGACGGATTACATGTTGATGACCCCCGCAAACGTCAAAAAGGAAACGAATTTCGGTTCTGCACCTGGAACGTTAGGTCCCTCAACAGACCAGGTGCAGCCGAACAACTGGTCAACTTTTTGGACTGCTATAAGGCAGACATTACCGCGCTCCAAGAAGTGCGATGGGATGGGCCAAGCAAAAAGCGGATGAAAAACTGTGATATATACTACGGAAACTGCTACAGAGAAAATAAACAACGCTTATTCGGATAGGGATTTGTTGTTCGAGGCAGACTCAGGAAAAAAATCTTAAGCTTCCAGTATGTAAGCGAACGCCTCATAACTATCCGCATCAAGGCCAATCTCGGCAATATGAGCTTAATATGTGTCCACGCCCCCACAGAGGAGAAAGATGACAGACATAAAGACGACTTCTATGATCTCCTAGGCAGAACGTATGCGCAATGTCCCAGCTATGACACCAAAATCGTTCTAGGAGATTTCAATGCGAGGCTGGGTAAGGAAGCTATCTTTGAACGGGTCATTGGAAAACACAGCCTACACAACACCACGTCAGAAAACGGACTAAGGCTAGTGGACTTTATGGCGGGACATAACCTGGTAGTAGCAAGTACACGATTCCCACACCTCAACATCCATAAGGGGACCTGGCGGTCTTTCGATCAATCGACAACCAACCAAATTGATCATATTGCGATCGACGGCAGACACTCCTCCAGCATCCTAGATGTGCGAACCTTTCGAGGAGCCAACATCGACCCGTTCATTACCTTGCTGCAGCCAAGGTACGGATGCGAATTTCTCGGAACCAACGGAGTCGACTAAGAACACCAAAATTTAACGTCGGAAAGCTGCAATCGCAGGAGACCGCCAGAACCTTCGCCGATCAAGTCTCCCTCAAGCTCTCTCAGGTCCCGATGCAATCTGCAGAAACCATAGGACAGCAATGGAGTCGTTGTCAGAAAGCCATTAGAGAGGCCGCCTCAGATATACTCGGTTTCGAGCCACCACCGTCGAGAAACCCCTGGTTTGATGATGAGTGCAGACAGGCCCATGTAGAGAAACAGAATGCATACATGGCCACATTGCATCGACGGACGAGAGCCCGCGAGCTCTATGGACAGAAAAGGAGGGAGGAGCATGCGCTTCTGGGAAGGAAAAAGAAGGAGCACGAGAAGCGCGAGATCAAGGAGATGGAGAGATGTCACGGCAGGAACGATGTTCGAAAATTTTACCAGAAAGTAAAAAGAACATGCCAAGGCTATAAAACCGGAGCAGATGCCTGCAGGGATGAGCACGGATAACTAGTAGTGGAGTCACAGTCGATGCTGAGATTGTGGAAGGACCACTTCTGCAAACTGTATAACGGCGATGATAGTCAAAATGCCGCCGTCAGGCAGAGCGAACCATTCACAATGGACGAAGACGAAGGAGATATCGAAACTTAAGTCTTATAAAGCTGCTGGAGCAGGCGGACTCCCCGCTGAGCTGTTTAAAGCAGCTGGCGATGAGCTGGTTAGGAACATGCACCAACTCATCTGCAAGATATGGTCGGAAGAACGCATGCCCGATGAATGGAATCTTGGTATCGTTTGCCCGGTCCATAAGAAAGGAGAGCCCTATGACTGCGCCAATTACAGAGGGATAAGCCTTCTGAACATCGCGTACAAGATTATCTCTGCCGTACTGTGTAAGTACCTGAAACCATTCGTGGACAATCTGATAGGTTCCTACCAGTGTGGTTTCAGGCCAGGAAAATCCACGATAGACCAAATATTTACACTACGGCAGATCTTGGAGAAGACCCATGAATTCCAGGTCGACACGCACCATCTTTTCGTCGACTTTAAAGCCGCGTATGACAGTGTTTATAGAGACGAGCTATACAGAGCCATGTCATGTTTTAACATTCCTGCCAAACTCGTCAGGCTATGCAGGATGACTATAGAGAACTCTCGCTGCTCCATTAAGGTCGGAGGTGAACTAACCGACCCCTTTGATGTTAAAAAAAGGTTTTAGACAGGGTAACGCACTGTCATGTGATTTCTTCAACATTATTCTTGAAAAGATCGTGCGGGACTCTGCGGCCAATACAAGAGGTACGATCTACTTCAAGTCCACACAATTGCTTGCCTACGCAGATGACATTGACGTTATTGGACGAACAAAGCGAGACGTCAATGAGGCGTTCACAAGCATTAAAGCAGAAGCGGCGAAAGTGGGTCTAAGGGTAAATGGGGACAAGACCAAATATATGCTGCCATCCAAGAAAGACGCACAACACCGACGTCTTGGTCAGAACGTCACCTTCGGCAGCTATATTTTTGAAGTAGTCAAGAACTTCGTCTACCTTGGCTCGATAGTGACAAGCAGCAATTACACCAGCGCTGAGATAAAACGCAGAATAACTCTTGCCAATCGCAATTGAGTAGTAGAGCCCTCTCTCGAAATACCAAGAACTGTACGGGCTGTACAGCGACATCGGCCTGGTTAGACGTCTTCGGATCCAACGTCTAAGATGGCTAGGCCATGTAGAGCGAATGGACATCAACGCTCCGGCCCGAAGAGTCTTCGACTCCAACCCCGAGGGACGACGCAGCAGAGGACGACCGCATTTAAGGTGGCGCGCACAGGTGGAAGGGGACCTCAACCAACTGGGTGTGCGGCACTGGAAGCGGCTGGCCGAAGATCGGGCCGGCGGGAGAGGCTTGTTGGTTGAGGCCCTGGTTCACCCCGAACTGTAGCGCCATCAAAGTAAGTAAGTAAGATCATGCCTCTAATTAAAGCCATATAGAGGACTACCTTCACTCTGCTGTCATATTTGCTGCTATTAACAGCCATTTTATCACAGCGAAAGCTCCTCGAGCATCTATGTGTATGTAAATGAGATTACAGGTACTGATCCAACCAAACTCCTAGATATCTAACTACAATTCGGTAGATGCCCATCTGGTTTAAAAATGCAGAGTCTGGGTAATTAGGCATGGAGTGCTGAGGTTGAAATCGAGATTAGTGTTCGAATTAATACTTCCCAGCATACGGGAAATGGGTTCATTGGAGCCGTATGAGCTGCGGGGGGTGGATAGATAGAAGAGACGAGGATTGCGAATATCACGAGGGTTAGTGTTAAGGAATATAGAGTTGTAGAGGTTGGCGTAGTCAATGGTACCTGTTAAGAGCTTGTGAATGAAGAGGATGTGATGTCAGCTACCCTGGAGGGATCGAGTCACGTAGGGAATGGAGGATTCTTTAGACCAGCGCTTCACGAAACCGATTGCAGAATTTGCTTTAAGAATTATATCGTCGATATGTGCACGGAAATTGAGCTCTTGGTCACAAAGTATGCCAAGATCGCGGATAACCTGAACGGTAGAAATGGGTTGGTTGTGGAGAAAGCAGAGACGAGGAGAGGATTGGACACGTTTACGTGAGAAGGTGATAGCTTGGCATTTGGAAATGTTAAGCTCCAAGCATTTTTTGGAAGACCAGTAGAAAAGCTATTGAGATCGGATTGAATAAGGGAAGAGTCTTGTAGCGAGGAAATGGTCTTAAAGAACTTGGTGTCGTCGGCGTACAGTGGGAGACGGGATTGTTTGATGACTATCTCAATATCGTTTATGGTAAGAATGAGAATAAGTGGGCCTAGGTGGCTACCTTGGGGAACGACGAAAGAGGCTAGGAAATGGTTAGAAAAGGCAGATCCAAAGCGAACACCATAGTAACGGTTTTTTAAATATGAAGATGTCCACTTCAGCGCAGTTAGTTCAAAGAGTATTAGATTGTAAGATATTTTGTCGAAGGCTTTACTGAAGTCAATTGTAATGACGTCGACTTCGACAAATTGAAAGAAGGACTTAGGTTTGTTGATAAGATTGGCTTGTGTTGAAGTGGTGTTCGTAGAGAGAGTTATGAAGCTCGATAAATACTAGATAAGTACCAATATAGTAGAAAAAGTCATAACAGGATTGAGTACGAAGGAAGATTGCCCACAGTTTGTTTCTTAGAGAACGGAGCCTGCAATTATACCAAGGAGGAGAAGATAAGTGATAGGATCGAGAAATGGGAACGTAGAGAGAAATAGAATTAAATATTTCTCTATAGAATAAGGATGTGGCGTCATTTATTATAAGGCCGTCAAAATTTAAGGGGGCGCTATTGAGTTATTCATCGATTAGGTTGGAATTTGCTTTGTGGAAGTCGTAAGACTTGAGCTCTCGAAGGAAAGAGTTCAGTGGTGGAGAGTCGAGAAAAAATGAGAGAAGAAGGGGAGGATGAAGTGAAACAGAGGAATTAATAGGGTCGGTTGTGAAAAACAGATCAAGCTGTCGACCTATGTAATTGGAGATGCCACTCACTTGGCCAAAGTTTTAATCGGCATCAGAAGACGGATTAGTGGCAGTGTAAAATGATTGATCTTCTGATGGATCCCATTGAAGAAAAGGAAGATGAAAATCGCCGAAGAGAAGCATTTCATCACGGGGATCCCGTAAATCATTTATGTGATCAATCGCATTGATGGCGAGTTCATAGGATTTAATAGGTTGAGATGGTAAGGTATAAACACAGATGACGTGGAGCGATTTACGGGGCAGTACGATCTTGATTGAAACAAAGTCGAGAGAGGGGGAAGAGGATATTGCAATAAGGGGCGAGTCGATCGTGTTTAGGGCGTAAACGACTACAAGCTGTTGAAAGGCGAAGAGACCGGCGAGCTCAACGTGCTCAACGTATTTTCAATACGTAATATTTAAATACAACTATCTACCCATTAGCACATGATCACATACAGTAATGGCTTAATGATGACTAGCTAGTTAGGTCTGTAGTAAAGGCTATCTAGTTATACTTTGCCGATCGCCTTGGATATCAGTCTTAATTCGGCGGGAGTGGTAGCATGCCTAGCCTTGGTACGAAGTTGTTTATCCGGGACTCTGCCATTGTTCTCAATCCCATTTGAGAGGGCTATATGGACAACCTTCTAAGAAGTCATTCTAAGCTAGAAGAACGATCGATCGAAGATTTACCTTTCCTGTCTTGTAGATGGGCTCCACTCATCGTATTGCTTAAGAGGATAGTGTATGCCCCTACGAAGTGTGGCAATTAAGTTTCGAGAATTTAGTCATTAAATACTCGTTCGTCAACATCTGTCTAGAAAGGAAGGCCCTTTCTTTCAATTCTCATCTAAGGCTTAAGTTGACGGCACGTTTTGTTTGTAAGGTGTGTACATTCATCGAATAAAAGAAATGTATGTGATGTGTCACTCAATTTTAAGCGAAATTGGTGTGTGGAGATGAGTGTATTTCAAAAACATGTGTTTGAAAGAGCCAAGCGGCTCAAGAAGGGCCGTGAATCAGTAGAGGACGATCGACGTAAAGGAGCTCCAGTCACCTCTCGTACCGCGGCATCATTCATCGTGAATATGTTCCTACCGACTGAACACTTTTGTATATGTGGGCGCCCTAAAGAGGCTGCGATCACGCCTTTTTCCGTTTGCGGCTCGAACTCTCCAAGAAGGACTGGATCTTTGCACCACGACAATTCGTCGGCCCATTACTTGCTGATTGTGGAAGAGCTTTAGGTGAAAAAAGCATTCCAACGTTGCCGCATCCACCCTATAGCTCCGATATTGCCCCTGCTACTGTTTTTCATTCTCTAAGATGAGGTCACCGTGGCGCAGTGGGTAGTGTGTTGGCCTCTGACGCCGATGACACGGGATCGAATCCCGAGCCCGACACAGCCATGTCATCGAACTTGTTTTCACGGTGTTTCTCCTCAGCAGGGTTCTGACAAAACCCCCTGTAGTAAAATTGTCATGAAAAGCTTCTCGAAATTCGCCGTTCGGAATCGGCAATAAACTGTAGGTCCCTTTCACCTATGGGAAAATTAAATCACACACAACATGGGTGATTGAGAGAAGCTCGGCTCAGGTCCTTCATGGACTGTAACGCCAACATACATACATACAAGATGAGGTCACACCTCCAGCGAACTAATCATGGCCGTGTAGAGAAGGCCAAAGAGGTTGTAACCGTAGTTCTGAACTAGTTACATATGGTGGATTATCAAGTTTGCTTCGAATCGTGGGAGCAACCTTGAAATCATTGTGCAGAGTTAGACAGGGACTGTTGCGAAGGTCAATAATAACATTTTGCAACAAACTTAATTTACTTGTTTTTGTTTTCAAATTCCCGGAACTTAAACCACTGATGGAGGGTGATTAGGGACAACGAAATATCAACCAGTGACCACGACTGATTGATTCAACTGACTCGAATATAAATTGTAGTTCTATCCGTGGTAAAAGGGAGTACTTGCCACAAAGTCGTCACTAAACCAGGTCAAACCAAAGTTCTTGGATCGAACGTATTCGATAATAACAGATGGTACAAACCAGACGATAAACGCTTACATTGAACACGGAATGTAGCAAAGATATTGTTGAAATGGAGTGCAACAATAAATTATAATTAATCCATTAATGTAAGGTAATCTTACTTGCCACCGTTCTAGAACGAAAATGCTTGTGACCACTAAGAAATCATTACAGTTCCAAAAGCATTAATTACATCGAATGTTGATTGAATACTCCGACCACTGATTCCCCTTTAGTTAATTACGAATGGCTTGTAGTACACATTGTCTTCATCAAAGCCTCGTTTGCAAGCTCTCCTCTAGACACATCGCATTTTCTCTACCATCCCTTAAGTTGATCTGTCATTTGCACACATTCAATGATTTATTGCCTATCGACTGGACCTTGCCCACAAACTGTTTCACATAATTATACAGATGCATCTAGTTATGTACATATCTACTTTCTGAACAATAAACCTCTTAGAGTAATATTTTCCGCAGTTCTGTCCACCGCAGGGCAAAGTAAGGATTTGAGGTATTTTGTATCTTTGTTTAGTTGTTTACAGATATCGTCAGTTTCATTTCAATAAATTACCAAAATACTGCATTAGATGTTTGTATTCCATCAAACCGGATATACTTTTCAAGAATCGATTGTTTGGAACCTGGTTAGCCACAAAATTCAAGGAAATGCCAGAAGCTTAGACTGCATTATTCGAAAGGACATTTCGAACGAATGGAATGGTTTCAGAGATCTTGAACCGATTTCAATTCCTAGATACATACTACATGTATGTATATATGTAGTGTCTTTAGGAGTCCTTTGTCCAAGCTTGGTTTCAACTGATCCGGGACAAATGCCCAGGGGACGGCCAGGGACCAGTGGAGCAAATTGCTTTATTTGCGTTCTCATTTAATCAAAAAATTTCAATTTGAATACAACTCAGTGTCAGAGATGAAAAATCTGCTTCCTATTCAAAAAGTAATAAAAAAAATGATAACTACATTGGCGGAGTATGTGGCATCATTTGCGCCAGTAGAAGATATACATGCATATGTACATAGATATTGTGCGAACGAGAGACCGAACAACAGGGCAGAACAATAATGACAACAAACGAAACGTTGACGATTTGCGTTCCATGAACAATAGCCCGGTGGCCCACGATCGGACTGCCTGGTGGATACTGATGCTGACGCTAGCCATGATGATGGCGATTTCGATTCCAATGATTCTGTTTGTGATGATGATCACGACGACAATGATGATGATGGAGATGACTTGTATGCCACTATGCTTACTGTTGAGCAATAAAACCGTAGCAGTCAGCCGCTATGAGGTTGACTTGACTTGTTTTTTTTTCGAAATGGGGTAGCCCACAAACAGGGAACGCTGTGTAAACACGGACGAGTATGTTAGTTTCTATTGCAACACAAGCGGACCTCGAAGCATTTGGTTAAGCGTCAAGTCGCTTCAATACACTCGCAATCAATTAAGCCTCATTAAGATCAATTTAGAGTCCCGCATACAATTTTCTCTGTGCCCGATGCGCGACTCCCGCTCTCACGGAACTGAATCGAACCGACAACGTCGACATTGTCAGTCAATTTTTTCTTTCTGTTCGTTTTATACTTTCCTCCACCATCCTCGATCGTTCGAGAAAAAAAAAAGCTGGAACCACCACCAGCCACTAGAAACTGACGGCGTGCGGTAGCGACACAAGATTCCAAATACAAAATAGAAGTATGGCACTCGTACTTGGTACATACGATCGGCCTCGGCATGGAACTCTCGATCTGAATTCAGAATTTTCGAATTCTTTGTGATGTGTGATCCCTTAAGACCCCTTGATAGCCGTCATGCTGATGTGGATGTGGATGATGTTCACCATCATGATGTGGTGGCGTGTATAATGCTAGATATGGGGGTTTGAAAACAAATTTGTATTTTGTGCAAGTGGGAGCTACGGTTATTCGGAGCGGTGGTGATATGTATTTACAAGTGAATCAGAGAAACACTCTCGCTTGGTAACGAGAAATCTAAGCCTTTTTTTGAAAACGCAACACGCTACATCCGCTCGATGTTTCAGTGATTGGCTTGGGATCGGTTACATGGTAAGCAGGAATGACGACTTTATGGGCAATTCGAATTAAATGGATATGTACATACATAAATGGTGAGATCAATCTGATTTCACAGAATTACTTGAACCAAAGATCACATAAAATTACAAATTCTGTATAGAGCGGGCCCCATTGTGGAACCTTATAGCAACCCACGCAAATATGACTTTAGAGTTAATCAGCTTTGAGCAGGAAGTTACCAACTTATATATTTAGGGAGCGCTTCAGTCCGGTGTGAATCTTCTGGGACTCAACCAACAAACTTCTCCAGCTGGCACGGACAGTTGCCAGCTGTTTCCAGCGACGCGCTCCCAGTTGGTTAATGTCTCCTTCCACCTATGTATGTGCACCACCTTAGATGCGGTCGTCTGCTGCTACGTCGTCCCTCGGGGTTGGACTCGAGCCGGAGCTGTTGGTTGGACTCGAGCCGGAGCTGTGCCATCCATTCGCTCTACATGGCCTAGCCATCTTAGATTTTGGATCCGTATACGTCGTACAAAACTCCCTGTAGTAAAACTGTCATGAAAAGTTTCTCTGAATTCGTCGTTCGGAACCGGCAATAAACTGTAGGTCCCTTTCACCTATGGGAAAATGAAACCAAACACAACATGGGTGATTGAGAGAAGGTCGCCTCTGGTCCTTCATGGACTGTAACGCCAACATACATATATACATATGTACATACATACTTCGTACTAGGAGAGCGCCGTGGCGCAGTAGGTAGTGTGTTGGCTTCTGATGCCGATGACACGGGATCGAGTCCCGCTACATCCATGTCATCGAATGTTTTTCACGGTGCTTGTCCTCCTCAGCGGGGTACTGACAAAACCCCCTGTAGTATAATTGTCAAGAAAAGCTTCCCGAATTTCGCCGTTCGGAACCGGCAATAAACTGTAGGTCCCTTTCACATATGGGAAAATAAAATCACACACAACATGGGTGATTGAGAGAAGCTCGGCTTTGGGCCTTCATGGACTGTAACGCCAACATACATACGTCGTACTAGGCCGATGTCGCTATACAGACCGTATAGTTCGTCGTTGTATCTTCTCCTCCACTCCCCGTTTATACAAACGGGACCATAGGTTAAACGCAGAATTTTCCTCTCGAAACCATAAAGGGCCTCCTCATCCGCTTTCGTTAAATTCCATCTGTTGAGGCTGTGATTATGGCCACCTTTCCCCGTTACATGCAATTGCACTCAACGTAGGTGATAGGTAGGTAGGTAGGTAAGACCGTAGCCTTCCCAGAGATGGGAAGAACACACATAGGCCAAGGAGGCCCGTTGTGCAGCTACGAGGGGGTTTAGCCCCCTATTCGTGGAACCATTTTGTGCTTCTTAAGAATTTAAGAAGATCAGATATCCCCACTTGCTGAACTTCGGTCAGATCGTTGAGGAGGTATGATCCTAGGTATCGTTTCCTGACTGTGCAGAATGCTGGGCAGGCGCAGAGAAGGTGATGAATGGATTCGACCTCCTCCTCGTCTAAACAGCTCCTACAAAAATCATTCGGAGTGATACCTAGTTTTTGCGCGTGACTGCCAATAAGGCAGTGTCCTGTGATGACACCTATGACTTTATAGATGTCAGTTCTATTTAGGGAGATAATACTCCTAGTCCGTTGACTATCGAGCCGGGGCCAGATTTGCCTGGTGATGAGGCAGGTGTGTCCCTGAGTCCATCTCCGGTTCGTCTCGGCCCTGGCGAGGGTAGTGAGATTGTATTTGATGGTTGCGAAGGGTATACCCTCGCAGACCACAGTTGTTTGTAGCGTCGTTCCTTTTTTGGCGAGTCTGTCGGCTCTTTCATTTCCGGTGATGTCGCTGTGTCCCGGTACCCATATAAGTTGTATGTTGAACTGTTCAGCCATCTCATTAAGAGGTAGGCGACAGTCGAGGCTAGTTTTTGATGTGTACACATAGGACTCCAGCGACTTTAAGGCCGCTTGGCTATCCGTGAGAATGCGGATATCCGTGGTGGATATCACGTTCCACTTCAGCCAGGACAGAGCCTCTTTTATTGCCAACAGTTCCGCCTGGAAAACGCTACAGTGATTAGGTAGTTTTAGCGCTTTGTTTAGCTTAAGTTGTTTGCAGAATACCCCACTGCCCACCCCGTCTTTGGTTTTAGACCCGTCAGTATAGAAATCTATGCAGCCTTTGCGAGGTTGAGTCTGACGAGTCCAGTTCTGTCTGTCCGGGTATAACGTTATGAAGTTTTTATCCAAGACTGTGGTGGGCTTTGTGAGGTCTAGGTTTTCTGCGATGGTTGACCTGTTAATCAGGATCGAGGAGTGGCCAAAGACGTAGCTCTTCCAGTTCGAGTTGGCTTTAAGTCTAATGGCCGTTTGTGTGGCAATTTGCTTGCCGAAAATATCGAGTGGTGTAAGGTCGAGTATCATGTTAAGTGCAGCCGTCGGGGTGGACCTGAGGGCTCCGGTAATGCATAAACACGCCAGCCTTTGTACCTTCTCGAATTGTTTGAGGTATGTTGTCTTGTCCAGTGCTGTCCATAGACAGTCGCTCCATACATTAATGTGGGTCTAACGACCGTGGTATAGAGCCATAGAGTAATCTTGGGATTGAACCCCCATTTTTTCCCTATGGCTTTCTTGCATGAATAGAGAGCTATTGTTGCTTTTTTGGCTCTTTCGATTGTGTTGATTTTCCAGGTTAATTTCCTGTCCAGTATGATGCCAAGGAATTTGGCACTGGAGGAGTAGTTTAATCTGGTATCAAGCAAAGTGATAGGGCAGTGTTCCGGGATTTTATGCTTTTTGGTGAATAGCACGAGCTCCGTTTTCTGGGGATTAACCCTGAGCCCTTTGCTATGCGCCCATTTGCAAAGAATTGAGAATGCCGTTTGCAAACGGTCATTCAGTGTCGATAGGTATTTACCTGAGATTGAAATGGCAACGTCATCAGCGTAGACAGTAACGTCCAGGCCTTCTTCCTCCAGTTTAATTAGTAGCTCATTTATAACTACATTCCAGAGGAGAGGTGAGAGAACCCCTCCTTGCGGGGTTCCCCTGGTAACCACTCTGGTGATTGCCTGGCTTCCCCATTTCGAGTGAATCTTGCGTGTTGATAGTAGTTCGCTGATCCACTCTACGAGAGTCTTCTCCACCTTTAGCTTTTCCAACCCTTCCGTTATTGCTTCCGGAGTGACGTTGTTAAAGGCGCCCTCTATATCTAGGAAGGCTGTTAAAGTGTATTCTTTAAGATGGATTGATCTTTCGATTTTCCTCACTAGGGTGTGCAAGGCTGTTTCGATAGATCTACCCTTAACGTAGGCATGCTGTGCCTTAGAAATTAGGGGCGGATCCAAGTTATGGCGTATATATAGGTCTACCATCCTTTCCAAGGTTTTTAGTGCAAAGGATGATAGACATATAGGCCTTAGATCCTTGGGGGTAGTGTGAGAGTTTCTGCCGGCCTTGGGAATGAAAAGCACCTTTGCGCACTTCCACTTGTCTGGAATGTGACTCCAAGCTAGGCATCCTTTGAAGATTATCTCTAGCCATGGTATAGTCCATTCCATGGTTTGTGTAAGTTCGACCGGGTAAATTCCATCCGGACCTGGCGATTTATAGGGCTTGAAGCTTTTTAGCGCCCATATTATTTTCTCTCTGGAGATGATGTGTTCGAAATTTCCCATTAATGCGGATGAAAAGTGGGTTCCTCGCGGCTGCGGTGAAACCTGCGATTCATGGCATCCTGGGAAGTGCGTATTGAGAAGAAGGTTTAGAGTTTCTTCTTCAGATGCTGTCCAGATTCCGTTAGCTGTAAGGTAGCTTGGGAATTGTGGATCTTTCGAGAGTATTTTCCTCAATCTGTAGGCGTCTGAAATTTTTTCCATATTGTTACAGAAAAGTTTCCAGGATAGCCTTTGCTCTTTCCTCAGAGTTTGTTTGTAAGTTCTGAGTGAAGCTTTATATAGGCTCCAGTCACTATCGTTCCTAGTACTCTTTGCTTTGTTAAAGAGTTTTCGACAGGTTTTACGGAGCTTGCTTAGGTTTGCGTTCCACCACGAGGGATAAGAGTTTTTCCTCGATTTGTGGCTTACGCAGCTATTGACCCGTGCGTTGCCCAAGGTAGTTGTTATAATATCAACCATATTATCTATATCTACCGTGGACCGCGGGTGATCAGGGGTCCTGCTTACTACAGAGTTGCCAACAAGGGTTCTATAGCGCTCCCAATCAATTCTTCTTGGGTTACATGATGAGTCGATTGGGGTTGGGACCGTGAAGGCTAAGTTGAACACCAAGTAGCGGTGGTCTGAGAAGGAGTGTTCCTCAGAAACCTTCCATTCTCTTATTTTGTCAATGAGAGAGGGAGATGCTAGAGTTAAGTCTAGTACCTCCCTTCGATTTTTTGTAACAAAAGTGGGTACATGACCCTTATTGCATATATTAAGATCAGAGGTAAGAATGAATTCAATAAGCCACTCACCTCTTTCATTTATGTCGCTGCTACCCCACAGGGTGTGATGCGCATTCGCGTCAGCCCCAATGAGGAGCCCAGCTTGGTGGTTTGGCGAGTCTCTCACCAGTCTTTTTATCTCGTCCGATGGGATGGATTCGTCTTGCGCCATGTAGGCAGAGGCTATCCATAGCTTGTTCCCGGGTGATTCTACCGCAATCACTGTGGTGTCTGGGGAACTGTAATTAGGAAGAAGGTAAGCGTTTATGGATTTCTTTGCAAGTATGCAAGTCCGGGGCTTACCTTCTTTTTGTGATGTAAATATGTTGTGGGCTGGATTTCTCAATCCACGAACCTTGTGTTCATGAACCCAAGGTTCCTGGATTAAGGCTATGTCCTCTTCCCCTTTGGCCAGCCTGAGGAGAAGGTTAGCGGTAGCCGCTTTCGAGTGATGGAGGTTAATCTGAATTAATCTCAGCATCATGGCTGTTATCAATTCGATTGACCTCCACCACGGTGGTGTCGAGATCTTCTAGATTTAGGTCTAGAAGATCGTCTTCCATCGGCGAGCTGGTAGAATAGTCTTCGCTTCCGGAGTCGAGCAGCGATTCTTGGTCCTTGTTGACCAGGAATGTTGCTGTAATTTCAGCTTCAATCGGCGCGGGGCCCTTGCTCCCCGAGGGGATGGGGGATTCCTGCTCCATTGAGCTGTCTACATTGACCTCGGTGTTGGCCGTGGTTTCGTTGCCGGATGGTGGCATTTCCTCATCCTTTTTGTAAATGTTAAGTTTGATCTTCTTGAAACCAAACCTGATGTAATGGTCACATTGGGCCAGAGGTTCCAGGGCTTCACTATTCAGCACAAGAACTGCCTGTCTAGATCGGTCCTTTGGTTCCTCCAGTTTCGCGACCCTCCAATCTCTTGTTGGGAGATTGGGATTACAGAGGTTTATGGTCTCAAGAATTTCGAGGGGGTTGTCTGGTGCCAGCGGGATCCAGCATCTAGCTCTCGGTCGTTTCGGGATCTGGTCCTTGGTGACGACCTTGAGCCTGGCTCCCTCCCATATTTCCCCCATTTCGATAACTGTGGCCTTTAAAAGATCAACCGATCTTTCATCGGCACAGCTTATCAGTTTAACCCTGCCTTGATACCATCCGGCGTCATCACAGATGGGCGGTGGTCCAGGGTTCTTTCTCATGATTTTGAGGAAGTTTGCCGATAGTGCATGGTCGATATCCTTCCATTTTTCGGTCGTCATTTTTCCGTCCGGATCGCTGTCATCAATGATAGCTACCGTCAGGCACCCCCTCGCAACCTCACCGAAAGGCTTTGATGGCTTGGCCAGTGTTCCCAGCCTGACCTTCTTAGCCTCCCGCTTTGGTTCCTCGGGGGACGATCTGGGCCTCTTGGCCTTTGCTTTTCCCTGGGCCAGGATTCCTGTCGCCCAGGCTACCGACTCTTTTTCTTTTTCTGTTAGGTCGGTGTTATGGCCCCATCGCTTGAAGATTCTCAAGGCCGCCTTTTGGTCTTTATAGGCCTTGGACGATGGGCTTATTTTTCTGTTGTCAGCTTTACTTGCCGACAACTTAACGGAGCGGTTTGTCGATTCTCCGATCGGAGTCTTTACCGCTTTTGATGTAGAGGGGATTTCCTCCCCTTCCGGTTTTTTATGAGATCCGGACTCATTATTGTTTTTATTATTATTATTGTACATTTGGTACCCACGAGTTGCGGAGAAATATATGTCCACCTGGGCAGAGATCCGCAATACCCAGGTAAGGCTAGCTGATCCGGAGGGCGCCAGGTATCCGGATACACCGTTTGCGACTGAGCTATTTTTGGTCTGGGCTCTCAGCCTGGTCGACATCTCGGCACGGTTCGATTAACACCTTATGTCCAGCCCAGGGGATGGGGATTGGATATTCAGGATAGGAGTGTGATAGGATAAGTGGAGTGGGATGGGATTTGGGTTGGTGAAAAGGGGATGACGGGGGCGATTATCCTTTGGTGAAAAGCCCCCACACCACGCCAAGGTAGATAATCAGGTGGGGGAACGTAGGTGATAAACTGTAGCGAATTGCGCTTTTCTCTACGATAGGCCAATTCGCAATGGTACTTTGGACCTGGAGCATAATGGTGTTAGATGAACTATAACTGTTCTTCGGCCGCTAGCGTTTGTGTGCTGTTTATGGTCAAAACGAGACCATTTTGTTTGTTTGACAGCAGCAAATAAGAAAATTTTGTACGGGCTGTACAGTGACACCGACCTTGTACGACATCTTTGGATCCAATGTCTAAGATGGCTAGGCCATATAGAGCGAATGGACCACACAGCTCCGGTCCAAAAGTCTTCAAGTCCAACCCCGAAGAACGACGCAGCAGAGAACGACCGAATCTAAGCTGGCGCACACAGGTTGAAGGGGACCCTAACCGCCTGGGGGTGCGGCGCTGTGAACAGATGGCAAAAGATCGTGCTAGCCAGACAAGCTTGTTGGTTGAGGCCCAGGTTTACACCTAAGCAAGTAAGTAGGCTTTCTCTGTAGGGTCAGTTTATTCCAAACAACCTTTACAGACAGATTTTCATTGTCACCAAGTGAAACACTTGCTTGAAAGTAGTAGACTATAAGCTTATTCGGAAAAATGCCACTCACGACTAACGACTACAATGGACACACGATATTAAAATGTTGCCAATGTTGAGCCCTATTTATACAATATCCTTTTGTTCTTGGTTCAATCCAAGGCCTCTCACTTTAATCCCTCCTCTTTTACGATCACTGCATACATTAGAAAAAAACATTCTGACATGAAAGCCGGGGCGCCAAAAGTGATTGAAACCACCCTCAATAGTATCTCATTTCAATTGGTGCTCCAAAACTTTCCTTCAACATTGTTCTAGCAGATACATTTGCACACAAGGTGCTCTCTTCTATTATCTTAAAATGCCACTCCATAGCACAACCACCGCCAAATGGAGATGAAAAAGTCCTTATCTCTTGATGCGGTGAATAATGAATAGTCTCCAATCCCTCTTCTCACTTACCTCACCGCTGACTACACAAGCACGAGCACATCTAACATGTATGAACCAGAGAAGGAACACAGAAAACAAAGACCTGGAATAATAGTAATTATGATTGCATTCCTCCGCACATAGTACGAGTTTTATTCCCGTGCACTCTTCTGTTGCACCATGTGTTATGCTGAGGGTGCTTCAGTGGCATCGCCCTAACCTAAACGTCATCACTGGCTAAAAGGAAGGAATTAATAAAGAATACTAAACAGCAGATGTTCTAGATGAGGACTATGAAAAGCGTGAACAGCTCGAGCACTAGCGACAACGACAGGACGACACGCCAACACGACACGAAGCTTAAAGATTCAACTATACCACATGGAAAATCCATTCAAAAATGCCACAGAGACACATATGCAACGAATGAGAAAAAGATTATATGTATGGATGTGCGCACTGTGCCATGAAGCCATCAAGCCATGAAGCCGGGGAGTACATTGAATCGATATTTATACTCTCGGCATGTGCCAGGGAGGCGCGCATACAAGCCACCAAAGAATGATTATGCCAAAAATGCATGCCACGGGACGGAAGGGATTAGGTTTGTACAAAAAACCAGGCCACACGTTGTTAATTTGAAATTTTTCGAGTGCAACTCGAATGGGCGGGGGTAGACTGATACGAAACCTTCGAGCGGAGCAAGTCATTTCCATTAAAAAAGATACACAGACGAGCGACTCGAGGCCCAACACACACGGAAGGTAAATATTGACATCCAGATAACCTAATTGTGAAGGATCCTCATTCTTTTAACGGGCTCTTGTCTTATAAATAATATGAAGGCAGTATTCGGATGGGAGGCCAGGCTAAGTTGTCGAACAATAGGCCGGTTCCTAAGGAACATACATATAAACGGAATGTGATGGTGGTTATTGAGTTCACATTAGCCGTGAGTTTCGTTAGTGAAAAGACTGCGAGGACGGTAATTGGAGAGTTTTCATAGCACTTGGTAATTATTCAAGCGTTCAAGAGCACTTTTGGAGGAGGGGACTGGTAAACGAAGCACTTGGAGGTAATTAGTTAGCGCGCTTTCCTCGAAGGAAATGTTGGCAACAAAGAAGTTGGTAGGGATTCGGTAAGAGCGAAGAATTTTAATTTAAGAATGGATATAGCTGTGACCAACTTTGCTGAAAGTTAATTTTTTTAGTAATCATAACCATGAGGAGAGCTAATCTATGTAGGTCGCTTTAAGGGTCTTTGCCTTAGAAAACTTAATTTATAATGTCCGTGTGTTTATTGTGTGTAAAATGTAATGATGGAGAAAGATGGTCTTGAGGCCGTTACTGAATTAATTATTCAAGGAGTATCCCAATTTTCCTGCTTAACGGCCTTTCTAGAAGAGATCACATGCATAGTTGCCTAGCTGGACGAACATACATTGCCTGAAACGAATATACATAGAATTTCGCTACTGTCAGCTATCGGCTTGGCAGATGAAGCTGACAACTTCGCATTGTAACGATGAAATTAATTACTAGAATCTGACTGAATTAGTTCTGGAAGCGTATGGCTATAATTTTGAGAAGCTATTTCCTAATATCCTAGAAGTTAAGCAAATAAATGGAGGAAACGCAAACAATATCAGCAGACAACAGCAGCCAGGTATCAGTCAGTGTCCTTCATTAGCCAATGCATATCAAGCATTCATTCGCCAGAGGTGTAAACTAGCATCCCTGGATAGCTCTGTGAAAACAATAAGGCCAAAAGACAACAACAACAACATATATTATGGGCATGAAGACAGCGAACACAGATAAAGCTGCAGTTGTATAGGTTCCTCCACTGAGGTCGGATGGATTTTGAGTTTTGTCTACTGTGATTCAAGGTCCATTATTCCTTTCTTATAGATTTTTTGGTTTTTGAATGCCATAAGGTTCTCAAATGACCTTGCTCGGTTCAGTTACGATTTCACGGCAAACAATGCCGTCACCAATGAAGGGGCTAACCCACTATTCGTTTCGACGGAGGATCTCCAGTTGATCTTCATGTCACTCAGAAAGAAAAAGTCCGCGCGTATTGATGGTGTATCCAATGTTGTGCTCAGGCACCTCCCACCAGTGGCAATAGAGAGGTACACCATCCAGTTTATCAATGCACTGAATAATGCATATTATCCGGTATATCCTGTATATCCTGCTGAGGACAAAAATATCATTGCGGATAACCAATTTGGTTTTAGGGCAGGGCATGATACCATACATGCCGCGTCGATACCCGCCTCCTATATCCAATGGCAAGCTCAGACAGTTGGGCATAAGTAAGCCATTGCTTTATGTGATCTATGACATGATGAAGGGTAGAAAGTTCGTTGTAAAAATTGCCAGCGTGGCCTCTACAGTGGACTCGCCGATCCTTTTCAGCATTTACATCAGCGATCTGATAGTTTCTCTTCGCTAATCGGTAGCGTACGCAGGCGACTTATTTGCGTAAAAATCAGGTTTAACGATTGACGTCATTGCTTTTTTATTGCAGCGTGACTTCGACAAAATTCAGCAGTTCTGTGATGACGGGAAGTTGAAAATCAACTTCCAGAAATCAGAGACTATTTTATTCAGAACGGCTTTGTCTAGGGCCTCTAGGGACGCTAGAAAGCACTGGCGAAGGTTCTCAATCCTTGGACCGGACAAGCGTCCACTGGCAAATAGAAGTGTAGTTAGATACCTTAGTATCTGGCTGGATCAGTATCTATATTTTGTTAAAATGTGGATGCTGCTCTGGCAAGGGCTCGGGGCGCTTTCGCTCTGACAAGATGGGTGTTCCATAGCAGCCAGCTTGATTCCAGAGTGGAGGTAAAGTGCTACATGACCTTAATCAGGCCCATGATTGCCTATGGATATCCCGTTTGGTTCAATTTGAGTGCCAGCTTGATGGGAAGGATTCGAGTGTTTGAGAGACAATGTCTAAGGACTTGTCTCTCATTGCACAGAACACTAGAATCCGAGTACACAAAGTTCTGTCCCAACGAGGTGCTATACGATTTGGCAAGGATTGTGCGGATAGACAATTATCTGATAAAGCTGATTCGAAATCACGTTGCGAGGGCAATGACTTCGGTCAATAACTTCATCTCTGGGGCTTACTACCCCAATAGTATGTACCATGAACGTGTGCAACCTAGAGGCTTTGTCCCTCCGGAAGCATTCCTCTATTCAGATCATTGTGGGCTGATCCAGCGGTACCGCTAATCTTCCATGTGGCCCGTAATTACGTGGAGCGGCGATTCCTCTACGAGTCAGACGTCATGCTCTGCGAGCCCGAGCGCCTCAGGTTCAGCAGATCGGTTTCAAATCGCGATCGGAGAGACGTTATTCGGCAGCATCATCGCTTTTGGTGGCTGGAGATGACTCCGCGGCCGTAAGTAAGACTCTTCAAGGCAACAATCGCCAACACCAATGGCATACATAGGGTAGACTATGTTAGAATAAGTATAGACATAAAAAAAGAAAAGAAAAAATTCATACACATACATGTACATATATACACATATGTATGTATATGTATAAATATACATATTAGTTAAGATAGTTATTAGTAAGTTAAGGGTGATGCCAGAGAAATTCACATCCCAATTATACTACAACTAAGTCATTCCATTGGATGATGTCGCTGTTCTTTCTGTCGGCTCATGCTTAGCAACTGGCCGTCTCAAAGCACAGGCGCTAAATGTGACCGATGATTGGTGTAAATGAAATGGGCTGTCAGTTAAACTTCTCAAGACCTATGTCGTTCTCTTCACGAGAAGGAGGAAAAATACTAACATGACTCAGCTGGTACCAAAAGGCACTTCCATCCCGGTGTCCAAGGAAGCTAAGTACCTGGAAGTCATCTTAGACAGAAAACTTTTTTGGTCAAAGTATGTTGACTCGAAAACCACCAAAGCGCTGTTATCTTCGGAAATGGTCCTCTGGATCTACATTCCAGTGATAAGATCTACATATAATCTCATAGGCATCGGTTGTCTGGTAAAACACGCTAACACGCATACACGTCGTAGCCTCTTTCACCAGGACTCTTACTGGAACCAATTGGTTTTGCCGGGGTTCCACGAGAGCCCTTCCAACAATGGTATCGCTAGGTCGATGTCGTTTGTCGGGTTCGACCACCCACAATCGGCTTGCCCCCGCATCCTCTTCTACATTTGCCAAGCCACAGCTTCTGCATTCGGGGGAACTGTTTGGCACTCTTGAACGCCTGAACTTGTTACCCTGCCCATTATATATTGTTAATGGGAGCTCCAAATTACCATACTTCATCACTTTTTGGTTGAGGTCCAATATGAAGCCATGCCTCGTCATGAAGTCAACGACAATTATGATGTCATCAGTAATGTCCGCAACGATGAAATCATGCTGGAACTCGAAGGTACCCATCGTAATTCTTTTCTGGACTTAACTACCTTAACTTCTCAACAGATAGTGTACGAAGCCTTACCCCAGAAAATGGTTCGATGTCTGAAACCAATCCGCTTCGAATGACTGAATGAGTTGCGCCCGTGTCCAAAGTCAGTAGATACCGTCGCCCGTCCAACGTTCCCTCGATAACTAGGCTGCTAACACCCCTTCAGATTCGAATGCTGGGGCGCTTCAATGTCCTGGCCAACCCCTTTCCCCCTGCACTTTGCACCTCCATATTCGCGTGCCCTCGCTTGGTCTCTTTTAGGCGAAGTAGGCCTCGAACGCTTTCTTCGCAGACGGCAGTTTCTCGCAATGCGCCCCTGCTGCTACATCTGCGTAGCATTTATCCAGCAATGAGCCACTCCTACTCCCTGCTGTTTTTCTGGAACTATCCTGGTCTTTGGAAATACGTAATTTGATGGAGGGTCGACATATCACATGGAAGAGCAACTGGCAACTGCCTCCTTGAAAGATGTCCTTGACAGGAGAGTCAAGCTTCATTGCATATCGGGGTCCCTTAGCCCTTGGATGAAAGAATCCGTTTCCAATTTTGCACCACATCAACTGGAACATCCTTAGGCTATATGAGACAACCTTTGGATGTCGGCAGCATACTGCTGGATGGTCTGTTTCCACGCTGCTTACGCTCTTTAAGCTCCAGCTTGTGCATTTGCTGCATGTGTTCACTGCGGTATCTTCAATGAAGAGCATCCCATATGGCTGTGAAGTTCCTTCTTTGGGTCTCCGGGATGGTCTGTAGTACATCAGCTGCTTTCCCTTTAAGGGAAATTACTAGGGTGGCCACACGGTCTCCTTCTCCCCAATGAAACCATTCCGCTGTTGCCACAAATTGAAACTTAAAGATGCTAAACGCGCTCGTGCCGTCAAAGTTGAGGGCGTGTATTTCGATCCTGCAGCCGGTACGACACTTCCTCGATGCTGAATGTCCTGCATAGTTTTTTTGAGATCCAGAACCTCCTTGCACAGTCTCTCGATTCTCTCTTCGACGTCCTGGAATCGATCGTCGCAGCCTGCTGGATGATTCTTAAGATTTCTTGATTATTCTCTAACGTCTCCAGCTTTTGGCTCAGAGAAGTAGAATTTTCCTACAACTTTCTACTTACGCCCACGGAATTTTCCTCCAGCTTTTGATCTAGTTTCTGGCTCAGGGAAGTAGAATTTTCCTCCAACTTTCTAATTACGGCAACGGAATTTCCCTCCAACTTTCTACTTACGGCAACGGAATTTTCCTCAAGCTTTTGATGTAGGGTCGCCTCTAGTTTCTGACTAATAGAAGTTGAATTTTCCTTCAGCTTCTGACTCATAGCATTCATAGCCGCAAGATTTGCTGGCTCACTGGATGTCAACGGCTTCTTGATTCTCCCAGTCTCTCTTTCTTCCTCCAATGCTGATCAGAGTCTCTCTTCTAGCCTGGCTTTACTTCCCACTGTGGATAGTTCCCGAGTATACAGCTCTCTTTTCCACTGTTCGATAGTTAGTTTCTCTAATTTCACAATTTTCTTGCACCCTCGTATACACTTTCAGTAATTCATTTCCCAACTCGAATAGTTCACTTTTCACTCTTTTACTCGCAATCCCACTTCTGACACCAAATGTTACGAAAATAATAAACTACAACTGTTTATTTTTTTATTCAACACACACATTTTATTTATTATTACAACCTTAGATCAATTATCTGGGCGCTTCACCTTTACACAATATTGCTTACACACACCTTTATTACATACTTTGTCTTTTCAACTCATTAGGTGGCTTGACTATTTCACACGGATTACCGACTGATCACTGGTTACTGAATACTGAATGCCCCTGGGGGCGAATGCTCCCACTTATATAGCCCTCGGTCGACTTTCTCGAATGTTCGCCGTCAGACGTTCGCCATCAGAAGTCATTAGAATTCTCTGACACTCAGCAATATGCCGCTCAAAATTCCCATCATTTCCATTTTAGCTGCAACAGAGCATTCCAAACCTTGACAGCGAAATTCGAACACAACCGTCGGTTCGTGTCCGTAACAATTCTTTTACACACCAACGAGTGCATTAGATATGTAATGCTCCAATTATTATTATTAAGTAGTGTGTCGCTGCAACACACTTAAGTGTAGATTTAGTTTACACACCATAAAACGTGTTATAGTTTATAGTTTATACACGAATGAAAGTAAAAAATTGAGTGTGTGTGTCAAATAACACACTTGTGTGCGTTTACTTAACACATCTGCGTGTTGTTTAACACAGTAGCATTTGCAGTGAACTCACTGGGTCATGGCGCCTTACAACACATACGAACGATAAAAAATCGACTGAAAGTAAAATTAGTGAATTCAGAACAATATCTATCGACGATGCACAGTGTCACTGTTTGCTGTTGATTGTGGACTGGCCGTCCCAGTCGGAAATAACGATAATATTGCATTCACCATTAAGGGATGAAATGGTTGCAGTCAACAAGTGGTTCCAATAGGACAATAAATGTACTATCTATCTATCACATTCAGCTCAATCTATAAGCCAGATTCATCGAAAAATATACATCTCGTATGCAGACCACATAGCGAGGCTACGGTGGTCATTTGATATACACATTGCATATCACACTTTGTTTTGTTCAGAATTAGTATGACAGTACTACTAACTGACGGAGTTTTATTAAGTTCAGTAAGTTTTTTAGATTTTAAAATCCCATGTACGATAAGGTTATAACACTGAGCCGCTGATTCTATCTTATTATAATCGAATTTTCAGTCACATACTTTCAAAAAGTAGAGAATACTGAACTCAATGGGTTAGAATTGGCGGGAAACATAGGGTGGACAGGCGAAGCCATAGAGCTTAAGCGTAATTATAGAAGTACACAAGGGTTCCTGTAATTTTGATTCAACGTGCAACGAAACGCTTAACAAATGTTAAGCCGCGATCATACATATGTTCCTTATGAGGGTCAATGTTAAATTGAGACAATTTGCTAACAGCATGCATAATAACTGGCCTGGTTGAAATTGCCAGGCACATCATGGATACAATTAACGATTGACATTCCTTTGGATCTATCTTAGAACATGCAGGATCGGAACATTTTTTTAAATTTTCACTTTCATGTAGAAATCATGCCGTATTTTGATAACAAATTTTTAATATACCGCTTATGAGATAGAGTGATTGATCCAGTCTTTTCATCGCGGCTAATTTCAATACCTAAGAAAAAATCAATTAGCCCTTTGTTTACTAAGTCAAATGCATTACCGAGTTCTTGTTTTATTTTAACTATACAATCTTCGTTAGTGCACGCGATAATAATATCATCGACATATACTTACTTACCCTGATGGCGCTACAGTTCGGGATGAATCAGAGCCTCAACCAACAACCCTCTCCAGCCGGCACGATCTTTGGCCAGCCGCACGCCCAGTTGGTTGAGGTCCCTTTCCACCTGTGCGCGCCACCTTAAATGCGGTCGTCATCTGCTGCGTCGTCCCTCGGGGTTGGAGTCGAAGACTCTTCGGGCCGGAGCGCTGATGTCCATTCGCTCTACATGGCCTAGCCATCTTAGACGTTGGATCCGAAGACGTCTAACCAGGCCGAGATCGCTGTACAGCCCGTACAGTTCCTGGTTGAATCTCCTCCTCCACTCTCCGTTTACACAAATGGGACCAAAGATTGCACGCAGAATTTTCCTCTCGAAACGCCCAAGAGCCTCTTCATCCGCTTTTGATAACTTCCAAGCCTCAGCGCCGTAGAGGAGGACCGGGATGATTAAGGTTTTGTAGAGGGAAACCTTAATTTGTAGGGTTCCGTGCGTCCGAAAAAAAAACGGTACCCTTATAGGATCACTCGTGTGTCCGTCTGTCCGTCGCTCAGAGTCAATTATCTCCGAATCTACTCGACCGATTAAGTTGAAATCGCATATCAAGGCGATGACTTTGGAGAATGCTCGCTACTCCATCCGAATCGGTGAACACCTTACCGATAGTTTTGATGTCAAAAAAGGATTTAGGCAGGGCGATGCGCTGTCGTGTGATTTCATCATATTGGAAATGATTGTACAAAAACCACTGGCCAATACAAGAGGCACAATTTATTTCAAATCCTCGCAACTCCTTGCATACGCCGACGATATTGACATAATAGGTAGATCACAGCGAGATGTCAATGAGGCGTTTGCGAGTATTGAGATGGAGGCGGCGAAAATTGGTTTGACGGTAAACGAGGGAAAAACTAAATATATGCTGTCATCAAAAAAGGACGCTCACCACCGACATCTTGACCAGAACGTTTGTATTGGCAGCTATAGCTTCGAGGTAATTAAGGACTTCGTCTCCCTTCGCTCCGCAGTGACCTGAAACAACGACATCAGTTCCGAAATAAAACGCAGAATCAGTCCTACCAATCGCTGTTTCTTTGGGCTCAGGAGGCAATTGAGTAATAGAACCCTCTCCCGCACGACAAAGTTGACTCTATACAATACCCTTATCATCCCAGTCCTGTTGTACGGCGCAGAAGCATGGACACTATCAAAAGCGGATGAGGAGGCCCTTGGTCGGTTCGAGAGAAAGATTTTTCGCGTGATTTGTGGGCCTGTAAACGCAGACGGGGGATGGAGGAGAAGATTCAACCACAAACTTTACGGGCTGTACAGCGACATGAGCCTAGTCAGGCGTCTACGGATTCAACGCCTAAGATGGCTGGACCATGTAGAGCGAATGGACACCACAGCCCCAGCCCGGAGAGTCTTTGAATCCAACCCCGAGGGACGAAGTAGCAGAGGACGGCCGCACTTAAGATGGCGCACACAGGTGGAAGAGGACCCCAGCCAACTGGGTGTGCGGCAATGGAAAAGGCTAGCAAAAGATCGGGGTACTGGCCCCTTAGTAAACTTGCCATGAAAAAACTTCTCGACTCACGCCGTTCGGATTCGGCATTAAAAGCTGTAGGTTCCTTTTACCTGTGTGAAAAATAAATCACACACAACATGGGTGATTGAGAGAAGTTTGGCTCTGGTCCTTCATGGGCTGTAATGCCACCAAAGGAGAAGAAGAAAGAAGAAGAATAGTACTATAATAAGTACAAATCTGTACAACTCCAATACCAATTGAATTAATTAAATTAATGGCGGCTATTTCAACCTTCTCGATGCGTGGCTGCATGTCTGTAAACAAATATCTGTCACAACGCATATGACAGGTTGATCCGCTGTCAAGCACCCACGTACCTTCGTTGAGCTCTCTGGAATAAGTATACGAATTTAACATCGTAAATGCTGACATATAACGTCTTTTCTGTAGGCTTTTCGGAGATCGGCACTCAGAAGCAAAATGCTCTTTCTTTTGGCAGTAGGTTTAGCCTTTAGGTTTAGCCTTTGAGTGTGAAGCTTTATTTTGATGACGTATAAAAAATGCGGATTCATTTGTCTCCACCGTACTTTCTTGCCTTCGTTTTCCCTCATCTAAAAGCTTAATTTTCAATGCATTCATTGTTGGAAGTGTGTCTCTTGACTCAATGGCTATGATGAAATTTTCATATGAAGTTGGTAAACTAGACAACATTATGATAGCTAATAACTCATCTTCTATTTTAATATTAATTTCCATTAGTTTTTCGGATATATTATAAAAATAATTCAAATGATTACTCATAGAACCATTTTCCATCATTTTTAATGATAGAAGTTGTTTGAATAATGTTACCTTCCTCGCCGGCCCACTTGGTTGATGAATTTGCTGTAATTTCGTCCACGCTTCTCTTGATGCTTGTTTGATATGGATGGGCTGTGCTGATTTTACACTTAGTAAAATTGTTGACAACGTCTTTTCATCCTTGCATTCCCATGACGACACTTCAGCTTCATTAGTTGCAGATGCCTCTGGTTTTATAATAGCTCCTGAAACCTAGCCCCACAGTTCGGTATGAACTAAAACAACTTTCATCTGCACTTTCCTTCCGTCATAGTTCTCTTCACTTAATTTGTCTATTTGATATAAGGAACTCATACTTAGTCGATTTGACTAATTTTAATAATTAGCGTGGGTCTGGGCCCATAACCTTTGTTAGGGAAAAAAAGAAAAGAAGCTGGTTGATTTAAGAAAAATGTCTACCTCCCTATTCGTCCTTTTGAAATGAGGCATACTAGTAACAGCACTCAGTCAGTTTTGACTAACTAAAAAAAAAACCAAAACACGCTGTTTTAAAGCTAAACTAACAAATTGCTTGGGATTGCTCATCTGTAATCAAGTCACCTTCAACCTACTTCATTACGGACTTGTGCTAATTTCGACCCAAAATTACTAAATTACAAACTTTCATCCATTGTCCTCCAAACTTCCGTCTTTTTTCCCCAACTCAAACCACTGAATAACCCATTTACTAATACATAACTCGCTCCGTGCAATCAATTTTACATGAAATACTGAATCCTGGCCGCCAGTTGTCGGCCACAAAACTATGCCACAATATCAGACCAAGACCCGATGCTTGCCTTTTGCCCACATCAGCCACGCAGCGAATTAACCAAGAATGCAGAGCACTCAGCCAACTCTAGTAGTACCCAGCCGCCGGGTTGCTACGTGCCTCTTGTATCGTGCGCCTTACGAAATCTGGACATGGTAGTGCTGCGCTTTTAATTGTTTCTCTAATACTTGAATTTACAATTCAATAAAAACCGAGAAACTGGCTAGAAGAGCAGCAGGAAAAGAACTGAAAGCAGGACTCGTGGAAACGAAACCAAAACACAAACGAAGAACAACGGAACAAGAAAAGCACAGATACGCGATACGGTTTTAATTAAATTAAAACCCACCCCACTCTCACCACCAGCAAAGCACCATTCAATCCGCCACACAAAGTCTCGAGACTCAATGCTCCAGCTCTATGCTTCATGTTCCGTGCTCCGGTCGCCAGCGAGCAGTTTCTGAAATTAAAATTTTTACATACAGCCCTTTAAAAATCGCCAACACGAGTTGCTCTGAATATTGTACTACAAGGACGACAGCCGCACAACAGTGCAAGGGGTTCCGATGCAAGGAGAAGGGTGAAAAGGCCAGAACATGGCCGAAAGAAAGTTAAAATTGTTACTTCCCAATGCACAACACGATTTCTTTGCCATGGCATAGAAAACTATTATCCACTTGGCACAGGCGTGGGGATGAAACACTAGTGAGCGAGAACCTTGAGCGTTGTGTTGGAACAAGAACAAGGAGCACAGTGGGCGCTCCAACAAAGAAAAATATGAAACGAGCGGAAGAAATATTTAAACTCAGCTCTCTTGGAATAATAACTGAAGAGCCAGCCTCCATGGTTGCTATCAACCTTAGTAATATTCAGTGCAGCGCAAAAAGGCAACGTGGACTCCCCGGGGAGCTATGAATGTAAGCCTGTTCATATATCAAAAAAACGAATGTGAACTGAAGAACCAGGAATAGTTGAAGTAGATGTACTAGTATGAGGATGGGCTAAAAGGGTAAAGAAAATTTCCAAGCGACAAAACTTGGAATTTCGTGGAGATGTTAAGGGTGATGGTAATGCAGATATATTTCTGGAGCCGCCTAGTGGAAAAGAGGTAGGGAAGTGATAGAAAACTGTGCTCTCAATTTAGTTCCTGTAATGTCTCGTTCATATATCCTTTTTTTTTTTTGCTATAAAATCATGATGTTGCATTTAGCGACTATGTATTTCAAATAAATAACCAACAACCACTGTGAAGAACGAGGTTTTTTGCTTGGGAGCAGTCCTTCTTCACGAGAAACGACCCAACTGCAAATAGTTTTTGATCCGACTTCTGTATTGCAGTAATCGGATAAAGCTATTTTAAAACAAGTAATACTCAATCCAGATTAGGGGTCTTTGGTATCCTTACTTACTTAGGTGGCGCTACAGTCCGTGGCGAACCTGGGCCTCACCCAACAAGCGTCTCCAGCTGGCACGGTCTTTGGCCAGCTGTTTCCAGCGCCGCACGCCCAGCCGGTTAAGGTCCCCTTCCACCTGCGTGCGTCACCGTAGATGCGGCCGCCCTCTATCACGCCCTTCTTCCGGGGTGGATTCGAAAACTCTTCGGGTCGGAGCATACATAGCCTAGCCACCTTAGACGCTGTGTCCGTAGACATCGTACCACGCCGATGTCGCTGTATAACCCGTACAGTCTTTCATCTTCAAGGACATCTTCATCCGCTTTTGTTAGGGTCCAAGCCTCTGCGCCGTAAAGGAGGACTGGGATGATCAAGGGCTTATATAGTGTCACCTTGGTTTTCCGAAAAAGGGCTCTACTTCTCAATTGCTTCTTGAGCCCAAAGGAACAGCAGTGGTTGGCAAGAAAGATTCTGCGTTTTATCTCAGCGCTGGTTTTGTTGTCGCCGGTCATCAGTGAGCCAAGATAGACCACTTCAAAGTTATATCTGCCCATGGTGACGTTCGGGTCAATACGTCGGTATTGCCCGTTTCTTTTTGATGAAAGCAGATAATTGTTTTTACCGTCATTAACCTTAAGACCCATTTTAGCCGCTCCAACCTCAATGCTTAGAAAGTCCTCATTGACGTCTCGTTGTGTCCGTCCAATCACTTCAATGTCGTCGGCGTACGCAAGCAATTGCGTAGACTTGAAATAAATCATACCTCTTGTGTTGGCCAGCGACTGTTGCATAATCTTTTCAAGCACAATGTTGAAAAAGTTGCATGACAGACCTATTCCCCTATAGTTGGGATCTCCTTTCTTATGGACCGGTCATACGAAGCTAAGATTCCATTCGTCGGTCATGCTTTCCTCCGACCATACCTTGCAAATGAGCTCAGCTCATCTCCAGCCGCCTTAAAAAGCTCAGCATATAGGCCGTCTGAGCCCGGGACTTTATTAGACTTGAATCTTGATATCGCTATTTTGACTTCGTCTAGGTCGGGTAGACGGAATTCTCTTACATCATCGTCCATTACGAATAGATCATTCTGTCTGACAGAGGTTTCTTATCTGTCATCACCGTTATACAGTCTGCAGAAGTGGTCTTGCCAAATCCTCAGCAGCAACTGTGATTCCAATACCAGTTCTCCATTTTCATCCCTGCAGGCCTCCGCTCTGGCTTTGTAGCCATGGCATGTTCGTCTTACCTTATTGTACAACTTCCGGGCATCATTCCGAAGCATCCAAATAAGTCAACCAAAATGGTCCTCTTCTTTTGCTCATTTTCTTGGGGCCAAGAATCAAGGAACCATTAGATCGGTTACCAGTGGAACTCCACAAAGAGGGCCTCTCTCCTCTTCTCTGGAACGTAGTCGAAAATGAACTACTTACTAAACTAAAGAAAGAAGGCCTCGATGTTATTGCCTACGCTGATGACGTTGCTATTGCCATCTCAGGCAAATATCAGCCTACGCTGAATGGCCGCATGCGAACGACATTCTCCACTTTGTGCAGGTGGGCCCAAAATAATGGACTCAGGATAAGCCTCAGAAAACAGAGATTCCGGATGTCTGTCCAATCACTTTACTCAATACCAGGCGAACCTATTACTCTAGTGCCAAATACCTTGGCGTCATACAGGAAATTAACCTGGAAAGAAAATATTACCGAGCAAGCAAGGAAGGCAACCATACACTTGCAAGAAAGCCTTAAGGAAAAAATGGGGCTTCAGCCGCAAAATAACCCTACGGCTGCACATCACAGTCGTTAGACCTATTCTTTGCTTTAGTGTGGTGGACTGCATTAGATAACAAACAAATCGAGAAGGTACAGACGTTGGCAGGCATGTGCATCATCGGGGCCCTATGATCTACTCCATCGGCGGCGATCAACATGCTACTCCACCTAAGCCCACTGGATATTCACGACAAGCAACTAGCCACATATATTGCTGCAAGGTTAAAGGCCAGCTCAAAATGGACGATCTATATTACTGGCCATGCTTCCATCCTGAACGACAGGACAACTTTGGCAGAATACTCCGACTATACTGAGCACACAGTCTTCGACAAAAAGTTCAAAATAACCTAGAAAGGAAAAAATGGTCCCGACAAGCGCGACCCCGCAAGGGCTGTGTTGGCACAGATGGGTTAAAATCCAAAGAAGGGGTGGGTAGCCGATTGTTCCGCAAAGAATTGAAACTGAATCTGACCTTAAAACTACAAGAGCACTGCGGCGTCTTCCAGCAAGTCCTGTCATGGCTAAGGAGGAACGTGAAATATGTCATAGATATTCGAATTTTCACTAACAGCCAAGCTCTCCTGAAATCGCTGGAGTCTTATGCCTACACATCCAAGGCCAGCCTTGACTGCCGCCTATCTCTTAACAAGATGGCTGAACAGTTTAACAATCACCTCTAATGGGTACCAGAACACATAAAACGTTTCAGAAAATGAGAGGGCTGACATGCTGAAAACGAGGAACGACGCAATGAACTAACACGGCATATGCTGGTACAGTACTAGCAGCAACTAAACTAGAGCTAAAAAATCAAGCCATGGCTGAGATGGACCCAAGGGCATATCTGCCTAACCACCAGGCAAATCTGGCCACGACTTGACCGACAGCGAACCACATGGCTAATCTCCTAAAACGAACCGACATCAAATCTTTGGTGTCATTACTGGTCACTATCTTATTAGCAGTCGTGCCCAAAGACTAGGGTTTCGAATGAATTCCGCAGGAGCTGTGAAGAGGAAGACGAGGTTGAGTCCATTCAACACCAGCTCTGCCCTGTCCGGCCCTCTGTCATACCACTTCTTTAACCACCTGACTGACGTTAAGCGGATAAGGATAACTTCTTTTTTTCTTATCGGGCGCTACAGTTCGAGGTGAACCTGAGCCTCAACCAACATGCCCCTCCAAACAGCACTATTTTTTGCTAGACTTTTCTATTGCCGCAAATCCCGGTTGCCTGAGATCCCCTTCTACCTGTGTGCGCCATCTTAAATGCGGCCGTCCTCTGTTCCTTCGTCCTTCGGGGTCGAGTTCAAAGACTCTTCAGGATGGAGCTGTGGTGTCCATTCGCTCTACATGGCCTAGCCATCTTAGGCGTTGAATCCATAGACGCCTGACTATACTCATGTCGCTGTACAGCCCTTAAAGCTAGTGGTTGAATCTTTCCCTCCATCCACCGTCTGCGTTTAAAGTCCGAAAATCGCACGTAAAATCTTTCTCTCGAACTGACCAAGGAGGACCGGACAGCAGGACCGGTTCAATAAGGGTCTTGTACAGAGTCAACTTTGTCGTTCGGGAGAGGGCCCTACTACTCCTCCTCAGCCCAAGTAAACAACGACTGACAAGAGTGATTCTGTGTTTGATTTCGGAACTGATGTCGTTGTTCCAGGTCCATGCGGAGCCAAGCTATAAGAAGTCCTTAACTACCTCAAACTTATATCTGCCCATACAAACGTTCTGGCCAAGACGTCGGTGGTGAGCGTCCTTTTTAGATGATAGCATATATTTAGTTTTGCCCTCGTTTACTGATAAACCAATTTTCGCCGCCTCCGCCTCAATACTCGTGAACGCCTCATCGATATCTCGCTGTGTTTTTCCGATTATGTTAATGTCACCCGCGTATGGGAGGAGTTGTGAGGATTTGAAATAAATTGTGCCTCTTGTGTGGGCCAATGATATCTGCACAATCACTTCTAATACGATGTTGAAGAAATTACACGACAGCGCATCGCCCTGCCTTAAGCCTTCTTTGACATCAAAACTATCGGTAAGGTGTTCACCGATTCGGATGGAGCAGCGAGCATTCTCCAAAGTCATCCTTCACAGTCTGACGAGTTTAGCAGCCATGTCAAAGGCAGACATAGCGTTGTATAGCTCGTCTCTAATTACGCTGTCGTATGCGGCTTTGAAGTCGACAAATAGTGAGTGTCGACTTGAAATTCATTGAATTTTTCCAGGATCTGCCGTAGTGTGAAGGTTTGGTCGATTGTCGACTTCCCAAGGCCTGAATCCATACTGATAAGGACCTATCAGCTTATTTACAAAACGCTTCAAGTATTCACACAAAACGGCAGAGATTTTGTAGGCGATGGCAAGGAGACTTATTTGTCTGTAGTTGGCCCAGACCGGCTAGAAGGAAATGTCGTGTCGTGTAGGCTATGATTGCCAATGACTCGTTCAAAGATGCTTTCCTTACCCAGTTTAACATTCTTCAGATGTGAAGATGTTGGAGGATGTGTGGCCGTGGTGCAGTGGTTAACATCATCGACCGCCGAGCGGAAGGTCTATAGTTCAAATTCGCTTCATATCCAAGAAAAAGTAATTCCAATACGCACAAAAAGTATGCAACGCAGTTGTGAAAGGAAAGTGACCAGAGGTGCTGCTGCAGGCATAACACTCACAGTATATGGTCAACTGAAATTCATCCTCTGCGTATGCAATACTAAAAGTGCTCGAACGAATTACTACGGACTATAACCAACTCGGAATTTGGTCGGCTCTCGTCCTATCTAGGACAACCACCCCTGAGAGTAGTGAACGAACATCGACGACCCAAACCACTACACTCCGTTCAGGTTGTGTGTGTAAAACACATCATAAGAGAATAAAAAAAAAAACAAAAAAAAAAAAAAAAAAAAACTCTTGAACCTGCGCGAGTCTCTAGCTGGGACATTGGGACATCGTAGAACTCATCTTTGTGGAGTCATCCTTGTCTTCCGTAGGGGCGTGGACGCAGATCAGGCTAATGTTAGAAAATGTAGCCATGATACGGATCGTTATGAAGCGTTCGCTCATATGCCGAAAGCTTAGGACTTTTTGCCATAGTCTTAGGCCTGCTTGGGGACCTACTATTGCACGTACAGAGTCGAAGAGCATTGCCCTTTTTTTAATTTTTTGCAAGAGTCGTCGATATTAATTCGTTCCTTTTTATCCGAGGCCTGTGGTTATTTCTGAGTTTGTAGGTTTTTACGGTTACGGCTTACTAGGTCGTAGGCCAACCGACTAATCCTGTTTTTCAGAAAACCTCCAGATGGCACCACGAGGAGGTCTGGATGGGACTTACTAACAGTGCCGCAAAATGTTCGTCTGCGGTGGCTCTTCTCGCTTTTTAGCAAGCCGGCATCTGTCGGATAGATGCTACCCTTACGAGGCCTTTGTTAGTCGTTTGCCATCTGGATAAGGGTAACTGATCATCTTATTTACGTAAGAAGTACAAGATGGTTCCATGAGTAGGGGCTCGATCTCCCTCGTAGCAACCCAAAGGGCCTATGTGGCCTAGGTATGTACTCCCCTCTCCGGGGAGGTTACGTATCACCAACCTACCTACCTATCTTTCCTCATTCAAATATGCTTTCCTCTCTTGACGACCCGACTATTAAATCGACAATAAATCGTGATAGATGTCGACAACTGAAAAGAATCTGTACAGAAAAATTGTTCTTAATTTCTCGCTCTATTGTAATTCAATATTCAACGTACAAAGCATAACTGAGTAAGAGCATAAGGATTATGGTGACTGCTAACGAGAGAGGGGGGAAGTGTAAGAGTAAGTCGGCTGCAGGCTTATCTCTTCTTCAGGACGGCGCCGGACAATGTAATCAATCCATCGTTCAACGCCGGCGTCCACATCTCCGATTCGTAGGAGCCACCTGGACAACATCCCTTTTGGCGCTGCTCGAACATATTTCGATGCCCAGGTCCAAAAGGAGATATCCAAGGTCGGTTCGGGACACTGGAAAAGAGATAGCGGCGGATGAGCCCTACTAACGGCGGCGCTCACAATCTCAGTGAGGTTACCGACACCGGATACACCCGAACCCTCCGCCCGAGGATAAAAAAGGGGCCTGGCCTCCCAGTTGGGAGCTAACTCCCTCACCACATAAAAAAAACGGACGGATTTACTGGTGTCGACCTCAGCAAACGAAAAAGTTCCATGAAATTACGCCTTTGCACGTGGAATGTGAGGTCCCCAGACCACATGCAGCCAACGAAGTCGCGGAGGCCCAATCCAGAGAGTGCGGTGGGATGGGCCGGGCAACTGCGACCTTTATCACGGGAATAGCTACAGAGGGGAAGGCAGCGCTTATTTGAATGTGTATTTGTTGTTCGGAACAGACTAAGGTAAAAAGTCTTAACTTTAAATATATAAACGAGCGCCTCATATTAATCCACATCAAGGCTAAGTTCGGCAACATTAACCTGATTTGCGCCCACGCAACGACAGAGGGCAAGGATGATAACAGCAAGCATGACTTCTTGATCTCCTAGAAAGGACATACGATAAATGCCTCAGCTACGATACCAAGATCGTTATGGGAGACTTCAATGTACACCCGGGAAAAAAGAAGTCTTTGCCAGAGTCATCGGAAAACACAGCCTACACGACAACACATCCAGGAACGGACTCAGATTAGTGGATTTCGCCTCATGGGGGCGCATGAATTGTGGGAATCTGTAGTGAGTATGCGATTCCCACACCATATCATCCGTCAACCAAATTGATCACAAGCGATCGACGTCAGACAGTGCTCCATTATTCTTGATATCAGAACCTTCCGAGGAGCCAACATTGACTCGGATCATTGCGGCCGAGGTAAGAATACGGAGATCAAAAAAACAACAAAGGAGGCGAGAAAGAACACCAAGGTTTCACGTCGAAAAGCCACAATCGCATCCGACCGCTAGGAAGTTTGCAGACCGAGTCTCCCAAAAACTCTCTAAAAGTTCGACGCCGCCTGCATTAACGGTAGAATAATGGAAGCATTGTCAAAAAGCTATTAAAGAAGCTGCGACTGATGTGCACTGGACTTTACGACACCGTGGTTTGACGATGAGTGCAGGCAGGCCCATGCAGCTAAGCAAGACGCCTTCAAGGTAAAACTGCATCGAAAGACGAGAGCTGTTCGTGAACTCTACGAAGAGAAAATGAGAGATGGGATCCCGTTTTACAAAAAGAAAAAGGGCCATGAGAAGCGCGCGGTCGAGAAGATGAAGATGTGTTACAGCAGGAATGAAGTCTGGAAGTTTTACCATAAGGTAAAACAGAAATCCAGTGGATACAAACTCTGGACCGAAATCTGCCGGGACGAGATACTGAGAATCATTTCTGCAGATTGTTAAACGGCGAGGAAGCTCAAATAACGCTCTCAGGCAGCATGTTCCACTCAACTTGATCGACGATAGACTTGATAAAGAGGTTCTTGAGGCTGGCAAAGTCAGTAGGGGGACCTTCCTGTTGAATGGAGACCATTACGCTAGTGTTAGTATTACCTTCATAGCAAACCGAGTCTGGTTTGTCATGGAGATAAGCCAAAAAAAAGACGGATGATCTCATACGTCCTTTTGTCCCTTAAATCAGAGAGAGCATACCAGGTAATTTTGTCAGAGGGGGGCAGAAGAGGATCAGCGAAAGATTGGGTCTTGTTAGGAGGTGTGGTTGAAGAAGGAGTTGAAACAGTTGGGAGAGAAGTGGAGTCGGCTATAGTGTGAGAGGTAGAGTGTGTTGTGGATGTGTTAAAAAAGGTGGGTGCAGAGGGGTTAAGGACAAGAGAGCTGCGGAAAATAGGAAAAGATTTTAGGAGGGGTGCTTGTGCTGGTGGCGAGGGGCTAGTGGTGGCAGAACAAGCAGTTGGAGTCAGATTAAAGAAAACTCGTTGACGTAGTTGTTTAGGTGGTGCAGCGGAAGAGGTCTGCATATGGGAGATAGAGGGGTGGTTAAAAGATGGGAAAAGGTTCGTTTTAAAAGTCCAGTTAGAGTGCTTTTCGTTAAGCTTAATTATATTTAGGTTTCTTAGACCTAGGTACATACATTTCTGTTTTACGCTTAAGATTAGTTGCATACTTATCGATCTTTCTGTTCCACTTGGTAAAGGCTGTTTTGCCAAGAGGGAAAGGTCGGCCGTCGGGATTCAGGAATAACCATTCGTATATCGATGATATTGAAATCTTTAATTTGAAGAATTTGGAACGCTTGAGTGTTTGGCAACTTACCATTGGGATTTTAAATTCTTTTATTAATTGGGGTGCTCATTGTTCCTGAGTGTGATATGCGGCTTCAAAATTGATGATTTAATGCCTCTTAACGATCAAATGGGCGTCACAAATGACTTCGACAGTAGAACGAATAGGCTCTCTTGACGACTTTTCGGCCCTGGTAGAGCTAAGCCCTACAACCTACCCTACAAATCTCCAGGTAAAGATGGCGTCTTTCTTGCTATTCTCTGGAAAGGTCTAGACATCATTCTAGCACTACTGAACCACTGAAAGCTTTAGGTCCCATTTCAACTTGGGATACATCCCTCAAATCTGGAGAGAAGTCAACCTTGTCTTCATCCGCATCATTGGAAAACCGAGTGAACCTAAATATTTCGTCTTATCAGCCTCACACATTCCTACTAATGTACACTTTCTACACTTTCCGAGCACATCACCTCACGATTTTTACTTTTCAACATTGTATGTATTAGGGCGCCTTGGCGCAGTGGTTAGTGTGTTGGACCCTAACCGATAGCACCAACGCCAGGGAATGTTCATTTTGCGGCGTCCCTCCTTGGCGGAGTACTGGCAAAACCCCCCATAGTATATTTGCCATGAGAAACCTTCTTGACTGACGCCGTTTGGAATCTGCATTAAACTGTAGATCCCTTCCACCTGTATAAAAATAAATTCACACACAACATGGGTGATTGAGAGAAGCTTGGGTCTGGTTCTTCATGGCTGTAACGCCACCATGGAAAGAAAGAGAATCAAATATCATTGCATCTAAAACCAGTATGCATATCCTAAATAATACCGTGAATGCGCTACATCACTTAGCGCAATGCGCAAGAAGATCGCAATTTGCGCCTTCTTCGATGTTGAGGAGGCTTCTGATAATGTATGTATGTTGGCGTTACAGTCCATGAAGGACCTGAGCCGAGCTTCTCTCAATCACCCATGTTGCGTGTGATTTCATTTTCCCATAGGTGAAAGGGACCTACAGTTTATTGCCGGTTCCGAACGGCGAATTTCGAGAAGCTTTTCATGACGATTTTACTTCAGGGGGCTTGTCAGAACCCCGCTGAGGAGAAACACCGTGAAAAACACGTTCGATGGCTGTGTCGGGATTCGATCCCGTGTCATCGGCGTCAGAGGCCAACACACTATCCACTGCGCCACGGTGCTCTCGGCTTCTGATAATACTGGTTACAATTCAATCAGCACTGCACTATCGCGCAGAGGTGTATACCATCCCACTAATCACTGGATTAGAATGACGGGAACTCCCGTATTATATTAGCTACATCCAGAGAGGTCTCGGTAACAGTATCGGGTACTATGCAGTGTCCACAAGGTGGAGTCCTTTCACCCATTCTCTAATCGATAGTCATCGACGACCTACTCTACAAGCTAACCAATCTCGGCAATTACGAAGTGATCGGATACGCCAATTGACTGGAACTCCAACATCAAAAACAAACTCACAAAGGTAACTAACGCACTGTGGGCCTGACGACGCATTTAAGGTAAAACCTGGGTATTAAAACATAAGATGATCCACTGGTTATATAAGGCAATAGTAAGACCTATCATGACTTACGCGCGTGAAGTATAGTATACAAAAGTTGACCAAAAAGCGCTATGCACTGCTCTGAGGGTTGCAACACGCTGAGAGGAGATTTGAGATACTGATCCCAAACGGTACAGCTTGAGAAAGCGGCGATTCCTGGCTCAATGTTAACAGCCTTAGGTGGTAGAAACAAACTCACAAAAGTAACTAAACGCTCCGCGTTGGCGCTGGCAACTTTGGACCAAGTCGGAACATCTCGAAGTCTCTGGAAATGAGTCCTAGTATATTCCAAACCGAATCATACGTCATCCCGATGTGCGTCGACCTAAACTTAGGGACTGGCATAGAGGTGTACCCATCAATACACTCTCAGACAATCAAGCAGCGCTCAAAGCGTTTGCTGATATAGCACGGACTCAAAGTCCGTTAGGGATTCCATGATGCCCTACAGGACCTTCTTCTTCTTCTTTGGTGCCGTTACGGCCCCGAAGGACCAAGGCCCGAACTTCTGTTCAATCACCCATGTTGTGTGTGATTTATTTTTCACAAAGGTGAAAGGGGCTTAATTTTAATGCCAATTCCGAACGAAGTGAGTCGAGAAGTTTTTTAACGGCAAGTATACTGTGGGGTGTTTTGCTAGTGCTCCACCGAGGAGGGACGCCGCGAAATATATATTCGATGGCGTTGGTGTTATCGGGATCCGAACTCGCTCATTGTGCATCAGAGTCCAACACACTACCCAGTGCACCGCGGCGCCCTTCAGGACCTAGGCAAATTAAATTAGGTCAAACTCCGGTGGTGCCAGGGCACAAGAGCATTAAGGGCAATGAAATCGCCGACCAGCTCGCTAGGAAAGGTTCTAGCGAAAAGTACATAGTATGTATGTAAATACATTTGTGCATATGAAGGTGCCAAACCTTTCTGCGGCATTTCCAAGGCCAAGATTAACTTTTTCCTAAACAAGGAAAAATCGCACCATCTGTCCGTTTGGACACAAGGACTCATGGACTCAGCCAATCAAAAAGATTTATAGGCCCCCTGAACAAATATTTAATTAATATCCTTAAACTTTATAAAGTCGATATCAGAAGAGTGGTCAGCTACCTTACGGGACACTGTGGTCTGAGGTTTCATTTCAATAAAATTAACCTCTGCCTTGAGGACGAAGAAACTGCAGGGCACATACTATGTGAGTGTGCTGCCCCTTGCCATCTTAGGAAGCATATCCTTCTCAGTGAAATGATGACTCCTAAGGGGATCATCTCAGCTCCTACGAGAGACATTCCCAACGTTCACCATTTTCATATTTCGCCGAAGTTAGTAGATGGATTCCTTATTTGAAAAGTCTTGTGTCTAATCAGAATATACCGGGATGTGAAAAAGCTACACCAAAAACGTGTTTTTCACTTCACTTTTTCACTCTGCATAGCAGCTATATTTCCCATATCCCATGCAATATCACAATTCAAGACACCTGCCCTGTCTTGAAGGCATCTGTTAATATAATCTTTGATGACTGCATCATAAAGGTATATATTCTGGAGACATGAAACTCTGGGTTTGCTGCAAGTTGATTATATATATAAGTTAATGTGAAGTCAATAGCTTACTTACTTACTTAGATGGCGCTACAGTTCGGGGTGAACCAGGGCCTCAACCAACAAGCCTCTCCAGCCGGCACGATCTTTGGCCAGCCTCTTCCAGTGCTCAGTTGGTTGAGGTCCCTTTCCACCTGTGCGCGCCACCTTAAATGCTGTCATCCTCTGCTACGTCGTCCCTCGGGGTCGGTGTCGAAGACTCTTCGGGCCGGAGCAGTGATGTCCATTCGCTCTACATGGCCCAGCCATCTGAATCCGAAGACGTCTAACTCCTCTCCTCCACTCTCCTCCAATCTCCTTCACAAACAAACGGTACCAAATATTGCTGGCAGAATTTTCCGCTCGAAACGCCCATGAGCCTCTTCATCCGCTTTTGATATAGTCCAAGCCTCAGCGCCGTAGAGGAGGACCGGGATGATTAAGGTTTTGTAGAGGGATACCTTAGTTTTTCGAGAGAGGGCTCTTAAGCCCGAAGAAGCAGCAGTTGGCAAGAGTTATTCTGTGTTTTATCTGAGCGCTGGTGTCGTTGCTGCTTGTCACTATCGAGCCATGGTAGACGAAGTCCTTGATTACATCAAAAATGTAGCTGCCGAAGGTGACGGTCTGACCAAGACGTTGGTGTTGCGCATCTTTCTTTGATGACAGGAGGATTTGGTCTTGTCCCCATTTACCCTTATACCCACCTTAGCCGCTTCTGCTTCAACGCTTGCGAAAGCCTCATTGACGTCTCGCTTTGTCCGTCCAATAACGTCAATGTCATCTGAAGAAGATCGTATCTCTTGTATTTGCCCCCACGATATTTTCAAGAATGGTGGTGGCTTGAAACCGAGTACAACTGAGGCTGCCTCTCTGATGGCGTTCTGACAACGACTCCATTGCTGTTCTATGGTTTTTGTTGATTGCATCGGGACTTAAGAGAGCTTGAGGGAGACTTGATCGACGAAGGTCCTGGTGGTCTCTTGCGATTGCAACTTTCCGACGTTAAATTTTGGTGTTCTTACTCGACTCCGTTGATTCCGAAAAATTCGCATCCGTACCTTGGTTGCAACAAGGTAATGATCCGAGTCGATGTTGGCTCCTCGAAAGGTTCGGACATCTAGGATGCTGGAGGAGTGTCTGCCGTCGATCTCAATGTGATCAATTTAATTGATTGTCGATTGATCGAAAGACCACCAGGTCCGCTTATGGATGTTGAGGTGCGGGGATCCTGTACTTGCTACTACGAGATTATGTCCCGCCATAAAGTCTACTAGCCCTAGTCCGTTTTCTGACGTGGTGTTGTGTAGGCTATGCTTTTCTAAGTCTCGTTCAAAGATAGCTGTCTTACCCAGCTTCGCATTGAAATCTCCTAGAACGATTTTGGTGTCATAGCTGGGACATTGGGCATATGTTCTACCTAGGAGATCATAGAAGCCGTCTTTATGTCAGTCTTCTATCTCCTCTGTGGGGGCGTGGACACATACATATTAAACTTATATTGCCGACATTGACCTTGATGCGGATAGTTATGAGGCGTTCGCTTACATGTTGGAAGCTTAAGACTTTTTTCCTAAGTCTGCCTCGAATAACAAATCCGCATCCAAATAAGCGTTGTTTATTATCCCTGTAGTAGTTTCCCTAGTATACATATATCACAGTTTTTCATCAGCTTTTTGCCTGGCCCATCCCATCGCACTTCTTGGAGCGCGGTAATGTCTGCCTTATAGCAGTCCAAAGAGTTGACCAGTTGTCCGGCTGCGCCTGGTCTGTTGAGGGACCTAACGTTCCAGGTGCAGATCCGGAATTCGTTTCCTTTTAGACGTTTGCGTGGGACGTCAACGTGTAATCCGTCCGTACCCGACGCTGTTGGTTGTCTCTGAACAAATATTTGTTTTACGCGATAGGGATGTTAATCCTAAGCGCAACCCCCAACGTGGAGGGCCATGTTCCTCTTTCCCCAGGAACAAGAGGTCGGGTCGCTGCGCACATTGGTTCAATACCTGGCGGGTGCCAGTATATGTAGGTATCCGGGGGGGCCACGCGGAGGCTGTGTGTCAACTTGGATTGAGCAGGGACAGAGATCGAAGATGACGTTTGCCATGTTAAACGCGATCAAATTCTCTGCTCTGTTTGCTCGCTCCCTCCTCCCTGAAGTCAATATCTGTTTGGCTTAAAATGTTCGCATCGACCTCGATTTATGTATTGGATACTCATATTCCTTCAATTGCCATCGGTATTTGTTCCATTTCGAATTTAATTCAGCGAATTCTGTATATGCATTGGAGGTCGGTATTACACCGGAGGACTGATTTCCTAAGGACAGGTCGGCCAGTTTGGAAATACTCATCAATAGCTAGCATCTGCGTAAATAACATTTAGTTTCGACTCCCTAAACTCCTATGAGCGTTGATATTACGCTACCAGCGTTTAACCCATCGCACATTTTGGAGCTCCAAAACTATAATCAAATGCTGATACTGGTCTATAATAAGTGATCAGTATCAGTGCCTCCTTTCTACTCTCCATTGCTTAATAGTAATGATTAATTCTCATAGCTGTCACGAAAAAAAAACTTATGGTCTGTCTCCACTTCAGTCGTCAATCAAATGCAGTTGCGTTTAAAACAGTAACGCTACCGCATACAACACTGCAATGAAAAATCAATCAGTTCCCCAGCAATTAACCAGGACAACAAGTGACTCTAATCAATTTGCAAGTTAACCATAGAATCGTCAATTATTGCAATTGCCCATCACCCGACCAGAACAGACCAGACCAGACGCCCAGGAGACTATCAGTCTCTCGCTCGCTCGCTCCCTTCAAACGTCTATTGATTTCAATTATTAATTAATTAATCCTGATCATTACCGACGAGTCTCCTTAATTCCGTTTACATTGCATCCCAGTCATGCATTCAAACAGCTCGAACTGAATTTATTTATTGCCAGTTAGTTCTTCGCCGAGTGCCATCGGACGCGCACAGTCCACCGAAAACTGTGCGTTTCCATACTGAACTTTGTGACATTTTGACCGTGTATTTTTAATTGTTATACTCAGTCCGTAATTACCGAGTAAAACCTACTCCTACCGCCTTTCATGTGACGATGATGTGACACGAGTTGAACTGAGCGTGGGCACTAAGGTCGCATCGAAACACGCGAAACTATTTCCCACACAGATAGAAACACTCATGTCAATGACTGACGCAAGCCAACCCTCATCGTGTCACCCGTTTTTCATTGAACAATATCCACCAGCAAGGTAACGAACCATTTCCCAAGATCACCGAACGGCGAGGAGGTAATCAAAACATCAATACGTACCAGCATACAGCCAGAGGACACGCGAGAAAGGATACAAAATCAATGGGAACCCCGTACTGAATCTATGATCATACAAATATCGGTTCCAATTGGGAATCCACATCGAATGAATGGGATTCATCCTGAGACAGTCTGGGATATACGGGCGACGATGAACAGGAATCACATCATCCCCCGAAATGCCGCTACCGCACGTGACCCTTATGTGAACTCCTGTGACTTTGATCGTTCGTTTTCGAAATGTATATTCGCTCAACAGGCGATCGTTTTTCACTTTTTCCACCATTTCTTTTCCTCTTTTCACTCCCTGTCGGTCACCGTTTTAGGGGTGGCTTATGGCAAAATACGAAACGCATTATTCGCCCCGTTTAGCCACTCCCATCGAATCAACAGTTTTCGGACCGCACGCTGTGACTTTGTCGCTTCTCATCTCTGTCTATCGCACTACACCGCTATATCAGATGAAATGTAAGAAAGTCAACGGGCGGTCAGCCATAACTGCACGCCGATTGGCTGATGGGGTATCCCGATCAATTGGCAACTAAATTGACTATAAAAAGGCAATCATCGCCGTTTTCGAGCTCAATTAATCGTACAGACTTTCTATGGGTATAACCTCGGTGCGAGAATATTCCGTTCGGTGTTTCGCGCAACGCACCTCTACCTAACCAAAAAGCACAAAATTCCTATTCAACCATTGTGAATGGATACAGAAGAGTTCTAATTTATTTTAATTAAAAAGAAACTCGAAAAACTCGCAGTGCGTTTTGAAAATGAATTCGAATTGATTGTTGAAAACCCGGTTACTCGTTACTTGTTACTTGTCGTTCGGTTGTGCGCGCTGTGGTTCCGTAGCGCAACAAGTTTGTATGCGCGAGTAATTGCAATTAATTAATTTACAACAATTTTATTTCGACCAACGGCATCACCATCTCACAATTTCTCGACTTGCGAACGCGATTTTCAATTTAATTGACTTTGATTACCGACCGAGCGCCTGCCTATCAATTTCCTTTCAGTTTTTTTGCTCATTTTTCAACTCGATTTAATTGAATTACGAGTATCGAAGAAATCAGAATTAACGGTCAATCGTTTAACGTTATCCATACACCTGTTGAATGACATTTTCACCTGTCAATTTCACACATTACCGCTAAGTGATTCGAAATCGAAAACGAGTTATTGTGAATGACTTTGATTTAATTTAACGGTGTAGCGTACAATTTTCGTTAAATATAAATTGCGGTTTTGAATTTATTCACCGAAATAACAGCGTTTTTTGTTTTTTTTTTATAAATAAAACATTTCAAGCCAAAAAACTATTCGAACAAAAAAGATTTCCGAACTGCCGATCAAGACCCAGCCATTTTCTGATTTCAAATATTTGAAATGAGCCAACAGTTTTCTTAACCCTAAATTGACAATTCACAATAGCCATTTAAACACTTTTTCCGAATTTTTATTTTTGTGAATTTCCTTAACTACAATGGAACACACCGCATTCGATGATCAGATCTTCGGTGACTTCTCAGGCCCGCTGAGTCCACTAGGTGCCAAGCCTCTTCAACCACAATCAGGACATAGCATTCACGTGATGCTCAACATGCCATCCGTCGTCCAACATCCATCGCCCGGTGGTGTAGTGGAAATGTGTACTCGCCTACCCGATTGTAATACCCTTCTGCCGGGTGGTTCACCCAAGATGGATCCATACAAGTCGATGGACTATGGGCAGAAACTTGATTATGTGACAGTTAACAAAATGGGTTGTTACTCGCCGACACCAAAGTATGAATACATCACCACCAAACTGGATCAGTACTCACCGCCAGGAGGTAGTAATTCCAACGGTCTTATCGTCCGCGATTATGGCAAGTCGTTGGAATACCATAACAATGGAAAGCTTGACTATTCAAACCCTTCGCCACATTCGAAACTCGAATATGATCATAACATGCAAATGTTCACTACGTCGGGCCCAGGGAATCCGGGTCAAACGATCCATGTGCAATCAACATCGACAATGGGCTCACCGCAAGGCGGACCGTCGACACCGACAATGTCGGGAATGGATGGCGGAGCTGGCGGTCCAGCAACAATAGTTTCGAGCATGAACGGTGTTATGGGCAAGAAGAAAAACGAGGAAAATGGATCGGTTGTGGCGTCGGCATCATCAGTAGGTGGAACAGGTGGCGGCGGTCATTCATCATCGGGAAATGATAACGGCATCGGTGGAGGTGGTTCAGGAACTGGTGGGAATGGTAACAATGGCAATGGTGGTGCGAATAGTAGTGGCAATGCATCGGGTGTAGGAAACAAGAAGGCTGATAAGAAAAAAGGCGACCCGAACGGGATTAAAAAGAAAAAAACAAGGTGAGTCCTTTCCTCTTCCATAAACATACCTATCCATAAGATTCTGTGCGATTCTGTGTGGGTGAATGAAAACGACGCTTTTGTGGAAGTTTATGATAAATTTCCTGCAAGGATTGCACCGCATTCGAACTGGTAGAACAAAGAACGGATGAAAGCAGGAATGCAATGGAGTGCGAATAGCGTGTTGACTAACTCAAGTGGTTTATGGGCATTTATTGCAGACTCCTGTTGTAGGATTCGCGTTAACAACTGGGATGGAAGTGTTCTTTATTTCCTAGTTGTATAGTGTTGGAGTGTTTTAAGGAATAATTGATTATTATCCCTATAGCGGATGTACACGATTCGATTTGTAGGTAATCGGGAAAAAGGATGAATTGTGCAAACAACGGATTTTTCGAGCTTTATCAAGGTTTATACACCGTTAATTGCAATGCTGTTTACTGTGCTCAGTTGTATATTATGCGCAAAATTTGCTATTTTGAATTTATAGTTGTGTTACAAGGAGCAATTTCGCGGTAAATTGAAAAGAAAAATCAATGCCCTGATAGAGTATAATCGGGTGCTCGCTAATAGACAGTCTGGTGTGTCTAGTTAACCTCGAATAATCTGGTAATTTATTTAGTCCTTTTTTAAAAATTGGTAAGGCTCTAAAAAATTGTGTGGCATAAGTGGGCCGCAAAAGTTTTTCTGAAAACTTTACTTAAAACTTGTTCTTTTTTTTTCTACGTTTGGGAAACGGGATGTGCTCGGAGAGATATTAGGAAATGCAAGGAATCAGAGGGAATTTTGAAATGTTGTTGATGAGATTTTTAAGTTTAGTAGTCCAACTAGCGGACCTTAGTTCTAAGACGCAAGACCGATACTATAAAGTGTATAATGGATTGGGTTCTTTCCAAAATTATTACAAAGAATACTCAATATTTGACCATAAAAAGAAACACACAATTAATCTCTTACGAGGGTGAGGTAAAAAGTTCTCGCTTTGAAAACTAAAGACTGCGATTTTCAGTTAAAAATGATTTTATTTTTTACGGAATCTGCTCTGGATCCGTAGACGTCATACTAGGCCGTGGTCGATGCACAGGCCGTACAGTTCGTGATTAAATCTTCTCCTCCACGCAGAATTTTCCAAGGTCTGCGCGTCTTTATAGAGAGTGATCTTAGTTTTCCAAGAGAGGGCTCTACTACTCAGTTGCCTTTTGAGCCCCAAGAAACAACGATTGGCAAGAGTTATTTTGCGTCTTATCTCAGTGCTGGTGTCGTTCCCGCTTGTTACCAGTATGGTAGACAAAATGCTTGACTACATCATTCCGGCAAAATGTGCGTGTTGCTCGTCTTTCTTTGATGAAAACATATATTCGGTTTTGCCTTTGTTTGCCTTCAGACTCACTTTAGCCGCTTCTGCTTCAATGCTCACAAAAGGGTCATTGACGTCTCGCTGCATTCTCCCAATCATATCAATGTCATCAGCGTATGCGAGCAATTGTGCAGACTTGAAGTATATCGTTCCACTTGTATTGGCCAGGGAATCCCGCGCGACCTTTTCAAGCATGATGACGAAAAAGTCCCATTATAGTGCGTCCCCCTGCCTAAATCCTTTTTTGACACCGTGGGTCTTGGTTAACTCCTTATCGACCTTAATGGAGCAACGGGAATTCTCCATTGTCATCCTGCAAAGGGATGAGGGATGTCAAAACATAATATAGCTCTATATAGCTCGACCCTATAGACTCTGTCTTATGCGGCTTTAAAATCGACGAAAAGGTGGTGTGTGTCGACCAGAAATTCACGGGTCCCTTCCAAGATATGCCGGAATGTGATCTATAGTAGATTTTCCTGGCCTGAAGCCACATTGATAGGAATCTACCAAATTGTCCATGAATGTTTTCAGACGTTCACACAGTACGGCAGCACGGTATTATGGACCGGGCAAATGATGCTGAGATTCCACTTTTCGGGTCCGTTTCCTTTTGACACAACCTACTCATCTCCAGCTGCTTTAAATAACCCAGAAAGCAGGCCGTCTGCGCTATCCGATATCGCTATCTTAGCCTTGTCCAAGTCGGGTGGATGGAATTCTCTCTCATCTTCGTCCAGTGTGAATGACGCGTTCTGCCTGACAGCGGTATCTTGACCATCGTCGCCGTTATACAGTCCGCCGAAATATTCCTTCCATATTCTCAGCATCGACTGTGATCCAACTACGATTTTATGTCCATGTTCATATCTGCAGGCTTCCATTCTAGTTTCATAACCTTGGCATGTTCGTTTTATTCTTTGGTAAAACTTTCGAACGTGGTGTCTGCGATAACATCTCTCCATCCACTCGACCGTGCGCTTCTCGTGCTCTTTCTTTTTTATTCGCATACTCTTCGCTTCTTTTCCACTCGTAGAGCTCATGAGCAGCTCTCGTTCGTAGTTAAAACGTGGCCAGTATGCTTTCTGTTTTTCTGTATGTACCTGCCTACACTCGTCATTAATCCCAGAGTTTTTTCATAGGTATTGGCGGGAAACCTTATAAATCAGAGGAAGAATCTTTAAAGGTGCCTTGACAACGTCTCCACTGCTGTTATATAACGTCTTGAGGGAACTTGAGGGAGACACGATCGGCGATGGTTCTGGCGGTCTCATGAGATTGCAGCTTCCCGACGACATGCCGTAAGCTTAGGACTTTTTGCCTAAGTCCATCTCGAACAACAAATCCGCATCGACGTAGGCGTTGTTTGTACTCCTTGTAGCAGTTTCCGTAGTAAATGTCACAGTTTTTCATCCTCTTTTCCCCCGGTCCATCCTATTCCACTTTCTGGAGTGCGGTAATGTATACTTTATAGCAGCTTAGGGATTTTCTAACTATTCGGCCGCACACGGTCTGTTAAGGGACCTAACATTCCATTTGTAAGACCCGATACTCCTGTCCTTTTATACGTTTGCGGGGGTCATCAACATGTAATTCGTCCATTAAATCCGAAGCTTGTGGTGTTCCTGAGTATGTACTTTTTTTACGGTTACAGTTTACTGGGCCGTAGCCCAACCGACTAATCCTCTTTTTTGGTGCAGGAAACTTGCGATTCGCCTTTCCCCGTCTGTAGTTTCCATGAGAAATCTCCAGATGGCACCACGATGAGTTGGGGATGAGACTTACTAACAGAGCCGCAAGGTGTTCGTCTGCGGTAGCTCTTCACGCTTTTTAACAGGCCAGCATCCGTCGGATGGGTACTAACCCTACGAGGCCTTTGTTAGTCCTTTGCCATCTATCGCTTGTACTTGGTAAATAAAATGTATAATTCTAATAGTGTCAAATTTTTCATGACTGGCTCATAAATCAGGCTGAATTTGACCGACGGCATGGTTTATGTTGGCCGTGAGGGCCGTTGTAGTTTGTGGCTTATTCGCATAGACCTGCGACTTCAGAAAACTCCACAAGAAAAAGTTGGACGGGGTCAAACCCGGTGGCCAGTTCACATCATGCTTCACGTGAGATGACCATGCCCTCGAATGTTCGTGCAAAATTTCCAATGTGGCGTGAGCTGTGTGGCACGTAGTGCCGTCCTGTTTAAACCACACGTCGTTGGTGTCCATATTATCCAATTCAGGCCAACGACCTGTAGCGCTCGCGGTTGACGGTGATGGCCTGGTCAAAGTCGTTCTCAAAGTAATATGGACCGACGATGTCGCCAGCCCATAATCCACAGCAAACAGTGACTTTTTCGGGACGCATTGGATGCTCTTGGATCTCATGTGGATTGACATCATCCCGAATTCGACGATTTTGTTTGTTGACATACCGATTCATCCAGAAAGAGGTCCATTTTTAAAGCTGATTTTTCGATGAAAATGAGTGTCAGTTTCCAACTGCTCCAGAGCCCACTGAGAGAACACAAGTCGATGTCTATGGTCGTTTACCTTCAGCTCTTGGGTCCTGCCTAAATCACAACACAAAATTCGCCAAGTTGTGGTCTGCGAAAGGTCGCGTTCTTGTCAACAACGCGAAGTCGACTGCCTCGGATTCTCCTGCACACTCTCACTGACAGCAGCGATGTTTTCGGCAGATCTTGCGTTATGCCGACGTGCAGATGTTGATTTATAGTTTACTGAACCAGTGGACTCGAATTAATCCACCACACTGCGAGTAGTCCTCTCAGTAGGACGATTATAGCGATCGTAAAATCAGCGAAGCGTTCAACACGTATTGTTGAACGCTATGTCCGTCTATGGTAATTTGGCAAAACAAACTGAATAAATGACAGCCAATTTGACAGATGTAGCTTCAACAGTATGGCCGCTACCAAGTCCCTTAGTCCGTAAGGAAGTCCCTCATGGAACCCCCTATAGTAATGAGTAATTGTATGTTGGCGTTACAGTCCATGAAGGACCAAAGCCGAGCTTCTCTCAATCACCCATGTTGTGTGTGATTTTATTTTCCCAAAGGCTTATTGCCGGTTCCGAAGGGCGAAATTTGAGAAGCCTTTCTTGACAATTATACTACCTGGGGTTTTGTCAGTACCCCGCTGAGGAGAGGCACCGTGAAAAATACGTTCGATGACATGGCTGTTGTCAGGATTCGATCCCGTCTCATCGGCGTCAGAGGCCAACACAGTACCAACTGCACCACGGCGCTCTCAACCTTACTCATCTAATCGAATAAATACTTTTGCCTAGGAAAAGAAAGCGGATACCATTCTAACAGCTTGCATTCTCTGTGTGCCTGTGTCTTAAATTATTAGTCATACTAACTTGAGGAAAAATTCGCATAAGGATATGCGAATTCAAGTTAACCAGACAACAAAGCTTAGCCTACGATCAATTATTTTTGGCAATAAATTCAATTATTGGATATGAGTAAGTACAACTTCAGCAGGACGATGTTACGTAACACACAAACTGTGTTATAATCAGCCTTATGCGTGGTACATTCGGGTTTCCGAACTTTGACAGTTAATAGCGGCCACATTGTTGAAGCTACATCTGTCAAATTGGCTGTCACTTATTCAGTCTGTTTTGCCATATAACCATAGACGGGCATAGCGTTTAACAGCACGTGCAAATGATAAAAATGTTTTACCAAAATGGGTGTTCTGTTCGGTAAATGTTCCATGCGGGCTCTGGAGAAGTTGGAAACTGACCCTAATTTACATCAAAAAATCATCTTTAGCAGTGATGCCCATTTCTGGATGAATGAGTAGGTCAACAGCCAAAATTATCGAATTTGGTTGATACCAATTTGATACCAATCAATATAAGATCCAAGAACGTCCAATGCATGCTGAAAAAGTCACTGCTTGTTATGGATTTCGAGCTGGCGGCATCATCGTCCCTTATTTCTTTGAGAACAATGCTGGCCAGGTCATTACCGTCAACTACGAGCACTATAGGTCGATGCCTACCAACTTCTTTTGACCTGAATTGGATAATATGGACACCAAAGACATGTGGTTGCAACTGGAGGACGCTATGTGCCACACAGCTAACGTCCCATCGCTCGTGTAGAATGAACGATTCGAGTGCATGGTTATCTCACGTGGAGGTGATGTGAATTGGCGAGTTGACCACGTGAGCGGCCCTCAAAACCACCATCACCCATGCCAACGGTCAAATTATGCGCCATACTCATGGAAAATTTGACATTTCGGATGCGCGAAACCCAGAGAAACTCCGGCAGAGGTTTTAACGATTTTATACTCCATTTGTAATGGCATTAACAGACCTTTGTAACGAATAAAAAATGTTGACGATGTCTCACACACACTGTATTTTATAATTTACACGGCCATCATTTAGCCGTCGTTCACTGCCTCAGGATTTTAGCCTGGATCAAAGGCTAGAGGTGAATTGCCATCAATTTAATCACTTCAAACCTGAGGTTATAACTCTCGACAGTAATCAGCATGTTATAGACGGCCACTGTAATTTATTCTCTTTACGCAGGCGCAGGCCTCTGCCACCTTAATATCATACCCTTGGATGTACACAAAGAAACATTGCATGCATTGGTAGTGACAACAAAGCTACGTCTTAGCCCTTTTACTACTTTCAAAGCAGTTTATGAACTCAATATCTCTTTAAACAATGGTAAGAAGCTTTGAAATAACTCCGGTCTCGGTTTTTTTTCGTGGTTGGCGCTAGTGCATTCACTCGAGCTGCATGTTGTGCAAGGAACAGCACGATAAGACAGTTCCCCTGCGATTGTTGGACGTATGCTTGCGCCAATTGGCTCATCTTTTGAGCCGGGGTAATTTATGCTGAATTTTTAAACATTAAGCGATTGAACCACCCTTATTCGTCGTAAAGTAGGGAAAATGCGGTATTGCCTTCACTGCAAATGGTTAGTGTGCTGTGACACAAAAAAGTGTGTGTTTTCATGGTTATCATTTTTAGTACAACAACAATCAAGTCGATCAAACAAAAGAGAAATTTCCCAACTACATATACATATGCAATCTTGCCAGAAATCAGTTTGCGAGCCCGACCCATGGTGTAATGGTTAACACGCTGGACTCTCAACCCAGGGATCCGTGTTCAAATCTCATGGCTCCTGTGAACACTTTTCACAGGAAATGTGTAGAATGGGGAAAGGGTGTAATTGAGTATCTAAAATGACACACTTATGTATATGTGTCATCTAACACACTTCTGTGTGTTATTTAATATATTAGCATTTGCAGTGTTTTTGACATCCATCCTTTTCCGCTAAATTAAAAAAAAAAAAAAATTAAATTTATCAATTTAGAGGAGCCAACATCGACTCGGACCACTATCTTGTGGCAGCCAGGTTGCGACTTCGAATATGCCTGGCCCAGAAAAATCGACTAAGGCCATCGGCATACAACGTCGCAATGCTACAATTGCAAGAGACCGCCAGAGCCTATGCCAATCGCGTCTCCCTTAAGCTCTCGGAAAACCCTACAACACCTGCTCAGACCGTAAAACACCAATGGACCCGTTGTCAACAAGCCTTAGAAAGTCCTGCTCCTGAGCTACTGGGTTTCAAACCGCCACCAACAAGAAACCCATGCTTTGACGACGAGTGTAGGAGGGCACATGCAACCAAGCAGCAAGCCTATCTAGAGGAGCTGCATAGAAGGTCGAGAGCTGCTCATGAGCATTATGAGCACAAGGGGAGGGATGTGCATAAGCTTCTCAAAACAAAAAAAGGGAGCATGAGAAGCTCGTGATCGTAGAGATGGAGAGATGCTATCGCAGGAATGACGTTTGGAGGTTTTATCAAAGAATAAAACAAACATGTCAGGGATATAAGGCCAGAACGGAAACCTGCAGGGACGAAAACGGAAACTTAGTAGTGAATTCACAGTCGATACTAAGAATCTGGAAAGACTACTTCTGCAGACTGTATAACGGCGATGACGAAACAGATCCCGCTGTCAGGCAGAATAATCCTTTCACAACGGACGATGATAGCAGAGAATTCTGTCCCCCTGACCTGGACGAAGTTAGGAATGCTTTTTTCAAGCTTAAGTCCAACAAAGCTGCTGGAGTAGACGGACCACCTGCCGAGCTCTTTAATGCAGCTGGAGATGACCTGGTTAGGAGTATGCACCAGCTCATCCGTAAGATAAGGTCAGAGGAATGCATGCCCGATGAATGGAATCTTAGTATCGTTTGCCCGATCCACAAGAAAGGAGACCCCTTTGTCTGCCCCAACTACAGAGCAATAAGTCTTCTGAACATCGCTTATAAAAAACTTCTCTGCTGTTCTGTGTGAACGCTTGAAACCGTTCGTTAATAAAATGATTGGTCCATATCAGTGTGGTTTCAGGACCGCGAAGTCCACTATAGATAAATTATTCACACTGCGGTCCTGGAAAAAACAAACGAGTTCCAGATCGACACCCACCACCTGTTTGTCGACTTTAAGGCTGCATACGATAGTATCAATTGACATCCCTGCCAAACTCGTCAGATTGTGCAGGATGACTTTGGAGAACTCTCGCTGCTCCATTAGGGTCGGAAGCGACCTAACTAATACCTTTTATGTCAAACAAGGTTTTAGACAGGGCCACACGCTATCGTGTGACTTTATCAACATCGTCCTTGAAAGGATAGTGCAAAACTCACTGGTCGATACGAGGGGCACCATATTTTTCAGGTCCATACAACTCGCATAAGCCGATGACATTGACATAATTGGACGAAGTCAGCGAGATGTCATTGAGACCTTTACGAGCATTAAGACGGAAGCGGCTAAAATGGGACTGGCGGTAAATGAGGGCAAAACGAAATATATGCTGTCGTCGAAAAAGGACACGAACCACCGGCGTCTTGGCCAGGGCGCACATATTGGCAGGTATAATTTCGAGGTAGTCAAGGACTTCGTCTACCTAGGCTCCGCAGTGACATGCCGAAACGACATCAGTGCCGAAATCAAACGCAGAATAACTCTTGCCTACCGCTGTTTCTTTGGGCTCGGGAGGCAATTAAAAAGCAGAGCCCTCTCTCGAAAAACCAAGGTGAGCATATACAAGACCCTTATCATTCCGGTCCTGCTCTATGACGTAGGGACATGGACCTTATTGAAAGCGGATGAGGAGGCCCTTGGTCGTTTTGAGAGAAAAATTTTGCGTGCGATTTTCGGCCCGACCTGCATAAATGGTGAGTAGAGGAGAAGACTTAACAGTGAACTGTACGGGCTGTACAGCGACATGAACATAGCACGGCGTCTTCGGATCCAACGCCTAAGATGGCTAGGCCATGTTGAGCGTATGGAAAACACAGCTCCGGTCCGGAAGGTCTATGAATCCAACCCCGAGGTGCGACGCGGTCGAGGACGGCCAAATTTAAGGTGGCGCAACAATCGGGAGAGGACCTTAATCAACTAGGCGTGCGGCACTGGAGACTGCTGGCGAAAGACCGTGCCAGTTGGAGAGGTTTTTTGAAGGAGGCCCAGGTTCGCCATGAACTGTAGCGCCAAAAGAAGAAGAAGAAGAATTTATCAAATGCCTTAAGGCGACATGAGCTACGTTTAATGTGATTTTAAGTATTTAATTCTAACCAATAAACAAAGAATATATCTTAACCACAAATCTGATCGTCAATGATTTATACTAAACACCAATGTAATCAAGTAGATTTTGTATTTTGTGTCAATGTTTTTGTTTTTTATTATTCTTGTATCTTTTTCCATGAATCAGATAAACTCATAAATATCTAGTAACACGTCCGCTAACACACTATACGTCTCTATATTAAGTACACATGTCACCGTTATTTCTATCGCTTCACTAGATAAAACAAACGAACATAAAACTTGCCAAACCTACTCATATAAAAAAGCAACAACAAAAACACGAATCCTTGTTACTCAGGTAATTTTAAAATGAATTACGACCGTACACAAGCTCTACGGTTGACAAGTGAACCATGTAAAACCACAGAATGTTGGGAATAAAAGTTCAAAAAAACAAAACAAAAACTTATTACTCTGTCCTCGTTTGAAAATTTAATTTAAATTTTTTAATCAATTACAAATGGTCCACTGTATATACTCGTATATCCTGACAGAGTTGCCTCCGGCTAAAAAAGGACAAGGACATACAAGGGCACTATATGAACATCAGTCTTACCCGAGGGTTTTGTTTTTTTTTTTTTGGTTTTTTGTTAACAAGATTCACTTCATTCACTGATTTATTATTAAAAACAATCGAATTACACGCCCTTCTATAGGGTTGCGGTGTAGGGCGGCGTGTCCTTACGCACCCCAATGAGGAGTATGGTAGAATGGTGCTTGTTGTGGGGCAGCATTCCCACCTCTGACCACGTGCAATGTGGCAATTAATTCTGATTTGTTATGGTTTAATTAATTGAGTGGAAATTACCAGCCGTAATAATAACAACAATATTAAGCGAGGGATTTGGTTTTGTTTTAATTTTCATATTTTTTTGTTTTTCATGCTGTTTTTGATGTCAGCATTTGTTGCTCGGCTGTAATGCCTCGAGCGCGTGAGCTATGGGATAAACATTATCATATCTTCGCACTCTTTTATCTTAGTTACTGTTTTTGCTCTAAAATCGATTTTTATTGCTTTACATAATATGTAGGTAGTGTGTCCATGGATACGACCAGCGCTTGTTACTCTATATGCTGGTAGTAGTTCATTTTGATTGCTTTTTAATTTTGGACTAATTTTAGAATTAAGCGTGGCATTTATTTGTATTACGTATAACAAGAAAGGTGGTTCAGAATGATTGTATAATTAGATATTCAATTCCAAATTATTTTTTATTGATTGTTTTTACTCTATTTGGTTTAGTTTAGATTGGTTCTTAGGTGTGGATTTGCATTTAATTAATAGACAATTTGTGCAACGAAATAGGAAAAAACACACAACCTCATAGGGTTAATTAGCATGATGTTTTTAAATGAATGTGTGTTTTAAAATGTATGTATGTATGTACGTATATCGGCGTTACGGTCCATGAAGGACCTGAGCCGAGCTTCTCTCAATCACCCATGTTGTGTGTGATTTTATTTTCCCATAGGTGAAAGGGACGTGTTTTCACGGTGTTTCTCCTCAGCGAGGTTCTGACAAAACCCCCTGTAGTAAAATTGTCATGAAAAGCTTCTCGAAATTCGCCGTTCGGAAGCGGCAATAAAACTGTAGGTCCCTTTCACCTATGGGAAAATTAAATCACACACAACATGGGTGATTGAGAGAAGCTCGGCTCTGGTCCTTCATGGGCTGTAACGCCAACATACATACAGGTGAAAGGGACCTACAGTTTATTGCCGGTTCCGAACGGCGAATTTTGAGAAGCTTTTCATGACAATTTTACTACACGGGGTTTTGTCAGAACCCCGCTGAGGAGAAACACCGTGAAAAACACGTTCGATGATATGGCTGTGTCGGGACTCGATCCCGTGTCATCGGCGTCAGAGGCCAACACACTACCCACTACGCCACGGTGGCGCAGTTTATTTAAAAACGTTTTGGTTTTTTATTTAGCTTATCCCATTTAGCATGAAAGATGGTACTGAGGCCCATGCATTTCGTAACACTAACCCAATTCTGCCAAACAAACCCGCGAAAGAGGACAAATTACACAGTTGTATAATTTGTCATTTACATAAAAAGTTATATTGATTTGAAAATAAGTGAAATATCTGTAAGAAAAATACTCTTTTTGACGCTTTTTCCATATAACAAATTAAATACGCTGCAAAACACGCCAAAAAATATGTGCAGTATACTCCGAGAATGCTGTGAGTGTACACCGGTGCCAAAAATAGTTTGCTCGATCGAGCGAAAATTCTTTTGAACATGTTGCAAAACGAAAGGCCTGATGAGCTTTTGGCTAGTGAAAGTAAGCTAAACACGTGCGGATATGTACGGCGGTTCAATGTGCAAGAGGCATGTATAGAGGATATTCATACAAAGTATCAGCCTATGCAAATCGAAACACCCTTTTAAACGCTGTGCCTGAACTAGACAAAAAACTTTTATTTTTTGGTGGGAAATTTGAATACCAAATATATGCATTCGGGAAACAAGATGCTCAACACCAGAGGGAGTCTATTAAGACAGTGGTGGAACCTATGCAACATTGAATATAAAATCAAGTTATTCACCTGTCGTTTCCTACAAGCGGCTCCTATATGAATCTTGACACACCACTAAGGCTAGCTGACACAAATCAAGGGTCTACCAATTATCTACGGACCGCCTTATACGACGGTGACCATTGCGAGCTTGGTGCCCTAATCCAAATAGCGAGAGAGTCTTGCAGATATGGTAGATAATGTCCAAATGCACCCTCACGATTATAGTGCGGGTGGCTAATGCTTTGCCAGTTACCCGAAGGCACACAATTCGAGCGTCTCCTTTCCACTGACCAACAGGAACCTGTCAAACGGCGAGATTGACATAAACGTCATACAAATTAAAGTTAACGGCTTAACGACACCACCAACGTGGTCCGGAACGCGACAACAAATACAGTTCACTGACAGGAAAGTAGATTCCTGTCAAGACTTGAAATTCTTGTACAGACAGTTTACCGACAGACAAAATTCGGAGGTCGGGACACTGAAGTCACTGATTAAAAATCTTTAAGTCTTCAAGACCGTGCTGTAAAATGCAGCAATTCGTATAGATATATTCCCGCAAATAAATAAATTAAATCGGAACAATTTTCAGGATCTGAAACTTACAAAAACGTCTATGAGGTGTGGCAATCATGTTCGAAAAATTTAGTAATAATTCGGGAACTGGCAACAGTACCTTGTTAGACAACATCTATGTAACTATAACCTTTTTCTTAGTTTTTATCCAAGGCGTATCGAGAAATTAAACATTTTTAGTGGCGTCGTAAAAATGAGTGACGCACATTACAAGCAACTTGTTTTGCCTTAACCTTTAGTGAAATCGAGTGAGAAACCCTCGAAAATCTTCCGAAAATTATGGAGATGAATGCATATCGAAAATATGTGTGTTTGAACGAGAAAATCGGCTCAAAAAGGGCCATGAATCAGTAAAAGACGATTCACGTGAAGAGGCTCCGGTCGCCACTATTACCGCGTCACCGCTCACCGTGAATGTGTTTCTACCGGCTTGACAGTTCTATTTCGGCGTCCTCAAGAGGCTACGAGCGCATGTTTTCCTTCTGCGGCCCGAACTAGCCAAGAAAGGATGGGTAGTTCACCACAACAATGAGCCGATATATTCCTGGTTGATTGTGCAAGAGTTGTTGCTGCATTCACCCTATAGTCCCGGTATTGCCCCCTGTGGCTTTTTTCTTCCCCAAAATGAAGTCACACCTATAGGGAACTCATCAGGGCGGTGTAGAGAAGCTTAAAGATTGTAACCATGGTTCTGAACGTGTTAACTTCGGATGGTTATCTAGTGTGCTTCGAATAATGGGAGGGCGACTGTTGTGAAGGTCGGTGAGGACCTTTTGCGACAAATTTAATTTCGGAACTTAATTGCCACAGAGCGCCATCCTTCTTCTTCTTCTTTGATGGCGTTACAGCCCATGAAGGACCAGAGCCAAGCTTCTCTCAATCACCCATGTTGTGTGTGATTTATTTTTCACATAGATGAAAAGGACCTACAGTTTAATGCCGATTTCGAACGGCATGAGTCGAGAAGCTTTTTCACGGCAAGTATACTACGGGGGGCCTTGCCAGTACTCCGCCGAGGAGGAACGGCGCGAAATAAACATTCGGTGGCGTCGGTGTTAACGGGATCCGAACTCGCTCATCGTGCGTCAGAGTCCAACACACTAACCACTACGCCACGGCGTCCTCAGAGCGCCATCCTAGACGACTTTTTATCACCAAAAATCAGGAAAAAGTAATGACAGTGGGATCTGTCTTCCAGATAGCATTTGTCTGGACCACGACCTGGAAAATAGAACCTCGCTTCACCACTTCTACCTTGATTGATATCGAGCCGTGGTTTCACCGGATTAAATTATGACTTTACGGCCAATGAAAGTGCTAGCACCCTGTTCATTTCGACCGAGGACCTTCAGTAAATCTTCGAGTAAGCAATCTCCAAGAGGTACGAGGACTCGTCTAACCTTGCAAATTTCCAATGGATAAGTCTCCTTCCGAGTATCGTGAAGGCATTCAAGAAAATGGCTCACAGACCCCTGTCTAAATGGGTTGAGAACAAGAACATAATTAAGGATAACCAGGGATAACCAATTCGGTTTCAGGGCAGAATGTAAACTGATGAAAAATAAAGTCACATTTCGCGTACTTTGGAATTATTTTGACCGCCATAACCACCCAGCGAAACTAACAATAACCATAGGTCCCGTGGTATGTAAATTCATGACCACGAGTTCTATAGGAGATGCACCAAAGTCTAGCAGACCGAAAACTGTAGGCGTACATCAGTTGCTGTGAAGCAAATTTTGAAAAATAAACCGAAACAATCAACAACGCGTCATTCGCTTAAGGTGAACGATTTAAAGACCAGTTTGTTGCGAAGGATGCCCAAGGACATGCCCTACAATTGGCTCTACAAGGTTACCAACAAGCAAAGCTGCTAGCTTTTGGCAGACGGGAATCCATGTGAATGTCAAGAGCAACCAAACAAAACTGACGAATAGCATTATCAGACCTTATTTTTCGTAAATGAGCACGAAAGTCCTATTACCGTCAATTCTACGCGATGCCATGCAATGTTAACAGACAACTTTTTGCTCTAGCTCAATGGAATCGTTTCGGATGATGCTTATTTTCAACAAGATGGTGCGATTCGCCACACTTTTCGAATATCCCTTAATTTCTGCGAAACCGCGCGATTTAATATCACTTGACTTCATTTTACAAGGATTTTTTGTGTATATTTATTTATTTCATCAATTGAGTTACATTATTACTCTTACAAACTACGAAAACGTATATACATAAGTTATTTGGCAAGGAAATATAAACTAAGCATATTTTTAAAATGTTCTCTTGCTTTGCTTGCTTGCTTTGATGGTGCTACAGTTCGGGGTGAACCAACAAGCCTCTCCAGCCGGCCCGATCTTTGGCCAGCCGCTGGCAGTGCCGCACGCCCAGTTGGTTGAGGTCCCTTCCCACCGAATTGCCTGTCCAGCAAAGGCCCGCAAGCATCGAAGAGTTTTCCTGAAAAATTTGGAGTTCAGCTTGATGAAAGAGCATCTTATTTTCAGATCACGTCTGAGAAATTTACCTCAAGATGTCAGTGCTTTTCTCAAAGCGAATTACGATCAATCAGCGATAAGAAGAGACTTACTTACTTATCAGGCCTGCGATCCATGGAGGATCTGAGCCTGAGCTATAGCTGCCTTCCATCCTTGACGGTCCCGGGCACGCTGCTTCCAGTTGTCAAGACCAAGATGTCTTACATCCGCGATTACTTGGTCTTTATACCGGAGGTTCGGTCTTCCTCTTCTTCTCGAACCAGGAGGCTCGGAGTCGAAGACCCTCTTAGCTGGAGCGTTGGTGTCCATGCGCTCGATGTGGCCGAGCCAGTGTAGTCGACGGCTCCTTGCCTTCCGGACTACATCCACATCTTGGTACAGCTCGTAGAGTTCGCGGTTGTGTCTTCTTCTCCATTCACCTTCCTCACAGACAGGACCAAATATCCGGCGCAGAATTTTTCTTTCGAAAGAACCCAAAATCAGCTCCGCTGTCCTGCTTATCGTCCAGCTTTCGGCTCCGTACAGCAAGACTGGCAGAATGAGCGTTTTGTAAAGCATGACTTTGGTCTTTCGAGTGAGGAGTTTTGACCCCAGTTGTTTGGACAAGCCGAAGTAGCAGCGGTTGCCAAGGGCGATTCTACGCCGGATCTCCACTGTGGTGTCATTTGTGGAATTTACGTTTGCCCCGAGGTAGACAAACTCCTTAACTACCTCGAAATTGTAGCTGTCAATTGTTATGTTCTGTCCCAGGTGGTGAGCGACGGATTGGTTTTTGCTTGACAGCATGTATTTCGTTTTGTCCTCATTGATCTTAAGACCAATTCGTTTCGCCTGTTCTTCAATCGCCGTGAATGCTTCCACAATGCCACGGCGAGAACACGCGATGATGTCGATATCATCCGCGTATCCTAGCAGCTGGATGGACTTGTAAAAGATAGTGCCTTCCCTGTTGACGCCTGCCCGTCGCACTATCTGCTCCAGCACCAGGTTGAAGAAGTCACATGACAGCGCATCTCCTTGCCGAAATCCGGTGCATGTTTCGAATGGTTCCGAGGTCCTAGAACCGAGTTGCACGGTGCATCGCGTGTTTTTTAGCGTGGCGCGACACAACTGGATCAGTTTTACCGGGATCCCGAATTCGGCCATCGCCCCAAACAGTGCTTCACGATGAATGCTGTCGTATGCGGCTTTGAAATCGATGAAAAGATGGTGTGTATCGATTTGAAACTCGTTGGTCTTTTCTAGGATTTGTCGAAGTGTGAAAATTTGGTCTATAGTTGATTTGCCGGGCCGGAAGCCGCACTGGTAGCTGCCGATTAGTGCGGTGCAAAATGGTTTTAGACGTTCACACAATACGCTGGACAGGATCTTGTATGCGACATTGAGCACGGATATACCTCTATAGTTCTTACAAGAGGTAGGATCGCCTTTTTTGTGGATGGGGCATATAGAGCTGGTATTCCAGTCGTCGGGCATGCTCTCATCTTCCCAAATTCTGCAGATGATCTGGTGCATGCTCCCTACCAGAACATCGCCGCCAGCCTTGAAGAGCTCTGATGGCAAGCCATCTGAGCCTGCGGCCTTGTTGTTCTTCAGCTTCTGAATAGCTGTGCCGACTTCTTCTATGCTGGGTGGGAGGACTACTTCAGCGGCTGGAGTTGGGATTTCCTCAGTCCCTACCACTCTCTCTTGGTCATGCTCGTTAAGCAGCTGCTGGAAGTGCTGCTTAAATACATCCACTATTCCCTGCGGGTCGGTGACAAGATTACCCTCGCAGTTTCGAAGAGCCAGGGTGCCCTTTTTGAAGCCTCCTGCAAGGCCTTTGGCTTTCTTGTAAAAGGCTCGTATTTTATGTCTATCCCTAGACTCCTCGATATCCTTGAGCTGGGAGGCTGCGAAGATTCTTTTCTTTTGTCGCAGTAGTTTCTTCTCCTCCCTTCTTCTGGCTCGGGACTCTTCTCGCGCTGCCCTGGTTTTCCTCTGCAGCGCCTTTTGGTACGCCTCGTCGGTTGCTGCCTTTTTCTGCTCACACTCGCCATCATACCACGGGTTTCTTGTCGGGGGTGGTAGGTATCCTAAGGTGGTTTCGGCTACTTCCTGAATGGCTGAGCGGCAATGCAGCCACATATTATTGGCATTTGTGTTCGACGTAGGCATACCGTAGAGTCTTTCGCTCAGCTGCTCCCTGTAGACTCTGGCAACCTCCGGTGTGCTCAGGCGCCCAATGTCGAACCTCCTCCTGATGGGCTGGTGCAGCTTTCTGACATTGGACAGTCGAGCTCTGAATCTTGCTGCTACGAGGAAGTGGTCAGAGTCGACATTTGCCCCTCTGAATGTTCGCACATCCAGGATGTTTGACGCGTGCCTTGCGTCAATGAGCACATGGTCGATTTGGTTGGCGGTTCGACCGTCCGGAGATCGCCAGGTTGCTGTGTGGATTCGCTTGCGAGGGAATCTTGTGCTACTTATCACCGCATTACGAGCTGTCGCAAAGTCAGCGAGTCGGAAGCCGTTATCTGTTGTTGTATCGTGGAGGCTGTGCTTTCCGATCACTCCGCCAAGGGTGTTTTCCTTTCCGATTTTGGCGTAAAAGTCCCCGAGCACGATTTTTACATCGTACTCCGGACAAGCTCCGTAGGCGTTGTCCAGGAGGTCATAGAAGTCCTCCTTGATAGGGTCTTCAGCCTCGTCGGTAGGGGCGTGTGCACATATAAGGCTGATGTTATAAAATCTGCCTCTGATGCGGATCACAGCCAGGCGATCACTTATAGGTTTAAAGTCGATGACCTTCGACCTTAACCGCTTTCCCACGACGAATCCGCATCCCAGTAAGTGCAACCTTTTGTGACAGCTGTAATAAATGTCGCAATTTTTCTTCCTAATCATACCGTTTCCTATCCAGCGTATTTCCTGGACCGCAGTAATATCCGCCTTGTACTGCGTGAGGATTCCTTCTAGTTTATGAGCAGCTCCGGGAGTGTACAGGGTTCTGACATTCCAGGAGCATACTCGCAAATCGTGTTCCTTTTTCGTGCGTTGTCGTCGTCGAGTATCCGTCCGTATATCCGAGGCATCTTGCTCATTCATAACTTTGGGTTTTTTTACGTGGGCGGATTGTTAGCCCGCCGCACAACCGCCATTCTGGTCGGGGTTTTCTTCGCTGCATACGTTTGTTCACCTCCCAACGGTTGTTGAAGAGGCTATCCAGAGGGCGCCGCGAGGAGGCCATATGTCAACTTGACCCGGGCATTTAAACAGGGATCGTTGCTAGCATCTCGCCAGGTAGAAGAGAACTTCAACATAAATGAAGTGTTGCAGTTGCCAATTGTTAAATGGTATTAGTTGAGATTCATCTGAGTCAGAAGCCCAATTACCAGTCGGCAAATTAAAATCTCCCAATATAATTACATTTTAGGGGTGACTCAGACTTGATAAATAAAAATTACATTTATTTACATGTTCTCTATATACATACATCAGTGGTCTATTTCACCAAATTAAAAGTACAATTACAAAATTGTATTTGTTGATTACATTTGCAAATTTGTTTACTGATTTTCTGTTTCACAAACTACAAAATTGTTTTCAACGAATTTGTTAGGAAGAGAAAGAAATCAGAGAAAATTGTATTCGTTATTTACAAATACAAAAAAAGCCGTGTCACCATTAACTTTACAATGTTGTAAACAACAACCGTTTTTCACAAATTTGTTAGCTCTCTACTCTAACTGATAACATCGAAAACAAAAAATATGTAACCAGAACAAAATTTATATAGCCGGCTTAATTCGTGATAAGAAAAATGTTTTATTCGGCAAATTTTCACACAGAATGTGAACGTTAGCGAGTGGCAAAAGATTTTTAATACTTTAAAATCTAATAGAGTGTTAATGGATAAGGATTGGAAATACCTTAGAGATGTCGTGTGGCAAGATTTTGGACGAAAACCTATGGTAAGTCAAAAACATTTGTATAAAGGATGAATTTCATGAGATGCAATAAAAGGCTGAGGAGAAAAAATGATTATTGGAAAGAGGATAACAAATTTTTAAAATCAACAAATGCAGTGAAGTGTCGTAACTTTTTGGAAAGATTATTTTTAAATTCTTAAATAAATTCATTTAATAAATGGTTTTTGAGAAAAAACATTTTAAAGTCTTCTTTTTTTTTTTTTTTTTTTTTTTGTTAAATATCGAAAGAACTTGATTAAATAAACTAATTTAAGAACAAAATATTAGCTTTCAAGAAACCCTTCACTGTTATCCACCCTCCCATGCAACTTTTGTGAAACTGAACTGAAAATTCATCCTCCGCGGATGCAATACTAAAGTGCTCGAACGAATTACTACTGACTATAACGAACGCGGAATTTGGTCGGCTCTCGTCCTCTCTAGGACAACCACCCCTGAGAGTAGTGAACGAACATCAACGACCCAAAACCACAGCACTCCGTTCAGGTTGTGTGTCTATCACATCATAAGAGAATATAAAATAATCTTGGACCTGCGCGACAAAAACAGGGGCAGGGGTGGCCCGCAGTCGAAATTTACGGAGATTTAGACAATATAATAATCGATATTGGGGGCAAAGATTTGCCTACTGTCGAAGGGATGAAGATGAGCAACTTCGAAGAAATGAAGATGATCAAACCCGAAGCAACGAACACGATTTTTCGGAACAATCAAATCTGAGCACCAATGACGACAAGAAGACGTAAATTAAGAAATTACATGCTTGATTTTTTAGTTCGATTATATTGTTAAATTATGAACAATGTATATATGTATGTACATACTTACTTTTTTTTCTTTATAATAGACCACGAGCGCAAGCATCAAAACCGAGCCGAAAAAGAAAGACGCAACATGACGATGCCGATGTTATTGTCTCTCTTAGAAAAAGAAGGTTTGAGCTGGAGATTTATAATCTTCAGGTGGATGGTCTTAAAAACAAAAAGATTGGGTTACTACGAAGTCACTTCATCACAGACATTGGCAATGAATTAAAGAGTTTCGAGTGCAGAGAAAATGCAAGTGAAAATATTAATGAATTTCACAATTTTTGAATAATTTTCCTTTATGTGTGAAGGAGGAAAATTATAAGAATAGGTACAGTGGTGTTCAGAAAAATAGCACACCCGTAAGTTTTCATACATTATGTTGTGCCAAAAGTCTAAAAAGAGGTTCAGCTTTTTTTGTTTTTTAACTGATGTGCGTTTATATGTACTTTATTAAAAAACACATAATTCCTTTAAATCAACTCAAAAATAATAATTCAAAATGGGAGAAAATAAAAAAGTAGTTGTTCTTTTAAATAGCACAGTTAGCGAAATACTCCAAAAAAAAAGAATAAATACTCTAAAAAAATGAATGTATAAGTAAATACATTACTAATATTTTGTAGGATATTCCTTTTTCCTTACCACTCTTGACAACGTTTTTGCAAACTCTCTACTAAGCGCTTATATTTCTGGGCCGCCATAGCTTCCCAAGCAGCCTTCATGGCTTGCCGAAATTCTTCTAAATTTTTTGAGCTGGAGTTTTTAACAAGGGAGTCAAAATCAGTCCAAAGATTCTCGATAGGATTCAGATCGGAATTTTGGGCCGGCCAATCAAGCAGGAAAATTTGTCGCGCCGAAAGCCAATTCTTCACTATCCGCGAAGTATGCTTTGGATAATTTTCATGCATAAAAATCCGTGATACAGGCATAGAGTCGTCGGTATATGGCTCCATTTGGTTCTCCAGGACTAGTTTATATTGATGTTGATTCATAATGCCATTTATTTTCACAATTGGTCCAACGCCATGCCATGGCATCGCCGCCTCACCATTATGCTCCCACCGCCATGCTGGATAGTCTTAATGGTAAATCTGGGATGGTACTCTTGCTTCGTTGGCCTTCGCACATATTTTCTTCCACATGATCCCAACCTGTTGAACTTATTTTCGTCGCTCCAAAAGATATTTTTCCAAAAACGACAAGAGTTTGCGAAATAAAGTCTTCTCTTTCGGGTTTGTTTTGTTTTTTTTTTTTTGGAGACAATAGGTTTTTTTCTTGCGATTCTTCCATGAAGCTGGAATTCAATTAACTGCCGACTTACAGTTACGGCTGATATTTGGACATTGTGTTGGTCCCGGGAAGTTATGAAAAGGTCGCGGCCACTGATTTTGTGGATAATTCTGTCATACACTTCTGACGTTTTTCTTTTTTTGTTTTTCCTTACGGGATTTGCGGAAGATTGGCTGCACCGTATGACCTTCATTGCATTTTGAAGAAGCTTCCTAGATTACCTTAATGTCCTTGCCACCTCTGAAATAGTCTTTCCATCCTGTATCATGGTACCGAATATTTGCCTCCTTTCCTCCGTACAACGCTTTCCTCTGCCCATTTTAAATACTCCTATTTGTGTAAGAAATGAGTGTAATTATGGCTATCTTTAAAAAGATGCAAACTAACCTCACTTAAATCACTGAAAAATATTTTTTCTTCTGACACACCATGATATGTGCTATTTATATGAACAACCAATTCGCAATGATCACCAACTCTAACGATTGCAAAACTAGGAAAACCTAACGGGATCTTCCTTGTAGTATGTTTTCATATTCATAACGGTATTACCTTGGGATATTATTTAACTCCTGTGCAGCTTGTAAATACAGTGTGTATTGCAAGCAAATACACATTTGAATAAGGGTGTGCTTATTACAAGAACACCACTGTACAAAAATGACCGGTGTCATCGGCCAGTCTTTTAACGGATATCCCGTATCCCCAAGTAAAACGCAGTGAGGAAAAGGCCGAAATCTGTTTTCAAATGTTGAAAATAACGGGCTTCTTCTGAGTACTCGCGCATCGTGGACACTTCCGGGCCAATTAACGTATGCATTGTAAATGTACACAAACCATCACAACTAATTGAGTGGTTGCCGTGTCTGTCGAGATACGCTGATTCGAACTCGTTAGGTTAATCAATTTTAATAAGCGTTCCATCAGTACATCTATAAACAAATGGCATATCTTAAGAAAACAATAATCATAATCTCAAATACATGGATTTGTAAGGTAGATTATATTTACCGGCAATATTAAAGAACTGTTCACGAGTGCTTTTGTGTTCTTCTGGCCAATGCCCAGCATCTTCAAACAAAGCATAAACAATGGCTGTACAAATACGATGGACAGTTCAGTATACCGTAGATTTAGATATACCGTGTATGTCTGCGATTTCGTGATACTGTCCACCATTTCCAAGCCAATGTAAAGCTGTTAGAAATTGCTCTCGGTGTCAGTGAAAAGTTATTTTCAGACTCATTTGCAATCCTGCAATCCTAGGTCCGATTTGTCTTGTTATTTCCACCGCCTTAACACGCCTTAACCGAAACTTTTCGTTGAAAACAAAAGAATCTGAATTTTCATAGCTAGTTCGCGGACGATATATTTTTCTTGGTCTATTAAGCACAAAATCTTTACCACTATCGGTGCTACTATGCCTTCGACGTAAGGACATTTTTAGGTTTGGAATGCGATTTCTTTAGATAAATACAAATTTTTATTAAATCGACACAGGATCTTTCTATTGTAAGACATTTTCAGCAACTAAGCAAATTTGTATTTGTATTTGTCCCATTTACAAGGAGGAGAAAGGTACAACCCTGCTCAATCCTTCTAAATGGAACACACATAGGATTTTGAGAGGAGATAAAATATCTAGGTATTGACCTAGACCGCAAACTCAACTGGAACTCCAACATGAAAAATAAACTCATGAAAGCGACTAAGGCCTGCCGACGCACCTACGGTAAAACCTGGGGGCTTAAGCCTAAGGTGGTCCACTGGTTATATACCGCGATAGTAAGGCCTATCGTTACCTACGGGTCCACCGTATGGTGGACAAAAGTTGAACAAAAAACTACTATTATTAAGCTTCAACGCCTTCAGAGACTAGCGTGTCTCGGCATCACAGGCGCCATGCCGTCCTGCCCTACGGCAGCACAAGAAGCACTCATTGGACTCGTTCCACTGCACCTTTTTATCAAAAAGGTGGCATTACGCAGTGCAATCAGAATCCTCTGCTCGGGAGCAAATATGCCATGTAGACCCGCAGGCCACATGTCCATACTACAACACTTCCCCGAGCTGGATATGATTACTACGGTCTCGGACGCATTGCCACACACCTTCACCTTTGACAAAAGATTTGAGGTACTGATCCCAAATCGCTCAGCATGGGAAAATAGTGATCCCCTGCTGAATGTCAAAGGCCTTAGGTGGTACACGGATGGCTCCAAGATGGCTTCTGGCGTTGGCGCCGGCATCTTTGGACCAAAACGTAAGATCTCGAAGGCCCTGGGAGTAAGCCCCAGCGTCTTCCAAGCTGAACTGCACGCCATCCTAACATGCGTCAACCTAAATCTCGAGACCGGCATCAGAGGAGTAACTATCAACATGCTCTCTGATAGCCAAGCAGCGCTTAAAGCACTGGGTTCGTACAGTACGAACTCGAAAACCGTCAAGGAATGCCATGACGCCCTGCAAGAGCTCGCCAAAAGAAACAATGTCAAACTTTGGTGGGTGCCAGGACATAAAGGTATTAAGGGCAATGAAATTGCCGACCAACTTGCCAGAAAAGGTTCCAACGACAAATACATAGGTCCGGAACCTTTCTGCGGCATTCCCGGGTCTAAGATAAATCACCTCTTAGACAAGTGGGAAAAGTCGCAACACCTGTCGTTCTGGAACAGTGTTCGGGGACTCCGTCACGATATATCAGTCTCATTTTTTGCTAGCATAAAACACTTAAATGAATCAGCTGGTAAATTTGATTTCTCAGCTATGTGTTTGACAATGTTTTCGGGAGAAGTTTTATTGGAAAAACGAGACAAATGGAGCCAAGTACTCTTTAGAATGGAAACAGAAGAAGACATATCAGTGCCAACTATTTTTATATCTCTATTAATTGGAAAGTCTATTTTGTTTTTTATTATTTTCTCTTGAGAATTATTCGCTCTTATTTCATGATTGAAAAGCAAAGTGTAAGTTGAAAGGCCAGACACCATTCAGGGCATTAAAAACTATATCACTGCCGAGGAAAGTGCCATCAGAACGTCTCTATTGGAAGATGTCACCACAATTTTGACTATAAGATCAAAGTTCGAAAATCGACCATGGTGAACATTTGAGCGATGTCATTTTGATCTGACTTTGAAGAACGTACATTTCAAATGTCCATCTCATGCCGGGCGCCAGTTCATGAAATTATATATTTATTTGAGCTTTATTAAGAGTGTCTCCTTACTCCTTTTTTTTCATTTTAAAATGTGTAGTATCAAATCCTTTTCAATTGTCTGAAAATCACAGCTTAAAATGGTCTTCGTAAGCGTCGTCTTGCGCCCGTACATAGAAAATCAATTGAATACTTCGAGCAAACACAAGAATCCTCCTTTGCTGAGAGCTAGTACTTGTAACCGTTGACGATAGTTAAGTATGTGCGCAGTTAAACGCGCTCCCAACTATCATTCCTGTCATTCCTGGAAACTCGTTTCCTTTCATTTTCCTCCATTCTTTCCGAAATAAGATATTGCATCTGAACACCATAAAATGTTCTTCTTCCTCCCTCGATTTGACGGTGTTTAACCGTGTTATTGGCTGCCATCTTGGTTAGCCATGAATTATTACCGACCGTGATGCTTGCTCCATGAAGCAAGTAGGCTATTCGAAGGCTAGAATTAGAAGCATCGCAACAGACAATGGGTAATAAACATATAAACGTAAATAACCCTTAACACAACAATCTACTAAACACGAACTTGCCATGAAAATACCAACTCCACCAAGCGTACTCCTAAAAACCGAATGAAAAGGAAATCGGAGAAAAAAAAAAAAAAAAAAAGGAATCGTTCAAGGATAATAGCTACATGTGTACGCGTATTGTATAAGTTGTGAAGTAGTTGCTTCGCCAGAACGTGAGCTGAATGAACGACTATGTACGAGTACAATATGATAGCGAAGGAACACACAAGTGAATGCCAAGTTCGACGAGCAACGATTACGGTCAAGGAAGAAGGAAAAACGAAGAATGGAAGAAGTGAAGAGGATATGGGAGATATGGTCTCTAACTTGTTGTTTTGGCAGTTTTGGCTTAAAGACTTTTCGTTCTCTTTATTTCCCTTCAGGTTCGCATGGTACACGTCGTGTGGTATGGGCCAGTCGTTGGTGTTCACAGATTGACTTGCCGATAACTTATTTTACTGAAAGGCGAATGGAAGGGAATGGTGCCGGAAGTAGACAATTTAAATAAGTTCAACTTTACCAAGAGTTTGGCGTTTATGTGCGTCGATAATGGGAGGAGGGAGGGGAGGATTGGTACAAGAATGGGGACCGGAAGTAGATTGTTAAAGGATTTTCTCCTCGATTGTAATGGGCCATAAATTAGAGTTTTAAACGCAAAACCGGATGGATGATTGAGTGATTGTAGACTGTGAAGTCCTTTACTGACGTCCGAGAGAAAGACGATGCAGAATTGTTAAAACGGAGGTAATGAGGCGTGAAATAAGGGTATACTCAAGGGAGCGGTTGTTGTTGCCTCCAGAGGTATGTATACAAGAGGTTTTGGCAATTCTATTTGAATTGCGTCAAATGTGAAGGATTTATGAGATTAAGCCTAATGTTCTCTAAACTATCTGAATTCGATCCTATTCATTGGTGTTACGTCAAACGAGGTATCATTGTAACTAACAAAGGAGAGAGGAAAACATTAGACAATCAGCGTAGGTTTGCTTTCGATTTTTTCTTGATTTCTTCTTTATTGTATTCCGGCATCCCGGAAGCATTTTATAAAGCGAAGTATCACTTCTAGTTATGGATTTTGGGTATTTTCAAAAATGATTTGAGTTTTTAGTCTGACTTAGATCTGATTTTCCGTAGATCTAGCACCTACGGTAGATAGGGTAATGAACAGATTAGGCGCGATCAAAAGGCGCTTAAACTCCTAAAGCTACACATTCGCATTCGTACAGGAAAGAACCACGATCAATTGAAGCTTTTATGACTTCCTCGTTAAAACACATACTCAATGCTCCTTCCATGCACCCCTCAAGGAGACATCAATGATACAGGATACAGAGACTGCACAAAAACAACACAACTCACTCACACTAAGGCTATGTAGTGGACTTTGCGATGGAATCCAGTTGTATTTAGAGACTAGGTGTTGTTTTCCACTTACAATAACCGAGAAGGACCAGGCGCTCCGCATTTTGATTAATGCCAGGCACATCTTGTACATCTTGAATGTGCAAAAGCTATGTGCCACTATTGAGCTGATCGTGGGCAGCTTGAAATTGAATTGAATCATCAAATTTGACATTGAAAAACTGCAGTCAATGTCCTAAAATTAGATTAAATCTCAAAAAATGTAGAATCCTGCTAATTTATACGTTGCTCCCACAGGCATGTCACTTCATTAGTCCTCGCATCAATCCATCCACTGAAATAGATCCTTGGTCTGATGAAGAGTGTAGAAAGACTTAAGTAAGAAGCACTCATGAGCTTAACAAACAAAAAGAACGCAATACAAGGCAATCGCTAAACAAAAGGTATATTAAGTTAAAGCAAAAACCTGCAGCGATAAACGTGGATCATTTGAAGTAGAGTTACAACCCATGCTGAAGATAGAGGGACCCCTTTTTCAGTTGATGGTAGTGATAAATCGACTGTCAGATCAATTAACTACAGCCGAATTAGACAAGTTTGGAATTGATATGCTGTTTTGACTTTTTACTCAAATGATCCATATAGGATGATGCATTATCATGTGAACCGTTTAATACAATTTCTGAAAAAAATCGCACGGAATTTCCGATTTCCAGCCCACGTACGGAAATGACATTAACGTACATTAATGTAACGATAGCAGCGAAGTGTTAATGAGGCTTTCAGAAGCAGTGCAACTGAAGCTGGGCAAAACTAAATATTGTTTGAAAATGTTAACCTCGAAGAAGGACGCAAATGGACTGTGACAAGAGACATATGATAGTATCTCTTGCCAATCTTTGTTTCTTTGATTTCCTAATGGAAACTGCGAAGTAAAGGCTTTTTACGAAGGACCTGTATTTGACCATACTGATTATCCTCCATGAAGTAAGGGTTGGATCGTAACGAGGATCCTGACCATGTCAGAAAGAAAATTGTTCATGCAGTACGGGTCAGGTGCTTGTGGATTAAAAAAAAACGAAAAAGCAGGCGGACCTACACCTAGGACCCACACAGTCTTGCTCACATTTAAATAGATACTATGCCTACATATTCGAACTTCAGTAGTTTATTATACTGATGTGTCATGTGGCAACATTACTAACTTTGGAAAAATTGTGTTCTACCAATCACATTCCACAATTACAGGCTGAAGCTGTAAAACAAGCCCTAACTTTTACAGAGAACCTATAATTATAAAGAAAGAGACCTGGATGGACATTTAGAGATTCTTCAAAGGCGGGACAATATTTGGGAGCTGACCCTAGTGAGTGAGCTGAGATGAACTTTATAATATTGTTGCGGATACGAACCGACGAACGGTTATGTTCGAACTTCGCTGTCAAAGTTTGGAATGCTTTGTTGCAGCTAATAACGAAATTATAGTATCCTTCAGCGACATATATATATATATTTTTTTTTTTTTTTTTTTTTTGTTGAAGGCTTCTTCTATCCGCTCGAGCACTCAGATGCAAACACTGGTCCACCGGCATACTGCTGAATGTAAATTTCAGAGCATTCTATAAACTTCTGAAGGGGTACGTCTGACAGTGAACATTCGAGAAAGCGAATCGAGGGCTATATAAGGGGGAGCACTCGCCCTCAGGAGCATTCAGTTTCTGGGATTCAGTAACGAGTGATCAGTCGGTATTCAGTGCGAAATTAATCAAGCCACCTATTGAGTTGTAGAGACAAAGTGTATAATAACGGTGTATGTAAGCAATAAAGTGTAAGTGTGTAAAAGCTTGTAATAAAGGTGATCTGTAATAATAAAGAAAGTGTGTATATTGAATAAATAGTATACAGTTGTAGTTTATCGCAATCCAGTCCTCGAACTTTATTCTGAACGATTTAATTTTCGTGACAATATGTTACGAAGTACTCACACCAAGCAGAGAAGAGTGAAAAAACAACCGCTCGTGAATGAACGATGGAGTCCAGAAATGGTTCACTGATGGGTCGAAATCCTGAAGCAAAGTAAGGGATGGAGTGATAGGACCAAGGTGCAGACTACACATTCCTCTCTGCGGTGACATCAGCGACAGAAAACCAGATAGCAAGATATCTACATCCTCAGGTAGCCATTCGGTTGTTAAGGTACTAAAGAGTTACACATTTAACTCTAAGGCTGTCTAGGAATGTCACAAGATACTAAACAAACTGGCCGAAAATAATAGACTAAAGCTGATTTGGGTACCAGGCCACGAAAACCATGAAGGTAATGAAAAGACTGACATACAAGCTAAAAAAGGTGCTCAGGTACATTTCAAAGGGACTTCCCCCCTTTATGGTTTCAACAACTTGGCCACAAACCTACACCTACACAAGTGGATCATAAAACAAAGGAATCAGTTCAGGAACAGCTATGAGTTTATTAAACACTCAAAGAAATTCATAGAGCAAAATCAAAATCCAAAATGAGTCAAAGAAGATCTAGAACTTAACTAAGCCAACCTAAGAGTGGTATGTGAAGCACTTACAGGACACGGGGCATGCTACTACCACCTTTACATATTGGGTTTCAGCAGCATGGATATCTGTGATGTAGCAATGCTGAAGCAACCATGGAGCATATAGGTATATTAACTGTCTGCCCAAACCTCGTCCAAGAAAGATTCAGAATGACAAACAAAGCAACAGTAACAGGAAAAGATGTTCAAGAAATCGCATCTAGAGATGTTGTCGAATTTTTGAAGACAACACTTAAGTCCTAGACCAAAGAAGGGGGTACAATAGACCTTTATGGTCGCAGTACTTGTGTCTCCGTGTGTCACACCACGATTTCTTCAATTCAATTGAATTCATATTACACCATTTAACACCGGTCAAACAAGAGTATTGCCCATTTCCTTACAGTGTACAAGAAGTTGGCCTTTTTGCCACTTCAACCTAGCGAATTGTATGAAAAACCACCATCGTAGTTAGCGAACAAATTTTTCTATTCTGTCTTTATTGAAGATCGCATTTTAGGAGAAAATTAACCACGGCGGTATCAGGAGAGATTTCATTGCATCCAGAGAGCCTTTTACTCTAGTGTTGAGTTTGATCAAGCAAGTCATTGACCCTTATGCCCAACCAACTAAAAGAGTTGTTCCGCTGTTTCCTCGCACCGATTTCAATGTATACAATTCTCTGTTGTTCCAGCCCTCTGAATATACAACACCCGTAATACAGGCATATTGAAATAGTTACTGAGTCTCATTAAGTAACTAAGCTGGATAAGGCATTCGGTACCCTCGATATTGTTAGTCATACCGCTAAGACCCTCAACTTGTCTTTACCTCTCAGCCTAAGGATGTATTATAGCTTCTTGCTTTGTCTGACTACTGCGTAATATCACCCAAATAAAGCATAGTTTTCGGAAGAATTCAGATGAAGACTGGATAAGATATGCACGAGCTAGAAATTATTGTTACAATCCTACCAAAAATTAAGGCAAAAGTTCCCTCAATGTCCCAAATGTTTGTCAAAAACATCAAAAACTCTTCGTTGTCGTCTGTAGCATCACTCATTCACAACAGCGTTCCATCTGTCACTTCTTAGACAAAGCTAACCTTTTTGTTGCCCACCTCGCAGCCAGCATACAGGTTCCACTTTCACTTTGTCTTTACTTGTACTACAGTGTCAATTTCACCATTGGACAAATCAACTTTGGTACTCGTATGTTAGGTTGGATTAGGTTAGTTGGGTGCCCTGTTGACATGAGGTCAAGGCTTACTTAGACTACGAGGAGTCCATTATGCCCAGTTTAAAAATCTAACCCGACGGGAACCTATTAGTTGCCCGCTCAGCTGAACCACCTAGATGCAATTAAGAATCTTAGCAGTTTGTTCAGCTTAATGTCGCTTGCCTCCTCTAAGCCCGAAAAGAAGTAGCTCCCGAGGAAAGTACATCTTTTTCGGGCCAGTGCCGGGCATTCGCACAGTAGGTAACGAATGGATTCTATTTCTTCTTCGTCCCTACAGCTTCAGCAAAAATTCGTTGTGGGGCTGGCCTAGTCTAGCTGCATGATTAGATATCATGCAGTGCCTAGTGAGGGCACCCACTACCAGTCCTATATTCCCTCTACTAAGATTTAGCGGACTTTCCGTCCTTTTCTTGTCATAGACAGGCCATGTTATCCTTGCCAGGGCGCATGTGTCTAATTGACACCATCGCTTGTTGGCTGTCTCTAGTAGTTCCACCCCTATTTCTCTGAATAGTGTGGCGTTCTAGCCTCAGTTGTGATCTGCGTAATATCTGCGGCTGATCCCAGTCTGGCTAGTTCGTCCGCCTCCTCATTTCCGGGAATATTCACATGCCCTGGTAGCCAGCGGATGGTTACCTCATTTACATCCGATATTTCTTATAGTTTCTCTTTACAGAGTTTTACGAGTTTTGATCTTATCCTCGGACCTCAGGATAGCCCATCGATCTAGGATTGATGCATGGCCATAAGGACATCTTTTCCAAAGGCTGGATTCCTGCATCCCTGCCTTGGCTGCAATGCTTTCACAATACATGTCTAGTGGTGGAAGGTTCAGCATCGCTTCAGGGGCTGCCATTGGTGTGGATTTCATAGATCTGGCCACCGCCTGACAGCCAGCCCTTTGAATCCTTGTGAGATTTTGAAGGTTGCATTTCTTCTCAAGTGCTTTCCACCAGACAATTGATCCATAGGCTTACCACCGCGGTGTATAGCTAGTATACCACCTTTACCACCTTTTCTTCCCGAAAGCTACTTTGCACGAATATAGTGCCACGTAAGCGTTTTTGGTTCTTTCATTTATGTTGTCTTTCCAGCTAAGCTTGGAATCTAAGATTATGCCAAGATACCTAGCGGACTTCTTCGGAATCGGGTCGATACCATTTATACGTGGATATGTGTAACTTGGTATTGACATTTTTCTTGTGAAGTTGGATTTACCCATAGGCCTCGTTCTTTGACCCAGTTATCCACCAATAGCAGTGCATAACTTAGTCTTTCACTGAGAACCTGGGGAAACTTCCCAGGTATCAGGATCGTAATGTCGTCGGCATAGGCCGCGACACTGAAACCCTCTGTCTCTAGGAGCCTTAGCAATTCGTCGACTACGAGGAGCCATAGGAGAGGCGATAGAACACACCCCAGTGTTGTGCCTCGGTTAACCCTCACCCTTCCATTTGCTCCTCCTATCTACGAGTTTATTATGCGAGTACTTAGCATTTGTTCAACCCATCTACAGATTCCCGAGTTTATGTGGGCCATCCGTAGGCTGGACATTATTGCCTCGGTACTGACGTTATTGAAGGCACCCTCAGCATCTAGAAAAGCCCCCATGGCGTATTCTCTGGCATTGAGTGCCTTTTCTATCGGTCTATACCCTGTCAAGAGTGGTATCTACCGATTTACCCTTTATGTATGCATTATGTGATTGTGGTAGGTAGCCAATCTTATCTCTTATCTATTTGTCAATTAGTCGTTCCAGTGTTTTCATAAGGGAGGAGAATAGACCGATAGGTCTATACTTCTTTGCCGTGGCGTGGTTGACCTTCCCCGACTTGGGTATAAATACCACCCTAACCTCCCTCCATGCCTGTGGGACATAACCCATCCTGAGGCACCAGCAGTATATGCGCTCTTACCAGGGGGTGATAAGTTCCCCTGGTTCTTGTTGCATTTTCGGGTATATACCGTCTATTCCTGGCGCCTTGTAGGGGTCAAATGATTTTACCGCCCACAGAATTTTTTCTTTGGTAACGATCTTATCGATTATTTCAGGCCCAGCCTGTTCCCTTACCAATGTATTTGCCGTCTCAAATGTTCCCGCGTTAACACAGTTAGGGAACTGACATTTTAGTAGGGCGTCAAACATGCTTTCGTCTGAGTCTGTCCAGCAACCATCAGATTTCCTAATAGAAGATAACTGTGCGGAAGCCTTGGCAAGGACCTTTCTCACACGAGCCGCATCCGTACATGATTCGATAGACCTGCAGAAATCTCTCCACGAGCTCTTTTTAGCGAATCTAATTTCCTTTTTGAGCCGCTTATCTCTGTAAGTTGACCATACGATGGAACCTTCTTTAGCGAGGTTCCAACTATGTATGGTCAAGTGGTTCCTTTTACTTGGTTTTTTGATGAGGCAGGATCTCTCGAAGGACTGGTTTAGGTTATCGGTTAGGTTCAGTATCAGATTATCAATGTTTGGTACTCGTATAATTGTAAAGGTTTCCAAAGATCTTGACATACACTAACCTTCTTTTCTCTCCAAGGTCGTGGAAACGTTGATCAACTATCAGTTATTGAAATAACTTGAATCGCGTAAAAAAACTCCTCGACGATCTTTTTCGTTGCAACAGTACCACTTGTGATTTGATGTCATATCTTACCGAAAAGTGGAACCGCTCGTTTCACCAAGCAGGTGAAAGCAAAAAAGCATTTCCCAGGCTTTGGCACAAAGACCTTTGGTCGAAAATATGTGCTTTTCCTTTCGAATTTCGAATCGTTCAATTTAAGTTGTCTTTGATGAATTCAAGTCTGACATCCACTTGTTAAATGCCGATGTTCCACAGGGTTTCGTTTTGTCTCCAATACTCTTTCTCATTTTTATAAATAACCTTCTGTCTGTCAGTTCTAATCCACATATTCGTTAACTACCTAACGACCGTGCTTAAGTTCATTAAATTCTGATATCGACAGCATCATTATATAGAAAAAAAGAAAGCAGTGAGCCACAGTACTGTCTTCTGTCGTCCATGTTATTGACAATATTATTTGGAACGACAAATTCGGTTAAGCTCAGGCTTCTTACACAGTTTATAAGGCGTTCATTCGCGCTAAATAAGAGGCGTTGTGGTATAGCTGCCAAGTATTATTAGTATTGTTTTCACTGAGATTACAATAAGCTGCTGAAGTGTGGTATCAAATCAACAACAATTGACCAACTGCGGAACATATCATATCATCATATCATATCATATCATCAGTGAAATCCAGTAGAGTCTTACAAAATTAGCCGCCTCGGATCGAGTCCTGTGATATACATATGTACATATGTATGTATCATTTTCAAAACGCGTTCATACTTTTAGCCGCAATCAAAGTTTCTGCCATGTGACAACTCGTTTTATGCAATTTCAAAAGTTGAAGCACCCATGGCAAAAAGCCCTTTGTTGCACTTTTTATCCCATCAAAAGGAAGAAATCAATAGTTCCTTCAGCTCCCTTCCCAAATAATTACCTTTCTCGCTTCACAACCATATATCGAAAGCCGAAATGATTCATTCAGTGCGTGTATGTGACGAATGACAAATCGATAAACTTATACTGATACTCTCAGTATCTGCACCATTGAAAATCGTATCCCCAAATACTCAACAATATCCTCGTAGAGAAAAACAAAATGGAAACAAACAATGGAAAATACTAGTAGCACATACGCACAAGAGCACCCCCGCCCTCTGATACACTACCGTATTGTGGAAAAACCGAAGAAAGCCCAAGTACGAGTGGGTTTCAGGGACACTGTCACCGTTTCCATCGGATTTACTACTTCAACTTCCCGCCTAGAATACGTCCGCCTGTTTTTCCTCGTCCTCGTACTCCTGGTATCGTTGCGGTGCTTGTCAGTTTATTACACAACAACTGCGAGTGTTTTATGGACTAGAAATATTGATTTATAACTGTTAACACTACATATACTTCGAATAACAACCCAGCACAAGCATCCATCCCTCAGCCACCAGCAGTTGGTACCAACTAAAGCTTTAAGTTAAACTTCTACCAATTTTCACTGAAAACGAAATCCTTCCCATTGCATCCTTTACCCGGCGGAAAAGAAAAGGAAAAATGAAAGAGAAAAAAAGAAAAACTGAAAACTGCTAGTACGAGCATCACGAAGGATCCTGACAGGCGGAGTATGTGTAGTCGAACGTGTGGAGGATAATAATTATACTCCTATAATTCCCTTCACCGTCGTCCTTATTCCCCTCTTTCTCATCATCTGACATTTATTTTCTCCTCGTTCCCTCATAAATCTTCGCAAATGTCATTATCATTTCTAATTCCATTAACAAGTTGCACTGCAGTCGTCGCTGTCGTTATCATTGTCGCAAACGCGTCTGCTTACCTATGCACACAGTACATACATATGTATCATCCGAATCTATTCCGTGTGCGAATCAGAGTAGTCATCCTACTAAATGGCAGTCACATCAGTAACAGATGGCGAACGATATGACACACATTTGTAAACTAGCAAACACACGCATGCATACGAAATGCAATCATTCGGGTCCTTAAATGTGACACTTGTCGCTTCCGGGATTATTTAACAGATTTCCGGAGTTTAAATTCAAGCCAATGTCGTACAGGTTAAACGGAATGTGCTTAATTTGTTGGGTAAGGTTGTGCATACGAGTACATGGTTGTGGTACATGTATCCTGTATTCCATTTGGAGGTAATTCATTTTGTTTTTCTTGAACTTCATGGGTAGCTATGAAGTAGGTATCTATGAATTTTCCGTGTCTCTTTGAAACATCACATCCTCTACAATTGTTCTTAATTGGGTCAGCGATGGTAGTTTTGTAGAATGCCATTTTGTCGCCAGACGCGACGTTATTAATTGTATTCACTCATCTAATGATGTCTTTTCTCATCTTTAACTCACCGTTATCTACATCTAAAGATTAACTTTTTTTGTTTTCTAACTCAAACTTTATTTCGTGAAATAAAAATTCCCCAACGTTTCTAGTTAATGCGCATTTAATGATGATTGTGTATCGACATAGCATTTCGTGGCGTGTGCTATAAAACTTTTAATGATTATTTAAATTTAACTGTAAAACATAAATTAACATTTTAGGAAAAAAGGGAACGAAAAGTATTTGGCCCATAGCAACTGTGGGTAAGGACGAATTGAGCCATTGGGTTCCTTTTTTTTGGTTTTATGTTGTATATCATTTTATTTGTGACGAGTTTGCTACTGACATTTTTTCTCCTTTTTTTTTTTTTAATATTTTATGAACTACTTACTTTTCAGGCCAGCAGACCATGGAGGATCTGGGCCTGAGTTAATACAACCTTCCATCCTTGGCGGTCCTGGGCACGCTGCTTCCAGATGGAAAGACCAAGTTGTCTTACGCCTGCGATCACTTGGTTCTTGTACCAGAGGTTGGGTCTCCCCCTTCTTCTTAAACCAGAAGGTTCGGATTCGACGACCCTCTTAGCTGGAGCGTTGGGGTCCATGCTTTCAGTGTGGCTGAGCCATTGTAGTCGACGGATTTTTGCCTTCCGGACTAAATGCGCATTTTTGTTCAGCTCATAGAGTTCGCGCTTATGTCTTCTCCTCCATTCGCCTTCCTCACAGACAGGACCGAATATCCGTTGCAGAATTCTTCTTTGGAAGAAGCTATGGATCGGCTCTGCTGTCCTGCTTATCGTCCAGCTTGGGATCTTTTCCAAGCTCAACTTGCCGCTAGAGAAAATATGCTTCAATCGACTTAAGGATTGCATCAACAGGTGATATCGAGGAACCGGATTATCAACTACACGAAGGACTCATCTTATCTTTTAGAATCAGCTGTACACCCAGGACAAGTACACACAAGCCGTGTGTACCATGGTGATATGCACAACTCGAATCTCTAAGGAAACAGGTGCTCTAATGAAATACAACCTCGAACTAAGAATATTCAAGAGAATGTCTCAAAAAAAAAAAAGACTGTGAGAATATAGACTCGCTACCAACTGACTCAGGCTGATTCGTAGATCAGACCGTACTTTTACTGTCAATCGCAGGGAAACCCTGGAGACCTTGCTTGAGATGCATTTCCCTGGTACTACTCCCCAGCTTATGCCTTTTGACGATCAGACGAACGTTACAAATAACATCGACAGTCTCTGGTAGAGTTTTTAACCCCGATAGAGTTAAATGGGCAATCGGCTCATTTATACCCTCTAATGTCCCAGGAAAAGACGGTGTCTTTCCTACTACTTTACAGAAGGGTCTGACCATTATTCTATCACCACTTATGGTTATACTTAGGTCCTGTTTTAATTTTGACTATATTCCACAAATCTGGAGAGAAGTCAACCTTGTCTTCATCCCCTAAATTGAACAACCTGAATCCCAACACCCTATTAAGCGGTGGCTCTGGTGCCGTGGTTAACATCATCGACCGCCGAGCGGAAGGTCTATAGTTCAAATTAGCTTCGTAGCCAAGAAAAAGTAATTCCTAGATGGACAAAAAGTATGCAACGCAGTTGTGAATGGAAAGTGAACATATGACTGCTGCAGGCATATAACACTCACAGTATGTGGTCAACTTTTTTTTTTTTTTTTTTCATCAGAGGATGAATTTCAGTTGACCATATACTGTGAGTGTCTAGCCTGCAGCATAACACTCCCCCTTCTTCGAAAGATTTATCAACAGATAAAGCGAACATGCCCAGGTTATAAAGCCAGAACGGAAGCCTGCAGGGATGAGAACGGACACCTAGTAATAGAACCGCAGTCGATGCTGAGAATATGGAAAAACCACTTCTGCAGACTGTATAACGGCGATGTTAGTCAATATACCGCTGTCAGGCAGAATGATCCATTTCTAATCGACGAAGACCGCAGAGAATTCCATCCCCCTGACCCCGACGAAGTTAAGATTGCCATATCGAAGCTCAAGTCGAATAAAGCTGCTGGCGCAGACGGACTGTCTGCTGGGCTCTTCAATGCAGCTGGGTTGACCTGGTTGGGAGCATGCACCAGCTCATCCGTAAGATATGGTTAGAGGAAAGCATGCCCGAGGAATGGAGTTTCAGCATCGTATGCCCGATCCACAAGAAAGGAGACCCCTCTGATTGCGCCAACTAAAGAGGAATAAGTCTTCTTAACATCGCCTACAAAATCTTCTCTGCCGTTTTGTGTGAACGCCTGAAGCGTTTTGTAAATAAGCTGATAGGTCCTTATCAGTGCGGATTCAGGCCAGGGAAGTCCACCATCGACCAAATCTTCACACTACGGCAGATACTGAAGAAAACCAATGAATTTCAAGTCGACACTCACCACCTATTTGACGACTTCAAAGCCGCATACGACAGCGTAATTAGAGACGAGCTATACAACGCTATGTCTACCTTTGACATACCTGCTAAACTCGTCAGACTATGCAGGATGACTTTGGAGAATGCTCGCTGCTCCATCCGAATCGGTGAACACCTTACTGATAGTTTTGGTTTCAAAAAAGGATTTAGGCAGGGCCATGCGCTGTCGTGTGATTTCTTCAACTTCATATCAGAAATGATTGTGCAAAAATCACTGGCCAATACAAGAGGCACAATCTATTTCAAAGGCGGCGAAAATTGGTTTGACGGTAAACGAGGGCAAAACTTAATATATGCTGTCATCAAAAAAGGACGCTCACCACCGACGTCTTGGTCAGAACGTTTGTATTGGCAGATATAAGTTCGAGGTAGTTAAGGACTTCGCCTACCTTGGCTCCGCCGTGACCTAAAACAACGACATCAGTTCCGAAATCAAACGCAGAATCACTCCTGCCAATCGCTGTTTCTTTGGGCTCAGGAGGCAATTGAGTAATAGAGCCCTCTCCCGAACGACAAAGTTGACTCTATATAAGACTCTTATCATCCCGGTCCTGTTGTACGGCGCAGAAGCATGGACATTATCAAAAGCGGATGAGGAGGCCCTTGGTTGGTTCGAGAGAAAGATTTTGCGCGTGATTTTTGGGCCTATAAACGCAGACGGGGAATGGAGGAAGAGATTCAACCACGAACTTTACGGGCTGTACAGTGACATGAGTCTAGTCAGGCGTCCACGGATTCAACGCCTAAGATGGCTGGGCCATGTAAAGCGAATGGACACCACAGCTCCAGCCCATAGAGTCTTTGAATCCAACCCCGAGGGACGAAGAAGCAGAGGACGGTCGCAGTTAAGATGGCGCACCCAGGTGGAAGGGGACCTCAGCCAACTGGGTGTGCGGCAATGGAAAAGGCTAGCATAAGATCGTGCTAGTTGGGGGGGCCATGTTGATTGAGGCCCAGGTTCACCCCGAACTGTAGCGCCCGTTAAGAAGAAGAAGAATAAATCAGTGCCTGCCATCTAATAAAAATGTTAATCACGACTAAGTTGTATGCGGTCCATACGGGTAGTTGAACTTTTTCGACCATATTGGCTGGTATCTAGTTAATACGTCTAATGTTGTCTTGCAACTGATGCTGGCTTATCGGCATAGTCGAGCGATTTCATTAATCCCAATAAAAAGTAGTCCAAATGGGTCCATTCGCATGTTTCAGCCGGCCCATACACTATGACTTAAATTGCTCAGCAAATCAGTACGACCGTAAAATGGTAGAGTTGCAACTCTGTTGTGCAAATGCCAACATTTAGTATCTCCTGACACGCAAAGTCCTTACTTCCCTATTTCGGCTAGTTTCACTTAAACATCAGACAACCTTCCCTTCTTATGTACATATATGCATGCAAGGCACTTAGGCAAATAGTATAGGAAAATCTGCTACAAATGCGCCATAAATTACGACATTCGGGATTCTCTACATCTTCTTAGAAAAATCCCAAAACTTATCCCTTAAATCTAGATGCGGAAGCTGCACAATAAAACTTCCTACACGTCGAGAAGTGTGACGTGTAGGGGCTACCTCTTTTTTTTTTGCATTTTTTTGTCACGCGATAACACGTTTCCTTTGTGCTGCCATTTCGATGAACTCATTCATGTAAATAGCCTCCGCAAATGACCCATAAAAGACATCCTATCCGCTACTTCCCCCAATTGTTGTGCGACCCATATAAGGACCTCGCCTCAAGCTCCCATATTTCAGCTTTTTCTCTCATGTAAACAACTTTTTCATTTTCTCAATCTTCTTTTCTCTATTTTGGTCAAATAAAAAACAGAACGCCCCAGGAGCGAGAGTGTGATTTAAATATTCCACATTCACGTTCATACCACATCGACCGCTTTCTAATGTGTGTATGGCGTATCCGGTCGAGTTCCAACAACCACACACTTACTGACAACAACATGTGAACTATCGCTCCACTTCGCTGTTCAAGCTGTTCACAACTCTGCAGTTCGCCAGCATCTCGAGCATCTCCATCCGTGCACATTAAGTGAATTTAAGGACGCACCAGCGCCACACTCGGTCGGAATCCGGAGACAAAACAACAAATATCTGGATCTCTAGCCGGATAGCCGGAATGGATGAAATGTTGTTAACAACTTTTTGCCATCTATCCTGTTGGTGGAACAATACTAGAAAGTAAAAACAAATAGGAAACAGCAGAAAGGAGTGTAAAGTCCTTCCGGCTATTTCCTGCGTTTGGTTTTTAATCTCTGACTTGTCTGAGGAGTTTTTTTTCTGCTCTTTTTTCCCTAACCCCCCCGTGGAAAGTGCTTATTGTGCAAAGGACAGACTAAAACATTCATTCTGTAATTACCCTCATTCGTTGCTTCCTTTATCCGCGTTGGACACCATTCATGTGTTTTCGTACCGTCGCGAGTCCATGTTAAAGGATTGTTTCAATAACTAATTAATTATGACCCCGTGGTGCAGGGCACGTCCTCGATTGATTGGCGTGTGTCACTGAACATTGGCTGCTCTCGAATACACTTTTAAAATATTAAAACCCAATTACTTACCGATATATTATGTTCGCGGCTGGAAAACCATTAATATACACAAAGGACATTGTCCCAATCCTCGTTGATGGCCGGCTTGTGCCGAATTGTGTGCAAGGTTGATGGACACGAAAGCGAATGTGTAAATACATTTTGCGTAATTTAATTTAAAACTGCATGTTCCTTCGTAAATTCCAACTGACAAGCGTGTCCTTCTTTCCGAGTGCACCACAATGCGGGTGTTCTTTTAATTTCATTGGTTCTGGGGAAATTCTTTTTTTTTTCATCGCATCCCATCCGCACATCCTTTCGTCTCCTTATTGCATCACCGTCCTCATCTACATACAATTACTGATATGTGTCCATTCAGCAAGGACATTTCCGTTTTAATTGGCAACACATTTTTCTCTTTCGCAGGACCACCTTCACGGCATATCAACTGGAGGAGCTGGAACGTGCGTTTGAGCGTGCCCCGTATCCGGATGTGTTCGCACGCGAGGAATTAGCATTAAAATTGAATTTGAGCGAATCACGGGTGCAAGTATGGTTCCAGAATCGTCGTGCCAAGTGGCGTAAACGCGAACCACCACGAAAGACGGGCTACATTAATACGAGCAGCCCATCAACGGGCACATTAGGCGGCACATCGTCATTGGGTCCCCCGTTTGCAACATTCCCACAAACGACAACGGTTACGCCGCCGGGCAGTGTTGATAGCTGGACTAGTTATCAACCACCGTATGAGCTGAGTCCGCATTTTAATCTCTTATCGCCGGCGGCAAGTCCTTATGGGACATTTAGCACCGGACAGTATGGGACGTATGTACATGAGAGTCAGTTGTTCCCGGTGACGCGGCAGCATTTTGAGTATGGTAGTCCACCACGGATAGAGATGGCTGGCGATGATGGCAGTGTCGTACATCATAAGGTTGTGGAGAGTTATGGCACACTGGACGACACCGGACACTTAACTGATAGGTGAGTAGATGGAAACTTCAATTATCCGTAGTGGTGAAACGTATGCCTTTAAGGAAGTGACGATAACTAGATGAACAGACAGGCAGGAGGGAAGTGCGTAGATTCTAGATGTCCTGTGTCTTGTACAAGTGAGTAATGATTAGGTGGCAGCGCTCAGAAGAGATTGATTTATGTTTGCATGTTTGCTAGTCTGAATGGTTCCGCTTCGGAGAATAGTTTGTGGTTATGTCTTGCCTTTCCAATTCCCTCAAGCTGTAGAGAAGGCATTTTCTTGTTCAGTTCAAACAAACCAGGTTGAGCTTATCCATCACTCCATGAATTTCGTTACCAACATGGATTTGGCTTCGCTCTAGAATCAGATATGTATGTATATCTGAAATTCTAGGAAGATCTATTGACAGAATAGAACATCGTTTGCTTTTTAGCATTGTCAACACATCTGGATCAATTGATCAAGTCTAAGTTTTCGATGGCATCGCAGCCGAAAATGTCTTCTTTTAGGAGGATATCAATCTTTTCATATCTTTTCACTTCTCCTGCATTGTCGTGCCTTATTGACGATTAAAATGACTGCTGTTTTCTGGACAAGTTTATTTGCCGCTAGTGGAATAAGGCCATGTCTGCTAAATGCAACGTCGGAGCTTGGTATGTTCAGCATTTGCCTATCTAGCTCAAAGCGACTACAGTCAAAAACTGCATGCTGTGCGTCCTTCTAAGAATTTGGACATTGTGGACACAGCGGCGGCGACCTTTCATGTCGACATCTATATAGATACTTTCGATAGTCGCCGTGTCCAGACAGAAACTGTGATAGGTGGTAATTACAGTGTCCTGCCGTTCTTGATGTCCAAATCTTGATAACCCACCTCCCATTTGGAGGGGTCCCATCAGGCTTGCCACATTGCTAAGGATGTTGCCGGTTCTTCTACTCTTATGCGCTTGGCCTGTTAACAGCCAGACGCTTGTCTGCGATATACCCTCTTGAGCGCGTCTGCCATGATGTCGTTGGGTAACATTTCTGCAAAGATGAACGCTGCGTCATCTGAGATGATCCTGAGTCCGCTGATTGTCCTTATTGTATAGAGTCTATAAAGTGACGTCGTCATCCATTTCAATCGTCTTATTGTGGCTGCTCCAGCCCAAATTGGGGCAGCGTACAGGACTGAACTGTCGTGAGAGTAGGACTCTACGCGCCCGCCTACATTCGGGAACATTCGTGAGAGTGCTTGCTGGCGCACCTTATTTGTTCCCCAAAGGAGAGCCTGTTGTCCAGCATAACTAGGTACTTGGAGATAGATGTGTTCGTAGCTACCCCTACTTCTTCTATGTGCTTGGCCACTGTCACCGGCAAAAGCTATGATTCGTACTCCTTTGGGAAGCGCTAATCGTCAAACGTCATCGTATGTATACAACATTTCACAGTAGAGGTCTGAGGACTGATCCCTGCGGAACTTCCGCTGTTATACTATAGAATTTGATGCCTTCGTCGGTGTAGTACATAAGCTTGCTGTTGTTGAAATAGACCATGACTGTCTTCAGCATATACACATGGCAATTAGAGACCCTTTTATGTGCATTCAGTTCACCGAGTTTTCAACATTTTTAACGTCCACCGTAACCACTTCACACCTCACCTTCATTCCATCTCTTTCCTTGTATAGCGTTCGCGCCGGGTCTACTACAGATTCTTGAACGTGGTTTTTTGAAGCCGTATTTGTGGGTTGCCTTTTTCCTGAGTTGAATATCTATCCAACGTACGTTTTGTATGTATGTTGGCGTTACAGCCCATGAAGGACCAGAGCCGAGCTCCTCTCAATCACCCATGTTGTGTATGATTTAATTTTCCCATAGGTAAAAGGGACCTTCAGTTCCGAGCGGCGAATTTCGAGAAGCTTTTCATGACAATTTTACTACAGGGGGTTTTTGTCAGAACCCCGCTGAGGAGAAACACCGTGAAAACACGTTCGATGACATGGCTGTGTCGGGATTCGAACCCGTGTCATCGGCGTCAGAGGCCAACACACTACCCACTGCGCCACGGTGCTCTCTACGTTTTAACCGTCGTTAAATTTAAATTCAAAAAACAAGTGAACATTTAAATTTAGACAAACCAAAGTATGTATGAGATATCGTCGAAATTTTTTAATCGCGTGAAAGGTCCATCGATGCCAATATTTATGGAATATAAAATCGTTCAAGTATTAACTGCCGCTTTTTTAGGTGGCACGCATACGAAATGTCCATAAATATGTTGGTTTTGAGGGCCACTGTAATTTGCGACTTATTCGCATAGACTTCAGAATATCCCACAAGTAAAAGTCTAACAGGGTCAAATCGCAGCATGAGCTGTATGGCACGAAGCGCCGCCCGCTAGTTTCCATTAAACCAATTCAGGCCAAATGAAGTGTTGTCAACATCAACATGTTGGGACATATGGTCCCAAATTCGACAATTTTGTTTGTTGACGTACCCATTCATCCAGAAATGGGCCTGATCGCCGAAGAAGATTTTTCGATCAAAATTAGGGTCAGTTTCCAACTCCTCCAGCGAACACAAGTCGTTGTTCATGGTCGTTTACCCTCAGCTCGTGGGTCAGTTAAATTGCAAAATTCCCCAAGTTGTGGTCTGCGAAAGGCGGAGTTCTTGTGAGCGACGCGAAGTCGACTGCCTCAAATTCTCTCACGGACAGCGGCGATGTTTTCGGTAGATCTTGCGTTTCGGTGACATACGGATTTGTAATAGTATTAAGCAAAATAGAGCAGAGGGAAAATCAAGTGGCTTGATACTATTAGACATCGAAAAAGCCTTTGATTCTGTATGGCATAATGGCCTCATATATAAAATGTTAAACGATCATTTTCCTCTGTTTCTCTGTAAAACTATTCAAAGTTTTGTATTAAATCGTCGTTTTCAAGTATTTGTTAATGGTTTTGCGTCGAACCTAATTCATTTTAATGTAGGTGTGCCTCAAGGTTCCGTCCTCGGTCCCGTCTTATATAACCTATATACGTCTGACATACCGCGGCTTCCACTCTGCGAAGTTGCGATTTACGCTGATGATACCGCCATATTAGCATCGCATGAAATTGGTCTCAATATTGAAACGAATCTAAAGCATGCAGCTGAGCGGTTAAATGAATACTATGTGAAGTGGAAAATTAAACTTAATACCGAAAAAACTCAAGCTATCTTTTTCACTAGAAAAAGAAAACCTTGTTTTCTTCCATCTAGTCAACTTACTATCAACGGTCACGCAATAAGGTGGAAATCTTCCGTAAAATACCTGGGCATGTATCTTGACCCAAGATTGACTTTTAAGAGCCACATCACCGAAACACTTAATAAAGTGAACATTGGAATAAGAATACTGTATCCGTTTATTAATAGAAAGTCATGTCTTTCATTAGAAAATAAAATAATAATTCATAAAACTATATTTCAACCAATTTTGCTATACGGCTGTCAGGTTTGGGGCAACTGTGCTAAGTGCCACATTAAAAAGCTACAACAAATGCAAAACAAACTATTAACAATTATGCTAAATTTGCCTTGGCATTACTCAACCCTACATCTACACACTAGAGCTAATGTTGAATTGATCTCATTCAGGATTTGCAAACTTAATGATAGTTTCATGACTAAATGCGATATTTCAAACAATCCTTTAATCAACCAGCTGAACCTGTTATAATGCAGCACTTGTTTTTTTTTTTTTTTTTTTTTTTTTTTTTTTTTTTTTTTTTTTTTTTTTTTTTTCGGCCAACTTTCATTTGAGGTTTTTGTTTTCATTTGTTTTCCTCAGTTTAGTGTATTCTATCATTCTCACCATTGTAATTAAATAATTTGTATAATATTTCAGTAGAAAGATATGAATCACATCTCTGTAAATCTATTATGTAAATTGTGCGATAACACATTTTTGTAAATTTTAAATGAAATAAATAAATATCTATCTAAGAATCTAAATCGAAAAGTAATAAATTCTTGTAAGCATTCCCATAAAAAGGTCATTACAGTGGACACTTCCAACAAAGATACGCTTTCTAAGATGGCAAAGGGCAGCACACTCACATAGTATGTGCCCTGCAGTTTCTTTGTCCTCAAGACAGATGCCTGTGTCACAATGCGATGCGACAGCGCGACTACAAACGTCGTAGCTGTCAAATCCATATTCATACTGTTACGAAATATTCGATCCCACACCGAATAGGGTTCGCACCACTGGATTGCGATAAACTACAATTGTCCTTTTTATCCGAATGAAAACACACACACTTTTATTTCTTTCACCACAGATCAATTATCTGTGCAGCTTCACCATTTTTCTTTATTATCCAATACCGATTGAACACTTTAAACTTTATTACACAAACATCCCTTTATTGAAAGCTTTTCTTTTCACACTGGTTGATCACACCGACTTGTCACACGCTGTTTTATACCACAAACTGAATGAATGTCAAGGGCGAGTTTTCGCGCTTATATAGCTCTCGGTCCACCGTCTCGAACGTTCGCCGTTGGAAGTTCCCCTTCGGAAATCCCTAGAACGCTCTGACAATTCCATTGGAAGTTGACATCATTCCAATCCCCGCTTCCAGAGAGTTTTCGAACTTCGACAGGGAAATTCGAACTTAACGGTCCGCTTGCATCTCCGCAACAATACAATGGAATTATATGGAGTAAGTCACATTGGCACGTGTGTAGTCGTGTCGTAGCGCTGTAATTTCGAAAATTCGAAAACTGTCGCAACTACACGGCGTCGTGCCATTTCGAATTCGACATTGGAGGAATACGTTTGATAACTTGGTCTTACCCACCATCTTCCTGTCTTTTTTTTTTTTTTTGCTTTTAACTTTTTATAGGCTAAAGCAGCCACACATGTTAGCAATAATGTTTTTATCAAATTGTTTTAGCCATTAATGAACTAATTTCAGTTTAACTCTTCAAGTTTTTTACTGATGCCAGCTTCACTCTATAGAATTTACCTCCAACTTCACTCACAAAAGTAACCTCGCTGTCAAAAAAAACGCCAATGAAACTCTCTCCAAACTGTATTGACTGAACGACTTTACAACGACAGCAAACGGCATCAGTTGCGCTGTCGCATCGCCGTGTAGTAGCATTGTGACACAGACAAGAGTCGACACTCAGTTTCAGACGAGAAGCTGATTTTGTTAAGATGCTATCTCAGACCGCAGTGTCTCCTTAAATTTAAGGATATGAATAGAGCGTTTGTTCAGAAGGAGGGCGCCGTTGTTAGTGTGTTGAACTCTGACGCACGATGACCGAGTTTCTATGTTTATTTCGCGGCGTCCCTCCTGGCCGGGGTACTAGCAAACCTCCCCGTAGTATATGTATTTGCGGTGAAAAAGAGCTTCCCAACTCACGCCGTTCGAAATGGACATTAAATTGTAGGTCCTTTTTACCTGTGTGAAAAATAAAATCATACACACCATGGGTGATTGAGAGAAGCTTGGCTTTGGTCTTTTAAGGACTGTAACGCCACCAAAGAAGAAGCAGCATTTTATTCAGAGGCCGTATAAATCTTTTCGATTGGCGGAGTCTCTGAACTCTGTTCCAAAAGGATAGATATTGCGATTTTTCCAACTTGTCTAAAAAAAAGTTAGTCTGAGACTTTGTACCTTTCGCTGGAACTTATCCTAGCGGGTTGATCGGTGATTTCATTACCCTTAATGGCCGAATAATAATGTCGCGTTCGAGCGCTCGCGCTTTTGACAGCGTGGATAGGAACAATGAATTCATACGGAGTAACATGGAATACGACTTCAGGCGTGGCTCCGGGTAATATCGTAAGATCGAGCTCAACGCCAGAGTAAAGCCGGTGGCTACTCGGTCGTGCGTTTTGACAGCTGACAATGCTTCTCATTTGTTTAATAATGATTTCTTCAAGAAATCTGGGCGTTAGGCACGAACTTATTCGATTTCAACTTCAAGGAACAAACGCGCAATACATTTACATACTTGTGGCTTCAAGTGCTTGGACATTCAGCACTTGAAGCCACATTTCGTTATAGAAATTCCTGGGTCGCGCGTTTGATATATGTTTATCGTAAGTCGGTACAACGCCTGTCAAAAGCTCGAGCGCTTGTACGCGACATTGTGATTTGGCCATAATGCCTCTGTGCCCTGGCACCCACCAGGGTTTGATATTATTTCTTTCATATTGCATCATGACATTCCTTAACGGACTTTGAGTTCGTGCTATACGAGCTCCACGTTTTGATCGCTGCTTGACTATCAGAGAGTATATTGATGGTTACTCCTCTTATGCCAGTCTCTAAGTTTAGGCTGACGTAGGTCAGCCGACGCCAACGCCATAACTCATCTTGGAGCCATCTGTGTACCACCTAAGGCCTTTCACATTGAGCAAGGGATTGCCGCTTTCCCAAGCTATGCGGTTTGGGATCAGTATCTCAAATCTCTTGTCAAAAGTGAGGGTGTGTGGTAATGCGTCCGAGACCGTTGTAGTCATATCCAGCTCAGGTAGATACATATGTACATATATGTATAATGGACATGTGACCCAATGTCTACATGATAGGTCTGTTTCTAAGCGTAGAATTCTGATTGCACTGCGTAATGCAACATTTTTAACAGTGGAGTAAGTCCAATTAATGCTTCTTGGGCTGCCGTGAGACAGGTTGGCATAGCGCTGGTAATGCTGAGACACGCTACCCTCTGAAGATTTAGGAGTTTAACTATTATAGTCTTTTGTCCAACTTTTGTCGAACATACTGCAGATGCATAAGTGATGGTAGATCTTACTATCGCGGTGGATCACCTTAGGTTTTAATCGCCAGAGGCCCACAGTGCCATAGTCGCCCTTGTGACTTTATTTTTGATGATAGATGTCCAGTTAAGTCTCCGATCAACATCCATACCTATGTAGATACTGAACTTCTTTTGAAAATCCTATGTTTGTACCATTTAGGGAGACGGAGCAAGGCTCTATCTTTCTCCTCTATGTATAGAACTAAGATTGTCTTATTTGGATTTATCGAAAAACCCTCTCTGCCACACCAATCAGAGATAGGCCGAAGCGCATCTGATTTCGCATCTGCCGGTAACAATAACTACTAGGTCATCGGACATCCGACCTTCAAGTGTCGAAGGGGTGAAGGGACTCTTCCTTGTGGACACCTCTTAACTGGCGATACTGTCATCAAGACCTCTCCTGATGTGGCTGATATAATACGGCTATAATACGGCCTAATCCAGGGGTTAGTGCGATGGTCTACACCTCTGCGGGATAGTGCAGTGGGGACTGAAATATAGCCATTATTATCGAAAGCCCCCTCAATATTGAGGAAGGCGCAAATCATCGAAGTATACAGCTTCACACAATTTTTAAGAGGCAAAGCTTAAAAAGTAGGACTTTCGACACTGATATAGATGTATAGCGAGCTTGCCCAAATTTGTACGGATAACGTCTGGTCGAGCAGCCATCTGGTTCTTAGTTGATCACCTTAAACCGAAAATAGAGAAAGAGCATAGGAAGAAAATAATGCATGACTAGACTGTTGCTAGATAACATAATCATACCGATTTACTAGGCAATTCAGGGCAGGAAAGGCATTATCGACTTTCTGATATGAGGATACTTCTGGCGTGATGTTTACTACCTAAAATATCATTTAAACATACTTGTATAATGTATGGCAGTGACATGAGGTGTGCCTTTATAAAGCGAGATAAATATCGATTAGACTTTAAACGTAGTGATGAATACGTCCGGGTTGCTTTTGTGTAAGAGTCTAGTACAGTACAGTGGTCCTTATAGATCACGACAGAATCGTGATATACATAATTAACTCTCGTGATGGTGTCAAACTACATTGTGCGGCAAATGCCTAAAAACAATAATTCAAAGTGTCGGCCTAATAGTAAAGCAAACCAATAGAATTGGTAAAATCATTTACGTTCTAATCAAGGACGATGAGCTTTTCAAACAACCAAGACCAATTGCTTCACACTTAAGTTATCACGTGTAACACGTCTAGTCGACTCGCTCAAATATCCTAAGGGAAGACTATTATTAGGAAGTGATTATCCTTCACAATTCATTAAAAGTTAAATGCAACCATTAGTACATTGTAGGGCATATAACCAGTCGCGTTGTCAATTAGAGAAATTTATTTAACGTCCGATAGTTCCGCGGGCGAATTCGATAAATCCCTAGATTCCCAGCCCTGGCTTACTGCGAAAATTGTCAGTTTGGCGCGGATTTTATTTCATCCTTTCATCCATACTTCATCCCGCTAATCAATCATAATTTCTCCCAAAACCCCCCAACTCCTGCAGCAAAGTAATATTCCAACGATGCTTATGGCCTGCCACAAAAGTAACTAACTTTTTCTGGACTATTCATTGCTCGTCCAATCCCCCTTCACTTCAATGCTAATTGCACTTCATCATCACTGTCATTCCACTCCTATCCTGTTTGCTAGCACATCGTTCTCATTTTATTCTTTCTTTCCTACTTACAGTGTATCCCATCAACAGCAACAGAATGGAAAGTATCTCGATGAGCCAAAGTACGTACATTCAATTAGCAGTTTAGACGAGTCAACTAAATACCCAAGCAGTTGTCATCTGGATCCAACTCAACATCAACAACACCAACAGCAACAGCAACAGCAGCAGCAGCATCAGCATCAGGACCTCAAGCAACAGCATCAGCAAACACATTATGTCAGCGGCAATGGCAATGGTGCACCACCGCCACCGTCCTCTCACCAACCACAACAAACACAATCATCATCCCAACAACAACAACAGCAGCAGCAAGGACCCCCATCGGGCTGTCATTCGGTGAGCGGCGGTACGGGTTCTGGTACAACGTCAGCCGATGATCCCACCGATTCCATGTCGACGGTAATTAAGAGCGAGGAATCCGGCACTGTCACCCATAGTTATGTCCTGCCCCCTTTTCTACATTGAAAGAGATGCTCTGCCGAAGGAGGAGGCCAACGATGATATTAGTTACTGGCACTGGTAGTGGCGGTGGTATTGGTATTGGTATTGGTGCTACCAGCAGTGTAGGATACGGTCGCCTGGGGCGATCGCTTGTAACAACATCAACCAATGCGAGTATCACGTCGAATGGGCGGAGAGCATTTCTATTATTAAAATCCCAGAAATCCGAAAGTCAAGCACGAGATTCCATGAACCTGACGAATTGATCCAACGACACACCTACATAAGTATACATAGATATAGTCGGTGTCATTTGTAAGATAGATAGATGTAATTTAAATTTTCAATTTTGTCAAGTGAAATCGATTTTCAATTTGAGAGAAACTTGAAGGGTCCTCGCGTCACCTGAACAGAAGTGGAAACAAGCAAACGAGATTCGCACCACACCGGGTGGGTGTAGGAATGACGGAACCAAAGGATTTGCGATAAAGTACCTTTGTTAAATTAACTTTTTCGTTAAGACTTTCGATTACGTGTCTAGTTACGATATCCATTTAGCGATTTCGCTGCTTCTTTAGTATTTCAATCTTTGTACTGACGAATATGCTTCCTTCGAAAAGAAGAACAATGACGAAACAAAAATGTTTCGCAGAAATGAATGCGAACTGACGTATCAATTGACAAATGTAAATATCTTCCGTCAAAATATTATATTTAACTCGAGCGAAGATATTTCAATCCTTTTCCTTAATTTTCCTCTTTAAATGCCTAATAAAACACATATTTAAACCATAACAATTTGCCGTTTTTCCACGTACAACAATATAACATCCCTGTATTCACGTTCTCAAAACTCATCCGGATGTACACAAAAAGTCCATTCATCCATCATGTAGTACCGACAACTGAATTCATTTTCTAAGACGTGACAGAAAGACAAAACTAACATACACAAATCCACCCATCCACTTAGTTCACATGTCACAATTATGACAGGGTTGTAATCTCGATAACAAAAATGCATAAAACCGCTATATACACAACACAACACCATGGCTGAAATGAAAACCCCAAGAAAAGCCATAGACGAAGGAGAGAACAAAAACATTATCCTTCTGCCTAGGTTCCTTGTACTTTGTTATCCTTCTTCAGGTCTAGTTCTTGTGAATTCTCTATTCTCCTTCTGGCCTAAACAGTAGTAGTTAATAAGCTTAAAGGATCATCCGGCAAACTGTGAACTGCGACAATAGGGTGGCGGGGGGAGGGGGGTGGGTAGCCTAACATGCCTATCATTATTGGCATGTACAGAACTGAACATTTAAGAACAACTCGCCTACTACCACATCCCTTATCCTGGTTTCTATCTTTGCTGGTAGAGTAGTGATGATGCAGCAGCTACAATAGTACTCGGATTAGTGCACTCTTTGGACCTATTAAAGGGGGTTCGGCTCTTACACTCATCTTATGAATTCTCGTTTTCATTACCGTTGTTGTCGTCGTTGCCTTGGAGGATAATTCCATACAAACATTTTTTTCCGACTTTTGTCCTTTCCTTTTTTCTTTCCTTCCTTTGCTCGTGCTCTCTTTAATTTTGTGTGGTTTTCTCAGCTAATTGTCGACGGTATGATATCCTTGTTACAGGGGCGTTGGAGCCGTTTGAATGTTTTTGCTCGTTTTCGCTGCTCTTTTATGTCACAGCTAGGAGTTGTTAATCCCCGGTTTCGTTTTTTTTCCTTTTTCATTTCTTCCTTTCTCCCTGTTTTTTTTATTTTTTTTTTTTTTGTTTTTCGTTTTCCTTATCCTAAAACTGTGTCTAGAACGTTATGTATGTATCTAGCTCCTACCTAATTTAGTTATTAGAACAGCTTTGCGGTGCTTTTATCGGGGTTGTATTCTATCCGGGGAGAACACGTTTTATAGGGCGCGAAAACATGGGTCCTAGTTAGTTCTTTAATATAACCAAACAAAATGGGTCTCAAAAATTAGAAACAGTTCATCGCTATCTACGCTCAGAATTCATGTAGCCTGATATAAGGTAACCTCTTGTTACCGTCCCTCTAATATTCAGATGACATAAGAGTACGTATGTTTTGGATAGGATAACTACCTACCTACACCCCGCTTATAAAAAAAAGGAAAGCCACTTAATAGCATTTTTGTTTGTTTCTACTCATTTGAATTGATTTTTGTTGAAATGAAATGTCGCGTCAATCGAATCATATTATGTTCCTGGTGGTACGACAACTTAAAAAATTCAAGCTTCTTCTCATGCTCATCTAAAAAAAATGAATTTATGTACATATTTATATTTCAAAATTCTACTTTTATAGCCTAGCATTAAAGAAAAAAACTGAATTAGAAATAAAACAAAAATTAAACAAAACCAACCGACAAACAGAAGGAGGAACTCCTTTGTTGTTGAACAACGAAATCCTCGTCTTGCCAAAAAACTTCATATTTAAGTTGTCATTTTAGTTTCTTTCTTTTTTTTATTTCTTGTTTTAAGTTAAAGTTTTTCCGTATCGCACCGTGGTGCTTTGAATATAAATTAGAAATTAAGTTGAAGAAAGACAAAACTACTGTCAAATGTAAATAGGAAAGTTCTAAAAATGCAACGCATTCCGATTGTGCCTTATCTAGATATAAAGTTCTTTATTTCATTTGCTTTTTCGCCCTTTTATGTTATATATACAATTAAATATGAAACATGCCTATCTACGTATGTAGGTCCTTTAAGTTGTGTCCATTAAATTGTTGCGTACAACAGTCATTTTTCTTTTAGTAATATGTTATTTTATTTTGCTTGTTTGTGTTAAATGATCGTTATGTTAAATGTTTATTTTTATTTTAAAATTAATATGTATTTTTTCTATGTATCTAACAATTTTATAAATAATTACAAATGTCTACTTTTGTATTGTATTTAAACAGTTTTAGGAATTTTTTTTTTTCTTGATTTATGTACAGCTACAGCTACAGCAAATATAAATAAAATAATAAAAACATGTATTTATATACCTGTTTGTTCTTTTAAACGATGCAGTTTTTATATTTAAAAGTTTCGAAAAATAAATACGGTTGACTATATTCGGACATCTATTAGTTGGCTCACAGTCGAATATAGAAAGACCACTTATGCAGACTGCATAATGGCGATGAAAGTCAAAATACCGCGGTAAGTCAGAACGAACCATTCACAACGGACGAATGTGAAAGAGAATTCCTTCCACCCGACCTAGGCGAAGTTAAGATAGGAATATCTAAACTTACTTACTTACTTAGGTGGCGCTACAGTCCGTGGTGAACCTGGGCCTCAACCAACAAGCGTCTCCAGCCGGCACGGCCTTTGGCCAGCTGTTTCCAGTGCCGCACCCCCAGTTGGTTGAGATCCCCCTCCACCTGCGTGCGCCACCGCTGAGGCGGCCGTCCTCTGCCGCATCTTCCTTCCGGAGTGGATTCGAAGACTTTCCGGGTCGGAGCTGTATCTTCCATGCGCTCTACATGGCCTAGCCACCTTAGACGCTGTATCCGTAGACGTCGTACCAGGCCGATGTCGCTGTACAACCCGTACAGTTCTTCGTTATATCTTCTCCTCCATACACCGTTTGAACAAACGGGACCGTAGATAGTGCGCAGAATTTTCCTCTCGAAACGACCAAGGGCATCTTCATCCGCTTTTGTTAAGGTCCAAGCCTCTGCGCCGTAAAGGAGGACTGGGATGATCAAGGTCATATATAGTGTCACCTTGGTTTTCCGAGAGAGGGCTCTACTTCTCAATTGCCTCTTGAGCCCAAAGAAACAGCGGTTGGCAAGAGTGATTCTGCGTTTTATCTCAGCGCTGGTGTTGTTGTCGCTGGTCATCAGTGAGCCAAGGTAGACGAATTCCTTGACCACTTCAAAGTTATATCCGCCCATGGTGACGTTCTGGTCAATACGTCGGTGTTGTCCGTCTCTTTTAGATGAAAGCAGATATTTGGTTTTACCCTCATTAACCTTGAGACCCATCTTAGCCGCTTCTACGTCAATGCTCACGAAAGCCTCATTGACGTCTTGCTGTTTTCGTCCAATTACGTCAATATCGTCGGCGTACGCAAGCATTTGCGTAGACTTGAAATAAATCGTACCTCTTGTGTTGGCCAGTGACTCTTGCACGATCTTTCCGAGCACGATGTTGAAAAAGCTGCACGACAGCGCGTCGTCCTGCCTAAATCCTTTTTTAATTTTTTAACATCAAAGGTCTCGGTTTGTTCATTACCGACCTTAATGGAGCAACGAGAATTCTCCATTGTCATCCTGCACAGTCGGACGAGTTTGACAGGGATGTTAAAACTAGACATGGCTTTGTACAGCTCGTCTCTATATACGCTGTCATACGCGGCCTTGAAATCGACGAAGAGGTGGTGAGTGTCGATTTGGTATTCCTGGGTCTTCTCCAAGATCTGCCGTAGCGTAAATATTTGGTCTATTGTGGATTTACCTGGTCTGAAACCACACTGATAAGAGCCGATCAGGTTATCCACAAACGGTTTCAGGCGTTCACACAATACGGGGGTGGCCGTGGTGCAGTGGTTAACATCATCGACCGCCGAGCGGAAGGTTCATGGTTGAAATTCGCTCCATAGCCAAGAAAAAGTAATTCCTATACGGACAAAAAGTATGCAACGCAGTTGTGAATGGAAAGTGACCAGACTTACTGCTGCAGGCATAACACTCACAGTATATGAAAAACTCTTGAACCTGCGCGAGTCTCTAAAAAAAAAAAAAAAAAAAAAAAAAAACGGCAGAGAAGATCTTATATGCGATGTTAAGGAGACTTATTCCCCTATAGTTGGCGCAGTTATAGGGGTCTCCTTTCTTATGGACCGGGCAAACGATGCTGAGATTCCATTCGTCGGGCATGCTTTCCTCCGACCATACCTTGCAGATGAGATGGTGCATGCACCTTACCAGCTCATCTCCAGCCGCCTTAAGAAGCTCAGCAGACAGGCCGTCTGCGCCAGCGGCTTTATTAGACTTAAGTCTTGATATCGCTATTTTGACTTCGTCTAGGTCGGGTGGACTGAATTCTGTTACTTCGTGGTCCATTGCGAATGGCTCGTTCTGCCTGACAGCGGTATCTTGTCTATCATCGCCGTTATACAGTCTGCAGAAGTGGTCTTTCCAAATCATCAGCATCGACTGCGACTCTACTACCAGTTCTCCATTTTCATCCCTGCAGGCCGCCACTCTGGCTTTGTAGCCATGGCATGTTCGTTTTACCTTCTTGTAAAACTTACGGGCGTCATTCCTGCGGAAGCAACTCTCCATCTCCTCGATCTCACGCTTTCCGTGCTCTCTCTTCTTTCTTCTTAAAAGCGTGTGTTCCTCTCTTCTCTTCTGCTCATAGATTTCGCGAGCAGCTCTCGTCCGTCGTTGCAGCATGGCTTTATATGCCTCTTGTTTTGCTGCATGGGCCTGTTCGCATTGTTCATATCGAACCAGGGGTTTCTAGGTGGTGGCTGTTTGAAACCCAGCACCTCTGAGGCAGCATCTCTGACGGCGCTCTGGCAATGAGCCCATTCCTGCTCTATTGCGAAATTGGACATATTTGAACATATATGAGTCGATCACGGGGAAATATAGCCTACACGACCCCACGTCCGAAAACGGATATTGGCTACTCGACTTCCTAGCGAGGCGCAATCTTCTTCTGGCTAGCACACGATTCCCGCATCTCAATATTCACAAGGGAACCTGGGTCAGGTGATCGACCAGTCTACCACCAATCAGATTGATCACGTTGCGATCGACGCCAGACACTCCTCCAGCAACCTAGATGAACGAACCTTCCCAGGAGCCAACATCGACTCAGGTCACTACCTTGTTTTAGCCAAGGTAGGAATGAAGATACATATCAAGGATGCCACGGAATCGAGCTGGACAGGTAAAGTTTGACGTCGGAAAACTGCAATCGCAGGAGATCCCTTGGACCTCTGTCAATCGAGTTTCCCTCAACCTCTCGCAAGCTCCAATGACACCGGAACAATCCACAGAACAACAACAGATGAAGACGGACAACTAGTTGTAGAGTCACAGTCGATGCTGAGAATATGGAAGAAAAACTTCTGTAGACTGTTTAACGGCGATGAAAGATCTAACACCGCTGTCAGGCAGAATGATCAATTCCCAACGGACGAAGATGCAAGAGAATTTCGTCCACCCGACCTAGATGAAACTAAGCTAGTGATTTCAAGGCCCAAGAATAATAAAGCCGCGGGCGCAGTCGTCCTGTTTGCCGAGCTATTTAAAGTGGTTGGAGATGATCTGGTAGGGCGCATGTACCACCTCATCTGGAATTTCAACATCGTTTGCCCGGGGGAATAAGTCTTCTTAACATCACATACAAGATCTCCTCTGCCATACTGTGGCAGAAATCCTGAAATCCTTTGTGGATAATCCGATAGGTTCGCATCAGTGTAGTTTCAGGCCAGGTAAATCCACATTATACCAAATATTCACACTGCGGCAGATCTTGGTGAAGACCCAAAAATACCAAATCGACACCCATCACCTTTTCGTCGATTTCAAGGCAGCGCCATGTGCAGTTTTAACATCCCTATCAAACTCGTCGGATTGTGCAGAATGACAGTGAAGAACTTTCGATGCTCCGATGCGAGAAAGACGCGCAACGCCGACGTCTCGGCCAGAACGTCACAATTGGCAGCTACAGATTCGAAGTGGTCAAGGACTTAGTCTACCTTTGCTCACTAGTAACCAGCGACAACAACACCAGCGATGAGATTTAACGCGGAATTACTCTTGCCCACCGTTACTTCTTTGAGCCTCAAAGCGATAAATGATGAAGTTTTTTTTGGTTCGCTGCGGAAAATGTTCATAGGAATCTTGAGATTTGACCACTAGATCTCTGGGTTGAGAGTATAGTGTTTAACCATTAGACCAGGGATCTAACTCGCAAACTACTTTCTGGCGTATACATATAGCTGGGAAATTTCCCTTTTGTTTGATTGATTGATTCAAAGTGTGCTAATTATTAATAAATGTGTCGCGGCAACACACTTAAGGTGTCATTAGAGTGTTTATTCATGAAACGCAAGAGAACGTGTTATAGGTTTAGCCCGAATAAATGTCTCTCTAGCTTAAAGATCAAACGTGCTTAGTGATACACTTAATCTTAAGGTGTATCGAATGACACACTTCCTGCGTGTTGTTTAATACACTAGCATTTGCAGTGCATGCCTGATGAGTGGAACCTCAGCATTGTTTGCGGGTCCATAAGAAAGGAGATCCGTATAAATGCGGCAATTCTAAGGGGATAAGCCTTCATAACAACGTCTTTAGGATCTTCTCTGTCGTGCTGTGTGAACAAATGAAACTTTTCGTAACCAATCTGATAGATTCCTATTAGTCCATTAAAATCCACGATAAACCAGATATTGACACTGCGGCGGATCCTGGAGAAGGCCCATGGATTCCAAGTCGATGTGTACCACCTCTTCACCGATTTTAAGCCCACGGGGCGAGCTATACAAAGCAACGTCGCGTTTTTACATCCCTGCCAGACTTGTTAGGTTATACAGAATGACAATGGAGAATTTAACAATGTTCCCAACGGTGGGTGTTACATAGATTTGTACGACTTTTGGTTCATACAGGAAGGCCGCACAGCCCATGCAACAATCGATCTTTTGCGCACCAAATTCCCAAATCGTGTTATCAGCCGTCTTGGCGGTGTCAATTGGCCGCCTTTGACCATTTTTTTGTGGAGACCCTGAAGGACCTAACAATCCGGAAACGATTCAAGTACTTAAAGCCAATATCATCCAAGCAATCCGTGAACTACAGCCCGAAACCATCAACAAGGTCTTGGAAAATTGGGCTGACAGAATGCTCTACTGCGAAGCCAGCCGAGGGTAGCTCGTTGTATTTCATAATTAATAGGAATGTATGCTCTTACTAATAAAGCGATAATACATGGAAAAATGTTGTTCATTTTATTGCATTTCTAAAAAGATAGCACGTTTTTTCGGGGTCCGTGCGTCCGAAAAAAAAAAACGGAACCCTTATAGGATCCCTCGTGTGTCCGTCTGTCCGTCGCTCACAGTCCAATATCTCCGAATCCACTGGACCGATTAAGTTGAAATTTGGTACACATATCAATTTCTGTGACCCTAATGTAAATGTATTTTTTTTTTGTAATTTTAAAATTAATAGTTTCCAAGTTATTCAAGAAAATAGACGAAAATTTAAGTTTTGTTGAATCGGGTTGTAGATGAATATTTAATGAAAAAAATAAGCCCACAATGAGCATTCTACGACCAATATTTTAGGAGATATTCATTTTTCAATTTATGCCGCCCGCATAAGGCCGTAAGGCGTAGGCCCTTACTACGGCATTGTGAGTCATGCTTGTGAGACGTTCACGTTGCTCTACTTGAGACCGATTTGTGCGCTAGTGTCTTGTTATAGATAATGGCACGGAACCCTTTGTGCGCGAGTCCGACTCGCACTTGCTCGGTTTTTTTTTTTATTGTTCACTCAGGTTCAATGTTTTAATGTTTATCACACAACCTGAACGGAGTGGTGGTTTGAGTCGTTGAGTCGTAGATGTGCGTTCACTACTTTCCTAGGGTGGTTGTCCTAGATAGGATTCGAGAGGAATCGACCGAATTTTCACGTTGGTTGTAGTCCTCAACAGTAATACGTCCGCTCACAACGGTAGTCAACGGCACACTTGTCTTGTCTTTTTTTTTATGATATTATTGCCGACAGTTCACACGATTCAGCCATGATAGTTATTTTAGTGCGCTAGATTGATATCTGTGAGTATGTTTGAAATTCCTGTCAATTAGTTTTAATAAAATATCGAACACATTCAAAAACAATAGCAACATTTTGGTATTTTTTAAAAATACAAAAAAAAAAAAACTAAATTTTGATTTAGGTAATGGACGAGACACGAACCCATTTCGGCAATGCCGAAGCTGATTTCAATTCACACATCGATTGTATCAAGGGTGTGCTATTCACCGGTATAGCCGCACTTTGTCTTGGTAAGTCAGTTTGAGGATAGTCCTGAAATCTAGCGTTTTACTATCCCCTTCCAGGGTACACTGGTTTCTTTTGCCTGCAAGACATTGTAGCTACTAATTTCAATGTCACATACCCCCGAAAATTTAACATTATGGTGTCGACGCTTGCTGCAGTTTTTATTAGTCAACAAATAACTAAGTACGCTGTAAATGAGTGTGACAATAACTTGAAAACCAAAATGGAAAAAAAGGAAGCAGACAGCTCGAATGCGAGGGTCAGGAAGGGCTTGCAGAGGTGGATACATAACAAATAGCTGTTTAACTCAAAATATTTTGTGGAAATTTTAAGACAATTATATACTCTAGAAGCCGGTATATATGTATGTATATATATTTACTTATTTAGCCCTCATAGTATACAAATACAAAGTACAGCAGATATTTGTTTGCGTATTATGATGCGCTACTTTGCTGAAAAGCATGTAGAGAATAGAGCTGCATCCTCTTGGACAGAATGAGCACTTGAAAGAAAGGGTACACGCTGGGCATTTTCGTCGAAATTGAGGGAGCTTTTGATTATTCAACTTTTAATAGACGACATGGCATTTTGTGGATCAAAGCAATGCTCGTTCACAGGATATTTATCGCTGATGCAGGTCCCGGAAATGTGTCAAACCGGGCATAAACAGGGGCTGCCCGCAGTGTGGCTATTATGGTGCATAGTGGTCGACCCTCTACTCGATGTTCTCAACGACTTTGGAATATATGCCCAGGCCTATGCGGTTGATGTGGCCGTTCTCTTTGCCGACTCATATTTAGCGACTGTCTGTCTCAAAGCACAGGCGGCAATAAGTGTGAGCGATGAGATGGTGTTTTGTTAAATAAAAAGATAAACAGATACTTTGCTAAATCATGGTTTATTAAGTTAAAAACTGACAGATTTAGCAGTTTTAAAATTGATGGTTTGTTTTGAAATTGGTGCTTTGCTTTACGTCCGCTGCCCGTCGTATCTGTTCAAAAAGTGACTCGTTAGAAGAATTTGTGATGATAGCTACATATAAGGCTTATCCTGATTGGTCTGCCAATCAGGGCGCCTTTTCTATTCCTTCCCAAGTCCATCTAGCGGGCGATGGGAGATACGTAGATTTCGCTACCTGCTGTCACTTGTTTTGACAGCGACATCCCACCCTCCGTGAATCCTCGTGGAGATTCACCACTTATTTCGAGCACGGCTAACTTGGAAGCAGTGCAGCGAAGCGTACCATTCGTTGTCTTGATATCGGCACTGCGGACCTGTCCGTCCTTCGCTGGGTATACCTTCACAATCCTTCCTCGTTGCCATTTACTACGGGGTTGACTAGCATCACATATAATGATGAGATCATCAACTTTAAGGGGCGGTACAACAGCATGCCACTTGCTTCGTTTCGTCAACATCGGAAGATACTCCAAAATCCATCGCTTCCAAAATCGATCCTTGAGCTGCTGCGATACCTTCCACTGCTTACGTCCGCATACTGGTAAATCATCTAGGCAAGGCGTCTGAGTCGAATTAGCACATCCAATTAAAAAATGGTTCGGCGTTAAGGGCTCATCTTCTTCCGAACTCACGGGCAGTTCCGTCAGAGGTCTGGAGTTCACAATGTTTTCGGCCTCGATCAATAAACTTCGAAGGGTTTCCACTCTTGGCGCTTCTTCTCGAAACGTTACCATCAGAATTTTTTTCACTGACTGTATCATCCTCTCCCATAGATGGAGTGTCAGTTAATCTTCTTAAAACTGATGTCGTTCTCTTCACGAGAAGGAGGAAAATTTCTGGCATGACTCAGCTGGTGCTAAAAGGCATTTCCATCCCGATATCCAAGGAAGCCAAGTACCTGGGAATTCACTTAGACAGCAAACTTATTTGCTCAAAGCATGTTGAGTCAAAAACTACCAAAGTGCTGTCAGCGTTCTGGTAATGCAAAGGAGTGTTTGGCAAAACATAGGGTTTATCGCCCGTAAAGGACCTGTGGATCTACACGGAAATGATAAGACCGATAATCGCATATGCGTCGGTTGTCTGGCGGAACAGGCTAACACGCAGACACGACGGAGCCTCTTTAACTAAACTCTAAAGAACGGTTGGTCTCAACATGCCGGGTACTACTCTAGACGCTATTGTTAATCTAACTCGCCAGATGGGGCTTAGAGGAGAATTTCTCAGGACGACTACCTGTGCTGCATGTTGCGATGATGACGACACAGCAGAACACTTTCTCTGTGACTGTCCCGCCTTTGTTCGCGCATGGTGGCACACCCTTGGGGCCGACGTGGTGTGTCACAAATATCTTAGCTCTACGTCATTTAAGCTCGTCTTATTTTCCTCTGGAAAATGGGGAAAATACAGTAAAGGTAAGTGCCTGTCTGGCAGCACAATGTACAAGTATTTGCCTGCTTCTGTGGAGCACATAGTGTAACCGAGACTCTACGAACGATCTTCAGGCGACTCTGTCATGGGCCAGCCTAGTCCATTCCGACCAAGACTTGCCCGACCGCCAACAAGCTAAGCGTTTACAACCTGGACTACGCACTCCTCCACTATGCTCTCCATTCGGGTTCGAATCCGGCTAGAAGACTGTCAGAATTTGTCTTAAGCAATTGTTGACGAAGACTTGAAGCTTGCAAACAGTGATGGTGGTTGTCTTCCAAGTCACGCATCCATAGAGCAGAACGGAATTCACGTTGGAATTGAATATCCGTAGCTTGAGAGGGATAGAGAGCTGGTTGGACCTCCAAACGTTGCAAAGCGGATAGTAAGCTTGGCGGACCTTGTCTATACGAGATGAGACATCATCTTCTGCGCCTCCATCTCTGCATAGCGTGCTGCCGAGGTAGCGGAATTTATTGGCATCCTCGATTGGTTTCCCGTCTAGCAGGAGAGGTGCCTCACATCTTGAAGCGATTCTCATAAGCCTTGCCTTGGCGACGTTGAGTCAGTTCAGCTCTTCTGACGTTGCCACCTAGATGCCACCTACGATGTTAGAAAGCAGGCAGATGTCGTCGACGTAGTTGTAGTTTCTCTGTCAGGGACTATTGAATTCTTTTGGTAGCGGCGTTGTTGGTGATGTCTAGGACAGGGTCAAGGACAATGATGAAGAGTAGGGGTGATAATATACACTCCTGCCTTACTCCTCTGGTAGAGCTCCTGAATGAGCTCGACGATGGATGGCGGTATTTCAATGTTCTCCAGAGCGTTCCAGGTGCCTTCTCATCCAAGGCACTCTCGAAGTCAACGAATAGCAGAAAGATGGAGGAGTTCCATTCAATCGATTGTTTGATGACCATCCGAAACGAGTTGATGTCATTAATACATGAGCGGCTGGGTCGAAAACCGGGTTGCTTACGGCTGAGGCGAGTAGCTACTGGGTAGCATTCGGGAAAAAGATGCCTCTCCAGCTTTCACATGGACACCTTCTTTCCAGCTGTCAGGGATTCGGCGTTCATTTCATGTTACGCGGAGATCGAGTACAGGATCGGTGCCATGCCTGCTGCTAGCACCTGGAACAGTTCTACCGGCAGCTTGTCCGGGCTGGGAACTTTACGGCTTGGCAATTGTAAACTCAATTTCGGGGACAATTGAAGGGATTCTGGGGACTTGCCTTCTGTGATTTTTGCGGACTAAATGTGGAAACGGGATGTACTCTTCTTCGACCGGAGGAGGAACTCCTTCCACCGGTTCAGCTGTTGTTGCTTCAAGGCCATGGGGGGTTTTATTTTTGTCCTTCAAAGGTGGCGTAGATATTTACTTATTGCCCCACAGCTTACGTATGGCAGCATAGATGCCTCTCAGGTTGCCACAATACGCAGCCACATTCGCTTCGTTGGTAATGTCCCGTTTCCTCCATGTTTGTCCTTAGCTTGCTCATCAGGTCGTCCCAAGTCAGCTGAGCTTCGGATTGGCAAGACAAGGTGAACTTGTGCACAAACTCCTGGCCAATCAACGAATTCTTTAGACACTGGACGTCTTAGTGATTCTTTAATTTCATCTGGCGGCACGACTTCTTGAAATGGAGCTTAACGATTCCAAGCAGTAGTTGGTGGTCGCTATATATGTTAGCTCCTCGGATGTTTTCATGTCATATAGAGAGCTGAGGAATCTTCTAATTGCTGCATCTGGAGATTTCCATGTATATGTGTGAATGTCCTTGTGGGGAATTCTGGTTCTGTCGATAAACTACGCGGAGCAAAGATCGGTGAGTCGGTTTCCATTGCCGTTGCTCTCATCATGCAGGGTGTGGAGGCCGATAAAGGCCCGCAGGTCGTCATTTTTGCCTCCCTTAGCATTGAAGTCGCACATCACAATTTTTGTGTCGCTCTGCCTCAAGTTCGTTATAGAAAATGTCTTTGTTTTCGACATCGTCCTGTTCTGTCGGAGCATAGCACTGGATGATGGTGGTTTGCGGAGTTGAGCCTCATCGAGATGATCCTATTCGAGATTTGTTTAAACTCCAGCAACGACTACTTCGCGACCGAAGACAACTCCATTTCTTGGTAGGTGTCGTTGCTGCTATAGACGAGGTACTTGTCTGCCTGCGTTTGGAAGTCGCCTTGACCAGTCCATCTCATTTCGGAGAGACCGACGATTCCATGCTAGTCACGTCGGAGAGGGTTCGCAAGTTCCAGGTACCTATTTGGGTTTGAGTTCGTGGCCCAAAAACCGTATCCGTTAAGTCCTGTCCGTTTACATTTCTGTGTTCTCTGTATTCTGTTTAGTTAATAATTGGTTTTATACTTTGCGGCTTATCGGGCTAACGAAAAAAACCCCAGTGACGGTGGATGCTCCTACGGTTCGGAATTAGGATTTCCGAGCTAACTTTCTTACACGTTTATGTAGCGAGTCGCTTGCTCGAAGACAGACACTCACTCCCAGCCGCATCCGCTTGATAAACAGGCGCTGGTTAGGCTGCTGACTCAAGGTCTATTATGCTCTCGGCGACCCCAGAAGCCAGTAAGACGAAACGAAATCCATTCAAGTGAGTTTCAAACTTTCCTCTTGCCTTATTCGTCAAGCTAAATTTTTTTTTTCTTTTTTTTTTTTGCGAAGGCTGGTGAAAATCTTCAAAAGACGCTCATAGAAGTGTGAGACTTGTCTCACTAAAAACACCACCCTTCGAGTTAATTATTTTTTGTTTTACTACAACTAAGTCAAGTAACCTATCCAGCAGTTTTACGTTATCGAGGTAATCACATTTAGCCGACAGCTTTTCAGTGAGAGTTCCTGCAATCCGCAAAGTGCTTGCGGTTTAGGTTTGCCGCGCTTAATCAAGGGACTTCGCCCTTGAAGACAGCGCAACAGGTTTTGTTCCTCTATTATTTCAAGCGCCGCATTATTGATATGATCTTTCAGTCGATATCTGAGTTTCCAGTTCCCAATACTTTATCTTGAAACGTTTGTATAATAGAAGTATTACTCTTCATTGTACAACCCCAGAGTTGAATATCGTAAGCCCAAATATGTTTAAGCACTTACGTTTTTCCTCTACTTCACTTTTCATTTGAGTTTCGCGTCGAGAGACATGCCTAGGTATTTTACCTTGTTTGCGAATGGTATCCGAGCTTACTTTTCTATAAGCAAAATGTACGTCCGCCGAATCTTTGTCGTTCATTCTTCGACTGATTTTTTTGTGGCCAAAATTGCAGTATCATCGACGAACGTGGCCAGCACAGAGCCATTCGTTTGTGGTATGTCTCTAGTATACAGCAGGTAAAGTAGTGGACCAAGTACGCTTCCCTGCGGAACGCCAGCTGTAATTGGTGTTAAATTTTAGTACATATTCGCTCCCGTATGTAACACGAAAGAGTCTATTAGATAAGTAGTTTCCCAGACCGTACGATAGTTGTTCGCGGAAAGCTTGTCTCAGTTTGTATCCCAAGCCTTCGTGCGACACTTTGTCAAAAGCTTGGGAGACGTCAAGAAATACGCTCGAACATATTAGCTTATGTTCGAGTGCTTTTTCGACCACAGCTGTTATTCGATGCGCCTGGTCTAGAGTGGAATGCTTGCTTCTGAAACCAAACTGATGATCCGGCAAAAGACGCTTTTCTACGACGATCGGCTTTAAGCGATTGATGATAATTCTTTCGAACACTTTCGAAATTATCGGCAAAAATGATATCGGGCGGTAAGATTTTTTTATCCGTTGGTGGCTTTCCGGGCTTTAGAACCATCATAACTTCGGCGACTTACCAGTGATTCGGTAAGTGTTCTAACAAATTTTTAAGGACATCTCCTGTAAATAAGTCGTAGCCTAGTGCTTTATCTGGCTGGAGGGATTTTATATTTTCCAGTTCGGAAAACGTGTCTCGCGTCATTTTTTTTTTCATCGGTCATTTCCAGACTATTGCTATTGTCAGGTAGCAGTTGTCCTTTGGATGGCTTGACGGTTTCAGCTGGACATTCCCCAAAAACTTTGGCCTTTTAATCATCGCTGTTGCGTCGGCGCTGTATGTTAGAAACCAGATGAGGAAAAAAAAATCGGTCGATGAACGTGATGAATCGATGAAACAATTTTATTTGCTAAACAAATCGAATTATATTCTACTTTTCAAACAGTTTACATACCCAACGCCTTGGGTAAATATACACATTAGATATTTAGAATTCTTTCCACAGAGATAATGCGCGATGACTGCAACCAGAACGCAACTTGACTCGATGACTCAGAGCAAACAAAATGCCGGGACCAAAAGTGCGATTCCCCAAGCCGTCGTCGTTGTCGCCACTATCGTGACAGCAGCTGTACACGAGTGCGTTCAAGGGTGCAGTCATCGCACATTAAGGCTGTGACACAATAAAGGTGATTATACAAAAATTTCAATTTCACTTTTTCGGCTCGATGACAATCGCTTTGCTCCCATTTCGCAGTAGGGTACATAATCGGTTTAAATATAGCCTCAATGAATCGGTCGTATTCGAATTCTAATTCGTACGTAATACGAATTCCTAAGTGGCGCTCTTTGACTAATACCTTGTTGAATTTCATTCCTAAAACCCTCCTAGTTTGTCATTCCATTCGTAAGCCTAGGTGGTTCAGGCCTTTTGTAATGAAAAAAATCGATGAGAACAGATGATTTCCCAGTGTCTGTAGGCCAGTACGTCAGTTGAATAAAAGTTGCAACCGCAATCCATACCTGCTTTGTAGAGCATTTTGCCTCTCTTACCACGTTTATATGCACAGTCGAGGAGTCGGGTTGAGATCGAATCGAGATCGAGATTTCGACCCAGGTATATATTTCTACACACTGAGTTGAGGGGTTGAACTGAAAGATAGCTATTCTACTTTTGATTGCATTAGTGCTCGATTATGTTTGACAGTTGTTTTTAACGCAAGCGCAACCAAAACAAAAGTGGTTTTCCACATTACACAAAGAGACAAAAAAACAAAGAAAAACAAACTGGTCGACTCCTCGGCCCAGGTTTACAAACATTTTTTCAGCTCGACCGGTCTCTGTTGGTGAGTCGAGTCAACTCAACCTTATTTCAACTCGATCCTCGTTTACGTGCATTTCAAACTCGTTTCAACCCAGTTTCGACTCTGCATATAAACGGGATATCTGTGAAATACATCTTGAGCTCCAAAATATGTGTTTGGCGTTAAAGTCACCACTAATAAGAAAATTTGATCCAAGGTCATTAAAAAGATTGACGAACTGGGCTGCCTTCGACGGACAGCGCGGTTGGCAATAAACTGAAGATACATTGAAGGAATATATTGTTACGAAATTAATCCCATTGCGGATACCAAATGTTACGAAAATTACCACGAGTTCAGATTGGGTTCGAATCGCTGGATTGTCAGGTATTACATTTCGCATCTTTTTGACGTGCAACTCTTTGTGATTTCCTTTTGAACTGACATTCCGAGTTGCCAGGGTTATTACATTGAGCATATCTCTATTTTGCAGTGTTGTGCTTCTATTTGACATTTCATTTTCACTTCATCTGCGTCATTCAGTTTGGTGGAGTTTATTTTTGGATATGAAATAACTATGGTACATATTATGTGGAAATATGGACATGACATGGATTATATAAAATTGTATGCATCTCATAATTGCTTATAAGCTCGCATCTCAATTCCTTAGTCCACTTAAAATCACTCATTTCAGTTAAACTAACTACGTAATTCTCCGTTCCTTGCAAATGCACACTTAGAAATTTGAAACGCGTGTAAAGCAACATCGCAAAACAAAAGAAAGTAGATAGGGAAATGTCAAAAAGATGCACGGAGTAGCTTGCTTCACTGTGCCAGTGTATTTCTATTTGACTGACCATCTCTTTCGCACTCGTGTGAGTCTTGGCTACTGTTGCACAGCGTAATACCGGACACTGCGATAAACTACAACTAAATATTTGTTTGTTTATTCAATACACTTTTGTTATTTCACCTCAGATCAATTATCTGAGCACTTCGCCACTGTTATTGTTACAACTTTTACACACACGTTACACTTTATTACACACACTTTAGTAATCCACCACATGTCAATTATCTCTGCGCTTCACATCTCCCTAGATGGCTTGATTACCGACCGATCACTCGTTACTCAATCCCGGGAACTGAATGCTTCCGAGGGCGAGCCTTCGCGCTTATAGCCCTCGGTCCACTTTCTAGTATGTTCACCGTCAGACGTTCAGACGTTCGGAAGTTTCTAGAATGCTCTGGCATTCAGCAGTATGCTGCTGAAAGTTACCATCATTTCCATTTCAACTTCACCACCGCATTCGAACCTCGACAGCGAAATTCGAACATAACCATCGGTTCGTGTTAGCAACAAAATTTTGATCTTAACGCGCACTGTGCTGATTTGTACCGTCTCAAGGTCTTCTCTTAATCATAAACATCAATGAAGGGCCAGTCACATAGAACGCGTCCGTGCGTGCGTGCGCTAATTTTCACTGACAGTCAACGCGCGCGAGGCAAGCATCGACACATAGAATCCGTCCACGCGTGCGTCTGTCAGGAATGAATGTCAAACAATTTAATGACATTCATTAATTGGTGTTGTGCTCTCAACTGGAAAACATTCCTAATTGTTAAATAAAACATAAAAATATGGACGCGCTTATTTCGGCAATCATATTTATATGTATTTTGTCGCAAGCATTTTGTATTTGTATTTTGTCGCAAGTAAATATATTGTGGGCGAAACCTGCGATATTCTCTGGAATAACCTCGGCCATATATATTTGTTAGTCCCGAATAAAAGTAATTGTCAGTTACTAAACACCCGTTCTTGTGACATCAAATCGAATGGTACTTTGAGATGTCAATCGAATTAGAAGTTTCTCTCATTGCGAGAGAGTTCCTAAACATTCTCTCAATGCATTCACCAATGAACGTGCTTACTCTCAATTTGTCTATATGTGAACTTCAAATTGTAAATGTAAGCTCCAATATGTGAATGTATGAACTGTCAGCGCGTCAATAAGTAGAAGAGTAGCTCTACTCGGCGCGTCGAAGCGCATGCGTACGTCGGCTATGGGCCCTTTCCAAAGAAAATGTGTATTCTACTTGGCTGTCGGAGCACGCACGCACGGACGCGTTCTTTGAGACTGGCCCTTAAGGCGGACCTTCCCGATGGATGGTAGGCAAGATAGCCTCTTAACTTAGCATGTGTTTGCGTTGTCAGATGGGTTTCAGAAACCAAGCTAATGTCAACATTTTTTGTTTGGTGAATATCTCTAATTCGTTAAGTTTTTGTGGAAACCCATTGGCGTTCCAAGCGATATTTTTTAGAAATTTCGCATTGGAACGCAAATCATATTCGAATCCTGCAATAAGGATTTCGGGTTTTATCTCTAGTTGATTTAACAATACCAAAAAGTGAGTATTTCGTTTTCTGTTTTGGCAATGAAAAAAAAAAAAGGATTACGTCCCTCCATGCATGTCCTGTATACTAACAATCGCCACAGCCATTGCTGTCAGCAAACATTTGCTTGTGTTTTCTGCTTGCTAATTGAGCGGCACCCAGTTAGAAAACAAAATGATAAAAAAATGTCATTCTCGTTGTCGCCATAAAATTGGTGGTCACGCAATTTCGGATTTTGTCAACAGGAAAACCAAACAAAATCTGACGGTAGTACGTGTTGCGAATAATTAAATGGTTGTTTTTTTTTCCTTCTAACGTTTTTACGTGTTCACGTGTTTTAATTGACTGCAATTGAAACAACGGTATTTTGATATATTGTTATTGAAATTTGCATTTGGGTTGCGGCATCACTTACTATCTAAACAATTCGGTTGTTTGACCGATTTTCGATTAGTTAATGACCTCTTCATAAAAATTCAAATTGGTTTAAGTAAATACGTAGATAATAGTAGGTCTAGTGTTTTTAGTATCGATTTACCATTGGACTTACCCCGATTTGCCTATGCAGTTTTTAATTGATAAAATGTAAAATAGAAGCACTGAAAAATCTATATAGTAGTAGTAGTAGTCATATTTATTAAATAGTAGAATTAACAATATTTACAAATTTTAGAGCACAGCTTGCACAGAGATACGATAATTTATATATGCGTTTATCCTATCTTAAATTATTTCGTTTATACGTGCCTTCTTTATTGAATGTTATAGAGTCAGAGGAAAACTATTAGTAAAAACTTCTATTTAAAACAAAAAAATAAACGGAAAAATAACAAGAAAAAAATGGATAAAAAATTAAAATAACAATACATAAATAAGTAAATAGCATAACATAAGCAAACTAACAAAATGTAAGTATAATATAAGAGAAACAGTATGTAAATACATATGAACACAATAATATACATATGTACATATATATAATATGGACAGCAGAGAGGTATAAATATATTACAGAGGTACAAGCTCAGTAACTAGTGGATTTTCGGCACTTAGACATTTAGCAAAGAACTTTTCATTGAGAATTTCAACTCGTCTGGCAACTTGGATTATGCCAGCTTGTTCATGTAAAATAATTGTTGAAAAGTCCCAAGAGAGGTTTAGCATCATTTTCAGTATTTTATTTTGTGCTATTTGAAGTTTTTTAACCTGCGTTTTCGCAGCTTTCCCCCACACAGGTGAACCGTATGTTATCAAGACTTGAAAAACTACTTTAAACATGATCATTTTATTTTGTTGACTCAGCTTTGACTTACGGTTAATCAGTGGATACAACATTTTTATGGCAATATTTAATTTGTTTAAAATATTTTTTGTATGTATAACAAAAGTTAATTTTGGGTCTAAGTGCACCCCGAGGTACTTGACGGAACTAACCCACGGTATATCACGATTGTTAATTGTTAAGTTATTCTGAGGAAAATAGCGAGGTAATCTTTTCCTAGTGAAGAAGATAGATTGACATTTTTCAGCATTAATCTTAACTTTCCAGTGTTTATAATATTCCTTGATAATATTAATGCCATTCTGTAGATAATGTTTGATGACTGTTCCATTTACATGGGACGCATATAGAGCCGAGTCATCAGCATATAATGCTATATGACAGTTTGGAATTTCTGGAAAGTCGGCAGTATAGATATTGAACAAAGTTGGTGCCAAAACGGAACCTTGTGGAACACCAGCAGGTACAACTTTTGGTAAAGAAAGCGAACCATTCAGTACAACTAAAAAGGTTCGGTCACTTAGAAAGCTTTGTATTATTTTTATAAGGTATTTAGGGCAACCGAATTTGATTAATTTATAGGTTAAGCCATTGTGCCATACAGAGTCAAAGGCTTTTTCTATGTCTAGTAATACTAGACCGGTCGACCTTTTATCGTTTAAGTTTTGTTTTATTTCCCTACAAATTCTTAAAACTTGATGAGATGTGTTGTGAAGTTCTCGGAAACCAAATTGCTCTAGAGGCAGTGGGTTGGCGGTTCTCACAAAAGCATCAAGTTTGATTTTGATTAATTTTTCTAAGATTTTACTGCTTCCATTGAGCAGACTAATGGGTCTGTAACTGTTTGGGTTGCTGGCGTCTTTTCCCGATTTTAGTAATGCAATTACTTTTGCTTTTTTCCACTTTGTGGGGAAATAGTTTAATTTGAAGCAAGCATTGTAAATTAACTTCAAGTATTCTATTGCACTTAAGGGAACATTTTTGATGGTTAAGTTATTCATGCTATCGAAACCGGGAGATTTCCTACATTTAAGATTAGAAATAATAAACTCTATATCGTCGGAATTTAAAAATTCCGCAGGGGGGAATGATGGACTGAGTTCGTTAAATGATGAAATTTCAGTTTCAACCACAGATTCTAATCTAGAAACAGTATTTAGTGACACATGATGATTTTTTAAAAAGATGTCCGCTAAGAGTATAGATTTGGCTCCACTATCACTGATTAATGAATCATTTACGTTGAAACTGGGAATTTGTATATTTTTCTTTCTGAGTATTTTATTAATATTCCAGAAAGGTTTGGAATTAGGATCGAGTGAACTAAGTTTCCTGTTCCAATTGTTGTTTTTAAATTCTGTAAAATTGCTCCCAATTAATCGTGTTAGAAATTTCATTACCTGGAAATCGTTAATGGAACGGAATCTTTGACATTTTCTTCTAAAAAAATTTCTATTTTTAATTAATCTCAATATGTATCTGGGTAAAATAACACATCTTTTGTATTGGGACTTGGTAGGAACTGCTATTTGTATACTTACTTACTTACTTACTTATCAGGCCTGCGATCCATGGAGGATCTGAGCCTGAGCTATAGCTGCCTTCCATCCTTGACGGTCCCGGGCACGCTGCTTCCAGTTGTCAAGACCAAGATGTCTTACATCCGCGATTACTTGGTCTTTATACCGGAGGTTCGGTCTTCCTCTTTTTCTCGAACCAGGAGGCTCGGAGTCGAAGACCCTCTTAGCTGCAGCGTTGATGTCCATGATGTCGACGGATCTTTGCCTTCCGGACTACATCCACATCTTTGTACAGCTCATAGAGTTCGCGGACCAAATATCCGGCGCAGAATTTTTCTTTCGAAACAACCCGAAATCAGCTCCGCTGTCTTGCTTATCGTCCAGTTTTCTGCTCCGTACAGCAAGACTGGCAGTATGAGCGTTTTGTAAAGCATGGCTTTGCCCTTTCGAGTGAGGAGTTTTGACCCCAGTTGTTTGGACAAGCCGAAGTAGCAACGGTTGCCAAGGGCGATTCTATGCCGGATCTCCACTGTGGTGTCATTTGTGGAATTTACGTTTGCCCCGAGGTAGACAAACTCCTTAACTACCTCGAAATTGTAGCTGTCAATTGTTATGTTTTGTCCCAGGTGGTGAGCGACGGATTGGTTTTTGCTTGACAGCATGTATTTCGTTTTGTCCTCATTGATCTTAAGACCAATTCGTTTCGCCTGTTCTTCAATCGCCGTGAATGCTTCCACAATGCCACGGCGAGAACACGCGATGATGTCGATATCATCCGCGTATCCTAGCAGCTGGATGGACTTGTAAAAGATAGTGCCTTCCCTGTTGACGCCTGCCCGTCGCACTATCTGCTCCAGCACCAGGTTGAAGAAGTCACATGACAGCGCATCTTCTTGCCGAAATCCGGTGCATGTTTCGAATGGTTCCACGGTCCTAGAACCGAATTGCACGGTGCATCGCGTGTTTTTTAGCGTGGCGCGACACAACTGGAAGAGTTTTACCAGGATCCCGAATTCGGCCATCGCCCCAAACAGTGCTTCACGATGAATGCTGTCGTATGCGGCTTTGAAATCGATGAAAAGATGGTGTGTATCGATTCGAAACTCGTTGGTGTTTTCCAGGATTTGTCGAAGTGTGAAAATTTGGTCTATAGTTGATTCGCCGGGCCGGAAGCCGCACTGGTAGCTGCCGATTAGTGCGGTGCAAAATGGTTTTAGACGTTCACACAATACGCTGGACAGGATCTTGTATGCGACATTGAGCAGGGATATACCTCTATAGTTCTTACAAGAGGTAGGATCGCCCTTTTTGAGGATGGGGCATATAGAGCTGGTATTCCAGTCGTCGGGCATGCTCTCATCTTCCCAAATTCTGCAGATGATCTGGTGCATGCTCCCTACCAGAACATCGCCGCCAGCCTTGAAGAGCCTGCGGCCTTGTTGTTCTTCAGCTTCTGAATAGCTGTGCCGACTTCTTCGATGCTGGGTGGGTGGACTACTTCAGCGGCTGGAGTTGGGATTTCCTCAGTCCCTACCACTCTCTCTTGGTCATGCTCGTTAAGCAGCTGCTGGAAGTGCTGCTTAAATACATCCACTATTCCCTGCGGGTCGGTGACAAGATTACCCTCGCAGTTTCGAAGAGCCAGGGTGCCCTTTTTGAAGCCTCCTGCAAGGCCTTTGGCTTTCTTGTAAAAGGCTCGTATTTTATGTCTATCCCTAGACTCCTCGATATCCTTGAGCTGGGAGGCTGCGAAGATTCTTTTCTTTTGTCGCAGTAGTTTCTTCTCCTCCCTTCTTCTGGCTCGGTACTCTTCTCGCGCTGCCCTGGTTTTCCTCTGCAGCGCCTTTTGGTACGCCTCGTCGGTGGCTGCCTTTTTCTGCTCACACTCGCCATCATACCACGGGTTTCTTGTCGGGGGTGGTAGGTATCCTAAGGTGGTTTCGGCTACTTCCTGAATGGCTGAGCGGCAATGCAGCCACATATTATTGGCATTTGTGTTCGACGTAGGCATACCGTAGAGTCTTTCGCTCAGCTGCTCCCTGTAGACTCTGGCAACCTCCGGTGTGCTCAGGCGCCCAATGTCGAACCTCCTCCTGATGGGCTGGTGCAGCTTTCTGACATTGGACAGTCGAGCTCTGAATCTTGCTGCTACGAGGAAGTGGTCAGAGTCGACATTTGCCCCTCTGAATGTTCGCACATCCAGGATGTTTGACGCGTGCCTTGCGTCAATGAGCACATGGTCGATTTGGTTGGCGGTTCGACCGTCCGGAGATCGCCAGGTTGCTGTGTGGATTCGCTTGCGAGGGAATCTTGTGCTACTTATCACCGCATTACGAGCTGTCGCAAAGTCAGCGAGCCGGAAGCCGTTATCTGTTGTTGTATCGTGGAGGCTGTGCTTTCCGATCACTCCGCCAAGGGTGTTTTCCTTTCCGATTTTGGCGTTGAAGTCCCCGAGCACGATTTTTACATCGTGCTCCGGACAAGCTCCGTAGGCGTTGTCCAGGAGGTCATAGAAGTCCTCCTTGATAGGGTCTTCAGCCTCGTCGGTAGGGGCGTGTGCACATATAAGGCTGATGTTATAAAATCTGCCTCTGATGCGGATCACAGCCAGGCGATCACTTATAGGTTTAAAGTCGATGACCTTCGACCTTAACCGCTTTCCCACGACAAATCCGCATCCCAGTAAGTGCAACCTTTTGTGACAGCTGTAATAAATGTCGCAATTTTTCTTCCTAATCATACCGTTTCCTATCCAGCGTATTTCCTGGACCGCAGTAATATCCGCCTTGTACTGCGTGAGGATTCCTTCTAGCTTATGAGCAGCTCCGGGAGTGTACAGAGTTCTGACATTCCAGGAGCATACTCGCAAATCGTGTTCCTTTTTCGTGCGTTGTCGTCGTCGAGTATCCGTCCGTGTATCCGAGGCATCTTGCTCATTCATAACTTTGGGTTTTTTTACGTGGGCGGATTGTTAGCCCGCCGCACAACCGCCATTCTGGTCGGGGTTTTTTTCGCTGCATACGTTTGTTCACCTCCCAACGGTTGTTGAAGAGGCTATCCAGAGGGCGCCGCGAGGAGGCCGTATGTCAACTTGACCCGGGCATTTAAACAGGGATCGTTGCTGGCATCTCGCCAGGTTGAGAGCAATCAACAACTTTACCCTGTATGTCCGAGCCCATGCCCTCCCTGCTATTTGTATACTATCTTTAATTTTAGTTTCCAAAAGATCGATTGAGTCGTCGACTTGTCTGCAAATGTTAACCGAATCTAAATTTGTGGGACAATTACGGAGAGCATTTGTGAGATGATATCGGAAGGCTCTCCAATTCGCTTTATTAAAGTCTAAGTGTTGAGCGTTAACAATTTTTGGACTAGAAAGAATATCACAGCTAACTGGAAGATGGTCAGAGCTTAAAGCGTTGATGACAACAGGTGAAGTTAATACGCTAGGAGTGTTATAGAGAAAGAAGTTTAGCGTAGAAGGAGAGAATCTGTGTGAGGAAGGAATGTAGGTTGGACTAGACGGATACCCTATTGCGAAATTGTGCGACGCCAATAGGTTTTCTAAAACGTTACCCCACGAATTGGCTCTTAAACAGCCCCAGCTACGATGCCTGCAATTTAGATCACCGCCAATAACAAACTGGCCATTGCTGATTAGTCGTCTTAAGTCGTTTTTCAAGCATTGGGCTTTGCGTATGTTAAATGATCCTCCGGGGAAGTAAACTGAGAAAACTTTTAATTGAAAATTATCTTCAAGCATGATTTCAATACCAATATTTTCAATAACTGTGGTATTTACCCTAGGTAGTAAAGAATGGACAATACCTTTTTTAACTAAAATGGCAACTCCGCCACCTCTATTATTAATTCGATCAGGTCTGTAACACACATAATTGTAGGCGCCACATGAAGACCTAACATTGTTACTGAGCCTGGTTTCACTCAACAAACATATATCAAAATCTGTATAAATATACTCGTTTCCTGTAGATAAATATTTCAGTACAAAGGTAATTTTACTCAGGTTTCCTATAAAGTACTGAATTAGCTTGTTAATCTTGAGACCTATGAGACCTATGGCACTCCTGGCCGACTTAAGATTATTACGATACTCCAGTAAATGGAGCCAAAAAAGAAATCGATGGACATAGTGGCGACAGAGTACATATTAGGTCATATGACGTGTGGTAAATAAGTCCCGGAAATTTAGTTATAACTCGGGAATTGCCAACACTGCGTTGTGCGTCAACATTTGTCTAAAAAGGATGGCCCTTTTTTTCGTTGTCATCAAAGGTTAAAGCATAGATAAATACATAGAGATGGCAGTTCGATGACTTTGACAGGCACTTTGACAGATAGCCCCTACAAACGCGTTGCGGTTTGATGGCGTCTTGACTATGTCATTCTGCCTTATTCCGACCTGGTTCCGACGTCTTAACTCTACACATCGACGTCTTGAGACTATCATTGTGTTAGTCAAAAGCAGCGTTTTTAAACGGAGAATAACACGTATAGTATCGGTGTGTATTACAAAAGCAACAACCAACCCCTGCGGATATCAGAGGGCAGACGTACGAAGGTTTTCCATTTTGTTCATTTATTTATTTATGGAGTAAAGTCGACAACACGTTTTATATGTATGTTGTGTGTATTTTTCGGGAAAAAAATGAACTTTTCTACTGACGTTGCCAAAATAAGCGAATCTTACTACAAGTAACGTATTGTGATTAAATTTTTAGCGAAATCTTGTGAAAAATCCTTGGAAATCCTCCGAAAACTGCAGGTGGATTATAAAGGCAAGGTCAGCAGTGAATGAAAAAGGTGGCGAACAGCCAACGAAAGCGAGTACGTCAAAGTCGCGACTAAAGGAAATATTGAACAATGCGCCGATCCATTTCTCGTTGATTATGCAAGAGTATTTGGCGGAAAAATATATTCCATTACTGTTGCATTTACCCTATAGCTCTAATATTGCCCTCTGCGAGTTTTTCATTTCCCGAAATTAGGTAGGTAGGTAGGTTCGTAGCCTCTCCAGAATGGGAAGAATACAATTAGGGAAGGGAGACCCATTGTGTTGCTACGAGGGGGTTTGTCCCTCAATTCATGAAACCACTTAGTGCATCTTAAAAAGTTAAAAAAGTCATCTACCTTTACTTGCCGAACATCAGTCACGTCGTTAAGGAAGTAAGATCCTATGTAGGTAGCGTTTCCTGATTACGCAGAGAGCCGGACAGGCACAGAGGCAGTTCGTTTAGGCAGTTTCTGCAGAAATCATTCGGAAAATGTCCTAGTTTTTGTGCATGACTGCCAATGAGGCAATTACCGGTGATGACACCAATGATTTTGTAGATGCCAGTTCGTTTTAAAGAAATTAATCTCCTGGTCCGTTGACTATCGAACCAAGGCCGGATTTGCCTGTTGATGAGGCAGGTGTGCCCCTGGAACCATCTCATGTTCTTCTCAGCCATGGCAAGATTTGTGAGTTTAAATTTAATGGCGGCAAGAGGTATACCCTCGCATGCCATGATTGATTGTTGCGTCGTTCCTTGTCTGGCGAGTATGTCGGCCCTTTCGTTGCCTGAGATGTCGCTGCGTCCTGGTACCCTTAGGAGTTGTATTTTAAACTGTTCGACCATCTCGTCAAGAGATACGCGACAATCAAGGCTTCTTCTTTAAGTGTACACTTAAGCCAACTTAAGCCAAGACAGAGCCTCCTTTATTGCCAACCGCTCCGTCTGAAAGATGCTGCAATAATCTGGTAGTTTTAGAGCTTGGCTCAGGTTTCATTGTTTGCAGAATACTCCACTACCCACCCCGTCTTTGGTTTTTGACCCGTATCGTCCGGTTGAATCTCTAAACCATGCCATCAGATTGTGGGTGTAATGGTCGCAGAATTTCTTGAACACCGACGATACAAAGTTCCTTCCTTGTTCTGAGTGCAGTTCCGGCGGTACTCCATAGTGCGCAACCCAGTTATTCACGAATACATCCGAAATGGTTTTGGCTTCTTGGTTCGGTATGAAAAACACTTCAGACCATTTGCTGAAGTAGTCGATCACCACCAGCGCGTATTTGTTTCCAGCGTTGCTCGAACGGTGCTCCAACATTGTACTGCTGCATATTTCCTCGAGTTTTTGTAAGTGGAGCCTTTGCCTTCCACACTGTTTACACCTGTGAATGAAATGTTTGACCGATTCATGGCATCCCACTCAGTAGAAACGTCACTTGATCTTTTCTACAGTCTTGTTAACACCAAGATAACCCCTGCTTGGTCCCTCGTGGTATTTTCGGATGACCTCGCCCTCCTGTCCCTTTGGTATTACCAGCAGATCGTTTGCAACGTCTCCGTTCTCACTTTCTCAACTGTGGTAGAGGCAACCGTTCTTTAGCCTCAAACCCTGCTATTGAGCTCAGTAAGCTTTTATGATTGGGCTTTCACTAGATATTTGCTACCAAGCTGGTCGAAAACCTCGCTGTTGGTGGTTGATGATGATTGCCAGATCAGCCTATTCTCACTGTTTTCTTCCGACCTTCTCGACAGTTCAGGAAACTTCTGGTAGGATATGGAAACGACGGATGTCGGTGACCTGTGGCCTGGTTTTCTAACGTGAGCAATGTTTTCAGTCAATGTTGCAAGGTTGCTTTGACAAGGCAGCCGCGTTTCCATGACTGCTTCCCATCCTGTCTCCTTTCGGCGAATTAGACCTCGAACGCTTTCTTCGCGGCCGGCAGTTTCTCGCAATGTGCCCCTGCTGGTCGCAGATGTAGCACCTACCCGGAAATGAGCCACCCCTACTCGCCGTTGTTGTTCTGGAACTATTCTGGTCCTCAGAAATACGCCACAATTTGATAAAGAGACGCTTTCCTTGCATACGGCAATTTCTCGCAATGTGCCCCTGCTGGTTGCAGATGTGGCATCCAAGCCGCAATTTGATGGAGTGTCGGCATATCAAGAGCGATGTTTCACACGCGAGAGCGCTTGCAACTGCTTCCTCAAAAGATGTCTTCGGCAGGAGAATCAGGCTTCGTTGCGTATCGGGTTTCCTTAGCTCTTGGATGAAAGTATACGTTTTAAATTGTTCCACCACATCAATTGGAACATCCGCGTAGGCTAGATGACACAGCCTCTCGATGTCGGCAGCATACTGCTGGATGGTCTCGTTTCCACACTGCTTGCGTCTATTAGCTCCAGCTTGTGCATCTTCTGCATGTGTTCACTGCCGTATCTTCGATGAAGAGCATCACATATGGCTATGTAGTTCCTTCTCTGGGTCTCCAGGATGGTCTGTAGTACATCAGCTGCTTCACAATTAATGAAAATCACAAGGGAGGCCACACGGTCTACTTCTCCCCATTGATTCCGTTCCGCTGTTGTTTCGAATTGCACCTTAAAGATGTTAAACGCGCTCGTGTCATCAAAGTTGGGAGCTGTGAATTTCGATGCTGTAGCCGGTATGACACTTCTTCGATGCTGTACGTTCTGGCTAGTTTTCTCGGGAACCAGAGCTTTCTTGTCCAGTGTCTCGATTCTCCTTTCGACGTCCTGGAATCGATGGTTGACGGCCTGCTGGATGTTTCTTAGGAGCTCTCGATTGTTCTCTAGCATTCCTTATAGCGTCTCCAGCTTCTCTAGTTTCTGACCTATGAAAGGGAATTTTCCTCCAACTTTCTACTTGCGGCAAAGGAATTTTCCTCCAGTTTTTATGTATGGTTGGCTCTAGTGTCTGGCTTATGGAAGTCGAATTTTCCTCCCGCTTCTGATATAGTTTCTGACGCCGATGACTCGGGATCGAATCCCGACACAGCCATGTCATCGAACGTGTTTTTCACGGTGCTTCTCCTCAGCGGGGTTCTGACAAAACCTCCTGTAGTAAAATTGTCATGAAAAGCTTCTCGAAATTCGCCGTTCGGAACCGGCAATAAAACTGTAGGTCCCTTTCACCTATGTGGAAATGAAATCACACACAACATGGGTGATTGAGAGAAGCTCGGCTCAGGTTCTTCATGGACTGTAACGCCAACATACATACATACATTCTGATATAGTGTCTGGGCTATGGAAGCACTCATATTATTCAGAGCCGCGAGAATGTGCTGCATATCAAATGTTGGCTCACTGGATGTCGACGGTTTCTCCATCCCGAACTCGTGGTTCTCCCACGCTGATCGCAGTCTCTCCATCAGGTTGGCTTTACTTCCCACCAGAGATAAATATGGATATGGCATTCCGATGGCTTTGACAGGCATTTTGACAGATAGCCCCTACGAACGCGTTGTGACTTGACGGCGTCTTGACTTTGTCATTCTGCCTTGTTCCGACGTCTTGACTCTACACATCGACGTTTGAGACTAACACAGTGATAAATCAAAAGCGTCGTTTTTAAAGCGGCCCCTAGACGCTCAATATTATTGTGCATTTATTGTGTCGAATCCCGACACAGCCATGTCATCGAACGTGTTTTCATGGTGTTTCTCCTCAGCGGGGTTCTGACAAAACTCCCTGTAGTATAATTGTCAAGAAAAGCTTCTCGAAATTCGCCGTTCGGAACCGGCAATAAACTGTAGGTCATGGGTGATTGAGAGAAGCTCGGCTTAAGTCCTTCATGGACTGTAACGCCGACATAAATACATACATATTGCACAATTTTATTGGCTCGGTGCCCCAGACGGTTCAAGATTTTTCCCAATAATTTAGTTGATCGCTGATATATACAGAGCTGTTCAAAATAATAGGGAAAGGAATTAGCGGAAGAATTTCTAAGGGATTTCCGAAATGTTGTAACCGAATAGTTCCATATTAGTATTTTAATAAGTAAAACACGTAATATCTGATCTGTATTACTATATATATTTCTTTTATTCATTGTAGTTTTTCTTTTTTTTTAATCAACTTAAATACCTTCGAATTTGTTGTTCAAAATAATAGGGAAATTTATAGTTTTCATCCGATTTTCTTAAAATAATACATTAAAACTTATATTTATTCGTTAAGATAATAGTGAAAAACAAAATATGGTAGATCAGTGTCCCGAATGACCACCCTTGTTTTTTATGACAGCAGTTATACGAGCAGGCATTGAATCTATCAGTTTCTGGCATTTACTTTTGGGAATATTTCTCCAATGGGTTTCAATGGCAGTCCACAACTGATTTTTATTTTGAAAGGTCTGTCTGGCCAAAGATTTTTTCAGTTCCGCCCACAAATTCTCGATGGGGTTGAGATCGGGGGAGATCGGATACGGTAGCATAACATCCTTTAAAATATCACGATAGCTCTCCTTGTTCATGATGTCTTTTATTTGGTAAATGGGTCCAACACCAAACCAAGAAAAGCAGCCCCATACCATGATGCTACCACCCCCATGTTTCACGGTTTTTTTAGTAAACCGGACATGAAACTCCTTCCCCTGAGGACGCCGAACATTTCTACCGCTATCGGAACCAAATAAATTTATTTTAGTCTCATCACTCCAAAGAATGTTGCGAAACATCTCTTTGGAGTGATTTCTAAAATGCAAGGCAAACTCCATTCTCGCTTTTATGTTTTTTCTACTTAGTAGTGGTACTTTGCGAGCAATTCTACCGGGCAGTTTATTATCGAGCAACCTTCTCCGGATAGTTGGTGCACTTACTGCATTATTCAATTCCGCGGCAATCGCCCTTGATGACATAAAGGGATCCTTTTTCGCTAGCAGCACAATACGAGAGTCATCGATGGGAGTAGTTTTTCTTGGTCTACCTCTAGTTTCTCGTGCTGGGGTTCTTGAAAGCGCATTAAAAACAAAATTAATTGACCTTCCCAATGTATTGGCTATAAATTTAAGGGTCTTTCCTTGGTCTCTTAAATGTTTAATAATGCGACTTTCTTCAGCAGTGCAATGTCTATTACGTCCCATTTTTAACACTGCGTAGATTTTAAAAATGTAAAATTTGTATAATTCTTACGTCTACGAAAAACAACATTACCTTTTCAATTATTTTTGACAGAAATACGAACGATAAAACAACGAAACAGCAAAATTCCCTATTGTTTTGAACACCTTAAAATAATCCTTTTTCCCACTTTATACCACAGCACGAATAACACGAATGAAGAATTGACCAGAGATGCATCATAAGAAAAGCAATACAGCTGTACAAATAGCTGCAATAATTACTTTTCGAAAAAGAGATAAAAAGGGTTCAAAATAAACAAACAAATTGGTTATCAGCGATATTCCCTATTATTTTGAACAGCTCTGTATATAGGCAACATGTTGAGTGATGATGAAGTTTGGTGTGTGGCTGTTGCACTTGCTGTTTGTTTAAAAAAAGTCAAATCACTCGCAAGGATGTTTATTACTCGTCACTTCAAATATAATTAAACAAATATTGCACAACCGTACCCACAGACGATACAATATTTTTATATTGTGCAATAAAAATCAAAAGCGTTTTGATTTTCCGTAATATGTCGCACAATCTTGCAATATTATCTACAGACGACAATAATATTGTGCAATATCAAATATTGCACAATAATATCGAGCGTCTAGGGGCCGCTTTAAACGAGAATAACACGTATAGTATCGGTGTGTATTACAAAAGCAACAACCAACCTGCGGTGATCACAGGGCAGACGTACGAAGGTTTTCCATCTCTTTATTTATCTCTGGTTCCCACTGTTGATGATTCCCGATCATCCAGCATTTTTTTCAACTGTTCGATGGTCAGTTTCTCTAATTTCACAATTTTCTTGTACGCTCTCAATAATTCACTTCACAAATCGAATAAACTTTTCACTCGTTTGCCCGCATTCCCACTTCTGACACTAAATGTTACGAAAAATTCGAATCGACTCCGAATTGGGTTCGTATCACTACACCTGGCTATTTTTTATTCGAATTCAATACACACTTATTTCACCTCAGATCACGACCGCTTCATCTTTATTTATTGTTACAACCTTTTACACCCACGTCACACTTTATAAAACACTTTATTATTCCACCATATATCAATTATCTGTGCGCTAGATTACCGACCGATCACTCGTTACTGAGTCCCGGGCAGGGATAAACAATGATACCAATCTTTCGTACGTCTGCCCGTTGACCCCCGCAGGGGTTATTTGTTCCTTTTGTAATACACACCGATACTATACGTGTTATTCTCCGTTTAAAAACGACGCTTTTGACTAACACAATGATAGTCTCAAGCGTCGATGCGTAGAGTCAAGACGTGGCGAAATGGTCGCAACAAGGCAGAATGACATAATCAAGACGCCGTCAAACCGCAACGCGCTTGTAGGTGGAATCTGTCAAAGTGCCTGTCAAAGCCAATAGATTGGTATCTCATTCTTTATCCCTGGTCCCGGGAACTGAATGCTTTCGAGGGCGAGCGTTCGCGCTTTTATAGCCCTCGGTCCACTTTCTCGAATGTCCACCGTTAGACACTCCCCTTGGGAAACCTCTAGAATGCTCTGGCATTCAGCAGTATGCCATTGATAGTTAACATAATTTCCGTATCAGCTTCACCAGAGCATTCGAACTTCGACAGCGAAACTCGAATACATATACCTAACCGTTGTTCATGTCCGGAACAATACTCTCTGATAGCCAATCAGTGCTTGTATAGCACGAACTCTAAATCCGTTAAGGGATTCCATGATGCCCATGATGCAGGACATTGCCAAAAGAAATGAGGTAAAAACCCTGGTGGGTGCCAGGGCACAAATGTATTAAGGGCAATGAAATCGTCGATCAACTCGCTAAGAAAGGTTCCAGCGAAAGGTACATGGGTGCCGAGCCTTTCTGCGGCATTCCCAAGTCTAAGATCAACTTCTTAGAGAAGTGGGAAAAATCGCAACACCTGTCCTTTTGCAACAGCGTTCAAGGACTTCTCCAATTGAAAAGATTCATACTGCCCCTGAACAAACACTCTACTTATATCTAGAAACTTAATAGAGTAGATATCAAAAGACCGGTCAGCTACCTTTCCTGTCGTTTGAAACTGAGTCTCGACTCTGTCTTGAGGACAGGCAGAGGCGCTTCATAAGAAGAAGTATCTTAGGAAGTGTATACTTCTCAATGAAATTATGACTCCTGACCCTGAGGGGATCATCTCAGCTCCTACGAGAGACATTCTCAACTTTATTAAGGAAATGGAGAAGTTCCCCGTCTAATCGGCACAATAAATCTATAAGGGTCACAGTGCTTCATTCTATTTGTTAGCATCGCCCCTTATTAAAAAAAAAAAAACCTTCCAGCGTTGGTAGCTGATAACTTTGTGATTCAGTTCAGGTTGCAATCAGCGTTCGCCAATGTGGTAATGAGCAACGTAATTCCATCAAAACTTATCATCCAAGAAATCGTAGTCATTTGAAAAGAAACGTATGTGCTAGCTCATCACAGATCAGAAGAAAGTAACAATTCGACGCCATAAAACCAAAGTTATGCCCAAGCAGTTGACGAAGCATACCAGCACTAAATTAATGTCAGCTCAACGGACCACGAAAACAAACATACACGTCTCCGTGGGAACATTAAATGCCAGTACGTTTAATCTCAATCTGTTTTCCTAAGTTTATTTTATAGCATTTTAGAGAACTTTCTCAGGCATGTTCCATTATACGAGTCCTACATTGTGACAGTTTGTCGGGAAGTAGTAATCATTGGAGGAATCAACTGCATCAGTGAGGTATTTGGTTTAGAAAAAAATACATTTTATTTGTCTCGACCTAACTTAATCTAGTAAACCATCACTTTTTGCAGAAATAATGTTTGAACTGTTGCATCTTACTATTTGTTATAATAACCTCTATCAGAATACTCTCTTCGTCGTTTGGATCCGCTCTGGCTTGAACCACAGCGGCGTTTTTATACAGCCACGGCATTTCAGCACCTCCATTCTTCACTCTCATTGTGATTTTCTTTCGATCAGTTGTTTCTAGCACCTTTTGCTCGATGTCCAGGACGAGATCTAGGATCCCAGTGAAGGTTTTTGATGAAACAAGTTGGAGATTGTTCGCTAGGTTATCAGGAGCGGTGGTAATCAAATCGATCTTGTTACCTACGTTAATGATTGGCGGTAGTTTGATGTTTTCTATGTGAGACAGGTTCGCTGTGAGAGATTTTAGTGTTTTTTCGACGTGAAGACGTTGCTCCAACCAGCTTTCGTGCGACAAGTCTTGAACATGGATGATAACATCCTGAAAGAATAGAATTTCAATCAAAAAACTGTTTTAGAAGAATGTCCTGCATACTTACAGCCGTCATAGCGTCTTCCAGCGTTGCAATGAAGCATTCGATTAATCCAGTTGGCAGATCCGACATAAATCCCACTGTGTCCATGTAGATAACTTCCAGGTTGCACGGTAGCATACCAGCGTGAGCTGTAACGTCCAAAGTGGCGAACAACTGGTTTCGTGGCTGCATTGTCTGTTCGTTGGTCAACGCTTTTATAAGAGACGTCTTTCCAGCATTCGTATACCCGACGACAGCTACTATCGGGTAATTCATTTTCTTCCTCTTGCTACGGATCAGTTTCCGATGTGATCGGATCCTTTCCAGTTCGTCCTTGAGCTTACGTTCACGAGTTTTTAACATCTCTCTTTGCGTGTCGGATAGAGAATAGCCCTGTTTACGGGATGTCGAGAGATTGGCGTCCTTCATCTGTCCCCAAATGTATGGGATCTCCGCCATTGCGACTTGGAGCTTTGCCTCTGCCGTTGTTGCATGAAGGCGAAGAATCTGAATCACTACAGAGTACCGATCCAAGATAGGTATACCAAACTCAGCTTCAAGTGTTCTCTTTTGCGCGAAGCTTAGCGTTCCTTTACTGATAAATATACTCGTCAGTGGTTTTGGTCCCGAACGTGCTTTCAAAACGGTTTTCTTAAGTTCCTCCAGTTTGCCCGAACCGAATAATGCACGTTTCTCCAAGGATTCAAGGGGTATTTTCATACTGAGCTGAACATTCCAGTTGGGCAGTGAGTGTACTAGCGCTTCTGCTTCTTTTAGTTGCAAATCCGGGCTAACTGGTGATTTTTTGTTTCCCCACTTGATGTACGGCTGTAGAACTAGCACATTCTGCTCGATATTCTTTTCTCGTCCCAGGTTCATAGCGATATTTGCCACTTCCTCGTAATCCTTGTCTTGCAAATCCAATCCGAAATCGAATTTGAACCTATCCTCCTTTCGGCCATCGCCGTCGTCTTGGTTTTTACTCGATTCAAACATGCTTTTCCTGTTTCGTATGCCCTTCACCCCAGTATATTGAGTGTTCTTTAGCCGGCACTGGAAAAGATTTACCTGCAAATTGCGTGGCCAATTCTGCCGCATCGTCCGGCCACAAAGACTCACGAGAGATCGTCGCAACATGCTGATGATGGTATACTTGAATCTATAAATTTAAAACTTATCTTCACTTAGAATGGTGTGCTTATTCTCTGCCGCCATCCAAGCAGCTTGACACGCCAGCGTTCGATCCCTTGTCACCTTATACGAAATGCCAACAGCAACAAGAGACGAGACTAGTATATTCCACTGAAGGGGATACTTGTATTTGGTCTGTAAAATTTTCTGCGTAAAATAAGAACCCGAAAAACCTACAATATGCACAGTAAAGTTATATAACAAAGTAGATATGAATAAAAGGATAGAAGACATTACCCAAACAGAATGTGGCCAAGCCGTTGAAAAGGGAACGTGTCATGCACTCCAGGTACGAATCGAAGCCCGGGTGTGTTCCTCTTTGTTGATCCTTAAGCCGCTTTATATCGTTCATAATCGGATGTGGCGGTAAACCCGCTAAAAGTGATCAGAAATGTTTAACCAAACTGAACATGAGATAAGGAATTTACAAGTTGCGAATATTTTGACGTTTCGATGTGTTTCCGAATCGAACAACTGTTTGACAGCCGAGTGGTTGTGAGCTGCGGTGTGTGTCTTTGATTCTCTCCGAATTCTGAATTTCCTTTTCGCCCAAACGCAATTTTTTTTAATTTTTTGAATAAAAAATTAATTAAATCAATTCAATAAATGTCGGACAACTACGCAATTACTTATCTGTCATATCCTGCTATTTTGAACACCCACTTGTGGTAAATGACTAACAAAGGCCTCATAGGGGTAGCCTATCCGACGGGGATTGACCCGTAGGTCCCTCAACAGACCACTTCTGAAGCTATAGGTACACTCCAGGAAGTGCGATAGGATGGACCGGCCAACATCAGTCTAATTTACGCTCACGCCCTCGCCGATGAAAAGAATGACCCCACAAAAGACGACTTCTATGATCTCCCAGATAAAACATACGCCCAATGTCCCAACTACGATGTTAAAATCGTGCAAGGTGATTTTAACGCGAAACTGGGCAGGGAATCCGCTTTTGATAGAGCCATTGGCAAGAATGGGATGACATGGGGTCGGACAAACAGGGTAAAGTTGTTGATTGCTCTCAACCTGGCAAGATGCTAGCAATTATCCCTGTTTCAATGCCCGGGCCGAGTTGACATGGTTGACATACAGCCTCCTCATGGTGCACTGTGGATAGCCTCTACTACAACCGTTGAGAGGTGAACAAATGTATGCAGATATCGCCCTAGGCAAGAACGCACAACAAAACTCCGACCAGACTGGCGGTTGCGCGACGGGCCAACAACGCGCCAATGTAAACAATGAAAAGTTATGAAGGAGCAAAATGCCTCGGATAAACGGACGGATTCTCGAAGACGACGTGGCGCGAAAAAGGAGCACGACTTACGAGTATGCTCCTGGAATTTCAGAACTCTGTATACTTCCAGAGCTGCTCATAAACTGGAAAGAATCCTCACGCAGTACAAGGCGGATATTACTGTGATCCAGGAAATACGCTGGATAGGAAACGGTTTGATAAGGAAAAAAGATTGCGACATCTATTATAGCTGTCACAAAAGATTGCACATGTTGGGGAGCGGTCATCGACTTTAAGCCTATAAGTGATCGACTGGCTGTGATCATATGTGCACAGACCCCTACCGAAGAGGCTGAAGACCCCATCGAAGAGGACTTAAATTATCGCTTGGACAACGCCTACCGAGCCTGTCTGGAGTACGATGTTAAGATCGTACTCGGGGACTTCAAGGCCAAAATGGGTAAGGAGAACACCCTTGGAGGAGTGACCGGAAAGTACATACAACAGCAGATAGCGGATTCCGACTCCCGGACTTTTCAACAGATTGTAATGCGGTGGTAAGTAGCACAAGCGAATCCACACAGCAACCTGGCGATATCCGAATGGTCGAACCGATAACCAAATCGATCAGGTTAGGTTAATGTGGTAGGCATAAGCCACACGTAGGCAGGTGTGATACCACCTGGATCAAGCTACTCTGATCCGCTACCTGAGAACCAACCGGTGCTTCTAATGAAGCGATGGAGTCGAGCTATCTTTTGGTTTGCTAGCTCACTTAGATTGTCCTGCGATTCGCAAAAGAGGGACATGAGCAGAGGAGGTGGTGTATTGATTCCTCCTCCTCCTCGTCCATGCAGCCGCAACAAAGTCATTGGAGGATAGCCCTAACCTGGCGGCGTGCTTTCCGATGATGCAGTGACCTGTAATGACACCCACTGGAGTACTAGGTCGCTGGTTCGTCCTAGGCCTAGCTTAGGCCACAATATTTTGGTGATAAAGCCAATATTGCTCTCATTCCATTGGAGGTTGGTATCCTTAGCGGATATTACATTGATCCTGAGCCATGCAAGGGCCTCTGTTACCGCTGTTAATTCTGCCTAATACACACTGCAGTGATTGGGGAGTCTGAAAGATAGGTTGAGGTTAAGTTCCTTGGAGAAGACCCACTACCTACACCCGACTTCATCTTAGAGCCATCGGTATAGAGGTAGATCGAGTCCTTTGGTATTATTTTCCCTTCAGCCCATTCCTCCCTGGATGGAAGGACAACTTCGAAGTTCCTAGTGAACACATTCTGCGGGATAATGTACTCCGGGTCCATGGGTACTTTGAAGTGGTTTAGAACGGTAGTATGGCCTTTTTGAGATGTGGGCCATTTTTTTAAGCTCCTCACCCTAGGGCCGCGCAGGCAGCAACTTGCTTGCTAAAAAGGTTCAAAGGTGAAAGATGTAATAGAATGTTTAGGGCCTCCGTGGGGGTTGCACTGATCACTCCGCTTATGTATAAGCTGGCCGATCTTTGTACCTTCCCCAGAAGGCTTCGATTGACTGCCTTGTCCAGAGCAGTCCACCAGACTACAACGCCATTCAGGAGGATGAGCCTTATGACTGCTGTGTAGAGCCAGTGCATAATGCTTAGTTGGAGACTCCACTTCCTGCCCACCACTTTTTTACAGCTGTATAGGGCAGTAGTTGCTATCTTGATGCGATGAAAAATATTGGGTTACCAATTCAGCCTCCTGTCAAGTGCTAGGCCTAGATATTTAGCCTGCTCTTTGATTGTTAGTTGGGTTCCACCCAGCCTCGATGGGTTGAGGGGCGGAATTTTGTATTTGTTAGTAAACAGTACTAGATCGGTCTTCTTAGGGTTCACCCCAAGTCCACGGTACTGCGTCCAGGTTTCTACTGTATGTAATGCACTCTGCATAAGGTCGCATAGAGTGTTGGGAAATTTACCTGTGACGGCAATAGCAATGTCGTCTGCATAGGCGGTCACAGCGTACACTTCCTGTTCAAGCAACCGCAGTAGTTCGTTGACCACCACATTCCAGAGGAGAGGGGAGAGTACTCCACCCTGTGGTAAACCTCTGGTTTCTGGTTTCTGGTTGAGACGACATCAGCGAAGTTGGCTTTGACAACTCTTTGTGTTAGCAGTTGTCGTACCAGTTCTACCACTGATCCCGTAACACTCAGATCAGACAGCGCTTTGATGACGGCCCATGGTTCAACATTGTTAAAGGCGCCCTCAATGTCGAGAAAGGCGACTAGAGTATATTCCTTGCGTTCTAGTGACCTTTCTATCTTACTGACCAGTGAGTGGAGTGCTGTTTCCATCGATTTGCCTTTGTTGTAGGCGTGTTGGTTATTCGAAAGCCTTCCTGAGATACAGCTGTGACGTATGTGAGTGTCTAAAATCTTCTCTAGAGTTTTTAATAGAAAAGAAGTAAGACTGATAGGCCTCAAGTCATTTGCATACGTGTGGGAGCTTTTGCCTGCCTTGGGTATGAAAAGGACTTTGGTTACCTTCCACTTGCTGGGGATGTAGAATAGGGAGAGGAAGCTATTGTATATGACCACAAGCTAGGGGAGGATGATATCTGCTACCTGCTGGAGCTCAGCTGGTATGATACCATCTGGTCCTGGGGACTTATATGGTTCAAAGCTTTTTATTGCCCAAAGGACATTGTTGTAGTTGACCAAGTTGGGAGCACCCTCGAAGGAGGTTGACGTCGGCTGAAAGACCCGAGGAGGTGTCATAGCCGGGTCACTACTGCCTGGGAAGTGTGCGCTTAAAAGAAGTTCCAGGACTTCCTCTCTGGAGGTCGTCCAGGAACCATCGTTACGCATCAGATGGCTTGGATTATACGGGACCGAAGCCAGGATCCTCCTTATTCTTGAGGCTTCGAAGAACGCCTTGATATTGTCGCAGTAGTTCCTCCAGGACTGTCTTTTGGCCTTTCTGGTCGCTGCTTTAAAGGATGTATGTGCCTCCTTGTAGAGGTCCCAATCCTCTTGCAAGCGGGTACATTTAGCTTTGTTAAATAGCTTTCTGCTCTCTTTCGTAAGGGAGAAGATCTCTTTATTCCACCAGGGAGGTTTGGGTTTGCCTCTGGGGGTGCTTTCCGCACAAGATTTAGACAGTGCTCTGTTAAGGGTTTCCGTCAGCTCATTTACTAAGCTGTCTAATTCCGCGGAGTCGGGCGGATAGGTAGGGTATCTTATCCTCAGGTTGGGTTCAACATAAGTTCTATATTTCTGCCAGTCAGCTTTCCTATAGTTCCTAAAGGGAGCTGGGGCACTGACGTGGCTGACTATGCTGAATTGAATGTAGCGATACTCAGAGAGGCAGTGCTCCTTTAGGACTTTCCATTCCCTGACTTTGTCGACAACGTCCTGCTATGCAAAAGTTACATCCAGAACCTACTGTCTGTTTTTGGTGATGAAAGTTGGTTCACAGCCGTTATTACAAACGGTGAGGTTAGTATGTAATAAATAATCAAACTAAGACTCCCATCGCTCGTTTATGATGCTGCTTCCCCAAATCGTGTGGTGCGCATTCGCATCGCACCCTATTATTGGTCCGGCATTTGTTTGCTCCGCATTCCTGACCAGATTCGCCAAGTTGGGAGGGGGAGGACTTGGTTGATTGTGGGCTAAATAGACCGAGACAATCCAGATCTTGAGGGAGCTGCCCTCGACACTAATAGCCGTGATGTCCTGGTCACTGTAGGATGAGAGTAGAAGGGTTTTTATGTGTAGTTTAGATAAGATGCAAGCTCTGGCTTACCTACATTGCGCACGTAGGTGATCTCGTATTCGGGTGCTTCGAGTCCACGTACCATGTTGTTCACTATCCATGGTTCTTGGATCAGAACTACGTCTTCTCTGCTTTTGGTGAGGCGGAGCATTAAGGCGCCCGAGGCCGCGATAGAGTGGTGGAGATTAATTTGAAGAATCAGCAGCATGATGGCCACAGTCTTCAACGTCCACCGCTGTGACGTTGGCAGACTCTTCATCAGAATCCAGCTCGAAGTCTGACATAGTCTCGCCAGCGTCTACCTGGGGAAGATTCAGGATTCAGGTCAGGTCTTCCCCGGTAATCTCGTTCACTACTTTGGGGGGGTCCCAACCGAGAGAGTCTCCTCAGTGATGATCGGCTCCAGGGTAGGGAGTTGCTCTGGATTCGTCGATACCATGGACTCGGCTGATGCAACACCGGAGGTTCTCTTATTATTCTATATATCTGATTATTATAGTGATCAATCTAGAGGGTCCCTTTACATCCTCCAGCTAGACTATTTTACACTCCTTGCTGGGGATTTGGGGATTGCAATTCTGCATGAGTGCCAAAATCTCCTTAGGATCCTCGGGAAAGGCCGGTATAATGGATCTGGCCCTAACTCTATTCGGGATTTGGTTTCCGATTTGGTTGAGCTCCCTCCCAGACCTCGCCGATTCTGCTGAGTGGCAGCTTGAAGAGGTCCACAGACCATTGGTCTTCGAAGGAGATCAGCTTGATTCTGCCTTGATAGTACCCTGTATGATGGGTAATAGGGAAGGGTCCAGGGTGTTCTTTCAGTATCAGGAAGTAGCGAAGTCCACTTCGCCGGAGGGCCGTTTCCATCCACATCACCTCTATCGACAACAGCCAAAGTGGTCGAGACCTTCAACACGTCGCGATAGGAGAGTTGTGTTTGGGATCCAGGGGAGATGCTATGAGACCGCGCTTTCTTAGAGGTGGATGGAAGTTCCTCAGCCGGCCTCTGGCACTTGCCGTCTTGCTCTTTACCGGATAAGTTTCCAAGTCTCTTGATGGTGCTTTCCGCCCAGTCAAGAGCCTTCTACCTCCTTTCCGAGAGCTGATCTCTGGGTGCGTCTCGCAATTTTTCCACTAGCTTACTAGCCGCGCGACGTTGCGTACAGCTCGTTTTAGGGGCACTCAGGGCTGGGTTTCGAGGTTTCCTCACCCTATCAAAACACCTAAGGCAATCTACCACCCCTGACAAGAAACCCGTAGTACGATGGCGAGTGTGAGCAGAAGAAGGCAGCAACCGATGAGGCTTATCAAAAGGCGCTGCAGCTAAAAAACGCGGGACAGCGAGAGAGGAGAACCAAATTGAAGGTGGTGCACGCAACCAAATAGGTATGCGGCACTGGAGACTGCTGGCAAAAGATTGTGCCAGTTGGAGAAGCTTTTCAAAGGAGTTCGAATCATATTCGAAAAAAGAACGAAAACCAACAACTACCGTGAATGGTTTCACCAATTGTCACCGGGCAGCTGTCAACGGCCGAACTTTCTTATCGCTTCTTCACGAATGTACGAGTATTTACACAACAAATCGTCCTCCCAATCGAAAATGTAAATATATTTCTTGGAAAAATGACGCAAAATCTTGGTGGTTGGATCCATAACTTCACAGTAACCGACACATTAACCCACAAAAAGGGCTACACCATCTACAAGATCACATCAATCGTAAGTGAACCCATTCGCCTTCCCAATTGGAAACAGATGTTTGTACATTTTACACTTTTTCTCCAGGTCTTCCCACGCTCTGTGCCGGAAGCACTCACATGTATAACCGTTTGGAAAAGATTCCACGATGTGAAGCGTCTCCATCGTGAAATCTCACGTCGTCATAAGTCGACGCATCTCAGTGGCGTTGTACCTGAACCAGCTGATCACAGCTACTTTAAGCGATTCGATGCCCATGTCATACAGGGAAGAAAAGACTATATACTCGAATTGTTGGACTTTATAGCCCAGCATCCGGCTCTCTACAAGTCTCATGCTTTCATGAACTTCTTCGATGACGGTCATTCGGCCGAGGATTCACCGCGTCATCAGGATTTTGTTGCTAAGGGGAACATAGAGGCCATCTGTGATAGTCTCGATTTGAAGTATGACGAAAATGTTAGTCTGGTCGATCCGAAGAAGGACGATCAATTGGCACCGTCATTTGTGGAGGAGAAAACACATCCGCCAGCTGAAGAACCAAAAGAAACTGCATCACCAAAAGAGCAACCAACGCCAAAAGAGACTATCAAAGACTACTCCAAGATCCTCACGCCCATGGCGTCAATAGAGAGCGAAGACAGCGATTATATTTATGAAGCGGCATTGGAATTCAGTCGAGCGGTGCAGGCCGAAGTCAATCTGGACTATGAAGAGGCGCACAAAGGCTATAAAAAAGGTGTCGATGTGCTCCTTTCGGGTGCTAAAGGTGAACAAGCACCTCTTTTTGATAACTAATCCTTTGGACTTACCTTTCCAGATGACAGTAACGACGAACGCAAATTTATAGCGAAAGCCAAAGTGAAGAAGTACATGGCGCGAGCAGAAGATATCTATGAGAAATTCCTACAAAACCGGCACGAGCAAGCCAAAGTAAGTTCATCTTCACCGCCATCTAGTTTAAGTATTCAAGTTGTAAGGTGCTCTTTCACAGAACCACTTCCAACTGTCCTTCGATATGACTGATAATGTAGACTCGAAATCCGCTCCATTATATCTCGAACGTCCATGGAACCATCTGGTCAAGTATAAAGTCCTTCGTATCATCGATACCGTCATGTTGGTTCAAAACATCACCGACAAAGGGATTTTTGTAATGAAAGGCGTCGAGAAACCATCAAGCAACTCACCGGCTCAAACACTATTTCTACCACAAAACGTCCCCTACATGGTCGACTTGATGGCATTCTTTCAATCCGACGACAAAATATTTCTTCTATTGCAACATGCAAAAGGAGGAAAGCTCTTCGACTACGTGAGGGCGTATGAGCCAGCTTCGGAACGAACTGTTCCGCTTTCGGATATTTTCACAGAAGTCGATCCGGACAAGGAATTGAGTTCTGATTCGGCAGAAGATCTCGCCAAGTCGCTTACACATGATTCGGGCTTTGCCGAAGCTCCTGACATTCCAACGGAGAGTATGGACCTTTCGGAAATCGTTGAATGCTCACAGAAACTCATCGAATCTGTGTCGCAGACTCTAAAAGGCATTAAAGTAAAACCCGAGGGTTCATTGGCACCAGGACCTACAAAACCAATGCCATTGACTCCGACAAACTACCCAAGATCGCCGAGAAAAAAGATGAGTCTGCCCGAGGCCAGTATGAAGCAGTGGGCAAGAGAGCTAGTCACTGCTATTCACGCACTCCACTCTAAGGGGGTGATACTAGGGTAAGACTTTGAAAAATGTATTCTCAAACAGAAATCCACTCCACTATGTACTCGATTTTAGCGACCTCTACACAGATAATCTTCTACTGGGCTCCAAGGGACAACTGTTGCTCTCGTACTTTTATCAAAATGAAGGTATCACCGACGGAATTCAAATGGTATTCAATCCAAAAGCGTTAGATGGACACTTTGTCGCACTTGAACGACCGCTGACCACTAAATCGGATTGGTGGAGCTGTGGCGTAGTCTTATATCAACTCCTCCTAGGCGTGGTGAGTTTAGAAAATCCTCTTTTCGGTTACTGATACCTTCTAACTGCTGCTCTGTAGCCTTTTAAGACGTGTCATCTAGGCTATTTGGATTATTATCTTGCAATTCAATATCCGCACGTGGAAATCTCAGATGAAGCTGTAGACTTACTCGAAGGACTATTACAGGTGAAGCCCGCCACACGATTCGATTACGATCAGATTCGTAGGCATGCGTTCTTCAAAGGCACCAACTGGGATGAGCTGGCGCAGAACCGAGTCAATTCTGTTTAGATTTTATAGAAATAGATTTTAACCTTACTGAATATTTGTATTTATAATTAATCTTATTTAATATATGTATGAATGCAAATGGCCAGTTTATAGCGTTTAACGTAGGAAAGAACAACCTGCTCCTATGCTTGTTTCTCGTTCATATTTCAGTCAGAATGTTGGCAACAAAAGTGCATTACCAGTGGCACTTATCCCTGCCTGCGAGCGACAGGTTCGTAGAACTTACGAAGCCTTTACATTGCTTACCAGATATTATGTAACGGCAAAAACGACTTCTGCCTGGCTGGCCGTATCTTCTTTGGTGGCGTTACAGCCCATGAAGGACCAGAGCCAAGCTTCTCTCAATCACCCATGTTGTGTGTGATTTATTTTTCACACAGGTGAAAGGGACCTACAGTTTAATGCCGATTCCGAACGGCGTCAGTTGAGAAGCTTTTTCATGGCAAGTATACTACGGGGGGTTTTGCCAGTACCCCGCCGAGGAGGGACGTCGCGAAATAAACATTCGATGGCGTTGGTGTTATCGGGATCCGAACCCGCTCATCGTGCGCCAGAGTCCAACACACTAACCACTGCGCCACGGCGCCCTCCATAGTCGTATGACCGGCTATAGTCGCCTGGCTGACTATAGTCGTATGGCCGGCTATAGTCGCCTGGCTGACTATAGTCGTATGGCCGGCTATAGTCGCCTGGCTGCCTATAGTCGTATGGCCGGCTATAGTCGCCTGGCTGACTATAGTCGTATGGCCGGCTATAGTCGCCTGGCTGACTATAGTCGTATGGCCGGCTATAGTCGCCTGGCTGACTATAGTCGTATGGCCGGCTATAGTCGCCTGGCTGACTATAGTCGTATGGCCGGCTATAGTCGCCTGGCTGACTATAGTCGTATGGCCGGCTATAGTCGCCTGGCTGACTATAGTCGTATGGCCGGCTATAGTCGCCTGGCTGACTATAGTCGTATGGCCGGCACAAATCATAGCAAAAGGATAGTCGACTCTAGAAATGGTATTGCTATGGTGGCAGTTAGAATCCATTCGCCACCAACTCAATCTTTTTTAATGGCAGCGCTGAAAGTTCACATGATCACCTCCACCAGTTTCAAAGCGAAAAGATTTCATACCAGGAAGTTGCTACATTTCGGCTAGAGGATTAATCACAAGTGCGCCTCTTAGTTATGGGAGGTTTTGTCAATACTTTATTGAGAAGCGCTGCGAAAAACACATTCGATGAGTATGGCTGATGAAGGCATTCCATGCCGATGGTATTGGCGTCAGACACTAAGATCCTATCCACTGCGCTACGGCGTTCCCATGACGCACCTCAAAAAAGGTACCTAAGGTAGAGCGAGGTCCGGATTGGTGTCTCTAGCGAACAAACAGTTTTACCTTTAGTAAACTCGAAAATTTACTTTAAAATTTTTTACTAAAATTAGAATCAGCCACATTGCCCAGCGGATCAATACCCAATCCCTGAGCGGTGCAATTATACCAAGAAAAAAAACAAACAAAACAAAATCAATAAATAAATGAGCAATTTGCAGAACCCCACTCGCACCCGTCTTAAAGCAATTTTGTCAGCCAAAAACAAGTTAATCTAGAAGGTAATTGAAGCACTAACTGCCTTATCCGGTGCGAAAACACAAACGAGCACACACCAAAAACGATCGTGATGTACGCCGGCAGACGTGCAATCACTTTCCTCCGATTATACTACAATTTTGATGGTAATCGTTCGTGAGTATCATCGTAAAGTCTGGCGAACGGTAGCAGTTGGCAATAATGACGGAGCGTTGTCTTCAATCGCTGGAGATTCATGGGGTTTTTGCTGAATGTAGTAGCGTCCTTTGTACGTTTTAGACAACCACTTTGGACGAATGACTGCAGAGCGACCAATAGGTTGTCTAGCGCTAAACAATAGGGATGGACGTAGTGTTGATTGTTCTTGGCTGTGAGGAGCTCCTCAACTCTCTTTTGTGTGCAGACTTGTGCTTCTTTCGCTGTAAACTCGTCCGAGGGAAGCTGTAAAAGAGGGAGAATAGATGAGTATTTACTATGTAGTTAGTCGATACGATTTACCTCGAGGGCGGTTATGGCAAGCTGGAAATAAATACAGAGAAATGGTGCAATTGCTGTAAGCAAAATACTCGAGGATTCATTTGCCGTAAAGCGCATTCCATTGAATACTCCAATGTCCCTTAAAATACTGAGAATCTGCATGAGTCCCTGGAAGCATAGCACAATGTCATTGTTTCACTTACGTATTTTGCTGATCTACTTACAATTTCGTTGGACATAGACTCGATGACAAACTCCTGATTGAAGATCGTGCACAGCTCAGAGAACTTCTCCTCCAATTGACTCTCTTTCAACTCGCCAGTATGTCCCTCTGCACTTAGTTTCATCGCCGCCAGCACGATGAATGACGGTCTAGCCAGCCAGAACATACATGGATTGATGTAAAGCTGCAGGTGCAATAAAGGAACTGCGACGAGCATTGTCCGCGGCGACAGTACATATCCTTTCAAGCGTTTCGGGTCGATAGACTTTACATCCATACCAGTAGGTGGAACAAGTTTTAGGTTTGCTTTATGGAATGTTACGACGTTGGAATGGATCTCAACGGTCTGCATGATCTCCGACTTGATGGCATTCTCGTTGGTGGCCACATGAGCACCGAGTTTTTCAAAAATTGATTTCAAAAACACAACACCGCGGGTTAATTCGTCTATATTCACTAGTCGCCCATTGTTCGTGTAGTAAGTGTAAAACAGTGCAATCAGGTTAAAGGTGGTGATAACGATTCTTCGCTGCTGCTGGTAGACCACCTGACAATGCTGTCTGCTTTAGCATCATTCAGATTTTCTCTCCAATATTAGACTTACCTCGTTGGCTAGCGCCTTAATCATGGCCACTTCGTCTTTGTTGAGTTTTTGCAAGTGACCAGCTAGACTTGCTCGTCGGATACGTTCCGTATCCGCGCCAAAGAATTCTTTCGCTGATATTGGTTCCCCAAAGTCCATATACATCCGACCGAAACGTTCTTCGATTATTTTCAGGGCTTTAAAAAACCCTTTAGTTGTCTCTTTAGGCTTTGGAACACCAAGTAGCTCGTAGACAAAGAGTTGCTCTTCAAGAACACGTTCATAGGACACGCTCACTGGTACGATTGTTACATCAGCCACTTCGCCAGTGAAGAATGGTAAAAGCGCCATGGATAGGAGACCAACTTTTGGCATAAGAGATTTAAAATTCCTGCTACGTGTTCCTTCGATAAAGAACTCGACGCCAATGTGATAGGATGCAACTAAGTGGTACATATACTCCCGGAACACATCCCAGTAGAGTTCATCACCGGAGAATGAGCGGCGCATAAAAAACGCGCCGGTCTTGCGGAGCATTGTGCCCATTCCGAACATCGAATGGAAATCTGGATAAGAAATAAGAAAAAATGATTTGTAATATCATATCATTTATGTAGACATAGATAATCTTGACCGACGATAAAACAAGGACGATAATGAGTCAGCCCACCGGCGTTCAGATATTGGAATCACAGAGAAACCGCCTCTCATAACCACTTGAAAGAAGGAGGTAGAACGCAATTGCTCGTATGTATGCACACAATGCCTCATTTCTAAATAGTATACTAGATGGAAAGGAACATTTGAACTGTCATAAGGGTTCATCTTTTTCTTCCGGCCGATTGTTCTCAATTTGGAGCCAACAGCGGCCACTATTCAGGCTAACACGTTGAAAGCCCAGAACTATAAGGAGCGAATCACGCCCATGCCTTATTTTTAAGAGAAATAACGACGATCAGAGGGAAGACTAGCCTACACATCGGCTACTTGACTTCCTGGCGGGGCGTAATCTCCTTCTATCTAGCACACGATTCCTGCATCTCAAAATCTGGCGATCGCCTGATTAGCCGACCATCAACCAGATTGATCACGTACCGATCGAAGTCACCCCTTCAGCATCCTAGAATCACGAATTTACCGAGGAGCCCAACATCGATATGGATTACTATCTTGTTGTAGCCAAGGTACGAATGAGGATATCCAGGATGCCAATGTATCCAATGTTGGAGGCGGCCCAGTTCAGTAACCTTTTTAATAAACTTGGACCAAACTTTCTTATTGCTGATGACTTTAACGCCAAACACATATTTTGGGGCTCAAGATATGTTTCACAGAGAGACAAAATGCTCTACAAAGCAGGTATGGATTGCGGTTGCAACTTTTACTCAACTGGTAAACCAACGTACTGGCCTATAGACAATGCGAAAACATCTGACCTCAATGATTTTTTCGTTACAAAAGGCATATCTGATCGCTACATTAAAGTCGCAGACAACTCTGATCTCTCCTCAGGCCATTCTCCAGTTATATTGACGATGAGTGAAATTCTTATTAAAGTGGCACTGGGAGTGCCACTTAGGACGCCGTACGAATTAGAATACAAACGAATCATCGAAGCTATTCAGCACGCAGCATGGAAACTCCTTTCCGAAAAAAAAGGAGAAACGAAAGGCCCATAAACGATGGCAACAAAGTCGATCGCCGCAGGATAAAATATATTTAAGCCGATTATGTACCCTACTGCGGAAATCTCTCAGAAAAATCACAGGGTTCGTTCGTACTTAGAAAGTCTAACCGCTGACTAGGAACCAAATTACTCCCTTTGGAAAGCTATTCTTCTTTCTTTGGTGGCGTTACAGCCCATTAAGGACAAGAGCCAAGCTTCTCTCAATCACCCATGTTGTGTGTGATTTATTTTTCACACAGGTGAAAGGGACCTACAGTTTAATGCCGATTCCGAACGCCGTTTGGAAAACTATTAAGGGCAAAAAATAAAGAAAAACCAAAATGAATGGGCGAAAAGCGATGAAGAAAAGGCTGTATATCTTGCTGAAACCTTCAAGCCATTCAAAGAACAAACACTACGTGACAATAGCAATATGTACTCTGGAAATACAGAGTAGGTCGACGTCAACTAATCTAATTATGTTTTCAAAGTACTTATTTGATTCTCTTGAATTGGGATATCAAGTAGATATAATGTTCGCAGATTTTTCGAAAGCATTCGATACTGTCTGCCACAAGTTTCTTTTAAACAAATTGAGAGGCTTTGGATTTCACTCTACTTTACTCCGGTGGATAAAAGACTATATCTCGGATAGAAAACAGATAGTAAAAATTAAAAACTACGAGTCCAGAGTTATAAATGTGTCATCTGGAGTACCACAAGGTAGTCATTTGGGTCCTTTGCTCTTTAACATTTTTGTGAATGACATTCCAAATCATATTAGAAATGCCAATTGCTTGATGTACGCTGATGATCTTAAAATCTTCATGCGCATTCAGAATCAAAATAGTTGTGAATACTTACAATCTGATATAAACAATATTTTAAATTGGTGTAGTAAAAACGATATTTTACTTAATATCAATAAATGTCATACCTTTTCGGTATCTAGATCCAAACTCCCATTCATGTTTAATTATACTGTAGCTGGAATAAATCTACATAGGTTGTCAGAAGTTAAAGATCTTGGAGTAATCTTTGATATGAAGCTTACTTTTTCTCCTCATATTGACTATATTGTTGCAAAAGCAAATTCTTTGCTAGGATTCTTAAAAAGAAATTGCTCTGCGTTTTCTAATCCGTACACCCTTAAATCGGTTTACATGTCAATTGTCCGACCGATTTTAGAATATTGCTCTACAGTATGGTGTCCTGAGAATACCATCTCAAAGTTGCCTTTGGAAAGAGTCCAAAAGGCTTTCACTAGATTCGTTATAAGGCAACTAAATTGGAATTTAGATGTTATGCCCTCCTATTCTGCCAGATGCGCTTTAATAGGTCTAGATACACTAGAAAAAAGAAGATCTATCAACAATATAATGTTTGTTCATGATATCTTTTCCTATAGAATCATATGCCCTGAAATTCTTGAATGCTTTTTTCTTTATGCACCTGAAAGACTTATTCGTCAAAGAAATATCTTTCGTTGCCCTAGTCACATATATAATTATGCTTCTAACGAACCAATTACTAAATGTATAAGGTATTATAATTCTTTTTGTACAGAAATTGATTTGTGTGATGACAGATACAATGTTAAAAAAACATTTATTGTCAGTTGCACTTTAATTGGATGTTATATATATGTATTATACTTGTATTCTTTTATCCATTATCTGTGAAAGTTTATACTTGGTAGATAATAATAAATGAAATGAAATGAAATGAAAATGAAATGACCGGGGAATACAGAATAGCGCGAACTGCGCTTTAAGAACTGTAAAATGTCATAAGATCCCTCAAGCCAAATAAAGCACCAGGCTACGACTTAATTACAGGAGATGCCCTTAAAAATTTGCCGAGAAAAGCACTGCTCAAACTTTTATATTTTGATAATGCAACGCCTAGGTTAGAACACGTTCCGAGCCAATGGAAAGTCGCCAAAGTTATTACGGATCTAAAGCTGGGAAAGCCAACGACTGATAAAAATCTTACCGCCCAATATCATCGTTGCCGATAATTTCGAAAGTCTTTGACAGAATCATAATCAATCGCTTAAAGCCGATCGTCGAAGAAAAGCGTCTTTTGCCGGATCATCAGTTTGGTTTCAGAAGCAAGCATTCCACTCTAGACCAGGTACATCAAGTAACAGATGTGGTCGAAGAAGCACTCGAACATAAGCTAATATGTTCGAGCGTATTTCTTGACGTCTCCTAAACCTTTGACAAAGTGTGGCACGAAGGTTTGGGATACAAACTTAGGCAAGTTTTCCCCGAACAACTATCGAACTTTCTGGGAAACTACTTATCTAATAGACTCTTTCGTGTTAAATACGGAAGCGAATACCTACATTTTAGACCAATTACGGCTGACGTTCCGCAAGGATGCGTACTTGGTCCGCTACTATACCTGCTGTATACTAGAGACATACCACAAACGTATGGCACTGTGCTGGCCACATTCGCCGATGATACTGCAATTTTTGCCACAGGAAAATCAATCGGAGAATCAACGACTAAATCGCAATATCCCCTGATCCGTATAAGCGACTGGACAAAGACTTGGCGGATCGGGCTTAACGAAAACAAATCTATTCACGTACATTTTACTTATATTTCTATAAGTTAAAAATAAGTTCGGATTCCATTCGCAAACGAGGCAAAATATCTGAGCACGACTCCCGACGCGAAACTCAAAAGGAAAGCACATGTAAAGAAAAAACATGAAGAGCTTGAATTGAAATATGTATCGAAAATTGACTGGCTACTGGAAAACATTCCCAGCTTAGTACTGAAAACAAGCTGCTTCTCTACAAACAAATGCTTAAACCTATTTGGGCTTACGGTATTTAACTCTGGGGTTGTACCAAGAAGAGTAATTCTTCTATTATACGCCGCACGTTTCAGAATAAAGTTGTGCGAGTCGTTGTTAACGCGCCGTGGTATTCGAAACGACGACGTGATTTAAACATTGAAAATGTCGAAAATGAAACTAAATTTTTCGGCCGAAAACACAGAGATCGACTGGGAGGGTATTATGAATAATGCGGCTCTTGAAATAATAGAGGAACGAAACCTTTTGCGACAAAGACCCTTGATCTAGCGCGACAAACCTAAACCGCACGTACTTTGCGGATTAAAGAAACTCTCACTGGAAAGCTGCCTGCTAAATGTGATTACCTCGAAAACTGCTAGATAAGTCAATTAGTTGTAGTAAAAAAAAATAATAATAATAATTAACTCGAAGGGTGGTTTTTAGTGAACACGCGCTGTCGGCGGGCTCCCAATCTAAAAATAAAAGCATTTCCATTTGCGTACGCACTACGCACATGCCATACCAGAAATGTATTGTATATGTTTAGCATCAAACACCTCACAATCGATTGTCCAACTATATCAATGCACCAACTCCGTACAAACCTATCCAACAAAACCACAGTAGAGAAAAAAACATTTTTTTTTTCAAAAAATATGCTTAAATGTCTGTTTGAGTCTTCTATTGCCTGGACAAGGCAATATATACGCACACTTCAGTGTTGTGCATGAAAAAATATGCGCAGAACATAAAAGTGAGACCGAAATTCGTAAGAAGCTTAGTTTGCAATTACTTTACTTCTATCACATACGAAAAGGTTGAGTAAAGGTTTAAAACTTATTCAGGCAGGGTACGTGCCCCTTGATCAATGCCAATAGGCATTGTGAACAAGACTAACTTCTGGTGGTTGTGATTTCGACGAATTCTAAGAAATACAGTAGGCGAAATGCATTCCGTCTACATTAAGTAACCGCTTTGCAATAAAAAAACAAACATTTGCAACTCAAAACGAGTTCTACTCTGTCGCCAATTTAGATATCGCGCAATAACTGCGTGGAAAGCAAATCATGAAAAACAGCCCAGTCATTAGCGCAATAGTTCAGGTAATAGCATTTAATTTAGCTAAAAACACTTAAGATTTGCACCGTATTTAAAGGTTTGTTTTGCCTTGTGTTTTTGTCACGCAAGCTGCAGGTGTTTTTTTATTGGATTTACTCTCTCCGCTTGTTTATGGGCTTATCTAGGACTTTAGGTGTTTCTTATCGATAACGGACGTATGATATGACATTCTAAAGCACATTAAACTGGGCCACTCACTTTCAGTTGTGGTAAACGACCTATTTAATCATCGTTGTATGATAAGCTTGCTGACTTATTCAGTTAAGTTTTCGAGTAAATACTATGACTGCGATTTCACCAATCAAGCGCAAGAAGCTGATAATGATACGTCCAACCGAAGTAGACAGGTGAAATATTTGTTCTACGCGGCCACATACAGCCTTATATAAACAACATCACTGTGCGCGTGCAAACAACATCACCCGATGCCGCAACACATTACCAACAACCTCGGTATATTCAACTATAATTAGATAATACCACACAGAATATTTGCACTTACCCATTCCGGCGGCTATCCCCGGTATTTCCACGTCATAATGAAAGCAAATGTACGACATCAAGATAAAATCACAATAGCTCCGATGGCTTGGCAAGTACAACACAGGATTTCGTCCCAGTCCATCACGTACCTTCTTTAAATTCTTCTCATTCACATAAACCCCGGACGTAATGCGTTTTCCAATCGCCGTGGTAGCTATGCCACACCACCTGATAACAGCCATATTTCGATCCAGTCCGATCTCGTCGAGAATTCCCTTCACCTGACGCTCAACTACAGCTCGTGATCGCTTCTCGGCATTAGCGTACATATCGATAATCTTTTGCATCTTTTCACTGCGAAGCACCAGGCGTTTTAGTGAGCTCGGATCCAAGTACTTCTCGAACTGCTGTGCCACTTTCGGTTTGTACGCCTTCGTCATGTCCGGTTCCTTGCCTTTCGCGAGAATATTTTCAAATTCATTCATGTAGCCAGACGGGTCATTGTCCTTACGGTTGTTGGTGGGCGACGACATACTTAAATCTGTACCCCGGCAGGCGGCTGGTGGCAATTGGGAGAAATATCAACAAATTCGTACAGTCTATTTACAAAATAAATCACACACTGCACTCACGACAAGCTAAATCGTCTCATGTAACCAGACAAGCTTTCAATTAAGATCTAATCATCAAATAATTTCCCAAAACGCACGAGCTTATTGCTCACTTTCGAGCAATCAATCAAAAAAGTCACGGAAAACTATTCACTTCATATATGTACACCATGAATGGACAATTATGATAAACACACCGGAAAATTTGTAAACAAGTGTTGTCATGTAATTTGTTTAAAAACAAATAGAAAAAAAAAGCAAATAGTGCAAGTGAGAGTGAAATTCGTCTCGTCGAATAACAACTTTCCAAGAAGTGTTAGCCGTCGTCCGAAGGTAATTGAGGGCGATCGTTGAATGGTAATGACACTACAGTTACAAGTTGAGAATTTCAATTGTTGAATTGGGAATTTCTATTTTAATAAATTATGCATGCTGACTGCACCAGCGGTGTAAATAGATTTCAGAGATTTTAATGCAAATGAGGAATGGAAAATCGAGTAAATATCGATGACAGTTCATAAGGAATGACGGATCCATGTAAATATCGAATTCGAACTTTCGGGTTGTAGTAGATTATTCGTATACTAGATTAGCCGTGTTGGGTATGAAATTAAATTTAAATACAGATTGTAACCATTAGATGCTTTGAAAAATCAATCAATCAATCTCAGGACGAGACCTAAGTATATTATGTACTTTCATTCATTACACACAAGCGGTCACTTGAAGCAAGTTTTACATTTATTTTATTAGCCGATAGTGCATATAGCAACACCTTGAAGCGGTAGAGGACGCTCTCAAAATGAATGACTAACAACTAGAAATTACGACACTCTGAGTTAGCTGAGTAGAGAAGAATACAATGTGAATTACAGAATTCGCCCAAACCATACCCAGGAGGACAGAGCGCTGTTTCGCCATTCCTACCTTCGAAATGACATAAAACACTGGCATCGAACACTAAAATCCATACTGAAACAATCCAAGCTTAAAACTACAAAAGAAAAAAATATAGGAAATAACATGGTAGGAAGACGAGCGGATGCACTATAAAGGCGGGTAATGGTATATTAGACAGTAGAAGAGCAGAGGTAGGATTTGATGAGGACGTGTAAAAAGATTTTTTAATACATGTTATAGATCTGATTGCAATCAACGCCAGACTACGGTCCTGCATATAAGATGTCCGCACATTCCGCAGAGCAAAAATTGACTCGGATCAAGGCAACCAAGGTATGGATGCTCTATCGCGGACATTACAGAGTCGAGAAAGATCAGCAAAATTAAACTTTGGAAAGCTGCAGTCGCAAGAGACCGCCAGGTTCTTCGCCGATCATATTTCCCTCAAATTCTCTAAAAAGACGTTGACGACGACGTTGTCAAAACGCCAGGGATGCTGCCTCTGATCTATTAGGTTTCCAGCCACCACCTAGAAGAAACCCTGAGTTTGATGATGAGTGCAGACAGACTTATGTTGAAAAACAGAATTCATACATGGCCATGTTGCGTCGATGGACGAGAGTCACTCGTAAGCTCTACGAACGGAAAAGAAGGGAAAAGCACGAGAAGCGCGACGTAAGGGAGATGGAAAGACGTCATCGAAGAAACGACGCTCGAAAGTTTTACCAAAAAGTAAAACGAACATGCCGAGGTTATAAATTTAGAGCGGAAGCGGAATTAACATGGACACCTCGTAGTTGAGTCATAGTCGAGGCTAAGAATATGGAAGGCATAGTTCAGCGAACTGTATAACGACGAAGATGGTCAAGATATCGCTCAAGCAGAACGTACCATTTACACTGAACGAAGACGAAAGAGATAGCGAAGCGATAGCGATGTCGAAACTCAAGTCTGATAAAGCTGCTGGCGCAGACGTTCTGCCTGCTAAGATATTTAAAGCAACTGGAGGCGGATTGTTTGGTAACATGCACCAGCTCATCTATATGATATGGTCGAAGGAAAACATGCCCGTCGAATAGAATCTCAGAACCGTTTGCACAGTTCATAAGAAAGGAAGCCTCTACTGTGTCAACTGTAGGAGAATAAGTCTCTTTAATATCGCGTATAAGAGGGCATGGGCTCGGACATACAGGGTGAAGTTGTTCATTGCTCTCAACCTGGCGAGATGCCAGCAACGATCCCTGTTTAAATGCCCGGGTCAAGTTGACATACGGCCTCCTCGCGGCGCCCTCTGGATAGCCTCTTCAACAACCGTTGGGAGGTGAACAAACGTATGCAGCGAAAAAAACCCCGACCAGAATGGCGGTTGTGCGGCGGGCTAACAATCCGCCCACGTAAAAAAACCCAAAGTTATGAATGAGCAAGATGCCTCGGATACACGGACGGATACTCGACGACGACAACGCACGAAAAAGGAACACGATTTGCGAGTATGCTCCTGGAATGTCAGAACCCTGTACACTCCCGGAGCTGCTCATAAACTAGAAGGAATCCTCACGCAGTACAAGGCGGATATTACTGCGGTCCAGGAAACACGCTGGATAGGAAACGGTATGATTAGGAAGAAAAGTTGCGACATTTATTACAGCTGTCACAAAAGGTTGCACTTACTGGGATGCGGATTTGTCGTGGGAAAGCGGTTAAGGTCGAAGGTCATCGACTTATAAGTGATCGCCTGGCTGTGATCCGCATCAGAGGCAGATTTTATAACATCAGCCTTATATGTGCGCACGCCCCTACCGACGAGGCTGAAGACCCTATCAAGGAGGACTTCTATGACCTCCTGGACAACGCCTACGGAGCGTGTCCGGAGTACGATGTAAAAATCGTGCTCGGGGACTTCAACGCCAAAATCGGAAAGGAAAACACCCTTGGCGGAGTGATCGGAAAGCACAGCCTCCACGATACAACAACAGATAACGGCTTCCGACTCGCTGACTTTGCGACAGCTCGTAATGCGGTGATAAGTAGCACAAGATTCCCTCGCAAGCGAATCCACACAGCAACCTGGCGATCTCCGGACGGTCGAACCGCCAACCAAATCGACCATGTGCTCATTGACGCAAGGCACGCGTCAAACATCCTGGATGTGCGAACATTCAGAGGGGCAAATGTCGACTCTGACCACTTCCTCGTAGCAGCAAGATTCAGAGCTCGACTATCCAATGTCAGAAAGCTGCACCAGCCCATCAGGAGGAGGTTCGACATTGGGCGTCTGAGCACACCGGAGGTTGCCAGAGTCTACAGGGGGCAGCTGAGCGAAAGACTCTACGGTATGCCTACGTCGAACACAAATGCCAATAATATGTGGCTGCATTGCCGCTCAGCCATTCAGGAAGTAGCCGAAACCACCTTAGGATACCTACCACCCCCGACAAGAAACCCGTGGTATGATGGCGAGTGTGAGCAGAAAAAGGCAGCAACCGACGAGGCGTACCAAAAGGCGCTGCAGAGGAAAACCAGGGCAGCGCGAGAAGAGTACCGAGCCAGAAGAAGGGAGGAGAAGAAACTACTGCGACAAAAGAAAAGAATCTTCGCAGCCTCCCAGCTCAAGGATATCGAGGAGTCTAGGGATAGACATAAAATACGAGCCTTTTACAAGAAAGCCAAAGGCCTTGCAGGAGGCTTCAAAAAGGGCACCCTGGCTCTTCGAAACTGCGAGGGTAATCTTGTCACCGACCCGCAGGGAATAGTGGATGTATTTAAGCAGCACTTCCAGCAGCTGCTTAACGAGCATGACCAAGAGAGAGTGGTAGGGACTGAGGAAATCCCAACTCCAGCCGCTGAAGTAGTCCTCCCACCCAGCATAGAAGAAGTCGGCACAGCTATTCAGAAGCTGAAGAACAACAAGGCCGCAGGCTCAGATGGCTTGCCATTAGAGCTCTTCAAGGCTGGCGGCGATGTTCTGGTAGGGAGCATGCACCAGATCATCTGCAGAATTCGGGAAGATGAGAGCATGCCCGACGACTGGAATACCAGCTCTATATGCCCCATCCACAAAAAAGGCGATCCTACCTCTTGGAAGAACTATAGAGGTATATCCCTGCTCAATGTCGCATACAAGATCCTGTCCAGCGTATTGTGTGAACGTCTAAAACCATTTTGCACCGCACTAATCGGCAGCTACCAGTGCGGCTTCCGGCCCGGCAAATCAACTATAGACCAAATTTTCACACTTCGACAAATCCTGGAAAAGACCAACGAGTTTCAAATCGATACACACCATCTTTTCATCGATTTCAAAGCCGCATACGACAGCATTCATCGTGAAGCACTGTTTGGGGCGATGGCCGAATTCGGGATCCCGGTAAAACTGATCCAGTTGTGTCGCGCCACGCTAAGAAACACGCGATGCACCGTGCAACTCGGTTCTAGGACCTCGGAACCATTCGAAACATGCACCGGATTTCGGCAAGGAGATGCGCTGTCATGTGACTTCTTCAACCTGGTGCTGGAGCAGATAGTGCGACGGGCAGGCGTCAACAGGGAAGGCACTATCTTTTACAAGTCCATCCAACTGCTAGGATACGCGGATGATATCGACATCATCGCGTGTTCTCGCCGTGGCATTGTGGAAGCATTCACGGCGATTGAAGAACAGGCGAAACGAATTGGTCTTAAGATCAATGAGGACAAAACGAAATACATGCTGTCAAGCAAAAACCAATCCGTCGCTCACCACCTGGGACAAAACATAACAATTGACAGCTACAATTTCGAGGTAGTTAAGGAGTTTGTCTACCTCGGGGCAAACGTAAATTCCACAAATGACACCACAGTGGAGATCCGGCGTAGAATCGCCCTTGGCAACCGCTGCTACTTCGGCTTGTCCAAACAACTGGGGTCAAAACTCCTCACTCGAAAGACCAAAGTCATGCTTTACAAAACGCTCATTCTGCCAGTCTTGCTGTACGGAGCCGAAAGCTGGACGATAAGCAGGACAGCGGAGCTGATTTTGGGTTCTTTCGAAAGAAAAATTCTGCGCCGGATATTTGGTCCTGTCTGTGAGGAAGGTGAATGGAGAAGAAGACACAACCGCGAACTCTACGAGCTGTACCAAGATGTGGATGTAGTCCGGAAGGCAAGGAGCCATCGACTACACTGGCTCGGCCACATCGAGCGCATGGACATCAACGCTCCAGCTAAGAGGGTCTTCGAATCCGAGCCTCCTGGTTCGAGAAGAAGAGGAAGACTGAACCTCCGGTATAAAGACCAAGTAATCGCGGATGTAAGACATCTTGGTCTTGACAACTGGAAGCAGCGTGCCCGGGACCGTCAAGGATGGAAGGCAGCTATAGCTCAGGCTCAGATCCTCCATGGATCGCAGGCCTGATAAGTAAGTAAGTAAGTAAGTATATCGCGTATAAGAGTTCCTCTACCGTGCTAAGTGACCTGAAACCATTCGTGAACAATTTGGTAGGTTCCTATCAATGTGGCTTCAGGTCAGGAAAATCCACGATAGACCAAATATTCACACCGCGGCAGGTCTTGGAGAAGACCCATGAATTTCAGATCGACGCAGACCACCTTTTCGTCGATTTTAAAGCCGCATATGACGGCGTCTATAGAGAGCTATATATAGCCATGCTAGATTTTGACATCTCTGCCAAACTCGTCAGGTTACGCAGGATGGCAAAGTCGATACGGAGTTAACCGAGACCTTCGATGTCAAAAAAGGATTTAGAGAGGGCGACGCACTGTTCTTTTCAACATCATGCTTGAAAAGATCGTGCGCGATTTCCTGGACAATTCAAGATGCATGATTTACTTCATTGCTCGCATATGCTGATGACATTGACGTGGCTGGATGAACACAGTAAGACGTCAATGAAACTCTGTCTGAAGATAAACGAGGGCAAAACCAAATACATACATGCTGTCATAAAAGAAACACCGACATCTTGGCCAGAATGTCACTATTGGCAGTTTCAATTTGTATGTCAAGGATTTCGTCTACCTTGGCTAACTGGTAACAAGCGGCAACGACACCAGCACTGAGATTAGATGCAGAAGGACTCTGGCCAACCGCTGTTTCTTCGGGTTAAAGAGTTAAGTGAGTAGTAGAGCTCTCTCTCGGAAAACTAAGGTGACCCTTTATAAAACTTAACCTTAACCAATTGGGGATGCGGTGCTGGCAAATGATAGTGCCAGCTGTATAAGTTTGTTGGTTGAGGCCCAGCTCACACCGGACTGTAGTGCCACCTTAGTAAGTAAGGAGATGTTGACTCTCCGGCAATGCACTTGTTGCACATACATATGTAGCTCCCTTCAGCTCCCTTCTAAAATACGATTTTACGCAGAAACCTTTGGGACTCGCTCTTGATGCTAAATTAAACCTCCTCCTTATTTAGAACTTTATCATGAAGAACCATAGACCTCGTATCAGTATTTTACTGCAAAGCGTGATGCTACAGCGTTGCATACATATATTCTTCCCGTGTCATTAGGATTGGAACTACATAGTTTGATTCTGATATTAACTTTTTTCAATGGGCAAATATTAGTTTAGGGGAGATTACGATTCCCGTGGTGATGTATTCTGAGAATATTATTTTTTTTTAGCCTGTGGGTAGGAATTCTTTTTGCATACTTAAGGGCATGAAGCAATTTTGCGATGACATGATGCTGCATAAACCTACATGCATAAATGTAGGCATACATGTCATAGTACATTTTTTCCACGCCCCTAAGTATGCAAGTAAAATTAGAAATGTCAAAATACTCCACCTCGGTGATCGGAATCACTGCGCCAATTGTATGTAGTTTTCTCTCACGGCAACACGTGAAATATACAGCAATCAGCTGATACCTGACAGTTGCCAGCTGTCACAGTACAAATTTGTCATCAAATCAGAGCTCAATTTCAGAAGACCGATAAAGACAGGATAAAGGTAAATATGAAATCATGTTGTCAAGCCGCGCGAGATTCATTCTTGGCAGAAAACAGTCCAACGTCCTAATACGTTACCTCAGTGCTAATAAAGTCGAGGAGATTTTAACCGTCGAACAGCCCCTGACAGCGAGCTACCTAGCAAGAACACTAGGTAATATCACATTTAAACACAACGTTTCTTCCAATAAGCAAACATAAATATTCCACAGGTTCAACGCATCGAAACTGGGCAAATATACTCGCTAAACACAAAGAACTGACTACAGTGAAACGTGAGGACATAATCAATTCCGCAGCAACACTCAAGTCGTTGAATTTTACAATCAATGATATCCTCAAACAGCCCATGATCCTCTATATAAACACAACCACACTGCAGAACCGATATAATGTATTCAAAGAATGTGGCTCCGAGGCAATTTCGCTGGCCTATCTCGCGAAGTATGTATCGGTGATGAACCGAACTGTGTCGATTTTGAAGAGCATCGGTTTTATTCCATTTAACGTTGATGTCGAGGAGCGTCTTCGCACTCGTTTCACCGATATTGAAGTGGATGTTCCGAGTAAGATGGGTGAAAATATTTTGCTTAAGACCATTCGGCAGAATGTTTTGAATTACTACCTGCGCCAGCGGTTGAATATGAATGATAAGGAATTAACCAAGCTGTGGAAGGTGTACACGCGTATTCGACACAGAAGCTTTGATTCCATACAACGAATGGTAGATATCTTGCTAAACGACCTGCAATTCAGTCAAGAGCGTATCATCAAAAACGCATTTGTCCTCTACGGTGAACCTGGTAACGTGAAGCGAATGCTGAAGGAAATCAAGACCATCAATGGACAGGATTTTCGAGAGATTCTTTATCGACAACCAAAGATTATTATGTCATCAACGGACAGCTTAATCAAGACGATTGAAAACATTAAGTCGTTCAATATAAAGGAGGAAGCGATCCTCAAGTGCCTGGAAGTGCTCACGTTAAGCCCGGACACTGTGCTGGAAAGACTAAAGGATTTACAGCAGATTGAGGAGTTTCAGGTTTTGTGGACAAATCCGAGAATTCTACGATTGGTGCACTATCAAAACAAGGCGCGATTGCGGCTGGAGTACCTGAATCAGTTGAAAGTAAGATGCGCTTCTCTCCACGTGTTATCATGCGGTTCTAATGCCTTTGCTAAGTAAGCGATATCCATTGTTCATGCAGTAGAGTAATGATTTTGCTTATAGGTTTGCTCGTGAGGGTTCCGACCGAACCAAGGGGCGCGATATTGTGGTCTTTTTATCCAATGTATTTAAGCGCGATAAGACCCAAATTCGATCTATTTTAAGTCGTCATCCGAATTGGTGCCACATACCACTGACACAGGTCAAACAATGCTACGATCATCTTCTCGCGAAAAAGTTCTCGAACGAGGATATCCTCGAGAACTTACATATTCTCCTCTATCCAATGTAAGGACTTCATAATGCCAGATTTCTTCATTCATCCATTCTTTTTCTAGAACTCGAATCGACGAGAAGCTCGCGCTATTGTACAAACCGGAAACCTATAAGGAATTAAAGATGGACTCGATGACAATATGTAACATTGGCAACAACAAGTTTCTCGCCCTCATCCTCTACCTAATCGAACGTGAGTTTCACTTTACGGGTGACGGTATATGGACGGAACAACACACTACACAAGTGGAGAATTTCCACAACATCCTGCCAGACTTTCCTGAAAGCAAGAGCAGTGCGGTGCGATACGGTCTCAAAGACACCAAACTTCCTCAAAACACTGGCCCCGATACTAACAGTGGGAGTACAAACAGCCATGCATCGATTTTAGTGTAAATATATTGTGTCAATTGGTTACCCTTTCGTACTAACACTGCTTCGGTCAATAAAGTAGATTAAGTCTTATGAAGTCTTGGTGATTTAGCTGTTTTCCTCGGGAGACTGGTGGTCGACCGTAATAGCCGAATGTTTGATGGAACAAGACTTGAGTTTGTCGAGAATCTCCTTGTAAGCAGGCGATATAGGTTTTTGGACAACTTCCCGGTATGTGTAAGTTGAATCTGGGTCCAGCTGGAAAGACAAAACCATCATTACTCATAAAAACAATATTGGCATGCATTGACACCTACATTAAGGCTGTAGGACATGTCCGAGTCGAATCCTCTAAGATCACCACACACCACAAACGGAATAATCTGTCGATTGACTTCGGAATCAGTGGCGTTAGCTATCAGCTGTACGTCATCGACCATCGGGTTGATCATCTGCGGGATATATCCGTCCGGACACTGGTAATTTTGACACACAACAAAGGCCTCTATGCTGGAATTTCGTGAACTGTGCGGTTTCGCAATCGATACCTTCTCGAAGAAGATTCTCAACTGCGAATACAAAAGGCTTGTGTCCTTCCCACGGAAAATTTTCGCCACAAAATTGCCACCTGGCATTAGAACATGAGTGGTAATACTAAGTGCGGCCAAAAGCAATTGGGATTGAATGTATTCGTCGATGTCGTGAAGACCTGTCACGTCCGGAGCACCATCACAAACGACCAATTGCGCTTTCTTCTCCCCGAAATGTTCGATTATCGCGTTCGCAGTGCTGAGTTTTGTGATGTCACCTTGGATCTGAGTGACTCCCGGCAGTGGTGCCATTGCTTGAAGGTCAACAGCTATGATTTTCACATCCTCATCGCCACGATTATCATAGAGACGTTTCGAAAGGACTTGACTCCAACTGCCTGGGGCAGCACACAAGTCTACGGCACGGGTTACATCTAAATAGAGAATAAAGACAATGATTTGATTTGGTTTCGGATTGAAGGTAAACAATACCTTTGAGTATGTGGAACTTCTCGTCGATGTGGAGCAGTTTGAATGCGCTTCGCGCACGCCAACCTTCCTCTTTGGCAAGTCGGTAATAGATGTCTCGCTTGTCCTTTGAGGTTTTACCCATTTTAATTGAGTTTTTAATTTAATGTTCCGGAATAGAAAACAGGGATAACCCTGATAGAAAATGACCAGGACGTGGAAAATGTGTACAAAGGTGCTTATTCGTTCAATTGTCAAATACCTGTGACAGCAACTGTGATAGGCCTGTTTGATTTGGTTAACACGAAACAAGTTCGAATTTTCTGTTTTTATAAGCTGAAAGTAGTCGTAGTGTCTAATATCTGACGGGAATATGATTCATTATTTCGCAGACAATATTGCAGTGGCACCAAACTGTCTTATGAATATTCAAAAGTCATACCAATGGGTATAATATACGACAATCTATCAAAAAGTCTGTCACAGGGTGATGATGAGAGACTTAGTAATTGCGGATCGTGACTTTTTCATCATATGTAAATACCAAGTAAAGGTCCACAACTTTAGGGAACTATTCTCCTGAGAAGTCCAAGATGGAATTACCATCCTTCACGTAATTTTTTAGCTCTCTTCATTGGGCTGGAACAACGTATAGCGATGATCCTCTTTGCATAAGATTGCGACACAGAAAATGTCGAGCAGCATATAAAAAACCTCGAAAAATACTTGACGACGGCCTACCTCTAAGAAGGAAGGTGATTTTGAGGTAACTAAGGTCGCTAAAAAATCGGCCCAACTAACTAACAAAAAACGAAAAAAACATTGAAAATTTGAAAAGGTACTGGAATATTTAGGTGGTTAGCAGCAATGCGCAGGATTCTTTCTTCCTGGTAGCGACCAAAAGAAATTTTAATCAGAACCCTTGAAAATGGTCATTAGTGAAGCGTCTCTGTTGAAATTTTGATCCCGCAAACGAAATTACAGTGAAGGTCAGGAATTTTAGCGATTATTAACCCGTGGTGAGCAGGGATCTCAACCACCAAGCCTTCTCAACTCGCTTGACCTTCATTCAACTGTCTTGGATGTCCGACCACTTGTTACTTAAAGTCTTATTTCACTAATACGCTCCATCTTAGACACAGTCGTCTGCGTATTATTTCTTGGACGGACACTTTTGTTGAAGCCACATTGCATTTCTGGTTAGTCATATCGTTCAAATGTCCCTAGCGTGACTACACATCTCAAGTGGTGAAGAGACCCAAAAAAAAAAATCAATGCCTGTATCGGAGAAGTAATAAATATACTCTTATTGCTTACTTACTTACTTACTTACTTATCAGGCCTGCGATCCATGGAGGATCTGAGCCTGAGCTATAGCTGCCTTCCATCCTTGACGGTCACGGGCACGCTGCTTCCAGTTGTCAAGACCAAGATGTCTTACATCCGCGATTACTTGGTCTTTATACCGGAGGTTCGGTCTTCCTCTTCTTCTCGAACCAGGAGGCTCGGAGTCGAAGACCCTCTTAGCTGGAGCGTTGATGTCCATGCGCTCGATGTGGCCGAGCCAGTGCAGTCGACGGGTCCTTGCTTTCCGGACTACATCCACATCTTGGTACAGCTCGTAGAGTTCGCGGTTGTGTCTTCTTCTCCATTCAGCTTCCTCACAGACAGGACCAAATATCCGGCGCAGAATTTTTCTTTCGAAAGAACCCAAAATCAGATCCGCTGTCCTGCTTATCGTCCAGCTTTCGGCTCCGTACAGCAAGACTGGCAGAATGAGCGTTTTGTAAAGCATGACTTTGGTCTTTCGAGTGAGGAGTTTTGACCCCAGTTGTTTGGACAAGCCGAAGTAGCAGCGGTTGCCAAGGGCGATTCTATGCCGGATCTCCACTGTGGTGTCATTTGTGGAATTTACTTTTGCCCCGAGGTAGACAAACTCCTTAACTACCTCGAAATTGTAGCTGTCAATTGTTATATTTTGTCCCAGGTGGTGAGCGACGGATTGGTTTTTGCTTGACAGCATGTATTTCGTTTTGTCCTCATTGATCTTAAGGCCAATTCGTTTCGCCTGTTCTTCAATCGCCGTGAATGCTTCCACAATGCCACGGCGAGAACACGCGATGATGTCGATATCATCCGCGTATCCTAGCAGCTGGATGGACTTATAAAAGATAGTGCCTTCCCTGTTGACGCCTGCCCGTCGCACTATCTGCTCCAGCACCAGGTTGAAGAAGTCACATGACAGCGCATCTCCTTGCCGAAATCCGGTGCATGTTTCGAATGGTTCCGAGGTCCTAGAACCGAGTTGCACGGTGCATCGCGTGTTTTTTAGCGTGGCGCGACACAACTGGATCAGTTTTACCGGGATCCCGAATTCGGCCATCGCCCCAAACAGTGCTTCACGATGAATGCTGTCGTATGCGGCTTTGAAATCGATGAAAAGATGGTGTGTATCGATTTGAAACTCGTTGGTCTTTTCCAGGATTTGTCGAAGTTAGAAAATTTGGTCTATAGTTGATTTGCCGGGCCGGAAGCCGCACTGGTAGCTGCCGATTAGTGCGGTGCAAAATGGTTTTAGACGTTCACACAATACGCTGGACAGGATCTTGTATGCGACATTGAGCAGGGATATACCTCTATAGTTCTTACAAGAGGTAGGATCGCCTTTTTTGTGGATGGGGCATATAGAGCTGGTATTCCAGTCGTCGGGCATGCTCTCATCTTCCCAAATTCTGCAGATGATCTGGTGCATGCTCCCTACCAGAACATCGCCGCCAGCCTTGAAGAGCTCTGATGGCAAGCCATCTGAGCCTGCGGCCTTGTTGTTCTTCAGCTTCTGAATAGCTGTGCCGACTTCTTCTATGCTGGGTGGGAGGACTACTTCAGCGGCTGGAGTTGGGATTTCCTCAGTCCCTACCTCTCTCTCTTGGTCATGCTCGTTAAGCAGCTGCTGGAAGTGCTGCTTAAATACATCCACTATTCCCTGCGGGTCGGTGACAAGATTACCCTCGCAGTTTCGAAGAGCCAGGGTGCCCTTTTTAAATCCTCCTGCAAGGCCTTTGGCTTTCTTGTAAAAGGCTCGTATTTTATGTCCATCCCTAGACTCCTCGATATCCTTGAGCTGGGAGGCTGCGAAGATTCTTTTCTTTTGTCGCAGTAGTTTCTTCTCCTCCCTTCTTCTGGCTCGGTACTCTTCTCGCGCTGCCCTGGTTTTCCTCTGCAGCGCCTTTTGGTACGCCTCGTCGGTTGCTGCCTTTTTCTGCTCACACTCGCCATCATACCACGGGTTTCTTGTCGGGGGTGGTAGGTATCCTAAGGTGGTTTCGGCTACTTCCTGAATGGCTGAGCGGCAATGCAGCCACATATTATTGGCATTTGTGTTCGACGTAGGCATACCGTAGAGTCTTTCGCTCAGCTGCTCCCTGTAGACTCTGGCAACCTCCGGTGTGCTCAGGCGCCCAATGTCGAACCTCCTCCTGATGGGCTGGTGCAGCTTTCTGACATTGGACAGTCGAGCTCTGAATCTTGCTGCTACGAGGAAGTGGTCAGAGTCGACATTTGCCCCTCTGAATGTTCGCACATCCAGGATGTTTGACGCGTGCCTTGCGTCAATGAGCACATGGTCGATTTGGTTGGCGGTTCGACCGTCCGGAGATCGCCAGGTTGCTGTGTGGATTCGCTTGCGAGGGAATCTTGTGCTACTTATCACCGCATTACGAGCTGTCGCAAAGTCAGCGAGTCGGAAGCCGTTATCTGTTGTTGTATCGTGGAGGCTGTGCTTTCCGATCACTCCGCCAAGGGTGTTTTCCTTTCCGATTTTGGCGTTGAAGTCCCCGAGCACGATTTTTACATCGTACTCCGGACAAGCTCCGTAGGCGTTGTCCAGGAGGTCATAGAAGTCCTCCTTGATAGGGTTTTCAGCCTCGTCGGTAGGGGCGTGTGCACATATAAGGCTGATGTTATAAAATCTGCCTCTGATGCGGATCACAGCCAGGCGATCACTTATAGGTTTAAAGTCGATGACCTTCGACCTTAACCGCTTTCCCACGACGAATCCGCATCCCAGTAAGTGCAACCTTTTGTGACAGCTGTAATAAATGTCGCAATTTTTCTTCCTAATCATACCGTTTCCTATCCAGCGTATTTCCTGGACCGCAGTAATATCCGCCTTGTACTGCGTGAGGATTCCTTCTAGTTTATGAGCAGCTCCGGGAGTGTACAGGGTTCTGACATTCCAGGAGCATACTCGCAAATCGTGTTCCTTTTTCGTGCGTTGTCGTCGTCGAGTATCCGTCCGTATATCCGAGGCATCTTGCTCATTCATAACTTTGGGTTTTTTTACGTGGGCGGATTGTTAGCCCGCCGCACAACCGCCATTCTGGTCGGGGTTTTCTTCGCTGCATACGTTTGTTCACCTCCCAACGGTTGTTGCAGAGGCTATCCAGAGGGCGCCGCGAGGAGGCCGTATGTCAACTTGACCCGGGCATTTAAACAGGGATCGTTGCTGGCATCTCGCCAGGTTGAGAGCAATCAACAACTTTACCCTGTATGTCCGAGCCCATGCCCTCCATACTCTTATTGCAGCCTTTAATATTCTTCTCGAGCTACGGCCTTTGGATATGTTTAGCGAGCAAGTTGTTATTTGTGCTGCTAAATGCATAAGAAGTCTATGTACGCAATTGGCCTTGTCCACAAACTTGACATTTGTTTAAGCTTTCAAGCAGAACAAATTACATCTGTCCACGTAATATCTTCACGAAGGACTTTGAAACCTTCTTCCCTTTTAGGGTGAATTTGGTGTGTCCTTTTACTGACGGATCCAAAATGGAAGTAGAAATGGGAAGTGTGGTTCACTTCCTGCAGTGTCTGTCACATGGTGCTGGCTGCGATTTTGGAAGCTTTAGCGTGGCTCAAGATTAGTGTAGTATCCGTCAAGGAGATTGTCAATTGCATATACAACTAATCTGAACCTTATTGGGGTTAGGTTAGGTTATCCGTAGCATCCACAGGGAGTATACACTTAGGCCAGAGAGGCCCTTTATGTTGCACACTTCCTTTCGTGGTGTGATTAATTGATAGGCTGGGGTCCTAAGTCTGCGAACCTTGTGGTCGTGCAACCATGGCTCTTGGACTAGGACTATATCTTCTTCTTCTCTGGCCAGCCTTAGAAGAAGATTTACGAATGGGGGTTAGTTTGAATTAATTTCAGCATCGGAGCTGTTGTTAATTCGATATACCTACATCACGGTAGTGTTGGAGTCTCACGAAACTGGGTCTAGAAGGTCTTCTTCCATGGGCGAGTTCGTTGAGTAATCCAGTGTAGCTTCGCTTCCGGAGTCAAGTAATATATCCTGGTCTATACCTACTGGGAGTATTGTTTGCGTCTCAGCCTGTTCCTTCACAGGATGCTCGCGGTCATCCAGGAACCTTGAGCCTAGCTCCTTCCCGCACATCCCCTGTTTCCCCTGTCCTTAACAGATCGAAAGATATTTGGTCGGCACAGTTTAGAAGCTTCACCCTCCTTTGGTACCATCCAGAGTCATCGCAGATGGGTGGTGGTCCAGTGTACTTCCTTACTATACTTAGGAAATTGGACGCTCGCGCTTCCTCAACCTTCTTCAACTTGTCCATCGTCAGTTTTCCATCGGGGTCACTAGCATCAATGATAACGGCCGTCAGGAACTCCCTCGCAACCTCATCGAAAGGCTTTGATAGCTTTGCCGGTGTTTCTAGCCCAGCCTTTTTTGCCTCGCTTTTCGGTTCCTCGGGTGACGACCTAGGTCTCTTGGTTAGATGGTCTTTCTCTTGAGCCAAGTTTTTTTGTGGACCGGGCGAACGACTCTTTTTCCTTTTCGGATAAGTCAGTCTTGTGTTCCCATCTGTTTATTATTTTCAAGGCTGCCTTGCGGTCTCTATAAACATTGTTTGATGAGTTTACCATTTTCAGTCAAATTTTTCCATCTCCAGGGAGATGATTGGGGGATAAGCTGTCTTAACAGTCTTAACAGCCTGCGGTTTTGGGTTCCGGCCTCTTTTTTATTGATTTCATTATTTTTTTATCTTCGCCCATGTCTGTCGCATAAGCCTTTAGTAATTGCTGATGTACCAATGTGAAGTTTTAACGTCGATCGTTTTGCTATTGTTTACAATCTTTTCCCACGTAGTAAAGCGGATTTACTACTACTGTATGTACATATGTATGTGGTATGTTGGCGTTACAGTCCAGGAAGAACCAAAGCCGAGTTTCTCTCAATGGACCAACAGTTTATTGTCGGTTCCGAATGGCGAATTTCGAGAAATACCACAGGGGGTTTTGTCAGAACAGCGCTGAGGAGACGCACCATGAAAATACATTCTATGACATGGCTGTTGTCGAAATTCGATCTCGTGTCATCGGCGTCGGAGGCCCACTGCGCCAAAGTGCTCTTTACTAATATTTGTAGTTATTATACATACGTAGACGACCAGCATATTCATCCCTTCCATTTATCAAACTACTTACTTAGGTGGCGCTACAGTCCGTGGTGAGCCTGGGCCTCAACCAACAAGCGTCTCCAGCTGGCACGGTCTTTGGCCAGTTGTTTCCAGCGCCGCACGCCCAGTTGGTTAAGGTCCCCTTCCACTTGCGGGCGCCACCGATGATGCGGCCGTCCCCTGCCGTGCCTTCCTTCCGGAGTGGATTCGAAGACTCTTCGGGTCGGAGCTGTATTTTCCATGCGCTCTACATGGCCTAGCCACCATAGACGCTGTATCCGTAGACGTCGTACCAGGCCGATGTCGCTGTACAACCCGTACAGTTCTTTGTTATATCTTCTCCTCCATACACCGTTTGAACAAACGGGATCGTAGATAGTACACAGAATTTTCCTCTCGAAACGACCAAGGGCATCTTCATCCGCTTTTGTTAAGGTCCAAGCCTCTGCGCCGTAAAGGAGGACTGGGATGATTAAGGTCTTACATAGTCTCACCTTGGTTTTCCGAGAGAGGGCTCTACTTCTCAATTGCCTCTTGAGCCCAAAGAAACAGCGGTTGGCAAGAGTGATTCTGCGTTTTATCTCAGCGCTGGTGTTGTTGTCGCTGGTCATTAGTGAGCCAAGGTAGACGAATTCCTTGACCACTTTAAAGTAATATCCGCCCATGGTGACGTTCTGGCCAATACGCCGGTGTTGTCCGTCTCTTTTAGATGAAAGCAGATATTTGGTTTTACGCTCATTAACCTTGAGACCCATCTTAGCCGCTTCTACCTCAATGCTTACAAAGGCCTCATTGACGTCTTGCTGTGTCCGTCCAATCACGTCAATGTCGTCGGCATACGCAAGCAACTGCGTAGACTTGAAATAAATCGTACCTCTTGTGTTGGCCAGTGACTCTTGCACGATCTTTTCATGCACGATGTTGAAAAAGTTGCATGACAGCGCGTAACGTTGCCTAAATCCTTTTTAACATCAAAGGTATCGGTTTGCTCATTACCGACCTTAATGGAGCAGCGAGAATTCTCCATTGTCATCCTGCACAGTCGGACGAATTTGGCAGGGATGTTAGAACTAGACATGGCTTTGTATAGCTCATCTCTATACACGCTGTCATATCTTCTTCTTCTTTGATGGCGCTACAGTTCGGGGTGAACCAGGGCCTCAACCAACAAGCCTCTCCAGCCGGCCCGATCTTTGGCCAGCCGCTTCCAGTGCCGCACGCCCAGTTGGTTAAGGTCCCCTTCCACCTGTGCGCGCCACCATAAATGCGATCGTCCCCTGCTGCGTCGTCCCTCGGGGTTGGAGTCAAAGACTCTTCGGGCCGGAGCGTTGATGTCCATTCGCTCTACATGGCCTAGCCATCTTAGACGTTGGATTCAAAGATGTCTAACCAGGCCGATGTCGCTGTACAGCCCGTACAGTTCTTGGTTGAATGTCCTCCTCCATTCTCCGTTTACACAAACGGGACCAAAGATTGCACGCAGAATTTTCCTCTCGAAACGTCCAAGAGCCTCTTCATCCGCATTTCTATAACGTCCAAGCCTCAGCGCCGTAGAGGAGGACCGGGATGATTAAGGTTTTGTAGAGGGAAACCTTAGTTTTTCGAGAGAGGGCTCTACTACTCAATTGCCTCGTGAGCCCGAAGAAGCAGCGATTGGCAAGAGTTATTCTGCATTTTATCTCAGCACTGGTGCCGTTGCTGCTTGTCACTATTGAGCCAAGGTAGACGAAGTCCTTGACTACTTCAAAAATATAGCTACCGAAGATGACGTTCTTACCAAGACGTCGGTGTTGCGCGTCTTTCTTGGATGACAGCATGTATTTGGTTTTGTCCATTTACCATTAGGCCCACCTTAGCCGCTTCTGCTTCAATGCTTGCGAACGCCTCATTGACGTCTCGCTTTGTTCGTCCAATAACGTCAATGTCATCTGCGTAGGCAAGCAATTGTGTGGACCCGAAGTAGATCATACCTCTTGTATTGGCCGCAGAGTCCCGCACGATCTTTTCAAGAATAATGTTGGAAATAGCTTTTCATGTCATCGAGGGGGAGTATTTGAAAAAGGAGATGATTGTTGGTAGGGATGTTTTAATAGATTCCTCTTTGAAGATAGTAGTCAGTAAGCACGGATCAACTCTGAGACAAAATGAACCAGCCGCTTGCCTAACTACCCATGTAGTCAGCATTCCAGAAATACCACCCTCAGACCTGGAAAAATTACAAAGGATTCTTGACAATTATTCCCAACAAATGATCACTGGACTCCCCGTAGCAGAAGTCACAACAGATTATCTTTCTATTCGCTCATCCAAAGATGAATACTATATATAGATAGTCAACTATCGACCATATAGAACGTCGCACAGTGAACGACAAATAACATCGAAATTAATCAGTGACCTAAAGTCATGTGAAATTATTAGAGATAGTAAGTCTCCATTCGCTAGCCCAGTAGTACTCGTCAGGAAGAAAAACGGACAAAATCGGCTTTGTGTTGACCTTAGGGCCTTAAATAGATTAACTGTTAGGGATTGATACCCGCTACCCCGAATCGAAGATCAGTTGGATAGACTAAAAGGCAATAAATACTTCACTTCTTTGGACATGGCGTCAGGCTTCCACCAAATCCCCATCGCAGATGACTCCATAGAAAAGACGGCTTTCGTTACGCCCGATGGGCATTTTAAATACCTGCGGATGCCATTTGGCCTCACTAATGCTCCAGCCGTCTTTCAGAGGGCAATCAACACGGCTTTGGGAGAACTTCGAAACACTGTTGCACTGGTTTATTTAGACGATGTCCTTATCCCATCAACATCTGTGGAAGATGGACTTGAGAAGCTCGACGTCGTATTAGGAGCGTTAACTACTAACGGATTCCCCATCAATCTTGAAAAGTGTAAGTTTTTGCAGACTAAGATAGAATATTTAGGTCGAGAAATCACTTCCGAAGGAGTCAGGCCAAGTAAAATCAAGATAGATTCGTTAGTAAGGTCACCAACCCCAACTAGTGTAAAGCAAGTCAGTTCATGGGTCTTGCCAAGTGCGAGTGCGAAATAGCGAGACAGTACAAATTGCGACAGCTTACGTCACGCCCGCTACTGATAATATTTGACCCTAAACTCCCAACTGAGCTGCATACTGATGCAAGCTCTATCGGATATGGTGCAGTCCTGTTTCAGAGGGTCGAGGGTCGGTTGCATGTAGTAGCGTATTACAGTCAGGCTACGAAGCCCTATGAAACCAACTACCATAGTTACGAACTAGAAACTCTTGCGGTGGTGAATGCACTAAGGCATTTCCGTACTTATCTCCTGGGCATCCGGTTCACTATAATTACGGACTGTAACGCTCTTAAAGCAACTAAGCAAAAGAAAGATTTATTACCTCGTGTTGCTAGATGGTGGATATACCTCCAGGATTTTGACTTTGATGTCATCTATAGAAAAGGTCAAACTATGGTCCACGCGGATTACCTTAGTCGTAATGTCCCACAGAAAGAATGTGGGTAGTTTATCCGAGACTTGGCTACATATCGAACAATTGCAAGACCCCGACACTTCGGAACTTATGAACAGAGTCAGAGAAGGCGACGCTAACATAAAGGCCCAATATGCGATCCACGGTGGACTACTCTATCGAAAGTTACAAGCGGTAGATCGGCTGTTTGTACCACAGCGCTGTCGACTGGCTCTAATGAGACGATTTCATGAGGACAACTGCCACATTGGGTGAGAGAAGACGTTCGCTAAAATGAAGGAACACTTTTGGATGCCGTTTATGACACAAAGCGTAAGGAAGTTTGTCGAATCATGTGTGATCTGTCTCGTAGAAAAGAGACCCTCCGGAAAGAAACAAAGCGAACTTTATCCGATTGAAAAGAAGCCTATACCATTTCATACAGTCCATGTGGATCTCATGGGACCATTCCAGGTGAAAAATCTAGATGATCGTCGATATATCTTCATACTTGTAGACGCTTTTACCAAATTTGTTGTCCTCTTTCCCTGTATGAGCTTGCAGGCTTCGGAGACGGTCCAACACTTCCGTAATTATGTGATGTTAATTGGTGCGCCTTATAAAATCGTGAGTGATAAGGGGTCAAACTTCACAAGCAACGAATTTAAGAAGTTCTGCATGTCACTTGGTACAGAACATCATCGAATTGCACCAGCAGCCTGTAGGGCGAACGGACAGGTGGAGAGATACTTGGATACGGTTGCCAACCTTCTACGAACCAACTTGGACATAAATTTAGAATGGACAACGTACATCAGTCGAGTGCAGTTGGCTCTAAATACAACTATGAACAAAACAACAGGGTTGTCTCCGTTAAAATTACTGACTGGGGTAACTGGGCGCACTCCCGAGATGGGTGCACTTCTGTCAGGATTAAATATCGAGCCAGAATACGAAGACCTCGAAGCGATCCGTGCATTAGCTGATGAAAGAGTTCGGGAAAATGCTCTGCGTATGAAGTTGAGATTCGACAAGAGCAGGTGTAAACCAAAACCTTTGGAGATCGGTGATAAAGTAGTGTATCGCAGTAATCAGATACGGAAGTCCAAATTGGACGTTCATTATCAGGGGCTGTACGAAGTCATCGGTGTCCTCCCGAGCGATCGATATAAATTGAAGAAGGACAATTCTAACACTGTCATAGTAGCTGCCAGAGAAGTAATTCGTCCAATAATTGGGGAAGAAGATTCAAATGGTTCTTTAGCGGAGACCTGAAAGGGTGAGTTCTAAGTTACATTAAATTAAAATCTATGTTGAGTGTTTGATGTGATAGAAGGATCATAGACAAGTTTGTGCCGCTGGGGCAAAACCTCTGAGCTATGATGAAAGGAGAAGGCTGAAATTATGGACAAGCTTAAGATTGCCTCGGAGTCATAATGTTCATGGTTGAATGGTAATCGTTAAACCAAAACAACAGGATCAATCCATGCTTGGGTTCTAGCCTCTGAGACGAATTTCGTATGCGAAGCCCGGGTGTGTAGTCAGGCTTAAGTTATTTCTGGGCTGTACTCCCGGGCTACGGCCGGCGAGGCTTCGGACAAGCTACGCTCCCTGGGGATTCGTGTCTTGTTCTATAATCCGAGTGATTGGGGTGGCTTGGACAAGCGTAAGACTGCCTCTGAGCCATTCCCCCCGCAGTCATAGGGTTGCCTAGTTAAACGGTAGTTATTTTGCTTGCGTTAAATGGTTGAAACAACTCCAAAATTTTACAGGTTGTTGTTGTTATGACGTGGCCATTGGGAGCGAACGCTGAGGCAGCAGAATATCGAATCGGAGAAGTAAGGGGCAGAAGATTATCGTATTGGAAAACAGCATTTCAACAAAAGTGAATTTAATAAATGAATTATGTTAAAAAGGGAAAGGTAAAATTTATTTCATCGAGAACGATGAATATTGCAGGACGGCCGTGTTAGAGTGTAACTCATTTGTGTCGGTAAGTCGCACTGTGTTTTAGGCCGCACTGTGCGGAGAAACCACGAGAGAAATTGAAGAAGGAGAAAGGGTGAATACACAAATCTGTGTGTGCTCAACAGGCAGTTGATCTGTGTGAGCCGCCGCGAATAGATGCGCCGCAGACTTGTTGCCCGTTTTGTGCTTTCTTTCATACATATCTACACATTTTGCCATTTTCATATACATACATATGTAATTAAAAAAATGTACGAGACTTTTGAATTTTCGACTGGACAAATTATTTTTAACCGGGACTCTGGACACCGCTAAAAATATCTGGACAATCCCGACGAGTCCCGGCCGTATGGCAACCGTAGGTGGACCCCATTTTAAGCGCCAATGCCCAAGAAAAGAAAATTAAAAGGCAGTGCTTTATAGTTCTTTTGTTGCACGAAAATCATCGTCTACTGATTGGTACTTCGATAGCGGAGCGACGGCACACATGACAAACAATGATACATCAATCAAAAATAGTGAAACCAAATGGACACAGTGTAATTTGTGCAACCAGCGAGAAGTTGCTAGTAAAAAACCGGCCAAGTGCGAGTCGGACTCGCGCACGAAGGGTTCCGTACTATTATGTATAAAAACGGCAAAAAAAAAACATGTCTGTTGTATGGGAGCCCCATTTATACATATATTTATTATATTCTGTCTTAGTATTTGTTGTTAAAGCAGCGACAGGAATACATAATCAGTGACATTTTATTCTCACTTTTCGGATAGTTAAAATCTAGAATATTGTAATTTTTAGAAAATACTTATTTTTTGAGTGATTGCCAATTTGGGTTTAAACCTGGCAAATCGACTGAAACTGCTTTATTGAAATTAACTGGTGAAATATATAATAGTTTAAACACTTCTCAAATACCATCAACATTATTTGTTGATATCAGTAAGGTCTTTGATATGGTTAATCATATTTTGCTACTCGATAAACTTTATAAAGCGGGTTTCAGAGGCTCCATTTATAAATGGTTTTCTTCTAATTTATCCAACCGTTGTCAAGTTGTGAAAATTAGGAATGTTTACAGTTTTATAGACTTCTTTAATATGGGTGTTCCCCAAGGAGCAGTATTGGGCCCAATCCTTTTTCTATTTATGTTAATTCGTTTTTATTACAACCTTTTAAAGGCAAAATAACTGTCTTTGCTGAAACATCTCTTTTCCACACAAACACTAACTTAATTGATAGTTTTGCAGATGTTAATTATGACCTAGATATGTTAAGGAGATGGTTTAATTATCATAAACTAATAATTAGCAACAAAACGAAGTACATGATATTTAATATCAATGGTACAGTTTTCAGAGACCTTCCCTTATATTATCATGCACCATTGTGTAATCGATTTGTTCTTAAAGATATAGTATTCAACAATCAACAATGTTTGAAAATTGCTTCTTGATTGAACACGTGGACAGTTTTAAATATTTAGGTGTTATATTGGACCAACAACTTTGTTGGAAAGACCATTCAATATATTTGAAACAGTATGCATTGCAATCTCTACCCGTCTTAAAGAACTAAATGTATACTCGCACCGATATGGAACTAGCAAAAACATGTCCATGTCCCGAACTAAATGTATTATCGCACCGATATGGAACTAGCAAACCATGTCCATGTCCGGACCTGAATGCATACAAGTTAACACAAAACACTATCACACAAAACACCACAACACAAAAGTAAACAATACACATCCGATATCGATTTCAAGAGCGGCAATAAACCCAAAAAACACTATTCAGCAACACCAACCGCAGTCGCACCGAATTGGGTCAGCAATTGGGCAATGCACCCAAGCCAACAAATTACGTCCGCACCGATTTCCGCTGACGCACCGAATTGGGTCATTAATTGGGCAGTGCACTCGAGTAAACGAACTACCGATTCCGCTGACGCGCTATATGGGTCAACAAGTGGACAGCGCACTCAATTGATTATTAAGTGGGCAACGCACTCAAATGAATACACTGCACCGAATCTGCTGACACGCATGTCATTAAGTGGACAAGGCACGAGTCACACAACGGTCATCACCCCAACTACCCGATGGCACGAGCGAAGGGACAAAAGTGCAACCTTGCACTTCACTCTGCTAGACTTAAGTATAAATAGAGTATCGATGTTCTTGTTAGATTAGATCTTAAGTGAACGTTGTTAAATAAAGTTCAGTTTTGAAATTAAATAAAATTATTTTTATTTAACTGGCGCCCGAGCAGGGACACAGACAGTCGCGGTTTTCTAAAAAGTTCGGTAAAGTGTAGTCGCGAGAATCAAGGTGCAGAAGCCCTAACCACCATTGACGCAAAAACACCCGAAAAAAATCCGTAGTGACGGCGCAAAAGCCCTTAAGTAGTGCTAGCCACCACTAACGCGAATACCCGATTTAAATCCGTTAAAGACACCGGGGAAAAACCCTCAAGTAGTGTTGCCGAGTGTCCGGAAAAAGTCTGTGTCCCACGGAACCCTTAGACTAAGTTAAGTGTGCATCAGTGTTAAAAACGCAAAGCAGCAGAAAAAGTGTTCGAGAAACGAGGCCCCTCAGTAGCGACCAGCAAACAGGAGACGAATTGTCGTCAGCCGCTCAACCAATGCCGCTGTTTGTGCTGATCATTATTTTGTAAGTCAACATTTTTTTTTTACATACAGTAGATATATATCGAAATTTAAGAATTTATTTGTCAAGAATTTTTTTTGAAATATGCCAATCTATTTGCCAAAATTCATATAAAAAGTGTTTGTCTATGTAAGCATAAATAAAAATTGAAATCTATTTGTCAAAACTCATAAAAACTATAAAAAGTGATTGTCTATAAAAGCATAAATAAAAATTGAAATCTATTTGCGAAAATAAGAATATAGAAAAAAAAAGAAACAATAACTAAATCTGCATAAAGTCATTGCCTGCTCTGATACTATCTATTTTGGAATCAATTCTGTTCTCTTTTTCACTATGCCTAATCCCAGTATTATTCGTCCCTCAGTGCTAAACCCTTCCAATCCTGAAAATCCATCGGATGAAAATCCTGTTACAACTACCGCTTTTCGAACTCTGGTAACATCAATTGTTACCGAAGCTTTACGAACAGAGGGAAAAGAAATAATCCAATCCATTTTAAACCCCAATCAAAACCAATTTATCGGAATTGATCAAACAATCAATCAAGATCAGCAAGGAAACTTGACTGAGCTTGATAAGACCCCCGACGTCGTCAGAAGTCTGCGCGAATTTTCTGGACAACCGGGAGAATTCAGCTCTTGGCGCAAAAGTGTAGATAGGATCCTTAAAATTTATGATAATATAAAGGGATCTCCCAAGTATTTCGGAATTTTAAATGTAATCCGAAACAAGATCATTGTCCAGATCACGTCCTGGAGTCCTATAACACCCCTCTTAACTGGGATTGCATCACCCGATGTCTTACGCTGCATTACGCGGACAAACGAGATCTTAGTACTCTAGAATACCAAATGACCTCACTAGTTCAGGGCAACTCTTCAGTACAGGAATTTTACCAACAGGTATACTCACACCTCTCCTTAATATTGAATAAGATATCATGTATGGAAGTTAGTGGCGAAGCACTAAACCTGTTAATGCATACATATAGGGAGAAGGCTTTAGACACGTTCGTGCGTGGCTTAAAAGGCGATTTACCCAGACTTCTTGGCATTCGACAACCTATGGATTTGCCTCAGGCTTTACATTTGTGTCTTAAATTAGAAAATCAAAACTATAGGGCACAGTATGCAAACACCTCACATGTCAACTACAAAAGAATGCAGCAAACACCACCTCCTTTTCCACTCAAGCGTAACATCCCTCAACCCCAAAATAAGCAACCTTTCTTCCCAGAACTATGGCACACCCCGCCAAGGTGGACTACCATACACCCAAATAATTTTACCCCAAAGCAAAATAATTATACCCCGAGACATATGATACCACCACGATCCCAACGACAATTTACACCCAACGGTTATGCACAACAAGGTTACAACTCGAGACCCCAGCAACCACCAGTGCCTATGGAGACATCCACTATTCAAACTAACAACGTTAACTACATGAACAGACCACAGCAAAAGAACTGGCCACCCGCACACAAAAGGCCATATGCTTTTCCACAACAAGTGCAACCCAATAAATTACAGAAAAATTTTCACCTTAACACCTCAGAATCCAACGAGTTTAGCCAATACGATCAGACTACCCAACCGTTAGATAACGAACACAATTTGACACCGGAAGAGTATCCCGAACTCCTAACACAACAATTCGACGATGACAACTCGGAAGAACCTTCAGAGTTCATCGACATACATTTTTTAGGCTAAACTGCTCTTCTCTTCCATATTTCGAATGCAAGACGAGGAGCGGAGATATAATTAAAATTCTAATTGACACTGGATCAAACAAAAATTACATACAGCCAAATTTAATAAAAAATCCATTTCCCAACAAGGAACCATTTTTCGCAAACTCCATGGCAGGAAGTCTCAAAATCACCCACCATACATTTGTAAACCTTTTCGGTCTCAATCATGTCAACATTAAATTCTTCTTAATGCCAGAACTTAAAACTTTCCACGCGATCCTTGGTAACGACAGCCTAAAAGATCTCTCTGCCGTCATTTACGCTAAAGAAAGCTTTATGGTTATCAACAACTGTGTGAAAGTCAAGATAAAACAATTAACAGCACAATCCGTTAACAGTATCAACATACGTACTAATCATATGTCTGAACTACAAAAAACTCATGTTCAATCTATTATAAAAGAATTCCCAAAGCTGTTTGATGACCCTAATAACAAACTTACATGCCCCACCACCGTTCAGGGTGAAATCAGAACAACAACAGATTCCCCAACCTACTCCAAGTTCTATCCGTATCCAATGGCCCTCAAAGATGAAGTCGAAAACCAGGTTGCAAGTCTCCTGAAGGATGGCATAATCAGGCGATCCAGATCTCCTTACAATTCACCTGTATGGATAGTGCCTAAGAAGGCTGATGCATCTGGCATAAAAAAATACAGACTCGTCATCGACTATCGCAAGTTAAATTCCATCACGATAGCTGACAGATACCCGATACCTGAAATAAACGACGTTTTATCTCAACTAGGTAAGAATAATTGGTTTACAGTCCTCGACCTTAAAAGTGGATTCCACCAGATTCCTCGAAAGGAATCGGACATGGAAAAAACTGCTTTTTCGATTAACAATGGCAAATATGAGTTCACAAGATTGCCATTTGGACTGAAAAATGCGCCCTCAATATTCCAGAGAGCCCTAGATGACATCTTGCGTGATCATATTGGCAAAATCTGTTTCATATGCATAGACGACATCATCATTTTTAGCCAAGACGAGGAGACACATGTAAAGAACATCCGAACAATCTTTGAGACATTGCATAAAGCGAATCTAAAAGTGCAATTAGACAAATGTGAGTTTTTCAAACAAGAAATAGAATTTCTCGGATTTATCGTTTCCTCAAAAGGTATCAAAACCAATCCCGAAAAAGTTAAGGCAATAATGATTTTTCCAGCTCCCCGAACCTTAAAAGACTTAAGATCTTTCCTTGGTCTGTCAGGGTATTACCGTCGTTTTATAAGGGACTATGCCAAACTGGCAAAACCCCTAACATCCCTTTTAAGAGGCGAGGATGGACGAGCGTCCAAAAATACCTCCAGTAAAAAACCAATATACCTAAATGCTGAAGCCCAAGAAGCATTTCAAAAGCTAAAAAATTCATTAGCCTCAGAAGACACAATTTTAATTTATCCAGATTTTAAAGTTCCATTCGAACTCACGACAGACGCTTCCAACTACGCCATAGGAGCAGTCCTTTCACAACAGCAAAAACCTATCACATTTATTTCTAGAACACTGAATAAAGCTGAGGAAAACTATGCAGCAAACGAAAAAGAGATGCTTGCTATAATATGGGCATTGAACTCACTTAGGAACTACCTATACGGTACAGCCAAAGTCATCATATATACAGATCATCAACCTCTGACTCACGCACTAAGCAGTAAAAATAATAATACTAAACTAAAGAGATGGAAAGCATTATTAGAAGATTATAACTACGAGCTCAGATATAAACCCGGAAAGAGCAACGTAGTAGCCGATGCACTCTCTAGACCCCCTCAAAAAACTCAGATTAATTCTCTAACCCCAACTATCCACAGCGATGAAAGCTCATCACACAATTTAATTTACAGTATCGAGGCTCCCATAAATTGTTTCAAAAATCAGATTTTCCTTTTAGAAGGTTCACCCCATAGCGAAAAATTCGAAATCGTATTTCCGACCTACCATAGACACACCATTACTTCATCATTTTATAACGACTCAATTCTAATAAGCATTTTGAAAAAACGTCTTAATCCAGCAGTAATCAACTGTATCAAAACAGCTGAACACATAATGGGAATTATACAAAACGTCTACCAAACGCATTTCAGTTCCTATAAAATTCGGTTTACCCAAAAACAAGTCGAAGATGTTAAAAATGAAGAGGATCAACAAAACATTATAATCCAGACACAATCGTGCTCATAGGAACGATAGAGAAAATAAAATCCAGATTTTGGAAAAGTATTATTTTCCCGGAATGGCTAAGAAAATCCGGAAAATAACCAAACTGTGTGCAGTCTGCAAGCAAAGCAAATATGACCGCCATCCCAGTAAAATACAAATACAGTCCACACCAATTCCAAAATATCCCGGTGAAATTATACACGTAGATATCTTCTCAACAGAAGGAAAATTGGTTCTTACCGCAATTGATAAATTTTCCAAATATGCTCTTACTAAGGTGGTTAAGTCAAAAGCTGTTGAAGATATAAGACCATTGCTACGAGAAATAATCTTTAGCTATGGCGTACCAAAAATTGTTGTGTTTGATAATGAAAAATCATTCAATTCAGCTTCTATTAATTGTATGCTAAGAAACGAACTAGGTATTCAAGTCTTCACGACTCCCCCGTATACGAGTACATCAAATGGTCAAGTGGAACGGTTTCACTCCACACTTGCAGAGATTATGAGATGTTTAAAAGCTGAAAGAATGCATAATTCCTTCACGGAACTCTTAGACACCGCAGTCAATGCTTATAATTTCTCTATACACTCCGTCACAAATAAAAAGCCCGTTGATGTATTCTTCAGTCGAAATTTAGGAACAGATCCCGACCAAATCAGAAAAGGACGTCTAGAAACTACAAACAAACTTAAATTAAAACAAGAAACTGACCTGGCATACCACAACAAAAATAGATCGTCCATTAAGACATATATGCCTGGAGATATCATTCATGTTAAGGTTAATAGGAGATTAGGGTCAAAACTATCACCAAGGTACAAAAAGGAGAAAGTCAAAGAAGACAGATCCACAACTGTACTAACTGAATCAGGAAAAATTGTGCATAAAACAAACATACGAAATTAAAACAGTACTATCCTTATTCTTTCCTTTTCCCTATCCCACAGATTCCTACTAAGGACTAGTTAAGGCGAAGTAAGCATTCTAGACTACTCCAATTCTCCCGTCATCATCCTAAACAATGGGTTAGCAAAAATTACTGAAGGTAACATCAAGTTGATACACGTAATCGAAATAGCTCCATACGAGAAATTTTTATCCGAATCCACATCCTTAATGCAAAATCGAGTCCCTCCAACCAATCCTTTTTATCCCCTCCTAAAACATGAACTAGAGCAAATCAAAAACTTATTACGAAATTTAAAGATTAACAAAATTAAAAGATCAATAGATTTTATCGGCACGGCATGGAAGTGGATCGCGGGTAACCCCGATCACGAAGATTTTAATTTAGTAAGAGATAAGATAAATAACTTAATCGAAAACAATGATAAGCAAATTATAATTAACAAAAATCACGAAGAAAGAATTAATAAATTAACTACAATGGCAAATCAAATTTTAAACAATATAAGAAAAGAAAGCATAATTGAATATCAAGTAAATGTAGTATTATTATATAAATTAAAAATTATTAAGGAAGAAATAACAAATATTATATATGCAATTGAACTAGCTAAAGCAAATATTGTAAGCTCAAACATTTTATGTAAAAACGAATTAAAATTAATAATTGAAAAAATAAATAAAGAAAATATCCCATACGAAAATATTGAAAACGCATTAAAACTTGCAAACATAAAAATAGCAACAGACTACAATAGTCTTCTTAATATCATTGATATTCCAAAAACAAACAATGATGTATATGAAAAAATTATAATAATACCGATAAAAAAAGACAATAAAACCGTTTACAAAATTCAATTTAGAAATGTTTTACGTAAGCATAAGAATTTTTTCGGAATCACAAATGATTGTAGAATTATCGAACATTTATCTCTATGTAAAGAAAATAATGTAATAGATTTAAGTCAGGACAAATGTATAACTAATTTGTTAGAAAATAAGAACGCATCATGCAGTGTGACAAACAGCCATCATGTCCCAGAAGTAGAAGAAATAACACCAGGTTTGCTCATCCTCAACAAATTCAACGGCAGTGTGGAATTCAACAACGGACCCCAAACATTAAGAGGAACCTTTGTTATAAAATTCACTAACGAAAGCGTGACCATTAACAACCAACAATTTTCTGCAGGAGAAACATTACACCTACAACCCTCACCACCAACATTGCACCCATCAACAGAAGACTTAGAAATGGAAGAAGTTCTTTCACTAGAACTTATGAAGGAACTACACTCCAAGAACACACAACACATTAACAAAATCCAGGAAGAAAAAGACAGACACCAACTCATAACGTACTCTATCCTCACAGTAGTGTTCTTAGCAACCTTCATAATTGGATGTCAAGGAATTATAAGAACCAGATCCATCAAAATAGAAACACCACCATTATCCGTAACCCCAGTACAAGCCAGAACCAATGATCCAGCATTTCCCCCGAAGTATCCTAGTATCTTCAACATTCCAATAGTATAAAAGCGCGCGGACGCTTCGTCTTAAGGAAGGAGGAGTTAACACAAAACACTATCACACAAAACACCACAACACAAAAGTAAACAATACACATCCGATATCGATTTCAAGAGCGGCAATAAACCCAAAAAACACTATTCAGCAACACCAACCGCAGTCGCACCGAATTGGGTCAGCAATTGGGCAATGCACCCAAGCCAACAAATTACGTCCGCACCGATTTCCGCTGACGCACCGAATTGGGTCATTAATTGGGCAGTGCACTCGAGTAAACGAACTACCGATTCCGCTGACGCGCTATATGGGTCAACAAGTGGACAGCGCACTCAATTGATTATTAAGTGGGCAACGCACTCAAATGAATACACTGCACCGAATCTGCTGACACGCATGTCATTAAGTGGACAAGGCACGAGTCAAACAACGGTCATCACCCCAACTACCCGATGGCACGAGCGAAGGGACAAAAGTGCAACCTTGCACTTCACTCTGCTAGACTTAAGTATAAATAGAGTATCGATGTTCTTGTTAGATTAGATCTTAAGTGAACGTTGTTAAATAAAGTTCAGTTTTGAAATTAAATAAAATTATTTTTATTTAACTGGCGCCCGAGCAGGGACACAGACAGTCGCGGTTTTCTAAAAAGTTCGGTAAAGTGTAGTCGCGAGAATCAAGGTGCAGAAGCCCTAAAGTAGTGCTAACCACCATTGACGCAAAAACACCCGAAAAAAATCCGTAGTGACGGCGCAAAAGCCCTTAAGTAGTGCTAGCCACCACTAACGCGAATACCCGATTTAAATCCGTTAAAGACACCGGGGAAAAACCCTCAAGTAGTGTTGCCGAGTGTCCGGAAAAAGTCTGTGTCCCACGGAACCCTTAGACTAAGTTAAGTGTGCATCAGTGTTAAAAACGCAAAGCAGCAGAAAAAGTGTTCGAGAAACGAGGCCCCTCAGTAGCGACCAGCAAACAGGAGACGAATTGTCGTCAGCCGCTCAACCAATGCCGCTGTTTGTGCTGATCATTATTTTGTAAGTCAACATTTTTTTTTTACATACAGTAGATATATATCGAAATTTAAGAATTTATTTGTCAAGAATTTTTTTTGAAATATGCCAATCTATTTGCCAAAATTCATATAAAAAGTGTTTGTCTATGTAAGCATAAATAAAAATTGAAATCTATTTGTCAAAACTCATAAAAACTATAAAAAGTGATTGTCTATAAAAGCATAAATAAAAATTGAAATCTATTTGCGAAAATAAGAATATAGAAAAAAAAAGAAACAATAACTAAATCTGCATAAAGTCATTGCCTGCTCTGATACTATCTATTTTGGAATCAATTCTGTTCTCTTTTTCACTATGCCTAATCCCAGTATTATTCGTCCCTCAGTGCTAAACCCTTCCAATCCTGAAAATCCATCGGATGAAAATCCTGTTACAACTACCGCTTTTCGAACTCTGGTAACATCAATTGTTACCGAAGCTTTACGAACAGAGGGAAAAGAAATAATCCAATCCATTTTAAACCCCAATCAAAACCAATTTATCGGAATTGATCAAACAATCAATCAAGATCAGCAAGGAAACTTGACTGAGCTTGATAAGACCCCCGACGTCGTCAGAAGTCTGCGCGAATTCTCTGGACAACCGGGAGAATTCAGCTCTTGGCGCAAAAGTGTAGATAGGATCCTTAAAATTTATGATAATATAAAGGGATCTCCCAAGTATTTCGGAATTTTAAATGTAATCCGAAACAAGATCATTGGACATGCAGATCACGTCCTGGAGTCCTATAACACCCCTCTTAACTGGGATTGCATCACCCGATGTCTTACGCTGCATTACGCGGACAAACGAGATCTTAGTACTCTAGAATACCAAATGACCTCACTAGTTCAGGGCAACTCTTCAGTACAGGAATTTTACCAACAGGTATACTCACACCTCTCCTTAATATTGAATAAGATATCATGTATGGAAGTTAGTGGCGAAGCACTAAACCTGTTAATGCATACATATAGGGAGAAGGCTTTAGACACGTTCGTGCGTGGCTTAAAAGGCGATTTACCCAGACTTCTTGGCATTCGACAACCTATGGATTTGCCTCAGGCTTTACATTTGTGTCTTAAATTAGAAAATCAAAACTATAGGGCACAGTATGCAAACACCTCACATGTCAACTACAAAAGAATGCAGCAAACACCACCTCCTTTTCCACTCAAGCGTAACATCCCTCAACCCCAAAATAAGCAACCTTTCTTCCCAGAACTATGGCACACCCCGCCAAGGTGGACTACCATACACCCAAATAATTTTACCCCAAAGCAAAATAATTATACCCCGAGACATATGATACCACCACGACCCCAACGACAATTTACACCCAACGGTTATGCACAACAAGGTTACAACTCGAGACCCCAGCAACCACCAGTGCCTATGGAGACATCCACTATTCAAACTAACAACGTTAACTACATGAACAGACCACAGCAAAAGAACTGGCCACCCGCACACAAAAGGCCATATGCTTTTCCACAACAAGTGCAACCCAATAAATTACAGAAAAATTTTCACCTTAACACCTCAGAATCCAACGAGTTTAGCCAATACGATCAGACTACCCAACCGTTAGATAACGAACACAATTTGACACCGGAAGAGTATCCCGAACTCCTAACACAACAATTCGACGATGACAACTCGGAAGAACCTTCAGAGTTCATCGACATACATTTTTTAGGCTAAACTGCTCTTCTCTTCCATATTTCGAATGCAAGACGAGGAGCGGAGATATAATTAAAATTCTAATTGACACTGGATCAAACAAAAATTACATACAGCCAAATTTAATAAAAAATCCATTTCCCAACAAGGAACCATTTTTCGCAAACTCCATGGCAGGAAGTCTCAAAATCACCCACCATACATTTGTAAACCTTTTCGGTCTCAATCATGTCAACATTAAATTCTTCTTAATGCCAGAACTTAAAACTTTCCACGCGATCCTTGGTAACGACAGCCTAAAAGATCTCTCTGCCGTCATTTACGCTAAAGAAAGCTTTATGGTTATCAACAACTGTGTGAAAGTCAAGATAAAACAATTAACAGCACAATCCGTTAACAATATCAACATACGTACTAATCATATGTCTGAACTACAAAAAACTCATGTTCAATCTATTATAAAAGAATTCCCAAAGCTGTTTGATGACCCTAATAACAAACTTACATGCCCCACCACCGTTCAGGGTGAAATCAGAACAACAACAGATTCCCCAACCTACTCCAAGTTCTATCCGTATCCAATGGCCCTCAAAGATGAAGTCGAAAACCAGGTTGCAAGTCTCCTGAAGGATGGCATAATCAGGCGATCCAGATCTCCTTACAATTCACCTGTATGGATAGTGCCTAAGAAGGCTGATGCATCTGGCATAAAAAAATACAGACTCGTCATCGACTATCGCAAGTTAAATTCCATCACGATAGCTGACAGATACCCGATACCTGAAATAAACGACGTTTTATCTCAACTAGGTAAGAATAATTGGTTTACAGTCCTCGACCTTAAAAGTGGATTCCACCAGATTCCTCGAAAGGAATCGGACATGGAAAAAACTGCTTTTTCGATTAACAATGGCAAATATGAGTTCACAAGATTGCCATTTGGACTGAAAAATGCGCCCTCAATATTCCAGAGAGCCCTAGATGACATCTTGCGTGATCATATTGGCAAAATCTGTTTCATATGCATAGACGACATCATCATTTTTAGCCAAGACGAGGAGACACATGTAAAGAACATCCGAACAATCTTTGAGACATTGCATAAAGCGAATCTAAAAGTGCAATTAGACAAATGTGAGTTTTTCAAACAAGAAATAGAATTTCTCGGATTTATCGTTTCCTCAAAAGGTATCAAAACCAATCCCGAAAAAGTTAAGGCAATAATGATTTTTCCAGCTCCCCGAACCTTAAAAGACTTAAGATCTTTCCTTGGTCTGTCAGGGTATTACCGTCGTTTTATAAGGGACTATGCCAAACTGGCAAAACCCCTAACATCCCTTTTAAGAGGCGAGGATGGACGAGCGTCCAAAAATACCTCCAGTAAAAAACCAATATACCTAAATGCTGAAGCCCAAGAAGCATTTCAAAAGCTAAAAAATTCATTAGCCTCAGAAGACACAATTTTAATTTATCCAGATTTTAAAGTTCCATTCGAACTCACGACAGACGCTTCCAACTACGCCATAGGAGCAGTCCTTTCACAACAGCAAAAACCTATCACATTTATTTCTAGAACACTGAATAAAGCTGAGGAAAACTATGCAGCAAACGAAAAAGAGATGCTTGCTATAATATGGGCATTGAACTCACTTAGAAACTACCTATACGGTACAGCCAAAGTCATCATATATACAGATCATCAACCTCTGACTCACGCACTAAGCAGTAAAAATAATAATACTAAACTAAAGAGATGGAAAGCATTATTAGAAGATTATAACTACGAGCTCAGATATAAACCCGGAAAGAGCAACGTAGTAGCCGATGCACTCTCTAGACCCCCTCAAAAAACTCAGATTAATTCTCTAACCCCAACTATCCACAGCGATGAAAGCTCATCACACAATTTAATTTACAGTATCGAGGCTCCCATAAATTGTTTCAAAAATCAGATTTTCCTTTTAGAAGGTTCACCCCATAGCGAAAAATTCGAAATCGTATTTCCGACCTACCATAGACACACCATTACTTCATCATTTTATAACGACTCAATTCTAATAAGCATTTTGAAAAAAACGTCTTAATCCAGCAGTAATCAACTGTATCAAAACAGCTGAACACATAATGGGAATTATACAAAACGTCTACCAAACGCATTTCAGTTCCTATAAAATTCGGTTTACCCAAAAACAAGTCGAAGATGTTAAAAATGAAGAGGATCAACAAAACATTATAATCCAGACACAATCGTGCTCATAGGAACGATAGAGAAAATAAAATCCAGATTTTGGAAAAGTATTATTTTCCCGGAATGGCTAAGAAAATCCGGAAAATAACCAAACTGTGTGCAGTCTGCAAGCAAAGCAAATATGACCGCCATCCCAGTAAAATACAAATACAGTCCACACCAATTCCAAAATATCCCGGTGAAATTATACACGTAGATATCTTCTCAACAGAAGGAAAATTGGTTCTTACCGCAATTGATAAATTTTCCAAATATGCTCTTACTAAGGTGGTTAAGTCAAAAGCTGTTGAAGATATAAGACCATTGCTACGAGAAATAATCTTTAGCTATGGCGTACCAAAAATTGTTGTGTTTGATAATGAAAAATCATTCAATTCAGCTTCTATTAATTGTATGCTAAGAAACGAACTAGGTATTCAAGTCTTCACGACTCCCCCGTATACGAGTACATCAAATGGTCAAGTGGAACGGTTTCACTCCACACTTGCAGAGATTATGAGATGTTTAAAAGCTGAAAGAATGCATAATTCCTTCACGGAACTCTTAGACACCGCAGTCAATGCTTATAATTTCTCTATACACTCCGTCACAAATAAAAAGCCCGTTGATATATTCTTCAGTCGAAATTTAGGAACAGATCCCGACCAAATCAGAAAAGGACGTCTAGAAACTACAAACAAACTTAAATTAAAACAAGAAACTGACCTGGCATACCACAACAAAAATAGATCGTCCATTAAGACATATATGCCTGGAGATATCATTCATGTTAAGGTTAATAGGAGATTAGGGTCAAAACTATCACCAAGGTACAAAAAGGAGAAAGTCAAAGAAGACAGATCCACAACTGTACTAACTGAATCAGGAAAAATTGTGCATAAAACAAACATACGAAATTAAAACAGTACTATCCTTATTCTTTCCTTTTCCCTATCCCACAGATTCCTACTAAGGACTAGTTAAGGCGAAGTAAGCATTCTAGACTACTCCAATTCTCCCGTCATCATCCTAAACAATGGGTTAGCAAAAATTACTGAAGGTAACATCAAGTTGATACACGTAATCGAAATAGCTCCATACGAGAAATTTTTATCCGAATCCACATCCTTAATGCAAAATCGAGTCCCTCCAACCAATCCTTTTTATCCCCTCCTAAAACATGAACTAGAGCAAATCAAAAACTTATTACGAAATTTAAAGATTAACAAAATTAAAAGATCAATAGATTTTATCGGCACGGCATGGAAGTGGATCGCGGGTAACCCCGATCACGAAGATTTTAATTTAGTAAGAGATAAGATAAATAACTTAATCGAAAACAATGATAAGCAAATTATAATTAACAAAAATCACGAAGAAAGAATTAATAAATTAACTACAATGGCAAATCAAATTTTAAACAATATAAGAAAAGAAAGCATAATTGAATATCAAGTAAATGTAGTATTATTATATAAATTAAAAATTATTAAGGAAGAAATAACAAATATTATATATGCAATTGAACTAGCTAAAGCAAATATTGTAAGCTCAAACATTTTATGTAAAAACGAATTAAAATTAATAATTGAAAAAATAAATAAAGAAAATATCCCATACGAAAATATTGAAAACGCATTAAAACTTGCAAACATAAAAATAGCAACAGACTACAATAGTCTTCTTAATATCATTGATATTCCAAAAACAAACAATGATGTATATGAAAAAATTATAATAATACCGATAAAAAAAGACAATAAAACCGTTTACAAAATTCAATTTAGAAATGTTTTACGTAAGCATAGAATTTTTTCGGAATCACAAATGATTGTAGAATTATCGAACATTTATCTCTATGTAAAGAAAATAATGTAATAGATTTAAGTCAGGACAAATGTATAACTAATTTGTTAGAAAATAAGAACGCATCATGCAGTGTGACAAACAGCCATCATGTCCCAGAAGTAGAAGAAATAACACCAGGTTTGCTCATCCTCAACAAATTCAACGGCAGTGTGGAATTCAACAACGGACCCCAAACATTAAGAGGAACCTTTGTTATAAAATTCACTAACGAAAGCGTGACCATTAACAACCAACAATTTTCTGCAGGAGAAACATTACACCTACAACCCTCACCACCAACATTGCACCCATCAACAGAAGACTTAGAAATGGAAGAAGTTCTTTCACTAGAACTTATGAAGGAACTACACTCCAAGAACACACAACACATTAACAAAATCCAGGAAGAAAAAGACAGACACCAACTCATAACGTACTCTATCCTCACAGTAGTGTTCTTAGCAACCTTCATAATTGGATGTCAAGGACTTATAAGAACCAGATCCATCAAAATAGAAACACCACCATTATCCGTAACCCCAGTACAAGCCAGAACCAATGATCCAGCATTTCCCCCGAAGTATCCTAGTATCTTCAACATTCCAATAGTATAAAAGCGCGCGGACGCTTCGTCTTAAGGAAGGAGGAGTTAACACAAAACACTATCACACAAAACACCACAACACAAAAGTAAACAATACACATCCGATATCGATTTCAAGAGCGGCAATAAACCCAAAAAACACTATTCAGCAACACCAACCGCAGTCGCACCGAATTGGGTCAGCAATTGGGCAATGCACCCAAGCCAACAAATTACGTCCGCACCGATTTCCGCTGACGCACCGAATTGGGTCATTAATTGGGCAGTGCACTCGAGTAAACGAACTACCGATTCCGCTGACGCGCTATATGGGTCAACAAGTGGACAGCGCACTCAATTGATTATTAAGTGGGCAACGCACTCAAATGAATACACTGCACCGAATCTGCTGACACGCATGTCATTAAGTGGACAAGGCACGAGTCACACAACGGTCATCACCCCAACTACCCGATGGCACGAGCGAAGGGACAAAAGTGCAACCTTGCACTTCACTCCGCTAGACTTAAGTATAAATAGAGTATCGATGTTCTTGTTAGATTAGATCTTAAGTGAACGTTGTTAAATAAAGTTCAGTTTTGAAATTAAATAAAATTATTTTTATTTAACTTACATACACATGTATGACATTCGTTCACGAAATGCGGTGCGGGCATTATATTCTTTAATTTCTTTTCTTCATTTCAGTTCAAGTGTGCTGTACAGTGTACACCAACTGTTCGAGCTTTATCGCCACATCTCCATACTTTTGGGTTTCTTGAAAACTACGGGGTATAACTCATACCGTATGAGAAGCATGTTCGTTGCATTTATGTTTTTTTTTTTTTTCGTATTGTACATATGTGATTGATGAATAAGGGTTGAATGGAACTATGGAACTCTTTTCGTTCAATTTGCGGAACGAGAGGACATGTGTCCGAGAGAGGACATAGTTCCGTGAACTATACATGTCCGGAACTACCCAACTCTACTTCGTAATGTACATATGTATGTATGTATGTATACTTATACATAGCGTACAGATGTGTGAGTGTATGCACGTATGTGATGTGTATGCACGTATGTGATGTGTATGCACGTATGTACGTATCGGTTCGTATGTGTGCAAGATCGCCTGCTCCTCTTGCTCACTTGCTCCTCTCCACCTGCCGCGACGTCGTGCGAAAGGGATGCTAGGCCAGCTGCGAGGACTGGTCGTGAGCAATGGCGCCATGCGATTGCCCTCACGCTGACTTACCCGCAGCAAGAATCGCGAATTTGCTACGAGACTCGCGAAATATCCCACGCAAAAGAAAAAAAAACACCGTAATCGTTTCCAATTCAATATGTCACAAATTTAATTTCCTTAACCTAACTTAATCTAGGTTTACAATTATTCCTTAAAACTACCCTACACCGTATGTCAATAAAAAAAGTCGAAATAAATAAAAAAAAAAAAAATATATGAAATAAAAAAAAATAAACGAATTCACTGTCCAAAAAAGTAAATAAACCGCAGCTTGAGTATTCGAACAGTCGTACCGAAACTCCTCTGACCAACGACTTAGTCCACATCACCAATCGCGATACGCAAATTTTTGATTTCAATACCTTATACAACGAACGTGATATCCGCGATCAACGTAGGCAATAGGACACACGGTACGGCCGCGTACCGGGAACTGCTTAAAACCGTACCGGAGTTCTTCCCCGAAGATCACTCTCCGAATACTTCGCCGAAGATTTCTCCCGGAGTTCTTCGCCCACTCTCACTCATGTGCTACTAGGAACAAAAAAAAAACAAAAATGCTGACCCCCTGCGGGCTGAACTCCACTCGTTCGCGTGTCAAGTGCTGATCGCACCCTCGAGCTATCCGCTTTCTGTGTGTTTGATTTCCCAAATTGGATGACTACGAGCCGCCCACAAATGGGAAATGAACGAAAGATGACAACGAAAACCTTTCGAAACAATTTATTATTGGTTGTTTGTAATTATGTATATGTATAATTAATTTTGTTCTGTTTTTAGTATTTGTCGTGGTAGCGGCAACAGAAATACATCATCTGTGAAAATTTCAACTGTCTAACTATCACGATTCATGAGATACAGCCTGGTGACAGACGGACGGACGGACGGACAGCGAAGTCTTAGTAATAGGGTTCCGTTTTACCTTTGGGTACGGAACCCTAAAAAGGCCGGTGACATTGAACAGACAATCGTATTGAACGGTTCAACACATGACATTACGCTCGGTGGCGTACAACACATTCCAGGAATATGTACGAATTTGCTTTCAGTGAATCAAATTGTTAAACAGGGGAATGAAATTGTGTTCAATGATCTCGGTTGTAAGGTCATCAATAACAAAAAGAAAATTATTGCGACAGGCAGCTTAATTGACAATATGTTTAAACTTGATGTACCATTTCAAAGTCAATCGTTTTTGGTCGAAAACGTGAAAGTTTCAAAAACAAATAGCGATAATGAAGTACGTTTATGGCATCGTCGCCTAGGACACGTCAGTTTTGTAAATATGAGGTTTTTGAGCAGTAACGACAACAAAATTAATCAATTGCGGTCGAACAAAAGTAAAGTTTATGTAAAAGGTAAACAGTGTCGCCTACCTTTTCCGAAAGCAGGTACAAGAGCAAACTGTGTATTGGAATTGATGCACTCAGACGATTTTGAATTGGATGTGCGATCAATAGGTGGTTGTCGCCATTTCGTAACCTTTATAGACGACTTCACAAGAAAAGTGTTTGCTTATGCATTGAAAAGCAAAAAGCAAGTGCTCAATTGTTTTGTTAAGTTTGTGAAAATTGCAGAAAACCAAACCGGCCAAAGACTGGAAATTCTCGGAAGCGACAATGGGACAGAATTTGTGAACAAAACAATGAAAGATTTTTGTGCAAAGAAAGGAATACAGCATCAAACATCAGCAGCATATACGCCACAACAAAATGGCACTGCTGAGCGAATGAACCGTACGCTACTTGATCGAATAAGATGTATGTTGATTGATTCATCACTATCAAAGGGTTTCTGCGCGGAAGCTTTGATGGCAGCTGTGAAAGTCGTTAACAAAGTGCCATGTCGGGGTGGTAAAATCAGTCCAGATGAAATGTAGAGCGGAAAAGCACCTGATCTGAATTTTTTGAAAGTTTTTGGATGCAAAGCATTTGCACATGTGCCAAACGTCAGATGATAAAGCCATTCAATGCATTTTCATTGGATATGCGAGCGATCAAAAGGCATAAAAATTGTACAATAAATCATCAAAAAAAAAATCACCGTGAGCCGAGATGTGACATTTTTCGAAAGTGAAACGGTCGAACAGGTAATTGATTTCGAATCAAATAATAATCAATGTGTTGCACCGTTAGTCGGATATTATACGATTCAATTTCGATTCAATTCTCTCTCCTCGAACACGAACATGAGGGTGAGAGAAGTGAGAAGCGTCCGGGGTAGGTCGTATTGCCTGTACTGAGGATTTGATTCAATACTTTGACGGTTCTCCTTTTCTTTTTCTCTTATTTTGCGAGTGTTGGTGCGGTGTCTCTCAGCATAACGTAAAATTCACACACACAAAGACAAAATGCCGGCTAAGTGTCACTTTGTGGTGAGCTTCCTATTGAATCGTGCAATGATTCGTAATCAATGAACAGAAAACACAAAAGAGAATAAACAAGAATTGACTCAAAGAATTGAATCGTATAATATCCGACTTACATGTGGAAAGTGAAAGCGGTGATTTCGAATCAAGGGAGGAAGATGAATTAAATGATTCCTCAAGCACTGCATCATTTCAAACTGTTGTTGATGAACAACCAGAAGTACACGCTTCTGAAGACTTATTTGTTAATGAGCTAAATGGTAGTATATTCGGTCCGGAAGAACAGACACTGACACCCGATGAACGAAGGACTCTGAATCAAGAAAGTGTTCAGCGATAGCCGTCAAATCGAAATGCAGGCAAGCCAAAGCCGAATTATGTCTGCGAAAATCAAACCAAATGGAAAGAAACCTTTAAAAAGTAAATGGGTGTTATAAACCAAACGCAACAATGATGGAAGTGTTGCAAGATACAAAGCCAGACTTGTAGCAAAAGGTTTTACCCAAGTCGCTGGCATTGATTACAACGAAACGTTTCCACCTGTAGTCCGGTACACGTCAATCAGGTTTATTTGTTATTTATTTATTTTATTTTAATATATACTACCACATTAAGATAGTATCTTTTAAGGCTGTGATAGATTTACAATAAAGTCATTATAATAATTAACATATCAAATGACAGTATGTATCGACAATATAAACAGGGAAACAAAAGTTGCAAAAGAAAGAAAATACATTGCAGAAAAAAAATGTGCTTTAATAACAGAAGTTGTGTGAAAGCAGAGAACTCAGTTACGTTGACTAGATAAGAAGGATTTCAATTCCTTTTTGAATGTAATAATGTTGCTCTTGTCTCTTAAATATTGTGGGAGAGAATTCCACAAGCGTATGGCGGCGATGAAAAATTGCCTTTCAGATGTCAAACAGGTGAATCTAGGTAAGATTAAACAATTAGATCTGGTTGATACCGGTATTTGCAGTTTACTGTAAAGATACTGAGGTGTACGCGATCGCAGTATTTTAAACAAGAAGAGCAGTGCCCTGAATTTTAAAAAATTTTCGAGGAACATTCCGAGGAGGTTTTTTGACAGCTTTGATATGTGATCATACCTTCTAAGACCATAAACGTATCGCGCAATGCTGTTAAACGCAACCTTAAGTTTTCTAAGACTATGGGCATCGCACTTTAAAAATATTTCGCAATTATATAGCAGCACAGGGATTGCAATCGTTCTGGCAAGTAATAATCGAGTGCTGATGGGAGTAAATTGTTGTGATGCCCATAGAGTCCGAAGAACTCCATATGTTTTTCCCACCACGGAGTTTATATGGTCATTCCACGTTAGGGTTCTGTTAAAGATTACGCCCAAGTTTTTAGAGTTATTAACAAACTCTAATGGGGAATTGTCTAACATTACCGTAGGGAAATAATCAAGCGTCAAGGACCTCTTTGAAATTACTAGGCACTTACATTTACCTGGGTTTAGTAGCAGGCCATTTCTGACGGACCAGTGATGAATTTGCTCCAGGTCCTGATTGATGTTTTGCACGCAGTTTTCAATAAGCCCAAGTGGGCAGCTTTGGTATATTTGCACATCGTCAGCGTATATGTGAGTTGATGAATAATTATTTATGTTTGGGATTTCATTAATGTACAAAGAAAATAACAGAGGTCCTAAAATGGAGCCTTGGGGTACGCCTGTTGGTAAGGATAGGAACTCCGATAATGTGTTATTCACACATACCGCTTGCTTACGACCAGAAAGATAGGAAGATATAAGATTTAATGCAGATGAGGATAGATTGAATCTGTAACGTAATTTATTAATCATCACGGCATGATTGACCATATCAAAGGATTTAGAAAAGTCAAGAAGTACTAAGATAGTGACCTCATTACCATCAAGATGAGTCCTCACATCATCGATTACTTTCATCAAGCCTGTTAAACAACTGTGATTTTGTCGAAAACCTGATTGAAATTCTGTTATTAGATTGTTCGAATTAATGTAAGCATTTAGTTGTTTTTGCATGATGCGTTCACATACTTTCGATAGAAAAGGCAGAATAGAAATGGGTCTGAATTCATCACCGATTGAGTTCTTTGGTATCGGAATCATTTTTGCCATTTTCCACTGTTGGGGGAAAATTCCAGTAGTGAGAACTGTGTTTATTACATGCCTAAGGTATGGCAATAAGAGAGGAAGTATGGCTTTAACAAAAATCGGATGTATACCGTCAACCCCGATTGCATGAGACTTTATAGAGAGGTTTTTGCTGGAAATGGCAGTACAATTTGATTTGAAAGTCTCCCAAATGGATGTGGTAACCACCTTTTTGCACAGTAAATTAGACACTGAGATTTACATGCAACAACCGGAACTGTTCGACGACGGTTCGAATCGATATTGTCGACTGTTGAAGTCAATTTATGGCTTGAAACAATCTAGCCGATTGTGGAACGTTGCACTATCTGAAGTTTTATTGAAGTTTGGACTTAAATGTTCAAAAGTCGGCCAATGTATATTTTATTTGTTGGCGGATAGCTACGTGCTCATCGTTGCGGTATACGTGGATGATCTGCTGATTTGGTCAAACAACTCCGAGCAAGAAAAGCGATTAAAACTCGAGCTGAAGAAACGTTACAAAATGAAAAATCATGGAGAAACGTCATCGATTCTCGGGATTAGAGTCAGTCGTAACAAATCAAATGGCTCTATTACCACCAATCAGTCGCAGTATATCAGTGAAATGATCGAGCGTTATGGTGTGAGTAATGCGAATCCTACTCTCACGCCTTTGGATTTAAATCAAAAGGTAAGTGAAGAGATATGTCCCAAAACCCATGAAGAGCGGTACGTGATGAGAAATGTTCCGTACAGAGAGGCAATTGGCAGCTTACTATTTGCTGCTCAGGTAACCCGACCAGACATTAATTATGCTTTTAATTTACTTAGTAGGTACACTGAAAACCCTGGCGAAGTTCATTGGATCGCCTTAAAGCGTGTATTTCGATATTTGAAGGGTACAACAGAAAAGAGAATCACTTACACAATGTCATCCGTTGATCTAGTCAGCTTCAGTGATTCAGACTGGGCAAGCGACCTGGATAACCGCAATTCAACAACTGGGTACGTCTTCATAATGCAAGGTGGGGCAGTTTCTTGGCGAACAGGAAAGCAACAGACGGTTGCGTTATCGACAACCGAAGCGGAGTTTATGGCAATGACTGAAGTCATACAAGAGGCTAAATGGCTGAAATATCTCACAGCCGAATTAATTCCGAAAGCCCCAAAAACGATTGCTATTTATTGTGATAATCGCGGTGCGATTGATTTAGCATTAAACAATACTTATTCAGCTAGAACTAAACATATGGACATAAAGGCAAAGTTCATTGTTCAGTCAAGTAAGGAAAATTATGTCAGTATCCATCAAGTGCCAACTGATAGCATGCCTGCAGACATTTTAACTAAGCTTATAGCAGATGTTCGGCTAATACTCTCCAGAGGTGGTTGTCCTAGGTAGGATTCGAGAGGAACTCGACTGAATTTTCACGTTGGTTGTAGTTCTCATCAAATGGTCCATGCCATTATGGTGTTATATTAGAACAGCACACATAGAGTATACATTTGAAGTTATCGCATACTGTTGGTGTTATGCCTCCATCAGTATTTTGATCACTTCCCATTCGCAACAGTTGTGTGTTGCACAATTTTTCCATAAGGAATTGTATTTCTTGGCTACGGATAGACTTTGAACTACAGACCTTCCGCTCGACAGCCGGTGATGTTTATCACTGCACCACGACCACCCCCAAACACAAGTATATGGTGGTTTTTGTTTAAGCTTACATTAATGCCATCTGCCAAATTCTGTCATAAGAAGAAAGTCGTATTGTTTCTGTTTTTCTTTCGCCTTGCAATTATTTCTCCATACACTTCTCAATAGCCACCTTATCACCAATGCATTTAAGGGCAATCATAGCGACTCGAGAAAGTATCGGTGCATTTAGTTAGGAAATGTATAGTGAAATAATGGTTCGAAACCGACGTACCAAATTCGCCGATGTAGATTTTCTGCTTAAAAATATGACGAGGTTATTGATAATTAAGAACTTGAAGCAACTGTTGAAGAAAGTCCAGCTACTGTAATTAAATACGTCGCTATTCAGCCAATGAAAAGGATACACAAACAAGAAAGATACGTACCCTAGAAATGCTACAAAATGCAATGTTTTCAACCAACAGACACCGCCTGAAATCTTTCTTGCACCGCACACCTGCAAGAGAAGTGGATCCTATCTTCTGAACGTGAACGTCGCAGGTGGCTTGCCAGTTCATATTGTTGCGGAGATGCAAGCGGACCGTTAAGTTCGAAAACTCTCTGGAAGCGGGGATGGGAATAATGTCAACTTCCAATGGAATTGTCAGAGCGTTCTAGGGATTTCCGAAGGGGAACTTCCAACGGCGAACGTTCGAGATGGTGGACCGAGAGCTATATAAGCGCGAACACTCGCCCTCGACATTCATTCAGTTTGTGGTATAAAACAGCGTGTGACAAGTCGGTGTGATCAACCAAGGTGAAAAGAAAAGCTTTCAATAAAGGTTTGTGTATTGTGTAATAAAGTTTAAAGTGGATTGTACTGTGTAATAAAGTTTAAAGTGGATTGTATTGGGGAATAAATAAAAGTGGTGAAGCTACACAGATAATTGATCTGTGGTGAAAGAAATAAAAGTGTGTGTGTTTCAATTTAAATAAAAAGGACAATTGTAGTTTATCGCAATCCAGTGGTGCGAACCCTATTTGGTGTGGGGATTGAATAAATTCGTAACATTTTGTGTCAGAAGTGGGATTGCGAGTAAACGAGTGAAACTTTATTTGAGTTGTGAAGTGAATTATTGCAGAAGTGAGAAAATGGTAAAATTGGAAAAGTTGACAATTGAACAACTGAAAAAAGAGCTGGATGCTCGGGAATTATCCACAGTGGGAAGTAAAGCCAACCTGGTGGAGAGACTGCGATCGGCGTTGCAGGAAGAAGGTGTCGACTGGGAGAGTTATGAATTCGGGGTGGAGAAGCCGTCGACATCCACTGAGCCAGCGTTCGATATGCAGCACATTCTCGCGGCTCTTAATGCTATGAGTCAAAAGATGGAGGAAAATTCCGCGGCCGTAAGTAGAAAGTTGGAGGAAAATTCCGTTGCCGTAAGTAGAAAGTTGGAAGAAAATTCCACTTCCCTGGGCCAGAAGCTGGAGACGTTAGAAGGGATGCTAGAGAACAATCGAGAAAGCCTAAGAAACATCCAGCAGACAGTCAACGATCGATTCCAGGACGTCGAAGAAAGAATCGAGACATTAGAATCGCGGTTCGACAAGAAGGTTCTAGATCTCGAGAATAATCAAGAAAAGAGAATCGAGACACTAGAATCGAGGTTCGACAAGAAGGTTCTAGATCTCGAAAATAACCAGGAAAAGATAATCGAGACCTTGGAATCGAAGTTCGACAAGAAGGTTCTGGAACTCGAGAAAACTGTCCAGAACGTTCAGTGTCAAGGAATCGTTGTACCGACGGCAGCATCGAAATTCACAGCTCCCAACTTTGACGGCACGAGCGCATTTAACATCTTTAAGCTCCAGTTCGAGACAACAGCGGAACGGAATCAATGGGGAGAAGAAGATCGAGTGGCCGCTCTAGTAATTTCGCTTAAAGGCGAAGCAGCTGGTGTTCTACAGACCATCCCGGAGACCCAGAGAAGGAACTACACAGCCATATGGGAAGCTCTTCATCGAAGATACGGCAGTGAGCACATGCAGGAGATGCACAAGCTGGAACTTAAAGGACGCAAGCAGCGTGGAAACGAGACCATCCAACAGTATGCTGCTGACATCGAAAGGCTATCCCATCTTGCCTACGCGGACGTTCCAGTTGATGTGGTGGAAAAACTGAAAACGGATTCTTTCATCCAAGGGCTAAGGGACCCCGATACGCAACGAAGCCTGATTCTCCTGCCGAAGACATCTTTCAAGGAGACAGTTGCCAGCGCTCTCGCATGTGAAACATCGCTCTTGATATGCCGACCTTCCATCAAACTACGGCGCATATCTCAAGACCAGGATAGTTCGAGAACAACAACGGCTAGTAGGAGTGGTTCATTCCCGGGTAGATGCTACATCTGCGACCAGCAGGGGCACATTGCAAAGAACTGCCGCCTGCGAAGAAAGCGTTCGAGGTCTAGTTCGCCAAAAAGAGACCATGGGAGTGAACGCGACCGTGGAGGTGCAAAAGGTGCACCTAACAATCCGTTAAACTAAAACGAGTCAGTGCAGAGGGGCATGCGCTGGCTCCCACATTGGAGTGCCCCAGTATCCTCGTATCCCGAATCTGTAGGGGTGCAACCAGCCTAGTCATCGATGGAACGATGGACGGGCGACGATATCTGCTGACGTTGGACACGGGCGCAACTCATTCAGTCATCCGAAGCGGATTGGTTTCTGACATCGAACCATTTTCCGAGGTAAGGCTTCGTACAGTAACTGGTGAGAAGGCGGAAGTTAAGGGAAAGGTCCAGAAAAGAATTACGATGGGTACCGTCGAGTTTCAGCATGATTTCATCGTTGCGGACATCACTGATGACATCATAATCGGCGTCGACTTCATGATTAGGCATGGCTTCACATTGGACCTCAACCAAAAAGTGATGAAGTATGGCAACTTGGAGCTCCCATCAACAATGGATAATGGACAAGGTAACAAGGTCAGGCGAATAGTCGTGCAAGCGCGCCAAACAGTTCCCCCGAATGCAGAAGCTGTGGTTTGGGCAAAGATAGGGGAGGATGCGGGGACAAGCCGAATGTGGGTGGTCGAACCCGACAAAAGAAATCGACCCAGCGATATAGTTGTTGGAAGGGCTCTCGTGGAACCCCGACAAGACCAATTGGTTCCAGTACGAGTCCTGAATCCTGCCAGTACACCTAGGACGATACACAAGGGAACAACGATCGCTCAATGCCAAGAAGCTGCCGCCATTATGAACTGCGAAGAATTGAAACATCAGGAAATCCAGAAAAACAAACCGTTCTTGAAAACTATGGTCAGAGAATGGACGCAACATCTAGTGGAGAAGCATAAAAGCAAAGCACTCTCCCTGCTTCGTAAATATTGGACAGTTTTTGCAGATGGTAAGAACTGTGGAAGAACATCAATTGTGAAGCACAGAATAGACACAGGGGACTCTAGACCGATCCGGCAACCACCGAGGAGGGTACCTTTGTCGAAAGAAGGAGAGGTGATCAAACTAATCGACGAGATGGAAAAGGAGGGCGTGATCGAACCATCTGCGAGCCCATGGAGTTCGCCAGTAGTGCTAGTTAAGAAGAAGGATGGAAGCACCCGATTCTGCGTGGACTATAGGAAGCTGAACGACGTCACGAAGAAGGACAGCTATCCTTTACCGAGAATCGACGACACCTTGGACACACTATCTGGTGCAAAGTGGTTCTCGACGCTGGACTTGCAAAGCGGATACTGGCAAATAGAGCTTGACCAGCAAGACAAGGAAAAGACCGCGTTCACCGCCGGGGGAGAGTTGTGGCAATTCTCTGTGATGCCCTTCGGTCTTTGCAATGCACCAGCCACATTCGAGAGACTGATGAACCGGGTGCTAAGAGGACTTCACTGGAGGACTTGCCTTGTCTATCTGGATGACATAATTGTCATGGGCAAGGATTTCGACGATCACCTTAAGAAGCTTGAAGAGGTACTGGAACGTATTCAAGCAGCCGGATTGAAATTGAGCCCGAAGAAATGTTCGCTCTTCCAGAACAAGGTGAAGTACTTGGGACACGTGGTGACTGCAGAAGGAGTCCATACAGATGAAGAGAAAATCTCAGCGGTTAAGGAATGGCCGCGGCCGAAGAATCTTCATGAGTTAAGGTCATTCCTGGGACTTTGCACGTATTACAGGCGATTCATCCCAGGATTTGCAAACGTTGCCAGCAGTTTGCACGAGCTCACCAAAAAGAATCGGCCATTCAAGTGGGAGAAGCCGCAGGAGGAAGCATTCATTCACCTGAAGGAATTGCTCTGCAGTGCGAAGATTCTTGCATATCCTGTCCCGGGAGAAAAGTTTATTTTGGACACCGATGCGAGCGGACATGGAATCGGCGGAGTACTCTCTCAAATGATTGACGGGCGAGAACGGGTCATCGCTTACTACAGTAGGATCCTATCGAAGCCGGAGAGGAACTACTGTGTAACTAGGAGGGAGCTTTTAGCCGTGGTTGACTGTGTCAAGCATTTCCACAAATATCTCTATGGCCAAGCTTTTCATCTTAGGACGGACCACGCAGCGTTGAGATGGCTGCTGCAGTTCAAAAACCCGGAAGGCCAGCTTGCTAGATGGATAGAGAGAATCCAGAGTTATGACTTCAGTATCGAACACCGGAAGGGAAGCAGCCATGGAAATGCGGATGCATTATCGAGGCGACCTTGCGATGTTGAATGCAAACATTGTTCACGCGCCGAGACCAAGGAACAGGTCACCGACATTCGTTGTTTCCAGGTGCTGCCAGATGATTCCTGGACTGTCGAGAAGGTCGAAAGGAAGCAGCGAGAATATGCCGATCTGGCAGTCATCATCGACTACCAAGAACGAGGTTTTCGACCAAGTTGGCAGCAAATATCCAGTGAAAGCCCAATCGTGAAAGCTTACTGGGCTCAATGGCAGAGTTTGAAGCTGAAGAACGGTTGCCTCTACCGCAGTTGGGAAAGTGAGGACGGGAACATTGTAAACGATCTGCTGGTAATTCCGAAAGGACAAATCGAAGAGGTCATCCGAGAATACCACGAGGGACCAAGCGGGGGTCATCTTGGTGTTAACAAGACTGTAGAAAAGATCAAGAGACGTTTCTACTGGGTAGGATGCCATGAGTCGGTTACGCGTTTCATTCGCAGGTGTGAACAGTGTGCGAAGGCAAAGGGTCCAGTAAGGAAAACTCGAGGAAATATGCAGCAGTACAATGTTGGAGCACCGTTCGAACGTATCGCAATGGACATTGCAGGCCCATTCCCAACGAGCAACGCTGGAAACAAGTACGCGCTAGTGGTGATCGATTACTTCAGCAAGTGGCCTGAGGTGTTTTGCATCCCGAACCAGGAAGCCAAAACCATTTCGGATGCATTCGTGAATAACTGGGTTTCGCGTTATGGAGTACCAATGGAACTGCACTCAGACCAAGGGAGAAACTTCGAGTCGTCGGTGTTCAAAGAACTCTGTGACATGCTAGGTATCAGAAAGACGCGGACAACACCATTACATCCACAATCTGATGGCATGGTCGAAAGGTTCAACCGGACGATGGAGGAATACCTGAGAAAAGTCGTCGTCGGAGATCAGAAGGACTGGGATGAACATCTTCCCCTTTTCTTAATGGCATACCGTTCGGCACAGCACAATTCAACGGCAACAACACCCGCCGAAGCCATTTTTGGAACTGATCTCCGACTTCCATCGGACTTGAAGTTCGGCGTGGTACTACCGACAACTAGCGGCAGGGAAGACTTCGTAACCGAAAAGAAAGAACAGCTGAACTCTATCCATCAGTTCATCCGGGAGCGACTGAACTTGGTCAGCGATAAAATGAAGGCGCGATACGACTTGAGGGCGAATACTTCTGGATTCGAGACCGGACAATTGGTATTGCTGTACAACCCACAACGGAAAAAAGGCTTGTGCCCCAAATTGCAATCAGCCTGGGACGGACCATATGAGGTCATCAAGAAACTCAATGACGTGGTATACCGGATACAGCAGATGGGAAACAGACGGGCGAAGTATAAAATTGTCCACGTAGAGAGGTTAGCACCATATTACGGAGAAGGATCCAATCGCTTGTTCGAGGACGAACAAGTTTAGGAGGAGGGCAGTGTTGCGGAGATGCAAGCGGACAGTTAAGTTCGAAAACTCCACTTCCAATGGAATTGTCAGAGCGTTCTAGGGATTTCCGAAGGGGAACTTCCAACGGCGAACGTTCGAGATGGTGGACCGAGAGCTATATAAGCGCGAACACTCGCCCTCGACATTCATTCTGTTTGTGGTATAAAACAGCGTGTGACAAGTCGGTGTGATCAACCAAGGTGAAAAGAAAAGCTTTCAATAAAGGTTTGTGTATTGTGTAATAAAGTTTAAAGTGGATTGTACTGTGTAATAAAGTTTAAAGTGGATTGTATTGGGGAATTAATAAAAGTGGTGAAGCTACACAGATAATTGATCTGTGGTGAAAGAAATAAAAGTGTGTGTGTTTCAATTTAAATAAAAAGGACAATTGTAGTTTATCGCAATCCAGTGGTGCGAACCCTATTTGGTGTGGGGATTGAATAAATTCGTAACAATATTTACAAAAAAGTACTGGTAATAGTACGGGGGGCGAGTGAGTGAATTTTCGTTTCTCAGATGCGGAGAAATATGTAACTATGGTTGGCTCCTACTGTTTTTTTTTTTTTTTTTTTTTTGAGAGACTCGCGCATGTTCAAGAGTTTTTATATTCTCTTATGATGTGTTTTTAGACACACAACCTGAACGGAGTGCAGTGGTTTGGGCCGTTAATGTTCGTTCACTACTCTCAGGGGTGGTTGTCCTAGGTAGGACGAGAGCCAACCAATTCCGGGTTGGTTATAGTCCGTAGTAATTCGTTCGAGCACTTTAGTATTGCAGTATTGCATACGCAGAGGATGAATTTCAGTTGATCATATACTGTGAGTGTTATGCCTGCACTTTCCATTCACAACTGCGTTGCATACTTTTTGTCCGTATAGGAATTACTTTTCCTTGGCCACGAAACGAACTTGAAATATAGACCTTCCGCTCGGCGGTCGATGATGTTAACCACTGCACCACAGCCCCCCCTCCTACTGTTATATGAAAGTCAATATAACGCACAACAAATTACGCCGAAAACAAGCGCCACTCGTAAATAGGCATGATCCAATACTTCTGCATGATGATGTAAGACCACATACAGCACAGTCAATGCTTCTGAAGCTGGCAGGGTTGGGCTCAAAAATGTCGAATCATTCGGTTTAATGGAACGCTGAAAATATACTGTAGGTGTAAAGGAAAAATATCTTCTTAAATAAGCTCTGTTGATTTTCGAAGTACCTTTGTGTAACTGTCCACGGAAAAATCAGTATTTTTTGTGCAACGATATAATAGTGTGATCACATTTAATCCTAATTCTATTGCATTCATTTATCTACTAATGATGATCCCCATCTGATCAAATACAATTTCGTCCATTTTTCGCTATCAAAAACATTTTGCTTATCTTCTTCATAAACGTCACTGTAAGGAACGTTTCACACTTTATCATCATGAGCGGTAAAATCAGCTTCCATCTTTACTCACCGTGAAGTTTTTATTAGAAAAAACAACTACGCTAGGTCATATATATTTTTTATACAAACAGACTTGCAAAAGTTTTTGTCCTGTTCAACGAACAGATCTTGTAAACAAGTGTTTTGACATGATTTTGACATTTTACGTCAAACGCACGTGTAACATTTTAATAAACCCTGCCGTAGTTCATTCAACGATTGTTTTATTAGATATTTTTGGAAAAGAATTAAATAAAAAATGTCACTTATGAGAATCAGGTGTGTTAAGAAACGATTTCATCCCATCTGGTGTATTATATTTCTTATCTTCACAGAAAACCGAAAACCCGAAAGGGTAAGAAGGTGCTTTTAGCACGGGAGCCGCAAATAATCGAGGCTGCACGGAACATGGTGTTTGTAGATGGCCGCAAATGCACTGGAGACGTCAAATTAGCCATGAAGGATATGTACCAATTGAGGAAGCCGCTAGTTAAAGCTCTTACTCGCAATAATGACATTACGCCATTTGAGGATCCCTCATCTCTTGAATTGTAAATCATTTCGATCTTTAGTGAAATTCGAACTGTATGTGTAATACCCATTTCAGCTTAACAATGAAGAATGACTGTGCATTGTTTGCATTTGGATCGACGTCAAAGAAACGTCCCAACAACCTTGTACTCGGACGGATTTTCGAAAACGAAGTTCTGGACATGATCGAGTTAGGCATTAAAAGATACATGGCCATGGCCGAGTTCAAGAACGAAAAGATCGGCACTTGCGTGAAGCCATGTCTCGTATTCAATGGACCCAAATGGAATCAAACGGAGGAACTTCGGCGGTTACGAAATCTCTTGATCGATACCTACCATAAAGACAAAGTTGAAGCGATTCGCTTGCAGGGTATTGAGCACGTTATCAGCTTTACATGCACAGAAGACCTAACCATTCTCATGCGATCGTATAAGATTCAACTAAAGAAATCCGGACAGAGAACGCCACGCATTGAACTAGTGGAAATCGGACCGTCGGCAGACTTTTCACTGCGACGAACACGGATCGCTTCCGAAGATCTATACAAACAGGCCAGGAAACAACCGAAAGAGCTCAAGGTTACCAAGAAGAAGAACATTACGAGAGACGAATTGGGCAATACCCATGGTCGTGTGCATCTGGGTCGTCAAAACGTCACCAGAATCCAGGTACGACGCGTGAAGGGACTTAAGAAAACCGCCGAAGAGAAGAAAGCCGATCGACAGAAGAAAAAACTCGCTGCAAAGGCTAAATCGGCAGCAGAAGAATAGGATAAGAGATTTTGTTGTTCTTATTTTTTTATGTTAAGAATAGACGCTGATTGACACGGAAAGTCGTTTGTGTGGACTACGGAATATATATATATATATTTTATTAGAACATCTACTGTAAATCCATTGGCATCACATTACGCGCTTACATACTAGCTAATTTCCTAAAATTCTACTTTACTTTCTTCAATGAATGGCCGCCACGAGGTTTCTAACACGCCGACTCTTTGCCTCCAGCATCGCTTGCTCCAGTACATCAATGATATGCACGAGATTATTGACATCCGTTTGTACAATGACATCTTTGCGATTCTTTGCCTCGCTCTCATGCACTTGCTTGCTATTTCCAAAGTAAATCAATTCCCGATTCTCACTCTTCGGCTCCGTGTGTAAATTCAGTTTCATCGTCACTACAACTGTGTTCTGATTCAATAAACTGCGTGATGCTATTTTTACTTCTAGTCGCCATTCCAGATTGATCAATCGATACGCTTTGATGTTCGCCCATTTGATAGAGCCCTCGACAAAAGGTCTTTTGCTGGTCACAAACTGCATAAGGATCGATACGTGATCTAAAGAGAAACCATCCTTTTTCAGGTTTTCAAACTCCTCATCGGTCACATTGGCCTTAGTCGCATCGATCAGTAGACAGATTAGTGCTTCAATTGCTGTGCGCACTTTCTCCGGAGTGCAGACATACTTTTTTGCCATTAGCTCGTATTTTGTGTTGTTTGGTCCATTTGTCAGGTATTCGAAGGCGGATTTGCAAAGTTCTACCACATCTTCTGGGGATTTCTCGCGCACCAACTTCAGATGCTCGCGTTGTTCGTTTTTTAAGTAGAACGTGGACATTATGACTCGGGGAATAGTAAAATAAATTTGCTTTTTGGGTGGTTGGGGTGGTCGCTGAGTTGTTGACATCGAGTGACAGCTACCTTGCGGATCTGTTCGATTTGGTACGAGATGTGTCATATGACACGTGTAAGTGATGCCGTCGTACTTGACTAAGAAAGGTGTTTTTCGATTTATAAATTTACGATATAATATTCGTTAATCTGCTGCGGTTCATTCGCTCTATTATTTTGATGTATAATATAATTGTCAATGTATATTGGTCATCGTATATGGGTTTCTACCTAAGCTCTGAGGTAGATAAGTAAATATGTATAATCGAAAACGGTTTTATTGTTATTGCTTTTACATACATGCATTTGAACCGTTCTTCGAAGAACAATGGCATTGCTATGAGGATTCCATCTCATTAAATCGCACTAACGGAGTCCGTTCCGTCGGTACTAAGGATGAGGAAAGTTACTTCTGCAGACTGTATAATGACGATGACGAAATAGAGACCGCTGTTAGGCAGAATGACCCACTAAAATGGATGATGATAGCAGAGGATTCCGTCCCCCTGACCTGGAAGAAGTTAGGAATGCTTTTTCTAAGCTTAAGTCCAACAAAGCTGATGGAGCAGACGGACTACCTTACTGGTTGTAAGTATGCACCAGCTCATGTGTAAGATATGGTCAGAGGAATGCGTGCCCGATGAATGGAATCTTCGTATCGTTTGCCCGATCCACAAAAAAGGAGACCCCTTTGTCTGCGCCAATTACAGAGGTATAAGTCTCCTGAATATCGCTTATGAAATCTTCTCTGCTGCACTGTGTGAACACCTGGGGGGGGGGGGGGGGGTGTATCCCCTTGTTAACAAAGCAAGTCTATAGTCTTCTTCTTCTGCTTAGCGGCGCTTCAGTTTGGGGTGAGCCTGGGCCTCAACCAACATGCCCCTCCATCTAGTACGATCTTTTGCTAGCCTTTTCCATTACCACACACCCAGTTGGCTGAGGTTCCCTTCCACCTGTGTGCGCCATCTTAAGTGCGGCCGTCCTCTGCTTCTTCGTCCCTCGGGGTTGGATTCAAAGACTCCATTCGCTCTACATGGCCCAGCCATCTTAGGCGTTGAATCCGTAGACGCCTGACTAGGCTCATGTCGCTGTACAGCCCGTAAAGTTCGTGGTTGAATCTTTTCCTCCATAGGCCCGAAAATCACGCGCAAAATCTTTCTCTCGAACCGACCAAGGGCCTCCTCATCCGCTTTTGATAGTGTTCATGCCTCTGCGCCGTACAACAGGACCGGGATGATGAGGGTCTTATATAGAAACAACTTTGTCGTTCGGGAGAGGGCTCTATTACTTAATTGCCTCCTGAGCCCAAAGGAACAGCGATTAGCAAGAGTGATTCTGCGTTTGATTTCGGAACTGATGTCATTGTTCCAGATCATTACGGAGCCAAGGTAGACGAAGTCCTTAACTTCGAACTTATAAGGTAGACGAAGTCCTTAACTTCGAACTTATAAGAGACGTCGGTGGTGAGCGTCCTTTTTTGATGGGAGCATATATTTAGTTTTGCCCTCGTATACCGCCAGACCAACTTTCGCCGCCTCGAACTCAATACTCGCAAACGCCTCATTGACATCTCGCTGTGATCTGCCTATTATGTCAATATCGTCTGCGTATGCAAGGAGTTGCGAGGATTTGAAATAGATTGTGCTTCTTGTATTGGCCAGTGATTTTTGCACAATCATTTCCAATATGATGTTGAAGAAATCAGATGACAGCGCATCGCCCTGCCTAAATCCTTTTTTGACATCAAAACTATCGGTAAGGTGTTCACCGATTCGGATGGAGCAGCGAGCATCCTCCAAAGTCATTCTGCATAGTCTGACGAGCTTAGCAGGTATGGCAAAGGTAGACATAGCGTTGTATAGCTCGTCTCTAATTACGCTGTCGTATGCGGCTTTGAAGTCCACAAATAGGTGGTGAGTGTCGACTTGAAATTCATTGGTTTTTTCCAGGATCTGCCGTAGTGTGAAGATTTGGTCGATGGAGGACTTCCCTGGCCTGAATCCGCACTGATAAGGACCAATCAGCTTATTTACAAAAGGCTTCAGGCGTTCACACAAAACGGCGAAGAAGATTTTGTAGGCGATGTTAAGGAGACTTATTCCTCTATAGTTGGCGCAATCAGAGGGGTCTCCTTTCTTGTGGAACGGGCATACGATGCTGAGACTTCATTCCTCTGGCATGCTTTCCTCTAACCATATCTTACGGATGAGCTGGTGCATGCTCCCAACCAGGTCATCCCCAGCTGCCTTGAAGAGCTCAGCAGACAGTCCGTCTGCGCCAGCAGCTTTATTCGACTTGAGCTTCGATATGGCAATCTTAACTTCGTCGAGGTCAGGGGGACAGAATTCTCTGCGGTATCCGTCGATTAGAAATGGATCATTCTGCCTGACAGCGGTATATTGACTAACATCGCCGTTATACATTCTGCAGAAGTGGTTTTTACATATTCTCAGCATCGACTGCGGTTCTACTACTAGGTGTCCGTTCTCACCCCTGCAGGCTTCCGTTCTGGATTTATGACCTTGGCATGTTCGCTTTATCTGTTGATAAAACATTCGAACGTCACGCCTGCAAACACCTCTCCAAATCCTCAATCGCGCGCTTCTCGTGCTCTTTCTTCTCACGAGCTGCTCTTGTTCTTTTATGCAGCGAGGTCTTATATGCATCCTGCTTCGCTGTATGAATCCTCCAGCATTCGTCATCAAACCAGGTATTCTTACTCTACTCCGTTGCGTTCGTGATATCCGTAATCACATCTTGGCTACTACAAGATAGTGGTCCGAGTCGATGTTAGCCCCTCGGAAAGTTCGAACATCAAGAATAGTGGAGGAGTGTCTGACGTCGATCGCGATGTGATCAATCTGGTTGGTAGTCGATTGAACAAAAGACCGCCAGGTGCCTTTGTGTACATCGAGGTGCGGGAAGCGCGTACTGGCTGGAAGGAGATTTCGCCCCGTAGCAAGATCAATCAGCCTGTGTCCGTTATCGGAGGTGGTGTCGTGTAGGCTATGTTTGCCGATGACTCGTTCAAAGATGCTTTCCTTACCCAGCTTAGCATTGAAGTTTCCTAGTACAATTTTGATGTCATAGCGGGGATATTGGGCATACGTTCTGTCTAGGAGATCGTAGAACTCATCTTTCGTGGAGTCATGCTTGTCTTCCGTGGGGGCGTGGACGCAGATCAGGCTGGTGTTAAAAAATTTAGCCTTGATACGGATTGTTATGAGGCGTTCGCTCACATGCCGAAAGCTTAGGACTTTCTGCCTTAGTCCACCTCGAACAACAAATCTGCATCCGAACAATCGTTGCCCTCTCTCCCTATAGCAGTCGCCATAGTAAATATCGCAGTTTTTCATCCGCTTTATGAACTGTGCCGCAAGATGTTCGACTGCGGTGGCTCTTCTCGCTTTTTAGCAGGCCAGCAACCGTCGGATAGAAGCTACCCCTACGAGGCCTTTGTTAGTCCTTTGCCATTTCGAAGGCAGTTGGAATCACTGGATTGCGATAAACTACAACCATTTGGATGTTATTCAATACAATTTTGTTATTTCACCTCAGATCAATTATTTGAGCACTTCACCTTTATTTATTGTTACAACCTTTTACACACACGTTACACTTTATTAAACACACTTTACTATTTCACCACAGATGAATTATCTGAGCTTTTCGCCTTGATTTACTGACTGATCACACTGTATACCGACTGATCACACGTAATTAAATTCTGTAAACTTAATGGTCCCGAGAGCGAGCGTTCGCACTTATATAGCCCTCGGTTCACTTTCTCGAATGTTCGCCGACAGACGTTCCCCTTCGAAAGCTTATAGAATGCTCTGGTATTCACCAGTGTGCCGCTGCAAGTTACCATCATTTCCATATCAGCTTCACCAGAGCATTCGAACTTCGACAGCGAAATTCGAACATAACCGTCGGTTCGTCTCCACAACAGTATGTTTAATCGAGAAAGTCATAGAAGTTAAGATGCCTTAGGCTGTCTAATATGATGTTGTACCTTGTACATCGAAGCATTAATGCTTAATAACACTTCACTACTTGAACATAGCCCAATGTCCTTTGCTGTCATTTAAGACCAGCGGACATTCAATCATTTGTGGCAACTCAAGACCATCGATAAATAGATTTTAAACAGGAATTTAAGATGATATCTCAAGTTTTTATTTTTTTATAGTTACGCCCCCACTCAAGGCTAAGGCCGTTTAACGTAAACGTTGGGAAGATTTCGATTACCGTGGTAAAGTATTCTGAGAATACTATTTTTTTTTTGCCTTGGGATAGAATTTTGTTTGCATACTTGCGGGCATGAAAAAATGTTGCGATGACATGAAGCTGCATAAACCAACAAGCATAAAATGTAAGCATACTTTTAGGAGTAATCAGTGATCCAGGTGATTTGTATTACGGATATACACATATATGTAAGCTTTTATGTTGACACTGGCTTATCGACCGAACACACTGTATATCGACTTGTCACACGCTATTCACTTCCGTAAATTGAATAAATACCGAGGATGAGCATTCGCGCTTATATAGCTATCGGTCCACCTTCTCGAATGTTCGCCGTCGCAAGTTCCCCTACGGAAATCTCTAGAATGCTCTGACAATTAGCATTACGCCTATGACAGTTGACATCATTTCAACTTCCGCTTCACCAGGGCCTTCGAACGTCGACAGCGAAATTCGAACTTAACTTTTGGTTTGTGTCTCCGCAACACTGCCCTCCTCCTAAACTTGTTCGTCCTCGAACAAGCGATTTGATCCTTCTCCGTAGTATGGCGCTAACCTCTCTACGTGGACAATCTTATGCTTCGCCCGTCCGTCGTTAAGTTTCTTGATGACCTCATATGGTCCGTCCCAGGCTGATTGTAATTTGGAGCACAAGCCCTTTTTTTCGTTGTGGGTTGTACAGCAATACCAATTGTCCTGTTTCGAATCCCGAAGAGTTCGCCCTCAAGTCGTATCTCGCCTTCATTTTATCGCTGGCCAAGTTCAGTCGCTGCCGGATGAACTGATGGATGGAGTTCAGCTGTTCCTTCTTTTCGGTTACGAAGTCCTCCCTGCCGCTAGTTGTCGGTAGTACCAGGCCCAACTTAGAGTCCGATGGAAGTCGAAGATCAGTTCCAAAAATGGCTTCAGCTGGTGTTATTGCCGTTGAATTATGCTGTGCCGAACAGTACGCCATTAAGAAAAGGGGAAGTCCTTCTGATCTCCAATCACTACTTTTCTCAAATATTTCTCCGTCGTCCGGTTGAACCTTCGACCATACCATCAGATTGTGGGTGTAGTGGCGTTGTCCGTGTCTTTCTGATACCTAGCATGTCGCAGAGTTCTTTGAACACCGATGACTCGAAGTTCCTTCTTTGGTCTGAGTGCAGTTCCATTGGTACTCCATAACGCGCAATCCAGTTGTTCACAAACGCATCCGAAATGGTTTTGGCTTCCTGGTTCGGGATGCAGAACACCTCAGGCCACTTGCTGAAGTAATCGATCACCACCAGCGCGTATTTGTTTCCAACGTCGCTCGTTGGGAATGGGCCTGCGATGTCCATGGCGATACGTTCAAACGGTGCTCCAACATTGTACTGCTGCATATTTCCTCGAGTTATGCTAAGCGGCCCCTTTGCCTTCGCACACTTTTCACACCTGTGAATGAAACGCGTGACCGATTCATGGCATCCTATCCAGTAGAAACGTCTCTTGATCTTTTCTACAGTCTTGTTAACACCAAGATGACCCCCACTTGGTTCCTCGTGGTATTCTCGGATGACCTCGTCGATTTGACCTTTCGGAATTACCAGCAGATCGTTCAGAATGTTCCCGTTTTCACTTTCGGTAGAAGCAACCGTTCTACAGCTTCAAACTCTGCCATTGAGCGCAGTAAGCTTTCACGCCCATGCCCATGGAGGGCATGGGCTCGGACATACAGGGTAAAGTTGTTGATTGCTCTCAACCTGGCGAGATGCCAGCAACGATCCCTGTTTAAATGCCCGGGTCAAGTTGACATACGGCCTCCTCGCGGCGCCCTCTGGATAGCCTCTTCAACAACCGTTGGGAGGTGAACAAACGTATGCAGCTAAAAAAATCCCGACCAGAATGGCGGTTGTGCGGCGGGCTAACAATCCGCCCACGTAAAAAAAACCCAAAGTTATGAATGAGCAAGATGCCTCGGATACACGGACGGATACTCGACGACGACAACGCACGAAAAAGGAACACGATTTGCGAGTATGCTCCTGGAATGTCAGAACCCTGTACACTCCCGGAGCTGCTCATAAACTAGAAGGAATCCTCACGCAGTACAAGGCGGATATTACTGCGGTCCAGGAAATACGCTGGATAGGAAACGGTATGATTGGGAAGAAAAATTGCGACATTTATTACAGCTGTCACAAGAGGTTGCACTTACTGGGATGCGGATTTGTCGTGGGAAAGCGGTTAAGGTCGAAGGTCATCGACTTTAAACCTATAAGTGATCGCCTGGCTGTGATCCGCATCAGAGGCAGATTTTATAACGTCAGCCTTATATGTGCACACGCCCCTACCGACGAGGCTGAAGACCCTATCAAGGAGGACTTCTATGACCTCCTGGACAACGCCTACGGAGCTTGTCCGGAGTACGATGTAAAAATCGTGCTCGGGGACTTCAACGCCAAAATCGGAAAGGAAAACACCCTTGGCGGAGTGATCGGAAAGCACAGCCTCCACGATACAACAACAGATAACGGCTTCCGACTCGCTGACTTTGCGACAGCTCGTAATGCGGTGATAAGTAGCACAAGATTCCCTCGCTAGCGAATCCACACAGCAACCTGGCGATCTCCGGACGGTCGAACCGCCAACCAAATCGACCATGTGCTCATTGACGCAAGGCACGCGTCAAACATCCTGGATGTGCGAACATTCAGAGGGGCAAGTGTCGACTCTGACCACTTCCTCGTAGCAGCAAGATTCAGAGCTCGACTCTCCAATGTCAGAAAGCTGCACCAGCCCATCAGGAGGAGGTACGACATTGGGCGCCTGAGCACACCGGAGGTTGCCAGAGTCTACAGGGAGCAGCTGAGCGAAGGACTCTACGGTATGCCTATGTCGAACACAAATGCCAATAATATGTGGCTGCATTGCCGCTCAGCCATTCAGGAAGTAGCCGAAACCACCTTAGGATACCTACCACCCCCGACAAGAAACCCGTGGTATGATGGCGAGTGTGAGCACAAAAAGGCAGCAACCGACGAGGCGTACCAAAAGGCGCTGCAGAGGAAAACCAGGGCAGCGCGAGAAGAGTACCGAGCCAGAAGAAGGGAGGAGAAGAAACTACTGCGACAAAAGAAAAGAATCTTCGCAGCCTCCCAGCTCAAGGATATCGAGGAGTCTAGGGATAAACATAAAATACGAGCCTTTTACAAGAAAGCCAAAGGCCTTGCAGGAGGCTTCAAAAAGGGCACCCTGGCTCTTCGAAACTGCGAGGGTAATCTTGTCACCGACCCGCAGGGAATAGTGGATGTATTTAAGCAGCACTTCCAGCAGCTGCTTAACGAGCATGACCAAGAGAGAGTGGTAGGGACCGAGGAAATCCCAACTCCAGCCGCTGAAGTAGTCCTCCCACCCAGCATAGAAGAAGTCGGCACAGCTATTCAGAAGCTGAAGAACAACAAGGCCGCAGGCTCAGATGGCTTGCCATCAGAGCTCTTCAAGGCTGGCGGCGATGTTCTGGTAGGGAGCATGCACCAGATCATCTGCAGAATTTGGGAAGATGAGAGCATGCCCGACGACTGGAATACCAGCTCTATATGCCCCATCCACAAAAAAGGCGATCCTACCTCTTGCAAGAACTATAGAGGTATATCCCTGCTTAATGTCGCCTACAAGATCCTGTCCAGCGTATTGTGTGACCGTCTAAAACCATTTTGCACCGCACTAATCGGCAGATACCAGTGCGGCTTCCGGCCCGGCAAATCAACTATAGACCAAATTTTCACACTTCGACAAATCCTGGAAAAGACCAACGAGTTTCAAATCGATACACACCATCTTTTCATCGATTTCAAAGCCGCATACGACAGCATTCATCGTGAAGCACTGTTTGGGGCGATGGCCAAATTCGGGATCCCGGTAAAACTGATCCAGTTGTGTCGCGCCACGCTAAAAAACACGCGATGCACCGTGCAACTCGGTTCTAGGACCTCGGAACCATTCGAAACATGCACCGGATTTCGGCAAGGAGATGCGCTGTCATGTGACCTTCAACCTGGTGCTGGAGCAGATAGTGCGACGGGCAGGCGTCAACAGGGAAGGCACTATCTTTTACAAGTCCATCCAGCTGCTAGGATACGCGGATGATATCGACATCATCGCGTGTTCTCGCCGTGGCATTGTGGAAGCATTCACGGCGATTGAAGAACAGGCGAAACGAGTTGGTCTTAAGATCAATGAGGATAAAACGAAATACATGCTGTCAAGCAAAAACCAATCCGTCGCTCACCACCTGGGACAAAATATGACAATTGACAGCTACAATTTCGAGGTAGTTAAGGAGTTTGTCTACCTCGGGGCAAACGTAAATTCCACAAATGACACCACAGTGGAGATCCGGCGTAGAATCGCCCTTGGCAACCGCTGCTACTTCGGCTTGTCCAAACAACTGGGGTCAAAACTCCTCACTCGAAAGACCAAAGTCATGCTTTACAAAACGCTCATTCTGCCAGTCTTGCTGTACGGAGCCGAAAGCTGGACGATAAGCAGGACAGCGGAGCTGATTTTGGGTTCTTTCGAAAGAAAAATTCTGCGCCGGATATTTGGTCTTGTCTGTGAGGAAGGTGAATGGAGAAGAAGACACAACCGCGAACTCTACGAGCTGTACCAAGATGTGGATGTAGTCCGGAAGGCAAGGACCCGTCGACTACACTGGCTCGGCCACATCGAGCGCATGGACATCAACGCTCCAGCTAAGAGGGTCTTCGACTCCGAGCCTCCTGGTTCGAGAAGAAGAGGAAGACCGAACCTCCGGTATAAAGACCAAGTAATCGCGGATGTAAGACATGTTGGTCTTGACAACTGGAAGCAGCGTGCCCGGGACCGTCAAGGATGGAAGGCAGCTATAGCTCAGGCTCAGATCCTCCATGGATCGCAGGCCTGATAAGTAAGTAAGTAAGTAAGCTTTCACGATTGGGCTTTCACTGATTATTTGCTGCCAAGTTGGTCGAAAACCCTGTTCATCGGGCATCTTCTCGCTTCTTTCTTCCGACCTTCTCGACAGCCCAGGAATCTTTTGGCAGCACATGGAAACTACGGATGTCGGTGACCTGTTCTTTGGTTTCGGCACGTGAACTATGTTTGCATTCAACATCGCAAGGTCGCCTCGATAATGCATCCGCATTTCCATGACTGCTTCCCTTCCGGTGTTCGATACTGAAGTCATAACTCTGGATTCTCTCTATCCATCTAGCAAGCTGGCCTTCCGAGTTTTTGCACTGTATTAAGCGATAACCTGTTCTCGCCCGTCTATCCTCCGATTCCATATCCGCAAGCATCGGTGTCCAAAATAAACTTTTCTCCCGGGACAGGATATGCAAGGATCTGCGCACTGCAGAGCAATTCTGCTGCTTGAATACGTTCCACTACCTCTTCAAGCTTCTTAAGGTGATCGTCGAAATCATTACCCATGACAATTATGTCATCCAGATAGACAAGGCAAGTCAACTTTATTTTACAATATTTTATTGAAATCGTTATCTATTTCCCTGTTTTAGAAATGAAGTCTTTGCATATCGCATCTATAAGTTATCAGACAACTTCAAATAATAAACGCTGCTATTTGCTCTGTTAAAAAACCTTTTGAATATGATCTTTTCACCACATCGGGTTATCTTCTGAACAGTGGCCAGCAAGCTTCTTTCAAATTAAGAAAAAAACAAAACAGAGGGCTGTCAAAACAAAATGTTTCTTCACAGCGAAACCCACCTCTGAATTTTCACCGCATCGTTTTTAAACGAGATAACACGTATAGATCGGTGCATTACAAAAGCACCAAACAACCCTTGCGAAGATCGTCGGGCAGACGTACGAAGGATCGGTATCTTATTCATTATCCCTGGTACTGACATCACCCATCGTTTTTACTATCCACATAGGTTCCACCATGTGCCCGCGTTCGTTCTGTTGTGGCTGTGTTGTTGTCCCGGAAGCTCATTTATAACTTTGTTTACCTGTCAAAAATTTGACAGTTTTGTCTAGTAGACAAGCATCTGTTTCTGACGTTACCTAAACGAAATCGAACTTTCATGACTTTCGTTCTCGACCTGTGGCCGCCAGTGTTGGTACAGCAAAGATGGAATTCGATAGTCCGGATGTAGAAAAGGATTTCCCGGGGCTCTATGCCTCCGAAACGGGGACCGGAAAAAAGAAGGAAGAAAGCGATTGTAAGAATGTAGCTATTGTAAATGTATTTTTTCATAACTTAATCGATGTATTTCAGTTAGTGAGGGTGACCATGACAAGCATAGTAAAAAGGACCTTCTCATTGGTCGTCGTAAAGACAAAAAGGATAAAAAAGATCGTGGCTATGCTGCCCTTGAGGGCGAAAGCTCTCCCGAAGAGGACTTGGAAGCCAAGTAAGTTTGCAATCAGTGTTTGTTGTTTTGCTCGCTCGTTTGCTCATGTTTTTCCTCAGGAGCCCGTCGAAATCATCAAAGAAATCGAAAACCTTTAAGTTTTCCTCGTCGAAGAATAAGGAAAAACGTGAGAAGTCCCGCGAGAAGGATAAAGTCGACAAAGAGGTGAAGGAAAAGGAGGAAAAGGAAAAAGAGGGCAAAGAGACGAAGGATAAGAAGCGCGATAAGGAAAAGAAGGAGAAGGATAAGAAGGAAAAATCGAAGGACAAAGAGAAGAAGGATAAGAAGTCGAAAACAGCTGTGAGTGAAGAAGTACTTGAATTAGGTGACCTGCAACCAGTTTTCGGAGTGTCAGTGAGTCTTGCCACAGAACGTAGTCGTTGCCACGATGGCATAGACTTGCCACTGGTAGTGCGTGATTGTATTGACTATTTGCAAGAGCACGGATTGCGTAGCGACCAGATTTACAAAGTGGAACCGGTCAAGACGAGATTGCAACATTTCAAACGGCTGTACAATAATCGGGAGTCTCAGGGCACGGACGAGATGGACGTTCCCACCGCTTGTGGACTGCTGAAACTATTTTTAAGGTATGTTTTGTATCTACTATCGAGGGGAGTAAGTGGTTCTATTGGTTTACTGTTTTTTTAGGGAATTGCCAGAGCCAGTCTTGACCACAGACCTAATTGCGCGATTCGAAGAAAGTGCCTCACATGCACAGGTCACAAAGCAAGAGAAAGAGTTGAGAACATTGCTACAACAGCTGCCGAGCTGTAATAAGACCTTGCTGTCGTGGATCCTCTTGCACTTTGATTCAGTTATACAGAACGAAAGGCATAATAAGATGAATGCCCAAAGCCTAGCTATGCTCTTAAGTCCACCGCTGCAGATGTCCCATCGATTGCTGGTCACGTTGCTTTGTCACTGTCCCAATCTATTTGCTGACGTTCAACTACTGAAGTAAGTAACTCATGGTTTGGGTGGCCGTTTCGAAGTTTTCCTTTACTAACGAGAGAGAGAGGCGTGCTAATACTAGGCTATCCTTCATATATCATGTTGGCGTGTGGCCAGCATACTGAAAATCAATGCTAATCGATAGCATCTTAACAATAAAGGGTGAGTTAGGTGTCGTTTAGCAGAAGGATGCTAATAATAGCTTAAGCGCCAATGAATGGATGTTACCTTTCCAAGTGACTATTGTATAAGTGAGTATTAGTGAATTGAGAGCGCAATCGATTGGTTTCTAATTCCTCTTGCCCTTGAATTAAAGACTGAAACAATGATTGAGGTAAGAAGCGCACTTTGCCTGCTTGCTTCTTATCTATACCCAACCTGAACGGCAACTAATCTCGTAGACAGCGCTCCTTATCTACCTACTCTCCCGTTTATAATTTTATCTCATTATTTTGCCCTTATCTGATGCTATATAGCAGATAAAATCTTGCGGAATGCGTCAATAATGCCAGGTCGCTTCGAAAGACTCACCAAATTCATAATCAAGTACCTCGACTATGACGATACCAAACCGATTTCATTGACTTTTCTTCTCTTCCAGGTATGTCCCACCCATTACGTCAGCCAGTCCAAAGCTACCCGAGACGCCCGGTGACATTCAAACCGAACTATGCAAACAGGAGAGTCTTCTTGCACAAATTCACTCCGAGATGAATGCCGGATTCGTGTCGAAAAAACGTGAAGAACAATTATGGGAAGTGCAGCGCATTATCACCCAACTCAAGCGAAAATTGCGCAGCTTTGAACGTAAACAAGAGAAAAGTACAGAAGATCCCAACGAAGTCGACACATCATCATCTAACAACCTTGCCCCACCGCCACCTCAGCCAACATCAACCAGTCAATGCCGCGAACAAATACCCTGCTCTAAGGTAACGTCTGACGATGAATCACTAAAAATCACAACCATTCCCGCAACTGAATTGGGAGCAAATACCGAAACTAAAACTATTCCTCAAGACACCACAGATAATGCGACCGCGCCTATTGCCGTCGAAACTCCAGAACAGCAGCCCCAAAAAGAGATAACCGCCGCCGACGAGGGGATGTACCTTCACGAATGCGGTCTTCTCATGTTGCCAAAATCCCATCCGGATTACCACACACTCATCCGATTGCAGCTAGAGAATCAAGAGTTGAATAACTGGAAAATCCAGCTACAAAACAGAATCAGTGCCGAGCGAGCAGAGATTCTTCGTTTGAAGAAATTCCTCATCTCATCTGACGCACAGCAGGTCAGGAAAGAGTTGGCGGCTAGTAATGACGAAATCGGCGACTATGAAAAGATCATAGACAACTACATGAAGGAGAATGCTCTGCTGGAGCACAAGAGAAACATTCTGGCCAAGGAGATATTCGAGGAGAATAAGGAACTCATTGCATTACAGGTTGATCTGGCAATGCAAAGGTTCTAGGCGTCTAGAATCGTCTGTTTTCACGATTGAAGGGGGTATAATTCCCGGATTCATCATGAATTTTATTTATTACAGCGTCTTTCATAACACATAACACATATACGTTGGTTAAGACTCCATGTGGCTTTGTTGCATATTATCATTTGCAGGCTAATAAAGAAATGTTTCTAATTACGACGCGAGTTTGATTAAGCACGCCCATGTGTATGGGCATTAGGGGCCTTAAAGCCCTGTGTCAGCTTCTATCGGGCTGACTGTAAGACTGCAGCAAGCTACTAGGTAGGAAACAAGGTAATCATGCCTAAGAAAAAAACAGTTTCAAACGACTGAATTCTTTATGCATTCGGGGAAACACTGCAGCTGGTTGTGCTGTGGTTGTTTTACTGCAATAAAATGGTTTTACTGTTCATCTGCTATTTGTTTGAGAATTATCGCTGTAGAATGAACGCTCCTGCAGCCTTGCGAACATACATATTATCATTTCAAGCAACACTTCCAGCAGCTGCATAGCGGCCATGATCAAGATAGAGTGATGGGGTCAGAAGAAAACCCAACGCCAGTCGAAGAACTAATCTCCCCACCCAGTTTAGAGGAAGTCAGCTCAACTATACATAAGCTGAAATTCAACGAAGCTGCTGGCCCAGATGATCCTCTGACTGAGCTCTTTAAAACCGGCGGTGATGTTCTGGTAAGGATCATGCACCAGATCCTCTGTCAAATCTAGGACGATGAAAGCATGTCCGATGATGGGAATACCAGCTCTATCTGTCCCATATTCAAAAAAGGCGATCCTATGTCTTGCGCCAGCTACTGAGGCATAACCCAACTCAATGTCAGCATTCATCGTCAAGGGCTACAGCTACAGGGCGATGGCCGATTTCGGAATCCCGGGAAAATTGATTTGAATGTGTCGCACCACACTGGAAGACTCGTAATGCACTGTCCAGTTTGGACCCCATGTCTCCGAATGTTTCCAAACATGCACCGGATTTCGGCAAGGAGACGCGTCGTCGTGTGATTTCTTCAATTTAGTCCTTGAAAGGATAGTGAGGCAGGCAGGTGTGCGCACGGAAGGCGCTAACTTCTTCAAGAGCGTCCAACTGCTGGAATATCCGAACAACATTGACATCATTGCAAGCTCCCAGTGCGCCGTAATAGAGGCACTCATGGCAATTGAAGAAAAGGCAGACCTCGTTGGTTTAAAAGTATGTATGTATGTTGGCGTTACAGTCCATGAAGGACCAAAGCTGAGCCTCTCTCAATCACCCATGTTGTGTGTGATATTATTTTCTCATAGGTGAAAGGGACCTACAGTTTTTATTGCCGGTTCCGAAACGGCGGAAGCTTCCATTGACAATTATACTACAGGGGATTTTGTCAGTACCCCGCTGAGGAGAAGCACCGTGAAAAACATGTTCGATGACATGGCTGTTGTCGGGATTCGATCCCGTGCCATCGGCGTCAGAGGCCAACACACTACCTACTGCGCCACGGCGCTCTCATTTGGTTGGTTTAAAAGTAAATGATTATAAAACGAAATATATGCTGTCGACTAAGAACCGCACCATCGAGCATTGCCTTGGGCAGAACGTGACCCTCGACAGATATCATTTTGAGGTATAGTGGAGATCCGACGAAGAATAACCCCGGGCAACCATAGTAGCGGTTCGTTTTGTCCAAAATTATTCTCTACGGAACAGTGATCTTACCAGTCCTGCTTTACAGAGCCGAATGCTGGATGATAAGCAAGAAAGCGGAAATAGTTCTGGACTCGTTTGAAAGAATATTTCTTCGTCCGATATACGGTCCTGCCTGCGAGGAAGGCGAATGAAGGAAAAGACACAACCGCGTACTCTACGAGCTGTATAATGACGTCGACATAGTTCGGAAGGCAAAAATCCGTCGACTACATTGGTTCGGCCACGCAAAGAGGGTCTTCGAATCTCAGTCACTTGGTTCAAGAAGGCAAGAGATGCCGAACCTTCGGTTCAGAGTCCAATTGATTGCGGACATCAGGAAACTGGGGCTCTCCCATTGGAAGCAGCGTGCCTGAGATCGATATGAATGAAAGCAGGCTCTTGTTCAGGCTCGGACCTTCGAAGGGCTACTTACAAGTAAGTAAATGTATTTTTCGAAAAAAAAAAAAAAACTTTTTAGTAAAATCTGGTAAAAACTCTCGGAACGATGACGCCGCCAGTCCAAAATCCACACCAAACAGTGACTTTTTCGTGATGCCTTGACCCTGTGGATCTCAAGTAGATTGGTATCGTCCCAAATCCGACAATTTAGTTTAATGGCGTACCCATTCACCCAGAAATGGGCCTTATCGCTGAAGATCATTTTTCGATGAAAATTAGGGTCAGTTTCCAACTGTTCCATTTCCTGGGTCATTTGAATTTTGTCCGGGTGCAGGCCCAAGGCAAAATTCGCCAAATTGTCGACGCGGAATCGACGGTCTTCTGCACACTCTCACGGACAGCAGGGATCTTTTCGACAGCTCTTGCGTTTTGTTGACACACGGGTGTTGGTTTATCGTTTACTGAACCAGTGGACTCAAATCTATTCACCACACCGCGAAGAGTCATTAAGACGATTATGGCTATCGTAAAATGGGCGAAGCGGGCGGACGGATGCCCGAACCGAGCACGCGTTTTAATGAAACAATTTTATCATCTGCACATTAGGTATTGTGGAACGCTACGTCCGTCCATGGTGATTTCGCAAAATATACCAAATAAATGACAGCCAATTTGATAGATGTAACTTCAACAATATGGCCGCTATCACCTGTCAAAATTCGGAAGTCCCTATTGGAAGACTCTATAGATGCTGATCCAGCCAGATCCCAAGGTACCTGACTATACTTTTATTCGCTAGTGGAAGCCCGTCCGGTCCAATGATTGCGAACTTTTGCCAGTGTGTTTTCTAGTATCCCTGGAGCCCCAAGACAAAGGCGTCCTGAATAATATATTCTCTGATTACTGGATCAATCACGTCGATCATTGGACCTGATCTGTACGCAATAAATGACCTTGGCTAGTCCGTTTTTAGGGTTCCGTACCCAAATGGTAAAACGGGACCCTATTACTAAGACTTCGCTGTCCGTCCGTCTGTCACCAGGCTGTATCTCATGAACCGTGATAGTTAGACAGTTGAATTTCGCTGTCGAAGTTCGTATGCTCTGGTGAAGCGGAGAGTAAAATGATGTCACCTTTCAATGGCGTAATGCCGAATGCCAGGGCATTCTAGAGATTTCCGTAGGGGAACTTCCGACGGCGAACATTCGAGAAGGTGGACCGAGAGCTATATAAGCGCGAACGCTCGACCTCGGAATTCATTCAGTTTACGGAAGTGAATAGAGCGTAACAAGTCGGTATATAGTGTGTTCGGTCGATAAACCAGTGTGAAAATAAAGGCTTTTGGTAAAGGTTTGCGTGTGGAATAAAGTGTAACCATAAATTAAAGTGATGAAGTACTCAGATAGCTGATCTGAGGAGAAATAAGAAAAGTTTGTGTTTTAATTCGAATAAAACGTGGACAATTGTAGTTTATCGCAATCCAGTGATGCGAACCCTATTACCAGTGGGATAAATTTCGTAACATTTGAAATAAACTATTGAAAGAGTGAGAAAATGGTAAAATTAGGAAAATGTACCATCGAACAGTTGAGAAGAGAGCTGGATGCTCGGGAATTAAAGCCAACCTGGTGGAGAGACTGCGATCAACGTTAGAGGATGAAGGTGTCGACTGGGAGAATCACGAGTTTGGGGTGGAGAAGCCGTCGATTCCAGTGGGCCAACATTCGATATGCAGCACATTATCGCGGCTCTTAGTGCTATGAGTCAAAAGCTGGAGAAAAATTCCACTTCTCTGAACCGGAAACTGGAGACGGTAGAAGAGATGCTAGAGAACAATTGAGAAAGCTTGAGAGACATCCAGCAAGCTGTCAAACGATCAATTCCAGGACGTCGAAGAGAGAAGAAGTTGGACAAGAAGGTTCTGGAAGTCGAGAGAACTTTCCAGAACGTACAGCATCAAGGAAGTGTCGTACCGGCTGCAGCATTGAAATTCACAGCTCCCAACTTGAGCTCCAATTTGAGACAACGGCGGAACGGAATCAATGGGGAGAAGAAGACCGTGTGGCCGCCCTAGTAATTTCCTTTAAAGGTGAAGCAGCTGACGTTCTACAGACCATCCCGGAGACCCAGAGAAGGAACTACACAGCATATGGGAAGCTCTTCATCGAAGATATGGCAGTGAGCACATGCAGGAGAGGCACAAGCTGGAACTTTAAGGACGCAAGCAGCGTGGAAACGAGACCATCCAACAGTATGCTGCCGACATCGAGAGGCTATCCCATCTTGCCTACGCGGACGTTCCAGTTGATGTGGTGGAGAAACTAAAAACGGATTCTTTCATCCAAGGGTTAAGGGACCCCGATACACAACGAAGCTTAATTCTCCTGCCGAATACATCTTTTAAGGAGACAGTTGCCAGCACTCTCGCATGTGAAACATCGGTCGTCTGCGAAGAAATCGTTCCTCAAGAAAATTGCGGCGTAATTCCAGAACAACAACGGTTGGTAGGAGTCGCTCGTTCCCAGGTAGATGCTACATCTGCGACCAGCAGGGGCACATTGCGAGAAATTGCCGTCTGCGTCCGAGGTTTGATTCGCCAAAAGGAGGCCAAACGAGAACACGCGAACACCGGAAGGGAAGGCGCCCTTGCGATGTCGAGTGCAAACATTGTTCACGTGCTGAAACCAAGGAACAGGTCACCGACATCCGTCATTTCCATGTGCTGCCAGAAGATTCGTGGACTGTCGAAAATATCGGAAGAAAGCAGCGAGAAGGCTCCAATCTGGCAGTCATCATCGACTATCAAGAACGAGGTTTTCGACCAGCGATATTTGGCAGCAAATATCCAGTGAAAGCCCAATCGTAAAAGCTTACTGGGCTCAATGGCAAAGTTTGAATCTGAAATTGGGAAAGCGAGAACGGGGACATTCTGAACGATCTGCTGGTAATTCCGAAAGGACAAATCGACGAGGTCATCCGAGAATACCACAAGGGACCAAGTGGAGGTCATCTTGGTGTTAACAAGACTGTAGAAAAGATCAAGAGACGTTTCTACTAGGTAGGATGCCATGAATCAGTCATGCGTTTCATTCGCAGGTGTGAAAAGTGTGCGAAAGCAAAGGGGTCGCTTAGGAAAACACGAGGAAATATGCAGCAGTACAATGTTGGAGCACCGTTCGATCGTATCTCCATGGACATCGCAGGCTCATTCCCAACGAGCAACGCTGGAAACAAATACGCGCTGGTGGTGATCGATTACTTCAGCAAGGTGCCTGAGGTGTTTTGCATCCCGAACCAGGAAGCCAAAACCGTTTCGGATGCGTTCGTGAACAACTGGGTTGCGCGTTATGGAGTAGCGCTGGAACTGCACTCAGACCAAGAAAGAAACTTCGAGTCGTTGGTGTTCAAGGAACTCTGCGACATGCTAGGTATCAGAAAGACACGGACAACACCTTTACACCTATATTCTGATGGCACGGTCGAAAGGTTCAACCGGACGATGGAGGAATACTTGAGAAAAGTCGTCGTTTAAGATCAGAAGGCCCTTTTTAATGTGATCATTGATGAGGTAACAAACAACGTCTCTTTCATATTTTTATATACAGACGGTATGGAACCCTTCGTGCGCGAGTCCGACTCGCACTTGGCCGGTTTTTATTTTTTCTTAATATCAAATGTTTGAGTAGAAGTCACGTTGGCAATATTCACAGCGAGCTTTCTACTCGTTAGCATATCATGAATGGTTTACTTATGCCTAACTGTTTGAGCTTGTAGTAGAGTCCTTCTAAGCATATGGTGTCGTATATTGGTTCTTGCATTTATTCCATTGGATATCCGAGACGAGTTTCGACGCGAAATGTATAGTATCATGACCTGCCCTAAAAATCTAATTGGTCATCTAGAGTTATGTTTTTATCCTCAGCCCATTTAGGCAGGGCTCTGTGGATCACCTTCTTGAAGAGCGTGTTGATACTCGGAAGGAGACTTATCGACCGGAGATTAGTTGGGTTAGAGGAGTTTTTCTCCCTCTTAGGAATTGGTTGCGCCACCGCCGTGTTTCAATGTATGACATTGATAATACGTATTATTCAATGTGTTGTTAATCAGGATAGTGTACCACTCTATAGCCTTTGGTGGAAGATGCCTGAGTACAACATTGGATATTCCATCAATACTCATTGATTTCTTCTTTTTTAGAGATTCGAAGATCAACTGGAGATCCTCCGCCGAAATGAACAGGGTATTCTCCAAGGAACTTAACCTCAACCTATCATTTAGACTCCCAAATGACTGTAGTGTGTATCAGGCAGAAATAACAGCGATAACGGAGGCCCTGGGATGGCTCAGGATCAATCACCCCTATTCTGCAACTCGTATACCTTCTCGTATTTCCTTTCGTATTTAGAGTCGCATCAAAACAAAATCCGTATTCTGCGATTCGTATGCGTTGCATACGACTGCTTAAAAAAACCAACGCATATCGTCGCATTTTTGCAAATGTCAAATCGTTAACATATTGCCTGCAACGTCATTCAATTATGAATGAAACATATTTTTTTTCAAAATTGGTTTGGCAGTCAACGGCTTAAGGAGAAAGTGTAAACATTAATTGTGGTGGTTTTTTTTTTTAAGAAAAGAGAAGTTTTCGGTGAGAAAAATTAATCAATAAATGATGAATTCAATTGACCTCTTTTTCGATGACGAAGAAGAGGAAGTGGTGCCGGTTGAAAATTTGGCAGCCATTCGGAGAAATATTCGCGATAATTCAAATCCAATGGAGTTACCGAATTCCTGGTAAATGTTTAAAAAATGTCTCTATTTAATAAGATGAATTAAGATTCGCTTTTCTATAACTTCAGTTTCTTAAAATCGTTCCGGTTGTACAAGGAGGCGTTTACCTACCTGCTGAAACGATGTGTGCATTCTACATCAGTACCATCTATATTAAAGTTGGCTGCTTTTTTACGGTTCTTCGCGGAAGTAGTTACCAAACAGGCGTTGGAAACGACTTTTCCTTGGAGATTTCTCAGCCAATGTTTTCCAAAATCCTAAGAGAACTTTTAGGTATATTCGAAGAACAAATTTGTCCAAAATGGATCACATTTACTATGACGCCACAAGAAAAGGAAGAAGCTAAGCTAGCTTTTTACGAAATGACGGCTTTTCCTGGAGTCATAGGGTGTGTTGATGGCACTCATATACGCATAATTTCTCCGAGAAAAGAAAAACAACACCTTTACTATAACAGAAAAGGTTTCCATAGCATAAACGCTATGCTGGTAAGTTGGGATATAATTTGTGGTTTTAAACTCAAATTTCTGGTTGTTTTGTTTTCTTTTGCAAGGTATGTGACCACATGATGCGAATCCGATTTGTAGATGCGAAGTATCCTGGATCCTGCCATGACTCCTTTGTATGGACACAGAGTTCATTAAGACACCCCTTGCAGCAACGATATGATGATGGCGAAAGGAACTGTTGATTATTAGGTAAAATTCCATGCCCATAAACCTAATTTAGAGTTAATATAAAATCAGTTTAATATGGTTTTGTTTAGGAGATTCTGCGTATTAAAAAACATTTAGAAAGAAGAAAAAAAAATGTTATTTAAATTTACATCTTTTTAAATATTGTAGTCTTAAGTTCGACTTTCTTCACAAGTGCTTCTAATTTGCGAGCTTTTATATTTAATAAGTGCTTTCTAAACACTTTTTTTTCTTCTATTTCTTGTCTTAGGAGACTCAGTTTTTCTTCTTTAATTTTAAATATTTTTCTCAAATATCTATTCGTCTCTCGCTGTTCCTTTAAAAGTGCCGATTGTATTCCTGTTTGCTCGTTTAAAAGATTCATTCTTTCATTTTCAACACCTACAACTTTGTCAGCTTTTCCCTTGACGAGGTGAAACTGAGGGCATACTGGTGGGCTGAGGTTGTATTGAAACTTCATGTGTTCTATTCTCCTTCTCTTCATATTGCGTATCATTATCACTCCCTTGATCGATTGTATCTTCTTTTAGTCCTTCTCTAGAAGGACTCATAGAGACTCCAGACGACTTCCCTTTAGGATTCACCACGGTTTCCAAGTGAAGTATATTCGCGATGCTCTCTTCGCAAGTGTTTGGTGAATACGATTTGTTTGGACCACCTCCAGTCCCTTTAACTTGTTGGTTGTTGTGTCTTAATTTTTGCCTTACAGCGTACTTTTGGTCATTCCAAACCTGGAAATAAACACGAGCAATGTAGGTAATTGTACCCTAAATATCTATACATATACAACTCCTTACTTTTAGCCATCCTGGGCCATCTCGGCTGGGTGGTCCAAGACTATTTATTTTGACCGCAAGAGTACTCCAAAATGTCTTGATGTCCGTTTTGGAAGTACCACTCTTTCCATGGCCCCTTGCGACATCAACGTTTTTTTCCATCGAAGAAACCAGCATTTCAAATTGGCTACGATTCGTGACTTTCCTACATTTAGAGCACGTACAAGTAAAAATGTAAATATTTAAAATGGATATACATGCACTTACATATTTTTTTTTCCATTTTCCTTCACTTTTAAACTGAGTCGTAACCGAATTTGATGACGAGTAAAATACGACTATCACACGAACAAATGAATACAGCATAATAGCAATAAAATACGAGACTCGTTTGCGTTGCGTGCATACGAGTCTTGTCAACAATTCGATACGAGTGTGTTCGTAAATACGACTTCGTAATAACTAAATGCGACTATGGTCGGATTCGACTGTCGTATACGAGTTGCAGAATTGGGGTGAATGTAATATCCACAAAGGATATTATCATTTGCACGGATAGCCAATCTGCGATAAAATCCCTGGCAGCGGTAAGCTACAAATCAAAGGCATCTCTTAACTGTCGCCTATCTCTAGGTGAGATGGCTAAACAGTTCAACATTAAAATACTGTGGGTTCCCGGGCATAGGGATATTCCAGGAAACTGCGCGGCCGACGAACTCGTAAAGTTAGGGTCAAGCACACTCAGGTACCTAGAAACACCAATAAGTACGGTAAAGCACATGATAAAGCTTCAAACCATAGAGGGGACCAACCTCCAATGGAATGAGAGCAATATCGGCTTTATCACCAAACAATTGTGGCCTAAGTTAAGCTTAGGACGAACCGGGGACCTGGTGGCAACCAAAATGGCAACCTTAAGAACTCTAGTGGGTGTCATTACAGTTCACTGCACCATTGGAAAACACGCCGCCAGACTGGGGCTACCCTACAATGACTTCTGTCGCGGCTGCATGGACGAGGACGGAGAGGATTCAATACACCATCTCCTCTGCTCATGTCCTTCTTTTGCGAATCCCAGGAGGATTTACTTCGGCGTGCCCTTCTTCGACAGTCTAAGTGAGCTAGCAAACCAAAAAATAGCTCAACTCCACCGCTTTATTAGAAGCACCGGTTGGTTCCCAGGTAGCGGATCAGGGTAACCTGATTCAGGAGGTATTATACCTACCACGTCTACCTAACCTAACCTAGCACTTTCATTAGTGATGGCGTTGTTCGCTGTAAAGTCGTCATTGAATCTGGTGAAACCATGCATCTCGGATAGCCAGTGTTCGATATCATTTCGAATGCTTTCATTCACCTTGTACACTTCCTGGAAGACAGCTCCCACTGTCGCTACTTTTTCTTGTGGATCCTCGATCACAAAGAAGTCGTCGTCTGGGACGGTGCTCTCTAGACCAATGCTGACGCTCTCGGAAGCTTTACATCCTAAATGTCATTCTGATTTTTTCTCCTCCGTAGGCCCGTAAATTGGGCTCGTGTTGTTGTACTTTTATGCGTATTATTATGAGGCACTCGCTCGCAGGTTTTCTATGTTATACTTTAATTGGAATGACACTGCAGAATGTTTCCTCAATGCATGTCCTACAAAAGATCCTATCCTTGGTACCAAGGTGGTGTTGGTAGGTTTTAAGCTCTAGCTTCCCATTATTGCCATTTCTGTTTGGCTCAATGGCCCAATAGTTACGTCTGAGTACTTCAGAAAAGCGCCGCGACTTATCTACCAACAAATAAGGGAAAACGATCGTACCAGTTCGAACTCTCCAAATAAAACACCCACAGTCTTGTGATATATAATCTTTTCATATAGTATTTAAATAGGTTGTCTAACGTACTCATAATCATAGTCGTACTGTACTCGTACATCTCATTAAATAACTTATCTGCCATCATTGCATAGATAAAGATATATTTGCATATGCATGGATTGTTTATATAATTTTGCTTACCACTAGAAATATAGATATATCTGTGTGGAGAGATTAAATATAGCTCTTCAGCCACACATCTTCTACTTAAAAAAAATAATGGAGAATAAGATACATTTATTATCGACATCTACGAACGAAAGAGCGAAACACAGATTGATTTAAAACGAAGATTAAAAAAACAATATAAACAGAAAAGAGTTAATCACAAAAAGAGAGTTGACCAGCTCCGTGGGGAAGACTGTGCCATGTTGTATCGCTTAAAATGCTGAAGTAGCCATTGGCGATGAATTTACGAGAAATTACTAAAGTCCGTCTTCAGTTTGATGGTTGGTTTGGTGGCGTTACCGTTGGGCTTGTTGCCATTCTGCACATCATTGTTATTGGCCGTTCGATTGTTAATTGACGCTGATTGCTGGTTATTTCGGATGGCGATTTCGAGTTTTTGACGCAGCTCAACCGATTGGCTCATGAGTGTCTTGAATTCTTGCGGATATTTTGGGCCGATCTTCATTAGCCACTGGAGTGAATGTTCGTGCAGTTGACGTTGGAGTTTGGGAAGCGTTCGAAGTTTACTTGGTTCGGCCAGGTAGTTGATGAGTACAGGTACCAGAAGCGTTAGCATTTGTATGCCTAGAGGGAGAGTAATGTTAACCAAAACGATTAGTGGTACATAGGTTTCAGAACTGTGGGGGAAGGGTGGTGTGGTGTGGTAATGGTTTCGTGCGAGAATACGTGCATTTTTCTGTGCAAATCACAAGCAATTGTAGCACTTGTACGTCGAATTTGAACGGGTATTCCCTTATTTCGTTTATCAATTCGTATAACTAGACCTGCGATCAAGTTCGAGTCACAAGTACCAGAGCACAACATTAACATAACTATAGTTTAATGAATGAATCGTTGTTTACTATCCGATCATTACCTTGCATTAAGTTCCCTAACCGAGGCGAAGAGACAATAATGTCGGTAATGCGAGTTAGAGAGAGAGGTAGAAACAAAGAGGGAGGGAAGAGAAACAATTCAATTGTGAGCTGAATTGAAAATTCAAAAAATCGGGCTCAAGGAATACTTACGGTTTTGTGGCTCAGCCAATTCGATCAGCGTCTCGACGGTGAGAACACTTTCCAGCACGATGGACAGCTCTGTCTCGTTACGCGGCAACTTAGCCGACTCGACATACAAGCCCTCGATGATGCGTGGAGCTAAAGCGTGGATGTATGGTGTGGCGACTTTCAGATCGGCTTTAGCAAAGATCGAACGAATGGTTTGGATACACTGAAGCCTCACGGTTGGATTGTCGCTTTGGACACACTGCCGGAAGTGATTGATGCAAGGATATTGTAGAGATGGCGCTGACACTACACTCGCCGGTGTATGGAGAATGAATACTGCGATGGCCAACATCATCGTCACTTCGTCGACTTTACGCTCTTCGCTGCCCGTCTTGGTTAGATCAAGAATACTTGCCAACGAGCTCTGTAGAAATTTGCACCATTCGCTGGCCGAACGTTCGTCACTGGCCCATTTGTCGGTACAGACAGACTTAAGAGAATGCAGAGCCGATTGTACGGGCCCTGTATTGGCCAGGATGGTTGGATCGTTGGATGATTTCGTAGCGATCTCCTTGATTATACTTGTGGTCATGTACAGAATGGTCGGAAGAATAGAAAGAGCTCCCTTCGGAGAGCAGAGTTCTGTAAGGCCTTCGGCGCATTGCAGACCACATGCAACTAGCATTCCGTTGTCTTCGGGTAAAATACTGGCTCCGGGTGTGGCACTCCTCAATGCCATTTCCTTCTTCAATTGCTCTGTGGTGAGTTTGCTATTATTGCTGGGATTCATCGATGGAATCTGACGACCAAACACACAGAGGCACACCTCTAGAACCGCGTATACATGCGATTGACCAGGAATAATGTCACCTTGTTCACCGCCTTCGCCAAAATTATCCAGATCCTTGCAGAGGTCCGTTTTCGTTTCGTTATCATTCTGCGATTCGACCATTTTCATATTTTTCTCATCCTCCATGGCCTCCTTGGCAGCCGTAATACTTTGCTTAAGAATTTCCATGCACAATAGCTGCACCAGAAGATCATCTCTGGTCAGAATCTGTCGATGAAGCACGTTACACAGCTCTATAGTCAGGGATTTGTCTTTGACTAGCATTTTTCGTGCCCATGCCGAGTCGAATATGGTATAGAGACTCTGCAGACAACTAATCACATTCTTGGGCTTCTCACTTGTACGAATGCTGCACAATGCTTCCATGCAAATACCAAAAACCATGTGGAAGCGATCGGCCGATAAACTACCATGTGAGATTGTGTTATTGTTGTCGTAGTTCGATTTCTCGTCTCTGGGGTTCTCTTGCTCATCGAATCCACCGTCTTTCAACCAGAGAGCAGCTGCATACAGGATTGGTGGCCACGAGGTTAAGTAGTGCGGCTTGGACGAGTTGATTGTGTCTGTGGTATAAAACGCTCCACCATCGTGCGGTAATTGACTCTGAAATTCCGGTGGTAGAAGAAGTAATGCGTGATCTTTCAAAGCAGCGAGCCAATGGGTCGAGAGATTTCCCAATTCCGGCTTAACTAAGCTCAGCAAGCTTTCACCGCGGCTTTCAAACTCGCCAAAGTCTCCGTCCTCGGCTTCAGTGTGAATGTTGCTCATTAGCATTATGTTACTAACGTTGCTGGAGAGCTTCTTTTGCAAGAGGCTTGCAGGTGCAGTTCCATTGCCAATCATTGCTACGATATAGACCTCGGCCCAGGCCTTGAGAATACTGAGTTTTTCCAGCGTTGCCATGCTTTCGTTGTACAGCTGAGTGCTGTTGGTCTTCGTGTGGAGTTTATCGAGGCTGGAGACTAAGAGTTGATGCACGCGACGTAGATCGTTAAGATCGCGCGCAACTCCGGAGCCAATCCAAGCGGAGCAAACTTCACAAGCGGCCGCCGTCACATGGGATGGAGTGTCTGAAGAGAACGCTGGCCGAAGGGCTGCTCCGACCTAAGAAAAGCCAAAAAAAAAAAAAAAAACATGAATGGAATGGTCAACGCCCAAAAGGCAGTGTTACCTGAGCTTGGAATTGTTCCAGCAACAAATGTCCCGGGAATTCTGGTTCGGGAACACCAGCAAACTTGTCGATGATTTCTTGCAATGTCCGTAGACCTTCAAGCCGCAGCTGATCCGAATCACTGGTGGCAGCCATAAACGACATCCGAATCAGATCCGACAGGTGGAGGATCAAGTAGTCACCTCTGCTCTTGATCATTTGCATTTCCTTCGCCTGGATGAGGTCGAAATGGATGGGATTAGCAGCTTCACAAGTTGAGATAATCTTTCGAACGCATTCCGCAGCGAAAACCCGTGTTGGCCATCGTGGCTGGACAGCCGGATGCGTCGTGGAGTTCTCCTCGGCATGGTATTCCGTGACATCATCGTCATCGTTCTCATTTTCTTCGTTGTCCATACCCTCAATCTTTTGGGTTTCATCCGTGGACACTTCAACAGCCACAGTGAGGACATTCTTGCATAGACTCAACCAGGAGCTCAAGTTATCCGACGCCAACATTTGTAGCATTGACGTGAGAGTGTCGTGAATGTTTTTAATCATTTCGTTGTCTGTCTCCGAGTCGAGCATTCCGAAAAGTATACCGGGTAGACCAGAGTCGGTGATCAGAAGACCAGGACATTCTTCTGCGGTGAGGGTGAGTGCGTGATCGCATATCTCCTTCGCTTCGCGCTGAGCTAGTTGTCTTAAACATGACACAGCAGCTTTCCTCAACATCAAGTAGTTGCTGGAGAGTGTCTTCACTAATGTCGGGACCAAAGATGACAGATTAACGTGCTTGGGAGCGAATAAATGCAATTGCTGCAAACATCCTGTTGCTTCGGCTTGAACCAGGGGATCGGCATGAGCTTGCATCACGGCAGCAGCACACATGAATGATGAGCGCATTGTTGTAATCGACGACATGTTACCTTGCAGCTCCGGACCCATAGTTGTGATTAGCGCATTCAATACCCGACCAATACACTGATGGACGTCCACATTTGAGTGTGGCACAGATAGTAGCAATTTCAAGCTAAGTGATAGGGTTGCTTCCACATATCCACGGAACATGGGACCCCCGGAGTCTGCAATCAACGACAATGCATACAGAGACCACACTTGAACCACCGGCGAGCTGGTATCCTGCGCCAAAGCCAGTAAAATCGAAACACTCGTATTCAAGTGTTGTGATGATCCCATGCCACCCACATAGCGATGTAGGCAGCCAAGTGCCAATGAGTGTCCGGTTCTGGTTACCACATCACGTGCGGACTTCAACTTATCGAAACTGTTTTGTGCCAATTCCGCTGTAAATCTGGAATCCCCCACTACCTGGGCAATTCGACCTAGTGCCTCACCAGCAGCACATCGTAGCGTTGAATTGGAACTGACCAGAGCTCCAATGATTAGATTTGTTGCGCTCTTCTTTACCTCCTCTTGACCAATGGCACTCTTGCTATCCGTTAGTCCCTTCAAGCCGCTTAGAAGGGCCGTGAAGATATTCATTTGAACCGCCTCTTGGCGGGAGCTCTTGGCTTGTTTGATACATTCAGCGAAATGATCGAGCATTTGGAGACGATGTTTGTTGGCCACTTTGGGGAAGATCAATCCGAAGAGGTGTACTGACATATCGATAACTGCCACACCGAGCGGTAAAGGGCCTGGGCATTGTTCACTCTTCGGCACTGGACGATACAGGCAGCATGAGTCGTGCTCGAGGGCACCTGATCCGGCCGCACTGTTCGGCTGTAGCTGCCATGGAAAGGAAAACAAGTTTTTTGGTTAGAAAATTGGCCTTTCTGCGGACAAATTGCAAACAACAGCTGACGAACAACGTTAATAAGAAACATAGAAAACAAACAAACAGAAGAAGCTTGAAGTAAACTCAAAGATAACCGACCAAACTTACATGTTCGCCGTCAGATCTTCGGTTCGGTTCCATCTGGTTACAAGCATGCACGAAAGTGAGTTTGATTAGTTAATAAATGAAAGACAATCACTGTCGTGATGGGCGACAGGGATTTGTATGAAACAGAGGAGTCAGGAGTGAGCAGGGGCTGTTGGATCAAGGCCCAGTACTCGACCTATCCAACAGCTTGCTTCTTACAATTATAGTCTCTACGCTAATTCCAATTCTTCCTTACCTGGTCTTCGATGGTTCGATGATCCGTCTCCTGCAACCACGTGCCAAGGATGATTGAATCATCGCCATGGCACAGTGCTCTCAGCAAAGAATTAGTTGTGTTTGCTGGATTCTCGGATAAAGTAAACTCTGATACAAGCATGCGCAGCAGATGAGTGTAGGATGATTCCAAAGCATTTGGTGGCAACAAAGAAAGCGTTTCATACAATCTCAATCGTACCATGGCAGCGGGCGCCTTCAAATGTGTTCCGTAGCTCTTTAGAACTGGTGCCAAACTGCAAGAGACATTCGTAAGCTATCAAGAGTCCACAACCACTGATGTTACACTTACTTGACCAACATGGCTAGAGCACTCTCGATGGGAGTAAGTAATCGCCTGGTGATATCATCACTCACCAAATCCGGGCAATGCAACAAGAAGCTATGCATTACCGACAATGCTCCAGCTCTGCCTTCTAGCGTCACCTGCCAGGTGAAGGAATCTCCTCTCGCCTTCTCTGATTCCAGTTCCTTATTCGACCTCGGGAAAGAGTTGCGCCATAGTAGCAACATTCTCGGCAGCAGACCTTTAACTACGGGCGAACCCAACGTCATAATAGCCCCAATCAATAACCATCCCGCCTGAGTTCGGTTAAGCGACATTCGACTGTTCTGACTGGCCGAACGTAACAATTCCTCGGCACAGTTAAAAACCACTTTTCCCTTCGTATGAGGAACACCCAACGGTGAGAAACGTACACTTCCAAGGATAGCAGCCAAAGCACAGCTGTATCCAGAGATAGCTTCAGGTGACGACCGCATTTGTTCGATGGCATCGACTAATCGATCGATCAACGGCGTTATGTGACTCGGTACAGCGACGCAGAAGCACCGTAGACACCAAGCAGCAGCAAGACGTGCTGCAGCACATGGATGCACCAAAACTGCACACGTAGCATCGATAGCGTTTAGTGAATGATCGTTCAACAGATTCAACGCTGTGGTGCCGAGTCCCAGCACAAGGCTGCCCAACTCTTGAAGAGCACAAACCAACAAATGCTGACTGAACAGGGTTTCTTGGTTCGAATCCTTGGCGTTTTCCGGATTGAAATCAATCGAGTTCATTTGCTTGGCGACGATGTGAATGAGTTCTTTACAAGCCGACGTTTGTGCCTTTTCGCCCAACATCTTCCCGACAATAGAACGAAGAATGAAGTTGATACATTTGCGTGAGTATACAGCATCAACGTGGGATGAAGCCGCCTTTGGGTTAGCGACCAGATCAAGGACATGCGCCAGGAAAGTGGTCAAATTGCGTTCTAACCAAACACTGCCCATATGCTGCACAAATACGACGTACGAGTGTGTAACTCCGACGCGAACTTCTCGATTTATACCGGAACTGCCTTTAATCATCTCTCCGGTACCTTTGAGGAATGACACACCGCCACGAAGGAATCCGGACATGAGTATACCAAAAGCTTCATCGAGAGATATCGATCGTGGTTGATTCTTGCTAGCTGTCAGTGGTGGTGGCTTTTTGCTTCCATCCGGTGGAGCCTGAGTGAACGCCAAAAGTGTACCCAACAGTTTGGCCACTGCACAACGTACTTCGTAGTTACTACCATCGAATGAGCGGAAGCACAGTGTAGCAAGACTTTCAAGTTCGGTTTGGTAGAGGAATGGAGCGTGATTGATCATCTCGAGCATGCATTTGGCGGCAGCTACTCGTACGGCCATGACACGATCGGTTAGACAGTGTTTAGTTGCCTTGTAAATGTCCTTGTGGACGTTCGAAATGGCCGTACCCATTCCAGCGCAGACCTTTTCCAACGTGATCATAATCTCGATTCTTGTCTGCGACTCAGCACTTCGCAGGGTTCGAAGGAGGATCTGTACTGTCTCCTCATATGATCGTCCCATCATACGGCCGAGTTTCTCGTACATCGATCCCAAAACACAGATCGCCGCTCTGTAACGAAAGGCATTCTATTAGAGTTAACCTTGTAGGCAAGACGACTGGTAATACTTACAACTTTGTTGGTAGATAACTCGGTGAATCGTCCTTGTTCTTGAGGATATCATTGCAGGCATTGACTGTATCGAAGAGCAGGAATGTATCGCCCACAGAGAATAGCGTCGCCAAGCAGTTGGCGATTAGTTTTCGTGTCGGCGGACCAGGTGAGCCCTGTATGTGAGCGGTTAGTTGTTGGACCAATTTCTTTTGACACGATTTGATGTCGGACTTTTGGGCGGTTACGAGGACTTTCTCGAGGAAACGTAGCCATTCAAATACGAATACAGGGCGCTTCTGTTCGGGCAGTTGCTTGAGTGCGTCCTCGTTGAGGATGAGACTGTGGGACAGTTCCATTTCGGATATCAAGTTGGTATCCTGACGCTGGAAGGATCTAGTGGAAGAGAAGAGGGAAGCAGATTAGTGATATTTTCGTCGTCGTAACGTCGCATCAAGTTCTTAATTGTGCACCATAAATAGTCTCCCCACTTGGAATAGCGAGGTGCATTTCCTGGATTCTCTTCAGACAATCAACAAAACAGAAAAATACCGTCAAATTACTCGCGCGCAAATGCAATAAATACAAATGCCTTTCAAGGATGCATACACGACAAATAACATTCTACCTTCCGAGGTGGTGCTGCTAACAATTGACGCTGCAACAATGCATTTGTTGGCGAGCACACCGTGCAACAATGAAAAATTACGTTCAAAGCACTAAATGTCCGCATGCAGTTAGTCTGCTCCTCTTTTCAATTTGAATCCGAGGTGCTGCGGAATACAAAAACGAATATATTGTGTAGAAACGGTTGGTGGTATTTCATCGCTACCAGAAATGATAGTACACAGTCGGGCGAATACAATCAGTAAAAGCGGAAACAAGTGTCATGTAGTTAAATAAACGAGATGTAACGACCGACAATAGACGGCAGTTATGTTCGTATTCATAAGGAGTGATGATTGTCATCGTGCTGTTGGACATGCACAATCAATTTACGAGGAGATTGCATAGTGGTCTACTAGAAGTTCCTGTGTTCAGTGGAAATCAAACGAATTGAAGGTCCTTACAGTTTTACAGATTAAATAACTTTCACGATGACGTACACAATCCTAGTGGACAGTGGATTGAGGGCCGGTAAATAGAATGTCCTTGGCCTTGGAATGTCTTAGGACTAATCTCCGATTACACAGAACACCAAAGTCCGAGTTAACGAAGTTCTATCCCTATACCATAGGGCAATGATCTTATGGATAGACAACTTCTAATAAGGCGGATTTAACTGATTTGCAAGCGCAATGATTTCGGTCCATAACTTGACCTCTAGGACTTACTACCCCAACAATATGGCTTTGTCCTCTCAGAAGCATTCATCTATTTGGATGTGTCCCATAACTCCGTGGAGCAGCGACTCCGAACAGTTAGAAAAAGCCCCCTAAGCTACTATAAAACAGAGATTACCGCGCTCCAAGAAGTGCGATGGGATGGTCCGGGTAAAAAGAGGATGACCAACTGTGACGTATACTACGGAAACAGCTACAAAGAGAACAAGCAACGGTTATTTGGATGCGGATTTGTTGATCGAGGTGGACTTAGGCAAAAAGTCTTAAGCTTTCGGCATACGAGCGAACGCCTCATAACAATCCGCATAAAAGCTATCTTCAGGAACACCAGCTTGATATGTGTTCACGCCCCTACAAAAGAATATGACGACAGAGTCAAAGATGACTTCTCTGACCTTCGAGATAGAGCATGCGCTCAATGTCCCAGCTATGACACCAAAAGGACATCTTCGAATGAGTCGTGCAACAGCACAACCTACACTGCACCTCGCCCGAAAATGCATTCAGGCTAATAGACTTTGTGATGGGGCGTGATCTCTTAGTAGCTAGCACACAATTCCCTATAAGGGGACATGGCGATCTCTTGATCAATTATCTTTTAACGATCGAATTTATCCTTGCGATCGATGCCAGATACTCTCCCAGGATTTTGGATGTCCGAACCTTCCGAGGAGCCAATGTTGACTTAAATCATTATGTATGTAGATATCGCGAACACTGCGGGGTCGAATAGGACCAGCAAAATTGGACGTCGGGAAGCTACAATAGCAAGAGACCGCCCGGACCTTCGCCAATCGTGTCTCCCTCAAGCTCTCTTGTAAACTGATAAAAGCTTTACAAACCATAGAACAGCAATAGGAACGTTGTCAAAATGTCATCAGGGATGCTTCCTCTAAAACAGGTACATGTAGAAAAACAGAATGCATACATGGCCACGTTGCATCGACGAACGAGAGCTACTCGTGAGCTCTACGAGCAGAAAAGATGAGAGGAGCATACGCTATTCAGAAGATGGAGAGATGTTACTGCTAGAACGACGTTCGAAAGTTTTACCAAAAAGTAAAACGAACACACCAAGGTTATAAGGTTAGAGCGGAAGTCTACAGGGATGAACACGAACACCTCGTTGTTGAATCAAGGTCGATGCTGAGAATATGTAAGGACTATTCCGGCGGACTGTATAACGGCGAAGATCGTCAAGATACCGCTGTAAAGCAGAACGCACCATTCACACTGGACGAAGATGAGAGAGAATCGTCCGCCCAAGTTAGACGAGGCTAAAATAGCGATATCAAAACTGAAGTCCAATAAATCTGCTGGCGCAGACGGCCTCCCTGCGAGAACTTTCGCTGCTCCATTAAGGTCGGTAAGGAGTTAACCGAGACCTTCAATGTCAGAAAAGGACTCAGACTGGGCGACGCATTTTCATCTGATTTTTTCAACATCATGCAAAACAACACCGACAGCACTATTAGCAAAGGATTTCGTTTGCTTTTACAGAGTATTTTTCAAGAATCAATCTCTGACCCCATTGTAGCCTCTTTCGGCATTCCACAATGCAGTAAAAAAAATCCAATTCATCAATCTACGCAGACGATACGAAAATTAGAAGGACAATATTAACTCTGGCACGCAGAGTCGCACTCCAAAAGGACCTTGATTTCCTGGCACTTGGTATGATAATAATTTTCTGGAGTTCAAGGCCGCTACTACCTTCTTATCGAGCTCGTACCCCATGTCTTTTTCACACGGGACCTAAAAGAGAGCTTAATTTTCTCTCCCAAATCAACTATACCATACACAAAGCAGATTCTCCTCTGGCTTTATAAAGCGGCGGTCTAAAGAAATCTCGAACCAATACATGACCAAAATCCTCTACATTTTTACGTCAGACCTGTCTTCGAATATGCTTCGCTAGCTATTCTGTACGGATTGACAAAATTCAACGTAAATTGCCTTAAGGGGTCTCCCATAGTCTGATCGAAGAAGAAGAATTCTGCGACTGATATTCGATCCTGTCTGCGAGGAAGGCGAATGGAGGACAAGATATGTATAAAAGTGAACTCTATGAGTTGTAGAAAGATGTAGATACAGTCCGGATGCAAAAATCCGTCAACTACAATGGCTGGGCAACATCGAGCGCATGGACACTAACGCTCCAGCTTAGAGCGTCTTCGAATTAAAGCTTCATGATTTGAGAAGAAAGGACAGACCGACTTGGTCTTTCCCACTGGAAGCAGCGTGCCTGGGACCGCGAAGGATGGAAGGCTATATTAACTTAGGCCCAGACTCTCAATGGGCTGCTGGCCTGAAAAGTAAGTAAGTACAAAAGTTGTGTTGTGGCGCACAGTGAAAGTGGTCTTCATTCCCAAAATAGGAAAAGAGGACTACTCACTTGCCAGCAGCTTCAGACCAATTGGCCTAACATCCTTCCTGCTGAAAAGCATGGAGAGATTGGTAGTTGCACGTGCGCAAAGTTGCCCTTCGAATGCACCCTCTTTCGGAGATTCAATATACTTATCAGCGCGGAAAATCCTGCGAGACTGCGCTTCAGAACCTAGTTGGAAGAATTGAATGCGCGCTCCAAAGGAAAGAGTACGCGCTGGGCATTTTCATCAACATTGAGGGAGCTTTTGATAACGCAACTTTTGACAGCATGTGCAACGCTGCCAGACATCATGGCGTAGATGAAGCAATGGTCCTATGGATCAAAGCAATGCTCATGCACAGGACAGAGACCGCTGATGCAGGCCTCGACCAGTATGTCAAATCCGGCGTAATAAGGGGCTGCCCGCAAGATGGCGTCCTGTCTCCGCTGTTATGGTGCATGGTGGTCGATTCTCTGCTTGATGCTCTCAATGCCTCTCGAATCTATGCCCAGGCCTATGGGGATGATGTCGCCATTCTTTCTGTCGGCTCATGCTTAGTGACTGTCCGTCTCAAAGCACAGGCGGCGTTAAAGGTGTACGATGATTGGTGTACCTGAAATGGGATGTCGGCCAATCCTCTTAAGACCGATGTCGTTCTCTTTACGAGAAGGAGGAAAAATACTGACATGACTCAGCTGGTACTAAAAGGCACTTCTATCCCGATATCCAAGGAGGCTAAGTATCTAGGAGTCATCTTAGATAGCAAGTTTCTCTGGTCAAAGCATGTTGAGTCAAAAACCACCAAAGCGTTGTCAGCTTTCTGGCAATGCAATGCAAAGGAGCTTTTGGCAAAACATGGGGTTTATCGCAATGATAAGACCTATAATCTCACATTGTCTGGTGGAACAGACTAAAACGCAAACACGTCGTCGTGGCCTCTTTCACCAAACTCCAAAGAACGGATTGTCCAGCTGCACGGGGCCTTCTCCAGCACGCCGGGCGCTGCTCTAGATGCTATGATGAACCTTCCACCTCTTGATATGTTTACCAGACGGTGTGCTCTGAAAGCCATGTCTTGTCTGAAGAGAAATGGCTTTTGGTATATCTCGCATAGGAATAACGGCGTGCTTGCCCGTAATCCTAGTGCGCCTAAATTTCACAGTCGAGTTTCCATGGCGTCAGGATTGGCTATGGCTGGATACTGAACCTGGAAAGGATAGTCTTCGCATTTCCACGGATGGCTCCAGGTCTGGGCGGGGGTCCGGTGCTGGGGTTTTCTTTAAGCGCGAAAACATCCGACTGCACTTCTCCTTAGGAAAATATGTGTCTGTCTTTCAATCAGAGATATACGTAATCCTAATGGCCATGCACTATGTTGTGAGACACAGGTGGAAGGGGGAAAGCATATGCATCTGTAGTGACAGCCAAGCTGCACTAAAAGCTGTGTGTAACCCCTTAACTAGCTCCAAATAAGTGCTTGAACTCAAGTCCTTGAACAGAGTCGGTAGACTAAATTCATTAAGGCTTTTATGGGTTCCAGGCCACTCTGGGATCCCAGGAAATGAGATCTCTGATGAACTCGCCAGAATGGGTTCAGAGGAGAGCTTCTCAGGACCTGAACCCGCTCTTGGTCTACCTGCGTCCACGGTAAATTCCTACATAAACGATTGTGTATTTAATACACACAACCGTAGATGGAGGGATTGTCCAGGTTGCAGGATGACTAAGCGCGTATGCCGTGATGTCTGCAAGAAATCTGCAGCATTCCTCTGTCTTTAAGGAGAGTCGACTGCAGAAGGCTTGTGGGAGTTATCACGGGCCATTACACTTTTGCCAAGCATCTTTACGTGTTGCGAGGAGGAGGATGACACTGCAGAGCATTTCCTCTGTGATTGCCCCGCCTTTGCTTCCGCACGGTGGCGTACCCTTGGAGCCGACGTGGTGTGCACCGAATCTCTACATCACTGAAGCTCCTTCAAATTTTTCTCCGGAAAACGGGGAAAATACAGTGATGTAAGGTGTCTGTCTGGAGTACAATGGACCAGTGTTTGCGTCTGAGTGTACCTCACTATTGAAGTCCAGGGAAGGTGTGATGTAGTCCGTATGAAGCGAGGTCAAATTCCTTGGCGGAAATGACAGCTGTGCCGTGGCCATACGCTCTGATTGTCCAGAAGCCCGCTGCCTTAAGTCTGATGGCGTCGCACGCCGCCACGTATTTGTCGTGACGGTTCTAACCTACCTCTACTCTTCTACTTTCCAATACACCATTACCTGCCTCCATAGTCCATCCGCTCGTTTAGTTAATTTTTTTTTGTTTTAGCTTTTCTAAAGCTTGGATTGTTTAAGTTTAGATTTTAGTAGCTTGTGGAACCGTATTGTCGACATATTCAACATGACCGAATCATCACGATGACGTTACTAACGTCTTAGTGGATTGAATTGATAATGCAGGGTGTTCGGAAAGAGACACAATCAGCAACGGCTGTGGCTATGCCTAGCTACTTTTCGACGTCGAATCTGGGTGATCTAGCGTATCTTACTAATAAAAAGACTGTAGCTCGATTTGACTCTTCGAAAACGTATGACATTTATAGCTACAATGTTGAACACATCAATTTTGGTGTTGGTCTAGGAAACCGTCAATATCTCCAGACTGACTACAGCGTCCAAATATGGTAGGAGACAATAAAGAAACATTACAAACCGATTTTGTTAGAATGACGAACTGCACATGGAACTATGGAGGCCTTATATGGCGTTTTGAGACGAATGACTAAGTTTTTCTTTTATTACTCGTAAAGCATTGGGGCAATGGTATTATACCGTCGATGCAAGAGTGATGTCCGTAAACCAGCGTTTCTAGTATATCGCGACAAATGCAGTAACGTTTTGTCAAGACGACGTTACGTGCTCCTATGTTCGGCAAGTTGTTTAACAACTCGATGTCATTCATGGCGAAACATGCTTGCGTCCGATACGACATTCCGTCGGTCATTCCAAAGCGTATAAAATCAAACCAAGGACCAGTCGCATAGGCTGCACATTCACTATCCGTCAGTTCTCGTAAAGAGGCCATAATGAACGCCGTAATGAATGCATATCCGCGCAATCTAACAAGGAAAAAGGAAAACTTGTCATAAAAACAAAACAGAAATAAAAAATAACTTTTGCACAGAGTGTGTGAAAGTATCTCCATCTCCCTGTTGGCCGTGTCGATGCAAGTAACTATACTACGTCTACGGCACTCGAGTTTGCTTGATGATACAGAAAAACAGCAAAGTCCCTCATGAGCTCAGAACAAACGCAGCGCATACAGCATATAGTTTGCGAGGAAATACATGCATAAATAGACGAATCAAAAATAGGCACAGGATGGAGGAGGAACGCTGTGATTTTGCATGTCAAGGTTGCCGATAAATAATTGCTGTTTCGATATGGGAGTTCACGTTGACACGCTTTTTCGACTTGTTCACGATGCTTGAATATGCAATCAGTGATGCTGTGATGATCTGGGAATACAACGCAATTGCAAAACAATTAGTGATGGATTTGAGTGCATTGGGATTCGAAGAACGCCACCGGCAAAGGAGCACGCCATATGGGCAAACTGTGCCGAATTGGTTGCTGCTTTTTTGGGCCGAACAACTATAATGTGGTTTGCCTACTTTTCTCTTTACATTAACGGTCGGTTGTTGTTTACTCTAAATAGCCAAGAGCCAATTAAGCGACAATTACTGGTCAGATGTTGTAGCTAATGTTGCTGCTAATGAATGGATGGAGAACGAATCTGCTGAACTAAAAATCATTACAAGACGCGTGTACGCTTTAATGAAAAGACATTTGGGAAGGAAAGCGACACAGACAGTCATTCTCGTTAATGAACGAGTCACCAAATCGCTTGAGCAGACATTTAATCACATTAAGCCGAAGCGAATGATATTAGAACGTGGAACGATTCGTCGCCTTTTTTAGACTCAACTGTTAGCCGCCGTATTGCGGATGGTGTGTGGGTTGTTTTTATTGACTCATTTTACCTCTTGGAATGTGAGCTTGTACGTTAGATAAATAAGAAATGCAATGACAGCGCCGAGGGGCGACTAACGCACGTCTTTGGTGCATTCGAACGATGAATTTTCCGTTTTCTATATTTAAACTGGATGCTGTGGCATCTTAATATCTGTATCAGAACAGTGATAATCTTTAATGATAGCGTCAGATTTGTGGCACTTTAAAATAGATTCCATTCACCTACTTAATGTGATGTTGCAACGATAGCGAGCATTTCATGGGGATAACTTGATCTCAAAGGCAAGGAACAGGCCAATACAAATAATTGTATGCACACCTACGTAATGGACAGTTGGAAGCTGCGAAAGTGCATGTGTAGATGTTCTGCACAGTCGGAAGGGGCGATCTGCTTATTTTACATCAGATTAGAGGATAAATAGGCTTCAGTCCGAATCGATTGGTATTTATTGCACGTCAGCCAAATGCCACGTAGGCAAATGCGATAAATATTACGAGGTACATAGAGAAATATTGCCTTTTTTCAATGGCTTTGCGATCGATTTTACGGGATTATAAATCGAGCTGCAGTTGTGCCACCAAAATTATCCTTTTAATCCGGTGCGATTGGAGGAACATACTGCATTTTGAAATTGGCTGGCTTTGGATCTAGATAAATGACAGAGGATTTTAAGTCTAGTCCAGTAAGTCCTATATGGAAGAGTATAATTAAAAAGTAAACCAAACGAATAGTTATAATATTTTCTCCGAATAGGGAACATATTTAGGTCAAATAGGTCAGAAATGGAAAAGGAACATGAAAATGATGTTATCCCAGGAATGAGGCTGGGAAGTTTTACCAAAAAATAAAACGAACACGCCAAGGGTATAAAACCACAGCAGAAGCCTGTCAGGATGAAAGCGAACATCTAATAGTCGATGCTGTGAATATGGAATATGTGAATATGGAAATACTACTTCTGCAGATTGTATAACGGCGATGATAATCAAAATACCGCGGACTGTCTGTTGAGCTATTGAAAGCAGCTGCAGATAAGTTGATAGGCAGCATGCACCAACTCTTCTGCAGAATATGGTTGCAAGAAAGCATGCCCGATTCATAAGAAAGGAGATCCGTATAGTTATGCCAATTATAGAGGCATAAGCCTTCTTAACATGTGGGTTCATACCAGAAAAAACCCAAGATAGATCAGATATTCACACTCCAGCAGATCCTGGAGAGGACCCATGAATTCCAAGTCGATACGCACCACCTCTTCGTCAACTTAGGGATGGACTGCCAAACTTTTCTGGTTGGACAGAATGACAATGGGGAATTTTCACTGCTCCAACAGGATCGGCGAATTACTCAAGACCTTTGATGTCAAAAAAGAAATCAGTCATTGTCGTGTGACTTTTCAACATCATTCTTGAAAAGATTGTGTGGAGCTAACTGGCTAATACAAGAGGCATATGCTGATCATATTGAATTAATTGGGAGAGCACAGTGAGACGTCAACTAAAGTGAGCTTAAAGGTAAACGAGGGAAAAACCAAAAATATGCTGTCATCAAAGAAAGATGCTCAACACCGACGTCTTGACCAGAACGTCACTATGGACAGCTATAAATTTGAGGTGATCAAGATTTTCGTCTATCTGGGCTCATTAGTGACAAGCGGCAATGACACTAGCGCTAAGCTTAGACGCAGAATAACACTTGCCAACCGCTGTTTCTTTGGGCTCAGGAGGCAATTGAGAATTAGAGTCCTCTCTCAGAAACCAAGGTGACCCCCTAAAAACCGTTAATCATCCCGTTCCTCATTTATGGCACAGAGGTTTCGACCCCATGAAAAATGGATGAGAAGACACTTGGACGCTTCGAGAGGAAAATTCTGCGTGTAATCTTCGGTCCCGTTTGTGTGAACAGAGAGTAGAGGAGAAGGTTCAACCACAAACTTTATGGGCTGTACAGCGACAATGGCCTGATTAAACGTGGCGCATGCAGGTGGAAAAGGGACTCAACTAACTGGACGTACGAAACAAGAAACAGCTGGTCTAAGATCGTGTCGGTTGGGGTAGCATGTTGGTTGAGATCCAGACTCAGCCCGGGTAGGGATTTAAGGAATCTGGAAGAGGCGATGTCATATCCTTAGCGGATTTTTATGCTTATGGCGGAGAAAACAAAGTTTGGAATGGTAATGGAATAATTCCAAAAATGTGGCAAATGGGGCATTACTGTAGGCAGGGTACCTGACGATTTTTATGTACACTTGAATGCGTTCACTTTGCTGCCTTAAACCTCCTTCAGTACTTACTAGATCACTTACGAGGTTCGGCAATTTGTAAACGAAGAACAAGCAAGTAAATTGTGTCGCTCAATTTAATTATCGGCCATCACAATACTCGCAGTCCCCCTCTAACTCTAAACAACGATTTCAACGTTGCTCTCATGATTCGAAGCACCCTTGTTAATCCTCCAAAAAGTCAACTGGTTACAGCCTCTTTGATCTCTTCTACACCGCCATGATGAGTTCCCTTGAGGTGAGACGTCATCTTGGGGAACGAAAAAAGTCGCAGGGGCACGCCAAAAACTCTCGAATAATCAACGAGGAATGGGTCCACGTACTATCGTGATGCAAGATCCAGCCCTTCTTTCCGAGTTCGGCCTCGTCAGACAACGCACGAATGCTTAGGTGCCAGTCAGGTGTGATAAGCGCGGGCAGACATTCGACATTTGCGTCGGTACAAGCGATTACGGGAGCTCCCTCACGTGGATCGTGAACGCTTTGCCCATTCAAACAAAAGTGATTTCGAAATACACTCGTCTTCATACATCACCTGCAATTTTCGCAGGATATCCAATGTTTTTCACCAGATTTCACCAAAAAGTGACTCACAACACGTTGCATTTAATGTGAAGCACTTATTTTACGATTCCACTAGAAAAGCTTTTTCGGAAAATACGCACATCACACAAAAAACCTTGGGTGAAAACTGTAAGAAAGGGCTCCCCTTTCTAGACAGATGAACGACGCAGTGTTGTTAGTGCCCACTTTGTATGTACCGCGTCAAAGCGCCGTCAGGTATGCCGCTCGATTTTAAGCCACTCATCCACAAACAAAAAAGAAAAAAATAAATCTCTCGTAGATGCAATATCAAAGCTGAAGTCTAATAAACCTATCAGAGGTACCGACAGATGGAGATGAGCCATGCCATGAAGTTAGGCATGCAGTACCTCCGCATCGCTAAAGAAAGTGGATCTCTAAAATGTGTCCACTACTCAGGAATGAATCTTCTGAACAATGTCTTTTCTATCGTGTTGTTGGTCGGTTGTATAAGTATTTGAAGACACGAGTTCTTGCTGAGAAAAGTTGTAGTTACAATTATCTACTGTCAATTGTTAGATTCTGAATTATCGGCTTACATTTGGCAGACATGTACGATGGAAAAGGGAAAACGCTCGAGCAGACAAACTTGTCAAATTTTGATGAAAATGTCGATAATAAGCCTGTGCCTGATGGAATCTGGACTGTTCTTACTGTGGACACTAAGCGAATATGTCTTGCGAATTCGCAACAAATTCTTAATCATTGAAATGCCGCATTTTCCTACACTGGTACAGCCCTGGTCTATTTGATGCTGAACTTGGGCGCTACATGTTCACTATTTTGCCGTCAGTTAATTCGGGCCCCCCACTCATAGGATGCTTCAATAAAGGTAATCAGATTGTGTTCACCTAAGTGAGGGGCAGCAAAGTAAACCTCAATTTGACAAAGACGCAGGATTTGTTTTCCTTTTTCTTTTACGCAATCCTTACAAACTTGATGGAAAAAAAGAATAATGATATGGGAGCATTGGGCTCTTCGGGTTGAAGGATACACGGCGACATTGGCATGGCATGATTACATGAGACTGTAAATGACTGCTGCACCTAGCAGACATAGAATTGTCACTTGTTGTTGGTGCATGGCTCCTTTAACGAGCTTAGTTGAACGGGAGGCGTATCCTTCTGTCGACATTAAAGCTACGTACAATGGATAGTTCTTGTGGCTTCAGAACCTTGACACTGTAAGACGATGATGTGTGATGCAGAAAAATTTGCGAAGTGTAGGTGAGAATGCTTCGTTTCCTTGACTTTGTTTCGGGAATTACGGTGTTAAAGGTGAACCCTGCTCTGGTCGGCCATTTACTGAAAAAAGTCTGAGATTTCGCAGATGGTGGAGCAAGAGCACCACGTAAGCTCTTAGGAGACAGCGGAGGCCCTAAACATTTAAATCAACCCGATGACAGTTTTGAATCGATGCTTGGATGCCACATGAATTATCGCAAAGAAATTTTACTGACCAAACTACCGTCAGTGAAACTTTGAAGCTGGCGATAAAAAATGGATTAAAAAATGTCCAATACAAGCGAGTCTGATTAAAGACAAACGACTTCAACTCCCTGATTGATGCTGGTGATGCTGAGTGTCAGGGGGAGTTAGAGGAAATTTGTTCAATATGAGCTGCTACAACCTAGCGAAACGGTTAATTTGGTTCTCTACTGTGCCCATGTGCCCAACTCGACCGTTTGAACAAAATTGTCAAGAAAGACAGACCAGAATTGTTCAAAAGAAAAGAAGTTGTTTTGTGGTTGTTTGTTGCTTCATAATAACTTTTGATGCATTCACCGTATAGCCTGGACCTTGTAACGTCCGACGACCACTTGCTTCGGCCTCTGCAAAACTCTCTTGATGATAAAAAAAAAATATGCCCGGCCGAACAGCCGCTAAAAATCACTTGGCCAAGTTTTTCGTCAATAAATCACTGAGTTCTACGCCAGCGGAGTTATAAAACTACCTGTAAAATGGTAAAAGGTCATATATGTATAATAATGGCCAAGGCCAGTGAGGGTTTTTTTGGTCACGACGCTACTATTTTAACGTCAGTGTTTTCCCGAAAGATATCATTTGCTCCTGTACATGTTTCCAAAGAAAAAATCCGAAACACATCACTCGAGGAAAGTTGATGAAATCATCTCGCAAATGATAAAGAAACAGAGCTTGAACGGCCGAATTACTCAAATAATATTCGTTTCAAGACCCTATATGTTATCAAAAGCTCAGAGATTAGAAACAAGCTTAAAAATAGCCAATAAGCGATAGCGTTCGTCTATTGTTTCTAGAAGTGCAAATGCTACACAGATGATTAAAGTCTGATTTTAAGTCCATTCAAACCTTATCGGTGCAATAAAGCCATTCATAGGCCAATGAATACGTCGAAATAGGAAGAAAAAATAATCAGGTCGTACTATGACACAACCAATTGGAAGTAGCACTTTCTTCTTGGCACCATTGCACAACTGTCGTGTCGAATGTTATAAAACAACGAACCTTTTTGCATGGCCATACACACCATCGTCACCTTGCCCACTGGCCTTCTATCACAAGCGCCGTCAAGTCTCGAAGCAAAACCGATTTCTCTATCGATCGCCAGATCCCAGCATACACCTTGTTGCACGTGTAATGGCGCAAAAACTAATTCGAACAAAGAAGTAAAATTAATTTTTTGGCAAGAAACCCACTTTGCCCTGCTTCCAACTGGAGTGGAACTCGTCCAAGAATAATATTTAATTGCAAATAAAATAAAGAAATAAATAAATAAAAAAGCAAAGAAAGCAAAAGCCATCGGAATGTGTTTGGATACGAGCATAACTTTGGTGAACGAGGCAATTCCATTGAATTTATTGTCGCAATTAGGAAGACATTATTGACGCCTTTTATAAAGTCACTTTCTGTTCAATCTATTTGTTTAGTTGTCATCATTGCTTGTGTGCGAATAATTCAATTCGCTTTCGCATTCTCGGCTTGTCAAGAAAATAAGAAAAACAAAAGTCAAACTAGGGGGATATTTTATTCAATTAATCAGAGCAGGAGCCCGCAACATCATCATTGTCGTTGTTGTGGAGGCGATAGAGGGTAATGATGTTATAGAGTCATCGTCATAAACAGATCTCGTCGCAAAGTGAATCACTCATTCAATTTCCTCCACTCTGTTCTGATCTCTATTCGTTGTGGCATCGCACAAAGGCCAACAAACAGATAGAGATGCATGAATACAAACTCATACATGGAGCGCACGGAACAATAAGGACCAAAAAAAGAAAAGAAGAAAACCCCCAAGTAGAACATAGAACTCACGAGCCATCGTCGTTACGTAGAAAAGGAGGATAGATGTAGGATGAAAGAGGATACAGACAAGGCATCTGGCACAACACTACCCGGCCAGAAGGAGTCACCTACATTTATGGGCCACTAAAGAGTTAGTTGTTTTCCTCCTTGTTTCTATGTCTGTTGTTGTTGGTGGAGTATCTCTTATCAAAAAGGTCACATGAAGGATGGATTCTTAACACACATTCGGCGGAAAGTAAAACAAAAACGTTGTACGGTCGTGGAAAGCTAGTTTGCATTTTCGAAAGGGATCTTTAGTTGGCTCATCAGCGTCGCACTTGTGGGAAACCGGAGAGCTAGTTGTGAGTTCTTAACAATTCGCGATTTGTTGCCGCCACCTAAGCTCCTCAGGCGACGACAATGGGAGGGGGATTATGCAATATTGAAACCGATATCCACGGTCTGACTTACATAAGTATATATATGTATAGGTACATACATATGTGTATATGGAATGGGGCAATGGTGTGATTCTTCATACCACCCACCGGAGCGAATACCAACCTGACATCAGACCAGTTTTTTTTTATTCTTGTGGCATTTGCTTTTGGCTCACCTTCTCGCTTCGGCTAGAACCTTCCGCAAGAACATCGGCGTTATTGTGAAGCTCTCCATTCTATTATGCTTTGTATACTATGTACTTCCGCTTGATGGGGTTTCCCGTATCACAATCACAACACAACACAACTAGTGTATGTATATGGCTTTATGGATTTACTGGATTGCATGCACTACATACATAGATTGATAAGAAAATCTGTTTCATATGGTTTAATCACTTTTCCCGGATAAGAACTATGGACGGAAGTAAGTCAACCGACGGGGGATATGGAAAACACAACGCAAAGGAACTGCTGTCGTCCATAACTTGGCGCATTCGTACGTTATAGCACTGGACTGGTATAAAATATTTAAGAAGTATGTATTCTTTTCGATTCCTTTTTTTTCTTTTGCAATTTTTCTTTCTTGGACGCGGAACACTGCTTGCTACAATGGTGATGCCGCAATGGTACACTACACTCTACAAGATACACTACGAACTCTTAATGTACTCAGTATGCGGCTCGTGCGGGAGAACTTTCGCTTGCCGGCATCGAGCTTATACTCAAAGTTTCTTCCACAGAGCACAGTGGATACAAGCAGAGAGCACGATGGGAAAAGAGAGAGCGAAAGTATGCTGTGTGTATCCATAACAATCTCGAGGTACTATAGTGATAGTATCCCCCATGGCTTATGATTTTTGGTTTGGCAAATGAGTTTCCATAATATTTTGACTTTTAATTTGGACTCGCTGAGCTTTTCATTGATGCGATTAGTAGCATAGTTGGTGCAAAGGGATCCCGGGAGTCTGGCAGTCTGCCAAACGAATGCCATCGATTGTATCGATGTCCATTTGGATGTGCGTGTATGTGGTGCAATTTTCCAATTCCGTATCGTTCGCATTCGTTTACAAGTGCGAAATGGCATGAGCATTAATTCAGAGTCAAGTGCAGCATCACTACAACACTACAAGCCATTCCGATCCGTAAATAAACGAAAGAGCAAATTTTCGATTCGGATTCCTAGAATATCATCATGACCGGGGAGCAATGAGATATACCAGAGCAGTTTAGTCATATTGGTTTGCAGTGATTTGATGATGCGTGAGTGGAAAATGAGCAACGAGTTCAAGCGAAAATCACATCAACGATGATAGTAGAGATCAGTCGGACTAAGAATAGAGGTTTCAAGGCTAATTGTTCGTCATCGACTGTGCCGATGTCTGCGAAATGTGCTCCGCGTGCAAAGAAATGTTTTCTTTGGAAAATGAAGATTCGTTTGCGCTTGACAGGGTAGTGAGAATGATTAGATGATGAGCATTGGTCGATCAAGCAACAATGTTCGCGAGGTTTGGCTATTCGGCTAACAATAACAACAGAGGTAGTAGTGCTTCCTAGTAGTAAAATAGACAGAGATCGACAAGCTAAGAAATGTCCTATTCACTTTTTTAGAAACCACAACCTATTATCGTGTGAGGAATCCTATAAGCTCATACGTTCTACAGTTGTAGAGAGTTCAATTAACTGACTTCGATTGCGATACCCATATTTTTTTTTTACTCCAATAATTGTGAGAGCGCCGTGGTGCAGTGGGTAGTGTGTTGGCCTCTGACGCTAATGACACGGGATCGAATCCTGACAACTGTCATTTCATCGAACGTGTTTTCACGGTGCGTCTCCTCAACGGGGTCCTGACAAAACCCCCTGTAGTATACTTGTCATGAAAAGCTTCTCGAAATTCGCCGTTCGGAACCGGCAATAAAAACTGTAGGTCCCTTTCATCTACATACATACATATGTATGTATGTACATATGGGAAAATTAAATCACACACAACATGGGTGATTGAGAGAAGCTCGGCTTTGGTCCTTCATGGACTGTAATGCCATCATACATACAATATGTACATACAATTGTGTAAACCTTGCCATTAGCGATGGAATACAACAACATCGTACAAATGCCTTCCACGGAAGTTTTTGCAGCACAATGTACTTGCCAACGGATAATTCCAATCTTTCAAATCGTTGTTTAAATCGATTCCAGCTCTCTCTTCGATGCGGCTTGTATTTCCTCTGTCGACTCAAAACGTTGTCCACGGAGCGGTTTTTGAGTATGTTGAATAGCTAGAAGTTGCACGGTGCTAAATCGGGTGAATAGGGTGGTTGTGGAACGATATACCACGAGTTGTTAGAGAAATGGTCACACAAAATCAATGCAGTGTGAGATGGTTCATTATCGTCGTGCAAAAATTTCGACGAAATTGTCACAATTTCGACCTCTTTAGGCGAATAGCTTCACGCCAACGATACATAACCTCAAATAATATACTTTGTTAACTGTTTACCCCCTTTGAACGAACTCAAAATGCACACAAGACCAATAATCGGACAAAACAGTCAACGTCACATTGACTTTTGAGCGAGTTTGGCACAGTTTTTTGATCTCATCTCCCGTAATAATGCATTTCGTTTTGTCCTGATACTCAGAAAGCATTGTTTCACGCACTTCAACGTCACGAAAATTCAGTGTTTTCGCTACCAATTGGGGCCCATCTGAGCCCCAAATCATCCCTTAAAAAGGTATTGATCCTTTGAAATGGCAACATCATCTGCAGGATCTCTTGTTGTTAATCGGTGCTTTCTGATATACGCCCGGGACGCTCTTCGTCTTTGACACTTTCTCAGCCTGAAACTCTTTATGCCAATTGTAAGCATTTTTTTTTTTCGACAAGGACTCATCACCAAAGACTTTTTACACCAGCAGCCAAAAAATAATTTCGGAAATAAAATTGGATGCGAATTCTTTGCTCAAATTTCGACCTCCCACAAAACGAAGTGTAACTCAAACACTAATGATATATTGATAGAAAACTTGGCGCGGATGTCAAAGACAGTCCCACCAACCTAAAAATGACAACGACAAAAACAGGAAATGCTGATGTAGAGCTTGCCAATGGCCTACCAAGTGCATACCAAATCAAACAAAGTTTGCTCGATGATTTGTTTGACACAAACGTCTGTCATTCACATGATTTCCGTTCAAGTTGTTGTTTTTCGGAATCATCATAATGTTAAGATAGGTTAAGATTAGTTAGAATGTAAAGAATTGGATTGTGAGTGTCGAGTTCCAATTGCCATGAGATAAGGTTGATTTTTATTCTTCGTGTCTTATTATTTAAGTTTTTATCTCGCGCGCAGTTTGAATTCAAATATCACCTTACTTTTTGGTCACTGTTGTATCAGTTTTCCTTCGTTAAGGGCGAATACCTAAGGTATGTATGTATGTTGGCGTTACAGTCCATGAAGGACCAAAGCCGAGCTTGCCCCATAGGTGAAAGGGACCTACAGTTTATTGCCGGTTCCGAAAGCGAAATTCGAAATTCGAGAAATTCGCTTTGTCAGTACCCCGCTGAGGAGAAACACCGTGAAAATCACGTTCGATGTCGTAAGGTAGGCGGCTAAGAACTGGATGTGAATGTGTTTATGGTATTGATACTGTAACAGCTAATCAGTCGTTTTGGTTTCAGCGATTCCGTTCGGTATTTTCGATATTACAGAGAGCGTAATGCTCTGGAAGGCCAATTGTCGAATCTGCCCCTTATAACTATTTGAATAAAGCTGGATACAAAAAGATTCTCGGTGTATGGGTAGTAGTTGGTCACTTATGACAACCTCGAGAAAACGATAGTGATCGAATTGTGGCGATCGAGCACAAATGGTGGTCAAGCCAGGATTAACGCTTAGGTAGGTTTTGCAGTGCAGATGGTAGGATTGAAAGGGAATCATCTACTACGAGCTGCTCCTTCGAAAAATTATTAAATTCAGATCTATTTCTTGTTTGACTTGTTACAGCAAGACAAATGGAAGTGGTATAACACGTACAGTAAGGCTCATCGAAAGCTATTCTATTAGACCATCAATGTTTGAGATTGTGCTCTCGCGGATAAAAAAGAATCTGTAAAGAATAAACCGGCTGCGATTGTGGTTAATCGCCGAAGAAATAAGCTCAAAAGGAGGCGCCCGTTTAAGGTTTGAGCGATTCGTCATTTACTGATGTATCCTGCTACGAAACTCCTTTAAAGTAAATCGGTCCACTGATGGGATACCGAGTTCCAACGCATATGCGAGAAATACAGGAGTCATTTATATCGAAATCGGAAGAGGACTGTAACAAATCTTTGAATACTACCATCAAGTTTGTTAAAGCCCTCAAAACAAGACAAAAATTAGGTGGCCTAAGTCTCTAAACTTAATATAGAAACTCTCGCTTTACTACATATTCTTTCATTAAGCGCTTCCTATCTTCAAATTTAAATAAAGCAAAGTGAATGTGAGGTATCATCGAAACTTTTTATTTGTTTGAAAGGCCTATTAAGGCCAATATATATGGAATATAACATCGTTCAAATGTTCGCCGAGGCTTTCTTGCATGACGCACATCCGAATTGTCCAATTTTCCATGACTCTGGCTTTGAGGGCCGCTGTAGTTTGTGGCTTATTCGCATGTATCTGCGACTTCAGAAAACCCCACAAGAGAAGTCAAACGGGGCCAAATCGCACGATTTCGTTGGCCAGTTCACTTCAACCCCACGTGATAGGCCAATGCCCTTGAATCGCTCGTGCAGAATTTCCAATGTAGCACGTAGCGCAGTCCTGTTGAAACAACATGTCGTTGGTGGCCATATCACCAAATTTGGGCCAAAAGAAGTTGGTAATCATCGACCTATAGCGCTCGCTGTTGACGGTGATGGCGTGGCCAACGTCGTTCTCAGAGAAATGTGCAACGATGAAGGCACCAGGCTAAGTAGTGACTTTTTTGGGATGTATTGGATGCTCTTGCATCTCATGTGGATTGGTATCGTCTCAAATTCGATAATTTGGTTTATTGACGTACCCAGTCATTTAGAAATGGACGTCGCTGTAGATGAGTTTTCGATGAAAATTAGGGTACATTGTCTACGGCCGTATGGATGGTAAAGGACTAGCAAAGGCCTCGTAGGGGTAGCATCTGCCGACGGATGCTGGCCCGACAAAAAGCGAGCCGAACTGCTAGTCAGGTCCTATCTTCACCTCCTCGCGGTACCATCTGGAAATTTTCTTACAAGGGAAGTTACTGACGGAAGAGGCCGAATGGCGAGTATCCTGCGCCACCAAACAGGATTAGTGTCGGTTGGGCTACGGTCTAGCAAAACATAACCGTAAAACCACATATTGCTCAGAAACAAAAAACAGCCTCGGATAATCAAATGGAGCGGATCTATGTTGGCGACCCTTTAAGAAAACAAAAAATAAATCCACATCCGATAACGGACACAGGCTGATCGACTTCGCCACGGGGAGAAATCTTCTTTTAGCTAGTTCACGTTTTCCGCACCTCGATATACACAAAGGCACCTGGCGGTCGCCATATCAATCAGTCACCAACCAGATTGATCCTCCACTATTCTTGATGTTCGTACTTTTCGAGGAGCGAATATCGACTCAGACCACTATCTTGTAGTAGCCAAGATACGTCAACGGATAACACGAACACCGCGGAGTAGAGTTAGAACACCAAGCTATGACGTCGGAAAGCTACTATCGCCGAAGATCGCCAGTGCCTTTGCCAACTGCGTCTCCCTCAAGCTCTCTGATACACCTCAATCCTCCACTCAGAACAGCAATGTGCAAACAAGCCCTGAAGAGCACAGCAATGGAAGTGTTGGGCCTTAAAGCTCCACCACGACGAAACACCTGGTTCGATGACGAGTGTAGAAGGATACATGCAGAAAAGCAGGAGGCCATACAAAGCCTCACTACACAAAAAAACAAGAGCGGCTCGTGAGCTCTACCAGCTTAAAAGAAGGGAGGAACATAAGGTCCTCAAGAAAAAAACGGAGCATGAGAGGCGTGCGATTAAAAACTTGGAGAGGTGCTACTGCAGGCACGACGTTCGAAGATTTTATCAACAGATAAAGCGAATGTCTCAAGGCTAAAAAGCCCGAACGGAGGCCTGTAAGGATGAGAACACCTAGTAGTAGTATCGCAGTCGATGCTGAGAATTTGGAAAAACCACTTCTGCAGACTATATATAATAGCGATGACAGCTAACATACTGCCGTCAGGCAGAATGACCCATTTCTCAATGACGAAGATCGCAAAGAATTCCGTCCCCCTGACCTCGACGAAGTTGAGATTGCCATGTCGAAACTCAAGTCGAATAAAGCTGCTGGCGCAGATGGATTGCCTGCTGAGCTCTTCAAAGCAGCTGGGGTGAGCTGGTCAGGAGTATGCACCGACTCATCCTGCTGTTTTGTGTGAACGCCTGAAGCATTTCGTAAATAAGCTGATTGGTTCTTATCAGTGTGGCTTCAGGCCAAGGAAGTCCACCATCGACCAAATCTTCACACTACGACAGATCCTGGGGAAAACCAATGAATTTCAAGTCGACACCCACCGTTCGTCGACTTCAAGGCCGCATACGACAGCGTAATTAGAGACGAGCTATATAACGCCATATTTACTTTTGACATTCCTGCTAAGCTCGTCAGACTTTGCAGGATGACTCTGGAGAACGCTCGCTGCTCCATCCGAATCGGTGCAGAACTGACCGATAGTTTCGAAGTCAAGAAAGGATTTAGACAGGGCAATGCGCTCTTGTGTGATATTTTTAATATCATATTAGAAATGATTGTGCAAAAATCACAAGCTAATACAAGAGGCACAATCTATTTCAAATCCTCGCAACTCCTTGCCTACGCCGACGATATTGACATAATGGTAGATCACAGCGAGATGTCAATGAGGCGTTTACGAGTATTGAGACAGATGCGGCAAAAATTGGTTTGGCAGTCAATGAGGGCAAGACTAAATATCTGCTGTCATCGAAAAAGGACATTTACCATCGAAGTCTTGGCCAGAATGTGCATATTGGCAGGTATAAGTTTGAGGTAGTTATGGACTTCATTTACCTCGGCTCCGCAGTGACCTGGAACAACGACACCAGTTTCGAAATCAAGCGCAGAATAACCCTTGCCAACCGCTGCTTCTTTGGGCTCAAGAGGCAATCGAGAAGTAGAGCCCTCTCTCGTACGACCAAGTTGACCTTATATAAGACCTTAATTATCCCGGTCCTGTTATACGGCGCAGAGAGCACCGTGGCGCAGTGGGTATTGTGTTGGCCTCTGATGCCGATGACACGGGATCGAATCCCGACACAGCCATGTCATCGAACGTGTTTTTCACGGTGTTTCTCCTCAGTGGGGTTCTGACAAGAATTGTCATGAAAAGCTTCTCGAAATTCGCCGTTCGGAACCGGCTATAAGCTGTAGGTCCCTTTCACCTATGGGAAAAATGAAATCACACACACCATGGGTGATTGAGAGAAGCTCGGCTCAGGTTCTTCATGGACTGTAACGCCAACATACATACATACATGTTATACGGCGCAGAAACATGGACTTTATGTAAAGCGGATGAGGAAATCCTTGGTCATTCCAAAAGAAAGATTCTGCATGCGATTTTCGGTCCTATAAAGGAGGAGAAGGTTCAATCACGAACTGTATGGGTTGTACAGCGACATGAGTGCGAATGGACACCACAGCTCCAGCCCGGAGAGTCCTTGAATCCAACCCCGAGGGACGAAGAAATAGAGGACGGCCGCATCTAAGGTGGCGCGCACAGGGACCTCAACCAACTGGGCGTGCGGCACTGAAAAAGACTAACGAAAGATCGTGCTAGGTGGAGAGGCATGTTGGTTGCGGCCCAGGTTCACCCCGAACTGTAGCGCCCGCTAAGTAAGTAAGGTCTACGGTCGTTTACCTACAGCTCCTGCTCGGTAAACGGTAACTCGGTCTTTCGCAGACCACAACGAACGGTCTGCGAAAAACCGAGTTCTTGTGAGTGAGGCGAAATCGACTGCCTCGGATTCACCTACACACTCTCACGGACAGCGGCGATGTTTTCGGAAAATCTTGCGTTTCGTCGACGTACGAGCGTTGATTTATCGTTTACTGAACCAGTGGACTCAAACTTATTTACCACACTGCGAATAGTTCTCTCGATAGAGAACACCCATTTTACAAGACAATATCATCAGTTACATGTGTGTTGAACGCTATGTCCATCCATGATGATTTCGCAAAACAGACTGAATAAATGACAGCCAATTTGACAGATGTAGCTTCAACAACATGGCCGCTATCAACTGTTACAGTTCGGAAGTCCCTATTGGAGGACCCTATATTTTGGAAATATTTTCCAGGAATCAGAGCAATATGCCACGGCTGCTGGTATATTTCGTTCTCGCGACAAAAGGCGGAAGCTACCGTATCTGTTGTATTATGGGTTTGTATATGTACATACAGTATTGGCAGAAACATACATATGCAAACAAACTGCTTTTCTAAGTCAATAGCTCACCAAAAATATTTTTCATTTTGAATCATATGATTTTAGTATGATAATAGTTTGTTTTGGATGTGTTCTTTCAAAATATGTAAATAACGTATGCATCATTTAGAAAAAAAATGGCCACCCTTCACTCTTAAATGCAGAGTCACCCTAAGATCCCTGAACGAAACATATGCAACTTCACATTGAATGTGCTTTTTGCTCACGATTAGCAGCACTTTATGGAACTTGGGCGTTTAAGGCCCGGTGCACACATGCGGTTTTTTGACGCACGGTGACGCCGCGGCACCGTATTTGCGTCTTACAGTACTCACAAATAAATTGAATGGTGCACACGGGTTACATCAACCTCAAAGCACCAACACTTGACCGAAGAACATCCACCCAATATACCTATTAATTGGTCAGCATGATTCATTTATTTTCACTTCCATTCTTTCGTTGAATGACCTAGAAGGCATTCAACCTCAATACCAAGCAATTGATCATACATATGTATGTAACTGGATATCGAATTCATGTCCACGCTTTTGGTGACTAACCAACAATTAATGCAATCCAAATTTGAAATTAAATAAGTTGAAAAACATTTGCAATGAAGAATCAGATTGCCCATCGAATGTGCAGCCGATTTCTAGGGCATTGAAACATAAGCACTTTGTCGTTAAGAATATAGATTGTAATAAGCTATGAGTAAGATATGGAAAATGTTTTAAGTTAGTTTCTAAGTAGACTCAATAAAGTGCGGTTCAAAATAAAAAGTTGTTTTTTTTTATACACCGCTCGGAACATTTCCTTAAGTGGCGCAGTCGGTAAACCCTACGGTATAACTATCCAAAGATAGTTACGAGTATAAAAAGTGTAAGCAGTAGTAGTCTAAAGATAATTGTGAAAAATCATTCGTAGTATCTTAAGATACAAAGTTCGGTAAAGTGTCAACAATTGCATCTAAAGATAATTGTGAAAAAGCATTCGTAGTATCTTAAGATACAAAGTTCGGTAAAGTGTCAACAATTGCACCCAAAGATAATCGTGAAAAATATTTTGTGGTATCTGAAGATACACAGTTCAGTAAAGTGTCAACAATTGCACCCAAGGATAATCGTGAAAAATATTTTGTGGTATCTGAAGATACACAGTTCAGAAAAGTGTCAGTAATTGTATCTAAAGACAACCGTGAAAAATCATTTGTAGTATCTAAAGATACATACATAGTTTAGAGAAGTGGTAGCAAAATTATCTAAACATAATCGTGAAAATCATATGAGGATACATATATACATAACTCGAAAAAGTGTTAATAATCTAATATTACTACATAAAGTGTTAATAGCATCCTAAGATAAATAGTTTTTTAAAAGCGCTAACAATTAGTGAAACAATAAGTGCGAAAGTGACTCAAGTCAAGAAAAGATAAGTGAAGCAATTAAATAAAAGTGCTCCATAGTTGGCATAGTGTATCTAAAGACTAAGCAAACTAATTAATGCCAAAAGACAAACAAACAAACAAAGACAAAACCCCCAAATTTATTGTACCGTATACAATATTAAAAAACGAAAAAATGCAAGCAATAAGTGGTGAATCTACGGCGCATCAGCCAACATCAAGCGGCACCGCCACAACACAACAGGAATCGCAGTACACCATAACAGCGACGGAACTAATGAAAGAAGCTTCAAGAATCAAAGAATTCTATGGGAATAGAGAATACGACTTGTCATCTTTCATAAGGGAGGTGGAGTTAATTCTTCCACTATTCAACAACGATCCGGCTTTAAAAAACTTTGTATTCCAACGATACATTCGAAACAAGATCCAGGGAGCAGCCCTCCAAGTCATCCGTACATTGGGACCAGCACCATCATGGGAACAAATAAAGGACGAACTCATCAAGAACTTTGGCATCAAGGAATCATATCACCATTTATATCACCAAGCCATCAACTTGAAAAACACTAAAGTAAGCGAATATTTTTATAATTTAAGAAATATATTAGATAAACTTAATACAAAATACGAATTTGATAAAACAAAACCAGTGGAATTCTCGCCAGAATCAAACGAATCCATTATTTTAAAAACCTTTTTAAATGGTATTAATCCAAATTTATCAAGTATCATATATAGTAGGAACATTAAAAACCTAAGGGAGGCATACTACGTATTACAAGAGACAGGTATTATTTGGCATTACGATAAACAACCGAGTAGTTATGGCAGGTATAATAGTAGGCAGCCAATAAAGCAAAACTCCCAGCATAGGGACGAACATCCAAAACAATACCATAGCTATGAGGGAAATCAGTTAGGACACAATACGAGTTCAGGACAGTATAGACAGAACCGTTACTCAGACCACAATAATTCCACAACAGAACGAACAAACCAAGGGCAACCAAGGTTCAGTTCAAGCTCAGGGCAATTTCGACAAAACACGTACAGTACAAACTCAAGACAACCTAGGCAACAGTGGGGTAACAACCACGAGAATTCTAGACAAACCAGACAAAACCGCTCTGAACCTATGGAAGTCGACCACATTGACAATACAGTTCAGGAAGAGGTAAATTTTCACTCACAAGGCCGAAAACAAATTTACCGATAGTCGAGTTGACCATCGGTAGCGACAAAATAAGATGTCTCATAGACACAGGCTCAACAACAACTCTTTTAAACTTACACAAACTACCCCAATACAAACGACAAAAACTTCAGAACCCTATAACTTTTAACACGCTTAGCGGACAAACTTTAATCAGTGAAGAAATTATAACGCCTTTGCCAGTAGAATTTAATGAAGATAATCTCATGAGCTGGAAGCTTACCGTATTTACAAATAAACAATTTGATGCTTTAATAGGACAGAATCTGCTTAAACCTATGCAGGCAACTGTCAACTTAGAAGAAGATTACTTAGAAATACATGGTATAAGAACGAAGTTTATAAATTCTTGTCCCTACAGTTACGATGAAATTCATCTGCTGGAAGAATCTAAATTAGACCAAAACACGTTAGCAAAACTTATTCGCAAAGATATGAATCAGGAAGAAAAAAATAAATTAAGGACATTATTGACCAAAAATAAGGATTTATTCTTCCAAGAAGGGGAAAGACTGACACATACTCACGAAATACAACACGAAATTGTCACAACAACAGACAAACCGGTATATTCAAAAATTTACAGATACCCTCAAATACATGAAGAAGAAATAAACAGACAAATGAAAGAAATGCTAGAGCAAGGCATAATAAAAGAAAGTAATTCCCCATATAATTCGCCACTCTGGATTGTCCCAAAGAAAACAGACAATTCCGGCAAGAAAAAGTGGAGAATCGTCATAGATTACAGAGCCTTGAATGAAATAACAGTAAGTGACAAATTCCCCATACCCAATATCGAAAACATACTAGAGAAACTCGGCAGGGCTCAGTACTTTACAACGTTAGACCTTGCTAAGGGGTTTCACCAAATCATGATTAAGGAAAGTGACACAAGGAAAACGGCATTTTCAACACCATTAGGCCATTATGAGTTCACAAGGATGCCATTTGGACTTAAGAATGCGCCGGCAACCTTCCAAAGGCTCATTAACTCAGTTCTTAGGGAACTTATCAACCAAATATGCGTAGTATATTTGGATGATATACTGATATTCAGCACAAACATAGACGAACATATAAATAGCATTCAAAAGGTCTTCGATAGATTGAAAAAATACAATCTTAAAATCCAGATAGACAAATGCAACTTTTTGACAAGAACTACAGAATATTTAGGCCATATACTAACAACAGAGGGAGTAAAACCAAACGCAGATAAAATCAAGAATATTCAAAAACTTAAGTTACCCGAAACCGCCAAGCAGATAAAATCTTTTCTAGGACTAACAGGCTACTACAGAAAGTTTGTTAAGGACTATGCAAAGGTAGCGCAAGGCATGACAAAATATCTTAAAAAGAACACAAGAATCAACAAAAAAGATCAACAATATATTGAGGCGTTTGAGAAATTGAAGAAATTACTTATCGACACACCAATCCTAAAGTACCCCGACTTTAGCAAGAGATTCCAACTAGCTACAGATGCAAGTGATTTAGCCATCGGAGCAGTACTCACTCAGAACGGTCACCCTATTAGTTATGCTAGCAGGACCTTAAACGACCACGAAAAAAAATACTCAACAACCGAAAAAGAACTACTAGCGATTATCTGGGCCGTCAATTATTTTAGACCATACGTATACGGCAGACAATTTGACCTCTTGACGGACCACCAGCCACTTGTGTGGTTACAATCAAAAAACAAAGGCAAAGATATTAATCCCAGATTACAGCGTTGGCTTCTCAAATTAGGAGAATACGATTTTAAAATCAACTACATTAAGGGTAAAGAAAACAACGTTGCAGACTTCCTGAGCAGAATTAACTCCGAAACAGGAGAAATTAACATAATAGATTCTTCTTCTCAAGAAGATGATAATTTAAGCACAAACGCTACTATACATTCCCAGGAAGAAGAGCAGAATGACCATTTCCCCATATTAGATACGGTCGTAAATCGTTTTTTCACCCAAATAATACTAACTAATACAAAAACTAAAGAAATCGAGATTATCGATAGAAAACGTAAAATATATATTAGCTGTAATGACATTGAAAGCAATTTTATGACCGACATTTTCCGCAGATTCTTAAAAACAGGTAAAGTAGGTATTTATTCAGAAATATCAGAACACGATTACAATAAGGTTCAACAGAAATTAATAGAACTATTCAACAAAAGCATTACCTTTTATAAGTGTACCTATCACGCTAAAGATATACGGACGGAGGAAGAAGCTTTTAGGGTTATAGCGAAATATCACAAGACTGAAACAGGGCACGGAGGTATAAATGAAAACTACGAAGGCTTAAAGAAGATAATCTATTTCAAAAATTTAAAAGAACTTATCCAAAGATACATAAACAATTGTGACGTATGCTGCAGAGCAAAGTATGACAGGAAACCATTGAAACCAAAATTTAGCATTACCCAAACCCCAAGTGATATCAATCAAATAATACACTTAGACATACACACAAATAAGAAGAATAACTTCATAACATTTATTGACAGATTTTCGAAATACTCAGTAGCTCTACATCTAGAGGATAGGAATAGCGTAACAATTATAGAAAAACTAAGGTTATACTTTTCCATAAAAGGAAAGCCAGACCGAATAATACTCGACAATGAATTTAATTCTGTTAATATAAAGGAGTTCTTAGGACGAGAAAACATAGAATACCATTTTACCAAACCAAACAATCATACTGGAAACTCAGACATAGAGAGATTCCACAGTACAATAGGTGAAAAAGTTAGGATACTAGAAGTAGAAGCACCTGATTTGTCAACTAAGGAAAAGATTTTCAAAAGCATTGAGTGGTACAATAAGTCAATTCACTCTTCAGTAAAGGAAAGACCAATAGACATAGAAGGAGGTAAGGTAAATAAGAATAAAGTTTACAATCTACTTAGAGAAAAGAAAGAGCGAATAATTAATAGGCTTAATGAAAACAGGGAAGACTACCATCAAAACCAAAGCGAAGGTTATGTAAAGAATTACAGAGCACTCAGACATAAGTACGAACCTAAATACAGAAGATCAGATTTAGCTAACATACACCCCCTTAATATTAAACGACCTACCAAATTTTCAGGCCAAATGGACACTAACGATTTTGATACTGACGCTAACGTCTCCAGTAACAGGAATTATGACAATCGAGAAGATAGACAATAATGACGGTTTTACAGCAGTGAGACTAGAAGACGTACAATTGATTAAAGACTATTACACAATTCTTCATCTAATAGAACCAGCTTACATAGAGTCAATAATTGAAGCTCTTAACAGTACTATAACATTAGGAGATCCAATAGGGAGTAAACATTTGTTGTATCATGAACTTAACACAATAAAGACAAAGGTATCGACACTACTACCCCACAGACACAGAAGAGGTCTAATAAATTTCATAGGGACAGGCCTAAAATGGCTTTACGGGACAATGGACGATAACGATAGGACAGAAATTGCAGAACATTTACGAATTATTGATGAAAACAACCATATGGCTATTGAAAATCTTAACAAAAACATCGAAATCAATGACCATTTTAACAGAACCTTTACCCAATTAAAAAACTCAATTGAAATAGACAGAAAGAAAATTTTAAGTATCATTAACAATGTGAAAAGTAGCAATGCAGAACTTAAGCAACACCTTGTATATTTAGAAATACTTCTAAAACTAAAGATCTTAGGAGATAATGTAGAACATATACAAAACAACTTAGCTTCAGCTAGGCTAAATATTATGAGTAGCAATATTTTAACAAACGAAGAAATTATAAGGTACAATATTGATTTATATAAACTGCAAAATATTAAGTTAAGCACAGCTAAATATAAAGACGATAAGATAATTTTTGTAATACAAGTACCCAAAAACATAATGTCAGCAAAACGGTCTTTACTTTTCCCCGTTGCAAATATAAATTCAGAGGAACTTGTCTTTGAAAGTCAAGAAATTATTGAAATCAATAAAACCACATACGATTACAGAAATAATCCCAACATGAACAGCCTAAAAGAAACGAAACTTTGCATCTATCAAAATAATTGTAATAAAAGAAAAAATAACGAAACGAAAATAATAGAATTAAAGTCAGGTCTTATATTTTTGAAGAATAGTATCAATACATTAATCACAAGTAAGTGTGATGATAGAAAGTTGAAACTAACCGGAAATTATTTAATATCATTCCACAATTGTGAAATAGAACTTAATGACAAAACATTTTATAACTCCGAAGAATCATTCAAAGAACATTTTGTAATAGCTGTTAATTTTAGAATAAACGAAACCAAGACACAGCTCACATTCGATGAAATCATTATTAACCAAATAAAAAATATGGACAGTATAAAAGAACTTAAATTTCATAAGAAAACAAATTTGACCCTTAATTTGATAACGTCGATTGCAATCCTTATAATCATTATAATGGTGATAATGTTGTACACCCACTACAAAAGAAAGTACAAATCTATTGATATTAATGTAATAGCGAAAACCCAGGAGAGTTTTCAATCAAGGGGCGGAGGGGTTACATCAACCTCAAAGCACCAACACTTGACCGAAGAACATCCACCCAATATACCTATTAATTGGTCAGCATGATTCATTTATTTTCACTTCCATTCTTTCGTTGAATGACCTAGAAGGCATTCAACCTCAATACCAAGCAATTGATCATACATATGTATGTAACTGGATATCGAATTCATGTCCACGCTTTTGGTGACTAACCAACAATTAATGCAATCCAAATTTGAAATTAAATAAGTTGAAAAACATTTGCAATGAAGAATCAGATTGCCCATCGAATGTGCAGCCGATTTCTAGGGCATTGAAACATAAGCACTTTGTCGTTAAGAATATAGATTGTAATAAGCTATGAGTAAGATATGGAAAATGTTTTAAGTTAGTTTCTAAGTAGACTCAATAAAGTGCGGTTCAAAATAAAAAGTTGTTTTTTTTTATACACCGCTCGGAACATTTCCTTAAGTCACGCACTTGCAGCGACGCTGCGTCACCGTGCGTTATTCTTGCGGGCAAAAAAACTCGCAAGTTTCTGCGGGACCGCAGCGTCAGCGCAAACGCACTTGCGTTTTCCAGTACATTGTTTTGTATTGTGCAGTGCACACATGCGTCATTTTACCGCGTATTAATTTCAATTTAATAAAAAAAGTAAAATATGGAACGATTTGATGTAGAATTATTTATCGAGGAGATAAAAAATTATTTTATCACCACTGATATTTCTTTTTAGGTCTTTTAGGACACATCCCCAAATCTGGAGGGAGGTCAATCATGTCTTCATCCCCAGTATTGAAAAGCCAAGTGAACAACCTAAATCCTATCGCCCCATCAGTTTGACATCGTTCCTTCTAAAAGCAATGTAAAAACTGATAGAGCTCCATATTAGAGGTATCCTGGAGAATCAGATACCACTGCATCCCAATCAGTTTGCATATCGCAAAGAACGATCTACTGAGAATGCGCTACACCACCTGGTGACGCGCGTTGAAAACAGTTTCACACACAAGGAGATCGCAATTTGCGCCATTATCGATATTGAGGGGGCCTTAAACAATACTGGCTATGATTCGATCACCACTGCATTATCCTGCAGGGGTGTATACCATCCCACTAGTCACTGAATTAGGGCGACGCTAAATAGCCGTATTATATCAGCCACATGCGGAGAGGTCTCAGTGACACTATCGGTGGCTAAAGGGCGTCCACAAGGAGGAGTCCTTTCATCTCTTCTCTGGTCGATAGTCATCGATGACCTACTACGCAAGCTAACCACTCGTGGCTACGAGGACATCGGATATGCTGATGACCTAGTGGTCATTGCTATGGGCAAGTGCGAAACTGCTGCCTGTGAGCGCATGCAGCTCGCGGTTCAGTTTATCTCTAACTGGTGTGGCAGATAGGATTTATCTTTTAACCCAAATAAGACAAAGAAGAGAAAGGTATGGACAATCTCATATGTGTATCCTCAGACTTGATTTTTGGTAAAAATGTAACTGCCAACTCATCAAAAGATTTTACACTCATTCGAAAATAGTTAAAAAAAATGTTCAGAATTTTCCCTATAAAATAATCCTTTTGTTAGCGGATGGTCAACAAAAGGATGTACCCAATAACGTCGTTTCTTTTTAAAATCATAGTTTTTATGCATTAGGTACGAGAAAATTACTCGTTTCTTTTTGTAAACCTCCATTGCTGCAAGCTGAACGCAAACTGCAGATTGAGACCTGCGGGAAAATTCCGCATGTGTGCACTGAACAAATGCGTCACCGTGCGTCAAAAAACAGCATGTTTGCACCGGGCCTAAAACATCAAGAAACCGTTATGTTATTGACAGTTTGACCATTTATAAACAAAGTATCACAGTTCTACTAACTCATCAGGAGCTATGCCCAAGCGCACCCAGGCGAGTTTTTGGACTTGGTCCAACCACCTCGTCCTTGGTCTGCCAAGCGGTCGCCTGCCTGATGGTATTGCATCCAAGGCACGCTTCGGAAGACGTGATGATGGCGACATTCGTCTCACGTGACCAAACCATCGAAGCATAGCCCTTTCCGTTCGGAGAAGCAGCTGCTTAACACTGAGCTCCCCGCGCATTGCCGTGTTTCTCACCCTATCCCGGCGAGTAACTCCCACAACAGCACGAAGAAATTTCATTTCGGCAGCTTGTATTCGCGATCTTATTCTTTCGGTCAATACCCAAATTTTATGACAATAGGTGAGAGTTTAAACAAATACTGAGTTAAAAACCGCTAACTTGGCCAAGCTCGGTCTTCCTGATTACAGATCTTCCAATCTGTTTCAAAATAGACCCAGCTTGGCTAATCCTGCAGGAAAGCTCAGTATTACTCCTCCCATCACTCGTGAAGAAGACCCCGAGATACTTAAACTTCTCCACCTGCTACCATGGGACTCCACTAACATGTAGAGAAATAACCATAACCTCGGATTTGTCCACGTTAGCCCTCATTCCAGCATCAGCACATACGGCCACAAACCTATCTAGCGCGCGCTGAAGTTCCATCTGGGAGGATGTGAGGACAACTAAGTCATCTGCAAAAAGAAGATGGCTAATCCACAACTCTCTCAACTTTGTGTATAGAGACTGAATGGCCCTCAACAGAGGACTATCAATCCCATACTCCTGCAGAATACTCCAGAGTTTACCTCGAGGAACTCAGTCATACGCATTTTCCAAATCTACAAAGCAGCTGTAGATTTGTTTGGCGTACTCCCAAGCCTTCTCGAGTACCATTCTTAGAGTGGAAAGCTGGTCGGTTGTACTTTTGCCATGACGAAACCCGCACTGTTCATCCCCTATCTTGGATTCGGCCATAGCTCTAGAACGCGCCTCCAACACCTTAGCGTAGACTTTACCGGGGACACTTAAAAGAGATATGCCCCTATAGTTGGAGCACTCTTTTTTATCCCCCTTTTCGAAAAGAGGAACAATCACCCCAGTTTGCCAATCGCTAGGTGTCTCACCGCATTCCCAGGCCACCTTAATGACACGAGAGAGCCATAATACTCCCTCGTACTCGTACATACCCCGTTTTACTTATGAAATAATTTTACAGATAAAGTCTTTATGCTGAGAGTTATTAGCGTTATTAGAGATAATTATTAGACTATAGAGGCGTGACGTGTTGGTACAGTAATTAATCATCTGAAAAAGCTAGGCAGTCGCCCAAAAACGTTCTTGAAACTATAAGTGATCGGAGTGGTAATATGAATGACAACACGAGAAAGTCAACGTACGTTCAGCGGCCAGAAAATGGGTCGCATGCCTTGTAACTTGGAACAAATTACCAAGTATATGAGCACGTTTCTGAGTGTACAAAAACCAAAATAATAATACTCGTCAATACATATGTATGTATGAATGTATGTGTACAAAAAAAAAAAAAAAAACGACATTAAATCGATACATTTTGTCAGTGCTCGACTGATTGACAAGGTGAAGCATTTACTCGTCATTCAGGCAAAGAAATAATCATTTACGTTGACCTTCCATCAAGCCGTTTTCCCTTCATTTCTTACTTCCGGCAAGCACTTGTGATACATATTTGTCAAACGAAAATAGGACGACAGTTCATCGAACAAGCAAATATTTGCTTCCGCTAGTGTCATAAAGAAAGCGTGCTCCCCCCTGGATAGCTACCCTGGCACCCGACAGGTAGTGAACCAATGTGTGCAGCGACCCAACCCCTTGTTCCTGGGGAAAGAGGAACCTGGCCCTCCAGGTTGGGGGTTGTGCTTAGGGGTAACATCCCTATCACGTAAAAACCTACTTGTTCCGAAACAACAACAAGCCTCGAAAACGGACGGATACAATGCTGACGACCCTTGCAAACGACTAACGGACTTGAGAGTCTGCACCTGGAATATCAGGTCCCTTAACAGACCGGGCGCAGGCGATCAATTGGAGCAAACCCTCAACTGCTATAAAGCAGATATAACCGCACTCCAAGAAGTGCGATGGGATGGACCAGGCAAAAAACGGATGAAAAACTGCGACAACTGCTACAAGGAGAACAAACCGCGCCTATTCGGGTGCGGATTCGTTATTCGAGGAAGACTCCGACAAAAAGTCTCAAGCTTCCGAGACATAAGCGAACGCCTCATAACAATCCGCATCAAAGCTAAATTTGGAAACATTAGCTTAATATGCGCTCACGCTCCAACGGAAGAAAAGGACGATCGACTCAAAGAAGAATTCTACGATCTCCTAGACAGAACATATGCCCAATGCCCCAGCTACGACACAAAAATAGTCCTAGGAGATTTCAATGCAAAACTGGGCAAAGAGGACATGTTTGAGTCGATTATAGGAAAGAAAAGCCTCCATAACACCACATCCAACAACGGACTAAGGCTAATTGATTTCCTAGCGGGGCGTAACCTCCTTGTAGCAAGCATGCGATTCCCCCATCTCAACATCCACCAGGGTACCTGGCGGTATTTTGATCAATCAACCATCAACCAGATTGATCACATTGCGATCGACGCCAGACACTCCTCCTGTATTCTCGACGTATGAACCTTCCGAGGGGCCAACATCGACTCGGACCACTACCTTGTTGTAGCCAAGGTACGAATGAGGATATCAAGAATGCTTAGGAATCGAGTAGCACAACGTAAGTTTGACGTCGAAAAGCTACAATCGCAAGAGACTGCCAGAATCTTTGCCGATCGTGTCTCCTCCAAGCTCTCTCAAAATCCGCCCACAGTAGCACAAACAATGGAGCAGGAATGGGCGCATTGCCAGAACGCCGTCAGAGACGCTGCCTCAGAGGTGCTGGGTTTCAAACCGCCATCACCTAGAAACCCCTGGTTCGATGAACAATGCGAACAAGCCCATGCAGCAAAACAAGAGGCATATAAAGCCATGCTGCAGCGACGGACGAGAGCTGCTCGCGAAATCTATGAGCAGAAGAGAAGAGAGGAACACACGCTTTTCAGAAGAAAGAAGAGAGAGCACGGAAAGCGTGATATCGAGGAGAGATGCTTCCGCAGGAATGACGCCCGTAAGTTTTACAATAAGGTAAAACGAACATGCCATGGCTACAAAGCCAGAGCGGCGGCCTGCAGGGATGAAAATGGAGAACTGGTAGTAGAGTCGCAGTCGATGCTGAGGATTTGGAAAGACCACTTCTGCAGACTGTATAACGGCGATGATAGACAAGATACCGCTGTCAGGCAGAACGAGCCATTCGTAATGGACGACAATGAAACAGAATTCAGTCCACCCGACCTAGACGAAGTCAAAATAGCAATATCAAGACTTAAGTCTAATAAAGCCGCGGGCGTAGACGGCCTGTCTGCTGAGCTTCTTAAGGCGGCTGGAGATGAGCTGGTAAGGTGTATGCACCATCTCATTTGCAAGGTATGGTCGGAGGAAAGCATGCCCGACGAATGGAATCTCAGCATCGTTTGCCCGGTCCATAAGAAAGGAGACCCCTATAACTGCGCCAACTATAGGGGAATAAGTCTCCTTAACATCGCATATAAGACCTTCTCTGCCGTATTGTGTGAACGCCTGAAACCGTTTGTGGATAACCTGATCGGCTCTTATCAGTGTGGTTTCAGGTCACGTACATCCACAAAAGACCAAATATTTACGCTACGGCAGATCTTGGAGAAGATCCAGGAATACCAAATCGACACTCACCATATACGCTGTCATAGGCTGCATATGACAGCGTGTATAGAGATGAGCTATACAAAGCCATGTCTAGTTTTAACATCCCTCGTCAGACTGTGCAGGATGACAATGGAGAATTCTCAATGCTCCATTAAGGTCGGTAATGAGCGAACCGAGACCTTCGATGTTAAAAAAGGATTTAGGCAAGGTGACGCGCTGTCATGCAACTTTTTCAACATCGTGCTTGAAAAGATCGTGCAAGAGTCACTGGCCAACACAAGAGGTACGATTTATTTCAAGTCTACGCAATTGCTTGCGTATGCCGACGACATTGACGTGATTGGACGGACACAGCGAGACGTCAATGAGGCCTTTGTAAGCATTGAGGTAGAAGCGGTCGGTCTCAAGGTTAATGAGGGTAAAACCAAATATGTGCTTTCATCTAAAAGAGACGGACAACACCGACGTATTGGCCAGAACGTCACCACGGGCGGATATAACTTTAAAGTGGTCAAGGAATTCGTCTACCTTGGCTCACTGATGACCAGCGACAACAACACCAGCGCTGAGATAAAACGCAGAATCACTCTTGCCAACCGCTGTTTCTTTGGGCTCAAGAGGCAATTCAGAAATAGGCTCTACTACTCTCTACTCTCTCGGAAAACCAAGGTGACACTATATAAGACCTTAATCATACCAGTCCTCCTTTACGGCGCAGAGGTTTGGACCTTAACAATAGCGGATGAAGATGCCCTTGGTCGTTTCGAGAGGAAAATTCTGCATACTATCTATGGCCCCGTTTGTTTAAACGGTGTATGGAGGAGAAGATATAACGAAGAACTGTACGGGTTGTACAGCGACATCGGCCTCGTACGACGTCTACGGATACAGCGTCTAAAGTGGCTAGGCCATGTAGAGCGCATGGAAAATACAGCTCCGGAAGGAAGACGCGGCAGAGGACGGCCGCATCATCGGTGGCGCACGCAGGTGGAAGGGGACCTTAACCAACTGGGCGTGCGGCGCTGGAAACAGCTGGTCAAAGACCGTGCCAGCTGGAGACGCTTGTTGGTTGAGGCCCAGGTTCACCACGGACTGTAGCGCCACCTAAGTAAGTAAGTAAGTGTCATATAGAAAGTGTCGCATTTTGAATTGATTTGTCGCTTCCGAGGGAGAATGTGAAAGAAAAATCCATGCCCCAGATTGATTACGGTTGTATGCAATAATCTATAAAGTTTCTATTAATGGCAAAAGTGCATGTCATTATGATACATTGTAAGATGGTTCCTTTCGAATGTTTTTTGTGCGTTTGTAAGCACGGGTGTGACGGTTCTCACGCTTATCAGGGGAGAACTGTAAGGTACAACGAATATAATTTCTACAGGTTGAGACAGAAGACTAAAATATTTGGTATACTGAATCCATCAAATAGGTTCCAGACTAAATCGTTTAAATACGAATACGTAGAAGAGGTTTTCATAGGAGAGCATAACATATGTAAAAACTGCCTTCTCTAGATCGGGGAAGCAAGCGATTAGGAATAGAAGAGCGAAAAACGAAATACTGGGTCTGTCCACAGCTCTGGAAAAAGTGGTACAACTCTTCAGAGGATTATCTACAGGATCTACCAACTTGAATCTGGGTTTCTGTACGTAGTATTAGAATTCTACGCTAAAAAACAAACAGTTCGTAATAAATAGCAAAAATCGGTCTTGACCAGTTGTACTAACATTATTCTGAAAATCCCTGTAATCTATCAAGTAGATACCCTTCCTATGCTGATAACTGAGTAGCTAGGAAAAAAAGGAGGGGCGAGCTCATGCCTACTGTTCTAAGTTCTCTGAAGAAGAAGCTGCACTCTGGTTGTGTGGTGAACGATGCTTCACTTGAGGTGTCGAGTCAAGTCATGGAAGTCAGATCGAAACAGACCTCAAAATGAATGAGGTGACCTTTGGCCGATGTAAAAGAAAATATCTTCTTCTTCTTTGGTGGCGTTACAGCCCATGAAGGACCAGAGCCAAGCTTCTCTCAATCACCCATGTTGTGTGTGATTTATTTTTCGCACAGGTGAAAGGGACCTACAGTTTAATGCCGATTCCGAACGGCGTGAGTCGAGAAGCTTTTTCATGGCAAGTTTACTACGGGGGGTTTTGTCAGTATCCCGCCGAGGAGGAACGTCGCGAAATAAACATTCGATGGCGTTGGTGTTATCGGGATCCGAACTCGCTCATCGTGCACCAGAGTCCAACACACTAACCACTGTGCCCTCAAATAGAAAGAAAGAAAGAAAATATACATATACCAAAACAGGTTATGGACAATCAGGAATTGCAGCAACTGTTAAAGAAAATCCAACAACGACCGTTCTTAACTTCATTTCAAGGCGCAAAAAGCAAGGCGCACCAAACGTTGTCACTTCTTAGGCGCGAATGGGATCATACCAGCAGATGGCAGATCTCATCCTTCCCTGGTATTTAGTCATTTTTAAAAGCTGCCTCTCGTTATCCTGCATCCCAAGCAAATGGAAGGAAACCAAAGTCATTTTCATACCAAAGGCAGGCAAAAGCTCCCACACATATGCAAAGGACTTGAGATCTATTAGATTTACATCTTTTCTTCTAAAAACTCGGGAAAAGATTATAGATGCACATATAAGACACAGCTACAGCTTGGGAAGGTTGTCGGAGATCGGTGGAGACAGCACTCCACTCACGAGTCAGCATCATAGAAATGTCATTGGAACACAAGGAATATACCCTAGTGGCGTTTCTCGATATTCAGGACGCCTTTAACAATGTTGAACCAAGGGCCGTCACTAAAGTTCTGACTGATCTATGTGTAACGGGATCAGAGATAGAACTGGTACAACAACTGCTTACACAAAGTGTCGTCAAAGCCAACTTCGCTGGTGCCGTTTAAACTAGAATGGTTAGCAGAGGTAACCACAAGGTGGCGTACTTTCCCCTCTTCTACTACATTCTACTACATCTCCCACTATTAGACCTCTTCAGCAAACAGTTTGCGGCCTGAGCGACCCTATGGATCAGGGGCGTAGGAAAACGGCCCACATTACACAAAGGCCTAACATTTTCAACCACTTCGAAGTACCCACAGACATGGACTACACCATCCCGCAAAACGTGTTCACTAAGAACTTCGAAGTTATCTTTCCATCCCGGGAGGAATGGACTGAAGGAAAAGTCATACCGAAGGTCTCGATAACCCTTTATACCGATGGCTCCAAGATGGAGACGGGTGTAGGTAGTGGAGTCTACTCCAAGGAACTTAACCTCAACCTATCATTTAGACTCCCAAACCACTGCAGTATGTTATTATTATTTTTGGGCGTTACAGCCCATGAAGGACCAGAGTCAAGCTTCTCTTCAATCGCCTATGTTGTGTGTGATTTTATTTTTCACACAGTTGAAAGGGACCTACAGTTTAATGCCGATTCCGAACGGCGTGAGTCGAGATATTTTTTTATAGCAAGTTATACTACGGGGGGTTTTGCCAGTACCCCGCCGAGGAGGGACGCGAAATAAAAATTCACACTCGCTCATCGTGCGTCAGAGTCCAACACACCAACTACTGAACCACGGTGCACTCGCATGTACCAAGCGGAAATAACAGCGATAACGAAGGCCCTTGTATGGCTTAGTATCAATTTAATATCGGTGGATAGTATCACGGATAGCCAATCTGCCATAAAATCCCTGGCAGCGGTAACCCACAAATCAAAGACAGCTCTCAACTGCCGCTTATCTCTAGACGAGATGGCTGAACAGTTCAATATAAAACTACTGTGGGTTCCCGGGCATAGGGATATTCGAGGAAACTGCGCGGCCGCTGATCTCGCAAGGTTAGGGTCAAGCACGCTCAATCTTCCAACCCTTAGGAATTTAAAAACACCAAAAAGTCCGGTAAAGCGCATGATAAAACTTTTAATAATAGAAGTTACCAACCTTCAATGGAACGAACAAACAAACAAATCTGACCTAAGCTAGATTTAGGACGGGCCATAGACCTAGTGGCAGCCAAAAGGGGAATCTTAAGCACTTTATTAGGTGTCATTACAGGTCACTGCACCATTGGCAGACAAGCCGCCAAACTAGAGCTGACTTCTGCCGCGGCTGCATGGATGAGGAGGAAGAGGAATCAATTCACCACCTCCTCTGCTCATGTCGCTCTTTAGCGAACCATGGGAGGATCTACCTCGGAGCGCCATTCTACGATAACTTAAGCGAACTAGCAGATATAAAAATAGCTCAATTCCATCAAATCATCAGAGACACTGATTGGCTTTCGGGTGGCGGACCTAGTTAGTATGATCCGTGTTGGGTAGCCATCGGAATAATAAAAAAATAAAAACTGGAAAGGTGGGTGGCCCGCGTCTTAACATTACTTTTAATCAACAGACATCGTCTAGGTCCATTCTTGCATCACGTCGTCATTTGCGACGAAAAGTGGATCTTATATGCTAATCGGACAGGACTTCTTGGCCTAAAAAGTTAAGGACTTTTTAAGTAAAGGCAATTTCATATGTGACGACCTAACATTTGGTTCCGTTTCTCATGATGGAGAATGGAGGAAACTCCACTGAGAATTGTATGGGTAACATGGACTTGGTCGGCCAAGCGAATGGACAACACATCTTCAACCCGTCAAGCGAGGCAACAGATGATGCCAACGAATGAGGTGACGTATCGTCTTATGGTTTTAAGTGCACAAAAACCAGCACAATCTATCATAGGGATGCATAAAGCAGCTGCTTCCTACTTTGAAAATAACTACAACTGGTGACGCTTCTTCGACGAATGGTGAGTGGCGAAATTACGATTTTCATTTGAGGTAGTAACTATTAGATTACCTCAAAGGTGGCGTTTCTTCTCTTTTTCTAAGAGCTAATTTCTGTCAACTCATGTTTTGCGGCTGTCTACTTTAAAGATGTTAAATATGAGAGATCATTGGTGCATGAAACAATTATTCTGGAATTGTTCTTAAAACCCTAGATGGGGAGTCATCATACCAATGATGACCGTATTTCCTATTTTGACCACAATACGAGTACATCGAGTCACGGGCAACTTCGGGTTTGAATTGGGACTAGCTCAGGTTGACATTTTGTTTTCTTCCCAAGCAACTTAGGGTTAAGCAATAATTTAACTCGTACCCCTCTTCGGACAGCGGTTATAGGAAACACATGGCGGTAATTATTAATATAAAGCAATTTTTGATTGTGGTATGTGCGACGGATTTTGAAATCTAGCCTCTATAGCGGTTGTCCGTAACGTATCAGGTGTCACACAATTTAACGCAAAATAAGCAACAAAATCGACCGCTTTCTAAAGCGCGCCATTGCATCCATTCTAGGTTATGGAAACCCTGATCAACCGCCAGTTATTGAAATGCCTCGGACTGCGGGAACTCCTCAATGACCGACAGTATGGTTTCCGTTGCAAAAAATCTATTGGTGACTGCTGACATACATATCTTTATATTATTCAATTCAAGTGTTTTTTGAGGGATTCAAGTCCGACATCCACTTTTTAAATGCTGCTATTCACTCTTTTTGATTTTTATAAATTACCTCTTGTCTATAACTTCTAACCTAATCCATACTTTCGCTGACGACGGTGCCCTCAGCTTCACAACTACGTTCCCTTCCTTTCCCCTATGGGGATAAAAGAATAGATTGGAATGAAATGCTTCCAAAACATCGTGCTGTCTTCCGTCGTTCATGCGTACCACCAATTCGCATTATTCTTGAATGGCACTTGCATCTTTGAAACCGCAAAGCCTTCCATTTTGGGTATGTGTGTCACTGGCAACCTGGGTTGGAACGACCACATGTTTGGTGTCACCAGAAACGCTGCGAAATGTCTAGGCTTTTTATACAGATGCAAGAAATACTTCTCACGTTGGATCTGGCTACGATCTATAAGGTTAGACAGAATTCAAAATCGCGCGATAAAACTGGTAGGAGATCCCAGCATCATTAAATTCGCTGGAACATCGCAGGAATGTTTCTTGTCTTTCCCTGTTTTAGCGATACTTCCACAAACAATACTTACTGACTTGCTTAGGTGGCGCTACAGTCCAGTGTGAACCTGGGCTCCTTCAGCTGAGACGGTCTTTTGCCAGCTGTTTCCAACGACGCACTCCTAGTCAGTTAAGGTACCCTTCCACCAGTGTGCGCCACCTTAGATTCGGTCGTCCTCTTCTGCGTCGTCCGTCGGGGTTGGATCCGAAGGTTCTTCCAGCCGGAGCTGTGTTATCCATTCGCTCTACATGGCCTAGACATCTTAGACGTTGAATCCGTAGACTACTAGGCCGATGTCGCTGTACAGCCCGTATAGTTCATCGTTGTATCTTCTCCTCCATTCTCCGTTTAAACAAACGCAGAATTTTCCTTTCGAAACAACCAAGGGCCTTCTTATCCACTTTCGTTAAAGTCCAGACCTCTGCGCCATAGAGGAGGACCGGGATGATTTTTTTTTTTTTGTTTAGAGTCACACGCGCACTCAAGGCTAAGGCTTTATAAATATCGAACATTGTGCGAGCGAAGGTAACAGAGAGAGGGAAAGTTTCGCGCAGGTTGATGTTTTTGACACACAACCTGAACGGAGTGCAGTGGTTTTTGGGTCGTAGATGTTCGCTCACTTCTCTCAGGGGTTGTTTGTCCTAGATAGGACGAGAGCCGACCAAATTTCGCGTTGGTTATAATTCTCAGTAATTCGTTCATGCACTTTTGGTGTTAGTATTGCATATACAATGATCTACAGAAAACAGAAAACACTCTATCACTGCTTATCAAAGACATTTTACTATGGTCCGAATCATCTGGTGCGAGACTTTCCCTAGAAAAATGTAAGACTATTCACATCTGTCGAAAAAAGTCTTGTTGCAGTCTGTCAATTAAAATCAATAATGTAAATATCAAAAATGTCGATAGTTTAAGTATCCTAGGTTTAACATTAAATAATAAATATACTTGGAAGTCCCATTGTTTACGCTTAAGAAAAAATCTAGCTGCTAGGGTCAATATTATTAACTACCTTGCTAGCAAAAATTGTAACACCCATATAAACACCTTATGTGACATAACACAATCTCTAGTTCTAAGCAAAATAGACTATGCATTATGTATATACGGAAACGCACCAACATCAACAATCAACTCCATCAAAGCTCCTTACCACCAAGCTGCCCGGAAGAGTGTTAGTGCCTTCAGAACAACACCCGTCAAAAACATTTTGGTTGAAGCAGGCCTTCCCACGATTGAAGAACGCATTAAAGTATGCCTTTCGAAACTGTTTATAAAGCTGTTGTTTTCAAATAACTCAGCTATAAGTAACGACTTTAAACTAACCAAACGCAGAAAAAGGCTGCCAAGAATTCCATCAGCCATTGTAAAAGCCATACAAATTGCAGAAAAGTTGGATCTACCTCAAAAGATACCCTATTCAAACACCATAACTCTTCCACCTTGGATCATAAACCCAGCATCCTTCGTCTTAGATCTAACCTATTACGCAAAAGCTAATACACCAAGTGCAGTTTATCGGGCAATATTTCTTCAAACTACTTCAAACCTCACAGCGGAAGGATGGTCTCTGATCTTTTGCGACGGATCAAAAATAAACGATAGTACGGCTTTTGCAGTTACAAGAGAAAATGGCACCGTAATCTCCAAGGGTTTACTATCGCCTTATGCATCCATTTTTACAGCGGAAGCCTTAGCGGTCTACAAAGCAGTGTCAATTTGCTCTAAAGACAATGGGAAATACATCATCTGCTCAGACAGTATGTCCGTGTTCAACGCTTTACGCAGTCCGAACCACAGGGCTGGTATAATCACCCACACTAGAAACTGCTTGACCAATGCATCAAACAAAATCAAAGTCATGTGGGTTCCAAGCCACGTTGGTATTAAGGGAAACGAAATAGCTGACAAGGAAGCGCGCAACACTCATTATTCCCCAGTTCACCAATTCTACTCTATCACCAAACTCGATCTTCTGCGCGCTGCTCACAACAAGATAAAAAGAAAATTGTTAGCAAACTGGAATAACTACCACCATCACTACAGACTTGTTAACCCTGACCGGTCTCGTGTAAGGTATCCCACCACAACATCCAAATTGCAAAATAAAATGTTTGCAAGACTTCGATTGGGACATACCACGATCACCCACCTACACATACTAAAAAGAACGCCCCCTCCAATTTGTAATACCTGCAACTCACGCTATGACTTAAGCCACATTATAGGACCCTCACAATGTACAGCCAACATTATGAGCACAACCCCACCACTACTTCACCTGTTGAAAACACCAACTCAGCAGAATATTAATTTAATATTTAATCTAATTAAGAAACACAATATAGATATTTAATTAAAAAAAAAATGTATACCATTGAGCCGAAAGCCCCAGCAGCTAGTGCTCTCACATTCTGTTAGCTTTAATTTTAATTAGTAGCTAATAAATTATAATAATAATAATAATAATAATAGTATTGCATACACAGAGTATGCAACCTTGGTCATTCGAGATAGAGCTCTACTTCTCAATTGCCTCTTGAGCTCAAAGAATCAGGGGTTGGCAAGAGCAATTCTACGTTTGATCTCAGCGCTGGTGTTGTTGTCGCTGGTCACTAGTGAGCCATGGGCCAAGGTAGACGAAGTCTTTGACCACTTTGAATTTGAGGCTGCCATTTGTGACGTTCTGACCGAGACGTCGGTGTTGTACGACTTCTTTTGATGGCAGCATATATGGTATTAGAATTTGCCCTCTTTTAATTTTATCTTCACTTGCGCCACTCCTATTTTAAAGCTTCACTGACATCTCGCCACGCTCTCTTAATCACATTAATGTCATCAGTGTATGTTGGATATGATATCAAAGAAACCACACAACAAGTATGCACGTCGCCCTGTCTATTGGTCTATTTGGTCTATTGTGGATTTATCTGGCCTGAGACCACACTGATAAGAACCTATCAGATTATCCCTAATGGGTTTCAGGGGTTCACACAGTACAGCAGAGAAGATCTAATATGCAATGTTAAAGAGACTTAATCTCCTGTAGTTGGCGCAGTTATAGGGGTCTCCTTTCTTGTGGACTGGGCAAACGATGTTGAGATTCCATGCGCTTTTCTCAGACCATATCTTACAGATGAGCTGGTCCATGCGCCGTCAGATCATCTACAGCCGCTTTTTAAGCTCAGTAGATAGGCCGTCTGCGCCGGTGTAATCGGAGTTTGCGAGAGGTTGAGGGAAACTCGATCGGCAAGGTTCCTAGCGGTCTCCTGCGATTGTAGCCTTCTGGCATCAAACTTTCGTTGTCCAGCTCGACTCCGTGGCATCCTTGATATCATTCGTACCTTCACTATAACAAGGGAGTGAACCCAGTTGATGTTGCCTACTCGGAAGGTTCGCATATCTGAGATTCTGGAAGAGTGTCTGGCGTCGATCGCAACGTGATTAATCTGGTTGATGGTCGACTGATCAGGTGGTCGCCAGGTTCCTTTGTGCATGTTGCGATGCGGGAATCGTGTGCTAGCTAGAAGCCGATGTTCGTTTTCGGATGTGGTGTCGTGTAGCTTATATTTCCCCGTGAACGACTCAAAAATGTCCTCTTAGCTCAGTTTCCCATTCAATTCTCCTAGTACTGTTTTTTGTTTTATTTATTTTGAGGGTGTCTTGGCGCAGTGGTCATCGGCGTCAGAGGCCAACACACTACCCACTGCACCACGGTGCTCTCACTTGGTTTTTACATGACGAAAATGCACCATCTCACACTGCATTGAATAGGTCATTCACTAAAAACTCGAGCCATATCGTTCCAAAACAGGCGAATTTACCTGTCTTTACATGGAACGACTCATGTCTATTCAATCAACTCAAATGACCGATCGTTTTGAGTCGATAGAGGAGATATAAGCCGCATCGAAGAGAGAGCCGAAGGCCATCCCGAAAACCGACTTAAACAACTGTTTCGAAGATTGGAAAAGCCGTTGGTATAAGTGCATTGTATCAGGTGGAGGGGATTACTTTGAATGTGCATTGTTCATAAGAAATTCGATGTTACCTTACTTTCTGGAAATACCATCGTTTCCAAGATGTTGCGTGAGTTATCGACGGAGCAAAGGCGATACACATTCACTAGAGCTTAGCTGTTTTAATAAAACCGTCGTACTTCGTTATGATTGCCATAATTTCCATCAAAATCAAGCAAGAGTAAGGCGCGTAATAGAAGCATTAAAGCCCATTCTAGATATCGTGCAGCTCCCACTCCATAAACGATTACGCCAACGACCGAATTGCGAACGAACGACCTCCAAACTCAGCCTCCGTTGATTAAATGTAAATAACCCACAAGACCCATAAAGTCTGATATCATCCATTCGGTTGCCGAAAAGCCCATTAAACACTCACTGGAATAGTAGCGAAATGCAAATAACAATTACTTGGCCATTAGCCACAAGCATAACTTCAATACGAACGCCGCGTCGGAGTGGGAACCAACAGACGGCAGACATAATCGTTCAGTGACTTTTGCAAAGAAAACTCTTCATTTCGCGAGATATACATTGCCATTGTGCCGGCCTCGTTGCCTTTTGCATACAAAATCACACACGCCAAATGGATTCCATGTGCTGGCCATAAATAATGACTTCCGAGTAAACAATAGTACCACGAAGCATTTTCTCAATCAACCTTATCGTGGTAATTACGAAAGTGGATATATGTACATGTAAGTCTAGGAGCTTTTTTGGTCGATGTGACCCACTTTTGCTTCCCCTACCACATCGGGTAGGAGTGTTATCTATCGTTTTCAAGGCTTTCACGTTACTTTGTGAACAGGAGGTGCGAATGAGTGCTTTGGTTTGGTAAGATTCGATGTTATTGATAGAAAATCATTAAAATTACGTTCGGTTTGTTACTCACCCCTTGGTAGGCGTGCTGACAAAATTGCTTAGAAACTGCTCATTGCACTCACTTAACACGGACTAATTGGATTCAATTGATTTTTACCAGATTCATAAATAGTTTCACTAATTGTATTGATATGATTTCAATTTTTAAATCACTCTTTCACAGGGTTTTTCGCAAGGAACTCGCGGACGCAGGCAGTTTCGATTAGGAAAAAGTAGACATTTTGAATACTGCAAAGTGGGGCAGTTTGACAGATGACATTTGACTGGAGTGTGGATTGTGGGTGGTGTATTCGAAAATGCGACTCAATGGGAATGGATGTAGTGGAGTGTTAAATAAGTAAAATTAACTGAAATTTCGTTTAATCTTAACGGAAATGCAAAAAAATAGCAATTCGAATAAAATTTCTCTCCCATCGTTTAATGTTGACCAATAAGTATACAATTCAATTTCTAGTTACCACCCACCTTCCACATGACGCAAAACATTGCCTACTTCCAGGCATCATCTAATCTCCAATCAACAAACACTTCCAGTGTCAATCAGCTGATTTCTGTCATACATCGCCAACGCACGACCTACACCTGTTCCAATCATGTTTACACAAAAACCAAACGAATTGCCTCAACTCGACTGTGGTAATTTGAAAAACGTCAGCAAAATCCTCCTGGCCAACGCTGACAAACACGAATTCAACGAAATCTCAAAGGACAACATTGTAGAGAAGCTTTTTCTCGAACATTTCCAATCCATCGTGCCGCACTACGTCCAAAAAGTGACACAATACAGACCATCAACTGTTTGTTCGCAACCGTCGTCAGGCATTACACCATCGAACGATGATCTCTGGATATTTGGCTATGGCTCGCTGGTGTGGAAAGCAGATTTTCCCTATATCGACAAGAAGCCAGGCTACATCGAGGGCTATCAGCGGCGATTCTTTCAGCACAGCATTGACCATCGGGGAACGCGTGAGAAACCAGGTAGGGTAGTGACTTTAGTGCCTTCGCGCGATGCCAGCGCTCGAGTGTACGGTGCCACATTTCGAATAGCCAGTGCGCAGAAAGACGAGGTGCTAGCGCATTTGGACTATCGCGAAAAGAACGGCTACGAGAGGTGTTCGCTCCAATTCACCGAGTTTGGCGGAGCGGGCAAGACGTTCGACGTCATCATGTACATAGCGACGCGTGACAATGAGTCTTTTGCTGGTGGCGATGAGAATGAATTGCAACCGATCGCTGAACAGATATATACATCGGCTGGACCGAGTGGACCGAATCGGGAGTATTTGTACAAGTTGGCCGATGCGATGCGGGAACTGTTTCCGGGAGTGTATGATGGACATTTGTTTGAGTTGGAAAAACTGGTGAAGGAAAGGGAACAGAGGGATTGTCGGTTGGTGGAGGCGGTGAAAGGAAAAATTCGTAGTATTCTGGAGAAGGAGGACGTGGGACAGGTAGTTAAGGAGTTCCATGAGCTCGTGGAAAAATCGACGTGTGAAGCATTCTTGAAAGAAGTATTAGGCAAGGTAAACGGTGGACAATAGAAAATCGAATGGCACTGTGGCAGGTAGTTTGAACGAAATTTTAAATAAAATTTACGGTGATAAATAGACTCGAAGGCTTTTGGAGTTTTCTTTCTAACTTACAGCTTTTGTCAAGATTCGAAGGGCTTTGACGGTTAGCGAGCGTGATACTTGGGGACGAAAATGAGTACTGTTAAGAGGGGGAGTAAAGAAGTCTTTAATGAGGATCAGTTATACTCCTCACGAACTTATATCAGGCTGGGATAACCCCTCCATTGAGGCTCTTCCTCTTCCTTAGTGCCTCATGAAGGGCTGCTGAAGTTTAATTATGCGAAGGTCTCCAAAGGAGAACATGTTCCGTTGTCACTAGTACAAACACCGCCACAGAACTTGCGTAAATTGAAGCATAATATAGCGAACATTCCCTTTATAGGGGGTACATTGGTGAGCATGCTAGGTGACGTGTGTGGCGGGGAAAATTGTTGAAGGGCGGAGCGCAACTGGCTATCTCTTCAAAGCATTTTCTGTGGAAGTATCGGTGAACCAGGGCCTCAACCAGCAAGCCTCTCCAGCCGGCACGATCCGAAGGCGTCTAACTATGTCGCTGTACAGCCCGTACAGTTCTTGGTTGAATCTCCTCCTCCACTCTCCATTTACACAAACGGGACCAAAGATTGCACGCAGAATTTTCCTCTCGAACCGCCCAAGAGCCTCTTCATCCGCTTTTGATAACGTCCAAGCCTCAGCGCCGTAGAGGAGGACCGATTAGATTAAGGTTTTGTAGCGGGACACCTTCGTTTTTCGAGAGAAGGCTCTACTACTCAGTTGCCTCTTGAGCCCAAAGAAGCAGCGGTTGGCAAGAGTTATTCAGCTTTTTATCTCAACGCTCGCTTCGGTGCTGCTTGTCACTATCGAGCCAAGGTAGACGAAGTCCTTGACTACTTCAAAAATATAGCTGCCGAAGGTGACGTTCTGACCAAGACGTCGGTGTTGTGCGTCTATCTTGGATGACAGCATATATTTGGTCTTGTCCCCATTTACCCTTAGGCCCACTTTAGCCCCTTTTGCTTCAATGCTTACGAGCTTTGTCCGTCCGTCCAATAACTTCAATGTTGTATGCGTAGGCAAGCAATTGTGTAGACTTGAAGTAGATCGTACCTCTTGTATTGGCCGCAGAGTCCCGCACGATCTTTTCAAGTATGATGTTAAAGAAATCACATGACAGTGCGTCATCCGGTCTAAAAACTCTTTTTTAACATCGAAGGTCTCGGTTAGTTCACCTCCGACCTTTATGGAGCAGCAGAGAATTGTCCATAGTCATCCTGCACAGTCTGACGAGTTTGGCAGTAATGTTAAAACATGACATGGCTCTGTATAACTCGTCTCTATAAACACTGTCCTATGCGGCTTTAAAGTCGACAAAAAGATGGTGCCTTTCGACCTGGAATGCATGGGTCTTCTTCAAGATCTGCCGTAGTGTAAATATTTGGTCTATCGTGGATTTTCCTGGCCTGAAACCACACTGATAGGAACCTATCAGATTGTCCATAAACGGTTTCTGGCGCTTACACAGTACGGCAGAGAGGATCTTGTACGCAATGTTCAGGAGACTTATCCCTCTGTATTTGGCCCAGTCATAGGGGTCTCCTTTCTTATGGACCGGACAAACGATGCTGGGCATTCACTCTTCCGACCATATTTTGCAGATGAGTTGGTGCTTGTTCCTGGCAAGCTCACCGCCAGCAGGAAGCCCGTCTGCTCCAGCAGCTTCATAGGGCTTAAGTTTCGATATCGCTATCTTAACATCGTCTAGGTCGGGGGGACGGTATTCTCTTTCGATGGCCTAGCCATCTTCCTTTTCTCCAATGGGAACCATCAGAAGATCAATAATTTTACACTGCCACTAATACATCTTCTGCCAAAGAATGTCTCTTCTTAGATAGCCTAGCCGATTCAAACCTTACCCAAGTGAGTGGCATCTCAAATTACATGGGTAGACAGCTAGATCTGATTTTCACAACCGACCCTATTAATTCCTCTGTTTCACTTTGTCCCCATTCCTTGTCAACCATCGACAATTACCATCCTCCCCTTCTTCTCTCGTTTTTTCTCGACTCTCCACCACTGACCTCTTCCCCTCCAGCGCTCAAGTCTTACGACTTCCACAAAGCAAATTTCAACCTAATCAATGAATATCTCAATAGCGCCCCCTTCAATTTTGACGGCCTTACAATAAATGACGCCATATCCTTATTCTATAGAGAAATATTTAATTCTATTTCTCTCTACGTTCCCATTTCTCGATCCAATCACTTATCTTCTCCTCCTTGGTATAATCGCAGGCTCCGTTCTCTAAGAAACAAAAGAAACAAACTGTGGGCTATATTCCTTCGTACTCAGTCCCCCTATGACTTTTCCAACTATAATGGTACGTATCTACAATTTACCGAGCTTCATAACTCTCTCTACGAACAGCACTTGATCAAAACACAAGCCAATCTTATCAACAATCCTAAGTCCTTCTTTCAGTTTGTCAACTACAAAAGGAAATCTGATGGCTACCCAACCTCACTCTCTTTCAATGGCGAAACCTCGAATGATCCCAACACTATCGCCAACTTTTTCGCCAACCTTTTCAAACAATCTTTTGCCGATGACTCCTTTGTGCCGGACACTTCCTATTTCGACTACCTACCAAATTTCTCCTTCAGTCCATTTCTTCCACGTTCTGTTGAACCCCATATCATTGAAATTAAACTGAATCAGCTTAATGATGTGTTTACTCCTGGACCCGATGGTGTCCCCGCCATATTATTAAAAAAATGTTCCTTCATTCTCTCCGTCCTTCTTTCCCCAGGTATGGAAAACCGCCTTCATAACTCCTATTCACAAAAAAGGTCCAAAGAGTGATGTTAACAACTACCGCCAATCGCAAAACTCTCACATATACCCAAACTTTTCGAAAGCATCTTGTATGACACTCTAAGTTTCCATTGCAAGTCTCTAATCTCCTCAAATCAACATGGATTCCTCAAATCCAGGTCTACAACCACAAACCTTGTCGAATTCGTGTCCTTCACCCTCTCAGCATTAGAGAATGGAAACGAAGTCGACGTCATTACAACCGACTTCAATAAAGCGTTTGACAAAATATCTCACAATCTAATGCTCTTCAAACTGTCTGCCCTAGGCTTTGAACCCACTGCGCTGAAGTGGATATTTTCATATTTAAAAAAACCGTTTCTACAGTGTTCGCTTTAGATCTGCCTTTTCTAACCCTTTCTTAGCCTCTTCCGGCGTTCCCCAAGGTAGCCACCTAGGTCCACTTCTTTTCATTCTTACCATAAACGACATTGAGATAATCATCAAACATTCCTATCTCTCACTGTACGCCGACGACACCAAGTTCTTTAAGACCATTTCCTCGCTACAAGACTCTTCCCTTATTCAATCCGATCTCAATAGCTTTTCTACCTGGTGTTCCAAAAATTGCTTGGAGCTTAACATTTCTAAGTGCCAATCTATCACCTTCTCACGCAAACGTGTCCAATCCTCTCCTCGTCTCTACTTTCTCCACAACCAACCCATTTCTACCGTTCAGGTTATCCGCGATCTTGGCATACTATGTGACCAAGAGCTCAATTGCCTGCACTCGGTTTCGTGAAGCGCTGGTCTAAAGAATTCTCCAATCCCTACGTGACTCGATCCCTCTATATTACCTTCGTTCGCCCCCTTCTTGAATACGCATCGCAAGCGTGGTCCCCTTATCAACAAACCCACATTTCTAGAATCGAGAGCATCCAGCGTCGGTTCCTACGCTTCGCTCTTAGAGGTCTGCACTGGCAAAATCCTTTGCTCTTACCACCCTATCAAGACCGACTCAAACTAATAAATCTGAGTACGTTGGAGGATAGAAGAAGGGTAGCTGACATCCTCTTCATTCATAAACTCCTAACAGGTACCATTGACTGTGCCAACCTCTACAACTCTATATCCCTTAACACTAACCCTCGTAATACTCGCAATCCTCGTCTCTTCTACCTATCCACCCCCCGCACCTCTTATGGCTCCAATGAACCCATCTCCCGTATGCTGGGAAGTGTTAATTCGAACACTAACTTCGATTTCAACCTCAGCACTCCATGCCTAAAACTCCGTCTTCTCGGTATCCCCCCCTTCTCACTTCCATAGTTCCCTAATCGCGCCCCCCTCTCCCGTTCTTGTTAGTCAGTTAAGGTAGACTAATTAAGAATGTTAGTTAGTTAAGTTAGAATTAAGAATGTTAGCTTGAATTAAGCTTAATAAATGGGGGTATTGGCCCCCACGTAAATTAAGCGTTGTGTCCAAAGACGCTTAGCCATACACATGCCTGGTAGGTTGAACCTTCTGCACCAGATGCCATCAATGTAAACAGTACCAAAGGTCGCACGCATAACTTTTCTCTCGAAAAGACCAAGAACTTCCTCATCCGCTTTCAATAACGTCTATGCCTCTGCCTCTTCGAATCGTGAGAGCGACTTTAGAATCGTTGTACAGGTCGATAATAAAATTTTGCGACAAACTAAATTTGCTTGCTTTTTTGTTTACGAGTTCCAGGAACTCTATTGCAACAACCTGTACAATTTCTGTAGGTATGCGGCTGGGCTTCGTCTTCCCTCGAATGACTTCCTTTGGGCTTTTACCTTCCCGTATATGTATGCTCCACTCTTGCCCTTCGCAGAAGGCCGTAAGTCACCTCACGATTGTTTAAAGTTTTTAAACAGAGGCTTAGAGAAACAAGATATCATTCAACAATAGCTAAAGACTGAAGGCTAAAGGCTAAAGGCTAAAGATTAAGGATCAACACCTAACGGCTTAAGGCTAAAGACTTACTTAGTTATTTTTTTGCAATTTGCTAACGCATGTTGTTTGTCTTAATTAGAACAGAACACAAGCAGTAGGGATTTAGAAAGGTCAAAGAGTTTCTTGCTAACGAGATGCAGCATTCTTAAGCGTCCCTCCATCTAAGTACAGACGGTGCCCGACGGAGGTTGATAGCGGTGATCAGACCATCAGTATGGTATCGACGTCGATTAGAACTTGGGTTAAGGGCTAACCGCTAAGGGTCAGGGGATAAGGACTAAGGGCCAAGGACTAAATACCAGGTGCTAATGGATTAAGGTTAAAGGATGCAGGCTAAAAGCTTAAGTCTAAAGGCTTATAGCTAAAGTTTAAAAGATTAAAGGTTGAAGCTAACAGCTAAAGAGTAAAAAGCAGAATATTGAGGATTAAATACTGAAAGGGTAAAAACTGAAACTTTAAAACTAGTATCTAAAAGTTTGTGGCTGAAGTTTAAAGGTTAAAAGTTGATGCTCAGACGATAACAGCTAATATCTGTAGACTAAAACATAAAATGCTAAAGACTAAAACATAAGGCTAACGGCTAAAGGACCAACAAAGGCCTCGTAGGGGTAGCATCTATCCGACGGATGCTGGCCTGCTAAAAAGCGAGAAGAGCCACCGCAGTCGAACATCTTGCGGCACTGTTAGTAACTCCTATCCCCACCTCCTCGTGGTGCCATCTGGAGATTTCCTATGGAAATTGCAGACGGGGAAGGGCGAATGGCGAGCCTCCTGCGCCAAAAAAACAGGTTTAGTCGGTTGGGCTACGGCCTAGTAAGCCGTAACCGTAAAAAAAACACAAACTCCGAAAGAACCACAAGCCTCGGATATAACGGACCGGATTTATGTTGACGACCCTTGCAAAAAACGAAAAAAGGACAATGATCTTCGGCTTTGTACGTGGAATGTTAGGTCCCTAAACAGGCCACGTGCAGCCGAACAACTTGCGGACGCCCTAGACCGCTATAAAGCGGACATCACCGCCATCCAGGAAATGCGATGGAATGGACCGGGCATAAAGCGGATGAAAAACTGCGATATTTACTACGGCGTCTGCTATAGGGAGAGAGGGCAACGATTGTTTGGATGCGGATTTGTTGTTCGAGGTGGACTAAGGCAAAAAGTCCTAAGCTTTCGGCATGTGAGCGAACGCCTCATAACAATCCGTATCAAGGCAAAATTTTTTAACATCAGCCTGATCTGCGTCCACGCCCCCACGGAAGACAAGGATGACTCAGCCAAAGATGAGTTCTACGATCTCCTAGACAGAACGTATGCCCAATGTCCCAGCTATGACATCAAAATTGTACTAGGAGGAGAAGAAAGAAGAAAGAGCACGAGAAGAGCGCGATTGAGGATTTGGAGAGGTGTTACTGCAGGCGTGACGTTCGAAAGTTTTATCAACAGATAAATCGAACATGCCAAGGTTATAAAGCCAGAACGGAAGCATGCAGGGATGAGAACGGACACCTAGTAGTAGAACCGCAGTCGATGCTGAGAATATGGAAAAACCACGTCTGCAGACTGTATAACGGCGATGTTAGTCAATATACCGCTGTCAGGCAGAATGATCCATTTCTAATCGACGGATACCGCAGAGAACTCTGTCCCCCTGACCTCGACGAAGTTAAGATTGCCATACATATCGAAGCTCAAGTCGAATAAAGCTGCTGGCGCAGACGGACTGTCTGCTGAGCTCTTCAAGGCAGCTGGGGATGACCTGGTTGGGAGCATGCACCAGCTCATCCGTAAGATATGGTTAGAGGAAAGCATGCCCGAGGAATGGAGTCTCAGCATCGTATGCCCGATCCACAAGAAAGGAGACCCCTCTGATTGCGCCAACTATAGAGGAATAAGTCTCCTTAACATCGCCTACAAAATCTTCTCTGCCGTTTTGTGTGAACGCCTGAAGCCTTTTGTAAATAAGCTGATAGGTCCTTATCAGTGCGGATTCAGACCGGGGAGGTCCACCATCGACCAAATCTTCACACTACGGCAGATACTGGAGAAAACCAATGAATTTCAAGTCGACACTCACCACCTATTTGTCGACTTTAAAGCCGCATACGACAGCGTAATTAGAGACGAGCTATACAACGCTATGTCTACCTTTGACATACCTGCTAAACTCGTCAGACTATGCAGGATGACTTTGGAAAACGATCGCTGCTCCATCCGAATCGGTGAACACCTTACCGATAGTTTTGATGTCAAAAAAGGTTTAAGGCAGGGCGATGCGCTGTCGTGTGATTTCTTCAACATCATATTGGAAATGATTGTGCAAAAATCACTGGCCAATAGAAGAGGCACAATCTATTTCAAATCCTCGCAACTCTTTGCATACGCCGACGATATTGACATAATAGGTAGATCACAGCGAGATGTCAATGAGGCGTTTGCGAGTATTGAGATGGAGGCGGCGAAAATTGGTTTGGTGGTAAACGAGGGCAAAACTAAATATATGCTGTCATCAAAAAAGGACGCTCAACACCGACGTCTCGGCCAGAACGTTTGTATAGGCAGATATAAGTTCGAGGTAGTTAAGGACTTCGTCTAGCTCGCAGTGACCTGGAACAACGACATCAGTTCCGAAATCAAACGCAGAATCACTCTTGCCAATCGCTGTTTCTTTGGGCTCAGGAGGCAACTGAGTAATAGAGCCCTCTCCCGAAAGACAAAGTTGACTCTATATAAGACCCTTATAATCCCGGTCCTGTTGTACGGCGCAGAAGCATAGACACTATCAAAAGCGGATGAGGAGGCCCTTGGTCGGTTCGAGAGAAAGATTTTGCGCGTGATTTTTGGGCCTATAAACGCAGACGGGGGATGGGGGAGAAGATTCAACCACGAACTTTACGGGCTGTACAGCGACATGAGCCTAGTCAGGCATCTACGGATTCAGCGCCTAGGATGGCTGGGCCATGTAGAGCGAATGGACACCACAGCTCCAGCCCGGAGAGTCTTTGAATCCAACCCCGAGGGACGAAGAAGCAGAGGACGGCCGCCCTTAAGATGGCGCACACAGGTGGAAGGGGACCTCAGCCAACTGGGTGTGCGGCAATGGAAAAGGCTAGCGAAAGATCGTGCTAGATGGAGGGGCATGTTGGTTGAGGCGCAGGTTCACCCCGAACTGTAGCGCCCACAAAGAAGAAGAAGAACGGCTAAATGTTATTGGCTAAAGACCAACATCTAAGGCTGAAGGCTAGCAGTTGCAGGTTCGACACTGGAAACGAACAACTGAAAACGGAAGGCTAAAAAATACAACCCGAAGGTTAAAGGATGAAAACTAAAGACTAAGAAAAAGACTAAAAGGTATAAGGTTGAACACTAGAGGATAAGGGCTAAAGGGTGAGGATAAAATGCTGAGAGGCTAAAAGCTAAAACTTAAAAGCAAAGGTCCAAAGGCTTGTGGCTGAAGATTAAAGTTTAAAAATTAAGGCTCACAGAACAAAAGCTAATAGCAAAGGACTAAAAGGTAAAGTACCAAGGGGTAAAAGCTTAAGACAAAAGAAAAAGTAGTGAAGGTAAATACTCAAGGCTTAAGGTTTAGCTAAATGCTAGTGGCTAATATCTAAAGCTGAAGACTAAAGGCAGCAGGGTTAATAACAAAAACTGAAACTGAAGACTGAAAAGTAAAGGATGCAAGCTGAGTATTAAAGGCTTAAGGGCTAAGAGCTTAAGCCTAGAGTAGAGGCTTAGGACTAAAAACTAAGAGTTAAAGGTTATACGCTAAACGCTAAAGGCTAAGTAAAAGTCTAAAGGCTGATTAATTGCTGTGAAACTATAACCTAAAACTTGATAGCTGAAGGCTAAAGGAGTTCGGAGCTGGGACCTTATGTCGAACCGTGTTCACTAGGGGATATTATGGCCGGATATAGCTTCTTGGGGGAGTAAAGATCTGAAGAAATGTGACCGCGAAAAAAAAAATCGTTGAACGGAAGGGATTCGAAAACGACGCGCCATCAGTGTGGGCACCAATGGAATCAGATGAAAAACGAAGCCGAGTTCCAGGGAACAATATATACAACAAAAATATATACAAAAAAAAATATGTTCGCGAGTGGATTATGAGAGAACAGAAAACGTACTTAACCCAATCGGTTACACGAAGAAGTCCAACAGCGTAAAGTGGACCAGAAGGATCTTTAGACAGAAAAAAAGCTCAATCCGTTGCAAGAGGACCTTAACATTGGCTGTTCGCAAAAATGTATTAGTCTATGCTATCAAATATGAGCAATCCTTCTTTAATTCGACCACATGATTCTGGAATTCCTTGCCGGATTCGGTCTTCCCCCTTCATTTCAAGAACAACGTCCATCATTATCTCCTCTATTCTTGTTTTCGGAAAGGTGACGGCCAGCGTGTTTGGGAACGTGAAAGGTAACCTGTTAGTTGATTACCTTGCAAAAGGCAGAGCAATTACAGGCGAATATTACTCTAACCTTCTTGACCGAATCAGAAGATGCCTGGCTTGAAGAATAAAGTCATCTTTGACTAGGACAGGTACAGATTAGCGTTAGCCATGGGAAAACTGCGCGATTTGGAGTATGATTTGCACGTCCACCCCCACAATTCTTCAACTACACTTGACCATCTTCCCTCATTTTTTGAGGCGATCCAACAATCGACCCAATTTTTGGCTTCATCGTAAGAAGTGAGGTTTCGCTCGCCCAGGTCACGAGCCATCGACCGGAACAAGTGCTAGTCAGAAGTAGCAATATCTGGACGTCTCAGTTAAGAACCTCCAAAGTTTCCTTGACGACTTTGTCATGCTGAAAGATCACTTTTTTATACCTTTTGCCATATTGGGGGCATTTAAGATTCAGGGTTTGGCTTAATTGAATCAATGGTTACTGGTAATGATCCGTAGTGGTAGCTTCGTTAAGATAGAGTAGCTTTTAGTAGATCACTCCGAGCTAAGCCCACCCGATGCACAGCATTAGCTTCTTGTCATGAACATTCGGTTTGGCCGGACCGAATGTTCATGACAAGAAGCTAATGCTATCGATGTAACATCCTCCTCCGATTTCTTTGGAACAGCGAAAAAATTACGTTCGATGTCTCTAGGCTTGAGTTCATGGGGAAGCCAATGTCCTTGTTTTTGCACTATACTCATGGCCCGTTTTGAAATCACTTGTTGAGTCACTCCCTGGTTTTCAGCGAGAATCACTTGAGTTTAGTTTGGATCTTGATCCAAAAATTGCAATATCATCGGCGATGGTGCGAATGCGAATGTCTTTAGTATACAGTAGGTACAGCAGCGGACCAAATAAGCTTCCCTGCGGAACGCCAACCGTAGTTGCTCTAAATGTTGAGTATTCGCTCCCCTGTTAAACACGAAAGAGTCTATTAGATAAGTTGTTTTCCAGAACGCTCAATAGTTGTGCGAACAAGACTTGGCTCAGTTTGTATGCCAAACCTTCATGTCACACTTTGTCAAAGGCTTGGGAGACGTATTAGCATATGTTCGAGTGCTTTTTCGACCATATCGTTAATTCGTTGCACTGGGTCTAAAGTTGAATGCTTGCTTCTGATTATAGTTCTTTCAAGGACTTTCGAAATTATCGGCAACAACGGTATTGGATTGTAAGTTTTTTTATTCGAATCATAAAAGCTGCGGCAACCTTCCATGGGTCCGGTACGAGTTCTAACCTAAGCGGAACATTTCTCGGGCAAACTTTTAAGGACATATCTTGTAACTAAGTCGTAGCTTGGTGCTACGAAAGTGAAGGATTTTATGATATATTCCAGTTCGGAAAGCGTAGCTCGCGTCATTCTGTATTGTTTACACTTCAGTCAAATGACATAAATATACCAATTATTAGAGGCAAACAGAGATGCTTTAATATGAATATAGTTACAAGATGGTCCGACACCTAATAAGATTTGGTCCTTCATGGGCTGTAACGCCACCAAGGAATCAAAATAAGACATATAGACTTCGCTGTCGAATTAAGATTTTTTTAGGCTCTGAAATATGTGGAGACAAGACTGACCTATCCAAAAAGGCAAAAGAGTCGGTCACCTAGGCCACAGGAATCCTGGCCCAAGAAAAAGAAAATGCCAAAGGCCCAGATCGTCGTTCAAAGAACCGAAAAGGGAGGCTAAGAAGGTTAGGCTAGGCACACCGGCCAAGCTATCAAAGCCTTTCGACGAGGTTGCGAGGGACTGCCCGACAGGCGCCATCATTGATGCTAGCGACCCAGATGGTAAACTGACGATAGATTAATGGAAGGATGTCGAACATCCACTATCGGCGAGCTTCTTAAAGATGGCAAGGAAAAACCCTGGAACACCGCACATCTGCGATGACGCTGGATAGTATCAAGGCAGGGTGAAGCTCCTAAACTGTGCTTGATGGTATCTGGTGACTCCCTCGAAATCGTTGAAACGATAAATTATTGCAACCTAAATCTTCCAACGAAAGATTGGAAAGTCGTAAAGCTGGAGGAACCTAAAAGCGGATCGAGACAGGCGATCATTGTCCTGAATTACGAAGCCCTGGAACCTCTGGCACGAAACGACTACTACATTAAGTTTGGCTTCAGAAGAGTCAAACTAAGGAGATGCCACCATCCGGCACCGATAGCCAGGCTAACACTCTGGCCACTAATGAAAGCTCGACGGAGCAGGATCCCCCAACCCCCTCGGGGAGTAAGGGTCCTGCCAAGGAAGGAGCTGAGACCCTAGCAACAATCCTGGTTTGCAGAGACCAGGATTTACTGTTCGACTCTAGAAGTGAAGCCTCACTGGACTGCTCAACGAGCTCGCCAATGGAAGATAATCTTCTAAATTCAGATCTGGAAGACCCCAACACCACCATGCTGGAGGCAACCCGAATGAATAACAGCTCCGATGTTGAGATTAATTCATCCATCACTCCAAAGCGGCAACCGCAAATATTCTTCTTAGGCCGGCTAGAGGGGAAGGCTATAAAGTCCTAATCCTAAAGCCATGGTTGTACGACCACAAGATCTAATCACACCACAAAAGGAAGGTAAAACACGCACTTGCATTCTTGCAAAGACAACCTTAAATGCATACCTTCTCCCAAATTACAGCTGTCCCGAAACCTCGGTGATCGCTGTACAATCACCCAGAGCTAAACTCTGGATAACCTCATTGTACATGCCCCAGGAAAAGTCCATCCCACAGGACAACGTCAGGCAACTTGTCGAGGACGCGTCAGCACAACATGTTGAGCTTCTAATCGGCGCGGATGCAAATGCTGATCATACGATTTGAGGCTGTTGGCAATAAGGGAAGAAGCCCTATCTTTGCTGAAGTGGAATGTAATATTTACTACGATATTCGAATCCTCACAGACAGTCAAGCAGCTTCGAAATCGCTGGAGTCCTACGTGTTCTCTTCAAAAGTAAGCCTTGACTGCCGTCTATCTATATGTACATCTTTTATGGGTACCAGATCACAGCGATATCTCAGAAAATGAAAGAGCCGACGCGCTCGCCAGACAAGGATCGACACAACAATCAATTATGCCATGCGCAGGTATACCTCTAGTAGCCACTAAACTAAAACTTACAAACCTTGGCATGGCTGAGATGAGCCCAGAAACACACCTGCCTCACCACCAGGTAAATCTGGCCTCGGCTTGACAGTCAACGGACTAAGGCACTTATCTCCCTAAAACGAACTTACATTTACAAAGTGATTGGTGTCATCACTGGTCACTGTCTTATTGGCAGTCATGCACAAAGACTAAGGCAAATTTCAAACGACTTCTGCAGAAGATACATAGACGAAGAGGAGGTCGAATCCATTCACCTACTCTGCGCCTGTCCGCCTCTCAGGAAGCGCTACCTAGGATCCTATTTCCTTAACGACTTGGCTGATGTTCAGCGGGTAAGGATAACTGCCCTTTTTAATTACTTAAGAAGCACTAAGTGGTTTCATGAATAGAGGATCAGCCCCTCTTAGGCCTCTCCGGCCTAAGTCTATACTCTCCCCTGCGGAGGCTACGGACTACCTAACCTAACCTTACTTACTTACTTACTTTGATGGCGCTACAGTTCGGGGTGAACCAGGGCCTCCACCAACAAGCCTCTCCAGCCGGCCCGATCTTTGGCCAGCCGCTTCCATTGCCGCACGCCCAGTTGGTTGAGATCCCTTTCCACCTGTGCGCGCCACCTCAAATGCGGTCGTCCTCTGCTGCGTCGTCCCTCGGGATTGGAATCGAAGACTCTTCGGGCCGGAGCGTTGATGTCCATTCGTTCTACATGGCCTAGCCAACTTGGACGTTGGATCCGAAGACGTCGAACCAGGCCGATGTCGCTGTACAGCCCGTACAGTTCTTGGTTGAATCCCCTCCTCCACTCTCAGTTTACACAAACGGGACCAAAGATTGCACGCAGAATTTTCCTTTCGAAACGCTCTTCATCCGTTTTTGATAACGTCCAAGCCTCAGCGCCGTAGAGGAGGACCGGGATGATTAAGGTTTTATAGAGGGATACCTTAGTTTTTCGAGAGAGGGCTCTACTACCCAATTGCTCCTTTAGCCCGAAGAAGCAGCGGTTGGCGAAAGTTATTCTGCGTTTTATCTCAGCGCTGGTGTCGTTGCTGCTTGCCACTATCGAGTCAAGGTAGACGAAGTCCTTGACTACTTCAAAAATAGAGCTGCCGAAGGTGACGTTCTAACCAAGACGTCGATGTTGCGCGTCTTTCTTGGATGACAGCATGTATTTGGTTTTGTCCATTTACCATTAGGCCCACCTTAGCTTCTGCTTCAATGCTTGCGAACGCCTCATTGACGTCTCGCTTTGTCCGTCCAATAACGTCAATGTCATCTGCGTAGGCAAGCAATTGTGTGGATTTGAAGCAGATCGTACCTCTTGTATTTGCTGCAGAGTCCCGCACGATCTTTTCAAGTATGATGTTAAAGAAATCACATGACAGTGCGTCACCCTGTCTAAAACCTTTTTTAACATCAAAGGGGTCGGTTAGTTTACCTCCGACCTTAATGGAGCAGCGAGAGTTCTCCATAGTCATCCTGCAGAGTCTGACGAGTTTGGCAGGAAGGTTAAAACATGACATGGCTCTGTAGAGCTCGTCTCTATAAACACTGTCATACGCGGCCTTAAAGTCGACGAAAAGATGGCGCGTGTCGACCTAGAATTCATGGGTCTTCTCCAAGACCTGCCGTAGTGTAAATATTTGGTCTATCGTGGATTTTCCTGGCCTGAAACCACACTGGTAGGAACCAGATTGTCAGATTGTCAACGAACGGTTTGAGGCACTTACACAGTACGGCAGGGAGGATCTCGTATGCGATGTTCAGGAGGCTTATCCCTCTGTAATTGGCGCAATCATAGGGGTCTCCTTTCGTATGGACCGGGCAAACGATACTGAGATTCCATTCATCGGGCATGCGTTCTTCCGACCATATCTTGCAGATGAGTTGGTGCATGTTCCTGACCAGCTCATCGCCAGCTGCTTTAAACAGTTCCGCGGGAGTCCGTCTGCTCCAGCAGCTTTATAAGACTTAAGTTTCGATATCGCTATCTTAACATCGTCTAGGTCGGGTGGACAGGATTCTCCTTCGTCTTCGTCCATTGTGAATGGTTCGCTCTGCCTGACGGCGGCATTTTGACTATCATCGCCGTTATACAGTCTGGCGAAGTGGTCCTTCCACACTCTCAGCATCGACTGTGACTCCACTACTAGTTGTCCGTGCTCTTCCCTGCAGGCTTCTGCTCTGGCTTTATAGCCGTGGCATGTCCGTTTTACTTTCTGGTAAAATGTTCGAACGTCGTTCCTGCCGTAACATCTCTCCATCTCCTCGATCTCGCGCTTCTCGTGCTCCTTCCTTTTCCTTTTCAGAAGAGCATGCTCATCCCTCCTTTTATGCATTCTGTTTCTCTACATGGGCCTGTCTGCACTCATCATCAAACCAGGGGTTTCCCGACGGTGGTGGCTCGAAACCGAGTACATATGAGGCGGCGTCTCTAATGGCGTTTTGACAATGACTCCATTGCTGTTCTATGGTTTCTGCAGATTGCATCAGGACTTTAGAGAGCTTGAGGGAGACTTGATTCGCGAAGTTCATGGCAGTCTCCTGCGATTGCAGCTATCCGACGTTAAATTTTGGTGTTCTTACTCGACTCCGTTGATTCCGAGGAATTCGCATCCGTACCTTGGCTGCAACAAGGTAATGATCCGAGTCGATCTTGGCTCCTCGAAAGGTTCGGACATCTAGGATGCTGGAGGAGTGTCTGCCGTCGATTGCAATATGATTAATTTGGTTGGTTGTCGATGGATCGAAAGACCGCCAGGACCCCTTATGGATGTTGAGGTGTGGGAATCTTGTACTTGCTACCACCAGATTATGTCCCGCCATAAAGTCCACTAGCCTTAGTCCGTTTTCTGACGTGGTGTTGTGTAGGTTGTGCTTTCCAATGACCCATTCAAAGACAGCTTCCTTACCCAGCCTCGCATTGAAATATCCTAGAACGATTTTGGTGTCATAGCTGGGGCATTGCGCATACGTTCTGTCTAGGGGATCATAGAAGTCGTCTTTATGTCGGTATGTCTTTCTCCTCTGTGGGGGCGTGGACACATAATAAGCCTTACCTAACCTACTCTGTGAAAAATGTTAGGAATTTTGAGCTCATAAAACGATAAAAAGTATTAAACAGGATATGGAAAAAAATGCATAGTCATCTTGCGATAATCTCTTAAATGAAGGAGTGGCAAGAGAAATATCTATATGTCCTGCGCTTGAACAAAACTATGAGATGCGTAAAACGTATCCCAGTTTATAGTCAAAATTAGTCATATTATGGTCTTACTTCTTAGAAATACCTCGACCTCTTTTCCCATTTCAAAGACAAAAAAGAAAAATTTAACAACAAGAACGACGGATGCCAAAAGTGAGGCAATTTATTTCCAACATCCAAGAATTAACAGCCCGCAACCGAGGGGCACTAAACGAACTACGAAAACATCAAGGCTTCAAAGTGATTTGTAGTTTTTGGACTCGGTTCCTATTGTAAGCAGTGTAAGAGGCGCCATTGGCATTGTTAGAAGCTAAATAGCCAACAAAAAAACACAGTCCCCCTGCACCACATAACAATACACCAGACACAAAACACAAGGCACAAGGGATCGCCACGCCATTACCATCATCATCATTGCCACCAGAGACAAAAGCCACGACACTATCGCCAAGGGCAGCACCGTCAACATTACCGGCACCATCGGCACCTTTACCTCCACCCCCGGCGGCAAGGCGTCGTCGAAACCAGAAGCAATAGTGTACACAAAAAGCTCAATGCACAGCTGCTGGTTCAGGCGGCTCCATCCAGCTGATGTTGTTGCTACAAAATGGATGTGCTACTCGCAGCAAAGACAAATTATACAGACGTTCTGCTCTCTGCTCTACTCCTCATAGTCTAATCCAATGTCTTGGTTGCTATTAGACTCTTTTGACGTTTTCCCAGCTACCGTGAATGTAAACTAAAAGGAGTCCAAACAGAAGCCCAACTCCAGCGACAGCACGTCTCCACATCGTCCCTGTATCGTACCCCTGTGTCTACGTCGTCCTCGTATCGAAACTATTGTTGACTTAACACTGCTCTCACTGAGATTTGTTCACGTTGCGCGTCCTCCATGGAGGCGACACAACACCAGGCCATAGATTTCCAAGATGATCTCGACGAGATACCATTTTCTTTGTTTTTTTTGTATTTCTTTTCGTTTACTTTGGATCCTCCGCGACAGTAGCGGCGCGCAATGTTTTCGTATGAAGGTGAGAAGACCATGAAAGGAAGTAGCAGTAGTGAATCCAGTCTAGGCGCAGCGGTTGTGTCACAAGCAGAAGCAACGACACAACGTATTAGACCAAAGCCACCAATCTCATTCATCTGCTGGCCCAAATGTGCGCCAGAGCTTGCCGTGTCTGTTTTCGCCCCAGTGTAGGCGTACGAATAACAAGCCGAACAACAGACGCTTCAACTTAGTACAATACATATAGTACGGTGGTTCCATCCGAATCCATAAGCGCATCTAGGTGATGGCTTCAGTGCACAAGGAGAAAAAAAATCCAGTCGAGATGATTTAATATGCTCGAGCCTTGATTTATGCCGTGATGTTTGGCTGCGAACAAAAAGCGTCGCGTCTCGCCTTCACCGACGGGATGAATATGATGATGGTGATGATGCCTGATGGTTTGAGCGGAGGAAGTTCATAAATGCGCCAGGCGATAGGGTCAATGGAGCAGAGAAATGTTTTCATTTTTTGTCCCCCAAACCAGTGAGTTAGATTTAGAAAGGGCCTTTCTCTGAATCGAGTGGGACGTGGTGGAAGAATCGAGAATGTGATAAGTGTATTGGGTAAGGAGTGGCCATTACTCCTAGGCTCGCAGGTTGGAATGGAAATGTCAAGAATATGAGGCGACAAAGGTCATTCGAAGGGAGGACATCAGAAAAACCAATGCTTATCCCATCTTATTGGCCATATTGATTAGCCTCCTGAAGTAGACTTAGGAGAGTCAAACAATCAATCTATTTCTTGGTTATTGGAGGCCACTTCAATGGCTCCTTCTGGGTGCACAATCTGAAAGATATTTTAATTGCTGAGTTACTTTATCAGTATCAGTAGAATCGAATTAGTGCAATAACAGATGAAGTTCATTATATGGTTGCTACCCTACATCGGTTAAGGAAAGCATTGTGTCCTCAGCGGCGTTAGGACGTTGGATCGTTCCAATATCGTTAGAAACCGTCTTTGCAAAATCCCTTCGCTTTAATGAATGATAGTGGGATAGACCATACAGCCAAAGAGGAAACGTACGAAGCTCTGATGCATAGGAGGATATGTCCACAAGTTAAAGAAGAGAATTGGGCACTTGCTTCTCAGAAAGAAGCTGGAGAACTGGAGTACCCGCCTGTGCCGTCTTCTTTGCAGTCATATACAAGGGCCTAAAACCGCTTGTGAATAAATTGATTAGTCCATACTAATGTGGTTTCAGCTTCTTCAGTCGGCATGATCTTTAGCCAGATGCTTCTATAGGTGCACGTCCAGTTGGATGAGGACTTTTTCCACCTGTGTGCGCCACCATAGATATGGTCGCCTACTGCTGTGTCGTCCCTCGGTGCTCGAGTCGAAGATTCTTAGACCCAGAGCTGTGGAGGCTATTCACCCTACATGGTCCAGCTGTTTTAGACGTGGAATCCATAGACGTTCACAAAGCCACTGTCGCTGTGGAGTCCGAGCAGTTCATGGTTCAATCTTTTCCCCTGCTGCTCGTCCCCGTCGAGACAAATAGACCAAAAATTGCACACAGCATTTTCCTTCCAAAACGTCTTCAGTAATTTTTAATAGGGTCCAAGTCTCTGCGTGGTAGGGGAGCATTGCGATGATTATGATTCTGTAGAACGTCACCTAGGTTTCTGAGAGAAAGCCCATAGAAGTAGCCGTTTGCAAGTGCCACTCTGCGTCTAATCTAGGCGCTTGTTTCATTGCCACTTGTCACTAATGTGCCGAGATAGGCGAAATCCTTGCCTACTACAAAGTTATAGCTGTCAATAGTAACGTTCTGGCCAAGACGTCGATATTTTACCCAGCATATAGGGTATATGCATTTGCCCTCATTTAGTATTAGACTCATTTTTGGCGCTTCTATTTAAAAGCTTCACTGTCGTCTCGCTACGCTCTCCCAATCACATTAATGTTATCAGCGTATGCTGTATATGATATGAAAGAAATCACACAAAAGTACGTCGACCTGTCTGAATCCTTTCTTCACATCAAAAGTTAGGTCAACTCTGTAACGACCTTAATGGATCAGCGAGGATTTTCCATTGACACCTTACACTACCTGAGGAGTTTGGCAGAGGTGTCAAAACAAGACCACGCATGGCTTTATATAGCTCGTTCCTAATGACACTGTTATATGCGGCTTGAAAGCCAAAAAAGGTGGTGTGTGTCAACTTATAATTCATGAGTCTTCTCCAGGATCTATCGCTGTGGATTTCTCTGACCTGAAAACCCATTGTTAGAGACCTACCACGAACAGCAGAACCAACCTTATATGCGATGATATGGAGACTTATGCCCCTATAGTTTGCGTAGTTTTTTTCTTGTGGCCTGGGCAAACGACGCTGAGGTGCCATTCGTTGGGCATGCTTTTTCCGAATCTTGCATATGAGTTGGCGCTTTCCATTAACTTCAGCTGCTCTCCAACTGATTTAGATAGCTCGTCAGACTGCCCATCTGCGACAGCAATTTTGATAGACTTGAGTTTAGATACTGCTACTTTAACTACGTTCAGATTAAGAGGACGCAATTCACTGTGTTCCTTGGCCAAGGTGAATAATTCATTGGGCCTAGTACCGTTTTTTATGATCATCACCGTTTTTTCATACCTGCAGGCTTCCGATATGACCTTTAACCCGTCTAACGTCTTCTCTGCGATGCCGTCTTTCTGTTTTTTCGATTTCTTTCTTTCTTTTTTTTGAAAGACGCTTTCTCCGTGTTTGGTTATAGAGCTCACGAACAGCTCTCGTCTGGAACATGGTCATGTACGCCTTTTTTTTCTGTACATGATCTTGTCTGTACTCGTCATCAAATCGGGGGTTTCTTCTGGGTACTGTCTCAAATACATACATAATACATCAGAGGCGGCAACCCAAGAGGCGCTTTGACAACGTGTTCATTGTTGCTTTATGCACTGCAAATGCTAGTGTGTTAAACAACAAGCAATAAGTGAGTCATTCGACACACTTAAAGATTAAGTATGTCGCTTAACACGTTTGATCTCTGGAATTGAGACACTTATTAGTGTTAAAACTATAACACGTTCTGTTAAGTGCTATAAATAAAAATTCTAATGGCACCTTAAGTGTGCTGTACAGCGACACACTTATTAAAAATAACACATTTTGGATCAATCAATCAAACAAAGGGGACATTTCCCAACTACATATATGCAACCCTACCAGATAGTTTTTTGCAAGTCGGATCCATAGTGTAACGCTCCGTGTCTGACACCGAAAATGGTATGTGCACCAGCCCACAGACAGCACACTTGTTCGTACACCGACACATGTGTGCACACAAGTGTGAGGTCTGTGGGCCCTTTTACACACTACCAGAAGAGTCGTTTTGTTATTTTCTTTTTTTTTTTTTTTATATGGGGCTAGTGCTACTATTAGCAGTACGGCACTGCGACCTTTGCAGATCTATTGTGCCTGCTAGCCGATTAGCCGAGTAGCCTCTCCACTTCTGTAATGAAGTTGAGAATGGTTCTCGTAGGAGCCAGGGTGATCCCCTCAGGGTGATCCTCTCATCGTCCTCAAGACAGAGCCGACACTCAGTTTCAGACGAGAGACTAATTTTATTTAGATGATATCTCAGACCGCAGTGTCCCGGTAGATAGCTGACTAGTCTTCTGATATCCATCCTATTGGGTTTGAGTATGTCAATAGGGTGTTTGTTCAGGGGTCGTATAAGTCGTTTAGATTGATGGAGTCCCCGAACACTGTTCCAAAATGTCGGGAATGTCGCAGAAAGGTTCCGGACCGATATATTTGTCGCTGGAACCTTTTCTGGCGAGTTGGTCGGCAATTTCATTGCCCTTGATACCTTTGTGTCCTGGCACCCACCAAAGTTTAATATTGTTTCTTTTGGCGAGGTCTTGTAGGGCGTCATGGCATTGCTTGACGGTTTTTGAGTTCGTGTTGTACGAACCCAGTGCTTTATGCGCTGTTTGGCTATCAGAGAGTATGTTGATGGTTACTCCTCTGATGCCAGTCTCGAGATTTAGATTGACGCATGTTAGGATGGCATGCAGCTCTGCTTGGAAGATGCTGGGGCTTATTCCCAGGGCCTTCGAGATCTTGCGTTTTGGTCCAAAGATGCCGGCGCCAACGCCGGGAGCCATCTTGGAGCCATCCGTGTACCACCTGAGGCCTTTGACATTTAGCAGGGGATCACTGTTTTCCCATGCTGAGCGGTTTGGGATCAGTATCTCAAATCTCTTGTCCAACACTGTAGTAATCATATCCAGCTCGGGAAGGTGTTGTAATATGGACATGCGGCCTGCGGGTCTACATGGCATATTTGTTCCCGAGCAGAGAATTCTGATTGCACTGCGTAATGCCACCTTTTTGATAAAAAGGTGCAGTGGAGTGAGTCCAATGAGTGCTTCTTGCGCTGCCGTGGGGCAGGTTGGCATAGCGCCTGTGATGCCGAAACACGCTAGTCTCTGAAGGCGTTGAAGCTTAACAATTGTAGTTTTTTGCTCAACCATACGGTGGACCCGTAGGTGACGATAGCTCTTACTATCGCGGTGTATAACCAGCGGACTATCTAAGGTTTAAGTCCCCAGGTTTTACCGTAGGTGCGTCGGCAGGTCCACATGGCCTTAGTCGCTTTCATGAGTTTATTTTTCATGTTGGAGTTCCGGTTGAGTCTGCGGTCTAGGTCAATACCTAGATACCTTACCTCCTCTGGAAATCCCATGTGTGTGCCATCTAGAAAGATTGAGCAGGGTTGTACCTTTCTCCTCTTTGTAAATGGGACTAAAATTGTCTTATTTGGGTTAATAGATAACCCCTCTCTGCCACACCAGTCAGAGATAATTTGGAGCGCAAGCTGCATGCGCTTACAGGCAGTGACCTCGCACTTGCCCGTAAAAATGACTACTAGGTCATCAGCATATCCGATGACCTCGTAGCCCCGAGTGGTTAGCTTGCGTAGTAGATCGTCGTTGACTATTGACCAAAGCAGTGGTGAGAGGACTCCCCCTTGTGGGCATCCTCTAATCGCCGATACTGTCACTGAGACCTCTCCGCATGTGGCTGATATGATACGGCTATTTAGCATCGCCCTAATCCAGTGACTAGTGGGATGGTCCAGACCCCTGCAGGATAGTGCAGTGGTGATCGAATCATAGCCAGTATTATCAAAGGCTCCCTCTATATCGAGGAAGGCGCAGATTGCGATCTCCTTTTGTGTGAAACTATTTTCAATGCACGTCACCAAGTGGTGTAGTGCATTTTCGGTAGATCGCCCTTTGCGATATGCATACTGGTTGGGATGGAGAGGTGTCTGATTTTCCAGGATACCTCTAATATGGAGCTCTATCAGTTTCTCCATTGTTTTTAGAATGAACGAAGTCAAACTGATAGGCTGATAGGATTTAGGTTGCTCGCTTGGTTTCCCAATCTTGGGGTTGAAGGCAAGATTGACTTCTCTCTAAATTCGGGATATGTATCCCAGGTTGAAGCAAGACCTAAAAAGAACTATCAGTGATGGTAGAATTGTATTCAAGCCTTTCTGTAAGATCGCAGGAAACACACTGTTTTTGCCTGGAGCCTTGTAGGGTTTGAATGAACTAATTGCCCATTTAACCTTGTCAGGGCTGAATAGTCTTCCAGAGAGGCTATCTGTTCTACTCTCGATGCTTTCTATGGCGTTAATCCGACCGTCAGAGGGCATCGAATAGGGAGTAGGAGCAGGGAAGTGCACCTCGAGCAAAGTCTCCAGGGTTTCCCTGCGGTTGACGGTAAAGGTGCCGTCTGATTTGCGAAGCAGCCCGAGCCCATTGTGTGCTCTCGAGATAGTGCTTTGTGGAGTCAGGCAATGTTTCCTCCAAGACGTTCCCTTGGATTTCCTCAATTCGAGGTTGTATTTAGTTAGAGCAGATCTATAATCAGTCCAACTATTGTACCGCTTAGCTCTGCTAAAAAGCGATCTCCCCTGCTTCCTTAGGGACTCAAGCTGACTATTCCACCAGGGCAGACATTGTCTGTGTGTAGTTGACCTGGGTGTACAGCTGTCTCTAAAGGATGAGATGAGTGCTGCATTGAGCTGGTAGGGTGCTTCGTCGATATCGTCTGTCGATTCAATCGACTTAAGGAGCATGTCCTCTTTAGCGGCGAGTTGAGCCTGGAACCGATCCCAATTTGTTCGTTTGGGCTGATATCCGGGCTCAGCCTCATTAACCTCACTGGAGATGTTGAACCTGATATACTGGTGATCAGACAGTGAGGCTTCATTGGAGACATGCCAGTCCCCAATCACATTTGAGATAAATTGGCTAGAGATAGTGAGGTCAAGCACCTCTTCTCTAACCGCGTTTATCAATGTAGGTTTGTTGCCTCTATCGGCAACGGTGAGTGAATTACTTATTAAAAATTCAAAAAGTGACTCACCTCGTTTGTTGGTATTGCTGCTGCCCCATTCCATATGGTGCGCGTTGGCGTCGCATCCAATTACCAGGTGGTGTTTTTTCTGGTTACAATACCTAACCAGATCCTGGACTTCAGTGGGAGGTATTTGTTGGCCGTCTCCAGGGAAGTAAGCGGAGGCGCATACAACCTCCCTTACTCCTCCATCGGTGGGGACTTCCACAATGACGGCTGCCAGGTCCCTTGTGATGAATTCTGGAATGGGGAGAAAATTTAGATTAGTGCCGATCACACATGCGGCCCTAGGAGGAAAACCTCCTGTGGCATAAATTAGTTTACGCGACCTGTTTTGCAGGCCCATAATCTTACCTTTATGGACCTTACCTTACCATGGTACTTGGATTAGCCCAATGCTGATCCTGTCGCGGTACAGTCGCAGGCTAAAGGTGTCCGAGGCACCTTTGGCATGGTCCGGGTTGCCCTGCAGCACACGCAGCCCACCCATTATTTGCGACGGTAGGCCGGATCCTTCGTTCTGTAAGGCTTGTTGTTTCCTCGCCTGAACTTTCCGGCGCGATGGAAGTGATCCTCTGATCTATTTCCCATCGAAGATTCCCCTTGTTTAGTTGGCGGACGTTTGTTTCTTTTATTTGGGCCACCTTTAGTGGTCGCCGGCTCAGACGTGGCAGCGGGTTTTGGCTCGTCACATCTGGGCGTGTCTACTACAGCAATAGGTGCAACCACCATATTGCTGGCTGTAGGTTTTTCTACTACAGTAGTGGGTACAACCACTATAACTACCGGTTATAGTTTTTCCTGTTGCGGCAGTAGGTGCACCCACCGTACTGCTGGTTGTAGGTTTTCCTACAGTGACTGGTGCTACTTCCAAGGATGTTTCCACCTGGCTTTCATCTTTACGATTTCAAATCTGTAAGCCACTTGGCACTTAAGTTCTTTTAGTCGAGCCAGGGACTTGTCACAGACTGCTAGAACGAAGTGCAGGAGATTTTTCTCCTTATTTGACGTGCTCTGCATGACTCTCCAGTTCTGTGCGTGTAAGCCGTCATTTTGTGAGTCCAGCGTCGCCAACACCTTCGTGATGGGTAAGCCGGGTCTTTGTGGGATGTAGCCCCGTACGATAGGCGGTTTCGGGAAAGCTTCCTCATCCACAAGCATGTTATCAAGTCCACTCTTGTCCTTGATGGCCGTAAAATTGGTTTTCATGCAATCGGCCGTAGCTGGGTTGTCACACACAAAGTATAACCACCCTGACTTGTAGGTCGAACCCCTAAAGCGAGGTTTGGGTGCCTTACCCAACAGCTCGATGGAGGTGTCGACTATAGCCTCCTAAACGGCTGCCATCTGCGCTGTTGTAAGGGGGTTCGTTCCTAAGTCCTTGGGGACGATGCCGAGTCGGATCCTCCCAGCTACATTACTGTAGCTCTTTTTTTATCGATCTGATGGTTGCCGATTTTGCTGCGTTTAGCGGCCTGGTTTGGTGGAGTAGTGTCTGCGGAACGACCATGTTTCAGTTCCGGACCTTTGGTTGCAGGGGCTCTCAACCTGGCGAGATGCCAGCAACGATACCTGTTTAAATGCCCGGGTCAAGTGGACATACGGCTTCCTCGCGGCGCCCTCTGGATAGCCTCTTCAACAACCGTTGGGAGGTGAACAAGCGTATGCAGCGACAAAACCCCGACCAGAATGGCGGTTGTGCGGCTAACAATCCGCCCACATAAAAAAAAAACAAAGTTATGAATGAGCAAGATGCTTCGGATACACGGACGGATACTCGACGACGACAACGCATGAAAAAGGAACACGATTTGCGAGTATGCTCCTGTAATGTCAGAACCCTGTACACCCTCGGAGCTGCTCATAAACTAGAAGGAATCCTCACGCAGTACAAGGCGGATATTACTGCGGTCCAGAAAATACGCTGGATAGGAAACGGTATGATTAGGAAGAAAAATTGCGACATTTATTACAGCTGTCACAAAAGGGTGCACTTACTGGGATGCGGATTTGTCGTGGGAAAGCGGTTAAGGTTGAAGGTCATCGGCTTTAAACCTATAAGTGATCGCCTGGCTGTGATCCGCATCAGAGGCAGATTTTATAACATCAGCCTTATATGTGCACACGCCCCCACCGACGAGGCTGAAAACCCCATCAAGGAGGACTTCTATGTCCTCCTGGACAACGCATACGGAGCTTGTCCGGAGTACGATGTAAAAATCGTGCTCGGGGACTTCAACGCCAAAATCGGTAAGGAGAACACCCTTGGCGGAGTGATCGGAAAGCACAGCCTCCACGATACAACAACAGATAACGGCTTCCGACTCACGGACTTTGCGAATCCACACAACAACCTGGCGAACCACCAACCAAATCGACCATGTGCTCATTGACGTAAGGCACTCGTCAAACATCCTGGATGTGCGAACATTCAGAGGGGCAAATGCCGACTCTGACCACTTCCTCGTAGCAGCAAGATTCAGAGCTCGACTGTCCAATGCTAGAAAGCTGCACCAGCCCATCAGGAGGAGGTTCGACACTGGGCGCCTGAGCACACCGGAGGTTACCAGAGTCTACAGGGAGCAGCTGAGCGAAGGACTCTACGGCATGCCTACGTCGAACACAAATGCCGATAATATGTGGCTGCATTGCCGCTCAGCCATTCAGGAAGTAACCGAAACCACCTTTGGGTACCTACCACCCCCGACAGGAAACCCGTGGTATGATGGCGAATGTGAGCAGAAAAAGGCAGTAACCGACGAGGCGTACCATAAGGCGCTGCAGAGGAAAACCAGGGCAGCGCAAGAAGAGTACCGAACCAGAAGAAGGGAGGAGTAAAAACTACTGCGACAAAAGAAAAGGATCTTCGCAGCCTCCCAGCTCAAGGATATCGAGGAGTTTAAGGATAAACATAAAACACGGCGATTGAAGAACAGGCGAAACGAGTTGATCTTAAGGTCAATAAGGGCAAGACGAAGTACATGCTGTCAAGCAAAAACCAATCCGTCGCTCACCACCTGGGACAAAATATAACAATTGACAGCTACAATTTCGAGATAGTTAAGGAGTTTGTCTACCTCGGGGCAAACGTAAATTCCACAAATGACACCACAGTGGAGATCCGGCATAGAATCGCCCTTGGCAACCGCTGCTACTTCGGCTTGTCCAAACAACTGAGGTCAAAACTCCTCACTCGAAGGACCAAAGTCATGCTTTACAAAACGCTCATACTGCCTGCCTTGCTGTACGGAGCCGAAAGCTGGATGATAAGCAGGACCGCGGAGCTGATTTTGAGTTCTTTCGAGAGAAAAATTCTGCGGCGGATATTTGGTCCTGTCTGTGAGGAAGGTGAATGGAGAAGAAGAGACAACCGCGAACTCTACGAGTTGTACAAAGATGTGGATGAAGTCCGGGAGGCAAAGATCCGTCGACTACACTGGCTCGGCCACATCGAGCGCATGGACATCAACTCTCTAGCTAAGAGGGTCTTCGACTCCGAGCCTCCTGGTTCGAGAAGAAGAGGAAGACCAAGTAATCGCGGATGTAAGACATCTTGGTCTTGATAACTGGAAGCAGCGTGCCCGGGACCGTCAAGGATGGAAGGCAGCTATAGCTCAGGCTCAGATCCTCCATGGATCGCTGGAAGATCTGTAGGTTGTAGGTCTGCACACGTATGTGATTTTGTGTTAAGCCATCATCGCCGATAATACCTATTGCCACCGCTATACCCCCGAATCCAAAGAGCAGTGAAAAAATAGAAAAATAATCCATGGACGATTTTGAATTCTTTTCTTTTCTTTATTCTTTTGGTGGCGCTACAGCTCATGAAGGAACAGAGCCAAGCTCTCTCAATCACCCATGTTGTGTGTGATTTATTTTTCACACTGCTGAAAGGAACCTACAGTTTAATACCGATTCTGAGAGGCATGAGTCGAGAAGCTTTTTCATGGCAAGTATACTACAGGGGGTTTTGATAGTACCCCGCCGAGGAGGAACGTCGCGAAATAAACATTCGAAACGTTGGTGTTTATCGTGATCCGAACTTGCTCATCGTGCGTCAGAGTCCAACATACTAAACACTGCGCCACGGCGCAGTACATGTACAAAGCGCAGTACAAGGACTAATTGAGAACCTTTCCTTGACGCAGCAGTACGGGATGGTTAGAAGGGCATATTGTGTGCGATCTGACGGTAAGGATTCACTTTTGGTTAAGGTTATGACTACACGATCATCGGCGTATCCGATAACATCGTAGGCCAATTAAAGCTACGACTTTGTGGTTATAGCAAAACATTCTGCGGGTAGCCTTTCCTGCTTATACTGTCACTGAGACTTCTCCAGACTTATGTAGTTTCGATGACATGGCTTTCGAACACTTTCCTAACGCTTAGTGGGGCGATCGATACTCTTATGAGCCAGTTTATTCGTAATGGAGTCATAGCCGGTGTTGCCGATTGCTCGATGTCGAAGAAAGTGCTTGCGAGGTGCATTGTCAGTAAATCGTTCTTTGCGGTTGGCATATTATTCAAGGTGTAGTGTTCAAGGAAGTTCACTGGGTCTTCCAGATTTAGAGGAACAGTTAAATTTGACCTCTTCTGGACCTAAGGAATGTTGTTAAGAGCGCTATGTAATCCAAGCTCTTTTGAGTTAGAGCTGGAAATACACCATATTTACCCGGCTTACGGAGTATGCTCTTTTGACAGAGCCTTGCATAGTCTGGTTAAATACGAAGCAAATTACGAGTAATGCTATCACAGAGTTTGTTTTTAAGACTTTCTCTTGAAGTTCCTAAGTTTAAGAATGTATATTGTCAGAACTGATCTCTACTCTCTCAAACATATTCTTAAAAAAAAAAAAATCACGTCTTGTTTTATTGTTCCGCTTAAGGTGAAAGAGGACACAGTTGGTTCTTTAGGTTGATATTTTGCCTCAAATTTAATATAATGCTGTAGTCCTGGTGATATTCTTTTGCGCAATACTGTGTCTGACAGTTTTAGCGCCTATGGGAGTTAAACCACAGGTCTCCACCACGGGCTCGTCTGACCTGATCGGATGATTGCTCCGAAAACCTCTAACCCAAAAATTATAAAAGAGTGGCAGATGAAGCTAACACTTGTTCTCTTGGCAATAAACGTCGCACACTTCTGACAACCAGTGACTTTTGGTTTTTTTTGCCCTCTTCGCGCTATCCTACAATGCTGATCCGAAATAAAAACTTTAGGGGCTACAGACTGTGGATTTAGTAAAAGTGGGCTTAAACGGAAGACTCTACCGATAACACCTGTGCGCATATTAAGAAAATCACACACAGCCTATACTGTTGCAAGAAGATGGTAGGTAGGCAGTGACCTAATATCATCTACTGCTCTTACATGTCAGTCATCATAAAGAGAGTGAAGGTGAACTAGGGACAATTAATAGACCTAACAGGGCTAAGTAAAACCCATATGAAATAATAATTTGGTAAATATGCCGAAAGACTCGGTCTATCTGTCAACAACATCTGCGGAAGCTGAATGGATTCTTCCTCATCCAAAGAGTGGATCAACGACTTTGTGTCTTCATAGCCTAACCTTACGAACTGTCAAAACTGCACATGGGGGGGTTATTTTCCTCTATATGAGCAAGACTCACCGTACCTGCTTTATTAGAAACATCCGGCAGCTTCTGAGGCTAAAACTATGGACTTGTAATGAGTGATTTTTGTGCAGTTCGGTTTTTCAGTATTCTATTTCTGACAGCTTACGTGCTATTTCTTACATGTCAATCATACTTGGTCACCATTGCCATCATGAAATAACGTACATAGCGTACAAGCAGCCCAAAAAACTATTGAATCAAATGCATACGCTGTGAAAAATGTTTTTCCCACTTTTCGACGACTGTAAGGAATGCAAGGCATAGTGAATTGGTCGGTTAGAACGTGTGATTTAACGCCTTAAGATATAGTCTTAGTCAACATTTACACAAAATAAATCAAAGAAAATAAGTGGCAAGTACCAGTCTATCAGTTTAAATGAAAACATTATAAATTCTCGTAGTTTTCCTGTGTCCTTTTTGACAGTTAAAAACCAAACGCTTAATAAATTGAATCTAAAAAGCTAGTTTTCTAGACTGAAGTGTGGTGCTGAGCTTTTGTTGTAATCGACAACTTTCCGACTGCATTTTTCATTAGGCAAATGCTACTGTATATAAGCCAACTCTCTCACCTTATCACATGAGAAGCGCACCTGTGTCGGATGTAAAGAGAAATAAACCAGGACCCTTCTCTGTCACTGGGAATGCCTTCGCCCCCAGATGGCCTACAATCGCGAGCACGTGTGTTAATTAATAAACTTTGCAAAGAGGCAAGATATTACGCCGTTCATTTCTAAGGAAGTAGTAAGCAAACAAAGGCTCAAATGGGCTATAAATAGCTTCCTTCCCTACTAATCTGCAAGTCCGAATACAATTTACCCGGTAGAGATGCAACGAGCTTATGGCATTCTAGAACCGTGGCTTTTGGTACTGTTCTCTTTCACCCTATACTATGGTTATATACCACTATTCTGGAATGAGGTTAAGATACATTTTTTACCTAACGCTGGGAAAAACTCCCACACAACTACCAAAGACTACAGACCTATCAGTCCCTCTTCCCAACTTCCTTCAAATCACTTGCTACCAAAGAATTCACAATGATTGCCTTCCCTGACATTGAGGCGCCTTTCAACAACATCACAGGTTGATTCACTCTAAGTTCGGCTACTATTACACAAAAATGGCAATAAGACATGGCCGCAGGAAAGACTACTGTATGTATGTATGTATGTTGGCGTTACAGTCCATGAAGAACCTGGGCCGAGCTTCTCTTTCAATCACCCATGTTGTGTGTGGTTTCATTTTCCCATAGGTGAAAAGGACCTACAGTTTATTGCCGGTTCCGAACGGCGAATTTCAAGAAGCTTTTCATGACAATTTTACTACAGGGGGTTTTGTCAGAGCCTCGCTGGGGAGAAACACCGTGAAAAATACGTTCGATGACATGGCTCTGTCGGGATTCGATCCCGTGTCATCGGCGTCAGAGGCCAACACACTACCCACTGCGCCACGGTGCTCTCTGGAAGGACTACTACTGCCGAAATTAAGGGTGTATGTTGTAAAGGAGATGCTCCTATTCCTGGAGGCCAGCGGGTGTAAAGTCATTGCAAACGCAGACGATATTGCACTAGCAATTAGCGGGAGACACCTTCCAACAATTCGAGATTTGATGGAAACTGGCATAGGCAAACTTGCCAAATGGGCAGAGAACTGCGGGCTTGGAGCAAATCCCTCCAATACGAAGCTAGCTCTATTCTCTCCTCCAGAACTCAATAGGGCTTACCATAGATTCGGAGAACATGCCAAATATTTTGGCATAATACTCCACAGGAAGTGCAACTGAAGACTGAATGCGGAAAAACGCATCAAAACAGCAACAATTGCGCTATACACCTGCAAGAAAAACTTGGCCACCAGATGGGCTATCAACCCTCATATCACACACTGGCTGCATACCGCGGTTTTTAGACCTATACTAACGTATGGCTGCTTAGTCTGGTGGATGGCATTGTGCAGATCTAACTATGCCAAACTTCTAAGTAGAGTACAAAGGATAGTATGCATCGCTATAACCGGGGCACTGTGAACAACCCTTACCGTATCCCTCAAAACGATCTTTCACCTACTCCCCTAGGATCTTTTTGGCAAAAAAAATCGGCGTTGCTCATTGGAAGTTCTCCGAGATAGGGCACGCTGGTTTTCTACGCCAAAACAGTGATTTAAGCAAAGTCACGGACTACTTAACCCCGATTTTGGACTCCAAGAATCTGTATAAAACAACAATTCCCAACGAACTACAATGGAATGGGAATGTTTATGCACCGACCCTGACAATCGGCCATTCCTTCAGACTATCGAAGCACGGTAGTGTATTTCAAGCCGAATTAGCGGCAATTCGTGAAGCTGCCGACAGATTGGCTGTGAGGTCGATGGACTACAGTGATATACAAACAGGCAAGCAATAAAAGCACTCGAATCCAATTATGAAACCAAAATTGATCAGGTACTACCGTAAAACTCTAAATGATTTATCGAGCAGCTGCACTGTTACGATGTGCTGGGAACCTGGGCATAGTGATATACCAGGTAATTGTCAAGCAGACGATCTAGCCAGAATAGGCCTCACACTGGAGATCTTGACTGTTAAAGGGGATATCCATCAACCAATGGAAACGCTTAAATATAAAATCTCGAAACAGGCACTGCTACAGGCTGATGAGAGATAGCGTAGCCTTGATACATGCAACTACGCGAGACAGACCTGGCCCAGATATTGTCAACATAGAATCACAAGCCTGCTAAAAATACGCGGGCAATATATAAGCAGCTTAATTGGAGCAGTGGAGACACTGCTCTTTAGGGAGACATACCGATAGATTATAATTGCCATATGATGACTATTGCAGTCGCTGTCATGATGAAGAAGAGAAAGAATCTCCTTAAGAAACCTATTTCTGGGAGAATACTTCTTTGATGAACTAGCGGATCTATCGAATTTTATTCAAACACAAGATGGTTCCAGGAGTAACGATGACCAAGCCGGCTCGAGTGCTTGCACAATAGACCAACCTTGGCCTAAGTGATCAACACCGCTTTGTGGAGGGAAGCCACCAACCAACCAACCAAATAAGGTGCCACTCCATTTGTCTACTTAACTTCTTCTTCTTATCGGTCGCTACAGGTTGGAGTGATACTGGGCCTCAACCCCTCCAACTAGCACGATCTTTTGCATTGCCGCAAACCCAGTTGGCTGAGGTCCCATTCCACTTGTGTGCGCCATCTTAAGTACGGCCATCCTCTGTTTTTCGTCCCTCGGGGTTGGATTCATTGACTCTTTAGGCTGGAGCTGTAGTGTCCTTTCGCACTACATGGCCTAGTCGTCTTAGTCGTTGAATCGTAGCCGTAGACGCCTACGTCTGCGTTTATAGGACCGAAAATCGCACGCAAAATCTTTCTCTCGAAACCACAATGGACCTCCTCATCCGATTTTGAAAGTGTCCATGCTTCTGCGCCGTACAGCAGGATCGGGATGATAAGGGTCTTGTATAGGGTCGACTTTGTCGTTCGGAAGAGGGCTCTATTACTCAAATGCCTCCTGAGCCCAAAGAAACAGCGATTGGCAAGAGTGATTCTGCGCAAGTGATTTCGAAACTGATGTTGGAACAACTTTCCAGGTCACTGCGGAGCCAAGGTAGGAAAAGCCCTCAACTATCTCAAAGTTATATACGCCAATACAAACGTTCTGGCCAAGACGTTGGTGATGAGTGTCCCTTTGTTGATGACAGCAAATATTTACTGCCAAACCAATTTTCGCCGACTCTGTCTCAATACTCGTAGACGCCTCATTGCCATCTGGCTGTGTTCCTCCGATTATGTCAATGTCATCCGCGTATGAGAGGAGTTGTGAGGATATGAAATAAGTTAAGCATCTTGTGTTGGTCAGTGATTTTTGCACAAGTACTTCTAATACGATGTTGAAGAAATCCCATGATAGCGCATCGCCCTGCCTAAATCCTTCTTTGACATGAAAACTATCGATCAGGTCTTCACCGATTCGGATGGAGCAGCGAACATTCTCCAAAGTCATCCTGCATAGTCTGACGAGTTTAGCAGGTTGTTAAACATAGACATGGCGTTGTATAGCTCGTCCCTAATTAAGCTGGCTGTGAAGCCGATGAATAGGTGATGAGTGTCGACTTGAAAGTCATTGGTTTTTCTCAGGATCTGCCGTAGTGTGAAGGTTTGGTCGATGGTGGACTTCCCTGGCCTTAGGCCACACTGATAAGGACCTATCAGTTTATTTACAAAAGGCTTCAGGCATTCACACAAAACGGCAGAGAAGATTTTGTAAGCGATGTTAAGGAGACTTATTCCTCTGTAGTTGGCGCAGTCAAAGGGTTCTTCTTTCTTGTGGATCGGGCAAACGATACTGCGACTCCATTCCTCGAGCATGCTTTCCTCTGACCATATCTTAAGGATGAGCTAGTGCATGCTCCTAACCAGGTCATCTCCAGCTGCATTAAGGAGAGTCCGTCTGCTCGAGCAGCTTTATTCAACTTGATATGGTGATCTTAACTTCGTCGAGGTCAGTGGGACAGAATTCTCTGCGATCTTCGTCGTTAAGAAATGGATCAGTCTGCAGAAGTGTTTTTTCCATATTCTCAGCATCGACTGCGATTCTACTGCTAGGTGTCCGTTCTCATCTCCACAGGCTTTATAAACTTGCCATTTTCGAACATCATGCCTGTAGTAATACCTCTTCGAATCCACAATCGCGCGCTTCTCGTGCTCTTTCTTCTTTTTCCTGGAAGCTTATGCATCTTTTTAACTCGTAGATCCTACGAGCTGCTCTTGTTCTTTTATGCAGCGAGGCTTTATAAGCCTGCTGCTTCGCCATATGAATCCTTCTGCACTCGTCATCGAACTAGGTGTTTCTTCATTTCATTTTCATTTTTTCATTTCATTTTATTGATTGAATCTTTTACAATGGGCTACAGAGCCTTTGATTAGTAAAAGTTAAATTACATTTATAATTCAATTATTGTACATTTGAGTTACTTATAATAATTGATAGAAAAGAATAAAGAAAACAAGAAGAAAAGGGTTACATAACCTACTTAATCTTTACATTCCGGAATTCGATTTAAACGATAAGTAAAACAAAAAAACAGGACAATGAAAAAACAATAATATTACATTTACTTTAAAGCCATGTATTTAAGTAAAATTACCTCAAACTGAAAGGTACCACGATATTTTCTGATAGAAATGGGTAATTTGTTCCACTGCCTAATAGCATAGACGAAAAACTGATTTTTGGAATTTCGGCAATTGAAGCTGGGTTGCAATATTGTAAAAGACCGAGACGAGTTAAGAAATTAAAGTTTTTCAAAAAGATATGTAGGTATTCTGTTCATAATTATTTTGTTGATTGTTTTCAAGGACAAGTATTTCAAATATGTGTATAGGGTGCAACCTAGAATGTTACTTGAAAAGTTTGAAATGTGATCATATCTTTTAAGATTATAAACATATCGAATTACATTATTGAAGGCAACTGAAAGATTCCTTTTCATAACAGAGGTGTGGCATATAAATATTTGACACCCATATGTAATTAACGGCACAATTAGGGTTTTCGCTAACCTTAGTCGGATATGTTGTGGTGTAAGGTGTTTCGATACAGATAAGCTGCGCAGAGAGCCATATATTTTCCCAATAACTATTCTAATATGATCATCCCAAGTAAGAGTCGAGTTGAAGAGTATACCCAAGATTTTTGCCTTGCTCACATAATCAAGGGTTTCATTTCCAAGATACAAAGATGGGAAGTAATCATGATCAAGCGGGGTCTTATATATAATAAGACATTTTGATTTTTTTGGATTTAGATTTAAGCCATTAGTCTGAGACCACTGCAGTATTCTACTCAGATCAGTATTAAGTTTGTTAGCCCCATCTTCAATCATTCCAAGCTTACAACTTAATTGAACTTGAGCGTCATCAGCGTACAAGTCTATGGAAGAGTGATTTGCTTGTAATGGAAGATCATTAATATACATAGAGAACAACAGTGGGCCAAGAATCGATCCCTGTGGAACGCCTGAAAAGAGATTGAGGGGGCGAGAAGTTTTATCATTAATGACAACGACCTGACTCCGACCAACAAGATATGATGAGAATAGGTTGGCCGCACCATCAGAAAATTGAAACTGTTTTTTAAGTTTAATAGTAAGCTTTTTATGGTTGACAGAATCAAATTCTTTAGAGAAATCCAATAAAACTAAAAACGTTACCAAATCATTATTGATTGCATTGCGAATATCCTCTGAAACTTTTAAGGCCGCTGCCACGCAACTGTGTCCTTTCCTAAAACCAGATTGTTTATCAGCTTGTTTGCACTTAGGAACTTGCTTATTTAATTATATAGCAATTTTTCGAATACCTTTGATAGGAACGAAAGTATTGAAATCGGTCGGAACTCTTTTGGCGATGAACTCGTTTCAGCTTTTTTAAGAACAGGTATAATTTTTGCAGTTTTCCAGGTATTAGGAAAAGAAGATGTCATTATAATTGAGTTAAAGATGTGCGTGAGCGCTGGGAGTAGGTGAGGTAGGATCATCTTAATGAAAAGCGGGTGAATTCCATCTAGACCTGTGGCCGATGATTTAATTTTAAGAATAGCACTAAGGACTTCCGCCTCATCTACCCTTTTAAATCCAAAGCAGTGTCGGTTATCGTAAACAATCGGAGGCTCAAACAGGCCATCAGGGGCTTCATTAGGAATATCTCTATTGCTTTGAACTTTTGCAAATTCTTCATTGAGATAATTGGGACATATATCCGTGTTACAATGCTCCTTTTGTTTACCAACACCAAGCTCTCGTATGTTCTTCCATAGGGTTTTTGAAGACAAGTTTTTATTAAGGCGCTCCGAATACAGCTTAACTTTAGCTTCCCGTATTTTTTTGCACACCCTATTTCTCAACGATTGAAATGTCGACAGCAACTCAGGAATACGAAACCGTTTCCATCGTTTGTATGCCTGATCACGTTGACTTATAAGGTTAAGGATTTCGGATGTGAACCATGAGTTTCTTGTAACATTTATTAATTTGGTTTTTAGAGGAATATGTTTGTCAAAAAGTTGAGATACGGAGTTTTGAAAGAAATGAATTTGGTCATCTGGCGAAGCAAGAGAATATATTATCTGCCAGTTAATTTGCCGGATGTCATTTTCAAGCTCTTCAGGTTTAACATTTTGGAAATCTCTATACCTGTGAAGTGTTGGTTTGCAAGGTGGATTAACTTTAAGAGCGGCAAACAGAAGATCATGCTTAGAGAAGGCAGGGGCGTCAAGTTGTGAATAAAGTAATACCTCTGATGGTTTGTTAACAGTCAATATATCTTAAAGCGTTGAGCTAGTAGTTGTAAAATGAGTTGGATATGTAGTGTTTACCGGGTACAGACCATATGTATCTAAACTATCCAAAAAGTTTTTAGAATTCTTATTATCAAGCAGGTTGCAGTTAAAATCACCACATATGATTATTTCAGAGTATAAAGATGACCGTCGTTCAATTTCAGAAAAGAGATTAGTGAAATCAATGTTTCTATTAGGACGATAACCAACCCCTAGTAAGCAGCGATTTGTACCATTAGGAATCTCTACAAAAACAAATTCGGTTTGTGAAGACGAGGCAGGTTCAGACTTTGTGATCACTTTAAATTCTATTGAGTTTCGAATGTAGATAGCAGTACCACCGCCACCTCGATTACTTCGGTCAGCACGAATTAAATTGTAACCAAGTAAGTCATATACAACATCTCTTACTAGAGGCTGAAACCATGTTTCCGAAACACATATTATGTCAATACCTGACCTAACAAATACATGTCTAAATTCATCCATCTTAGAATGTAAACTTTGTGCGTTTAAGTGACAAATCTTAAGACCCTCATGCTGTTTGCATTAAATTCCTAACATACACCGAAGTTTGTCATCTCTGCCAAAAGCGTGTGAACCATCATTATATAATAGTGGGCTGCTCATTATCGTACAATATGAAGGGGAGAGCATAACTACCTATCAGAAAACTTGTACCACGGTAATAAGAAACACATAGACAAACAATAAAGCAAATGTACAAAATAAATATAAAAACAATATTAATAGGAATGTAAAGACAAATTAAAGAAGTATAAGTTAAGATTAGAAAAATATTAAAGAAGAAACAGATAGATTTATGGAAAAAGAAGAACAGGAGTTGCGAAAAAAGTTTTCTCTTGAGAGACTGCTCACGATCCGCCTTCATTTTCGTCTTCCTTATTAATTACACCAGCAATTCGATTTAAGCTTTCAGTCGTTGTCACTAAAAGTGATTTTTCTTCTGCGGCTCTTCCCAGAGCTTTTACAAAAACTCTACCATTGCGAGCATAGATAAATTAACGAGATGGCAATCTCGATGGCTTTGACAGGCATTTTGACAACTAGCCCCTACAAACTCGTTTCGATTTGACGGCGTCTTGACTATGTCATTCTGCCTTGTTCCGACGTCTTGACTCTAAGTCAAAAAGCGTCGTTTTTAAGGCGGCCTCTAGACGCTCAATATTATTGTGCAAAATATTGCACAATTTTATTGGCTTGCTGCCCCAGACGGTTCAATATTATTCCCAATAATTTAGTTGACCGCTCATAATTGTAATAAAAGTCGAAAGCGTTTTGATTTTCCGCAATATATGTCACAATCTTGCAATATTATCTACAGACGAACAATAATATTGTGCAATATTTGATATTGATAGGCGTCTAGAGGCCGCTTTAATTACAAATACAACAACCAACCCTTGCGGGGATCACAGGGCAGACGTACGAAAGTTTTCCATCTTGTTAATTTATCTATGATTGCGAGTATAAACACTGAGAAGCTTTTTTGTGCGCTTCAGATGTTGAGCTTTACGAAAAATCATATGGTTATATGATGTTAAGCTTTCATTAACATAGATTCGGCTGTCAGATGGTATTCCAACGTCACGCAAGCATGTGGGTCTTTTTGTTGATTTCCAGCGTTGATGGATCGATGCAAATAGATTATTTTTCCCAGAGACTGTTTTGAACTTGATGACTATTGCAGTGTCAGTTTTTGATGTGCTGTGCTTGTTCCTGACTCGGAAGATGTTTGTAATTTCAGGTGCTGGGGAGCAACCAACAGAAGCACACAATTTATTGAGCAAACTATGTAGATCTTCTTCATTATATTTAGGTATACCAACTAAAATTGCATCAGCGGACATGTTTTCTCGCTCTAGATCATCAATGCGTTGTGCAAGCAAAAGAGTAGGTTCAACCGCAGCAGGCTGCACATTTGTCATCTCAAGCCGCTCGATTCTCGTCGATAGGTCGACCAGGGTTTGGTCAACCATAGCGAGGCGTTCTTTAAAGTCGCTTACAATGTTATTAAGTTTTTCGGTCAACTTACAATTTTCGTTGAGAATGAACTCCTTTAAATTCTTTATTTGATTTGCAATCAGTAGTTCGATAGATTTATGATCGATTCCTGATTTGAAGCCTTGAAGCCCAGGACTTCAGATTCAGTGCTTTTTAGATGTTGTTTGCAAAGGTTCCATTGTTGTTCTATTAACTGCGTGGATGTTTGAGCTGTATGAGAGAGCTTAAGGGAGACGCGATCAGTAAAAACACTAGCGATAGCAGCTTTCCGACATCATAACTTTGTATTCTTATTCTACTTCGCTGCGTTTGTGATTCCGTAGGCACATCTCGGCTACTACAACATAGTGGTCTGAGTCGATGTTAGCTCCTTGAAAAGTTCGGATACCAAGAATAGTGGAGGAGTGTCTGACGTCGATGAGAGCGCCGTGGCGCAGTGGTTTGTGTGTTGGACTCTGACGCACAATGATCGAGTTCGAATCCCGATAACACCAACTTTATCGAATGTTTATTTCGCGGCGTCCCTCCTCGGCGGGGTACTGGCGAAACCCCCCATAGTAAACTTGCCATGAAAAAGCTTCTCGACTCACGTTGTTTGGAATCAGCATTAAACTGTAGGTCCCTTTTACATGTGTGAAAAATAAATCACACGCAATATGGGTGATTGAGAGAAGCTTGTCTCTGGTCTTTCATGAGCTGCAATGCCACCAAAGAAGAAGAAGAAGTATGACGTCGATCGCGATGTGATCATTTTGGTTGGTGATTGATTGATCTGGCGACCGCCAGGTGCCTTTGGGTATATAGTGGTGCGGTAAGCGCGCCAAGTAGCAAGATCAATCAGCCTGTGTCCTTTATCGGATGTGGTGTCGTGTAGGCTGTGTTTGCCGATGACTCGTCAAAGATGCTCTCCTTACCCAGCTTAGCATTGAAGTTTCCTAGTACAATTTTGATGTCATAGCTAAGACATTGAGCATACGTTCTGTCTGGGAGATCGTATAACTCATATTTGGTAGAGTCATCCTTGCCTTCTGTATAGGCATGGACGCAAATCAGGGTGATGTTAGAAAATCTAGGTTTGATACAGATCGTTATGAGGCGTTCGTTCACATGCGGAAGGCATAGGACTTTTTGCCTTAGTCCACCTCGAACGACACATCCGCATCCGAACAATCGTTGCCCCCTCTCTGTATAGCAGTCGCTGTAGCAGTCTTTCATCCGCTTTATACCCGGTCCATTCCATCGCATTTCCTGGATGGGGGTTAAGTCTGCTTTATGGCGGTCTAGGGCATCCGAAAGTTGTTCGGCTGCTCGTGGTCTGTTTAGGGACCTAACTATTAACGTACAGAGCCGAAGATAATTGTCATTTTTTCGTTTTTTGCAAGGGTCTTCAACATTAATACGGTTCATTTTATCCGAAGCTTGTGGTTGTTTCTGAGCAATTGTGGGGATTTCCGGTTACGGTTTCCTAGACCATAGCCCAACCGACATTAATCCTGTTTTGTGGCGGAGGGTACTCGCCATTCGTCTGATGGTACCACAGGGAGGTGGAAGTAGGACCTGGATAACAGAGTTGCAAGGTGCTCAATGCTGCTCCTACAAGGCCTTTGTTAGCCTTTTACCATCCGTCTTCTTAACTTAGTCAACATTATTTCTTATAAAACGCCAACAGAGCCATAACCACATCTAAACGCTATTAAGTAACTTCCAAAGAAGCCTTCAGATGTAGAGACTCCAATATAGATAACATGGTGCCATCGATCTGTATTCACTCCTCACGACTCTAAGACAAGAAACCTTAACTATAAATAGACCATTGAGCACATATTGTATGTAACCTCTCGCCCCAATCCCGAGCTTAGCAAACGCATCTCAAAACTCCAACCGCAAATAAAGTTATACAGCAAAAACCGGCTGCACACACTTCAAGCATTCCAACAATTGTACATTTAGTGGATTCTTTCCACCTGCTGTTCGAGGTGCGATACTAAACACCTTAAGCTCTTATGTTGCCTCGTCACCGCGCCTACAATTCTACATGATCCACAAATACCGCGCATATCTCCGACACCAAACCAGGGAATAGGCTAACAGCGCTCTCGACAGACCCAGGAATGCTTTGCTTTCGGTTGCGATTACCACGAAAAACAACAGAGAACTACCATGATGTGCACGATGGGTCATTGTGCCCCGGTCAACACGACGATACATAGATAGTTACAGTGACGTCCTCTGATCATAAATTGTCCACATGTCGTCCCAATACTAATTTCATAATTCTTCCTTTGCTGTCAAGGAAAGGAGAATAGAGAATTCGGCCCTCGATTTTCCGACCCTCATCTGGGCCAATCAATGTATCAAATTGTGAAATATCGACCGGCAGCGGGAGACAGCCCGATCCGCAGTCGTAGCCAAAGCCGCACACAAAACAAACAAGTCAATCTACTAAATATGAGAACCAAGTCGCTCGGCATTCATACTCTGAACGGGGCAGTCATTATGATGCAGCGAATAAATCTTCCATTCGGTAAGGATCAGGATGCAGCGTTCTCCTGTTCGACAGTGCGTAAAGCCATGTACTAACGTCGTGTGTGCGCGTCCAGTGGATCTGTGAATGTGGCAAGAGGCGCTCGATTCGCCTTGTTTTGTGCCGCCAACAAAATTGCACAATAATTCATATTGCACTAATAAATTTCAGTTAAATAACAGCGCTTTATCAGTCAGGCGGGCAATCCGACCAGGCCGGAGAGATGAAGACAGCACAAGAATACCGACGACTACAACTAACTACAAACGGACGACGGACATGTGGGATATTAAATAACTAACCGGAGAGGAATCAATGAGCTCGCTACACCGTTCACCGGTGAATTCTCGGGGCAGTAATGATCGATGAAGGAGCGAGGAATTTAGGGAATACATTACGAATGGAGCTGCGAGATAGCGATCGGTGTCCTTGTATCCGTCAGTCGACCGATAATTTTATGCAAACACAAAACAGGGACCACTTGGTGGTGCACGGTGATAGGCTATGACCAACAGTAGCCCACGGTGTTAACGGTGGCATAAACCACCGCGACGTAACACCATGACATCGTTCCGGTCACCGAATCCCGGAGAGTATCATGTGTCGCGCGTAGCTCTACCAACGAATGGACCGTGTAGATTGGCGTTCCATGTGTTTGTTTTTTTTTTTTTTTTTTTATTGCCGAATTATGTCCGTGATTTATTGACGTTCCTTCGTGGTTTCGCTTTGCTGTTTTGCACTCTTACCTTTGCCTGCATGGTCCAATTGGCCAAGTCAGGCGCGTGGTTGCTTCTCATTTTCATCTTTCTCCTCATTCTTATTCGAATTCCTTGTCGAGTGTCCCTTCCAACGGCAACAGAATTCGTATTTCTTATTTTGGTTTTTTTTTTTTTTGCTTTTTTAACCAGAAGCAAGGACATTCCTCTGCAGCTCGATGGAACCGCCGGCCGCCATGACATCGTAAATTAACCAACGCGATCCGACGACGGAATGAAGATATCCTGAAGAGTCATAAATAAGCAAAATGGAGAAGAAAGACTGATTTCGTGTCGAGTTAATCAATGTGTAGATTATTTATCATTTTGCACTTGAACTGAGACCGGGATCACATGGAACACATGCTCCCCTCCGTGCCTCTGGTTGTCTACTACTGTCCTCGGTGGCCCGATAGTGCTCCAGACAATTATAAATCAATCAGTCATTCGTAACGTAAGTCGTCATAAATGTGCTTTCGCCAGACAACCATCTGTCAATTATCGATGTTGAATGATTGCCGCGTTACTGGCAGTGGCGGTGGTGATGCAGCGCTTGGGGGTAGCAGTAGCCCGAGTGTCTGGAACTCGGCGGGATTTAGCTTTTTTATGAGGTGTGTTGCATATGAAGTGCGTCGATTGCGGCTTTGCACTGAGTGATGATTGATGACTGATGATGGCGGGCCACGGACAACGGTGGCTGTCAACAGGTGTATGGGAAGAGTTTAAGCTGAGGTCTGGATGGAATGCGGCTGAGCTGAATGTCAAGGTGTGACGTATTGACAAGGCTTTCGACGGGTGAGATGTGCACTATTAATATCCGAGATAGTTGTGGTGAGTGATTAATTATTTGCGAGATTGTGGTTTAAGGATGCTGAAATGTTTTATAGATCTCTTGATAGCTCTTGTCGTAAGTAACGACGTGGCTCTCCAGTATGGAGCTAACGCTTACGAGCGGCTACCATATAATGGAATATCTAATTGTCCGAATGAGTAATGAGCTTCACTTTGGAGTCCCTTAAACGATCAGATGATGTAAACAGTCAACCCTTAATTATCGCAAAGATGCAGTAGCGAGCGACCGTCAGGAGGTCTCTCAATGCTATATGCAGTCCAGACGCAGAATAAAGAAAAGAAAAAAAATGATTATTCGTGAGCAAACGGACCATCAGTCCAGTTGCAGAAGAAAGAAAAGTTGTCCGGGGGATAACCCCCGGAAGATCCGACAGGCTCTGGGACACCTCAATACTTGTCAATCTGTATTATAATTTGTAATTCGTATTGTATAATTCACACTGTGTTGTGACAAAAATAGTCATAAGATGCTTTTAAAATTGTAACTGACCGACTCTCGAATAAAGTGGTTAAAAGTGTTTTGTAAATCAAAGTGGTGTTTTCCTTAACAAAAGAGTTAGCTAGGAGTCCCACCAGATGACTAGAATAACAGCAGTAGTGCGACGACAGTTCCTCTCGTCCATTACTCGGTATTCTCTCGAGCCCGGCAAGTGATAGCTCGGAGCTTGCCCGGCAAGTGATAGCTCCCTTCCGACGACCAGAACATTAGTAATAGTGCGACGAGAGTTCCTCTCGTCAACTATCGACATAGTCTACTCACTCCTGCAAGAAACAATTCGGAAAAATGTGAGAAGAGAGCAATTCAAAAGCTTCGAGGAATTGATTACGCTATGTAGAAACTGGGAACAACTGTCAATCAATACAAGTCCAAATCCTCATTTTGCAGAACCATCACAAGCAAAATAAAAACTTCGATGCACGGTCCTAAGACTGAAGATTGCTGAAAACTTCTGTAGAAAAACACTGCCCTGTCAATCGTACAATCGAACCCAAACACTCAAAACGGCGTCAACAGGAAGCATTCCGACAGTTCCATTCACGAAGAAAGGAAAAGAAATGCTCGCCCACATTGACACTGGTGCGTTGATAAGCATCACAGGCAACGACTTGTATGAGCACCTAAAAAGACTGGACACAAGTTCCATAAAGTAAGTGCAAACGTCACGCTAGAAGATGGCATGGATAACCAAAAAGACATGGGGTGTACAGCCTATCTCATAACCATCGGCAATAGGTCAAAAGTAATCACGTCAGCGTATTGCCAGAAAGACGGATTGCCATCATTCTCATCGGAATCGATTTCCTCAAAAGAGTAGGAATCATTTTGAATCTGGGCCAACGAACATGGCAATTTGTCGACCAGCCAAACGTCATGTGGAAACAGAGATCCAAACAGCAAGAATCGATATCTCAACAGCAACCTCTTTAGTGAATTGGGAAATAATAGAGTCCTGCCAGTTTCTCCAAGTGTATTGACGAACCTATCGAAGTTCGCACAAAAAAAAAAAAAACCTCAGTGGAAGAGATATTTTACGTTTTCCGCGATGCACTTCCTCTCTATGTTCACGGTCCTAAAAGTGTCTCATATTTTGAAAATTTATTTTTGGATAAAAGACGGCCAGACCAAGATAATAGAACTGAAACCCTCTTTAAGTCACCGCACAGGTTACATATCAACACAATAGAACTTCGCACTGAAGAAGGAAGTCACCTGTCACAGGAACAAAGAAAAGTGCTTGGTTCTATTTTAAATGTGCCCGAGAAGGTATTCAACTGGGAAAACGGAGTACTGTACTAGCGAAAAGAATTGAACATCTCATCGACACCACAAATCATTTGCCATTCGATTCGCCTCCGTACAGACTTTCCCCAGCTAGAAAAGACCAGTTGAAGGCTAAAATATATACAAAAAATGCTCGTAAAAGGTATAATTGGACCTTGCGATTCTCCATGGGCAACTCCCGTAGTAATGGTACCCAAAAAGTCAGGAGACATCAATTATTGACAAGGAATGGAATTAGAACAGATCCGGAGAAGGCATCGGCAATCAAGAAAATGAGCCCGCCAAGAAATTCAAAAGAAGTATTACCATTTTTGCAGACTCTCTTCTCTGATGTCGGTAAACCTATGCCCCAACAGGCTTTTGACAAACTTAAACTATTAGTCATAGCACCTATATTGCAGCATGCTGATGAAAAGAAGCCATTTCTTCTGAAAACTGATGCTAGCAATTATGCGTTTGGAGCAGTTTTGGTCCAGGGGGAGGGTTCCGAAGAACATTTCAACGGGTACGCCAGTCGGATGTTAACATCTGCAGAAAGAAACTTCGCCACCACAGAACGTGAAACATTGGCAATAGTGTGGCTAGTAAACAAATTTCGGGGCTGTATCGAAGGAGCAGAAATTAATCTTTTGATCGATCATCAACCCCTCAAATGGCTCAGGTCATTAAGACCGCGAACGGATAGGCTCGCAAGATGGGCTAGAGAGCTTCAATGATACGATCTCAAAATAAATTACATCAAAGGAAAGACCAATGTTGTTGTCGACACCTTGTCTCGCCCTCCATCACAATCATGCGAAATTTGTTATACACTGACAGATATCCCAACACGTCGTCCCTCCGAAATAAGGAAAGGTCAACTCAGCGATCCGAAATTACAAGAAATTATCAATGTCTTTGAAAATAGCCGCGGTACAGAAGCGGCACATTATCCTTCTAAAGGTTATGTAATGAACACTGGTATCTTGTATAAATATATTGATGATTATGAAGAAGCAGCGCTGGTTATTCTGGACTGTGAAAAAGAAACCATCTGAAATGTCTTGCATTATGGGATCGGGAAAACTAAAGCGAGAATCATACCTAATTTTCACTGGGAAGGAATCAATTCACACATCACGGACTTTATCAAGAAATGAAATGAATGTCAAAAATATAAGCCTTCAAATCAAAAACCTGTTTGTCTGTTCCAATCAACATCAACGTTTCGAAGTTATCTCAGTGGATTTATTTGGACCTCTTTCACCATCGTTGAATTTTTATAATTGAAGATATCGCAAGTAGATGGGTAGAGCTTTTCCTACTCAGGGAGGTCACCGCCTAGAGCTGCGCAACCATCCTACTTAACGAAATCTTTTTACGTTTTGGCATCGCAAGACGAATTATCAGTGATAATGGACGGACTCCCCGCGGAGCTGTTTAAAGCAGCTGGCGATGAGCTGGTAAGGAACATGCACCAACTCATCTGCAAGATATGGTCGGAAGAACGCATGCCCGATGAATGGAATCTCAGTATCGTTTGCCCGGTCCATAAGAAAGGAGACCCCTATGACTGCGCCAATTATAGAGGGATAAGCTTCCTGAACATCGCGTACAAGATCCTCTCTGCCGTAATGTGTGAGTACTTCAAACCGTTCGTGGACAATCTGATCGGTTCCTACCAGTGTGGTTTCAGGTCAGGAAAATCCACGATAGACCAAATATTTACACTACGGCAGATCTTGGAGAAGACCCATGAATTCCAGGTCGACACGCACCATCTTTTCGTCGACTTTAAAGCCGCGTGTGATAGTGTTTATAGAGACGAGCTATACAGAGCCATGTCATGTTTTAACATTCCTGCCAAACTCGTCAGACTGTGCAGGATGACTATGGAGAACTCTCGCTGCTCCAGAGAGCTCTCGCTCTCTTGGTCAGAACGTCACCTTAGGCAGCTATATTTTTGAAGTAGTCAATGACTTCGTCTACCTTGGCTCGATAGTGACAAGCAGCAACGACACCAGCGCTGAGATAAAACGCAGAATAACTCTTGCCAATCGCTGCTTCGTCGGGCTCAAGAGGCAATTGAGTAGTAGAGACCTCTCTCGAAAAACTAAGGTTTCCCTCTACAAGACCTTAATCATCCCGGTCCTCCTCTACGGCGCTGAGGCTTGGACGTTATCAAAAGCGGATGAAGAGGCTCTTGGACGTTTCGAGAGGAAAATTCTGCGTGCAATCTTTGGTCCCGTTTGTGTAAACGGAGAATGGAGGAAAACATTCAACCAAGAACTGTACGGGCTGTACAGCGACATCGGCCTGGTTAGACGTCTTCGGACCGGCTAGGCCATGTAGAGCGAATGGACATCAACGCTCCGGCCCGAAGAGTCATCGACTCCATCCCCGAGGGACGACTCAGCAGAGGACGACCGCATTTAAGGTGGCGCGCACAGGTGGAAGGGGACCTCAACCAACTGGGCGTGCGGCACTGGAAGCGGCTGGCCAAAGATCGGGCACGCTGGAGAGACTTGTTGGTTGAGGCCCTGGTTCACCCCGAACTGTAGCGCCCTCAAAGAAGAAGAAGAATGGACCCCAATTTATATCAACAATTATACAGTATCTCGGCATTAAACAAAGGTTGATACCTGTCTATCATCCGCAGCCTAATATAGTCGAAGGAAAAAATTGCAATTTCAAAACACCGGCTGGCTTTACTTGTCGGAACAAAGCACACAACTTACAATACGAGACTACCATCAATCCGTTTTTCAATGAACACTTCCATATGTCAAACAACAGGACAAACTGCAGCTTTTTCTACGTTTGGACGAGAACTGTGGGCACACACACAACTTCGTCTATGAGATAACACCACATTTAAGGCAGCAGGCTAAGGTTTTCGAAGACGAAACGAAAGCCATACCCTGTATATAACTTAGGCGATGCCGTATTGGTAACCACACATGTCCTCAGCAATGCTACTAAAGGGGTCATATCCGAATTCGTACCAATAAGAAACCACACATCATAGTTCCAAAAATAGATGAAACAGAGTTTCAAATAGCACATCCTGGTCAGACAGACGTTCCACTGGGGACATACATACCATGCATCAGCTCTAACCCCTTACAACTCTGTCGACGACATAACAACAGCGAAAACTAAGTATCGCATCAGAAGAAGACGTTGTCCAAGGCAAAATATAACAACACATACTCCTCAATCAACTGGTAACTCGCCGAGACGTACTCACAGCCTGAGGGGGACACTGTGAGCAATCATGATAAACACACAAACATTAATAAATGACCACACCTATCAATCTGTATCATAATTTGTAATTCAAAATGAATAATTCACACCGTGTTGAATCAAATAGTCATAAGATGCTTTAAAAATTGTAACCGACCGACTCTCGAATAAAGTGGTTAAAAGTGTTTTGTAAATCAAAGTAGTGTTTCCCTTAAGAAAAAGAGTTAGTGAGGGGTCCCTCCCGATGACTAGAATAACAGCAGAAGTGCGACGAGAGTTCCTCCCGTCAAATACTCGGCGTTCCTTCGAACCCGGCAAGTGATGGCCAGGAGTTCCTCCAGGCATCTTTGACCGGATCCGGATCCCGTTTTAAATAACACCCGTCGTTACAAATCTGAATATCGGAAACTATTCGCTATTAATCTGCCAGATCACTATGATGACCAAAGCCAGTCCTGATCCCACCATGGAAATTCGATTGTAAATTATATCGCATTTAGATGAGAGGTGTCATTGCATCGAAAGGCATATCCATGAGACAGGGCTGGTAGGATATTTCTCGCGAAAGTACACTGTCATTCCAATGCGAGTTGTACTAAAGTCTATTTCTCTTGAGGCGAGACATGGCTTTCAGTGCGCATTTACTGAAAAATATATCAAGGGTTGGAAGGTTCATGATCTAGAGCATCTAGAGCAGTGCCCCCGTACAGCTGAGACACACCCTTCTTTGGAGTTTGGTGAAAAAGGCTACGACGTGTTTGCGTGTGTGCCGGTTCCGCGCGTATTGTCATTGCTGTGTAGATTCAGAGGGCTTTTACCAGCCCCGTGTTTTCCCACAAGCACCTTTGCATTGCCAAAAAACTAACAGCGCCTTGGTCATTTTTGACTCAACATGTTTTGACCAGAGAAGCTTACCGTATAAGATGAATCTTAGGTACTTGACCATGCATATTGGGATAGTAACGCCTTTTAGCACCAGCAAAGTATTTTGCCTCCTTCTCGTGAAGAAAACTGGACTTGGTAGGACTGGACAAGACTGGGCTGGATGGGGCTGGCCTGGACTGGACTGGACGGGGCTGGCATGGACAGAACTGAACTGGACGGTGCTGGACTGGACGAGACTGAACCGGATTGAAGTGGACTGGACGAGGCTGGTCTGGATCGAACTGGATGGGACTGGACTGGACGGGACTGGACTGGACGGGGCTGGTCTGGACGGGACTGGAATAGACGGGACTGGACTGGGTGGGACTGGACTAGGTGGAACTGGACTGGACGGAACTGGACTGGACGGGACTTAACTGGACGGGACTGGACTGGACGGGGTTGGTCTGGACGGGACTGGACTGGGTGGGACTGGACTGAACTAGACGGAACTGGACTGGACGGAACTGGACAGGAAGGATCTGGCCTGAACTGGACGAGGCTGGCCTGGAATGGACGGTACTGGACCGGACTGGACAGGACCGACCTGGACGGAACTGGGCTGGACGGGACTGGGCCGCACGCGACCAGACTGGGTCGGGCTGGACTGGACGGGACTGGACTGGACGGGACGGAACTGGACTGGACGGGGCTGGTCTGGTCTGGACTGGACTGGACGGGACTGGACTGGACGGAACTGCTCTGCATCGGACCGGACGGGACTGGACTGGACGGGACAGGAATGGACGGTACTAGACTGGACTGGATAAAGATGACGGATAGCGGCTAGTACAATTTTTGAATGAAAAACTCAACTTAAATCTAAACTTTTTGGTAGAACACTAGAGACAACTAGATATCATACAACCATTGATGCAATGTTTTCACCATAGATAAGTGAACAAGAGGGAAAACCTTCGTACGTCTGCCCAGTGATCCCCGCAGGGGTTGGTTGTTGCTTTTGTAATATAAAGCGGCCCCTAGACGCCTAATAATATTGTACGATATTACTGTTCGTCTGCGGATAATATTGCAAGATTGTGCGATATATGTATTGCGGAAAACCAAAACGCTTTTGACTTTTATTACAAATACGAGCGGTGAACTAAATTATTGGGGAAAAAATTGAACCGTCTGGGGCAGCAAGCCAATAAAATTGAGCAATATTTTGCACAATAATATTGAGCGTCTAGGGGCCGCTTTAAAAACGACGCTTTTGACTTAGAGTCAAGACGTCGGAACAAGGCAGAATGACATAGTCAAGACGCCGTCAAACCGCAACGTGTTTGTAGGGGCTAGTTGTCAAAATGCCTGTCAAAAGTCATCAGATTGCCATCTTGTTCATTTATCTATGGTTTTCACGATTCGTAACTCAACTTCTGATGTTGTGTATCGTATTTTAGTTTTCACAAACCCATGATCACAGTATTTAACAATGATGTTACTATTTTCGAAATAAATAATGTAATGTAAGGAATACATTTTTATGTACCATAATTTAGGTAATATATTTTATCGATTTAATATGAATATATGAATTCATTTTCGAATGGATGGAACCATTCGAAACATGCACCGGATTTCCGCCGGGAGATGCGCTGTCATATGACTTCTTCAACCTGGTGCTGGAGCAGATAGTGCGACGGGCAGGCGTCAACAGGGAAGGCACTATCTTTTACAAGTCCATCCAGCTGCTAGGATACGCGGATGATATCGACATCATCGCGTGTTCTCGCCGTGGCATTGTGGATGCATTCACGGCGATTGAAGAACAGGCGAAACGAGTTGGTCTTAAGATCAATGAGGACAAAACGAAATACGTGCTGTCAAGCAAAAACCAATCCGTCGCTCACCACCTGGGACAAAATATAACAATTGACAGCTACAATTTCGAGGAAGTTAAGGAGTTTGTCTACCTCGGGGCAAACGTAAATTCCACAAATGACACCACAGTGGAGATCTGACATAGAATCGCCCTTGGCAACCGCTGCTACTTCGGCTTGTCCAAACAACTGGGGTCAAAGCTCCTCACTCGAAAGACCAAAGACATGCTTTACAAAACGCTCATTCTGCCAGTCTTGCTGTACGGAGCCGAAAGCTGGACGATAAGCAGGACAGCGGAGCTGATTTTGGGTTCTTTCGAAAGAAAAATTCTGCGTCGGATATTTGGTCCTGTCTGTGAGGAAGGTGAATGGAGAAGAAGACACAACCGCGAACTCTACGAGCTGTACCAAGATGTGGATGTAGTCCGGAAGGCAAGGATCCGTCGACTACACTGGCTCGGCCACATCGAGCGCATGGACATCAACGCTCCAGCTAAGAGGGTCTTCGACTCCGAGCCTCCTGGTTCGAGAAGAAGAGGAAGACCGAACCTCCGGTATCAAGACCAAGTAATCGCGGATGTAAGACATCTTGGTCTTGACAACTGGAAGCAGCGTGCCCGGGACCGTCAAGGATGGAAGGCAGCTATAGCTCAGGCTCAGATCCTCCATGGATCGCAGGCCTGATAAGTAAATAAGTAAGTATATGAATTCATTTACTTTTATTACCTATTATATGTACATATTTCAAGACATTCACTTTTAAGAAGTAAACTCCAGTCACACGTTGGAGCTGACACGCACGTTTTTGTTTTTTTTTTTTTTTTTTGTTGAAGGCTTCTGCTATCTGTGGGAGCACTCAGGCGCAAACGCTGGTCCATTGTACTCCAGACAGACACCTTACATTACTGTATTTTCCCCGTTTTCCGGAGAAAAGTGAGGAAGAGCGCGAGCAAAGGCGGGACAATCACAGAGGAAGTGCTCTGCAGTGTCATCCTCCTCGCAACGTGCAGCATAGGTAGGCGTCTCACTGATGCCAAGTACGCAGGGATGTTTAGCAAAAGTGTAATGGTCGGCAATGACGCCCACAAGCCTTCTGCAGTCGATTCTCCTTAAACACAGGAGGAATGCTGCGGATTTCTTGCAGACATCAGGGCATAGGCGCTTAGTCATCCTGCAACCTGGACAATCTCTTCATCTACTGTTGTGTGTATTAAACACCCAATCGTTAATGTAGGAATTTACCGTGGACGCAGGTCCTGAGAAGCTCTCCTCTGAACCCATACTGGGGAGTTCATCAGAGATCTCAATTCCTGGGATGCCAGAGTGATCTGGAACCCATACAAGCATTAATGAATTTAGTCTACCGACTCTGTTCAAGAAGGACTTGAGTTCAAGCACTAATTTGGAGCTAGTTAGGGGGTTGCGTACGGCTTTGAGTGCAGCTTGGCTATCACTGCAGACGCATACATATGCTTTTCCCCTCCACATGTGCTCCACAACATAGTGCATGGCCATTAGGATTGCGTATATCTCTGATTGGAGGACAGAGATATATTTTCCTAACAAGAAGTGAAGTCGGATGTTTTCGCGCTCAAAGAAGACCCCAGCACCGGACCCCCTCCCAGACTTGGAGCCATCCATGAAAATGCGAAGACTATCCTTTCCAGGTTCAGTATCCCGCCAGAGCCAATCCTGACGCCATGGAAACTCGACTGTGAAATTACAGCACAGTAGAATAACGGGCGTCAATGTGTCAGAAAGCTTGACCATTAGACAGGGTTTGCAGGACAATTCTTGCGCAAGCATACTGTTATTCCTGTGTTAGTTTTACCAGAGGTCATGTCACCTCAGACGAGACATAGCTTTCGGAACACATCCTCTGATATATATATCAAGAGGTGGAGGATTCATCATAGCAACTAGAGCAGCGCCCGGGGTGCTGAGGAAAGCCCCCTCAGGGGGCTATAAGTCTTATCATTGCCGTATAGATCCACAGGACCTTTGTCGGCGATAAACCCCATGTTTTGCCAAGAGCTCCTTTGCATTGCCGGAAAGCTGGCAGCGTTTTGGTGGTTTTTGACTCAACATGTTTTGACCAGCTTGCTATCTAAGATGACTTCTAAATACTTAGCTTCCAGTGTTGGCCCAAAGTTAATCTGATTAACGATTAAAAATTAATGATTAAAATCGTAATCAAAAATTTTGATTAAGATTAATTAATCAAAATCAGTTTTAAAATGATTAAGATTATTAATCATAATCATTAATCGTTAATTTGATTATTAGATTAACTATGTCCAAATTAAATGTAAGTTTAAATTTGATTGATTTAAAAGGCTGATCGATTCATCGTGAAGAACTGTTTGGTGCGATGGCCGAATTCGGGATCCCGGTAAAACTGATCCAGTTGTGTCGCGCCACGCTAAAAAACACGCGATGCACCGTGCAACTCGGTTCTAGGACCTCGGAACCATTCGAAACATGCACCGGACTTCGGCAAGGAGATGCGCTGTCATGTGACTTCTTCAACCTGTTGCTGGAGCAGATAGGCAGGCGTCAACAGGGAAGGCACTATCTTTTACAAGTCCATCTAGCTGCTAGGATACGCGGATGATATCGACATCATCGCGTGTTCCCGCCGTGGCATTGTGGAAGCATTCACGGCGATTGAAGAACAGGCGAAACGAGTTGGTCTTAAGATCAATGAGGATAAAACGAAATACATGGTGTCAAGCAAAAACCCATCCGTCGCTCACCACCTGGGACAAAATATACCAATTGACAGCTACAATTTTGAGGTAGTTAAGGAGTTTGTCTACCTCGGGGCAAACGTAAATTCCACAAATGACACCACAGTGGAGATCCGGCATAGAATCGCCCTTGGCAACCGCTGCTACTTCGGCTTGTCCAAACAACTGGGGTCAAAAATCCTTACTCGAAAGACAAAAGTCATGCTTTACAAAACGCTCATTCTGCCAGTCTTGCTGTACGGAGCCGAAAGCTGGACGATAAGCAGAACAGCGGAGCTGATTTTGGGTTCTTTCGAAAGAAAAATTCTGCGCCGGATATTTGGTCCTGTCTGTGTGGAAGGTGAATGGAGAAGAAGACACAACCGTGAACTCTACGAGCTGTACTAGGATGTGGATGTAGTCCGGAAGGCAAGGATCCGTCGACTACACTGGCTCGGCCACATCGAGCGCATGGACATCAACGCTCCAGCTAAGAAGGTCTTCGACTCCGAGCCTCCTGGTTCGAGAAGAAGAGGAAGACTGGGCCTCCGGTATAAAGACCAAGTAATCGCGGATGTAAGACATCTTAGTCTTGACAACTGGAAGCAGCGTGCCCGGGACCGTCAAGGATGGAAGGCAGCTATAGCTCAGGCTCAGATCCTCCATGGATCGCAAGTCTGATAAGTAAGAAAGTACATATGTTTCAAGAAATAATCATAATCAAGTTAATCAATTAATGAATATTGATTAATGATTAACTTCAATAATCATGATTAAGACTACTTTTTTAATCACGATTATTTCAATCATGATTAATTTAATCTGATTAAAATTAATCAAATTAAGTAGTTGATTAAAAAATTAATCGATTAATGCCAACACTGTTAGCTTCCTTGGATATCGGGATGGAAGTGCCCTTTAGTACCAGCTAAGTCATGTCAGTATTTTTTCTCCTTCTCGTGAAGAGAAGGAACGACATCGGTCTTAAGAGGATTGACCGACAGTCCATTCCTGGTACACCAATCATCGATCACCTTTGGCGCCGCCTGTGCCTTGAAAGGGACAGTCGCTAAGCATGAGCCGACAGAAAGAACGGCAACATCGTCCGCATAAGCCTGGGCATAGATTCCAGAGGCATTGAGAGTATCAAGCAGAGAGTCGACTACCATGCACCATAACAGCGGAGACAGGACTCCACCTTACTGGCAGCACCTGTTAACGCCGGATTTGACACACTGGTCGAGGCCTGCATCAGCGGCTAGTGCCCTGTGCACAAGCATTGCTTTGATCCACAAGACCAGTGCTTCATCTACGCCATGATGTCTGGCAACGTTGCACATGCTGTCGAAAGTTGTGTTATCAAAAGCTCCTTCCAATGTCGATGAAAATGTCCAGCGCGTACTCTTTCCTTTCGAACGTGCATTCAATTCTCTCAACTAGGTTTTGAAGCGCAGTCTCGCAGGATTTTCTGCGCTGATAAGCATGTTGCGTCTCCGAAAGAGGATGTGTTCGAAGGGTAGCTCTACCAGTCGCTCCATGCTTTTCAGCAGGAAGGATGTTAGACTAATTGGTCTGAAACTCTTGGCTAGTGAGTAGTCCTCTTTTCCTATTTCGTTGGGTTTACTTTTAAATCTTTTAAATGCTTTGTTTTTTTGTCTTGATAGACGTCTATTGGATTAGAATTGGATTAGAATTCCTCTTCATCAACTTTTTTTGGCACGAAGCGGTCAATGCAGGAATTTATAATTGTGACAAAGGATTTGTAGACCTCTTTCAATTTTACAAGAACTCAGGCTTAGAACTTAGCTCATATGGATTACCATAGTCATAATGATGAATGGAATTCCGAAACATTGGTAAGTCTGATTTTTCAAGTTTTAAGGAGCATTCGTTGACCCATATGATAGCAAATTTTCGAATGCCTGGATACGAGTCAATCTTCTACCGGACACATTTGTCTCGTCAAAAACAAATCTCCGATATTAAACATCTCGAAACTATCAATTAATATAGTCACCAGTGTGCGTGCCCACTCGCTTAAAAATTCCAAAGACGGCCCAGTCCATAAACAACTGACAGGCAATTCGAAAACACATTAAAGCGAAAAATAATTATTATTAAGTGATAATTTGTGATTCATTTTTCACTGGCGTTCACCTGGTAATTTCTTAGTCTCCGCCACTTAGCTCGTCCAATCTTTCATTAAAGAAAAAGAGAAAAAAAAAAAACAAAATTAATCCAATTTCAGGCGCACTTCCAAGCACATACAACGTGTACTCTGCACTCGAAGACTTGCAACTCGCAACGCAACTGTCAAGACCAATTTAAAACGCATTATTAAGTCAGCAGCGTAATGCTGTTCCGTCGCGTCTTTGGTATGATGCCCACATACTCGTGCCGCATGCAGCAAAGAGCAATGGAACACGTCCATTACCCGACTAGCGACAAAAGAAGCGACGGGTAACCCGAGCATAGTTATTAAATCGAAACTGATACTAGCAATTAAAATCTGCCATGCAACACAGCAATTCCTTTTTCGCGCCTTTTATGCGCTTGCATCGGCCGTGGTTAATCGAGGTGGCTGGTTTAGGGCAACGAACAAGGCTAGAATCGAATGGGACTGATCTAATGGTAGCGATAGCTCGTAAGCGTGTGAGTTGAGATGCAACATGATTGTGCATTGGTACGTGTCATAATCGTGTTAAAAGGGATAATCAATGGGTGTTACGACGAGTCGTCGAGTTGCCGACAGACAACAGACAGTCGCTTGATCATTCATTCATAGAATGATGTTGAATCACCAAGGTTGAGTCCTTTTGTCGGGCTCATTCCGAATGCCCGTCGATTACAAGGTTACTTCACTCCATGTCATCCGGTCGGCCCCCATTACCGTCGTTTTTCTGTTTTGTCATTTTCGGGGAGTTTGTTTGATTTCGGACCGCAGGCCTACCGGCGAGACGAGACAACGATTTCTGTGGCACGAGTCGCAGTGCGTGCGCACACGACACCAGACGCACAAACACCGAATTCGTAATGACTTAATGGTCGACTGGGTCGATCGTAAAATTAATTAAATGAATTTAAGTTTATCGTACGATGCATGCTTCAAACTGTGTAGCTCAAGAAGTCCTCATCGCTTCGCCTCATTACCGAAATATTGAACGGATCAATCCATTCGTCTTAATTCCGCGTCCAAAGTGAATCTATATACATGGTACGTACAAAAAATAACTTGCACAAATGCGGTCAGTGCTCGAAAGATCACAGCAATGTGTCCGAGTGGTACCCCGTCGAGCGTAATGATCGATAAACAAGATCCGCCGCATGTACATACATATGTAAATTGACTCACCTCCGATTCACTCTGTCTCCGTGACGTCTCTCTGTGCGATTCGCGTTAATTTCACACTCAACCAACGCAGACACGAAACACCTGGTCCACATCATACGCCGAGCTCGAACGCAGCCATACAATTCGTGGGAAAATTCCCAGAGGGCCGTCTCGTCATCTCAACTCCGATCGCGATCTGGATATGGAACACTAATTAAAGGCAATTAAGTTCACCGGGAAAGATCGATTGTCACCGCAAACCACTTTATGTCCATTTTGTCATTCAATCACTCGATTTCGAATTAATAACTCCTTCCAAAGCCGTCCCATCCCAGTCCCCCCGGCTCATTGTGTATCTTGATATTTTAAGGATTTGGCAAAACAATGGATCAACAATCGATCCTCATCTACGAGCTTCCATCCATCTCTTCGTCCCATTCGCGGTCCACATGGCGGGAAAAATTGACGACGACAGATGAGTTTGACAGATGAAGCAAGAACAAGGAACGAATGGATCGAGTCCCCGGGGCAGTTCGAACGACAACAACGATACGGATACGATAACGAGATGCGGATTGGATTGGGACTCCAACCAACCAACCAGATCACAAGTGACGATAATGTGCTGTCACAGGCACGGCCGCCCCATGCATAAATTGAATATGAGAACATGCAGTCATTATTATTACCGTATCCCCATCAACTGACAGAGACGAGATTCTTTCTAGGCCGGAGTGGCTTCTTCTAGGAGGCCAGATGCCAGTGCTCCTAGGATTTATACACTTTATTCAATTTTATTGATTATGTCATCAGGATCGATGCTGTCTCCTCTGACCGGTGACGTTTTTCTTTACCATCCGATACGGTTGACGATACGGCGAGCAGGACAGGTCTGTGGTAAAGGACTAGGAATGACGGAATGATGATGATGCGAAGATTGATTGATTTTTAATTGACTCTCAGTTGATTGAGATTGACGACAATACGTCCGCGCCCTTCTTTTACCTCTTTTTGATCCTTCCTCTCAATCTCGATTTAGCGATTTCGCGAATTCTCCTCCGCTTACGATCCGCATGGTGCAATTAAAAATTCCACACGCGTATCTACTATTATTATTTATTCCCAGTCACAGGAATCACTATTCCCTTCTATTGCGGTAAAATAATCCGCCCAATCGAGGAAGAGCCGGCGCACTAAATCTCTAGGATCCGCATCCATCTGTGATTTTAAGTACGAGCGCGCGCTCCAACTTGGATATAATTAAAATATCTTAATAAAATTCACAGCACGTGCTCGCAGGCGACAGTACCTCGAATGGCATGGATTTAATACCTGACCTCTAACTCTGGGATTGTATGTTGCTCTGTTCCACTGGCCAATCGTGGTACATATACCCATAGATGTATGTATATATGCGATAAGGCAGTCGTCCTGGGAGATGGAAATTGGAATTCTTGTGGCTTTCGCGATGCGCGTTGAAGTTGATGCCCTCGAGGTGTCTGCCATGGAGACCGACTGTGACTTTTTTGTTTTGTTTTTATTATCGGTTTTGCGACGATTGGGTGGATCGATGAAATTAATCCAGTCGGGATGGTTGTGAAAATATCGATTTGTGTCTTCGGGCATATGGAGGGTTTATTGACTTGGACACAATGTGTGGATCGTTGCGGTTTGTAGATATGGGGTTAGTGACATCTTATCACAAGTCGCAAGCAATGAAAGTAAATTGTCAAATACGTCCTGGGGTTGTGAATTGAAAGTTGGATTATCGTGGGGTGGAATTATTTTGGAGACCTGGCTACGATTACACCCGACTTTATGACACCCAAACACAACCTAAACAAAGCCGGCCAAGTCCGTTTCCCACGCCAACGGTATGGGAAATTGTATTGCATTTCACGAACCATCCGGTAGCGTTTTATTTTTTTTTTCTGACGACTCGAAGATGGAGTGCGGAGTCGACTCGGGTATATCGAAATAATTTCGATTCCCGTTAAGGAGGTTTGCAGATTCCTAGCCGTTACCCCATTACTAAGAGAGACGCTTCCATTTTTATTGACAGCCAATCAATCACAAAGCTCTCGATTCACACACCGTACTTCGCTCCGTTGTAACAGCGTTTCAACTATGGTAATTCGGCCAATCGAATTTGTTTGCGTTAATTCATGTGGCACCTAAAAGGAATCGAGCAACACACTCCTGGATCCGGCGTTAACTTATACCTTTCTCACAGAACACATCACACGTTTTTCGTCACGTTGTTGAAGTAAGAAGCATCACGTATTTCTCCAGATAATATCAATCTTTTTGAATTCATCTACAATTACAAAGCTGTGTACACAAGAAGTGTAGTCTGGAATGTTGCCTTCCAAACGCACGCTTGCTTGACGAAAACCGATGAGTGTTACCTAAACCTAATTATATGTATAAAGGCTGTTTTTTAGGGGTTTGGTTTTTAATCTAGAGGGCGTGGGCCCGGATATACAGGGTAAAGTTGTTGATCGCTCTCAATCTGGCGAGATGCTAGCAACGATCCCTGTTTAAATGCCCGGGTCAAGTTGGCATACGGCCTCCTCGCGGCGCCCTCTGGATAGCCTCTTCAACAACCGTTGGGAGGTGAACAAACGTACGCAGCGAAAAAAACCCCGACCAGAATGGCGGTTGTCCGGCGGGCTAACAATCCGCCCACGTAAAAAGAAAGAAGAGTTATGAATGAGCAAGATGCCTCGGATACACGGACGGATACTCGACGACGACAACGCACGAAAAAGGAACACGATTTGCGAGTATGCTCCTGGAATGTCAGAACCCTATACACTCCCGGAGCTGCTCATAAACTGGTACGAATCCTCACGCAGAACAAGGCGGATATTACTGCGGTCCAGGAAGAAAAATTGCGACATTTATTACAGCTGTCACAAAAGGTTGCACTTACTGGGATGCGGATTTGTCGTGGGAAGGCGGTTAAGGTCGAAGGTCATCGACTATAAACCTATAAGTGATCGCCTGGCTGTGATCCGCATCAGAGGCAGATTTTATAACATCAGCCTTATATGTACACACGCCCCTACCGACGAGGCTGAAGACCCTATCAAGGAGGACTTCTATGACCTCCTGGACAACGCCTACGGAGCTTCCGGAGTACGATGTAAAAATCGTGCTCGGGGACTTCAACGCCAAAATCGGTAAGGAAAACACCCTTGGCGGAGCGATCGGAAAGCACAACCTCTACGATACAATAACAGATAACGGCTTCCGACTCGCTGACTTTGCGACAGCTCGTAATGCGGTGATAAGTAGCACAAGATTCCCCCGCAAGCGAATCCACACAGCAACCTGGCGATCTCCGGACGGTCGAACCGCCAACCAAATCGACCATGTGCTCATTGACGCAAGGCACTCGTCAAGCATCCTGGATGTGCGAACATTCAGAGGGGCAAATGTCGACTCTGACCACTTCCTCGTAGCAGCAAGATTCAGAGCTCGACTGTCCAATGTCAGAAAGCTGCACCAGCCCATCAGAAGGAGGTTCGACACTGGGCGCCTGAGCACACCGGAGATTACCAGAGTCTTCAGGGAGCAGCTGAGCGAAAGACTCTGCGGCATGCCTACGTCGAACACAAATGCCAATAATATGTGGCTGCATTGCCGATCAGCCATTCAGGAAGTAGCCGAAACCACCTTAGGATACCTACCACCCCCGACAAGAAACTCGTGGTATGATGGCGAGTGTGAGCAGAAAAAGGCAGCAACCGACGAGGCGTACCAAAAGGCGCTGCAGAGGAAAACCAGGGCAGCGCAAGAAGAGTACCGAGCAAGAAGAAGGGAGGAGAAAAAACTACTGCGACAAAAGAAAAGAATCTTCGCAGCCTCCCAGCTCAAGGATATCGAGGAGTCTAGGGATAAACATAAAATACGAGCCTTTTACAAGAACGCCAAAAGCCTTGCAGGAGGCTTCAAAAAGGGCACCCAGGCTCTTCGAAACTGCGAGGGTAATATTGTCACCGACCCGCAGGGAATAGTGGATTTATTTAAGCAGCATTTCCAGCAGCTGCTTAACGAGCAAGACCAAGAGAGAGTGGTAGGGACCGAGGAAATCCCAACTCCAGCCGCTGAAGTAGTCCTCCCACCCAGCATCGAAGAAGTCGGCACAGCAATTCAGAAGCTGAAGAACAACAAGGCCGCATGCTCAGATGGCTTGCCATCGATTTCAAAGCCGCATACGACAGCATTCATCGTGAAGTACTGTTTGGTGCGATGGCCGAATTCGGGATCCCGGTAAAACTGATCCAGTTGTGTCGCGCCACGCTAAAAAACACGCGATGCACCGTGCAACTCGGTTCTAGAACCTCGGAACCATTCGAAACATGCACCGGATTTCGGCAAGGAGATGCGCTGTCATGTGACTTCTTCAACCTGGTGCTGGAGCAGATAGTGCGACGGGCAGGCGTCAACAGGGAAGGCACTATCTTTTACAAGTCCATCCAGCTGCTGGGATACGCGGATGATATCGACACCATCGCGTGTTCTCGCCGTGGCATTGTGGAAGCATTCACGGCGATTGAAGAACAGGCGAAACGAGTTGGTCTTAAGATCAATGAGGACAAAACGAAATACATGCTGTCAAGCAAAAACCAATCCGCCGCTCACCACCTGGGACAAAATATAACAATTGACAGCTACAATTTCGAGGTATTTAAGGAGTTTGTCTACCTCGGGGCAAACGTAAATTCCACAAATGACACCACAGTGGAGATCCGGCTCGCCCGGAATCGGAATCGCCCTTGGCAACCGCTGCTACTTCGGCTTGTCCAAACAACTGGGGTCAAAACTCCTCACTCGAAAGACCAAAGTCATGCTTTACAAAACGCTCATTCTGCCAGTCTTGCTGTACGGAGCCGAAAGCTGGACAATAAGCAGGACAGTGGAGCTGATTTTGGGTTCTTTCGAAAGAAAAATTCTGCGCCGGATATTTGGTCCTGTCTGTGAGGAAGGTGAATGGAGAAGAAGACACAACCGCGAACTCTACGAGCTGTACCAAGATGTGGATGTAGTCCGGAAGGCAAGGATCCGTCGACTACACTGGCTCGGCCACATCGAGCGCATGGACATCAACGCTCCAGCTAAGAGGGTTTCGACTCCGAACCTCCTGGTTCGAGAAGAAGAGGAAGACCGAACCTCCGGTGTAAAGACCAAGTAATCGCGGATGTAGGACATCTTGGTCTTGACATCTGGAAGCAGTGTGCCCGGGACCGTCAAGGATGGAAGGCAGCTATAGCTCAGGCTCAGATCCTCCAAGGATCGCTGGCCTGATAAGTAAGTAAGTTGGTTTTTAATCTAGCAACCGTGTTCCTCTCTCCCGAACGACAAAGTTGACTCTATATAAGACCCTTATCATCCCAGTCCTGTTGTACGGCGCAGAAGCATGGACACTATCAAAAGCGGATGAGGAGGCCCTTGGTCGGTTCGAGAGAAAGATTTTGCGCCTGATTTTTGGACCTATAAACGCAGACGGGGGATGGAGGAGAAGATTCAACCACGAACTTTACGGGCTGTACAGAGACATGAGCCCAAGTCGCGATATCACTATTTTGACTTCGCTTAGGTCGGGTGGACGGAATTCTCTTACATCGTCCATTACGAACGGATCGTTCTGCCTGACAGCGCTATCTTGTCTGTCATCACCGTTATACATCTCTGCAAGTGGCGATGGTGGTGGCGAAGTGGTCCATCCAAATCCTCAGCATCGACTGTGATTCTATTCCAGTTCTCCATTTTCATCCCTGCAGGCCGCCGCTTTGACGTCGTAGCCATGGCATATTCGTTTTAACTTATTGTAAAACTTCCGGGCTTTATTCCTGCGGAAACATCTCTCAATCTCCTCGATCTCACGCTTTCCGTGTTCTCTCTTCTTTCTTCTGAGAAGCGTGTGTTCTTCTCTTCTCTTCTGCTAATAGATTTCGCGAGCAGTTCTCGTCCGTCGTTCCAGCATGACTTTATATGCCTCTTGTTTTGCTTCCTGGGCTTGTTCGCATTGTTCATCGAACCAGGGGTTTCTAGGCTGTGGCGGTTTGAAACCCAGCACCTCTGAGGCAACGTCTCTTACGGCGCTCTGGCAATGCGCCCATTCCTCCTCTATTGTGTGTGCTGCTGTGGGCGGATTTTGAGAGAACTTGGAGGAGACACAATCGGCAAAGATTCTAGTAGTGCCTTGCGACTGTAGCTTTCTGACGTCAAACTTACGTTGTCCTACTCGACTCCTAAGCATTCTTGATATTCTCATTCGTACCTTTTCTACAAGGTAGTGGTCCGAGTCGATGTTGGCCCCTTGGAAGGTTCGCACGTCGAGAATACTGGAGGAGTGTCTGACGTCGATCGCAATGTGGTCCACCTGTTTGGTGGTTGATTGATCAAAAGACCGCCAGGTCCCCTTGTGGATGTTGAGATGGGGGAATCGTGTGCTTGCTACAAGGAGGTTACGCTCCGTTAGAAAATCGATTAGCCTAAGTCCGTTGTCGGAAGTGGTGTTATGGAGGCTATGCTTTCCTATGATCGACTCAAATATGTCCTCTTTGCCCAGTTTTGCATTAAAATCTCCTAGAACTATTTTTATGTCGTAGCTGGGACATTGGACATAGGTTCTATTTAGGAGGTCGCAGAATTCTTCTTTGAATCAATCGTCCTTTTCTTCCGTTGGACGTTTCCAAATTAAGCTTTGATGCTGATTGTTATGAGGCGTTCGCTTACATCCCGGAAGCTTAAGACTTTTTCTCGGAGTCTTCCTCGAATTACAAATCCGCACCCGAATAGGCGCTGTTTGTTCTCCTTGTAGCAGTTCCCGTGGTGGAAGTCACAGTTTCTCATTCATCTTTTGCCTGGTCCATCCGATTGCACTTCTTGAAGCGCGGTTATATCTGCTTTATAGCAGATAAGGGTTTGCTCCAATTGATCGCCTGCACCCGGTCTGTTAAGGGACCTCGCATTCCAGGTGCAGACTCTCAAGTCCGTTAGTCGTTTGCAGGGGTCGTCTGCATTGTATCCGTCCCTATCCGAGGCTTGTGGTTGCTTCTGAACAAGTAGGTTTCTACGTAACAGGGATGTTACCCCTAAGCACAACCCCCACCTTGGAGGACCAGGTTCCTCATTTCCCAGGAACAAGGGGTTGGGGTTTGGGGTAAAATAAATATTTAAGGGGGGGCTCCCATACAACAGACATGATTTTCATTTTTAGAAAATCCCCTTGGTCAGATACTGAACTAAGGTTAGTCGACAATATCCCACAACCAATAGCAAACTTCTGAGCTTTTATCCCTATAGTGTCTTTATTGCATTAATCTTAGCTGCATTCCTTAATCTTAATCTTAATAATTCTTTATTCTCATAACATCCAATCCATTTTACAAAAAAAATAGTTTACATAAGTTGATTCTATAATTTAAGTTAATTAGAGAATAATTAGTGACATTTGTAATTAATTAACATAAATAGGGACACAGCCGACACAGCCATGTTATCGAACGTGTTTTTCACGGTGTTTCTCCTCAGCGGGGTTCTGACAAAACCCCCTGTAGTAAAATTGTCATGAAAAGCTTCTCGAAATTCGCCGTTCGGAACCGGCAATAAACTGTAGGTCCCTTTCACCTATGTGAAAATGAAATCACACACAACATGGGTGATTGAGAGAAGCTCGGCTCAGGTTCTTCATGGACTGTAACGCCAACATACATACATACATACAAATAGGGAAAAATGTCACTTCAAAATATGTTATAGTGTGGGGTAAGCAAACATTGTAATTCAAGCTATTCAATACATAAAAAGTTAGCTAAAGACAACAAGTAGCAATCAAAAACTAGATCAGGTTATGAAGCGCAACAAAATTCCAATTTCATTGTGGTTGAAATTTAGAAGCCAAAGTTTTAATGTTATCAAGAATTTGGAAAGATTTCTAATGATTCGTATATTTTCAGGAAGACTATTGAATAGTTTACATGAAGTAACTGTGTAGAAATTTCTCGAGCTAGTAGTACGTAATGAAGGAATACTAACGATGGTTTCAGTGTTACTACGTAGATTGTAAGCATCGGAAATTGGAGTTTGCATATAACCAGCTCTTTTAAAGAAGATTTTTGGCACTTTTAAAAAGTATAAATGCCTTACAGGTAGAATTTTTTGTCTCCTAAGTAATTCCATAGAGTGGGCACGACGAGCTGATTTGCAAACATTTCTAACGGCGCACTTTTGTAGGATGGTTAATTGTTGTATTTTATTAAGGTAAGCACCCCCCAGCAACTTATACCAAGTCTAGACTGAATAATTCCATAATAGACAGATTTTAAAGTTTTTATAGAGCAGCCTCTCTTATGACGGCCACGGGGGTGGCCGTGGTGCAGTCGTTAACATCATCGACCGTCGAGCGGAAGGTCTATAGTTCAAATTCGTTCAGAGCCAAGAAAAAGTACAATAATTCTTATACGGACAAAAAGTAGGCAACACAGAGGTGAATGGGAAAGTAACCAGACGTACTGCTGCAGGCATAACACTCACAGTATATGGTCAACTGAAATTCATCCTCTGCGTATGCAAAACCAAAGTGCTCGAACGAATTACTACGGACTATAACCAAAGCGGAATTTGGTCGGCTCTCGTCCTATCTAGGTCTAAGACAACCACCCCTGAGAGTAGTGAACGAACATCAACGACCCAAACCACTGCACTCCGTTCAGGTTGTGTGTGTAACAACACATTATAGGAGAATATAAAACAAAAAAAAAACTCTTGAACCTGCGCGAGTTTCTAAAAAAAACAAAAAGATGCGTACGGATGAGAGCAGATACAATTTTACATTAGAAATATGCTCATACCAACTCAATTTCTGGTCAATAGTGACACCTAAATATTTGTATTTCTCAACTATCCCTATTAAAAAACAGTTCGCACCGCAGGTAATACTTTCATTAAATAGGACACCACTAGTGTAATCAGCACACATACATTTACATAGTTTGTGTTTACAACAAGTGGAAGAGTGAAAAGTAATTCCAATGCCCGGGGGTGCTTTCGCAGTAAGATTAAAAAACCTTAACTTAGTCTTATTACTTACTATTAGCTTGTGACTGGCAAACCAGAGTCGAAGCAAATTAATATCGTGGTTAATATCCGCAACTAAATCAAAACGTGTGCTTGTGCTATAAGCAAAGGCGACCCGTCCGCGAAAGCTTTAAGGTTACCACAAAACGGAAGCGTAAAAACAGAGTTTATATAAATAAGAGTTTAAATAAACAGAAGGGGCTCAAGAACGGATCCTTGTGGAACACCGAGATTGATTGTCTTTGAACTACTTAAACTGTCTCCGATTTTTACCTTTTGTGATCTGTTTTCTAAGTAGGATGTAAACCAATCTAAGATAAACCCGCGGAAACCCGCACAATGCAATTTATCTACAAGAATGCTGTGGTCAACCATGTCGAAAGCTGTAGTAATGTCCACAAAAAGCCCGGCACAACATTTTTTCGAATCAATTGCCTTATATAGGTAAGCACAAAAATCAAGGAGGGCATCTTCTGTGGAAAGACCAGGCCTGAATCCAAATTGTTTTTCGCTAAAGAAGTTAATTTTGTTGAGATATTTTAAAACTCTACTTTGAATGGCTTTTTCGAATATCTTAGATATAGAGGAAAGCAAAGAAATAGGTCCATAGTTGCTCATTTCTTTACAACTGCCCTTTTTGAAAAGAGGAATTACATTGGCGCATTTTAATAGGTCAGGAAAACTACCCGAATAGACACTACAATTAAAAATATGGGCTAATATGTCAACTATATAGAGAGCTATTTTTTTCAGGACGATATTAGATATACCATCACAGCTACACGAATTTGAATTCTTAAGAGAATTTATTAGTTTCAATAACTCAAAACCAGTAATCGGTTCAAAAAAGAAGCTATTTCTGACCGTCACGTGGAACACAAGGTCGGATGTATAGCAATTGCTGTAGTGTTTTTGGGTTTTTGGGCTAGAAATGTGTCCCAATGAGGTAAAATACTCATTAAACTCGTTAGCAACAATAATCGGATCCGTGATACACACGTCTCCCTTCTTGATTGTTATAGATTTATTATCTTTAGATTTACGACTTATAATGTTATTAACAACCTCCCATTCTTTTCTAATATTTCCTTGTGAATTAGTTATCTTACTCAGAAAGTAATTATCACGACAGATAATAATTTCTTTATTAATTTGTTTGCACATACGATTATCACGGTTTTTTAAAGCAAGGTTTTGGGGGTGTTTGCGACATTTTTTACTTAACTTTTGTTTGAGTTTAATACGTTTTAGGAGAGAATCTTTCGTCCAGGGCTTTAATTTAATTTTCGGTTTTTTTAGTTCTATTGAAAAACTGCAGCAATCGATATGATTTTTCAATATGTTAAGAAATGCTACATACGCTTCGGAGGCATTCGTAACCGTATAGACACTTTTCCAACTTTCGCCCTTTTTTCTATGATTATTGAAATTCACCTTTTCATCTCCTTGCTATCAAGTAAGATAATTGAAAGGTATATAATTGTTATTGTTAGAAGAGCGCAGTGGTTAGTGTGTTGGACCCTGACGCATGATGAGCGAGTTCGGACCCCGATAACACCAACGCCATCGAATGTTTATTTTGCTGTGTCCCTCCTCGGCGGGGTACTGGCAAAACCCCCCGTAGTAAACTTGCCATGAAAAAGCTTCTCGACTCACGCCGTTTAAAATTTACACAAAATAATTTATAAGGAATATTTGGAGACTATTGGTTTATTTAGGCTTCTAGGTAGGTTTCCAGACAAACAAAATCCAAGCGCTTGAAAAATCAGACAACATGAGCCGTAATATGGGACTAAGATTATGGGCTCAAGGTTGACATTGAAGTTTCCATGTATGAATGTACATATATTTATTCATTTAATAATAAAGAAAACTCGCTGATCTCGGAAGATAAATCTTCATTCCTTAGCTGATCTTTCTAAACTACGGGACCAGAAGCATCGACAGTTTAAATTGTCCTCAGCCTATGCCAGTAAGGCACTTTACTTTGGGATTGTTTAAAATGTCAAGCCTTGAATCGACAAGCATTCCCCTTCAATAAAAAACTTGTTGCCTTCCAGGCTACATGGCTTGCAACAACTCTATCTTAGCACGCACGTCATTCACCTTCTCGTGAATTGCGAATTCCCACATGCGTCATGTGCCCGCTTGGGCACGATATATGTATGTACACAATACAAATACGAAAGCAAGAAATAAAAGTCCATTAGTACTCACTGCCAGATATCAATGACCACCATTAATTCCGACTCGCAATTTGGCCACCTCTGATTCAAGTTAAATTCCAGTAGCCCGCCGCTCTACCACTACCTGCCGGTTGACGATAGGATGATTTATAAGTTCGGCTAAGTCGATACCAGCAGCCGTAGTCATAGCAGCAGCAGGTGATTGGCAAAATCTCCAGCAACAGGCGCTTCGGTCTTAATAAAAATCATTTTTCATGATTGACTCGCGTGGTAGCGCCAGCACCAAACACCACACTCGAACCACAAACCTAACCTCCAATCGGTAGCTGTTTCATCATTAAGTCCTGTTGCTTTTCAATTACGACGTGATCAGATCTGCTGCCAGGCAGCCCAAACTCCACGTACTCCCGACGCTTTGATATCAAAGTCATAATCTTGACAAAGCACTATCGCAGCACCGGGTAGGGAGGCTACCTACATATCTTTATTCGGTATGAACGAGTGAATTGGTATCTGATTGATGGTCGACTGATTTTGATTGTGCTCATACCGATGCTTGTAGGACCACAATATTTGATTTCTGAGATGTAACTACTAATGGGACATGAGTTCTCGGTATCGGGGAAGTTGAGTGTGGGGGCGAAGGTGTCACTGTTATTTGGCAAGGGTGTTGGAATGGTCCTGTGCCCATTCGTTGACAAAGTGGCGCACACGTTTCCGCACCCGGTGAGGACGTGCAACAATTCTCATCTAACAGTCGGACGAGATAGTTTGTTTTGCTTCCTGCTCGCGGTAAACTCTGTATTGTGCTCATGTGCTCTATCGCATCCGCGTCGTGTGCTTGCTGTTGTTGAAGGTTTTTCGCCAACGCCTCCGGGGCGACAAATTTGTGGTTTCGTAGACCACTTAAGATTCCGTATGCTCCGCGCATGAGAAGAAATTTCGGGAACAACAACGAAATGTCACACGATCGCACAGCAAACAGCAACAGCGACGACGACGACGACGAAGCTCTTGCTCTCGGGATGACAAAGTGACAGGCGAACCGAGTCATTTTTTCGGTAGCCAATTTGTATTCAACTCGATGGCAGACACGTTTTCGTTGTTAATGGGCTGTTCGAGGGACTCCCGGGACAAAAAGTTGTTGTGTTCACGAAAAATGTTGTTTGCCACTGTTTCTCGCTTTTCTTTCTTTCTTTTGTAGCTAACTGCTGCTGGAATCTGTCATACGTACGAGCATGGAATGGAATGAGTATGTCGATGACTCAAAAGAGCTACGACAGCGACTACCGATAGATGGCATTGGCATCAGCTACAGATTGTTTCCCAGCCTTGAAGTGGCAGCATACCGGCTTCGTGTCAATACTGTTTCCGTCTCGAAAACCGAATAACAACAGCAACTTTGTCAACATCACCGCCAAATGGTCATAAATAATAATGAGGTCCTACAACGTACGTACAAGTAGCAGCAACAGCAGCTTGTAAGCCATTCCAAGGTTTCCGTTCACTCCAAAACGCAACTCGCGGATGCCCGACAGCGACTCCGATTAAATTGTAACCACGATACTGGCATGTTGTCGCAATTCCCTCCAAACAGTGTTAGCTCGCCACTGACAATTGCTTCTAGTCGCCGCTTATTGCCTATATCGTTGGTGTAAAAATCGCCAGCCGTCATTGCGTCAAAGCCACGAATGAGGAATGTCGTCAACCACTACGACAGCGGACTAGCTATGCAGCAGAATAGAAATTTGTTATACTATCTTGCTACTCCATTCTGCCACAGTACACCTGCGTCGTGTCCATTGCTGATCTCCAGTACAGCTCTGTCGACGTATGTACATCTGATGGTCAATGTCACATGACAGTACCATCAGAGCTACTCTGGAAATTAATTAAAATACCATCGAAATTAATTATGGACCTGAGTTGATATAGATACAGTAGAATGGTCCGATTGGTTCGTCGAAGAGTGCATAGTTGGTTCGTGGGAGTGAAGGTTGGGAATGGATGGAATTCCTTCTCTAGCTCGACTCAGTTGTCCCTATTTAGAGTCTCGATCGTTGAGCCGTCTGTGTTTCGGTCTATGAATTTTAATTACATCCCATAGGAGCCTATGGAAGTTGGTTAACTAGATGGCAAATGTTTTCGCTTTAACACGAGACACAACAATAAATTCCAGCATCTGTTGCAATCATAAAATTTTGCATTGTAGCCTGCTTATGGGACGCTCAATTTGAATCCGGACGACGACAACGGAAGCAGAAATAAAAAAGATAAACGTAACTATCCAAAAACAGCCAGAGACAGATATAGATGCAGTTACTGAGTGTGTTGAGTGTGCTTGTTCTCATTGTTCGAACTGAATTTGGTAAAAGATATTTTAATGAGGATGATGGAAGGTGAGTGTTAGTGAGGATATTGCGCTACCGACATATAGGGTTTGTACGAGAGATATTAACGGAAACCATTCGCACAGAATTGAGAAGCAGTTGACAGTGTGGTCGATCGATATTTGGTGGGAAACGCTGGTACTTCCTGCATCAAGTAAATTATTATCTGTAACACTGCAAGTCATGGTGATGCCTTCATCCGCTCCCTCATAACAATCCGCATCAAAGCTAAATTTGGAAACATTAGCTTAATATGCGCTCACGCCCCAACGCGCCCCAAAAGGACGATCGACTCAAGAAGAATTCTACGATCTCCTAGACAGAACATATGCCCAATGCCCCAGCTACGACACAAAAATAGTCCTAGGTGATTTTAATGCAAAACTGGGCAAAGAGGACATATTTGAGTCGATCATAGGAAAGCATAGCCTCCATAACACTACATCCGACAACGGACTTAGGCTAATCGATTTCCTAGCGGGGCGTAACCTCCTTGTAGCAAGCACGCGATTCCCCCATCTCAACATCCACAAGGGTACCTAGCGGTCTTTTGATCAATCGACCACCAACCAGATTGATCACATTGCGATCGACGCCCGACACTCCTCCTGTATTCTCGAAGTACGAACCTTCCGAGGGGTCAACATCGACTCGGACCACTACGTTGTTGTAGCCGAGGTACAAATGAGGATATCAAGAATGCTTAGGAGTCAAGTAGGACTACGTAAGTTTGACGTCGGAAAGCTACAATCGCAAGAGACTGCCATAATCTTTGCCGATCGTGTCTCCTCCAAGCTTTCTCGAAATCCGCCCACAGCAGCACAAGCAATAGAGCAGGAATGGGCGCATTGCCATAGCGCCGTCAGAGACGCTGCATCAGAGGTGCTGGGCTTCTAACCGCCACCACCTAGAAACCCCTGGTTCGATGAACAATGCGAACAAGCCCATGCAGCAAAACAAGAGGCATATAAAGTCATGCTGGGACGACGGACGAGAGCTGCTCGCGAAATCTATGAGCAGAAGAGAAGAGAGGAACACACGCTTTTCACAAGAAAGAAGAGAGAGCACGGAAAGCGTGATATCGAGGAGATGGAGAGATGCTTCCGCAGGAATGACGCCCGTAAGTTTTACAATAAAGTAAAACGAACATGCCATGGCTACAAAGCCAGAGCAGCGGCCTGCAGGGATGAAAATGGAGAACTGGTAGTAGAGTCGCCGTCGATGCTGAGGATTTGGAAAGACCACTTCTGCAGACTGTGAGAGCACCGTGGCGCAGTGGGTACTGTGTTGGCCTCTGACGCCGATGACACCGGATCGAATCCCGACACAGCCATGTCATCGAACGTGTTTTTCACGGTGTTTCTCCTTAGCGGGGTTCTGACAAAACCCCCTGTAGTAAAATTGTCATGAAAAGCTTCTCGAAATTCGCCGTACGGAACCGGCAATAAACTGTAGGTCCCTTTCACCTTTGATGGGAAAAATGAAATTACATACAACATGGGTGATTGAGAGAAGCTCGGCTCAGGTTCTTCATGGACTGTTACGCCAACATATACATATACATACTTCTGCACTCTGTATAACGGCAATGATAGACAAGATACCGCTGTCAGGCAGAACGAGCCATTCGTAATGGACGACGATGTAACAGAATTCAGTCCACCCGACCTAGACGAAGTCAAAATAGCGATATCAAGGCTTAAGTCTAATAAAGCCGCGGGCGCAGACGGCCTGTCTGCTGAGCTTCTTAAGGCGGCTGGAGATGAGCTGGTAAGGTGCACGCACCATCTCATTTGCAAGGTGGAATCTCAGCATCGTTTGCCCGGTCCATAACAAAGGAGACCCCTATAACTGCGCCTACTATGGGGGAATAAGTCTCCTTAACATCGCATATGAGATCTTCTCTGCCGTATTGTGTGAACGCCGTTTGTGGATAACCTGATCGGCTCTTATCAGTGTGGTTTCAACCCAGGTAAATCCACAATAGACCAAATATTTACGCTACGGCAGATCTTGGAGAAGATCCAGGAATACCAAATCGACACTCACCATATACGCTGTCATAGGCTGCATATGACAGCGTGTATAGAGATGAGCTATACAAAGCCATGTCTAGTTTTAACATCCCTGCCAAACTTGTCAGACTGTGCAGGATGACAATGGAGAATTCTCGCTACTCCATTAAGGTCGGTAATGAGCGAACCGAGACCTTTGATGTTAAAAAAGGATTTAGGCAAGGTGACGCGCTGTCAACTTTTTCAACATCGTGCTTGAAAAGATCGTGCAAGAGCCACTGGCCAACACAAGAGTTACGATTTATTTCAAGTCAATTGCTTGCGTACGCCGACAATATTGACGTGATTGGACGGACACAGCGAGACGTCAATGAGGCCTTTGTAAGCATTGAGGTAGAAGCGGCTAAGATGGGTCTCAAGGTTAATGAGGGTAAAACCAAATATCTGCTTTCATGTAGAAGAGACGGACAACACCGACGTATTGGCCAGAACGTCACCATGGGTGGATATAACTTTGAAGTGGTCAAGGAATTCGTCTACTGATGACCAGCGACAACAACACTAGCGCTGAAATAAAACGCAGAATCACTTTTGCCAACCGCTGGAGGCAATTGAGAAAAACCACGGGACACAGCCATGTCATCGAACGTGTTTCACGGTGTTTCTCCTCAGCGGGGTTCTGACAAAGCCCCCTGTAGTAAGATTGTCATGAAATGCTTCTCGAAATTCGCCGTTCGGAACCGGCAATAAATTGTAGGTCCCTTCCACCTATGGGAAAATTAAATCACACACAACATGGGTGATTGAGAGAAGCTCGGCTCAGGTTCTTCATGGACTGTAGCGCCAACATACATACATACATACATACATACTGACGGTAGTAGCGAATTATCCGAGACCTTTGATGCTAAAAAAGCATTTAGACAAGGTGGTGCGCTTTCATCTAATTTTTTCAACATCGTGCTTGAAAAGCTCATACGAGATTTACTGGCCAACCCAAGAGGCCAATGAAGCATTCGAGAGCATTGAAGCAGAAGCGTCTAAAATGGGTCTTTCGGTTAACGAGGGTAAAACGAAAATATGCGGTCAACCAAAAAAAAGTATAACACCGACGTGAGTGGAGGAGAAGATACAACCACGAACTATACGGGCTGTACAGCGACATCGGCCTAGTATGACGTCTACGGATCCAACGTCTAAGATGGCTTGGCCATGTAGAGCGAATAACACAACTCCGTCCCGAAGAGTCTTCGAGTCCAACTCCGTGGGACGATGCAGCAGAGGACGAACGAATCTAAAGAGATGCACTTCGGTGGAAGGGGACTTTAATCAATTGGATGTGCGTCGCTGGAAATGGTTTGCAAAAGACCGTACCAGCTGGAGAGGCTTGTCGGTTGAGGCCCAGATTTACTCCGAATTGTAGAGCCACCTAAGCAAGAGTCTTCGCTGCCCCAGAAAAGTCAGTGACTCGGATGATATAAGTCAGGTTGAAATTCAGCTATGGCACAGATGGTGTTGACTTGGGCACAGTGGCCACAATTTGGTCAAAAATTAATTGATAATTCTCGATCGGTGGCGCCGTCGCCATTTCCGAAGAAATCCGAACTGTGGATCCCGCGAGCTCACAAGCCACACCAAAACGTCGATGTACTAATTTTGGTAAATTATGGAGTAAACCTCTAGCGCGCGCTTTTCATTCTATTTCCAGTTTTTTCTCCAATGAGACATTATGTGCAATTCAGACGTCAGGAAGGCAGTTCCTAAATTGGATGATTTCTGTATTTGCTCTCAAAAAGCTCTCCGATTTCTAGTTATACTCGCAACAGAAAATGTTTCTTGCTTTATGAGAATTAACACATCAACACATTGTTTGCCTTTTAGTGGGTTGTTCTTATTTTTTGGTCCGGTAATATTTCGCCAGACTGCAGTGTTCAGCAGAAGCTCCCGCCATGTCTTGGATAGCTTCAACAGAAAAAGGAAAACTAAATTAAGAAAACAACAAAACACCATCGATCGCACAAGATACTTGTCCATAGCAGCTGCCAATTGCATTCTATGGAAAATGTTAATGAACACAAAAGTTCGATGGCCATCAGATCGTTGTCAACAATATTACAGCACTCACTTCCCCACCATGTTGCCACTCACATCATTGTAGTCATCGCCCTGAACTTCTCCCTCAAGAGAACATTTTGTGTTTTTGTTTTTTTGATCTCTGGAGTTCGTCGATTGCCGTCGTCGATGAGATACGATTCATAAGATATCACCGGCAAGAGTATGGCACACAGCCATTTACGAACCACTTGCATCCCTCCTTGATCCATAATGATGCGCATGTACAATTAGCAGCCCCAATCGCACATGATCTCTTCTCCAACAACATCACATATCTCGAGATTGCAGATCGAGGAGTTATTTTTCTCCTCAATTCTCCGGTTTGCTGCCTCTGCCGGAGTTGATGTTGAGCTGCTACTGAGCTACTGCAACGTTGTGGGTGTACAGATATGAAGAAGGCGTTAATGAGATAAAACGAAAAATAGCAATAGTCGACATCAGTTCATGGTATCGATCAAAATTCGATAGAGTTTCGTAACCGCTCAGTCTCGGATGAGACCGAATAACTTTATGGCTTCGTATCGAACGATCTAGGCGCCAATGGTACACCATCCCAGTGCCCGTTCGAAGACAACTCGAAGCCAGACTTTGTGGGCCTAATTAAAAATCTTAACCTCCAAAGTAGGGTCCGACGACGCAGGTCGTCTGCTTCTGGTTTAAGCTATTAAACAACTCCGTGCGGCATCGTGAGTCACCTGATACACCTTTTCAGTCTTTCAATCTCTTCGATGGTGGTGGTAAGTAATCCATTAATGATTTATTTCATCAATTCTCTTTCCAAAGCCAGGCTTTAGTGTCCCAAGAACGTAGAAGGCAAATGACAGGCTGACAAAAGTTCATCCTTTAATGCGTTCCACGGACGTTCGTACCTGTCCATTGGCGTACCGGTTCCATTTGGTCAGTTGCTGCTGTTGTGATTCGCTTTTGACACTTGCTAACATTTTAAATGCATTTGAATTCATGCGGTTTGTTCGTTGGTGTCTCATGGTTCCGGGGTATCGCTTTATCTGTTGTATTTTGATTGGGATACCTGTTGACAAACATTCTCCGGAGACCGGTGATTAATTTTTAATCTGTCTTTGACTGGCGCGAAGTAAGTGGTGTTATGATGTTCAACGCTGGCTTTGTCGATATTTTTTTACTTTTTTTCTTTTTGGAGTTAAAGAGTTGCTTATATGCTCATGGATATTTCAATAAAAGTTCACATGAAATGCTTTTGGGCACCATTATTTATGCAGATTATATGCCGATATATAGTTTAGCGCAACCTTTATTTTTTCGAGAAGGAAAGTACATCCTTAGGCATTCAGTTGTCAAAGATGAACCGACGTCTTCGGAAATTTGAGCGTATGGTCCCGAAGTATCTGAGCAGAGAACTGATCACTATGCATCTTAGCAGTAAGGAAAGAATGTCACCTTGTTGGTAGCCTCTTTTGACCCAGACATAGTTTTGCGTTGCTTAACTTCTTTGCCTAGATCATTTTCGCCATTCACCATAGCCTCAATGTCCAATACCTTTTCTTGCCGTCATTTTATGAGATAAAATACTCGCAAACAAACACAACGATGTAACTTTCAATTATACCACGTGCTAGGCAATAAATGTTTGGAACAACACTCGTCCTGCCATAGCATGACTGGCAGGATAATAGACTTGAGCATAACCTTAGCTCTTCGGGTTAGGAGTTTGGACCCTATCTGTGCCGGATCTCTACTATGATGTCATTCGTCGAGTTTATATTTGCCCCAAGGTATATGAACTCCTTCATCACTGCGAGAGACAGGCAGACTGCTTTTTTGTTGACTGCATATATTTCGCCCTCTCCTCATTGATGGAAAGACCCGCTCGTTTCGTCTAATAATCAGTCACCGTGAACGCTTCCACAATGGTGTGCTGGGGACTTGCAACAATATCTAGGTATATCGTGTGCGTAGCCCAGCAACTGGATCGCTTTGTGGAAGACAGTGTCTTCCGTGTTGATGTTGGCCCGCCGCACTATTTGTTCCAACACGGGATTGAAGAAGTCGCATGATAGCGAATCTTCTTACCCAAATTCCGGTGCAGGTTTAAAAAGGTTCGGAGGTTCTGGAGGCGCACTCTACGATGCACCGAGTGTTTGTTAGCGTGGTTGGGCATATCCGGATCCGTTTTCCCAGGATCCCCAACACGGTCAACGCGTTAAATAAGACTTTGTGATGCTGTCATATCTTGCAAGATGCCTCGGATACACGGAAGGATACTCGACGACGACAACGCACGGAAAAGGAACACGATTTGCGAGTATGCTCCTGGAATGTCAGAGCCCTGTACACTCCCGGAGCTGCTCATAAACTAGAAGGAATCCTCATGCAGTACAAGGCGGATATTACTGCGGTCCAGGAAATACGCTGGATAGGAAACGGTATGATTAGGAAGAAAAATTGCGACATTTATTACACCTGTCACAAAAGGTTGCACTTACTGGGATGCGGATTTATCTTGGGAAAGCGGTTAAGGTCGAAGGTCATCGACTTTAAACCTATAAGTGATCGCCTGGCTGTGATCCGCATCAGAGGCAGATTTTATAATATCAGCCTTATATGTGCACACGCCCCTACCGACGAGGCTGAAAACCCTATCAAGGAGGACTTCTATGACCTCCTGGACAACGCCTACGGGGCTTGTCCGGAGTACGATGTAAAAATCGTGCTCGGGGACTTCAACGCCAAAATCGGTAAGGAAAACACCCTTGGCGGAGTGATGGGAAAGCACAGCCTCTACGATACAACAACAGATAACGCCTTCCGACTCGCTGACTTTGCGACAGCTCGTAATGCGGTGATAAGTAGCACAAGATTCCCTCGCAAGCGAATCCACACAGCAACCTGGCGATCTCCGGACGGTCGAATCGCCAACCAAATCGACCATGTGCTCATTGACGCAAGGCACTCGCCAAATATCCTTGATGTGCTAACATTCGGGGGGGCAGATGTCGACTCTGACCACTTCCTCGTAGCAGCAAGATTCAGAGCTCGACTGTCCAATGTCAGGAAGCTGCACCAGCCCATCAGGAGGAGGTTCGACATTGGGCGCCTGAGCACACCAGAGGTTGCCAGTGTCTACAGGGAGCAGCTGAGCGAAAGACTCTACGGCATACGTCGAACACAAATGCCAATAATATGTGGCTGCATTGCCGCTCAGCCATTCAGGAAGTAGCCGAAACCACCTTAGGATACCTACCACCCCCGACAAGAAACTCGTGGTATGATAGCGAGTGTGAGCAGAAAAAGGCAGCAACCGACGAGGCGTACCAAAAGGCGCTGCAGAGGAAAACCAGGGCAGCGCAAGAAGAGTACCGAGCAAGAAGAAGGGAGGAGAAAAAACTACTGCGACAAAAGAAAAGAATCTTCGCAGCCTCCCAGCTCAAGGATATCGAGGAGTCTAGGGATAAACATAAAATACGAGCCTTTTACAAGAACGCCAAAAGCCTTGCAGGAGGCTTCAAAAAGGGCACCCAGGCTCTTCGAAACTGCGAGGGTAATCTTGTCACCGACCCGCAGGGAATAGTGGATTTATTTAAGCAGCATTTCCAGCAGCTGCTTAACGAGCATGACCAAGAGAGAGTGGTAGGGACCGAGGAAATCCGAACTCCAGCCGCTGAGGTAGTCCTCCCACCCAGCATCGAAGAAGTCGTCGCAGCTATTCAGAAGCTGAAGGACAACAAGGCCGCAGGCTCAGATGGCTTGCCATCAGAGCTCTTCAAGGCTGGCGGCGATGTTCTGGTAGGGAGCATGCACCAGATCATCTGCAGAATTTGGGATGATGAGAGCATGCCCGACGACTGGAATACCAGCTCTATATGCCCCATCCACAAAAAAGGCGATCCTACCTCTTGCAAGAACTATGGAGGTATATCCCTGCTCAATGTCGCATACAAGATCCTGTCCAGCGTATTGTGTGAACGTCTAAAACCCTTTTTGCACCGCACTAATCGGCAGCTACCAGTGCGGCTTCCGGCCCGGCAAATCAACTATAGACCAAATTTTCACACTTCGACAAATCCTGGAAAAGACCAACGAGTTTCGAATCGATACACACCATCTTTTCATCGATTTCAAAGCCGCATACGACAGCATTCATCGTGAAGCACTGTTTGGGGCGATGGCCGAATTCGGGATCCCGGTAAAACTGATCCAGTTGTGTCGCGCCACGCTAAAAAACACGCGATTCACCGTGCAACTCGGTTCTAGGACCTCGGAACCATTCGAAACATGCACCGGATTTTGGCAAGGAGATGCGCTGTCATGTGACTTCTTCAACCTGGTGCTGGAACAGATAGTGCGACGGGCAGGCGTCAACAGGGAAGGTACTATCTTTTACCCCAAACAACTGCTGTCAAAACTCCTTACTCGAAAGACCAAAGTCATGCTTTACGAAACGCTCATTCTGCCAGTCTTGCTGTACGGAGCCGAAAGCCGGACGATAAGCAGGACAGCGGAGCTGATTTTGGGTTCTTTCGAAAGAAAAATTCTGCGCCGGATATTTGGTCCTGTCTGCGAGGAAGGTGAATGGAGAAGAAAACACAACCGCAAACTCTACGAGCTGTATCAAGATGTGGATGTAGTCCGGAAGGCAAGGATCCGTCGACTACACTGGCTCGGCCACATCAAGCGCATGGACATCAACGCTCCAGCTAAGATGGTCTCCGACTCCGAGTCTCCTGGTTCGAGAAGAGGAGGAAGACCGAACCTCCGGTATAAAGACCAAGTAATCGCGGATGTAAGACATCTTGGTCTTGACAACTGGAAGCAGCGTGCCCGGGACCGTCAAGGATGGAAGGCAGCTATAGCTCAGGCTCAGATCCTCCATGTATCGCTGGCCTGATAAGTAAGTAAGTAGATGCTGTCATATGCGGCTTTAAAATGAATGAAGAGGTGGTGGGTATTGATTTGAAACTTGCTGGTCTTCTCCAGGATTTGTCACACCGTGAAGATTTCGTCTCTAGTTGATTTTCCGGGTCGGAAGTCGCACTGGTATGTACCTATTAGTGCGGTGCAAAACGGTTTTGAACGTTTACGCAATTCACAATACACTCTTTTGCAAGAGGTTATATCGTCTTTTTTTTTGGATGGGGCATATAGAGCTGGTATTCCAGTTGTCGGACATGCATTCGTCCTCCTCCGTCTTTGAAAAGGTCTGATGGTAATCCCTCCGAGCCTGCGGCCTTGTTGTTCTTCAGCCTTTTAATAGCTAGGCCTACTTCTTCAATGCTGGAAGGGGAGACGACTTCGTTGACTGAATACGTCCACTACCGCTCTCTCTTCTCTATGCTCGTTAAGCAATAGCTGGAAATGCTGCTTGAAAACAATTCACTATTCCCTGCGGATCGGTAACAACATTGTTTTCGTAATTTCGAAGAGATTGGGTGCCGTTGCCATGTTTTTTTGGTTTTTTTTACAAAAGGCTCTTATCGCGTCGTTATAGCTGGACTCTTCGATATTCTTGAGCTGGGAAGCTGCGAAAATTCACTTCTTTCGCCGCAGCGTCTTTTTTTTTTTTCGTCTTTTTTTTATCTTCTCAAAGGGTGTTGAGAAGGCTATCCAGAGGGTGCCTCGAGGAGGTTGTATGAACATTAGCAGGGATCGTTGTTGGTGTCTCGCCATCTTGAGTGCAATCAGCAACTTTGCCCTATATACCCAGGCCCTACGCTCTACCCCATCTATCAGATACCTACAATTCTGGTTAATTAATAGTCAGTTTAATGGTCTTAGTAAGAATGTCGAACATTCATTTATTTGGATAGGAACTCGCCTGGTATAACTATTACTGGTTTAGCAGACTTGCAACAGCCGTAGCTTGCTGGAGTCGATGTTTGTTCTTAAGTCGCAAAGCTTTCTGGAACATTTTATCTTCTGAGACCCACTCAAGGTTGGTATTCAAAGCTGATAGAAAAGCTTGTGGTTGAAAAACATTTAGGAATGAAGGAGAGATTTTCCTCAGAGTAATTCTGTCGTGTCCTTCTAAAATGTGATGTAATTTAGATCCCATATATGGTTAGCAACTGAAGTATGACATTCGTATTACTCTGCTGTCTGTAGCTATCTAATGTCGGTGTTGAATATTAAGTTGCAACAAGAGTCAAAGATCAACGATTGTCCTAAGTTGCAAGATTAGCGAGGTTATTTCTCGGGCCTGTTTAAGAGTAGTTCCTATTGTACATTTGCTCAACGGGATAATCATTCCAACGATGAATGCGATTTAGAGTAAAAGGTAATGAAATGCTACAATGCTAAAACCATGGTAGGCGACGGTCTGAGCTAATTCCATTTCTCATAGGCCACCTCCCTTTCATGGGTAACAAAATTAAATCATTCCATGAAACCTACTAGCAATCCATTGAGCCTAACAACCATGTTACGATCCGTATCATAATTTTCTTATTTAAAAAGCATAAACCATCGTCAGTGTAACCAAACCGTGACTTTCGAAACCTAAACTCAGTGTCTAGTCAGCGCCTAAGCATCTAATTAGACTCGCTCTCCGTACCTATGTACTACCGCTGCCAATGGCAACCAGCATGACGACTTTGATCGATTCCAATTAGTTTCGCGTGGAAATTCAATTGCCAATTATATTAAGACAAACAGTCACCCTTTACGGTCTAGTCTCTCACGCGGAAAGGAGAAATATACAAAAAAAAAAAAAGCAGAAAATGGTTTTGAATTTAAGACACTGTATCTAGATACCGCCGTCAAGCAGCTAGAGCGTAGGATAATTGTAGACCACATCATCCTAGCCGAGAGACCATTAGTCATAGTGCAAACATTTCGATCGAATTTCAACCGAAGGAAAAAAGGAAGACTGCCAAAGTGCTGCTCGACTAGTTGAACGAAGGTAGACGACAGAAGGCAGGAAGCGTATCAGTGTAGCGTTAAAACTCCAACATCGCACACACCATACTCGTAATCCCATTCTGCGGTTGCTGCTCGGCGGGAAAAAATGAATCTCTGCTTACTGCAACCAAGTCGTCGTCATCTGCTCGTTGCCCGGCACTGTTGGCAGTGATAGTGGCAGTTGAATGCACATTACATGCCATCATGCGAGTACACGGGTACATCACATACCGAAACACACGATGGTGCAAGCGAAACCCGCGAAACAGGCGAAACGCGAAACGCTCTCCAAGATTTAGAGCGACATTAGAGGAGTCAATCCATCATGGTAGAACATTACCATAAATTACAGAAATAATTGATTATTATTGCCGCACTGTGTTGCTGGGACGCTGAGCGAAGTGCGCTCGAATACGCGCACGCGCATGCGCACCCAATGTCTCCTGCTTGCTCTTCCGTCATTTGGCTAGGGTTAAAAAACCGGAGCATCGACCAAAAGCAATTTTGTGTTAAATGCACTTCCACTTCGTAGCGCACCGTACAGGTTCACGTACAGCAGATCCTGAGAACCATTAGTGCCCACAGAACCGGTCGAAGGGTCGAAGGCGCTGGCGCAAAGGTACACTTGTCTGATGGATACGTACGTGCGCCCATGTAAACTGATACTATGCTTACACTTTACTCTAGCCGTACGCTGATAAAAATAATCGTTGATTCGGTCTATGCGTCATTGACATGTGTACGACATCAGACTGAGCTTGTTTGCTCCAAATTTCCACGGATCACGAGGACTAAGCACATAGTACAACTGACAAAAGGAAGATAGACAGACAGAGTGAGAGCAAACTCATACGCTAATCGACAATGCCGACGAGCAGGAGGAAGATGATGTTCAACTAATGATTTGTTGGCATTTAATGCTTGCCTCATATCCTATATCCGTGTCTGCTACGTGAACGTTGGAGGCGTTCTCCTGAGTAAATCTAAAATGAAATATACCAGCGATTAACAGTTGTTTTTCGTAAGTGAAACTTAAGTAGAATGAGCGTCATTTATGTTAGTTGCAAGTTTACTTGCCCCCTGGTACCTGCCATGGTATCTACATATCTAGTAGAGGTACTCGTATTATCTCGTATGCGAGTGTGTGAGGCAGATGATACATCTGGTTCTGGTGGGTATGGTGTTTATCCCGGGCAATTTGTGCAAATCGATCCAGGTGGTAGGTTGCTCGGTGGTGCTGCATATGTAACAAACCAACAGAATGAGTGATTGGCGCTGTAGATTCGTACTAATGGCGATGCTGTAAACAGTAAATGGAATACAGATGTGGACACAGTTTTAGACGCTTGTCAGTGCTGAGTGATGTGCTGAGGAAAGCGCTCAACAAAGCGTCAATTAAATTGAATGGGTTTCTTCTAAACCATTTCTTTGACGTTTCCTTTCGACTTAAATGGCTTAAATTGCGCCAATGTAGAACTTATGGAGCTGATTCTGGTGAAAGTCACGTTTAACGATCAAAACGCTACTTGAGTACCTTCAAGCCATAATTTGCGCAAGATTAGTATTGAGCTGACAATACGTACGTTGCGTTAAACAATGAGTTGACTATGCCAGATCTCCGGCCTTGTACGTTGAATGACAGGTCCCTAAATATACCACGTGTAGCCGAACAACTTGCGGCGACGACTATAGGGAGAGAGGACAACGATTGTTCGGATGCGAAGGCAAAAAGTCCTAGGCTTTCGGTATGTGAGTCTCACATCAGCCTGATCTGCGTCCACGCTCACAACGGAAGACAAGGATAACTCCACCAGAGATAAGTTCTATGATCTCCTAGACCGTACGTGTGCCCAATCTCCCAGTTATGACAAACCATGAAAATTATACTAGAAGACTTCAACGCCAAGCTGGGTCAGGAAGGCATCTTTGAACGAGTAATCGGCGAACACAGCCTACAAGACATCACATCCGATAACGGACACAGGCTGATTGATCTTGCTACGGGGCGAGATCTCCTTCTAGCTAGAACGCGCTTCCGGCCTCTCAATATATATAAAGTCACCTGGCGGTCGCCAGATCAATCAGTCACTAACCAGATTGATCACATCGCGATCGACGTCAGACACTCCCCCTCTATTCATTATGTTCGAACTTTTCGAGGAGCCAACATCGATTCGGACCACTATTTTGTAGTAGTCAAGATGCGCCTACGGATATCACTAACGCAGCGGCATAGAGTAAGAACACGCAGCTATGTCGTCGGAAACTACTATCTGTAGAAACCGCTCCGGCTTTTGTCGATATAGTCTCCCTTAAACTCTCTGATACATCCCAATAGAATAATATGGGGTGTCCACACTCTTCTCTAAGATTTAGAAATACACAAATCCACACGTCCAGACGGTATCTCCTCAATCGTTCTGAAGACGTCTTTTTGTTAGGCTAGTTAAACCACTGCATAGGATTTTCGCCTTTTCTACTCTTCTGCCTCTCCCCGAGGTGATCTTATAGGTGAAAGCAAATAGTTGCACTGGAGATTTCGAAAGCATTTGACAAGGTTTGGCACGAAGTCCTTTTATCGAAAATGCGTGCTTTTGTGATAGATGAGTCTTCTCTTTAATGGAATAGAACTATTTTTCATACATAGGATCAAGGCGAATCTTCTCTCAAAAGTGACCTACAGCTTATTGCCAATTCTAAACGGCGAATTCCGAGAAACTTGTCATGGCAATTTTACTACAGGGGGTGTTGTCAGAACCCCGCTATACATAGAATGAGATCTGCATCTTAGAACCCGAAAAGCTTTCCATGCCGGGTATGTGCGATACTAGACAGAATTCAAAACCGTGTGATAAAACTGATAAGAGACTCCCAATACCCAATACCAATACCTCGAAAAAATAGGGACATAGCAGGAATGTCTCTTGTCTTTCTTTGTTTTATCGATATTTCCACAGAGAATGCTTTGAAGAGATGGCCAATTGCATTCCGCCACTTCAATAAGTCCAAGTTTCCTGATGTCCGCAATAACTTGGTCTCTGATCCGGAGGATCCGTCTCCCTTGCCTTCTCAACCAGGTGGCTGGGGTTCGAAGACCCTCTTTGCCGGAGCGTGGTCGTCCATGCGCTCGGTGTTGCCAATGTAGTGGCAAGATTTTTGCCTTACGGACTACGTCCACATCATTATACAGCGCATAGTGATCGTGGTTGTGTCTCCTCCTCTATTCGCCTTCCTCGCAGACAGGACCATATATCCGACAGAGAATTCTCCTTCAAAAGAACCCAGAATTATCTTTGCTTTATTGCTATCGCCAAGCACTCGACTCTGTAAACCAATATTGGCAAGATCAGTGTTCTGTAGAGAACAATTTTGGACTTCCTTGTTAGGAGTTCTGACCCTAGATGTAGTGATAAACCGAAGTAGCACCGGTTGCCCAAGGCGACTCTTTGTCGGATCTCCACTAAGTTGTCAAATGTGGAGTTAATATTTGTCCCGCGGTAGACAAACTCCTTAACTACGTTCTGCGTAACGCGATGTTCGCCTTACACTGCATGACGATATTTTCCAATTTCTGTGCGACACCAAATTGTACCCGTAAATCCTTGTCCTTTTCGTGCCGTATCGTCGTCGGTTTTGGGATCTACATATGTATGTATATTCGAGGCTAGTCGGTCTTTATTGGTTGGTTTAGTTAACGCTCTGTTGCCTAAGATGCGCACCGCCTACATCGGTTTACTTGCCAGCGGACGCTAACATAACTATCCAGGCGGCCGCAAGGAAGCTGTACGTCAACTTAGCCTGCGCATGGACAGGGATCGACTTTACCTTATACATATGTGTTACCCCATCCATCCCCATCTAGTTATTAGTTTCTAAACACCCTGCACGATAACAATACTTTCTTTTCAAATGAACGTCACTGTAAGCTTCTCTCAAGTCTTTACTAGAATTTTGAGGTTACGTGAGTGAGAACTGAGTAGGATAAGGAACGAAGGAATGATCGAAAACGGTCAAAATATACTTAATAATACTATATCTTATACCACTCTCTTAAACCATTTTTTAATAAGGGCGCCGTGGCGCAGTGGTTAGTGTGTTGAGCTCTGCTGAACGATGAGCGATGATGCCAACGCCATCGAATGTTTATTTCGCAGCGTCATACTTGCCATGAAAAAGCTTCTCGACTCACGCCGTTCGGAAGCGGCATTAAACTGTAGGTCTCTTTCACCTGTGTGAAAAATAAGTCACACCCAACATGGGTGATTGGGAGAAGCTTGGCACTGGTCCTTCATGGGCTGTAACGCCACCAAAAGAAAAAAATAAAGAAACGAAATTTTATAGAAATTCTTGCACCAAATCCTCGCTGTCGGTGAACCTGAACGGTCATGGTCCCTATTTTGAAAGAAAGAAACAGATTGCAGACGTGAGCACCCACGAAAGTTGTTTGCTTCACAAAGTTTGGGGACAAATAGGGGAAAGATTATTGCCCCCTTCAGACAGTCTTCAAACATAGGCGATCCGTGTCATAATGGGCTTTTAGGCTTGCTAACTTTATAATTGGGTTATTGGTCTCCCTTTGCTGTCACCGTCATGCCGAATATATTGTTTCACCCGTTAGGCGATACTTACATATACAGCACTAACGTAAGTAGCTTAAGTTGAATAAAGCTGTCCAGCAATAGAACGATTGCTAACTATTACACCGAATTCGATTCCTTGTTTACACTAGTGTAATATCTACGAGAAAGAGATCACCCTATCGAAACTCCCATAAGTCCCAAAGATCCCTCTGCTACATCTTACAACTGGCTATTTGCATTTGATAAGACCCCATCCATTGTCTGCGTTCATTTGAAACATTTTAGCACCTGCTCCGCTTGTAGTTTCCATCGAGTTACAGAAAAAATGCACTGCACCGTGCCACATATCTCCTCCAAAACGACCTGGACCACATTATCGATTGCTCCTGTACTTATCAGTCCATAAGTGCCACAAGAGTCAGGAATACACACAAAATAAAAGAGGGAAACAGAGAAACGTTTAAACGATTCCTGAATTCAATTCCATTCAAGATATGTATGTGGCTGGGCTGCCTGGTCAGATGCATCCCCCCTGTTTTGCTACTTTGTACATACTACTTTAACTGAAGTTGGGGCAGACTGTGAAAAAATTCGTGCCTCCGTCATGAATGCGTTTTTTAGTTGTTTTTGTTTTTGTTAGTAGAAAACAACGTGTAGCCCTTCTCTCCCAGAGCAAACATATTACTACACGGCACACCGTTCCCATTCTCATTCCGACGGCTATTCACATAGCCATTTCCACTAGCAATACAATTCCGATTCCCTTTCTTTTGCATTCGGCTACGAAAGGTAACCTGGTGGTGCTATGTGTGTCTTACGAGATGAAGCTCTCGAAAAACAAACGAAAATATAGCAGCACAACCCCATGTCCTGCTTTGCATACAATGAGATGCACAGCATGTAATCTTATTGTGACCTACACCAATATTTCTGGGAATGTTTGGTATCATCACACTCCAGGTCCAGGTTTTTCTTCGGCTCTGTCCTGGACTGTGCAACGCGCTGGTCACCAACTATTGTTCGCTCCTGACGATTCGCTCTCAGACTTCGAGTAGACTCTGTATTACGCTTGCTCGCAGATGCTAGTTGTTCTATGTGACCACTAGGATTTTGTCATCCAAAAAACCAAATCTGCAAACGAAGGCAAAAAAAAATGGAAACAAGGTAGAGCGATAAAAATGCTGCGCATACATTTTATCGCCCAGACAGTGGTCTTTTTCTTGCTCCTGGTTCGGATGTGCTGCCACCAAATGCCATAGTCGAGACGAACGACAACGTCGTCGTCTTCGAATCCCGACTCTCAACTCTCGATGACATTATGGAAAATTTGTGCACTATGAACTCATGGAAATTTAACGTTTTCGACGTTTAAGTTTTGTCATCGTCGTCGTTGATCGTTCTTGTTGTTGTAATTGTCGTTATTGCGAATAAATACAGTGCGAGTGCAGACTGGTTTTATATCCTCAATGCACGATGAAGCTACTCCTAGTTGCACTGCATGAATCAACCATAGAGAGAAACAGAGATTGATCCTGAACGCGATCGGGTGGAGCAGCTTGCAGGGCTTACAATTTTGTATATTGATACGGTTGCCACTGGTTCGGTTGCTTATTTGCATAGGTCGCTTACAAGACATCTCATTACAATAATTCAGCATTTCCAACACCATTTGGTTGCATTAATTCGAATTCGAATTAATCTCATGTTGTTAGGGTGAGAGCAGTGTGCACGTCAATGTAGTTGGGATGGCATTAGGCAATTCAGTTGGCCACAAGGCTCTCGATAGTGATTCGCTAGTCTTTAAGTTAGGCTTGCCGATCGTTCTTTTGCTTTGGTGGCGTTACAGCCCATAGAGGGCCAGAGCCAAGCTTCTCTCAATCGTCCATGTTGTGTGTGATTTATTTTTTACACAGGCGAAAGGGACCTACAGCTTAATGCCGATTCCGACCGGCGTGAGTCGAGAAGCTTTTTCATGGCAAGTATACTACGAGGGATTTTGCCAGTACCCTGCCGAGGAGGTACGCCGCGAAATAAACTTTCGATGGCATTGGTGTTATCAGGATCCGAACTCGCTCATCGTGCGTCAGAGTCTAACACACTAACTACTGCGCCACGGCGCCCTCTAAGGTTAGAAATACCAAACTGAAAAAATAAACACGTCAACTAAGGCTTATAGAGACCGCAAGGTCTCTATCGATAGACAAATGGAAGAAGATTTAGCAAGCGCTTACGGTCAACATCCTAAAAATAGTAAGGAAGTACCCCGGTGCACCACCTATCTGCCGACCAACGATCCTTCGATCTGCCAAAGGCAACAGTGAAAGAAGAAAGGGAGACTTTGGAAGGAGCTAGACTCAAGGTCGTATCAAAAGTCCAAATTCCAAGACGCCCGCGAGCAAGATACTGGCTCCCTCTGAATTCTGACGACCCCCTATAGATCATAGAGATGATTGGGTAATGTAATCCTAATCTTCCAATTGGAAAGTCATGAAGCTGGAAAAACCATTGCGCTGAAGCGTTGAATCTTCTGGCTCTAAACGACTACTGTCAGGTTTGCCTTTTTAAAGGTCGAACACAATGTCTACAAAAAAGGTGAGGAAACAACCATCCGTCCTTGAAAGCCAAACTTGGCCATTACGGAAAGCACAACGGAACAATAACCTCCAACTCCCTCGTGAAGCGAGGGTCCTACGAAGGAAAAGGCTGAGACACCAACAATAATCCCAGTAAGTATAGACCCGGATCTATTGCTTGACTCCGGCAGCGAAGCTACATCGCGATGTGATCAATCTGGTTAGTAACTGATTGATCTGGCGACCGCCAGGTACCTTTGTGTATATCGAAGTGCCGCAACTAACTGCGACTTTAATGCTAAGCTGGGTAAGGAACGCATCTTTGAACGAGTCATTGGCAAATAATCTACACGACCCCACATCCCATAACGGGCACAGGCTGATTGATCTCGCTACGGCGCGAGATCTCCTCCTAGCATACGTTCTGGCTAGGAGATCGTAGAGCTTATCTTTGGTGGAGTTATCCTTGTCTCTCGTGGGGGCGTGGATGCATATCAGGCTAATGTTAGGAAATCTAGCCTTGATACGGATTGTTCGCTCACATGCCAGAAATTTTAGGACTTTTTACCTTAGTCTGCCGCGTACAACAAATTCGCCTCCGAACAATCATTGATCTCTCTGCCTATAGCAGTCGCAGTAGTAGACTGATATGTATGTATGTATGTTGGCGTTACAGTCCATAAAGAACCTAAACCGAGCTTCTCTCAATCACCCATGTTGTGTGTGATTTCATTTTCACATAGGTGAAAGGGACCTACAGTTTATTGCCGGTTCCGAACGGCGAATTTCGAGAAGCTTTTCATGACAATTTTACTACAGGGGGTTCTGTCAGAACCCCGCTGAGGAGAAACACCATGAAAAACACGTTCGATGACATGGCTGTGTCGGGATTCGATCCCGAGTAGTAGACTAATAGAAAAGAGATAATTTATACAAATGAGGTACAGTGTATAAGACAAAAAGTGAGTAATCTTGAGAGTAGGCCAAATATGTACGAGCAACGTGAACTGCAAAACGCTATAGAGATTGTAGGAGTCTCTCATGCAAATGAGAACAATGCACGCGAGATCGCTCATACAGTTTTTGCAAATGGCCTTGGTGTTACAATTCCCGATGTTGATGTGGTGAAATGCTACGTCAAGAAACAACGAAGAACGGCTGATATAGTTGGTGGCAGCAGTACTAGTCAAAAGAGCATAATCTGTGTCCATCTCTCTTCAAATCTTTTAAAAGAGAAACTTATGAGAAGTAAGAAAACAAAGAGAAACAAATTAAAAAATACCCTCTTTAATGACCAAAACATAAGTAATATATATATTAATGACAGTCTCACTAAATACAATAGATCACTATTTATTGCAGCAAAAAAGTTAAAAGTGGATCAAAATATTAAGTATCTTTGGATTAGAAATGGCCGTATCATGTTAAGGAAAGTTGACAAGGGCAGGATTACTGTTTTAAGATCTTTTGATGATCTTAATCATTTTTCTAAAGATCATACTAATTAATTAAATTAAATGGATTTTATTTCATATGTAGATCAAGATTACATTAATCCTGTCTTTGAAACAATTAGTAATAGTAACTTTCTTGATTACAATTTTGGTCCTAACTCACTATTGGTTGTGCATCAAAATATCAGGAGCCTTCGCAAAAATTTCGATTCTCTGGTCGTTCATATTGAGACTTTTGACAGAAAGCCTGAATTTATTTTTGTCTCTGAAATTTGGATTTTTGAATCTGAAATCGATGACTTTATTATTCCTGGTTATACTTTTATAGCAAACCCTAATGACTCTTATGCTGCTAGTGGCGTTGGAGTATTTGTTAGAGATGAACTTAACCTCAAATTTATTAAATGTAACTTCCTAAGTGCAGATGTTTTGAAGATATGCTGTAATATAGGCAACGTAGCTTTTTCATTCGTATGTTTATACAAACTACACTCATATGCTCTAGATTCTTTTATTGAGGAATTTTCAAGATTCTTATCCAGTGAAAAAGTGGCTAACCTAGTATTTCTGGGAGATTTTAATCTTGATATGTTAACCCAAAATGATATTACCGATTCCTACACCACAGTTTTAGCTGAGCATGGTCTACATTCTCTTATAAATGGTATCACACGGCCTTGTTCTGGCTCATGTTTAGACCATATTCTTGTCCGTCTGTCTAATACCTTACTCAAGGCCTGTCTTGGTATAAATCTCGATCTTCAGATCACAGATCATTGTATGACGGGTATTCTAATTAATAATCTCACTAGTGGATTACGCTATAAAGATAATTATAGTTTCTTTCCGTCTAAATCAATAATTAATTATAATATACTCAACCAGAGACTTTTTTATGAAAGTTGGGAGGAAGTTTATAACGAAACTAATGTTAACGTAGAAATGAAAACTTTTTAAATATTGTGAATTTCCATATGAACGGCTCAAGTAAAACTCTTAGAATGAAAAAATCTCACATTAGACTCAAGCCTTGGTTGAATCCTTATATTCTAAAAAAGACCAAGCTTAAGAATAAACTCGGAAGAAAATGTTCTAAACACCCACTGAATACTTCGTTGAGGAATCGGTACAAGTCCATTTGTAAAAAACTAAGTAAAGACATAAAAGATTGTCGCGATCAATTCTATCGCTGCGAATTTAACAAATGTAGGGGGAATTTGAGAAAGGAATGGGGCTTGGTTAATAACATGTTTAACAGACGTGCAAAAAAGATGAAATGTATTACGCTCAAAACTGGTGCCTCTGAAACTTCTGATCCTTACATCGTTGCAAATGAATTCAACAATTACTTTGCTTCCATCGCCTCAATATTTAAGGACGTCATTACTTGCAGCAATAGTTTCTTTTTTGATCAGTTATCTCCCTTTGAGATTTTGAAAATTATAAATTCACTGAGTGATTCACATTCTAGGGGTGTAGACGGTCTATCAAACCATTTACTAAAAAAAATTGCTTTATATATTGTTGAGGTATTAGCGCATATATTTAATTGTAGTGTACTATCAGGAATCTTTCCTATAAAATTAAAATGTGCTATTGTAATACCACTTTATAAGAAGGGTAATCCAAATGATCGGAGTAACTACAGACCAATCTCTCTTTTACCGACTATTTCCAAAGTGTTTGAGAAAGCAATGAAAAGGCGGTTACTTGATTTTTTAGACAAAAACAATTTCCTCAGCTCAAAACAGTTTGGATTCAGAAGTGGTTACTCTACTGAAGATGCTCTGAACGCTTTCTGTTCGTCAATTTTGAAAGGGCTAGATGATAATAAACACTGTGCAAACCTCTTCGTTGATATTTCAAAGGCATTTGATATGGTTGATCATTCCATTCTTTTGGATAAATTATCTAAAATTGGCTTTAGGAGTTTCATGTATAATTGGTTTGAGTCTTACTTAAGTGGAAGATCCCAAACAGTAAAAGTATCCGAGACTTTCAGTACCTCAATTAATATTAATATAGGTGTACCCCAAGGATCAGTCCTCGGGCCTATCCTATTTCTCATTTATATTAACTCGATTTTCAACCAAAACATGAAAGGTTACATTACTGCTTTTGCTGATGATCTGGGCATCACCTACACCTCAGATAGTCCATGTAACCTTATCGCTGATATCAATTATGATGTAGATTTGTTATGCAACTGGTTCTCTGAACACAGAATGCTTGTTAGCAGCAAAACAAAATTAATGTTCCCTAGCCTTCGCTACAATTTTCCACCGGATGTTGATATTCTCTTTCATTCGTCTAAATGTAGAAAAATGCAATCAATCGGTAGTACCTGCCGTAATACAGACAGTAAACTATTTCCATTTGCCCCATTTGACAGTGATTGTTTTAAAATAGAAGTTGTAAACCATTTTAAATACTTGGGCGTTGTTGTGGATAATAGATTGAGTTGGTCCGACCACATTTTATCTTTAAAGCAGTATCTTAACTCTACGCTGCGCATTTTTTATTATTTAAAGAATACTTGTTCGAAGGAAGTTCTAAAAATGATTTATTATGGCATTTTCCATTCCAAATTACAATATGGAATCTGTTCCTGGGGCAGTGCTTCCCGTAATAAAATTTCAAGATTACTGACTCTCCAAAAATGCATTGTAAGAAAAATTTGCAAGAAAACCCGCTTCGATCGCTCAATGCCATTGTTTATCAGCTTGAAAATCCTTCCTCTAAGGCACTTGTACTACTACAAAGTTTTAAAAGTTTTTTTCTTAAGATGTGGTTACCTCAATAGTAGACAATCTATTCGCTATAATCTCCGAATTAACCAAAGTTTAAATGTCAACATACCATCATTTCGCACTACAACTTACAGAAACTCTTGTTTTATTGTTGCATACAGATTATTCAATAAACTTCCAGGATCAATAAAGTCTACAAGATAGATGAAAATCCTCATTAATAAACTAAAGTCATGGCTTTTCATGTTCGACCATAACCAGATCGAACATCTTCTGGATCCCATTATTTAGTCTAATTTCCCCGTTTCTGTTTTTTGATGCACGACTACTTGACTGTCTTATTATTGCTTATGTAATCTCTACTTTGTTTTCTTTGCCTAAATTCATGTTAATATTTTCAATCACCCCAAATTATGTTATTTTCCAATTGTTGATGTGGCATTTATCACTATTTTGTCTTATAAATTACAAAATGCCACTACTTATCTCTTGTAATTACTATCTACAATATTGTTGATCATACACCTTGTAAATATTTCTTGTCGAGAATACGAATAAAATTAATGAATAATTTAATGAATGTGTCGGAAACTAAACGGGGCCTTGTTCTGTGTATTCTTAGATACACGCTAAGACATTGCCTTTCAAACATCCTGAACCTGATTAAGGCTATGTAACGGATTACATTACGGCGTCGTGGTGCGGTGGTTAGTGTGTTGGACTCTGGCGCACGATGAGCGAGTTCGGATCCCGATAACACCAACGCCATCGCATCTTCATTTCGCGGCGTGCCTCCTTGGCGGGGTATTGGCAAAACCCCCCGTAGTATACTTGCCAAGAAAACGCTTCTTCACTCAAGCCGTTTGGAATCGGTATAAAATTTTACGGCCCTTTCACCTGTGTAAAAAATAAAAAATCACACACAACATGGGTGATTGGGAGAAGCTTGGCTCTGGCCCTTCATGGACTGTAACGCCACCAAAGCAAGCAAGCAACGGATTACCCTTCCTCCAGAGTCGAATTGGCTGGTATGAGGCAGTCATTTCGTCAGAGTGAAAACAGCTTTTCCTAGGGCAATATCTATATTCTTATCAAAATACAGATACTTGTCTAGTCAGATTACAAGGCATTTCCTAGTGGGCGGTCGAGGATTGAGAACCTTCACCAATGAGTCCAACATACTGGTCCTTGAAATGTCCAGTTCAAGGGCACACTGTTGACGGATTTGGATCATCCTCAATCGAACACGACTCCGCAGACATAAATTACAGTTTTTTCATCTAACGAAATTACATAGGAATGAAAGAGAACAAATATACCGTCTTTGTCGAATTGGCGTTTATTTTCCTACACCTTGTATGTATGTATGTATGTTGGCGTTACAGTCCATGAAGAACCTGAGCCGAGCTTCTCTCAATCACCCATGTTGTGTGTGATTTCATTTTCCCCTAGGTGAAAGGGACCTACAGTTTATTGCCGGTTCCGAAAGCCGATTTTCGAGAAGCTTTTCATGACAATTTGTCAGAACCCCGCTGAGGAGAAACATCGTGAAAAACACGTTCGATGACATGGTTGTGTCGGGATTCGATCCCGTGTCATCGGCGTCAGAGGCCAACACACTACCCACTGCGCCACGGTGCTCTCTACACCTTACTTGGACAAATCTTCGAATTCGTCGGTTTAATACACGCCTGCAGGCGTGACGTTCGAAAGTTTTATCAACAGATAAAGCGAACATGCCAAGGTTATAAAACCAGAACGGAAGCCTGCAGGGATGAGAACGGACACCTAGTAGTAGAACCGCAGTCGATGCTGAGAATATGGGAAAACCACTTCTGCAGACTGTATAACGGCGATGTTAGTCAATATACCGCTGTCAGGCGGAATGATCCATTTCTAATCGACGGAGACCGCAGAGAATTCTGTCCCCCTGACCTCGACGAAGTTAAGATTGCCATATCGAAGCTCAAGTCGAATAAAGCTGCTGGCGCAGACGGACTGTCTGCTGAGCTCTTCAAGGCAGCTGGGGATGACCTGGTTGGGAGCATGAACCAGCTCATCCGGTAGATATGGTTAGAGGAAAGCATGCCCGAGGAATGGAGTCTCAGCATCGTATGCCCGATCCACAAGAAAGGCGACTCCTCTGAGTGCGCTAACTATAGAGGAATAAGTCTCCTTAACATCGCCTATAAAATCTTCTCTGCCGTTTTGTATGAACGCCTGAAGCCTTTTGAAAATAAGCTGATAAGTCCTTATCAGTGCGGATTCAGGCCAGGGAAGTCCACCATCGACCAAATCTTCACACTACGGCAGCAACTGGAGAAAACCAATGAATTTCATGTCGACACTCACCACCTATTTGTCGACTTCAAAGCCGCATACGACAGCGTAATTGGAGACGAGCTATACAACGCTATGTCTACCTTTGACATACCTGCTAAACTCGTCAGACTATGCAGGATGACTTTGGAGAATGCTCGCTGCTCCATCCGAATCGGTGAACACCTTACCGATAGTTTTGATGTCAAAAAAGGATTTAGGCAGGGCGATGCGTTGTCGTGTGATTTCTTCAACATCATATTGGAAATAGTTGTGCAAAAATCACTGGCCAATACAAGAGGCACAACCTATTTCAAATCCTCGCAACTCCTTGCATACGCCGACGATATTGACATAATAGGTAGATCACAGCGAGATGTCAATGAGGCGTTTGCGAGTATTGAGAAGGAGGCGGCGAAAGTTGGTCTGGCGGTAAACGAGGGTAAAACTAAATATATGCTGTCATCAAAAAAGGACGCTCAACACCGACGTCTCGGCCAGAACGTTTGTATAGGCAGATATAAGTTCGAGGTAGTTAAGGACTTCGTCTACCTTGGCTCCGCAGTGACCTGGAACAACGACATCAGTTCCGAAATCAAACGCAGAATCACTCTTGCCAATCGCTGTTTCTTTGGGCTCAGGAGGCAACTGAGTAATAGAGCCCTCTCCCGAACGACAAAGTTGACTCTATATAAGACCCTTATCATCCCGGTCCTGTTGTACGGCGCAGAAGCATGGACACTATCAAAAGCGGATGAGGAGGCCCTTGGTCGGTTCGAGAGAAAGATTTTGCGTGTGATTTTTGGGCCTATAAACGCAGACGGGGGATGGAGGAGAAGATTCAACCACGAACTTTACGGGCTGTACAGCGACATGAGCCTAGTCAGGCGTCTACAGATTCAACGCCTAAGATGGCTGGGCCATGTAGAGCGAATGGACACCACAGCTCCAGCCCGGAGAGTCTTTGAATCCAACCCCGAGGGACGAAGAAGCAGAGGACGGCCGCCCTTAAGATGGCACACACAGGTGGAAGGGGTCCTCAGCCAACTGGGTGTGCGGCAATGGAAAAGGCTAGCGAAAGATCGTGCTAGATGGAGGGGCATGTTAGTTGAGGCCCAGGTTCACCCCGAACTGTAGCGCCCACTAAGAAGAAGAAGAGTACACGCCCTTTTACCACTTGAACCAACTAGTATACGAATACATCACTATTGGATATGGCGTCATGTACATTGACTAACTATTTTTGCAACACCCGTATTGTCGACGAAGACACGAACTTCCGAGCACGATGTCCACGAGTCGTCCCATTAAAATTCATCTTACTAACAACTCAGCCGTTTTTCTAATGCCATTCATCTCAGATGATTCCAGGAAGTGATTGATGCGGTTTTTCCAGGTTCAAGTGCACTCGTCAAGTTTCCATTCCGAATAATCCGAGTACACTTGCCCTCAAGTGAAATGAACCGCGCTGACATGCTACCATAAGTTATTTCCTCTTTGCCATATGGCATTCTATACAAATCCACCTGCCAAGCAACTTTGCATCCTCCTGTATAGGATTTCCCTCCTGACGTCAACAAAATAGGTCAAACCATGTTGTTTGCTACTATCCCGACGTCGAATACTGACAAGCAACACAACCGCGAACTTGAGTTCCAAGAAAAAGCCGATCCAACACAACAAACCCATTAACAATACCGCAGAACAACAAAAAAGTCAAGACACTAAATTAGAAGATAAATTCACATAAATATCGTATCTCAGCTCAGCACTCAATAAATACAGATAATGAATTCGCAATGCTTACATAAATCCAAGACTGCGCTCGAATCGCGTATTCAATCAGATAAACGCCTTCGCTTCCAACTTTGCGGGCGCTGCGATTGGGTTTTTTTTTTTTTTTTTTGTTTTAATTTTTAATTACAACTGCAACAAAACACTGCGAATCCATTCACTCTTCATCGATCTATTCCTATTGTTATCCTCACTCCGCATCTGTCCGTATCGGACATGGAGCCAAGTCAAGTCACATGCGATTGCATTCTATGGGTCACACTACTCGTATATCGTACTGACACTCGCACGTACCTACATAGATACATTCTCTGTGGCGGTGTCAATCGGCAAAACAAACGACATTGAATATTAATAGGTTCGTTCGGTATCTGAGATACTTGGTAATCGTAGTTTCTGTGCAAATGTGTAATTAGAATTGCAAAACAAACGACAGATTGAATTAATTTATCTACAAACTCTCCGTACGTATACAGGCTTTGGACTCATTTGCCCTCGAATTGAGCTCGTACATTAGACGTGAATACGCATTGCAGAAAACCATATCCCATAGGACGTTGTCTATGCCTAATGCACTAAAGTAACTCATCATACCTCCCTTCGAATAGGTTCCATTCAACCACAACTCGTTCGATTTAACATAAAAATTAGCAAACATCCTGGACCACAAAGATATTGTACAAAGGGACTAAGAGTGCAAACGTTATAGTCGTTCTCGTTTAAAAGCGGTCACTCGCAGGAGGGTGCCTTCTTCGTGCCATTACTCGCCCGTGGGCCATCTCTCAACGCGCGCCATTCACTCTTCGTATAGTGTTCCTATGTTCCGGCGAGATGTGTGTGTTCCTAAGATCGGCGAGATGCAATGACGATCATTCCGCGTGCCTTATGGGTTAGCTGAAGAACGTTATCTGAGTCTTAACGCCTCGAGACAGAATGTAATGGCCGTGCTATTATTATTTGGGATCGTATTAAATGCGTGGACATTATGATTGACATTAAGCACTTAGCTAGCGGCGGCGATTCATAGTCATACTGGAAGTAGATACTCGTACTGTATAGTCTAGTGGTAGTTGGAGGAGTCGAGTGTTGCTAGTGACATTGCAGCGGAGGTGGTGGTTATGGCGGGGAGTTGATGCTGGTGACATGCTGGTTGTGTCTTGACTACGGAAATTTATCGCAGACAGTATGGAGCGTCGACATTTTGTCCTGTGCAATTATGATTCGAACACTAAACGGACAATTAATGTCGTCAATGAATTTTCCCGGAGCTCGGATTTCGTGTGAAGAATCGATGGGAGCGATGCAGTTGAGGATCAGGGGCGGCCCGAGGAATACATTTTATTTATTGCGAAACTTTGAAGAGCAATAGATTATGCTAGATGCTGAGATTGATGTCGTTACAAGAGCTCGTTTAAAATTACCTCAAGCATACTTGCCTAGATGGCGCAGCAGCTGGGGTGACAAACCTCTCTAGTCACCAGGTTCTTTGGCTTGGTGCTTCCTTTGTTGACGCACTGAGGTCTATTAGGCACTATTTATACAGACGACTTATGCTTTGGATCTGTAGATGTTTGGCAAACTCGATGTTGTTATATGATTCTTCGAGAGAGAGCTTAGCTCATTTTCGACCTTAATGAAGCGATGAGGATTCTTTATTCTCATTCTGCTCAGCTTAATTAGTCTTAAAGGGAACGTTCTTAAAATTGCTATGGTAAGTGTAGACCCAACATTCTTGAGTCTCCTACAAGATCGAGTAATTTTTTTGCATGAAACTATCCAAGATTGATTTCAGATATCACACATCTGGGCAAAGAAGATCTTGTTCTTAGCGCTAACCTTATTTCCTGTTCTTTCATTTTGCCTTTGAAAATCACATGCACCTGCCTTCCATTTTATATGCAGAGTTCATGACCAGTTTTCGCAGCATATCTCCACTGATTTTATGTACGATGCTATTTAGGGCGAATAAGAGGTTTGAGGTCTTCAATAGACTTTGCTAATCCAGACAAGTCAGTTTGGAAACTGTTCATATTTGTTGCGTCGCAGTTTTTCCATCAGAAACATGAGGAACAGCTTTAGTGATGAAGAGCTTATGTAATAAGATTTCCAGAGAAGCAATAGTTGTCCAACTGGCCACATTGTCAAGCACATCGAGGCGGAGTGTAGTGACACTAAACGATGCCTGTCGGCCGGTTGCCGACAAGGGTAATCTCAAATATCATCTATTTGATGATATGATCTGGAAAACGTATTCACGACCTCGGCGAGAAACCGTTCTACTGAGCTTGAGGCGCTCGGGCTCACAGAGCACGATGTCAGGTGCGTAAATGAGTCGCTACTCCACAAAATTACGGGCCACATGGAAGATTAGCGGTACCGCCAATCTATCCTGGATCAGTCCAGATGGTTCTAAATAAACGAATGCTACTGAGGGAACAAAGCCCTTCAGCCGGTCTTTCTCTAAATATATATTGTTGGGGTAGTAAGCCCTGGAGATCAAGTTATTGACCGAAGTCAATACCCTTGTAACGTAACCTTGAATTGGCCTTATCAGAAAACTGTCTATCCGCAAAATCCTTGCCCCAATTGTATAGGAACTCGTTTCGATAGAACTTCGTGCACTCGGAATTTAGTGTTTTGTGCAATCCAAGTTTTTTTACATTGTCTCTCAAACACCCGAATCTTCAGCTTGTCGTAGAGTACTTCTAACCATACGGTGTTGAAGGCTTTTTCCATGTCAATCAGCCAAGCACCTGTGCATTGGTATTGGTATTCGGAATGATGTATTTGTCCTCAGCCCTTTTAGACAGGGCTCTGTGGATCCCATTCTCGAAGACCTTGCAGTTACTCGGAAGGAGACTTATCGACCGGAGGTTTGCTGAGTTAGTGGACTCTTAACCCTCTTTTAGGGATTGGTGTCACCACCATCGTCTTCCAATGCACCGGACAATATGCATTATAGCCTCTGGTGGAAGATGTACAACGTTAGATATTTCGTCAATCCTCGTGGATTACTTCTTTTTTAGTGACTCGAAGATCAATTGTAGATCCTCCGTTGAAATGAACAGGGTATTAGCACTTTCATTGGAGATGGCGTTGATTACCGTAAAATCGTCATTGAAACTGGTGAAACGATGGCTCTCGGATCGCCAATGCTCAATATCATTTCGAAGGTAGAAGGGGTGAAGCAGGGCTCTATTCTCCGGGTCGGGGTTAGGGCGAATTCTTTCATTCACTATATACACTTCCTGGAAGACAGCTTACATTGTCACCACTTCCTCCTGAGGATCCTCGACCACAAAGAAGTCGTCGTCTAGGACGTCGTTCTCTGGATCAATGCTGACTGTACTTAGTAGATGTTCGTTGTCTGACCTTCTCGGAAGCTTGAGATCCTGAATTTATTTTTTATTTATCCGCGTACCTACAGTGCGGAATTTGTTATTCCAATGTAGATTTACATATATTTTGTAATGTTCTTTAATCAATTGTTGGACATTCTTAGTCAGTGATTTCCTTCGAGTTTGTCTGTCGGTAAACTGCCTGTATAAGAGTCAAAGAGTCTTGACAACAGTCTACTTTTTTTCGGAGGTGGTCGGTGGCCTAGGGCGCTTTAAGCTGCTTCCTGGTTGACAGTGCAGCAGCGCAACCACATGCTCTTAGCACTTGTGTCGGCTTGAGGCATATGGGAGAGTATTTCGCCCAACCACTCTCTGTAATCTTTGGCTATTTACAGTGCCTGCAGTCGCCCAATGTCAAACCTCCGTTCTGTTGGTGGTTGCAGCTTTCTGTCGTTGGACAGTCGAGTTCTGAGTCGTGCTTATTCCAGGTAGTGGTCAGAGTCTACGTTTGCATCCTTGAATCTTCACACATTCAGGATGTTTGTTACGTGCTTTCCATCAATCAGCACACGGTCGATTTGGTTGCCGGTTCAACCATCTGGTGATAACCAGGTTGCTGAGTGGATCTTTTTGTGAGGTAATCTTGTGCTACTTATCACCCTATTACTAGATGTTTCGTGGAGAATGTGCTTTCCGATCGCACTGCCAAAGATGTTTTCCTCGCCGATTTTGTCATTTAAGACTCCGAGTGCGATTTTGATGTCGTACTCCGGACAGGTTCCGTAGGCTCCGTCCAAGAGGTCAACAATCGGTAGTTATTCAGAGAATTAAATGTATTTAGCACGTATAGCGACGATAACAATAACTGACATAGAAAACGTCTGTCAAAAACTCCCAACTTTCATATAATATTGAGAGTCATAATGCAGAGCCTGGCGAGCCTGGAAAGGATGTCGAAACATGCCATAGCATTGTATAGCTTATCTGTAAATATGCTCTTGCATGTAAATTTAAAATTCACAAGTAGGTGGTCAGTGTCGATCTAAAGTTATTTGGATTTTTCCAGGATCGATGGCGGGCTTCCTTAAACCTTAAACCTCACTTATATTAGCGGATCACTTTATTTGTAAAGTTTCAATATACGACGTTCGGCGAATTCAAAATGGTCTCCTTTCTTGCGGAATGGTCCATAAGCTATTACTTTGCCCAGGGAATCAATAGAAATCTGGCTTTATTTTGATCACTTGGAGATACGAATTATAAATTATTTAAGCCGGAACTGAGCCATATCCTCTTTCTCCTTAGTAGCGTAACTTCCCTCTTAAGAGAATTGATTCATCACATTCAAGGCTACCTACATATTTATATCACCTGCCTGAGCGTAGACTTCTAAGAATGGGATGAGCCGATTTCAAGACAACATGACAATGGGGACTTTAACTGCCAAACCGACAGTCGAGTTGCGGCATTAAACAATTGATTCCTGTTGTCTGCAAGCTTGTTTTTTTTTTGCGCTTATGCTTTTCTAAATGAGCGAAATTTTGGAAACCTATAATGATTGGTCTAGTTTCGAGATACCCAAGCTCTTACCTAGGTTTATTAGTAGGATCTTCAAGTCAAAGGGAAATGTAGAGCATATGTCGACCCAATAATGAAAGGTTCATTATTTACACTTGTGAAGTTCTGGAAAAAAGATTATGATTAAGTTAAGCTTACTTAAATCATGTAAGCCAATCACAATGAGTGTCAGGGTATTCTATGGAGTTTTTTCTTACATCTGAGAGAGCGCCCTGTTTTCTAGAACCAATGGCCTACCCTGAACCCATCCTGAGCAAACGAGCGGCAAAACACTTCCTAGGATCCTTAAGTCCCTCCTAATAGAATGCAAATGCCCTAAGGAATCAAGTCACTGAGTACGCGCGCGCGCATACTCGCGTTCTTCGTTTACTCCTTCCTTTCCATTGCCACGAAATTGATTACACCACACTTCTGCTCTTCCACTCGATCCATTCGTCCACCACATCCACTCCTGTTGATTCTACTCGCATCTATGCAGAACTAAACTCATTGCCAATCCGACCGAAAGTCATGGATTCAAATTCATCGGAGTCGATTGATTCGACATTATTATTAATTTTTCATAACTTCTGCGCATGCCTGTGTTTCTCCGGTCCCTTCATCAACTCAGCTATTCTCTTACTCCTTGTAGTAGGTACAATATGCCATGCCGGCCGACTAGTCGGTCGATCGACCAGCTCATCTGGCATGCGGTTATATCCATGTGAAACTAATCGATTAAAAAATTATAACAGCGGATCCTTTGAGACGTGCCGACAAAGCGCGAACACAGGACACTGACGTGCCGTATGATCTTCACTGCGCCATCATCACCGATGAGACAGACTCTGGGAGTTAAACCGAAACTCATTTACAAACTTACACTCTAGGGGTTTCCATGATTGTCGTCGCGTCGATTTCAAATCGAACTCATTACGCCAGGATATAAATGTAGTCATTTGACGGTTAATAGCATTCGATGAATTTGAGAAAACATATTCCGTGGGATGGTCGGATGATGGATGGCTTGTTATCCCGTTGTGCGACTTATGGACTTGACGGGTTGACTCACTAAACTAGGTCTTGTCAGTTGAATAGGAATTGTTTGAAATGCAAACACTCCTAGGTGTTGCCTTTGCATACGGCTCTTCTAGGTGGCGAGCAGTATCAAGAAACATTGCCAGAGGGCGGTAGCCACCTGAATGTTGTAAAAGTATATTGAATTGAAGGTGTTTCCGTTGAAATATGGTGCATGGGCAATAAAATTGGCATTTAAAAAGGCGATTACCATTGGAGGGCGAGCACTTGGTTCCAGATGGAGAGTCATGGCCATTGGGTGTTGCAAGTAGATGTGTGTATATATGTTATCAGGCAATTATTGTCATCGTGGAATAGGCGTAAACAGAAGTTCAAGTTAAAGCTCAAGGTACACATACTTCAGTTCAGTTTATCTATCTAAGGTTCTTCAGAACACACCTGTTTGCATTCTGAGTTGAGAACTTATTATCGTATTGAGTTTCAATGAACCTACGTTTTGATCTTGGCTTGCGTGATTTTGGACAAATGAAATAGATATTCATTGACACAGATCAATGAGACATTAGCCACGTATGGAGCGTATCAGGTAAGCGGTAAGTTTCGTCCACGTTGACGTTAATCTCAGTGGCATTATACGTTTGGGAAACGAAAGAAGGGGACACCAACATGCAACTTACAGAAGCCTAACTTTTGTGATATAACCCCATCGGTCCTGGTATAGTTGCTAGAATCTACATACATATGGCGTTTAATTGACCTCCAAAAAGGTTGTATCGATTTTCTATGACTTTTGACGTGGAATAAACCAACAACAGTGTGCAGGTCAACTCGTTTTGAATTCTGGAACGGGAGCAAACGTCAAAGCGACAGTAAAGCCATTTCCGATTGTAAATTGTTACCTGTCTATTTCAAAACTTTCGTAGTGAGTATCGAAAGTTTTGTAACGAGAGTACAGGAGTCTTAATGTTCTCTAGCGTAGACCTTTAGCTTGAAGTCAGTAGGACTATTGCTATGGTTTTTTTCCAGGTGACTGGATATGTGATTCAAGATTCCATAGAAAGCCTTAATGAGCCCTTACTTCTTACTTCATCAGATGTCTCATTACGCAAGATTGTTATCTACCATGGCACCTACCCAAAAAGCACTTCTTAGATGGGGATGGATCCGCAGTTATTGGCGTGAAAGCTCAGCACTTTGATCGCTAATTGGCTGCCTGTAAGCATGTTATCTTAGGCACGTGATTCGAGAATTATGTTGACGCATGTATAAATGGTATGTGACTTAACTCGGGCCGAGTATACAAGCCCCAACATACTTTATGTTTAGCAAAAGATTTTTCGATTTTCAAACTTAACTTAGAGGAACGTGTGTTAATTAAGGAGGGCGAGTGATGAAATAAACATAACGAGTTCAGAATGTTATTCCTGATATGGCAAATTGTTTTCTGAGGGATGAATTCTTGCTTCACTACGCAACGCTTCTTCCTTTAACATAGTTATGAAGTGGAGTAAGTTGTACGAGTTTCTCAAGGGCAGCTGTAGGGCATGTTTACATGGCATCCGTGATACCTAAACATGACTGTATATAGAGGACTGTAATCTTCCGTTCAGCTTTGTTCCACCATATGGCAGAGGTGAAAGGTGATGATAGGTCTGACTATCATGGAGTACATCCAGGGGATTACTTTTGGTTTTACCTCTCCAGGTAAGTATCATCATTTCGAGTATCTCCTGATCTCACGCTCCTTCACGATGACAGTTGCGCTGTCGCGTCGCCGTGTAGTAGCATTGTGAAACAGGCATCACACACACAACCTGAACGGAGTGCAGTGGTTTTTAGGTCGTAGATGTTCGCTTACTACTCTCAGGGGTGGTTTGTCCTAGATAGGACGAAAGATGACCAAATTTCGCGTTGGTTATTATTCACAGTAATTCGTTCATGCACTTTTGGTATTAATATTGCATACGCAGAGGATGAATTTCAATTGACCATACATGTGAGATATTGTCGTTAAAGTCGAACCACCTCGACAGAATAGGGCGTTAATTCCTCAGTGCAAGCGCTGCCAAGGTTTTAACCATACGCAAATCTACTGCAAGAGAGATCCACGCTGCGTAAAGTGCGCCGGTCAACATTTCACCCAAGAGTGTACCGTTTCGAGACAATCTCCTGCAATATGCATCAACTGCAAGGGAGAGCACTAGGCTAATTATCGGGGATGAGTAGTAACGAAAGAACTTCAGAGACGGCGAGATAAGTCACAAACCGCGAAAACAAAACCTCTTGATCTGGCGAATGCGAACAGTCGTGAAATAAACCACAAAAAAGCTGGGGTTTCGAAACCGATTCGCCAAACAAAGGCAAATAAAGCTCAATTGACTGTATCAGGAACAAGCCAGAAGACACTGATAAATAAAAAAACCGCTACATCAAGGTTCAAAAACATATGCCCAAAAAGTGAATTTTCAAGTTTGTTTAACTCTCTTGAGCCGATCTTTATTATTGGTGGTGACTTCAATGCTAAACACACCTTTTGGGGCTCACAATATAACTCGCAAAAAGTTTAAGCACTCTACCAAGCTGGTATGAAAAATGGCTGCGAGTTTCATTCGACGGGAAAACCGACATACTGGCCGACAGATGTCGCAAAAACTCCCGATTTAATTGACTTCTTTATCACGAAGGGAATCAGTGCAAGTTACCTAAAAGTCGATGAGAGCTTTGACCTTTCCTTAGACCATTCTCCAGTTATACTAACGATGAGCGCAGCTCTAATTAAAGCTCAAAGGCCACCTAGACTAACTAGTAGGAGTTCTAACTGGGAAAGATTCAGAAACTACGTTGAGGAAAGCACCGAACTCAGAGTACCGCTAAGAACATCCTTTGAGTTAGAAGTCGAAGCTGATCGTTTTGTCCATGCAGTGCAATATGCGGCGTCGAAGAGTACTCCGCACCAAGATCGAATTCCGGTCTGTCAAAAGGTATCCTATTCGCCTGATATAAGACAAATGGTGAACGAAAAACGGAAAATGCGGAAGCGATGGCAACAAACTCGCGCGCCGCTGGATAAAGCCCGATTAAACCACTTGTGTAATTCGCTCAAAAGGGCAATTGAGGACTACAAGAATGAACGTATCGGCATTTATCTAGCAAACTTGACTTCAGAGAAAGAATCAAATTACTCTCTTTGGAGAGCCGCAAATCCAGGCACCAACAATAAGAAAAGGTCGAGGCGAATGGGCTAAGGAAGATAAGGAAAAAGCGGACACCTTCGCCGGTTACCTAGAGGATACTTTTAAACCCATCCAGGGCCAACCGGTCCAGGATAACGACAATCACTCGAATACAGGAACGGACTATCGACTACCAGCAGCCACACTCTCGGAACTTAAAAAAGTATTGAAATCATTAAAGTCGAACAAAGCTCCTGGTTACGACTTAATCACGGGAGAAATTCTTAAGGCATTGCCGAAGAAACAACTTCTTAAACTACTTTTTCTCGTAAATGCGGCACTTAGATTAGAACATGTACCAAACCAATGGAAAGTCGCAGAAGTTATCATGATTCCGAAACCCGGGAAACCGCCGACTGAAGTTACGTCGTATAGACCGATTTCTCTTCTACCGATCATCCCCAAAGTATTTGAGAGAATTCTACTTAATCGACTAAAGCCAATTACTGAAGGTCTCTTACCGGATCATCAGTTTGGTTTCAGAAGCAAGCATTCCACCATAGATCAAGCACATCGAATAACTGATGTAATTGAAAAAGCACTAGAACAAAAGTTAATTTGTTCAACCGTTTTTCTTGACATCTCACAAGCCTTTGATAAAGTATGGCACAAAGGCTTGGAGTACAAACTACGACCTGTTCTACCAGAATAGCTATTTAACATTCTAAGATCCTACCTATCTCCCAGACACTTCCGTATTAAACACGGAAATGAATATTCCGAGCTGAAGACGATAACGGCCGATGTACCGCAGGGTAGTGTTTTAGGCCCGCTATTATACTTACTTTATACTCGTGATATCCAACAGACAGAAGGCACTGTGTTAGCAACGTTTGCCGATGACACTGCCATCCTGGCAACAGGTAAAACGGTTGAAGAAGCAAATGTCAATCTACAGTATGCTGTTGATCGTGTAAGTAATTGGACAAAGGTTTGGCGGATCGCGCTCAATGAAACCAAATCTGTTCACGTTGACTTTACCTAAAGAAAAATAAGTAACTTACCAGTTTTCATAAACGCTGCGCAAATTCCGTTCGCAAACGAGGCGAAGTATCTCGGAATGACACTTGATGCGAAATTAAGATGGAAAACTCACGTTAAAAAAAACGTCGAGAACTCGAACATAGGTATCGGGAATTGTACTGGCTATTAGGAAAGTATTCCAAGCTCAGTATTTATAACAAACTGCTTATATATAAGCAAGTGCTAAAACCTATATGGACTTATGGTATACAACTATGGGGTTGTACCAAAAAGAGTAATGCTGAGATCCTGCAGACTTTTCAAAACAAAATATTACGGGCAATCGTTGATGCGTCATGGTATCTGCGAAATGAGGATATCCACAGAGATCTAGGAATCGTAACAATCGCCAACGCAGCTAGAGATTTTGCTCGTAGACTCAAACGAAGACTAGAGGAACACGCCAATAACGCTGTACTTCCAATTTTAGATGAAGATCATTTATTACGCCGTCTACAAAGAACCAAACCGTTTGATTTAGCGCGATAATAAATAATTACTCTTGTGAACTGGCGAGCTCTGCAGGAACCATCGCTGAAAGGTGACCTGCCACATTTTAACTTATGTATAACTTACTACTGAATGAGTTCAAGAGCTGAGTTGTAGTCTAACACTTAAAATACGTTTGAAGGGAGGTGTTTTACGCTGTCGGTCCTCATAGTGTTTTTTGAAGATTTTCAGCTACCATCACCCTACTGTGAGTATTATACCTGCTGCAGTACGTTTTGGGTCACTTTATATTCACAACTGTGTTGCATAATTTTTTCCATAGAGGAATTGCTTTTTCTTGGCTATGAAACGAACTTGAACTTTAGAGCTTCCGCTCGACCACCACGGCCACTCCTCATACAACATGCGGAATATAAAGGACCAATGTCAATATGCACCTCCTCTCCCTCTCCCTGTAACCTTCTGCCGGAACAACGTCTCGCTGATGTAATAAAGCTTTAGCCTAGAGTGCGTGTAATTTTATGAAAACAAAAAATTTCTCTAGATTGCTCCATCGACTTAAGAAATAACGGTGTCAAAGTACTGGGACTTATTGTTTTAAGCAGCTCACTGGACATCTAAGGTTTATAAGTCCTCACAGTACTCAAATATTGTGAAGTAGTTTCTTCATACATAGTTGTATTACAAATAGAATCATCGGTGGGATACATTGAAAACTCAGATGGTACGCGTGTTCCTGTGGATGTCTCTATGTGGAAAGACCCAACGATCACTTTTCCTTCCTGTTTTACAGTTGGACTAACTCATTTTAGACTAATTTAATTCAGTTCATAGTGAGAAAGGCACAAATGAGCAGCTAAGGAGATATATTTTGTTCTAATATTCGAGGACCTTCACACCAGTTCTCTCTACGCATTTGTTCTTATATCTTGAGCCGACTCCATATGGTATTTTAGTTATTCGTATTTTGAGTTTAGAAAATAGGAATAAGTTTGGGTGATGCTATGTCTAGAGAACATATTCCTTGTTCGGTGATCGTACTCGTACCACTAGCATTTTTGGCCAATGTATGTATGTATGTTGGCGTTACAGTCCATGAAGGACCTAAGCCGGGCTTCTCTCAATCACCCATGTTGTGTGTGATTTCATTTTCCCATAGGTGAAAGGGACCTACAATTTATTGCCGGTTCCGAACGGCGAATTTTGAGAAGCTTTTATGACAATCTTACTACAGGGGGTTTTGTCAGAACCCCGCTGAGGAGAAACACTGTGAAAAACACGTTCGAAGACATAGCTGTGTCGGGATTCGATCCCATGTCATCGGCGTCAGAGGCCAACACACTACCCACTGTGCCACGGTGCCAATAAAGTAAGAAATTCTCTGTCGCAATACTGGTCTTTTAAGACGGATCCCTAAACTTTTAATATTTCCTGAATAATAAAATTGATTCATTGTATGATTGTGTGGGAAATACATCGTTTTGACTTAAACTGACTTTTTTCAGTGGAACAGCATATGTGATTAGGACTTGTATCCAAATATCTCAGCTCTGGTTAACACAGTTAACGGTGTACATATCTTGACTAACTTTTGATTTATCGTTGAAACGATGTCCAAAGGTTTGAAATATTGCGTCCAGCTTAGGGTAACTATTGTTGATAATTGATCACATTAAATTCCCACCATGTCAGTCGGCTACTTAGCCATAACAAAACCGACAATGCGGAGAAAGTGATAAGCCATATCTGATGACTAGGCTCTTACTCGATTTAGTAAATGTGTATACAGCAAGACTCACTCAGCTAAATACTTGTTAACAACCAATGATACAACTATTCCACTGCAAAAGCTAGTATGTTAAACAACACACAGAAGTGTGTTATTTGACACGAAAAGCTTTAATGACATCTTAAGTGTCTTGCAGCGACAATTAATCAATCAAACAACAGAGAATTTTTCCAACTATACATATGCAACCCTGCCAGAAAGTAATTTGTGAGTCGAATCCACGGTGTTATGGTTAACACATTGGTCTCTCAACCCAGTTATCCAAATTCGTCGAAATCCTTCAATTTTCCGTCGTGGAATTGTAAATTGGGCCGCAGAATCATGCAATTTAACTTCATTTGACTTTTTTCATGTTTTTTTTTTTTTTTTGAAAAGAAAAGAATTCAAGACCTAAAAAACAACATAAGTGTCTAGATGAATGCTACAAAGACATCGCTATTGGAAGATGGCATCAGAAATATCGACCATCGGATCAACGTGCGTTAAACCAATCATGGTAAATATTTGAGTGGAAATATCTTTCACGCATAAGTGGCATCCCTGAGTCTTTAAAAGAAAGTACCAATTTTGATTTAAATGTGAACATTTGTAGTGCCTTACTTGGTAAACCTTTTTGGACTCTGACGCACGATGAGCGAGTGCGGATCCCGATAACACCAACGCCATCGAATGTTTATTTCGCGGCGGACATCCTCGGCGTGGTGTTGGCAAGCCCCCCCGTAGTATACCTGCCATAAAAAAGGCTTCTCAACTCACGCCATTCGGAACCGGCATTAAACTATAGGTCCGTTTCACCAATGTAAGAAAGAAATCAATCACAGCATGAGTGAGTGAGAGAAGCTTGTCTCTGGCCCTTCATGGGCTGTAACGTCATCAAAGCAAACACGTCCCCAGGAATGGAGCTAGGGCTTCAGCAAATGGTAGTTCGCCCTCCGCTCGCTTATAAGAACTACTATCAAATTCTTTCTTTCCAAGAATATATGGTTGTAACCTTTCTTAACAATGAGGGTACTATCGTCAGTAATTAATCTAGATTTAATTCTACTAGCACCGCTTTTTGTCTATGTTCATATATGTCAAATGAAGCACATTTCAAGGTGGGATACACTTTTCTCTTCCGTGGAATATAGTGGTGAACGAACAGCTACTTAAACATCTCCACGTATATTCGCGGATTACTTTCATCAAAGCCGGCTTCCTCGAGCGCGTCGAAAAGTTGGCTTCTCTGCTTATAAGCTGGGCAATCGAGAATATCTATCTCTACCTACCATCTTTGTACATTTTCTGCAAACAAAATACCAGAGGCTTCTTAAGGACCAACGTGTGTCAAATTTCGCAGGCACAGTGATAAGCTCGGGTTACCTATTAATGACTCGTACGGTTACTATAAACATGAGGAATCATAGAGAGGGATAGGTCGATTTCTATGCTCTTTTGTTAGTTTTCGATTGGCAATGGAGAACGTATTCCTAAGCACTCTTCTCACTCATATTAGGTGTAATGAGAGCCAGTTCACCATACTATCATAAGAGACTCTTGACTTGTTTTGTTTTTGTTTTTTTTTTTTTTTTTTGCTTTACTCATGAATATAGTCGAGTGCAAGCGCTTGTCCAAAATTGCTTGTCTTGCCTGTCGCAGGGAGTAATTATATTAGACCCCAATAGAAGCACTAAAGGAGCAGATTCAAATGTGGTACATAGTGTCCCTAACCAAGTTCATCAACTTCTCCCCTACACAGAAGTAGCCTGCTTCGTGTGCGAATTTAGTCTTCACAAACACCTTACCGGGCCAGGGAGCATTCTACTCAATTCATCGCTTCAAGCTGTAATACAAAAGAAAAACAAAAATCACAACCACCCCCCGTCACCAATTATTGCAACCAATCCTGAATATCTAAAATCTTCAATCTGAAATCATTCGTATCTCATCTGGCACCCCCAGGGTGCCAAGAAAGATATTCAATCGACGGTGCGGATGAAGATGATTCCAGCAACAAACGGCGGCGGCAACGCTGCTGATATAGCACCACAGCCATCCAAACCAGATCGTCCGTCCGGACGAGTGATGATATAGCAATACAGACACGAATATGCTGACGCCTGGTGGTCATCCTCGACCATATCCTCATCGATGGACGAAAGGGAAAATCAATTTTCGAATCGGAAAATAATCAAATTGTGGCGCTAAATTAAGGCAGCTTGTCAAATAACTCACATTAATGACAGAATTGTTGCCGTTTTACGATTACCCGCTTTCGATAGCGCGTAATCGAATTGCGCTTCACATACATACGTAGTATACCCGTATCTTCAAGTGGTAAGGAGTACCGAGTATGTGTGCCGGTAGACTAATTTGGCGCAGTGTGATGTCCAAAGGCAGAAGATATACATATTCCCAAAGTGAGAACTAAAACACATGTTCGTTTCAATTTCTTAAATTTTCTCTTTTATTTATTTATTCAGAAAAATATTTTCTCGCCAATTGTTTAATTATTTCATAATTTATCTGAACTGACAGTACAGTACTTACAACTACTTCTTAGTTGTCTTCTCTTAATTTTAATTTTTTTATTTACAAATATGAATTTAAAATCCAATTAGATATTTTAATTGCACTAAGTGATAACAGAGCTCTTAAACATAGAAAGAAAAAAGAAAATTGTAAAAATGGAAATGTAAAAAAGTGAAGTAAAAAAAGTTATCGATACAAAAGTCGCTTTCCTTACAGATATACTTTTATTGGCCTTTTGTGGATTTAATGTCACACTTTTTAACTGCATTTTACCTACTTATTAGCTAAATGGAAAAGATAATAATACATTGAAAGTAATTTAACTTAGGGTTCTGTTTGCGGTAATTACGAACCGTCACTGCATTTATGAACAAAAATATGACAAAATAGCTACGTCCATGCTTTCTTATTGTTATTTTAATATTTTTTAATAAATACTTATTCATCTACTGGGGAAAATGTAATATTTTTCCAACCTGGACCGTCGTAGATATTTATTTGTTTTTTCAAATGATTTGAATAAATATTGAACGTTGTTTGTTTTAATATTTCTAAAGTTTAGAAATTAATAATACAATTATTACAACACATTCAGAAATTAATTACGTTTCAGGTGAAAAAGAAGGAATCTCAGGAGTTGAAGCGAAGTAACTTAAAATAAAAATTACACAATATGATGTCGATTCCTTATTGTCAAATCCATAAAAAAGTCAAGTACCAGGTTAGATAAATTATTAAAAAAAAACGGAAAAACAATTAATTCGTTTAAGAAAATTGCACTAACCAGCCAACGGTCTAACGGTTTTCTTTCTTCAATAGACTGTGTAGGCATGAATCCGACATTCAACTTCTTGAATCTGGAAAGAAAAAATGAATATCAAAATTAAATTAAATAAATCAAATTTAAGGGATTTGACTAAGGGGCTGATAGCCTGCTTGCCTCATTTTAGAAACACAGGGGATATGTACAAGGATAAAGTCCTTGTTCTGTAGTCAAAAGCCATGGTCTGCTTACACCCCAAAAATGTATTTGGTTGACAGACTACTCCTCCTAAACGCTTTGACGGATTTTGACCAAATTAGACATGTCAATAGAAGGCATCGAGAGGACGGTTTCACCGAAAACGTGTCCCATAGACTTAACATTAGAAATCACGCGCATCCGCATTTTGATAATAAAACAACCCAGAAGGCTTTAAGCGATTTTAACCAAATTTGACATGGTGATAGTAAATACTCAGAAGAAAAGCTTGTGAAAATAAAAATTTATATTTTTTCCTTTAGACTTCACAAATCATGCCTCGGAAAGCACGTTCTAACCCTTGTCGTCAAACAGCTAACGTCCAATATCTGGTGGCATCAAGACAAAGAAATGCATCTAATACAGCTAACGTCCAATATCTGGTGGCATCAAGACAAAGAAATGCTTCTAATCAAGATCAACGAAACATCGACCGTGAACTTTCCGATGCTTTTTGAAAAGAGTTGGACTCTCTTACATATAATAAGTGCACGATTTGGAATTGAATAAGAAACAAAATTCCTTCACCTCTGGTGTTTGTTCAAAACACCCAGACAAATATACATATGGCAATCAAATGTCTCCAGGAGATGTCCTTGACGAATTAAAGGATTTGACTGTGTTGCAGCGAAGCTCCTTAACACCCCAAAATGTATTTCGTTGACAGACTACTCCTCCTAAACGCTTTGACAGATTTTGACCAAATTAGACATGTCAATAGAAGGCATCGAGGGGACGGTTTTAAAGGAATAAAATCAAAAAATGGACGAATTAACATAGAACCACAATTCTTTTTACAATCGATAAAGAAACTCAGTTACCATCTTTTAAGGGTCCGCTAAACATCTAGGTTTTTGTAATGCATTACTGTCACCGTATTCGTGTCAGAAGATACTACTTTGCTTTGCTTAATAAACAGAGTTTTAAAATGGATCGCTTCGCTCCAACTTGGATGCCCTGCGACCCACCTAGTTTATGCAAAATGTCGTATGAGTATTGGTTCCCCCCTACATGCCTCAGCTAGCATAAAAAGGCACTCTCATTCCGGTGTCCAGGAAGCTAAGTACTTGGGATTCATCTTAGATAGCAAGCTCCTTTTGTCAAAGCATGTTGAGGCAAAAAAAAGAAAAGAAAGAAAAACGCTGTCAGTTTTCTGGTAATGCAAAGGACCTTCTGGAAAAACATGGGGCTTACCGCCGGCAAAGGTCCTCTGAATCTCTATGGCAACGATAACACAATTTTTTTTTTTTTTTTTGTGTTAGAGTCACACGCGCACTCAAGGCTAAGGCCTTATAACGACGGACGTTGTGCGAGCAGAAGGTAACAGGGAGAGGGAGAGGAGCTGCCTAAATTCTACATATTGTATTGAGGGGGGGAAGACCGAACGAGGTAGCGCGTTCCACATTCGTGTGGTTCGGTTTAGGAAAGAATTTCTATATTTGACAGTACGACCGAAAAGGGGCTTCAAAGTGCATTCATGCGCATTCCGGGAGAGGCGTGTATGGCGGGAGAAGTTATGAAAGGGCTGAATGCAACTGGCTATTTCGTCAGAGCATTCATGATGAGGACGCCGTGGCGCAGTGGTTAGTGTGTTGGACTCTGGCGCACGATGAGCGAGTTCGGATCCCGATTACACCAACGCCATCGAATGTTTATTTCGCGACGTTCCTCCTCGGCGGGGTACTGGCAAAACCCCCCGTAGTATAACTTGCCTAGAAAAAGCTTCTCGACTCACGCCGTTCGGAATCGGCATTAAACTGTAGGTCCCTTTCACCTGTGTGAAAAATAAATCACACACAACATGGGTGATTGAGAGAAGCTTGGCTCTGGTCCTCCATGGGCTGTAACGCCACCAAAGAAGAAGAAGATTTATGATGAAAGTAACGATAAAACAATTAAAGGCAGGATACGTTTCTACGATGTTCCAGCGAGTCTAGTGTTTTAGTAATGCTGGGGTCATCTATCAGTTTTATCGCGCGTTTTTATATTCTATCTAGTAGGTGCAATGAGGTCTTAGATGCACCAGACCAGACATGAGCGTTGAACTCCAACTTAGGACGAATGAACGCCTTATAAATTGTAGCCAGATCGGTGGGTGTGAAGAATTTCTTGCATCTGTATAGGAAACCTAGACGTTTCGCGGCATTCTTGGCGACACTAAATATGTGATCATTCCAACAAAGGTTGTCACTGATGCACATATCCAGGATGGAAAGCTTTTCGGTTTCCGAGATACAAGTACCATTCATGGATAATGGCATTGGGTCAATGTTACGCTTTAATGACAGAAGACAGCATTGTGTTTTGGAAGCATTAAATTCCACTCCATTGTTCTTACCCCATTGGATGATGCTGTCGATGTCGAAATTTAATGAGTTTGACATACGCTGCCGCTCACTATTTACAGCCGAAGTGCAGGGTCGTATAGAAGTGAATGAATATGAGAAGCTGAGGGTACTGTCGTCAGCGAAGGAGTGAATTGGATTAGAAGTAACAGACATGGGATCATTTATAAAAATGAGTAAGAGTGCCGGAGACAAAACGGAGCCCTGGGGAGTACCAGCATTTACAAAGTGAGTGTCAGACTTGAATCCGTCCAAGACTACTTGAATTGAACGATTCGAAAGGTAGCTTCTAATCCATAGAAGAAGAGAGTCGTCGATCCCGAATGCACGCATTTTCGACAAAAGAGCTTCATGCCAAACTCTGTCAAATGCTTTCGAAATATCCAGTGCAACTACTTTGCTCTCACCCGCCTGGTGGAGCGAATGATTCCACTTCTCGGTGAGATATGTATACAATCAAATCACCAGTGGATATGTTGCTGCAGGAACCGTACTGCCGGTCATTGAGGAGTTTCTGCGACTCGAGATATTTCATTAACTGACGATTTATCAGTGGTTCCATGGCCTTGGAAAGAAGGGACGTTAGTGCAATGGATCGGTAATTGGTCATATGCATCGGTTTTCTGGTGGAAAAGGCTAACACGCAAACACGTCGTAACCCTTATCACCCAACTGTACAGGGGCTTTCCCCAGCATGCAAGGCGCTGCTCTAGATGTTATGATGAACCTTCTACACCTTGATATATTTATCGGAGGGTGTGCTCTGAAGGCCATGTCTCGTCTCAGGAGAAATGGCTTTTGGTAAAACTCGCACATTCTACTGCGCTGTTATTTCACAGTCGAGTTTCCATGGCGTCAGGACTGGCTCTGGCTGGATACTGAACCGGGAAAGGATAGTCTTCGCATTTTGACGGAAGGCTCCAGGTCTGGGCGGGGCTCCGGAGCTGGGGTCTTCTTTGAGCGCAAACATTCGATTGTACTTCTCGTTAGAAAATATGCGTCTGTCTTTCAATCAGAGATATACGCAACCCTAATGGCTATGCGCTATGTTGTGAAGCACAGGAGGCGGGGAAAAAGCATATGCGGCTGCAGTGTTAGCCCAGTTGCACTCAAAGCTATGCCCAACCCTTCAACTAGCTCCAGATTAGTGCATACAGTGCAATGCAGTGCGGTTGACTAAATTTACTTAGGCTTGTATGGGTTCCAAGTCACTCTGGGATCCCAAGAAATGAGATATCTAATGATCTCGGCAGAATGGGTTCCGCTCTAGGTATACCTGCGTCCACGGTGAATTCCTACATTATCCATCGAATATTTAATACACACAACCGTAGATGGAGGGATTATTCAGGATGCAGGAAGACAAAGCGCGTATGCCCTGATATTTTCAAGAAATCCGCTGCGTTCCTCCCGTCCTTAAGGAGAATTGACTGCAGAAGACTTGTGGGAGTCATTACGAGCATGACTGTTAAGCATCTCAGCGTGCTTGGCATCAGTGAGATGCCTACTTGTGCTGCATGTTACGAGGAGTATGATACGGCAGAGCTTTTTCCCTGTCTTTGCTCGCGCACGGTGGCGCACCCTTGGGGCTGACGAGGTGTGTGCCGAATCTCTTAGCTCTACATCACTGAAGTTCCTTCTCATTTTTCTCCTGTCTGTCTGGACTACAATGGACCAGTATATTCATCTGAGTGCTCCAACAGATAGCAGAAGCCTCAAAAAAAAAAAACAAAAAAGAATAAAAAAATAAAAAAATTTTACAAAACGATGATTGGGAGATATTATTAGGCCAAGATCCATGCTACACTCAAGAAGACCTCGCCGATGCGTTGGGAGTTACTCAGTAAGCGATTTCAAACTATCTCAAGACCATATGTGTGGTGCAAAAATAAGGACATTGGGTTCCGTATTAACTCAAGCGGTTTTTTCACGTGCGAAGAACTGCTCTAAATACAAAATTGGAAGGTTTTTTGTGCATCGAATACTGGCACGGGATGAAAAGTGGTTCCATTACGATAATCTAAAGGACAGAACAGCGTGGAGTTAGCTCGGCCATGCGTCAACTTCAATGGCCAATCCGAATATTCAAGAGAAGAAGCTATTTCTGTGCATTTGGTGGGATAAGTTCGGAGGGACCTATTGAACTATTCCATCTTAACGAAATCATATATGCAGATCGTTACCAGTAACAATCTATTTAATTAAGTCGAAAATTTAAGTTTAAACGACCCAATATGCCAAAAACATGATAAAGTGATCTTCCAGCACAACAATGCTCGGCCATGTGCTGCTTATGTCTTCAAGGAAATTGTTAAGGTGCTTAACTGGGATGTCCTACCCAGCCCGCCGTGTTCTCCGACTAGCACTTACTCCAGTCGATGGCTGAGCAGCTCTTAACTTCTTACGAAGGCACTAAAAATTGGGTAGCCTCAAAACTTGACGAATTTTATAAACACGGTCCCGATTGAGGACTGTGAGAGATGTTCGAAAGTTTTATCAACAGATAAAGCGAACTTGCCAAGGTTATAAGCCCAGAACGGAATTCTATAGGGATGAGAACGGACACCTAGTAGTGGAATAGCAGTCGACGCTAAAAATATAGATAAACCACTTCTGCAGACTGTATTACAGCGATGTTAGTCAATATACTGCTTTCAGGCAGAAAGGCCCATTTGTTAGTGACGAAAACCACAGAGACCTGACCTGACCTGACCTCGACGAAGTTAAGATCTGCATATCGAAATTCAAGTCGAATAAAGCTGCTGGCGCAGACGGACTATCAGCTGAGCTCTTCAATATAGCTGGAGATGCCGTAATCAGGAGCACGCACCAGCTCATCTGTGAGATATGGTCAGAAAAAAGCATGCCCGAAGAATCGAGCCCCAGCATCCTTTGCCTGATCCACAAAAAAGGAGACCCCTTTGACTGCGCCGACTTCTTCTTCTTCTTTAATGGCGTTACAGCCCATGAAGGACCAGAGCCAAGCTTCTCTCAATCACCCATATTGCGTGTGATTTATTTTTCACACAGGTGAAAGGGACCGACAGTTTAAGCCCGATACCGAACGGCGTGAGTCGAGAAGCTTTTTCACTGCAAGTATACTACGGAGGGTTTTGCCAGTACCCCGCCGAGGAGGAACTCTGCGAAATAAACATTCGATGGCGTTGGTAATATCGGGAACCGAACTCGCTCATCGTGCGTCAGAGTCCAACACACTAACCACTGCGCCACGGCGTCCTCCAACTACAGAGGAATAAGTCTCCTTAACATCGCCTACAAAATCTTCTCCGCCATTTGGTGTGAACGCCTGAAGCCTTTTGTAAATAAGCTGATAGCTCCTTATCAGTGTCGCTTCAAGCCACAATCGACCAAATCTTGAGACTAGCAGATCCTGCAAAAACCCAATGAATTTCAAGTCGACACTTACCACCCATTTGTCGACTTCGAAACCGCATTCTTTTTGCTTTGGTGGCGTTACAGCCCATGAAGGGCCAGAGCCAAGCTTCTCTCAGTCACCCATGTAGTGTGTGATTATATATCCCCATAGGTGAACGGGACCTACAGTTTAATGCCGATTCCGAAAGGCGTTAGTTGTGAAGCTTTTTCTTTGCATGTACACTACGGGAGATTTTGGCAATACCCCGCCGAGGAGGGACACCTCGAAATAAACATTCGATGGCGTTGGTGTTATCGGGATCAAAACTCACTCATCGTGCATCAGATTCCAACTGACTTTGGTGAACGCTCGCTGCTCCAATGTACATGGACATCCTTTGCTGCTACATCCGTCCCTCAAAACGGTGAACTTATGACTTATATCTAGAAAGAATGCAGACGTCTCTAGTTACTGATCCCAGACGTTTCTACCAATTCTTCAACGTAAAATGAGTAACTTATTCTCTCTTCCAAACCATTGCGAAACTTTTGCGTCATTCTTTAGCCAATCATTTAATGACTGTAGTCAAAAACCCGACCCCTTATTTTTCAGTTACATTAACAATTGCGCCCAGACATCTCTCTCTTTTATTGACATAAATGAGGACATGGTACATCACAAAATAAACCATCTCAAAGACGACTTGTCTCCGGGTCTCGACGGTCTCCCAGCCATATACCTCAAGAAATATGTCAACTCTCTATACAAACCTCTATCTACCCTCCTTCGCGTTTCACTTTGTCAATTTGGAAAAACTATTTCATCTTCCCCACGCACAAAAAGCGCTCTAAGATTGATATTTCCAACAATAAACAATAAACTCTTCGAGTCCAGTATGTATGACATAATGTCCTTCCACTGCAAACCCATCTTTTCCCCCCGGCAGCATGGTTTTCTAAAACGCTTTTGACTTTGGAGCAAGGCAATGAAGTAGATGTTATTACTACCTACTTCAGCAAAGCTTTCGATAAGTTAAACCGTCCATTGATCTATCTTTAGCTCGAGGCTTTAGGCTTTCCACCCTTAATTCTCGCACGGCTTAATTCGTATCTGGAGAATCGTCATTACAGAGTACTTTTCAGAAGTTCAATTTCTGACCCCATCATTGCCTTTTCCGGTGTCCCACAAGGCAGCCATCTTGGTCCTCAAATTTCTGTCCCAACCGTTAATGAAATGGACTTTATCACAAAATGCTCCCGCTTGTTCATTTATGCTGATGATATGAAAATCAGTAGGACAGTATCTACTCCAGCTGACTCGCTCATACTACAAAATTACCTTAATTCCGTCGGTACTTGGTGCGATAATAACCTCTTGGACCTCAATGTCGGTAAATGCCAGTCTGTTACCTTTTCTCGTGAACTTTCCTCATTAGCTCGCAGAACTTACTACCTTCTCAACGACCCATACCATTTGTAATAGAGAGCCATATGAAGAATTCTCGAACCCTTATGTTATCAAATCCCTCTACATCACTTACGTCAGACCTCTACTTGGGTATGCCAGCCAAGTCTGGTCTCCATACTACATCAACCACTCAGTAAGAATTGCAACGCCGATTTTTACGCTTTGCCCTAAGGGGTCAGGGTTTTGGCACTATGTGAAACACAGGTCGATGAAAAGTTTGATCCTTCGGATTTTAGTCCTCCTGGATATAGCTTAGTGCCGTTATACCTTTCTCACCGCGGTCTCGCTATCTATGTTCGTAGAGATATTGCTTACCAGCTGCTTTCGCAGTATAACCAAACATCCACTTCGGAATTGAATTCCATATGGCTTAAATTCATAATCCGTAAGCACTTCGTTCACTACTGTTATATTTATAGAAGACCCAATCTAGACAGGAATGCAACATTTGATGCATTCGACGCACTGTTTGATTCCATCCAAAGAATTGTTTTTCTGTTCCCTCACACTGAAATCGTTTTAGCGGACGGTTTCAATGTACACAATACTCGGTGGCTTCGATATTCGATACTATCCGAATCGGCATGGCAAATCTTATTCTTAGCAAGGTTAAATGCACCAGGGCAAAGGATAATACGTGGCATGACTTGAGAGACTATTAGGCTCAGGGAGCTAAGCCCTCGGGCCTAAAAGGCAAGCAGTTTTGAAGAAAACCGAAAAAAGTACATAGAAGCCAGAAATGACTGCAACACCCACATTCGACGGGTTAAATTCCAATCCAACCAAAAATGAAGGCGTAAAATCCTTCAATGTCCCAAAAGTAGCAACATTTTTTGGTCGCTTGTAAAAAATATAAAAAACTCATGCACAATGACATTTCAGCTGTCACCATCTTGGACAAGACTAACCTACTTGCTACACAGTTCGCAGCCAGTTCCCAGCTCCCAGCTTGTATTTGGCTCCGCCTATACTAGAGTACGTCAATTCCACCAAGGGACTAATTCACTTCCACACGCGCACAGTCGCAAGAGTTCATACATGTACAAATCTGCTGGTCCAGATGGAATTGCTCCAATAGTTCTGAAGAGGTGTTCTTCTACGCTTGCAAAACCACTGCGTAAGCTTTTTCACCTTCCCTACTCTTCTGGGCTCTTTCCGAGTAAGTGGAAAACAGCATTTGTCCAGCCTATACCCGTAAAAGGCGAACCTTCTTCTCCCTCCAATTACCGACTGCACCCACGTCCCTTCTTTCGAAGGGCATGGAAACGCTGATTAACCGTCGGCTTATGAAATATCTTGAATCACGGAAACGCCTCAATGACCGACAGTACGTTTTTCTTAGCAACAAATCCACTGGTTGTTTGATGGCATATCTCGCCGAAAAGTGGAATCGCTCGCTGCGACAAGCAGGAAAAAGCTAAATAGTTGCACTGGATATTTCGAAAGCATTTGACAGGGTTTCGCATGAAGCCCTTTGGTTGAAAATGCGTGCTTTCGGGTCGATGAGTCTCTACTTCTATGGATTAGAAGCTACCTTTCGAATCGTTCAATTCAAGTTGTTTTGGACGGATTCAAGTCTGACATCCATTTCTTAAATGCTGGTGTTCCCCAGGGCTCCGTCTTGTCTCCAACACTCTTTCTCATTTTTATCAATGATCTCTTGCCTGCCACTTCTTGTTCAATCCCCCCTCCCCTTCCCCCACTCAGTGTAACATGCAATCATATAAGATCAATGTCCATCGACAGAGGGCGCCGTCTCGCAGTGGTTAGTGCATTGGACTCTGAAACACGATGAGCGAGTTCGGATCCCGATAACACTAACGCCATCGAATGTTTATTTCGCGGCGTCCATCCTCGGCTTGGTACTGGCAAAACCCCCCGTAGTATACTTACCAAGAAAAAGCTTCTCGACTCACGCCGTTCGAAATCGGCATTAAACGGTAAGTCCCTTTCACCTGTGTGGGTGATTGAGAAAAGCTTGGCTCTCGCCCTTCCTATGCTGTAACGCCACTTAACCAACGCAATGCATATCGGTACTTGAGGCAAATTTTCTTTCACCATTAGGGACACAATACTATAATAGTTGATAAGAAAGTTGGGAAAAAACTCACCTTTCACGTCAGGTTCATCAGCAACCTCGCCCTTCGTGATCACCGTCGTCCCATGTTCCCCATTCAGATCCTCTTCAGTCGGCGAGCCTACATTGACATTCTGCAGCAAAAGTCTATGATGCGGATGATGTTCAGCACCGACTTGTGCTGTCGCGGGTGCTACCAGTGTCGATGACCAGTGATGATGATGATGCGCCAGCGACATTTGATGCACTGGCACTTGGACAGGAATACCATCCGGAGTGAAGCATGACACACATGGACCACACGCCGGATCCATTATAGGCACAAATTGGTCGGACATCCATTCGAACGAGAACGCAGGACCGAGCGTTTGTACCGGCGGAGCACTGGTAGGCGTCGGTGGGGTGGTAGTTATACAAGGACTCAACTCCTGTTGTGCGGCATCTGTCAATTTTTGTGTCGTTTCCGACCACGGCGGACTGGGATTCCATTGATCCATGAAATCGGGCGGATCGCTAGGCAAGGCTTTGGTCAGTAGACGTGGTCGAGTTGGTACAACAGTGGCAAATACCACCGAACTACTGTGATGCGGATGATGGGAATGATGGAGATCCATGTTGCCGTAGTGAGTGTCCAAGTCGGTAATTGACTCGGGCGAATGATTCTCGACGACATAGAGCGGTTCGAGCTTGCCAATTAGACGTTTCTTAGGCACTGGCGGTGATCCCAATCGCGTGCCATTGTAATTCGAACTGGACACTGAACTGTTTGCACTGCTGCAGCGCATCTCCACCTGCGCACTGGGTGATGTGGCTGTCCCCGATGACGATGTCGTCGTTTGAGTTGGCGGCACTTGACTGTAATCAACGGGCTGTTGATTGTGAGTATCCAGGCGATAGACTGAGGCCGCGGCTGAGGCGTATGCTGTTGCGTTTTCTGACGCTGTTACCTGTGTCGTGGTCATGCCATGAGCGTCAAGTGATCCATTCGAATGCGACTGATGCTGATGCTGGTGGTTACCGTCAGTGTTGGTGGCATTGTTGTTGCTCATCACATGATGTGATGTTGGTGATTGCTGCGAAACCGATAGATGATGCTGATGCTGTTGCTGGTGATGATGATGATGATGGTGGTGATGATGATTATTGTGGTGATGGCCGGTTGATCCCATGCCTACGGGCGAATGGTATCCATATGACACGTGAGAGGATGCAGACGGTGGTGGTGGTGGTGGTGGAGGCGGTGGATATCCATGAGTGAGATTCGCCGGAAGTGTTGGCGAATGATGATGATGGTGATGATGGAGTTGATGCGGATGATGTGGGTGTGGATGGTGATAGTACGCAGGTGTTGTGGGTGGCACACGACCAGGTCCTTCAAATGGCAGCCCGAATTGGATCTTTGATTGTACCGAATAGAAATGATATAACCAGGAATTGGCAACCATTACTGAGGCTTCACGTTCACTGGAAGAGAAAGAGAAAAAAATTAATTTTGTTAATGGGTTCTACGGTTGTGAAGCATTTCAAAGGAGGTAAAGGAAGATGGAATTGTGTAACTTATATCGTTCGAAAAGTGCCCTATACGCTGGTCTGCTTCAGACAGTAGCTTAAGTCTTGACTAAAATAGAGGACAACGCTCTGAGTAAACTCCTGTATGCATATCAGGTACCATGACCTCCATGTTGACTTTGCGACCTCTGTCCAAAAAGTTTCTCAATAATAAATCGCGATATGGCAGCTTCTTCCATTGTTAAGGGACCAACCAAAAATAAACAAAGTTTCAAAATACCCCACGTGAGTCTGGAGACCAACAAAATCACTGGTCGCGGACACAAAAACCACTGTCAACGCGTTCCTGCCTCAACTGATTTATAAAGCCACCATTGTTAATCGAAATTGTTCCCTGGCATCATTGGTTGTTGGTCTCCTCCATCGTCGACGACTCTTGTCATTGCTATTGTCCCAGATGCATACCCACATATGTAAGTATATATGTGTGTTGCATCTACCCCCCCGAAACGGAGGACTTATGCAAGCGCCAAAGAAATCCATTCCATTGTTCTTAAATGGTATCGTGTGCTCTGACGAAATCTGACGTCGAAATCCATAGTTCACACAGGTCAGTGACAGCCCGGCGAACAGACATTACCGCCAATCGTCGTCGTCCCACCAAATACAAGAAGTGCAAACATCACGCAACATATAAATAAGGAGGTAATCATCATTAAGGAATCATTCCAGGTAACTAAGCGCTGACCGCGTAGCCTGTTATTATTTATAATAAATTAGTCTCACTTCGGTTCCTAATCATATCGATGATGGTTTGGGCTCGTCATTGGTGTGGTGGCATAGCGAGCTAAAAGCGCGTTAAAAGCCCCGCTCTATATTTAGTCTTAAACGTGGCTTATCTAGTCGAACGATGAAATATTTCATCAGTACAACTTTCAAACCTACCCGAGACGGTGTTCGGGTCATTGTGAAGGATGTTGTTCTTTGGTCGTTGCTTGTTAGCGTTGTTATGTGGAATTTCTGTTGGACGCAAAGGTGTCGGTGTTGGAGTTGTGTGCAACAGATTGCAATATGGGCGAATAAATGGCAATAAATTGAACACTTAATCAGTATCCACATAATTTTGTTCAATTTGTAAAATGAGAAAGGAACGTTTAAGATGAGTGATAACACGGTCACTTGGACTGTTTCACCAGGAATGCCTTTCCATTCCGTTGATTTCTTTCTTTTATTTTGTTTGTGATTTCGATATTCATTTATTTGCTTTTTTTTGTATGTGCGATGGATGTGAATGTCACAACTTGACTTTGCAGCGCAGTTGAGGAGCATGAGTTAGGTGACCAATCGTTCAGTGAGATGTAGATTATGTTTCTATAGGTATATTCCTAAATTCAAAGCTAAATTTGGAAACATTAGCTTAATATGCGCCCCAACAGAAGAAAAGGACGATCGACTCAAAGAAGAATTCTATGATCTCCTAGACAGAACATATGCCCAATGCCCCAGTCCTAGGAGACTTTAATGCAAAACTGGACCAAGAGGACATATTGGAGTCAATCATAGGAAAGCATAGCCTCCATAACACCACATCCGACAACGGACTTAGGCTAATCGATTTCCTAGCGGGGCGTAACTTGTAGCAAGCACGCGATTCCCCCATCTCAAAATCCACGAGGGTACCTGGCGGTCTTTTGATCAATCGACCACTCCTCCTGTATTCTCGACGTACGAACCTTCCGAGGGGCCAACATCGACTCGGACCACTACCTTGTTGTAGCCAAGGTACGAATGAGGATATCAAGAATGCTTAGGAGTCGAGTAGGACTACGAAAGTTTGACGTCGGAAAGCTATAATCGCAAGAGACTGCCAGAATCTTTGCCGATCGTGTCTCCTCCAAGCTGTCTCCAAATCCGCCCACAGCAGCACAAACAATAGAGCAGGAATGGGCGCATTGCCATAGCGCCGTCAGAGACGCTGCCTCAGAGGTGCTGGGCTTCTAACCGCCACCACCTAGGAACCCCTGGTTCGATGAACAATGCGAACAAGCCCATGCAGCAAAACAAGAGGCATATAATGCCATGCTGCAACGACGGACGAGAGCTGCTCGCGAAATCTATGAGCAGAAGAGAAGAGAGGAAAACACGCTTTTCAGAAGAAAGATGAGAGAGCGCGGAATGCGTGAGATCGAGGAAATGGAGAGATGCTTCCGTAGGAATGACAGCCGTAAATTTTTCAATAATGTAAAACGAACATGCCATGGCTACAAAGCCAGAGCGGCGGCCTGTAGATATGAAAATGGAGAACTGGTAGTAGAGTCGCAGTCGATGCTGAGGATTTGGAAAGACCACTTCTGCAGACTGTATAACGGCGATGATAGACAAGATACCGCTGTCAGGCAAAACGAGCCATTCGTAATGTACGACGAGGTAACAGAATTCAGTCCACCCGACCTAGACGAAGTCAAAATAGCGATATCAAGACTTAAGTCTAATAAAGCCGCGGGCGCAGACGACCTGTCTGCTGAGCTTCTTAAGGCGGTTGGAGATGAGCTGGTAAGGTGCATGCACCATCTCATTTGCATGGAAAGCATGCCCGACGAATGGATTCTCAGCATCGTTTGCCCGGTCCATAAGAAAAGAGACCCCTATAACTGCGCCAACAATAGGGGAATAAGTCTCCTTAACATCGCATATAAGATCTTCTCTGCCGTATTGTGTGAACGCCTGAAACCGTTTGTGGATAACCTGATCGGCTCTTATCAGTGTGGTTTTAGGCCAGGTAAATCCACAATAGACCAAATATTTACGCTACGGCAGATCTTGGAGAAGACCAGGAATACCAAATCGACACTCACCACCTCTTCGTCGATTTCAAGGCTGCATATGACAGCGTGTATAGAGATGAGCTATACAAAGCCATGCCTAGTTTAAACATCTCTGCCAAACTCGTTCGACTGTGCAGGATGACAATGGAGAATTCTCGCTGTTCCATTAAGGTCGTTAGTGAGCAAACCGAGACCTTTGATGTTAAAAAAGGATTTAGGCAAGGTGACGCGCTGTCATGCAACTTTTTCAACATCGTGCTTGAAAAGATTGTGCAAGAGTCACTGGCCAACACAAGAGGTACGATTTATTTCAAGTCTACGCAATTGCTTGCGTATGCCGACGACATTGACGTTATTGGACGGACACAGCGAGACGTCAATGAGGCCTTTGTAAGCATTGAGGTAGAATCGGCTAAGGTAGGTCTCAAGGTTAATGAGGGTAAAACCAAATATCTGCTTTCATCAAAAAGAGACGGACAACGCCGACGTATAAGCCAGAACGTCACCAAGGGCGGATATAACTTTGAAGTGGTCAAGGAATTCGTCTACCTTGGCTCACTGGTGACCAGAGACAACAATACCAGCGCTGACATAAAACGCAGAATCACTCTTGCCAACCGCTGTTTCCTTGGGCTCAAGAGGCAATTGGGAAGTAGAGCCCTCTCTCGGAAAACCAAGATGACACTATATAAGACTATGATCATCCCAGTCCTCCTTTACGGTGCAGAGGCTTGGACCTTATCAAAAGCGGATGAAGATGCCCTTGGTTGTTTCGTGAGGAAAATTCTGCGCACTATCTACGGTCCCGTTTGTTCAAACGGTGTATGGAGGAGAAGATATAACGAAGAACTGTGCGGGTTGTACAGCGACATCGGCCTGGTACGACGTCTACGGATACAGCGTCTAAGGTGGCTAGGCCATGTAGAGCGCATGGAAAATACAGCTCCGACTCGAAGAGTCTTCGAATACACCCCGGAAAGAAGGCGCGGCAGAGAACGGCCGCATCATCGGTGGCGCACGCAGGTGAAAGGGGATCTTAACCAACTGGGCGTGCGGCGCTGGTAACAGCTGGCCAAAGACCGTGCCAGCTGGAGACGCTTGTTGGTTGAGGCCCAGGTTCACCAGGGACTGTAGCGCCACCAAAGTAAGTAAGTAAGGTATATTCCTTTAGACGGTGGTTTTGTGTCTTTTGAGCGTTCGAATTAGGTAGATATTGTAGCATAAGCCCAATATATTTTAACCCAATAGAATTCAGTAGTCAAGCGAGATTCATTTTGGCCAAGCGCATAGTTTACTACTTAACAAATGCATACAATACCTTTTAAGTGGCAAATTTCTGTGGAGGGATCACACACTAAAAATCGAGTTATGTAAGTAATATTATCGAAAGAATTTGTTGCTCATCTACCGGGTCATTCTGCGTTGACTTTCTACGAACAGGTGCTATGAGCAGCTGTTGCAAAATGGTATTGTCGCGTCGGTGACTACCAAACCAGCATTATCGATTATTGTCTTCTTTTAATTAACTTCCCAGTGGGAAGTTATTGTAATGGTGCCGATTTTGCGAATTCCAAATTTTGACATATCTCCACATTTAAAGGTTTTTATAGAGATGTTTGCGTGAGGAATTTTCGCCTCGATTATCTCGAGAACCAAAGGTGGTATTGAGATGGGACCAAGTTCATTCCACGCAGAATTACGCAACTAAGAACTAATGATTTCAGCGAAATCGGTCCGCTGGTCCAGCTGTGTTTTGTTAGAAAGCAAATAACTAAAAAATGGGCAGAAAAAATGAAATACACGCGGTCTTCCCAAACGGTCCACCATCTAAGTACTGACCGCGCCCGATGCTGGTTGATTACGGGGATCGGACGAGAACCGATATGTTACCCATTATTCGTCTGAGAATCCTATAGCAGCTAACAAAAAGAGCTAATGACCGTGAACAGATCTTTACAAGAACAATTCCGTTGGCTTTCAACACAAAAAAAAAAAAAATCGGTCCATTCGTTCAGGAGCTACGATGCCACAGACAGACACACAGACACCCCAAACTTATAACAATCTTTTTTTTGCGTCGGGGGTTAAAAATGAAAAAATATGGAATTAAATGGATGTTTTCATTTTTCCCACTAGGAAGTTAGTCGTGTGGGCCTTGCGGGTCGCACCTAGGGAGCTGATAAATGTATATTTGGACAAAAAGTTTTGGTCATACATTCGTCTTTGACGATTAACATGCAGGCTACCCGGAAGGCGTGGAAGCTGGGGAAGTTACAAGAGGTCACAAAGTATAATAATTACATGGTTGGGCAAGAGTAATGATATATATACATATGTAAAGCCATTTGTCATCCAATTTCTTAGAAACTGATTCCTTTCACTGCAAATGGTAAGTGTGTTGCTGCAACACACCAAAGTGTGTGGTTCCACTGTAGTAATTGTTAAGTGTGTGTGTCATTACTGAAACACGCCGCAGCCGGCGACCATGGATCCGAGTGTAATGGTTAACACACTGGACTCTCAGCCCAGTGATTTCGAATTCAAATCTTAAGGTTCTTTTGAACACTTTTCGTAACGAACAAATATAGAAAGACGCATCTAGTCCTCGGTCTCCGAGCATTTGCCGCTTCGAGCTCGGAACATTATTTTTGTTGTGAAGCAGCAATAGAATGACGATCATGCCATCTGGTTTGAATGACAAATGTAGAATGGGAAAGGGGATTAGCTGAGTGTCTTTGTTTTTGGTGGCTCCAGACCGTGAGATTTGAACTCGGATCACTGGCTTGAGAGTTGAGTGTGTTAACTATTACATCATGGATCCGACTTGCAAATTACTTTCTGGCAAGGTTGCATATAGTTCGGACATATCCCTTTTGTTTGGTTGATTGATCCAAAGTGTGTTAACTATTAATAAGTGTGTCGCTAGAGCACACCTAAGGTGTCATTAGAATTTTTATTGATGACACACAATAGAACATATACATATTAGTTCTAAAATGAACAAGTGTTTGAATTTCAAAGATCAAACGTGTTAAGTGACACATTTACTCCTAAAGTGTGTCAAGCGATACATTTATATGTGTCACTTCTGCGTACTGTTTAACACACTAGTATTTGCAGTATTTTACCCGAAAGTTTAGGTGAAGGTCTAAAATTAACAGCATTAAGTTGAAGTGACAACATCGATCAAATGACCACCATTTGAGGAGTTGCAAAATATTTTGCGGCAGGTTGGCGATTTCTTCTTTAATGTTAGCTTTAGAGGCTTGGAAGATTTGTGTTCTGTTGTGTTAAAAGCGTGGCTTAAGAAGGACCCAAAGGAAGATTTCAGGCGCTGTCAGACTGGCGTACTGGCAGGCTAGCTTAGAACGCCGAAATGGGAGTCCGTGCAGACTGGTTCAGGTACTTTATTGTTGATCTCGCTGTATGAAATAGACAATGCTCGAGACTCAATTTAGTAACTCGTGGTTGAATAAAACAAAAAAAAAAAAACCCTGGCATCTGTCTGCCGTGCTGATCGGTTGCGGACACGGTGATGCCGCTGTTTTTTTTTTTTTTTTTCAAAATAATGGCCAAACAATTTTTAACAGCAAATGCGACACCAAACATTCACTTTGAGGGGATGCAGTGACCCGTATGCATTTCAAGTGGATTCACCGGTCGCCATCAGGTTTAAAGTGCCATGGCATCAAGTTAAACTCATTTGAAGGTCTGTCCGCAGTAGCTAAACGGCTTGCACTTTGTAGGGAAACATCCATGTAATGAACATCTTGTTTTGGTGGCAGTACAGCCCGTGAAGGGCTAAAGCCAGGCTTCTCTCAATCACCCACGCTTATTGTGATTTATTTTATACACAGGTGAAAGGGACCTGCTTGAGTAGAGAAGTTTTTCATGGCAAGTATACTACGTCGCGAAATAAACATTCGATGGCGTCCAATCAACATCTGCTGATACCAAGTTGTATGCATCCATCGTTGTCTCAGTGATGTTTTGCAGACTATATCTGACATTCTCAGCCCGAGCATTGATACCGGACCGGCCACATCTTGTCGCATCTCTAGTGGACTTAATTTGTATGAAATGCTCATCAAAACGATTAATGTTCCTGCACATGGTGAAGAACGATTAATATACCCGTATTTAGCACTATGAACTGCCGCAGCACCTAAGTATTTGCGTGACCAGGCAACCCACAATTTATTTGTTTATAAATAATGAAAAATTAATTTGTGAAAGTCGTCGATATAGAGGAATTATTTTTTTTTTTAAATTCGACAAGTCAGATGTTGGAAACGTCATGAAGTGTGTAGCGAATGTGTGAAGTGAATACAGCATCATCGGTCCCTCACGGTTTCGCACAGAAAAAAGTTCAAAGGGGTCAAATCGCAGCTCCTAGGCGGCTAATTGACATCGCCAAGACGGCTGATAACATGATTTGGGAATTCGGTGCGCAAAAGATCGATTGTGGCATAAGCTGTGTGGCATGGCGCGCCATCCTGCATGAACCGAGGTCATCCAAATCCATGTCCTCAATTTCAGTAAAAAAAAAGTCGGTTAACATGGCTATGTAACGCTCACCGTTGACCGAAACGTTGTTCCCAGTCTCATTTTCGAAGAACAATGGTCCAATGATGCCACCAAACTGTCACTTTCTGTAAATGCATTGGCTTCTCGACAATAACGTGCGGGTTTTGTTAACGTAGCCACCGAGATGTAAATGCGCCTCGTCAGAAAACATGATTTTTCGTCCAAAATCGTTGTCCAATTCAAGCTGCTCTAAGGCCCACACTGCGAAGCGATATGGTCACGTGCCTTCAATTGCTGTCAACTGGACCTTGTAAGCGAATAATCCGAGATCTTTGTGCAGAATTTTCCTCAGGCTATCGCGTGCAATGTTGAGCTGTTGAGATCGATGGCGAGTTGCTGTTCGTGAATTGAGTCTCACACTCTTCGCCACAGCAGCTACATTCTCATCCGTGCGCATCGTACGACGACGGGGATCTTGAGTGTTGTCCATTAGCATACCAGTCTCGCGACCTTTTTGCACAAACTCGCGTACAGCAGTCTCGGTAGGTGTTTCATTTCGGCCGAAACCTTTTTTCAAAAAACGCACTGTTTGGGCTACACAGTAATCCCTTTGGAAGTAAGTTTTCAATAAACTTAAGTCGGATAAAAGGCTTAATATCATCCAATGGAGCCTTTACAAGCCCTGTTTTAGACATAGTTACAGGTATTGTAAGCGCATACCATATACCAGTGGTTTTGGCCGTTGCTGGTTGCTGTATGGATAAGAACGAGGAAAAGAAAGGTACACTGCTTCTTTTCACACGATATTTGACTACACAGAAGCGTAGCTAGCCACTTGACCTAACCTAATTTATATGTGATACTATGATTCCTTGTTTGGTTTGTTTCATTGCCTTGAAAGAAGCTTATGCTGGCTCCATTACCAAAATATGCGTAGATTGTTAAAGGATTAGATTGGTCTTATCCTGTTTTGAGATTTTAAAATTCGATGAATGGACACTTTACTTTTGGTGTCACAAGCTCATTTTATTTTCCCACAGATGGAGGGGATATACAAAAGTTTATTGCCCATTCCGAGCGGCGAATTTCAAGAAGCTTTTCTTGAGAATTATGCACTAGAGGCGTTTTTTTTTCAGAACTCTGATGAGGAGAAGCACCATGAAAAACACGTTCGATGTCATGGATGTTGTCGGAGTTTGAACCCGTGTCATCAGAGGCCAATACTCTACCCCACTGGCTCACGGCACTCTCTTCTCGTATCTATGCTCGAGCTTAATGAAATAATTCTGATGCTTTATTTCGGTTGATGTCTAGCGAATATTCGTCTTAAACTTCGAGCATCGCTAAATACGACTGACGATTGACGATTGATGATTGGAGGCCAGATTGTGATTCCTCCACAAGTAGGTAAGGAAATATCGTCTTCGGTTTTGGACTTAAAAACGTCTAGTTAAAATCAATTGATGCTAAAATGGCCAAAATATTTGAGACCCGTATTTTTGTACGCAAAAGTTGTTTTCCTGCACGTTGGTACTTTGCTCAGGAGAAGCTCACATCTAATACTAAATTCAAAAATAGACATTTTAGCAATTTGAGGCTTGAATAGTTTCCAGCTAAGGCCATTGTTAAGCGCACTGCCTTCGATTTTACTTTCCTTGAAATCAGTAAGCGACTTTCGAAGTGTGGCAATTAAGTTCCGGGAATTCGTAAACAAAAATCAAACAAATAAGGTTTATTGCAAAATTTTATTATCGACCTTCACAATAGTGCCCCTCTTACTCTATAGATTAATTCCAACGTTGTCCCCACGATTCGATGCACCCTTGATAATGCTCCGAAGTTAGACATCCATGATAAGTTCCCTTGAGGTATGACTTCATCTTGGGGAATAAAAAGAAGTTGCAGGGGGCAATATTGGGCCTATAGGAACGGTGCGGCCAAAATCACTTGCACAATCAACGAGAAATTGGTCGGCGCATTGTCGTGGTGCAAGATACAGCCCTTCTTGGCAAGTTCGGGGCGCACGGTGTCTTTAATACGCCAACATAGAAAAGTCCAGTCACTGTCTGGTCGGTAAGAATATATTCACGATTTTGAAAAAAAAACGATCAACGATTCAGTGGCGACTTTGACATCCTCGCTTTCGTTGGCCGCTCCCCACCTTCTACCACCTACTGATTACTTTGTCTACGGCTCTCGGTAATTTTTCGAAAATTTTAGTTTTTCACCAAATTTTTAAAAACTGAATCTCAAAACGTTGCTGGTAATATAAGTTACTAATTTTTTGAGACACTATCACCTTGGCTGCGGCGGCAATCTCATCATATTTAAGGTTCCTTTCATAGAAGTGAAACTATTTGGCATGGTTCAATTCCCCATACATTTCTGATAGGTTTACCAACGTGGCCTCAAAAAAATGCTCTTCAGGACCTGACAATATGCCACAGCAATTGCAACGGATAGCAGCTTTATCGCCTTCGAAGAGGGTGTTTGGCTCTTACTCCAACTCGCAAAATATAAGAGTGTAGTGGTTGCAGAGCTTTCATAATTAGATACACCACCATCCACCACCGATATCTTTAGCAAGTTGTTGATTTGGGCACCAAAGAGCCACATTCACTTCGCAGCACTTAATACGAAACCATTTAATGCGTAAATCTATCAAGTGAATGCGTTCCGAGTCGAAGCGTAAATTGCCATTTCCATTGACGACGAGAAAAGTCCAAACAGCACAACCATCCAACATCCAACATCCAGCATCGCTGGCACCACAAAGTCTTCGTCTCCACTTGAGTGGCGGTGCTGGTGTACCACCACCAGAGATCACCGCAATGACTAGTATTTGGAATCAACTGATAAAACCTTAAAACACTGTCCATTTGCTGTTTTGTCTGATTGTGTTCTCCTCTTCAGCTGTACAGGATTATTGCAACAAATCATTGGACGGGCGGCGGTATTTCTTGCTACAGAGCCTCAAGAAGCATCAAATGAAAAGCAATTCGAAATGTGTTACTGCATCCAACAAGTACACAGTGATTTTATTGCCATTGGACTATTTTCGATTACCGCAGAAGAGGAAGAAGAACCAAGCCGACCTGACAAGAAGTGTTACACCAAAACACTCTTGGTTCATCTTCGACCAAGGGGAGGTGTATTGGTCGACAGGCCAACCAGCCGGTCGGTCGACGGTCGTCTAATCAGATCGCATGTCGACTAATTCGACTTTTGCGGAAAAATTATGTTCGTCCAGATGCAATCAAAAATTAGCTCCAATGTTGGTTGGATTGCTGGTAGTGATGACCGTCGGTCGATTGGTGGACGGCTCCAAGTGTCCGTGTTCAATGTACTTTGCACTTCCGAAATAAGATCAAAGTGGTAATGGCTGCAAATGTGGTAATGTGTTTTTGTCTCACTGTTTACGTTTACGCCAGAGTATGCCGCAGCTGCGTTGAGACGCGTTTCAGTTGAACTATGAAAATGGTTTTGTAGAAGAACTCCTTGAAATGGGAGCAAAGTTCAAACTGGTATAACTTTTAATGACGACACGCTACTGCGAATGGAAGAAGTAGATGAAGTTGAAGAGGATTTTTCTGTTACTTACTTCCAGAGATTATGTAAAACCGTCTCGACCGTTTCTTCGTCGTCAGTCCATTGGCAATGATGCAACTGCACCATAGTCATCTTCATCATCGTTGTTGCCGCAGTCGTTTGCACAATCAAAAGTGGATGGAGATCAAGGATTTCTGCCCATCAAAGCACAACAGATAGATCCTCAACTTGCAGTCCTCATTCGCCAGCCATCTGTCTTCAATGCTGCTGCTCCCCTCACAACGGTCATTGTCAATGTATAGAACTATAGAGCTCCTATCCGCAACATTTACATTGTATGTAAGATACAACCAACAGCGGCATTAATTTCGCATCCGCACACTGTTTGTCTATCCGTCAGTTGGCAGTCACAATTGTTTACCCACCGACCGACCGCTACATAGAACATGAGCAACTTGCTCCGGCTGGCCATACTGATGAATGAACACCGAACCACCATCGCTGCACAGATGAGAACAACTCCAAGGAAGACGACTATGAGCGAGCAACGATCAACGATCAAGCAACTAGCGACCATAATAAGACGACGGCATATAAAGCAGACTCGAACTTGATGTCACTTTGTCAAATGTCATGTTTAAATGATGCGATTTTGCGCCGCAAGTATCTCGGCTTACTCCGCAGAAAGCAGGCGACGCACAAGCGCACTCGTGCTACTCGCGCGTAAATTTATGTTACGACCGATCGGTGATCATTGTACTCGTATGACGGCGGCAGCAGCGGTAGTGAGAAGATACAATTCACTTTGCTGCACCGCCGTACAATTATTCTTATCGCTGTCGTTACAGACACACCGACCCATACTTGCTTTAGATACTCACTTCAACACTTGATTGGTGCAAACTATCACCGGCTGTTGATTGCTGCTGTCCTGGCTGTCGCGCACTTGTAACACCACATGCACCCAAATGAATTCGCCCTGTCGTCGCTGCATTCGCACCAGAAGGATACACGATCGGTCCTGCTCCGATTGGGTAACTATAGATGAGATTCATTAGAACTGGGATCGGAAAACTAAGTTACCAAGACACTTACTGAGTCGATGTTTGTTCTGAGCCTCGCGCAAGTTATCCGAGTGGATTAGGTGGTACCACGACAGTCCCTGGATGTCACTTTTATTGTAGCCCAAATGGAATTCACCGCTGGAAAAGAAAAGTCGAAAAATTCTTGAACTCTGACTCATAAAAATCCAAGTTGCTGTTCTGTTCGAACTTACTTCTTGTCGATGTGCGCAACTTTCATATCCATCGAATGGATTGTAGTGAATACATTGGTTGCGCCTTGTACGACACACTCCCTGGTCTCGGGCATGGCAATCGGTGTACATGTAGCCAAAAAGACCGGCTCATTGCGACTGCACAGCGGCAGGAATGACAGGTAATGGCCTTGAACTAATACAACCTAGAGTGAGAATTCAGATGGATAGATAGATACATTACATTAGGGTCTCATAAATATCATTTCAGATACAAGCACAAGCACACATACTAAATTACACTACGTTTTGAGGGGGAGTAGTGAAGTGGGATAATGGAGGAGCGTGAGCTTAGTCAATAATTCATGAGCTTCCAGCAGCGAACAAATGTGTTCAGTTTGCCGCGGCTGTGTGGGGTCGTGGTATGGTATTGATTGGACGCTTTCGAAACCTAGGATTTATTCATTCATACGCTGTTGTAGATCAATGCTACTTTGGAGAGCTCTACTCAACAGGTGGACAAATACGAGTGTGTTTATGTTTTTTTTTTTTTTTTTTCTTCTGGTTCATTTTTCATGCGTGTAACAGCGCCAAACGACTCGGTGGCAACGTCATAAATTTCGCGCAAACAGTAAAGTGAATGCTTTGGGCCATAGGAGCGTTTTAATTACGTGATATACTATCGACCTGGTCTAAAACAAGGGACATGAAATAGAGCTTCATGCGTCTAGATGGAAGGTGATTTCTTTGAGTTGGAATTTTAAAACATACATACTGTGAGCGTCAAAAGAAAGTCAGTGTTTTATGTTCCCATTTCAACTACCGATTTTATTAAAGGTATATCTTATAACTAGTTTAACATATTCATTTGTCTATTAATTCTTAATCGAACAAGGAAAAAAGTTAATAAAAAACAACAACAACAAACGTTTTACAAACAAGAAAGGAAAAACACTTCATATGCTAGGCGTCAAAAGAAAGTTTACATTAAGAAAAAATTAAAAAAATATGGCAATAAACGCTTAATTCAGTACTTTGTTTGCTTTCCTTTTGTCTTGATAACGGTCTTCAACCTCCTGGGCATTGATTCTACCAACTTTTTTGTGAAGTCAGAAGGAATTTTTTACCACTCTTTCAACAATACGGACTTTAGTGAGTCTTTGCTTGTAAGGACCCTTTTTCGAACTTATTTGTCGAGATACTCCCACAAATGTTCGATGGGGTTCAGGGTATGGGGATTGCGGAGGGTGATCCAACAGCTTCGGCGTCCGATACAGTAACCATTCCTTGACAATTGGCCGTGTGCTTAGGGTCATTGTCCTGCTGGAACACCCATGCTTGATCCAAGCTCAATTTTGCAACGCTAGGGTGTAATTTTTCCCTCAAAGTATTAAGATAATCTATTTTGTTCATTGTGTACTCAACAAACACCAGAATTCCCACACCTGTAGCCGCTATGCATCCCCAAACCATAACCGACCCTCCCCCATGCATAACCGTGGAGGTAATGTTCTCTTCATCGAACGCCTTATTCTTTGTTCTCCAAATTTTTGGTGGTTTTCTGGATTTTAAAACTTCAAATTTACTTTCGTCACTAAATACCACGCTTTTCCAAAATGAAATATGTTTTTCTTCATACATTTTCGCAAATTGAAGTCGCCGTTTTTGGTTAGCTGCCGATATGAGCGGTGTTTTCCGCAGTATTCTGCCATGTAGCCCACTATCGTGAAGTACTCGTCGAATAGTACTTGCACTAATGGGAATACCTGATGCTTTTTTAATGTCTTCTGATATTTTCACAGTATTAACAGATGATTTTTTTTTCACTTTTCGCACAATTGATCTTGCTTCAGATTGGAAGAGTCGCTTAGGTCTACCAGTACGTGGACGATTTTTTATTTGTTTAAAATGTCTTTACTTATCTATAATTTTTTTAACACCTTGGTGGCTTCTGCCAATTATTTTCGCTATTTCTCTCAAAGATTTTCCTTCTGCATTCAATTTTAAAACGAGTTTCCTGGTTTCAATCGGCGGTTGCTTACCCATTTTAATAAGACTTTGATTGTACAACGTTGACACAACTTTTTTCACAAACAAATAAACAAAGAATGAAATTAAAAGATAGCCTTTATCAGAATGATGTGCAAGATGAACACAAAAAAAACGATAAAGTGAACGTAACGGTAGTTTTCGTATTCAGCAAATCACAATTCATATAGTGTAAACTTTCTTTTGACGCCTAGTATATGAAGTGTTTTTCCTTTCTTGTTTGTAAAATGTTTGTTGTTGTTGTTTTTTTATTAACTTTTTACCTTATTCGACTAAGAATTAATAGACAAATGAATATGTTAAACTAGTTATAAGATATACCTTTAATAAAACCGGTAGTTGAAATGGGAACATAAAACACAGAGGTGTAAACTTTTTTTTGACGCTCACGGTATCTGTCAGATGGTGATAAGATCGATGCCATTGGGGGAGAATGGTACTAACTTAAAACATTGTGTTAATTGTGGGTGACTTTATTACTCCAATTACCACGAGAATGTGGCAAGGTTCAGCATTTTTAACTTTCCAGTGGGAAGTTATTGTAATGGGGCCGATTTTGCCAATTCCAAATTATGATATATCCTCACGTTTCAAGGTCACCAAGATACCAATGTGTGTATGTACGTATGTGCGTGTGCATTGAAAGTTTTGCTTATCTCAAGAATCAAAGACGATATTGACATGGTACCAGGTTCATTCCACGCGTAGTTAAGCAACTTAGACTTAACTAAATAATAAGCAAAAAAAAAATAACAATACGCGGTGATCCCAAGCGGTCCCCCATCTAAGTACTGACCTCACCCGATGCTGGTTGATTGCGGTGGTCGGACGAGAACCGAATCATATGAGATTGCTCGGCCAGTTGTGGTTACATGGAGCGACAGAAAACGGCGGCTTGACGCCAACAACACGCGGTGTTCCCAAGAGGTCTTCATTTTAGTACTGACCGCGCCCGATGCTGGTTGATTGCGGTGATCGGACGAGAACCGATACATTAACCATTATTCGTCTAAGAATACTACCGTAGCTAACAAAAAGAGCTGATGACCTTGAAACACCTGAGCAGATCTTCACAAAGATCACAAAAATTCACGCCGCCGCCGATGTTATCAAAAATATCATCCGAATTGGCGTGGCTAATCTTATTCCTAGCTAAAGGATTTCTTAAGATCCCTATGACCTCGACGAAGTTAAGATCGCCATATCGGAACTCAATCCGAATAAAGCTGATGGTGCAGACAGACTGTTAGGTTAGGTGCTTGCAATAGCTCATCTGTAAGATATGGTCAGAGGAAAGCATGCCCGAGGACTGGAGTCTCAGCATCGTTTACCCGATCAACAAGAAAGGAGACCCCTTCGACTGGCCAACTACAGAGTAATAAGTCTGTTTAACATCGCCTGCAAAATCTCCTCTCCCGTTTTGCGTTAACGCCTGAAGCCTTTTGTAAATAAGCTGATAGCTCCTTATCAGTGTTGCTTCAGGCCATCATCGACCAAATCTTCACACTATGGCATATCCTGGAAAAAACCCAAGAATTTCAGTTCACCAGACACCACCTATTTGTCGACTTCAAAGATGCCTACGACAGCGTAATTAGAGCCAAGTTATACAACGCCATGTCTACCTTTGACTTCCCTGCTAAACTCGTCAGACTATGCAGGTTGACTTTGGAAAATGCTCACTGCTTCATCCGAATCGGTGCAGACCTGACCCATACTTTTGATGTCCAAAAAGGATTTAGGCAGGGCGAAGCGCTGTAGTGTGATTTCTTTAACAAGGTATTAGAAATGATTGTGCAAAAATCACTGGCCAACACAAGAGGCACAATTTATTGTAAATCCTCACAACTCCCCGCATACTCGGATGACATTGACATAATCGGAAGAACACAGCGAGATGTCAATGAGACGTTTACGAGTATTGGGGCGAAAATTGGTTTGGCAGTAAATGAGGGCAAAACTAAACATATGTATGATCTCATCAAGAAAGGACGCTGACCACCGACGTCTTTGCCATAACGATTGTATTGGCAAATACATGTTTGAGGTAGTTAAGGACTTCGTCTACCTTGGCTCCGTAGTGACCTGGAATAATGGCTGTTTCTTTGGGCACAGGAGGCAGTTGAGTAATAGATCCCTATTCCGAACTACAAAGTTGACTTATAAAAGACCCTTATCATCCCGGACCTGCTGTACACCGCAGAAGCATGGACGATATCAAAAGTGACCCTTTGAAGAAAGAAAGATTTTGCATGTGATTTTCGGACTTATAAACACCGACTGGGGATGGAGAAAAAGATTCAACCACGAGCTTTACGGGCTGTACAGCGATATGAGTCTAGCCAGGCGTCTAGAGATTCAACGCCTAAGGTGGCTAAGCCATGTAGAGCAAATCGACACAACAGCTCCAGCCCGGAAAGTCATTGAATTCAACCCCGAGGGACGAAGAAACAGAGGACGACCGCACCTTAGATGGCCCACACAAGTGGAAGGGGACCTCAGCCAACTAGGTGTGCGGCAATGGAAATGGCTATCAAAAGATCGTGCTAGTTAGTGGGGCATGTTGGTTGAGGCCCAGATTCACCCCGGACTGTAGCGTCCGATAAGAAGAAGAAGAAGAAGAAAGGATAACGTGGGCGCCTTGATGCAGTGGTTAGTGTGTTGGATTCTGACGCACGGCGAGCGAGTTGGGATCCCCATAACACCAACGCGGGCTACTGGAAAGATCTCCGTAGTATACTTGCCATGAAAAAGCTTCTCGCCTCACACCGTTCGGCATCAGCATTAAACTGCAGGTCCCTTCCACTTGTGCGAAAATTAAGTCACACACAATATGGGTGATTGAGAGAAGCTTGTCTCTGGTCCGCCATGGTCTTCAACGCCATCAAAGAAAGGAAAGAAGGGATAAGTAGTGGTTGCTTATAAATTATAAAGTGGACCTCTAAGACAAATAATTCTGAAGTGAATTTGAGAAAATATATACGAACCAGAAATGACTGCAATACCCACATTCGAAGAGTTAAATCGTAATCCGACACCAAACACTGAGCCTTTAAAGTCCCAAAGGCAGCAAATACACTATTCGCCCTATCCACTACGACATTCCAGCTGTCTTGCTACCAGCTAGCAGCTTCCAGCTTGCACTTCGTCTTTGCCTGTACTAGAGCACGTCAATTCCACCGCGGTACAAATCTCTACTCAAGATCTCGACATACACGAACTCGCTGGTCCAGAGGACATTTTCTCAATAGCAAAACCACTGCGTAAGCTACCTTTCCAACTCTTTTTGGCCCTTCCCATTAGGTGGACAGGAAAATAGCATTTCTCCAGCCTATCCCTCAAAATTAAGTATCTTGAATCGCAGAAACTCTTCAATCATCAATAGTATGATTATCTTGGCACCATATCGACTGGCAATTTGATGGCATATCTTACCGAAAAGTTGAATCGCTCCCTTCGCCAAGCAGATGAAAGCACAGCAATTGCCCTGGAGATTTTGAAAGTATTTGGCAGGATTCCGCACGGGCTCAAAAGGCAATTGAAAAACCAGGCTGGTTTTATGTAATACTCAAATCTTCACAGTCCTGCTTTATGATGCAGAGGCGTGGATGCTATTAAAAGCGGATGAGCAGGTTTTTGGTCTTCTCCAGAGAAAAGTTCCGCGTGCGATCTTTGGTCCTGTTTGCGTTGATGGTATCGGGAGGAGAATATTCAACTACAGTACGGCGGTATGTGCCTGGCTAAGTATCTATGGATACATCGCTTAAGATGGCTAGGCCACATAGAGCGTATAGACAGTATAGCTCCGGCCTGAAGAATCTTCGAATCCGAAGGGAAAACATAGAGACAACGCAACAGAGGACGCTCCCGACTCAATTGGCGCACACAAGTGGAGAAAGACCTCAACCAACTTGGTGTGCGTGACTAGAGTCGCTTGTTGGTTGAGGCCCAAGACCACACGTTCAGTAGCGCCACGAAGAAGAAGAAGAATCGATCAGCAGATTAGTTACTGAAATTGTTTGTCTACAAGCAAGCATTTCTAGCCATAGGAAATTGGTCAGCTAAATAGTGCACTTGGATACGATTAAGATAGCATTACGAACTTGGACTATCGGTATAGCTGCCTTCCATCCTTGACGGTCCCGGGCACGCTGCTTCCAGTTATCAAGACCAAGATGTCTTACATCCGCGATTAATTGGTCTTTATACCGGAGGTTCGGTCTTCCTCTTCTTCTCGAACCAGGAGGCTCGGAGTCGAAGACCCTGTTAGCTGGAGCGTTCATGTCCATGCGCTCGAATAGGCCGAGCCAGTGTAATCGGCGGATCTTTGCCTTCCGGGCTACATCCACATCTTTATACAGCTCGTAGAGTTCGCGGTTGTGTCTTCTTCTTCATTCACCTTCCTCACAGATAGGACCAAATATCCAGCGCAGAATTTTTCTCTCGAAAGAACCCAAAATCAGCTCCGCTGTCCTGCTTATCTTCCAGCTTTCGGCTCCGTACAGCAAGACTGGCAGTATGAGCGTTTTGTAATGCATGACTTTGGTCTTTCGAGTAAGGAGTTTTGAACCCAGTTGTTTGGACAAGCCGAAGTAGCAGCGGTTGCCAAGGGCGATTCTATGCCGGATCTCCACTGTGGTGTCATTTGTGGAATTTACGTTTGCCCCGAGGAATATAGATTAGAGGACAAATAAAAAAGTGGAGTATGTGGGTTGTGGAATTTGTTACACATTCGCATCGCAGAAACCTCGTAATCTACTCGATACCTACTCAATAATCGTAAAGCTTCAACGCCTTCAGAGGGTGTCTCGGCATAACAGGCGCTATGCCAACCTGCTCCACAGCAGCCCAAGAAGCATTGATTGGACTTACTCCACTGCAACTTTTTATTAAAAAGGTTTCACTACGCAGTGTGATTAGAATTCTTCGCTTGGAAACAAGCTTGCCATGTAGACCCATGGGTCACATGTCCATCTTGCAACATCTTCCCGACCTGGATATGATTGCCACGGTCTCGGACGCATTACCACACACCATCACTGTTGAGAAGAGATTTGAGATTCCAATCCCTAACCGATTAGCTTGGGAAACCAATGATCCGTTTCTTGTCAATAGCCTTAGGTGGTACACTGATGGTTCCCAGATGTCTTCTGGCGTTAGCTCCGGCATCTTCGGACCAAATCGTATGATCTCGAAGGTCCTGGGCCAAGCAGCGCTTAAAGCGCTGAGTTTGTACAGTACGAACTCAAAAATCATTAAGGAATGCCATGATGCCCTACAAGACCTCGCCAAAAGAAACAAGGTCAAACTCTGGTGGGTGCCTGGGCACAAAGGTATTAAGGGCAATGAAATCGCCGATCAACTCGCCAGGAAAGGTTCCAGCGAAATATACATAGGTCCTGAACATTTTTTACGGCACTCCCAAGTCTAAGACCAACTTCTTCTTAGGGACTTCGCCAATCGAAACGATTTATTCGGCCCATGAACAAACAATCTACATAGAGTAGATCTCAGAAGACTAGTCAGCTACCTGTCAGGACACTGCGGTCTGAGTTATCATCTCAACAAAATTAACCTCTCATCTGAAACTGAGTGCCAACTCTGCCTTGAAGACCAAGAGAAGGCAGAGCACATACTGCATGAGTGTGCTGCCCTCTGCCATCCCAGGAAGCGCATCCTTCTCAGTGAAGTTATGACTCCTGAGGAGATCATCTCGGCTCCTACGAGAAGCATTCTCAACTTCGTTAAGGAAGTGGAGAAGCTCCTCGGCTAATCGGCTAGTAGGCACAATAGATCTACAAGGGTCGCAGTGCCTCGTGCTATTTGATAGTACTAGCCCCTTAATAAAAAAAAATGTAATCGTGAAGTTGGTCGCCAGTAATGAGAACATTGGCTGACCTATGACACTAGCGCCAATAATGATTAAGCAAATGATTAAGCAAAGGATCTTCAGCTTTCACAGTAAGGTAAAAGTTGCACTTGAGAAGCTTCCGGTACACAATCCCCCAGTTCCATATAAATCCAGTTGTTCTTGTGTAAAGCGTTCATATGTGACGACTTCGCTACAGTCAGTCTTAGGATCAAAAGCCAATCGAACCCCAAAAATCATATCCGCATAGAAGAACATCCATTACATTAAAACTTATTACTTGTCCTCAGATCCACTTACGAGTGTATACAGTCTGTCCGTCTACCGAAAAATTCAAATTTCAAGTGGCGCCAGTACAGCACGATACTGGAATATTGGTCGAAACCACGATCTAAAACGATGACGACGACGACGACGATGACGACGACGAGCAACGATCAACGCCATAGCTCGGTCATCGGTGGCCTATGCCGCCATGATCATCACGTCCTCATCCGCCACACAACAGAACCTTTCAATGTTTTGCTCCAGAACGACTGCAAGGCCAAAAGCCAATCCAAAAAACAACGAAACAAAAAATAAGGAAAAAATTCCTTTACATGGACACATTTTAATTGGATAATGGACAATTATTTTGCATTTTGTCTCGTTCAAGTCCAACTGTTAGTCCGAGAGTCCGTCGCGTACGTTGGAGCGGTTTGTTCCGTGGTTTGCTCAGTCGATTGCCATCCGCGGTTTAGTTTGCCGGACACACTACCACCATCTGTAGAAATGTTCGTCCTTTATACTGATCTGTGTCTGGAGATGCTGTGCTAATGCCCACGATGTGGTGGGGGTTTTGTTTGTATTTTTTCTTGTTGCATTGAATTGGTCTTGGGGATACGAGTTCGGTATCTATAGCAGATAAGGCCAACAGCAGCGGTGGCAGATTTCCATTGAATATATGGCCATCGAATATATGGCCCATAGCCGTGCTTTTGTTGAGATCTTAATAAATGAGAAATTCACTGTCCAAATTGGAATGGAAATTTCTACGCCTGGACTGAGGACGCGAAGGATCCTAGAGTAACATCGGGGCCTGGTCTAGGTATTGTCGAGTGTAATAAATCGATTTCGCAATGTCTCCCAGGGAGTCGGAATGGTTTGTAGGTACCTTGTGGTGGGGTGATATGACTGTTTTTGGTTATGCGACGTGTTTGCATCGTTTATGACGTATAAGGAGCGCAAGCTGAGGGGGTTAGTGAGTTAATTATTCAAGTGTGTATGTGAAGCGAATCGATTTGAAATACTGTTTCTCAGTTTGGACGCGTGGCGTTTGAAAAATATTTTGTACAGAAGTAGTGATAGAATAGGTCAAGTTGCAGGAAAATTGCTCAAAGTCACCCTATTCTCAACTTTTGGTGAGAATAAGAGTGATAAAGAACATAGCGACTTCACTAAAACCAACGCCATCGAATGTTTATTTCACGGCATCGTTCCTCGGCGGGGTACTGGCAAAACATCCGTAGTATATTTGCCATGAAAAAGCTTCGCGACTCACCCCGTGCGGAATCGTCAAAAAACTGTAAGTTCCTTTCACCTGTGGGAAAAATAGATCACACACAAGATAGGTGATTGAGAGAAGCTTGGCTCTGGTCCTTCATGGGCTGTAACGTCACCCAAGAAGAAATAACAGAACATCTAAAAGGCTACAAATGACTGTACGAGTATGAGGCTTTCCATCAGGGCTTTGATGCCATTGTGTGAAACCAGCTATTGATCAGAGGGTGTACACTGACAGCCATGTCTCGTCTCAAAAGAAATGGTTTTTGGTACAACTCGAATTGAAATGACAGCGCGTTTGCGCGAGGAATATCCTACGACCCCTTCGTGTATGAATTTAAGGCCTTCCTGAATAAAATCGTGGGATCCCAGGAAATAAGATCTCTGATGAACTCGCCAGATGGGGCCCAGAGGAGAGTTTCTCAGGACCTGAACCCGCCTTGGGTCCACCTGCTTCCGCTATCAACAGCCACATCAACGTTTGGGTGTTTAATGTACACAATTGTAGATCGAGGAAATATCCAGGATGCAGGGTGACTAAGCGCGTGCACCCAAATGACTGCAAGAAATCCACAGCATTCTCTTTATCCTTATGGAGAATTGACTGAAGAAGACTGACGGGCATCATTACGGACTATTGAACTTTTGCCAAGCATCTCTGCATGCTCGGCATCAGTGAGACGCCTACCTGTGCTGTATGTTGCGAAGAGGAAGACACAGCAGAACACTTTCTCTGTGTGTGGAATCTCTTAGCTCTACATCACAGAAGCTCCTTCCCATTTTTCTCCGTAAAACGGGGAAGATACAATAAAGGTAAGTGTCTGTCTGGTACAATAGACCAGTATTTACGTCTGAGTGCTCCAACTGATAGCAGGTATCTATGTGACCCCAAAAGTGCAATGGCGTTAACCTGGTAGAAAGTGGATGGATATCTGTAACGAAAACTGCTAAAGAGAGCAAGCAGCACCGTAACTCACAGAATTGCGCCTTGACCACCGACGCTACTGATACTGGGATCGAATTTTGGCAACATACACGTAGACGACATTGTCACCAAATAATTTTCCAAGACAGACTGAAGTCAAAAAGCATATGAGCGAGCATTCGACAACAACTCGTCCTCAAGCCTTTCTTGGAGAAATAGCCTTCTATGGTCACTTCTATTGTATGGCTTTGGACAAAATAGGTATAAAAGAATTTGGTGCAAGTTTAAAAGGTGAAACTTAGACTTTTACAAGAAGTTCAAAGTTTTTAGACGAGTATTCTGCAAAATCACATCCGAACATTTATTTAAGCTTTGTGAACGGAATTTGCAATGCCGTGATCGACGCCAGACAATTCTTAAGCATATTGGTTGCTTGAAAATGTTGAATAGGCAATATTGCCTTGGATTGTTGTCTTCTGGTGGGCAGAACGCAGTTGTCTGTCAGTGGGCAAGGCATTGTTATACAATTTCTTTAGCAATATTTCTTGTAAAATTCGCTCGTTGCTCGATCTACACGAGTGGCATAATCTATCGATCAGACTTGGAAGAACATAACACACATTTTGATGAAGTTTTCGTAAACATTGAAGCTACTAAATGGGCCTAAGGGTAAAACTAAAGAAGTAGTAAGCAAACAGAAGCTCAAATGGCCGGTAGCGTCGTTCCATACAAATCTGCAGATGCGAATGCTCTTAAGGAGGTTGATTCGTCTGAGATCCGGCTGCTACCAAACAAGAAAGGCAGTAAAACGTGGCACATCACAGGGAGGAGTACTATCGTCATAGTAATGGGTGTAAGTTGTCAACGAAGAGGCCAGCGGGTGCAAGTTCATTGCTTATGCAGACGATATTATACTAGAAATTAGCGGGAAACATCCCACCACAAACAATCCGAGATCTGATGAAAAGAGGCCTAGGCAAACTTGCCAAATGGGCAGAGAACTGCGGGCTTGGAATAAATTCCTCCAAAACCGAGATAATTTTATTCACGAGAAAACGCCAGCTATCTCTTTTCCAAAACTTAACGGGGCTAACCTTCGCCAAATGGGATAAGAATGGGGCAGGGAATGGGAAGGGAATGGGTGGGGAATGGGATAGGAATGCGAAGGGAATGGGACAGAAATGGGAAGGGAATGTGAAGGGAATGTGAAGGGAACGGGAAGGGAATGGGAAGGGAATGGGTAGGGAATGGGAAGGGAATGGGAAGGGAATGGGGAGGGAATGGGAAGGGAACGGCAAGGGAATGGGAAGGGAATCAATTCCCAAGCATCTGACATCATACAAAAGTATGATCTTCATCATACAAAAGTATGATGACAGATCTTGGTTGCAGGCAGGTTATAGGCATATTACTTTGATAATCAAAAATCTTCATGATGAGATATAGTTGATCATCAAAGTGTCCATTGAATTCAAATCAATTATCTTACTTGACAGCAACGATGTGGAAAGGTGAATAACAATAATGGGAAATATGGGAAAAAAGGTTTGCAGCTAGGATTAATTCATTAAAGACACAAAAGAGATCAAAACTGGGCAGTTTGCTACTGGTTGTGGGATATTGTCGACTAACCTTAGTTCAGTATGTGACCAAGGGGATTATTTTGATGAAAATCATGTCTGTTGTATGGGAGCCCCCCTTAAATATTCATTTTGTTCTGTTTTTAGTATTTGTCGTGGTAGCGGTAACAGAAATACATCATCTGCGAAAATTTCAACTGTCTAACTATCACGGTTTATGAGATACAGTCTGTAGACAGACGGACGGACGCACAGCGAAGCCTTAGTAATAGGGTTCCGTTTTACCCTTGGGTACGGAACCCTAAAAAACAGACGAATACAGGAAAAAACACTTTCAGGAATTCAAGGAAATTTATAGGACTAAACTGGGCAAGATTTGCAGGCGCAGTAGGTAGTGTGTTCGCTTCTGACGCCGAAGGCACGGGATCGAATCCAGACAACAGCTATGTCATCGAACGTGTCTTTCATGGTGCTTCTCCTCAGTGGGGTACTGACAAAATCCCCTGTAGTATAATTGTCAAGAAAAGCTTGATGTACATAGATGGGGACACCATCAACACCATCGTACAGGTGACCACCCGTGGTTAGATATTATTAAGGGGATTTTTAATGAAGAAAAAGACGGAAGTGAGAGTCCAGGTCCTACTGAAATAGGATGATTAAGTAGTGGACCATTTTAAGGTCAAAATTATGGCTGTCGGTGTAACCCCTGGCCTTTTTGAGTCAACGCATTACGAGTAGGTGACTTCTTTGCTCTTTATTTTTCAGTATTTAAATTTGACAACTTACACATTATTCAAAGTCAAACAAGCAGTGCCTATCAAATATCACCAGGCCCTGCGACCTTTACAGATCTATTGTGCCTGCTAGCCGATTAGCCGAAGAGCTTCTTCTTAATGAAGGAGGAGTCATAACTTCACTAGAAGGATACGCTTCCGGAGATGGCAGAGAGCAGCACACTCACACAGTATGTGCTCTGCCGTCTCTTTGTCCTTAAGGCAGAGTCGGCACTCAGTTTCAGACGAGAGGTTAATTTTGTTGAGATGATATCTCAGGTCGCAGTGCCTGGTCAGCTAGCTGACTAGTCTTCTGATATCTACTCTATAAGTTTGCGCATGTCAAGAGAATGTTTGTTCAGGGGCCGTATAAATCGTTTCGATTGGCGAAGTTCCTGAACGCCGTTTTAATAGGACAGGTGTTGTGATTTTGCCGACTTGTCTAAGAAGAAGTTGATCTAAGACTTGGGATTGCCGCAGAAAGGTTCTGGACCTATGTATTTGTCGCTGGAACCTTTCCTGGCAAGTTGATCGGCAATTTCATTGACCTTAATGCCTTTGTGCCCTGGCACCCACCAAAGTTTGACATTGTTTCTTTCGGCGAGGTCTTGTAGAGTTCGTGTTGTACGAACCTAGCGCTCTTAGCGCTGCCTGGCTATCAGAGAGTATGTTGGGTTACTCCTCTTATGCCAGTCTCTTGATAGGATGGCATGTAGTCCTGCTTGAAAGATATTAGGACCCTTTCCCAGGGCCTTCGAGATCTTCCGATCTTCCGGGTCCAAAGATGCCGGCGTCAACGCCAGAAACCATCTTGGAGTCATCAGTGTACCACTTAAGGCATTTGACAGTAAATAAGGGATCACTGGTTTCCCAAGCTGAGCGGCTTGGGATCAATACCTCAAATCTCTTTTCAAAAGTGAAGGTGTGTGGTAAGGCGTCCGAGACCGTGGTAATCCTATCCAGCTCAGGAAGATGTTGCAAGATGGATATGTGACCCATGGGTCTACATGGCAAGCTTGTTCCCGAGCGAAGAAATCTGATAGCAGTGTGTTATGTAATCTTTCTAATAAAAAGGTGCCGTGGAGTAAGTCGAATCACTGCTTTTTGGACTGCCGTGGGGCAGGATGGTATAGCGCCTGTAGTGCCGAGACACGCTAGTCTCTGGGGGCGTTGAAGCTTAACGATTATCGTTTTTTGCTCAACTTTTGTCCACCATACCTTAGATGCTTAGATGATGATAGGTCTTACTAATGCGGTATATAGCCAGCTGGTTACCTTAGGCTTCAGTCCCCAGGTTTTACCGTAAGTGCGTCGACAGGTCCACAAGGCCATAGTCGCTTTTGTAAGTTTGTTTTAATATTGGAGTTCCATTTGAGTCTGCGATCAATATCAATACCTAGATACTTAACTTCTTCTGAAAATCCTATGTTTGAGCCATTTAGAAAGACGGAGCAGGGCTGAACTATTCTCCTCTTTGTAAACGAGACTAAGATTGTCTTATTTGGGTTAATCGATAAACTGATCCGCGAGCTGCATGCGCTCACAGGCAGTAGTTTCGTACTTGCCCGTAACAATAACTACTAGGTCATCAGCATATCCGATGATCTCGTAGCCATGAGTGGTTAGCTTGTGTAGTAGTTCGTCGATAACTATCGACCAAAGATGGGGTGAGAGGATTCCTCCTTGTCGACACCACTTAGCCGACAGATGTGGCCGATATAATATGGCAAATTAGCACCTAATGCAGTGATTAGTGGGATGGTCTATACCCCTGCAGGATAGAGCAGTGGTGATCGAGTCATAGCCGGTTTTGTCAATTTCGAGGAAGATACAAATCGCGATCTCCTTGTGTGTTTTCAACCTATTCAACCTATTTTCAACACACGCCACTAGGTCGTGTAGCGCATTCTCAGTAGATCGATCTTTGCGATATGCATACTGATTTGGATGTAATGGTATCTGATTCTCCAGGATAACTCTAATATGGAGCTCTATCAGTTCTTCCATTGTTTTTAGTAGGAACGATGTTAGGCTGATAAAAGGATCTTAAAAGGACTATTAGAGGTAATAAAATAGTGTCCAGGCCTCTCTGTAAGATAGCAGGAAAGACACCGTCTTTGCCTGAGGCCTTATAGGGTTCAAAAGAGCCAATTTCCCATTTAACCCTATCGGGGCTAAAATGTCTGTCAGAGAGGCTATAGTCGGTGAATAGCTTGAAAGAGACAATGCTATTAATAGAAAGATTGTAGTGGTGCTAGAGTTAATGGATTTTTTCAGAAAGGTCTGAGTTTAAAATAGTGAGCTGTGTAACTAACAATAAGATCAGTCGTTTACATGATTTGCATGTGATTTTAGGGGATAAAAGATTAGAACAGACCTAAGCCCTATGTGGCCTTAAGAATTTTCTCAAAATCAGTCAGTTCGGCCTTGAAACGATATTCTTAATTAGAAGAACATTCACAGTAGCCACATATCGTACTAACGTAAAAAAATGACATTTTTTTTTCTTTCATCTACGAAGAGGGAGTTACAGAAATGAATTACCCAAGCCCCAGAGGAAGTAGCTGCCTATCATCGGCAGGCAATCTTCCATACCCACCACATCATCATCGTCATCGATAATGTAACAGTGACAAGCTTCTTAACCAGAACTAATTAACATAACATGTTCCGCCAAAAAGGGATATCCCCAAAGTCCCACAGGAACCACTTTACTAACGACGACCACAGTGAGAGCAAAGACCTTCCACTGGATGCTTAACAGATATCTTAATCTCTTACAACTTTAAGTCAAAAACAAAAACCGGAGAAAAAAAAACATCCCACAATCAACACAGAAGACAATTCTCTTCAACCGCGCAGAGTAGCTCTCAGCTCAACTCGACGCGCTGCTGCCAGACCTGGTGGGAGTGAAAATAATTGGGTGAAAATGTAAACCAAAACATTATTTTTCTTTCTTTCCATTCTCCTCCCGTTCGTTTACTTCCTTTTTTTGTTCTCTGTTGCTGTTGAAGAGCGCGCGCGTCCAACTAATCCGCAGTGTGTGTCCGCCCACGTCCATGCCATCATCAATTCCATTCCATATAGTTCACTGGAGTACAGAGTATGGAGTACTCCAACGGAGGCAACATCATCAACATGGCAGAAGTAAAGACATTCACCGGCGACACTATCTTAATCTCACCGGTGACATTTCCTCATAAACAAGCCAAACATATACACAGAATCATACACACGAGCAATTTGATTCAATCTGTCATAGGCATCAGCTAAGTAACTCACCTTCTGGTCGCCGAATCTCATTTGTCTCCTGGCATTCCGGCTGACATTCATACGACAAAGGAATATACGATGTTCACCTTCTAGGCTGGACATTGCTGAGTTATGTTGTTGACCAGGTTGCTGAGGCACATTACGATTCAATTCGGCCTGAATCGGTCCGTGATCCTGCTTGTCAATGATGTCGTACACTGAATCGCCGTGGATGAGCAAGTCTTCCTGCAAATAGAAAGAGGAAAAGATATTGGTTTGATGAAAATTTCCCACAATAGATAGCTTTTCTCATCGACCATCCGAAAGTGAAATCCTTTTATGCCAAAGCTGTCATGTTTCATAATTACCATTGCACACCGCTGGCGAACATGCAATTAATTGAACATTGACTCATAGTATTGTAGCTACACAAGTTCGACTGCAACGAGTGAATAGAGAAACCTCATAATCCGAGTGGAGCAATGCAAAAAAAGATGGACTTAGACACCATGGTAACCGAGTTAATTAACAAACTGCCATTAATGGTAAATGGGAGAGTGAATCGACAAGCCGCTTCTCTATTGCTCGATCATCACTCTGCATCCCGACCACCATAAAAGCGCACTTCTTATCTGGATTAACCTCGATACATTGGTCACATGTATGGTAGCAGATGCAAGTGATCTTTTCCCGCTACTGTTGTCCAAACGTCCAACTGTCCGCGAATATAAATGGGTGGACATAGCGGACAGCTATTGTGACAGTTTAGTTAATTAAACCTTTCATTATGTCAAACGATCGATGGGAATTGTATATATCTATGGATGAGTAGGCGAATATCCAAATTTCAAGTTGCTTAGTCATTGGGGTGTGCTCGAAACCATTGTAACTCAGTGCTCTGACACTTCATTACCGTCTATCGAGGTATCGAGCAATTACAACGCCCATGAGTATTAGAGCCAATCGTATTAATCAAAACGTGAATGAGTTATTCGTTCGATAGCTCCCCAGGGAGGTTGTTTAACAGCTACTGTTGGCCATATACTATAAGAAGGAAATTGATTGAAACAGTATGGATCTGTTCAATTGGATTATCCACTTAACTTTATTGTTTCTTCATTCACTTAATATTGTCATCTTGTGGCAAATCACTTTGACCTAATGGCGAAACCATGTACCCAAGCATGTTGGTTAGTTTCAAAATTATTGTCACACAATATAGTCGCGTGTATCCATATACCACCGGATCGCGAGAGGAGGAAATCTTAAACACATTTATGACCACAACTATATGGTAGCCATAACGATCAATAAATTGCACTTTAATTGCTTTACGAGCTGACGATGAACACACAGTCTGCTTAATATTGCGACTTAAGAAGGCGACCTTCTTCAGCCACTACGTTGCATACTAGTGTTATCCAACGAATGGCTTAGAGTTCTGTTCTATTTATTGCCAACAGACATCGATTGCAACACGCAAATCCTCAGCAGCAATAGGTACATGTATGTGGTGAATGAATAGCAAGCACACTCCCGCGTTCCCATGGTATCGTCGCTCGAGTCGGTTGTATCTCGTATGTGCATACATGACATCATGTGTGCCACATGCCTTGAAAAATCCTTTAATTTTTGTTTTGGATTTTTCCCCCTTTTACTCTTTTCGTACTATCGCTGTGTGTTAATTTCTTTGCATAGCAGTTAAGCTAGCCGCACTGTTTTTGCTTTTTCCAATTGTCTGTGATATCTGTATTGATAGCCATATGAGGTGCTGGGCTTGAGGCAGACAGCACACACCGCTGTTAGCGTGAGACACCGCCGGACAAGGTGCAGGTTTTGTTTTTGTTCTTAGCACCGTTTAAATAGGTGAATTTATGACTTGCCACACTTGGTATAGATTTTATTTTGTGCTTTGAAAATTGATTTTCCACACCATTCACTCGCTTCAATTGGAGTTATCTGTTTTCTTAAGTGGCATTGAATGGTGCGGATCGCAGGAGTGATCATTAATCGCTTGTTTGCTTTGTCGAATAGGTTTTATTCGCGTGTATATCGGATAAACTATGTCGTTGGGTCAATGTCGACGTTTCGGTACCGACAGGTATCTGATTTAGGTGACCACAACAAAAAGTGCGAAGCAAAAACAAAAACTAACTCGTGTTGTGAGCAGAAGTATGCAGAGAAGGTATGTTGCTTATAAGGCACAACAATTAGTATCATTATTTAGGCCAGATAAGTCTAATGAACAGAGCGCCGTGGCGCAGCGGTTAGTGTGTTGGCCTCTGACGTCAATGACATGGGATCGAATCCCGACAACAGCCATCGAACGTGTTTTTCAGGGTACTTTTCCTCAACGGAGTATTGACAAAACCCCCTTTAGTATAATTGTCGAGAGAAGCTTTTCGAAGTCCGCCGTTCGGAACCGTCAGTAAACTGATGGTCGCTTTCACCTTTGGGAAAATAAAATCACAGACAACATGAGAGAAGCTCGGCTTTGGTCCTTCGTGGACTGTAACTTCAACATACATACAGACATAGAGATTTTATGAGAAAAGATTTATTTTCAAATTAATACTATCGTAATCAATAGCATGTGGAAACGATGCATTTTATATGAAAATCAAACCGCAACGAAAGAGTTGAAGAGCGAACTGGCATAAAGATCAATTTAGAAGAAATTTAACAAGTCCGATGTTGTGTCCACCCGGTGATGTATAGTTATCAAGCAAATCGTCCACCGAATAATGATAACAGGTCATATATGTACGATTAGCGTCAATGCAAACGATTCAGCACCACAAAAGCATGAAACGAAAGAATTGGGTATCGAATTGCAAAGTAATTCATTCCGGTCAACCCATACAATTGCTGTTCTTTAGTACTTCTAAGCCATATACCATAGAAAAGAGATAGTTAGCTTTCGGCAGTAATTGTGAAACAGTTCAATTTATAGAAAAGACGAGATCTATGTGGCGTAGTCGCACCGCGAAACTGTGAGAAAGTTGCTGCGGCTACAATTTCACATGATATATTGATCAGGTAGTGCAAGTTTAGGGAGAGCACCGTGGCGCAGTGGGTAGTGTGTTGGCCTCTGACGCCGATGACACGGGATCGAATCCCGACACAGCCATGTCATCGAACGTGTTTTCACGGTGTTTCTCCTCAGCGGGGTACTGACAAAACCCCCTGTAGTAAAATTGTCATGAAAAGCTTCTCGAAATTCGCCGTTCGGAACCGGCAATAAAACTGTAGGTCCCTTTCACCTATGGGAAAATCAAATCACACACAACATGGGTGATTGAGAGAAGCTCGGCTCTGGTCCTTCATGGGCTGTAACGCCAACATACATACATACAGTGCAAGTTTAGGTTTAATGGAATGAGATTGCTGAGTGCTTACCATAGAATGCCCGAGGTACTCGGCTGCATTGTCTGAAATGTAAAGAAGTTTGCCGTTCTGCGTTAGCATCATGAGAAATCCAGAAAGCGCCTAAAAAAAGAAGAAAATCAAGAGTTAATTTTATAAAAGAAAGAAGGTTTTGTGCGATAAACGAAAATAGTGACTCAAAGTAATGCTTACATTAAATTTATTCTGAAGGTCCCGATTTTTACCTTTCCTCCTCTTCTCTTTTTCGCCTGTCAACAGTGTGATAAAATGTGAACCGACAGGAGTGAACATTTCTCCATGCCGTTCACAATATGTCGGCACTGCATAAACCATGTTAATGCGATTGACTCGACTGAGTGTGGGAAACACCTTCACATTTTTAAATATCAAAATCGTACTACTTTTGGCAGTGACATTAAGTGGTATTATGCATCGAAATCAGATCAGGTCTGATCGTGCGAGCGTGGGAACTCGCCATCATTAAGTCATTTAACACAAAATAAACAAATTATGATACGAATATGTGCGGTCGTCATTTGAATCAGTCCTGTCTTCATTCCTTTCAGACAAACCAACAGATAAACAAAAAAAAATAAAGGAACGAACCTCAAGAACCACACTCCATACGATGCAACATTATTTAATCATTGACCACAGCGTAACCTCAGTCCACAATCCTAGATTGCTTGCAAGAGCTTCTTTTCAAATGCATCCCACGTCCTACTCCCCATTCGCCTTCATCGTATCCCGTGAACTGTTCCTTTCTGGCGCATAGTTAATTCAGTCACGAATGTAGATCGATCTCCAATAGACACATACAGTCATACAAACACATATATACACATTCCGATACAGTGCTGTGCATATTTTTTCTACGTAAATCAATTTAATAGAGTTGTTTCTGGAAGACATCATTAGGACGGTCTGAGATTGATTCCTGGGAGTGGAGTTCTCCTCTCTTCCCTCCTTCAAACCATTCTTTCCTGTTCACCTATTTATTTTTTTTTTTGTTCTTTATCAATTCCTTCATTCGAATATCGTTTCTCGTCATTGTTAGTTAGCGCAGAGAGTTGGGGGAATTCTTGTTGTCCACAATGTGGAAGATCTCTAGCTTCAGATCAAGCGCGCGCGCACCACAGCAGAGAGGTCAAGCAATTTTCACTTTACCACACTGCATATCCAAGTCATACTATTTTCTTTTAGCTAGTGAGACAAATATGGGACGATTGCTTTTATTTGTTTCTTTTTTTTTCTTGTTTTTGTTGTTTGAAGAATCACTAATTAATAGCACTATTTCAACAAGAGGGGTTTGTACATATTTTTTTGTGTAGCATATCCATTTGAGTAACCTAGTTTCCACGCTGTATTTAGGTTTAAAAAAGCAAACGATTCCCATAGCTACAACTATATAGAGTATGGTTTCAGAGAATCGACTGAACGTTATCTGCATCGGGAAGAACAGCAGACAAAAGTCAGCTAGTGAATCTTGTAGAGAGGAATTTGCAGTACGGGTAACCAGCAGAATATGGCCACAGCCACGTCTACTTTGCGTTTTGGCTGTTACTTTCTATTGGTTTTATGTCTGCGAGATGTCCATAGCCACAGAGGAAAGCGTATAACACATTTTCAGCGTAGATTTCCTATTTGTAATTACCTTCGAATACAATTTCTTCCACATAGTACAACGGAATGGTGGTGGTGAGTCTCAGGCCTAGTGAAATTCTCCTCCTCTTCTCTTCGTTTTTTTTTTTTTTTTGTTTTTTCGTATTTCATTTTGATTATGGGAACCAAATCTACGCCTTCTCGCCTGGAGTAGTGTACGAGTACATCGCGTGGAATTCAACTCGTCTGCGAGCGAAATGAAAATTGCTGATTAGAAAATTTCGTATAATTTTCCCAATAGCAATGGACCGGCGAATGGATGGCGGAATTGCGCAAAGGGCTGGGCTATTATTAAATTTAACGTAACAAACTGACAGTGTGTGACGGTTGGTGGTAGATTTTGTGAATAGATTTTCTTTTTTTAAACAATTTAAACGTAAAGTTAATGAGAGGAGGAGTGAATAGAAATTAATTGGACTTTGATGTTGATTCCTTGTTGTTTTGTAAGCTTTTAACGTATAGGTACATTAATTACTTTCTCATTCTTCAACGTTCCGAGTAGGCAGATATTGTGGAAAAACGAATAAAATATAATGAGGCAACCGGTAAATATTAGGAAAAATATATTCTTCAACATAATCATATCCGTGCTGTGCGCTGAGTATGCGCACACCGCCAACCAATGCGAGTGACGTTATTGAACATCTGTGCTGACTATTCATGAGAATTTTGTAATATTTCCAGCTTTATTCGTTATTACGGCAACATTAATGGCCAATATTTATATACAATTGCATAATGTGACTGACTGAGTTGACTGAGGTGGAGGTCTTGTGATTCTCTCAATGATAATGCAGACGGTGTCTGTCGTTGTATCGAGGAAGGAAAATATAATTAGCGAGAATTGATACAATATGGTTGTGGGGGGGATGGGCGTCATGGCAACGAGGATGGCGCAACTCGAATTGAGTTGTCTCGGTCTATATGAAAGAGTTGATTTGCGAACTGGCAATAGGAAATTGTGACAATTCAATTCAAAAACCTTGAAATGTCGTCTGATTGGAACTAACAAACACAATGAATTGCATCTCAGTCCTATTATGGAGATATATTAGTGCACATATACAATAAAATTAATTCAGTCACTCATCGCCTCTTACCAAGCCACTCCATCATTGTCCATTTTGCAACCAACTACTGCCACTCACGCTGTTAGACCAAAATAACAGTCAATAATGATCGTAAAACTGACGTTTACCTACCAATAAAGTGACTAAACATAAATTTTGCAACCTCCACTGCAATAAATTCCCAAAATTCCCCCCTAAAAAATGGATTTAAAAGTAAATGTAATCCAATAACAACTATTAGGTCTTCTATGTTTGACCCCTCAACCAGTTGTCGTTGTTTTTCTTCGTATTTTTTGCCCTACCGCCTTAAGTTTTTCATCATCTATTGACTGAAGTAGATAGAAAACAAAATCCCAACTGGCAAAAACGACATGAAAGCAATAAATAATATTAGCAAAGCAGCTCTTGTTACCCTCTTCACTCCTGTCTCCACAAAACAACCAACTGCTGACGTTCTTGTCTATATATAACAAACGTTTTGGGTAATAATTCTCGCTGTATACACGGTGACCAAAGACCGAGTCTCCAAGACTTGGCTTTGACCGAAAAAGAATAATGAAATAAAAATCCAAAAAACCTAATGGAGGCACTTAGTTGAGTTTCGAATTCTCCATTACCTCTCTTTGGCCGTTGAGATAAATGATGTATAGATATAAACAGAACATGGTTACGAGAGTGTATGCGAAACGGAGCGCAAGAGTAATAGCATATTTAACTATTATTGTTATGAATACTGCACAATAGATCTCCGGACTGACTCTCGAGTGATTTATCATCTCCAAGAGATCTCGTTACTTTACGTTTTCATTTTTGTTTTTTTCTTCATTCTCTTCGTTTAGATTTGCGTTGGTTTGTTGGTGTGGAATAGAGTAAGTGGAGTGAGGGATTGTTGGATTGTCGCTTCGTTAATTTTTCTCGTCACTGAACATTTTTTCGGGTAAATTAAGGAAACTCTGGAACTTTGACCTGGTTACAAGCAATAATCATTCTATAGGTACACCTACGTGTATTTCGCATACCGATGAGAATTAAAGATATTTTTAGATTGTATACTGGTCCCCACGTGCCACTCAGGATTGTGAAATCAATTAGCACATCTTGTCAAGTGAAATTTCATTGTGAGTCGTTCTGTTGGTGGTCCGAATTATTTTCAATTAAATACCGCTCGGGACGCATGCTATCCAATGAAGGGAAGATTAACTTAAATTAAAAAATTAAAGATAATTATACGACGATTTAGTTTACACTTGACAAAATGGTTTAAGAGAAAAATTAGTGCTTATGATGGTCAGCATTATTTAGGCGACTACACTTTCTCCTACACAAAGCAATTTTTTTGCTGGCTCAAAGCATCCTACGCTACTGATAAGGTAATAATTTTAATTCACTTTATTCTCTATCCGCCATTGGCTCATGAAGAGGTAACGGCTGAGCGAAGCACAAGGACTGACATAGTGCTGCCATTTTTTCACTACCTTTTCTGATTCAGCAGAACTTTTTCCAAAAGTGCGGTTCTTCTGGAGTCTTTCCATCAACTGAAAGAAGGGAGGGTTAAAGCTGTTCCTTTCTTTTTCTTCACATGTGTGTTCAAACATATTGGCGGGAATTAGATTCGCGAAGGATTTCAGAACTATTGGCCTCACATTCTTCTATTTGATCCTCGAACGCGTCTTAGACAGGCACATCAAAGACACTCTAGGAAGCACACATTTTCCGATGTCTCACTCAACACGCCTACCTCAAGGACAAATCTACTGAGACCGTTCTGCATGAAGTTGTGCAGACGATCGAAAAATCTAGATATAGGCAGAGCTTTCAAAAACTTCCATACCGAACCGATTCAAGAGTCCTTCATCACGGCAAATAGATCATATCCATGCGCAAAACCAGGATCATTCAGGCCCACATGGGAAACACCATTATAGCCAAGACTCTAGACAGAGGCACACTTGAAAGAGGATCACATGGTCTCTACTATGGCCTCTACTATAGCTCATGACAAAATCTTGAAGGAGTTCAAGAGAATCGTCGCTTATTCACAGAGAGGGCTCTGATTAAGTTAAGCGCCTGGGCCGCAGGGTGTGGACTTAGCATAAATCCGGGTAACACGGAACAGACGCCGTTTACCACTAAGTATAAGATACCGAGTTCTAATCTCCCTCGAATCGATAATCAGATACTCTCTCTGTCTTCCGAGGCTAGGTGTTATCCTAGATCCAAAGCTCGGTTGGAAGCCAAACATGGAACATCGGGTATGGATAGCACCGCATCGGGTATAGAAAGCATCGCTTTCTATACGTGTAGCAGAACTTTTGGCAAAAAGTGGGTACTCCGGCCCAAAATGGTACTGCGGATGTATACATCCATTACACGTCCCATCCTCACCTACGGATCACTTGTATGATGGCCTGCCTTAAGCAAGGCCAAACTTAACCGAGTCCAGAGGTCGGCCGGCATTGATTATACGGTGCCCCTCGGCCAGCCCGACCAAAGCACTCAACGTACTTCCAAACCTCCTCCCCCTGGATCCCCATATCAGATATACTGCATCTTGCAGCGCAATTAGGCTCAGAAAATCCGGGCTCTGGTCATCAAAATCCTACGGTCATAGTAAAGTGTTGGTTACATGGAACCCTGGCTACGACTTCAAGTCCAATTCCCACCCAAAATGGTATAGAAAATAGATCGCACTTCACGAACTATCAGGTATCATTTTTTACCGACAGCTCGAAGATGAAGGCGGAGTCGACTCGGGAAGTTTCTCAGCGGAACTAAATTTGGAGATAAATGATTTCGTATACCGGACTCCGCTAGGGTGTTCCAGGCGGAAGTTCTAGCTATTCAAGGAGTTCGCAAGATACTCACCCTTTTCCCCATTAAGAGAGATGTTGTCATTTGTATTGTCAGCCATCAAAGCTCTCGATTCTCACACCATACACCCAAACAAGCCGCACAGTGTAAGAAGGAAATCACCTACATATGTAGACAATTATTTCAACATCAAACACATATAGGGAAACGAGAAAGTTGATACGCTGGCGAGGCATTTCCCTTGATAGTTCCCTGGCAGAGGCAGTATCTCCTCCCATAGGACAGGTCAAGGGACACATTTTTCAATATTTGCTCTCAAGAGCGAACTCCAGATGGAGCACCCTCAGCAACTGTATCATATCAACACAAAAATAACTCACGACCTAATAACAGCTCCCGACAGGAGATTGCCAGAATTGTAGTTATCAGTGCTGGCCATTGATCTGTCAACATGCACGCTGCCAAGTTAGGCATCCCATTCAACACATACTGCCGAAGTTGCAAGAACCCGCTGGGAGAGGAAGCATTTAACCATTTATTTTGCGAATGCCCGGCTCTAGCTAGAACCAGGCAGTGCACACTTGGCAAAGCCTTTATCGGCGATCTATCAGAATTCAGTAACATAAAATTCTGCAATATAATTCAATTTCTCATCTCCACCGGATGGATTTGAAACACAAATCGACACTCTAATCATGTAGTGGCATTTAAATGGCCCACCCGCGCTAATTGGGTCTTGGTCTCTGAGACCAGGCTGCTAGTCCTATCTACCTACCCACTTAGATACTCTCCCTGAACAACCACTGCAAGGGCTAGTTACCTATTAAGAGTGCAACAATTGCGACAAGTTGCTTTCGGGTTTCCCCGAACGCTGCATCCTTAGCACATGCAACTGGGTGCAACATATGCTTAGTAACAGGAAAATAAACACTCCATTAGGCAATGATAAAAACAGTGTTAAAGCCGCGAAAGGCTGCCCTCAAGATGAGGTTCTCTCACTCCTAGTATGGTCCATCGTTATCAATGAAAATACATCTTACCTATACTCGGGTAGATTGAAGTAGTAAATATAGGACCAGTCGTTTCAACTTCAATGACGCGCTCTAGTAAAGATGGAGACAAAGCACAAGCTGGGAGTTGCGAGCTAGCTACGAAGTAGCAGGAAGAAGGCTAACTTTGTCTTAGGGAATGATAGCTGGAATATTGCTGTGGGTAAGTGTCGGTATAGATGTATAGATGACGAGGAGGAGTTTTGAATATTTTTGACAAATTACCTACTTTTGGTACTCTTTACAGCCTCCTTACAGCTACATATGTCAAACCAATTATTATCCTTAACTCCATGCTATGAAGTTAACAAGGATTCTTCGAAAATTCGCTTAAATTTGCGTCGCGAAAATGTGAATGGAAGACCGTGTGGATTAGTACCGCTTAACTCCTTGTTGTGGGGATTTTTGACAGCAAAGCATACGTGTAAGTTAATAGGGCACCCACCATTCAAGATATCAATAAATAAATACGAAATTCTTTATCATCGGATTGTCTATAAAGCCAGCGAGGAACATTTTATCGGGCACTATATAAGTCCCCCATCGGTAGCGGGTTTTGCGTTGAAGAGGCTGTCAGACTAAATATTAAATATCAGCCACAAGACACGTGGACACAGCTGGACAACGTCTCCCGATGTCGAAGTGAAAGCTTTCTGCTAAACTAGAGGCATTGGGCTTCACAGAGTACGAATTGAAGATTAGCGGCACCGCCATTCTATACTGGATCCACCTAAGGTGGTTCAAATTGCAACGTGTCTTAGGATCAGCTCTATCAGAAAATTGCCGTAAAATCCTTTCCCTATTATACAGAACCTAATTGAAATAGAATGTCATGTATTCCGAATCTAGTATTCGGTGTGATTCGAGGCATGTCCTAGGATATTGCAGTGCATTGATTATAAGGAATCTTTTGCATTAAGTTTGCGCTCACGTTAAAGCGACCCTGTTCACTTTAGAGTCAATTTGGTTGCAATAAAACAGCCAGAAGAAAGCGTTTCGGCCTCTGAACAACAAAATTTACATTTTTGTTAGAATATAGATATTGATCCTCCGAGATCCCAAAGCATTTGACTATACTTTTACTTTCCAGTGGACGCTCGTTTGATCCGAGGACTCAGAGGTTTTTGCCAGTGTTTTGTAGTTTCTCTGCCAATAGGCGCTGCAGAGGAAAACCAGGGCTGCGCAAGAAGAGTACCGGGCCAGAAGAAGGGAGGAGAAAAACTACTGCGACAAGGGAAAAGAATCTTCGCAGCCTCCCAGCTCAAGGATAACGAGGAGTATAGGCCTTGCAGGAGGCTTCAAAAAGGGCACCCAGGCTCTTCGAAACTGCGAGGATGATCTTATCACCGCCCCGCAGGGAACAGTGGATGTATTTAAGCAGCATTTCCAGCAGCTGCTTAATGAGCAAGACCAAGAAAGAGTGGTAGGGACCGAGGAAATCCCAACAACAGCCGCTAAAGTAGTCCTCCCACAAAGCATCGAAGAAGTCGGCACAGCTATTCAAAAGCTGAAGAATAACAAGGCCGCAGGCTCAGATGGCTTGCCATCAGAGCTCTTCAAGGCTGGCGGCGATTATCTGGTAGGGTGCATGCACCAGATCATCTGCAGAATTTCGGAAGTTGAAAGCATACCCGACGACTGGAATACCAGCTTCCACAAAAAAAGGCGATCCTACCTCTTGCACGAACTATAGAGGTATATCCCTGCTCAATGCCGCATACCAGATCCTGTCCAGCGTATTGTGTGTGTCTAAAGCCATTTTGCACCGCACTAATCGGCAGCTACCAGTGCGGCTTCCGGTCCGGCAAATCGACTATAGACCAAATTTTCACACCTCGACAAATCCTGGAAAAGACCAACGAGTTTCGAATCGATACACACCATCTTTTCATCGATTTCAAGGCCGCATACGACAGCATTCATCGTGAAGGACTGTTTGGTGCGATGGCCGAATTCGGGATCCCGGAAAAATTGATGCAGTTGTGTCGCGCCACGCTAGAAAATACGCGATGCACCGTACAACTCGGTTCTAGGACCTCGGAACCGTTTGAAACATGCACCGGATTCCAGCAAGGAGATGCTCTGTCACATCATGTGACTTCTTCAACCTGGTGCTGGAGCAGATAGTGCGACGGGCAGGCGTCAACAGGGTAGGCACTATCTTCTACAAGTCCGTCCAGCTGTCAATTGTTATATTTTGTCACTTGGGACAAAATATAACTATTGACAGCTACAATTTCGAGGTAATTAAGGAGTTTGTCTACCTCGGGGCAAACGTAAACTCCACAAACTCCGGCGTAGAATCGCCCTTGGCAACCACTGCTACTTCGGCTTGTCCAAACAACTGGGGTCATAACTCCTCACTCGAAAGACCAAAGTAATGCTTTACAAAACGCTCATACTGCCAGTCTTGCTGTACGGAGCCGAAAGCTGGACGAAAAGCAGGACAGCGGAGCTGATTTTTGGGTCTTTCGATAGAAAAATTCTGCGCCAGATATTTGGTCCTGTCTGTGAGGAAGGGGAATGGAGAAGAAGACAAAACCGCGAAGTCTACGAGCTGTACAAAGATGTGGATGTAGTTCGGAAGGCAAAGATCCGACGACTACACTGGCTCGGCCACATCGAGCGCATGGACATCAACGCTCCAGCTAAGAGGGTATTCGACTCCGAGCCTCCTGGTTCGAGAAGAAGAGGAAAACCGAACCTCCGGTATAAAGACCAAGGAATCGCGGATGTAAGACATCTTGGGAAGCAGCGTGCCCGGGACCGCCAAGGATGGAAGGCAGCTTTAGCTCAGACTCAGATCCTCCATGGACCGCTGGCCTGATAAGTAAGTAAGTAAGTTTGTAGTTTCTCTAAAAAGTCCAGACAAAAGTTTTCTGTTTTCTGGTAGTTGATTTTAAATTCTCAGTCATGATAGTACTGCTGAATCTTGTCAAAATCACACTGCAATAGAGCAACGATAACTTCTACCGTTGAACCGTTACGCTATTGATTGCCTAAATGAAATTATCCGATCATTAAGTAATTGCTAAAAAGAATAGTTGAGTTAACTGTGCCTTGTTGCAACCCATTTTCAATGCCGATTTGTTTGAATAAAGGTCAAGTTAGCAAGATTCATAACGAAGTTGCTAACCGTCGTCATGTCATAGATCGCATACAGCGACGGTTTACTTATGCCCAATTGTTTGAGCTTGAAGTCAAGTTCTATCAACCATACTGAGTCGAAGGTTATTCCCAAGATAATCAGCAAGGGGCCAGTACATTGGTTCTTGTACCTATTTTATTGAATGTCCGAAATGAGTTTCGACGGGCATGTATGTATAGTATCATTCCTTGTTCTGAAACCCAATTAGATATCTGCAATGGTGTTCTGTGATGACTTCTGTGAGTCCTGTAGATCACCTTTTTGAAGACCTTGCTGGTATTCTGAAGGGAACTTATTGACCGAAGACTTTCCAGGTGCTTGCATTTGTATTGGTGATGGCATTGTTTACTGTCAGGTCGTCACTGAACCTGGTGAAACCGAGCCCTCGCACCACCAATGTTCGATGACATTTCGAAGGTAGAAATGGTGAAACAGGGCTTTGTTCTCCAAGCTGAAGCTCGGCCGAATATTACCATTCACCATGTAAACTTTCTGGACTGTCAGTTAATCTTCTCAAGACTGATATCGTTCTCTCTACGAGGAGGAAAAATACTGGCAGGACTCAGCTGGTGCTAAAACGCATTCCCATCCCGAAATCCAAGCAAGCTAAGTACCTGGGAGTTATCTTGGACAGCAAGCTTCTTTGGTCCAAGCATGTTAAGTCAAAAACAACCAAAATGCTGTCAGCGTTCTGGCAATGCAAAGGTGCTTTGGCAGAACATGGGGTTTATCGCCGACAAAGGTCCCCTCTATCTACACGGCAATGATAAGATTGATAATCTCATATAAATCGCCTGTCTGACGAAACAGGCTTATACGCAAATATGTCGTAGATTCTTTCACCAAATTCCAAAGAACAATTTGTCTCCCCAGGACGCCGGGTACTGCCCTAGATGCTATGATGAACCTTCCATCTCTTGACATGTTTATCAGAGGATGTGCACCAAATGCCATGTCTCGTCATAAGAGAAATGGTTTGTGGTACAACTCGCATTAGAATTGCGGTGCGCTTGCGCCGGAAATATCTTACGACTCGTGTCTCATGGATATGCCTTCTGACGTAATGACACCTGTCATCCTGTTGCGCTCTAACTCCATTGTCGAGTTTCCATACTTCCATACTGAACCTGGAAAGGATTATCTTTGCATTTTTACAGGCGGCCTCAAGTCTAAGCCGGGGTCCGGTGGTGGGGTTTTCTTTTATACTGCAGGACGACACAGCAGAAAACTTACTCTGTGACTGCCCCGTCTTTGCTCGCGCACGGTGGCGCTCCCTTGAGACTGACGTGGTGTGTGCCGAATTTCTTAGCTCTACTTATATATCACTGAAGCTCCTTCTTATTTTTCTTCGGAAAACGGAGAAAGTACAGTAAAGGTAGGTGTCTATCTCAGTATTTGCATCTGAGAGATGTACATCATTGAAGCCGAAGTGATTTCATTAGAAATCGGAATATTTTAGGGATTAAAAAAGCGAACCGAATAAAGCCCAGTATATTTTTTAAAAAGGAAGTAGTCCATAGTCAGTCTTAAATCCACATAAGGGGACTCTAATGCTTCTGGTAATCAAAATATTTTAGTAATCTTATGAAATCTCCGAAAGCTACCATCATCTTTGTCTTCCTCAAATAGTGCGAGAGTATGGTAGGACACATGAAGGCAATTTTAGCGGACCTCATTACATAGGTATATCCTAATACCGACTTATAGGAGCTTGTTGTCGAAAGCCCATTTATACAATAATTCTGGTTGTCTTCATATTGACCGTAAGTCCGTAATGCTAAGCGAGAGTTAGTCTCTACTTGTATGTGTGTATATGTAAACTGCCATCAATTTATTTCCTTAGTACTTGAATGTCTTTCTTTGTGCCTAGGTTTCTAAGTACGTGTCCATTATTCAGTTCCGGAAGTATACGCTTGAATCCACAAACAACACCTCAATACAGCAATTCCCTATTTCATGCCCATATCTGGCAATTTCCAAACAATCTGCAATAGAATTAAGCTACACTCTTCGGCGCTGTCCCATTTCACGCGCACCCATTCCCATTGTTATGCAAATAACAGCCACATACCCACCGGGCGTCTATGTATATCCTCAGACTCTCCCGAAGGGCGCGATTCCATTTCCATCAACTCTATCTAAGCCCGTCGAGTCAATTTCTCTTCGTCATCGTTACCAAGGCTTAATTTCCCTCGTGATTTATTGTATCACTTCAGTCACCTATTAAACTCAATCCGCTAGTATCCACCGAAACGCAGAGAAATCAAGAAAAAAAAAAAAAAAAATAACAACTGATTACCGAATTCGATTTATTAAGACGTCTATGGACCTTAGACATTGTCGGCAGCTGTGTCCGAAACGAAGCGAGTGAAGCGGTGGTGAAGGCAATAACGGGCGTCAGAATAGCTTTGGCTATGAGCCAACCACCTTCGTCCGTCAGCGAACATCATAAATTATCCGAACTGACACGATCGATGGGAGGGGCGTGTCAATGGACACAAAGCGTCCACATAAAACGGCCCGAAATGGACTCAAAAAAACAAAAACAACAACATCTAAAGCTAAACAGATTACTTACCTTGGAGAAGCCTATATTTGGTGTCGGTGCATGGTGTATTGAAATGTCGTGTCGCTTAAAAACTGCAAAGATACAAATGTAAAAAAAAAGAAACAATTATTACAACAACCACTAACGCCATTTGTATTGAGTTAAATTCGTGAAAATATGTTAATAAACTACGCGACGCGCTCGTTAATCTCGTTAATAATTCATTATTCATGGCATTTCAGGACGCGATCGGTACGCGTAACATTCAAAGGACCCAGATCTCACTTGGAAGCGAATTCGCTGTGGTATGAGTATAATGGTATTCGAAACGATTTACCGCGTTTGAATAGCTTGAGAACAGCACACGGCAAAGTTGCATGTGTGCACATCTCTTCGGGGGCAGAGAACTGGTTGGTTACTTGCTTGGTTGGCTGACGATCAGTCGGGTGACTGGCGCTGTGGTGAATCATTCGTTGAGGCGCCACTAACTCATTGTTTGGCATTAACTGCTGTTCTCACCATCTTCGAATTAATTTGAATACAAAATCTGTTTTTTCTCATTTTGTTTTTTGTATTGGAGTTTTGTGTGTTAGATGGATATCGGGATGATGACTCTTCGACTGCTACTGCTCTGATGCCACACGACGGCAATGGAGTGATGGTGGATCACGAGCATGAGCATGTCGGGGGACACTATGGCAAATGCATTGTATACTTGTGTATTGAAAGTTCACTGAGTCAAATGGAGGCACGCCCCAAAAATCAACAGCAACAACATAAAAACCGAAAAGCAGGAAACCAAAATTCGACAAAGACATTTGCTACAAAATTTACGAGCACAACTGCACCAAAAAGGTCAGAGGCAGATTGAAACAGCAGGGTAGTCTGGAGGTACCTACTTATGTGCACTGCGATGAATGGCTTAGTGGTGTTTAGTTAATTTGTTGGATTGTCTTACATCAATTTGGTCGTGTAAATGAGTGTGGTTATGATGGACACAAATTAGAGAGGTGCTTATTGGAACTTTGACTGGTGATGGTTGTAGTTTGGATGAAAGCTACCGCTAGGCAAGGCTTGAGGATTTATTACGCAAGGTGCATGGTATTTTAATTTGAGTACAAGTAGGTGCATTGAATTATTTTGACATTTGCGACATTTGAACTCTCTTAAATTGGCTGACAGTGGACAGTATATGGTATGAATGGCATTTTGCTGGTCGAGGCATCAATGACTGTAATTTATTTGTAGCGGAGATGCGAGATTACTTGTCGTGGGTATGCTAAAACTATGGGGTACTACGTGTATTTTTTCGTGTAAGAGTAGCCCACAATTCCTTTGCTGTCCGTAAGAGTGTCCAGAAAACCAGGAGGTTATCCATTTCACATCGCGCACTAGAAATTTGTTATTTGCACACGTCAACCGACTATATCGGTCTATATCGGTACAAGGTCCGATATATAAATAAAGCCGCGGGCGCAGACGGCCCGTCTGTTCCGCTTCTTAAGGTAAGGTGCATGCAACATCTCATTTGCAAGCATGCTCGACGAATAGAATCTCAGCATCGTTTGCCCGGTCCATAAGAAAGGAGACACCTATAACTGCGCCAACTATAGGGGAATAAGTCTCCTTAGCATCGCATATAAGATCTTGTCGGCCGTATTGAGTGAACGCCTGAAACCGTTTGTGGATAACCTGATCGGCCCTTATCAGTGTGATTTCAGGCCAGGTAAATCCACAATAGACCAAATATTTACGCTACGGCAGATCTTGGAGAAGACCCAGGAATACCAAATCGACATTCACCACCTCTTCGTCGATATCAAGGCTGCATATGACAGCAGCCTAAAGAGACGGACAACACCGACGTATTGGCCAGAACGTCACCATGGGCGGATATAACTTTGAAGTGGTCAAGGAATTCGTCTACCTTGGCTCACTGATAACCAGCGACAACAACACCAGCGCTGAGATAAAACGCAGAATCACTCTTGCCAACCGCTGTTTCTTTGGGCTCAAGAGGCAATTGAGAAGTAGAGCCCTCTCTCGGAAAACCAAGGTGACACTATATAAGACCTTGATCATCCCAGTCCTCCTTTACGGCGCAGAGGCTTGGACCTTAACAAAAGCGGATGAAGATGCCTTTGGTCGTTTCGAGAGGAAAATTCTGCGCACTATCTACGGTCCCGTTTGTTTAAACGGTGTATGGAGGAGAAGATATAACGAAGAGCTGTACGGGTTGTACAGCGACATCGGCCTGGTACGACGTCTACGGATAAGGCGTCTAAGGTGGCTAGGCCATGTAGAGCGCATGGAAAATACAGCTCCGACGCGAAGAGACTTCGAATCCACCCCGGAAATAAGGCGCGGCAGAGAACGGCCGCATCATCGGTGGCGCACGCAAGTGGAAGGGGACCCTAACCAACTGGGCGTGCGGCGCTGGAATCAGCTGGCCAAAGACCGTGCCAGCTTGAGACGCTTGTTGGTTGAGGCTTAGGTTCACCAGGGGCTAAGTAAGTAAGTGAGTTTCGGTACAAGGTCAAACTGACCGGGGAACTGAAGAATCACAACCATAGAGAATGCAACGAGTCCGTGGGTCTTTAGCCCGATAAAACCGGACTCCGATTTGAGGTCCATGTTTAAATGAACGAAAACGTACACAAATAAAATTGTCGATGCTAATCTACACAAATTTCAGGAAGTGACAATACATGGCCGATCGCATTAGCAATCACCATCGCCATCAACGAAGATTCGATCTTATGGGTGTGACCCACATGTGGTTCCCACAGAACTGCGCAAAGTGCTACGCAGTTAATGCAACGAAGGATATTCTGCACAAGCAACGGAGTTGACTGATACTGATTACCGAGATTAAGCCGTCTAACCCCCCGTTAGTATTTTTTGTGGAGTTTCCTTGAGTTACAAATCTAAGGCAATAAGCCGCAAGCAACCGACGGCCCTGAAGTCCACATAACCGATACTATAACTAATTTTAAGTCCTCCCTTTATTGTAAGGCTGCTCTTAAGCAAGAATGAGAAATCCATATGTTGTCGGATTGTCCAAGTGTGGTGCAGGAAAGTAAATGCAAATTTGGCAAGTTGACTACAACTGATTTGATTTATCTATATGTTGTTTCGTTAAATGAGTGCTTACCATTTATTTATAATAATAAATATTTTATAGTAATTATATAAAATGGTGAACAAATTAATTCGTAATTGTAGGCTACAAGTTCTGCGGGAGATGCACGAAAGTCTAGCAGGTCAAAGGTTGTTCGCACGCCGGATAGTCTCGCTGTTGTGAGACAAGGTGTGAGATATCATCCGAAACAATTAACAATGCACAGATGCTTTTCAAAAATCGTATTCAGCGACGGGGTGCATTTCATGTTGAGTGGGATGGTGAACAAGTAAAACTGTGGCATTTGGTCACAAGAGGAATCCAAAAGAGAATAAAACACCTATCACGCTCTTTCATATTCACTTTCCTATGGCTTAGGGTGATCAACCTAAAGTAGTGTCTAGTATATCGAAAGCTAAACTTCAAGCATCTCTTAATCACTTTTCTTCTGTGATTTATTGTCCAAACTGCATTTTGGCTAGGACGTAAGTATTGGTAGACATTACTTTTAACAGGATCTACTTTGCCTTTCACCCAGGGTTGACAAGCAAGCTCTGGGAAAATAACAAAGAAACAAAGAAACATGGAAACTCTTCTGCAGAAATCTGGAGAGAATCTCAAGCGCCTTCAGATTAAGAAAAGTCCTCTCGAAAGATCCACAAACTCCGATCTACCTCTTATCTACTGGAATATGGACAACGTCAGAAGAAGAAACACTCGATCTTCTCCTCAATACGCACTTCCCAGGCTGCTCGAAAACGCAGGACTCAGAGCAAACGCGGAGAACTCACATCTCTCCAGCAATAGAAGAACAGTACGATCATATAATCTCTAAAAAGAAAATCACTTGGGCGTTAAAAAGTTTCAAGCCCTTCAAATCGCCAGGGCCGGATGGAATCTACCCCATCGAACTTGCACAAACTATGGAGTGAATAATACCATGGCTAGACACTGTCTTTAAAAGCTTCCTAGCTTGGAGACACATTAAAGAAAAATGAAAGTGCACAAGGGTACTATTCATCCTCAAGGCCGGCAAAAGCTCCCACACCACCCCCAGGGGCCTAAGATCGATCTCACATATATGCGACAACTTCAATGCAACCCTGTTCCCCAAACAGCCATCTGTCGAATCAGCCTTACATACACTGGCGAGGAAAACTGAGAGATCTGCCCTTCTTAAAGAACACATTTTACCAGCCTTTCTAGATATAAAGGGCGCCTTCAACAACGTCACTTAGAAAGCAATAATGGAGGGGCTAGAAAATTTAAAAGTGGAGAGGACTCTGATAGAGTTGAATGGCAAGTTACTCTCAACATGCAAGATCTACTCTCAAATTAAATCAGTTACCAATGGAACCTCTCAAGGGGAGATCCTCTCTCCTTTTCTCTGGAATGTAGGTGCAGACGAATTACTGACCAAACTGGAGACAGAAGGCCTCGATGTTATTACCTACGAGAACGACGTTGCTACTGTCATTTGGGGCAAGTATCTACTACACTCAATGACCGTATGTGTATGGCATTATCCATACTGTGCAAATGGGCACAACACAATGGGCTCGGGGTAAACCCCCTGAAGTCGGAGCTTGTGCTGTTCACCAAAAAGCATAAGATCATAGAAACATGCCCAAATACCTTGGCATTGTACTAGATAGGAAACAAAATTAGAAGGACAATGCAAAAAAGCAAGCATAGCCCTCTGTAGTTACCCTTGCAAGAAAACCTTAGGGGAAAAATGGGGGTTCAACCCTAAGCTTACCCTATGGCTATTGAATGTATGAAGTAGTAGTCTGGTGGACTGTACTGGACAAAACAACCTACCATCAGCAATTCGAGAAGGTACAAAGGCTGTCATGCATGTGCATCACCGAGGCCCTAAGGTCCATCCCAACGGCAGAGCTCAACATGATACTTCACGTAATTCAACTCGATATACTTGGCAAGAAAATAGCCACATACACGGCAGTCAGATGAAACTTACTTACTTATCAGGCCAGCGATCCATGGAGGATCTGAGCCTGAGCTATAGCTGCCTTCCATCATTGACGGTCCCGGGCACGCTGCTTCCAGTTATCAGGACCAAGATGTCTTACATCCGCTATTACTTGGTCTTTATACCGGAGGTTCGGTCTTCCTCTTCTTCTCGAACCAGGAGGCTCGGACTCGAAGACCCTCTTAGCTGGAGCGTTTATGTTCAAGCGCTCGATGTGGCCGAGCCAGTGCAGTCGACGGATCTTTGCCTTCTGGACTACAGCCACATCTTTGTACAGCTCGTAGAGTTCGCAGTTGTGTCTTCTTCTCCATTCACCTTCCTCACAGACAGGACCAAATATCCGGCGCAGAATTTTTCTCTCAAAATAACCCAAAATCAGATCCGCTTTCCTGCTTATCGTCCAGCTTTCGGCTCCGTACAGCAGGACTGGCAGTATGAACGTTTTGTAAAGCATAAATTTGGTCTTTCGAGTGAGGAGTTTTGACCCCAGTTGTTTGGACAAGCCGAAGTAGCAGCGGTTGCCAAGGGCGATTCCATGCCGGATCTCCATTGTGGTGTAATTTGTGGAATTTACGTTTGCCCAGAGGTAGACAAACTCCTTAACTACCTCGAAATTGTAGCTGACAATTGTTATTTTTTGTCCCAGGTGGTGAGCGACGGATTGGTTTTTGCTTGACAGCATGTACTTCGTCCAGATGAAAAGCAGGCTTAAAATAGACGAGCTGCATCACTGGCCACTCCTCCTTCCTGAACAACAGGATAAACTTGGCGGGAAACTCTGACCACATTGTGCCCATTACAGTCTTTGAGAAGAAATTCAAAATAACATACCCGGACAGACGGAACTGGTCCCGTCAGGCGGCACCTGCAAACAATGGTGGTCTGCAAACAACTAAACCTGAGACAGGCTCTAAAATTACCGGATCATTGCAGCGTTTTTCAGGAGGAGCTGTTGACAATAAAGAAGACTTTGTCGTGGCTGAAGTGTGTGTGTGATTTATTTTTCACACAAGTGAAACGGACCTACAGTTTAATACCGATTCCAAACGGCGTGAGTCGAGAAGCTTTTCCATGGCAACTATACTATAGGGGGTGTTGCCAGTACCCGGCCGAGGAGGAATACCCCGAAAAAGGCATTCGATGCCGTTATTGTTATCAGGATCCGAGCTCGCTCATAATGCGTCAGAGTCCAACACACTAACTACTGCGCCACAGCATCCTCAAAATAATATCTACTACGGATATTCGATTCCTCACAGACAGTAAAGCAGCTTTGAATTCACTGGAGCCCTATGTGTACACTTCAAAAAGTCTTGATTGCCGCCTATCTATTAACGAGATGGTGGAACAGTTTAACATACATAAATCTCCTATGGTTACCAGGACACACCGATATCTCAGGAAATGAAAGAGCCGACACGCTCGCCACCCATGGAACGACGCAACAGGGGCACACCTGCTTCATCACAGGGCAATTCTGGCCTCGCCTTAACAGTCAACGGACCAAGGGACTATTCTCCCTAAAACGAACTGACATCTACAGGTCTATTGGTGTCATCCCCGGTCACTGTCTCATTGGCAGTCACGCATAAAAACTGGGGCAACATTAGAACGACTTCTGCAGAAGCTGCTTAGATGAATAGGAGGTCGAATCCATTCATCACCTCTTTCCGGCTCTCTGTTCAATCAGGAAGCGCTACCTAGGATCCTACTCCCTTAACGACTTGACGGATTGTCAGTGGTTCCATGAATACTGGATCAACCCCCCTCGTAGCAATACAACAGGCTTCCTGCATTTTCATTTCGAACTGGTTTCAAAGTAAGCAGTTTTTTTTAATAAAGTTGTTGACCAGCACTGCTGGATTTTGAAATCGCATGGTTAGGTTGCAGTAGGTGATAGGTGGTTGACAATCCTTGCTGCTTCTGCGGTTAGATTACCTTTCAAATACTGAACTCGTTCGACATCGCTTAAGGTTTTATTTTGGTGTACGAAACGAATGTGGGTATTGTTATAGGTGTAAGTTTAATTCCCCGCCTTTCAGGCTGTGGTACTACAGCTTCCCTCTGATGCTGTGCCTGTTCTGTTTCCTTAATTTAAACGTATGCATCTTGATACATAAGTTCCAATTCAGTAAATTCCTTGTCAAAATCCACCTTGCCCATTGAGACCATCATTTCCTCATTCACTGTTTGTACCGTTGTCCAACACTCTTGTAATTGACTCGGCTTGAACATGAGATAGACTGAATTCTGACTGAAACCCAAGTTGTCAATTAGGCGTAAAAATCTGTTTTTGGCGAGGTTCAACTTAGTGGCCTGTATTGAGGACTTCGTCTTTTCAGTTGAATCCTCCGTTCTGTCTGATGATGTGGTCCTTGGTGGCTGAACTATTGTAGCTGGATTTGAACTGGCTGATAATTCTGGAATATCAGCTCGCTTACTTGCTGACCACTGATCTAGTTTTGACTTCAAGGCACTTTTAATGTCATGATACCTTGATTCGAACTGACTAAAATACTTTTTGGCAAAGTATTCATGACGCGGGTTGCCTTCCTTAAGCCTTCTACGTACCCTTTATTTACTTGAAAGTCAATCCAGTGCTGCTCCAGTTTTTCGAGACGTATCTTGAAGTACTCCACAGAGTACCGTGGTTCTCCATCCTTTTTGTAGTTTGTCCACAAGCGATGCAGTTCTTCGGTGATTAATCGTTTAAAGTTTTAAATGGATTTCGGAGTCAAATGCATAGGAACTGGCACTGGTCTAAGTGAAAATAGACTTACTAAATTAGTCCAGTAAGAGCCGAGCATTGATCTCCAAAGACTATGTTGATGTGGCCTCACTTTCTGAGAATTTCTTCAGACACTGTAGGAAGCATACATATCTTAATAAGCGCAAACATTCCATCATCTATGTCTGAATGAGTGAACTCATGCCGTCAGATTCATGTAATGACGTTCTATCTGAACCATCGTGAGTCCAGATGACAAACACTTTCCCCGGTCAAACCCTATGATCAAAGTCTACTATAAAAAATTCCTTTTCTTTCGAGTCATCAAAGCGATCATGACTAATATCGGTTACCAACTGCACCAAATTAATCGTTAGAGAATAGTAATTAACCTCAGGTGAGTTCATTCAATTATAGTTTCCTCGATTACCCATTGACATAATACCAAACAGCAACTAAGTGAATCAGCGTGAGTGCATGACAGCGAACCCAATACGAGTAACAAATGCAATTGTGTCATTGTCAAATATGAATCAGGGTTAAATTGAGAATTCTTGCTCGCATCGCTCGGAGTCTAAGCTCGATGAGTATCATCCTATCAGTCCCATCACCCACTAAGGTGGGGTCCATTGCATCTGTGGCAATTATTAGCGCGACAACATAGTACGGCACGGGTGTAGTTGATTCACCAAGGACGAGATCATTGCAATTCATTCAAATCGCATCTAAACAATTATTTTTCATTTTTCATCCGCACCTCTCGACAGCGTTACACACTCGTACGTGTACCATCAGATTGAGGCGCACCTTCTAAACAATTTCTTCGTAGCAATTTGTCCACAGATGTGTCTATCACACACGTAAACAATCGATCTGATCAACTTCCTAGATAGTTTTCCTTTCAATTAAATTAAGAAAATTCGAATGCGCGTCAATCGCAAATAATCGGGCAATCTGCTATGTGTAGGCGGAGGTGGAGCCCTCCCCAAGCCTGAACAGAGCAGATACAAATCTCCACTTGGCTTGTCACTCTGTCAACAGCAGTTTGGATGTGAAATGCATGGGAAAATCTGAGGGAAAACCACTTGCGCATGTTGATTTGCATAAAACTGTTGTCAGACAGTCTTGAGTTATAGACGAATGTGTGCGGTTCCGCTTGGTTCTAGGAGTCGGTGTGCGCGAAGAACAATTATAATTACAAGCGAACAACTTGATTCGAAGTACTCGTAATGACGGGTTTTATTCCGCTGTTCTGTCGGGTTGTTGCAGTGTTTTGTCGGCTTACCGTATGGCGCTTGGGGCACGCCACTGCCACGCTGGTGGTATGGTTGCACTGCGATGTAATGAATGAATAAGAATTCCTATTATCGGTTGCAATTTTGATGTTAGTCACTTTGGTTCTATCGAAGCAGGACAAGGACTGAGGTAAAGTGTTGAGTGTTGTTTATTGATTGCCTGCGGGGCTGGGTTGGAACTGGAGGGTTATGGTTGTTGCTATTGCACCCATTGTCAAGTGCATTCACTGAAGTGAGGGACACATATTTCGAAGCCAGCTGAGGGCAATGACCATTTAAGTTGGTATAAAGTTGATGTCAATCTGGGTTAGTTAGAGAAGTCTTGTTTCCTTGGGAAGGAGGCCACCATTAAGATTTGTTCCTACTTCTAAGAAGACAACAAAGCTTATTAAAGGAATCCTCTTACACGGGCCACATGCGTCATGTTCGTCTTAGAAGTCATCAAGCTGCTGTGTTTTCTTCCAGATCTGTAAGTGCCGGAAGGGTATAAATCGTGCATACATATGGTTGGACAAATCTTCGCAACGAGGTTAGATATCCTCTCATACTATTTCCTTATTCTTCCAAAACATGCACTTCTTCACGTTCTTTTCTGTTAATGACGCGGAAAAGCAGACCTTGTCCTTCAAACTAATCATCTATAAACAATATATCAGAAGTGGTTGGACAAGGTTACTACGAGTACTAGTAGCAAAGGATAACTTAGGCGAAGTTTCTGGCAATTCTTTGAAACTACTGCTTTCGTACCTCAAGTTTTATTAACACTATTCAACCTAGCACATTCATAACTTTAGGTTTTTTTACGTGGGCGGATTGTTAGCCCGCCGCACAACCGCCATTCTGGTCGGGGTTTTTTTCGCTGCATACGTTTGTTCACCTCCCAACGGTTGTTGAAGAGGCTATCCAGAGGGCGCCGCGAGGAGGCCGTATGTCAACTTGACCCGGGCATTTAAACAGGGATCGTTGCTGGCATCTCGCCAGGTTGAGAGCAATCAACAACTTTACCCTGTATGTCCGAGCCCATGCCCCCATGGGGGCATGGTCCATGGTCCTGTCTGTGAGGAAGGTGAATGGAGAAGAAGACACAACCGCGAACTCTACGAGCTGTACCAAGATGTGGATGTAGTCCGGAAGGCAAGGATCCGTCGACTACACTGGCTCGGCCACATCGAGCGCATGGACATCAACGCTCCAGCTAAGAGGGTCTTCGAGTCCGAGCCTCCTGGTTCGAGAAGAAGAGGAAGACCGAACCTCCGGTATAAAGACCAAGTAATCGCGGATGTAGGACATCTTGGTCTTGACAACTGGAAGCAGCGTGCCCGGGACCGTCAAGGATGGAAGGCAGCTATAGCTCAGGCTCAGATCCTCCATGGATCGCAGGCCTGATAAGTAAGTAAGTAAGTATTCAACCTAGCACGCCCGAGCTATCCAGGGTCGTAGTTTCTCTACAAGATATTAATAACCTGACACGATGTTGGCTTCTTGGAATGTTAGGAAACCCAACTATTGCTGCTGATTTTTTTGGTATTTGGTTTTTTAATAATATTGCCATTTTATAGAATTTTATAAACTATGGCTTGCGCACTTACAGGTCTAGAACCATTTACGATGGTCATAATCGATCCACTGCACAAAACGAGCCTCAATGAACAAATTTCGCACCAAATTTACGCTATTCAGCCATCTGTACCTTGTGCAAAGTGTGTATCTGCCAGTGTTAATGAAGACCGTGATTCGTTACTCTATTAAAGTACAGAAATTTGCTTTTAACTGAGAGCACCGTGGCGCAGTGGGTAGTGTGTTGGCCTCTGACCGCCAGATACATTTTGGCCGCCTCCGCTTCAATGCCAGCAAACGCCTCATTGTCGGCCCGCTTCCGCTTCTTTTATTTCATTTAAGAATGTCCTCGGTCATTGAAGCGGGGTAATGTCTGTTTTATATTTGATTTTAATTTACACTAAATTGTTGGATAAGACCAAAATCAGTGTCAAACATTTGCTTTAATTGCCTATAAGTAGTAGTAGTAGTAATCACCACCCTTTAAAGCTGCAAAAAAATTCCAGCTTATGCCGCTCCATACTGACTCGAAATTTAAATGCTTTGAAGCAGTCTGTTAGGGTTCTCATCCAGGGGACTTAGAAGAAAAACCTCGCCCTTGACTGCATCTCGAGAAATTTCCAGACGTTTTCCTGAAGAAAGGGCGTCTGATGATGGAACAATTATACTTAGCTGGGCGTTCCATAGCGTCGACCATGAGGAATTCAATGATGGTTTACTAACAGGGGTGCGGGGGTCGAGGCTCTTTGTAGTTCCTGTTTTCTCCTACTAAGGAAGTGAAATAAACCGTTCGGTAGAAAACGTAGTAGATTATGTATCAATAACGAGAGCATCGTACCGCAGTCGGTACTGTGTTGGCCTCTGATGTCGATGACAAGGGAACGCTTCCCGACAACAGCCATGTTGTCGAACGTGTTTTTCACGATACTTCATCAGTGCTGCACGTCTTTCTTTGATTACAGCTTATATGTATTTGGTCTTGTCCCCATTTACCCTTAGACCCGCTTTAGTCGCTTCTGCTGCAATGCTTGCGAACGCCTTATTAACGTCTCGCTTTGTCCGCCCAATAATGTCAGTGTCATCTGCGTAGGCAAGCAATTGTGTAGACTTGAAGTAGAACGTACCTCTTGTATTGGCTGCAGAGTTCCGCACGATATTTTCAAGTATGATGTTAAAGAACTCACATTATAGTGCGTCACTCTTTCTAAAACCTTTTTTACCATCCAAGGTCTCAGTTAGTTCACCTCCGACCTTAATGGAGCAACGGGAATTCTCCGTAGTCCTCCTGCGCAGTCTGACGGGTTTGGCAGAAATTTTATAAAATGACAAGGCTCTGCATAACTCGTCTTTATAAACACTGTCATATGCGGCGTTAAAGTCGAGGAAAAGATGGTGCGTTTCGACCTGGAATTCATGGGTCTTCCCCAAGACCTGCCGTAGTGTAAATATTTAGTCTATGGTGAACTTTCCTGGCTTGAAACCACACTGGTAGGAACCTACCAGATTGTCTACGAATGGTTTCAGACGCTTACACAATATGGCAGAGAGGATCTTGTACGCGATGTTCAGGAGACTTATCCCTCTGTAATTGGCGCAGTAATAGGGGTCTCCTTTCTTATGGACCGGGCAAACGATGCTGAGATTCCCTTCATCGGACATGCATTCTTCCGACCATAACTTGCATATGAGTGGGTGCATGTTCCTGGCTAGCTCATCGCCAGCTTCTTAAAATAGTTTAGTGGGAAGTCCGTCTGCTCCAGCAGCTTTGTAAGGCTTAAGTTTCGATATCGCTATCTTAACATCGTCGTGGTCGGGTGGACGGGATGCTCTTTCATCTCTGACGGCGGCACTTTGACTATCATCGCCGTTATACAGTCTGCAGAAGTGGTCTTTCCACTATCTCAGCATCGACTGTGACTCCATTATTAGTAGTCCGTGCTCATCCCTGCAGGCTTCTGCTCTGGCTTTATAGCCTTGGAATGTTCGTTTTACTTTTTGGTAGAACTTTCGCACATCGTTCCTGCAATAGCATCTCTCCATCTCCTCGATCTCGCGCTTCTTGTGCTCCTTCTTTTTTCTTCTCATAAGAGCATGCTCCTTCCGCCTTTTCCATTCATAGAGCTCACGGGTAGCTCTCGTCCGTCGATGCAGTGTTGCTATGTATGCATTCTGTTTCTCTACATGGGTCTGCCTGCATTTGTCATCAAACCAGGGGTTTCCCGAGGGTGAGGCGGTCTCTCTGATGGCGTTCTGACAACGACTCCATTGCTGTTTTATGGTTTGGGCGGATTGCATCGGGACTTGAGAGAGCTTGAGGGAGACTTGATCGGCGAAGGAATGCCGGTCATCTGGCTCATCTGTGGGGGCGTGGACACATATTAAGCTTATATTGCCGAGATTGGCCTTGATGCGGGTAGTTATAAGGCGTTCGCTTTAATAGTGGAAGCTTAAGACCTTTTTCCTGAGTCTGCCTACGGGCTATGGTCACTTCAAATTCATACTCTGTATGTGAAGTTCTAATAGCATGGACAATTTGCAGAGAACTACAACCAACGTGAAAATTCAGTCGATTTTCTCTCCAATCCTATATAGGACAACCACCCCTGGAGAATAGTGAACAAACATCTACGACCCAAACCATCGGCACTCTGCCCATGTTGTGTGACAAACCTAATGCCATCAAAAATATGACTTGTAAAAAAACCAAGTCTCGCAACTCAGTTCTTCTACCGTAAAAAATTGTGAGATCCATGTTATACCAAGTCGTTTCATTTATTCAATCCCTACTTAAGAGACCTTCTGCCTTAAGTTATTACGTAATTAGCTAACCTAACAACATCTTATAGTGACTACATATCTCACAAGTAATACACATTATAGGTATATTTAATTAGATTGTTTAGTGCGATTGTTTCGTTAGTTTTAGTTTAATGGCTACTAGTGGTATACCTATTCGTGCCATGTTTGTTTGTTGCGTGGTTCCTTGTCTGGCAAACATGTCAGTTCTTCCATTTCCTGAAATATCGCTGTGTCCAGGTACCAATAAGAGGTGTATGTTAAACTGTTCGCCCATCTCGTTAAGATAAAAGCGGCAGCCGAGGCTTACTTTAGTGTTTTAGTGTGGACATAGGACTCCAGCGATTTCAGGTCAGCTTAGCTCTCAATAAGGATTCGAATATCTATGATAGATATCACATTCCACTTTAGCCAAGACAGGGCTTCCTTTATGGCTAACAGCTCCGCCTGAAATACGCTGCAATAGTCCGGTAGTTTTAGGGCCTGACTTAGAAGTCCACGCAGCTCTTGCGAGGTTGCGCTTGTCGTAACAAATTTTTACTATCAGGGCATGTTATTTTCAATTTTTTCTCAAAGACTGTGGTGGGTACAATGTGGTCGGAGTCTTTTGCCAAAGTTATCCTGTTGTTCAGGATAGAAGAATGGCCAGTAATATATGTAGCTCGTCTATTTTGACCTGGCCTTTAATCTGGCTGCTGTGTATGTGACTAGCTGCTTACTGTGCTTATCAAGTGGGATTAGGTGGGGTAGCATGTAAAGCGCCACCGTTGCAGTAGACCTTGGGGTGATGCACAGACAAACTAACCTCTGTACCTTATCGATTTGTATGTTGTATATTGTTTTGTCCAGTGCAGTCCACCAAACTTACGACTGTGATCTACACATTTTTTGTATGATGACAGATCTTGGTTGCAGGCAGGTTATAGGCATATTATATTGATAATCAAAAGTCACCATGATGAGATCAAATCAATTATCTTACCTGACAGCAACGATGTGCAAAGGTGAATAACAATAATGGGAAATATGGGAAAAAGGTTTGCAGCTAGGATTAATCCATCAAAGACACAAAAGAGATCAAAAGTGGGAAGTTTGCTACTGGTTGTGGGATAATGTCAACTAACCTTAGTTCAGTATGGAGACCAAGGGGATTTTTTGGATGAAAATCATATCTGTTATATGGGAGCCCCCCTTAAATATTCATTTTGTTCTGTTTTTAGTATTTGTCGTGGTAGCGGCAACAGAAATACATCATCTGTGAAAATTTCAACTCTCTAACTATCACGGTTCATGAGATACAGCCTGGTGACAGACGGACGGACGGACGGACCGTTCCGTTTTACCTTTGGGTACGGAACCCTAAAAATGAATGAAAAAATCCCGTTTTGGGGAAAAAGATCAAAACCACCTAGAACCGAATTTGATATTTCTTCAAAATTCTCAATTTGAAGTTCGAAAAACCTTGGCATGAGGATTGATAGTTTCCATATACGATCATACGTGCATTAATCTCGGTAGAGACTTATTTAAGCACTTTCGAAAAGGATGCCAGTGCATCCTAATAGAAAATTTCAGAGCAGTAATTCCAAAGATTTGGCTACAATGGACCGCAGAAATTCAGAACTTCTGGATAGACTAGTTTTATTCCTTAACCACGTTGAAAAGTTAATAGGTTTATAGAAATCATTATGCTTAACCTGGATTTCGGTACCGTTATATTCCATATAGTAATACTTGTACGAGAACTACAAGTATGTACTCCCCTCTCTACTCTCTTCACTTAATTTAATTGCGAATTGGTAGTTGACAGTCGATCTGCCTACAATAAAGGTTGAGACGTGCCCCGTTGTCCTCAACTACCAATAGCACGCTGATCAAAAATCGTTTTAGAATTCTAGATTTACCTGTAACAAATGTGGGTTAGAGAGGTCAGTGTAGCAGATTCTAAAAAATCAGGGTCGGCCCCAAATTTTCAGATTTCAATTGATGTGAGCAACAATATCCTTCTGATTGGGGTGAGTAGTTAAAAATAAAACCATGAAGTAAGAAGTCAGCCATCTCCAAACAGGTATGAACCCAAATAGTCGAAGGAACAACCGTTGAGTGCCCCTTGCCCCTATTTTTAAAGTATTTTATGGAAGAGAACATCAAATAGCGTAAGTAAACAAAGCCCTACGTGAAGCTCGTCACCAGCAACGCAATTTTCCTCCATTCAATTCCCATCTTTCCCAGAAAAACACCCCGGCTTGGTGCCAATTTCTGCACTATTAACCCTCAACACTCGCCAATGCACCTCTGCAAATCATTAGGAACCAAAAAAATGTGAGAAAAGAGGAGAAAAAGAAGAATTTAGCAACTCGGTAGTAAAAATCACAAATTATTGATAACAAGATCCACCGCTGGAACACAATAAGTCGAAGCATTCACATACGTTCCACTTCCTCGCAGGCTTTCTGTCCTTTTTCATTTTTTTGTTTTTTATTCACACTACACCAGCGTACAGCATAACGCTGCTAATCTCTACCAATCTGCTAATACTCTCTAACTACCCTGGCCAACACAAAAAAAAAAGAGCAAATACCTTCAGCCACAGGAGGACGAGTAGCTTCCCAGGAATAGTTACAGGCCAGACGGTCAATGCACAATTGCTTGCATAGCGTATTTACAATAATTTGCTTAGGGTCGCGGACGATTAGTGCAATTTCGTCTGTTCTTTAACACACATACAAACAATTGAATTGGAGGTGGTGAAGGAGGATGGAGATGGGTACGTAACAGGGACCATGTGGATAAAAGAAAATAATTTCACGAATTGCTTTAGCAAACTATTTCTCTATCTCAGAGGTTAGCAGCAGAAGCAGGCAACATACACACACCGACCTCACTCACTCATCTGCTGTGTAATTACGGAAATTGTTTTCCAAATTAGTGGACATACACAGTATATATGGTGGCGTGGTGGCCATGGCAGCATCTACGGATAGACAGAGTATTTGGTTAGTGGCTGTGATCGCTGTTGCACTTGGCCGAGATGAACAGATGCTAGATAAGCAGCGAGAGAGCGACCTACAATTGTGCTGCGTTACATTCAAACAACGGCAATATGTACAGGGAGCACTATAACTACCATTGTGCGAACGAGGATAGTTGCGTTCACTCTGCATATGGGAAAAGGAAAGTGCATCTTGTTGGCCGCCATCGTCATCCTACATTTCAAATTCCGTCATAGTCTGTCGTTCGAGCAAGAGATAAATCTGTGCAACACCAAACAAATAGGTGAAAAGTTATGAGATTCGATTTGCTGACATGCAGTTCGCCACAGGCAATTCGACATACGAAAAGGGAACGTACATACATAGCATAGACAAGCCCACAGAAAAGACTCCAACGAACAACCAACTTTGGAGGTGAACGGACCCACCCAAACCTATGCCCCATGAATCTTGCATACTTTGTAGGTTATTGCACAATGTTCATACATTTTCACACCTCGCCATGTTCCCCGAAAATTCGTCTAACACCAAAACAGTACTCACCCAAAGCACACAGTATACTACTTATCCATACTCGTGTATAGCGATATGACTTAATACCTTTCCGACGAGTAGACGGTAACGGCAGCCACTCACACTCGAGAGTATCGGACTCACACCCAACGTGGAACGCGATCGGCAAGAAATTCCCATGCAGAGCGCGGCAGCACCACCATGACGACGCGACGCGAACGAAAATGAGTTTGACTGCTCGCCCAGATAAGGCCAACACAAAAAACATGCATTTAGCCAAAGATACAAGCGCTGATAGCAGCACGATGCTGCTGCTACAGCTACTCCCGAGTAACTTTTCCCTACTACCGGAGTCTTATGACCAGACTGCCCCACACACAGACTCGATACGCCAACTCAGGACGGCAGGACGCTCCTAGTGAAATCTGTAAAATTCATATCTTTAGTGTTGCGCTGCAGCAAAACTGAAACAATGAATCGTCCTCGCGATATCTTAAGTTGCCAAACTTTGACAGGCCGATACACTACACAAGGGACAGGCAAAGCGGCGACTATATACTCGTACATACCAGCGATATGGCGAATGGAATCCCACACAGGACGCTCTCAGTTCCTTCCATCCAGCAACTAGAGCATGTTGAACAACGATGACAGGCGATCATCTGCTTCTAACAACATGTCTCTCAAGGCTGACGTTACATTACGCGTGGGTGGATTCTCCCATATCCTCAGTACATACACATATCAATGTGCCGGGATCTGGGTGCCACCATCGACGAATGAAAGCGAAACAATTGCTCTTAATTAAGAGACCTGCGTTCCTGTACATCACTACAAGTTCTGTGTTGTGTTAGCGCTTCGAAAGACCTGCGAGGCGGTGACATTGATTGAAGACGTCAGATTATAATGCTCCGTCGAACAAGTGGAGACATTATGCACGTAAAATTGGCGAGAACATTTTGCCATGATGTCGTTGCAGATTGTGATCGTCTTTGCCAGCGGGTGAAACAAGTTTGCGGGTAGGTTTTCGTTGCTATACAATATAATGGAATGGGGGATGTGAGAAAGGAGTTTTGGGCACGGTGCATGCTCGAATGATGGAAAGTCGATCGCGAAGAATATCCCACGGTAATTGGAGCAATGTGGTGTCGCGTAAATGATTTATATGTCATAGGGCACTGAGAGGCAAGTGAAAGGACGGAATGGATGAATGGCTACCTAAAGATGTTTAAGTCGGTGGAATAAGCGAATTTTTTTTCGGGTACTTATTTCGGGCCATATCCACTGATCAGACCATAAGTGTGAGACAAATTACTCTAATCTAACAGCAAAGGGCTGTACAAAAATCTGAAAAAAAGATCGAGCTGTGGTAAGACGCAGGACGATAGCGGCCGTTGTGACAACGTATTGAAGATACTTTGATTTCGTACTAACAATTATCTATTTTCGTACACCTCTAGATATTAGGTCCAGCACCAGGTGTCATTTACCTCTTCATTTGCTTTTCACTATGTCTCCACCCAAACAATGTGTGCCTCCTTAGAGGTAGAGGCCAATTGAATACCCATTAAAGATGTGTAGGCCCAGGTCTGTGTCAGTGCATTGTCCGTGAAGGAAATTTGCATGACACGATTTGGATTTTCACTTTCTCTTGTAGACTTTGCGACCAACATAGCCTAAATCCATAGGATACATCTTATATGACAGTTATGGCAAAACTTAAACCCACTCGGACACCTTCCCCATCATGCCCTCATCCGATCAAAAAGGATAGTGTCAGTATTGTTATCCTAGCAAGCACCAAAAGTGTTACTTCAGGACATGGATGTCTTTCACGTCAGACAGAACGAGTCTCTGGATGTATGTCGACCAATTGAGAACAACACACAGTGATCAAGAAGTAAGGTGAAATTTGAATTTAAACTGCTCATTGGTAGGACAGTCTCTGACATCCGTACCGAGATTCACATCAAAATATTCATTAGTGTTTGAGATACGCTATGTGAACCGTGAAAAGTGAATTTCCAGATTTTGAAAAGGATTTGCATACAATTTTGATTGCGGAATGAATTTTCCGCTGCTGATTCAAGGTTTGTTGGAAAAAGAAAATGTTTACAAGTGGTATAAAGACTTTCAGGAAGGCCGAGAAGGTATCGAAAACGCAAACAGCGTCCTGGACAACCATCAACCTCAACCGACGAAGCCATAGTTAGAGGTCTTGCTGATGATGTTGGAATTCCAATAGTATCAGTTAATACCATCTCTACAAACTCTAATAGAGTTCGCGGTTAAGTCCTCTCCTCCATTCACCTTCCTCACAGAAAAGACAAAATATCCGGCGCAGAATTTTCCTTTCGAAAGAACTCAAAATCAGCTCCGCCGTCCTGCTTATCGTCCAGCTTTCGGCTCCATACACCAAACTGGCAGTATAAGCGTTTTGTAAAGCATGACTTTTGTTCTTCGAGGAAGGAGTTTTGACCCAAGTTGTTTGGACAAACCGCAGTAGCAGCGGTTGCCGTGGGCGATTCTATGCCGGATCTCCACTGTGGTGTCGTTTGTGGAGTTTACGTTTGCCTCGTGGCAGACAAACTCCTTAACCACAAGATCGCTACATTTGATATTTCAAAGGAATTTTACAAAGTTTTGCATCAGTCTCCTTTGTCGAAAATGCATGCTTTTAGGATCAATGAGTCTTTTCTTTAATGGATTAGAAATTACCTTTTGAATCGTTCAATCCAAATCATTTTGCATGGTTATAAGCCTACTTACTTACTTATCAGGCCTGCGATCCATGGAGGATCTGAGCCTGAGCTATAGCTGCCTTCCATCCTTGACGGTCCCGGGCACGCTGCTTCCAGTTGTCAAGACCAAGATGTCTTACATCCGCGATTACTTGGTCTTTATACCGGAGGTTCGGTCTTCCTCTTCTTCTCGAACCAGGAGGCTCGGAGTCGAAGACCCTCTTAGCTGGAGCGTTGATGTCCATGCGCTCGATGTGGCCGAGCCAGTGTAGTCGACGGGTCCTTGCCTTCCGGACTACATCCACATCTTGGTACAGCTCGTAGAGTTCGCGGTTGTGTCTTCTTCTCCATTCGCCTTCCTCACAGACAGGACCAAATATCCGGCGCAGAATTTTTCTTTCGAAAGAACCCAAAATCAGCTCCGCTGTCCTGCTTATCGTCAAGCTTTCGGCTCCGTACAGCAAGACTGGCAGAATGAGCGTTTTGTAAAGCATGATTTTGGTCTTTCGAGTGAGGAGTTTTGACCCCAGTTGTTTGGACAAGCCGAAGTAGCAGCGGTTGCCAAGGGCGATTCTACGCCGGATCTCCACTGTGGTGTCATTTGTGGAATTTACGTTTGCCCCGAGGTAGACAAACTCCTTAACTACCTCGAAATTGTAGCTGTCAATTGTTATGTTTTGTCCCAGGTGGTGAGCGACGGATTGGTTTTTGCTTGACAGCATGTATTTCGTTTTGTCCTCATTGATCTTAAGGCCAATTCGTTTCGCCTGTTCTTCAATCGCCGTGAATGCTTCCACAATGCCACGGCGAGAACACGCGATGATGTCGATATCATCCGCGTATCCTGGTTATAAGCCTGCTTCCCATAAAATTAATGCCGGTGTACCCCAAGACTCTGTTTTGTCCCGACTCTCATTTTGATTTTTGTCAATGATCTTTTGACTGTTACTTCTAACCCAGTTCATTCCTTCGCCGACGACAGTACTTTGGCTTTTCATATTCATCCCCAGATTCACGACCCTGCTCTTTGGCCATGGAACTAGAGCGGTTGCGTATGTTAAGCTTATTCAATTTCGACCTCGACGGAAATTTGATCCGTGTGGAATTTAACACTTCTTAAACACAATACTGCCTTTTGCTTTTAAAGCATGACTCTATGACCAGACGCTATCCATGAATGGCACCTGCATTGCCAAGACCGGTAAACTTTCTCTTCTTGGTGTGTGAGTCAATGATAGCCTTCGTTAGAATGACCACTTATTCAAAATGCTACGACATTATTAGGTTTCCATAAGTGGTGGAAAAAATTGTTCACTGATCTGGCTACAATATACATAGGTATAGGGCACTCACTCACCCCAAGTTAGAGTCCAACTCCTATGTCTAGGTTCGTGCTCCCAAAAGTTCTGGACAGGATTCAAAATCATATGATATGGCTTAATGGTGGTAACAATATTTCGAAATTAATTGTGTCACTTGAACACCATAGAAATGCCTCCAGCTTCTGTCTGTTTTATCGTATTTTCCACAATAAGTGATCTAGCGAGTTAGAAAGTTGCATTCCACCACTCCAAGTCTTCTTCGCTCGCAGTACCTCCCCAGCTCGGAATGCACATCTGTTTACCCTCAAGCCGCACTTCATCAATATAAAATACTTTTCCAATCTCTGTGTTTTCCAATCATTACAATCCGCAGCAGTTTCAAACCAATGTTCATCGGTTCCTCCTCTTTTGTTCCATCTAGATCACTTCCCCCGCGCTGTGTTTAAGGTATCCATAACCCCTTATGCGTGCGCAAGTTACAAAAAGAAATTTTCTGGACAAGATTTAAGATTTAATTTAAGATTTAAACGAAGGGTTCATTATGCTGTTAACTGATTTGTCATTAAGTAGCTAGAAGGCAAATGTAACCAGTAAGAGGGCTTCTTCAGCTATAAATACCGAAATGTTCATACAAGGTGCTCAACTTATTATGTGTTTATGTGTGGCCTTACAATCCATGAAAGACCAAGGCCGAGCCGAGCTTATTTCAATTCCTATGTGAAAGGGACCTACAGTTTATCACCCATTTCAAATGGCGAATTTCGAAAAGCTTTCCATGACAATTGTACTATATGGAGTTTTTTCAATACCCCGCTGAGGAGAAGCACCGTGAAAAATACGTTCGATGACATGGCTGTTATCGGGATTCCGTTCCATGTCATGGGCGTCAGAGGCCAACACACTACTCGCTGGCCATGGCGCTCTCCAACATATTATAAGAAAATAGTAACATTTAACCGATTAAGCTGAAATGTCTCGTATACCCCATCTTTTCCAAATACAGTATACAACAAGGTCACATTCAACATTTCCAAAATTAAAACTCGCTCGAAAAAGAAATGCTGTTTAGCGGTATGAAAACCCTAAATGATGGTCCGATGCGCATTTAGAATTTACTTTCGTATTTGCCTGTGATTTAATTTTACCAATTTTATCTAATCCTGACAGAGATACATACTTATGTACATAGGTCCATCACTATAACTTCTCATTATCCTGCTCATTATATTGTCTATTAAGCAACCGGCGATCTCCATAGGCATTAGTGTATGCTATCCGCCAGATAATTGATCATCAACCAACTTCACATAACTCCTATCAAGTATTCACTTAACAACACTCAGGAATGCCCCGTCAACTGTTCAACGAATCAATCTAATCCACTTCCATACCTGATAGCAATAAACACCGCTTAACGCATGTCACCTGGCCGTCGTCTAAATTGGACGATGAAATGAAGCCGCCCCTACTTCGGCACCACGTCACACAACTCTGACATAATTCGCTAATTTTCCGCCATCTACAACTACAACAGCAAGATATCCGCGTTCTCCAACTACCTCAATGCTCAATTAGTTCTCACGCTGCTGCTCAGATTCCAGCATTAGCTCCCATCGTCGACGACATGCAAGTAATCTAATTGCTGCAAACAGACACTTGTCCTCAGCAAATAGGAAAAAAGGCTTGGCCTGCCACCCCAACTGCACCAAACCCATTCCGAAGCCATGTCCAATGTAATCGAAAACTTAGATAAATAAAATTAAGATCAACTATATACCTAGATACACAGCAAACTACGAAGTACAACTTCGACTCAATGACTCACCTTGTTGAAAGTAGTTCGCTTTTCGGACGTAAACACATACAAGCGCCATTAGCTGGAGCTGCGATAACCGCTGTCTCGTTGACTGCGGCAACGGCAGTAAATCTCTTAGGTTAGCTATCTCGGCATTGATTAGATCCCGCCGCAGTTTCGATGCACCCTTTGTTGATTTATTCGCGTCGAATCTGTGAACGAGAAGAGACAGAACGAAAAATACAAAATGAGAATTGGAATTGGAATGAGAATGAGAATCAAGCGATGCTGAGACGACGATCTCATTAAATGGAATGTAAAGTGTTTTAATGGTCTACAAAGTATGTTTAGATAAGTTTGTTGGTGTTTCCCCCCTTCATTACCTTTGGTCTCGGTTTCGTATTGAATTTAATGAAGCAATTAAACGCGGATACAATTTTGTTAACAGCACACTTGAGATGACGGTTGTTAACGTTGTCTACCTTAATGTGGAGTAAATGTTTTTTGACTGATTTGAGTGGTTTTTTCAGAGGGGTTTGAAGAGGTATTGTGGTGATGAGTAGATGAATAGATGCAATGGAAGATAGTTGCAATGGTTATGGTGGCGTATGGATGCATTTTAGTGGCTGAAATGGGTTATAAACTGGATTCCCGGTATTGGGGATTTGAAAAGCGCCGTCTTAAACTTGCATAAATAAAACGTTTTAGAGTGTTAGCCTATGATATGCAAACAAGAAGCCAAAAATAATCCTGTATGATTATTATTTCAACTTAGAGCTACAAGGCGCAAGTAAAAAACATGTATATTCCTTCCCCAGCTCCTTCCTTATATTCCTTGTTCAGAGAGAAAATTATATGGGCATTAAAAAGTTTCAAGCCCTACAAATCGCCGGGTCCAGATGAAATTTACCCTATCGAACTAACACAAACTATGGAATGGACTATACCATGGCTATATTAAAGTGCTCGAACGAATTAGTACGGACTATAACCAACCCGGATTTGGTCGGCTCTCGTCCCATCTAGGACAACCACCCCTGAGAGTAGTGAACGAACATCAACGACCCAACCACTGCACTCAGTTCAGGTTGTGTGTCTATAGGCACATCATAAGAGAATATAAACTCTTGAACCTGCGCGAGTTTCTAAAAAAAGAAAATATACTTCCCCCAAGGATATAAGGCCTATCTGTCTATCATCCTTCGCTCTAAAAACTTTAGAAAGGCTGATAGACTTACACATACGGCACAGCTTGGATCCCTCCCTAACTTCAAAGGCACAGCACGCCTACTGTAAGGGTAGATCGGTCGAAACAGCCCTTCACACATTAGTGAGGAAAATCGAAAGATCAATCCATCTCAAAGAATATACTGTAACAGCCTTCCTAGACATAGAGGGTGCCTTTAACAACGTCACACCGAAAGCAATAATAGAAGGGCTAGAAAAGCTAAAGGTGGAGAGGACTCTGATAGAGCTGATCAGCGAGTTGTTATTAACGCGCAAGATTCACTCTAATTGGGGAAGCCTAGTAACTACCAGAGTGGTTACCAAGGGAACCCCGCAAGGTGGGGTCCTTTCACTTCTTCTCTGGAATGTAGTTGTGAACGAACTACTAATCAAACTGGAGAAAGAAGGCCTGGACGTTGCTACCTACGCCGATGACGTTGCCATCTCAATCTCAGGCAAATACCTATCTACACTGAATGACCGCATGCAATCGGCATTCCCATTTCTGTGCAAATGGGCGAATAGTAACGGACTTAGGGTTCATCCCCAGAAAACGGAGCTCGTGCTTTTTACCAAAAAGCATAAAATCTCGGAAAACTGCCCTATCACTCTGCTCGATACCAGGCTAACCTATTCCTCTAGTGCCAAATTCCTTGGCATTACACTCGATAGGAAATTAACTTGGAAGAGCAATACAATTGAAAGAGCAAAAAAAGCAACAATAGCTCTCTACACATGTAAGAAAGCCCTAGGAAAAAATGGGGATTCAACCCCAAGATCACCCTATGGCTCTACATCCCGGTCGTTAGACCCATACTAATGTATGGAGTGATAGTCTGGTGGACTGCACTGGACAAGACAACATACCACAAACAACTCGAGAAGGTACAAAGGATGGCATGTATGTGCATTACCGGGGCCCTTAGGTCCACACCAACGGCTGCGCTTAACATGATACTAGACCTTACACCACTCGATATTTTCGGTAAGCAAATTGCCACACACACGGCCATAAGACTAAAAGCCAACTCGAATTGAGCGAGCTATGTCACTGGCCACTCCTCCATTCTGCAAAACAGGATAACTATGGCAGAAAACTTGGACCACATAGAACCCACCATAGTCTTGGATAAAAACTTCACGACCATATATACGGACAGACAGAACTGGTCTCGTCAAACTCAACCCCGCAGAAATTGCGTGGATTTCTACCCTGGACGGGACTAAAACCAAAGACGGGGTGGGCAGTGGAGTATTCTGCAAACAACTTAAGCTGTATAAAGCTCTAAAATGACCAGATCACTGCAGCGTTTTCCAGGCGGAACTGTTGGCAATAAAAGAGGCTTTGTCTTGGCTGAAGTGGAACGTAATATCCACCACGGATATTCGAATTCTCACAGACAGTCAAGCAGCCTTAAAGTCGTTGGAGTCCTATGTGTACACATCAAAATCTAGTCTCGACTGTCGCCGATCTCTTAACGAGATGGTAGATCAGTTCAACATACAGCTTATCTGGGTACCGGGACGCAGCGACATTACAGGTAATGAAAAAGCCGACACACTCGCCAAACAAGGAACGACGCTACAATCAATCGTGGGTTGTGAGGGAGTACCCCTTACAACCATTAAACATAATCTAGCCAAACTCGCCAGGGCCGAGACGAACCTGAGATGGACCCAGGGACATACCTGCGTCATCACCAGGCAAAACTGGCTTCGGCTTGACAGCCAACGCACAAGGAGTATAATCTCCCTAAAAAGAACTGACATCTACAAGGTCATTGGTGTCATCACAGGACACTGCCTCATTGGCAGTCACGCACAGAAACTAGGAATAGTTCCGAATGATTTCTGCAGAAGCTGTCAGGACGAGGAGGAGGTCGAATCCATTGACCACCTTCTCTGTGCCTGTCCAGCTTTTTGCAACATCAGGAAACGTTACCTAGGCTCTTACTTCCATAACGGTCTGACAGATGTTCAGAAAGTAGGGCTACCTAACCTTCTTAACTTCTTAAGAAGCACAAAATGGTTCCACGAATAGGGGGGTAAAACCCCCTCGTTGCTGCACAACGGGCCTCCCTGGCCTATGTGCATTCTTCTCAATTCTGAGAAGGGTACAAACCTACCTACCTACTTACCTGCCTTCCCCAGCTTCTGTTGCAGGCGAGCATCTTCCGAAGCTACATATGTTTAAGGTCCTGTGTTGTCACTGGACTATTGGCATAGATCTAGTTCTTCACATAGACCGACAAAGTCATGCAATTAATTGACTGTTTGCAATAATGGGTAATTTATTCGTAGGGGTAACATCTATCGGACGGATGCTGGCCTGCTAAAGAGCAGGAAGAGCCACCGCAGACGAATACCTTGCGGCGCTGAGTAAGTCCCATCCTCACCTCCTCGTGGTGCCATCTGGTGATTTTCTCTGAAAGTTGCAGACGAGTTTTCTGCGCCAAAAAAAAAAAAACAAAAAAAAAACAAGTTTAGTCGGTTGGGCTACGGCCTTGTAAGCTGTAACCGTACAAAAAATGCATACTCAAGTACAACCACAAGCCTCGGATTCAACGTGTTGACGACCCCCGCAAACGTATAAAGGACAGGAGTATCGGTAGCTGGAATGTTAGATTAGGGTACAGTTAGAAAAAGCCCTAAGCTTCTATAAAGCGATGGGATAGACCGGGTAAAAAGAGGATAAAAAACTGTGACATATGTATACTACGGAATCTGCTACGAGGAGGACAAGTAACGGCTAACTTGATGCAGATTCTTTGCTCGAGCTGAACTTAGGCAAAAAGTCCTAAGCTTTCGACATGCGAGCGAATGCCACATAACAATCCGCATCAAAGCTATCTTCGGGAACATCAGCTTAATATGCATTCACGCCCCACAGAAGAAAGAGACGACAGAGTCAAAGACGATTTCTATGACCGCCTAGATGGAACATACGCTCAATGTGCCAGCTATGACACCAATATTATCTTAGAAGATTTCAACAACTTTGAAGGAGTCGTAGGAAAGCACAGCCTACGCGACACCAAGTCCGAAAACAGATTCAGGCTAATAGATTTTGTGACGGGCTTAATCTCCTAGGAGCTAGCACACAATTCCCACATCTCAATATCCATAAGGGGTGGCTTCCTGATAAATTATCTATTAATCAAATTGATCATATTGCGATCGACGCCAGACACTCCTCCAGCATCTTTGATGTCCGAACCTTTCAAAGAGCCAATATTGACTCGGCTCATTACCTTGTTGCAGCTAAGGTATGTATGCAAATATCGGAGAACCCTGCGGATTCGAGTAGGACTAGCAAAATTTGACGTCGGAAAGTTGCATTTGCAGGACCTTCGCTGATCGTGTCTCCCTCAAGCTCTCCCAAGAGCCAATGCAAACTGCACGAACCATAGAACAGCAATGGCGACGTAGTCAAAGCGCCATCAGGCATGCTGCCTCTGATGTAATAGGTTTCCAGCCACCGCCTAAAAGAAACCCATGGTTTGATGATGAGTGCAGACAGGTACATGCAGAAAAAACAGAATGCATACATGGCCGAGTTGCATCGACGAACGAGAGTTGCTCGTGAGCTCTATGGGAGAAAAAGAAGGGGGGAGCATGCGCTTTTCAAAAGGACAAAAAAAAAAAAAAAAAAAAAAACCCGAGAAGCGCGCGATCAAGTAGATGGAGAGATGCTATCGCAAGAACGTCGTTCGAAAGTTTTACGAAAAAGTAAAACGAACATGCCAGAGCGAAGGCCTGCAGGGATGAACATGGACACCTCGTAATTAAATCACAGTCGATGCTAAGAATATGGTAAGAATATTTCTGCGTACTGTATAACGACGAAGATGGTCACCATTCACACGTGACGAATGGTGGACGAAAATGAGCGAAAATTCCGTCCACCTGACGAGGTTAAGATAGCGGTATAAAAATTGAGGTCTAATAAAGCTGCTTGCGCAGACGGCCTACTTGGTGAGCTATTTAAAGCAGCTGGAGATGAGTTGGTTGGGAACATGCACCAGCTCATCTGGTCTTGTCGGAAGAAAGCATGCCCGATGAATGGAATGTCAGCATCGTTGGACCGGTCCATAAACTGATAGCCCTATAACTGCCTCTTAACGGTGCGTATAAGATCTTCTCTATTGTGCTATGTGAACGCCTGAAACCATTCGTGGACAATTTGATAGGTTCCCATCAATACAGCTTCAGACCAGGATGTGCACGATGACAATGGAAAATGTTCGCTGCTCCAGTAAGGTCAGTAAGGTGTTAACCGAGGCCTTCCATGTCAAAAAAGGATTCAGATAGGGCGATGCACTGCCATGTGATTTTTTCAACATCATGCTCGAAAAGATCATGCGGCATTCACTGGCCAATACAAGAGGCACGATTTACTTCAAGTTTGCACAATTGCTCACATTGCACGTGACTGGGAGAACGCAGCGCCTAAAGTGGGTCTGAAGGTAATCGAGGGCAAAACCAAATATATGCTGTCGTCAAAGAAAGACACAGTGACGTCTTAGCCAGAACGTCATTATAGGCAACTATAACTTTGATGTTTAGTATTAAGTGTAACGATGTAGTGATGACAACACTTCCACCATCCAGATGGACAATCAGGGGTATAAACACGAGCGCGCAGCAGCAGCAGGAAACATTGTAGTGGTGAAGTAGAAACGTGTGAAACGATGTATGTGTAGCGAGAGATTTTATAGTACGGGTGATAAAGTGATAAAGATTTTTGAGACAACAAAAAGAAGTTTTATTTAAAGAACAACTAAAGAACAACAATATTTTGCTAAGAGCTTCGTTGGATCGCAATGGGCTGGATATTTATCGATACCGAAGGTTCTGTCTACCCGTTCCTATCCGGAGGAGTAGATTCCGCATTGTCATCAACATTAAGCTTCCTTCCATGATGGTAAAGATTTCCTAATAAATATCCATTAAAAGTGGATAGGCTGTAAAAAGATTACAAGGTTAAGGGAGAGAAGTTTTCGGACTTATACGGTCTGAGTTAAACTGGAAAAGTATATACGAGCGAGAAATGACTGCAATATACAGATGTGATTGGTTAAATTCCGATCAAAACCCCCAATTCCAAAAAGGGTACAAAATCTTTTGGTCATTTGTCAAAAAAGTAAAAGTTATGCCCTCGTCTTAAACTAGCCTTCCTTCTACTTCATAGCAAGCTCACAGCTCTCGGCTTGAACTTTGTCTCTGCCTGTACTCGTACTAGAGTACGTGAGAAGGTTCCCAAAGACTTCGACATTCACAAATCGGCTGCTCCAGATTGTAAGGGGTGTTCTTTAGAGGTTTTTGTTTTTAAACAGATGTTAATTTTCACAGATGTTAAATTGGCAGCTGAAAGCGGATTGGTGGTAAGTGTGGGCACATTAATGGCAGTACAACGAGTAATTGTGAAATCTTATTTTGAAAACCATGGTTCGGTTTGCCAAACCTTTCGTGCGCTACGTACACTTTACGGTCGATATATTAGTCCAGCTGATCAAGTTATTTAGAACACGATGAATCGTTTTCATACGACGTGCACTCTAGTGGATAGAACGCATTTCCAAAGATGACAAACAGTGGGAGCAGAAGAAGTTTTTGCAGTTGTGGAGCGCAGTGTTGAGGAGAATCCGATTGCGTTGATTCGCCATAGTGCACAGCAATTACGGAAAGATGTTGGCCTGAAACCTTGTAAGATCCAGTTGAGCAAGAGTTGAAGTCGCGTGAGTACGCATCGTAGATTCGGTGAATCGGCTGAAAACACAATTTTCAACGCAAAATTTTGTTCTCCAATGAAACCTTGGACAGTTTGGAAGTCAACATTCGCCGTGGTATTGTCGAAAATCTGACTTCACGATTATGCTTTATGCGAGCTATCCATGGCGCACATAAGCGGTGGGCCATCTTGTGGTTTTTTTTAATCATAGGTTATTTTGACACCGACAGCTGCTTCCTGCTCGAAATCTTGACAGAAAATCAGTATCATACATGAAGTACCCACCGCGACTGCTGTACGCAAATTTGTGCAAAAAGTTCGTGAGACTGGTATGCTATTGGACAACACTCATGGTCCCCATCGTCATACACGTACGGTGTGCACAGATGAGAACTCGGTTGGTGTGGCCGAGAGTGTGAGACTTAATTCACAAATATCAACTCGCCATCGATCTCAACAGTTTAACATTCACGCACTAGCCTGAGGAGAATTTTGCGCAAAGATCTGAGTCTATTCGCTTACAAGGCCCAATTGACACAGCAATCAAAGGCGCGCGACCATTGGCTTCGTTAGCGCTTCGCAGTTTGAGCATTAGAGCAGCTTGAATTGGACAACGATTTTAGGCGAAAAATCGTATTTTCTGAGGAGGCGCATTTTTATCTCGGCGGCTACGTTAACAAACTAAATTGCCACATCTGGGGCTCGGAAAACTAGTACGTTATTGTCGAGAAGCCAATGCATCCACAGAGAGTGACAGTTTGATGCGAATTGTGGAGGGTTGACATCATTGGACTATTTTTCTTCGAAAATGAAGCTGGGAACAACGTTTCGGTCAACGGTGGGCGTTACAGAGCTATTTTTTTTTTTTTACTGAAATTGAAGATATGAATTTGGACGAGCTCTGGTTCATGCAGGATTGCGCGCCATGCCACACAGCCCCTGCCACAATCTTTTGCGCACCAAATTCCTATATCGTGTTATTAGCCGTCTTGGCGATGTCAATTGGACACCTCGGATGCCTGCGATTTGACCCTTTGGACTTTTTTTTTTTTTTGTGGGATATCGTGAAGGACCGATTTTATGCCAATATTCCGAAAACGAGTCAAGCACTTAATGCCAATATCATCCAAGCAATCCGTGAGCTACAGCCCGAAGTCATCAACAAGGTCTTGGAAAATTGGGGTGATAGAATGCGCTACGACGAAGCCAGCCGAGGCAACCACTTGAACGACGTTGTATTTTACAATTAATGGAAATGTTTGTTCTTACTAATGAAGCCATAACATATTGTATTAAAAAGTATTAAGTGCCTTACGTTGCTCTCGGGAGATGGTATTGCACCTCACAACATACCTGTTAGCGTACGGGGTTTGCACACTTGACGTTTATCAAGCAAACGTTAAAGTGTGAATAAAGCCCCGCCTTCCAAACTCTCTTCTTACTCTCGGCCTTGGATGACAAAAATTCCGGAGCGAACCCATTTTTTTTTTTTTTTTTTTGTTTGAGACTCGCGCAGGTTCAAGAGTTTTTTTATATTCTCTAATGATGTATTTTAGACACACAACCTGAAGGGAGTGCAGTGGTTTGACTGAACTGTTTCGTTAAAGCGTCACGTCGCGTGGTAATTCCTGAGCGAACTTCTGTAGCAGCTGTCACAAATAAATCCTAGCTGAGTGATCCATCTGCCACAGTAAGTATCTCATTATTAAGGTCCTACTACGCATCGATACCTCCTAGGCTCCAGTCCCTCAATTTACTCGTATAATGTGATCGAGCATAATTATAGCGATCTACGAGAGTGAACTACTAGAGTCATTATACGCACATGGCAAAATAGTGTATCCCTTTATCTAAAAGACGCATTTCAAATAAACCACCTTGGTATAATAAGCAATTATCGGCACTTAAAAATCTTAAAAATAAAGCTTTTAGAAGATATAGAATTTCTAAGAATCCCCATGATTATGGAATTTTTAGCAAGTTACGTAGAGACTTTTTTGTCCTCAACAAGTTCTTATACAGACATTACATATTCACCATAGAAAACAGTATTAAAGCAGACAGCAAGACATTTTGGCATTTCATTAATTCAAAAAGGAAATCAGTAGGAATACCCAAATTAATGAATTTTAAAGATAAGGAGTCAGAGAATATCGATTCTACCCTTGATTTATTTGCAGATTTCTTCCAATCAACCTTTTCTAATCCCAACCTCATCCCCAATCGCATCCCTGGCAATAGTTTACCGACTTCAATAAACCTTGGATCCTTAGCTCTAAATTCTACCGAAATCTCTTCTGCACTGCAAAATTTGAAGGCAAACACCAGTTATGGGACTGATGGAATTCCACCAATAATTCTTAAATACTGTGCTGATACACTTTCCCATCCTCTATTAATTATATTTAATTGTTCCCTGTCAGAAGGTATCTTTCTTGATGACTGGAAAGAGTCGTTCTTAGTTCCTATACATAAATCTGGATCAAAGAACAATGTTGAAAATTACAGAGGCATATGCAAGCTGTCAGCTATCCCAAAACTGTTTGAGGGAATAGTCAAGAACAAACTTGACTTTTTAACTAAAGGGCATATATCAGAAGCCCAACATGGGTTCATCTCTGGTCGCTCGACAACCACCAACCTGTCAATCTTTTCCTCATATGTTATTAATGAAATCGAAAATAAAAATCAAGTAGATACAATTTATACAGATTTTAGTAAGGCGTTTGATTCTGTTAATCATTTAATATTGATCAACAAGCTGGAGGCTTTTGGATTTCACTCTCAGTTACTTCGTTGGATATCTTCTTTTCTTTTAGAACGAACCCAACGAGTTAAAATTGGGAATTCAGTATCGAAGCCAATTAAATGTTACTCTGGCGTTCCCCAAGGTAGTCACTTAGGACCTTTATTATTTATAATATTTGTTAATGACATTACACTCTCGATTAAGCACAGTAAGTGTCTGCTATATGCTGACGATATGAAAATTTTCAAGAGTATTAAGGATGTTAACGACTGCAACTTGCTGCAATTAGATTTAAACAGAATCTATCAGTGGTGCATAATTAATGGACTTAGACTTAATCTAGGCAAGTGTTACTCTATTTCATTTACAAAAAAAGTTCTTGATATTGAATTCAATTACACCATTAACTCATCATGTCTCTCAAAGGTCAATAGTATAAAAGACTTGGGTGTTACGCTCAGCTCTTCCTTTTCTTTTCATACTCACATGAACCATATATTGGCTAAAGCCAATTCAGCCATAGGCTTCATTAAGCGTAATACTAAAGGGTTCACTGACCCATTTTCCTTGGTGGCACTTTACGCTGCCCTCGTCAGACCATTGCTTGAGTATGCTGTTGTAATATGGAGTCCAGGGTTCATAACTTTCTCTGAACGTATTGAAAAGGTCCAAAAGCGATTTACGAAGTTCGCAATCTTTAAACTGCATTGGAGTTTTTGCCCTGACTACAAAGCAAGGTGTCAATTACTTGGTTTGAAATCTTTGTCATCTAGACGCATTTTTTATGATGTAATGTTTGCCAGGGACATTCTATCGTATCATATAAAATGTTCTTCTCTTCTTGAGTCGATTCAATTATATGTACCCCCCAGGCCTCTTCGCGCCCGACGTATCTTAAACGAAAAATTCCATAACACAGCCTATGGGAAAAATGAACCGCTAACAAGAATAATTAGGGCTTTCAACGAATTGTCAATACAATTGGATTTATCAGATACTAGACCTAATTTTAAAACGAATTTATTAAGTCTTTTTATCTTTTAAAACTTTCATTTGTAAGTACTTTAAAAAACAAAAACTGTACTACAATACTTCTTAAATCTGTTAGTACGTAAGTAACTTGTAGATTAATGAATAAATAAATAAATAAATAAATTGTAGTCTCTTGTTCGTAGAAAAATGAAGACAATTCTCCAGCTACCAAGCAAGAGAAAAGTTATAAACTTGACTCCTTAGGGCTTGCATCTTAGTACACAAGAACCACCAGTTCCGTGTCAAGGTGTGGACGATAAGAGATGCACGTTTCTAGTATTTGCTGTATCCGTCTTCTGCCTTTAATTCCCCAACATCAAATGTTACTACGTTGTCAAGAAATGTCCCGCTATGTGCTCGAGAGCACCGCGGCGCAGTGCGTAGTGTGTTGGCCTCTGACGCCGATGACACAGGATCGAATCGCGACACAACTATGGCATCGAACGTGTTTTCACGGTGTTTCTCCTCAGCGCGGTTCTGACAAAATCCCCTGTAGTATAATTGTGAAGAAAAGCTTCTCGAATCTCGCCGTTCGGAACCGGCAATAAATTGTAGGTCCCTTTCACCTATGGGCAAATTAAATCACACACAACATGGGTGATTGAGAGAAGCTCGGCTCTGGTCCTTCATGAACTGTAACGCCCACGTACATACATACATGTGCCGATAGGGTCCCAATATCATAGTACGTAGGGTTAACTCAAGATTAGATATAAAACCAGATAACTTCCCTATTTTAAAGTTAAACCGTTAAAAAGAGCTTTAACGGAAAGCGCTAGTGTGCCTGTCAACCTCAAAATATTGGACTTATCATGGTCTCGTATCTTGTAAACAAATGTTAAATCATAATTTAATGGAACACAAAAAACCGCTCACAAATCTATAACAAATCACTTTGAAAAGGCATTTGAATTTGTATAATCAACGACATAAATGTAACGTTTCACCAAATTAATAAACCAGATGCATGTTCAAGATAGACCGACCTCACCAACAACCACTAATCCTACAAATACATGACGAAAAAGATATATTTTATCGTCAGACGTCTGTCTGTCGGATCTGCAATATCGATTGAATAATCGTTGCATGTATACGAACCAGTTCTATGTCGACTGACAGGTTGAAATAAATATTCATCCGGTAACAAGCGAATGGGATACATTGCTCGAGTGACCGACAGACAAGACGTCTGTGGCGGATGTGAATTTAAATCAGTTCGATTGGTTTTCCATCGATCGAGACTCGGTATCTTAATATGGAATGGGCTTAAGCGTAGCGTTCTGTGAAACTTAATAGAGCAAACAGCCATGGTGATAATATCTTTTACGACATTATCAATGTTAAGTGACGAAATGGTATAGTAGATACTCGAGCTTTTATGACGACAGGTTGCTGGATAAAGTGTGCTTTTTTTTTTTCGTTTCATCTGCACTTGGAAAGCCGGGGCTATTTCGGTGAATGTGGAGTATCACATGTGCTTGGTGCTAAGCAGGAGCACATGGTCAGTGTGCTAAAGTGTTTTGTAATTTGTGTTTATTTTTTGGTTTCCACTCTGGCATTCATGTGATGAAGCACATGCTGCGACGGTCAATATGTGGAAGTAGATGATCGGTAATAATGTCAAGGTTAAGAGGATTGTTGCGATTAAATGTAGGAATGGCAATCAGCATCAAACAGCATGGAAAATTTGATCAAACAACAAAGAGATGAATTGGGACTGATGTCGCGAGCGTATGTCAACCTCAAAGAGAAAGGAGAACGCTCATCCAAAGGTCAAATTCAAGCCCGCATGGAACATTTGCAAAAGAAGATGACGGAATTCGGAAAGAGCCACGAAAGAATTCTGCTAGGTTCCACAGCCGAAGGTGACGAGGAGAATTCATACTTCAAAACCAATTTTTTGGAGGAAGCCGAAGAAGTATTATTGGAAGAAAAGGCGAAATTTGTGGATGCGCTGGAAGAACTTCAACCGGCAACAATTCCACACTCCACAGTCGACGCATTCTCGATCATCATCAAACAACACCACTGCAATTGTAAAGTGCCAACATTCTCAGGCAAATACTCGCTGATATTTGACGACCCGGAACTGTCGAATGTATAGCGATTGCAGTATCTCAAGTCGAGTCTCAGCGAAGAATCTGCCAGGCTCCTCAAGGGTATAAAGGGTATTCCTATCACCTCAGAAAATTATAATCGAGTCTGGGCAAAACTTACGTCATTTTACGACAATAAAAGAGCTTGAGCTCCTTTTTCCGTCTTACGTCAATAGAATCCGAATCTCATACTGCCCTGAAACAATTGAAGGACGGTACTTCGGAAACAATCGAAACCCTTCAAAAGCTAAAAAGAACTGACGATGGCATGGAGGATATCATTGTGTTCATTACTGTGCAACGGTTTGATTCTCATACTCGACGTGATTGGGGATTGTCATTAGACGACAGTTCGGCACCTATTACTTGGTCCCAATAAATTTCTTTATGAAGTCAAGAACCCAAGCTATAGAAAGATCCGAAGTTAATGCCACCACGTCGGACGCAGCTCACAAATAGTAGCTTCTATCAACCAAGAAATTGCACCTAAAAATCACAAGTCATGTGACAGCAAAGGAGAAGTCCGCCTGCTCATACAGCCAAGGAGATCACTACGTTACCGTTTGTGCTCAATTTTATTCTCTTACCCAAGATAAGCCTTTTGATCTCTTAAATCGTTACAGCTCACTTAACGAACTATTGAAGGTGACTGCACGTTGCCATCGATTCTTCCATAATCTGCGTCACCAACATTCTCGGATAGTGTTAAAACCTTCATCACCAAGCATCACCTAACTTACCCTAAAACTCACAAGTCGCACCAAAGGAACATACCTCACAAAACATACCACACAAAACACACCTCACAGCAGCAAAATCAAGCCATCCGTGCGTGGCGTCGTTTTTCTTTAACGGTAAACGCTCACTTCCAAGCAGGCGGTTCGCCATTATTATATTCATTGTATCATCAGCAATAAAGCCAATAAGTTGTCTCGAGTTCGTTTGGTTTCATTGTTTCGTTTTACAGGACTAGAAAACTATCTAGTTCTCAACATTTTGGTGCCGAAACCCGGGAATTGATCGCTTTTTATTCAGATCGACTTTGTTTATTGCTATTATCGCGCAGTATCGCATTGTGCAGTTTGTCGCATCCTAAATTACATTTTCGTTCGTTTGTCGCATTCTGAAGTGCTTCTCATTCTTTTGTCGTACATACTTTGAACTACCTATATCCCTTTATCGCTTTCGAACTACACATTTAAACTCGAACAGTTATCGGTCTAAAACAATTATCAACAATTGATCAATTTATAACGTCCATTAATTAAATCTAAAGAAAAGAGTGTTTAAAATGGATGATGTAAAGAAACTCAAATCTAGGCGCGGCGTCGTCAAAGGCCATCTTACGCGCATGGCTTCCGCACTTTCATCCGAAAAGATTGCCTCACTAAATGTGTTTGAACTGGAAACCAAATTAAGTGTCCTTGAAAACCATTTCGGCAATTTCAACGTCATCCAATCTCAGCTAGAGGAGATGGACGAAAACGAGGGCATGGAGCGTGATGCTTTTGAAGATTCCTATTGTGAAGTGAAAGCTCGACTTCTTTCATCAATTAGTGCACAAGGGCGACGTCAGTCCAGTCCAGTGGAAACTTCAATGCTTCCGGGAACCGCATTTTCTTCAAATGACCTCCCCAAGCATAAGCTGAAACCATTTTCAGGGAATCCCGCTCAGTGGTTGGAATGGTGGAACATGTTCAACATGATGGTTCATGAAAAGATTGCAGACCCTAGGGATAAATTCCAACGGTTAAGGAGCATGTTAGAAGGTAACGCCTATGAATCTATCCGGTCGTTGGAAGCCACGGCGGAAAATTATCCCACGGCTCTGAACATACTCAAAAGTCAGTATGACAACAAAAGGTATTTACATCGCATTCATATTAGTAAAATCATTGATCTAAAGAATATTCCCTTTGCATCGGTTGAGCATTTAATTCACATCAACAACAGCATCAACGCAAATATGAGAGCACTCCTCTCACTATCATCGAAAGAACAAATAGCAGATGGCCTCCTTTTAGCATTTGTAACCGCCAAGTTGGATTCAACAACATCAGCATTGTGGGAGGAGCACGTTTCGTCACTTGGTGAAGATAAGCACAAAGATAAAAACGATGGGGAAAACACGTATCTACCAACGTGGGAGGATTTTTCGGAATTCGTACAAAGGAGATGCAGGACATTGGAGCTTATTGAATTCAACAGCAAACAGCAATCCATCACTCAAAAACAGCAATCCATCACTCAAAAACAGCATAAATCCCATCGTTCCCAACCCAGAGTTAACTCCTTTTCGGTATCTCAAGCGTCGAACTGTCCATTCTGCACGCATCAGTGTCAAAGCGCTTTTAAATGTACAGCATTCCTTGCCAAGTCTGCTGATGAGAGGTTTAACCTAGTCAAAACATTAAATCTTTGTATAAACTGCTTGAAAGCCGGTCACACTTGCCGTAATTGCAACGCTAGCAAGTGTCGCACCTGTCACCGAAACCATCATACGCTTCTGCATAAGGATCATTCAAATTCTGCAAGCTCTTCACCCTCGCTACCATCGCCATCATTCGTCACACATGATAACCCATCGCTCCCACAACACATGGCCATGCAATCAGTAAGCCATATTTCTAAAAGCCAGGTAATTTTGTCCACTGCATTAATACAAGTCAAATCATCAAATAATTCGTTCATTATATGCCGAGCACTTCTTGATAGTGGATCACAACTAAATTTTATCACCAACCGCTTAGCCCAGTTATTGGGACTTCAACGCTTTTCTTCTAACACATCTATAGTTGGCATCGGATCATCACATACTAATTCCTCATACAAGTCTCAGATCGTCATCAAATCAAGAATAAATGATTTTACCACTACCCTGGAAGCATACATATTGCCTAGCATTACGGGTAATATACCGGTCAACCGGTTTGATATGGACCAATTGGACATACCTACCAATGTGCAGTTAGCGGATCCATCTTTTAACCAACCGCAAAGAATCGACATTTTAATTGGTGTCGGTATATTTTATAGTCTTCTTTCAGTAGGTCAGATACGTCTCAAACAATCAGCAGCAGTTCTGCAAAAAACGCTTTTTGGATGGGTGGTGTCTGGTGAGGTCGAATCTAAAAATGATGCTTATTGCCTTACAGTTGCAGATAGATCGCAGTTAGTAGAAGATGTAAAGCTGAACCAGTTAGTGACCAGATTCTGGGAATTGGATTCCCATGCCTCGCCAGGAACTCAAATGACGGTTGAAGAAGAAGAATGTGAAAAACATTTCCTTAACACACATCGACGACAAGTTGATGGAAGATACGTAGTGCGGCTGCCATTTCGAAGAGATCCTACGAGTATTGGTGAGTCATATGATACTGCTCTCAAGAGATACTTATATTTGGAAAGAAAACTCTTAAAAAATATTGAACTGAAGGTCGATTACAACAATTTTATAAAAGAATACATTAGTTTGAGTCATATGAAAGAAATTTCCAACAATCAATTGAGTACTCCTAACTTTTTCCTTCCTCACCACCCCGTCCTGAAAACCGAAAGCACCACAACCAAACTACGCGTAGTTTTTGATGGATCTTGTAACGGAAGTGGCCAAAATGCACTTAATGACATTTTAATGACCGGACCGAAAATCCAAGACGACATTTTTGAAATTTTAATACGTTTTCGGTTGAATGTCTACGCTATCACTGCCGACATAGTAAAAATGTACCGTCAAGTGCTAGTAGATGAAAGGGATCAAAATATGCAGTGCATTATCTGGCGAGATGAAACCGATCAGTCACTGAAAATATATCGACTTCAAACTGTGACGTATGGTACGTCATCATCCTCTTTTCTAGCAATACGAAGCATGAAACAACTTGCAATTGAGGAATCTAATAATTACCCTATCGGGGCTCAACAGGTGTTGCAAAATTTCTATGTTGACAACATGATGACAGGTGCAAATTCCATTCAGGAGCTCGTCAAAATAAAGGAAGAGGTAAGGGATCTGCTGTTAAAGGGCCAGTTTCCCTTGAAAAAATGGTGCTCGAATGCTAAGGAAGTTCTTGAGGATCTAGATTCAAGCGATGTAGAAGCATTACTTCGAGTCAATGATGGCGATGTTGTTCGAGTACTTGGTTTGTTTTGGAATCCTTCTGCAGATAACTTTTCGTTCACATGCCTTAATAAAATCAACCAATACAGATCTGTAACAAAACGCATTGTTCTATCACAAATTGCTAGTTTATTTGATCCCCTGGGATTCATAAGCCCTGTGGTCGTCAGTGGAAAACTCTTTATTCGACATCTATGGACAAAAGGACTACACTGGGATGAAAGTCTTCCTCAGGATTTGAATTATCATTGGAGGGAATTCTACTACCAACTACAAGATCTACAAGCACTCAAGATACCTCGTTTAACCGTGACTTTAGGATCGAAGATACAAATGCATGGATTTTGTGACGCAAGTTTGAGGGCTTATGGAGCATGTATCTATTTTCGGTGCACATCTTCCAACGGTGAGGTTCAAACCCGTCTTGTCTGTGCAAAATCACGCGTCGCCCCTATCCTTTGTGAATCCCTGGCACGGTTAGAGCTTTGTGGAGCATTACTTCTGGCTGAATTAGCACAACGCGTTAAGGCTGCTGCAAATATCAACTTGGAGTCAAGCTTTTATTGGAGCGATTGAACTATCACATTGTCCTGGATAAAATCTACTGCAAATCAATGGAGCATATTTGTATCTAACAGGGTATCTAAAATCCAACAGATAACTTCAAAAGAACCATGGCATCACGTTCCATCTCAACAAAATCCTGCTGATCTCATTTCGCGTGGCTGTTTACCAAGGGAATTTCGCAACAAGTCCATCTGGTTTGAAGGACCAACCTTTCTAAAATTTGACTCATCCCAGTGGCCAAATCTTCGGCTACTATCTGCAGCGGAGAGTCCTGAAAGAAGAAAACAAGCATTTTCATTTATATCCAATAAATCTACAGACATATGCGACTTGACTAGTCGATGCAAATTTTCAAACTCGTATTTTAGGCTAATAATGGTTTTTTGCTATATTCGCAGATGGCTTGACAAAGGATGGAAGCAGAAGGGACGCATTACAACTGCAGAAATCAAATCATCAGAACTAGCAATTGTAAGAAATATTCAGATGGTACATTTCCAGAAGGAGATAAGCATTCTTGCCAGTGGGAAACCCCTCAAGGATAGTTTTTTAATTCGACTTAGTCCGTTTTTGGATAAGGAAAACATTTTACGCGTTGGCGGACGTCTGCGAAATTCGACTCTGCCCTACAATTCTAAGCATCAAATTGTATTGCCTTCATCGCACTCATTCCTTAACTCTTTGGTCATGTACTATCATCAGCAGTACCTTCATGCTGGCAATCAAACAGTATTGAACTTATTGAGGCGGCGTTATTGGATCGTCAATGGACTTCGAACTATTACTTTGATCTTAAGGAAATGCATAATTTGTTATCGTTTTCAACCTATACTGGCTAGTCAGATTATGGGCGACCTGCCAGCCGAGAGGGCTTCACCGGCGAAGCCATTTGCTATCACTGGAATCGACTACTGTGGACCTGTCTTTATTACCCAGAGAATTCGTGGAAGACCTCCAGTAAAGGCATACGTTTGCGTTTTCGTGTGCTTCGTTACAAAAGCGGTCCATCTGGAGCTAGTTCCAGACATGTCAACAGAATCATTTTTATCTGCACTACGAAGATTTCTATCACGTAGAGGTAATTGTTCGAAAATATACTCCGATAACGGCTCTAATTTCGTAGGCGCCAAGAATGAGTTGGAGAAGATTTGTCGTAGCGTGTTGACCAGCGTAAACTCAGATGCTGTTCAGCACTTTTGTCAGAAATCTGGAATCTCCTGGACTTTCATACCACCGAGGGCTCCTCACTTTGGTGGGTTGTGGGAGGCAGCAGTCAAGATTGCAAAGAAACACATCCAGAAGGTCATTGCTGGTGTAGGAAACTATGCGTTTACATATGATGAAATGGCGACTCTATTGTGCCAGGTGGAAGCGATAATGAACTCTCGTCCAGTGTCTCCTATGTCAAATGACCCAAACGACGAAGAAGCCTTAACCCCAGCTCATTTCTTGGTAGGAGGACCGCTTACTGATTTGCCGCAGCCGATTCAAAGCTCAAGGTTTGATCGTCTCGCACATTACCAACAAATACAACATATGCGTGACATGTTTTGGAAAAAATGGCGTCGAGATTACCTGTACTTACTCCAATCAAGGAACAAGTGGACTACCAGTGCGCCCAATATTAAAATAGGAGACCTAGTGTTGCTACATGAAGACAACGTGCCCCCACTGAAGTGGAAGATGGGAAGGATAGCAGACATATATCCCGGTCGAGATGGAAAGGTTCGAGTGGTCTCGATTCGCAGTAGTGGAAACATTATTAAACGTCCAATCACCATAATAGCAGTGCTTCCAGTGAACGAGAAGTAGACAAATACTTATTAAAAACCAATGGTTTTCAAGGGGGGCGGTATGTTTAAACCTTCATCACCAAGCATCACCTAACTTACCCTAAAACTCACAAGTCGCACCAAAGGAACATACCTCACAAAACATACCACACAAAACACACCTCACAGCAGCAAAATCAAGCCATCCGTGCGTGGCGTCGTTTTTCTTTAACGGTAAACGCTCACTTCCAAGCAGGCGGTTCGCCATTATTATATTCATTGTATCATCAGCAATAAAGCCAATAAGTTGTCTCGAGTTCGTTTGGTTTCATTGTTTCGTTTTACAGGACTAGAAAACTATCTAGTTCTCAACAGATAGTATCTAGAAACAATAGTGAATTAACATCAACCCAGCTAGCCGATGCTCTACAGCTCTGGTAATCCTACGTTCAGAAGCTACATTTCCCGGAGGAACTTCGAAGCCTGTCTAATAAGAAACCGCTGCCACCCAGTCGTCTCAACCCCCATGTGATCGATAAGTGGTGCACGAAAATTGGGCCGTCGGTTAATCCTCTCAATACTGATGTCGTTTCTTCACCAGAGGGAGGGAAAATACTGGCATGACTCAGATGGTGCTAAAAGGCATTTTCATCGCGATATCCAAGGAAGCTAAATACCTAGAGTTACCTTAGGCAGCAAGCTTCTCTGGTCAAATTATGTTGAGTCAAGAACAACTAAATCGCTGTCAGTGTTCTGGCAATGCAAAGGTACTTTCAAAAAAAAAGGGGGTTTACCGCCGGCAAAGGCCCTCTGAATAATCTCATGCATCGGTTGTCTGGAGAAACAGGCTAACACACAAACATGTCGTAACTTCTTTCATCAGACTCCAAAGAACGGTTTGCCTCAGTTGTACGAGTGCTTTCCTTAGCACGTTGGGCACTGCTCTAGAAGATATGGCGAACCTTTCTTCTTCTTCTTTGGTGGCGTTACAGCCCATGAAGAACTGGAGGCAAGCTTCTCTATGGGTGAACCTCTATAAAACCTTAATCATTCTAGTACTTCTCTACGGCGCAGGGTCTTGTGCGTAGTCAATAATAGCTAATAAAGCCCTTGAAGGCTTCAAGAGGTGAATGGGCAATTCCTCATGCCCATTTGTGTTAGGGAAGAGTGGAGGTGAAAATTCAAGCACGAATTGTATGAGCTGTACGGCGACATTGGCCTAGTCAGACGTCTATGGGTCCCACATCTAAGATGGGTAGGCCACGGAGATACGAATAGATAACATAGCTCGTGCCGGAGGGTCTTCGAATTCACCCTAAGGACGACGCAGCAGAGGACGACCGAAGCTCAGGTGTTGCACACAGTTATAAAGAGACATTTACCCGAAAGCCAGGTTCACCCCGAATTGTCAGATTTGATTAGATTGGATGATAAGTCCCTTGACAACAGATTTGTTTTTTTTTTTTAAAACGTTTCAAAAACGTTGTTCTTCGGACATATGGAGAGTTGCGTTTGCTGCATAAACAGGGTCAGTGGTGTGTTTAAATTTGTTTAACTTTATAAACCCAAGCCGTTAACATATGAAAAAACGTTAAATGTACCTATGTGCAAAAGAGCTTATGGCATGTGACAACGTAATCCTAAGAAAGGACCCATCAAACTTTTTACGATCGTGCGATATTTAAAGAGCTTTATTTTTAGCTGACCAAACATGTACAGAAAACCTACGAAAATGTAGGAAATATATATTTAAGTGGATTAGTCAGTGCGTGCCATTTCAGTATAAATAACTACTGACCGCAGCTGCGTTTCAATTGCAACATGCACAAAATCCTTTTTTAAGCGCATGGGCAGGTATCGCGCTGATCACGTAATGAAATTTTGTCTTTCGAGGCTGTAATTGATACTGGTTTATCAACGTAGGCAAGTGATTTAACGTGTAACCAAAAAATATAGTTCACGTTCAACAGATAATTCTCGGGTTACTTGCACAATTCATTTCCAGTTTTCAGTATAATTATCCTCCGACCTTGAGACCACAAGAATTAATCAGTCATGGACTCATAATACACCACCTGTAGCGGCTCCTTTACCTTTCTTAATAGCCTCCGATCGTTTGTAATTAATCACCTTACCAGCCACCCCCTAATTACCCAGCACGACTTCCAGGAAGCCTCAATCAACTTGTTTACAACTTCAAGTGCAAATTAGGTCACAAACTATCTACCCGTCCCCATTCTCACTAACCCATCCATAGACTTACCGCTATGCTATGTGTTTTGTGTCATTATTTCCCTTGATATCTCATTAAAGCAAAATTTATTTTCCAACTGCACTTAGCCATTTAACTATAATCTTTAACCAGATACAACAAGTCTGAAATCCACCGCAATACGGCGCGTCTCTGTTGCGGTTTTTCATTGTTAAACAAAAGAATATCTAATGCCACCTCAGATCGATCTTCGGACGCGGCTCTGTCCCGCTGTGCAATCGCTCTGGGTTCCATTTTAACACCTGCACTATTCGGACAGCAACATGCAACCAAGTAACAACGAATAACGAGTACCGTGTAACATGTAACGAGTAAATGAAACGAAAATAACCTTCAACTTTGTCCGCCGAACTGTGCAATGATCAATAATCGGTCGTCATCAATGAACCTCAATACTTGCATCGTTTGACAGCGGTACGAGTACGAGTGTATGGCGAAGAGCACCGACACATCGATTGTACCGGCGCGGAGGTGAGCTAAAAAGGCCGAACGTAATTTGTTTTCACACAACATAATCAAAATGATAACCCGTCTTTAAATTGGATCTAATGATGATAAACGCTTCGTATCGAAGCGAGCCTGATGCCAGACTTGCTCCGACCAACGTTGAATCAACAGCATTCCATGGCGTGTAAAAGATATTCGATTAAATACCGTCATCGGACATGAACTCCTTTGCTCGAATGAGAGAGTCACCATGGTCATTGGGACGCTAGGTCGTCCTCTGCTACAACTGCCGTCAACGTCGTCATCATCATCAGCATTATCGTCATCAGAAGTAACATCCAACCTGCTGTTAACCCGAAAGCCGCCTCCACACTGACACACTCCTACCAATCGACCGGGAGAGTGTCGAACTGCACGGTCACAACAATCGGCACAGAGTGTACCAAGGGTCTCTATGTGCACTTTTCACATCAAAATTATTATTATTACGAGACAAAAGAACTCTTAGGCATTTCTGTGGTCCGGCTACGTACCGGGACGTTTTAAATCCACCATAATGAGATAGTGTGTACGCGCGCATCCCAAATCATCTTGAGCGCAAGTGAGAGCGGCGTTTACCGTAAATCGCTTATAATCCTTGATTACATGCCGTTTAAGCCGCCTGTCGATGCTGTGGAATTAGCCGCATATCACACGAAAGTGCAGAGATTATGATGTCGGAACGAGTCATGGTGGGTCGGCATGGTAACAAGAAGGATCCTGACCAAATTGAGATCCTCCCGAAACCAAAACCGAATTGCAACAATTCCATGGCTAGTGACTCGAATGGTAATGGTGATGATGGTGTTGAGTGCGGCTGCTTAAGTGTCGTTGCAAGGAGCAATGGAATTGAGTTAGCAGGCCATTTAGCTCTTCGGGTGGAAAAATGGCGCGGGGAATGGAGCTTGTAATTTGCATAAATGAATGCACATTTTGCTCAGTTAGTCGATCAGAGTCGTGGGTGCTGCGAAACCATTCATCACAGTGCACTTGTGACATTCCAATTACACCTGTTCGAACTACGAAATATTGAACGTTGAATAAAGATATTAGACGCGTCGAGTGGGTGCGGGTTCATTGGTGAGTGGGCGATTGGCAAACTGCAAAGAGTGTCCGCCTGGGTGACGTTAAGTACGATTTGGAGCTGCCTGATGAAGTAGCAAGCCGCTGACTGATGGTGGACTACGTAGGTGGGTCTTACAGCAGTTTGGGAACAATTATTCTGATTTCTGTAGTCGGAAGCACTTTTGAATACAAATTTCATACAAAACAATGTAATTGAATAGTACTTAGGAACAGATTTTAATCTATTGCTTAATTCCATACAAGGCCGATGGTGGGAACAACATATTTTTAAAGCAAGTCAGGATAGAGCCAAAGCCCATCTTCACATGCTACTCTACAAGAGAAAACTTCCCATTGGGAAGTTATAAAGCTCCAAAAAATGTTCTGTGCACAATCTCTAGAGTCGTTTCTGAGCAGCTAAAATAGTAGCTCATGCAAAAGCTACTAAATCATTGGCTACTACCATGGTATCACTTCTTGCCACATCACTGACAGCTCTTAAATTTCTATGTGCCTTGTATACGTCTGGTGAACTGCTTCTGAGTAGGAGCAATCCATTTGACGCATTTTCTACGACCGTCTTAGCTGCAGATACGTGCAAAGCTCAGATCTACGTCAGCTAAAAATTTCTATTAGCATCTTAGAGAGTGCCGTGGCGCAGTAGGTAGTGTGTTGGCCTCTGACGCCTAAGACACGGGATCGATTCCCGACAACAGCCATGTCATCGGACGTGTTTTTCACGGTGCTTCTCCTCAGCGGGATACTGAAAAAACCCGCTGTAATATAATTGACAAGAAAAGCTTCGCATATCTCGCCGTTCGGAACCGGCAATAACCTGTAGGTCCCTTTCACATATGGGAAAATGAAATCACACACAACATGGGTGATTCAGAGAAGCTCCGCTTAGGTCCTTCATGGACTGTAACGCCAACATACATACACACATATATTTCGTCTTCTCCTCATTGATGTGGAGATCAGCTCGTTGTGTCTTATCTTCAATCGTCGTGAAAACTGCCACAATGATGCGCTGGGAGCTGGCGACAATATCAATATCATCTGCGTAGCCCAGCAACTGGACCGATTTGTGGAAGATAGTACCTTCCATGTGGACGTTGGTCCGCTGCGCTGCACCATTCGGCAAACGCGTTAAATAAGACCTTGCGATAAATGCTGTCATACGCCATTTAAAATTCAATAAAAGGATTTGTCACAGCGTAAAAGGTTGGTCTATAGTCGATCTGCCTGGTCTAAAGCCGCACTGGTATGTGCCGGTTAGTGCGGTCTAAAACGGCTTTAGACGTTCGCACACTGGATAGGATCTAGTAAGCGACATTGAACAAGGATATATGTACTTCTGTAGTTTTTGCAAGAGGTAGGATCGCCTTTTTTGTGAATGGGTCATATAGAGCTGGTATTCCAGTCGTCGCACATGCTTTCGTCCTCCCAAATTCTACAGATGATCTGATGTATGCTCCCTACCAGAAAATCGCCTCCGGCTTTGAAGAGCTTTGCCAGTAATTTCTCCGGGAAGAGGGACGTCTTCGTCGACTGAAGGCGGTATCCTTCTCTCTTTTCCATATCCGTTAAGCAGCCACTGGAAATGTTGCTTGAAAGCATCCACTATTCCCTGCGCGTCGGTAACAATATTGTTTTCGCAATTACGAACAGCCTGGGTGCCGTTTTTAAAGCCTACTGCGAGGCTTTTGGCTTTTTGTAAATGGCTTTTATCACGTTTTTGCCTTGGACTCTTCGATATCCTTGAACAAGGAGGCTGCGAAAAATCTCTGTTTTCGACGTAGGGTCTTTTTTGCCTCCCTCCTACTGGCGCGGTTTTTCTCACGCGCTGCTTGTATTCTTCTTTTCAGCATCATTTGGTACGTCTCGCCGGTCGCTCGCTTTTTATGCTCACACTCGCCATCATACCCGGGTATGGCACGTAACCAATTAGTAATTTCAGCTGCTTCCTTGATGGCTAAGCGGGAATGGAGCCACATCTTGTGTCCGATGTAGGCATACATGTGAGTCGCCCGCTTAGTTGCTCTCAATAATGGCGGTTTCTGAGGTGCTTAGGTATCCAATGTTGAACCTTCCCTTGATCGGCTGATTGGAAAGTCGGGTTCTGAGTCTTGTTGCCACTAAGAACTGGTCAGATCCCATGTTCGCCTCTCTGAACATTCTAACATGCAGGATGCTTACGCATATCTTGCGTCTATGAGCACATGGTCAATTTGGTTGGCAGTTCGACCATCGAGAGACCACCAGATTGCTGTGTGGATCTTCGTGTGAGGATGGACAAATGTCTAACTAGTCTAAACAACCTCACGTTCTAGACTGCTATAAAAAAGATATCAACGCAAATCAGAAACAAAACTGATCAAAGCGAACGGCTGATAATTATTTGGCGAATAACTCGGAACGGTAGTACTCTATTATAAAGTGACCCAAATTGTATAACCCTATCGGAACAAATGCCACTCTCTTGGAAAAAACGAGAACAACACATCACAAAAGAACTCTCTCGAAAATAGGACTGGTTAACGTCAATAAATGGACATAGAGCAATAAAGTTTGTGTTCCTGGCGCACTTGGTATACAGGTGTCAATAGAGATGCTATTGGACCCCATCTGTTGGGACCAGAAGAACTTACGTTCCAAAAGAGGGTGCTGTGTGTTGTACATAGCTCGTGCGACAATAGACGTTTTGGAAATTTGCACTTGCCGGCAAAATCGCCCAATTTGGCTATTCTGGACAGTTGTTTAGGGTTTTTTTTTTATTTCGGTTGTAGCAGAAGAAACTACAAATTCTGGAAGCTATCAAAGGGAATATCCGAAAATAGTGCAAGTATTTAAACTTGACGATGTTGAACAATACCGTCCATCTCAAAATGAAAATGTAAAGCACATTTTCCAGTAGCCTTAAAATAAAGAAGTTAAGAGAACGTGCCACATATCTGCTGAATTGTCCAAAGCAAAAAAACGAAAACGAAAACTAATTGAATTATTATAGCATTGTTTACTATTAATAGTGTAAATTCTTCTTCTTCTTCTTAGTGGGCGCTACAGTTCGGGGTGAACTTGGGCCTCAACCAACATGCCCCTCCATCTAGCACGATCTTTCGCTAGCCTTTCCATTGCCGCACACCCAGTTGGCTAAGGTCCCCTTCCACCTGTGTGCGCCATCTTAAGGGCGGCCGTCCTCTGCTTCTCCGCCCCTCGGGGTTGGATTCAAAGACTCTCCGGGCTGGAGCTGTGGTGTCTATTCGCTCTACATGGCCCAGCCATCTTAGGCGTTGAATCCGTAGACGCCTGACTAGGCTCATGTCGCTGTACAGCCCGTAAAGTTCGTGGTTGAATCTTCTCCTCCATCCCCCGTCTGCGTTTATAGGCCCAAAAATCACGCGCAAAATCTGTCTCTCGAACCGACCAAGGGCCTCCTCATCCGCTTTTGATAGTGTCCATGCTTCTGCGCCGTACAACAGGACCGGGATGATAAGGGTCTTATATAGAGTCAACTTTGTCGTTCGGGAGAGGGCTTCATTACTCAGTTGCCTCCTGAGCCCAAAGAAACAGAGATTGGCAAGAGTGATTCTGCATTTGATTTCGGAACTGATGTCGTTTTTCCAGGTCACTGCGGAGCCAAGGTAGAGGAAGTCCTTAACTACCTCGAACTTATATCTGCCTATACAAACGTTCTGGCCGAGACGTCGGTGTTGAGCGTCCTTTTCTGATGACATCATATGTTTAGTTTTGCACTCGTTTACCGCCAAACCAATTTTTGCCGCCTCCATCTCAATACTCGCAAACGCCTCATTGACATCTCGCTGTGATCTACCTATTATGTCAAAATCGTCGGCGTATGCAAGGAGTTGCGAGGATTTGAAATAGATTGTGCCTCTTGTATTGGCCAGTGATTTTTGCAAAATCATTTCCAATATGATGTTGAGGAAATCACACGACAGCGCATCGCCCTGCCTAAATCCTTTTTTGACACCAAAACTATCGGTAAGGTGTTCACCGATTCGGATGGAGCAGCGAGCATTCTCTAAGGTCATCCTGCATAGTCTGACGAGTTTTGCAGGTATGTCAAAGGTAGACATAGCGTTGTATAGCTCGTCTTTAATTACGCTGTCGTATGCGGCTTTGAAGTCGACAAATAGGTGGTGGGTGTCGACTTGAAATTCATTGGTTTTTTCCAGAATCTGCCGTAGTGTGAAGATTTGGTCGATGGTGGACTTCCCTGGCCTGAATCCGCACTGATAAGGACCTATCAGCTTATTTACAAAAGGCTTCAGGCGTTCACACAAAACGGCAGAGAAGATTTTGTAGGTGATGTTATGGAGACTTATTCCTTTATAGGTGGCGCAATCAGAGGGGTCTCCTTTCTTGTGGATCGCGCATACGATGCTGAGACTCCATTCCTCGGGCATGCTTTCCTCTAACCATATCTTACGGATGAGCTGGTGCGTGCTCCCAACCAGGTCATCCCCAGCTGCCTTGAAGAGCTCAGCAGACAGTCCGTCTGCGCCAGCAGCTTTATTCGACTTGAGCTTCGATATGGCAATCTTAACTTCGTCGAGGTCAGGGGGACAGAATTCTCTACGGTCTCCGTCGATTAGAAATGGATCATTCTGCCTGACAGCGGTATATTGACTAACGTCGCCGTTATACAGTCTGCAGAAGTGGTTTTTCCAGCATCGACTGCGGTTCTACTACTAGGTGTCCGTTCTCATCCCTGCAGGCTTCCGTTCTGGCATTATAACCTTGGCATGTTCGCTTTATCTGTTGATAAAACTTTCGAACGTCACGCCTGCAGTAACACCTCTCCAAATCCTCAATCGCGCGCTTCTCGTGCTCTTTCTTCTTTCTTCTGAGAAGCTTATGCTCCTCCCTTCTTTTGTAAATTCCTAGGGATAATAAATGGTCCAACTGTCGTCAAAAGGGATGGTATTAGTACAAACTTCGAAATAACTTTAAATTCAAAACAAACATTGAAAAAAAGACAGAGAAAACGTATCACTTAATTTGTGCTTTCATATTTAATCACGAGGATTGCCGCTTAATTTTTGATATGGACTAAGGTACAAAAAAACATTTATAATCGAAGACACACTTTTGCTTGCTCATGAACAAATTTTCGAAACACTTTTGGCTCCTCGATGGTGGCGCCTTCAGAACGTATGATTTGAGCGCATCCACCACATATGTATTGAAAGACCCATACAGTCGATTGTTGTCTAGTTTCGGGTAAGGAAGGAGACTTGAGAGTTGTGAAGCGGATTGGACTAAATGATGCCGGGGGCTGCCTAGAAACAAATTTAACGAAAATAAGTTCGTGTGAGATTTTGTCTAAGGCTTTAGACAGCGTCCTGTCACCGCTGTTATAGTGCACGGTGGTCGACTCAGTATTTGGTGTTCTCAATGCTTCTGGACGGATGTTCTTCATTTTAGCAACTGTCTATCTCAAAGCAGAGGCGGAGCTAATTGTGGTCGATGACTGGTGCACAAAAGATGGACAGTCGGTTATTCCTCTTAAGACTGGTGTCCTTCTCTTCACAAAAAGGAGGAAACATACTGGCATGATTCAGCTGATGCTAAAAGGTATTCCCATCCCGATATCCAAACAAGTCCTGGGAGTCATCTTAGTTAGCAAGCTTCTTTGGTCAAGCATGTTAAGTCAAAAACTGTCACAGCGCTGTCAGTTTTTTGGCAATGCAACGGTGCTATTGGTAAAACATGGGGCTTACCCGGTGAATCTACATATGTAGCAATTAAAGGACCGATAGTCTCATATGCATCGGTTGTCTATTGGCATAGGCTAACAATCAAAATACGTAGCCTCTTTCACCGAACTCCTGTACGGGGGCTTTCCCAAAAACACCAGGCACTGTTCAGATGCTACTCCTTCATATATTGATCAGAGGGTGCGCACTTAAAGGCATTTATCGCCTTAAGAGAAATGCCTGATCCACAACACTGCGTTAGTGCTAGCTGAGACATCCAACACAAGCAATTCAATGGGGTAGTCATAAATACCGCGTTTGCGTTGGCGAGCTTACGTTCATTGAAAAATGAGAGGAAATAAGAAAAAATGAGAGGAAATAAGAAAAATTGAGAGCGAGAGAAAACGTAAGCTCACGTAACCAAAGCATACAAAAGTCAAACACGTCGAAAATGTCTGTGCGTTTGAACGACTGTTGCTGTGTATTGATGTGTATGCTATATCTGTGTATTTTGTGGTTTGTGTTGTGTGCGTTTACTTTGACATGGAGCAGCCGAAAAAATTGAATTGTCATTGTCAAAGCATGCGTCGAGGCATTTCTCGTAACACGTAAAGTGCCTCGCACCAACGCAGTGTTGTGGATCAGGCAAAATGGTTTTTGGTACAACTCCCATTGGAATCACAGTGTGGTTGCGCGAGAATTATCCTCCGACCCCTGTCTCATGTATATGCCTTCCGACGCAATAACACCTGCCATCCTATTGGGGTATAATTTCACAGTCAAATTTCAATGACGCCTGGACTGGCTCTGCCCAGATACTGGACCTAGAAATAATTGTCTTTGCATTTTAACAAATGGCTCCACGACTGGGCTGGGCGGGGATCCGGCGCTGGGGTTTTATTTGATCGCGAAAACGTCCGACTGCACTTTTCGTTAGGAAAATATGCGTTTGTCTTTCAAGTAGAGATATGTGTACGCAATCCTAGTCGCCATGCACTATGCTATGTCCAACCCTTTAACCAGGTCCAAATTAGTGCAAGACCTCAAGATCTTTTTGAACACAGTCGGTAGACTAAATTCATTAAGGTTGTCATGGATACCAGGTCACTCTGGGACTGCAGGAAATGAGATATCTGATGAACTCGCTAGAATGAGTTTATAGTAGAGTTTCTAAGGAGCTTTAGTTCTAGCTGTTTTCACGGAATTCCTGCATCAATGATTGGGTCTTTAATGCATACATTCGTAGTTGGACGGAATAACCAAGCTACAGGATGACTAACGCGTACGCCCTGATGTCTGCAAGAAATCCGCAGCATTCTTCTTATCCTTAACGAGAATTCACTGCAGAAGTCTTGCAGGCGTCATTATGGACCATAACAGTTTTTCCTAAGCATCTCTGCGTGTTTGGCATCAGCTTACCCGTACTGCATGCTGCGAGAAGGATGACATAGCATAACACTTCCTCTGCGACTGTCCTGCCTTTGCTCGCGCTCGGCGGCGCACGCTTGGGGCCGACATGGTGTGTGCCGAATCTCCTGGCTCTACATCACTGCTGCTTCTCCTCATTATTCTTCGGAAAACTGGGAAAATATGGTAACAAAAGGTCTGCCTGGCAGTACAATGGACAAGTATTTGCGTCTGAGTGCTCCAACCGATAGCAGAAGCCTCCAACAAAAAGAATAATAATAGTTTCTCTTTTCATCCTTGAAGGAGACAGAGGTATACAGGTAATAACAGATTTGATCTTCTAGTTGACAAACTCAAGAAAGGAGTAGTCTATAGTTAGAAAAGTCATTATGAGGTTATATACGAGGGAAAGTCGCCCACTGTTTCTTCTTTTGTTTTTCAGAGTACAAAAGCTGCTATTGTACCTGGTCGAGTAGGGAGACAAAGTTTTGCATTCAGAAAAGAAACAAAAAGAGTAGTTAAAGTGAGTGTTTTTAACATTGTAATACTTTCGCTTGAAAACAGGTAAGCTATACTAAATTAAGACCAGAGTTACTCAGGAAAGTGTTTTTGGTGTTATTAATCTAAAGATACACTAACAGCTTTCACGGTAGACCCCTTAGAAAATTGCTACCTCGTAAGGAACCCAGGACTGCCTGCTGCTCTTAGAGAGATCAATTCTAGCCAAAAGTGCATTCAAAATTCCAGTATCATGTTGCTATATATCATCATGCTAAGCGCAAAAAAAGACACATAGCTGATATATCTCTACTTTCGTTTTGTGCTGAAAGGTATCTACTTAATAGTCCACATTCTTAATCGATATTCCTTCTACATACTTCGGGAACCCTAAACCGATTCAAATGAATGAAGTCATTCGAGGTAATAGGTAATAGCTCCAAGAGGCACCAGGAATATCTCGTAACCCAATTGATAGCTCAATTTTCCTCTCTATTTTACATTCAACAAAAAGCAACATTGCATCAAATGGCTCTTATTCCACTCACATTGCACTCTTTTCCCTCCTCAGGTAAATGTTTCTTATATAAGCTCTATGAAGCCGTAATTCGGGCGGTAAAACGTAGCCTCCGGCGACAGCATTCACCCACTAGGTCAAGCTCCTCTTATAGGACACTAAGACGCATTTATGAAATCAAGCATGATGAGATTGCACGGAAGATGAAATTCCTCCTCTACAAAGATATGGATTCCCACCTTTCACCTGCATCTGTTTCCCACACAGCAGCGCACCAGTTAGCATCTGTATCTCTTGCGTTCACTTAATTACCCATAACTTCCCGAAAATAAAAAATTAAAATAAAAAACAGAAAGCATCTCTGCACTAACTCCAACCGAAATCAGATTTGCAAGCAAACCCTAGAATCATCTTAATTTCATATATCGCACAAATGCAGTAGGCTACCATCGCATCGCATCTTCAGATAATGAATGGCTTCTGGTTTCTGGCCACAAAACACAAAAACAAAAAAATTAATGCCCGAAACCGTGGCGTAAGCCATCAAACCAAATTCATCGCCGTCGCAGCAAATACGCTCACGCTCGCGCGCACCTACCAACGTAAACTATGCACACACGAGTGGGATATTCAGAGAGCGAGAGATACACAAAAACGATCGGTCTACCAGTGGATGACGACGACGATGATGATGATGATGATGGATTGGAGATTGGAGGATGCGTTGCGCTATGAAGTAATATACATCCGGGAAGAGGGCGAGCGACATACGGGCTCGTAAAATACTGCAAAAATCCACCCCAAGGGTATATTTCTTAGGAGCTCTATATGTATACGAGCCTTCTCTGAACTGCTCCGGTCAGGAATCGCCGTTCGATTCTTCTTGCCGCCCCAGCCTTTGCAAACTATCAATCTTCCAATTATTGGAAATTTATTAGCAACTTTCCCACGATATAGTTCTTTCTACTCCGCCTCCTTCATGCTCTTAGTGGTAGGTGTACGAATCGATGTTTCATCTTCTCGACCACTCGACTTGATCTGGATTGAAATGCTATGGACCCGTCATCGTGGTGGTTTCGGACCGAACTATTGACCCGGTTCAGACGCCACCAACTCGCACACACACATATGTATATACTCACAAGGCAGCTAGGGGAAAAGGCAATTGGATGCTTATAGACGCCTCCCCCTATGTGGCCAAATACTCTGTACCAGCGCCAGAGATCTTCTGTCCGAGATATTTCGATTTTCCGGGAAATCACTGTGCACAGTAGTTGGTAGTTGGTTTGTGTTGTATCTCCTGTTGAATAGAGTAGTACATCTCCCCGTACCCTTGTCAACGGCTATGATAGGTGATCTATGCGAACATTAAAACCAGCTCGGGCTCACTGGTCGCTCGGGCAATGATTAAGATCTCGCTCTTTCTATCTCGCCCTCGCTGCGGTCGATAGCTATACAGGGATTGCTACGCAACAAGGATCGTGTTTTTGCTTTTAATTAGCAACCACCACATAAGCATAGGGACGCAACGTGCATACATACATGTGTCGCAGTGGCATAGTACCAGGCAAGTAAGTCTGTTGAGTTGTGGATCGATTTTATGAAGCAGATAATGACAGGGAGAGAAAAGAAAACTTATCCTTGCTTTAACGCGCACCAGTAGCTTCAGTAACACCACCAATATCCACACAAAGATCGATGTCTGTAATCTTAATGAGAGTTGCTAAGTGCACGTGGAATGAAGTGATTGCAATCTGCTATGCTTGCTTGTCTGCCATATTGTATCTATCTATTGCCAGAGGAACACAATTCAGTGATACGGCCAACAGTCTTTGCATCTTTTTGTCCACAAAACGACTATCGAAAACCCGTCCATAAAACGAACCACTTGAACAACGAAAATAAACTAACACCCTGTCGTCGTTTGTTGGTGATTCTGTTATTCCAATGAAGGTTGTCGACGCGCAGTAGATCGATGAATACTCTGCTCCCAATCAATTAGCAGCCATGCGCCAAAGTAAATAATAATTTAAAGAAAAAAACAGAATTCACTTGTGACTCTGGAAATCCAGTTTTGTCTCATTTCAGAGAGTGACGGATGGTGGTCATACCAGTCAAGAGGAACCTGCGGGGGGGCGATTTGTATCGCGCGGGAGAATGATGAGATGTTTGCTTTTTGGAGCGATACAAAGAGGTGTTAAAATACATCCTGTATGCGTTAGGAACTGAACTGCTCGGATTAGATGCGCGGACTGAGCAAGCACTTCAGATGTGCAGCTTCCTGTTTTCTCATGTAAACTGATCGTCGCTGCATTCCTAATTACCAACTAGAATTCCCTTGCTAACAGATTTGACAGATACGACAGTCCACTTTTGATTCTAATTCCATATTCAAGGAGTAGTGTCAATAGCAATTTTGTTGCGGTGTGTTAAAAGCAAATGGATGTGAATATAGGAAGGAACCCAAAGAATTCTTATTTGCTCAGTTCAGATCAAAGTTATAGATACGTACATACATATGTATGTACACGGCTTTAAGTGAGAAAAGCTTGAGAGCACGTAGCCTACAGGAGGAGGCGTGTGGCATTACAAGCCCTTAGCGGACTGGATAATTAGGGCAGGGACAATTGGGACAAGAAGGATGCTGACTCATACCAACAGGCTTCGGAAGCCATATAGAAGTGGAAGAGTCGACCTGGTAAGTGGCTCCGATGAGGGCCACATCACCCATAAGCACTGGAAAATCCTTGAATGTAAAATCAATCTTTGCCTTTCCATGTGCAAGAATAGCCCCGAAAAGAAACTTCCAGGTTTCAGGGGCTGACTTCATCGGTATTACAAGCTGATTGGCTACGACGATGACAGCGCTACTTCCTTTTTAAGGACTACTGTTGCGGACAATTTGTGGAAAGATGCCAAGCCAGAGGATGTGAACAAGGACGAGATCCCGTTTAGGGTTCTCTCTACCCACAAGACATCTTGCTTCTGTTGCAGAGGCAAACTCCCGATCTTCCGATTACTTACAGGAAGGTAATTAAGACCGAGGTTGAAAAGGACTCTAAAGGAACAATCGACCCGTTTCTGAGCAAAGACTCCCATCCTCCACTAAAAGCGAAGGAAGGTAAAGTCCGATACGGCCTTAAAGCAATCAAGCTGAAGGTGTACGAGCAGGGCGAGAGGCAGGTTACGGCCGTTATTCCCACTACCTCAGCCTTCTTCAGAATCCGGCAATAATCCAGTTCCGTACCCCTGATTCAGAGAATCTGGACGCCACTGTAACATAGGCATATGGCTTATGCGTAAGCTTTAATGCTGCGTATAACCAAGATAAGCCTCCATCACAGTAAGGTTGTTTCCGGCAACCTCATTCTCCAACTTGCAGAAAGTGGAGACGACAGAGTCCTAATCCAGGAGCCATAGATTAGCAATAATTGCAGTTGTTACACGCTAACTGTGAAGGTAAATTTAGAACTTGCGTTTAAGCAAAGACCCTTATTAACATATTCCTTGCAATTTCAGCACCTGCGACCTCGCGGTTCCGCAGCATACCTGACCTACGACAATATAGGAACATTACCGTCCACAGCATTCAGAAGTATGGTCAGTGAAGGTGGTCTGCAGATCTTAGTACCCAGAGAAAGGGAATCAGGCAAAGAATAAAAATGGAAATGAGGACTGGAACCTCAAAGATTATTCCACCAAAACTCAATGGATCTTACTTTAGATTCGCAGATCATGCCAAATATCTTGGCATGATACAAGACAGGAAGATCAACTTGAGATTGAATAGGAAGATAAAAAAGCAGCAACTACGCTATACACCTACAAGAAAGCCTTGGGCCCAAGATGGGATATCAAACCCCATATCACACACTGGCTGTATACTGCGATTGATGGGCCTATACTAACGTATGGCTGCTTAGTCTGGTAGACGGCACTGTAGAGATCCTACTACGTTAAGCTTCTTAGTAGAGTACAAAGGATGGCTTGCATCGCTATAACTGCTTGCACTGCGAACACCGCCCGCTGCAGCCCACCAAACGATTCTTTACCTACTCCCGTTGGATCCTTTTGGCAAGGAAAAGGCAAAGCAGTCGGCGTTACGACTTAAGGAATCAGCTCATTGGAAGTTCTCCGAAATACGGTACTATGGTATTCCACGCCAAAACCGTGACTTTAGTGAAGTCAGGACTACTTGATCCCGATCCTGGACTTCAAGATTCTATATAAAACAATAATTCCCAACCGAGGACATTGGGAGGGGAATGAATGTCCAAGCAAAGGCAATGGAAATACATACGGAGGGGTCTAGGACAGGCAATGGTGTGGGTGCCGGTGTTTAGCACCGACCCTAAAAATCAGCCAATCCTAAAGACTGCTGAACCACTTTAGTGTATTCCAAGCTGAACTGCTATAACTGCCTTCCATCCTTGACGGACCCAGCTTTCTTGCATCCGCGGTGATTGGATCTTTATATTGGAGGTTCGGTTTTCCTCTCCTTCTCGAACCAGCAGGCTCGGATTCGAAGACTCCCTTAGCCGGAGCGCTGGTGATCATGCGCTCGATGTGGCCGAGCCAGTTTAATCGACTTATCTTTGCCTTTTGGCCTTTGGGGGTGGCCGTGGTGCAGTGGTTAACATCATCGACCGCCGAGCGGAAGGTCAATAGTTCAAATTCGCTTCTTAGCCAAAAAAAAAGTAATTCCTATACGGACTAAAAGTATGCAACGCAGTTGTGAATGGAAAGTGACCAGACGTACTGCTTGCAGGCATAACACTCACAGTATATGGTCAACTGAAATTCATCCTCTGCGTATGCAATACTAAAGTGCTTGAACGAATTACTTCAGACTATAGCCGCGGAATTGGTCGGCTCTCGTCCTACCTAGGTCTAGGACAACCACCCCTGAGAGTAGTGAACGAACATCAACGACCCCAACCACTGCACTCCGTTCAGGTTGTGTGTGTCAACACATCATAAGAGAATATAAAAACTCTTGAACCTGCGCGAGTCTCTAAAAAAAAAAAAAAAAAAAAAAAAAACGAGATCCGCAATACATGTACCTAAGCGTTTTGTAGAGCACGACTTTGATTCTTCGAGTGAGGAGTTTTGACCCAAGTTGTTTGTACACATCGAGGTAGCAGCAGTTGCCAAGGGCGATTCTATGTCGAATCTCCACTGTGATGTCGTTTGTGGAGTTTACGTTTGCCCCGAGGTAGACAAACTCCTTACTTACTTACTTATCAGGCCAGCGATCCACGAAGGATCTGAGCCTGAGCTATAGCTGCCTTCTATCCTTGGCGGTCCCGGGCACGCTGCTTCCAATTGTCAAAACCAAGATGTCTTACATCCGCGATTACTTGTACTTTATACCGGAGGTTCGGTCTTCCTCTTCTTCTCGAACCAGGAGGCGCGGAGTCGAAGACCCTCTTAGCTGGAGCGTTCATGTCCATGCGCTCGATGTGGCCGAGCCAGTGTAGTCGACGGATCCTTGCCTTCCGGACTACATCCACATCTTGGTACAGCTCGTAGAGTTCGCGGTTGTGTCTTCTTCTCCATTCACCTTCCTCACAGACAGGACCAAATATTCTTTCTTTCGAAAGAACCCAAAATCAGCTCCGCTGTCCTGCTTATCGTCCAGCTTTCGGGTCCGTACAGCAAGGCTGGCAGAATGAGCGTTTTGTAAAGCATGACTTTGGTCTTTCGAGTGAGGAGTTTTGACCCCAGTTGTTTGGACAAGCCGAAGTAGCAGCGGTTGCCAAGGGCGATTCTATGCCGGATCTCCACTGTGGTGTCATTTGTGGAATTTACGTTTGCCCCGAGGTAGACAAACTCCTTAACTACATCGAAATTATAGCTGTCAGCCGTTACATTTTGTCCCAGGTGGTGAGCGACAGATTGGTTTTTGCTTGACAACATGTATTTTGTCTTATCCTGGTTAGCTTTAAGACCAACTCAATCGCCGTGAAAGCTTCTACAGCGGGACACTGAAATCGCGCGTAGATGGCAATATCATCTGCGTATTCCAGCAGCTGGACGGACTTGTATAAAATAGTGCCTTCCGTGTTGACGTCTGGCCGTTATACTATCTTCTCCAACACCAAATTGAAGAAGTCACACGACAGCGCACCTCATTGCCGAGATCCGGTGGATGCTTTAAACCTTCCAAGCCTTTGACAAAGTGTGGCATGATGGTGTGGGATATAAACTGAGACAAGTTTTCCCCGAACGACTATCGAACGTTCTGGAAAATTACTTATCTAATAGACTCTTTCGTTTTAAACACGGGAACGAATACTCAAATTTTAGAGCAATTGCGGCGTTCCTCAGGGAAGCGTACTTGGTCCGCTGCTTTACCTGCTATATACCAGAGATATACCACAAACGGATAGCACTGTGCTGGCCTCATTCGCCGATGATACTGCAATTTTGGCCACAGGAAAATCAGTCGAAAGATCAACGACTGAATTGCAATATGCGCGGATCGCGCTTAACGAAGCCAAATCTGACCATGTAAATTTTACTTTTAGGAAAGTAAGTGCACTACCTCTCTTTGTAAATGAAGTTTGGATTCCATTTGTAAGCGAGGTAAAATACCTAGGCATGTAAAGAAAAAACCTCAAGAGCTTGAATTGAAATATAGGGAAATGTACTTGGAAAACATTCCCCGCTTAGTATTGAAAACAAGCTGCTTCTCTACAAGCAAGTGCCAAGACCTGTTTGGGCTTATGGTATATAACTCTGAGGTTGTACCAATAAGAATAAATTCTTCTATTATATAAACGTTTCAAAATAAAGTAAAGTTAACGCGCCGTGGTACTTATATTCAAAACGACGATATTCATCTTGATTTAAACATTGAAAACGTCGAAAATGAATTGAAACCTTTCGCCCGAAATCCCAGATATCGACTGGAGGTCATATCAATAATGCGCCCTTGAAATAATAGAGGAACGAAACCTGTCTTCAAAGGATACAGCCACTTGATTTAGCGCGACGAACCTAAGCCGCACGCACTCCGTGGATTGCAGGAACTGTCACTAATAGTAATAATAATTAGCTCGAAGGGTGGTGTTTAAAGTGAGTCAAGTCGCACACTACCTTGAGCACGCGCTGTCGGCCCTCATAGTATCTCTTGAAGATTTTCACCAACACGCAAAAAAAAATTCACTTTTTTGAACATACATACATACAAGCATGCTGTTCAATTTCCGACGGCGTTCTTCTATCTAAACGATAATCCACGTGGGCATTTCTAAAAAGAATGATGATGTGTTCCGAGAACAAGTTACTGTCAAGTACATAGCCAATAGGTCACTTGTCTATGACAAGAACGTCGCAATGGTAAATAATCAAAAAAGGTCACTTCTTCACTTTTTAATTGCTTACACTCTCAGCAGATAAGAGTAATAGTAACAATCTCCGTTTCTACCAATGAGCAACTTAAGGTCTTAATTTGTTCAATACTTTCTCTTCCACTTGTCAAAAGGAATAGTTTCGAAAAACCACTACTCCACTTCCACTTCAACCATGTACATGGGTACATACTTGTAAAACTTTTACGCGCCATTTTACGTTCCACGGCGTGACCAATCCGTAGCTCCTCCTGCAAAAATCATCGGCAAATAAAACAAGAATCAACATCCGAAAACCAAGACTCCACTACGTGCCGTAGCACGCTCGACTCGTTTTAAATTCAAATCTCTCAAGCTAGTAGAGATAAAGTATGAAACACAAAAAGAAAACGATCATACAATAGCGACCACGACAGGCGCAGCAGACACATCACAACATCAGCACCAAAACAACAACACAAGATCGACATTAGTTTGTTATTGTGATGACTCCAGTTTGCGCGCACATAAATTAAATTCAATTTACACGGTGACGCGAATGACCACGTCAACACACTGACAGCCGTGTGTCGTCTGTCAAACTTACGCGACCGACCAGTCGTCGTACATACATACCTACATGCATGTTTCAAGTTGCTGTTTTGTTTCACTCAACGACAAGAGGTGGCCGGTTTTCTGTTAAAAATAAAAATGAAGAAATGCCCCCCCGGTGTTTTCGTCACGGTAGTTACCGACCGGTAGCATAGCAGCCGACAGGCCAATCAAATTACAATACATTTCACCTTGGCTAATGTCGTCGTGAAATGACAGCTGACAGTATCGCTGTCACTCTTATGGAGGGAATACAAAATGAAAAGGAGAAAGAGTCAAAACCGACTGGTATCGGAGCACGTTTTGTATCATTCGCCCTCACGCTGTCGTTGACTTGTCGTTTTGACACTTCATTAGACGGACCTAGACGCCATGTGACAGGCTTGCGCCGCCATATGACTAAGTGTCAAAACTTGTTTATGCACACACGTACACAATCACTTGATCGATTGTAATTAGTAGGATTTCTCTTGGAAACGAAGTCGAGACGTTACTGCAAATAAAGTACACATTCCAGGAATTCCATTCCATGTTGCCCATCGTCCAGAAACCGATAATAACATGTGTTCCTCTACGTCGAAGGAATGTCAGTAGCGCAGAAGCATATCGTATCCTAATAACAATTTAAAGTTCCCATCGTATTTTGCGATGTGTGTATAGAGATCCGTCAGCCGGCCTGTGCTTCGGGGCCCAAAACGCGTAATCCAGGTAGTCAGAGGTATCAAACGCAAGGGTATGAGATTAGTGGTTAGCATCGGTAGCAAACATCGCCTTCTGCCTTCTTCGATACTCTGCTATTCGCTACTGGTTTTTGCATCTAATGATCCTCTGAAAGATTCGCCCCTAAACCCTAAGATACCAAGGCGTTCAAGCAACAAAATCTGCCGACGATCTCTTCGCCAAGCGGGAATTATAGACTTTTGTAGTGCGATTTGGTTTCTGTCTGTCTCTCAGCACAACCATCACCACCAGATGATGAGTGTTGTACGATCGCGAATGGATCTAGATGGAGATGAGGCCTGATCGATTGAGTCGATGATCTTAATTTAATATTCAACTTAATCACCCACCGCGGGGGTAATGCTCGACGGTCGATCGGCGATCGATGATGGCGATTCGGGTTAAAATTCAGGTTCCGTTGTAAGACTCTTTTTCCCATGCCGAGGGCTGTATTGCTGATTGATCATCGATCATAATGTGCCCGATGTGCGTTGTTTGATTAATATCCGGCTGAGTGGTGAACGCTTTTAATTTGCTTCCTGATGCAGTCGAATGATCGCTCATAAATCGCCCACCTGTCACTAGTCGCGAAAGATGACTATCGTATCGCGTAATTAAACACAATTACATCACTAGATAGCATTCAGAGATTGTTTGCAAATCACTGTATCTGCATTATAATCGGAATCTGAGTGTGGCGAATGGTCACACTCCGGGTTGGCTTGTCCACTCCCACTTGGTTTGGCCAACTGGCCCGCGTTGACCTCTTAAGCGCATGCATGTATAGTCGTAGAGTATGGCTCAAGACCTGTGTTTGTCTCCCCCAGATCGATTTATTACCATTCTGCATGTGATTATGGTAATTAGGTCATCATTTTACTACCCATAGCCGTTGTCGTAGTCGTACTTGTTGTATTGCGAACGTCTCCGTACACGGTGTGGCATGCGACGTAGCTGATTTATCAGCTCTTATTACAAAACAAATATTTGCCGCATGGCTAAGCAGGGAGAGTAGCTGTAACAGGCGGAATGCGCAGCGCCGCACTGTGCGATAAATGCACGTCATCGTAAATCATAAATTTGTCCGCTTTGGTTAGGTGATTGTGGGTTCTTTGGCTTGGGCTGGAGCTGGACATGGGGCCAGAACTCTGGACCGCACTTAAAAAAAAAACGGAGTCATAGGCAAGCGCGATAGATATGAACCTGAGTGGATTGAGTGGGTTTCATGGGTGGCAGTGTGCTCTAGTGATGGTTATGTATGAACTGAGCTCTAGAGCATTTTTATGGATCTATCGGATGAAAAATGAACGAGCGAATTTGTAGCTAATTAGCCTGAAAATGGCCCTGAGGATAAGTGAGTCAGTGGGAATGGTTGAAGATGACGACAAAATATGAAAATAGTTCTTTAAATGTTAGGTCCAGGCATGAGGATGCAAAATTGATTAACGGACTTTTAAGCCTCTCGACAAGATTGGCAAATTGGCAATATTCAAGGCTAAGCCTTAGGCGGGTTTGCTACGTCATTCGATAGGTGGGGTCCTTCAATTGAAAGCATAGATCATTTTAATTGGAATGTCGAGATTGACAGCAGTTTTAGTAGCAGAAATCTACGAGCAGTATTTTCGGACTTCTGACGACTCTTCTTGCGTGTGCTGGTAAGGCTTTCTTTGACATCCGTGCCCAGTTTCACATCAAAATATTCATTGGCGTGTGAGCTACGCTTCGTTTTGCGAGCGTAGCTAGTATTAAACTGCCTCGAAACATCTTGTAACTATATTCATACCATTCCTCGAATGATCAGTATGTGTTATTCGGCTGAAGCATAAACAACTTAACAATGTGTGTGTCTACAAAATAACGGGAAGCGCTGCTTTTTGGCTTGAAGAACTTGAAGATCAGCGCAGGCTTGCTCCATCAATAAAAACATGTGAGTATTGGTTTCGGCATTTCAAAAGTATCGATTTTGACATCAGTGACGCTGAGTTGGAGATACATACTATTTGACCTAGATCCACGCCAAGCTCAAGATGAGCTCTCTGAAACTTCGTGAGTTTCAAACCGTGTCAAGGTCATGGGTATGATGTAAAAACAAGGACACTGGATTTCGCATGAACTCAAGCCAGGGAACCTCGAACGCCATTTTTCAGGTGCCAACAATTGCTCTAAAGACAAAATCGAGCGTTTTTTTTTTGCATCGAATATTGAAGGGGAATGAAAGGTGAGTAAACTATGAGTATGACAAACCAAAGCGCAGAAAATCGTAGGGTGAGTCCGGTCCTATAACAACTGCAATGACCAAACTGAATGCCTAATAACAATCCGCATCAAAGCTAATTTCGGGAACATTAATTTGATATGCGCTCACGCACAACCGAAGAAAAGGACAATGGATTCAAGGACGATTTATATGATCTTCTTGACGGAACTTATGCCCAATGTTCCAGAAAATAATAGTGTGAGCATTGGCAGCTAGCCATCGGAGACGTTGCATCTGATATACTGGGTTTCAAACCGCCGCCAGCTGGAAACCCCTGGCTTGATGAATAATGTAGCAAGGCAAACTGCATACAAAGCCATGCTACGTAGACGGACGAGAGCCGCTCGTGGACATTAGGAGCATAAAAGTAGAGAGGAACACGCGCTTTTAAGAGAAAAAAAAAAAGAAAAATGTGGGATCGAGGAGAAGGAGAGAAAAAGTAAAACGGACATGTCAGGGCTATAAAGCCAGAGCGGAAGCCTGTATGGATGAAGACGGGCAACTAGTAGTAGAGTCACAGTCGCTGTTGAGAATATGGAAGAAACACTTCTGTAGGCTGTTTAGCCGCGATGAAAGACTTAATACCGATGTCAGGCAGAATGGTCCATTCGCAACGGACGAAGATGCAAGAGAATTTTGTCCAGCCGACCTCGAAGAAATTAACCTAGTATTTTCGAAGCTTCGAAGCTGTCTGTCTAGCTATTTAAACCGGCTGGAGATGAGCTGGTAGGGCGCATGCATCAGCTCAACTGTAAAATATGGTCGGACGAAAGCATGCCCGACGAATAGAATTTAAGCATCGTTTGCCCAGTCCACAAGAAAGAACACCTCTATAACTGCGCTAAGTACATAGGAATAAGTCTCCTTAACATCGCATATAAGATTTTCTCGGCCGTATTGTGTGAATGCTTTTGTGGATAGTCCGATTCTTATCAGTGTGGTTTCAGGACCTCAATAGACCAAATATTTGCACTGTGGCAGATCTTGGAGTAGACCCAAAAATACCATATCGATACCCATCACCTTTTCGTCGATTTCAAGGCCGCGTATGACAGTGTGCATGCAACGTTTGACATCCCTGCCAAACAGGTCAGATTGTGCAGGTTTAAAATGGAGAATTCTCGCTGCTCCATTAAGGTCGGCAACGAATTAACCGAGACATTTGATGTTAAAAAAGGATTTAGGCAAAGTGACGCACTGTCATGTAACTTTCTCAACATCGTACTTGAAAACACGGAGAGAAGTCAATGAGTCATTTGAAAGCATTGAAGCAGAAGCGGCTGAAACGAATTATATACTGTCATTGAAAAAGGACGCACAATACCGACGTCTTGGCCAGAACGTCACAGTTGGCAGCTACAATTTCGAAGTGGTCAAGGATTTTGTTTACCTTGGCTCACTAGTGACCAGCGGCAACAAAACTAGCGCTGAGATCAAACGCAGAATTATTCTTGCCATTCGGTGCTTCTTTGGGCTGAAGAGGCAAGGTTGTGCTATACAAAACCTTAATCATCCTCGCCCTCCTTATGGCGCAGAGGCTTTAACGAAAGCCGATGCGGAGGTCCTGGTCGTTTTGAGAGGAAAATTCTGTGTTTGGATAAACGAAGAGTGAGGAGAAGGCACAGCGACGACGTACTAGACAGCGACACCGGTCTAGTACGAGATGGCTAGGCGTTATAGAGCAAATCGATATCACAACTTCGACCCTAAGAGTCTTCGAGTCCAACCCCGAGGGACGACGCAGCAGAGGACGACCGTATATAAGGCGGCCGACACAGGTGGAAGGGGACCTTAATCAATTGGACGTGCGGCACTGGAAGTAGCTCGCGAAAGATCGTGCCAGCTGCAGGAGCTTGCTAATTGAGGCCCAGGTTCACACCGAACTGTAGCACCATCAAAGTAAGTATGTATGTGTGTATGTATGTTATCGTTACAGCCCATGAAGGATCAGAGCCAAGCTTCTCTCAATCACCCATGTTGTGTGTGATTTATTTTTTCACACAGGTGAAAGGGACCTACAGTTTATTGCCGATTCCGAACGGCGTGAGTCGAGAAGCTTTTTCAAGGCAAGCTTGTACTACGGTGGGTTTTGCCAGTACCCCGCCGAGGAGGGACACCGCGAAATAAACATTCGATGGCGTTGGTGTTATCGGGATCCGAACTCGCTCATCGTGCGCCAGAGTCCAACACACTAACCACTGCGCCACGGCGCCCTCAAAGTAAGTACTTGAGCAGAAAAACACCAGAATTGATGAAAAAGAAAGGTGTAGTGTTCCACCCGGATGATGTAGGTCCTCATGCAAGATTGATAACTCGCTAAAAGCATTTATGACTTGAATGGAATGCGTAGCGTCAATGGTTTTCGAAACTCTCCGCTAATATGTAGTTTAACAAGCTTAGGAAGAAAGTCGCAGTCGAAAATCGATGAGAGATTAGTTTGGTTACATATGACAGAACCGAATTCCTGAGAGCGACACCAAGCGATGAGACCACTTCATTCACAAACACAACAACAATGACAATCGATTTTTCTTATTTAACTCACACAGTCTCCTAATTACATATGTTATGGATGACTAGCTCCTAGTTAACGGTTTCACTCAATTATCACAATACCCTCGCCTACTGGATAGGAAATAATAACACCTAAAGTCAAGCAACCTGCCACCTCCATAATCAAATTGAAATTATGCGAAATCCGTTGCTCTGTCCACATCTGTCAAGCCACTGCACCGCTGCACCAACTTTTACACGTTCATCTGATGGATACAATTGAATCTGTCAATAGGCTAACGTCAACATTAAATTGCCCTAATTACCAATCAAAATACAAATAATCAGTGGAAAATGCTTTTTTATCACCTCACTGTCATCTGGTCCAACTTCTGATGCTGCTCGCATCCATCATCTTCTTGTTGACTTAAGGCTTAGTCCGTAGTATTTGCATATGTTTCATGCAGTTAACCTTAAAATCATCTCGTGTGTTGTATTTACGAAACTCATTAACACCTTGTGCAGCAAATACTTCAACTATCATACTCGTACCACCAGACTAAGACTACTGTTGAGTTTCAGGTGCATTGAACAAATGTTTCGAGTGAGTATTATGGGGCGGCAGCGTGTCGGAATTCCCGTGCCTATCTTGAAATCTAAACAAACATTAAATCTGTATTTGGTTAGGCTATCTGACTGGCTGGGATGCCTTAATGAATTCATTCTCTTGCAGATGATGTTTGATTATGGTCGATTCCAGGAATCTATCAAGCTCGACAAGGGACCAAGTGCGCGTGGTGCACATTGAATGATGTGCAAGATGGTTCTCTTGTCAGACAGTCGTCATCGTCGTCGGCAGTAGAAGATGGATCAAGATGATCAAGATGTGAATTCGAGTTTGAGAATGATGGTCAGTGTGCTGAAGGAAAGGTTAATAAACTTTAAGTCAGCGTGCTTGACTATAATTTCCTGACCACTTTGATTGTTCCTCCTGTTTATTCCCTGGTTTCTTTTTGGTCCCTCAAATTAGTTGCAATGTAGCTAAAGGATCTCCGCGAGACATCTCTGATGGTTTGTTGAGCCACAGAAACACAGACAGACCGGTGGAGACAGCCTCCTTCGGTGTTGGCTGCTTCCAATGGACAAACGGCATATCGTCGAATCAAAATCTCGCGCGCCATCCGCATAAAATGTGTATTTATTTAGTTTCAATTAATTAGGCCTTCAAATGCAACAGCCATAAGTTACCGCAACAAGGGGCAGTCCAACAGAGAAAAAAGGGAGACTGAAAAGTAACAAGAAGCGTTGGACCTCTCATACCGTGTCAAGCGTTGAGGCTGTGTCTATCTGCCTCTTTGGTAGCAACACGTGTTATGCGACCAGAAGTCTCTCTTTCACTCGTACGCCTGGGTGGAACCTAATTAACAACACTAGTTCCTAAATGATTCTGGGCTAATTTATTTTATCGTCGCATACGTTTCATTTAATTTCGCGTGTGTCCGACTGTCGACTGTCGACTCTGCAAGGTATATCCACCGCTATGTTTGTATGTGTAAAGTATCTACCAAATGTGTGATTTTTCCTACCAGTTCAATGGTTTCTTTTCGTCGTCTTTTTTGTTCCACCGACCAACGTTTAGTGTTAACAAAATTGCAACTCAACTGTAGCATACAAAAAGCGCAAACACTCGTAAATTCGCAGAATCCGTACGAGTAGATGCTGCACCTCTTCAGCAAGAAGGAGACTCTGGCCGACAGAAATTCCCATATCTTGCCAGCCTGAGGAGTTAAGGCGCAATGGTGGTGATGGGAATCGCTTCTGGGTATGGTGCCCGTTTATTTACCTTTTTTTTGTTCTTCTGTCGCTCTTCTTCGCCTTCATGTTCGTCCTTCTTGAAGTGGAAATGCATTTGTGAGATACAAATGAAGTAGAACGAGAAGTAGCTAATTAGAGCGCCAGTAATTTGCACAGATCTTAAGTGATCCTCTCGACCGCGAAATGACACAACCACTTGAATAGCGAGCAATGATCGATCGATGATGACAGATCGTGGAGAAGTAAACTGCAATGGATTCCGGCAGATGTGGATAGGTTTTCTGCCAAATTCTATGGTCACATGCGTTACTATTTATGCATTGACAATAACTCACGATCTCTGCCGTCTATTGCACTGAATCTTACATTCCCTTCAACGCAAATGTCCGCTGCTCGGACGCTTTTCGTTTAATGGGTCAGAAAATCGTTTTGATAGTCAATTGCCTATATTGCGTCATTCTCAGATATCCAACAGCAACAAAACCGACAATGACAGTGACAACATGGACATCAACAAACCGTGGCGGTAAATTATCAAAGCGAAATCGCTTGTCGCGCACTTGTCTATCGCAGGTAATATAGATGCCTGTTCAACTGAATCGATCGGTTGATTTGTTGCCATTCAGATTAGTCGCATTTAAATCATTTCCCTGCGCAAAAATCTCTTCACTTCTAGATGCTCACTGATCACGTTCGATCAATAGCCAAAGATCAGTAAATAGCAATCACCGATGACCTATTTTCCACCATCAATCTCGCCATTTCCCTTCGATCGATAGACAGATCATTAGTTATCTTCATGGTCCATGCAGCAATTATAAGTTGTCAGCGCCACTGTCCTGGACACACAGTCTTCTGCTGACCAACGGTAGTAATCTGATGAACAACCAAGCGGAATCCAATTTATCTGAGTTATTTTAATATGACGTATCTGTCACCCGATGTGTGTGGAAATGGTTAACCGATAATTGAATCGAAATTAAATTGCCCGGACAACTGGTGGTCGACTGTGCGGATAAATTGATTCCGTGCTACAATTTGCACCGGCGATTTGTTGAACATGTGTGCGGACATGGTTTGTTGATGTCTGGCTTGGAGCAAGCACGTCGAGTACGTCGAGCATGCGTTTTAACCTTTTTTTGTGGTTCGTAGATAGTCGAGTGTGGATGCGGACAATTGGAATTGTTGAATGTTTCGAAATACTCGTCGCAGTAGCAGTTGTCGATGTTGTGCAGTGCGATAAAGGCGCGTAAGTGGGTTATGGTAGGTGAGTTGGTGCGTGCGTTATGAATATTATCGGAGATATGAGTTGTTTGGTGACAGGAGGTGAACCCTTTTGTTTTGTTGATGACAGATGGAAGCGCTTTGCGCGAGATTAGGAATAAATTGGACTTTGGCGAGATCGCGGGAGCTACTGTCAATTGGGTAGTTAGTGTGGACAGTAAATTGTTCGCTCTGTGAACGAGAAAGTTACCTTGCGAAGAGATAAGCGCGTTGAGAGATATAATGAAGCATCGGAGGATTTTGAGAAGTTCAACATGCCTTACCTTAGTGGCAGTTTACTTGGGGAAGAAAAATAAAGATTTTTAGTACTATGAACCACAAATATGGTGAAAGACTATCAAAGGCCTCGTAGGAGTATAGTGGCCGTGGTGCAGTGGTAAACATCACCGACCGTCGAGCGGAAGGTCTGTAGTTCAAAGCCGTTCCATAGACAAGAAAAAACAATTCCTGTACGAAAAAGAAAATGACGCAACACAGCTGTTGTGATACAACACTCACTCTAAGCTCATATTCCCTGTGTGCAATTCTAACATAACACCATAAGTGCATAGAAAAGTTGCTGAGAACTACAACCAATGTAAAAATTCGGTCGGTTCCTCTCGAATCCTATCTAGGACAACCACCCCTGAAGAGAAGTGAACGAACATCTACGACCCATATCACTGCACTCCGTTCAGGTTGTGTAACAAACATCATAGGAGTATAAGTCTTGAACCTGCGCGAACTATGAAAAAAAAACTATCTACGGGTGGTGGTCCGCTAAAAAAAGCGAATAAGAGCCTCTGGAGCCAAACACCTTGCAGCTCTGTAAGCCAGGTCCTACTTCCACCTCTTCGTGGTACCATCAAAAAATGACTAACGGAAGAGGACGAATGGCAAGCATCCTAATTAATGTCGTTTGGGCTATGGTCTAGGAAACCGTAACGGGAAAACCCCACAATTGCCCAGAAGCAACCACAACCCTCGGCTAAAATGGACCGGATTAACGTTGACGACCCTTACAAAAAACGAAAAAAGGACAATGATCTTCAGCTCTGTAAATGGCTTGTTAGGTCCCTAAACAGACCACGTGCAGCGGAACAAATTGCGGATGCCCTAGGCCGCTATAAAGCGGACTTAACCGCCATCCAGGAATTGCGATGGAATGGATGGAGTATAATGTACGTATGTTGGCGTTACAGTCCATGAAGGACCAAAGTCGAGCTTCTCTCAATCACCCATGTTGTGTGCGATTTTATTTTCCCATAGGTGAAAGGACCTACAGTTTATTGCCGGTTCCGAACGCCAATTATACTACAGGGGGTTTTGTCAGTAGTCCACTGAGGAGAAGGGCCGTGAAAAAACACGTTGGATGACATGGCTGGTGTCGGGATTCAATCTTGTGTCATCGGCGTCGGAGGCCAACACACTACCACCTGCGCCACGGTGTTTGGGTACAAAGCGGACGAAAAACTGCGACATCTACTACGGCAGCTGCTAAAACGATTGTTCGGATGCGGATTTGTTGTTCTCCCCGACGGAGTACAAGGATGACTCCACCAAAGATAAGTTCTATGATCTGCTAGACTGAACGTATGCCCAATATTCCCAGCTATGACATCAAAATTGTACTAGGAGACTTCAATGCTAAGCTGGATAAGGAAAGCGTCTTTGACTGAGTCATCGGCAATCACAGCCTACACGACACCACATCCGATAACGGACATAGGCTGATTGATCTTGCTACGAGGCGAAAACTCCTTCTAGCCAGTACGCGCTTTCCGCACAACGATCGCCAGATCAATCAATCACTAACCAGATTGATCACATTGCGATCGACGCGATCGTCCACTATTCGCGATGTTCGAGCTGATATCGACTCGGACCAATATATTGCAGTAGCCAATATGCGCATACGGTTATCATGAACGCAGCGGAGTAGAATAGTAATTCAGAGCTATTTCGTCAAAAACCTACTATTGGCAGATACTGCTTGTGCTTTTGCGGATCGCATCTCCCTTAAGCTCTCTCATACACCTCAACCCTCCACGCAGTCAATAGAACAACAGTGGAACCTTTCCAAACAAGCCCTGAAAAGCATTGCGTCTGAAGTCTTGAGCTTCAAAGCTCCACCACGAAGAAACACCTGGTTCGATGATGAGTGCAGGAGGATTCATACAGCGAAGCAGGAGACATATAAAGTCTCGCCGCATAGAAGAAGAAGAGCAGCTCGTGAGCTCTACAAATTAAAAAGAAGGGAGGAGCATTAGCTTCTCAGGATGAAGAAGAAAGAGCACGAAAGGCGTGCGATTGAGAATTTGGAGAGATGTTACAGCAGGCATGATGTTCGAAAGCTTTATCAACAGATAAAGTGCACAGCCAAAGTTGTAAAGCCAGAACGGTTGGCTTTTGGCCAGGGAAGTCCACCATCGACCAAATCTTCACACTACGGCAAATCCTGGAAAAAACCAATGAATTTCAAGTCGACACTCAGAATCTATTTGTCGACCTCGAAGCCCAATACGACAGCGTAATAAGAGACGAGCTATATGACGCCATGTCTATCATTGACATCCCTGTTAAGCTCGCCAGACTATACAGGATGACTTTGGAGAATGCTCGCTGCTCCATCTGAATCAGTGAAGACCTGCCGGCAGTTTTGTTGTTAAAAAAACGATTTAGGCAGGACGATGCGCTCTCGTGTGATTTCTTCAAAACAGTATTAGAAATAATTTTGCAAAAATCACTGATCAACACAAGAGTCACAATTTCTTTCAAATCCTCACAATTCCTCGCATACGTGGATGACATTGACACAATTGGAAGAACGTAGCGAGATGTCAATGAGGCGTCTACGAGTATTGAGGTAGAGGCGGCGACAATTTGTTTGTCAGTAAATGAGGGCAAAACTAAATATATATATGCTGTCATCAAAAGAGGACGCTCGCCACTGACGTCTTGGCCAGAACGTATGTATTGGCAGATATAAGTTCGAGGTAGTTAAGGACTTCGTCTACCTTGGCTCTGCAGTGACCTGGAACAACGACATCAGTTCCGAAATCAAACGCAGAATCATTCTTGCCTGTCGCTGTTTCTTTAGGCTCAATTGAGTAATAGAGGCCTCTCCCGAACCGCAAAGTTGGTCCTGCTTTACGGTGCAAGAACATGAACACTATCAAAAGCGGATAAGGAGGTCCTTGGTCGGTTCGAGAGAAATAGTTTGTGTGTGATTTTAGTCCCTATGACCGCCCACGGGAAATGGAGCAAAAGATTCAACCACGAAGTTTACGGGCTGTACAGCGACATGAGTTTAGTCAGGCGTCAGATGGCTAGGTCATGTAGAGCGAATAGACACCACAGCTCCAGCCCGGAGAGTCTTTTAATCGAACCCCGAGGGACGAAAAAACAGAGGATGAGCGCACACAGATGGCAGGGGACCTCAGCTAATTGGGTGTGCGGCAATGGAAAAGGCTAGCAAAAGATCGTGCTAGTTGGAGGGGTGTGTTGGTTGAGGCCCAGGTTCACCCCAAACTGTAGCGCCCTATATAAAAAGGGTGTATACGTTTTTTTTGCAATGTTAAATTGTTTCTGCGCAAGGATATGCTGACTGAACGATTTTTGAAACAGTTTTGCCTCTCCAAAGCACTTCACCAAGACACTTGTCTAATACCTACAGCCATTGAAGCTTGAGAAAAGTCCTCAAAAAGTATACAAAGCTAGCTAAATTTTTCAATAATGAATGACTTACATTTGGAATATTTGATATTTTGTATTTTTATGGGGAAAAAATCCATCAAATTGCAGTCTTGTGTTTCTAGAACAATTATTGCTCAGTCCCTTTATTCACTTTGAATACAAAAATATAAATTTATTGTTTTCTACCATTTTCACCATTGTAATTTAATAACCTTTGTATAATATTTCAGTAGAAAGATATGAATATATCACATCTCTGTAAATTATTATGTAAATTGTTCGATAACATATTTTGTAAATTTAAGATGAGATAATAAATATCCCAAGGGAGGAGGGAGCTAGCAGACAGAGCGAAGAAGTTGATCGCGTTTAACATGGCAAACGCCAGCTTCGATCTCTGTCCCTGCTCAATCCAAGTTGACACACAGCCTCCGCGTGGCCTCCCTGGATAGCTATACTGGCTCCTGTCAGGAAGTGAACCAATGTGTTCAGCGACCCGACCCCCTGTTCCTGGGGAAAGAGGAACCTGGCCCTCCAGGTTGGGGTGGCGTTGGGTGTTGTTCAGAAACAACCAACAGCCTCGGACACGGACGGATTACATCTTGACGACCCCCGCAAACGTCAAAAAGGAAACGAATTCCGGATCTGCACCTGGAACGTTAGGTCCCTCAACAGACCAGGTGCAGCCGGACAACTGGTCAACTGTTTGAACTGCTATAAGGCAGATATTACCGCGCTCCAAGAAGTGCGATGGGATGGGCCAGGCAAAAAGCGGATGAAAAACTGTGATATACACACCTGGAAAGTGCTTCGCAAATATTTGATGCTAAGAAATTTCATACCTAAAACATTTCCTGTCTACAGATTTTCATCTCTTTGCTCAACGAAACACTTATGCTTATGCTTCACTACCAAATTTAGATTTATTGGGCTGCTCGGAAAGTAATATCTGATTTTTCCAAACAGGGAATTTACTTGTGGTTTTTCCCCACCAACTTTGCACATAACCATTATATATTCTAACAGCCAATAGAGTGTGGCTTGGTTAGTTGGTAGCTTCCCTCCGTAAAGCGGTGGGGATCATTTTGACCAAGATCGGTCCATTTTGCTACCACTCGAGTCGGCTTGGTCACTGTTACTCTTGGAACCATTTTGTGCTATGAATAAGATTCGATAGTTTGTCTACCTCTGTTTCGGATGGATCCGCTAGTTCATTAAATAAGAACATATTCACTCAGATATTGTCTTCTTGAGGAGGCTAGGGCAGGACAATTGCATTGAAGATGGGACGGAAATTCTTCCTCTTCCTCATAATGACACCTACTGCAATAGTAATTATATGGCAGTGATAATTTAGCGGCATGTTTTCCTGTTAGCCATTAGGCTGCTTATACATTGCCTGGGTATTATTAGTCGGCTTGTGACTCTACGTTGATAGTACTTCGGCCAGGTCTGTCTCGCGAAGTTGCATGTATCATCTCTCATTGGCCTGTTGCAGTGCCTGTTTCGAGATTTTATATTTTAGTGCAGCCATTGGTGGATAGATTTCCCTTTTAACCAATGGTCAAGATTCTAGAGATGGAGGGTTTTCATGTCACGGTCTACGCGGATGACATTGCCATTTTAGTCTCCGGAAAATTTCCGCAGGTCTTTAGCGATAGACTAAGTTATGCACTGATGTTAGTGGATAACTGGGACAAGGGGCGAGGCCTGGGAGTAAATTCGGCTAAAACAGGGGTAGTATTCTTTACAAGGAAAAGATCTGTCTCAAAATACACCTACTCCCGTATGAATGGTATAGATCTGATCCCTGGAAAATCTGCCAAATAACTTGGCATAATCTTGGACTCCAAGCTTAGTTGGAGAGAAAATTTTGAGGAAAGAATCAAAAAGGCCTACTATGGCACTATATTCGTGTAAGGTAGCCTTTGAAAAAAATTGGGGCATCAACCCGGGGTTAGTACATTGGTTGTACATTGCGGTGGTAAGACCTATTCTAGTCTATGGTTCGGTTGTCTGGTGGAAAGCGCTCGAGAAAAAATGTCATATTCAGAGTGTGTCAAACGTTCAAAGGGCAGGCTGTTTGGCGGTGACGGGATCTATGAAGTCCACACCAACGGCGGCTCTTGAAGTCATGCTGAACCTCCCACCCCTAGATATATATGTACTACGAGAACGTCGCAACCAGAACTGCGCTAAGACTACAGGAATCCGGTCTCTGGAAAAGGAGTCCTCACGGACATGCATCAGTCTTTGATCGATGGGCCGTCCCGAAATTCAGAACCGTAACGGACCATGTCACCCGACTTCCTTCCTGGGAGAGGAGATTCTCTATTATAATTCTCTCCCGGGAGGAATGGACCGGTGATTTGGTACGCACGAAAAGTGAACTGGCATTCTACACCGACGAATCCAAAATTGATGTTGCCACAGGGGCCGGAGTCTACTTTGAGTCTCGGGATATGCATCGCTCCCATAGGCTCGATGATGGATGCAGTGTCTTACAAGCTGAGGTCTTCGCTATCAAGCAGGCGGCGGACCTGATCAGCAAAGAGAATATCTCAGGAAAAAGGATCAGTATCTATGTTGACAGCCAGGCAGCCATTAAGGCTCTCCAGGCAGCGCATGGATAAGATCCAAACTCGTAATACTCTGCAAGGAGAAGTTAGAAGAGATATCCAATGTAAATGAGGTGACCCTTTGCTGGGTGCCTGGTCATATGAATATCTCTGGAAACGAGAGGGCGGACGAGCTGGCTAGGGTGGGATCAAGTACTAACATTGCGCAGATCTCAGCTGAGGTCAAGGCACCACTCAGTGCGCTCTACAGGGAGATAGAGACGGAGCTATTAGTGAAAGCCAATAAGCGATGGTGTCGCTTAGATACATGCGCAACGACGGGATCGACTTGGCCCGTCTATGATAAAAAAAGAACGGAAAATCTGCTGAAGTTCAATAGTGGGAATATTCGACTGGCAGTCGGTGCCCTCACCGGGCACTGCATGCTATCCTACCATGCAGCTCGACTAGGCCAACCCTACAATGACTTCAGCAGAAGCTGCAGGGACGTCACCTACTGTGCGAATGTGCGGCGCTAGCCCAAAATAGGAATATATTCCTAGGAAGAAACTTCCTTTCGGGACTAGAAGAGGTGGGTAATATTGGGCTGAACGGAATACTGGGATTCTTATCCTCGTCTGGTTGGTTCAGCTCAACGGTGAATGTCTAGGTATCAACGGGTTGAATAAAACAATTGGGCACAATGGACTCAACGTAGTCTACGTGAGCCTTGACTTTTCGTCAATAGGGCACGCATGTACCCATGTGTGGTGCCCATTTTGGCTAGTTCGTCTGCTTCACGGTTACTTATTATATCGCTATGCCCAGGTACCCAGGCACATGCGGTAGTGCCTGACCAATTTTGATCTTATTATTGATGGTTAGGTAGTTTATAGGAATGGATTGGCATAGACACTGGCACCCACACCATTGCCTGTCTTGGACCCGTTCGTGTGTATTTCCAGTGCAGTGCCACTGCTTGGAAATATGCTGCTATGGATCGGAACGGACAATATGAAAAGAAAACCGAAATTGCTTTCCGATCACTCCAATAGTTGAGATCTTATTTTTCTATACTTCTACTTCTTTGGGGGCGTTACAGCCCATGAAGGACCAGAGCCAAGCTTCTCGCAATCACCCATGTTGTGTGTGATTTATTTTTTACATATGTAGGTGAAAAATAAATCCATACTGCTGTGTACAAAAAGAAAGGGAACATTGGAATTAATTTGAAAAATTTTAATTTTTATTTTATTTCCGGCCAGTTTAGACGAATAGCTTCACGCAAAGGAGACGAACACAAAGGAACACAACATGACCTTGATTTTTGATCGACTTTATCGCGGTTTTTTTGGTCACATCTGACCTTTAGCACTATATTCACATAGTGTTTTCTGGTCGTAAGCATAAATTGAAGTCTTATCTCCTGTAATAATGCGTTTCATCTTGTCCTGATACTTAGAAAACATTATTTCACACATTTAAATGTGTTTGTGTGTTAGGTATTAATTGAAATTTGACGCAATTAATGCCCCCAACATCCTCTGAAATGGTATTTATCGATGCTAATATATCTAATCTTAACAGTTGGCAAGCGTCAAATCTTTGATTTTTTGGACCCGAGCTTCGTCGGTTGAGAATGATGGTCGTTCAAGCTCTGGGCCTCAACCAACATGCATCGCTATCTAGCACGACCATTCGCACCTCAAGTGCCGCACGCCCAGTTGGTTCCGGTCCTCTTCCAGCTGTATGCACCACCATCGGGCTTGCATTTGAAGACTCCTCGGGCAGAAGCTGTAATGTACTACCCGTACAGTTCGTGGTTGGATCTTTTTTCTCATTCCTCGTCTGCGTTTATAGGACCGAAAATCACATGCAAAATCTTTCTTTCAAAAAGGCCAAGGACGTCCTCAATAGCTTTTGATAGTGATAACGGGATTGTGTAGAGTCATCTTGATCATACGAGAGAGGGCTTCATAAGCCCAAAGAAACTGTGATTGGCAAAAGTAATGCTGCGTTTGGTTTCGTTGTTCAGGGGCACGGGCGGTAGAGCTAAGGTAGACGAAGTCTGTAACTACATCGAACTTATAGCTGCCAATACAAATGACCTGGCAACGACGTCGGTGGTGAGCGTTCTTTTCTGGTGACAGCAGCAAGCATTAGAATTAGAAAATTAGAGCATAACCATTTTTTGGTGTAATTCCGAGTTATAAAAATAGTTTTTCCTCTCTTATAGGGTCGTCTATAGCTTAATGTGTCATACAACTAATCAACTCTCCCTCTAAATAAGCCTCAAATCAACAGCGATCTGAACGATCTTTAATCCCGGCGATATTCCCATTTGACACATCCCAATCTTGTTAGGGAAGCATATAACAAAATGATGTTTAAGTCCATGATAAACTTCAGTAGATGCCTAATTGACCTTAAGTTTGACCACGCTCTCCGACCTTCGTGGTCTTCAGGCTGATTTACAAGATTTACAAGCTTTAGATCATGACCATTGCCTTTGGTTGAGCCATAGGATTTACTAATTCTTAATTTTTAAAGAAGATTATGATATTGCGAAAGGCATATAAGGCTTATCCTGCAGACTAAGTTGGACCATTTTGTATGCCAACATTACGCGCTTTTATGAACGTACGTATAAATTCTTTGAAACTTTCCCTTATAAGAAAGCAAAAGGTTTGCAGCACTTTCATGAAAGTAATTGACAGTCACTTAAGCTGTTTTTAAAGATTCCCAAACCAAAATTCAACTTTAAGCCGACAATTGTTTCCCAAATTTTGTGTGGCCTATTTGTCGATATATATTCTTGTCTCTAACCATAGGATGAGAGAAAAAGGAAGAAACCCAGATACCAAGCAGTAACTTGAGGTAAATTAGAGTGCGATATGCCAATGCCAAGAGTCAAAGTTCCATCGATATGCACACGTTCAGGCTAACCGACTAACCGCCAACTACGTATGTAGCTCTCGAACGCGGTTAGCACTTTTCTCATTCCATTTCTTCGTTTTACCTTACCACACGGCACAGACTCATTGCCACAAAAAGCCATACCTGCCTACCTTACTGCCTGGCCTGCTTGCTTTCTTGGTGTTTACCTTGCCTTTTCGTACTTTGGCATAATATTTTCTTTTTTTTTTTTTTTGTATCTCATTTCGTAGTTGTTGAATTCGTTTTATGTTTAAAAGCATCAGTGTCCCTCCTGCCACAATGTGTGCTACTTGCTCATATATCTGATTGTGTTTTTTCGCTCTTATCTAGATTTCCCCACACACAAGTTTTAGTTACGAAGTTTAGTATTTCGCGGACAGGATACGCGAGAGGGCACACCATATATACCCGTACGATGTAGTGGCAGTTAGGCATTTTCATCGCGTCATACCTTCAATGCTATTCGAATTTAAGAGTTCACTTCGGTGGCAGTGGCAATCGCCATCGTACAACAAAATGATGGCAATGGTACGTTGGCCATAGCATTTATAGTGCCAATAGCCGTTGCTTCTACTGCAGTCACGGTACATATGGTTTAATTAATTTAGACTTTGAGAAATCAGTTTGATGAAAAGAAAAAACATAAAAACGAAAAAATATGTTTAATTGATACTCAGCGTCTAATCGGTGAAACAGATTTACACGGTATTTGCATTGACTACTCGTACTACCTGGCGCAAGTGAAAGAAGTTAATTGAATGAACGGAATGTGTGGGTGCAGTTCCGTGGGGTTATTATTTAAGTACTATACAGGTCTGTGCCTATAAACGGCAGTAAATCATGTGGAAAACTGTAAACAAGACAAGATAAGAAAATTCAAAGACAAAGTCGATGTTAAAACCAAAACATAGGAGTAAAATAAACAAAAGAGTTGAGTAGCGAACTCGATTTGTTGAACTGTCATCAGTTTGGCTTATCTATCGACAACATGAACTCGTACTGCGGGATAAGGTGATTTATTATTCGCATTCAATATATCATTGGCTGGCGAAGGAGGTGTCCAGATGTTGTGTTGATTCTCTTTAAGAATTCAAAAAGTGCAGGTGGAATGCGATGTTGCGATGACCTCCACCTGATTGACCATCCACTTTATTCTTATTTCGACTACTTTGGTCACCATTTCGTGTTCATGTCACTGCTGATAGACAAACTCCAAGTTATATTGGAAAGCAAAGAATCAGCAGAGAGCCCCGAATGCACCTTCGAACGGGTCGACTGTGGTTCGTTTGACATATGTGATTGAAGGTAAATTAAATTCAGCATTTGAGTGCGCAATCAGTGCTCGCCATAACAGGAGGAATGAAGCAATTTCCGTAGTAAGGGAAATAAATCAATCTAGCATGACTGTCTTATAGGGGACCGCCAACTGGTCTGGTTGTGCTGTTGTCATTCTCATCGTCATCGACGTTGTCGTCGTCGTCGTCGTATTCATCGTCCCCGTTCTCATTCTCATCACCATCACCATCACCACCGCCATCGTCGTTGTTGTCGTCGTTCGGGCATCATCGTCCATCGTCATCAAATTCAAAATCACTTGTCATTTGATTTGCAAAAAACAAAAAAACAAAAACGACGAACTAGACTATCCCCGGCGAGCCTAAGAGCTGTCGATCTATGTTCCTATTGTCTTACTTCAAACCTATCTATTTCAGCGAGGGGTCTGTTTCAATTGTGAGCGCGAAGTACATTTGGGACTTATTTCCTGTCACTGCAAGTGAATGACATGGGGCGCAGTAATGAAATCCTTTTAATTGCATCGACATTGTAAATATATTTTGATTCAATTCTTATTTGTTTTTTTTTTTACGGTCATTATACATATGAGCAAAGCTCAACAACCTTTTATGGTTAAGTGTTATCGGAGAGAAGTCATTGACGATTGAGTAGCACTTCGCAGTTGATGGATGTCTTTTTGATATCGAATTGTGTTTTTTTTTTTTTGGTATGTGGTAGACCAGTGAAGGAGAATATACAGAAGTCGTTTATCTTACGTCGAGTGAACTACACCCACATTTTTTATTGAACAGTTTTTTTTTTTTTTTGTTAATAAGCGATTGATTTGAATGTAATTAGATAAGAGAGTAGAAAAGGTAGCAGGTAAGTGTAGACGATGGATGATCATGTATAAAATGGTGCTGTTGATGTAATCCGATTGTTATTGTTTTTATTTCTTGTTTTATTAATGGAACAGCAGGGGAAACTTCGCAGTTACATTAATTTAGTCATTTGTACGTCAAAAGAGGGACCGTTGAGTTCAATTTATTGCACCTAACTTTTATTTGCCTAATGAAAAAGGTAAAGCAAAAGGCTCCTTATGTGACTACTTATCAACAAAATAGAGGAAAAGTATTTATGTTAATTTATTGCTTGGAAAACAGGCAGATGAAAGATTCTGATTTGATGAGGTTTTTTTTTAAAGAAAATCGCCTTACCTTCGATTCTATGGAAATGAAAAGAGAAATAACCCGAGAACACTACTCTAAATGGCATTAATAAGTAAACTGTGTCATATGTTGATATTTTCGAAAGTATGTGGTGATTTACCAATTGACCATATCAAACGCAAAACACTATTCGTGACAATCGAGATACGGATACGATATTATCAGTATCACGAACTCCGATGAAGGTGAATAAATTTGTCGTCACAGGAATGACGAGAGAGATTGTCAATACTCTTGTCGCTTACCTTATTTTATACCAGGGGCATTACCACCTACATCATGGGCAAATGGCTTGACCACCATTGCAAATTCCAGATTTAATGTTGCAAACAGAAGCACACTTGACATTGAAAAAGTTGTATATATGTATATATGTGCATATACACCATCAGTTTAAAAGCAACAACACCTCTGATGAATTATAAAATTTGCCACATTACTTCTGATCCTTACACATCTGTCCCGTCAGACTAAGAGATAAAAGCCTACTTAATGACCCCCTTTATTCGGAACAGAAACACACTTGGTATTGAAAAACTACATACATATATATATGTATGTATATATACACGTATATATACACGTCGGAAAGCTACAATTGCAATAGACTGCCAGAATCTTTGCCGATCGTGTCTTCCCAAAGCTCTCTCAAAATCCGCCCACAGCAGCACAAACAATAGAGCAGGAACGGGCGCATTGCCAAAGTGCCGTCAGAGACGCTGTCTCAGAGGTGCTGGGTTTCAAACCGCTACCACCAAGAAACCCCTGGTTCGATGGACAATGCGAACAAGCCCACGCAGCAAAACAAGAGGCATATAAAGCCATGCTGCAACGACTGGCGGGAGCTGCTCGCGAAACCTATGAGCAGAAGAGAAGAGAGGATCACACGCTTTTCAGAAGAAAGAAGAGAGAGCACGGAAAGCGTGAGATCGAGGAGATGGAGAGATGCTTCCGCAGGAATGACGCCCGTAAGTTTTACAATAAGGTCAAACAAACACGCCAAGGCTACAAAGCCAGAGCGGCGACCTGCAGGGATGAAAATGGAGGACTGGTAGTAGAGTCGCAGTCGCTGCTGAGGATTTGGAAAGACCACTTCTGCCGACTGTATAACGGCGATGATAAACAAGATGCCGCTGTCAGGCAGAACGAGCCATTCGTAATGGACGACGATGTAAGAGAATTCAGTCCACCCGACCTAGACGAAGCCAAAGTAGCGATATCAAGACTTAAGTCTAATAAAGCCGCGGGCGCAGACGACCTGCCTGCTGAGCTTCTTAAGGCGGCTGGAGATGAGCTGGTGAGGTGCATGCACCATTTCATTTGCAAGGTATGGTCGGAGGAAAGCATGCCCGACGGATGGAATCTCACCATCGTTTGCCCGGTCCATAAGAAAGGAGACCCCTATAACTGCGCCAACTATAAGGGAATAAGTCTCCTTAACATCGCATATAAGATCTTCTCTACCGTATCGTGTGAACGCCTGAAACCGTTTGAGGATAACCTGATCGGCTCTTATCAGTGTGGTTTCAGGCCAGGTAAATCCACGATAGACCAAATATTTACGCTACGGCAGATCTTGGAGAAGATCCACCACCTCTTCGTCGATTTCAAGGCAGGATATGACAGCGTGTATAGAGATGGTACACGCATCTTTATCTATATCTATACACGACAGCGTGTATAGATAAAGATCCATTGAGGTAGAAGCGGCTAAGATGGGTCTCAAGGTAAATGAGGGTAAAACCAAATATCTGCTTTCATCTAAAAGAGACGGACAACACCGACGTATTGACCAGACCGTCAGCTTGTTTAGAGATTTAAATTTTAAACTACTGGCCACACTGCATCGTTCGTCAACATCCGCCTAGAATAGGCGGGCTCTTTCTTTCAGTTTTTATGCAAGACTAAAGGCGTCATAAAATTGAGTGACTTACATTACAAGTGATGTGTTGTGACTCAATTTTTAGTGAAATCTGGTGAAAATCTGTCGAAACCACGTGAATCAATAGAATACGACCCATGCGAAGGATTTTCCCCCACTACTCGTAACCCGGTATCATTCATCATGAATATGTTCCTACAGACCAGATAGTGACTGGACAGTTCTATGTGGGCATTCTGAAGGGAATGCGAGTGCGAGCACATGTATTCTATTTGCGACCCGAACTTGCAAGAAGTGGTGGATATTGCACCACGACCGTGTGCCGGTCCCTTCCTCGTTAATTGTGCCAAAGTTTTTGTCTAACAAAAGCATTCCAAAATTGCCGCACATTAGCTCACCAAGATGGAGTTACCGAGGCTGTAACAATGGTTTCGAACGAGTTAACTTCAAGGCTGCTTCGAATCTTGAGAGTAAGGTTGGAACTATTATGAGCGTCGACAGTAAAATTTAGCGACAAACTTACACACTCAACACCTAAATATTGAAATTGATCTACAAACTTTGGGCAAGGCCTAACGTTTCATTACTTAGAGCTTAAATCCATCATTTTTAGAGAAATGTCTGCAGTCGTAGGCGCGTACGCACATTTTTTTCCCGAAGAAGATCACATGCGGAAGGCTCCGCTGTTCTGTTTCAGTTTGAAAAAATCTCCTCCCGAAAAGTGCAAGTGTTTTATCGCAGACGTTCAGAGACAACGATTTCGCCCAGAGTGCCAAGAAGCATAAAAATCGTCCAAGAAGGATTGTGGATAGTCGGTACACATTCGCAGAAATATAACTGCCGAGTGATTGGTTTTTCCTCAAGCAGTTCCATACAAATGCTTACCGAGGAAAAGCATCAAAAGATCAGAAAATAAGTGCTACAACAGTTGAATGATAGTCAACTCTAATCTTAGTAGTCACTCCTCTAATGAATTGGCACTAGCCATTAAAGGCAGAAATATTTCGAGAATCCTAAGCTCAAGAAGCAATCCGGTCCAATTATAAACATCTTCGTCTAGACCAGATTGCTTCGGATGAAAAAAGATGCTGAGCGTTTGATATGACTGATGAAAGCTGTTGAAATGACCACAGCTCACCGTTAACACCAACACCTGTTCACATTGCAACATAACTTGCATAAAAACAAAACGGATAATTAGCAAATACACGACAAGTAGATTTTTCTCCTAGAAAACGCACCTACTCACATGAGTAAAATGGTCCAAATCTACTTTACGAAAAGCATTGCGTTTGCTTTCATTTAGTGCATGCTGTCTAAGGCTAATCTTTTCTGTAGAGTTGTTCGTTTCATAGATGGACAACTGTTTCCTTTTATGTCACTTTTAACCAAAAGTAGATTAAGGCATCAAGATATCCTCATGAACGGCCTCTATTGATCACTAACTGGCCCAAAACGTTCTTTAATAAGTGACACATGACATGGTGAATTAAAATAAATTAAGGGTCCGCGACTGAGTCTCAGAAGATTTTTTATCACTAGATAGTGTTGATACCCAATAATTAGGTAACACTAATCCGACTTTGTTTTGCGCTTCAAGGCCCCATCATACCCAGTTCGATGATAAGTGCAGGAGAATATAATCAACGAAGCAAGATGCATATAAAGCCACCTTAGAGAGGTGTGTCACTGCTGGCAAGAAGTTCGAAGGTTTTGTCAATAGAAAAAGCAAACACGCCAAGGCCATTAAACCAGAACGGAAGCCTGTGGGAATGAGAACGAACACCTAGAATCTCAGTCGATACTGAGAATATGGATACTTCTGCAGACTTTAACGGCGATTACTATTACCGCTGTCGGGCAGAATGATTCATTTCTTGACGACGACGATCGCAGAGAATTCTGTCCGCCTGAACTCGAGGAAGCTAAGATCGCCATATCGAAACTCAAGTCTAATAAAGCTGGTGCGCAGGCGGACTGTCTGCTGGGCTCTTCATGTTAGTTGGAGATGACTTAGTTAGGAGCATACACCGGTTCATCTGTAAGATATGGTCAGCGGAAAGCTGCTCCATTCGAATCGGTGAATAGGTACCTGAACGATAGTTTTGATCTCAAAAAAGGATTTAGGCAGGGCGATGCGCTGTCGTGTGAGTTCCTCAACATTAGACATGATTGTGCAAAAATCACTGGCCAACCTAAATGTATGTATATTGGCGTTACAGTCCATGAAGGACCTGAGCCGAGCTTCTCTCAATCACCCATGTTGTGTGGGATTTCATTTTCCCATAGTTGAAAGGGACCTACAGTTTATTGCCGGTTCTGAACGGCGAATTTCGAGAAGCCTTTCATGACAATTTTACCACAGGGGATTTTGTCAGAACCCCGCTGAGGAAAAACACCGTGAAAAACACGTTCGATGACATGGCTGTGTCGGGATTCGATCCCGTGTCATCGGCGTCAGAGGCCAACACACTACCCACTGCGCCACGGTGCTCTCAACCTAAATAGCACCATTTATTTCAAATCCTCACAACTCCTCGCATACGCGGATGATATTGACATAATCGGAAGAACAGAGCGAGATGTCAATAAGGCGTTTACGAGTATTGAGGCGGCAAAAGTTGGTTTGGCAGTGAATGAGGAAAAACTAAATATATGCTGTCACCAAAACAGGACGCCTACCACTGACGTCTTGGCCAGAACGTTTGTATTGGTAGATATAAGCTTGAGATAGTTAAGGACTTCGTCTACATTGGGCCCGCAGTGACCTGGAACAACGACATTAGTTCCGAAATCAAAAGCAAAATCACTCCTTCCAATCGCTATTTCTTTGGGGTAAAGGGGCACTTGAGTAATAGAGCCCTCTCCCGAACGACAAAGTTGACTCTATACAAGGTAATTATCATCCCGGTCCTGCCGTATGGCAGATGAGGAAGCCCTTGGTCGTTTCGAGAGAAAGACTTAGCGTGTGATTTTCGGTCCTATAAACTCAGACGGGGGATGGAGGAAAAGATTCAGCCACGAGCTTTACGAATCTAGTCAAGCGTCTACGAATTGAACGCCTATGATGTCTAGGCAATGTAGAGCGAATGGACACCGCAGCTCCAACCCGGAGAATCTTTTAATCCAACCCCGAGGGACGAAGGAACAAGGGACGGTACCACAGAAGTTTAACGTTTACAATTTAAATGTATCAAAAATCACATGTTGTAGCTCTTCATGCCTCAAATTCCTTATCAAGAGAGGTACATATGTATATCATATTAAACAAGCAATCCAATTGTCAGTTAATAATTCCCACAAAATGTTCAGTCTGCGATTCCAAAGTCCGAAGTGGAATCGACCAGAGATTTGAAGACTTCATTATTGTTAGAGGTGTTGCAACTCATCAATATCTCTTTACCAATAATACCGATAATATATAATTCCTTAGTAAAAAAGATTCACATCCCAAACCCCAACTGTCCATCTATCTGTGAATCATCTCCCACAAATGTAGCTAGACAACGTAACGTTCACATAACCTCTATCGGATAATAAAAGCTCCGTTCTACTTGAATCCAAAGGTCAACAGTTACCGATAGACCAACATCTCTCGGTCATAGATCCCAAATTCCCAAACAATCTACACAACTACAATATGTATCTCAATTCATCCGCCCTCCAACAATAAAGCCATAGATACCCCGAGATACAAAAGTATAATTTACAATTCCCTCATCTGATTACATCTTTCCAACCAACCAGTGCGTCCCTTCCTCCCGTGAAACAAGTCAAATTCATCGTGAAATTCGCTTCACATCGAAATCATCCTCTGGATCATCTGTTTCCGTCAAATAATTTGATTAACCTGACAGAGAGACAATACGCGGCGACCGCGATCCTAACAAGGCTGCTATCAGAAATGTCGGTCGATAATAATTTGTATCTGTCAGATCCAGGTATACTTGTATGCTTGGATCATTGTCGGTATAGATCAGTCTCTTGTGTCACCACCACCAACGGTGCCATTATATATACGGCCAAGCAGGCAATATGTACGTGAGAATCAATGGAATTGTGCATTACCGGAATGGAGATGACCACCACCCGCGGATGTGGTGATGATGCAAAAATCGAATATTCTCGCGACCATTTACGGTGCGGACATTGGATGTTTATGTGGTGTGGCATGCACCACTGCTGCTCCAATGCGACTTTAATGGCAATTAGATGCATCGAATCCAAATCGAACTGCGACTTGTGTCGTAGATACTCGTACATATAATAAATTGTATGTCCACTAACCGACTGACCAATGCTGTCGCTTAATGTGGGTTAAAATTTGCATTTACGGCCACCGGCTGCCCCCGTAGTTGCAAACTAATCGATATTGAGCGTTGCGCATTCTTCAAGTGTGAATAATCCATTAAAACGTTCTGTAATCTGTTCCTTTTACAATTTACTTAAAGAAAAACAAAAATCAAAACGGTAAAGAATAGAGCTAAATGGACCATTGATGGATTTAGTAATGGTACAGCGACCGTCATCCGTGCTGAGTGCGCAATCGTGTTTAGTGCAATTGCAATATACGAGTACTCGTACGTAGATTGTTTGGGGAACAAGTACACGATGCATTTGCCACTAACTGAGTTTCGGTTAATTAAAACAGACAATACGAAGTAGCGTATGTGCTGAATGGGGGCGATATATTGCACTATTTTCGGCAGTACTGCCAATTTGGACAGCAACAGGTATTTATGCCGCTTTAGATCCATTCATAGATACAAGCATCCGTACATAGTCGTACAATAAAAAGTACATATTTGATAGTACTCACCTTGTGAACATATTTGACTGTTGTTGTTGCTGGGATTGCGATTGTGATTGTTGTTGTTGTTGTTGCTGCTGCTGCAGTTGATGCTGTAGATGTTGATGGTGATGATGTGGGTGTTGTGGCGGTTGCTGTTGTTGCGAAGCCTGTTGCTGCGGCTGAGGCGGATGATGATGCAGTTGCAGCTGTTGCGAATGAAGATGAGGATGATGTGAAAGATGATGGGGATGATGTAGGAGTTCGGCTGGTGGCGGTGGTACTGGCATTGTTTGTGATTTATCTAGACGCTTATCAGTATACATTTTGAGCTGTATATCGGTGGTTGACAGTGTGTCTGGGAGGTGAGACTAGTTGTTAGTTGGATGAAGTAACACGATCATCGCCTTGTTAGTGTCTGAAAAAAAAATAAATAGAAATTAGGTATCAGTACAAAGGAGGAGGTAGTATCGCACACCATTCGTACTTCTGTTAAACCCTAAAAAGTTACTTGAACCATTCGCGACTTCACCTAGAAAGCACCTAGAAACAAACACCTCACGTATGACATCCGTGGCAGCTTTTCTGGAAAGTTACTGACAATACAGCGGGAAATGAATATAACAAACAATATCTTGATGACCCATTTCTTTTGATACAATTTTCGATAAAAATTACCATAAACCATCACCTGGGAACTGCAAATTAGAAAATAAATACAAATAAGCAATTTTAACAGTCTTTAGTCGTCTTTATTGATTTATGCTAAAGAGGACCAGATTCGTTTTTCTCAGGTCTATGTTATGTTGCTGTACAAATGTCATCCAAGTTCAAATGCAAATTATTCGAATTTTTTTCTAGTGTTATCGATAATAGGTTATGTTTTCACCTAGATACCGTTTAGAGAACTAGTACATACTGATGAAAGTCATGTGAGGTGGGTTTGGAAACGAAAATCGTTGAAAGACTATGTCATGGGTCTATCTGGAGGACTGGGGAAAGTTGTCTAGATTGGTTTGTCAAGCGAAAATCTCTAAGAACCCATATTTCTAGAAATGTCTCCGTACTTTCTTATACATTTTTGAACATTAAACTTTATTGGAAATCAATGTATTAAGTATCTTTGCCATTTTTAAGTTGTTCATACCAGAGGACCGTATTGACTCTTTTGCCAGGTTGTAGCAGTTCGGAATGGACAATTTCCCTACAATCCCACTACTGCCTTGAGGAGGGGTTTATTCTTGAACCATGGAAACTTCAACGTCTAGTGTTGCTACCCAAGGGAAGTAAACCACCTGGAGAAGTTTCGGCATCCCTGCCAATGTGTCTGCTAGATACAACAGGAAAGATTCTGAATGTATCATATCTTCTTCTTCTTCATAATGGGCCCTACAGTTCGGGGTGAACCTGGGCCTCAACCAACATGCCCCTCCAACTAGCACGATCTTTTGCTAGCCTTTTCCATTGCCGCACACCCAGTTGGCTGAGGTCCCCTTCCACCTGTGTGCGCCATCATAAGTGCGGCCCTTTGCTTCTTCGTCCCTCGGGGTTGGATTCAAAGACTCTCCGGGCTGGAGCTGTGGTGTTCATTCGCTCTACATGGCCCAGCCATCTTAGGCGTTGAATCCGTAGACGTACAGCCCGTAAAATTCGTGGTTGAATCTTCTACTCCATCCCCCGTCTCCGTTTATAGGCCCAAAAATCACGCGCAAAATCTTTCTCTCGAACCGACCAAGGGCCTCCTCATCCGCTTTTGATAGTGTCCATGCTTATGCGACGTACAACAGGACCGGGATGATAAGGGTCTTACATAGAGTCATCTTTGTCGTTCGGGAGAGGGCTCTATTACTCAGTTGCCTCCTGAGCCCAAAGAAACAACGATTGGCAAGAGTGATTCTGCGTTTGATTTCGGAACTGATGTCGTTGTTTCAGATCACTGCGGAGCCAAGGTAGACGAAGTCTTTAACTACCTCGAACTTATATCTGCCAATACAAACGTTCTGGCCAAGACGTCGGTGGTGAGCGTCCTTTTTTGATGACAGCATATTTAGTTTTGCCCTCATTTACTGCCAAACAAATTTTCGCCGCCTCTACCTCAATACTCGTAGACGCCTCATTGACATCTCGCTACGTTCTTCCAGTTGTGTCAATGTCATCCACGTGTGCGAGGAATTGTGAGGATTTGAAAGAAATTGTGACTCTTGTGTTGGTTAGTGATTATTTCTAATACGATGTTGAAGAAACCACACGAAGCGCATCGTCCTGCCTAAATCCTTTTTTGACATCAAAACTATCGGTAAGGTGTTCACCGATTCGGATGGAGCAGCGAGCATTCTCCAAAGTCATCCTGCATAGTCTGATGAGGTTAGCAGGTATGTCAAAGATATAGATATAGATATATAGATATAGCATTGTATAGCTCGTCTCTAATTACGCTGTCGTATGCGGCTTTGAAGTCCACAAATAGGTGGTGAGTGTCGACTTGAAATTCATTGGTTTTTTCCAGGATCTGCCGTGGTGTGAAGATTTGGTCGATGGTGGACTTTCCTGGCCTGGATCTGCACTGATATGGACCTATAGCCTATTACAAAAGGCTTCAGGCGTTTACACAAAACGGCAAAGAAGATTTTGTAGGCGATATTAAGGAGGCTTATTCCTCTACTGTTGGCGCAATCAGAGGGGTCTCCTTTCTTGTGGATCGGGCATACGATGCTGAGACTCCATTCCTCGGGCATGCTTTCCTCTAACCATATCTTACAAATGAGCTGGTGCATGCTTCCAACCAGGTCATTCCCAGCTGCCTTGAAGAGCTCAGCAGACAGTCCGTCTGCGCCAGCAGCTTTATTCGACTTGAGCCTCGATATGGCAATCTAAACTTCATCGAGGTCAGGGGAACAGAATTCTCTGCGGTCTCCATCGATTAGAAATGGATCATTCTACCTGACAGCGGTATATTGACTAACATCGCCGTTATACAGTCTGCAGAAGTCGTTTTTCCATATTCTCAGCATCGACTGCGGTTCTACTACTAGGTGTCCGTTCTCATCCCTGCAGGCTTCTGTTCTGGCTTTATAACCTTGGGATGCTCTCTTTATTTGTTGTTAAGACTTTCGAAGGTCACGCCTGCAGTAAGACCTCTCCAAACCTCAATCGCGCGCTTCTCGTGCTCTTTCTTCTTTCTTCTAAGAAGCGTATGCTCCTCCCTTCTTCTTAACTCGTAGAGCTCACGAGCTGCTCTTGTTCTTTTATGCAGCAAGGCCTTATATGCATCCTACTTCGCTGTGTGAATCCTCCTGCACTCGTCATCGAACCAGGGGTTTCTTCGTAGTGGAGTCTTGAAACCCAAAACTTTGGATGCTGAGCTTTTCAGGGCTTGTTTGCAAAGGCTCCACTGCTGTTCTATTGACATCGTGGAGGACTGAGGTGAAAGCACGAGCTTTCCCACGTCATAACTTTGTATTCTTACTCTACTCCGCTGCGTTCGTATATGAATGTATCATATATATCAGACTAATCGCCGTGGCTTAGGAAAGAGGAGCTTTGTCGGACCGCTAATACTGTTCAGGAAATTGCGCTCTATCGTCGATGCCATAAAATAGGTAGTAGACACAGACGCCGTGGACGCCGTGGCGCAGTGGTTAGTGTGTTGGACTCTGACGCACGATTAGCGAGTTCGGATCCCGATAACACCGACGCCATCGAATGTCTATTTCGCGGCGTTACTCCTCGGCGAGGTACTGGCAAAACCCCCCATAGTATAATTGCCGTGAAAAAGCTTCTCGACTCATGCCGTTCGGAATCGGCATTAAACTATAGGTCCCTTTCACCTATGTGAAAAATAAATCACACATGGGTGATTGAGAGAAGCTTGGCTCTGGTCCTTCATGGGCTGTAACGCCATAAAAGATGAAAGAAGAAACAGATAAGTTGTAGCAATATGGGGGAAAAGATGGCGTTACTTCACTAACAGGAAGCTAAGATATAAGACGGACGAAGACCTTAAGTACTACAAAGTTTCTGAGGAAGTCCCTCAGTGCTCAGTACTTGGACCTCTTCTTTAGATGTAGGTATGTAATGTATGATGGAATTTTGCGATTAACGCTGCCACAGGGAGCTAAGATTATCGGCTTCGCTGGCGACATCGCTGTAGGTACGGTTGCGGAATACATTCATGAGGTAGAGTCTGCCACGAATGAAGCGGTGGTCGGGATCAAAAATTGGCTTGACTGCTGATCTTGAAATAGCCAACCACAGGACGGAGGCTGTCTTAATAACCAGCCGAAAGACCGTGGAATATGCAAACTTCCGGGCTGGGAGCCAGCTCATCAAGTCTAACGAGGCCTTAAAATAGTTGGGGATAATGCTCGACAATCGACTTAATTTTAAAGCCCATGTCGAAGACTTCAGTAAAAAGTCATCACGAATACAGGCATCGCTTTCCAGGATGCTGACGAACATTGGTGGACCAGGACAAGCGAGGAGGATTCTGCTTTCCAGAATGGTAAACTCAATACTCCTATACGCTGCACCGGTCTGGCTGAGAGTCCTTAGAACGAAGGAGACAAGAAGGAAACTCTCGTCTGAATACAGTCTCTGCGTATTAAGGACAATATGCGTTTTCCGGATAATCTCGGATGAAACAGCCTGTGTCATAGCGGGTATTGTCCCCATCGATATCCTCGCTAACGATATGCACAGGATTCGCCTTAGACGAGCCACAGACTTTTAAGAGACCAGTGTTATCCGAAGCATAAAAGCCGAAGAAAGGGCAACATCCGTTGCCCGATGAACCTGCAAGCCGATCCCTATGATCGAGGTTTAGGGAAAAACAGCACGCGGGGATTGCAATAACCACCTTACGCAATTCCTGTCAGGTCACAATGGCTATCGAAAATATCACCACAGATTTGGACACGTTAGCTCGCCCTTCTACCCAGAATGTTTAGAGGAGGAAGAAGACACGGAGCACGCCATACTCCACTGCAGACGCTTTGCAGAACCAAGAATGGACCTCCCGATCCCAGAGATTCTAGTAAGCCGTATGATAAAATCAGAGGCATGCAAGACGAGCTAAGAAGACTATAAAGAATAAGAAGATCTTAAACGGCCGGGGGCGCCGTGGCGCAGTGGTTAGTATGTTGGACTTTGACACACCCCCCCAAGTATACATGCCATGAAAAAGCTTCTCGACTCACGCTTTTCGGAATCGGCATTAAACTGTAGGTCCCTTTCACATGTGTGAAAAATAAATCACACACAACATGGGTGGCTGAGGGAAGCTTGGCTCTGGTCCTTCATGCGCTGTAACGCCACCAAAGAACAAAGAACTACACTTTTTCCTATTACTTAAGAGCTATTTCGACTCAAATTTGTATAGTATTCAAACTGGTGTCCCCAAGAGTAGGGTACTGGGCCACTAATATTCCTGGTATATGCAGCAGACCTACCCCGATAGCGCAATATTTCATGTTAGCAACGTTTGCAGACAACACTATCAAGATGCAATCTACTAGGGACCTAAAAGTTGCACTTTGCCGCATTACTTGTCGCTTAATTTCGTATAGCAGGTATGTGGATTAGACTGTCAATCCATAGGAAGTGGAGCACCACTTGAGTCGTTTTTTGAAAAGTAAAGTGCAAATAACAATATCCCTGATGGGATACATGCCATAGAACCATCCTTATTAGAAGGTGCCATCGAAAATCCATCGACGTCTGTAAATCCAGCCATTCTGAACATTTTAATGATAAAATAAATTACCTTAATTAATCCAAAAATTGCCCTTATTAATTCAAAATTAAATGTTAGTAATCTTAATTTGGGTTTACTTTCCTGTGCCTTATATGGGCAGGCCTTGTTTGGCACATGTTAACCTACAACGTCAACCTAGTTGTATCGAATGCCGCAATATGGACACATCGTTATATCAATTGTTAAATAATACTTATCGCCTACCCTGGTTTTCGCTTCAATCTACATAATTGTATTTATGTACCTCATTTGGACATGACGAATTACAATCGCACCGACACCAAAAGTGCTATTGAAGACCAGATGCCGAATGTCAATGAAGTCACTTGACCGTCTTCTTGTTATGAATAATTGGTCGAAAGCAACTAAGGTAGTGCACATGCTAACGCCTGCAATAGGTGGAGTCCTAGTAACACGTGAGAAGACATTCTAATCACAACACCAAATAGACACGCCAGCCGACGTAGTTAATCTAAGATGAAAACAATTCCTCCTAAATCCAATGCTCTAATCAGATCAACAGATCACCAGATCAACCGAATCAAATCCAAACAACAGATCAACCGAAGATCTCTCTTCTTGCAATACATATTTGTTCTATGACTTGTCAAATACTAAAAGATACTACTGCTTTGTGCAAACAACGCATAACCGATAAAACAAATCGAAAGAAGTTATTATTAAATCTACAAAGGTATCGGGAGTTGTTCCACCCCAGTTATAGATGATCAGATGCCTAGACGGCTACAGCGTACTACATATGATGGGTTAGTTGAATCACAGATTCGAAATGAGTGGTAAATAATATGTACATCTATAGGCTGTTTGTTCGTCAAGTGTCGTTTTGTGATCTATGAGTTGAGAGTTAGACCACCACAGGCGGTGATGGATTTTTGTGTTTTTTTTTTTGTTTTTTTGGTACTCGTTATTCGGTTTTTCATTCGCCTCCTTTCGATTTTGTTTTCATGTATCTATGAGGAGATTAAATGGAGAAAGAAGCATTCATATGAACACAGGGGTCTGGCAAGAGTTTAGAGAAGTGGTTTTTCGAGTATTCCGATTTTCAAGAACAATAACTCAACATACAGGGGCAGTCAAATGGCCAAACAGACAAGAAAAGTAAATAAAACTTTTCGGGAATTTGTTACTTCTCCGTTTTCATCTACATTTCTGTCTTTGCTCCGTCTCGTGTTTAATGATTGATCATGAGAAGATGTCAGTACCGAGGGGTGACGAAGACACGGATACATCACACACCAAAAACAAACGTATCTCCGTGTCAGCTATGCAACTAGCATACAAGACTCATCTCCTATCCAGTGAAGTGTCTTGAAAAGGTCAAGTGGGTAATCTTTTGTTTTATTTTCTTTTTTGCTATTTCTGATGTGTGTCTGATTGATTCAACCGATATTCGATTCCGGACTTACGCACGAGACAAGTACCTATGATGGCACCATACGGCACACATCTGTCTCTGGCTACAGGTGTTGGATTACTCTCCGAATCTCGTCGAAACGATGGAAATCAATTGAGGTGTCCACCGTTTCAGACTTTCTAGATAATTTTCTAATCAAGAGTAGGGGAATCCGTAACTTATTCGAAGCTAATACATATTCATAAGAATCAAGTACTAGAGGTGGGTATCTGGATATTAGCAGCGGTAGTGGCGGCGGTGTCTTCGGCGACTACTGGAGGGCCGATTTTCGACTTTAATAGTAAAGACTTAACGAGTAAGAGCAGATTTTTCTGTGGCGTGTTTAGTTTAGTATTCCTCTGCCACTGGATTGTAACGAGCTTTCTTTCGAGATCCGAGTCTTGAGATTCTGTTTGGCTGATCAGTAAGAAGTTGAGAAGCGAAATTGCCATCTGCCCGCTTTCTTGGTAAGTGGTTGCTTGTCTTCGAAAATATTGATATTCAAATGGGAGATGGAGACTGTTTCTTCGCTTTATTTTTGGGACGAAGCGAATACCGATGACTCTTGAAGCTTGTTGCCAAATCGTATTCGATTTCTCGATTGCTATTGTGCTGCTTGAAGGTTGAGCATCGAAGGACTTTCTTTCTCACTCTATCTGGACTTACATATGTTAGTAATGAGATTTTGTTTGTTCAAAACGTGATCTTTCAAGGGTGCTTGCGAATGGCTTCATAGTTCCTTCAGTCAGAAATGTGGTGCTGGAGCTTTGCGGTGTCGGTTAGAAACTTAAATTGCCTTCACTCAAGACCCCAGCTTTTACTGATAAAAGACATGCAAGATGTCAAGACAACAAGAAGTCAAGAAAGGAAAATGGTGATAAGCGTAATGTGTGACAATAAGATGAGTCTCGTTAGGGTGCCTAGGAGCAACGATTCATTACGAGTGCCGGTCCATTCCAATATTTCATTTTCAATTTACAATCCGAAATTTAGATACCAATTTTAATACCTATTGTGGATAATGGATTTAACAGACTCAAAAAATCAAGTCTTCTTTCAATGCCCAATGTATGGTTGCTGGTTCTGAGAATGCCTAGGTGTTGTAAACTTCGACGACAATGTGATTTCTTAAGAATTTTAATTGTCAACGAAACTTAAAAAAAAAAAAAAGACAAAAGTGTATGCAATTTTCATTTGGTTTTATGGACAATGCTTTCCATTTTAGAGATTGTTTGGTCAAAATCTTAGCTAGGTTAGGTTAGGTTAGGTACATGGGTGCCCTATCGACGAAAAGTCAATCTTAGCTATGTATACGTTTTAAGTAAACTGTACAAAGAACCAATTTTGGGTTACTTTTTCGAGCATATCTAAAAATACTGTTGCAGACACGAACCGACGGTTGTGTTCGAACTTCGCTGTCAAAGTTTGGAATTCTCTGATGCAGCTGAAAAGGAAATTATGGTAACTTCCAGCGGCATACTGCTGATTGTCAATGCCAAAGCATTCTATAGACTTCTGAAGGGGAACGTCTGACGGCGAACATTAGAGAAATTGGACCGAGGGCTATATAAGCGAAAACACTCGCCCTCGGAAGCAGTCAGTAGTCATTCAGTATTCATTCAGTGTATTCAGTGACTCAGTGATCAATGGGCTATCCAGTGTGAAAATAATCAAACCATCTAGTGGACAATTATCTAACGGTTGTAGAAACAAAGTTTGTATAAGCAATAAAGTGTTAAGTGTTATAAAGAGTTGTAATACAGGTGAAGGAGGGCGCCGCCGTGGCGCAGTGGTTAGTGTGTTGGACTCTGACGCACGATGAGAGGGTTCGGATCCCTACACCCAGATAATTGATCTGAGCTGGAATAATAAAATGTGTATTAATCAAACAAGTAAATAATTGTAGTTTATCGCAATCCAGTAGTCGAACCCTATTCAGGGTTCAACTTTAAAAACTTTAAATATCTTCCACGTTTAGACAAGTAACTTAGCACATCCCCGTTCAAATAGTCCAGTAATCCGAAAATCAACCAAAGTACCGATTGACATAAATTACTAACTGACCGCATTTTCTCAATGATCAACGATTCTTGTGCCACATGGCATGTAGCGCCATTCTGCTGAAACCACATGTCGACTATGTTCAGCCCTTGAACTATGACTGGCGCCATTAGGGACAACGGTCACTGACCGCATTCGACGCTATGGTAGCTCGTTCGACCTCAATTCTTCCACGAGCTGTATTTTGTAAGCCTTTTGACCAACATTTTTGAATAAAATCCTCCATGTAGTAGAGTAAAACCCCAGCTTTTGCGAATGAGAGTAAATGGGAAAATCACGTTCGTCATTAACACTGGCGAATACAGCAGCTATGTTTTCCTCTGTACGCATACTACGTCTATGGGTATGAGGCGCTTACGATTTTTGACAACAATATTCAACAATTATTTATATATGGCTATAGTGGATTAATATCTTCTTCTTCTTCTTCTTAGTGGGCGCTACAGTTCGGGTTGAACCTGGGCCTCAACCAACATGCCCCTCCATCTAGCACGATCTTTTGCTAGCCTTTTCCATTGCCGCACACCCAGTTGGCTGAGGTCCCCTTCCACTTGTGTGCGCCATCTTAAGTGCGGCCGTCCTCTGCTTCTTCGTCCTTCGGGGTTGGATTCAAAGACTCTCCGGGCTGGAGCTGTGGTGTCAATTCGCTCTACATGGCCCAGCCATCTTAGGCGTTGAATCCGTAGACGCCTGACTAGGCTCATGTCGCTGTACAGCCCGTAAAGTTCGTGGTTGAATCTTTTCCTCCATCTCCCGTCTGCGTTTATAGGCCCAAAAATCATGCGCAAAATCTTTCTCTCGAACCGACCAAGGGCCTCCTCATCCGCTTTTGATAGCGTCCATGCTTCTGCGCCGTACAACAGGACTGGGATGATAAGGGTCTTATATAGAGTCAACTTTGTCGTGCGGGAGAGGGTTCTATTACTCATTTGCCTCTTGAGCCCAAAGAAACAGCGATTGGCAAGAGTGATTCTGCGTTTGATTTCGGAACTGATGTCGTTGTTCCAGCTCACTGCGGAGCCATGGTAGACGAAGTCCTTAACTACCTCGAACTTATATCTGCCTATACAAACGTTCTGGCCAAGACGTCGGTGGTGAGCGGTCTTTTTTGATGACAGCATATATTAAGTTTTGTCCTCGTTTACCGCCAAACCAATTTTCGCGGCCTCCATCTCAATACTCGCAAACGCCTCATTGACATCTCGCTGTGATCTACCTATTATGTCAATGTCGTCGGCGTGTGCAAGGAGTTGCGAGGATTTGAAATAAATTGTGCCTCTTGTATTGGCCAGTGATTTTTGCACAATCATTTCCAATAAGATATTGAAGAAATCACACGACAGCGCATCGCCCTGCCTAAATCCTTTTTTGACATCAAAATTATCGGTAAAATGTTCACCGATTCGGATAGAGCAGCGAGCATTCTCCAAGGTCATCCTGCATAGTCTGACGAGTTTAGCAGGTATGTCAAAGGTAGACATAGCGTCTCTAATTACGCTGTCGTATGCGGCTTTGAAGTCGACAAATAGGTGGTGAGTGTGGACTTGAAATTCATTGGTTTTTTTCCAGGATCTGCCGTAGTGTGGAGATTTGGTCGATGGTGGACTTCCCTGACCTGAACCGCACTGATAAGGACCTATCAGCTTATTTACAAAAGGCTTCAGGCGTTCACACAAAACGGCAGAGAAGATTTTGTAGGCGATGTTAAGGAGACTTATTCCTCTATAGTTGGCGGGGTCTCCTTTCTTGTGGATTAATGTGCTTGTCCTTAATGTGCCCCAACAGCCACACCTGGATTGTCAAAAATGGAACATTAATAAACCAAACAGTAAAAAATCACTCATTACAAGCCGGGGCAAAAGAAAGGTCATAATGTAGATTTTTCACAAATTTCGTAAATGACGTTAGATGTCATTGTGGTTGGACACTTGTATTTCAGTAAAGTAGTACCGATAAAACTATGTATATACGCCCGAAATGTTACTACTTATATGACGGTCGTTTTGCACCATGTCCGCAAACGGTTAAGGAACAGAGATATTGTAAGAAGTTGGCCCAATATCGCTAGTTCGGCCCAAGAATATGACTGCACTGCAGGTCACGGGACATGCAATTAACACCTTTACAAATTGCGCTTCAACAGCATGGATATCTGTAGGCGATGTGGCGATGCTAAAGAAACAGCACATATTAATTGTCTGTCCAAGCCCTGCCCGAAAAAGAATGACAAACAAAGCATCAAAGTAACAAGGAAGGACTTTCAAGAAATCTCATCTAGAGAAGTTGTCGAATTTCTGATGACAGCACTTAAATTCTAGACAAATGAAGGGGGTGCAATAGACCTATATAGTTGTAGCACTATTGTCTTCATCTAACAGATCAATTCACATCAACCATAAGCAGCGAATTTTTCTTCAAAAAATTTTACCTCTTAAATGCATGCGGTCAATGCACACGGTCGTATTGACATTAATATGTCTTTAACCTATACGTCGCTTCTGAAAAACTCTAAAGTAAAGTAATAGTGTACTAAATTCGTAGACAACACTCTGCAAATACACCTTCTTCCTCTCTGTATGTTGGTAGAGTGCTCAGGTCCAAAAAAAAAAACAATTTAGTGGTTCCATCAACGAATCAGACAAACTTTCGACCCTACCCTTCCAGAAACGATTAGACTCAATGAGCCTTAGCTTCCCTTCCCAAAAACCACTAATAACTTTCATCTCGAGCAGTATATAGGGGAATGCTGGAGCGTAGGTATATTCTATGAAACCGCACAAATGACAAACTGACGTTGGCGTTCCGGTCCAAGAAAATCACGATGTACTCCTCGCCTCTTTCCAGGAAGTAGAGAAGTTTCTACATTCCTTCCTAAAGCGTACTTTTCGACTGCCGGCAAACATGGCTAACTATATGTTACATTTGGAAACCAATTACCAATGTTCATACGTACTTTGAAGATGCATTTTGATCATGTGGTTAACATGATGGAGATGGAAGAAACTAGGTTACCCAGAACAATACTTTCGCATAACATTACGATTAGAGGAAGTCTTATCCAAGAGTGCAGATGCCACGCTTCGATTTGTGGACTTAATCTTTCCTTTACCGCTTTTATGGTTTACCTCACTCCCGAGTCTGTGCAGTCTCTGCAATCTGAGAGCGAGTGAGGACGTACTGCACTTCCTAGGGGAATGCTCCATCGGAAAGGAGTTTCGCAAGTGGTATTTCAATTCAATATCTTAAACGGACAACAACTCCTACACTGCAGGTGTTTTTCGCTACAGAAGACGTATCGTCGAGAAAGATTTTTAAGCATTGCGTCATCTTGGCTTGCCTTAAATCGAACTAGCATTTACACTCAAACAGTTATTGATCTGATACATAGACGGCGTAACGCCAAACCAAAATAGATTCAATACCTTTTGCATATGTATAGCATTTTTTGAATTGTATGAAATATAAGTGACTATAAGTCTATACATCCAATTCTAATCTACCACTCTCCTCTCAGCTCGCGGGCAGCTCTCGTCCGTCAATGCAATGTGGCCATATATACATTCTGTTTCTCTACATAAGCCTGTCTGCACTCATCATCAAACCAAGGGTTTCTCGACGGTGGTGGCTTGAAACCGAGTACATCTGAGGCGGCCTCTCTAATGGCGTTCTGACAACGATTCCATTGCTGGCCTGTGGTTTCTGCAGATTGCATCGGGATTTGAGAGAGCTTGAGGGAGACTTGATCGGCGAAGATCCTGGCGGTCTCCTGCGATTGAAGCTTTCCGACGTTAAATGTTGGTGTTCTTACTCGATTCCGTTGATTCCGAAAATTCGCATGCGTACCAGTCGATGTTGGAGCCGGCAACTACTGATGATTTTATTCAAATTATATGGATGACGAAGAGGAAGGATCACCTTATATTCTTGCCGTTTGATGGAAAACGCACCTTGATATATTCTAATTCAAAGTTGGAATGCTCTTGATGATTTTAAAATCTTAAAGCATAAAAACCAGATTAGAATGGTAGCATAAAATGTCTACTTTGGTTTAAGTGAGGCATATCGGTTGGTCTAGGATGAGACTTGATTGTATTGCTCTTTCCAATGTCTGCTGGCGATGTCCTTTCCGTCCATAGTCTGTTGAATTCTTTGATTTTTTTTTCAAGCTTAGCAGGCAGGTGCATCCGTGGACTTAAACAAAGCTAGCGTAACTCGCAGGTAATGATCAGAAACAAACATATTTCCAGGGCGAGTAAGCACAACTAAACACATCCAGACCGTTTTGACTCCCATCAAAAGCGCAGAGTTAGCAGTGTTCTAAGCGTAGCAGAAGCAAATTTTAGAAATCCATTGATCTGTAACATTATTTCACAAATAACAAGTAAAAAATGACAACAGATCCCTCCACTACTGGTAAGCAAAAAATGACCTTCTCCCCCCATCTCCTTTCTCCACTCCACTTTGCATTGTTTTCATTCATTTACAATGAATTAGGAAGGATTTCTCGAATCCGCGCAGATCCATAGCCAATAGCGCACCACACTAGCAACCTTTCAAGGCCCCAAAAAGGGGAAAACAAATAAAAATTCGTATCGAGGTTAAATTGCGATAGGACGACAGTTTCTTGCCCTTTTTTAGTTGCACAACAAAAAATAATTCGAAAAATCCAGGAAAACCGACCAAAAAAATTTCAGTTGAAAGTAAAACCAAGCAAAACGTACGAATGCAAGTATCTAAAGGGGTGCACTATGGGTCTTGTTCATATGCTCGTACGTAGATACGTTCGTATTTAGTTGAACTACATATGTACGACTATGTAGCGCAGTTGCATTTCACAATAAACGGAGTTATGCGGTGGGTAACAGGCATAGCCTTCAACCAAACCGCCAGCAGCAACAGTATCAGTTTGAGGAATGAAAAGAAATTCGAGGGAAGAGAACAAAAGCTCAACAGTTTCTTAGGCTCCTGCGGCCAGTATCTGGAGCTGTGCAGTCAAGAACAAAAAGAAAAAACACAAAAAAAAAAAAGGTAACGCCGGTGGATAAAAATTATGTTCCGCAAAGAAATGTTCAAAAGAATACTTTTGTCGTTTGTTTATGTTTATTGTCTGTCTGTTCGGCCGTCGGATTGGATTTGTTTGTTTGTTAAAAAGACACACCAATGCCTCGTTGTTATTAAACAATTTTTATACATTTTCGTTTTGTTAACGAATTATCATTGTAGCAACGACAACTACACGAGGACGACAATAAGAACGGACGAGGTAGCTCGAACTAAATTCCACAAAAATAAAAATAAAAAAAAATACCAACGATGCGGGAGGTATTCGCCAGCGACACACAATCTTGCGCACATATTTGTCCAGATACTCGTACTCGTTATTGTTTAGTCGACTATAGTTTCGGGTTTGGAACTAAGTCTGTCTAATAATCATTCCGAATAATAATTTAAATGTGTTCTTCTGTTTTGTGTGCTTGTCGCTGGACGGGGGTTATGCTCGTGTGCTGTGTACCTCCACCTGCAATTATGTTGCGCTGTTGTATCTGGATGCGACTGTTTTTTTTATTTTTATACTACTGTTGCTGTGGGTGCTATTGCGACCGGTGCATTTGCCCGGTCAGTAGATGCATCTATCCACTAATAGAGAGAAACCAATTGGGGCGGATGAGGGACAAGATAGAAGGGAGAAGATTACAACGTTTGTAAGCGGATAATGTTTAGCGAAAAACGATGATGCAGTAAATTATCGTTAGAGGTGCACTTCCCAAGTGACCTTCATTGTTGGCATTTGCCAGCTATTATTATTGCCTTTTGACTGAGGATAAAAAGAATTTAGAATGCAATTGTACTTCGTAATGTGACTGTGACTCGACGGTGACTACGATTGCGACTGTGCGAATTCTATCTTTCGGCTGGAATCTATTATCGTCAAGTTACGAGTAGAGGATTAGATACTCGTACAAGTCGCGATCATCTTGTCCGGATCTAACCACGACGAAGTTGATTGCGGGGCTGGCCGAGTGTAATGGGCTAATGACTTGGCAGATAGACTATAATGCGTTTCAGAGTCGTATTAAAATTGAAATTATTTGTTCTACATAACAATTATGATAACTACATGTGCGATATCGAGTTGAAGGGTTCTGCTATATGTTGGAGCACTCAGACGCAAATACTGGTCCATTGTACTTCCGGGGATATCGAGTTAGCAAGTGAATTGGTTGTGGTTGGACGCTGTCATTTGACTGCCAGCTATTTTAAGGCTGAAACTGAATCTTTTATATATTACTATAAGAGAGTTCCCTTGCTTAATAAAGTTAAACAAAAAACTTATTTAAACAATAAATATAAGTTCACAAACCGTCTAAGGAGTAGTCTACAGGACAGCATGTTCTAGGTGATTTCTTAGTGCTTTGGTTTTTCAGCTTCTATTTTTGACTGCTCATGCATGATTCGCGTCATGTGTTAAAATCTAATATATTCAGTTAATACTGCTATTTTATCATTGGAAGACTCACATGAATTTAAGACTATTATTGTATATTGTATATATATATTGCTTCACAGAGCACGCCCTTCGACCAATTTGCGGCCGCCATAATCAACTTGAAGGCTTCTGCTATCTGTTAGAACACTCAGACGCAAATATGTCTGAGTACTTCATCAGTTAGGTTAGGTTAGGTACAAGTGGTTGGCTTAAGCCACCACCATGTGATACCACATGGATCATTACCCTGATCCGCTACCTGAGAACCAGCCGGTGCTTCTGATGAAGCGATGGAGTTAGCTATTTTTAGGTTTGCTAGCTCATTTAGATTTTCATAGAAGGGCGCGCCGAGGCAGATCCTCCTGCGGTTCGCAAAAGAGGGGCATGAGCAAAGAAGGTGATGTATTGATTCCTCTTCCATCTCGTCCATGCAGCCGTGGCAAAAGTCATTGGAGGGCAGCCCTAGTCTGGCGGCGTGTTTTCCAATGATGCAGTGACCTGTAATGACCCCCACTAGAGTGCTCAAAGTAGCCCTTTTGGTTGCTACTAGGTCCCTTGTTCGTCCTAGGCTTAACTTAGGCCAGATTTGTTTAGTGATAATGCCGATATTACTTTCATTCCATGGGAGATTGGTCGCCTCTATGGTTCGAAGTTTCATCATGTGCTTTACCGTACTTATTGGTGTTTCAAGGTACCCGAGGGTAGGAAGACTGAGTGTGCTCGACTCTAACTTTGCAAGTTCGTCGGCTGCGCAGTTTCCTGGAATATCTCTATGCCCGGGAGCCCACAATACTTTAATGTTGAACTGTTCAGCCATCTCGTCTAGAGATAGGCGACAGTTTAGGGATATCTTTGATTTGTGGGTTACCGCGGCCCGGGATTTTATCGCAGCTTGGCTATCCGTGCAAATGATAATATCCTTAGCGGATATTACATTGATCCTGAGCCATGCAAGGGCCTCCGTTATCGCTGTTAATTCTGCCTGATACACACTGCAGTGATTTGGGAGTCTGAATGATAGGTTCAGGTTAAGTTCCTTGGAGAAAACTCCACTACCTACACCCGACTCCATCTTGGAGCCATCGGTATAGAGGGAGATCGAGTCCTTTGGTATAACTTTTCCTTCAGCCCATTCATCCCTGGATGGAGGAAGGGCAACTTCGAAGTTCCTAGTGAACACATTCTGCGGGATGATGTAGTCTGTGTCCAAGGGTACTTTGAAGTGCTTAAGAATGGTAGTATGTCCTTTTTGTAATGTGGGCCATTTTCCTATGCCCCTAATTCGTAGGGCCGCGCAGGCAGCAACTTGCTTGCTGAAGAGGTCCAACGGTGGAAAATGTAATAAGATATTTAAGGCCTCCGTGGGGGTTGATCTGATCGCTCCGCTTATATATAAACAGGCCGATCTTTGAAACAGTCCACCGGACTATGATGCCATATAGGAGGATGGGCCTTATGACTGCTATGTAGAGCCAGTGCATAATGCTTGGCTGGAAACCCCATCTTCTGCCCACCACTTTCTTACAGCTGTAGAGGGCAGCTTGACGCGATCAAGAATGTTAGGTTTCCAATTCAGCCTCCTATCAAGGACTCGGCCTAGGTATCTAGCCTGATCTTTGATTATTAGTTGGGTTCCATCCAACCTCGGTGGGTTGAAGGGCGGAATTTCATATTTGTTATTGAACAGTACTAGATCGGTCTTCTTTGGGTTCACCCCAAGTCCACAATACCGTGTCCAGGTTTTTACTGTATGTAGTGCACCCTGCATTAGGTCGCTTGGAGTGCTGGGAAATTTTCCTGTGGCGGCAATAGCAATGTCGTCTGCATAGTCGGTCACAGCGTACCCTTCCTGTTCTAGCAACAGTAGTAGTTCATTGACCACCACTTTCCAGAGGAGAGGGGAGAGTACTCCACCCTCTGGTGTACCTCTGCTGACCATTTTAGTTGAGACGGCTCCAGCGAAGTTGGTTTTGACTACTCTTTGCGTTAGCAGTTGTCGTACCAGTTCCATCACTGATCCCGTAACGCCTAGATCAGGCAGCGCTTTGGTGACGGCCCATGGTTCAACATTGTTAAAAGCGCCCTCAATATCGAGAAAGGCGACTAAAATGTATTCCTTACGTTGCAGTGACCCTTCTATTTTGCTGACCAGTGAGTGGAGTGCTGTTTCCACTGATGTGCCTTTGTTGTAGGCATGTTGGTTATTCGACAGCCTACTGAGATACAGCTGTAACGTATGTGTGCGCCTAAAATCTTCTCTAAAGTTTTTAATAGAAAAGAAGTAAGACTGATAGGCCTCAAGTCATTTGCATACGTGTGGGAGCTTTTGCCTGCCTTGGATATGAAAATGACTTTGGTTACCTTCCACTTGCTGGGGATATAGGACAGGGAGAGGGAACTCTTGTATATTACCACAGGCCAGGGAAGGATGAGATCTGCTACCTGCTGGAGCTGTGCTGGTATGATCCCATTCGGTCCTGGAGACTTGTAGGGTTCAAAGCTTTTTCAGAGCCCATCAGTTAACTTACTAAGGAAATTAATCAATCCAAAGTGGCCAAATTTTAACACAAGCTTACGCTATAATGCTTGCTTGCTTTTGTAGTGTTACAGCCCGTGAAGGGCCAGAGCCAAGCTTCTATCAATCACGCATGTTGTGTGTAATTTAGTTTTTTTACACAGGTGAAAGGGGCCTACAGCTTAATGCCCATTCCGAACAGCTTGAGTCGGGAAGCTTATTCTTGGCAAGTATACCACGAGCGGTTTTTGCCAGTACCCCACCGCAAAATAAACATTCGATGGCGTGGGTGTCATCGGATCCTAACTCGCTCATCGTGCGTCAGAGTCCAACACAGAGTCCACTGCGCCATGACGCCCTCAATGCATTAAGATAAATAATCTATCTTTTTATGAACACTACTCCGCTCAAAAAGTAAGTTGACATGGCATTTATTTTTGATAATTTTTATTTATTCTTCCAGATCAATTGCATCACTTTCGAAGTAATCCCACTCTAATACAATGCACTTATGCCAATGGATTTTCCAATATGAAGTCGATTTCCGGAATGGCGTGTATCTCCTTTATCGGCTCAAAACGTTGTGCCCGGAACGGTCTTTTGAGTTTGCTTGAGCCAGAAGCTGCACGGTACAAAACCAGATGAATTCGCTGTTTTAGAACGATACGACCATGTTATTTTTGGCGAAATCATCACGTAAAATGATTGCAATGTGAGACGGGGCATTACAGTGGTAGCAAAAACCAAGAGTTGTCGGCCACGATTCCGGCTATTTAGACGAATAGCTTACCACTTTGTTGACAGTTTGACTCGGTGGAAGGAGCACAACACCTTTGATTTCTGAACGACTTTGGAGCAGTGATTTCGGTCTTGCCTCACCTTTAGCACATCATTTGCTAATTGATCGGTTGTTTCCGGGTCTCATCTTCCGTAATAATGCATTTCATCTTGTCCTAATAATGACAAAGTGTGTTGTTTCACACACCTCAATGTGAGGACAATTTTCAAAAAAGTTTAAGTTCAGAGATTTCGGTACCAATCGAGATTTGACACGTCTGAGGCCCAAGACATTCCCTAAAATTGTATTGACTGATTCTTTGCCAACATCATTAGCGAGATCTTAAATTGCTTAATTGCATAAAGCTTCACCGATTGTGGTTGATAGTCGTCCGGGACGCTCTTCGTCTTCGACACGTTCTCGGCTTTTTTGGAACTCCTTATACCACTTGTGAACTTTTTTTTCGACAGAGCCTCATCAGCAATAGCTTTCTGCATTATCCTCTAGGAATCAGCATGTGAATAGAGAGTCCTTCATTAAGCGCTTCCTACCCTTAAATTTAAATAAAACAAAGTGTGTGTGAGACATTATTGAAATTATTTATTCGTCTGAAAGGACTATCGATACCACCATAACATTTTCCATGACTCTGGCGCGTATATCAGGCCGAATTTGACCTATGACATGGGTTATGTTAGCTTTCAGGACCGCTATGGTTTGCAGCTTATTGGCATAGACCTCCGAGAAGCATGAGTCTGCTCCTTCATGGGCTGTAACGCTCCCAAAGAAAGAATTCGTTTGTTCGAGTAGATGTTAAGGGTTTCATGTTGTTATTGCACGTTAGTAATATCAAACCTTTGAGCAGATATTGTTGGAGTTTCTGTTGCATTCCTTTAGATCAAAAGGGCATTTCTGATTGTTGATTCCGCTAGGGATAATATACCTATTTCTGCAAATTAGGAATGGTATAAGATAGGTAGATATACTATCGCAAAGAATGTACTCTTATGTTAGTACATATGTGTTCAATGATGGTTACTCTAAGGTATTTCATTGACTAAGCCAAGGTAATTGTGTTGCAATTATTAGGCACTAGTGGACTAGGCCTCGTAGAGGTAGCATCTGCCGACGGATGCTGGCCCGATAAAAAGCGAGCAGGAGCCTCTGCAGACGAATACGTTGCAGCTCTTCAAGTCAGGTCCTACTTCCACCTCCTCGTGTCATCAGTCACCAACCAGATTGATCACATCGCGATTGACGTCAGACACTCCGCCACCATTCTTGATGATCGTACTTTCCGAGGAGCGAACATCGACTCAGACCACTATCTTCTAGTAGCCAAGATACGTTAACGGATAACACGAACATCGCTGAGTAGAGTTAGAAGCTTTGCCAGTGCCTTTACCAACCGCGTCTCCCTTAAGCTCTCCGATATACATCAATCCTCCACTCAGTCAGTAGAGCACCAAAGGAGCCTGTACAAACAAGCCCTGAAGAAACACCTGGTTCGATGACGAGTGTAGAAGGATTCATGCAGAATAGCAGGAGGCATACAAAGCCTCACTACACAAAAAAAAAGAGCGGCTCGTGAGCTCTACGAGCTTAAAAGAAGTCGAATAAAGCTGCTAGCACAGATGGATTGTCTGCTGAGCTCTTCAAAGCGGCAGGAAGTGAACTGGTTAGGAGCATGCACCGGCTCATCTGTAAGATATGGTCAGAGGAAAGCATGCCCAAGGAATGGAGTCTCAGCTTGTTTGTCCGATCCACAAAAAACGAGACCCCTTGGACTGCGTCAACTACAGAGGAATAAGTCTTCTTAATGTCGCAAACAAGATCTTCGCTGCCATTGTGTGTGAACGCCTGAAGCCGTTCGTAAATAAGTTGATAGGTCCTTATCAGTGTGGCTTCAGGCCAGGGAAGTCCACCATCGATCAATGAGGCGTTTGCGAGTATTGAGACGGAGGCGGCAAAAATTGGTTTGGCAGTTAATGAGAGCAAGACTAAATATCTGCTGTCATCGAAAAAGGACATTTACCACCGACGTCTTGGCAAGAATGTGCATATTGGCAGGTATAAGTTTGAGGTAGTTACGGACTTCATTTACCTCGGCTCCGCAGTGACCTGGAACAACGACACTAGTTTCGAAATCAAGCGCAGGATTACTCTTGCCAACCGCTGATTCTTTGGGTTCAAGAGGCAATTGTGAATTAGAGCCCTCTCTCGTACGACCAAGTTGACCTTATATAAGGCCTTAATTATTCCGGTCCTGTTATACGGCGCAGAGACATGGACTTTATCTAAATCGGATGAGGAAATCCTTGGTCGTTTCGAGAGAAAGATTCTGCATGATGTTTTCGGTCCTGTAAGCACCGAGGGGGGTTGGAGGAGAAGATTCAATCACGAACTGTACGGGTTGTACAGCGACATGAGTTTAGTCAGGCGTCTACGGATCCAACGCCTAAGATGGCTAGGCTACGTTGAGCCTTTGAATCCAACCCCGAGGGACGAAGAAATAAAGGACGGCTGCACCTAAGGTGGCGCGCACAGGTGGAAAGGGACCTCAACCAACTGGGCGTGCGGCACTAGAAAAGACTAGCGAAAGATCGTGCTAGGCATGGAGAGGCATGTTGGTTGAGGCCAATGTTCACCCCGAACTGTAATGGCCGTTAAGTAAGTAAGTAAGTATTCCCGTTCTACATTAGAGTCAAGCATGATCAGCTAACACTTTAATTTCGTCATAGAAAGACTTATCTCGAACAATGAATTTTACTATCGAATTCCCTGCTCTTTGAAAAGTGTCTTCCGTGTACGTCGCCCATTTAACGATCGCCATAATCGACCTACTGATCAAGCAATTCAAGCCATAGTGACCAAATTTCGTATTTCAACAGTTAACAAATATGCATCGAATGCGCATAATTTTAGTGAAGATCATGATTTGTCCAATCACCGCCATGAAATGTACAAGATTTTACAGCAGGCTCTTGGCAGAAAACATTACAAGGTGCTCATGCAAGAAGTGATATTGAACGGCCTGCCACAGCGTCAAATTTTGGCTGAAAAGTTCCCTCTGTTTGTATGTACGAGTATGTGGCCTTACAGTTCCGGATTATGTTTGTGTGTGATTTTATTACGTATTCCAAATGACGAATTTCGAGAAACCTTCCACGACTATTATATCACTGGGGTTTTTCTCCCGCTCCTCAGCACCATGAAAAACACATTCGATAACATGGCTGTTGTCGGGATTCGAGGCCAATACACTACCCACAGCGTACCCACAGCGCTACACTGCTCCTTTCTTGCTATTTTAAGTCTAGATTTTTGTCGAAAAATTGTCTTCAGCGGCTAGCTCATTTCTAGTTGAATACATAGATATGCCCGATGAGCAACTTTAGGCTATACAAGAAGCGTTATGCACCAGAAAAAAATACAATGCCTACTATGATTTATGGTTCATAGGAATCATTAGCCGAGACCATTTGAGTATAAAAAAATGTTCGGCAGGATGCGTGCCGCGTTTAGTGACAGTAGTTCAATGACTAATTCGGCTGAAGACTTTAAAACAGAATTTGCAATTCTTCATGGGCAATTAAAGTCCGATTACCGACACGGAAGGCAATCTGAGGAAACACCATGAAGCACGAAAGAAGTCTAACAACCTATAAGTCGTCCCATTTCACGAGTTGTTGGTTGATCCCATCTAAGGCAAGCTGAATCCGTGGCAATTCCTTCTTGTCAACCAAACCAACAGCCAGATATGTATGCAGATAATATCAGCGGAAGATTCCAAAGGGTTTAACGATTGTTCCGGAATGTAGAGTAGTCGAAAGTTGTGCAAAGCATTTTCTATTGAATGTTTTTGTGGCGAGAACGGTAAATATACCTACCCAATACTTGTATATTAGAGTTAACTCCCAATTATTTTCCTAAAACGCATCTTTTACGAGGACCCACCATAAGTTCTAATTACTCATTATTACCTTGTTCAAATCACTTACAGATAATTGTTAGTAGCATTACAAGAGCCAAGAATTTCGGCATACAACACGTGGACCACAAAGATGTACAACCCCACCTATGCTTTGTTTTCCTTGCGATATGTTCCGCAGGGTGTGGTGTCTTTTTACAGAGTAGTAGCCTGTAATAAGGCCAAAAGGGTCTCCAGGAATCCTTAAGGGCAAGGTTGATGCGACATGTCTGCCCGTCCAAATCGTTATCGGCTGTGCATCTAAAAATTCGTCGCTTTTTCCAAGACCAGACGGAGGTAATCAGATCTAAAGTGACTTCAGGTCCAGGAACGAAACAAGTGAGGTCGCGGGAGTAATATTCCTTTAAATACCAGACTGACCTGAGGTTTCGACCTCAATCGTCAACCCTCTTTGCTAATGCGGCCGAAGAACTCTTCAATTTACACAGGGTTTTGGAAGTTTAAACGATTCCTGAGCATAATCACTTCTTGAGCATAATTCTGCATTTCTTTAACAATATTAACTCGAACTAAATGTAGTTTCAGTTGAAACATGATCTTATACCTGACACCACACAGACTACCCAAATCCCCTATTTGTTTTAAATTTAGACTTATTTAGACTAAATTAGTTTCAACCGATACAAACTGATCTTCAACGAAGTTGGCTGCAGTATTCTACACGTACTTTTTGTATTCTTTCATTACGAGAAAAAAAGCCAGTTAAACTGCTTCGAACTAATTTATTCTGTGTTTTGTTTATTCCCAATCCCACATCGATGTCACTATTGCTATTTTCGTCTTCGGTGTACTTACTAATTAAACACATACCCGTGGAAGCCGGTCACATCTTCCACCTTTTCAACGTGTTAATTAAACTAATTTTAATTAAAACTCACCGCATTGAAAATTAAATGTACTCAAATAATTAGTGTGTATCGATGAAGCGAGGAGTTCTTTGACCCATACAGTTATGAGTTCCTTCTTTGCTCTAGTCCCCTCGAAGAGGAAAGCCTGCATGTACAGTGTTGCAATGAATCCACGTTTTTTTCGCGCTCAGTATGCAGCTCCCCATCGATCTAGGCAAAGCCATCATAATTAGTATGCCAGTTCGCTACTCAACTCTTTTGTTTCAATAGAAACTTCACGAATTCGTTCTTCTAAATTTTCATCCAAGTTAAATACAGTTAAACGGAATAGAACGAACAAACAAGTCACAATTCTTAATCAAATTCGGTTAACAGTTTGATTAACACGCTTTTTGTCTCACTGGACCAGACACGAGTGTACTTTTTGACACTTTTTGAGACAAGAGTTTTTTTTTTTTTTTTTTTTTTATTAATGAAAAGAAACAAGTCCATTACGTAGGCTTATCAGTAGAATGATCATAATTAAAGATTTTATTACAATGGGGTTAGAACAATATCCTAAAACAGGTAATAATTGTCTGGAGAATATTAATAGCCAAACCGGGTGTGTGGGAGCTTATGGCCCCCAATCGCACGCTATGGCACAGTAGGGTGCCAGAACAAGCTATTTTCCAAATGAAAGTTTTCTCACTTTCAATGTATTCGCAATAGTTCATAGATTCCCACACCGTCCGATAAAACTTCAAATCAAAATTTTAATTGACACCTTCCCTACATTCTACCAGTTAACCTTCAACTATTTTTTCCTCTCCTTTTCCTACTACTTCCCTCGTGTGTATGTAATAAGAAAAAAGCGAGATTTACGTCTAACTCCATCAATTTTGATTTCGTGTTAATTTTATCAGATTTATGAAAAGTAACCGATGATTAATGAACCCCATAGCATTTTATACAGTTACATAGTCGTACTATGTATTAAAGATCCTCAATTCAATAGGTACTTATTTATCCAGAAACCTGCCTGAAAAGAAGATAAATTACATATACTCATTGTGCTCATTTTGGTTATGCGGATAAAAAGCAAGTATGTATTAAAGATACTGTTTAATTAGACACTTTCAACCCCTAACACTTCAGTGGTAATCGTTTAACAGATTGCTCCAAATTTAGATAAACCTAGTGGTAAGCTTATATTAAAATAGAAATTAAAAACCGTAAAAAACCGGCAGCAACATCAACACCTGTACGATAACTTTGCCAAGTTCATTGCGCGTTTACTGCGCGTTTTGTTCTTCTTTTCCACTTTTTTGTTACTATTTTCCGTTCAGTGTCATGTGTAAATTGAAATTTTGTGCGAAATACTTTATTATGAGTGTCGTAAATATTTGCGAAGTGAACAACAATTTGCGTAGTAATTATAACCAACTGACAATGGCAATGACGCGATGGCGCGCAGTTAATTTAGAACACGATGAAAGCGATGATTGAGGGCACGATTATATCTCTTTCCCTTTAACTGATATTTCGATGAGCTTAAATGAAGAAACTAGGCGATAACCTAGTCCTAAAAGATTTACAATCAATCGTTGGTTAACATATCAACAACGCCCAAGCAAAAAAATGCTTATTCACGCAGAAATAAGAACAAAATAGATTTGTGGTTATCGATTAATCTTCTTCGAAACAATAAAGAGTTTGAGTTTGCTTAACATACATGTATGATTCGGTTTCCATTTCGATTGAGTGAAACCTGTGTATGTCCAAAAAATTTCGCAGTTTTATTTGCTTGCCATGTTATTATAAAAAGTTCCAGAAGACAACTAATTGAAAGACTTGAAAATAATATCTTTATATTTGATATTCATTAGAATCTGAGGTACGAGACAAGAAACAGGTATCTCATTCGATTCGGTGAGCTATGGGTTTTGTGCATTTTCATTTAGTTAATACCAATGGTCAGCAATAAATTCATTTCGGGAGTTTTTTGAGTATAGAGTTATAATATTGTTCCTAGAGCCATCAAATGGTTGATCTGATTTGCTTTGAGATGCAAGTTGATTTTTTTCAACCAAACAGTATCCTAGGATGGAGAATTCACCTAGACAATATATGAACTTTATTCATATTTCCTTTTCACTTTCTCCATATCTATCTCTATGTCACATAAACTACGTTCAGTTTCCAGTGGAAAAGACTGGTTTTATAGAAAAACTACGTAGTAGAAAAGCGATTTTTTTGGAAATTTCGTTTAGTCCTGTTTAAAATATCTCATGACATAATGCACCAATTGAATGAAAGGCTAGCCGTTCATTCACCCGAATCTCATAAATTATCTACTAAAAATTATAGAGCGGGTAAAGGGGAAACAAAAAGCCTGTAAACGATGGCAACAAAGTCGAGCACCGCAGTATAAAATATATTTTAACCGACTATATAAGCTGCTCCGGAAATCTCTTAAAGAATTCAGAAATCATGGGATTCGTTCGTACATAGGAAACCTAACCACTGCGCCGACAAGGAACCAAATTACTCCCTTTGGAAAGCTATTCTTCTTCTTTGGTGGCGTTACAGCCCATGAAGGACCAGAGCCAAGCTTCTTTCAATCACCCATGTTGTGCGTGATTTATTTTTCACACAGGCGAAAGGGACCTACAGTATAATGCCGATTCCGAACGGCGTGAGTCGAGAAGCTTTTTCATGGCAAGTATACTACGGGGGGTTTTGCCAGTACCCCGCCGAGGAGGGCCGCCGCGAAATAAAGATTCGATGGCGTTGGTGTTATCGGGATCCGAACTCGGTCATCGTGCGTCAGAGTCCAACACACTAACCACTGCGCCCTATTTGGAAAGCTATTAAGGGTATTAAAAGCCTGAACTGCAGGCATCACCAATAAGAAAAAAATCGAAATAAACGGGCGAAGAACGATGAAGAAAAGGCTGACATTTTTTTATGAATATCTTGCTGAAACGTTAAAGCTATTAAGAACACAACCGCTACCTAACAATAGCAATACTCTGGAAATGACCTGAGAATACAGAATGACTCGAGCCAAGCTTTCCGAACTGGAGAATATCATAAGATCCCTCAAGCCAAATTAAGCACGAGGCTACGACTTAATTACAGGAGACGTCCTTAAAAAATTGGTGATAAATGCTCTCCTCTCACTTTTATATCTTGTTAACGCTGCGCTTAGGCTAGAACCCGTACTGAGCTAAAGCAAGGTCGCCGAAGTTATTATGGCTCTAAAGCCCGAAAAACCGCCGACGAATAAAAACTCTTACCGCCCAATATCATTGTTGCCGATGTTTCGAAAGAATTACAATCAATCGTTTAAATCCGGTTGTCAAATAAATGCGAATTGTGCTGGATCTTAAGTTTGGTTTCAGAATCAAGCATTCCGCACTAGACCAAGTGCATCGAAAAAGCAGTCGAACATAAGCCATTATGTTCGAGTGTATTTTTTGACGTCTTCCAAACCTTTGACAAAGTGTGGCACGAAGGTTAGGGATATAATCTGAAACAAGTTTTCCCCGAACAACTATCGAATGTTCTGGAACACCCCTTTTTTTGTAGACTCTTAAACATGACGGCGAATACAAAATTTTTAAAGCAACTAAAGCTGACGTTCCGCAGGTAGGCGTACCTGGTCCGCTGCTTTACCTGCTGTATAGTAGAGACATATTACAAACGAACGGCACTACGCTGGCCACATTCGTCGATGACACTGCAATTTTGGTAACAGGAAAATCAATCAAAAAATCAACGACTAAATTGCAATATGTCCTGAACCGTATAAGCGACAAAGATTTGGCGGATCGCGCTTAATGAAACCAAATCTGTCCACGTACATTTTACTTAAAGAACAGTAAGTGCACTACCTCTCTTTGTAAATTAAGTTCGGATCCCATTCGCGAACAAGGCAAAATACATAGTCATGATTCTCGGCGCGAAACTCAGGTGGAAAGCGCGTGGAAAGTATGTAAAGAAAAAACGTGAAGAGCTTGAATTGAAATATAGGCTGGCTAGTAGGAAAACATTTCCAGTTAAGTACTGAAAACAAGCTGCTTCTCTACAAGCAAGTGCTGAAACCCATTTGGGCTTACGATATACATCTCTGGGATTGTGCTAAGAAGAGTAATTCTTATTATACAATCGTCTCAAAATAAAGTATTGCGGCTCTTGAAATAATAGAGGGACGAATCTGTTGCGACGACTTCAATGGACAAAGCCACTTGATTTAGCGCGACGAACCTAAGCCGCAAGCTCTCTACGGATTGTAGGAACTCTCACTGAAAAGCTGCCTGCTAAACGTGATTACCTCAAGAACGGAAAACTGCTAGGAAAGTCAATTGCCTTAATTGTAGTAAAAAAAAATTATAATTAACTCGAAGGGTGGTGTTTTTAGTGAGTCAAATCTCACACTACTATGACCACGCGCTGTCGTGTGCGTGAAGATTTTCACCAACCCTCGCAAAGCTAAAATCCTTTTTTTGCTGTTTTTTGTTACTCATTCTTGATTTACCACCAACCAAAATCTGCGCAGAATCAATCGGATTTTTTCACTTTTTGAAGTCGACTGAGAAAAAGGACGAGTATGTACAAATACATATTTCTGTGAAACACATATTGCTCTTTCACGCGATTATCTCCGATTTTTGTCAATAATTTGATTTAAAAACCCGAAGAAAATTGCCAAACCGGCATTGTTTAAATTGATTTCACTATCCACCGTGCGTTACTATCAAAGTTATCTTTTTTAGAATTGTACCTTTCTATAATAAAATAGACAGAACTCAGTCGGCTAAAATTGATACATTTCTCCCCAAAATCTTCTCCACATATTCCGGTGTTCCGCAGAGGAGTATTTTGGGTCCATTGTTATTACTCCTATTTATCAATAATACGATTTAAATTAATTTAAAATTTTCATTATAGTTCCTTCCATCTCAACGGTTTTAAACATATGGTGTTATCATGCCATATCTTGCTTGCTTTGGTGGCGTTACAGCCCATGAAGGAGCAAAGCCAAGCTTCTCTCAATCACCCATGTTGTGTGTGATTTATCTTACACAGGTGAAAGGGACCTACAGTTTAATCGGCGTTCAGAACGGCGTTGGTCGAGAAGCTTTTTCATGGCAAGTATACTACGAAGGGTTTTGCCAGTACCCCGCCGAGGAGGGACACCGCGAAATAAACATTCGATGGCGATGGTGTAATCGGTATCCAAACTCGCTCATCGTGCGGCAGAGTCCAACACACTAACCACTGCGCCACGGCGCCCTCTTGTCGAGTATTAGACATCATAATTAATCGACTGACATCGCGTTCCTTTCCAATGAATGAAATTGTTTTCAAATTCAGTGTTTTGCAACCTTCCACTTTGCAAATTTTAAATTGCACTGATTTATTTAAAAAGAGCTCTACAATTTGTTAATATATGTATAAAAGACATATCTGAATCACTTGCCAGGGAAATTCGTAGTTTTCGGTCCACTTTCAAAGATGAAATAAAAAAGTCTTCGTGTATTAGAGAACTTACTGATTTGTTAATAACAAAGAATCATTTTTTGTCGTGCAGCTTTCCTGAAATATGTACTGCATTAATGTTATTTGTTACAATTCCTGTGACTGCAGCTAGTGCTGAACGATCATTTTCGAAACTAGAATTAAGAAAAACCTATTTAAGAAACTCTATGGCACAAGACAGGCTACGTAACTTGGCTATTCTGTCTATTGAAAATTCTATGGCCCGATCTTCAAACTTTGATAATGGTATAGATACTTTTGCGGAACAGAAAGCTCGGAGAAAAGAATTTTGTTAATAAATAAATCTTATCAAAAGTAAATTCTTATTTCATTATAAATATTTGTGTAAGCCCATACTCCTGAAATTAAGACCTATTAGATATTTAAGTAAAATGCACATAATATTATTAATAATTTTCGGTAACTACTTATATCAGTGACTTATTAAAATTAAATTCTAACGTGGCTATTTTTACTGGGACGTCGGAGGGCCCCATCCAAAAAATTTGCTACGACTACTTTCTTCCACCGCAAGCTCGATTATATAATTTCGATTATCACCTGAGAAACATTTAAGCAACTTATCTTTTTTTAACTGTGGTACTATGTATTAAATAATTAACAAGATTCTTTACAAAATATTTAAACTGTTTCAAAGCTGACCTTACATGCTATTTTTATTGTTTTATATATTTTACGCTTCTCTCGCGAAAGCCCTTCACTTAAAACCTCATATTCCTAGACCGAAGTATGCAAAATAAAACAAAACAATTTTTTAAAAATACAAGCTGCCATTGAGCGGTGCCCAGGGTGAGAAAAGCATATCCAATATCTTCACTTAAGCCCTTCTGTTGTACTTTTGAGTTTTTAATTTTTTTTTCTTGAAACAAAACCAAAACTTAATTGATGACTACCATTAATTCCACCGCCAATGGCCTGATGCAAAAAACTCGACCCGATCTAATTCATTTGTTTATTTACCACTTGAATCGGCCCAAGATTGGACCACTAACGAAATAATTGTTAACAACACTTCGAAATTTTCTAAATACAGTAGTGGCTTCTTAAATGTGTCCTTTGTTACAAATCCTTTCCTTCAGCTCAACTTTAATTGGGAACTTTGAATAAAAGTTGTGTCTTAATCATAGATTATTATTTATTGTATCTTTTCGGTAGGCAAAATGCTGATTGTCATTAAGCATGCGTCTATCACGTTTTTCCATCGATCGAAATACTGTCGTCAAAGGAAATTAACAGGCCAACAACCATGCGACACTTTTATTTGTACACATGATATTGTGGATTTGTTTGGTAACGTGACAGTTGAACAAATAATCGCAAAAGAAGATCGTTCAATACGTATATAGTTTGTAAACTGATTAATTCAACAGTTATCGGAGCACGACTTGATAAGAAAATCTCAGGATAAATAAATATTTTTTTATTCAGATAGTTTTAAAATGATGTCTTATTGATTGTTGTTTTGTTGTCGAATTTCATTTAATCTGTGAACAGATCTGATTTATATTTGCATATAAATATCCTTCTATTTCACCACGTTACAGCCGTTTGCAGCCTCTGAGTGTCCATCACTCTGTTAGTCCAAATTGGAAGTCAACTAATAATGGTTTCCAACGACAGACTTGAAGACATATGTATTTTTAGTGGTTTGCAACACACCAAAATTGTATTTTCAATCGCTTTTACGATTGTTATGTACTATATACACATCTTATAAATGTATTTATTTATCCAATACTTTGTGAGCCATTTTTAGAATAATTGAATTAAATAATTAACTATCGACAGAGAGTACATACATATATGTATACATCCGATCTTTTTTACATCTGAATGATAATTTTTGACTTGAATTAACGAAGGTATATTGAAAATATTTATTCTTTAGAAAAACATGTGATTTAACTAAAACAATTTAAATAAATAAAATCGGGACACCATTGTACTATAAAACTGATTTTATTGTATTTAGGACCTTAAAATAAATAAATATTTTAATCATGTTTTATTAATGTGAAAATATTAATACTTTTTGAGAAGAATTTAGGTTGAATGGTTGCATTTAATTAATTTAAGAATTCTTTTCTAAATGGTTTTGGAACGATTAATTAACAAATATTTGTACGCAATAGTAACGCTTTTAAATATAGAGATGTACGATACATTTACTTACTATCAATTCAATTTAATGAATTTAGAAAATACTACTAAAAACCAAAAATAGTTACAATCAGCATGTACCTATCTAAGATGGAAAGAGGATTTTTATTTAAAGTATCACCCTGAAATTTTGTTCAGCTGACGATCAACGGAGCCGTACCAGCTTGGGGGACATTAAATGTTCCAAAGGAAGCGTTCCTACATAATGACAACTGCGGAATGATACAGGACAAATCGTAGATCTGTGGAGAGGCGACTACCTTACAAACGTGAGATTGGGCAAAGTGAGTCAGAGCATCGCCGTTTCAGTATGGCGATATCAGACTGAACCTGAGCAGGCGAGCAGTTTGTCGGGCTCAACGTTTCTGGTGGATGGAAGAGAACGTCATGAAAGTACAATAGCTGACTTACATAGATGGTAGATGGTAGGTAGTTGTAAGTCCTTAGTTAGGTTAGTTTTAAGTTAAATAAAAAAAGAGTGGGTAGAATAAATTAGGTTTACTTAATCATTAAGTTTCAAGTAATTTTAAGGAGAGATTTATAATATGATACATTTCGTGCAATAAAAATGTTCCTAACTTCACTAATTAGATAACTAAATGTATGTATGTGTGTTGGCGTTACAGTCCATGAAGGAAGGTAGCCAAGCTTCTCTCAATCACCCGTGTTGTGTGTAATTTTGTTTTCCCATAGGCGGAAGGGACCAACAGTTTATTGCTGGTTCCGAATGGAGAAATTCGTGAAGTTTTTCTTGGCAATTATACTAGAGGGGGTTTTATCAGTCCCCCGCTAAGGAAGAGTCCCATGAAAAACACGTTGTCGGCTGTTGTCGAGATTCGATCCCGAGTCAAAGGCGTCAGAGTCCAACACATTTCCCACTGCACCACAGCGCTCACAAACAACTAAATGTTAACGCAAATTAAATTAGACGTTGGAAGACATAGAAGTAAGTTATTCACAGAGTTTCCATTTAAGTCTAGTAAGTTAGTTTATAACATGTTTTGGTCTAGAATAAGTTTTTTGATAAATAAAAAAATGATTAAAAAATAAAGAAATGATAACAGCGCTAAACTTCATCAAATTGTGGTAAACGACCGTTGAGTTAAGGTTAGAGAAATAGCACAGGCTATGAACTAGAGAACATGATTTAAGCATCGGTGCTGGATTCGCTCACACTAGGCGCTCGGTTGATCCAGTTTAGACGTTATAAATTAGAGTTTTGGCACCCATTAATATCTGAATACGAAGCAAGCAAAACAGTGGATTGCGAGAGGAGGACCCGTTCCAAAAAAAGAATTCTAAAACAAAAAAAAAAAAACTGTTTTTTGAAGTTATCTAAATTTAAATCTAAATCTAAATGCATCATTACTTGAAAATCTATAGGACGTAATAAAAAAAAACAACGCATTTATCTAAAAAAACCTAATTCACCAAGGCAATGCGCCTTCTCACATTCCAGCGGTTGCCATAATGAAAATCTACGAATTACGACGTGAACTGCTTGAACGCCTTTCTTACTCTCAAATTGCGCTCTATAGATATTTTCGTCAAATTAGGAGGCCCTTACCTTCGTAAGCACTTATTTTGCATAGAATGACATTTAATGCTATCTAGACAGGTTAAATCAATTGGAACATCGCTGGGGAAAAATTGTATAGACGTAGAAGGGTACTATGCAGGAAAAAAAATAAATTCGTTGATAGTCCTGTATCTGTATCTGCATTAAGTCATTGTTTCTAGTATAATTGAAAGATTGGTTGCCAAATTTATTTTTTGTCAGATCATGATACAATTACAACGAACTGGAATTGTATCATGATCATGGAAGTTCGGGAGAGTCATCCAGAATCTTTATGGGGACACAATGGCTATGGTATGGAATGGCAAAGAACTATCGGCAAGTTTTAAGACGCAATCGGCGGTCAACAGGGTTGCACATAAAGCCCAAGTATGTTTGCTCTGTTCATTGAGGACCTCGTAGAATTCTTACCGTGCGGGATCGAATACGCTAGACTGACAAGAAAAATTTTTGCTGTTTGCGGACGATGTTATACTTTTGGCAACATCCCCCGAATCACTGCAGCGTATGATAAATCACCTTTTTTAATATTGCAAGCTTTGGAGTTTGATAGTGAATTTAAGCAAATCAAAAATTTCGATTCTTAAACGCGGAGGAGGCCGTCACTGTGCAAACGAAAAATGGCACTATAGTAGAGAGCCCATCGAAGTTGTCACCGAAATCAAATGTCTGGAGTTAAGCTTACAAGGAATTTGAGTATGGAAAGGCATCTAAACGAGAGAACTGACAAAGGCCAAAGAGCAATCAGCGCAACCTGGAATAGATGCTTTTATAACAAAAGTATCAGAATCAGTCCTCTTTAGGGTTCCGTACCCAAAGGTAAAACGGAACCCTATTACTAAGACTTCGCTGTCCGTCCGTCCGTCCGTCTGACACGAGGCTGTATCTCATAAGCCGTGACAGTTAGACAGTTGAAATTTTCACAGATGATGTATTTCTGTTGCCGCTACCACGAAAAATACTAAAAACAGAACAAAATAAATATTTAAGGGGGGCTCCCATACAACAGACATGATTTTCATCCAAAAAATCCTGCCTGCAACCAAGATCTGGATTTGATGAGGTAACATACATAGTGTCTTTCATATTTATATATACAGATGGTACGGAACCCTTCGTGCGCGAGTCCGACTCGCACTTGGCCGGTTTTTTTTATGCAGCGCAAACTTGGGGAACGAAGCAATATGATAGGGTTGAGAAACTTCTGCGATACTTCTGCAAACGGATATTTCAACCACCTCTTAATACACCCAACTAAGTCATTATGCTGGAAACAGGATTATCGCCGCTGTTCATACGTACCCTGAAAATGCAAATAAATCACATATTGGAGGTTCTAAAGATGAATGATAACCGGCTCCCAAGGATAGTAGCTCTCCAAGCCATAAGGACCAAAACAAGCTGGTGTGCGGACTGGATGGAGTTAGCGCGAGAATGTGGGATGGAAATTAACTTAAATATTATTGGATATGAAGAGTAAAGAGCTTCTCTTTACCAGCTCATATCCGCGGTGGACCTTAAGCAGCGAGAGAAGTATTTGAACACAATGCATCAGGATCGATTTACAGACAACTCTACTGTCAACTAAGTCACAACTTGGGGGAGAGGAATTATTTTCGTGATGAAAACAGTATCGCTGTATGATGGTAAGGCTGCGGGGAGAACTTCTGCAGTTGAATTTCATACCATATAGAGATGACCTACCCAGTATATGCTCCTTGTGCAACCTTGGTGAAAGAGAGGATATTCACCACTTTATCGGGAGATGTCCAATTTTAAAAGAAATAAGAAGAGATGCTTTTGGAAGCGACATGCTGACGCAAAGCGAGATGATACTGTTGCTTAACAATATGGCGGTTAAAAAGTTATTTAAATTCTGCAGGTTAGCTCTTCTCTACAGGAATGAAAATGTTTAAAAGAAACAAAAGAAAAAAACCAAAGTTGAAAATTATACGCATAATATATGTATATTGTGTAGATGCAACTGATTGTGAGTACTGAATAAATGATAAATAAATAATTAATTTCAATGTAAATATATCTATGTTTGGTCAACTAGGCAGACGGCAATTAAGCTATGCTTTCTTGTTTTTTGTAAAAAATGTAACGAACGAGGCAATGGTTAACAAATAAAAAAACTTATCTATCTACAACCAACTGCCCAACTTGGATGACTATTGGTGTATGTTTAAGGAATCATGACTGTAAGCAGATCAACTGTTTTTGCTCGTCATATAGCTATTTCATTCGAATTTTATTAGAGGTTGAAATACATTGATGTTAAATGTTTTAGTTAAATGTACAGATGATAAGGATATATTGAGGTAATATTATCAAACATAATATTGTGCACACATTTTCCAGTAGTCTTTTGTTTTAAAAATGAAGTCACAAGCAAATTAACATAAGAAATACACCTTAATTAATTGTGCAATTTAAGAAGATTTAATTTAATTATGTCTATGGTTCATAGTCGCCTTTTATAATCTGACTGCTTTAAGGTATTCCCTTTAACTCGTTATTTAAAATTGGTATTGCCATAATCATAAAATGTCTTACATAACTAAAACATACTATTTTCCGTTGCCCATAGATTAGCTTTTCTTTCTTTTGTAGTTACTTGCATTTTATTATATACTCTTTCCCTTAATAAAAAATAATATTTCCAAACGAGACATCCATTTTTTCTATTTGATTAAAATCTACCCTAAACAGTTGTTCAATTTCGTTTAGTTTAGTTTTTAGTTCTCAGCTCTTTTAATTTCACATCTGCGGTTGTGCAATATGCAGTTTGTGCTTTTCATTTTAATTGTTAACCATCACTCCACAAATTTATTGTCTTAAGGACATATGACATAAGATGGAATGTCACCCATATTATTGCCAATGATTTGTTATCGAAATAAACACTGAGCGAAATAATGATAAGACCAAATTTGTTTCACGATATTTTTATTTAAAACGATATATATAGGGAAAAGAATGGTCATAATTAAATTAAAAAAAAAACTCATTAACATTTTATTTAAAAACAAAATAACAAAACAAAGCTTCCATTCAAACGAAATAATGATAGGACCAAACGATGTTAAATAATAATACACGTAAAAAAAATGCAATACAAAAAATATTAATATATTGTTGATGAGCCTCTGTGTGCAATAACCTGTTGCAACATCCTTGGCATTGAATTAATAAGGTCTTTGACCACATTTTGGTCATTTTTAGCCCACTCAACCTGAATTGCCTGCTTTAGTTGCAGAACGTTATCGTATTGTCGTCCATTTTGGAAAACCCGCTGGGACAAAATGCTCCAGAGGTTTTCAATTGGGTTTTGGTCCGGACTGCAAGCAGGCCAGTCGAGCAAAGGAATACCTCGGGTGTTAAAAAACTCCTTTGTTAGCCACCAAAGTCTATAAGCACCGCATCCAATAGTTCTACGTACTTGGAAGAGTCCATTTTTGTCGAAATGAAGCAGATTTGACTCTTGGCAACGCATGCTATAGCGGCCCAAATCATGACTGTTCCTCCACCAAAATTTCGGGACATCCGCGTCTCTTTTTTCTGCGCTTATCATGCCAGTATCTTTGACATCCATCAGGACCGTCTAGATTGACTTTGGTCCATTCTTCATTCCAAAATTGGTACTTTTCCGCGAACTCCAATCTAGCCCTTTTGTGACGCATTGTCAGCCTAGGTTTTGGGATACGTTTAATGTATTCCAAGTTGGTATCAGCTTTTAAAATTTGTTGAATTTGTTGGATGCGTCTCACTGATACGTTGAGATCAAGAGAACGTCGGATATCTGAAGCGCTGTTTGATATGTTTGTGGCTAATCTCTTCATTTTCCGAATAGTCCGTGTGGAAAGAACAGCTTTTCTTCTGGTACTCATCTTCTTCCCATAATTTTCTCCTAATTTTAAACAGTTAATGACAACTGTCTTACTTCTGTTCATTCGAGCAGCAATATCTCTGGTTGTCATTCCAGATTGGCGACGCATGACAATTTCGACCTTCTCTTTCTCTGTAAGCTGCTTACCACGACCCATTTTTAGACAACTTTTATAAATCTATTAAATTAAATAACGCAAATTAAAGTAAAACGTTCGCAGTTCACTTACACATTTACCTGTTTTTAAAAAAATTATGAATGTATTATTTATTTTAAGAATTTCAACGAAAAACACTTGTGGTCTTATCAATATTTCGCACTAGAATGCGGTTTCGTTTCTTGGATGAACCCGAAAAAAATCCTAAATAAACAACCGTTATCGCTAAAAAGGAAAAATGCTATCGAAAAACGCAACAACGCATGACACTCCAGCAAAAGTATGAGTAAAAATCTGATAGCAATGCAAACAGTCTCACAATTATTTTATTTAAAACGCAAAAGCTGCATTTTACATCGTGGTCTTATCATTATATCGTGTAGTGTAGAATATGACTATTATAATAAAAAAAGAAAAAAAAATGATACGTATTATAAAAGCAGTACAAAAAGAAAGATCAAACATAACGCAGATGGAAGCAAACCTTTTATTGTACTCATTTAACGAACTTAAAGAAAATAAAAAAAGCAACAGATGCTTATTTATAAGAGGTCGTGTCAACAATAGTCCATATTTGAAAACATGTGATGTTGCTTCGGGGGAAATTATTACTTATATAACCGTCGTTAAACGACATCCCAAATGACACAATACTACATTTCCCACAGTCTCATCTATTAGTTTATATCCGACAGACATTTGCGAAGGACAAGTTTTAAGTTTTTGCCAACTCGGGACGGGAAAACCTACCAGAACGTAGTAACGTCTTCCTATGTTACCACTGACTAGAGTGAGATAGCGGCTTAACAATTATAAACGCCCGTCTATGTCCACATTTGTTAACCTATGTATACGCTGGTCGAATGTCAAACGTGACAACCGAAATCATCCAAGAATTCATACTTGAGGATCGCGAAACCAAAGTGCAAGAGAGCCATTTGTGTCCCAAATTAGAAAATATGGATGGGACAGTCAAATGGTTGGGACCTGTTAAAATGAGATCCGCATAGATTCATGCATGCGAATCGGATCCGTCATTATACTAGTAACCAGAAAATAATCAAGGCAGTGAACTTATCTACCTGAACTTGCTCCAAAAAGGACAATGGTAGTCTCATTGATCAAATCTTCATAAGCACTACCTCTTAAAATACAAGGAGCCTAATCCGCATTAACTTCTTCGACAAGGAAGAACGATAGTAAACTAGTGGACCAATTCCACGAAAAATTTAGTGAGAAACGATCCACAATCACCAACCAAAAATTACGAGGTGAACTCCTCCCTAATCGGATTAGACCTGTCGTATCACATTCCTACAATTCCTTTTTGTTTTAAAATCGGGAAAAAAAAATCAAAATTAATAATAAAGTGGTCGTCGAAACAAAGATGCAATTTGGACGCAAAACTATCAATAGAAAATGTTGAAAAGTAATAAATTAAAAATGTTTTCCAAGAACATCTTAACAAAAAGGAATACATATTGATTTTCCCTCATACTTGTGAATAAATATAAATCGTTTTAATGAATTTAATAGCTCTCGATAAAGACGACAACTAAAGCGTTAAGGAGCGTTTAGTGTGAATGAAGTACTCAATCTTTAAAGTGAGCTTAGTCTAATTTGCATATATTCAAAAACGAGCATCAATATCAGCACAACCTAAATAATAAAAAGAAAATCCCATCAGTAATTACTCATTAATGTCGAAGTTCCAACATATTGCCTTCGGTTAAATATAAAAAAAAATAATGAGTTATATATGATTTACTATTGGTATATTAGTATTCATATCTCAATTGTGAAACCAAATACACTTGACAGACATAGGTGATTTAAAAATACTGCCGGCAGTTAGTTCTTAATCATCAGTCATTTAATTATAAAAGAAAAGCATAGTTAATAAATGTGAATTTATTTGCGAACTCTGGACCGCCGGTATTTCTTTTTATTATTATTTTTTAAATTTATAATAACGTCATCATATAATTAAAAAGAAAAAGAGTTGTAATGCACCTTTCATAATATCACCCCTATATTTAACGTCCATTTAAAAAAAAAACGAGGAACAACAATCTCACCTCCATAAAAGAAAGTCCTTTCGACAGCATACGTTGCTTTAATCCAATTGGCCGGATATCCTTATCAAAAACCACTACCATCACACATACTTGGTCACACACTATGTATCGTATCCAGTAAGCAATCACAATAAAGGAGAACTCAAATAATATATCTTTATATCCGTTTCCTTACTAATATTTCATTAAACAATAAATAATGCGTATCACTGATAATGCACACGTTTATCACGTTTATCCACGAACAATAGATAACTGCACTTGACGCCGTCCTCCTTGTCTCGATTCACCGATACACACATTACAAAAAAAATCCAAATCCCGATGTCGTGGATGTCGTTTTCACGTTCTCACGTACTTCAAAAAAACATCCGTACACTAACAGAACAAAAACAAAAAAAAAACAAAAACATAACGCGAACGTGGTCTTTGAGAACGTCTGCATTTGCGTTTGCGCGTCTCTGTCCACACTAATAGGACCGCGATCACACCTTAATCCGTTTCGATCTGAAGTTAAACTGAATTCACTAGACCACGATACCAGACTACCCTGTATTCCGTATGATGCGCGACGAAAGCCGGACCATAACGAAAAAGTACAAGAGGAACAAACCACCGACGGCAGGATTGCGCACTGACGGGCGAAATAAAGTCTCAAGATGGACGGAACCAGAATAACAATTTAAATTCAAAAATCCACAAATCCGAAGAATAAACGCGCGACAGAGCACCAACTGGCCCCAATAGAACCCAATGGTAACCCACAGGTAACTGGAGTCGTTAGCTTCACCCGCACCAGGTGAAACCACCAGCGCAACAGTGTTACTGCCACCAAAATCCATTCTATTACATCGTGTCATCTCCCTCATACCAACGGGCACACTCCTACACCCAGGTAGCAGCACAATCGTCATTGGACAAGAACTAGATGAGCTAGAATCCGTGACCGTCGCTGGTGGTGGTGTGCGACTAACATGCTCTAAAGACTGGTTTTGCGGTTCGTAAAGCTTTTCCGCGCATTCATCTAACCTGTTTTGTTGCCATATATGGCATTGGGAGGTGGGACTCGACGGCGAGCTTAGATTGGAGTGGGGATCACGATCTAGTGACTGGCTGCCGGCCGATCGGTGAAACATGGTTTGGGTGTGGGTTAGTGGGTGTCTTACCGGGATCTCAATAGACGATAGCTGGTTTGTCGAGTGTCATCCATTATAGTCGGTAAAATATTGAAGCGCTAGAAGCGGTTTTTTGGGGAAATTTTCCAAGCTTTCAGGTATTAGCACCAGTATTAGGGTAGTAGTGGTGTATCTATTAATTGGCAGATTGACACAAGTAGCTGGATGGAATTAATGAATTGCAGGTGGACAGACTTGTTGGTGTGTAGTGTAGTTGAGTGAATCACTACCATATCATCCCTGAATTGGTGAATCGAATAAATGAGTGGGTGGCGGTGAGACAACAACGTGCTGTCTGTTTGACTACCGTAATTAGTCACGGGACTTGATTCGAGGCAGGGCCTAATCGCAGTTGTAATCTGATGTGTTCTCTAAATAAGCGGCGTTTAATCATAATTAAAGTTGAATTTATTGCGCAATCTGCTCGCTGATATCGGCCGATCAGAATTAATTTCATTTGAATATTATGCATTGAATGGATAGATTTAAATTCAATTAATCTTCTACTAGATTAGCAATATGTCATATTGAGATAGTATAATGGTGAATAAGTTCCAATGCCAAGGCCCAGGGAGAGATTAATAAATTATTTTCTATTAAAGGAAAATTTATTATTTATTTATCAATCAGTAGCGAAATTTCGATCGTCATGTAGAAATGCAAACTTAAACGTCACAAGACATATACGTTAGTTATTATCTGTGTAGCTTAGAATGTTCGTTTCTTCTTCTTCTTAGCGGGCGCTACAGTTCGGGGTGAACCTGGGCCTCTACCAACATGCCCCTCCATCTAGCACGATCTTTTCCTAACCTTTTCCATTGCCGCACACCCAGTTGGCTGAGGTCCCCTTCCACTTGTGTGCGGCATCTTAAGTGCGGCCGTCCTCTGCTTCTTCGTCTCTCGGGGTTGGACTAGGCTCATGTCGCTGTACAGCCCGTAAGGTTCGTGGTTGAATCTTTTCCTCCATCCCCCGTCTGCGTTTATAGGCCCGAAAATCACGCGCAAAATCTTTCTCTCAAACCGACCAAGGGCCTCCTCATCCGCTTTTTATAGTGTCCATTTTTCTGCGCCGTACAACAGGACCGGGATGATAAGGGTCTTATATAGCGTCAACTTTGTCGTTCGGGAGAGGGCTCTATTACTTAGTTGCCTCTGAGCCCAAAGAAAAAGCGATTGGCAAGAGTGATTCTGCGTTTGATTTCGGAACTAATGTCGTTGTTTCAGGTCACTGCGGAGCCAAGGTAGACGAAGTCTTTAGTAACCTCGAATCTATATCTGCCAAATGTGTACATACGTCGGTGGTGAGCGTCCTTTTTTGATGACAGGACATATTTAGTTCTGCCCTCGTTTACCGCCAGACCAACTTTCGCCGCCTCGAACTCAATACTCGCAAACGCCTTATTGACACCTCGCTGTGATCTACCTATTATGTCAATATCGTCGGCGTATGCAAGGAGTTGCGAGGATTTGAAATAGATTGTGCCTCTTATATTGGCCAGTGATTTTTGCACAATCATTTGCAATATGATGTTGAAAAAATCACACGACAGCGCATCGCCCTGTCTAAATCCTTTTTTGACATCAAAACTATCGGTAAGGTGTTCACCGATTCGGATGGAGCAGCGGGCATTCTTCAAAGTCATACTGCATAGTCTGATGAGTTTACCAGGTAGGGCAACGGTAGACATAGCGTTGTATAGCTCGTCTCTAATTACGCTGTCGTATGCGGCTTTGTAGTAGACAAATAGGTGGTGAGTGTCAACTTGAAATTCAATGGATTTTTCCAGAATCTGCCGTAGTATGAAGATTTGGTCGATGGTGGACTTCCCTGGCCTGAACCCGCACTGATAATGACCTATCAGCTTATTTACAAAAGGCTTCAGGTGTTCACACAAAACGGCAGAGAAGATTTTGTAGGCGATGTTAAGGAGATTTGTTCCTCTGTAGTTGGCGCAATCAGAAGGGTCTCCTTTCTTGTCGATCGGGCATACGATGCCGATTCCTCGGGCATGCTTTCCTCTGACAATATCTTACAGATGAGCTAGTACATGCTCCTAACCAGGTCATCGCCAGCTGCCTTGAAGAGCTCAGCAGGCAGTCCGTCTGCGCCAGCAGCTTTATTCGACTTGAGTTTCAATATGGCAATTTTAACTTCGTCGAGGTCAGGGGGACGGAGTTGTCTGCGGTTTTCATCGACTGCGATTCTACTACCAGGTGTCCGTTCTCATCCCTGCTGGCTTCCGTTCTGGCTTTATATCCTTGGCATGTTCGCTTTATCTGTTGATAAAACTTTCGAACGTCACGTCTGCAGTAACACCTCTCCAAATCCTCAATCGCGCGCTTCTCGTGCTCTTTCTTCTTTCTCCTGAGAAGCTTTGCTCTTCCCTTCTTTTCAACTCCTAGAGCTCTCGAACTGCTCTTGTTCTTTTATGCAGCGAGGCCTTATATGCATCCTGCTTCGCTGTATGAATCCTCCTGCACTCATCATCGACGACACCAGGTGTTTCTTCGTGGTGGAGCCTTGAAACCCAAAACTTCGGATGCAGAGCTTTTTAGGGCTTGTTTGCAAAGGCTCCACTGCTGTTCTATTGATAGCGTGGAGGATTGAGGTGTATTGGAGAGCTTAAGGGAGACGCGATCGGTAAAAGCACGAGCGGTTTCTGGCGATAGTAGCTTTCCGACGTCATAACTTTGTATTCTCACTCTACTCCGTTGCGTTCGTGATAACCGTAAGCGCATCTTGGCTACTACAAGATAGTGGACTGAGTCGATGTTAGCCCCTCGAAAAGTTCGAACATCAAGAATAGTGGAGGAGTGTCTGACGTCGATCGCGATGTGATCAATCTGGTTAGTAGTCGATTGATCAAAAGACCGCCAGGTGCTTTTGTGTATATCGAGGTGCGGGAAGCGCGTACTGGCTAGAAGGAGATTTCGCCCCGATCAACCAGCCTGTCTCCGTTATCGGAAGTGGTGTCGTGTAGGCTATGTTGCCCGTGACTCGTTCAAAGATGCTTTCCTTACCCAGCTTAGCATTGAAGTCTCCCAGTCACAGCTTTGACATTGGGCATACTTTCTGTCTAGGAGATCGTAGAACTCATCTTTGGCAGAGTCATCCTTGTCTTCCGTGGGGGCGTAGACGCAGATCAGGCTGATGTTAAAAAATGTAGCCTTGATACATTGTTATAAGGCGTTCGCTCACATGCCGAAAACTTAGGACTTTTTGCCTTACTCCACCTCGAACAACAAATCCGCATCCGAACAATCGTTGTCATCTCTCTCTATAGCAGTCGCCGTAGTAGATATCGCAGTTTTTCATCCGCTTTATACCCGGTCTATTCCATCGCATTTCCTGGATGCCGGTGATGTCCGCTTTATAGCGGTCTAGGGCCGCAAGTTGTTCGGCTGCACGTGGCCTGTTTAGGGACCTAACATTCCACGTACAAAGCCGAAGATCATTGTCCTTTTTTCGTTTTTTGCAAGGGTCGTCAACATAACTCCGGTCCGTTATATCCGAGGCTTGTGGTTGTTTCGGAGTTTGTAGTTTTTTTTTTGGTTACGGACTAGGCCGTAGCCCAACCGACTTAACCTGTTTTTTGTCGCAGGAGGCTCGCCATTCGCCCTTCACCGTCTGCAATTTCCATAGGAAATCTCCAGATGGCACCACGAGGAGGTGGGGATAGGACTTACTAACAGTGCCGCAAGATGTTCGACTGCGGTGGCTCTTCTCGATTTTTACCAGGCCAGCATCCGTCGGATGGATGCTACCCCTACGAGGCCTTTGTTAGTCTTCCTTGTTCGTTTAGGTTCGGTAATTTAGCTTATGATTAGATAAGAATTTTAAAATAAGGCAAAAAGTTGGCGGCAATCGGTTCTTTTATTTTTTTAAATCCTTCGTCCTGTCATCCACACCATTTTGCTATTCACAGTGAAAATGCTTAGAGAACTTAGCCATTTTAGGAAATAAATAGTTTTTTGATAGTTTAATGCGTTAATCGCAATTAAAGTTCTTGTCAAATCGAAATAATCGAATTCCGTTTGATGAGGTCATTCTTCCTGGTGATGGTCCTTTCAACCATCAATTTCGAATACTTTTTCCAAATGACCCTGAACAACTTGGTGGCAAAGACTGTGGCAAATTAAAAGGATCAAAGCTACGAATTACATACTCGAGGGTATATATTTGGATGGTATTAATCTCGGGCATGTGCTCGGACATACAGGGTAAAGTTGTTGATTGCTCTCAACCTGGCGAGATGCTGGCAACGATCCCTGTTCCAATGCCCTGATCAAGTTGACTCACAGCCTCCTCACGGCGGCCTCTTTATAGCCTCTACCATAACCGTTGATTGGCCTTTGTGCGGCGGGCCAACAACCCGCCCATGTAAAAAAAATCATGTTATGAATGAGCAAAATGCCTCGGTTAAACGGACAGATTCTCGAAGACGACATGGCGCGAAAAAGGAACACGATTTGCGAGTATGTTCCTGGAATATCAGAACTCTGTACACTCCTAGAGCTGCTCATAAACTGAAAAGAATCCCCACGCATTAGAAGGCGGATATTACTGCGATCCAGAAAATACGCTGGATAGGAAACGGTATGATGAGGAAAAAAGCTGTCACAAAATATTGCACATGTTAAGGTACGGATTTGTCGTGGGAAAGCGGTTAAGGTCGAAAACCATTTTGCACAGCACTAATCAGCAGCTACCAGTGCGGCTTCCGGCCCGGCAAATCGACTATAGACTAAATTTTCACACTTCGACAAATCCTGGAAAAGACCAACGAGTTTCGAATCGATACACACCATCTTTTCATCGATTTTAAAGCCGCATACGACAGCATTCATTGTGAAGAACTGTTTGGTGCGATGGCCGAATTCGGGATCCCGGTAAAACTGATCCAGTTGTGTCGCGTTACGCTAAAAAACACGCGATGCACCGTGCAATTCGGTTCTAGGACCTCGGAACCATTCGAAACATGCACCGGATTTCGGCAAGGAGATGCGCTGTCATGTGACTTCTTCAACCTGGTGCTGGAGCAGATAGTGCGACGGGCAGGCGTCAACAGGGAAGGCACTATCTTTCACAAGTCCATCCAGCTGCTAGGATACGCGGATGATATCGACATCATCGCGTGTTCTCGCCGTGGAATTGTGGATTGTGCATTCACGGCGATTGAAGAACAGGCGAAACGAGTTGGTCTTAAGATCAATGAGGACAAAACGAAATACATGCTGTCAAGCAAAAACCAATCCGTCGCTCACCACCTGGGACAAAATATAACAAATATAACAATCGGGGCAAACGTAAATTCCACAAATGACACCACAGTGGAGACCTGGCATAGAATCGCCCTTGACAACCGCTGCTACTTCGGCTTGTCCAAGCAACTGGGGTCAAAACTCCTCACTCGAAAGACCAAAGTCATGCTTTACAAAACGCTCATTCTGCTCATTCTTTCGAAAGAAAAATTCTGCGCCGGATATTTGGTCCTGTCTGTGAGGAAGGTGAATGAGGATGAAGACGAGCTGTACCAAGATGTGGATGTAGTCCGGAAGGCAAGGATCCGTCGACTACACTGGCTCGGCCACATCGAGCGCATGGACATCAACGCTCCAGCTAAGAGGGTCTTCGACTCCGAGCCTCCTGGTTCGAGAAGAAGAGGAAGACCGAACCTCCGGTATAAAGACCAAGTAATCGCGGATGTAAGACATATTGGTCTTGACAACTGGAAACAGCGTGCTCGTCAAGGATGGAAGGCAGCTATAGTTCAGGCTCAGATCCTCTATGGATCGCTGGCCTGATAAGTAAGTAAGTAAGTGCTGTCAAGTAAGATAATTGATTTGAATTCAATGGACACTTTGATGATCAACTATATCTCATCATGAAGATATTTGATTATCAAAGTAATATGCCGATAACCTGCCTGCAACCAAGATCTGTCATTATACAAAAAATGTGATTTAATGTGATGACTGATGAGGTAACATACATAGTCTCTTTCATATTTATATCTGTTTGCCCGAAGTGTACCAGCTGAACCTGATCGACAACTGGGTCCGGCAAGATACATACATGCCACACTGTACATGTGAATCCTTGAACCAATTGAAAACTGAGTTCAGTAAACAATTTATCTCTCGTTTAGGACCGGTGAATTGGTCGGTTAAATTGTGCGATTTGATGTTTTTAAAATATTTTTCGTTAGATCACTCGAGGGCGCCGTGGCGCTGTGGTTAGTGTGCTGGACTCTGACGCACGATTAGCGAATTCGGATCCCAATAACACCAACGCCATCGAATATTTATTTCGCGACGTCCCCCCTCGTCGGTGTTCTGGCAAAACCCCCTAGTATACTTGCCATGAAAAATCTTCTCGACTCAAGCCGTTCGGAATCGGCATTAAACTGTAGGTCCCTTTCACCTGTGTAAAAAAATAAATCACACACAGCATGGGTGATTGAGAGAAGCTTGGCTCTGGTCCTTCATGTGCTGTAACGCCACCAAAGAAGAAGATCACTCGGAAAAGCACCATGGAGCAGTGGTTAGTGTGATGGCCCCTGAAGCCGATGACAAGGGATTGAAACATAGTTCTCACTGTGCTTCTCCTCAGCGAGATTCTGACAAAACCCCTTGTAGTATAATCGTCCAGAAATTCTTCTCGAAGTTCGCCATTCGGAATCGGAAATAATTTGTAGACCACTTTCACCCATAGGAAAATAAAATCACACACAAAATGGGTGATTGAAAGAAGCTCGGTCTTGGTCCTTTATGCACTGTAACGCCCAGGATGGGCCAGATAAAGTTTCTTTTTAAAAATACAATAAAATTAACAAAATTAGTTTTTTCCAGGTATTATGACTTTAATAATAAGAACAGACATTCCCATTAATTATGAAATACAACATTGTTCAAGCGGGTGCCTCGGCTGGCTTCGCAGTACCGCATTCTGTCACTTAAATTTTCCAAGACCTTGTTTATGGTTTCGGGCTGTAGCTCACGTATTTCTTGTATGACATTGGCCTTAGGTGCTTGAATCGTTTCCGGATTGTTGGCATAACATCGTTCCTTCACGGCTCCCCACAAAAAAAGTTCAATGGGGTCGAATTGCAGCTCCGAGGCAGCTAATTGACATCGCCAAGACGGTTGATAACACGATCTCGGAATTTGGTGAGCAAAAGATCGATTGTGGCATGGCCTGTGTCGCATGGCGCGCCATCCTGCATGAACCAGAGGTCGTCCAAATCCATGTTTTCAATTTCAGTAAAAAAAAAAAAGTCGGTTAACAGGTCTCTGTAACGCCCACCGTAGACCGAAAGGTTGTTCCCAGCCTCATTTTCGAAGAAAAATAATCCAATGATGGCAACCCTCCACAATCCGCACCAACTGTCCCTCTATGTGGATTAATTGGCTTCTCGACAATAACGTGCGGGTTTTCCGAGCCTCAGATGCGGCAATTTTGTTTGTTAACGTAGCCGCCGAGACAGAAATGCGCCTCGTCAGAAAACATGCCTTTTTGCCCAAAATCGTTGCCCAATTCAAGCTGCTTTAAGGCCCAAACTGCGAAGCGATAACGAAGCAGATGGTCGCGCGCCTTCAATTGCTGAGTCAATTAGACCTTTTAAGCAAATATTTATTTAATGTTCTTATCAATAATACATTAAAATCCATTATTAATAATAATGTCAGGAGCACTAGCAACAAGGATATCGACTCTTGTAAACAAATAATCCGAGATCTTTGTGCAGAATTCTCCTCAGGTTAGTGCGTAAAATGTAGAGCTGTTGAGATCGATGGCGAGTTAATGTTCGTGAAATGAGTCTCACACTCTCGAATACAGTAGCCACATTCTCATCTGTGCGCACCGTACGCCGACGGGGACCATGAGTGTTGTCCACTAACATACCAGTCTCACGAACTTTTTGCACAAACTTGCGTACAGCAGTCGCGGTAGAAGCACCTACCTTTCGGCCAAAACTTATTTTCAAAAAAATGCACTGTTTGGGCTACACAGTACTCACTTTTGAAAAAAAGAAAAAGGCACTAGATGGCTCACCCTATATGTAGGTATGTTGGCGTTACGGTCCATGAAGGCCCTAAGCCGAGCTTCTCTCAATCACCCAGCTTATTGCCGGTTCCGAACGGCGAATTTCGAGAAGCTTTTCATGACAATTTTACTACAAGGGGGCTTTGTCAGAGCCCCGCTGAGGAGAAACACCGTGAGAAACACGTTCGATAAAATTCGCCGTTAGGAATCGGCAATCAATTGTAGGTCCCTTTTACCTATGGGAAAATATAAGCACACACAGCCTAGGTGATTGATAGAAGCTAGGCTCAGGTTCTCCATGAGCTGTATCGCCACGTACATACATACAAAAGCAACTTTATTGTGAAAAAATGGTTCTTCTTCTTCTTTGATGGCGCTACAGTTCGGGGTGAACCAGGGCCTCAACCAATAAGCCTCTCCAGCCGGCCCGATCTTTGGCCAGACGCTTCCAGTGCCGCACGCTCAGTTGGTTGAGGTAACCTTCCACCTGTGCGCGCCACCTTAAATGCGGTCGTCCTCTGCTGCGTCGTCCCTCGGGGATGGAGTCGAAGACTCTTCGAGCCGGAGCGTTGATGTCCATTCGCTCTACATGGCCTAGACATCTTAGACGTTGGTTCCGAAGACGTCTAACCAGGCCGATGTCGCTGTACAGCCCGTACAGTTCTTGGTTGAATCTCCTCCTCCATTCTCCGTTTACACAAACGGGACCAAAGATTGCACGCAGAATTTTCCTCTCGAAACGTCCAAGAGCCTCTTCATCCGCTTTTGATAACGTCCAAGCCTCAGTGCCGTAGAGGAGGGCCGGGATGATTAAGGTTTTGTAGAGGGAAACCTTAGTTTTTCGGGAGAGGGCTCTACTACTCAATTGCCTCTTGAGCCCGAAGAAGCAGCGATTGGCAATAGTTATTCTGCGTCTTATCTCAGCGCTGGCGTTGTTGCTGCTTGTCACTATCAAGCCAAGATAGACAAAGTCCTTGACTTCTTCAAAATATAGCTGCCGTAGGTGACGTTCTGACCAAGACCTCGGTGTTGTGCGTCTTTCTTGAATGACAGCATACATTTGATCTTGTCCCCATTTACCCTTAGACCCACTTTCGCCGCTTATACTTCAATGCTTGCGAACGCCTCATTGACGTCTCGCTTTGTTCGGCCAATAACGTCAATGTCATCTGCGTAGGCAAGCAATTATGTGGACTTGAAGTAGATCGTACCCCTTGTATTGGCCGCAGAGTCCCGCACGATATTTTCAAGAATAATGTTGAAGAAATCACATGACAGTGCATCACCCTGTCTAAAACCTTTTTTAACATCAAAGGGGTCGGTTAGTTCACCTCCCACCTTAATGGAGCAGCGAGAGTTCTCCATAGTCATCCTGCACAGTCTGACGAGTTTGGCAGGAATGTTTAAACATGACATGGCTCTGTATAGCTCGTCTCTATAAACACGGTCATACGCGGCCTTAAAGTCTACAAGAAGATTGTGCGTGTCGACTTGGAATTCATGGGTCTTCTCCAAGATCAGCCGTAGTGTAAATATTTGGTCTATCGTGGACTCGTTCAAAGATGCTTTCCTTTCCCAGCTTAGCATTGAAGTCTTTCAGTCATAGCTTTGAAATTGGGCATACTTTCTGTCAAGGAGATCGTAGAACTCATCTTTGGCGGAGCCATCCTTGCCTTCCGTGGGGGTGTAGACGCAGATCAGGCTGATGTTAAAAAATGTAGCCGTGATACGGATTGCTATGAGGCGTTCGCTCACATGCCGAAAGCTTAGGACTTTTTGCCATTGTCCACCTCGAACAACAAATCCGCATCCGAACAATCGTTCTCCTCTCTCCCTATAGCTGTCGCCGTAGTAAATATCGCACCTTTTCATCCGCTTTATACCCGGTCCATTCCATCGCATTTCCTGGATGGCGGTCATGTCCGCGGTCTAGGGCGTCCGCAAGTTGTTCGGCTGCACGTGGCCTGTTTAGGTACGTAACATTCCACGTACAGAGCCGAAGATCATTGTTTTTTTATTCTTTTTTTGCGAGGGTCGTCAACATTAATCCGGACCGTTATATCCGAGGCTTGTGGTTGTTTCGGAGTTTGTGGTTTTTTTTACGGTTACGGCTTACTAGGCCGTAGCCCAACGGCCTAATTCTGTTTTTTGGCTTAGGAGGCTCGCCATTCGCCTTTCCCCGTCTGCAATTTCCATAGGAAATCTCCAGATGGCACCGCGAGGAGGTGGGGATAGGACTTACTAACAGTGCCGCAAGATGTTCGACTGCGGTGGCTCTTCTCGCTTTTTACCAGGCCAGCATCCGTCGGACAGATGCTACCCCTACGAGGCCTTTGTTAGTCCTTTGCCATCCGGCCGCTGGCCGACTGGAACGTCATTTTCTCGAGCAAGTGGGTTTTTGAAAGAAAACATCGACATTTTCTTCAAACACCTTGAAAAACTATTGGTGACGTATCATTTCTCTCCAGATAATATATTCAATGTGGCCGAAACAGGAATTTCGAGTGTTCCATCTAAAACGCCGAAAGTGTTGGCGCTCAAATGCCGAAAACAGATAGGAGCACTAACATTAGGAGAAAGAGGTTCGTCGATAACCTCAATTTTGTGCATGAGTGCTGGGGGATACTTTGTACCACCAATGTTCCTTCCCCAAGGAAGAGGGACAATCCTATTCTTATGAAAAGTGCACAACCAGGTTATATTTCACAAAGTGGTTCAAACACTTTTTGGAAAAAGCCATCGGCATCTTCACCTGTGCTTCTAATAATGGACGGACATGCAAGCCACACACGGAATATTGAACATGTGGACTTCGCTAGGAATAACCATGTCCATATTTTTTCGATTCCTCCACACTCAAGTCACAAAATTCAACCACTATACAAGACATTTATGGGACCCCTGAAAAAATATTTAACGTAAGAAATCGGACACTGGTTAATCAATAACACAAGGCCTTTGACCCATTTCGATATAATTGAGTTATTCGGGCGGTCCTATTTAAAAACTCAAGCCGGAGACATCGCGGTAAAGGGGTTTGCTTCCACTGGTATATGTCCTTTTGATAGACATATCTTTAAGAACCACGATTTTTTGCCAGCAAAGGAACAAGATGCATTCATAACCAATGAAGAAAGTCCAGTTGGAGATATACAGACGGTACCAGCATCTGAAGAGCCTTCTATTTCTGCCGGAATAAGGTCCATTGCTGGAACGTTGAAATGAAATACAAAACCAGAAGTAAACTATATTAATTTATCAGAACCAGCTTCATCTTATATAACGCCTCATGAAATTTGTCCAGTTCCCATCCGAACTAAAAAAAATATCAAGTCGTGGAAGAAAACGAAGGAAATCTGAAAGCTAGCCTTGGAAGAATCTATTAAGAAAAATAATGAAAGAGAATTAAAGAGGCCAAAGGCGGGTACAGAAGTCAAAAGTATTTTGGACAAGAAGGTTCAGCTTCAGCTTATATTCTTTTTTGGTTTACATTTCAGAAGGTTCAAAAGAATTTAAAATTTAGGGAAAGACAAACTCCTTAACTACCTCGAAATTGTAGCTGTCAATTGTTACATTTTGTCCAAGGTGGTGAGCGATGGATTGGTTTTTGCTTGACAGCATATACTTCGTCTTGTCCTCATTGACCTTAGGACCAACTCGTTCTTCTTCAATCGCCGTGAATGCTTCCACGATGCCACGGCGAGAACACGAGATGATATCGATATCATCCGCGTATCCTAGCAGCTGGACGGACTTGTAGAAGAAAGTGCCTTCCCTGTTGACGCCTGCCCGTTGCACTATCTGCTCCAGCACCAGGATGAAGAAGTCACATGACAGCGCATCTCCTTGTCGAAATCCGGTGCATGTTTCAAACGGTTCCAAAGTCCTGGAACCGAGTTGCACGGTGCATGGCGTATTTTTTAGCGTGGCGCGACAGGACTGGATCAGTTTTCCCCGGATCCCGAATTCGGCCATCGCACCAAACAGTCCTTCACGATGAATGCAGTCGTATGCGGCTTTGAAGTCGATGGAAAGATGGTGTGTATCGATTCGAAGCTCGTTGATCTTTTCCAGGATTTGTCGAAGTGTGAAAATTTGGTCTATAGTCGATTTGCCGGGCCGGAAGCCCCACTGGTAGCTGCCGATTAGTGCTGTGCAAAATGGCTTTAAACGTTCACACAATACGCTGGACAGGATCTTGTATGCGACATTCAGCAGGGATATACTTCTATAGTTCTTGCAAGAGGTAGGATCGCCTTTTTTGTGGATGGGGCATATAGAGCTGGTATTCCAGTCGTCGGGCATGCCTTCATCTTCCCAAATTCTGCAGATGATCTGGTGTATGCTCCCTACCAGAACATCGCCACCAGCCTTGAAGAACTCTGATGGCAAGCCATCTGAGCCTGCGGCCTTGTTGTTCTTCAGCTTCTGAATAGATGTGCCGGCTTCTTTGATGCTGGGTGGGTGGACTACTTCACCGGCTGGAGTTGGGATTTCCTCGGTCCCTACCACTCTCTCTTGGTCATGCTCGTTATGCAGCTGTTGGAAATGCTGCTTAAATACATCCACTATTCCCTGCGGGTCGTTCTTCCTTCTGATTTTTATTTTAAGGGACTGAAATATAAACAATTTTCTAAAACTGTTAAGTAAATAAATAAATGAATTGCAGTTGAATTTGTCATTTTTTAAAAAAAAAAGTTAATGGTGGGCCATATTTGCGACACTTACTCTAATTGTTGGGCTCCCATAAGTTAGAACGTATGTGAACCGCCCGACAACGCATCAGCCACGGCGATAAAGGACAATAACTATTAACTGAAACGCATACTGCATAATCCAATCAATCAAGTAAAGACTGAGAAAGATAAATAGCTGCAATACGTGCAATTGGCATTCATTTATAAAGCATTTGAAATGTTTAAAAATGTCCGGGATTTCCCCAAACCGCTGAGCATTTCTTTTTGTGTTTGCTATTGCATCGCTGCATCAACAATATGTTGCTTTGCATCATTTAACCTAAAACAACAAACTCACACATACAAACGACCAAACACACCTCCCTTCCAAGTGGAGGGCGTTGCCAACATTTCATATATTTTCCTGCCACCTGATTGGACCGGTGACACAGCTCACAGCACCACATGCCAGACTACCTGTTATTGGTCATCATCTTCCTCATTCACACTGGCCACGCACGCACTAGCAATCACAACGCAGGGAACACCACTCTGAGCCGCCGCTCGTGCCGACAATAACAAGATCTCAATAAATAGACCGACTGACGTGACGCACATTCACCCGGTTTCTTCGTGATCAATGACCCCGTGGCTGTATGCCTTCCACTGACAACTTTTATAGCCACTGTTTGGTGGCTGCTGTCGTCGTAACATCACTGCAGGATATCCACTACATGTTCGGGGTGAATAAGACATGCATGCTAATTAGGGCCAAACTTAATTAATTTTCAATTTGAAACAATAAAGTAAATATCGGAATGGATAACATCCTGCGATAAGGTGGGGGATAAAATACGTCGTGAACGACGAAAAAATGTCGAGGGAATGAGTTACACAAAATGAGATACGAAATGAGACTCATTTAATCGAAATTTGTGATATGAATTCAATCCAATGAATTCAAGTGACGGATGTTTATCCTGTCGTTGTATAGTCCCGGAATGTATCCTACGTGCCTTTTATGCTTAATCGCTCGAATAATTCATTTAAAATACAAAATGGTGTTAGCAAAAGTTTTTCACTACTCTTGCGTGACGATAAAATAATATTGTTATGTATTGTATCATATGACCATTAGAAGAGAATATGAGTTCTATAACTAATCTAATCCATAGTTTAACTTAGGGTCGGGAACCCCGCGGCACCCTGGTGCGTCGTAGAGAGGAAAGGAGGGCGCCGCGCCCTGAGTTGGGTAGATTAAAAGATGATGATTATATGAAAGATAAAATAGAGGCTATTTCTTGTATATTATGTATGTATGTTGGCGTTACAGCCCATGACCAGAGCCAAGCTTCTCTTAATCACTCATGTTGTGTGTGATTTATTTTTTCACACAGGTAAAAGGGACCTGCGCCGTGGCGCAGTGGTTAGTTCCTTGGACTCTGACGCACGATGAGCGAGTTCGGATCCCTATAACACCAATACTGTCGAATGTTTATGAAGCGGCGTACCTCCTCCGCGGGGTACTGGCAAAACCCCCCGTAGTATACTTGCCATGAAAAAGCTTCTCAACTCACGCCGTTCGGAATCGGCATTAAGCTGTAGGTCCCTTTCACCTGTGTGAAAAATAAATCACACACAACATGGGTGATTTGATTAAGAGAAGCTTGGCTCTGGTCCTTCATGGGCTATAACGCCACCAAAGAAGAAGAAGAAAAGGGACCTACAGTCTATTGCCGATTCCGAACGGCGTGAGTCGAGAAGCTTTCTCAAGGCAAGTATACTACCGGGGGTTATGCCAGTACCCCGCGGAGGAGGGACGCCGCGAAATACATATTCGATGGCGTTGGTATTATCGGGGTCTGAACTCGCTCATCGCCCTCTCTTGTATCTTATATCTTTTATATTTATATTTCACTTAAAATTCACAAAAATACAAATACATACCTATATACTCCAAATCAGTCGAAGACGAGCAGGTTATTTCTGTGCTTAAGAAAGAGTTTGTGGAACAAAGAGGTATACGCCGCAGCGAGAAGTAAAACCAAAAAAGGGAAGTATGTTCAGTAGTTTAAAAACGATTATTGAAGGGTCGGACGTGTCGTCGTGTTTTGTTTTAATTGTGTCAAAGGATACAGATAAAACGTCTACGTGTGGTGGCAGGGAAATTGGTAATTATGGCTTAACGTGGACACCTGCCAATTACAGCTTAATTCCATGGTGGGCCTACCCACACTGTCGGGACCCAAGAAAACCAGTACACGTACCACCCTAGTACAATTTTGTGAACGTGTTGAGGCTTGTTCACAACCCTTGCTGAGGGACGAGTTCTATCTAACACCTCTTGCATCCAGGTGCCCTAGATGTTGTTTAGACACCCAGATTCCATTTGTTCCCGCGATTTTTGGCAACCACGATACTCCCACTAGGGGGCCTACCTCATAGACAGGTCGGAACCGGCGTCGGGCACTGAGGTACCAGTCGTCAGTTTTAGGGGCTCCTGTCCCCCGTGGTACAAGATTATAGCTTCCGGTGCAGCTTCGCGACGGTATGGTCTGGCGCCTCACCTTAATCTATTCAAATCCTGAGTACCTGGTCACAGAACACCCCACTCACGACTGAGCTAGTTTTAAAATGGGCCCCCAGCCAGGCCCATTGACAGTCTTCATACTATTGCAGAAGAGCTTATCTTACCTTTTACAACCCGTACAGTTCTTCGTTAAATCTTCTCCTCCACCGGAGGAACAAATGGGACTGTAGATAGTGCGCAGAATTTTCCTCTCGAAACGACCAAGGGCCGCTTTTGTTAAGATCCGAGCCTCTGCGTCGTAAACGAGGACTGGGATGATCAAGGTCTTATATAGCGTCACCTTGGTTTTCCGAGAGAGGCCTCCACTTCTCATTTGCCTCTTGAGCCCAAAGAAACAGCGGTCAGTAAGCCAAGGTAGACGAATTCCTTAAGCACTTCAATGTTATATCCGCTCATGATGACGTTCTGGCCAATACGTCGGTGTTGACCGTCTCTTTTAGATGAAAGCAGATATTTGGTTTTACCCTCATTAACCTTAAGCCGCTTCTACCCCAATGCTTACAAAGGCCTCATTGACGCCTCGCTGTGTCCGTCCAATCACGTCATTGTCGTCGGCGTACGCAAGCGATTGCGTAGACTTGAAATAAATCGTAACTCTTGTGTTGGCCAGTGACTCTTGCACGATCTTTTCAAGCACGATGTTGAAAAAGTTGCATGACAGCGTGCCACCTTGCCTAAATCCTTTTTTAACATCAAAGGTCTCGGTTTGCTTATTACCGACCTTAATGGAGAGCGAGAATTCTCCATTGTCACCCTGCACAGTCGGACGAGTTTGGCAGGGATGGTAAAACTAGACATGGCTTTGTATAGCTCATCTCTATACACGCTGTCATATGCAGCCTTGAAATCGACGAAAAGGTGGTGTGTGTCGATTTGGTATCCTCCAAGATCTGCCGTAGCGTAAATATTTGGTCTATTGTGGATTTACCTGGCCTGAAACCACACTGATAAGAGCCGATCAGGTTATCCACAGGCGGTTTCAGGCGTTCACACAATCTTATATGCGATGGTAAGGAGACTTATTCCCCTTTAGTTGGCGCAGTTATAGGGGTCTCCTTTCTTATGGACCGGGCAAACGATGCTGAGATTCCATTCGTCGGGCACGCTTTCCTCCGACCAAACCGTGCAAATGAGATGGTGCATGCACTTTTTTTTTTTTTTCTTAGAGTCACACGCGCACTCAAGGCTAAGGCCTTATAACATATTGAAGGTTGTGTGAGCGATTGTAACAGGGAGAGGGAAGTTTCACAGTGGTTTTTGGGTCGTAGATGTTCGTTGACTACTCTCAGGGGTGGTTTGTCCTAGATAGGACGAGAGTCGACCAAATTTCACGTTGGTTAGAATTCTCAGTAATTCGTTCATGCACTTTTGGTGTTTGGTTGACCACATGCTGTGAATGTTATGCCTGCAGCAGTACGTTTGGTCACTTTCCATTCACAACTGTGTTGCATACTTTTTTCCGTATAGGAAATGCTTTTTCTTGGCTATGAAACGAATTTGAACTATAGACCTTCCGCTCGACGGTCGATAATGTTAACCACTGCATCACGGCCACCCGCTCACCAGCTCATCTTCAGCCGTCTTAAGAAGCTCAGCTCTGCGCCTGCGGCTTTATTAGACTTAAGTCTTGATATCGCTATTTTGAATTCGTCTAGGTCGGGTGGATGGAATTCTCTTACATCGTCGTCCATTACGAACGGATCGTTATGCCTGACAGTGGTATCTTGTCTGTCATCGCCGTTATACAGTCTGCAGAATTGGTCTTTCCAAATCCTCAGCATCGTCTGCGACTCTGCTACCAGTTCTTCATTTTCATCCCTGCAGGCCGCCGCTCTGGCTTTGCAGACATGGCATGTTCATTTTACCTTATTGTAAAACTGTCGGGCGTCATTTCTGCGGAAGCATTTCTCGATCTCCTCGATCTCATGCTTATCATGCTCCCTCTTCTTTATTCTGAAAAGCGTGTGTTCCTCTCTTCTCTTCTGCTCATAGAACTTGATGAGCCTACTGACTGTAATAATGTTACACATCTTATGTGTTACGTACGCTTTCTGGCTCATAATAGTATTGTTCGCAAAAGCATTACCGAAAGTGCGAAGGCCCAGGACTTGTTTAACATTCTTGACAAGTTTATTGCAGAAAATGGTTTGGATTGGGAAAATACGAGTATTGATGGTACTCGATCCATGTCTGGCTGGTATGGAGGAATACAAGCGCTTATTCGTAAAAAAGCTCCGAATGCATGTGATCCCATTGCATCATCCATAGAGAAGCATCAAAGTCGATGAGCCCTGAATTGAACCGAGTACTAGAATGTATCATTGGTGTAGTAAACTACATAAAAACTAGTCCGCTAAAGGCCAGGCATTTCCAAAAACTATGCATAGATATGGGAGCTAAACTTAAGGCCCTGCTGTACACATTTCTGCGATTCACGATGGCCTTCAAGTGGACAACAAGAACGTCATGAAACAGCCATATACTTTACTGAACTAGATTTTTTTGCTAAAACTAGCATATTTGTGCGATATATCTGAGAAACTTAATAAATGAAATCTATCTTTGCAAGGCAACAACGCACAAATTCTGAAACTATTGGCGAAGAATGCGGCACTTAGAAAGAAATTGCAGTTGTGGATAAAAAAAATTAATGAAGGTGGCCATCAAGATTGCTTCCGGCAGTTGTATAAATATGCGGCATCTAATGAACTGGTTGTCCCACAAGACCTGATGGCCCTTTTTACGGAAAACCTGTCGAAACTCATCGAATGGTTTTCAATATACTTTGCAGATGATGATGTCGGAAAGTTTACGTGGATCCAAGATCCATTTCATGCACAACCTATACCAGAATTCACATTACTAGAGGAAGAGAGTCTCATTGAACGCTCTTGCGACAGCAGCCTTAAAACTAGATTCACCAGTTCCGGCCTGGTGGAGTTTTGGTTATCAATTCAAAATTGATCTCCAAATGCAACTTCTAAAACTTCAAGAACTTTCATTCCGTTTGCAACATCATATTTGTGTGAAGCTGAATATTCAGCTGTAGCTGCAATCAAGAGCAAATATCGCTCAAGGATCAATGTGGAGCAAGAAATGAGAGTAGAAGTATCAAGCCTTATACCCTGCTTTGAAAAACTCTGGGGGATCACTAGGCTCACCCATCACAGTGATTTGACTGTGTCTTTTTCAAATAGCTAGAGTTGGGCGTCGTGGCAAAATACTAAACGTGTGCGCGCGTCGCGGGCTGAAAAAGATAGGAAACCACTGGTCTAATTCATAAGTTCCGCAAAGTAATTTTCGGCAAATCGCCGGACAGCAGATCTCGATGGCTCGACTGATTAAATGAAGGCAGATATTGGTTAGTATGGTAATAAATATTTTAATTTTTTTTATATTTTTTATTTTTATTTACTGTACGGGATTTGCACAGTCCTTGTGGTAATTTTGGATTTCGAACTATGAAAAAACGATACTTCTTAAAAGGCAAGCAAATGGTGTATCCAAATTTTCGGAACCATTAGCTACGAACAATAGGTTAGGTTAGGTAAGTGGGTGCCCTATTCACGGAAGTCAAGAATCACTTAGACTACGAGGGGTCCATTGTGCCCAGTTAACGCTTAATCCGCAGTGACCTACAAATTTCCCGTTGAGCTGAACCACTAAGATGCTGATAGTCTGTTCAGCTCAATCTTACTTACCCCTTCTAGTCCCAATAGGAGGTGACTTCCAAGGAATTTGTACCTTTTTTGGGCTAGTGCTGGACATTCACACAGTAGGTGACGAATGGATTCAATTTCCTCTTCGTTCCTACAGCTTCTGCAAAAGTCATTGTGGGGCTGGCCTAGTCTGGCTGCATGGTAGGATATCATGCAGTGCCCTGTGAGGGCACTGACTGCCACTTTCTGTCCTTTTCTTATCATAGACGGGCCAAGTTGATCTTGTTGTTGCGCATGTATCTAATTGATACCATCGTTTATTGGCTTTCACTATTAGCTCCACCTCTATTTCTCTGTAGAGTATACTAAGTGGCGTTTTACCTTTACTTGTGATCTGCGCGGAGTTTGCGCCTGATGCTATTCTATTTAGCTTGTCCGCCTTCTCATTCCCGGAAATATTCATATGATCTAGTACTCAGCAGAGGGTCACCTCTCTTTGCAGAGTTTGGGCTTGGATCTTAGCCATGTTGCCTGGAGTGCCTTGAAGGCTGCCTGGCTGTCAACATAGATGCTGATTCTTTTACTTCAGAGGATTTCTCTTAAAATCGGGTCCGCAGCTTGTTTAATTGCGAAGACCTCAGCTTGGAAATAGCTACGGCCCTCATCAAGCCTATAGGAGTCATTTGCTTCACGATTTGCTCCTGTACCGATATCCATTTTCGATCCATCGGTATAGATTGCCAGTTCATTTTCCATACTTACCATACCACTTGTCCATTTCTCCCTCCCTGGTGGGAATTCTGATAGAGAATCTTCTCTCGCAGCAAGGAAGTCGGGTGATATAGTCCGTTTCGTTTTGAATCTCGAGATGGCCCATCGATCCAAGACTGATGCGTGGCTATGAGGACTCCTTGCCCAGAGACCGGGTTCTTGCATTCTAAGCGCAGTCCTGTCTGCGATGCTTTCGTAGTATACGTCCAAATGTGAAATGTTCAGCATTGTTTCAAGGGCCGTCGTTTGTGTGGATTTCATAGACCCAGTCACCGACAGACAACCTGGCCTCTGAACCCTTCAAACACTTTGAAGGTGGCATTTTTTCTCGAGGACCTTGCGCCAGACAATCGAACCATAGCCAAAAAAAAGGTTTTACCACCGCAGTGTGCAACCAATATACCACTTTTGGTTTGAAGTCCCATGTCTTTCCAAAGGCTACTCTGCACGAATACAGTGCAACGTAGGCTTCTTTGATGTTATCCTTCCAGCTAAGCTTGGAGTCTAAGATTATGTCAAGGTATTTGGCAGAGTTTTTGGGTATCAGATCGATACATGCATAACTAAGTCTTTCGCTGAGGAGCTGAGGAAACTTCCCAGATATCAGAATGGCAATGTCATCAGCATAGGCCGTGACGTTAAAACCATCTGCCTCTAGAAGTTTTTCCATTTCGTCGGCCACAAGGAACAATTGGCGAGGTGATAGAACAGCACCTTGTGGTGTACCCCGATTGACCTTCACCCTTCCGCTTTGTACTCCTATTGCCGAATTCATAATACGAGTACTCAGCAATTGTTCAATCCACCTGCATATTTCCGAGACACTGTGCCTCTAGTTTCTTTTTTGAGCCGCTTAACATTATCCCTATAAGTTGACCATTCGATGGATGGCACCCTCTTTTGCGAGGTTCCAGCAAGAAAAAAAGATTAGACTTTTCGGAACCAATAGCAGCTGAACGTTCCTTCACAACGGTATGTTTCGAGTGCAGATATTTTTGGGTGAATAATGCAATTTTGACTTCGTAGCCGGTGAAGGTTTGACGGATCTCAACGACAATCGATACACGCATAGACCACCAAGGAAACTAACAATCCAAGATTGTTTTAAAAATCAATTGAGGATTTTCGATACATTTACATTTTTGATTTTTCGCACCCGTGAGACCGATCTGCTTCGAATTCGTTTTGTTAACGTTTCTACTTTTTTAAGACAAACTCAAAAAATTGCAAAGACTAGCTTGTATCTGCATCACAGGGGCTATGAGAACTAGTGTGGGGCAGCACTAGACGTCATCACGAATCTACCACCTTTCCACCTCCAACTGAAGAAGGAAGCCACGGTCTTCGCTCACAGGCTGGACGCGGAAAATGACTTTAATTCTAGGCTTTTTCATCCTGACATTCTCACTGAACTAAACAGGCGTGAAATTGTCCCCCTAGATATAACTCGAGCCAGAAATTTAAGGTAATAATTCCCTCTCAACACACTTGGGAACAGAATAAACCCTCCCTTCACCGCGAATCCTACGTGTGGTACACAGTCGGCTTCAAAACGAACGAAGGCATTGAGGCTAGAGAATATTGAGCTAATACCGGAACATACATCTATCACAGCATGGACAGGTACAACTCCGTATGTCAAGCAGAAATATTCGCAATCGAACCCTGCAGAAACATAACACACAAAAACATTTATATTCTCTCTGACAGTAAAGCTGCACTTCTGGCCCTCAAGAGCTACGAAGTCACCTCCAAATTGCTATGAGACTGCCTACAACTTTTACACCAGCTGGCCGACACAAAAAGAGTTCGCCTCATTTGGATACCTGGGCATAGCGGCCATATAGGAAACTAAAAAGCAGACCTACTAGCAAGGAAAGGCTCCGCATCACCGTTTATGATGGCACCACCAAATACTGCATAAACAGATGGTTGAGGAACATGGCTAACCACTACTGGTCACAAACGAAAGGTAGCAGACAAGGTGAGATATTCTTACCAACCTCTTCCCTTACAAGAACGAACCAACTCTTCATGCTTTCTAGGAGTCAGATTCGCACAGTCACAGCTTTCTCACTGGACACTGCCCAAGAAGACACATGCAGAATGTGGAATGAAGACGAAGAAATAGCAGAGCACATACTGTGCCACTGTAACTTCCTCGTCAGTACACATTATCGTCAATTAGGCAGGTACATATTATCCTGAAGCAAAAGAAATCGCTCAAAAGCATGCTAAGTTTTATTATGAACTCGCGATTTTTAAGTGGGGGATATCACAATAGGCCCATCAGAATCGGGCGACCTTAGCCGCTCCCCTCACCTCGATATCCATAAAGAGACATGGTGGTCCCCTGATCAATCAACCGTCAACTAGATTGATCACATTGCGATCAAAGTCAAGCACTCCTCCAATATTCTCGCTGTCCGAATCTTCCGTGGTGCCAACATTTGTATGTATGTTGGCGTTACAGTCCATGAAGAACCTGAGCCGAGCTTCTCTCAATCACCCATGTTGTGTGTGATTTCATTTTCCCATAGGTGAAAGGGACCTACAGATTATTGCCGGTTCCGAACGGCGAATTTCGAGAAGCTTTTCATGACGATTTTACTACAGGGGGTTTTGTCAGAACCCCGCTGAGGAGAAACACCGTGCCAACATTTACACGGATCATTTCCTTGTTGTAGCTAAGGTAGGCACCCGGATATCAAAGGACGGACTCGAGAAAGAACAACACGATTTGACTTCGAGAGGCTACAATCGCCAAATATTGCTAAAAACTTAGCCCTTCGAGTCTCCCAGACACTCTCTGAAAGTTCGACGGTGCCTGCGATAACAATTAAAGAGGAATGGAAGCATTCTCAAGAAGACATCAATGAAGCCACACAGCCACTGATGTGCTAGGTTTTACGACACAACCAAAGAAAAACCCATAGTTTGACAACAACGAGTGGAGGCAAGCTTATGTAGTCAAATAGGAGGTTTACTGCTGCATCGAACGATGAGAGCTGTTCGTAAACTGTAAGAAAATAAGGAAAGAAAACCGGCTCATCAAAAAAAAAAAAAAAAGGAATGAGGAGGAGATGGAGAGGTGTTATGGCAGGAATGAGGTCCGAAAGGTTTACCAAATGGTAAAACAGCTATCTGGTGGATACAAACTCCGCATCGATGCCTACCTGGACGAGAATGATTAACTTGTAGTAGAGTCGCAGTCGATGCTAAGAATCTGGAAAAATCATGCAAATGCCATTGTATGGCACAACATTACACTCCGCCCGACTTAGACGAGGTCAAGATAGCAATATCGAGACTGAAATCGATCAAAGCTGTTGATCAGACGGATTGTCCGCAGAACTGTTTAAAGCAGCTGGAGATAGTCTAGTTGGGTACATGCACGAGTTCAGCTGTAAGATATGATCAGAGGAAAATATGTCCAACGAGTGAAAATTCAGTGTCGTTTGTCCGGTCCAAAAGAAAAGAGACTCCATCGACTGCGCCAACTACCGAACGTGGGAACGTCTAAACCGTTCATTAAGAATCTGATAGGTCCATATCATATCAGGGAAGTCCACGATAGACCAGATATTCACACTGCATTGCTCTGTGACAAGCTGTATAAAAGGTAAAAGTATCCAGGCATTCAGAATAAGCTTCTACCCTCTTTCGATGTACTTTAAGATTAAGTGTATCACTTAATGCGTTTGATCTTTGAAATTGAGACACTTATTCGTGTTAAAACTATAACACGTTCTATTGCGTGTCATGAATAAAAACTCTAAGGACACCTTAAGTGTGTTGTAGCGACGCACTTATTAATAATTAACAAACTTTGGATCAATCAATCAAGCAAAAGACACATTTCCCAACTATATCCAACCTTGGCAAAACGTAATTTGCGAGTCGGATCCATAGCGTAATGGTTAACACTCTGGACTCTGAAAAGGGAATTTCCCTTTTTGTGTGTAAAGTTGGAAAATTTCTCTCTTTGGGTGCTTTCATAATAACACACTTTAAATTGCATTAAAAATGACTACGATGAAAGCACACCTTTTGGTGTATTGTAGTAACACACTTACTTACTTAACGGGCGCTACAGTTCGGGGTGAACCTGGGCCTCAACCAACATGCCTCTCCACCTAGCACGATCTTTCGCTAGTCTTTTCCAATGCCGCACGCCCAGTTGGTTGAGGTCCCCTTCCACCTGTGCGCGCCACCTTAGGTGCGGCCGTCCTCTATTTCTTCGTCCCTCGGGGTTGGATTCAAAGACTCTACGGGCTGGAGCTGTGGTGTCCATTCGCTCTACATGGCCTAGCCATCTTAGGCGTTGGATCCGTAGACGCCTGACCAGACTCATGTCGCTGTACAACCCGTACAGTTCGTGATTGAATCTTCTTCTCCAACCCTCCTCTGTGTTTATGGGACCGAAAATCGAACGCAGAATCTTTCTCTCGAAACGACCAAGGATTTCCTCATCCGCTTTAGATAAAGTCCATGTTTCTGCGCCGTATAACAGGACCGGGATAATTAAGGTCTTATATAAGGTCAACTTGGTCGTACGAGAGAGGGCTCTACTTCTCAGTTGCCTCTTGAGCCCAAAGAAGCAGCGGTTGGCAAGAGTAATTCTGCGCTTGATTTCGAAACTGGTGTCGTTGTTCCAAGTCACCGCGGAGCCGAGGTATATGAAGTCCTTAACTACCTCGAACTTATATCTGCCAATATGCACGTTCTGTCCAAGACGTCGGTGGTAAATGTCCTTTTTCGATGACAGCAGATATTTAGTCTTGCCCTCATTAACTGCCAAACCAATTTTTGCCGCCTCCATCTCAATACTCGCAAACGCCTCACTGACATCTCGCTGCGATCTACCTATTATGTCAATGTCGTCGGCGTATGCAAGGAGTTGCGAGGATTTGAAGTAGATTGTGCCTCTTGTATTGGCCTGTGATTTTTGAACAATCATTTCCAATACGATGTTGAAGAAATCACACGACAGCGCATCGCCCTGTCTAAATCCTTTTTTGACATCAAAACTATCGGTGAGGTGCTCACCGATTCGGATGGAGCAGCGAGCATTTTCCAAGGTCATCCTGCATAGTCTGACGAGCTTCGCAGGGATGTCAAAAGTAAACATGGCGTTATATAGCTCGTCTCTAATTACGCTGTCGTATGCGGCCTTGAAGTCGACGAATAGATGGTGCGTATCGACTTGAAACTCATTGGTTTTCTCCAGGATCTGCCGTAGTGTGAAGATTTGATCGATGGTGGACTTCCCTGGCCTGAAGCCACACTGATAAGGACCTGTCAGCTTGTTTACGAATGGCTTCAGGCGTTCACACAAAACGGCAGCGAAGATCTTGTATGCGACATTAAGGAGACTTATTCCTCTATAGTTGGCGCAGTCAAAGGGATCTCCTTTTTTGTGGATCGGGCAAACAATGCTGAGACTCCATTCCTCGGGCATGCTTTCCTCTGACCATATCTTACAGATGAGCCGGTGCATGCTCCTAACCAGCTCACCCCCAGCCGCTTTGAAGAGCTCAGCAGACAGTCCATCTGCGCCAGCAGCTTTATTCGACTTGAGTTTCGACATGGCAATCTCAACTTCGTCGAGGTCAGGGAGACGGAATCCTCTGCGATCTTCGTCGTTAAAAAATGGATCATTCTGCCTGACGGCGGTATGTTGGTTGTCAACGCCGTTATACAGTCTGCAGATTTTTCCAAATTCTCAGCATCGACTGCGATTCTACTACTAGGTGTCCGTTCTCATCCCTACAGGCCTCCGTTCGGGCTTTATAGCCTTGAGACATTCGGTTTATCCGCTGATAAAATCTTCGAACGTCGTGCCTGCAATAGCACCTCTCCAAGTTTTCAATCGCCCGCTTCTCGTGCTCTTTCTTTTTTCTCTTGAGAAGCTTATGTTCCTCCCTTCTCTTAAGCTCGTAGAGCTCACGAGCCGCTCTTGTTTTTTTGTGTAGTGAGGCTTTGTATGCCTCCTGCTTTCCGCATGAATCCTTCTACACTCGTCATCGAACCAGGTGTTTCGTCGTGGTGGAGCTTTAAGGCCCAGCACTTCCGTTGCTGTGCTCTTCAGGGCTTGCTTGCACAGGCTCCATTGTTGCTCTACTGGCTGAGTGGAGGATTGAGGTGTATCGGAGAGCTTAAGGGAGACGCGGTTGGCAAAAGCACTGGCGATCTCCGGCGATAGTAGCTTTCCGACGTCATAGCTTGGTGTTCTAACTCTACTCCGCGGTGTTCGTGTTATGCGCTGACGTATCTTGGCTACTACAAGATAGTGGTCTGAATCGATGTTCGCTCCTCGGAAAGTGCGAACATCAAGAATAGTGGAGGAGTGTCTGACGTCAATCGCGATATGGTCAATCTGGTAGTAACACACTTACCATTAGCAAATAGGCTCAGAGAAAGACTTCTTAGGTCTCAAACCCGCTATAGGTATATAGGCAGCGAATGGACACTGCTGTCCTGGATACAGGCTAATGATATGTGGGTGATATTTAGCTTGTAATTTTGTCGCAAATGCTTGCAATAGATGCTGCTTCGCTAAGGTCGATGTGATGTACGAATGGGCTAAAGTCCTAGCCTCTATACCACAAAGCTCCTTTTCATTCTTTGGAGAAAGACGAGAAAACTGACTAAAATAAAGTGTTCTAATAGTATAGAGGATTTAACCTGAGTGCTCGGGCAGATTATTAAAACTTCCCGAAAAGGCAAAGAAAAAAATACGAAGACCTTTAACCACAGGAAGTAAACATCGTTTATGCCATAAGATCCTCTCTACTGAGCTATGTGAACATCCATCCCGGTCGAACCTAACGCATAAAATGCTTTCACGAGACGTTTTGGGCAGTACATCGCGTTGATTGATGTACTTTTAAGGTAGTCATTTTAGGATAAAAGCTTTGCCGTCTATGGATTTGAACGCTTACAATGGCTTGACGCTTTAATTAGGTACTAATCATCAGAGTCAGCTAGAGGTGTGCTCCTTTTGGGTCATATTTTCTGATGGATTCTTCTGAGCAATAGAATTTATTTTAACTGCACAGGCGCTTGACGTGTCCCAGCCTCAATGGTTTCCCGAACTTGCATCACGTATTCGGACAATTTCAAACTAAGCACACTCACGACAGTATGATAATATCATTCCTAGCCAAATAGATACCCTGTCGGTTCACTCTTATGTTTTATTCGAACTTTTTCTTTACAATTACAAATTTTTATTACACTTGCAGCATTTCTTCGGCTGGTAGCACTCCATGTCCCGTATGTTCGATGACTTTCGTGGTGGTTCCCATGGTATACGCTCCTCAGGAATTTTCTGTTATTTTTTACAAACTGAATTCACAACATATTGTAGTTTAAGTGGATCTGAAAAGTATACCTCAACTTTGCGGATAGGTCTTCCAGAACAGCTCATGCATCTCCTCTTACTAGCCGAAGCTAGGTGGGGGAATTCTGGTGTGTTCGACCTACTCATGCGGGTGGTCTCTATAGCCGCCTTGCTTGTTTTCGGGCGAGTTTCGAACATCTTTTCGCGATTAAGGAAGCTGCAAGCACGCAGAGGAATGCAAGAATTTGTACTTAGGTAGGTAGACTGATGGTACCTACTTGGGTCTTGGTTGGATCCAGATGTTCGGTAGTCTCTTCGAGCTCATGATGTCACCAAGCTTCTGAAGCAAACGAAGATTTTCTTTTTCGATCCGCTTCAAGCGATCCTTTTCAGCCTGAACCTTCTTTAGCTTCAGTGCCACATGGGAATAGATTGGTGGGGTTCGGACATCAATCGCCGCCTTGGCATTGATGACTTTTTTCCTATGATCCTCATAGCGCTGAACCTCCCACGGATGGACAAGAAGTTTGTCACGACGAGATATCATTACGGGTGTGGATATAAAAGAATACTGGATTGTTTGGTAAACATCGTCGGTTGGAAGCATGTTGCACAGGGTGTTTTGTTGTCAAGGAAGCCGAATAGTACAGGGGATACTCACTTACTCATTTCCTAGCAACCTATAGTTGTAGAGTTGTAGATGTTGTATTATTTATCGAAAAATAAATGCTAGAATTTCCACATATGTATGTATATTACACTGTAGTAATGTTTGTGGTTTTGATCAATACAATTATTCAAAAACATACTAGCATTGGCAAATTTTTTGAGTGACCCTCCTATCGTTCTTTTCGTGGCAACACTGAATTCACCACGCAGCTGAAACTAAATTTCTTTATATATTATTATGTGAATCAATTTTTTTTTGATTCCAAACACTTTTGTGAAACATGGCTGTGTCTTCTAGCCATGTGCCCACCAGATAATCCATGAGCTCAGCCACCTTCTGTCTTTGAATATCAGATTCTAATAATGGCATTTCTTCCTGAATATCAATCCATAGTTCTCCAATAGCTTCTGACGGTGCCAAACCCAATGCTATTATTCTTCGCAGCGCATAATCCCTCGATGGTGGCACTTGTTCCAAAAATCAGAATTTTGTTATCTGAAATGGAATCTGCGGTAGTATTGTGGTTAGTATAATCCTTTGCCTTACTTCCTGAAGACTCGAATATTAGGAATCTTCTGTTATCGAGTGTCCGATTCCATGGCGTCCCAATTGTGATTTGTGCTCCTGCTTTTGGATTTGTAGGGAAAACACTTCGTTTGATTCTGTAGAGGGAAGACTTGATACTTGTAAAGGTTGGCACCGATTGTTCTTCCACATCTGTTTCTTCTGTTCTTTGGTTCAAAGTTGTTTCTGTCCTAATGTCTCGATGAACCTGAAAATGAATTAGACAGAGGGTTATACTAACCACTATACTACCGAAGACTTACGTTTGGAATCGTTTGCAAAGGATTGGAGAGGACTCTGGCCTTCATCTGAATCATCACTTTCCTTCTTTCGTTCATCAAGTCATCAGGAATGTGGTTCACATGTTCGCATTTCTTTGAACGAAGATCCTCTCCATCGGTGATCAATGTGACCTTACAATCAGGATAGCGCTGACATTTCCAATAACTCGTACCGTTGTCTTTCCTTTTGATGATTCGGAATGAGTAACCATTCACAAGCGGTGTCTTCACTCTTCGAATTGATTCGATCCATTCGATTGTATCTTCGGCCATTGTGGTTATCACAGGTTTCACTAACCACTACACTACCGAAGAAATCAACAACACTTTTCAACTGTCTTCCACTAAACAAATTTTGCAAAAAAAATTTTCTTCAAAAATTGCATACACACGGACCAGTAAATTTATATGATCTTAATAAAAAAATGCCCGGGACGAAATATAAACAGAACTCATATATATTTGTAAACAATCAACTTACGGCCTACAACAAACATCTAATGTGGCTGTCAAAAAATCAAGCCAAAGAAAAGGGGTGGAAGTTTGTCTGGTCACGTGATGGAAAAATTCTTGCAAGAAAACATGAGACAAGCAATGTAATTCGCATTGACACTGTCAATGACGTCTCAAAAATTGATTAATACACTCACGTTAAGCAATACTCTCACATTTGTGTGGTAAATACATACACATGGAAGACTGCAATAAAAATAAACTAGATCAAATAATGAATATGGAGCACAGGGTGATAACTAGTATGAATGAATTAAAAAATCATGAATTAAATAATAATTTAATATTCTCGTGCCTGTATCTCAATATAAGATCTATTAGAAAAAATTGGAACCTATTTCTTTCACATTTGAATAATATAATTAAACATCTTGAAATGATTATTTTAGTAGAAATAAACATAAAAGAATACGAAAACATTTATTACAAAATCGATGGTTTTGAGGCGGAGTTCTTAAACAGATCAAAATCAAGAGGAGGTGGAGTAGCAATATTTACAAAAAACGAATATTCAATAGAAAGAACTGTTGTAACAACCAGCTCTTATGAAAACATACAAATTGAAGTTAAAACAAAATCTGATGAATTTACTGTAATAGCGTTGTATCGCCCACCGGGATTTAACATACCAAACTTCATTGAGGAATTAGAAAAACAAATTGATACAATCGAAAAGAGGAAAAAACTTATGATAATAGGAGATATGAATATTGACCTAAATAACCGCAAAAATAGATTAGTAAATAACTATACGAGTATGTATGCTTCAAAGGGGCTTGCAAATGTTATAAAAGCGTATACAAGAGTTGATCTTAAAAAAGGCTGTAAAACTAGAATAGACCACTGTCTAGTCCGATTGAACAGTGAAAAAATGCACGCTTCTGTAGTTGAGACGGATATATCAGATCACTACACACTATTCTGTGGAGTTTCAAGCAATAAGGTTAATAATACAAAGACACAAATAGAAAGCAGCTTTATAAATGAAAATCTGGTTAAACACCATGTTCTAAATACCGACTGGAATAATTTAATTGAAAACTTTACAAATGCTGAGGATCTATATAGACAATTTAACAACATTTTTAAAACCATATATACAAATTCAATGCAAAAAAACAAAAAAGAAACAAAAATACGGAAAGCTACTAATCCATGGGTAAATTCAGAAATACGTGAAATGTGCAAAAGAAGAGACATTTTATATAAACGATGGAAAAATAATAGAAACTGCACTCGATATGAAACCGAATACAAAGTTTATCGAAATTTTGCTAATAAAAAAATTGAAAGAACGAAAATTAACTACTATCGGGACAAATTTTCGGAGTATCGATCCGACACCAAAAAAACCTGGAGCTTAGTAAATGAAATTCTTGGAAGGAAAAGACAAAACCTAGATGAAGTAATCGAAAGAAACTTTGGCAGGGAAATCAGTTTAGATTTACTTGCGAACAAATTCGCCACAAGTTTTATAAATGAGGTCGAAACCGTGTTGCACAACTGCAATGTAAAAACCTACCATACCGAAGTACCGAGTTCTCTACAATCGATCTATATATCACCAGTGTCCAAAGAAGACATTTTTAAGATGATAATGGAACAAAAAGTAAACAAATCACCTGGATCGGATGGAATACGAGTTAAAGATATACAATCGAACGCAGAAACTCTTACACCAATACTCGAACGTATAGTTAACTTGAGTTTAGAACAATCATGTGTACCGGACGAACTAAAAGTGGCAATAGTAAGACCGATATATAAAACTGGCGTAAAATCAGACGTCCTGAACTATAGGCCCATTTCTATACTTCCTATAATAGGAAAAATACTGGAACAAGTAATGGCGCGACAACTTCAAAGCTACATATATCGACAAATTCAATATTATAAATAACAATCAGTATGGATTTATAAAAAACAAAAACACTAACAAACTCTTAGCTGAATTCTCAAATCTAATCAACACAAATCTCAATAAAAGCCACCATAATGTTGCCATATTTATTGATTTTAAAAAAGCTTTCGATACGTTAAGGTTTCGAAAAACTATTTGAAATGCTGGACAAAATAGGGATACGAGGACACAACATAGATTGGTATAGAAGCTACCTAACAAATAGAAAAATAAAAGTGAAAATATCCAATGCTGTCAGCCACGAAAAAGATCTAAAATATGGAGTGCCGCAAGGATCTATATTGGGACCACTGCTTTACTTAATATATGTAAACCAAATTCTCAGCGTACTAAAGAATAGCACCGGATTCGCCTTCGCTGATGACACAGTGATCGTTGTCAGCCATAGAGATTTGTCCACAGCAACCAGCATAATGCAAGGGGAATTCGATTCTGTGCTTAGATGGTGTCACGACTTTGGACTTATAATCAATATTAAAAAAACCAAATTAATGCATATCAGACCTGCACATGTAATGAAAACATTGATAAACATAAAATTCCACAACACTAAATGCCTCCATCAAAACGCAAACCAAAATAAATTAAATTACGACGACAACTGCCAGGATTTAATTGAAAATGTACAACATCTCAAGTATCTTGGTGTCAACCTGGACTGCTTTTTCAAATGGGATCGACACATTACACAGCTAGGGCAAAGACTTCGAAAAGCAGTATTCGCGCTTCATCATTTAAGCATTCACACCAACTTTAATGTATTAAAGCAAGTGTATTTCTCTCTAGTTGAATCCATTCTAAGGTATGGAATACTGGCCTGGGGCAACACGACACCTACCTACGTGCAAGAGCTACAACATATTCAAAACCGCATCATAAAAATATTAGCATACGCCAAAAGCGGAAGAAACACGGCAATCAATATGGACTACCATACAACATACAAACAACTCGGACTGTTAATTATAAAACAATTGTTCGAACTGAATATTCTCGAAGAATACTATAACAAACAGCTCTACAAGCAGCCCATAGAACACCAGCACAATACAAGAAGGAGAGCACAAGGCTTCTTACAAATATCACGGTTTAATAATTCTTACGGCAGACAACAACTTTCTGTTATTATTCCGCAGATGTTTAATAAAGTACCCAGAGAAATACTTAATATATCTTCTAAAAATTTGAGGAAGAAACTCATAAGAAATTATTTGTTAAATTCCCACTAGAAAAATATTAACACTAAAATGTAAATGCTTTTAAAAAAGATAAAAATGAAATGGAAAATTGTTAATTTTTATTTTAAAGACATCACAGAAATTGTTATAAACTAATGTAAACAGCCTTCTGCAGAAAAGCCTTACAGGCTTCGCAGATCATTATATTATGTACACAGAATTTTTTTAACTGAATAAAATAATTGAATTGAAAAAAAAAAAAAAAAAACTAATCTTTTTGCTTTTTTTGGCGAAATGGGATTTGGCGAAGTGGTGGGGTCGTGAGTTCAATCCTCACAGCAGGCACCAAATGTTGAGACGGCTCGTGGGGCGTTAGTCCGTTAAGAGTAAAATGAAAAGGAACTCTTAAACGCTAACAAAACAACTTTCAATTTCATAATACAATTTCGATTTCAAACAAGAGGCGGGTGGCTCCACTCTCGTTGACCACGTTGATGCAAGTGAGGTTAACCCAAAAAAAGGAAAATGTCAAAAGGGAAATGTAACAAAAAATAATGACAGAAAAGTCTCAGGGTGCGTCGGTATTGATGAAGATTATAACATCCTCCCCGGGATAATCTATTATAGGATAGATTATAAGTAAATTGCTGTTGATGGCTGCTTCCTCTCCGCATAGGTTGGATGAATAGGACTTGTTGTATATCTAAAACGAAAGAAAGTACATATCCACGGTAGAACGTTAGTCAAGCCTTTGAGATTCTGACTCATTATCTTCTGTTGGGAGTACGCAAATTTTTGAAATAGGTCCTTTAAAATTACCTTCTACAGTCTTTACAGTTACCACTCGTACCAATTCATCCGAGCCAGGATGAACATCGATGATACGTCCCAACTTCCATTTTATAGGAGAAAGGCGTTTGTCCTTGAGAAGGACGAGCTGATTGATGTGAACATTTGGCATTCTGTCCCTCCACCCCTTTGGACGGTTCTGAAGTCGTGATAAATATTCACCACTCCAACGACGCCAGAATTGCTGCACGATATCTCGACATTTTTGCCACCTTTTTGTTAGGCAAACCCTTTCTATCTCAGGCTCTGGATGGGAAAGAAGTGAATCGCCAATCAAAAAGTGTTCAGGTGTGAAAGCAATCAGGTTATCTGGATCATCGTTAAGCGGACAGAGTGGTCTCTAATTGAGGCAGGATTCAGTCCGGCACATGATGTTGGAAAACTCTTCATACGTAAATATTTGATTGTTGATGATTCGCGGTAAAGGAGTCTTCATGAACTTTACGCCCGCCTCCCACAATCCCCCAAAATGGGGTGAAGATGGGGGAATAAAGTGCCACTGTATACGTAAATCGGTTGAATATGGAATTACATTTCTTGTAACAAAGGTGCAGTAAGCTGTGCGGTCTGCTCGTAATAATTTATTTACTCCCACAAAATTTGTCCCGCAATTGTTATTACATAAGCCGCGTAGCCCAATAAAGTCGCTGACTAACTCCAGGTGAATGGCCTTAGTTGCAAGACATATAAATAACACTACGTATCCTTTCGTAGATGTTATGCCTCTCCTTTTACTCGGAGTGATATAAAACGGTCCAGCGTAATCAACGCCGGCTGACTCAAATGCACGCGCAGGACGAACTCTTTTTTGTGGTAAACTTGCCATCTTTGAGAAGTATGGATTTGTCCTTTGACTGGATAAAAAATAATAGCTTCACATACCCACCAACCTTAATACCATACTTGGCCGGTTTTGAAGGAATATTGAGTGAATCCGCTGCCAACACGATAAGGATAAATTTGTTCGTCAACAGTGACATTGGTGACTGGCGCGTGTTTCCATTATCAAATCTGATAAAACGACTGAATGCCCAAGAACCTTGGAGACTCATTCAAAGCACGATACAACGGATGTGAGTTAGTTTTCCATAGATCAGTTGTGTGTGACACCAGCTAACAAAAGTATACCCAGATAAGCGTCAAATTCAGTTGTAGTAATAGGTTTCCATATACGAAGTGGACTTGTTTGATTTTCTTCATGTTCACGATCGCACTGGATAGCTTTTCTATTGATTTCGCGAATTATTATATCACACATTTCAGTTGACATCAACATTAAGATCTTTTGTTGTACGTGCTGGTCCAGTGTTCGAGCTTCTTAGAATGTTATGCAAAAATCGAGGTAGTTGGGGTTGGTCTGACCAAATTTTACCATCTCTAGCTGTATAATTATTTGCAGAAGATTTAATTGGAGCTACTTCCAATTCTTGGTCCGAATCAGTCTCACTAACAGGATCATATTCTGGTAACTGCAATCCCTCGGCATCTAAATCTTCTACATTCACATTATTGCATTCACTGTCGACCTCTTCGTCCATAGGTATCTTGCTCATCTTCACTATCAACTTCCAAAAATTCCTCTAATCTTTGGCTTATTATCTGTCTTCAAAGCTAAGTCCTTGCAATTGCCGGTGAGTTAACCATTAACCATCAGCCATAATATAATTTTAATTTATTTTTATAAATAGTTACTTTAAAAACCTGTGAAGGGTGGCCGTGGTGCAGTGTTCAGCTGTTGTGAATGAGAAGTGATAAAACATACTGATGAAGGCATAACACTGACAGTATATGGTCACTTCAGATTCATCCTCTGTGTGTGTGCAATTCTAATATAACACCATAAGTGCATGGAATAGTTGCTGAGAAGTACAACCAACGTGAAAAATCGGTCGGTTCCTCTCAAATCCTATCTAATTTTAATTTTAATTTTCGTGGGGGCCAATACCCCCATTTATTAAGCTTAATTCAAGCTAACATTCTTAATTCTAACTTAACTAACTAACATTCTCAATTAGTCTAACTTAACTGACTAACAAGAACGGAAGAGGGGGGCGCGATTAGGGAACTATGGTAAGGAGAAGGGGGGGATACCGAGAAGACGAAGTTTTAGGCATGGAGTGCTGAGGTTGAAATTGAAGTTAGTGTTCGAATTAACACTTCCCAGCATACGGGAAATTGGTTCATTGGAGCCGTAAGAGGTGCGGGGGGGTGGATAGATAGAAGAGACGACGATTGCGAGTATTACGAGGGTTAGTGTTAAGGGATATAGAGTTGTAGAGGTTGGCGCAGTCAATGGTACCCGTTAGGAGTTTATGAATGAAGAGGATGTCAGCTACCCTTCTTCTATCCTCCAACGTATTCAGATTTATTAGTTTGAGTCGGTCTTGAGAGGGCGGCAAGAACAAAGGATTTTGCCAGTGCAGACCTCGAAGAGCGAAACGTAGGAATCGACGCTGGATGCTCTCGATTCTAGAAATGTGGGTTTGTTGATAAGGGGACCACGCTTGAGATGCGTATTCAAGAAGGGGCGAACGAAGGTAATATAGAGGGATCGAGTCACGAAACCGAGTGCAGAATTTGCTTTAAGAATTATATCGTCGATATGTGCGCGGAAATTGAGCTCCTGGTCACATAGTATGCCAAGATCGCGGATAACCTGAACGGTAGAAATGGGTTGGTTGTGGAGAAAGTAAAGACGAGGAGAGGATTGAACACGTTTACGTGAGAAGTTGATAGATTGGCATTTGGAAATGTTAAGCTCCAAGCAATTTTTGGAACACCAGGTAGAAAAGCTATTGAGATCGGATTGAATAAGGGAGGAGTCTTTTAGCGAGGAAATGGTCTTAAAGAACTTGGTGTCGTCGGCGTACTGTGAGAGATGGGAATGTTTGATGATTATCCCAATGTCGTTTATGGTAAGAATGAAAAGAAGTGGACCTAGGTGGCTACCTTGGGGAACACCGGAAGAGGCTAAGAAAGGGTTAGAAAAGGCAGATCTAAAGCGAACACTATAGTAACGGTTTTTTAAATATGAAGATATCCACTTCAGCGCAGTGGGTTCAAAGCCTAGGGAAGACAGTTTGAAGAGTATTAGTTTGTGAGATATTTTGTCGAAGGCTTTACTGAAGTCAGTTGTAATGACGTCGACTTCGTTCCCATTCTCTAATGCTGAGAGGGTGAAGGACACGAATTCGACTAGGTTGGTGGTTGTAGACCTGGATTTGAGGAATCCATGTTGATTTGAGGAGATTAGAGATTTGCAATGGAAACTTAGAGTGTCATACAAGATGCTTTCGAAAAGTTTGGGTATATGTGAGAGTTTTGCGATGGGGCGGTAGTTGTTAACATCACTCTTTGGACCTTTTTTGTGAATTGGTGTTATGAAAGCGCTTCTCCATATCTGGGGAAATTCTCCAAGGGACAAGGATAAGTTGAATAATTTTGAGAGCGGGACGGAGAGAATGAAGGAACATTTTTTTAATAATATGGCGGGGACACCATCGGGTCCAGGAGTGAACTCATCATTAAGTTGATTCAGTTTAATTTCAATGCTATGGGGTTCAACAGAACGTGGAAGAAATGGACTAAGGGAGAAATTTGGTAGGTAATCGAAATAGGAAGTGTCCGGCACAAAGGAGTCATCGGCGAAAGATTGTTTGAAAAGATTGGCAAAAAAGTTGGCGATAGTGTTGGGATCATTCGAGGTTTCGCCATTGAAAGAGAGTGAGGTTGGATAGCCATCAGATTTCCTTTTTTATTTGACAAACTGAAAGAAGGACTTAGGATTGTTGATAAGATTGGCTTGTGTTTTGATCAAGTGTTGTTCGTAGAGAGAGTTGTGAAGCTCGGTTAATCGTAGATAAGTACCAATATAGTTGGAAAAGTCATAGGGGGACTGAGTACGAAGGAAGATAGCCCACAGTTTGTTTCTTTTGTTTCTTAGAGAGCGGAGCCTGCGATTATACCAAGGAGGAGAAGATAAGTGATTGGATCGAGAAATGGGAACGAAGTGAGAAATAGAATTAAATATTTCTCTATAGAATAAGGATACGGCGTCATTTATTGTAAGGCCGTCAAAATTAAAGGGAGCGCTATTGAGATATTCTAGGACAACAACATCTGGAGAGTAGGGAACGAACATCTGCGACTCAAACCATTGCACCCCGATAAGCTTGTGTGTCATGTGATAAACTTAAATAACTAAAAAAATGTATGCTTACTTCTCAAATGCGTTGCGTGAAAAATAAAAGCGTCTTTGTATCCAAATGCCGTAACAAGAGAAAACACTTTAAACAATTCTAAGACACAATTGGCAGAAACACAACCAACTCCTTCCGACGACCGTTTACGTACAAAAATATATGGTACACCCGGATATGTTAATTGAGCGATCAATTGATTTTAAACTTCATTTCAACTGTCCTTCACTAATCTTATTGTTTTGTTGGCGAAATGGGAATTTCCGGATTAAGTTCATCTTATCTGTTGGCGAAGTGGGATTTGGCGAAGTGGGAAGATACCAAACCTATCATATACGTATATACTCGTATATAGACGTGAGGGGTACAACTAAGTACATATTCTATGAAAAATGAAGAATTGATTGTCAGAGAGCCGTATATTACGTTTTATTAGAAGTAATGTCTACCATTAGCCACTATTTTTTCTTTCCATTTTTCTGGAAGCATTCCGATACTACGTCGGTAGAACTCCTCGTCTTTTGGGACTGTCCAGGAATCGACCCAATATTTGGAATGTTCATGTAATATAAAGCACTGCTCGCATAGAGCTGTAATAGTGACAAGTGATAGTCAGAAGATACAATACCGAACGAATACGGCGGTGAGGTAGGATTTTTCAATTAAGTGTTTTCAAACAGATTTTAACTGATGCCGTAGCATGCGGATGGGCATCATCATCTAGGTTAGGTTGACGTGGTAGGCAAGCCACACTTAGGCCGACATCGGCCCATTGTGATGACACCTGGATCAGGTTACCCTGAACCGCTACCTGGGAACCAACCGGTGCTTCTAATAAAGCGGTGGAGTTGAGCTATTTTTTGGTTTGCTAGCTCCTAAATCCTCCTGCGGTTCGCAAAAGAGGGGCATGAGCAAAGAAGGTGATGTATTGATTCCTCTTCCATCTCGTCCATGCAGCCGTGGCAAAAGTCATTGGAGGGCAGCCCTAGTCTGGCGGCGTGTTTTCCAATGATGCAGTGACCTGTAATGACCCCCACTAGAGTGCTCAAAGTAGCCCTTTTGGTTGCTACTAGGTCCCTTGTTCGTCCTAGGCTTAACTTAGGCCAGATTTGTTTAGTGATAATGCCGATATTACTTTCATTCCATGGGAGATTGGTCGCCTCTATGGTTCGAAGTTTCATCATGTGCTTTACCGTACTTATTGGTGTTTCAAGGTACCCGAGGGTAGGTAGGCTGAGTGTGCTTGAACCTAACCTTGCGAGTTCGTCGGCCGCGCAGTTTCCTGGAATATCCCTATGCCCGGGAACCCACAGTATTTTAATATTGAACTGTTCAGCCATCTCATCTAGAGATAGGCGACAGTTAATGAATGTTTTTGATTTGTGGGTTACCGCTGCCAGGGATTTTATCGCAGATTGGCTATCCGTGCAAATGATAATATCCTTTGTGGATATTACATTGATCCTGGGCCATGCCAGGGCCTCCGTTGTCGCAGTTATTTCTGCCTGAAACACACTAAAGTAATTTGGGAGTCTAAATGATAGGTTGAGGTTAAGTTCCTTGGAGTAGACCCCACTGCCTACACCCGACTCCATCTTAGAGCCATCGGTATAGAGGGAGATGGAGTCCTTTGGTATAACTTTCCCTTAAGCCCGTTCCTCCCTGGATGGAAAGGCAACTTCGAAGTTCCTGGTGAACACATTCTGCGGTTTGATGTAGTCAATGTGCATGGGTACTTTTAAATGTTTTAGAATAGAGGTGTGGCCTTTTTGAGATGTGGGCCATTTTCTTATGCTCCTCATCCTTAGGTTTAATGGTGGACATCATCATCTAACAAATCCGACATTGCTAATTCATTCAATGTATATTTTACATCTGTTGCCGATAGTACAACATCGCAATATGTATATAGCAAAAAGTTGCAATCATTGTACCAATGCATTAATTCTTGCCGATACACGGACATAACCGCCATCCAGGAAATGCGATGGAATGGACCGGGTATAAAGTGTATGAAAAACTGCGATATCTACTACGGCGACTGCTATAGGGAGAGAGAACAACGATTGTTCAGATGCGGATTTGTTGTTCGAGGTGGACCAAGGCAAAAAGTCCTAAGTGTTTCGCATGTGAGCGAACGCCTCATAAAAATCCATATCAAGGCTACGTTTTTTAACATCAGCCTGATCTGCGTCCACGCCCCCACGGAAGACAAGGATGACTTCGTCAAAGATGAGTTATACGATCCCCTAGACAGAACGTATGCCCAATGTCCCAGCTATGACATCAAAATTGTACTAGGAGACCTCAATGCTAAGCTGGGTAAGGAAAGCATATTTGAAACAGTCATCGGCAAACATAGCCTACACGACACCACATCCGATGACGGACAAAGGCTGATTGACCTTGCTACGGGGCGAAATCTCCTTCTAGCCAGTACGCGCTTCCTGCACCCCGATATACACACAGACACCTGGCGGTCTTTTGATCAATCGACTACCAACCAGATTGATAACATCGCGATCGACGTCAGACACTCCTCCACTATTCTTGATGTCCGAGCTTTCCAAGGGGCTAACATCGAATCGGACCATTATCTTGTAGTAGCCAAGATGCGTCTACGGATATCACGAACGTAGCGGAGTAGAGTAAGAACATAAAGTTATAACGTCGGAAAGCTTCTATCGCCAGAAACCGCTCGTGTTTTATAGATCGCGTTTCCCTTAAGCTCTCCAATACACCTCAATCCTCCACGCTATCAATAGAACAGCAGTGGAGCCTTTGCAAACAAGCCCTGAAAAGCTCTGCTCCGAAGTTTTGGGTTTCAAGGCTCCACCACGAAAAAATACCTGGTTCGATGACGAGTGCAGGAGGATTCACACAGCGAAGCAGGATGCATATAAGGCCTCGTTGCATAAAAGAACCAGAGCAGCTCGTGAGCTCTACGGGCTGAAAAGAAGGGAGGAGCATAAACTTCTCAGAAGAAAGAAGTAAGAGCATGAGAAGCGCGCGGCTGAGGATTTGGAGAGTTGTTACTCCAGGCGTGATGTTCGAAACTTGTATCAACAGATAAAGCGAACATGCCAAGGTTATAAGGCCAGAACGGAAACCTGCAGAGATGAGAACGGACGCCTAGTAGTAGAAAAACCACTTCTGCAGACTGTATAACGGCGATGTTAGTCAATATAGCGCTGTCAGGTAGAATGATCCATTTTTAATCAACGAAGTCCGCAGAGAACTCCGTCCCACTGACCACGACGAAGTTAAGATTGCCATATCGAAACTCAAGTCGAATAAAGCTGCTGGCGCAGACGGACTGTCTGCTGAGCTCTTCAAGGCAACTGAGGAAGACCTGGTTAGGAGCATGCACCACCTCATCTGTAAGATATGGTTAGAGGAAAGCATGCCCGAGGAATGAAGTCTCAGCATCGTATGCCTGATCCACAAGAAAGGACACCCTTCTGATTGCGCCAACTACAGAGGAATAAGTCTCTTTAACATCGCCTACAAAATCTTCTCTGCCGTTTTGTGTAAACGCCTGAAGCCTTTTGTAAATAAGCTGATAGGTCTATATCAGTGCAGATTCAGACCAGGAAAGTCCACCATCGACCAAATCTCCACACTATGGCAGATCCTGGAAAAAACCAATGAATTTCAAGTCGACACTCACCACCTATTTGTGGACTTCAAAGCCGCATACGACAGCGTAATTAGGGACGAGCTATACAACGCTATGTCTACCTTTGACATACCTGCTAAACTCATCAGACTATGCAGGATGACTTTGGAGAACGCTCGCTGCTCCATCCGAATCGATGAACACCTTACCGATAGTTTTGATGTCAAAAAAGGATTAAGGCAGGGCGCTGTCGTGTGATTTCTTCAACATCATATTGGAAATGATTGTGCAAAAATCACTGACCAATACAAGAGGCACAATCTATTTCAAATCCTCGCATACGCCGACGACATTGACATAATAGGTAGATCACAGCGATCAATGAGGCGTTTGCGAGTATTGAGACGGAGGCGGCGAAAAATGGTTTGGCGAGGGTAAAATTAAATATATGCTGTCATCAAAAAAGACGCTCAGCACCGACGTCTTGGCCATAACGTTTGTGTTGGCAGATATAAGTTCGAGATAGTTAAGGACTTTGCCTACCTTGGCTCCGCAGTGACCTGGAACAACGACATCAGTTCCAAAATCAAACGTAGAATCACTCTTGCCAATCGCTGTTTCCTTGGGCTCAGGAGGCAACTGAGTAATAGAGCCCTCTCCCGAACGGCAAAGTTGACTCTATATAAGACCCTTATCATCCCGGTCCTGTTGTTCGGCGCAGAAGCATGGACAGTATCAAGAGCGGATGAGGAGGCCCTTGATCGGTTCGAGAGAAAGATACGTAAAATATAAATAAAATATGGTCGAAGGAAAGCATGCCCGACGAATGGAATCTGAGCATCTTTTGCCCTGTCCACAAGAAAGGAGATCCCTAAATTGTGCCAACTACACGAGAATAAGCCTCCTTAACATCGCATACAAGATCTTCTCTGCAATACTGTGTGAACGCCTGAAACCTTTTGTGGATAATCTGCTAGGTTCTTATCAGTGTGATTACAGGTCAGGTAAATCCACAATAGAGCAAATATTCACAATGCGACACATCTTGGGGAAGATCCAAGAACACCAAATCGACACCCATCACCTTTTCGTCAATTTCAAAGCCGCGTATATAGGGCCATGTTATGTTTTGACCCCCCTGCCAAGCTCCTCAGGTTGTGCAGGATGACAATGGAGAATTCTCGCTGCACCGCTGACGTAATTGGACGAATACAGCGGGACGCCAATGATGCGTTCAAAAGCATTGAAGCAGAAGCGGCTAAAATGGGTCTTTCGGTTAAAGAGGGTAAAACGAAATATATGCTGTCAACCAAAAAAGACGCGCAACACCGACGTCTCGGCCAGAACGTCACATTTGGCAGTTACAGATTCGAAGTGGTCAAGGACTTCGTCTACATTGGGTCACTAGTGACCAGCGACAACAACACCAGCGCTGAAATCAAACGCAGGATTACTCTTGCCAACCGCTTCTTCTTTGGCCTCAAGAGGCAATTGAGAAGTTGAGCCCTCTCTTAAAAGACCAAAGTTACGCTGTACAAAACCTTAATCATCCCGGTCCTCCTCAATGGCGCAGAGGCCTGGACTTTAATGAAGGCGTATGAAGAGGTCCTTGGTCGTTTTGAGAGGAACATTCTGCGTTTATGGGTCCCGTTTGTATAAACGGGGGGTGAAGGAGAAGATATAACGACGGGCTGTACAGCGACATCGGCCTAGTACGATGTCTACGGATCCAACGTCTAAGATAGCAAGGCCATGTAGAGCGAATGAATAACACGACTCCGTCCCGAAGAGTCATCGAGTCTAACCCCGAGGGACGACGCAGCAGTGGACGACTGAATCTAAGGTGGCACACACAGGTGTAAGGGGACTTTAACCAATAGGGAGTGCGTCGCTGGAAACAACTGGAGAAGTTTGTTGGTTGAGGCCCAGATCCACACCGGACTGTAGCGCCATCTAACTAAGTAATTAGTTTGGTAACCGTTGGCATCGAAAAAGGGGTCGAATGTTGTAGCAATCGCGGGCGACGCCAGACAGACAATCCCAATATTTCATTAAGTCCTTCGAAAATGCCATTTCACACCATGCTTCGAAAATTCAGCATTGTCAGTGCCTCATCATGGTTCCAAAATTCCATGCCAAAGGAACCTAAGAAACCTAGCCTGACGACGATTGCAGGCAAAGCTTCTTAGGATTGTTGCTAACAAAAACAAGTAAGAAATGGACACAATTGGCCAAATATCATTGTAGGCATTTCCTTTGAACCTTTTACAAAAAAAAAAGTAAAATGATATGTCAAGTGAAATGAAGGCATTCGTAATTACCAACCAAATATTAGTACAGTAACAATCCTAAGCTTTATAGTTACTTGTAGCAAAAACATAAGTATGAAGCTCAGATGCAGAGCAATTTCTCAAAGACCCTAAGCTTCTCTGGTCCTGTAAGGTATACGTAGTGAGTGTGAAGAAATTGAGCGCTGTATCAATGTAACGAAGCTCCAATTCGGACAAAACTGTTTTGGAAAATTTGAACCCTTTAGACCATCCCAACTGTACTGTACTGCTGTTCTGGACCACCTTTTTTTTTTAAGTTCCCGCAGGTTCAAGAGCTTATACTTTTATAATGTTTATCACCCAACCAGAACGGAGTGCAGTGGTTTGGGTCGTAGATGTTTGTAGTTGTTCACTACTCTCCAGGGGTTGTTGTTCTAAATAGGATTCGAGAGTAATCGACCGAATTTTCACGTTGGTTGTAGTTCTCAGCAACTGTTCCATGCACTTTGGTGTTGTATAAAAATTCCACATATAAGGTATGAATTTATAGTTATATAGTATACTGCGAGTAGGGGGAGGGAGCGAGCAAACAGAGCAAAGAAGTTGATTGCGTTTAACATGGCAAGCGCCAGCTTCGATCTCTGTCCCTGCTCAATCCAAGTTGACACACAGCCTCCGCGTGGCCCCCCCTGGATAGCTACCCTGGCATCCGCCAGGTAGTGAGCCAATGTGCGCAACGACCAAACCCCTTGTTCCTGGGGAAAGGGGAACCTGGCCCTCCAGGTTGAGGGTTGTGCTTAGGGGTAAGATCCCTATCACGTAAGAACCTACTTGTTCCGAAACAACAACAAGCCTCGGACACGGACGGATACAAAGCGGACGACCCCTGCAAACGACTTACGGACTTGAGAGTCTGAACCTGGAATGTGAGGTCCCTTAACAGACCGGGTGCAGGCGATCAATTGGAGCAAGCCCTCAACTGCTATAAAGCAGATATAACCGCACCCCAAGAAGTGCGATGGGATGGACCAGGCAAAAGACGAATGAAAAACTGCGACATCTACTACGGGAACTGCCACAAGGAGAACAAACAGCGCCTATTCGGGTGCGGATTCGTTATTCGAGGAAGACTCCGACGAAAAGTCTTAAGCTTCCGAGACATAAGCGAACGCCTCATAACAATCCGCATCAAAGCTAAATTTGGAAACATTAGCTTAATATGCGCTCACGCCCCAACGGAAGAAAAGGACGATCGACTCCAAGAAGAATTCCACGATCTCCTAGACAGAACCTATGCCCAATGTCCCAGCTACGATACAAAAATAGTTCTAGGAGATTTTAATGCAAAACTGGGCAAAGAGGACATATTTGAGTAGATCATAGGAAAGCATAGCCTCCATAATACCACATCCGACAACGGACTTAAGCTAATCGATTTCCTAACGGGGCGTAACCTTGTAGCAAGCACACGGTACCCCCATCTCAACATCCACAAAGGTACCTGGCGGTCTTTTGATCAATCGACCACCAACCAGATCGATCACATTGTGATCGACGCCAGACCTTCCTCCAGTATTTTCGACGTACGAACCTTCCGAGGAGCAAACATCGACTCGGGCCACTACCTCGTTGTAGCCAAGGTACGAATGAGGATATCAAGAATGCTTGGGAGTCGAGTAGGACAACGTAAGTTTGACGTCGGAAAGCTACAATCGCAAGAGACTGCCAGAATCTTTGCCCATCGTGTCTCCTCCAAGCGCTATCAAAATCCGCCCACAGCAGCACAAACAATAGAGCAGGAATGGACGCATTGCCAGAGCGCCATCAGAGACGCTGCCTCAGAGGTGCTGGGTTTCAAACCGCCACCACCTAGAAACCCCTGGTTCGATGAACAATGCGAACAAGCCCATGCAGCAAGACAAGAAGCATATAAAGCCATGCTGCAACGACGGACGAGAGCTGCTCGCGAAATCTATGAGCAGAAGAGAAGAGTGGAACACACGCTTTTCAGAAGAAAGAAGAGAGAGCACGGAAAACGTGAGATCGAGGAGATGGAGAGATGCTTCCGCAGGAATGACGCCCGTAAGTTTTACAATAAGGTAAAACGAACATGCCATGGCTACAAAGCCAGAGCGGCGGCCTGCAGGGATGAAAATGGAGAACTAGTAGTTGAGTCGCAGTCGATGCTGAGACTGTATAACGGCGATGATAGACAAGATACCGCTGTCAGGCAGAACGAGCCATTCGTAATGGACGACAGTGAAACAGAATTCAGTCCACCCGACCTAGACGAAGTCAAAATAGCAATATCAAGACTTAAGTCTAATAAAGCAGCGGGCACAGACGGCCTGTCTGCTGAGCTTCTTAGGGCGGCTGGAGATGAGCTGGTAAGGTGCATGCACCATCTCATTTGCAAGGTATGGTCGGAGGAAAGCATGCCCGACGAATGGAATCTCAGCATCGTTTGTCCGGTCCATAAAAAAGGAGACCTTAAGTCGCCTTAACATCGCATATAAAATCTTCTCTGCCGTATTGTTTGAACGCCTGAAACCGTTTGTGGATAACCTGATCGGCTCTTGTCAGTGTGGTTTCAGGCCAGGTAAATCCACAATAGACCAAATATTTACGCTACGGCAGATCTTGGAGAAGACCCAGAAATACCAAATCGACACTCACCACCTCTTCGTCGATTTCAAGGCTGCATATGACAGCGTGTAAAGAGATGAGCTATACAAAGCCATGTCTAGTTTTAACATCCCTGCCAAACTCGTCCGACTGTGCAGGTTGGTATTGGAGAATTCCTGCTGCTCCATTAAGGTCGGTAATGAGCAAACCGAGACCATTGATTTTAAAAAAGGATTTAGGCAAGGTGACGCGCTGTCATGCAATTTTTTCAACATCGTTCTTGAAAAGATCGTGCAAGAGTCACTGGCCAACACAAGAGGCACGATGTATTTCAAGTCCACGCATTGGCTTGCGCACGCCGATGACATTGACGTGATTGGACGGAAACAGCGAGACGTCAATGAGGCCTTTGTAAGCATTAAGGTAGAAGCGGCTTAGATGGGTCTTAAGGTTAATGAGGGTAAAACCAAATATCTGCTTTCATCTAAAAGCGACGGACAACACCGACGTATTGGCCAGAACGTCACCATGGGCGGATACAACTTTAAAGTGGTCAAGGAATTCGTCTACCTTGGCTCACTGATGACCAGCGACAACAACACCAGCGCTGAGATAAAACGCAGAATCACTCTTGCCAACCGCTGTTTCTTTGGGCTCAAGAGGCAATTGAGAAATGGAGCCCTCTCTTGGAAAACCAAGGTGACACTATATAAGACCTTAATTATCCCAGTCCTCCTTTACGACGCAAAGGCTTGTACCTTAACAAAAGCGGATGAAGATGTCCTTGGTCGTTTCGAGAGGAAAATTCTGCGTACTATCTGCGGTCCCGTTTGTTCAAACGATGTATGGAGGAGAAGATATAACGAAGAACTGTACGGGTTGTACAGCGACATCGGCCTGGTACGACGTCTACGGACACAGCGTCTAAGGTGGCTAGGCCATGTAGAGCGCATGGAAAATACAGATCCGACCCGAAGAGTCTTTGAATCCACTCCGGAAGGAAGGCGCGTCAGAGGACGGCCGCATCGTCGGTGGCGCACGCAGGTGGAAGGGGACCTTAACCAACTGGGCGTGCGGCGCTGGAAACAGCTGGCCAAAGACCGTGCTAGCTGGAGACGCTTGTTGGTTGAGGCCCAGGTTCACCACGGACTGTAGCGCCACCTAAGTAAGTAAGTATATACTGCGAGTGTTATGCCCTCATCATTATGTTTAATCACTTCTCATTCACAACAGCTGTGTTGCATAATTTCCTTTCCGTATAGGAATTGTTTTTTGTTGGCTATGGAACGACTTTGAACTACATACCTTTCGCTCGACGGTGGGTGATGATTACCACTGCACCACATATTTTCTTCCTAACGTTGCTTTCTGTCCCAAATTTATTTTTTTGCTTTTAATAAAACAGTTCTAAAAGATAAAATTCACACCATGATGTGGTCCAACCCCAAGACATATTCCGTTGACAGCCAAATACGTTCCACACATGCTTTTCATTCCAACACGTGCACACTCGTCTGACACTTGTCAGTCTGACATCTTTCTGTTTACATTCGCGCATTTGAATTTCTTTATCAATTTACCTCGCGCTTATTTCCGTCGCAAAACAATTGTAGAAAAATGAGTTTCTTAAAACCAAAAACAATCATAGACGAAGGCGACACGGTCGTTATCTATTTAAGTGTAAATAGCATGCATGCAATCGAAGCTGTGCCAACAATAACGAACAAGAAAGGCGAAGTCATCGAGCACGTCTTTCAGACCAATTTCGGAGCGTTGAAAGTGAAAAGTATCATCGGCGTCGAGTACGGCAGTAAAATTGAACTCTCCCGCGGCTGGGCATATGTCCTACAACCTAATCCGGAGCTATGGACACAAACATTGCCGCACCGAACGCAAATCATTTACACGCCCGATATCAGTATGATTCTATTTCAGTTGGAGGTGAAACCGGGCAGTGTTGTGATTGAATCCGGCACGGGTTCGGGATCGTTGTCGCATTATTTCTTGCGTGCGTTGAAGCCGCACGGTCATTTGCATACGTTCGATTTTCATGAGGCACGAGCACAGCAGGCGCGCGAAGAGTTCGAAAGTCATGGACTTGGTGATTTTGTGACGGTGTATCATAGAGATGTGTGCCAATTTGGTTTTACGAACGAGCTGAATGGCAAGGCTGACGCGGTATTTCTTGATCTACCAGCACCCCATCTGGCTGTGCCACATGCCTTGGCCGCTCTCAAATCATCGGGTGAGTGGTTAGAGTTTAGTTGATTGTTCAATTCTTAGATGTTTGCGATAGAGACAATGTGAGACCGTGACAAACCTTGTTTGTCGGAGGTGGTACTGCTGTTTGGCCAAGGAAACCGCACCCAGTGTCTGTCTTGGAATGGTTAGAGGGCATATTTTGCTAATGTCACTACACAAGGTGAGGAATGCTCTGCAGATCTGATACAAAGTGTACACTGTAGCGTTTTGAGTGGCAATGTGAGTTTAGCAATTGAAACTTTGCAAAAATCTTGTGGGGATCGTCAAATGGTTATTGTAATTCTTGATCTTTGGATTACTGGAGAGTGGAATCAAAAAGAATTTATTCTTAAGTAATCCTTCTTTCTCGTAAAATACATTCGGCTACCGTCATTGCCTGCAGTTCATCAGTTACAATCTTCGTTCAACTGCTTGCCGTTAGCAGAAAATTGGTTAAAGTCGGGCTTTTTCATCCTGGAAAGTCAGTGAGTTACCTAGAACACTATGACTCCATTACGACTACTTTAACTTGAAGAGATCTCAGTGACCGTGTCAGCGAGAAACGCTGTTTATAAGGTGGCGTATAGTTTGCATTACTATGGTCGGTAGTCATTGACGATTTGATCTTATATTTTAACCGATCTCGGTTTTGATGTCATCGGACACGTCGGCGATCTAGCAGTCATTACTTACTTACTTACTTACTTATCAGGCCTGCGATCCATGGAGGATCTGAGCCTGAGCTATAGCTGCCTTCCATCCTTGACGGTCCCGGGCACGCTGCTTCCAGTTGTCAAGACCAAGATGTCTTACATCCGCGATTACTTGCTTCGGTTTTCCTCTTCTTCTCGAACCAGGAGGCTCGGAGTCGACCCTCTTAGCTGGAGCGTTGATGTCCATGCGCTCGATGTGGCCGAGCCAATGTAGTCGACGGATCCTTGCCTTCCGGACTACATCCACATCTTGGTACAGCTCGTAGAGTTCGCGGTTGTGTCTTTTTCTCCACTCACCTTCCTCACAGACAGGACCACATATCCGGCGCAGAAATAACCCAAAATCAGCTCCGCTGTCCTGCTTATCGTCCAGCTTTCGGCTCCGTACAGCAAGACTGGCAGTATGAGCGTTTTGTAAAGCATGACTTAGTCTTTCGAGTGAGGAGGGTTGACCCCAGTTGTTTGGACAAGCCAAAGTAGCAGCGCTTGTCAAGGGCGATTCTATACCGGGATCTCCACTGTGGTGTCATTTGTGGAATTTACGTTTGCCCCGAGGTAGACAAACTCCTTAACTACCTCGAAATTGTAGCTGTCGATTGTTATATTTTGTCCCAGGTGGTGAGCGACGGATTGGTTTTTGCTTGACAGCATGTACTTCATCTTGTCCTCATTGACCTTAGGACCAACTCGTTCGTCTTCAATCGCCGTGAATGCTTCCACAATGCCACGGCAAGAACACGTATCCTAGCAGCTGGACGGACTTGTAGAAGAAAGTGCTTCCCCTGTTGACGCCTGCCCGTTGCACTATCTGCTCCAACACCAGGTTGAAGAAGTCACATGACAGCGCATCTCCTTGCCGAAATCCGGTGCATGTTTCAAACGGTTCCGAAGTCCTGGAACCAAGTTGCACGGTGCATCGCGTATTTTTTAGCGTGGCGCGACACAACTGGATCAGTTTTACCGGGATCCCGAATTCGGCCATCGCCCCAAACAGTTCTTCACGATGAATGCTGTCGTATGCGGCTTTGAAATCGACGAAAAGATGGTGTGTATCGATTCGAAACTCGTTGGTCTTTTCCAGGATTTGTCGAAGTGTGAAAATTTGGTCTATAGTTGATTTGCCGGGCCGATTAGTGCGGTGCAAAATGGTTTTAGACGTTCACACAATACGCTGGACAGGATCTTGTATGCGACATTGAGCAGGGATATACCTCTATAGTTCTTGCAAGAGGTAGGATCGCCTTTTTTGTGGATGGGGCATATAGAGCTGGTATTCCAGTCGTCGGGCATGCTTTCATCTTCCCAAATTCTGCAGATGATCTGGTGCATGCTCCCTACCAGAACATCGCCGCCAGCCTTGAAGAGCTCTGATGGCAAGCCATCTGAGCCTGCGGCCTTGTTGTTCTTCAGCTTCTGAATAGCTGTGCCGACTTCTTCTATGCTGGGTGGGAGGACTACTTCAGCGGCTGGAGTTGGGATTTCCTCGGTCCCTACCACTCTCTCTTGGTCATGCTCGTTAAGCAGCTGCTGGAAATGCTGCTTAAATACATCCACTATTCCCTGCGGGTCGGTGAGAAGATTACCCTCGCAGTTTCGAAGAGCCTGGGTGCCCTTTTTGAAGCCTCCTGCAGGGCCTTTGGCTTTCTTGTAAAAGGCTCGTGTTTTATGTTTATCCCTAGACTCCTCGATATCCTTGAGCTGGGAGGCTGCGAAGATTCTTTTCTTTTGTCGCAGTAGTTTCTTCTCCTCCCTTCTTCTGGCTCGGAACTCTTCGTGCGCTGCCCTGCTTTTTCCTCTGCAGCGCCTTTTGGAACGCCTCGTCGGTTGCTGCCTTTTTCTGCTCACACTCGCCATCATACCACGGGTTTCTTGTCGGGGGTGGTAGGTAACCTAAGGTGGTCTGGGCTACTTCCTGAATGGCTGAGCGGCAATGCAGCCACATATTATTGGCATTTGTGTTCGACGTGGGCATACTGTAGAGTCTTTCGCTCAGCTGCTCCCTGTAGACTCTGGCAACCTCCGATGTGCTCAGGCGAACATCGAACCTCCTCCCGATGGGCTGGTGCAGCTTTCTGACATTGGACAGACGAGCTCTGAATCTTGCTGCTACGAGGAAGTGGTCAGAGTCCACATTTGCCCCTCTGAATGTTCGCACTTCCAGGATGTTTGACGAGTGCCTTGCGTCAATGAGCACATGGTCGATTTGGTTTGCGGTTCGACCGTCCGGAGATCGCCAGGTTGCTGTGTGGATTCGCTTGCGAGGGAATCTTGTGCTACTTATCACCGCATTACGAGCTGTCGCAAAGTCAGCGAGTCGGAAGCCGCTATCTGTTGTTGTATCGTGGAGGCTGTGCTTTCCGATCACTCCGCCAAGGGTGTTTTCCTTACCGATTTTGGCGTTGAAGTCCCCCAGCACGATTTTTACATCGTACTCCGGACAAGCTCCGTAGGCGTTGTCCAGGAGGTCATAGAAGTCCTCCTTGATAGGGTCTTTAGCCTCGTCGGTAGGGGCGTGTGCACATATAAGGCTGATGTCATAAAATCTGCCTCTGATGCGGATCACAGCCAGGCAATCACTTATAGGTTTAAAGTCGATGACCTTCGACCTTAACCGCTTTCCCACGACAAATCCGCATCCCAGTAAGTGTAACCTTTGTGACAGCTGTTATAAATGTCGCAATTTTTCTTCCTCATCATACCGTTTCCTATCCAGCGTATTTCCTGGACCGCAGTAATATCCGCCTTGTACTGCGTGAGGAGGCAAACATGTTCGAAGAGCTTTTTACACTTTCCGAGCACATCAGGTCACGATTTTTACTTTTCAACTTTGTATGTGTATGGGGCAAACATAGAGAGCCTCGTGGCGCAGTGGGTAGTGTGTTGGCCTTTGACGCCGATGACACGGGATCGAATCCCGACACAGCCATGTCATCGAACGTGTTTTTCACGGTGTTTCTCCTCAGCGGAGTTCTGACAAAACCCCCTGTAGTAAAATTGTCATGAAAAGCTTCTCGAAATTCGCCGTTCGGAACCGGCAATAAACTGTAGGTCCCTTTCAACTATGGGAAAATTAAATCACACACAACATCGGTGATTGAGAGAAGCTCGGCTCAGGTTCTTCATGGACTGTAACGCCAATATACATATAACTGCGTGAGGATTCCTTCTAGTTTATGAGCAGCTCCGGGAGTGTACAGGGTTCTGACATTCCAGGAGCATACTCGCAAATTGGGTTCCTTTTTCGTGCGTTGTCGTCGTCGAGTATCCGTCCGTGTATCCGAGGCATCTTGCCCTGGGCGTTGAACTTCGCAAAGGGTGCGTCTTGTCACCGCTCCTTTTTATGGACTGGATGTTGCAGCGCAGTCGAGGCGAGGAATGTTTCACTATGGCAGAGTTGAGGGTAAGCCATCTCCTTTTTGCAGATGACTTAGTTGTCCACAGCCTCCCAGTCGGAACTTCAGTGCGCGCTTGATAGGTTTTTATTCTGGTTATTTCCAGAAAGCCCGTACAACACATTCTAAATATTAGTGGAGTCCCATTGAAGCAAGTTGAGAAGTTTGAGTATGTCGGGGTCTTTTTGACGAGTGATGGGAGGAGAACTAGCCACACTGGGTCAATTTTGAAACAACCTGAAAGATTTGTAACCAGGAAGGCCGACCGAAAGAATCAGATCGCGAATACAAGCTCCCGAGATGAGATTTCTTCATACGTGGGAGTTACTCGGAATAGGGTCAGAAATACCGCAGTGTGCGAGGAGCTCAATGTTGAACAGCTGCTTCTCCGTACGGAAATGGTTATGCTTCGATGTTTTGGTCATGTGAGACAAATGTCCGCATCATCATGACTTCCTAAGCGTGCCTTGAATGCGATACCATCAGGTAGGCGACAGCTTGGCAGACCCAAGAACCCTTGCCAGGTGGTTGGACCAAGTCCAAAAACTTGCCAGGTTGCGCTTGGGCATAGCTCTTGATGAGTTAGAGTCGATAGCGGAGGATTGAGTGGCCTGGGGATCCAGCGTGCAGGCATTTAGTGGAATATGCGGGTCACTGAAAATGATGATGATGATGGTGTTTTTGATTGAATAATGGGTTATGATTGGAGTTCCAGAAAACTGGGAACTCGTGTGAACCGCATTGCACAAACTGTCAAAACCGTTTGGCTTCAAGAAATCTTAATTTTTTTCGAATAACGATTTTTGTTACTACTCAACGGATTTTTTTTTTTTTTTTTTGAGGGACTAGTGCTAACAGATAGCACGGAGCAATGCGACCTGTGTTATTATTAGTGATTTCAACACATGGGCTATAGAATGGGGTAGTAGGACTACGGATATAAGAGGGCGAGCCCTGCTCGAAGCGTTTACATCAATGGAAATATGCCTGTCGAACAATGGTGTAAAAAGGCTCGCTCCCGTGTAAAACAAATTTTGCGAGTCAGCGAGGAATATACCCACAGCGACCATCAGGCGATTATTTTCAACATTGGCAAAGAGAAAGCCAGACAGTACCTCAAGTTAACTGGACCCAAGTGGAAAGATGCTTTCTTCGAAAAAGACGCTTTCGAGGAAATGAACAAATCAGCGGCTGACCTATCGCAACAGCTAACTCAAACAATCGCGTTAGCGTGCGATACAGCGATGTCCAGGAGGTCAACGAACAGAAGGGGAAAGCCTTGCTACTGGTGGAACGAGGAGATCGAAAGGCTTAGGGCAAAATACCTCCAGGCCCGGCGTAGATAGGGGGTAGAGGTAGACCAGAGTTCCAAAAACGATTAAACACCTTCAGATTGACGAGATGATGTTTTAATCAACTCTGCAACGAAGCAGACCCATCCGCGGGGGATGACATACAGGATAGTAACAAAGAAGCCAAGTGGCAGCAGATCTCTACAGACATCCTGCCCATAAATGCTGGGAGGAATAGTAGAGCATCTATTTCCCCATATACCAGCGCCGCACGCCCAGTTGGTTAAGGTCCTCTTCCACCTGCGTGCGATACGTAGAAGCGGCCGTCCTCTGCCGCGCCTTCCTTCCGGGGTGGATTCAAAGACTTCGGATCGGAGTTGTGTTTTCCATGCGCTCTACATGGCCTAGCTACCTTAGACGCTGTATCGGGGGTGGCCGTGGTGCAGTGGTTAACATCATCGGCCTTCGAGCGAAAGGTCTATAGTTCAAATTCGTTTCCTGTACGGAAAAAAGTATGCAACACAGTTGTGGATGGAAAGACATCAAACGTACTGCTGCAGGCATAACACTCACAGTACACGGTCAATTGAAATTCATCCTCTGCATATGCAATGTTAAAACCAAAAATGCATGAACGAATTACTGTGAATTGTAACCAATGCGAAAATCTGGTCGGCTCTCGTCCTAGGACAAACCACCCCTGAGAGTAGTGAACGATAATCTACGACCCAAAACCACTGCACTCCGTTCAGGTTGTGTGTAAGCCTGAGCGGAACTCTTCCTCTCCCTGTTACCTTCGCTCGCACAACGTTCAAACGTGATAAGGCCTCAGCCTTGAGTGCGGGTGTAACTATAAAAAAAAAAAAACAAACGTCGTACTAGGCCGATTCGCTGTACAACCCGTACAGCTCTTCGTTAAATCTCCTCCATACTCCGTTTGAACAAACGTGACCGTAGAGCGTATAATTTTCCTCTCAAACGACCAAGGGCATCTTCATCCGCTTTTGTTAAGGTCCAAACCTCTGCGCCGTAAAGGAGTACTGAGATGATCAAGGTCTTATATAGTGTAACCTTGGTGTTCCGAGAGAGGGCTCTACTTCTCAATTGCCTCTTGAGCCCAAAGAAACAGCGGTTGGCAAGAGTGATTCTGCATTTTATCTCAGCGCTGGTGTTGTTGTCGCTGGTCATCAGTGAGCCAAGATAGACGAATTCCTTGACCACTTCAAAGTTATATCCGCCCATGGTGACGTTCTGGCCAATACGCCGGTGTTGACCGTCTCTTTTTGATGAAAGTAGATATTTGGTTGAGACCATCTTAGCCGCTTCTACCTCAATGCTTACAAAGGCCTCATTGACGTCTCGCTGTGTCCGTCCAATCACGTCAATGTCGTCGGCGTACGCAAGCAATTGCGTAGACTTGAAATAAATCGTATCTCTTGTGTTGGCCAGTGACTCTTGCACGATATTTTCAAGCACGATGTTGAAAAAGTTGCATGACAGCGTATCACCTTGCCTAAATTCTTTTTTAACATCAAAGGTCTCGATTTGCTCATTACCGACCTTAATGGAGCAGCGAGAGTTCTCCGTTGTCATCCTGCACAGTCGGACGAGTTTGGCAGGGATGTTAAAACTAGACATGGCTTTATATAGCGCGTCTCTATACACGCTGTCATACGCAGCCTTGAAATCGACGAAAAGGTGGTGAGTGTCGATTTGGTATTCTCCAAGATCTGCCGTAGCGTAAATATTTGGTCTATTGTGGATTTACCTGGCCTGAAACCACACTGATAAGAGCCGATCAGGTTATCCACAGGCGGTTTCAGGCGTTCACACAATCTTATATGCGATGGTAAGGAGACTTATTCCCCTATAGTTGGCGCAGTTATAGGGGTCTCCTTTCTTATGGACCGGGCAAACGATGCTGAGATTGCATTCGTCGGGCATGCTTTCCTCCGACCATACCTTGCAAATGAAATGGTGCACCTTACCAGCTAATAGCTCAACAGACAGGCCGTCTGCGCCCGCGGCTTTATTAGACTTAAGTCTTGATATCGATATTTTGACTTCGTCTAGGTCGGGTGGACTGAATTCTGTTTCATTGTCGTCCATTACGAACAGATCATTCTGTCTGACAGCGGTATCTTGTCTGTCATCACCGTCATACAGTCTGTAGAAGTGGTCCTTCCAAATCTTCAGCATCGACTGTGACTCTACTATCAGTTCTCCATTTTCATCCCTGCATGTCGCCGCTCTCGTTTTTTAGCCATGGCATGTTCGTTTTAATTTATTGTAAAATTTCCGGGCGTCATTCCTGCGGAAGCATCTCCCCATCTCCTCGATCTCACGCTTTCCATGCTCTCTCTTCTTTCTTCTGAGAAGCGTGTGTTCCTCTTTTCTCTTCTGCTCATAGATTTCGCGAGGAACTCTCGTCCGTCGTTGCAGCATGGCTTTATATGCTTCTTGCTTTGCTGCATGGGCTTGCTCGCATTGTTCATCGTACCTCTGAGGCAGCGTCTCTGATGGCGCTCTGGCAATGCGTCCATTCCTTCTCTATTGTTTGTGCTGCTCCGGGCGGATCTTGAGAGCTTGAAGGAGACACGATCGGCAAAGATTCTGGCAGTCTCTTGCGATTATAGCTTTCCGACGTCAAACTTACGTTGTCCTACTCGACTCCCAAGCATTCTTGATATCCTCATTCGTACCTTGGCTACAACGAGGTAGTGGCCCGAGTCGATTTTTGCTCCTCGGAAGGTTCTAACGTCGAAAATACTGGAGGAAGGTCTGGCGTCGATCACAATGTGATCAATCTGGTTGGTGGTCGATTGATCAAAAGACCGCGAGGTACCCTTGTGGATGTTGAGATGGGGGTACCGTGTGCTTGCTACAAGGTTACGCCCCATTAGGAAATCGATTAGCTTAATCCGTTGTCGGATGTGGTATTATGGAGGCTATGCTTTCCTATGATCGACTCCAATATGTCCTCTTTGGCCAGTTTTGCATTAAAACCTCCTAGAACTATTTTTGTGTCATAGCTGGGACATTGGGCATAGGTTCTGTCTAGGAGATGGTAGAATTCTTCTTGGAGTCGATCGTCCTTTTCTTCCGTTGGGGTGTGAGCGCATATTAAGCTAATGTTTCCAAATCTAGCTTTGATGCGGATTGTTATGAGGCGTTCGCTTATATCTCGGAAGCTTAAGACTTTTTGTCGGAGTCTTCCTCGACCAGGACTTTTGCCTGGTCCATTCCATCGCACTTCTTGGGGTGCGGTTATATCTGCTTTATAGCAGTTGAGGGTTTGCTCCAATTAATCGCCTGCACCCGATCTGTTAAGGGACCTCACATTCCAGGTGCAGACTCTCAAGTCCGTTAGTCGTTTGCAGGGGTCGTCAGCTTTGTATCCGTCCGTATCCGAGGCTTGTTGTCGTTTCGGAACAAGTAGGTTTTTACGTGATAGGGATGTTACCCCTAAGCACAACCCCCAACCTGGAGGACCAGGTCCCTCTTTCCCCAGGAACAAGGGGTTGGGTCGCTGCACACATTGGTTCACTACCTGGCGGGTGCCAGGGCAGCTATCCAGGGGAGGCCACGCGGAGGCTATGTGTTTGCTTGGATTGAGCAGGGACAGAGATCGAAGCTGGCGTTTGTCATGTTAAACGCGAAGCTGAGGTATAAGACGGACTGGCCTTATGAACTACAATGTTTCTGCGGAAGTCTCTCAGGGCTAAGTATTTGGACCTCTTCTGTGGAACATCATTTATGACGGAATTTCGCGATTAACGCTGCTACAGGGAGTTAAGATTACCGGTTCCGCTGACGACATCGCCGTAGTTAACGTAGCGAAACACATCCATGAGGTAGAGTCTGCCACAAATGAAGTGGTCGTCAGGATCAAAAATTGGCTAGAGTCTGCGGACCTTGAACTAGCCGACCACAAGACGGAGGCTGTCTTAATAACCAGCCGAAAGACCGTGGAATACGCAAACTTCTGGGTTGGGAGCCAGCCAATCAAGTCTAAAGATGCCTTAAAACACTTGGGGGGTAATGCTGGACAACCGACTTGATTTTAAAGTCCATGTCGTATACTGCAGTAAAAAGTCGTCACAAATGCAGACATCGCTTTCCAGAATGCTGCCGAAAATCGATGGACCAGAGTGGTAAGCTCAATACTCCTATAAGCTGCGCCGGTCTCGGCGGGAGCCCTTACAACGAAGGAGACAAGAAGAAAGCTCTCGTCTGCATACAGGCTCTGTGCAATAAGCGCAATATGTGGCTTCCGGACAATCTCGGATATGCTGAAATGGCCGATTTGGACGGAGCACATAGCATAAATTGCTAACCAGCCTCGCGATGTAATACCTAACGGCAGTCCCGCAGGAAAAGTGATTGATGAGTGCAGGGTGTGGCTTAGTATGTAGGCGCATCGAGTATTTGGATTGCGTACGTGTCAGTAGCCCGGAAGATTACACATCCTTTGGCACAAAAAAAACTGCGACCTGTGCAGATCTATTGTGTCTGCGAGCCGATCAGATTAGGAGTTCCTCTACTTCCTTAATAAAGTTGAGAATGTCTCTCTCGTAGGAGCTGAGGTGATTCCCTCAGGAATCATAGCACACCCATGAAGATAATAATAGAGTGTTTGTTGGCGGAGTCTTTGAACACTGTATAAAAGGGCAGATATTGGGATTTTTCTCACTTGGTTAGGAAAAAGTTTAATCTTAGACTTGGGATTGTCGCGGAAAGGTTCAGTACGTATATACATATGTATGTACCTTTCACCGCCCATACTGCCCTTATAGTATCCACCATAGTTTGACCTTACTTTTTTTGGCTAGGTCCTGTAGAGCATCATGGCATTCCTTAACGGCCCTTCAGTTCGTGCTATACGAGCTCAACGCTTTGAGCGCTTCTTGACTATTAGAGAGAATATTTACGGTAACACCTCTTATGTCAGTTTCTAAGTTTAGGTTGACGCACATCAGGATGGCGTATAATTCGGCTTGGAAAATACTAGGACTCATTCCCAGAGCTTTCGAGATTTTTCAATTTGGTCCAAATATGCCAGCCCCAACGCCGGAACCCAGCTTGGAGCCCTCTGTGGCCACCTAAGGCCCTTGACATTGAGCAGGGGATTGCCGCTTTCCCAAGCTATGCAGTTTGGGATCAAATCTCTTGTTTCTGAGTGAAGAATTCTGATTGCACTGCGTATTGCAACCTTTTTAATGAATAGGTGCAGTGGAGTAAATCCAGTCAGTGCCTCTTGGGCTGCCCTGGGGCAGGTTGGCATAGCGCCTGTAATGCCGAGACACGCTACTCTTTGAAGACGTTGAAGTTTAACGATTATTGTTTCTTGTTCATCTTCTGTTCCCCCTGCGGGTACGGGGTTAGAATAGTCCCGAGGTAAGGCATGCCTGTCGTAAAAGGCGACTAAAATCCGTCGCCGGAAAAGAAGTAAATCTACAATAACGAAGGCGGGAAGGGAGGATGGATCAGATGGAGAGGTACCAATCTCCTCTGTCCCCATACTCCTGGAACGCCGATAAGTTATAAAAAGTAGATAATATTCCGGTCGGAGTGTTCTGAAATCCTAGCACACTCAAAATTTAAAGGAGGTGAGCGGACAGGCTCGAGTTTTTGTGGAAGCTTATCTGTAAGTGACCTCGGTTGCGAAGTGAAAAACCAAAGTACTTAGAACAAAATTGGTACCACGGGGACATGGGTCGCCCCCGGAACATACGGTTACTGTTTAGTAGTAAGTCGTTCGCCGGATGTTCCGGCCCTGTCGGATGAGGAAGGATTCGTGGGGGCTGTGGTTATCCCAAATGCGGGAACAACTGGTATCTGGCGTGCAGGTTGGTTTTGCGTCAGATGCAAGTGGCGGTGTCTGACGTACGACTTATCAGAAGCGTCAGATGCAAGAGGTGGTGATAGACCTCGGTCTTTATCAAGGGCGGTGTTCATGCCACAACATGTTCACTAATTGAACCATCGGTAGTTTACTACCTTTGGGGCAATGACCAATGCTTGTCTTGGCCCCGATTGTGGGTAGGCCCACCGTGGAATTAAGCCGTAAAGGCAGGTGTCCACGTTCAGCTTATCCGTGATCTCTGTTCATCTTCTGTCCACCATACTGCAGATGCATACAACCAGTGGATCACCTTAGTTGTAATTCCTAGGTCTTACCGAAAGTGCGCCGACAGGCCCACAGTGCCTTAGACACCTTTGTGAGCTTGTTTTGATGTTGGAGTTCGAGTTAAGTTTGCGATCCATGTCAATGCCTAGATACAAGTCTCCTGAAAATTCTATGTTTGTACCATTTAAAAAGACGGACCAAGGCTGTATCTTTCTCCTCTTTGTAAACGGGACTAAGATTGACTTATTTTATATCGAGGAAGGTGCATATTGCGATCTGCTTGCGTGTGAAACTATTTTCAACACGCCCTACTAAGTGATGTAGAATCTCTAAGATACCTCTAATATGCAGCTCTATCAGTTTTTCTATTATTTTTAGTAGGAACCATGTTAGGCTGATCAGGCGATATGATTGTTCACATGGTTTTCCAATATTGGGGATGAAGACAAGACTTTCATGATTTATCTTATTTCAGCTTGAGGGATTCGGCCCTCTGAAGGAGATGGTCATGTCACATTTCTTGAAGATTTCGTTTTGAATTCGGTTTAAGGTCACACCGTGCCTCAGGTATTCCTTTAGTCTCTTTTCACTCCACCCGATATTTAGTCCACTTCGTCGGAAAAACACTAGGAATGGTTCTAAGTAACGAAGGATGTCTGATAACGGCATCAACGAATTACAGTCTGGCTACATCATCAAGCAGATGTCTTTTTTCCCTAAATAAGCTTATTTAGAGGAGCTCTGTTCTTGAACATTCCCCTTATATCACTTCCCAAGTGATTCAATGTGCAGGTGTTCCATTCATCATTGCACAAATGTGATGAATCCATATTGACATGGCCTCCATACTGGATCATTAAACTAACTTATTGGGAACGAAAGTACTTCTTCTCAATAATTGACATTAATTAAATTTAATTGCTTCCACACCTCACCGATTTCGCTTACTAAACCTATCCCAAGTCAACTGTTTGTCCCTTAGAATTTCCATATCCATGACATCCTGATCATTAGTTACCTAGTTGACAGCCTCCATGCCCCATATCCAGCAAAAACCACAACATGTCCATGTGGCCATCAGTCCTACGTCGACAAAGCTGATAAACAGCATCGACCGCGCGCATGCGCAACCGCCGTCACACAGTGGGCAAAATGTGCATAAAAAAGGTGTAAGCCATCGATAGATGGACAGACAGACAAATAGACAACTCGTACAGGACTACCGACTCGAGGAATCTTGTCTAATCGACTACCTCAAACGTCATGTCAACATTGTAAATGCATTCGAGTGGGTAATTTGTTTAATTAATTGCGTAAACGATGCCAACCACTAAAACGACAGACGCTTGCATAAGTCCATCGCACGCCGCTCCTACTTTAGTGCGACAGCTTCGAACTATCACCATCATCGTTTGGTCGTTCTTCTCCTGCCACTCCGCCACCTTTTGTTCCACTGTCGTTGTCGCATCGCGGTCTTTGTAAATCAATTCGATATCCAAGTTCGATTGGCATTACGCGATACTCTGCCCTTGTCCGGATAAATAGCAATCGTTCCGGAGAGTGGAAGTCAGTCACATTTGGGCAAAGTGACAACAGCGAAAGTCAAAGTGTGTCATTGACAGAGAATGCCTGTCTCGTTGGACCTTTGGATTTTGAATTCTTTTTGCGACCTGATATCTTGGAACACGCTCTAATCTTTTGTTTCTTTTCTAGGTGGCCGCTACTGTTCCTTCTCCCCATGCATTGAGCAATCCCAGCGCTGCTGTGAGGCATTACAACAAAACGGATTCACTGAAATCCAGTCACTTGAAGTGCTGCAATCCGAGGAGATAGTGAGAACCAAAAACATCCCGGTCATGGACTTGGAATTCCTCAAACACAAGGTACGTGCTCCGAGTGTCATAAATAATTTTGCCTACACCTGAACCGTACAGATGATCATCAATTAAATCGAGATGTAATGAAGCCATTTGGGCTCAGCATGATTGTGTTTTTCGGAACGATTTACATTGGACAGGGTCTGTGTAGCGAGCATATGACTCTGGCTAACATTGACACATGGCATGGGTGAATCGATGCACCATGTAATGTAGGTATAATGTGCGTCGAAACCAGTTCTGCGAATAGCTACAGATCTATAGGTGAACGATGACGGTGTTTGGAAGTGTGGCAAAGGTAGCAAGTGTAACAAGTGGAGCTACGAGGGCATTGGAACTGTTTGTATTTGTTGATGCGCTACAATCGCAGCAATTGATATCGCCTGGGACGGGCTATTAGGAGCGGCACATCCACTTCTTTGCGAGTGCGAATTTCACACGCTCTCTGTGGGCAAACCTGTTGCGAAAAATTACTTTCTAAATCTTGTTGCATTTCGTTCATCTTCGATCTTGTCCTTATGTTGTTGTTCCTAAACTCCTTTGCTGCTGTTACCTTAGTTGTTCCACGCGAGACCGTTGGAAGTATTTAAGCGCCTCCTTCGGCGCAGTGGATGACTGGATTGTGCGCAGTGTGTCGGGACGTGTACAAGATCGATATTCGTTAAATACGGTAATAACATTTCTGGAATCTGATTTATCGAGCATGTCTAGCGGATCCCTATGTCTGTGGTTGTTGTTTCGCACAGCGAAGAGTCGATTGATTTACTTGGGTAATTTGGAAAATTATGTTAAAACTATTGACTTCATGCGTTCGTGTGCAGATGACTACATAGTCGGCAGACAGATGTGAGGATTGAATCACCTCGCAAGCTTCTTATATTACTAAATGTTACGTCATGGACTTTACAGCTAATCCTAAGTTAGATTCCAAGCGAATTATATAACTTCTAATAAAAGCTTGTTGAAGACTAGGAAAGGAGTAAATATCCGCTCTCAATTGTTACATCCATCGCTAGGGGAATGGCCAAGAATGGTATCAAGCGCTTTTAGTCTACTAAAAGGCACGCCTATATTCTTCGCAGGTTGACCGATAACCGAGGACTGAAATATTTCTTCATAGCTCGAAACTCAAAATAACATCTTCGGATTTAGGAAACTCATAACCTTACCCAACAGCCTTACCCATTCGGAACGATTTTTAGCCTGCTGTTTCTAATGCGTCACGCCTCAGGTTGGTTAAGGTTATTATATAAGTTGCGGTCCTTCTTTTCTTCGAGGTCGAGCCACACCTGGACGTCTATACAGCAGCTGTAAATGTCTTAGGCCCTGAAGTCTTAGGCATAAATGTCTTTGGTCCAAATATCTTAAGATCCAAGGTTTTAGGCCCAAACGTCTAAGACCCAGATGTCTTAGACACAAATGTCTTGGGCCCAAATGTTCTAAACATTTAAGGCCCAAATGTCGAAGGGACAAAATATTTAAGCCCAAATGTCATAGGCCTTACACAGTGCATACAGTTCATCCTTGGAGCCCTCCCTCCACTCTCCATCTACACAAACTAGCAAAACATTTCACAAGGAAATTTCCTCTCCACTAGACGAGGGCCTTATCTAGACGGTTTCCTTGGCATTCCGCTAAAAGGATTTACTTTTCCATAATCCCGTTTGTCTATAGTAAGCCTAGGTAAAGGAAATCCTTGATTTTGAAGTTATAGCTGCCAGTGTAAATCTGGCCGAGCGGTTGGTATTACACGTTCGACTGTCTCTAGGCTAGTGAGCTCATCAAAGAAATCAGGTAACAGTACATCGTCCTATATAGGTTTCTTTTAAACATCATTACTGAGACTTCTTTCCTTGTGGCCCAACCAAATAATGGTGACATACTCAGCAAGCAGTCCTTTTGCACGAACCTTCTTTCGAGACTTCAAAGATGAAAATTAATGTTGGTATATGACCTGGTTTTGGTTTTGAGAGCACCGTGGCGCAGTGGGTAGTGTGTTGGCCTCTGCCGCCGATGACACGGGATCGAATCCCGACACAGCCATGTCATCGAACGTGTTTTTCACGGTGTTTCACCTCAGCGGAGTTCTGACAAAACCTCATGTAGTAAAATTGTCATGAAAAGCATCTCGAAATTCGCCGTTCGGAACCGGCAATAAACTGTAGGTCCCTTTCACCTATGGGAAAATGAAATCACACACAACATGGGTGATTGAGAGAAGCTCGGCTCAGGTTCTTCATGGGCTGTAACGCCAACATACATACATACATAAGACCTGGTTGAAATTGAATTTTGTGTGCATAGGTTCTCAAATACTCATCAATTCGCACTCGTACCAAATGGAACATCCATGGGCGATGAAGGGCGTAATTAAAGTCATTTCACAGATTACCTTCACAATCTTATCAAGTTGCCTGCTGTGGCTTCTGCCGGCGTAACAGAGCGTAAGCTTCCCGAGCCCTGGAGCCTTTACGTATAATAGGAAAAAAACGATCGAGTGTTCCATTGTTAGACCGTTTGGCATCCACTAGCGAACCAAAATATACATATACATAGGTATTCAGACACATCAGAATCTGTTTACATCAACTTCTCAACCTTCCTCCTATATTGACGTCTCTCAATTTTGTTCTTTTACTTAGTCTCCCTTTGGAAAGTGGTCTTTCTTTCCTACCTCACTTCACTTTGATACCTTAATAGAGGATATAACGATGGACATTGATTTTAAGTTCTAAATTCTGTCCACAAGGTGCAATGAGGTCTTAAATGCACGGTGGCGGCGTTGGGTTATGAAATATTCCATCATCCACTCACCAGGCTTATTCCCAAGCGGTTACGAAATAGACAAAATAGACAGTTCATAAGCCCAGATGCCACAAAACCTGACTTTGACAACTTATTCGCCCAAAAGGAAAAGGACTTGTTAAATGAGCTCCTGACCGATTCCTGCTAATCTCTCTCACATTCTCACTGAAGAATAGTGAACGAACATCTACGACCCAAACCATCTGCTCTCCGTCCAGGTTGTGTGACAAACATCCCACTATTGTCGTGAATTGATCCCTAACGAAATTGAAGCCAATTTGACTAAAGTTGATGGCGACTCTGCTCCTTCGATGCTAACTGTTGAAAAGTAGGCAGCTGAATTTAAACGTGGTCACACATCTCTCGAAAATGTGCTTTCGACGCTGCCATTGACTCCATCTTGACTCTCGCAGCCCTCTCGAAGAAGGAGCTGTGGTTGCAATTCCGACTTCTTTTCTCTCGTGTTTGTTACCTCTCACCAACCAAAGAACACGTTGAAGGGTTAAAGTACTAGACAAGTAAATCGGTAAGAGTACAAGTTAATAAAAAGGAGCTCATTCATATGTATGTCGCAAAAGAATTTTTGTCTCCCTTAATTTGTTTTGTCGATTCTGTTACCTATCTGTTACTTATCAGGCCAGCAATCCATGGGCGACCTCAGCCTGAGTTATAGCTGCCTTCCATCTTTAACGATCCCGTGCACGCTGCTATCAAGTTGTCTTACATCCGCGATTACTTTACGATGAACCAGGAGACTCGTGTTTGAGGACGATTCTATGCCGCATCTCCACTGTGCTATCGTTCGTGGAGTTTATGTTTGCTCCGAGGTGGACAAACTCCTTAACCACCTCGAAATTATAGCATTTTAACCGTTATGTTTTATCCCAGGTGGTGAGCGATGGATCGGTTTTTGCTTGACAGCATGTATTTTTTCTTATCTTCATTGACTTTAAGACCAAGTCGTTTCGCTTGTTTTTCAATCGCCGTAAAAGCTTCTACAGGATTCATAGAAATGTGAAGCTTTAATCTATAGTCGATTTGCAGGGCCGGAAGCCGCACTGGTACCGATTAGTGCTGTGTAAAAGGGCTTTAGACGTCCACACAGTACGCTGGTTAAGGTCTTGTGTGCGACATTGAGCAGGAGTATACCTCTATGTTCTTGCAAGAGGTAGGATCGCTTTAGACGTTCACACAATACGCTGGTCAAGGTCTTGTATGCGACATTGAGCAGGGATTTACCTCTATGTTCTTGCAAGAGGTAGGATCGCCTTTTTTGTAGATGGGGTAATTAGAGCTGACGTTCAGTCGTCGGGCTTTCATCTTCCAAATTCTACAAATGATATGGTACATGCTCCCTACCAGAACATCGCCACCAGCCTTGAAGAGGTCTGATGACAAGCCATCATCACTCTCTCTTGCTCGTTAAGTAGCTGCTGGGAACTCTGCTTAATTATATCCACTATTCCCTGCGTGTCGACGACAAGATTACCTTCGAAATTTCGAAAAGCCTAAGCGCCTTTCTTCAAACCTACTGCAAAGCATTTAGCTTTTTTATATGAGGCCCGTATTTTATGTTTGTCTCTAGACTTCTCGCTATCCTTGAGCTAGGAGACCGCGAAGACTCTTTTCTTTAGACGCAGCAGTTTTTTCCCCTCCCTTTTACTGGTTCGGTACTCCTCTCGCGGTGTTCTGGTTTTTCATAGCAGCGCCTTTTATTTTCTTGTCGGGGGTGGCAGGTAGCCTATGGCGGTATAGGCTACTTCTTGAACGGCTGAGCAGCTATGTAACCACATATTGTTAACATTTGTGCACGACGCAGGCATACCGGAGAGCCTTTCGCTCAATAGCGCCACGTAGACTCTGGTAGCCTCCGGTGGGGTCAGGCGTCCAATGTTGAACCTCCTTATGGTGGTCTGGTGCAGCTTTCTGACATTGTACAGCCGAGTTTTGAATATTGCTGAAATGGACAGAGTCGACGCTTGTTCTCCTTAATATTCGCACATCCAGGATGTTTGACGAGTGTCTTGCACATAATTGATTTAGTTGGTGATACGCTTGCGAGGAAAGTTTGTGCTACTTACCACCGCATCACGAGCTGCCGCAAAGTCTGTGAATCGGAAGCCGTTATTCGTTCTTGTTTCGTGGAGGTTGTGCTTTCGTATCACTCCCCAAGGTAGGTAGGTAGGTAGGATCGTAGCCTTCCCAGAGTTGAGAAGAATGCACATAGGCCAGGGAGGCCCGTTGTGCAGCTACGAGAGGGTTTTACCCCCCTATTCGTGGAACCATTTTGTGCTTCTTAAGAAGTTAAGAAGATCAAGTATCCATATTTTCTAAACATCTGTCAGATCGTTAAGGAAGTAAGAGCCTAGGTAACGTTTCCTGAACTTGCAGAGTGCTGGACAGGCGCAGAGAAGGTGGTGGATGGATTCAACCTCCTCCTCGTCCGGACAGCTTCTGCAGAAATCATTTGGTACTATTCCTAGTTTTTGTGCGTGACTGCCAATGAGGCAGTGTCCTGTGATGACACCGATGACTTTGTAGATGTCAGTTCTTTTTAGGGAGATTATACTCCTTGTGCGTTGACTGTCCAGCCGAGGCCAGATTTGCCTGGTGATGACGCAGGTATGTCCATGTGTCCATCTCAGGTTCGTCTCGGCCCTGGCGAGATTGGTCAGATTATGTTTAATGTTTGTGAGGGGTACTCCCTCACAAGCCACGATTGATTGTAGCGTCGTTCCTAGTTTAGCCTAGTTTATCACTCCACCAAAGGTGTTCTTCTTACCGATTTAGGCATTGAGGTCCCCGAGTACTATTTTAACGTCGTATGTCGGACAGGCTCCGTGGACGTTGTCCAAGAGACCAAAGAAGTCCTTTTTGATGGGGTCTTTAACCATTTCAGTAGGGGTGTGCACATACATATGAGGTTGAAGTTGTAAAATCTGTCTTTGATGCGGATCACAGCCAAGCGCTCACTTATAGGCTTAAAGGTTAACATCCACACCCCAACATGTGCAATCTTTTGTGACAGCTGTGATAGATGTCGCAGTCTTTTTCCCTCAACATCCCGTTTCCTATCCAGCGTACTTTTAGCGTGAGAATCATTTCAAGTTTATGAACAGCAGCAGGAGTTTAAAGAGTTCTAACATTCCAGGAGCATCCTCGCAAACTGTGTTCCTTTTCCGCGCCATGTCGTCCATTTATCCGAGACATTTTGCTCATTCATAACATGTTTTTCTTACATGGCCGGGCTGTTAGCCCGCGGCCAACCGCCAATCTGGTTGGGGGTATTGTAGCGCCCTTTTGCCTAGGGCAATAGCTGTATACATTTGCTCAGCTCTCAACAGATATTGGAGAGGCTATCCTGAGGGCACCGTGGCGCAGTGGGTAGTGTGTTGACCTCTGACGCCGATGACTCGGGATCGAATCCCGACACAGCCACGTCATCGAACGTGTTTTTCACGGTGTTTCTCCTCAGCGGGGTTCTGACAAACCCCCTGTAGTAAAATTGTCATGAAAAGCTTCTCGAAATTCGCCGTTCGGAACCGGCAATAAACTGTAGGTCCCTTTCACCTATGGGAAAATGAAATCACACACAACATGGGTGATTGAGAGAAGCTCGGCTCAGGTTCTTCATGGACTGTAACGCCAACATACATATGTACATCCTAAGGGCGCCACGAGGAGGCTGTATGTCAGCTTTACCCGGGCATTGAGACAGGGATAATTGCTGCCCTCTCGCCAGGTTGAGAACAATCTTTACTGCGTACTTATGTACGTACCTCCAGTAAATATGTATGTAGGTGTGGCCATTGTGGTAGCTTTAACCTTTTGCCGAGAAATTTATCTCGAGAAACTCATTGTTTTTACTGCTCCTTATTGTTCCTGATGTGATGGTGATAAGGCGACGAAGCGTAATTTAAGCAGTTCCAAACAAAGCCATTTGCCGAATTTGGCGTAAGATACTAATCTTTCTTTTTTCGCAAAGTGTTTATCTGGTGGTCACCCAACAGAAAAGTATTTGCACCTGAGTGCTCCAGCAGACAGCGGAGGGCTGTCCACATTTTAGCAAGCCCTAAATCGAAGCTTAACATGAAACAATTTAGTATTTGTCGTCTTTCTAGCAGCACACACTGTTTATAGTTAGTTGCCCCCCCGTTATACTCGTATATCATCTATTTCACTGATTACTTTAAATTAGATAAAATCCGTTAATAAGCGAATATTACTTACACAACAACTTCCTGGGAAAATGAACGCCTGACCCTCGTTTTGGCCACAGTGAATAGTATACACATGTACGTGCGGTAGAAAATGACCGTCATTTTACTCCAGAACACCAAAAATATGCTCTCGTAACCGACGATTAATCTGAAATAAAAAAATAATCAAAAAATCTTTGTCAGAAGTGGGATTCGAACCCACGCCCTCAGAGAGGACCAGAACGCTCAGCACCCAGCACGACTGGGTAAGATTTCTCTTGAGTCTGGCGCCTTAGACCGCTCGGCCATCCTGACAGTTGGTAATCGTGCGGCAAACTACCAACATACAGAATCGTATGGTTAATTCTTCAGTTGTGGCATATACATACATACATAATTCTCATAGATACACATTCACATAAGAACGAGAAACAAGCGAAATGCTTGAATTATTTTTATCAATTCGTTTAGTCATTCACAGACTTGTTGATCACGAAATAAAATGTTCGTCTGCCTGACAGACTACTGCTTCGTATCATGCATGATTTGTCGCCAAAAATATATTGATAGATAGATTAGCTATATGTACATAGATACCTAGTGATGACGCGTTATTGTGATGGCAATTTTTCACTTGGCGCCCGTTACGAATGGAGTCCAATTTCGAATGGGTAGACGACACGAGTGTCATGATTCGCTTCCGTTGAGTCTGGGAAAGTACATGGCACATAGCCTGTATTATGCTTCTAGAAGAGCAAACTGTCGTGCTCTGTTTCGATTAGAACTACATACATATTTACACATGAATATGTATCTTTTATTATCGTGATATGTTTTTTCTTTTCTTTTATTGCAGAAACCAACTGTTGCGAGTGATAACTTGAATGGTGAGGAAGCAATAGACAAGGAGAAAAAGGATCCACTAAAGACCCCGAAAGAGGTGAAGAAAGTACTTACGTCGATGGCGCCGCCAACCTTACCCGGTCATACTGGTTACTTGACTTTTGCAACACTACCACCGGCGTTCACCAGATAGTCACTACTCCGTCTAGATATATAGATAGATAAATAAATTGATACTTTTACTTGAATTTTAATTTTTTAATTTTTTTTTTTAACTTCCTGGTGGGAAATTATTGTAAAGGGGCCCATTTTGTGAATTCCAAATTTTGAGATACTACCTAATCTCCGCTTTTCAAGCTCACCGTAATCCAAATCCAAGTCTTTCATACAGATGTCTGTGAGTGTATGTTCGTATGTGCGTTCGGAATTGTTGGTCTCGATTATCCCAAAAGATAATATTGACATGGGACTGGTTTCATTCGAAACGTAATTACATAACTTAGAACTGATTAAGTTTTCAGCAAAATAACTAAAAAAAAAAAACCGGTCAAGTGCGAGTCGGACTCGCGCACGAAGGGTTCCGTACCATCTGTATATATAAATATGAAAGAGACTATGTATGTCCTATCTTCATGATGAGATATTGTTGATCATCAATGTGTCCATTGAATTCAAATCAATTATCTTACTTGACAGCAACGATGTGAAAAGGTGAAAAACAATAATGGGAAATATGGGAAAAAGGTTTGCAGCTAGGATAAATTCATCAAAGACACAAACGAGATCAAAACTGGGAAGTTTGCTACTGGTTGTGGGATATTGTCGACTAACCTTAGTTCAGTATGTTACCAAGGGGATTTTTTGGATGAAAGTCATGTCTGTTGTATGGGAGCCCCCCTTAAATATTCATTTTGTTCTGTTTTTAGTGTTTGTCGTGGTAGCGGCAACAGAAATACATCATCTGTGAAAATTTCAACTCCCTAACCATCACGGTTCATGAGATACAGCCTGGTGACAGACGGGCGGATGGACGGACAGCGAAGTTTTGGTAATAGGGTTCCGTTTTACCTTTGGGTACGGAACCCTAAAAAAAGGGAAAAAATGTATGCAACACAGCTGTTGTGAATGAGAAGTGATCAACAGTAGTCATAACACTCACAGTATATACTAACGTACTTTGTTGGCGCTACAGTTCGGGGTGAACCAGGGCCTCAACCAACAAGCCTCTCCAGCCGGCTGGTCCTGGGTCAGCCGCTTCCAGTGCCGCACGCCCAGCTGGTTGAGATCCCTTTCCACCTGTGCGCGCCATTTTAAATGCGGTCGTCCTCTGCTGCGTCATCCCTCGGGGTTGGAGTCGAAGACTCTTCGGGCCGGAACGGTGATGTCGATTCGCTCTACATGGTCTAGCCATCTTAGATGTTGGATCCGAAGACGTCTAACTAGGCCGATGTCGCTGTACAGCCCGTATAGTTCTTGGTTGAATCTCCTCCTCCACTCTCCGTTTACACAAACGAGACCAAAGATTGCACGCCAAATTTTCCTCTCGAAAGGCCCAAGAGCCTCTTCATCCGCTTTTGATAACGTCCAAGCCTCAGCGCCGTAGAGGAGGACCGGGATGATTAAGGTTTTGTAGAGGGATACCTTAGTTTTTCGAGAAAAGGGTCTACTACTCAATTGCCTCTTGAGCCCGAAGAAGCAGCGGTTGGCAAGAGTTATTCTGCGTCTTATCTCAGCGCTGGTGTCGTTGCTGCTTGTCACTACCGAGCCAAGGTAGACGAAGTCCTTGACTACTTCAAAAATATAGCTGCCGAAGGTGACGTACTGACCAAGACGTCGATGTTGTGTGTCATTCTTTGATGACAGCAAATATTTGGTCTTGTCCCCATTTACCCATATACCCACTTTAGCCGCTTCTGCTTCAATGCTTGCGAACGCCTCCGGCATGGATCTTTAAAACTGATCCGGTATGGTTCTTTTAAACGGATCCTGTGCGGATCATATGTATATGGGGTGACGATTTTCGATCATACCCGGATGAGCAAGCCTGATTTATCCCTGATCAGTCTTCAGGCAATCCTGATCCGAATCGGATCCCATCCTGAACTAATTTCCAGTCGGGTCATTGACGTCTCGCTTTGTCCGTCCAATAACGACAATGTCATCTGCGTAGGCAAGCAATTGTGTGGACTTGAAGTAGATCGTACCTCTTGTATTGGCCGCAGAGTCCCGCACGATCTTTTCAAGAATAATGTTAAAAAAAATCACATGACAGTGCGTCACTCTTTCTAAAACCTTTTTTAACATCAAAGCCGACCTTAATGGAGCAGCGAGAGTTCTCCATAGTCATCCTGCACAGTCTGACGAGTTTGGCAGGAATGTTAAAACATGACATGGCACTGTATAGCTCGTCTCTATAAACATGGGCATACGCGGCCTTAAAGTCGACAAAAAGATAGTGCGTGTCGACCTGGAATTCATGGGTCTTTTCCAAGATCTGCCGTAGTGTAAATATTTGGTCTATCGTGGATTTTCCTGGCCTGAAACCAACTGGTAGGAACCTATCAGATTGCCCACGAACAGTACGGCAGAGAGGCATCCTTTAATGGCCTTAAAGCGCCAGGTGCCGATGGGATATACCCTCCTATGCTGCAAATATACTCGTAAGGCAAGTGCTTCCTATTTTGAAAAGAATTTTCACTGCTAGCCTGGCACTTGCCTATATACCTATTCCTTGGCGCATGGTGAAAGTAATCTTTGTTTCCAAAATAGGGAAAGAGGATTACTCACTTACCAAGAGTCTTAGACAAATCAGTCTAACATCCTTCTTGCTGAAAAGCGTGGAGTGACTAGCAGAGTTGCACATTCGCAAAGTTGCCCTTCGAATGCATCCTTTTTCGGAGATGCAACATGCTTATCAGCGCGGAAAATCCTGCGAGACTGCGCTTCAAAACTTAGTTGGGAGAATAGAATGCGCACTCGAAAGGGAAGAGTACGCGCTGGGCATTTTCTTCGGCATCAAGGGAGTTTTTGATAACGCAAGTATCTACAGCATGTGTAACACTGCTAGATGGCATCACGTGGATGAAGCACTGATTCGCTTTTAAGGGGGTGGCCGTGGTGCAATGGTAAACATCACCGACTGTCGAGTGAAAGGTATGTACATAGTTCAAAGTAAGTCCATAGCCAAAGAAATGCAACTCCTATACGGAACAATTGTGCAACTCAGCTGTTGTGGATGGGAAGTGATCAAAAATATTGATGAGAGCATAACATTCTGCACTCCGTCCAGGTTGTGTGACAAACATCATAAGAGTATAACTCTGGAACCTGTGCGAACCACAAAAAAAAAAGTTGATTAATCGTCTTAGGACTGATATCGTTCTCTTCACGAGAAGGAGAAAAAATACTGGCATGACTTCTGCTATCCCAGGAAGCTAAGAAACTAGGAGTCATCGTAGATAGCAAACTTCTTTGATCAACGCATGTTAAGTCAAAAACCACCAAAACGCTGTCAGGGTTAACCAGCTTCAAGTTAGTGCATGAGCTCAGGCCTTTAGGTCTACCTACATCCATGGTCGTTTCCTACATTAACGATTGGGTCCTTAATGTACGCAATCGTAGATGGAGAGAATACCCAGGAATATCCAGAGAATGTCTGTAGGAAATCTGCAGCGTTCTTCGTATTCTTAAGGAGAATTGACTGCATAAGACTAGCGGGCGTCATTACGGACCATACACTTTTACTAAGCATCTCTGCGTACTTGGCATCAATGTGACGCCTACAGTAGAGCACTTTCTCTGTGATTGTCCCGCCCTTGCTCGCGCACGGTGGAGCACCCTTGGTATGTGTTGAATTTCTTAACTCTTCATCACTAAAGCTCCTTCTCATTTTTCTCCGGAAAACGGGGTTATACAGTAAAGTAAGGTGTTTGTCTGGTAGTACAATGGACCAGCATTTGCGTCTGAGTGCTCCAACAGATAGCAGAAGCCTCTAACAAAACCAAAAAAAACAAAGAATTGCTTCAGTTCAAGTAGGCGTTGTTTAAATCCGCTTGCATTCTATGGTCTAATATTATTATTACTCCTGGTTACTAAAAGGATTAACATCTTCATCTTCACCAAGGGGTGCCAAATTTTTATCGGAATACACGCTTTTTTTTCAAACTACTTCTTCTTCTTAGTGGGCGCTACAGTTCTGGGTGAACCTGGGCCTCAACCAACATACCCCTCCATCAAGCACGATCTTTCGCTAGCCTTTTCCATTGCCGCACACCCAGTTGGCTGAGGTCCTCTACCACCTGTGTGCGCAATCTTAAGTGCGGCCGTCCTCTGCTTCTTCGTCCCTCGGGGTTGGATTCAAAGACTCTCCGGGCTGGAGCTGTGGTGTCCATTCGCTCTACATGGCCCAGCCATCTTAGGGGTTGACTCCGTAGACGCCTGACTAGGCTCATGTCGCTGTACAGCCCGTAAAGTAAGTGGTTGAATCTTCTTGTCCATCCCCCGTCTGCGTTTATAGGCCCGAAAATCACGCGCAAAATCTTTCCCTCGAACCGACCAAGGGCTTCCTCATCCGCTCTTGATAGTGTCCATGCTTCTGCGCCATACAACAGGACCGGGATGATAAGGGTCTTATATAGAGTCAACTTTGTCGTTCGGGAGAGGGCTCTATTACTCAGTTGCCTCCTGAGCCCAAAGAAACAGCGATTGGCAAGAGTGATTCTGCGTTTGATTTCGGAACTGATGTCGTTGTTCCAGGTCACTGCGGAGCCAAGGTAGACGAAGTCCTCAACTACCTCGAACTTGTATCTACCAATACAAACGTTCTGGCCGAGACATCGGTGTTGAGCGTCCTTTTTGATGACAGCATATATATGTATAGTTTCGCCCTCGTTTACCGTCAAACCAATTTTCGCCGCCTCCATCTCAATACTCGCAAACGCCTCATTGACATCTCGCTGTGATCTACCTGTTATGTCAATATCGTCGGCGTATGCAAGGAGTTGCGAGGATTTGAAATAGATTGTGCCTCTTGTGTTGGCCAGTGATTTTTGCACAATCATTTCCAATATGATGTTGAAGAAATCACACGACAGCGCCCTGCCTAAATCCTTTTTTGACATCAAAACTATCGGTAAGGTGTTCACCGATTCGGATGGAGCAGGTACTCCGACGAACTTAGCAGGTATGTCAAAGGTAGACATAGCGTTGTATAGCTCGTCTCTAATTACGCTGTCGTATGAGGCTTTGAAGTCGACAAATAGGTGGTGTGTCGACTTGAAATTCATTGGTTTTTTTCAGGATCTGCCGTAGTGTGAAGATTTGGTCGATGGCGGACTTCCCTGGCCTGAATCCTCACTGATAAGGACCTATCAGCTAATTTACAAAAGGCTTCAGGCGTTCACACAAAATGGAAGAGAGGATTTTGTAGGCGATGTTAAGGAGACTTATTCCTCTATAGTTTGCGCAATCAGAGAGGTCTCCTTTCTTGTGGATCAGGCATACGATGCTGAGACTCAATTCCTCGGGCATGCTTTCCTCTAACCATATCTTACGGATGAGCTGGTGCATGCTCCCAACCAGGTCATCCCCAGCTGCCTTGAAGAGCTCAGCAGACAGTCCGTCTGCGCCAGCAGCTTTATTCGACTTGAGCTTCGATATGACAATCTTAACATCGTCGAGGTCAGGGGGACAGAATTCTCTGCGGCTCCGTCGATTAGAAATTGATCATGATCCATTTTCAAACTAGCCGGAACAAGACGTCCGCGGTCATAAGGATTTTCAATTCCTTAAACCTCCTTGCCAAGGCGGAAGAATGGGCATTATTTTTCTTTAAAAAAAAAAAATTATAAAATAACGTACAGACTATAGAAAAATGTCAATCTGGCAACGATGTGCCATGAAGTGTCATGGAATAGCAAGGCCAAAGGAAAGGAGAGGAACTGGATATTCAAATTGATTTCTTCACAATAGCGATTGGTTCCTGCGTTTGCGCCACATCCAATTGCCAAAGTGAATACATCCAATTCCATTAATTAGTAAGCGAAACGACACATTGTACAAGACTTCAGTATATATGGTTAGTGCGGTGGTATCAGCGGTTCGTCAAGGTGTCGTTTTGTGTCGGGCAAGTGCAAAGGCAATTCAGTATCTCCGTTTACATCTTGCCAATCCGGGCCATTATCGTCAATTTTGTGCGGCGTCACGTAACCTAAACGATTCAAGCGTAAATCCAATAACCAATCGATCAATACTAATCAGAATGGCAGGTGCAAAACCACTAGTTGTGTTTGTGCTTGGCGGTCCAGGAGCTGGCAAAGGTACACAGTGCCAGCGTATAGTGAATGCGTATGATTTTGCTCATTTATCAGCTGGTGATTTGTTGCGCGAGGAACGCGCACGCGAAGGATCCGAAGTTGGAGCGTTGATTGAGAATTATATACGAAATGGTCAAATAGTTCCGGTGGAAATCACCTGTGCACTGCTGGAGAATGCTATGAAGCGGTCGGGAAAGAATAAGTTCCTAATCGATGGATTCCCACGAAATCAGGACAATGTGGACGGGTGGAATAGGAAAATGGGCGACAAGGTCGATTTTAAGTTTGTGATGTTCTTCAATTGTGTGGATGAGGTGTGCGTGAATCGATGTTTGCAGCGTGGCCAATCGAGTGGTCGTTCGGACGACAATCTGGAGAGCTTGAAGAAGAGGATTGCAACTTATCACAATGATTCGTTGCCGATAATCAAGTATTATGAGGACCTCGGTAAGGTGGTGACTATTGATGCAAGTAACGATGCTGATACCGTGTTCAAAGACGTCCAGAAGGTTATTAGTCAATTGTAGAACGGTGGAGACGGAGATTAATGTTAAGAAATTCAAAGTCGTTCGAGACTGTGTAAGAATGCAGTGTGAAGACTGCAATAAATAGTCGAATATCGTTAACGAACTTGTGTTTACTTTCTTTTATCTGCTGATTGGTGTGAACGTTGGGTTATAAGGTACTTTCCCCTTGGTTCGATAATAGGTTTGCGATAACAGGTAATCTGGGGGTGGAATAGACTGTAAGGCGTGTTGTAGTCATTAGCGACACAATAGTTGGCCAAGACAAAGTTCTTTCAGTCAGTGGCTTACAAAAGGTAAGTTACGTAACGAGCCCACGGCCGGAGTATTGTCATTTAAGATGTGAACTTCAGAAAACACGACTTTAGTTTAAAATACTTTTATTCCGAGATATAACAACAGAACGGCGTGGCGCCGTCCTTACCGCTTATAAAAATGTGTTCCGGATTCACTCACGGCCCATGAGCTAAAGTGGATAAAGCAAAGAGTAACTAAATTCATATACAAGTGATAAGTGAAATTCCCATCGCATGAGCACGTAGAAGCACGAACATCTAGTCCCGCCTGAGCTTATCCAATCTGGCTTGTAAGTCAGCATCGGCATCCGACATCGGTGAATTATTTCCACCGCCACCATTTCCTCCAGCTGCAGACCCACCATTACCCCCAGCATTTGGACCACCACCACCACCGACAGCACCAGCTGCCACGGCAGCGGGTACATTCTGTTTACCACCTGCTATCGACAACGAGCCCGATGCGGTAGGTAAATCACTCAACTGATCGTTCAATTGCAGTCCCAACTCATCCAATACTTGCGACACGACAGCATCAGTCTCCTCCTCATCTCCCTCGTCTTCCATTGCGTCGTCCATCGCATCGTTGATCATCTCCTCCTTCATTTCCATGATCTCCGATTGCTTTTCGAACTCATGCAAAATCTTCTGTATCTGCGGCAAGTTCATCTGTCTGTTCATGCTCTGCATTGCTTTCGTGACACCTAAAACACCCCAAAAACTCTCTCAATCAACTAGACTTGTTTACAAACACCCCACTAACCTTGCATGGCCTGTGCCATGGCATTCTGTGACTTCAGAGTCTGAATCTTGAGCGAAACAGCTTGTATGTTGGCCTTCATCAGCATGAATTTCTTCACATACCGTCGCGTACGTACCAAATCCTTGGCCATGATCTTCACCGCATCCATTTGCCCGTCCTTAGCCATTTTTTTAATGTCCATGATGATTTTCTTCTCCTGCTGCTCCATTTTCATTTTCTCACGATCCAAGTCTCGCATTGCTTTGTTCAGGGCTCGTTGATTCTTTCGCATCATCTCTTCCGGTGAGATGCGTTTACCAAAGAGCCAATCCATGTTTCGTGTATATTTAGAACCAAACTACGTGGTAAATAACTAAAATTGGAATAGGTTTTGAGCAGGAGATGGAATTTGAAGACCTGGTTGATGGAATTTATTTGGTCGCAAAACAAGTGATGACAAATTTTCGAACATTAATCATCTTCGAAATGGAAAATGTCACAACAAACAAGCAGTGGTACCAATCTTATTTCGAAATGGGGCAAATGTTGAAAAAAGGAATGGGTAGTGTGTTCAGTGGGTGCGTGTTTCTTTAAGCTATACTTCCACCCCATGCTGCTTGTCATACCATTACCCTTATTTTTAAGCTTAATTAATGGACAATGATTACCCGTCCGTTTGGTAAATCTCCTTTAAGAAAACAAGTTGTGTGCCCATTTCAGAAGACGACAATGTGCGTCCTTGAAATGAAAGTCATTGATTTAATATAGCTTTCTCAATGATTATCTCGTTCCAGCAGTAACTTTGCCTCGATCGCGCGCTCCTCTAGCTCTTTCTTTTTCCTTCTGAAAAGTGCGTGCTCCGCCCTTCGTACGCCGATGCAATGTGGCTATCTATGCATTTTGTTTTTCTGCATGTACCTGTCTGCACTCGTCGTCAAACCAAAGGTGTCTCCTAGGTAGTGACTTGAAACCTAATACATCAGAGGTATCATCTCTGATGGCGCTTTGACAACGTCTCCATTGCTGTTCTCTGGTTTGTGCAGCTTGCATCGGCTCCTGAGAGAGCTGGAGGGAGATACGATCGGCGAAGATCCTCGCGGTCTCTTGCGATTGCAGCTTCCCGACGTCAAATTTTGATGGTCCTACTCGACTCCGCAGTGTTCGCGATATCCACATACATTCCTTGGCTGCAACAAGGTAATGATCCGAGTCCACATTGGCTCCTCGGAAGGTTCGGACATCCAAGATGCTGGAGGAGTATCTGGCGTCGATCGCAATATGATCGAATTGATTAACAGATAATTTATCAGGAGACTGCCGTGTACTAGCTAATAGAAGATTACGTTCCGTCACAAAGTCTATTAGCCTGAATCCGTTTTCGGACGTGGTGTCCTGTAGGCTGTGCTTCCCTTCGACTCGTTCAAAGATATCCCCCTTACTCACCTTCTCGTTGAAATCTCCTAGCACAATCTTGGAGCATAGGTGGGACATTGAGCGTATGTTCTGTCTAGGAGGTCATAGAAGTCATCTTTGACTCTGTTGTCTTTTTCTTTTGTGGAGGCGTAAACGCATATCAAGCTGATGTTCCCGAAGATAGCCTTAATGTGGATTGTTATGAGGCGTTCGCTCACATGCCGGAAGCTTATAACTTTTTGCCTAAGTCCACCTCGAACAATAAATCTGCATCCAAATAGGAGTTCTTTAATCTCCTTGTAGCAGTTTCCGTAGTATATGTATGTCACAGTTTTTCACTGTTCCCCGCACCCGGGCTTTTAAGGGACCTAACATTCCAGGAGCAGAACTGATACTCCTGTCCTTTTATACGTTTGCGGGGGTCGTCAATACGTAGTCCGTTCTTTAAATCCGAGGCTTGTGGTTGTCTTTGAATATGTGTTTTTTTACGGTTACGGTTTACTAGGCCGTAGCCCAGCCGACTAAACCTGTTTTTTTTTTTGCGCAGGAAACTCGCCATTCTCCCTTCCCTGTCTGTAACTTGCAGAGGAAATCTCCAGATGGCACCACGAGGAGGTGGGGATGAGACTTACTAACATTGCCGCAAGTTTTTCTCGCTTTTTAGCAGTTTGTTAGTCCCTTGTCATCAGTTATCTAATCAATCCTTTTAAAAACTCTGGAAAAACTTTTGGACTTCCTTATTCGAAACAATTTCTACATGAGATTGATAGTCTTATTCAACAATAAGCCGGGACAGTTTTTTTTTCTCAGGCCACCTGAACAAGAGCAAGTTGAACCGTCAATCCAAGCTTTCGGAGCATCTGGTAAGTCTCTTGCTGGCCAAAGTTGGCCGCTCCGGGACAATTCCTTCCTTCAAGCGGTCATATTGTTCCTAGTACAGGTTCGAGCTAAGAATTCTGCCATAGAGGAACATAGTAGATGATTCCATTTCAATCCTTTTGTACCGGCTCACTACTATTCAACCACTAGCGTTTTGGCTTCAAGTTATCAATGTGATCCACCATCCGCTTGGAAAATGGTTCGATTTTATTGCGACTCAGCCGAGATTCGGTTTTTTGTGAGACTCTTTTAATGTCCAAACGTACCCAATGGATCCTGGACGATGGAAACAGTGCTTGCATGACGGTTAGATTCGACGACCACCTTTATGATTTAATTTACATTTACGACAATTGTCTTCCATGGCCTGGTACACCTGATAAAACTTAAATTGTAAAGCATTAGGACCATATACACAATTCCATCCTTGACCCGTGTCTAAATAGAGTATTTCAAGCTCTAAACATTCACAATACCACTGGTCCAGATGGCATTCCCCCTATACTTTTGAAGAGGTGTTTTTTCTACGCTGCCATAGCCACTGTATCTGGGGGCACGGAAGTGCCCCTGCCAAGTCGAGCAAAAAAGCGGCACGGCCGTACCATTCTTTTCTCGAACCATTTCAGGCCATTTTCGACCCCTATAACTTCGTTGTGGATAAAACTAGAAGTCTGAATTTTCAGTAACCAAGCAAGTATTGCATAAACACGGTATATTAGTTTAATATTGCATAAACACGGTATATTATTAATATTAGTTTAAGAATTATAACTAGTCAAAGTTTCTTAATTTTGTCACTCACTCACTGACTGACTGACTGACCGATCAGCATATAAATACATAAATAGGATTACAAACGTACGCATTTGCAGTGGATGAATCAGTTTGCCTGTATATGTATGAACAATGGAATAATAGGGTAAATAGGCACTGTACGACTGCATACATATAGCATCGTACGACTACGAATACGATCACTCATACATATGTATGTATGTGATATGACAGCAGGCCGGCCGACGGGAAAAACCAACGTGAAGATTAAATATCCGGATTTAGCAATTCCAAAATGACGATTTTATTTTCTAAAAATAGTATAACTTACTAAAAACAAATTCTCTTGAAAATGAATGACTTACACTGCACTTTCCAGCGCCAGGTCCACTGCCATGCATGCCTCGTCACGAACAAACAGAAAAAATGTCCTTCTCGACACCAGGGATAAAGAATGAGATACCAATCTTTCGTACGTCTGCCCGTTGATACCCGCAGGGGTGGGTTTTTTTTGTTTTTACTACACCGATACTTTGCGTGTTATTCTCCGTTTAAAAACGGCGCTTTTGACTAACCCAATGATAGTCTCAAGACCAGGGATAAAGAATGAGATACCAATCGTCTGCCGTTGATACCCGCAGGGGTGGGTTTTTTTTGTTTTTACTACACCGATACTTTGCGTGTTATTCTCCGTTTAAAAACGACGCTTTTGACCATTTTTGACTAACCCAATGATAGTCTCAAGACGTCGATGTGTAGAGTCAAGACGTTGGTACCAGGTCGGAACAAGGCAGAATGACATAGTCAAGACGCCGTCAAACCGCAACGCGTTTGTAAAGCGCGGTTCACATTGAACGATTTATCCACCGATTTGCTTGACGACCAAATAATGCGTAGCGTTCACACCAAACGACTTGTTGACCGACTTCACTTGCGATAGAAATTTCGAAGTATTAACATGGCGGCGCATGCTCTGGTTACAGGGATGATTATTGATGAAATACTCGAAAATGAAGAAAAAAAAAAGCGAATGTGTATTAAACCATGGGTCGGAAAACGTAATAATTTCTCATCGGTAACTGTTAAGAGAATTTCACCAAAATTTGCCAGAGGATTTTCGTAATTTTTTTTTTTTTTTTAGAGACTCGCGCAGGTTCAAGAGTTTTTGTATTCTCTTATGATGTGTTGACACACACAACCTGAACGGAGTACAGTGGTTGGGGTCGTTGATGTTCGTTCACTACTCTTACTCTCAGGGGTGGTTGTCCTAGACCTAGATAGGACGAGAGCCGACCAAATTCCGCGTTGGTTATAGTCCGTAGTAATTCGTTCAAGCACTTTTAGTGTTGCATACGCAGAGGATGAATTTCGTTTGACCATATACTGTGAGTGTTATGCCTGCAGCAGTACGTCTGGTCACTTTCCATTCTCAACAGCGTTGCATACTTTTTGGCGGTATAGAAACTACTTTTTCTTGGCTATGAAGCGAATTTGAACCATAAACCTTCCGCTCGGCGGTCGATGATGTTAACCACTGCACCACGGCCACCCCGTTGTTGTTAGGAACGTATGATGAGTTACTGAGAGAAATAATTCCTCATATGAAAAAATCAAACCAAAATTATTTTTCTTTGTTTGAAGTCATATCGTTCATTAAACTCAAAGTTGGTGTTGTTTCTCTGAACGCACAAGCGAAAGTGAAAAAATGCTCTGAAGTTGTATGACAACTGTTCACACTTAACGATAAATCGTTCAACCACGGCTGTCAAACAAAAAGTTGGAAATTTTCAACTTCCTGACTACAAATCGTACCGACTTGTAGCTAGAGCGTTCACATTGGTTTTGCATTTGCATTGGTTTGCATTTTGTCGTCCAACCACGATTGTCAAGCAAATCGGTGGATAAATCGTTCAATGTGAGCCGCGCTTAAGGGCTAGTTGTCAAAATGCCTCTCAAAGCCATTCTTTATCCCTGCTCGACACAAAACAGACAAAAAAATTAAAAAATCATTGACAGGAGAACATTGCAGTGGACTTAAGCTGGAAACGCAAGCAAAAATAATTAAGGGAGATTCACATCGCTTGGCTCGACAACAGTATGTATTTACGCATCCTGCATCGGTATCAGCCAAATTGTGCTTATTTTGAAGAAATTCATACATATTTATGTATGTACATAACATTGTATGAGGGATACATAAAACGGTAAGAAATGGGAGATTTGACAAATTCAAAACAGAATGTTAACTTTATCACTCACAAATAAATAAATACATATAAATACATAATGTTTAATAAAAAGTAAAAAATGTAAAAGTAAAGTAAGAGGGCATGGGCTCGGACATACAGGGTAAAGTTGTTGATCGCTCTCAACCTGGCAAGATGCCAGCAATGATCCCTGTTTAAATGCCCGGGTCAAGTTGACATACGGCCTCCTCGCGGCGCCCTCTGTATAGCCTCTTCAACAACCATTGGAAGGTGAACAAACGTATGCAGCGAGAAAACCCCGACCAGAATGGCGGTTGTGCGGCGGGCTAACAATCCGCCCACGTAAAAAAAAATGACGAATTCCACTTTTCGGTGAGGCATGTCATCAAATCACTAGCGGATTTGTTGCAACGGAAAATCCTTCTGCTGATCATTAAAGAGTTTTCGTGTTTCGAGATATTTCATGAGCTGACGATGGGGGCAAGTTAGAATCTAGAAGCGAGAGCTGGCTGCGAAATATGCGGCTAACAGATTCGCCTTGTCTACAGAACTGACAGCTGGAATGTCATGGTAAATGAACACGGGAATAGACAACAATTGTTATTGTCTTTTGGACATTGTAGTATTTTTTCTTTGATTTTTTGTAGTATGCGAATTCGACTCTTCGATTGAGGGCATTGAAGTCATTTGGACCTCGTTTATACTTCTCACATTTTGCCTTAGTAGGGATGGCATTGTAAGTCCGAAAACTTACCTCTCTCACCTTAATTTCGTCGTACCACACCCATTTTAGTTCGGTTTGATACTCTCTGAGAATTCACGTCGCTATTAAAGAAGTAAAATGACCAGTTTAAAACTCTTAAGGGAGTTATTAAGTCAGTTGGCCTTCTCATAATGCTATTCCGCTCTTTCGGGGTTTTTTTCTTTAATTATTTGCCACAATGACGAACTTCGCATGAGAATAAGGTATACAACTCTCAAAATAGAGTTAGACAGTGCATCAAATTCGAGTCCATAGTGGGTGACTTGCTTACGGACAGTAAACTTTAGCCTTTGAGAGTTCAATTTCGAGTTGGTGCTCTGGCCACATTGTGATGGAGTTTGGTAATCTACATCACTACCTAGGTACATGGCGAGACCCCGATGATAGAAAAAATAGCACTAAATGGGGCCCAGGTAGTTCGAGCTCAGGACAGATGTGGATATGTATGTATACAGCAAAGCGTTTCGATTTTATCCCACGATATTGCTTTACTGCTGGCAGTACTCTCGTTTATTCCAAACTAGAAACACATCACCTTTGAACGCGTACAAGCAATCAGCTGACGCTTTGTTTTGACTGTCAAATCGTCCCTAAAAACATTTGATAAAAGCAATTTGACCGTCTCTCGAGTTGCGTTCCAATTTTTAAATTATTTGTCTAAATCATAACCGGAAAAAAACAAAAAGGTATTGAAAAAAATCGCAAAGCAATGACGGAAGAGAAGATAGAAACGATCGACAAAATGGAAACAATAGAGAAGACAGACGCAATCGAAAAAACCGACGAGGATTTCTCGAAACTACTACGAAAGGCCACCCGGGATGTGCACAACATAAGCGACATGCTGGTGAACGCAAAGTTCGCATTAGGTAAGTGCCACGCCCCTTGAGAAACATGTACATTCCTTAGTGTCTGTCTTTCTATAGCCCTCTCGGACGATAAGGTATGGGCCGATGGACTTCTCTCGTTCTACGAGGTGTACAAGTTCTTTGAGGAAGAACTGCCCGAGGAACTCTTGCCGAAAGATCTTCATCGCACCGAGCGTTTCGAACGCGATTTCGCATTCTTTCTTGGCGAAGACTGGCGAAACGACTATGTGATTAAGGAGCCAGTGAGGATTTACATGGAACACTTGCGTGAGGTCAACAAGAAGGACAAGATACTTGTTTTTGCTTATGCTTTCCAGATGTACATGGCTCTAATGTCGGGTGCACAAATTTTGCAACGAAAGCGAATGATTGCCCGGAATTTGACGCTCTCGAAGAAGGTAGATGAGGAGGAAGAGACCGTGAGGCCTGGTTGTGAGGCGACATGGTTTGGATACAAAAAGATTCCAGAACTGAAGGCGAAACTAAAGGCGATTTTGAACGAAAAGTACAAGGATTTCGACGACGACATGAAGAAAGCTTACATTGAAGAGAGCAGAAAGGTTTTTATATTCAATAACGAAGTGATACGCTCGGTGAAGGGAGTGAACAGGGCTAATGTACGGAAGTTAGCTTTGGTCATAGCAGTCGTGGTTTTGGGGATAGCGTTCAAATGGTTTCTTTTCAAGTAGCGGAGCTTTTTTCTGTATTTCTTTTAACCAATGCAGACTGGTATATGATTTAGAAAATAAAGCGCAATGATTTCTGCCGTATCATGTTGCAATTGTTATTCTAAATTTCTCTGAAAACCTATTCAAGCCGAAGGGAATTGAATTGAATCCACGTTTCTTACTGGCTACTATTCGTCGCTAGATGTCACCCTAATCGACAAATAGAAATTCTTATTCACATAAACGTCCGAATGACACACGTCAAACATAAACGCCTTGGTAAACTGACTGGAATGTGTTGCAAAAGTAAATAATTTTCAACAATTAACCCATTTGTCGTGTGAATTTAACAATCATCCATTTAGGAATGTAGTGAATCCCTAGCGCAACACATTACCTTGTAATATATATCAATACGAAATCCATTAACACACCCCGAAACCTTAGAGAACCGAAAATCCCAGTAATGAACTTGGACTTTACCATAACCCGGCGTTTGCTTTTTGTTGTTTTCGTCCTATTTATTATTCTGTTCTTTAAAAGTGTTGTTTTTGCTTAAATTCAACATTCAAGCATTTAATTATTTGCGTTTATAAGAAACAAGCACACTGGAGTCATGTCCACACGGCGTGTTTCGTACTTTTACAATGCCGATGTGGGTAACTTCCACTATGGACCGGGGCACCCGATGAAGCCTCACCGATTAGCCGTCACGCATAGTTTGGTTATGAATTACGGGCTACACAAGAAGATGAAGATATACCGTCCATACAAGTAATATCATCCCACAAATCGGTACTGCCATGGGCTTTACATTGATAATTTCATTATAGAGCAAGTGCGCAGGATATGCTACGTTTTCACAGCGAGGAGTATATTGAGTTCCTTCAGCAGGTTACGCCGCAGAACATTCAGTGCAATTGTAAGTCCTCGAATCGCCTCGAATTGGAACTTTTCACTATTTTGTTGCCCCAATTCTAGCTGTTGGTTACACGAAGTATCTGTCGCACTTCAGCGTCGGTGAGGATTGTCCTGTGTTCGACGGGCTCTTCGAGTTCTGTGCCATGTATACGGGAGCCTCTCTAGAAGGAGCACAAAAGCTAAATCACAATCACAGTGATATTTGCATTAACTGGTCTGGTGGCTTGCATCACGCCAAGAAATTCGAAGCATCCGGTAAGTCAGTGTCCAGTCTGTCTAGTTAATTGCCCATTTATCCACCCTTTCTGCAGGCTTTTGCTACGTAAACGACATTGTGATAGGAATACTCGAGCTGCTCAAGTACCATCCTCGCGTCCTTTACATCGACATTGACGTTCACCATGGCGACGGTGTCCAGGAGGCTTTCTATCTCACCGACCGCGTAATGACTGTTTCCTTTCACAAGTACGGCAATTACTTCTTCCCCGGCACGGGTGACATGTACGAGATTGGCGCTGAATCCGGGCGATACTACTGCGTGAACGTTCCCCTCAAAGAAGGTATTGACGATCAAAGCTACGCACAAGTCTTCAAGCCAATCATTTCGTCTGTGATGGAGTTCTATCGGCCTACTGCCATCGTACTTCAGTGTGGAGCCGATTCTCTAGCCGGCGATCGATTAGGTTGTTTCTCGCTCAGCACTCGTGGCCACGGCGAGTGTGTCAAGTTCGTGAAGGAGCTAAATGTCCCGACATTAGTTGTTGGCGGTGGCGGATACACATTACGCAATGTAGCACGCGCATGGACTCATGAAACCTCGCTGCTGGTCGATGAGAATATATCGAATGAACTGCCGATGACCGAGTACTTGGAATTCTTCGCACCAGACTTTACCCTACATCCGGACATAACGACACGACAGGAGAATGCCAACTCGAAGCAATACCTTGAACTGATTGTCAAGCATGTGTATGAGAATCTGAAGATGTGTCAGCATTCGCCGAGCGTACAAATGGTTACTGTACCTCCAGATGCAATGGAAGTGGATGAGGGACGTGCTAAAGACGATCAGGATCCTGATGTGCGAATAAGTCAAGCGGATGAAGACAAGATGGTCGAGCCGAAGAATGAATTTTTCGACGGCGAACAGGATAATGACAAGGCGGATGCGGAAAGTTAGAGGATCTCATGCGATCGGACGAAAACCATCAATAAAACTCTCGCGTAACACTGCTGCTGATGCTTTAGATGCCGATGCCGTACAAGTTGTAGTTTTTAATTTAGGTAATAAAGTAAATGTAATTTTACAAGCCTATGCTAAGCAACAGAGTCGTAGAGTTGTGTCCTCGCTGTGCAGTTTTCAATTCTTAGGCTATGGGAAGTAAGTTTCTGGACCTATAAAGGCAAACAGTATTGAGGAGCCAGACATTACTGCCATACCGTCATCTGAGTCAAATTCGACCAAATACTGAGGCGTAAAATCCTTCAATGTCCCAAAGGTAATTTGTCAAAAACATTAAAAACTCGCGTCCTCGTCGTCTATATCAACACTTATCCACAACGACATTCCAGCTGTCTCCACCTGTACTAGAGCGCGCCAATTCCACCATGGCATAAATATACAAGGGTCCTAAAGAGGTGTTTTTCTACGCTGGTACAACCACTGCGTAACTGGTTTACTTTTCCTACTCTCCTAGGCTCTTTCCTCGTAGGATGAAAGCAGCATTTGTCCAGCCCATCCCCAAAAAAGGCAACTACCGACCCATCGCACTAATGCCCCTTTTCTCCAAGGTAATGGAAACGATCAACCGTCGGTTATTGAAATATCTTGGATCGCGGAAACTCCTCAAGGACGATTTGATGTCATAACTTAGCGAAAAGTGGTGTCGCTCGCTTCACCAGGCAGGTGAAAGCAAAATAGTTGCACTAGAGTTTAACGCTCATGTCTGGTCCGGTGCATATACAGGGTGCCCCACGAGCAGTGTGCCAAAAAGCTAGAGCGTGTAAGTCTGGTCAAGACAAGAAAAAAATCGTATGGGAGGGGTCTATTCCACCCGGTTTAGGCGGGAGGGGCAATTCTAATTTGGAAAAAAAATTAAAAATCAACGGTTAAATCCACAATGCCGTGATATACTTTTTTGTAAAGCCAGAAACCTCTTCTTTCATCTTGTTTTCAAACGGAGAAGTTTTAGGGAATATTTTTTGAGAAATAAATTTTGAAAAAAAAAAAAATTAAAAAAAAAAAATTTCGAACTAATTTTTTTCAAAATTTTATGTAATTAAGTACTAATTTTTTTCAAGACAAAATTCTCTTATTAGTTTTAGTTGAAACAGAAAACCGGATGCAAAAATGTCTTGTAGTTTTTGAGAAATAAAAAAAAAACCCAAAACACTTTTTTCTAAGAAAAACCTTTTTTTTTGGTTTTAACGCGGCTGGACTTGTTGTGCGGCGGCCTAACAATCCGCCCACGTAAAAAAAGAAAAGTTATGAATGAGCAAGATGCCTCGGATACACGGACGGATACTCGACGACGACAACGCACGAAAAAGGAACACGATTTGCGAGTATGCTCCTGGAATGTCAGAACCCTGTACACTCCCGGAGCTGCTCATAAACTAGAAAGAATCCTCACGCAGTACAAGGCGGATATTACTGCGGTCTAGGAAATACGCTGGATAGAAAACGGTATGATGAGGAAGAAAAATTGCGACATTTATTACAGCTGTCACAAAAGGTTGCACTTACTGGGATGCGGATTTGTCGTGGGAAAGCGGTTAAGGTCGAAGGTCATCGACTTTAAACCTATAAGTGATCGCCTGACTGTGATCCGCATCAGAGGCAGATTTTATAACATCAGCCTTATATGTGCACTCGCCCCTACCGACAAGGCTGAAGACCCTATCAAGGAGGACTTCTATGACCTCCTGGATAACGCCTACGGAGCTTGTCCGGAGTTCGATGTAAAAATCGTGCTCGGGGACTTCAACGCCAAAATCGGTAAGGAAAACACCCTTGGCGGAGTGATCGGAAAGCACAGCCTCCACGATACAACAACAGATAACGGCTTCCGACTCGCTGACTTTGCGACAGCTCGTAATGCGGTGATAAGTAGCACAAGATTCCCTCGCAAGCGAATCCACACAGCAACCTGGCGTGGGGGTGGCCGTGGTGCAGTGGTTAACATCATCGACCGCCGAGCGGAAGGTTTATGGTTCAAATTCGCTTCATAGCCAAGAAAAAGTAATTCCTATACGGACAAAAAGTATGCAACGCAGTTGTGAATGTAAAGTGACCAGACGTACTGCTGCAGGCATAACACTCACAGTATATGGTCAACCGAAATTCATCCTCTGCGTATGCAATACCAAAGTGCTTGAACGAATTACTACGGATTATAACCAACGCGGAATTTGGTCGGCTCTCGTCCTATCTAGGTCTAGGACAACCACCCCCGAGAGTAGTGAACGAACATCAACGACCCCAACCACTGCACTCCGTTCAGGTTGTGTGTGTCAACACATCATAAGAAAATATAAAAACTCTTGAACCTGCGCGAGTCTCTAAAAAAAAAAAAAAAAAAAAAAAAATCTACGGACGGTCGAACCGCCAACCAAATCGACCATGTGCTCATTGACGCAAGGCACTCGTCAAACATCCTAGATGTGCGAACATTCAGAGGGGCAAATGTCGACTCTGACCACTTCCTCGTAGCAGCAAGATTCAGAGCTCGACTGTCCAATGTCAGAAAGCTGCACCAGCCTATCAGGAGGAGGTTCGACATTGGGCGCCTGAGCACACCGGAGGTTGCCAGAGTCTACAGGGAGCAGTTGATCGAAAGACTCTACGGTATGCCTACGTCGAACACAAATGCCAACAATATGTGACTGCATTGCCGCTCAGCCATTCAGGAAGTAGCCGAAACCACATTAGGATACCTACCACCCCCGACAAGAAACCCGTGGTATGATGGCGAGTGTGAGCAGAAAAAGGCAGCAACCGACGAGGCGTACCAAAAGGCGCTGCAGAGGAAAACCAGGGCAGCGCGAGAAGAGTACCGAGCCAGAAGAAGGGAGGAGAAAAAACTACTGCGACAAAAGAAAAGAATCTTCGCAGCCTCCCAGCTCAAGGATATCCAGGAGTCTAGGCATAAACATAAAATACGAGCCTTTTACAAGAAAGCCAAAGGCCTTGCAGGAGGCTCTTCGAAATTGCGAGTGTAATCTTGTCACCGACCCGCAGGGAATAGTGGATGTATTTAAGCAGCACTTCCAGCAGCTGCTTAACGAGCAAGAGAGAGTAGTAGGGACCGAGGAAGTCCCAACTCCAGCCGCTGAAGTAGTCCTCCCACCCAGCATCGAAGAAGTCGACACAGCTATTCAGAAGCTGAAGAGCAACAAGGCCGCAGACTCAGATGGCTTGCCATCAGAGCTCTTCAAGGCTGGCGGCGATGTTCTGGTAGGGAGCATGCACCAGATCATCTGCAGAATTTGGGAAGATGAAAGCATGCCCGACGACTGGAATACCAGCTCTATATGCCCCATCCACAAAAAAGGCGATCCTACCTCTTGCAAGAACTATAGAAGTATATCCCTGCTCAATGTCGCATACAAGATCCTGTCCAGCGTATTGTGTGAACGTCTAAAACCATTTTGCACCGCACTAACGGGCAGCTACCAGTGCGGATTCCGGCCCGGCAAATCGACTATGGACCAAATTTTCACACTTCGACAAATCCTGGAAAAGACCAACGAGTTTCGAATCGATACACACTATCTTTTCATCGATTTCAAAGCCGCATACGATAGAAATTCATCGTGAAGAACTGTTTGGTGTGATTGCCGAATTCGGGATCCCGGGAAAACTGATCCAGTTGTGTCGCAATGCACCGTGCAACTCAGTTCTAGGACCTCGGAACCATTCGAAACATGCACCGGATTTCGGCAAGGAGATGCACTGTCATGTGACTTCTTCAACCTGGTGCTAGAGCAGATAGTGCGAGGGGCAGGCGTCAGCAGGGAAGGCACTGTCTTCTACAAGGCCGTCCAGCTGCTAGGATACGCGGATGATATCGATATCATCGCGTGTTCTCGCCGTGGCATTGTGGAAACATTCACAGCTATTGAAGAACAGGCGAAACGCTTTGGTCTTAAGGTCAATGAGGACAAGACGAAGTACATGCTGTCAAGCAAAAACCAATCCGTCGCTCACCACCTGGGACAAAATATATCAGCTACAAAAGCTACAATTTCGAGGTAGTTAAGGAGTTTTTCTACCTCGGGGTAAACGTAAATTCCACAAATGACACCACAGTGGAGATCCGGCATAGAATCGCCCTTGGCAACCGCTGCTACTTCGGCATGTCATAACTCCTCACTCGAAAGACCAAAGTCATGCTTTACAAAACGCTCATACTGCAAGTCTTGCTGTACGGAGCCGAAAGCTGGACGATAAGCAGGACAGCGGAGCTGATTTTGGGTTCTTTCGAAAGAAAAATTCTGCGCCAGATATTTGGTCCTGTCTGTGAGGAAGGTGAATGGAGAACCGGACACAACCGCGAACTCTACGAGCTGTATCAAGATGTGGATGTAGTGCGGAAGGCAAGGATCCGTCGACTACATTGGCTCGGCCACATCGAGCGCATGGACATCAACGCTCCAGCTAAGAGGGTCTTCGACTCCGAGCCTCCTGGTTCGAGAAGAAGAGGAAGACCGAACCTCCGGTATAAAGACCAAGTAATCGCGAATGTAAGACATCTTGGTCTTGACAACTGGAAGCAGACCGTCAAGGATGGAAGGCTCCTCCATGGTTCGCTGGCCTTATAAGTAAGTAAGTAAGTAAGGACTTGTAGGCAAGTATGTCTATTCCACCTGGAGCCCTCGCACTTTAATGCTATTTAGGATTTTTCTGTATGAAAATTGCGACACCGGTCGGGTCGGACGCTTCTAAATATGCTATATGAAATGTACTAGATCGAAAAATATGCAATCATCCAAGAAGTCGAGAAGCATTTTCACCGAGAAGCTAAATCACCCATCAATACTAAGATGGACCGGACACATGGTAACAAATGTTAGTTCAAACCGAAAGGTTTGAGCAAATTCCAACTGTTCCATGGCATTTAGAGGAAGAATGACGATTATTTTCAACAGCTGTCATTGCCTCTGCACGTGATGTTTGTGGAGGGAAGCGTCTTGGTGTGGCGGCTGATGGTGAGAAAAGAACTGCGAGAAGAAGAAGACCTACAGTGACTGGATTCTCTTGGGGGACTCTGCTTCTTGAACTTGCAAATTTGCTGTGCGAGCAGTTAAACAGTAGTCCTGGAAGGAGTTCAGTGGGAAGTTGGAAGGTGACCATAGATCTGCGAAAAAGGTATTCTGGCAAATCATTCGCTGGCTAAGAGGAAGGAAATTCAACATTATCGAAGGAGTTAAATCCAAAGATGGTGTGTTGCTTTCCAGTGAGATGGACGTCTTACGCAGATGGAGCGAGCACTTTTCGGAACAGCTCAATCCCGAACAGGGCACTGAGGGGGACAGACCTATAGTCTTGAGTGTGGCGGAGAATAGTCTAACGGTGGAGGAAGTCATTTTAGCGATTGAATCGCTTAAAGTTGGAAAATCCGCCGGTGTGGATGAAGTTCGGCCAGAAATGCTTAAGGCAATGGGTAAAGAGGGAGTATTATGGCTCTCCCGTGTCATTAAGGTGGCCTGGGAATGCGGTGAGATTGGCAAACTGGGGTGATTGTTCCTCTGTCCAAAAAGGAGGATAAAAAGGAGTGCTCCAACTATAGGGGCATATCTCTTTTATGTGTTCCCGGTAAAGTCTACGCTAAGGTATTGGTGGCGCTATGGTCGAATCCAGGATAGGGGATGAACAGTGCGGGTTTCGTCACGGTAGAAGTACAACCGACCAGCTTTTCACTCTAAGAATGGTACTCGAGAAGGCTTGGGAGTACGCCAAACCAATCTACAGCACTTTGTAGATTTGGAAAAGGCGTGTGACCGAGTTCCTCGAGGTTAACTCTGGAGTGTTCTGCAGGAGTATGGGATTGATAGTCGTCTGTTGAGGGCCATTCAGTCTCTATACACAAACTGTAGCAGCTGCGTTCGGGTTAACGGTAGTAAATCAACACCTTTCACCGTGGGCGTTGGACTTCGCCAAGGGTGCGTCCTGTCATCTCTCCTTTTCATTATATATATGGACTGGATGTTGAAGCGCAGTCGAGGCGAGGAGTGTTTTACATTGGAAGAGTTGAGGATAAACCATCTTCTTTTTGCAGATGACTTAGTTGTCCTCACATCCTCCCAGATGGAACTTCAGCGCGCGCTAGATAGGTTTGTGGCCGTATGTGCTGATGCTGGAATGAGGGTTAACGTGGACAAGTCCGAGGTGATGGTTATTTCCAGAAAACCTATCTTATGCACTCTACATGTTAGTGGAGTCCCATTGAAACAGGTGGAGAAGTTTAAGTATCTCGGGGTCTTCTTTACGAGTGATGAGAGGGTTAATACTGAGCTTTCCTGCAGGATTGGCCATGCTGGGTCAATTTTGAATCAGCTTGGAAGATCTGTAATCAGGAAGACCGAGCTTGTATCAAAGCCAAGTTAGCGGTTTTTGACTCAGTATTTGTTTCAACTCTCACATATGGTCATGAAATTTGGGTATTGACCGAAAGAATAAGATCGCGAATACAAGCTGCCGAAATGAGATTTCTTCGTGCTGTTGTGGGAGCTATTCGCTGGGATAGGGTAAGAAACACGGCAGTGCGCGGGGAGCTCAATGTTGAGCAGCTGCTTCTCCGAACGGAAAGGGCTATGCTTCGATGGTTTGGTCACGTGAGACGAATGTCGCTATCATCACGACTTCCGAGGCGTATCTTGGATGCAATACCATCAGGCAGGCGATCGCTTGGCAGACTCAGGACGAGGTCCCTTTCACCTGTGTGGAAAATAAATCACACACATCATGGGTGATTGAAGAGAAGCTTGGCTCTGGTCCTTCATGGGCTGTAACGCCACCAAAGAAGAAGAAGAAACGTCAGAGTAAAATTTGGTTCCCCGGTCCTTAGTTTCAAAAACCCATACCTTCGTAACTACTTAAGTCTTCTCGTTACGTAAAAGCTAATTGATTTTTTTTTCACATTCAAAGCACTGAACCAAGCCAAATATTAGATCAACTGGATAGTTTCGGACACAATAAATGTGGGAATGACGATAAAGAAACAAAAATTTGGAATTTCTGGAGATATCATTCCTATTTCGATACATTTAAGCCTTATAGATGAGCTAAGACCAACTAACGAACGAGCTTTTGAGGACATAATTTACCTTATGTTAATGCATAATTTGTTTATAGACATTCCACCAAGATGGGTTCAAAGCAAACAGGAAGCTGAGTTCCATTAGCCTTAGCGAATGGGTTTTCTACCAAGACCAAGCTGGCACTAGATCGGTCACCCAGATAAGCTCCAAGCTATTCCTTCTTATCTTGTGAAATCTCAATTAATTCATATTCATAAAAGCTACTGCAGACGAAAAGTTATTATTAATCCAAGGTAGTATACAGGTCCCATTGTCGGCTAGATGTTTGGTTCCTTGCCCAACTGGATCTGACATCTGCACACATAATTCCATTGTTTTGTTTGTTTTCCATCTTTTATCTAATTGCGAATAAAAAGTTCTAACCGAGAAACTGTCTATTGCGATCACGGGGGATTTTTATTTGCCAAACCACAATCAGCACGACATGACACACTATCTTTGTAACTCTATTGGATTCTAGAACATATAGATTTAGACTCCACTTGAATCATAACCGTTAACATTGATCAGACGAAGATCCACTCCTGCCGCCACTCTTTCGCCCTCTTACCACTGATCAATCTGATTAAGCCTCCTCCAATGGTGTTAATGAAGCTACGAAAAGCTAAATACATACTCGAATGGGGATCGTCAACGCATAAAGCGATAATGAATTCATAAGCGTGCGATACTAACATAGAGTATATGTATGTATGTAGCCGCCTCGGGGGATTTTTATTTTGGTCGTGAGGCGATCGACGCACAGATGACCGGACAAGTGAGCCTCACTTACATAGCCGCTCATTCATTGCCTCTGTTCTCTTGCTAGGTGCGTGAAGATCTCTTACAATTTTTCGCGAATCCGCTTTTAATGCAGATACATTTGAGACCTTGAAGAAAACGGTCGTCTATCGAAAACGCGCTTAAACCTTCGAAACTTGTTATTAAGTGAATATATGTCTCTACAGTTGTCGTCTTGTGTCGTGATCATACCGTGGATATTTGTTTGATTTATGAGCTATCGACTTATGCGTATAAAATAGGAGAAAAAAGGAAACACATCCGACTTGTAGTCAGAGGCGTGTCCATTCTAACGAGTTTATTTTGATTAATCGTGTTTTAATATCTTATTAAATAAAAAGATCGAAGTTTCGCGAAACGGACTTTAGATTTGGCGCATAACTTCCGAGCTTCCACGAGCTTGAAGCTTGTTTACCAAACCCGGAATATCAAAAATCTAGCATCTAATATCTAGAGAGTGAAGTGATGCGATCTTGTGATATCATATCATAAATTACTAGAAAACAGGGAAACACAATATGATAGTGCGACACCAAGTGTTTGTGGTGTTCTTGGTCATAGTCACTTATATTAGCCGTCTATCTTGGGCCCAAAGAGTACCAGCTAATCCTTGTCCAAATATATTTGATTATAGATATGATGGGAGGTCGTATTTTGGAATAATTAGCATAAGCGGGATTACGTATGGCGAGACGCTGGTCGAGATTAGATTGACGCAGCCGGTTATCACGGTAAGTTTAAAGTTCGCGTAAAATAAGTCACTAATACGATAAGCCTCACCTATGTTCAGTACACATACGACGCACGCCCTGCCCACGAGGTAAGTCAGGTTTCACTGGAAAACCTCTTAATCGACCTTTAATTGTCTGCCTACTTCATCATGATACCGTCCAGTACGTTACAATTCGAGCGAAACGAGCAAACGATTTTTGTTTCAATTTCAATTTTATTAACATCAATTAGATATTACAAACATTCTCTTACAGACTAAAGATAGTATTCATTAATAATACATATAATTACAATGAAAACAATTACAAATTACCAATTAATTGAGACGTATAACAAGAGTTTATTTTTTAAAGTGACTCTGGCGTAATGAAAGTTAGAATCAATAACGTCGGAGATTAAGTTAGTTTCCCTAACACAGCTTCCTTATCAGGTCAGCGATCCATGGAGGATCTGAGCTTGAGCTGTAGCTGCCTTCCATCCTTGACGGTCCCGGGCACGCTGCTTCCAGTTATCAAGACCAAGATGTCTAACATCCGCGATTACTTGGTCTTTATACCGGAGGTTCGGTCTTCCTCTTCTTCTCGAACCAGGAGGAACCCTCTTAGCTGGAGCGTTGATGTCCATGCGCTCGATGTGGCCGAGCCAGTGTAGTCGACGGATCTTTGCCTTCCGGACTACATCCACATCTTTGTACAGCCCGTAGAGTTCGCGGTTGTGTCTTCTTCTCCATTCACCTTCCTCACAGACAGGACCAGATATCCGGCGCAGAATTTTTCTTTCGAAAGAACCGCCGTCCTGCTTATCGTCCAGCTTTCGGCTCCGTACAGCAAGACTGGCAGTATGAGCGTTTTGTAAAGCATGACTTGGTCTTTCGAGTGAGGAGGGTTGACCCCAGTTGTTTGGACAAGCCAAAGTAGCAGCGGTTGCCAAGGGCGATTCTATGCCGGATCTCCACTGTGGTGTCATTTGTGGAATTTACGTTTGCCCCGAGGTAGTCAAACTCCTTAACTACCTCGGAATTGTAGCTTTTGTAGCTGTTATATTTTGTCCCAGGTGGTGAGCGACGGATTGGTTTTTGCTTGACAGCATGTACTTCGTCTTGTCCTCATTGACCTTAAGACCAACGCGTTTCGCCTGTTCTTCAATCGCTGCGAATGTTTCCACAATGCCACGGCGAGAACACGCGATGATATCGATATCATCCGCGTATCCTAGCAGCTGGACGGACTTGTAGAAGATAGTGGAATCGAGTTGCACCGTGCATCGCGTATTTTTTTGCGTGGCGCGACACAACTGGATCAGTTTTCCCGGGATCCCGAATTCGGCCATCGCACCAAACAGTCCCTCACGATGAATGCTGTCGTATGCGGCTTTGAAATCGATGAAAAGATGGTGTGTATCGATTCGAAACTTTCCAGGATTTGAAGTGTGAAAATATGGTCTATAGTCGATTTGCCCGGCCGGAAGCCACACTGGTAGCTGCCCAGGATCTTGTACGCGACATTCAGCAGGGATATACCTCTATAGTTCTTGCAAGAGGTAGGATCGCCATTTTTGTGGATGGGGCAAATAGAGCTGGTAATCCAGTCGTCGGGCATGCTTTCGTCTTCCCAAATTCTGCAGATGATCTGGTGCATGCTCCCTACCAGAAGATCGCCGCCAGCCTTGAAGAGCTCTGATGGCAAGCCATCTGAGTCTGCGGCCTTGTTATTCTTCAGCTTCTGAATAGCTGTGCCAACTTCTTCGATGCTGGGTGGGAGGACTACTTCAGTGGCTGGAATTTCCTCGGTCCCTACCACCCTCTCTTGGTCATAGTCGTTAAGCAGCTATTGGAAATGCTGCTTAAATACATCCACTATTCCCTGCGGGTCGGTGACAAGATTACCCTCGCAGTTTCGAAGAGCCTGGGTGCCCTTTTTGAAGCCTCCTGCAAGGCCTTTGGCTCTCTTGTAAAAGGCTCGTGTTTTATGCTTATCCCTAGACTCCTCGATATCCTTGAGCTGGGAGACTGCGAAGATTCTTTTCTTTTGTCGCAGTAGTTTTTTCTCCTCCCTTCTTCTGGCTCGGTACTCTTCTTGCGCTGCCCTGGTTTTCTTCTGCAGCGCCTTTTGGTACGCCTCGTCGGTTGCTGTCTTTTTCTGCTCACAGTCGCCATCATACCCCGGGTTTCTTGTCGGGGGTGGTAAGTACCCTAAGGTAGTTTCGGCTACTTCCTGAATGGCAGAGCGGCAATTCAGCCACATATTATTGGCATTTGTGTTCGACGTAGGCATACCGTAGAGTCTTTCGCTCAGCTGCTCCCTGTTGACTCTGGTAACCTCCGGTGTGCTCAGACGCCCAATGTCGAACCTCCTCCTGATGGGCTGGTGCAGCTTTCTGACATTGGACAGTCGGGCTCTGAATCTTGCTGCTATGAGGAAGTGGCCAGAGTCGACATTTGCCCCTCTGAATGTTCGCACATCTAGGATGTTTGACGAGTGCCTTGCATCAATGAGCACATGTTCGATTTGGTTGGCGGTTCGACTGTCCGGAGATCGCCAGATTGCTGTGTGGATTCGCAAAGTCTGTGAGTCGGAAGCCGTTATCTGTTGTTGTATTGTGGAGGCTGTGCTTTCTGATTACTCCGCCAAGGGTGTTCTCCTTACCAATTTTGGCGTTGAAGTCCCCGAGCACGATTTTAACATTGTACTTCGGACAAGCTCCGTAGGCGTTATCCAGGAGGTCATAGAATTCCTCCTTGATAGGGTCTTCAGCCTCGTCGGTAGGGGCGTGTGCGCATATAAGGCTGATATTATAAAATCTGCCTCTGATGCGGATCGCAGCCGGCGATCACTTATAGGTTTAAAGTCGATGACCTTCGACCTTAACCAGTAAGTGCAATCTTTTGTGACAGCTGTTATAAATGTCGCAATTTTCCTTCCTCATCATACCGTTTCCTATACAGCGTATTTCCTGGACCGCAGTAATATCCGCCTTGTACTGCGTGAGGATCCTTTCTAGTTTATAAGCAGCTCCGGGAGTGTACAGGGTTCTGACGTTCCAGGAGCATACTCGCAAATCGTGTTCCTTTTTCGTGCGTTGTCGTCGTCGAGTATCCGTCCGTGTATCCGAGGTATCTTGCAATGGGCTAAGGTACTCTTAACAATTGGTTGAGAGTACACCATTCCGCGAGTCCTGGAATGTGTTCCTGCAAAAGTTGACAATCAGATTCAGATTTAATAGACCTGAGAAATTTAAGATCATTAGCGAATAAGAGGCGATGTCGTTCGAGGGAAGCATAAAATGGGCCATTCATTCTTTTGACCCGTACAAATCCCCGGGGGAGGATGGCATCTTCCCAGCCCTCCTTCAGAAAGAAGTGCGCTAATTAGCCCTATGCTGACGACATAGTGATCCTGGTTAGAGGCAAATTCGAAACCACGTTCTTGGAACTCCTCCAACGGGCACTAAACCTTGATTCAAACTGGTGCATAAAGGTTGCACTAAAGGTCAACCCTAGGAAAAGCACTATAGTCGCCTTCACCAAAAGGAGGAATAGGCACAATCTTATCAAACCTACCCTCTTTGGTGAAGCGATAGAATTCTCAAAAGAAGTCAAATACCTAGGGATAACTCTAGACAAAAAGCTCACTTGGAATTCTCACATTACAAAGACCATTGAGAAAGCCAGGATCTCTTTATGGACCAGCAAAAGTCTCACTGGCAAGAACTGGGGCACAAACCCCAAAACGTCCCGCTGGCTATATACAGCAATCACCAGACCAATTCTCACATATGCTGCGCCCGTCTTGTGGCACAAAACAAAACAAGTATCAGTGCAAGCCAAGCTCAACAAATTGCAAAGACTAGCTTGCATCTGTATCACCGGGGCCATGAGAACAACTCCCACAGCAGCACTAGAAGTCATCACGGACCTGCCACCTCTTCATCTCCAACTGAAGAAAGAAGCAATGGTCTTCGCCCATAGACTGATCGTGGAGGACGACTCTAAACGTAGGCTATTTCACCCTAATATCCTTAACGAAAGAAAAAGGCATGAAATCCTAAAGATATCTCTCTCACAGACAACTGTCTCCCCAGATACAACTTTAGCCAAAACTACAAGGTCACATTCCCCAACCGACAAAACTGGGAACCGGATAGACCCTCCTTCATTCGTGGAGCCTACGTGTGGTACACATATGGCTCCAAAACGCCATCGTTCGTTTTGGAGCCATCTGTGTACCACACAGGGGCTGTTGGGGCTGGAGTATACGGAGCAAATACAGGCACATGCATCTACGTCAGCATGGACAGATATAACCCCGTTTTTCAAGCAGAGATATGTATTTGCAATAGAACTCTGCCTCAGAGAAAATATCAACAGAAATATATTTAACAAAAACATTTACATTCTCTCTGACAGCAAGGCTGCACTTCTAGCCCTAAAGAGCTATGAAATCACCTCCAAACTGGTATGGGACTGCATACAGCTACTTCACCAGCTGGCCAGCACAAACAGAGTTTATCTCATTTGGATAGCTGGACACAACGGGCATACAGGCAATGAAAAGGCGGACCTACTAGCAAGGAAAGGCTCTGCATCACCATTTATGATGCCACGGCCTCTCTGCGGCATACCCATCAGCACCACCAAAGGCGGCATAAACAATTGGTTAAGGAACACGACGCATCACTGCTGGTTACAAACGAAAGGTAGCAGACAAGCCAAGTTGTTCCTCCCAACTACATCTCTCAGAAGAACGAAATAACTCCTCATGCTTTCGAGGAGTCAGATTCGCTTAATCACAGGTTACTTTACTGGACACTGCCCAGTCAACAAACACCTCAAAACCATGGGCATTGTACAAGATGATACCTGCAGAATGTGTAATGAGCCACTGGAACTGCCTTGTCAGCAAACGTCATTGTCACTTAAGCAAGTATTATCTTGAAGCAGAAGAAATCGCTGCTAGCTCACTCAAAAGCATACTAAGTTTTATCACTAGCTCAGGATTCTTGAGTGAACTGTAAGTGGGGGACATCACAATAGGCCCACTCGTGGCGGCAGTGATCAGGCGACTTTGTCACACCCCCGTACCCTCTCTAACTCTAACTCTACCAAGCACTTTATAAGAACAATCTGAAACCAGATTTTGTTCTAAGTCGGCTTAGACAATTCACCATTGTCCACTAAAGTGGCTTAGTGTGCCGCGTTCGCAAACGAATCAGAAATCCGGTAACCGGTTTAATGACTCTGCGATATTGGCAATCGAGTGCGCTTCAAATTACAATTATTTACTAATCGTGGACGACAGTTGTTAATAAGCTTACCACTTAGGGATAGGCGTTTTTATAACACTTCTCCTTTAGGGAAGCATACTTATGTATGCCACTTGACATTTATCCGCATCGGCTAAAGCAATCAATCCCTACAACATATTGTTGTAGAAAAATTACATGAAAATGCTTTATCTTCTCTGAATCTTCATTAGCTCCTCACCGATCTTGATGAATCCTCAAGAATTCTTTATTTTTCCCTTTTGGAGTACAACGAATTTGGCAGAGTTTTAGACCAATCAATCTACTAAAAACATAGAGAGCATAGTAGAGCTGCACGTGCGCAAAGTTGCCCTTCGAGTGCATCCTCTTTCCGAGATGCAACATGCTTAGCAGCGAGGTATATCCCGCAAGAGTGCGCTTCAAAACTTAGTTGGGAAAATAGAATGCGCTCTCGAAAGGAAAGAGTACGCGCTGGGCATTTTCGTCGACATTGAGGGAGCTTTTGATAACGCAACTTATGACAGCATGTGTAACGCTGCTAGATGAGATGGCGTATAGGAAGCACTAATTTTATTGATCAAAGCTATGCTCGTTCACAGGACATTGATTGCTAATACATGCTTCAGATATTGTGTCAAATCTGGCGTAAACAGGGGCTGCCCGCAAGGTGGCGTTCTGTCTCCCTATTATGGTGCATAGTGGTGGAATCTCTGTTCGATGCTCTCAATGTCTCTGGATTATATGCCCCGGCATGTGCGGGTGATGTTACAATTCTCTCTGTCGGCGACTGTCTGTGTGATCGATTAGTGGTGCACGACAAAACGGCTGTCAGTTAATCCTCTCCAGACTGATGTAGTTCTCTTCACGACGAGGGGGAATAATACTGGTATGACCCTGTTGGTGCTAAAAGGCACCCCGGTATTGAAGGAAGCTAAGTACCTGGGAGTTATCTTAGACAGCAAGCTTCTTTGCTCAAAGCATGTTGAGCCAAAAATCACCAAAGCGCTGTCAGTGTTCTGGCAATGCAAACGTGCCTTTGGTGAAACATGCGGTTTATCCCCGGCATAGGTCCTCTGGATCTACATGGCAATGATTAGACCGACCATCTCCTATGTAACGGTTGTCTTTTGGCACAGACTAACGTCGACGTCGTAGCCTCTTTCACCAAACTTCAAAGAACGGTGTGTCTGTACGGGTTCTTTCCCCAGCACGCCGGGCGCTGCTCTAGATGCTATGATGACTTTCTATCCCATAACATATTAATCAGAGGATGTGTAAAGCCATGTCTCTTCTCAAGTGAAAACGTTTATGATACAACTCTCATTGGAATGACAGTGCGCTTGCGCAGGATATATCCTGTGTCCTGTGTCTCATGGATATGCCCTTTGACGCAATCAAACCGGTCATCCTATTGCGCTATAACTTCACAGTAGAATTTCTGTGGCATCAGGATTGACTCTGGCCACATACTGTACCTGGATTTGCCTCTCTTTCTCCGGGATAATGCGCGAGTGCTTACGTGCGCAGTTTCATTGGCTAAAGTGGAGGAATTGAAGTTTGAATTGATAGACCATCCAATGTATTTAAAAGATCTGGCCCCTAGTGACTTCTTCTCCTAATTTAAAAAAATGGCTCAGCGGACAACGGTCACACAAATACCTATTTTTAGAAACTACCACAATCAAATTTTTCTGAAGACTTAAAAAAATTGGAGCGACGTCTGTCGAAGTGTATTGAACTAAAAGGAGATTATGTTGAAAAATAAAAAAACCTTGCCTAAAAAAATTGTTTCACTACCTTTTTCTAAAGGCTTATTGACGCGCCCTTACTTTAGGGGTAATCCATGAAGACAGTTCCTGTTGCATTTCAAATAGCTCTTGTTAACACCTTCTAGAGCCTAACTCCTCTGACTCAAAACCGTCTTAATTAAGGGAACCCCGACTACCAACTAACAATCCGCCCATAGTTATGAAAGAGCAAAATGCCTCCCGCCTGGGACAAAATATAGCGGTTGACAGCTTTTTTTTTCGAGATGGTGAAGGGTTTTGTCTATCTCGAGCCAAACGTAAACTCCAAAAACGATACCACAGTGGAGTTCCCGCATAGAATCGTCCTTAGCAACCGCTGCTGCGATAAGCAGGACAGCGGAGCTGATTTTGGGTTCATCTTCTTTCATTTGATGGCCTATGAAGGACCAGAGCCAAGCTTCTCTCAAACACCCATGTTGTGTGCGATTGATTTTTCATACAGGGTGAAAAGGGTGAAAGGGACTTACAGTTTAATGCCGATTCCGAACGGCGGCGTGAGTCGAGAAGTCTTTTCACTGTAAGTACACTACGGGGGGTTTTTCCAGTACCCCGCTGAGGAATGCCACGAAATAAACATTCGATGGCGATGGTGTTATCCGGATCCGAACTAGTTCATCGTGCGTCAGAGCCCAACACACTAACCACTGCGCCGCGGGTTCCTCTTGGTTCTTGGGAAAGAAAATTTCTCCGCCGGATATCTGGTCCTGTCTGTGAGGAGGGTGAACGGAGAAGAGGACAAAACCGTGAACTCTACAAACTGTAAAAAGATGTGGATATACCCCAGAAGGCTCGGCCACATCGGGGGCATGAACACCAACGCTCCAGCATCCTCTTAGCTGGACTTCGAGTCTTCTTGTTCGAGAAGAAGAGAAAGACCGAACCTTCGATAAAAAGACCAAGTAATCACGGATGCAAGACAACTTGGTCTTGATAACTGGAGGCAGCGTGCCCGAGATCGTCAAGAATGCAAAAATTTTATCATTTACACGTATTGTTGAACGTATTGTCTACCCATAAACTAAAAAGAATCCTCACGCAGTACAAGGCGGATATTACTGCGGTCCAGGAAATACGCTGGATAGGAAATGGTATGATGAGGAAGAAAAATTGTTGCACTTACTGGGATGCGGATTTGTCGTGGGAAAGCGGTTAAGGTCGAAGGTCATCGACTTTAAACCTATAAGTGATCGCCTGGCTGTGATCCGCATCAGAGGCAGATTTTATAACATCAGCCTTACATGTGCACACGCCCCTACCGACGAGGCTGAAGACCCTGTCAAGGAGGACTTCTATGACCTCCTGGACAGCGCCTAAGGAGTTTGTCCAGAGTACGATGTTAAAATCGGTAAGGAGAACACCCTGGGCGGAGTAATCGGAAAGCATAGCCTCCACAATACAACAACAGATAACGGCTTCCGACTCACGGACTTTGCGACAGCCCGTAATGCGATGATAAGTAGCACAAGATTCCCTCGTAAGCAAATCCACACAGCAACCTGGCGATCTCCAACCAAATCGACTATGTGCTCATGTGCAAGGCACTCGTCAAACATCCTGGATGTGCGAACACTCAGAGGGGCAAATGTCGACTCTGACCACTTCCTCGTAGCAGCAAGATTCAGAGCTCGACTGTCCAATGTCAGAAAGCTGCACTAGCCCATCAGGAGGAGGTTCAACGTTGGGCGCCTGAGCACACCGGAGGTTACCAGAGTCTACAGGGAGCAGCTGAGCGAAAGACTCTACAGTATGCCCACGTCGAACACAAATGGCAATAATATGTGGCTGCATTGCCGCTCAGCCATTCAGGAAGTAGCCCAAACCCCCTTAGGTTACTACCACCCCCGACAAGAAACCCATGGTATGATGGCGAGTGTGAGCAGAAAAAGGCAGCAACCGACGAGGCGTACCAAAAGGCGCTGGAGAGGAAAACCAGGGCAGCGCAAGAAGAGTACCTACCGAGCCAGAAGAAGGGAGGAGCAAAAATTACTGCGACAAAAGAAGGTAATCTCCGCAGCCTCCCAGCGCAAGGATAACGAGGAGTCTAGGGATAAGAATAAAACACGAGCCTTTTACAAGAGAGCCAAAGGCCTTGCGGGAGGCTTCAAAAAGGGCACCCAGGCTCTTCGAAACTGCGAGGGTAATCTTGTTACCGACCCGCAGGGAATAGTGGATGTATTTAAGCAGCATTTCCAACAGCTGCTCAACGAGCATGACCAAGAGAGAGTGGTAGGGACCGAGGAAATCCCAACTCCAGCCATTGAAGTAGTCATCCCACCCAGCATCGAAGAAGTCGGCACAGCTATTCAGAAGCTGAAGAATAACAAAGCCGCAGGCTCAGATGGCTTGCCATCAGAGCTCTTCAAGACTGGCGGCGATGTTCTGATAGAGAGCATGCACCAGATCATCTGCAGAATTTGGGAAGACGAAAGCATGCCCGACGACTGGAATACCAGCTCTGTTTGCCCCATCCACAAAAAAGGCGATCCTGCCTCTTGCAAGTACTATAGACGTATATCCCTGCTCAATGTCGCATACAAGATCCTGTCCAGCATATTGTGTGAACGTCTAAAGCCATTTTGCATCGCACTAATCGACAGCTACCAGTGCGGCTTCCGGCCCGACAAATCGACTATAGACCAAATTTTCACACTTCGACAAATCCTGGAAAAGACCAACGAGTTTCGAATCGATACAAACCATTTTTTCATAGATTTCAAAGCCGCATACGACAGCATTCATCGTGAAGGACTGTTTGGTGCGATGGCCGAATTCGGGATCCCGGGAAAACTGATCCAGTTGTGTTGCGCCACGCTAAAAAATACGCGATGCACCGTGCAACTCGGTTCCCGGACTTCGGAACCGTTTGAAACATGCACCAGATTTCGGCAAGGAGATGCGCTGTCATGTGACTTTTTCAACCTGGTGCTGAAGCGGATAGTGCGACTGGCAGGCGTCAACAGGGAAGGCACTATCTTCTACAAGTCCGTCCAGCTGCTAGGATACGCGGATGATATCGATATCATCGCGTGTTCTCGCCTTGGCATTGTAGAAGCATTCACGGCGATTGAAGAATAGGCGAAACGAGTTGGTCTTAAGGTCAATGAGGACAAGACGAAGTACATGCTGTCAAGCAAAAACCAATCCGTCGCTCACCACTTGGGACAAAATATAACAGCTACAAAAGCTACAATTTCGAGGTAGTTAAGGAGTTTGCCTACCTCGGGGCAAACGCAAATTCCACAAATGACACCACAGTGGAGATCCGGCATAGAATCACCCTTGGCAACCGCTGCTACTTCGGCCTGTCCAAACAACTGGCGTCAAAACTCCTCACTCGACAGACCAATGTCATGCTTTACAAAACGCTCATACTGCCAGTCTTGCTGTACGGAGCCGAAAGCTGGACGATAAGCAGGACAGCGGAGCTGATTTTGGGTTCTTTCGAAAGAAAAATTCTGCGCCGGATATTTGGTCCTGTCTGTGAGGAAGGTGAATGGATAAGAAGATACAACGGCGAACTCTACGAGCTGTACAAAGATGTGGATGTAGTCCGGAAGGTAAAGATTCGTCGACTACACTGGCTCGGCCACATCAAGCGCATGGACATCAACGCTCCAGCTAAGAGGGTCTTCGACTCCGAGCCTCCTGGTTCGAGAAGAAGAGGAAGATCGAACCTCCGGTATAAAGACCAAGGAATCGCGGATGTAAGACACCTTGGTCTTGACAACTGGAAGCAGCGTGCCCGGGACCGTCAAGGATGGAAGGCAGCTATAGCTCAGGCTCAGATCCTCCATGGATCGCTGGCCTGATAAGTAAGTAGGTAAGCATGTCCACCCATGGGGAATTACAATAAACTACAGTCCATTTGACAGATGTAGCTTTAACAATATAGTCGCTATCAACTGCCAACGGTCGGAAGTCCCTATTGGAGGGCCCATTATTTGTCACATTGATTTACGAACTGACGCTAGTGGACACGGTAGCATGATTTTGTGGTTTCGCCTCTCTAATTTTTGCCAATCATTCTAACAACCTGCCCAGATCTCTCTTTCGTTTTTATCCATCACTTTGCAAATATTTGCACACGACAAGCTAATGTTTGTGTAAAACCACAAGAGGTGCTTTTCTGAAGCTGCATCATCATTCTAATCAAAACACCATCTCTCACAAAACGTGTATTCATTAAACATTACAAGCATCTCACCCATCAATCAATAAATCTTCAGCATTTCCGATTATATAACATAACAACAATAAAAACAAATATACGTCAGATACAGATACATCAGATACAGATGCTTAGTGTTTAGTGAATCCTGTAGATCGTGATAGACGGGCAATGAATCTTCGGACATAAATTAAAGAGAAAAAACCGGTCAAAGCATATTTAAATAATTCTCAAATATCAGAATGGATCTCGAATTGATTTAAGTTCAGAATGACAATTAGCGGGTTGTTAAAAGATTTCAATAAATTAATTGAGGTGTGCTAATAACATTAATTGATTGTCGCTAATTGAATGTACCTACAGAGTTATAGCTGCAACGACGGACGAGAGCTGCTCGCGAAATCTATGAGCAGAAGAGAAGAGAGGAACTCACGCTTTTCAGAAGAAAGAAGAGAGAGCATGGAAAGCGTGAGATCGAGGAGATGGAGAGATGCTTCCGCAGGAATGACGCCCGTAAGTTTTACAATAAGGTAAAACGAACATGCCATGGCTACAAAGCCAGAGCGGCGGCCTGCAGGGATGAAAATGAAGAACTGATAGTAGAGTCACAGTCGATGCTGAATAATTTGGAAAGACCACTTCTGCAGACTGTATAACGGCGATGATAGACAAGATGTCAGGCAAAACGAGCCGTTCGTAATGGACGACAATGTAACAGAATTTAGTCCACCCGACCTGGACGAAGTCAAAATAGCGATATCAAGACCTAAGTCTAATAAAGCCGCGGGAGCAGACGACCTGTCTGCTGAGCTTTTTAAGGCGGTTGGAGATGAGCTGGTAAGATGCATGCATCATCTCATTTGCAAGGAATGGTCGGAGGAAAGCATGCCCGACGAATGGGATCTTAGCATCCTTTGCCCGGTCCATAAGAAAGGAGACCCCTATAACTGCGCCAACTATAGGGGAATAAGTCTCCTTAACATCGCATATAAGATCTTCTCTGCCGTATTGTATGAACGCCTGAAGCCGTTTGTGGATAACCTGATCGGCTCTTATCAGTGTTGTTTCAGGCCAGGTAAATCCACAATAGACCAAATATTTACGCTACGGCAGATCTTGGAGAAGACCCAGGAATACCAAATCGACACTCACCACCTCTTCGTCGATTTCAAAGCTGCATATGACAGCGTGTATAGAGATGTGCTATACAAAGCCATGTCTAGTTTTAACATCCCTGCCAAACTCGTCCGACTGTGCAGGATGACAATGGAGAATTCTCGCTGCTCCATTAAGGTCGGTAATGACCAAACCGAGACCGTTGATGTTAAAAAAGGATTTAGGCAAGGTGACGCGCTGTCATGTAACTTTTTCAACATCGTGCTTGAAAAGATCGTGCAAGAGTCACTGGCCAACACAAGAGGTACGATTTATTTCAAGTCTACGCAATTGCTTGCGTACGCCGATGACATTGACGTGATTGGACGGACACAGCGAGACGTCAATGAGGCCTTTGTAAGCATTGAGGTAGAGGCTAAGATGGGTCTCACGGTTAATGAGGGTAAAACCAAATATCTGCTTTCATCTAAAAGAGACGGACAAGACAGATGTATTGGCCAGAGCGTCACCATGGGCGGATATAACTATGAAGTGGGCAAGGAATTCGTCTACTTTGGCTCACTGATGACCGGCGACAACAAGACCAGCGCTGAGATAAAACGCAGGATCACTCTTGCAAATCGCTGTTTCTTTGGGCTGAAGAGGTAATTGAGAAGTAGAGCCCTTTCTCGGAAAACCAAGGTGACACTATATAAGACCTTGATCATCCCAGTCCTCCTTTACGGCGCAGAGGCTTGGACTTAACAAAAGCGGATGAAGATGCCCTTGGTCGTTTCGAGAGGAAAACTGAGGAACTTCGAGAGGAACTGTACGGGTTGTACAGCGACATCGGCCTGGTACGACGTCTACGGATACAGCGTCTAAGGTGGCCAGGCCATGTAGAACGCATGGGAAATACAGCTCCGACCCGAAGAGTCTTCGAATCCACCCCGGAAAGAAGGCGCGGCAGAGGGCGGCCGCATCTACGGTGGCGCACGTGGGTAGTAGGGGACCTTAACCAAGTGGGCGTGCGGCGCTGAAAATAGCTGGCCAAAGACCGTGCCAGCTGGAGACGTTGTTGGTTGAGGCCCAGGTTCAGCACGGACTGTAGTGCCACCTAAGTAAGTAAGTAATATGAGTTAATGGAACGCTTCCTCAATAAAAATGACATCAAGGTGTGTATGTAAGTCAATTCGTGTTAAAGACCGTGACAGACGTATTTTTTTCAAACTCGTCAGTGCAATTACATACACCTTAAATTACACAGGTCACTAAAGATGTACCTAACTGGTATTAGGCACTCTGCAAACGTCCCGTCAATTTAAACTTCATTAACGATGGTGCCAACATTTGCCCATAAGTTAGCTGCTTTCCTGGAATTACTCATTCAACTTAATGCGTAAACAATGACGTCCCTGCTTGGACTTTTATTCAAATTTATGTAAACGTTGTGGTAAACTATAAAGAAATGTTTATTGATATCCGCCAACCGTGGATCGTCTTCTTATTATGTGAATGCTCTAATCAGTTGTGCCAAAATAGAGATTTCTTATCAAACTTTTCTCCATGAGGTGACAGAACCATTTATAAATACCTAAACCAATATTGTTTATAAACACGTTAGTTACTCTCAAAGTTTGTTTAATCTGGCTAAAAAAAAAGATGTTCGCTGCGGTGTCAAAAAAGAGTGAGAAGTACAGCCACTGTGAACTTTTCTATTCCCCAAGATGAAGTCACAACTCAAGGGAACTTATCACGGTGGTGTAGAGAAGATCAAAGAGGATGTAGCCATGGTTCATATTCTCTTATGATGTGTTGACACACACAACCTGAACGGAGTGCAGTGATTGGGGTCGTTGATGTTCGTTCACTACTCTCAGGGGTGGTTGTCCTAGACTTAAATAGGACGAGAGCCGACCAAATTCCGCGTTGGTTATAGTCCGAAGTAATTCGTTCAGGCACTTTTAGTATTGCATACGCAGAGGATGAATTTCGGTTGACCATATACTGTGAGTGTTATGCCTGCAAGCAGTACTTCTGGTCACTTTCCATTCACAACTGCGTTGCATACTTTTTGTCCGTATAGGAATTACTTTTCCTTGGCTATGAAGCGAATTTGAACTACAGACGTTCCGCTCGGCGGTCGATGATGTTAACCACTGCACCACGGCCACCCCCAGCTGGAGGGGAACTATTGTAAAGGTCAATTCGCGGAACTTGTATCCGATATCTCGTTTGATACGTTTCAACTTGCTCTCTCAAATAGTTTGTTTTTTTACACGAGTTGCGTGTTTGTTGCTAAACGAATTAATTTCATAAAATTCCTTGTTTTGGATGGATTAACCCCTAAGGGAATTCATTCAGAGTTGACAAATTTTACGGGGACTCTGCTCCTCCGATTTTAACCTTAAGAAAAGTTAGAGAGTTGGAGTGGATTAGGGGGTGGGACAAAGTCGCCTGATCACTGCGGCCACTAATGGGCCTATTGTGATATCCCCCACTTGCAGTTCACCCAAAAATCCTGAGTTCATAATAAAACTTAGTATGCTTTTAAGTGAGCTAGCATCAATTTCTTCTTATTTACTTACTTATGTGGCGTTAGTTCGTGGTGAACTTGGGCCTTAACCAACAAGCGTCTCCGGCTGGCACGGTCTTTGGCCAGCTGTTTCCAGCTCCGCACACCAAGTTTGTTAAGGTCCCCTTCCACCTGCGTGCGCCACCGTAGATGCGGCCGCCCTTTGCCGCGCCTTCCTTCCGGGGTGGATTCGAAGACTCTTCGGGTCGGAGCTGTATTTTCCATGCGCTCTACATGGCCTGGCCACCTAAGTCGCTGTATCCGTAGACGTCGTACCAGGCCGATGTCGCTGTACAACCCGTACAGTTCTTCGTTAAATCTTCTCCTCCATACACGTAGAATTTTCCTCTCGAAACGACCAAGGGCATCTTCATCCGCTTTTGTTAAAGTCCAAGCCTCTGCGCCGTAAAGGAGGACTGGGATGATCAAGGTCTTATATAGTGTCACCTTGGTTTTCTGAGAGAGGGCTCTACTTCTCAATTGCCTCTTGAGCCCAAAGAAACAGCGGTTGGCAAGAGTGATTCTGCGTTTTATCTCAGCGCTGGTGTTGTTGTCGCTGGTGATCAGTGAGCCAAGGTAGACGAATTCCTTGCCCACTTCAAAGTTATATCCGCCCATGGTGACGTTCTGGCCAATACGTCGGTGTTGTCCGTCTCTTTAAGATGAAAGCAGATATTTGGTTTTACCCTCATTAACTTTGAGACCCATCTTAGCCGCTTCTAACTCAATGCTTACAAAGGCCTCATTGACGTCTCGCTGTGTCCGTCCAATCACGTCAATGTCGTCGGCGTACGCAAGCAATTGCGTAGACTTGAAATAAATCGTACCTCTTGTTTTGGCCAGTGACTCTTGCACGATCTTTTGAAGCACGGTGTTGAAAAAGTTACATGACAGCGCGTCACCTTGCCTAAATCCTTTTTTAACATCAACGGTCTCGGTTTGGTCATTACCGACCTTAATGGAGCAGCGAGAATTCTCCATTGTCATCCTGCACAGTCGGACGAGTTTGGCATGTTAAAACTAGACATGGCTTTGTATAGCACTTTTCTATACACGCTATCATATGCAGCTTTGAAATCGACGAAGAGGTGGTGAGTGTCGATTTGGTATTCCTGGGTCTTCTCCAAGATCTGCCGTAGCGTAAATATTTGGTCTATTGTGGATCTACCTAGCGTGAAAGCACACTGATAAGAGCCGATCAGGTTACCCACAAAGGGCTTTAGGCGTTCACACAATACGGCAGAGAAGATCTTTTATGCGATGTTAAGGAGACTTATTCCCCTATAGTTGGCGCAGTTATAGGGGTCTCCTTTCTTATGGACCGGGCAAAAGATGCTGGGATTCCAAGAGGAGGTACGACTTATTTCAAGTCTACGCAATTGCTTGCGTACGCCGACGACATTGACGTGATTGGACGGACACAGCGAGACGTCAATGAGGCCTTTATAAGCATTGTGGGAGAAGCGGCTAAGATGGGTCTCAAGGTTAATGAGGGTAAAACCAAATATCTGCTTTCATCTAAAAGAGACGGACAACAACGTCACCATGGGTGGATATAACTTTGAGGTGGTCAAGGAATTCGTCTACCTTGGCTCACTGATGACCAGCGACAACAGCACCAGCGCTGAGATAAAACGCAGAATCACTCTTGCCAACCGCTGTTTCTTTGGGCTCAAGAGGCAATTGAGAAGTAGAGCCCTCTCTCGGAAAACCAAGGCAACACTATATAAGATCTTAATCACCCCAGTCCTTCTTTACGGCGCAGAGGCTTGGACCTTAACAAAAAACGGATGAATTTGCCCTTGGTCTTTTCGAGAGGAAAATTCTGCGCACTATGTATGGTCCCGTTTGTTCAAACGGTGTATGGAGGAGAAGATATAATGAAGAACTGTACGAGTTGTACAGCGACATCGGCCTGGTACGACGTCTACGGATACAGCGTCTAAGGTGGCCAGGCCATGTAGAGCGCATGGAAAATACAGCTCCGACCGGAAGAGTCTTCGAATCCACCCCGGAAAGAAGGCGCGGCAGAGGATGGCCGCATCAACGAGATGGCTCTTGTAGCAGTAAAATTTAAGGGCGCAGTAGTTAGTGTGTTGGACTCTGACGTACAATGAGCTAGTTCGGATCCCGATAACACCAACGCCATCTTGCTTTAGTATAGTATAACTTGCCATGAAAAAGCTTCTCGACTCACGCCGTTCGGAATCGGCATTAAACTGTAGGTCCCTTTTACCTGTGTGGAAAATAAATCCCACACAACAGAGAAGCTTGGCTCTGGTCCTTTATGGGCTGTAACGACACCCAAGAAGAAGAAGATTTTTAGTTCATGCTGAGTAGTCTTATTTCCTCTATCGCAGTTCTTAGGTGTAAATCTTTGCGGATTTCATCATTGGGCACATACCAGTCTTCGTTTGTAATGGTTTGTTCTGTGTGCGTTGTAATTTGCGTATGTTGGAGTTGATGGCTGTTCCCCATAGTTGAAGTCCATAAGTCCAAATGGGTTTTATAATTGTCTTGTATATAAGTAGCTTATTTTTAATTGATAGTCTGGAGTTTTTTCCAAGCATCCAGTATCATTTTCGAAATTTGTCTTCTATTTGGTTACGCTTTTCTTGTATATGTTGTTTCCACGTCAATTTACTGTCGATATACATTCCGAGGTACTTGACCCAATCACTAGTTTTAATGTGTTTTCCAGTTATTGCTTAAGGGGGTGTATGTCAATTCTTTTGACGTGACAACGTCTATTAAATCGGTTAGCGCTGAAATATGGGATGCCGAAACGCAAAAAACCCAGAAAAAATGTAGACTAACCGTGTGAGTAGGCGTGGCCTCGCGAATGTGTAGTAGTGAGCTCGCGCGAAAATGATCAACATATCAGATAAAAAAAAATTCGGCGTCGTTTAGTGGAATTAAATCAAATAAAATCATATCATAGACCTATTGTTGATAGAATATTAGAAATAAAGAACACTTAAACGTTTGAGTATAAAATTGTCTTATTCAATTAAATACATGTATAATACTGTAATATGAAAATAAAACATTGAAATCAATAAAGAAATTATATGTAATTGTTGAATATATAATATTTATACCTCATTCATAAAATCGTATAATAGACGTTGTCACGAAATAATGGATTTGGCTAGTAACAGCCAATCTAATAACAGTTTTTTAGTGTATAAGTTCCATGTACTATCTTTGCTTCGTTAATTTCAATGCCCCATCTTGTGAATTGTGTTGTCGGGATGCTCTTGTAGTTTTTGGATTGCACACGATTGGTTTTTGTTAGCTTGTAGTATGATTGCATCGTCAGCGAACGTAGCTAACATCAAATGTTGTGTTGTTGGGGTTGGTATATCCACTGTTTAGATCAAAAAGAGCACGGGGCCTAGGACACTTCCCTGAGGGACTCCGGCTAAGACGCTAAATGATTGAGAGCATTCGTCGTTATACTTTACGTATCTATAAGAGTCTTTGTTCGATTTAGCTTTTTAATAAAAGATAATAGTTTTGTGGTAGTATTTTGTTCAGTTTGTAAAATAGTTCCGTGTGCCAGAGCTTGTCAAAAGCTTTGGATACGTCAAGAAATACTGCGAAACAATATTTATTATTTTCTAAGTCCCTTGAGATCTTATTTGTGACTCGTTGGATCGTTGAGTGCTGTTGTCTAAATCCGAATTGCAAATTGGGTACAATTTTGTTTTGGTCAAGTAGTGGTTGAAATCTTCTTCTTCTTCTTCTTAGCGAGCGCTACAGTTCGGGGTGAACCTGGGCCTCAACCAACATGCCCCTCCATCTAGCACGATCTTTTGCTAGCCTTTTCCATTGCCGCACACCCAGTTGGCTGAGTTCCCCTTCCACCTGTGTGCGCCATCTTAAGTGCGGCCGTCCTCTACTTCTTCGTTCCTCGGGGTTGGATTCAAAGACGCTCCGGGCTGGAGCTGTGGTGTCCATTCGCTCTACATGGCCCAGCCATCTTAGGCGTTGAATCCGTAGACGCCTGACTAGGCTCATATCGCTGTACAGCCCGTAAAGTTGGTGGTTGAATCTTTCCCTCCATCCCCCGTCTGCGTTTATAGGCCCGAAAATCAGGCGCAAAATCTTTCTTCCGAACCGACCAAGGGCCTCCTCATCCGCTTTTAATTGTGTCTATGCTACTGCGTGGTACAACAGGACCGGGATGATAAGGGTCTTATATAGAATCAACTTTGTCGTTCGGGAGAGAGCACTATTACTAATTGCCTCCTGAGCCCAAAGAAACAGCGATTGGCAAGAGTGATTCTGCGTTTGATTTCGGAACTGATGTCGTTGTTCCAGGTCACTGCGGAGCCAAGGTAGACGAAGTCCTTAACTACATCGAACTTACATCTGCCAATACAAACGTTCTGGCCAAGACGTCGGTGGTGAGCGTCCTTTTTTGATGACAGCATATATTTAGTTTTGCCCTCACTTTACCTGTTGATAAAACTATCGAACGTCACGCCTGCAGTAACACCTCTCCAAATAATCAGTCGCGCGCTTCTCGTGCTCTTTCTTCTTTCTCCTGAGAAGCTTACCTACGAGCTACTCTTGTTCTTTTATGCAGCGAGGCCTTATATGCATCCTGCTTCGCTGTGTGAATCCTCCTGCACTCGTCATCGAACCAGGTGTTTCTTCGTGGTGGAGCCTTGAAACCCAAAACTTCGGATGCAGAGCTTTTCAGGGCTTGTTTGCAAAGGCTCCACTGCTGCTCTATTTATAGTGTGATAGTGTGGAGGATTCCGGTGTATTGGAGAGCTTAAGAGAGACGCAATTGGTAAGAGCATGAGCGGTTTCTAGCTATAGTAGCTTTCCGACGTCATAACTTTGTATTCTTACTCTACTCCGTTGCGTTCGTGATATCCGTAAGCGCATCTTGGCTACTACAAGATAGTGGTCCGAGTCGATGTTAGCCCTCGGAAAGTTCGAACATCAAGAATAGTGGAGGAGTGTCTGACGTCGATCGCGATGTGATCAATCTGGTTGGTAGTCGAGGTGCGGGAAGCTAGTACTGGCCGGAAAGAGATTTCGCCCGGTAGCAAGATCAATCAGCCTGTGTCCGTTATCGTTCAATGATGTTTTCCTTACCCAGCTTAGCATTGAAGTCTCCTAGTTCAATTTCGATGTCATAGCTGGGACATTGGGCCTACGTTCTGTCTAGGAGATCGTAGAACTCATCTTTGGCGGAGTCATCCTTATCTTCCGTGGGGGCGTGGACGCCGATCAGGCTGATGTTAAAAAATTTAGCCTTGATACGGATTGTTATGAAGCGTTTGCTCACATGCCGAAAGCTTAAGACTTTTTGCCTTAGTCCACCTCGAACAACAAATCCGCATCCAAACAATCGTTGCCCTCTCTCCCAATAGGAGTCGCCATAGTAAATATCGCAGTTTTTCATCCGCTTTATATCCGGTCCATTCCATCGCATTTCCTGGATGAAGGTTATATCCGCTTTATAGCGGTCTAGGGCGTCCGCAAGTTGTTCGGCTGCACGTGGCCTGTTTAGGGACCTTACATTCCACGTACTAAGCCGAAGATCATGGTCCTTTCTTCGTTTTTTGCAAGGGTCGTCATCATTAATCCGGTCCGTTATATCCGAGGCTTGTGGTTGTTTCGGAGTTTGTGGTTTTTTTACGGTTACGGCTTACTAGGCCGTAGCCCAACCGACTAATCCTGTTTTTTTTTGGCGCAGGAGGCTCGTCATTCGGTGGGGATAGGACTTACTAACAGTGCCGCAAGATGTTCGACTGCGGTGGCTCTTCTCGCTTTTTAGCAGGCCAGCATCCGTCGGATAGATGCTACCCCTACGAGGCCTTTGTTAGTCCTTTGTGGCTGAAATCTAGCGTGTATAATCTTTTCCAATAGTTTTCAGATTACTGGTGGTAAGCAAATGGGGCGATGGTTATTAGCTTTTGTTTGATCTTTACCTAGCTTGGGGATAGCTTTTACTTCTGCAATTTTCCAGATTTTAGAAAAGTACTGCGGTAGTAATATGACATTCAATATATTTCTTATAAACACTAAGCCATGGTCTGGTACTTACTTACTTAACGGGCGCTACAGTTCGGGGTGAACCTGGGCCTCAACCAACATGCCTCTCCACCTAGCACGATCTTTCGCTAGTCTTTTCCAATGCCGCACGCCCAGTTGGTTGAGGTCCCCTTCCACCTGTGCGCGCCACCTTAGGTGCGGCCGTCCTCTATTTCTTCGTCCCTCGGGGTTGGATTCAAAGACTCTACGGGCTGGAGCTGTGGTGTCCATTCGCTCTACATGGCCTAGCCATCTTAGGCGTTGGATCCGTAGACGCCTGACCAGACTCATGTCGCTGTACAACCCGTACAGTTCGTGATTGAATCTTCTCCTCCAGCCCTCCTCTGTGTTTATGGGACCGAAAATCGAACGCAGAATCTTTCTCTCGAAACGACCAAGGATTTCCTCATCCGCTTTAAATAAAGTCCATGTTTCTGCGCCGTATAACAGGACCGGGATAATTAAGGTGCCATGGTCTGGTAGTTCTCTTAAAATTTGCCCACTTATTAGGCCATAGCCAGTACTCTTCTTGGTTTGGTTTTGTATTTGAGTTAGATCTAGACCACGTTTTGTTTTGAGTTAGGATGGGTGGTTGATGTGAGACCGTCGCTTTTAGTTTTTTTGTTGCCTTCCAGAATGAGAAATTTGTTTGTGGAGTAGGAGTCAGACTTGCAAGGTACTCATTTAGGCATTTATACTTAAAGTTTTGTAAAAGTTCCATCACTTCTTTCGTGGCTTGGTTAAGTTTCGTTTTTGATTCTGGCGATCTATTGCTTTGCCATTCTTTTCCTAGCGAAGTATAGGTAGGTAGGTAGGTAGGGTCGTAGCCTTCCCAGAGTTGAGAAGAATGCACATAGGCCAGGGAGGCCCGTTGTGCAGCTACGAGGGGGTTTTATCCCCCTATTCGTGGAACCATTTTGTGCTTCTTAAGAAGTTAAGAAGATCAGGTATCCCTACTTTCTGAACATCTGTCAGATCGTTAAGGAAGTAAGAGCCCAGGTAACGTTTCTTGAAATTGCAGAGAGCTGGACAGGCGCAGAGAAGGTGGTGAATGGATTCAACCTCCTCCTCGTCCTAACAGCTTCTGTAGAAATCATTTACATAGAACTATTCCTAGTTTTTGTGCGTGACTGCCAATGAGGCAGTGTCCTGTGACGACACCGATGACTTTGTAGATGTCAGTTCTTTTTAGGGAGATTATACTCCTTGTGCGTTGACTGTCCAGCCGAGGCCAGATTTGCCTGGTGATGACGCAGGTATGTCCCTGTGTCCATCTCAGGTTCGTCTCGGCCCTGGCGAGATTGGTCAGATTATGTTTAATGGTTGTAAGGGGTACTCCCTCACAAGCCACGATTGATTGTAGCGTCGTTCCTAGTTTAGCGAGTGTGTCGGCTTTTTCATTTCCTGCAATGTCGCTGTGTCCTGGTACCCAGATAAGCTGTATGTTGAACTGTTCTGCCATCTCGTTTAGGGATCTGCGACAGTCGAAACTAGATTTTGATGTGTACACATAGGACTCCAGCGACCTTAAGGCTGCTTGACTATCTGTGAGAATGCGAATATCCGTGGTGGATATTACGTTCCACTTCAGCCAAGACAAAGCCTCTTTTATTGCCAACAGTTCCGCCTGGAAAACGCTGCAGTGATCTGGTAGTTTTAGAGCTTTATGTAGCTTGAGTTGCTTGCAGAAAACTCCACTGCCCACCCCGTCTTTGGTTTTAGACCCGTCAGTGTTGAAATCCACACAGTTTCTGCGCGGTTGAGTTTGGCGGGTCCAGTTCTTCCTGTCCGGATAAATCATCGTAAAGTTTTTGTCCAAGACTATGGTGGGTTCTGTGTGGTCTAGGTTTTCTGTCATAGTTATCCTGTTTTGCAGGATGGAGGAGTGGCCAGTGACATAGCTCACCCATTTCGAGTTGGCTTTTAGTCTTATGGCCGTGTGTGTGGCAATCTGCTTGCCGAAAATATCGAGTGGTGTAAGGTCTAGTATCATGTTAAGCGCAGCCGTTGGTGTGGACCTGAGGGCCCCGGTAATGCACATACATGCCATCCTTTGTACCTTCTCGAGTTGTTTGTGGTATGTTGTCTTGTCTAGTGCAGTCCACCAGACTATCACTCCATACATTATTATGGGTCTAACGACCGTGATGTAGAGCCATAGGGTAATCTTGGGGTTGAGTCCCCATTTTTTTTCCTAGGGCTTTCTTACATGTGTAGAGAGCTATTGTTGCTTTTTTTGCTCTTTCAGTTGTGTTGCTCTTCCAGGTTAATTTCCTATCGAGTATAATGCCAAGGAATTTGGCACTAGGGGAGTTAGCCTGGTTAGCCTGGTATCGAGCAAAGTGATAGGGCAGTATTCCGGGATTTTGTGCTTTTTGGTAAAAAGCACGAGCTCAGTTTTCTTTGGGTTGATCCTGAGCCCGTTACTATGCGCCCATTTGCACAGAAGTGAGAATGCAGTTTGCATGCGGTCATTCAGTGTAGATAGGTATTTACCTGAGATTGTGATGGCAACGTCATCGGCGTAGGCAACAACGTCCAGGCCTTCTTTCTCCAGTTTGATTAGTAGTTCGTTTACAACTACATTCCAGAGAAGAGGTGAGAGGACCCCACCTTGCGGGGTACCCTTGGTAACTACTCTGGTAGTTACTAGGCTTCCCCACTTAGAGTGAATCTTGCGTGTTATTAGCAACTCGTTGATCAGCTCTATCAGAGTCCTCTCCACCTTTAGCTTTTCTAGCCCTTCTATTATTGCTTCCGGAGTGACGTTGTTAAAAGCGCCCTCTATGTCTAGGAAGGCTGTTAGAGTATATTCTTTGAGATGGATTGATCTTTCGATTTTCCTCACTAATGTGTGAAGAGCTGTTTCGACCGATCTACCTTTACAGTAGGCGTGCTGTGCCTTAGAAATTAGGGAGGGATCCAAGTTGTGCCGTATGTGTAGGTCTATCAGCCTTTCTAAAGTTTTTAGAGCAAAGGGTGATAGACAGATAGGCCTTAGATCCTTGAGGGAAGTGTGAGAATTTCTACCGGTTTTGGGGATGAAAATTACCTTTGCGCACTTCCACTTTTCTGGAATGTGACTCCAAGCTAGGCATCCTTTAAAGATTATCTCTAGCCATGGTATAGTCCATTCCATAGTTTGTGTTAGTTCGATGGGGTAAATTTCATCTGGACCCGGCGATTTATAGGGCTTGAAGCTTTTTAATGCCCATATAATTTTCTCTCTGGAGATAATGTGTTCGTACTGCCCTTCAATCGCAGAGGAGATATGAGTCCCTCGCGAGTGCACTGGGTCTTGTGGTTCAGAGCAGCCAGGGAAGTGCGTGTTGAGGAGAAGATTTAGAGTTTCTTCCTCAGATGTTGTCCAAACTCCATTTGCTATGAGGCAGTTGGGAGATTATGGATCTTTCGAGAGTATTTTCCTCAGTCTATAGGTGTCTGATATTTTCTCCGTGTTATTGCAGAAAATTTTCCAAGACAGCCTTTGTTCTTTCCTCAGGTTTTGTTTGTATATCCTGAGTGAATTTTTGTATAGGCTCCAGTCTCTGTCGTTACTTGTCTTCTTTGCTTTATTAAAGAGCTTACGACAGGCTTTGCGGAGCTTGCTTAGATCTGCGTTCCACCAAGAAGGGTAAGATTTTTTTCCTGATTTGTGGATTGCGCAGCTGTTGGCCCTTGCGTTGCCCAATGTGATTGTTATACGTCAGATTCTTCTTAAGTTTTTGTTGAGGTGTGGATCTACTCGCTGCCAAGAGTATTGTGTCGTTTAGGTGTATGATAGCACTTTCTATGTTTTCAGGTGTTTTCAGAAGAATATTTATAAGAAGATCTGATTCTATTATGTCTTTAAATGTACTCCAGCCAGTTTTTTGTTACAAAGTCGAGTATTGTGACTTTAGTTTGGTAAGTTACGATGATGGGAAAGTGGTCGGATGAGAGGTCAAGACAAATTTTGGCTGTTAAGTTTGGTCTCTGAATATTTTTATAAATGCAAAAGTTTATTAGATCAGGTTTCTTGTTAATGTCGCTGGGCCAGTAGGTTGGTTCTCCTGTGCTCTGGAAGCTTATATAGTTTGAGTTTAACGCTGTTGTACTCTTCTTGTTTGTTATTCTTAAGCCCTAGTCGTTGTTACAACAATAATTGTATAGGAAAATCGATCAACCCATTGTGGGATATGGTCTCATAATCGCTATGCTAACAAGGTACGAAGGCAGAAAGGGTAAAATCAGCCAAAATGACTTTAATTACTTCTTTGGGGCATCTCCCTAACAGCTCACGCTATCAATTCAGAAAAAGACCATATTAATGTATACCGTAATGAACAATGGAGGTTCAGAGACTCAATACTATACCGGGGAGGCTCGGCATCATTGTATTCGATTCATGTATCACTGTAACGATAGGGTTATTCCACGTCTCCACCTTCTTTCAGTTAAAAAAATCGGTGAGTTTAATTTAATTTTAGAATTACTGCCAACGAGTCTTAGACTTGTTTACATACCACCTTTTACAAATGCAAACAAATAACGAATACAAATTTCATAGAATACTGGTTGTGACATACCTAATTTTGTCCATGTTTCCTGTACGTATTTATATAATCAGTTTAAAGTGGGCTCCATTGAAAGACCCTTTGAATGGGTAAATTTTATGATCAAAGCACATCTGCCCAACTCTTTGTTATTATGATTAATGAATTATAATTGTTCCTCTACGACGTGAATAAAAAACTACAGATCCGCATTCGCGATAACCGCTGAATCATGCTCGTGGCTCCTTTCTTGCTTTCATCAGGTTAACATGGAATACCATTTGAAGTACTAACATTAACCGGAAAGCGAAATTGTACATTTTTACTTTACAGATAATGTTGTTTCGTTGCGGGAATTTATTTTTCCGAACAGGAAATGAGGTGGAGCAACAGAAACCAGTTTCTTTCTTCAGAACGCACTGTGGCTAAGTGAATCACTGGACACCAGAAAGTACCTGCATTATCACAACGTCTTTGATCCCAGCACATTCGTGTTATTGTTCATATTTTTGACAAACGTCCAACAGACATGCCATTTAGGCCATTGGGAACTATAAGATGTTATGTGTTATCAGATTGAAATGAATTACGTGAACTGGGTATTTGTCCAAGTCATCCACGCGAGGCATTGGTTTTTCCTAACAGGAAAACAATCCACATGTTTGTGGGAAAATGAGCAATTTATTTTCCAATTTCGATATGGTATAAAAATAGAATAACAGATTAGAATGAACTTCAATTTGTATAATCTCAGCTAAGATCGTAGCACTACATAATGTGATAAGAAAAAAAATCTCAGAACTCACTACAGTGCTGATTCAAGTCAAGCTTTCCGATGAGTGTGATGGTAAATGACTGAAATAATTTGACATTTAGTTGGTGCCAATCTATCACAAGACTCCTTTCTCAACGAACAAGAGAAGTAATGTGCCTCCTTGGACAAAATCATCCCATCGTAAATCTTACTTACTTACTTACTTATCAGGCCAGCGATCCGTGGAGGATCTGAACCTGAGCTATAGCTGCCTTCTATCCTTGACGGTCCCGGGCACGCTGCTTCCAGTTGTCAAGACCAAGATGTCTTACATCCGCGACTACTTCATCTTTATACCGGAGGTTCGGTCTTCCTCTTCTTCTCGAACCAGGAGGCTCGGAGTCGAAGACCCTCTTAGCTGGAGCGTTGATGTCCATGCGCTCGATGTGGCTGAGCCAGTGTAGTCGACGGATCTTTGCCTTCCGGACTACATCCACATTGTACAGCTCGTAAAGTTCGTGGTTGTGTCTTCCTCTCCATTCATCTTCCTCGCAGACAGGACCAAATATCCGGCGCTTAAATTTTTCTCTCGAAAGAACGCAAAATCAGCTCCGCTGTCCGGCTTATCGTCCAGCTTTCGGCTCCGTACAGCAAGAGCGTTTTGTAAAGCATGACTTTGGTCTTTCGAGTGAGGAGTTTTGACCCCAGTTGTTTGGACAAGCCGAAGTAGCAGCGGTTGCCAAGGGCGATTCTATGCCGGATCTCCACTGTGGTGTCATTGGTGGAATTTACGTTTGCCCCGAGGTAGGCAAACTCCTTAACTACCTCGAAATTGTAGCTTTTGTAGCTGTTATATTTTGTCCCAGGTGGTGAGCGACGGATTGGTTTTTGCTTGACAGCATGTACTTCGTCTTGTCCTCATTGACCTTAAGACCAACTCGTTTCGCCTGTTCTTCAATCGCCGTGAATGCTTCCACAATGCCACGGTGGGAACACGCGATGATGTCGATATCATCCGCGTATCCTAGCAGCTGGAAGGATTTGTAAAAGATAGTGCCTTCCCTGTTGACGCCTGCCCGTCGCACTATCTGCTCCAGCACCAGGTTGAAGAAGTCACATGACAGCGCATCTCCTTGCCGAAATCCGGTGCATGTTTCGAATGGTTCCGAGGTCCTAGAACCGAGTTGCACGGTGCATCACGTGTTTTTTAGCGTGGCGCGACACAACTGGATCAGTTTCACCGGGATCCCGAATTCGGCCATCGCCCCAAACAGTTCTTCACGATGAATGCTGTCGTATGCGGCTTTGAAATCGATGAAAAGATGGTGTGTATCGTCTCGAAACTCGTTGGTCTTTTCCAGGATTTGTCGAAGTGGGAAAATTTGGTCTATAGTTGATTTGCCGGGCCGGAAGCCGCACTGGTTTTGGACGTTCACACAATACGCTGAGCAGGGAACAGGGATATACCTCTATAGTTCTTGCAAGAGGTAGAATCGCCTTTTTGTGGATGGGGCATATAGAGCTGGTATTCCAGTCGTCGGGCATGCTTTCATCTTCCCAAATTCTGCTGATGATCTGGTGCATGCTCCCTACCAGAATATCGCCGCCTGCCTTGAAGAGCTCTGACGGCAAGCCATCTGAGCCTGCGACCTTGTTGTTCTTCAGCTTCTGAATAGCTGTGCCGACTTCTTCGATGCTGGGTGGGAGAACTACTTCAGCGGCTGGAGTTGGGATTTCCTCGGTCCCTACCACTCTCTCTTGGTCATGCTCGTTAAGCAGCTGCTGGAAGTGCTGCTTAAATACATCCACTATTCGCTGCGGGTCGCTGACAAGATTACCCTCGCAGTTTCGAAGAGCCTGGGTGCCCTTTTTGAAGCCTCCTGCAAGGCCTTTGGCTTTCTTGTAAAAGGCTCGTATTTTATGTTTATCCCTAGACTCCTCGATATCCTTGAACTGGGAGGCTGCGAAGATTATTTTCTTTTGTCGCAGTAGTTTTTTCTCCTCCCTTCTTCTGGCTCGGTACTCTTCTTGCGCTGCCCTGGTTTCCTCTGCAGCGTCTTTTGGTACGCCTCGTCGGTTGCTGCCTTTTTCTGCTCACACTCGCCATCATACCACGGGTTTCTTGTCGGGGGTGGTAGGTATCCTAAGGTGGTTTCGGCTACTTCCTGAATGGCTGAGCGGCAATGCAGCCACATATTATTGGCATTTGTGTTCGACGTAGGCATACCGTAGAGTCTTTCGCTCAGCTGCTCCCTGTAGACTCTGGCAACCTCCGGTGTGCTCAGGCGCCCAACGTCGAACCTCCTCCTGATGGGCTGGTGCAGCTTTCTGACATTGGACAGACGAGCTCTGAATCTTGCTGCTACGAGGAAGTGGTCGGAGTCGACATTTGCCCCTCTGAATGTTCACACATCCAGGATGTTTGACGAGTGCCTTGCGTCAATGAGCACATGGTCGATTTGGTTGGCGGTTCGACCGTCCGGAGATCGCCAGGTTGCTGTGTGGATTCCCTTGCGAGGGAATCTTGTGCTACTTATCACCGCATTACGAGCTGTCGCAAAGTCAGCGAGTCGGAAGCCGTTATCTGTTGTTGTATCATGGGGGCTGTGCTTTCCGATCACTCCGCCAAAGGTGTTTTCCTTACCGATTTTGGCGTTGAAGTTCCCGAGCACGATTCTTACATCGTACTCCGGCTCCAGGAGGTCATAGAAGTCCTCCTTGATAGGGTCTTCAGCCTCGTCGGTAGGGGCGTGTGCACATATAAGGCTGATGTTATAAAATCTGCCTCTGATGCGGATCACAGCCAGGCGATCACTTATAGGTTTAAAGTCGATGACCTTCGACCTTAACCGCTTTCCCACGACAAATCCGCATCCCAGTAAGTGCAACCTTTTGTGACAGCTGTAATAAATGTCGCAATTTTTCTTCCTAATCATACCGTTTCCTATCCAGCGTATTTCCTGGACCGCAGTAATATCCGCCTTGTACTGCGTGAGGATTCCTTCAAGTTTATGAGCAGCTCCGGGAGTGTACAGGGTTCTGACATTCCAGGAGCATACTCGCAATTCGTGTTCCTTTTTCGTGCGTTATCGTCGTCGAGTATCCGTCCGTGTATCCGAGGCATCGTGCTCATTCATAACTTTAGGTTTTTTTTTTTTTGACGTGGGCGGATTGGTAGCCCGCCGCACAACCGCCATTCTGGTCGGGATTTTTTTCGCTGCAGAGGTTTGTTCACCTCCCAACGGTTGTTGAAGAGGCTATCCAGAGGGCGCCGCGAGGAGGCCATATGTCAACTTGACCCGGGTATTTAAACAGGGATCGTTGCTGGCATTTCGCAAGGTTGAGAGCAATCAACAACTTTACCCTGTATGTTCCGAGCCCATGCCCTCTCATCGTAAATCTTAGTTAGATCAAATGAGGCGTACTAAGTGATAGTATCAGACTGTTTGGACTCAACACGTTGTACGCAGTTTATCACTGACGACAACTTTAATTAAATAATTTGTAAAAATCTTCATACTTCCTGAGAAAGGCAAAGAGCTTTACATGATCCGTCTAACCTTCCTGATAAATATGGGAGACCACCACCTTTTCTAACAAGCAATCTGCTTATCAGTAAGAGAATGGATTCGAAACCTTGTTGAGACTATGTAGTTGCACTCGATATGAAGGTGTACATGTATTAGTACACCTATATAAGTATGTTTGTGGCTTGCATTAAACGCAGGACACTGATTGCGGATACGAATTTATTCTATCTTCATATCTCCATGCCTTAGTACATATTTGGTCAGCTGTCCGGCACCCACCAGAGAACCATTTGGTTCTTCTTGGAGAGAGTGAAGACACTTCATGACGGATCCAAAGCTAAAGACCGAAGAGTTTAGCGTTTTGAGCGTAACTTGGTTGTAGATAGTCACCTGTAGTTCCCTAGACATACACTACGACACTTTGAAATTAGGATCAAAGATATCAGCATCAATGCCGGCATCAATTTTTGAGCCATATGTGTAAATTTGGGGGATTTTCAATTTTCTAGGTTTGTCAAGCTGCTGTAGGACATTTTGCCTGTGATGCTTAGACATGTCAGTCATTGGAGGCGTTGGAGCTTAACGATGGTCGTCTTTTGCCAAGCTTCTGCTGCACGATACAACAGAGACATGAGTGAAACAATAGAAATAACGACATTCATAGGAGTGGTAACAATACACAACCCTGCGGTCAACCCTTTGCTGCTGACACTGTCATGTCATAGAGACCTCTTCAGTTATTGTAGTCATAATGCGGCTTTCGAGCATTCCCCTATCCTAACGATTACTTACTTGCTTTGATGGCGCTACAGTTCGGGGTGAACCAGGGTCTCAACCAACAGGCCTCTCCAGCCGGCCCGATCTTTGGCCAGCCGCCTCCAGTGCCGCACGCCCAGTTGGTTGAGGTCCCTTTCCACCTGTGCGCGTTACCTTAAATGCCGTCGTCCTCTGCTGCGTCGTCCCTCGGGGTTGGAGTCGAAAACTCTTCGGGCCGAGCGTTGATGTCCGATGTCGCTGTACAGGACTGGGATGATTAAGGTTTTGTAGAGGGATACCTTAGTTTTTCGAGAGAGGGCTCTACTACTCAATTGCCTCTTGGGCCCGAAGAAGCAGCGGTTGGCAAGAGTTATTCTGCGTTTTATCTCAGCGCTGGTGTCGTTGCTGCTTTTCACTATCGAGCCAAGGCAGACGAAGTCCCTGACTACTTCAAAAATATAGCTGCCGAAGGTGACGTTCTGACCAGGACGTCGGTGTTGCGCGTCTTTCTTGGATGACAGCATATATTTACCCTTAGACCTACTTCAATGCTTCCGCTTCAATGCTTGCGAACGCCTCATTTACGTGTCGCTTTGTCCGTCCAATAACGTCAATGTCATCGGCGTAGGCAAGCAATTGTGTGGACTTGAAGTAGATCGTACCTCTTGTATTGGCCGCAGAGACCCGCACGATCTTTTCAAGTATGATGTTAAAGAAATCACATGGCAGTGCGTCACCACGTCTAAAACCTTTTCTAACTTCAAAGGGGTCGGTTAGTTCACCTTCGACTTTAATCTTGCACAGTCTGACGAGTTTGGCAGGAATGTTAAAAGATGACATGGCTCTGTATAGCTCGTCTCTATAAAAACTGTCATACGCGGCTTTAAAGTCGACGAAAGGATGGTGCGTGTCGACCTGGAATTCATGGGTCTTCCCTAAGATCTGCCGTAGTGTAAATATTTGGTCTATCGTGGATTTTCCTGGCCTGAAACCACACTGGTAGGTTAGGCTAGGTTAGGTTATTGTGGTCGGCATAAGCCACACGTAGGCCGAAGTCGGCCCATTGTGATACCACATGGATCGTGTTACCCAGATCCGCTACCAGAGAACCAACCGGTGCTTCTGATGAAGCGATGAAGTTGATATATTTTATGGTCTGCTAGCTCACTTAAATTATCATAGAAGGGCGCGCCGAGGTAGATCCTCCTGCGATTCGCAAAAGAGGGGCATGAGCAGAGGAGGCGATGTATTGATTCCTCCTCCTCCTCGTCCATGCAGCCGCGACAGAAGTCGTTGGAGGGTATTCCCAGTCTGGCAGCGTGTTTCCCAATGATGCAGTGACCTGTAATGACACCCACCAGAGTACTTAAGGTTGTCCTTTTGGTTGCCATTAGGTCCCTGGTTCATCCTAGGTTTAATTTAGGCCAGAGTTGTTTGGTGATAAAGTCGATATTACTCTCATTCCATTGGAGGTTGGTCGCCTTAGTGGTTTGGAGTTTTATCATATGCTTTACCGTACTTATTGGTGTTTCTAGGTACCCGAGGGTAGGTAGGCTGAGTGTGCTAGACCCTAACCTTGCGAGTTCGTCGGACGCGCAGTTTCCTGGAATATCCATATGCCCGGGAACCCACAATACTTTAATGTTGAACTACTCAGCCATCTCATCTAGAGATAGGCGACAGTTAAGAGATGTCTTTGATTTGTGGGTTGCCACTGCCAGGGATTTTATCGCAGACTGGCTATCTGTGCAAATGATAATATCCTTGGCGGATATTACATTGATCCTGAGCCATGCAAGGGCCTCCGTTACCGCTGTTATTTCAGCCTGATACACACTGCAGTAATTTGGGAGTCTGAAGGATAGGCTGAGGTCAAGCTCCTTGGAGAAGACTCCACTGCCTACACCCGACTCCATCTTAGAGCCATCGGTATAGAGGGAGATCGAGTCCTTTGGTATAACTTTCCCTTCAGCCCATTCCTCCCTGGATGGAAAAACAACTTCGAAGTTTCTAGTGAACACGTTTTGCGGGATGATATAGTCTGTGTCCATGGGTACTTCGAAGTGTTTTAGAATGGTTGTGTGTCCTTTTTGTGATGTGGGCCATTTTATTATGCTCCTCATTCTCAGCGCCGCGCAGGCAGCAATTTGTTTGCTGAAAAGGTTCAGTGGTGGAAGGTGTAACAGAAGGTTTAGGGCCTCCGTGGGGGTTGATCTAATCGCTCCGCTTATGTATAAGCTGGCCGATCTTTGTACTTTCCCCAGAAGGTTTCGATTGACTGCCTTGTCCAGAGCAGTCCACCAGACTACGACGCCATACAAGAGGATGGGCCTTATGACCGCCGTGTAGAGCCAGTGCATAATGCTTGGTTGGAGACCCCACTTCTTGGCCACCACTTTTTTGCAACTGTAGAGGGCAACAGTTGCTTTCTTGACGCGGTCAAGAATGTTGGGTTTCCAATTCAGCCTCTTGTCAAGGACTAGGCCTAGATATTTGGCCTGCTCTTTGATTATTAGTTGGGTTCCATCCAACCTCGGTGGGTTGAGGGGCGGAATTTTATATTTGTTAGTAAACAGTACTAGATCGGTCTTCTTAGGGTTCACCCCAAGTCCACAGTACTGCGTCCAGGTTTCTACTGTATGTAATGCACTCTGTATAAGGTCGCATAGAGTGCTGGGAAATTTTCCTGTGGCGGCAATAGCAATGTCATCTGCATAGGCGGTCACAGCGTACCCTTCCTGTTCAAGCAACAGCAGTAGCTCGTTGACCACCACGTTCCACAGGAGAGGGGAGAGTACTCCAGTGGCGTTTGCAAAGTTAAACGCCATCAACTTCTTTGGTCTGTTTGCTCGCTCCCTTTCCCTACTCTAGCGATTAGTAAAATTATTAACACAGCTTCGAGCGGGGTGGGCGTAATGGAATCATATAACGTTCAAGCCAATGCCGAAAGAAGGCATCGACGTTACTGCCTACGCTGATGACGTTGCTATTGTCATATCAGGCAAAAGCATTGAAGCGGCTAAAGTTGGTCTAAGGGTAAATGGGGACAAGACCAAATATATGCTATCATCAAAGAAAGACGCGCATCACCATCGTATTGGTCAGAACGTCACCTTCGGCAGTTATATTTTTGAAGTAGTCAAGGACTTCGTTTACCTTGGCTCGATAATGACAAGCAGCAAGGACAACAGCGCTGAGATAAAACGCAGAATAACTCTTGCCAACCGCTGCTTCTTTGAGCTCAAGTGATGAAGAGGCTCTTGGACGTTTCAAGAGGAAAATTCTGCGTGGTATCTTTGGTCCCGTTTCCGTACGGGCTGTACAGCGACATCGGCCTAGTTAGACGTCTACGTATCCAACGTCTAAGATGGCTGGGCCATGTAGAGCGAATGGAAATCACCGCTCTGGGCCGAAGAGTCTTTGACTCCAACCCCGAGGGACGACACAGCAGAGGACGACCGCATCTAAGGTGGCGCGCACAGTTGGAAAGGGACCTCAACTATGTAACTAGGCATGTGGCACTGGAAGCAGCTGGCCAAAGATCATGCCGACTGGAGAGGCTTGTTGGTTGAGGCCTTGGTTCACCCCGAACTAAAGCGCCATCTTAGTAAATAAGTAATATTGCTTACTGGTAGAACTGGCATTACGTTGAATTTATGCCCTTGTGAAACTAGAGAGCGCTTTCCTGTACCACTCTTCTTGTTCACGTTGGATTTCCTCGGTTTCTAAGCTGGTTTCGCCGCACGAGCACTCTACTTCACTTTAGGCTTCATCAAATTTACTTCACTGTTCTCCGTAGTTTTTCGCTTTTTTACTCGTGTTCATCAAACGTTTTAACGAGTTTCGGAAGATGTCTTGCTTGGTTGTAGACACTATGTATGAAACTGAGAAACCGTATGTTTATAACAATTGACGTATGTTTATAACAATTGACGAAAGTAATTGAGTAAACAGTACACAATCCGGCTCGAAGGACCAGAAATTGGTGACAGGGAACGCCTTGATGACCGCCTTATCCGGTTAGCGTCAACACTCTTGGTGAAACCTTCCTGCGGTAGCACCTATCTCTTCGATTTATGTAGATCTCTAAAAAGCGCAAGTTTTTACCAGTTTTTTCGTTAGTAGAGCTCATGAGTAGGTCTTGTTCGCCTATGTTAAGCGACCGTGTAGGCGTTCTGTTTTTCACCTGACAAGCAGTCATGCAGTCATCATCAATCAGAGGCACATACCCTGATGCCACTTGGACGTGTCCATTCCTATTGTATGATTTGCACAATTTATAATGAATATCTTGTGACTGCAGCCTTCCTGTATTCAATTTTTCTGGTCTTACTCGACTCCGCAACTGCTATGATATACGAATACGATAACAAGCTATTGACCCCAGTCATCGTTAGCTCCTGGGAAGGCTCGCAGATCCAAGGGGCTGGAGAAGTATTTGGGCCCGATCATATAGCGATCGACTTGGCTGATGGTAAATTGAACAGAAGACCCAAAGGGACCCTCATAGATAGGCGTGAGATGTGGGAATCGTATGCCAGCTACTAGAAGAGCATGCTTGCTTAGACGTAGTTACACCCGGACTCAAGGCTAAGGCCTTAACACGTTTGAACGTTGTGCGAGCGAAGGTAACAGGGAGAGGGAGAGTTTCGCTCAGGTTTACACACAACCTGAACGGAGTGCAGTGGTTTTGGGTCGTAGATGTTCGTTCACTACTCTCAGAGGTGGTTTGTCCTAGATAGGACGAGAGCCGACCAGATTTTCGCGTTAGTTATAGTTCACGGTAATTCGTTCATGCACTTTTGGTGTTAATATTGCATACGCAGAAGATGAATTTCAATATCAACGTCTTCGTAAGGTCGTAACTTTTATTCAGTAATCTGTTTATCAGTTCCAAGATAACACTTTCAGAAGTGAGAATCTAACAAATACCGCCATTAAGACAGAACAAAAATAGGAATTAAAGACTATTTAAAGGTAGACAGATGTGATGGCATGTGGGCTTAATTTTCCTCGCACACCTAGAGCGCCTCAAGCAGCTTTCATTCCATTGCACAGTGGCATTCAATCTACAAGGGTATTCATTGAATCCCGATTCTTTCATTCTTACGCGCACGCTGGTATTGTACCTGATGCTTGCGTATTTTCAATCGCGCCACGAGTATTGGACGTGCTAACTGATCGTGCATTTTGTGTTTTCATTTTAGGATTTCTCAGGCAAATTATCACTGAATATCAACAAAGAAGAAGTATTCGTGTATATCAGGACCGGAAACCCGATACCTTACAGAGTTGACTTCCCATTGCCAAACGTCATTCCTCGGGTAACGAATATTTCGGTGAATAATGTCCAGATTTGCTCCGGTCCCGAAGGTGAGCCATACATTTTGATCCAGGACTTGCTTAATATTTTTTTTGTTAATTTTTGACAGATCCTCCACCAAGATCGGCAATGACACTGGAGCATACACTGAGAGCTTTTGCAAGTCTTTCAGCTGGCCCGCAGTCATCACAGGTAGTGCCAAAGCAGCCAGAATCGGTAGTCCAAAGGCAGCCAGCCCCCGTCATACAAAGACAGCCCGAGCAGCAACCAGTTTTCAATTCCAATAATAATTTCGGTAAGATCTCTAGAAATCTAGAATTCTACGAAACTGCTATTCAACGACCTTATTCCCTACACGCAGATTCCAATAAGAACTTTGACTTGTCGCATCTCTTCAATTACTTCGGCAACAAAAACCGAATATCAATGTCTGGCATACCAGGAGTGTCCATGGAGCACAATCATTTCATGAACCATGTACATCCCAATACAGGATTCACACAACCCACAAGACCTTCACTGGATCTGTCCAATGTACAACCATCTATCCAACAAGTAGTTCAACCGATAGCGTCTGCAACGATAGCACCACAAACTTCAAATCAATTCACACGTGGCTCAGGAACATATGAAGATCTCAACAGGGTCTGTGGTCAGGAGAACTATAACATCGTTCGACTGGCAGTAAATGGAGAAGTGATCGAGAAATCCCAATTCCCGTGGATTGTGGCCATCTACAAGCGAAACGTCAGTTCATTGTCATTTCAGTGTGGAGGAAGCCTGATCTCCGCACGAACGGTTATCAGCGCGGCACACTGTTTCTATCAGGGATCAAAGAAGATACCCGAATCTAGTCTGATGTTATCCGTGGGACGGCATAACCTCAACGATTGGCAAAATTCGATAAATATCGATATTGAGAACCTCATCACCCATCCGGACTACCAATGGGATTTCAGTTCATTCGATGGTGACCTTGCCGTTGTCCAGCTTAAACAGAGTGTCACGTAAGATGATCAATAATTGCATCCATAGATATGTACCATCCCACTATTTACAGCTTCTCGACGAATGTTCGTCCGATTTGTCTATGGCAAGGACCAACCGATCTTCGGGACATCGAAGGTACCAATGGAATTATAGTCGGCTGGGGTGAAGACGAATCACACACCGGCGTGATTGCCGTTCCTAAACTAGTCAACGCGACGATTGTCTCCGAGGCCACATGTCTTCGATCGCACGATAACTTCCGATATCTTACCTCGAATCGGACACTATGTGCTGGAAATCGTGACGGAAGTGGACCGTGTATGGGTGACTCGGGCAGTGGACTGATGGTACAACGTGGCCCACGCTGGATGCTAAGAGGAACCGTGTCGGCATCGCTATCATCGCGCTCACAACAGTGCAACCTAAACGAGTTTGTGATATACTCCGACGTGGCAAAGTTCGTCGAGTGGATCAAGTCCAATATGCTGATCTAAGACGACATTACAGCTTTATTTTCTTTTTGTTTTAAATTTATTTTTAAGGACTACAATTAAAAAAGGATAACGTAAGAGCAAGGGCTTTTCTTTGATTCAGATGAGAATGTAGTTGTCTATAATGTCTGAGATCATGTCGGTCATGCGGCGTCGATAGAGTTCATCCCTGTTGAATGCTTCCAAGCAGATTTCGTTTCGTCTTCGGCTAAAAAAGTCCTTAAATCCTTCGGTGTCACCAATGAGATTGAGTGTTAATTCGGTGGGAAGAATGGTTAAGTGTGAGAATAGGCAACTCTCGATCAGGCCGCAAAGTGCAAACTCGCCCACACTGTCCTCGAACTGTTTTTCTGTTATATAGTCTTGGAGATCAAGACCACGATCGCCGAGCATCTTCTCCAACATGGCATAGTAGTTTTCTAGTAGAGTCTCCATGTGACTCTCGCGGAACTCTCTAGTAGAAGGTATGGTCAGTAGAGTCACTACATCCAGTATAGGAGGCGCATAACGTGTGAGCTGGAAGTCGACCAACCGACTTTCCACTGGACGTCCAGCTTCGTCATATTTGAACAATATATTGTTTGCCCACAAATCGCCGTGACTGAGGACATTGAAATATTTGGTGGACGTCTGGCAGAGCTCGTAGATTCGTTCCATTTTGATTGGGAACTCCCTCAGAATATATTTCAAGCGAGGCGAATCGCGGTATTTCGGAATAACCTTGATGAGTTCACACAACGACTTGTTGGCGTTGTTGAAGTTCTCCATGCGAATGCTATTTTCGACCAAAGGATATGCGTTCTCCTGGACCACTTCGGGGAAAACATCCAGAATGGATTGCCGATTACTTGCCTCAAATACTATGGACGAAACGTGTAATGCGGCCAGAGTCTTTAAAGCACAATTCAAATGCTCAAAATCCAAAACACCTGATCGATCAGCACCCATGCGAAAATCCATTTCGACTAGGTTTTCAAACACAATCACATCGGTTTTGGTATGGAAACACTTTGCACTGAATCTAGGTAAATCCGCCTGCAGTCTGGGCAACACATCACGATAGAAATGGATCTCCTTCCTAAAGACTCCGAACTCTTCGATGTACTCGACTCTGGATCCAACGCCACTTGGAACGGATTTGATGAAGAAGTTCATGTTATGCACTGTTCCCGATTTTGCATTTTTTACTTGAACACTCAAGGATTCATGTCGAGCAAGGTATCCGCTTGGGGTATCACTAAATCCACGAAAATTATAACTGATGACTTCGAAATCCCTTCCAAGTCGCTGATGCAAACATCGTTGACAGATTTCTTCAATATCCGTTGCCGTTAGTTTCGGAACGTCCATGATGCTTGTACTGTGTGTAGAAGGCCTGAGCTATTACGGGCTATATATGCATATAGCGGCAGCGCGTTCTGGTGAGATAATTTTAGACATTTGAACAGATAAAACGATTAGTTTTATGGACGTCGTAAGCCATTTGGATAACGTGTTTAACTGGGGGTCCTCACATTCGACTTTGTTGATATTGGTGCCGTCAACAATAAGCAAACAATAAGCTTTTCGCTAATCTTGGGCAATTTGCATTTAGCAACTGTAGCTGAGATAGTTGTTCTAAATAGAGCGTCCTAAGCTGCACCTTTTATGACTCCTGCTGACATTGTTCTAATTGTTGCTTTCCTTTTAGCGTGTGTCAAAGTTAAACAAAGCTTTTCTATGTAACCTGTAATATAGGGTTAAGATTACAACAGACATTGGATAATTGGAGATGTGTACTTTTGTGCTTTTGCGACTCAAGTAGATTTATAGCATTATTATTTCAGTAATCTCCTGAAGATTTCGGAGCATTTATGAACTGTCAACAAGGCCGTAAGGCTTCTAGCATCGTTCGCCTAATCATTTGATTTTGAACTTAGACGTTGGAGTCAAGGTTGTCATGAATTCCTTTTAGGTAAATAGGATTACTGGCCCTCCGTAGTGGGTTTTATAGTACCAAATTTCTTGGGTCATATAGTGAGAATACCGTGGCGCAGTGGGTAGTGTGTTGGCCTCTGACGCCGATGCCACCGCATTGAAGCGCGATAACTGTCATGTTATCGAATGTGTACTTTACGGTGCTTCTCCTCAGGAGGGTCCTGACTCCCCGTAGTATAGTTATCAAGAAAAACTTCTCAAAATTCGGCATTCGGAATCGCCAATAAACTACTTACTTATCAGGCCAGCGATCCATGGAGGATCTGAGCCTGAGCTATAGCTGCCTTCCATCCTTGACGGTCCCGGGCACGCTGCATCCAGTTGTCAAGACTAAGATGTATTACATCCGCGATTACTTGGTCTTTATACCGGAGGTTCGGTCTTCCTCTTTTTCTCGAACCAGGAAGCTCGGAGTCGAAGACCCTCTTAGCTGGAGCGTTGTTGTCCATGCGCTCGATGTGGCCGAGCCAGTGTAGTCGACGGATCCTTGCCTTCCGGACTACATCCACATCTTGGTACAGCTCGTAGAGTTCGCGGTCGTGTCTTCTTCTCCATTCACCTTCCTCACAGACAGGACCAAATATCCGGCGCAGAATTTTTCTTTCGAAAGAACCTAAAATCAGCTCCGCTGTCCTGCTTATCGTCCAGCTTTCGGCTCCGTACAGCAAGACTGGCAGAATGAGCGTTTTGTAAAGTATGACTTTGGTCTTTCGAGTGAGAAGTTTTGACCCCAGTTGTTTGGACAAGCCGAAGTAGCAACGGTTGCCAAGGGCGATTCTATGCCGGATCTCCACTGTGGTGTCATTTGTGGAATTTACGATTGCCCCGAGGTAGACAAACTCCTTAACTACCTCGAAATTGTAGCTGTCAATTGTTATATTTTGTCCCAGATGGTGAGCGACGGATTGGTTTTTGCTTGACAGCATGTATTTCGTTTTGTCCTCATTGATCTTAAGACCAACTCGTTTCGCTTGTTCTTCAATCGCCGTGAATGCTTCCACAATGCCACGGCGAGAACACGCGATGATGTCGATATCATCCGCGTATCCTAGCAGCTGGATGGACTTGTAAAAGATAGTGCCTTCCCTGTTGACGCCTGCCCGTCGCACTATCTGCTCCAGCACCAGGTTGAAGAAGTCACATGACAGCGCATCTCCTTGCTGAAATCCGGTGCATGTTTCGAATGGTTCCGAGGTCCTAGAACCGAGTTGCACGGTGCATCGCGTGTTTTTTAGCGTGGCGCGACACAACTGGATCAGTTTTACCGGGATCCCGAATTCGGCCATCGCCCCAAACAGATCTTCACGATGAATGCTGTCGTATGCGGCTTTGAAATCGATGAAAAGACGGTGTGTATCGATTCGAAACTCGTTGGTCTTTTCCAGGATTTGTCGAAGTGTGATAATTTGGTCTATAGTTGATTTGCCGGGCCGGAAGCCGCACTGGTAGCTGCCGATTAGTGCGGTGCAAAATGGTTTTATCCCTGCGGGTCGGTGACAAGATTACCCTCGCAGCTTCGAAGAGCCAGGGTGCCCTTTTTGAAGCCTCCTGCAAGGCCTTTGGCTTTCTTGTAAAAGGCTCGTATTTTACGCTTATCCCTAGAGTCCTCGATATCCTTGAGCTGGGAGGCTGCGAAGATTATTTTCTTTTGTCGCAGTAGTTTTTTCTCCTCCCTTCTTCTGGCTCGGTACTCTTCTTGTGCTGCCCTGGTTTTCCTCTGCAGCGCCTTTTGGTACGCCTCGTCGGTTGCTGCCTTTTTCTGCTAAAACTCGCCATCATACCACGGGTTTCTTGTCGGGGGTGGTAGGTATCCTAAGGTGCTTTCGACTACTTCCTGAATGGCTGAGCGGCAATGCAGTCACATATTATTGGCACGTGTTCGACGTAGGCATACCGTAGAGCCTTTCGCTCAGCTGCTCCCTGTAGACTCTGGCAACCTCCGGTGTGCTCAGGCGCCCAATGTCGAACCTCCTCCTGATGGGCTGGTGCAGCTTTCTGACATTGGACAGTCGAGCTCTGAATCTTGCTGCTACGAGGAAGTGGTCAGAGTCGACACTTGCCCCTCTGAATGTTCGCACATCCAGGATGTTTGACGAGTGCCTTGCGTCAATGAGCACATGGTCGATTTGGTTGGCGGTTCGACCGTCCGGAGATCGCCAGGTTGCTGTGTGGATTCGTTTGCGAGGGAATCTTGTGCTACTTATCACCGCATTACGAGCTGTCGCAAAGTCAGCGAGTCGGAAGCCGTTATCTGTTGTTGGATCGTGGAGGCTGTGCTTTCCGATCACTCCGCCAAGGGTGTTTTCCTTACCGATTTTGGCGTTGAAGTCCCCGAGCACGATTTTTACATCGTACTCCGGACAAGCTCCGTAGGCGTTGTCCAGGAGGTCATAGAAGTCCTCCTTGATAGGGTCTTCAGCCTCGTCGGTAGGGGCGTGTGCACATATAAGGCTGATGTTATAAAATCTGCCTCTGATGCGGATCACAGCCAGGCGATCACTTATAGGTTTAAAGTCGATGACCTTCGACCTTAACCGCTTTCCCACGACAAATCCGCATCTCAGTAAGTGACACCTTTTGTGACAGCTGTAATAAATGTCGCAATTTTTTTTCCTAGTCATACCGTTTCCTATCCAGCGTATTTCCTGGACCGCAGTAATATCCGCCTTGTACTGCGTGAGGATTCCTTCTAGTTTATGAGCAGCTCCGGGAGTGTACAGGGTTCTGACATTCCAGGAGCATACTCGCAAATCGTGTTCCTTTTTCGTGCGTTGTCGTCGTCGAGTATCCGTCCGTGTATCCGAGGCATCTTGCTCATTCATAACTTTTAGGTTTTTTACGTGGGCGGATTTTTAGCCCGCCGCACAACCGCCATTCTGGTCGGGATTTATTACGCTGCATACGTTTGTTCACCTCCCAACGGTTGTTGAAGAGGCTATCCAGAGGGCGCCGCGAGGAGGCCGTATGTCAACTTGACCCGGGCATTTAAACAGGGATCGTTGCTGGCATCTCGCCAGGTTGAGAGCAATCAACAACTTTACCCTGTATGTCCGAGCCCATGCCCTCTATCGCCAATAAACTGTTAATATAAAATCACACACAGAATGGGTGATTGAGAGAAACTGTGCTCACGTTCATATAGAACTATAACGCTATATACGTAGTGAGATATGAACTGCGAACCGCTTCCCAGTGGACTTAGATTTGTCTCAGAAGTAGCAATTCGACAGACTTCGTAAACAAGCATAACAAGATTTGTACACCAAACGCTTCACATCTTTTATAACCAAATACGAGTAAGAGAGGTTAGAACTTCAATTAATATTATCATCAACATCATTGCTTTGAAGCACGCTAGTTAAAACTTTTACTGACCATTATCAGTAGGTGGTAGTATACCCCCGTACTGCAAATGCAATAAAGGGTCAAACTTCCGATCGATCGGAAGAAGCGGCTTCTGTAGTGTCGTTGAACCCTTTTTATACTCGAACGGGTATAATGGATGCAACATTACCTTGGAGTCCTCAGTCTCTCCGAAATGCGAGGGCAGGTCAAGGCGACTTCCAAACACAACAGGCGAGTACCTCGTCCATAGCGGCAATAAAATACCCCAGAAATGGAGTTGGCATTTTGCTATCTCCGGCCGCAAAGAAGTCGCTTTTGGAGTTCAAACCAATCTCGGCCAGGATCATCAACTTGACGAGTGTCTGAGTGTCTAGTTTAAATGCCCAGGTAGGCAAAAACGATGACCTGCGGGCTATTATTGGCGGAACTAGATTCCACCACAAAGACATTCACAAAAATACATGGCAATCTCCAGGAGCAATCAGAAACCAGAACGACTACATTCTGATTAGTAGAAGATTCTTCAGCTCACTACATCACGTGAAAACCATCCGAGAAGCTGGCATATATAGCGACCGTCAAGCATATACTGCTTGAAATCACCTCAAGAAGTCCCACCACCAGACGAAATTGAAGAATCGCTGCGACATCCAGCGTCTACAGAACTTGAAGATTGCCCTGGGAGTTTATGGAGAAGTTCACCTTGTCTTACCAGTCCGAGGCTGAGCTGACTTGGGACGACCTGACGAGCAAGCTGAGGACAAATGCGGAGGAAATGTTAGGCTTCCAAAAATACCACCGCAGGCAATAGATTAGAGAAGCAACCTGGAACCAGATTGAGTTCAGAAGAAATCTCACCTAGCCCGTTCACGAGAAGAGAGAAAACAAGCACAGGAGGCGTATAACGCAGCTGATAAACGGCTGAATAAAGGGCGTGTCACTGTCACCATCCCCAAAAAAATTAACTTGAGCGGGTGCAAAATTTGGAGAGGCGTCTCACTCTTGAATTCTATCCAGAATCTACTCGCCTCACTGATCCTGCACCGGATTTCTCCAACTGTCCACGAACACCTACGCCTTGAGCAAGCCGGTTTTCGAACTAACCGCTCATGTATCGACGAGAAGCTATCTGGAACGCTCTGAAGAACATTGGAATACCGCCATCCATCATCGAGCTCTCGAGCTCATCCAGGAGCTCTACCAGATGCTTGTCCTACAAGGTGCGCTTCAAGGGCAAAGACAGCACCTCCTTCACTAACACGAGAAGAATAAGGCATGGGTGTATATTATCACCTCTGCTCTTCATCAATGTACTTGGCCTTGTCCAAGATCGCACCAACAACGCCGCTTCCAAAGGAATCCAATGGTCCCTGACAGGAAACTTATGGACCTCGACTACGCCGATATCTGCCTTCTATCTAACACTTTAGGTGGCGTACAAGGAGAAACTACCTGCGTTGGACCTCAACGCCGGAAGAGCTTGACTGAACATCAAAGTCGCCAAGACAAAGCTGAAAAAAAATCAGCTAAAGACGCGAGACACCTCTCCTGCTACACGGGAAACCAATCAAGGATGTCAACGAATTTTGCCACCTCGGCAGTACCTTGTGCAAAGATGGAGATGCAGAAACTGATGTCGTGTCTCGTATGGACAATGCCCGCCACGCTTATTATTCTCTTGGCAAAGTCTGCAGGTCCAACCAGGTTTCCACTCCTCTCAAGCTCTTCTGACGAAAGACGGCAACCACCATCACTGTTCGCAAGCTTCAAGTCTCCGTCAAAAATTGCTTGAGATGAATCCTAAAGGTCTTTCAGCCGAAATGGATCATGAACGAAGAGCTGCTACGCAGAACCTCCAACGTCAAATGTGGAGATGCATACGCCTAACCCTGTGTAAACCGATAACGGATATTGAAAAGATAGCCCTTACATGGACGACCTTACAGGTCGTCACCCCTTAACTTAGAGGTGGACCATGGAGAAAAAGTATCCGCGGAATCACTAACGATGTGTCTGGCCTAGCATTGATTATTGACCAAAATTAGCCACTTCTGGGCAACGGCTTCCTTTAGACGGTTCAAATGTTGACAATACAGACCCGAATTAGGAATTTTGTCATAGGCCTTTGTTAGTCTCTTACCGTCCCAGAAGATTCCACAGCTGCTCGAAATCCATTGCAATTGTCTCCCACTCGTTCTCATTTGGTGCGGACTAGTAGAGAGGCCATGATTCCCACAGAATAACGCAAGTTTCATAAATTATTTTCAAAACGGTCGATTATCCCATTCGAAAAATCCAAACCAGCACTTCCCTGGGTACTCCTTGTGGCAGATACCTATAATTTACATTTGGCAGAAAGTTAAGCTTACTAACTATACAACAAAATACATACAAAGAACCAAAAACAGTCTAACACTAGGTTCGATTGGTTTCCTCCATGATGAGTTTTTCAAACGAGGTTCAATCCTACTTACTTACTTACTTAACGGGCGCTACAGTTGGGGGTGAACCTTATGGCTCAACCAACATGCCTCTCCACCTAGCACGATCTTTCACTAGACTTTTCCAGTGCCGCACGTCCAGTTGGCTGAGGTCCCTTTCCACCTGTGCGCGCCATCTTAGGTGCGGCCGTCCTCTATTTCTTCGTCCCTGGAGCTGTGGTGTCCATTCGCTCTACATGCCCTAGCCATCTTAGGCGTTGGATCCATAGACGCCTGACTAGACTCATATCGCTGTACAACCCGTACAGTTCGTAATTGAATCTTCTCCTCCAACCCCCCTCCGTGCTTATAGGACCGAAAATTGCAGGCAGAATCTTTCTCTCGAAACGATATAAGGTCAACTTGGTCGTACGAGAGAGGGCTCTACTTCTCAATTGCCTCTTGAGCCCAAAGAAGCAGCGGTTGGCAAGAGTAATTCTGCGCTTGTTTTCGAAGCTGGTGTTGTTGTTCCAGGTCACTGCGGAGCCGAGGTAAATGAAGTCCTTAACTACCTCAAGCTTATATCTACCAATACTAACGTTCTGTCCAAGACGTGCGTCGGTGGTGAGCGTCATTTTCTAATGACAGCATATATTTAGTTTTATCCTCATACCTTCGCAAACGCCACATTGACATCTCGCTATGATCTACCTATTATGTCAATGTCGTCGGCGTATGCAAGGAGCTGCGAGGATTTGAAATAGATTGTGCCTCTTGTATTGGCCTGCGATTTTTGCACAATAATTTCTAATATGATGTTAAAAAAATTACACGACAGCGTATCGCCCTGGCTAAGTCCTTTTTTGATTTCAAAACTATCGGTCAGTTCTGCACCGATTCAGATGGAGCAGCGAGCATTCTCCAGAGTCATCCTGCAAAGTCTGACGAGTAAACATGGCGTTATATAGCTTGTCTCTAATTACGCTGAAATTCATAGGTTTTCTCCAGGATCTGCTGTAGTGTGAAGATTTGATCGATGGTGGACTTCCCTGGCCTGAAGCCACACTGATAAGGGCCTATCAGCTTATTTACGAACGGTTTCAGGCGTTCAGACAAAACGGCAGCAAAAATCTTGTATGTGACATTAAGGAGACTTATTCCTCTGTAGTTGGCGCAGTCAAACGGGTCTCCTTTTTTGTGGATCGGGCAAACAAAGCTGAGACTTCCTTCCTCGGGCATGCTTTCCTCTAACCAGCTCACCCCCAGCTGCTTTGAAGAGCTCAGCAGAGAATCCATCTGCGCCAGCAGCTTTATTCGACTTGAGTTTCAACATGGCAACCTCAACTTCGTCGAGGCCAGGGGGACGGAATTCTCTACGACGTTCGTCATTCGTTTGTTGGCTGTCATCGTCGTTATACAGTCTGCAGATGTGGTTTTTCCAAATTTCAATTCTCTACGATTCTACTACTGTGTCCGTTCTCATCCTTACAGGCCTCCGTTCGGGCTGTATAGCCTTAAGACATTCGTCTTATCCGTTGATAAAATTCTCGAATGTCGTGCCTGCAGTAGCACCGCTCCAAGTTTTCAATCGCCCGCTTCTCGTGCTCTTTCTTTGTTTTTCTTGAGAAGCTTATGTTCCTCCCTTCTTTTAAGCTCACGAGTCGCTCTTGTATTTTTTGTGTAGTGAGGCTTTGTATGCTTCCTGTTTTTCTGCATGAATCCTCCTACACTCGTCATCGAACCAGATGTTTCGTCGTGGTGGAGCTTTAAGGCCCAGCACTTGCGTTGCCGTGCTCTTCAGGGCTTGTTTGCACAGGCTCAATTGTTGCTCTACTGACTGAGTGGTGGATTGAGGTGTTTCGGAGAGCTTAAGGGAGACGCGGTTGGCAAAGGCACTGGCGATCTCCGGCGATAGTAGCTTTCCGACGTTTTAGCTTGGTGTTCTAACTCTACTCCGTGGTGTTCGTGTTATCCGTTGACGTATCGCGGCTACTACAAGATAGTGGTCTGAGTCGATGTTCGCTCCTCGGAAAGTACGAACATCAAGCATAGTGGAGGAGTGTCTGACATCGCGATGTGATCAATCTGGTTGGTGACTGATTAATCTGGTGACCGCCAAGTGCGTTTGTGTATGTCGAGGTGGTCAGGGTCGATCAGCCTGTGTCCATTATCGGATGTGGTGTCATGTAGGTTGTGTTTGCCGATGACCCGTTCAAAGATGCGTTCTTTACCCAGCTTACCGTTAAAATCTCCTAGAATGATTTTGGTATCATACCTGGCATTTCGCATATGTTCTATCTAGGAGATCAAAGAAATCATCTTTGATAGAGTCATCCTTGTCTCCTGTGGGGGCATGGACACATATGAGGCTGATGTTACAAAAGTTTGCCTTAATGCGGATCGTTATGAGGCGTTCACTCACATACTGGAAGCTTAGGACTTTATGCTTTAGTCCACCTCTAACAACAAATCCGCATCCAAATAGTCTCTGTCCCTTCTCTCTATGGCAGTCACCATAGTAGGGGTCGCAGTTTTTCATCCGCTTTTTACCCGGTCCATTCCATCGCATTTCTTAGATGGCGGTTATGTCCGCTTTATAGCGGTCTAGGGCGTCCGCAAGTTGTTCGGCCGCACGTGGTCTGTTTAGGGACCTAACATTCCACGTACGGAACCGAAGGTCCTTGTCTGTTTTTTTTTTTTTTTTTATTAAAGGCCCGTTCCGTTTTTTTATCCGAGGCTGTTTCCTGTTTCTGAGCATTCAGTGGTTTTACGGTTATGATTCGCCCAACCGACACTAATCCTGTTTGGTGGCGCAGGATACTCGCCATTAGGCCTTTTTCGTCAGTAATTTCCCTTGTAAGGAAATTTCCCGATGGTACCATGAGGAGGTGGGAGGGTGCCGTGGCGCAGTGGTTAGTGTGTTGGACACTGGCGCACGATGAGCGAGTTCGGATCCCGATAACACCAACGCCATCGAATGTTTATTTCGCTGTGTCCCTCCTCGGCGGGGTACTGGCAAAACCCCCCGAAGTATAAACTTGCCTTGAAAAGGCTTCTCGACTCACGCCGTTCGGAATCGGCAATAAACTGTAGGTCCCTTTCACCTGTGTGAAAAAATAAATCACACACAACATGGGTGATTGAGAGAAGCTTGGCTCTGGTCCTTCATGGGCTGTACCGCCAACATACATACAAACCATGACGAGGTGGAAGTAGGACCTGACTAGCAGAGCTGCAAGGTGTTCGGCTGCAGAGGCTCTTACTCGCTTTTTGTCGGGCCAGAATCCGTCGGCAGGTGCTACCCCTGCGAGGCCTTTACTATCCAACGAGGTTCAATCAATGAGCGTAAAATTTGGAAAGTTTGTGAAGACATCCTTGTTATCTTGTAGAAGTGCTCCGGATTTCTTTCCATCATTCGTTTAACATTTGTTGCATAAAATCCGTTTAAGTTTCTGCAGAGATTATGCTCGCGAACCCACCACCGTCTTTCTGCCGTTGCCTCTATTTCTTTAAACAATTCATACGCTTTATGGCAGTGGTAGGCTATTTTCACTTTGCGAATTGTTTTTGTTATTTTTTCCGATGGGATTTTATTCATTTTTGACAATTTTTGACATTTTTGACATTTGTGAATATTTGAATATTTTGGCATCGAACAGCTGCTAAATTTGAATTGTTATTTTCAACGCATACCTTGAAGCATTTCTGCCCATATCACAATACTGCGTTAACGTATGCGCTTAACATCCAACACAGGCAATTTAATGGGGCACTCTACAATACTGCTTTTGCGTTGGCGAGCTTACGTTCATTGAAAAATGAGAGAAAATAAGAAAACATGAGAGCGGTGAGAGTACGTAACCTCACGTAACAACGCATACAAGAGTCCAACCCGCTGAAAATTTTGCTCGTTTTGATGACAGTTCTCGTTATTTGAACGTGATGATGAGAAGACGTTTGTTTATTCTTGCGAATTTTGATATGAGAACTGCTTATAAAATGTCACTTCAACGCATGTTTGAAGCATTCAGTTAGAAACAGATAGAGGCTTGCGCGCGCGCCGACTTTGACAGCATGAGTAGGACCAACGATATCCTATGAAGTAACACATAATGTTACCCCAACCTTTTGCTCGACCTCATATTGTAAATATCGTAAAATCAAGCAAAGCGCCGGAGTAGAGCTACTCTCTACTCGGACGTGCGTTTGACAGATGTATTTCATTGTGTTGTGGGAAATTTGTGAAACTAAGCTCTCTACGTGCAGCCGACTTGAAGCCAGATTGTGTGTTGCGAATTGTTGTTGCGAGCGTCTGACACATTATATCGTAAGTCGGTACAAAGCCTTTCAAAAGTTCGTTGCGCGCGCAAGCCTGTATGTGTTTCTAGCTTGCCTCTCGTAACGTAAAAGCGCAATTCACGGACGCAGTATTGTGATTTACCTCTAAAGAACTAAGCCCTCTGTCAGTACACTTCAATATTTTTGTATTAAAAATATCACACTCTCAAAGCAAAGCATTCATTATACACGGAATGAGAAATTGTGAGAGGCTGGTGAGCACTTAAACTGATTCTCTAAGAATTCGAAATGCTATGTAAGCTGTCATATACACAAGAAAGCAACTGCTGCCCATATAGCTCCACAATTAATCCGTTATTTCTGATATGACAGTTCGGCATATTGCTGTCACTCTGACAATCAGCCAGACGTCAATGGTGCTCTCGGTTTTGACTGGTTTTTTGACCCAAAGAAAAATATAGCGGCTAATTAAGCACAGAACCCCATCATGTCCTTGCTTCGGAGTACCTACAAAACAGTCATCCTAGCTTCCCAACTAACAGGATTTTCAAAAATATGTAATACTATTCACCTCTCTTAAGTCGCCCCATTGACCAACGATCCAATTTCAGGCAACGTTCGTCATGTGAAACGCTGGGTTGCACCGACGTTACGTGAACTCCGTCGACGAAGAGAGAAAATCGGTCCCGAAGAACCTCAACCTAGATCAGGATTTATCGAATGGAATTACCAAGCTGAATTGTACGCGTTTGGAAAACGCCTGAACGAAGACTTCAATTTAACCTCCCTTCAGACAGCACTAACCGACAGATCATACCTAGTGCGCGAGTATCAAAAACAACGCGAATTAGGTGTCGAAAATCCAGACATCGGCACAAGCGATAATACGAAATTAATTGATACAGGTGGACAGACGGTTACCAATTACGTTTACGCTTATTTGACGCACTCGCTACCAAAGCTACCGGAGGAGGGCATCAAGGCTATTGCGAATTACCTAACGTGTGAGGAAACTCTCGCCCATGTATCGAGTAATTTAGGGCTGAAGGAACTAATCTTTTCGGCTGAATATCCACCCTCTGATGAAACCCTGGCAAAGAGCCTACTGGCAGTAATTGGTTCACTTAAAGAATCGTCTGGAACGCAAAAAGCATTTAACTTTATTCGCGACTTCATCTGTACACAATTGAACCAGAAGGATCTGGGCGAGCTGTGGACCATCGAAGATCCAACGCAGTACTTGAAAGAGATCTGTAAAGATCTAAAACTCGCAGAACTGGAGCCCAGGCTTATCGGTGAACTTGGTCGCAACACAGTTCTCGCTGCGTACCACGTAGCTGTGTATTCAAACAAGGAACAACTTGGCCATGGTAATTGGACGAACGAAGTGCCCTTCCAAGTCACTTATAACATTTTGTATTTCTTGCAGGATACGGCGAAGATATCGACACAGCCATCGCTATGGCCTCTCTCGATGCCCTGCGAACTATCTTCGATATCCAAGACAATAGGCCACCCTTCAATTTCTCTCTCGAAGTGGAAAAGCTCACAAATGCCCAGCAGTCCAACCGCATACAAAAGTAACGAAATAAGAAATAAAACATAATTTCCTGTGGCTATCTGTATAACTAAGTTTTGTTTATTAATCCTGGTCATAATGTCATTAAAACTAAAACAGAAAATGATTCTCCCGGATGAGGACACAAAATACAGACACACAGGAGGCCTGAGACACGAAAAAAGGGTTCTCTGCATCAATTGACTCTTTTCGGTTTGTTAGTTCTATGGTGTTTTTTACTATTTCGGATTCGATTTGATTCAAAAAATTCCATCGGGGTCGTTAGGTTTCGTTCCTTGTCCTGAGGGACCCTCAGATTCATCCGGTTTACTTTCTAACGAGAACGGTGGAATCTTACAATCAAACGAATGACCATCTTCCCGCTCGAGACGGAAGGTTCCCCTGGAACACGATAGAAATGTGATAATTAGCATTTGAGTATAAATTGTTTTTTTTAATTTCCTTACCACATGTGACCGCTTGGGGCTTGTAAGCTCACGTGGCTACTGTATTGGAAGGCTGGTAATTTAGGGCTTAAAACCGGTTCCTGGCCGACAACTCCTCGACCTCGAACCGTTTCAAGTGTGCCAGAAAGTGAGAATATCCTCCAGTGTCGTTCGCGCAATTGGACGGCTAAATCACCCAAGTTCTCCAAGCGAATGCAGTACCGCCACTAGAAAAAGAAAAAAGAAATTAGTGAACGACAACAGTTTGTGATATTTTCGGATCTCTTATCGAGGAAAAGCATTGTGAGCTAGTAGAATATAGCACGAACACTAGCTTGATATTGATTGCTGGAGACTATGTACTCCTCGTTCTTTGATGCAAGCAAGGATCTTTAGAACCGTATTTAGAAACACGGATGGTGATCTACTAAAGCAAATGCGATTATCGTCAATCACTTGGATGTCCGCACCTTTCAAGGAATCAACATTACCTCGAATCAATGTCCTGTTGCATACAACCACTAAAATGACACGTCTTGGAACTACAATTAGAGCCAGACTTAACTCCACATGTTCGCTCAACACCCGATGCAATCTACACAAAACATGGAACAACAACAAAGACGTTGTCCCTCCTGCGAACGATCATCATTTTAAGACTTTTCTTCATGCTTTGTAAAATCTTCTGGAACACTTATCTACTGGCTTTGATCACGGGCTTTACAAAAACAGTTCGTGCGTGCTCAAACGCCTCTCGTAATACACCTTCACCAGTCTGCTCGATTACTATGTTACACTCCCTGTAGCCAAAAATGTGAGCATCACTTTGATAATTTCCAATTGATTGGAATGAATTCATGTCCCCTATGTTGAATGCTGATCCCCTCCACATCGAGCAGTTCAATACCGCCAGTGACAGTCGTCTTTATTACCTTACTTGGACCAATCTCTATGAAGTTATTCTTGACGACAGTTTTTCAATGGCGACTGCACTATCTTACTTGAAAGCAGATTTCTGGACTCTCTTGTAGAATCTAGGTCTACAACTACAAGTCCGTGAGTGTCATTCAGTCAGAGTTACATTTCAGACGGACAGACTGTGGCCTCAAAGCCACATGGACATGGTGTATTCCTTGCCATTCAGTGTCAGTGTTTAGCGGACACCATCTTTTGGCGCATAAACATCCTCGATTGTTCCACTGTCAATCAAACTATCATTTAGAAACGATAGGAATCAGGAAAAAGCTCGATTGATCTCGTGGAAAAAGCTTGACTCAATAGCGGAATCAGTATAAAGGCTCCTGAAGTGCTCAGATTAAAGCTACCGCCAACATTCTGGAACAATCTTTTATCCTATTTGTACGGATGAAAGGTGCAGAATATTTAACCAGAAACTGTGTGGGTTAGACAGCGCCTTGCCAACGCCCCAGATGTTTCGTTTCCCTCTATTTTGCTATGACCAGGAACCCAGAAAAGAGTGATGTTGAAATAATCGTCTACACAAGAGATTTCGTCTTTACCCTGTGCGACTAGTTTAGATGTTATGTTGTGTTAATTGAGAGCTTTGATGGCTGACTGGCTGTCAATACAAATGGCAACGTCTTAGTAATGGGGTAACGGGTGAGTAACTTGCAAACCTCCTTTATCGCACTTGGAACACACTAGCGGAGTCCGGAAGTGTGAAATGATTTGAAGATATTCAGTTCCGCTGAGAAGATACCCGAGCCAATTCCGCACTCCATCTTCGAGCCGTCGGTAAAAAAACGCTACCTGATGGTTCCAATTTTCCATACCGTTCTGAATGGGAAATGGACTCTGTTTAGGTTGCCTTTGGGTGTCATCAAGTTGGTTGAAATCGTTGCCAGATCTCCAAGTAACAGGTCCAGCGCCCAACTATGACTGTAGGGGTTTGATGAGAAGAACCCGGATTCTCTGAGTCTAATCCCTTCATGTATTGTCTGTCCAAAATATTTAGAAATGTCGATAATGAAATCGCCCGTTAAAAATGAATTCAATGCGCGGGGACAGGGAAACAACTCTGGCTTTTATAAAGAATACAGTAGTAAATAGTGTAGGGTTTACTTACTTACTTACTTATCAGGCCAGCGACCCATGGAGGATCTGGGCCTGAGCTTTAGTTGCCTTCCATCCCTGACGGTCCCGGGCACGCTGCTTCCAGTTATCAAGACCAAGATGTCTTACATCCGCGATTACTTGGTCTTTATACCGGAGGTTCGGTCTTCCTCTTCTTCTCGAACCAGGAGGCTCGGAGTCGAAGACCCTCTTAGCTGGAGCGTTGATGTCCATGCGCTCGATATGACCGAGTCGGTGTAGTCGACGAATCTTTGCCTTCCGGACTACATCCACATCTTTGTACAGCTCGTAGAGTTCGCGGTTGTGTCTTCTTCTCCATTCACCTTCCTCATAGACAGGACCAAATATCCGGCGCAGAAATTTTCTCTCGAAAGAACCCAAAATCAGCTCCGCTGTCCTGCTTGTCGTTCAGCTTTCGGCTCCGTACAGCAAGACTGGCAGTATGAGCGTTTCGTAAAGCATGACTTTGGTCTTTCGAGAGAGGAGTTTTGACCCCAGTTGTTTGGACAAGCCGAAGTAGCAGCGGTTGCCAAGGGCGATTCTATGCCGGATCTCCACTGTGGTGTCATTTGTGGAATTTACGTTTGCCCCGAGGTAGACAAACTCCTTAAGTACTTCGAAATTGTAGCTATCAATTGTTATATTTTGTCCCAAGTGGTGAGCGACGGATTGGTTTTTGCTTGACAGCATGTATTTCGTTTTGTCCTCATTGATCTTAAGACCAACTCGTTTCACCTGTTCTTCAATCGCCGTGAATGCTTCTACAATGCCACGGCGAGAGCACGCGATGATATCGATATCATCCGCATATCCTAGCAGCTGGACGGACTTGTAGAAGATAGTGCCTTCCCTGTTGATGCCTGCCCGCCGCACTATCTGCTCTAGCACCAGGTTGAAGAAGTCACATGACAGCGCATCTCCTTGCTGAAATCCGGTGCATGTTTCAAACGGTTCCGAAGTCTTGGAACCGAGTTGCACAGTGCATCGCGTATTTCTTAGCGTGGCGCGACACAACTGGATCAGTTTTCCCGGGATCCCGAATTCGGCCATCGGACCACAGTCCTTCACGATGAATGCTGTCGCATGCGGCTTTGAAATCGATGAAAAGATGGTGTGTATCGAATCGAAACTCGTTGGTCTTTTTCCAATATTTGTCGAAGTGTGAAAATTTGGTCTATAGTCGATTTGCGGGGCCGGAAGCCGCACTGAATAGCTGTGCCGCTTCTGAATAGCTGTGCCGACTTCTTCGATGCTGGGTGGGAGGACTACTTCAGCGGCTGGAGTTGGGATTTCCTCGGTTCCTACCACTCTCTCTTGGTCATGCTCGTTAAGCAGCTGTTGGAAGTGCTGCTTAAATACATCCACTATTCCCTGCGGGTCGGTGACAAGATTACCCTCGCAGTTTCGAAGAGCCTGGGTGCCCTTTTTGAAGCCTCCTGCAAGGCCTTCGGCTTTCTTGTAAAAGGCTCGTATTTTATGTTTATCCCTAGACTCCTCGATATCCTTGAGCTGGGAGGCTGCGAAGATTCTTTTCTTTTGTCGCAGTAGTTTTTTCTCCTCCCTTCTTCTGGCTCGGTACTCTTCTTGCGCTGCTCTGGTTTTCCTCTGCAGCGCCTTTTGGTACGCCTCGTCGGTTGCTGCCTTTTTCTGCTCACACTCGCCATCATATCACGGGTTTCTTGTCGGGGGTGGTAGGTATCCTAAGGTGGTTTCGGCTACTTCCTGAATGGCTGAGCGGCAATGCAGCCACATATTATTGCATTTGTGTTCGACGTAGGCATACTGAAGAGTCCTTCGCTCAGCTGCTCCCTGTAGACTCTGGCAACCTCCGGTGTGCTCAGGCGCCGAATGTCGAACCTCCTCCTGATGGGTTGGTGCAGCTTTCTGACATTGGCCAGTCGAGCTCTGAATCTTGCTGCTACGAGGAAGTGGTCAGAGTCGACATTTGCCCTTCTGAATGTTCGCAAATCCAGGATGTTTGACGAGTGCCTTGCGTCAATGAGAACATGGTCGATTTGGTTGACGGTTCAATCGTCCGGAGGTCGCCAGCTTGCGTGTGGATTCGCTTACGAGGGAATCTTGTGCTACTTATCACCGCATTACTAGCTGTCGCAAAGTCCGTGAGTCGGAAGCCGTTATCTGTTGTTGTATTGTGGAAGCTGTGCTTTCCGATCACTCCGCCAAGGGTGTTCTCCTTCCCGATTTTGGCGTTGAAGTCCCCGAGCACGATTTTAACATCGTACTCCGGACAAGCTCCGTAGGCGTTGTCCAGGAGGTCATAGAAGTCCTCCTTGATAGGGTCTTCAGCCTCGTCGGTAGGGGTGTGTGCACATATCAGGCTGATGTTATAAAATCTGCCTCTGATGCGGATCACAGCCAGGCGTTCGAGGCTTAGCTGTCAATAATTGTAGAAGTAATTGCCCAGAAACAACCAGTTTGGCAATATGAAAACGTCAGGAAAACGTTAGGGCACACACATCGATGGTGACTCATTAGAACCGTCGGACGCTTGGTTGGGAGGTTTTTATGGTACTGGTTGTAATGCTATTTGAATTTGAAAATGAAGAATAATGAATAATGAGAATTGAGTGAAAGTATTTGAACTGTTTACGAGGCAAAATGCTCACTTCCATTGTGGCAAATTTAACGTTTTAATTTCTCTGCCCCGAACAGTACCATCGATATTGTTATGGAGTCGGGTATTAAACATGAATCTGTCTCGAACTATGTACAGACAGTTGGATGCAAAACGAAATTCGTTGCGTGGCTTCCTCAAGAAATGAGCGCAAAAAGCAAACAGCGACAAGTTGTTCCAATGCATTAACCACAAATCATTTCTGAAATGTGTGTCTTTCAATGGGAATTTGACTAAAAACTCAACGAGCACATACAAGCTAAAAGAACACGTGTACCTGATCGGAAAAAAACAAAAATGTGACCCTTCCTCACTTAGGCAAATGATTCGAATGTCACAGCATCCCGCAAAACGAGCAGTTCGTTAGGCGCGACACCACTTTGTCGAATGATCACCTATTGATCGACGTGTTACGTAAACAATTAACAATGCCAACATCACGATAATTAGTACAAGACAAGTGATAAAGTGAGCTGAAGTACAGCTGAACTCAAAAAGATCAACCCTACCTGTGAACACCATAACTACTCCATTGTATCCCATTCCGAAGAAGGAACATAAAGTAATTCGTTTTCTCACGACACTTACCCAGTAAACAGACGATGCCGGTGTTTCCCGGCATCCCATATAGAATGGAATAACCGTGACGCGAATATTTTCAGTTGTCTCCTTGTGCACGTCCGACAATTCCAGCCAAGGATGATTCTTCTCTTGCCACGCTTTCAGTGTGTCACGACCATCATATGCTGGATCATTGCCTTCCGTCTTCACCAGAAACTTGCTGAACAACTCATGATGCAATGGACGTTCTTCTGTCGAGGAATATGGCATTATATCGTCATGCGACACATAGTCCAAGCCAGGTATGGCATATAGACTTCGATTTGATTCCTCATTGCCTAGAAATGTTACAGCCTCCGTTTGAGCTCTCTGTAATGATGCAAAGAAATTTACATCACCTTACTCGTCGATTTTATCTCCGAGTTATATACTCACGATATACGGACAATCCCGGGAGTCAATTAGCACCTGATAGTATGTACATGGTTTTGCCTTTACCTCCGTCGATGCATTATCGGGAATTGCCGAGCCAACAGTCGGTTTCTCCACGCCAATCTTCTCTTTTACCGTTGTCCCATCCGTATGTGTTTTGCTCGGTAACACCAAGTCCCTGTCGTAGACCTTTGCCACCCACGGGAATAGAACCACTCCACGATATCCAAAGATTCGATGCAGAAACAGCTGTCCCGTCAAATACGTACCTTCAACTTTTGGATTTTCAAAACGACCGACTTCGGCTAATCTGCTCGCAAAGAAAAAAAAAAAAAAGAGCACCAAGCAGCCAAAATCAGTTACGCAATTACGCTCGACCCATCGGCAGCTAGAGCATTCGAGTAAACAAATGCGCAACAACTCGACTGAACTACTGCTTTGGGAAATTCGAAAATTTATTTTTAAGATTCTTTAATTCGTCTTTTGCGTCTCCTTTTTTTTCAACCCACCGTTCGGCTACTTACTTTGTTAGTTTTGCGGTTCGTGTTGATATTGTTCGAATAAATATATCACAATAAGCCACACGACCGAATGTTAAGGTTTTTGCGAGCAGACCCATTGATATTTTGTTTATGTTTGATTTTGATGGAAGTGAAAAAAAATAAAAATCACTCTGTGCTGCCTGCAAACAGTCGCTGGAGCATTTTTTTGTGTACTAAAAATGAGGCGAATGTCAAAAATGGCAGCTGATTCGTTGACACTTGTATTTGAGTGGGTGGCCTGTAGGTAATCGGTCGCAAAGACGTCATGCGTCAAATGGTGCTTAGGCTAATTTCACATTGTAGTGGAAATTATTTTAATGGAAATAGAATGTGACGTGTCAGGATTGCTTTTTTTCCCTTTTCCAAAGGGAAGAGGCTGTGGCCTCTTTTAGAAATAGTCTATTATTCTGATGTTTTTTCAGTTCTGCCATTTTAGCAGGTATCCAGGATTCTGCAACTATGTATTACGAAGCATCATAAAGGAAAGAGAAAGAAGTTCTGCACTCTGGGAAACGCCAAGAAATCTTCTTCTTCTTAGTGGGCGATACAGTTCGGGGTGAACCTGGGCCTCAACCAACATGCCCCTCCATCTAGCACGATCTTTCGCTAGCCTTTTCCATTGCCGCACACCCAGCTGGCTGAGGTCCCCTTCCACCTGTGTGAGCCATCTTAAGGGCGGCCGTCCTCTGCTTCTTCGTCCCTCGGGGTTGGATTCAAGGACTCTCCGGGCTGGAGCTGTGGTGTCCATTCGCTCTACATGGCCCAGCCATCTTAGCCGTTGAATCCATAGACGCCTGACTAGGCTTATGTCGCTGTACAGCCCGTAAAGTTCGTGGTTGAATCTTCTCCTCCATCCCCCGTCTGCGTTTATAGGCCCAAAAATCACGCGCAAAATCTTTCTCTCGAACCGACCAAGGCCTCCTCATCCGCTCTTGATAGTGTCCATGCTTTTGCGCCGTACAACAGGACCGGGATGATAAGGGTCTTATATAGAGTCAACTTTGTCGTTTGGGAGAGGGCTCTATTACTCAGTTGCCTCCTGAGCCCAAAGAAACAGCGGTTGGCAAGAGTGATTCTGCGTTTGATTTCGGAACTGATGTCGTTGTTCCAGGTCACTGCGGAGCCAAGGTAGACGAAGTCCTTAACTTATATCTGCCAATACAAACATTCGGGCCAAGACATCGGTGGTGAGCGTCCTTTTTTGATGACAGCATATATTTAGTTTTGCCCTCGTTTACCGCCAAACCAATTTTCGCCGCCTCCATCTCAATACTCGCAAACGCCTCATTGACATCTCGCTGTGATCTACCTATTATGTCAATATCGCCGGCGTATGCAAGGAGTTGCGAGGATTTGAAATAGATTGTGCCTCTTGTATTGGCCAGTGATTTTTGCACGATCATTTCCAATATGATGTTGAAGAAATCACACGACAGCGCTTCGCCCTGCCTAAATCCTTTTTTGACATCAAAACCATCGGTAAGGTGTTCACCGATTCGGATGGAACAGCGAGCATTCTCCAAAGTCATCCTGCATAGTCTGACGAGTTTAGCAGGTATGTCAAAGGTAGACATAGCGTTGTATAGCTCGTCTCTAATTATGCTGTCGTATGCGGCTTTGAAGTCGACAAATAGGTGGTGAGTGTCGACTTGAAATTCATTGGTTTTTTACAGTATCTGCCGTAGTGTGAAGAATTGGTCGATGGTGGACTTCCCTGGCCTGAATCCGCACTGATAAGGACTTATCAGCTTATTTACAAAAGGCTTCAGGCGTTCACACAAAACGGCAGAGAAGATTTTATAGGCGATGTTAAGGAGACTTATTCCTCTATAGTTGGCGCAATCAGAGGGGTCTCCTTTCTTGTGGATCGGGCATACGATGCTAAGACTCCATTCCTCGGGCATGCTTTCCTCTAACCATATCTTACGGATGAGCTGGCGCATGCTCCCAACTAGGTCATCCCCAGCTGCCTTGAAGAGCTCAGCAGACAGTCCGTCTGCGTCAGCAGCTTTATTCGACTTGAGCTTCGATATGGCAATCTTAACTTCGTCGAGGTCAGGGGGACAGAATTCTCTGCAGTCTTCGTCGATTAGAAATGGATCATTCTGCCTGACAGCGGTAAATTGACTAACATCGCCGTTATACAGTCTGCAGAAGTGGTTTTTCCATATTCTCAGCATCGACTGCGGTTCTACTACTAGGTGTCCGTTCTCATCACCGCAGGCTGCCGTTCTGGCTTTATAACCTTGGCATGTTCGCTTTATCTGTTGATAAAACTTTCGAACGTCACGCCTGCAGTAACACCTCTCCAAGTCCTCAATCGCGCGCTTCTCTTGCTCTTTCTTCTTTCTTCTGAGAAGCTTATGCTCCTCCCCTCTTTTTAACTCGTAGAGCTCACGAGCTGCTCTTGTTCTTTTATGCAGCGGGGCCTTATATGCATCCTGCTTCGCCAAGAAATAGGCCAGGTGAAATGGATAATTAATTGTGACATATACTAAGCTGCCTTGTATCCCCGATATTGCTAGGCATATCATCAACACTTGTTGCTTACCTCGTAGCTCAACAAATACACAATTGTTGTATTACATATGTAACATTATGGTTTGATGGCTCGTCCGGCCACTGCGTAATATCAGCCAAAATCTCCTATGTCCTCCACCCTAGTAAAGAAAAAGCTTCGAAAATAACTATATAGTTTTACGAGAAAACAAACGGGTTTCTTTGACAACGATGTTGACGCCGCCAATAGCGAATGTTAAAAACGCAATGTCATAGGATTATACGTGGCTTGACACAAGCTATAAAGAGACTATAAGGTTAAGGAAAGAAAGTTGGAAGCCGGTGGAAGTATTTGTCCAACCCATCCCCAAAAAGGCGAATCTCGCTCTAACTGTCGATCCATTTAACCTAAAGCATTTGATAGGGTTTAACAGCAAGCCCTTTTGTCGAAAATGTGTGCTTTTGGGATCGATGAGTGTCTTCTTCAATGGATTATAAAGTACTCTTCGAATCATTCAATTTAATGTGATCTGTTAAACATTGTAAGTCCGATGTCCACTTTTTAAATGCTGGTGTTCCACTGGGCTCAGTTTTGTCTCCCACACTTTTTCTCATTTTTATAAATGACCTCTGGTCTGTCCCTTCTAATCCAATCGCTCCTTCGTTCACTGCCAATGTTCCACGGTGCCCTCCAAGAACTACCTTAGTGTAAATATTTGGTCTTTCGTGGATTTTCCTGGCCTGAAACCAAACTGGTAGGAACCTGTCCGATTATCCATGAACGGTTTTCAGGCTTACACAGTACGGCAGAGATGATCTTGTACGTAATGTTCAGGAGACTTATCCCTCTGTAATTGGCGCAGTCATATGATCTCCTTTCTTATGGACCGGGCAAACGATGCTGAGATTCCATTCATCGGGCGGGACTCTGCGGCCAATGCAAGAGGTATGATCTACTTCAAGTCTACACAATTGCTAGCCTACACAGATGACATTGACATTATTGGACGGAAAAAGCGAGAAATCAATGAGGCATTCGCAAGCATTGAAGCAGAAGCGGCTGAAGTGGGTCTAAGGATAAATAGGGACAAGATCAAATATATGCTGTCATCAAAGAAAGAGCGCAACCGACGTTTTGGTCAGAACGTTACCTTTCGAAGTAGTCAAGGACTTCGTCTACCTAGGGTCGATATTGACATGCAGCAACGAAACCAGCGCTGAGATAAAACGCAGAATAACTCTTGCCAACCGCTGCGCAGTGGGTAGTGTGTTGGCCTCTGACGCCATTGACACGGGATCGAATCCCGACACAGCCATGTCATCGAACGTGTTTTTCGCGATGTTTCTCCTCAGCGGGGTTCTGACAAAACCCCCTGTAACGTCTTCTAGGGGTATGACTCCTTTGAGAATAAAATCAACGCTGCGTTTAATGGATTGTATCAGCCGCTCCTAAGCTCCACCCATCCAGAGAGAATAAGCTGGAATGAACCTCAAAAGGATTCCTTCATATCTTGACACGTGATCACCTAGGGCTCTGTCCATCTCCTTTACATCCTTTTCCAATAGGTTCTTTGCTCCAACAAAATTAAGACCGTTGTCGCTATAAAAATAACAAGTGGCAACATGGTTAATTACGAAACGGCGGATGGCCATAGAGCATTGATCCAAACTCAACTCGTTCAGGACCTCTATTCGCACGGCTCTAAAAGTCAAACAGGTGAAGATCATACCATACCGCTCAACAGTTCCTCTGCCGTACTTGACCAACATACATAGGTCCGAAACAGTCCACAACAACGTGAGTAAATGGCTAACGTGATGGAAAGCTAACCGCGCCTCAGGCAGCTGTGCCATTAAGGGCATCACTGGTTGCGCTTTTAAAAGTTTGCATCTATTACACCTCGCCCTGACCCTTGCTAACGCGCCCTTGATGTTAATGATCCAAGCTCGTTCTCTGATTTCTGAAACAGTAGGGGCTGATCAAACGTGCAGGTTCTTCTCATGGTGATAACTGATGAACAAGTTTACCAAGAGGTGACTTTTTGGTAGAATCGCTGGGTTTTGCGCCGCATATGAGAGAAAAGCCTTCTGTCCTCGTGAGCTCATTCTCATTGTTCCTTCTTCATCCAGAAATGGTGAAAAATTTATAATTTTGCTTGAAGAGTTGACTTTCACTGCTTTGATTGCTAATCTGACACCCAGTACGGCAGCCTGAAGTTCTAGTCTCGGCACGGACAACATCTTGACAAGGGCTACTTTGGCCTTGGCCATGGCCAGTGCCACCTGGAAGACTCCATTCAGCTCGAAGCGTGGGTAAGCTACTGCTTAAAAAGCTTGTTCAGACGCGTCCACGAATACAATTAAACTCGTCTCAGTGTCATCCGGGTTCCAAGCCAGGTAGCGCCGGGGAATCTTAAGTTTCTCGATGTTTCGAAGTTCCTTAATGAAACTAACCCATGCCGATCTAATAGGTCTGACACTGCAGTGTCCCAGTCAAAGCCTTCTCGCCACATTTATTGAAGCACGATACGACCACGAATTACGAAGAAAGATATTAGTCCGAGAGGGTCGAAAATCTTCATGATCAACCTGAGAGCTTTCAGCAGAAGAACTTCTGTAAATGAAAACCACCATATTGTGGTTTATTTCATATGCATGACATCTTTTTTTGTTAAAAAAGATATATAGCTGCACGGTAGTTTAATTTTCTTTCATATTTTATTTTGTAATAATTACTGGCAAAGGACTGACAAAGGCCTCGTAGGGGTAGCATCTATCCGACGGATGCTGGCCTGCTAAAAAGCGGGAAGAGCCACCGCAGTTGAACATCTTGCGGCACTGTTAGTAAGTCCTATCCCCACCACCTCGTGGTGCCATCTGGATATTTCCTATGGAAATTGCAGTCGGGGAAGGACGAATGGCGAGCCTCCTGCGCCAAAAAACAGGATTAGTCGGTTGGGCTACGGCCTAGTAACCCGTAACCGTAAAAAAAAAAACACAAACTCCGAAACAACCACAAGCCTCGGATATAACGGACCGGATTAATGTTGACGACCCTTGCAAAAAACGAAAAAAGAACAATGATCTTCGGCTTTGTACGTGGAATGTTAGGTCACTAAACAGGCCACGTGCAGTCGAACAACTTGCGGACGCCCTAGACCGCTATAAAGCGGACATCACCGCCATCCAGGAAATGCGATGGAATGGACCGGGTATAAAGCGGATGAAAAACTGCGATATTTACTACGGCGACTGCTATAGGGAGAGAGGGCAACGATTGTTTGGATGCGGATTTGTTGTTCGAGGTGGACAAAGGCAAAAAGTCCTAAGCCTTCGGCATGTGAGCAAACGCTTCATAACAATCCGTATCAAGGCTAAATTTCTTAACATCAGCCTGATCTGCGTCCACGCCCCCACGGAAGATAAGGATGACTCCGCCAAAGATGAGTTCTACGATCTCCTAGACAGAACGTATGCCCAATGTCCCAGCTATGACATCAAAGAAAGAATCTTTGAACGAGTCTTCGGCAAACATAGCATACACGACACCACCTCCGATAGCGGACACAGGCTGATTGATCTTGCTACGGGGCGAAATCTTCTTCTAGCCAGTACGCGCTTCCCGCACCTCGATTAACACAAAGGCACGTGACGGTCTTTTGATCAATCGACTACCAACCAAATTGATCACATCGTGATCGACGTCAGACACTACTCCACTATTCTTGATGTTCGAACTTTCCGAGGGGCTAACATCGACTCGGACCACTATCTTGTAGTAGCCAAGATGCGCTTACGGATATCACGAACGCAACGGAGTAGAGTAAGAATACAAAGTTATGACGTCGGAAAGCTACTATCGCCAGAAACCGCTCGTGCTTTTACTGATCGCGTCTCCCTTAAGCTCTCCAATACACCGGAATCCTCCACACTATCAATAGAGCAGCAGTGGAGCCTTTGCAAACAAGCCCTGAAAAGCTCTGCATCCGAAGTTTTGGGTTTCAAGGCTCCACCACGAAGAAACACCTGGTTCGATGACGAGTGCAGGAGGATACATACAGCGAAGCAGGATGCATATAAGGCCTCGCTGCATAAAAGAACAAGAGCAGCTCGTGAGCTCTACGAGTTAAAAAGAAGGGAGGAGCATAAGCTTCTTAGAAGAAAGATGAAAGAGCACGAGAAGCGCGCGATTGAGGATTTGGAGAGGTGTTACTGCAGGCGTGACGTTCGAAAGTTTTATCGACAGATAAAGCGAACATGCCAAGGTTATAAAGCCAGAACGGAAGCCTGCAGGGATGAGAACGGACGCCTAGTAGTAGAACCGCAGTCGATGCTGAGAATATGGAAAAACCACTTCTGCAGACTGTATAACGGCGATGTTAGTCAATATACCGCTGTCAGGCAGAATTATCCATTTCTAATCGACGGAGACTACAGAGAATTCTGTGCAGAAAGGAAACTCCTCTGATTGCGCCAACTATAGAGGAATAAGCCTCCTTAACATCGCCTACAAAATCTTCTCTGCGGTTTTGTGTGAACGCCTGAAGCCTTTTGTAAACAAGCTGATAGGTCCTTATCAGTGCGGATTCAGGCCAGGAAAGTCCACCATCGACCAAATCTTCACACTACGGCAGATCCTGGAAAAAACCAATGAATTTCAAGTCGACACTCACCACCTACTTGTCGACTTCAAAGCCGCATACGACAGCGTAATTAGGGGCGAGCTATACAACGCTATGTCTACCCTTGACATACCTGCTAAACTCGTCAGACTAGGCAGGATGACTTTGAAGAATGCTCGCTGCTCCATCCGAATCGGTGAACACCTTACCGTAAGTTTTGATGTCAAAAACGGATTTAGGCAGGGCGATGCGCTGTCGTGTGATTTCTTCAACATCATACTGGAAATGATTGTGCAAAAATCACTGGCCAATACAAGAGGCACAATCTATTTCAAATCCTCGCAACTCCTTGCATACACCGGCGATATTGACATAATAGGTAGATCACAGCGAGATGTCAATGAGGCGCTTGCGAGTATTGAGATGGAGGCGGCGAAAATTGGTTTGGCGGTAAACGAGGGCAAAACTAAATATATGCTGTCATCAAAAAAGGACGCTCACCACCGACGTCTTGGCTCGAATTTTCGTATTGGCAGATATAAGTTAAGGACTTCGTCTACCTTGGCTTCGCAGTGACCTGGAACAACGACATCAGTTCCGAAATCAAACGGGGATGGAGGAAAAGATTCAACCACGAACTTTACGGGCTGTACAGCGACATGAGCCTAGTCAGGCGTCTATGGATTCAACGGCTAAGATGGCTGGGCCATGTAGAGCGAATGGACACCACAGCTCCAGCCCGGAGAGTCTTTGAATCCACCCCGAGGGACGAAGAAGCAGAGGAAGGCCGCACTTAAGATGGCCCACACAGGTGGAGGGGACCTCAGCTAACTGGGTGTGCGGCAATGGAAAAGGCTAGCGAGAGATCGTGCTAGATGGAGGGGCATGTTGGTTGAGGCCCAGGTTCACCCCAAACTGTAGCGCCCACTTAGAAGAAGAGGAATAATTACTGCCCCTCAGAAATCAAATGGATACGCTCGAATTTCTGGTGTTTTTTCTTTTTTATTTGGTTGTTAAAAACACGCTGAACGCGTCCATCAGCGCTTAGAACAACTTTGACAATTACATGATCGATACTCAAAGCAAACACACCTTATGTATCCGCCATTAAAAAATGTCATTGTCCGATGCCGCTTTCCATCACTTTCCATAAACTTTGAACATACATTTTCCTATTTATCTCGAAAGATCTTAATTTAATTTATTTAAGTTAATAATTATCATTCGTGCTATATTTTAAAGAAAAGAGTTAAGCAATAAGATGGCCGTTCCAACGTACGGCGATAGGCCAGTCAGTTTTCAACTCGAAGAAGGCGGGGAATACTACTATGTCGGATCGGAGGTTGGCAATTATTTACGCCTGTTCCGTGGTATTCTGTACAAAAAATATCCGGGAATGACGAGGATAGTACTTTCGAATGATGAACGAAAACGATTATCAGACGCGGGATTGAGTAATCACATTCTGGCCAGTTCGGTGTCGTTACTGAAGGCGACTGAAGTGGATGAAATCATCGCAGGGAATGACGAGAAGTAAGCAAATTACAGCCAGAAAGGGAAGAAGACTACATTTTTTTTTTTATATATGTAGGTATCGTGCGGTGTCAGTAAATACATCAGAGCCACCACTGCCAAGGGAAAGTAAATCAAAGAAACCACCACAATGGGTGCCAACGATGCCAAACTCAAGCCATTTGGATGCAGTACCACAAGCCACACCGATCAATCGCAATCGTGTGCATACGAAGAAGGTGAGGACGTTTCCAATGTGCTTCGATGATACCGATCCGACGGCAAATATGGAGAATGCAGCACAACGGGAATGTTTGGTGCCGATACGACTCGACATGGAGCTGGAGGGACAAAAATTAAGAGACACGTTCACATGGAATAAGAATGGTAAAGATCTAGAGCTATAAAACTCTACATAAGAAGATACTAATGCCATCTTGTCCGCTTTCAGAGAGTATGATAACGCCGGAGCAGTTCGCCGAAGTGCTGTGCGACGATTTGGACCTCAATCCAGTCCCATTTGTACCGGCAATATCCCAAGCCATACGCCATCAAATCGAAGCCTATCCCAACGAACCCATTCTCGAAGAAAGTTGCGATCAACGCGTCATTGTCAAGCTCAACATTCACGTCGGCAATACCTCGTTAGTCGATCAGGTCGAATGGGACATGTCCGAGAAGAACAATAATCCTGAAGAATTCGCAATGAAACTGTGCGCCGAACTAGGTTTGGGGGGCGAATTTGTCACAGCCATCGCGTACTCAATACGCGGACAATTGTCGTGGCATTTACGCACGTATGCTTTCTCGGAAGCACCACTCTCCACGATCGATGTGCCGTTCCGTAACCCAAGTGACGCAGATGCATGGGCACCATTCCTCGAAACGCTCACCGATGCCGAGATGGAGAAAAAGATACGAGACCAGGACAGAAATACACGACGAATGCGTCGTTTAGCGAACACCACGACTGGATGGTAGACCCTAGACCAGACGTCCTTTCCCTGTACACTAAGTTGATGAAAAATAAATAACGAGAGCTTTAGTAGCCATAATTCTGTTTTATTTATTCGTCCGAGAGTTTCAGTTGCTTGACGATTGGCTGACTTGATGATGGAAACGGTTTTGGTGGCCTCTTGGCCTTCTGTGCGGCTATCATGAGATTCCTGGCGATCTCGCGCGTTTCAGCCACCCTCTCCGCCGCTATTTTGCGCTCGACTACTTTCGCTATCGCCGAGTTAGAGTCCACCCGTATCACAAAGCTTCTTCGTTCCACTACAGTGTGGGTATCAAGGCGGCTGAGTAGTGTGGTTTTGTAGAGGAGAGTGCGTAATCGTTGACGGAATTTGCTAGCTGCTTCCCGGAAAGCATCAGTTGTTTCCTCGACGGGGTCGTGTTCATCACAGCCAGCTGTTTGGATACAAAGTCCTCGGAATGCGAGGAGAAGACTGTAATTTGGTGGCAAGCGGTATCCCACTGCAGGCATATCACTTTCGTCAGCCTCCGACATCTCGTCCTGCATTCTCGCCAGTTTCTCCAATGTCACACGTACCGATCCGTATGTGTATGGCGGCCGTAGTTTGAAGGGCAACTGCACTCTGACGTCTAAAGCACGACGGGCGAACTCGTGCCCAATGACTGTTGGCGGTACTCGACTGTAAGCTTTGCCAAACTGAAAGTCAAAGGAATACTTGAAGTAGTTATACCACTTTAGCTCGTTAGCTCGCAAACGATCGCGGTACATCTCCTTCCGAGGACGCCTCACTCGTGGGGCTTCATCGTTCCTATCCTTCTGCTTAATTTCCGTTATTTTGTCCATCCAATTTTGCTTGGTTATTGACGATAGTGGGCCGCGATTCTTACGCGGTAGATCGTTGACCGTTGCATTCGGGTTGTCTTTCAGGAACTTGGATATGACGAGGAATCGGGTACGACAACCGGTGCGCGAGTGGCTTTGAATCATTTGCGCGATTGTCTTCCAGTCACTCGTACCATGCTTTGATACCAGCTTGAGAAGAATTTCATCATCTTCGGGTGTCCAGCAACGCATGGTGTCGCGGCATTTGATGGAGTTGTAGTATCTATTACGGATTTGTATGATGGTTCGGTTGGGAAAGAGGGTTTTCGGAATGCAAGTGAAATTCTCGCCGTACTCTTCGACAGCGGCAAGGATGATGCAGTCCTCCTCCGGCGTGAATGGTGCTGAAAAAAGGGAAAACAGCATATACCAAGGGTCAGACAGCAATTTGCCCATTGACCTCACCTCTAGATATGATCGGGTTGATGCTGTACTTGTAGCGAGAAAAGCATTGTTTCTTCGATCGATTGGGGAACTGTGAACAAATGGGATTCCAACGTATAACGTTGCCTACGCTATTCTTTTCCACCAACTCCAACAGCCGTTCATCCTCCTCTTTTGTCCACGGCTTGCCTTTATCCTCACGCATTAGCGTAGACACTACGGTTTGATATTGAACAAAGCACTGATAGTCCGATCGGCCCTCCATTTCGGAGGCGATACTCTCCCAGTCTTGAAATTTGTATTTCTTGGCCAATTCGTTCAGTTTAACGTTCTCTTCATCCGTCCATTCGCCGCGGTTTATTTCCGGCTTAAGGTAAACATTCCACATTGCATAGCAACTGTTGGCTGAGTGTCGAGATTTCAAATTGTAGACCGAGATCTGGTTCCAGTCGATCGTAAATTCATCATCCGCCTTTTGCAACAAATCCTCGAACATTAGTGTGTGGACCTTGACGTTCCTGCTTAAGAGGGACGCCTTCGTACTGAAATTGCTTCTCGAGTACGATTCTTTTCGTTCGATATGTTCAATGAGCTACAACGAATGGACGAGCCTACGGTGAAATATTTGTTTTTAGGGGTACAGTAGTACTTACTTGTTCCTTGATTCCTTGCAAAACACTCAATTTATCTGTTGCCGTCCACATTACCGACGGAAACAGCAATATATCGTTGGGGAAAAACTCCTTCTCCACTTGACTGCGGTATATGTAGTCCTCATTCGACGGACATGGCCTCCCGTCCACATCTTTAAAGAAAGGAGCCCCACTGCTACCAATTCCTCTCAGCGACATTGCCGGGTTGACGGGATTCTTTAGAATCTCCTCATTTTCCAAATAGTTCTCCCGGCAGTTATTCATCAGTGTAACTACCTTTCCGCGTAACATTTGTAACATATCCTGTAAGTGAAGATTAATGGCAAGAGCATTTTCAATAGAGACCTCATCTCGAGCTCTCAAGATTTGCAATGCTTCCGCTAAGTAGTCAACATCGATGCCTTCGAGGAATACATCGTCTGGTGTATCGATTTCACACTCGTCGCTACCATCCTCATTTTCCTCATCGCTTTCATCAATGATATCGATACCGTCATCCACAATTGCAGTTTCGTTGAGAATGCAGTCTCCTTGCTCAGTGATGTCTGAAATCTGGACTTCCTCTTCAATTTGTTCTTTTTTAAGCTCTGGATAATCCATCGGTAACTTTATTTGAGTTTAATAAAAAACAAAATCAAATCGAAAACGAGCGAGCGTACTGTAAAAACCAGGGATTAGAAATGTAAAAACGCGAATGTCAATTTTGACATCGCATGTTGTCGCAGGGTCATTTTTGACGTTTGGTCGTGCAAATATGGTAGGATGAGTTCTGTTTGTTTTAACATTTTTGCAATTTTTTTTTCGGGTGAGTTCACAACAATGTGAAAGCTAATTTTGATATTTTCAGTTTCAGGTAGGTTAGGATAGGTTGGGTATTAACAGGTATTAACGAGACGTTAAGGCTCACTTGAGGAGACCATTGTGCCCAGTTAAAGTCAACTCGAAGAAACCTAAAAGTTACCCGTTGGTAGAAATCTCAGCACTCTGTTCAGCTCAATGTTTCCTTACCACTTCTAGTCCCAAAAGGAAGTGACTTCCAAGGAAAATGTTCCTTTTTTGGGCTAGTGCCGGGCATTCGCTCAAGTCAAAAAAGGATTTAGACAGGGTGATGCGCTGTCTTGTGATTTTCTTAAACATCATAATAGAAATGATTGTGCAAAAATCACAGGCCAATACAAGAGGCACAATCTATTTCAAATCCTTGCAACTCCTTGCATACGCCGACGACAATGACATAATAAGTAGATCGCAGCGAGATGTCAATGAGGCGTTTGCGAGTATTGAGATGGAGGTGGCAAAAATTGGTTTGGCAGTTAATGAGGGCAAGACTAAATATCTGGACTAAATAAAGGACATTTACCACCGACGTCTTGGACAGAACGTGCATATTGGCAGATATAAGTTCGAGGTAGTTAAGGACTTCATATACCTTGGCTCCGCAGTGACTTGGAACAACGACACCAGTTTCGAAATCATGCGCAGAACTACTCTTGCCAACCGCTGCTTCTTTGGGCTCAAGAGGCAACTGAGAAGTAGAGCCCTCTCTCGTACGACCAAGTTGACCTTATATAAGACTTTAATTATCCCTGCCCTGTTATACGGCGCAGAAACATGGACTTTATCTAAAGCGGATAAGGAAATCCTTGGTCGTTTCGAGAGAAAGAGTCTGTGTTCGATTTTCGGTCCCATAAACAGAGAGGAGGGTTGGAGGAGAAGATTCAATCACGAACTGTACGGGTTGCATAGCGACATGAGTCTGGTCAGGTGTCTACGGATCCAACGCCTAGGATGGCTAGGCCATGTAGAGCGAATGGACACCGCAGCTCCAGCCCGTAGAGTCTTTGAATCCAACCCCGAGGGACGAAGAAATAGAGGACGGCCGCACGGGACCTCAACCAACTGGGCGTGTGGCATTGGAAAAGACTAGCGAAAGATCGTGCTAGGTGGAGAGGCATGTTGGTTGAGGCCCAGGTTCACCCCGAACTGTAGCGCCCGTTAAGTAAGTAAGTACAGTAGACCTGGACGCATTGTTGGTGACCGGGGGTTCTGCTTCACTTCGTTCGATTTTAGTTCCTATTTGTTAGAAAGAAACATCGACCACGTCAAAATCGCTGTCGCATCTCCTCAACCAAATGGGCAGGTAGAGAGGGTGAATCGGGTTCTTAAAGCTATGTTAAGCAAGATAAGTGATCCGCTCAATCATGCGAAATAGTCAAAGATGCTAACAGAGGTAGAATATGCCATGAACAATACAACTCATTGTAGTACGAAACAGACACCGAGCAGGCTACTTTTTGGTGTCGATCAATGAGGAGAAATGGTAGACAGACTAATAGATTACTTGCAGGAGAATCTAGATAATATTCGAAAGGAGACATCTGCTGCCATTCAAAAGTCACAAGATACTAACCTCAGGTACTTTTTAGAGAGAAGTAAGCCAGTACGGATATATTTCGAAGGAGATTATGTAATCATTCAACATTTCGATACGACCACTGGTACTAACAATATGCTGAACGCTAAATATAGGGGCCCCTACGGTGTTCATAAGGTCCTGCCGAATGACCGGTACGTCATCCGTGACGTGGAAGATTACCAGGTCACTCAACTACCATATGACGGTGTGGTAGAAGCTTCGCGTATGCGAAGCAGTAGGGGTCGACTCATTGTTGCAGGTTGTCTTGGGCAACACTGGTTTGATTGAGGTCAATCAGTAATCTCAGAATGGTCGAGTTCTAACAGATTTGAATAATGGTAGTGCGATGGGATGGACCAGGCAAAAAAGCGGATGAAAAACTGCGACATCTACTACGGGAACAGCTACAAGGAGAGCAAACAGCGCCTATTCGGGTACGGATTCGTTATTTGAGGAAGACTCCGACAAAAAATCTTAAGCTTCCGAGATATAAGCGAACGCCTCATAACAATCCGCATCAATACTAAATTTGGAAACATTAGCTTAATATGCGCTCACGCCCCAACGGAAGAAAAGGACGATCGACTCAAAGAAGAATTCTACGATCTCCTAGACAGAACATATGCCCAATGCCCCAGCGACGACACAAAAATAGTCCTAGGAGATTTTAATGCAAAACTGGGCAAAGAGGAGATATTTGAGTCGATCATAGGAAAGCATAGCCTCCATAACACCATATTCGACAACGGACTTAGGCTAATCGATTTCGTAGCGGGGCGTAACCTCCTTGTAGCAAGGATGCGATTCCCCCATCTCAGCATCCACAAGGGTACCTGGCGGTCTTTTGATCAATCGACCACCAACCAGATTGATCACATTGCGATCGACACTCCTCCTGTATTCTCGACGTACGAACCTTCCGAGGGGCCAATATCGACTCGGACCACTACCCTGTTGTAGCCCAGGTTCGAATGAGGATATCAAGAATGCTTAGGAGTCGGTAGGACTACGTAAGTTTGACGTCGGAAAGCTACAATCGCAAGAGACTGCCAGAATCTTTGCCGATCGTGTCTCCTCCAAGCTCTATCAAAATCCGCCCACAGCAGCACAAACAATAGAGCAGGAATGGCGTATTGCCAGAGCGCCGTCAGAGACGCTGCCTCAGAGGTGCATATAAAGCCATGCTGCAACGACGGACGAGAGCTGCTCGCGAAATCTATGAGCAGAAGAGAAGAGAGGAACACACGCTTTTCAAAAGAAAAAAGAGAGAGCACGGAAAGCGTGAGATCAAGGAGATGGAGAGGGCGCAGGAATGACGCCCGTAGGTTTTACATTAAGGTAAAAAGAACATGCCATGGCTACAGACTGTATAACGGCGATGATAGACAAGATACCGCTGTCAGGCAGAACGAGCCATTCGTAATGGACGACGATGTGACAGAATTCAGTCCACCCGACCTAGACGAAGTCAAAATAGCGATATCAAGACTTAAGTCTAATAAAACCGCGGGTGCAGCCGGCCTGTCTGCTGAGCTTTTTAAGGCGGCCGGAGATGCGCTGGTAAAGTGCATGCACCATCTCATTTGCAAGGTATGGTCGGAGGAAAGCATGCCCGACGTTTGGAATCTCAGCATCGTTTGCCCGGTCCATAAGAAAGGAAACCCCTATAACTGCGCCAACTATAGGGGGATAAGTCTCCTTAACATCGCATACAAGATCTTCTCTGCCGTATTTTGTGAACGCCCGAAACCGTTTGTGGATAACCTGATCGGCTCTTATCAGTGTGGTTTCAGGCCAGGTAAATCCACAATAGACCAAATACTTACGCTACGGTAGATCTTGGAGAAGACCCAGGAATACCAAATCGACACTCACCACCTCTTCGTCGATTTCAAGGCTGCATATGACAGCGTGTATAGAGATGAGCTATACAAAGCCATGTCTAGTTTTAACATCCCTGCCAAGCTCGTCCGACTGTGCAGGATGACAATGGAGAATTCTCGCTGCTCCATTAAGTTCGGTAATGAGCAAACCGAGAACTTTGATGTTAAAAAAGGATTTAGGCAAGGTGACGCGCTGTCATGCAACTTTTTCAACATCGTGCTTGAAAAGATCGTGCAAGAGTCACTGGCCAACACAAGAGGTACGATTTATTTCAAGTCTACGCAATTGCTTGCGTACGCCGATGACATTGACGTGATTAGACGGAAACGGCGAGACGTCAATGAGGCCTTTGTTAGCATTGAGGTAGAAGCGGCTAAGATGGGTCTCAAGGTTAATGAGGGTAAAACCAAATATCAGCTTTCATCTAAAAGAGACGGACAACACCGACGTATTGGCCAGAACGTCACTATGGGCGGATATAACTTTGAAGTGGTCAAGGAATTCGTCTACCTTGGCTCACTGATGACCAGCGACAACAACACCAGCGCTGAGATAAAACGCAGAATCACTCTTGCCAACCGCTGTTTCTTTGGGCTCAAGAGGCAATTGAGAAGTATAGCCCTCTCTCGGAAAACCAAGGTAACACTATATAAGACCTTAATCACCCCAGTCCTTCTTTACGGCGCAGAGGCTTGGACCTTAACAAAAAACGGATGAAGATGCCCTTGGTCGTTTCGAGAGGAAAATTCTGCGCACTATCTACGGTCCCGTTTGTTGAAACGGTGTATGGAGGAGAAGATATAACAAAGAACTGTACGGGTTGTACAGCGACATCGGCCTGGTACGACGTCTACGGATACAGCGTCTAAGGCGGCTAGGCCATGTAGAGCGCATGGAAAATACAGCTCCGACCCGAAGAGTATTCGAATCTATCACGGTGGCGCACGCAGGGAGAAGGGGACCTTAACCAACTGGGCGTGCGGCGCTGGAAACAGCTGGCCAAGACCGTGCCAGCTGGAGACGCTTGTTGGTTGAGGCGAAGGTTCACCACGGACTGTAGCGCCACCTAAGTAAGTAAGTAAGGCGATAAGTTGTTTGTGCACCCTGTAAATGGTGTTGTAGTCGAACTGTCAAAAAAGAGAGTAATCAAGAAAGAAGGAGAATAAAGCGTGGTCGACCGTTTTTTTTTTTTAATCTCTCGGCATCTGTGGTTTTTGTGTATTATACAGTCAAAGTTTGAAAATAAACCACTTCCCAGACATTTTTATTGAAGTTAGCGCGGGTGAGAAAAGAATTGGTTCTTACATTATGCCCAGGATTACCAGCTACCCTAACGGACAACTGTAAGGCTAGGCGCAAATTGAGACACGTACATATGTATAGCGCGCGTGAGGTGACATGACACGAGTGCCATGACTCGTACGTGCCACACGCGCAGGGATAAAGAATTCTTTATCCCTGCCCACGCGTAGCATGGTGATCTGCAAATTGAAACGCAGATCGAACGCATAAGAGTGGTCAATTTATAATTTTGTGTTCACATAGTTGGCACATTGGTCGGCTCGTGCGGGTCGCGACACGTCACACGTGTTTACCAATTTGCGCCGTTCCATTCAATCCCGTAGTTTACGAAAACACGCGTCACGCTGCGCCACCTCACACGCGCTATACGTGTCTGAATTTGCGCCTAGCCTAAGGACTGTATTGAAAGAACCATACACGGGTTCACAGGCATCTCTGGCCGTACGCTACCAGGACACATGATTGAAATTTGCTCAAATTTGAAAGATAATTACATTCGTTATACCTTAATCGCCTGAATCTCTGCGACATTTCGTAAATGACTCCCGAGGCTTAGCTCCGTGTGACACCGAGGCAGCATAGAACTTTCATCACAGAATCATTAATGAACATCTTATAACGAAAACTATTATCTGACAATTGTGATTTGGTCAGAAGTCCTTGCCACCCACCAAATCAATTGGTTGAAACATTTGCTATATTCAAACAAATGTCAACTTCACTTCAATTGAAACGTCATAGCGGGTATCCATCAAATAAGACCTTTTTCCATTCCGTTCGATTTGATCATTTTTCGTATAACCTCCGCTCCGAAGGTCGGCACTCGCGTGTATCTTTAGAAGTTTATTTCAAAATTTTCACATCAACATCTGACGAATAAATTTCTCATATCGCCAATATGTTCAAGCAAGTAACCAAGCAATTGGCTTTCCAAGCCACAAGGAACTTCTCCACCAGCAAGCAGGTACGAGTTAAATGCACTTCCTTCTCATCCGCTTGAAACGCAAGCGTTGCACGTTTACGTAATTCTTATACAGTGAGAAGAGGAAAAAAATTGTTTCAAGAATTGAATTGAATGATCTTTCCGGACCTGGCCGAGTCAAGTGCAAACGAAACTGGACCAGGGCATGGATCGGTGACTTGAAGTTTTTTTTTTTTTTACGGATTTTGTTTGTAGTGGGCGCGTAACCACCTTGAAATGTCTTTCAGAATAACTTTAAAGTTACTGTCGCCGGTGCCAGTGGCGGTATTGGACAGCCTCTGTCGTTGTTGTTGAAGCTAAACCCGTTGGTTACGCAGCTGAATTTGTACGATATCCAGGGTACACCCGGTGTTGCCGCCGATTTGTCTCACATCGATACCTCTAGCGGTACCAAAGGCTTCACTGGCCCTAACGAACTAGGCGATGCCGTGAAGGGTAAGTTGTGATTTGAATTGTTGTGTGATAGGAGCGGTAGGTTTACGTAACTCGGCAGTCAGAACGGATTATAGTGATAATTCGTTATGGTTGTTGGGTAAAATTTATCTCGCAGTGCTAGCTGATAAGCACGTACTGATTCTAGGCTTCTGGAAAACTGTTTTATTGCAGTAGTAACAAAATATTCCTTCTTCTAGGTGCCGATGTTGTTGTCATCTCAGCTGGTGTGCCCCGCAAGCCGGGCATGGACCGTGATGACTTGTTCAACGTGAACGCTGGCATCATCAGGGACATTGTCGACACCGTCGCCAAACAAAGCCCCAAATCTCTGATTGCCATCATCACAAATCCCGTCAACACTGTCGTTCCAATTGCTGCCGAAGTTCTGAAGAAGGTAACGTACACCATACGATTCCAGGTTATTTGTTTCGGTTTCTTATTTCATTTCATTTCAGAACGGAGTATACGATCCAAAGCGTCTCTTTGGCATCACCACCCTCGATGTTGTTCGTTCGCGCGCATTTATCGGCCATGGCGTCAATGCCAATCCACAAAAGGTCGAAATTCCCGTGATTGGTGGCCACTCTGGTGTCACCATCATCCCATTGCTATCCCTTAGCAACCCCAAGTATTCTGGCAACATCGAAAGTCTAACCAAGCGAATCCAAGATGCCGGTACTGAAGTCGTTAAAGCCAAGGCCGGTGCTGGATCTGCCACACTCTCGATGGCTTATGCCGGTGCCCGTTTCACTGGTTCACTTCTGCGTGGCTTGAACGGTGAGAAGAACGTCATCGAATGCTCATATGTACAATCGACCGTAACTGAGGCTACATTCTTCTCCACACCGGTGGTTTTGGGCAAGAACGGACTACAGGAGAACCTTGGCTTGCCCAAGTTGAACGACTACGAGAAATCACTCTTGGCTGCCGCTCTTCCAGAGCTTAAGAAAAACATCCAAAAGGGTGTGGACTTTGTAAACAAGTCTTAAACGTTTTTATGGTTTCGAATTAAGCGAAAAGTTTTCCTTTTTTTCTGTTGTACATTTTTTGTTAGGGTCAAAGCTTATAGGCCTGTAAGACCTGTAGAATAAAAGTGAATAAGCCAAAAAGATATTTAATTTGTTCATACTCTTATTGGGGTAGAGGCGGTGCATTCTATTTTGGTTTGGGTCGAGGTCGATGTTGTTTGGCTGGCGATAAGGACTGTGACAATGTTTTGCGATTGCTGAGGGTTATCAGCGTGTAACTGAAGCCAGACGGGTGCATTGATATTTTCATTTCATTGTCTTCACTGGCGTACGAATGCACGTACTCTTGAATAAGCGTTGCCACGCCTGCGAATCTTCTATAAATAGATTTTGTCATGGCTCGGAATAGATTGAACGCCGAACATGCTTACGTTTATGCTTATCACGCGAAAAGTTTACGAAACGCACAGATGGCAAGGTGATACAAGTGATTCGATCTTTAAATTATTGTAATCAACCGTCAGAGTTGATAGTCAGTCACTTGCTAAAACTACTAGACAGGAAACGATGTTTGTATCGCGTTTAGAGGTACTCATTCCCAATCAGTAGTTTAAGTGACCAGCGTATGGAACCAAACGATTATAGCATGTCTTGGGAGCAAAACTGTGCCCCAAAACTCGCGCACGGAAAAACAGCAAATAGTTTCTATAACAATCAACAACAACGCTGGCAAAATGAATCACTCGGGCGTACGAGGCGATACCGGGATAACGTTTCTAATAAAACTATCGTTGGCAGAAATACCTGCCAGACAACAGGGATTTTGCTCAACAACTTTTACAAATAGACGAAGGCACACATCCTACTGACCAGACAACCGGCCTAATTGAACTCAACTGTGCAATATAGCCACTACTGAAAACCTGAGCTATAGCCGCTTCCATCCTTGTTGGTCGCCAAGTTGTCTTGCATCTGTGGTGACTTGATTTTTTTACCAGCGAATAAGAGGAAGACTGAACTCCTTCTCGAACCAGGTAGCTCGGAACATTCTCCTAGCCGGAAAGTTGGTGTTCATGCGCTCGATGTAGTCTATAGCCTTCCGGACTATAACCACATCCTTGTACAGCTCGTAGAGCTCGCCGTTATATTTTCTCCTCCATTCGCCTTCCTCATAGATAGGGCCAAATATCCGACGCAGAATTTTACTTTCGAAAGAAACCACATGAAAACCATGAAAACCACAATCAGTTCCGCTATCCTGCTAATGACTCAGCATTCGGTCCCATTTTGACCCAAAGTCAGTCTGGTCCAGGTAATGTAGGGCCCTCTTGTCTAGGTAGATAGTTGCATACAATAGTTCACCTCTTAGCGATTGTTGGCGAGGCGGCGAGACGGCCCAACAAGGCGCCAAGTATATTCGTAGAACGTCCAGGATTTCATAAGGATATCACTTTTGGCTTCCTAATACAAGAGAGTAACATGGGGCTAGGGGTGACCTTACCGTACAGGTGATTGGAAGCCTGTCCATGACCTCAAGTTGCTTTTGAGGTATTTTGGAAAACCAGCTGGCTGGCTGTAGCTGCCTGGCCAGCATACTTGTCTGGCTGGCTGTAGCCGCCTGGCCAGCATACTTGCCTGGCTGGCTGTAGCCGCCTGGCCAGAATACTTGTCTGGCTGGCTGTAGCCGCCTAGCCAGAATACTTGCATGGCTAGCATACTTCCCTGGCTGACTATAGCCGCCTGGCCAGCATACTTGCCTAGCTGGCTGGAGCCGCCTCACCAGCATACTGACCTGGCTGGCTGTAGCCGCCTGGCCAGAATACTTGTCTGGCTGGCTGTAGCCGCCTGGCCAGAATACTTGTCTGGCTGGCTGTAGCCGCCTGGCCAGAATACTTGCATGGCTAGCATATTTGCCTGGCTGACTATAGCTGCCTGGCCAGCATACTTGCCTGGCTGACTGGAGCCGCCTGACCAGCATACTTGCCTGGCTGGCTACAGCCGCCTGGCCAGCATACTTGCCTGGCTGGCTAGAGCCGCCTGGCCAGAATACTTGTCTGGCTGACTGGAGCCGCCTGACCAGCATACTTGCCTAGGTGGCTACAGCCGCCTGGCCAGCATACTTGCCTATCTGGCTATAGTCGCCTGACCAGAATACTTGCATGGCTAGCATACTTTCCTGGCTGACTATAGCCGCCTGGCCAGCATACTTGCCTGGCTGGCTGGAGCCGCCTGACCAGCATACTTGCCTGGCTGGCTAGAGCCGCCTGACCAGCATACTTGCCTATCTGGTTATAGTCGCCTGACCAGAATACTTGCATGGCTAGCATACTTCCCTGGCTGACTATAGCCGCCTGGCCAGCATACTTGCTTGGCTGGCTACAGCCGCCTAGCCAGCATACTTGCCTGGCTGGCTAGAGCCGCCTGACCAGCATACTTGCCTAGCTGGCTATAGTGGCCTGGCCAGAATACTTGCATGGCTAGCATACTTGCCTGGCTGGCTTCAGCCGCCTGGCCAGCATACTTGCTTGGCTAGCTAGAGCCGCCTGACCAGCATACTTGCTTAGCTGGCTATAGTCGCTTGACCAGGATACTTGCATGGCTAGCATACTTGCCTGGCTGACTATAGCCGCCTGGCCGGCATACTTGCCTGGCTGGCTGGAGCCGCCTGACCAGCATACTTGCCTGGCTGGCTAGAGCCGCCTGACCAGCATACTTGCCTAGCTGGCTATAGTGGCCTGGCCAGAATACTTGCATGGCTAGCATACTTGCCTGGCTGGCTTCAGCCGCCTGGCCAGCATACTTGCTTGGCTAGCTAGAGCCGCCTGACCAGCATACTTGCTTAGCTGGCTATAGTCGCCTGACCAGAATACTTGCATGGCTAGCATACTTTCCTGGCTGACTATAGCCGCCTGGCCAGCATACTTGCCTGGCTGGCTGGAGCCGCCTGACCAGCATACTTGCCTGGCTGGCTAGAGCCGCCTGACCAGCATACTTGCCTATCTGGTTATAGTCGCCTGACCAGAATACTTGCATGGCTAGCATACTTCCCTGGCTGACTATAGCCGCCTGGCCAGCATACCTGCCTGGCTGGCTGGAGCCGCCTGGCCAGCATACTGACCTGGCTGGCTGGAGCCGCCTGGCCAGAATACTTGTCTGGCTGACTGGAGCCGCCTGACCAGCATACTTGCCTAGGTGGCTACAGCCGCCTGGCCAGCATACTTGCCTATCTGGCTATAGTCGCCTGACCAGAATACTTGCATGGCTAGCATACTTTCCTGGCTGACTATAGCCGCCTGGCCAGCATACTTGCCTGGCTGGCTGGAGCCGCCTGACCAGCATACTGACCTGGCTGGCTGGAGCCGCCTGACCAGCATACTGACCTGGCTGGCTGTAGTCGCCTGGCCAGAATACTCGTCTGGTTGACTGGAGCCGCCTGACCAGCATACTTGCCTGGGTGGCTACAGCCGCTCGGCCAGCATACTTGCCTATCTGGCTATAGTCGCCTGACCAGAATACTTGCATGGCTAGCCTACTTCCCTCGCTGACTATAGCCGCCTGGACAGCATACTTGCCTGGCTGACTGGAGCTGCCTGACCAGCATACTTGCCGGGCTGGCTACAGCCGCCTGGCCAGCATACTTGCCTGGCTGGCTACAGCCGCCTGGCCAGCATACTTGCCTGGCTGGCTGGAGCCGCCTGACCAGCATACATGCCTAGCTGGTTATAGTCGCCTGCCAGAATACTTGCATGGCTAGCATATTTGCCTGGCTGACTATAGCTGCCTGGCCAGCATACTTGCCTGGCTGACTGGAGCCGCCTGACCAGCATACTTGCCTGGGTGGCTACAGCCGCCTGGCCAGCATACTTGCCTGGCTGGCTACAGCCGCCTGGCCAGCATACTTGCCTGGCTGGCTACAGCCGCCTGGCCAGCATACTTGCCTGGCTGGCTGGAGCCGCCTGACCAGCATACATGCCTAGCTGGTTATAGTCGCCTGCCAGAATACTTGCATGGCTAGCATATTTGCCTGGCTGACTATAGCTGCCTGGCCAGCATACTTGCCTGGCTGACTGGAGCCGCCTGACCAGCATACTTGCCTGGCTGGCTACAGCCGCCTGGCCAGCATACTTGCCTGGCTAGCTAGAGCCGCCTGACCAGCATACTTGCTTAGCTGGCTATAGTCGCTTGACCAGGATACTTGCATGGCTAGCATACTTGCCTGGCTGACTATAGCCGCCTGGCCGGCATACTTGCCTGGCTGGCTACAGCCGCCTGGCCAGCATACTTGCTTGGCTAGCTATAGCCGCCTGGCCAGCATACTTGCCTGGCTGGCTGGAGCCGCCTGACCAGCATACATGCCTAGCTGGTTATAGTCGCCTGCCAGAATACTTGCATGGCTAGCATACTTGCCTGGCTGACTATAGCCGCCTGGCCAGCAAACTTGCGTGGCTGGCTGGAGCCGCCTGACCAGCATACTTGCCTAGCTGGCTGCAGCCGCCTGGCCAGCATACTTGCTTGGCTAGCTATAGCCGCCTGGCCAGCATACTTGCCTAGCTGGCTATAGTGGCCTGGCCAAAATACTTGCATGGCTAGCATACTTGCCTGGCTGACTATAGCCGCCTGGCCAGCATACTTGCCTGGCTGGCTGGAGCCGCCTGACCAGCATACATGCCTAGCTGGTTATAGTCGCCTGCCAGAATACTTGCATGGCTAGCATACTTGCCTGGCTGACTATAGCCGCCTGGCCAGCAAACTTGCGTGGCTGGCTGGAGCCGCCTGACCAGCATACTTGCCTAGCTGGCTGCAGCCGCCTGGCCAGCATACTTGCTTGGCTAGCTATAGCCGCCTGGCCAGCATACTTGCCAGGTTAGCTATAGCTATAGCCGACTGGCCAGCATACATGCTTGGCCGGCCATGAGTTAGTAAACAGAAACCGGTGAAACTGATGACAAAGCACGTTATACATAGAAATGTGGTGTTCGATTTAAGTTCGTTGTCACCAATTTGGACACCATCGATTACATTGTCATGTACCTTGAGAAGATATCTAGAATAAAAACGAATTGGCGTAGTCCACGAGCGGACGGGTGCATAGACGCAATAGAAGCAGATCTTGTACAGCAAGTGCCAGTGCATGTATTGTTCGATCCTTAGTGTAAACATTGACGCTCTGCCTCTTTCGATGAAGAAAGAAAATGTCGGTGTTGTACCCAGAGATGTTTCACAGTCTCAAACTGTCCGAAAAGTAAAAGAAGTACTATTCCTATGCAAGGTATTAGTTTGAATCGATTCCGAGTCTATCTATTGAGTATGGACTTCAAGGTAATCACAAAATGAAGCAACTGTTATTATAGTACCTCTAAGCTGAAGTTGATCGAACTAAAGAGCATGAAGAAATAGTTCCAGAAGTAAAACGGATAGTCCTTATTGGTCGAAAATGAGTCCACACTGGAGAAATTGTGAGGAGCAAATTGTTGTTGTAGCTGGAAAAACTAGAATCAATCGGACCGAGAACGGTCAGGTGCGCCATTAGCAGCGCTTATGTTTTGAGACTTCTTCCTCTTTGGTGGCGTTACAGCCCATGAAGGACCAGAGCCAAGCTTCTCTCAATCACCCATGTTGTGAATGACTTGAGACACTGTAGGTTAATTCATCTTGGTCGATTTTGAAGCAGCACTCTGATAAGCTGAAACCGCTTTACTAAGGACCGTGTACACGTATGGTAGCCAATCTGCTACCGAGAAATCAATATCGATTCAGCAGGGTGATAAGTTCGATAAGCAGGCAATTCTGGTGATGAGTCCTGAAGGTATGAAAGAGAAGTTGTTAATAAAGTGAGAGTAGAGTTTAGGGCCAGAGCTTACTCGGGCAGGGACGAGTTAAAAATATTCTTACTGGTCGGGTAAGAGCCATTCGGTTTCCGGGGATTAGCAGAATAATGCAATGAGACATTGAAAGTAAGTGTGATCGTATTTACGAGAAGGCGAGTGGACATCTTTTATGCACAAGAAAAACAAAATGTCAAAACATCGGGAATCGGATGCGCTTACAAGATGTTCTACTATGGATCGGAACAAGTTAAGGTCGGAATTGCTATTATTCCCGCAGCGGAGTTGCCTACTTAGCAGCATCGTGACCATTTCAAAGTCCAGTGACAATTTAATGCCTCTTGAATTGGTGATACAGGGTGAGGTGTGGAATATTGTAAGCGCATATACTCCGGATTCGAACAGAGAGAACAAGATGCATTCTGGCTAGATTTCCACAACGCCTTCAAAAACATTTCAAAGGAAGAGTTGGCGGAGATTTGAACGAACATGTCGGGAGGACAAATGAAGACTACGACCACTTTCACGGAGGACGAGGGTACGGCATCAGGAATTCTCCAGATGAAGACATACAAGCATGTACAAGTCATACGGTCTTATAGTGCGAAATAACATGTTCGTCAAACAAAGTCGGAACCTGATCACTTACAGCAGTGGCGGAAATGGAACCAAAATTAGTAGCCAGTTTCATGAAGCCCCGGTTTAAAGATTGCTAAGTGATCCTGGGAGAGGCGATCGACCAGCAACACCGTCTCCTCCTAAGAGAAATGTTTATGGAGATTAGGAAAAAAACCAATCAGCAAGCAAAAGTGACTGAGAAAATCTATTGGTACAAGCTGGAAAAAGGATAAGGCACAGCTTTTATTACCAGCATGACAAACTACTTATGTATCTCTTTACCATCATCGACGAGGTCACAGTGCTTTTCTACTAATCGGGATGAAAAAGCTCGCCTTGAGGAGGTGTTTAGATGTTGAAAGGGTATCGCGAAGAAGATATCTTCTTCGGCGTTACAGTTGATGGCGAACCTGGGTGTCCTTTAAAAACCCTCTCCAATTGGCACGGTCTTTCACCAGCAGTCTTCAGTGCCGCACGCCTATTTGGTTGAGGTCCTCTTCCACTTACGTGCGCCACCTGAAAGTTGGTCAGGGATGGATTGAAAAACCTTCCGGGCCGGAGCTGTGGTTTCCATGCGCTCCACATGGCCTAGCAATCTTAGGCGTTGGATCCGCATACGCCGTGCTACGATAATGTAGCTGTACAGCCGGGGGTGGCCGTGCTGCAGTGGTTAACATCATCGGCCGTCGAGCGAAAGGTCCATAGCTCAAAATCGTTTCATAGCCAAGAAAATTCCAAGCAATTCCTATATGGAAAAAAGTACATATGCAACGCAGTTGTGAATGGAAAGTGACATGTACACTCACAGTACATGGTCAACGGAAATTCATCCTCTGCGTATGCAATACTAAAGTGCTCGAACGAATTACTGTGAATTATAACCAACGCGAAAATCTGCTCGGCTCTCGTCCTATCTAGGACAAACCTCCCCTGAGAGTAGTGAACGAACATCTAGGACCCAAAACCACTGCACTCCGTTGTGTGTATACCTGAGCGAAACTCTCCCTCTCCCTGTTACCATTGCTCGCACAACGTTCAAACGTGATAAGGAATAAGCCTTGAGTGCGGGTGTAACTATAAAAACAAAACAGCCCCTTCAATTCAGTCTTGAGTCTTCTCCTCCACTTCCCATTTATGCAGGTCGGGTCGAAAACCGTACGCAGCATTTTTCTCTCAAAATGACCAAGGGTCTTCGCATCTGCTTTCGATAAGGTCCATGTCTCTGCGCCATAAAACATGACCGGGATGATAAGGGTCTTCTATATGGTCACCTTGCTTTTCCGTGAGAGGGCTCTGCTTCTCAATTGTCTCCCGAGCCCAAAGGAACAGCGGTTGGCAAGAGTTATTCTGCGTTTGATTTCGGCACTGATTTCGGCTGCATGTCACCGCGGAGCCTAGGTAGGTATACATAGATGAAGTCCTTGACTACCTCGAAATTATACCTGCCAATATATGCTCCCTGGCCAAGATGCCGGTGGTTCGTGTCCTTTTCTCGCCCTCATTTGCTGCCAGTCCCATTTAAGCTGCCTCCGCCTCAATGCTCGTAAAGGCCTCAATGACATCTCGCTGAGTTCGTCTAATTATGTCAATGTCATCGGCTTATGCGAGCGTATTGATCAGTGAGTTTTGCACAATCCTTTCAAGGACGATCTTGAAAATGTCACACGATGGCGTGTCGCCCTGTCTAAAACCTTTTTTGACATAAAAGGTATCGGTCAAGTCGCTTCCGACTCTGATGGAGCAGCGAGAGTTCTCCAATGTCATCCTGAACAATCTGACGAGTTTGGCAGGGATGTCAAAATTAGACATGGCGTTGTATAGCTCGTCTCTATGTCTGCTATCGTATGCGGCTTTGAAGTCGACTCGTTGGTTTTTTCCAGAAACTGCCGCAGTGTGAATAATTGATCGATAGTGGACTTCCCGGATCTGAAACCACACTGATATGGACCAATCAGTTTATTAACGGACGGTTTCAGGCGTTCACACGCGGACTTGGACGAAGTTAGGAATGCTTTTTCTAAGCTTAAGTCCAACAGAGCTGCTGGAGTAGACGGTCTACTTACCGAGCTCTTTAAGGCAGCTGGAGACGACCTGGTTGGGCATATGCACCCGCTCATCCGTAAGATATGGTCAGAGGAATGCATGCTCGATGAATGGAATCTTAGTATTGTTTGCCCGATCCCAAGAAAGGAGACCCCTTTGTCTGTGCCAACTACAGAGGAATAAGTCTTCTGAACATCGCTTATAAAATCTTCCCTGCTGTTCTGTGTGAACGCTTGAAAGCGTTCGTTAATAAACTGATTGGTTCATATCAGTGTAGTTTCAGATCCGGAAAGTCCACTATCGATCAATTATTCACGCTGCGGCAGATCCTGGAAAAAACAAACGAGGTCCAGATCGACACCCACCACCTGTTTGTTGACTTTAAGGTTGCATACGATAGTATCAATAGAGACGAGCTATACAACGCCATGTCTAGTTTTGACATCCCTGCCAAACTCGTCAGATTGTGCAGGATGACTTTGGAGAATTCTCGCTGCTCCATCAGGGTTGGAAGCGACCTTATCGATACCTTTTATGTCAAAAAAGGTTTTAGACAGGGCGACACGCTATCGTGTGACTTTTTCAACATCGTCCTTGAAAGAATAGTGCAAAACTCACTGGTCAATACGAGGAGCACCATCTTTTTCAAGTCCATACAACTGCTCGCATATGCCGATGACATTGACATAATTGGACGAAGTCAGCGAGATGTTATTGAGGCCTTTACGAGCATTGAGACGTAAGCGGCTAAAATGGGACTGGCGGTAAATGAGGGCAAAACGAAATATATGCTGTCGTCGAAAAAGGACACGAACTACCGGCGTCTTGGCCAGGGTGCACATATTGGCAGGTATAATTTCGAGGTAGTCAAGGACTTCGTCTACCTAGGCTCCGCAGTGACATGCAGAAATGACATCAGTGCCGAAATCAAACGCAGAATAACTCTTGCCAACCGCTGTTTCTTTGGGCTCGAGAGGCAATTGAAAAGCCCTCTCCCGAAAAACCAAGGTGAGCATATACAAGACCCTTTTTTTTTTTGGTTGCGCCCAAGGATGTGGAATCTTCAAAACATACTGGTAACCCGTGTTGCCAGCATGCACGATTCGCGGGATATTATTCTCCTTTTTCCACGCGCCTACGTACTAAACCACACCTCTGCACACTTCAACCACTCTCCCCGCGGGACTGCCGTTAGGTATTACTTCGCGGGGCTGGTTAGCGATTTACGCTGTATCTCGAGTAGAAGCCTCTTGGGTTCTTCTTTCTGCTTCCGCTTGCCGCAGCGTTATTTGTACTGATGCAATGTACGAGCATGTTTGGTTCCAATTTTCCACCGAGTTCATCATATAGGGGACCAAGTTTTCAGGACTCGGTACATTTAGCCTTTGCCTGTCCTGCATAAAGCGACTACAATAGAAAACTGTGTGTTCTGCGTCCTCCTCGGAATTTGGGCATTGTGGACAAAAGGGCGAGCTATCTTATCCAAATCTATGCAGATACTTACGATAGCCACCATGTCCAGACATAAACTGCGAAAGATGATAATTGCAGTCTCCTGCCGGTCTTGATGTCCATGTTTCGATGACGGGAATGAGCCTGTGCGTCCATCTCCCTTTTGTGGAAGTGTCCCATCTGACTTGCCACATTGCCATGGATTCTGCCCGTTCTTCTGCTTTTATAAGCCTGGTCTGTTGCCGGTCTGGTGTTCGCCTGCGGTATACCCTTTTGAGCTCGTCTGCCAATATATCGATGGGTAGCATTCCTGCTATCACGAACGCTGCGTCATCTGATATGGTTCTGAACCCGCAAATTACTCTTATTGCGCACAGTCGATAGACTGAATCCAATTTCCGCTTTAGTCCTTTTACTGCAAGGGCTTCCGCCCAAATTGGAGCAGCGTAGAGTAGGACTGAGCTGACTACCCGTGAGTGTAGCACTCTGCGTGCATATCCGGGACCGCCTATATTCGGAAGCATTCGCGAAAGAGCTCGTTGTGCGTGTGATGCCTTCTCGCTGGCATACAGTATGTGTTCACCGAAAGAAAGCCTGTTGTCTAGGATGACTCCTAGATACTTGACTGCTTTCTTGGACCTTATCGCCCGATCTCCGACTAAGAAGCTCGCATATTCCACCTTTTTACGGCTGGTTATAAGCACAGCCTCCGTTTTTTGGGCTGCTAGTTCCAGATCGGCAATTGAGAGCCAATCTTTCACTTTAGCGATAGCTGCGTTCGCAGTAGCCTCTACTTCTACTACTATATGCTTGGCCACTGTGACGATGGCAATATCGTCGGCGAAGCCGATGATTCGTACTCCTTCGGGAAGGGCTAGTCGTAGAACGCCATCGTACATGATGTTCCACAGGAGAGGTCCAAGGACTGATCCTTGAGGGACACCCGCCGTTACTTGGTAGAATTTGACGCCTTCATCGGTATTGTACCTTAGCCTCCTGTTGTTAAAGTAGTCGATGACAATCCTTAATGAATAGGAGGGGGTACCCATGTCAATTAAAGACTTTTGTATATGCGTCCAGCTAACCGAGTTAAAAGCGTTTTTTATGTCAAGCGTAATTACTGCACAATACATCTTCTCCCCCGATTTCCATCTTTTTCCTTTGATGGCGTCCGCGGCCAAGTTCACCACTGTTTCTATGGCGTCGACCGTTGATCGTCCTTTTCTGAAGCCGTATTGGTTGGCTGACAATGCACCGTTAGCTTCCGCCACCGCCAGTAACAAGACCCTTGTCATCCCGGTTCTGCTCTATGGCGCAGAGACATGGACCTTATTGAAAGCGGATGAGGAGGCCCTTGGTCGTTTTGAGAGAAAAATTTTGCGTGCGATTTTCGGCCCGACATGCATAAATGGGAAGTGGAGCAGAATACTTAACAGTGAACTGTACGGGCTGTACAGCGACATGAACATAGCACGGCGTCTTTGGATCCAACGTCTAAGATGGCTATGTCATTTTGAGCGCATGGAAAACACAGCTCCGGCCCGGAAGGTCTATGAATCCATCCCCGAGGGGCGACGCGGTCGAGGAGGGCCAAATTTAAGGTGGCGCAACCAATTGGAAGAGGACCTTAACCAACTAGGCGTGCGGCACTGGAGACTGCTGGCAAAAGACCGTGCCAGTTGGAGTGGTTTTTTGAAGGAGGCTCAGGTTCGCCATGTTCTGTAGCGCCAAAGAAGAAGAGCTTAGTGGCGTTGACTACAATTGGATTTGTTGATGCAGAATCATTGGTCTTCCGAATTAAGTGCACTAACATCTGAGTCCTTCGTGTTCAAGGGCCTACAATGAACATCCATTAGATGCCAAGCCAAGTATATCTACTTTGGTCAATACTGAAAACAAACACATTATAGAAGGCAGTGAGGATAACTGTCAGATAAAAAGCAAAAAGGACTTGCAAATTTTATCAGATCGAAATTCAAAGAGGTTCTATTGATCTCCTCAAGTCATTCTCGAATTTTATTGTTATTCCGATAGGGAAATGCTTACCAATACAAGTACGTTTTCCAGAACTTAACCGCCATAAGATGCATCGACAAGTATTGACGATGATTGGATTTCATGTCGCGAGGAGATTTTCCACTACAATATCGGTAATAGGCTAGCTGGACCTTGCCCAAAAAGCTTTACGATCATCAAAATGGTTTTTTGCTTTTAGAGAAATTATAAAGTAACGGTTTGCGGTGCTAATGGCGGCATTGGACAGCCTCTTTCCCTGCTTTTAAAACTAGACAAGATGATTACCGAATTGAAGCTATACGATGTCAAAGGTACACCTGGCGTAGCCGCTGATCTGTCGCATGTTGATACTTGCTGTAGGGTAGAGGGATTCTTAGGAGTAGAAAATCTATGTCAAGCTGTGCAGGGTAAGTGAGGAACAATAGTGGGCAAGACTGAAGACTGATAAAATTTTGCTTTAGGAGTCGACCTCGTTACCATTTGTGCTGGTGTGCCTCGCAAGCCGGGCATGACGCGTGACGATTTATTTGCCGTCAACGCTGGCATAGTTTATGAGATAATCGAAGGCATTGCCCATAGCGGCACTTGTCCAGTTATTGCGTTAATTAGTAATCCAGTTAACTCGCTTGTTCCCGTAGCCGCTGAGGTTCTAAAGAAGGTAGCTGATTTCTATTGAGACGACCGTTTTTTTTTTTTTTTTTTTTTTTAATTTTTTTATTGTTACAGCACGACGTGTATGATGCAAAGAAATTGTTCGGCGTATCCAATCTTGATGTGGTTCGAGCACGTACATTTATCGGTGAGTCAGAAGGTGCAGATCCGCGCACGGTTAAGGTCGATGTGGTGTGTGGTCATTCTGGAATAACCATCATACCAGTCTTGTCGCAAAGCAAACCGAAATACAAGGGCGATCCTGAATGTTTGACAAAGAAAATTCAAGAAGCTGGTACCGCAGTCGTGAATGCCAAGGCTGGTGCTGGTTCGGCGACACTTGCTATGGCTTATGCTGGTGCTATTTTTATCCATTCACTTTTAAGAGGTTTGGATGGTGAGTGTGATGTTGTCGAATGTGCTTTCGTAGAATCATGTGTTTCCGAGACGGATTACTTTTCAACGCCGTTGGTACTTGGTAAGAGTGGAATTGAGGATAACCTTGGTCTGCCAAAATTAAATAAGCTCGAGGAGTCGATGATGAAAAAAGCCATCCCCGAACTGAAGAAGAACATTCAGAAAGGAGTGGATTTTGTTAAAAACAAGAAGAGTGGTTGCAAAAAATAAGTAGTGGTTGTGAAATACAGAGGATTGTTTTTTTATATAACGAATACAAAGAGTGGTGAACAGTATTGATCTACTTTTGATTCAGAAATTGTTAGTAGCGAGACTACGCACTCATTTGGTTTTAATATAAAAGACACAAGTAGTCCTATTGAATGTGGAGTTTACCGAGAAATACTAGCATCCAATCCAAGATGATTCGGTATTGCTCAGCTTGTACAATGATAGTGTTGTTGTCCTACGCTATGTGGTGGTTTTTAGCTTCACATCAGTTTCTTACTTACTTACCTACTTATCAGGTCAGCGATCCATGGAGGATCTGAGCCTGAGCTATAGCTGCCTTCCATCCTTGACGGTCCCGGGCACGCTGCTTCCAGTTGTCAAGACCAAGATGTCTTACATCCGCGATTACTTGGTCTTTATACCGGAGGTTCGGTCTTCCTCTTCTTCTCGAACCAGGAGGCTCGGAGTCGAAGACCCTCTTAGCTGGAGCGTTGATGTCCATGCGCTCGATGTAGCCGAGCCAGTGTAGTCGACGGATCCTTGCCTTCCGGACTACATCCACATCTTGGCACAGCTCGTAGAGTTCGCGGTTGTGTCTTTTTCTCCATTCACCTTCCTCGCAGACAGGACCAAATATCCGGCGCAGAATTTTTCTTTCGAAAGAACCCAAAATCAGCTCCGCTGTCCTGCTTATCGTCCAGCTTTTGGCTCCGTACAGAAAGACTGGCAGAATGAGCGTTTTGTAAAGCATGACTTTGATCTTTCGAGTGAGGAGTTTTGACCCCAGTATTTTGGACAAGCCGAAGTAGCAGCGGTTGCCAAGGGCGATTCTATGCCGGATCTCCACTGTGGTGTCATTTGTGGAATTTACGTTTGCCCCGAGGTAGACAAACTCCTTAACTACCTCGAAATTATAGCCGTCAATTGTTATATTTTGTCCCAGGTGGTGAGCGACGGATTGGCTTTTGCTTGACAGCATGTATTTCGTTTTATCCTCATTGATCTTAAGACCAACTCGTTTCGCCTGTTCTTCAATCGGTGTGAATGCTTCCACAATGCCACGGCGAGAACACGCGATGATGTCGATATCATCCGCGTATCCTAGCAGCTGGATGGACTTGTAAAAGATAGTGCCTTCCCTGTTGACGCCTGACCGTCGCACTATCTGCTCCAGCACCAGGTTGAAGAAGTCACATGATAGCGCATCTCCTTGCCGAAATCCGGTGCATGTTTCGAATGGTTCCGAGGTCCTAGAGACGAGCTGCACGGTGCATCGCGTGTTTTTTAGCGTGGCGCGACACAACTGGATCAGTTTTACCGGGATCCCGAATTCGGCCATCGCCCCAAACAGTGCTTCACGATGAATGCTGTCGTATGCGGCCTTGAAATCGATGAAAAGATGGTGTGTATCGATTCGAAACTCGTTGGTCTTTTCCAGGATTTGTCGAAGTGTGAAAATTTGGTCTATAGTTGATTTGCCGGGCCGGAAGCCGCACTGGTAGCTGCCGATTAGTGCGGTGCAAAGTGGCTTTAGACGTTCACACCATACGCTGGACAGGATCTTGTATGCGACATTGAGCAGGGATATACCTCTATATTTCGTGCAAGAGATAGGATCGCCTTTTTTGTGGATGGGGCAAATAGTGCTGGTATTCCAGTCGCCGGGCCTGCTTTCGTCTTCCCAAATTCTGCAGATGATCTGGTGCATGCTCCCTACCAGTACATCGCCGCCAGCCTTGAAGAGCTCTGATGGCAAGCCATCTGAGCCTGCGGCCTTGTTGTTCTTCAGGTTCAGAATAGCTGTGCCGACTTCTTCGATGCTGGGTGGGAGGACTGCTTCAGCGGCTGGAGTTGGGATTTGCTCGGCTCCTACCACTCTCTCTTGGTCATGCTCATCAAGCAGCTGCTGGAAATGCTGCTTAAATATATTCACTATTCCCTGCGGGTCGGTGACAAGATTACCCTCGCAGTTTCGAAGAGCCAGGGTGCCCTTTTTGAAGCCTCCTGCAAGGCCTTTGGCTTTCTTGTAAACGGCTCGTATTTTATGTTAATCCCTAGACTCCTCGATATCCTTGAGCTGGGAGGCTGCGAAGATTCTTTCTTGTGTCGCAGTAGTTTTTTCTCTTCCCTTCTTCTGGCTCTGTACTCTTCTTGCGCTGCCCTGGTCTTCCTCTGCAGCGCCTTTTGGTACGCCTCGTCGGTTTCTGCCTTTTTCTGCTCACACTCGCCATCATACCACGGGTTTCTTGTCGGGGGTGGTAGGTATCCTAAGGTGGTTTCGGCTACTTCCTGAATGGCTGAGCGGCAATGCAGCCACATATAAATGGCATTTGTGTTCGACGTAGGCATACCGTAGAGTCTTTCGCTCAGCTGCTCCCTGTAGACTCTGGCAACCTCCGGTGTGCTCAGGCGCCCAATGTCGAACCTCCTCCTGATGGGCTGGTGCAGCTTTCTGACATTGGACAGTTGAGCTCTGAATCTTGCTGCTACGAGGAAGTGTCAGAGTCGACATTTGCCCCTCTGAATGTTCGCACATCCAGGATGTTTGACGAGTGCCTTGCGTCAATGAGCACATGGTCGATTTGGTTGGCGGTTCGACCGTCCGGAGATCGCCAGGTTGCTGTGTGGATTCGCTTGCGAGGGAATCTTGTGCTACTTATCACGGCATTACGAGCTGTCGCAAAGTCAGCGAGTCGGAAGCCATTATCTGTTGTTGTATCGTGGAGGCTGTGCTTTCCGATCACTCCGCCAAGGGTGTTCTCCGATTTTGGCATTGAAGTCCCCAAACACGATTTTAGCATCGTACTCCGGACAAGCTCCGTAGGCGTTGTCCAGGAGGTCATAGAAGTCCTCCTTGATAGGGTCTTCAGCCTCGTCGGTAGGGGCGTGTGCACATATAAGGCTGATGTTATGAAATCCGCCTCTGATGCGGATCACAGCCACGCGATCACTTATAGGTTTAAAGTCGATGACCTTCGACCTTAACCGCTTTCCCACGACAAATCTGCATCCCAGTAAGTGCAACCTTTTGTGACAACTGTAATAAATGTTGCAATTTTTCCTCCTAATCATACCGTTTCCTATCCAGCGTATTTCCTGGACCGCAGTAATATCCGCCTTGTACTGCGTGAGGATGCCTTCTAGTTTATGAGCAGCTCCGGGAGTGTACAGGGTTCTGACATTCCAGGAGCATACTCGCAAATCGTGTTCCTTTTTCGTACGTTGTCGTCGTCGAGTATCCGTCCGTGTATCCGAGGCGTCTTGCTCATTAATAACTTTAGGTTTTTTTACGTGGGCTGATTGTTAGCCATCCGCACAACCGCTATTCTGGTCGGGGTTTTGTCGCTGCATACGTTTGTTCACCTCCCAACGGTTGTTGAAGAGGCTATCCAGAGGGCGCCGCGAGGAGGCCGTATGTCAACTTGACCCGGACATTTAAACAGGGATCGTTCCTGCATCTCGCCAAGCTGAGAGCGATCAACAACTTTACCGAGCCCATGCCCTCTGGACTAGGAGAATAATCTCCCTAAAAAGAACTGACATCCATAAAATCATTGGTGTCATCACCGGTCACTGTCTCATTGGCAGTCATGCGCAAAAACTAGGGCAAGTTCCGAATGATTTCTGCACAAGCTGCCTAGATGAAGAGGGTGTCGAAACCATTCACCACCTACTCAGCGCCTGTCCGGCCTTCTGTGCAATCAGGAAACGCTACCTAGGATCCTACTTCCTAAACTCCTAAACGAAAGAAGCACTAATTGGTTCCACGAATAGGGGATAAGCCTAAAAGACCTCATTGCACCTACTAGACAGAATACAAAAACGAGCCATAAAACTGATAGGTGACTCCAGCGTTACCAAAACATTAGACTCGATGGAAAACCGCAGGAATGTTACCTGCCTCTCCCTGTTTTATCGTTACTACCACCAAAAATGCTCTGATGAAATAGCCAGTTGCGTTCCGCCCCATCATCATTTCTCCCGCAATACACGTCTCTCTAGGAATGCTAACCAATATACCCTGAAGCCCGCTTTCGGACGTACTGTCAAATATAGAGAATCTTTCGTTAACCGAACCACACGAATCTGGAACTCCCTGCCGGATTCGGTTTCCCCCCCTCAATGCAACATGCAAACATTTAAGATCAATGTCCATCGGCATCTCCTCTATTCCTCTTCCTTTCTACCTTCTGCCCGCACTGTGTCGCCGACATAATAAGGTTTTTAGACCTTGAGTGCGCGCAAATTATTTAAGCAAACAAAAAAAAGAAAAAAAAAACCCAAAAACCCCTCGTAGCACCACAACGGGTCGCTCTGGCCTATGTGTCTGCTTCCCATTCTGGGGAGGCTACGAACCTTCTTACCTACCTACCTAAGTACGAATATTGGCTGACCGTTCACTGATTTTTTCTTTTTTTTTGTCGCACAGGTTTGGGTCGTAAATGTTCGTTCACTACTCTCAAGGGGTGGTTGTCCTAGCTAGATTCGAGAGGAACTCCACTGAATTTTCAGGTTGGTTATAGTTCTCAACAAACGTTCCATGCCATTATGCTGTTATATAAGAACTGCAAACAGAGAGTATCAATTTGAAGTGAACAAATATGTACTGTGAGTGTTATGCCTACATCAGTATTGTTGATTAAGTCTCATTTACAACAGCTCTGTTGCACAATTTTTCCGTATAGGAAATGTCCACCTGTCACCAGAAATCACTAGAATATCGTTCTCCAAGATTATCTGGGGCTTTCCACTTTTGATATACATATATTAAATCTAGAACCTCGAACATATTACATGTTTCGATTTACCATATAAAAATGAATTAATTCGATATTCGATACCAATCGGAACGAATTTCTCAACTCACAGCTCATAAACCGAATCACAACGACTCACTTTAGGATTTAAGGGTTCAAGGTGCAACGTCCAGCAAGAACACAAGCATTGGTATAAGACGTGGTCGATTTAGATTACAAAGAAGACAAGGAAAAAATAAATAATCGAGGCAATTGAACTTGGCGCAAATACATACCTTAGCGATACAATATGGTCAACGGCATTCTCACATTGAACTTGAACTTCAACAGTTTAATGAACACACTCAGCTATGCTTTTGGTTGACTTTAATTAATAGAAATAGTAAATATATGCAAACACCCTTCCCAGAATGGAGTCTACATATAATCGAAGCCCTGAAAAGTATATACTTTGGTCGAACTTCTAGATACTTTAGTTTTAAATAACTTACTATGGCATACTCGTATGTAAATGAAAGTAAATGAATTGGATTAGTCTTTATTGACGAGGTGAACGAGCATATAGCCCTGTTTTTCATCTAGTTCTAATCTGGTAATTAATATGTGATATCTGTGGGCACAGAGGCTCCAGCTGATTGATGTTGCTACGGCGCGTAATCTCCTTCTAGCCAGTGCAAGCTTGCCGCACCTCGATGTACACAAAGTTCGCCAGATCAATCAATCACTAACAAGATTGATCACATCGCGATCGCCGTCAGACACCTTTTCACTATTCTTGATGTTCGAACTTTCCGAGGAGCTTATATCGACTCGGACTCTTGTAGTAACCAAGATTCGTCTACGGATATCACGAACGCAGCGGAGTAGAGTAAGAATACATGGTTATGACGTCGGAAAGCTACTATCGCCAGAACCCGCTCGTGCTTTTACTGATCGCGTCTCCCTTAAGCTCTCCCATACACCTCAACCTTCCACGTAGTCAATAGAACAACAGTGGTACCTTTGCGAACGAGCGCTGAAAAGCACTGCTTCTGAAGTTTTGGGCTTCAAGGCTCCACCACCAAACGAGTGCAGGAAGACTCACACAGGGAAGCAGGAGGCATATAAAGCCCCCCTGTATAGAAGAACAAGAACAGCTCGCAAGTTCTACGAATTAAAAGAGTGGAGGAGCATAGGCTTTACAGGAGAAAGAAGGAAGAGAGGTGTTACTGTAGATAAAGCAAACAAGGTTATAAAACCAAATCGGAAGCCTGTAGGGATGAAAACGGACAACTACATGGTAGTAGAATCGCAGTCGATGCTGAGAATATGGAAAAACACTTCTGCAGGCTGTATAACGATGATGTTAGTCAATATACCGCTGTCAGGCAAAATTCGGTCCCCTGGACCTCGGCGAAGTTAAGATTGCCATATCGAAACTTAAGCTGAATAAATCTGCTGGCACGGAGGGGCTGTCAGCTGAGCTCTTCAAAGCAGCTTGAGATGACCTGGTTAGGAGTATGAACCAGCTTATCTGTAAGATATGGTCAGGAGGAGAGCATGCCCGAGGAATGGAGTCTCGAATGGAATCGTTTGCCCGATCCACAAGAAAGGACACTCTAATGATTGCACCAACTACAGAGGAATAAGTCTCGTTAACATCAAAGCCCCATACGACGCGTAATTGGAGACGAACTATGCAACGCCATGTCTACCTTAGACATCCCTGCTAAACTCTTCAGGCTATGCAGGATCACTTCGGAAATTGCACACTGCTCCATCCGAATCGGTGCAGACCTTACTGATAGTTTTGATTTCAAAAAACGATTTAGGTAGGGCGATGCGCTGTCGTGTGATTTCTTCAACATCTTATTAGAAATGGTTGTGCAAAAACAACTGTCCAACACAGGAGGCACAAACGCAGATGACATTGATATAATCAGAAGAACACATCGAGATGTCAGCGAGGCGTTTACGAGGATTGAGGCGTAAATGAGGGCCTAGGTAGTAAATGAGGGCAAAATAAAATATTTGCTGTCATCAAGAAGGACGCTCACCACCGACGTCTTAGCCAGAACGTTTATATTGGCAGATATAAGTTTGAGGTAGTGAAAAACTTCTTGGCTCTGCAGTGACGCAGAATTGTGTTGCCAACCGCTATTTCTTTGGACTCAAGAGACAATTAAGTAATAGAGCCCTCTCCTGAAAGACAAAGTTGACTCTATACAAGACCCTTATCATCTCGGTCGGTCAAGCGGATGGGGAAGTCCTTGGCCCTTTCGAGAGATTTTCGGTCGTATAAATGCAGACGGGAGATGAAGGAAAAGGTCCAATCACGAGCTTTACGGGCTGTACAGTGACATGAGTCCAGTCAGGCGTCTATTGAATCAACGCCTAAGATGGCTAGGCCATGTAGAGCAATTGGGCACCTCAGCTTCAGCCCGTAGAGTCTATGAACCCAACCCCGAAAGAAGATCGTGCTTGTTGGAGGGCATGTTGGTTGAGGCTTAAGTACACCCCGAATTGTAGCGCCCCATAAGAAGAAGAACTTGATCAAAAATAAATATTTGTACTCCTAATTCACGTCAATTTTCCTCTGATTTGTTTGGTCAACCCTGCAAGTAGATCTTGCCTCTTATATTGACCTAAGAGTGAGCACAAGGTAAGTAAGTCGTCGAAAAACTTTGGTAACATTTTGAACTTCGTTCCTACAATAATATCTCTCCTCGATCGTGTGACCACAAGAAAGGTCTTTCTTTTTTTAAGAAATCTATGTTTCTTCCTCCCACTGTTCATAAAGCTTGTAGGAAGTTATCGTTTTTCCTATAGTGCAGCTTTACAGGCATCTTACTGAACTACGTGAGTTCACTTGCATTCGTCGTCAAATCAGAGGTTGCTTAAAGGTGGAAGTTTGGAACATATCATATTAGAGAAACTGTTTGACTTCTTTATCACTGTTGTTCAATCATTAATGCATGCCAAATAAGGCTTTTGAGAGATAGGAGGAAACAGGATCGGTAAAAACCTGGAAACATTTTTCAGCCTAATCGACACCCGAGTTGTTTGGCTATTAAGGGACCTAATTCAGGTGCAGAATCAAAGATCATAGTCCATTAAACATCTCTGAGAGTCGTCAAGTAAAGCATATTTTTTCACGTTAGTGAAGTTAGTCCTACGCACAGCCACAGACCTTGAGAACGCATTATCACCTCATTGAGATTGTGAGAACCGTCGTTGTCCATACATTTCCCTACTATCATTCTGGTAAAAGAATAGGGGTCCTCGGGCAGCCCCTATCAACATCCCATAGGTTGTTGGTTGCCTTATTTTCAGTCGAGTGGTCGGCTAAGTAAAAGTTTAACATACTCAATTATTAAGAAAAAAAAGAAAATGTCAAACACGGACCTGGAACGTGCAAACCCACTCTGAGACCTCCAAATTGAATCAAGTTTGCTCGGAGATGCAATGATATCACACAGATTCCCGGACTCTTCGAAATTAGGCGAAAAGGACAAGGCAATTTCCAGACGCAAACGGGAGAGTACCTCATTTTAACAACACCCACTTCAAGAACGGAGTAGGTTATACTACTATCCCTAGCTGCTAAGAGATCGCTCTTGGAGTATAAACCCACCTCGGACAGGATCATATCAATCCACTCGAAGTTTCGCAACATCAAGATTAAACAATGCGACGCCACCACCGGTAAAGGTGATGATGAACACAAGGACACCTTCTACGCTCAGCTGGTAGCATGCCTCATGTCCTCCCCCAAGAGCGATGTGAAGATTGTCATGGGAGACTTCAAGGCCAACCTCAAGGCCGTTATGAGTCGACACAGCCTTCATGCAGAAATCAGTAGCAACGGAAATCGCCTTCTCGACATTTGCTCCTCTCATAATCTTTTGTGGGTGGCGCCAAGTTCCCCCAAAAAGACATTCATAAATACACCGGGCAGTCTTCGGACAGTATTGCTCGCAACCAGATCGATCAGTTCCTGATCAGCGGAGGATACCATGGCTCTCTGCAGATGTGGAAACCGTTCGCGACGCCGACATATGTATACATATAGCGACCATCAACATTTGTTGGGTATTGTGATGTTTCGTGCGGCCTACCACCAGGCTCCAACAAACAGACGCTGTGTAACCGAGCGTCTCCAGAATCCGGAGATAGCCAGGAAATTTGTGGGGAAGATCGAAGTAATAATCCGGTTAGACACAACACTATCATGGCTCGACCTAAAATGTGCTTCGAGGTCAAGTGCGGAGGAAACAGTGGGCAATAACACAAACGTAAGCGTTGGATAAGCGACGCTACTTAAAGATAGATCGAGATCAGAAGGAAACTTCAAAGGTCAACTGCATCAACCTGGCTCATGCGAGAGAAGACGACAGATCCAAGCTGCATATAACGAGGCCGAGAAATCTACCAAGCGCATGGCGCGTGAGGATAAACGGAACTTCTTCAAGGACCTGGTAAGCAATGAGAAGGTCGCAGCTCAGTGTGAGGACATGAAAGGTGCTTATGCCGCGACGAGGAAGCTCTGTGACGGTGGGATGGCTACCGCTCCTCCCTAGAGAGACAGAGACGGAAACACGCTCGAACCAGATCAGCAACAACTTGATGGCTGGAGGGAATTCTTCGCAGAGTCACTTTCAACTGATGGTGAAGCGTACATCTTACTCTCTCTCTCTCTCAAAGAACGATACAGACGACGCCTCCACCAGTTCCTGAAATCGAAGTCGCGATTCGAAGGTTCCGGGCCCAGACACCTTGCCTGGGGAACTATTTAGAGCAGCTGCGTCACAAATGGCTCTAATTCTGCATCCCATCATCATCCCCTCATCCGAAAGTTGGAAGGAGGGCGTCTTCATCACCATCCCGAAGAAAGGCAAGCTGAGTGAGTGTAAAAATTGGAGAGGCATCACTCTTCTTAATACTATTCGGAAATTGCACCCCACCCTGATACTTTCGAGGATCGCACCAACCATTGACGAACACCTTCGACGTGAGCAGTCTGGATTTAGACCTAATCGTTATTTTGTTGACCACACGAAGGCGATTAGAATGAATATTGAACAATATTCTTCCTCCGTGGAAGACTACTGACAGCATAAACTGGAAGTCACAGGTATGTATTTGCTAACAAATGCCTGAAGAGTACCCTGAGGATATTTTAGCTGGAGTGGATCATGAACGAGGACCTTCTACAGAGAGCTTTCCAGCTACCAGTGATGACTAAGATCCTGAAGAGAAAATTGAGTTGGATTGTGCGTAGTTTGCATAAACCGGACACGGATGTCGCAAAGTTTGCCCTCACCCGCAGACGTAGTCGCCCTACAGAGGTCAATAACCGGACTATAGGATGGATATGACAAACGTTGGAATATTTTTTCCGCCAAAATCTCGTACAGAGTCAACGTGGAATGGACCGGCGCATTGTCCTGATGCAAGATCCTGCCCTTCTTGACGAGTTCGGGTCACACACGGAAAACACGTGCTCGAAGCCTTTTCAGCCTGTCTGGTTGGTAGGAACATATTCACACTGACTGAAGCCTCTTTCCGTGGATTGTCTCCTACTAATTCATGGCCCTTCTTGAACCACGACGCCCATTCAAACACACGTGTGTACGATATACACTCATCTCCATACACCACCTGCAATTTTCGGAGGATTTCCGAAGGTTTTTCACCAGATATCACTAAAAATGTAATCACAACACATTGCTTGTAGAGTGAGTTAATCGTTTTTACAACGTTGATGTCCATGCGGTCGATATGGCCGAGCCAGTGTAGTCGACGGATATTTGCCTTCCGGACTATATCCACATCTTTGTACAGCTCGTAGAGTTCGCGGTTGTGTCTTCTTCTCCATTCACCTTCCTCACAGACAGGACCAAATATCCGGCGCAGAATTTTTCACTCGAAAGAACCCAAAATCAGCTCCGCTGTCCTGCTTATCGTCCAGCAAGACTGGCAGTGTGAGCGTTTTGTAAAGCATGACTTTGGTCTTTCGAGTGAGGAGTTTTGACCCCAGTTGTTTGGACAAGCCGAATAAGCAGCGGTTGCCAAGGGCGATTCTATGCCGGATCTCCACTGTGGTGTCATTTGTGGAATTTGAAGAGCTCCAATGGCAAGCCATCTGAGCCTGCGGCCTTGTTGTTCTTCAGCTTCTGAATTGCTGTGCCGACTTCTTCGGTGCTGGGTGGGAGGACTACTTCAGCGGCTGGAGTTGGGATTTCCTCGGTCCCTACCACTCTCTCCTGGTCATGCTCGCTGCTGGAAATGCTGCTTAAATACATCCACTATTCCCTGCGGGTCGGTGACAAGATTACCCTCGCAGTTTCGAAGAGCCTGGGTGCCCTATTTAAAGCCTTCTGCAAGGCCTTTGGCTTTCTTGTAAAAGGCTCGTGTTTTATGTTTATCCCTAGACTCCTCGATATCCTTGTCGCAGTAGTGGAGGAGAAAAAACTACTGCGACAAGAGATTTTACACTCATTCGAAAATAGTTGAAAAAATTGTCAGACTTTTCTCTCCATAAAATAATCCTTTTGTTAGCCGATGGTCAACAAAAGTATTTACCCAATAACGTCGTTTCTTTTTCAGAAACATAGTTTTTATGCACTAGGTACGCGAAAATTACTCGTTTGTAAACCTCCATTGCTACAAGCCGAACGCAAACTGCAGATTGAGACCTGCGGGACATCCCGCATGTGTGCACTGAACATTTGCGTCACAGCAACGGCACCGTAGCGTCCCCATGCGTCAAAAAACCGCATTTGTGCACCGGGCCTAAGTGATTGATTATAATTTTTTCGAAGACTTTCGAAATTAGTGGCAACATTAATATTGGCTGGTAAGATTTTGTATCCAACCGTGACTTTCCGGGCCTTAAAACTAGGATATCCTCGGCGACCTTCCAAAGGGTCGGTACGTGTTATAACCTAAGCGCTGCGTAAACAAGATATGAAAGCTTGAGCAGCGCATTTCTGGGCAAATTTTTAAGAACGTCTCCTGTAATTAAGTCGTAGCATGCTGCTTTATTTGGTTGGAGGGATTTAATAATATTTTTCAATTCCGAAAGCGTAGCTCGCGTCATTCTGTATTCTACAGTCACTCCAAGTAAGTATGGCTATTATTAGGTAGCGGTTGTCCTCTGAATGGGTTGAGCGATTCAGCAAGATATTCAGCAAAAACTTCAGTCTTTTCTTCACATCGCCTTTCACCCTTTCATTTTGTTTTTTTTATTGGTCGTGCTTGAAGTGTATGTTTTTTAATGCACATAATAGCTTTACAATAGGGGAATGGGGAGCGAGCAAACAGAGCAAAGAAGTTGATCGCGCTTAACATGGCAAACGCCAGCTTCGATCTCTGTACCTGATAAATCCAAGTTGACACACAGCCTCCGCGTGCCCCCACCCCTGGATAGCTACCCTGGTACCCGCCATGTAGTGAACCAATGTGTGCAGCGACACAACCCTTGTTCCTGTGGAATGAGGAACGTGGCCCTCCAGTTTGGGGATTGTGCTTAGTGGTAACATCCCTATCACGTAAAAACCTACTTGTTCCGAAACGACAACAAGCTTCGGATACGGACGGATACAAAGCTGACGACCCCTGCAAACGACGAACGGACTTGAGAATCTGCATCTGGACAGGCCAGGTGAATCCACAATAGACCAAATATGTACGCTACGGCAGATCTTGGAAAAGACCCAGGAATACCAAATCGACACTCATCACCTCTTCGTCGATTTCAAGGCTGCATATGACAGTGTGTATAGTGATGAGTTATACAAAGCCATGTCTAGTTTTAACATCCCTGCCAAACTCGTCCGACTGTGCAGGATGACAATGGAGAATTCTCGCTGCCCCATTAAAGTCGGTAATGAGCAAACCAAGACCTTTGATCTTAAAAAAGGATTTAGGCAAGGTGACGCGCTGTCGTGCAACTTTCTCAACATCGTGCTTGAAAAGATCGTGCAAGAGTCACTGGCCAACACAGGAGGTACGATTTATTTCAAGTCTACGCAATTGCTTGCGTACGCCGATGACATTGACGTGATTAGACGGACACAGCGAGACGTCAATGAGGCCTTTGTTAGCATTGAGGTAGAAGCGGCTGAGATGGGTCTCAAGGATAATGAGGGTAAAACCAAATATCAGCTTTCATCTAAAAGAGACGGACAACACCGACGTATTGGCCAGAACGTCACTATGGGCGGATGTAAGGATGTAACTTTGAAGTGGTCAAGGAATTCGTCTACCTTGGCTCACTGATGACCGGCGACAACCACACCAGCGCTGAGGTAAAACGCAGAATCACTCTTGCCAACCGCTGTTTCTTTGGGCTCAAAAGGCAATCGAGAAGTAGAGCCTTCCCTCGGAAAACCAAGGTGACACTATATAAGACCTTAATCAGCCTGGTACGAAGTCCACGGATACATCGTCTAAGGTGGCCAGGCCATGGAGAGCGCATGGAAAATACAGCCCCGACCCGAAGAGTCTTCGAATCCACCCCGGAGGGAAGGCGCGGCAGAGGACGGCCGCATCAACGGTGGCACACGCAGGTGGAAGGGGACCTTAACCAACTGGGCGTGCGGCGCTGGAAACAGCTGGCCAAAGACCGTGCCAGCTGGAGACGCTTGTTAATTGAGGCCCAGGTTCACCACGGACTGTAGCCCCACCTAAGTAAGTTAGTAATAGCTTTACAATGCGATTTTCGGTCCTATAAACACAGAGGAGGGTTGGAGAAGAAGATTCAATCACGAACTGTACGGTTGTACAGCGTCAGGCGTCTACGGATCCAACGCCTAAGATGGCTAGGCTATGTAGAACGAATGGACACCACAGCTCCAGCCCGTAGAGTCTTTGAATCCAATCCCGAGAAACGAAGAAATAGAGGACGACCGCACCTAAGGTGGCGCGCACAGGTGGAAAGGGACCTCAACCGACTTGGCGTTCGGCACTGGAAAAGACTAGCGAAAGATCGTGCTAGGTGGAGAGGCATGATGGTTGAGGCCCAGGTTCGCTCCGAACTGTAGCGCCCATTAAGAAGAAGAAGAATATCAAACACTCGCTGGGATTTAAAGTAGAGCTTGAGTCGGTACAAATCAGTACAGTGCGCGTTAAGAATCAAAATTATTCCTTTAATGTATCTTTAGTGTATTGCCGCGCTGTCCGTTGGTGTCGACCCAGTTCATCAATCTTTTTAATGACCTCGGTGACTTTAAAACTGGTGTGGTTTGCAGTTGCAACTTTTACTCTTCTGGCGTACAGACACCGCAAAAACAACTGATGTCGTTGTTCCAGGTCACTGCGGAGCCAAGGTAGACGAAGTCCTTAACTACCTTGAACTCATATCTGCCAACACAAACGTTCTGGCCAAGACGTCAGTGGTGAGTGTCCTTTTTTGATGACAGCATATATTTAGTTTTGCCCTCGTTTACCGCCAGACCAACTTTCGCCGCCTCGAACTCAATAATCGCAAACGCCTCATTGACATCTCGCTGTGATCTACCTATTATGTCAATATCGTCGGCGTATGCAAGGAGTTGCGAGGATTTGAAATAGATTGTGCCTCTTGTATTGACCAGTGATTTTTGCACAATCATTTCCAATATGATGTTGAAGAAATCACACGACAGCGCATCGCCCTGCCTAAATCCTTTTTTGACATCAAAACTATCACACCGATTCAGATGGAGCAGCGAGCATTCTCCAAAGTCATCCTGCATAGTCTGACGAGTTTAGCAGGTATGTCAAAGGTAGACGTAGCGTTGTATAGCTCGTCTCTAATTACGCTGTCGTATGCGGCATTGAAGACAAATAGGTGATGCGTGTCGACTTCAATTTCATTGGATTTTCCAGGATCTGCCATAGTTCTAAGATTTGGTTGATGGAGGACTTCCCTGGCCTGAATCCGCACTGATAAGGACCTAACAGCTTATTTACAAAAGGCTTCAGGCGTTCATACAAAACGGCAGAGAAGATTTTGTAGGCGATGTAGCAGACAGTCCGTCTGCGCCAGCAGCTTTATTCGACTTGAGCTTCGATATGGTAATCTTAACATCGTCGAGGTCAGGGGGGTAGGATCCTCTGCGGTCTCCGTCGATTAGAAATGGATAATTTATTTTTTTTTTTTTTTTAGAGACTCGCGCAGGTTCAAGTGTTTTTATATTCTCTTATGATGTGTTGACACACACAACCTGAACGGAGTGCAGTGGTTGGGGTCGTTGATGTTCGTTCACTACTCTCAGGGGTGGTTGTCCTAGATCTAGATAGGACGAGAGCCGACCAAATTCTGCGTTGGTTATAGTCCGAAGTAATTCGTTCAAGCACTTTAGTATTGCAAATTAATTTATTTGTTCAACTTTTTAACTTTTAAAAAAAATCAAACTTTATTATGTGCTTAACTTAATTCTATTATTTATGTTGCGGAGTTCCATCTGCGTTGCCCAAGAGCTTAGTCAGGAAACCGTGACGGGTGCTGATCAGGAACTGCTTGTCTTGGTCGGGTGACTGGTGCTGATGAACTGTACACTGACGCTGATGGAATAAAACTCAACTATAGATTAACAATATGTGCCTTATATAGTATGTGCTGTTCTTTGACAGCGTCCCTTTGATGGACTTTGAACTTATATAATAAATTATTTTTGCTGGACCTTGGACTTCTAATATAGATCACAAAGAATATGCCGACGCAGCTGCAACCACTTGACTTCGACTAAAAGCATTTTGCCATTAAGTCGCAGCTGTGTCAACAATGATCGTTCGCGTCTATTGGTTTCCCCATAATTATATATATATGTTGCATATGATTTGACCGCAGCTTGTTTACATTGCTTACGGATCAAACCAATGCTTTAAGATATTAACTCCCCTCTTTCTTAAGTGAATCGTCCCGATTCTTAATTCTGTTTCATTAATTCTTCGATTATTTCGTTTAAATCTTTTAGCATTGTTTCTTCGATGTTTTCATTACTTTTATTTACATCGTTTTCTTTTATTGATTCTTCGATGTTTTTATTTACATCGTTTTTCTTTTTAGGTTTCTTACAAATTTTTTCTTTATAGTTTGAGAGGGTTTTACGCATTTTATATAAAAACATACACAATAAGATAATTACAAATGTTATTAGGGAGGTCCAAAGTACCGAGCGAGTTTTTATTTCATCCTGTCTTACATCTAATATATCGATATTTTCCATATTTAATTTATTGAGCCTTACATATTCAATAACATCAAATTCGATGGGTTGGTTCATTTTCAAAAAGTTTTGTATAGCATTAGTGGGATTGAAATAAGTTACGTTATTTATTACAGTTGAATTTTCAAAGGTTATTAGATATATCCCATTTAAGATATGTTCGTTTACAATATTAATACCTGATACTAGAATAGCTCCATCTTTGATTATTTCCAGATCTTTATTTTTTCCTATAATCTTAGAACAATTTGCTTTTTTATTATTCAAAATTTTAGATAAACAAGTTTCTTTTTGACTCAATTTACAAAATGTGTTACTTATTTCTATTGTACAATTTTCTATTGTTTTAAATATGTTTTCGCATTTAACAATTCTGTTTTCTATCATAAGTTTAGTGTTATTATGAGGAATGGCTCGTGATTCATAAAGATCACATGTTCTTTCTATCTTCGGGTACTTAATATAAATAACTATTACGTCATTGTTTTGGACGATCTTAAAATCAGAAGCGTCCATAAGGTCTGTGATGGTTATGCTTTCATGTTCATGTCTTGTTACGTCCTCTATTTCCTTAAGGTTCAATATTTCTGGGTTTAAAGTTCTAAGTTTTGCTAGGGTAAGGGTGTGAAGGATTTTCTGCAATTCTGCAGTGATTAATTTTCTTTTCTGTTTCGTTATTTGCTTTATCTTTGAGAAGTTAGTCAGGGTTTGGACAATATCGGTAAGATTTGCTATTGCCTTGAACAATTCGGAATTAACAATAAACTGTTTGTTATTGTTCTTCGCTAATTCGTTGAGTTTATTATTGATTGTGACGAGATCATCATGATCCGGGGTTCCTGATAACCATTTCCAGAGGGTTCCTAATTCATTGATTCCTCTCTTGGGTCTACCTGTCAATTGAAGCTGTCTAAATAATGTCTCAAGAAGAATGTTTTCGGGATTCAGTTTGTCTATCTTATTCCTGTTTGTTATACGTAATAATTTATTGTCTTCCTCTATTAATGTTCTATAGTAAGTTAAATTGGTCACATGGAATAACTCTCCCAAACTTTGGTAAATAGCTGTTTGGCCGTGTTCTATTAGTACATAGTCTTCTCTGGTGTAGTCTATAATTTCTGCCAGAGTCATTTTGCTGAGAGCTAATAGTAAAAGGATGATCATTTTCTGAAAATGAGGGTTTATGTTTTAATATTATCTTTGTGGATTAGTCTGTTTTTATTGTATATTCTAATCTTATTTCCTAGGTCTTCCTTAACTTTTTGTTTTCTATACCTGGGTTCTAATTTATTTCTCTCTCCTGATCTTTTCTCGAATACTATATCATCAGTATTATAGTTTCTATGCTTTCTGTTTTTATTATTTCTTCCTAACATTTTGGCCTGGGCTATTATTAATTGATTTCGTAAATTTTCGTGAGATACCTTATTAAACATTATTTCAAATGGTTTTTTGTTTGTCACTGAGTGGATTGTCTTGTTATATTGTTGCGCGGCTCTATAAATGGATTCTGAATCGTTAACTAAGCTATATTCTTCCTTCAAACATCGAGCAATTTCGATTATGGTTGAATGTACGCGCTCTATTTGACCATTTGTGGTACTATGGTGAGGATTGCAAAAATAGATTTCGATGTTCAATCTCGACATTAAACTTTTAAATTGTACAGTGGTAAAACCTGGTTCGTTGTCTAGCGTTATTTTCTTTACTTGTGGGAAACTTTGTATGGCTTCTAGGACTTTTTCATCTAGATTCGTTTTGTCGGATATCTGTTTTAAAATTAAGAATTTTGAGTAAGAGTCAATGCAGGTTAAAAATTTTAATTTTTGTGCGTAGAAAATATCTATATGGACATGCTCCCCCTCTTTCTTAGGAATTGGAGCCTCTCCAATTGGCTCTTTACTTGGGTGCCTGTCATATTTATTCCTATTGCATATTTCACAAGCTCTAATATATTGCTTAAACTGTTTACTCATATTAGGCCAGTAATAGTATTTGTGAATTTGTTTGATATTTTCAGTGTAGTTTCTGTGTGCTCGGGAATGTGTTTGTTCTATGATTGCCCATTGATCATCACGATTTATGATGTCTAAGGGAAAGTTCTTAGTGTACAAGAATTTGCAGTGGAATGTTTCTAAAAGTTTATCTTTTACAGTGTATAAATCTTCTGGTGTACAGTGGATTGCGGTTACCAGGTTGGGTTGTAAGTACTCTTTTAGGATTGTTACTAAGTTTTCTGGTGTGTCGAACTCTATAATATGTCTTGTTTTTCCGAAGTTGTGAACAGATTCGTGAATGGTGAAATTTGCTTTTGCAAGAAGTAGTTGTTGTTTAAATTGGTTCAATGGTTTTAACGTTTCTAAAATGTTTGTGTGGTCACTACTGTCGGCTGAATGTTGTGTGGCAAAAGAATCGTTAGATGATTCTGTTTCGGTACTTGTTTGGGCATCAGGCATATTGTTAAGATACTGTCTCGAGAGTGCGTCTGCGACCGTATTTTGCGTTCCTGGTTTGTATATGATTTTGGGTGCAAACTCTTCGATAAAAGCGTGCCACCTTTTCATCTTGGCATTAGGATTCCTGGTGGATACTGCAAATGTTAAAGGTTGGTGGTCGGTGTAGATTTCCAAATCTGATACACCATATAAATAATTCCTTAATGTTTTTAATGCCCACACTATAGCATACAATTCTTTTTCGTTTGTAGCGTAATTTCTTTCAGTAGAATTAAGGGTCTTGGAGATGAACGTGATAGGTTTCCCATTTTGGCTTAACACTGCGCCTATTGCGACGTTCGATGCATCTGTGGTTAAAGTGAATTTTTTATTGAAATCTGGTTGCACCAGTTCTACTTGACCTATTAGTAGCGTTTTCACTTTATTGAAGGCTGTAATTGCCTCTGCGTTTAATGTAATTTCTACTTTTTTCGACATGTTTTGTGATATTCTACCATTTTCTCCTGCTAGGTACGTTGTTAAGGGTTTTGTGACTAACGCGTAATCCTTTATAAATTTTCTATAGTAGCCTTCCATTCCTAGAAAACTTCTCAACTGACGTAAGGTTGTTGGCAGGGGGTAATTTTGAATGGTTTCGATTTTTTTTGGATCAGTTTTTATTACATTAAATCCTACTCTATATCCTAAGAATTCAACTTCTTCTCTATAAAATACAGATTTCTCTAACGATATTTTCATATTTGCGTCTCTCAGAGTCTTTATTACTTCCGAGAGGTGAATTCTGTGTTCTTCTACTGACGACGAATATACTATTATATCGTCTATGTAGACATGACAGAATTTTCCGATATACTTCCTAAGAATATTATCCATGGCGGTTTGGAAAATACCAGGAGCATTTTTTAATCCGAACGGCATCCTAACGAATTCGTATTTTCCATTGTTCACGGAAAAAGCAGTTTTTTCGACATCTGTTTCTTTCATTAATATCTGATGAAAGCCAGATTCTAAATCTATTGTTGAAAAGTATTTTGCTCTGCCTAGATTCGATAGAATGACACTACAGTCAGGAATGGGATAGTTCATTGCAATTGTTTGTTCATTTAATTTTTTGTAGTCTATTACCATCCTCAATTTTGAGGATCCGTCTTCATTCGTTCCTTTTTTTGGTACCACCCATATCGGTGAGTTGTAAGGACTTTTGCTTGGCCGAATAATACTATCGTCCAATAAGTTTTGTATCTCTTTATTTACAAAAGAGTTGACAGACATGGGGTATGGATATTGCTTACTCCATATAGGAGTTTCAGCAATTGTGCGAATTTCTGCCCTTATGTCTGTCCTAAATGGTAGCCTCATATTAATTTTAGAATGAAGCTCTTCGATTTCCTTAACAATTTTACCTCTTAAATATTCGATGTCTTCGTGCTTTTTTATATAGTTAATATTTTCTAATTCTGCTTCATTTTGAGAATCGATTTCCTCATCTGTTTCCTCCTTCTCTGTTTCACCAAAGTTAAGGAATTTTTCACAATGATTACCACTCTTTAGGGTTCCCTTTTCAAAATCTAATACTATATTTGCCTTTTTCAAAAATCTGTATCCTATTAAAATATCGGCCTCGAGATTAGGAATCTCATAAAATCGTTCCCTAATTCCGAAAAGCCTCGCTTGACTAAAATGCCGAATTATCGTGTAACCGTTTATTGTTCTTACTCTTTTTTTTATCACTAATTCTTTTTTATCTTTAAAAACGTTTGGGCTGCAGTAGCAGCTCGTAGCACCGCTATCAATTAATATTTTATATGTTCTTCCGGATGACCCTCTTTTAATGATATAGGGCAATCCGGGTTTTCTCCTAAAAAAGATTCTTCATTTAGGTTATTTATTCGCGGTGTTTTATATTGTGGCTGATAACTTATTTGGGCACTTTGAGGTTGGCGTTTAACGCCTTGTTGGAAATTATTGAAGCCCATAGGCTTCTGCTGGTAATTTTGGAAATTATACTGATTGGGTTTTTGAGAATAGTTATTGTTATAACTATTGTTGAAGGTTGGCCGAGAGGGACTTTGTGGATTAGAATAGTTATTATAAAAAGGCTGTCGCGGTTTTTGAACCACGTTGGCCGAACTACCTAATTCCATAGGTTCGGGTTTCGGTTGGGTTAGTTGAGGTTGGAAAAATTTAATTCGGGCGTCGCCTTGGTTACGTTGTGGAAAACGCAAGAAGTTATGTGACTTTTGATGATTGGCACTTGAATTGTTGGTTCGATTAAATTGAAGGGCAAAATTTGCTCTTATATTGTTAGATTCAAGTTCTTGGGCCTTTGCCAAAGCGTTAGGGAGATCGGTTGGGGATAGTGAAAATAGGATATTGGCTAATGGTGGGTTTAATCCCGTTATAAACACTCTCAAGGCATACTGTCTGTTTCTCTTATTCAGTTCCTTCGTTAATTCAGAGTTAGAGCCATGCGACATAATTGTTTTGTTAATTAAGGCGGTTAACTTTTTATTAACCCCATTGTAATAGTCAATGATGCTGAGAGGACCCTGTCTCATGATGCTCAGTTCCTGCTCGATGATGTGTAGCGGTCTTTTGTCCGCATACGCAAAATCTAAGCGACTAAGGATAGCCTCAAAGTTCAACACAGTACCATGGTTTGTTAAAATGTCGTTTGCCTCGTCCGTTACTTTGTTCCTAAGTATTGTCAAAGCAGCATAGTACCTACGGCTTCCCTTTTTGTATAAACTAATCGAATTGTTCGCGGCCTCTCGCCAACTAACATAAGAATTTTTGCCATTAAACGGCGGCAACGATTTCACTACATCTAATGATTCCTCACAGCTAATTCTTTCATCTATCGATTCGACCTGATATTCTGAAACAGTGTTGACCGTGATCAACTGCTGCAAATTCATAGTTAATTGTTCTATTTTTCTAAGTAATGGGCCTGTCTGAGCCTCTATTAGGCCTTTAATTTGTTCTGTTGTTGCCATTTCGTACGTGGATGGAATTCTTAGGTCCCTAGCTTCGTTGTCCAAATATTCCCTCTCTCCTGGTAACAATTCTATTTCACCGTATGAATCCACCTTGTATAGTTATTTTTCACAATATATTATAAAATCACTTGGTTTATATACTAACCGAAAAGTATTTAATAACGGGAATATAATAATAATAATATTTTATAATACTATAGTAATGTAAGCTTAAATATGTTACTTGTTAGTTGCTTGATTGATGTTCTGTAGTTTTCTGGCCACTTCGTTGTTAACGCCTGATGCTGCTGTTGGATTGATGTTGATTTCCTCGTTGATGCTAGATGCTTGTTTGTTGTGTTGACACTTATAGTTCTTTTTTTCTTTTTCTTTTATGGCACTTATAGTTTTTTTTTTGTTTTTTGTTTTGTTTTGGCACTTATAGTTTTTTTTATTTTGTATTTGGTAATTCGTAACCAATTATAAACTCGTTCACAATTTCAATATAATTCTTTAATTTGAACACTTAGTTATTTTTTATTTTGTCTTTTTCTCCCCTTGTTATGAGGATACTTAGTTTTTTCCTTTCTCCTTCCTTCGAGGATACTTAGTTTTTGTTTCTCCTCCTTTTGAGGATACTTATTTTTTCTTTTTGGGCACTCGCGGAACCGATCCTTACTTTGTCTGTTCAGGATATATTGCGGAAACCGATGCCCCACGTTGGGCGCCAATTAATTTATTTGTTCAACTTTTTAACTTTTAAAAAAAATCAAACTTTATTATGTGCTTAACTTAATTCTATTATTTATGTTGCGGAGTTCCATCTGCGTTGCCCAAGAGCTTAGTCAGGAAACCGTGACGGGTGCTGATCAGGAACTGCTTGTCTTGGTCGGGTGACTGGTGCTGATGAACTGTACACTGACGCTGATGGAATAAAACTCAACTATAGATTAACAATATGTGCCTTATATAGTATGTGCTGTTCTTTGACAGCGTCCCTTTGATGGACTTTGAACTTATATAATAAATTATTTTTGCTGGACCTTGGACTTCTAATATAGATCACAAAGAATATGCTGACGCAGCTGCAACCACTTGACTTCGACTAAAAGCATTTTGCCATTAAGTCGCAGCTGTGTCAACAATGATCGTTCGCGTCTATTGGTTTCCCCATAATTATATATATATGTTGCATATGATTTGACCGCAGCTTGTTTACATTGCTTACGGATCAAACCAATGCTTTAAGATATTAACTTGCATACGCAGAGGATGAATTTCGGTTGACCATATACTGTGAGTGTTATGCCTGCAAGCAGTACGTCTGGTCACTTTCCATTCACAACTGCGTTGCATACTTTTCGTCCGTATAGGAATTACTTTTTCTTGGCTAAGAAGCAAATTTGAACTATTGACCTTCCGCTCGGCGGTCGATGTTGTTAACCACTGCACCACGGCTACCCCGACCATTCTGCCTGACAGCGGTATATTGACTAACATCGCCTTTATATAGTCTGAAGAAGTTGTTTTTCCATATTCTCAGCATCGACTGCGATTCTACTACTTGGTGTCCGTTCTCATCCCTGCAGGTTCCGTTCTGGCTTTATAACCTTGGCATGTTCGCTTTATCTGTTGATAAAACTTTCGAACGTCACGCCTGCGGTAACACCTCTCTAAATCCTCAATCGCGCGCTTCTCGTGCTCTTTCTTCTTTCTTCTAAGAAGCTTGTGCTCCTCCCTTCTTTTTAACTCGTAGAGCTCACGAGCTGCTCTTGTTCTTTTATGCAGCGAGGCCTTATATGCATCCTGCTTCGCTGTATGAATCCTCCTGCACTTGCCATCGAACCAGGTGTTTCTTCGTGGTGGAGCCTTGAAACCCAAAACTTCAGATGCAGAGATTTTCAGGGCTTATTTGCAAAGGCTCCACTGCTGTTATATTTACAGCGTGAAGGATTGAGGTGTATTGGAGAGCTTAAGGGAGACGCGATCGGTAAAAGCACGACCGGTTTCTGGCGATAGTAGCTTTTCGACGTCATAACTTTGTATTCTTACTCTACTCCGCTGCGTTCGTGATATCCGTAAGCGCATCTTGGCAACTACAAGATAGTGGTCCGAGTCAATGTTAGCCTCACGGAAAGTTCGAACATCAAGAATAGTGGAGGAGTGTCTGACGTCGATCGCGATGTGATCAATCTGGTTGGTAGTCGATTGACCAAAAGATCACCAGGTGCCTTTGTGTATATCGAGGTGCGGGAAGCGCGTACTGGCTAGTAGGAGATTTCGCCCCGTGGCAAGATCAATCAGCCTGTGTCCGTTATCGGATGTGGTGTCGTGTAGGCTATGTTTGCCGATGACTCGTTCGAAAATGCTTTCCTTACCCAGCTTAGCATTGAAGTCTCCTAGTATAATTTTGATGTCATAGCTGGGACGTTGGGCATACGTTCTGTCTAGGATATCGTAGAACTCACCTTTGGCGGAGTCATCCGTGTCTTCCGTGGGGTCGTGGACGCAGATCACGCTGATGTTAGAAAATTTAGCCTTGGTACGGATTGTTATGATGCGTTCGCTCACATGCCGTAAGCTTAGGACTTTTTGCCTTAGACCACCTCGAACAACAAATCCGCGTCCAAACAATCGTTGTCCTCTTTCCCTATAGCAGTCGCCGTAGTAAATATCGCAGTTTTTCATCCGCTTTATACCCGGTGCATTCCATCGCATTTCTTGGATTGCGGTGATGTCCGCTTTATAGCGGTCTAGGGCATCCGCAAGTTGTTCGGCTGCACGTGGCCTGTTTAGGGACCTAACATTCCACGTACAAAGCCGAAGATCATTGTCCTTTTTTCGTTTTTTGCAACATAAATCCGGTCCGTTATGTCCGCGGCTTGTGGTTGTTTCGGAGTTTGTGGTTTTTTTACGGTTACGGCTTACTAGGCCGTAGCTCAACCGACTAATCCTGTTTTTTGCCGCAGGAGGCTCGCCATTCGCCCTTCCCCGTCTGCAATTTCCATAGGAAATCTCCAGATGGCACCACGAGGAAGTGGGGATGGGACTTACTAACAGTGCCGCAAGATGTTCGACTGCGGTGGCTCTTCTCGCTTTTTAGCAGGCCAGCATCCGTCGGATAGATGCTACCCCTACGAGGCCTTTGTTAGTTCTTTGCCATCCAGTGTTTGATATTATCTTTAATTAATAACGGTGATCCGCCTCGCGCCCTTCCCGATAGTCGATAGCCTCTTAACCTAGGATGTGTTTGTGTTGTAAGTGCGATGCGGCTTGTATTTACTCTATCGATTTAAAACGGTGTCTCTGGAACGGTCTTTTGAGTTTAGCTAGAATCGCACTGTAAGTATCTACGGTAGATGTGGAATGATATGAGTCGAGTTTTTTTTAGCGAAATGCTCATCAACAATTAATGCAGTGTGAGACAGTGCATTATCGTGGAGCAAAAAATATGTGTAGTCTATCGCCATTTCACGCAAACGACGTATAACGCTCGAATAATATTTTTTGTCAACAGCTTGACCCAGCGGTCAATAATCGAAGAAAACAGTTACCAGGACCTTGATTTTTCGGGCGACTTTGGCCCGATTTTCTTGGTCTTGCCTCAACTTAATCACGATATTCACTTGATTGGTCGATCGTTTCCGAGTCGTAAGCATATGTAAGTCCAATACTTATCTCTCGTAATAATGCGATTCATCTTGTTCTGATACTCAGAAAACATTGTTTCACACAATTCAACGCATCATGAGGGTTTGATGCATCTGAGGCCCAAAAAATCCTTTAAAAGGGTATTGACTGATGTTTTAGAAATGCCAGCATTATTATCAGTGTGTTGGCCTCTGACGCACGATGAGCAAGTTCGGATCCCGATAACACCAACGCCATCGAATGTTTATTTCTCTGCGTCTCTCCTCGGCGGTGTACAGGCAAAACCCCCCATAGTATACTTGCCATGAAAAAGCTTCTGAACTCACGCCGTTCGGAATCGGCATTAAAAGAAAGAAAAGGAAGGCTTCAAAGGCACCAAAGAAAGAAATGAAAGGCTTCTATCACCATCCTTAGCGAATCAGTAGCAAATAATTTATTCCGCAAACAAAATTGAATGCAAGTCCTTTGCTCAGCAAATTTAGACATTCACTTTTAGTAGCACACAAATCTAAGCATATCTCAAACGTTAATGAATATTTTAATGTGAAACTTGGCACGGACAGTCAAGGCAAACACAGGCCTACCAATCTAAAAATAAAAGCTTTTCCCCAAACCCATTTGCGGTCGCAGTTTAAATCCAAATGTCACCTTATTTGTTGGACATAGTAGTACAATGTCAATCGTAGGTTAGGGTAGGTACATGGCTGCCCTATTGACGAAAAGTCAAGGCTCACGTAGACTACGTTGAGTCCATTGTGCCCAATTGTTTTATTTAACCCGTTGATACCTAGACATTTACCGTTGAGCTGAACCAACCAGACGAGGATAAAAATCCCAGTATTCTGTCCAGCCCAATATTACCTACCTCTTCTGGTCTTTGGGCTAGCGCCGGACATTCGCACAGCAGGTGACGAATGGATTCAATTTCCTCTTCGTCCCTGCAGCTTCTGCAGAATTCATTGTAGGGCTGGCCTAGTCGAGCTGTATGGTAGGATAGCATGCAGTGCCCGGTGAGGGCGCCGACTTCTTCTTTCTTGTTTGGTGGCGTTACAGCCCATGAAGGACCAGAGCCAAGCTTCCCTTCAATCACCCATATTGTGTGTGATTCTATTTTTGACACGGCGTGAGTCGATAAGCTTTTTCTAGGCAAGTTATACTACGGGGGGTTTTGCCAGTACCCCGCCGAGGAGGGACGCCGCGAAATAAACATTCGATGGCGTTGGTGTTATCGGGATCCGAGCTCGCTCATCGTGCGTCAGAGTCCAACACACTAACTACTACGCCACGGCGCCCTCACCGACTGTCAGTCGAATATTCCCACCATTGAACTTCAGCAGATTTTCCGTTCTTTTCTTATCATAGACGGGCCAAGTCGATCTCGCCGTTGCGCATGTATCTAAGCGACACCATCGCTTATTGGCTCTCACTAATAGCTCCGTCTCTATCTCCCCGTAGAGCGTACTGAGCGGTGCCTTGGCCTCAGCTGAGATCTGCGCAATGTTAGCACTTGATCCCACCCTAGCCAGCTCGTCCGCCCTCTCGTTTCCAGAGATATTCATATGACAAGATACCCAGCAAAGGGTCACCTCATTTACATTGGATATCTCTTCTAACTTCTCCTTGCAGAGTTTAACGAGTTTGGATCTTATCCATGCTGCCTGCAGAGCCTTAATGGCTGCCTGGCTGTCAACATAGATGCTGATCCTTTTTCGTGAGGTATTCTCTTTGCTGATCAGGTCCGCCGCCTGCTTGATAGCATCCATCATCGAGCCTATTGGAGCGATGCATATCCCGAGACTCACAGTAGACTCCGACACCTGTGCCAACATCCATTTTGGATCCATCGGTATAGAATGCCAGTTCACTTTCCGTGCGTACCAAATCACCGGTCCATTCCTCATTGGAGGGAATTCTAATAGAGAATCTCCTCTCCCAGGAAGGAAGTCGGGTGACATAGTCCGTTACGGTTCTGAATCTTGAGACGGCCCATCGACCTGATGCATATGCGTGAGGACTCTTTTTCCAGAAACCGGATTCCTATAGTCTTAGCGCAGTTCTGGTTGCGACGCTCTTTCGTGATGAGAATTTACCCAGCTCGCTTCGATACATAATGTCAATCGTAGATCCAACCTTTGCAAATATTTAGTACTAATCACTTGCGCTATTCGATTACAAATGTCCAGCATATTGGAAAAAAGGACAACAATCGACTTACACACATATTCTTCAGTTTAGAAATCCCAGCCACAACCCATTCCAAGGCTACGCGCACAGTGATGCGAGAATGCGATGCGATGCGATGCGAGAAGCAGTTGCTTGCGATAAAACTGTTCACATCTGTTCTTATGTACGTGCGTACAGTGAAGCGATTTTCGATGCGATTCTCGCAAGCTTATCGCAAACCTCTCGCAAGCTTCTCGCACACAAACTCTTCTGATCACTTTTTCAAGCGATTCTGTGCGAGTAGTATCCATTGTTGTTGTTCTGATGCAATTTCATTTGTTTAAAAGAGAGCACCGTGGCGCAGTGGGTAGTATGTTTGTCTCTGACGCCGATGACACGGGATCGAATCCCGACACAGCCATGTCATCGAACGTGTTTTTCACAGTGTTTCTCCTGACAAAACCACCTGTAGTAAAATTGTCATGAAAAGCTTCTCGAAATTCGCCGTTCGGACCCGGAAAATTAAATCACACACAAAATGGGTGATTGGGAGAAGCTCGGCTCAGGTCCTTCATGGACTGTAACGCCAACATACATACACATACATACAAAAGAAAAATTGGTCCAGTTTCCTAATGTAAAAGATTAAATTTTTCCAAAATGTGGTCAAATATTTTGAACGACTTCTTGTGCATTTCAAGAATTTTCTTTCATCGTTCCTTAACTGTGGATATATAAAGGGTTTTCCAATAGGGAATTGACAACTTTGAATTCGATTTGTGAACGCAACCTTTCACTAATCATCGAATTATCATTGTTAGTTTATTCAGCAAAGTCAACATCTTCATCATGGTAAAGTACACGAACAAGCAACGTCTGCAAACTATAAAAATTTTCTACCGAAATTTGGAGTCGGTGACCGCAACTTTAAGAGCGTTAACTCCAATTTTCAGTTGTAGTTCTCGCCCTAGTAGACAGGCAATAACAAGTCTAGTGCAAAAATTAGAGTCTACGTATTCGTTCTGTAATGTTGCCGTGTCAGTGAGACAACGAGTTGGTTGAAGTGTCGAAAATATCGGTGCCGTTTGGGCGTCCGAATCAAACGATCCAAATCAGTCAATTCCACGGCGTTCTCAAGAATTGAGCGTCGCTCAGACCACATTAACGCGTATTTTGCGTAAGGATCTTGGTTTACATCCATACAAGATCAAGCTTACTCAAGAATTGAAGCCGATGAACCATTTGAAGCGATGTACGTTCTCCGATTGGGCTCTGGAGAAGATGCGCCATGATGATGAATTTCATCGCAAAATCATCTTCAGTAACGAATCTCATTTTTGGCTCGATGGGTGCGTCAATAAGCAAAATATGCGTTATTGGTCGTGTGAACATCCGCATGTGCTTCATGAATCACCACTTCATTTACAAAAAATAACTGTTTGGTGCGGTTTGCATGCCGGCGGCGTTATTGGGCCATATTTTTCCGTCGACGATAACAATCGTCACTTACTGTGAATGGCCAGCGTTATCGCGCCATGATTGCCGATTATTTTTGGCCCGAATTGGAAGATATGGACTTGGACGAAATGTGGTTTCAACAGGATGGTGCAACAAGCCACACAGCACACGTTACAATCGATTTATTGAAGAGTAAGTTTGATGAGCGTGTTATCTCAAGAAATGGGCCAGTCGAATGACCGCCTCGTTCGTGCGATTTAACGCCTCTAGACTATTTTCTTTGGGGCTACGTTAACTCATTAGTTTATGCCAACAAGCCGACGACGTTGGAAGAGCTCAGAGCCAATGTGTAGCCCAGTCATAGAAAATCGGGTCCAACGAATCGACCGCTGCAAACGTGCCCGCGGTGGCCATATGAGCGAAGTCGAGTTCCATTCATAAACGTTTTGATTGAACTTCAAGGCAATAGTAAAGTTTTTGAAATATCTCAAATGGTTTGAGTTTTATTTAAAAAAAAAATTGTCAAGTCCTTATTGGAAAACCTGATAAATACATATAAACTTTCATTTAAAAATTCCTCTCATGATAATGAATACATCGCAACAGAACAGTACAGAGCAGCTTTCACTGTGCGCACCATATCGCATCTCGCATCGCTTCTCGTATCGCTTCCCGAATCGCATCTTGCATCGCATCGCATCTCGCATCACTGTGCGCGCAGCCTAAATGGTAAGTACTATACAAAGCACTATGACGTTCAATTGTAATTGAGTAAGCAAGCTAATACGTTAGAACTCATACCAAGATGAAATAGATTAATTCAGAAACTAATCGCTATACGTACGCGTACTTGAGTTGCGGAATGAGGAACATAACATGGCGAAATTGTATTAGGAGGCTAATCCTGACCTATACCTACCTCCTGACCTTCTACTTAGCAGCTGTTCAGTTTACTTGGTTAGATACGTTGCAATAGTTCCAAAGGCCTGTTCTCGAACATATTGCATTTTCTGTATACATATGTACGCAGCCAAAGTGATCGTCAACACCATAATGAAGTTAAATACGACGACGATGTCGACGACATATTCTCGAGGATAAACAAATGCGGATAACCTTATAGAAACCATCCACCATTCTTAGTTATTACTACCTTCTACCGATTGCAGATTGCTGTACATAGTACGAGTACATTCCCCCAAGGGTCAAACAGTGGCGACAGGTAGCCAACCAAAGGGATTGTTGACCCTCTGACTATTTGTTATTTTAATTAGATGCACTTGGAATCCAAAATAATCGAAAGTATCTCCTTATACAATGCCCGGTCGCCATTTAGATATATTTTATTAATGAAGTAAATAAATTTGTAATCCTGCCCTATCCAATTACCTGTGCTGTATTCCATTCGGATTCGTTTATTTCTCTTTTCTTCATTTTGCTTTTTTTTATTAAATTTTTTGAATTCTAATTAGGCGACGGGCAAATTATAAAAAGAGTTAACGGCAATGGTTTTAAGACAATTGCGGCGTGCCTAGCAATTCGTACGTATCGTGGATTTCGTGCATTATAACGTGAACGCATAAAGGACGAAAGGATTTACAATTTACTGAGCGAATATCGTTTGTGCCTGTGAGTGATAAATACCAAGAACAAAAACTGAATAAAAATTCAATTAGTGACAGTGATTAACTAAAGTGAAAACAGAGAAAGGACATTTTGAAAAATGGCACCAAATCCTGAGCCAACGATTAAGATCATTCCCGAAATCGTTTCGGTTAATAAGGATAAAAAATTCTCGAGAGTATTTCCAGTTTCGGATGGTGATAGAGTGGTCATCTCGGGCATGTCGGGCAAGTTTCCGAACTCGAAAAATATCGCCGAATACGAATATAATCTCTTCAATAAGGTGAGTGGTGAATTAGTAAAGCAGTGCGTATCTATTATCCTTGGTTCAATGTTAAAGGATTGTGATATGACGACTTGGCATATTTTTTTAAATCCTTGTTCTTGAAGTGTATCAATATTTATTGGAAAAGGAACGCTTGTTTTAGTTGAAGAATCGTTTCTTCTTCTTCTTCTTCTTAGCGGGCGCTACAGTAGGGGGCGAACCTGGGCCTCAACCAACATGCCCCTCCATCTAGCACGATATTTTGCTAGCCTTTTCCATTGCCGCACACCCAGTTGGCTGAGGTCCCCTTCCACCTGTGTGCGCCATCTTAAGTGGGGCCGTCCTCTGCTTCTTCGTCCCTCGGGGTTGGATTCAAAGACTCTCCGGGCTGGAGCTGTGGTGTCCATTCGCTCTACATGGCCCAGCCATCTTAGGCGTTGAATCCACAGACGCCTGACTAGGCTCATGCCGCTGTACAGCCCGTAAAGTTCGTGGTTTAATCTTTTCCTCCATCCCCCGTCTGCGTTTATAGGCCCGAAAATCACGCGTAAAATCTTTTTCTCGAACCGACCAAAGGCCTCCTCATCCGCTTTTGATAGTGTCCATGCTTCTGCGCCGTACAACAGGACCGGGATGATAAGGGTCTTATATAGAGTCAAATTTGTCGTTCGGGAGAGGGCCCTATTACTCAATTACCTCCTGAGCCCAAAGAAACAGTGATTGGCAGGAGTGATTATACGTTTGATTTCGGAACTGATGTCGTTGTTCCAGGTCACTGCGGAGCCAATGTGGACGAAGTCCTTAAACTACCTCGAATTTATATCTGCCAATACAAACGTACTGTCCGAGACGTCGGTGGTGAGCGTCCTTTTTTGATGACAGCATATATTTAGTTTTGCCCTCGTTTACCGCCAGACCAACTTTCGCCGCCTCGAACTCAAGACTCGCAAACGCCTCATTGACATCTCGCTGTGATCTACCTATTATGTCAACATCGTCGGCGTATGCAAGGAGTTGCGAGGATTTGAAATAGATTGTGCCTCAAGTATTGGCCAGTGATTTTTGCACAATCATTTCCAATACGATGTTGAAGAAATCACACAACAGCGCACCGCCCTGCCTGAATCCTTTTTTGACATCAAAACTATCACATCGATTCGGATGGAGCAGCAAGCATTCTCCAAAGTCATCCTGCATAGTCTGATGAGTTTAGCAGGTATGGCAAAGGTAGACATAGCCTTGTGTAGCTCGTCTCTAATGCTGTCGTATGCGGCTTTGAAGTCGACAAATAGGTGGTGAGTGTCGACTTGAAATTCATTGGTTTTTTCTAGGATCTGCCGTAGTGTGAAGATTTGGTCGATGGTGGACTTCCCTGACCTGAATCCGCACTGATAAGGACCTATCAGCTTATTTACAAACGGCTTCAGGTGTTCACACAAACCGGCAAAGAAGATTTTGTAGGCGATGTTAAGGAGACTTATTCCTCTGTAGTTGACGCAATCAGAGGGGTCTCCTTTCTTGTGGATCGGGCATACGATGTTCTTGAATACTTTTATGTATGAGTTTATGAACCTTGCATACTTATTAGAAAATGTTATTTCTAGATATTTATAGCTTCCTTGAAGCTTATACGCTTCTCCCAAAATCTATGCCGTTTTCGTAACCCTTTTTGGAGGAGTTACAATTATCGAATGATCCAAAAATGTTCTATGCCTATGTTCTATGATAATAGTCAGTCTCAGTCAGGAAACTGAGAGATATTGCTGCAAATTGAAGCGTTATTCACATACCTAATTTGAACATAGGGCATTGTTGCACCGTGGCGCAGAGGATAGTCTGTTGGCCTCTGACGCCGATGACACCGCATTGAATCCTGACACAGCCATGTCATCGAACGTGTTTTTCACGGTGTTTCTCCTCAGCTGGGTTCTGACAAAACCCCCTGTAGTAAAATTGTCATGAAAATTTACGAAATTCGCCGTTCGGAACCGGCAATAAACTGTAGGTCCCTTTCACCTATGGGAAAATGAAATCACACACAACATGAGTGATTGACAGAAGCTCGGTTTAGGTCCTTCATGGGCTGTAACGCTAACATGCATATATTGTTGCATTAAAACAGGACCTTTTTTGTTGACCCCGTTAAAAAATTTCATAGGGTAACATCTGATGAACGTTAGGCCCGCTTTTACCTTTCTCGGACTAGATTTACTAAGCAAAATCCAGAGTCTGGTGTATAAACGCAGAGTTTATCCACTGTGACTATTCGATGCAAAGACCCGCGCCAACATCGTCTTAGAAGGTCTGAGGAAAGTTTTGAAATCATCTCCAACAGGCCGACTTTTTCATCCGTCGTTATTCACATATGATACATTGAGTTAGAGTTAGAGAGGGTACGGGGGTGGGACAAAGTCGCCTGATCACTGCGGCCACGAGTGGGCCACTCGTGTGATGTCCCCCACTTACTGTTCACTCAAAAATCCTGAGTTAGTGATAAAACTTAGTATGCGTTTGAGTGAGCTTGCCTAAGTGACGATGACGTGTACTGAAAAGGCAGCTACAGTGGCGCAGTTTGTGCTCTGCTGTTTCTTCGTCTCCATTACACATTCTGCAAGTGTCATCTTGTATAATGCCCATTGTTTTGAGGTGTCTGTTGACTGGGCAGTGTCCAGTAAGGATACCTGTGATTAAGCGAATCTGACTCCTCGAAAGCATGAAGAGTTGTTTCGTTCTTTTGAGAGATGTAGTTGGGAGGAACAACTTGGCTTGTCTGCTACCTTTCGTTTGTAATCAGTAGTGATCCGTCGTGTTCCTTAACCAATTGTTTATGCAGCATTTAGTGGTGTTGATGGGTATGCCGCAGAAAGGCCGTGGCATCATAAATGGTGATGCAGAGCCTTTCCTTGCTAGTAGGTCCGCCTTTTTATTGCCTGTATAGTCGCTGTGTCCAGGTATTCACATGAGATGAACTCTGTTTGAGCTGGCCAGCTGGTGAAGTAGCTGTAGGCAGTACATAGGATACTAATAGTCCTTCCATGTTTCAACCTCTTCTGGTTCGTAACACAAGAATATGATGTGAGGAAATGTTCTCGAAGTTACTGTCTTTCAGACGCCAGATTGCCTGGCCAAAACTCATCAAAAACAAACGGCCAGCTATATTTAAACCCATACAACTTCTCCGTTCGCACGTTATGCCATTCAAGCGATTTCTCGAACGACACTGGACACTTAGGGCTACGTAATAATAACAATAATACCATACTTTCCCCCCATTGATTGGTAGCTCATTTTTCTTTAGGCGAAAAGGTCCGACTGCTTAATACCAAATGCTTATTGGGTAAACGACCTTATAGCTTTACTAGCAGGTATGTAATATGTTGTCGACATTTTTCAGAGCCTTTTTGTATAAGTGGGTCAGCTTCCTTCAAGGCGTAGATAGCCATGGGCTTGTGGGCATATATTTTAGAGTCCAAAGGTGGTAAATCGTATCATCTGGATGTGATGGATTTTACAGGAACAATAAATAACTCACTGAGTCTGTACGACATGTATGTTGTATGTTGGCGTTACAGTCCATGAAGGACCTAAGCCGAGCTTCTCTCAATCACCCATGTTGTGTGTGATTTCATTTTCCCGTAGGTGAAAGGGACCTACTGTCTATTGCCGGTTCCGAACGGCGAATTTCGGGAAGCTTTTCATGACAATTTTACTACAGGGGTTTTGTCAGAACCCCGCTGAGGACAAACACCGTGAAAAACACGTTCGATGACATGGCTGTATCGGGATTTGATCCCGTGTCATCGGCGCCAGAGGCCATCACACTACCCACTGCGCCGCGGTGCTCTCAACATGTGGTAAGGGATATTGTTAAAACTGTAGGGTTGACCACATAAAGCACAGGAAAGTGAGCATACATATACATATATGTAAATACTATATTTGTAAGGTCTATTGATGGCATTTCTTCTTCTTCTTCTTTTGCGGCGTTACAGCCCATGATGGACCAGAGCCAAGCTTCTCGCAATCACCCGTGTGTGTGTGTGATTTATTTCTTCACACTGTTGAAATGGACCTACAGTTTAATGCCGATTCCGAAAGACGTGAGTCTTGAAGCTTTTTCAACGCAAGTGTACTACGGGGGGTTTTGCTAGTACCCCGCCGAGGAGGGACGCCGCGAAATAAACATTCGATGGCGTTGGTGTTTTCGGGGTCCGAACTCGCTCATCGTTTGTCAGAATCACTCAAATGTTCGCCATAACTAGATTGAAAAACATCGATGCGATGTTGAATGCATCTTCAAATAAGGACGTTTCTATGGCATTATTCTCGGCAGTAATATTGAAATTTTTAGTGACTGGCCTATCAACGTACTCGTAAGCTTTGCTTTTCAAAAACCCCCAAGAAATGAAATCGGGTAGTAATAGGTCGCGTGATGATCAAATTTCGATTTCGAAACGATTTTTGAAGAACAATTTCAATTCGCCGATATTGTCAGGCGTCGTGTGGCAAGTTGCATCATCTCACTGAAAGTAAACGCCATTCAAATCAACTCCATCAATCTGGAGTAAAAACAAAACACTCGTAGTCCGCTGACATGACATAGTGCCGAGTAAAAATTACGGTATTGGCGTTTTCGTCTTCATTTTCGAAAACATAAGATCCGATTATGCTTCGGAAATGCATTGGCTACTCTTATTTATATAGATTTTCGTTGGCCCAAGTATGGTAGTTTGGATTGTGCGTCATCGCCGATGTCGTTTTTGGTAAAAATTTGTCATCAATCGCACAGTGCTATAAGAGACCATCGGTTAACACGTGAGGCGTATGCTGGTCAGTTGGATTTGGTTTCTATGTTAAGTGATCCTTGTAGGTGTGTAAATTCCAGTTCTTCTGCATTATTCCCAGCAAACTAATTCCTGAAATGCCCAATTCAATTAATTGACATGTTGTTGAGGCGAAGCGTAAGCGAAGCCTCTCTCTACTCGACTCCAAGGAAAAAGCGTTCCTCCGCGAACTGTTCGAAAACGTGTTGTCCGATTGTAATGAAATTTTGCACACTGACATATCTTACCCTTGCGCAGGTACATTGATTGTGGATAAGACCAAATTTTGCGTCGGTCACGAACCATGGTCCCAAATGTCCAAACTTTCGAGCGCGCTTTTTACTTTTCATTGAGTTAAAAAAATTGTACTTTTTGCCCGCCCCCTATATTTTGAGATTCTTTAACGCCGTCCCACGTCCGTGGTAACCGTAACGATAGAGCACAATACAGCGCACCTAAATAGGTATGAATTACAGCACGGTTGCGTTCGGTTTGGTCAAAAAAGGCAAAAAACGTTCTAAAATTTTAAAAGGCCGCGTGAGCGAGTTTCATAAACGATTTAAAGAAATGTCGAGTAGTAAGAGAGGTTTCTTGTACGCTTCGTCCCAATATTTTAGTGTAGGAGCGGATAACCAGCTCCGTCCACCGCCCTAGTTAATTGTTTCAGACCATTCCTTAAGCTTTGCTTTACAGCAGCGTTAAAGCGGAACGTGTTTTTGATCTACCACACCTCCTGCAGAACCTAAAGCCTCGAATTTGCATACCAAGTGACCTATTGTTGTTTAATTTGGGCAGTCATGACAGACGAAGAGAGCAAAGCGTGTTTTTAATTTTTTCACCACTTTTGTAACGCTCTTGAATTACTTTATTTCAGTCTTCAATCCACATAGCCACACACCAGCCACCACACTTAGACAATCCTTTATATTGTATTGTCTACATCCCAATGCAGGGATGCATCATGTTTGTTAATGAATTTCCAATCGCCCCATGATGTCCTTAATCCAAAATCTTGCTACGTGTAATCAGTAGGCTTGGGATCTTGTGTGGATAGAACCTTGTGAGAACTACCTTTTGAGAACCTCTCGAGCCCAAACAACGTTCCTACACTCCACAACACTCTCTTAAATTGCTAACATGTTTTGTATAGGTCAAGTTACGATTACTACATATATGACCAAGCTTCATACAATTTTCCGATTGAACTTTCCATGGTTGATAAAGTTTTCTGACCATATTTTGTACCCAAATTTTGAACTGTGGCAGAAGAGAAGAGAGGAACACACGCTTTTCAGAAGAAAGAAGAGAGAGCACGGAAGGCGTGAGATCGAGGAGATGGAGAGATGCTTCCGCAGGAATGACGCCCGTAAGTTTTACAACAAGATAAAACGAACATGCCATGGCTACAAAGCCAGAGTGGCGGCCTGCAGGGATGAAAATGGAGAACTGGTAGTAGAGTCGCAGTCGATGCTGAGGATTTGGAAAGACCACTTCTGCAGACTGTATAACGGCGATGATAGACAAGATACCGCTGTCAGGCAGAACGAGCCATTCGTAATGGACCACGAAGTAACAGAATTCAGTCCACCCGACCTAGACGAAGTCAAAATAGCGATATCAAGACTTAAGTCTAATAAAGCCGCTGGCGCAGACGGCCTGTCTGCTGAGCTTTTTAAGGCGGCTGGAGATGAGCTGGTAAGGTGCATGCACCATCTCATCTGCAAGGTATGGTCGGAGGAAAGCATGCCCGACGAATGGAATCTCAGCATCGTTTGCCCGGTACATAAGAAAGGAGACCCCTATAACTGCGCCAGCTATAGGGGAATAAGTCTCCTTAACATCGCATATAAGATCTTCTCTGCCGTATTGTGTGAACGCCTGTAACCGTTTGTGGATAACCTGATCGGCTCTTATCAGTGTGGTTTCAGGCCAGGTAAATCCACAATAGACCAAATATTTACGCTACGGCAGATCTTGGAGAAGACCCAGGAATACCAAATCGACACTCACCACCTCTTCGTCGATTTCAAGGCCGCGTATGACAGCGTATATAGAGACGAGCTGTACAAAGCCATGTCTAGTTTTAACATCCCTGCCAAACTCGTCCGACTGTGCAGGATGACAATGGAGAATTCTCGCTGCTCCATTAAGGTCGGTAATGAGCAAACCGAGACCTTTGATGTTAAAAAAGGATTTAGGCAGGGCGACGCGCTGTCGTGCAACTTTTTCAACATCGTGCTTGGAAAGATCGTGCAAGAGTCACTGGCCAACACAAGAGGTACGATTTATTTCAAGTTTACGCATTTGCTTGCGTACGCCGACGATATTGACGTAATTGGACGGACACAGCGAGACGTCAATGAGGCCTTTGTTAGCATTGAGGTAGAAGCGGCTAAGATGGGTCTCAAGGTTAATGAGGGTAAAACCAAATATCTGCTTTCATCTAAAAGAGACGGACAACACCGACGTATTGGCCAGAACGTCACCATGGGCGAATATAACTATCAAGTGGTCAAGGAATTCGTCTACCTTGGCTCACTGATGACCAGCGACAACAACACCAGCGCTGAGATAAAACGCAGAATCACTCTTGCCAACCGCTGTTTCTTTGGGCTCAAGAGGCAATTGAGAAGTAGAGCCCTCTCTCGGAAAACCAAGGTGACACTATATAAGACCTTGATCATCCCAGTCCTCCTTTACGGCGCAGAGGCTTGGACCTTAACAAAAGCGGATGAAGATGCCCTTGGTCATTTCGAGAGGAAAATTCTGCGCACTATCTACGGTCGCGTTTGTTCAAACGGTGTATGGAGGAGAAGATATAACGAAGAACTGTACGGGTTGTACAGCGACATCGGCCTGGTACGACGTCTGCGAATACAGCGTCTGAGGTGGCTAGGCCATGTAGAGCGCATGGAACATACAGCTCCGACCCGAAAAGTCTTCGAATCCACTCCGGAAGGAAGGCGCGGCAGAGGACGGCCGCATCAACGGTGGCGCACGCAGGTGGAAGCGGACCTTAACCAACTGGGCGTGCGGCGCTGGAAACAGCTGGCCAAAGACCGTGCCAGCTGGAGACACTCGTTAATTGAGGCCCAGGTTCACCACGGACTGTAGCGCCACCTAAGTAAGTAAGTAAGTAGGCTGATAAACTTTGGTTGTTTTTTGAAATGTTGTTCAGTCATAAAAAAAAAAAAACATTAACTCCTTGTGTAGCGTTACATTTTTAATAAGCTTGAGCTGTCAGCTATTACGCGACCCGCTCAAAAGGCCCAAAATTCAAAATTTTTCGTGCATTTTGAGACACTCCTTAAATGGTGTCTTTTATGACTTTCGCATGATCTTTCTAAGGCTGATGCTGAAGTTAATGGTAGTCATGACCATACGACATCGCATCGCCTAATTTGAATCCGAATCCAAGACTTGGACTAAAATTCACAATCAGCCGTTATAGATTTCAAATTCTCGTATTTAATTTCCACAACATCCCTCGACGATCAGTGAACACACCCGTTGGAAATGCATGGCAGTGTTCCAGGAAGTAAAATATATTTTCTGACCCATTCACAATAGCTAACTTCCGTGTATGTGCAATGTCATAGCTGCATTGTTGCCAAATTTATTAGGTCATTCACCTCGATTTTAAGACGGTTCAAAACCGTTTTGGTACGTTTTTTCGAGCATCTTTTAAGCAAGGACACATGAAAAATCAAAAATAAGACAGTGAACATCTATTATACCCCCCGAGAAAAACGTTATTTTGGTTGAATCACAAAAGCAAAACAAAGGGAGCAATTTTGAGTTACTGTATTCTTTTGTTTTGAATTCGTAATTAGGCTCAGGCGAAATTATAAAAGGAGCTAAAGCCTATGATGTAAAGGCAATTGCGTTGCGCCCGGCAATTCGCATGCACATATTTGATTAAGTGAACTCGTCGAATATTCAAAACGACTTTCGCTTTTAGTTCTCAAATACAATTTTTAAATTTTATTCTTCTGTACCAATTGCCATTAAAAGTCTGAATAAAAGGTGAAGCGTCGAGTGATAAAGGATAATCATGCCACCCAATCCAGTGACAGATAATCAAAGTGTTAATGAGCTAAGTAGGCGATTAAGGATTTTCGCAGAATCGGATGGTGACAGTGTGGTTATTTCGGGAATGGCTGGTAAATTCCCAAATGCGAAAAATATTGACGAGTATATGGAGAAATTGTATAATAAAGTGAGTAATAGTGTATTCCTTGTTGCCGGGCAAAGGGGAGACGAAAAATAGTAGTGCAGAAAGGAGAAAGGCCAATTAAAATAAATGAATAATGGATGACACACGTACGACAAGTTCAAGTAGGCAGATACGTCAGGAAATATTTTTAAATACTTTGTATAAGCTGCCTGGTAGTACATAGCTGCAATTGTCACGTACAGGATGAGAGTGAATTGTACTTGTCTGTGCCTTCTGTGGGCATTTTTGATGATAAAATCTCTTATGGGCTTCACTACCATGTTTCCACCAGAATATTGCAGATTAGTTGCTTTGGATGTGAATCTTTTATGTCTAGCCCTTTCTGACTAATCAAACCCCCATCAGGCTTTAATCTCAAGCCGATCTCTTAATAGCCTTCATTTCCTTGTACTTATAGGTCGACATGGTTGACGATGACGAGCGTCGATGGAGACACTTTAATCCCGAGATCCCAAAGCGTTCGGGAAAAATAAACGAACTCGAGAAATTCGACGCCACGTTCTTTGGTGTACACTTCAAACAAGCTCACACCATGGATCCTCAATGCCGTATTCTAATGGAAGTAGCCTACGAAGCCGTTATCGATGCTGGAATCAATCCGAAATTATTACGCGGCACACGTACTGGCGTTTACATTGGCGCCTGTATCTCGGAATCCGAGAAGACCTGGTTCTATGAGAAGGTTTCGTCGGGTGGGTTCGGTATTATAGGCTGCAGTCGTGCTATGCTGGCTAATCGCATATCGTATACATTGGGCCTGAATGGACCATCGTTCTTATTGGATACGGCCTGCTCCAGTTCAATGTATGCATTGGACAATGCCTTCACGATGTTACGAAATGGGGAAATTGATGCTGCGATTATCGGCGGTGCGAATTTGCTTCTACATCCATTCGTCACGCTTCAATTTGCTCGGTAAGAACATAACCCCTCTTATAAAGGCCGTTTTCATTAACCTCTCTTTTTAGACTAGGGGTGTTGGCTCCTAATGGGTACTGCCGACCTTTCGACAAGGATGCGACGGGCTACACCCGCTCGGAGGCAATCAATTGCTTGTTCCTTCAGCGCAAACGCGACGCCAAGCGAGTATATGCCGAAGTCATTTACTCCAAAACCAATTGTGATGGCTACAAGCCCGAAGGGATTACCTATCCTTCCGGTGATACTCAAGAACAACTACTCAGGGAATTCTATGCGGATACTATAGTAAAACCAAACGACCTGGGTTACTTGGAGGCACATAGTACGGGCACCATTGTCGGCGATCCAGAGGAATGTCGAGCAATCGACAATGTGCTTTGCAATCAGCGAAAGGAACCACTCCTAGTTGGTTCAGTTAAATCGAATGTTGGTCATTCAGAGGCAGCTTCTGGGATCTGTTCCTTGGTAAAAGCCATATTTGCCTTTGAAACCGGAAAGATTCCCCCGAACATCAACTTTGAGGCTGTTAAAGAGGAGATTCCCGCTTTAGCCGAGGGACGATTAACCGTCGTTCACGAACCTACTGATCTGAAAAAACCATATATCGGAGTGAATTCCTTCGGCTTTGGTGGGGCCAATGCACATGCCTTGCTCAAGGCGTTTGAAAAGCCAAAAGAAAACTATGGAATTCCAATCGACGACATTCCAAGGATTGTCGCGTGGGCTGGACGTACCGAAGAATCGGTTACGAGTGTCTTGGACCAGGTGGAAAAAAAGCCACTCGATGCAGAATTCATTGCTCTTCTTCATAACATCCAGCGGGAAGATGTGACTGGATTGGTATTCCGCGGATATGGAATCTTCGAAAAGAATGGCGTAGAAAATGCAGTTTGTGTGTCCAGGGAGGTACAGCACTATACGGGAATCAAGAGGCCTTTAGTCTGGGTGTTTAGTGGAATGGGTTCACAGTGGACCCAGATGGGAGCATCATTGTTGCAAATACCGATTTTTCGAAGCTCCATTGAACGATGCCATCAAGCCCTTAAGCCGAAGGGAATCGATCTAATTGAGATCCTCACGTCCGAGGACACACATACTTTCGATAACATCCTTCACTCGTTCGTGGGTATCGCTGCGATCCAAGTTGGTCTTGTCGATATGCTCAGAGCATTGGATTTGGAACCCGACTACATTATCGGGCATTCGGTAGGTGAACTTGGCTGCGGATATGCCGATCATGGATTTACGGCTGAGCAAATGGTCACCGCGGCATATTATCGTGGCAAAGTGAGTTTGGAGATCGAGAAAATCCATGGATCTATGGCGGCAGTTGGCTTGGGCTATAAGCAGATCATTAACATGCTCCCAGAAACCATTGAGTGTGCTTGTCACAATGGCGCAGACTCGAGTACGATCTCAGGACCGGCTGAGGATGTCGCCAAGTTTGTGAGTGTCTTGAAGGCAAGAAACGTGTTTGCCAAGGAAGTGCCTTGCTCGAATATAGCTTACCACTCGCGGTACATCGCGCAAATGGGCCCACAATTGCTGAAATACCTCAAGGAAAGTATCCCGAATCCTAAGCAGAGATCATCGAAATGGCTCAGTTCCAGTGTGCCGAAAACCGAGTGGAATCAAACTGGACGGGATCTCTGCTCAGCTGAGTATCACACTAACAACCTTCTTAGTAGTGTATTGTTCGAGGAGACGTTTGCTTTGTTGCCAAACAACTGTCTCACCATTGAGATCGCCCCACATGGCTTGTTGCAGGCTATCTTGAAGCGATCCATGCCTTCGGGCGTGCATATCCCTCTGACGCAACGTGGGAATAAGAACAACATGAACTTTTTCTTTGGAGCTCTTGGAAAGTGAGTGATTCATTTCAGTTTTTTAGGAAATTTCTCATTGTCTTTGCTGTAGGCTATTTAACAATGGGGTCACCTTGCCCCTCGACAACCTCTATCCGCTTGTTCAGTTCCCAGTGTCACGTGGTACTCCAGGAATATCGTCGCTCATCAAGTGGGACCACAGCGAGGATTGGTTCGTCACCAAGTATGAAAACATGAAAACCAAATCGAGTGGAGAGCGTCTATTCAAGGTTAATCTGAAGAGCGACGATGAGGAGTTCCTCAGAGGTCACGTGATCGATGGAAAGATCTTAGTTCCAGCTACGTGCTATTTGCAGTACGTTTGGGAAACATTCTCTCTTATGTACCATGGACCTAGTTACATGGATGTACCCGTCGAGTTTGAGGATGTCAAGTTCTTACGAGCGACTAATCTATCTTTAAGCGACACTGAAATCGAGCTCACTGTCATGATCCATTATGGCACCGGAAACTTCGAGGTAAGTCTTCTAGAAAGTCATGCGATACACTCCACTAACAAAAGCTTTTAATGGTAGATCACAGAGTCCAACAGTTTGGTGGTGACTGGCACCATCCGGGAGATGATCAATCCACCGCCGCCAATGAAGCTCCCGTATGAGGAGAAACCGGATTCGCCAATGATGTCACGAAAGGACTTCTACAAGGAACTTAAATTGCGCGGCTATCATTATAAAGGTTCATTCCAAGCAGTTCGGTCCGTTCGCAGCGATGGACTTTACGGCGTGGTAGACTGGAAGTACAATTGGGTGACATTTATGGATGCTATGCTGCAAATCCACATTGTTGGGACTGACTCCCGGACTCTGCTACTTCCAACCAAGATTCGTAAGCTACGCATCAATGGTACACATCACTTTAATATGACATCGAAGATGAATCCCGAGGATCGTGTGTTCGAAGTCTATTCTGATCCTAAATTCGATCGAATAGTCGCCGGTGGAATTGAGATGATCGGCCTGCACGCCAGTCCCATTCAAAGGAAACGTCCGCCAGGTATTCCAGTTCTCGAAAGATATCAGTTTTTACCGCATTTACCGGCGCCAAAAATGGGTCTATCGGACGCAGCGAGAACCTGTGTCCAACTTGGACTGGAGAACGTTCAAACGATGAAGGTGAAAGTGGTTGAAGTAGACACGGGCAGTGTCGAGCCAATTATAAGCTATTTCCTCGAAGCTATTGAAGATCTGCCACTGTACACTGGAGACTATATGTTTCTGAGCGAACAAACGTTAGAGTTAAAGGGAATCCACATAGAGAATGGCAAGCTATCGACACAGACCAATTGTTTCTTCGTGATAGCAAAAAATCTCTTGAATCAGAGCGGTATCAAGGCAACTGCAGTGAAAAGTCTGGTTGACGGTGGTTTTCTAGTTGCAAGACAAACTCTAAAAGAAGCATTCGATCCAAAGACGGAGATACCAGATGACTTACAGTTGATCGCTGTGATTCCAACGACGGAGGACGAGGCAATCATGCTGCTTCAAAAGAAAAAGTCCAAGTTCCTTGATGTACAGTCGTATATAAGAGTCTCTGTTGATGATAAGGGGTTCTCATGGATCGAGGAGGTAAAAACTGCAGTGGCGAAGGGTCCACTGATCCTTTACGCTCAAAATGAAAAGTATATTGGGCTCATTGGCTTGACGAATTGCCTAAGGAGAGAACCGGAAGGTAGTCAGGTTCGCTGTGTGTTCGTGGATGACGAAACAGCGCCGCCATTCGATCCGGAAGATCCGTTCTATAAGGAACAATTAGCCCTTGGATTGGCGATCAATATCTATCGAAAGGTGGGTCGTTTTCTATATGTCGTGGACGATTTTCCCTAACTTTAGAGTACTTTTTACAGGGCCAATGGGGAACTTACCGCCATTTGCAGCTGGTTCCTCAAGTGGCAATTCTACCGCGGGCTGATCACATCTACGGAAATGTCATTCAGCGCGGAGATCTATCCTCTTTGCGGTGGTTCGAAGGCCACTTGAATCCGAAAGACTGTGAGATCAAGATCGTCTACTCGTCGGTTAATTTCCGCGATGTGATGTTGGCTACCGGACGTTTGGCCGTTGAACTTTACGGTAGTAATCGAATGGATCTCAGCCTAGTTCTGGGCTTTGAATATTCTGGTATTGATACGCGAACCGGAAAACGAATCATGAGTATGGTCACCAAAGGTGGTGTGGCTTCCTACGTCGAGAAGCCGTCTTCTTTGAATTGGGTTGTTCCAGACAATTGGTCACTGCAAGAAGCTGCCACTGTTCCAGTGGTATACATCACTGTTTATTATGCGTTCTTCCAAACGGTCGACATCAGGAAGGGGAATAGTATTTTAATCCACGCCGGAACTGGAGGTATTGGCCTGGCTGCCATCCGAGTAGCATTAGCATATGGTCTTGAAGTATTCACTACCGTGAGCACACCAAAGAAGAAGGCCTTCTTGCTGCAGACATTCCCTCAACTTCAAGGTAAGCTTTAATCATCCGTCCTTGATGTCAAATTTACTGTTGATTATAGAATCTCACATTGGCCACTCGCGAGATACATCGTTCGAGACAATGATTCAACAGGAGACCGATGGTAACGGAGTGGATTTTGTCCTTAACTCCCTGGCCGAGGACAAGCTCTTGGCATCGGTACGGTGCCTGGGAAAAAATGGGCATTTCCTGGAAATTGGAAAATTTGATATGGCCAACGACACAAAGCTCGGAATGGGCTGTTTCCTGAAGCAACTCACATTTCATGCTGTGCTTGCTGATACCCTACTCATTGCTCCCGAGTCCCAGATAAAGGTAATTATCCTGTTACATATCAGTCCTATTCACCTATTAGTTTCCTTTTGTAGGGAATAAAACAACTGATCGACACTGACATCGCCAACGGAATCATCCAACCACTGCCATCAACTGTGTTCCAAGCGACAGAAATCGAGCAGGCATTCAGGCACCTTGTTGGCGGCAAGCACATTGGAAAAGTATTGATTCGCGTTCGTGATGATCCGGATTCGCCCTGTACAATCCCGGTTCCGGTCCTTAGACAGATTTATTTCAGTCCCGACTTGGTCTACGTTATTCCTGGCGGACTTGGTGGATTCGGGCTTGAGTTAGCCGACTGGATGGCTATCAGAGGAGCGAGGAAACTAGTTCTCAGCTCGAGTAAGGGAATTTCGAAGGACTACCAACGCTACAGAATTGCGTGAGTACACAGGGAGTATGTCCTCCTTCACTCTAAACAGGAACATTTCTTTGTTTAGACTTTGGAAGACCTACGGTTGCACGGTCTGCGTCAGCACCGCTGATATCACTACACGCAATGGATGTGAAGAACTACTTGAGTATGCTATGAAACTCGGATCAGTTGGTGGCATTTTCAACCTCGCCGTTGTCCTCCGAGACGGCATTTTCTCTAATCAAACAGCCGAGAAGTTCGAGGAATCATTTGCTCCAAAGGCGACTGCCACTGGATACCTTGACGAGTTATCGCGAAAACTCTGCCCCGATCTCGAACACTTTATAGTGTTCTCCAGCGTCTCGTGTGGTCGCGGTAATGCCGGTCAAACGAACTATGGAATGGCTAACTCAGTAATGGAACGAATCGTGGAAGACCGTGTGTCGAACGGTTTCCCAGGAAAAGCCATTCAATGGGGTGCAGTGGGTGAAGTTGGCTTGGTCGCCGAAATGGCCGAAGATAAGATCGATATGGAAATCGGTGGCACCCTGCAGCAAAGAATATCCTCGTGCTTACAGGAACTTGACAATTTACTGTCGTGTCCTGACGCCATAGTGGCCAGCATGGTTGTGGCAGAGAAACGCGTCGGACGGGCTGGTAACGAAAGTATTACGGAAACGGTAATGAACATTATGGGTATTCGGGACTTGAAATCAGTTTCGCTGGGAACAACACTCTCCGAAATTGGTATGGACTCTTTGATGGCTGTTGAAATCAAACAGACTCTCGAGCGCGACTTTGAATTGTGCTTGACGCCACAGGATTTACGATCGTTGACATTCCAAAAGCTGCAGGAATATGAAGAAGCAAAAGTTCGAGAAGGTAACGAGGTTGTAAAACTCATCCTGGCGGCTGATGATAAACCACTTGGAATGGAGTTGCTCCTTCGAAATCTGGGCGACCAAACCAACTGCGATAAAATTTTGCTCCCATTGAGAACCGCTGCCGATACCTCAAAGGTAAATATGAATCCAAGCATAATCATCCCCGGTCTGGAAGGCACAGCCGGACAGGCTTGGTACAATATTGGTGGTCAATTGAAATCCAGATCGGTCGTTCTCCAAATTCATCATACCGCCAGTCTTAAAGCAATTAAGGATGTCGCTCAAGCTGTTTTCGAAGTAAGACAAATGTTATTTAATTCTCTATGAATCAACCTAACAGACTTTAAATTATAGAACGTCAAATCTGTGCTTAAATCGTCCGAGAAGTTTTATCTCATCGGCTACTCCTTTGGATCGTTCATTGCTCTTCAACTTGCCAGTCTTTTAGAGAAGGCCGGTTATCGCGGTACAGTCATACTAATCGATGGTGCGCCACATTTCCTAAAGAAACTAACACTAGGTCATTTGGGCAGCACCTTCAAGGACGAGGATCTGTTCGATTTGATTCTTAGTACCACGGTAAACCAGATCTTCCCTGAGGAAATGACCGAAAGTTCCATTCAAATATTCGCCCCATTAAAAACGATCGATGAGAAAATCATCAAATTCATGGAATTCGTCGACAAGCAAAACAATTACAGCAAGGATTATGCCCGCGTCATGGTTCAAGCCATGTTCAATAGAGTCAAAATGGCTGCTGAAGTAGACCTCGATAATTTAGACATTATTAATGCACCTATAACCCTCATACGACCATCAGAGGTATCAATGCAGGACATCGATGACGACTATTGCCTATCGAAATTGACCAAGGGCAAGGTGACTTTGAAATTTGTCGAAGGTAATCACACAACCATGCTAGATAGCCCGAAGTTAGCGCAGATTATCAATGAAGTCGACCCCACGATGGAGGACGACAAGACATTCGAAGATTACATTAAGGATGTAAGGCCGGTGACGGTGTTGTAAGAGCGAATTTTAAAACGTTTGGCCGGAGAGCAGGATTGTCATACAAAATTCCTTTTTGTTATTAAACCACAAAAATATGTTTAAGTTGTATATGTTGAGCTTATTGCAAATAAAGTTACGAAATTCAAAATAACTGAATCTTTAGCCTTAGGTGACCAGGTGGACACCTGGCTTCAAGTGCGCCAGTATGTAGAGAGTCATTTCTTATTAATCTTTGGGTACATCTACTGGATAAGTCCGTTCTATGATCGTCGTCTTATATGTCGGAAGACTGCCTTAATATCATCAGATTTTTTCGAACAAAGGTCATTTTACTCATACGTTTGGCAGCAATGGTTGGAAACGATGAGGAAACGACAAGCCTAGTCCCCTATAGCTACAGTTCGGGGTGAACCTGGGCCTCAACCAACATGCCCCTCCATCTAGCACGATCTTTCGCTAGCCTTTTCCCTTCCACCTGTGTGCACCATCTTAAGTGCAGCCGTCCTCTGCTTCTTCGTCTCTCGGGGTTGGATTCAAAGACTCTCCGGCCTGGAGCTGTGGTATCCATTCGCTCTACATGGCCCAGCCATCTTAGGCGTTGAATCCGTAGACGCCTGACTAGGCTCATGTCGCTGTACAGCCCGTAAAGTTCGTGGTTGAATCTTCTCCACCATCCTTCGTCTGCGTTTATAGGCCCAAAAATCAAGCGCAAAATCTTTCTCTCGGACAGACCAAGGGCCTCCTCGTCCGCTTTTGATAGTGTCCATGCTTCTGCGCCGTACAGCAGGACCGGGATGATAAGGGTCTTATATAGAGTCAACTTTGTCGTTCGGGAGAGGGCTCTATTACTCAATTGTCTCCTGAGCCCAAAGAAACAGTGATTGGCAAGAGTGATTATACGTTTGATTGCGGAACTGATGTCGCTGTTCCAGGTCACTGCGGAGCCAAGGTAGACGTAGTCCTTAACTACCTCGAACTTATATCTGCCAATACAAACGTTCTGCCCAAGACGTCGGTGGTGAGCGTCTTTTTTTGATGACAGCATATATTAGTTTTGCCCTCGTTTACCACCAGATCAACTTTCGCCGCCTCGAACTCAATACTCGCAAACGCCTCATTGACATCTCGCTGTGATCTACCTATTATGTCAATATCGTCGGCGTATGCAAGGAGTCGCGAGGATTTGAAATAGATTGTGACTCTTGTATTGGCCAGTGATTTTTGCACAATCATTTCTAATATGATGTTGAAGAAATCACACGACAGCGTATCGCCCTGCCTAAATCCTTTTTTGACATCAAAACTATCACACCGATTCGGATGGAGCAGCAAGCATTCTCCAAAGTCATCCTGCATAGTCTGACGAGTTTAGCAGGTATGGCAAAGGTAGACATAGCGTTGTATAGCTCGTCTCTAATTACGCTGTCGTATGCGGCTTTGAAGTCGACAAATAGGTGGTGAGTGTCTACTTGAAATTCATTCGTTTTTTCCAGGATCTGCCGTAGTGTGAAGATTTGATCGATGGAGGACTTCCCTGGCCTGAATCCGCACTGATGAGGACCTATCAGCTTATTTACAAACGGCTCCAGGTGTTCACACAAACCGGCAAAGAAGATTTTGTAGGCGATGTTAATGAGACTTATTCCTCTGTAGTTGGCGCAATCAGAGGGGTCTCCTTTCTTGTGGATCGGGCCTACGATGCTGAGACTCCATTCCTCGGGCATGCTTTCCTCTAACCATATCTTACGGATGAGCTGGTGCATGCTCCCAACCAGGTCATCCCCAGCTGCCTTGAAGAGCTCAGCAGACAGTCCGTCGATATGGCAATCTTAACTTCGTCGAGGTTAGGAGCTCAGAATTCTCTGCGGTCTCTGTCGATTAGAAATGGATCATTCTGCCTGATAGCGGTATATTAACTAACATCGCCGTTATACAGTCTGCAGAAGTGATTTTTCCATATTCTAAGCATCGACTGCGGTTCTACTACTAGGTGTGCGTTCTCATCCCTGCAGGCTTCCGTTCTGGCTTTATAAGCTTGGCATAACCTTGGCGCCGTGACGCAGTGGGTAGTGTGTTGGCCTCTGTCGCCGATGACACGGGATCGAATCCCGACACAGCCATGTCATCGAACGTGTTTTCACAGTGTTTCTCCTCAGCGGGGTTCTGACAAAACCCCCTATAGTAAAATTGTCATGCAAAGCTTCTCGAAATTCGCCGTTCGGAACCGTAGGTCCCTTTCACCTATGGGAAAATGAAATCACACACAACATGAGTAATTGAGAGAAGCTCGGCTTAGGTCCTTCATGGGCTGTAACGCTACCATACATACATACATGTTCGCTTTATCTGTTGATAAAACTTTCGAACGTCACACCTGCAGTAACACCTCTCCAAATCCTCAATCACGCACTTCTCGTGCTCTTTCTTCTTTCTTCTGAGAAGCTTATGCTCCTCCCTTCTGTTTAACTCGTAGAGCCCCCGAGCTGCTCTTGTTCTTTTATGCAGCGAGGCCTTATATGCATCCTGCTTCGCTGTATGAATCCTCCTGCACTCGCCATCGAACCAGGTGTTTCTTCGTGATGGAGCCTTGAAACCCAAGACTTCGGATGCAGAGCATTTCAGGGCTTGTTTGCAAAGGCTCCACTGCTGTTCTATTGATAGCGTGGAGGATTGAGGTGTATTGGAGAGCTCAAGGGAGTCACGATCGGTAAAAGCACGAGCGGTTTCTGGCGATAGTAGCTTTCCGACGTCATAACTTTGTATTCTTACTCTGCTCCGCTGCGTTCGTGGTCCGAGTCGATGTTGGCCCCTCGGAAAGTTCAGACATCAAGAATAATGGAGGAGTGTCTGACGTCGATCGCGATGTGATCAATCTGGTTGGTAGTCGATTGATCAAAAGACCACCAGGTGCCTTTGTGTATATCGAGGTGCGGGAAGCCCAGTACGCGCTAGAAGGAGATTTCGTCCCGTGCCAAGATCAATCAGCCTGTGTCCGTTATCGGAGGTGGTGTCGTGTAGGCTATGTTTGCCGATGATTCGTTCAAAGATGCTTTCCTTACCCAACTTAGCATTGAAGTCTCCTAGTACAATTTTGATGTCATAGCTGGGACATTGGGCATACGTTCTGTCTAGGAGATCGTAGAACTCATCTTTGGCGGAGTCATCCTTGTCTTCCGTGGGGGCGTGGACGCAGATCAGGCTGATGTTAAAAAATGTAGCCTTGATACGGATAGTTATGAGGCGTTCGCTCCCATGCCGAAAGCTTAGGACTTTTTGCCTTAGTCCACCTGGAACAACAAATCCGCATCCAAACAATCGTTGCCCTCTCTCCCTATAGCAGTCGCCGTATTAAATATCGCAGTTTTTCATCCTCTTAATACCCGGTCCATTCCATCGCAATGATCTTCGGCTTTGTACGTGGAATGTTAGGTCCCTAAACAGGCCACGTGCAGCCGAACAACTTTCGGACGCCCTAGACCGCTATAAAGCGGACATCGCCGCCATCCAGGAAATGCGATGAAATGTATGTATGTTGGCGTTACAGTCCATGAAGAACCTGAGCGGAGCTTCTCTCAATCACCCATGTTGTGTGTGATTTCATTTTTCCATAGGTGAAAGGGACCTACGGTTCCGAACGGCGAATTTCGAGAAGCTTTTCATGACAATTTTACTACAGGGGGTTTTGTCAGAATCCCGCTGAGGAGAAGCACCGTGAAAAACATGTTCGATGACATGGCTGTTGTCGGGATTCGATCCCGTGCCATCGGCGTCAGAAGCCAACATACTACCCACTGCGCCACGGCGCTCCCAAGATCATAGGTTCTTTCTTTCTTCTTTTGGTGGCGTTCCAGCCCATGAAGGACTAGACCCAAGCTTCTCTTAACTCACCCATGTTGTGACTATATTTTTCACAGAGCTGAAAGGGACCTACAGTTTTATGCCGGTTCCGAACGGCGTAAATCGAGAAGCTTTTTCAAGGCAAATTATACTACGGGAGGTTTTGCCAGTACCCCGCCGAGGAGGGACGCCGCGAAATAAATATTCGATGGCGTTGGTGTTTTATCGGGATCCGAACTCGCTCATCGTGCGTTCGACCATCAATCAGATTGATCACGTTGCGATCGACACCAGACACGGACCTTCCGAGGAGCCAACATCGATTCGGATCACTACGCTTTTAAGGAAGAAAAAAAGATAGCATGAAAAGCATGAGATCGAGGAGACGGAGAGATGCTACCACAGGAATGACGCTTGAAAGTTTTATGAAAAAGTAAAACGAACATGCCAGGGCTATAAAGCCAGAGCGGAAGCCTGTAAGGATGAAGACGGACAACTAGTAGTAGAGTCACGTTCGATGCTGAAAATATGGAAGGATCAATTCTGTGGACTATTTAACGGCGATGAAAGATATATTAGCGCTGTCAGACAGAATGAACCATTCGCAACGGATGAAAATGCAAGAGAATTGACGTAATTGGATGAACAAAAAGGGACGTCAGTGAAGCGCTCGAAAGAACATTGAAGCAGAACGACCTTGGAAGGGAAGGCACGACGGCTAGCTGTACGAGCTGTACAGCGACATCCGCCTAGTACGACGTCTTCGGCCATGTAGAGCGAACGGATAACACAGCTCCGGCCCGCAGAGTCTTCGAGTCTAACACCGCGGGACGACGCAGCAGAGGGGATCCTGACCAATTGAGATTGCGTCGCTGGAAACAACTGACAAAAGACCGTGTCAGCTGGAGAAGCTTGTTGGTTGAGGCCCAAGTTGAGGCTCCCTAAGTAAGTTGCTGTTGTTACTGCTGACGTTGTAGCTGCAATCACATTTGGCTTGGATTTGGCTACCGCTGCTGTAATGATGTTGTTGGCAGTTTTAGCGCCGGGCTTTGTTCTTGTGTTGCTGTGCTTTTTTCTCGAGGTACGCTATGAAACGATTTCTGGATCTGCACCTGGCACGTTAGGTCCCTCAACAGATCAAGTGCAGCCCGACAACTGGTCAAATCTTTAGACTGCCATAAGGCAGACATTACCGCGCTCAAAAAAGTGCGATGGAATGGGTCAGGCAAAAAGCGGATAAAAAACTGTGGTATCTACTACGAAGATTGCTATAGAGAAAATAAGCAACGCTTATTCGGATGCGGGTTTGTTATTCATGGCAGGCTCAAGAAAAAAGTCTTAAGCTTCCAGTATGTAAGCAAATGCCTCATAACTATCCGCATTAAGGCCAATCTCGGCAATATAAGCTTAATATGTATCCACGCCCCCACAGAGGAGAAAGACGACCGACGTAAAGACGATTTCTAGACAGGACATATGCCCAATGCCCCAGCTATGACATCAAAATTGTACTAGGAGACTTCAATGCTATGCCGGGTAAGGAAAGCATCTTCGAACGAGTCATCGGCAAACATAGCCTACACGACACCACATCCGATAACGGACACAGGCTGATTGATCTTGGCACGGGACGAAATCTCCTTCTAGCCAGTACGCGCTTCCCGCAACTCGATATACACAAAGGCACCTGGTGGTCTTTTGATCAATCGACTACCGACCAGATTAATCACATCGCGATCGACGTCAGACACTCCTCCATTATTCTTGATGTCTGAACTTTCCGAGGGGCCAACATCGACTCGGACCACTATCTTGTAGTTGCCAAGATGCGCTTACGGATACCACGAACACAGCGGAGCAGAGTAAGAATACAAAGTTATGACGTCGGAAAGCTACTATCGCCAGAAACCGCTCGTGCTTTTACCGATCGTGTCTCCCTTGAGCTCTCCAATACAGCAGTGGAGCCTTTGCAAACAAGCCCTGAAATGCTCTGCATCCGAAGTCTTGGGTTTCGAGGCTCCATCACGAAGAAACACCTGGTTTGATGACGAGTGCAGGAGGATTCACACAGCGAAGCAGGATGCACATAAGGCCTCGCTGCATAAAAGAACAAGAGCAGCTCGTGGGCTCTACGAGTTAAAAAGAAGGGAGGAGCATAAGCTTCTCAGAGGAAAGAAGAAAGAGCGCGTGATTGAGGATATGGAGAGGTGTTACTGCAGGTGTGACGTTCGAAAGTTTTATCAACAGATAAAGCGAACATGCCAAGGTTATAGAGCCAGAACGGATGCCTGCAGGGATGAGAACGGGCACCTAGTAGTAGAATCGCAGTCGATGCTGAGAATATGGAAAAACCACTTCTGCAGACTGTATAACGGCGATGTTGGTCAATATACCGCTGTCAGGCAGAATGATCCATTTCTAATCGACAAAGACCGCAGGGAATTCTGTCCCCCTGACCTCGACGAAGTTAAGATTGCCATATCGAAGCTCAAGTCGAATAAAGCTGCTGGCGCAGATGGACTGTCTGCTGAGCTCTTCAAGGCAGCTGGGGATCACCTGGTAAGGAGCATGCACCAGCTCATCTGTAAGATATGGTCAGTGGAAAACATGCCCGAGGAATGGAGTCTCAGCATCGTATGCTCAATCCACAAGAAAAGAGACCTCTCTGATGTCTCCTAAACATCACCTGCAAAATCTTCTCTGCCGTTTTGTGTGAACGCCTGAAGCCTTTTGTAAATAAGCTAATAGGCCCTTATCATTGCGGATTCAGGCCAGGGTTGTCCGGTGCGCGTGATTTTCGGGCCTATAAACGCAAGCGGGGGATGGAGGAAAAGATTCATCCACGAACTTTACGGGCTGTACAGCGACAGAGTCTAGTCAGACGTCTACGGATTCGACGCCCAAGATGGCTGGGCCTTGTAGCGCGAATGGACACCACAGCTCCAGCCCGGAGAGTCTTTGAATCCAACCCCGAGGGACGAAGAAGCAGAGGACGGCCGCACTTAAGATGGCGCACACATGTGGAAGAGGACCTCAGCCAACTGGGTGTGCAGCAATGGAAAAGGCTAGCGAAAGATCGTGCTAGTGGGAGGGGCATGTTGGTTTAGGCCCAAGTTCACCCCGAACTGTAGCGCCCATTAAGAAGGAAAAGTTTGCAATTCCCCGTTTCGGATAGATCCGCTGATTTATCAAAAAAGTTCTCTCCGAGAATCGTCTTCTTGAAGGGGCTAAGGCAGAGCAATTGCCTACTGCAATAGTTTTTATATGGCAGTCCTAATCTAGCGGCATGTTTCCCTAAAGCGCAGCGCAGTGTTCTGTTAGGATTCTAGTTAGGCTGCTAATGCTTATACATTGCCTACGTATTTAAAGCAGGCTTGTGGTTCTACGTTAACAGTACCTTGGCCAGGTTTGTATCTCGATGCAATTAAGATTGCTATTGACAAGGAGAGCTTTTCAGTTTCTAAGAAGCAAGTGCCATTCATGATTAATGGCTGCGAGTCGGTGGTACACTTAAACGACAGAGGACAGTATCGTGTTTCGGAAGCATTAGAGACCACTCTATTCTCTTTTCCCCCATGTAATGACACTGTCTATGTCGGAATTTAATCAGCTTAACATACCGCTCACTGTTTATAGCCGTAGAACAGGGTCGTAAGGTAGTTAAGTAATATGTGAAGCTGTCGTCAGCAAAGAAGTGTATTGGATTAGAAAGGAGAGGAAACAAAACGCAGCCCTGGGGAACATCAGCATTTAAAAAGGATATGTCGGACCTGAATCTGTTCAAACCAACTTGCACTGAACATTTTAAAAGGTAGTTTGTTGTTCATTGAAGAAAATACTCCTTGATATCGAGGACAAAAGGGCTTCGTGCCAAACCCTGTGATATGTCTATGAAATATCCAGGGTAACTATTTTGCGTTCGCCTGCTTGATGAAGCAAGCGATTCCACTTTTCAGTGGATCTGTTGCTACGGAAACTATAATGTTGGCCATTGAGGAGCTTACGCCATTCAAGATAATTCAATGACTAATTGTTAATTAGCGTTTCCATTATGGGATGATAGTGTAATGGGTCGGTAGTTGGAGGAAGAAAAAGTTTCACCTTTTTTAGGGATGTGCTAAACAAATTCTGTCTTCCATCTCCATTTGGAAACAGACCAGAAGAGGAGGAAAGAGGAAAGAAGAGGAAAGAAAAGCTCTGTTGTGGAAAAACCAACTGGGCCAACGGATTTGTGTATGTCAAGGTCTTTAAAAACTCTTGCACTTTTGGTACAGACAGAATTAAAGCTCTAGCTAGGAGCTGCGAGCCAGCTGCGAAACGTGCAGCAAGAAGTATACCTTTGTCTAAGAGAGTGACAGATGGAATAGAAAATTTGCCACGCCCATTCGGACAATATTTGTGATAATATCGGCGGCGGTGTCCATGTCATTGTCGGGGAAACACAACGGTAAGAATGTTTTTCACAAGACCCTCTTGAGGCGAATTTTCCACCAGCAAAATGCGGATAATAAGGCGGAATCCTAAGAATATCCCAATCAGGCTTCTGGAACTTCTGGTGAATCATTATCGATGTGTGTTTGACTTTTCTTTGACCTAATGGCACACAATGCCATTGACCAAAGCTGCCTGTTTCTGGGCAATTGCTCCCTTTAGACGACGCAATTGGTGACAGTACTCATTCGAATTGAGAGTTTTTCGATCTGGAACTCGTTGATTTATTCCAGGATCTGCCGCAGTGTGAATACTTGATCAATAGTGGACCTGAAACCACACTGATATGGACCAATCAGTTTATTAACGAACGGTTTCAGGCGTTCACACAGTGCAGGAGAGAAGATTTTATAAGCGATGTTCAAGCGATGTCTGCTCTAACAGCTTTGACTTAAGCTTAGAAAAAACATTCCTAACTTCGTCCAGGTCAGGGGAACGGTAAATGAGGTCAAGACGAAACGTATGCTGTCGTCGAAAAAGGACACGAACCACTGGCGTCTTGGCCAGGGCGCACATATTGGCAGGTATAATTTCGAGGTAGTCAAGGACTTCATCTACCTAGGCTACTCAATGACATGCAGCAATGAGATCAGTGCCGGAATCAAATGCAGAATAACTCTTGCCAACCGCTGTTTCTTTGGGCTCGGGAGGCAATTGAGAAGCAGAGCCCTCACTCGAAAAACCAATACAAGACTCTTATCATCCCGATTATGGCGCAGAGACATGGACCTTATCGAAAGCGGATGAGGGGACCCTTGGTTGTTTTGAGAGAGAAATTCTGCGTGCGACTTTCGGCCCGATCTGTACGGGCTGTACAGCGATATGAAGGTAGCACGGCGTATGCGGATTAAACGCCTAAGAATGCTAGGTTATGAAGAGCGCATGAAAATCACAGCTTCGGTCCGGAAGGTCTTTGAATCCAACCCTGAGAGGCGACGCAGTCGAGGACGGCCAAATTGAAGGTGGCGCACGCAAGTGGAAGAGGACCTCAACCAACTAGGCGTACGGTACTGGAGACTGCTGGCGAAAGACCGTGCCAGTTGGGTGGGTCTTTTAATGGAGGCCCCGATTCGCCATTAACTGTAGCGTCGAAGAAGAAGAAGAGGCCATCAGTCATGACTTGGCCATCGCTTGAGCCGGCTATCCGTGATTCGATCTCAACTGATTTCGTTTGTCCTTTCGTAAATGATTCACTTTTCATCGTCACTTACCATTTGCTTCAGAAATATGCCAATTTTGTTAAGATTCATCGCTAGAAAGATCTTGAGTTTTTTTTGGCGTTAACTCGTGTGGCCGCCATACCTCGAGCGTCTTTATATTTGCTTTGGTGGCGTTACACCCCATGGAGGGCCAGAGCCAAGCTGCTCTCAATCAGCCATGTTGTGTGTGATTTATTTTTCTCATAGGTGAAAGGGACCTACACCGGCGTGAGTCGAGAAACTTTTTCATGGCAATTCTACTGCGGAGGGTTTTGCCAGGACCCCTATCGAGGAGGGAGGCCGCGAAATAAACATTCGAGGGCGTTGGTGTTATCAGGTCCCGAACTCGCTCATCGTGCCTCAGAGTTCAACACACTAACCCCTGCGCTTCTTTGACATAGAAATAAGGCCGATTGTAGACGTAGTAGAGCATAGCCGCATTTTAGGTTGCGCGCATGATCTACAACCATTGAAGCAGTTGAAGGATCTGGTTAAAGACCTTGGCGGTTCGAGATAAGTTCATTTGCTCATCGACGTTGTAAGAAATATTCAGTTCTTTTGACGCATCAGCCTATGAACTTTTTACAAAAGAAATTACATTCCCAAGGAATATTTAAATACTGATCCGAGGGGGTTACCGATCGTATTTTATTATATTATCTGAAAGTGGGTCGAATTCATGGGTGCACTGCCTCCTTCCGGCTACGCTACTTCCGTTTTAATGCAAATTCAATTAAAATAAAACGAAATCATGTAAAAAGTCTGCACTATACCCATGCAATTGCATAGCCAATTCGACAATTGACTCAGTCATGCAAATGATAAAAAGTAAATTGTAATGCGCGACTTACATACGGCTTTTGGCCCTTGTAAATTAGTCTAGTTTGTTTATTGTAATTTAACGGTAATACGTACACTTTCGCACTCCAGCTGGAGTCATATAAAAGCGCTGGTACTTGGTGGAAACGTTCAATTGTTGACTGACAGCTGTGTTCTGTTCGCAATTCTCGAAAACACCGTTGAGTAGTTCCAGTTGACAATATTTGAAAAGTGATATTTGTGTGATAGCGTTCAGACCTGTGAGTATCCTGTGAGTTCATCCAGTGATTTTAGAGGCAAAAGCGATTGCATAGAAATGGAATCGAGTCGGAATGATGGCGAAGGGAAGATTCCACGTCCGGATATGTCTAGACCACGGTACTATCGGACGCATGCGATCGATGAAGGCGACGAGATTGTGATCAGTGGGATGTCAGGTCGTTTTCCAAAATCCAGGAATATCTCGGAATATGCAAAGAATCTGTATAGTAAGGTTGTATTCCGATCGATCAACATATCGGCATAAGGTGATTGTGGGTTTTCCCATCCTCTAGGTGGATATGATCGAAGACACCGAGATCCAATGGAAACAACTCGACTCGGACATACCCAAGCGACGTGGTCGCATTAGTGACATCGAGAAATTCGATGCCACATTCTTTGGAGTACATCATTTACAAGCCAACACCATGGATCCCCAGTGCCGGATTATTCTCGAAGAAGCTTACATGGCAGTTCTGGATGCTGGGATCAATCCAAACAGTCTTCGAGGCTCACGTACGGGTGTTTATATCGCTTCTTGCTTTTCGGAAGCTGAAAAGAAGGTTATGAATGACCCAGCAGCACAAGGAACTTTCGCAATTACTGGGTAAGTCATCAAATAAACAGACGATCCCTCATGATCATTTAATTGAGCGTTTTCACTGGTATATATGTAGGTGCAGTCGGGCGATGTATGCGAATCGCATTTCCTATAGTCTAGGATTGACGGGACCGTCTCTGTATTTGGACACAGCTTGCTCGAGTTCAATGTACGGTCTCGATTTGGCTTATGCTGCAATGAGAAGTGGCGAAATAGACGCAGCTATAGTCGGTGGTTCCAATCTTATTCTTCATCCAAACGCCACTTTGCATTACTCACGCCTCGGAGTCCTTTCGCCGACAGATGTATGCGCTCCATTTGATCAAAAAGCTAATGGATACGTTCGATCTGAGGGTGTTGCAGCGATTTACCTTCAACGACGCCGAGATGCTCGACGTGTTTATGCCACCCTCGTACACAGTAAAACCAACTGCGATGGATACAAAGCCGAAGGCATCACTTATCCATCCGGACATGTCCAGGAAAGCCTTCTTAAGGAGTTCTATAACGAAGTAGACATATCTGCCGATGACATTGGCTACATGGAGGCTCACAGTACCGGTACTATCGTCGGTGATCCCGAGGAGTGCTGTGCTATAGACAATGCCTTATGCAAACAGCGTTCAGAACCGCTTTTGATTGGCTCCGTAAAGTCAAATATCGGCCATACTGAGCCAACAGCTGGAATCTGTTCCGTGGTTAAAGTGATATTTGCATTCCAGCATGGACAGATCCCGCCGAACATAAACTACACCTCGCCGAGGAAGGGGATCGCTGCATTGAATGAAGGACGCATGAAAGTGGTCAGTGAGACGACGGAGCTTAAAAAGCCTTATGTGGCGGTGAACTCGTTTGGATTCGGAGGAGCCAACGCGCATATTCTTCTCAAACAATTCGATAAGCAGAAGGCCAACGTTGTCATTCCGAAAGGAAGTTTCCCGCGCCTTTGTCTGTGGTCAGGAAGAACGAAGGCAGCCGTCGAGAAGGTTCTAAAAAATCTCGCAAGCAAGCCTTTAGACCCGGAGTTTATCGCCCTCCTTCATAGCATCCAAGAGGGTGGTATCCTGGGAATGGTATTTCGAGGTTTCAGTGTGCTCGATGGGAGTGGCATGGAGATGCCTGTTAGTTTCGCACAAGATGTTCAGCATTACACGGGAGTTAAGCGGCCGATAGTTTGGGTATTTAGCGGAATGGGTTCGCAATGGCCTGGAATGGGCCGCGCTTTGATGGCAATACCCCAATTTCAGCAATCGATTCAGCGATGTTATAACGTACTCAAGCCAGCTGGAGTGGATTTGGTAAAGATCCTGACCTCAGACGATCAGAGGACATTTGCCAACATCATGCATTCATTTATCGGAATCGCAGCCATCCAGATTGCCCTTGTAGACGTTCTCAGATCACTTGGCATGGAACCGGATTATATTATTGGACATTCCACAGGAGAACTAGGTTGTGCCTACGCTGATAACTGCTTCACAGCTGAACAGATGATCCTAGCTGCATACTATCGCGGTAAAATAAGCTCAGAAAGCAACATTGCCCATGGGGCAATGGCAGCGGTAGGACTCTCATTCCAAGCAATTCGGAATATGCTACCTGAAACAATCGATGTTGCTTGTCACAATGGTCCAGATTCATGTACAATTTCAGGACCGGCGGAGGATATAGCGAAATTCGCTGCAAATCTCAAGGCGCAAAATGTGTTTGTCAAGGAAATTCCGTCGTCGAATATCGCTTATCACTCACGGTACATTGCTCATTTGGGTAAGGACTTTATCAGGTATCTCAAACACATTATTCCAAATCCAAAAAAACGTTCGAAAAAATGGTTGAGCACAAGTGCCCCGCAAAGACAGTGGTCGCGCCCTGAGATCATATACTCGTCGGCCGAGTATCATGCCAACAACCTCCTGAGCAGCGTTCTCTTTGAAGAGACTTTGGCATTGCTTCCGCAGAATTCGCTGACGATCGAGGTCGCCCCGCATTGTTTGCTGCAATCGATTCTGAAGAGCTCGATTCCGAATGGTATCCACATCGGTCTTACCAAGAGGTACCACAAGGAGAATCACATGCTCTTCCTCTCGGCGCTGGGAAAGTGAGTATCGTATAGCGAGTGCAAACAATTTCTCTGATATACACGCCTTTCCAGGTTGTATGCGAACGGGTTGGACGTTCCAGTACAAAAGCTATATCCAACGGTCGAGTGGCCAGTGTCACGTGGCACTGACACGATCAGTGATCTGATCGAGTGGGATCACCGGGATGATTGGGAGACTTTCAGCTACAACAAGATGGTATCTAAGCGAAATGGAGAAAAGGTCTTTACTGTCAGCTTAAAGACAGACGAGAGTAAGTACCTCGAAGGACACAATATCGACGGAAAGATCCTCGTGCCAGCTACGTTCTATTTGGAGTGTGCCTGGAAGACATTTGCGGTTATGAACCACGATCCATCGTTCCTCGAGCGACCGGTCGAGATGGAAAACGTACGTTTTGTTCGAGCAACAACTTTAACCGCTGAGAACACCATCGAGCTCACCGTGATGATCCATTATGCGACTGGAAATTTCGAGGTAAATTCTTGTCCATTCAGTGCAATTTCCTAAATCCTGTTGTTTTCAGATCATCGAGAGCGATAGTTTGGTTGTCAGTGGAACAGTCAGAGAAATAAGGAACGCCAAAGAGCCTGTAGAGGTGCCCCTTGAACCCTTTGATACCACACATGTCGCAGAATACACTATGTCCACTAGAGACATATATCAAGAGCTCAAGCTTCGAGGCTACTTCTATAGTGGAGAGTTCAAGGCAATCGAATCGGCTCGAGGCGACGGTCAGGTTGTGCGGCTGAAATGGAATTCGAACTGGGTGACGTTCATGGACGCGATGATGCAGACGCAGATTCTACAAAAGGACGAAAGGGACCTTCGGGTTCCAACCAAGATACAGAAGTTACGGATTTTCGGTCGCCATCACCTGGCACTTGTACGTGAAGACAACTTCGTTTATGTCTATACGAGCAAGAAAGAGAGAAGAACTGTCGGTGGTGGCATTGAACTGATTGGTCTGGAGGCAAGCAGTGTTCAGCGTAGAAAGCCACCGGGAGTACCAGTCCTGGAGAGGTATCAGTTTGTCCCACACTTTCCATCACCAGCCATGAAGGTGGAGGATATTGGAAGGTTCATTATCCAACTGGCTTTGGAAAATGATGCGCCACCGAAACTCAAAGTCGTTGAAGTGATGTCCACTTTCGCCCGGATCCCGATAATTCTACATTTATTAGACGCCATTGAAGGTTTGCCACTCATCACTGGGGAATACACGATTCTCAGTCCGAATAAGTATGACGACCTACCCCCGGCGGTGACAATTGGGGATGAGACTTTCGTTGGCTACAAGGAGTGTCACATAGTCATCGACCAGACTGATGGAGATGTGTTAAGGGAGGCATCTGACCTCGCGCCAAATGTATTTTTAGTACTCGTATTCAACGCCGATAGACATATGGCCATTCCGGAAGATTTTTCACTGCTAGCAGTATGTCCTTGGGTAGAGGAGGGCCTCAAAATGATGCTCGTTCGTAAGAACGACAAGGGACGATCAAGTGATGCGAAGTATCTAAGTGTTTCATCAGAAGACAAGGAGTTCAAATGGTTATCATTAGCTCAGGAGATGTTATCCATGAGTGACTTGGTGATCGTGGCGGAAAACGACAGGACTAATGGAGCCTTGGGACTGACAAACTGCTTAAGAAAGGAATACACCAAAACATCTGTGAGGTGTGTGATCATCGATGATCCGAAAGCTCCAGCTTTTAATCCACTTGATCCTTTTTACGCCAACCAACTGGTCCTGGGTATGGCCGTGAATATTTACAAGAAGGCAAGGTGATCACCAATCTTTCTTCCCTAATATAACTGAGTACTGTTGATCTCGTTACAGGGCCAATGGGGTACGTATCGGCATCTTCTCTTACTTGCGGATAGACCTGTAGCACCACAATCTATACATGTTTATGGAGGCATTCTCTATCGTGGAGACATGTCTTCCCTTAAGTGGCTCCGAGGGCGATTAAGTCCTCAGAAAGCGCTCATCAAAGTGGTTTACTCGAGCTTGAATTTCAAGGACGTTATGTTGGCGACAGGACGAATTTCCGCACACTTAGTCGATGGCGGTTACTTGGCACTGGGCTTTGAGTTTGCGGGATTAAATACGAAGACTGGCCGACGGGTTATGGGAATGGCGGATGCCATAGCTTTGACGAATTATATTGAGGATCAATCAGGTCTAACTATTGAAGTACCTGATACGTGGACATTGCAAGAGGCTGCTACAGTGCCTGTTGTCTACTTTACTGTGTACTATGCATTTTTCCTCCGCACGGATATTCGAAGGGGCAAGAGCATTCTCATCCATGCGGGAACAGGTGGTATTGGATTGGCTGCTATCCGTACCGCTTTGGCTTATGGACTCGAAGTATTCACGACGGTCAGTACGGTCGAAAAGAAGACATTCCTCTTGAACATGTTCCCTCAGTTAAAGGGTAAATTGATTCATAGGAAGAAGAGTTCCTTATCTGACTTGGTTTTATATTTAGAGAGTCATATTGGAAACTCCAGGGACATCTCTTTTGAGACAATGATACGGGATGAGACTAAAGGCAGAGGTGTGGATTTCGTACTCAATTCCTTGGCCGAGGAGAAGCTGATCGCGTCGGTCAGGTGCTTAGGTAGGGGCGGAGTCTTCCTTGAAATCGGCAAGTTCGACATGGAGAATGATAGTCCCTTGGGTCTTGCACCATTCCTAAATGAAATATCCTTTGTGGCTGTTTTGTTGGACTTGGTAATTTTCCGAGATAACCAAGCAATCCAAACGGTAAGGGCCGCACAATCTAGTATTCGAATTACGTCACTTTTAATCCATCATTTTAGGAGTTATGCGACATGCTGTTAAATGACATTGCTCGGGGAATCGTCCAGCCCTTGCCCAGCACCGTATTCCCAGCCAAGGATATGGAGCATGCTTTTCGGTTTCTGGCTAGTGGCAAGCATATAGGCAAAGTTCTCATTCAAATCCATGAGTCAGTCGAGGCACCGACTACACTCCCCATGCAGATCCTTCCGAGAGTGTACTTCTCTTCAGATTTGGTGTATGTTGTGCCTGGAGGACTCGGTGGTTTCGGGTTGGAACTCGTAAATTGGATGATCCTAAGAGGAGCTCGTAAGTTTGTGCTCAGCTCGAGCCGTGGTGTTTCCAACGGCTATCAGTCATACAGGATTCAGTAGGTTTCCTAAACTACATGTCCTCTTTGTACTTCCTCACGTCTTTATTTTCTTTTTCTAGAACCTGGCTGAAACATGGCTGTGTAATCCACATTAGTCTTGCAAATATCACCACGAGAACAGGTTGCGAAACACTCCTTAAAGAAGCCCTAACTCTAGGGCCAATCGGTGGCATCTTTAATCTGGCAGTAGTCCTACGAGACGCATTTTTCGAAAACCAAAACGTCGAACTCTACAACGAATCATTGGGGCCAAAGGCCTTTGCCACAAAATATCTCGATGAACTATCAAGAAGACTGTGTCCAAGCCTTCAGCACTTTTTGGTATTCTCCAGCGTTTCCTGCGGTCGCGGGAATGCCGGCCAAACGAACTACGGAATGGCAAACTCTATAATGGAAAGAATCGTTGAAGACAGAGTCGCTAGCGGCCTTCCAGGAAAAGCCATCGAATGGGGAGCAGTTGGTGAGGTCGGTCTGGTCGCAGCAATGGCTGAGGATAAGATCGATCTTGAGATCGGTGGTACCTTACAGCAGAGAATATCTTCCTGTCTCCAAGAGCTTGATACACTTTTCTCCTGTCTTGATCCAGTGGTGGCCTGTATGGTTGTGGCAGAAAAACGTTTCGGTCAAGCTGGCATGGAGAGTCTCTTCGAGACTGTGATGAATGTGTTAAGTATTCGTGATCTCAAATCTGTGTCGTACAGTTCAACATTATCCGAGCTCGGAATGGACTCTCTCATGGCTGTGGACATTAAGCAGATGCTTGAACAAAACTACGATCTATTTCTCTCCCCTCAAGACCTCCGGGCGCTGACGTTGCAGAAGCTGCAGGAATATTCTCACGAGTGCTCAGAGAACAAAGATGGTGTGATACATGAATTGCAGGATATCAGGGAACAAATCCACCGAATGATTCGCAACATGGGTGACGAGGAGAACTACGACAAAGTGATTATACCACTCAACGAAACCGATAAACAGTCTCCCCCGGTATTTATCTTGCCTGGAATTGAATGCTCTTCCGGGCAGGTTTGGTCAGACTTAGGTAGTGAGATTGAAGCACCTTGCTACCTTGTGCAGCTCCATAGGACTGCGACCATGATGTCGTTGGATGAAATTGCTGAATTCGCACTTAAGGTTAGTCTTGTTTCCTGTCTTTGGGTTATGATGTCTCATATAATTACATTTTAGGAGATTCTGGCCGTATTAAAATCTGGAGATCCATTTCACATCATAGGCTACTCCTTCGGGGCAGTGGTAGCTACAAAAGTTGTAAATCTTCTCGAGAAACTCGACATTCATGGTCGACTTCTCCTCATCGACGGTTCACCGACGTTCATTTCGTCAATGTTCAACTCCTACGCCGATGTCGTTGGAAAGGATAACATCAACAATATGATTTTCTCCAACATAATCAACTTAATCGTTCCCGAAGAACATGAAGGAAATATTCTAAGCACATTTGAAAACCTACAATCGCTTGAGGGCAAACTATCTGCGTTCCAGAAATACGCCCAGCGACAGACGATCTTTAGTGAGGACTACGTCATATCCCAGACCAAGGCGATCCTTCAAAGGAGTCGATTGATAATCGAGATGGATTTATCATCTTTCCACAAGATCAACGCCCCGATTTGTTTGGTTAAGCCGACGGTTTTAATGATGGCGAATGCCCCGAGGGATTACGACTTGAACGTTTTGTCGAAGGATGAGGTCATTATTCGAACGTTGGACGGAAACCACTCGACAGTTTTGGAGAATCCACAATTGGCTAAGATCGTAAACGAATTCATGTTATCGGATCAACCGTAGAGGAAAGAGCTAGGGCGTAGTGCTGTGATACTGATGTTGTCGGTCCTCAATTGTTGGAGTAGTTTAAGTACATTTGATGGGCGTTAAGGTTTTTATAATTACCACAATACACTCAAATATCTCAAAGTACATTTATATTGTTTAAACTGTCAACTGTAAACTAGGGTCGATGAAGGTCTAGTTATGGTTCTGGGTGTCTAATGCAATTCTTTGGCATCATTCAATGGCAGTTACACATTTCAACCTTACAAAACAAGGAGGTTACAAAGGGAGCTGAATACGGTTCCTATTGTTAAAAATTAGCATTCATAGAGGGAGTGCTAGTATAGCAACCTTTCGAATGTGGGTTCAAGTATAGTTTTTGGATGAAAATGCATTAGAAAGAGCCCCAAAAGCGCCAACAACTGAAGTTCCATTTTTACGAGGTCCCATTATAGTTAGAGGCAAGATGGTTAACCGATCTAAAGCCTTTAACCCAAAGAGAGTAATAAGTACTGTTTTACAATGAAGAGACTTTCACAGGGACCGAAAAAATAGTGGTCAGATGGTGCAAGGCTCGTGCTATATGGTTAATGGATCAAAACCTCTCAACCAAGTTCTGTCAATTTGCCCCAAGACGTTAAAGATGTGTGAGATCTGACGTTGTTAAGATGGAACTAAACTCCTTTTCTGTTGGCCAATTTTGGTCGTTGTTTCTTACCAGTTCACCAGCTTATAGCAGCTCATAATTCCCACGTATGTGCGTACCGGAAGAACCAGAACAGAACGAGCATACAGAGATTTTCGGCAAAAGTGTAACGGCACGTTATAACATCCACAAATCTTCTACAGTCAATTCTCCTTAAGGATAAGAAGAATGTTGCGGATTTCATGTAGATTGCAGACATCAGGGCGTACGCGCTTAGTCATCCTGCATCCTGGATATTGCCTCCATTTACGATTGTATGCATTGAAGAGCCAATGGTTGATGTGGGTATTGACAGTGAAAGCAGGTAGATCCAAGACGGGTTCAGGACCTGGAAAAGCCCACCCCCACTAATAAGTATGTCAAGGGGTGGAAGGTTCATCATAGCAATGCCCGACGTTCTTCGGAGTTTGGTGAAAGAGGCTACGACATATTTGCGTGTTAGCCTGCTCCACCAGACAACCGATGCATATGAAATTATCATTCATATCATTGCCGTGTAGATCCAGAGGACTTTTGGCGGCAATACATCCCATATTTTGCCAAAAGCACTTTTGAATTGCCAGAACGTGGACAGCCCTTTGATGGTTTTTGCCTCAACATACTTTGACTAAAGAAGCTTGCTGTCTAAGATATCCTTGGATATCGGGATAGGAAGACGGCCACATCATCCGCAAAGGACTGGGCATAGATTCCATAGACATTGAGAGCATCGAGCAGAGAGCCGACCACCATGCACCATAACAGTGGAGACAGGACGCTACCTTGCGGGGGGCTGTTTACGCCAAATTTGACACAATGTCCGAGACCTGCATGAGCGATTATTGATCTGTGTCCTGAGCGCGAGGGAGGGAGCGAGCAAACAGAGCAAAGAAGTTGATCGCGTTTAACATGGTCAACGCCAGCTTCGATCTCTGTAACTGCTCAATCCAAGTTGACACACAGCCTCCGCGTGCCCCCCCCTGGATAGCTACCCTGGCACCCGCCAGGTAGAGAACCAATGTGTGCAGCGACCCAACCCTCGTTCCTGGGGAAAGAGGAATCTGGCCCTGCAGGTTGGGGGTTGTGCTTAGGGGTAACATCCCTATCACGTAAAAACCTACTTGTTCCGAAACGACAACAAGCCTCGGATACGGACGGATACAAAGCTTGACTTGGACTTGAGAGTCTGCACCTGGAATGTGAGGTCCCTTAACAGACCGGGTGCAGGCGATCAATTGGAGCAAACCCTCAACTGCTATAAAGCAGATATAACCGCACTCCAAGAAGTGCGATGGGATGGACCAGGCAAAAAACGGATGAAAAACTGCGACATCTACTACGGGAACTGCTACAAGGAGAACAAACAGCGCCTATTCGGGTGCGGATTCGTTATTAGAGGAAGACTCCGACAAAAAGTCTTAAGCTTCCGAGATGTAAGCGAACGCCTCATAACAATCCGCATCAAAGCTAAATTTGGAAACATTAGCTTAATATGCGCTCACGCCCCAACGGAAGAAAAGGACGATCGACTCAAAGAAGAATTCTACGATCTCCTAGACAGAGCATATGCCCAATATCCCAGTTACGACACAAAAATAGTCCTAGGAGATTTTAATGCAAAACTGGCAAGGAGGACATATTTGAGTCGATCATAGGAAAGCATAGCCTCCAAAACAACGGATTAAGGCTAATCGATTTCCAAGCGGGGCGTAACCTCCTTGTAGCAAGCACGCGATTCCCCCATCTCAACATCCACAAGGGTACCTGGCGGTCTCGTGATCAATCGACCACCAACCAGATTGATCATATTGCGATCGACGCCAGGCGCTCTTCCTGTATTATCGACGTACGAACCTTCCGAGGGGCCAACATCGACTCGGACCACTACCTTGTTGTAGCCAAGGTACGAATGAGGATATCAAGAATGCTTAGGAGTCGAGTAGGACTACGTAAGTTTGACGTTGGAAAGCTACAATCGCAAGAGACTGCCAGAATCTTTGCCGATCGTGTCTCCTCAAAGCTCTCTCAAAATCCGCCCACAGCAGCACAAGCAATAGAGCAGGAATGGGCTCATTGCCAGAGCGCCGTCAGAGATGCTGCCTCAGAGGTGCTGGGTTTCAAACAGCCACCACCTAGAAACCCCTGGTTCGATGAACAATGCGAACAAGCCCATACAGCAAAACAAGAGGCATATAAAGCCATGCTGCAACGACAGACGAGAGCTGCTCGCGAAATCTATGAGTAGAAGAGAAGAGAGGAACACACGCTTTTCAGAAGAAAGAAGAGAGAGCACGGAAAGCGTGAGATCGAGGAGATGGAGAGATGCTTCCGCAGGATTGACGCCCGTAAGTTTTACAACAAGGTAAAACGAACATGCCATGGCTACAAAGCCAGAGTGGCGGCCTACAGGGATGAAAATGGAGAACTGGTAGTAGAGTCGCAGTCGATGCTGAGGATTTGGAAAGACCACTTCTGCAGACTGTATAACGGCGATGATACACAAGATACCGCTGTCAGGCAGAACGAGCCATTCGCAATGGACCACGAAGTAACAGAATTCGGTCCACCCGACCTAGACGAAGTCAAAATAGCGATATCAAGACTTAAGTCTAATAAAGCCGCTGGCGCAGACGGCCTGTCTGCTGAGCTTTTTAAGGCGGCTGGAGATGAGCTGGTAAGGTGCATGCACCATCTCATCTGCAAGGTATGGTCGAAGGAAAGCATACCCGACGAATGGAATCTCAGCATCGTTTGCCCGGTACATAAGAAAGGAGACCCCTATAACTGCGCCAGCTATAGGGGAATAAGTCTCCTTAACATCGCATATAAGATCTTCTCTGCCGTATTGTGTGAACGCCTGTAACCGTTTGTGGATAACCTGATCGGCTCTTATCAGTGTGGGTTCAGGCCAGGTAAATCCACAATAGACCAAATATTTACGCCACGGCAGATCTTGGAGAAGACCCAGGAATACCAAATCGACACTCACCACCTCTTCGTCGATTTCAAGGCCGCGTATGACAGCGTATATAGAGACGAGCTGTACACAGCCATGTCTAGTTTTAACATCCCTGCCAAACTCGTCCGACTGTGCAGGATGACAATGGAAGATTCTCGCTGCTCCATTAAGGTCGGTAAAGAGCAAACCGAGACCTTTGATGTTAAAAAAGGATTTAGGCAGGACGACGCGCTGTCGTGCAACTTTTTCAACATCGTGCTTGAAAAGATCGTGCAAGAGTCACTGGCCAACACAAGAGGTACGATTGCTTGCGTACGCCGACGATATTGACGTAATTGGACGAAAACAGCAAGACGTCAATAAGGCTTTCGTGAGCATTCAGGTAGAAGCGGCTAAGATGGGTCTCAAGGTTAATGAGGGTAAAACCAAATATCTGCTTTCATCTAAAAGAGACGGACAACACCGACGTATTGGCCAGAACGTCACCATGGGCGGATATAACTTTGAAGTGGTCAAGGAATTCGTCTACCTTGGCTCACTGATGACCAGCGACAACAACACCAGCGCTGAGATAAAACGCAGAATCACTCTTGCCAACCGCTGTTTCTTTGGGCTCAAGAGGCAATTGAGAAGTAGAGCCCTCTCTCGGAAAACCAAGGTGACACTATATAAGACCTTGATCATCCCAGTCCTCCTTTACGGCGCAGAGGCTTGGACCTTAACAAAAGCGGATGAAGATGCCCTTGGTCGTTTTGAGAGGGAAATTCTGCGCACTATCTACGGTCCCGTTTGCTCAAACGGTGTATGGAGGAGAAGATATAATGAAGAACTATACGGGTTGTACAGCGACATCGGCCTGGTACGACGTCTACGGATACAGCGTCTAAGGTGGCTAGGCCATGTAGAGTGCATGGAAGATACAGCTCCGACCCGAAAAGTCTTCGAATCCACTCCGGAAGGAAGGCGCGGCAGAGGACGGCCGCCTCAGCGGTGGCGCACGCAGGTGGAAGGGGATCTCAACCAACTGGGCGTGCGGCACTGGAAACAGCTGGCCAAAGACCGTGCCGGCTGGAGACGCTTGTTGGTTGAGGCCCAGGTTCACCACGGACTGTAGCGCCACCTAAGTAAGTAAGTAAGTCCTGTGCATGAGCATTGCTGCGATCCACAAAATCAGTGCTTCATCTACGCCATGTCGTCTAGCAGCGTTACACATGCTGTCAAACGTTGCGTTATCAAAAGCTCCCTTAATGTCGACGAAAAAGTCCAGCGCGTACTCTTTCCCTTCGAGCGCGCATTCCATCCTCCCAACTAGGCGCAGGATTTGTCGCATTGATAAGCATGTTTCATCTCCAAAATAATATGCATTCGAAGGGCAATTTTTCGTACGTTAGCTCAACTATTCTCTCCATGCTTTTCTGCAGGAAGGACGTTAGACTGATGGGTCTAAAGCTATTGGCGATTGAGTAGTCCTCTTCCTCTATTTTGGGAATGAAGACTACTTTCACCGTGCGCCATGGAATAGGTATATAGGCAAGTGCCAGGCTAATATTGAAATTTGTTCTCAAAGTTAGAAGCAGCTGCCTTATACCTTTTTGCAGTATATCCCATCAGTGTCTGGCGATTTAAAGACATCAAAGGATGCCACAGCAAATTCAATTGCCCCAGTCGCTCCTACACGTGATGCAATATATGTACCAGCTACGCCGAGTAATTTTTTTTTCATCGTTTTAATTGCAGTAACCGTTAAAGGAAGTCTGATTTCCCGGGGAATGGGTAGTCTGAAGTAGTAAACTGAGAGTTTCCGCTTTATGTATGTATGCTGATGTTACAGTCCATGAAGGGCCAAAGCCGGGCTTCTCTGAATCAACCATGTTGTGTGATTTTATTTCCCCATAGGTGAATGGGACCTACAGTTTATTGCCGATTCCGAACGGCGAATTTCGGGGAGATTATCATGACAGTTATACTTCAGGGGGTTTTGTCAGTACCCCGCTGAGAAGGACTTACTGGGCCTCAATCAACAAGCTCTCCTGCGGGCACGGCCTTTTGCCAGCTGTTTCCAGCGACGCATTCCCAGTTGGTGAAGGTCCCCTTCCACCTGTGTGCGCCACCTCAGATTCGGTCGTCCTCTACTACGTCGTCCCTCGGTGTTAGACTCGAAGACTCTTCGGGCTGAAACTGTATTACCCAATCGCGCTACATGGCCTATCCATCTTAGACGTTGAATTCGAAGACGTCGTACTAGCCCGATGTCGCTGTACAGCTTGTGTCTATGCATATATCCGACGGATGCAGACTTGCTAAAAAGCGAGAAAAGCCACCGCAGATGAACACCTGGCGGCACTGTTAATAAGTCCCCGTCACACCTCCCCGTGGTGCCATCTGAACATTTCCTTGTAAATTACAGAGGGTGAATGGCGAGTTTCCTGCGTCAAAAAACAGTTTCAGTCGGTTGAGATACGGCCTAGTAAGCCGTAATCGTAAAAAAAATGTAAAAACTCAGAGACAACCACAATCCTCTGATTTAATAGACGGACTAAATGTTGACGGCCCCCGCAAACGTATAAAAGGACAGGAGTATCGCGTCTGTACCTGTTTGGTCCCTTAACGGGTAGAAAGCGCCCTAAACTGCTACAAAGCACACATTACTGCACTCAAAGAAGTGCGATGGGATGGACCGACTAAAAAGAGGATGAGAAACAGTGACATGTACTACGGAAACTAAAATTTAGGCAAAAAGCCCTAAGCTTCCGGCATGGGAGCAAATGTCTCATAACAATACGCATCAAAGTTGTCTTCGGGAAACTCAGCTTGATATGCGTTCACGCCTCCACAGAAGAAAAAGACGACAGAATCAAAGAAGACTTCTATGACCTCCTAGATAAGAAATACATTCAAGATTGTTCTAAGAGGTTTCAACGTTCCCACATCTCAATATCCACAAGGGGACCTGGCAGTCTCCTGATAAATTATTTATCTATTAATCAAATCGATCATACATATTGTGATCGACGCCAGATGTGTATTCCTCCAGCATATTGGATGTCCGAACTTTCCTGGGAGCCAATGTGGACTAGGATCGTTAAGCGGTTGCAGCCAAGGTACATATGTGGATATCGCGAATACTGCGGAGTCGAGTAGGATCATCAGGACCGCCAGGAACTTCGCTGATCGTGTCTCTCTTCAGCTCTCTCAAGAACCGACGCAAACCGTACAAACCATAGAACAACAATGAAGACGTTGTCAAAGCGCCATCAGGGATGCTGCCTCTGATGTATTAGGTTTCCAGCCACTACCTAGGAGAAACCCTTGGTTTGATGGCGAGTGCAGCCAAGTACATTCAGAAAAACAGAATGCATACAACTTAAACAAGACGTCCCGAATCGGCTTAAAAAAACAACTTTATTTTCAAAACACGAAACTCTTTACACTTCAGCTTAGTAACTAACTTGGGTGGAATTCATCCACTCCCTTATATCTATTGACCACTTTGCACTCTCAGCTTTCTAGGTCACCGTGGGACCGCGGGAGCTGTTTGTTCAGCTTTTTCGGTTGCGCGTGTAGCTGTAACTTAAGACGTCCGGTGTGCGATATGCACTGCACCGGAATATGGGAAGGAAATGAAGAATAAAAAGAGTGTGAAAATAATACAGGTGATTGAACTCATGTGTTATATGGAAAAGATAGACTGGCGCGTTGAGGAATGTGTAGGGTATGTAACCTCTCCCCCCTTAAGATCAAAATTCTCCTGAATTTTATGAGAGGGATGCTCATTTTCGCTAAGTGTTTTGATTGATATCTTTAAATTTTCATTATTTTTTTTCACTAATTTTAGGATGAAAATTATGATTATGATTAAGACACAGGTTACGGCTGAGTTTGCAAAGTAGCTTACATTTCTATGAATTTTTAGTAATTTTATATGTTTCAGATTTTCAACATTTTTTACAATGACATCTTCGAAACTTAAATTTTTAGTGAAATTATAACTTATTTCATCATAGCAATAGAATCTTTCTTTAAATTTTTCATTTGAGTAAGCGAATGTTTTATTCATTATTTCTATTGTACAATTGTTAATAACTATAAGATAGCTCCCGTTTAGTTTTGATCTTTTAAATTTTTACAAATTATAGTGCTGTCATCGATTTCTTTTATTTCCATTAATTTATTCTGCTTTGTTTTACAATTTTTGTTTACAATACAGCTTTTAAGAGGTATAAGATCTTTTGCATATTGAACATTAACTGAGAATTCATACTTTGTGTTATTAACTTCGAAAAAATAATGGTATTTTTCTTCTATTTCTGTGTTATTGACTGTAGGTATTGCTGTTATTAATTTTAGATCAACTATCTGATATCTATCTGGAATTTTCATCGCTAATACTAAGGTGTCTACACTGTATTTAAGTAGTCCTACTTTTACGTTTTTTAGTTTGTAGAAGTCCAGTCCCGTCTCGTTTATCTCTTCTGTCGTCAAAAGACTAGGGTGTATTAACCCGTGTTTAACTAAGGCTATATTGTCAATTACTTGATTTAAACGTTCTTCTAACATTCTCAATTTCACTAGCTGGTCTAATTTGAGCTGTTGTAGGATAAATCTTCTTTCATTCTCTGTTAGTTCTACGTAAGAATTGCTTAATTCTTTTCTATCTAATTCTATTGCCGATTTAAGATGGGATATGCTTTCATTCAGATGTACATTGATTTCTATCTGTTGATTAAGACGACTTGCTACATTTTCTTGATTTTTTTCTAATACGTCGAGATGATCTGCTATTTCCTGTCTTTCACTATCGTCCATAGTCCCAAACAACCATTTTTGACCTGCCCCAATAACGTTGACTAGTCCTCTTTTTTGTCTTTTTCCTGGTTCTATGGCTGTTATTTTGACATAAAGTGTTTCTACTTGTCGTTTTATAACTGGATCATTGTCCATTTTAAGTTTTTTAGTATTTTCTACGAACATGTTAATAGTCTGCCTTATTTCTTTGGTGTTAATAACGTGTAGTATAGTTTTGGTGTCTTGAATTATTTCAGTCTGTCCCATGTTAATTATGGTATATCCATTTCTTGTTGTCAATTGGTCAATTGTCAATGTCGCTGTGGTCTGTGCTGTCATTGTCGTGAGTATTAGATACACTGATACTGTCATCTGCAAATAAGCGTGGTCGTTTAATATTTATCGGATGTTCTTTGTCCCTTTTCTTAATTCTGTATCTGGGTTCGTTCTTGTAATAGTTCCTTTTGTAGTTCTTGACTGGTATAATCTCTCTTACTTCTTTATATGCTTCCCTATTCTGATTTAGTTTCTCGGTTCTTTTTTCTTTTTCTAGCTGTACCTGCCTTACTAAAGTAGCTATGTCTGCATACATTGCTTCTTCTGGGGACATTTTTAAAGTGGAACGATACCTATTATTGTAATTATTAATTGCCCTGTGAACTTTCTGAACAAGGGATAAGTCTGAGTTTCTCATGGTAACTAGTTTTTCCTGTAATGTGGAGTGAAATCGTTCTATATCACTATTACCTGTATGTGTGCTGGGTTTGGTAAAATGTAATTTAACTTCCTGCTCGTTTAGAAATTCCTTAAAATTTTCGAATTTAAACTCGTTGTCGGTTATTATTTTTGTTGGTTTGCCAAACTTTGAAAAATGTTCTTCCAGTACCTCTATCTTTTTAGTCCAGTTTTTATTAGGTAAGTAGTAAGCGTATGCTTTCTTAGTAAGTTTGTCTATTAACGTAAGAAATGGGTGTTTCATGAAATAATTGTTAAATACACACACACACATATTTGTTAATTCCAATCCATTGGAATAGGTATTATATAAAATGAAACATTGTAAATGAATCTAAGCAGTCGTAATAAATACTTCTAAAAGTAAAGGTCGGCTTATCATTGCGAACTCCAACAAAGGTTATGGGCCCAGGGTTCTTTTTATAAAAGTGTAACCGTTTGACGATATTAGATATCATGAGTTCAGGCTTGTACCAGATCGATAAGTTAGATGACGGGAATTACGACGGGTGGGCCATCCAAATGCGACCGGTACTAGTGCACAGTGAGTTGTGGTCATATGTGTCGGGTACGATTCCTAAACCGATAGTCGGTGATAATGAGATCGCTGCAAGGTCGTTAAAAGACGAAAAAGCCTTAGCGACGATTGTACTAAGTGTTAAGTCCTCCCAACTCTTACACATAAAAAAATGCAACACTTCATCTAGTGCATGGAAAAAACTGAAGGAAGTTCATCGTCCTAGTGGTTCAGCGAGAAAAGTTACGCTGTTCAAACAGTTGCTTAATTTAAAAATGAAAGAAAATTCCTCAATGTCAACTCATTTAAACAATTTCTTTGATTTGTTTGAACAGCTTTCCGAAGTCGATATAAAACTACAAGATGAGTTGCTAGTCATATTAATCCTATCGAGTCTTCCAAGAAGTTACGAAAACTTCATAGTTGCAATCGAATCGAGAGACGATTTGCCCACAGTCAGCGCGCTAAAAACAAAGCTGTTAGATGAAGGGAGAAGAAGGGAAGAATCGGACAATGTCGTGCAAGATACCGTGGCACCAACAACCGCATTTTTTTCCAACCAACGGAACAGATCCCAGAAGAAGGCTTTTACCGGAAAATGTTTCAAATGTGGTAGAAAAGGACACATAGCATCCAATTGTAGAGCAAGTTCTTCCTCTTCGGTATCAAAAGTCGCCAGGAACAAAGTGACAGCTTCCTTTGCAATGCTGAATGGAACAAACGTTTTGGCATTAGGAAATTCGAGTTGGATTTTGGATAGTGGATCAACATGCCATATGTGCTGTGATGTTTCACTCTTCACAAAGCTGGATGCGCATCAAGAGGTTATCGAGTTGGCAGCAAATAATTTCATTCAGTCTGACGGGATCGGTGAAGTAATAGTCAAGATGAACAATTGTGAGATTCGGTTACGTGACGTGCTTTTCGTTAAAAATTTAAAAACAAATTTTATATCTGTCAGCAAAGCTACCGAAAGTGATAATCGTGTAGTGTTTAAAAAGCAATATGCTGTAATTAAAAATCCAAAAGGGAAGGTGTTGCTGTTCGCTAAAAGATTTGGTAGCTTGTTTGTAGCCACAGTAAAACAAGAAAAACATTTTAATTTGAACTCGTGTGGCACCAATAATTCATTTGTAATGTGGCATGAGCGATTTGGGAACTTGAATTTTAAAAGCTTAAGTTTTCTGTTAAATAAAAACATGGTTGAGGGAATTCCTAATGAGAACATAGTGAAAGAAAACATACGGTGTGAAACATGTGCAAAGGGAAAAATGACTGCCATTCCATTTCCCAAGTGTAGTTCATCTAGAAGCAGGAAAGTATTGGAACTGGTACACAGTGACATATGTGGTCCTATGCGGGTGAACTCAATCGGCGGTTCTCGGTATTTTGCGTTATTTGTCGATGATTTCAGCAGAAAATTATTTGTATTTTTCTTGAAAAATAAAAGTGAGGTGCTTAGTGCATTTAAGAACTTTAAATCTAGGGTTGAGCTAGAAACCAATCAAAAAATTAGAATACTACGGACTGATAACGGCCGCGAATATGTAAACAAAGAGTTTGACAGTTTCCTTGAGCAAGCTGGTATTCGTCGTCAATTGACCGTGGAATATACTCCTCAACAAAACGGCGTAGCTGAGCGTGCTAATCGCACCGTTGTTGAAATGGCAAGATGTATGCTGTTGCAGTCGGGCGTTCCTGAATGCCTTTGGGCTGAAGCTATTTCTACCGCAGTTTATATCAGGAATAGATGCCCTACCAAGATTTTAAGAAATATTACGCCTTACGAAGCCTGGTGTGGAAACAAACCTGCCGTATCTCACTTCAGGATATTTGGCAGTAAGGCATTTATGCTTGACAAGAGGCCTGGAAAGTCGAAGTTTACACCCAAGTCAACAGAATGTGTAATGGTGGGTTATTCTCCGGAATCAAAAGCATATCGCCTTTTCGAGCCGAAGTCAAGAAGAATATATAAAAGCCGGGACGTGACATTTGTGGAGAGTGTTGAAAGTAAATCCTATCACGGGTTTAACGATTTCATCGTACCACAAGATCATCCAGGCAAATTAACAAGTCAGAATGTGAGTGAGTCGATCAAACTTGAATACAACAACGTAGACCGGATGGAAGAAAAAACAGATGTCCATGTCGAAGATGATAGTACTCTTGCTGATGCGGCAGGTGTTGCAAAAAATGATGACATTGCGGCTGTAGTTGATGTTGCTGGCGAACAAGAACAATCTGGAGTCATTGCGGATAAGAAAGGGGAAATATATAACAACTAATCAAATTGCTGCTACTAAGGAGTGGTACCAACGATTGCGCCCGCGTACCAACAACAAGCTCTTTCACAATGAAGGTAAGCCATTTATAAATCCCACTTCAGTTCAGGAAGCTATAGGACGACCCGACGGTGATAAGTGGATACGATCCATGAAGGAAGAATTCGATGCCCTATTGTCAAACGGCACATGGGAGCTTGCAGCTTTACCTGATAATCGGGTGGCAATAAAATCCAAATGGGTATTTAACATCAAGCGGGATAAACATGGTAACGTAGAACGCTATAAATCCAGACTTGTCGCGAAAGGATGTTGCCAACAATTTGGTATAGATTACACAGAGACGTTTTCCCCAGTTGTGCGATACTCGTCAATTCGCTTAATTTTGGCACTGTCGGCGGAATTCAACCTCTATGTACATCAACTAGACGTCACATCAGCATACCTTAACGGTATTCTTGAAGAAGAAGTGTACATGGAACAACCAGAGGGTTTCGTGGATCCAGATAGGCCGGACATGGTTTGTAGATTGAAAAAGGCTATATATGGCTTGAAACAATCTGGCCGCGAATGGAATTCCAAAATAGACTCCGCCCTGAAAAAACTTGGTTTCACAAGATGTAATGGTGACCCTTGCGTATACTCTAGAAGTCGGGGAGACTGCATTAACATTGTTGCCGTCTATGTAGATGACGTGTTGTTGGCTTTTTCGAACCTAGAAGATCTTGAAAGTGTAAAACGACAAATTAGCCTAGAGTTTGATATTGTGGATAAGGGTCCTGCTGATTATTTTTTGGGAATGGAAATAATTCAAGAAAAGGGTTCGGTGAAAATTTCGTCAAAGCAGTTCATCAAGAATTTACTCCAAGACTTGGGAATGGATCAGTGCCGGCCATGCTATACCCCTTTGGACCCCGGAAATAGATTTAAAACATGTAAAGAATGCAGTCAATGCCAGAAAGTTGATCCGAAGGAATACCAATCAATTATTGGATCACTGATGTACCTAAGTGTTTCTACGCGTCCAGACATAATGCATTAGGTATGCAAATTGGCACAATTTAACATCAATCCTCATGTGGAACACTTGAAGGCTGCGAAGCACATTATTAGGTACTTAAAAACTACACTTAATTTGCAGTTAACCTATTTTCAGAATGGCGAGCAGTTGAAAGTATTCGCAGACGCAGATTGGGCTGGAAGTTGCGGCGATCGTAAATCGTTTACGGGATATGTGTTTCTCTTGGCTGGCGGAGTTGTCAACTGGGAAAGCAGAAAGCAGAAGTCTGTTGCACTTAGTAGCACTGAAGCAGAGTATGTCGCTTTATCGTCTGCAGCAAAAGAAGCCGTCCATCTATCAAATTTTGTAAAAGAACTGGGTTTCTTGAACTTGACAAATGGTCCTATCGAAATCTACGGTGACAACATCAGCGCGCAACAGATAGTCAAAAACCCTGTTCATCATTCGAGAACAAAACATATCGATATTAAATTCCACCACGTTCGAGATTTATTTGAAAAGAATATCATCACAGTAAAATATGTATCGACGGATAAAATGCCTGCAGATATTCTCACCAAAAACTTAATGAAAATTAAACATTCTAATCTTGTTAAAACATTAGGTCTTACTTAAATGATTAATGATATTTTAGTTTTCTGAAATATGTATAGTTTTGAGGGAAGGTGTTAACATATGAATTTATATACTTCAATACAATACATATTTCTTTCTCCTAAATACTGTTAAATACACACACACACATATTTGTTAATTCCAATCCATTAGAGTGCCCGTTCAGGTCCAGTATGCTACGTTAAATAGATAAGATATTTAAGATAGGTTTAAGCGTTTTACCTAGAATAAGTTATTTGGAAAAATGTTAATAAAATGCTTTTAAAATGTAAAATGAATAGGTATTATATAAAATGAAACATTGTAAATGAATCTAAGCAGTCGTAATAAATACTTCTAAAAGTAAAGGTCGGCTTATCATTGCGAACTCCAACAATAATAAATATCCATATGAAGAGTCTCATTGGGCCTACGAGGTGTTTCACTTAATTCGTACTAGAGTTTGATTGGTCTTCGTTCGTATTTCGTTTCTAGGCATAATTTGCAGTTGTTAATAATTTTTGTGATTTCTTTAACTAATTTTGGGTAGTAAATTTTGTTCTTGAGACTATGGTATGTTTCTATTATTCCGCTGTGCATGCTTTCCTTTGTGTGATATAGTGAGATTTGTTTTTGCGCTTCCTCTAAAGTTCTAATTTCTCTCGCTCTTTGAGTTGTTTTTATAAACCTTATTTTACTGTCGTGGTGAAACAATTCTATTAGCAATTTTATTGAACTCGTGATATGATAATTCGGTGTATATTCCAATTACGCCTGGTTTTATGTATCTTCTTAGCAAATCTGTCCAATATTCTTTATTTCTAGTCATATCAACAAATATTATTCTTCTATTGTGGAGAATTTCAATTTCCTTGTCTGCATCATTGACTAGTATTAGTTGGGTTTTATATTTGTTTACTATTGTTTCCTTTATTGGTATGTGGTCTAATAATTGTTGTTCCTGTGAGTGGATCGTAGCGTTATCGGATAGATTATTTACGGTTTGATTGTTGGCGTTTTCGATGTCTTACGGGATTCTACTAAGAAAGTCCGCTATTTTATTCTCTCTTCCTTTAACATACTCAATATCGAACTGAAATTCTTGTAGTTTAAGTAGCCATCTTTGATTTCTTTGGCTAAATTCCTTACCCGTGTATCTCTTGTTTAAATATTTTATTGGTAGATGGTCTGTTACTACCTTAAACCTTTTTCCCCACAAATATGGTTTAAAGTATGTGACGGCCGACACAACTGCTAAGAACTCTTTTTCGGTGGTCGCATAATTTTTTTCATGATCATTTAAAGATCTCGAAGCATAACACACTGGTTGTCCTTCTTGTGTTAGCACCGCTCCTATCGCGTAGTTGCTGGCGTCAGTGAATACTGTAAACTGTTTATCAAAATCAGGAAATTTTAATATTGGGTGTTTGGTAATATTTCGTTTCAGAGTCTCAAAGGCTTCGATGTATTCTGGGTCGTTTACGTTAATCTTTTTGCCTTTCTTTAGGTATTTTACCATGGGATTAGCGATTTTTGCGTAATCCTTCACGAATTTTCTATAAAAACCCATTACTCCTAGAAAGCTCTTAAGTTGTTTATCTGTTTAGGTAGTGGAAAATCCTGGATACATTTGATTTTATTAGGATTGGGCTTCATGCCCTCACTTGTTAAGACATGCCCTAGAAATTCAGTATTTTTCTTAAGAAAGGAGCATGTGCTAAATTGAATTTTTAAGTTATGTGCTGCAAGTTTTGTAAATGTAACCTTTAAGGATTGTATGTGCTCTTTGAGACTGGTCGAGAAAACCAATATGTCGTCTAAATAGACAACGCATATTTTATTGATTTGGTCTCGAAGAATGTCGTTCATTAACCTTTGAAAGGTCGCTGGCGCATTCTTGAGACCGAACGACATTCTTACGTATTCGTACAACCCGTTTGGTGTAACGAATGCCGTTTTTGGGATATCTCTTTTATTCATTAGAATTTGGTGATACCCTTTCGCTAGGTCCAGCGACGAAAAATATTGGGCTCGTCCCAGTTTATCAAGTATAGAATCAATATTCGGTAGTGGGTATTTGTCATCTAACGAAATATCATTCAATTTTCTGTAATCTACGCACAATCGAAATGTTTGTTTTCCCGTTCCGTCTGGTTTCTTCGCTACTAATACGATGGGGGAGGCGTATCTGCTGTTTGATTTTCTAATAATGCCTTGCTCCTCCATTTCTTGTACCTGTCTCCGTACCTCATCCTCGTGTTTCGGGGGCAGTCTGTACAGTTTCGAGTTAATTGGTTGACTTGTCGTTGTCCTAATTTCATGTGTAATAGAGTCTGTATTCGTCAGTTGATCCCCTTCTCTGTATATTAATGTTTTAGATTGTTCTAATAATCCTTGAATTTCCCGTCTTTCTTCTCCGTTAAGGTGGTTTAAGTCTATTTCTTTCTTATCAGAAATAAGCTCGAAGCAATTAAAGTCTGTCTTAGGGTTGGCGGAATATAGGGGTATTTTGGCACCGTTATTTAGTATGAGACACTTATTAACAAAATCCAGAGTTTTGACAATTTTATTTAGTATGTCCATACCGATAAGGACGTCATAGGGTTTGTCTCCTAAATTTCTCTTGTACCATTTTATAGCGCCCTTTGGACTGTTATTCAATTCTTTAGGTATGCTTGTCACTACTCTTTCTACCATTTCCGTTGTTACGTTATTTATTGTTTGTAAACGCATTCTTACTTTATCAAGTAACTTATATTTACTGCAATTTACTCTATCGGAATTTATAATACTCATAGTCGAGCCTGTGTCAATTAGTGTTTTTAGCTTAATTTCGTCAATAGTAAAGTCCGCAAATATTTTGTCTCCGAGGCCTAGTTTATAAAAAATTCTGGTTCGATATTATGAACTTCTTCATGACTAGTCTGGTCAACCATCTGGTTCGAGATGTGCCCGATGGACATTGGTGTCGGGTATTGCACTGCATTTCTGATCTGCCCTGAAGGGTTGAAAGCCTGGGGCCCTACATTTCGATTATTCCTATTGTTGCTAAAATAATTTTCGTTGTTGCTTTGTCTGTGTTGCCCTGACTGTCTTGTTCTTACATTATTTTGTCTTTCTATTTGAACTGACCCTGGTCCATTTGGTTGGTTGCTCTGTATATTTTGTCGTCTGTGGTTATATTTTGTCTGTGTAGATTGATAAGTATTTGAGCTATTGTATTGTTTGTTCGTCCTAATGTCCCTATCTATGTTTCCTTCGTCATATCCTATGTAAGTATACAGAACTTCTTTAATTTTACGCAGGTCGTAAATATCTTTAATATCCCTGGATAAGTTACCTATCGCTAACTGTTTGATTCTGTTTACTATTAGAACATAAAATGTGTTCTTAGCTTCTGTTTGTTTACTTTCATATGTTGCAAAAGAGTTTACCTTCTGAATTAATTCTTCTATCTTTACATTAAGATCTGCTATTGAACTTACTTTGAGATACATTATTCTTCTTGCGATGTCCTTGTAGTTGATTTGAGGCCGAAAGTGCTGCTTGAGGAGGTCCTTGGCTTGATCCCACGTTGTTGGTCGGTTGTGTATTAGTAGTTCCTTTGCTGGTCCAGTTATTTTGGTGTTGTAAATCGCCTGCCAAAGCTCCGGTCTTTCTGCTTCATTCACTGCACTGATATGGTTTCCGACTACATTTAGGAATTGAGTTAGTGCCGCACTATCACCATTGAATTCACGGATATATGAAATTTCTTTTAGAATTCGCACTGTACGACTTTGTTCTTGATTCCGCGTCGCTAAAGCTTCAATAGCTTGTATTAACCGATCTAAGTTTTGTTGTTCCATTTCCGGGATTTTCGGCCAAAATGTTAACGTTTTGTCTTTAGTTTTAATTTAGATGGATTTTAGTTAGTCAGGGTAAACAAAAAAAAAATGTCTACTTTTGATATCCGCAAGTTTAAATTGGCGGTATTTTGGAAATGCGAAATGAGGAAACACACACAAAAAAAAAAAAAAAAAGAAAGATATGTTGATTTTGAGTTAATTCACTGAGAGGTGGTTTCTCTAAGTCTTGTTATTGTTGTTTTTTTTTTTTGTTTTTTTTTTTTTCCGTGAAAGTTTTGTGATCAGGTACACTTATGGAATGGGTCCGACGTTGAATTTTGACTGATTTGTAGTTAAATTACTCGGTACTCGTTGATTTTCCTTGTTAAACTACTGACACTTTTTTTTCACATATTTTCAAAACACGCAACTCTTTACACTTCAGCTTAATAACTAACTTGGGTGGAATTCATCCACTCCCTTATATCTATTGACCACTTTGCACTCTCAGCTTTCTAGGTCACCGTGGGACCGCGGGAGCTGTTTGTTCAGCTTTTTCGGTTGCGCGTGTAGCTGTAACTTAAAACGTCCGGTGTGCGATATGCACTGCACTGCACTGAAGAATAAAAAGAGTGTGAAAATAATACAGGTGATTGAACTCATGTGTTATATGGAAAAGATAGACTGGCGCGTTGAGGAATGTGTAGGGTATGTAACCTACATGGCCACGTTGCATCGACGAACGAGAGCTGCTCGTGAGCTCTATGAGCGGAAAATAAGATTGGAGCACGCGCTTTTCAGAAGGAAAAAGAAAGAGTATGATAAGCGCGCGATCGGGTAGATGGAGAGATGTTGTCGCAGGAACGGCGTTTGAAAGTTTTACCAAAGAGTAAAACGAATATGCCAAGGTTAAAAGCTAGAGTAGAAGCGTGCAGGAGATGAACACGTGCACCTCGCTGTTAAATCACAGTCTATGCTGAGAATGTGGGAAGATTATTTCTATAACGCCCAAGATGACCAAGATGCTGCTATCAGGCAGAACGCCGGATTCACACTGGGCGAAGATGAGAGAGGATTCCGTCCACCCGTCTTAGACGAGGTTAAGATAGCTATATAAAAACTGAAGTCTAATAAAGATGTTGACGCAGACGGCCTGCCTGCTGTGCTATTCAAGACGGCTGGAGATGAGTTTATTAGGAACATGCACCTGTAAGATATAGTCGGAGGAAAGCATGCCCAATGAGTGAAATCTCAGCATTGTTTGCCCGGTTCATAAAAAAGGAGACCCCTATAACTGCGCCAATTATAGGGGAATAAGTCTGCTTAATATCGCGTAAAAGATTTTTTTCTGCCGTGCTGTGTGAACGCCTGAAACCATTCGTGGACAATCTGGTAGGTTCCTACAAGTGCGGTTTCAGGCCAGGAAAATCCACGATAGACGCACCATCTTTTTGTCGACTTTAAAGCCGCATATGACAGTGTCTATAGGGACGAGCTATAAAGAGCCAGGTTAAGGTTTTACATCCCTGCCTAACTTGTCAGGTTTTGCGGGATGATAATGGAGAATTCTCGCTGCTCCAATAAGGTCAGTAATGATTTAACCGGGACCTTCGATGTTAAAAAGGCACGATCTACTTCAAAGTCTGCACTATCGCCCGCATACGGTGATGACATGGACATTATTGGGAGACAACAGTAAGACGTCAAAGAAGCTTTTGTGAGCATTGAAGCAGAAGCGCCTAAAGTGGGTCTAAAGGTAAACGAGGGTAAAGCCAGATATGTATATGCTCTCGTCAAAGAAAGACGCACGACACTGACGTCTTGGTCAGAACGTCACTATTGGCAGCTATAACTTTGATTTAGTCCTGGATTTGGTTCACCTTAGCTCTTTGGTAACAAGCGGCAAAGATACCATTGCAGAGATTAGATGCAGAATAACTCCTGCCAACTGCTGTTTTATTGGGCTTAAGAGGCAATTGAGTAGTAGAGCCCTCTCTCGGAAAACTAAGATGACCCTCCATAAAAGCTTAGTCATCCCGGTCCTCCTGTACGGTGCAGAAGCTTGAACCCTATCAAAAATGGATGAAGAGGTCCTTAGTCGTTTCGAGAGAAAAATTCTGTGTACCATCTTCGGTCCCATTTGACTTGACGGAGAGTGGAGGAGAAGATTCAACCCCGAACTGTACGGGCTGTACAGCGACATCGGCCGAGTGCAACCTCTACAGATCCCGCGTTTAAGATGGCTAGGCCATATAGCGCGAATGGACAGCACAGGTCCGGTCCGAAGAATCTTCGACTCCAACCCGGCAGGACGACGTTGCAGAGCACGGCCGCATCTAAGGTGGCGCACACAGGTGGAAGGGAACATTAACCAATTTAGCGTGCGACACTGGGTACAGCTGGCAAGAGATCGTGCTAGCTGGAGCGGCTTGTTGGTTGAGGCTCTGGTAGCGTCACCTAAGTAAGTAGGTAAGCATGCTTACTCTGTTCTCTTCCCTATTACTATAAACCGATTATTTAATCAATTTTCTTCTTCTTAGCGGGCGCTACAGTTCGGGGTGAACGTGGTCCTCAACCAACATTCCCCTCCATCTAGCACAATCTTTTGCTAGCCTTTTCCATTGCCGCACATCCAGTTGGCAGAAGTCCCCTTCCACCTGTATGCGCCATCTTAAGTGCGGCCGTCCTCTGCTTCTTCGTCCCTCGGGGTTGGACTCAAAGACTCTCCGGGCTGGGGCTGTGGTGTCCATTCGCTCTACATGGCCCAGCCCTCTTAGGCGTTGAATCCGTAGCTGCCTGATTAGGCTCATGTCGCTGTACAGCCCGTAAAGTTCGTGGTTGAATCTTTTTCTTCATCCCCCGTCTGCGTTTATAGGCCCAAAAATCATGCGCAAAATCTTTCTGTCGAACCGACCAAGGGTCTCCTCATCCGCTTTTGATAGTGTCCACGCTTCTGCGCCGTACAACAGGACCGGGATGATAAGGGCCTTATATAGAGTCAACTTTGTCGTTCGGGAGAGGGCTCTATTACTCAGTTGCCTCCTGAGCCCAAAGAAACAGCGATTGGCAAGAGTGATTCCGCGTTTGATTTCGGAACTGATGTCGTTGTTCCAGGTCACTGTGGAGCCAAGGTAGACGAAGTCTTTAACTACCTTGAACTTATATCCGCCTCTACAAACGTTCTGGCCGAGACGCCGGTGGTGAGCGTCCTTTTTTGATGACAGCATATATTTAGTTTTGCCCTCGTTTACCGCCAAACCAATTTTCGCCGCCTCCACCTCAATACTCGCAAACGCCTCATTGAGAACTCGCTGTGATCTACCTATTATGTCAATATCGTCGACGTATGCAAGGAGGAGAGCACCGTGGCGCAGTGGGTAGTGTGTTGGCCTCTGACGCCGATGACTCGGGATCGAATCCCGACACAGCCATGTCATCGAACGTGTTTTTCACGGTGTTTCTCCTCAGCGGGGTTCTGACAAAACCCCCTGTAGTAAAATTGTCATGAAAAGCTTCTCGAAATTCGCCGTTCGGAACCGGCAATAAAACTGTAGGTCCCTTTCACCTATGTGAAAATGAAATCCCACATAACATGGGTGATTAAGAGAAGCTGGGCTCAGGTTCTTCATGGACTGTAACGCCAACATACATACATACATGCAAGGAGTTGCGAAGATTTGAAATAGATTGTGCCTCTTGTATTGGCCACAATCGTTTCCAATATGATGTTGAAGAAATCACACGACAGCGCATCGCCCTGCCGAAATCCGTTTTTGACATCAAAACTATCGGTAAGGTGTTCACCGATTCGGATGGAGCAGCGAGCATTCTCCAAAGTCATCCTGCATAGTCTGATGAGTTTAGCAGGTATGGCAAAGGTTGACATAGCGTTGAGTAGCTCGTCTCTAATTACGCTGTCGTATGCGGCTTTGAAGTCGACAAAGAGGTGGTGAGTGTCGACTTGACATTCATTGGTTTTTTCAAGGATCTGCCGAAGTGTGAAGATTTGGTCGATGGTGGACGTCCCTGGCCTGAATCCGCACTGATAAGGACCTATTAGCTTATTTACAAAAGGCTTCAGGTGTTTACACAAAATGGCAGGGAAGATTTTGTAGGCGATGTTAAGACTTATTCCTCTGTAGTTGGCGCAAATCGAGGGGTCTCCTTTCTTGTGGATCGGGCATACGATGCTGAGACTCCATTCCTCGGGCATGTTTTCCTCTGACCATATCCTACAGAGGAGCTGGTACATGCTCCTAACCAGGTCATCCCCAACTGCCTTGAAGAGCTCACTTGAGCTTCGATATGGCAATCTTAACTTCGTCGAGGTCAGGGGGACGAAGTTGTCTGCGGTCTTCGTCGATTAGAAATGAATCATTCTGCCTGACAACGGTATATTGGCTAACATCGCCGTTATACAGTCTGCACAAGTGGTTTTTCTATATTCTCAGCATCAACTGCGATTCTACTACTAGGTATCCGTTCTCATCCCTGCAGGCTTCCGTTTTGGCTTTAAAACCTTGGCATGTTCGCATTAGCTGTTGATAAAACTTTCGAACGTCACGCCTGCAGTAACATCTCTCCAAATCCTCAATCGCGCTTCCCGTGCTCTTTCTTCTTTCTCCTGAGAAGCCTATTCTCCTTCTTTTCAACTCGTAGAGCTCACGTGCTGTTCCTGTTCTTTTATGCAGCGAGGCCTTATATGCATCCTGCTTCGCTGTATGAATCCTCCTGCACTCGTCATCAAACCAGATGTTTCATCTTGGTGGAGCCTTGAAACCCAAAACTTCGGATGCAGAGCTTGTTTGCAAAGGCTCCGCTGCTGTTCTATTGATAGCGTGGAGGATTCAGGTGTTTTGGAGAGCTTAAGGGAGACGCGATCGGTAAAAGCACGAGCGATTTCTGGCGATAGTAGCTTTTCGACGTCATAACTTTGTAATCTTACTCTACTCCGTTGCGTTCGTGATATCAGTAAGCCCATCTTGGCTACTACAAGATAGTGGTCCGAGTCGATGTTAGCCCCTCGGAAAGTTCGAATATCAAGAATAGTGGAGGAGTGTCTGCCGTCGATCGCGATGTGATCAATTTGGTTGGTAGTCGATTGATCAAAAGACAGCCAGGTGCCTTTGTGTATATCGAGGTGCGGGAAGCGCGTACTGGCTAGAAGGAGATTTCGCCCCATAGCAAGATCAATCAGCCTGTGTCGGTTATCGGATGTGGTGTCGTATAGGCTGTGTTTGCCGATGACTCGTTCAAAGATGCTTTCCTTACCCAGCTTAGCATTGAAGTCTCCTAGTACAATGTTGATGTTATAGCAGGGACATTGGGCATACGTTCTGTCTAGGAGATCGTAGGACTCATCTTTGGCGGAGTCATCCTTGTCTTCCGTGGGGGCGTGGACGCAGATCAGGCTGATGTTAAAAAATGTAGCCTTCATACGGATTGTTATGAGGCGGTCGCTCACATGCCGAAAGCATTGAACTTTTTGCCTTAGTCCACCTCGAACAACAAATCCGCATCCAAACAATCGTTGCCCTCTCTCCCTATAGCAGTCGCCGTAGTAAATATCGCAGTTTTTCATCCGCTTTATGCCCGGTCCATTCCATCGCATTTCCTGGGAGGCGGTGATGTTCGCTTTATAGCGGTCTAGGGCGTCCGCAAGTTGTTCGGCTGCACGTGGCCTGTTTAGGGACCTAACATTCCACGTACAAAGCCGAAGATCATTGTCCTTTTTTCGTTTTTGCATGGGTCGTTATATCCGCGGCTTGTGGTTGTTGTGGAGTGTTTTTTTTTTACCAACCGATTAATCCTGTTTTTTGGCGCAGGAGGCTCGCCCGTCGCCCTTCCCCGTCAGCAATTTCCATAGGAAATATCCAGATGGCACCGCGAAGAGGTGGGGATAGGACTTACTAACAGTGCCGCAAGATGTTCGATAGCGGTGGCTCTTTTCGCTTTTTAGCAGGCCAGCATCCGTCGGATAGATACTACCCCTACAAGGCCTTTGTTAGTCCTTTGCCATCCATCAAATCAATTTTAAAAAGGGAAATATTGTAATTAGACTACAAAAACAGTTACATTAATGCTACTGAGGTGATTCTACCATTTTTTTCTTCGGACCTACAGTCAAGGAGCTTCGACTGCACAAAAACCAACATCTTAATGAGTTTTCTGAATCGAAGGTTTCACTCTAAGCAAGAACGATTGATGCAACTGAATAAATTTATTCTTTTGATTGCTTGATGGTTTTTCTGTCTATCATTTACAATTGATTACTTTAAATGTACATGTTTAGAATACATGTACAATTGCATTCTTCCATTCTTCATAGTGGAGAGGCCAACAATTTCAGAATGGTCGGATTTATTGTTTGCCATATTTCATATATAAAAGACTAAAAGTGATTAGGGCAACGTCGAACCCATACCACATCAATTTTGATGGTCAATTTTGATGAAAGATTTTTTTTTCTGCACAATGGCAATATTGTCGACAAGAAATTACCAAATCCAGAGCTCGTGTGCATGCATTGCTCATCACTTTACTATCCTTATCGAACCAATAACTGCGCCACGGTTGAACCGATTAAACACCATTTTGCTTTTAATTATTCAAAATGCTAATTACATCGAATAAGTCAAACATAATAAATATGTATGAAGGAATGAAGCGTCGAATAAATGAAAAAATTACTGAATATTGTGACAGGCAACAGACGAGGCTTTTTTGTTTTTACTTCTTTTTCCTCTATTATTGTCGTCACTTAGTGTCACTTCTGGATTAGAATAAAGTCAGAGAACTATTGAGTTCTCAGTCATACCCCTCGAGGAGGATCCCAATGTTTGGACAACCAGGTGAAAAGAAGCATAAATATGTACCTGACCTACCTAGTATACTGCACCTAGTGTCTGCGGCTCTAAGTCGACGCAGAAAAAGCATAATTCAGCTATTCAGCTTAATATAATTGCAATGCACTTATGCTAATGCAATTAAGTCGTCTGGATCAGCTGTTAGTGAACTGATACTATTCAGCGATCACGCGACTTCAGTTCGCTCACCAGGCACCTGTTGGCAATATAAGCCAGGACATAAGTTGCAAACTTTCAATCGTGTAGTAGTCATCGCTCGGTCAGATTGATTTACTACAATTACGGGTTTGAAAATAAAAATAAAAAATATTTGTTCTCGGTCTTAACGTTTGTATAATATAACTCTAATCGACATGGTTCCGAAACCGAATAAGGAAACGAATTTGCCGTCCCCGGATGTGCCGCCAAATCGACATTATCGGGTGCATCCTATCGATGAGGGTGACGAGATTGTGATTAGTGGTATATCGGGACGTTTTCCGCAAGCTGAAAATGTTGCGGAATACGCACGAAAATTATATAATAAAGTAAGTGCTCGAAACTAGTGAAAAAAATTACAAGTAAATATTTAGCTAAAAAAGTGATTGAAAGATAAAATAGAGAATTTCTTAAATTGAATCAATTTATTTGCAAAAGCTAAATTGTAGTTCTGAGAGCACCGTGGCGCAGTGGGTAGTGTGTTGGCCTCTGACGCCGATGACACGAGATCGAATCCCGACACAGCCATGTCATCGAACGTGTTTTTCACGGTGTTTCTCCTCAGCGGGGTTCTGAAAAAAACCCCTCTAGTAAAATCGTTATGAAAAGCTTCTCGAAATTTGCCGTTCGGAACCAGCAATAAACTGTAGCTCCCTTTCACCTATGGGAAAATGAAATCACACACAACATGGGTGATTGAGAGAAGCTCGGCTCAGGTTCTTCATTGACTGTAACGCCAACATACATACATACAAATTGTAGTTCTTAAGGAAGATTTGATTTTTTCAAATCCCTTCGGTTGGTTTTTATTTTTTTTTTTTTTTTTTGTTGATCTTATCCTAAGTTGAGACTTTCTCCATTAATGGACTTTATAACATTCACTCCTAGATCTTTCCAATTTTTACTTTAAATGCGGTGTTTAAATTTAATGGATCTCTTTGTTCTGTTTTACTAAATTTAACTCAGAAATAACGATACATTTTAAATATTGGTAGTGTAGTTGATATTTGCATAACACCTTAACAACGTTTAGACTGGGTACTAGTTTTCTTCGAAACGCTCAGCCGAAAACGCTTAAAACGCATGATGCTATTCTTTTACTTATTTTTTCTAAAATACGGATTTAAAAAAAAGAAATGTAGCATTGTAACAAAAGCAGTAATATATTCTAAGAGAACAATTCAAATTGTTTTTATAAGATACACACCCTATTGTAACCATTGTAACCATTCTCCATTGCAAGATTTTTGGAAAATCGTTTAGGGAATTTGAAAAGAAATGTGAGAAACATGAAGTTTTGTCGAAACTATTGCACTCGATTGCTTCATACTACGCTTTTGGGCATATCATTTGGCGTATCTTTTTAAGAACGACCTACATTTTTAACTTCCCAGTGGGAAATTATTCTAATGGGGCCGATTTTGCGAATTCCAGACTTTGACATATCTAGACGTTTCAAGGTCCCCAGAATCCAAATCCAAGGTTTTTATAGAGATGTTTGTGTGTGCATGTATATAGGTGCATTCGGATTCTCTCGATTATCTCGAGAACCAAGGCGATATTGACATGGGACCATTCCACGCGTAATCACGCAACTTAGGACTGATGAAGTTTTCAGCAAAGTCGGTTCAGCCTCTTTTTGTTGGGAATTAAAGAAATCAACAACACGCGGTGTTCCCAAGGGGTTCCCCCTGACATTACCCATTATTCCTCTAAGAATCCTACAGCAGCTAACAAAAAGAGCTGATGACCTTGAAACTCCTGATCAGATCTTCACAAATTGTAGCTGAGAACTATCTCGACCACGTTAGCTTTCAAAAAAAAAAAAAAAAAAAACAAAACGCGTCTTAATCGGTTCATTCGTTCAGGAGCTACGACGTCACAAACAGACACACAGACACCTCAGACTTACAACAACCCCCTTTTTGCGTCGGGGTTTAAAAATGAAAAAATATCAAACTAAGTGGGTGTTTTCATTTTTCCCACTGGGAAGTTAGTCGTGTTGGCCTTGCGGGTCGCACCTAGACCACATTTTTATGTTTCGTTTTTCTCAAGGCATTTTAAGACCATATCATGCAATAAGATTTTATTTATTTTAACAGTTGTCAGGTCCAGTTTGCAAGCTTTTCTGTTAGTTCTATCAGCATTTAGCAAATTTGGCTTTCGTGATTTTATAGTGGCACGTTATCTCTAGGATCTACTTTAATAACCAATCCGAAACCTATTTAAAAAAAATTCTTTCTTCTCTGACTTTGGGGGTGGCCGTGCTGCAGTGGTAAACATTGCCGACCGTCGAGCGGAAGATCTGTAGTTCAAAGTTGTTCCATAGCCAAGAAAAAACAATTCCTATACCTAAAATTATGCAACATAGCTGTTGTGAATGAGAAGTGATCAAACATACTGATGAAGGCATAACACCGACAGCATACTTTCTTACTTAGGTGGCGCTACAGTCGGTGGTGAACCTGGGCCTCAACCAACAAGCGTCTCCAGCTGGCACGGTCTTTGGCCACTTGTTTCCAGCGCCGCACGCCCAGTTGGATAAGGTCCCCTTCCACCTGCGTGCGCCACTGTTGATGCGGCCGTCCTCTGCCGCGACTTCCTTCCGGGGTGGATTCGAAGACTCTTCGGGGCGGAGCTGTATTTTCCATAAGCTCTACATGGCCTAGCCACCCTAGACGCTGTATCCGTAAACGTCGTACCAGGCCGATGTCGATGTACAACCCGTACAGTTCTTCGTTATATCGTCTCCTCCATACACCGTTTGAACAAACGGGACCGTAGATAGTGCGCAGAATTTTCCTTTCGGGACGACCAAGGGCATCTTCATCCGCTTTTGTTAAGGTACAAGCCTCTGCGCCGTAAAGGAGGACTGGGATAATTAAGATCTTATATAGTGTCACCTTGGTTTTCCGAGAGAGGGCTCTACTTCTCAATCGCCTCTTGAGCCCAAAGCAACAGCGGTTGGCAAGAGTGATTATGCGTTTTATCTCAGCGCTGGTGTTGTTGTCGCCGGTCATCAGTGAGCCAAGGTAGACGAATTCCTTGACCACTTTAAAGTTATATCTGCCCATGGTGACGTTCTGGCGAATAGGTCGGTGTTGTCCGTTTCTTTTAATGGTTTCACCCTCATTAACCTTGAGACCCATCTTAGCCGCTTCTGCCTCAATGCTTACAAAGGCCTCATTGACGTCTCGCTGTGTCCGTCCAATCACGTCAATGTCAGCGGCGTACGCAAGCAATTGCGTAGACTTGAAATAAATCGTACCTTTTGTGTTGGCCAGTGACTCTTGCACGACCTTTTCAAGCACGATGTTGAAAAAGTTGCATGACAGCGCGTCACCTTGCCTAAATCCTTTTTTTTACATCAAAGGTCTCGGTTTGCTCATTACCGACCTTAATGGAACAGCGTGATTTCTCCATTGTCATCCTGCACAGTCGGACGAGTTTGGCAGGGATGTTAAAACTAGACATGGCTTTGTATAGCTCATCTCTATACACGCTGGCATATGCAGCCTTGAAATCGACGAAGAGGTGGTGAGTGTCGGATTGCTATTCCTGGGTCTTCTCCAAGATCTGCCGTAGCGTAAATATTTGGTCTATTGTGGATTTACCTGGCCTGAAACCACACTGGTAAGAGCCGATCAGGTTATCCACAGGCGTTCACACAATACCGCAGAGAAGATCTTATATGCGATGTTAAGGAGACTTATCCCCCTATAGTTGGCGCAGTTATAGGAGTCTCCTTTCTTATGGACCGGGCAAACGATGCTGAGATTCCATTCGTCGGGCATGCTTTCCTACGACCATACCTTGCAAATGAGATGGTGCATGCACCTTACCAGCTCATCTCCAGCCGCCTTAAGAAGCTCAACAGACTTTATTAGACTTAAGTCTTGATATTGCTATTTTGACTTCGTCTAGGTCGGGTGGACTGAATTCTATAACATTGTCGTCCAGTACGAATGGCTCGTTCTGCCTGACAGCGGTATATTGTCTATCATCGCCGTTATACAGTCTGCAGAAGTGGCCCTTCCAAATCCTCAGCATCGACTGCGATTCTACTACTAGTTATCCATTTTCATCCCTGCAGGCCGGCGTTCTGGCTTTGTAGCCATGGCAAGTTCGTTTTACATTATTTTAAAACTAACGGACGTCATTCCTGCGGAAGGATCTCTCCATCTCCACGACCTAACACTTTCCGTGGTCTCTCTTCTTTCTTCTGACAAGCGTGTGTTCCTCTCTTCTCTTCTGCTCACAGATTTCCCGAGCAGCTCTCGTCCGTCGTTGCAACATGGCTTTATATGCCTCTTGTTTTGCTGCACGGGCTTGTTCGCATTGTTCATCGAACCAGGGGTTTCTAGGTGGTGGCGGTTTGAAACCCAGCACCTCTGAGGCAGCGTCTCTGACTGCGCTCTGGCAATGCGCCCATTCCTGCTCTATTGTTTGTGCTGGCGTTGGGCGGATTTTGAGAGAGTTTGGAGGAGACACGATGGGCAAAGATTCTGGTAGTCTCTTGCGATTGTAGCTTTGCGACGTCACACTTACGTAGTTCTACCCGACTCCTAAGCATTCTTGATATCCTCATTCGTACCTTGGCTACAACTAGGTAGTGGTCCGAGTCGATGTTGGCCCCTCGGAAGGTTGGTACGTCGAGAATACAGGAGGAGTGGCTGGCATCGATCGCAATGTGATCAATCTGGTTGGTGCTCGATTGATCAAAAGACCGCCAGGTACCCTTGTGGATGTTGAGATGGGGGAATCGCGTGCTTGCTACAAGGAGGTTACGCCCCGCTAGGAAATCGATTAGCCTAAGACCGTTGTCGGATGTGGTGTTATGGAGTCTATGCTTTCCTATGATCGACTCAAATATGTTCTCTTTGCCCAGTTTTGCATTAAAATCTCCTAGGACTATGTTTGTGTCGTAGCTGGGGCGTTGGGCATATGTTCTGTCTAGGAGATCGTAGAATTCTTCTTTGAGTCGATCGTCCCTTTCTTCCGTTCTGGCGTGAGCGCATATTAAGCTAATGTTTTCAAATTTAGCTTTGATGCGGATTGTTGGGAGGCGTTCGCTTTTATCTCGGAAGCTTAAGACTTTTTGTCGGAGTCTTCCTCGAATAACGAATCCGCACCCGAATAGGCGCTGTTTGTTCTCCTTGTAGCAGTTCCCGTAGTAGATGTCACAGTTTCACATCCATCTTTTGCCTGACTTCTTGAAGCGCGGTTATATCTGCTTTATAGGAGTTGAGGGTTTGCTCCAATTGATCGCCTGCACCCGGTCTGTTAAGGGACCTCACATTCCAGGTGCAGACTCTCAAGTCCGTTAGTCGTTTGCAGGGGTCGTCTGTGCTTGCTGCTCAAAGTATAAGCTCAAAACTCTTACCTCAACAGCAACGCAATGGTTTTGAAAACAGCTTTCCCCTCCCTCTGTTTCATTATGACTATTTAAATCAACTTTAAACGCCCCTAAGTATGCGACACTTTTTAATGTACTCAAGTCTTTATAAGAGACCTATTGTGTACTAAAAATTGAATAAATGTTGTGGCTGTTTTGAAGCACATTGAAGCTTAGGGTTAGATTCACAACATTTTATTTGAAAAATGAACTTACGTTTATACTCGTATGTAGCTATCTATCGTGGCAGTAAATTCACAGCAACGGTGTTAGCTATAATCTGATTGTTTGTTTGTTAAAAGAAAAATTAAATTAAACTAGTGCATGGGTATGACATATTCCAATAGGGACATTTCCCTGGCATTTATCTCGGCAATGGTGTCTCTACGATCTGGAATGGTGGATGACATATAAACATACACCTTACTTTGCAAAAACGCCCATAAAAAGCAATAACTTCGGCGACACGACGTCAATTAATTTCCGAATAACCCTTGAAATCCGTCGATATTTTCACGCTTAATATCGCATGTTGCACTATTGAAGCTAAGTCATTTCGTCAAGCTTTGATAAAGAGTCCGCCGTCGCTTTATAATACTTCTTCTTCTACGCCGTTACAGTTCATGGCTAACGTGGGACTCCTAACTCCTTTAAAAAAAAACCTCTCCAACTGACACGGTATTTCGCCAGCAGTCTCCAGTGCCGCACGCCTAATTGCTTGAAGTCCTATTCCACTTGCATGCGCCTCCTTAAATTTGTTCAATTTGGATTCAAGGACCTTCCGGGTCGGAGTTGTGGTTTCTTTGCGCTCTATATGACATAGCCATCTTAGGCGTTGGATCCGCAGACGCTGAATTCTATGTTCATGTCGCTGTACAGCCCGTACATTTCACTATTAAGCCTTCTTCTCCACTCCAATTTATGCAGATCGGGCTGAAAATCGTACGCTCCAGCAGCTTTGTTAGACTGAAGCTTAGAAAAAGCATTCCTAACTTCGTCCAGGTCAGGGGGGCGGAATGCTCTGCTAACATCGTCCGCTGTGAATGGGACATTCTACCGAACAGCGGAACCTGTTTCTGCATCGCCGATTTACAGTGTGCAGATGTAGTCTTTCCAGATTCTTAGTACCGACTGTGAATCTGCTACTAGGCTTCCATTTACGTCCCTGCAGTCTTCCGTTTTGGCCTTATATGTATCCCTGGCATGTTTGTTTTATTCATTGATAAAATCTCTGGACGTCATTCCTGCGATAGCATCATTCCACCTCTTCGATCGCGAGCTTCTCGTGCTCGTTTTTTTTTACATATGGGGCTAGTGCTACTATTAGCAATACGGCACTGCGACCTTTCCAGATCTATTGTGCCTGCTAGCCGATTAACCGTGTAGCCTCTCCACCTCTGTAATGAAGTTGGGAATGCTTCTCGTAGGATCCAGGGTGATCCCCTCAGGAGTCATAACTTCATTGAGAAGGATACGCTTCCTAAGATGGCAGAGAGCAGCACACTCACATAGTATGTGTTCTACCGTCTCATCGTCCTCTAGACAGAACCGACACTCAGTTTCAGACGAGAGACTAATTTTGTTTAAATGGTATCTCAGACCGCAGTGTCCCGTTAGATAGCTGACTAGTCTTCTGATATCCCCTCTATTGAGTTTGAGTATGTCAATAGGGTGTTTGTTCAGGGGTCGTATAAGTCGTTTAGATTGACGGAGTCCCCGAACACTGTACCAGAGGGACAGGTGTTGCGATTTTCCCACTTGTCTAAGAAGTAATTTATCTTTGACCCGGGAATGCCGCAGAAAGGTTCCGGACCTATGTATTTGTCGCTGGAACCTTTTCTGGCAAGTTGGTCGGCAATTTCATTGCCCTTGATACCTTTATGTCCTGGCACCCATCAAAGTTTAACAATGTTTCTTTTGGCGAGGTCTTGTAGGGCGTCATGGCATTCCTTGACGGTTTTTGAGTTCGTTATGTACGAACCCAGTGCTTTAAGTGCTGCTTGGCTATCAGAGAGTATGTTGATGGTTACTCCTCTGATGCCAGTCTCGAGATTTAGATTGACGCATGTTAGGATGGCATGCAGCTCTGCTTGGAAGCTCTGCTTATTCCTAGGGCCATCGAGATCTTGCGTTTTGGTCCAAAGATGCCGGCGCCAACGCCAGAAGCCATCTTGGAGCCATCCGTGTACCACCTGAGGTCTTTGACATTGAGCAGGGGATCACTGTTTTCCCATGCTGAGCGGTTTGGAATCAGTATCTCAAATCTCTTGTAAAAGGTGAAGGTGTGTGGCAATGCATCCGAGGCTGTAATAATTATATCCAATTCGGGAAAGTGTTATAATATAGACATGTGGCCTGCGGGTCTGCATGGCATATTTGTTCCCGAGCAGAGGATTCTGATTGCACTGCGTAATACCACCTTTTTGATAAGAAGGTGCAGTGGAGCGAGTCCAATGAGTGCTTCTTGTGCTGCCGTAGGGCAGGATGGCATAGCGCCTGTTGTGCCGAGACACGCTAGTCTTTGAAGGCGTTGGAGCTTAACAATTGTAGTTTTTTGCTCAACTTTTGCCCACCATACGGTGGACCTGCTCGTGCTCATCCTTCTTTCTCCTGAGAAGCTTATCCTCCTCCCTTCTTTTTAACTTGTAGAGCTCACGAGGTGCTCTTGTTCTTCTATGTAGCGAGGCTTTATATGCCTCCTGCTTCGCTGTGTGAATCCTCCTGCACTCGTCATCAAACCATAGGTTTATCCTTGGCGGTGCCTCGCGCGCCTCATTCGATTGCAGTTTCCCGACGTCAATTTTGCTGGTCCTACTCGATTCCACAATGTTCGCGATATCCGCATACGTACCTTGGCTGCAACAAGGTAATGATTCGAGTCGACATTGGCTCCTCGGAAGGTTTGAACAACCAAGGTGCTGGGGGAGTGTATAGCGTCGATTGCAATATGATCGATTTTAATAACAGATAATTGATCTGGAGAAGGCCAGGTCCCCGTGGTACAGTGGTTAACATCATCGACCGCCGAGCGGAAGGTCTATAGTTCAAATTCGCTTCATAGCCAAGAAAAAGTAATTCCTATACGGACTAAACGTATGCAACGCAGTTGTGAATGGAAGGTGACCGTACTGCTGCAGGCATAACACTCACAGTATATGGTCAACTGAAATTCATACTCTGTGTATGCAATACTAAAGTGCTCGAACGAATTACTGCGGACTATAACCAATGCGGAATTTGGTCGGCTCTCGTCCTATCTGGGACAACCACCCCTGGGAGTAAGTGAAAATCAACATCATTAGTGCGAACAGGCGAGTTTTTAGACTTGATCCAACCACCTAGTACCTGATGGTATCGCATTCAAGGCACGTTTCGGAAGCCGTGATGATGGGGAAATTCGTCTCACGTAACCAAACCACTGAAGCATTGCCCTTTTCGTTCGGAGAAGCAGCTGCACAATACTGAGCTCCTCGTGCACTGCCGTGCTTCTCACTCTATCCCGGCGAGTAACTCCCACAACAGCACGAAGAAATCTCATCTCGACCGCGTGTATTCGCGATCTTATTCTGTCGGTGAGAGTTGGAATCTCTCTTCTTCTTAGTGAGCGCTACAGTTCGGGGTGAACCTGGGCCTCAACCAACATGCCCCTCCAGCTCGCACGATCTTTCGCTAGCCTTTTCCATTGCCGCACACCCAGTTGGCTGAGGTCCCCTTCCACCTGTATGCGCCATCTTAAGTGCGGCCGTCCTCTGCTTCTTCGTCCCTCGGGGTTGGATTCAAAGACCCTCCGGGCTGGAGCTGTGGTGTCCATTCGCTCTACATAGCCCAGCCATCTTAGCCGTTGAATCCGTAGACGCCTGACTAGGCTCATGTCGCTGTACAGCCCGTAAAGTTCGTGGTTGAATCTTCTCCTCCATCCCCCGTCTGCGTTTATAGGCCCAAAAATCACGCGCAAAATCTTTCTCTCGAACCGACCAAGGGCCTCCTCATCCGCTTTTGATAGTGTCCATGCTTCTGCGCCGTACGCCAGGACCGGGATGGTAAGGGTCTTATATAGAGTCAACTTTGTCGTTCGGGAGAGGGCTCTATTACTTAGTTGCCTCCTGAGCCCAAAGAAGCAGCGATTGGCAAGAGTAATTCCGCGTTTGATTTCGGACCTGATGTCGTTGTTCCAGGTCACTGCGGAGCCGAGGTAGACGAAGTCCTTAAGTACCTCGAACTTATATTCGCCTATACAAACGTTCTGGCCGAGACGTCGGTGGTGAGCGTCCTTTTTTGATGACAGCATATATTTAGTTTTGCCCTCGTTTACCGCCAAACCAATCTTCGCCGCCTCCATCTAAATACGCGCAAACGCCTCATTGACAACTCGCTGTGATCTACCTACTATGTCAATATCGTCGGCGTATGCAAGGAGGAGAGCACCGTGGCGCAGTGGGTAGTGTGCTGGCCTCGGGCGCCGATGACTCGGGATCGAATCCCGACACAGCCATGCCATCGAACGTGTTTTTCACGGTGTTTCTCCTCAGCGGGGTTCTGACAAAACCCCCTGTAGTAAAATTGTCATGAAAAGCTTCTCGAAATTCGCCGTTCGGAACCGGCAATAAAACTGTAGGTCCCTTTCACCTATGTGAAAATGAAATCACACACAACATGGGTGATTGAGAGAAGCTCGGCTCAGGTTCTTCATGGACTGTAACGCCAACATACATACATACATACATACAAGGAGTTGCGAGGATTTGAAATAGATTGTGCCTCTTGTATTGGCCAGTGATTTGTGCACATAACACATAACATTTCCAATATGATGTTGAAGAAATCCCACGACAGCAGATCGCCCTGCCTTAATCCTTATTTGACATCGAAACTATCGGTAAGGTGTTCACCGATTCGGATGGAGCAGCGAGCATTCTCCAAAGTCATCCTGCATAGTCCGACGAGTTTAACACGTATGTCAAAGGTAGATATCGCGTTGTACAGCTCGTCTTTATTTACGCTGTCGTATGCGGCTTTGAAGTCGACAAATAGGTGGTGAGTGTCGACTTGAAATTCATTGGTTTTTCCAGGATCTGCCGTAGTGTGAAGATTTGGTCGATGGTGGACTTCCCTGGCCTGAATCCGCACTGATAAGGACCTATCAGCTTATTTACAAACGGCTTCAGGTGTTCACACAAACCGGCAAAGAAGATTTTGTAGGCGATGTTAGGGAGACTATTCCTCCGTAGTTGGCGCAATCAGAGGGGTCTCCTTTCTTGTGGATCGGGCATACGATGCTGAGATTCCGTTCCTCGGGCATGCTTTCCTTTAACCGTATCTTACGGATGAGCTGGTGCATGCTCCCAACCAGGTCATCCCCAGCTGCCTTGAAGAGCTCAGCAGACAGTCCGTCTGCGCCAGCAGCTTTATTCGACTTGAGCTTCGATATGGCAATCTTAACTTCGTCGAGGTCAGGGGTACAGAAATCTCTGCGGTCTCCGTCGATTAGAAATGGATCATTCTGCTTGACAGCGGTATATTGACTAACATCGCCGTTATGCAGTCTGCAGAAGTAGTTTTTCCATATTCTTAGCATCGACTGCGGTTCTACTACTAGGTGTCCGTTCTCATCCCTGCAGGCTTCCGTTCTGGCTTTATAACCTTGGCATCTTCGCTTTATCTGTTGATAAAACTTTCGAACGTCACGCCTGCAGTAACACCTCTCCAAATCCTTAATCGCGCGCTTCTCGTGCTCTTTCTTCTTTCTTCTAAGAAGCTTAAGCTCCTCCCTTCTTTTTAACTCGTAGAGCTCACGAGCTGGTCTTGTTCTTTTATGCAGCGAGGCCTTATATGCATCCTGCTTCGCTGCATGAATCCTCCTGCACTCGTCATCGAACCAGGTGTTTCTTCGTGGTGGAACCTTGAAACCCAAATCTTCGGATGCAGAGCTTTTCAGGGCTTGTTTACAAAGGCTCCACTGCAGTTCTATTGATAGTGTGGAGGATTCAGGTAAATGTCCAGGAATTTCTATCTTCTCACTAAATTTCCTTTGTATGAGCATACATGTTTCCTTAAAACACTCGCTAATCCCACTGCTATTCATTTTAGACCATCATGGTTGACCCAGAGGAAAGGCGCTGGAAATTGGCACTACCAGACGTCCCAAAGGCAAACGGGTACATAGACGACATCGATAAATTCGACGCTGCCTTCTTTGGCGTCTACAACTTGCAAACACAAAGCATGGATCCACAATGTCGTATTCTCACCGAAGAAGCTTACAAGGCCATCGTAGACGCCGGTGTCAATCCAAACACCATACGCGAGAAGTGCATTGGTGTCTATGTCGGATCTTGTTTATCCGAAACGGAGAAGCAGGTTATCAGCGATAACGTAGAATTCTCTTCGTTTTCTATAATCGGGTACGTCTATACCTCTTAACTATTCACTAGATTCACTTTAACTCTCTTGATCTTCTCTCTACAGGTCCAGCCGGTCTATGTACGCCAATCGAATCTCGTATACGTTGGGTGTCACCGGACCATCGATGCTCGTCGACACGGCCTGCTCGAGTTCCACCTATGCCATTGACTTGGCCTATAACGCTCTGAGGAATGGTGAAATCGAAGGAGCTTTGATAGGCGGTGCCAATCTTATCCTTCATCCAAGTACGACTGCTCACTTTGCGCGACTTGGAGTCCTATCGCTGAATGGTGTATGTTCACCATTTGATCAGAATGCCAACGGGTATGTGCGGTCCGAGGGAATTGCGGTGATATATCTTCAGCGTCGTCGAGACGCTCGTCGGATATATGGTACAGTAGTACATAGCAAGACCAATTGCGATGGCTACAAGTCGCATGGTATTACCTATCCATCTGGCGAAATGCAAGAGAAACTTCTGCGAGAGTTCTATAAAGAAGTGAATATATCTCCAAATGACATTGGCTTCATGGAAGCACACAGTACCGGAACTATAGTCGGTGATCCAGAGGAGTGTCTCGCTATTGATCGGGTGATTTGCAAAAATCGAACTGAACCACTTCTAATTGGATCTGTGAAGGGTAATATCGGTCATACAGAGCCCACATCTGGTCTATGCTCAGTTGTGAAGGTGGTGCAGGCATTCCAATCGGGAAAGATTCCACCAAATGTGAATTTTACGGCACCGCGAAAGGGAATTGAAGGTCTTCAGTCGGGACGCATGAAAGTCGTCACTGAAATCACGCCATTGAAGAAACCCTATGTGGCTGTGAACTCATTTGGATTTGGCGGCGCTAACGCCCATGTTCTACTAAAGCAATTTGACAAGAATAAACAATCTGGTGGATTGCCCGACGGAAGTCTTCCCAGTCTGGTTGTATGGTCGGGCCGAACGGAGGAGGCAGTGAATCGTGTTTTCGACAAACTCGAAAGTAAACCATTGGACCCGGAATTCATAGCATTGCTGCGTAGTGTCCAAGATGGTGGTCTGTCCGGAATGGTATTCCGAGGTTACAATTTGCTCAAAGGAAGCGGATCACAATTGCCTGTGCCACTTGATAAGGAAGTGCAACATTATACTGGTGCTCAACGGCCGGTTGTCTGGGTGTACAGTGGCATGGGCTCACAATGGGCTGGAATGGGAACAGCTTTGATGGCGATACCGCAAATAAAACAGTCGATTCAGCGGTGTCATAACGTTCTTAAGCCGGCCGGCGTGGATTTGATCAAGATTCTGACATCGAACGATCGCACTACATTTGACAATATCATGCACTCGTTCGTTGGTATCGCAGCGATACAGATCGCTTTAACAGACCTTCTGCGTACACTTGGCTTAAAGCCAGACTATATCATTGGTCATTCGACTGGAGAACTGGGTTGTGCTTATGCCGATGATTGCTTCACAGCCGAACAGATGATCCTTGCGGCCTACTACCGTGGCAAGGTAAGTCAAGACACAGAAAAGATCAAGGGCTCTATGGCGGCGATTGGATTATCATACAATGATGTCAAGGGGTTGTTACCAGAATCGATTGAGGTGGCGTGCCACAATGGCCCGGAATCTTCTACGATCTCGGGTCCCGCCGAAGATGTCGCGAAATTTGTCGCTGAATTAAAGTCACAGGGAGTGTTTGCCACCGAAGTTCCATGCTCGAATATTCCCTATCACACCCGGTACATAGCTCACTTGGGTCATGATTTCTTGAAGTACCTTAAGCATATTGTGCCGACGCCGAAGAAGCGCTCATCGAAATGGCTGAGCACCAGCGTGCCGCAGGAGTTGTGGTCACGTTCCGAGTCAAAACTCTCTTCGGCCGAGTATCATACAAACAACCTTCTAAGCAGCGTCTTGTTTGAAGAAACTGCGACGCTTTTGCCGCAAAACGCGCTGACCATTGAAATTGCTCCACATCGTCTCCTACAGTCGATCTTGAAGAGCGCCATTCCCGATGGCATCCATATCGGCCTGACTCAGAGGAACAACAAGGACAACCACATATACTTCCTCTCTGCTTTGGGAAAGTATGTACTCGTCTTTCTCCAAAATGAGAGTTCACGAATGTTTATGTCTATCTTTCAGGTTGTATCTAAACGGTGTGGAAATTCAAGCAAAGGAGCTCTATCCCAAGGTCGAATGGCCAGTTGCACGTGGCACTGATACGATCAGTGATTTAATTATGTTCGATCACCAGGAGTCCTGGAATGATTTCGTGTACAACAAGGCAACCGAGAAGAAAAGCGTCGAGAAGACTTTCTTGGTTGATATAAAAAGCGAGAATAGGGCCTTCATGGCTGGTCACAATATTGACGGTAAGGTCCTAGTCCCAGCTACATTCTATCTAGAGTGTGTTTGGCGAACATTTGCGGTCATGCACGAACGGTTACCCTTCACCGATATTAATGTCGAAATGGAAAATGTAAAGTTCACGCGAGCTACAACGTTGATTTCGGACAAGACGGTCCAACTGGCAGTCGTGATCCACTATGGGTCTGGAAACTTTGAAGTAAGCATTTGCATCAGGTTCTTTGCTGAGATTTCACCAATTATTCTTAATATAGCTCCTCGATAGGGACAGTGTCATCGCGAGCGGTATTGTTCGGGAACTTCGTGATGGTAAGGAACCAGCGCCAATTAAGGTTGGACCATTCAATACCAAGTACAGTCAGGAATACACTCTGTCCAGTCGCGACTTTTACAAGGAGCTTAAGCTCCGCGGATACTACTACGGTGGTGATTTCAAAGCTGTTCAATCGGTCCGTGGCGACGGGCATATGGCCCATATCAAGTGGGATTCTAACTGGGTCACGTTCATGGACTGTATGCTGCAAACACAGATTCTTAAGAAAGACTCCCGTGATCTTTGCTTGCCAACGAAAATTGGCAAAGTACGCATCTACGCCGAGCACTTGACCAAGAAAGCTGACGGCAGCCCAATTGAGGTATACTCAAGCGAAATTGAAAACAGAATTGTCGGCGGAGGTATTGAAATTTCGGATCTAGAGATCAGTGTAGTCCAGAGGCGTAAACCACCGGGTCTGCCCGTTCTCGAGCGATATCAGTTCGTACCAAATTCATTGTCCGTGGAACTGTCAGCCGATGATATCGGCAGACTCTGTGTCCAGTTCGCATTAGAGAATGACGCACCGCCCAAAATGAGCGTCGTGGAAGTGGTTGTAAGTCAAGATCAGCGTCCATTGATTGGAGATATCCTCAATGCGATTGAGGATCTGCCACTTATCACTGGAAACTACACACTACTGAGCGGAGCTCAGTACGAAAACCTACCAGCTGAAGTGACTGTGGCGAATACTGATATCACGATGCTAAGTGAGATGAATTTGGTCATCGATCAATCGGGTAGTGATGTTTCCAAACTAACCAACAGTCTGGCAGCTAATGGTTTTTTGGTGCTCGTGGTGAAAGACAAGAAATCGGTCTCCATCCCGATGAAGATGGTCACCTTAGCGAGCTGTAAAATTGCCGATAGCGATACGAAGGTGATGATCCTACGCAGGAAAATTGAACAAGCGACTGACGAGCAGTACTTGAAGATCACCACCAGTGATAACGAGTTCAAGTGGCTGAAAACGGCTCAGACCATCTTAGCTGCCAGTGACCTTATTGTAGTCGCGGAAAATGACAAGCACAATGGAATATTGGGCTTAGTCAACTGTTTGCGAAAGGAATACTCAAAGACATCGGCACGTTGTGTGATCATTGATGATCCTGCAGCTCCGGCTTTTGATCCAAAAAAACCTCTTTATGCCAACCAGCTAGCGTTGGGTTTGGTCGTGAACGTATATCGCCAGGTAAGTTGACCTACCTAATATGGCCAAATGGAATTTATGATTTTGAACTTTAGGGTCAATGGGGCACCTATCGTCATCTCCGCTTAGCTCCAGTATATCCACTCGCTCCATGTGCCGATCATGTCTACGCGAATATCCTCCATCGTGGTGATATGTCGACGTTAAAGTGGCTGCAAGGTCCATTGGACCCGAAGAAATCTCAGATCAGAGTGGTATACTCGAGTTTGAACTTTAAGGACATCATGCTGGCTACTGGCCGTATTTCAGCCGATACTGCCGGAGAAGGCCGCATCAATCAACAGTGTGTACTTGGACTAGAGTATTCGGGAGTTAACGTGAGAACTGGCAAGAAGGTCATGGGTATGATGCTAAAAGCAGCTGTATCGAGCCACATCGAAGCGCCTTCAGAGCTAACCATGGACGTACCAGACAAATGGACATTACAAGAAGCCGCCACTGTCCCAGTCGTCTACTTCACCGTGTACTATGCGTTCTTTATTCGCACAGACATCCGCAAGGGAAAGAGAATCCTCATTCACGCCGGTACAGGTGGTATTGGTTTGTCTGCGATCCGCACTGCATTGGCTTATGGACTGGAGGTCTTTACAACTGTCAGTACACCGGAAAAGAAAGCATTCCTTCTGAAAACCTTCCCCAAACTGAAGGGTAAGTTCCGCTGGCCTTAAGTCTCGCCCCTAGTCCTATTCAATTGTTCTCTAGAGAGCCACATTGGAAACTCGAGAGACACATCTTTCGAGGCTATGATACGAGAAGAAACCAATGGCGAAGGTGTCGACTTTGTTTTGAATTCATTGTCCGAGGATAAGTTGATTGCATCTATTAGGTGCTTGGGCAAGCGCGGAGTCTTTTTGGAAATTGGCAAGTTCGATATGGCCAACGACAATGCCCTGGGCTTAGGACCATTCCTCAACGAACTTACATTCTGCGCCGTCCTCTTGGATATGGTGTTGTGTTGTAACGACCCAACTATCCTTAAGGTAATGGATCATAATATTTTCTTTAAAATCAACCTACTACCGTCTCTTTTCAGGACATCTGTGATATCGTTTCCAAGGACATTGCGAGGGGAATTATTCAACCTCTGCCATGTACTGTATTCCCGGCTAAAGAAATGGAACAGGCTTTCCGCTTCTTGGCTAGTGGCAAGCATATGGGAAAAGTGCTCATTCAAGTGCGAGAGTCAGGTGATTCGTTGCCAACACTTCCAATGCAGGTTCTTCCAATGGTTTACTTTTCGCCCGAATTGGTTTATGTGGTCCCCGGTGGTCTTGGAGGCTTTGGTTTAGAGCTCGTCGACTGGATGATACTAAGAGGCGCTCGAAAAGTCGTTCTCAGCTCGAGTCGTGGTATCTCTAATGGATATCAATTGTACAGGATTCAGTAAGTATCAATAGCGTTTCTATCGTCGTCGCCATAACCCGACTAACATTTTTCCAACAGAATCTGGAAGAAATATGGCTGTGAGATTCAGATAAGCACCGCCAACATTGTAACTAAACAGGGTTGTGAAAAACTGCTTCAAGAAGCCATGACTCTTGGACCAGTTGGTGGAATCTTCAACTTGGCTGTCGCGCTTAAGGACGCTTTCTTCGAAAATCAAACAGCCGAACTGTTCCAGCAGTCTCTGGCACCAAAGGCCTATGCTACCAAGTATCTAGACGAATTATCTCGACAGCATTGCCCGAAACTTCACCATTTCGTAATCTTCTCGAGTGTGTCGTGCGGTCGAGGTAACGCCGGTCAGACAAACTACGGCATGGCCAACTCGATCATGGAAAGAATTATCGAGGACAGAGTGGCAAATGGCCTTCCGGGAAAAGCCATCGAATGGGGAGCGATTGGAGATGTTGGCTTGGTAGCCATTATGGCTGAAGATAAAGTTGATCTCGAGATTGGTGGAACATTGCAGCAGAGAATCTCCTCATGCCTACAAGTACTCGATCCTCTACTCACCAGTCCAGATCCATTAGTTGCCAGTATGGTGGTGGCCGAAAAGCGCTTGGGTAAAACCGGTTCCGAGAATGTTCTCGAGACTGTCCTGAACATCATGAGTATTCGTGATGCCAACTCAATTTCCTGGTCCACCACCCTGTCGGAATTGGGAATGGACTCCCTCATGGCGGTCGACATTAAGCAAACGCTCGAGCGTGACTTTGAAATATTCCTCTCACCACAGGATCTCCGATCACTGACCGTTCAAAAACTCCAAGAGTATTCGCAAGATCGCAAGAAAACCACCAGTGAAATCGAACAGAAAGGTAACTCGGAGGAATCGCAGAAAATTACAGCAATGATCCGGAATCTCGGCGATGAGACGAACGTTGATGAGGTTATCATTCCACTCAATCAAGGAAAGCGGAACAAGCACCAGGTAATCTTCTTTACCGGTATCGAAGGTACCTCCGGCAAAGTTTGGGTGAACTTGGGTAAACATATTGGCGCCCCTGCTTATGTCATTCAATTCCATAAAACTGCAAATGCACAAACGTTGGATGAAATTGCCGAATTCGCTCTAAAGGTTGGTTCTCAAATAATTGTTTTAGCATGTTAAAATCACTTACCTTGTCCCATTCCAGCAAGTCCTTAGTCTCTTAAAACCTGGCGAGAACTTCCGATTGGTAGCCTACTCCTTTGGCTCGCTGGTTGCCATCAAAGTGATTCATCTCCTTGAAAAAATGGGCTACAATGGCAAACTCTTCCTCATCGACGGATCGCCACTCTTAATCCATACAATCTTTAAAACCTACGCGGACTATGTGGGCAAAGAAAATATTAATGCCATGATCCTGGCCAACATAATTAGTTTACTGGTCCCGGATGAGACCCAAAAGAGATGTATGAATGTCCTGGTAAAGGCTCCATCGATAGAGCAAAGACTTCAGATGTTCGAGAAATATATTCAGCGCCAGACGGTATTCGGTCACGATTATCTCATTGCGATAACTCGGGCCGTTCTACAGCGTAGCCTTATTATAAATGAAATGGACTTGTCGTTATTTGAGCCAATCAGTTCACCGATTTATCTTGTGAAGCCGACAACACAGGTTATATCGAAATTTGCACGTGACTATGGCTTGAGTAGATTCACCGAATCTGAGATTTCGATCTCCGTACTAGAGGGTGATCATTCGTCTGTGTTGGAGAATCCTGAATTACCAAAGTTGATTAATGAATTCCTGCTCGAGAACAGATCTTAAGCGGAAGGTTGTTTATACTCGAGTGTATTTTCATATTTGTAGGTTTAAGCGGTTGTAGAGGCGTTAAAGGTTTCAAGTCGAAATAAAATCAAAAAAGAAAAAAAAAAAAAAAAAAATTGCGTTTGCTTTGAATTATCTTTACGAGGATTTAGTAGCCAGATCTCTAGATTAAAGTTCTATGCGATATTTGACCAATAAATACCAAGGTGTGGTATCTCGGGGGGAACGTTGTTATTACCGTCATTTGTTGCACGACGCAATGATAAAAACTTACCGAGTTCTCGCCATGAAAGACAGCAATAGTGTTCGATAATTCGCTTTATTATTTTTGATCCACACAACGTATGAGCGGACTATGAACAACGTGGAACCTACCTATGTGTACCCTTCATCTTGTACAGAACCTGGTCTTACAGAAATTTTTTTTATTAGCAACATACAGACGTCTGCAAGACCAAATGAAAAAGTTGCGGCCCAATATACGCCGTCTATACTCACACTGAAAATTGCTAAGAAAGGCTCCCGTGTCCGTTGCGTGGCGACAAAAATTGGCAAAGTACGTCTCTAGGCTGAACACCTGACTAAGAAGGTTGACGGCAATCCAATTAAGGTCTATTCGAGCGAAATTGGGAACAGAATTTTCGACCGAGGCAATGAAATATCAGATCTGGGGACCAGTGTTGTCCAGAGGCGTAAACCACCAGGTCTACCAATTCTCGAGCAATATCAGTTCGTACCGAATTCATTGTCCGTGAAACTATCAGCCGATGATATTGGCAGGCTCGGTGTCCAGTTTGATTGGAGAACAAGTCAAGATCACCGTCCATTGATTGGATATATGCTCAATGCCATTGAGCATCGGCCATTTATCACTGGAAACTACACATTCCTGAGCGGAGCTCAATATGGAAACCTATCAACTGAAGTGTCTGTGACAAAGGCTGATATCATGGCGGTAAATAAGATCACGTTAATCATCGATTAGTCTGGCAGTGATATTTCCAAGCTGACCAACAGCCTAGCAGGTAATGATTTTCTGGTGTTTGTGGTAAATGACAAGAAATCGGTCTTCATCCCACTGAAGATGATCCTTGGCGGCATGTAAAATTACTTGAAAATCACCTTCAGTGATAACGAGTTTAAGTTGCTGAAAACAGTTTAAACTATCTTAGCTGCCATCCATTGCGTGACTACACACCTCGACGCTATGAAGGGCAACGAGAAGACCGCTCTTCGAGACTCAGCCTTGAGCGCCCCCAAAACACGGTATAAAGAACGTCGTGCGGCCTGCAGGCTACTTAACAAGCTACATGACATCCCAAGAGATCAGCTCTCGGAAAGGAGAAAAAGGCTTTCGATTGGGCGGAAAGCGTAATCAAGAGTATACCTGAAAACTCGCCACCCTAAAAAATACGCGATGCACCATGCACCATGTGACTTCTTCAACCTGGTGCTGGAGCAGATAGTGCGACGGGCAGGCGTCAACAGGGAAGACACTATCTTCTACAAGTCCATCCAGCTGCTAGGATACGCGGATGATATCGATATCATCGCGTGTTCTCGCAGCATTGTGGAAGCATTCACGGCGATTGAAGAACAGGCGGAACGAGTTGGTCATAAGATCATTGAGGATAAAACGAAATACATGCAGTCAAGCAAAAACCAATCCGTCGCTCACCACCTCCATTGTGGCATAGAATCGCCCTTGGCAACCGCTGCTACTTCGGCTTGTCCAAACAATTGGGGTCAAAACCCCTCACTCGAAGGACCAAAGTCATGCTTTACAAAAAGCTCATACTGCCAGTCTTGCTGTACGGAGCCGAAAGCTGGACGATAAGCAGGATAGCGGAGCTGATCTTGGGTTCTTTCGAAAGAAAAATTCTGCGCCGGATATTTGGTCCTGTCTGTGAGGAAGGTGAATGGAGAAGAAGATACAACCGAAAACTCTACGAGCTGTACCAAGATGTGGATGTAGTCCGGAAGGCAAGGGTCCGTCGACTACACTGGCTCGGCCACATCGAGCGCATGGACATCAACGCTCCAGCTAAGAGGGTCTTCGACTCCGAGCCTCCTGGTTCGAGAAGAAGAGGAAGACCGAACCTCCGGTATAAAGACCAAGTAATCGCGGATGTAAGACATCTTGGTCTTGACAACTGGAAGCAGCGTGCCTGGGACCTTAAGGATAGAAGGCAGCTATAGCTCAGGCTCAGATCCTCCATGGATCGCTGGCCTGATAAGTAAGTAAGTAAGATGGTAATGGAAATGAGGGTAACTTTCACCAGCATACTGCTGAATGTCAATGCCAAAGCACGAAGCATTCTAGAGACTTCTGAAGGGGAACGTCTAATGGCGAACATTCAAGACAGTGGACCGATGGCTATATAAGCGGGAGCATTCGCCCTCGGGGGTATACAGTTTTCAGGATTCAGTAACCAGTGATCAGTCGGTATTCAGTGTGAACGAAATCAAGCCACATAGTGAGTTGTAAAAGCGAGTGTGTAATAAAGGTGTGTGTAAGCAATAAAGTGTAAAGTGTGTAAAAGCTTGTAGTAAAAAGAAGAAGTGCCCAGATAATTGACCTGAATGTGTGAATTGAATAAAAAAGGAGACTGTTATAGTCTATGAGGGGAGAAGGGAGCGAACAGACAGAGCAAAGAAGTTGATCGCGTTTAACTTGGCAAACGCCAGCTTCGATCTCTGTCCCTGCTCAATCCAAGTTTACACACAGCCTCCGCGTGGCCTCCCCTGGATTGCTATATTGGCACCCGCCAGGTAGTGAACCAATGTGTGCAGCGACCCGACCCCTTGTTCCTGAGGAAAGAGGAACCTGGCCCTCCAGGTTGGCGGTTGCGCTTAGGGCTAACATCCCTATCGCTTAAAACAAAAATTTTGTGCAGAGACAACCAATAGCCTCGGATACGGACGGATTACATGTTGACGACCCCCGCAAACGTCAAAAAGGAAACGAATTTCGGTTCTGCACCTGGAACGTTAGGTCCCTCAACAGACCAGGTGCAGCCGAACAACTGGTCAACTCTTTGGACTGCTATAAGGCAGACATTACTGCGCTCCAAGAAGTGCGATGGGATGGGCCAGGCAAAAAGCGGATGAAAAACTGTGATATATACTACGGAAACTGCTACAGAGAAAATAAACAACGCTTATTCGGATGCGGATTTGTTGTTCGAGGCAGACTCAGGAAAAAAGTCTTAAGCTTCCAGTATGTAAGCGAACGCCTCATAACTATCCGCATCAAGGCCAATCTCGGCAATATAAGCTTACTATGTGACCACGCCCCCACAGAGGAGAAAGATGACCGACATAAAGACGACTTCTATAATCTCCTAGGCAGAACGTATGCGCAATGTCCCAGCTATGACACCAAAATCGTTCTAGGAGATTTCAATGCGAAGCTGGGTAAGGAAGCTATCTTTGAACGGGTCATTGGAAAACACAGCCTACACAACACCACGTCAGAAAACGGACTAAGGCTAGTGGACTTTATGGCGGGACATAACCTGGAAGTAGCAAGTACACGATTCCCACACCTCAACATCCATAAGGGGACCTGGCGGTCTTTGGATCAATCGACAACCAACCAAATTGATCATATTGCGATCGACGGCAGACACTCCTCCAGCATCCTAGATGTCCGAACCTTTCGAGGAGCCAACATCGACTCGGATCATTACCTTGTTGCAGCCAAGGTACGGATGCGAATTTCTCGGAACCAACGGAGTCGAGTAAGAACACCAAAATTTAACGTCGGAAAGCTGCAATCGCAGGAGACCGCCAGAACCTTCGCCGATCAAGTCTCCCTCAAGCTCTCTCAGGTCCCGATGCAATCTGCAGAAACCATAGAATAGCAATGGAGTCGTTGTCAGAAAGCCATTAGAGAGGCCGCCTCAGATATACTCGGTTTCGAGCCACCACCGTCGAGAAACCCCTGGCTTGATGATGAGTGCAGACAGGCCCATGTAGAGAAACAGAATGCATACATGGCCACATTGCATCGACGGACGAGAGCTGCCCGCGAGCTCTATGAACAGAAAAGGAGGGAGGAGCATGCGCTTCTGAGAAGGAAAAAGAAAGAGCACGAGGAGCACGAGATCGAGGAGATGGAGGGATGTTACGGCAGCAACGAACGTTCGTTTTACCAGAAAGTAAAACGAACATGCCAAGGCTATAAAGCCAGAGCAGGAGCCTGCAGGGATGAGCACGGACACCTAGCAGTGGAGTCACAGTCGATGCTGAGATTGTGGTAGGACCACTTCTGCAGACTGTATAACGGCGATGATAGTCAAAATGCCGCCGTCGGGCAGAGAGAACCATTCACAATGGACGAAGACGAAGGAGAATCCCGTCCACCCGACCTAGACGATGTTAAGATAGCGATATCGAAACTTAAGTCTTATAAAGCTGCTGGAGCAGACGGACTCCCCGCGGAGCTGCTTAAAGCAGCTGGCGATGAGCCGGTTAGGAACATGCACCAACTCATCTGCAAGATATGGTCGGAAGAACGCATGCCCGATGAATGGGATCTCAGTATCGCTTGCCCGGTCCATAAGAAAGGAGACCCCTATGACTGCGCCAATTACACAGGGATAAACCTCCTGAACATCGCGTACAAGATCCTCTCTGCCGTACTGTGTAAGTACCTGAAACCGTTCGTGGACAATCCGATAGGTTCCTACCAGTGTGGTTTCAGGCCAGGAAAGTCCACGATAGACCAAATATTTACACTACGGCAGATCTTGGAGAAGACCCATGAATTCCAGGTCGACACGCACATCTTTTTGTCGACCTTAAAGCCGCGTATGATAGTGTTTATAGAGACGAGCTATACAAAGCCATGTCATGTTTTAACATTCGTCAGACTATGCAGGATGACTATGGAGAACTCTCGCTGCTCCATTAAGGTCGGAGGTGAACTAACCGACCCCTTTGATGTTAAAAAAGGTTTTAGACAGGGTGACGCACTGTCATGTGATTTCTTCAACATCATTCTTGAAAAGATCGTGCGGGACTCTGCGGCCAATGCAAGAGGTACGACCTACTTCAAGTCCACACAATTGCTTGCCTACGCAGATGACATTGACGTTATTGGACGAACAAAGCGAGACGTCAATGAGGCGTTCACAAGCATTGAAGCAGAAGCGGCGAAAGTGGGTCTAAGGGTAAATGGGGACAGGACCAAATATATGCTGTCACCCAAGAAAGACGCACAACACCGACGTCTTGGTCAGAACGTCACCTTCGGCAGCTATATTTTTGAAGTAGTCACGGACTTCGTCTACCTTGGCTCGATAGTGACAAGCAGCAATGACACCAGCGCTGAGATAAAACGCAGAATAGCTCTTGCCAATCGCTGCTTCTTCGGGCTCAAGAGGCAATTGAGTAGTAGAGCCCTCTCTCGAAAAACTAAGGTTTCCCTCTACAAAACCCTAATCATCCCGGTCCTCCTCTATGGCGCTGAGGCTTGGACGTTATCAAAAGCGGATGAAGAGGCTCTTGGACGTTTCGAGAGCAAAATTCTGCGTGCAATCTTTGGTCCCGTTTGTGTAAACGGAGAATGGAGGAGGAGATTCAACCAAGAACTTTACGGGCTGTACAGCGACATCGGCCTGGTTAGACGTCTTCGGATCCAACGTCTAAGATGGCTAGGCCATGTAGAGCGAATAGACATCAACGCTCCGGCCCGAAGGGTATTCGACTCCAACCCCGAGGGACGACGTAGCAGAGGACGACCGCATCTAAGGTGGCCCGCACAGGTGGAAGGGGACCTCAACCAACTGGGCGTGCGGCACTGGAAACGGCTGGCCGAAGATCGGGCCGGCTGGAGAGGCTTGATGGTTGAGGCCCTGGTTCACCCCGAACTGTAGCGCCATCAAAGTAAGTAAGTAAGTTATAGTCTATGGCAACCCAGTGATCGAACCCTATGCTGGACGAATTTAATTTTTGTTAAATATGAAGCTGCGCTCTCCGTATTATCGCCAATATCAGTATCATCCCGCCAGCTCATTAACCATTCAATCGTTTACGCCGCATTTCCAAAGTTCAGAAGCGGGTAACGAGTTTTTTTTTCGACTTGCAATTACGACCTCTGCTCGCCTTTCCCTGTAACCAGTAGACCCTGATACATGATTAAGAATTCAAAACAAAACACTAACCCGTGACAACAACTCCTTCTTAAATCTCATCAAAATTACCAATAAGTCATTGCACGATCTTCATGGTCATTCCAAGCGTCTCGACGCTAACCAAAGGGCATTAACGGCTCCCGACCCCTACGTGCCTAAACCAGTTTCTCCACTCTTTCTCTCCAGCATTCGAATAATTGAAACGAGTTTCTCTTAAATACCAAAGGTCATTACTATAATTGTATCTTTTTATCACATTCATACGTGCATAATATATATTTAATGTAAAATAAGAAATAACTATCTCTTAGCCTACACGGTTATTTTCGAGTTTCGATTGCTGTCTGCATCTGCTCTTCATATGATAAGATGAGCTGCTACATGAACTGTAACATGGCGGTACGCTACTTAGTCTATTTAATTAACATTTTCTTTTCGTATTTTTTTTTCTCATAAATAACTTCATAAATCTCATTAAAACAATACGTTATTAAGGGGGTTCTTAAGCTAGGCTCGGTTGATCGGCAGTCAGCTCTTTGACTTGCGACATTCTCTTAGTTCGAGGCGGTGGAACGGGCGGAACAGCAAGTATCGATGGTTTACCATCGGTTGTTGTTACAGCAGCTGCCGCGCCATGTTGGATGTTACTCATTCCATTGCCGCCAGTCGCACCGGCTGTTGCAGATGAATCTTTCGCATTTTTCCAGCGAAGTAATTGCTTGACACGTTGACCATGATAGTGATACAGATAGATTGTGGCCAAGACGCAAAGAACAATGAGTAGTGTAATTGCGACAATAAGTGGAGCAAGATATGGTGAAACTTCGGGCTCTTCGGGTTTGGTAGTTTCTTGCGTTTGAGTTTCTTCGGTGGATGAGGACGGTGGCTGTACGGTGCTTGTCGTCTTTGTCTTGACCGTTGGCCGGAACGGACGCAATGTTGTTTTGCCGCCTTCTCCGATTGCGATGTCGGAACAAGAGCGAAATTCTTCTTGTGGACCACAGCCGACGGCACCAACTCCATTGTCGCACATTCCCCAATTGTTGCCGGCTATATAACGCCATTGCAACACACAATGCGGGCACTTTAGGTCAGCTGTAGGGAAAGATCAAGAAAATAAAAAACAAAATGTTAACGATTGAGTGATTCTAAAGCGGAAAATCATGCTAAGATCTATCAAATACGGTATTGTGTCATTTTACTTGGTGGTCTAATGAACAGACTATTAATCACTGGCGGGTTCCTAACGGACAAGCAGACAGCCACAGAGTCACGGAGGCTATGCTTCGAAGGTTATTGATGCGGTTTTCGTAAGTATCTTTAGCTAAAATAGAAACTGTAAGTAACAGATAACTATTATACAACCGAGAAGAAGTCGATGGTGGATTCCACGTAATTTTTAAAGTGGACACTGAATTATGGAAGTAGTCTATGTACTACTACTGTTGTACGGTCAAGACGCAACTATAAAGATGGCCACATGGCAGCGAGGTAAGTGATACTATATGTATAGTGGAACTTGCAGGGAACTGTCTGTCATAAGGTACTTCCAAATGACCAAACTAGTAATTCTTAAATCTACTGCGTATATTTCGTTTGGATCTTCTTCTTCTTTGGTGGCTTTACAGCCAATGAAGGACCAGAGCCAAGCTTCTCTCAATCACCCATGTTGTGTGTGATTTATTTTTTCACACAGGTGAAAGGGACCTACAGTTTAATGCTGATTCCGAACGGTGTGAGTCGAGAAGCTTTTTCATGGCAAGTTTACTACGGGGAGTTTTGTCAGTACCCCACCGAGGAGGAACGTCGCGAAACAAACATTCGATGGCGTTGGTGTTATCGGGATCCGAACTCGCTCATCGTGCGCCAGAGTACAACACACTAACCACTGCGCCCTCGTTTGGATGCAGAGTTTTAATTCGCACGCAATACGAATATAGTCGAAACATAGCATCCTCTGTCTATCACTTACCGTGGTCCATACAGTACTGTCTTAAGCTGGTTTTAAGACAGATGAGCTTTTTCAATCAAAAACCCCAGAAGTTAACCATAGTGCTCTATTAAGAGTCATTGCCAATAGTAATAACGCATATTTGGTTTAAATGATTTAGTATATGTCCACCAAAAGAAAAACAATCGAATCTAAGTAGGAAAAATATATTAACCTTCTTTCCTGACCTTTCCTTCATAAGCAGAAAAGGTGTGCTTCTTACTATTGCGAAGTATATTGCGTGATAAAATGTATAACAAGTGTGATCATAAGTAATCTAGAGTGAGTTTGGCATAGATATATGAGGAAAGCCGTGGATTTCCAAAGGACTTTGGGTTGTAAACACTTAATTTGTTAGTCGAATGATACACAATTAATAGGCCAGTTCTGATTCAATTTCTAAAGAGACTTTCACCGAGTTTTGGCAAGATTATCATGGATCTTATCTCCTGAAAATCCGTATTGCTTGGCCCCAAAACAGGATCCAATGCAGCTTCCCAAATTTGTTTAAAGAATTCATTGACTTCACATCACTGCTGAGGACCCCATCAAAGAGGACTTCTATGATCTCTTGGAAAACGCCTACGGAGCCTGTCCGGAGTACGAGGTTAAAATCGTACTCGGGGAGTTTAATGCCAAAATCGGTAAGGAGAACACCTTTGGCGGAGTGATCGGAAAGCACAGCCTCACCAAAGAAAACAACGGACAAAGTCTCCCGACTCACGGACTTTGCGGCAGATCGTAATACGGTGGTCAGTAGCACAGTAACCTAGCGATCTTCAGATGATCGAACCGCCAACCAAATGGAGCATGTGTTAATTAACGCAAGACATTCCTCAGGGGGGCAAACGTCGACTCTGACATTTCCTGATATCAGCAAGATTCAGAGATCGACTGTTAACGTCAGAAAGTTGCACCAGTCCAACATGTGAAGTTTCGATATTGCACGCATGAGCACACCAAAGGTTGCCAGAGTCTACAGGGAACAACTGACCGAAGGACTTTCTGATATGCCCACGTCGAACACAATAAGTAGCCGCATTACCGCTTAGCCATTTAGGAAGTAGAAGCCACTACCTTAGGCTAGGTATGATAGCGAGTGTGAGCAGAAACATGGAGCAACTGACGAGGTTTACCAAAAGGCGGCCTCATCCGGCAAATCGACTATAGAACCAATCTACACACTTCGACAAATCCTGGAAAAGACCAGCGAGTTTCAAATCGATACACACCATCTTTTCATCGATTGTAAAGCGTCATACGAGAGCATTCATTGAAAAGAATCGTTTCATGTGACGGCCGAATTCAGGATCTCGGGAAAACTGATCCGGTTGTGTCGCGCCACGCTAGAAAATGCGCGATAAACTGTACAGTGGTTCTAGGACCTCCGAACCGTTTGAAATATGCACCAAGTTTCGGCAAAGCCTCACTGCCGTGTGACTTGTTCAATTTGGTGCTGGGACAGATAGTGCGGCAGGCAGGTGTCAACACGCAAGGCACTATCATCTACAACTCCTTCCAACTGCTGGAATACCCAGACGATAATGACATCATCGCGCGATCTTAGCGTGCCCTTGTAGAAGCTTTCACGGCAATTGAATAACATGCGAAACAAGTTGGTCCTAAAGTTAATGAGGATAGAACAAACTACACGCTGTCAAACAAAAACCGATCCGTCGTTCCGTCGGAAGGAAAAGATATAGTGGCTCGGCCACACCGAGCGCATGAACACCAATACTCCGGCTAAGAGAGTCTTCGAATTCGAACCTCCTGGACCATAAAGTAAACTGGTTCAGTAAACGATAAACGAACGAAAATATCGCCGCTGTCCGTCAGAGTGTGCAGGGGAATCCGAGGCAGTCCATATCGTGACGCTCACAAGAACTCGGCTTGGGCCTGTAAGCATATAAAATTGAACTGACCCATGAGCTAAGGGTAAACGACAATACATGACGAGGTGTGTTCGCTAAATGGGCTATGGAGCAGTTGGAAACTGACCCTAATTTTCTATCGAAAAATCGTCTTCAGCGATTAGGGCCATTTCTGGATGAATAGGTCGTCAACAAACGAAATTATCGATTTTGGGACGCTACCAATCCACAGGAGAGCGTCCAATGCACACATCTCACGCCACGTTGGAAATTCACATGTCATCTCACGTGGTGGTATGTAAACTGGCCACCGAGATCGTGCGATTTGACCCCGTTAAACTTTTTCTGAAGTCGCTGGTCTATGCGAATACAGCGGCCCTCAAAGTCAATATGACCCACGCCATCGGCCAAATTTACGATGATTGATGACAATCAAATACGACTCTGTAGCAATTAATTGTAAATATTTGTCTAACGAAATGGTAGTTAGATGGAAAGTAACAAATACTGCGCCTTTGTCAGATTGACGTTCATTTGTCTGGACCTCATTGTGATTAATCACCAACTCGCAGAGAAAACGTTCTTAGTTTTAAGAAGATCAACTGGGAGCATATTATTAATGTACCAATCAGGTATGAGCTTCGAGAGCCAAATATTTACAGCCAACAGAGAAGACGTCCCAGAGCGCCACCACTAATAGCAATATTGTTTCTTCCTCTGCTTACAACCGACAATTGAAAAGACCATCAGCATTGTATCATATATAAAATGTAAGCTATGAATTCTTAAGCTCGAGGTATAGTTAGAAAGTTGAAGCCTTTCTAGACGTACCCTTATTCATTCGAATCCTGAACACATTCAATTTTGTACCTTATGGGAATTAGATGGGGAACACCTGGTTGTCTCTGCTTTGTTAGGAAGGTTGTACATGCAATCTCTGATCTCATTCATCCCTATCTCCTTTTACTATTTCTTGGATTCTCACCCCCTAGACCCGATGCTTTAGTACACTCATTTTCTAAGGTAACATACACAAATGGCACTAAAGGTAGCTGGCTAAATGCCCAGGTTCACACCAAGCTGTGGTTTCATTTCATACAATGAGCTTCGAAGCAGATCTTTAAAGATGAGATTACAACCATCCGTCGTAGCCAAAGTATAGACATCAGAAGCATTGAGAATACCGATCAGAGTCGTATTCAAAACGTCCCCTTATGAGCAGTTTGTTTACATCGGACATTATACACTAATCAAGGCTTATGCCAATTACTCAAATCCTAACTGTCAGCATTGTTTGTCACTATTCCACCCACTTCTCAAAAAGAGAGCGCATTCAGAAAGTGTCCTTACGTATGTGCATTTTTGTCAATACTTGTGAGTCAGAAGTTTTTGGAAAGGATATTTCAAATAATTGTGAGAATTATTATGGAAGACCTTTGCAACTGTGGCTCCAATGGCTCCAATCCTGAGCAAGTGAGTAGTGAAACAGTGAGATAGGAATATCTGATGCTTATTCCCTTCAAAAGTGGAACTTGAATACAGGATGGAAAAACTTTATTAACTGGGCCATTTTTTTTCGAACGCTTCTGCTATCTTTGGAGCATCCAGTCACAAATACTGGTCCATTATACTCCAGACAGACACCTTACATTAATCTATTTTCCCCGTTTTCCGGGGAAAAATAAGAAGGAGCTTCAGTGGTGTAAGGCTACGACCACAAGGGTGCGCCACCGTGCGCGAGTAAAGGAAATTCTCTGCTGTGTCACCCTTCTCTCTCCCTAGGGGTGGCCGTGGTGCAGTGGTTAACATCATCGACCGTCGAGCGGAAGGTCTATAGTTCAAATTCATTTCATAGCCAAGAGGAAGCAATTCCTATACGGAAAAAAGTATGCAACACAGTTGTGTAGGGAAAGTGACCAAAGGTACTGCATACACTCACAGTATACTTACGGTCAAATGAAATTCATCCTTTGGGTATGCAATATTATCAGCAAAAGTGCATTACTGTGCTCTCGTCGTATCTAGGACAAACCACCCCTGAGAGAAGTAAACGAACATCTTCGACCCAAAAACCACTACACTCCGTTCAGGTTGTGTGTGAACCCTTTTTGTTTTTTTTATTTTTTTTATAATTTGGGCGCACTCAAGGTCTAATAACCTTATTATGTCGGCGACACAGTGCGAGCAGAAGGTAGAAAGGAAGAGGAATAGAGGAGATGCCGATTGACATTGATCTTAAATGTTTGCATGTTGCATTGAGGGGGGAAAACCGAATCCGGCAGGGAGTTCCAGATTCGTGTGGTTCGGTTAATGAAAGATTCTCTAAATTTGACAGTACGTCCGAAAGCGGGCTTCAGGGTATATTGGTGAGCATTCCTTGAGAGACGTGTGCAACTGGCTATTTCATCAGACCATTTTTGGTGGTAGTAACGATAAAACAGGGAGAGGCAGGTAACATTCCTGCGGCGTTCCAGCGAGTCTAATGTTTTGGTAATGCTGGAGTCACCTATCATTTTTATGGCTCGTTTTTGTATTCTGTCTAGTAGGTGCAATGAGGTCTTGGAAGCACCGGACCAGACATGAGCGTTAAACTCTAATTTGGGGCGAATGAACGCCTTATAGATTGTAGCCAGATCTAAGGGTGAGAAATATTTCTTGCATCTGTATAAGAAGCCTAGGCATTTCGCAGCATTCTTGGCGACACTGAATATATGGTCGCTCCAATTAAGATTGTGAGCAACACTCATACCCAGGATGGAAAGCTTTTCAGTTTCCGAGATGCAAGTGCCATTCATGGATAATGGCTGTGGGTTAGTTATACGCTTTAACGACAAGAGACAGCATTGTGTTTCGGATGCATTAAATTCCACTCTATTGTTTTTACCCCATTGGATAATGCTGTCGATATCGGAATTTAATGAGCTTAACATACGCTGCCGCTCATTATCTACAACCGAAGTGCAGGGTCGTAAACTGGTGAACGAATATGAGAAGCTGAGGGTACTGTCGTCAGCCAAGAGGTCATTTATAGAAATAAGAAAGAGCGTCGGTGACAAAACGGAGCCCTTGGGAACACCGGCATTAGCGGTCATTGAGGAGTTTCCGTAATTCAAGATATTTCATAAGCTGACGGTTAATCAGCGTTTCCATGAAAGGAAAGGAGGGACGTTAGTGCCTGCGCGAAAACTCTACCTCTCTCTCTCCCTGCTACCTTCGCTCGCGCAACGTTTATGTTATAAGGCATAAGCCTTGAGTGCGGGTATAACTATAAAAAATCAAAAACACATGCAACACAAGTCTCACTGATGCCAAGCACGCAGAGATGGTTAGCAAAAATGTAATGGCAATTCTCCTTAAGGACAGGGCATACGCGCTTAGTCATCCTGCATCCTGGATAATCCCTCCTTTTATGGTTGTATGTATTAAATACCCAATCGTTAATGTAAGAAGTTACCGGGTACGCATGTAGACCTAGAGAGGATTCAGGTCCTGAGAAACTCTTCTCTGAACCCACTCTGCCGAGGTCATCAGAGATCTCATTTCATGGGATCCTAGAGTGATCTAGAACCCATACAAGCCTACAAAGTCTACAGAATCGGTAGACTAAATTCACTAATTCACTAATAATTTAGTATACCGATTCTGTTCAAGAAGGTCTTGAGTTCATGCACTAATTTGGAGCTAGTTGAAGGGTCACTGCAGACGCATATGCTTTTTCTCCTCCACCTGTGCTTTACAAAATAGTGCGTGGCCATTAGGATTGTGTATATCTCTGATTGAGAGACAGACGCATATTTTGCTAACGAGAAGTGCAGTCGAATGTTTACGCGTTCAAAGCTCCGAAACTCCACCCAGACCTGGAGCCGTCCGTGAAAATGCGAAGACTGTCCTTTTCAGGTTCAGTATCTAGCCGGAGCCAGTTCTGACGCCAAGGAAACTCGACTATGAAATTACAGCGCAGTAGGATACCGGGTGTCAATGCGTCGGAAGGCATGCCGATTTGTCCCATGTGCGAGTTGTCCCAAAAGCCATTACTCTTGAGACGAGACATGGCTTTCAGAGAAGGTTCATAATAGCATGTAGAGCAGCGCACTGCGTGCTGGGGAAAGCTCCTCAGCCTGCTCCACCAGACAACCGAGGCATATGAGATTATAGGTGTTATCATTGCCATATAGATCCAGAGGACCTTTGCCGGCGATAAGCCCCATGTTTTGCCAAAAGCTCATTTGCATTGCCAGAATACTGACAGCACTCTGATGGTTTTTAACTCAACATGCTTTGACCAAAGGAGCTTGCTATCTAAGATAACTCCCACATACTTAGCTTCCTTTAGTTTCAGTACCAGCTGAGTCATGTCAGTATTTTTCCTCCTGCTCGTGAAGAGAACGACATCGGTCTTAGGAGGATTAACCGACAGCCTATTTGAGCCGACAGAAAGAACGGCATAGGCCTGAGCATAGATTCCAGAGGCATCGAGAGCATCAAGCAGAGAGTTAACCACCATGCACCATAAACAGCGTCACGTTTATATATCTTAAAATTAAATCCATGTATTGAAGTCTCTTCAAAAATTGTAATCCGATGGACTAGTTCAGCTTATAACGATGAGTGATTTGCTTGGTGTTTGGTATTTCCTCCTCAGCAGGGTACTGAAAAAACCCCCCTGTAGTATAACTGTCATGATAATGCTTCTCGAAATTTGCCATTCGGATTTGGCAATAAACTGTAGGTCCCTTTCACCCATCGGAAAAGAAAATCACATGCAACATGGGTGATTGAGAGAAGCTAGGCTTAAGTTCTCTAAGAGCTGTAAAGCCACATCCATACATATATCAAATCACTGGTATACGCCGTTAAGCCAACATCAATTGCAGCCTCGGAAGCATCACTACATGTGCTATTAGAGAGATATCAACCAATATGCTCGCAAAGGTCAATCAAAGTCGGACTCTCCGGGTGGACCATTAAACCTTTGTCGTGGTCAGCATTTATATCAAAAATGGCAAGTATCGACTCACCAACCCATGTAAAAACTCCGGCAATATTCTTTATTGCTTTTTCTTTTTTTTTTTGACTATTAAAAACCAAACGTTTAAAAAATCAGACGATATTCAACAAATATTAAAGCAAAACTTTATCTCACCTGGCAATTGTGCCTTGATCTCGTAGATTCGACTTCCGTTCCTAGGATAAAATCGTGTCTCCAAATCTTCCGGCGCCGGCTGGCTAGGTGATCCACTTAAAATCTGTAACAAGTTCTTATCTAAACAGTCTTGCTTCGCCTTAGGCTCTGGACATAATCGAAACTCAAAATACCTGAAACGAGCACGTTTCCCAATTAAAGACCCGAACTGACTTCGTTCGTTATCTCGACTTACCCCATGTGACTTGCAGTTAGCTCGACTCTTATGAGCATCTCATCTCTTGGATTGTACCTCCTTACAATCACACCTTGACCCCATTTCCCGCCGAATTCATGTGGTCTCGGTTCCGGTACATCCCAGGGATCTCCACACTCACCGCATTTGCCATCGTTCCTCTTCCATTGACGCGTAAACCCGCCACAATACAACTCGTGGTCATTATAATCTGGAGGCGTTTGAAAGCCATATCGCCATGCAGATGCCCTACTTGGCGGCTCAATCAATCGCCCATGGCCCGAACACTGTGTGAATAGTGTGCTACAGATGAATAACAGACAGAAGCCAATCGTAATTGCATTCAATGCTGCCATTGACTGCGAGGTATGCTTCAGTGTCATGCTGAGTTGCTTTTACTGGTGGTAATGATGCCGATGACGATGGTGACGCTTAGCTTTTCTGGAGAAGAAGAACAAAAACAAAAGAAACAATTACTTTTCCACTTCTATCTCAAGAGGCCCTCGTTCGTTCGCACTTGGATTGTGAGTGCTTACAGGTTTGTTTTGAATTTTTCAAAACTTTTTTGTTTGTTTTCGATTTTCACTCGTTTTCAAGCTATAAATGTTAATTAGAGAAAGTGGCTTTAACCATCAATGAAACGCACAGCAGGCACCACATGAATGTGGGTACCGTCGGCGCGATTCATTTGCGTGCTCATACCGTTGCTGTGGTGTTGCGTGCATGGCGTTTATTTCAGAAAATATTTCCATGTCAAAAGGGTGTTTTGTACACAAAAAGTGTTAAAAGAAAAAGTCCAACATCAAAGGTAGAGGAGGGAATTCGGCATTTCTCCCAACATTGGCGAACAATGAGCTATGAAATACGATTTATTGGTCTAAATTGTATCGAGGTGTTTCCTGCGTCATGGACTGTTATATAACTCTCTCACGAAAGAAGCGAAATGTGATATGAAGCCCTTGAATCCGTTTAAAAAATCTCACAATGTAGTCGGGGGTGGCCGTGGTGCAGTGGTTAACATCATCGACCGCCGATCGGAAGGTCTAGAGTTCAAATTCGCTTCATAGCCAAGTAAAAGTAATTCCTAAACGGATGATAAAAAGAATGCAACGCAGTTGTGAATGGAAAGTGACCAGACGTACTGCCTGCAGGCATAACACTCACAGTATATGGTCAACCGAAATTCATCCTCTGCGTATGCAATACTAAAAGTGCTTGAACGAATTACTACGGACTATAACCAACGCGGAATTTGGTCGGCTCTCGTCCTATCTAGGCCTAGGACAACCACCCCTGAGAGTAGTGAACGAACATCAACGACCCCAACCACTGCACTCCGTTCAGGTTGTGTGTGTCAACACATCATAAGAGAATATGAAAAACTCTTGAACCTGCACGAGTCTCTAAAAAAAAAAAAAAAATACCTACAATGCAAAATAGGCGACGACGTATAGCAATCTGGTCTTCAATGACCGTTGGGAGATTCAAATAGACTTCTCCAGTTGCTCTATTTTCGATAAGATATATAGAGGGAAACGAGCCAAGGGCTTGTAACCAAGCTAACCCCAGGTTTTTTCAATCAGTGCCACAGATAAGACGTCAGTTTTGACTATGCAATATCTCCATTAGACGTTGATGGATGCAGTAAGATAGTATTTCATAAACTTACCATGTTAAAGAGCAACATAGATAAATGATCGCCAATGTCGAGAAATGAAAAAAATGAGAGGACAACAATTTTGGCGACGAGATTTCCTATACTTTATTGCCACATCGTTCAAATGTACGAGAATATGTAAAGAGTGCTACAAAAACGAATCGTTGCTTTTTGCCTACGTAAATAATTAGCTCCTCAATCCTCCACTGAGTCAGTAGAGCAACTATGGAGCCTGTGCAAACAAGCCCTGAAGAGCACAGCAACGAAAGTGCTGGGCCTTAAAGCTCCACCACGACGAAACACCTGGTTCGATGACGAGTGTAGAAGGATTCATGTGGAAAAGCAGGAGGCATACAAAGCCTCCCTACACAAAAAAACAAGAGCGGCTCGTGAGCTCTAAGAGCTTAAAAGAAGGGAGGTACATAAGCTTCTCAAGAAAAAAAAAGAAAGAGCACGAGAAGCGGGCGATTGAAAACTTGGAAAGGTGATACTGCAGGCACGACGTTCGAAGATTTTATCAACGGATAAAACGAATGTCACAAGGCTATAAAGCCCGAACAGAGGCCTGTAAGGTTGAGAACGGGCACCTAGTAGTAGAATCGCAGTCGATGCTGAGAATTTGGAAAAACCACTTCTGCAGACTGTATAATAGCGATGAGAGCCAACATACCGCCGTCAGGCAGAATGATCCATTTCTTAATGACTAAGATCGCAAGGAATTCTGTCTCCCTGACCTCGACGAAGTTGAGATTGCCATGTCGAAACTCAAGTCTAATAAAGCTGCTGGCGTAGATGGACTGTCTGCTGAGCTCTTCAAAGCGGCTGTGGGTGAGCTGGTAAGGTGCATGCACCATCTCATTTGCAAGCTATGTGCGGAGGGAAGCATGCCCAACGAATGGAATCGCAGCATCGTTTGCCCGATCCACAAAAAAAGAGACCCCTTGGACTGCGCCAACTACAGAGGAATTAGTCTCCTTAATGTCGCATACAAGATCTTCGCTGCCGTTTTGTGTGAACGCCTGAAGCCATTCGTAAATAAGCTGATAGGTCCTTATCAGTGTGGCTTCAGGCCAGCGAAGTCCACCATCGATCAAATCTTCACACTACGGCAGATCCTGGAGAAAACCAATGAATTAGAATAATTAGAGACGAGCTATATAATTTTTAATTTTCATTAATTTTCGTGGGGGCGAACACCCCCATTAATCTAACTTATTCTAACTTAATCTAACTTAGAAGCTAAGGATGGTGGGGGAGGGGGGCAAGATTAAGAAGACGAGTTTTTAGGCATTGAGTGCTGAGGTTGAAGTCGAAGTAAGGATTTAAGTTAACACTTCCCAGCATACGAGAAATGGGTTCATTGGAGCCATAGGCGGTGCGGGGGGTGGGTAGATAGGAGAGACGGGGATTACGTACATTGCGAGGGTTAGTGTTGATAGAGACAGAGTTATAGAGGGTCGCGCAATCAATGGTACCTGAAAGGAGTCGATGGATGAAGAGAATGTCAGATACAGTTCTTCTTTCCTCCAACGTGTTCATGTTGATTCATTCAAGACGGTCTTGATAGGGTGGTAGGAGCAAAGAATTATTCCTGGGGAGACCTCGAAGTGCAAAACGTAGGAATCGGCGTTGGATGCTCTCGATTCTAGAAATGTGGGTTTGTTGGTAAGGTGACCATACTTGAGAGGCGTATTCAAGAAGGGGCCGGACAAAGGTTGTGTAGAGAGATCGGGTAACGTAGGGGTTGGTTGGTAGAGACGGGGAGGGGGTTTGATTCGTTTGCGTGAAAAAGTAATGGATTGGCATTTGGGAATGTTGAGTTCCAAGCAGTTTTTGGAACACCAGGTGGAAAAACTATTGAGATCTAATTGGATTAGGGAAGGGTCCTGATTGGAGGAAATACTCCTGAAGAACTTGGTATCATCCGCATATAGTGAGATATGGGAATGTTTGATCACCATTTCAATATCGTTAATGGTAAGAACGAAAAGAAGTGGACCTAAGTGGCTACCTTGGGGGATACCGGAGGAAGCTAGAAAAGGTTTAGAAAAGGCAGATCTGAAGCGACACTATAATAGCGATTGTTCAAGTAAGGAGATATCCACTTCACGGAAATGGGATCGAAACCAAGGGAAGACAGTTTGAAGAGTATTAGGCTGTGGGAAATTTTATCGAAAGCTTTACTGAAATCGGTAGAAATAACGTCGACTTCATTGCCATTCTCTAAGGCCGAGAGGGTAAAGGACACAAATTCAACAAGATTTGTGGTTGTAGATCTGCATTTGAGGAAACCGTGTTGTCTAGGGGAGATTAAGGACTTGCAGCGAAAACTTAAGATTTCATACAAAATGCTCTCGAAGAGCTTGGGTATATGTGACAGTTTGGCAATGGGACGATAATTGTTGATATCGCTCTTCGGCCCTTTTTTGTGTATAGGGGTTATATATGAGGTTTTCCATAACTGGGGGAATTCGCCCAAACATAGGGATAAAGTGAAGATTTTCGAGAGAGGGGAAGAGAGGGTTGAGGAGCATTTTTTTAGGAATATAGCAGGGAGACCGTCAGGTCCAGGAGTGAATTCATCTTTAAGTTGATTTAATTTGTTTTCGATGATACAGGGGTCGACTGTACGAGGAAGAAAAGGTCCAAAGGAGAAATTCGGTAAATTATCGAAGTAAGCGGGATCCGGAACAAAGGAATCGTCGGCGAAAGATTGTTTGAAATAGGTGGCAAAAAAATTGGCGATAATGTTAGGGTCATTTGAGGTTTGATCATTGAAGGAGAGAGAGGTGGGGTACCCATCAGATTTTCTTTTGTAGTTAACAAACTTAAAGAAGGACTTTGGATCGCTTATAAGATTGGCTTGTGTTTCAGCTATATAGCGTTGATAGAGGGAGTTGTGAAGGGCGATAAAGTGAAGATAGCTACCCATATAGTTAGAGAAGTCTTTAGGGGATTGGGTACGAAGGAATATTGACCACTGTTTATTTCTTTTGTTTCTTAGGGGACGGAGTCTGCGATTATACCATGGTGGGGAGGAGGACAAAGTTATGCGTTGGGAAAATGGGATGTAAAGAGAGACAGAATTAAATATTTCCCTGTAGAATTTGGATATACCATCATTTAAAGTTAGATTATCAAAATTGAAAAGCGCTTTTTTAAGGTATTCGTTAATTTGGTGAAATTTCGCTTTGTGGAAATCGTGAGAAGGCAGAACTGTAGGAGGAGTATTCTGTGATGAAGAATTATGAAAAAAGGAAAGAAGAAGGGGAGGATGGAAGTTATCGATGGTAGAAAGGGAAAAAGGACAAAGGGAGACAGAAGAATTGAAGGGATCGGTTGTGAATATGAGGTCTAGTTGTCTAACCATGTAGTTTGAGATGCCACTAACTTGGCTAAGGTTTGAATCTGCTAGGCGATCCAAGAAGAGACATTCTTTGGTCGTAGTGGGGTTGGTGGCAATATAAAACGATTCTTCGTCTGATTGAGACCATTTAAGATGAGGAAGGTTGAAATCGCCGAAGAGAAGGATTTCATCCTGGTCAATTGTGTTGATGGCGAGTTGATAAGATTCTATGGGTTGTGAGGGCAAGATGTAGAAACAAGTGATGTAAAGTGTCTTCTGGGGTAGCACAATCTTGATTGTAATAAAGTCGAGATGTGGGGAGGATGATACTGCAATAAGGGAGGAGTCAATTGAATTAAGGACGGCTAGAAGGACACCTCGACAGGGGCAACCCTCAATGGGTCGGCCGAGTTCGTCATCTCAATAAACATTGAAATTTGATGGGAAGAGTTCGGAGTTATTTATGCCGGGGATCAGATTCGTTTCGGTCAGAGCAAAGATTTCAAAGGGTAGAGCATGTGATTGTTGGAAGACAGTTTGGGTTTTTGAGCGGAGACCTCTTACGTTCTGATAATAGATGGTAAGAGGAAGATTTTGACGGAGTGATGGTATTGCTGGAAGGGGGAGAGATTTAGGGACGAAAAAACTTATCGTGATCAGCTCTACTACGTTGAAGGTGGGATATTCGCTTAGAATGAATGTATTGGCGATAGGTATCAAGATCATTTGACACTTTTTGGGGCGCCATGTTTACTTTTGACATCTCTGCTAAGCTCGTCAGACTATGCAGGATGACTCTGGAAAATGCTCGCTGCTCCATCCGAATCGGTACAGAACTGACCGATAGCTTCGAAGTCAAAAAAGGATTTAGACAGGGCGATGCGTTGGCGTGTGATTTTTCTAACATCATATTAGAAATGATTGTGCAAAAATCAGTGGCCAATACAAGAGGCACACCCTATTTCAAATCTTCGCAGCTCCTTGCATACGCCGACGACATTGACATAATAGGTAGATCGCAGCGAGACATCAATGAGGCGTTTGCGAGTATTGAGATGGAGGCGGCAAAAATTGGTTTAGCAGTTAATGAGGGCAAGACTAAATATGTGCTGTCATCGAAAAAGGACATTTACCACAGACGTTTTGGACAGAACGTGCATATTGGCAGATATAAGTTCGATGTAGTTAAGGACTTCATATACCTCAGCTCCGCAGTGACTTGGAACAACGACACCAGTTTCGAAATCAAGCGCAGAATTACTCTTGCCAACCGCTGCTTCTTTGGGCTCAAGAGGCAACGGAGAAGTAGAGCCTTCTCTCGTACGGCGCAGAAACATGGAATCTATCTAAAGCGGATGAGGAAATCCTTGGTCGTTTCGAGAGAAAGATTATTCGTGCGATTTTCGGTACTATAAACCCAGAGGGGGTTTGGAGGAGAAGATTCAATCACGGATTGTACGGGTTGTACAGCGACATGAGTCTAGTCAGGCGTCTACGGATCCAACGCCTAAGATTGCTAGCCCATGTAGAGCGAATGGACACCACAGCACCAGCCCGTAGAGTCTTTGAATCCAACCCCGAGGGACGAAGAAATAGAGGACGGCGCACCTAAGGGGTCGCGCACAGGTGGAGAGGGACCTCAACCAACTGGGCGTGCGGCATTGGAAAAGACTAGCGAAAGATCGTGCTAGATGGAGAGGCATGTGGGTTGAGGCCCAGGTTCACCCCGAACTGTAGCGCCCGTTAAGTAAGTAAGTAAGTATTTAGCTCCGTTTTATTTTTTTTATTTTACAGGTTATTAATTACATTTATCAAAATGGATGCTTGGAATGGTACCATGCATTGAAGTCCATCATTTTAGTGTAAAGAGAATTTAGGCGGATGTTTGGCGGTACTCTCCCTAGCCGATGGTCCATCATGAGGCTGGTAAACTTGTTTGCCAAACATGGGAGTATCTCCAGAAGACCTTACCACCGGGATCCTTCCGTTCGAACACAGGAGACAATTGCGACTGCTGCTGCTCCAATACATTCAAAACCAACCGTTTCGACTCGAAATTTATCCGCGCAAAAGGGAGTGAGCAGACAGCCATTACTTACCACTTACTTACTTACTTAGGTGGCACTACAGTCCGTGGTGAACCTGGGCCTCAACCAACAAGCGTCTCCAGCTGGCGTGGTCTTTGGCCAGTTGATTAAGGTCCCCTTCCACTTGCGTGCGCCACCGTAGATGCGGCCGTGCTCTGCCGCGCCCTCCTTCCGGGGTGGATTCGAAAACTCTTCGGGTCGGAGCTGTATTTTCCATGCGCTCTACATGGCCTAGCCACCTTAGACGCTGTATCCGTAGACATCGTACCAGGCCGATGTCGCTGTACAACCCGTACCGTTCTTCGTTATATCTTCTCCTCCATACACCACAAACGGGGCTGTAGATAGTGAGCAGAATTTTCCTCTCGAAACGACCAAGGATATCTTCATCCGCTTTTGTGAAGGTCCAAGCCTCTGCGCCGTAAAGGAGGACTGGGATGATCAAAGTAGTGTCACCTTGGTTTTCCGAGAGAGGGCTCTACTTCTCAATTGCCTCTTGAGCCCAAAGCAACAGCGGTTGGCAAGAGTGATTCTGCGTTTTATCTCAGCGCTGGTGTTGTAGTCGCCGGTCATCAGTGAGCCAAGGAAGACGAATTCCTCGACCACTTCAAAGTTATATCCGCCCATGGTGACGTCTCTTTTAGATGAAAGCAGATATTTGCTTTTTCCCTCATTAACCTTGAGACCCATCCTAGCCGCTTCTACCTCAATGCTTACAAAGGCCTCATTGACGTCTCGATGTGTCCGTCCAATCACGTCAATGTCGTCGGCGTACGCAAGCAATTGCGTAGACTTGAAATAAATCGTACCTCTTGTGTTGGCTAGTGACTCTTGCACGATCTTTTCAAGCACGATGTTGAAAAAGTTGCATGACAGCGCGTCACCTTGCCTAAATCCTTTTTTGACATCAAAGGTCTCGGTTAGCTCATTACCGACCTTAATGGAGCAGCGAGAATTCTCCATTGTCATTCTGCACAGTCGGACTAGTTTGGGATGTAAAAACTAGACATGGCTTTGTATAGCTCATCTCTATACACTGCTGTCATATGCAGCCTTGACATAGACGAAGAGGAGGTGAGTGTCGATTCGGTATTCCTGGGTCTTCTCCAAGATCTGCCGTAGCGTAAATATTTGGTCTATTGCTAATTTACCTGGCCTGAAACCACACAATTCGGCAGAGAAGATCTTATATGCGATGTTAAGGAGATTTTTCCCCTATAGTTGGCGCAGTTAAAGGGGTCTCCTTTCTTATGGACCGGGCAAATGATGCTGTGATTGCATTCGTCGGGCATGCTTTCCTCCGACCATACCTTGCAAATGAGATGGTGCATGCACCTTACCAGTTCATCTCCAGCCGCCTTAAGAAGCTCAGCAGACAGGCCGTCTGCGCCCGCGGCTTTATTGGACTTAAGTCTCGATATCGCTATTTTGACTTCGTTAGGTCGGGTGGACGGAATTCTCTTACATAGTCGTCCATTACGTACGGATCGTTCTGCCTGACAGCGGTATCTTGTCTGTCATCGCCGTTATACAGTCTGCAGAAGTGGTCTTTCCAAATCCTCTGCATCGACTGCGACTCTACTACCAGTTCTCCATTTTCATCCCTGCAGGCCGCCGCTCTGGCTTTGTAGCCATGGCATGTTCGTTTTACCTTATTGTAAAACTTTTTTCTTCTGAGAAGCGTGTGTTCGTCTCTTCTCTTTTCTTCTGCTATTAGATCTCGCGAGCAGCTCTCGTCCGTCGTTGCAGCATGGCTTTATATGCCTCTTGTTTTGCTGCATGGGCTTGTTCGCATTGTTCATCGAACCAGGGGCTTCTAGGTGGTGGCGATTTGAAAACCAGCATCTCTGAGGCTGCGTCTCTGACGGCGCTCTGGCAATGCGCCCATTCCTGCCCTATTGTTTGTGCTGCTGTGGGCGGATTTTGAGAGAGTTTGGAGGAGACACGATCGGCAAAGATTCTGGCAGTCTCTTGCGATTGTAGCTTACCGACGTCAAACTTACGTTGTCCTACTCGACTCCTAAGCATTCTTGATATTCTCATTCGTACCTTGGCTACAACAAGGTAGTGGTCCGAGTCGATGTTGGCCCCTCGGAATATTCGTACGTCGGGGATACTGGAGGAGTGTCTGGCGTCGATCTCAATGTGATCAATCTGGTTGGTGGTTCTTTTTCTTTGATGGCGTTACAGCCCATGAAGGACGAGACCCAAGCTTCTCTCAATCACCCATGTTGTGTGTGATTTATTTTTCACATAGGTGAAAGGGACCTACAGTTTAATGCCGATTCCGAACGGCGTGATTCGAGAAGCTTTTTCGCGGCAAGTATACTACGGGGGGTTTTGCCCGTACCCCGCCGAGGAGGAACGCCGCGAAATAAACATTCGATGGCGTCGGTGTTATCGGGATCCGAACTCGCTCATCGTGCGTCAGAGTCCAACACACTTACCACTGCACCACGGCGTCCTCCATCTTTTTGGTGACCAAAAGACCGCCAAGTACCCTTGTGGATGTTGAGAGGTTAGGAAGTGGTGTTACGTAGGCTCTGCTTCCCGATGATCGGCTCAAATATGTCCTCTTTGCCCAGTTTTGCATTCATCTCCTAGAACTATTTTTGTGTCGTAGCTGGGACATTGGTCATAGGTTCTATCTAAGAGATCGTAGAATTGTTCTTTGAGTCGATCGTCCTTTTCTTCCGTTGGGGCGTGAGCGCTTATTAAGCTAATGTTTCCAAATTTAGCTTTGATGCGGATTGTTATGAGGCATTCGCTTACATCCCGGAAGCTTATGATTTTTCGTCGGAGTATTCCTCGAGTAACCTCGGGGGTGGCTGTGGTGCAGTGGTTAACATCATCGGCCGTCTAGCGAAAGGTCTATAGTTCAAATTCGTTTCATAGCCAAGAAAAAAGCAATTCCTACGCGGATAAAAGTATGCAACACAGTTGTGAATGGAAAGCGACCAAATGTACTGCTGCAGGCATAACACTCACAGTACATGGTCAATTGAAATTCATCCTCTGCGTATGCAATATTAAAAGTGCTCGAACGAATTATTACGGACTTATAACCACAGCGGAATTGGGTCGGCTCTCGTCCTATCTAGGACAACCACCCCTGAGAGTAGTGAACGAACATCTACCACCCAAAAACCACTGCACTTCGTTCAGGTTGTGTGTAAACCTGAGCGAAAACTATCCCTCTCCCTGTTACCTTCGCTCGCACAACGTTCAAAAGCGTGATAAGGCTTAAGCCTTGAGTGCGGGTGTAACTATAAAAAACAAAAAAAAAAAAAAACCATCCGCACCCGAATAGGCGCTGTTTGTTCTCCTTGCAGCAGTTCCCGTAGTTTCGTACAAAGTCCAAATTATGAGCAAGTCAAGCCCTTTCGATTTGTCTCCTCGTCTGGAACTTTGCCAAAAAGTTATTCAAATGGCCGAAGAGGATTATAGCTTTGTAAACTGTTTGTTTATGTCTGATGAGGCTCACTATGACCTTAACGGCAATGTCAATAAGCAGAATTGGCGGATATCGAGCGAGCCTAATCCAGAAATTCTCCATGAAATTTCCATTTCACCCACTGCACCCAGAACGAGTCACTGTTTGATGTGCAGTTTCATCAAGGTGTAGTGTCGGGCCATATTTTTTTGACGAAAGTGGTGCTACGGTAACGGTCAATGGAGACCGTTTTTTAAGTATGTTGGGGGAGTTTTTTTTTTCAGAACTGCGCCGAAAACGAATTCCTTTCAACTCCATTTGGTTCCAGCAAGATAGTACCACTGCACACATAGCCAGGCCGGTTATGGCGGAACTGCAACGGAAATTTACCAACAAATTGGTTTCCAGGAAATCCACTTTTCACTGGCCTCCAAAATCACCTGACCTGACTGCACCAGATTTTTAACTTGGGAAGTTATTGTAATGGAGCCGAATTCGTGAAATCCAAATTTCGCCATATATCCACGTTTCAAGGTCACCAGAATCCAAGTCCAACGTTTTTATAGAGACGTATGTGTGTGTATGTACGTATGTCCGTATGTGCGTTCGGAATTTTTCACCTCGATTATCTCGAGAACCAAAGATTATATTGGCATGGGACCAGTTTCATTCGACGCGTAATTAGGTAACTTAGAACTGGCTGACTTTCCAGCAGAATTGATAAAGCCACTTTTGTTAGAAATTAAATAATTAAAGTGTAGTGTGCTATCAATATTGCTGTTTAGGTAGTTTAAAGTGAAGAAATATTAATTAAGCATTCTTAGTTGATGAATGGTATTGATGAGATATCTCCAAATTGAAATATGTACAGTTTAATTAGTAGTTGTAAGCCTTCAGCTCAACAACAGCGTAAACGAATAAAGTCGATCTTCGAAAACAATACAACTTAATGAAATAACAAGGGCCTAAAGGCCTTGGTTTTTGGTATTAAAAAGAATATCACAGAAAACTGTCGTCTATGGAACAATGGACACACTTTTCCCACAAAGCTTACAACAGAAATATGACAAGATGGCACAAAAGGCAATCCTCTTCTCTCTATAATACATACATAGTTACTCACGTTTATCGCCGTGAGCTAGATTTCTCCAACCCTAGAGTTCTTCTTGCAAAAACAAAATTGACTTACTCGTAATGCTTTAATCTCACTCTGCGACAACCGTGACCACCCCGTCGGCAGCAAGTCGTTCCAACTGAAACAAAGCATCTGCAGCTACTGCAAGACTATCATATCACCCGCGAGTGCATCTCTGCAATGTGATATGAGAAAATGGGAACAATAATGAAACCTCATCCGCTTTGGCATCGATCGTGTTTGCTCGAAGGGAAAGTTTCTCTCGGAGATTCCATCTTGACAGTAATATCCGCGAGTGCATCTACATATGTATGTATTTCTACATCGTTGTCATCTTCGTTACATCTCGTCAGATGTATCTTTCCACATTGCAACTCTGCGGCCCTCTTCTTCGGTCGTTATCTATAGGCCATTAAGTCAGAGTACTTATTTTTCCAGTCGTTTTTCTATCGCTGCAATTTCTATGCCTCGACATCACTATGTACAAGTAAGTGTAATACATATGTTGTTCCCTACATTTGGTTCCCTGAGAAGGTTACTGGTCAAGTGACTCATGTGCGTATGGTACGTGTTGAAAATAACGATAATTGTCAAGTGCCATGACAGAAGGTTGAATTTAGCTAATTTGAATGTCCCACTCCATTAGAACCTGTTTGATCGACTGCCAGCTAATTGGTAAAGTGCTGTTTACGGCCCAATTCGAATCGATTTATATGACAAGTGCGCTTGGCAATTACCGGCAAGAAAACCACTTCCTTATATAAACTATCAAGGTTGGCATCGGAGTGCACGACGTTAGGCATGAGAATGAGTTGGTAATCAAATAATAATTTTTCTATACCGAAATCGGCCGGTAGACTTCATTAACCTCCTCGGTGGACGCGTTACGTACGGCCGATGGCCATTCACTTTCATTCATTAGGTTCGTCCATGTTTGAAGTGGGTGTACTCGTGCATATGATCGTGTCAAGGAACATGTTATTGTCAAGTGCTACAGTAACTATGTACGATACGGATTTAAGGAAGCATTTAGCTGATTCTTCAGCCTTACTCAACATAGCTAAGATCTTTTCTAATCACGCGCTTACATTTGCTAACACCATCTTAGCATGATCGATATTTTTTTTCTAGTTTAAGTAGAAATTCATGTGCCTTGGCCCTTTTTTATGACGATGCTTATGTAATAACCCGTTTACTAAATTGAGCGCGGAGCAACCAATATTATACTCTAGAAGACTCTTATTATGCCAGTCCTGCTATAAGGAGCCGAAAACTGGACGACAGCAGAGCTGATTTTTGGTTTCTTCGAAAGAAGAATTCTGCGACGAATATTCGGTCCTGTCTGTGAGGAAGGCGAATGAAGGAGAAGAGAAAATCTGGATATAGTGGACACAGGCAATAATCCTTCGACTACAATGGCTCGGCCATATCGAGTTCGTGGACACTCACGCTCCAGCTAAGAGAGTCTTCGAATCCGAGCCTCCTCCTGGAGAGACTGAACCTCCGGTATAAAGACCAAGCGATCGCGTACCGACTACAAGCGGCGTGCCCGGGACCGCGAAGGATAAAAGGGTTCCATGGGTTGCTGACCTAAAAAGTAAGTAAGTAATGACATGGTGGGGTTCATTTTCAATAGCTTAATCGTAGCTAATCGAGGCGGATATGACTGCGGTCCAGGAAATTACTGCGGTTCAGGAAATACGCTGGATAGGAAACGGTATGATGAGGAAGAAAAATTGCGACATTTATTACAGCTGTCACAAAAGATTGCACTTACTGGGATGCGGATTTGTCGTGGGAAAGCGGTTAAGGTCGAAGGTCATCGACTTTAAACCTCTAAGTGATCACCTGGCTGTGATCCGCATCAGAGGCAGATTTTATAACATCAGCCTTATATGTGCACACGCCCCTACCGACGAGGCCGAAGACCCTATCAAGGAGCACTTCTATGACCTCCTGGACAACGCCTACGGAGCTTGTCCGGAGTACGATTTTAAAATCGTGCTCGGGGACTTCAACGCCAAAATCGGTAAGGAGAACACCCTTGGCGGAGTGATCGGAAAGCACAGCCTCCACGATACAACAGATAACGGCTTCCGACTCGCTGACTTTGCGGCAGCTCGTAATGCGGTGATAAGTAGCACAAGATTCCCTCGCAAGCGAATCCACACAGCAACCTGGCGATCTCCGGACGGTCGAACCGCCAACCAAATCGACCATGGGCTCACTGACGCAAGGCACTCATCAAACATCCTGGATGTGCGAACATTCAGAGGGGCAAATGTCGACTCTGACCACTTCCTCGTAGCAGCAAGATTCAGAGCTCGACTGGACAATGTCAGAAAGCTGCACCAGCCCATCAGAAGGAGGTTCGACATTGGGCACCTGAGCACACCGGAGGTTACCAGAGTCTACAGGGAGCAGCTGAGCGAAAGACTCTACGGTATGCCTACCTCGAACACAAATGCCAATAATATGTGGCTGCATTGCCGCTCAGCCACTCAGGAAGTAGCTGAAACTACCTTAGGGTACCTACCACCCCCGACAAGAAACCCGCGGTATGATGGCGAATGTGAGCAGAAAAAGGCAGCAACCGACGAGGCGTACCAAAAGACGCTGCAGAGGAAAACCAGGGCAGGGCAAGAGGAGTACCGAGCCAGAAGAAGGGAGGAGAAAAACCTACTGCGACAAAAAAAAAATAATCTTAGCAGCCTCCCAACTCAAGGATATCAAGGAGTCTAGGGATAAGCATAAAACACGAGCCTATTACAAGAAAGCCAAAGGCCTTGCAGGAGGCTTCAAAAAGGGCACCCTGGCTCTTCGAAACTGCGAGGGTAATCTTGTCACCGACCCGCAGGGAATAGTGGATGTATTTAAGCAGCATTTCCAACAGCTGTTTAACGAGCATGACCAAGAAAGAGTGTTTGGGACCGAGGAAATCCCAACTCCAGCCGTTGAAGTAGTCCTCCCACCCAGCATCAAAGAAGTCGGCACAGCTATTCAAAAGCTGAAGAATAACAAGACCATAGGCTCAGATGGCTTGCCATCAGAGCTCTTCAGGGCTGGCGGCGATATTCTGGTAGGGAGCATGCACCAGATCATCTGCAGAATTTGGGAAGACGAAAGCATGCCCGACGACTGAAATACCAGCTCTATTTGCCCCATCCACAAAAAAGGCGATCCTACCTCTTGCAAGAACAATAGAAGTATATCCCTGCTCAACGTCGCATACAAGATCCTGTCCAGCGTATTGTGTGAACGTCTAAAGCCATTTTGCACCGCACTAATCGGCAGCTACCAGTGCGGCTTCCGGCCCGGCAAATCGACTATAGACCAAATTTTCACACTTCGACAAATCCAGATGCAGATGCTGTCTTCTCTTGCGTCCTCCCTCAATGTTAGAGCCATGGTTTTGTGGCATGGAGCAGGACCAGAATGATAAGGGTCTTGTATAAGTTTGCCTTGATTTTTCGGGATGAAGAGCTCTACATAAACTGATAGCACTTGTTTTTTACGAAGTAGAGTAGCCTGAATCCATTTTCTGAGTTAGTGTTGTAAGGGCTATGATTTAAAATGATACGCTCAAAGACGACTTGTCAACTTGCAGAACCTGAAGATTGGTTTATACAAAAAGCTTAGCCGACAATGTAGACTATAGTTTTTGTGGCCACAGTTTCGTGGTTCGTCATTTGCGTCAACCCTGATCTTGATTGGAAAATGGGTGGAACATAAAAATATTTTACTTTAAAAAAGGGAAAAACGTTGTAAAAATCATGCCAAAAAATTTGTGGAGTGTACGGCGAGGTTGGTGTGAGTGAATGCCGGTCCATGGCAAAGATGCACCTCACTTTGGTCGGCCAATCACTGAAAAAGTTGATGAAATTTTGCAGCTGGTAGAGCGAGCTGTCAGTAGAAGCACTAATCATCCAAAAAGGGTAGGCTTTTCGAAAAGCTAAATGCGTGGGTGCCGAATCAAATAAGGTAAAGAAATCTGATTGGTCAAATTATAATCAGTGAAATGCTGCTGAAATGTTAATGAAACAAATTATTAAGGCGACGAAAAGTAGAATAAATCGTTCAAAGTCAAAGACCGGTGAAACTCCATAAACGATTTCAAAACCTGGTTTGGCGGCAAACAAGGTGATGGTAAGTGTTTGGTACGACTGGAGGCGAGTTGTCCACTATGACATGATATGGCAGTATGGATCTGAGTATAAAAACAAACATTTAGTCACTTCATTCAGCGGTTGAAATATTTTACATCCGTTAGGTAGTAGTAGTAGACAGCAGTGAAAATGTTTATTTTTTCTGTCCAATGCACCCGACTACGAGTTCGGAATCGATTTTTAAGGGTCATTGACCAATTTCTTTTGAGCCATATACATAAGTCCAATAAAGAGAGATGGTAATCCCTATAACCATAAGAATCAAAAAGAAAAATCAAAAAGACACTCCCTAGACTCTAGACTCCCTGCCTGTCTGGATTTTCAACTTTTCTCAAGTCCATTTACATACATTTGGAAAAGAATGAAAACAAGATATAAATTCCATTGATTTTCACCTTTCGCTTTACATACAAGTAAGAGTAAAAGTAGATTAACGAAGATATAGTATCTTAGGAATGTGAATAAAAATCTTTTATAACTTATCTCGAGAATGAAATTTATAAGAAGATACTTTCGACAAATAAAAAACATATTGTACCTCGGTATCTGTCATATGATGAAATGGTTATTAGTCGGATTTTGTTTTTCTGACTTTAATGAATTACATTTAGGTTGGCATACGCACGCAGTTCCGGTCTTAATTTATTCAAATTATATGTAAGGTGGCGAGTGCCCTTGGTTACATCGTTCTAATTATACGAAAAAAGTGACGTGATTGTTTTAATTAACTTGAGTATCGAGGAAGAATAAGGCAGACCATATGAGGCGCTCAATGTGGAATAAAATAAAAAGTAAACGAAGTACATGTTATGGAAATGATGGGTAAGAATAGATAAAATGTTTGCGTCACCGATTCAGTTTCTCCTACAATCGTGGAATAGACAGAGATGTACTTAGGGAAATAAGACGGCGAATCCTTGATGGATTCTTTATGATTTATTCGAACTTAAAAGATTCTGTGTTTCTTTACAGAATACTTACAACGAGTGGAATGCATACTCTACTCAATCTTGTAGCTGTCATACCGAAGGAGTTACAGTCCAGGGTTCTAAGGTGCCTTCATGAAGGTCATTGGGGCTGTACGCGGATGAAACAGCGGGCTCGGCGATATGTCTGGTTCCCAGGCATGGATCAACAAATCATCAAAGTGGCAGCAGGTTGCAGCATTTGTCAGCAATCCGCTGTGAACCCAAAAAAGGAATACAGCAATTGGCCTCCAGCAGAGCAGCCGTGGGAAAGGGTGCACTTGGATTTTGCGGGCCCATTTTTTTAACAAAATATGGTTGATCTGTGTTGACGCTTACTCGAAATTTCCGTATGTGGTGTCACTGTCTGCAGTCACCTCTAAAGCTACAATTCAGGCACTTCAATCCATTTTCGCCAACGAAGGGCTTCCAAAGGCGTTGGTTACGGATAACGGCACTCAGTTTACCGAACAGATCTTTAAGGAGTTTTGTAATATCAACTCGATCCAACATTGGAGAACTGCACCGTTTCACCCAGCATCGAATAGGCACGCTGAGAGGTTTGTTCGAACGTTTAAAGAATTTTTTAAGAAGAACATGGCGGAAAGTAACGTTTCCGTGTCGGCTCTTTGCACAGTTCTTTCGACTTACCGGTCTACACCAAGAGCGACAACTCAAAAGTCTCCAGCAGAGTTACTGCATGGTCGACAGCCCCGAAACCTGCTACGTGTGTCATTCCGGAGGAAAAGAAAAACCAAGCGAAGTTTTCTCCAAAGTTTTCTTTGTCGCAGCAAGTCTTAGTACGGGAGTACATGAAATCAAGAAGATGGTCTAAAGGAGTTATCCGGAATATTCTGAGTAACAAGATGTTTGTTATTCAGACCCAGAACGGTTACTTAAGGCGTCATCAAAATCAAATACGTTTGCTACGGCCCGAGGCAGAAGGAGGTAATTGTGCGACAGGTGCTAATCCGAATTTTGAATATTTTTATTAGGCTCAGAACATGGTAGGCCCCAGTACGAGTAAGGGATCTCCAACGGACGAGGATCTTGTTAACCGTCCAGATCCCAACGGCTTTTCTGCAGTTACTGAGGTCGCGAGTGATGGATCTTCAACGGAGCAGGATCTTGTTAACCATCCAAATCCCAACGGCGATCCTAATGCATCCATTCCACCATCAGCTCCTCCTGTAGTTAGGAGATCTGAGCGTCTTAAGCAGAAAAGTGTTCGTTTCCGTCGGTAAAAGCAGATCAGGGTGAGAATGAAATGGTGTCGGAGGAGATGATGCATCACTACCCTGTAATTCATCTAGTACTTACTTTTAAGCTTTGACAAATTAGTTCTAAAATCTAGTACAATGTAGAATTTTCCTCTCGAAACGGCCAAGGGCTTCTTCATCCGCTTTTGTTAGGGTCCACGCCTCTGCGCCGTAAAGGAGGACTGGGATGATCAAGGTCTTATATAGTATCACCTTGGTTTTCCGAGAGAGGGCTCTACTTCTCAATTGCCTCTTGTGCCCAAAGGAACAGCAGTTGGCAAGAGTGACTCTGCGTTTTATCTCAGCGCTGGTGTTGTTGTCGCCGGTCATCAGTGAGCACAGGTAGACGAATTCCTTGACCACTTCAAAGTTATATCTGCCCATGATGACGTTTTGGCCAACAGAGCCATCTTAGCTGCTTCTACTTCAATGCTTACAAGGGCCTCACTGACGTCTCGCTGTGTCCGTCCAATCAAGTCAATGTCGTCGGCGTACGCAGGCAATTGCGTAGACTTGAAATAAATCGTACCTCTTGTGTTGGCCAGCGATCCTTGCACTCTCTTCTCAAGCACGATCTTGAAAAGTTGCATGACAGCGCGTCACCTTGTCTAAGTCCTTTTTTAACATCAAGGGTCTCGGTTCGTTCACTACCGACTCTAATGGAGCAGCGATAATTCTCCATTGTCATTGTCTTCTCCAAGATCTGTCGTATGGTAAATATTTGGTCTATTGTGGATTTGCCTGAAACCACACTGATAAGAGCCGATCAGGTTATTCACAAACGGTTTCAGACGTTCACACTATACGGCAGAAAAGATCTTAAGATGTTAGGGAGACTTATTCCCCTTTAGTTGGCGCAGTTATATGGTCTCCTTATTGTGGACCGGGCAAACGATGCTGAGCTTCCATTCGCCGTTCATCTCCGGCCGTCAGTGCCCGTGGCTTTTTTAGACGTATGTCTTGATATCGCTGTTTTGACTTCGTCTAGGTCGGGTGGACGGAATTCTCTTACATCGTCGTCCATTACGAATGGATCGTTCTGCCTGACAGCGGTAACTTGTCCGTCATCACCGTTATACAGTCTGCAGAAGTGGTCTTGCTAAATCCTCAGCATCGACTGTGATTCCACTACCAGTTCTCCATTTCAATCCCTGTAGGCCTCCGCTCTGGCGTTGTAGCTTCGTTTTACCTTATTGTAAAACTTACGGGCATCACTCCTGCGGAAGCATCTCTCTATCTCCTCGATCTCACGCTTTCCGTATTCTCTTCTCTTTCTTCTGAGAAGCGTGTGTTCCTCTTTTCTCTTCTGCTCTCGTGAGCAGCTCGCGTCCGTCGTTGCAGCGTGACTTTATATGCCTCTTGTTTTGCTGCATGGGCTTGTTCGCATTGTTCATCGAACCAGGGGCTTCTAGGTGGTGGCGGTTTAAAACCCGGCACCTCTGAGGCAGCGTCTCTTACGGCGCTCTGGAATGCGTCCATTCCTGCTTTATTGTTTGTGCTGCTGTGGGCGGATTTTGAGAGAGCTTGGAGGAGACACGATCGGCAAAGCTTCTGTCAGTCTCTTGCGATTGTAGCTTTCCGACGTCCTAAGCATTCCTGATATCCTCATTCGTACCTTGGCTACAATAACGGTAGTGGTCCGAGTCGATGTTGGCTCCTCGAAAGTTTCCTACGTCGAGAATACTGAAGGAGTGTCTGGCGTCGACCGGTATGTGATCAATCTGGTTGGTGGTCGATTGATCAGGAGACCGCCAGATACCCTTGTGGATGTTGAGAAGGGGGAATCGTGTGCTTGCTACACGTATGCAATATTAACAACAAAAAGTGCATTAACGAATTACTGTGAATTATAACCAACGCGAAATTTGGTTGGCACTCATCCTACCCATCACCCCTGAGAGTAGTGAACGAACATCTACGACCCAAAAACCACTGCACTCGGTTCAGGTTGTGTGTGAATCTGACTTTTTCCTAAGTCTACCTCGAGTAACAAATCCGCACCCCATTAGACGTTGCCTGTTTTCCTTGTAGCAATTACTGTAATAGATGTCGCAGTTTTTCATCCGTTTTTCACCTGATCCATCCCATCGCACTTCTTGGAGCGCGGTAATGTCTGGTTTTTTTTCCAATTGATTGCCCGCACCAGACTTGTTGAGGGACCTCACATTCCAGGTGCAGACTCGTAGATCCTCATTGCGTTTGCAGGGGTCGTCAAAGTTGGAATCGTCCGTATCCGAGGCTTGTTGTCGTTTCGTTACAAGATGGTTTTTCCGTGATATGGATGTTAAGCACAACCCCCCAACCTGGAGGGCCAGCTTGCCCGACAGACAAGCTGCCCTGAAATCGCTGGAGTCTTTTACCTAAACATACAAGGCAAGCCTCGACTGCCGCCTATCTCTTAACGAAATGGCTAAACAGTTTAACATACACCTCTCATGGGTACCAGGACATAGCGATATTTCAGGATGCAACGAACAAACATGGCATACGCTAGTAGACCACTAGCAGCCATTAAACTAAAGCTGACGAATCAAGCCACGGCCGACACGAACCTGAGATGGACCAAAGTCCATCTATGCTATGTGCATTATAAAACAAGGAGCACACAAAGTAAAGGTTCAGAAATAATAAAGGATCAACACCCTTATTTAGCAGTAACATTTCAATTAGACATTCTCTAAATGAAAACAATATCTCCACAACGAATTGCTTAATAACTAAATCAACTTGTAGTCAATCATCAAGACTAAAGGTATTGAAATACTCTTATAAAGTAATTGAGTCTGTAGCTGAGATTAGAAATAAATCATAACGAAACTGTAGGTGAAAGGTAGCCGGATTTTTTGCCACTAGAATGACCTTGCAGTGATCAAAATATGAACTCATTTTACCACTCCGGAGACCAGTGGGTGGTCTACTTCTACCATTATATTGGTCGGAATGTTTTATTAATGAACATTTAGGCAACTACGTACTGTGTGAGGAATTGGGTTAAGGAGGGGTCTACCCAAGTTTCAATTATTTTTGTTTACTGAAAATTAAAAATACTAGCTTGGTATAAAGCTGCTGGAGCAGACGGACTCCCCGCAGCTGGCGATGAGCTGGTCAGGAACATGCACCAACTCATCTGCAAGATATGGTCGGAAGAACGCATGCCCGATGAATGGTATCTGAGTACCGTTTGCCTGATCCATAAGAAAGGAGACCCCTATGACTGCGCCAATTACAGAGGGATAAGCCTCCTGAACATCGCATACAAGATCCTCTCTGCCGTACTGTGTAAGTGCCTGGAACCGTTTGTGGACATTCTGATAGGTTCCTACCAGTGTGGTTTCAGGCCAGGAAAATCCACGATAGACCAAATACTTACACTACGGCTGATCTTGGAGAAGACCCATGAATTCCAAGTCGACACGCACCATCTTTTTGTCGACTTTAAAGCCGCGTATGACAGTGACAGAAAGACGCGTATCACCGACGTCTTGGCCAGAACGTCACCTTCGGCAGCTATATTTTTAAAGTAGTCAATGACTTCATCTACCTTGGCTCGATAGTGACAAGCAGCAACGACACCAGCGCTGAGATAAAACGCAGAATAACTCTTGCCAACGCAGTTCCTTCGGGTTCAAGAGGCAATTGAGTAGTAGAGCCCTCTCTCGAAAAACTAGAGGTATCCCTCTACAAAACCTTAATCATCCCGATCCTCCTCTACGGCGCTAAGGCTTGGACGTTATCAAAAGTGGATGAAGAGGCTCTTTGGCGTTTCGAGAGGAAATTCTGCTTGCAATCTTTGGTCTCGTTGGTGTAAACAGAGAGTGTGGAAGGAAATTCAACCAAGAACTCTGCGGCCTGTACAACGACAGCGGCCTGGTTAGACGTCTTCGGATCTAACGTCTAAGATGGCTAGGCCATATAGAGCAAATGGACATCAACGCTCCGGCCCGAAGAGTCTTCGACTCCAACCCCGAGGGACGAGGCAGCAAGGACGACCGCATTTAAGGTGGCTCGCAGAGGTGGAAAGGGACCTCAACCAACTGGGCGTGCGGCACTGGAAGCGGCTGGCCAAAGATCGGGCCGGCTGAAGAGGCTTGTTGGTTGAGGCCCGGGTTCACCCCGAACTGTAGCGCCATCAAAGTAAGTAAGTAAGCCTGGTATAGAAAAAAAAAAAAAACTACTGTCAGCTTTTTCAATACCAGTCTAGTCAAGTACGCATTGTTTCTCTGCACTTCTGTAATAGATATGTACAAGTAGATGCTCAGGCTTTGACCATGGCTTTACTTCTTCTTTTACAATTAAATTGCTTCCAATGATCCACAAGTCAGTATCCGACCCTTCCTAGCAATTAACGTAGGAGGATTTAAACTTTCTTCTTCTTTAACAACTTTGAATAATATACACATTCATGTCTTTTTGTAGGGGGGAGGGAGCGAGCAAACAGAGCAAAGAAGTTGATCGCGTTTAACATGGCAAACGCCAGCTTTGATCCCTGTCCCTGCTCAATCCAAGTTGACACATAGTCTCCGCGTGGCCTCCCCTGGATAGCTGGTCTGGCGTCCGCCAGGTAGTGAACAAATGTGTGCAGCGATCCGACCCCCTTTTTCTTGGAGAAAAAGGAACCTGGCCCTCCAGGTTGGGGATGCGCTTAGGAGTAGCATCCCCATCACGTAAAAAATTAATTGTTGCGAAGCAACTAAAATCCACGTATACGGACGTATACAAAGCTGACGACCCCTGCAAACGATTAAACAACTTGGGAGTGTGCACCTGGAATGTGAGACCCTCAGTTGCTATAAAGCAGATATAACCGCACTCCAAGAAGTGCGATGGGATGGACCAGGCAAAAGACGGAAGAAAAATCCACAAGAGAGGAGACCCATATAACTGCGCCAATTACAGGGGAATAAGTCTCCTTAACATCGCATACAATATGTATCTTCTCTGTCGCACTGTGTGAATGCCTGAAACCCTTTATGGATTATCTGATAGGTTCTTATAAGTGTGGTTTCAGGCCAGGAAAATCCACGACAGACCAAATATTCACACTGCGGTAGATTTTGGAGAAGAACCAAGAATACCAAATCGGCACCCATCACCCTTCGTCGATTTCAAGGCCGCGTATGACAATGTGCATAGAGACGAGCGGAGCCATGTTTAGTCTTGACATCCCTGCCAAGCTCGTGAGATTATGCAAGATGACAATGGAGAATTCCCGCTGCTCCATTAAGGTTTGTAGCGCATTAACCGAGACCTTTGATGTTAAAAAAGGATTTATACAACGTGACGCACTGTCATGTAATTTTCAACATCGTGCTTGCAAATACCATACGAGGTTCAGTGACCAACACGAGAGGTACGATCTATTTCCAGTCTGCCCAACTGCTTGCATACGCTAATGAAACAGCTAAAATGGGTCTTTCGGTTAGCGACGGTATATGCTTTCAACCAAAAAAGGCCCGCACAACACCGACATTTCGGCCAGAATGTCACAATTGGCAGCTACAAATTCGAAGTGGTCAAAGACTTCGTCTACCTTGGCCACTAGTGACAAGCGACAACAAAACCAGCACTGAGATTAAACGCGGAATTACTCTTGCTAACCGCTGCTTCTTTGGGCTCAAAAGGCAATTGAGAAGTGGAGCCCTCTTTGGAAAGACCAAGGTTACGCTGTACAAAACTCTGCGTTCAATATATGTATGGTCCCGTTTGTAAAAACGGGGAGTGGAGGAGATCATTGTATCAATGATGAACTATACGCGCTTTTCAGCGACATCGGCCTAGTACGACGTCTACGGATCTAATGTCTAAGATGGCTAGGTCATGTAGAGCGAATGGATAACACAGCTTCGGCCCAAAGAGTCTTCGAATACAACCCCGAGGTACGACACAGCAGAGGATGACGCAGCAGAGGACGACCGAATCTAAGGTGGCGCACATACATATATACATCATAGGTAGACGGGAACCTTAACCAACTGGGAGTGTGTCGCTGGAAACATCTGGCAAAAGACCGCTGGAGAAGTTTGTTGGTTGAGGCCCAGGTTCACACCGGACTGTAGCGCCACCTAGGTAGGTAAAAAGCGCTTTCCGCTTATTCCACCTTTTTACTATCGGAGAAGTAAAAATGCTGTTCATATTCAATGTGTATGGAATAGATTATTGATAGAACTATGAGCTACACCTTCTTAACGAAATCATCACTGCAGATCATTGCAACAACAGTTGATGCAATTTAGCCGAGCATTGAAGCCTAAGCGCCCCCAATACGCCAAAAGACATGACAAAAGTGGACTTTCGGTTTGACAACTCTCGGCCACGTATCGCTAAAGTCGTCAAGGAAACTTTGGAGGCACTTAACTGGGATGTCCTATCTCACCCATATTCTCCAGATAATGCTCCTACCGACTACCACTTGTTAGGTTCGATGACTCGTCACCTGAACGAGCAGCACTTCGATTTTTTACGATGAGGCCAATTAGCTCGATTCTTAAGTCGCCTTAAACGATGAGGAATTTTTAACTTCCCACTAGGAAGTGGGATGGGGCCGATTTTGCGAATTCCAAATTTTGACATAACTCCCCCTTTCAGGGTCATCCTGGTGATCCAACGTTTTAATAAGGGTGCCTGGGTGTGTGTGTATGTATGTACGTATGTACAGTTGTGTTCAAAATAATAGTAGTGCACATAACAACACTTCCTTAACGAATATTTAGCTTGTTTGCATGTGCAGATTTGGTTATCTTTTTTTTTCCGAAACTAACGGTATATGTGAAACCAAATTTCTATAAAATGCGAAGCAAATATCTTGGAGATCAATGCATGTCAGTCGATGTTGTGATCTCGGGGAAAAGAGCCTGTTCAAAAAGATAGTGGTTATATTGGAAATGAGGACGCCGTGGCGCAGTGGTTAATGTTTTGGACTCTGACGCACGATGGGCGAGTTCGGATCCCGATAACACCGACGCCATCGAATGTTTATTTCGCGGCGTTCCTCCTCGGCGGGGTACTGGCAAAACCCCCCGTAGTATACTTGCCGTGAAAAAGCTTCTCGACTCATGCCGTTCGGAATCGGCATTAAAATGTAGGTCCCTTTCGCCTATGTGAAAAATAAATCACACACAACATGGGTGATTGAGAGAAGCTTGGCTTTGGTCCTTCATGGGCTATAACGCCATCAAAGAAGAATATTGGAAATACTTTTTAAAATCACAAAATTGACTTTTATTGTTTTTTTTTTTTGAGTAGAAAAGTAGGTACTTGGTTTGCTTTCTTAAAATTGGAAATAAAACAACAATTCTTTTGACGAAAAATATCTACAGTGGGAAGAGGCGAGCATTGCAGACAAGAAAAGCGTGACCTCATAATAAAACTAAGAGGAGAAGGAAAAAAGTACTCTGAAATACAAAAGTTGTTAGCTTGTACTCCAACGGTAATAGCGAATGCCCTAAAATATGAAGAAAGGCAGAAACTCGAGGAAAAAATAGAAAAAAGAACGCAGTAGGCGATAGGCAAATTGTCCGATACACCAAGCTTCATCCTAGTGCTAAAAAAAAACCGGCCAAGTGCGAGTCGGACTCGCGCACGAAGGGTTCCGTACCATCTGTATATATAAATATGAAAGAGACTATGTATGCACTATCTTCATGATGAGATATAGTTGATCATCAAAGTGTCCATTGAATTCAAATCAATAAACTTACTTGACAGCAAGGATGTGAAAAGGTGAATAACAATAATGGGAAAAAGGTTTGCAGCTAGGATTAATACATCAAAGACACAAAAGAGATCAAAACTGGGAAGCTTGCTACTGGTTGTGGGATATTGTCGACTAACCTTAGTTCAGTATGTGACCAAGGGGATTTTTTGGATGAAAATCATGTCTGTTGTATGGGAGCCCCCCTTAAATATTCATTTTGTTCTGTTTTTAGTGTTTCTCGTAGTAGCAGCAACAGAAATACTTCATCTGTGAAAATTTCAACTGTCTAACTATTACGGTTCATGAGATACAGCTTGGTGACAGGCGGACGGACAGCGAAGTCTTAGTAATAGGGTTCCGTTTTACCTTTGGGTACGGAACCCTAAAAAGAGCTCGAGCTTCCTGTAAGTGCGGTGACGGTTTGCAGACGTGGCCTAGATCAAGATTTACATCAACGGAGTCCACGGAAAGTGCCTCTTCTGACAAAACAAAACATCAAGAGCCGCATCGAATTCGCCAAAAATCACCTAGAGTGGCCTGTCGAGAAATGGCGCAATGTATTGTGGACTAATGAAAGTAAACTTGTTATTTTTGGAGGCACTGGTTCCCGGCAGTATATTCGCCGTCCGCCCAATACAGAGTATCAGCCCAAATACACTATAAAAACAGTCAAACATGCCCATTAGTTTGGGCATGTTTTTCGTACTACGATGTAGGGCCTATACACCTCATAGATTGCATAATGGATCAACGAGTCTATGTTGGCATTTTAGAGAATACCATGTTACCCTACGCCGAGTATGAAATGCCTTTGAAATGGGTCTTACAGCAGGACAAGGACCCGAAGCATATGAGTCGAGCAGCTAAGGAATGGTTTCGGGTTAATAAAGTTGAGGTTATGCCTTGGCCTGCACAGTCCCCTGACCTCAACCCTATAGAAAATCTGTGGGGTGGTGTATACATATTCATCGATGATCCCGGCTCGTTACCGACCTTGACGGAGCAACGAAAATTCCTTATTATGTTCCTTATTATGAGTTTAACGAGGATGTTGGAAAAAGATTTGTTTTCTAAAGCCCATGTTGGCGGTCACCATCATATGCGGGCCTAAAGTTGACAAAAAATCATTTTGTCTACACTTCTCATGATCTACGAAAGCAATGCCAAATTCCATCCGTCGGGCATTCTATCTCAATCAAGTTATCCGCTATTGTGGACTTCAGGTTCGATCTTGCTATCTTAACCTCGATCAGGTACATACATATGTATATACGTACCTAGTAAAATATGACCTACGCAACGCTGTAATAAAAACCATGACTTGAATACAACTGGAAAAAATCACACCCAGCATCTGTTCCATGGGAATCGAGTTCAAGGAATATGCGAATTCAAAAAAAGTCATTAGACCCTTGAATAATTACGTGGACATAGTTGCCTCAAGTTGCTGCATGCGCGGCCCTGAGGATGAGGAGCATAAGAAAATGGCCCACATCTCAAAAAGGCCACACCTCTATTCTAAAACACTTCAAAGTACCCATGGACACAGACTACATCAACCCGCAGAATGTGTTCACCGGGAACTTCGAAGTTGTCTTTCCATCCAGGGAGGAATGGGCTGAAGGGAAAGTCATACCAAAGGACTCGATCTCCCTCTATACCGATGGCTCTAAGATGAAGTCGGGTGTAGGCAGTGGGGTCTACTCCAAGGAACTTAACCTTAACCTATCATTTAGACTCCCAAATTACTGTAGTGTGTTCCAGGCAGAAATAACTGTGATAATGGAGGCAACAAAGGATATTATCATTTGCACGGATAGCCAATCTGCGATAAGATCCCTGGCAGCGGTAGCCCACAAATCAAAAACCTCCATTAACTGTCGCCTATCTCTAGATGAGATGGCTGAACAGTTCAACATTAAAATACTGTGGGTTCCCGGGTATAGGGATATTCCAGGAAACTGCGCGGCCGACGAACTCGCAAAGTTAGGGTCAAGCACACTCAGCCTACCTACCCTCGGGTACCTAGAAACACCAATAAGTACGGTAAAGCACATGATAAAGCTTCAAACCATAGAGGAGACCAATCTCCAATGGAATGAGAGCAATATCGGCTTTATCACCAAACAATTGTGGCCTAAGTTAAACTTAGGACGAACCAGGGATCTGGTGGCAACCAAAAGGGCAACCTTAAGCACTTTAGTGGGTGTCATTACAGGTCACTGCACCATTGGAAAACACGCCGCCAGACTGGGGCTACCCTACAATGACTTCTGTCGCGGCTGCATGGACGACGAGGAGGAGGAATCAATACACCACCTCCTCTGCTCATGTCCCTCTTTTGCGAATCGCAGGAGGATTTACCTCGGCGCGCCCTTCTTCGACAATCTGAGTGAGCTAGCAAACCAAAAAATAGCTCAACTCCACCGTCTTATTAGAAGCACCAGTTGGTTTCCAGGTAGCGGATCAGGGTAACCTGATCCAGGTGGTAACACAATGGGCCGTTTTCGGCCTAAGTGTGGCTTACGCCTACCACGTCAACCTAACCTAACCTTGCCCCTATAAATTTAACCTTTCCTCCGAAACAAAGTGCACACACTCTGTTGCCTTAGGAAAATACTTGCTGATGATAGATAATCTTCTCGCCGAGTTTGCTCTAGGCACAAGTTGTGTGGCTCCGTAGCCCTCAGTGCCAACTGAGTCAACTATTAGAAGCACAATAAGAGTAATGAACAAACACAAACTTACATCAAAATTTAACAGATCAACATATGTATGGTTTGTATAGGAACTTTTCCACGCGCTTTAATCCACAAAAACATAAAAAATTGAGACAACAATATCTTCTTCTTCTTAGTGGGCGCTACATATCGGGGTGAACCAGGGCCTCAACCAACATGCCCCTCCATCTAGCACGATCTTTCGCTAGCCTTTACCATTGCCGCACACCCAGTTGGCTGAGGTCCCCTTCCACCTGTGTGCGCCATCTTAAGGGCGGCCGTCCTCTGCTTCTTCGTCCCTCGGGGTCGGATTCAAAGACTCTCCGGGCTGGAGCTGTGGTGTCCATTCGCTCTACATGGCCCAGTCATCTTAGGCGTTGAATCCGTAGACGCCAGATTAGGCTCATGTCGCTGTACAGCCCGTAAAGTTCGTGGTTGAATCTTCTCCTCCATCCCCCGTCTGCGTTTATAGGCCCAAAAATCACTCGCAAAATCTTTTTCTCGAACCGACCAAGGGCCTCCTCATCCGCTTTTGATAGTGTCCATGCTTCTGCGCCGTACAACAGGACCGGGATGATAAGGGTCTTATATAGAGTCAACTTTGTCATTCGGGAGAGGGCTCTATTACTCAGTTGCCTCCTGAGCCCAAAGAAACAGCGATTGGCAAGAGTGATTCTGCGTTTGATTTCGGAACTGATGTCGTTGTTCCAGGTCACTGCGGAGCCAAGGTAGACGAAGTCCTTAACTACCTCGAACTTATATCTGCCTATACAAACGTTCAGGCCGGGACGTCGGTGTTGAGCGTCCTTTTTTGATGACAGCATATATTTAGTTTTGCCCTCGTTTACCGCCAAACCAATTTTCGCCGCCTCCATCTCAATACTCGCAAACGCCTCATTGACATCTCGCTGTGATCTACCTATTATGTCAATGTCGTCGGCGTATGCAAGGAGTTGCGAGGATTTGATATAGATTGTGCCTCTTGTATTGGCCAGTGATTTTTGCACAATCATTTCCAATATGATGTTGAAGAAATCACACGACAGCGCATCGCCCTGCCTAAATCCTTTTTTGACATCAAAACTATCGGTAAGGTGTTGACCGATTCGGATGGAGCAGCGAGCATTCTCCAAAGTCATCCTGCATAGTCTGACGAGTTTAGCAGGTATGTCAAAGGTAGACATAGCGTTGTATAGCTCGTCTCTAATTACGCCGTCGCCGTCGTATGCGGCTTTGAAGTCGACAAATAGGTGGTGAGTGTCGACTTGAAATTCATTGGTTTTCTCCAGTATCTGCCGTAGTGTGAAGATTTGGTCGATGGTGGACTTCCCTGGCCTGAATCCGCACTGATAAGGACCTATCAGCTTATTTACAAAAGGCTTCAGGCGTTCACACAAAACGGCAGAGAAGATTTTGTAGGCGATGTTAAGGAGACTAATTCCTCTATAGTTGGCGCAATCAGAGTTGTCTCCTTTCTTGTGGAGACAACAATATGACAATAGCATAAAGTTCCCACCGACTTATCCAGCAGTACGGCGAAGTGATCCGTGTTCATTAAACCACTCACAGAGCGGTCTAGGGCTAGAATTAAAAGAAATAATCTGCTGCGTCTTGATCACTTTTCTTGATTAAGGGGAATCCCAGGAACGCTTAGAGGCAGTAGCTCTACCTTATATAACCTCTCAAGCTTTATTCGCATTGTTATTTTAATTTGCCAGAAAAACGAAAGTCAAAATCTTGATCGCACTTTCATTTTTAGTGAGCAATTCATTTAGATATTTACTCATATACATTCCTATTAACCGTCACTCGGATCAGTGATCGTATGGAGCTCAAGCGACGACTGTAATGAGTTAATTGACTGTCAATTCAACTTTAGCGGAAATCGTAAAGAAGTCAATTGACAACCGAATCATGAGTCATTGAACTATGATGGTGATCGTTATCAGTTTACTACGATCGGCAAGCTAAAGCTCACGTTTGGTTGTGGACTACCTCTTAACCAGGCCAATTACACACAGTCAGTTTCCGCAAACGCCCGCAATCAACCGCTTACTATCGGACGTTTGGGAACAAATCAAATTCGAAACAAATTACCGCTGTCGCAATGAAAATATGTACATACTCGTATCTGAGATGTAAAACAATCTGCATTACGTAAAGCCCGCTAAATTGCATGAATTAGAAAATAGGAAGAGGTTTTTGCTACCTTAGTACGTACATATGTTTATCGTTAGTCGATGGTTGGCGGCATGGCGGCGTCGACATTGATTTGCATTCAAGGCACACGGAATCGGCATTCGGATTGAAAACAGAGAGAAAGGTGAAATTGCTTGTCCCATGCAAGCACGCACCACTTACATAACAAATAAAACAGAAAATCGGACAATTTACCAGAAAAAAATTAACTTGAGATACATATTATGTACTTACATAACGTAGCAGTGAAAGATACTGCAAATAGGAGCAAGTTCTTCTCAGTTTATGGGTGTTTCTTAGAAGCTCTAGAATGACGCACACTCGCTTGCGGTTAGCGATAGGCGAATGAGTGTTCCGGCCAAGCAGGTACACTGTAGCTATTTAACGTTTTTCTTGCTAATATCTCGGCCATGGGTATGCAATTACTATACTGTATCTACAGGCTACAGCTGCTCTTTGTTCTTTTCGTTTTTATTTTTGTCACTTTTTTGAGAGGTGTGAATTGTTTGTGATAATTCTTCGCGACTTCGTTGACAATTAACACTCGATGGACACTAGATATGCTTATGGGGAAATCCCCACTCCTAGTCCGGTACAAAGGAACGAAATGTGTCTTAAAATAAAAGTTATAAATCGAATGGAAAAGTGAAAGTGATTGAAAAGTGGGTCGGATGTATTAGCACTTAAATTTGAGCACACATCGTTCACATGCACTTAACTCGCTTAAGTTATTTATTTTAAATCTCGAACTGAACTATCGGCTCGACATAGAGCGCTAAGTAGAGAAATTTGAGTTTCGCTTGAATAGCGTCTAATCTACTTTAGAGCGATATGGCTCTCAGCTAACAAGGTACCCATTTTCTAAAATATTTTTTTTAATTGTTTTCTTTTTGTTGAAGGCTTTACCTATCCAACCTAGTGCATTATATTGCCAGATAGAAACCTAGACTTAAGACAGTTTTACCATTTTGTTCTTCTTCGAGGGATGTAGAGGAAAAAGTTCCACATCAGCTCCAAGGGCGCACAATCTGAGACAATCCTAGATAGGACAGTCACTGCGCAAATGTTCTGCTTTGTCGTCTTCTTCGCCGGCATGCAATATAGGTTGACGTCCCACTAATATGAAGGATGGTAGAGTATTTACCGATGTAGTAGCCCGTGATGACGCCGTTAGTCCGCTGCATCCGACGTCATGGCGTATGGGTGCTCTTAACCTGCATTCTGTCTAGTCTCACCACCTGCAATTGTATGCCCCTCAAAAGAGAAACCTAGGTGGTAAAGGAAGATTCATGTGCCATGCGAAAAAACCATAGAAGCAAAGTGGATAGCGGCGAAGACATAACATCATTTACACTATGCCTGCTGTCAAAACATGACCCATATACACATGAATGTATGTCAAGGAAAATGCCCAGAGCTTGGCTTTTCTTATGGAGTCTACGCTCTCTCGCTGACACTTTTTGCATTGGTTGACTCAGTTTTAATTGTGATTAGTATTTACTTACTCACTTAGTTATCATGCCAGTGATCCATGGAGGATCTAAATCTGAGCTATGACTGCCTTTCAAGACCAAGTTGTCTTGCGTCCGTGGTGACTTGATCTTTATACCAGAGGTTCGGTCTTCCTCTCCTTCCCGAACCAAGAGACCCATATTCGAGCATTGGTGTTCATGACAGTGTAGTCGACGGTTCTTTGCCTTTCGGACTATATCCACATCTTCGTACAGCTCGTACAGTTCGCGGTTGTGTCTTCCCTTCATTCGCTCCGAACATCCGATGCAGAAATTTCCTTTCGAAAGAACCCAAAATCAGCTCCGCTGTCCTGCTTATCGTCCAGCTTTCGGCTCCGTACAGCAAGACTGGCAGTATAAGCGTTTTGTAGAGCATGACTTTAGTTCTTCGAGTGAAGAGTTTTGACTCAAGTTGTTTGGACAAACCAAAGTAGCAGCGGTTGCCAAGGGCGATTCTATATCGGATCTCCACTGTTCGTGTCATTTGTGGAGTTTACGTTTCCTTAACTACCTCGAACTTATAGCTGCCAACCCTTATTAATGTTTGTGTATGTGTATATTGACGTTACAGTCCATGAAGGACCAGAGCCGAGCTTCTCTCAATCACCCATGTTATGTGTGATTTTATTTTCCCATAGGTGAAAGGGACCTACAGTTTATTGTCGGTTCCGAACGGCGAAATTCGAGAAGTTTTTCTTGACAATTATACTACAGGAGGTTTTGTCAGTACCCCGCTGAGGAGAAGCACCGTGAAAAACACATTCGATGACATAGCTGTTGTCGGGATACGATCCCGTGTCATGGCGTCAGAGGCCAACACACTACCCACTGCGCCACGGCGCTCCCAGGGTTTAGGGTTTTAATATTGTCAATCACACGCCATAGAAGGCCGCTTGTCGAATAGTGATTCCTCACTGATTGCCAAAAAAACTGTTTGAAACCATCTAAATAAGGCCGGCTTAAAAAAGCATTTTAATTTATAGTCAAACGTCGACTATACCTGACCAAGTCAGGATTGATGATCAGAAAGGTTTTGCTGTATATTTGATGGGATGTCTTTTTTAAATTTCACAAGTGCGGGACATTGGGGGAAATAGTTGAAGAGAAACCAACCTCCCGATGGTGCGAGGTGTGGCGATTAAGTTTCGGGAGTTTGTAAACAAAATACAAACAAATTAGATTCATCGCAAATTTTTATCATCGACCTTCTCAATAGTCTACACAATGATTCCAAATTGCTGTGAACGAAACTATCTAGTTCAGAACCATGGTTACAGCCTCTTTCATCTCTTCTATACCGCCATGAAGAGTTCCTAGAACGTGTGATTTCATCTTGGGGAATGAGAAAACAGTCGCGTTGGAATGCGTTTTTTTCACCAAAGACTTTTGCACAATGAACGAGGAATGGGCCGGCCCATTGTCGTGGTGCACGATCCAGCCCTTCTTAGCGAGTTTGGGTCGTACACGAAAAACATGGCGCCAATATAGAACAATACATAGTCCAGTCACTGTCGGGTCGGTAGGAACATATTCACTATGAACAATGACGCGGATATGGAAGAAAACAATCAACGTTTCCTTCAGTCGCGACTTTGAAATCCTCGCTTTCGTTGGCCACTCTCTACCTTTTTCCACCCACTGCTCACTTAGTCTACGGGTCTCAGGATCATCCAGGTTTCATCTCCAGTGTAACACTTTGAGTTGTAAATCACATGCTCCGACTAAAATTTGGGGCGCTGTGAAGCAATTCTCAACGGTCATCATAAATAATCTATAGCCCTTGAAGGTATTGTCTAACTCCTGCTCCGCTATCACTTTTGTCGAATATATCTTAATGACCTAGTAATAATATGACAACAAGGTTAAATACTTAAACTTCACTGAATGGGCGCTTTGTCAAATTGGTAAGAGCTCCCTACCTGATTTAGTCGGGAAAAACCCAAGTGAAACCAAATTAACTGCGGAAAAGGAACCAATAAAAGCACAATTACAAGGTTTGGTATACGTATTAGGCCGTACCATATGAAATGTCCGATTTTTCATTCGTAATAAGAAACTCTCAGGTAAACATCTGTAGCAGAAAGTTTAAAACCCTTCCGTTAGAAGATAACTTAGTTCGTGTGTTTGGCGTGTGAGATTTTAAGGGTTCGTTGCAGGATATTTCTTAAAGTGCTTCTTTAGTGCATAGGTTATATTGGCTTTGAGGCCACTGTGGCTTGTGGCCTATTCGCCTAGATCTGTTACTTCAGAAAACCCCACAAGAAAATGTCTCACGGATTCAAATCTCACGATACCGGTGGCCAGTTCACATCACCTCCACGTGAGTTGATCATTCCCTCGAATCTCTCGTGCAGAATTTCCGATGTGGCTGTGTGCACCATCCTGTTGAAACCACATGTCATTAGTGCCCATATCATCCAATTCAGGCCAAAACAAAATGGTAGTCATTGACCAATAGTATTCGCCGTTGACGGTCATGGCCTGGCCAACGTCGTTCTCAAAGAAATATGGACCAATGACGCCGCCAGCCTAAAATCCACACACAGTAACTGTTTCGGGATGCATTAGACGCTCTTGGATCTCATGTGGATTGCTATCGTCCCAAAATCGACGATTTTGTTTGTTTACGTACCCATTGATCCAGAAATGGGCCTCATCCCTGAAAATTAGGGTCAGTTTCCAACTGCTAAGGTTATTTTGAGACGTTTCTCCACGGCGGGGTACTGGCGAAACCCCCCGTAGTATACTTGCCATGTAAAAGCTTCTCGACTCAACCCGTTCGGAATCGGCATTAAACTGTAGGTCCCTTTCACCTGTGTGAAAAATAAATCACACACAACATGGGTAATTGAGAGAAGCTTGGCTCTGATCCTTCATGGGGTATATCGCCACCAAAGAAAAAGCAGGCCAAGTCAAGATATAACTTCAACAGTATGGCCGCTATCAACTGTCAAATCTCAGAAGTCCCTGTTGGAAGACCCATCACAAACATGTTTGTCTGGGATGCATGATACACATATCATATGTCGAAAGCTCCAACTCGAACTCTCTTTCTTTAAGATTTTAGACTAGATCATGGCAGCGAAAAGCATTTATGATGCACTTAAGGGTGTAGTGATAAATGATTGCGACATTCTGGTTTGCTAAGTTTTCTTCATGGGATATCGACTTTGAAAACGAACCACGTGGGAAACAAGAAACGGCAATTAACGATAATGTTTTTAAAAAAAAAATATTTTGGATGTCTGTAAAGTCGGTTTACGGACGATTATTTTACGTGATAACATCATTAGAAAACATTGATGAAAAATGAACAACACGCGGTGTTCCCAAGCGGTCCACCGTCTAGGTACTAACCGCACCCGACGCTGGTTGATTACGGTATTCGGACGGCAGCCAATACATATGAGATTGCTCGGACAGTGTTGTGGTACCAAACCACAAGCACTCATGATCTGCTCGTGAATGTCCACTACCCAACGAGCAATTATTAAACGCACGCGTTCATGAGTAATTGGCTGTGAGCATTTTTTTCGATTTGGAAATGGGCACATACATTTGTACATACATACGTATGTATATATGTATATCCAACATACAAACTCCAGACTTTTTCACACGAATTCTTCAGAATCGCATTTTTCGTCTAATTAGGGTGTATGCATGTACGTACATGAGTATCACCTGGATTACTGATTACTCCTAAAAGTATGCCTACGTCATTGCAACATTTTTTCATGCCCCAAGTATGCAAATAAAATTCTATCCCATATGCAAAATAGATGTCTCTTTATCACTTGTTTCGCGCTCTCGCTTGCACGCTCAGCTCAGGTGGAACGTGACAATGAGTCATACTTTTTCGTACGTGCGGTCGGTGTTCATCGATTTATAAGACGTTATCACGTCAAAAACCGGTTAATTTATAAACATAAACTCGACAAGTGAACTGAGGTCACAAAAACTGCGGCGCTTAGAAATCTGTGTACCGCTGGGCTTAAGGGACCAAATTCAAGCCCCCATACATAAAGTGTAATGGTGCAAGAACTGTACCCCATCCGTCGGACTCTCCTGGGGTTTCTCCAATGGAAAATATGGACTTATTTTGTCTGCAGAAGGTATTCTAAAGACGAGCAGACGTATGGTATTAAAAATTCGAGCCTTCTACAAGAAAGGAATAATGGACATTAATTTACACTTTTGAGTTAAAGGGAAGCCTAAGACTATTATTCGATATAGAAAGCGGGTATGGTTCAGTTTTGAATTGAAGTATGTATGTAAGTGACTAAGCTTAGATAAATGATTTTTTACCCTTAAATTTCGGAAGACATGATCCGTTCTTTCTTAGCTTGAGTCCGAGCTTATTCAACCGTCGTAGCTTAGGCTTTGCCTGACTACTCTCTATCCGAAAAAATCACTAAATTTATACATTTGAAAGTCTAAACATCTTATTTTAAAAAGTAGATTAAACGACCAAAGACCTTAACTGGGCTTGAAATTGTGATTGCAAAATCGGATTAGATAACGCTCAGCTCCATCCTACCATAATACTCTTTTACGCAAGACATTGACTTAAGAATTCAGCAGATGTACAGACATAGATTCAAAGAAGATGCCAAAGAAACAAGAGCAATAAATCCGTTAGGAAGAAGTGTTTAAAATATTTTGTATTCATACTCGCACGGACATAAAATACGAATAAGGTGAGGAGCAAGCATTTACTGCTAATTGTGCACGATTACCCAAATGCCCAAATGGCCATTCTCGTATACTTGTAAATGAGTATTTTGGAACTTGGATATGGAGTAGTTGATAAAAATAGATAAAGTCCAGTTGAAAAAAATATGTTGGTTGTCTGTAAAGTCGGTTTACGGACGAATATTTTACGTGATAAGGTCATTAGAAAACATTGATGAAAAACCGGCCAAGTGCGAGTCGGACTTGCGCACAAAGGGTTCCGTACCATCTGTGTATATAAATATGAAAGAGACGTTGTATGTTACTTCATCAGTCATTAGATTAAATTACATTTTTTGTATGATGACAGATCTTGGTTGCAGGCAAGTTATCGGTATATTACTTTGATAATCAAAAATCTCCATGATGAGATAGTTGATCATCAAAGTGGCCATTGAATTCAAATCAATAAACTTACTTGACAGCAAGGATGTGAAAAGGTGAATAACAATAATGGGAAAAAGGTTTGCAGCTAGGATTAATACATCAAAGACACAAAAGGGATCAAAGCTGGGAAGTCTGCTACTGGTTGTGGAATATTGTCGACTAACCTTAGGTCAGTATGTGACCAAGGGGATTTTTTGGATGAAAATCATGTCTGTTGTATGGGAGCCCCCCTTAAATATTCATTTTGTTCTGTTTTTAGTATTTGTCGTGGTAGCGGCAACAGAAATACATCATCTGTGAAAATTTCAACTGTCCAACTATCACAGTTCATGAGATACAGCCTGGTGACAGACGGACGGATAGCGAAGTCTTAGTATTAGGGTCCCGTTTTACCTTTGGGTACGGAATCCTAAAAAGAACAACACGCGGTGTTTCCAAGCGGTCCACCATCTAAGTACTAACCGCACCCGACGCTGGTTGATTACGGTGTTCGGACGACAGCCGATGCATATGAGATTGCTCGGACAGTGTTGTGGTTTTGGTAAGGAAACGCAAACACTCATGAGCTGCTCGTGAGTGTGCGCTACCCAACGAGCAATTATTAAACGCACGTGTTCATGAGTAATTGACTGTGAGCATTTTTTTCGATTTGGAAATGGACGCATACATATGTACATTCATATTTATGCATATCCAACATACAAACTCAAGACATTTTCACACGAATTCTTCAGAATCGTATTTGTCGTCTAAAAACAGAATTAGGGTGTATGCATGTATGTGTGTATCACCTGGATTATTTGTCGTTTACATGCACTTAACTCGCTTAAGTTATTTATTTTATATCTCGAACTGAACTATTGGCTCGACAAAGAGCGCTAAGTAGAAAAATTTGCGTTTCGCTTGAATAGCGTCTAATCTACTTTAGAGCGATATGGCTCTCAGCTAACAAGGTACCTATTTTCTAAAATATTTTTTTTAATTGTTTTCTTTTTGTTGAAGGCTTTACCTATCCAACCTAATGCATTATATTGCCAGATAGACAGTTTTACCATTTGGTTCTTCTTTGAGGGATGTAGAGGAAAAAGTTCCACATCAGCTCCAAGGGCTCACAATCTGAGACAATCCTAGATAGGACAGTCACTGCGCAAATGTTCTGCTTTGTCGTCTTCTTCGCCGGCATGCAATATAGTTTGACGCCCCACTTTATGAAGGACGTTAAAGTAACTAGCGATATAGTAGCCCGTGATGAGGCCGTTAGTCCGCTGCATCCGACGTCATGGCATATGCGTGTTCTTAACCTGCATTCTGTCTAGTCTCACCACCTGCAATTGTATGCCCCTCAAATGAGAAATCTAGGTGGTAAAGGAGGATTCATGTGCCATGCGAAAAAACCATAGAAGCAAAGTGGATAGCGGCGAAGACATGACATCATTTACACTATGCCTGCTGTCAAAACATGACCCATATACACATGAATGTATGTCAAGGAAAATGCCCAGAGCTTGGCTTTTCTTATGGAGTCTACGCTCTCTCGCTGACACTTTTGGCATTGGTATTTACTTACTCACTTAGTTATGATGCCAGCGATCCATGGAGGATCTAAGTCTGAGCTATAACTGCCTTTCAAGACGAAGTTGTCTTGCGTCCGTGGTGACTTGATCTTTATACCTGAGGTTCGGTCTTCCTCTCCTTTTCGAACCAGGAGACTCTTATTCGAGCATTGGTGTTCATGTCAGTGTAGTCTACGGTTCTTTGCCTTTCGGACTATATCCACATCTTGGTACAACTCGTACAGTTCGCGGTTGTGTCTTCCCTTCATTCGCCAAACATCCGATGCAGAAATTTCCTTTCGAAAGAATCAAAAATCAAGTCCACTATCCTCCTTATCGTCCAGCTTCCGGCTCTCGCTTGCACGCTCAGCTCAGGCGGAACGTGACAATGAGTCATACTTTTTCGTACGTGCAGCCGGTGTTCATCGATTTATAAGACGTTATCACGTCAAAAAAGCAATAAAATTGTATCTAATTTGTGGCCAATATCCGTCAACTAAAAAATTGGAAAATTCTAATTCTATTAAACTGTCTGTTAATATTAACAAAACTTTATCCTCCGTTCAATGCTGCAATACAATATTTCATATTTCATATCTGCTCTGGGAAAAAGTAACAAACAAAGGCTCAGACGACGGCCAAGTTTCATTGTTAAAATCACAAACAAACAACGCGACTTGTCCGTAGTTGATAAACAATAGAAATCGAGTGGTGGTTTTCTGTGTGACTCAATGGAAACCTTTCAAACCATAATTAATATCAAAAGTGTGATCATTCTTAAACCAGCAAAAAAAAACAATTTTTATTTATGAAGAACGCTGGGAAAACGTAAGCATATACCATACACTTGCTCACAAAATTATCCGAACAAGAATCTCAAATAAGTGGAAATAAATCATTTTCTTTGACTAAAATTCCTCGGCCCCGTACAACCCAACCGAAATGATGGTTCCTGGACGACCTCCAGAACGGAAGCCCTGGAACTTCTTCTAAACGCACACTTTCCGGGCAGTAGTGACTCGGCTGTGACACCTCCTCAGGTCATCCAGCCGACGACATCCTCCCTCGAACGTGTTCCCAACCTGGTCACCAAAAACAATGTCCTATGGGCCATAAAAAGCTTTGAACCCTACAAGTCCCCGGGACCGGATGGTATCATACCAGCTGAGCTCCAGCAGGTAGTAGATATCATCCTCCCCTGGCTTGTTGTCATATACAAGAGTTGCCTCTTCCTATCATACATCCCTAGCAAGTGGAAGGTAACCAAAGTCATTTTCATACCCAAGGCAGGCAAAAGCTCCCATACGTATGCCAATGACTTGAGGCCTATTAGTCTTACTTCTTTTCTATTTAAAACTCTAGAGAAGATTCTAGACGCACACATTCGCTACAGCTGCCTCTCAGAAAGGCTGTCGGCTAATCAACATGCCTACAACAAAGGCAAATCGGTGGAAACAGCACTCCACTCACTCGTCAGCAAAATAGAAAGGTCACTGGAACGTAAGGAATATACTCTAGTCGCCTTTCTCGACATTGAGGGTGCCTTTAACAATGTTGAACCATGGGCCGTCACCAAAGCGCTGACTGATCTGGGTGTTACGGGATCAGTGATAGAGCTGGTACGACAACTGCTAACACAAAGGGTCGTCAAAGCCAACTTCGCTGGTGCCGCCTCAACCAGAATGATCAGCAGAGGTACACCACAGGGTGGTGTACTCTCCCCTCTCCTCTGGAACGTGGTGGTCAACGAACTACTACTGTTGCTTGAACAGGAAGGGTACGCTGTGACCGCCTATGCAGATTACATTGCTATTGCCGCCACAGGAAAATTTCCCAGCACTCTATGCGACCTTATACAGAGTGCATTACATACAGTAGAAACCTGGACGTAGTACTGTGGACTTGAGGTGAACCCTACCAAATATAAAATTCCGCCCCTCAACCCACCGAAGTTGGGTGGAACCCAACTAATAATCAAAGAGCAGGCCAAATATCTAGGCCTAGTACTTGACAAGAGGCTGAATTGGAAACCCAACATTCTTGACCGCGTCAAGAAAGCAACTGTTGCCCTCTACAGTTGCAAAAAAGTGGTGGGCAAGAAGTGGGGTCTCCAACCAAACATTATGCACTGGCTCTACACGGCGGTCATAAGGCCCATCCTCCTGTATGGCGTCGTAGTCTGGTGGACTGCTCTGGACAAGGCAGTCAATCGAAACCTTCTGGGGAAAGTACAAAGATCGGCCAGCTTATACATAAGCGGAGCGATCAGATCAACCCCCACAGAGGGCCTAAACATTCTGTTACACCTTTCACCACTGAACCTTTTCAGCAAACAAATTGCTGCCTGCGCGGCCCTGAGGATGAGGAGCATAATAAAATGGCCCACATCACAAAAAGGACACACAACCATAAAACATAACATAAAACACTTCGAAGTACCCATGGACACAGACTATATCATCCCGCAAAACGTGTTCACTAGGAACTTCGAAGTTGTTTTTCCATCCAGAGAGGAACGGGCTAAAGGGAAAGTCATACCAAAGGACTCGATCTCCCTCTATACCGATGGCTCTAAGATGGAGTCGGGTGTAGGCAGTGGAGTCTACTCCAAGGAACTTAACCTCAGCCTATCATTTAGACTCCCAAATTACTGTAGTGTGTTTCAGGCAGAAATAACTGCGATAACGGAGGCCCTGGCATGGCTCAGGATCAATGTAATATCCACAAAGGATATTATCATTTGTACGGATAGCCAATCCCTGGCAGCGGTAACCCACAAATCAAAGACATCTCTTCACTGTCGCCTATCTCTAGATGAGATGGCTGAACAGTTCAACATTATAGTATTGTGGGTTCCCGGGCATAGGGATATTCCAGGAAACTGCGCGGCCGACGAGCTCGCAAAGTTAGGGTCTAGCACACTCAGCCTACCTACCCTCGGGTACCTAGAAACACCAATAAGTACGGTAAAGCATATGATAAAACTCCAAACCACTAAGGCGACCAACCCCCAATGGAATGAGTGGATAGTTATCAATAGTTATCAATCACATGCAAGAAAGCCATAGGGAAAGCTCTACATCACGGTCGTCAGACCCATACTAATGTATGGAGTAACAGTCTGGTGGACAGCACTGGACAAGCAAACATACCTCAAGCAATTCGAGAAGGTACAAAGGTTGGCGTGTATATGCATTACCGGGGCCCTCAGGTCCACCCCAACGGCTGCGCTTAACATGATACTGGACCTTACACCACTCGATATTTTCGGCAAGCAAATTGCTACACAAACGGCCATTAGACTTAAAGCCAACTCGGACTGGTCGAGCTATGTCACTGGCCACTCATCCATCCTTAATAACAAGTCAACTATGGCAGAAAACCTGGACCTCACAGAACCCACCACAGTCATGGAAAAAAACTTTACAACGACCTACCCGGACAGACAAAACTGGACTCGCCAGACTCAAACTCGCAGAAACTGCGTAGACTTCTATACTGACGGGTCTAAAACCAAAGACGGGGTGGGTAGTGGAGTATTCTGCAAACAACTTAAGCTGAACAAAGCTCTTAAACTACCAAATCACTGCAGCGTTTTCCGGGCGGAACTTTTGGCAATAAAAGAGGCTTTGTCTTGGCTGAAGTGGAACGTGATATCCACCACGGATATCCGCATTCTCACGGATAGCCAAGCAGCCTTAAAGTCGTTGGAGTCCTATGTGTACACATCAAAAACTAGTCTCGACTGTCGCCTATCTCTAAACGAGATGGCCGAACAGTTCAACATACAACTTATCTGGGTACCGGGACACAGCGACATTCCAGGAAACGAAAGAGCCGACACACTCGCCAAAGAAGGAACGACGCTACAATCAATCGTGGCTTGTGAGGGTATACCCTTTGCAACCATTAAACACAATCTTATAAATCTCGCCAGGGCCGAGACGAACCGGAGATGGACTCAAGGACATACCTGCCTCATCACCAGGCAAATCTGGCCCTGGCTCAACAGTCAACGGACTAAGAGTATTATCTCCCTAAAAATAACTGTCATTGGTGTCATCACTGGACACTGCCTTATTGGCAGTCAGGCGCAAAAACTAGGTATAACTCCGAATGATTTTTGCAGGAGCTGTCTAGACGAGGAGGAGGTCGAATCGATTCATATCCTTCTCTGAGCCTGCCCGGCATTCTGCACAATCAGGAAGCGATACCTATGATCTTACTTCCTTAACGATCTGACCGAAGTTCAGCAAGTAGGGATATCCGATCTTCTTAACTTCTTAAGAAGCACAAAATGGTTCCACGAATAGGCGGCTAAGCCCCCTCGTAGCTGCACAACGGGCCTCCCTGGCCTGTGTGTGTTCTTCTTATTTTCTTTTTGAGAAGGCTACGGTTCTACCTACCTATCTATCAATAAAGAGGGCATGGGCTCGGACATACAGGGTAAAGTTGTTGATCGCTCTCAACCTGGCGAGATGCCAGCAACGATCCCTGTTTAAATGGCCTCCTCACGGCGCCCTCTGGATAGCCTCCTCAACAACCGTTGGGAGGTGAACAAACGTATGCAGCGACAAAACCCCGACCAGAATGGCGGTTGTGCGGCGGGCTAACAATCCGCCCACGTAAAATATACAAAAGTTATGAATGAGCAAGATGCCTCGGATACACGGACGGATACTCGACGACGACAACGCACGAAAAAGAAACACGATTTGCGAGTGTGCTCCTGGAATGTCAGAACCCTGTACACTCCCGGAGCTGCTCATAAACTAGAAGGAATCCTCACGCAGTACAAGGCGGATATTGCTGCGGTCCAGGAAATACGCTGGATAGGAAACGGTATGATGAGGAAGAAAAATTGCGACATTTATTACAGCTGACACAAAAGATTGCATTTACTGGGATGCGGATTTGTCGTGGGAAAGCGGTTAAGGTCTAAGGTCCTTGAAACCTATAAGTGATCGCCTGGCTGTGATCCGCATTAGAGGCAGATTTTATAACATCGCCCCTACGGACTACCCTACCCTACCGGCTGAAGACCCTATCAAGGAGGACATCTATAACCTCCTGAACAACGCCTACGGAGCTTGTCCGGAGTACGATCTTAAAATCGTGCTCAGGGACTTCAACGGCAGAATCGGTAAGGAGAAAACCCTTGGCAGAGTGATCGGAAAGCACAGCCTCCACGATACAACAACAGATAACGGCTTCCGACTCACGGACTTTGCGACAGCTCGTAATGCGGTGATAAGTAGCACAAGATTCTCTCGTAAGCGAATCCACACAGCAACCTGGCGATCTCCGGATGGTCGAACCGCCAACCAAATCGACCATGTGCTCATTGACGCAAGGCACTCGTCAAACATCCTGGATGTGCGAACATTCAGAGGGGCAAATGTCGACTCTGACCACTTCCTCGTAGCAGCAAGATTCAGAGTTCGACTGTCCAATGTCAAAAAGCTGCACGAGCCCACCAGGAGGAGGTTCGACACTGGGCGCCTGAGCACACCGGAGGTTACCAGAGTCTACAGGGAGCAGCTGAGCGAAAGACTCTACGGTATGCCTACGTCGAACACAAATTCCAATAATATGTGGCTGCATTGCCGCTCAGCCATTCAGGAAGTAGCCGAAACCACCTTAGGGTACCTACCAACCCCGATAAGAAACCCATCGTATGATGGCGAGTGTGAGCAGAAAAAGGCAGCAACCGACGAGGCGTACCAAAAGGCGCTGCAGAGGAAAACCAGGGCAGCGCAAGAAGAGTACCGAGACAGAAGAAGAGAGGAGAAAAAACTACTGCGACAAAAGAAAATAATCTTCGCAGCCTCCCAGCTCAAGGATATCGAGAAGTCTAGGGATGAGCATAAAACACAAGCCTTTTACAAGAAAGCCAAAGGCCTTGCAGGAGACTTCAAAAAGGGCACCCAGGCTCTTCGAAACTGCGAGGGTAGTCTTGTCACCGACTCGCAGGGAATAGTGGATGTATTTAAGCAGCATTTACAACAGCTGCTTAACGAGCATAACCAAGAGAGAGTGGTAGCGACCGAGGAAATCCCCACTACAGCCGCTGAAGTAGTCCTCCCACCCAGTATCGAAGAAATCGGCATAGCAATTCAAAAGCTGAAGAATAACAAGGCCGCAGGCTGAGACGGCTTGCCATCAGAGCTCTTCAAGGCTGGCGGAGATGTTCTGGTAGGGAGCATGCACCAGATCATCTGCAGAATTTGGGAAGATGAAAGCATGCCGGACGACTGAAATACCAGCTCTATTTGCCCCATCCACAAAAAAGGCGATCCTACCTCTTGCAAGAACTATAGAGGTATATCCTCAATGTCGCATACAAGATCCTGTCTAGCGTATTGTGTGAACGTCTAAAGCTATTTTGCACCGCACTAATCGGCAGCTACCAGTGCGGCTTCCGGCCCGGCAAATCGGCTATCGACCAAATTTTTACACTTTGACAAATCCTGGAAAAGACGAAGAGTTTAGAATCGATACACACCATCTTTTCATCGATTTCAAAGCCGCATACGACAGCATTCATCGTGAAGAACTGTTTGGTGCGATGGCCGTTTTCGGGATCCCGGGAAAACTGATCTAGTTGTGTCGCGCCACGCTAAAAAAATACGCGATGCACCGTGCAACTCGGTTCCAGGACTTCGGAACCGTTTGAAACATGCACCAGATTTCGGCATGGAGATGCGCTGTCATGTGACTTCTTCAACCTGATGCTGGAGCAGATAGTGCGAAAGGCGTCAACAGGGAAGGCACTATCTTCTACAAGTCCGTCCTGCTGCTAGGATACGCGGATGATATCGATATCATCGCGTGTTCTCGCCGTGGCATTGTGGAAACATTCACGGCGATTGAAGAACAGGCGAAACGAATTGGTCTTAAGGTCAATGAGGACAAGACGAAGTACATGCTGTAAAAATAAAGCAAAAATAAATCCGTCGCTCACCACCTGGGACAAAATATAACAATTGATAGCTACAATTTCGAGGAAGTTAAGGAGTTTTTCTACCTCGGGGCAAACGTAAATTCCACAAATGACATCACAGTGGAGATCCGGCATAGAATCGCCCTTGGCAACCGCTGCTACTTCGGCTTGTCCAAATAACTAGGGTCAAAACTCCTCATACTGCTCATACTGCCAGTCTTGCTGTACGGAGCCGAAAGCTGGACGACAAGCAGGACAGCGGAGCTGATTTTGGGTTCTTTCGAGAGAAAAATTCTGCGCCGGATATTTGGTCCTGTCTGTAAGGAAAGTGAATAGAGAAGAAGATACAACCGCGAACTCTACGAGCTGTACAAAGATGTGGATGTAGTTATCAATCAATTGTTGAGCCACTTTTTGCTTTTTTTATAGCTTGCAAACGTTTTGGCATGCTGTCTACGCCGTACGAACTAGATTTCGAAGTAGACCGATTCATTGAAGCCATTCAGCATGCAGCGCGGGATAATACTCCTTTCCGAAAAAAAGTGCCGAACATTTTTTTCATAAATTATCCACCAGAAATTAGAGAGCTGGTAAAGGAGAAACGAAAAGCCTGTAAATGATGGCCACAAAGTTGAGCGCCCCAGCATAAAACGTATTTAAACCGACTATGTAACCTGCTGCACCAGTTCTGGGCACACAAAACTAGTTCTAGGAGACTTTAATGCATAACACCACATCCGACAACGGACTTAGGCTAATCGATTTCCTACCGGGGCGTAACCTCCTTGTAGCAAGCAAGCGATTCCCCCATATTAACATCCACAAGGGTACCTGGCGGTCTTTTGATCAATCGACCACCAACCAGATTGATCACATTGCGATCGACGCCAGACACTCCTCCAGTATTCTCGATGTACGAACTTTCCGAGCTGCTAACATCAACTCGGACCACTACCTTGTTGCCGAGGTACAAATGAGGATATCAAGAATGCTTAGGAGTCGAGTAGGACTACGTAAGTTTGACGTCGGAAAGCTACAATCGCAAGAGACTGCCAGAATCTTTGCCGATCGTGTCTCCTCTAAGCTCTCCCAAAATCCGTCCACAGCAGCACAAACAATAGAGCAGGAATGGGCGCATTGCCAGAGTGCCGTCAGAGACGCTACCTCAGAGGTGCTGGGTTTCAAACCGCCACCACCCAGAAACCCCTGGTTCGATAAACAATGCGAACAAGCCCATGCAGCAAAACAAGAGGCATATTAAGTCATGCAGCAACGACGGACGAGAGCTGCTCGCGAAATCTATGAGCAGAAGAGAAGAGAGGAACACACGCTTGTCAGAAGAAAGAAGAAAGAGCACGGAAAGCGTGAGATCGAGGAGATGGAGAGATCCTTCCGCAGGAATGACGCCCGTTAGTTTTACAATAAGGTGAAAGAAACCTGCAATGGCTACAAAGCCAGAGCGGCGGCCTGCAGGGATGAAAATGAACAACTAGTAGTAGAGTCGCAGTCGATGCTGAGGATTTGGAAAGACCACTTCTGCAGAACGAGCCATTCGTAATGGACGACGATGTAAGAGAATTCCGTCCACCCGACCAAGACGAAATCAAAATAGCGATATCAAAACTAAAGTCTAATAAAGCCGCGGGCGCAGACGGCCTGTCTGCTGAACTTCTTAAGGCGGCAGGAGATGAGCTGTGAAGATGCATGCACCATCTCATTTGCTAGGTGTGGTCGGAGGAAAGCATGCCCGACGAATAGAATCTCAGCATCGTTTGCCGGTCCATAAGAAAGGAGACCCCTGAAACTGCGCCAACTATAGGGGAATAGTTCTCCTTAACATCGCATTTAAGATCTTCTCTGCCGTATTGTGTGAACGCCTGAAACCGTGGATAACCTGATCGGCTCTTATCAGTGGGGTTTCAGGCCAGGTAAATCCACAATAGACCAAACATTTACGCTACGGCAGATCTTGAAAAAGACATACCAAATCGACACTCCCCACCTCTTCGTCGATTTCAAGGCTGCATATGACAGCAGTCTACAGGGATGAGCTATACAAAGCCATGTCTAGTTTTTACATCCCTGCCAAGCTCGTCCGACAATGCAGGATGACAATGGAGAATTCTCGCTGCTACATTAATGTCGGTAATGAGCAAACCGGGACCTTTGATGTTAAAAAAGGATTTAGGCAAGGTTACGCGCTGTCATGCAACTTTTCCAACATCGTGCTTGAAAAGATCGTGCAAGAGTCACTGGCCAACACAAGAGGTACGATTTACTTCAAGTCTACGCAATTACTTGCGTACGCCGACGACATTGACGTGATTGGACGGACACAGCGAGACGTCAATGAGTACTTTGTAAGCATTGATGTAGAAGCGGCTAAGATGGGTCTCAAGGTTAACGAGGATAAAACCAAATATCTCCTGTCATCTAAAAGATACGGGCAACACCGACGTATTGGCCAGAACGTCACCTTGGCTCACTGACGACCGGCGACAACAACACCAGCGCTGAGATAAAACGCAGAATCACTCTTGCCAACCGCTGTTTCTTTGGGCACAAGAGGCAATTGAGAAGTAAAGCCCTCTCTTGGAAAACCAAGGTGACACTATATAAGACCTTGATCATCACAGTCCTCCTTTACGGCGCAGAAGCTTGGACCGTAACAAAAGCGGATGAAGATGCTCTTGGTTGTTTCAAGAGGAAAATTCTGCGCACTATCTATGGCCCCGTTTGTTCAAACGGTGTATGGAGGAGAAGACATTACGATGAACTGTACGGATTGTACAGCGACATCGGCCTGGTACGACGTCTACGAATACAGCGTTTAAGGTGGCTAGGCCATATAGAGCGCATGGAAAATACAGCTTCGACCCGAAGAGCCTTCGAATCCACCCCGGAAGGAAGGCGCGGCAGAGGACGGCCGCATCAACGGTGGCGCACGCAGGTGGAATGGGACCTTAATCAACTTGGCGCACGGCGCTAGTCAAACACCGTGCCAGCTGGAGACGCTTGTTGGTTGAGGCCCAGGTTCACCGCGGACTGTAACGCCACCTAAGTAAGTAAGTATGTAACCTGCTGCGGAAATCTTTTAGAGAATTCGAAAATCGTGGGGTTCGTTTATACTTAGAAAGCCTAACCGCTGAGAATGAATCAAATTACTCCCTTTGGAAAGCTGTTAAGGGCATTAAAAAGTCTAAACTACAGGCACCACAAATAAGGAAAAAAGAAAATGAATGGGCGAAAGGCGATGAAGAAAAGGCTGAAGTTTTTGCTCAATAATTTGCTGGAACCTTCAAGCCATTCAGAGCACAATCGCTATCTACCGCTACCGCAGAATATGACGCGAGCTACGCTTCCCGAACTAGAAAATATCATAAAATTACTCAAGCCAAATAAAGCACCAGGCTACGATTTAATTACGGGAGATGTCCTTAAAAATGTGCCGAGAAATAATCTGCTCAAACTTTTATCTTGTTAACGTAGCGCTTCATTCGTACCATGGCTACAACAAGATAGTGATCCGAGTCGATGTTGGCTCCTCGGAAGGTTTGTACGTCTAGGATGCTGGACAACGAAAGTTTGACGTCGGAAAGCTACAATCGCAGGAGACCGTTAGGACCGTTGCCGGTCGAGTTTCCAATGATACCGGAACAATTCACAGAACAACATAGGCAGCATTGCCAGCATGCGTTGGGTTTCAAACAAACGAGAACTAGAAATCCCTGGTTTGATGAGCAATGCGGGCAAGCCCATGTAGCAAAGCAAAACGCCTACAAAGCCATGTTACATAGACGGACGAGAGCCGCTCGTGAACTTTGCGAGCAGAAACGGAGAGACGAACACATGCTTTCAAGGAAGAAAAAAGAGAGTATGAAAAGCGTGTGATCGAGAAAATGGAGAGATGCTACCACAGAAATAATGCTCGCAATTTTTAGGAAAAAGTAAAACGAACTAGCAGTAAGGTCACAGTCGACGGTGAGAATATGGAAGGTAACGCTTCTGCAGACTGCTTAACGGCGATGAAATATCTAATACCGCTGTCAGGCAGGGAGATCCATTCGTAACGAACGAAGATGCAAGAGAATTTCGTCCACCTGACCTAGATGAAATTAAGCTGATCTTTTCGAATCTTAAGACGAATAAAGTTGCATGCGCAGACGGCCGTTCTGCCAAGCTATTTAAAGCGGTTGGAGATGAGCTGGTAAAATATGGTCGTAGGAAAGCATAACCGACGAATGGAATCTCAGCATCGTTTGCCCAGTCCACAAGAAAAAAGACCCTTATAACTGTGCCAACTTCTTCTTTTTTTGGTGGCGTTACAGCCCGTCATCACCATCCGAATCGGTGAGCACCTTACCGATAGTTTTGATGTCAAAAAAGGATTTAGGCAGGGCGATGCGCTGTCGTGTGATTTCTTCAACATCGTATTGGAAATGATTGTGCAAAAATCACAGGCCAATACAAGAGGCACAATCTTCTTCAAATCCTCGCAACTCCTTGCATACGCCGACGACATTGACATAATAGGTAGATCGCAGCGAGATGTCAATGAGGCGTTTGCGAGTATTGAGATGGAGGCGGCAAAAATTGGTTTAGCAGTTAATGAGGGCACGACTAAATATATGCTGTCATCGATAAAGGTCATTTACCACCGACGTCTTGGACAGAACGTGCATATTGGCAGATATAAGTTCGAGGTAGTTAAAGACTTCATATACCTCGGCTCCGCGGTGACTTGGAACAACGACACCAGTTTCGAAATCAAGCGCAGAATTACTCTTGCCAACCGCTGCTTCTTTGGGCTCAAGAGGCAACTGAGAAGTAGAGCCCTCTCTCGTACGACCAAGTTGACCTTATATAAGACCTTAATTATCCCGGTCCTGTTATACGGCGCAGAAACATGGACTTTATCTAAAGCGGATGAGGAAATCCTTGGTCGTTTCGAGAGAAAGATTCTGCGTTCGATTTTCGGTCCCATAAACACAGAGGAGGGTTGGAGGAGAAGATTCAATCACGAATTGTACGGGTTATACAGCGACATGAGTCTGGTCAGGCGTCTACGGATCCAACGCCTAAGATGGCTAGGCCATGTAGAGCGAATGGACACCACAGCTCCAGCCCGTAGAGTCTTTGAATCCAACCCCGAGGGACGAAGAAATAGAGAACGGCCGCACCTAAGGTGGCGCGCACAGGTGGAAGGGGACCTCAACCAACTGGGCGTGCGGCATTGGAAAAGACTAGCGAAAGATCGTGCTAGGTGGAGAGGCATGTTGGTTGAGGCCCAGGTTCACCCCGAACTGTAGCGCCCGTTAAGTAAGTAAGTAAGTAAGTAAGTTACAGCCCGTCAAGGACCAGAGCCAAGCTTCTCTTCAATTACCCATCTTGTGTGTGATTTATTTTTCACACAGGTGAAAGGGACCTACAGAGTAATGCCGATTCCGAACGGCGTGAGTCGAGAAGCTTTTTCAAGGCAGGTTATACTACGGGGGGTATAAAGATTTAACGTTGGTGTTATCGGGATCCGAACTCGCGCATCGTGCGTCAGAGTCCAATACACTAACCACTGCGCCACGGCGGCGCCCTCTACAGGGGAATAAGTCTCCTTAACATCGCATACAATATCTTCTCTGCCGTATTATGTAAACGCCTGAAACCCTTTGTGGATAATGTGATAGGTTCTTATCGGTGTGGTTTCAGGCCAGGTAAATCCATAAAAGACAAAATATTCACACTGCTGCAGATCTTGGAGAAGACCCAAAAATACCAATTCGACACTGATCACCTTTTCGTCGATTTCAAAGAAGCTATACGGAGCCATGTCTAGTTTTAGTTTAGAGTTCGAATTAACCGAAACCTTTGATGTTAAAAAAGGATATAGACAAGGTGACGCGCTGACATGTAATTTTTTCAACATCGTGTTTGAAAAGACAATACGAGACCCACTAGCCAGCACAAGAGGTACAATCGATTTCAAGTCTGCGCACCTGCTTGCGTACGCGGATGACATTGGCGTAATTGGACGAACATTGCGTGACGTCAATGATGCGTCCGAAAGCACTGAAGCAGAAGCAGCTAAAATGGGTCTTTCGGTTAACGAGGGTAAAACGAAATATATGCTGTCAACCAAGAAAAACGCATAACACCGACGTCTCAATTGAGAAGTAGAGTCCTCTCTCGAAAGACCAAGTTGCGCTATACAAAACCTTATCATGCCTGTCCTCCTCTATGGCGCGGAGGCCTGGATTTTAACAAAACCGAATGAGGAGGCCTGGGTCGTTTCGAGAGGAAAATTCTGCGTTCAATCAATTGTCCTGTTTGTATAAACGGAGTGTGAGGACACGATACAACGACGAACTATACGGTCTGTGCAGCGATATCGGCCTAGTATGGCGTCTACGGATCCAACGTCTAAGGTGGCTAGGCCATGTAGAGCGAATGGATAATACAGCTCCGGCCCGAAGAGTCTTCGAATCCAACTCCGAAGGACGACGCAGCAGAGGAAACCGAATCTATGGTGGCGCAGACAGGTGGAAGGGGACCCTAACCAACTGGGAGTGCGTTGCTGGAAACAGCTGACAAAAGACCGTGCCAGCAGAAGAAGCTTGTTGGTTGAGGCCCAGGTTCACACCGGACTGTAGCGCCATCTAATTAAGTAAGTATGGTATTTTTGATAAGGATGCCATTGGTCTCCCATGAAAGCTCCAACCCGAAAATCCTTCACTCTGAGGCGCAATGCATCGGAGAATGACCAATCACTATTAAAACGAAAATGTTTATGCTACTGATTAGTCCACTATGTATGCATTCACCTGATTGGCCTAAATCACAGCCTTTCAGAGGTTCAACAGGGTGTTTCATTTTCACCAAAAAATGACACCATTCTTCTTCCTTTTTCTTTTGGTGGCGTTACAGCCCATGAAGGACCAGAGCCAAGCTACTCTCAATCAGCCATGTTGTGTGTGATTTATTTTTCGCACAGGTGAAAGGGACCTACAGTTTAATACCGATTCCGAACGGCGGGAGTCGAGAAGCTTTTTCTTGGCAAGTTTACTACGGGGGGTTTTGCCAGTACCCCGCCGAGGAGAAACGTCGCGAAATAAACATTCGATGGCGTTGGTGTTATCGGGATCCGAACTCGCTCATCGTGCGCCAGAGTCCAACACTCTAACCACTGCGCCACGGCGCCCTCAATTAAGGTGTGCTTATTTAACAGAATCTATAACTACAAGGAAAAAATCTTCTCGAACCAATTGATGTAAGATCATTTTGTGCAGAAACTACTCTCTGACTGGAACCAGATTGCATTTGCAACACAATCGAGCCGCAGGCTGGCAGGTGATGGACTTTGAATTGCTTTAATCAACTGCTCTACTCTACTTTTTCCTCTTGAGAATTGTTGAATTGAACATGCAATCGGCACCACAAAACCTCAAGCTATACCTATTTAAATATGTATGTTAACAAGCCTGTGAATAGGAAGTGTATAGTATACCAATCTGTGGTAATATGCAGTAGTCTTACGGGTTTATTCTGAGCAATTATGAGTAACCTAGTGGCTGCTGGTATCAGATAATTAAGTTTTCAAAACACAGAAATTCATGATTGACTTATTAGTCGCTGCCAGTTCTTAGATATGTATGAACTATGACTCAATCGATCAGTCCAAGACTAGGTTATACAGATGTTTTACAAATTATAAGAAAGAGGTATCCTGTCTACTCTAAAAATCTTTGTTTAAGTCTGATGATGAAGTAGTTATCGATTCCTGACTAAGTCATCGGACATGACTCATGACTTGTTTTGGTCAAAAGAAAATCTGTGCCCACAACGACACACGATAAAGGAAAAATAAAATAATAAAACAAACTCGGCGCAGCGCCCTTCTGCTCTGTTCTGTATCTTTTGCGAAAGGAAAAACTGGTCACCCTCTGTAACTCGTTTGTGCTCCCGTTCGCCTCCAGTTCGCCATACAAGCGAAACTCGATGTTATCGATATTCCGAACTTTCAATCCCGTGAACTGGTTTCAATCTATATTTAACTGTCTCTTGCTTTACAGCCTTACATTGCTTCTGTAGTTCTTTTTAAAGTCAATCGAAGTCAAAAGATTCCTTACCTACTAGTCTTGTTTCTCTATTGATCTGGTGTTGGTCTATAATCCATAATCCAATGAAAAAGATGCATCCACTGCAAGTGTACCGTTAAGCAACTCTACCGTCTCGTATAGAGATAATGCCCCAAATAGCTTCGTGCTTTTCTTTTTTATGCGAGAAAACTATGTCAACACCGTGACCACACTATCTGCGTACGATAAAACGACAAAAAGGCACAAGCCCACTACCGCCTCCGTGCGCAATCTCAACTTACCGGCTTTAGGTATGATAGTTAGTCTCACTTGAAATTCAAATATTCAACGTGCCGCGTACGGATACGTAGTGCTATTTGTACTCGACCGTGTCACCACAAGACGCTCATATGTAAGTCCGATTGTCCAGCGATTGGTTGCAATTTTCAATCGGCGCACGTAAACCGATTAGCCAGACGAGTATAGTAAGCGATCCGTCAGCGTACTGGTTCAAATGAAAACGAAATCGATAGCGTCGAATCACACGGCTGAAGCATTAAGCGACCACGATCGCGATGGTAACGAGCTGATCTCTTTTCGGAAAAATTTTCTTCACTCGCGCACCTTTCACTTTATCTTTCTCTCTCTCTCTGTTTCATTACTTTACTCTCGCGGTATTCCACTCTGTTAAGCAGGCGTTATGGAGAAAACGTGAACTGTCTGCGACCACGGCTCGATTCGTACTGACTGATGGTATCAGTCTGGTTTTGTGTTTTAAGACATTCGAGCACCATTCTTGTGTGTTACAATTGGTTTGGTAGAGCAGTCGCCTGACCAGTGCGACTATTGTGTGGGAGCTTAGTAGGATGTAACAGCCGCAGTGACTGTGACACTCGTACCTGGTGACGACAATGTCATTCGTGGGCCTTTGTTCCTTTTTAAAAGCACTCAAGCGGAGATTAGACAAGTTTGCGTGCATCTAGAAAACGCAGGACGCACAAGACTGTCATTAGTAAGTCAGCTAACCGCAAAATACTTCCACTTTCCGGTTTTCTTGGTGATTGTTTACCTTTTCCTGCTTTCGTATTTCCCTTCTCCCCTCGTTCATGGGATAGGAGTACGAGAAAGTATGCAAAAGTAGGGTGCATCGCATCAGGAGTAATTGTTTCACAAGCAGACATCCAACCGAGATCTTGGCCTTAGCATTTTCGTGGTAGCGATCGTAACGGGAGTGGCGGTGAAACTCGTTCGATTGACCATGTAAAGAAAGAAGTATCATCCGGATTCGGATCTGATATCGCACACATGCACCGGGCACCGGACACAGTGGGTGTTAATGTCCGAATGTGAATGAGACACTTCGACGCAGTTTTATTGTCAAGGTTATGACTTTCATCCTAAAAGGTAGAGTAGATGCCTGTAAATCTAATTCAAGTTGTTCCTGAAAAGGGAACAACTAATAAAAACCGACCGGTAGATCATGGGTATCTCTTTATCGTCACGAAAGGCTACTAATGAATTCGTGTACATATAAGAACGAGTATAACGCATCTGTCGTTCATTACCAAACGAGAAGTAATTTGTCGTCGTTCCAGTTAGGTGATCAGATATTTGCTATGGAGCCATGATTCTTCCTGCTTGGGACCCAATCCAGGAAATGCACGAATCAGGAATACAAGAATTTTAAAACACGACATCCATCAAGCCTGATTTAACTGTCGTTTCATAATAGGAACAGATCGAAAGACCCACGTCAGCAACCTCATAATGACGCATATGTATCCCGAAATGGTTTTCAGTTAACTTTAGACGCAGCGGAATAAAGTCCTGTGAAAAAGCAGACAGGCGATATTTGACTTCCTTTTAAACATTTTCTGCCTCAACTTAACAACCGCGTATTGTAAGAAGCGAATGTATGTATGTATGTATGTATGTTGGCGTTACAGTCCATGAAGGACCTGAGTCGAGCTTCTCTCAATTACCCATGTTGTGTGTGATTTTATTTTCCCATAGGTGAGAGGGATTTACAGTTTATTGCCGGTTCCGAACGGCGAAATTCGAGAAGCTTTTCTTGACAATTATAAAGGGTCCGCCAAATAACTTTTTTTTTTTTTTTGAAAATGCTATAAAAAAAAACTACTGAATATTTTCTCAAATTCCTTTTTTTATTTTAAAGTACAATCCTTCCGGTCAATAATGGAAAATAATTTCATTCAAATGGCTGCCTCGGCTGGCCATGCAGTAGCCTACATGATCGGTCCAATTTTTAAGCACATTATCGATTGTGGGCAGCTGTATTTCACCAATGGCTTCACAAATATTGTCCTTTAAAGCGTCAATTGTCTCTGGCTTGTCGGCGTAACACTTATCTTTGACGGCACCCCACAAATAATAGTCCAACGGTGTCAAATCGCAGCTCCGAGGTGGCCAAACGACATCAGCTCTGCGGCTGATAATGCGATCTTCAAAAACAGGGCGCAAAACATCGAGTGTAGCTTCGGCTGTGTGGCACGTAGCGCCGTCCTGTTGAAACCAAATGTTGCCAATATCCTCCTCTTCAATTTTTGTGAACAAAAATTCGTTCAACATGGCCCGATAACGATCGCCATTGACTGTAACGGCCACTCCTTGCTCATTTTCGAAGAAAAATGGCCCGATTATGCCTCTGGACCGAAATCCGCACCAAACAGTGGCTCATTTTGGTGCACCGGCTTTTCTATGTATGCGTGCGGGTTTTCTGTGTCCCAAATGCGACAATGTTGCTTGTTTACATACCCGCCAAGATCAAAATGAGCTTCATCTGAAAAGATGATTTTTTTTTGGCAAAATCGGCATCTTCTGTAAGTCGATCGCAGGCCCACTTAGCGAAGCGAAAACGAATTGGATGGTCAGTTGGCTTCAACTCCTGAACCAATTGGACTTTGTATGGCATCATACCAAGGTCTTTATGCAAAATTCGTCTCAATTATGTCTCCGAAATGTTCAATTGTTGAGAACGACGGTGAATTGATGTCGATGGCGCTTCACGCACACTTTCTGCCGCAGCAGCAATATTCTCGGATGTACGCACGGTTTTTGGCTTTTCACGCTTTGGTTTATCGATGAGGATGCCAGTTCCTTTCACTTTTTTCACAAGATAACAAACATACGGAGCTGACGGTGCTTCTTTTCTTCCAAAATCCGTACGCAATTTTCGCACACATTCCGCAACATTACCATGATTTTCAAAGTAATGTTCGCAATATTTCCCAACGTTGTTCAAGCGTATACACAACCATAATCGTTCAGCGGAAAGATAAAACTAATTATCTGTCAACTCAGACATGAGCTAAGTGTTACCATTCACGAAATAAGCACTACTTGGAAAAAAACCGTTAGATGGCGGACCCTTTACTACAGGGGTTTTTGTCAGAACCCCGCTGAGGAGAAACACCGTGGAAAACACGTTCGATGACATGGCTGTGCGGGATTCGATCCCGTGTCATCGGCGTCAGAGATGTAAGAAGCGAATACCCACTTAAAAGGCCTCTCCTAGCGTCTAGACCTTTATTCGACAGCTACAAATGCCAGACACAGATGGTTAAAGTTAATTAAACGGCAAAATGCTTTCTCGTATCCCATACTCTCGATGAGACTTAAGTTCTTGCTCTTGCCATTAAATGTTTTTAAAGACTTTCTTGAGAAAGGACTCTGTTTCCTTATGGGCTCTTGAGCTTGAAAAACCAATGGTTTGAGGAAGTTGTTGTCACCTATGGTGACTCTCATTTATCCTCAGATCCAGGTTCAATTGAGCAACTTCAGCTCTAATACGGACGAAAACATAATTGACTCCTCGCTGAATTTGTTTAATCACTTAGAACTTAGCAGATCTTTAAAATGCGTGATATTTTGAAATGGGTTATATAAAAGGTCTCCGTGGTTTTTCGTCACTAGTTCGTGCTGATGACATCCCTGCTAAGCTCGTCAGACAATGCAGGATGACCCTGGAAAATGCTCGCTGCTCCATCCGAATCGATGCAGAACTGACCGATAGTTTCGAAGTCAAGAAAGGATTTAAACAGGGCGATGCGTTGTCGTGTGATCTCTTCAACATCATATTAGAAATGATTGTGCAAAAATCACTGGCCAATACAAGAGGCACAATCTATTTCAAATCCTCGCAACTCCTTGCATACGCCGACGACATTGACATAATAGGTAGATCGCAGCGAGATGTCAATGAGGCGTTTGCGAGTATTGAGATGGAGGCGGCAAAAATTGGTTTGGCAGTTAATGAGGGCAAGACTAAATATCTGCTGTCATCGAAAAAGGACATTTACCACCGACGTCTTGGACAGAACGTGCATATTGACAGATATAAGTTCGAGGTAGTTAAGGACTTCATATACCTCGGCTCCGCAGTGACTTGGAACAACGACACCAGTTTCGAAGTCAAGCGCAGAATTACTCTTGCCAACCGCTGCTTCTTTCGGCTCAAGAGGCAACTGAGAAGTAGAGCCCTCTCTCGTATGACCTAGTTGACCTTATATAAGACCTTAATTATGCCGATCCTGTTATACGGCGCAGAAACATGGACTTTATCTAAAGCGGATGAGGAAATCCTTGGTCGTTTCGAGAGAAAGATTCTGCGTTCGATTTTCGGTCCCATAAACACAGAGGAGGGTTGGAGGAAAAGATTCAATCACGAACTGTACGGGTTGTATAGCGACATGAGTCTGGTCAGGCGTCTACGGATCCAACGCCTAAGATGGCTAGGCCATGTAGAGCGAATGGACACCACAGCTCCATCCCGTAGAGTCTTTGAATCCAACCCCGAGGGACGAAGAAATAGAGGACGGCCGCACCTAAGGTGGCGCGCACAGGTGGAAAGGAACCTCAACCAACTGGGCGTGCGGCATTGAAACAGACTAGCGAAAGGTCGTGCTAGGTGGAGAGGCATGTTAGTTGAGGCCCAGGTTCACCCCGAACTGTAGCGCCCGTTAAGTAAGTAAGTAAGTTCGTGCTGATACAAAAAGAAGGCACGTTTCAAAGGTGATACTTCACGACATTTTGTGTGTATCTGAAGAAATACGCTATGTGATGTCGTTTTACTGTCGAAAAGGTAGAAACATGCTGAAAAATGTGTGAAGTGTACAATGAGAATTCTGTGAGTGAACACCCAACAAAAATGTCAACGATGCACCTCGCTTTGGTCGGGCAATCAAGGAAAAAGTCGATAAAATGTTGCAGCTGGTGGATCAGGGATAGCACGTATGCTATCAGGTGAAAGCAACCACATGACAGTTGTGAATCATTTAAAAAAAAATTCGCTACTGAAACCCAACAAATTCGAATCATTTTAAGGCAAATTTTTGGTGGGGATAAAAAACGGATCGTATGGCAAAGGACTAACAAATGCCTCCTAGGGGTAGCATCTATCCCACGGATGCTGGCCTGCTAAAAAGCGAGAAGAGCCACCGCAGTCGAACATCTTGCGGCACTGTTAGCAAGTCCCAGCTCCACCTCCTCGTGGTGCCATCTGGAGATTTCCTATGGAAATTGCAGACGGGGAAGGGCGAATGGCCCTTCGGTTGGGTCGGTCGGTTGGGCTACGGCCTAGTAAGCCGTAACCGTAAAAAAAAAACACAAACTTCGAAACAACTACAAGCCTCGGATATAACGGACCGGATTTATGTTTATGACGTGTATAAGGACGAGCTATGTATACGGTGCCATGATTAGCTTTGACATTCCTGCCAAACTCGTCAGATCATACGAGACTCACTGGCCAACACAAGAGGTACGGTCTATTTCAAGTAATTAGACGAACACAGCGGGACGTCAATGAAGCGTTCGAAAGCACTGAAGCAGAAGTGTCCAATATGGGTCTTTCGGTTACCGAGGGTTAAACGAAATATGTGCTGTCAACCAAAGAAGACGCACAACACCGACGTCTCGGCCAGAACGTCACAATTGGCAGCTACAAATTCGAAGTGGTCAAGAACTTCGTCTACATTGGCTCACTAGTTATCAGCGACAGCAACTCCAGCGCTAAGATCAAACGCAGAATTACTCTTGCCAATCAACGTCCTTAGGCTGCAGAGGCAACTGAGAAGTAGTTCTCTGGAAAGGGTTGTCCTCCTCTATGGCGCAGATGCCTGGACTTTAACAAAAGCAGATGAGGAAGTCCTTGGTCGTTTCGAGAGGAAAATTCCAAGTTCAATCTATGGTCCCGTTTATATAAACAGAGATTGGAAAAGATGCAACAACGAACTTTACGGGCTGTACAACGTCTAAGATGGCTGAGTCATGTAGAGGCGAATGGATAACACTGCTCCGCCCCGAAGAGTCTTCGGGTACAACCCCGAGAAACGACGCAGCAGAGGACGACTGAATCGAAGGAGGTGCACATGAGTGAAAGGGGATCTTAGCCAACTGTGACTGCGACGCTGGAAACAGCTGGCAAAAGACCGCGCCAGCTGGAGAAGAAGCTTGTTTTTTTTTTTTTAGGGACTCGCGCAGGTTCAAGAGTTCTTATATTCTCCTATGATGTGTTGACACACACAACCTGAACGGAATGCAGTGGTTGGGGTCGTTGATGTTTGTTCACTACTCTCAGGGGTGGTTGTCCTAGACCTAGATAGGACGAGAACCGACCAAATTCCGCGTTGGTTATAGTCCGTAGTGATTCGTTCAAGCACTTTAGTATTGCATACGCAGAGGATGAATTTCGGTTGACCATATACTGTGAGTGTTATGCCCGCAGCAGTACGTCTGATCGCTTTCCATTCACAACTGCGTTGCATACTTTTTGTCCGTATAGGAATTACTTTTTCTTGGCTATGAAGCGAATTTGAACTATAGACCTTCCGCTCGGCGGTCGATGATGTTAACCACTGTACCACGGCCACCCTTGTTGATTGAAGCTCATGTTTCCACCGGACTGTAACGCCACCTAAGTAAGTAAGTAATGGCATACTTGCAGATGTCGGCGGCCTGCATTAAATTCATCATGGGCATCATGGTAGGTAGCAACTTTTGCGTTGGAAGGGCGTTGTTGTGCGGTTTATTGCTGCTACTGCTGCTTTAGCATTGCATGATTGTTATGACAATGTCCACTCGCAACTGCCTCAAGTCGCATGAGGCACTAAGTACGCAAATGCATTGGTCCCTTTCTCTCCACTACCAGTAATATAAAATCAACCAGCCCATCTACATTCCAAATTACACATCGTCTCATGTACAGCTTCACTTTGTGAAGCATTTCAAACTGTGACAATCCCTCTGACATTTGTACTGTCAACCCTGATCCCTGCTGTCAACCACCGAAATTGCATTCTATCATTTGTTTTGTTTCCTGTAAGTCGTCGTAAATTCATTCAATATTTCCTTTAATATTTATTCCTACACATCGACGTGTGTTGAAATGGCTGACAGGCTTACCCAACTACAAGATACCGTCAATCAGGTAGAGAATCCCTAAATACCCCACTGAATTAGTCATAAAATCCCTTTTGTGGTGCCTACAGCAAGCTGAGCATTTTTGCAATGCAATCGGCATCATCCAGCAGACATCAGTGCCCAGTAAATTCCCGAATTTCGATCGTACAGGCAATCAAACACCTGTCCAGAATCAACAACAAGAAGATTTCGCGCAATTATTTGCTCAATTGATCTCTCGCTGTGCCAAAGACATTGACACCCTAATCGAATCCTTACCGAACGAAGACAATTCCACCGAATTGCAAAATCAAAGCCTCAAACGACTCGACATAGAGAATAGTGAGGCTGCCGAACGACTTGAAGATATTGTAGACAAAGGTGAATTGCTATTGGGCAAGATCCAAGATGCTCTCGAAGATATCGCACAGGCACAGCTCGACATGCAGATTACGTTCAAGAATAAATGATCAATAGCAAACGACCAGCACGCGGCATAGAAGTAGAAATAAAGATTTGCTTTTCACGAATTTATTTTTCTTTTTCTTTATTAAAGTACGAGTTCTCGAAACACTTAAACGTAGTATCCTAGTAAATACAATATATTTACATTAAAAAAACGAAAAAAAAAAAATGTCCACTACGATGGAGGGCATGTGAGATATCATATTCTTGCAAGATAGCCCCCTAAAATACAAGTTCTTTTCCTCAATTCATTCTCAATTCTCCTTTTTACAAGTTATTTACACATTTTTTCTGTTTTTTTGCTGTTCCTTTTGCTTAAATTTAAAGAAAAGACAACTAAATGGTTAGAAGAGAAAGAGCCCACTACGACGGCGAAATAGTGAAGAGGACAACGGAAAAAATGATAAGCAAAGAAAAAGAGAAACGAAAAAGGTTACTTCTTCAACTAAAACATTTACGAAACTTCGGATTCTGTTCCCCTGTCTCTTCTCTAGCTTTAAGGTAAAGCCTTTCCTGTTTTTTCCTTTTTTTTAAACACTAAACAAATTGTCTAATATAAATATTGTAACTAAAAAGGAAACCGAAAGGAAAATAAAAGAGAAAATCTTATGCATAGAAACTAAGATGCTATTGGGAGTATCAGAAGGGGAGAGGACAGCGCAAAGTTATAGAGAATGATGGAAAGAAACTTAAGAGCTAGGGAAACGAGTGTACTATGAATTAGAACAAATAAAAATTCACTTGATCCGCATGACGACAACGGAATTGGGTTGTTGTTTAATTGAGTGTCCCCCGGCATCCTTGTGCTCCGCATAAACACGGAATTTTCTCGTCCTCCAACGGGAACTTGTAGTCATAGGTGATCTCTTCGTTCACACCGATCGGTTGCTTTGAATAAATGACAATCTTCTTCTCCGACTCGATTGTTATCACCTTTGCATAGCAATTGGGCTGTAAAAGAACAACCTTCAATGAGCATATACCATAGACAACCACATCAAGTATGTACTTACATTACAACTGTGGTTAATGAATCGCGCCAGATTACCACATTTGGTCGCATCGATAATCGTCTCCATATCGATACGAAACAGATACGAACTCCCTATACCGATGGCTTCATATTTCTGTTCTCTCAAATCGGCAACAATCGGTCGAATCATCTGTCCCACGTACTCGATCACCATTTCATCGGCTGCTATCGGTTCCATAGCGAACAGACCCCAATCGTGAATTGCCGATTTGGCAAACTTCAATTGCTTCTTACGGAACTTCAACTGGTTGAATTTGAGCAATTCGGACTCGCCAATCGACCCAAAGGCAGTGAGTAAACGTCGTTGATTTGAACGGGCCTCGCGCGAGATGCCTTGCATTTTAGAAATGACTTTAGCTTGCGCTTGTGCGGCTTCCTCGAGATCCAATCGCGAGGTATTGCTAGCATTCGCCTTGGTATGATGGTATTTATGTTTAGCTTTGTCCTTTAGGTCGAGTTTGTAATAGCCTTCGGTACGAGCAGAGCCAGTTTTGTGTTTATTGAGTTCATCTTCCTTTTTGCGTTTCTTTGTCGGTGGCGGTAGGAAGGAACGATCTGTTATACAGTGATCCACCCAATGCGTACTATTCAACCAGAAACTAAAAAAAAAAAGAAAACCAAACTCCTGACCTGTAAGCTCACTTGAATCAATCGAGGATACATACCCATAACGATCCTCCTGTAAATGCTTTTCGTAGCTTCGACGAATGTATTCAATGTCCTCGGCATCGATGCCGCGCGTAAGGAACTCATATAAGATTAACATCTCTTGCGTGGCATCGCGCAATTTGAACATCTCAGCCGGGACAAAGGCACTACGTGCCAGTGCCAGAGCAGCCGATGTTGATGTCTTCCACGCCGTTTCGATTTGCTTGGGCACCACTTTCTTCGTCTTCTCAACCGGTGGTAAGAGTTTCTCTTCTTCTTTCTTCTTCTGCGCTCGTACTGAATCCTTTCGCGGTCGACCAGGTCCATATTTAACTGGAGCTGCAGGTGCTGCGGGTGGGGTTACAACTGCCGTCGATTCATCTTTCACCGTTTCGATTGTTTTCACAGTCGGCTGAGATGTGTAACCATGATCGTGAGCCAAATAGTTATTTGTAGAGCTAGGAACCGGTGTGGGTGAAGGTACCCTCTTCTTTGATTCGCTCGTATCGGCTTTCGGTGGCAACGAATAACAGTGTTCCAATGCAACCTGACTAGCTTGACTCGCTTGACTAGATCCACCGTCGGAAGAGGTGGGCGACATTTTAACATCCTCCGGATAGCCGCTCTCTTCCATATTAACATCGGGAGCGAATCCATTGACCGGTTTCTCTGCGACAGAAGATGGCAGTTGGTCAACGGGTTCCTTCGGTTCAACCTTCTCCTCCTCGGGAAGTGGCGATGATTTGGATGATAAAGACACCGTCGATGTCGCCGGCTCGACCGGTTGCACCTTCTTTGACTTGGGCTCCTTGGTCTTTTTGGGTTCAGTCTTCGGTTTTGGTGGAGCCTTTTCCGATTTCTTTCCCTTTGTCGGCTTGTCCTTTGCCTGTGCTTTCTTATTGGCCTCGAGCAGAGAACCACCAGGCGTTGGCGGGACCTTTGTGACATCCGGAGTGGAAGGAATATCCAAACTATTGGATTGAGTAATGCTGATCGACAGTTTAGGTTCTGGTTGTTCGGACGACTTCTCAGGCGTGCGTTCCTTAGCCTCGCGAGCTTTACGCTCACGTTCTTCTTGAAACTCGCGCTCGATTTGCGCCATATACTCGGTGTTGCGTCGTCGTTTCTCCTGGTACTCACGCTCCTCGTCCGAATCACTGTAGATGCGGTCATAGTCAAAGAACGATCTTTTGGTTTCCTTCTCTTCGACCGGTTTCGCAGGCTCTTCCTCAGGTTCTGGTTCGGGTTCAGCTTGACCACCGGGCGTTGGTGGAGTTTCAGGCGGTGGGCTCATACTAATCTCCTCCAGATCCGATGAGATAACCATACGATTGATTACAGCTGTTCGATTGGGTTTCACTTTCTCATCTTCCGAGTCCGAGTAAATGTCAAGCCTTCGCTTATGCGCCGACGGTTGCATCAGCTCGTCCTCGGAGTCTGAGTACAAATGGTTTTCCTTACCCTTCGGTCGATTTATCTTTTTCAGGTCGATATCCGACACTGAGCTTAGCTCTGAGGCAGTACTTCCATCATCATCGCTGTCGTCTTCATCCTCATCATCATCTTCATCGTCGTCATCCTCCTCCTCTTCGCTAGTCGAGAAGAAACTCGATGAGCTGCCCTTACGCTTCGTACGAACAGCAGCTTCTCGATTTGTTGTGGTGCCGCTGGCGCCATCATCTATCGCTGAGCGTCGATTGAAGGGGAGCGTATTAGTGTTCTCGTCATCTTCATCGGATCCCTGTACCATTTCCTCTTGATCGCTCAAATGCTTCTCAGTCTCATCGACGCCCTTGGCGATTGGACTAGGCGCTCGTTTGCGTATCCTACGGAAGGACGGCATTTTCGGAATAGTCGCTCGGAGGCCCAAACTGCTGTAGTTGTTAAATTCCAAGTTGTCACGGTTACTGTTGATGAGTGCATTTATGTCGGGCGCCTTCTCCAATGGCTTTGTCACACCGGATGGCGTCACTTCGGCAATAATATTCTCTTTCTTGTTCTTCGTTCGCTCCTGTTCGTCCCACCACGCTTCGAAACGCTTGTACGCTGTGTTTTCGATCATTTTCTTGTTAAAGTCGCGCTTCAAAATTTGTTTGAGCTCTTCGCTCACACGATCCACCACCTCTTTTATGGACTGCTTGTACGGATCGTCGTGATTGTAAGCGGCAGACTCTTTGTATTCGTACTTGTACGGGTCATAGTAGGGATCAGCGGTGTTGCCGACATAGGCTTCGTGTGGCAGCATATGTGGGAAGCCAGGCATGTAGGATTGCATGTAGGCTGGATGAGGAAAGTAATGCGGATGCTGTTGATACGATGCATAGCTGTCAGCCGAGTAATAGCCGTACGACGCGCTTGCGGGATAGACGTACGATGCCCCAGGGGGCGGTGGATAAGTAGTATCGCTGGGAGGGTTACTAGCCGGAAGCGGTGGCTGCTGCAATGGAGGTGGTTCTTCTTCGATCTTACCATCGTGCGACGATAAACTGGACAAAGACATACGATCATCGTCGTTCTTAGGACCCACGGGACTGTAGGCCTCTTTCTTGAGCAGAATTTCATCGTCACTGGATGAGATGTCACTGGCTCCGTGCTCTGAGTGAATTGGTTTCTCAACCTTCTCCTTTACTTTGGGTTTGCTACTCGGTTTGGATTTTTTAGTTTTTCCCTTGCCCGAATTGTCCGAATCTGCGCCTACTTCACCGTCCTCCTTGTTGTCTTTTTCGATCTCGGAATCGCTGCTCTCCATTTGAAGGAACGGCGGTGCATTGCCAAAGGATTTGCCTTTGAACATCATAGCGATTCGGGTGTCCAAATCCACTGTACTAAGATCGCCTTCTGTGCCGGGGACAGCTGGCTTATCGGCCGATTCTGGGAGGCCAGCAGTCTTTGAGGATTTCGACTTAACCACCGATGATTCATCATCAATAGCAGCTTGAAGTGCATTTTTTACGTCCTTCGTCCATTCAGTTTTCGGCGGTGGATCTTCAACCGGTGGATCGTCCCAGTTTGGACTCGCTTCTGGCGGCGGTGGTGGTGGAGGTGGTGCTGGCGGCGTTGGAGCTGACCAAGCAGCACTGGCTCGACCACTACCAGGTAAACCCCAATTACTTGATTGCGATGTTACCGATGGATATGCATGATACGACTGATGTGCCATGGGTGGTCCGTGATGATAGCCATAAGCACTTACGCCCGTCGACAAGGGATAACCAGTCACCGGGGATGAGTACATATGATTACTGTGCGGAGGCAGTGAATGACTCGTTGCCGATGCCTTTGAAATGTCATCATAATCACTTCGTGAGTACCGGCTACTGCTGCTACTATACTTTTCTCGATCGCGTTCCTTGCGATCGAGTTCTCTGGACAGATCGCGTTCTCTTGTCCTATTTCGCTCTCGATCCCGATCTCTGTCGCGTTCTCTATCACGATCGCGTCGACGTTCTTTGCTTCGATCCTTCGAACGATCTCGCTTGTGATGGTGGTGATGATGGTGCTTGCGGTCCTTGTCGTGGCGACTATCCTTCTTATCATAGTATTTGTCTCGATCGCGTTCGCGGTCACGTCCACGATCGCGATCTTTGTCACGATATCGATCGTCGTCGGTGTAACGATCTCGACTGCTGTGCGACGAATAATGGTCGTACTCGCGTTCGGAACGATAGTAACCGCTACTGTTGGGTAAAACAGGGTCGACCACATCTTGGGAGTAGTCTTGAAGGTATTCAGCGGGCAAATGATGTTGGGGTGGAACAGGAATTTGCTGATTGCCAACGACTGGCAGTGGTGTATGAACTCCAGATGCAACTGGGGCAGCTGGTAACAGTGATGGAGGAGGTTTGATTTTATTTGTAAGCGATTCGATGGTTTTCTTGCAAATGTTGCCGAATGGATCGTAGAATACACTTAGTATCTGAAATAGAACCGAAAGAATTTGAAATCTTCGTTAGATCTACAAAATAGCCAAGTTGTCTCTTTGTCTGTAAATCATTGAAATGGAAGCAAAATAACGCACGCAAATCCAACAGCGGCAAGAAACTCAACTCGAAATCAACTTTTAGTCGAAAAATTATACAAATTGTTGGACAAAATCCCGATATCACTTGAATCAATCACGCCTAACCTAACGTATCATTACCCAATTGCTTCCTTCCCAAGCCTGACATATTTAAACGAATTAGAGCACTTGACTGTCACTTAAAGTTGAATGAAACAAACATTAATAGAAGAGAAAAACAAAAGCATCACTACACATTCCACTCACTTAAGTTGCATACACTACTGCCCGCCTGTTTTACTACATCACATCCAAACAATAACAAACCGCACAATGCTCGTTGCGCGTTCTCTACTTACCTTCCCCATAACCGATTTTTGATTATATTTATCGATGCACAGTCGCGCCGCTTTGACATTCTCAAAAACGATTCTAGCCAGACCCAAGTGCTTGTTGTTCGACGGATGATGGTAAATTGTTATCTCATCGTATGGACCGCATTTGTCCAGCATCCCCGATAAGAATTGCCTATCAATGTTGTCGTTCAGATTCGTTATCGTTATCTCTATGGCCGGCGGTTCCCCCACATAGAACTGGTCGATTTTCAGCCTGCAACGAAACAAATGAAATTCATTCATTGCACAGAATTTCATTAGACGGTTATGCATGTCGGCACTCACCTCGGTACGGTCAGCACTAATGGTTCGAGTGGTCGTGCTCTTATCCGTACAATTGGATTACGCGGATCACGAGGAATCACTGGCGGGTAGGTTGGATCATTCGGCACAACTCCATCGTATCGGTAGAGCTTTAGCGCGCCTTTAATTAGTGCCGGATCCGATAACAATTTGAAGTTTTTCGGTGCCTTGGCAACCACACCGGCTGGTGACGGTGTTTGTGGGTGTACCGAACCACTGCCACTAGCAACACCAGCACTGTTTTGTGGCAGCACTCGGTTATGCATCTCCATCAACCCGCTGCCGTTCATCTGTCCGTCTCAGTGCTTCTCACTCCACACTCGAATGCAAATCTTCCGCCAAATCTTCTGCTCCGATCAAAGGTTCACGTACGGTGATCGGGTCGAGCGAAATATTAATCAAAGAAAACCAAATTGCCAAATGCCTAATGTCAAACGGAGCCCAGGTCCAGCACCAAGTACAAAAACACCAGCTCACCTAACCTAAAACGAAAATTTAATTTTTTTTTTTTCTCTTTTTCATCATTTTATTTGACAATTTCGCCTTCGACTCGCGGCCCCAACAAATCGTTTTCATCATCAAATTGGAATACAACCTGAAATCGAAAGATATTTCTCGGATATTTAGCATTTTATTACCTTTAAAACGCTCCCAAGACGATTGAGTACGATACTCAGACGATTGCGAGTGACATTTGCTTCATGTTGGTGGCGGTGGCTTCTTGGGTTTTAAAGGCCCTACAAGGCCCCCGTGCAACGAACTAGCGTTCGCTGGCGGCAAATATTTCTAATGCAACGCTGCTCCACACGTTCGACTAGCGATTGGTAATGTTTTTCGTTTGATAAACGCCCGAATCGATGTGGATTTTCTCAATTAATGAATTTTAATTTTCCTCCTCGAAATCGATGCTCCCGTGTTCGACCGAGCAGCGAAAAAAAAATTCTGTCGTCAGAGGGAGACGGCAAACGCCAAACAAACACCATCAAAGCCAAACTTCAAAATGACACACGACCAATACAAATTACAATTTGAGGCATGTTTTTTGTTTTTTTTTTTTCTCTCCTTTTTCCTTTTCGTTTTTGCGTTTCAATTCTCTTTTTATTCTGACATATGTCGTGTCGTGTTGAGAATTGGGAACGCGCCTGTGAGTTCACTCTGTCCCGGGCATTTTGTGTTTCCGTTTCACGTTAATGGTTTTTCGAACGTGCGACGGAGATAGGCGGATATGTTTTCGAAGATCTGTTATGGTGGGATTGCTTGATGGGGATCGGTATTGGGTTGGATTTGGATAAGAAATTGAATCGGTTGAGCCGTGTTTTCGACATGGATAGCGAATGAAATCCGGGCACAGCATAGTAAACAATATTCTGGTGGTTGTTGACGAATTAGTTTTTGGAATTTATTGTTGAACTGCAGTTATTTGGATGCCCGAGAATGGGGTTAATCAGATGAGCGCTTAACCAGCAATGCAATTTCGTCATTCGAAAATGGTGAAGTTGCCAGGTGTGCTGCGTGTAGTTGGATGGATGGACCAGAGTGCGATTGTAGTAGATGTGAGTTGTCAGTGAAATGGGGATTTGCTGACGAAATTATAAAATAATTGGCTGACAGTAGTTTATAGTCAGGAAGTTTGGAATATGCGATGAAAAATAAATATAAGTCGAGGTATGCAGGGAAATAATAAGCTGTAATAAGATGGATGGCTCTGAGACAACATAATTTCATATTTTTTTGTTAATGTCTTATCATTTTTGGTGTTTATTTTGACGCATTTTCAATCGCTAAATTTTGGTGATAGAACCTCTGTGACGTCTTGGCGCTATAATTATCAATTTTGGGAGCTTCCAATTTGTGGTTTGTTCTAATGGACCTGTGACTTCCAACAACGAATTGATCGGTCAGTTCAGGTAGGTAGTACACCTAGGACAGGTAGGCCCTTTGTGTTGCTACGAGGGGGATCACCCCTTATTCACGAAACCATTTTGGAATTGTTTCCTACTATGACAAAGGACCGGACAGGGGTAGAGCCGGTATTGAATGGACTCCAATTTCTCGTTTTCACAGCTCCTGCAGAAGTCATACGATACTTGCCCTCGTGCTTGTGCATGACTGCCAATAAGACAGACACCAACGATTATGCTGATATCGGTTCGTCCTTGGGACTTTAGGCCCGTGGTTCGCTGTCAGTCAAGTCGTGACCAAGTTCGCCTGGTAGTTAGGCAGTTATTCCATTGGGTCCACCTCAGGTTCATCCCATCCATGGCTTGATTCATTAGCTCTAGTTTAGTGGCTTCTAGTGGTGTACTAGCGTATGCCATGTTTGTTCGTTGCGTCGCTTCTTGTTTGGAGAGCATTCCTGAAATGTTGCTGTGTCCTGGTACCCATGAGAGGTAAACGTTAATCTGTTCAGCCCTCTCGTTAAGAGATAGGTGGTAGTCGAGGCTTGGCTTGGATGTGTAGGCAAAAGACTCAAAAGACTTGGATGTGTAGGCAAAAGACTCAGGGCAGCTTAGCTGCCAGTGAAGATTCAAATATCTATGATAGATATTACGTTCCACCTAAGCCAAGAGAGCACATCCTTTATTGCTAGCAACTCCGCCTTTAAGGCGCTGCCATGGTCTGGTAGTTTTAAGGCCTGATTCAGTTTTAATTGTTTGGAAAAGAATCCGGTGTCGGGACCGTTTTTTCCTTCCTGGATATGTTATTTTGAACTTTTTGTCAAAGACCGCAGTGGGCTCAATACAGTCGGAGTTCTCTACCAAAGTTGTCCTGTCGTTCAGGATAGAAGCGCAGCCCGCATTCCTGTCCATTCCGAGCCGGTCTTTAGTCTCGCAGCCGTATGTGTGGCTAGCTGCTTACCGTGGACATCGAGTGGGGTTAGGTGGAGTAGTGTAGATCTTAGGGCCCGAGTATTGCCATGCCTGCTGACCTCTGTACTTTCTCGATTTGCTTATGTATGTTGTTTTGTCTAGCGCAGTCCACTAGACTAAAACACCGTACAATGGAATAGGTCTAACGACTGTGAAGTGCAACCATAAGGTTATTTTGGCGCTGAAGCCCCATTTTGTCCCTAAGGCTCTCTTGCAAGTGTAGAGAGCTATGGTTGCCTTCCTTACTCGGTCGGGAATATTTTCTTTCTAGGTTCATTTCCTGTCCAGTATGACGCCAAGATACATATTTGGCACTAGAAGAATAGGTTAGCGTGGTACCGAGTAGAGTGATTACACACATATCCAGGATCCTGTGCTTTTGGGGGTTTACCCCGAGTCCATTATTTTCTGTCCACCTGCACAATGTAGAGAATGCTCTACGCATGCGTTCATTCAACGTATGCAGACATTTGCCTGAGATGGCAATAGTAACATCATCAGCATCAGGCAATAACACCGAGGCCTTCTTTCTCAAGTTTAGTCAGAAGTTCGTTTGCGACTACGTTCCAGAGAAGAGGAGAGAGGACCGCCCCATAGTCTGTGCACGTTCGATGAGGTAAATTCCATCCAGCCCCGGCGATTTGAAGGGCTTAAAACGTTTTATAGCCCAAGTGTTTTTGCCTTTGGATATTATGTGATCGTACTGTTCCTCTGCAATTGGGGAAGCCTGAGTTCTCGATGTTTGCTCTGAGTTTTGTATTTCAGAGTAACCTGGGAAGTGCGTGTTAAGGAGAAGATTATTCGTATGTCTGTAGACGTCTGAGATATCTTCCAGACTGCTGCAGAAAAGCAGAAAAGGGATTTACTCTTTTTAGTGATCTTTGTATAGGCTAAGAGTCTCATGTTTAATTTTTTTGGCCGACTGTTCTGCCAACATTTGCTCAAACTAGTAATATTGTGCTTCGATTTCATACTGTGGACAACAGGAGTAAGGGGGAAAATGGCAAGTATTTCGAATAACATGGTTTGGATAGAATTTTTTGAGTATTTGAAAAATTTAGGATGACGTGATCTAAAATGGTAGATCCTGACGGATCATTGGAAGATACTGTTACGGAAAGGAATAGCCCAGATTAGGAACCGACCACTGGATTGCGATAAGCTACAACTGTTTACTTAGGTGGCGCTACAGTCCGCGGTGAACCTGGGCCTCAACCAACAAGCGTCTCCAGCTGGCACGGTCTTTGGCCAGCTGTTTCCAGCGCCGCACGCCCAGTTGGTTAAGGTCCCCTTCCACCTGCGTGCGCCACCGATGATGCGGCCGTCCTCTGCCGCGCCCTCCTTCCGGAGTGAATTCGAAGACTCTTCGGGTCAGAGCTGTATTTTCCATGCGCTCTACATGGCCTAGCCACCTTAGACGCTGTATCCGTAGACGTCGTACCAGGCCGATGTCGCTGTACAACCCGTAAAGTTCTTCGTTATATCTTCTCCTCCATACACCGTTTGAACAAACGAGACCGTAGATAGTACGCAGAATTTTCCTCTCGAAACGACCAAGGGCATCTTCATCCGCTTTTGTTAAGGTCCAAGCCTCTGCGCCGTAAAGGAGGACTGGGATGATTAAGGTCTTCTATAGTGTCACCTTGGTTTTCCGAGAGAGGGCTCTGATTCTCAATGGCCCCTTGAGCCCAAAGAAACAGCGGTTGGCAAGAGTGATTCTGCGTTTTATCTTAGCGGTGGTGTTGTTGTCGCTGTTCATCAGTGAGCCAAGGTAGACGAATTCCTTGACCACTTCAAAGTTATATCCGCCCATGGTGACGTTCTGGCCAATACGTCGGTATTGTCCGTCTCTTTTAGATGAAAGCAGATATTTGGTTTTACCCTCATTAACCTTGAGACCCATCTTTGCCGCTTCTACAAAGGCTGCTCACAAAGGCCTCATTGACGTCTCGCTGTGTCCGTCCAATCACGTCGATGTCGTCGGCGTACGCAAGCAATTGCGTAGACTTGAAATAAATCGTACCTCTTGTGTTGGCCAGTGACTCTTGCACGATCTTTTCAAGCACGATATTGAAAAAGTTGCAAGACAGCGCGTCACCTTGCCTAAATCCTTTTTTAACATCAAAGGTCTCGGTTTGCTCATTACCGACCTTAATGGAGCAGCGAGAATTTGGTATTCCTGGGTCTTCTCCAAGATCTGCCGTAGCGTAAATATTTGGTCTATTGTGGATTTACCTGGCCTGAAACCACACTGATAAGAGCCGATCAGGTTATCCACAAACGGTTTCAGGCGTTCACACAATACGGCAGAGAAGATCTTATATGCGATGTTAAGGAGATTTATTCCCATATAGTTGGCGCAGTTATAGGGGTCTCCTTTCTTATGGACCGGGCAAATGATGCTGAGATTACATTCGTCGGGCATGCTTTCCTCCGACCATACCTTGCAAATGAGTTGGTGCATGCGCCTTACCAGCTCATCTCCAGCCGCATTAAGAAACTCAGCAGACAGGCCGTCTGCGCCCGCGGCTTTATTTGACTTAAGCCTTGATATTGCTATTTTGACTTCGTCTAGGTCGGGTTGACTGATTTCTGTTTCATTGTCGTCCATTACGAATGGCTCGTTCTGCCTGACAGCGTTATCTTGTCTAGCATCGCCGTTATACAGTCTGCAGAAGTGGTCTTTCCAAATCCTCAGCATCGACTGCGACTCTACTATCAGTTCCCCATTTTCATCCCTGCAGGCCACCGCTCTGGCTTTGTAGCCATGGCAATGTTCGTTTTACCTTATTGTAAAACTTACGGGCGTCATTCCTGCGGAAGCATCTCTCCATCTCCTCGATCTCACGCTTTCCGTGCTCTCTCTTCTTTCTTCTGAAAAGCGTGTGTTCCTCTCTTCTCTTCTGCTCATAGATTTCGCGAGCAGCTCTCGTCCATCGTTGCAGCATGGCTTTATATGCCTCATGTTTTGCTGCATGGGCTTGTTCGCATTGTTCATCGAACCAGGGGTTTCTAGGTGGTGGCGGTTTGAAACCCAGCACCTCTGAGGCAGTGTCTCTGATGGCGGTCTGGCAATGCGCCCATTCCTGCTCTATTGTTTGTGCTGCTGTGGGCGGATTTTGAGAGAGCTTGGAGGAGACACGATCGGCAAAGATTCTGGCAGTCTTTTGCGATTGTAGCTTTCCGACGTCAAACTTACGTTGTACTACTCGACTCCTAAGCATTCTTGATATCCTCATTCGTACCTTGGCTACAACATGGTAGTGGTCCGAGTCGATGTTGGCCCCTCGGAAGGTTCGTTCGTTGGTCGAGAATACAGGAGGAGTATCTGGCGTCGATCGCAATGTGATCAATCTGGTTGGTGGTCGATTGATCAAAAGACCGCCAGGTATCCTTGTGGATGTTGAGATGGGGGAATCGCGTGCTTGCTACAAGGAGGTTACGCCCCGCTAGGAAATCAATTAGCCTTAGCCCGTTGTCGGATGTGGTGTTATGGAGGCTATGCTTTCCTATGATCGACTCAAATATGTCCTCTTTGCCAGTTTTGCATTAAAATCTCCTAGGACTATATTTTGAGAGAAGCTTGGCTCTGGTCCTTCATGGGCTGTAACGCCACCAAAGAAGAAGGACTATTTTTGTGTCGTAGCTGAGGCATTGGGCATATGTTCTGTCTAGGAGGTCGATAGTCCTTTTCTTCCGTTGGGGCGTGAGCGCATATTAAGCTAATGTTTCCAAATTTAGCTTTGATGCGGATTGTTATGAGGCGTTCGCTTATGTCTCGGAAGCTTAAGACTTTTTGTCGGAGTCTTCCTCGAATAACGAATCCGCACCCGAATAGGCGCTGTTCGTTCTCCTTGTAGCAGTTCCCGTAGTAGATGTCGCAGTTTTTCATCCGTTTTTTGCCTGGTCCATCCCATCGCACTTCTTGGAGTGCGGTTATATCTGCTTTATAGCAGTTGAGGGTTTGTCCCAATTGATCGCCTGCACCCGGTCTGTTAAGGGACCTAACATTCCAGGTGCAGGCTCTCAAGTCCGTTAGTCGTTTGCAGGGGTCGTCAGCATTGTATCCGTCCGTATCCGAGGCTTGTTGTTGTTTCGGAACAACATCGGTTGTTACGTGATAGGGATGTTACCCCTAAGCACAACCCCCAACCTGGAGGGCCAGGTTCCTCTGTCCCCAGGAACAAGGGGTTGGGTCGCTGCACACATTGGTTCACTACCTAGCGGGTGCCAGGGTAGCTATCCAGGGGGGGCCACGCGAAGGCTGTGTGTCAACTTGGATTGAGCAGGGACAGAGATCGAAGTTGGCGTTTGCCATGTTAAACGCGATCAACTTCTTTGCTATGTTTGCTCGCAACTCTGCACTCTTCCTAACCTTGTTCGTCCTCGAACAAGCGATTTGATCCTTCTCCGCAGTATGGCGCTCACCTCTCTAAGTGCTATTCGGTATACCACTTCTTCCCGGTTACTTCCTTCGCTTCGGTTACGAAGTCAACCCTGCCGCTAGTTGTCGGTAGTACCACGCCGAATTTCAGATCCCATGGAAGTCGGGGATCAGTTCCAAAAATGGCTTCAGCGGGTGCTATGAACTATGCTGCACCGATTGATACGCCATTAAGATATTCATCCCAGTCCTTCTGATTTCCGACGACGGCTTTTCTTAAGTATTCCTCCATCGTCCGGTTGAACCTTACGACCATGCCATCAAATTGTGGGTGTAATGGTGTTGTCCGTGTTTGTCCGTAACGCGCAACCCATATACACGAATGCATCCGAAATGGTTTTGGCTTCTTAGTTCAGTATGCAAAACACTTCAGTCAAGCACCACCAGCGCGTATTTGTTTCCAGCGTTGCTTGTTGGTCGTCGATTTTTCCCTTCGAAATTACCAGCAGATCGTTTACAATGTCACCGCTCTCACTTTGCCAACTGCAGTAGAGGCAACCATTCTACAGCTTTAAACTCTGCCATTGACCCCAGTAAGCTTTTACGATTGGACTTTCACTGGATATTTGCTGCCACTTTGGTCAAAAACCTCGTTCCTAGTGATCGATAATGACTGCCCGATCGGCATCTTCTCTCTACTTCCTTCTGACTTTCTCGACAGTCCAGGAATCTTCTGGTAGCACATGGAAACGATGGATGTCGATGAACCGTCACCGTCCTAAGATGAAAAGCTTGGCCAATGAATATTTGTGGAAATGCTTGACACGGTCAACCACAACTAAAAACTCTCTCCTAGTTACACAGTAGTTCCCCTCCGGCTTCGATAGGATCCTACTGTAGTAAGCGATGACCCGTTCTCGTCCGTCAATCATTTAAAAAAGTACTCCTCCGACTCCATGTCCGCTTGCATCGGCATCCAAAATAAACTTATCTCCGGGGACAAGATATTCAAGAATCTGCGCACTGCAGAGCAATTCATTGACATTCAGCAGTATACCACTGAAAGCTACCATCATTTCCTTTTTAGCTGCCTCAGAGCATTCCAAACATTGACAGCAAAAGTCGAACACAATCATAGGTTCATATCCGTATATCTTACGACCCGTGTCTTATGGATATGCTCTCTGACGCAATGACACCGGTCATGCTATTGCGCTATAACTTCCCAGTCGAATTTTCATCGCATCAGGATTGGCTCTGATCACATACTGATCCTGCTCGATCCACAAGAAAACATACCCATTTGACTGCGCCAACTACAGAGGAATAAGTCTCCTTAACATCGCCTACAAAATCTTATCTGGCGTTTTGTGTGAACGCCTGAAGCCTTTTGTAAATAAGCTGATGAGTCCTCATCAGTTTGGCTTCAGACCAGGGAAGTCGACACTCATCGCCTGGCATCCGTCAGATATGGAACTCTTGTTCCTGGGGAAAAATGAACCTGGACCTCCAGGTTGGGGGTTGTGCTTCCTATCTCGGAAAAATAAATTATTGCGAAGCAATCACAAGCCTCGGATACGGACGAATACAAAGCTAACGACCCCCTGCAAACAATTAAATGACTTGTGAGTCTGCACCTGGAATGTGAGGTCCCTTAACCGACCGCGTGCAGGCAATCAATTGGAACGAGCCCTCAACTGCTATAAAGCAGATATAACCGTACTCCAAGAATTGCGATGGGATGGCCCAGGTAATAGGAGAATGAAAAACTGCGACATCTACTACGAGAATTGCTGTAAGGAGAACAAACAACGCTTATTCGAATGCGGATTCGTTATTCGAGAAAGCCTCCGACAAAAAGACTTGAGCTTTCGGTATGAAAGGGGACGCCTCAGAACAATCTGCACCAAAGCTAATTTGGGAAACATTAGCTTAATATGCATTCACGCCCCAACCGAAGATAAGTATGATCGTCTCAAAGGTGACTTCTACTATCTCCTAGGTAGAACCTATATCCAATGTTAAAGCTACGATACAAAAATAGTACTGGGAGATTTAAATGCGAACCTGGGCAAAGAGGACATATTTGAGTCGATCACGGGGCAATATGGCCTATACGACACAACGTCCGAAAACGGACACCGGCTACTTGACTTCCTGGTGGGGCGTAATCTCCTTATACCTAGAACACGATTCTTGCATCTCAACATCTGCAGGGGAACCTGATCAGTCGACCATCAATCAGATTGATCACGTTGTGATCGACCCCAGACACTCCTGGACAACGAAAGTTTGATGTCGGAAAGTTACAATGGCAGGAGACTACTAGGATCGATGACACCGGCACATACCACAGAGCGACAGTGGGAGCATTGCCAGCTCGCCATCAGAAACGCTGCTTCTGATGCGCTGAGTTTGAAATCGTCAGCTAGAAAACACTGGTTTGATGAGCAATGCGAACAAGTCCATGTAGCAAAGCAAGCCGCCTACAAAGCCATGTTACATAGACGGACGAGAGCCCCTCGTGAATATTACGAGCAGAAAAGGAAAGAGGAGGCGCTACAGTTCGGGGTGAACCTGGGCGTCAACCAACGTGCCCCTCCAACTAGCACGATCTTTGGCTAGCCTTTTCCATTGCCGCACACCCAGTTGGCTGCGATCCCCTTCCACCTGTGTGCGCCCCCTTTAGTGCGGCCGTCTTCTGCTTATGGAGAAGACGGCTGGAGCTGTGGTGTCCATTCGCTCTACATGATCCAGCCATCTTAGGCGTTGAATCCGTTGACGCCTGACTAGACTCATGTCGCTGTACAGCCCGTAAAGTTCGTGGTTGAATCTTCTCCTCTATCCCCCGTCTACGTTTATAGGCCCGAAAATCACCCGCAAAATCTTTCTCTCGAACCGACCAAGGGCCTCCTCATCCGCTTTTGATAGTGTCCATGCTTCTGCGCCGTACAACAGGACCGGGATGATAAGGGTCTTATATAGAGTCAACTTTGTCGTTCGGGAGAGGGCTCTATTACTCAGTTGCTTCCTGAGCCCAAAGAAACAGCGATTGGCAAGAGTGATTCTGCGTTTGATTTCAGAACTGATGTCGTTGCTCCAGGTCACTGCGGAGCCAAGTTCGACGAAGTCCTTAACTACATCGAACTTATAACTGCTAATACGAACGTTCTAGCCAAGACGTCGGTTGTGAGCGTCTTTTTTGGATGACAGCATATATTTAGTTTTGCCCTCGTTTACCGCCAGACCAACTTTCGCCGCCTCGAACTAAATACTCGCAAACGCCTCATTGACATCTCGCTGTGATCCACCTATTATGTCAATATCGTCGGCGTATGCAAGGAGTTGCGAGGATTTGAAATAGATTGTGCCTCTTGTATTGGCCGGTGATTTTTGCACAATCATTTCCAATACGATGTTGAAGAAATCGCACGACAGCGCATCCCCCTGCCTAAATCCTTTTTTGACATCAAAACTATCGGTAAGGTGTTCACCGATTCGGATGGAGCAGCGAGCATTCTCCAAAGTCATCCTGCATAGTCTGATGAGCTTAGCAGGTATGGCAAAGGTAGATATAGCGTTGTATAGCTCGTGTCTAATTACGCTGTCGTATGCAGCTTTGAAGTAGACAAATAGGTGGTGAGTGTCGACTTGAAATTCATTGTTTTTTTCCAGGATCTGCCGTAGTGTGAAGATTTGGTCGATGGTGGACTTCCCTGGCCTGAATCCGCACTGATAAGGACCTATCAGCTTATTTACAAAAGGCTTCAGGCGTTCACACAAAACGGCAGAGAAGATTTTGTAGGCGATGTCAAGGAGACTTATTCCTCTATAGTTGGCGCAATCAGAGGGGTCTCCTTTCTTGTGGATCGGGCATACGATGCAGAGACTCCATTCCTCGGGCATGCTTTCCTCTGACCATATCTTACAGATGAGCTGGTGCATGCTCCCAACCAGGTCATCCCCAGCTGCCTTGAAGAGTTCAGCAGACAGTCCGTCTGCGCCAGCAGCTTTATTCGACTCGAGCTTCGATATGGCAATCTTAACTTCGTCGAGGTCAGGGGGCAGAATTCTCTGCGGTCTCCGTCGATTAGAAATGGATCATTCTGCCTGACAGCGGTATATTGACTAACATCGCCGTTATACAGTCTGCAGAAGTGATTTTTCCCTATTCTCAGCATTGACTGCGATTCTACTTCTAGGCGTCCGTTCTCATTCCTTCAGGCTTCCGTTCTGGCTTTATAACCTTGGCATGTTCGCTTTATCTATTGATAAAACTTTCGAACGTCACGCCTGCAGTAACACCTCTCCAAATTCTCAATCGCGCGCCTCTCCTGCTCTTTCTTCTTTCTTCTGAGAAGCTTATGCTCCTCCCTTCTTTTTAACTCGTAGAGCTCACGAGCTGCTCTTCTTCTTTTATGCAGCGAGGCCTTGCTTCGCTGTGTGAATCCTCCTGCACTCGTCATCGAACCAGGTGTTTCTTCATGGTGGGGCCTTGAAACCCAAAACTTCGGATGCACAGCTTTTCAGGGCTTGTTGGCAAATGCTCCACTGTTGTTCTATTGAAGGCGTGGAGGATTGAGGTGTATTGGAGAGCTTAAGGGAGACGTGATTGGTAAAGGCACGAGCGGTTACTGGCGATAGTAGCTTTCCGACGTCATAACCTTGTATTCCTACTCTACTCCGCTGCGTTCGTGATATCTGTAGGCGCATTTTGGCTACTACAAGATAGTGGTCCGAGTCGATGGTAGCCCCTCGGAAAGTTCGGACATCAAGAATAGTGAAGGAGTGTCTGGCGTCGATCGCGATATTATCAATCTGGTTGGTAGCCAGGTGCCTTTGTGTATATCGAGGTGCGGGAAGCGCGTACTGGTTAGAAGGAGATTTCGCCCCGTAGCAAGATCAATCAGCCTGTGTCCGTTATCGGATGTGGTGTCGTGAAGGCTATGTTTGCCGATGACTCGTTCAAAGACGCTTTCCATGCCCAGCTTAGGATTGAAGTCTCCTAGTGCAATTTTGATGTCATAGCTGGGACATTGGGCATACGTTCTGTCTAGGAGATCGTAGAACTCATCTTTGGCGGAGTAATCCAGTAAAACTCCGCTAGTTATGTGACATTATACCACATTACCACATCATCAAAGTCAAATAAGAAGGTCCTGTTATCAGAATAGTTTGGAATCGTGTTGAGTTCGTGAACAAAATAAGCGCGTTCTCAACCCGCGGACAGCTTTCTTATACTTAAGTCTTGATTCAATATTGTCATGCCTGTTTCACAATGCTACTACACGGCGCGGCGACAGCGCAACTACAAACGCCGTAGCTGTCAAATCCATATTCACGTAGTTCCTATGTGACTTACTCCCTATAATTCCATTGAATGAACATGGACTTGACAGCTACGGCGTTTGAAGTTGCGCTTTCTCCGCGCCGTGTAGTAGCAATGTGAAACAGGCATCACTTGTCATTGCTGTGTAGAACCAAAGAACATTTAGTTCATTAGAACCAATGTACTGGGCTCAAAAACCTTCAACACGTAATTCCAATCTAGTCTTTTTCGGCTGAATACAACCTTTATTCTAGTACTATAGTTGTCAAAATGATCCCAATATATTTATGTAATAGGACATTTCGGGAATGGGAATATCTTGATTTTGTCAAAAGAATTTGCTCGTTGCATCACAGGTCCGACAAATTTCCACATTTATTTTGATTTTACAGCCAAAAACGGGTAAGATTTGATTCCTGGTTACTCAAAAATAGATTCACCAATCCCTTCTCCCCGTTTCGCGAAAATAATCATTTCGAATTAATCCTTATTCATACAAGGAATCACATTTCTCTCGACCCTTTAGTGCCGATATGTCTCTAAGGAACTTCTTCCAATCGCTGTTCGTGCCCCGCGTGCACGCTGAAGAAGCAGCCGAAGAAGAAGAGGTAGTCGATCCTCAAGCTGTCTTAAGGGTAAACATAACAATTCCCCTCAATAGAATCCACCTCAAGCTCTGTGTTATACTCTTCTAGGATAAGTGCTCCCAGAAGGAACACATCGCATCGCTGTGGGGCAAGTTCCAAGAGTGCAATGATCGTGTCAATAGTCGCACCAAGACTACGGAGACATGTCACGAAGAACTATTTGACTACGTCGCCGAACTGGACCACTGTGTAGCCCACAATCTATGGGCTAAACTGAAATAAGATCCAAGCATTCATAGTTTAATAATCTAAAGAACACTAAATGAAGATTGAAATGTTGCTAAAGAGAACTGATCATTGGTTTTTTGATTTTCGAATTAAATTAGAGGAACTGAAGCTCCAGTAAGAATTGTGTCTTGTTTAGCTTATAAATAAAAAGAGAACAGTGGCCCTGCCCGGTGGGATACGCAAGGAAACTGTCTTATTGCAAGTTAGATTGGATTGAGTAAGAATGCGTTGTGTTAATTGGGAGTTCAGACTAGCATGTTCGTTAGCCCTGGTTTATTTGGTTCTTACTGTGAGCTACTTACCTATGAAACAGTAACTTGGGCTGTGAGTGAGAGAGCTCCCACACGAGGAGCCATCATTAGCGCTCACTTCCCTACGGATGACTCGTCGAATTTCGCCGCTCGAAGTACCCTTATTTGGCAACTTATTACCAACGTTTTGTTCAGAAGATGGGACGCAAAACTCTTCTCCCCATTGCCGCCTTTCTTGCCTTTTTTGTTTTAAGCACCAGTGATGGCTTAATTCATTTCTGGAAACGTTCGCGCGCCCGCACCATCACTTTTTTCAGCGATAACAGTAGCAGTATACTGAGCGCACTCAAATCCACTATTCCGGTGCTGTGGGATTTTTGTTCACTAGTACGAGTGTGACCTGGACAACGCCTACGGAGCTTGTCCGGAGTACGATGTAAAAATCGTGCTCGGGGACTTCAACGCCAAAATCGGTAAGGAGAACAACCTTGGCGGAGTGATCGGAAAGCACAGCCTCCACGATACGACAACAGATAACGACTTCCGACTCACGGACTTTGCGACAGCTCGTAATGCGTTGATAGGTAGCACAAGATGCCATCGTAAGCCAATCCACACAGCAACCTGGCGATCTCCGGACGGTCGAACCGTCAACCAAATCGACCATGTGCTCATTGACGCAAGGCACTCGTCAAACATCCTGGATGTGCGAACATCCAGAGGGGCAAATGTCGACTCTGACCACTTCCTCGTAGCAGCATGATTCAGAGCTCGACTATCCAATGTCAGAAAGCTGCACCAGCCCATTAGGAGGAGGTTCCACATTGGGCGCCTGAGCACACCGGAGGTTGCCAGAGTCTACAGGGAGCAGCTGAGCGAAAGACTCTACGGTATGCCTACGTCGAACACAAATGCCAATAATATGTGGCTGCATTGCCGCTCAGCCGTTCAGGAAGTAGCCGAAACCACATTAGGATACCTACCACCCCCGACAAGAAACCCGTGGTATGATGGCGAGTGTGAGCAGAAAAGGGCAGCAACCGACGATGCGTACCAAAAGGCGCTGCAGAGGAAAACCGGGGCAGCGCAAGAAGAGTACTGAGCCAGAAGAAGGGAGGAGAAAAAACTATTGCGACAAAAGAAAAGAATCTTCGCAGCCTCCCAGCTCAAGGATATCGAGGAGTCTACCGCAGGGAATAGTGGATGCATTTAAGCAGCATTTCCAGCAGCTGCATGATCAAGAGAGAGTGGTAGGGACCGAGGAAATCCCAACTCCAGCCGCTGAAGTAGTCCTCCAACCCAGCATCGAAGAAGTCGGCACAGCTATTCAGAAGCTGAAGAATAGCAAGGCCGCAGGCTCAGATGGCTTGCAATCAGAGCTCTTCAAGGCTGGCGGCGATGTTCTGGTAGGGAGCATGCACCAGATCATCTGCAAAATTTGGGAAGATGAGAGCATGCCCGACGACTGGAATACCAGCTCTATATGCCTCATCCACAAAAAAGGCGATCCTACCTCTTGCAAGAACTATAGAGGTATATCCCTGCTCAATGTCGCATACAAGATCCTGTCCAGCGTATTGTGTGGACGTCTAAAGCCGTTTTGCACCTCAGTAAGCGGCATTTACCAGTGCGGCTTCCGGCCCGGCAAATCGACCCACGCTAAAAAATACGCGATGCACCGTGCAACTCGGTTCCAGGACTTCGGAACCGTTTGAAACATGCACCGGATTTCGGCAAGGAGATGCGCTGTCATGTGACTTCTTCAACCTGGTGCGGGAGCAGATAGTGCGACGGGCAGGCGTCAACAGGGAAGACACTATCTTCAACAAGTCCGTCCAGCTGCTAGGATACGCGGATGATATCGACATCATCGCGTGTTCTCGCCGTGGCATTGTGGAAGCATTCACCGCGATTGAAGAACAGGCGAAACGAATTGGTCTTAAGGTCAATGAGGACAAAACGTAGTACGTGCTGTCAAGCAAAACCCAATCCGTCGCTCACCACCTGGGACAAAATATAACCATTGACAGCTTCAGTTTCGAGGTAGTTAATGAGTTTGTCTACCTCAGGGCAAACGTAAATTCCACGAATGACACCACAGTTAAGATCCGGCATAGAATCGCCCTTGGCAACCGCTGCTACGTCGGCTTGTCCTAAAAACTGGGGTCAAAACTCCTAACTCGAAAGACCAAAGTCATGCGTTTAAAAACGCTCATACTGCCAGTCTTGCTGTACGGAGCCGAAAGCTAGACGATAAGCAGGACAGCGGAGCTTATTTTGGGTTCTTTCGAGAGAAAAATTCTGCGCCGGATATTTGGTCCTGTCTGTGAGGAAGGTAAATGGAGAAGTAGACACAACCGCGAACTCTACGAGCTGTACAAAGATGTGGATGTAGTCCGGAAGGCAAAGATCCGTCGACTACACTGGCTCGGCCACATCGAGCGCATGGACATCAACGCTCCAGCTAAGAGGGTCTTCGACTCCGAGCCTCCTGGTTCGAGAAGAAGAGGAAGACCGAACCTCGGGTATAAAGGCCAAGTAATGGCGGATGTAAGACATCTTGTTCTTGATAACTGGAAGCAGCGTTCCATCCGTCAAGGATGGAAGGCAGCTATAGCTCAACGAGAACGTTTGAGGTCATATGAGGTGCAGGATGACCGTAGAGATTGCCACTGTCCTGGACTAGTTAGCCGAGACTTTTCGATTCAATGGAAAGATTCAGGCAGGGCAATGCAATATCACCCGCCTCGAATCTAGAATCTTCACAAAAGCATGTTCTCTGCCGATTACATGGACGTCAGCGAGACGTTAATAAAAACCCTGTGAGTATTGAGTCGAAAGGGAATAATGCGGGCCTGATAGTAAACGAGGAAAATACTAGGTTAGGTAGGTGAATGGGCACCGTATTGACGAAAGGTCAAGGCTCACTTAAACTACGACGAGTCCCAGTTAACGTTAAACCCGTAGAAACCTAAAAGTTGCCCGTTGAGCTGAACTACTCGGATGCAGATAGCAGCCCCTGTAGTCTGTTCAGCCCAATGTTACTTACCTCTTCTGGTCCCAAAGGAAGTGACTTCCAAGGAACATGTTCCTTTTTTGGGCTAGTGCCGGGCATTCGCACGGTAGGTGATGAATGGATTCAATTTCCTCTTCGTCCCTGCAGCTTCTGCAGAAGCCATTGTGGGACTGGCCTAGTCTGGCTGCATGGTAGGATATCATGCAGTGCCAAGTGAGGGCACCGACTGCCAATAGAATATTCCCACGATTGAACTTTTTCAGTTTTTCTAATCTAGCTAGCTCATCCGCCTTCTCATTTTCAGAAGAATTCATATGACCTGGTACCCAGCACGTGGTCACCTTATCGACATCTGATATATTTCCTCTAGCTTCGCCTTGCAGAATTGTACGAGCTTGGATCTTATCCATGTTGCCTGCAGAGCCTTCATGGCTGCCTGTCTGTCAACCTAGATGTTGATCCTTTTTTCTGAGAGGTTTTCTCTAAGAATCAGATCAGCAGCCTGTTTGAGTGCGAAGACCTCAGTCTGGAAACGCTACAGGCATCATCAAGTCTATAGAAATTATTTCTTTCACGAGATTTGAAAGAGATGCCGGCTCCTCTACCAGTATCCATTTGGGATACGTCGGTATAGATTGTCAGTTCATTTTCCGCACGTACCATACCATTGGTCCATTCCTCCCCGGAAGGGATTTTGATAGAGAATCTCCTCTAGCAGTCGGGTGATATAGTCCGTTTCGGTTTTGAATCTCGAGATGGCCCATCGATCCAAGACTGATGCGTGGACTCCTTGCCTAGAGACCGGATTCTTGCATTCTTATTGCAGTACTGGCTGCGATGCTTTCCCAGTATATGTCTAAGGGTGGGAGGTTCAGCATTGTTTCAAGAGCCACTGTTGGTGTGGATTTCCTATATCCAGTCACCGCCAGGCAACCTGCCCTCCGAACCCTTGAAACATTTTGAAGATGGCATTTCCTCCCAAGTGCTTCCACCAGAAAAACGAACCATAGACTAAAATGGGTCATACCACCGCGGTGTACAACCAACATACCACTTTTGGTTTGAAGCCTCATGCCTTTTCAAGGCTACTCTGCACAAATACAGTGCCACGTAGGTTTGTTGGTTCTTACATTAATGTTGTCCTTCCAGATAAGCTTGGAGTCTAATATTATGCCAAGATATTTCAATTCATACGGGGGTAAGTATATCTTAGTATAGATCTTCTCCTTATGAAGAGGGCTGTCTCGGTATGAGACCAGCCCTAACTTTCCTCGATGTTTGGGGAACATTATCCATCCTGAGCCACCAGGAGTAAATACGCTTCAGCCAATAGCTTTACCCTGTAGGGGTCGAACGAACTGACTGCCCATGCTTATTACTTACTTACTTAGGTGGCGCAACAGTCTGTGGTGAACCTGGGCCTCAACCAACAAGCGTCTCCAGCTGGCACGGTCTTTGACCAGCTGTTTCCAGCGCAGCACGCCCAGTTGGCTAAGGTCCCCTTCCACCTGCGTGCGCCACCGTTGATGCGGCCGTCCTCCGCCGCGTCTTCCTTCCGGGGTGGATTCGAAGACTCTTCGGGTCGGAGCTGTATTTTTCATGCGCTCTACATGGCCTAGCCACCTTAGACGCTGTATCCTTAGACGTCTACCAGGCCGATGTCGCTGTACAACCTGTACAGTTCTTCAATACATCTTCTTCTCCATACACCGTTTGAACAAACGGGACCGTAAATAGTGCGCCAAATTTTCCTCTCGAAACAACCAAGGGCATCTTCATCTGCTTTTGTTAAGGTCCATCCCTCTGCGCCGTAAAGGAGGACTGGGATGATCAGGTTATTCACAAACGGTTTCAGGCGTTCACACAATACGGCAGAGAATATCTTATATGCGATGTTAACGAGACTTATTCCCCTATGGTTGGCGCAGTTATGGGGGTCTCCTTTCTTATGGACTGCCCATAGGATCTTTTTTCGGTATCGATCTTATCGATTGTTTCAGGTCCATTGCATTTCCTTAGCAATGCATTTGCCAAATAGACATTTTAGTAGGGCATCGGACAGGCTTTCATTTGAGTCTGCCCAGCTTCCATCAGATCTCTTAATAGAGGACATCTGTAGGGGAGCTTTGGCAAGGACCTTTCTCAGACGAGGCGTATCCGTACAGGTTTAATAGAGCCACAGAAACTAAGTAAAATACTAAATATATACTATTAGGCAAACAATTCTGGAGGACTGGCTTTGAACTCGGTGAGGGCAGTTTTGGCGTCGTTTTGACTCTTGAAGCATTTCTCACGCAAGAAGTTGTAGAAATGCTTGAACAAGTGGTAGTCATTTGGAGAAAAATCCGACGAGTATGGTGGATAGGACAAAGTTTCGTAGCCCAGATCGTTCAACTTCTGTAAGGTCGGCTGTGCGCGTGTGGTCGGGCGTATGGAAAAGGATCGGGCCTTTTCTGTTAACCAAAGTCGGGCGCATGCGTTCAAGTTTTTCGTTCATTTCATCGATTTTATAAAGCTGTGATGATCGAACCAGCAGCAGACCACCAAATGGCCACCACTATTTTCTTTTGGTGCAATGCCAGCTCAGGGAAGTGTGGTGGTGCTTTACTTTGATCCAACCATTGAGCTGGGCGACGACGGTTGTCGTACAGGATCCATTTTTTATCGCACGTCACAATCCGGTCGAGAAAAGGATCATTGTTGTTGCACAAAATGAGCTAAGACGCAACTTAAAAGTGACGAATTTGTTTTTTGGTGCCGTTTAAATTGTGCAGAACTCACTTGTCCAGTTTCTTTGATTTCCCAATTTCTCGCAATAGAAACCGTTCCAATTGCCACACCTATTTCTACTGCAAGTTCTCCTACTGAACCTTTAACTGATCATTGTCGATGAGTGTCTTACGCCCATGTCCTTCCTCATATTCGGGCGACTCATCTCCATGTCGAAATTGTTAGACCCAGAATTGCAGTATACATTCGGTAGTCACTCCATTGCCGAAGGCGTTGTTAATGTTACGACTGGCCTCCGACTTCGGCCGGCTACGCGTGCTTATAGAAGTGTGAGATTCTATTCACTAAAAACGCCTTCCCTTTCAAGATTCTTTCTTACTGCAACTAAGTTTTATCGTATGTAGCAGTTTAACCTTCAAAATAAAATTCACGTTTGGTAGGTAATTTACCGGAAACTCATCCGGTAAAAAGCAGGATGGCAAACCCCAGAGGTCGGCTGAGGAACTTCCCTCCACCTCTAAGAAAGCGCGGTCTCACAGCATCTCCCCTGGATCCCAAACACAACTCTCCTATCGCGACGTGCTGAAGGTCTCGACCACAATGGCTGTTGTCGATAGAGGGGATGTGGATGGGAACGTCCCCCCGGCTAAGTGGACTTTGGTTAGCAATGTGCTACTCAAAAGCTACTTCCCGCTACTTAAGGAACACCCTGGACCCTTCCCCATTACCCATCATGCAGGGTATTATCAAGGCAGAATCAAGCTGATCTCCTTCGAAGACCAAAGGTCTTTAGACCTTTTTAAGCTTGCACTCAGCAGAGTCGGCGGGGTCTGGGAGGGAGCTCAACTTGAGGCAGTAACCTTGAACCAAATCCCGAATAGACCTAGGGCTAGCGCCATTATACCGGCCTATCCCGATGACCCTAAGGAGATGCTGGCACTCCTACAGAACTGCAATCCCCTAATCCCCACAAAGGACTGGAAGATAGCCAAGCTAGAGGATGTAAAGGGACCCTCCAGATTGATTACTATCATAATCAATCAGGATTCCCTGGCACCTCTAGCAGAGGCTAAAAATGAAATCTCTCTGGGCTTTGACTCAGCAAGGCTCAGAATTTACAAAAAAGACGGGGAGGACTCAGCTAAAAGAGCCTCTGGTGCTGCATCAGCCGATTCCATGGTGGTGACGAACACTGAGCAACCCCCTACCCTGGAGCCGATGATTACTGAGGAGACTCTCTCAGTTGAGACCCCCCCCCCCATAGTAGTGAATGAGATTATAGGGGAAGACAGTAATCTACTGTCTTGGAGTGACTATGTCAGACTTCGAGCTGAAATCTGATGAAGAGTCTGCCAATGTCACAGCGGTGGAGGTAAAGGACTGCGGCCTTCATGCTGCGGATTCTCCAGATTAATCTCCACCACTCCATTGCGGCCTCGGCCGCCCTAATGCTCCGCCTCACCAAAAGCGGAGAAGACGTAGTTCTGATCCAGGAACCATGGATAGTGAACAACATGGTACGTGGACTCGGAACATCAGAATACAAGCTTACCTACGTGCGCGATGCGGGTAAGCCAAGAGCTTGTATCCTAACTAAAACGCACATAAAAACCATCTTACTCTCATCCTACAGTGACCAGGACATCATGGCTATTAGTGTCGAGGGCAGCTCCGCCAAGATCTGGGTTGCCTCGGCCTATTTAGCCCACAACCAACCAAGTCCTCCCCCTCCGGCCAACTTGGTGAACCTGGTCAAGGATGCGGAAACACCTAGAAACACCAATAAGTACGGTAAAGCATATGATAAGACTCCAAACCACTAAGGCGACCAACCTCCAATGGAATGAGAGTAATATCGGCTTTATCACCAAACAACTCTGGCCTAAATTAAACCTAGGACGAACCAGGGACCTAATGGCAACCAAAAGCGCAACCTTAAGTACTCTGGTGGGTGTCATTACAGGTCACTGCATCATTGGGAAACACGCCGCCAGACTGGGAATACCCTCCAACGACTTCTGTCGCGGCTGCATGGACGAGGAGGAGGAGGAATCAATACATCACCTCCTCTGCTCATGACCCTCTTTTGCGAATCGTAGGAGGATCTACCTCGGCGCGCCCTTCTATGATAATTTAAGTGAGCTAGCAGACCATAAAATAGCTCAACTCCATCGCTTCATCAGAAGCACCGGTTGGTTCTCTGGTAGCGGATCTGGGTAACACGATCCATGTGGTATCACAATGGGCCGACTTCGGCCTATGTGTGGCTTATGCCGACCACAATAACCTAACCTAACCTAGGTAACTTTTCACTAAAAATAGCTACAGATAATGCGTGGTTCCCTTAATGCGCGAGATCGAACGATCGTTCCTCTATAATCGGCGAAAAGGGTTTACATATATCTGATTTTAAGTATAGACTCATTACCATGACTATTTCGTCATCAAAAGATTTTGTTTAAAGCTTTCGTATACGTCATTCACTAATTTATTATAATTAAGATAAAACAAAAATAACTAACGTTCGAAAGGAACGTGCTACTCTCGGAAGGTTAACACTATCATAATCCCTGGATAACACACCAAGTGGTGTGCTACTTGAAGGAAGTTGGCTCCGTTCACTGAACCAATAGTGATTGCTAACATGGGATGTGTTCACGCTTGCATGAATGATTTTATCTTTCTTGAACTCGGCCAAGCTAAAAATTGATCGTCCAATTGATCAACCAAGTAGCAAGAGCAATACGAGCACTTCCTTTCCTTCAAGTAACAAGCCACATTCCATAAGTGAGGCGGCAATAGTATGAAATACTACTATGCATAGACAACACTAATACTAAGCCACCAATGATGATCCAGTCGCTGAAGAACCAGTAGTCGAAGAACCAGTCGTTGAACCAATTCCTGATGAACCAGTCATTGATGGTCCAGTCGCTGAAGAACCACTCGCTGAGTAACTAGTCACTGAAGAACCAGTCGCTAAAGAACCATTAGTTGAAGAACCAGTCGCTGAAGAACTAGTAGTTGAAGGACCAATCGCTGAAGAACCAGTAGTTAAAGAACCAGTCGTTGAACCAATTCCTGATGAACCAGTCATTGATGGTCCAGTCACTGAAGAACCGCTCGCTGAGTAACTAGTCACTGAAGAAAAAGTCGCTAAAGAACCATTAGTTGAAGAACCAGTCGCTGAAGAACTAGTAGCTGAAGGACCAATCGCTGAAGAACCAGTAACTGAAGAACCAGTAGTTAAAGAACCAGTTGCCGAAAAACCAGTTGCTGAAGAACCAGTTGCTGAAGAACCGTCGCTGAAGAACCGGTCGCTGAATAACCTGTTGCCGAAGAACCAGTAGTTGAAACCAGTCGCTGAAGAACGAGTCGCTGAAGTACCAGTCGCTGAAGAACTAGTCGCTGAAGAACCTGTCGCTAAAGGACCAGTAGTTGATAAAACCAGTCGCTAAAGAAACAGTCGCTGAAGAACCTGTCGCTGTAGAACCAGTATTTGAAGAACCAGTCGCTGAAGGACCAGACGACAATGAGTCGAAGTCAGGTGAACTTCATGAAGAGGCGATAATTGGTGGTTATTTCAGGCGAGGCAATGATTCCGGTTCTGTTGAGTGCGCTTGGGGCAATCCTTATGAGCATTGATAGAAGTAGCGCAAACGGAAGCGGCGGAAGTGGACGTTACCGAAGTAGACGTCCCTGATATGTCTAGAGCAGCAGAAGTACCGGAAGCAGCACAAGTTCCAGAAGCTGCAAAAGTGTCGGAGGCAAACGTTGCAAAAGCGGATTCCATTGGTGAATCCAGGGCGGCAGACGTACATATATGGAGCAGCGGGAATTTCAGAGCTTGCGGAAGTTCCAAGTGGTGCGGGAGCAGAAGCGGAAGATGCAGTTGGTGTCGGAGACGCAGAAGTTACCAAACCGACATGTGTCTCGACGTTCGTAGCTTTCCCCATTACAGCGGCAGAAATAGCGTTAGTGAGGATGGCAGATGCATCTTTTCGGAGGTTGGTGCTTGTAGTGCGGAGGCAACTGGACTTCTCACTGAAGTTGGCAGTCGGAAGTCTTCGTTGGATCGTGGCACGACCCCGTCATTGAGTTTGGGTTGGCGATTCCTCTCTTCGTCGGATTCCTTAGCGGTTCTACTGGGACCAGACATCGACTGTGCGCTCTCTGCCGGGGTGCCAAAAAATCCAGGAGTTCCGGAAGGCGCAGGAAGTTCGAAATGCTCGGAAGTGGTTTTCAATCCATCGCTCTTGTTCAGGAACGCGTCCACATACAACGCTCTAATTGGTCCCACGGTCATGGTTGGCGTGTTGTCAATGCCGACCGCTTTGAGCCTATCCGTTCATTGTTTTTTAATCAGGGTATATCCTGCTGATCCGATGAAGTCTCGTTTTTGTTTTTTTTTTTGTACCCCACACCTGAGCTGCAGTATTCGTCTTTCACTAATTTATTTATGACAGCTAACAAAATAATTATAATTAAGAAAAAGCAAAAATAACTAACGTTTGAAAGAAACGTGCTACTCTCAGAAGGTTAACACACCAAGTGACGAAGAAGGAAACCAAAGTCAAAAGAAAAATGTCCGCTTTCGGTGTGGTGTGTTACTTGAAGGAAGTTGGCTCCGTTCAATGAACCAATAGCGATTTGATTGCTAACATGGGGTGCGTTCACGCTTGCAATGAAATTTGTTTTTTGTCCCCGATCAACCGAGTAGCAAGAGCAATACGAGCACTTCCTTTTATTCAAGTAACAAGCCGCATTACATAAGTGAGACGGGATACTACTAGACAACACTAATACTAATCCATGAATGATGATCCAGTCGCTGAACAACCACTAGTTGAAGAACCAGTCGTTGTTGAACCAGTTCCTGATGAACCAGTCATTGAGGGTCCAGTCGCTGAAGAACCAGTAGTTAAAAAAAAAACAGTCGCTAAAAAACTAGTCGCTGAAGAACCTGTAGAACCAGCAGTTGAAGAACCAGTCGTTGAAGGACCAGTCGACAATGAGTCGAAATCAAGTGAACTTCATGAAGAGGCGATAATTGGTGGTAATTTCAGGCGAGGCTATGATTCTGGTTCTGTTGAGTGCGCTTGGGGCAATCCTTATGTGTGTTGACAGAAGAAGCGCAAACGGAAGCGACGGAAGTGGACGTTGCCGAAGTAGACGTCACTGGCAAGTCTAGAGCAGCACAAGTTCCACAAGCGGTAAGAGTTACGGAAGTGTCGGAGGTAAATGTTGCAAAAGCGGATGCCACTGGTGAACAAAGAAGTGTATGCAGCTGTTAGGTTTCTTTATTTTTGAAATAAAATACCTTTTATGTTTTCTACGTTTTATTATTTCTTACACGTGTCTTTCTTTTTGTTAATTACATGACGTTTTTACACCGGTCGTTTTCTTCAGGCAACTGTCTCTTTTTTCTTCGCAAGCAGCTTGACAGCTTACGAAATCAGAGGGTGACTTCAGCACACCACACTCCTCCCTCTTTAGTCAGCATCAAATCTTCGTGGAGTTTTGATTATACGGCCATAGCGCGTTCTATTCTTAGGCTCTGGGTGGATGACAATGGGGTTTGACATGTCCTCCGGGGGTGATATCTCCTCATCTCGTCCAGGACTCATTCCACTTGGGACTACGTTTGTTAAACTGGTGGAGGTAGTGGCTGATAACTCCTTGTTGGGCACTCTGTCCTCCGGAAGTTGGGAAAATATAGTTGGCACAGTCTCTGGTATTATAGGTATATTTGGTGGCAGGGAGGAGGCCTCTGAGGTCCCATCATTGCTCTGAGGTTCTTGAGTCGTAGCATATGTAATTGGGCCCGACTTACTTGTTACACGTCGTCTAATTTGATCAACGTGACGACGACCCACTTTGTTATCCACAGATCGAACAACATAGGATACTGGGCCCGTGACTTCAATAATTTGGCCTTCCAGCCACGATGGACCAGTAGAATAGTTTCGGAAATAAATAGGTTCTCCAATTTCAAAATGTCTTTGCTTACCACTTGAATCCGGTGAAATGGATGTTTGTCCATCATCTGGATGTAAGGCGTCTAACGCCGTTCGTAGCCGCCGTCCCATTAGAAGCTCAGCGGGAGTTTTTCCCGTTGTCGTGTTGGGTGTAATGTGCTGTTTGAAAAGAATGCGTTGCAATTTGGTGTGCATGTCTCCCTCTACCATGCTTTTCAAAGACGTTTTCAAATACTGAACCATACGCTCTGCCTGACCGTTGCTGGAAGGGTGGTACGGCGCTGTGGTGTTGTATTTAATGCCATTTGCCATATAAAATTGTTGTATTTCTGATGATACAAACGCAGCTCCGTTATCGGAGACAATCCTCTTTGGTTGACCATGTGTTGCAAAAATTTCCCTTAGCTTGGTCTTCACTTCGGCCGATGATATACTACGTACTATCTTTGCTTCCAACCACTTAGACATTGAGTCAACAACGACCAAAAACGTGTATCCCTGAAAAGGACCGGCAAAATCAAGGTGTAAGGTGCTCCAAGGTTCTTCTGGGGTTGGGATGAACTGTGGTGGAGCAGCCGGTGGATTCGCCTTATTTCTTTGGCACTGGGCACACTGTTGAACTGTCAACTCGATGTGTTTATCCAGTTTTGGCCACCAAACGTAACTGCGTGCATAAGCTTTCATCACATTGATTCCGGGGTGATATCCATGAAGCACTTCCAAAATTTGATCTTGATACTTGGGTGGCACCACTACTCTGCTACCCCACAGTATACAGCCCCTGTGCGTTGAGAGTTCTGTCTTTCTTCGTTGATATGGAATAAGTTCCTCATCATTCTCAATAAATTTAGGCCACCCGTGCAAAAGCAACCGTAACACGCGTGACATTACGGGGTCTTTCGATGTTTCACTGGCGATTTGACCTGCCGTTACTGGAGGGTTGCTACGCATTTCAAGCATTAAGATATCAGCTAGTCCATTTTCTGGAGCATCGATTGTCGATGGCAGTGGTAATCTGCTCATACAGTCGGCATTACTGTGTTTCGATCCTGGCCTGTATTCCAATTTATAATCATAAGCGGCTAGCAACAAACACCAGCGCAACATCCTAGGCGATATCATTTGGGGTATCTGCTTGTTTCTGTTGAAAATTCCCAACAGCGGTTTGTGATCAGTGATGATAATTACCTCTCTTCCGGCGACATATTGATGAAAACGCTTTATTCCATAAATAATGGCTAACGCCTCCTTATCAATGTGCGCATAGTTACGTTCATGTGTCCCCAGAGTGCGCGAAGCAAATGCTATGGGTTGTTCGACTCCATTTTCGTTGTTCCGGTGTGCCAATACAGCGCCCAGACCATAAGGCGAGGCGTCGCATGAGAGGACCAGCGGTTTAGCAACATCGTAATGGACTAACAGAGTATTGGAATCCAGTAAAGATTATAATTCATTAAAAACTGCATCATGTTCGTGAGTCCATTTCCATTTCACATTCTTGTCCAAAAGGCGATGTAATTTTTCAGCGATCGACGCCTTGTTAGGTAAAAATGAGTGGTAAAAATTCAACAATCCCAAAAAAGATTGTAGCATCTCTTTGCTTTTTGGCGTAGCTGCTTGTTGGATGGCTCTAACTTTTTCTTTATTGGGCGAGATTCCTTCTCCACTAATGTGAAATCCAAGGTAGTCCATTTCGTTTTGCGCAAATAAACATTTTTTTTTATGTACTGTTAATTTGGCTTCTCCTAGCTTTTGGAAAACTATTTCCAGCGTCTTATGATGGTCAGTCTCGTTCCGTCCAGACACTATAATATCATCCAGGTAAGCTTTTACGCCCTTAATGCCGGCCAGTAAACTATCCATAAATCTTTGAAATATACCTGGAGCCGCCGAAACTCCAAAAGGCAATCTGCGCACCCTAAATAATCCCTTGTGAGTGTTTAGTGTCAACAACTCTGCTGAGGCATCATCGACTACCAGCTGCTGGTATGCTTGCTGTAAATCCAATTTCGTGAAGACCTTTCCCCCAGCAATTGCCGCCATCACCTCTCCAAAAAGTGGCAGGGGGTATGAGTTTGATTTTATCACCGCATTGACGGTGCTTCGGTAATCTCCGCAAATTCTTACCGAACCGTCAGACTTGGGAACCACTACAATGGGTGTAGCCCAACGCGAAAACAAAACTGGTTCCAAAATTTTCTGCTTGACGAGTTTCTCAATTTCTTTTTCGACTGCCGGCTGCCACGCAATGGGGCAGGGACGATGTTTAAGAAAACGCGGCGAAGATTCTTGTAATAATTCGATGGAAACCGGTGTGCCTTCATGGGCTCCCAGTTCATCACTAAAAATGTTTTTGTAGTCTTTCACAAGACCTGCCACATTCCCTGCCACCTCCAGCGCACATACTCCATGGACTGAGATACCCAACACAGGAAACCAATCCCTGCCCAACAAACACCTACCACCCCCTGCAACGACAACTACCGGCAGATTATATTCTTTATTATTATATTTAATATTTACCAAAACCGATCCGAGCACTTTTAGGTTCTGATTGGACCAGGTTTGCAGCCTGATCAATGAAGGTTGCAGCTGTTTATTTTCATGATTTATCCGCTCCCAAGTAGCTTCCGAAATGACAGTGCACGCCGCGCCAGAGTCCACCTCAAATGTTTCCTTAGCGCCGTTTATGATAACATTCGTTAAAATTTTGTGCCTCGCAGATGTCTGGATATGATTTAACTCAAAAAAATAGTTCGACTCCCCCGTTTGCGCATCCCGCCAAGGTGTTACTTCCCTTTCGACTACGTTTTCTTCTACTGTATGGACGGATTGTTTCTGACGGGCGGTGGCTTTCTTTTTAAAACAAGCTTTGCTTGCATGACCCCTTTTATGGCAATAGTCGCAATTCCTTTCTTTATAGAAACACTTATCCGGAGTATGATTGCCTTCGCATCGAAAACACCGGAATTGTTCTGGCCGTTGATAGTTCTTGTTAGCGACCATAGCCATGATGTCATTGTTGCCTCGCACGTTGATAACATTCTGCTGAGCCGCCTCATGTGCTATTGCAATTTCATACGCCCGCTTAAAATCCAGTTTACTTTCACTGAAAAGACGTTTTTGCAATGATTCATCGGCTACTCCGCAGACAATTTGGTCTCTCAACATCTTGTCCAGCTCCGCAAAATCGCAATGTTCTGACAATTTCCGCAAATCCTTAACAAAATCGGCGATCGTTTCTCCATTTTTCTGACACCGCTTGTGAAAAGTGAAGCGTTGCACGATTTCATTGGGTCTTGGATGGAAATGTCCATCTAACCTTTCGACAATTTCCTGGAAGGTCACGTCTCTTGGCGTAAGTGGGGTTAGTAAAGACCGGATTACTTCGTATGTGGATTCTCCCACACATGACAAGAATATGGCTCTCATGGATGCGTCATTTGTTATCCCGTTTGCCTCAAAGTAGAACTCCATCCTCTCCTTGTAATTGTTCCACGACATAGTTGGTTGGAATTGTTCCAACTTACCGAAAATCTGTCCAGACGTCTGATTGACATTCGCCATTCTGCCCTCATTTGGTTCCATTTCCGCTCGTCGCCAAAATGTTAGGTTTCTTTATTTTTGAAATAAAATACCTTTTATGTTTTCTACGTTTTATTATTTCTTACACGTGTCTTTCTTTTTGTTAATTACATGACGTTTTTACACCGGTCGTTTTCTTCAGGCAACTGTCTCTTTTTTCTTCGCAAGCAGCTTGACAGCTTACGAAATCAGAGGGTGACTTCAGCACACCACAGCAGCAGCGGAAATTTCAGAGGTTGCGGAAGTTCCAAGTTGTGCGGGAGCAGAAGCGGAAGATTTAATGTAGTCGGAAGATGCAGTTGGTGTGTCGGAGGCGGCTGCTCTCGGAAGGTTAACACACCAAGTGGCGAAGAAGGGAATGTTTTTTTTTTTTTTCTCGATACTACAAGGCAATAGTTCTAGGTTGCTAAAACAACCGCATCGTCGACATGCGGAGCTTTTTCTATTTTGATGGTTACCCTACAGACCTGGTCAATAGTGAGTGTAATACGGAAACTCAATTGATGTTTGGGAACTAAACATCTTTCGTCTCTAATTTACTGTAAACGCGTCAAGAGTACCTGACGTGATGTCTAAGAATAATTCTGATAAAGCGTATAATCACTCCAGTTTCGATAGGGTTCTGTCTTTATTCACAACCCCGAGAGACGACGCAACGAAATTAAGGCGGCGTATTGGTGCTAGCCGTACTTAAAGCGTCTGAAAAAAGCGTGCGGTCTGGTCTGGTTTGTAAGCTGAGGCACCGACTTAGTCAGTGCTGTGAATGTGGGTTTATCTTGATAAGAAAAACTAAATTTGGAAAACCTATTGGAACTTCATCTTGCAGCTCAGCTTAACATCATCGCGATTCAGAGTCGATCTAAGCAATATTCGTGAGCTAAAGTCACGTTTGCTGTATACGTCCACATTTGTTTCTGACACTAAGCAAAACGCAGCCAATCAGTGTTTTTCTTGAGTTCAAGCCAGGGATTTAAATGAGATGGCAATCCGATGGCTTTGACAGGCATTTTGACAGATTGCCCCAACAAACGATTTGCGGTTTGACGGCATCTTGACTATATCATTCAGCCTGGTTCTGGCGTCTTGACTCTACACATAGACGTCTTGAGACTAACACAATGATAAGTCAAAAGCGTCGTTTTTAAACGAGAATAACACGTATAGTATCGGTGTATTACTAAAGCAACAATCAACCTCTGCGGGGATCAAGGGCAGACGTACGAAGGTTTCCCAACTCTTAATTTATCTCTGATTATAACCTTGAACTATCCTTCCCCCGACTGTGAGCGATAATTTACCTAGGCTAGTAAAGAAGACAGACCGGGTGCAGGAAATCAATTGGAGCAACCCCTCAACTGCTATAAAGCAAATATAACTGCACTCCAAGAAGAGTGATGGGATGGACCAGGTAAGAGACGGGTGAAAAACGGCAACACTGCGAATTGCTGCAAGGAGAACAAACAATGATTTATTGAATTCCAATTCGTTATTCGGGAAAGTCTCCGACAAGAAGTCAACCTTTCGGCATGTAGGCGAAAACCTCATAACGATCTACATCAAAGCTAATTTCGGGAACATTAGCTCAATATGCGTTCACGCCACAACTGACTAAATAACTTCTACGATCTCCTAGATAGAACCTTGCGCAATGTCCCAATTCTTCTTCTTTGGTGGCGTAACAGCCTATGAAGGACCAGAGCCAAGCTTCTCTCAATCACCCATGTTGTGTGTGATTTATTTTTCACACAGATGCAAGGGACCTACAGTTTAATGCCGATTCCGAACGGCGTGAGTCGAGAAGCTTTTTCATGGCAAACTTACTACGGGGGGTTTTGCCAGTACCCCGCCGAGGAGGAACTTCGCGAAATAAACATTCGATGGCGTTGGTGTTATCGGGATTCGAACTCGTTCATCGTGCGTCAGAATCCAACACACTAACCACTGCGCCACGGCGCCCCAATAACGATACAATATAGTCAGAGACGCTGCCTCTGATGTGTTGGGTTTCAAACAACCGGCGAGTAGAAACCCCTGGTTTGATGAGCAATGCGGACAAGCCCAGGTAGCAAAGTACAACGCTTACAAAGCCATGCGACATATACGACGAGAGCTGTTCGTGAACACTACGAGCAGAAAATGAAAGAGGGACACACGCTTTTAAGGAAGAAAAGCAGAGAGCATAAAAAGCGTAGGATCGAAGAAATCGAAGAGATGAAGTCAGGGCAGAAGCTTCTAGGGATGAAGACGGGTAACTAGCAATAGAGTCACAGTCGATGTTGAGAATATGTAAAGAACTTTCTGTAGACCGTTAAGGGGCGAAAGCATAAAACTAATAAAGCCGCGGGCGCGGAAGGCTCGTTTGCTGAGTTATTTAAAGCAGCTAGAAATGAGCTGGTAGGGTGCATGCGCCTGCTCATTTGTAAAATACGGTTGAGGGGAAGCATGCCCGATGGCAATGGCATCTCAGCACCGCTTGCCCGGTCCACCAAAAAGGAGACCCCTATAGCTGCGCAAACTACAGGGGAATCAAGATCCATAACATCGCATGTAATGTCTTCTCTACCGTACTGTGTGAACGCCTGAAGCTCTTTGTGGATAATCTGATAGGTTCTTAACAGTGTGGTTTCAGGCCCGGTAAGTAGACAAAGATAGATATCCCTATCACGTAAAAACCTACTTGTTCCGAAGAAAAGGACGATCGCCTCGAAGAAGAATTCTACGATCTCCTAGACAGAACATATGCCCAATGCCCCAGCTACGACACAAAAATAGTCCTTCTTCTTTGGTGGCGTTACAGCCCATGAAGGACCAGAGCCAAGCTTCTCTCAAAATATAGTCCTAGGAGGTTTTAATGCAAAACTGGGCAAAGAGGACATATTTGAGTCGATCATAGGAAAGCATAGCCTCCATCACACCACATCCCACAACGGACTTAGGCTAATTGATTTCCTAGCGGGGCGTAACCTCCTTGTAGCAAGCACGCGGTTCCCCCATCTCAACATCACCAAGGGCACCTGGCGGTCTTTTGATCAATCGACCACCAACCAGATTGATCACATTGCGATCGACGCCAGACACTCCTCCTGCATTCTCGACATACGAACCTTCCGAGGGGCCAACATCGACTCGGACCACTACCTTGTTGTAGCCAAGGTACGAATGAGGATATCAAGAATGCTTAGGAGTCGAGTAGGACTACGTAAGTTCGACGTCGGAAAGCTACAATCGCAAGAGGTTGCCAGAATCTTTGCCGATCGTGTCTCATCCAAGCTCTCTCAAAATCCGCCCACAGCAGCACAAACAATAGAGCAGGAATGGGCGCATTGCCACAGCGCCGTCAGAGACGCTGTCTCAGAGGTGCTGGGTTTCAAACCGCCACCACCTAGAAACCCCTGGTTCGATGAACAATGCGAACAAGCCCATGCAAAACAAGAGGCATATAAAGCCATGCTGCAACGACGTACGAGAGTTGCTCGCGAAATCTATGAGCAGAAGAGAAGAGAGGAACACACGCTTTTCAGAAGAAAGAAGAGAGAGAGCACGGAAAGCGTGAGATCGAGGAGATGGAGAGATGCTTCCGCAGTAATGACGCCCGTATGTTTTACAATAAGGTAAAACGAACATGCCATGGCTACAAAGCCAGAGTCGCAGTCGATGCTGAGGATTTGAAAAAGACCACCTCTGCAGACTGTATAACGGCGATGATAGACAAGATACCGCGGGCGCAGACGGCCTGTCTGCTGAGCTTCTTAAGGCGGCTGGAGATGAGCTGGTAAGGTGCATGCACCATCTCATATGGTTGGAGGAAAGCATGCCCGACGAATGGAATCTCAGCATCGTTTGCCCGGTTCATAAGAAAGGAGACCCCTATAACTGCACCAACTATAGGGGAATAAGTCTCCTTAACATCGAATATAAGATCTTCTCTGCCGTATTGTGTGAACGCCTGAAACCGTTTGTGGATAACCTGATCGGTTCTTATCAGTGTGGTTTCAGGCCAGATAAATCCACAATAGACAAAATATTTACGCTACGGCAGATCTTGGAGAAGGCCCAGGAATACCAAATCGACACTCACTACCTCTTCGTCGATTTCAAGGCTGCGTGTATAGAGATGAGCTATACAAAGCCATGTCTAGTTTTAAGATCCCTGCCAAACTCGTCCGACTGTGCAGGATGACAATGGAGAATTCTCGCTGCTCCATTAAGGTCGGTAATGAGCAAACCGAGACCTTTGATGTTAAAAAAGGATTTAGGCAAGGTGACGCGCTGTCATGCAACTTTTTCAACATCGTGCTTAAAAAGATCGTGCAAGAGTCACTGGCCAACACAAAAGGTACGATTTATTTCAAGTCTACGCAATTGCTTGCGTACGCCGATGACATTGACGTGATTGGACGGACACAGAGAGACGTCAATGAGGCCTTTGTAAGCATTGAGGTAGAAGCGGCTAACATGGGTCTCAAGGTTGAGGGTAAACCCAAATACCTGCTTTCCGACGTATTGGCCAGAACGTCACCATGGGCGGATATAACTTTGAAGTGGTCAAGGAATTCGTCTACCTTGGCTCACTGATGAACAGCGACAACAACACCACCGCTAAGATAAAACGCAGAATCACACTTGCCAACCGCTCTTTCTTTGGGCTCAACAGACAATTGAGAAGTAGAGCCCTCTCTCGGAAAACCAACGTGACACTATATAAGACCTTAATCATCCCAGTCCTCCCTTACGCCGCAGAGGCTTGGACCTTAACAAAAGCGGATGAAGATGCCCTTGGTCGTTTCGAGAGGAAAATTCGGCGCACTATCTACGGTCCCGTTTGTTCAAACGGTGTATGGAGGAGAAGATATAACGAAGAACTGTGCGGGTTGTACAGCGACATCGGCCTGGTACGACGTCTACGGATACAGCGTCTAAGGTGCCTAGGCCATGTAGAGCGCATGGAAAATACAGCTCCGACCCGAAGAGTCTTCGAATCCACCCGGAAGGAAGGCGCGGCAGAGGACGGCCACATCAACGGTGGCGCATGCAGGTGGAAGGGGACCTTAATCAACTGGGTGTGCGGCGCTGGAAACAGCTGGCCAAAGACCGTGCCAGCTGGAGACGCTTATTGGTTGAGGCCCAGGTTCACCACGGACTGTACCGCCACCTAAGTAAGTAGACCAAATATCCAGAACTGCGACATAACTTAGAAGCCAAGAAAACCAAGGTTACGCTATACAAAACCTTAATTATCGCACTCCTCCTCCATGGCACAGAGGGCTGGAATTTAACGAAAACGGATGAGGAGGTCCTTGGTCGTTTTGAGAGGAAAATTCTGCTTTCAATCTATGGTCTTTTTTTTCTTTCTTTCTTTTGTGGCGTTACAGCCCATGAAGGACCAGAGCCAAGCTTTCCTCAATCACCCATGTTGTGTGGGATATATTTCTCACACAGGTAAAAAGGACTACTTCAACGGCTGGAGTTGGGACTTCCTCGATCCCTATCCACTTTACCTTGATTTTGCTTGTTAAGCAGCTGCTGGATATGCTGCGGGTCGGTGACAAGATTACCTTCCACATCTCGAAGAGCCTGGATGCCTTTCTCGAAGCATCCTGGAAGAGCTGTGAGGTCGCGAAAATTCTTTTCTTTAGTCGCAACAGTTTTTTCTCCTCCCTTCTCCTGGTTCGGTACTCGGTTCGCGCTGCAGGTCTTTTGATACGTATCGTCGGTTGCTGTCTCCTTCTGCTCACACTGATCATCATACCACGTGTCTCTTGCCAGGGGTGACAGGTTGTCTGGTTGTCTAAGGTGGACTCGCTACTTCCTGAATGGTTGAGCGGCAATGCAGTCACATATTGTTGACATTTGTGCTCGACGTAGGCATACCGGAGAGTCTTTCGCTCAGTTGCTCTCTGTAAACTCTGGTAACCTCCGGTGTGCTCACAAGTGCTCAGGCGTCCAATGTCGAACCTCCTTATGATGGGCTGGTGAAACTTTCTGACATTGGACACTGGAGTTCTGAATTCTACTGCTACAAGGAAATGGTCACAATATCCGCAGACCCAGAATGTTTGACGAGTGTCTTACTTCAATGAGCACATGGTCGATTTGGTTGGTCTTTCCACAATCGGTTTCCGTCAATGCTGCACGGAGTACATCACTGAGAACAATAGTGGTGACATTATGCATCCTTGACGTACTCCACTTTGGACACCATATTCCTCTGACACTTTACCAAACGCGCGTTCGTTTGGCAGAATCGGATCAGTGCTACAAAAGACCGCGCAGACTTAACCGCAAACCTAATACAAGCCACCTGCGCTACGTTTAGTAAATATGTATCTTTTTATTTGTATATATGAAGTAACATTTCGTATATAGATTTAGGTATATATGCATGTTTATATGTAATGTACTGTGTGGGTGTGGAGCTAAAACCTTAAAACAAAATCATTGTTCTCCTTGTAAATCTACACTTGACGAGACGACGTACGACAGAGGAGTCAGAGCGGAGCAGATCCAATCTTCCTTCCTTCTTACGACCTTTGAATAACAAAAAAGAAGCAAAAAGAAAAGTTCTCTTTGCAGCAACAGCTGCAAGAGCTAAACACAAATATGTTGATAATAGATACTCGTAAAAGGAATGAATCGTGTTGAGGTCGTGTTGCTGTGTAGTAGATGTGGTGTCTGCTCATGCCATTCCGCCTGCGCCGACGTGTAAGACACCAAAACAGACGCTACAAACGCGGACGGGCTTGTTGATGCCAAACTTGAGGATCGGAATATCGTTGTTCGAGCATTTCGAGCAAAGAACTCGACCACAGTGGCGACTGGAAAGAAGAGAAATGCATATGGATTGGTCGCATCAGTTGCATCATACGTACCAGTGATGCTTGCGCATGGTGAGTGAAAACTTCGAGCCACACTCTTGACATAAGTCGGATTCGGCCCACGGCGATTCCTGTGGCAGTTGGTCCAGTAGTTTGTGCAACAGTTGATCGGTGGCCAATTTAAAGTTGAAGATCGTTACACCGTCTCGATTCTCGGTGCCCATGCATGCGCCATTCTTCACCAGCACCTTGCATAGTGGTGCCTGGCCTCGCATGAAGGCCAACAGCAATGGTGTGTTGCCGTCCATATCAGGCACGTTAATTGGATACTTTGGCATAGATTCGATGAAGAGCTCGCAAATCGATGCGGCCGTATTGTCTTTTCCCGTACGGCAAAGCTCGTGCATTGGATTGCGGCCCTTTAGGTTTACCGCTTCTGCATTGATACTCGATTCCATGAGTAGCTCGCGGACAATGGTCAGGTGGCCTTCGCGGACGGCGATATGTAATGCGTTATTACCGTCACCATCGGTTGCATCGAAATCGGCTCCGTTCTGAATCAAAGCTGAAACGGCCGGTAGGATACCTCGTTCGGCGGCTATATGCAAAGCCGTCTTTTGGGTTGCGTCGCGATCGTTGATCCTCGCTCCGGCGAGAATTAGATTTCGAATAATCATCTCGTTTAGGGACGCTGCGGCTAGATGAAGTGGAGGCGTTTGATTGACATCTTGGACGCGGCTATTGACATCGACCTGAATCGAAAGCAGGAAGAGGACGCTCTCGAGATCGTCTTTCATGATCGCCGTATGGAGGAAATTTCGTCCACGCTGATCCATTTGTTCGGCAGCATTGGGCAGGCGCTCGAGGATACTTTGCGCAGCTTTGTGATTGCGCATGGTTAAAGCCGCTGCGAACGGCGTGTTGCCAGTTTTGTCGCGGATTTTCAGATCGATCGACGGGTGGCAGAGGAGGATCGTGATGATTTCGTTGTGTTGGTTCTCGATAGCCACATGCAATGGGGTTTTGTTGTCACAGTCAAGCAGATTCACGTTTGCTCCGTGCTCGATAAGAGTTTGTAGGACTTTCAATAGGCCCCACTGGCAGCACAAGTGCAGCGGAGATGCCTTGTCTTTGGCCTCATCACCACCTTCACCGTTCATGCCTGGCTGACGTGGGGAATCCAAGTCGCAGCCACTTTTGATTAGGAAAATTGCCGCACTATCCTTGCGTTCATCGATCGCACGGTGAAGAAGTGTTTGCAGGCATCCATCTGGCCCGGGTCCCCAACAATCAGTGTCTACACCGTGGCGAACAAGTACTTGAGCAACATCATCGTATTCCAGCTCTAAGGCTGTCCAAAGAGGCGGATCACCTTTATTATCCGGAGCACTTAGCGCTACGCCACGTGTGCAGAGCACATCCACCACTTGGGCCAGACGACAATGAATGGCCAATTGAAGTGGGGACTCCTGTTCACCTGTGAGAGCATTCATGTCGGCTCCTTGCTCGAGCAGGAATATTGCAGTTTCTGTGTCGTGATTGAGAATTGCTTGATGAAGCAACGTCATGTCTTGGCCATTGCGGGCATTCACATCGGCACCACCGCGTATCAGAATCGGAACAAGATCTGTTCGATTCAGTGATAGACTTAGACTCAGTGGTGAATCTCCCGAGGCGTTTTTGCAATTAAAATCTGGCAACTCACGGCCCGACTCCACGCGTTCCTTGAAATCGGCAAATTCCGAAATCACCTCCGGACTGTTGGCCTCAACTGCAAGGTGTAGGGCAGATTTAAGGTCTGACACACTAGATTGAAGATTTGGTGATGCTCCAGCGTCCAGAAGTTTTCGCACGAGCTTTGGTAAATTCTTCTCACTGGCAATGTGGAGAGCGGTGAATCCTTGGCCGTTGACATGATTCAAATTGGCGTGGTCGGCGAGAAACACAGCTGCTTCTTCGAGGCTTTGCTGTGCCAATATTTGTAGCAGACTATCATGTGTATCGGATTTTATTTGATTTGCTCGAGCGCCTTTGGCCAGAAGTTTTGCGGCCAAGTCAAATGGGCCGCCTTCGACCTGCGGTGGTGTCAAACTCAGTAACAAGGCACATTTCTCTTCATTTGTTCGTAGATTGATGTCGGTTCCCGGCACTTCAAGCAGTAGGTCGAACATAGCCGTATGACCGGATATCACGGCTGCATGCAGGGCGGTTAGACCGCGTTGATTTTGCAGGTTAACATCGGCTTTATTGTTGAGGATCTTCTTGCCAACTTCCAGCATTTGGTTGTATGTCTCGGAGTCAACATTCTTCGATGAGTAGTTGCAGACCAGGTGTAGCGCTGTATCAGAGGTTAGTCTGTTGGGATATTGATGAGATGGAAATTAAGTATTTGTGGACTTTAAAGGTTTACTTACCTGTGGGGTAAATTGACATTGCAGTTTCGATCGAGTAGGAAGTTTGCAGCAAAATTGTCAGCACGTTTGATGGCGTCGATGAGAAGGGTAGAGCCCTAGATACAGACAGAAGTCTTTGCAGTACAACTATATGAGATGAATTGAAATAACTTACCTCAGCATCGTATGCGTTGACATTTGCTCCTCCATCCTGTACAAGTTGCTTGGAAATTGCTGCATTTTTCGCGAGCAAAGCCATCTGGAGGGGCAATTGACCTTGCAGCGACAAACTGTTTACCAATTCTGGTAGCTGTAAAGAAGAGTAGAGATTTGAATGAGGCTAGATACAGAAAGAAGCTCAAAGTATGAGTGCCACACGAATTAAGGCATATTAAAACTCATCGACCAGATTGTCATCAGCGAAACGCTGTCGAGTCGCGAGAAGCTGATGCTAACTATGGCCAAGCCAGGATAAACGGTTTTGCTCCTCTATGGTAAAACTCCAAATTTCGACCGGCACTGTCAACAATTTGACCATCTGAAGGAAGCAATGCCTCAGAACCAGGTAACTTTAGTAAAAAGAAGGAGAACTTTGTTCCATCAGAGCAACACCGGGCTACACACATCAATGCCGACTCGTTAGAAGCTCCAGGAGCTTGATTGGGAGGTTGTTATGCGTAGTCTGGCACCCCAAGTGATGACCACCTGTTCCTGTCCATAGTGGACGGTTTTGCTGCTGAGGCAAAATGACTGTCACGGTTTTTTACCAATAGTGAATACTCAAATGTTAGATCAATTACAACTAGCGTTCCGCAGGAAAGCGTACTTGGTCCGCTGCTTTACCTGCTTACCTGCTGTATACCAGAGACAAACCACAAACGGATGGCTCTACGCTAGACACATTCGCCGGTGATACTGCAATTTTGGCAAAAGGAAAATAAGTCGAAGAATCAGCGACTAATTTGCTATATACCATACACCGGATAAGCGAGTGGACAAAGATTTTGCGGATCGAGCTCAACGAAACCAAATCTGTCCACGTACATTTTACTTATTTACTTACTTATCAGGCCAGCGATCCTTGGAGGATCTGAGCCTAAGCTATAGCTGCCTTCCATCCTTGACGGTCCCTGGCACGCTGCTTCCAGTTATCAAGACCAAGATGTCTTACATCCGCGATTACTTGGTCTTTATACCGGAGGTTCTTCCTCTTCTTCTCGAACCAGGAGGCTCGGAGTCGAAGACCCTCTTAGCTGAAGCGTTCATGTACATGCGCTCGATGTGGCCGAGCCAGTGTAGTCGACGGATCCTTGCCTTCCGGACTACATCCACATCTTGGTACAGCTCGTAGAGTTCGCGGTTGTGTCTTTTCTCCATTCACCATCCTCACAGACAGGACCAAATATCCGGCGCAGAATTTTTCTTTCGAAAGAACCCAAAATCAGCTCCGCCGTCCTGCTTATCGTCCAGCTTTAGGCTCCGTACAGCAAGACTGGCAGTATGAGCGTTTTGTAAAGCATGACTTTGGTCTTTCGAGTGAAGAGTTTTGACCCCAGTTGTTTGGACAAGCCGACATAGCAGCGGTTACCAAGGGCGATTCTATGCCGGATCATTGTCATGGTGTCATTTGTGGAATTTACGTTTGCCCCGAGGTAGACAAACTCCTTAACTACCTCGAAATTGTAGCTGTCAATTGTTATATTTTGTCCCAGGTGGAGAGCGACGGATTGGTTTTTGCTTGACAGCACGTACTTCGTCTTGTCCTCATTGACGTTAAGACCAACTCGTTTCGCCTGTTCTTCAATCGCCGTGAATGCTTCCACAATGCCACGCGAGAACACGCGATGATGTCGATATCATCCGCGTATCCTACCAGCTGGACGGACTTGTAGAAGATAGTGCCTTCCCTGTTGACGCCTGCCCGTCGCACTATCTACTCCAGCACCAGGTTGAAGAAGTCACATGACAGCGCATCTCCATGCCGAAATCCGGTACATGTTTCAAACGGGTCGCGTATTTTTTTGCGTGGCGCGATACAACTGGATCAGTTTTCCCGGGATCCCGAATTCGGCCATCGCACCAAACAGTCCTTCACGATGAATGTTGTCGTATGCGGCTTTGAAATCGATGAAAAGATGGTGTGTATCGATTCGAAACTCGTTGATCTTTTCAAGGATTTGTCGAAGTGTGAACATTTGGTCTATAGTCAATTTGCCGGTCGGGAAGCCGCACTGGTAGCTGCCGATTAGTGCGGTGCAAAATGGCTGTAGACGTTCACACAATACGCTGGACAGGATCTTGTATGCGACATTGAGCAGGGATATACCTCTATAGTTCTTGCAAGAGGTAGGATCGCCTTTTTTGTGGATGGGGCAAATAGAGCTGGTATTCCAGTCGTCGGGCATGCTTTCATCTTCCCAAATTCTGCAGATGATCTGGTGCATGCTCCCTACCAGAACATCGCGCCAGCCTTGAAGAGCTCTGATGGCAAGCCGTCTGAGCCTGCGGCCTTGTTGTTCTCCAGCTTCTGAATAGCTGTGCCGTCTTCTTCGATGCTGGGTGGGAGGACTACTTCAGCGGCTGGAGTTGGGAAGTCCTCGGTCCCTACCACTCTCTCTTGGTCATGCTCGTTAAGTAGCTGCTGGAAATGCTACTCAAATAGATCCACTATTCCCTGCGGGTCGGTGACAAGATTACCCTCGCAGTTTCGAAGAGCCTGGGTGCTCCTTTTGAAGCCTATTGCAAGGCCTTTGGCTTTCTTGTAAAAGGCTCGTGTTTTATGTTTATCCCTAGACTCCTCGATATCCTTGAGCTGGGAGGCTGCGAAGATTCTTTTCTTTTGTCGCAGTAGTTTTTTCTCCTATCTTCTTCCGGCTCGGTACTCTTCTTGCGCTGCCCTGGTTTTCCTTTGCAGCGCCTTTTGGTACGCCTCGTCGGTTGCTGCCCTTTTCTGCTCACACTCGCCATCATACCACGGGTTTCTTGTCGGGGGTGGTGGGTACCCTAAGGTGGTTTCGGATACTTCCTGAATGGCTGAGCGGCAATGCAGCCACATATTATTGGCACTTTGTTTCAAAATGAATTGACAAATAGTATATTTTGTAACAGAAGGCGGCAACACTTTTTTTCGGTAAAACTACAAAATTAAGAGAATGAAGTTGGTATTCCCATCACGCTTTCTCTTCCATGCTAATGCGATTAAAATTAATCTAGCCATGCCCGGTCCTCATCTCCTCGACGACCGTGAAATTGAAGCTTACTGCTTGACAGGTCGTTCCCCACATATGCATTTGATGACGCTGGTTATCGGCGAAGAACAATCGTACCGATTGCCAATTCTCGCTCGATCTTTAAGCCCCTGCCCCCTTTATCACTTTTCTTTGTGTCTAGTCTTCCCACATAGAAAATACAGAAGAGAAACGAAACGTTCCCAGAACGTTGTGTGCCTTGTTACCTCCCTCGCTTATAAAATACAGAAACACTACATGCTTGCTCACATGTTTCCGGGTTTAAGTTACCTGGAACCGGTGTTGGATAGTTTATCTACCTAATGGCGATTAGAATCTAATACCAAAGATGGTAGACTTAGTGTTGAATTGCCTCAATTCAAATTCTTTCTCAAACTGCGGCCGGCCATCCGACCCGGTAGACCGGCCGTCATGGTGTCATGTTCTTAATGTAAGTGGATCCGGTGATAGTAGTATTGTAGTACTCGGCAACAATTAGCTAATGGATCATCGCTACTGAGCATTTTAGAGCTCGTCGAGTTATTAATAATCGCGATAGAGGAGTGACGTCGGATGGGTGCGCCAAATTAATTAAGCCATGTGCGGTGGGGGGATACTTAGCTTGGCGTTTGTTTTATCACTTTTCTGTGCTTTTTATTGGATTAGCATATCACGCTTGGCGGAGAAATCAATAGAGAAGTGTTAAGAGACACGCAGTTCGAGGCAAAGAATACTTATGCGGATGCTTGTCAAAGAGGATGGGTGCGCAGCAAAATGAAATGAGGACGTCAGAAGTTTCTGTTGTCGATTTTAGACAATTAAATTTCTTGAATGACTTGAGCCTCACTTCGCATTTAATCGAGAGCTCGTTTACAGTCCACTCACAACAAGTGCTGTAGTCGTTAACGATGGCAATTATCATTATTCGGTAGAACCACTTCTATAGGGAGCTCGCAAAACAGCTTGGAATGTATGGCAATTGGTCAACAATAGAATTGTTTGACGTTTTCTTTCAAGAATGGGGGGGAGGAAGCGAGCAAACAGAACAAAGAAGTTGTACGCGTTTAACATGGCAAACGCTAGCTTCGATCTCAGTCCCTGCTCAATCCAAGTTGACACACAGCCTCCGCGTGGCCCCCCAGGATAGCTACCCTGACCCCCGCCAGGTAGTGAACCAATGTGTGCAGCGACCCAACCCCTTGTTCCTGGGGAAAGAGGAACCTGGCCTTCCAGGTTGGGGGTTGTGCTTAGGGTTAACATCCCTATCACGTAAAAACCTACTTGTTCCGAAACAACAACAAGCCTCGGATATGACGGAACGACTAACGGACTTGAGAGTCTGCACCTGGAATGTTAAGTCCCTAAACAGCCCAGGTGCAGGCGATCAATTGGAGCAAACCCTCAACTGCTATAAAGAAGATATAACCGCACTCCAAGAAGTGCGATGGGATGGACCAGGCAAAAATTGGATGAAAAACTGCGACATCTACTACGGGAACTGCTACAAGGAGAACAAACAGCGCCTATTCGGGTGCGGATTCGTTATTCGAGGAAGACTCCGACAAAAAGTCTTAAGCTTCCGAGACATAAGCGAACGCCTCATAACAATCCGCATTAAAGCTAAATTTGGAAACATTAGCTTAATATGCGCTCACGTTCCAACGGAAGAAAAGGACGATCGACTCAAAGAATAATTCTACGATCTCCTAGACAGAACATATGCCCAATGCCTCAGCAACGACACAAAAATAGTCCTTCTTCTTTAGTGGCGTTACAGCCCATGAAGGACCAGAGCCAAGCTTCTCCAAAATATAGTCCTAGGAGATTTTAATGCAAAACTGGGCAAAGAGGACATATTTGAGTCGATCATAGGAAAGCATAGCCTCCATAACACCACATCCGACAACGGACTTAGGCTAATCGATTTTTTAGCGGGGCGTAACCTCCTTGTAGCAAGCACGCGATTCCCCCATCTCAACATCCACAAGGGTACCTGGCGGTCTTTTGATCAATCGACCACCAACCAGATTGATCACATTGCGATCGACGCCAGACACTCCTCCTGTATTCTCGACGTAAGAACCTTCCGAGGGGCCAACATCGATTCGGACCACTACCTTGTTGTAGCCAAGGTACGAATGAGAATATCAAGAATGCTTAGGAGTCGAGTAGGACTACGTGAGTTTGACGTCAGAAAGCTACAATCGCAAGAGACTGCTAGAATCTCTGCCGATCCTGTCTCCTCCAAGCTCTTTCAAAATCCACCCACAGCAGCACAAACAATAGAGCAGGAATGGGCGCATTGCCAGAGCGCCATCAGAGACGCTGCCTGAGGTGCTGGGTTTCGAACCGCCACCATCTAGAAACCCCTGGTTCGATGAACAATGCGAACAAGCCCATGCAGCAAAACATGAGGCATATAAAGCCATGCTGCAACGACGGACGAGAGCTGCTCGCCAAATCTATGAGCAGAAGAGAAGAGAGGAACACACACTTTTCAGAAGAAAGAAGAGCGAACATGGAAAGCGTGAGATCGAGGAGATGGAGAGATGCTTCCGCAGGATTGACGCCCGTAAGTTTTACAATAAGGTAAAACGAACATGCCATGGCTACAAAGCCAGAGCGGCGGCCTGCAGGAATGAAAATGGAGAACTGGTAGTAGAGTTGCAGTCGATGCTGAGGATTTGGAAAGACCCCTTCTGCAGACTGTATAACGGCGATGATAGACAAGAAACCGTTGTCAGGCAGAACGAGCCATTCGTAATGGATGACGATGTAACAGAATTCAGTCCACCCGACCTAGACGAAGTCAAAATAGCGATATCAAGACTTAAGTCTAATAAAGCCACGGGCGCAGACGGCCTGTCTGCTGAGCTTCTTAAGTCGGCTGGAGATGAGCTGGTAAGGTGCATGCACCATCTCATTTGCAAGGTATGGTCGGAGGAAAGCATGCCCGACGAATGGAATCTCAGCATCGTTTTCCCGGTCTATAAGAAAGGAGACCCCTATAGCTGCGCCAACTATAGGGGAATAAGTCTCCTTAACATCGCATATAAAATCTTCTCTGCCGTATTGTGTGAACACCTAAAACCGTTTATGGATAACCTGATCGGCTCTTATCAGTGTGGTTTCAGGGCAGGTAAATCCACAATAGACCAAATATTTACGCTACGGCAGATCTTGGAAAAGACCCAGGAATACCAAATCGACACTCACCACCTCTTCGTCGATTTCAAGACTGGGTGTATAGAGATGAGCTATACAAAGCCGTGTCTAGTTTTAACATCCCTGCCAAGCTCGTCCGACTGTGCAGGATGACAACGGGGAATTCTCGCTGCTCCATTAAGGTCGGTAATGAGCAAACCGAGACCCTTGATGTTAAAAAAGGATTTAGGTAAGGTGATGCGCTGTCATGCAACTTTTTCAACATTGTGCTTGAAAATATCGTGCAACGGTTCTCATATCTCCTTTTCTGTTCGTAGAGTTCACGAACAGCTCTGGTCTTTCGATGCAGCATTGCCTTGTAGGCGTCTTGCTTAGCTGCACGAGCCCGCCTGCACTCGTCGTTAAACTACCGGTTTTTCCTGGTCCGTGGTGTCGTAAAACCCAGCACATCAGTGGCTGCTTCTTTAATAGCTTTTTGACAACGCTTCCTTTCTTCTTTTTCTATCGTTAGTGCAAGCGGCGACGAACTTTCAGAGAATTTTTGGGACTCGATTGGCAAAGTTCCTAGCGGTTGGATGCGATTGTAGCTTTCTGAGATCAAACCTTGGTGTTCTTTTTCGACTCCGTTGTTTTTTTATATACGTGCTCTTACCTTGGCCACAGCAAGGAAATGATCCGAGTCGATGTTGGCTCCTCGGAAGATTCGGACATCAAGAATACCGGAAGAGTGTCTGACGTCGGTCGCAATGTGATCAATCTGGTTGACAGTTGATTAATCAGGCGACCGCCTGATCCCTTTATGGATGTTGAGGTGTGGGAACCGCGCACTCACTTACAACTTACTGTTGGCCTCTTTGGCTAGCCGCTTCCAGTGCCGCACGCCCAGTTGGTAAAGGTCCCTTTCCATCTGTGGAGTCGAAGACTCTTCGGGCCGGAGCGTTGATGTCCATTCGCTCTAAATGGCCTAGCCATCTTAGATGATGGATCCGAAGACGTCCAACTAGGCCGATATCGCTGTACAGCCCGTACAGGTCTGGGTTGAATCTCCTCCACCACTCTCCGTTTACACAAACGGGACCAAAGATTGCACGCAGAATTTTGTCTCTCGAAACGCCCAAGAGCATCTTCATCCGCTTTTGATAACGTCCAAGCCTCAGCTCCGTACAGGAGGACCGCGATGATTAAGGTTTTGTAAAGGGATACTTTAGTTTTTCGTGAGAGGGCTCTACTACTCAATTGCCTCTTGAGCCCGAAGAAGCAGCGGTTGGCAAGAGTTATTCTGCGTTTTATCTCAGCGCTGATATCGTTGCTGGTTGTCACTATCGAGCCAAGGTAGACGAAGTCCTTGACTACTTCAAAAATATAGCTGCCGAAGGTGACGTTCTGACCAAGACGTTGGTGTTGCGCATCTTTCTTGGTGGCAGCATATATTTGGTACTGTCCCCATTTACCCTTAGACCCACTTTATCCGCTTCTGCTTCAATGCTTGCGAACACCTCATTGACGTCTCGCTTTGTCCATCCAATAACGTCAATGTCATCTGCGTAGGCAAGCAATTGTGTGGACTTAAAGTATATCGTACCTCTTGTATTGGCCGCAGAGTCCCGCACGATCTTTTCAAGTATGATGTTAAAGAAATCACATGACAGTGCGTCACCCTGTCTAAAACCTTTTTTAACATCAAAGGGGTCGGTTAGTTCACCTCCGACCTCAATGGAGCAGCGAGAGTTCTCCATAGTCATTCTGCATAGTCAGCCGAGTTTGGCAGGAATGTTAAAACATGACATGGCACTGTATAGCTCGTCTCTATAAACACTGTCATACGCGGCTTTAAAGTCGACAAAAAGATGGTGCGTGTCGACCTGGAATTCATGGGTCTTCTCCAAGATCTGCCGTAGTGTAAATATTTGGTCTATCGTGGATTTTCCTGGCCTGAAACCACACTGGTAGGAACCTAATTGTTCACGAACGGTTTCAGGCACTTACACAGTACGACAGAGAGGATCATGTACGCGATGTCCAGGAGGCTTATTCCTCTGTAAATGGCGCAGTCATAGGGGTCTCATTTCTTATGGACCAGGCAAACGACACTGAGATTCCATTCATCGGGCATGCGTTCTTCCGACCATATCTTGCAGATGAATTGGTGCATGTTCCTGAACAGCTCATAGCCAGCTGCTTTAAACAGTTCCGCGGGGAGTCCGTCTGCTCCAGCAGCTTTATAAGAATGGTTCGCTCTGCCTGGCGGCGGCATTTTGAATATCATCGATGTTATATAGTCTGCAGAAGTGGTCCTTCCACAATCTCAGCATCGACTGTGACTGCACTACTAGTTGTCCGTGCTCATCCCTGCAGGCTTCTGCTCCGGCTTTATAGCCTTGGCATGTTCGTTTTACTTTCTGGTAAAATTTTCGAACGTCGTTCCTGCAGTAACATCTCTCCATCTCCTCGATCTCGTGCTTCTCGTGCTCCTTCTTTTTTCTTCTCAGAAGCGCATGCTCCTCCCTCCTTTTCTGTTCATAGAGCTCGCGGGCAGCTCTCGTCCGTCGATGCAATGTGACCATGTATGCATTCTGTTTCTCTACATGGGCCTGTCTGCACTCATCATCAAACCAGGGGTTTCTCGACGGTGGTGGCTCGAAACCGAGTACATCTGAGGCGGCCTCTCTAGTGGCGTTTTGACAACGACTCCATTGCTGTTCTAGGGTTTCTGCAGATTGCATTGGGACTTGAGAAAGCTTGAGGGAGACTTGATCGAGGAACGTCCTGGCGGTCTCCTGCGATTGCAGCTTTTCGACGTTAAATTTTGGTGTTCCTACTCGACTCCGTTGATGCCGTTGGCTGCAGCAAGGTAATGACCCGAGTTGTTGGCTCCTCGAAAGGTTCGGACATCTAGGATGCTGGAGGAGTGTCTGCTGTCGAACGCAATATGATCAATTTGATTGGTTGTCGATTGATCGAAAGACCGCCAGGTCTCTTATGGATGTTGAGGTGTGGGAATCGTGTACTTGCTACTACCAGATCATGTCTCGCCATAAAGTCCACTAGCCTTAGTCCGTTACTCACTATAGAGAATTAATTGCTCAGGAGGTTGATTGGGACGTACGTAAAATATCTCTCACAGCACCAAATTTGATAACAGACTTTAATAATTAATATAAATTGTTCGAGTGTAAGTTTTTCCACGAAGAAGCACCAAGCAATACGGACTGAACACGCTTGACGTTGACACATGTTACGAATCACGCGTGAGCTGTCGAAAATAGAATACTTAAAAACCTAAGAGTAAAAAAATAACTCTTATAAATAATTTAGAGAAGCTTGGATCTGGCAATGGAGTCGTTGTCAGAACGCCATTAGAGAGGCCGCCTCAGATGTACTCGGTTTCGAGCCACCATCGTCACGAAACCCCTGGTTTGATGATTAGTGCAAGCTCTATGAATAGAAAAGGAGGGAGGAGCATGCGCTTCTGAGAAGGAAAAAGAAGGAGCACGAGAAGCGCGAGATCGAGGAGATGGAGAGATGTTACTGCAGGAACGACGTTCGAACATTTTACCAGAAAGTAAAACGAACATGCCAAGGCTATAAAGCCAGAGCAGAAGCCAGCAGGGATGAGCACGGACAACTAGTAGTGGCGATGAGCTGGTCAGGAACATGCCAACTCATCTGCAAGATATGGTCGGAAGAACGCATGCCCGATGAATGGAATCTCAGTATCGTTTGCCCGGTCCATAAGAAAGGAGACCCTATGACTGCGTCAATTACAGAGGGATAATCCTCCTGAACATCGCGTACAAGATCCTCTCTGCCGTACTGTGTAAGTGCCTGAAACCGTTCGTGGACAATCTGATAGGTTCCTGCCAGTGTGGTTTCAGGCCAGGAAAATCCACGATAAACCAAATATTTACACTACGGCAGATCTTGGAGAAGACCCATGAATTGCAGGTCGACACGCACCATCTTTTTGTCGACTTTAAAGCCGCGTATGACAGTGTTTATAGAGACGAGCTATACAGAGCCATGTCATGTTTTAACATTCCTGCCAAACTCGTCAGACTGTGCAGGATGACTATGGAGAACTCCCGCTGCTCCATTAAGGTCGGAGGTGAAATAACCGACCCCTTCGATGTTAAAAAAGGTTTTACACAGGGTGACGCACTGTCGTGTGATTTCTTTAACATCATACTTGAAAAGATCGTGCGGGACTCTGCGGCCAATACAAGAGGTACGATCTACTTCAAGTCCACACAATTGCTTGCCTACGCAGATGACATTGACGTTATTGGACGGACAAAGCGAGACGTCAATGAGGCGTTCGCAAGCATTGAAGCAGAAGCGGCTAAAGTGGGTCTAAGGGTAAATGGGGACAAGACCAAATATATGCTGTCATCAAAGAAAGATGCGCAACACCAACGTCTTGGTCAGAACGTCACATTCGGCAGCTATATTTTTGAAGTAGTCAAGGACTTCGTCTACCTTGGCTCGATAGTGACAACCAGCAATGATATCAGCGCTGAGATAAAACGCAGAATAACTCTTGCCAACCGCTGCTTCTTCGGGCTCAAGAGGCAATTGAGTAGTAGAGCCCTCTCACGAAAAACTAAAGTATCCCTTTACAAAACCTTAATCATCGCGGTCCTCCTGTACGGAGCTGAGGCTTGGACGTTATCAAAACGGATGAAGATGCTCTTGGGCATTTCGAGAGAAAAATTCTGCGTGCAATCTTTGGTCCCGTTTGTGTAAACGGAGAGTGGTGGAGGAGATTCAACCAAGAACTGTACGGGCTGTACAGCGACATCGGCCTAGTTAGACGTCTTCGGGTCCAACGTCTAAGATGGCTAGGCCATGTAAAGCGAACGGACATCAACGCGATACTTTAGGGTATTTTCTCACCCACGCGAGATTCTTAAATTTTGCTGAATACTGCTCTGTTGATTTATGACCAATTCCATGAAGGGAGCTACCATATTCGACCATGAACACTCCCTATCCACTATCCACTTTGCTACCGTATTGATGGCGCCAAAAAATACCCCACACACGGCCACACTGAACCAACCACTTGCTCAGTACTCATTCCTAACTTGTATCTGCGAATCTGCTCATTTCTAATTGCTTTCTCAGTGGCTACAGTCGAACGCACTACCGGATTGTGATGTGGTGATTATTCAAGGCGCTCCAGTCATTTCTGTGCCTTTGACGTGGTAGGGTAGTACTCGTCTTCTTTCGTTCGATTTCGATTTATCCAATGAAATTCCAATCCGGATTTTCGGTGCTAACAATTCATTTCTAAGTGGTGAACGAAACGGTTTACGAAATTTGAAATTACACGTTTTCATCGCGGTTTTTTAGTTTTCTTTTTGCAAAATTCTTGCCCAAAGTCCATTGTCATCTCTTGACATTCGTGCATTTTTTACTTGCAAAAGTTAATAATAGTATGCAAGTCGTGTGCTGGTGATTCAAACGAAGAATTCAAATTCGATTTAATTGTGCAAAAATTGGATTCAATTTCTTTTTCTCTTATTTGAAACAATGAAGTGGCATTTCAGAACTCATGCCGCTCTTGGATCATTAGCGCTAATGTCAGTCGTGTTCCTGGTGCATATAGGTTTGTTCAAAGATACTTATTACTACATGATATGCAACAGGTGAATGTCCAAACCCGGAATAAACTTGTCCTGTGAAGGGGGGAGGCGTTTGCTATTAATTAGTTCCACGTGATGGCATGTGGGGCGGATAGCAATTTGTTTAATTTTTTTTTTTCTTGTCACACATGTTTTTAAATGGATTTTGCAAGATCTCATCAGAGAGCAGAGTTATAGTGGTTCAACTGAAGAGCATCATTGACCTGGATGGCATGAAACATGCGAATGGAAACGCGTGTAGAAAGGCAGAGCAACGAGGAGAGTAGATGTTTCGAAAGTTTCTGCAATAGTTCAGTGAACACAGATTTCAACTGTTCAACTGTTTTATGTTTAGCCATCCGACATAGATATGGACTTTGAGATACAAGCTTCGAGTAGTATATGGTTGTTAGTCATTTTTTTTTTTTTTTTTTTTTTTTTTTTTAAAGATCTGTACATGAGTGTAAAGGCAGTGGGGTAATGATGGACATGTGAGAAATTAGATTAACGCTACATGTGAGTGAAAGATGTCTTTGGACTTTGCATGCGATGACGAAGCGAGAATTCCCAAAAGAAATATTTTCACGACCATGAGTCATGGGAGGAGATCTCCATCGAAAACCGATGGTTGGTCACGAATTACAGGCGATGAATGCACGTATGTATAGTGGACTGTTGCTATCAGCATAGCTGCAGTTGTCAGCTGTTGTATTGCACTTTGGAAACCGGTTCTTGAACTAGTTTCGCCGGTATAAAAGGATTCACCGGGAATCGATGTAGAGAAAAAGCGTTATAGTCGGAGAAAATCATTCGTAATTTTGTTTCGATAAAGCTGAGAGGCTTGATGATAAGGCATCTAAGTGGGTATCTCGGTCATTACCTTCGTACTGTAGATACACATCTATTTATTGCAATTTATTTAACTTTGTACAACCAAATATTTGTTCATTGTACAGAGATAGCACAGATTTGATGTACATATTTGACTGGTTTTCAGTTTTGAAATAGTCATCACAATAGACGACTTAGAAGCGTCTCCGTTATGAGCAGTCAATTGTATGACATCAACGGTTCCCACAATTATGAAAATATGAAATTACGGTTTTGTTTGATAGAGTAAACCCAAAGCAGAGTGGCATTGGCGTTCATAAAAGTGTTTCTTCTGTGGCAGGTCATAAAGTGGAACCGAAAGCCATTAGAGGGGTTCTTAGGTCAGTGGTACGAGCTCAGTACCTATTCTGATTGTGTTTTGTAACTATCATAGGTCAGTTAGTGTGTAGAGGAAATGCAGTGAAGCAGATAATATGGGTCTATATAGCTTAATTGGATCGTTGTCGATAAGCAGCAAAAACCTAAAGGTTTCTACTTAAAAGTTGAGACTATCAAAATCAAAATCTATTGATTTGGTAATTAAGCTGTAGTGATCTGGTTGACGTTTTATCGTTGCCTCTTTCAATTTTTAACTAGAAGTAAACCTACAACTCTTGAGGAGGAGAAAAGAGGAGTTCGTTTATTTTTTTTGTACAAGCTGGGGCAAAACTAGAGTCATAATATGAATTTGCTGCCATTTTGACACAAATTATTAAAATTGAGCTCTATTTGCACTAAAAGTTTGTTTGAAGGTGTCAGATTGATGACATAAAGTTCAAAAAATCATTTAGGTCAAATAACACCTTCATGAGGAAATTAACATTTGTGCTCGTTTTACCGCATTTTCAATTGTTGCTCGCAAAACATTTGGGTCCAGACTGATGATTAATTTTTCAATGTTGGCCTTCAAGACTCCAACAAAAAGTCTGGCGCCGTCATATTTCCAAGTTGTCTGGTCCAGTTGAAATTGTCAAAACGTGAAGCCACTTAGAAATTTGTGAGTCAAATTCTCCATCGATGCCCGAACTATGTGAGCAGTTGCTCCATCTTCTTCTCCTTCTTATCGGGCGAACCTGTGCCTTAACCAACATGCCCCTCCAAATAGCACGATCTTTTGCTAGACCATTTCCATTGCCGCACCCCCAGTTGGCTGAGGTTCCCTTCCACCTGTGTGCGCCATCTTAAGTGCGGCCGTCCTCTGCTTCTTTGTCCCTCGGGGTTGGATTCAAAGACTCTTCGGGCTGGAGCTGTGGTGTCCATTCGCTTTACATGGCCAAGCCATCTTAGGCGTTGAATCCGTAGACTCCTGACTAGACTCATGCCACTGCACAGCCCGTAAAGCTTGTGTTGAATATTTTCCTCCATCCCTCGTCTGCGTTTATAGGACCGAAAATCACATGCAAAATCTTTCTCTCGAACCGACCAAGGGCCTCCTCATCCGCTTTTGATAGTGTCCATGCTTCTGCGTCGTACAGCAGGACCGGGATAATAAGGATTGCTCCATCTTAACAAAACTAATACTGCCCACCACTCAATTCAACAACTTGTGGTGAAAAAAAAAATCGTTCATAAGTGACTATCACCGTAACTGCTAGATCCATTTCTAATCGACGAAGACCGCAGAGAACTCCGTCCCCCCTGACCTCGACGAAGTTAAGATTGCCATATCGAAACTCAATTCGAACAAAGCTGCTGGCGCAGACGGACTGTCTGCTGAGCTCTTCAAGGCAGCTGGGGATGACCTGGTTAGGAGCATGTACCAGCTCATCTGTAAGATATGGTCAGAGCAAAGCATGCCCGAGGAATGGAGTCTCAGCATCGTATGCCTGATCCACAAGAAAGGAGACCCCTCTGATTGCGCCAACTACAGAGGAATAAGTCTCCTTAACATCGCCTACAAAATCTTCTCTGCCGTTTTGTGTGAACACCTGACGCCTTTTGTAAATAAGCTGATAGGTCCTTATCAGTGCGGATTCCGGCCAGGGAAGTCCACCATCGACCAGATCTTCACACTACGGCAGATCCTGGAAAAAACCAATGAATTTCAAGTCAACACTCACCACCTATTTGTCGACTTCAAAGCAGCATGTATGTATGTATGTATGTTGGCGTTACAGTCCATGAAGGACCTGAGCCGAGCTTCTCTCAATCACCCATGTTGTGTGTGATTTAATTTTCCCATAGGTGAAAAGGGACCTACAGTTTATTGGCGGTTCCAAACGGCGAAATTCGAGAAGCTTTTCATGACAATTTTACTACGGGGGGTTTTGTCAGAACCTCGCTGAGGAGAAACACCGTGAAAACACGTTCGATGACATGGCTGTGTCGGGATTTGATCCCGTGTCATCGGCGTCAGAGGCCAACACACTGCCCACTGCGCCACGATGCCGCATACGACAGCGTAATTAGAGACGAGCTATACAACGCTATATCTACCTTTGCCATACCTGCTAAACTCATCAGGCTATGCAGGATGACTTTGGAGAATGCTCGCTGCTCCATCCGGATCGGTGAACAACTTACCGATAGTTTTGATGTCAAAAAAGGATTTAGGCAGGGCGATGCGCTATCGTGTGATTTCTTCAAGATCATATTGGAAACGATTGTGCAAAAATCATTGGCCAATACAAGAGGCACAATCTATTTCAAGTCCTCGCAACTCCTTGCATACGCCGACGATATTGACATAATAGGTAGATCACAGCGAGATGTCAATGAGGCGTTTGCGAGTATTGAGTTCGAGGCGGCGAAAGTTGGTCTGGCGGTAAACGAGGGCAAGACTAAATATAGGCTGTCAACAAAAAAGGACGCTCACCACCGACATCTTGGCCAGAACGTTTGTATTGGCAGATATAAGTTCGAGGTAGTTAAGGACTTCGTCTATCTTGGCTCCGCAGTGACCTGGAACAACGACATCAGTTCCGAAATCAAACGCAGAATAATTCTGGCTAATCGCTGTTTCATTGGGCTCAGGAGGCAATTGAGTAATAGAGCCCTCTCCCGAACGACAAAGTTGACTCTATATAAGACCCTTATCATCTCGGTCCTGTTGTACTGCGCAGAGGCATGGACACTATTAAAAGCGGATGAAGAGGCCCTTGGTCGTTTCGACAGAAAGATTTTGCGCGTGATTTTCGGGCATATGAACGCAGACTGGGCATGGAGGAAAATATTCAACCACGAACTTAACGGGCTGTACAGCGACATGAGTCTAGTCAGGCGTCTACGGATTCAACGCCTAAAATGACTGGGCCATGTAAAGCGAATGGACACCACAGCTCCAGCCCGGAGAGTCTTTGAATCCAACCTCGAGGGAGGAAGAAGCAGAGGACGGCCGCACTTAAAATGGCGCACACAGGTGGAAGGGGACCTCAGCCAACTGGGTGTGGGGCAATGGAAAATGTCTAGCAAAAGATCGTGCTAGATGGAGGGGGAACTGTAGCGCCCGCTAAGAGGGCGCATAAATCAGTAATTTCGAGGTGATGCAACAATAATTTGTTAGGTGTGTCAGCTAATTCTCTATAACGTTCACAACATACATGCCAAAGTACAATGACATTTATGAATTGTGAAACATTCACATTATGACATTACTTTTGCTCCTTTTTTTATATCAACGGTAGGCAACGACCGGAAATGTATTTACGTGTTTTACATACTTTATCCCAGTCTTATGGAAGTCGAGTCTATATGACAATTTTGACTGTGATGACTCTTACCGACATGTAAAGTGTTCCTACTATCAGTAGAGTGGTGTTGAGGTCTAAAGATCTTCTTGGCTAATCTATTCAGCGAGAGAGGACTGCCAATTTTAAGTGCAAACAAAAATCCACGTACTGTCTGCTTTAACATCTGTAACTATTCTTAAAATCAATAAGAGATTACTCACTCCAGCTGGCTTCCGTCACATTTTTTCTTGAAAAACAAAAAATTAAGTTTGCTATACATAGTACAACGAAGTGAGTGATTCATAGTACCACTAAACACCATAACGTTTCCGTACAAAAGCCTCGCGAGATAGTTTGTCTCAAGAGATTTCCCTTATCACCACTTTGAAATAAACAAAACAACTCGCCGCAAAATGATGGTCATTTGGGAAAACAAAAGCGAGAAACGTGATCCAAGTTGCGATATCATAGATCACGTCATTCGCCCTGGTATTTGACGCATTCAACACAATACTCTAACGTGCCGGTCCTCTTCTCGGTACAACATTTGTTTACTTGATTTTCACAATTGATTCGAAACATTTAGTTTCTGGGTCACTCACTCGCACTAGAGTTGGGTATGCGGAAACACCCCCTTCTAAATAAGCGTGTTAAGCATTAGCTTGCCTAACTCATAGTAGATCACGAGCTTATTACGATCACAACAAATGATTGAGTGCATCTCGCGGACATTTCCGGTTTCGCAGGCAAACAGTAGATCAACAGAGATCCAAAAAGCAAGAAATCTCTGATTTGCCTTCTTTTGTATGCACATACATAGTGTATCTGTATCTATAAAAAGAGTAATGACTAATATAGTATAGTTGAGAGAACACATAATTACATATGTATGTTGGTAGTTATGGGCATGAGATGTGTCGAGTGGCATATTGGTGGTCATTTGCTACAAGTACATAAATGGAAGTGTAGTCAGTACTCGTACTGATAAGAGGTAAACCCTTTAGAGTGACCTCAGAAGATTGATTTCCTGTCGGTTGGGTATGAAGAAGCCGCGAATGGTTGGATAAGGCGGAATCCAAGCTTGTAATCATCGTTCTTTGACGATACACTTGAGGATTGTTATATGCGATACGATGAGAGGCAATTACACTTACAATGCTTCACTTGATGGGCATGGGCATGGTGGTCTATCGTATACGACATGAACTATGCATGTCGTTACGTTATTGGGCTGTTTCCTCTACTGGTTGTCCGTGTAGGCCTATAATTCGAGTATTAGCACCGTAGGTGCTGAAGTGATAAATGCCGTATGTTTCTAACGATTGCTATCGTTCGAAATGGTAACGGATATAGAGCAGCTGGTGGTCATTGCCATTTTAGGAAAACGACAACTTCGCAAGAAAGAAAACAAACATTTATGATGAATGTGTCATCTATAGTACAATATGCAAGAATTGATTGAATTTGTTAAAAAAAAGATAAAAAATCTAAACAAAAATCACTTGGAATAGTATTTTATGTAGTCGGATTCTGGTGTTCTGTGCAATGAGAGACAGGTCCCTAGACATTGTCTCTCAAACACTCGAATCCTTTCCATCAGGCTTGCACTCACATTGAACCAATCCATTGAACCAATGGAGTGAAAGCTCCCCGAACCCTGGCCAAAGCAACATCTATATGTTTATTAAAATACAGATATTGATCCAACCAGATACCGAGGTATCTGACTACATTTTGGTTCGCCAGTGGACGCCCATCCGGACCAGTGATGGAGAATTTTCGCCAGTTTTTCCTGGTATCCCTGGAGGCCCCAGACAATGGCGTTCTAAACAAAATAGTTTCCGATTTTTGGAAGTTGATTTTCAGTTGAATTTTTTCGAAGTCACGTTGCAAGAGATAAACTATGACGTCAATCGTTGGGCCTGTTCTATACGCGACTAGGTTGTCTGCGTATGCTATCGAGTGGCGAAGCGAATCTATCAGACCACTGACGTAAATGTTGAAAAGGATCGGCGAGTTCACCGTGCCTTGTTGAAGACCATTATTGATATCAAATGTTTGAGAAGAAGTCACGTTGGCAATTTACAACAAACTTTCTTCCCATTAACTTATCATAGATCATATACAGCAGTGGTTTACTTAAGCCTAGCTGGTTAAGCCTGTAGTAAAGTCCCTCTAACCATACGGTGTCGAAGGCTTTTTCCAAGTCAACCAGGCAGGCACCTGTGCATTGATTCTTGCATCTGTTCCATTGGATATCCGACACGAGTTTCGACGCTGCATGAATAGTACCATGCCCCGCCCTGAAACCGAATTGGTTATCCGGAATGATGTCTTTGTCATCAACCCATTTTGAAAGGGCTCTGTGAATCATCTTCTCGAATACCTTGCTGATGCTCGAAAGGAGACTTATCGACCGGAGATTTGCCGGGTTGGACGAATCTTTTCCTTTCTTGAGGATCGGCTGCACCACCGCTGTTTTCCAACGCACCGGATAATATGCATTATTCAGCGCGGTGTTAAACAGGATAGTGTATGCCTCTATAGCCATCGGTGGAAGGTGTCTAAGTACAATATTAGAGATTCCGTCGATGTCTGCGGATTTCTTCTTTCTCAGAGATTCGAAGATCGTTTGAAGCTCTACCGTCGATACAAAAGGGGGGGGTAAGCCCATCGTTGGCGACGACATTGTTTGCCGTGAAATCGTCCCTGAATCTGGTGAAACCAATGTTCGCCAATGTTCGATGTCATTTCGGAGATCGAAGTGGTGGAGCAGAGCCCTGTTCTCCAGGTCGTGGTTCGGGAGAATGTTCTCATTCACCTTATACACTTCCTGAAAGACAGCCCCCACTGTTGCCACTTTCTCCTGTGCTTTATGGCTTGGCACTTAAGTAAACAGAAAATCAGATAAGAACTACAAAAAAAAACACGATCCTGAGTGTCATCAATATTCAAAGTTACGTATCTACATACATATATATGTACATAGATACATATGTACGTATGGCGGCATGAAACAGGTTTCTGGTGCTAATTTTCATATATTGACCGTAGTTTGATAAAAGATAGATATCGCGAGCGATGCAATGTCTTCCGGGGTAACTATTAATAAAACGCCAGTACTCTGATGAATATTGATCTTCATCGACCATAATGTCCGCGACAGAGGCTCAAGGTTGTTCTATGAAATCAATATTCAGTAGAAGTGCTATCATTTCCTTTTTGGCAAACGGAAGCGTTCTTTAATTCTAACATCAGTTAACTGACAAATCAACTTACTGGAAAAGTATGGTCAAAGCTTTTACGGATTATTTTATGGATTATTCCGAACATTGTAGAGCTTAGTAACTAGCCTACGATTCATCACCATCATAACCAAAAAATTCTAAATTTGGAATTTCTCATGTTGAGAAATAGCAGCTTTTTTATAGCTTCGGATTTGAAAATACATAATGAATTTGGACTTATGGGGTTTACCTTTAGAGCTCATTTACATGTACACTAGTTGTTCCGATTATGAATAGGGCCTGAACTTGAGGGTCCTTAATTAAGTGATTGGCACAATTATGGTCTCTTAGTCCTCGTCAATCCTCGTCTTGAATTGGACCTTGAAAAGACGAGGATTGTAGTTTTGGGCCTATGGCTAATAATATTAATATAAGAACAATATGCTTTGCTTTGGTGCCGTTACAACCCATAAATGGACAGAGCCAAGCACCCATGTTGTGTGTAATTTAGTTTTTACAAAGGTGGAAAGGACCTACAGTTTCAATTTAATTCCGAACGGCGGGAGTCGAGAAGCTTTTTCATGGCAAGTACATTACGGGGGTTTTCCTAGTACCCCGCCGAGGAGGGACGCCTTAAAATAAACATTCGATAGCGTTGGTGTTAATCCTCCTCGCACAGTGAAGCAGGATGCATATAAGCCCTCACTGCATAAAAGAACAAGAGCAGCTCGTGAGCTCTACGAGTTAAAAATAAGGGAAGAGCATAAGCTTCTCAGGAAAAAAAAGAGCACGAGAAGCGCGCGATTGAGGATTTGGAGAGGTGTTACTGCAGGCGTGAAGTTCGAAAGTTTTATCAACAGATAAAGCGAACATGCCAAGGTTATACAGCCAGAACGGAAGCCTGCAGAACGGACACCTAGTAGTAGAATCACAGTCGATGCTGAGAATATGGAAAAACCACTTCTGCAGACTGTATAACGGCGATGTTAGTCAATATGTATACCGTTGTCAAGCAGAATGATCCATTTCTAATCGACGAAGACCGTAGAGAATTCTGTCCCCTGACCTCGATGAAGTTAAGATTGCCATATCGAAGCTCAAGTCGAATAAAGCTGCTGAGCTCTTCAAGGCAGCTTGGGATGACCTGGTTAGGAGCATGCACCAGCTCTTCTGTAAGACATGGTCAGAGGAAAGCATGCCAGAGGAATGGAGTCTCACAAGAAAGGAGACCGATCTAATTGCGTCAACTACAGAGGAATAAGTCTTCGCCACAAAATCTTCTATGCCGTTTTGTGTGAACACCTGAAATACCTGAACACGTTTTGTAAATAAGCTGATAGGTCCTTATCAGTGCGGATTCAGGCCAGGGAAGTCCACCATCGACCAAATCTTCACATTACGGCTTACTTACTTACTTAACGGGCGCTACAGTTCGGGGTGAACCTGGGCCTCAACCAACATGCCTCTCCACCTAGCACGATCTTTCGCTAGTCTTTTCCAATGCCGCACGCCCAGTTGGTTGAGGTCCCCTTCCACCTGTGCGCGCCACCTTAGGTGCGGCCGTCCTCTATTTCTTCGTCCCTCGGGGTTGGATTCAAAGACTCTACGGGCTGGAGCTGTGGTGTCCATTCGCTCTACATGGCCTAGCCATCTTAGGCGTTGGATCCGTAGACGCCTGACCAGACTCATGTCGCTGTACAATCCGTACAGTTCGTGATTGAATCTTCTCCTCCAACCCTCCTCTGTGTTTATGGGACATTACGGCAGATCCTTAAAAAACCAATAGATTTCAAGTCGACACTGACCACCTATTTGTCGACTTCAAAGCCGCATACGACAGCATAATTAGAGACGAGCTATACTACGCTCACCACCGACGTCTTGGCCAGAACGTTCGTATTGGCAGTTATAAGTTCGAGGTAGTTAAGGACTTCGTCTACCTTGGCTCCGTCTTGACCTGGAACAACGACATCAGTTCCGAAATCAAACGCAGAATCACTCTTGCTAATCGCTGCTTCTTTCTGCTTCTTTGGGCTCAGGAGGCAATTGAGTAATAGAGCCCTCTCCCGAACGACAAAGTTGACTCTATTTAAGATCCTTATCATCCCGGTCCTGTTGTACGGCGCGGAAGCATGGACACTATCAAAAGCGGATGAGGAGGCCCTTGGTCGGTTCGAGAGAAAGATTTTGGGCGTGATTTTCGGGCCTATAAACGCAGACGGCGGATGGAGGAGAAGATTCAACCACGAACTTTACGGGCTGTACAGCGACATGAGCCTAGTCAGGCGTCTACGGATTCAACGCCTAAGATGGCTGGGCCATGTTGAACGAATGGACACCACAGCACCAGCCCGGAGAGTCTTTGAATCCAATCCCGAGGGACGAAGAAGCAGAGGACGGCCGCACTTAAGATGGTGCACACAGGTGGAAGGGGACCTCAGCCAACTGGGTGTGCGGCAATGGAAAAGGCTAGCAGAAGATCGTGCTAGTTGAGGCCCAGGTTCACCCCGAACTGTAGGACTCACTAAGAAGAAGAAGAAATAATTTTCTCGCAAATACTCTTTTTCTTGGCAGGACACTTGACATGTTTAAATCTACAAAAAAACAGAAATGATTTGCAATTGGAACTTGAACTAAAGCTAAGTGCGAGCACCTGTGTTAGAAAAGAAAACGCATTTTTTCTGTTGCTTTTTGTCCATTAAGCAGGTCTCTATCGCAATTTATAAATTAATTCAATGAGTTTTACTGTGGCGATTGTCTACGAGTGGACTGGAGCGTTATCATGGCGATGAACCACTTTAGCCTTCGCCAAATATGACGATTTCTTATCGATTCAGGATTGATTCGGTCACGAAACCCTTTCGAAACAATGCTCCGAAGTTGCCTTGTGATTTCGTTTTTGCTCCACTGTGAGTAAATGTGGCACCCATATGCGTTCAATTGGGATGTCTATAATGCCAGCGATCTAATTTCAATCCGGCGATTAACTTTTTCCTCCGTAGTCAGCTGATTCTGGAGGTTCGGCACTCTTCATCAAACATGATAGAATTCAGTAAATCTATGTATAACTGACGATAGTCACTTTACTTTCATTTCCCATTCAAAAAAAAAAACGAATTACTGATTGGTGCGATTCTGTCTCCATTGTTGCAAACAAAGACGAACTTGACGACTTTCGACTTGCTTTGGTGGGGTTACAGCCCATTAAGGCCCAGAGCCAAGCTTCTTTCAATCAACGATGTTGTATGTGATATACATAATTTTCACACAGGTGAAAGGGACCTTCGGTTTAATGCCAGTTCTGAATGGCGTGAGTAGAGAAGCTTTTTCATGGCAAGTGGTACTACGGGGGGTTTTGTCAATACCCCGCAGAGGTGGGATGCCGCGAAATAAACATTCGATGACGTTGGTGTTATCGGAATCCGAGCATCAGAGTACATCACACTAATCACAACGCACCCGACGACGTTCAACAGCTTTAAAAAAAAATACTCGACAAATCTGTCAAAAATGTTAACAGCCATCATTCTAAAGACGGCGTCCAATGATGGCATGGTATATGTCTTGCGTCAGTGGTGCCAATAGTCAAAAAAAAAAAAAAAAAAACAGAAACTCAAGCTTGCTTACAGTACTTCCTTATTGATGCCTTGCCATTCTATCATAATTGCCTTTTGATGCTCTGCTCGGGCGCCAAATTGACCGTTATGTATATAATGCTCGTTACATTATTTCAGGTCTATTTTTCACGATCTTTTCAAGCATATCTGTACCGTTCCATGCATTCGCCCTCCAAGAAAAATTGTAGCATAACTTTATAGTAAGCATTTTCCTAGACAAGTCAGTTCAGTTTCGCTACGTTTGACATAGAAATAAAAGGGATTGACGTCCTTTCAGTTAGAAAAGTATGGAGAAATAACCAATGATGATAGAGTGGTAGAACTGGGCAGCAGTTGTACGAACATTAAAACCGAATCCAGTCTTCGTGTAACGGAATGCTACTCACAATACTCGTAAGTGGATAATTTATATTCGTGTAGTGTGCACTTAGTATTTTCAATGTGAATTGTAAAAGGAACACTGATCGTGGGTGGACTTTAAAGCTGTATTATATTTTCTGCTGAAAAAAACTACAGCAGCTACATGAGATGGGCAAAAAGGACATATTTGAGTCGATCATAGGAAAGCATAGCCTCCATAACACCACATCCGACACCGGACTTAGGCTAATCGATTTCCTACCGGGGCGTAACCTCCTTGTAGCAAGCACGCGATTCCCCCATCTCAATATCCACAAGGGCACCTGGCGGTATTTTGATCAATCGACCACCAACCAGATTGATCACATTGCGATCGACGCCAGACACTCCTCCTGCATTCGCGAGGTACGAACCTTCCGAGGGGCCAACATCGACTCGGACCACTACCTCGTTGTAGCCAAGGTACGAATGAGGATATCAAGAATGCTTAGGAGTCGAGTAGGACAACGTAAGTTTGACGTCGGAAAGCTACAATCGCAAGAGATTGCCAGAATCTCTGCCGATCGTGTCTCCTCCAAGCTCTCTCAAAATCCGCCCACAGCAGCACAAACAATAGAGCAGGAATGGGCGCATTGCCAGAGCGCCGTCAGAGACGCTGCCTCAGAGGTGCTGGGTTTCGAACCGCCACCATCTAGAAACCCCTGGTTCGATGAACAATGCGAACAAGCCCATGCAGCAAAACAAGAGGCATATAAAGCCATGCTGCAACTACGAACGAGAGCTGCTCGCCAAATCTATGAGAAGGAGGAGAGAAGAGAGGAACACACACTTTTCAGTAGAAAGAAGAGCGAACATGGAAAGCGTGAGATCGAGGAGATGGAGAGATGCTTCCGCAGGATTGACGCCTGTATGTTTTACAATAAGGTAAAACGAACATGCCATGGCTACAAAGCCAGAGCGGCGGCCTGCAGGAATGAGAATGGAGAACTGGTAGTAGCGTTGCAGTCGATGCTGAGGATTTGGAAAGACCAGTTCTGCAGACTGTATAACGGCGATGATAGACAAGAAACCGCTGTCAGGCAGAACGAGCTATTCGTAATGGACGACGATGTAACAGGATTCAGTCCACCCGACCTAGACGAAGTCAAAATAGCGATATCAAGACTTAAGTCTAATAAAGCCGCGGGCGCAGACGGCCTGTCTGCTGAGCTTCTTAAGGCGGCTGGAGATGAGCTGGTAAGGTGCATGCACCATCTCATTTGCAAGGTATGGTCGGAGAAAAGCATGCCCGACAAATGGAATCTCAGAATCGTTTGCCCGGTCCATAAGAAAGGAGACCCCTATAACTGTGCCAACTATAGGGGAATAAGTCTCCTTAACATCGCATATAAGATCTTCTCTGCCGTAATGTGTGAACGCCTAAAACCGTTTATGGATAACCTGATCGGCTCTTATCAGTGTGGTTTCAGGCCATGTAAGTCCACAATAGACCAAATATTTACTCTACGGCAGATCTTGGAGAGGACCCAGGAATACCAAATCGACACTCACCACCTCTTCGTCGATTTGAAGGATGCATGTATAGAGATGAGCTATACAAAGCCATGTCTAGTTTTAACATCCCTGCCAAACTCATCCGACTGTGCATGATGACAACGGAGAATTCTCGCTGCTCCATTAAGGTCGGTAATGAGCAAACCGAGACCTTTGATGTTAAAAAAGGATTTAGGCAAGGTGACGCGCTGTCATGCAACTTTTCCAACATCGTGCTTGAAAATATCGTGCAAGAGTCAATGGCCAACACAAGAGGTACGATTTATTTCAAGTCTGCGCAATTGCTTGCGTACGCCGACGACATTGACGTGATTGGACGGACACAGCGAGACGTCAATGAGGCCTAAGATGGTTCTCAAGGTTAATGAGGGTAAAACCAAATATCTGCTTTCATCTAAAAGAGACGGACAACACAGACGTATTGGCCGGAACGTCACCATGAGCGGATATAACTTTGAAGTGGTCAAGGAATTCGGCTACCTTGGCTCAATGATGACCAGCGACAGAATCACTCTTGCCAACCGCTGTTTCTTTGGGCTCAAGGGGCAATTGAGAAGTAGAGCCCTCTCTCGGAAAGCCAAGGTGACACTATATAAGACCTTAATCAACCCAGTCCTCCTTTACGGCGCAGAGGCTTGGACTTCAACAAAAGTGGATGAAGATGCCCTTGGTCGTTTTGAGAAGAAAATTCTGCGCACTATCTACGGTCCCGTTTGTTCAAACGGTGTATGGAGGAGAAGATATAACGAAGAACTGTACGGGTTGTACAGCGACATTGGCCTGGTACGACGTCTACGGATACAGCGTCTAAGGTGGCTAGGCCATGTAGAGCGCATGGAAAATACAGCTCCGACCCGAAGAGTCTTCGAATCCACCCGGAAGGAAGGCGCGGCAGAGGACGGCCACATCAACGGTGGCGCATGCAGGTGGAAGGGGACCTTAATCAACTGGGTGTGCGGCGCTGGAAACAGCTGGCCAAAGACCGTGCCAGCTGGCGACGCTTGTTGGTTGAGGCCCAGGTTCACCACGGACTGGAGCGCCACCTAAGTAAGTAAGCTACATGAGATAAGGTATGTACATATGTATAATATATTGAGCAGTTATCAGTAGATTTGTTTCAAATTTCAATTCTACGTCAGAGCCATGTTTAGGTTTTGCACACTATTAAGACTCGCCTTTTATTTTATTTTTTGCTCAGTCAAACATAATTGTATGTTGGCGTTACAGTCCGTGAAGGACCTGAGCCGAGCTTCTCTCAATCGCCCATGTTGTGTGTGATTTCATTTTCACATAGGTGAAAGGGACCTACAGTTTATTGCCGGTTCTGAACGGCGAAATTCGAGAAGCTTTTCATGACAATTTTACTACAGGGGGTTTTGTCAGAACCCCGCTGAGGAGAAACACCGCGAAAACACGTTCGATGACATGGCTGTGTCGGGATTCGATCCCGTGTCATCGGCGTCAGAGGCCAACACACTACCCACTGCGCCACGGTGCTCTCAAACATAGTCAAACATAATTACTACTTGCTAATTTGTTATCACATTTATTAGATAGGGTCAAAGGGGGTAATTGTAAACGGTTTTGCATTTTCGTTTTTTTTCTAAATTTATAGCTGGATGAAAGCTTAACTATGCGATACTGAAAATTGATGTTGGTTAAAATTACATTTAAGCTCTTTCATCTTTTAGAAAAAAATGATTGTAAGTGTATAGGTTTATTAGTTTTTGTAAAAACTCGTGTTTACATTTACCCCCGCCTTTTTTTAGAAAAAAGAGAAAAATGGGGTAAATGAAAACAAGGAACTCTGCCTCTTAAGGTTGTGGAATAAAAACGTTCGGGGTAAAAGCGAACTAAATCAAAATGAAAACATTTGATGAAGAAAGGAAATCGAAAATGCGATGTTCACAATTACCCCAGAGAAAATTTAATAAGGAATAAAATTTAGAGTTAGTTGTTTAAAAAAAAATTTATTTCAACGTTTAACTTGAAAATGAACGACACAAAGATTTTTTAATATTGAAATTAAAAAGAAAGTTATTGTAAATTTAGGTTTTAACATTACAATTCAAAAACTGGAACTTTGGCATTAAACTCTACAGTAATCTTTCCTTCGACAACTGTTTTTGTTGGGTCTGGCAACAATCCAAGAACTTGGGTAATAGGAACAAAACTTCTATCGCTTTCAACAACTTGAAACACTGTTTTTGAGGAACCAATGCTTATAGTCCCAACTACTTCGACCTCCTCTTCTTTCTTCAGGACCTTGCAAATCTCACAAACGTACTTATACGTGGTAGCAAGCCGTTTTCCACCCTTAAAATTGACAACGACAAACTGGCCTGGCCTTAAGCTGTTTATTCCCTCAATGTCCAGACATTCTACCTCTTCTGCTTCTTCTATCCCTTCATTCCACACGGATTCATTGCTTGGTATAGATAAATCGTCTTCATCTGAAGATGAGCTCACATTTGTCTTCCTGATTATCATTTTTTTTGATTTTGAGCCTTTTATTTTCTTTTGAAGCACAGGTTTTTCTTTCTTAGGTCGCTTTTTTGACAGCTTTTCAGCTTTGAGCGCGTCAGCTTGTTGTAAACGGGTTAGCACTTCATCCGTGGTTAGAACTTCTCCGTATTTCATTTGCTTTAAGCGTGAAATTACCTTCTTAGCAATTTGTGGCTTGGTTATAGACGACGGAGACGAATTGTGTAGACCGAAGATGTTTTCCAAAAGTTCTTTAAAATGAAACAAAATTCAAATTAGAATAAAAAGTTTAATTTGTGCAGATAAGTTAAAAGATAAATGCTTGATTAATAACTTACCTTGAGGAGGTGACATCATAGATTGTGGAGGCAATGGTAATTCAGTCTGCACTGTACTTGCGTTTCTGGTATTCTCGAAAGTGTGGCAAGTACCTGGACACACAATTAGTAGACAATGAAGAGTAAATCAATCAGCTAAGTTTATTTACCTTTTGAAGTTGATGGTATTTCAATCTGGGCTGTATCTGGGAGAGGAACGGGAAGGCTGACACACATTTTAGGAACATCTTGTGTTCGTCTAACAGCTTCTACAAAGTCAAGTGTAAAGGATGGTGTTGGTTCTTGTTGAGACACTGCTATAGGTGTGGCTGCATGTTCTGGTGAACTGGTTGACCAGACTTTGCATAGTTGGTTATAAATAGCTTGTTCCTTTACGCTGAATGCATTAAATTTGGTCGGGTCAAATGGGAAAATTCCGGTGGATTTAAATCCAGAGACAATGTTTGCAGACGTAAGATTATTTTCCCAAATTGGTTTCAGAAGTGCAGCAAATTCACTTTTAGGAAGCCGGCAACTTCCTTGTCCCATCATCTTTTTGCCATAATTGACAAGTGATTTGTCCCATGCTGTTTTAACTGGACCAAAAACACATTTGTCGAGTGGTTGTAATTTATCGGTTAAATGACTTGGAAAACGAATTAGTTGAATGTTATTTTTAAGAGCTTCTTCAACGATCCTAACACTGATATGGCTAGAGTGACCATCGTAGAGAAGAACAGCAGTTTGGTCCGAATTACATTTTTCAATGCGAACTTTTTGGACGTGAGGAATGAGTCCGTTTGTAATCCAATGATAAAATTGGGGCTCTTCCATCCAACCTTCCTTCGAAGCAGCATAAAGAGTTCCTGGGAAACAATCTGTTGAAGTCCATCGTGCCTGAACAGCGCCGCCTTTGAAAACAATCAGTGGTGGTAGCTTATCTCCATTAGCAGATACACAAGCCAAGACCGTTGTTGATTCTCTGCCAGAACCACCAGAAACACGGCTTAAGGGTACACCTTTTTCTCCAATGGCTCTCAAGCGACTTGGATCACTCCCGAAACCACTTTCATCCGCGTTCAAAATAAAAGCTGACTTGTCGGGGCTTAGCAAATTAAAATCATCGTAAACTTTGGTAAGTTTTTCATAAAAGTCAAAAATTATGTCAGCTTTTCGAGCATCTTGGCGCGCTTTTTGCAAGTGTTCTGGTTTTTTCAGTGAGAGGTTTGGATGTCTTGCCATAAAACTACGGTACCAGTCATCTCCTGGCTTCCCGCTATTGAAGGGGGTAGCCAAGTTCTTTATTTTCACATAGGAGCCCACTAAATTAAGGAGATCCTCCTTATCGCAAGGGTAACCAGCCCGGGATCTTGAAATTAGGCACCTTGCGATGGTGTTTTCCACATTTGGCGAGAGTGCAGGCTTTCTTCCTCGTGATACAATGCCAGGAGTATTTTTCCTACCACCAATTCGATTAAAAATAACTGACTTTGGGACCCCGTATGTTTCTTCGGCTTGTCGATATGTCTTATTTTTGTTGTTGACGTCTTCTACTGCATGTAAGATATCTTCGGATGTATAAGATGGAGATGTCGTTTTTCGTTTATAAATACGTGGCATCTTTTTGAATTAAAGTTATATTAGATCAACGCTTAGTTCATTTAAAACGTGCGTTTACAATTACCCCAAACTGTTTACGTTTACCCCATTTCGATGTTCACATTTACCCATGATGTAAAAAAAATGGGGTAATTGTAAACAGCCAATAACTTTTATAATTTGTTGCAAAGAATCAAAAAACACATCATATTCATTAACACTTATATTTAACATAATTATAAATAAAACAGTTACTTACTTTGATCACTTATTTTATGTTTTAAAACAATTTTATTCAACACTAAATAACTGGAAAACACAGAAAAATGAGTCAATCACGGCAACGATCAAACTGCAACTAACCTATTTACAGATTGCTTTTGGTGCGTGTCAGCATAACAAGAATATATCGTATTTTCAAAAAATGTCATGACATGCCTCGATGGGCAAACGGTTTTTGGAGAATTAAGTGCGTTTACAATTACCCCTGTTCACAATTACCCCCCGTGACCCTAATATTTTAATATTTTTCCATGACCCAAATGGTTGCCAGTCGATCCACATGTCGTTCATGATGTAAAATTTGCTTGCACTTTGTTCCCAAGAAGCGAACTATAAAAGTAGTATTCGGTGTCTGGTATGATGGCTCGGACGACTACAATTGACCGTATTGCTAATTTGAGGAATCATCTGAGGTAGACCTTGCTGTGTAGTCAATAATTTTTTTTTTTTTGTTTTGTGTACATGTTATTCGTGATTTCTTAAGCCCTGGAGTGTGTCACAAGAGATAATTTGTGATGACTGACATTACAGAACTGAACTTGGATACAGGGTATGAGCAAGATGTGCAATATCAACACAGAAAATGAGGAAAGCAAACTTGAATTTATCCGCTTCACCACGATCTGTCTTTAGTCTACGATCATACTCATTGATGATTGCAATAAAGATTTCACTCACCTATTTGCACTATGGACGACGTAAATATTTACTTCCTAGGCGATCTGTTTATAAATATTTTGTTCATCTTAACGCACTCGCGTTAACGATGGCCAACCTTGGTGTACCATACGAACAAGCACCATGCAAAGCCATTTAGCGAGTTTGTGTAATTTAACAAACTTTATTGCTATCACATCAAACGACTATACCAGGCCGTCGTTTAATGTTCATTTCGTCGACCCACTTTCGTGGCAATTCCCACCTTCAGGCAATCTAATTATAAAAGAAATTGTTTGTCCTACGACTACCCGTGCATCGTTGAAACACATGTATCTCTTTATTTTCACCTTTCATTATCGCTACTTCTGTTTTCTTTAATTGAATGTTAATATCCAGATACATTTTTTTTTTTTTTTTTGTTTTTTTCGGTGAGAGGGCAGGTAGACGATTGCGAATTGGTTTAAATAAATTTGTTTAAAAACAGATATGTAGATAGAGGAGTACATATGTACGTACGAGTAGGTTCATTAGTAATTTTATCGAAATTGGAGCAAAGAGAAAATGATAGTAGTATTGGAGCAATGAATGAAGAGAAGCGAGTGTTACATAGGCCCGATTCCAGAGGTACTGCTGGTACGTTATAAAGGGTCCGCCATCGTAGTACAGTTGCCATGAAAAAGCTTCTCAACTCTCGCCGTTCGGGATCGGCATTAAACTGTAGGTCCCTTTCACCTATGTGGAAATTAAATCACACACAACATGGATGATTGAGAGAAGCTTGGCTCTGGTCCTTCATGGACTGTAACGCCACCAAAAGAAGAAAGAATACGCTTGAACAACGCTGGGAAATATTGCGACATTACTTTGAAAATCATGGTAATGTTGCAGAATGTGTGCGAAAATTGCGCACGGATTTTGGAAGAAGAGAAGCACCGTCAGCTCCGTATGTTTGTTATCTTGTGAAAAAAGTGAAAGAAACTGGCATCCTCATCGATAAACCAAAGCGTGAAAAGCCAAAAACAGTGCGTACATCCGAGAATATTGCTGCTGCGGCAGAAAGTGTGCGTGAAGCGCCATCAACATCAATTCACCGTCGTTCTCAACAATTGAACATTTCGGAGACATCATTGAGACGAATTTTGTATAAAGACCTTGGTATGACGCCATACAAAGTCCAACTGGTTCAGGAGTTGAAGCCAACTGACCATCCAATGCGTTTTCGCTTCGCTAAGTGGGCCTGCGATCGACTTACAGAAAAAAAATCATCTTTTCAGATGAAGCTCATTATGATCTTGGCGGGTATGTAAACAAGCAACATTGTCGCATTTGGGGCACAGAAAACCCGCACGCATACATTGAAAAGCCGGTGCACCCAAAACGAGCCACTGTTTGGTGTGGATTTTGGTCCAGAGGCATAATTTGGCCAATTTTCTTCGAAAATGAGCAAAGGAGTGGCCGTTACAGTCAATGGCGATCGTTATCGGGCCATGTTGAACGAATTTTTGTTCACAAAAATTGAAGAGGAGGATATTGGCAACATTTGGTTTCAACAGGACGGCGCTACGTGCCACACAGCCGAAGCTACACTCGATGTTTTGCGCCCTGTTTTTGAAGATCGCATTATCAGCCGCAGAGCTGATGTCGTTTGGCCACCTCGGAGCTGCGATTTGACTCCGTTGGACTATTATTTGTGGGGTGCCGTCAAAGATAAGTGTTACGCCGACAAGCCAGAGACAATTGACGCTTTAAAGGACAATATTCGTGAAGCCATTGGTGAAATACAGCTGCACACAATCGATAATGTGCTTAAAAATTGGACTGATCGTGTAGGCTACTGCATGGCCAGCCGAGGCAGCCATTTGAATGAAATTATTTTCCATTGTCAACCGGAAGGATTGTACTTTCAAACAAAAAAAGATATTTGAGAAAATATTAAGTAGTTTTTTTTTTTTTTTTATAGCATTTTCAAAAAAAAAAAAGTTATTTGGCGGACCCGTTAGTAGAAGTAGTGCAGACAAGGTTTTACTTTTTCGTTTAGTAAGACTTGTGAGAGTGCTGAATATTTCAAAGCTTTGGTCACAGCTACCATTGTCATGTAAGAAAACAAAAAAAAAAAAAAAAAAATAAACCAAATAGGCCAACAAGTGCGAGTCGGACTCGCGCACGAAGGGTTCCGTACCATCTGTATATATTAAAATGAAAGAGACGTTGGAGACGTTGTATGTTACCTCATCAGTCATCACATTAAAACGGCTAATCCGTTTAAAATTATTTTTTGCATGATGACAGATCTTGGTTGCAGACAGGTTATAGGCATATTATTTTACTTACTTACTTATCAGGCCAGCGATCCATGGAGGATCTGAGCCTGAACTATAGCTGCCTTCCATCCTTGACGGTCTTACAACCGCGATTACTTTGTCTTTATACCGGAGGTTCGGTTTTCCTCTTCTTCTCGAACCAGGAGGCTCGGAGTCGAAGACCCTCTTAGCTGGAGCGTTGATGTCCATGCGCTCGATGTGGCCGAGCGAGTGTAGTCGACGGATCCTTGCCTTCCGGACTACATCCACGTCTTGGTACAGCTTGTAGAGTTCGCGGTTGTATCTTCTTCTCCATTCACCTTCCTCACAGACAGGACCAAATATCCGGCGCAGAATTTTTGTTACGAAAGAACCCAAAATAAGCTCCGCTGTCCTGCTTATCGTCCAGCTTTCGGCTCCGTACAGCAAGACTGGCAGTATGAGCGTTTTGTAAAGCATGACTTTGGTCTTTCGAGTGAGGAGTTTTGACCCCAGTTGATTGGACAAGCCGAAGTAGCAGCGGTTGCCAAGGGCGATTCTATGCCGATTCTCCACTGTGGTGTCATTTGTGGAATTTACGTTTAACCCGAGGTAGACAAACTCCTTAACTACCTCGAAATTGTAGCTGTCAATTGTTTTATTTTGTCCCAGGTGGTGAGCGACGCATTGATTTTTGGTTGACAGCATGTACTTCGTCTTGTCCTCATTGACCTTAAGACCAACTCGTTTCGTTTGTTCTTCGATCGCCGTGAATGCTTCCACAATGCCACGGCGAGAACACGCGATGATGTCGATATCATCCGCGTATCCTAGCAGCTGGATGGACTTGTAGAAGATAGTGCCTTCCCTGTTGACGCCTGCCCGTCGCACTATCTGCTCCAGCACCAGGTTGAAGAAGTCACATGACAGCGCATCTCCTTGCCGAAACCCGGTGCATGTTTCGAATGGTTCCGAGGTCCTAGAACCGAGTTGCACGGTGCATCGCGTGTTTTCAGCGTGGCGCGACACAACTGAATCAGTTTTCCCGGGATCCCGAATTCGGCCATCGCACCAAACAGTCCTTCACGATGAATGCTGTCGTATGCGGCTTTGAAATCGATAAAAAGATGGTGTGTATCGATTCGAAACTCGTTGTTCTTTTCCAGGATTTGTCGAAGTGTGAAAATTGAGTCTATAGTTGATTTGCCGGGCCGGAAGCCGCACTGGTAGCTGCCGATTAGTGCGGTGCAAAATGGTTTTAGAAGTTCACACAATACGCTGAACAGGATCTGTATGCGACATTGAGCAGGGATATACCTCTATAGTTCTTGCAAGAGGTAGGACCGCCTTTTTTGTGAATGGGGCATATAGAGCTGGTATTCCAGTCATCGGGCATGCTTTCATCTTCCCAAATTCTGCAGATGATCTGGTGCATGCTCCCTACCAGAACATAGCGCCAGCCTTGAAGAGCTCTGATGGCAAGCCATCTGAGCCTGCGGCCTTGTTGTTCTTCAGCTTCTGAATAGCTGCGCCGTCTTCAGCGGCTGGAGTTGGGATTTCCTCGGTCCCTACCATTCCCTCGTCACGGCAGAAGTACAACCGACCAGCTTTTCACTCTAAGAATGGTATTCGAGAAGGCTTGGGAGTACGCCCAACCAATCCACAGCTGCTTTGTAGATTTGGAAAACGCGTATTACCGAGTTTCTCGAGGTAAACTCTGGAGTGTTCTGCAGGAGTATGGGATTGTTGGTCTCTCTTGAGGGCCATTTAGTCTCCATACACAAACTGTAGCAGCTGCGTTCGGGTTAACGGTAGTAAATCAACACCTTTCACCGTGGGCGCTTGTATTCGCCAAGGGTGCGTCTTGTCACCTCTCTTTTTCATTATATATATGGACTGGAAGTTGCAGCGCAGTCGGGGCGAGGAGTGTTTCACATTGGGAGAGTTGAGGATAAGTCATCTTCTTTTTGCTGATGACTTAGTTGTCCTCACATCCTCCCAGATGGAACTTCAGCGCGCGCTAGATAGGTTTGTGGCCGTATGTGCTGATGCTGGAATGAGGGTTAACGTGGACAAATCCGAGGCTATGGTTATTTCCAGAACACCTGTCCAATGCACTCTACATGTTAGTGGAGTCCCTTTGAAGCAGGTGGAGACGCTTAAGGATCTCGGGGTCTTCTTCACGAGTGATGGGAGGAGTAATACTGAGCTTTCCTGCAGGATTGGCCAAGCTGGGTCAATTTTGAAACAGCTTGGAAGATCTGTAATCAGGAAGACCGAGCTTGGTGTCAAAGCCAAGTTAGCGGTTTTTAACTCAGTATTTGTTCCAACTCTCACCTATGGTCATGAAATTTGGGTATTGACCGAAAGAATAAGATCGCGAATACAAGCTGCCGAAATGAGATTTCTTCGTGCTGTTGTGGGAGTTACTCGGCGGGATAGGGTTAGAAACACAGCAGTGCGCGGGGAGCTTAATGTTGAGCAGCTGCTTCTCCGAATGGAAAGAGCTATGCTTCGATGGTTTGATCACGTGAGACGGATGTCGCCATCATCACGACTTCCGAAGCGTGCCTTGGATGCAATACCATCAGGCAGGCGGCCGCTTGGCAGACTCAGGACGAGGTGGTTGGACCAAGTCCAAAAACTCGCCTGGGTACGCTTTGGCATAGCTCCTGATGAGTTAGAGTCGATGGCGGAGGATCGAGTGGCCTGGAGATCCCGCGTGCGTGCATTACCCCCGCGACTCTTTTAGTGGAACGGCTCTTTGTACCTTCCTCAACAAGTCAGCAGAAAAAAATCCACTCTACAAACAAAATTTAATGCAAATTCTTGAGACATTATAAAAAATAAAAAATTGACTTTAAGCAGCTCAGAAAATGAACCATATCTCAAACTAACGGCTACTTGACATGAAACTTGCCACGCATGTCCAACTGCACGCGCAGTTTAAATTTAAATATCACCTTGCTTTTTGTACACAGTAGTATCTACACAGTCATGATTTTTATAGGTCTTGAATGGTGTCTTATCACCGTACACCTTGCTTGATAATATACATCAAAAATGCAAAGCCCTACCACAAACAAATAGAACAATTCTAAACAATCAACTTCAAACGAATAGGCTATTATGTAGCTTCTATACCGACGCTCATCCACAATGACATTCCAGCTGTCACCCCCTTAGACAAAGCTAACCTACTTGCTGCCCATTTCGCAACCAGTTCTCAGCTGCCAGCTTGTACTTTGTCTCCGCCTGTACTAGAGTGCGTCAATTCCACCATGGGACTAATCCACTTCCGCACTCGTACAGTCGCAAGGGTTCTTAAAGACCTCGACATACACAAATCCGCTGGTCCAGATGGTATTGCCCCAATAGTTCTGAAGAGGTGTTCTTCTACGCTGGCAAAACCACTGCGTAAGCTTTTTCACCTTTCCTACACCTCTGGGCTCTTTCCGAGTAGGTGGAAAACAGCATTTGTCCAGCATATACCCAAAAAAGGCGAATCATCTTCTCCCTTCAACTACCGACCCATTGCACTAACGTCCCTTCTATCCAAGGTCATGGAAACGCTGATTAACCGTCAGCTTATGAAATATCTTGAATCACGGAAACTCCTCAATGACCGCCAATACGGTTTCCGCAGCAACAGATCCACTGGTGATATGATGGCATATCTCGCTGAAAAGTGGAATCACTCGCTTCACCAAGCAGGTGAAAGCAAAATTGTTGCACTGGATATTTCGAAAGCATTTGACAGGGTTTGGCACGAAGCCCTTTTGTCGAAAATGCGTGCTTTTGGGATCGATGAGTCTCTCTTTCAATGGATTAGAGGCTACCTTTCGAATCGTTCAATTCAAGTTGTTTTGGACGGATTCAAGTCTGATACTCACTTTGTAAATGCCGGTGTTCCCCAGGGCTCCGTTTTGTCTCCGACACTCTTTCTTATTTTTATAAATGATCTCTTGTCTGTTACTTCTAATCCAATTCACTCCTTTGTGACGACAGTACCCTCAGCTTCTCATATTCGTTCACCAGTTTACGACCCTGCACTTCGGTTGTAGATAATGAGCGGCAGCGTATGTTAAGCTCATTAAATTCCGATATCGACAGCATCATCCAATGGGGTAAAAACAATAGAGTGGAATTTAATGCTTCCAAAACACAATGCTGTCTCTTGTCGTTAAAGCGTATAAATAACCCGCAGCCATTATCCATGAATAGCACTTGCATCTCAGAAACTGAAAAGCTTTCCATCCTGGGTATGAGTGTTGCTCACAATCTTAATTGGAGCGACCATATATTCAGTGTCGCCAAGAATGCTGCGAAATGCCTAGGATTCTTATACAGATACAAGAAATATTTCTCACCCTTAGATCTGGTTACAATCTATAAGGCGTTCATTCGCCCCAAATTAGAGTTTAACGCTCACGTCTGGTCCGGTGCTTCCAAGACCTCACTGCACCTACTAGACAGAATACAAAAGCAAGCCATAAAACTGATAGGTGACTCCAGCATTACCAAAACATTAGACTCGCTGGAACACCGCAGGAATGTTACCTGCCTCTCCCTGTTTTATCGTTACTACCACCAAAAATGCTCTGATGAAATAGCCAGTTGCATTCCGCCCCTTCAACATTTCTCCCGCAATACACGTCTCTCTAGGAATGCTCACCAATATACTCTGAAGCCCGCTTTCGGACGTACTGTCAAATATAGAGAATCTTTCATTAACCGAACCCCACACGAATCTGGAACTCCCTGCCGGATTCGGTTTTCCCCCCTCAATGCAACATGCAAGCATTTAAGATCAATGTCCATCGGCATCTCCTCTATTCCTTTTCCTCTCTACCTTCTGCCCACACTGTGTCGCCGACATAATAAGGTTATTAGACCTTGAGTGCGCGCAAATTATTAAAAAAAAAAAAAAAAAAAAAAAAAAAAAAAAAAAAAAAAAAAGCTTGTAAGATGCACGTCCTAACGTGCTTTCCTAACAGCAAATAGACCCTAAACAATGCAGGAAGGCAGTTGATCAAGTCTATGTTCATATGTTCATATGGTTTTAAGGGCAATAATATAAATTACGTACTGAAACTGGCCTTAATCTTTTAAATAGAAAGTCACGGAGGAAGAAGTCTTAAGCCGGTTACAAGCCATAAGACATAAGCTGCAAGACAGAGATTAATGTATGTATGTATGTTGGCGTTACAGTCCATGAAGAACCTGGGCCGAGCTTCTCTCAATCACCCATGTTGTGTGTGATTTCATTTTCCCATAGGTGAAAGGGACCTACAGTGTATTGCCGGTTCCGAACGGCGAATTTCGAGAAGCTTTTCATGACAATTTTACTACAGGGGGTTTTGCCAGAACCCCGCTGAGGAGAAACACCGTGAAAAACACGTTCGATGACATGGCTGTGTCGGGATTCGATCCCGTCTCATCGGCGTCATAGGCCAACACACTACCCACTGCGCCACGGTGCTCTCAGAGATTAATAGTGGCCTAAAATCATACGTTTCAAACCAACACTTAGATCTTAAGCCGAAAGTTAAAAAGCAATTGGAACACTCAATAGAATAGGATAAAATACATATATTGAAATTCTAATACCCTAAAAGCCGTTTCCTTATTAATACTTTCGGAGTATAATAGCCACGGCAGTACTGAACTAAGAGATCATGAAATAGAGAAAAACCCATAAGAGAACGGCATAAAACAAGAGAAATCAAATAAAGAGAGAAAGCTAAGGAAATTCAATCGAATTTCCATTAAGTTCAAGGTTAAGTAATAGTCGCCTATCCTCCCATGGCTTTTTACTTCAGCCCATGGAAATATGGTTTTCTCCTAAAAATCAAAAAACGAAACGAACGCACGTAAAGAGTCGGATGAATGGAATAAAAACTGGATGAATCGAGATACGAGATGTCCATGACGATGACAATGGCACACCATTGACGAGCATGATGGGAATCTGTCCGTGATTTTAGTAGGAGAAAGTCAATTTTACTACGAAAGCATTTTGTGGGTTTCTAGGACACTACATAGTGAATCGTCATAATGGCACACAACTGTGATTATCGATCCGATGGGAGATTCTAGACTTCCATTTCAACTACAATGGATGCGGTGACCACATGTTCAAGTGCTCACGTTCGTATAGTGCAATACACTACATAATCGCTTTGTGCCGCAGTCTTATACCTAGAGAGTGCGAGTGCTTAGTATGCACTACTTACGTGACGTTTTCGGAATAATTGACCTTCTTGCCATAATTGGAGGCATGTTTTGATGTGGAATGACCTTAATGTGGCCTTATTAGTGGGAAAGGAGGGGTCTATTATGCGTTTTGATTATTGGGTGCTTGTAAACGATTACGTGCTGCTGTGAACAATTGAGTAGTGAAGAACACTTTTTGTTGCTTGGAGCAGGAACAGTCTAAATCGGATGTACGGTTGAGGTACTGTTTCAAGGTAGCATCACAAACCACAGTGGCTGTAGATAGTTGATAGGAAACAGATACCACTAAACGCAACAAAACTCACGTACTGATTACTCGCTTACTGATTACATACCGGATGTCTAGTGTTAACAATATATATATATAATGCGGTTTCAGGTGGCTGTGTGAAATCACGGAGATTTCTCGTGGTTTTGATTTGTATCTTCTACGTAATTACCCGAAATTTGATGCATTGTCTGTGGCTTATTCAGAGACAATGAATAGATCATTGTTATCAGTAATTTAATTTTTTCACATGGAGCCTTACTGTTAAACAAAAATGATTGTAGGCTTTCCAAGGGACATATGTATAGTCTCTTTCGTATTTATATATACAGATGGTATGGAACCCTTTGTGGGCGAGTCCGACTCGCACTTGGCCGGGTTTTTCAGTAGATAAGCTGGGTATCCATCTGAGTAAAATTATTCTGGGCAAAGGCAAGAAATTAAAAAAAAAAAAAAAAACCTTTAGGGGCACAGTTGAACTACAAACGAACTTCAAAACGTCTCAAATAACTTGCAAGAGCCTCACACTTCGTCGGTAGAGAGGCATGTGTCCCCCACAAGGGGGAGGCGGGAGGGTCTTTGCACGGTACCAGGCTAACTTACTCTTCTAGTGTCAAATATCTTGGCATTATACTAGATAGGAAACTTACCTGGAAAGACAGTCAGCTCCAGCTCCAAAATAACCTTATGGCTGTACATCACAGCCGTTAGACTTATTCTATTGTACGGTGTTTTAGTCTGGTGGACTGCACTAGACACTAAATACACTGCACATCTTCTTCTTCTTTGGTGGCGTTACAGCCCATGAAGGACCAGAGCCAAACTTCTCTCAATCATCCCTGTTGTGTGCGATTTATTTTTTTACACAGGTGAAAGGGACCTACAGCTTAGTGTCGATTCCGAACGGCGTGAGCCGAGAAGCTATTTCATGGCAAGTTTACTACGGGGGGTTTTGCCAGTACCCCGTCGAGGAGGAACGTCGCGAAATAAACATTCGATGGCGTTGTGTTATCGGAATCCGAACTCGCTCATCGTGCGCCAGAGTCCAACACAACCAAAACCACATACCGCAAACAAATCGAGAAGGTACATATGTTAGCTTGTACGTGCATCACCGGGGCCCTAAGGTCTACTCCAACGACGGCGCTTAACATGCTATTCCACCTAATACCACTCGTTATCCACGGTAAGCAGCTAGCCACATAAACAGCAGGCAGATTAAAGGCCATCTCAAAATGGACGAGCTATATTACTAGCCATTCCTCTATCCTGAACAACAGGATAACTTTGGCAGAAAACTCCGATCACATTGCACCCATCACAGTCGTTGAGAAAAAACATAGCCTAATAGGAAAAATTGGTTCCGACAAGCACAACCTCGCATGAGTTGTGTGGACTTCTACATTGATGGGCCAAAAACTAGGGACGGAGTGGATAGCGGAGTATTCTGCAAACAATTAAAGGAAACTAAAACTGCTGAACCATTGCAGCCTCTTTCAAGCGAAACTGTTAACAATAAAAGAAGCCGTGTCTTGGATGAAGTGGAACATAATATCTACTTTTAATATCTGTATCTTTACTGACAGTTAAGCTGCCCTGAAATCGCTGGATTCTTATGTGTATACTTCTAAAGCAAGCCTTGATTGTGGCCTATTTCTTTACGAGATAGCCGAACAGTTTAACATACACCTCTTAGGGGTATCAGGACACAATGATATTTCAAGAAATGAAAGAGGTGACATGCTCGCCAGACAAGGAACGACGCAACAAGCAAACATGGCACGCGCAGGTATACATCCAGCAGCCATTAAACTAAAGCTAACGAATCAAGATGAGATGAACCTTAGATGGATCCAAGGGCATACATATGGCCTCAACTTGATTGCAGCGAACCAAGGAACTAATCTCCCTAAAACGAACCGGCATTAACAAAATTGTTGGCGTCATCACTGGTTACTGTCTTATTGACAGTCATGCTCAAAGACTAGGGCAAGTTTCGAATGACTTCTGCAGAAGCTGCGAAGAGGAATTCCTGCTTTGCGCCCGTCCAGCCCTCTGCCAAAGCAGGAAGCGATACCTAGGATCCTACTTCCTTAACGACCTGACTGAAGTTCAGCGGATGAGGAATTAGGTATTAAGCGCAAAGTTGTTCCATGAATAAGGGGTCGACACCTCTCGTACCAACATAAGCGCCTCTCTGGCCGAAGTGTATACTCCCTATGGAAGCTACGGACAACCTAACCTAGTCTAACCTACATTACAAGCAACGTGTTGAGATGAATTTTTTAGTGAAATCAGGTGATAAACTCGGAGATCCTCCGAAAATTACAGATGGTGTTTGGAGACCTGTGTAAAAACTAAATTACACACAACATGGGTGAATGAAAGAAGCTTGGCTCTGACCCTTCATGGACTGTGACGCCACCAAAAAAGAATGAACACGTATTTGGACGGGCAAAGCAGCCAATGAAAGTGAAGAGGTCAAAGTCGCGGCTAAAGGAAGTGCTTATCGTTTTCTTCAATACCCGCGGCATTATTCATCCGGATATGTGTACATATTTCTACCGACCAGGCAGTGACAGTGACTGAACAGTTCTATATTGGCGTACTGAAAAGGCCGCGGGCACGTGTTTTCCGTGTGCTACCCGAACTCGCCAAGAAGGGCTGGATCTTGCACCAAGACAATGCGCCAGTCCATTCATCGTCGATTCTGCAAGAGTAGAAAAAGCATTCCAAAGTTGCCACATCCACCTTATAGCCCCTATACTGGGACAAAACTTAATTTTCTTCAGTTTTGTTTACAAATTCCGGGAACTTAAATGCCATACCTCGTATACATATGGCTCAGAGGGCTGATCCAATGATTTATGCAATGCACAACTGACATTTTGGGAAAAATATTGACAACAAATGCCGCGGCACCAACGCACTGAATATTTTTAGTTACGTTACGTTTGCGGTAGTTGGCGTCAGATTAGTTTAACTTATCCTGAGGTTCAGACGAGGTTCAAAGGAGAGACCTATGAGCATATCAATCACAGAAAAATGAGGGAGTACCGTGGTTGTCTTTTGGCCTTTATCGAAACCCACAGTGTGGTCCAATTAAATTGCAATTCTCCAATCGGATAATTAATTGGGCACCCCTGCAGTCGTCATGGGCTGTAACGTAGTTACATAATGTATCTACATACATATATACATTCATAAACCTTTTAAACGTCCCTTATATTCTCTGCTGTAGTGTGTCGTCGCTAAAGCAGATTTATTTCCAAACTGATCGTTCCATGTTAGAGTGGGTTCGTACCTGGAAAATATCCGATCGACAGGACAGAGCGCTCAAGGACACACTTTGGAAAAGAACCTTTTAGTTTTAGATCGACTCTCATCATCTCTTTATCGACTCCAAAGCGTCATACGACAGCATGCTTCGGTACAAGTTATGCACAGTCAAGTCAGCCTCATGGTCCGAACATCATCAATTCTGATAGAATATCCCCGCCTTAGTGAACTTCTTCTTCTTCTTAGCGGGCGCTACAGTTCGGAGTGAACCTGGGCCTCAACCAACATGCCCCTCCATCTAGCACGATCTTTTGCTAGCCTTTTCCATTGCCGCACACCCAGTTGGCTGAGGTCCCCTTTCACCTGTGTGCGCCATCTTAAGTGCGGCCGTCCTCTGCTTCTTCGTCCCTCGGGGTTGGATTCAAAGACTCTCCGGGCTGGAGCTGTAGTGTCCATTCGCTCTACATGGCCCAGCCATCTTAGGCGTTGAATCCGTAGACGCCTGACTAGGCTCATGAATTCTCTGCGTATATTGACTAACATCGCCGTTATACAGTCTGCAGAAGTGGTTTTTCCATATTCTCACCATCGACTGCGATTCTACTACTAGGTGTCCGTTCTCATCCCTTGGCATGCTCGCTTTATCTGTTGATAAAACTTTCGAACGTCACGCCTGCAGTAACACCTCTCCAAATCCTCAATCGCGCGCTTCTCGTGCTCTTTCTTCTTTCTTCTGAGAAGCTTATGCTCCTCCCTTCTTTTTAACTCGCAGTGCTCACGACCTGCTCTTGTTCTTTTATGCAGCGAGGCCTTATATGAATCCTGCTTCGCTGTATGAATCTTCCTGCAGTCGTCATCGAACCAGGTGTTTCTTCGTGGTGGAGCCTTGAAACCCAAAACTTCGGATGCAGAACTTTTCAAGGCTTGTTTGTAAAGGCTCCACTGCTGTTCTATTGACAGCGTGGAGGATTGAGGTGTATTGGAGAGCTTAAGGGAGACGAGATCGGTAAAAGCACGAGCGGTTTCTGGCGATAGTAGCTTTCCGACGTCATAACTTTGTATTCTTACTCTACTCCACTGCGTTCGTGATATCCGTAAGCGCATCTTGGCTACTACAAAATAGTGGTCCGAGTCGATGTTAGCTCCTCGGAAAGTTCGAACATCAAGAATAGTGGAGGAGTGTCTGACGTCGATCGCGATGTGATCAATCTGGTTGGTAGACCGCCAGGTGCCTTTGTGTATATCGAGGTTCGGGAAGCGCGTACTGGCTAGAAGGAGATTTCGCGCCGTAGCAAGATCAATCAGCCTGTGTCCGTTATCGGATGTGGTGTCGTGTAGGCTATGTTTTCCGATGACTCGTTCAAAGATGCTTTCCTTACCCAGCTTAGCATTGAAGTCTCCTAGTACAATTTTGATGTCATAGCTGGGACATTGGGCATACATTCTGTCTAGGAGATCGTAGAACTCATCTTTGGCGGAGTCATCCTTGTCTTCCGTGGGGTCGTGGACGCAGATCCACCTCGAAGTCCACCAACAACAAATCCGCATCCACATAATCGTTGCCCTCTCTCCTTATAGCAGTCGCCGTAGTAAATATCGCAGTTTTTCATCCGCTTTATACCCGTTCCATTCCATCGCATTTCTTGGATGGCGGTTATGTCCGCTTTATAGCGGTCTAGGGAGTCCGCAAATTGTTCGGCTGCACGTGGCCTGTTTAGGGACCTAACATTCCACGTACAAAGCACACATTGTCCTTTTTTCGTTTTTTGCAAGGGTCGTCAACATAAATCCGGTCCGGTCCGGTCCGGTCCGGTGGTTATTTCGGAGTTTGTGGGTTTTTTACGGTTACGGATTACTAGGCCGTAGCCCAACCGACTAATCCTGTTTTTTTGGCGCAGGAGACTCACCATTCGCCCTGTCCCGTCTGCAATTTCCATAGGAAACCTCCAGATAGCACCACGAGGAGGTGGGGATGGGACTTACTAACAGTGCCGCAAGATGTTCGACTGCGGTGGCTCTTCTCGCTTTTTAGCAGGCCGGCATCCGTCGGATAGATGCTACCCCTACGAGGCATTTGTTAGTCCTTTGCCATCCCGCCACGGTTAACTAATCCGAGTAAATTTTTGACAAAACAATTTTTCTGAAAATACAATTTTTCGAAAAGGTTACGCGATGCCCATTGGCCAAACCCTCCAAGAACACCTGTCTACGATAACAACCCCATTATCTAATCAAACAATTATGTGGAAGTCTGAATAGCAGTTATCTAAGCGACGCCTGCTTATCAGAATACTATAGAAACCAGAAAATACCAAGAAACGTCGTGAAGACAAGAACTCATAAAAACCAAGGGCAAGAAAGTTCACAGTGGATAGGTATTATGCGAAAACAACGGTATTTCAAGTCGGATTCAAACAACACATTTGATTTTGGTGGAAAAACAACTTTTTATTGTTATTTATTCACTGGATTCAATGCGAAACCGGTCAAGTCCAGTTCCAGCACACAATTCCACGACGGTAGTCATCGACTCCATTTCTCACATGGACGCAAGATGGAGAACAATCACGAAATCCTCATCGTACACAAAGATAATCCAAACGACCACTGAAATTCTGCAATCGAATCACAGTACTCCGGCGAACATTATCCAAAAATGATTGTCCAAACGTTCCGCATCCCGTCGTTTATGGTAAAAATACAATTAAAGAGTAACAAGTGTTCCGACCGAGGAGCACGTTATCGACAAAGACTTCCTATTCCGCTGGACAGCAGGCACGTCAATGACTCACAACTCACTTCCCCCAGGGGCTAATGAACTTTTGCGTGGAAACCTCTATGTACGCTCTCGACTAGACTACAATTAAAAGTGATTTGTCTGTTTGCTTTTCGTCAAAGGAAATGTCATTTTGTGCCATTTTCGATGGCGGACAATGAACACGTTCGATTCACTTAATTTGTAAACCACAAGTGTGCGATTGCTGGTTGTGCGACTACTGCTTGTGCGTCTCTATCTGTGATCTGCGACTATTCGTCAAGCGGTGGAGACTCTTTCTGTATATCAGTTTCGGCATGGAACCATAAAATTGATTGCTACTCAGCAATTAAGCGATCAAGAGTTGAAATTCAACTTTTGAATCGTACGTAGCTATGTATGTGGAAAAGTTTCACTCAAAAATTACGATAGTACGCGCCAAATGACGTAGACAGAAAACCGAATACCATACTACCGTCATCGTCGCTTTTTGAAAACATTTTTTTTTTCGTCGGTAGATAAGCCTTTTTGTAATCAACAAACTAAGTGGCACTATCTGGCCACTGTTGATGATTCACCTGTTGTTTATTGGACGTGACCTCTGACCAACATGACGAACTACTTTCTCTTTCACTTTCTCCATTTTCTGTGTATTTTTAGAATCCGGTACCGCAGTCAAGTGCTACAAATGCCAAGTGGCGCCAATCACATATAAGATTAACAACTGGACCACCACCTCACCGCTCTGTTCAAAATTCGATGAATCGGACGAATACATTACCGAATGTGAGTACTCCACAATGTGTGTTAAGAAGATCCATCAATTCCATTTGCAAAACGGCGAGGCCGTCAATACGATAACTCGAGGCTGTGCAAGTCAGAAATACACCGATCAGGTAGAATCCTTCTCACCCATTCAAGCTCCATTTCCACGAAAGTTTAATTGTATTTCATCCCTTTACAGGTCCTTCGACAAGGTGCTTGGCATATGGAACACAAAGTTGAAGAACCCTACAAAGAGGGCTGTGCAGAATTCAATGAGAACAATTTATCGGGCTCAACAACAACATACTGCTATTGTCGCGGCAATCTATGCAATGCGGCTAAAAAGAACGATCCAACGAACGGATTACATACGGATGCAATGGCTGTGATATTTGTGTTCAATGCAATGAAGTATTTAAGCAACAGTTCCAATCGACTGTAACGAGGAACGTACCATCACCAAAACTCAACCAAAACCAGGAGCTTGATGAATCAGTAGACATCCTATAAACGCATTATGTATTTAGAGAACTGAAAGTAATACGAACACGATACCAGTGGAGATCCTGGTACTAGACATCTAGACTAGACTACTACGAGTACATCATTACCTTAAAGACTTTATGTATTTGAATTGTTTTTTCCTGTTTTTGAAGAGGGATTTTGTGATATACTATATGATGTACATTAGAAAGAAAGCATCAAACCTCTCATGTTATATGTTCAAGTGATGAATAAAATATTTAGGTATTTTGGTCTTGGGGTTTCCTTTCAAAGAGCCCCTGTACCACGTTTTAACATTGAGACGGGGCTAATGGTTTATGGCGAAAAATAGAATGTATTGCAAATCAATAAGGACAGAAATAGGCTTCCGGGTCGAAATTATAGACAAGTTATGTATACAGGGAAAAGCGTCAGCAACAAGCTCTGTTTTCGAGTTCGACAACCCTATGGACGTCTATTATGCCTCTCTTATATAAGCCTTTTTATAAAGTTTCCCACAAGCATCTGCCTCTTTTGTGGCGATTTTCCAACAGCAAAATCGTACGCAATGGACAGGCTCAGGTGGTAATGACTTGATGGCCGGTCCGGACTATAACCTTAATGAATACGAACCTCCCAGCCAAGTCCCCGGAGCATGTTACGAGTCACTATCGATTTATGTAGCTCCGTGTTGCCGTGATCGAATAAAATTCCTCTCCTATAGTCCGAAGTAGACGATTTCCTGCCAACCCACTAAACACATCCTCACGCAGTACAAGGCAGATATTATTGCGGTCCAGGAAATACGCTGGAAACGGTATGATGAGGAAGAAAAATTGCGACATTTAGTACAGCTGTCAGAAAAGATTGCACTTGCTGGGATGCGGATTTTTCGTGGGAAAGCGGTTAAGGTCAAAGGTAATCAACTTTAAACTTATAAGTGATCGCCTGGCTGTGTTCCGCATCAGATTTTATAACACCAGCCTTATATGTGCACACGCCTCTACCGACGAGGTTAAAGCCTATCAAGGAGGACTTATATGACCTCCCGGACAACGCCTACGGAGCTTGTCCGGAGTACGATTTAAAATCGTGCTCGGGGACTTTAACGCCAAAATCGGTCAAAATCGGAAAGCACAGCCTCCACGATACAACAACAGATAACGGCTTCCGACTCACGGACTTTGCGACAGCTCGTAATGCGGTGATAAGTAGCACAAGATTCCCTCGTAAGCGAATCCACACAGCAACCTGGCGATCTCCGGACCGTCGAGCCACCAACCAAATCGACCATGTGCTCATTGACGCAAGGCACTCGTCAAACATCCTGAATGTGCGAACATTCAGATAGGCAAATGTCAACTCTGACTATTTCCTCGTAGCAGCAAGATTCAGAGCTCGACTGTCCAATGTCAGAAAGCTGTACCAGCCCACCAGGAGGAGTATGCCTGAGCATGCCGGAGGTTACCAGAGCCTACAGGGAGCAGCTAAGCGAAAGACTCTACGGTATGCCTACGTCGAACACAAATGCCAATAATATGTGGCTGCATTGCCGCTCAGCCATTCAGGAAGTAGCCGAAACCACCTTAGGGTACCTACCACCCCCGACAAGAAACCCGTGGTATGATGGCGAGTGTGAGCAGAAAAAGGCAGCAACCGACGAGGCGTACCAAAAGGCGCTGCATAGGAAAACCAGGGCAGCGCAAGAAGAGTACCGATCCAGAAGAAGGGAGGAGAAAAAACTACTGCGACAAAAGAAAAGGATCTTCGCAACCTCCCAGCTCAAGGATATCGAGGAGTCTAGGGATAAGCATAAAACACGAGCCTTTTACAAGAAAGCCAAAGACCTTGCAGGAGGCTTCAAAAAGAGCACCCAGGCTCTTCGAAACTGCGAGGGTAATCTTGTCACCGACCCGCAGGGAATAGTGGATGTATTTAAGCAGCATTCCAGCCGCTGAAGTAGTCCTCCCACCCAGCATCGAAGAAGTTGGCACAGCTATTCAGAAGCTGAAGAATAACAAGGCCGCAGGCTCAGATGGCTTGCCATCAGAGCTCTTCAAGGCTGGTGCGATGTTCTGGTAGGGAGCATGCACCAGATCATCTGCAGAATTTGGGAAGATGAAAGCATGCCCGACGACTGGAGTACCAGCTATATATGCCCCATTCACAAAAAGGGCGATCCTACCTCTTGCAAGAACTATAGAGGTATATACCTGCTCAATGTCGCATACAAGATCCTGTCCAGCGTATTGTGTGAACGTCTAAAGCCATTTTGCACCACACTAATCGGCAGCTACCAGTGCGGCTTCCGGCCCGGCAAATCAACTATAGACCAAATTTTCACACTTCGACAAATCCTGGAAAAGACCAACGAGTTTCGAATCGATACACACCATCTTTTCATCGATTTCAAAGCCGCATACGACAGCATTCATCGTGAAGAACTGTTTGGTGCGATGGCCGAATTCGGGATCCCGGAAAAACTGATCTAGTTGTATCGCGCCACGCTAAAAACTACGCGATGCACCGTGCAACTCGGTTCTAGGACTTCGGAACCGTTTGAAACATGCACCGGATTTCGGCAAGGAGATGCGCTGTCATGTGACTTCTTCAACCTGGTGCTGGAGCAGATAGTGCGACGGGCAGGCGTCAACAGGGAAGGCACTATCTTCTACAAGTCCGTCGCGTGTTCTCGCCGTGGCATTGTGGAAGCATTGAAGAGCAGGCGAAACGAGTTGGTCTTAAGGTCAATGAGGACAAGACAAAGTACATGCTGTCAAGCAAAAACCAATCCGTCGCTCACCACCTGGGACAAAATATAACAATTGACAGCTACAATTTCGAGGTAGTTAAGGAGTTTGTCTACCTCGGGGCAAACGTAAATTCCACAAATGACACCACAGTGGAGATCCGGCATAGAAACGCCCTTGGCAACCGCTGCTACTTCGGCTTGTCCAAACAACTGGGGTCAAAACTCCTCACTCGAAAGACCAAAATCATGCTTTACAAAACGCTCATACTGCCAGTCTTGCTGTACGGAGCCGAAAGCTGGACGATAAGAAGGACAGCGGAGCTGATTTTGGGTTCTTTCGAAAGGAAAATTCTGCGCCGGATATTCGGCCCTGTCTGTGAGGAAGGTGAATGGAGAAGAAGACACAACCGCGAACTCTACGAGCTGTAGAAAAATGTGGGTGTAGTCCGGAAGGCAAAGATCCGTCGACTGCACTGGCTCGGCCACATCGAGCGCATGGACATCAACGCTCCAGCTAAGAGGGTCCGCGACTCCGAGCCTCCTGGTTCGAGAAGAAGAGGAAGACCGAACCTCTGGTATAAAGACCAAGTAATCGCGGATGTAAGACATCTTGGTCTTGATAACTGGAAGCAGCGTGCCCGGGACCGTCAAGGATGGAAGGCAGCTATAGCTCAGGCTCAGATCCTCCATGGATCGCTGGCCTGATAACCTAACCAACCACCAAACACAGCAAAACCTTCCTGGCGTGTCACCAAACAGTTTTTTCGAGGATATGCGGAGTAAACTCGTAGATGATGCTAAGGAGCGAGCACCATTAATTGTGACCGACTAGTCCAGCACCCAGACTAGATGAGGTGAATCCCTTCTAGAGACCCTGTTAGCCCCAAATTTAAGACTGCTTAACACGGAAAATGGGTACACTATAGTAGAAACGGTGTAGGGTTCGTAGTTGACATCAGATTTGTAACTGGCTCCTGCTAGTTGGATGGTCATTGACCATCACATCCAAAGCGACATCATATTCGAAATGCAGGGTAGAAAGTCAACTGAGAATCACCTCCTAAAGAAACCATCAGAGGTGTTGAGCCTCATTTTTTTTTTGCAGATTCTGCATTAAATGCAGGATAGGCAACCAACACGGACACTGACTTAACGAAGATAGTAACTAGGGCATATGATACATCCATGGTTCGCAAAATTCTAACAAACCGTGAGTTACCAGTAATTGAAAGTAGCGATCTGGAGAAGCATGACCAGTGGCTTTAAACAACTATGCAACTAAGCTGACTGTCGTACAAGTTATAGACAAATTCATGGGGTACATCCGTACAGTTTACACGACAGTTATGGCAAAGCTCAAAGGCACTCGGGCACCCTCACCAGCATGTCCTCTTTTGATGCAAAAAATTGTGTCCGGTCTGTTTCCGCAGAAATCACTTCAGAACGTGGATGAGATCCTACCCGTCACAGAGTGAGCTTTTAAAAGAATGCCCGAATTGATGACGGCATTCCAAACAGAAATACATGCATCCCTGAACCTGGCAGACGGAATATTTCCAGACCCATGGAAAAAGCGTGAATGAACCCCACCCGGGTTAGAATTAGCAGAGCATGAAGCAGAAACTGTACTAGTGAATAGCCGTCACCCAAGTAACCAGTAACTAGTTGTTATTACCGACTCAACGCTCGCCGTCAAGGACCATCTTGGAGCAACGTGCGATAAGGCTTCTATCTTCATACTTACTTAGGTGGTGCTACAGTTCGGGGGAGCCTCGTCCCTCGGGGTTGGAGTCGAAGACTCTTCGGGCCGGAGCTGTGCTGTTCATTCGCTCTACATGACCTAGCCATCTTAAGACATTGGGTTCGTAGACAGCGTATTAGGCCGATGTCGCTGTTCAACTCGTACAGTTCTTGATTTAACCCTCTACTTCATTTTTCCGTTAACACAAACGGGACCGAAGATTATATGCAGGATTTTCCTCTCGATACGACCAAGGGCCTCTTCATAAATTTTTGATAAGATCCAGGCCTCTTTACCGTAGAGAAGGACCAGGATGATTAGGGTTTTATAGAGGGTCACCTTAGGTTTCCGAGAGAGAGCTCTACTACTCAATTGTCCCTTGGGCCTGAAGAAACAGCGTTTGGCAAAAGTTATTCGGCGTCTAGTCTCTGCCGCTTGTTACCAGTGAACCAAGGTGGACGAAATCCTTGACTACATAAAAGTTATAGCTGCGTTCTGGCCAAAAAGTCGGTGTTGTGCTTCTTTCTTTGACGACAGCATATATTTGGTTTTGCCCTCGTATACCTTCAGACCCACCTTAGTCGCTTCTGCTTCAATGCTCACAAAAGCTTCATTGACGTCTCGCTGCGTTCTCCCAATCACGTGCGAACAATTGTGCAGACTTGAAATAGATCGTTCCTCTTCTATTGGCCAGTTAATCCCGCACGATCCTTTCAAGGATGATGTTGAAAAATCACATGACAGTGCGTTGCCCGGTCTGAATCCTTTTTTGACATCGAAAGTCTCGGTTAACTCCTTACCGACCTTAATGGAGCAGCGAAAATTCTCCATTGTCATCTTACACAACCTGATGAGTTTGACAGGGATGTCACAACATAACATGGCTCTGTATAGCTCGTCCGTATAGACACTGTCATACGCGGCTTTAAAATCGACGAAAAGGTGAATAAAATCAAAATTGGTCAGACACTGCCGCAAATCTTTAAACGATTTATTGAGCAGCTGCACTGTTACGTTGTGCTGGGTACCTGGGCATAGTGATATACAAGGTAACTGTGAAGCAGACGAACTAGCCCAAAATGGCACCATGGAGACTTTGACTGCTAAAGGGGATATCCATCCACCAATGGAAACGCTAAAATATAAACAAGGTAACATGTCGCTATATCAAGACTGCCATATAAAGACTATTGCAGTAGGTGTCATGATGAGGAAGAATCTCCATCCCATCTCCAATGCAATTGCCCTGCCCTACCCTGCTCAAGAGACGATTGCTGGAAGAAATCTTCTTTGATGAACTGGCGGATCTATTAAAAGGAGATCAGCAAACTATCGAATTTTATTCAAAGCATGAAATGGTTCCAGAATTAACGGTGACCAAGCCGACTAAAGTGATAGCACAATGGACCTATCGTGGTCTAAGTAATCTCCATCGCTTTACGGAGGGAAGCCACCTAACAAATCAACCAACCAAGCATGCAAGTACTTCATACGTGTAAATCTAAAGCTGCACCTCAACCAGATTAAGAAAATTAAATTCGGATACTAGCCAGAGTATTGACTTCTTTTCAACATTTTCAACGTTTGTCAACACCTTCTTTTCGCAAACCTCAGAAACCGCTCCATTCGCCTAGTAAGACCGTATGTCGGACGAAAAGTAGATTTATATCCGATGTGAAATCGGTCATGGAAACGGTAAGAATCCCGCAGTAAGCGAGGCTGATTTTAATCGCCCCCAAAACTTTATGTGGCAAACTCGACTCCTAGGTCAACGATTTGAGAACATATTAGAGAAGAACAGGATGGGAACAGGGAGAGTCATAAAATCAAAAATAGTTGACACTACTACCTCGGTATTAACTGATAACATTGAACAGGTTTGCTGCGTTATGACCCTTATAGTCATTGGAAGAGCTTATTAGTCTGCCACCTCTGTCTTCGAGATTAACTGGAATTGTTTTTCCGTAGCCCGTGCTGAAGTACACCGACCTGGTGCTTACAGACTCATCCAATATAGAAAACTAAAAGTGTCAAGAAAGTTTCCTCTTCTTTCTACTCCTGTAGGAAGACAGATGGTAAGCAAACGGAATTTCAATCTTGAATCATGAATCATGGTGTGGTCTTTTGATGAACTGCTCCCCTTAAAGACTTCCATTAACATGTCTCTACGTGGTCTATTGGAAAATGATGGTCGATTGGCTTTCATGTAGGTGATTGTGACGACCAACATGTTGAAGTACGCAAATCCTGTTTTTCGAATGTTCACCACATCTGTAGTGCTCTTGAAAAGCTTTAATACAATCTTCGATCAAGACTCCATAGCGATAAATGGCAAACATTCAACTAACGAATTGACGAAGAGACAAAAGAAAAACATAGCGTCTTAGTCAAATTGATGTTTACTTTCCTGCACCTCATTTGGTCAACTCTTTATCACTCAATTGCACTGGCATCTTGGCAGACTTAGATAAAATGTTTGAAAAGCTGCATGGTAGAGTATATGCCAGTATACATCTCCGTATGCTTACCAGCTTCCAACAGCACTCTTCGCCGGCAACCTTAGGAGCACCTTCTCTCTCCAAGAAACTGCTGGTTTGAAAACAGTGGCGATAAGTCCTGCGATGTTTGATAAAAGTGAGCAGAAACATAAACAAACAACGAGAAACCGCGCAACGAAGTCCTATAGAGGTGTTATAACCAGGAATGACCAACAGACTCATGATAAAAAGTCAGAAGGTAATGCCAACTGGTCAACGTTATAACCACAACATTGAGTTTCAACATCTAAAAACTAAATTGCAAACGACAGACGAGATAATGGTCGTAGTTTGAAGGAATCCTGCTTGCCAGACATTAGGATCTTCAGCATACCAATGGAAAAGACTTAAATGAATCGAATGAGTAGAAAAGCATGTAATTATCAGAGGCACAAATCCAATGTTTTTTTGTTCAAATGGTAACACTATATCCGCAGAGTAGCAAATAAGTGGACCAGTTCAAGTCTGATCTACTTGATCTATCAACTGCCATTGCTTATCTGCCACTGTTTTCGGGCGCAAAGATAAGGTATGAAGTAAATGAATTCAACAACTCACCGATCCATCGTTCTCCATCAAGCACAAAAACACGACATCCTCTCTCAGCAATCGAACCGCCGCATGCAATGGATGCTTGGTCTTACTCTTTAACATTTTATACAGCAATGGCCCAGACATATGCTCAAAATCCTGTGGCGTCAAATCGTCCCAATGCGTAGAAATCAAACCGGAACAGTAGTCCAACAAACTCGCGGCACCAACCTCTTCAGCAACACAATAAAACCGAACACACGACCGAACACCGACCGAGGCGACCAGAGCTCTTTCACACAATCCCAATAAACCCGGCAATTTAAACTTATGTGCGGCACGCAACAAACCCAATGCCAGCCGATCATGCTGTAAATCAACTACATCCGTATAGATCCATCGCATCAAAGCGAATCCGATATCCTCCTCCAAGTCCGTCCAATCTAGTTCACCAGCGTCGGCCAATGTCTCTTCCCGCCATTCTTCCGATCGGGCATTCAAAACAAACTTATGCGCTGGCATCGTCTTCCCACTCAGTTTAATAGTCAAATCCGAATACGTATTCCGACCGTACAACGAAGCCACTGTCATAGCTAGGCGTGAGACAAAACTGCTGAATTCACCGATTTCGGCATCCGTTGACGATGCAGCCACTCTGCTATACTTTCGCTCCAATTCTGCATAACTGCGCTGCAGTTTGGTGTATTCCTCCTTTAGCAGCTTCAGGTGCTTTTCGAGCTTCTCCGATGAGGCATCTTTCGTGTCTAAAATTAAAAGGGGAAGTGACTTAATTCCATCCAAACGGAAGTATGTAGGTCGAGGGAAAATATTTAACGCCCCCATAAGGTATCATTTGTGTGGAGATTTCTCCACACCTACAGCTCGGGGTTTTTCACTTACCCATTGTATCGGTTAAATTTGACTTTTAGTAGTAGAAATTAGGACAAAATTCTATAGAAATCAAATGGAAACTTGAAGGAAAAGTGCATAATTCCACCGAATCACCGACTTTTATTGATAAACGTCACCGAACTGTCACTGCGCGGCTGTCATCGCACTGCTGTCATGTTTGTGTTTTCATTTGTGCAACCAAAGGACAGTTGGAAATAACAGATAAATTAGTTTCAACGAGTGCTGCCAATATTTCGCTTTTTTTAATAAATTTTTTCTTACTCACTTATGAGGCAAGTGGCCCTTTGGAGGGCCTGAATCTGAACCGCAGCCTGTTTTCATTCATATTGGTCCCGGGCACGCGCTTCCAATTAGAGGGTTCAAGTTTCCTGATGTCCGCGTTCAGTTGGTCCCTGAACGCGATAGTAGCTGGGTAGCTGGGGTTCGAAAACCCTCTTTGTTGGAACGCAGTCGTCCATGGGTTTGATGTGGCCGAGCCAATGTAGCCGATGGATTTTTTCCTTCCGGACTATGTCTACACTATTATATAGCTCTAGAGTTCGCAGTTGGGTCCTCTCCTTCATTCGCCTTTCTCGCAGACAGGACCAAGATTTGGCTCCGTAAGGCAAGAATGGCAAAACCAGTGTTCTGTAGAGACTTATTTTGGACTCCCTTCTTAGGAGTTTCGACCCTAGCTGTTTCGACAAGCCGAGTAGTAGGTTGCCCAGGATGACTTTTCGTCAGATCTCCACTAGGTTGTCATTTGCGAAGTTAACATTTTCCCTGAAGTGGACAAACTCTTTAACTACTTACATACATACCTAACAGGCGCTACAGTTCGGGGTTAACCTGGGCCTCAACCAACATGCCTCTTCACTTAGCAGGATCTTTCGCTAGTCTTTTCCATTGCCGCACACCCAACCCCCCTCTGTGTTTATAGGACCGAAAATCGCACGCAGAATCTTCCTCTCGAAACGACCAAGGATTTCCTCATCCGCTTTAGATAAAGTTCATGTTTCTGCGTCGTATAACAGGACCGAGATAATTAAGGTCTTATATAACGTCAACTTGGTCGTACGAGAGAGGGCCTTACATCTCAATTGCCTCTTGAACCCAAAGAAGCAGCGGTTGGCAAGAGCAATTCTGCGTTTGATTTCGAAACTGGTCTCGTTGTTCCAGGTCACTGCGAAGCCGAGGTATATGAAGTCCTTAACTACCTCAAACTTACATCTTCTTATATGCACGCTCCGTCCAAGACGTCGGTGGTAAATGTCCTTTTTCGATGACACAGATATTTAGTCTTGCCCTCGTTAACTGCCAAATCAATTTCTGCCGCCTCCCTCCCAATACTCGCAAACGCCTCAATGACATCTCGCTGTGATCTACCTATTATGTCAATATCGTCGGCGTACGCAAGGAGTTGCGGGGATTTGAAATAGATTGTGCCTCTTGTATTGGCCAGTGATTTTGGCACAATCATTTCCAATATGATGTTGAAGAAATCACACGACAGCGCATCGCCCTGCCTAAATCCTTTTTTGACATCAAAACTATCGGTAAGATGTTCACCGATTCGGATGGAGCAGCGAGCATTCTCCAAAGTCATCCTGCATAGTCTGACGAGCTTAGCAGGTATGTCAAAGGTAGACATAGCGTTGTGTGGCTCGTCTCTAATTATGCTGTCGTATGCAGTCGACAAATAGGTGATGAGTGTCGACGTGGAATTCATTGGTTTTTTCCAGGATCTGCCGTAGTGTGAAGAATTGATCGATGGTGGACTTCCCTGGCCTGAAGCCACACTGATAAGGACCTATTAGCTCATTTACGAACGGCTTCAGGCGTTCACACAAAACGGCAGCGAAGATCTTGTATGCGACATAAAGGAGTGTTGGCGCTGTCAAAGGGGTCTCCTTTTTTGTGGATCGGGCAAACAATGCTGAGAATCCATTCCTCGGACATGCTTTCCTCTGACCATATCTTACAGATGAGCCGGTGCATGCCCCTAACCAGCTCACCCCCAGCCGCTTTGAAGAGCTCAGCAGACAATCTATCTGCGCCAGCAGACTTATTCGACTTGAGTTTCGACATGGCAATCTCAACTTCGTCGATATTCGTGATATTCGTCGTTAAGACGACGGCGGTATGTTGGCTGTCATCGCGGTTATACAGTCAAGTGGTTTTTCCAAATTCTCAGCATGGACTGCGATTGTACTACTAGGTGTCCGTTCTCATCCTTACAGGCCTCCGTTCGGGCTTTATAGCCTTGAGACATTCGTTTTATCCGTTGATAAAATCTTCGAACGTTGTGCCTGCAATAGCACCTCTCCAAATTTTCAATCGCCCGCTTCTCGTCCTCTTTCTTTTTTTTTCTTGAGAAGCTTATGTTCCTCCCTTCTTTTAAGCTCGTAGAGCTCACGAGCCGCTCTTGTTTTTTTGTGTAGTGTGGCTTTGTATGCCTCCTGCTTTTCTGCATGAATCCTTCTTAACTCGTCATCGAACCAGGTGTTTCGTCATGGTGGAGCTTTAAGGCCCAGCACTTCCGTTGCTGTGCTTTTCAGGGCTTGTTTGCACAGGCTCCATTGGTGCTCTACGCGATCTCCGGCGATAGTAGCTTTCCGGCGTCATAGCTTGATGTTCTAACTCTACTCCGCGGTGTTTGTGTTATCCGTTGACGTATCTTGGCTACTACAAGATAATAGTCTGTGTCGATGTTCGCTCCTCGGAAAGTACGAACATCAAGAATAGTGGAGGAGTGTCTGACGTCAATCGCGATGTGATCAATCTGGTTGGTGACTGATTGATCTGGCGACCGCCAGGGGCCTTTGTGTATATCGAGGTGGGAAAATCGTGTGCTGGCTACAAGAAGATTTCGCCCCGTGGCAAGGTCGATCAGCCTGTGGCCGTTATCGGATGTGGTGTCATGTAGGCTGTGTTTGTCGATGACCCGTTCAAAGATGTTTTCTTTACCCAGCGTAGCGTTAAAAGCTCCTAGTATGATTTTGGTATCATAGATGGGGCACTTGGAATATGTTCTGTCTAGAAGATCAAAGAAATCATCTTTGATGAGTCATCCTTGTCTTCCGTGGGGGCATGGACACATATGAGGCTGATGTTACAAAAGTTTGCCTTGATGCGGATCATTATGAGGCGTTCACTCACATACTTGAAACTTAGAACTTTATGCCCTAGTCCACCTCTAACATCAAATCCGCATCCAAAGAGTCTCTTTAAGTACCTCAAAACCACATATTGTTACCGCTTTTGTGGGCTTGAGGCATATGGGAGAGTCTTTCGTCCAGCCGCTCTCTGTAATCTCTAGCTAATTCCAGTGTGTGTAGTCGCCCAAAGTATAACCCTCGTTTTGATTTTGGTTACAGTCTTCTAACAATGGACAGTCGAGCTCTGAATCATGCTGCTACCAGCTAATGGTCAGAGTTGACGTTTGCGCCTCTGAATGTTTGCAAATCTAGGATGTTTGACGCGTGCCTTGTGTCAATCCGCACATGGTCGATTTGATTAGCGTTTCGATCATCTGGAGATAGCCAGGTTGCTGAATGGATCTTTTTCTGAGGGAATCTTGTGCTATTTATCACCGTATTACTAGTTGTCGCAATGCCTTCTAATCGGAAGCCGTTATCTGTCGTTATGTCATGGAGACAGTGCTCCCCATCACGCTGCCAAAGGCGTTTTTCTTACCGATCTTGGCATTGCAGTCTCCGCGTACGATTTTAATGTCGTACATACTCCGGATAGGCTCCGTAGGCCTCATCCAAGAAGCTCCTCAGATGGACTCCTGAGCCTTATCAGTGAGGGCATGTGCACATATTAGGCTTATGTTATAGAACCTTCCCTTCCCTTCATTTTTCGGTTTACGATCAATGACCTTCGATCTAAGCCGTTTTTCTTCAACGAATCCGCATCCTAATATGTGCAATCTCTTGCGACAGCTGTAATAGATGTCGCAATGTATTTCCTGGATCGAAGTTATGTCCGCCTTATACTGCATGAGGATGTTTTCCAATTTATGTGGCATGTGTAGAGATTTCTGACATTACAGGTGCACACCCGTAGATCCTTGTCCTTCTTTATTACCGTGTCGTTGTTGGTTTTGGGACTACCAGAACAATGGCAAGCCAACAACCTGCCTCCTTGTTAAAAAATATATAACCTCTTTCTTTTTGCCCCCATCGTAGCACGAACGACCTCCCGGTCATCAAGCTAGAAAGTACGGAGCTCAAAATATTCATCGCTTCGGCATACATGGCTGACTACCAAGCAGCGCCGCCAGATGGAGTCACGAATCTGGTGAGGCAGTCCCAAGCAAAGGATAGCAACCTACTTCTGGGTTGCGACGCCAAAGCAAGACACACCATATGGGAAAGTAACGTGCGAGGTGAGTCTCTTTTCGATTTCATTATTTCTTCTAGATTCAAAATTGTCATTTCGGGAAACACTCCTACCTTCATCTTTCCAAGCACGGAAACATATAGCGGTTGGAAAGAGGTACTCAATTCGATGTTAGTTACTAATACTAACGATTGCAAGGTCAGCAATTGGAGGGTCTCTAGCTTACGATTTCTTACGGATCACAGCTGGATGCTCGTCAAAATCAATGTCGAAACCCCAAACGTACCAACTAGATACTTCACTTACTTACTTAGGTGGCGCTACAGTCCGTGGTGAACCTGAGCCTTAACCAACAAGCGTCTCCAGCTGACACGGTCTTTGGCCAGCTGTTTCCAGCGCCGCACGCCCAGTTGGTTAAGGTCCCCTTCCACCTTCCTGCGCCACCGACGATGCGGCCGTCCTCTGCCGCGCCTTCCTTCCGGAGTGGATTCGAAGACTCTTCGGGTCAGAGCTGTATTTTCCATGCGCTCTACATGGCCTAGCCACCTTAGACGCTGTATCCGTAGACGTCATACCAGACCGATGTCACTGTACAACCCGTACAGTTCTTCGTTATATCTTCTCTTCCGTACACCGTTTGAACAAACGGGACCGTAGATAGTGCGCAGAATTTTCCTCTCGGAACGACCAAGGGCATCTTCATCCGCTTTTGTTAAGGTCCAAGCCTCTGCGCCGTAAAGGAGGACTGGGATATAGTGTCACCTTGGTTTTCCGAGAGAGGGCTCTTCTTCTCAATTGCCTCTTGAGCCCAAAGAAACAGCGGTTGGCAAGAGTGATTCCGCGTTTTATCTCAGCGCTGGTGTTGTTGTCGCTGGTCATCAGTGAGCCAAGGTAGACGAATTCCTTGACCACTTTAAAGTTATATCCGCCCATGGTGACGTTCTGGCCAATACGTCGGTGTTGTCCGTAGATGAAAGCAGATATTTGGTTTTACCCTCATTAACCTTGAGACCCATCCTAGCCGCTTCTCCCTCAAGGCTTACAAAGGCCTCATTGATGTCTCGCTGTGTCCGTCCAATCACGTCAATGTCGTCGGCATACGCAAGCAATTGCGTAAACTTGAAATAAATCGTACCTCTTATGTTGGCCAGTGGCTGTTGCACGATCTTTTCAAGCACGATGTTGAAATGTCACATGACAACGCGTCACCGTGCCTAAATCCTTTTTTAACATCAATGGTCTCGTTTTGGTCATTACCGAACTTAATGGAGCCGCGAGAATAATCCATTGTCATTCTGCACAGTCGGACGAGTTTGGCAGGGATCTTAAAACTAGACATGGCTTTGTATAGCTCATCTCTATACGCGCTGACATATGCAGCCTTGAAATCGATGAAGAGGTGGTGAGTGTCGATTTGGTATCCCTGGGTCTTCTCCAAAATCTGCCGCAGCGTAAATATTTGGTCTATTGTGGACTTACCTGGCCTGAAACTACACTGACAAGAGCCGATCTTATATGCGATGCTAAGGAGACTTATTCCCCTATAGTTGGCGCAGTTATAGGGGTCTCCTTCCTTTCATTCACGTTACTCCAGTATTATAACCTATTTACCGGACGAGGAAGAAATGGTTTTAACGAATGTGGATGTCGCCCTGTAACTCGTCTTTTTTACCAAGATCTGCCGCAGTGTGAATACTTGATCGATAGTGGACTTCCTGGGCCTGAAACTTCACTGACACGGACCAACCAGTTTATTACCGAATGGTTTCAGGCGTTCACACAGTGCAGCAGAGAATACTTTATAAGCGATGTTCAGGCGACTTATACCTCTCTAATTGGTGCAGACAAATAGGTCTCCTTTCTTCTGGATCGGGCAAACGATACTAAGATTCTATTCATCGGGCATGCATTCCTCTGACCATATCTTACAGATGAGCTGGTGCATACCCCCAAGCAGGTCATCTTTAAAATCCGTCTGGATACTTGCGAAGATTTGTATATAAGTGATAAAATTCACCATAAGCTTACCTTTCTTGATTTATAAGGTGTATACTAAATCTTCGGAGAGCACCGTGGCGCAGTGGGTAGTGTGTTGGCCTCTGACGCCGATGACACGGGATCGAATCCCGGCACAGCCATGTCATCGAAACTGTTTTTCACGGTGTTTCTCCTCAGCGGGGTTTTGACAAAATCCCTTGTAGTAAAATTGTCATGAAAAGCTGTCAGAGCCGAAGATCATTGTCCTTTTTTCGTTTTTTGATTAAGAGTTAATGCCAATTAAAAACGATTTCAAATAGACATGAAAAAAAAAAAATAATTTTATGAATGAAAAATGCACGCTAAAGGTTTAAAAAATAATTAAATTTATTAATAGTTGATTTTTATACAATTTAACGAATGGATTTATAAACAAAATACCCTTTAAGAAGAACTGTATGCATTCTTATTCATTTTCTACTTATTTTATTTTAGATTTCTTTTTCAAAAAGATTTGCTTTGAGTAAAACTGCGCTTTTAAAAAAAATCGCTAATCCATATTTTAATTGAAGGATAATAATTATAATATAGGAAAGCCACATAAGCCGTTAAGGAATTGGAAGAGCTGCAGAAATTTAAACCTTTAAATGGGTTTTTTTTTTTTTGAGAACCTCTTGAGCAGTATATTAATTTATAGGATTCTTTAACAATCATTTTAAGGATACTGAAGGATATTGTGATTTAAGCATTTTATTTTGGTGCATTAAAACTATCTATATCATTTCCATACATTTGAATTTAATTTGAATGGAGGCAATTTTTTTATTTAATATTATTATTCATTAGACCAAAATCTACCGGGAGGTTGGGGATTGTATTTGTAGAATTCGTTGTTCCGTTTTTATTTCAAATGAACCATTTGTTGGTCTGCAGTTTGGTTTAAGGTTTATTTTGCGTTTAATCCTATCATTACAAACAGCCAATGGTAAAATGTTAAAATATTTTTTCTTTTTTTTAATTTCTTTTTGTCTAATGGGAATTAGAAACAAAATACTAAATACTTAAAAACATTAAGCCTCATTGGTTACATGGATATATGGTCCCAAAAAAATCTCATTTAAAAAGCTCTGGAATTGATAATGAAACTCCTTTTTTTCTATGTATATATATATGTTAAAAGCCTTTTCCTAGAATTTATATAATTTTAAATTTCTACGAAAAGCCAAATATTTTATTTATGTATGTATATATTTTCCTATCGTATATTTGATTTGATTTAATCGTAATTGCATGCCAATAGTTTTGTATTATATTACACATCTACTATAATGTAAAGGTTTAAAGCTTTTATGGTTTCTTTGGAAACGGTTTACAATTTATTCTTAAATGTACATTTATTTACGTACAGTGGTGTTCTTATAAGTAGCACACCCTTATTCAAAAGTGTATTTGCTTGCAATACACACTGTACTTACAAGCTGCACAGGAGTAAAGCCATAATATCCCAAGGTAGTACCGTTATGAATATGAAAACATACTACAAAGAAGATCCCGTTAGGTTTTCCTGGTTTTGAAATCGTTAGAGTTGGTGATTATTGCAACTTGGGTGTTCATATAAAAAGCACATATCATGGTGTGTCAGAAAAAAAAATATTTTTCAGTGATTTAAGTGAGGTTAGTGTGAATCTTTTTTTTTTTAGAGGGCATGGGTTCGGATATACAGGGTAAAGTTGTTGATTGCTCTCAACCTGGCGAGATGCCAGCAACGATCCCTGTTTAAATGCCCGGGTCAAGTTGACATACGGCCTCCTCGCGGCGCCCTTTGGATAGCCTCTTTAACAACCGTTGGGAGATGAACAAACGTATGCAGCGAAAAAAAAACCCCGACCAGAATGGCGGCTGTGCGGCGGGCTAACAATCCGCCCACGTAAAAAACACAAAAGTTATGAATGAGCAAGATGCCTCGGATACACGGACGGATACTCGACGACGACAACGCACGAAAAAGGAAACCGATTTGCGAGTATGCTCCTGGAATGTCAGAACCCTGTACACTCCCGGAGCTGCTCATAAACTAGAAGGAATCCTCACGCAGTACAAGGCGGATATTACTGCGGTCCAGGAAATACGCTGGATAGGAAACAGTATGATGAGGAAGAAAAATTGCGACATTTAGTACAGCTGTCAGAAAAGATTGCACTTGCTGGGATGCGGATTTGTCGTGGGAAAGCAGTTAAGGTCGAAGGTCATCGACTTTAAACCTTTAAGTGATCGTCTGGCTGGGATCCGCATCAGAGGCAGATTTTATAACATCAGCCTCATATGTGCACACGCCCCTACCGACGAGGCTGTAGACCCTATCAAGCAGAACTTCTATGACCTCCTGGACAACGCCTACGGAGCTTGTCGGGAGTACCATGTAAAAATCGTGCTCGGGGACTTCAACGCCAAAATCGGTAAGGAAAACACCCTTGGCGGGGTTATCGGAAAGCACAGCCTCCACGATACAACAACAGATAACGGCTTCCGACTCGCTGACTTTGCGACAGCTCGTAATGCGATGATAAGTAGCACAAGATTCCCTCGCAAGCGAATCCACACAGCAAACCTGGCGATCTCCGAACGGTCGAACCGCCAACCAAATCGACTATGTGCTCATTGACGCAAGGCACTCGTCAAACATCCTGGATGTGCGAACATTCAGAGGGGCAAATGACGACTCTGACCACTTCCTCGTAGCAGCAAGATTCAGAGCTCGACTGTCCAATGTCAGAAAGCTGCACCAGCCCATCAGGAGGAGGTTCGACATTGGGCGCCTGAGTACACCGGAGGTTGCCAGAGTCTACAGGGAGCAGCTGAGCGAATGACTCTACGGTATGCCTACGTCGAACACAAGTGCCAATAATATGTGGCTGCATTGCCGCTCAGCCATTCAGGAAGTAGCCGAAACCACTTTAGGATACCTACCACCCCCGACAAGAAACCCGTGGTATGATGGCGAGTGTGAGCAGAAAAAGGCTGCAACCGACGAGGCGTACCAAAAGGCGCTGCAGAGGAAAACCAGGGCAGCGCAAGAAGAGTACCGAGCCAGAAGAAGGGAAGAAAAGAGACTGATGACTTGCCATCAGAGCTCTTCAAGACTGGCGGTGTGTTCTGGTAGAGAGCATGCACCAGACCATCTGCAGAATTTGGGAAGATGAAAGCCATTGGCAACCGCTGCTACTTCGGCTAGTCCAAGCAACTGGGGTCAAATCTCATCACTCGAAAGACCAAAGTCATGCTTTACAAATCGCTCATTCTGCCAGTCTTGCTGTACGGAGCCGAAAGCCGAAAGGGTTCTTTCGAGAGAAAAATTCTGCGCCGGATATTTGGCTCTCTCTGTGAGGAAGGTGAATGGAGAAGACACAAAGATGTGGATGTAGTTCAGAAGGCAAAGATCCGTCGACTACACTGGCTCGGCCACGTCGAGCGCATGGACATCAACGCTGCAGCTAAGAGGGTCTTCGATACCGAGCCTCCTCGTTCGAGAAGAAGAGGAAGACCGAACCTCCGGTATAAAGACCAAGTAATCGCGGATGTAAGACATCTTGGTCTTGACAACTGGAAGCAGCGTGCCCGGGACCGTCAAGGATGGAAGGCAGCTATAGCTCAGGCTCAGATCCTCCATGGATCGCAGGCCTGATAAGTAAGTAAGTAAGTATATAACGAATGCTGTTTAATTTCAATGAAAAGAAACACAACAAAACATGAGAATCGTTCGTTAAGCTTTTTATTTTGCATTTGACGCTGACTGCAACCGCAAAACGGTACATGAAATTCGTTGGTATTTTGTTTTTTGCTTACACGCTTTTGGACATATTTCGCAGATGTCATTTCCTTATTGCGTGGAGGCAGTTCGAATTTGTTTTTCGATACATAAGCGTTGATCAATATTTGGTTAGGAAGTGAGTTGCGTGACTGTGCAAAATGAAGCGCCTGTCTATAGCTGAAAAAATTATGATCATCGATGAATGCAGTGCTGGAGTTTCTCTTAAAACAATTTCTGAGAAACATAAAATTCCGAAGTCCAGCATCTGTACAATAAGGACACAAAAACGTTTGCTTTTGAGAAGTCTCAATGCAACTAAAGGCGGAACCTCTGAAAGGCGGTCACTAAGAAAAGGTGAGTATCCACGAATGGGAAAAAAACTCTTCGAATGGTTCCTCCAACAGCGCGAAAATCATGTCCCTATAAGTGGCTCCATACTAAAGGCTAAAGCTCAAGCTATACGCAGGAAATATTCTACTGGAAGTTTCTTCGCAAGCGTGATGGCTTACTAAATTTAAAAAGAGATTTGGAGTTCGTTTGCTCAAGGTAACGGGAGAAAAGTTATCATCACAAGCTGAGCTTGTGGAGCCCTTTAAAAAGTCATCGACAGAAACAATTGAGCGACACCAACTTTCTCTGGACGCAGTTTTTGATGCTGACGAAACAGCTCTGTACTGGAAAATGCTTCCGGATTCCACCTACGTACACTCCATAGAAGATACAGCTCCAGGACGAAAAATTTCCAAGGAACGGATAACGTTTTTAGCATGTTCCAATGCATCGGGTTCCAAAAAAATTAAGCCATTCATCATTGGCAAATCCAAGAACCCTCCATGCAACCCAATGCACCAAGCCATCCGTCAGCAGAAGATTTAATAAAAGAAACGGATGACGGCAAATTTGGGTTGTTTACATGCCACCAAACGTAACCGCCCTGATTCAACCAATGGATCAGAATGCGATCCGCTTGGCAAAATTATTTTACAGAACGGTTTGCTCACTAAGATTGTTAGCTCGAGGGCTACAGATGTTATACAATCGTTGAAGGACTTCAACTTATTCGAAGCTGTATCACTTATAGCACTTTCATGGGAAAAGGTTTCACCAGTGTCTCTCAAAAAGTGTTGGCGAAAAATACTTGCTGGAACAACAACAGAATTTGAAGAAGATGATACCATCCCATTGGCTGCTCTTCTAAAAGACTATTTCAGAGGTGGCAAGGACATTAAGGTGCTCTAGGAAGCTTGTTCAAAATAAAATGAAGGTCACACGGTGCAGCCAATCTTCCGCAAATCCCGTAAGGAAAACCAAAAAAAAGAAAAACGTCAGAAGTGACTGACAGAATAATCCACAAAATCAGTGGCAGCGGGCTTTTCATAACTTCCCGGGAGATAAAGCAACAACTACCTGACCGACACAATGTCCAAATATCAGCCGTAACTGTAAGTCGCCAGTTAATTGAATTCCAGCTTCATGGAAGAATCGCCAGAAAAAAAAATCTCTTTGTCTCCAAAAAAAAAGTGAAGACTTATTTTCGCAAACGCTCACAAGGACAAACACCCTTGTCCTTTTGGAAAAATATCTTGTGGAGCGACGAAAATAAGTTCAACAGGTTTGGATCAGATGGAAAAAGCATGTTCGAAGGCCAACGAACCAAGAGTACCATCCCAGATACCCCATTAGAACTGTCAAGCATGGCAGTGGGAGCATTATGGTGGGGCGGCGATGCCATGGCATGGCGTTGGACCAATTGTGAAAATAAATGGTATTATGAATCAACATCAATATAAGCTAATCCTGGAGAACCAAATGGAGCCATATACCGACAACTCTATGCCTGTATCACGGATTTTTATGCATGACAATTATCCAATGCATATTTCGCGGATAGTGAAGAGTTGGCTTTCGGCGCGAGAAATTTTCCAGCTTGATTGGACGGCCCAAAATCCCGATCTGAATCCTATCGAGAATCTTTGGACTGATGTTGACTCACTTGTTAAAGACTCCAGCTCAAAAAATTTAAAAGAATTTCGGCAAACCATGAAGGCTGCTTGGGAAGTAAGCGCCTGCCCAGAAATGTAAGCGCTTAGTAGAGAGTTTGCAAAAACGTTGTCAAGAGTGATAAGGAACATGGAATATCCTACAAAATATTAATAAAATATTATCTTACACATTCATTTTTAGGGTTCCGTACCCAAAGGTAAAATGGAACCCTATTACTAAGACTTCGCTGTCCGTCCGTCTGTCACCAGGCTGTATCTCATGAACCGTGATAGTTAGGGAGTTGAAATGTTCACAGATGACGTATTTCTGTTGCCGCTACTAAACAGAACAAAATTAATATTTAAGGGGGGCTCCCATACAACAGACATGATTTTCATCCAAAAAATTCCCTTGGTCACATACTGAACTAAGGTTAGTCGACAATATCCCACAACCATAAGCATACTTCCCAGTTTTGATCTCTTTTGTGTCTTTGATGAATTAATCCTAGCTGCAAACCTTTTTCCCATATTTCCCATTATTGTTATTCACCTTTTCACATCGTTGCTGTCAAGTAAGATAATTGATTTGAATTCAATGGTCACTTTGATGATCAACTATATCTCATCATGAAGATTTTTGATTATCAAAGTATTATGCCGATAACCTGCCTACAACCAAGATCTGTCATCATACAAAAAATGTGATTTAATGTGATGACTGATGAGCTAACATACATAGTCTCTTTCATATTTATATATACAGATGGTACGGAACCCTTCGTGCGCGAGTCCGACTCGCACTTGGCCGGTTTTTTTTTAAAGTATTTATTAATTTTTTTGAGTATTCCGCTGACTGTGCTATTTTAATGAACAACTACTTTTTTATTTTTTTCCATTTTGAATTATTATTTTTGAATTGATCTAAAGGTATTATGTGTTTTTTTAATAAAGTACATATAAGCGCACATCAGTTATAAAACAAAAAAAGCTGAACCTCTTTTCAGACTTTTGGCACAACGTAATGTATGAGAACTCACGAGTGTGCTATTTATCTGAACACCACTGTATATAGTTATATCAGATGATGGTTTGATTGAAAACAAGTACACTGATGGACAAAAGTATTCGTAATGTGGTGTTACTAACAATAAAAAGCGGAAAAAACACGTTTAAAAAGTTATTATTTGGTTTTTCTTATCTTATAGAGAAAGCTACATATACAACATATTAAATAAAACTCAAAATAAAATTCATTACAAAAACAAACAGTAGCAATAAAAGTAACTAAACAATTGAGAATTTGGCTGCACAAAAGTATTCGTAATTTCTAAATAGCATGCAATATTTCCAAATACAATAACAAAATACAATGTTTGAATGAGTACATTTTAAACTTTTTGGTATTTACTGTTATAATTTGATATCAGCTATGATACAGCAAAGTACAATTCACTGATATGAGCAGGATGGTACGTAAAAGTAAAGAAACAACTTCTGAAGAGCGAAAGGTAATTTTAAATCTTTTTAAAGTGGTGAATCAGGAAAAAAATTAGTGACATAGTGAAAAAGAGTTACGCAACTGTATATGACATTACAAGACGTTTGAAAAATTCATCGGACTTAAATAAAGCCTAGGAGCGGTCGTCCGAGTAAACTCACATTGAGAGAAAAGAGGAAAAGTCTTTTAATGATAAAGAAGGGACCTAAGACACGGTCCTCCAAAATTGCCTCAGAAATAAAGGAGACCTCCCGAACAGAAGTTGACCCTCGAACAGTCCGAAGAGTACTCAGAAATGAGGGGTATAGGGCCAGAACTTGCAGAGGGAAGCCTTTTATTACTAAGGTGAACGAAAGGAGGAGACTGGATTTTTCAAAAGAATTCTCGGGCAAACCAAAATCGTTTAGGTTGAAAGTTTTGTTCTCCGATTTTTTTTTTTTTATTTTTTTTGTAGAGACTCGCGCAGGTCCAAGATTTTATATTCTCTTATGGTGTGATAGACACACAGCCTGAACGGAGTGCAGTGGTTTGGGTCGTTGATGTTCGTTCACTACTCTCAGGGGTGGTTGTCCTATATAGAATGAGAGCTGACCAAATTCCGCGTTGGTTATAGTCAGTAGTAATTCGTTCGAGCACTTTAGTATTGCATACGTAGAGGATGAATTTTCAGTTGACCATATACTGTGAGTGTTATACCTGCAGCAGTACATCTGGTCACTTTCCATTCACCTCTGTGCTGCATACTTTTTGTCCGTATAGGAATTATTGTACTTTTTTTTGGCTATGAACGAATTTGAACTATACACCTTCCGCTCGACGATCGATGATGTTAACCACTGCATCACGGCCACCCCCGATGAGAGTAAATTTTGTGTTTACCAATCGGATGGACGAATTTTGACTTGGAGGAAAGCAGGCACCGAATTAGATCAAAAAATGTTCAATCAACTGTCAAACATGGTGGTGGTGGAGTCATGGTGTGGGGATGTAGGGCAGCTTCTGGTGTAGGGACGCTTGTATTAATTGACGAAATCATGAAAAAAGAAGAATACCTTAAGATCTGGAAGGAAAATTCAAAGATCAGTGAAAACGATTTACATCTGAGCAACGATTTTTACTTTCAGCAAGATAACGACCCTAGGCACACTGCTGAAATGGTTCGATCGTGGATATTATATAACACTCCTCATACCTTGAAAATACCACCCCAATCACCAGATCTCAATCCTAGGGAGCATTTATAGATAAACGGGTGCAACACAACATAACGTCTAAACAGCAACTTATAGACTTGCTAAAGGAAGAATGGACAAAAATATGTAGGTACTGACTTCACCAAAAAGTTGGTACGTTCCTTGTGAAATAGACTGCAAGCAAACAGACTGTAACTAAGCCAAAAGGCAATTCAACCAACTACTAAATTTTAAGTAATTAAAGTGTGTTTTGAATTAACATGAAATTACGAATACTTTTGTCCAACCAAATTCTCAATTGTTTAGTTACTTTTTTTGCCACTGTTTGTTTTTGTAATGAATTTTATTTAATTTGTTGTATATATCTTTCTCTATATGGTAAAAACACGTTTTCCAATTAGTAATTTTTTAACTTTCCTTTTCCTCTTTTTATTGTTAGTAACATCACATTACGAATACTTTTGTCCATCAGAGTACATGTATACTATATACATTATTTTTGGATTCGAACGTAAAGGATTTTCCTATAAAAAAGATTCTAAACGGAAAGTAACCTCTTCTATTCACTGATTGGATATGTTTCGCATAAAAATATTATTTTTACATAAAATACAAGCGTTCTACACCCGCTCACTGTGGGGTCTTAAGATCCTAGGTATTAGTACAATTCGATCAATAGATACGTTTATACAGCCAAGTTTATTATGGTGACAAATTTCTAGGTAAAAATGGCCAATCGCTGAACGTTACTCTACATACTATACAATCCCAAAGTAATATTTGAGGATTAAGTCAAGAAGTTACGAATTAGCCAAGATTATGCAGTAAGAAGAACACTACCCTAGACACTTATGGAAAATGATGACTAAAAAGAGGTTGGAAATTATGCAACAGAAGGTAGGTTATTTACTTTTTGTGCAAACTGTGACTAAATCACACAATTTGACATATTATAATCTTTTATGAATTATATAACATTTACAACATTCACAATTACATTTACAATGATCCATTTCTAATCGACGAAGGCCGCAGAGAATTCTATCCCCTTGTCCTTGACGAAGTTAAGATTGCTATATCGAAGCTCAAGTCGAATAAAGCTTCTGGCGCAAATGGACTCTCTGCCGAGCTCTTCAAGGTAGCTGGGGATGTCTCATATGTAAGATATGGTCAGAGGAAAGCATGCCCGAGGAATGGAGTCTCAGCATCGTATGCCCGATCCACAAGAAAGGAGACCCCTCTGAATGCGCCAACTATAGAGAAATAAGTCTCCTTAACGTCGCCTACAAAATCATCCTTGCCCTTTTGTGTGAACGCCTGAAGCCTTTTGTAAATAAGCTGATAGGTCCTTATCAGTGCGGATTCAGGTGAGGGAAGTCCACCATCGAGCAAATCATCACACTACGGCAGGTCCTTGAAAAAAAATCAATGAATTTCAAGTCGACACTCACCACCTATTTATCGATTTCAAAGCCGTATACGACAGCGTAAATAGAGACGAGCTATACAACGCTATGTCTACCTTTGCCATACCTGCTAAACTCATCAGACTATGCAGGATGACTTTGGAGAATGCTCGCTGCTCCATCCGAATTGGTGAACACCGTACCGAGGGTTTTGATGTCAAGAAAGGATGCGCTTTCGTGCGATTTCTTAATCATCATATTGTGCCAAAATCACTGGCAACTCCTTGCATACGCCGACGATATCGACTTAATAGGTAGACCACAGCGAGATGTCAATGAGGCGTTTGCGAGTATTGAGATGGAGGTGGCGAAAATTAGTTTGGCGATAAACGAGGGGAAAACTAAATATATGCTGTCATCAAAAAAGGACGCTCACCAGCGGCATATTGGCCAGAACGTTTATGTTGGCAGATACAACTTTGGGGTAGTTAAGGACTTCGTCTACCTTGGCTCCGCAGTGACCTGGTACAATGACATCAGTTCCGAAATCAAACGCAGATTCACTCTTGCCAATCGCTGTTTCTTTGGGCTCAGGAGGCAACTGAGTAATAGAGCCCTCTCCCGAACGACAAAGTTGACTCTATATAAGACCCTTATCATCCCGGTCTTGTTGTACGGCGCAGAAGCATGGACGCTATCAAAAGCGAATGAGGAGGCCCTTGGTCGGTTCGAGAGAAAGATTTTGCGCGTGATTTTCGGGCCTGTAAACGCAGACGGGGGTTAGAGGAAAAGATTCAACCACGAACTTTACGTGCTGTACAGCGACATGAGTCTAGTCACGCGTCTACGTATTCAATGCCTAATTTGGCTGGGCTATGCAGAGCGAATTGACACCACAGCTCCAATCCAACCCCGAGGGACGAAGAAGCAGAGGACGGCCGCACTTAAAATGGCGCACACAGGTGGAAGAGGACCTCAGCCAACTGGGTGTGCGGCCATGGAAAAGGCTAGCAAAAGATCGTTCTAGTTGGAGGGGCATGTTGGTTAAGGCCCAGGTTCACCCCGAACTGTAGCGCCCATTAAGAAGAAGAAGAAGAAAAGTACTTAGGTTAATCTGAGTTAGATGTGGAATAAGGATCTGAAAAATACATAATGTCATGGAAAAGTCACTTTTTTGATAATGCAAACCAAGAATTACCTAGTTCCGTTCTTTGCATACTTTTTAAAGCTATTTAACATTATAAAAAATCGTTAATTAAAAATAAAATAAAAGCGTTTTAAGAAAAATAGAAAAACATATTTAAAAAATAAAATGGAAAGTAAAAAACCACATTTTACCAACAATTTAATTCCTTATTTTCTAAGTATTTCGCTATGAGCTTTTGTGTAGTTCTTAACAATCTCTTAAATTGCCAGACCTTTTTAAATAACACGAATATTTGTTTAATGTAAATAGTTCTTCTCACACAACTCAAATTCAAGATGTTGCTTCCCGATGAAACTAGATACTCGTACATCCACCAACAAAATATTTACATTTTTGTTTTAACTTAATTCTTGTTTTATTAATTTATATTTGTTTGATTGTGTGCACAATACATTTAAGAATGAAATAGAACCCATACGACGAGTAGTAAATTTACGTAAAATCCACGCTCCTGTTAAGTAGTCGAATACGCACGAGTATGTGTATAATGTATATAACAACATTAATAATATCAATATCACAGTAAACAATAAAGGGGTTGTTTCTCATTTTTATATATATATATATGTATATGTATATAAGTGATTAATGACTGCAAGGTTGTATCTGCATTTTTATCTATTCCTCTTTAATATATATTTTTTTTTTAAATTCATTTTTAGTATTTTAAAGCAATTGGGTGCGTCTATCAGTGTGCATTTGAGTTGATTAAATATTTGTTTTAATTTCTAAATCATATAAATTTATATATATATCACTAATTTAGTTTTTTTGTTTTTTGAGAAAAAGGACTAAAGCCATTTTATTTAGATCAGACATGAGGTTTTGTAGAAGACTTTATGATAAAGTTATTATAAGAAAAAGTATTATTAATAATAAAATCGAAAATAAGAAGAATTTGAAAAATAAGCATTTTCATTTCCTAAATACAAATGTTTATTATTTGTTAAAGGGATTTTTGTAATTTAAAATGTTTCTGTATTTTTTTAGGACTCTTCTGGCACTTCATTACTCGAACTGACAACAGTATGCTCGGATAGAGCTGGTAAGATACAATCAGCGGAAAGTTGTCTATCGATTGGAGAGTGATAAGCACCGGGGGCGGAATTAGATCGTCCGGCACGAGTGAATCGTTCGAGGCGTGACCCACCACGTTGAGGTGCACGTCCCGAAACGCCACGTCCGAATGGATTTGAAAATGAATGATTCTTAAGCATGGTTTTGATTAAGATTAATGTATCTAGCTTGGGGATGCTTTTTACGACACAGTTTATATCCTCTTCGCTGATTTGTACGAGACGGCAATTTTCGTCCTCGGATGGTAAGGGGTGCACTCCATTCGCTGTCACCCAGGGATGTTCCTGTGAAAAGAGATAAAGAAAATCATTCGAGTGATGGAAATAAATAAATAAAAAGATAAATATTGAGAAATCAGACATGTCAGGAGCTTAGTCGTGTTTTTTTATACTTAGCCATGCGAGTTTTGAAAGCAATGTGCGTGCTGAATGGTCGCCTTTCGCTAGTCATTTCGGTGTTGTAGGGCCATAGTCGTAGCAAGTACACGACCTGGCGGTCTTTCGATCAATCGACAACCAACCAAATTGATCATATTCCGATCGACGGCAGACACTCCTCCAGCATCCTAGATGTCCGAACCTTTCGAGGAGCCAACATCGACTCGGATCATTACCTTGTTGCAGCCAAGGTACGGATGCGAATTTCTCGGAACCAACGGAGTCGAGTAAGAATACCAACATTTAACGTTGGTAAGCTGCAATCGCAGGAGACCGCCAGGACCTTCGTCGATCAAGTCTCCCTCAAGCTCTCTCAGGTCCCGATGCAATCTGCAGAAACCATAGAACAGCAATGGAGTCGTTGTCAGAAAGCCATTAAAGAGGCCGCCACAGATATACTCGGTTTCGCGCCACCACCGTCGAGAAACCCCTGGTTTGATGATGAGTACAGACAGGCCCATGGCCACATTGCATCGACGGACGAGAGCTGCCCGCGAGCTCTATGAACAGAAAAGGAGGGAGGAGCATGCGCTTCTGAGAAGGAAAAAGAAGGAGCACGAGAAGCGCGAGATCGAGGAGATGGAGAGATGTTACTGCAAGAACGACGTTCGAAAATTTCACCAGAAAGTAAAACGAATATGCCAAGGCTATAAAGCCAGAGCAGAAGCCTGCAGGGATGAGCACGGACAACTAGTAGTGGAGTCACAGTCGGTGCTGAGATTGTGGAAGGACCACTTCTGCAGACTGTATAACTGCGATGATAGTCAAAATGCCGCCGTCAGGCAGAGCGAACCATTCACAATGGACGAAGACGAAGGAGAATCCCATCCACCCGACCTAGACGATGTTAAGATAGCGATATCGAAACTTAAGTCTTATAAAGCTGCTGGAGCAAACGGACTCCTCGCGGAGCTGTTTAAAGCAGCTGGCGATGAGCTGGTTAGGAACATGCACCAACTCATCTGCAAGATATGGCCGGAAGAACGCATGCCCGATGAATGGAATCCCAGTATCGTTTGCCCGGTCCATAAGAAAGGAGACCCCTATGACTGCGCCAATTACAGAGGGATAAGCCTTCTGAACATCGCGTACAAGATCCTCTCTGCCGTACTGTGTAAGTACTTGAAACCGTTCGTGGACAATCTGATAGGTTCCTACCAGTGTGGTTTCAGGCCAGGAAAATCCACGATAGACCAAATATTTACACTACGGCAGATCTTGGAGAAGACCCATGAATTCCAGGTCGACATGTACCATCTTTTCGTCGACTTTAAAGCCGCGTATAACAGTGTTTATAGAGACGAGCTATACAGAGCCATGTCATGTTTTAACATTCCTGCCAAACTCGTCAGACTGTGCAGGATGACTATGGAGAATTCTCGCTGCTCCATTAAGGTCGGAGGTGAACTAACCGACCCCTTTGATGTTAAAGAAGGTTTCAGACAGGGTGACGCACTGTCATGTGATTTCTTCAACATTATTCTTGAAAAGATCGTGCAGGACTCTGCGGCCGATACAAGAGGTACGATCTACTTCAAGTCCACACAATTGCTTGCCTACGCAGATGACATTGACGTTATTGGACGAACAAAGCGAGACGTCAATGAGGCGTTCGCAAGCATTGAAGCAGATGCGGTGAAAGTGGGTCTAAAGGTAAATGGGGACAAGACCAAATATATGCTGTCATCCAAGAAAAAAGCACAACACGGATAACTTGGTCAGAACGTCACCTTCGGCAGCTATATTTTTGAAGTAGTCAAGGACTTCGTCTACCTTGGCTCGATAGTGACAAGCAGCAACGACACCAGCGCTGAGATAAAAGGCAGAATAACTCTTGCCAACCGCTGTTTCTTCGGGCTCAAGAGGCAATTGAGCAGTACATAGAGCCCTCTCTCAAAAACTAAGGTTTCCCTCTACAAAACCTTAATCATCCCGGTCCTCCGCTATGGCGCTGAGGCTTGGACGTTATCAAAAGCGGATGAAGAGGCTCTTGGACGTTTCGAGAGGAAAATTCTGCGTGCAATCTTTGGTCCCGTTTGTGTAAACGGAGAATAGAGGAGGAGGAGGCGACATAGGCCTGGTTAGACGTCTTCGGATCCAACGTCTAAGATGGCTAGGCCATGTAGAGCGAATGGACATCAACGCTCCGGTCCGAAGAGTCGTCGACTCCAACCCCGAGGGACGACGCAGCAGAGGACGACCGCATTTAAGGTGGCGCGCACAGGTGGAAGGGGACCTCAACCAACTGGGCGTGCGGCACTGGAAGCGGCTGGCCAAGGATCGGGCCAGCTGGAGAGGCATGTTGGTTGAGGCCCTGGTTCACCCCGAACTGTAGCGCCATCAAAGAAGAAAAAGAAGGGCCAGAGGCTCGGGGATGTTACCCTGATTGACTGATGGTGTGCACCATCATGCGAGCAATAGCAGACGAAATATTCGGCCATATGCGGCGCTGGTACTAATGTTAGGCTCACTAAGGTATCCGTATCTAGGAAGAGTGCAGTGTACGTCCGTAGTTTACGCCAGACATGATACCCTGATTGAAATCTCTGTTAACAAGTGCTAAATGGATTTTATCAAATGCTTCCTCGAACATTTAAAAATTTCCAGCGCATGCTCTGATCCGATCCTTCCAATGTTCTTAAGTGCAGTTTTGAAAGTTTGAAAGCTATCTCTGACTGAAATATGTGTTGCGTCTCAGAAACGCGTTTTTGTGCCCGTGCCTTTTTAAGCTGGCTAGTATGACAACCTAAAACCGTTTGTGGATAACCTGATCGGCTCTTATCAGTGTGGTTGCAGGCCAGGTAAATCCACAATAGACCAAATATTTACGCTACGGCATATCTTGGAGAAGACTTCGTCGATTTGAAAGCTGCATATGACAGCGTGTATAGAGATGAGCTATACAAAGCCATGTCTAGTTTAACATCCCTGCCAAACTCGTCCGACTGTGCAGGATGACAATGGATTATTCTCGCTGCTCCATTAAGTTCGGTAATGACCAAAACGAGACCTTTGATGCTAAAAAAGGATTTAGGCAAGGTGACGCGCTGTCAGGCAGCTTTTTCAACATCGTGCTTGAAAATATCGTGCAAGAGTCACTGGCCAACAGAAGAGGTACGATTTATTTCAAGTCTACGCAATTGCTTGCCTACACCGACGACATTGACGTGATTGGACGAACACAGCGAGACGTCATTGAGGCCTTTGTAAGCATTGAGGTAGAGGCGGCCAAGGTGGGCCTCAAGGTTAATGACGGTAAAACCAAATATCTTCTTTCATCTAAAAGAGACGGACAACACCGACGCATTGGCTAGAACGTTGCCATGGGCGGATTTAACTTTGAAGTGGTCAAGGAATTCGTCTACCTTGGCTCACTGATGACCAGCGACAACAATACCAGCGCCGAGATAAAACGCAGAATCACTCTTGCCAACCGCTGTTTCTTTGGGCTCAAGAGGCAATTGAGAAGAAGGGCCCTCTCTCGGAAAACCAAGGTGACAATATATAAGACCATGATCATCCCAGTCCTCCTTTACGGCGCAGAGGCTTGGACCTTAACGAAAGCGGATGAAGATGCCCTTGGTCGTTTTGAGAGGAAAATTCTGCGCACTATCTACGGTCCCGTTTGTTCAAACGGTGTATGGAGGAGAAGATATAACGAAGAACTCTACGGGTTGTACAGCGATATCGGCCTGGTACGACGTCTACGGATACAGCGTCTAAGGTGGCTAGGTCATGTAGAGCGCGTGGAAAATACAGCTCCGACCCGAAGAGTCTTCGAATCCACCCCGCAAGGAAGGCGCGTGGAAGGGGACCTTAACCAACTGGGCGTCGGCGCTGGAAAGAGCTGGCCGAAGACCGTGCCAGCTGGAGACGCTTGTTGGTTGATGCCCAGGTTTACCACGGATTCATAACAATCCGCATCAAAACTAATTCCGGAAACATTAGTTTGATATGCGGTCGCGCTCCAACCGAAGAAAGTGACGATCAAAGCAAAGACGACTTCTACGATCTACTAGACGGAACATATTCCCAATGCTCCAGCTACAATACAAAAACAGTACTAGGAGATTTTAATGCGAAACTGGACAAAGAGGACATAAAACGGACACCGGCTACTTGACTTCCCCGCAGGGCGTGAACTCCTTCTAGCTAGCACACGATTTCCGCACCTCAACATCCATAATTTAACCTGGCGATCACCTGTTCAGTCGACCACCAATCAGATTGATCACGTTGCGATCGACGCCAGAAACTCCTCCAGATGTTCGGACCTTCCGAGGAGCCAAGGTACGAATAAAGATATGAAGAATGTTACGGAGTCGAGTTGGACAACGAACGTTTGAGGTCGGAAAGCTACAATCGCAGAAGACCGCTAGGATCTGTGCCGATCGAGTTTCCCTCAACCTCTCGCGAATTCCGATAACAGCGGCACAATTCACAGAACAACAGTGAGCATTACCAGCGCACCACTAGAGACGCTGTCTCTGTTGTGTTGGGTTTTAAACCACCGCCAACAAGAATCTCCTGGTTTGATGAGCAATGCGGGCAAGCCTATGCCCGAGGAGACCCCTATAACTGCGCCAATTTTTGGGGGATAAGTCTCCTTAAGCACCGTCGCGCAGTGGGTAAGTTTTTATCAGTGTGGTTTCAGGCCAGGTAAATCCACAATAGACCATATATTCATACTGCGGCAGATCTTGGAGAAGACCCAAGAATACGAAATCGACACGCATTACCTTTTCGTCGATTTCAAGGCCGCGTATGACAGTGTGCATAGGGACGAGCTATACGGAGCCAGTTTTGACATCCCTGCCAAACTCGTCAGTATATGCAGAATGACAATGGAGAATTCTCGCAGCTCCATTAAGGTTGGTATCAAATTAAACGAGACCTTTGATGTTACAAAAGGACTTAAGACAAGCTAACGCGCTGTCATGTAATTTTTTCAACATCGTGCTTGAAAAGATCATACGAGCCTCACTGGCCAACACAAGAGGTACGATATATTTCAAGTCTGCGCAACTGTTTGCGAACGCGGATGACATTGACGTAATTGGACGTAATTGGGACGTCAATGAAGCGTTCGAAAGCATTGAAGCAGAAGTGGCTAAAATCGGTCTTTCGGTTAACGAGGGTGAACGGAATATATACTGTAAACCAAAAAAGAGGCACAATGTCGACGTCTCGGCCAGAACGTAACAATTGGCAGCTACAAATTCGAAGTGGTCAAGGACTTCGTCTCCTTGGCTCACTAGTGACCAGCGACAACACCAGCGCTGAAATCAAACGCAGAATTACTCTTGCCAACCGCTGATTCTTTGGGCTCAAGAGGTAATTGTGAATCAGAGCCCTTTCTTGAAAGACCAAGGTCGCGCTATACAAAACTTTACTCATCCCGACTTATCTGTGCCGCAGAGGCCTGGAATTTAACGAAAGCGGATGAGGAGACCCTTCGTCATTTCGAGAGGAAAGTTCTGCGTTTAATCTCTTGTCCCGTTTGTATAAACAGAGTGTGGAAGAAAAGACATAACAGCGAACTAGATGGGCTGTACAGCGACATCGGGCTAATACGGCGTCTACGGATCCAACGTCTAGGGTGGCGCACATAGGTGGAAGGGGACCTCAACCAACTGGGTCGCTGGAAACAGCTGGCAAAAGACTGTGCCAGCTAGACAAGTTTGTGGGTTGAGGCCCAGATTCACACTAGACTGAAGCACCATCTAAGTAAGTAAGTAAGGTTAAGTCTGTCCCGTTTTTGATTACAAGATGGTGTTGATGCCTGATTCTGTCAAACAAACGCATTTGAGAAACGCAGTTTTATAGTTCGTCATAGTTGTCTGAAGAAACACGCTATGTGATACCTTTTTACTATAAAAAAATAAAAACCCTGCAAAGACATGCCGAAAAAATTGTGAAGTGTATGGCGAGAATGCTGTAAGTGAAGATAGTTATAAGAAGTGGATTGCTCGATTCCATTCGGTGTCAAAGATGCATCCCGCTGTGGTTGGCCGGTGACTAAAGAAATCAGTATTGAATCCCATGAGGGTTTGAATCATCTAAAGAGAAGCTGGAGATTTGATTGGTCGAATTACCATCAATGAAATGCAGTGGTACTGAACCACTCTTGAAGCAAATTATTACGTGCGACATCCGGTTCAGATCAATGCTTGGGCAAGATAAAGCACCACGACACCTTACCTCTGGCCCATGAAGGGCCAGAGCCAAGTTTCCCTCAATCACCCATGCTGCCATGCTGTGTGTGATTTATTTCTTTTGCAAAAGTGAAACGGACCTACAGTTTAATGCCGGTTCCGAACGGACTGAGCCGAGAAGTTTTTTCATGGCAAGTATACTACGGGGGGATTTTCCAGTATCCCCTAAAGGAGGGATGCCGCGAAAATAACATTCGATCCGGTTGGTGTTATAGGGATTCGAACTCGGTTATCGCGCGTCAGTGTCCAACACATTAACCACTGCGCCACGTCACCGTCAAGGCCGGCATTGCACAAAAAAGAAGATATCAGCTTTCTGAATCTTGGCGAAACCATCACGGCTGAGAAAAATTTTTAACAAATCGATTAAATGCACGAAAAACTTGAACTCATGCGTCCAGCTGGGTGTCATACGTCGTTTGAATTGAAGGAATTAGAGTGTGTCACATTATGATATTCGTAACGCGACCATTAAGGTCTATTCTATCCCCTTCTTTGGTCGAGGATTTTGGTGTTTGTCCTCAAAAATTTGACAACATCTCCAGATGGGATTTCTTGAAAGTCTTTCCCGGTTACTGTGGCTTTGTTTGTCATTCTGAATCTTTCTGCGGCGAGACTTGGGCAGAGAGTTTATATGTATATGCTCCATGGTTTCTTTGGCATTGTTACATAATTTACAGCTATGTAGTATGTCAGTCTTTTCATTGCATTCATTGCTTTCATGGCCTGGCGCGGAAATCAGCTTTAGATTGTTGTTTCCTGCCAGTTCATCCAGTGTTTTGTGGCATTCCCAGTGAGCCTTAGAGTTAAAACCAGACGTCGTACAGCCGACCTTAAGGAAGTTGAAAGAGCTGGGCTACGAAACCTCGCCCCATCCACCATATTCGCCGGTCCTTTCTCCAACCGACTACCACTTTCTCAAGTATCTCGACAAACTCTTGTGTGAGAAATGCTTCAAGAGCTAAGACGACGCCAAAACTGCCTTCAACGAGTTTATAGCCCCCAGACCTCCATAGTTTTATGTGGAAGGAATAATATCTTATTGGCAAAAGTGTGTTGATCACAACGGTTGCTATTTTGATTATTAAAGTTTCGTTTCACCTAAAATCTACATACATAGGTGCGTGGCGGCGCAAAATGTATCCTGACCGGATTTTTAGAGCCCTCGGAGTCTGCGGAATGAACGTATGCTTCTTTGCTCATCGACGGGACGTGACGTTTAATCTCCATAGACTATTACAATATACTCGCTTGCACAATGAATTCATTATACTTACTATTTTTGGCAGACTCGTGATGGTAGCGTGGGCGTCAGAGTTCAGAAAAAAGACAATATGCCGGAAACCCAGCATATGGACATGAGCCACACACTGCCGCCAGGGCAGAATTGAATACTTTAACCGGAAGACGACTACTTAAGCTTTTTCCTGTCAACTTACTTACTTATCAGGCCAGCGATCCATGGAGGATCTGAGCCTGAGCTATAGCTGCCTTCCATCCTTGACGGTCTCGGGCACGCTGCTTCCAGTTATCAAGACCAAGATGTCTTACATCCGCGATTACTTGTTCTTTATACCGAAGGTTCGGTCTTCCTCTTTTTCTCGAACGAGGAGGCTCGGAATCGAAGACCCTCTTAGCTGCAGTGTTGATGTCCATGCGCTCGACGTGGCCGAGCCAGTGTAGTCGACGGATCTTTGCCTTCCGGACTACATCCACATCTTTGTACAGCTCGTAGAGTTCGCGGTTGTGTCTTCTTCTCCATTCACCTTCCACACAGACAGAACCAAGTATCCGGCGGAGAATTTTTCTCTCGAAAGAACCCAAAATCAGCTCCGCTGTCCTGCTTATCGTCCAGCTTTCGGCTCCGTACAGCAAGACTGGCAGTATGAGCGTTTTGTAAAGCATGACTTTGGTCCTTCGAGTGATGACTTTTGACCCCAGTTGTTTGGACAAGCCGAAGTAGCAGCGGTTGCCAAGGGCGATTCTATGCCGGATCTCCACTGTGGTGTCATTTGTGGAATTTACGTTTGCCCCGAGGTGGACGAACTCCTTAACTACCTCGAAATTGTAGCTGCCAATTGTTATATTTTGTCCCAGGCGTTGAGCGACGCATTGATTTTTGCTTGACAGCATGTACTTCGTCTTGTCCTCATTGACCTTAAGACCAACTCGTTTCGCCTGTTCTCCAATCGCCGTGAATGCTCCCACAATGCCACGGCGAGAGCACGCGATGATATCGATATCATCCGCTTATCCTAGCAGCTGGACGGACTTGTAGAAAATAGTTCCTTCCCTGTTGACGCCTACCCGTCGCACTATCTGTTCCAGCACCAGGTTGAAGAAGTCACATGACAGCGCATCTCCTTGCCGAAATCCGGTGCATGTTTCAAACGGTTCCGAAATCCTAGAACCGAGTTGCACGGTGCATCGCGTATTTTTTAGCGTGGCACGACACAACTGGATCAGTTTTCCCGGGATCCCGAATTCGGCCATCGCACCAAACAGTCCTTCACGATGAATGCTGTCGTATGCGGCTTTGAAATCAATGAAAAGATTGTGTGTATCGATTCGAAACTCGTTGGTCTTTTCCAGGATTTGTCGAAGTGTGAACATTTGGTCTATAGTCGATTTGCCGGGCCGGAAGCCGCATTGGTAGCTGCCGATTAGTGCAGCGCAAAATGGCTTTAGACGTTCACACAATACGCTGGGCAGGATCTTGTATGCGGCATTGAGCAGGGATATACCTCTAAAGTTCTTGCAAGAGGTAGGGTCGCCTTTTTGTGGATGGGGCAAATAGAGCTGGTATTCCAGTCGTTGGGCACGCTTTCATCTTCCCAAATTCTGCAGATGATCTGGTGCATGCTCCCTACCAGAACATCGCCGCCAGCCTTGAAGAGCTCTGATGGCAGGCCATCTGAGCCTGCGGCTTTGTTATTCTTCAGCTTCTGAATAGTTGTGCCGACTTCTTCGATGCTGGGTGGGAGGATTACTTCAGCGGCTGGAGTTGGGATTTGCTCGGTCCCCACCGCTCTCTCTTGGTCATGCTCGTTAAGCAGCTGCTGGAAATGCTGCTTAAATACATCCACTATTTCCTGCGGGTCGGCGACAAGATTACCCCCGCATTTTCGAAGAGCCTGGGTGCTCTTTTTGAAGCATCCTGCAAAGTCTTTGACTTTCTAGTAAAAGGCTCGTGTTTTATGCTTATCCCTAGGCTCCTCGATATCCTTGAGCTGGGAGGCTGCGAAGATTCTTTTCTTTTGTCGCAGTAGTTTTTTCTCCTCCCTTCTTCTGGCTCGGTAATCTTCTTGCGCTGCCCTGGTTTTCCTCTGTAGTGCCTTTTGGTACGTATTATTGGCATTTGTGTTCGACGTAGGCATACCGAGTCTTTCGCTCAGCTGCTCCCTGTAGACTCTGGTAACCTCCGGTGTGCTCAGGCGCCCAATGTCGAACCTCCTCCTGATGGGCTGGTGCGCTTTCTGACATTGGACTGTCGAGCTCTGAATCTTGCTGCTACGAGGAAGTGGTCAGAGTCGACATTTTCCCCTCTGAATGTTCGCACATCCAGGATGTTTGACGAGTGCCTTGCGTCAATAAGCACATGGCTGATTTGGTTGGCGGTTCGACCGTCCGGAGATTGCCAGGTTGCTGTGTGGATTCGCTAACGAGGGGAAATCTTGTGCTACTTATCACCGCATTACGAGCCGTCGCAAACTCCGTGAGTCGGAAGCCGTTATCTGTTGTTGTATCGTGGAGGCTGTGCTTTCCGATCACTCCGCCAAGGGTGTTCTCCTTACCGATTTTGGCGTTGAAGTCCACGAGCACGATTTTTACATCGTACTCCGGACAAGCTCCGTAGGCGTTGTCCCGGAGGTCATAGAAGTCCTGCTTGATAGGCAGCCTCGTCGGTAGGGGCATGTGCACTTATAAGGCTGATGTTATAAAAACTGCCTCTGAGGCGGATCACAGCCAGGCGATCACTTAAAGGTTTAAAGTAGATGACCTTCGACCTTAACCGCTTTCCCACGACAAATCTGCATGTCGCAATTAAATGTCGCAATTTTTCTTCCTCATCATCCGGTTTCCTATCCAGCGTATTTCCTGGACCGCAGTAATATCCGCCTTGTACTGCGTGAGGATTCCCTCTAGTTTAGGAGCAGCTCCAGGAGTGTACAGGGTTCTGACATTCCAGGAGTACACTCGCAAATCGTGTTCCTTTTTCGTGCGTTGTCGTCGTCGAGTATCCGTCCGTGTATCTGAGGCATTTTGCTCATTCAGAACTTTGTTTTTTTTACGTGGGAGGATTGTTAGCCCGCCGCACAGCCGCCATTCTGGTCTGGGTTTTTTCGCTGCATACCGTTGTTCACCTCCCAACGGTTGTTGAAGAGGCTATCCAGAGGGCCCCGCGAGGAGGCCGTATGTCAACTTGACCCGGGCACTTAAACATTCCTGCCTACAGTGTTATTAAAAATAATGTGTCTTGGAGGTCTTTCGTAACATGTTAGTATTGTATTGTAGTTAATCAACTAGGGCAATCACAGTTCAGGTCTAGTTCTAAAGTGCCGCTTGACCTCCTGTCGCCAGACTAGTAATTATTATTTATGTGTTGCTTTACTACTACCTCTGATTCAACAGCATAACCTTTTTCCATGTTCACCATCTAATCAAATGAGCCAAGGTGCTAAGATTAATTTCCACCTGCATATAGTGATAATTGGATTCTAATCACCTTAATCAAATCAATTGGTTCAGTATCCAATTTCGGTATCAAATTCCAATTACTACTCGACCACTAATCATTATCGATTCATGCATTGTAGTGTCGGGGGAAAAAAGATATTTATTTTCGTATTCACATCGGGCTAAGAAGCTTACATCGTGATTCATGTATGTCGGGGAATATCGTGGGTTGTGCAGCTAAATCATTGTAAAAATCAATTGGTTTAATACAGTTTTGATTAGATATTTTCTTAAATGGTACGAGTATATATCGGAAGATGATAGTACAGGTCTTCCGTCGATTCACCTTGACGAATGATATGTTTTCTCCAGTTTTTCCGCATTCGCAGTACACTTCGATCGTAAATATCAAATACTATCTGTATCAACCGGTTATCGTGGCAACTACTTCACAAATATGTTAAACAAACTATCCAGTAAATTGAAGATTGTAAAAAACAAATTACGATTACGAAGGAGAACAAGTTCTTGAATGCTAAGATCTTTATCTTTATCTCTCAGGTTGTTAAAAGTCTATTAACAATAACGATTTGGATGTTTCAATCCATGAGGAAGGAAAGGCTAGTGTCTCTCTTATCTTGACATCGCGCCTTCTATTCAGTGTGAACGTCTGGAGCTCTCTTCGGATCCTAATTGATCCTCTTTACTAAGGTGGTAAATACACCAAAAATCTTTATTAGATCAGGCCTTCATTCTGGGCTTTCCCCCATCGTCGAGGAATCTTCTTTAAGGCTTAAAATAACAGTGGCGACCCGAGGAATGGAGTCTCAGCATCGTATACTCGATCCACAAGAAAGGAGACCTCTCTGATTGCGCCAACTATAGAGGAATAAGTCTCCTTAACATCGCATTCAAAATACTCTGCCGTTTTGTGTGAACGCCTGAAGCCTTTTGTAAATAAGCTGATAGGTACTTATCAGTGCAGATTCAGGCCAGGGAAGTCCACCATCGACCAGATCGTCGATTCCAAGTCGACACTCACCATCTTCAAGGCCGCATACGACAGCGTAATTGGAGACGAGATATACAACGCTATGTCTACCTTTGCCATACCTGCTAAGCTCATCAGAATATGCAGGATGACTTTGTAGAATGCTCGCTGCTCCATCCGAATCAGTGAACACCTTACAGATCGTTTTGATGTCAAAAAAGGATTTAAGCAGGGCGATGCGCTGTCGTGTGTTTTCTTCAACATCATATTGGAAATGATTGTGCAAAAATCACTGGCCAATACAAGAGACACAATCTGTTTCAAATCCTCGCAACTCCTTGCATACGCCGACGATATTGACATAATAGGTAGATCACAGCGAGATGTCAATGAGGCGTTTGCGAGTATTGAGATGGAGGCGGCGAAAAACGAGGGCAAAACTAAATATATGCTGTCATCAAAAAAGGACGCTCACCACCGACGTCTTGGCCAGAACGTTAGTATTGGCAGATATAAGTTCGGGGTAGTTAAGGACTACGTCTACCTTGGCTCCGCAGTGACCTGGAATAACGATATCAGTTCCGAAATCAAACGCAGAATCACTCTTGCCAATAGCTGTTTCTTTGGGCTCAGGAGGCAACTGAGTAATAGAGCCCTCTCCCGAACGACAAAGTTGACTCTATATAAGACCCTTATCATCCCATGGATAGAAGCGTGGACACTATCAAAAGCGGATGAGGAGGCCCTTGGTTGGTTCGAGAGAAAGATTTTGCGCGTGATTTTCGGGCCTATAAACGCAGACGGGGGATGGAGGAAAAGATTCAACCACGATATTTACGGGCTGTACAGTGACATGAGTCTAGTCAAGCGTCTACGGATTCAACGCCTAAGATGGCTGGACTATGTAGAGCGAACGGACACCACAGCTCCTGCCCGGAGAGTCTTTGAATAGAACCCCGAGGGACGAAGACGCAGAGGGCGGCCGCACTTAGGGTGGCGCACACAGGTGGAAGGGGACCTCAGCCAACAGGGTGTGCGGCAATGGCAAAAGATCGTGCTAGTTGGAGGGGCATATTGGTTGAGGCCCAGGCTCACCCCGAACTGTAGCGCCCATTAAGAAGAAGAAGATAACAGTGGGGACCATTATGATAACACTTATTTCTATATTCAATTTACCTGCTAAGAACAATGACTGTGCAATTGTTGATAACTTATCCACATGTCTATAGAAAGCGATCTAATGATATAAAATTGATTTTCTTTGCAGCGAGTTCTTTCCAGGGCCAGATTACCTAGACGTCTGACATTAATTGGCTTTTTTTGGAAGAAGGTATTGGTGGATCTCTACGAAAACGTATACTCATATAGATCATCATAGAATCTATCAATCCTTACCTATAGGCAGGTAGGTGGATTTGATAGCTTATCGTATGCTTCACTTAAAGTCCGAAAGTCCGAAAGTGTCCGAAAGTCACCCAGACCAAGCAAAGGCACTGAAAATATACACGGGCGGGTCCATGACAGGCAATGGTGTGGGTGCCGGTTTCTATGCACCGACCCTGAAAATCGGCCATTCCTTCAGACTACCGAACCACTGTAGTGTATTCCTAGCTGAATTAACGACAATTCGTAAGGTCGACTGACTGTCTTTGAGATCGATGGAGTACAGTGACATTGTCACCTACACAGACAGCAAAGCAGCTTTAAATGCATTCGAATCGCCAATATTAAAATCAAAATTGGTTAGGCACTGCCACAAATCTCTAAATGATTTATCGAACGGCTGCACTGTTACGTTGTGCCGGGTACCTGGGTATAGTGATATACCAGGCCAGGTAATTGCCAAGTAGACGAACTAGCCAGAATGGGCACCACACTGGAGATCTCGACTGTTAAAGGGGATATCCACAAACCTATCGAAACGTTAAATTTTAAAATCTCGAAACAGGCACTGTTACAGGCTAATGAAAGATGGCCTGTGTGAGTACCACAAAACCAGACTATCATCGCAAAAGTTTACTTTCAGCTGCGAATAAAGTCTTTACTAAAGCAGAAAGGAAAAGAAAACGAAGGAGCGATCTATTCCATCAGGATAACATTCGCCTTGATACAGCTAGGACCACTTGTACATAGTCACATGAGTTTCAATTGGGAAGAAATGGTATATTTGCCCTATTCTTCAGATTTTTTTATTTATTTCAGAAATTTACAGAAGTTTTTTTGTTCTAAGAAAATTTAGATATTGGGATTCAGATTTAGATTCAGATATGTCCAAAAGGCGCTAGGGGACTTTTTATTCGCCAAAAAGAAGAAAATTGTTAAATGGCAGCATTAAAAAATTGACTGAGAAGAGGTTAGCAGAAGTGTTGTCCTATGAAGAAAAATGACGAAGTCTTTGCATTTAGTGCAATTTATTCAACGTTACACAGACACTCTAAAATTTGGCACATTGATCTTGAGCCACGCTAACGCTTCCATAGTTGCAGTATTCCGGAAATATCGTTTTAGGTTAGGAATCTTGCAAGAGACCTCAACTCCCACTGTCTCTATTTTGGACCCATCAGTAAAGAGACAAACAGAGTTTGCCGACCACATCCCGTCTATCATGACAGGGTAACTTATTTGCCAAGATTTGGAAGAATCTTCAAGGCGGCAATAGTAGTGGACTTCATTACCCTACCTATACGGATACTCGTCATCCTTTGCGTCTGTTCTAAAGGGCTCTTATACGTTTATATTCGTTTCAAAGAAGACATGTTTCCATTTGATCTTCCTAGCCAGAATCAGACTAAGAAAAAGTTTGGTGCTCTTGAACACCGAAGGGCTGACTTATTGGAGGAATTGTGTGCCTGGTACTGAATAGTACCAATTTTGTTTTCTGTGGCTTAATACCAAGGCCACATGTGTCCGCCAAACCAGGAAAAGTACGTAAGGCTGATAGCATTTTTTGGCCATATAAACTGGTAGAGTGGCATAGATGGAGCTCTAACATTCACCCAGTCGTCAATTCGTATTGATGCCAATAGTTCTTCCTGAAGTTCCTGAAGACCTAACGTCGAGTCTGGTGGCTTGTACGTCCAAATTGAATGCATCTATGAATAGAAAGAGACTAGTCCTCTGATATATTCCAGGCCCTGATACTACCTAAAATTAATCTTGATGCAACGGTCACATCAATGATCTCTTTGCTTTTACATACAACAAAAGTTCCTTGAAATTTTTGGTGGGTCTCCTTTAAATTCAGTAATCTATGCACTAATCTATGCAGTAATCTATTGTAGGAGTTCAAGAAGTAACCAAATATCTTCCATGGTGTCATTTTTATTAACGAAAAATAGCAAGTATTCGACAGAGAGAAAAAGATATAAAAATAGGAATAGGAAAACAGGAAGCAGGAACTGGAATAGATCTCTACAAATCAGTCGACTGGAGCACTCTGCGAAAGCTCGACTTTCAACATGTGTTAGACGAGGGCTTAGAGGATGGTTTTTGGGAAAAATTCCACAACAAATCTCTATAGCTTTCGCATTACTGCCTTTAGTACGTACAATTAAAAAAGATCCTGTAAATCGTTTCTTAGTTCTTCCTTTTTTAAGATTTTTCGGCTTTGTACGTGGAATGTAAGGTCCCTCAACAGACCACGTGCAGCCGAACAACTTGGGGGGCCCTAGACTGTTATAAGGTAGATATTACCGCAATCCAGGAATTGCGATGGGATGAACCGGGCAAAAAGAGGCTGAGAAACTGTGATATCTACTACGGCGACTGCTACAACGAGAGAAGACAACGCTTATTCGGATGCGGATTTGTTATTAGAGGTAGACTTAGGCAAGAAGTCTTGAGCTTGCGAACGCCTCATGACAAGGCTAAATTCGCAAACATCAGACTAATTTGCGCTCATGCCCTCGGTAGGGGCAAGGATGACGCTACAAAAGACGACTTCTACTACCTAATAGATAGGACATATGCCCAATGTCCCAGTTACGATGTTAAAATCGTACTGGGAGACGATAGGGTTTGATAGGGTTATTGGCAAGCACAGCCTACACAACACCACATCCGAAAATGGATTTAGGCTGATAGACTCCGCAACGGGGCGAAATCTTCTAGTTGCTAGCACGCGTTTTCCACATTTCAACATCCACAAAAGGACCTGGCGATCTCCAGATCAATCAACCGTCAACCAGATTGACCACATTGCGATTGATGGCAGACACGCATCCGACATTCTGGATGTGCGAACTTTTAGAGGAGCCAACATCGACTCGGACTACTATCTTGTGGCAGCCAGGTTGCGACTTCGAATATGCCTGGCCCAGAGCCAGGGCAGCCGCCAGAACCTATGCCAATCGCGTCTCCCTTAAGCTCTCAGAAAACCCGCCAACACCTGCTCAGACCGTACAACACCAATGGACCTGTTGTCAACAAGCCTTAGAGAGTGCTGCTTCTGAGGTACTGGGTTTCAAACCGCCACCAACAAGAAATCCACGGTTTGATGATGAGTGTAGGAGTAAAGCAGCAAACCTATCAAGAGGCGCTGCAATCTTAGTATCGTTTGCCCGATCTACAAGAAAGAGGACCCTTGTCTGCCTCAATTACAGAGGAATAAGTTTTCCGAACATCGCTTATAAAATCTTCTCTGCTGTTCTGTGTGAACGCTTGAAACCGTTCGTTAATAAACTGATTGGTCCATATCAGTGTGGTTTCAGGCCCGGGAAGTCCACTATATATTATTCACACTGGGGCAGATCCTGGAAAAAACAAACGAGTTCCAGATCGACGCCCACCCCCTATTTGTCAACTTTAAGGCTGCATACGATAGTATCAATAAAGACGAGCTATACAACGCCATGTCTAGTTTTGACATCCCCGCCAAACTCGTCAGATTGTGCACGATGACTTTGGAGAACTCTCGCTGCTCCATCAGGATCGGAAGCGACCTAACCGATACCTTTTATGTCAAAAAAAGTTTTAGACAGGGCGACACGCTATCAACATCGTCCTTGAAAGGATGGTGCAAAACTCACTGGTCAATACGAGGAGCACCATCTTTTTTAAGTCCATACATCTGCTGGCCGATGACATTGACATAATTGGACGAAGTCAGCGAGATATCATTGAGGCCTTTAAGAGCATTGAGACGGAAGCAGCTAAAATGAGACTGGCGGTAAATAAGGGCAGAGCGAAATATATGCTGTCGTCGAAAAAGGACACGAACCACCGGCGTCTTGGCCAGGGTGCACATATTGGCAGGTATAATTTCGAGGTAGTCAAGGACTTCGTGTACCTAGGCCGAAATCAAACGCAGAATAACTCTTGCCAACCGCTGTTTCTTTGGGCTCGGGAGGCAATTGATAAGCAGAGCCCTCTCTCGAAAAACCAAGATGAGCATATACGAGACCCTTATCATCCCGGTTCTGCCCTATGGCGCAGCGACATGGACCTTATTGAAAGCGGTCGATTTGAGAGAAAAAATTTGCGTGCGATTTTCGGCCCAACCTGCATAAATGGGGAGTGGAGGAGAAGACTTAACAGTGAACTGTACGACCTGTTTAGCGACATGAACATAGCACGGCATCTTCGGAACCAACGCCTAAGTTGGCTAGGTCATGTTGATTGCATGGAAAACACAGCTCCGGCCCGGAAGGTCTGTGAATCCAACCCCGAGGGTCGACGCGGTCGAAGACGGACAAATTTAAGGTGGCGCAACCAATTGGAAGAGGACCTTAAACAACTAGGCGTGCGGCACTGGACACTGCTGGCGAAAGACCGTGCAAGTTGGAGAGGTTCTTAAAGGAGGCCCAGGTTCGCCATGAACTGCAAAGCCAAAAGAAGAAGAGGAAGAAGATTTTGTAAATGATTTTGCTTTTGTGGTAATGTTACAGCGATGCGTCCAGTAAAACAAAAAACTTTGCCTCTGACCAGGTTTAATAAAGTTTCATTATCTAACGGCTTCCGTTATGACTAATGGGACATTGACAAGAATTAATGGCTTTATTAATCGCATTTTTCGTCGACCTCATTATTTCTTAGCCAAACAACATTGAAGATAATGTTTTCCCGCTTTCCTTCGTACAGAAGCATAAAGTAAAAATGCACGTTTTCGACTTACCTTAATCTGCGGTAACGTAATCCTCTTCGCCGGGTCTTTGGTAAGCATTTTCTTAATGAGATCCAACAATTCCCCGCTCACGGCCGGCTTTTCAGGTATCGTCAACGATTCGTTCTTTATCTTCTCGTACAGCATCGGCACCGAATTCGCCAGAAATGGCACACTCCCATACACCAACGAGTATAATGTCGCACCCAATGCCCAAATGTCAGCTGCCTTACCGCTATACAAATGCTATAAAAGCCAACGTAACACACAAACATATATATGTATGAGCTTGTATTGTATCTTATAAAATAGCACACTATCATCACACTAATGTGTGACCATCCGTGAAACTTACCTGTCCCGGAAATAGAGTTTCCGGTGCCCGGAATGCCGGTGTACCGGCTGTTGAGCCATTATTCATGGTTGCATCCTCCCCCAAGAATTCATTACACACTCCCAGGTCAGCTATTTTCACATGTCCACATTCAGTTAGAAGCAAATTGTCCGGCTTTATGTCAGCGTGAATAATGCGTTGATAATGCACTGAAAGGATAAGAACAAAAAGAGCCGATTACACACGATACTCCTGATATCTATCGACGGAAAGGGGTAATCTTCCTTTAACGTCGAACGTAGATCTATTTTCTAGATCACTCCGAGCGCAATCGAATCGGTCGACTGGAAGTAAATGGATTAAAAGTGCTCTGGAGATGACAGGTATCTATATATGTACCAGGTATGCGGGCTTGTACATATGGATCTGTTCATCTCTGTTAGCCGCAAGTATTTATAGCACAACGTGCGGTAGTAGTTCATGAGTTGGCCGGTCATACTTCCTGACAGACGTTGGTAGCCAATTAAGCAACCATGTTCTCTCCATGTTCCATCACCTTGTTCTATGGTCTCCTTTCATCTCCCCCATTTATCGTGCCTTTGAAAGCATTCGTCCGATACGGGTACTCAGGTGTTCAACTCCTGTTCACTGGAGTGGATGCTTGGCGTTTAGAGAGATGTAATGGGCGGTAATTTTCTAAACAAACAGGAAGTGATTTATGCAAACCCTTTTGTCCTGAATGTGGGCTATTAACTAGTCGTCGGCCTCCTCTATGATGTAATAACTCCTTGAAGGTAAAGTGAAAAATGGATGGACAAAGCCCAATTGGGGCTTAGTTTTTCAGGAAATAAAAATAAACACCAAACGACAGTGCGATAGAAGGAATCGTGTCCTTTTTCCTTTGTTTGCTTCTTTGCAGATATGTGTGAGTGTGGTTTGGTAGTGAATAGGTCTTTTTTTGCGAAATTGCCGTTAGACATACATATGTGAGGAATATTTTTAGAGCAGTGAACGTATTGCTGAGTGAGCTTGAAAAGACACAAAGGATGGATGGACTTGTATCCTCGAAAAAATTGCGGTGATGGTTAGAACGTTTCGTTTTTTATTCAGTACTGAAAACATTGATGGTATATTTCCGGCGAGCAAAAAGAGCAAGGAATTCTATAGCGTTTAACATGGCAAACACCAGCTTCGATCTCTGTCCCTGCTCAATCCAAGTTGACACACAGCCTTCGCGTGGCCTCCCCTGGATATCTGCACCCGCCAGGTAGTGAACCAATGTGTGCAGCTTGTTCCTTGTCCCTGGGGAAAGACCTTTGTTAAAAAAATCGTTCGCTTGAGGATTGTCATTACTGTTATTTTTTACAGTACAACCAGGAAAGTGAGTCCTTAGAAGTAGCTCATTTTGGTCTTAAAGTAGACCAAGTGAGTCGTGGTTACCTTTGGACAACGACATGTGAACTCTTGCCATTTCCGATTAGTCATTTAGGTTCTCACAGTGATCTGGTTTCTTTATTGTAGTTAGTAAGAGCCTCCTTATAACTCAGCCAGATACCCGTCATTTTAGGCCAGTTGAACTCTTGCCTTGCTGAACTTCTTAGTCCGCTCAGTTTAGAGTTCCACCAAGGCACAGACTTTGTGGCATTATTTTCTGTCAAAGGACAGCTATCATGATAGAATGATAGAAAGATATTATAGTATCCGTAAGGAACACGATAGAGTTTTCAAGCCCTCAGGAGTATTAGTAGTTATGTACGTGTAATCCTGATAGTTTGCTATCAAGTAGGGAATGGTGCATATCCCAATTTGTGAAATTAGATGATCTATAGCTCACTAGGGTCTCTACCCGTGACCCATAGTTAGCTTGAATTTAACATGGTTGATATCCGACGAATGCTGGCCTGCTAAAAAGCGAGAAGATCCACCGCAGTCGAACATCTTGCGGCACTGTTAGTAAGTCCCATCCCCACCTCCTCGTGGTGCCATCTGGAGATTTCCTGTGGAAATTGCAGACGGGAAAGGGCGAATGGCGACCCTCCTGCGCCAAAAAATAGGATTAGTTGGTTGGGCTACGGCTTAGTAAGCCGTAACCGTAAAAAAAAAACACAAACTCCGAAACAACCACAAGCCTCGGATATAACGGACCAGATTTATATGGACGACCCTTGCAAAAAGCGAAAAAAGGACAATGATCTTCGGCTTTGTACGTGGAATGTTAGGTCCCTAAACAGGCCACGTGCAACCGAACAACTTGCGGACGCCCTAGACCGCTATAAAGCGGACATAACCGCCATCCAAGAAATGCGATGGAATGGACCGATATTTACTACGGCGACTGCTATTAGGAGAGAGGGCAACGATTGTTTGGATGCGAATTTGTTGTTCGAGGGGGACTAAGGTAAAAAGTCCTAAGCCTTCGGCATGTCAGCGGACGCCTCATAACAATCCGTATCAAGGCTACATTTTTTACCATCAGCCTGATCTGCGTCCACGCCCCCACGGAGGGGAAGGATGACTCCGCCAAGGATGAGTTATACGATTTCCTTGACAGAGCGTATGACCAGTGTCCCAGCTATGACATCAAAATTGTACTAGGAGACTTCAATGCTAAGCTGGGTAAGGAAAGCATCTTTGAACGAGTCATCGGCAAACATAGCCTACACGACACCACATCCGATAACGGACACAGGCTGATTGATTTTGCTATGGGGCGAAATCTCCTCTTAGCCAGAACGCGCTTCCCACACCTCGATATACATAAAGGCACCTGGCGGTCTTTTGATCAATCGACTACCAACTAGATTGGTCACATCGCGATCGACGTCAGACACTCCTCCACTATTCTTGATGTTCGAACTTTCCGAGGGGATATCATCGACTCGGACCACTATCTTGTAGTAGCCAAGATGCGCCTACAGATATCGCGAACGCAGCGGAATAGAGTAGGATGTCAAATAAGGATTTAGGCAGGGCGATGCGCTGTCGTGTGATATCTTCAACATCATATTGGGAATGATTGTGCAAAAATCACTGGCCAATACAAGAGGCACAATCTATTTCAAATCCTCGTAACTCCTTGCCGGCGATATTGACATAGGTAGATCACAGCGAGATGTCAATGAGGCGTTTGCGAGTATTGAGATGGAGGCGGCGAAAATTGGTTTGGCGGTAAACGAGGGCAAAACTAAATATATGCGGTCATCAAGAAAGGACGCTCACCACCGACGTCTTGGCCAGAACGTTAGTATTGGCAGATACAAGTTCGAGGTAGTTAAGGACTTCGTCTACCTTGGCTCCGCAGTGACCTGGAACAACGACATCAGTTCCGAAATCAAATGCAGAATCACTCTTGCCAATCGCTGTTTCTTTTGGGCTCAGGAGACAACTGAGTATAAGAGCCCTCTCCCGAACGACAAAGTTGACTCTATATAAGACCCTTATCATCCCATGGATAGAAGCATGGACACTATCAAAAGCGGATGAGGAGGCCCTTGGTCGGTTCGAGAGAAAGATTTTGAGCGTGATTTTCGGGCCTATAAACGCAGACGGGGGATGGAGGAAAAGACTCAACCACGAACTTTACGGGCTGTACAGCGACATGAGTCTAGTCAGGCGTCTACGGATTCAACGCCTAAGAAGGCTGGGCCATGTAGAGCGAATTAACACCACAGCTCCAGCCCGGAGAGTCTTTGAATCCAACCCCGAGGGACGAAGGAGCAAAGGACGGCCGCACTTAAGATGGCGCAAACAAGTTGAAGAGGACCTCAGCCAACTGGGTGTGCGGCAATGGAAAGGGCTAGCAAAAGATCGTGCTTGTTGGAGGGGCATGTTGGTTGAGTCCCAGGTTCACCCTGAACTGTAGCACCCATTAAGAAGAAGAAGAAGCTACATTAGTATCTACTAGAAGCTAGGTTAGTATCTACTAGAAATTCTACCAGGGACTCACCTCTTACATTCTTATAGCTTTTTTCCCAAATTGTGCTGGGTGCATTGGCATCGGAGTCAATAATAAGAGTTTTGTCCCTTCGCTGGCAAACTTTACCTATGTGATTGATGTGCTATGTGTGCTATGCGCTAGTCATCAGTGAACAGTCGTTCGGTGAACAAGTGTTTTTTACAATTCTACCGTGGTTTTGTTGCTAACATATAGAGTTTTTTCCCTCTTCATACATATACATACATTATCATACTTTTAATCTTTGTGTCGCCCACGCTAAACGCCCATTTATAATGAAGTGCAATATTTGTACCACCAAAATTGATCGATCTGATTTAAAGATCCAGTGCTCTCAATGCGAAAATTATTTTCATGCTAAATGCGCGAATGTCACAAAGGTAGAAGTCGAGTACTTAGACAAAGCTAAAAAGCAGTATCGGTGTGCGGGTTGTAACAGTTCGAGACGTAACTCAATTCGCGGTGATCAAAGTCCAATATCCTTGACACAAAGCAATACTCCGTCCACCAGTGTATATGCTTCTTCTCATCATGTGTCTAACCTGAAGAAAAAACCTCCAACTGCCGCCCTCTCCCCAAATCTTGATAAATGTTGTGACCATACTTGCAGTTCCTTCTCCTTTTTGAGCGATAAAATCAATCAATTACAGCAGTTGGTCAACAATGCTCTAATGAAAATCAGCTGCTTAGAAGAAGAACGTGAACTTCTTTCAAAAAAAGTAAATGTGTTAGAATGCAAGCTTGCTTCTTTCGAACACACACGCCAACAACCATCATGCAGTGAGTCAGCTGATTGTATGTCATCAGCGGCTAAACATTCAGCTGACAAACAAGAACAACAACCAACTCAGGAATCAGCTGCTTTCATGTCACCGGTTAAAGGTTCAACTGATTCGCAACAACAACAAACAACGTCGGACGCTGATGATCACATAAGAGTTGCCACTTAGAAAGTAGTGTAACAATTAAAAGTACTAACAATCCTACTCCCAAATTACGTCGAATTGTTGGTTCTTCGGTTGATGCAAATGCGGTAGATTCAATTAAATCAATTCCGAGGCTACGGTTTCTTCATATTTCCCGCTTAGACAAGAGCGTATATGAAAAAAACATTATATCCTATGTCGCTCACAAGCTTGATATACCAGAAAATGTTTTTTGTTGTAACAAGCTAATTCGAAAGGACGCTGATATTTCTTCAATGCGCTTTATAAACTTCAAACTGGGACTTCCTTCCTGTGCATATGATAAAGTATTCAATAGTGAATTTTGGCCATTTGGAGTACAATTGAAACCATTTATACCGCGCCCAAAAAACACGGAGGAAGGCAAGAATCCCGTGGTAATCTAGCTGCAAAAAATCTTAATATATACTATCAAAATGTTGGGGGTCTGAGAACCAAACTGGACTTTTTACGTATTGCATTTTTAAATTGTGTTTATGATATTATTATCTTAATTGAAACTTGGCTAAATAACGAAATATTGTCAACTGAATTTGAGAACTTAAACAACTATTTAATATTCAGAAAGGATAGGTGTATTATTAAAACTAGATCAGAGAGAGGCGGCGGTGTTTTAATTGCAGTCCGATCAAATCTAAATTGTAATCAGGTTGATCTTATTTCGGACACGCTACCCTCTCCCTCCGATTTTGATGTTGATCAAATTATAGTAAAACTGTCTATGATTAGTAATACGGAATTGTTTATCATATGTAGTTATATTCCTCCGAATAGTCACATAGATTTGTACAATTTGCATCTCAATAACACTGTACCTATTATTGAAACTTTATCCCATTCCCAACATATATTATTTACTGGGGACTTTAACTTGGGTAAAATTAAATGGGTTTTCGACTGTGATGAACAATACCTCATTCCAACCAATGTCAAAACGGATACCGAATCATTGGTAACAGATTTCTTTAATCAGCATAGCCTTAAGCAGTGCAATAATGTTTTGAATGATCTTAACCGAACGCTTGATCTCATTTTTGTAGACAGTGAATCTGTTTTAACACTTGACAAATGTGAGTTACCAATGTTTCGGAATTCAATTCACCACAGTGGTTTAGAGGCCCGCTTAATTTTTTACCAATATTCCCAATCTTATAAGCTAAGTTTAGAGCCTTCATATGAGTATAATTACAAAAAAGCTAACCTCAATCTCATTAATAGCCATTTGAGTGGATTAGACTGGTCGGGCATACTTAACGCCATTGATTTGAAAGAGGCTTATGCCGAATTCTCTACTAAACTAAGATTTTTAATGGATCAATTTATACCAAAAAAACCGTATATTAAAGAACACCAACCCGATTTGGTTCAATAAAAGACTTACCAACCTTAAAAACCAAAAGAACAAAGCTTTCAAACGGTATAAAAATAACCCGAATGACTCTCAATTTCATTTATTATATATGAATTTACAAAGAGATTTCAATAGGTATAACCGCTTTCTGCATTGTCGCTATATTCAGTCGTTACAAACCAGTATAAGACATGATACTAAGTATTTCTGGAAATATGTCAATATGAGGCGTAAATCCAAGGACATTCCAACATGTATGAAATATCTAGGCAAAACTGCTAGTGATCTACCTACTATCTGTAAAATGTTTGCCGATTATTTTAAAACTGTCTATTCACAAAGCAGCACCTCCAAAGAAATACCGCGAACTTCAGAACTATTTCACCTCGGATCGGTTCGTGTATCTACCTCAGATGTTTTCAATGCCTTATCTCTGATTGACGCTGGAAAATCAGTTGGTCCTGATGGATTTTCACCATTCCTACTAAAAAATTGCGCTGCTGCATTAGCAAAGCCACTAAGTTCTATTTTTAATTTATCCCTTAGCAGTGGAGATTTTCTAAATGAATGGAAAATTTCGCTCTTATCCCCAATCTTCAAATCTGGAAACAAACAGGAAATTGTAAATTACAGACCTATCTGTAAACTGTCCATTATTCCAAAGATATTTGAAAAAATTGTGTATGAAAAACTACAATTTCTCGTCAGTGCTCATATATCTCCCTTTCAGCACGGGTTTGTCTCGGGGAGATCAACCTCTACAAATCTCTCTATAATTACAAATTATTTAGTCACCAACTTGGAGAATTATAGTTAAACCGATATTATATACACAGATTTTGCTAAGGCATTTGACAGAGTTAATCATCGAATTCTTATCTTAAAGTTATCATATCTTGGCTTTCATTCCAACCTCTTAAAGTGGATTGAATCTTACTTAACTGATAGGACGCAGATGGTAAAGATTAAAAATTGTTTATCGCAAACTATCTCCGTAACGTCAGGGGTCCCACAAGGTAGTCATCTGGGTCCATTGTTATTTCTATTGTTCATTAACGATATACCTTCTATATTCAAATTCTCTAAATGTCTACTTTATGCAGACGATCTTAAAATTTACAGAAAAATCTCATGCTCCGAAGACTGTGTACTTTTACAGCGTGATCTCACACGCCTATCCCAATGGTGCGAATTAAATTCGCTCAATCTCAACGTATCAAAATGTTACCTGTTCTCTTGTCACAGATCTAATACCTGTATTGAATTTTGCTATAAACTTGACGATATCCATTTGACTAAAGTCAAGCAAATTAAAGACCTTGGTGTTATCCTAGACCACAATATGAGTTTCCTTCCTCATATTGATCTCATCACAACCAAGGCTAATCAAATGTTCGGTTTCATAAAACGGAATACCACTGAATTCTCTAATATTTTTACGATTAAATGTTTATACTTCGCAATAGTTCGGTCCTCTTTAGACTATTGTTGCACCATCTGGAATCCTTGCTACTCAAATGCAACTGATAGGATCGAGAGAATACAACGCAAATTTACGAGGTACCTCTTTTTCAAACTAAATTGGAATATAGAAACACCGTCTTATAGGACTAGGTGTCTTCTTTTTAATATAATTCCTCTTCATGTTCGTCGTAGATATTTCGCCATAATGTTTATTAGAGATATTCTTACTTATCGTGTTGACTGTTCTTTTCTTTTGCATAAGCTTAATTTGTATGTCCCTTCCACAAATCCACGCCATCGGGTTCTATTTAAAACGATTTATCATCGTACTAACTATGGAAGAAACGAACTGTTATCGCGTTGTGTCCAGGAGGCCAACTTAGCTTGTAACGATTTGGACTTTTTTGAATCCTGTTCTAGATATACTTTTAAAAAACACGTACTATTTTATTTGCTGAGATTTGTTTGATGAACATGAATTAATCGAAATGGATTGTTATTTTATTATTCCTAGTCTATAAGTGATCACCACTAATTGATGTAAATAAATAAAAATAAAAATAAAATAAATAAATAAATTTTTAGTGGTGCGTCACTGTCTTCTCCCGGGAATTAAGCTAAGGTAATAACTAACTCTGTGCCGCTATGATTACGAGTATAGGACATTTGCATTGTCTTCAAGTGCAATGAGAATTGATGTATCAGCGAGGAAACGCTTTAAGAATGCGCCTCAAAAGGCGCTAAGCATTTTGGTCGACCTTGAGGAGGTTTTTGGCCAGCACGAGCTACTACTAGAATTGACAAAGGACTAATAATGTCGATTAAATCATTGGTCGTTGATTACATTGTTTCGGAGTTTTTGCTTTTTTTACGGTTACGGCTTACTAGGCCGTAGCCCAACCGACTAATCCTGTATTTCGGCGCAGGAGGCTCGCCATTCGCCCTTCCCAGTCTGCAATTTCCATAGGAAATCTCCAGATAGCACCACGAGGAGGTGGGGATAGGACTTACTAACAGTGCCGCAAGATGTTCGACTGCGGTGGCTCTTCTCGCTTTTTAGCAGGCCAGCATCCGTCGGATAGATGCTACCCCTACGAGGCCTTTGTTAGTCCTTTGCCATCTTTAACCGGTTCTAAGTTACGTAATTAAACGTCGAATGAAACCAGTCCCATGTCAATATCATCTTTGGTTCTCGAGAAAATCGAGACCAACTTTTCCGCACATACGCATACACGAACACACACACACAGGCATCTCTATGAAAACCTTAGATTTGGATTCTGGTGACCTTGAATAGTGGAGATATGTCAAAATTTGGAATTCGCGAAATCGGCCCATTGCAATACCTTCCCACTGGGAGGTTAATAACGATAAGATGTTTAATTGAAGAGATACGTACAGAAGGATGTACCATTAATAAGCCCAGCCCTCATAGTACCACATCTGAACATGTATTAAGACTACTCGACACGGCGAAGGATCAACTGATAGCCAGACAATAAGCCTTCAGACTGTAGTTTCCTTTAATTCGACATAAAATTGAATTCTCCGTTCATCATTTCTACGAGAAGAGCTTCTCAAGAACTCTATCATTCACTGCCACAAGCAAATGAATTTCATCTCTGATCGTCCAGTTCCTGGTCTACGGTGCAATGGTGCAATCGACTCTTTAAATGTATGAGATTTTGATAGTCCTGAATGAGAAATTCTGCGTGTCCTCTTTGTAAAATACGAGGGACAAAATTAAATCATAAAGCAAGTGATCTGTTCAGTGGTATTTTCTAAAGTAATCCCCTACGCTTAAAAAAAGAAAAACTAAGAAAGCTAGGTACAGTTGAGCGACTTTTTAAAGTACGACTTTTAAAGCAAGAACAAAAATTGGCGCTGGCTTGTCGGCAAAAAAAATGCTTCAGGCGGGAAGACTAAAGATAGGATGCTTAAATGCCTGGAATTTGGGCACTTATTTATGAGATGCAAAGGCACAGACTGTCGCTCAAAACTCTGCAGGACATGTGGAACGGAAGGTCACATAGCAAAGAACTGCAACAAGAGGCCATCATGCATGCTCTGGAAAAACAACCCGGAGAATGCAAAGCAGGTATGTATCTGGGAGCAAACATTCCCAGCTTTTAGGAAAGCTATCGCCAGTAAACAATGTTGAATATTATAGAAACAAACCTGAACCATTGCAAGGCAGGTCAGAATATTCTGAGGCAGGCGATGAAGGAAGAAAAAGCGGTCATGGTTTTCAAAAGCGAATCGTATAAAAGCCTAGAAAGCAGCATATGGGTTAATGAAAAGACCGAGCTAGCTTCAATATGGATATGCGGAAACAAGCCTTTCAAGACATCGATGAGAATGAAGAAGGCTTAGTTCATGCAAGAATAAATCGCATCACGTTCTACAGCTGATACGCCAGACCTAGCTGGACAACTAGCCAATACGAAGCAATGGTGGACAGGACTTCAGCGCATGGGCGACGGAATGTGGCAGCAGGCTCCGCAATGAAAGAGGGCGAATCCTCATTGAGGCCTTTGCATCTTTAGAAGTTGGCATAGTAAATAGAGGCCAAGCAAATTAATGGGATCTCTCATAGATCTGGTCTTCGGCAGCTACCACGCAATATGAATTAACGTGTTAGCGAGGACTATAGCCACACCAACCATCAGGCGATTGTCTCCGAAATAACAAAGAAAAGAAATATGCAATGACAAATTGTAAAAGGTCCACAATGGAAGGACAGTCTGTTCGATAGAGAAACTTTTGAGGAGCTGCAGTTCAATTATCCTAAATGAATCAGCTGAAGACTTGTCGCATCGAATTACACAAAATATCACGACAGCCTGCGCCCCATGCTACTGGTGAAACGATGAGATAAAAACACTCAGAGCAAATTGCTTACAGACTCGTCTTATAGTCCAAAAGTCAAGAGGAAGAGTTGGTTATCCACAACCCCTTTATACCTTCAAACAGATAAGGCAGGAAAAGGAAGCAAGAGGATTCAAATGTATGTATGTGCGACGAGGCCGACATTAGCTCATGGCGCACGGCGTATAAAATAGTGATGACAAAATTAAAAGGCTATAGGTCCCCACAACTAACAAGCCCAATAATGTTAAGAAACATTATGGAGCACTTGTTTCCCAAAAGGTCAGTTACGACACCTGCAATCGTTCGGGAAATAGATATTGGCAGTAGTCCAACCATTACCCTGAACGAACTGCAGAGAGCTCTCGACAGAGTAGGAGACCAAAAAGCGCCTGGCCCTGACGGAACTTCGAACAAAGCATTGAAGGATGCCATTCAAACAAGACCTGAGATTTTCATAGCAGTCATGCAGCAGAGATGGAAGGAGTGTTTCCAAAACCATGGAAGTTGCAACACCTAGTACTGCTACCCATGGGAAACAAACCACCCGGAGTACAATCGTCATACCGCCTTGCTGTAGCAAAGCAAAAGGGAATCCTCTCAAATCAGCAGTATGGATTCAGAAAGGCACACTCGACTGCCGATGCAATCCAAAAAGTAGTCGATATTGCGTCTGAAGCCATAGCAGGACACTCATGGAGGTGGGGGTCAATGAAGTACTGGTGACTTACGCGCTCAATTCTGCCGACTGGATCCTAACCGTACTACCTGCTAAAGATAGTGCCAGACTGTCTTAACAACAGAAACTGAGGTATGTCACGGAGGAGGGAACTTCAATAAATATTACGACATCTCCGTCGGGGTTCCTCAGAGATCGGTGCGAGTCGCCTCCGTTGGAACTAATGTACGACGGAATTCTGAGACTGAAATTTCCCCAAGGAGTAAACATCATCGGATTTGCAGATGACATATCTAACTATCACGGTTGTGTCAAAGTACACACCAAGTGGCTCCAATCTGCAGGCCTCGACCTGTCAGATCATAAGACGGGGGCCGTCCTAATGACAGGCTGGAAAACCATAGAATAGATCGATGTTCGAGTGGGTAACTAGAATATCCGATCGAAGGAAGCGGTTAAATACCTAGGAATGATGCTTGACAATAGACCGCGGTTCAAAGTACACGCAGACTATGTGAGCAAAAAAGCATCTTCACTACAAACGGCTCTTTGCAGAATACCACCAAACTTTGGTGGGCTCGGACTTGCAAAGAGGATTCTGCTGAGCAGAGTGGTGAGCTCAGTCATACTGTATGCTGCCGGTCAGTCTGGGCAGAAACGCCAGTCATCTCTATACTAGCTCTCTGCACTGAGGACGAAGCCGCATTTGTCATTGCTGGGATGATGCCTCTTGACATTCTCGCCGAGGAGAGGAGAAGAATTCACCGGAGAAAACCCTCAAGGCCAACCGATACCGGGGAAGCAAGGAAAATTAAGGAGGAAGAGAGGTCGCGCTCGATTGCCCAACGGCAATATCAGTGGAATAAAACCACGAAGGGGCAGATAGGCTCATACTATGATTCCATGGATACATATATGACTAAACCGAACTCAAGCAAACTGGATCTAACCGGAACATTCAGGGATGCAAACATCGACTCTGACCATTATCTGGTAGCAGCACGACTTAAAGCTCGACTGTCCAATGTGGGAAAGCTGCAACCACAAACAAAACGGAAATAGCCAGAGACTGCAGAGAGCGATTGGTCGAATGACTTTCCCATATGCCTCAATCCCACACAAGCGCTGACAATATGTATTTGCGCTGCCGCACTGCCATTCAGGAAGCAACTGAAACCACCCAGGCTACCGGCCATCGCCGAACAGAAACCCGTGGTACGACGGCGAATGTGCGGGAAAAAAATCAAGCAACGGATGAAGCATATTAAAAGCCGCAGCAACGGAAAACAAGAGCAACGCGGGAAGAGTTCAAAGCCAGAAGAAGGGTAGAAAAGAAGGTACTGCGAAAAAAGAAAAGAGCCTTGGCAACCTTCTACCTCAAGGATATGGAAGAGGGCCGGGATAGACAGAAGGTTGAAAGCTTCTACAAAAAAGCCAAAGCCCTTGCACTCGGCTTTAGAACCGGCGCCCAGGCTCTTCGAAATTGGGAAAGTAATCTTGTCACCGACTTGCAAGAAATAGTGAATGTGTTTGAGCAGCTGCTTAGCTAGTATGACCAAGAGAGAGTGATAGGGTCAGAGGAAAACCCAATGCAAGTCGAAGAACTAATCCCCCCACCCAGTTTAGAAAGTCAGCTCAGCTATACATATGCTGAAATCCAACAAAGCTACTGGCCCATAAGGCCTTCAGGCTGAGCTCTTTAAAACCAGGGTGATGGTAGGTAGGTAGGGATCAAGCACCAGATCATCTGTCAAATTTGGGGGGGTGAAAGCATGCCCGACGATTGGCATACGAGCTCAATCTGCGTCATATTAAAAAAAAAAAAAAACGTTCGTATGTCTTGCGCCAACTACCGAGGCATAACCCTGCTCAATTCTGCCTACAGGATCCTATTCAGTGTACTATGTGAACGTTATAAGCTGGTTTACACCACACTAATAGGCACTACCAGTGTTGCTTCCTGCCCGCCCAATCGTCTATTGACCAGATCTTCACATTACGCCAGATCTTGAAAAAAAACAACAAGTTCCAAGTCGATACTCACATTAGCATTCAACGTCAAGAGATCTAGAGGACGATGGCCGATTTCAGAATTCCAGAAAGATTGATTCCCATGTGTCGCGCCACATGACGACACTGATATCATTGCAAGCTCCCAGCGGGCCGTAGTAGTGGCATTCACGACTATTGCATAACAGTTAGGCCTCGTTGGTTTAAAAGTAAATGAGAATAAAACGATATATACGCTGTCGACTAAGAACCGCTCGTTGGAGAAGCACCTCCTTGGGGTGGACATAACCTTCGGCAGATATAATTTTGAGATTGTTAAGGAGTTTGTCCACCTGGTTTGAGAAGGCAAGGGAGATCGAACTTCGGTTTAGAGACCGTATCTCTCCGTAGAAGGGTGTCCGGTTGGTGCAAGATGCACAAGTAGTTTTGTTCTCCTTCGGGCACCACAAGTTTCAAAAATCTTGAATCAAAAACTGATACACGCCCAACCACTATGAGGTAACGAGTTATGTGGGAGAAGCATCTAAGTCCTGCAGGCCAAAGACTGTTCGCGGACCGGATAATATCGCCATGAACCAAAGTCAAAAAAATGATCCGAAACAATCAAGGATCCGAAATAAGCAAGGATTCGAATTTACACGCATACAAGGTCGAATTAGTACATGATTAAAAGGCTCCACAGTCCTTCGAAAGGAAGGAAGCTTATTTTAGGAAGCTTACTAGATAGTGTCAAAGTTCAAGTTCATCAAACTAAACTTTCACATCCGGTTTTACTAATCTCTCTCCATCCACTTCTTGTTTTCTTGTGTAATATTCGGAAACTAGACCAGGAAATGAAAACGAAACCACTGATTCACTGCTTATCTGGGACAGCAGACAATAGTTGAAAAGCGAGACTTCCTCCGATTAAATGGTTTTGCGTTTCGCTTTCACCGATTGTGACACACGAAATTCAGTTTCGCGTCTTAGTCATCTAAACAAATTTTGTATTTTGTTGCAACTTACAGTATTCGAGTCCTTGAACTGCATCACGGAAGACACTCCATGCGCGTTCCTCTGTCAGCGGTTTGTCGGTAGGAACACGGAGCACTTCACCTTGTTTCATCAGCTCGAAGACAAGATAGAGTGAATCCTCTAATGGATCATCCAGCACTTCGATTAGCTTAACCACGTTCGGATGATCGAGCTTCTTCAAGACGGCAATCTCGCGGTAGACTCTGTCCAGCGGGGATGTTGTTTTCTTTGGACCGCGACTCATCAGACCGGCCTTGCGTAACAAGCGTCTCTTGGATAGAATCTTCATGGCATAGTGGGTGGAATCTTCCTCGGAATACGCCAGCTTGACCAGGCCGTAGGAACCCTACAAAAAAGAAAGAACAAAATCAAACCTATAGCCACCGTCAAAGCAGAGAATTCAGAGTGTCATTTACCTGACCAATTTGATCCATGAGCTTGTACTGATTCAACTGCAGAAAACTGCCAGACTGCTCAATTGATATTCGCCGCGACTCGCGCAGCGGTGTTCTCCGTCGATTGCTTCGCGGACTACCGTATGGACTAGCATATGGACTATATGGCACATTGGGATAAATTGGTCGTGATTCGAGCGACTGGACTTTAGGTAGGACACCCTTGGTTAGGGTGTGTTGGCGCAATTGTGGCGATGACATACGTATAACATCGGTCTGTTGTGAATTGTCCGCAGTCTCAACGGTGCGTGGTAGATAGTCAGAGCTGCTACGAGGACGTTGTTGCAAGTGAACCGTCTCACTTTCGACCGTGTGACTTCGGAGGAAAGTCGTTGATGCGGCTGGTTTACTGCTAGTCGTCGGGGTAATGGGTGCGGTAGTGATCCGCTTAGTTGCCAACTCTTCCTCATCATCTTCATCAACATCAGCATCCACATCTTCGGTAGATGAGGTGCCGGGTACGACATTGCCGCGTGATGTATCCTCATCTTCGGAACGTTGGTTATCTAGGGAGCAACCTTTGTTCATTGTTTTCAATTTCCTAACCGGTGACAGTGGGACATGGTGCGGGAATTCGTGAATGTGATGAGGGTGCTGATTGTAATGATGGTTGCGTAGAAAGTGGTGATAGTGTTGGAAATGGTTAGGTTGGAACAAATGGTTGTCATGGAGAAGGGAATGAATCTGATCGTCGTCGCATCCAAAATCCAGTGATTGTGCTTTGATAATGGGTGGTAATCGACGTTGTGGCACAGTTGTCGTTGATGTGGGTAATGGAGATGGACTTCGATGGTGAGATGCTTCACGATGGTTCTTTGGTACGTCGGGACAGCTGGTCGGGGTGGTGATGGTGCTAGTTCGATGCGGTGCAATGGGAGATGATGGTATTTGATTTGAGGTAAAAGTACCTTCTGACTCCTTACAGACATCGTGCTTACTTGTGCTTGAAGTGTTATTGGATTTGATGGTCGTGTCTGTCGTTAGACTCGTCATCATCTCGGTTATGCGAGAGTCCGGAGTCTTGTTCACAGTTTTGCTGATCCCTTTTGTTACTACAACGACATCGTCATTGTCATCGTAGTCATCATTATTGCCCTTCGGCTTCTGTGATGCTCGATTCGTTTGAGTGCTATCACATTCCGTGTGATTGTTCAATGATGTTCGATAGTGATTCTGCCCGACATGGTGATTATTCTTCGCGATGCAGTCATTGTCCTCGAGAGAAGCTGGCACCGGTGCGGGCATGTTGGACGAGGACAATATTAAAGGGCTTATTGGTGCTTGGTCGGTTTTGTGTATCACTTTCGAGTTCTGTTCGTTTGTGGCTGGACTGCTAGTTATTTTTTTATTTTTATTATTTCCTATACTACTCTGGTCCATGGTTGCAATTAATGGGTCCATTTTATTCAATTAACCTGAAACGAAGAGGAAACAACAGCCCATTATAAAATGCTTTGTTTTTTGTATCTTTTTTTTCACATGCCAGTATAGGGTGAGGAAGAGCAGAGAGGAGATAACAAATAGCATAATGAAAAGAACTGATTCCTGGCATTGTTCCAACAGAGAATCAATTTTTCACAGCAGCCTCCCTTATGGAACGTCGAGGAGCTGGACTGCTGGATAGATGAATGGGCAAAATCGAAATTTCTTCATTTCTATGAGTACACGCGTGAAGTTTTAACTGGAAATTAGGTAAACACTGCGAGACCAACGCAATGAACAGATGTTTGATCAACTATTTCCGCACTTAATAGTAACAATGTTTAAGCTTCGAGCTGTAGCAAATATGAGAATAAGTAAATAGTGGAAAAAGCAGCAATGATGGCAATGGATGGACCACTATCCCGGTGAGCAGCGATCTGTTCTACACAATTCAGACTCATTTAGCGAAATCAATCAATAGAAAGCCTGCAGGTACTTTAAGTAAGATAAGCAGTAGGGTAAAAGCATTCTTTGACAAATAAGTTCAGTAACTGTTTTGTCAAAATTCTATTTCCGCCTTTGGGGTATCTGTAATCATGGAATGAAGTGTATGCTTCTACCAAGAGCAACCGATGCATCTCCTCAAAGTCATGGTTTAGCTTATTTTGTAGTCCAGAGGCATCATCGGAACTTTTTTTCGAAAATGGTGGTGAAAACGCCTTTGTCGTCGATTCTACGCGTAACCAAACACGCGTTCATTGGATACACCGATGAGACAATCCAAATCCCGTTTACAAAAGGGGATAAGGTTGCAGCCTTGCTCCATCTTTCTAAATGGTACAAACATAGGAAAAGAGTTAAGCATCTACGTATTGAATTTGATCGCAGACTTAACTGGAACTCCAACATTAAAAACAAACTTACAAAGGTGACTAAGGCCTTGTAGGTCTGTCGACGCCCTTACAGTAAATCCGGGGGATTGAAACTAAGGTAATCCACTGGTTATATACCGCAGTAGTAGGACCTATCACCACCTATGCGTCCACGGCATGGTGAACAAAAGTTGAGCCAAAAACGATAATCGTTAAACTTCAACGCCTTCAGAGACTAGCGTGTCTCGGCATTACAGGCGCTATGCCAACCTGCCCTACAGCAGCTCAAGAAGCACTGATTGGACTTACTCCACTGCAGTCAGAATTTTTTAAATAGCTCCGCAGACCGGATGTGGCTTTATTACTCCTAAGCATCGAAATTATCAGCTTAATTTCATCTAGGTCAGGTGGACGGAATTCCCTTACATCTTCATCGCTTGTGAATGGATCATTTTTCGCTCGGAAACAGGCCTGCCATGTAGACCTATGGTTCATATGTATGTCAATCCTGCAACATCTTTCTGAGCTGGATATGATTACCACGGTCTCGGGCGCATTACCACACGCGCTCACTTTTGACAAGAGATTTGAGATATTGACCCCAAACCGCACAGCTTGGGAAACCAGTGATCCCTTGCTCAACGTCAAAGACCCTAGGTGGTACACTGATGGCTCCAAGATGGTTTCTGGCGTTGGCGCCAGCATCTTTGGACCCGATCAGAGGATTTCGAAGGCGCTACGAATGAGTCCTAGTATCTCCCAAGCTAAAATTATATGTCTACCTGACATGCATCAATCTATACTTAGAGACTGGCATAAGAGGAGAAACCATCAATATAGCCAACCAGCGCTTAAAGCGAACTCAGCGTTTTAATAGCACGAACTCAAAATCCGTTATGTGCAATGCGGGTAAGCCCATGTAGCAAAGCAAACCGTCTATACAGCCATGCTACATAGATGGACGAGAGCCGCTCGTGAACATTACGAACAGAAAGGGAGGGAGGAGCACACGCTTTTAAGGAAAAAGAGAGAGAATGAAAAGTGTGAGATCGAGGAGATGGAGAGATGCTACCACAGGAATGACGCTCGCAAATTTTACGAAAAAGTAAAACGAATATGCTAGGGTTATAAAGCCAGAGCGGAAGCCTGTGGGGCTAAAAACGGACAACAAGTAGTAGAGTCACTATCGATGCTGAGAATAATGGAAAGGAAACTTCTGCAGACTGTTTAACGGCGATAAAACGTCTAATACCGCTGTCAGGCAGAATGATCCATTCACAACCAATGAAGATGTAAGGGAATTCCGTCCACCTAACCTAGATGAAATTAAGCTGATAATTTCGAAGCTTAGGAGTAATAAAGCCACGTCTGGTCTGCGGAGCTATTTAAAGCGGCTGGAGATGAGCTGGCAGGCCTTGCAGGAGGCTTCAAAAAGGTTACCCTGGCTCTTCGAAACTGCGAGGGCAATCTTGTCACCGACCCGCAGGGAATAGTGGATGTATTTAAGTAGCACTTTCAACAGCTGCTTAACGAGCATGACCAAGAGAGAGTGGTAAGGACAGAGGAAATCCCAGCTCCAGCCGCTAAAGTAGTCCTCCCACCCAGCATCGAAGAAGTCGGCACAGCTATTCAGAAGCTGAAGAACAACAAGGCCGCTGGCTCATATGGCTTGCCATCAGAGGCAGGCGGCGATGTTCTGGTAGGGAGCATGCACCAGATCATCTGCAGAATTTGGGAAGATGAAAGCATGCCTGACGACTGGAATGTATGTATGTATGTATGTTGGCGTTACAGTCCATGAAGAACCTGAGCCGAGCTTCTCTCAATCACCCATGTTGTGGGTGGTTTCATTTTCACATAGGAGAAAGGGCCTACAGTTTATTGCCGGTTCCGAACGGCGAATTTCGAGAAGCTTTTCATGACAATTTTACTACAGGGGGTTTTGTCAGAACCCCGCTGAGGAGAAACACCGTGAAAAACACGTTCGATGACATGGCTTCGATCCGGAGTCATCGGCGTCAGAGGCCAACACACTACCCACTGCGCCACGGTGCTCTCATACGACGACTGGAATACCAGCTCTATATGCCCCATTCACAAAAAAGTCGATCCTACCTCTTGCAAGAACTATAGAGGTATATCCCTGCTCAATGTCGCATACAAGATCCTGTCCAGCGTATTGTGTGAATGTCTAAAACCAATTTGCACCGCACTAATCGGCAGCTACCAGTGCGGCTTCCGGCCCGGCAAATCAACTATAGACCAAATTTTCACACTTCGACAAATCCTGGAAAAGACCAACGAGTTTCGAATCGATACACACCACATTTTCATCGATTTCAAAGCCGCATACGACAGCATTCATCGTGAAGAACTGTTTGGGGCGATGGCCGAATTCGGGATCCCGATAAAACTGATTGTTGTGTCGCACCACGCTAAAAAACACGCGATGCACCGTGCAACTCGGTTCTAGGATCTCGGAACCATTCGAAACATGCACCGGATTTCGGCAAGGAGATGCGCTGTCATGTGACTTCTTCAACCTGGTGCTGGAGCAGATAGTGCGACGGGCAAGCGTCAACAAGGAAGGCACTATCTTTTACAAGTCCATCCAGCTGCTAGGATACGCGGATGATATCGACATCATCGCGTGTTCTCGCCGTGGCATTGTGGAAACATTCACGGCGATTGAAGAACAGGCGAAACGAGTTGGTCTTAAGATCAATGAGGACAAAACGAAATACATGCTATCAAGCAAAAACCAATCCGTCGCTCACCACCTGGGACAAAATATAACAATTGACAGCTACAATTTCGAGGTAGTTAAGGAGTTTGTCTACCTCGGGGCAAACGTAAATTCCACAAATGACACCACAGTGGAGATCCGGCATAGAATCGCCCTTGGCAACCGCTGCTACTTCGGCTTGTCCAAACAACTGGGGTCAAAACTCCTCACTCGAAAGACCAAAGTCATGCTTTACAAAACGCTCATTCTGCCAGTCTTGCTGTACGGAGCCGAAAGCGATTTTGGGTTCTTTCGAAAGAAAAATTCTTATTTGGTCCTGTCTGTGAGGAGGGTGAATGGAGAAGTAGACACAACCGCGAACTCTACGAGCTGTACCAAGATGTGGATGTAGTCCGGAAGACAAGGATCCGTCGACTACACTGGCTCGGCCTCATCGAGCCCATGGACATCAACGCTCCAGCTAAGAGGGTCTTCGACTCCGAGCCTCCTGGTTCGAGAAGAAGAGGAAGACCAAACCTCTGGTATAATGACCAAGTAATCGCGGATGTAAGACATCTTGGTCTTGACGACTGGAAGCAGCGTGCCCGGGACCGTCAAGGATGGAAGGCAGCTATAGCTCAGGCTCAGATCCTCCATGGATCGCTGGCCTGATAAGTAAGTAAGTAAGTAAGGAGATGAGCTGGTAAGACGCATGCACTGCTTGTCTGGAAAATATGGTCGGAATAAAGCGTGCCCGACGAATGGAATCTCAGCACCGTTTGCCCGGTGCCCACTTTTGGGGGATAAGTCTCCTTAACATTGCATATAAGATCTTTTCTTCCGTACCGTGTGAAGGTTTGAAATCCCTTGTGGATGGGTTCTTATCAGTGTGGTTTCAGACAAAACCACAATAGACCAAATATTCACAATGCGGCAGATCTTGGATAAGACCCAGAGCGATGTCTAGTTTAGCATCCCCGGCAGATTATGCAGGATCACAATGGAGAATTCTCGCTGCTCCATTAAGGTCGGTAGCAAATTAACCGAGACCTATGATGTTAAAAAAAATTTTAGACACACAAGAGGTAAAAAGTCCTCTTTCTCCAGGATAATGCACAAGTGTATACGTGCGCAGTTTCCATGGCTAAAATTGAGGAATTGAAGTATGAGTTGATAGACTATCCCCCGTATTCACCAGATCTGGCCCCAAGTTACTTTTATAGGGTCCGTACCCAAAGAGTAAGACGGGACCCTATTACTAAGACTTCGCTGTCCTTCCGTCCGTCTGACTCTCTGTCACCAGGCTGTATCTCATGAACCGTGATAGTTAGACAGTTGAAATATTCACAGATGATGTATTTCTGTTGCCGCTATAACAACAATAAAAACATAATAAAATAAATGTTAAAGGGGGGCTCCCATACAAGACATGAATTTCATTTTCAAAAAAATCCCCTTGGTCACATACTGGCCTAAGGTTAGTCGACAATATCCCACAAATAATAGCAAACTTCCGAGCTTTGATCCCTATTCTATTTTTGTTGTATTTATCTTAGCTGCAAACCTTTTTTCTATAATTATTGTTATTCACCTTTTCACCTCCTTGCTGTTAAGGTCCCCTTCCACCTGCGTGGACTGTATAACGGCGATGACGAAACAGTTCCCGCTGTCAGGCAGAATAATCCTTTCACAACGGACGATGACAGCAGAGAATTCCGTCCCCCTGACCTGGACGAAGTTAGGAATGCTTTTTCTAAGCGTAAGTCCAACAAAGTTGCTGGAGTAGACGGACTACCTGCCTAGCTCTTTAAAGCAGCTGGAGATGACCTGGTTGGGAGTATGCACCAGCTCATTCATAAGATATGGTCAGAGGAATGCATGCCCGATGAATGGAATCTTAGTATCGTTTGCTCGATCCACAAGAAAGGAGACCACTTTGTCTGCGCCAACTACAGAGGAATAAGTCTCCTGAACATCGCTTATGAAATCTTCTCTGCTGTTCTATGTGAACGCTTGAAACCGTTCGTTAATAAACTGACTGGTCCATATCAGTGTGGTTTCGGGCCCGGAAAGTCCACTATAGATTATTCACACTGCGGCAGATCCTGGAAAAAACAAACGATTTCCAGATCAACACCCACCACCTATTTTTCAACTTTAAGGCTGCATACGATAGTATCAATAGAGACGAGCTATACAACGCCATGTCTAGTTTTGAGCTCCCCGCCAAACTCGTCAGATTGTGCACGATGACTTTGGAGAACTCTCGCTGCTCCATCAGGGTCGGAAGCGACCTAACCGATAACTTTTATGTCAAAAAAGGTTTTAGACAGGGCGACAAGCTATCGCGTGACTTTTTCAACATCGTCCTTGAAAGGATGGTGCAAAAGATGGGCACCATCTTTTTTAAGTCCATACATCTGCTCGCCGATGACATTGACATAATTGGACGAAGTCAGCGAGATGGCATTGAGACGGAAGCGGCTAAAATGGGACTGGCGGTAAATCAGGGCAAAACAAAATATATGCTGTCGTCGAAAAAGGACACGAACCACAGGCGTCTTGGCCAGGGTGCACATATTGGCAGGTATAATTTTGAGGTAGTCAAGGACTTCGTCTACCTAGGCTCCGCAGTGGTATGCAGAAATGATATCAGTGCTGAAATCAAACGCAGAAAAACTCTTGCCAACCGCTCTTTCTTTGGGATGGGGAGGCAATTGAAAAGCAGAGCCCTCTCTCAAAAAACCAAGGTGAACATATACAAGACCCTTATCATCCCGGTCCTGCTCTATGGCGCAGAGACATGGACCTTATTGAAAGCTGATGACGAGAGAAAAATTTTGCGTGCGATTTTCGGCCCGACCTTCATTAATGGGGAGTGAAGGATAAGAACTATACGGGCTGTACAGCGACATGAACATAGCACGGCGTCTTCGGATCCAACGCCAAAAATGGCTAGGTCATGTTGAGCGCATGGAAAACACAGCTCCGGCCCGGAAGGTCTATGAATCCAACCCCGAGGGGCGACGCGGTCGAGGACGGCCAAATTTAAGGTGGCGCAATCAATTGGAAGAGGACCTTAACCCACTAGGCGCGCGGCACTGGAGACTGCTGGCGAATGACCGTGCCAGTTGGAGAGGTTTTTTGAAGGAGGCCCTGGTTCGCCATGAACTGTAGGGCCAAAAGAAGAAGAAGAAGAAGTACACGAGTATTACATACGAATAAGACACTATAAAATTAAGTAATTGGTTTTCCCTAATAGAAAACACATTTTATATGTCTAGTAGACAGAGTATATGAATATTAACTAAAGCTTTCATGAAAAAAAATGGTGATGCCATGAGTAATCAGTGTACTTTGTTACACGCTTTATTACTGATCGACACATTTAATCGCTTTATGCGAAAATAAAAAAAAGCCTTGACTAAGGTTAAAAAGGGGTTGTCAGATCTTGTTGACTCAGACTCGGAAATTGCCTATTAACTACAACACGCTGATAAGTTGATTTAATTTTAGAAGTACGAAGCTGGATAGTAGTACTGTTTATGGGGAAAGATTATTCTAAATTAAGGCCAATATTCTGCATTAAGAACTAGGAAGTGTTTTCGATCTCTCCAAGCTAATGGTAATCCTTTGAAGCTTTCTAAAATACTAAAACATTTATAGTAAAACAGCACTCATGTACGCAAGCTGCCAGGAAAGTCGTTTAAAACAGAATTACACTCACAAAACACGCCAAGAATATAGTATGAGATATCTAGAAAGCCCTGATCCAGTTGTGTCGCGCCACGCTAAAAATTACGCGTTGCACCATGCAACTCGGTTCTAGAACTTTGGAACCGTTTGAAACATGCACCGGATTTCGGCAAGGAGATGCGCTGTTATGTGACTTCTTCAACCTGGTGCTGGAGCAGATAGTGCGACGGGCAGGCGTCAACAGGGAAGGCACTATTTTCTAAAAGTCCGTCCAGCTGCTAGGATACGAGGATGATATCGACATCATCGCGTGTTCCCGCCGAGGCATTGTGGAAGCATTCACGGCGATTGAAGAACAGGCGAAACGAGTTGATCAAGCAAAAACCAATCCATCGCTCACCACCTGGGACAAAATATAACAATTGACAGCTACAATTTCGAGGTAGTTAAGGAGTTGGTCTACCTCGAGGCAAACGTAAATTCCACAAATGACACCACAGTGGAGATCCAGCATAGAATCGCCCTTGGCAACCGCTGCTACTTCGGCTTGTCCAAACAACTGGAGTCAAAACTCCTCACTCGAAAGACCAAAGTCATGGTTTACAAAACGCTCATACTGCCAGTCTTGCTGTAGGGAGCCGATAGCTGGACGATAAGCAGGACGGCGGAGCTGATTTTGGGTTCTTTCGAAAGAAAAATTCTGCGCCGGATATTTGGTCCTGTCTGTGAGGAAGGTGAATGGAGAAGAAGACACAACCGCGAACTCTACGAGCTGTACAAAGATGTGGATGTAGTCCGGAAGGTAAAGACCCGTCGACTGCACTGGCTCGGCCACATCGAGCGCATGGACACCAACGCTCCAGCTAAGAGGGTCTTCGACTCCGAGCCTCCTGGTTCGAGAAGAAGAGGAAGACCGAACCTCTGGTATGAAGACCAAGTAATCGCGGATGTGAGACATCTTGGTCTTGATAACTGGAAGCAGCGTGCCCGGGACCGTCAAGGACGGAAGGCAGCTATAGCTCAGACTCAGATCCTCCATGGATCGCTGGCCTGATAAGTAAGTAAGTAAATAGAAAGCCCATTCCATAGACTTCTTGTACTGCTGCAAGAGCACGCTTCAAGGCAATACAGGTTTCAACGTCTTGCCTGCGAACAGGAAAACATATCGCCTTAAGTTCTGAGGAAGTAGACTATATTGGCATAAGCAAATGGTAGAAAAACGAAGCTACGCCATCAAGGCAGTGATGTCCTCTTTCACAAAATTGACTTTAAAGTCTTCCTCGGCCTATTAAAGCAGAAGACAAGTAAATATCAAATATAAGAATGTCCTACCATTCAACCATCCCCTTAGGATCTATTATGTCAGTAAAGATTGGTGCTATATATCGGTAGTACGGATCGTCGAGATCTAGACTGTATTTAAAGATGACACGACATGTGTGCTTCTCTTAGGACACTGCACACATTCTATTGGTATAAAGCTCAGGATATCTGCTAATGACTTATACAAACGCCTATCAAAGGACAACGAACTTTAGCATAATTTTCTTCGATAATCTTACCGAACTAGTAGACATTAGAGAGCCAGTTTAATGTTACCGGCTATCATGTGGTTTAAAACTGGTTGTTTGAAATCATTCAGTTAAGTTCCTTATACCAAAACTTGGATTAAAGCTTTTTGCAAAAACCTCAAATATTTTTATTCAAAGACTCTTCAAAATTAACATAAAAGTTGTATTTTTAACTCTGCTCGAAAGCCAAAGATTGACTTTTAGAACTCTCACATGAAGCCACTTTGTCATGCTCTGTTGAAAGCTATAAGGTTCAAAGACATGCCAATCAAACTTTTAATATTTCTTAATGTAGGCAATCAAAACGCTGCACGAAGACTTTTTTTGTGGCCTTAAAAAACTAAATGGTTGTGGAAACTGGGGTCTTAATTTGTTTGCAAAGCGGAGGTCGCGTTTTTGGACAACGTGCTGCGAACTGAATAAACAAAATCAATGAACCACAAGCTCGAATATCTGCTCCATACAAGGCAGCCCAGCCTGGGGGAAGCTATAAAAAGTAAAAGTCAATTAATCGAGGTCAAGAACAATATTTATTCGTCCATCAATTGGCCGGGTAATCTTCACAAACTCGTTATTGTCACACGCCCGTCGTAGCAATTTCACGCCACAAGATGTATCAGCAAATCATCAACCAGAGCGGGTTGGTCATTAATCGTTGAAATTTTCAATCTCCTGCCGTACAGTGTTCTGCTTTGAGGCCATCGTCACCGACACGATAGCGACACAGAAATTCGATAATAATACCCGCGTCGGTAGCTTGGTCAGTAACGCATGCCGTAATGACGCCGCCCGATCCATGAGGCCACTGATGTTATCATAAATCTCATCCACGCATGCCACTACCATACTGTCGAATTTCTCTTCACTAAAAATGCAATTCTCGAGTATCTCAACCACGTTGGCTAATACGAGAAATGCTTCACGTAAAATTGCCCGCACGTTCCGACATATCGACTTGATCGGTTTAATAACGATATTGCAGCAACCCGCCAGCTCATCAGTGGTTTCCGTGATGAGTGCGTCAATTATCGGACACACCCGTTGGTAGAGTGAAGTGTCGTTCATTGATCGCAAATGTTGCTTGAGATTATTTGCCCAGGCGTTCATGCTCATTGACTTTTCCATGATGGTGTTGTTCACATAGATAATGACGCCGTCGAATTTCTCGTCGGTCAGGCGGGACAAGTCGTACAATTCGTTCTCGAGAGTGTCCAAGCGTTGTCGTAGCATTGTGACGATATCCTTGGCAATGGTTTCGGTTGCGTTGACCACCCTTGAGCGAAATACTTCGAGGCTATGAGACAGGCGGGTTGTTGATTTATGAAGGAGCGCAAATGTGTCTTTTCGCATCGGCAAGGAGAGGAAGAAGCCGATCATGCGATTGATGAATGTACGAAGATCGGTGACTATTTGCATTAGGACATCTGGCGGCTCGTAATCCTCGTCGAGGTTAGTTAGCTTGGCCTCGTCTTGTAGGCGTTTCGCGTTGGTCGACACCATTCCACTGAAAAGGAGCACTAATGTGACAAGGAACACGGGGAATACGGTACTCATTGTTGTGCGCGTCGTTCTAGGGCGGTCTGTTACAAGAAACTGCGCGTATGTGTCGCCTAAAAGCACATAGTCAGCTTACAGTCGCTTATCATTTGTTTTGAGTTTGATTTATTGCGAATCGAGATGTCATTATCTGTTTCACACTCTGTCGGCTCCGGGCGCTTTGTTTGTAGTAATGGGCTGGTGGTGTTGGTAGTAGTATGTTAGATTATTTCCTCCTCCATACGAGAGTAATCTGTTGTTCGATTGTGTGCACAATACCGTGAGTGGAAAAAAGGGTGAAAAACGTTTTGGTTTTTGTGTTGCCGCTTTGTTGGCGCCCAATGACATATTGTAGCTGATTGTACTAGTCATTGATTCTGGTCAAGGATACGAAGGAAGAAAATCCCATAGGGAGAGTTGTGTCATGGTAGTGTTAACTGGTCGATGTCCGTGGCCAGCTTATTGAATTGCTGGCGACCAATTAATTTGATATTCCATTGACCTGATTCAGAAGAGTGAGAGACAGGGGCAAGTAAGTGCCATTTGCATGCACATGGGAACGGGGAATTGGTATTCTATGGTATTCCCTGCCAGGACTGTGAACACAGTGTATACACCTACATATGTACATATACCATTGTACCTGTACTCTCGTTACGCTCACTATAGCAACCGTGCAATTTGGAACAATACCAGATTGAGATGCCTATCTCCCTGTGATTTTAAGTCCATGTGTAGCGTGGGTGTACATTCCGCTTTGAGACATAGCAATCTTAATTCACTCAAGTGTAGTGGGGGGTTTCAATTACATACGTTAAAAGTTAAATGAAATTGAAATATTTTGCAATCAAACTGAGAAATACATATCTACATCCATATGTACATGTGTCGAGTGTTGGTTACTGGCGAAAGAGAAATATCTGGAATGTCGAATATTGCTGGCATATGTCGGTCAGGAAGGACAACAGAGGAATCTTGATAATTCTAAAGTTATGGAGAGGGAAGTGAGCTGATGCTACTTTGATTCTCGTTGGTAACATGTCCAAGACAAAGGAACAATTAGATCTCCACTGTAAATTTTAATTCTACAAAACGTTTTCTGACCAAATAGAAAATGTTGGATCCTACAATCTCATATTTATAGGAATGAAGTCACTTAAGCTATATTTCGGTAATCCAGGACTATAACCTCATCCTTTTGAAAAGAGCTTTTTTGTCCAACTGCTTCTGACACGGTGAATCATTTTCTTGTGTTTAAATTCCCTTCAATGATGGGACAATATATGCATGTACATCTGAGGCACGCAAAACGATTACTATTGGCCCATTTGACCAAGTATAGCCATCCAATCCTGTGCCGTCATAACTTTATGTGAAGGAACAGAGTCATGCTGGAATGTGTATGGTCTGTCAGTACAGCGCTTCACTACGTTTTTTATAACTTGGATTTAGAAGGCAGCTTAAACTCAAAGTCCTTGAGGAAATGAGAAGTATTATAACACGTCCTTCGTTGCTCTTGCTCATAAAACCTAAAACTACGACAGCTGAGCATTTCGTGAGTGTAACATAGCCATAGCGCGCTGTGGCGCAGTGGGTAGTTGTCCTCTGACGCCGATGACACAGGATCGAATGTGTTTTAAAATCACACACAACGATTGAGAGAAGCGTTTTTTGTTGCTTTTTTTTTTTTTTTTTGTTGGATGCTTCTGCTATTTGCAACATTCAGATGCAAATACTGGTCCATTGTCCTGCCAGACAGATACCTTACTTTACTGTATTTTCCCCGTTTTCCGGACAAAAATGAGGAGGAGCTTCACTGATGTTGAACTAAGGGATATGGCACACATCCCGTCGGCCCCAAGGGTGCGCCCCCGTGCGCAAGCGAAGGCAGCATAGCGGCAGAGAAGGTGTTCTGAGGATGACATAATCCTCCTGCCAACATCTAGCCTGCGAAGCCAAGCACACAGAGATGCTTAGCAAAAATGTAATAGCCCGTTGTGACGCCCGCAAGTTTTCTGAGGTCCATTCTTCGTAAGGATAGGAAGAACACTGGGGATTTCTTGCATTCATCAGTTCATATGCGCTTAGTCATTCTGCATATAGGCACTTTCCATGTTCAGTATCCAGCCAGAGCCAGTCCTGCCGCCATGAAAACTCGACTGTGAGATTACAGCGCAGTAGGATAAGGGTAGTCAATGCATCAGAAAGCATGTCTATGAGACAGGGGTCACAGGACTTTTCTTGCGCAAGCAAATTGTTATTCCAGTGCGAGTTGTACCAAAAACTATTTCTCTTGAGACGAGACATACCTTTCAGTGCACACCGTCTGATAAATATGTCAAGGGGTGGAAGGTTCATCATAGCACATAGAGCAGAGCTGAGACGCCACCTTGCGGGCAGCTCCTGCTTACGCCAGATTTGACACAATGTCCGAGACCTGCATCGGCGAACAATGTCCTTTGTAAGAGTATTGCTTTAATCAGTGCTTCATCTACACCATGATTGCGGCCTCAAAAGCTCTCTCAATCTCGCGAAAATGCCCAGCACGTATTCTTTCCTTTTGTGTGCATTCTATCCTCCCAACTACGTTTTGGAATGCAGTCTCGCAGGATTTTCCGCGCTGATAAGCATGTTGCATCTCCGAAAGACTCTACTAGTCTCTCCATGTTTTCCAGCAAGAACGATGTTAGGATTGGTCTTAGATTGTTAGTGAGTCAGTAATAATCTTTCCCTATTTCGGGAATAAAAACTACTTTCAAGCAAGTGCCAGGCTAGCAGTTATTGGAAGTTATTGTAATGGGGCCGATTTTGCGAATTACAAATTTTGACATATCTCCACGTTTAAGGTCACCAGGATCCAAATCCAAGGTTTTCATAGAGATGTACATATTTGTGTGGGTAATAACGTACATATGTGCGTATGTGCGCATGTGTACCGGGGTTTTCGCCTTGATTATCTCGAGAACCAAATGTGATATCGACATAAGATAGGGTTCATTCCACGCGTAATTACGCCAATGAGTAAGTAAGTTTTCAACAAAATCGGTCCAGCCTCATCTAAGTATACTAGCCGCACCCGATGCTGGTTGATTACGGTGATCGGACGACAACCGATAAATATGAGATTTCTCGGACAGTATTGTGGTTGGCTAAGGAAACGCACACTCATGAGCTGCTCGTGAATGTGCGTTAAACGCACGCGGTCATGAGTAATTGGCTGTGAGCGTTTTTTTTCGCTCACGAACACAAATGTGTATGCATTTACTCGCCCCTGTGCGCACTTCACATGTTTGTTAATGAGAACGCACACTTATGTGCACTCTGTAGGCTGGGTTCTGTTTAACGCACATGTGGAGTGCGCACATGGGGTGAATAAAGGCACAAACTCGCGTTCGTGAGCTAAAATGAAACATGACTTGAACATTTTTTTTTTATTTTCCCTTTTTATAATATTTTAGTCTAAGATGGCTTCGTTTTCTATAAAGTCTAAATTAGAAACTTTCAGCAATCGAAATTGCACACGCATGTGAGCAGTTTTTGAACAATAGATTGTTTAATGTGCGCACATGAGTGTGCGTTTCCTTACCCTGGGTTAAACGGAGTGACAGCAAATAGGCGGCTTGACGCCAACAACACACGGTGTTTCCAAGCCCTTCCCCATCTAAGTACTGATCGCGCCCGATGCTGGTTGATTGCGGTGATCGGACGAGGACCGATAAATTAGCCATTATTCGTCTAAGAATCCCATCCCAGCTAACAAAAAGAGCTAATGACCTTGAAACACCTGAACAGATCTTCACAAATTGTATCTAAGAACCATTTCGATCACGTTAGCTTTCAGAAAAAAAAGGCATCTTAATCGCTCCATTCGTTCAGGAGTTACGTTGCCACAGATAGACACACAGACACCTCAAACATATGACACCCCTCTGTCACCCCTCTGGGGATTGCCCCCCTGCAATCCCCTACTTGGCACAACTGTTGGATTTGGGATATGTCCGAAGTTGGGTATCTGCGAAGATATTTTAAATCCATTCGAAACATGGATATAAAAAAACTTTGCCCACACCCAACCTCACACATATTACAAATCCATCAATCATGCCAAGCAGGGGTTTGCAGAGGAGCAGCATGTCCCCTCCTGGATGTGCGAACATTCAGAGGGACAAATGTCGACTCTGACCACTTCCTCGTAGCAGCAAGATTCAGAGCTCGACTGTCCAAAGTCAGAAAGCTGCACCAGGCCATCAGGAAGAGGTTCGACATTGGGCGCTTGAGCACACCGGAGGTTGCCAGAGTCTACAGGAAGCAGCTGAGCGAAAGACTCTACGGTATGCCTTCGTCGAACTCAAATGCCAATAATATGTGGCTGTATTGCCGCTCAGCCATTCAGGAAGTAGCCGAAACCACCTTAGGATACCTACCACCCCCGACAAAAAACCCGTGGTATGATGGCGAGTGTGAGCAGAAAAAGGCAGCAACCGACGAGGCGTACCAAAGGCGCAAGAAGAGTACCGAGCCAGAAGAAGGGAGGAGAAAAAACTATTGCGACAAAAGAAAAGAATCTTCGAGGAGTCTAGAGATAAACATAAAATACGAGCCTTTTACAAGAAAGCCAAAGGCCTTGCAGGAGGCTTCAAAAAGGGCCCTGGCTCTTCGAAACTGCGAGGGTAATCTTGTCACCGGCCCGCAGGGAATAGTGGATGTATTTAAGCTGCACTTCCAGCAGCTGCTTACCAACATGACCAAGAGAGAGTGGTAGGGACCGAGGAAATCCCAACTCCAGCCGCTGAAGTAGTCCTCCCACCCAGCATCGAAGAAGTCGGCACAGCTATTCAGAAGCTGAAGAACAACAAGGCCGCAGGCTCAGATGGCTTGCCATCAGAGCACTTCAAGGCTGGCGGCGATGTTCTGGTAGGGAGCATGCACCAGATCATCCGCAGAATTTGGGAAGATAATGCATGCCCGACGCCTGGAATACCACTTCTATATGCCCCATCCACAAAAAAGGCGATCCTACCTCTTGCAAGAACTATAGAGGTTTATCCCTGCTCAATGTCGCATACAAGATCCTGTCCAGCGTATTGTGTGAACGTGTGAACCATTTTGCACCGCACTAAGCAACTACCAGTGCGGCTTCCGGCCCGGCAAGTCAACTATAGACCAAATTTTCACACTTCGACAAATCCTGGAAAAGACCAACGAGTTCCGAATCGATACACACCATCTTTTCATCGATTTCACAGCCGCATACGACGGAATTCATCGTGAAGAACTCTTTGGGTCGATGGCCGAATTCGGGATCCCGGTAAAACTGATCCAGTTGTGTCGCGCCACGCTAAAAAACACGCGATGCACCGTGCAACTCGGTTCTAGGAATTCGGAACCATGCGAAACATGCACCGGATTTCGGCGAGGAGATGCGCTGTCATGTGACTTCTTCAACCTGGTGCTGGAGCAGGTAGTGCGACGGGCAGGCGTCAACAGGGAAGGCACTGTCTTTTACAAGTCCATCCAGCTGCTAGGATACGCGGATGACATCGACATCATCGCGTGTTCTCGCCGTGGCATTGTGGAAGCATTCACGGCGATTGAACAACAGGCGAAACGAGTTAGTCTTAAGATCAATAGGGATAAAACGAAATAAATGCTGTCAAGCAAAAACCAATCCGTCGCTCACCACCTGGGACCAAATATAACAATTGACAGCTACAATTTCGAGGTAGTTAAGAAGTTTGTCTACCTCGGGGCAAACGTAAATTCCACAAATGACACCACAGTGGAGATCCGGCATAGAATCGCCCTTGGCAATCGCTGCTACTTCGGCTTGTCTAAACAACTGGAGTCAATACTCCTCACTCGAAAGACCAAAGTCATGCTTAACAAAACGCTCATACTGCCAGTCTTGCTGTACGGAGCCGAAAGCTGGACGATAAGCAGCACGGCGGAGCTGATTTTGGGTTCTTTCGATAGAAAAATTCTGCGCCGGATATTTGGTTCTGTCTGTGAGGAAGGTGAATGGAGAAGAAGACACAACCGCGAGCTCTATGAGCTGTACTAAGATGTGGATGTAGTCCGGAAGGCAAGGATCCGTCGACCAAGTAATCGCGGATGTAAGACATCTTGGTCTTGACAACTGGAAGCAGCGTGCCCGGGACCGTCAAGGATGGAAGGCAGCTATAGCTCAGGCTCAGATCCTCCATGGATCGCAGGCCTGATAAGTAAGTAAGTAAGTAAGCATGTCCCCTCACTAATTTACCATTGTTTATGCGTTGTGGACTTACATATTCATATTCACGCCTAAAATACTCAATACATTGGGGACTTTTTTCATACACATGTATTTGGGGACATATTTTATACATTTTTGGGGACTCATCTCATCTTTGGTTTGGGGGATAATTTCGTAGTAAAATTAACCCCCAATGTTGGGGTGTTATTTCATTTTCCATTTGGGGGTTATTTCCTGCAGCCGGTTTCCATGGAGGAAACAATTCCGTAATCTTATGCTTCCCTAACCATCTCGAAGTAAATGCACGACTGTAGGTGCTAATATTTGGAAGCTATGTAGTGGGAGATGTTCCCTACAGCAAAGAATTTTTATATAGATTTCCAAGTGTGACAGTCAAATCAGATCAACAAACCTGATTGCACTCACTCCTTTAGTTCATCATTCAACACACTCTTCCATTCATTAATGGTAACTGGTATTCCCTTAAGCTAGCTTACACTTTACAATTGGAAACAGCTTCTACTAAATTAATTGACTCGTATAAGAGCAAACCGATTACGAGACTATTAATTCGTTGCCATTTCAATAGCCAGACCCATTAACGCTCTAAAGACTTTCTGGCTGCACTAACGAGCCACAGAGGAAAGAAAAAAAAACTGCTCATGGGCTGAGATGCATAACAGCGTCAACGTACACACAAATTAGTTGCTTTAAACATGTCCACTACCAAGTTGGCAACCAAACAAAATTAATCGAATACCAGTCGCCGCTATCGATAGTTGGTCATATACGAGTACGTGTAGAAAATCCATTTAAGCCGTTGCTATCCAAGAGATACGGGCATGTACACCGTACGAACACTGGCACGTAGAGGTTCCTCTTTCGGGTAACATGTTGGATATTAGGCATTTAATTAGGATCATGAGATTTCATTTGGGGTAACGACTACTAGACTCACTGCGAATTGACGGTATTAAGCAGGAATTATGAGTACGAGTAACAGGGAGCTGTGACAGTTCATAAGGTGTACATATCTTGTCATAAACATTTCAATCTAATTAATTTGTACTTTCCCGTCCGATGTGATCTCTCAGCAAATTGGCCTGTGGTGAAGGCTCAAAGGAATCGAGCTCATACCGCAGAGTGAAGTATTGGTATTTGGAATCCTTGAACGCCAACATTTGTTCATATCACGGACAGTTGAACGCATTGTCTACCATAGGAAGTTAGATTATCTGAAATTGTAAAAGGATTAGGCTCATACTAATGAGAAGGAAATTGCCATGCGGATGGGACAGTGTATTGTTTAGGAAATTAGGTTAGGTTAGGTTAACGTGGTAGGCATAAGCCACACGTAGGCCGAAATCGGCCCATTTTGATACCACCTGGATCAAGTTCCCCTGATCCGCTACCTGAGAACCAACCGGTGCGACTAATGAAGCGATGGAGTTGAGCTATCTTTCGGTTTGCTAGCTCACTTAGATTGTCAAAGAAGGGCCGAGGTAGATTCTCCTGCGATTCGCAAAAGAGGGACATGAGCAGAAGAGTTGGTGTATTGATTCCTCCTCCTCCTTGTCCATGCAGCCACGACAGAAGTCATTGGAGGGTAGCCCTAATCTGGCGGCGTGTTTTCCAATGATGTAGTAACCTGTAATATTTTGGCAAGAAAAAGCTTAATGAAATCGAACTTGTTGATATACTAAACGGTAAGGCTGGATGGAATGCCCTTTATACACTGTTGCTGCACTTCGTTATAGGAGCTGTATAATAAATGAAGACTTTTAAGAAGCAAAGCTATGTAAGAATACTTGTAACTAAAACTATACCTATGTATTGTGAATATCTTCAAATATTTCTATTTTTTGCAATATACTTACTTACTTTGATGGCGCTACAGTTCGGGGTGAACCAGGGCCTTAACCAACAAGCCTCTCCAGCCGGCCCAATCTGCGGCCAGCCGCTTCCAGTGCCGCACGCCCAGTTGGTTGAGGTCCCCTTCCACCTGGGCGCGCCACCTTAAATGCGGTCGTCCTCTGCTGCGTCGTCCCTCGGGGTTGGAGTCGAAGACTCTTCGGGCCGGAGCGTTGATGTCCATTCGCGACGTTGGGTCCGAAGACGTCTAACCAGGCCGATGTCGCTGTACAGCCCGTACAGTTCTTGGTTGAATCTCCCCCTCCATTCTCCGTTTACACAAACGGGACCAAAGATTGCACGCAGAATTTTCCTCTCGAAACGTCCAGGAGCCTCTTCATCCGCTTTTGACAACGTCCAAGCCTCAGCGCCGTAGAGGAGGACCGGGATGATTAAGGTTTTGTAGAGGGAAATCTTAGTTTCTCGAGAGAGGGCTCTACTACTCAATTGCCTCTTGAGCCCGAAGAAGCAGCGATTGGCAAGAGTTATTCTGCGTTTTATCTCAGCGCTGGTGTCGTTGCTGCTTGTCATTACCGCGCCAAGGTAGACGAAGTCCTTGACTACTTCAAAAATATAGCTGCCGAAGGTGACGTTCTGACCAAGACGTCGGTGTTGTGCGTCTTTCTTGGATAACAGCATATATTTGGTCTTGTCCCCATTTACCCCTAGACCCACTTTCGCCGCTTCTGCTTCAATGCTTGTGAACGCCTCATTGACGTCTCGCTTTGTTCGTCGAATAACGTCAATGTCATCTGCGTAGGCAAGCAATTGCGTGGACTTGAAGTAGATCGTACCTCTGGTATTGGCCGCAGAGTCCCGAACGATCTTTTCAAGAATAATGTTGAAGAAATCACATGACAGTGCGTCACCCTGTCCAAAACCTTTTTTAACATCAAAGGGGTCGGTTAGTTCACCTCCGACCTTAATGGAGCAGCGAGAGTTCTCCATAGTTATCCTGCATAGTCTGATGAGTTTGGTAGGAATGTTAAAACATGACATGGCTCTGTATAGCTCGTCTCTATAAACACTGTCATACGCGGCTTTAAAGTCGACGAAAAGATGGTGCGTGTCGACCTGGAATTCATGGGTCTTCTCCAAGATCTTCCGTAGTGTAAATATTTGGTCTATCGTGGATTTTCCTGGCCTGAAACCACACTGGTAGGAACCTATCAGATTGTCCACGAACGGTTTCAGGTTCTTACACAGTACGGCAGAGAGGATCTCGTACGCGATGTTCAGGAGGCTTATCCCTCTGTAATTGGCGCCGTCATAGGGGTCTCCTTTCTTATGCACCGGGCAAACGATACTGAGATTCCATTCATGGCATGGCATGCGTTCTTCCGACCATATCTTGCAGATGAGTTGGTGCATGTTCCTAACCAGCTCATCGCCAGCTGCTTTAAACAGCTCCGCGGGGAGTCCGTCTGCTCCAGCAGCTTTATAAGACTTAAGTTTTGATATCGCTATCTTAACATCGTCTAGGTCGGGTGGACGGGATTCTCCTTCGTCTTCGTCCATTGTGAATGGTTCGCTCTGCCTGACGGCGGCATTTTGACTATCATCGCCGTTATACAGTCTGCAGAAGTGGTCCTTCCAGAATCCCAGCATCGACTGTGACTCCACTACTAGTTGTCCGTGCTCATCCCTGCAGGCTTCTGCTCTGGCTTTATACTTTCTGGTAAAATTTTCGAACGTCGTTCCTGCAGTAACATCTCTCCACCTCCTCGATCTCGCGCTTCTCGTGCTCCTTCTTTTTCCTTCTCAGAGGCGCATGCTCCTCCCTCCTTTTCTGTTCATAGTGCTCGCGGGCAGCTCTCGTTCGTCGATGCAATGTGGCCATGTATGCATTCTGTTTCTCTACATGGGCCTGTCTGCACTCATCATCAAACCAGGGGTTTCTCGACGGTGGTACATCTGAGGCGGCCTCTCTAATGGCGTTCTGACAACGACTCCATTTCTGTTCTATGGTTTCTGCAGATTGCATAGGGACCTGAGAGAGCTTGAGGGAGACTTGATCGGCGAAGGTCCTGGCGGTCTCCTGCGATTGCAGCTTTCCGACGTTAAATTTTGGTGTTCTTACTCCACTCCGTTGGTTCCGAGAAATTCGCGTACCTTGGCTGCAACAAGGTAATGATCCGAGTCGATGTTGGTTCCTCGAAAGGTTCGGACATCTAGGATGCTGGAGGAGTGTCTGCCGTCGATCGCAATATGATCAATTTGGTTGGTTGTCGATTGATCGAAAGACCGCCAGGTCCCCTTATGGATGTTGAGGTGTGGGAATCGTGTACGTGCTACTACCAGATTATGTCCCGCCATAAAGTCCACTAGCCTTAGTCCGTTTTCTGACGTGGTGTTGTGTAGGCTGTGCTTTCCGATGACTCGTTCAAAGATAGCTCCTTACCCTGCTTCGCATTGAAATCTCCTAGAACGATTTTGGTGTCATAGCTGCGACATCGCGCATACGTTCTGCCTAGGAGATAATAGAAGTCGTCTTTATGTCGGTCATCTTTCTCCTCTGTGGGGGCGTGGACACATAGTAAGCTTATATTGCCGAGACTGGCCTTGATGCGGATAGTTATGAGGCGTTCGCTTACATACTGGAAGCTTAAAACTTATTTCCTGAGTCTGCCTCGAACAACAAATCCGCATCCAAATAAGCGTTGTTTATTTTCTCTGTAGCAGTTTCCGTAGTAAATATCACAGTTTTTCATTCGCTTTTTGCCTGGCCCATCCCATAGCACTTTTTGGAGCGCGGTAATATCTGCCTTATAGCAGTCCGAAGAGTTGACCAGTTGTTCGGCTGCACCTGGTCTGTTGAGGGACCTAACGTTCCAGGTGCAGAACCGAAATTCGTTTCCTTTTTGCGGGGGTCGTCAACATGTAATCCGTCCGTATCCGAGGCTATTGGTTGTCTCTGAACAAAATTTTTGTTTTAAGCGATAGGGATGTTAGCCCTAAGCGGAACCCCCAACCTGGAGGGCCAGGTTCCTCTTTCCCTAGGAACAAGGGGTCGGGTCGCTGCACACATTGGTTCACTACCTGGCGGGTTCCAGAATAGCTATCCAGGGGAGGCCACGCGGAGGCTGTATGTCAACTTGGATTGAGCAGGGACAGAGATCGAAGCTGGCGCTTGCCAAGTTAAACGCGATCAAACTTCTTTCCTCTGTTTGTTCGCTCCCTTCTCCCCAAAATGATGTATTTTAATTCAAAAAATGTCAATCTGGTAGACGGCCAAAGGCCAAGCCATAAAGACTTTAAGATTCCCCATATTTTATATGTTAGACATATGCAATTGTTATAATTAAACTAAAGAAATAAAGTCACTTAAACTAACTAACTACATATGTCAAATTGCCAATTTTTTTTTTCTCGTCTAGTGCAGGGTTTATGGTAACTTTTGACATCCGTAAAAGTGACCTTTCCATATTCTTTGTTTCAGCTATAACTGCACTCTGTCCGTATTCATCGTAGGAAGTGAATGACCTCGGTTTACATTTTCCAATCACTGTTCCTCCACCTAAGTCTGTCTGTCGGACATTTTATAACGTTTCCATTGCTGTGTACAGATAGCACCAGGTCTTGACAAAGTTTGAAGTAGGTACAAGGGGGGCCTGGAATGGTGTCGACTTTAACGCGAAGTAGGCAGCACTCAACTAGAACTAAGGAATACGAATTTGAGCATTTTTCGAAAGGTAAAGAAAGTATGTATGGAGTTTTCATTGAGTCTTTGTTTTTGAAAGCAAATATGCATACGCAAATCAAAAGTGAACGCGGTGGAACGCTCCTCCATCCTTTACCACGGTGAAGTAACACAATTTAACTGTAGACGTATCGGCCACGTGCAGCCGAACTACTTGCGGACGCCCTAGACCGCTATAAAGCGGACATCACCGCCATCCAGGAACGATGGAATGGACCGGGTATAAAGCGGATGAGAAACTGCGATATTTACTACGGCGACTGCTATAGGGAGAGAGGGCAACGATTGTTTGGATGCGGATTTGTTGTTCGAGGTGGACTAAGGCAAAAAGTCCTAAGCTTTCGGCATATGAGCGAACGCCTCATAACAATCCGTATCAATGCAAATTTTTTTAACATCAGCCTGATCTGCATCCACGTCCCCACGGAAGACAAGGATGACTCCGCCAAAGATGAGTTCTACGATCTCCTAGACAGAACGTATGCCCAATGTCCCAGCTATGACATCAAAATTGTACTAGGAGACTTCAATGCTAAGCTGGGTAAGGAAAGCATATTTGAACGAGTCATCGGCAAACATAGCCTACACGACACCACCTCCGATAACGGACACAGGCTGATTGATCTTGCTACGGGGCGGAATCTCCTTCTAGCCAGTACGCGCTTCCCGCACCTCGATATACACAAAGGCACCTGGCGGTCTTTTGATCAATCTACTACCAACCAGATTGATCACATCGCGATCGACGTCAGACACTCTTCCACTATACTTGAAGTTCGAACTTTCCGAGGGGCTAACATCGACTCGGACCACTATCTTGTAATAGCCAAGATGCGATTACGGATATCACAAACGCAACGGAGTAGAGTAAGAATACAAAGTTATGACGTCGGAAAGCTACTATCGCCAGAAACCGCTCGTGCTTTTACCGATCGCGTCTCCCTTAAGCTCTCCAATACACTATCAATAGAACAGCAGTGGAGCCTTTGCAAACAAGCCCTGAAAAGCTTTGCATCCGAAGTTTTGGGTTTCAAGGCACCACCACGAAGAAACACCTGGTTCGATGACGAGTGCAGGAGGATTCATACAGCGAAGCAGGATGCATATAAGGCCTCGCTGCATAAAAGAACAAGAGCAGCTCGTGAGCTCTACGAGTTAAAAAGAAGGGAGCAGCATATGTCTCTTAGAAGAAAGAAGAAAGAGCACGAGAAGCGCGCGATTGAGGATTTGGAGAGGCGTTACTGCAGGCGTGACGTTCGAAAATTTTATCAACAGATAAAGCGAACATGCCAAGGTTATAAAGCCAGAACGGAAGCCTGCAGGGATGAAAACGGACACCTAGTAGTAGAACCGCAGTCGATGCTGAGAATATGGAATAACCACTTCTGCAGACTGTTTAACGGCGATGTTAGTCAATATACCGCTGTCAGGCAGAATGATCCATTTCTAATCGACGGAGATCGCAGAGAATTCTGTCCCCCTGACCTCGACGAAGTTAAGATTGCCATATCGAAGCTCAAGTCGAATAATGCTGCTGGCGCAGACGGACTCTCTACTGAGCTCTTCAAGGCAGATGGGGATGACCAGGTTGGGAGCATGCACCAGCTCATCCGTAGGATATGGTTAGAGGAAAGCATGCCCGAGGAATGGAGCCTCAGCATCGTATTCCCGATCCACAAGAAAGGAGACCCCTCTGATTGCGCCAACTATAGAGGAATAAGTCTCCTTAACATCGTCTACAAAATCTTCTCTGCCGTCTTGTTTGAACGTCTGATGCCTTTTGTAAATAAGCTGATTGGTCCTTATCAGTGCGAATTCAGGCCAGGGAAGTCCACCTTCGACCAAATCCTCACACTACGGCAGATCCTGGAAAAAACCAATGAGTTTCACGTCGACACTCACCACCTATTTGTCGACTTCAAAGCCGTATACGACAGCGTAATTAGAGACGAGCTATACAACGCTATGTCTACCTTTGACATTAGCAGGTACTCGTCAGACTATCGGTGAACACCTTACCGATAGTTTTGATGTCAAAAAAGGATTTAGGCAGGGCGATGCGCTGTCGTGTGATTTCTTCAACATCATATTGGAAATGATTGTGCAAAAATCACTGGCCAATACAAGAGGCACAATCTATTTCAAATCCTCGCAACTCCTTGCATACACCGACGATATGGACATAATAGGTAGATCACAGCGAGATGTCATTGAGGCGTCTGCGAGTATTGAGATGGAGGCGGCGAAAATTGGTTTGCCGGTAAAGGAGGGCAAAACTAAATATATGCTGTCATCAAAAAAGGACGCTCACCACCGATGTCTTAGCCAGGACGGTTGTATTGGCAGATATAAGTTCGAGGTAGTTATGGACTTCGTCTACCCTGGTTGCGCAGTGACCTGGAACAACGACATCAGTTCCGAAATCAAATGCTGAATCACTCTTGCCAATCGCTGTTTCTTTGGGCTCAGGAGGCAACTAAGTAATAGAGCCCTCTCCCGAACGATAAAGTTGACTCTATATAATAACCTTATCATCCCGGTCCTGTTGTATGGCGCAGAAGCATGGACACTATCAAAAGCGGATGAGGAGGCCCTTGGTCGGTTCGAGAGAAAGATTTTGCGCGTGATTTTTGGGCCTATAAACGCAGACGGGGGATGGTGGAGAAGATTCAACCACGAACTTTACGGGCTGTACACATGACATGAGCCTAGTCAGGCGTCTACGTAGAGCGAATGACCACCTCAGCACCAGCCCGGAGAGTCTTTGAATCCAACCCCGAGGGACGAAGAAGCAGAGGACGGCCGCACTTAAGATGGCGCACGCAGATGGAAGGGGACCACAGGTAACTGGGTGTGCGGCAATGGAAAAGGCTAGCGAAAGATCGTGCTGGTTGGAGGGGCATGTTGGTTGAGGCCCAAGTTCACCCCGAACTGTAGCGCCCACTAAGAAGAAGAAGAGTATCGGCTAGAGAGAGACCCAAAATCTGCAACCATTGACGATAACATCGTTTGAGTTCACCAAATGGTGCTAAGTGATAGTGACAGAATTAGCAGATACTTTTAATACGTCCGAAGAACATGTTTGTCTAATATTGAATCAAAATTTAGACTTCAGGAAGCTGACCGCACGTGCAAACAGTTTGGTCAGCTTTAAGTCAGCTGAAAAGTTATCTTCCCGCAAATGGCTGAATAATTTTTTATAAGCCTGTGTAGGCGGTCAAAGAACTTCGAAATCGTTAGTCTTGTATATTGTGTTAATGCAGAATTCATTGATTGATTGGCCTGGAAAGACTTTACCTCCCATGGAATCCATCCACTAATTATTCGACCACTATCCCACCAACTCAGTATTACTCAACTGGCATCCAGTTCATATTTATGTACCTATTCCTCACGACTTGCTACTGCCAAACGCCCCCCATTGCTTATATTTGCTTGCCTATCGTCAAAAATCAATAAATATCAACCGTATTGAAGCCAAGTTGGCAGCAACTCAAGAACACCTGACATTCATTCCGACATCAGCGCTCCTGCAATCTTCATCTGCATTTTCCTCACTACATCAGACTGTTGATTGGAGGTGAAAAAATACCACAACTATCCACATGACCAATTAATACCTTTCCAATGTAAACACCAGGCCATTCCAAGAAACCACACGCACAGGTCGTTCTGATCGGCATTCCTGACTCTTCGGCTTCTCACTTGGTTAATCTGGTACGCAGTATATAGTACTCCAGCAGCCATGATTTGCGGCTATAGATCGATCGATCCCAAAATAGATACTCATCGACTAGATTTCTCCAAATATAAAATAATTGATGAGCTCGCCGCTCGCTTAGTTGCTCGCAATTACTCGATCATGGAAAATACGCTACGCACCATCGCCGATTTCCTATCGGTTCTGTTACTAATCCAGCACGCGTCGGCGCGTTTCGAACTACGTGGCGAACATATTTCCATCAATTTCTACCTTTCCGGCGAGAATGCGGATAACGCCAAGGACATACTTCGAGAACTGCTCGACAGATTTCCAAATGACGCAAACGTTAATCTTACCACAAAGCTGGATAAACTTCCAACGTACCTGGAAACCTGCTCAAATGCTTCAATCATCTTCGCTGCTGCAGCAGAAAATCACTTCAATTACGCCAAGAACGAGAGCACCAATCTTCTAGCCAAACTCCGCAGTGTTCCATCCACGAAAGTCGTCTCGGATAGGATAAAATCCCAACTCACCGACTACTTCAGCGAGATGGAAAACCTACATGTGGTCTTCTTAAGCATCCTCGATGACACCATCGAATTCATACTCGATTCCATGTACGTGCTCCAAACGACCTTCGCACAATTCACAGATGCCCACAATGACATCATCGAAAGGCGAAAGCTTCAAGTGGATGAGTGGTGCCACAATCGTTACAACGAATTTCTCTGGCAATCGGCTAACGAGACGTTCCAGTGCACCACCGCCAAGATTCACATTATGTTTGACGTTTATTCGATAACCAAAATGACAGCTTATCATGTCCTGAAAATGCTCGAGCACCGGATACAGAAACTCTACAATTGTTTCCTATTCGGTAACTATCCGATACGATGTCGGTTTGTTGGCAAACCGGAAGTAGATTTTGATCGACTGCATGCCAGATTGGATGAACTGCTGATGTACAATGAGAAGCAGAAGCGAAAGATCACAAGGGATAGGATGGAAGAAGGGTTCGTTAATTGTATCCCGGAGAACTTTCCTGATGGTCAAATGCCGGATTCACTTAAATCCTGTTTTTACTTCTCACAGCGTGTCATGCAATAGGGCGATGGAACGGCCCGAACGTGCGAGACGAAGTGTAGGGGAGATTTTGCTGCACACGTTTGTGGTGTGGAAGATTTCAATGATTCTAAAGGGTTGATGGGTGATGACGTGGTGTTGGTCATGTGCTCGTAGTGTTGTACATTGTAAATTTATCCTGGAAGAAATAAAAATTTTGCAGTTCTCGAAATTTGGTGTCTTGGTTTGGATTTAATGTTTTGCGAAGAACGAAATCTGGTGGCACGCAATCACTTGACGCTAACAGTGCTTCAGGAATTGTGGGGTTTTAAGTGACATTAGTAAATCAAGGGCGCCGTGGCGCAGTGGTTAGTGTGTTGGACCCTGACGCAAGATGAGCGAGTTCGGATCCCGATAACATCAACGTCATCGAATGTTTATTTCGCGGTGTCCCGAAATAAACCGAGGACCAGGATGATTAAGGTTTTTTATAGGGATACCTTCGTTTTTCGAGAGAGGGCTCTACTACTCAATTGCCTCTTGAGCCCGAAGAAGCAGCGGTTGGCTGCGTTTTATCTCAGCGCTGGTGTCGTTGTTGCTTGTCACTATAGAGCCAAGCTGGACGAAGTCCTTGACTTCAAAAATATAGCTGCCGAAGGTGACGTTCTGATAAAGACGTCGGTGTTGCGCGTCTTTCTTTGATGACAGCATATATGTACATATTTGGTCTTGTTCCCATTTACCCTTGGACGACACTTTAGCCGCTTCTGCTTCAATGCTTGCGAACGCCTCATTGAGGTCCCGCTTTGTCCGTCCAATAACGTCAATGTCATCTGCGTAGGCAAGCAATTGTGCAGACTTAAAGTAGATCGTGTCTCTTGTATTGGCAGCAGAGTCCCGCACGATATTTTCAAGAATAGTGTTAAAGAAATTACATGACAGCGCGTCACCCTGTCTAAAATCTTTTTTAACATCAAAGGGGTCGGTTAGTTCACCTCCGACCTTAATGGAGCAGCAGGAATTCTCTATAGTCATCTTGCACAGTCTGGCGCGTTTGGCAGGAATGTTAAAACATGACATGGTTCTTTATAGCTCGTCTCTATAAACTCTGTCATATGGAGAAGGCCCATGAATTCCAGGTAGACAAAAAGATGTTGCGTGTCTACCTGGAATTCATGGGTCTTCTCCAAGATCTGCCGTAGTGTAAATATTTGGTCTATCGTGGATTTCCCTGGCCTGAAACCACACTGGTAGGAACCAGATTGTCCACGGACGGTTTCAGGCGCTTACACAGTACGGCAGAGAATTTCTTGTACGCAATATCCAGGAGACTTATCCCTCTGTAATTGGCGCAGTCATATGGGTGTCCTTTCTTATGGACCGGGCAAACGACGCTGAGATTCCATTCATCGCGCATGCATTCTTCCGACCATATCTTGCAGATAAGTTGGGCATGTTCCTAACCAGCTCATCGCCAGCTCTTTAAACAGTTCCGCGGGAAGTCCGTCTGTTCCAGTAGTTTTATAAGACTTAAGTTTCGATATCGCTATTTTAACATCGTCTAATTCGGGTGGACGGGATTCTCTTTCGTCTTCGTCCCTTGGCATTTTGACTATCATCGCCGTTATACAGTCTGCAAAAGTTGTTCTTCCACAATCTCAGCACAGACTGTGACTCCACTATTAGTTGTCCGTACTCATCCCTGCAGGCTTCTGCTCCGGCTTTATAGGCTTGGCATGTTCGTTTTACTTTTTGGTAAAACTTTCGAACGTCGCTCCTGCAATAACATCTCTCCATCTCCTCGATCTCGCGCTTCTCTTGCTACTAATTTTTTTTTTTTTCAGAAGCACATGCTCCTCTCTCCTTTTCTGTTATAGAGCTCGCGGGCAGTTCTCGTCCGTCGATACAGTGTAGCCATGTATACATTCTGTTTCTCTACATGGGCCTGTCTACACTCGTCATCAAACTAAGGGTTTCTCGAAGGTGGTGCCTTGAAACCGAGTATATCTGAGGTGGCCTCTCTGATGACGTTCTGACGACTCCATTGCTGTTCTATGGTTTGTGCAGATTGCATCGGGACTTGATTGGCGAAGGTCCTGGCGGTTTCTTGCGATTGCAGATTTCCGACGTTAAATGTTGGTGTTCTAACTCGACTCCGTTGATTCCGAGAAATTCGCATCCGTACCTTGGCTACAAGGTAATGATCCGAGTCGATGTTGGTTCCTCGAAAGGTTCGGACATCTAAGATGCTGGAGTAGTGTCTGCCGTTGATCGCAATGTTATCAATTTGATTGGTTGTCGATGGATCGGGGCACCGCCAGATCCCCTTACGGATATTGAGGTGTGGGAATCGTGTAATTGCTACTACGAGATTATGTGCCGAAATAAAATCCACTAGCCTTAGTCCGTTTTCTGACGTGGTGTTGTATAGGCTGTGCTTTCCGATGACTCGTTCAAAGATAGCTCCTTACCCAGCTTCCCATTGAAATCTACTAGAACGATTTTGGTGTCATGGCTGGGACATTGGGCATATGTTCTGTCTAGGAGATCATAGAAGTCGTCCTTCTATAGGTAGTTTTTCTCCTCTGTGGGGGCGATTAAGCATATATTGCCGAGGTTGGCCTTAATGCAGATAGTTATGAGCCGTTGGCTTACGTATTGAAAACTTAAGACTTTTTTCCTGAGTCTGCCTCGAATAACAAAACCGCATCCGAATAAGCGTTGTTTATTTTCCCTGTAGCAGTTTCCGTAGTAGATATCACAGTTTTTCATCCGCTTTTAGCCTGGCCCATCCCATCGCACTTTTTGGATCGCGGTAATGTCTGCCTTCAGTCTAATGAGATGAGAAGTTGTCCGGCCGTACCTGGTGTGTTGAGGGACCTCACGTTCCTAACTTTCCGAAGGTTCGTTTCCTTTTAGACGTTTGCTGGGGTCGTCAATCCATCCGTATCCGAGGCTGTTGGTTGTCTCTGAAGAAGTATTTGTTTTACGCGATAGGGATATTAACCCTAAGCGCAACCCCCAACCAGGAGGACCAGGTTCTTATTTACCCAAAGAACAAAGTTCCGGCTGTGCCGTTCCTTATCAGCCTGAGCACCAAATAAGTTGTAGTAGCCCGAAATAAGGTCTTTACCAGGTAGTTCTTCTTGCTCGAACTGTGGACGCTACCGTTGGCGGAATTCTTCCGCCGCCGTCCCGAAGAAGGAGCTGAGTCCTGGTGGCTGCTCATTCTCGCCCACTCTCTTTTGTTTGCTGCCCCCAACAACCTCACACAAGGATCTACCCGATCTACAGTTGAGGTACTAGGGACCCAGGAGCCACCTCATGAAGGTGGGAGTAGGAGTTTGTCAGAAAGAGGCTAGAGTGTCAGCGCTTGTGCCTTCAAATGTTCACATAGTCTACACCCTTAGCACAATAGGGCAAATGGTGTGTCTTTTTCCAGGTGCTTAGAAGTGTGTTTAGTATTAAAGGTTTTTGACTGCTCAACGCCTTATCATCTTCGTCAAAAAGATTGCGTTTGCGCATTTCAGTAAGGATTCTTTGCTCATTAAACAATTTTCCACTCAGGCTAATGGATCACTTGGCAATTATTTAAGATTTTCCTTCGGAATCATGCATCCAATCGTTAACGTACGTTTTTGACAAACAATTTGAGACGAATAGACCTAATTGTCAAGCCTGGTAACCTGAGAAAGCGACTCATTACTATTACTATTTGCGTCTGAAAAAATAGGAGAGGGACATATTTTTATGGTTTAAGATGTGCCTTTTCTGATAGTCTCCATGAATTTTCTTCAACAGGAAGTGATTGACTTAACCATATCCACTAGGTATATTGATCCCATCACTAACTACAAATTGTCTCCATGAGCTTACTTATTTACTTACTTTGATGGCGCTACAGTTCGGGGTGAACCAGGGCCTCAACCAACAAGCCTCTCCAGCCGGCCCGATCTTCGGCCAGCCGCTTCCAGTGCCGCACGCCCAGTTAGTTGAGGTCCCCTTCCACCTGTGCGCGCCACCTTAAATGCGGTCGTCCTCTGCTGCGTCGTCCCTCGGGGTTGGTGTCGAAGACTCTTCGGGCCGGAGCGTTGATGTCCATTCGCTCTACATGTCCTAGCCATCTAAGACGTTGGATCCGAAGACATCTAACCAGGCCGATGTCGCTGTACAGCCCGTACAGTTCTTGGTTGAATCTCCTCCTCCATTCTCCGTTTACACAAACGGGACCAAAGATTGCACGCAGAATTTTTCTCTCGAAACGTCCAAGAGCCTCTTCATCCGCTTTTGATGACGTCCAAGCCTCAGCGCCGTAGAGGAGGACCGGGATGATTAAGGTTTTGTAGAGGGAAACCTTAGTTTTTCGAGAGAGGGCTCTAGTACTCAATTGCCTCTTGAGCCCGAAGAAGCAGCGGTTGGCAAGAGTTATTCTGCGTTTTATGTCAGCGCTGGTGTCGTTGCTGCTTGTTACTACCGAGCCAAGGTAGACGAAGTCCTTGACTACTTCAAAAATATAGCTGCCGAAGGTGACGTTCTGACCAAGACGTCGGTGTTGTGCGTCTTTCATGGATGACAGCATATATTTGGTTGTGTCCCCATTTACCCTTAGACCCACTTTCGCCGCTTCTGCTTCAATGCTTGTGAACGCCTCATTGACGTCTCGCTTTGTTCGTCCAATAACGTCAATGTCATCGGCAAGCAATTGTGTGGACTTGAAGTAGATCGTACCTCTTGTATTGGCCGCAGAGTCCCGCACGATCTTTTCAAGAATAATGTTGAAGAAATCACATGACAGTTCGTCACCCTGTCTAAAACCTTTTTTAACATCAAAGGGGTCGGTTAGTTCACCTCCGACCTTAATGGAGCAGCGAGAGTTCTAAATAGTCATCCTACATAGTCTGCCGAGCTTGGCAGGAATGTTAAAACATGACATGGCTCTGTATAGCTCGTCTCTATAAACACTGTCATATGCGGCTTTAAAGTCGACGAAAAGATGGTGCGTGTCGACCTGGAATTCATGGGTCTTCTCCAAGATCTGCCGTAGGGTAAATATTTGGTCTATCGTGGATTTTCCTGGCCTGAAACCATACTGGCAGGAACCTATCAGATTGTCCACGAACGGTTTCAGGTACTTACACAGTACGGCAGAGAGGATCTTGTACGCGATGTTCAGGAGGCTTATCCCTCTGTAATTGGCGCAGTCATTGGAGTCTCCTTTCTTATGGACCGGGCAAACGATACTGAGATTCCATTCATCGGGCATGCGTTCTTCCGACCATATCTTGCAGATGAGTTGGTGCATGTTCCTAGCCAGCTCATCGCCAGCTGCTTTAAACAGCCTCTGGGGGAGTCCGTCTGCTCCAGCAGCTTTATAAGACTTAAGTTTCGATATCGCTATCTTAACAGCGTCTAGGTCGGGTGGACGGGATTCTCCTTCATCTTCGTCCATTGTGAATGGTTCGCTCTGCCTGACGACGGCATTTTGACTATCATCGCCGTTATACAGTCTGCAGAAGTGGTCCTTCCACAATCTCAGCATCGACTGTGACTCCACTACTAGTTGTCCGTGCTCATCCCTGCAGGCTTCTGCTCTGGCCTTACAGCCTTGGCATGTTCGTTTTACTTTCTGGTAAAATTTTCGATCGTCGTTCCTGCAGTAACATCTCTCCATCTCCTCGATCTCGCGCTTCTCGTGCTCCTTCTTTTTCCTTCTCAGAAGCGCATGCTCCTCCCTCCATTTCTGTTCATAGAGCTCGCGGGCAGCTCTCGTCGGTCGATGCAATGTGGCCATGTATGCATTCTGTTTCTCTACATGGGCCTGTCTGCATTCATCATCAAAGCAGGGGTTTCTCGACGGTGGTGGCTCGAAACCGAGTATATCTGAGGCGGCCTCTCTAATGGCTTTCTGACAACGACTCCATTGCTGTTCTATGCTTTCTGCAGATTGCATCGGGATCTGAGAGAGCTTGAGGGAGACTTGATCGGCGAAGGTCCTGGCGGTCTCCTGCGATTGCAGCTTTCCGACGATAAATTTTCATGAGCTTAGACCACAAAAATATACTAAATAGTATTAGATTGTTCCCAAATCAGCACCGCTGTGATCAACATACTTTTGCCAACGAGAAGGAAGTGCTATGAGCTCGGTGGCTCTTGAAGCAATTCTCCTGCAAGAAGTTGTCGAGATACTTGGAGAAGTCGTAGTCGGTCGGAGAAAGGTCCGGCGAGTATTGTGGATGGGGCAAGGTTTCGTTTAACTTCTGTAAGGTCGGTTGTGCGAAGTGTGGCCGGGCGTTGTCATGGAAAAGAATTGGTCATTTTCGGTGGACCCAATCCGTGCGCATGCATTCATGTATTTTGTGCATTGCGTCGATTTGATGACGATATTTCTCAGCCGTGATGGTTTCGACAGGATTCAGAGAGCTGTGATGGATGAAACCAGCCACATACCACCAAGCAGGCATTCACCACTATTTTCTTTTGGTGCAATGCCGGCTTTGAGAAGTGTCGTGGTGCTTGATCTTTATCCAACCGTTGAGCTGAGCGATACCGGTTGTCGTACAGGTTCCATTTTTCATTGCACGTCACAATCTGATCGAGAAGAGGAACATTGTTGTTGCACAAATTGCAAAACCAATTTGTTTGATTTGATTTCTCAATTTCTCGTTCGTGGATGGATAGCAACCGTTCCAATTTCAACGCTTAGTTCTCTGCAAGTTCTCTTCCTGTTGTATTAACCGACACTATTTTTGAACAACCTCTGATAGAAGATATCGTTTGTATTGAACTCATGTGCGATATCAAAAAACCCTCCTATGGTAACTCGGATCCTGATAGAAACCAGCTTCCAAGGCTTACATACGTAAGAAGTGATCGAAAGGTGATTGGAATTGGTATCAATCGAGACAGAACCAACACGAAAAGCTAATTCGTATATCACAGTCCTTATTGACATCCTGAGCGTCATTAAGATGGTTGCTGTGCTCAAAAGGGGGAAAGCGATGAAACTGTTTAAGACCGCTTTCAGAGAAATCAGGTCATTAAATGCTCTTTACGGTCTCTATTATTGATAACTACATTACGTGTAACCACAATTGAAGCTATTCACTAGTGATCTTGATTATCAATATATGTAGATAAAAACGATGAGGGTGCCGTGACGCAGTGGTTAGTGTGTTGGACCCTGACGCAAGATGAGCGAGTTCGGATCCCGATAACATCAACGCCATCGAAGGTTTATTTCGCGGCGTTCCTCCTCGGCGGGGAACTGGTAAAACCTCCCGTAGTATACTTGCCTTGAAAAAGCTTCTCGACTCACGCCGTTCGGAATCAGCATTAAAAACTGTAGGTCCCTTCCACCTGCGTGAAAAATAAATCACACACAACATGGGTGATTGAGAGAAGCTTGGCTCTGGTCCTTCATGGGCTGTAACGCCACCAAAAGAAAGAAGAAGATACAAACGATTATTCAAGATTTATAAAGCCTGTTATACAACTTAGAAAGGCAAATAGAATTGCTGGTGTGTAAAGTGCATCTATGATGGCTACGTCCCTTGGTATACTGCGAAGTGACTGCAAAAACGCCTATCAGCGAGGAAACGCTTTAAGAATGCGCCTCAAAAGGCGCTAAGCATTTTGGTCGACCTTGAGGAGGTTTTTGGCCAGCACGAGCTACTACTAGAATTGACAAAGGACTAATAATGTCGATTAAATCATTGGTCATTGATTACATTGTTTCGGAGTTTTTGCTTTTTTTTTTACGGTTATGGCTTACTAGGCCGTAGCCCAACCGACTAATCCGGTTTTTTGGCGCTGGAGGCTCGCCATTCGCCCTTCCCCGTCTGCAATTTCCATTGGAAATCTCCAGATAGCACCACGAGGAGGTGGGGATAGGACTTACTAACAGTGCCGCAAGATGTTGACTGCGGTGGCTCTACTCGCTTTTTAGCAGGCCAGCATCCGTCGGATGGATGCTACCCCTACGAGGCCATCGTTAGTCCTTTGCCATTTTGAGGCCCAGGTTCACCCCGAACTGTAGCGTCCGTTAAGAAGAAGAAGAGTTGATTACATTAGTTTACAAATAAGCACTCATGGCAGTCTCAGATAAATACCACAACTTACCTCTTCCTAGATCAAACAAGTAGAAAAAATAATATGAATACGTAGCTATATGGCGAAATTATTATTTGAAATTCACTATAATAGGCAGACAGTCAAAAAGTTTGCACAAAAAAGCTCCCAGGTTTCAACTAACTACATAACCTTGTCCTTGGATAACCTAACCTGACTAGGTCCTCATCTAGCTCAACAAATTTCAAGTCACTGCGCCGTGGCGTGTGTGGTTAGTTTGTTGGACTCTGGCGCACGATGAGCGAGTTCGGATCCCGATAACATCAACGCCATCTGAGAGTAGTGAGCGAACATCAACGACCCAACCACTGCACTCCGTTCAGGTTGTGTGTCTATAGGCACATCATAAGAGAATATAAACTCTTGAACCTGCGCGAGTTTCTAAAAAAAACATAAAAATCGAATGTTTATTTCGCGGCGTTCCGCCTCGGCGGGGTACTGGCAAAAACCCCCTAAGTAAACTTGCCATGAAAAAGCTTCTCGACTGACGTCTTTCGGAATCGGCATTAAACTGTAGGTCCCTTTCGCCTGTGTGGAAAATAAATCACACACAACATGGGTGACCGAGAGAAGCTGGGCTCTGGTCTTTCATGGGCTGTAAGGCCACCGAAAGAAAGAAGAAGAAGTGACTTACTTCCATTCAAAATGGAGTAAGCATTGTCAGATAAAGCCTTCATTTGTTAACCGTCGGTTTCATCATCACAACCAAGAAGCGGAACCAACCATATCCCCCATTTTCTCATTTTTAGGGTTCCGTACCCAAAGGTAAAACGGAACCCTATTACTAAGACTTCGCCGTCCGTCCGTCCGTCCGTCCGTCTGTCACCAGGCTGTATCTCATGAACCGTGATAGTTAGACAGTTGAAATTTTCACAGAATGATGTATTTCTGTTGCCGCTACCACGACAAATACTAAAAACAGAACAAAATTAATTATACATATACATAATTACAAACAACCAATAATAAATTGTTTCGAAAGGTTTTCGTTGTCATCTTTCGGTCAGTTCCCATTTGTGAGCGGCTCGTAGTCATCCATTTTGGGAAACCAAACCCAGAGAAGGCGGATAGCCCGAAGGTGCGATGAGCGCTTGACACGCGAACGAGTGGAGTTCAACCCGCAGAAGGTCAGCATTTTTGTTTTTTTTTTTTTGTTCCTAGTAGCACACGAGGGAGAGTGGGCGAAGAACTCGTGGAGAAATCTTCGGCGAAGTACTCGGAGAGTGATCTTCGGGGAAGAACTCCGGTACGCTTTTAAGCAGTTCCCGGTACGCGGCCGTACCGTGTGTCCTATTGCCTACGTTGGTCGCGGATATCACGTTCATTGTATAAGGTATTGAAATCAGGAATTTACGTGTCGCGATTGGTGATGCGGGCTAAGTGGTTGGTCAGAGGAGTTTCGGTACGACTGTTCGAATACTCAAGCTGCGGTTTGTTTACTTTTTGAACAGTGAATTCCTTTTTTTTTTTATTTTACATATATTTTTTTTATTTATTTCGACTTTTTTAATTGACATACGGTGTAGGGTAGTTTTAAGGATTAATTGTAAACCTAGATTAAGTTAGGTTAAGGAAATTAAATTTGTGACATATTGAATTGGAAACGATGACGGTGTTTTTTTTTTTTTCTTTTGCGTGGGATATTTCGCGAGTCTCGTAGCAAATTCGCGATTCTTGCTGCGGGTAAGTCGGCGTGAGGGCAATCGCGTGGCGCCATTGCTCACGACCAGTCCTCGCAGCTGGCCTAGCATCCCTTTCGCACGACGTCGCGGCAGGTGGAGAGGAGCAAGTGAGCAAGGGGAGCAAGCGATCTTGCACACATACGAACCGATACGTACATACGTGCGTACGCATCACATACGTGCATACACTCACACATCTCTACGCTATGTATAAGTATACATACATACATACATACATATGTACATTACGAAGTAGAGTTGGGTAGTTCCGGACATGTATAGTTCACGGAACTATGTCCTCTCTCGGACACATGTCCTCTCGCTCCGTAAATTGAACGAAAAGAGTTCCATAGTTCCATTCAACCCTTATTCATCAAGCACATATGTACAAAACGAAAAAAAAAAACATAAATGCAACGAACATGCTTCTCATACGGTATGACTTATACCCTGTAGTTTTAAGAATGGAGATGTGGCGATAAAGCTCGAACAGTTGGTGTACACTGTACAGCACACTTGAACTGAAAGGAAGAAAAGAAATGAAAGAATATAATGCCCGCACCGCATTTCGTGAACGAATGTCATACATGTGTATGTATGCATTCAGGTCCGGACATGGACATGGTTTGCTAGTTCCATATCGGTGCGATAATACATTTAGTTCCGGACATGGACATGTTTTTGCTAGTTCCATATCGGTGCGAGTATACATTTAGTATTTTAAAATGGGTAGAGGTTAAAGTGCATACTGAGATGGAATAATTATCTTATAACCCCATTTAGATAATGTTTCAAATATATTGAATGGTCTTTCCAACAAAGTTGTTGGTCCAATGTAACACCTAAATATTTAAAACTGTCCACGTGTTCAATCAAGAAGCAATTTTCAACCATTCTTGATTGTTGAATACTATATCTTCAAGAACAAATCGATTACACAATGGTGCATGATAATATAAGGGAAGGTCTCTGAAAACTCTACCATTGATATTAAATATCATGTACTTCGTTTTGTTGCTAATTATTAGTTTATGATAATTAAACCATCTCCTTAACATATCTAGGTCACAGTTAACATCTGCAAAACTATCAATTAAGTTAGTGTTTGAGTGGAAAAGAGATGTTTCATCAGCAAAGGCAGTTATTTTGCCTTTAAAAGGTTGTAAGAAAAACGAATTAACATAAATTAGAAAAAGGATTGGGCCCAATACTGCTCCTTGGGGAACACCCATATTTAAGAAGTCTATAGAACTGTAAACATTCCTAATTTTCACAACTTGATATCGGTTGGATAAATAAGAAGAAAACCATTTATAAATGGAGCCTCTGAAACCCGCTTTGTAAAGTTTATCGAGTAGCAAAGTATGATTAACCATATCAAAGACCTTACTGATATCAACAAATAATGTTGATGGTGATGTTACAACATTCTAGATTTTAACTATCCGAAAAGTGAGAATAAAATGTCACTGATTATGTATTTCTGTATATACTTAAACAGAATATAATAAATATACATATGTATAAATGGGGCTCCCATACAACAGACATGCTTTTTTTGGAGTTTTTATACATAATAGTATGGAACCCTTCGTGCGCGAGTCCGACTCGCACTTGGCCGGTTTTTTTATTGTCGTACATGCGACTAGTTTCCATATTACCCACTTTCAACACTTCCATTAATCTCATTTTCCAGCTACCCGTGCTTGCCATACTCACATGTGCGTATGTATATGCATTTTCAGGATTCTCGTCACGTCCTTATTCACTCTGTCATGCGTATCCTTATCCTTATTCCCGTCACTTTCAATGTTGTTGCTTTCAATGGCAATTCGATCTTCCTTAGAACAATATTTATTCCCTCATTTCCATCATCATTTGAAACTATTAATCAGAATCTTGTCGTTTGACACAATGTTCCATTGACCTACCATATGGACGAGTATATCGATCCAATTATGTCGGTGCGAATGATAAGACACGAGTAAGCAATTCCAACTTTGTCTTATTTCGAAGTTCAGGTCATTCCTGAACTTGTCGGTGTGAATGCCAAGTTGTAAAATACGATTGCCTCCTAATAATAGTTTTAATTAGTTATAGTTGTAGTCAGATTCTATTTATACATGGCCTGGTGTGATATAATCATGCAGATTGACGTCAACAAACGGGAAGATTTTCAGCCAGACAGCGATACATGTTATAGGTCAGAAGTGGTTCCTACTCGTGTTCTAGGAAAAATGATTTTCCATTTTGACGGAGAGTCAATTGAATTGTGAAACAGTATTCTGGTGTGTAGTAGATATGACAAGACTTTCGAATCGACGTTTGATAATATACATACATAGCAAGGTCAACCCCTTTTCCTGGTCTAGGTGACACCCTACAGCAGCCTGGAGCGTCGAAGGAAAATCACCACGATAGACGCCCAGAAAGGCGCGGAAACATTATTCAATGCATCCGCTGCCAAACGTTCGGACACGCTGCATCGAATTGCGAAATGAAGCATCGATGCGTCAAGTGTGAACAGAACCACAGAGACGACGAATGCGACTAGGGTCCAGGGAAGGTTGTTTAAATAACTTATATGCGCATTCTGTGGCGACTCGCAAAAAGAAGGTCGACAGAAAGTCGAGAAGATACCTCCCTCAAGTGGTATGCAAACTCAAGCCGTTACTGGATTTCATAGGTCCATTCACCTCTGAACCTGAACCCCTAAAATATTTTACAGATGGAATTTCTTCACGCGATTCTCCCATCTCAACATCCACAAGAGTGGTCTGGCGGTCTTTTGATCAATCGACCACCAACCAGATTGATCACATCAATCCGAGGAGCCAACATCGACTCGGACCACTACCTCGTTGTAGCCAAGGTACGAATGAGGATATCAAGAACGCTAAGGAGTCGAGCAAGTTTGACGTCGGAAAGCTACAATCGCAAAAAAAAAAAAAAAAAAAGAGACTGCCAGAATCTTTGCCGATCGTGTCTCCTCCAAGCTCTCTCAAAATCCGCCCTCAGCAGCACAAATAATAGAGCAGGAATGGACGCATTGCCAGAGCGCCGTCAGATACGCTGCCTCAGAGGTGCTGAGTTCCAAACCGCCACCACATAGAAACCCCTGGTTCGATAAACAATGCGAACAAGCCCATGCAGCAAAACAGAAGGCATATAAAGCCATGCTGCAACGACGGATGAGAACGGCTCGCGAAATCTATGAGCAGAAGTGAAGACACGCTTTTCAGAAGAAAGAAGAGAGAGCACGGAAAGCGTGAGATCGATTAAATGGAGAGATGCTTCCACAGGAATTACGCCCGTACGTTTTACAATATGGTAAAACGAGCATGCCATGGCTACAAAGCCAGAGCGGCGGCCTGCAGGGATGAAAATGGAGAACTGGTAGCAGAGTCGCAGGCGATGCCGAGGATTTGGAAAGACCACTTCTGCAGAGTGTATAACGGCGATGATAGAATCTCAGATAGAATGGAATCTCAGCATCGCTTGCCCGGTCCATAAGAAAGGAGACCCCTATAACTGCGCCAACTATAGGGGAATAAGTCTCCTTAACATCGCATATAAGATATTCTCTGCCAGATTGTGTGAACGCCTGAAACCGTTTGTGGATAACCTGATCGGCTCTTATCAGTGTGGTTTCAGGCCAGGTAAATCCACAATAGACCAAATATTTACGCTACGGCAGATTTTGGAGAAGACCCAGGAATACCAATTCGACACTCACCACCTCTTCGCCTATTTCAAGGCTGCATATGACAGCGTGTATAGAGATGAGCTATACTAGTTTTAACATCCCTGCCAAACTCGTCCGAGTGTGCAGGATGACAATGGAGAATTCTCGCTGCCCCATAAAGTTTAGTAATGACCAAACCGAGACCTTTGATGTTAAAAAAGAATTTTGGCAAGGTGACGCGCTGTCATGTAACTTTTTCAACATCATGCGTGAAAAGTTCGTGCAAGAGTCACTGGCCAATACAAGAGGTACGATTTATTTCAAGTCTACGCAATTGCTTGCGTACGCCGAAGACTCGCGAGACGTCAATGAGGCCTTTGTAAGCATTGAGGTAGAAGCGGCTAAGATGGGTCTCAAGGTTAATGAGGGTAAAACCAAATATCTGCTTTCATCTAAAAGAGACGGACAACACCGACGTATGGGCCAGAACGTCACCATGGGCGGATATAACTTTGATGAGGTCAAGGAATTCGTCTACCATGGCTCACTGATGACCAGCGACATCAACACCAGCGCTGAGATAAAACGCAGAATCGCTCTTGCCAACCGCTGTTTCTTTGGGCCCAAGCGACAATTGAGAAGTGAACGCCCTCTCTGGGAAAATCATCCCAGTCCTCCTTTACGGCGCAGAGGCTTGGACCTTAACAAAAGCGGATGAAGATGCCCTTGGTCGTTTCGAGAGGAAAATTCTGCGCACAATCTACGGTCTCGTTTGTTCAAACGGTGTATGGAGGAGAAGATATAACGAAGAACTGTACGGGTTGTACAGCGACATCGGCCTGGTACGACGTCTACGGATACAGCGTCTAAGGTGGCTAGGCCATGTAGTGCGCATGGAAAATATAGCTCCGACCCGAAGAGTTTTCGAATCCACCCCGAAGGAAGGCGCGGCAGCGGTGTCTCACGCAGGTGGAAGGGGACCTCAACCAACTGGGCGTGCGGCGCTGGAAACAGCTGGCCAAAGACCGTGCCAGCTGGAGACGCTTGTTGGTTGAGGTCCAGGTTCACCACGAACTGTAGCGCCACCTAAGTAAGTTAGTAAGTTTCTTCTCAAGAGCCTTCCACCAGACAATCGAACCATAGTCTAAGACAAGTCTTACCAACCCAGTGTACAACCTATATATATATCGCTTTTGGTTTGAAGCATGTGTCAGATGATTTTTTGGGGATCAGATCGATACAATTCATGGGAGGTAAGTGTATAGTATAAATCTTTTCGGCGGGCTTATTCAAGTGAGCGGCACTGTATGAGAGTAACTTTTATGTCGTCCTCGTATCCTTGAGTCATTTCGTGACACAAAACGAATTCCTATATCTACATGCAAACGTTGACGTGTATAGATTACAAAAGGAGTCGGCTTTCTTCGGCCCCCCCTAGAGACACTTACAATCAAATTAAACACCGCTTTACCGTTTGTAGATATTTCCACTCAACTTAATAGACCTGTTACTTAAAACCCTTTTTTCCCTTGTCCTATTCTGTTTTTCATGTGTGTACACCGACAGGCGGAGCACTCTTCTTATGACAGCTGTCTATAAGGTCATTGATTCTGACATTTTCTTCTAGACCCACTCACTGTCGTCGCCTGCGGGGTAACCTTTGATCCCGAAAATTCAAAAAAAAAAACCGAAAACGAGAAGGTACAACAATACCGGAAAGAAAGGAAAATAAAACGATTTCCATACACCTGATTTCCCCGAAGCTGACAGCTGAATGTACAGCAGAGGGAAAGGTCACCGTTGTATCCCAAGCCTACACAATATCTGGGTAAATGCTTGTAGATTCGATTCGAATCGATGCGGATAACATCGCTTATATCATATTTTGTTATTTGAAGTACCCAAGGTTGCCCACGACCTCCTCCACCTCCTCCTTCTCTATACAACGGATGTTCGGATGGATTCCGATTGTAACTCTCTAAACAGAACGAAGACAAGTGGAAGAGGTATTCTTAAATAAATATTTATGAAATGGAAACATTACCAAGAGAAATGCAAATCACTTGATATTTTGCTCATCCTTTTGCTTTTTGCTTTCTATTTTAAGAACGCTTTCAGTGCGCTTCCTTTTCCAGTGCATAAATCCACGACATTAATTGAAAGAGAACGCAAAAACGAAAGATAAATCCAAAAGCGCAAAGAAGGCAAAGAAGTTTCTCCGCCTTAATGGCGAGAAATCTGACACTTGGCCCTTGACGGTAGTTCTTACGCCCGAGCAATTCGCACGCCATTGAAGGAAGCGAAGGATCTTAAGACGACCAACAAGTATGATTACGAGGGGACAAGGGGAATACTAGAGTAAAGGTACGTGAAAGAATGTCTCGTGAGGGATGAATGAAGTACGGAAGAGCGTAGGAATTTATGCAAAACTGCTTCGCGGGATGCTGGTGCCTCGAAAATGGTGTTATGAGATGCGAGCATGGTGGCATGTTGGTGATTATAAAATCCGTCCAGCTGCATATCCGTTTTACGTTCTCCGTTCGGAGACATGCAGTTGACACTTGATTATTTTTTTGGTGGAAGGATGCTTTAGGCGTTGGCGGGAGAGGAATCGCTTTTTTGGAGACAACTGCGTGACGTCAATAATCGGGTGTGGTAGTTTGGATGCTCCATTGGGAAGTTATTGTAATGCGGCCGATTTTGCGAATTCCAAATTTTGACATTTCTCCGTTTCAAGGTCACCAGAATCCAAATCCAACGTTTCATTAGAGATAGCACGTGTCTAATTACGCTGTCGTATGCGGCCTTGACCCCGTCGAATAGATGGTGGGTGTCGATTTGAAATTCATTGGTTTTCTCCAGGATCTGCCGTAGTGTGAAGATTTGGTCGATGGTGGACTTCCCTGGCCTGAAGCCACACTGATAAGGACCGATCAGCTTATTTACGAGCGGCTTCAGGCGTTCACACAAAACGGCAGCGAATATCTTGTATGCGACATTAAGGAGACTTATTCCTCTGTAGTTGGCGCAGTCAAAAGGGTCTCCTTTTTTGTGGATCGGGCAAACAATGCTGAGACTCCATTCCTCGGACATGCTTTCCTCTGACCATATCTTACAGATGAGCCGGTGCATGCTCCTAACCAGCTCACCCTCAGCTGCTTTGAAGAGCTC